>JAUMJJ010000172.1:1537500-11455000 GCA_033556795.1 Tapera naevia | reverse complement strand
CTTATGACACTGTGATACTGTGATTTGGAAGCTTTTGCTGTTTTCAGTAAATAGGAAAAAGCTCGGTCTGAAGATTTTTTTTTGTTTTGCCTTCATCTTTCCCTATTTTGAAGTAAACTACATTCCTAGGTCACTTCACAACCATGTTTTTGTAGACCATTTCAGGCATAAACAGTGAGACAGCAGGCACAATGTGACGGGTATATCTGAGAGAAGCTCAGAAAGACCAGTGAATTCTTGGAAAGGACAAACGGAGTGAAAATATAGAAAGATTTCACATGATGCAATAAAGATTTCATGTTTTGTACATCTGTTGATGTTTCTTGAAATTTTGACAGGAGTTCACTTTACTCTTCCCGGCTTTATCTTCGCTTCTTTTTTCAGGTTCTGTTCACAGAACCATCAGGTTAGTCATGCTCCTTCTACACCATTCTAAACTTCCGTGTTCCTTCTAAACCTCAAATAAGTTCCCAGTGGGACCCAATTAATTAATGAGCTTTGTGATGGTGTTTTTCTAAATAGCTGGAATATTTCTTTCTTGCTAAAATTATGAGATTATAAAGGGGTGCTGTTTTGTATCAGATTGTGATTTCACTTAAAAGTCATATTTAATCTCTCTACACAAGTAAGATTTCTGCAAGGAAATTTCTTGTATTTTGATGGCATTAGTAAAGAATTAATGCAAGACCATAACATCAGGCATTTTTGTCTGTGTTGTGTATAACAGGATGAATGTTTCAAGCATGCTCCCTTTTTTATTAAAAAATAGATATTGAAAGCAATGCCTGGGGATACAAACAAGCAAGAAAGGTAAAGTTGTATTCAAGCTATTTTGTGCTGTCTGGCTTTGTGACCTTACCAGCCTGTGCTGAGCCACCAGCATCTTGATCATTTTGGCTACTACTGGAAGAAAAAACAATCAAATCCTTTCCTGGCTTTGGAATGGCTCCAAAACAGAGTGCATATTTCCTTGGTGAAGGTGATCTGTTTTAAGTTTTTTTTTAATCCCTGCTAGATTCTGGTTTGCCATTATTAAAACTCCACAGCGAAGCATTCGCTAGCTTTGTCACTATATTTACAATACCTTTTGACTGAGATGTCTAAGAGCTTTAAACATATGCTTTAAACAGCGGATGGTTGGCGCTGACATTTGTTACAAATCTTTTCAGAGGGCCGTGTGGAATCGTCCTAATCCGGGAAGAGCCACTGACTCGCTGTGTGATCTGACAGAGTGACAGATCACTTGACCTCAGCCACAGCAGCTGTAAAATGAGGTGGGAAAACAGGGCCCGACAGAGAAGTGGAGGATGCCTTTCAGCAGACATTTCTTGAGCAGATAAATTTCAAATCCGTGACTTGACTTCTTTCTTATTACTCCAAAAGTTTTAGATCAAAATTAGGCTTTGCAATATTTATTTTGAGTTTATTTTTGACAGCAGAAGGATGTGTTATGTCGTCATCTTATATTTGTTACTGGGGGGGGAGGGGGAACAAAACTCAAAAGGGTCTTTTTTATAGAGGCCAAAGTGACCTCCGGTTCCGTCGGGTTTGCGGGTTCGTGGCTGCTGCGGGGCTGCAGAGGGCGCAGCCGCCCCGCGCCTGCCCGAACCCTGCCCCGCACGGCGGGGCACAGGAGCCCGCAGGGGAAGGGCGCTGGCTGCAAAGCGCCTCTTTGTGAATTCAGAAAGGCACATTCGAGCTTTCCACCCCATCCTCCCCACCCCGCATGCTTTGGGGTGGAAAAGTGGGAGTTCGGTTGTTTTGTTTTTCGTAGAATCATAGAAAGTTTTGGGTTGGAAGGGACCTTAAAGCCCATCCACTTCCAATCCCCCTGCCATGGGCAGGGAGGGGACATCCACAGCTTCCCTGGGCAACCTGTGCCAGTGCCTCAACACCCTCATCATGAAGAATTGTTTTGGTTGGGTGTTCTTTATTTTTTGGCTAGCTGCACTGCTGGAGAAGTGCTGGCAAAGGTTTGAGGTGCCATCAGCTGCAGTGGGACATATTAAGATGTGCCAGGGGAAGTTTTGGTTGGATATCAGGAATAGGTTCTTCACTCAGAGGGTGGTGGAGCACTGGAACAGCTCCCCAGAGAAGGAGTCACGGCACCAAGCCTGGCAATATTCCAGAAGCATTTGGACAATGCCCTCAGACACACGGTGTGAATGTTGGGATTGTCCTGTGCAGGGACAGGAGTCGGACTTCTGATCCTTCTGGTCCCTTCCAACTCAGGACATTCTGTGATTCTATGTTTTCTTTGAGATAACTGTGGGTGCTCTAAACACCAGATGAATCTCTATCCCGTTCAGGCAGCTTTAAGTATGGGAGCTCTGGTAGAAGCCCGGCACTCAGGGCAGCAACCCTTTCCCCTGCCAGATTTTCTGGCGTTGACATTTGCAGCTCTCAGATTTCAGCTAGCTCGTGTCTGAGGATAACCTTAAACACGAGTCCATTTCACTGTCCGCTCAGCACACCCTCATTTAACCTTAAGTTTTGTGTTCTTCGTTAATGTGAAACTTCTTCCCCACCTTAGTTGTTCTGTCCATGTAGTGGGGTAGATCTTGAATTACTAAACATCTGGAAAACCACCCTAGTTTGCATCTGCATCTCTCTTCTCAGCAGAGAAATCTGTGGAGGGCAGAGTGTTGTTGGTGTATCCACTCGCTGTACCCTGCAGAGCAGTGGGAGAGGGGAACACAACTGGAAGTGGCCAGGTGGCACTAGAGTCTGTGGCTCTTGTTCTGGAGAGTGACCTGGCTAGGCTGGAGCGTGAAAAAGGCAGAGAGAAGGTTATTCCAGCTGATGAAGCTTTAAGGCAGACTTAAGGCTGCTGTT
Source organism: Tapera naevia (assembly GCA_033556795.1). NCBI lineage: Eukaryota > Metazoa > Chordata > Aves > Cuculiformes > Neomorphidae > Tapera > Tapera naevia. The sequence goes on along the minus strand of JAUMJJ010000172.1, from coordinate 11,452,165 downwards.
TTAAACCCAAACTGATTTAAGTTAAATCTTAACAGGAGATCAAAAGGCAAACAGAAGGGTCCAGCTTCCATCGTCAGGTATGTGACGTGCCCAGGAGGCATGAGCCAAGCTAAGCTAGAAATAAGTGCACAAAAGCAAGTAATTCCAGCCTATAGCACAACTAGTACAGCACAGCCCCTGCTAGAGCTGCTTGGCAGAGCCACTGGAGCTGATGTGCTTGAACTCCCTCTCATATAAATCTAACTAAATTAGCCTGGAGGGCTAAAGCAGTTACAGACCAAGGAATCTTAGCAGTGACAGTCCATGGGAAGATAACCCTGCCATCTCCCTCTTGCTGGTGTGCCAGCCTTCTTACTGAATTCAGTGCCATTGGTACCTATGGCACAGGCAGTTGCACTTGAGTGCCTGACTCTGCTGATGTCAGTGGCCTCGGAAGTTCATTCATGACCAGTCGAACCACTTTAGGCCAAGAGTACATAGTGTTCATCCCACACATAATGCCATCACTACCTTCAGACAGATTAATCAACTCATGCAGTTTAGAATCAGATATTTAGGAATTGCTTCAGTTTCTCTGTGGCTGCTAACAATTAGGTTATTACAACTGGGATCTTTAAAAAAATCTTTAAAGATCTTTAAAAATAAATTTAATTTTCACCATCAGCTCTACATTTAATGTACCATGATCATGGGAATAAACTAGTTAGTTTCTGGTCCTGGTTTTAAAACACTTGCACATGAATTGCCAATAGACCAAGAGCAGTGGAGGAGTGTAAAATATTTCTTTCACTTCTATTTCATGATTTCATGCTGATTTTCTAATGTGGCTTTGAATTGCCATTATCACTTCCTGTGTTTCTGTAAAGAAGGAGAAAGAAGTGTTCTCCGTCCCAGGGATGTGTGATACCATACCTGCTTTTTTTTTTTGCCTTTTCTTTCCCCTAGATGCTCTAGATGGGATGCTTCATGAAAAAAGAGTCAAAGATGATGATGGTTCTAGACAAAACTCTTGAATTATTTATTCAAACTTTCTGAATTGGGCAAAACATCTTGCTTACTATTGACCTTAAATTAACTTTTGGATACTTACCATAACAGCATCAGCAGTTGGTGAGACCTTGCAAAGCTGATTCCCTTCACTTAGTAGCCTGTCATAAGATTTAAAAAAATCAGTCTATAAATTTTGTTGGGTTTTGTTGGCATCTTCTCATCAATATGAAATGTGAAAATACCCATTCTTCTGATCAATAATATATTTGATTGTACCTAAATTGTATATATGCTTATCCCAAATAGAAGTATGAGAAACAATATGTATATTGTCTCTGGGAGGTGCAGAGTGTCTATAGAGTAATACTATTTCTGTAGCCTTTTTAAGGGGCTCTGTTCTGGTGGTATCCAGCTAAATAATTACTGCTTCTATTACTTCTTTTCCTCCATGTCTTCCTTTTAAAGTAAACCAAACCACATTCTGTAGGACCACTAGAAAACTGAGAGGGAGGCTGCAATATGCATGTGTGCCAGCCAAACAGCTTTCCCAGTTTAATTTCCCGAAGGTACCTAAATAGGGCTGAGCTGATGAGTGCCTGAACTGCTCTCTACTATATGTATTTTATGTGTTATCTCAGACACTGTTCAGAAGAATATATAGAACCATAGAACCATAGAATCACAGAATCATAGAATCATAGAACGGTTTTGGTTGGAAGGAACTTTAAAGCTCATCCAGTTCCAACCCCCTGCCGTGGGCAAGGACACCTCCCACCCAGACCAGGCTGCTCAATGTATATCCTGTATAAAAGAGCATACAGAAGTTGTGACCGACCACACAGGAAGAATATTACAGATTCATCCTTCCTCCCACATAACATAAAGCTTGTGTAATACTATAATATTTATTAAAGGCCCTGAAATGTTCTACTTTTTATGACTAAGCAGAACAGTGTTTCAGGGAATGGGTTACATTGCTAGTTCAGAATGCTCTAGCATCTCAGACCCTCTGACATTTGAAGCTGGAAACTAACTCAGTGTTTCAGTAAGTAGTACTTGCACATTTCAAGAGGTAGGAAAAATTTAAGGTGTACTTGAAAACACTTGTGTGGTAGCAACAGTAGTCACAGACCAGACACCAAAGGGCGGGTTTGCATTGCACTTACCACCTTGGGGTTTGTCTTGTGTGTCCGATCATCCAAGCCAAACTTTCTGTGCTTGGGGGAGGGTTCTTTTGTGACATTTACTGATGTATTTATTTATTAGTGCAAACTATCTGTTCAGCTTTGACAATCATTTTTTCCTAACGTCTTTCTTAATAATGTCCTTCTTTTGCATATCTCTTTTTATGATCTTCTGCTTTTTGTCCCCCTTAACTTTTAGTCTTTCTGTTGAAAACTGTAATAACAATCGTCATCATCTTTTTAAATTCACTTTGTCTGCTTTTTATTAAGAAGAAATCATTGTGTTTCAGTAAAATCTGTGGATCTGTTTGGAAAAGTCTTTTCTCAAAAAGGTAGCAATACTTTCTGGTTTGTCACTTATCACTTAGTCTGCCTTTTAATCATTGCTATTTTATTCAGAAAGTGTAAACATCCATACACTTAGCTGCATAAAGAAATAATACACTAATTTCACAGTGACTTTTCACCTGTTTGCATAGTGAAGACTGTTATTTGTAAAATGCAATCATTCCAGAAGTCTGTAACAATGAGGCTATAGCTGCTGCACCTTGAACTCGGTGACAGGACTTCCCTGGAACCTACTTGAACTGCCTCCCTCCAACTCAGAGCAGAGTCTGGTTTCCCCATGCTGCTTCCTGGCTGCTGAAGTTCTACATTCCTTTTCTAGTTTTTCTTTTCTGATGTATTTCTAACACCTATAGATGTTTAATTAACTTTATTTACATACAAGTATCTCCATGTATGGCTTCTACTGCCTCGTCCTTGAAGGCTAGCGTGATATCCAGCTGAAGAACTCTCTGGTACCATCCTTCTGTGTTGTTAAAATGCAACGGATTTCAAAAGCTTGGCTGCCTGAATCAGAGGATGCTGAGAAGCTCTAGGCAGAATGGCTCTGGGGATCCAAATCTTAAATCGGTGGCAATACTAGAATTAAGAAAACAAATAAAGGAAAATAATAATAATAAACTGTGATGAATCATAAATACAAAACCAATATGATATCTGATTTACCTACAGGAAAACAGAGGCATAAACTGTGCCTGAACTCATCCTTAATTGCTATGGGAAAGATGGGACTGTAGCATAGCCTTTCTAACTCTGAGCTTAGCATCCCACGTACTTGTCCACACAGTGTCTGAAGTGAAAGACTTATTTTAACAACGGGACAATGAAATAAACCCAAAATGTTAGAGAAGCCAAAATTTAATAACATAAGCAATATGAAATCTCTACTTTCAGTTGCCTTGTACTCCGTGTGAAAGGCTATGGAAACCTCTGGTAATTTTATATCCTGTAGTTTGCAAACATATCCAATAGGACTTCATAGGTAATGATAACAAGGGCATTAGTTTATGGGATCTCACTCAAGGCAAACTTGAGATTTTTGAAATTCCTGGAAAAATACTCTTTTGGGGTTGGTTTGTGCGAATTCAGCTCTTTGCCCACGCGACTGGGCAGAGTTCCAGGTGTAGCAGGATCTCCCTCTTCTAGTTTGCCCATATTTCATTTCTGATGCCAGAAAACATTGATGAGAGGTTGCTGTGCATTCAGAGGGCAGCTGCACATGTATGGAGCAAAAGGGAAGGTCACCTAAGTGTCCCTTGGTGAAGTGTAGTGATGGGTGCTAGGACAGTTCAAGCTACCTTTAACCCTTGTCCTCCCTCTGGTCCTGTGCTGAGCCCTACCTGCAGAACTCAAGTCCATATTTCCATTCTGCCTTGAGGCAGCTGTTTTCACTTATGTAGGCAGCCAGGCTGCTTCCCCAACAGGCAAAGGAGTCACAGCTTGTTTGACTCTTCTGTGTAAAACATTGGTGGTACATTAAGCAAAACATCTTAATTAGCAGCAAAAGAGGAATTTTAATTCCACACGATTTGGGAAGTGAACACTGAAGCTGGAAAAAAATGGGAATTAGGAGAGAAATCTTAAAATGAACAGGTAGGGAGATAGGTGAGATAGTCTACTTTCAAAACTAATAATACAATGGAAATAACAATATTTTATCTAATGCCTTTGACTCCAAAAGTAGACAGGTAGTAGTGAAATTTGCCCATGAGATAAAACTAAGAAACATAGTCAAGATAGCTGAAATCAAAGGCAATGTAGAAGGTGAATTGGATAGTCTTGAGGACATGAAAATTAGTGATAATACTAGAGTATGCCCTTGCATGCTGATAATAAGTATTTCTCTTGGAGACAGGACTCCAACCATTTGAAATGATGAGCAAGAAAAGATCTGGCCTGTGCTGATTTCTCCTGAGACAACAGAGCTCTTGGTGCTATGTAACTCTGCTTTTGGCTCCTACTGTTTTAAAAAGCACCCTGACAGCCCATGGAATAAGATCATAGCTCAGCAGGCTCCCTGGTCACTGTTGTAGGTTATTAGTGACATGCTGGCATTTGCATTGGCTGAATTCATCCTCACGTGTCAACATACTAGGAAGAAAGGAGGACTTTTTGGCTCCAAGGAGGAAGCAGGCTTTCTACATGACTTGTGTTTTTATGCATGACTTGGGATATTCTTTCACTGAACTTTTAGTTTGAGGTAATATTTCAAATTAAGTATTATTATTAAATCATTTGTTCTTTAAAGTATCTTCTGTTTAATAATTTAACAGTCCAAAATGGCATAAAGAAGTCTGGTTTTGAGAAGAGGGCCTATGAATGGCCTAGAAGAGCGAAATGCCACGGATGAAGCAGAAGCATGCAAGATGACATTCTACACAAACCTGTCTGGTTTCAAAATTTGTAGGTTTCCATTTCTCTCATGGGGCAGATTTACTATCCCCAGCATAGCTACCGATGCTTATCTTGAAGAAAGATAATTCATTACAATCTTTCCAGCTCAAATGCCTACAACCCCTTTCTGGATTTAGAGAAAAATCTTCCTTACCAGTCAACCTTCAAGTGCATATCTGTAGAAAGACATAAAACCCAGCAGGGCTCCCTTATCACATGGCATTAGCTGACGTGGTGTTGTCATTTTCGATATGTGTGACTTCTTGCCTCCAACCCCCATGCTGAGATCTCGTGTTCTTTTTTCCCCAGGGTCATGTCGTACACAGAGTCCCCACTGTGGCTTTGCTCTGCTGGGTCAGGGGAAACATTAGATGACAATTTTTACCCTTTCCTATCAATCATCAAATTTGGAGAAGGAAAAACAAGAGGTGTTTGTGGATTTCATCTTCAAGATTGATTTTTTATATTAGGGCAAAATGTAAAGACAGATCCTCTCCAGGGCTTTTGACCTCCTGTACCTTTAAGAGAGGGGTAGCAGGATGGCATCTAACAGGCTCAGTAGCTGTCCCAGATTTTGACTGTTTTCTTCTGAATAGCAAGTATGTGATTCAAAGAGTGCCTGGCAAAAGCTTCTTGTATTTTTGCAGTAGCAGCATGGAAAATATTTAATGCATATATAAGATCCAGCATCCGTGCTGACCAGTGCTGTTTTCTGCAACTTTTTGTAAGTTTGGGGAAAATTTGGTAAGTACTGTTTCTCTTTCTTTCTTTAAAAAAGACAGAGTGAGAAAGCCTGCATTTTCTGCCATTTCCCAAGAGGCTTTTTATCTGTTTAAACCAACTAGGGATTTTTCACATATTGACATAAGCATTCATTTGCTAATTTGCTGGACATTAAACTGCACAGCATTCTTGAATGAGACTGGAATACTTGGGTACTTAGTGCTGCTCAGACCCCGCATCATTCCCAGTACACATATGGTTTTCCTCCTCTATCTCCTAGATAAAAGTCACTGTTTGATCGCCTTAAGGAAAAGAATGAGTTAAATGGACCAATATTCTAGCCTTGGCTCTAAAACTGGGCCTTTTCAGAAACTCCTCAGCACCTGCAGCAGCTAGGTCATTTGCACATACATAAATAAATAAATTAACAATGAATAAATAATTTAATCCCACTACACAATGCCACCTTGCAGATCTGATCCTTTGCTCCCAGTGAATTTGTCCATTCCTAATTCTTTTTGATAAAGTCCTCAGATACTTGCTGACTGTCAGTCTAATTTTCTTATTGTTTTCGCTTGATTAGTTCTGTATGACCTAAGGTCGCCCTTAAAATCCACATCTCTCGTGAAGACTCCGAAAGGCCTTCTTTTTTTCAAAGGGATGGAAAGTGCCTGCCATTTCTCCGGACAAAAGCCTGGAAGGTTTTCAGTTATTAGCCTCCTGAAGCAGCCCTTTCGCTCACCCAAGCGCAAAAAAAACTCATTAGGGGGCACCTTTCTTTCTGGCTTCTTTATCTGACGCATGTAGGGTTTACATGTTTCAAGATTTGCAGGTCTTAGATGAATCTAGACAGCCTCCCTTTTAACCCTGCCGGCCTGTGGTTATGCCCACCGCAGACGTCCACTGTATCTCTGTGCCCTTAACCACCTGGAGATGCTTCATCTTTTTAAAAGCCGCTTTACACCCTGCTTCATGGTGAACAGAAGACACTTCAGTGTGCTGCTGCTCTTTGAATCCACGCTCCCGCAGAGCGTGGGTGGAAAGGCAGGCAAGGTTGCCAGCTGCCAATAGGCTCCACGTTTTGCACTTTGTGATTAAAATATGAAATCAAAGTTTGTGTCTCAGTCACGCAACCATTATTGCCATCAGAGGGATTTGCAAGGCTAAGGCGGTACAGCCCTGGAAGCCTGCCTTGGCTGGGCTGCATGGTGCCCTGGCCTGCTTATTCTTTTCCAGACAGCGAGGTACAGGCTGAGTTACCTTCCTGAGCCATGTCAGGTAGCCTAGAGACACTCCCTAAAAATGTGTCCTCAAATGCATTATATCTGGGCATCTTGCCTTTCAGAACAAATGTGTGAATTTATCTGCTCCTGCATTCACTTGGCTTGGCAGAAGTCATAAACCAGGACAGCATCTGATCTGCCGTACTCAAGCAGTGCTGCCCAGCAATGCCATACCTGTGGTCACCTTTTAAGAAGAAAAACAACCTGAAATTCTACTGGCAGGTGCTACAGTAAGGAATGTTTCTCACTTACCCAGGCTCTGGTATATAGTTAAGAAGAGACATCATGTATTTAAAAAAAAAAAAACAATTATGTTTTATCTTTTAGAGAAGGGCAGCCTAGTCTCTTGAGACCTCAGTTCAGGCTGGGATCTGAGTGTAAAGAGTAGAAAATGCATGGAAACAGAAGGAAAATGAGCAGGTCCAAAAAGAAGATGCGGAAGATATCCTGGGCAGGTACAGAAAAGTAGGTGTCTTACTGCTGCAATACTACCGCTTCTCTCTGTCCCGAAGAGCAGCTTGTCTTCCGCTGGGGTAGAACTGACTATGGTCCCTCTGGGTTAAAATTTGGTAGGAGAGCTCAGGGCTACATCTGAGGTTCTACTTCCAAGCATACAGGTGACAGTTTCGTGGCCACTAATCTTGGTCTTGGCCTTTTCAGGGGTGTTGTTCTTGTTAGATTGGAAGAACGCACCATTATGACCACTATTTTTAACCTATTTTGCCATTTCCTCCAAAATCCCTCTGATACCAACCCTTTCACTCAGTTTAGTTCCTCCAAAATCTGAGTTAAGGAGCCCTCAGTAAAGTAAAGCAAGCCAAGTGCATAAGGCTGAGCTTATGTGCAGTTCCTTGCTGGGTCAACACTATGAACTGCATGCATTCTGAGTAGTGGTCAGTTGTAAAACAACCCAGAAACGATGTGAGCTGCTCTATAGCACAGAGTTATAGTTGCATCATGGCCTGACGAGCAACAGAAACAAGAAGAAATGAGAAATGAGAGGGGAATTTTGTACTGAAACCTCGCAGTATTGTGGAGTTTAGTCTCGACTTGTGTTCCTCTGTCAGTAGTGCCCTGCTCCCAGTTTCTCATCTGCCTACTGAGTAGCTGTCAAAATTCATTCCACTCTATGTAACCTGAAAAACTTCAGGACTACAGTGGATCCTGGAGCATAATGTTAGGACCACATAGAAATTGTGATATTGTGATATATCTCCTGTAGGCACCAGGAGACAAATTGCAAGGAGAAAGACTGAGTCCAGTCCTGTTCAATATCTTTATCAATGATCTGTGTGAGGGAATTGAGAGAAGGAGAGAAGAATTGCTTTCCATTTAAATCAATGGCAAATTTTTCCCCTAGTATGTCTGTACTTAAGAATATTAGTTTTCTGATTTTATATGTAGACATTTTATACATGGAGTTCCTGAAGCCCTTTCCTTCATTTTCACAAAGGTGGCAGGGCAATAAAGTGTTTACTATTATGCAGGCATCTCAGAGCTAAACCAGTGCTGTGGAGGGACTCCAGCTTCTGAGCTTGACATTTTGACAGCCAAGCTATGGAGAAAGAACACTGATTTTCAGTGGATGACTCATGTTTTTTTCCTGAAACAGTGCTTGCTGGAGGGAAATATTAAAAACTCCTTTGTCCCCACCCAAATTTCTTTCCGCCTGTTCTAGCAGTACCTGCAACTGTACGTTAAAAATAAATTTATTTGTCAACTGAGATAACCAGCCACTGGGACCATTAAACACTTATCAGCTGTTTCAGTTCAGTGGCTGGACTTGTCTCAATAACAGGCATACAAAAAATGGGTTCTTTTTTTTTTTTTTTAAATGAGCAACAGGTCTTGCAGATGAGCTAGGAGAAATTTTTATTTGGTTGAGTCACTGGAAGCTGAACTTCTTTTAATTAAATGTGCTATTTTAGCATGGGGATGTGTAGCCCCTCTGAAATATCGGAGCAGATAAATTAGGCTACTTGCCAGCCAGCAATGAGGGTAGGATTCAGCTGCCCTGATTTCTCCCCTACTTGTATATCTGAATCTGACCTATTGATCTTGCATTCCCTCCTGATTCAAAACAGGAAATATACATATTCCAAGGAAATGAGCTCATTTTTAAGGGAGAAACTAAAATCAATCTAAATAAATTGTCCTCTGAAGGTGCCTGTTTGCCCCTCTGGACTAGGAAGATTGCTTAGAATGATTATTTCACTCTTGGACTGCTACATTTGAGATAAATAATAGTTTTAAGTCAGATGCTCATAAATTTCAGTATGTCCTTCTATTCTCAGACCACTGAAAAATTTTACCTTTATGGTATGATGGTGCTTCATGACAAAATAATTTTTCCAATTACATGAATGAAAAAATCTCATTGGACCCACCCCATGCTTGTATTTTAGTCTGGTAAGGGATGAAACTTGCCAGCACCCTGCCTGTATGTTTGTGGACGTACAGGCTCTAAAGCACACTGTGCCCTCACTGTACACCCAAACAGCTGTGATGAGATGCTCTAACGGGTTTTCTGGATTTCCAGATTGTTGGCATTTTCTGGAAATATCTTATCACCTTGATTTTCTCCTGTTTGCAGTTACAGTGCTTGGAAGACTCTTTGAAGGGCCTGTAGGAAGCTGGGTGCTGGCAGCAGCTCTTACAGCTCTCTTCCAGAACTCCAGTCCCAAAACACGCATTACTTGATGCTAGAAGAGGATGAAGTTTATTGTTCTGTCTCTAAATTTGACCTAATCTGAAAAGGCAAATTGATTACAAATTGTTTTTTCAGAAGAAGCTCTTATGTCTTTATAAACATGTGGCTGCATAGCTGAGTTAATAAAATGAACATGAGGAGCCACTGAAATATGTCTCACCCATTTGCTAAGCTTTCTGCTGGTGCAACTCCATCATGTCTCCTCCTTATGGAAGCACCTATAGCTCCAGAAACTTTTGTCCATCTGTGTTAGCTGAGGATTTGGTCCACAATATCTGCACATGCATAACAAGCTTGTAGGAGTCTCTTGTTTGCTTTAACATACTGGCTTTCCTGCAGACAGAGATTTGTAGCCTGCTAAAGAGTGGTACTTTAGTCATCATTTCACTGGTTTTCATAGATCTTTGCTCTCTGTCAGGCTTTGTCATTATGCAACAAAGGATGTATTCTTGCTGTTGTTCTTTTTCCAATTACTTTTTCTCTTTCTCCAGACATCAGAGAGAGTTTACAATATTTTCAGTAATAAAACTCCAAGATATATTTTTTTCTCATTTCTTTACGATAGGAGAAGATACTGCATGACAAGTCTGTGGCATAGAAAAGTTATTATTAAATCCTGTGATAAAAAGTATGTGCAAGACTCGGGTATTGTTGATTCCCTTAGAATATTGCAATATAGATTTGTGTTACATAATATGTATATTGTCTCCCTGTTGCTATTTTTTCTCATTTTTAAACAGAAGCTGTATTGTTCTATAGGTTTTGTTGCAATTGTTCCTCTATGGTTCCTGAAAACCCAGCAGTCAATTTGATAGCAAGGGTTAATGGTTTACGTTCTACCACCTTTGGTAGAAAAACAACTACAGTGCCATCACCTGTTGTACTGAGTAACATTCTAGAGGCGGATCAATTTTTCTGTCTGTATCAAATCATGAGGTTGCCCCAGGGTAAATTAAAGGACATTTTTGTTTTGGAGAAAAAGAAAAAAAAAGAGCAGTCCTGTGTCTTGGTCATAAAAACCTACCCTTTAGAGGCTAAACTCTGTGAATTCATCCCCTGGAACGGCACTGGTGTAATCATGTGCAGGAGGTTATGAGGATCAAAGGAACAAAGCCACGTTTAAGCAAAGAACAACCAAGACCAGGAAATACTGAGAAAAAATGAACAGAATCCAGTTGTACTACAAAAAAAGGGGCCTGTATTGTGTTCCTGTGTACGTAGTACAAATTAGTATACACATGGTATGCGAAGCACATGATACAGAGGGCACATATACCTCCAGAGGAGGAGAATGGAGGTATGAAAGCAGTAGTCCCCACTCCCCCCTAGCATGGAGAAAGCACTCAGACCCTGTCACTATCAAGAACTTCATGCTTGCCAACTCGAAATCAGATGATTCCTTCTGCTTGATATCCTGAGATCAATCTCTCTGCTAGTGCACTGCCAACTAATCACTCCTTTCAAAGGACTAACCAGGACACACTGTTTCTTTCAAAGACAACCAAATTCACTTTATGAGGGTAGGGTGGTTATGAGCAGGTGCTCCCAAAGAAGGGCAAACAGTTTTCAGCCTCAAAGACTTCAACCTTGAGACTCCAGCTTCCTGGAAGAATGTCTAAGCCTTAAGCTAGGAACTTGAAGGCTGGGAGATGGAGGCACAGGCTGTTGAATCAGAGTGAAGGCACTTTCTGCTGTAAATGCTGCTCAGGGTTTCAGTTGGATTGCACTCTGCTCTGAATGCCTGCACTCTTCATGGGACTGAAAGAGGAATTTTCATGCTGGGATTCACAAGAGTCAGATATGAACTCCAAGCTCAGGAAATGACGCGTTTCCACAAAGCTAGCAGGAGACTGAGATAGTCTCTAAAAGGACCACAAAATGAGCTGATGTAAATCCTTCTACATACTGTGGGTTAAGCCCTCACCAGGGGTAAATCTACCTCCATAATATTGACCAAAAGTATAACAACTGAGTCATAGACACTAATTCCCTATTAACCTGCAGGATCCCTTCATCAAAGACTCTAATTTTTTTAATTACACAATCCATATATGGACTAGGACTGCACTGTTAGGTGTTGTATTCTTACAGTAATTAAAAATTATTTTTTTAAAAACTTTTTAGGGAATACGTCCAAGGTTTTGATTACTTCTTAGCAAAAGCATTTTTTTCAGCCTAATTAACTATTATTGCTGATGAAACGTAATGCGCATTTCAGTTGCTGTAGCTTGAAGATGAATGTTAAACAATCTGTTTCTTAGGTTGAACTGGACTTAATATTTTAAATTCGAATCCTCCAGACTACTCCTCTGTCCTCACATTTGATGTTTGCTCCTGTTGTTCTTGGTGTTTCTTTCTCTCTCACCTTTTCAAATGAGCTTTGTTTGTTTTAATGTGCCACTCTGTGTGCAGTGTGGCGTGTGGGTAGATACCAGTCCTTTAACCCATATGCATATTAAAATGCTGTTATACATCTTGCCACAATTACGTGTTCTCTTAGAGTCTGATGTTCTTTTGCTAAAAGAGCCTTCTTGTGTCCAATACACAATCTGTAGGCAAGTTTGCTAGAAATAAACATGATGAGGTGAGAGGGGATGGACTCATCCAAGGCAGGAGGCAAATTGGTGAGATCACATGCTGTAGCTCATACTCAGCAAATATGAAACTGTTGTCTGTAAGATTTCTTTCCAAAAGACTGCCTTTGAAAAGGAGTTGCTGGACAAGCACAGAGCTGCTTCAGCAGTTTGCATCCAACACACAGATTGTTCCCAACAGCCACAGGCACACAAAAGGTCTCTTTTACCTTAAGCTTGGGTCGCTTCATGAAGGGAAAACAGCCATCTGGGCTTCTGGACACTGTTGGAGTTTCTCTGAGAACATGGTAGCAGAGAAAGAAGCCGATCTGGATAGGGTGGTCATTGTACCCTGGCACCTGAGACCTTCTGCTCTTCTAAGTACTTCTGCTCGAATTGTGCAGGATACCCTGGGGTATCTCTTGAGCCTGAGAGGAACAAGAACAGCAGTGCCATCCCGCAGAGCAGTGGGACAGCAAGACTTACAAACGGGCAGGATCTTTGGTACCATGGGAAAGGGATCATATCCATACCACTAGGAAGCCAACTATCGTATGCGTCACTACTGGAATGGATCTGAGATTATAAGAGCTTTCATCAGCCCTTTTCTGCCTCCTCCTCTCAGCTGCTACTTCCTAACCTGTGGCTCAGCCCCTACAGATGTGCTGACACAACTGTTTGTGGTCCTATGACCCAAGGTAAAATAGAAGTATTTTCTTATTAACTGTTGACCTGATTGATAATTTGCCCCCAAAATGACTGTATTGGCATAAATTCAGGGCCTGTACTCTGTGGCTTGGGCTCTGTTTCCAATGCTGAAAACTCCACAGTGTGGCACTGCTAGCAAAACCCACAGGTCTTTTAATGATGCCTTCGAACTGATGAAAATTATGAGAAGAAAGAAGAGATCTGATCTGTGTTATGTATGGTCAAAGCTTATAAATGTTTTCTACTTATTTAAATATTAAGAGCTACATAGTAACACTTCCTCCCAAGCTTCCCCTGTTGCCTGTTTAAATTTTTAAGGTAGAGAGATTGTGCACTGGCTACTTATGTCTCTTTCATCTAATTGATGATGCTTTACTTTCATGATAGTGAAGATAAAACCTTGTGATAATTTAGCAAGTTGGAGATGTTTTCAGTAATGCATTATCACTAAAATCAACATAAACTCTGAATAAATGACAAGAATAAGAGATAAAAAAAAGAGAACATAAAAGGCATAGGGAAGGAAGGCAAGGCCAAGTGAGGCAAGAGAGATTTGACTGTCTAAGAAGGAGAAAGATGTTAGCTGAAGGAAAGGAACAAGAAATTATAAGGCCAGTCATTCATTATAATCATTTTTAGGCAAGCAGGTGTGTAACAGAGAAACTAGTGTTTGGGGGGCTTTGGGAGGTAGTTTATTTTCAGCAACAAACCCTTCATTCCTATGCTAACTGCTGCTAGACACTGGTAAATGTCACTGCCCTGTCAGAAGATGTTCATTATCAGCCCAGATGGGCACCCACCTGAGATCAGGAACAGCCTTTGAATGGCCAAGCACAGGTGACATCCTGTTTCTACCTGCTCCCACCAGAGCTGGTGAGAAATGCTCATGGCAGAACTAAAAGAAATGTGGCAAAAAAAAAGAAGAAAAAAAGAAAGCTAAAAATCTCCACCCTCCAGGCACAGAAGTATGAAAAAAACCGAATGAGCTGGATCTCTGTCAAAACACAGGGAATGCCTATCCCAGGGAGCTCTACACCCTGCTGCCAGAGAGTATCCATGCTCTGAGCTGAGAAGTCATCTTGGCTCCCATCTCCAGTACCACTGGCTTTACTGGAAGCCAAAATACTTTTTGGGGCAAAAGTCAGGGTCTGCAGGGCTGAAGGACAAGTTCAGAGCCCTGCAAGGGCAGAGAGTGAATATTTTTATCCCAAAGTCATTGTAAAGCCAAAGCAGGGTTTATTCTCCATAGCTAAATGAAACAAAAGGGGAAAAGAAAAACTCCAGAATACAACATTGGAGATACAAAGACTGTCATGGACCACTGTGGGTTTGCAAAATTATATGTAAATGACCCCAGATCTGACCATGGTGGCCCTCTGCTAATCTCAGAGAGAAAATCTACTTAGCAAAGGGAAGTTTTGTTTAATTTGGTTAACAGGGACCATATTAATAATTTATATTTCCAGGGAAACCCTCTGTCTTTAATGCTTCAATGCCAAAGGGGTTTCACAAGAGCTTAATGCTCACAGAATAAAAATAATGTAGGATTTTGCATCCAACATTGGTAAAAATGAGTGCAGAATATGTGTTATCATAACAGGCACCAGCCATCCTGCTGCTGCTGAATGTGTTTGGCTTATCCCATATTGCTCTGTGTACACTGAGCAAGAGAGTTTCCCGCTGGATTTACCATCCTAAAGGTGTCCCGAGGAAATGAGCTTTCCACTCCTCCCCCGGCTGTCTCAGTACATTATCCTGCCGTGTGACCTTTTCCCCACTAATCTGAAATAGCAGCTTTTCCTGTATTTACAGGTTAAATGGAAGATACACATTCTACTTTTTACTCATTGTAATGAAGATCTTTTTGTCTGTCTCCGAATAAAGCATCGGGTTGGTTTACAAATTGCGGGTCAGCCCATTCCGTGACCTGGGCAAACAGCCCGGGTCAAATCTCCTCAAAGCCTCCCCACCCAACTGGAATGAGTTAATTTACCCCTCGGCGGCTGCGGCTCCGCCGGGCACACCCGAGGCTGCCCGGGGGGAGCTGGGGTCCCCCCGCCAGGAGGATGCGGGGACACCCGGGGACGAGAGCGGAGTCAGGTAGGGCCGAAACTGCCCCGGGATTCAGTATCGAGGGGTTTTATTTGGTTTATTCACGGCGCTGAGCACCTCCGCAGCGCCCGGCTTCCCTCTCCACCTCGCGCTGCGCCTCCTCCCTTATTCCTCCCACTCTGAACAAGCCGCGCCGCAGGGAACATCGCGGGCAGAACACGCGGGAGATCCTGGTGCCTGTTGGACGCCTGCCCCTGAGAGCTTTCCCTGCATGGATGAGTGGGAAGGCAGCACCCGCCCCGCGAGGGACATCCCCGCAACTCCAACCCTCGGGCGCTCCATCCCTTGGGCACTCTAGACCCTCTAGCACTCCATCCTTCCCGCACTCCATCCCTCGGGCACCATGCCTCTGGCATTCCATTCTTCCGACACTCCATCCCCTCCCAGCACTCAATCCACCCCTCAGGCACTCCACACCCCCTCCAGCACTCACTCCATCCATCCTGGCTCCTCGGAACTGGCAAGGGCGGCACCGAGACCCTCCCCCGCCTGGTGCGCGCAGCATCGTCCCCGCCTTCGCGGATCACGTCTCGCTCGTGTTTTGTCCCCCCGGCTGGCGTAGCGGGGAGGACAGTCCCCCCCAAACGGCCACCCGAGCAAGCTCCCTGCCCGAAACAAGAAGGGACATCGGCTATAGACATTTATTATTCCAAGGCGCCGCACCCGGAGGTGGGAAAGGAGGGCGGGAGTAGAGCCGGGGCTCAGGGCGGCCAGGCATAAACATTTTTCAGGGGAAGCTCAGATTAGGCATCAGGAAACAGTCCTTCACCGAAAGGGCTGTGAGGCACCGGCACAGCTGCCCAAGGAGGTGGTTGAGTCCCCATCCCTGGAGGTGTTTAAAAGACGGGTAGATGAGGTGCTCAGGGATCTGGTTTAGTAGTGGACAGGTACGGTTGGACTCGATGATCTCAAAGGTGTTTCTAACCAAGTGATTGATTCTATGATTTATTCCAAGACATGGCTTGTACAGGCACCGCACCCGGAGGTGGGAAAGAAGGGCGGGGAGACCATCCCCCTCCCGGCCGTCCCCCGGTCCATAAATAGGGTCTGCGAGGACACGCGAGTCTCTATAGCATGGCGGGGTGCTGCCCCGGGGGCAGCCCGAAAGCGTTGGGGTGGGAATGGCCGAGGAGGTTGAGGTAGTGGCGGTCCAGCCCCTGCACGGAGGAGAGGAACGTGCTGCGCTGCTGGCCGGGGCTGGCGAGGGGCGCGGTGGGGAGGGGGTAGGGTAGGGAGGGGCTGCGGGGGGCGCCGTGCCAGGGGAAGGGACTCCCTGGGGGCGGCTGGAGCGCGGCCTCGCTAGGGCTGTGGCCGTGCCCGGGGCACTCGGGCCCGGGGTGCAGCTGGCAGGAAAAGTCCGGCTCAGGGAGGGAGCCCAGCGAGGCGAAGAGGGGCTCGGTGGCGAAGCGCGCTTTGGACTGGAGGAAAGCCAGGATGCGGGCGTATTTAGTGTCTTTGGTCTCCATCCTCTCCACTGTTGTCAGGTAGTGGACCAGGTTCTTCATGCACTCGTGGTAGCCGTAGTGGAAGTAGTTGGCGAACTCGGAGAGCAGCTCTGCTGGAAAGGAAGAGGCAGCGGAGCCGAGCTCCTCAGGATCTGCCGGGGTGGGTCGGGGGCTGCCCCACGCCGCGGGTGTCCCGACACGGGGACCGCACCCGCCCACCTACCCTTCTCCCGGCCGCGGGGGAAATCCGCCGAGTGCAGGGCTCGTAGGTACTGCACCGTCATCTCCAGAATCTCCGCTTTCTCCAACTTCCCCGAGCTCTGCAGCGGGGAGGAGGAGAGGGGCATAACTTCTTCTCCCCTGCGGCTGCGCTGCGTTCCGCCGGGTCGCCCTCCCCAAACCAAACCAAGCCACCGTCCCCTGCATCGGGGGGGTCGGTTCCCACCGGGGAGAGAAGCGTAGGGGCCACCCGCCCTCCCGCCTACCTGCTTGGCCAGAGCCATGGGCACCGTCTTCCCCAGCTCAGTGAGGCAGCGGTTGATGCGGTCCCTCCTCCGCTTCTCGATCACCTTGTGGGAAACCGGCGTCCTCTGCCAAACAGACGGGGCGCGTTATGGTGTGTGTGCTTGGGCGGGGGGGGGAAATCAGCCAGATCTGGCATCGCCGGGGCAAACCCCCCGGCCTCGACCCCTCCCAGGCAGCCTGTCCGGGTGCGACGCGGTCCCGGGAGGGATGCCCCGACTCCGGGAACTATGCTTCAGTTCCGGGAAGGATGCTCCGGCCCCAGGAGGGATGCTCAGGCCGCGGGTCCCCTCCGCGGCGTCCTGGGGGCTCCCCGTCTGCGCGGGCGGCCCCGGTGCGGGAGGAGGTTGAAAGGATGGTGGTGGTGGTTGTTTTGGGGGGGTGGGCTTTTCGAAGGGAAGGGCGGCGAAGGAGCCGGGGTCAGCTCCGGCGGGCGATCCCTCAGAGCTGTGCGCGCAAGGCGGGCGGCGAACTCACCCTCCGCTCCTTGAGTTTGGAGGCCATGGTGGGCACTGCCTCCGCGCTCTCTCCGGGCCCCTTATAAAGCCATCACTTCTTGGGGGGGATACCGGGGGGCCTCCACGGGCCCACTGATCCCATAGGATTAGGGGCGAGCGGCGCCGGGGGAATGTATGCATTAAAGATCAGGGTGGAAGGGGGCGAGAGAGGGATGAGGGTTTGTGGGTTGTTTTTTTTTTTTCCTTCTCTCTTCTTCCTCCGCCCCCCCCCCCCCCCCCCAAGTCCGTTCATGGCCCAGCTGTGTCGCCCCACGTGGACCACGGGGACACACGTGACGGTGCCACAATAGGGGACGGGGACAGGGGAGCGACGAGCGGGGCGCAGGGCGCGATGCTGCGTCCTGCGCGCAGCATCCTCGGCCCCATCGCCGCCGCCTGCCTGTAAATCCCCGGCACCCCCCACCCCCCTCCCCTCAGCCCCGGCGCTGACTGCATTTTAAAGCCTGTCCAGAGTCATTAAAGTAATTAAGTAAGCCCTTAATAGGCTGTTCCGCCCAGTTCAAGGGAGAACCCTTGGAGACGGAGTGGCCCCGTTTGTTCTCAGGCTTTTCTCACACGACTTGGTGACACGTCCATCTTTATAAGAGATGGCAGCGAGGCTTTTTTTTTTGTTTACACCGCTTTATGCGCCGGGGACACCCCGGCAGGTGTGGGACCGGGGGGCTGGCACACGATATCCCCCCCACCCCCACCCCCACCCCCCTCCTTTTTTTTTTATTCCGCCGGCCCGGGGAGGCTCTCGCCAGCCTTTGGCACACGACGCTCCTTTTTTGTGTGGTGTGCGCGTCTGTGCGTTGTTGTTTTACCCCCCCTGCTCCCCCCGTCTCCTTTGGAGAGGCTCAATTTGTAGCCTATTATCCTATAGGAAAATGTCCCATTGAAAAGTATGAATAGTTTCATTGGGCCTAAATTTTAATAATGCGGGTCAAAGAAAAGAGGGGCAAATAAAGAGGGGATCGCAGCTGGTCCGAGAGTGCATTATTCGGTGTCACCTGCGAGCGGGGTCGCCGACAGACCCCCTATTCATTTGCCTAATTTTGGTCAATTTAACAAACTTCAGGAGAAATTATTGTGGCATTGTTAAGGAGGGTAAAGCTTTCTGATCGAATTAACAGCATGTTTTGATCCGGTAAATGTCATTAAAAAGAAAGAAACAATCGCGTTTAAAGGGGGGCTCCGAGTTAAACGCGCCAAGTGGAGACGCCGGAGCGCACAAGCTCACAAAGGGAGCACGAAACTGCCACAGGGGAACTTTTGTACGCTCACATTGCTGAGGTTTTTTACACAAAAAGGCATTATTTCATACTTGAATACGTTTAATCCAACAATTGTCTATTTTCCGCAAACATATTTTCACAGCATTGTCAGCTCTCCTCTCCGCCGCCCTCCGCCCGGGCAGCAGCGCTCCGAGCCCGCCGGGCGCACCGAGCCCCCCGCGCCGCCCCGCGCCGCCCCGCGCCGCCCTGCCCTCCCCGGCAGTGGGGGCGGCGGGACAGAGCTCCCCCGGGCCCTCTCTGGGGGGTCCCTCTCTGGGAGCTGGTGAAGGGACTGGAGAAAAGGTCTTATGAAGAGCGTTTGAGGCAACTGGGGTTGTTCAGCCTGGAGAAGAGGAGGCTGAGGGGGAGACTGTATCACGGTCTACACCCACCTGAAAGGAGGTTGTAGACAGGTGTGGGTTGGTCTCTTCTCCCAAGTGACAGGATGAGAGGCAAAGGCCTCAAGCTGCAGCAGAGGAGGCTCAGATTGGACATCAGGAAACATTCCTTCACTGAAAGGGCTGTCAGGCACTGGCACAGCTTCCCAGGGAGGTAGTGGGGTCCCCATCCCTATAGGTGATTAAAAGACGCTTAGATGAGGTGCTCACGGATATGGTTTAGTGGTGAACAGGTGCGGTTGGACTCGATGATCTCACAGGTCTTTTCCAGACAGGCGATTCCATGATCCTACGACTCTCCTCACGGCCGGCTGTGCGCCTCCGGGGCCGGCACCGAGCAGAGGGGCTGCCCGCCAGCATCCCCCCCTCTCCGTCCCTGCAGCCACCCCCGGCCTCGGCGCTGTCCTCGGGGTGGGGGAAAACCCGAGGGCGGATGGGGGCACCGGAGGGGGTGTGCGGTGCCGGGTCCTCCCCGCCCGGGCGACGCCGCGGGGCCAGGGGCAGCGCTGTGGGAATGGCGTTTATTGCAGCCGTGGCGGTACAAGAAGTAGTCAGTTATAAAATGTGGAATATTTGGATGTAAGCTAGAATAGAGTCATAGAATCATGGAATCATAGAATGGTTTGGGTTGGAAGGGACCTTAAAGCCCACCCAGTTCCAACCACCCTGCCATGGGCAGGGTCACCTCCCACCAGACAAGGCTACTCAAGGCCCCATCCAGCCTGGCCCTGAACACTTCCAGGGAGGAGGCATCCACAGCTTCCCTGGGCAACCTGTGCCAGTGCCTCACCACGCTCATCATGAAGAGAGTTAAGTTTCATTTAAGTAAGTGTACTTTTTGGAAGTCAGACAGAATGTCCCTCTGATAGTGTGTTTTCTTGATAGCAGGGTTTCTTTTTAAATAGTGGTTTTTCCAGACACAGTTCTTTGAGAAATGATAACGACTTGTCTTAAGTATGATATGTGCTGAACAGATGTGTCTTCTTCTCTAATCACCTCTGTCTGCAGACTTTCCTATCTAAAATTTAAGGTCAGGCAGAGAAGTTACTCCAAAGCTCTCATTAGCAAGGGATTTGGTCGTTGTGAAGTTCACAATACAATTAAAACTAGTCCTTGGAAAGTAACAGAATATGCATAAAATTTCTGAGAAAATTTATACACATGCATGTAAGTGGGAAATAAATTCTGTGCCCAGCTCTTGTCTCGTTACACATGATTGATGGAAGTCATTCCCTCACGCGTCCAGAGCTGAATTAAAGGATGATGCTTTTTAAAACTCCAATAGGAGTCTTAGATAGATTATTTGCTGGCATTTTTAGTATCAGTGTCAGCTCGGAGAGGTGGTTTCTCAGGAACGTCCACGTCTCCTCCCACTTTTCCCACTAGTTTTGCGATTTAAACGGGGAAAACCCATCCCCATCTCGTCTTCCCGAAAGGGCTGTCAGGCACTGGGACAGCTGCCCAGGGAGGTGGTGGAGTCCCCATCCCTGGAAGTGTTTGAAAGACGGGTAGATGAGATGCTCAGGGATAGGGTTTAGTAGTGGACAGGTGCGGTTAGACTCGATGATCTCAAAGGTCTTTTCCAGACAGGGGATTCCATGAATCCCCGGTGTGTGGACGGCACCGTCTCCCCAGCAGCGGCCAGGACAGGGAGAGAAGTGGTGCTGCCCCTCTCCCCATGGGGCTGCCCTCTCCCCACGGGGCTGCCCGGACCGCGGGGCGGGAGGCGGCGGCGGGTGCCGCGGGCACCGGGGGGGTCGGGGCCGGCTGCCCGCCCGGGCGGCCCCGCGTGCGTTGCTGCTGCCCGCATTATTCTCCCGGGAGCCGTGTAGGTTTCGGCATATTCATTCTCGTACAATGGGATTAAACACTGACCGTTATCATCCAAATTAACTAAACTCTGAATGGCCAAACGCGGGGGCTTTTATTTTTTTTCCCTCCTCCTCCTTCGCTGCGCTGGCGGAGATGGAGTTGATCCTCTTACTGTCTGTGTTAACCGCCAGCTGCGGGCACCTGCGGGAGAACTTTCTTAACACGAGGGAAGTTGTTTATTTTCCCGCTGCCTCCCCCGCGGGCCGAGCCGTGAAGGGGATGCGGATCCGGTGGCCCTGGCACCATCGCGGGTCCCACGAGCCTCGTCCTCGCGCGTTTTCGGTGATGCTGAAGCCGGCGGAGCGTCACCCTTCTCTGCCCCGCACCCTTGTAGGAGTGAAAAAAAAACAAAACCCAACCCAAAATAAGCCAAGATAAGGCTTTTTTTTTTTTTTTTTTTTTTTAAACGTATTTAAATTTAAATCAAAACCAGGTGACCAGCAGGGCGAGGGAGGGGATTCTCTCCTTCTGCTCCTCTCTCGTGAGATCCCACCTGGAGTGTTGTGTCCAGTTCTGGACTCCCCAACATAAGAGGAACATGAAACTGTTGGAGCGGTTCCAGAGGAGGGCTACAAAGATGATGAGAGGACTGGAGCATCTCTGCTCCAGCCGTGAGCGCCTGTTGGAGATCCTCGCGGGAAAGGCCTGCGCCGCGCCTTGGAACCCAAAGGAGACCCCCCCGTCCCCACTGCCGGTTTCTCGCCCGCGCCCAGCCCCCCGCCGTCCGCAGCCCTCTCCTCGGGGCCGGGTGTCCCGCCTGGTGGGGCCGCGCCCCGGGGGAGCCTGCCGGCCCGGCCCCTCTGTGCGCTCCAGGCGCACGGCTGCTGCGGGAGCCCTGGCTGCGCCGTTTGGCTCCTGTCCTGTCTGTGCTGGCGCTACCACCCTCTGCAAGGTGTTGAGCTGCTTTGCAGTGGCATCTAGTTTTGCCTATATATTTTGCCTTTTTTGTCTCCCTGGTTTTCTTTACCCACCATTTCTTTTTTGACTACTGTATAACCTTGGGTTTACATAGAATCATAGAACAGATTGGGTTGGAAGGGACCTTAAAGCCCACCCAGTTCCAACCACCCTGCCATGGACAGGGTCGCCTCCCACCAGACCAGGCTACTCAAGGCCCCATCCAGCTTGGCCTTGAACGCTTCCAGGGAGGGGGCACCCACAGCCTCCCTGGGCAACCTATGCCAGGGCCTCAACCCCCTCACCATGAAGAATTTCTTCCTAATGCCTAATCTATATCTTCCCCCTTCCAATTTAAAGCCATTCCCCATCATCCTATCACTCCTTGCCCTTGTAAAAAGTCCCTCCCAGCTTTCCTGTAACCCCTTCAGGTATTGGAAGTCTGCTATAAAGTTTCCCAGAAACCTTCTCTTCTCCAGGATGAACAAACTCAGCTCTCTCAGCCTGTTCTCATAGCAGAGGTGCTCCAGCCCTTTCATCATCTTCACGGACCTCATCTGGACTCATTCCAACAGTTCCATATCCTTCTTATGTTGGGGATTCCAGAACTGGACACAGCACTCCAGGTGAGATCTCTTGAGAGCAGAGCAGAGGGGGTGAATCCCCTCCCTTGCCCTGCTGGCCGCACTGCTTTTGATGCAGCCCAGGACACGGCTGGTTTCTGGGCTGCAAGCGCACAGTGCCAGCTCATGTCAAGCTTCCCATCAATCAGCACCCCAAGTCCTTCTCCACAGGGCTGATCTCAATCACGTCATCCCCCATCCTGTACTGAAATTGCAGATCATATGATCACTTCACCAAGCTGCAGGTATTAGCCTTGCAAATAAATCAGTGTGTATGCAAGAAGCCATCTAATGAGTCTCCCATGGAAAGTGTTGTTCATGCTACTGGTGGATCAAATACAGAATCAAGTGTCACAGTGTGGCTGGGGCAGCAGGTGGCCTAGTGCCTGCTGGTCTAGTGTGGGGCTCTGGAGAGTGGTACTAAAGGTCCTGCTGTGTAATGCAGCAAAGCAGCCACACTCCTGACTGATCTCATTGCTGGTAGGGAATGGGAGAATGCAAAAGGTGTAACAGATCCTACTTATAGGAGGAGGCAGTTTATTGCTTGGCAATTCTGGATCTGTGAAGAAGCCATGATCTGAACCACGAAAAGAAGGCATTTAATTTAGTAGTTTAACCCTCAGTGGTATGTATTCTGACACTGATTCCCTACATTGTATAGGCTTTTGCTATGTTTGTTTGCTCTTGCACTGTCAGTGAGGCTAGGATGGGCAAGCAAGTTTGGAATGGGAGTTTACAGTCTCCTTATAGCTCCTAATACTCTCTGCCTCCAGGTCTGGGGCTTCTTAATCATCGTCTTTTTCCCCAGCTGCAGACATACCTCTTACTTCAATGTCACTGTTGGTTCCAGCAATAGTCTGCGTCTGTGTCTTCCTCTTCTGCCCCAGTTGAAGGACCATGCTCCTCTACTTTACTCACGTGCCACGAATGATAGCATCAGCAGGGTGATGGTGATAACAGAACTTGTGACTCCATCTCAACTTGGTTATTCACAGAAGCAGTCTTGCTTGTAGTCATGACTCTCTGGCATTGTTGGGTCGATTACAGGGACACTCTCCTGAAAAGCTCAGAGTGCTCTAGGAAGCTCTGTTTGGGCTTCAGCAGATGGTGGTGTTCTCGTGTTGTGAGATACAACAATGCCCATAAGCTAAATTTTTACTCTAAAAACTGTAAAACATTCATCATTGTTGTAAGAATTCATCAAGTATCTCTTGGTGCTTGTGGTGGCAGACATGACTTCCAGGTCTATGGTGCTCCAGAGTGCTGCTGTGTGCTTGTCATATACCACCTCTGAGGAGTCACATTTCATTTTAAGTATATTTTGTAGTGCAATGTCAATATAATACACCTTATTCTTCAGGATTAAAAGCCTTTAATAAATGTTAAATCTGATCTGGTTTACTTTTGTATTACTCTGGCTTGTATGAATGCAAATTAGAAGATTGTTATATTCATTAAGACTCCTTTCCATAATGTTACACATTTTCATCCTTACTGATTTGCAAATGTGTTGCGATCTGCAGTCTGTGTGTTGCCCTCAGCATCATTACGCTGTGGATGGCTGCGGTGGCAGAAGAGGAGGATTAAAAATGGGGACACTTGAGAAAAGTCCCACTTTATCTAAGGACTTTAACAGAAGTTTCAGTGGGTACACAGAATACATCAAAATGCATTAAACCACCCACTCAGCAGCTTTATTTGGTCATCCCCAAAATGATCCCTCCCCAAGATCACAGAGAGGTGACTGTTCCCTTGCCTGAAGCCTCGTTATTTCTCTGTTGAACTGACTATGAACTTCTATTGACCATCTTCCTGGAGCAGTCCTGCTTGGCAGTCTGTCTGACAGCACTGTGCAATCTGACAGGATATCTCCTGCCGTAAAAAATTAGAAAGGAGAACTGCTGGGTTCTCCCTGCAGGAGACAGGGCTTCGAAAACTAATGATTGTTGGAATAGAGATTATTTGAGTCATTCTCTTTCATATGTTCCTATAATTTGCAATATCTCCTTTGTGGACTGTTTTTTGTCAGATGTAAAATTTCAGGCTTATATGTATATAGGTATATAGGGAATAGTGCTTCACTGATTAAAACCAAATGTAGTTATATTTGTTATACTGATTCATCTCAGCAGAAGCCCTGACCTGACACAGCTTTTATCTATCAAATGTTAGTATATATATATGGCAATACTTGAAATGGTGTGCTGTGTGTTTGTACAAGGTGAGTCCTCCAAAGTGGTGGAGAGATGTTTACAGTTTTCCTGATGACAGCTGTCTGCTCAGTCACATCACCATTGAGACAGGATGCATAACTCTTTAAATGACAGCCTGTCAAAATGAGAACTGCATGCTAAAATTTTATTTCAGTGGGATTTAGGCAGTCTTGAATCTTTGGTGAGGTGTGCCTTAGATTGCTTGTGACTGAGTTGGTCTAAATAGTAAAACTTAGTGGCTGCCTGGAGTGAATAAAGGCTGAAAGATTTGGTTCAAAATGTACAAGGGCTATTTCTGCAATGGCAAGTATAATGCTCATAAAATGTCTATATTCTCTCCAATCACAGTCAAAACTAAAATCTAAAAAAGCAAAAACTTTCCCTTGGCATGACTTCACAGAGGGAAAGTTGTGCTTTATCCACCTGATAAACTTCTACAGAGAAGCGACTGGCTTGGTGGATGAGGGAAGAGCAGTGGATATTGTCCACCTCGCTTTTGACATTGTAACATCCTCATAGAGAAGCCGATGATGTGCAGGCTGGATGAGCAGACAGTGAGATGGATTGGAAACTGGCTGAATTACCAGGCTCAGAGAGGGATGGTCAGTGGCGTGAAGTCTAGCACCCAGTAACTATTGGCATTTCCCTGGGTGAATACTAAATCTAGTTTTGTTTAACAGCTTCATTAATTACCTAGATGATGGGGCAGAGTTTACTGTCAGCAAGTTCCCAGATGACACAAAACTCTGAGGAGCAGCTAATACACCAGAGGGTTATTCTGCTGTCCAGAGTGATCTCAACAGGCTGGAGAAATGAGCTGTTGGCAACCTCATGAAGTTCAGCAAAGTGCAAAGTCCTGCAACTGGGAAGGAACAACTTCTTGCACCAGTACATGCTGAGGGATGATCAGCTGGAAAGCAGCTGTGTGGAAAAGGATCTGGGAGGTCCTGGTGGACACTCAAGTTGAACATGAGCCGTCAATATACCAAACCATCTGTGGCAAAGATGGCTAATGGGATCCTGGGCTGCATTAAGAGTGTTGCTAGCAGGTCAAAGGAGGTGATCTCTCCTCTCAATTCAGCAATGGGGAGTCCACACCTAGAGTGCTGGGTCTGTTTCTCGGCTCCACTATAGAAGACAGAGATGGACATACTGGCGAGAGTCCAGCAAAGGGCCACAAGGATGATTAAGGGACTGGAACACCTCACGTATGAGGAGAGGCTGAGAGAGCTGGGACTGTTCAACCTGGAAAAGAGAAGGCTCAGGGTGAAGTCTGTCCATGCATATAAATACCTGAAGGAAAGTTGCAAAGAAGTTGGAGCCCAGTGGCAGGACCAGAGACAATAGGCACAAACTGAAGCACGTGAGTTTCTGCCTGAATAGGGAAAAAAATTTTCTGAAGTGAACAAGTTGCCCAGAGAGGCTGTGAGGTCTCCATACTTGGAGATATTCAAAAGCTGTCTGGACATGGTCCCAGGGAACCGGCTCTAAGCGGCCATGCTTGAGCAGGGAGGTTGGACCAGATGACCTCCAGAGGTGCTCGCCAACCACAGACATCCTCTGGCTCTGTAATTCTGCGAGCTGCCTGGGTGAACATTTAGTCCTGATGTAATTCAATCTCAGTTTGGTTTGGCATAAAAGGAATATTTTTGTTGGTTTGGTTTTGGTTTGGTTTTTGTTTGGTTCTTTTTAAGTTACAGAACAGATTCAGATCTTCTACTCTGTTCTCAATAGGACATGATTTATTTAGATTCAGAACTTCAGCACCTGTGTCAGGCAGAATAAACGGGAGGGAAGCACAGCCTTTTTCTGCACCATGTGTTGCATTGTAACTTCATTCATTAAAGACTCATTAACATCCATTATACTTATGACTGCTTTGTAAACAATGCTAATTCAATAGGACTTCAGAGCTTAGTTCCCTCTACAGTCCTTTGTAACTCCTAGCTGAAGTGGAAAAGGGGACCCTTATAAGAGATTTATGGACACTGTAAAACCTACTAATTTAGTAACGTCATAGTTCAAGTATCCTGTTATTATGAACCCTCAGTACTGAGCTAATTGAGTGGAATAGGAACTTAAAGAACTTCTTTGCAGCAAAGCAATAATCTTTGTGTCAGTCCACCTTTGCTCTGACTTCCCAGAGATCAAGTGGACCAAAGCTACTCCCTGTTACAGTGCCTTCCACAGAATTATTTCTGAAATGTGACCTTGTAGCTAACTGAGAGATTTAGGATGTTGGGACTGCATTATGGATGGGCTGTGCCCAGCTTTTTTGAGTTTAAATGTTGGGCTTGTAGCAATCATGGCACAAGTGCAGAGAAAGAGGCCAGATGATGGGAACCATCCCTCCATTTCCCTTCCTCTGTAGAAACAAGTAAGGTGATATTTGTGGTCTTGCACATTCTGCTGATTGTTGGCTTTTGTGAGGTTTATGCAGCATCAGGTTATGGCAAGCAGGAAAAATGTAAGATCTCAGAGACTTTGTGAAGGCACCTAATCTAAAGTTTATACTGTGAAATAAAGAAGAGAAAGAGACTGATGCGTTGGGGTTCCTGCAGGGTCTGTTGTGTCTTCTAGGCAAGGACTACAGCCCCATCCAGTTTCCTTTTGCAGCTTCATTATTACTGGGTGAGTGGCCTTTCTGCTGGCTCTTTTTCTTTGATGCCAAATGGTCCTTGTTGTTGAAGACTGAGTAATCACTTGTTTCTCTGAATCCTGAAGTGGCTTTATGTAATCTAGTGTTTTGCATTTATTCAAAGAGAGAAGAGATGGATACAACCAGAAAGGGAAGCCTGGGATATGCAGCTGAGAGGCACTGTTCTGTTCCCTGCTGGGGAAAGGTATGTTACAAGAGTTAAAGGCTTTCCACTGCTATCTGAGTTTATGTTTTGTGAAAGTCCTGCTTTTCTGCTGAGCACTGAAAAGTGTCCTGCCTGTGGAAAGTTTAGGCAGCCCTTCTTCAAATAAAGTCCTTTGTCTTTGAGCACTGCCAAGAGGCCTCTCCTGTTTGTGGGCTCATGGCTGAAAGGCAATCCCAGAGGTTATGATGACGTGAGGATCCCACAGGTTTCTCAAAAGGCAAGACCTCTTCTGCTACACAGGCAAAACATGACTATTACATACAAAAACCTCTTAAAACTGCCAAAGTATTTTGGGTAAGCATCACCCCCTGCTCTCCTATTCCTTTGATTCTTCCTTGGTGTACCACTGTCTAAGGTCAGAGAAAGGATAACAGAGCTCAGGGCCTTTCTTCTGCCAAAACTGGGTAGATCTGACATATCAGGTAGTGACCAAGTAATTCTCTGATAAGCCCCCCTTTATGGGTAAAGTTAAGAGTATATTGAAATCCCAGCATGCATAAGTCATGAGCCAAGCCCCTAAACTGTTGAGCGAAAAATTAGGGGTTTAAAATTGTCAGCCATAATAATAAGCCACCACAAGGTGGGTTATTCTGTGGTTTTCTATTGTCAGCTTTTTTTTCTCCATCCTTTATGGGTCAGGTTTTCAAGCATTAGAATAGAAAAGTAATTTTTAGAAAATCTATGGCTCTTGAAGAAGAAGTTTAAACCATTCAAACTGCTAAATTAAATGAAGATGTATTTAAGAACATTAGAAAGTATGTCTATGCTAGACACAGTGCCATCAATTCTCATTTCATTTGGCTCATTTTTTAAAATAACTATACCAGGCTGGGAAGAAGCACCCATGTCCCCTCAACACCCTGTCTGTCCCCATGGACCTTTCTATGGAAGGTTGTACTACATTCCATAGAGTGTGTAGTCACCCCGTCTATGTTCTCAGGGCCCATTCTTCCTTCACATTCATACCTCAGCTCCTTGATGGCACAGATAGGAGTTTGGATGGGCATCAAGTGCGTTGGGAAGTTTCAAACTTTAGTTACTCCTTTTTCTAAGGAATTGTGTTTTGGGGTGGGATTGGGAAAATGAAACATGAAAGTGCCAGTGCCAGCAAGGAGAGCTGGGAAGAATTTGTCGGTGCCAAGTGTTGGGATTACGTGTTCTGTTTGACTGATCTGGCATTGTTTCACTGAAACAATTGTATATATAGCCTTGATATAAAAACCACTCAGTTCTGCACCATTATATACATACCTGAAGATTGATGTAAAATGCAGATTGGAATGTCATCACCGTGCCCCATACCACATGTGGCTGACGAGATAGGAGGGAGTGGAGAATTAGTCCCACGGTTTCCTGCTGGCATCTGCAAGGTAGAAACATCCCAATCCTTCCACAGCCCATCTGTGGTGCTAAAGGCAGGCACCATTAGATAAAGAAACGACATTGTCTGCATTACTTGTTACCAGGAACTTTGAAAAAAACATCTTAATGTCACGGGGTATTTACACTCGTAGCAAACAGGAAAGTTTCTTCACTGGGAAGGCTACTCCACCCTTTCCTCGTGTGCAAGCCTTCAAAACTTTGTGGGAAGCTCTGGGGAGATTAGGGGTTGGCTACTGCCCTCTAGTGATCTTCACCGTGGTCTAAGGTTTCTAATTCACCTTTTTTTCTAATCAAGTTGCTGAAAAATAACTCTGTGTGTGATCAGCTGTATGAAATTCTATATGATGAAACTGCGCCTGATGGACGAGATTTCCAGGTTTACATCAGGTGACAGTATGGGCTGTCCCTAGTGTAGGCACCAACCAATACAGCTCTAAAAATACAGTTAATGCAATCCAAGTATGTTTTGTTAAGCATTTATATTATTACCCAGATTAATTCTTTCCCAAACAAACCTGCTTTGAATAGGCTTATTGACAGATTTGCTCCTTAAGTAAGAATATTGCTGTATTTTAAATGCCGCCATTGAATAATAAACGTCACCCTCCTTTCAAAATAATAACAATAGCAATTGCAATAGCAATAACAATAATGACTATTGGGAAACATAGCATATGAATAATTGAAAAACAATATATTTGTTTCAAAAATCATGGTTTAGTTGTGAATTTGTAAGTAGCATTAGAGCTCTTTCTTCTTTTTTTTCCTCTGTGTAAAACAAGCGATTGACTGCGAGTTAAGAAGTAGGATGTGTGCATTTTAGCTCAAGTTATTGATTCAAAAGGCTAGGTTCCCCGACTAAGGTCTCATCAACTCTGAGCAGAGTTCTGCTGTTGGCATTAGGGGGCGGTCTTGAGGGTTTATGTGATTATTTTTTTTGTGCATGACAGCCTGGCTAGGGTCTCTCATAATTTAAAGCAGGCTAGCATTTGGCAATTTTTGCTCTGTTATCCAAACTAATTGCACTACAGTCAATTAAAAAAGCCTGTCTCATTACATCTAGTGCCGAGCTGCGTCGCTCGTCAGCGAACACCAACAACCACAGAACTGAGTAGTTCTGCACATAGAGTGGCTGCAGTTGTGAGAGCTTCAAAGCAACAAGTGTGTTGATCTAATTGGCCTTTTTAATAAGCATCCAAAGAAAGTGAGTCAACTTTGCTTTTATCCTGGAAGACTAATCGAGTGGTCAGCAGCTTTGACTTGTGTTTAGCAACACAACTTAGCAAAATGAATGCTCCTAAATTCTCTCCAGAGTTACACAGACCACTCCAGGTTTGGATTCAGGAACATGAGACTACCACACATATGAACAGTGCACCTTCTTTGCTCTGTCACACCTTTTTTGCTTTTGTTCCTAGGTCAATGAACTCTACTTACAACCATCTTTAGGTACAACATCTTCATATTTCATCACCTTTCCTTCAGAATTATGTAGAGCAAAGGTTAAAAGAGTTCTTGGCGTTTGCCATATGACGTAGGAGGAAATCATCATTTGCAAAGAGTTTCTTGTGTAACCTACTGATATTTTTGGAGATATGTTTGGGAAATAAAATATTCACTTTGTCCGCTGATCAGACTGCTTCCTATAGAGCAAAAATTGCCTGTTGTAATAAATGTCTTTGAGGCAACTTTACAAAATGAAATCTTTCAAAGATGTGAGGATAATTCACAGAGCACAGACTTACATGACTTATAAGGAAGGACTCTGGAGCAAACAGAAAGCAAATGATTTTTCATTACCATGAGATTGTCAGAGGACAGTGATTCACCATTCAGCTGAGGGAAGGGGAAGAGTGAAAAAAAAATATGGGTGGAAAATATGACGAGCTAGGAGAGAGCACGTTCCAGATCCTGAATCACTTCTGTATAAGCCGTGCTGACAGCTATTCTACTTTTTGAAGATTGTTCCAAATTCTACATCACTTGTCTAGAAATTATCTTGAATGGTCATAAAAATAGCTTGGTAATGGAGATGCCAGGTTTTTCTAGTAATTTCCCTACAATGTCAGCAAAACTATTGGCTATGCGAAGCAATGCTCTACCCTCATCTCCATGGGAAGTTTGTCTGTTGCAATACAATACTTTAGAAAACTGCATCCTCTCAGTTTCTATGATTTTCAGTGTGTCCTAGGAGTCTTTGAAAATAACCTCAACTACGGCTGACAACTGCAGAGTTAGGAAGACTTCCTGTCCCTTAACCTGACAGTTGGACCATTCAAAATGGTGAACATAGATGTCACCAAGTGTTGTGCCAACAGAGAGGAGTTTTTCCAGGCAATGGGGTAAAGCAGCAACTTTAGGGTACCTTCAGGATCCCTATCATCTGGCTAAACCTCTGAATCAAGCTGTTTCCCCTGCGCCCTGTTCTCCTGACAGCCTCCTTCTCCTGCTGTTGCATAGATCTTTGCAGAAGGAATATGATAGGAGTATTTCCTAGTCTTATCAGTCATACTGATTCCAGCAAAAGCCAGGAATGTGAAAAAACCTGCTTTCCCCTAAAATCAGTTCATGGGAATGTATTTGATACTAAATAGAGAATCTCTTTGGTATCGTTTGGAATGCAGCATTTGAAAAGTGAAAATCCTGGTCACCTTGGACAAAAAGTTTCTCCAGGTGAATCACTCGGCCTGCAGCACACCTAACAGCTCTGATAGCAACCAGAAAGTCCATAGAAGAATTGGCAGAAGCCCTTGCTAATAAACAGCAACTCAATGAAGCAATAGACTCTGCTGCTGCCTGGGTCATCCCACACTGTCGCATTCTGTGGAAGTCAAAGGTACAAAAGCAGAGTATTGCGTTTCTACGCAGCACGTGCTGCCAACCTAAAATCACATACTGGAAAGTGAAAAAGTTCATCTCAGGGAATAGCATCTTAGGACTTTTTTCCAGTGTTATAATTGGCCTTTTCCTCCCTTTGGAGATTGTGGGCTGCAGAGCCCCGTGTTTCATTAGCCTGTCTTCAGACAGTCTTCTCCCTGTCCTGCTCCTGGTTGCCAGTGTGCACTGCCTGGGAAGAGGAAACCTTATAAAAATTAACAAGTGGTAAAAATTAATTTAATTTAGTTCTTGCATCTCTGTTGTCACAAGTTATCCTTTCTGCCTAGTTTGACAGCTGGCAATCCCACATGAAGAAATCCGGTGGGGAGGGAGTCCTATCACAGCAGATCTGACTTACGGGTCTGGGCTGGGTTGCACAAGCTCCCACTCCTCTGGGGAGGCCAATTAGAGCTGCCAGCAACTCACCCAACTAATCTGGAGAGCAGGCTCTTCTGCTCTCCTTATACGTACAAAAACAAGGGAAAAGGGTAATGAGAGATAACAATTAAAACTGAGACAGTAACTGGTATTTAATCAGTGAAAGTTTTCCCCCGTGCGTGTTGTACACAGGGCTCTGTAACAGCTGTTGGTGTGTAAATGGTGGAACTTGCCAGTCTGCTTGGTAGGTGCTTGCCACTTGCTAGCTTCTCTTAGCACAGTGTCCCAATCTGAGGGAACTACCAAAACACTGCAGATCAGCAGATAGGAAATATTTAATTTTATTAACAAGGCATTCAGGGAAATTTTGACAATCATTTTATGCTGACCAAGTAAATCATCTTTAGCGCCATTCACAGGTATGTAGGATACCAAGTGGCTGTTGAAAAAGGTTAAGAGGTAGACTGAAAGATCATCAAGTCTCCCCAAAAGACTATTTTCCCAGCCTCTATCTGCCATTTTTCATTCCCTTTCTATCCTCTGTTTTGTACTTTGGAAACTCTCCCTCCACATCATCATCTTACCCATGGCTGGGATGTACACAGGCAGTCTTATGTATATTCCTATTTCCTCTTGCTAGTGTTTTCATGGAACTGGAAGTCACAGTCTCCCCGTTTGTGTTTTATCTGGGATCAAAAACCTATAGCAAACATGTATTTGCTTGACAATTAGGGATGCTGGCTACCCAAAGATGATATTATAGAAATAGGTTATTAATTCAGCATACACTTTTGTAGATTGTTTTTACTTAGAGTCTGTTAACCTGTGTCTATCTAAGAAGAATTTGGTTTGAAGTAATAATGGGAAGACATGTGGCTGTCTGCTATGATGGCACTCAAGAATGGATGCACAGTGAGGAGCATGGCCAATCAACACAGAGAGTGCTGCTAGAGATGCATTTCAGCACGTGCTGGGTAAAACAGCTTTTCATTACACCATATGTGTAGACTAAATAGACTGACCTAATCATTCTGCTACTGTTGTCTACATTAGAGCCTTTAGGTGTATTTTGATCATAGCTGAGAGAAGTCCTTTACTGTGATCAGCCATGTCAGCTATTTTAAAGGTACACAGACAGGTTCAATACATATCATTTGCTAGTTTCTGTTGGTGGGGACAAATTGCCTTTTCAAGCAGTGTTTCTGGCTCTTTATTTACAGTCTTTAATTACTCTTTCTGATTGAGCTGGCATTGCCTTTCTTTGAGTGCATCTCAAATCATTTGCAGAGGTGGTCTTATGGATCACCCTAGTCATGGCATTCATTTTACAATGGAAATGTATGTGTGGGTTTTTATTATATTATTACTTTGTATTTTCTCCATGTGGGGATGTTCTTTGAGTGCCGCTCAGTTGTCCCAAAACTCGGGGAAGTTTTTACCCAGTATGTAAGCTAATAACACACAGAGTCGAGGTATTGAGTTTTATTCCAGTATGTGCAAAGCTGGGTGCTAGCCAAGTAATCTTGCAAAAGTAGCACACCTAAAGAAAATTTCACACAGTATTTATCTTATTCTTAATTTACAAAACTCTACCCATAATTACATCAGATTGACATTTATCAACTATCTGCCTTATTAATCACTGTCTCGCTGGCTAAAACAATCCTTGCTTGCATGTAAATTGTCTGTGCATGCCAAGTGTCCAGGTTTTGGGTTGGAGGGTTTCTTGAGGCAGTGGTTGTGATGTCCTGTCACCACATTTACCTTTGTCCCAGTTCCTTCAAGGATTCTGCTGAGCTCATGTTAGTTGGCAAACCATCAGCTTGGGACCCTGCTGAAAGAATGGTCTTCCTTTGGCTTAGACAGGTCTCTTGATTGAAGGCCTTTGGTGTTTCTTTCATTTATCATACTAAAGGAAGCTTAACTACTCCCTACAAATCATTAACAGATGTTAACCTAACTGGGGTTTTTTGGTTATATTTTTCTCAAGCTGAGAATGTACAGTTAGCTTAGAGAGAACAGTGCTTTACATTGGACTCTCATAGCAGCATTAACTAGTTCATCTTTTGAATTGTGTTTTTACATTTGTTTCTGTTACACCACCTCTGCTGTCCACAGAGGAGTGCTCAGGCTTGGCAGCTGATGCTGCAGGCACTGACACAGAGGTGTGGATGTTGCACCATGCAGGGCATTGAGCAGAATGAGGAAGGGGCCATGGCTACTGTTGCTCTTGGCCCTGGGTGTTCTCTTTCAGACCAAACCTAATTTTATTCCATAATTATTGTGTCTTTAAACTCCAAAACAGTCCATGTGAATCTATTGGAGTCATTCTGTTAGCACCACGGGGCATTAAATTACGTCTCTGATGGCACTGATATCCTCTGTTTTCACCTACTGGCAGTTTCAGCCTATTTAATGTTTTGCTTTACACTTGCATGTTCATCTTCCTGATTTTCTAAGCACAGAGTTAAAACACTGAAGTGTCAGCCAGACTTTCTCTGTGAATGATGATACTGATTTTTGCATTGAATGTTTTTTTTTTACAGGAAAAATGCAACTTTATTTTTAAGGCAGCTTATGTCTGAAGAGAGCTATGGTTTTTCAGGTACGTGTGGAATAGACGGGTTAAATTCACCTCTCCTGTATTGCTTCTGAAGTTAGTGAGTTTACATTAGGGATAAATTTGGCAAGTGTTTTCAGGCAGCAGTTGATCTGCTCTGGTCTTTAACCTCAATGTTGCAAAAGCTCTAAAACAGGTTTTGGGGGTCTTTTTGGTAAAGAGAGATTTCTTGTTTTTTTTCGCTGCTACTAAGTACCTAAAAGATCGCTTAAGCTGTAAAAATATCTTCTAATATTGATATTCAAGCACAAGCAATTTACAAAGAATTGTCAGAAGAAGGAGGATCCCTAAATGATCTGAAAGCCCAAGAATGTATTCCATGCAGCAGCGCATGGTGCAGGGAGCCCACAGCTAGCACCAACAGGGCTGTGCACTCTGCTGTGCCATACGGAGGTACCAGCTCCTGTCTGGGAAAGAGCAGAGCCTGTTAGCCAGGTCAGGCATCTTGGTACCATGCTACATGGCACATGCGGGACATACCTGGGAACTTTTAGTGTAGTATCACTCATGGGACAGCAATGCAAAAAAACAGCTCATGGAAGTGTTATTGCAAATACACAACTTCTTTTTTGTTTTTCACAAAGCTATTCAAAAGTCCAGAAAAGAAAAAGAACCAACATTTGATCATGACTTTTATACAGACATTCTTCACTGGAAGTTGTCTTGTTTACCAGACCATGGTACATACCTTCTTTCTCATTCAAAGCACTTTTCTAGGTGCTGCTGTTGTGTTATCAGGCAGCTGGGGAGGGAGATAAAGTGCAGCCTCAGGCAAAACAGGAAAAGAGAGAAGGAGGAAGATAATAAAATTAATCTAGGAAGAAAAACAGATTGATTTTCTTGACTAAATCTATTATACAAAGTCATCATCTTTCAAAGAATCTGCATTAACAGTCTCATCTTTAAACACCCTGGACACAAAGCTCGAGGGAGCGCTGGAGGGAATTGTCCAACCCTGGTAAAAGGGATAAGTAAATTGCTTAATAAGCAATTTTTCATTTGTAATCCATATTAAATTTACCCTAATCACTGAACATTAACAGCAGTGGCTGTGATACCAGAAGTCATACATTTTTTCAGGTCAGACAGTTCTCCCTCTTTTTCTGAGAACTTAATTTTCCAGTGCTATTTTGGGAGTCCAAGTGCCTTTATTTAGCTGTGTAAATTTTAGCCTCCAGACACACAGAAGTGTATTTTGTAATAATCTGGCTGAAGGCACATTGCCAGCATTCAGTGTCCATGAGATGTATTGTCAGAAAGTTTAGAATTTTTAGAAATTTATAGCTGGCTAAACCGAGGTACTTAACTATTTTGCTAGTAAAACTGCACTTAAAACTGTTTCTTTTCCAGTGGAGTTTGTACTCTTGAATCAGTTTGAAAGGTTTCTCAGTGGAGCGCTTAACTTGATAAACAAACAACCAAACAGTTAAATAAGCTTTTACTGAGGTTTTTTTGTTTTCCCGTGGCTCTTTGAAAAGAACATTCATGAAAGGTGATACAATCTGACCTCTAAACATGCTGTGAAGATTGGTAAACAATCCAGGGTATCTCCCACAGAATGAGCAAAGATCTTCCAATGGATACAGGCTTGTTGCAGCAATACTAGGTTTAGAATAAACAGTGGATTTGAGTTTTTCCACTATTTGACCTATTTTTTTACTGCCTTTTTGGTAGAAAATTATGTTTTCTCTACTTGACCTTTTTGGTATTTGTGGGCTGCATTTGAAAAGGAGCTTTGAACCTCACCCCAGGTATTCCCCTGGAGGAGCAGAGACCTGGCCCTTCAGTTAATCTCAGGGACGACCTGCACAAAGCTTAAGGCAATTTACTTCCCTCAAAACAGGATCCAGAGTTGTGATGTTTTTGTATGGCAGCCCAGTAGTCACTCTGACCAGGCGCGTTGGAGACAGTGGCTGCCTTCCTTCTGACACGGATGTATCGGTGCCTGCTTTTCTTTGAGTAGCTTTTCTTGCATGTTTCTTTTGTTTTCTTTGCTGTTTTCTTCTACAGCTGAGGCATTTCATTGAGGTTTCTCAAGTTCTGCACAGTTGCCTTACATATTTTCTAATACATCGTGCTAGGAATTAGGCTCCTGGTGCCTTTCAGATGAAACCTGACTTAACTCAGCGTTCTTTTAGACCTGTAATAAGGCCCCTCAGAATGCTGGCCAGACCATCTCTCACCAGGTGGTTTGATGGCTTTCTCCAGAGTTTGGTCCAGAGTAGTTTGTCTGTCAGCGGTAGTTCACAGTCCATGAGAGACCAAACAGAATGTGTTTGACTTGGATTGACTGGTCAGCACAGCTCTGGACTTTGCTCTTCACCGGTCTTTCAATTCTGCGTGTTATAGAATTTCAGAGTCTAAATCACAAATCATCTATTTGGGGATTTAAAAAGTCAACATTTTTTTCAAGGGAGCAGGGGGGAGAGGAAGGCCCCCTTAGCAACAGCTTGGCATGCTGAGGGCACAACAATGCTGACATGTGAAGTATAGAAAAACTCTTGGCAGTGACCGTCTTTCAAGAGTATTCTCCGATTTCTTGTGGACTCTGGCACTGCTCTCCATGTCTTTCTGATTCACATCTACTTTCCTCTGCTGCTTTGGATGCTACTCTGTGTTCACAGAATCAGCGTACGCCTATATATTGTGAAGTTGCTCTGTCAGTGTGATGGGGGTGCCTTTGACCACAAAATTTTCATTGTTCT
Organism: Tapera naevia; assembly: GCA_033556795.1. Classification (NCBI taxonomy): domain Eukaryota; kingdom Metazoa; phylum Chordata; class Aves; order Cuculiformes; family Neomorphidae; genus Tapera; species Tapera naevia. Next base: position 11,414,572 of record JAUMJJ010000172.1, on the reverse strand, counting down.
GTCCCAAATTAATTCCCAGCAACATCATGATAGATGTCTTTTTGACCCAGATCTGAATTATGCAACTAATTTGAGGTTCATCCAGCTTCTCAAAGGTAGTTCTCATCTGTCACAGATCCTCTTTCTCCTTTTTTTCTGTGCTCAAAACCAAGCTGTTCACAGGTCTCAATTTTATGAGGTACCTTACTCTTCATTCTTCTGTATAATGTTTCACAGTTGGCTTTATCTGCCTTGTTTAACTGGAGGCTCCTACAAAGTGCTTTTGAGCTTGCTGTTACCAGAAATCAGGATGATTTCTGATTGCCTTCCTTTTTGCTGGGCCTGGAGGTTTGTAGGTAAAACATAGTTTAAGTCTTCTCCAAGGTTATTCTCCTGGTTTCTTTTCCTGGGTTCAGTAAACACTAAGAGAGCAGAGATCTGTGTCTTTTGGTGTCTGAGGTCTATCTGCACAGGAATAGGACTAGTTTTGCATCAGTCTAATACAGATCTCTTTCCTTACAAGATTGACTTGCCTTTGCCCTATCACTTTGCGCACAGATGTGAGTGATGTGCAGCCTAGTGAGGATCAGAGGAAGGAAAGCAGTAGTAATGGCTCAGAAGGAATTGAGCTGTGGAGAAATGGTGGCTGGACTGACATTTTTTCATTGGTAGCATGATGAGGTGGCTTTCCCCCAAAAGACATAGAATCATAGAATCTTCCGGTGGGAAAAGACCTCTGAGATCATCGAGTCCAACCACACCCATCATCTGCTAAACCAAGTCCCTTAAAAACTCATCTATCCTTTTTTTAAACACCTCCAGGGATGGTGACTCAGCCACCTCCCTGGGCAGCTGTGCCAGTGCCTGACCCCCCTTTCGGTAAAGAAATTCTTCCTAATATCTAGTCTGAACCTCCCCTGGCACAACTTATGGCCATTTCCTCTTGTCCTATCACCTGTCACTTGAGAGAAGAGATCAACATTCACTCTGCTGCATGCTTCTTTCAGGCAGCCATAGACAGCAATGAGGTCTCCCCTCAGTCTCCTCCAAACCGAAAAACCCCAGTTCCCTCAGCTGCTCCTCACAGGACTTGTTCTCCAGCCCCTTCACCGACCTCGTTGTCCTTCTCTGGACGCGCTCCAACACCTCAATGTCCTTCTTGTAGTGAGAGGCCCAGAACTGCACACAGTACTCGGGGTGTGGCCTCACCAGTGCCGAGTACAGGGGCACAATCACTGCCCTGGTCCTGCTGGCCACACTGTTTTTGGTACAGGCCAAGATGCCATTGGCCCTCTTGGCCACCTGGGCACACTGCTGGCTCTTATGCAGCCGCTGTCAACCAGCACCCCCAGGTCCTTCTCCTCCAGCCATTCTTCCCCAAGTCTGTAACACTGCGTGGGGTTGTTGTGCCCCATGTGCAGGACTCGGCATTTGGTCTCTTTAAACCTCATCCCGTTGGTCTCAGCCCATGGAACCGATAGATGTTTTTAGTGGGGCAGCTTATGTTATTCAGAGGACCTCACGGAGCAAACTTGGATTATTTTGACATCTCAGCACTGAAAAATAACATTGATCCACCTACAATCATACTTCTTTAATTTGTTACTCTTGTGCTTCAGGTAGTTCTTTTCCCCTTTGCTGGTGAGAAAGAAAGAGGAATAATAACCCAAAAGGTAGTGTAAATGTAATGTCTTAGGAATTACTTGAGCTGGGTATTACTTGCCCGGAAGTATTGCCATTTCTGAACTTTCTGCCATGTGTTTAATTTGATCTATGTCTTACGACTAGGGACTCTCCTGGTAAGAAAGGTGTGGTGATCTTTAGATTTGTCTGCTTGCTTGCTTTGAAAGTAGCTTTAAAGCTAAGTCCTTAGACCTTTGCTGTTACTCAAGAAACTCTGTCATTGAAATAAAGAGTTTTAGCTGAATACATGATTACCATTATAGAGTCAGTCTGCACTTTGCATTTTAAGATAAACCAAAAGCATTTTAACCTGAAATTTTCACTATAAATTCTCTAAACTTAAGAAGGAATTTTGAGAACAAATAGGTATTTTTAAACCTTAAACATGTTTAAGAAAAAAATTATCTAAAAATGCCATCATGAAATCATGCTAATACAGCTTTGGGGCACCTCTGCCTGCATGATCTCCTGCAAACACGTGAATCTCTTTTTTTTAAGGAATGGCAGCATCATTTACAGATTTTTTACAAATAATATAATACAAATAAGCTTTACAAGCAGTAGATATATATGATGTATTTTAAAAGGATATTTGAGTTAAAATTGTATAAACCAATGTGGCGAGCACAATTTTCCTCAGCAACATATTGAGAACAGTTTGTGGCTTGGGATAAAGGCTTAGAAGGATTTCAGTGGGACCAAAGAGCTGCTTCAGCTGCCAGACAGCTGTGAAGGGACTCCTGTAGTCTTTGACTGGATTGTGTAAAGCTAGTCTGATCTGGTTAGCCTTTAGATATATGGGCCCACCTATAAAATACAATAAGTATATTTATATTTATGTGGGCCCTGGGCCAACAGTGAGAAGCACGGGTGAGTTAGCACATTGAAATGTGCAGATGTGAATATTAATGTGCAGGGACATGGATGTTTCTGTGTGTTTTTCATTAAAAACTCTGCTTGCCATGTTCCCAGGAGACCTGAGGGTTTTGTTAATTTTTTTTTTAATACGGAATCCTGTACCATTATTGTGAAAATGAGAGTCAGCTTTTGTAACCTCCTCCCTTCTTTATTAGGTTATCTCTTGCCTCAATGCTCTTCTCCAGAATAACCTCTAATTATCTGTACCAATGGGAGAAGAGCAATCCTATTTTGTCCCCTCAGGGCACCTCAGCATTTGTGAATGGTTAACTTTGATCTCAGATAACTTGGGAGAAGCCCAAGCCAATGACATTATTTTAACCTTTTACCTACATAACTTTTCCCATAACAGCTACAGTTTCCTCCACTCTATCTACCTTGCATGCCAAGGAAAACGTTGAGGTGCATTCCCAGCAAATACGCAACTCGTTACATGCAAAGGACATACGCTTGTCAGCCGCAAAATGCTACCTTCCCAACACATTATTCTTCAGTCTTTGCTGCTTAAGAAACTGCAGAGACGACCACTTTAAATAGTTTTGCAGTTTCTGGATGGGTACATGTTGCTCCAAGATGCAGTGTCACAACAACGTTGGCAAAGACAGCCTGAAAGAGACTATGTATGGGCCCAAGTTGCTACAGCAGTCTGATGAAATGCCGTGGAGAAAAGCAGTGTTGCAAGTCAGGCAGAGGTGAGAGGCAGGAATGGTGCTGGGAGTGTGGATAGGACAAGCCTAGGCCCCGGGAAACTCTGTCTTCTGGAGTCTCAGAAGGCGTAAAGGTCACAAAATCTGCCTCAAGTGTGGGAAGCTGTGCCCTGTCCCTCTTGCCCATGGTGCTGGTGACGTTGAGAAAGGAGGCCACAGCAATGCAGCCATAGGCTTTGCAGGGATGTTTCCCAGGCTCTCTGCCTGTGCAGCTTCAGGCAGGTGTGGCTCTTGGGCAAGGAGCCCAAGAGAGTGTTTTGTGGGAGCATCATGCCATCAAGGTGTGCCTGCACAGGTGTAGGGCACAAAGGGGTAGAGGGCCACCAGATGACACTCAGTAATCTGCAGTGTGGTTGCCGTGGCAATGGCCCTGTAGGGTGGAAAAAACATCATTAAAATCTATCCATTTTTTTCCCACACTGGAAACCAAGAGAAGATGATGTACTATGGAGGCTAAGGCAGTTACTTGCAGCCTGTGATTCTGCTAATAACATTTCTGGGGGTTGGTGGGAATGGCAAAAAAATGGAGAAGTGGAAGTAATTTTGGCTTCTTTTTTTTTTTTTTTTTCTGAAAATAGATCGCAGAAATCTGCACTGCACTAGTTTGAATAGAACACTCCTTTGCTTTCAGTCTATTTTAAAATTAAATTTAGTTTGAAACGACAAGCTGAACTCCTGTATTGAAAAGGTCAAAAGAAAAAAGGAAAATGTAGTGGTGAGTAAATGGTGAAGCAGAGGCCTGAAACTGTTGAGATTGATGCAAATTTATGACTAGTTTTACTGAGCTGCAGGAAAAAACACATTGACCTACAGATCACGTGTTTGAAATCTCTGTGTACCAAGCCAGGAATTAAAACAATAATTGTTCAAATGAAATTATTTTCAGCATGAAGGCTGTTGCCTTGAAGGAATACTGTCATTCTGCTTATCCATCTTAAGTTTTACATGCAGTTTTCTCCTTTCTTCCCATTTAGCCTGAGGACCACTAAGACACTTGAGTAAAATAGATACTCAAAAATAAAACAGGAAGGAAATATCTTCTTACGTAAAGCAGGCAGGCTGTGAGATGTTCTACCATAGGTGACTGAATTGTTGTTATTTATTACTGCAGCACCTGGAAAGTTTCTCTTCACTTGGGTGCTAATAGGCTCTGAGCAAACAAATATTCCCACCCCAAGGAGCTCAATCTGGGTCAAAGGCTAAAGGCATTTTGGCAGGCTAGAAGAAAACTGATAAGCTGTTTTACAGCTTTTTAAATGGTAGTCTCAGCAGACCTTTTTGAAAGGTCTTTCTAAAGGCTTTCTTAGTGTAGTAGTGCTACAGCCATCGCTCAGGTAGGATGGAGTTACCAGGTGAGGATTTAGAGAAAAGAGCAATGTAACGCTGAGCAAAGGCTTTCAATACTGTAGGGGAGCTGCTTATCCCGTTTAACCGAGCAGTAAGGAGGTGCTGGGAGTCAGCCCAGGAGCAGGATACCCAGCTGAGATAGTGGGCCCCAGCACAGAGGGAGCAGGATGTGTTTGAGGCTCTTCTCATGACTGCCTACTTGCTCAAGGAAGGCCCCTGCAGAAGAACTGTGTTTATAGCTGATGGTTTCCCTCTGGGTTATTTTGAGGGAAGTACTGATACTTGCTCTGAAAGGATGCTGAAAACTTTTGTTCAGGGACCTGAAAGCTCTTTTTCCTCTCTTCCTTATGGAATAAACTCTGACTGATGAATATTGTTTGTTTGTTTTGAGGAGGATGTGATGGTTGAAATTTTTTTGGTTTTTTTTGTTTTGTTGTTGGGTACTGGTGGAGTTTGCTGTCCATTGGGTGAAATGAGCAAAATCTTATGTAAAGAGGACTAGTGGAAAGGCGTAGTGTTAGAGGTAGTGGCCAAATGATGTGAGGTGAGGTCTCTGGAAGAGGACAGAGAACACTATTGTGGTAAGAAAGACCATCCTTACTCTTCTCTCAGAGATCATCTGCAGCATCAATCCAGGTGACAGGTGTTGATGAACCAGTAGGACTGGTTAGATAGACAGAAGTTGAAATAAAAGAGAAGGGAAAAGGAATCAAAAGTAGACGAGGATATGGGATTGTGAGAATATGCTAATGGATAAGAGAGAGTAGGTGAAGCCAAAGAGAAAGGGCCAAAGTGTAATCACTGCTTGCAAAACAGATCTTGCAGGATGAAGGTGTGTCTCAGGAAAAAGCTTGGAGAGCTGGTGGCCAAAGTGCAGCTATGCATTAGATGAGGATTTGGAGAGGAACTGTTTGCAAAGGCCACCTTAAATCAACACCCTTCATCTGAATGGCAGAGAAAAGGGCTGTGAATTAAATATTGTGATAACAATAAAACATACAACTGAGGGATGGTGTAGTTCCTAGAGTACAAAATGGAATTGCTGTGGATGATTGCTATCAATTGAGAAGTCAGAGGAAGAAAAGCCTTAAATCAGAAGGCTGGTGGGAAGGAGCCAGGTGAAGTTCAGGTAATAACACAGCAGAGGAGATATTGTACAGGGCTGCAAGTGAAGATTGCGAGCAGCAATAATACAGCAGAGACTACCCACCCCAAGTCTGCTCTCCTCCCTTTCTTGGGTTTGATCCAAGATGAGAAGTGTGAGAAAAATTAGATACTGTACTGGATTTTCAGGTCAGGGTATATTTGTCTTTGTCAGTCTAGCTGCACTGCTTGAAGGCAGAAGCCTTGAGTGTGATTCACTGTACCTTTCTTGACTAATTTTCAATTGCAGGGATCCTGTTTCGGCCAAAGCAGGTTGGGTTTTGGCGTATTTTGGGATCACTTTGCACTTTAACTGCAAACAAAACAATGGCTGTTTTCCATTTTGAGCTCGTGGTTCATAGTACAGTTTCACTTGCTCTTAAGTTTTTCCTACTCACTTGTGACTCATAAGCAGAACAGATACCTTCCTTTTGTCTGTCTGAAACCATTCTCCTGTGACTGCTCAGGGAAAAAAATAAATGTGTAGATGCCAGCTGTAAGATAAAGCACACCTGTCATGACATGTAAGAAAGCCCTAGTGTCGAGAACACATACTCTGAAATGTTACACTCAGCTTTCTTAGGAACCAAAGTAAACAAATAGGATTATGCAGGGAATTAGAATTCATTTTGCAAGGATACACATATAACAATTCCATAACCAAATTAACAATGCAAAATAAAAAAGATGCAGAGAATGATAATAACCAAGCACTCCCTTCCCCTTCCCTTTCACAACCTCTCTTGAGATGAAATCTGTTTTATTAAAATAGTATCTGGTAATATATAACAACAATGGAGTTCCTTTGTGCAAATACTCTGCTATTGGTGCATGGTGTTATACCAGACTTAGTATTCTTAAATAGTTTCAGTAACAGCCATACAAGAGAGTTGTATAGATTTATCAAATGAAACCAATTTTAAAACTGTTTTAGTCTAATGAATTTGAATTCTTTGTGCAGACAAACTTTCATTTTTCATGCACCAACACATCTATTTGCACAATAGTATGTCAAAGTGCTTTGAGAGTGATAAGTAAAAAAACATGCGAGCATAATGTCACACGCAATCAGCTAAAAAGCCAATAAATAAATTGGGAAAGGGGATCACTTGAAGACCAGAGCAAATACACAGTGTTCCATGGGTTCTTATACCAGTTTATCAGATTACCTCACCATTCTTAGGCAGTACCAACACAGTAGACTGCTAAGGAGAACTTGTCTGTTATTTGATTAAGAGGAGAACTGATTCTCAGTGTCATTGTCAGGAGCCCTGAGATAATGCTATACCTCAAGGTCATACCTAAATTTCTGCCTCTTTGTAGTATGTTAAACTATTTGATGGCACAAGGAACTGTGTTATCTAAATATGTCATTAGATGCCACATACAAACAAAGTTGACAGTTGCCCAAGAGTAGGCAGATGTCGGCGAGAAAATGATGTTCTGAAGGAGTTGGAAAACACACACCAGGCAGACAGACCCTCCAAGTCTTGGGTTATGCCAGCAGTGAGGTGGGGGCATCGATGGGGTGCAGGTTAGTTGTTTTAGACTTCTCTCTTCTCCTCAGGTCAGCAGCACCATATATACTTCATTTACAGATGATAAGGAGGGGAACAAGAACAGGCTGAATATGTGAACGTGTAAGCAAAGAGCTGATCTAGACAGTGTCAGCCTCTTACTAGGATCAGGGAATTCACTTTACTTTAGTACTGTGAGCCTCTCTGAGGCAGCAGTGTCTGTCAGAGCCCTTCTACCACCACTGTATAGTTGAATTTTGACACCTCCAAAGGGGAGAGCGAGATGTGCCGTCTTGCTTCATCCTCAGACCAAACACAATTCAGCTTTGCCTCGACTGCTCAGCAATTCTGAACACTCAGATTGGTATGATGGGGCTTCCAGAGCAAAGTCAAATCTCTGGCAGTATGTAAGAAGGAAACAGAAACCCTTGGACTTGCAACATTGGACTTCAGTATTGTACTTAGGCGTAACAGTTAGACTACAGACTTAAGCAGGCAGAAAATCTATGACTCAGACAACCTGAGATAGTGGAGCTCAGAGGAAATGAACCAGGCTTCAAGGCGTTCATAATGTTTTTTTCTGCATGTTTCAAAGGACAGGCACAGCATTTAAATGGAATATTTGTTTTCTGAGGATATTCAGGATCAAAAGGAAGTCATGAAGCAGTAAAATATCTTCATAAACCCAATATTCCTAGCAGGTATGCAACATAATATAAAAGCATATCACCCTGTGTAACATAAGTTTTCAATATCTGATCACCTTCAGAAATATAGCGTTCTTTTGCAACAGAAAGGATCCCTTTCAGCATAAACAGATTTCAGGATGATGTAAACAGGTTTAATCAAAGCAGTTGGTCAGGAATAGAGGCGTTTTCCACTACTACTCTGGGAATGTTAGAATAACATGCCCAAGATGCAAAAGTTCATGTCTTTGGAATTGATCCATGCCTCTACCATTAGATGAATACTATCCATGGATAAATCTGTGCTATCCTGATCCAAAGTGGATTGGGGACCCAGATATCCCACATTAGCTGAGCTCCACTAGCCTACAGCACGGTGTCACCATCCCTCCTTTTTCACTTGCTGTCATGGATGTGATGGCAAAAGCATTTGAAAAATCAACACAATGGATTAGATGACCTGGATGTATAGGCTGTATATGTGTAAAATCCCTGGATTCTAATGATTCTGTAACAAGAGAGAGTGGCTTATAGGTAAAACATATAGCCAAATCAAAACCGTGCTGGAGGGGTTCCATCAAGAAGTCCCCTCAAATCCTCTAAGATGTTCTCTATGAAATCAGGGCTCTCTGTAGGTGAGAGTACCCTACCTGGGGAGCAGGGGAAGATGTGCTGAGGAGCTTCACATCATAGAGGTGTAATTTGTTCCTCATTCAACTCTGGGAGCCTCCTTCACAGCTGCAGGAGATGTCTTGTCCTTTCTGCAGACTCTCTTTGTCCTGATGGCTGAAGGAGCAAGGTGAAACTGAGCATCTGATGACTGTTAACACCTTGTGTAAGCCAGGGTAGGTAAACTTTGCCTCCTGTGGCTTGCCACAGATTCTCATTAGCTGTGAATTAACTGTGTTTGGGGTCCTAATGAACTCTCTTCCATTCTTGGGGCCATGAGGGGCTGTGTGACTTGCTTCAGTATTTCTGTAGTAGTCACAAGTGATCCTGGAGACGGTTGGCTAAAACTCTAATTATGAAATTGCCTACAGATTACTAAGTATAGACATAGCACAGACAAAAGCCTTCAAAGCAATGCCTACATATCTCTCAGTCATACTTAACTTTCAGTGCATAAAACCCCTGCCACGTTCCCTGCCATATGTGTGTACGACAATTATCATGCCTCTCAAGCTTGGAACAAAAATAACTTGGAGGCAAATGGTCTCTAGGTGTTACTTTGAGATTATTTTCTCAATGCCGGTTGGTGTAAAAGCTGTATTTCAATCACATAATTTACACAAATAAATCTTCTAATGAAGTTAATTTTCTAGAACAAGTGGGGAGGTGAGAGAAGAAAGGCTTACCTGAAATTCAGAGTTAAGATCCAGGTTGAATTTCTGGTAGTTCTGTGGGACGGAGAAAGGGAGGGAAGGCAAGATGGGGCATGAGATGGGCTTGATCAGATTTAGATTCAAATCAGATAGCAGTGTTGGAGCCCTTGTGGCAGTGCTCTGTGTCAGCAATCATGGCTTTCCACGATGGTATTGGGAAGGCACGTGCACTGATTCAGCGCAGCTCAAGCAGTGCCGGTGATAGATCAGATGAGAACATGGAACAGCCTTTCCATCCAGCTCTCTAGAGCAGCTACCATGGAGTTTGTGGCATCCATGTGCCCTGACATCAGCATGAAAGAGCAGGGGACAGTACCTGAGCTAGCACAAAGCCTGCCACTGCAGTGGCCGCGCATCACAACTTCATACAGGAATCTGGCTTAGCCACCCTTAGGCTGCTGCCATCTGATGCAAGGTGGTTTTGATTCGGTAGCGGGAGTTGTGAAAGTAGATTGAGTGTTGTGAATCCACCACAATTATCTGTGTAGTCTAACACTTAGCGTAGTGACAAGCTGGTGTTTGGAAACCTTTTGAACAGTTTGTATGGAAACAGAGATGGGATCAGTGCAGAGAAAGTGCTCTTGTAGTAGGCTGCTTCTCTACCACATCCACTCCTTGCTGGGTGCAAAGGGTGGATGCCCAGCTGCATGCAGGCCTGGGCAGGGATGGAGGGCACTCCTTGGGTGTCCTACATGAAGGAAAGTTGGCAAAATACTCTACTGCAGGGATGTTTCCTGGCTGCGCAGGCTCTGCTTTTTAATTGCCTGTGCTTTCCAGGATTAGACCCTGGGCTGTGTTCTTGCTGCTTTCAGTGAAAACATAACTGCAGTAACTCACCAGCCACACTTCCTGCACTATGGCCACAAAAGCAATACAGTTCTATAGATCACCCGCATTTCACACCGGTATCTGTGCCGTACTGCCTGGACAGAGAGCATGTTGTCAGAGTATGTAATACCTGAAATGCAATTGCAGATCAAGGCTACAGTGCAGGCAGACAGAGAAAAAAGCAGGTAGAGCCTCTTCATAACACTGAACTTACTTCATCTTTAGGAGCCAGGAGGTTTGAAGTGGATATAATACTTAAAATGCTGGCAAAGGACTTATTTTAAAGGACAGTCATCTCTACGACTTGTATTATGTGAATGAAGCATGGTTCTCTCAAATGGTGAATTGGCAATATAATTTTGAATTAGCTATTGAGTGGCTGGTTGAAAACAATGGCCAAAAGCATGTAAGAGGTACAGAGCATGTGCAGTGTGTGGGTGCGCTTGTATGCACGGGCATGCCTGCACTGGGGATGGAGAGGGGAACAAGGAGCAGGGAGGGGCAGGCTTGATTGGATGTGAATAATGGGCTTGATTTCCAAGCTTTTCATCGTGAAGCCTTTTCCAGACTGTAAACTTTCCTGTTCTTCCTGTCTAAAAGCAGATTTCATGGCAAAACAATTCCAAGACTTTGGCTGTCATCCAAACGTACTGGGAGCTGTAGTATTTTAGCTGATCGGCAAGCTCCTTTAATTTTTCTGTCGTGTAGCCAAGATCTTGCTGTATAAAGATAATGCCCAGTTCAGCTTTACCATCTGAGATGACTTTTCCTTAGGAAGGAGGGCTGTAGGAAAAAAAGCACTTGGCCTTAGTGAATCTAGGATTTCTGTAGGCTGCTAATGGATATTACAGAAACTCCAGCCTGGTTTATCTGTATATCTATATATCTATGTATCTGAGATACATGTACCAGATATGTATGTGTGTGTGTATACCTATAGGACTCCTAATAAGAATTTAACAAACTGATAATAAGTTGTGTGGGTGACGAATATTTACATAAATTTCTGTAGGCAGAGGATAAGGAGACTCTTCCTTGTAGAAGGTTAAGTAATTTTAAAATATTCTTGTTTATTAAACCATGGATTATTGCACACCTTTGTTGTAAGCAATAATTAAGTGACATTGTGGGACAAAGAGCCACGAGATGGTAAGCCCTGTGAAATGAAATTGTCAACAGTACTGTAGCTGCTTCTCTTTTTGGTCTCATCTGCAAGTGTATTAAATTGTTTTCTTTTAAGGGCAGGATCCAGAAACCCTTATTCATAAAGGTAACTGACTGCAGGCAACAGGATTTCTCCCCATAAGCTATATGGTCTGCAAGAGCAGGATGAACATCTCCTGAAATTAGAGCAGATTTGTAGAATGTTTGCAGTGAAAACAGAAAATTCTCAATCTTTTTCTTTTGTTTTTGGATGAGTGGTAACAGGAGGGGATCTCGTGAAACTAGAACAAACAAGCACATAAAAGGAGCTGAAATCACTTTATGCATTACTTTTCCTGGATGTAGATTCTACCTCCTTCTCTACCACACTGCTCAGAATCTCAGTTAGCTTTTGTGTCTGTTTTGCTCGCCGTCTGTTTCGCAAGGCTTGGATCGCCAGCGCATGTTGCTTTCGGAAAGCCATAGGAGTTTAACAGTTGCAGTGGCCTGAATTACAGACATCTACATTAGCCCATACTGATGTCTACTTTATTGTATAAGTTCCTACATAGTGTCTTCCTCCTTTTCAACAACCGAGTGTGAGGAGACTGCTTTGCCTTCACTAGGGTGGTGTTATTTTCTGCACAGCAGTGAAGTTGAAATGTGTTCATGTCCAGAATTCCTCTGTCCTGTCATTTTTATAATTCTAAGATTATTGTATGCTTACACTAATGCCTCCTCATGGATTGTACCAAAAACATCTCCTCAGTGACATTCAAAGACAATTTTTTTTTCTCTCTTCTCTATTGTTTTCCATCTGGCCATAACTTCATCATATTCAAAAGAGGGTTGCTGCCTTTCTAATGACAGCAAGGTTCCCACAGTTCACACTTAACTGGATGAAATCTCCGCTCTCTCTGTCAACCAGTGTTGTTACTTTGCAGATTTTTGTAACCATTAATGTCAAATACGTGAACCACCATCAGTTGCTTTGTAATAACCTGGAGGGATTTCATGATCTCCTGAGGGATATGGGTTTTCAGATCATAATCTTCTCTTTATTCATTAGGTGATTTGTATGTTCTTTTTCAAAATAATATTTCTGTTCAAACTGAAAATAATTCCTATTCTGCTTGTGAGAAAACCAGCTCAGGAAGCAGCACTGTGTGTTCAAACTAAGTTTATATTTACTTACTTTCACTTCAGATCCTGTTGGGCTGTATTTGGATTCCTTCCCCCTTTCCTGCCACTCTCCTCCCATATATTTTAGGTAAATGTGAAATCTGACAAGTTTTTCATATGATCATGTGTTCTCATGGAAATTTCTGCAGTTCTTCCTGTGTGCAGCCTAACATCATCTCAAGGCTACTCCAGAAGTGGGACAAATGTCCAGGGAAAGCCTCATAAAGGTCTGGAGAACATTTTATCACAGAAGTGATACCCAAGCTTTTACTCAAACCTAGGAATCCTTTTGCTACTATTTTCACCTGGGCTTTACATCTTTACATCTCTCTGCTACATCTTTTTGCAGCACTGTGTCAGTTTTAGTGGGTCATTAAAGAAAAGTGATGCTGCTTGTTTAAGTCTGCCTTCTTCTGTGGTTTACTCTTCCTGAAACTCCATAAGGTCTTGATGCTGACCAAGAGGTTTGTCCATAGTGGATCAGTGTAGGATGGAGGCGTTTCTCTGGAAAAGCACTAATTTGTACAAGTTTCCAGTATGTGTCAGGGTGTTCAAATGAGCTTAAACTCACTTAAAAAAAAAAAAAATTAGCACAAGTGACGCCCTGCCCCAGGCTTACCAGAAAAAAATAACTCACGAAAGTACAAAAAATAGATGCCACCACTAGAGCTTCAGATTTCTGTTCATGAGTTTGAAGGAAGTTTCCTGGAGTACAGTACTGTTATCCTAGGATTTTGTAGGCACAAGGGGGAAATCTGAGTCTGAACTCCAAAATCTGCATCTCATCACTCAATTATCATTATCACCAGAGAATTTTTCTGTCATTATATCAGTGGATCTGACAGTTCATGGCACTGGTTCTTGTTTTTCACAACTTGAAGAAGATCGTTATCGTATTCACTTGTGCTAGGTGTAAACAGAAAGGAGAAAAGAGAGTCCCTCCCCTCCTCAGATAAACTTTGACCTAATTTGGGCTAATCCTGGGAAGGGCAAGTGCCTTGGAGAGGAAGAGGACACAGAAGATCTTTGTGTGACAGTCCAACCTAAGTCAAAGCTTAGTCACCTATTAGCTCAGTATTGATGGCATTAGTCACTCTACATTCAGCCTTAGCTTCATTCTTCAGATGTTTTATTTTTTTTTTGAGGGTTTTTTTGGTGGAGAAACATCAGAATAAAACATCAGCTGCAACACATAATTCTAGTTAAAGTAACCGAAATCCTAGAACACAAACTCTCATCCTACCAGTAGTTTTTGTCTGAGCATGGATATTGTAAATCTTTTTCTTGGCAATTAGAAGAGAGGATATTTTTTGCTTCCTTTTGTTATGATCATTGTACAGAGGTGAATAACCATGTTTTGTGCCTCTGGTTCCAATTAAACCACGGGAATCCTGAAAGGTTACAGAGGGCACAAAGAACCGAGTACCATTTTAGAAATGAGAGGTCTCAATGCTAATTTATTAGTAAGTGGGGCAAGCCCAAGGGTTAAGTTCATGACTTTGCTGTGCACTTGAACTGAGACCCGCTAGCTTTGATGCTGAGTCAATGGTGTGATTCAAGTTGTGATGTCCCTACATCATTTCTAAGGATGTCTGCAAGAAAAGAAATTCAGGAGTTTGTCAAGCTGTGAGAAACAAGAGAGTAAAAAAAGTCAGTATTATGGTTGCAAGATGCAGACTGGTTTTTATTGACTCCTATTGCAGTAATCTTAGATATCAAATACATTTTATTCAATGAAAAAGATCAAAGCCAATGGTTACAAAGTGAAATAGAGTACTGACATTCTGCTTTGAGAATTGTTTTAGCACTTTTTTTGTGTCCTTCGAGAAAAATACTTGATATTGGGAAATGTGTAAAAGAGAATGTTCAGAGAATGGATAAGTGTGGGGTTTTTTATGTAGTACTCAAGAAGTTACTTTAACACTAAAGGGAGTTACGAAAATGTCAGCTGCAAGAGTTCATCCGGAGTGGAGAGCACAGTCAAATGTGGGGAAGGAGTGTTTTGCCAGGGCACTTACTGACCATTGTGGACATGGCAAGACTCATTATATTTCTGGGTGAAATACACCATGGCAACTCTTTCGAGTATCATCATGTTGACACCGGGGACCCTTGCCCCACTATGTTGATATGGGATTATATCTTTTGCCACCTTTCCCTGAATTGCATCAGGGATGTTTTACAACATAGATCTTGAAGTGGAAGTAACAGTCCTGTTTTTTCTCATGTTTAGTCTCTAATGAATAGGCAATGCAGTAACAGAGAACCAATGCATACTTTTATCTTGCCACTTTTTGTTGAAGTCTTAGTAGTAGGAATAGAAACAGAAATATTTTGGGTGTTTGCTTTTATTCTTGGTATTCATTTTACTGTGTGGGCAAATCAGTACTTCTCTTTGCCCTTCTTTCTCAATCTGTGAAATGGAGATAACGCTGCTCTGAGATTTGAGATGGCTGAGCAGAGCCACTGTGGGCTAAATCCCAGGGCAGTTTCAGAAACCTAAAGGAGTCAGCATCACTGTGACATAGTTGGGAAGAGTCCTGGTATGGTCTGAGTATGTGTCAGCAGAAAAATTGACCTCAGGAGAGACAGACTCAAAGGTCTGAAAATGTGACTTTTCTACTAGTGATGGTAATGCCATGAAATACAAGAAAAGATCTGCATTCTTAAAAGAGATGTGCTTTTGATATAATCAAAGATGTAAGTGTCTTGTGGCTGATTCTGCGGTAGCTGAAGATCTGGAAGGAAATGAGGAAATGTGGTTGTGGAAGAAAAAAAATATGTTGACCAAAGCACTGGGAGACGGTTATGCTCTTTTCTGTTGTAAAACAGAAATTGACTGTTGGAAATAAGATAAATTCAACTTCAAAGGGAGTTCTTGAAAGGCCAGCTCAGTTATACCAACTTCTCCTCAGTCACACTCCAGCTTGCCTTCGGGGCATCCCTGTGAATCTGCCTGTGATTTGTTTATAGCCCCACCACCTTCCATGTAAGACTTGGAGGAGATGTTAGAAAGATAGCTGTACCTGAAGGCAGTAGATGCACTGGGGAAATCGTCTATTCTGCCAGGGTGGAGGCTTTTAAGCTCTCATGTTACTGTTCTCATTCCTCTCTGCCTTGAAGTGTACAGAATGTACCTCAATAACTCCACTTCAGGTGGAGTCAGGTTATATGGGGGTTGTATCTTTTTTTCAAAACTACCTTGGTAGTAAAAAGATCAGACAAAATCTCTGCAGAAGACATGTAACAACATATTATAGTCTTTAGCCTAATGTGACAGGTTACCTGAAAAATAAAATCTCAGAGACCTTTTATTGGAGTGATAGGAAACTGGTGTCCTCAAAAATACTTTTTTTCTAGCTCTCCATTCCCCGTTCAAGTCCTGCAAGGACTCTGTGCCAGAGCTTTTGCTGTGTAAATGCTGGCTGATGTGGCTGATACACTCTCAGTTTCTGTCTGAATGGTGCTTGGGGTAGGAAGGCATTATCAGAGAACCAACACATACAAGGAGTGAAATTATAGCTGGAAATTGTCTCCTTTCAGTTTTAAGCCATGAGGATCTGCAGGCTCCCATTGACCATGGTCGACTGGCTGCATAGCCCCCAGGAAGTTTCTTAACACACCAGAAATTTGTGCTGACACAGAATGGGTCAGGACTTCCTCTCCTCTCTTGCTGCATCACATGTGTAAGAGGCTGATGATCCGTTGCACCATGCAGTGGAAACAGGTGGCTTCTGGCAGCTGCTGCTGGAGTCCTGGCTGCAGAAGTCAGTCCCAGAGTTACTCCAGGTTTGTATCTCTGTGCTGATCAAAGCTTGCCTTGGTGCAGGGCAGTATGGGCCAAAGCCTGCCCTTGTATTACTCCAAAAAGGGAGGAGGGAGAAGTGCAACCTCATGAAACGTCTCCCTGCTGTGGCTTCTCCCCACGATGTCCTCAGGGCTTTTACTGGATTATGCTCTGTTCCTGCAAAGCAGAAACCAGAGCTGCTGCCTAAGAAGTGCATCACATTGGTGTCACCATTGCTCCCAGAAGTTTGTTGTTCCAATTCTGATCTGAAGCGGAAAGGGAATCAGGGATCTTTTTCTTGGGTGTTTATTCTCCTCTCTGTATGACCAGACTGCTGCTTAGAGCAGGGGGAAAAAGGGTGACAGCAAGTTTGTGGATTCTCTACTTGTAGCTGAGTTGTGTAAACTGTGCTGATACTGTGCTTGAGAGAAGAGCTGGGTATGGGAAGGGAGATTAGGTTATGTGCTGGGTGTAGATGACTGGAGTTCTACAGGCAGAGAAGCAGGAAAACTACTGCCAGGAGAGAGGAAGGATATGTCTTGGGGATAAAGGACAAGGAAAAGGGCATATTTGCCATGAGAGGGAGACTGGAGTCAGGGAACTGTTGATGTAGAAATTAAAATTGTAATCACTGATCCAATATAGCACCTGGGAACAAGGGAGCAAAAAACTCTGCTGATGTAAAGCCTGCTTGCAAAGATATGTGAAGCCTCAACAGTGAAGTTGTTTGTGCTCCCAGGTACTGTGGGTCTGAGGGAAAAGCCAGACTGCTTCTCCGCTGCTAGGTAACCATTGGCCAAACTATGTATTTAAAACAAGTAATCAGTTAGGTCAGCAACCAGGTTTTATAGCCTCGATCTGTGCAAGGGTCAGGCGCTGCCCCATCTCCCAAATTCCTGATTTCTGCAATGGGTGTCATTTCTCTTCCTGTTTCAGAACTGTGGCCAATACTGTAAGATACAGTGCCTGTGCATTTATTTTTCAGGTTTGTCCAAACTTTTCTGACCTTACTGCAGTGCGCAAGAGTCTTTTGCTTCTTACTCTGTTCCAGCACTGAAAGCTTCCTCTGTTTTTCCCTTACTCATGTAGATAAGCTGAGTCTATCTGAGTGCCTGAAGCTTAATCACGATGGTGTGGTCTCAGGATTGCTGTTGCACAACTTCGTCCAGCGGGAACTCAGACCCCCACCTTGCACCACAAGAGCTCTCTGAAGCTTAAGGAGTTCCTCCTTAAAGGCAGCTGCAGTATTAGAATATCTTTGTACCTCAGATGACAGCTCAGGACTCCTTGTTTCTTTGACACATCCTTGAACACACACGTCAGTGCATGTATAAACCTGAACAAACACTGTTTTTCTTGGACTTTCACAGAGAACACAGATGAAGGTGTAGCTCAAGCCATTGCTGTGTCAAACTGCTCTGGTGTGAAGTGCTTTCCAGTACCATGGCTGTAAAGTAGCAAAGCTATGAAACACCACTGCAGAGAGAGGTGGTGAATTCAGATTTCAGATGCTGCACCCTTTCTGAAGAGGTGTCAGCTCTATAAAAAAGCTTTCAGGGCTAAATTCCTCTCTCCAGCCAGGAAAGGGACAGAATAGCCTGCCTGAAAAAAAATTAACCCTAAGCACTTTTCCCCCTCCAAACTTATTAACACATAAATTCTTGAACTGACCCCAAAATAGATTTTTTTACCCAGGAGAGATGGCAAATACCAAGACTTCAGCAGGCTTTTACCACTACTGTTGAATTTGTGTGGAAGATGGTCTGGCTTCCATGGCTGGGATCAGTAGTGCAGAAAGGTGAGAGAGCTGCCTTTGGACATGGTGGGTTTAGAGTTGGGGGCTAAATCCCTTATGAAGTTCCTATCACTATGTGCACCCATGTTAAGCAGAAAGGAAGCAAGAGGTATGTAATTACCAGACAGTTACAGTTAAAATGGAAAATAATTTCCAAGCAGTCATCTTCAAATCATTTTGTAAGCCTTGCAGATTCTCAACTCTGCTATCTGTAAACACCAGGCTTGTGTGGTGTGGATGTGAGTACACACATGAAGCATTAACTATCTGCACTGAATAAGATGATAAAGTTAATCCAGGGGAGCAGGAACTACTTGAATACATTCTTTCAATGTAGTACTGTAGCTAATATTTTGTTTGAGTAGTCATGGAGTTTTTCCTACTCACCAAGTTAGCCAGGAGGGAAGAGAGAGGGACCACTGTGTACTGGATTTGGATGTGATGGCTGAATGTGACCTTCCACAAACAAACGTGAGGAACATAAAGTAGCAAAATTTAAATATTCAGATGAGCAAATGCTAAGTACTTGTAGTAAAATAACACTCAGATACTTGGTCTTTCAACAGATGATATCAAGCAGCATGGCATGCTTGTGCCTCTGTGAGGTTTCAAGAATTAAGTTGCTGTGTAAGTGAAACTGGGTAGGGGAATAGGAAAAAGTAGCCTGTTCCTGCAAAGGGTCGGTGTGATTATGTAAGTCTTCAGAGGCCTGGGGCTGACTGCACTTTGCTTTGGGCTCGACTCATTACATGGAAGAGAGGATTGCTGGGAAGAAGAATTGGTGATCATAATTTCTTCTAGAAATTAATGTTTAAAGGACAAGTTTTGTCTGTGTTCTCATTAAAAAAAAATGTTTGCCAGCTCTTCAAGAAGAAAACTGCAAGCTTTCATGGAGAAATTGGTGAGCAGTTAGTGCTCTGACATATGGTATTTGGCACCCGACTGTGCTTGAAGACACTGCAGAGGGTAGGCAATGTTGGAAGAATTCTCTGGGGTTGGAGACACCTCTGCTTTTTGCTTCCTGCAGGAGAGATAGTATTATCCAACTTCCCATCTTCTAATGGCCAGAAATGGGAATGAACAGCCTTCTATGCTCGTGCAGTGATGCTGGCTTGGAACTGAAAACAAAAGCAAGTGTTTGCTCATCTCTCCTCTGCTGCTGTTTCCTTGCAAGTGACCCATGCTTAGTTCTGTGCAGTGTGCTACACGGGGTCTTGGGTGTGCTGTGTTGGAGGAGGATAAAGCTGAAGCGTGATCCAGAGCATGGAGACTGAAATGCTGCACTGTGCCATGTTCTGCTGCAACAAGGAGATAAATGATCACTGAAGGCTGAACCTCTCCATTTCCTAGTGACTGCAGAGAGGGAACTGCATTTGTTGTTCTTCTCAGGTCATCCTCATTCTATGCAATGATGATGGATAACCAGCTGTTCAAACCCATCTGGGCTTGTTTGTCTATTTATGTGGAGTGTCAGTTCTGGGCTAATTTTGCCAATTATTTAATCATTTGTATCACTGAGAGCACTAGCACAGAGATACCTCTATAGCACCTACTAATTATGATTCAGTTGATATCTATGTGGGTTTTATTCAGTTGATATCTATGCTTCTTTTATTTTGCTACACCACGTGAGAATGCATGTGAGCTGCCTGCAGGGCCTGAGTGAACTGAATGGAAAAGATCTGTAAGGATTTGCTGGGTCGGAGTTTTGCACCCAAGGTGCAGGATGGGGTCTTTATCATTGAGAATTATGGTCTTCCCCTAGCTTATGGAAAAGGTTCTTGTTTTTCTTTCCTTATAACCTTGTTTAACCCAGCAGCGGCTCATGAAGGTTTTTAATTTCTGGTTTGTCTGTCCTGGCTTGCAGCCATGCCCCTGAAAAGCAAATTGGAAGTGATTCCCACTCCAGATGTGATAGTAGCTCTCTGAGGGACCCTGCTGCAGAGAGAGAAGCAAGAGTATTCAGATGTTTCTAAGTAACCCAGTGATGTTGGTCTCAGAAGTCCTTGCTGGCTTGCTCTTTTTATTCAGTCCGGGATTTGATTACCCAGTCAGCTCAACCCTGTTTCTGGTTATATATCATAGTCCCCTACAGAAGCCTCACTTAAAGGTTGTTTTAAACATTGCATCTTTCAACTTGGTCCACAATGTATGAATGTGATCTGCAACCTGTGTAAGACTGATCTACAGCTATAGAATAAATCTTGATGCCAAGACTCACCCGTTGTCATGGTGTGGGAAAGCTGGAATAACTGTAGTAGTGTAGCGGGGGAAAGGCCTCCCCCTGGAAAATTAGGTCATGGTGTGACAACAGCACGTGGGCTGTCAATGTACAGACTCTTGCTGGAACAAAAAACACATTAGGAAGTAATGATTAAGATATTAAAACAATTTTTCATCAACTGACTTCCTCCAACATCTTCTTCCTATGCACAATCCAAAGATTATGACGTTGCTATTGACTTTACCTGGAAAGCACTCTGGATATTATCAGGACATGTAGCCTGAAAAAATTTAGGATGGATATAACATTAGATGCCTGTGCTTTAGTTATGGTGTTACTATACTGATAAGGTGTGTAATCACTATGTCCTGCACTCACTTGCAAACCCTTTCAGTCAGGATAAGATACTGAGTGCGTGTTTCTCAGCTGTGCAGAGATCTTTTGATTAACCATCTCTCCATAGTCATTCTGAATTTCATTTGCACTGTGTACTTTCAGGTGCTGAACATATAAACAAGAATATTTCACGCTTTGTTGGTTTCTTGACAAAACTGGATATTGGTGGAGCATTTTTTTCTTTCCATTCAATGCAAGTATTCTTGTTGCTTGTGAGATTTGTAGCAAGTCTAATATTAAAGTCTGCTTCAAACATGCACAAAAAACATGTATGAATACAACAGATAAAGGAAAATGAAAGACTACAAGATAGCATCAAGTTGAAGATGAAACTTTCATAACCATCCTGAGAGGCAGCTTATGAGTTCTGGACTTATTTCTAAAGCTTGCATACAGTAAAAAGAATTGCTAATCCTGACCGATCTGTCCCAAACAAGTACTTTTCTGTGACCTGAAGAACTGAAATAAAATCCATTTGTTTGCTTGCTTTGGAAAAAAACCAGTTTTGCTGTCTGGTAGGAAGCAGGACAGAAATGTGGCTTCTAGGGAAGAAAGGAGAATTTAACAGGGCTGCAGATACCCCCTGGGTTCTTCCTACTGACCACATCTTGTCACTCTTAGCTCTCTTTCCATCTTGCAAAAAGAAAAAAAAATCCTAATACAAGGATTAAAAAAACAAAACCATGCTTTCTTAACTGAGAAGCTGAAAACTTTTGTGCAACAAAGTCACTGAAAGGGTGATTGGCCATTGGAATGGGCTGCCCAGGGAGGTGGTGGAGTCGCCGACCCTGGAGGTGTTTAAGGGGAGACTGGATGAGGCACTGAGTGCCATGGTTTAGATGATGGTTGGTGTTAGTGTTGGTGTTAGTGTTGGGTTATAGGTTGGACTTGATGATCTTGGAGGTCCTTTCCAACCTTATGATACTGTGAAACTGTGATATTGTGATACTGCGAAACAAGAAGCAAGTGTACGTAGAGTGAGCAAGGGTGTCTGAGGAAGAAAAAATAAGTTTTTTTTTTAATGAGGGATTTCAGTCTGGATTTGGAGTTGCTGGTTCAAGGAGGAAACACTGAGCAAACTGGAGATGGCCTTCCCTGTACTAGACCTTACTATGCAGAAAGCCAGGGGAATCTTGTCCTTGACTTCAGTAGAAGTAGGGCTGAGAGAGTTTGACCAACCTGAGAGCCCCCTTCCAAAAGTTAACTTGTTTCTGTT
Organism: Tapera naevia; assembly: GCA_033556795.1. Classification (NCBI taxonomy): domain Eukaryota; kingdom Metazoa; phylum Chordata; class Aves; order Cuculiformes; family Neomorphidae; genus Tapera; species Tapera naevia. The sequence continues at coordinate 11,392,639 of JAUMJJ010000172.1, read as the reverse complement.
GGGCTGGTCTGGGAGTCATTTGTAAGGAATTTTGATGCACAAAAATAATTACATAAATCTTAAAGCTGGAGTGTTATCGGGCAGATAGAAGAGGCTTTCTATAAATTTGAAACAGTATTTTTGAAATTTCATTTTGAATTTGTTTCACATTTTTGTTTCTTGAGGATAATTAACCAATTAGTTTTACAGTTGTGGTCTCAAGTGAGTAAAAAACAAGAGCTTTTCTCCAAAAAAACATATCTAGAGTTCTGTTTCCCCAGATTTAGGCTGCTCTTTCTCTAACCAGAGGTGCTATGCAACTGCAATTTGGTGAGGAGGCCCTTCAATATTTGCATGTCCTGCAGAGAAGTCCCTGCTTGGCGGGAGGGTGCTGCTCTGACAACGCACCACAGGACCTATCAGTGGAAAAAGCTCAGTAATGGCTTATTGATAGTTTTTTTTAATAACATGAAGCGTTTGGATACTTGGAGTTTTTAAATAATCTGAGACACTTTGGTCAAATCCATTTGCTTTGTATGGGAATCATTTATGGATGCTGAAGGAAGTTTTTCACTTGCTGGAGAACTTGTGTTTTAGGACATACACATTCTTAAGTTATATATGTGTTTAAAATCTGATCATACTGAGGGTAGACACAAGTGTGGAAAATCAGTGCTATCTTACTGTAGATACAAACTCATTAAGCAGCAACAGATCTTCTAGGCAGTACACTGTACCCATTGTGAATTATTAATATCCTAATCTAGAATATGTTGAAGCTATGGGAAAGAAGAAGTTAAATTAGTCAATTAGCTGGTCTCAGTGTTCCTGTGCGCATGTAATCACGGTAAAGGACTGCTAAAAACTGAGTGCTGGCTTATTAGTTACTATAGTGACAAGGAGGAGACCATTGCTGTATATGGCCTGTTTGGACTGGTTGAAAAAAAGTTGAAGATGATCTTTGCATTCCCCTCGCCTTCTTTGCATTTCCATGTCACAATTCTTATCAAATCAACTTGTCAGAAGTGTCCTCATGGTTCACCACCCTCTACTACAGTAGGGATAATAAATTTCAGGAAACATCTGTTGCCGTGATTCTGTTGGGTAGATTTTCCTGAAGTTTATGATGATGCAGTTTTTACTTTGTGCTCTGAATGACTGCGCGATGCTGCTGGATGCTGGCACGTTTTTGTGGCATTCCAGGCAAGCTCAGACCACCTCCTCATGGGAGGGAAAACTCCTGCACAAGTCAAAGCCATGCACTCCATTGCTTTCTGGGAACACAGCAGAGGTCCTTTCATCACCGTGAAGGCAATCTCCAATAACTCAGCATGGTCTGTGACTATGGCTGCTCCAGGGTTTGTTGCCTGGGCTTTGAAAGGGCTTTTTTCCTGTGCTTAGTGAGGTAGACAGCAGTCAAGAGGAAGTTGCATTGGACGAGTCTTTAAAAGAAATAAGAGAATATGGAGTGCACAGAAGAAAAATGGTTGAACTCACATTTTTACAAAGCTGGAAGTTATCTTTCAGCTTCAGCAGTTACCACTGACGATTCAAGATCAGTCTATGCGTAGTAAGAGGGACTTGCTACAGGATGCCCCTGGTGTAATGTTTCTTTCTTTCCAAAAGGAGTACAGAACGTGAGGGTCATGTGTGCATCCCAGGCCGAGGAGGTAACATGCCAACTGAAGGCAGAGCAGAGCTACGCCATTACAGAGGATAAAGCAGTTGCCATGAGGGGAAAAATACTATTCCACCTGTGGATTGTTTTTTTCCTTTATTTTTTGTTAACAGATAATTTTAAATTTCTGCATTTTCCAATTCACTACCAGCTAATCTCTAAAAGATTATCTAAAGTTTACCAGAGCTGTATACTGCCTGTTAAGGTGAGTTAGTCAAAGAGGGAAGTTTGCATTCACACTCCTGTAATGTGAAAGAGCCTATACAACCTACTCATTTACAAATTTTTTTAATATCAAAACCTGAAGGGGAAGTATAGGATGATGAACTTTTGACCATAGTTGAGATTTGCTAAATAATTGTGAAATTTGTGGTTTCAGGCTAAGACACCATGAGTTTAGTGAAAAGGGCAGCACCTGTATTTAAGCTCGTAGGTGTGCAGTTAATAACCTAAACACAAAAATGAGTAAGCAAAAAACTCTCTTGTCTGGGCTTACTAGGAAATTTTTACCTTTTCATTAACTCAGACAAGCCAAATTGGTATCTGCTGCTTTCCTCAATGTTTTGTGCCAAATCATATGTTTCGACCTTTAGCTGAAAGTCTATTTTAATATTGCTATGTTTTGAAAATGTACTCAGCCCTCCACACCAATACCCCTGGGTTCTCATTCTCCATGGTCACTTCACACAAATAAGAGTTAAAAAAAATCTGCCAGGAATACATGGGAGGTTTTAAGTTCTATCAGCAAATCCTCATATAATGGAAACCACAGGCATAACTGCAGTAGTACCTGCTGCCATGCACGTGGGGTGGGAACAGGAATGCAGTTTTCGTTCCAGGCCATGGATGTACTGGGCTGCTGGGAGACACGGACTCTTCCATGACCTTGGGGCAAGCATTGCCACCTGTTGCCCTTTTTAAACAAAAGCAGAGTGTGCCAGCCAGCAAGAGCGAGCGCTGACCTCTCTGGGGAGAAGCAAACAGAGCCCAGGAGGCAGTGAAGCAGCTTGGCAGAGCAGTCTGGTTTAAGAGTACAGAAAATGCTTGCAACTGGCAGGACAATCCTGCACTTCACGCATTGTCACTGCTGCTAAGAGCCCCTGCCCGCTGGCCTTACGAGTGTGTGCACTCAGCACTGCTGTTCCCATGACCAGATGCTCCAAGCAGTGCTGGCTGCTATTGCAGGGAGCATAGATTAAAATTGCTCTTTCAAATTGATCAGTTGTATACTTTGTTTTAAAATGTCTTTGTAATATTAATTAACTTCAAAACAAAACCAATGACTGAGTGATCGAATAGAAAGAGAAATTGTAAAATGTTTACATATCTTGAAGTAAAGTAGTTGCTTTTACTTTAGCTAATCTAGACTTAAGTTTGGCTTAATCAATGTAAATAGTTTTTATTTAACATTGTCTGAATTTAAAATCGTTGTTCTTTTCACCCTTCTTATTGAAGTATTAATATTTTAAAAGCTCTGTTTCTCTTTTCAGCCAAGGAGAATATGTATGCGCTGCCATGCTGCCTTTGCATGTGGAACAAAATGTCATTATTTAGAGACCCAGTCACTGGGGTGTTTTGCCTATATATCAAAACTCAAAGTAGCCCTGAGAGAAGGACTTGAGGGTGCTGGTGGATGAGAAGCTCAAGCTGAACTGAAAATGTGCACTTGCAGCCCAGAAAGCCCACCATTTCCTGGGCTGCATAGAAAGAAGTGGGACCAGCAGGGCGAGGCAGGTTCTCCCTGTCTACTCCACTCTTGTGACACCTCACCTGGAGTGCTGTGTCCAGCTCTGGAGCCCTCATCACAGGAAGCACATGGATCTGTTAGAGGAGGGCCATGAAGATAATCAGAGTGCTGGACCACCTCCAATACAAGGACAGGTTGAAAGAGTTGGGGTTGTTTAGCCTAGAGAGCAGAAGGCTCTGGGAGACCTTACAGCAGCCCTTCAGTACTTAAAGGGGGCCTACAGGAAAGCTGGGGAAAGTCTCTTTATCAAGACATGCAGTGATAGGATGAGGGGTAACAGTTTTAAGCTGGAAGAGGAGAGATTTAAATTAGATATTAGGAAGAAATATTTTACTATGAGGGTGGTGAGGCACTGGCACAGGTTGCCCAGAGAAGTCATGGAAGCCCATTCCCTGGAGGCTATCAAGGCAAGGGGCTTTGAGGAACCCAATCTAATGGGAGGTGTCCCTGCCTATGGCAAGGGAGTTAGAACTGGATAATCTTTGAAGTCCTTTCCAACCCAAATGATTCTATGGTTCTATGATGATCCTTGTTGATTCTTACAACAAAAAGACGCAGGTATCACATCACCAACGAAAAAAAGAGTATAGTGAGAGCCTGGTTAGGATTTGGAGGTGCTTGCTTGTTGCTCCAGGCTGGCGTTGGTCTGCCTGGTCTGTTGGCCATCTGCAGAAAACTGTCTGTTTGCTCTGTAACATGCTGCAAGTGCCATTATATTTTGTTTAAAGGTCTCCATGTACTTCATAGACTGCAAATTTATGGTAGTGATTAAGGGACTCAAATCTCTTAATCCGAGTGATCCCTTAATCTGGTAGTGATTAAAGCCTCAGAACTACATGAGATATAGTCATATAAAATTTGTATAATCACACAGAGGTTAAACAGCACTCCAACAGGTCTGCCACTGTTTCACAGCAGAAAGTATAAGGAAGGAACTTAATGTAGCTATTTTTGAGAAACAGAGAAAGTTGGGGGTTTGTCTCCAGTAAAGGTTTGTTGCTTCTAGATATTTCCAGAGAGAGAGATTTTTGGAAAATCAGTTTTCTAAAGTACTGATATGCAGGTATCCCAGAATGTTACACAAAAATTAATCTGAGAATGTCAAATAATAATGTTTAATATCATTAAGTGGTTTGTTACATGAAATAGTACACAAATACTCCCCAGGCCCAACTCTATGTAAGAAATACGAATTTCATTACCAGGATGTATAGTAGAAGATATCTTTCCAAAGATAAATGCCTACCCATAACTTTAAACAGTGTTGGATGTAGCTAACTTATATTCTTAAAATATAAGGAAACAAAACAGAGAATAAATTTAGACTATTAAAATATCCCTAGACATGCTCATGAGCCTCTCCCACAACACAAGAGGTTGTACATCACCTCTTCACTGAGTCACTCCTCAGTAGTGCTGTCTGATGTGCAACCTCTTGTCTTCTGTAGGGTAGGAGAAAGGAAGCAACCTCAAGCAGCCTCTGGATAGCACTTTGAACAGTGGCTAAAGGAAGACAGTTTGCAAGGACAAATGAGCTCCTGTGTGGGGCAGAGGCTCCTGCAACCCATACTAGCTTCTGTTCCAGCTGGGCTGCAGTGCTGCATGAGGTGATGGAGGGTGGCACAGATGGCAGGCCATGGCTGGAGCTGAGGAAGATCTGGGGTATGATAAAGTGAGGTGTTCACAGTGGGTAACTGGGGGGTAGGTGTTGTAAGCATGGCAGTGGGACAGGCTGGTGAAGCACCAAGTCAGAAATGACCAGTTTGTTCTATTCAGGAATTGGATAGGGAAATAATTTCTAAGAACTACTGAGCACCCTAACTCTAAAGCTTGCTTGGGTCCATGCACAGCAACAGAGTGCATGCTAGCCAGTTCTCACTGGCAGGGAAACAATGCCAATGCCTTGCAGCTATTTTGTGTACAAAACTGGATATGTGCTCAACGTGTAATTTGATTAATGGTGGTTCCTGATAACATAGACTTGGCCAAATAACACTTATTTTCCACTTATTAACAGCATTTTACCAAGGAGAGGCATATTTATCCTGGTTTTCATGTCTATTTCCTATAAAAGCAAGTTTGCATAGGAAGGTTTGCTATTCATAAGCCAGAACTCTTTGTTTTCCTGTGCAGCAACAGTTCTGTGAATCACCCCATCACAGTGCGAAGGGTGGAATTTTTTCCACTCATTTCCACAGACAATACAGGTGATTATGATGAAGGGCCTTAACAAGTTGTTCTTTTAATCCCTGGATTGGATTTTATCCCAAATGAAGGTGTAACTTACTGACGTACTTGTTGTGGAAGAATTCAATGGGGTGTACGTTGGCCGCGCTGATCTTATCCATGTCCTACCAACCTTTCATTAAAAATATTCCCAGGGCTGGTCTTGCCCACTATGTTAACCTGTGTGTTGGCTCTAACTCTCATCCTGTTTAAACATAGCCTTGCACCAAAGCATGAAGGAGCATGCAGCCTCAGTTTTGTAGCCAAGAACATTAACTAAAGCCTGAGCTACTCCAGCCACCAACCTGAGCTTCCTGCATTTAGTCTCCCTTCCATACAGCAGCAAAGCACTGGAGCTGGGCTTGGTGCATAAGGTTTTTCCAGAAGCCTGATCTTCCGTGTCTTTTTGTGCTTGGTGGCTTACACGGGTGGCTCCTGTGGATCTTCTCCCTCTGCTGAAGCTAAGACAGTTGATAACCTCCAAGGCCTGCTTGCCCATCATCTTGGACCGGCATCTGCAGGCTGACCTTGTTCAGTACTTGATAGGCTCAGGCAGCTGAGATTTGGGGCTGTCCTTTCAAAAGTAGAGCTCTGTTTACAGAGGTAGTTTAAGTGCTGTGACATAGGTGGTATATGAAAATGCAGATGACAGAATTGATGTGCATGTTGTACAGTGCAGATGTGCTTTGAAAGAAATAAGGTTTTTCAGATGCTAGGCACTAATTTTAAATCAGAACATTGAAATCACTTTGTACAAGCTCTTTGGCTTTTGGAAAGATCTTTGTCCTCAATAATTCTTTCCGTGTTCCCTTTCGGATCCCTGTAGGCACTCACATTGAGTCAGATGAGCCCAAATGTTTTTATTTTCCCATAGCAGAGTACGCTTTTTACCTGGCAGGTTTGGGGAAGTAAGTACACTCAACTTCAGGTATCCTTTAAAAGCAGATATTCCTTGCCACGGCATCTGGCCTACTCCTGGAACTGAACTTTGTGCACCAATACTCATTGGAAATAGTTGCAAGGAATTTTGGTTACATGAAGAATATGAAAACTTGCTGTGCATTTGGAGGTCATTGCTGGCGAGGGACACTCAATGTATTGTAGTCTGGCACTACTTGGGGCTCTGCTGTTCAGTTTTGGTTTAAGTGTGTTCTGGTGAACTGTAAGTGCTACCAAATAAACAACTTACCCCTTTTGTCAACCAGACATGATTGTTCCTGGGATATGTTCCAGCAGAAGAGATGCTATTTCACTTTTTGACATAGACATTTTGTTTCTTAGTTGGAGTTTAAACATAATAAATATTTAACTTTTCAGCTTTCTTGCTCTGATTATCTCTGTGTAATATTTTACTTAATATTCAGTTAAGTAGATGGAACATTATTGTTGGTTTATGTATTTCTGTAACATTGCTTTACACACTGGAGCTTCTGTTGTCAAGCAGATTTTAGCAGTAAAGTATGTAAACTTTATCTTTTTTGTGTGATGCCTTTGACCTTCAAAAAGATAGATATACAGAGGAATGGTGACTGAGGAAACTATTTTGCAAGAGAAAAAGTGAACGAGTTGGCTTGTTCGTATTGAGCTGGCAGAAACAATCAGCAGAACATCCTTCCTATGTTTGTGGTTTTACTTAAATAACTTAAATTTGAAAAGTTTTATGTTGATTGTTTGGATAAAGCAATTTTTAAGCTTGTACACATGTACAGCTTGGAGGAGGAAGAGGGGGCAATGCAGCTTGTGAACCAAAGTTCAGAGAAATAGGACTGGTGGCAAATGAACTGGCTTTAGCACAATTTAATCTGTTGCTGTTTTATGCTGGCTTTTCCAGCCCTGTGTCATTACATAGGTGCTGTGTCATTTGAGGAAATAACATTTTCATTAGCCTGACATAAGCAAGTTGAATCAGTTATGGACAGGCTGTCTTCTTTTTCCTGGACAGAATACTATTTCCATATGACTCCTCTAACTCCTTCGTATCTTCTGAAGCTCAAACTGACTCCCCAGTGCTGTGGGAAGGGCAGTTCCTATGTACTCAGTGTGGACTAAATGGGGACTGTGTTAGTTCATACAGCTGCTGGTCATCAGAAGAGCCCAAACCATAAGCTACATATTTGTCTTCAAAGGAACAGGGAGCAGGAGAAGGAGAAATATTTGATAAACAGAGACAGTAACAGAAAGTGGAAAGAATATTAGAGATAGCTGAAAAATCCTTCCTGTATTTAAAAATACCCAAAAAATTCTTGAAACCTAACAAAGTCATTACATGTTTAAAACATATAATTAATGTATTTAAATTGGCTTTCTAGTTTTGTTGCTATTTTTTTTCAAAAAAGTGTCTCTCTGTGTATTTGTGTATGTGTGTGTCTGTATGTATAATTGTCTTTTCTGGTATACAGTAGAAGTTTTGCAAACGGGGTCTTTTTCTGTGCTTTTACACAGAGGTTTTTATAAACATTTTATTTATCAGGTTAGGTATCTCAGTTTTCAGAAGACCTGTATTTCATGGAACTCAATACATTCATGACTTCCCTACTTCTGCCTTTCCAAGTTGAAGAACTGTTTAGCGTAACATAACAAGTGTGACTGAAGCATAGTTTAAGCTGGCTCTGTGCAGAGACCTGCAGGTACAGCTCATTCATGACATCATTATGTTTGAGTTTGTGTTCATTCATGTGTAAGGAAGACAGATGACTGCGGTCTTCAGGAATCTCCTGGAACATATTTTTCTCTCTGACCTAGGACACAGTTTCTTGCTTCTGGGATGCTCTTACTTTTGGGATATTTGCTGTTGTGCCCAATATGATCTGTTGTTTCTTAGATGAAAATGCACCTGTATAATGACATAAACCTGGAGAAAAATATGTAGAAATACTTAGATTCAGTTGTCCTCAACAGATAACTTCATCTGTGGCAAGCCTATGATGCCTTATTCTAGTGTCATATTCACACAGTACCTTTTTGTCCTAGCTCTAGCTGTCATAAAACCTCAAAGAAACTTAGGTCTCCGTGTCATGACTGTCTTTCCAAGTATGGAAGGAATACGTGCATTCACAGCCCAGAAAGCAAACCGTATCCTGAGCTGCATCAAAAGAAAGGTAGCCAGCAGGTCAAGGGAGGTGATTCTGCCCCTCTACTCCACTCTCATGAGACCTCACTTGGAATATTACATCCAACTCTGGAGTCCCCAAAACAGGAAGGATATGGACTGGTTGGAGCAAGTCCAGAGAAGGGACACAAAAATGATCAGAGGGATGGAATACCTTTCCTATGGGGACAGGCTGAAAGAGTTGTGGTTTTTCAGCCTGGAGAAGAGAAGGCTCTGGGGAGATCGTGCTGCAGTCTTTTAGTATTTAAAGGAGGCTTATAAGAAAGATGGGGACAAACTTTTAGCAGGGCCTGTTGCGATAGGACAAGAGGTAATGGTTTTAAACTAAAATAGGGTAGATTCAGACTTGACATAAGGAAGAAATTTTTTATGATGAGGGTTGTGAAACACCAAAACAGGTTGCCCAGAGAGGTTGTGGATGCCCCATCCATGGAACCATTCAAGATCAGGTTGGACAGGGCTATGAACAACTTGATCAAGCTTAAGATGTCCCTGCTTATCACAGGGGATTTGGACTAGTTGACCTTTAAACATCCTTTCCAACCCAAACTATTCTATGGTTCTATGACTACATCAGGTGGCATGCAACCAAGCACGTGATATATATTTCTGTGAGAGTGGGGCACACTGGTGTTGCTGCCAGTGTTGACCTCAATGGCACCAAGCAGTCTCAAATCGGACCCCCATCCATGCCCCTACCCAGTGGTACAGGGGCTCCACTTCAGCTCAGGTCTGGGTTTTGCCATAATCAGCCTTATCCTGTGCCTTCCTGGATTCCTGATTTATATTTCCTAGATGGAGCCTGAAGGGACATTGCAGGTAGTTTGTCTCTAGCCCTGCCTCCTGGATGGGCTATAGACATGTGTCCCAGCCTTGTCTCTGGTCCTGGTGCTTGCTGCTGCTGTTCCCCACTGGATCTCCACATGGACCCCAGCCCTGACTCGTCATTCAACTTGCCCAGGAATGTTGGCAAAACCACTTGATGTCACCTGCCAGGTGTCGTGGCGCCGCTCCTACAGGAGAGCATTGCCTGCCTCCTCTGGAGGTGCCCTCGGCTCCCTTGCTCACTCCCTGCTATGGTGTGACCCCACTTCTCCTTCCTGCTCCCTGGTATTTCCTACCAGGATTTATTTACATTCCCTTTGAAGTGCATGCAACAGTTACAAATGCACAGAAACCTTATTCCATTTCCCACTAGGAAGAGAGTTGACAAGACGTAAGTAACTATGTCTGCTCCGTGGACCCAATAGCTTTTGTTTTATAATTGCAATATATGCTAGACTTTTTAAGTGCTTATTTACATAACATTTTTTAGCTTTCTTCTCTTGAAATTCCATACAAATGTTAGCAAATGCAGATACAGTGTGGTAGAAGGCTAGGCAATCTTTTTTTGTATAAAAATTATACACTTGCGATGGTTCTCAATTCATACACTTAGGATAACCCAATTCAGTAGAGCAATGTGCATGCCCTTAAATCAAAAGAAAAAGAACATGGCTAAGAGATTTGTCTTTCTGGCAGCTGTTTAATGTACTTTGTCAATGATAGCCAATACATATATTTAAGACCCCTACTTTGACATCAACATCATTGGGAAAAGCAAATACTGATACTGAAAATTCTATAATATCCATACATTTGTGAAATAGAAATCCTCTCCTTTGGGTAATCTATTTACAGGATAACTGCCCTGTTAAAGTAATAGTCCTGGAGAAGAGTCCAAGAAAGCTGGTTGATTTTTTTCAGGATCATCCAAGCTCAGTAGTGGTCCATCCCCACATGCAGGCAGTCAAGCAGAGATGATCCTTCCCCTCTACTCAGCACTGGGGAGGCCATACCTGGAGAGCTGTGTCCAGTTTGGGCTCCCCAGTACAAGAAAGACATGGGCGTACTGGAGAGAGTCCAGTGAAGGACCACCAATATGGTAAAGGGGTTGGAGCTTTTGTTATAAGGTGAGGCTGAGCGAGCTAGGATTTTTGACCCTCAAGAAGAGAAACTTGAGGGTAAGGGGCATCTTGTCAGTGTGTATAAATAGCTGTGTTTAGGGGAAAGAAGGCAGAGGCAGATTCTTCTCAATGGTGCCCTTTGGAAGGACAAGAGGCAATGGGCACAGACTGGAACACAGGTAATTCTCTTTAAACTAGAAATCCAGAATAATTTTTTGGCTCTATTGACTTACTTGGTTTATCTGATGTATCTAATGAGAGCTGGTTTCTCTAGTGAAATTAATTTAGAGCCTGCATACACAGATAAAGAGTTGGTGATGTCTCAAATTAATTAAAAATGCCCATGTAGTTGTTAATAGGATCCTAGCCCACATTGATTCACATTCACATTAAGGAAATTCAGCCAATTTCCTTAGCTCCCCTAGGAAGTCAATACTTCAGTCCAATACTGTCATTGTCGATTTTGTCTATGTACAGCTCCTGTTTCCCTGTTGTCTGCGTATGCTTTTCTATGTAATTTGGTTGAGACTGACTCCCTCTCTTTCTTGATCAGCTGTAAAAGCCAATTTCAGAGAGTAATGTAGTCCTAGATGTGTAGTAGAGAGGTGATACCTCTCATTAGTGTGATAGCTATTTAAATATTGTGTAGTTGGGTCTTTTTCAATGTCAAATGATGACAGGATTCATGAAAAGATAGGTACCAGAAAGAGAGAGTTTTTAGAAACTCTATTTCCAGTGAGAGATTAGAGAAAATCAGTTCACTGAGAGTTCTCTGAGAGAGGGCTGAAACATGGTTTATAGCCTTTAGACACCCAGATGTGGAGAAAGATGTGATAATGAGGGATTAATTAGCATAGTAGATAAAATCATAATGAGTTTTGGTGGTTGGCAGATGGAACCTAGATTAATTCAGGACAAAATATGAAGTCACCAGTACCTGAGATGGTGTGCTTCTACATCCTTTGATTCCTCCATTCAATGTAACGCAAAAATCACTAGGCAGAGTCTGGCTGCATCTGTATGTGGTGCAATAGGAACAAACCAGCAGAGCTCAGCCGTGGCTTTATTGGGACTAGCTTTAGTGGTGTTACAGCCTCCATGCCCACGAGCAGCTGCAGTCAATCAGATGCACTCCTGGATTACATGCTTCCGTTTCCTTTCCTGAGAAAGGAATTTATTTTGCATTTCTGAGCCCCCACGCTATGTGAACCCAAGCACAGTTAAGTGGGAACTATCAGCAGCTTCACAAGTGCATGCCTTGTTTGTGCTAAAAAGTGAAGATGGGCTCATTCCTTTATTAAAAACTCTATTTCGTAGAAAGTCCTATGCCTGGTGCACTCAATTATAGACTGAAACATCAGAAAATGGTGTTAATTTAAGGTAAAATAGAAGTACCTCAAATAATTTACAAAATATTATATATATATGACTGTATATAGTCTTAAATTACATACACACTTAAAATAACCCAGATAACACCCATGACACTCAGGAAAACTATGGCAGTGCAGAGTGTAACACAGTGGGACTTTGAGATGTGGGTTGATGAGTGGCAGGTTGGAAGGACTGGTGAAGACAGGGCCGAACCACAGCCAGTTCGAGTAAGTGTCAGGGGTCACTGGCGAGGGCCTGGGTGCTTTTGCTTTACCAGGATGCACCTCAAACCCACAGCCTCCCCCCCAAAATAATGTTTAGTGGCAGTGAACAGGTGACTGCCCAGATTGCAACAAGGTCATCATCATCTTCTAGTGCTTTTGCACTTAAACATCACAGAATGACCTGAATTGGAAGGAACCCACAAGGATCATCGAGTCCAACTCCTGTCCCTGCACAGGACATCCCCAACATTCACACCGTGTGTCTGAGGGCATCGTCCACATGCTTCTGGAATATTGTCAGGCTTGGCGCCGTGACTGCTTCCCTGGGGAGCTGTTCCAGTGCCCCACCACCCTCTGAGTGAAGAGCCTTTTCCTAATACCCAACCTAACCCTCCCCTGGCACATCTTCCTGCCATTCCCTCAGGCCCTGTCATTGGTCACCAGAGAGAGGAGATCAGCGCCCGCTCCTCCTTCTCCCCTCGTGAGGAAGCACTGAAGCCCTGGGAGGTCCCCCCTCAGCCTCCTCCAGGCTGAGCAGACCAGGTAAGACCCACGTCCCTGCAGCCTGTGTATGCCAGATGTGCCGATACCAGATGTGCCGATGCCTTTTGCAAAGCCATAGGTGACACGTCCCTGGCAGGCGGTTCCCGCAGACCCGTGAGTTGCTGCGCTGCCCGTGCGCTTCCCACTGCTTTGTGCCGTCCCTGGAATCTGTGCTCCCGTTCCCACCGCTCCCACCGGGGCTTCGCGTGAATTACTGCGGCACCCACAGCCCGGGACACCCGCGCGATGCCGCCAGCGGCTGCGGGTGGCGGCGGAGGACAAAGGCGAGGGTAGGGGCGGTGTCGGCGGACGGGACAGGGGCAGGGGCGGGTGGGGAGGCGGGGGCAAGGGGCGGGGGCAGGGGCGGGAGGGAGGAGGTGGAGAAGGAGGCGGGGGCAAGGGAAGGGGCAGGAGCGGGGAGGGAGGTGGGGGGGAGCGGCAAGGGCGGGTGGGAGGATGCGGGAACAGGGGCAGAGGAGGAGGCGGGGAGGGAGGATGCCGGGACCGTCGCGGGGCAGCGGCAGGGACGGAGGGCGAGGAGGCGGAGGCAGGGGCCGAGGTCGGGGGTGAAGAGGCGGGGGCAGGAGGAACAGCAGGGGCGGTGCGGGGGGCGGGGACGGGGGGCGGGGGGCAGGGGAAAGGAGGCGGGCGGAGCGGCGGGGGCGGTGCGGGGTCGCATCGCCCGCCGGGCAGGAGGCGGGCTCGGCGCACGCAGCCAGTGCTCCCGCCGTGCTCGGCTTAAATAGGGCGGCGCCGGGAGAGCCGCGCGGAGCGGGGGCTGTCGCTGCCGGGAGGTGAGCGGGGCTCGGGGCGGGGGGGGCGGCGGGGCCGCACCCGCCGCATCCCGGCCGGCCGCGCTGCCTCCGCTGGGCCCGCCGAGCCGCCCAGACCTTCCCCGCGGGGCTGGGCCGGCTGCGCGGCCGCTGTCACCGCGGGGCGGTCCCGCACCCTCCTCCCGCCCGCGGGGGTTTCTCCTCCGCACCCCCGGGGCCGCCCCGGCTTCTCCTCGCACAGAAGCCTTGCGGAGGGCGCAGCCCCCGGCCCCCCCCGCGCGGCGGCTGCAGGGCATTGTTGTGACCTCGGCCCCGGGCCGGCGGGGGCAGCTCGGGGTGCGGGGGGACCGGCGGCTCCCGCTCCGGGGGGGCAGAGCCCGCGGAGCGCCGTGCCGCGTGTTAACGGGGGTGGGGGTCAGTGCGTGGCTGCTGGACCTCGCCCTCAAGTAGGTCGCCCTTCCAGGCGTAGACCTGGGTTTGCAGTAGCTTGCGTTGCTTCCCTTGAAGCGCGCTGGAGATGTGGCGAGGGGCAGGCTGGCCTGATGGAAGGCTGAGTGGCTTTGGCTTTGCAGGCCTCGTCACCGCTCTTAGGTAGGACTTGCGGGGTTTCAGCCAGGTTGCACAGTGCTTTTGTTCTAGGATGCATGCGCTTCTTCTTCCTGTTGAACAGGAATTGCAATGCTTGAAGGCTTCTGAATTTCTGAAGTACATGTCTGTGAGCTGTCTATGGTGTTACAGGCACCCTCTGGGACCCAGTAATGCATCTAAACGTGTGGCTCGCTGGGATTAGACCCTGAGATATCATGGTCAGGTTCTGTGAGAAGAGTGACATCTAAGGAAACTGCCGTTGAAATCCTAGTATTTCAACCAGAACACAGAGGTATTCCATGTGGTCTTACAGATTTTATTCATCCACGTTGCTTTACAAGGAACCATGCAATCTCCTGCTCAGGAGTGGCTGTATTTGCTTCTCCGCTTTGGAATGCGTTCTCAAACTTGCGAGCTGAGATTGCTTGGCTCAAGAGATTTGGATCAGATTACTTGGATCAAGAAAATCTGAGCAGTGCGTTTGCTGAAGAATACCTTTTTTTTTTCTTCTTGCAGCAATAGCGGTATTAGTAATGCAAAAACTGAAATCAATTTCCTCATGGAACTGTCCTGTTACTGCCTAAAGTACAAGGATATCAAGCTTGCTCGTATTGGAATACGAAAGTGTCTGAGGATATGTGATGGGGGAAATCTAAATCTTCTAATTGAGTAGCTGTTGTCTAGTGTACTTGATTCAAGGTCTTAAGCAAGTGTCCTTAACCTATTCTGAGGCCTGTATGTTTATAATAAATTTAGAGGCAGCTTCTAAATTTGGTAGATGCTGTTCTACAACTGCAAATGAGCCAGCATGAGGCTGGAAGTAAGTCCCTGGGGCCTGAGAAGCAAACTCCCAGGTAGCTTTTTGCTTCATGGGCAAGTACTAGGATGGTATCAGTGGAGAAACAAACCCGGTGATTCAAAAGGAAAGACAGCTTTTAAATAGTTATCTGGAGTAAGTAAATCTCCTGTTTCTTGAGTAAAGTCTCTAGCTGGTTATCATTGCTCCACTAGAAATGAACACCCCTTGGGATTCTTTGGAAGGGATAGAGGTGGGTTTTGTCTTCTCTGCCCTGAGTGTGTTGATCTCCAGGGGGGAAGAGTAAACAGTGTCTTCTTGTTCTTCTCCAAGAAAACCATACTTTGACTAATGTGAGCAATAGAAGATAGTAGGGTTTTGTGTTTTGTTTTTCTAAATCTTAGTAATACACTTGATTTGAAATCGGTAGGCTCTAAAAGGCTAATGGCACAAAATTTTTGAAATGTGCAGCAGAGAGGGAGAATGAGGTTCTGGCCCAAGGGGATACATTGCTTGATAAATTTGGCTTGTGGTGGTCCAGTGAATAGACTGCTTACCATATCCTACCTCCTTGCTGTGCTAAATTACAAGTTCAGCTATGTTAAATATTTTAATGCGTTAAATATAACCAGTGGTAACTCCTCAGAAATCCTCATGAATAGGAGGGGAGACTTTTTGTTCATTGGTACATGGTTTTGTGTGGGAGCTAACAATGCCATGTGGCTCAAGGAAGCACTGCGGTACAGCATTGACCTTTTACAGGCAGTAGGCTGAACTCTGCCTGTAGATGGTGGGGCTTGGATTTCTGCAGATCCTACCAGAGTCCTGAGACAAGGACACTCGGTGACACAAGGCTTCTGCTCTCTCTTATTTTTTTTTCATATCAGGAGTTATTCATCTACAAGGAGTAAAATACTCCTTTTTGGTTAGGATATGAATTGTAGTAGTACTGGTAGTTTATCTAAAACTGACTGAAAACAGCATCCATGGTTTTATCAGGATTTAGAGGAAAAAATAGTGTTTTTTTCTTTTTTTAATTGGGCATTCGAGGCTTATAGAAGTACATCATGTCCCATTCAGAAAAGAACTTCTATCTTTCTGTATGGCTTGTTTTGAAAACTTGGCCTCTGCAGTTGGGCTGCGTTTATAGCCTGGTGAGGATGGATTGGTTTCCTAGGAAAACTAGAAGAAAATACTTGCTATCACTGACTCATAAGAAATACAAGGATACCTTAATACCTGAAGTCAAGATGTTGTTTGGTTTGTCACACTCTTGTGATGCTGGTGTTAGGAGGTCACTCAGTGAACCAGTTGCTTCTCATAAGTACTGGCTGATCTGTCCAGTCTTGTAGTGTTAAGGGGTATGGTTTTTAAAACAGCCTTCTGAATGTAAACACTATCTAGCATGATGCAATGTGCCTTAGCGTGCCTGACCCAGGTTACCTTCTGCTAGACTCCAGGTGACAGAGGTATGAGTAAGAAACTCATTCTTGCAGAGCCTCAGGTGAGCACTTGAAGCATGTTAACTTGATATTACATACTGGTTTTTTTTCTGAATAGTAGCCTTTTCTTGTGAGGAGTACAATGAATGAGTTGGTATGATCTATCCAAGCTGGTAATGTCACAATAAAGAGGCTGGTTTGTAGTATTTTGCTTCTGTAGGGTGATTTTCATCTAAACTATATTTGGATTGAGGCTAAATTAAGAGTAGTACCATGATATACTTCCAAATCAGAGTTCTGGGGATGCAATTCTAATGGGTAGTAATTTAAGCTGCAAAATAGATATTTGTAAGCATCTTCTGTGGTCTTTGGGGATGAGAAATCAATAAGACTATTTAGTGATGAGGCATGTGTGTATAGGCATGTTTCAAGGGAATCTTAAATTGATCACTGTCTCAAAGATTTTAGTGGGAAGTACTGGTTTTCCTTCATATACAGGGTTACCAAGTGCTGCTGGAGTACTGCAATTGCACAAAAGGCATTGAGCAGGTTCTTGTCATGTGGTTCAGCTCCTGAACTCAAGTAAACTCCAGTGACCTCATTGGTGTGCACTCAGATTACTTGTTGGACATCACTAAGAGGCAAGAATCCAGGTGTTGTTCCGTTTGATTGCAAGAGGATTGCAGCCAAAGTCTGAGGACAGGGCTGTGACTTTCCTTGTAGATGAGAACAGAGCCTTGATACATCAGTGTCAAATGTAGCACAGTTGTAGCAACAGTCTTAATTTCAGTTGCAGCTTACTAAGTAAATCACCATGATTCAACTCATGGGGCTAAAGCCAGTTAGCAGACTGCTTCCCACTGGTCCTGCCTTGTCCCAAACACATGGACAGAAGCTGAGCCAGAAGAGGTGGCCTGGACTGCTGCATGATGCCCTGTGGTTGCTCAGAGCCAGACTATGGGGGCTGAAGGAAGGCTGGAGGTGAGGGGTGAATGTTAAGGATGTGCTGGTTCTCTCTGCATGGGATGGATTCCTCCCTCTACTTTTGCAGGAAAGCATATTTGTCAGTTACTGATTTTAAAGGAGGGGTTATAGCTCTGAAGCTTGACTGGTTGATCTAGGTGATTCTGGGGGGTGGGGCTATGTGTGTATGTATATGTGTGTGAGGTGGGATGTGGTGGAGGAAGGTGGTGGCAGAGTAGTAGATTAGACACTTAAACAGTTTGGGAAAGTCCTTAGTGGCCAAGGAGAGGCTGTCATGTCACACAGTCAAGATGTCTCTTGTGGTGTAGCCTGTCATATGAGGGTTCTGAGGACCTGGAACAGGTTGCACATCGACATTGTGGATGTCCTGTCCCTGGAAGTGTTCAAGGCTAGGTTGGGCGGGGCTTTGATCTAGTGGAAGGTGTCCTTGCCCATGGCAATGTAGTTGGACTGGGTGATCCTTGAGGTCTCTTCCAACCTAAACCATTCTATGATTCTGTGATCTTGCTGTTGTATTCATTTTATGAGACTTAAATGGCAGATTCTCCTTCATAGGTAGATTCTTGTTCTACCTATGCACCTTTGCCGTACCCTGAGAGTGGTTGTGATTTCCTTGCCAGTTACACTTTGGCTCTGTCACATGCAATTGCAAGACCTCAGTCAAGTTACTGCCTTAACTGCAGGAGAAAACCCTAGGAGGACTTGAATGCAGTGTTCGGAGTTGCATGCTTTGGGTGTAATATTACAACAGTCCACCCCTTTCCTCAGCTGTGCCATCTGGTTTCCTTCTGGGAGCTGATTGCTCTCTGGCCATTCAGATGAGAGTTGATCTAGCAGGGAACTAGCATCAGAGCTAAGCTAGGAAAATGGTGTTTGCCAGATCACTTCCCTAGTGTGACTGCACAACCAGATGAGTGCCTGGCTAGCACAGAGGGTGGTGGGAGCATGTATCTGGGACAGGTTGGACTCACTCAAATTTAAGCTGATTGTAAATGCACTCTGAGATTAGGATTATGTATTTTATTCAGACGAAAGGATTTCTCTTGTTAATAGCCAAAGCTATTTGTTGCATCCCCTTTTATACTCAATAAAGGAGTTAGAACATGATTCTGCACTTGCTCTTTCACAGGGTGAGTGGAGAAAGAATTAAGTAAAACAGATCCTTGGGAGCTGTGCCACGTAACAAGTTACAGTAAGAAAACAACACAAGTGGCTGTCAGGATAACTCAAAGGTGTATGGGTGGCTGATCTCATGTTCCAGTGTATCATAGTGAAAACATCTTGGGTCCATGTTGCTCATAATAAGAGATAGGCAACTTGTAGCTTTCTTCTGCCTGCAAGAGGCTGTAGAAACAACACAGCCTCTTTTACACCACGTGGTGACTTGCCTTTATGGCAGGCTGCTGCAGTGCTACTGTGCTGTTCATCTAAATATTAGGATAGAGAAGAAGAAGCCATTGGTTCTTGGGGCTGTTTTCTTTGCAATACAGAAGCTGGCGGCTGCTCTGCTGTTCTCTTCCGTTGCACTCGAACGATGTCTGGCTATGGATAGACAATAGGCAGGCTGCTGCCCGCTGTAAATAGCCCATTGTATGCTGAGAGTAGGAGCAGCAAAGAAGGGTGGAGTCCTGCCAGCTTGGGTCGTTGCCTTGAGATACTGGCTCTGCTGTGAAGAATGAGTTTTGGGTGCTGTTGGGTGTGACCAGAGAGAGCTGGCTTTGTCTGAGCCATACAGAACTCCTTAACCAAATTGATAGGATAGGCTCAGAGGGATGATTTCATGGGCTGGATTTTGGGAATGGTTTCTGTGGAGATGGTCAGGACAGGTAGTGTTTTCTCCAAAACAGTTTTGCCCTGTTACTGCTCCTTTCCCATATCTGCCTGATGTTGTTTCTAAACTTACAAACAAACCAAGGTCTACTAGGTGCATTGAGAAAGAAATTCTGTTCCGAGGTTTTTGGTACGTTTAGCAACCTGAGTATCACAGACTGGTACTTCTCTTATCTGCCGTCTACTTCCTTTGGGTCTCCAGCTGTGACTTCCAATCACTTGCTGTGTCCTGTCTTGCACTGGGGTTGACTTTGAATCTGTTCCTTATGGTCCAGATCCTGTCTGAATGAGAAGCAATTGCAGGACCCGAGTTTGTAAAGAGAGCTTGCTTTCTTGCTTGTCTTGAGTGAGCAGATTTAGTTGTGTCCTTCCCCGAGGAAAGCCAGATTTGTCTCAATCTCAAGGCTCTAAACTGCTCTCCTTGGTCACAGTAAAGACTCTGAATGTCTGATGTGATGGAGCATGATCCAAGCAAATACTAAGATAAATCAAAGAAGGCTGGGAGACATTCTTGATGGGGCATATTTGGATGCATACATTAAGAATGTGAATTTGTTTTTCTTGTTGCATCTGTTCTTGTCTTAAATACAGAAAACAAGAGTTGATGTGACTTGCTAGATAGTGTTAAAGCTAGAATTGCTTAGTCTCACAGAAAACTGTCCTAGCCTTGCTTGTGCTGATGAGGCAAAAGGTGTAATAAAAAAGTCATCCCTCAATATAAAACTGAGCAGTAAAATGTATCATTAAGTAACTGATAACTTACGGTATAACTGCTCAAGAAAGGTTTTATTTTACAGTCTGCTCTATAAAAAACTGGTCAAGGAAATGAATAGTGGTGTGCATCTCTTTTCATCTAGGCTGAAATAATAGCAGCTTCTTGACTACAGTGAGACTCATGTGAATGAAATGATCATGTTTACTTTGGTTCTTTTTGGTTGTAATGGCACCATAGCCTCTTGAAAGAGTAACTCTAATTACAGTGCATTCCTATATAGTGTGTGTGTGCAGGACACGTGACTAATGCAGAAAGGAAAACACAAGTATCTGTTTTAAAAGGTGCTTGTTGTGGGACTTGAGGAGGAAAAAGCTGTGCTTGGTTTTAGCCCTTACACACATTGTAGCCCCTTCTTTCTAGTTCCATAACATGGTGTCTATGATATACCCAAAATTAACTTGTAAGCCAAGACTTTCCTTGTTGGAATGACTTTCTATTCTTACTGTACAGCTGTGTATGTTAGAATTTAAGAGGTAGTTTTCATTCCTGTAATGCTAGTGAGTGTGATTTGATGCATAAAATGCAACAACAGCACGGTAACCCTAACTAAGTCAGTAACTGGTTTTGTTTGGGTTTTTTTTTTTTACTTTTATGCCCAGGGAAGTTGAAGAGGTTCTTTGTTAATATATTCAGGGTTTGGTTTTTCTACCTTCCATTATTAAAGCCTGATGTATTGTGGATTTTGAGCGTAATCTGCTGTGTATCACTGTCCGGATAACCAGAAAGCATTTCTCCAGGGGCCCTATACTTTCTATCCAGGTGATGGAGTCCTGTATCTTGATGCTACAAGAGTAAGGAAAAGGCTTGAGGACAGGTAGTGTCAGCAGACTGGGGAGCTCTTGATGGGTCTGGGACCCTTCTAGAGGTGGAACTTGATTCCATCCTAATGCTGCCTCCATTCATGACCTTGCTTCAGCCTGTCCTTCACCTAATGTTGTGAAACCATGAGCCCTTTGAACTATTTTTATGGCTCTTTTTGCTGTTTCTAGCAAATCCTTATCCTTACTGGTTAGACTCCTAGTGAGCTAGACAGCTCCTTTGTTGCCTGGTTGGATAATTGATTGTAGCAGTAAAGATTTGAAGGGCAGACTGTAAGCTAGAGATTTTCCTGTAGAAAAATGAAATCTTAGCATGGTATTTGGTTTTAAAACTAATGAGCATATAATTCTGCCTGTTTGGATTTCAGCATCTCCTGTGCTGCCATCCTGCTGTGGTGAATTGTTACACAGTATGTTCTAGCTATTTAAACACACATTTTGACATCCTTTAGGTCCTTTGTTTAATTTGTTCATAGGAAATGGCTAGACCTTAATTGTCTGAGTAAATACATCTGGGTTCTTGAAGCAAGCAGGAAAGCATTGCTTCCCTCATCCTACCCTGAGAGTGGCCATTGCCAGCTGTCCTGGGGTGGCAGGAGGCCGAGCTGGTGCCAGGCGCCTGTGAGCGCGGCCGGGCAGGCAGCAGGGCAGGCTGGGCAGGCGCCCTTCAGCGGGCAGTGGGGTGACTGGGTGCCCGTTGCCATTGGCCCCGGGCAGGCTGGCTGCCTGCTGCTTACCTCTCACCTAGTGGGCAGGAGCTGATGGGTTTGGCATGTGACAAATGTCCTGAGAGACCTTGGCTGTAGAGAGCACCAGCTGAGCTGACTGCAATCCCTTTTTTTCTCCACGGCTGGTTCTTGCTGTGGAATATCCATGTCAGGGAGCAGCCTCTTTCAGCTCTTCATTCTGTGTGAACGTGACAAATCAAATGTGCTTCCTGTGCCTGAGTATATTGCTGTGCGCTGCTGCCTTGGGCCTCCTTAGATGCTGCTTTAGTCTGCCTCATGACCAGAGATAAATTGCTGGCACAGTGCTGGGAGAAATAGGAAGCTTGCTAGCATAGAAGAGCTATGAAAGGATATCAGCTGTGAAGGCAGCTTGCTGTAGTGAGCTTTCTGTGCACAATTGAAGGGAGTGTAGGAAAGAGTGAGTGTATTTAATGAACTTGAGATGAAAAATCTTGCTCTCTGACTATAGAATTAGGATGCTCTTTGTTAGGCTGATGCAGGCAAGTTAACATTTATACCCCATGCCTTCCCTCCCTGTGACTTCTCTGTTTGATACTTACTGTTTAAACAGACTTGTAGTACAGATGCTCTACCAAGTAAATATTTTAGCACTTGTGAAATGTTGTCCTTCAAAAAAAAGGGCAAAAATGTTCAAATGCACTGTCAGCTAAAAGCAATGTTAAAACCCTCCAGAAATTGCCTCCTGTCTGCCCCACCTCTTTTTCTAGAGTATAAATGAGTAATTGCTTGCTTAATCGCAGCACAGAAGTCTGAAGGTATTGCCAGCCTAGTGGCAGATCAAATTCTTTTGATAGTGGGAAGACAGTAGGGCAAAGCATACATCACTCTCCCACAGCAACAGTGAATCAAAAGGGGATTTTAAATCTGTGTATAACTTTCTTTCATATCAACAGATTCCAGCACTGGAACAACTACACTGAACTGCCATGCAAGCACATGAGTTGTTTAGACACCTACGAATGCCAGAACTTGGGGATGTCAGACAGTATGTGCGCACCCTTCCGACAAATACGCTGATGGGCTTTGGTGCTTTCGCGGCTCTCACAACCTACTGGTACGCAACAAGACCAAAAGCACTAAAACCACCATGTGATTTGGCAATGCAGTCTGTGGAAGTAGAGGTGAGTGTCACTTGACAGATGCTGTTCTTCACTGACTTTGAAGCCTTAAAGGCAGCACTGAGAGAAACAAAACACTGATTTACTTAAGAGTGTTTCTAAACTTGTAGTGGGGAGGAATACATTTTAAGGTATGTTTTTTTTCTGAAATATGTCTTGAACTCAGTTTTTTGGCTTTCTGAATTTGGAAACAAGTCTGAGAGTTGAGGTCATAGTGATAGTAACTCGCATGGGAGGAAAAGTCTTTGTGCTGACAGCTGAGCTTCTGATCTAGCTGGTGGCAGGAAACTTGTGAATGTTAGAATTGGCACAGTGTAGTTTTCAATTACTGGCCACGTGTTTAAGTCATGGCCTTTTTGGGGTCACAATATGTATGCTAACATATACTGATTAGGCTAATACTTTTCTGTTATAATATTTAGTTTATAATAGCTGACAGATGAGACTTTATATTGGGTTACAGGCATGGAGAGAGTACTAACTGTCCTCAAGTGATCTGTGGAAAGATATTAATCCTGCCAAGAGATCCCGACCATATAGTAAGTTGAAATTAAAGCAACCACCTCCTAAACTCTGCGTATACTAGCTTAGCTTTTGTCTTATGCTTTTCAGAGGCAGACAGAGTTGCTGTTAGGTTGTGGTTTTTTAATAGTAAAGTCAAATATGTAAACAGTCTGACTGGGAGGAACTCTTGCTTAGAAGCAAATATAGTCAACTGATCACATGGCTGGGGTTTCCTGAGCACCAGTTGCATCAATTCCCCTGTTTGCTACAAAGTCAAGATTTTGCCACTTCATTCTTTCAGCAGTGCCTCTATGCTTTTTCAGAGTAGCCAGCCAAGGTGCTTCCTCTATTTGAAGGAAAGAGACCGCTTTGGTAGGTGGTGATCTTCAAGCGAGATAGTGACAAAGCGTTGGATTGTTTCTTGCATTACTCTTGCTAGTCAGAAACTACCACTGTAGATTTTTGTGTCTACACTTGCAACTGTAGTCTCCCTGTACGGCTGTGTTTGGTTTGCATGGCAGGGTTTTGGTGGGGGCTACAGGGTCAGCTTCTGTGAGAAGCTGCTAGAAGCAGGCGCGGGCTGGCTGGCTCTGGGGCTGACCTGTTAACTGCACAAGCCAGTCAGTGACAGTGGTCATGCCTCTGTGATATCTATAAGGGAGAAAGAAATAGTGAGTGGGTAGCAGCAGAGAAAGAGGGGAGGGACAGGCCTCCCCTTACCCTGACTGCAGCTGGGCTACTGGGCCTCACTGGACTGGG
Source organism: Tapera naevia (assembly GCA_033556795.1). Taxonomy (NCBI): domain Eukaryota; kingdom Metazoa; phylum Chordata; class Aves; order Cuculiformes; family Neomorphidae; genus Tapera; species Tapera naevia. Next base: position 11,368,677 of record JAUMJJ010000172.1, on the reverse strand, counting down.
TGGGTTGGTCTGGCCTAGCACAGCAGTGGAGAGAGAAGCAAGATCTAGCAGAAACAGCCCGGCGGACACCAGATGTGAGAAAAATAGCATTGCAGAGAACAGTAAGGTCAGTGAAGGAGAGGGTGAAGGTGCTCCAAATGCCCTAGCAGAGATTCCCTTGCAGCCTGTGGAGGAGACTATGACTGAGCTTATTGGAGAAGATCGTGAAGGACTGTCTCATGTGGGAGAGACCCCATGCTAGAGCAGGGGAGAAGTGTGAGGAGTCCTTCCCCTAAAGGAGGAAAGAGTGGCAGTGACAATATGTGATGAACTGATTGCAACCCTGATTCCCCAGCCCCTGTGCTGCTTGGGGGAGGAGGTGGAGAAAATCAGGAGTCCGAGTGAAGTTCAAGAAGAAGGGAGGGGTGAGGGGAAGGTGTTATATTGGGGATTTAGTTTTGTTTGTATCTTGTGCTAGATTGGCAATAAATTAGATTGATTTCCACCCTCCTCTAGACAAGTCTGTTTTGCCTGTAGTGATAATTAGTGAATAATCCCTCCATGTCCTTATCTCAGCCCTCGAGTTTTGCTTTTGTTCTTTTCCATTTTTCTCCCAATGGGTCTCAGAAGGGGGAGGTGTGAGTGAGCAACTTTGTGGCTCTTTGACTACTGCTGTTACTGGCCACGTGGCTCTTCAGCTAGCTGGGGAGTTCAAAACCAGGACAACAACATGTTCTTAGATTGCATCTAGTTGTGCTCCATCAAGTGCAATTAATGTGATTTTTGGTTGTTCTTGAGAGTAGAAGTGACTATAAACTGATGTAAACAAATGTGGGAGAGCAGTTTGAAATTTACAGTAGGTAAAATTTCATGAGTTTTAGGAAAGCCTCACGAAACATTGCAGAGAAATTGAAGAATGAGACATTAGCTGGCCTCTCCATTCAGAAGTTTAGTTAGTGTTATTTGTTTTGTAGTATTCTTCCCAGTATGGTATACCATAAACTTACTGACAAGTCATGTTGCTAAAGCAAGGAATGGTCTACCATTGAAATACACAGAAGAGAAACAAAAATATACTTCAGTAATGTGATAATTGCCAAAAATATCTCTTCATGGAACATATGTAGAGTAAGGATCTGAAGGTAAAATCTTGCTTCTCTTGATGAGCTTTTCCAATTTTAACTGCAGCCACTTAGAGATTGGGTGAAATAGCGCTGTAGAGCACCATGTTTTTGTGGCTGAAATAAGCTATCAGTGAAAGCTTTCAGGCTGTGGAGGGCCTCACTAGTCAGTACAAGCTTCTGCACATTGTGAGCTTAGCACTGGAAAATGGTAAAAACAATGACTCTTGCATGGCCATAAAACTAGTGACAAACACTTATTTGCTTGAGACTTGACAGCAGTCTTTGTTCACTGTCTTTACCTCTTCAAGCTAAATAGATCATCACTGCTGGATTCTGTGATTTAAATCAGTTTGGCAGTATGAAACTTCACTAAGCTTAGTGCATCATTGACCCACATTGTACTAATAAACATCAGCTTTCTGATCAGAGCAAGATAAGTATGACAACATTTTTTTTTGCCTGTTCAGAAAATACTTTTTATTCGGAAATCTGAACAGTAAAAACTCAAATGAAAAACACTGAATGTTGGCATGTCTGGGTGGTAAGAGCTCAGACTGAGAAGATGTTGAAATTAGCAAGATCCACTTTTGCCTATTGACAGTTCAGATAGAGCCTGTAATGTAATGTTGTAAATGGTATGAAACTAACCAAATGAGAATGCATGTTTTGAAGCAAATTTCAAGTGTCTGTTAGAATTGGTACTTTTATAACAGTAACAAGTGTGTCATACAGTGCTTAGGATTTGGTTTCTCGCTATATTTTGCTTAGTTTTACTTCACTTGCTCCATTCTTACAGTGCACTGAGATGAATTGCCACTTTCACAGAAGAAAAATATCTCATGCTGCTCTTGTATTATATCTCAACACTTTTTCTGGCTAAGAAATACAATATTAAAAGGATTTGTAGTAAGCAGTGTGCTTGAAAAAAGACACAACAAAAGGCAATTCCTATTACCTGCTGCTTTAATATCTAATCTACGTTCATTTTTGTATAATAATTATTATAATTATTTTGAACTATAGATAAGCTTATGCTCAATTCTTATTTGTGACTTATTTCCTGGGCCTCTAGCAAAGTTGAATGAAGTGACTGGAGCAGGGTTTCTACATGGTCTGATAATAAACCTTCATAATTTTATATGGGAGGAAAAAGATCCTATTTACTGCTGTTCCAGGTCACTTCCCATCTCTGGAAAGGCTTGACTCAGTAGGCCAGCACCCAGTGACCCATTTTAACCATCACTGAGTCAGCATAAAGATTGCATGATTAGTTAAGTATCAGTACAAAGACTTTAATTGAAAGTAACAGCTCTTCTAGAGTAGATACCGCAATTTAAAGATGTGGACTGTGATCTTTCAAATATGCATACTACAGTTACATTTCACTGGAAGAAACCCTTTTGTCTTCAAAGCTCCCAACTGGATCCTTTCAGGGGAGCTTCTCAGACATATAGGTGAAAAACTTCCAGGATCCATGTGAATCCCTTGTCTTATCTTCCTTCCTACAGACTAATGAAAGGTAACTTTAAATGAAGACTGACAAGGGTCAGCAAAGCAGTCTCACGCTCATACTATACTGAGTCATTCACTATATTGTTAAAAAAGTGCTACAGTAATAGTAGTAACAGGGCATTAATTGTGGTTTTTTTGCAAAGGTTGTGTACCCTTACTGTTTATAGTTGTAGGCACATCTGATCTGTCTACTTTTAGATTGCTCTTTCCACTGGTGGCTGGTACCTGAACAATTTGGCTGTTGATTTTGGTGCAGGTGTATGGCTGTCAGGTATATTATACCTTGCTTTAAAAATCCAAATACTTCTGTTTGGCTCAAGTTCAAGACCGAGCACTGGAACAGGCTGCCCTGTTGTGAGAGAGATTGTGGAATCTCCTTCTCTGGAGATGGTCAAAACCTGCCTGCGTGTGTTCCTGTGCAGCCTGCTGTAATTGAACCTGCTTTAGTGGGGGGGTTGGACCAGATGGTCTGCAGAGGTCCCTTCCAACCCTGACCATTCTGTGATTCTGTATGATATAAACACTAGGATGTCAGTATTTTCTGGTAGTAAGAGTTAAGTTTTGTGCCTCTGACTTTTTTTTTTTGCCTTAAGACATTCAAATATGGAGATAGGTATTCAGCTCATGGAAACTTTTAAACTTGCTTACATTCTCCTGGTACACTACCAGAGCTCAAACTTGTCTTGCCTTTCAAGAATCATTAGACATGTGCTTGTCTCTTGAAGGGATGAGTTTTGGCTGTTGTGTGCATACCTAGGGATAAGTATGCTTAAAATTATACAACTGGTTTGAAGAGTCTAGTTTATACTTCTTGCTCTTCAGAACACGTATGTTAGTGATCTAAGCACCTGATGCTAGTGCAGAAAAAGTTGGAAGTTGGGTCTCTTGCCTCTGGATACTAAGCACCTTGTGTCAACAAGAAGCAAACTTGTGACTTGAATGAAAGCAACTCTCTGGTTATATGACCCAAATAGGCATTGGTAGAGTAACATGCACTTCTGTTGTAGAATAAATCTGTTTCATTCAACTGCTGCTATTCTGAACCAGTGCCAAGGTTTTACTTCATGTTCAGCACTTGCTATGTAATGGGTCAATTTCCTGCAACTCCTTGAGCTGCTGCAAGGGCTGCCTAAACAGAGGCTGTTCTCACACTTGTAACATTTTATTGCCTGGCTCCTTAAGAACACTCTGGTAAAGCTGACAGCCCTTTGGAGTGCTTTTCTTTGTACTGGACAGTCTTTAACTCACGTGAAACCAGCTCAACATTCCAGTCCAGAGATAAAGATGTTTGGTGGTTATAATGACCAGTGATTTTCAGAAGAGTTTGCTGAAAGCAGAACTCTGTCATATTGCACAAATATTCTGGATAAGGGCCTTTTGGACAGGCTCTTGAAATAGTAGTTCTTACTACTCTCAAGTGAAATGTAGACCAATACCATAATATTGCCTAGCAGACGAGTCTGAACTGGGAGCATAAGTTAAGGTTTAAATGATATTCAGCATATCCAGGTGTATTTCATGGCATCTTCGAAGAATAACACTGAACTCCTGATGGCCTTCCTACAAGGAGCTGGGTGTTTTTCAGCAAAATTCTTACTGTAGGGCTGTTGATAATTCAGTTAATTTCACTTTACTTTGGGTAAGCAGAATTATAAGTTGGTTATGTTTCTTTTTACTGAAAATTCATGAGAACTGATGGAGTCTTTTCAATAGTGGCTGTTTGAGTTTCTGTTTTTCTTTCAGAAGGACAGTGCGGTCAGTCTTGTATCTAAGCAGAGTGCTGTCTGCCTGATAAATCTTCAAAATCATACTCAAATTTGGGTAATGCCTCAGGACCTCCAGAAACTGCTTTTGTGGTGCTGAGTAATAGGGCATGTAAGCAAAACGTTAGTAGCTCAGATGAGGAGAAAACAATTCCTGTTGCCAAGGAATGGCTTAGGATATTATAATATATTTCCCTTACACAGGAATTTTAGCACATTAAACGTGGTACTGGTACATTGCACTTTGACATTAGCTGTGGCTGAGTTTACAAACTACATTGTGTGGTCATCCTCAGGTGACCTCCAGAGGTGATAACACTAGAAGAATCTAGAAGCTGACTGTGGTTATCCAAGATCTGTGAAACCAGTGCAATGAAGCAAACGGTCTTGCTTTTTTTTCAAGACAGACACACGTACTTGTGATCTGTTCATATCCTACAGAGTAGATGTTGGTCTGAGTGCAAGTATGCTCTTGAATTTCTAATGTTACAAATTTCTAGAGGTAAACCAGTCATGAACTTGTTTTGGGTGATGTTCACAGTGTGTCTGCTCACTGCCCAAGGAGTGGCAAGCACTGCCTTACACATAGCGTTTTGCTAAAGCAATTTAGACTTGTTTTGGTGTTAATTCTTTCCCTCACTGATGTGCCTTTAATATGCTAGCTCCTTTCTGTAGACATGGACAATATGACATCTTCTGTGGATAAACCTGTGTTTATCTAGCTCATATGTGAACAGATGGCTCTGGTCTTCCAGGGTACTTTAAAAACAGGAGAATAAACCAGTGGCCAGGAAGAGCCTATGATTGCATATGAATACATTTTTGATGTTGTGGATGATGGCACAATTCAGGCATAGGTTTAGTCCAGAATTTGACTTTGTGAAAGAGCCAGGAGTTGACTACAGCCACTGGTAGAGAATCTTACACGATGTTTACCCAAGGCCCTCTGTTTAACCAGCTAGGCTACACCTGCTAAGAACGTGCTTGTGGGTGTCTGTCATAGCAGGACTAATAAACGAGGCCCAATAGTACTTGCATGACTGATTTGTGAAACTTGATTGATATAAAATGAGGTTATTTAATCAGTCACTCTAAAAAAAAGCTATGTTAAAACTATGAAATATTAAATTCTTGTGTTGGCTTCCAACTATAGCCTATGTAAATGCTCACCTGCTGAAAAATGGTGGTATTAGTCCTCAAGTTAGCATTCTCTTGACTGCCTTTAACTAGATCAGGAGGAAACCTTTTTTGTTCCAGATAAAAACTGAGTCCTTGAATCAAATGTAAAGTTCCATCTTAGAGTATTTTATTTATGAGAACAATTGCTTAAGGTCTTTTTGGCCACCCTTAAAATCATTTAGTTTTTGAAACTGTAGTTTGAAATGAGGTGTTCTGTAATGTTAGAGAAGTAAATTAGGATCTTGGCATTAATTTTGTATCTAGAGAGCTCTGAGGCTGAAGTTATTTAGGAAGCTTGATGGAATTAATTATGCTGTATACTGCAATAAGAGTAAACCACTTAAACCTTGTGTCTAGTAAGGAGTTTCAGAGGGCATTTTTTTGTTCTCATTTGCTCTGTTATCATTGGTAGCTGAGGAATAAGATGTTGCCTGACAGGTTTTTAGTAATGTAGGGAGCAGTTTGACTCTTTAAAAAATGTCCTGGGAACAGTTGCAGATCTCTTCCATGGTGGTGAAAAGAACTGAAGTTCTCTCAAGCAGAATTTTCCAAGGCTTGTAACAAAACTTAATGGATGAGATGTTTTTATTTCTTCAGGAAATTCCTGTTCATTTGTAACCAACCAGTGTGTCTAACCTTTGTAATTGGTTTTCATAGGGTGGTGAGCATGCTCGCAGGTCCTCTCTTCTTAACAGGGATGAACCCTTGATTTACTACTATGATGATGTGAGAACAGTTTATGATCTCTTCCAAAGGGGTGTGCAAGTATCAAGTAAGTCTAAAGATAATTTTTTTTAACAATGTGTCGTGAAGTAAAGGTCTGGGATCTTTTGAAATGCAGTTGGGGATAGGGGATACCTACCCAGCAATATGATAAATGTATAGAATATGAGCTTTCTTGAAGGCAAATTTCGAAGCAGACTTGTGTGAATAAATTTAGTGCTGTGTTCCCCCAGCCTAAACCAACCTTGTTGCCCTTGTGTTCCTTCCCCAGCTTCCCTCCCACACTCTCACCACCCCACCACCCCGCCAAAAACAAGTTTTCTGAAGTTGTCTGCAAAGAACCCAGAGGTTTAACACTAAGTGTAGTTAGTCTGGTGTTAGGGCAGAGGAGTTGGATTAAATTTTGAGTAACTTCTGGTTATCGTTTTTAGATAACGGTCCATGTCTAGGTGTTAGAAAACCAAACCAGCCATATGAGTGGATCTCTTATAAAGAGGTAAGTAGTCTGTAACTTAGTGCTAGACCTGCTTTTGCTTGCTGAGACCATTGATACAAAATCCAGTAACGTGATATAACAAACCTTAATTATTTATAGATGTTTTAAAGTAGTAGCAGAATACTGCAGAAAGGTTCTTCTTCCTATCAGAGTATCTTAAAGGAACAGCCTCAATAAGAAGAGTATCTCCTACATTTATTTGGTTTATTAATGGTTCTATATCAGAATTTTTTGGGTTATCTTGGCAGCTCTTTGTATCACATTGCTGAACTGTTTAGAACTCGGACACCGCCTCTGAAGGGTTGCAGCTTTAAGCAGTATTCAGGGACTCTGACTGCTGCTGCTTTAAGTACTTGCTATCCATGCTTGTTTTACACTAGGAAAAGTCTAATCTACAGATGTTACTTCTGTTTATTGACAGACTGTCTCCATAGTGCTGAATGATGGTTGTATAGGTGTTAACTAGTGTCCTTCTCTTTCATGATTGCTAATAATATCCTTATGCAAATTTTTAAGAGCTATGCACTTTTAGGTCATTCCTGATTTAATCAGTTATTGTCTTCAAATTTGCATAAACCTTGTGTATTGCATACTGTTCAGGTCATTAAAAAATCTTTTGTGTGTAGCAGACCTCACGTATTTCCAAGGTGATTTTGCTGGGTGCTTTAAGTGCAACATCTATTTAATAAAGCTTTGCTGTTTTAGTCATGTCACTAACATGGATTCAAGTCATGTGCTGTATGGAAACAATTTAGCAAATTGCCTTCTTAAGCTTAGTTTATAGAACTAGCTGGGGTTTGCCTCGTTCTCCCACTTTTTGAAGGGAGAAATGCTATTCCTGTAGGCACTGAAGGAAGCAGAAGAATGGCATGTGTTGTGCTTGTGATTGAGCAGAAATACAGTACTGAATAATTCCAGGGTCACTTCAAAGGTTTAATACAGATACAATGGAAGAGCCTTTTCTGTGTATGTGAGCTTACCATTTAAATTTACAACACTTAGCACTTTCAGGTCCAACTGGATTAAGTGTCTCTTCTGCTGAATGTTGAGTGCAACTGTAACATCTACAATCAGTGCAGTGTAATGGCAATGCAGTGCTTAGGTTATCAGTCACAGAGGACATCCGAAACAGCCTAGAATACTTCTACTTCCTACCAGTTATGTCTTCTTTTTGTAAGACTTAAGGTAAAATAATGTTGAGGGATTCATACGGATGAGCTTGCTCTCATTTTTTTTCTTTGCTTTCCTTCTTTTTTGCCCTTCCAGGTTTCAGACAGAGCTGAGTGTGTGGGCTCTGCATTACTCCACCGAGGCTTCAAACCATCTCATGCTCAATATATAGGAATCTTCTCACAAAACAGACCTGAGGTAATTTAATTGATGGTGTGTATTGGTGGTCTGACTGTTATTGAAGTGGCACAGTCTTACAGCTGTTGCTTTTTGGCACTGTACAGAGCTTCCATACTGAAGGTCCATTTGGTGTTGGGAAAAGCTGAAGGCTAACATTGTAGACCCACAAGTCATAGACATGGCACCTTTAGCTAAGAACCAAAACTGATAATTAACACAACTGTTGCCATCTTGTATTTTTTTTACTCCCAGTGCTGAATGACAAAGGCTGGAGAGTAGGTAGAAAGTCATGGAATCCAGAATCTAAGTTATTCTCTTTCCAGCTTATCGAAGAGGTCTGTTTGATAGGAAGCTAAGGTGGTACTTAGTGAATGTAATCACCATTTGGTTTCTCTTTAAAAGTGACATTGGAGTACAAGGTAATTGAAAGTGGTTGGAAGTCACAAGGAGGTGTTTAAACCATTCAAGACCCCAAAGAAACACTTAGAGATTCATTATTTGAACAGATAGAAGATGGCTAAAGGTGATAGTTCTATCTCTGACAGAGGCCATGGGCACAAAGATTCTGGGAGAGAGAACTGCCGATAAAGGCAAAAATTGAAAGTTCATTGCAGTTAATCAAGGGGCAGAAAAACTAAAGGAAGTGATGTAATTTAAAAGATCACCTGACAAAGTATGTTGTAAACCTGAGACAACTATAGGATATTTAGATTGATTAGCTAGTGTTTGTTCATTTTAATCCAGAAGTAGTTCTAGATTGCTGTTTCTAAAAATATTATGAAATATTCAGTAAATATTTCTTGACTTATTAAATGTATTTAATAGGAATTAATTTCTCTAACCTATGTTTATACTCAGTAGCTTGACCTGGTACCTGCTGCATTAAGCTGGTTCAATCCAAAGCTGTATTAAAACAAGAGACTGGTTCTTAAGTTTTGCCAAAAATATACCATACCTCATGATTAAACACTCTTAGCTGAATGCCTTTATCTAGAGCCATCTGCAGTGTTGACAAGGTTAGTTTTCAGTGTCTTGGTCATGCTGGGCAACAGCTTGCTGTTGGATCTTTTTTCTGATTTCAGTTTCTCACTGAGCCTTCCTTGCTGTCCTTAAAATGCAAGGTGTGTGACAAGTGACCTTGGCCTTCTTCCTCCTCTCCAGCCCACACTACAAAAAAACCCATAACTCTATCCTCCTACAGATGAAGAAAACACTTTTTTTTCCAGACTTTTAAATCTGCAGTAGTTTGCCGTTTGAATTCTCCTGCTGAAATTCTAGTTCTAACAGCTACAGTTTTATTTCTGTAGTAGGAAAGGCTGGAATGTCTCTGACTAGGAAGCTATCAAAGGATATGGTGTTACAGACTCTTCAGATCAGTGTCATGGGTCTAAAACATCATGAACTGGAAGCGAAAAAGGGAGCCAGATATTAGTGTTGTGCCAATTTCAACTGTTCCTCTATAGACCTTTAGGTGCAAAGTCTGACTGCTGAGTCACTGGATTTTCTGAAGAGCATGGTAGTGTCGTCTGCTCCTGGATCACAAGGACAAAATGTGCTTGAGTTGCATTGCTCCAGCAGGCTTTGAGTTGGGTCAGGAATGAGCTGGAAAGATTTGTTTAAACTAGCAATTTTAAACCTGGGATTTTCCCTGCTAAAAACTACTAGATGGGTGTTGTGACATCCCCAACATAATTACTAATCCAGACAGGAGATTATGTGAAGCTGGTTTGTGTGAAATGATTCACGTTTGTCAGTTCAGGAAACAACTGCTGGGGCAATCCCCTAATGGGGAAAATCCTATCATGATACTTGCTTAAATGTTCACTGAAAAAAAAAACCCTTGGATTTATAAATAAAAGCTTTACTTTCTCTTTTAGTTTCTGGAAGACAGATGATTTCTTCTGCAAGCAAGGAAATTGTGGTTTTTTTTGGATTGAGCAAACAGAACAGTGAAGCAGTGTCCCTTAATAGAAGATCAGAGCCATGTCAGAAAACAAACTGAAACTTTCAGACTGCTGTCTCTGTTCAGTACTAGTTGCTTGCTTGAGCTTTGGTAGAGAACTGAAGTGTCAGGGTTTGATATTTATATTTAAATACTCTCAACTTTGGAAGCCAGAATGGGAGAATGTTGGTAGTCCAGAAAATAAAGATGCTAGTTGTACTGATAACAATGATGTGCAAGAGTTGTTGGAAACAGCAACAGGAAGCTTTTATGGTTGTGTGTAGCTTCTGAAGTCTGCTGTAGGAGACCTGGCTCTAACTACTAAACTTCAGGCTGATGAACAGCCATACAGCTGCCACTTTGTTGCATGTACAGATGGATGCTATCTAGGAAGACATATTCAGTGTGCCCTTTCATGGCTTGTATAGGTGTGCCTGCTTAGACTTGTCAGTATGTCTAATGTCTGCATGGAAGTCCAGTTACCTGTTAGTTGGCCTTGTACTAATTTTATAAGATATCTTTGAGGACAAGAGGCATATGACTGACTTATTGTGTAAATCAGAGGGCTGGAGTACCTCCCATATGAGCATAGGCTAAGAGAGCTGGGCTTGTTTAACCAAGAGACAAGAAGGCTCTGGGGAGACCTTATAGCAGCCTTCCAGTACTTAAAAGGAGCCTACAGAAAAGCTGGGGAGGGGCTTTTTATCAGGGAGCACAGTGATAGGACACGGGGGAATGGTTTTAAGCTGAAAGAGGGTATATTCGAACTAGATATTAGGAAGAAATGAGGGTGGTGAGGCACTGGAACAGGTTGCCCAGAGAAGTCACGGAAGCCCCATCCCTTGTGTTCAAGGCCTGGTTGGATGGGACCTTGAGCAGCCTGGTCTAGTCAGAGGTGTCCCTGCCCATGTCAAGGGTGTTGGAACTGGATGATCTTTAAGGTCCCTTCCAACAGAAACCATTCTATGATTCTATGAAATGATTTCAGAAAAATTCCCTGCATTTAAGGCTGTCTCAGTCAGTAGAGAACTTACTTTAGGAAACTTGCCAGTAATAGACAGCTCATAAAACTGAGATTTAGCAACTTTTAACATAACCTCTATATTAGATACATGGAATAATAAGCGGAATGATGCCTAAACTTGTCATCATATGAGGATGATGCAACTGGCTACTGTCCTGTAAAAACATTGGGAAGTGTGACAGTTTGGAGGTGGGGAAGGGAAACAAGCACCCTTGTTGATGCAATCCTTGTTGAATTGTAAGGTCGGGTAACTTTTAAATATGTGTGTTGTTTTGTTCCTGTAACTGGAACTGACTAAAGATACGGTGTCTGAGAATTTTTGTTTCCCCTCTGGGGTGGGAAAACCCAAAATGTTCTTCATGTGTCCAAGGCTCCCATTTCAGGAGCTCTGTGCTACTCTGTGTTTGTGTAGCAAGTAGTTTATAAACCATACCCAGTAGCTACTATCTGGAAAAAGAATTGCATGACTATTTTACCTTGATGGCACTTTGGGTAAAATCAGGCTTGTCGTAAAGCATTGTCAGCTTGCATCACACACAATAAGGCTGCAGTATCCATTATGTTTGAGTACTGCCCTTATTAGCAGGCAAATCCTTCTTACTGTGGCTTGCAGGGATGTAATTATGTTTTTAATAGAAGTCTTCAGATTAAATTCCTTTAAAGAATGGTTATTCTTTAAAGGGGCTGGCTTTCCAAAGGACTTCTGGTTTAACTGCCTGTGTTGCATCTCTGGCCATCAAATGAGATGCATATAATGTAGTGGTAAGAATATTGTATGTGTGTAAATTTAATGTGTCTCAAGTTATGAGCAAGTCCTTCACTGATTCATATACTATGGTAATATAGAGTATTGAAGGCTTTGGCTATCTCAATAATGTAAACCCAAGGGGAAAAAAACATTGTACTCTTACTCAAAGTCTCCTTGTTAATAGGTAAACTAAGGAGACAGTTAACTGTTTTTCAAAAGTATTTAAAGTTACTCTTGGGAGCAGAATTGAATTTTATTTCCTTAGATTCTTTCCTAGAGGTCTTTATTGGTTATTTTTTGCTTTCTCCCACAGATAATGTAGTATGTCTTCAAAATAGAGAAATAATAAACAGCTACTTTTTTTTGAGCTCATTTTTGTCCAAATGAGCTCTACCCTAATAGCTTCCTTGTTAGAATCCAAATATGAGTCTGTCTTGGAGGTCTGTTATGATAAGCAAGCTGTGACTTAGCATCTCTTTTTTTTCTGTGCAGTGGGTTATCATTGAACAGGGGTGCTACGCGTTCTCCATGGTGGTGGTGCCACTCTATGACACACTGGGAAATGAAGCAATCGCGTACATTGTAAACAAAGGTAGGGCACTTGAATTCATCAGTTGCTGAACTGATGAATGATAGCACTGACTGAGGGCAGAACTGCCCCAATCCTAAATGTGTGGATCTAGTCTAAACTCAACTTGTCATATTGATAATGCCTTTCTCTTTCATCAGCTGACTTGTCATTGGTTTTCTGTGACAAACCCGACAAGGCCAAACTTCTACTAGCCAGTGTGGAAAAGGGGGAAACTCCAATACTCAACACCATTGTTATCATGGAGTCTTTTGGCACAGATCTTGTGGAACGTGGCAAAAAGTGTGGGGTGGAAGTCTTCAGCATGAGAGAAATAGAGGTAAGCATAGTTAACCTACTTGGCTGCTTTCATCCCATTTACATGCGGAGGAAGAAGACTGAACAGATTTTAGTACTGTGAACAAAATGTGGTGAATTAGGTTCAAAATACTTAAGTATCTCTTGGACTGAAGTTTATAGCAAAAAAAGTGAAAAAAAAAGGGAAACAACTTGCTAATAGTATTTCACAATGTTCAAAATATAAAAGTGTCTGCCAAGATGACAGAATGAAAGCTTGTTAATATAGTCCAGACTGAACATCAGATCTGAGTGTCAAGGCTTGCCCATGTGAAGCAGTAACAGGGTAGTTATATTCTGTGACTAATACTTCAGAAATACTTTTTTCAAAAGTCTGTGTAGGTTTTGATCTTGTGAAAATGGCACACTGAATATACAAAATGTTTTCTTAGGGAGGAGGGAATTGTCAGTAAACTGTTCCAGGGTAAGTTTATGGTAATGTAGGGGAAATGAGAGGTTTTGGAAGTAGAAACCATTTTACTTAGCCACCTGATGTTGAAGTCTTTTGCTTGTAGTTATTTTCTGTCTCTGTAGATATCTTATGCAAGTTTATTTCATAACTTATTATTTGGAGAACTCTGTCCCTGGATCAAATTGCATAAAGCACATCTTTACTGAGAGATTATGAAACTGGGTTTAGTCTAGTTCCAGATGGAGTTCTCGTGAAGACTTGCCTCACTATGACTTGAGTATCTCCAAATAAGTGTGCTTGTCTTGTGCAGGTGTCTGACTGATGTGATGTAGTTCATGTCACTGAAATCATTTTCACAGCACTCAACTGCTATGTTAACAGGGCCACCTTCTGGTAAAGATACCAAAATGCCAGCATGTCTTTTTAAAAGATGATAAACAGTATTTAGCTAAGTAGCCTTAGCGAGACCACCAGTTTGAAATGGGGCTAAAAACATTATGCAGAGTAAGTGGCTTATAGTGCTGAAGTTCACTGGCAAAAGAGTTGGACTAAACTTGGAAAAAGCCTGGCTCAACTGTGAGTTGGTATGCTAAAATTAACTTCTTTCCTTGAGTTGAATTCTGTTTCTTGGCAGAGGAAAATGCTTTCAACTGAATCCTCTAGCTGTGGGAAAACAAAAACAGGGTGTGAATGTTATCTTTAAGTCAGAGGTTTAGATGTTTAAATAGGGACTTCCGGTAGTACTTTGTAGCTCTTGACAACACTAGTATTTGGTGTTTGGATTAATGCAGTAATACATGCTCCAATAACCTCTTGTCTAAATCTCATCAGTTAGGCAAACTTAAATATTTCTGGTTTTGTTTTAGTGAGCGTGAATAAACTCTGTCACTTTTTTTTTCCAAGATATAGGCTTTTTGTGTCTCTTGAAAGGCAACTATGGACTACTTAGGAGCTTAGATTAGAATAGAATTACTATTTCTAGCTTAATGTATTTTCAGAATTTCTGGCTCAAGCTGTGCTTTATAGGTTATATAACCAGGACCTCTGTATCTCCCAGATGCCACAAGCTTGGTTTCTGATGCTTAATATCTGTATGTATGGTTACTTAAAGCTCAGTAGCTGTGAATAAGTTGCTCCTCAATAGGAAGAGATGTTCTAGAGACCAAAAGAAGTGTGTGGAGATTTTAGCTGTATATGGCTGTAGGGAAATATTGAGATTCTGGTGGTACTTGAAATGCAGATGCTGTTGTTTTGAGCAGACATCTGTGCTGTCACAGGGGCAAATTTTTACATAACGGTGGTGTTTCAAAAAGGCACTTAGAGTATGGTAATGTTAACTGAGTTTCCAGACATACCCTTTTGATTAAACCTCTTTGGGTAATCTAAGAGGCACATCATACTAAAGGAAGTCTAGGGCTAGTAAAGGAATGTATAATGTTATTGTGTACTTGGAGTGTAAAAGCCACTGTGAGGTTGATGTGTGTGCTTCCAAAGGTATTCTTAACAAAAGGTCCATTTTAATTTACTTAAGTCCTTAAGCTAGTATTGTTTCTATTCCTAAATAGGCACGACAGTAATAAGTCTTGATTTGAAACTTTAAAGCTCATAGATAGTAACATCAGCTTTCATATCTTTCCTTTTAATCGCTATATCCTTGATGATGAAAGGATCTTTCTGGTAGCCATTCCCTTCTGCCTAAAAAACTATGGCATCATTAATGGTCAGGCCTGAATAGTCTTAAGGAGGGAGAGGGAAGGAAAAATGTTCTGGAGGAGAGAATCTTGTGCTTTCTGCTCTTCAGTGTGAAAGAAGTACAGACATCCAATGACCCTTCAGTCTTCTTTCTCAAAAGCAGATGTTGGTGCAAGGTTCTTGCTGACAGGAATCATGGTTCATATATTCAAAGGCTGCCAGTGGCTCATGTCCTCTGCAGGGGGTATTGGATTCTCTGCCGTGGCTTGTCATAACGCTGCTTAAACATGAGCTTCTCTAGTGAGTGACTTCGGGTTTACCAGCTGGACAAAATTGAGTTTTCTCTTTTGTAGTTGTAGAACATTGTAGTAATTCTATGTATTGCTTAAAACTGTTGTAACCCTTTTGTAAGTTAATGCTTTAATAGACAGTCTAAATAATGGAATTTATTGTGCTTGGTGATGTATTTGTCTGATAAAATTAAAGCAAAAAAGCTTACATGCTCATGTCTAAACTGTCTCTCCTCTTTTCATTTCTATAGGAGCTGGGAAAAGCACACAGGCAAAAACCTATGGTGAGTGTGATACTAGTTCAAGTTACTTAGTCTGAAGCTGGGTAGCACTCTGTAGATCAAACAATTAAATCTCCTTATCTCCCATAGCTCAAAAGTAACACTAGTATTTCAATGTTTTGTCCAGTAAAATGTTATTCCATGCTCTTTTAACCATCGTAATACTTTCTTAACTCTCGTAGCCTCCAAAGCCAGAAGATCTAGCTGTCATCTGTTTCACCAGTGGAACGACAGGTACACTTCATTACATTACATTATGCAGAATTTATTATCCTGTATATGCAAAACTAATTCAGAAGCCCTCCTACTTTTTTTTTCCAAGACTCTCCCCTGCTGCTGCATCTTTTTGGCAAGTAGTAGCTGGGGAAGTTTTATGGTAAGGTTCCCTTTTTGGTTTTCTTCCCATTGATCAATACAGCAGTGCAGTATTGAGGGGTGGAGGTGTTACATTTTTGGGCCTGGAAATAAGTGCTGAACCTGTGTTTCCATTGTAATAAGGACTCTGCAACAGACTTCAGACTTTGAATTCTTCCATAGCCTTTCTTTATACTGTTTTAACCAAACTTGTTCTTTATCTTTGTGCAACCTTGCTCTAAGACCAGAACAAAGACTACTGTCTAGATGTCTTGTCACGTGTTTGACATCTGAGTTAATAGCCAGCACTGGCAGAGAACAATAGGGAAGCATATGACAAACTACACTTTTAAAGCAGATGCGAGAACGGAAATTAGTCTGGGTTTGATAGCTGCATCTTCACAGAAGTGTTGAATTTTGAATGAGAAGCTTCTTATGTTACCTGTCCAAGAAACATGACAATTTCTTAAGGATTTGCTCTCCTTATGAAAACTGAGGACTTCAACTTACTAAACTGTTACCAGCTATTCTTGAAAGCATGTTAGCAAGTTCTTTCTTTAATTGATATGCCAAGAAAGATATTAATATCAAAGAAGGGACTGATTGATTTTAATGCTATTAGATTACTTTTACCACTGCTTGGTAACTTAAAGTATCTAAGCATTTCACTGTTGCATCCTGATGTGCTTCTTCCTTAGGAAACCCCAAAGGAGCTATGATCACTCATCAAAACATAGTCAGCAATGCTTCAGCTTTTGTGAAAACTACAGAGGTAAATCACAAAGGTTAACATTGTGGATTTGCATGAAGGGGAAAAAATCTCAGGAGTAAAAGCAACACTGAAATCTCAGTAACTTTGGCCTTAATGTTTTGGTAGGATCCAAGTCAAAATGTAACTTGGCAGCACTCTGACCATGATGGGTCAGAAGTCAATGTTGGTTTCTTCTGCCAGGGTCAAGAACCTGACAGACTTACAATTTTTTTCTGATATCATATGTGTTAGAGGGCTTGTGTAAAGGCTAACCTTTTACCATGAAGAATGGGAGAAGCTATAATGTATTTTAAGACAACCAAAATAATTAAGCCTTTGCATAAATGAGCAAGAAACATCACACTGTAACAAGCAAAAATACAGTATTAAGTTTTACTTCACAATAGATGACTAAAGTTCACCCGCAGGATAGCTTCTATCACATATTTACATAATTCAAAATATAGTTGTACTTACTTTGCCAAGTACTCTGCATATAGAATTGTTTTAAATTAAGGAACTGGTCTCACAACGAGATCGCATAAGGTACTTCTGGTATCAGCTCTATGGTGAATTGGTGTCAGCCTTGTGTTACATTGGATTAGCTAACTTTCTGATCTAAGATGAATGTGTATTTTTAACCCCTGAGGCATACTACTTTTTTGTTTTCCCCCTCCCAATGTATATAATGGAATCTTCTGTGGTTTCTCATGGAATTTCCTTCTATTCATGATCACATGAATGATAAATTGTAGTAATCTGGTCACTGTACTCAACTCTAAGATTACACTTGCTGCAGTGTGTGTTTAGTCATGCTACAAGTCATTGCTTTTAATGAAAGAGACAATGCAGCTTTGTTACAAACAAAGCTGAAGTGAGAACTGTGCTCTAGATTTTAGATGCTTGATTTCATTGTTGTGTTTAACTTAGGCAAAGTAGAGAGTTATGAGAATTAAATTTAATTTTACTAACACTTTCAGAAAACATTTATGCCTTCCTCTGATGATGTCCTGATATCTTTCCTGCCCCTGGCCCATATGTTTGAGAGAGTCGTTGAGGTAAGCATCTATTTGTTCTACTGAGCTATTGAGAATCCATGTTTCTTGAATCCCAGTGACACACACTATTCCTTTGACTCTTGCACATGTGTATGAAAGCTTGAGTTAAGGTTGAGGAAAACAACATCCCATAAAAACATATTCAGTGAGTACTAGATAACTGGTTTTCATGCTGAAATACAAACATTAACCTTAGAGCGAGGGTTAATAAGAAACTGATTTACCAGAACATGAGACAATCCCTTACCGTATGTACACTGCCTAAAAATTTCCCTCAAATGTAATCAATACTCTTTAAAAAAAAAATTTGAACCATTCTTTAGTCTGCAAACTTTAAAAATTATTTTATAATGTGGCATCCTGTTTGCTTACACAAAACTTAAGTTGGTTTAAGTTAATATTGCTTCCAAGGAGCTTCAATAAAAAGGGAAGGATTTTTTACAGCGGAGTTCTCTTCTGGGAGATGAAAATGGCTTTAATGCCATTTAATAACAAACTTTGAAGTTTTCTTGGGTAGCTTTTTTTACCATATAGCAAAACTTGGGGCTTCATTTTTGCGGATGAGGGGTTTCAGGTTGTCCTGATACTGGCATTTTTAATAAGGACCTCTGAGCCCATAGTTAGGTGGCATGCATTACTGAAAGGATGGAGTTTCCCCAAGTTTCTTATATGCAGTAGAGGCACAAGTATTTAATTACCATACTTATTGAAGTTGAATTAACACCTTTCCTGTGAGTGAGATTGCAAATACGTATATGTATGTTGAAGGTAGTCATGTCCTATTTTATGCAGGGGAATAAACAACCTCTGTGCAAGTGTGAAAAACCACATGAAGCCAGAAATTGTCCTGTAGTTTCAGTTAGGAACACTGAGCTTTCTGCCTGAAGTGTGTGTGTGTATATATACACATATAAAAATGCATATGTGCATATGTGTGTGTATTTATGTAATGAAGATTGGGCATAGAGGTTACCTGAGAGGTACAGGTGCCTTCAAGGCTTTCCACACTTTCTCCTGGTGACCTGGTTACTAGCTATACTGCCCTGTCTTTTTTGATGCCCGCCTTGCTCCAGAAGGTACAAGCTCTGTAGCTAAAAGCTGTGCTCTTGATCGTGCAGTAGAAACAGGATGGATACATGTTTTCTAAAGGATAAAATGAGAAGAAAGTGTTTGGATCTCAATATTCCTGTGCTGTTTGAGGTTTTCAAAAAGTCAGTGATTACTTGCATATTTACCTGAGGAGATCGAGCAAGATCCTACTTTTGGTAGGAAGGGGAAAAGATTTGTTACTGTCTAGGGTAGGTATGAACACAGGCTCTCTAAGAAATGATCTTCGGAGTCCTACCTCTGTTGTAAAGTTGATGTTTTATTTTTGGCTTCCTAAGGAAGTTAGAGATTCAGTGAATTTGACAGGATAAATACCTCCCACATAGCAAGGGCAGTTGCTGCTCAGTCTGTCTGGATTGATGCGTTTGCTGCTTTTTAACAGATGGTGGCACAGCACAGGTGAAGGGCAAAAGTGACACTTTAGCACATTTCATGTAGAAAAGATGAGAATGGATGACAGAGAATGAAAGAAGAGGTGTTATAGAGGAAGCAGAAGAAAGAAAAGCAAGTAGGTATAGAAAAGCACAAGAAGAGATATTGTTAAAAAGAATAAATGAAGCCCTAACAAGACAGGAGAAAAAGAGGGTGCATAGGTGTGTGGGGTGCATCTTTTAGACTCTTAAAGGACATAGAACACAACAGGATTACATCTGCCTTCCTTGGGGTGGGTTTGAAGTGATGCAGAATTAAGCAGTAGCTCTGCTAGAATCTTCTGAAGAGCATCTTTATCACCTATCAACAAATGTGAAACTGGAAGGAAAACTGGAATGCAAGATAATGGAAATCAAATAGCACAAGGCAGAAATCCCCACTGGACCAGTAAATAGCATATGCTGACTTTAAATGCAGAATTTCTTAGTAGTATTGTTATACATAGACAGCTAGAACATTTCATACATCCTGTGCTTACTTTTTGCTAACAGTGTGTGGTCCTGTGCCATGGAGCTCGGATAGGATTCTTTCAAGGGGATATCAGACTGCTTATGGATGACCTAAAAACACTGCAGCCAACTGTATTTCCTGTAGTACCAAGATTGTTGAACAGAATGTTTGACAAGGTAAGTCCACAGGCATGAGTCTAGACTTGTACAGGGTTTTAAAAGACTTCATGAAGTTTGTGCTGACAGGGTAGGAGTAACTTGTGCTGTGGAGTGTTAAATCATCATGCTAACAAATTAGATTGTCTCTTACTAAAAAGAGAGCTGAAAGGGCAGTGAGTAGTCCTGGTTGTATTAAAACACTTGCAGGCAGCAAGCACCAATGTTAAAGTCTGAGCAGGGGAACTTGGTGTTCTAGCTTGATTAATGACTTACTGTTTTGCTCTGAGCAAGTTATTTAAGTTCAGGCTACAACATGAACATGAGCCTTACCATCTGCATGCCACACTTTTAGAATCTGACTCGTGGAGTGGAATTTGCAAACCAAGGTCAGGTGTTTGCCTTATGTTTGCATGGATGCATGCAAGTTTCCTACACAGCAGTCAGCATGTTCTAGCAGGGAGAACTATAAACCAGCCAGTTGGGAGTGCTGGGGGAGAGAGTGTGTCAGCAGCCTTAGTCTCTCTTGTGCTCACTGCTTGCGTACTCAGGGTTATCCAAGATGGGAATTCAGAAGTAGATTCTCTTTCTTGGACTTCAGACTTTAACTCATCCTTTTGCATATGGATGACTGACTCCTCTTAAGATACAGCCAGAGGAGTTGAAGGACATAACAAGTCCTATGACTGCTAAAGAAATGTCAGAGCTGTCTGTGCTGTCTTAGCCAGAACAGTGCTCTAATAATGAGACTAGAGGAACAGCAAGTAATACAATGTTCTGTTTGGCCCCAGGAACAAATAATGCAACTCTTATCCATTTGGAGGGGAGGAAATCCTGACACCTGCCTGTAGTGCCTAAAACAGCCCCTCAACTCATGCATTCTGTGCTGGAATTCGAGAAACAGAGACAATCTTGGGACACTCTTCATCTTTCATAATGTCCTCTTGTGTGTTTAACTCTGGTGTCTTGAGGCTTTTCATGCTTCTGTGGCAGCTTCAGCCTCACTCAGCCTTGCAGTAACTTAGCATGTGAGGTTAACAAGTGGGAAAGTGGGGTGAGGGGTTAATGCTGAAAAGCTGCTGGGTTTTTCTCTTTCCAAGTGAATATACTAATCTATGGTCTGCTGTTGAATATGTGTGGCTTCCTGAGAATAACTAGAAGGAGCCTTTGAAAAGTGGTCAAAACAGCAAGTTCATATATGTAAGACAGATCTCTATTTGGTATTTCTGAAGGGACTTGTGTCTTTTCAGGAAAACCCTGTGTTACTTTACATATAATGGTGTGCTTTTCAGAATATGATGAGGATTATACTCAATTTGAATTTTTATCAAACTGGAACAGAAAAGTAAGACATACATTTTCCTTCATTTATTTGCATGAACAAACTATACATTGAAACAGCATTGCACAATTTGATGGGAAGCAAGAATTAGTTAAGTGCTAATTTTGGTGAATGCCTCTTGAACTCAGATAAGGCCAAAATCAATACCAGAATTTAGATGCCTACCAGTAAAGGATGTATAATTTACTTGTGTTTTACTGTTAGGTGTGTCTGTGTGTTTCTGTAAGAAAAGGGAATGGTAACCTGTGAGACTTCTAACCACAAATCATCTTTCTTAATAGATTTTTGGACAGGCAGATACTTCCTTAAAAAGATGGCTGCTGGATTTTGCTTCCAAGAGGAAAGAAGCAGAACTCAGAAGTGGTATAGTCAGAAATAATAGTTTCTGGGATAAAGTCATCTTCCGCAAAATACAGGTATGCTTGAAAGCCTCTAAGATTCTTTGTATGGTGGGTATTGGAACTTCTTTGGGTTTTGCTCATGATTATTTTGAGAATAGAGCTCCAAATGTACTTAGTGTTACAGAACAGGAGTTTGACATGCTTTCAATATTGGAAGTGTGAAGCATCATTATGTATCCTATCTGCTTACTAGTTGATAGGCATCAATTTGGAATTGCCAAATTTTGTTTGAATGCTTATAATCTGGTATGGCTTTCATCACTGGTTAAAGACTACCTGGCTGCTCAGAAGGAAAAGCAAAACTGTCTTATTTCCAACTTCATTTTTCAATTCCCTTTGTTCTAATAATATCAGCTAACTGTATTAGGGAGGTTTCTCTGAAACAGTCTGGTGCTTCTCTTGCTTACCACTTGAAAGCAAACATTGTCCTTCTGAAGGAGGAATGCTAAATGTGACTTAGTGCCACCTGTAGTCCCTACTGTCTCCTCACTAGTCACTAGTAAGCTATGCCTGCTATTATATCTGGCACTTACTTGCTATGGCCCTAACCTTGATTGTGCAACATGCCCATGTGGCTGCTTTTTATAGCATTCAGGATGTATGAGAAGCTGACAGAACACAGTTCAAAATAGTCATTGCTGTAATGCTATGATCTAAGCTCTTGGACCTTTGAGTGTGCATAGTAGTGACACTACCACATTGACACTTACCACACTGTCTTTGTACAGTGTGTGTTTGAGATACTGTTCCTTCTAGCCTTTAATGAGATTAAAAACACTGCAAGGAAGCTTGCAATAGGAGATAACATTTTAGTCTCTAACATTTGTGGGTGGTGCTGTAGGTGAATAGTGGCTGAGGGTGGGATGGACAAAGACTCTGGAAATTTCTCTAAAATGCTTTTGATGTCCACAGTATCTCATGTCTGTTGTAGGCAAGTTTGGGAGGAAAAGTAAGGCTCATGGTCACAGGAGCAGCACCTGTATCTGCAAGCGTACTGACCTTCCTGAGAGCAGCTCTTGGCTGTCAGGTAAGTTTCCTGGCCTTAATCCTAAAACTTAGATTTTTAGCACCTAATTCGAACTTTGATGTTAGAGCATTTCTAGTAGTCTGATTATATGGTTAACTCTTTCTGGCATTCTTTGAGACTACACAAGTGTGTGCTCCTTTCCAGAGTTTCTCTCTGTCACCTGAGATTTTTTTTCATCCCTAAAGCTGGAATATTAGCACTAAAAATTGTGTATTGTGATACATATCTAATATAGCAATAATCTCTTTAGAATATGCTGGAGATCTTGTTAAACTCAAATTTAAACTAGAAAAAAACATTTGTTTCTTCATTAGAGTGAAACTATTTTGAAAAGTAAGAATTTTAAACTCTTGGTTTCATGTCCTAGTTCTACGAAGGTTATGGACAGACTGAATGCACAGCTGGATGCTCGCTCTCACTGCCTGGTGACTGGACAGCAGGTGTGGTGCTTAATGATTTTCCTGTCTGGTCAATTTCAAGATGCTATAGAGGTCCATAACCTACCATGAAGCATAAGACTGTTTTTTTTTCAAGTGAAATGAAAAAGCTCTGAAGTTTCTACCCCTGAATAGCTAGGAATGTTCAATAAACCAAAATTTAAATAGGCTTTGTGTTCTTAAGTTGAAGTGGATTTAAAGAAAGGAGTTTATAGTATCAACCCTTGTAAATTTTACAGATTTGGAATCTGTGGTGTATAAACACAGTGCTGGAAACTTAAAAGGCATTTTTTGGTGTTGGAACGTAGTGTTGCATTTCTATCAGCTGTTGGATCTCTAGCTCCCCATCTGAAATAATACTGGTAATTGAAACTACAGTGGGACTGTTGCTACTTAAATATGTCCACAGAGTGAGAACCAATAAGAAAAAGCCAACTTGAGTCTGTAGTTCAGCTTGTAACGTTCCAGGGATATCTGAGAATTTAATGTTTCAATACCAGCAAATTTAAGCTGTTACTGTACTGGTATTGATGTAGAGCATTACCAGAATTTACTTTTCCATATTTTGCTTTAGCACGTAACTAGCTTATTGTTTTAAGAACCTGACTAAAAATCAGTTCAGGCTATTGAAGTGTTACTCTATTTACTAGGTCATGTTGGAGCACCCATGCCATGCAGCTTCATCAAGCTTGTTGATGTACAAGAAATGAATTACTTGGCTTCCAAAGGAGAGGGTGAGGTAAGTAACTTTGTAAGGTCAATATGACCCTCTTATGAAATATTGGAAAAAGTTTTATGTTCCTGAAATAGCAACTAACTGTCTGAGTTTAGTAAAAGCACTAAATGTGTCCTGCTACCTAAAATCAGAGATGCCTGCCTTGCCTGCATGCAATGTCAGCTAATGATTCACAGAAGCAAAACACAAAATAGTGTATTAGAAAGGAGAAAAAGCAGCTTATTATGGAATAAGATTACTGTGTGTTATGGTTGTATGACCAATATGCTGCCTCCCAGCCGTGGGATAGCTGAGAAGCTGGCTATCTTCTTCTGCATTTATCCTTCAATAACATGCTGACAGAGGGCTTCCCCCAGATCCCTCTGGCAAGTGCTGGAGAACAGCTGATGCATATAGCCTGTTACCCACCTTGTGATGTGCAAGATTAGGTAATTCAAAGTGGCTGGAACACTGTTATGAGAAATGGAGATAAGATGCCCTGATGGCTGTTAATGACTTGTGACAACTGCCTGCACATTCTTCTGAACTTTTTTCTGCAGCACAAATCAAGCATATGTTTTACAAAGTGCAGTCTGAGGACTCAGCTTCTCTGTAATGCTATATGCTGTCTCTTTCAATATTTTTTTCCGTGTAAAACACATACAGCTTGAATTCTTGTATGTACTTTGAACAGATGTCCTTGTAGTAATTTACTTTCCCCAAATCCTGAAAGCAAATTAACTGTACTGTCTTTCACGTGCTTTTGAGAGGCCTCGGGGGCAGTTGTGGGGTAAGAAATGGATAAATAACAAGTAGCTTAAGCAAATAATTTGTGACTGCAAGCAATGTAATCTTTGTGTTGTAATTTGTATGAGACTAGAGACAAATCATTGGGCTTTTAATTCCCAGAAATACTTGATTTAATTGGGCTTGGTGATGGGGAAACTGCAAGTGGAGAGTAATGTCAGGATTCTTTCCTGTCTTGCAAATGACCTTATGTTTACTCATCAACAATTTTTGCTTTGCTTTAAATAAGCATTTAAAGTCTGCTAAAAGAACTGAATATAAATGGTCATAATGAGAAACAGGGAAGTAGTTTTTTAAAACTTCTAAAAATGTTTTGCTTGCACTTAATATTCATGTACTATCTTAGTCTTTCAGCCCTAACTTCCTCAGTGTGAACTATTCTGAATTTAACAAATGTGTTCTAACTTGTTTCACGAACTGAAGCCCATAGCTAAAGAATTGGCTCTCATTGTCCTTTGCCTAAAACAGATCTTCCTCTGCATTCTGTTTTCTCTTCAGTTGGATTAAACGCTCCTAGTTTTCCTTCTGAGTGTAAGCTTTCTGTATTCTCTGTTCTCTCAGCCTTGCTTTTAACTTTTGCCAGTTACCATATTCAACAAGAATAAACTTGTGAATAGAATTATATATGCCTATATGCAGATGAGGTCTTAGTCCCAGTTAGCAAGATACAGATAAATTATTTTCTGTCTCTTCTGGGAAAATTTGTCACTTGTTGCCATCCTGTGATTGAAGGAACCATGAAAAACGAAGCCTTCAGTCAGTCAGCCTTTGACTTGACTGGGACATTCAGAGCTCTCCTCTAATCATATCTTCCCAGATAAGCTCACTTTTGTAGCAGAAATTACTTGGTTCTTAAAACATGACCTTGGTTTGGTCACAGGTTTGGTACTGTCTCTACAAGGTCATCAGAACACTCACTAGTAATCTAATCTTCCTCTTGTTGGCAATATCTGTTCACTGAATTGTAGCTCACCAGAATGCCTGTATCTTATGCTGAGACAAGCAGAGAAAATACTTGAGATTTCTTCAACAATTAGTCTCTGAACTACATCAGTAATTTCTTCCGGTCTTAGAATTTTTAATAGTGCCCGAAGATTGTTTAGCCAGTTCCTTGCCCATTTTATAATTGTACTAATCCCTTGGACTGTTACTTGGCCTACTATTTTATCAGCCCTGTTAATATTAAATATTGTTTTGGCCTTAACTTAAACCTGGATTTTTCTATTCCATCCCTCTAGATTTGTTCTAGAGTCCTGATACTATTGACCAGACTCTTCTTACTCTCTCCTGTTATCCACACATGCCAAGACACTCCCAAGCTGCTGTGATGATCTGAATCCTTTGTTGCTTCTAAGGACGCTTGTGTAGAGTCTTCAGGGCTTTTGGGCTCCTGAGTCCCCAACAGTTGTGTGTAATGGGCACCTTTTAAGTTTTACTTCAGTCTTGTTTATCTTGCTTATCTGTCCTCATTTCTAAGGAGGTATTTTATTGTCTGCTGATCCATAAATCGCAAGAATCCTGTCCTGTGTCCTTCCTCTCCCCACCAAAGAAAACTTACACAACCTTGGATGTTACATTGAGAATTAAATGAAGTACTTAAATCTGGGATCATCTGTAGATACTTCAGGCTCTACTCCATGTTCTCGATGAGTTGCTTTACTTGAATGTTCTTTTGCTGACAGATACTCTACTAATTATTTTAATATGGCTTGTAAGGTAGGTCTGACCTGATGTTCTGGCAACCTCTTCTCCTAGAAACCCTTAATCTTTTTGGTTCTTTTCTTATACCTGTAGGCATGTTTGATCCTAATGCCTATGCCTCCACTTACATTTAGAGAAGTTGTTCTTAGTTTTCTTCTTGGTACACAGATCCAGACAACCTTCCATTCAAAGAAACTGTAAGCTTCCTTTATAGGAAACTCTTGAGTGCCTGAAACTTCAGCAAACACAAGCCCTAAGGTATTAAATGGTTTATTTCTGGGGAAAAAATACATAGTTTTCTTGACACAGTTTTTTCATCACTAATTTTAGCACAATGCCCCTGCTGCTTACCAAAGCTGAAATTAATACGTTGCCAGACTGAGGAGTAACATCTGTGGATACAGCAGAGTTTCTTCAACAAATAAAAATAAATTTTCT
Organism: Tapera naevia; assembly: GCA_033556795.1. NCBI lineage: Eukaryota > Metazoa > Chordata > Aves > Cuculiformes > Neomorphidae > Tapera > Tapera naevia. Next base: position 11,342,062 of record JAUMJJ010000172.1, on the reverse strand, counting down.
TTAATAAATTCAGATTATTCAAGTATCAGGTAGGAACACTGTGCTAGACTGGAATAGAAAAGATGTTTCTAAGTGCTGCTTATTCTGCTTTAGACCAATGGAAAATATTAGGTCTCTAAAATCCATGAGTAAAGATTTCTATTCCAATGGATAAACTCATCTTTTTAGTGGGATTTATTGAAAGCCTGCTCCAATGGTTCTCATTGCAAATAGTGTTTAACTTCTCTTTATAGCTGCATACATTAACAAATGGCTGTTTTCAGGTGTGTGTGAAAGGGCCAAATGTATTCTGTGGCTATTTGAAAGATCCTGAAAAAACAGCAGAAGCTCTGGACAAAGATGGCTGGCTTCATACAGGAGATATTGGGAAATGGCTACCAGTAAGTTAACTACAGAAGTACATTTCAGCTATGTAAATTATTAGCAGTAATTTAACAAATAAAATAGAAAATATTTGGTATTGAACACTAATGAATTGGGTGAAAGACTTACTGTTATACATAGATCTGTGTGTCTGGGGCTAAAAAAGTAACATCAGTGCCAACCCTGAGGCTTTACCTAGTTTAGGTAAGATGGATGCAGAGTCTCTTTTCTAACAATAGTTTGACAGTATTCGGGCTCTAGTGCTATTTTACTGTACTCATGTGGCAAGCTTAAACTGTGTAGATTGATTTTTTTTTCCACTTGAAGTGCCTCTTCTGAGTGGGATTTATTTCTGTCAACAGAACGGTACATTGAAGATCATTGACCGGAAAAAACACATATTTAAACTAGCCCAGGGAGAGTACATAGCACCAGAGAAAATAGAAAATGTGTATCTGAGATGTGAAGCACTTGCTCAGGTGTTTGTCCATGGAGAGAGCTTACAGGTAAGCATTCTTCAGGTAATCTTACAAAAGAATCCAAAAAGAGACCGCAGAAGAGTCTTCCTTTCCTCCTTCCCCCCTCTCCAAACTTTGAGACTGAAGTCTTAAAAATTTTTCATCATCACTATTTTGATTCTAAATGCACTTTCAATTCCAGCAATTATGTAACATGTTTTGGATTTAGCATCAGACAAGGTGTGGAACTGGATTAGTAATTACTAATGACTGTATATACAAGTTGTTAACAGTGTGCAGGGAAAATAAATGCACCCCACAGACACAACAAGATGTCCAGGTTTTTGCAACTGCAAATTGAAATGCGGATTTTGACGAGAGAGTGCAAGATTTTGAACTGCACTCCTGTGTTCAAATAGCAGAAGGCTGCTGACTTGTGTAGGAGCTACAGTGTTTATGCTAAAAGGAGAAAAAAAAAGCTTGACAATAATTCCTTTTCAGGCTTTCTTAATAGCTGTTGTGGTACCTGATCCTGAGACTTTGCGCAGCTGGGCCAAGAAAAAGGGAATTGAAGGCTCATATGAAGAGCTATGCAAAAACAAGGTGAGTCCTATCTAACTGAAGTGTTAGCTGTTATGCATAAACTTTCTTCAAGCTAAACAATCTATTCCTGTATCCACAGGACCTCAAAAAACACATTCTGGAAGACATGATAAGGATTGGGAAAGAATCTGGTTTGAAGTCATTTGAACAGGTAAGATGCTTGCGAGAACCTAACACCTACTTCTTTAAACTTCCCAACACTAATCTGACTCTCCAGAAACTGCTTTTAATTTGCATATGGAAATATTTAAAGTGATGGGCTTTATGATGTCTGGGCATCAATTCAAGGAATGCAGCTTGTGTATTAACTGTTTACTTTCCAGGTCAAAGACATCTTCGTGCACACTGAAATGTTTTCTATTGAAAATGGCCTGCTGACACCAACATTGAAAGCAAAGAGACCAGAGCTGAGAAAATATTTCCAGTCACAGATAGATGAACTCTATGCTAATGCCAAAATGTAACAGAGTGGAATGAGGGAAGTGACACACGTCTGATGTCTACTGTTGGCCTTCATATCTGTAATTTTACTACAGCAAGCATGGGGAAGGAAACTGTGCAATCATTAACTTGTACAAAAAATGGGTACTTGCCATAGGAACACTGAAGAAATGGAACACTGCCTTACTGTCAAGTCGTGTTGCATACTGTTTTTATGGTGACCTACAATTTCCAAAAAGAGCCTTAACTATAAATGGTAACTATATGTAAGTTATTTAAGACTTCCTTGGCCAAAAATGGAACTCTCCTTCACCAAGGAGCTAAGGTTTTCTTATTGCCAGCATGTTTGCTGTCTGCAGTGTATTTTGCAGTTGTCAATTCCACAAAGGATTTGGCAGATTTGAAAAATGTCTCTAAGTTAGAAGGATTACTTCATCTATTCAGAAAAAAACACCACCAAAAACCCCTTATCTTACAGCTATATGGCTGGTGTCACATATTATGTTAGTCCTAATATTAGCTGGGATGAGGCATCTGAGGGGTTTTTTATCCCTTCTATATTTGCAGCCAGTCCTGAGGTGTACTTTTATAAGGTAGAAGACAGAACTCCCCACAAAGGAGTCTGAATAAGCTCCTCAGTAAGTTTGCATTTGGTGGTTCTGCACTAGAAGTGTGGATGCAGTTAATTCAGCAAGCGTAGCCTTTGCTACAGTAACGCAAATCCAGAGTAATGCCAGCCCTGTAAATGAACAGATCCTAACTCTGGCAAGAACACTAGAGACCTATAAACAAAACCATTCAGGAGTCTGGGCTATGCTAACAGTCAGGTAAACCTTGCACCTGTACTAGCCACTTGTTTCCCTGTAATGAACGTGTATTTCAAATGCATTTTTTTAAAATGTGCCAGGTCCTCTATAAATGGAAGAGCTTCTGACATAACCTCTGTTTTCTGTGCTTTATATATGAGCCACTGGGTATTCTTCACTGAATAGCAAAATAGGTCAGGTAGAACTTTTTTGCCTGATGCTCTGCAGGAATTGGAAGTATTTATATGTGCCAACTGAACTGTGTGTTGGCAAAGGATGGGTATTTGTTCAGGGATGAAAACCTAATTCCCAGATAAATTACAAAATAACTAGTTACCTTTTTGTTTGATAAATCGGCAGAAATAAGCCTTATTACAGCATAAGTCTTTTGCTATCCTTAAGAGTTGGTTTTGCATTAGCATTCATTGCTGTTTTTTGAAAACATGGATATATGTAAAATATAAGCACAAGAAGGTTTGCACTATGATTTGTGTGTGATTGTAATGCACTACTCTGTAGCATACATGTGTGCAATTAAGGTACACAAATCAAGTCAACTGTTTAGAGCAGTAGTTTGTTACATCAGAATTCAAATGTTTGCTTAGTGTTGGCTCTTTCTATGTTTTATAAAACCAAAACAGTTTTCAAAACCAATGAAGGAAACCAAAATAAATATTTCTGCATTTCAACTCAGTGAAGCATTTCTTTATCAAGGAAAGAGGCTGCTGCCTAACAAGCAGATACTGTGATACTGTGAACTCTTGACAAGCTGTAGAACTCTGCTGCTGCAACCATCCTAAATAGAGGATAAATGCTGGTTGTTGACACTTTACTTTTGGAAGGTAACTTTCTGCTTTGGTCTGATATTTATATGTAAGTTGTTGGCCAGTATCTGTAAGAAAGGAAGGATGCTTTTGTATGTAACTTGCTCTATCAGCATCCTTAAACAAAAATATTTTTTGTCTTCTGAGTGAAATCTGGAGCTTTCTTAAACTTTTATGCTGCTTTTGGGTAGTGATTGTCCTTTGTGTCACCATTCCTCCTCTTCCCCTCCACCCCCCCTTACACTATACACCTGGCTTTTAGGTGGAGCATAGGATAAAAGATATATTGAGCAGATTTATCAGACCATAGTAGATGAAGCATCACCACCCAGACAATGTTTAGAGCTGTTACTGTGAAGTAAGTATGCTTGTATTCTTTGTCATGGTAGAATTTCTCCTTTTGAGGAATTTTGTATGTTCTTTTATGCATTCCTAAACTCTATTTTTATATCACTTGCTCGATAACATATTCAAATGTGTATGGTGTTTAGAAAGACAATTTTTACCACACCTCTCCTAAAAGAGATGATTAAGAGCATAACTTTATATCCCACCAAAGAAAGCTTTCTACACGAGCCACCTGTCATTACAGAAACAAAGCTGTGCTGTGTGTAGTCCATTCTACTGCTTGTTACCTTTGACTCATGGAGTGCTATACAGGGCTGAGTGCTATAGACAGCAAATTGGAAATACAGAGACCGTGCCACATTAATCTTAAAGTGATAGTCCAGTCTGTCCTAGCTTATTTGGTTGGGAAAAGAATGGGGGGGGGGGCAGCAGCAGATCTTTAGAATAATACCTCTTCATCCACAGGTGAAGTGTGTGTCATGAGAAAGGCCCCTTCACCTAGTAAAGTGAGGTTTTGACTTTAGATATCAGGTTATTGTTTCTGTAACAATCCTGTTTAGGAAAATGAGTTTTGTAATAATAGTTTTTAGGAAAAAGTTTCAGCAAGAGCAACAGTACAAAGGTGTGGGTTGGAAGGGACTTTAAAGACTATCCAATTCCAAACCCCTGCCAGGAGCAGGGACACCTCCCACCAGACCAGGCTGCTCAAGGCCACATCCAACCTGGCCTTGAATGCTTCCACGGTGGGGGCACCCACAGCTTCCCTGGGCAACCTCTGCCAGTGTTTTTGGGAAGAACTTCCTAATCTAAGTCTTCCCCCTTCCAATTTAAAGCCCTTCCCCCTTGTCCTATTGCTACTTGCCCTTGTAAAACGTCCCTCCCCAGCCTTCTTGTAGGTGCCCTTCAGGTCCCGATCGATGCTCGGGAGCGCGTCGCCCAGGGAAGCTGCGGCTGCGCCCTCCAGGGAACTGTGTAAGGTCCCTGTTATATGTTTTTGTGAAATGTTTTCAGAAAAATTCTCTGCATTTAAGGCTGTTACGGGCAGTAGAGAACTTACTTTAGGAAACTTGCCAGTACTAAACAGCACCTTTTACCCTGACCGCTATGCTGGATGTACCGAGTAAGGAGCGGAATGCTCTTTAACCCTGTCCCCCCGGCTGCCGTCCTGCGTGTTACCGGGGGAACAAGCACCGCCGCTGATGCAATCCTGGGCGAAGGTCTTTGACTCCGTTATGAAAACGGCCGGCGGGCGGCCCCTTCCTCCCCGCAGCCGTCCCGCTCTTCCCTGCGGAGAGCCGCTCCGCGCGCCTCTGCCCGCCGCGCCCCTCCCCTTCCGGCGCCGCGCGCCCGCAGCCCCGCCCCTTCCCGCCGGCTGCGCGCGCCGCGAGTGGCGGGAAGGCCGCGGGTGGTGCTCGGGGGGCGGGGGGGCCAGAGAAACGGCGGCGGCGCTGCAGCAGCGGGAGGGGTGCGAACAGCGCCGTGCGCCCGCGCATCCCGTCGGCTGCCGGTTCACGGGCCGTGCCAAGCGCCGGGCGGGTCTCTGATGAAATCGGGTTTTCCTGCTTTCAGAGAGAGTTGTGCGCGGTGCGTTCAGTTGAGTTCCCGCACTCTCCCAGGTGCCGAGGCAGAGAAAGCGGGTTTGCATCCAAGTCGGGTGTTGAGTAGCTTCATCCTCAGCTGCACGTGCAGCTGGTGGAGAAAGCGGATTTGAGTCTAGCACAGTAGTTCAGTAACTTCACCCTCGGCTGCACACCCAGCAGCAGAGACCGACCAGCCCGCAGCATGTCCGCCAAGAAGAGGATGAAGAGAAATCATCCCGGTGACGAACCGAAGGTAAGTGCCACTAGGATGAGCAGAATTAAGCCAGCAAGGTGCGCTTGGAGCCCAGAAACCAACCGTGTCCAGGGCTGCATGAATAGCAGCGTGGCCAGCAGGGCGAGGGAGGGGCTTCTGCCCTTCTCGTGACCCCACCTGGAGTGCTGTGTCCAGTTCTGGAATTCCCAACATAAGAAGGACAGGGAAATGTTGGAATGGGTCCATAGGCCTGTCCTGAAGGTGACCAAAGGGCTGGAGCACCTCGGCTGTGAGGACAGGCTGAGAGAGTTAGGGTTGTTCAGCCCGGAGAAGAGAAGGCTCCAGGGAGACCTCATAGCAGCCTCCCAGTGCCTGTAGGGGCTGCGGGAAAGCTGGGGAGGGACGTTTTTACAAGGGAAAGGAGTGATACGTTCAGAGGGAATGGCTTTAAATTGGAGGAGAGAAGATTTAGATTAGACATTAGGAAGAAATTCTTCACGCTGAGGGTGGTGAGGCGCTGGCACAGGTTGCCCAAGGAAGCCGTGGATGCCCCCTCCCTAGAAGTGTGTAAGGCCAGGTTGGATGTGTCCTTGAGCAGCCTGGTTTGGGGGGAGGTGTCACTACCCGTGGCAGGGGGGTTGGAACTGGGTGATCTTTAAGGTCCCTTCCAACCCAACCCATTCTATGATTCTGATGCTTCTGGAACACTGAATTCTTAACATACTGCTGGTCAGCATGCAACTTGGGTATGCTTGGGTTCTGGGAAAAACCCTCTTGATATTTGGAATGAGGAAACAAGATTTTTCTCCTCATTTGTTTCTTGAAAAATGGCAGTGGGGAGCAGCCACTGGTACTTTGATTCTATTTTAAAAATGATTGGTGAGCACTGATGATGAGCAGCTGCCTCCCACAAGGGCTCTCCCCTTCCTCCCAGAAAGTTTGAGGTGTGAGGGCACATCTTTTATTTTTCTTTTAGAAGGAGTACATCATCAGGCAAAATGGGCCACTGACTTTCAAACAGCAAAAGTTTGAAAATATTCACATCAAATTAAAGAGAACAGCTTAAAGAGGAAATAGATGATATGTCTTAAATGTATTCAGTACCCCAATGACACCTGAGAGGCGCAGCCAAGTTCTAGTAAAACTATAAGCTCAGGAAGTTGGTGTTTTCTTCTTGTAATTCCCTTTTCATTCACACACACACAAGCGAGTGATGAAATTTGCTCCCACACTTTGTACATGTATCAATCACATTCTAACATTTCATAAACTTGTGCTATTCTCCCTTTCTGCTTTACAGAAGTGTCTATGTAATACCTGACATATAAATTCTACCTTGTGTAAGATGTTATGCGTAACTTTTCATGTCTTTAAAGTGAGACTCAAATGGCAGAATATATCAGCTTTATACCATCACTTCTCTTAGGAGAAAATAAAACATAGCCTGACAAAAAAACCACACGCTTCAAATATCAAAATAGCTCAGTAGTTGACATTGTCAAGGTTAAATGTATTTCTAGTCAAATGTCCTTGAAATACATCCTCATATTTATCTGTTTTACACTCAAAAAGCTGGATGAACTAGCTATTAATTTCCTATCCATCCAGGAACGCAAAGCCAACTCCCGTTCTCGCTGGAAATTGCTTCCAGTGGAGGAACCGGATGTCTCCAGAATATTGAAGGCTGCAGAAACAAATCATCTGGAGGAGCTTGACGATTCTTTTGGTTAGTATTAATTTCAATGTCATTTAATGTATGATTTTCATGAACCAATCATGTGGGCAAAATAGTTCAATGCTTGCTTAGGAAAAAGTATTGTTTCTTTGCCAGAGAAAATTATGGATGAGGCAGGTTTTTTCAGAGTGGTGTATTTTCTGTTATTTAGGAAGTAACAAGAATAACGCTGTAATACGTTCAGGTAAAAGTTGATAGAAAAACACTGGCTATTCAAGTTTTATAGTGAATGGTAGAATTTCATGCAATGTAACGTTGCAATTGTGTAAGAGTTTACATTTAAAAGGAAAGTTCAGTATCTTAAGTTACTCTACAGAAATTATGAAGTGAAACTTTTTTGCTATTCTAACAGTATGCATTGCAGCAAAGGTGTTCGTAGGGATGTTGTACTACTTTAAAAGTAACATCATAAAAACATTATGATTTTGGTGAAGCATTAAAACCACTTTCATGCTCCTTATGGGACTCATGCAGTGAGGCCTTAGTATACTGGAAGAGATTCATTTTAGACTGAATAGGTGCCCTTATGTGAAGCTTTCTTGTTATTAAATATATATAGCTCTTTTATGTCAGTGTTGGTAAGGAAAAAAACCTCTTAAAAATGTGCAGTTAGAAGTTGCAGAGAAAATGCAAAGAGCTGTTTCTCAGCTTTGGTATTTACTCTAAGAAAATCATGGAAATATACACGTAAGTACTAGAAGCAACATTGAAAATGAAAAAATATAGAAAAAGGTTGTCATAAGGGAAAGTGTGAAATTAAAAGCTGCTCTTTTCCTCACTTCTGTGATGTATATTAAAAACTGTAGAAAGGATGTGTGCTAGCAGTAATGTAAGCTAACACTAAATATTTGTGGCAAGATGCTTGAAAAAAATATATTCTATGGAAGGCAGGCTAAAACCTTAAGATTCTCAGAGGTTTAATCTATTCTGGTAGCAACCTTCAATAATTCTACATTTACAGACTTTCTGTAGCAGCTGTAACTAACTTATAGCATCCAAAAAAGAAATTAGAAATCCATATTAAAAAAAAGGTACAATTTAGAAAGTAGCTGTTTAAGTGTATAGAAGAGTGATGTATGCCATAGCAAAGAGCAACTTAAACTGTACAAAATGTTTTACTTGCTCTGCGCCATGTGTTTGTGCTGAGCTTTTATGCGCCTTTGGTTTCAGTTAGCAAAGAAATAGCAGGTGGATGAGTATAGAAACTATAAAGGTTTTCACTATATGTGTTTTTCTTAATCTTCAAATAATACTTTTAAGAAGACTTTTTTTATATTAGTGAGCAAACCACCAAAGCTGTAACTAAATGCTGAATGGCAGGCAGTGCCAGCCTGTCCACGCTCTTTGCCTGCACAGATGGGAACAGTTTTCATACAAATTATTTTCTATTCTTTGTAGATCACCCTTTGCACAGCACTGCTGTGGATGCTGATGGAGAGGAATATTCAAAAAATGAGTCACTTGGTCGTGTTTCAGCTCCACAACAGAAAAACACAGAAGGAAGATCTGGTGAAAAAAAGTAATTGCCAGCAAGTAACTTAATCTTCAGATTTTTAGATTAAATGGGAAAAATGTTCAGTTTGTCAGGTTTCTGAAGTTGCTGATTAAACAGATACTTAAAATTACCCAGATGAGAAACCAAACGAGTGGGACTGGGAAATGTAGAAAAGAAATGAGAGAGTAAATTAGTGTCTGTCTTCTGTAGGCAGCGCAGTGATTTAAGTACTTACTGTATTTTTTTAAAAATTAAAAGATTTTAAGGTATCTCTGAGAAGTTTTAATTAGTCCTCTAAATGCTGATGTCTTTGAGGTTAAAAAAGTAGAAAAATTGCAAAATAGGTAAAACCCAGTCAAACTATATTTAACAAAGAAAATTAATTTTAAAAATCTTTTAATACACATTACTATGCTTGTCATTTGTTAAATCAAATTTGATTTAAATCTGAAATAGTCCTTAGGTGAATGAAATAGCAAGACAATAATAGTGCTCGTATGAGAGTGTATTTTTTTTGATTTCTAACCCTGCTATGCACCAAGAAAGCCTTCTTCATTCCTGCTAAAATATCTTCAGTAAATTTTTTTCTGTTTTGAAGTTTCTCCTCAAAACAGCACAGCTCTCCCCAGTGGTCAGTTAGTAATGGATTTCTAAATTGTCGATAGGGTTGCTGTTGAGGAATAAAGATTCTGTTCCCCTTTATGTGCCATTTGCAACTTATGTAGTCAGTTTAGGAGACACGAACCAAATGACAAAGCAGTACAAAATGTTCCTCAAACCTAAGACTTTGTTGTGTGTGTGGCTGAAGATCAGTCTTTCTCACTGTGTAGTGCATTTACGTGAGGGTATTTTTCTTTTCCTAGACAAAAAGCACGTCGCTCGAAAGTACCTGATGGTGGTGCTCAGAAAACCAGCACGGCTGATTCTGAAGATGGGTGCCTTAATGAGAATGTGGTACAGAAAAGGCTGTATATCAGTCAATTTAATTTTAAATGACTTCATGCTAAGCCTGCATTAGAGAGGAGGGGAGAGCAAGACCTTTCATTTGTTTAATACTTCCCTAGTATTTAATGGTGTCCCTAATAATTAACCCTCAAACTATTCTGGTGAGATGGCCAAGTGAAATATTAAAGCTACAGTCATCGTGTCAGTGAGAAATAGAATATGCAGGTGTGCCTGTGTCCTGTGGCCCATTTTCTTGCTCATCTGGAAATATGTTGTTCTTTCAGATATCTTCTTGATATCTGGTATATGTGTTGTTAAAGAATGGCATACTAAGTAGAATATAAATAATTGGAGTTTTACAGTACTGAAGTAAGAGCGTATTTATAAGACAATTAAATTTTCCATTGATAAAATTATTTTTTAAATTAAACAAAAATCACTTGCTTTTGAATGCATGTTTTTTCCACGTTTGGACCACAATTAGTGTAAAATGTTTTTGACCCACTTAGCTTCCAGGCAGACAGTGGAAGAGTTAACCATCTGCAGAGAAAGTGGGGCTATGATAAAAGCAGCTATGCAGAGGTTTGCATAAAAGGTTTTCAGGTATTGAAATGTATTTGAATTGATGACAAACGTGCTGTAAAATTCAGTACGGAGTGCTAGTCTTTCATCAGTATCCATGTGTCTGCAGCTCTGTTGTAGAATTACTGTTATGTACTGTTATATATTACTGTTGTAATCTTTGTGTCACAAAGTGCTCAAAGTAGAGGAAGAATGGGGACAAAATGTGGGTGAAAAGGAAGGTCAGGAGGCGCTGCTGATCGGAGAACCGTTAATATTGGGTGGTGATTATGCTGAAGTGAGGGGCTGTGTGCTCCTTAAAACATTCCTCCTGCTGCACAGCCAGTGGCTGACGTGTCAGTCGGTCTGGCGGTCAGGCAGCTGCTGTCCCTCAGCAGTGGGATTGCTGTGCTGTCATTCTGACCTAAGTAAATCTTACTGATGTTTCAGTCGTGAAAAGGTGAAACACTTCCATGTATTCTGCCTAATTGTCGTTTCTTGGAATTCTAAATGAGTGAACCTAGGGGTGTTGAGCTTAATCTACTCTTTATATCACAGAAGGCTCTGAATACTACTCCACACCAGGCAGAAAAGAAGCAGCAGCCTTTAGAGAGCACCACATCAGATCCTTCTGGTAAAGCAGACGTTTCAAAACTCCCGTATAGCTTTTCCTCATTTAAGATAAATGCTTTTCCATAAATCAGGGGTTTTGGTTTCTGGTGTGTAGCAACATACTGCTTCTGGAAATGGGAGGTTTTCATTTCAGTTTAGGTCTGGACACTCATCAGCAATGGTTAAATTGAGGGGCTGGTGTGCCACACAGCTCTGACCCCCATGGTTTGCATCCCTGGACTTGTCTGTTATTCCCCTGAAGGAGTAAAGTGTAGCTGTGCATTATCCCTTGCACTCAGCCTGGTTCCCCTTGGAACAAAGCTTGGGTCCATGGATATGAAGCTGTAAGGCATTTCAGCATATCCCATAGTCTGGAATCCTGGAGCGCCAGCTGTGGGACAGAGCTTGGAGAGCCCCTGACTTAGCAGCAAAAGCACAGTGCTTCATTTAAAGACTTGAGACAGGGAGCTTCAAGAGAGTGGCATTTCTCAGTAGAGAGAAACTTTCTCAGGTGTCATCTTGCTCCCTTTGAATGATGCACCGCTTCATACAAGTATGAGATTTACACGTGGGAGTACGAGAACCATGGTTTAAGCTTTTGTGGAATTAGCCAATAATACCATTGCAAAGTTTGAAGAAACGTATTTGTATGTAAAACATTTATGGCATTAATACAAAATGTATACAAATGTAATACAACAACTCTTGATTCTTTGAGTAATGCAGGTTTCTCAAACTCAGGCTAATATTTTTAAAGCACAAACAGCTGCATCTGCAGTACACTATATAGTTTATCAGTTATTGTAATAACGTGTTCCTGGATTGTTTGAAATGATGAAGGATAAGAAATAAATTGCATATAATTGATCCAAATTCTGAATTGTTCCCAGATAAGTCTATCGTAGTTGCTCAGCCAAAGACAGATGAAATTATTCATCATTCCCTCTTCTCAAGTTTCATGTTAAAATATTCATAACTCTTAATTGGTTATTTTAATGGTGGGCACAATAACTTCTATATTATTTTAGAACATGTACCTGAATTGTACAATGCCTGTCTTTTCTGTTCTTTCAGCGGATAGCGTGTCTTCTGTACAGGTTTGGTGTCCCAAAAATCTGAAGAGATCTCCCAGAGATATTACAGATCTGGATGTTGTTCTGACTGAATTTGAGAAGATAGCAGCAAATCACAGGTAAATACTCTGCTTACTTATGGCTGAATACTGAAAGTGTTAAAAACAGATTACCTGTGTATTTGCTAATGGGCTGTCCTTTAGGGAATGCAGTGTTGTGGGGATATATTTTGATGTTATCTTAATGATTTTTATATCTTTGATATGTGATCTTGAGGTGGTCTCCAGGAATTTTATATTTTTCCAAATGTAAGAACAACACGTCAGCTCATGTTTTTCAATTAAACTATTACTAATACCCGAAAGATCAGCAGTTGCCTGTGCTGCTAGCTGCTTAACATTGGGGTTTATTCATTACTCAAATGAATGGTTTTGGATGAGATTCCTCCTTTACCATAAACCAAATGGATTGTGTTTTGCCCCTCTGAATTCTCCAGAGAAAGGATAGAATCAGATGTTTGCAGAAAAGCTATCGATGGCTTCTGTTCTGCTTTCAAGGACCAAATCACCGATCTTGTAAGTACACCATAAATAAAATTAATTTTGCTGTATATTATAGAGCTGTATATTACATTGTAGTCAAAATGCTTGTGGTTTTATATTGTCCTTTATAGATGTATTTTATGATACTTTAAATTTTCTAATCTCTTGTCCGGATAAATAATATGAAAACAGTTTGTTGTGCGCAGCTTCTGTGCTGGCTTTCATGAGAATTGTCTTTAGAAACAACACTGCTGTCATGCACGTACGAGGCAAAATTCTCAGCTTTTGACAATAGGGAAGCATTAATATTTGTCATATCTAAAGCTTTATGTTGTAAAACTGGAGAACAGCATAATCTGAATGAGCAAACAGTTGTGTCAAACACTGTTTTAAAAGCTCGTGGACTGGAGTTTTAAAAGGTATGATTTAATCTTTTTTACTGTTGTCTCAGTGACTCTTTGTGTAAAGGCCTAAGGCCTCTAACGTAGTTCAGGGAAAATCATCCCTTTGTAATTAACAGCTTGAACCTAACTCTAAAAAAGTTCATTAGCTTAGAAGATGAAGATATTTTCTTACTAATTAGAACTAGTAAAGTAAACTGAGAACTTTGTAGGATAGTGGTAAGTACAATGGATAAGTACTAGAACTGTAGTTCTAAGTCATTTATTAGAATTGAGCAGATTTTTAAATGGCTAGATTTATACATTTTTTAAACGAAGTTACAGAAAAATTAGCTAGGTAGTATTACACTGATTGGTACGAGTATTGCTTGCACTAATGAGTGCAAGTTGACTAACAGTCTTTGGCATTAAAAGAGAGGAAAGAACTGATACACAACTGATAGACTTGTCATCTTCCTTTGAGCCAGTGTTGTTTTTTTTTTAAATAGCTTCTTATGTTATTCCAAAGCAATTTTGCAACTAGGTTTTTAGGAGGACAGAGATGAAATCAAGACCTGTAGTAATTCTGTAATTCTTCTTTTCTTCTGTAGATAGAGGAAGTCCAGGAATTAAAGAATATGAAGAAAAAAAACGCTAAGGTAAAACATATGTCAGAACAACGTGCTGTCAGTAGACTGTACAGCATACAGAGGTGGGCACTGACATTTCAAAAGGTTGACTACAAGAAAGAAAATAATCCTCCCAGACAAAGTGTGCTGTACTGCAGAATCAACTGCACAAGTAGAGGACAGGGTTTTTTTAATGAGGAGACAGGATGGATTGCAGACTCTACACATACACTGCTGCACTACTGTAAACAGAAGGAGTGCACAGAAGGATGGCTGGGTATCTGTGCATGTGAATTACTCTTTTTTTTCCTCCATGAGCACTGGTGGAGCCTAGGGAGCCAATTAAATATTAGGAGTTAATCTTCAAGAAAAAATAATATAAAATCTAGAAGAGAGCAGCAAAGATGGTGACCTGTGAGGATAGAATTGGATTGTTTAAAGGAGAGAACTCTAAGGGAGCTGCATTCCCTATATATATGCAAGATTTTTATTTGGAGAAAGGCAGTTCCTCGGTTCATTCAGAGTATGCAGTAACTGATTGAAAATGCAACAGGGGAATGTTGCCAGGAGGAGGAAGCACTGTAAGAGTGGGAAAACATTGCACTGGTATCTTCAGGAGAGAGGTGAATGCCCTGTAGTAGAGATGCTTAAGAGTAGATTCGGCACTGGCTGACAGAGGCTTTCTGCCTCGATTAACCTCTTCTGCAAACTTTTTGATGACAAAATAACTTTTAACAAGTCAACAGAAAGCTTATTCTCAGAGGTAGCAATTAATGTGTTAAAGTCTTGTTAATTTGAGGTGATACAGTAAGCTACTCTGCATGTAAAATGAAAATTTTAATACACATCTAGGATCCACAAGCACTCGGTTATCCTTATTTTGCCTCTTAGATGTTTGTTTAAAATCAGATTTGTGGTTGCTAAATTTTAAATTTATAATTAGTTGGGGTTTTTTTAATTGGATGTTGCATTAAAGAAAGCTTAATTATCCTTAGTTCTTTAGTTATGGCAATCATACTGAACATACATTCTTATTACTCTGCATTTTTCAAACAGAAACAAACAAAAACCTGCAAGAGTTGATCATGTTTGAGTTTAAAATATCATAAATTCCTCTTGTAAATTGAGTGTTCCTTGAGCAAAATTTTGGATGGAGATAAGAGTTTTAACACTTTGATAGTCTTTGAATATCATATTTTAGACATTTTAAATTTGGTGGGTTTTAAGGTCTGGTATCTTGGAGTCTTCCACATACAAATTATAAGCATAAAACCTCAAAGAAAAAAAGCCAATGGCATCTGAGTTTTTGCCTTTGAAGTTACAGAAACTGTTTCAAAGACTTTCCTCACTGCTTTTTTCAGGTAATAACAGACATCAAAAAGAAAAGACAGCAACTGTTGCAACTCAGAGAAGAGCTAATTGGGTATGTTTTTAATGATGCACAATAACAACTGAAGAACTTGAGGAGTGTGGCATTTTCTAACTATGAAGTGAAAATAATCTTTTTTGTTCTTTTGTTTATTTTGGTGAAACTCTACTTCTGTTGTGTATTGCCTTCCATTTTTACAAATGCTCAGGATAACATCTCCTTGCCATATTTCAGTTGCCTAGGTAGTCATTCTTACTAGTTCTCTTAGCTGACTGGTAACTGGGATGGTATTCCAGACTGCGTGTTCGTAAGAAAAACACAAATGTTACAACTGGAATTACAAAGGTGATGAATCATAAATTTCCAAAGGCAATACAGAGGGTTTTTTGGTTTTGAAGTGGGAGAATGTATTTCACCACTGCAATTTGGCAGGGCTGCCACTGAATTCATAGTGTGCTTCCATCTCATGTGGCCACACAATTCCACTTCTCTAACTTGGCATTAAATATCATTTATATACACAACACAAAAATTACGTTCCTTGGAAGAACCAATAGAGTTCCCCAAATCCAGCTGGTTACTAGTGACAAGCTTTATCCTGGAGCTGCACGTACCATGCATGCCAACTCTGCAAGGAACAATGCTCTTGGATCCACAAAGCCAGACCAAAAGCTTTTTCTCTGTTGATCATGAGTGTTTTGTTTTCTTTGCACTATTGCGTACAAACTTCAATCAAAGAAATCATTAAAGACATCCGTCCATGTGGAGTTGAATTCCTGCACAGATTGAAAGCTGTTCTTCGTTTGTTCTGTTTTAATAATTTTAAGAAAGTTTTTCTGCTGCAACACTATAACATGCAAACGGCCGTTGGTGTTGAGGTTTTGGAGTGCTAATTTAACAGATTGAGCCCCTCAGTTCCCTTGGGCAGAGGTGTATCTAGTTTGCAGATCCCAAGTACGCTTCAGCACGAGCTCTGAACACCTCCACCTGCCAGCAGGTCTGTGTAGACACAGAACACGGGCTTCTTAAGAAACTTCACTTTGAAAACTTAAGTGCTTGAGAGAGAGTGGCTGTATTGTCAGACTCAGAAGTGAGATGTGGAAAAGTCTGGGGTTGTTCAGGGGATGATTTGAACCCATGATCCTGTTTAAGTAATATGGTAATTGTTTAATTAAGCAGTATGTTATACTAACCTATGCTTTGTATTTCTGACCAGCCTTTCCCATAAGTCTTCTTCAGAGGAAATATGTTCATAGTTATTCTTGAAATAAATATCAACAAACAGTCATTAAAGCCTTGATCTTTTTCAGAACTGAACCACAACTGACAAAACTGCGAAGAGAATATGCTGAGTTAAAAGAAAGGAAATCTTCCTTGAGCCAAGCCACTGAATTACTTACCAGTTTAAAGGAGCTACAGCAAGACTGTGTGGATTACACAGAAGAAAACCCAAAAGAAAAAGTGGTAGTAAGTCCATATTTTGTATGTGTTTCTGAACTGTTCTGCATCATCCCCACCTTTTTTTCCTGGACTGATGGGCATTTCTGTTAATGTTACATTAAATAGCTATATTCTGTTAATTGTCTTTATGGAACCAACTTGACAGTCAGTGGTGTAACTACACTGCTGTGTCTCACTCTTTTTTGTTTATTATTTTTTTGGTCTCATGTTAGAAACTGAAGTGTTTCAGAGTATTCTGTTACCTTTCTGCCTGTGTCCAGGCATTCAAAGGACACGAAAATGCAATGGTTGTCCTTTTCATAGAAACTGAAGAAAGATTAACAGTGATAAACAAGTAATCCATTTCTTTTGTTGTTATTGTTCAAAGTTAGGGAAAGCTCTGTTACTTTTTCTGTTCCGTAAGGTAGTTAATGCTAAGAACGCTCATATTTCATGACCAGATTAATTTATCAGTCTTAGAACTCCTTACATTTTTACCTGGTGTTTTATGCTGACAATGCCACATGCCTGCCATGTGAAAGGGAACCCCTACCATTTCAGAGGACTCTTGAATGTTGGCTGTTCTTCACTTTTAAAAATCATGTTGCACCATTTCAGACAGAGGAAAAAAATAGAGCTATAAGTGATTTGTCCATCGGTTAAAAATGTTGCCTTGTCCTTTTATTTCCTTAACAACAGTACGGAACTTCCAGCCTACCTGCTCTTCTGGTGGAGTCGCGGAGAATTCTAGGAGCAGAAAGACACTTTCAGAACATTAATAAGAAACTGGAAGAGGCTCTGGCTGTACAAAGAGGGAAGTCAGCAAAGAAGCATTAAGTGCTTTTTAATAGACTTTCTGACATTCATTAGGAACAACTATTAGAATGGTCAGTGCTTGGAGTTTAAGGACTGCTGCTGTATTTTGCTTCAATGTTTAAACACAAGTTTGTATCTTTCTATTGCCAAGTAGTCTGTGAGAACTTACTCAGAATGTCAGTGAAATTCATGAAACAGCAATTCCAGTTAAAGTAGTAGAATTTTCTTTGCTCTTTCAACAATGTTGGGCTATTAAAGTAATGTGATTTTGAAAGCA
This sequence comes from Tapera naevia, assembly GCA_033556795.1. Classification (NCBI taxonomy): domain Eukaryota; kingdom Metazoa; phylum Chordata; class Aves; order Cuculiformes; family Neomorphidae; genus Tapera; species Tapera naevia. The sequence goes on along the minus strand of JAUMJJ010000172.1, from coordinate 11,324,551 downwards.
ATATATACTTTTAAAAGAGAACACACAGACTTTGGTTGAATTAGTCATAGACAAATCTTTTTATTAAATTTGTATTTAAAATAAATAATTTCCTCCCATTTCTGGAAGTAATCTGTTTTACTTGGCTTATTGGCAAAACGTGGGACACACAACTAACAAAATAGAAACTGCACAGCAGCAAGCGTTAGAAGTGCTAAACTCGGAGCAGCCTTCATGATGAGTTTTCAGTCCAGTACTCTTCAGCCCCTGTGTAATCTTTCATCTCCTCCTGCTTGCTGAAGATAATCCAGTTTTGAACACTTGCTTGTTACTCAGTGCTTTGTCTTACAGCTCTGGAAGAGCATTTTTGAACCACAGCAGTCTCTCTCACAGAAGGCATGCGACACGCGCGCTGTGTTAAAGCAAGCCTTCATTGCTAGCACTCTGCTAGCCAAGCCTGTGGTTAGCTGCCACCTTTACTGCAGGCATCCTGTTGCCTTAAAGCTTCCAAAAGAACTTCATCGGGAATTTCTTCCATGGCATTACTCAGACTATTGTTTGCAGCTTCAGCTAGTTCCACATCTTCAGTAGCTTCTAGGAGACAGGCATCATCACTTGCATTGTCCCACTCACTGTCTGACAACAGGAGGCCCTGAGACAAGCTTTTTTCCTGAGGTACTGAGCCTTTTGACAAGTCTGACTCATTAGAATGTGGGTTCACTTTTTCTTTAGTGCTCCCTCTTTCATTCATTAGTGCATATTCTTCTTCCTTTTAGAAACAAGAATACTGTTTATTCTGTATGAAAATGGCCTTTAGAACTTCAAATGCTCTGATCTGGAAGTCTGAAACTCGTACTGTCACATGATGTAAGGAATACTATAGAAAGTAGGCCAACAAGACAGATTTTCCAGCATATTAATTTATAGCCACCGTGGAAGCCTATTTGACTAGGAATAGAAATTTGCTGTTTATCTCAGCAAACTACAAGCAGTCTGTTGTATACAGCTGCTTAAAACAATACAAGGTCAAAAATCATTTTAGTGCCTGTTTAAGGATACAGTCGGGATCTAAAAATGCATTTAAATTACACTTTCTGTCAAATAAAACTGACAGCTATTGATGCTCTGCTTAAGTAGAGCTTAATGTGCCAATCTGAGTGGAATTTTAAAGTGTAAATTTAAAAATGCAAACAGGCCAACTCCTGTTGCCTACTCAGTGCAAAAACTGGTGTATTCAGGGTTTAGAATTTAGGTACAGGATCAAGTCAGTTTAAATATTCTACCTTTGTGGGTAAACACTAAATTTGACTTATGTGAACTTCAAATTCAAGGGTCACTGACTTAAATTTGACTGACTTGAGCGTTCCAGAAGCACTTTCTATCTTAGCTGACCTAGCAGAGCTTAACTTGGGCAGTTTTGCCCTTCTGCATCTTGCAGTGATCTTATGGTTTTTGCACTGGTAGCTGCTGTTCAGACCAAAACAGAAGAAAATCATTAGTCCCAGGTTGGGGACTATTCCAGTAACTTACTGTCACCACAGATAAAGCTTTTTGTGCTAGATCTCCTGCTGGAGAATGTAAAAATAAATATGGAGCTACCACACTCGCACAGCTGCTCTGGGGGAGTTGTTCTGTATGAGTGTAAATACTGCATGGAGCTCACCAGACCACACTAGGGGGGATTTTCAGCGACTTCCAGAGGCAGCTTTACTCACAAGAACTTGAGCATATTGATAGGCTAGAAACATACCTCTCTGAAAAGAGACGGGAGACAGATCCTAGGTGGTAATGGAAAACCTAAATCAAATATAAGGCATTAATTAAAGTTAACATTTGAAAAGTTATTAAGCATAATTGCTTTGAAATCACATACTTTGTGATTTGAAGTTTTGTTCTCTGCAGACTGGATCGTGACACTTCTGATACCAGACTTCCTTCTTTAGGTCTACCAGAATCCTAAGAATGAAATAATTTGGTTTTTAGTAACACTACATAAATGAAGTGAATGCAAACAGTAGGAAACTCTGGCACTAAGTAAACAGGATTTTTTCATCCCTATCTGTGGATATTGCTCTCATACTCAGACATACTTGTTTTGTACAGACTCATTTTCTTCAATAAACTTCAGGCTTTTAAGTTAAAAATATATTTCTTTTAAGACTTAACATTTGAAAGTGAGATTTAGTCAATTTCATTACATTACGCTTGGAAGAAAAAGTTGTTAAAGATTAGTACACGGGACCTAACTGTAAGCTAAGATTTTTTTGCTGCTGCTACAGATAATTTCATTATGAAGGCCAGCTAAAATAATTTTCCTGACAACTGATTTGATAACCCCTCTTCTTCAGCTGTGCTTTAGAAACACCAAGTGCAACTGGCCTGATGGCTCGGGGGGGAAGGTTCTACCCATATTTCTCAGAACCACATTCTTTATCTTTTTAAATGTTATGTAGAATTATTTTGAAGTAACAATATTTCTATTAATGATATACTGCAATTCTAATGTCATCTAAAAAAACTGACTTCTCAACACATTTTGCTATGAGAAGTCCGTGTTGTAGAGTCACTGGCAAAGCTTCCTGCCTGAACTGGTGGCAGGAGTTACCTTTTGTCATTTTAGTAACATAAGAATCTAACTTAAGAAATGAATTTAAATGAATTTAAAAGTGATCTGTTTTCTTCATCTTATTTCTGATTGTTCAGGTTCTGGGCTAAGAAGCTTCAAAGTACAGTGCCACATAATAGCTTCTGCATACTCCAATTTGTCTGTTAGCATCTTTAGGCACATATTTTAAATAGCATGAAGATTAATTTACAGAAATATTAGAAATACAAGTTTTGTTATCACAAAGTAAACTTCAAAGAAAAAGAAGGCTTTTTTTAAGTAAAAAAAAGGGTTGTATCCCCACAGAGAGTAGAAATTGTAATAGGTGCTAGTTTTATCCATAAAAGTTTTCAGACTATAGAATAAGATTTGAGCAGGAAAATAAAGTAAAACTGTTTTAATGTGAATAGTTAAAGAACATACATTATGTTGTTACTTTTGTGAGCTCTTCCAATATTTTCGCACCAACGGTAACCAGAAATATCATATACAAGTATTTCGTCCACAGAGAAATAATTCCATTGCCTTATCCCTGGGGGAAAAAAATAATTCTTTAAAAATACTGCTACAGAACACTCATTTGTAAATAGTAAAGCAATCCTTACCTCCTTGCATCCCATCTTTATTAACCAAAGAACGAACAAAATGATCGATTTCTGGATATGGTGACTCCTGAAAACCTTCCAGGGGATCTGTTAAAACAGAGGCCACATACACATAGCAGTACTGCTTTTGTCATGGCAATATGTAACAGTTCTACGTTATATAGACCATAGAGAGAAAATGTATGGGAGTCACATCAAATCCTTAAATAAAACTGGGGATAAATCCACTATTAAATTTCCTATAGATCTGTAAACCACTGCCCCTCAGAAGGCACTGGGACAAAGTGTGACAGCTATGGGAGCAGGAGGGCAGGGTAAGTGGCACGCAGGGGCTGCAGAGCATCCTTTAGCACAGCTGTATGCTGCTTCCTGCAGAAAGCAGGCTGAAGAAAAGCCCTTGTTGAGATTATCAGGGTGTAAGTCACACTAATTCTAACTTAAGTAGAAAAGGCTTGAGGTACCTCTGCTGCTTCTGGTAGTTCTACTGTGTAAAAAAGCAGGCATTTTCCTCTCCTCTGAAAAGCCAGATGACAGAACTTTAGTGTCATCCTTCACTCTGAAAAAGAGAGAATACAAATGAAACTGTGTGATCCTTACAGCACAACACAGTACGCTGTAACATACATCATATAACACAGGGTGGCATAGCGCGGCACGGGCCGGGCAGCCAGCTCTGAATGGTCCTGCTTGAGCATGGGGCTTGGAGCAGATGACCTCCAGCAGTCCTGGCCAGCCTCAGCCATCCTGTGACTCTGCATGCTGCCGTTCACTGGCCCTGTGAGTGAAGGGCCAGTGAAAGAAAGTTTTTCTTTGCATTTTGATGGTTTCCTCTAATGTACACCCGCAGAGGGTAGGGTTTCCTCCTCCAGAACAGCAAAATATGGTTCCTGGCAAAAATCCCAGGACCTATCCATCTAAAGACTGCTCTTCCACACTCCTATAGCAGTATTTTCTCTAGATGTAATATTTATGTATATCATAGAATCATCTGGTTGGAAAAGACCTCTGAGACCATCCAGTCCAACCGTACCTGTCCCCTCCCTAAACCACATCCCTGAGCACCTCATCTACCCACCTTTTAAACACCTCCAGGGACGGTGACTCACCCACCTCCCTGGGCAGCTGTGCCAGTGCCCGACAGCCCTTTCAGTCAAGAAATTTATCCTCATGTCTAGTCTAAACATCCCCTGGCACAACTTGAGGCCATTTCCTCTCGTGCTGTCACCTGCCACTTGCAGGACGAGACCAGCACCCACTCGCCACAACCTCCTTTCAGGGAGTTAGAGGCATATACACCTTTTGAAAGGTTTCAGGGTTTTTTTCCTCTCTACAATGACTGCTTTTCCTGGCCCTGTTACTCGCTGGAAGCCAGATAATCCCAGAAGACTAAATTCAACATGGTAGAAGTTCTCATCCATATTTATGACAGACTCAGCTGACACCTATGATCTGAATACACTACACGATTTATGCTACAGGACTACTGGCGTCCACTCAGGATAATTAACAGGTCAGGACATAAATATTGAAGTCACAACAAATACATGCTTGAAATAAAAATATTATACATAATATTATACAGATGCCTGTACCATTTTAACCTTTCTGCTGCAGTAACAATTAAGATTATCTTAAGATACAGTTGGTGTAGGGCAAGATGTCTCCAGGTTTAGATTAGATACAGAAAACTTGATTATTTTATGTATCAGTATCCAGCCTAAGGACCCATCCATACCAAATGGGAAACCTGGTATGCAAGTAAATATGTACAAAAGTCCATTTGTTTTTATCCTAATTCAGAAACTATTTAGACTCTTTATATTTAATTGATTGGAAATCTGTAATTTTTCCTTTCAGAACTATGCAGAAGCCAACCAAATTTTGTAATGGTTACATTTCAGCATTTTGAGTGTGCATAGAGAAACGAGGCACCACTCAGAAGCTGAACCACATGTTCTGTGTTCTTTAAACATTTGAAGGTAGATTAAAAACAGAACAAAGGAATTCCAAGAAAATTTTTCTTCAAACCCAAGAAATTCTACTGGAAACTCCTACATTACACTGTAACAATGTTCATGGAATCACTGCCCATTGATAGTAATTTGTAACTGCTGCAGGAGAAAAATTACTAAAGTCACTAAACATATTTCAAAATATTTTAAATCCACTGGAATTAAACAATTACCTAATGTTGCAGATCAAAGAGGAAAGAAAATATGCTTCTTCCAATGAAACATTCTCTTCACAGTTAGGAACAAACTGGTTATCCTCCGCTAACTTCAGAATCACATTTTTTCCTGCTTTTGATGATTTATACATCCGGAAATTTCTATTCTTTGTATAAACTCCTACAGGAAAACAAATATTTCTTAACGTAACAATGGTGGCGAGGATTTCAGATACTCAGTCCTTGTAAATTAAACAGTTCTCCTTGGGCCCAGGTAAGGGTCTACGGAATGGACAAAAACATTACTGACTTCAGCTCACCTCCCATAGAAGAAAAGCAACAAAGCAAGATCATGCACATTTTTGTTATTAAGAATTAAGACAAATAACTCCTCAACAGAGGAATTTCAGTCATTCTGGCACTACCATTGCTAAAAGTGTCCCTTCAGTATAAGAAATTGGTGCTTTCACATTAACTTTGTGAAATACAACTGAGCATAAAAAGCTGCACAATTGTTTCAACCAGAAAGGACTTAATAGACCTGAAACTTTCTGTTTTCTTTGGACCAGACATTCATCCAAAGCATGGATCAGGGAAATTTAATTCCAATCTCAAAAAACAACAATAAAAAAAAAAACAGGTTATCTTAAATATAATCTAAGAATTTATTGAGGAGGTGGGTGCTTTATTTGTGGGTTGTATTTAATTTTCATGAAGATAAAAGAACTTAAAGAACTCATACAACAAGAATTTCACATCATTTTCTAGCACTGCAGCCTCGTGGTGTAATTCAGTATTCCAGCTACTATATTTTGATTTCAGCTTTCCAGCTTTGAGGTAATGTGTGTAACATAAATATTGAGGATTGTTGATTTTTGGGGACTAACATCAAATTCTTAAAAGGTGACACAGTAAACAATCAGTATTTCTTTAATTTCCATTCACAAATATGCCTGAAGGAATTTGAACAAAAGTAAACCTTCCCACTCAGTAATGGAGAATCCTACTATAGGGGATTATGTTTCAACAACTCAGACAGACCAAAGAGGTCAGCAATAAAAGTGATCCTGAATTCCATGAGAAGACTTTAAGGAGTGGGGGTTCTTCACAGTAGTCTGAGAACATGATAAGCAGTCCTCAAGTACATAAACCAGTGCATGTCAAGCTCTTTGCATTCCACTGAGACAGGGCAATAAGCAGAGAAACCAGATATGGGGATGGAGAAGGGTGGAACCTTCAAACTTCAGTTTGATTATGGGTGTTGTGCTCCTGGAGATTTTGAACATTTTAGTATCATGAACAGGCTAAACACAACTGGGGCATGAAGTGCCCAACCCCAGATTTATGTTATTCTGTCATTAAAACTTAACAACTGCCATCCCAAATAGGGGAAGAAGGCTCAATTCAGACATGGAGAACAATACAGAAGGCCACACCTGTAAGACCTGTTCTATAATTAAGCAACTTCTAATTGAACTGAAATGGTAAAAATGCAGTATATACTATCCTCTTTTTAATCCAAATAGAAACACTTAAGTCCTTAGGAATAAAATTAATTAGAGAGTCTTTTTTTGGTGAGAGTTTCTTCAAACTCTAGAACAAAAATAATTAAACGTAGTAATATAAGAGGTTCCATGGACCAAGAATCTAAGGGTCCTTTAAAGTATAGCATTTACAGTAACAGTTTCAGCATGTATTGTACTTGGTTTAAATTCTGACATGGTTATTCTTATTGTTTGTAATCAAAAGTTAAGGAACATCTCATTTCTTAACCTTTGTTACATCTCAAATCGGTTTAAAAGTACTTCTTATATTTACCTAGATCCACAAAAAGTTGCTTGTCTCCTTCTTTATCATTTACTATTAGAAAGGAAAACTCTGAATTTTCTCCCTGTTGTGTTGTTTCCATATCCTTTCTTTGGCAAGCAATGGCTGACCAGCCTTTGGAAGCATCTTTGGTGTCTGTGAGGCTCGTAAGAGAACCATCTAATCCAACTGCTTCTGCAGAACACTGGAAAACACGTCCTACTCCTCCAACAACAGCTGCTGTACTCTCCATTAACTGTATGGCAGGCTGCAAAATGGCTCTCACAAAGCTGCCTTAAAAACAAACAAAAGAAGATAATGTCATTTATGGGTCAAGTAAGAACTTGTCCCTGTGCAAACATTTTTCAAAATCCCTCCTGGATTTTTTAAAAAAAAAATCTTTTGGACCAGCCCAGGGCACCAAATGGTTCTAGTTAGTAACTAAGAAACCCATGCTTGGCAGGAATTTTTACTAAACCTTTTTTTTAACACATGATAAAATAAACAAAGGTGTGTATATTAACTGCATCATACAGCTCCAACCTTCCCCTTTGCAGTTTTACTACTGAGAACAGAGAACTGAGAAGCGAGCGGGCCTGGCCTTCATCTTTAGAAATAAAGACAGCATAAGGAAACCAAAATGCACAGGCTGCCACTACAATTGCCCAAACTAAATTCAAAGTCCTGGATAAAAATGCAAAATCGAAAAAAATGTCATCTGTATCTTTCAAAAGAGTTTCTCCTACTCATCACAACGCCTGTACCATTGCAGGTACCAAAGCCTCTGACAGACAAGAAGCTTTACATTTGAACACAATTCTGTGTGTTCAAATATGCACACAGAATTTCTTAGATTTATAACAATAGTTAACTCAGGATGACTTTGTGTGTGTGTAATTAAGTAAATTAAGTAACAATCACTGGGGGGTCAGAATAGCAAGGTTTTTGTCCGTGGAAGATTATTTGGGGAGTCAGTTCTTTATTAGTCACACTCCTTCCCTTTTGTTTTCTCTCTTCCCATTTCTTCTAAGTGGTCAAATGTGGGAACCAAGCCCTGCATTTCACACTTCTGATCCTTGACTGCATTATAAGCAGTAACTAGTTCCAAATATTATACACTAAATGTTCTTCATTGTATTTAATTTTAAGTCCATGTACTTTGTGTATGATTCCTGACATAAAACTCATACGAAAGAGTATCATCCAAGATGTGATGGTTCATATTCAAGTTTTTCCCATTAACTCATCTTAACTCTTATTTTTTTAAACACAACACTACAAGGATTATTTTTTTAAAAGACACTTGAATGTGAAAAATGTATTAATCATTCTAAGATTAATATTAAACAAAATCTATCTGTCATCTCAAAGAACAGATATATATTCATAAAGATTCTGTGAAATTACTTAATGAAGTTGTCTGCATTTTTAGTCAGTTACGACAGCAGAGTAATTTGTACAAAGTACAAAGCTAATCTGCTTTAAGCCAGATTTGTCAGGCAGGTTACTGAAATGCATTAATGAAAATGGAATATAATGTTATTGACAACATACCTGAATTTGACAATGAAATTTACATACCTCAGTTATAAAAAAAATATTTACTGCGACTTCAACATCTTGTTGAAAAGGTAAAGGCAGAGCATCTGTACACAATGTCTAAATATATTTTAAGTCCACCAGTAAACATGTCAAAGTCACGTCACGGTGGAGACGCAGAACACCGAACTAATGGACTAGAGCAAACAGTTCAAGCTTCTACTGAAAGAACTAATTTAATTTAGTTATTAAGATCACAGGCTAAAATTACTGTCATACCAAATAACTTCTCAACCATGTATTACTTAAGAGTTTTATAATGGCAGTGGAATTGAAGACCATACTTTTGAACTAAAAATGGTAGTAACCCCATTTAAGTCTTTGGGGTTTGTAGCTGTTACCACAGTGTCACATAAAAATAGCTGCTCTCTGTCAGGCTTGGGGCTGGCAGCCAATATTATAAGCATTTGCTTGTAACTTTGACAACCGGCCTAGCTTGCCACGTGAGCTACTCCTCAAAAGGTTTAGGGACACAGATTCCCCTGCTCCTAAAGATGAGAAATAGGGGTTTTAATGTTAAAAAAAAAAGCTACAAAAACTTGATTCTGAGAAATCCTATGGCCTCTTTGTATTGCAGCAAGGATCTGAATTTTGGCCTGAAGTGATGCTCAGGCCGTGGACCATATGCATGTATTAATATTTGGGGAAAAAAGAATTGTACGTGGACACAGACCTACAAGATCCTGCCTCTCCTTAGAGTTTGCCCTACTCTTCCAGCTGCTCATGCTGACAAGACCTGTCATAGATGATTCCACAAAGCAACACAAAACTTCTGACAGCCCTACAGAAATTTGACCCAACAGCACACATGTTCTCCCCATGAAATAACCAGACAATTCAAAAGGAAGAAAGATTCCCTCTAATGCTGGACTGGGCTAGAAAGAAGCCCAGCACTATGGTACTAATGACAGCATCACTGTGCTGCCATCAAGTACTAAAAGCAAAGAGCTCCTCTTCCCTGTGCTATCTACAATCCCCCGCAGGGCACAGTAAGAAGCTACTTAAAACACAGGAGGTACAAAAAAAGACAAAATTCAGTATAAGCTTAACTCAAGACTGGAATCAGAGAAGATACAGAGCTAGAGAAAGAGGTAAGAGTGAAAAAGGAAAAGGATGATTTGACATAAAGACAATTGGACAGATTGTGACCAAGTAGACTGCAGGAAACAAGTGGGAACCTGAGCATGACCAAAACGATGAAGTCAACATCCTCAGCTCTTCCTATTCTGCTGCCAGTGGAAACCCAGTAACAAAGCACACAACATCTTTCTCTCTGATACACCTTAATTCTGCTGCTGCTGTCATAACTTCTCCTGAACACAAACAGCAGAGCTAAATGTCACAAAGCTAAACTTCATCCCTTCTAATAACGCATGAGATTATTAATATGGTGGTGCCCTCAAACAGCATTTCTGCTTCCTCTCCCTCACACTATTTGTAACCTTTGTTCCAAGTGAACAAGATCAAACACTCAAATATTAAGAAATGACAAAACCAAGGTGCAATAACCCAAACTTCAGCATTTGTAGGTCGATACAAATTTTAATTCCACCAGTGGGCAAGCTGTTTTCCATCAGTTCTTCCTTCACTCAGATAAAATTCAGCCGACATTCTACCGCACCCTCCTTGTTCCAGGTATGCCTATAAACCCCCTTTACTGCACATCATACTGAATGTATCTACAAGAAGCAGCAATTACGAATTTCAAGATTAACTTTTCTTAATGCTCACCACTAGCACCTCAGAGCTTCATAGAAAGTATTGTAAAAGTACAAAAAAAAAAGAGGGAAGTGAGGAGGTATTATTATATTTATTTTAAAAATGGAGTCACCTGAACTGGTAATCCTTTGTGTTGGAGATGCCAAATCCCATGAAATTCCAACTTACATCAACAAAAAAAATTGCTTTTGCCTTTCTCTTAAATCATATTTATGCATGTTTTCTATTAAAATAGTCAAACATAAGATGGCACTGTACAAAGTCAAAACTTCATGGTTTATTTCTAAGGTGTAAGGGAAAAGAACACACTTACCAACATGAATATTATCCTTAAATACAGTATTTTGGGGTAGAAATATTAAGTGTCGACTAAATTTTTCATCAGTACTGGAATCTAAATTCAAAACATCTTTGGCTGAACAGTTTACATCATACAGCTCTTTCAATTTTTGGCAGACAAGCTGAAATTAAAAACATTAATTAGGCTATTTTAGCTAGCATTTTTAATAGTGGTATCTGTAAAATCCAACACAGATGCAGATTCCACATCTTCTTTTTAAGTTTTTTTCGTCATTTTGAACATACAAATAATGAAATTCAAACCAAGTCATAACAGAGCAAATTTTAACCAGATTTGACATAGACTGCATTTCCTGAAACAAGTAAGTCACTGGATACACGTACAGTGATAAGCTGGGCAGATTTTCAGTTTTTCAGGTCAAAGTCTAATTTAGTGGCTTTATCTTTAGTGGCACCTACAGGAAACCTGGGGAGGGGCTCTTTATCAGGGAGTGCAGTGATAGGCTGAGGGGTTACGGTTTTAAGCTGGAAGAGGGGAGATTCAAATTAGATACTAGGAAGAAATATTTTACTGTGAGGGTGATGAGGCACTGGCACAGGTTGCCCAGAGAAATCATAGATGTCCCATCCCTGCAGGTGTTCAAGACTGGATGGAGCTTTGAGCAGCCTGATCCAGAAAGGTGTCCCTGCCTATGGCAGGGAGGTTTGGAACTGGATCATCTTTAAGGTCCCTTCCAACCCAAACCATTCTGTGATTCTATTACATTCTGGGTTTTTTCCACCACAAAGCAGTTCACACCCACAGTGACAATGCTTGTAATGCAGGCTCACCTAGGGTGGAAGATACACAACTATCATGACAGAAAGGGCTGGGATGCTAATTCACTGATTTAGCTAGTTCATACACTAACTAAGCAGAAACCAGAAGATGTCTGGCTCTAAACCAGCTCTAAAACTCTAAAAAGCTTGCATAAGCTAAGCTTGCTACCATTATGTTTAGGACTGAGACTCAGAACCTAAAGGCCTGGAAGCTTAGGATTTTAGCACCTCAGATCCACCCCCCAGAAAATCCAAAGCTCTCGTCTTAACCCGAGGAATCTCTAGATTTCAGAACCGATCCGCAATGGAGTGAACTCCTCCAGATTTGGTATCAGTAAAGGGTTTTTCATAAAGAAACAACCTCAATCACTTTTTTTTTTCTTTCCTTTCTACCTAGGGACACGTAAGCGTCAGAAGTCTCCTATGGCACAAGTCTCACAAGTAAAAGGCCACTCACAAAGAGATTTTATTGGAACAGAAGATACTCTTCTAAAAACCTGCTTTTTTTTTGCACCTCCATCATATTGAATTTGCAGGGGAGCTCATTTTCTAACAAAATTTGCAGTAAAATGGAAATTTTCACTATTTAATAAAATTGATAATTAGCAAAGATATTTAATTTTAGGTACTGAACTAATCACCTGATGTTCTCTACACCATCATTTAACTCAACTATAATGAACTGCCATCTGAAGACACCTAAAATCAGGAGGGACTTATCTAAGCAGAACTGAGTAACAACTGATTGGAACTTCCATTGATACTGCTCTGAAAAATACCTAAACACTCCTTCAATTTTACAGCTTTGAAGTGACAGAGCAGATAAAACAATTTGCAAAAGTAAACATCATATCAGTAAACCTACAGCGAATACAAGCATTTCAACAACCATCATGCTCCATTTTTTCCTTTCATTTAAAGGAGAGAATTTTTGCTTTAATTAAATCAGTACTTTTTACTTCATTAAATACAATCACTAGGTCCATAATTCATTGTCATTTAACTACAGAATAATCAAGATAAAGTGGCAAATACTCTGGTGTCATATTAAAGCAACAACAAATTAATATTAATGTACAATACGACCTTGCTCCAGTTTACCTCAATTAACTTTGCAATCATACTCTTGCCATCTGCACCAGGATTTGCTGGTTTGTAGAACTCCAAATCAAAATAAAGTTTGCAAGCATCTTTTTCAGGAATTACTTCATAACAATGCATAAGACTTGTTTTATAACCTTTGCTAAGGAAAACAAAAACAAATCACAACCTCTCACAATAAATGTCATACATATCAGTTGCAAACAAGGATCCCACAAGTCCTAAATATTATTCTATTTTTCTATCAATTATCCATATTAAAAACAGTAGCAGCCCTATAAAGCTTTGAAAAATTTGTTACTAACTACATCATCAAATATCAACAAAGATATCTGTCTGGCCTAGAATTTAAGTCTGTATTCTCCCCTTCCCCCTCAAGTCTTACAATATATACTGCCAACCAAAATGCTGTTGAGAATTTAAGGAATGATGGAGAGAAATACAAACCCACAAATTAGTAACTGGTCATTTATATTAGTGCTTGTTTAAAATAGTATATGACTAATCATAGAAATATGTTTGTGCCATGTTGGCATGATCCCCCAAGGACAGCTGACAGCACAAGTAAATCTACTGCTGTAAGATCTAAGTTCAGTAGATGAGGTCCTCTATTGCCAGGAAACAACAGCAGCCGGCAAACCAAGAGAAAGTTGAAATCCACTACAGAATAGATTGTCCCTACGAAGATTCTCCCCATGGCCAAGATCAAACCTCAGACCACCCCCTACAGCCCTGCACCAGTCAGAGCAGCAAACAGCTACTGGGGAGAGCTATCCAGTAATAGCTGTTATCAGATCAGAGCACATCCAGCACGCTACTATCTTACAGTAACCTACAGGGTACCTTTTCAAATACTCACGTGTAATAAAACCAAAGCTGCTTGTATGTAGTCACAAGGTAAAACCTCTGTCCACTTTGTGTGTTATTTTCCAAGGCAAATACATGAACATCCTTTTAAAATAAAAACATGACATTTTCACATTTTTTTATTCAAAGAAACAGTTAAAAATTCTTCAGAATTTCCTATTTAGCATTAATTTATTTGGTCAAAGGTTAGTACATACTAGAGTAATTAGGAATAACGTCCTGAAAGGACCAGTCTTGCAGATATGGCAGTAGCAGATGGCTTTAGCAAATATTCTTTACACTCTATATTGTTTAAATCCCAAACCAGAAATCTAAAAAGAAAACAAACAAAAAAACTCCACTGCCAGGCCAGCAAGAGCAAATTTTGGAAAACAGAGTGTCAGGATTACTTAAACACCTAAAACAGTGGGAAGAAACTCCAGCACTTTCTCTAAAAGCAGCAATCAATTTTGAAAGCATTAAGTGCAGAGAACTGAAAACAGAAAATACATTTTGCATAACATTTATCTGGCTCATCACTTCTTATCATCTGAACTTGCTACTCTGATTCCACTGGAGAGTTGTATTGTTTATATTTTGTCTCTGCCTCCTTTTTATCTCTTTCTTCCTCAGTTTCTTCCTCCTCAGCTCTCACTACTTTTCCATTCTCCAGCTTCTTTATCTTCAGATGGAATAAAACTATCTCTAAAATGTTAATAAAAACCACTTTTACTGTTAGAAGTTAACACCATATATCAAATCATATGTTAACTACCTCCAGTGTAGCATGATCTCTTACAAAGACGAAAAAAAACCTTGACGTTTCAGGACTGGAGAGAAAACATCTTGCAACCTAATAAAGACTTTACTGTCAACCAAGCTTTTAACTTAAGTTCAACTTTGGAAGCACCTAAAGGGCAGTGACATTCACCTAACAAATAATTTACCTCTTTGCAGGTTTTTACATAATTGAAAGCATCAGCCTGACGAAAAAATATTTTCCAAACAGAGGATGGCAGAAAGGGTTCGGACAGTCTTGGTCTATAAACTGGAGGAAGAGGGTTTCTTTCATAATGAGACGCTAGTTCTTCCAGCCTCTTCAGTCTTTCTTCCGATTTCCTCTTCATTTGTCCTAAAGCAATTACAAATAGTCACATCAGTACCAATTTCTGTTTGTGACTCACTTTTGATATATCTTGTACTCATCACTGCTTTTGATTCCCTTTTGTTGAGCGTAGTTTATATAAAAGTACTATTATTTCTGCTTTATGGTTGGAGAGACAAATAAAATAATTAATTTGTAGGGGTAGTACAGTACTTCAGTTCCTGAGAAAAATTAAGATTTCAGTGACTCTAGCTCTCAGCTCTGTATCTCAAAGTAAAAGAACTGAAATCCAAAATGATGGCTCCGTTCCTCACCAACGACCTTTGCCATCAATCCCCAATACTTTCATTTGCTTTAAAATCTCACATACTTTTTTGCAAACTCACAATAGCAATCTTATCTCTTTTCAAGAAACAGCACGTGATGCAGTAATGCTTGCTATCTTGCAACCTTTCAACTTCTAGTCACATAAAGTAATCCAAATGCTAAAAAGTATTGTAAAGCGTAAACACACATTAATATATGTGTAATTAATTGTAAGTTTAATTAACTTTTTGTCTGGGAAAATTCATTGCCCCTCTGAACGCCTGCAAATCAGTAAAGAGTACTGCTAAGAATCTGAAACAGAGGAAGAGAGGCAGGAAGTTACAAAAGATTAAAGTGCATCTCTTTGTTCAGTCCAGTATAACGACTTACCAACCCTTGGTTCTCAAAACAACCTCCCAGTTGCAATGAAAGATAAAAATGAAACTGAATATACTAGGAAGTATTCTTTAACAAGCTGGATCCACAAGGCAAGTTTAAATATTAAAATATTCTTGTGGGCCCCAAAGACCAAATTTTAGATCCTCTGAATCCTCCTCCAAGCCTTCCACAACCTTTAGGTTCCTGGACACCTACATTTCTGCCCATAGTACATCTAAACCCGCTTGTATTTTGACAGTTTATTGCCTATATCAAGCCTAAACATTAGAATGTTTTATTCTCTTACAGGGGTCAGACATATTATCTTCTACAGAACTTGCCAGCCTCCTGACTTGTGAATTTCCTCCATTCCCTTCCTTTTCTTGCAATTAATTTCTTCTTTGGAAATGAAAAACAAAGTTACAGACAGCAACCAGTGTTTCTCAGAAGTACTAGGAGAAGCTTTTGTTTCATTTTGATAATGTTGGCTCTGTTGTAAATTACTTGGGTGGAAAAGACATTCCCTACATCAGCACTTTCTCACAAGGTGTCCATTAAAAAGAAGGGATACAAAGGACAACTCACATAATTCTATACTCATATTAAACTTCCTTGTTAGATCAGGACATACTATTGCAGGAACACAGCTGGGAGGATATCTGAACCTGGAAGAAGGCTAATGGCCCTTACTTTAAACTGATACCCACCACTGTTCTTGTAGTCCAGACATTCCTGGGGCTCTCGGCAGCCCAACATGTGGGGTCTTTTCAAGGTAACGTCAGTTCCCCTATCAACTACACCAAACACAACACATCTATTTAAAGCTCGTTCAATTTACACCTACACACAAGGTCTAACTACAGACTAGCCTTCTAAGTCTACTGAAAAACTTCTGCTTCATTGTCCTCTCTGCTGTCCCACCAGAAGTAAGGGTAGTAATTATTTTTATCTTACTTGCCAAAAAGATATTTTGTCGCTAACATGTTTGGACATCTGTGATTCTGAATCAGCAGGATGATCGCATGAAGACCCCAGGAAAAAAGACTCCTGGGAGATGACTCAAAGAACACATTATTTTATTCCCCAACTTTGATGCAAGACTATTTCTTTTTAGTGATGAGGACAGTAGACATCTTCTATTTTTATACCTTAGATTGTTGTTGGTTGGTGATTTTTTTTTAACAAATTAACTTGCCATTTCAAAAATGGTGATTTTTTTCCCTTGAGCTACAGGAGAAAGACGAACACAAACGCATGATTTCAGTATATCTGTCCCTACATTTTTGTTTTATAAAAAACCCACACTCAAAAGTCTGTAACAACTATGGACAAAACACACTATCCACACCTGCTGAGAAATGTAGCTTAGATATGCAAATCAACCAGTGCTCAAAATAACCTGATTACATTGGTTTCCTGTCCAGTGTGTATCATGTAACGTAAATCTATGGCAGAATTTGTGCTCCTCAGCACCAATAAACCCACGAGATTTCCTCCCAACAACTGCTTCAGCCTTAAAATAACTTATAACTTTTTCCCAAGTGTTAAATTTCTTAACATTAGAAAAACTTAGCTTATCCTTATATCGAGCTGAACTGTGGCAGACTGACAAACACCACTCATCTTCCCTCAACAACAAGAAGGAGCATCAGATTTCCATCTTGTACTCCCACCAGAAGTAGCTTCTACAACTAAGACTGGAGGAACTCTATGCAAAAGGTAGACTTGGTGATAAGACCTCAAAAAGCAGGCTAGTGCCTCCTATGAGGAGCTGGAAAACTTGGTTCCTGATGTTAAACTCTGACTTGTGCAGTCAAAGGTCAATATATAAAAAAATATGAAACACACTGACCTGGAAATCAAGGATGTGGCTGGCACAAGCCTTTAGCTTCTGAGATCAGTAGGGCACCAGGATGCTGTCAGCAAGCTGTGTTCAGACTGCATTTCTTGGTTTCCAAGCTCTCATGGTGCAGCAGTGGGACCTGAACCCTGCCGTACGTGGAAGGTCCCACTCCAAAATGGTCCCAGAACATGCATGCTTACCGAGTTTGCTGAAAGCTGTGAGACAGTCACAAATCACTTCAGATGGTGACAATGTTTATCAACCACCCTCCTGTAAAAAGGCAAATCTGAAATAAGAAATTGTTAGTACTGCAAAAAGTGGAATATTTTGATTTAAGCTAAAGTTCATTAAAGTAACTAATTTTTGAAAGTTAGACAGAACGTCCCTCTAATAGCATGTTTTTATAGCATGTTTTCTTTCAAACTGTTTTTCCAGACACTGCTCAAAGAGAAATGATAATGTCTTGTGTTAAGTATGGTATGTGCTGAACAGATGTGTCTTCTTCTGTAATCACTTGTTTGCAGCCTTTCTCTACCTAAAAATGCACGGTCAGACAGAGCTGGTTCTAAAGCTCCAATGAGCAGAGATTTGGCTGTTGTGGAGTTCATAACAACATTAAGATTAGTCTTTGTAAAGTAATGGAACACGCATAAGATTTCTGGAAAAATTTATACATATGGATGTAGGTGGAAAATATATTCTGTCCCAGCTCTTTTCTTGTTGATTGATGGCAATCATTCCCCATGCGCCCAGCGCTGAATTGAAGGATGTTGCTTTCTAAAGCTCCGGAACGAGTCTTACAGAGAGTCCATCTGCCGGCCTTTGCAGTACCAAATCCTGTCAGCACGCAGAGGGAACTCAAAAGAGAGGACAAACCCAGGCGGGTTTGGGTGAGCCAGAGTCAAACAGAGCCAGCGTGACGCGCGGTCACACCGGGCGGGGGGCACACAGGGCGGCCGCTCACACCTCCATCCCCCCGCCGGGAAGTGGCGAGAGGATGACAGAACGGCCGGAGCTGGAAGGGACCCACAGGATCACCGAGTCAACTGCACAGGACAACCCCAACACTCACACCGCGTGTCCGAGGGCATTGTCCAAATGCTTCTGGAACACTGTCAGGCTCCATGACGTGACTGCTTCCCTGGGGAGCTGCTCCAGTGCTCCACCACCCTCGGAGTGAAGAACCCTTCCCCAACACCCAACCTAACCCTCCCTGGCACATCTTCCTGCCATTCCCTCAGGCCCTGTCATTGGTCACCAGAGAGAGGAGATCAGCGCCCGCTCCTCCTCCTCGCCCTGTGAGGAAGCACTGACCCGCTGCGAGGTCCCCCCTCAGCCTCCCCCAGGCTGAGCAGACCGAGTGGCTTCAGCCGCCCCTCGCGCGATTTCTCCTCCAGACGGCGGCGCGGTAGGAGCCGCGCGGGCAGCGCCCGGGAGGGCAGCGCAGCCAAGCGGAACGGCCCGCAACGCCGCGCCAACCCACCGCCAACTCACCGCCACCTCCCGCCGCGCAGCCGCGAGCGCCCGCCCCGCCCCGCCCCGCGCGGGGAGGAGCCGCAGGGGCCGCTCCTCCCTCCCTCCGCGCCGAGCGCAGGCGAGCCCCGGGGAAGGCAGGTCGGAGCGCGGCGCCGGGCGGTAGGGCCGAACACAGCGGCGGGGGACGGGGATCAGCTGGCGGCGGCTCCGCGAGCCCTGGTGCGGTTGGAGCAGCCGCGCGCGCCTCTGCCCGCACGGAGCCTCCGTGCGGGCAGAGGCGCGCGCGGCTGCTCCAACCGCGGGAAGGAGCCTCCCCGCGCCGGGGATGGGGGGGGGGCGGCCGGGGCGGGGCCAGCTCTGAGCGCCTCCTCCGCGCCCCCGGCGGGAGGAGGGCGGAGGGCGGGGGGCGATGTCCCCGTCCCGGCGCTCGCCGGAGGGAGAGCGCGGCGGGCGCGGGTGCTCGGTGTTATCTCGGTTTGCTGAGTTAGGGCCGGTTTTGGGGAGAAGCTGCCTGAGCTGAAGGAAGCGAAGGAAGTGCTTGAACAGTGAGCCGCTTCCCGAAGCGCCGCCGGTACGCTGTTAGCGAGCTGGAAACACAAAGATGCGGAGCTGCGCTCGGATCTAGCGGCGTAAAGCCTTGGAAGCAGCGTGATCCAGGCTGCCCAGGGAAGTGGTGGAGTCACCATCCCTGGAGATGTTCAAAACACGGGTACATGTGGCACTTCGGGACGTGGTTTGTAGGCACGGTTGATGGTGTGTTGGTGGTTGGACTGGGTGATCCTAGAGTTGTTCTCCAACCTTAACGATTCTGTCATACGATTCTGTGATTCCTTTGGGAAGTGGCAGAGCAGTGACCCGGCTGCGAACAAAGAGTGGGCAGGCGGCAGCCGGGAAGCATCCCAGCGTGGGGTCAGGGCAATGGCACAGACGCGTCCTGCTGTGGGACTGATCCTGCCAACACAGGGAAAGCGAACCCGGGCCCTCACAGACAACGGGACAAACGTTATATAGGATGTAGGAGGCACTGTCTAAGGTCTCGTCAGTCTGTTCCCTTCTAGGTTGAAGAATGACATCCTGGCCTGTATCAGAAACAGTGTAGCCGGCAGGACCAGGGCAGTGATTGTGCCCCTGTGCTCAGCACTGGTGAGGCCACACTTTGAATCCTGTGTTCAGTTTTGAGCCCCTCACTACAAGGACGTTGAGGTGCTGGAGCGCGTCCAGAGAAGGCAGCAAAGCTGGTGAAGGAGGCTGGAGAGCAAATCTTACAAGGAGTGGCTGAGGAACTGGGGTTGTTTAGCTTAGAGAAGGCTGAGAGGAGACCTCATCACACTCTACAACTACCTGAAAGGAGGTTGTAGCAAGGTGGGTGTTGGTCTTTTCTTGTGAGTGTCAAGTGATAGGATGAGAGGAAATGGCCTCAAGTTGTGCCAGGGGAGCTTCAGATTGGACATCAGGAAAAATTTCTTCGCTGAAAGGGCTGTCAGGCACTGGCACAGCTGCCCAGGGAGGTGGTTGAGTCCCCATCCCTGGAGGTGTTCAAAAGATGGATGGATGAGGTGCTCAGGGATATGGTTTGGAAGTGGACAGGTACTGTTGGACTTGATGATCTCAAAGGTCTTTTCCAACCAAGCGATCCTATGATTCGATGATAGTGCTGGTAATGTAGTCTTTTGCCCTCCAGCTGGTAATTCTGCTCTTTAATTATCTGCTTCTCATCATTTGGTCCATGTGAAAATAACTCACTGTGGCCTTAATAGCCTTGTCAGGCTCCTTAATACTTTTTGCAGTGGTGGTGTAGTTAATAGGTACAGGTGAATGAATAAGGAAGGGTCCCATCTGCACTCAGAGTAAATCCAGGTCTTGCTGATTTTGCAGATGAATCCTAACTAACTAAAAGTCCCTTTGCTTTGGAAGATCAGTGTGCTGGCCCAGCATCAGTGTTTTGCAACAACCACATCCAGACTAGAAGTACCGTAAAGTGCTGTCATAATATTGGCATGCTTCTGTCAGCGGTAGAAGTATTTAGTAGGGTGATAATGCCACACAGAAAGCATATTGGTATATTTAAAATGTTTTTAGTTTTTCAAACAGTCAGCTTCTAAATTTTCCTTCCATTATTAATTAGATAATTATTGGTTGTAACTCTACAATGTAGAATGGAATTTTTTTTATTTGCGTGTCTGCATTAGTACTGCAGTATCCCACGTATATATTTTTATCTACATAAAATACCTTCTTTGAATGCTTGACATTTTCTCTTGCAGTCATGTGAGGTGGAAAACTGCCCTTTTCTAATCTTTAAGGGCATGTTTTATAATATTGGTTTCTGTTTTGGACGTGTACTTTAATACTGCTACAGTCATTGCTTTGCAGCTGACATATACTGAACATGTGTTGTCTTGTCCCCTGTGGTTTGCATAGTTCAAGATATAGTTGGTAACTAGAGACAGTTCAATTATTTGTTTCCTTCCCTGTCTGAGAAGCTTTGGTATTTTTTTTATCACTGTATCATTGATTTGTCTTATCGGTTCAAATAAATATTGCTTTAAAAATTGAAAAGTTGAAAACTCTTCTTACTTAAGCTTTCTGAGAAGGAAATATCAAGGAGTGGAATGAATAACAATTTTAAATGAAATTATTAATGCGCTGACCTGATTTTTTCCCCTATCCCTAAAAATATGAAATCATTCTCTACAGAGAATTGAGCTTGACAGACTATTACATCATTGCATTACCTAAACCGAGATGAGGCAATTCTTAGTGGTCTGCTTGTATCAGCACCACCCCCCAGAGATCGTTGCTCTTAAACCTGACTGGTGCTTTTAGAGCAGAAAACATTTGAGAGCCTAGCAACAGAAAAGATACCACTTAGGGGATGTCTTTTGTTCGTTAAAGAAGTGCAGGTGACTTGGTGCCTTAAGGTGCTTGGAAATTGATGGATGTTAAAGGTGAGTTACAGATTTTACTCTCTGATAAAGCATGTATATTTTAAATATCTAATGTAGAATACTTGGGTTTTCTCACTGTCTCGCTGCTGTAAAGGCTCTTAGACAAGCTCCTCCCATGATGCAATTGAATGCAGTAAGCTCTAATGCTTCATTGAACAGTTGAAACTGTTAGGCTGTGAGCTGGGCTTCCAAGGGCTTTAGTAAGAAATGTTTTTATGATATAGTATTAAAGTGTTTTACATTTTTCAGAAACAAAGTACTGTAGTTCATTGTAATTGTAGGTTTTGCTGACTGCTTCAGATGTCGTTGTTTCTTTGGCATTGGATCAAGGACAGCAGTTTTAAGTTTTAAGGTTGTAAAAGGGCCAAGAAGTTGTCTTAATTTAGGGTTGCTTAAGTGTTGAAGATTTCATTGTTTGCAGTGTGCTTTAACATTTGTGTTACAGAAGCATTCAGTGGTCACAGTCGGTTAGGTCTCCTGTTTGCCTTCTTAAGTCTGCTGCTGTTCACTGTTACTCCCACCAGCTTGCTAAAACCAGTCCCTAGTGGGATGCAATAGTCTGGTTGGAGCACACCTGATGTGAACCCAAGGCAGTTTAATGATCCACTTACCCTAATGATTCCAACGTCTCATCTGTTGGCCAGAGGGTTGTTAGCTTTCCCTATGCTTTATCTGAGTCTTTCTCTAGGTAGTCGTTAGTAGTTGGCGTTTGTGGTGAACAGGAGGCGACCGCAGCTCCTGTAGGCACAAGTTTACTAGTTTACACTAGCTGGTTCATGTGCTTGCAGCGCTGGCACTGCAAATCTTCCTGGTGCCAGGCAGCTGGGATGAACACCTGGGCTTTTAGCAGAAGTCAGATTCCACGCTGCCATGCTGCAGTGCTCTCAGTACTCCTGCTGGATGGTTTGGATAATGGAGCTGGGTCGTGATACTGTGCTTTTTTTTTTTAAATACGGTGTTCATTACTGTTGGCAGGCAAAGAACAAACAAGAAAGTAAGCTAACTTTTTCCCCTTCTCTCCTGTTAATCCCAGCCACAATGAAGGGTTTGTATCTTGCTTCTGCATGTAGTGCTTTTCCAGAAGAAGGAACCAAATTTCTTCAGAATTCTGGGTCAGTCTGGTTATGTCTTCCTAAAAACTAAAGTTTTGTTCAGAAGTGTCAGGCTGAGAGCCTGGGAAAGCTAGGAACCAAAGCCAAGGAAGAGTGTGGTAGAGAGAGTTCTGCAAGAGGCAGAGACTGAAAAAAGAGGCAGAGACTGAGAAGAGGCAACTCCTGAAAACTGGGCTGTGCTGAAGCAAAGGAGCTTCTAGCAGCATGCTTGTCAATGAAAGCCATTCTTTGCACTTCCCAGGGATGAGAAGCTCTGCTTTTCAGTTACGGCTGGGGGGACACACCAGCTAGGCTAGACTTTGTCATCAATGCTAATACTTCCTGCCCAGTGGTAAGGAATAGGGTTGGATCATTGTCCTGTCACAGGTTTTAGGTACTTGAATTACCCTTTGGAAGTCCTTGTCTTTTTTCACATGGGGAGCTTTAAGTAATTGGGCTTTGAAGTTAGGATGAATGAATCCAGATCATGGTGCTAGGCAGGCAAGCTCAGCATCATAGATGTAGTTCCTGCCCTGTGATGCTGTCTTTAAAGTAAATTTCTAAAATATAAGGCAATAATGTATTTTACAAATTTTATTTCTAAAATATCGAGCTTATTTGATCCTTTTGTAATTTAGTTTCCAGGAAGCTTCCTGTGTACTCCTCATTTACACAATAGATTTGTTAAGTCTGGAATAATTTTGTGAGCAAGGAGATTTCTTAATTACATCAGTGCTTCAAGATACGAAGAAATAGTATTCAGAGTAATCTTGAAGATCTTCTGAAGTTACTAAAAATGTAAGTAAATGTCTTTTAAGAAACAAGAAAAGAAAGAGGGTTATCCATATCCAGATTAGTGCTTGTGATGTATCAGTAACTATTGCCACAGAAAATGTATGTTCATGATGTGCCATCTAGAGTATAGCTATGAAGTTAAGAGACTGAATATAATAATTATGTGATGATGTAAGATGGCAAATACGGTTTGCCACCAAGGAACCTAAGCCTTAAATAAGAATCCTTGTCATACCCGAGTAGCAAATCTTTCTGCTTGGTCTGGTTACTTATACATCCCTGTTTATCATAAATATACCTGCTAAGGATTTTTTTAAATTTCCCTTGTAGTGCATTGTTTATTTCTTGGGTCTAAGCATTTATTTCACTTTTAAGTGTTTATTACTTTGTCCCATGTGGCAGTTTAATTTTATGATGCTTAATCCTTTCCTGAATCCTGAGTTAAAGGTAACTTGTGGCAGTGTGTCCCATAAGTACTCACAGAGTAATTGGGAGGGAGATTTATTGCTTTTAAATTGATTTCTGGCTTATCATTTGTGATTTCTTTTCCTGTGTTCTGAACAGAAATAAATAGAATACCACAGCACAGAGTTCATTTCATCAACTATTTAAACAACTGTTGTTGTGGTTTTATGTTATTTGTATTGCAATTGCCTTCACATACACCAATCAGGATTGGATACAGTGATGTTTCATTTAAAATAGATTGCAGAGAAGTTATTTATTTCTCAAAATACTATGACCCAAAGTCTAATCTTTTGTGTTAGTCTTTGCACGCATCCAGTAACTTGTATTGCTTGATTTTGGATCTCTTATTTTTGTCTTACCAAGATAGAAGGATCCATACATGACACAATATTCATAATACTGAAATATGACTAATGCATGTGAGAACGTCACAGTGTTATAAAGATTTGTTTTGATTTGTTTGTCTCTTATTTTGCTTTTTCTAGTCATTTTCAATTATTTGGGCAAAGGGATTTGCAATTTTCAGATCTCTGATTTTTCCCAGAGAACACAATAGTTTAGAAAAATGTTTTGTTAATCCTCCAAATGTAAGGGATAACTGAGAAATGCTATTTGTTGTCTACTAATATTCCTAGGCTGAAGTTATTCTCTGTGAATATCCTCTTTTAACATTCTGTTTTCTCTGTAATTCTAAACAAATTGCTCTCTGATTGTGTAAGGCTTTAAGGAAACCTAACAAATATTAATCTGAAATTACTATTTCATGTGAAAACTGTCATCTCTTTCTATTTTCTTATGTTTTCAAGCTGATAATTGAGAGCCATAATGGCAGACATGGGAGATGGACCACATTTGGGGGATGATCTGACAGATGCAAAATCTATTTCTGGTTCCAAAGGGTAAGTGAGGTGCCTTTGGTTTAAGTCTTCAATTCAAATGTTGAGGAATCTGGTGCTGTAACAGAAGGCGAGAGCCATAGAAGAAATAATGCTAAAAGGAAAATTATCGCTTATGGTAAATTGTAATAATCATAAACAACTACTAGAGTTGTTGTACTGACTTAAAAAATCTACAGTCTCCAACAAAACAGGCCATATGTGTGTTCAAGGAACTAAAAAGCAAAAAACTTGCAGTGCAATTAGATTTGGCTTAAAAGTTTTATCAAGTTGTTTGTTGTTCTTGAAAAAAACCTTCTCTGGCTCACCCTGGGCTAAATGTTCACTCCTTTCCTTGACCTGCTCCTAGAGCTCCCGTGAACCTGTAAGAGCCAGTTCAGCTGCTTGAGCTGACCTGCTGTGGAGAAGGACAAGTGTGAGGGGAACTTACAGGGGTGGAGAGGAGGAAACACAGGCCTACTCTTCCTGGTGACAGCTCGTTATTACGCTGGTGTAGCACTGTCAGCAGACTACACTCTTTCTGGGAACTTCATTTGGTTTTGAAGTCATTCTTTTTAGGATTTCATTGAAAATTCGATTCAAGATCATTACAAACTTAAGAACATTACATTTGTAAAATATAATACCGGGCTTCAATCTTGTAACATTTACCCAAGTACTTAAATGAGAAAATCCATACTGGCTTCAGCATAGATGGACTGAGTAAAATTGCCAGCAGTCATGAGTGGTGGTGTAGTTGGTGTTCACATTAAGGCAGAATTGCAGCTGCATATAGTCTTGGTCATATTCTAGATTTGAATGTTTACTTGTGAAAGTTTGATGGTGATAACCGCTTTTGGTTACAATTCAGAATAGATTTACAATCTCAGAGCTGATCTGGCCTCCTCATACACAGCTTTCAAAAGATGATAGCAAAAAAAAACCCAACTGAGTTCTCGTTGATATAATCATTGGTTTTCTTAAACTATTTTTATATCCTCTTGTGCAGAGACATTAATGTTTTAGACACAGTTCTTCCTTCATTCTTTAAATTTTAAGCTTGTTACAAGTTGTACAGAAGATTACTACAAATACAAATGACTCTACAAATTTTTTCTTATTATTTGTGTATGTGTGCATTTTACAAACATGAAACCAAAGTTTTATTTATTTTAACCTTTGGGCAAGCACTGTCTTCATCGGTTTTAAATCAGATTTACCAACTGATTTCCCAGACATAACTTAGATTCATAGAATGGTTTGGGTTGGAAGGAACCTCAAGAGATCATCCAGTTCCAACCCTCTGCCATGGGCAGGAACACTTCCCACTAGATCAGGTTGCTCAAGGCCTCATCCAGCCTGGCCTTTAACACCTGCAGGGATGGGGGATCAACTACTTCTCTGAGCCTGTGCCAGTGCCTCACCACACTCACTATAGAAAATTTCTTCCTAATATGTAATTTAAATTTCCCCTCTTCATCTCACTGCACTCCCTGATAAAGGCCCCTCCGCATCTTTCCTGTAGGCTTCCTAAATACCGGAAGGCTGCTAGGAGGTCTCTCAAGCCTTCTCTTCTCATGGCTGAACAAGCCCAGGTCTCTCAACTTGTCCTCATAGCAGAAGTGCTACAGCCCTCTGATCATCTTTTATAGCCCTCCTCTGGACCTACTCAAGCAGGTCCATGTCTTTCCTGTTCTGGGAGCCCCAGAGCTGAACACAATACTCCAGGCAGGGACTTGCCAGAGTGGATTAGACGGGCAAAACCACCTCCCTTGCTCTGCTGGTCACACTTCTTTTGATGTGACCCAGGGTATAGTTGGCATTCTGGGCTGCAAGAGCACATTGCTGGCTCATACTCTGTTTTCCATCCACCAATACCCCCAAGTCCTCTGCAGGTCTGCTCTCAATCCACTATTGCCCAGCTTGTAATTTGGTTGGGGTTGCCCCAACCCAGACTCAGGACTTTGCACCTGGCCTTGTTGGACATTCCGAGGTTTGCACAGGCCCACTTCTCAAGCCTGTCCAGGTCCTTCTGGATGGCATCCCTTCCCTACAGCATGTTGACCACACCACACAGCTTGGTGTCATCAGCAAACTTGCTGAGGGAACTTATAGAGAATAAGTAGGAAACCTTACCAGTTTCATTGGTTTTGCTAAAATAACCTTATTTTATTATTTTGAAAGTACAGAAGAGAGATCAGAAATTAACACTTAAATTTTATCTGATTTCTATGCAGAAAGAACCTACCTGCTAGCAAGTCCATGGACTCTGGAATTCTGCCAGAGTACAGTTACAGAATGGATTATCCAGAGATGGGGGAATGTGTAATAATAAACAATAAGAATTTCCACAGACACACCGGTACCACTTTCAAATTTTTAAGTTCTTGCTTTAATTCAGATAAATTAGTGACCTGTATTAGTCTTCAAAATTAAATATGCAGACTAATTTTGATTGTGATCTGAAATTAAATGGTTTGAATGGGTGTGATTCATTTCAGTGTCTTATAAATATGCATAGAGGGAACATATTAGGGTATAACAGTAATAGGGAGAAAAATCGATTGGCAGTACAAGTCTGTCTTATCTTTTAGTCACGATTTCTTTTCTGTAAATGTAATGCTTTCCTGTATCTTTATAGAGACAGATAGAAATAAAAGCTTCTGTGTAAATCACAGTGCAGGTACAGAGAGTGGGGCATGTGTGCATGTATCACAGGGCATTGTTTTTTCTGTGGATTGGAATAATATACCAGACTTTTATGGGTGTGAGAAAAGTGTTTGGCTCAATCAGACCATGCCATCCGTATCATATAAAAAATAATACATTTCCCTTATGTATAGGGATGTTACCCCGTTCGGGTACAGATGCAGATGCTGCAAGTGTCAGAGAAGTTTTTATGAAGTTGGGATATAAAATAAAGATCAACAATGATCTTTCATGCGGGGACATTTTTAAAGTATTGAAAAATGGTAAGTAGTAGTATGTTCAATGTGTGTATTAAATCGACCACTGTTTCCAAATGTGTCTCTAGCCCTCAAATCTTTTCTTCCATGGTTCCTCTAGATGGTATTTCATACCAGCCAGTGGTTTATTGCTAAGGATGACTTGTACATCACAGTTTCTATGTTTATTCATCTTTGCTGTCTCTCCATCTTTTGTGCCATGACTGTTGTCCATATCCTTTCTCATCTTCTAAAGAAGGCTGGAAAAAAGGCTGAAACGTAAATGCAGACTGATTTATGTTCTGACCCTGGGATCACTGAAGCTCTGTGAGTTGGAAAGAAACCTGCTTAATTGGGTAGAGGGGTTCTGTGCTATATGCTTAGTGGTGTGGCCCAAGAGGTCTTCTGATCAACAGAGGATTCTGATTGAGGGGCCAAAACTGCAAGTGTGTGGCCTGAATTACTCTTAAAGAAAAAACTCATGGTTTGTTTGATTTGTGAAATAAAACACCCTTCTGTTAAGTGAGGGCTTTATGCTACTGTTTTTGTTAGTCCTGCTTTGTTTGGACTTGGCTACATCTAGATCAGTAAATTAAACAATGCCTGGAGGTATCTGTAGCCCTGGAACACAGTCTATTCCAGTTAACTGTTGGAAGGTTTTCTGGCATGGCTGTGGCTCATGTCTCCTAGTGCTCTTCCAGACTGTTCCAGTTCACAGATTAACAGTAAAGTTCCAGAGATTATTCCCAACATTCAGATAGCATGCAGCAATCAAGTTTGGTAGGGTTTTTTCAAATGGTGAGTGTTTCCTAAAATATAGGTTCTTTAGTGCCAGTTAATGTTTATGCCAGGGAATGCTCCCGGGCATGCTTAATTTGTTAGTATAGTTGTAGCCTGTTGGTTGACAGTAGCTGAATGTGGAAATCATGTTCTGTAACTCAAGGCCTCTGTCTTTCCTGTGGTATAGACTTGCAAATAGATACTGTAAACTACAGGCTAAAGCCTAACTAGATTCCCAAAAAAATAGCCTTTCTGTCTAGAGACTCTGCTAGATGCAGTGCTTGTCCATAGATTATAGAAGTGCCTGAGTGTGCATCACTTGAGAAACATCTAAGTAGTTCAGTTTTTCCGGAATAGAAATTCAGTCTTTTGGCAAGCTCTAAACAGAAGAGTTCAGCATTTGGGACTGTTACACTTTTTATCTACAAATTCTTCTACCTTCTTGACTTTTCCACTCAGAATGCCTTTTGATTCCTTCCTTTTAAACCATGTTTGTATCTTATCTTTTAAATAATCATCTTGGTCCTCAAGTACAATCCCCACAATATCAGGCAACAAAGGACATCAGAGGGTAACTGTTCTATGCTCTTTGCATACCACAGGATGGAAACAAATACAAATCTAGAAACACTTTATATCAAACTTAAATGTCTTTAAGTACAAAATTCAGAGGCTTGAAAAATCTTCCTACACCTTGCTACAGGGCAAGAATCAGAGAGAGGGGGTAATGCTAGTACCTAGGTTCCTGCAGGAGCAACTTTAATGCTAAATCAGTTCCCATGTATTCCAAGCAGTTGAAGCATCTCTGAAAAGAGAGGTAGGACTTCCCTGTCCTTTCCCAAAACTGAGGACTTCCCATCAGTCTGGTCCCAGATCATGAAACTGTTGACCATTACTGCGTGAGGTGTTCCAAACAGACTTTGAGACACTGGGAACACTTACTTTGTCTCCTCATGGCATTACTGGCATAGTTCTGTGGCCTTGTTTTAGAGTGGGTAGGGTTGGCCCTTAATTTGGGGTTTTCTTTGTCCAGCCTCCTGAAGTAAAGTAGGCTGGCTCCTTTTGTTCAGAAGTAAAAACTAGTTGGAGGTTTGTAAACATGAGAATAGTTTTTAAAGACTTCTGTCGCATAGGAAGCTTTTAGGGAATGCAAGAAGGTAAAATGATTCTTTTTCTTTCAAGTTTCTGAAGAAGATCACAGCAAGCGAAGCAGTTTTGTTTGCGTGTTGCTAAGCCATGGTGATGAAGGATTCATCTATGGTACCGATGGCCCTCTTGAACTGAAAGCACTAACAAGCCTTTTCAGAGGTGACAGGTGTAGAAGTTTAGCCGGAAAACCCAAGCTCTTCTTCATTCAGGTAATGTATGGCTGAACAATGATCATTAAATCAGCTGGATACTTGAGAAACTTTGTTACCCCATTAATTATTAGTGCAGAAAAAAAAATATTTCTAAAAATTATTTAAATGGAATTACTTTGAGCATAAGATTCTCTTTGGGTCTAAAAGTGGCACAGTCTGCCCTGTTAGGTAGGCAGTATTTGTAATAGCTGAGATTGCGTTACCTTAATTCTGTGGATTAAGTAAAGTCTTCCTAAGCACTAGCCAATATTTGAGTGACTTTCTGAATGCACTTTTGAGTGAATATCTGTTTTAACCAAACTCTGTAGTTAATTTAAAAAATGCTAGTTACTTTTCTTCTGTGTTTGTCTAATGGAAATGTGACATGTAAGTTGCTGATATTTTTGTAACTTTTTGATTAGGATATTATTGTCTTTAAAATGGGGGAAAAAAAAAAACAGTATTCTGATCATGATTGCTGCCTTTATTTCTTTTTTTTTTTTTCCCACTCTTCTTTCCACCAACTAGGCTTGCAGAGGGACAGAATTAGATTCTGGTATTGAGGCAGACAGTGGATCGGATGAAACAATGTGTCAAAAGATACCTGTTGAAGCAGACTTCCTGTATGCGTATTCTACAGCTCCAGGTGAGAGCCTTCCAAAGGAATTATTGGTCCTTTAATTGTATCTAGATATCATCTTGTAATGAGAACCTAAATGACAATTTGCCATTGTATCCAGTTAGTGGGTAACTACTTCATTTGTTCTCTTTCATGGAAATCTGATTGTTCTTCCCTCAGTGTGTTTTTCTTTCCTGATTTGATTTCCTCTTGAGGTAGTTGCTAACACTCAGTTTCTGAAAAAAGAACACCTACCCTGAATATACATCATTCTCACTAGCAAACCTTCAAATGTTCATCTGCTATAAATTCAGTGAGTCTGGGTTGTGCAAATAATTTATAGCAGGATATAAAAGTTATTATGAGCTCTGAGAGAACAAAACAATCATATATCTGCAGGTGCATAACCAAAACTGGGATAAACACCAGCGTATTATCTGTCATCTCTGTTTTCATAGCATCCTTAAGGCAAATTAGCAGTGGTAGAGCCCACAGCATGCCCTGTATGTTAGCAGTTCACAGAAATAGTCTCTAGTTTTTAATTCATGCGTGTTGTCCTGAGGACACTGACACAAAAATCCACTTTGCCTCTTAGGTACATCTGTACTGTCACCTCTTCTTCATCTCTGTGTACTCTGTAGAGAAGTAGTGAGTGATTAATAGCTAAGACTGTTGCAGCAGAGGACAGTTTTCCTGCCTTTTCATTTTCCACCTACTTAAATTTTTCTTAGATTAGAAAAAGTAAGGGGATTAGAAAAACCTTTTGAGTTAGAATTTGGAAGATTATAAAATCTAGGCTTTAGTGGTTTTGAGTTTTTATTTTCAAACATTGATTGCTGTTGGAAACAATACATTGTTCCTCTAATTGCTATCCTGTCCTTTATCAGAGGCTGCTGCATCTGATCAATGTGACATCTCTCTCTTCCATAGGATATTACTCCTGGAGGAATTCAGCTGAAGGCTCCTGGTTCATTCAGTCACTGTGTAAAATGCTGAAGGAACACGCAAGGAAACTTGAACTCATGCAGATTTTGACTCGTGTCAATCACAGAGTGGCGGAATATGAGTCGTGCTCAACTCGGCAGGATTTTAATGCAAAGAAGCAGATTCCATGCATTGTCTCTATGCTCACCAAGGAATTTTACTTCCCTTGCTAAAGGAATTTCACCTTGTGATTTTTCAGTTCATGTTTTATCTGTAATTTATACACAATGTTAGTATGGAATACTACTTCTAAATCTCGATTGCTGTTGACTGCTGTGTGTGACATAATGAACTGTCTCAGAGTTAGGTATGTCCTTTATTAGAAGTAAAACATAGGATGTTAGAAATGCAAACTTGAGTAGCAGAAGCATAGGCAAATTAGAAAGTAATGCTCTGAGTGGCTTGAAAAATTACGAAGAGGAGACTGAAGAAAGGCCAAATCACTTGTTAGTTCTGTTTGGTGCTACATTTCACTTTGCTGAAAGGGCAGAGAAAAGAAACATTTCTTGTAAATAGTTTGGTTTCATATCTTTGCCAATAGGAAGGAGAATCAGAATGTCATATGTTTACTAATGATGGTAATATGATAGTAGTGTTATCATACTCTTAACTCGAGTTCTTTAAGCTTAGGTTATAAACACACCTAAACTGTTTTTATAACTTAAAATATAAACTGTGGAAAACAGCCATTTCATCTTTTGCATACAATTAGGAAGCATGCTTAGAATACAGTTAGTTTTTTCCTGATCATTTTATAATTTTTTTGTATGGAGTATCAGGTAAAGCAATTACATCAGCACGGCAGCTGTTTCAAAATAAATTTTGTACTACCTTGAAGCCGGGTGACCAAGGGTCCAGAATTTCTTTTTTCTGGAGCTCCCTAAGGGGGAGCTGTTGGGCCATATTTGGGCCTATAAGAATCGGTGCAAAGGCATGTCTACATTCTGAATAGTCTGCTTTCCTCTCTCTGGCCATAGATTTGAGTATGTTTGCTATGTGTGTACCGCATTTATTCTGTGTGGTAAACTAAATCTGTGGTACTGGAGAAATTTCACTTCTTAAGTCTAATATCAAGTTAATTAACAAGACTTTAGCTAAAATATGTTAACATAGTAAATTTATATCACTTGGCTCTGAATTTTGTGGAATAGGCTTTTACCAAATTGTAAAACGTTTTTGTAGACCTCTCAGCTTGAGGCAGGTTTTTTATAAGATGAGAGGAAGACAGCATGGTAAATGGCTATTAGGGTGCTTGCAAAACAAGACTTAAAACTCTCTAAATTGATAGCGAATTAGTGTTCACTTCTAGAGGCATTTGTGGGGTTTTTTACCTTTAAATTAAACACTTTTATCTGAATTGTATTATGCTTTTCTATGTGTATCATTTGTTTAGGATCTGATAGCTTTTGCAAATTAATTTTAACTTCAATTACATCACTTTTTCTCAAAATACTACTTTCCCTTTTCTTTCTCATCTGCCATACCACCTAAAGTTGAAAAGAAGCTGCTTTAAAGCATTGTACATTGTATAGCCAGGTAGTATGAGTAGTGATTGAGACATGGGAAATGCACGTTCCAGAGTTGTGCAGAGGAAGCAATTTTAGGTGTTGTGGGGAGTTCTGTGGTGGCTGCCTGCTGAGTAGGAGGAACCTTGCCTCTCTCTTGCAGAAATGTTTTGTGAGAGGAGGTTAATCTGTGTTAACTGATTGAAACTTCAGTTCCAGGCACATTTATTACCCGCACTTCTGTTGAAAAACTGAATAGGCTCGTGTTAAATGTACCTGAAAGTAATGTTTACAAAAGCCTTTATGTAGGCTTCCCCGTGTAGCTTGTGCATTATAACAAGCAGCTGCACAGTTACATGTTGCACGGCTGACAGGACTTCTGTTAACCTGCTACAAAGTTATTGGGAATAGGAATGTTCCTTGAATTCAGTTATCTTGCTGTGAAAAAGTCCTGTCACCAAGTTTGCTCTTCCCTTACATTGAATATGTTCTGGTCTTGATCCCTCTTGGTCCTTTTAAAGAAAAATGATTCTACAACTCTTCCAGTAGTAACTGAAATAGAGCAAACCACAATCAAAGCTAAGCTCGAATGAGTAACTGGTCATTTAGGAAGATGTAGAGGCAGGGCTTAGGGTAGGAGATAATATTCCTCTTGATCCTTTCAGGACAAGAGCTGGATTTTACTGCAAGAGAGGAAATCCCTCCACAGTGCCAGGAAGGCTTCCAGGTATTTCTAGTCAAGGCCTGGTGTTCCAGTCCGTGGGACTTGTGCCTGTTGGAGAAGGGAGAGAGGGGGAGGTGGGAAGGTCCTTGAACACTGACTCGTTTGCAAGGAGGCCTGAATGGGGCTGGTAAGCCAAGCTCATGGCAATTGGGAAAATGTGATCTAGTTGAAAGGTTGAAATTGGGGAAGAGGGGGAAGAGACACTGGAATGGAAGATTTTAATAGAGAGCATTTAGGATGGAAGATTTTAATAGAGTGAGCATTTAGGACAGGCAAGGAAAATAGACAACTAAACAGTTGTTTGTATGGTGCTGCGAGGGCCACGGGCAATAGAAGAAAGCTGCAGTAGAGAGGCACAGTTGCCAGTTAATCAGCACTGTAGGCTTTGGTGGGATAAATCAAAATTGGAAGATGAAGGTAGAGTAAGTAATATGAAAAGAGCGATTGCACAATGTGATGACAAGAAGCTGCCTTAGACAGTGACTGAAGCTGAAGGAGAAAGGAACAGGTGATTTATGCTGAAATTCTGGCAAAAAGCAGGTGCTTTGGAGTCTGTTTTACAACAAGCTCCACTGGTAAAGGGGCACTGAAACTGTTGGCTTATGAGATGAAAGCTCCTCTGAACACACAAAGGGAGCACTGAAAGACAAGGGCAGGAGAGGAAGCCCAAAGGATACTCTGCCCTGGAGGGCTACTCTCAGGCCCACCACAGGGCCATCGGCCTATCAATAGCCAATCTCCACATGCCCAGAGGTGCCCAAGAGCCCAAGGACAGGCAGGAACCAAAATTAGGCATTTGGAGGCAGGGACAACCTTTGTGGTGCTCTTCCCAGGGCTGTCCCAGGAGAGCCTAATCCCCAGGATCCAGGATGGTGTGAAACCCATCAAGGTGAGTCAATGCAGGTGCAGACAGGTGGGATGCAGAGGAAAAGCATTTTGGGATTGCACGGGATTTGTTATGGGATGTTTAGAGAGGGAACCATGCACACAAAAGGACAGTTTTAGGTCATTTGAGAAGGAACAAATGTAGGTAAAATACAGGTGTAAGTGGACAAAAGGGCTGGTCACATAAATAGTTTGCTGATCATTACAATCATCTGGCCGTGCCCTGAGCCTGACCAGCACAGTCTGACTTCCTACTGAATTCTGGTTTAACTGTTCCTGAGTGGGGGCTCTGTTCTGCATGTGTGCTTGGAGGACCAAGTGCCACCAGCTGGAGTCAGGCTGCAGGTCAGGGCACTTGTGTGTCTGCGGTACAGTGACTGGAGTGACTTGGTTTACATGCCAGCAATTGGGGTGGCACCTTGGGTCACAGCAGCCCATGTGCCCACGGTGCCAGGACTTGGAGTGAGTGCAGGTCTGGGTGCCACCAGCTGGGCTGGGACCATGTGCTGGAGGGCCTGTGTGCTGGTGACCAGGGAGAGCCAACTGAGTGACAGCGAGTGCCAATCCCAGGGGTGGAACTGGGGGTCAGAGCCCTGTGTCTGCGGTGCCGCACCAGGAGCACGTCTGGGTGTGCAAGTGAGTGTGTGAGCACCAGCGAGGACCACGTCAGGCGAGGAGGTGAAGTGATCTTGGAGCTGCTGGTGGTGGTGTGCCAAGGCCATGGGAGGAGTTGGCTGTTGGGGTACCAGGAGAGGCTGAGCGAGCTCCCTGCCTGTGTGCATCTAAAGGAGTGAGACAGTTTGTACCAGCAATCGGAGTGGGGCTGTGGCCTCACGGGCCTGTATGTCCAGGTGCCAGCAACTGAGGAGACTGGGATCCAGGTCAGCTTCAGGGCAGGCTGACTGTCTATGTTCATGCATGTTCCCACCAGTGCAGCTCCATCCTGCTCAGCCAGAGAGGGGTGCAGGGTGAGGGGGGTGGTGCTGTCTGCTCATGTGAGTGCTCTTGAGTGTCTGTGTGTGATGGCACACACGGCCATGTATATGTGTATCTATGTGGTATATGCATGTGCCCTGTGTGTGTGTGTCTACTGGGAACACATCAGCATCCACACTGGTTGGATCTGCAGACGTGGAGCTGTGGCAGCCTTACTTCTCTTGTGCTGCCAGATGGGGCCTAATATGTTTTTCTCCTAACGCATCTCTTTGAAAAAACAATTTGAGAAGAGATGCTGTCCAACAAACTTCTGAAATGTAAGGGAGATATTTTTTTTTTCCAGAAGAAGGAGGAAATAAGTATATCAAATATGAGGAACTTCACAGATGCTAATGGTGAAAGGCTAGGTGAAAACGCTTGCATTAAAGTGAATATACTGATGTGAACAGCTCATCATTTCCCTGGGGAAGGCCTTCATGCCAAGTCTTCTTGCAGTTTCCAAGCTGAGCTGGAAAGCACACATTTGTGTTTTCACCTGGAGATGCATACATTTGCACCGCTAAGTGGATCACCAGCTAACTCATGTCCAAAAACCTCTTTAAAAGCCTGAACTTAGTCTGCTGCTGCTTTCAAAAGCCACCAGACCCACAAAACTTTCATTTTTTTTAGATGATGGTTGGTGTTAGTGTTGGGTTATAGGTTGGACTTGATGATCTCAGAGGTCCTTTCCAACCTTGTGATACTGTGATACTGTGATACTGTGATAAATCAATGATGAGATTAGCAAAGATACCATATGATACCTAAAGATTTTTTATGTTTGCTTTTCTAGCAAAACTGAGGAAATCATTGTGTTGTTTTTTTGTTTTTGCTTTTTAATGCATTCAATGCTATGTAATGGAAGGATGAAGAAAAAGGCGTAGGTTGAAACTGGGGAGGGAATTCATGCTGCATGGTTTGTGCCACAGTCAGGTACTCCCTTCTGCCTGCACAAATCTTGTGCTGAATGCAGTCAATCTGCCCCTCTCCCCGCAACAACCTCGGAGAGTGCATATTTCAAATCTGCTTGTATTAGAAGAAAAAAAAGGCAAATCAAACATTGATGCCAGTAAGTCCCATGGGAACAGTCTGTCCTTGAGTACAGCATCCACACTTTAGTACTCTACTCCCTAACAGAAGAAATCCCTGCAATTTACTCAAAATTTACAATGATGAACAACTTACTAGGTCCTTTTATATACCTATTACATTCTTCTTGGAAGTATATATGGTTTCTCCTGAATTTTTAAACTAAATTACTATATGTTCGTGTGCAATTTATATTTTTAACTATAGTCTCACATTTATTTGTTTTCTGCTAAGGCCAGGCAGTACATATATGAGAGCACTTTTAGAGATAGGGTTAGTAATGGCTAAATTATAATAGCAATGGGAAAAGGCTTATATC
Source organism: Tapera naevia (assembly GCA_033556795.1). Classification (NCBI taxonomy): domain Eukaryota; kingdom Metazoa; phylum Chordata; class Aves; order Cuculiformes; family Neomorphidae; genus Tapera; species Tapera naevia. Next base: position 11,287,555 of record JAUMJJ010000172.1, on the reverse strand, counting down.
TTTATATCATATAAGGAATACCATTCATTGCCAGGAAAAACTGCCTTTCAGCTGTGCATTTCCTCCTGCTAATGACTGCAGGTAGCAGGACAGTCAGCAGAACTCTGGGGTCAGAGACAAACTCTTATTTAACCACCACAGGGTGTCACTGCAGGTAGAACAATAGTTTCCAAAACTCACATTAACGCAGAATTTAAAACCAAAACCAAAAGGCTCGGGAGTGAAGCAACGCTTTCACACTTCTCAGTGGTTGGTTGTTGTCTGTCAACTCGACTGTTTATTACATCCTGGGACTGGCATCTCGAAGTACATGAGAACAGTGCATTGTTTCTTCCCCTACCTTTCTTGTTGCATATGCAAGTAAATCAGAATCAGCTCATTCTCAGGCAAAAAGGACTTTCTCTGCTGTCCTAGACTCTTCCAACTATGGAGCATCTTCTCCTGCAGATCGCTGCCATACCAGCAATAGTCCTGTAATGTTTAATTAAAAACCAAAATAAAACTGAACACCCCTCAAAAAAACTTCTGCCATTCCTATGGTGATGGCCTTTGAGCAGAAGGATGATGCAATATCTTGCTTTGCACGCATTGTGAAAAGCAATTCCTGGAGACAGAGAGAAAAACTTGCTTTGTAAACTCTTAGATTTTATTTTTGTTTTTTAAAAAAATCGCATTCTGAAGTTGGTATTTCCCTGGATAATCAAAAAAAAAATAACCCCTGACTGTTCCAATCAAATGCAACACAATGTTTTTTTCTTGCTAGAGAGCAAGATGTTCTTTCATGACAACAGCCACGTGATTAAAGGGCCTCAAAAGAAAACAAAGTACATGGTTATAATTTTCCAAAATTGTTTTTGTTTAGTATTTGTAGGCAAGATTTGGCATCGGATTCAGTAGCTCACCCCTGCTGCCCCAGTGTCAGAGGACCAGCCATGGTGTTCTGCCTGCTGCACAGAAGAGATAAAAGTTTCTGCCTAGCTGAACATGGTAAGCTTTCATAGGGACTTACCTACTGAAATTCAGTAGCATGTGTTGTGTGGAAGACCAACTTAGATCATCTTATGTGTCCTTCTGGGTTCAAATTATATACAGAAAGGGGCAATGCAAAGCTATCTCACTACCTCTGAAAGAGGAGCGGGTAACAAGTTTTCCTGTATGTGCATAAAAGCTGCACTATTAATATCTGAATGCTTTGAGAGTATCTATCTGATGCAAATGTACCTATGGATGGAGAGTACTATGAGTGCTCCACGACCATTAAGAAAATATTAGTTCTATTTTTTTAACCACAAGATCTTCAAAGAGAGCAGTGGAAAACATCAACAATGTGAAATTTACAGTATTCTGTACAAAAATATGATTAATACTAAACACTAACTTATAGGGGGATTCAAATTTATAGGATCCTTCTTAACAAACCCAAGCATTTTCTCTTTCTCTCTCTGTCTACTTCTGGTACTAAAGCCAGAACGTTTTGTGTTTGCTTTATCCCATTCAGCTGAAAGCAGCTTCCTTAAATGCACAACCCACACACCTCTCCTGCATGATGCAATGCAAAAAGGCCTGTTAAAGGCAGATGTGACATTATCTGGATAAAGCAGTTCTCCTGCAGAGCCACTTTGCCACCCTCATCCTCAGCCAGTTCCCTGTGCTCAGCATTCCCACCTTGCTTCCTCACCTGACGTGGGTTCTCCTGGTCCCATTGGTCAGACTGATGGTAAGACTGGTGACCCCACATGTGTGGCCCTGTCCATTCAGCCTGCCTGTTGTTAACTTTAAGACCTCAGGAAGGCAATAAATAACCCCAGTGAGCTGTGGTACTTCAGGCCTGACCTTTAAAGCAGCATAGGTTCACCCAAGAGTCCATAAGTCTTCATTAATATTTTCTTGCTCAGGACAGGGTCTATAAAAGATTACATGACACTATTATGATGGAAAAGTCTTCAGGGACGCATGGAAGATGTGGGAAGCAGCAAAGGAAGTAACGAGCTTTATTGAGTCTCCAGCAGCAAGCTAGGAGCCAGTAGCACCTCTTATATGCTACGAAGTGAAAGCATGTAGGGGTGAAATGAAAACAAGATGCTTCCCCTGCCTTTCACTACTTCCCATATTTCATACCTACAGTCCTCGGGAGGAGGCTGCATGTGATGTGTGAAGCCTCCCTGTCTGGCAACCTGCTATAGTGGGGCTTCCTGGTGTAAGGGCCAGTGCTGCATAGAGCTCAGTGGCCTGCAAGACTCTGAGTTGCTGTAGGCAAGCCCAAAGGGTGGCTCTGGCCTACTTTTGTAAGCCAGTAATGGAAAAAGAGTGGTGTTTCTGGTCGTGGTGACATTGGTTAAAAAATGACACATGGCTTAGCTGCACAAAATGACCCAGGTCTGTGACAATGACAGGACAGCCCTGACCTGCTATTGACACCCCAAGCAGCAGAGAGGGACAGGAGTCTGGCAAGCATCACCACCTGTGCCACCAGTCCCTAGCTGGGTGCCATGAGGGCTGCATCCCCCCAGAGGCCAAACACAGGCTGGGGGAGCTGGGGAGACCCTGCTGTGCAGGCTTGACCTGCTGGGGCATGTCAACGTAGGCACTTTTTGATCAGCTTTCCCCAAAGGTACCTCTGCTGGAGGCAGCAGTGGGGGCTGGGGAAGCTGGAGGGGCATCAGTGAGGTGGGAGACCTGAGAGGGAGTTGGCACCTCTGACTACAGCCTTTAAATACTGCCCAGCAGCACTGGAAACCTCTGGGAGAGGGGAGGTTTTGCAGCAGTGTATGGGCTATGCTGAGCCTTTTAAGTTGGACGTTGACCTTACGAATGTAATCAGAGAGCTGATTATAAATAGTGCAGTTGCTGATGAGATTAAAATGTGCTGTGGCAGGCGGTTGGAAGCCGAGGGTGACTCCAGTGTGTGCCTGGGATGCTGTACCCTCTGCCATCTACAGCTGCACAGCACACACGAAAAAGAGAAGTGGCTAAAAAAATGCTCAGAAAATGGTCTTGGGGAGGGGGGAAATGAGGAAGCAGCCTGGCTTACAAAACTAGGGTGAGGGGCAAAAGGGAACAGGCCAGGAAACAGAGAAAATTAAAGAGGAGGAAGCACCATTGCTGCAAGTGTTCATAGAAGAGATCATGGTCCAGGCATGGGGTGGGCTTAGCTCAGAGCTAAAACACAAAAGTGTCCTGCAAGGAAAAAAATTAAATCAGTAAAACCCTAAAACCAGGGAAATGCCCTGAACAGCAAAAGTAAAAACCTCCAGGTAAACCATCAGCGCGGACTTGCATTCAAATGGCAGCAGTGATGGAGCTTGGGAGAAAGAAAGGGCAAAGGAGGTGGGTGGGAGAAGTGCAAGAAGTGGGTGACCGAGCAGGTGGGGGGCACCTGCTCTAGCTGGGACCTGTGGCAGCATGGCAGGATGGGCACAAAAGGGAAGAGCCAACTGTATCAGCCATGAGTTTGGGCAGGAGTTGCTGCCACACCTGTGCTGCCATGGTGAATGGTAGGAAGCTCCTCCCACCTGGAAAGCTCCAAACTTTACAACCTCAAAGACTTCACAAATGAAGGACAGGTAAGGAAACAGCAGGCAGGTGCATGGGGCACAAAAAGGAGTTGAGGAGATGGTGCTGGGCAGTGTAAAGGGCAGCAGTATCAACCTGCTGTGGGGTTTTCTACAGTTACTATGAAGAGTTTTAAGAAAAAATTGGAGAGGTGACAGAAGCTGTGCAGGATGCTGCTCTAAAGCATTATCCAAATGGGGGTAGCAGCTGAGAAGAAAGTTGAGGAGTGCTTGTCAAGCAGTGAGTAAGGGTGGCTTTGGTGGGCAATGGGAACCAGGAAAGGCCTTGGAAGCAAAGACAAAGCAGGCTATGTCAGAAAACTGTATTTGGAAGAGAACAGTGAGGCAATAGAGAGATGTAAGAGGAATGGGGCGATGACCACCTGTAAGCTGGTAAACCACCAGTACAGCCACCTCCCAGAAGCTGTTTGCGGGGAAACCACCTGCATGAGGCCCCAGCAAAGTATTGGCTGTGGCCAAGATGTGGAGCTCTTGAGCAAGAGTTGTAGCTATATGGATGACCTGGAAAGAGATAGTCACAGGATCCTTTGCAGGTGAGTTGGTGGGTAAGCCGAGCTCTGCCTGTGTCCCTCGTGGGCTGCTCCTGCATGTGGAGAGGTGCTGAGGTCCCCCCATGCTTGTTCCCCATCAGCTCACAGTGCAGGTGAATTGACATATTGTTCAGGACAGTTGGACCTGGAAGCTTCAGGTTTCTCTCTGTCCTGCCTTTCAGTACTACCTGGTTTTTGGTTTGAGAGGAGAATGGTACTGGAGGAGAGACTGGATTTGTCAGTCAGCAGCGCGGGGTACACAGTGGGGTTTATGTCTCTGAATGAAGAAATCCCTGAGGACATTAAGTATGGAGCACCCCTCCTTTGCTGATGAAAGCTGGAAGATTTAAGAGAAATCTTGCTCATCTGTGTAATTCATAGATGGGAGAATTCTGTTGAGAGAAGCAGATAAAAAAGTTATGAAGGATTAAAAGGAGTGCTCTGAGAGATGCTGCAACACACTTTATTTCTTTTTACTTTAAACAAGGTAGTAGTTACTAGGCTTGTCCTGGTGACTGAAACACATAGAACAACTGAAGGGTATCTTATTACTGTCATCTGAGTGCATGTACAATGACAGCAGCAACTTTCACAGATGCCAACTCTATAAACCCCTTTAAATCAATACAATATTCCCATTAAGCCAGTGTTCCCTGGTTCTGGCTGGAGCTGTGTCCCTATGGCTGGGCTTCAGCATCCCCTGGTGTGAATTTTTAGGGTTCAGTGTTACCAGATTTTAACATTGTGGGAGGCAGAACGTAAAGCAACCTGTAACTTAAAGAGACTATATTTTTCCTACCCAAGGTTTGAGCAGAGTGAGAAAATGAATGTTTTTTACTGACATAAGACGTAGCGATAGAGCCAGTAAAATTAATTCTTCTATGAACAGTGAAATTTTGGTCGTTGAATTTCCTGTGGCTTTATGCTTCCTGTTTATGTTCCTTTCATGCCACGGGTGTGAGGGAGGGAGCACTCTTAAGGGCTTTGTGGGAACTCCAAACAGTCCTGTCTGCCTTGGCTGGTGCCCATGGCTGTGGAAGGGCTTGCGCTGCAGCTGCCTCCCCAGTTCCCCTGCACCTCTTCTCTGTCACTGCTCAAGTCAGGCACTGGATGGCAGAGCCAGGGAGAAGAGGAATTGACCTAATGTTGTCACAAATGTGGCCTCTTTAGGAAAGCTGGCTGAGAAACAAAATAAAGGTGAAATACAAACTTTTATTAAAACAAGTGACTCCTGTGCACGTGTTTCTTCTCTGGAGAGAGGTGACTATGACGGATGCCATGGGTGATTTGTTCTTGCATCACTTACCACAGGGGTCTCCAGCACCCCAGAAGTTAAGGAGGTATTGAAACATACAGTGGAGCTGAGTAAAAACAGTGCAAAGAAAGCATGGCCTTCTAGGATTCATTCATTTTAATGTCAGAGATTATTTAAAAAGAAAACCAAACTAAAAGAAAACCAAACATGCACTTCACAGGATTGATAACCCCAGTAAGCCAATCACCTTTCTTTTGTTATCTAGTATTAACATCACAGTACAAAGCATTGGGGAGCCACTGATTTAATGATCAGCCTTAATCTGGGTTGAAGCTGAAAGCCACATGCTTATGATCAGACCTGCATCATAGTAGAGGAATAAATACATGGTGGTATCCAGATTAGCTGGGAAATGACATTCCAGCACGGACCTACATGCAGATGCTGGCACTGAGTGACAAGGCATTTCTGTGCAAGGGCCCTATAAGATCAAAGGAAGATGTAACAAACCTCCAGACACAAGGATATGAACTGAAAGAAGAGGCAAGCTTCCTCTTCCTCTGGTTGCATGTTTTGACCATGTCCTGATCTCTCCATAACTGAATGAGATATCTGCAGTGAAGTTCACTGTTTACCTCCTTCCTGAAAAAAAGAGGATTGGGGCTTTTTGCCAACTTGCAAAATGTTGCAAAACACTCCAAACACTGATGGCCAGCGTAAAGCAACAACACTGCAGGTGCCACTCGTTTCCAGGCTGCTTTTCTTCTATACCTTGGAGGCATACAGGAGGGACAGTAACATGGCCACAGCAAAACTAGTGCAGCTCAATTTGCTGAGGTCCTGCAGGGGTTTTTGGTTGGGAAATGGGAAAGCTGAAACTCAGATCAAATGAGATTAAAGTCAGATCCTGAGGGGAAATAAAAACAAAGTCAAGAAGATCTTAGACCAGGATTTTCAATGTTGTTAAAGGTTCAGGCAGCCCAGCCAGCCTCACTGGCATTGTGAGAGGAGAGATCTTACCTGCATGCCCCCCACTCATTGCCAGGGTACCTGGCTGTACTTCAGGGTTTGATGCATTCCAGAGGTTTCATTTCCAGCTGGGAAGAGCCATGTCAGGTCAGGTGGGCTGAGGGCTGTGCCTTTGCCATTCCAAATTTACCATGAACACAGAGAAACAGAGGTGGCCTGCGGACAGAAGGATCCCTGTGGTGACAGACACTCAGTGAGTCCTCCAAGCCTTGTGACTGCTGTCCTTTAGGCATTTCTTTCAAGATAGCAGAAATAACCAGCAGTTTTGCATGCAAACAACAGCATCTGAATGCTGGTGGAAAGCAGGAGATGAGGAAATGAGGAAATGATGAGCAACCTTACAGCAATGTGCTTGTAGAAAGAGGTCATGTCTGTCACCAAAACCACTAATAAAGCAGCAGAAAGGGGCATTTTGAGCAACCTGTCTTATCTTGCCTCTCTCTCATGCACTCAGCTCATCATGACTACCACAACCCAGAGCCTGTGACTTGATGAGAAAAAAACAGTAGTGCATCTTGATCTTTTTTCAATTGGTATTATGGTTTAACTGTGCTGTTGGGTCAAGGGGCAGAAGAACAATGGCAGAGTTAAAGTACTTTACTGTTAGTGAGTGAACAGACAGGGCAATAGGCCAAATAACAAAGCTCTTCTTAGAGCTACCTTCTGTGTCTGTTCCCCTTTGCACCTGAAACCATCTAATGAAGTGGCACTTGGCTTTGGCCAAGGGGGAGAAGACATTCAGCTGGACAGGCTGTGACTTCTTGCTCAGAGAAGCAAGAGATGTTGCTGCTGACAGGGCTGGGTGCAAAAAATTGCAGTGCTTTGTACAATTGGCCATGGACCACCACGTGCAGAGGAGCAAGAACTTGCAGATGAGCTGAAATGTTCTTATGAAGGAACAAGATCCCCCTCGCTGGGAAGAGAGGGGTGATATATGATGAAAACTTTAAATATACAATTGGAAAAAAAAGAGGGAGAGACCGTGCTAACACCATCAGCAGATCTGCCAACAGCTTTTGTGTAAATGTTCTCTGCAACTATTCCACACTATTTACAACTGGTTTATGTGCATTAAGTGTTGGCTTGCCAAGCACTGAAACATTACCCCTTCTTTGAAGATGAGTGGGAACTATTAACACCTGCTTATCAGGCTTTTCATATTTAGCCCAAGGTATAATTTTATAAAGTTTTCCAACACAGACAACTCTTGCCTCTCCAGCCAGATCCACTCCACAAGTGCAACGGTGGTGAGGGAGGAAAATAAACGCAGTGAAATTACACATAATTGCTTTTCCTCCACCTCTATTATACAGAGAGCAGGTGAGTCAGCATTCCCAAAGATCTGCGTTACTGGGAAAGGAGGAGCTTTGCCTTGGCCTGGCAGCTGCCTGCCCTCACCTCTGCTTTATATATCTGCATACTAAAGCTTTCCTGCAGGGCTGGTTGCTGCCTATCAGCACCATAACATGCATACCTGTGGAGTACTCCTTTCTTATTTCATTAGAAGGAGGATTTGCCACCCCGCCCGTAATTATTTAAAGCAAGGTGCAAATATGCAAATAGTAACCACAAGCATCTGAGTTGTGTTTTTCAAAATAGTCCCACTAATTTAATGTACTACTGGAGTCCAGCTGGGTTCACGGGTCCAGCTGCTCTGCCATGTCTTACAGAGCTAAGGAAGCAAGGCTTTAAATCACCTAAATAGATGCTTCTGGTTGTTGTTGTTTCCTTGAGATACTGAAAAGGCAAGTACAAATAAATTGTGTTACTGGAGAACCACTGTAAAGAGCAATTTTATTTCTTGTAGCACCATACAAGAGCAGAGTTCTTGAGAAAGCGAGACGCATTTGTAACAGGCACTGTAAAACTGAGTAAGATCAGAGATATCTCTAGGAGCTTATCACCCACACAGACATAAAAAACAAAGTCTGATAGAAGTAAGAGCAATTGGGAAACCTTATCGGGGCAGGAAAGGCTGGGAAGGTAAGTTAAATTTTCTGAGTCTGAGCCGGCCTGCATTCAGAGATCATCTCTCTGAAGATGAAGGTTGATTGATTTCTTGGTTGTTTTTCAACCTGCTCATTTTAGTTTGGTCTATTTAAAATTCCCCTGCATGGCATTTTTTTTAATCTATCTGCCTCACTCTGATCTGTGCTTGGGAAGTCAGCAGGTAGAGTGCCTGGAAAGCCTTGCTCCTGCATTGTGTGTCACTAATTAAAGAAGCCATTCAAAATAAATCTCCTACTCATATCCTCTATTAATAGCCAACAGCTTTCCTCCTCCCTCACCTCCCACGACCTCTCTCTTTTAAAGTGATAAAGCAACCCTGCCCAGGGTTCTGAGACCCCTTGCACTCAAATTCAAACTCAGTACCTTTCCAAGTGCATTACAGCTGCATTCCCCAAGGTGTTTTCCCCATAAATATGCCTCATCAATATCCCAGCAGTACAGCAAAACCCCAGTAACAATGGCAAATTCTGGCAACAGAAGACTTAAAATTCACTTTGGCTTTTAGTACGCCACGCAAGATTTCTTGTTCAGCCTCTGACACTGATTACCCTCTCACCTCTGAAAGCCTCTCTCCTCGGTTATGCAGGCTTAGCAAACCTGAGAGCAAGGCAGGGCAACCGTCAGAGTGACAGAAATGACTTGTCAAAAGCGAAGTGCAGTGAGATGGGCTGCAGGAGAGATGAGTCACGGCTGAGCTGCGCTCCGGAAACAGCTCAACAGGGCCAGCTGCTGCCTTTCAGAAAACGAGCTTGCTGGACTCGACGGGCTAGCACCGATGGTGCAACAGAGGAGCTCAGCTTCAGCTACTTCAGTGCATTCAGAAGATGTTGTTGCATCTACTCTAAATTTGGGAGGACAGGCAGCTGGGTGTGCAGAGGCTATGGAGAAGCTTGCTTTAAAGAGAGCGCTGACTTGGAAATGAATTTGTAACTTGCAGTGACCATTTTAACTCAATGTAGGAGAGCCTTAAATTAAATGCTTATAATTGGCTCCTTTTTTATTCTTAGGAATCACATTGAACTGTGAACCCGGGCCATGTTGCAGTATGAGTTGGGGAGAACACCAAAGAGGAAACGTTCAGGCTATATTTAAGTAGCCCCCCCAGACATCTAGCAACAGAGGCTGCTGCAGGAGCAGACAGGCTGGGGGCGGGGGGGGGGGGCTGTTTTGCCAGCAGGAGACCTTCTGAGCAGGACCCTCCCCCTTACTGGTACCTTTCTGTCCCGTCCCCCCGTCCCCCCTCCCCCAAGGGAGGCGGTGAGGTTGCCACATCCCAGCACCTCGTGCCTCTCCTGCTGGTCCCTGCCGCCCTCTCCCATTGCCCAGCACAGGGTCTTGGACTGCAGGAGGCAGGGATGGGAGGTGGGATGTTGGCTGAGCCATGCACATCTGCCAGGTGATGGCCAGGGCAGCTTGGTGAAGGTCCCATGTGTTTCAGCTCCCCCTGTCCTCCCGCCCTCCAGCTCTGGAGGTGAGGAAACCCCGCCTAACATGAGGTAGGATCTTTCTCCCCACCGAAGCCATTGATGTTGGCTGGATGCCCAGAAAACCGTCTGCCTCTGACAGTGATTGATGGGAGAATATGCCTGGTGCGTATTTCTGTGACCAGTGTCCCTGGAAAGGCTCTTTTATAAAGGAAAAACCACCACAAACAAAAAAGAAAAAAAGCCCCTCCACCCTCAACAAAGAGAATTGACCAGATTTTAATAACAAATAAGTTTTGAATTAATAAATCAAAGCCTGTGTTTACACCTGATACGAAGCAGAGCTCTTAATATCTCATTTCTATCCAGAAGAAGAAGGATTTGTTCTGCTTTGTCAATTCAATAGGCAATCCATCACTTATCTTTGTATTTTACCTCAGTTTCACTGGGAAAATTGCCATAAAACCTTCCACGTCAGTGAAATGTTCTATTAAAGCAGGGCTAAGCAGAATCACTTTCAGGTAGAATCTGCTGAAGCAGCCTGGCTCCCATCCAGATTTTCTCTGCCAGGCTCCACTTCAGCCCTGAAATGTCAAGATGCTGTATGTGATTTTAAAGGACTGCTTTCCTTCCTAAAATTTGCTGTGAGGGCCAGGAGCTGTGAGTAATTAAAACCAACTCACAATGCTGGTCTTAAGTAAATTCCTTGTTTCCTCTCTTCTCCCCTGCTAAAAAAATTGAACTGTGTACAGCAGCTGAGCTGGCAGAGCAGTGGGGCTGAAGTAGTGCAGCCAAATAAAAGCAGTAAGTAAAGTGAACAGACAATCTAGAATCTAGCCCTCAATGGTGGGGTTTTTTTATGTTGTATATCTATAATAGCTCAGAAGACAGACTTTCTCCACTAACCTGTCCTCCTGGAGCACCTGCGTGCAGCCAGACCAATATGATCAGGTAGATACAAAAATTCCTTAGTAGAAAAGATGTCAGTCATGGGTTATTATGCTGTTTCTTTCTGACCATATTCCCTCAGCGATGGATAAAGTGGCACCTTAAGGAGGCCGTTTGCCTTTACTGAAAGGCTAAGAGGCTTTTAAATTGTGCTGGAAAAGTTTCGTTTTGACAGCTAGAGAAGACACCATTCAGAGAGCTGGTCTAAGCAAATAAATAATTCTATCTTGGAACAGTTTTCTGTTATTATTAGTTCAATTATTACCAATAAAAAAAAAATGTAACACTCCCACCATTCTTAGTACAGCTGGAATGTGAGAGCTGAGAAGGACTTGATAATTTAGACACCCTGTCCCCAGGGCACGTCTCTCCACTGGTGTAACCCACCTGAAGACAAAGAAGTTGTCCTGTGGATTGATTTGCTCTAAAATGCATTAAAGAAATTCCCTCTTTCTGCTATGAACAGAGTTGGGGTGGTACTGCTGGCATACAGCATAGGTGCTGTCCAGGGGCTCTTGCCTGCGTCCAGCAGAGAGACCCTCAGGCCATGCTCCTGTCCCCTGAGATGACATGGCCGAGCCCCACCACGTGTAGGCAGGAAATCACATCCCATGGAAGCAACCTGAGCAAGCTACACACCACCCTGCAGCTGTTAGAGCAGGAAAGAAAAGGAGGAAAGACCACAAACAGGTGGGGTTAAGGAACCTGGGCAAAATGAAGACGGTGAGCTGGGAGGCTGTCCTCATTCACACCTGTTAAGGTGCATGAAGAAACTCAGAACTCGAGAGAAGCTGCTCATGTCCTTGCATTTAAAGGCATATTTGCTCAATTGGGACTTAAGAGAGCTGGTTTCCCCCTACACACAAATATTGGGTAAGGTAGAAGAGATCCAGCCGCATCTCCAGGGCTCCATTTGTAATGGTCTGCAGATACTTCCCAACGGCCACTGCTCTGCCCATTTCCCTCCTCGTGCCAAGGCTGGGGTCACAGCAAAAGCACCAAAGCAGCAACAAGCTTTACTTTCTGTGAATTTTGCATGAGCATGAATATTTCTAGAGCATTGCAGAAACACCAAAGACCAGAGAATCCTTTTATTTACAACAGTATAAACATAAAGTAAATAAAACAAAAAACCCCGCCTCCATTGAATAAAACTGATTTCAGAGAAGAAACTAATTACAAGTTGTTAAAGCGTTACCCAACACTTTTCCCATTATATGTAGGGCGATCATTTGTGTTAGAGTAGTATGTAACTACTTAAAATTCTTAACTATAATGAGAAATCTCTTGTTTTGTTTTGTTTTGTTTTATAAAAAAGGTACCATTATCATGTATTGCCAAAAAATATCAGTGCTACAGCATCAGAATGTTTTTCACAAGACAAATTAAAACTGAAAATAAATTTCACTGTACTTCATGATTAAAAATGGGTGTAGGCACTCGGGAAGACGTGAGTAATAATATTAAAGAAAGAATTAGAGGACTCTTGCAACTACTTTCTTGATAAGCAGTGGCCTGTAATGCAAATTACCAACACAGTTTCTGCTGGAGAGCTTCCCTAATTTAATATACCAGCAAAATAAACAGGTCAGTTGTGGGTGAGTACGTAAGTTTGGGGCCCAACTCCATGAGAAAATTCTACCATTCCAATTCTACAGATTAAAAATCACGATGCCTGTGACAGTGGTTTTAAGAACCAAAATGATGGTTATAGTTAGCTCCACTTAAAGACAGGATGAAAACCCACAATAACAACAAGAAAAGAAAATTTCATAAATATTATTAAACACTTGAAAAAATATTTATATTTAAAAAATATTTAAATAGTTACTTCTTTTTTGTGAAGGAAATGTGGGATGCTATTGGAAATGATTACAGTAGCTGGATCCTTAAAGAAAGTGATTAAAAGTGTAAGCTGCAAATTTTGGCAATTCTGCAGAGAAAAAGCTGTGGATATTTGATACTTCTCGGTTAAATTTTCTGATTTTAAAGCTGCTAGGTCTTACTGAAAGAGCAAAGTCAAGAGAGTTAAAAGTCTCTTTTTGGAGGGAATGAGTCACTGCTGCACAATAAGTTTAGAAAAAAAAGCTGCCCATCCCCTTTACCTTTCAACATCGCCATAAGAATCAGAATATTTAACTTCTGGTATATCCTGTGAACCTGCATGCTAGAAGAGTTGGAGGGAAATGCCTTTCTTAATGCCTTGAATATACCCCATTGAGATCCCTGAGTGTGCCCCATCAAGATGTGCTGAAGGCAGTGAGAAGAAATGCCAAGAGGGAGCTGCAAATTCTGCTCAGTGTTGGCTAGTGTTTCTCAAGGAAGCCAACTGTGTTTTAATTGACCAAAACCAATTAATGTCATTCATGGCATTGCCACATCGAATAAGCAGTCCTCCCAGTGTGATATTAAATTGCTAATACGATGGCAAGCATTTTTTCTCTGATATCTGCCGATACATAAACTACAGTCTTTTCACTTCAGCTGGCTCATTTGGTAAACAAATGGCAACAGCTACAGAACATGAGCTGCTCTTCCCTTAGCTCAGGAGGGCCACCTCCTCTGTCCTGAGCCATTTCTAGACATTTCCATTCTCAGTCAGGCCTTTTTCAAGGCTTAGGACAGGGTTATCCTCCAAACAGGCTCTAGGCCCTTGAAATTTGTGGCTTAGGGAGCTGATTAATGCAGAGTTCATGTCTTTACATTTAATAGCACATAGTGGGTTTTTCTTATTTACTATATGAAAGTGTTGGGGTGCTTTTTTTGGTTCCCGTGTGATGAAATTTTGGCACCTCAAAGTGAGGTGTCCCACTGTTTAATTATCTGCTGCATGAAGACCCACCTCCTTCTGTTTGATTTAAATCTGCCACCTGCTAGTTTCACTTGATGGTCTCTAGTTCTTACAATAGAAAACAAAGAAAATAATCCATCCCTACTCTTCTCTGTTCATGACTGTGTATTCTCTCTGCCCTGATTTTTTTCTGTTTGATATCACTCCTCCAGCCTAAAACCTTCTCGTTCCTGGAATCCTTGAATCACTCCAGCATCAAGGTTGCTCCATATTTTTAGTTATCTTCACTGCGCTTTGGATCTTTGCCATTTCTATTACACATGGGCCAGAGCCACTGGAAGCAGGCACTGGAAGCAGGCAAGCCCTCCCCATGATTTCTGCACTCTGTCCTGGCTTGCCCCAACAGCTTTGTGACAGTTTCTGAGCACTGAACCGATCTTTCCACAGAGTTATTATGACTGCAAGATCTTATTTATGAGTGGGAACAAGTTGGTTAGAAATTTCTCACTTTCAATCACTAATTCACTGCTCTCTAATCACACCTGACATATAGTTACTGCCTCCATCCTGGTCAGAGTCAGTAATGCCACCTCAATTCTACCATTTCCCTCGTTCGACCTTAATTCTACAAAAAATTCAGGTTTAGTTGCTGGTGTTAGCTGATTTCACTGCTACTTTTGTCCTGGATAGTATAGGCCCTTTGCCTCCAGCCAAGTCTGACCCTCCTATACAAGCTGTGCCCTGTCACTACCTGCAAGGAACTGAAAAGAAGATTTTCCTCAAACAACTAAAGATGGGACATTGTCACGCCTCCAGCCCAGACCCCCACATTGATGACTGAAGAAACTGATACCTTGTCAGCTGCTCTGGGGAGCTGTGTTGCTCCTCATCTGTGTGGAACTCTCTGTCCTGCAGCAAGTGTTTCTGGGGAAGTTTTGGAGGAGATGCTTGAATCCTGCCTGGACCCTACATCTGGCTTCCAAAACCTCTCCCTGCCTCTTTCCTGCTTCACTGGTGCATACAGGGACCACAGCCACCTGGTAGACTCCAGCATTTTTAGGAGGCGATGTATTCCTGACATCCATGAGTCTCTAACTTATTCTGATTATGTCATCCTCCATGCAAGGACAGTACTTTCCAAAACAGGAGGACTTGAGACCCACAGGGCAGAATCTCCACCCCAACAGTAGCTCAACGTTCTATGCATAGCCTGGGGACCGCCTGCCTGTCAGTCTGGCATCCCACCAGAGGACACCACTCCGTAACCATTGCCCTGTGTACCCTCCTGCACAAACGCCCATGTCCTGGCATTCCTCCCAATGCTGACGGCTGTACATCATGTAACTACACACACAGGTATCTCACTTGCTTACCTGAATGTGTGTATGTACATATATAGCATATATATAGATATGCATGTCTGTGAGAGGAGGACCTTGTCTGAAATTGTCCTCATGGTAAGACTGTTGTGATCCATTTTAAAAGGCAATGACAGCCCCACCACTTGTGTGTATCAGACCCAGACCATGGCTCCTACCTCAGCAGAGGGGGAAGAGACGCAGGGAGTGATGCTGTCAGTGCTGGAGGTGATACTGAAAATCAGCACATACCATACTTAACACAGATGTTATCATTTCTCTCTGAACAGTGGAAAACCACTATTTAATAAAACATGCTATAAAGAAAACATGCTATCAGAGGGACGTTCTATATAACTTTCAAAAAACAGAGGTACTTAGATGAAATTTAACTCTAGTTTAAATCAAAATATTCCACTTTTTCTAATGCTAACTACTTCTTGTGCCAAAGGAACTGAGTTGCAGGGATTCCCACAAGGTGTTGGGGAAAGCCTGTGCTGCGCCATGGCCTTGTGCAGCCCAGGGTACGGTCCTTGCAAGTCTGAGCTGTGCTGAGGCTGGCAGCTCCAGCTCTTGGGACCAGCAAGGCGTGGGAGTTACATTCACCACAATTCGAACCATTAATAAAATGTAACGCTTTCCACACGCAGGTCAAACCTTGCCTTAATATTGGCAGATGCGGTCAGATCTGACAGTCCTACAGCAGCACTGAGAGAACCTTTAGTATCCAATCGCCTACCACCCCTACCGAACGGCAGGCTGAGGGGAGACCTTATCACTGTCTACAACTGCCTGAAAGGAGGTTGTAGAGAGGTGGGGGTTGGTCTCTTCTCCCAGGTAACAAGTGATAGGATGAAGGCTTCAAGTTGCACCAAGTTCAGCTTGGACATGAGGAGAAATTCCTTCACCGAAAGGGCTGTCGGGCACCGGCACAGCTGCCCAGGGAGGTGGTTGAGTGCCCATCCCTGGAGGTGTTCAAAAGACGGACAGACGAGGCGTTCAGGGACGGGGTTTAGTAGTGGACAGGTACTGTTGGACTCGACGATCTCAAAGGTCTTTTCCAGCCAGGCGATCCTACGATTTCAGCTCTCCGGGACGGACAGGGGCCGGGGCGCCGGGGTGCTGCGAGCGCCGCTCCGTGCCGCGGCGGTGCCGGGCTCCGCGCTTCCGCGCCCGCCGCCGCAGCCCTGCCCCCGCCGCCTGCGCGGCCCGGCGGGGAGGCGGGGGGATTTCCAAGCGCCGCCGGCCGCGCCGCTTCCTTTCCTTGTTTTGCTTTCGATCTGGACCTTTCTCCGCCCGGGCGGAGGCACGGTTAAACTTTTAGTTTTGCTCCCGCGATTATTCAGCGCCTGTTTCCATTTCCATCCCGCGTCCCCTGGCAACGGCGGTAACCTTGAGGAATTGCATAAGGGCCGCGGGAACGGGGCGGCAAGGTAAATTTTTCTTTTTTTTTATGTTTTTACAGTTGTCTTTTTTTTCAATTGCTCTTTCTCGCCGCCCCCCCTCCCCGCGTCGCTGCCGTTGCGGCGGGCGCGGCGGGGCTGCCGGCTGCGGGTGCGCAGCGGGTTAAAAACAAAGGTCGGGCTGCGGCTGCCGGGGCCGAGTCCGGCTCCGCCGCTGGATTCGGGAATGGGCACGGGGCGGGGTGAAGCGGCGGCGGTGGGATGCGGGAAGGGGTACCCACCGCTCCCCGGGTGCGGAGCCCCGGCGCGCGAACAAAGGCGGGGGGCGTTGAGTCGGGAGGGCCGGGGCGCGGCGCGGGCCGGCTCGGGGGAGCCCCACACTTGTGGCGGGCTCGGAGGCTGCCGGTAGCCCCGGTGAGGAGGTGCAGGGGAAGCGGCGGTGGAGGGGATTGCGGGCGGGGGGGGGGGGGGGGGGTCGTGCTGTGCGGGGGGAGGGGGGGGCGAGGGGGCCGCGCGGGGCGGGGGAGGGGCGGGGGGAGGGGGCGGGGCCTAGGGGGCGGCGCTGCCGTTGCACAAGGGCGGGGCGGAGGGGGCGGGGCCTCGGGGGGCGGGGCCGGAGCCGAGTGTAGGGGGCGGGGCGGGGCGTTGCACGGGGGCGGGGCCCGTGCGCCTCCCCGCCCGCCCTTGCGGCGCCGGTTGAAGACCCCGGTGGCGGCCGAGGCCTCCGGGGTCCGGGTCTTGGGTTTCGCGACTCCGGCGGTGCGGAAGGAGGGGCGGCGGGTTCCCGCGAGCAGCGGAAGGAGGAAGTGCTATGGGGTTGCGGCCCTGTGGCGGGGGGAGTGTTTGCTCGTTCCTGTTCCCGCCCCCGCGTCCGGGCCGTAAAGTAAACACGACTCCGAACGCAGGCGTTGCTGGTGGTTTGGGGTTTTTTTCCTCTCTCGTGCGTGGTGTCGATGAATCCGCCGTTAGCAAGTGCGTCACGCGAGCGCTTAGCAGCCGGGGCGGCGCTCTGCGTTCCGGGGGTTTGTGGCAGGAGTAAATATCGCCGGTCCGTGCGGGCGCAGGCAGTGCCGCGGGGTCGCAGCGCGGGGCGGGGCGGTTGTTCAGCGCCCTCCTGCCCCGCACCAGCAAGTAGGGGGCCAAACCTTGAGTGTCTTCCCCTCCGCTCCAAGGAAATTTATGAGCAGGGGGTTTATTCCAAGCATGTTAGAATCATAGAATGGTTTGCGTTGGAAGGGCCTTAAAACCTATCCGGTTCCAACCCCCCTGCCATGGGCAGGGACACCTCCCACCAGACCAGGCTGCTCAAGGCCCCATCCAGCCTGGCCCTGAACACTTTCAGCAAGGGAGCATCCACAGCTTCCCCGGGCAACCTGTGCCAGTGCCTCACCACCCTCATTGTGAAGAATTTCTTCCTAATATGTAATCTAAATCTTCCCCCTTCCAATTTAAAGCTGTTCCCCCTCATCCTATCACTACTCGCCCATGTATGAAGTCCCTTCCCAGCTTTCCTGTAGCCTCTTCAGATACTGGAAGGCCGCTGTGAGGTCTCCCCAGAGCCTCCTCTTCTCCAGGCTGAAAAACCCCAACTCTCAGGCTGTCTGCATAGCAGAGGTGCTCCATCCCACCTTCCAGTGTTTTGAGTCAAAGTTGTAAGTGCTTGGAGAATTGGATGCCTCAGCCCAGGTTCCCAGTGATGTTTTAGTATAATTCCCACTTTGATAGTGTGAGCACCTAAACAGCAGAGCATTTGAGGCTTGCTTATTTAGACACAGAGCTCAGATAACGGAATTTCAAAGCGCAGAACTTTGCTCCTGGTTAGTGTATGGTTAAAATTTATAGCCCAGCTTACAATGCTAATATGTTGCAGAAAGTAGTGTCTTGAAAGTGGGAGTAGTTGTAAACTACAGCCTCCGTTTCTGGAGATTAAATACAGCATGTTTAATTTTATAGTTGTTCAAGTCTTAACAGGTTTACATATAATAAGCTTTGCAGGGTGCCTGTGTTAGTACCATAAAAAGAGAGCAGAGTGGAGCAACAGCATTTAAATTCACCCTAATGTGGAAGTGGTAATATAATCATACAAGTAGCAGAACTGATCTGTGAGGCAGATGGTTTCTGTCTGAATTTCAATCTTTCTGTGCCACCAGCCTCTTTGGAGACATCAGTGTCCTGTGGTACCTTGTATGTAGCCATTCCTTTTCACTGGTTCATAGTGGTGGAAGGTCTGAGAGCATCGACTCTTTTTTTTTTTTTGTGGTATCGCTATGGCTTTATTGCAGTCTTGTGCTACACTGCAGTTCTTTAGCTAAGTACAGGCAGGGTAAGGTGACACCAATGGTGTCCCTCTAAGGCTGTGGATCTCAGGTGGTTGTCATAGGTAGGTAGGGGTCAGCTGTTCTTTTTGACATATATATTTTTGTGGTGAAGCTTGGTTACTTGCTGCCTACAAAAGTTGCAGATTTCAGAAGATGTCAAGTCAGCCTCTTGAGCTGTTCTGCACAGGCTGCATTACATGAAAAGGGGTAGCTAAGAGGTATGAAAAGTAACATACAGGATGTTAGGAAAGGGAGTTAAACACTGCAATCACCATTGCATGGAGGTCTTTGATATGTGGTAAGAGAGGCAGAGTCTTAATGCACAGCTGAGGAAATTATGCAGAAAAAAGAAGGAGCTAAGATTCAAAAAGAAATGGAAATATTTTTGGAATAGAAAGAGTATATATTAGAATAAATGGTTTTATGTAAATAATTTTTCAGCCAGGCTATGTATACCTTAAATTAAAATATTTTAAAATATATATATTATATGTATATTAATAAATTTAAAAACCAAATGGAGAGGAAAAGCTGACAGGTAAAGAACATAAAGATTGCCATGACACATCCTCTCTTGAAGAGGAGCATCACCCACATGATATTAAAACATCTCCACGATGCAATATTTGGAGTATGATAAGCTTTGTGGTAGCTAAGATGTTGTAGAAGGCGACTACAGATGGCATAGAGAGGACAGAGTGGTTGGTGTGTGCATGAAGTAGGATACTTTTTTGTTAAAGAGGAAATACTGTTTTGGGAAGTAACAGAGGATCTCATGAATGGATGTTCTAGGCCTGTATAGGAAGAGAAGAGGTTGGAGCTATTTGACTTTCTGCCCAACCAAGACATTGACAGTGACTGTCATATATTAAGGGAGAGTAGAGAAGCTACAAAAGTAGGAAATATGTTGATAATGGGAGGCTTCAGTTGCTGCAGTGTAGTTTATCTCATGCTCCAGCATGAAATTTGCCCAGGTACTAACTTTCTAGGTGCTAAAATCTCCTTTCTAGATGCTAAAACACCCTACTTCCTAGGTGTAGCTTGTAAGGGTACTCTGTGGGTAGCAATTCTGGGCAAGGTCCTGGCCAGAAAGGAATGTGTTCAGAATTTTACATTAAAAATGCCAGCCAGCTCTGACGTGACAGTGATTGTAATGTACTTAGACTCAGTGTTGCTTCAGGAGCTTACATAAAGGTGAGGGTTGTTGTGGCAGTATTTATTTTTCCTAAGTAAATCTTCACAAAGGAGGACAAAAATTGAACAAGGTGGTCCAAGGTAGCCAAAAGTGGAAAATACTTTTGGGTGACATGTAGTTCTTCAAGACATTGTAGTGAAGGCTGAAAGCAATTGCATGGCATCTGTCAGAAATGCCGAAAAAGCTGAGCAGAGTAACACACAAAGTAAAAGAGCTCAGTAGAAGTAAGAAGACATCTTTCAAAAGTTAAAATTTTGTCTCCAAATGGGAAAGGTGGAAAAGAACATAAAATCTGTGTTAAACACAATAACGTAAGCCAGAAAGAGTCATGGAACAAGTTGCTAAAGACATGAAAACAATTGGTAAATCCTCTTTGAAATTCATCAAAAGCAGGAAACCTGTTGGTAAGTGATCCGTGGGCAGAAGGAGTGCCCAAGAAAGATAAAGTCATAGCAGAAGAGTGAAAAAAATTCTTTGAGCCTTGCATCACTGAGAAAGAGTTTAAGGAGATTCCTTTGCAGAAGGCTTTTTTTTTTTTTTTTTTTTTTTTTTTTTTTTTTTTTTTTTTAAGGAGTGAGTTGTTGGAGAATTTCTCCCAAATTGAAGTGTCTGGAGGTATCACAGATGGTATCAGAGTGAACTACTGATAAGGATGAAGTAGATGGCAGGAGGTGATACTTCTTGAAGAGTTGAAGGAACTTAAAATACAAAATTGCTGAAACACTGCCTGTTGTGTGTAATTTGTTGCATAGGCCTGCCTTGGTGCTCCAGGAATAGAGGGTAACGAATGAGCTGTCAGTTTTTCAAGGTTTCTCAGGAGACTGAGAACTCCAGGGTGGTCATTTTTGTTTGCTTGTTTGTTTGCCAGGGATTAGGGAATGGGATTAGTGAACACTGGCATAAATGTGATACATTGATAAATACTAGCCCTGACTTTTGTTAAGGAGGAGCAGTGCATCTGGAGTCTCTCCAAAGGCATTCCTAGCTGTAGTTGAGGTCTGCTTTAAGTACTTACTAAAGCAGGGCCGGTTTCAAAGTGCGATCAGGCTGCTCCAGGTGGTATGGTCAGGGTCGGTTTGCTCAATGAAAGGACATTGCCACTTGTTTGCATTCCACCCCCACCCTCCACACCCGAGTTTGCCCAGGGTCTACCATTCAGCAGTTGGAGGAAGGGATAGGTGGTGGTGTGACAAGTTTGCTGATTGTATTAATTCATTCAGACCATGGAAATCCTGAAGGCTGAACTGAAAAGACTGCAGAAAGATCTTGTATTGAAAGTGTAGATGTGAGTTTGCAAATGAAACTGAGTACAGACCTATGTAAGTATAATGCACGTGGAAGGGAATGCAATGTCAATTTTCTGTACATAAGGACTGAGTTTGAGCTGACTTTTTACTTAGGAAACGATTATACAACACAGATAATCCTATGCAAAAATAAGCTCTGTGCCCAGAAGAGGCTAAGAAATCAGAGGGCAGGTTGGCAACGATTAGGAAGGAGTAAAAAGAGCAATAGAGAACACCATCATGCTACTATAAATCCGTGTTGCTCGCCTCTCCTGAATAGCTTAACAATTTTTGATCCCCATCTCAAAAAGGATTTAGTGAAATTTCATGAGCTGAGGAGAAGGGCAACAAAGATGATCAACAGCATGAAAGAGCGTTTGTGTAAGAGTAAGTACCTTGAAAAGAAGTAACTAAAGAGGATGTGAGGAAGTTCTTAAAAAACATTAGTGTGATGAGGAAACTGTAGTAGTAATAGTACAGATAAGATAACCCTGACCAAACAAAACAGTTGGGAAGCAGCTTCAAAACAACGTGTTTTTCCTGCAGTGTGCAAATTGTGGTGCTCATGGCCACTGCGTGTATTATCAGGAGTTTCTGTGGCATCATGAGCAATTAGGCAGTCTGTGGGAGAGAAACTTGCTGTGCAACTTACCAGTCAGAACAGTTCAATATCAGATTTTGGGCACTGACTGCCCACAAAGAATTACTGTGGATGCTGATGAAGAATTATTGCTGAAAACTGCAAATAGAAACCACCTCCACTGAGAGGCATAAGCTACGGTCCGTTTGCAGATAACATAGAGAAGTAAGACTGTGTATTGCCCTTTGTTATGTGACTCTTGTGGCATAAGATCTTACGAAACTTCCAGCAAAAAGTGTTTCTATGACAATCATGTTTAATCTGTACTTGTAACCCCTGGACTTAACTGACACAAGTTACAGTCAGGTTAAGTGCATCCTGTATGCATTTAACTTTGCATAGAAGTGACACCCCAGCAAAATTCCTCTGATGTTTCTGGGATTAGAACCTCAGTTTCTACTTTGAGGTTCTTATATTGAAAGTCATGGTCCATTTGTAGGTAAAGAAGTAAAACTAATCATGTGTTACTCTTATTTATCTCTATGACTCCTTGGTAGATTGCCCTTTTGAAACTCGCTTCTTCAAAGACCTACAATGATTGTGATATTGAGGGCATAAACCATAAGGTGGTGTTTACAGAAGTTTTGTTATAGCTTATGGTGCTATAAACTGTAATTAAAACATTTTCTGATGTGTTCTTTGAGATCATAAGTGCAAAAGCAAAGCAAATAAGCAAGCCAAAAAGATACTGAATACTGTGAATGAGAAGAACAGATTTATTAAGTTTTGTATTCCTCAAGTATGAATGTAATAAAATTATTTCCCCTTGTTTTTTTTTTCTGAAGTTTTTTTGGAACTGCATGCAGTTTCTTCCTAGTATTGACTATGTGTGAACTCTCATGTTAAGATTAAAATTAATTTAAATAGCCAGTAAGAAACACAGGAGTCACCAATTAACAGTTATTAGGGGTTAGCGGAAGGGAAAGCATGTTAATAGTTATGAGTTCAGTGTTTACTTATATATGTATGTATATGCACACATCCATATCTGCATATATGTAAAATATAAAATTAGGTGTTTTATATATTAGCATAATTAACACACTGTGCAGCACACATTTTGATTGATAGACTATACTAAAAGAGTTTTAAAACTTGATTTTCCAGTTAGTGCTGGATCTGTTTTCAGTTTCTTGGAAGCTGATGAAAAGTTACTGTTTTTTTGAATGAGCTAGGGAGAAAAGGAAGAAGTGGTAAGCAGTAGAGTAGTGTTTGGTTTCTTTATGTGTAATGTACTGCAAGCCTGGCTTTGTATATATTGAAAATCTTCTGACCCCTTTGTTTGCTTGGGGCAGATTGCAACAACTGTAGAGCACCCTTTGGTACAAGGCAGACCTTTTATCTGTTGCAGCTTGGACACAGGCATCCAGGAGCGAATCCGCATGCATATAGATCTTGTTTCACACAAGCTGTAATACTAAAATCTAATGTTAAATTATTTTAAAATGTTATTTAATAGGCTACTAGCTTTCAAGATGAGCTTGGAAGTAATAATTTCCATACTCTTGACGCTTAAACAGTAGAGCAGGTTACAGTTTGCTAGTCTTTCAGCTGACCTTTACAGGCTTGGTTTGTAGCTCCCAGCATATCTGGTGTTAGGAATGCAGTAAAGGTATGGAAAAGCAAAGTATTTTTATTTGTCCCGTAGTTTGGATTGCATGTGACAATGGATGTTGTCTAACCATTTCCCATTTGCTGAAAATTATTTTTAGTACTTTTTAAAGACTTACGTGCTTAACATTGATGTAGCACAAAATAAGGAAGGGTTGCTTGTGGGTTTTGTTAAGTCTGAAGTGTGGATAAATTCTGCTTTTTTGATGTGTATGAAGAGCGACATGTGACATGAAGGGCTTGATGAGTGCACAGAAGACACATCTGTACTGTAATATTCCTATTGATAGTGGACATTCTTGGCAGCATTACAGGCAAACCCCTTACAGCTTTACCTAAGCAAGAAAATGCCTTGATTCTGTAAGAAATTGAAGTAGCAACAAGTTTAGGCCTTTAGATACATTTCATATAACATGCACTTGGTGCATGATCTGGACTTTTGTGCATTTCATGCACTGGCTGCTCTTTTAAGGTGTTTTGTTGAGTTGTGTGAATGTACTTTGTATACAACTGAGAGATGAATCGGTGGAAAATACCAAACTACTGAATTTAATTGGAGGTGGCATATAAGTTTGTAAAATTGAAATTAAACACTCCACTCCCAAATGCATTCCAGAATTGTGACAGCATCTTAACAAGTTTGTCTAAAATAAAAATAATTCCTGGTAGGAAAATAGGTGGGATAGGAGACTAATGTTTTTAAATTACTGAAAGCTTTCCGTCAGTATCTGAAATCCCAAGAGTGCTACATAAAAAAGATGAAAGCAAAACTTGAGGATAAAATTGAAACCAAATTTAAACAAAAGTGAAACCGACTCCATTGGTTTTCATTTGCCAGTTGGTGAAAATGAAAGAATAAACACAGAGCAAAGATACATGAGAGCTGAACTTGAAAAATTATTTCAATTTTATTATTAATTTCATCTGTCAGTAAATTTGACTTCTGCATGACAGCACTACTTTAGCAGATTACACAGTAGGGAGTAGGAGTCGCTCTCCCTGATGTATCTTGAGTGCTACTGTTCCCAACCAGTGGTCTGGGTGACAGCCCCGCAGTACCAGAAACAGCATCTTCTTCATTCACGGAAGTAACGTTTTGAAATGTTGTGGCAAACGCATACAGGAAGTACAGTGGGTGTGATGGCATCTAGTGTGATGAAAGGGAGTCATTCATCTGGTAGGTGCACTTGAATTTTATTCGTGTGGAGATTTGAGTTACTGATAGATAGGAACAGGTGTAAAACATGTGATGGCCCTTTTTTTGCTCCCCACCTTTGGCATTGTCTACTTAGATCTTGGTAACCAAAAGGTGTTGTCTGGTATCAGCTTTGCTGATGACATGAAATGACTGTGAATGGTTTCACTCCATTTCCACAGACCAGTCAACAACTAGAAGGTCCTTTTTGACCTGGAGGATTAGCTGGTGAATTGGTCAAAAGATGACCTAATATTGGGTGGCTATGGAACCTTGAATGAATATCTTGTATGTAGAGACTCATGTTCCTGGGCTATATTGCCAAAAAGATTGGGCATTCAGAAACTTGGACAATCACTGCTCTGCTGAAGCTGTACTAGGATGAAATGAAAGACTTTATTTCCAGACATCTAATTCTCACACATATGCACACATTGCATTTGAACATATAAAAACTAAATTCTTCAGATGCCAGAACTGGAGATTTGAGATTGATGAGGGAAGCTGATGAAGGCTAACGTTGTTTAGTTTAATAATATTTATTTGGCTTAGGTAGGAAATGAAGATGAGTTCAGTGTCTCACTGTAGCTCAGTAGTATTTTAGGAAACTTCTAAGATAGAAATAGCTGCTGCAGATCAGAAATTGAGGCTGCCTCATTGCTGTTGCTCTGTAGTCAACACAAAAACTTTAAATTGTGTACACTTTGTAACCGATCCTATTAACTATTCACATCTCAACGTGAAAATGAGTTAAAAAGTTCCTGAGTATCCTGTGACAGTAGAAAGGGTAGCGTTTTTATAAAAAGGAGAATTACATCATACTGTTTCAAGCATCAGTATTAAGCATTTAATACATAGCACTCTGTAAGTGCAAGCCTTTCAAGTATACGTACAAAAGAAGGTTATTCTCTCAAATTCTTCCGTGTCAAGCAACATCTCTGTAATAGCTAATTCAATTTATTTTTTGTGCTCAACACATCTGCTTCTTTCATGGTGCTATTTTTGTAACTGTAAATAAGTGCATGTGACAGACATGTTTCCAGCTCACAGTGCGGATGGTTCAAAGGATCCCAGCCCCCAAGTCTGTGCCTGCTGTGCTCTATCTGTAAAGAAAGCGTCTTAAGTAAGCAGGAGAGTGCTTTTTACAAATCTGAAATAACACACACTTTTCATTAATACCTTCTCCTGGAAGTAAAGGAGAAACTGCTTTCTTGAAAGGGCAGGTATTGGTGCTCTCTGTGAGGTTGGGCAGCAGTAGTTTATGCTCCCTGCTCTTGTTGCTGCGCTAGTGATTAGAAGTTCGGGTAGCAAAAGGGTAGGTGTGGGTTAGCTATTAACTTCAGTGGTAGAAACTGCCCTTGCCCAGACAATAAAATGAAAACTTTAAGCAAATATTAAATCGCGCTTTAGTGTAGTGTGCAAATAGTTTTTGCTGCGTGTTGCAGAACAGTATGTTATACAAACAAAGGTAGCTGTGAGAAACAAGCCCAATCCGAGCAAGGTGGATTACATCAGGTGCAGGTCACGGCCAGTGAATGTGAAAGATTTTCCTGAACACATTTCTCAGTGTTAGCTGTCTGGAATAATTTTTCTGCCTCTCTGAGTGCCTCTGAAGTGTTATTGTCTTCTCTACAGTCCTGCCTGAACCTCACAAGCCACCATTGTGGGAACACTGAGATTAAGGACTGTTGTTTTATGATGGCAGTTTTTCTTAACATATAGCACCCTTTAAAACACTGACTCTGTACTTAGAAGAATGCTAGACAGGACACAGAGATGAAGTCTGCCCAGGCTTTAAAAGGTATTTTTACAATTTAAGATCCTGATCTTGCAGATACTTGCATGTGGGATTTTTCCACTGCTTTCAGAGTGACATATGTAAGAAATATGTTGTACTTGAAAGTTTTAGGGATGTCTTCTGTAAACATAGTAACATAGCACAAAGAGTGCATTGGTCTAACAGAGCCGTGGAACTTAAAAAAATTCTTTTGAGTTGCATGAGTATAGGAGAGGTGATTCTTGATAGTTGAGCCTTAATAACCTTCTAGTTTTCATTAGGCTGGAAAATTCTTTATGAATCAGATGTCAAATGCTGAGTTTTCTTGGCAGCTTTCAAGAATGCACAGAGATTGGATTCTGTGGATGCTGACTGACATAGCTAAGCAGCAGCAGCTATTATGTGTGAGTATTTAGGAGCAGAATTGTGTGTGAGCACTTAATTCTGAAATTAAAATGATTTATTGGGGGATAACTGCTCCCCAATGCAAGGAATTAATTATTCCCTGACAACCATGCCAGCAGTTTTCATGTTGTAAACAAGCCCTTCTTGAACTTGTCTGAGTGAAGTACAGTCCTACTACTGAACAGCCACCAGCATCTCTCTTATAGGCATCTTTTGTTAGACATCCCAGATACTGAAGGCTTTCGTCAGAGTTGAAACAAAGCTTAACAATTAAATAAATCAGGTAAAATTTATGACTGCGTTTGAGACGTATGAAGGAGGTGGCAGAGGATGAGTTTTCTGTAATCACACACTGTTGGCTGTAATTTGCATTGTCATCTTGATGCTACTAGAATCTGGCATCTCCATCTTCACTGCAGGCAGGACCTGGGAAACAAATGAAAGAACCCCCTAGGAAACAGTGTGTTCATTTAAAGATGAAAGTAAAGCAATCATTTTGTATTGTCAACAGACTGGCAGGCATTGATATGTGTGCAGGTAATTGTTCTAGTAGGGACGCTGTGAAGATGATCTTTAACAATCTCTTTGTTAGAAACCTGGACGAAGTTACCAGCTGATGTAAGTCACCACGATGCCAGAGAAGGGAATGAGCTCAGCCATAGACTTCGTGTTGTTAAGTGTCGTGGTAATGTTCAGGAAAGGAGCAAATGCAAAGGAAATTTTATTGTAGGTATTGAGAGTTGAAGCATTGTTTCATGATGGCTAAGTCCAGAAGCAAAAATTCAGCCTTCTGTCTGTTGTGTTAAAATAAGATGGCTTTTTCTTCAGTGCACTTCTAGTGTGCAAATCTGAAGGCTAATTCTAATGACTCCTGAGATCACTGCAAAATAACAACTCATGTCTTTGCTGCTGAGGGAGAGTAAGCTTTGCATGGAAACCAAAAGAAAGAGTCTGTTTTGATGTGTAATGTCTGAATCCCAGCCAGGGTATGTTAACACCCTTTGGGTGGAACAGAAATGCTATAGGGCTGATGAAACACATTCTATATACAGTATGAGTTCCCATTGTACGTTTTCCTGGCCATGTTTATCATGCAGCCTGTAATGCTGATTTCAATACATGTTTGAGATATTTGCTGCCTTTGTTTTGTTTGGATTTTTTTTCCAGGGAGTGTTGGTTTGGTGGGGGTAGGTTTTGCCCGCCGTCCCTTGAGGATGCAAGGGCTTTTCTTCCTTGTACCTTTGTGTGTTTTTCATGGGTACAGCAGCGTGAGAGGAGTACATGCTGAATGCTTCCCTCCTCCTCTGCCTTGCACCTCCCCACAGCCCGAGGTGGGCACAACCTGGCCCCTGTGAAGCAGGGGCTTTAGAAGTTGGGTAGCTGTTGCTAACTTGAATCTGTGATGCAGCAGCCCGGGTTCCCAGGTGTTTCACCACCCCACAGAACTTTTCCCATATCAACCATGGTTCCTATTGTAGCTCTGCCTTGTTTGGTTTGGAAGCCCAGGGAAGCAGGTGAAGCATTGCTTGCTGGTTGCCCGTGCAGTTTTTTTATAATGGCCAGACTGTGCCTTACACCAGTCTGCCCAGGACCTGCACTCTTCCACCATGCCTGTTCTCCCAATTCTTGGCTTTTCAGCCCGTTTTGATGGAGTCTCCTCCTTCCTGCAGGCACCTGAGCAAATAAGGTACCACCTTTCCTGCCTACAGTGAGTTATTTTTCTTGGTTGTGGACAGGAAGTATGTAAGCATGCTCATGGCATCTTTGCTGCTGTGAAGTGTTAGAAAAGAGCAGGAAAAATAACTGCCATAGCTACAGTGTGGATCAAGAGTATAACCAACACAGGAGCTGGGTCTGTGAAGCAATCAGCCATGGGGTGTACT
This sequence comes from Tapera naevia, assembly GCA_033556795.1. Classification (NCBI taxonomy): domain Eukaryota; kingdom Metazoa; phylum Chordata; class Aves; order Cuculiformes; family Neomorphidae; genus Tapera; species Tapera naevia. The sequence continues at coordinate 11,258,925 of JAUMJJ010000172.1, read as the reverse complement.
TTAAGGGAGTGCAAGGCAAAGGGTGCTTAGTAATAAGCAAATCTGCCAGCAGAGTTGTGATGTTTCCTCTGTCCCTCACTGCTCAGCACGGCATCACGGACAGAGTATTCCTAAGAAATTAAAAAGGCACCATAAATACATGCAGTGAAAAGACCAGAGGGGATAGATTTTATTCTTGCTTTGTATCTCTGTTTTTCAATGTCAAAAACTTCTTATTTTGAAACCTTAACCCTTGCGCTACTGAGATTGGCAGTGCCCACTTCTCCTGATTTGCTAATGCTTCTCTAATACTGTATTTTGCTGTTCATTCCAAAAAAGATGAGGATATTTGCATAATTTGGGGTTATCAGAAAGAAGATACATTAATTCTTCTTCCGCAGCATCACTGTTGAGATTCTCCTCCTCATGGGGGACGAGAAATGCACAAGGCAAGTGTCTGCCCATGGGCTGCTGGGCAGGAGGATTTCAGGCATCCAAAATTGGAGCAGCAGAGTACAGTGCAGTTAGGTTGTCTATGCTTCAATGTCAGTCTCACATTTCTGAAGTACTTCTGAGCGGGTGAAGCTGTCAAGTTTTTTTACCTAGGAAAAGTCTGTATCTTGCTGACTGGCTTGCCTTCCAGGCAAGGCTTTGCTCTGTGTGGTTAAACATGTACTTTGAAAGAGGCATCCGCAGTGGAATAGTTGAAAAAGGTGGTTCTATATACAAAACTCTACATGAAGGCAGAGTCCGAGCTGTGAGCAAGGGAGAGAATTTTGCTCCAAGTACTGTTCCTTAAAGTAAGGTCATGTTTCCTTGTATCCTGGAGCAGTCTTGGCATAGGGACAAATGCAGAACCCAGTTCTCTGAATCCTAAAATTAGCATATGGTCTCATTTCAGCCTGTCTGTTTGGTCACACAGGGTGATTGATGTTTTTCTGAACTAGCAAACAAAGGGAGTGCTTCAGAAGTTTACCAGCAAAGTACAAGATAACCTTTTTTTTAATAAGAAAATATTCTGTCTTTGCAGAGAAAAGAGAAATAGATACCATTCAGTATTCTGCACAGGTATTTTGTGATGAAGAAAGAAGAATTACTTTTTCAGATTATTTTTTTTTTTACTTCCATAGCAATGTATTTTTAACAAAATATCTGTAGGCAAAGAGCAGCTTGTGCTTTTGCGATAACCTTTGTGCCTTTTCAGTTATCCAGATGGTGTCAGAGGGAGTGAAGCTGAAGGGAAGAGAACATCTCCTGCTGCCGTTGCTTTCACTTTCTGTCTACAGCTGTTGTAATTTTAGTGAAGAGCTCTTTATTTTCAAAGGTTGCACTTTCTGTATGGCAGGAGTGTTATCGATGGTTGGGGAAAAAACAAAGTCAAACTTACTAGACCATTTTGCAGAGAGTAGAGAGGACTTTATTGAACATCATGGAATGGAAAAAAATATTTTCTAATGTCTCTTAAAGATGCATAGCTCTTGAGAATAACTAATATTTTTCTAATATCTCTTTAAAAATAAATGAGTGCTGTGAATTTCCTTCTGAAGAGTCTTGCATAAAGGATCTTAGAAAAATGTATCTTGTGAAGAAGTATAAAGATGAAAATCAGTGTGGTTTATTGTTTCTTAAGGATGCTGTGGTGACAGCTACCTGCTGAGTGCCCTTTGTGTGACTACTTGTAAATACATTTCTGTAAGCCCATGCTTCCCTCCCTTACGCTGTTGCGACTTTCTCTGTCGTGTCTGTTTTAGGAAGGTGGCTTGCACACTTTGCTCCAGCCTGCTGGTGTGATTTCTCTGTAGAATACTTGTTTTCAAGTGCACCGTGCAATAGCAGGATTGGTGTTACTGATTGGCCTCCTCCTGGTCTCTGTGTTCCTAACTGGGCTATGCTGGCCCAGCATCAGCAGATCCTGTTCTGCCTGCCCTCCGCAGCACTCTTCCTCTGAGTCATGTCTGCAGGATTAGTTCAGTTAATAGCTTGTTGGGGGTAGCTTCCATCATGTTTTTGTGGTATCTAGTTGCAAAAGGGAAGCTGAACTGACTGTAGGACTGGCACAAATAGTACCGTAAATAAAGCTTCGAAGAAGATCAAAATAATCTCTTCATAAACCGTGGCGTCAGCACATCTGTGGGCTGCACTTCTTGTGTGGATCTTGGCTCCTCGTGGGCTCCTGGTGGCCTCTTCCCTCCAGGCAAATGCTGTTGAGTTGGGGTTAGCCTTACATGCTTGGCACTTGTTTATAAGTAATTTCATGATGTCCTAGTATCCATCAATGTACTCAAGCTCCAATCACCAAAAAGGCAACTGCCCCTGACTATGGCCTGCTTTAAGAAGGAAGCGAGTGATTAAAATGGAGTGAGAAAAGGGAAATGATATTCATGGAGCTGCTGGTCTTAATACGTCTGTAGGAGATATGGTTAAAAATTGTGGTTCTTGAAGACTACCTGTCTTGTTAAGGATGACAAACATTCATAAAATGAGCTCCTGCCAGGTAGCCCTGCTTCCATGTCGAAGTGAGCTCCCTTGTTCTCGTATGACAGAAAAATGCTTTCTTAGATTCCATCTGCATTAGCAGTTGATTATGTTTCTTGGCAATTATTCTTCCCTTCCCCCACCATGGGACAGTGATAAACCAGAAATAAAAACAAACAGGAATTATTTTCAACGTAATTAATGCCAGAAAGTTTAACTCCAACATGGATCTCTAGGATTGTTAAGCATTTTCCTGTGTTCTCCCTGAAGAGATGCTGGAGGTCAGTAGAGTCTAAGTTTGAACCTGTGGTTTATAAGTGCAGGGGCTTCATTAGCAGTTTTGGATTAAGGGGTTCCACTCGGTCCTCCCCTGCTGCTCCTTCCTGCTGAATTGCTGGAGTACCCTCCTCTCTCAGTTGCACTTCCACATGTGTCTTTGACCTGGATGAGAGCAGTGATCTGGGTTCAAACAGACAAAAAAAGCGTCAACATTAAGAGTTGTTGCTTGTAAGCCTGCTAAGTTCCCTGGTCTTGTTCACAAAGCTGCCCACGTTAAGAGTACCGTTAGCATGAGACAAAATTGGAACTGGAGTAGAGTGGAGCGAGAGATGCTCCTTTGTTACTGGTGGAGCTGGAGCTGTTCCTTCTCCCTGCAAGCCCCAGCCAGTTCTCCTCCTCTGCCCTGCTGCCCTGGCCATCTCTGGCCACAGTCTCTCTAAGACAGAAGAAGATGGTCCCAAGTTACCCAAAGCAGGCATTAAGCCATTTTTCTCCTGGTTAACTTGAATCCGAAGGTTCAAGCTGGCAAAGGTAGCTGAGCTCCTGAAGGGGTTTCTTAGGCCTGCAGTTGGCTATCCACAGCTCAGGAGGTGATGGTGAAGACAGTGGGAAATGGATGCCTTGGTAGCTCTGAAAATACTGATAGGGATCCACTTGTCCCGATACGAGAAATAGTCATCTGCAGGTAGTTTCTGCTCTGTAGGTGTAGATCTGCAGGAGAAGTGCAGTCTTAACGTTGACCAGGAATGGGAAATAGGTGCGTACATAGGTGCTCCTGGTTTTACAGCCTGCTTCAGGTTATAAATGTTTATATTTCATCCATACAAGGATCAACTGTTTCTGCTTTTTCCTTTCTGCTAAGTAAACACCAGAGAGAGGCTGGAGCAAAGGGACTTGGCATACTTGGTGTTTTGAATGGCTCACCTTGATTTCTGGCTTTGTAGGTTTGCTTTATAATGAATGTATTCTGATGGAAGGTGAAGCTGGCTTGGTGTTATGTGATGGCCGCTGAAACCTCACATGCCTTTGCTGTCTAGTTTGGAGAATTTCAAAGAGCTTTAAAAACTTGCCCGACTCTTACTTGCAGAAGGTGATTGGACCACTACTCACTGATGGATGAACTTCAGGTTCTCCCACCTGGAGCCATCAAAATTAGACTCCCAAATGCACGCATTAACCCTGCTTAGGGAAAAGCAGAGGCTGCTTTTAAGGCACTGCAGTCGTTCATGTTTCTTTCTGTACAAAAAAATCATGTGTTTGACAGCTCTAGAGAGGAGATGTGCCACATTTGTTTCCCACAAGCAAGTACTTGGTTGAGTTGACTGAATATTTTCATCACAAGCATGTTGTTGATGTGTAACTGCTAAAAAACCCACTGTGTTTTAGCACTGTTGTCAGTGCTGTCCTGAGGTGGAAGGGTCTGAGGATGTCTTCTGAAGATATCAGGCTTTATTTTCTGCCAAGCATACTTATAGAGGAGCATGAAGTGTGTTTTGATGAGCGTGCTGTGCTTGTCCCTCGGTGAAAGACATTCCCCTAGAAGATGTCATACCATTCCCTCCAGCTGGACATCATTGCGGGTTATTTTTAGCTAGGTTTAGTTTTACTTTCACATAAACAGAACTTGGGAACCACTCCTCCCTGCCTACAAACCAAACCTCATTTCTGGTTACCTTGGGTTAATATATCTTGATGTGGGTAATGGATATGAAGGTGCATGCTGACAGCTCAGGTGCTAGTCCCACAGGAATCCCAGGGTGCCAAAAAGGAGATGAGCCCCTAAAAGGAGATGAGCACCACAGCATCTACAGGGGAGCAGCAGGGGAAGACCCTTGGGGATGTGGGAGGGAAGAGACTACCAGCTCAACCCTGTGCTGTTTTGGGCAAGGCTGGCTTCCTCATAGTAGCAATGTTGGGTGCTTTCTTGCCTTCCGAAACACATTACTTTTGCATAAAGGCAGCTTCTGTTACTTCTGCATTGCCTGTCTCAAGTGGGATTTGTTGCTCCTGCCTTCAAGATGACTCTTTTGCCTTCTGCCTAATTTGTGCATTCAGAGGGGCTTGAAATTTGTCCTAGGGGCTGATTACCAGGAAGACAAGTCCCACTGCTAATTGGAGCACTCACAGCAAATGTTGAAAATGATGCACAGCATTCCCAGGAATTGTCCCAAAGTGCATGCACACTTAAAGATACCTTACAAAGAAGTGCATCCAAGATGATCATTGCATCTACTTGTTTACAGAAGAATAGAAATGTGCTTGCATTCTTACTACGTTGCCATTTACATTTTTCAGCTCAGCTTTGACCCAACATGTAGAAGGGGGAGATGGTACAGATGTCTCGTAGGCGTGCTGCAACCTGGGTGGGAATTGTTGGTGCCGAGCGGAGGGGGCTCCAGTGGCACGGCCGGCTGTTTGCCACCATCCTTGGGGTTGAGAAAGCTGTGCCTGAATCACCCTCACCCAGAAAACTTCTTTCTTCTGGCACAGAGAGGGGATTTGCACAAGGGCTTGGCTGTATTGGATTCTGGGGTTGGCTGTTTTTTCGTGTCTGACGTGAACCTGAAAGGGTGCTGAGCAGTTGCAGCCATTTTCTGAGCTGTTTGAGAAATTTGTAGTCACTGGAAAAGGCTGTGGCTGAAGAACGAGTGACCAGCTCCGCACAGTAGTAAACAAAATGCCAATATGTTTGCTAAGAGATTAGTGTGAGCACGGCTGCTGGTAAGTTCTTTGAACACATCAAAGAGCCTTATTGTTGCACTCGGGTTTTAATTCCTTATTAGTTTCAGGAAATACATGTCCTCAGAGCAATAAGAGGAAATTTTGAACGTTTTTCTTCCTCTTGTGCTGGGTGTGGGCTTGGTACTGCCTAATTGTTAGTCTGTCTGATGCCTGTACTCCCATAGGAAGCAAGAACAAACCCATTTACATTTGTGTCATTGCTGTGTGCTTTCAAATACATGGCCTACTCATTTTTTTCTTTCTTTTTTCTCTTAAGATCAAAGGTGACAATAATAGCAGAGCAGAGAAGTTAAGAATGATGAAGAGATCACAGATGTGAAGAACAAAGGAGAGAGGAAGGAACTGAGCCCAGTGCAGAGGGGGAGAGGAGAAGAAGAAACTTAAATGCAAGTACTTGGGCATGGAGATGATGGGTTGCAGACAGCTTAATAGGAGTTTAATGCAATATTTTAATCTACTTGTAGTGCCAGGTGGCATTTTCAGAGTGGTGCCTGAGTGGTTAATGTTTTTAAAATTTGCCTCTAGGTCAAAACTTTGGACTCCCAGGTCAATAATTTACAGCTCTAAATAGGGAAGTGGCATCAGGGTCACGTGTGTGTGTGACAGAGAAAGAGAGAAAAAAAAAAAGTAGTTGGTTTGAGTCTTAGCTGAATAATACAGTGTGGTGTGATGCAGCTGAGGGGCCTGTGAAGCACTCACTCCCTAACTAAGCAGGACTGAAATGTAAAATAACAGCTAAAAAATCAGTGACTGGGTTGATAAGAGAAGGGTGTAGGGAGGGGGTCAAATCACTCAGCCAGAACCAAAATGGTCTGATAAATTGATGTGATGTAAAATGTATTTTTCATAATCTTAGTCAAGTTTATGGGACAGACATAACCATTTGAAAGCACTCTCCTTAGCAGGTGAATCATTTTAGCTAGTGCAGGGATGCTGCCTGCATGTGAATTTTTTTGGTTATGTTTTTTTTCTTGGCAAAGAAAGGTCTTGTGCAAATGCAGGTATGTGGGCCAAAAAGAGGTCTCTTCAGGAACATAACTATTTTTCTTTGTGGCCTCTGGTATCCTGCCTGTGTCAGCAGACAAGCATTTACCAGTATGATGTATCTTCTGCAGGTGAAAGTTTTCCTGATCCAGGTGTACCAGAAGAATGTTTTCTGCCCTAAAGAAGGCTTTATCATCTCAGTTGTTCTTAGTGCAGGCTCCTGCACAGATCCAAAGTCACTTTTATATCTGCAATTGTTGGATGTCTCCAAAGCTTTAATAAGTTTGTGCTGTGCAGAGGTGGGGGAGCTGCCTGGGAGTTCTGCCTGGAAACCAAGTAAACTTGTCTGTTGTTCCCTGCAGCTTCTTCCCGGGCGAGTGACAATGCCTGTCGAAAGGATGCGGATGCGCCCCTGGCTGGAAGAGCAAATCAACTCTAACACGATACCGGGGCTGAAATGGCTGAATAAGGTAAAGGGAGTGCATGCACGTGTGTGTGTATGTGGACTGAAGAGGGACTTTATAGCAGTGCCTGAGTTGGATAGGTAAATCAGCTAATTCCTGGTTTTCAAAGGGGTGACACAAGGAGGAAGGGCAAAGCTGGATGCTTCCTGCTGAACCTGTTTCTCTGGCCTCGCCTGCCAGATCTGAGGCGCCCTGCTTTGGTCTGGTGCCTTTGTGGCTCCTTTGAAAGCGTTTTCCAGCTCTTTGTTGATGGAGTGAGTATTTCTGGAGACTCTGCTAGGTTTTTTTTTAAAGCTGGGAACAGATTGCTCAGCACCTAATGTGAGAAGGATGTGGACAAAATGTTCTCCAGAGATGGAAGAGTATATTCTATGTTAGACTCTGGGTTGAGGCAATGAGCTGCTCTTTCAATCTCGACTGACTTGTCTAATACTTCTCAACCTGGGAGAAAGCAGAGTAACTCCTCCTGTGCCAGTGTCAAACCTAGTATTATTTGTCCTAACTTTTACTGAGAGCTGTGGACACTTTGAAAGTACAATTGTGGGCTCCAAAATGTCATCTCCTGTTCTGTTTTCTTTTAAAATTGGCTCAATGAAACGGAGGAGTGTATTTAAGACCTTGAACAGTAAAAAGCCCTTGAAATATTGCATGCATTCTGCAGTATGCGGAAGAGTAATTCACCACACTGAAAAAGCATGGAGCAGTTTTGGCTGTAATGACCACTTTGTTAGCAAAATGGGTAAAAATGCACAAAATGAGAAACATAGGAACTGCCACTCTGGTTAAGACAGTAATCCAGTTAGTCTGGTGTCGTCCTCCCTGTAGTTGTAGTTGTGGTGCTCAGGTGTTCATTTTTACAGCTGAAGAATGGCAATTTAGATGACTTATTTCATCATCCAAAGCTAGAAATACTCGTTACGGTAAAATTATTGGGAGCCCTTTAAATTTCAGCTACTAATTTTGTTTCTCAGGAACTTCCTGGATCAGTGACTCTCACATGCTGTGGCTGGGTAAATAAATATTGCTTTATCCATTCTCTATTTAGCTGCCCTGTAAATTTGAGTAGGTCCTTGTTCTTGCATAATGGGGTCACTGCTGAAGGGGAGGAAGAGACTATTTTTTTACTGTTGTCTTTGTCATTTGAGTTGCACGTTGAGGTCCCTATGGATTCTTCTCCTTGAGTATCTCTACTTTGATGTCAGGTCTCTCCTGTTGACAGTCCATCTCTGCCATCCTTTGCTGGGCATTCCTGCCCGATCCTGAAATAATTTCTCTCTGCTTAGTATGGCAAGGTATTTCAGATCTGAGCACATTATTCTTAAATATAATATAATGTAGGTTATGTTAGTGTAACGTTTTTCAGTACTCCCCAGGAATGTATGTACTTGCTTTCTTTGCTCTGTGGTGTGAAAATACTGCCATTCTGCTAATGGTTTCATTCTTCCAAGTTCAGCCCACCAGCCCATAAAGGCAGTTTGCAAGGCATGTGATATTGCTTAATGTTTATAGCCCTCTGATCGTGTTGTTACAGCAGTTTTTGCCTTGTGCTTCTGGCATAAGCTGTTTGCATGCAAGAGCTGGTAGATTTTGTCCTTAGCATATTCTGTATTGACCAAGGCTTGTCTGACAAGTGAAGCATTTTGAAATGGACATTTTTTCCTAAAACAAAGCCCTGGCTCCTACCAGAAGGAGGATACCACGTTAAACAGCCTGCCTTGAGATTTATTAAACTCTTTATTTCTCACTTCTGCCCTCTGTTTTGGCATCATTCTGGGTTGACTTTATTGTGCTCAACAAGCTAATTGCACTTCTGAGCATTTCTGTTTAAAAATGTTTAAACATTCATTCCAACAATGAATCATTAAACCAAAAATATTTCTATTTTTACTGTAAATCCTGACCATAAACAAAACCGTGCATGGAATCAGTGATACACTGTCATGTGTATCACAGCCTGTTCTGTACTCAGGGAACTGACTCTGGAGGGTATAGGATTGGGGATTTGTATATTTTGATCAGAGTTTGGCGAAGAACAGTTCATGGTACAGAGAAGAAGATGGGTCAGATTAGCGAGAGAATGGCACTCGTACTGAAATAAGATTTCAGTACTAAGGAAACAAATACCATTTAGGGTTTGTCATAGGCTATGTCTTCTCAGAGAATTTTTCCAGAGTGAGAAGGGATTTAAAACTCTCTTGGTTAAAAAAAAGGATGAATCAGGTACAACTGACTTACCTAATTGCTTCCTCTACTATCCCTTGATCACGTTGTATCTCTTGCTTTGTTTTCTTCTCTAGAACAGACTCCTCTCTGTACGGCTTAAAAATAGATACTTGTGTACCTCCCTGGTGAACATGTTATCTTATTGAATGGCACAAGAGAGGAAGGGAATTTCTTTACTTTCCCAGAGAATCAAAACTGGGAGGTGTGAAGGAAATTACATAGTTCAGTGGAGGACAGAGATGGTGTGAGGAGAGGGATAATGAGAGGTCAGTGTATCTCATGGATCTGGGAAAGGAAATTAGAGTGGAAACGTTCAGAGTAACTAACAGCAGTCGAGAGGCAACCTGCTGCTTTGATAGATCCTTGGAATATTATTATCCAGACAGATACTGATATTTAAAATTTGTCCTATGGCTTTCTAGCTGTTACGTGTTCAGACCAGCAAGCGTACGATACTGTTTTCCTTTCCTCTTCTTGAACGTTTCTAAGAATGTGAGATCTTCTCCCTATTGATGTCCCCTCTGGAGTTGTGTAGCAATTCCTGATACACTTCTAAAGTTTTGTGGGTTGTGCTTTTGATTTTAGGTGAGGCTGATTTTTTAGTAGAAATACAAGACTTCTATGCAAATGTCTAGTGACAGAATGCTGTGCTAGACAGCACATGTTTTTCCTCCTTTAAGACTAAGCACTGATGAGCTTTTTCCTATTAAGGTCATTGTTAGGAAGCAGGATATAGGGTAAATGTTTGTTAATGTGTGGAATCAAAATTAATGTTTAAACAGACAGCACGTAGGTAAACTAAAGCAGAACATACAACCACACGGTATCGCTGGAATCAATAGTCTTACTGCGTTTCAGAGAAGATTAGATATTTTATAGTTGAGAAGATCTGTAGTTTCTGTATAGCTATGTAAAATGATATATGTTTTATAAAGTTATAGTCACACAGAATGACACACAGAATTGGTTGGAAGGAACCTCTGGAGATCATTGAGTCCAACCACCCTGCTAAAGCAGGTTCACCTACAGCAGGCTGCACAGGAACTTGTTCGGGCAGGTTTAGAGCATCTCCAGAGAAGGATACTCTGTACCTTCTCTGGGCAACCTGTTCCAGTGCTCTGACACCCTCACAGTAAAGAAGTTTTTCCTCAATAACATATATGGATCATACGATTTTGTTATTAGCTATAAATCCATGTGCTTCAAGATATCTGGGATTGTTCTGTAATGAGCACACAGACTGCTGTTGAGAGTGTCCTTACACCTTCCTTTGAAGCAGTGAGTGCGGTTGATGATGATAGGAAGAAGCTCTGTCTGCACTCTTGTTTGGACTGCTAGTTCCTATAGAACTTTTTTAATTATCATGTGGAATATGAAATCCATGGTATAACTTCCATAGCATTGTTCAAACCTCTCCCCATCACCAAGCATAAGAAGACTTTTTAACCTGGTCAGCTCTTGAAGTTCTTATTGATAAAAATTGTTCGTTATGGAAATATGATTTTTTTTTTTCCAAGCTCATTAGAGTCTATGAGTAAAGGCAAGGAAGCTTGTTCAGCTCTGAATACAGTAGTGCTATGGACCATGGGATAGTGGGGTTCGGGCTTTGTTTAGACTACTACTTGGGGAAAGAGGAGAGCACCTCTGTAGGTTGATTTAATTATATGGAGGAGGAAAAGTAAGGATGCAAAAGGCACACGTGAGAGGTGATGCAAATAGGTTAAAAGGAAGAATGAAAGTCATAGAATCATAGAATCTTCCAGCTGTAAAAGACCTTGGAGATCACAGAGTCCAACCATACCCACCTTCTGCTAAACCACGTCCTTCAAAAACTCATCTACTTGTTTTTTAAACACCTCCAGGGATGGTGACTCAACCACCTTTCTGGGCAGCTGTGCCAGGGCCTGACAGCCCTTTTGGTAAAGAAATTCTTCCTAATATCCAGCCCGAACCTCCCCTGGTGCAACTTATGGCCGTTTCCTCTTGTCCTATCACCTGTCACTTGTGAGAAGAGATGAACATTTGCTCTGCTACACCCTCCTTTCAGGCAGCTGCAGAGAACAATGAGGTCTCCCTTCAGCCTCCTCTTCTTCAAGGTAAACAACCCCAGTTCCCTCAGCCGCTTCTCCCAGGACTTGTTCTCCAGCCCCTTCACCAGCCTCGTTGCCCTTCTCTGGACGCGCTTCAACACCTCAATGTCCTTCTTGTAGTGAGGGGCCCAAAACTGAACACAGTACTCGAGCCATGGCCTCACCAGTGCTGAGTACAGGGGCACAATAACCTCCCTGGTCCTGCTGGCCACACTGTTTCTGATATAGGCCAAGATGCCATTGGCCCTCTTGGCCACCTGGGCACACTGCTGCTCGTACTCAGCCGCTGTCAACCAGCACCCCCAGGTCCTTCTCCACCAGGCAGCTATCCAGCCACTCTTCCCAAGGCTGTAACGCTGCACGGGATTGTTGTGTCCCAAGTGCAGGACTCAGTATTTGGTCTTAAACTCATCCTGTTGGTTTCAGCCGATCTATCCAGCCTGTGCAAATCCCTCTGCAGAGCCTTCCTTCCTTCAAGCAGATCAACACTGCCACCCAGCTTGGTGTCATCTGCAAACTTGCTAAGGGTGCACTCGATCCATTCGTCCAGATTAATAGTAAAGATATTGAACAGGACTGGACCCAGCACTGAACCCTGGGGACCACCACTTGTGACTGGTTTCCAACTGGATTTAACTCCGTTTACCACCATCCTCTGGGCCCAGCCTTCCAACGAGTTTTTCACCCAGCAGAGGGTGTGCCTGTCCAGGCCAAGGGCAGCTGGTTTCTCAATCAGAATACTGTGAGAAACACTGTCAAAGGCTTTACAAAAGTCCAGGTACACCACATCCATAGCCTTCCCCTCATCTATTAACGGGGTAACCTTGTCAGGAGATCAGGTTGGTCTGGCAGGACCTGCCTTTCATAAACTCATGTTGACTGGGCCTGATAACCTGGCTGTCTTGCATGTGCTATGTGATAGCACTCTAGGTGATCTGCTCCATCACCTTTCCCGGTACTGAGGTCAGACTCACAGGCCTGTAGTTCCCTGGATCCTCCCTCCAGCCCTTCTTGTAAATGGGAGTTACATTTGCCAGTCTCCAGTCAAGCAGCACTTCCCCAGTCAGCCAGGACTGTTGATAGATGAGGGAAAGGGGTTTGTAGAGGACCTCTGCCAGCTCCCTTAATACCCTTGGGTGTATCCCATCTGACCCCATAGATTGTGGTCATCTAATTGGCCGAGCAGGGTTCTAACCAAGTCTTCTTGGAACATTGAGGGTTCTCCTTCACAGTCTTCTGTCTCAGGAGGCTTGAAGCCCAGAGAACATCTTACCTTACTATTAAAGACTGAGGCAAAGAAAGCGTTAAGTACTTGTGCTTTCTCCTCATCCTTTGTTATTACCATTCCCCTTGCATCCAGTAAGGGAGGAAGATTCTCCTTGGTCCCACTGTTGTTGTTAATATCCTTGAAGAAACATTTCTTATTGTCTTTCACTGAACTGGCCAGTTGAAGTTCCAGTTGGGCTTTAGCTCTTCCAATTTTCTCTCTACATGATCTCACCTCACCCTTGTAGTCCTCCTGAGATGCCTGCCCCCTCTTCCAATGCTCATATATTTTCCTCTTTTTCCTGAGGCCAACACAGAGCTCTCTGTTAAGCCAAGCTGTTTTTCTTCCCTGCCAACTCGTTTTATGGCACAACGGGAACAGCCTGGTCTTTTGCTGCCAGGATTTCCTTCTTGAGGAGCATCCAGCCCTCTTGTGCTCCTTTGTCATTTAGAAGTGTCTCCCACTGGACTTTATCAAGGAGCCTTCTAAACAGTCCAAAGTCTGCCCTCTGGAAGTCCAAGGGGGCAGTTCTGCTGACCCCTCTCCTTTCTCCTCCAAGAACTGAGGATTCTGTCATCTCGTGATCACTGTGTTCCAGGCGTCCTCCAACTGTCACCTCCCCCACAAGGCCCTCTCTGTTCACAAACACTCAACATAACCATAAACACTCAACCCTATCGTTAGCATATTTTAGTTCTACACAATCAAAACTTTCTCTAACATAGAGGGCAACCCCACTGCCTCTCTTTCCCAGCCTGTCCTGCCTGTAGAGTTCTTAGCCACCCATGGCAGCAATCCAGTTGTGCGAATCATCCCACCATGTTTCAGTGATGGCAATTACATCATAGTTTTCTAGCCTAGCAGTGACTTCCAGCTCCCCTTGTTTGTTGCCATGCTGCGTGCATTAGTGTAAAAGCACTTCAGTTAGGCTCTTGTTTCCACCCCTTTCCTAAGTGGAATAGGCTCAAGTTGGAGGGTTTGAAGGGGAGTGAGGAATGTGTTAAATCTGTGCTTTCACCAGATTAAAAGGTGAAGCCAAGCGAGAAGGGAATTATGCAGTTCTGAACAAGTGAATGTAAATGAGAGAAAGGATTGAAGACGAGTTGAAGGACAATACAAAATGCCGGCTCAGCTTTTTGTAAAAAGAAAAGATCACATGGAAAGGAAGGGAAATAAACCTAACCTTGACATTAGTGAAATATTAACCAGACACACAGGCAAGAAAAGTGGTTGGAGGAAGGAGAAAAGGCAAAGAGTTCATCTCACCCTATAATAGATATCTATAATGCAGTTGTTTAAATGAGAACTGCCTGTCTGGAGTTGTTGGTAGTCGATGCAGAGCAATATTTGTAGTCAATGCAGAGAAATAAAGTATCTTAGGGTGCAGTTCAGTTGGGTAGCTCAGGTGGCAACCTTGAGAAGGGGTGCTTTTCACAGACTGAGAAGTGGATCTAAACCTGTTGTGACAGTGTTTGTAGCACAAGATGTCTTCATGTGAAGCCAGATAAGATGTATTCCCTCCAATAGGGCAGAAAAAGCAAGTGTTGTGGAACAAACTCTTTTTTATATGGCTTTGCAGAAATGAGCGTAGAGAGCTCTGCAGCAACCCTGTGGGTCAGCACACAGGAATTTGTTCTCATGTTTTATGACATAAAAGCACATCTGACCCAGCATCCATCTGGCCCAGTATCCTGTGAGCTAAGTGCTTGTGGAAAGGGCATACGAAGCGTGCTAGTCAAGCTCTGAAAGCCATTGGGCTCCCACAGCTGGAGCTGCATTCCAAAACCATCATCTTTAATAGTCACCAGTGTGCTATCTTCCGTAAGTTTTTTCTGCTCCCTTTTTTGCTGCATAAGGCATGCCCTGGTTTAACTACTTGTTGTTTTTTAAAAACTAATTTTAAAAGCGACTTCCTTTGGATTGCTTTAAATGTGCTTCTTCTTAGCCTAAAGTTTCTAATCTAAAATACATTTAGCTATCTTCAGTGCCACCCCTTCACGTGGGTGTCCTGATTTGTTATCCCTACTGGAGAGATGCCTACGGTTGATATATTCAGATGGCCATTTGCTTGACATATAAATTGAGAGATCCCTTTACTGTGATAATGTTTTATTGCCTGAATTCCCTTGAATTTGCTCTGTTCCTATGGTTGTTTAGTTTCATATCTAATTTTTCTAGTCATAAAATTGACTGTGCTGCCAAAACAGGCCTTCATTTGAATATTTAGAAATGTGTAGTAGTGCATGTTTTACCCAAGTGTCAGCTTGGAAGGCTGCCAGGCTCATCGTCCATGAAGGGGCATCTGAGTATTTCATATACTGAGGGCTGTATTCTGCTTTCAGTGATGCCAGTGCATATTTTCCTATTGAGTTCAGTGGCAGCAGCACTGGGTTAGAAGGAAGCAAAAACACTTGCAGATGATGGAACTTTTTTTTTAAATAAGTGACTTGAAGTCGTCAGAAGATCCCTCAAGTCATCAGTATTGGCATTTCCTGTTTGTTTTCCTTTCCAGGAGAAGAAGATTTTTCAGATTCCCTGGATGCATGCTGCAAGACATGGGTGGGATGTTGAAAAAGATGCTCCCTTGTTTAGAAACTGGGCAATTCATACAGGTATTGGAACTCTTTTTCTGCAGGACAGATTTTCACATTGTTTTCCTTTTTGAAGTTAAATTTTCCTTCTTGCTTGTCTTTGCTTTTACTAACACAGTGAATTTAAGTTTCTAGATTTGTAGGAGACTAAGTGCTTTTTTCAAGGTCTGTGATACTCTCCAGCTTTATTGATGTAACTTATTTACATCAAGGAACACACTAAAACTTAATTGATTTAAACATTAACAAGATCGGGTTCAAAATTGTTTGGATTAGAGTACTCTCAGCACTTTGTAGTCTTGGGCCCTTAGGCTTTTTATGCCTTTCTGTGGGTTTGAGCCAGACATAGTAAAGGTAAATTCTGTGTTAAGCTTTTCCATGTTGTTTTGGAGTCACATCTGATCTTGCAGTGCCCTGGGTCTTTCTTGAGCAGAGAACGTTCATCAAGTGTTCTAGAAATCTGCATGGGAATGAAATCACAGCACTCTCTCTTGCAGCCTCAGCTATTGTTTGAATGCTTGTTGTGAGAATCAAAGGCTGTTACCTTAAAGTTAACCTACATTGTTATTGATTCACCTTACATTTTCAGTTACACGTTGTGTGTGCCTGACTTCCTTTTCTTACTTAGGAAAGTACCAGTCAGGAGTAGATAAACCTGATCCAAAGACATGGAAGGCAAACTTCCGTTGTGCTATGAACTCTCTGCCTGACATAGAAGAAGTGAAGGACAAAAGTATAAAAAAAGGAAACAATGCCTTCAGGGTGTATCGGATGCTGCCGTTATCTGAAAGACCTTCCAAAAAAGGTAAAGGGGAGAACTTGTCAACACAAAAATGGTCTTGGGGGCATTGTTATTATTTTGGGGCACACAAAATGTGGTGGTTCTACTTCTCTTGCCCTGAAGCTGGATGTTTCTATCCAGATGTTCCCCAGAACATAGGAACATCTGTCTATGTGAAAAATGGGCTACATTAGCTTAAGAGTACAAGCTGCTTGGACGGAGGATCATCAAGATGTGATACCTCCAAGCTGGTGATGTAAATTGGGTTAGATCTGTTAAAGCCAATGTTCAGATCCTAGTCCCAGATGCCTTGCTTATTTAAGTTCTGGGAATGCACGTAACTACTGCCAAATGGCCAAAGTTTGATACAGGGCAGTCATACAGCATAAAGAGCTGAAGATTTGCAGAGTGATGAACACTCCTGAATTTAATCAGGAAAAAATGTTTCCCAAAGGAGACGTTAATGAGGGTTCTAAGTTAAAGCACAGGTTCAGGAAGTTGAGAATACCATGTAGGAAGGCATTTATGCATTTATCCGTGGCACCACTTCTAAAATCACCCATCCTCTTGAGGTGTCCTTGTGACTGAAAACAGCATAAATCTGTATCTGTTTATTCCTTACCTCTCACAAGAGAACTGGTTCTCCTTCCATCAGAGATGATTAGGGGAATGTTGGAGCTGAATGCATTTGATTCAGTAGCATTCATTCAAGATATGGTGGCAAATACTTTGCTATCTTTTTTCAAGCAAAAGTAGAAATAAACTGGTGTTCCATTGAGCTGAGGGGGAGCAATACGCTCTGCTCAGAATGATAAACTGTGAAACCACTTCAATAGTTACGTAGCTACACCAGGCCATTAAAAATCAGTCCCCATAGCATAATAGTGGTGGAATGGGAAGCTGTGTTTAAATCCCCAGATTTAGGGATTTAGTGTCTCTTGTGGCAGGAGAGGACCCAGCCACCGGGTCAATCTCATAAATATTTGGTTTCTTATGGAGTAGAAACATGGCTTCCTTATGGCTTTGTTACTGGTTTAAGGAGTAGAACAATGGCTTCCTTAGTTCTCTGGTCTCTGATGTCTAGGATTTTGGGGCAAAGAAATAACTTGCAATCCAGATGCACAGTGTTCCTCTAAAATTTGATTCAGTTCAGCTGTAGCTCAGTTTGCTCTTTTCTTAAATTGAGAAGTAAAAGGCACGTCTTACATAGGTCACACATAAGGTCAGTGTGATTGGCAATGACGAACTGTGACCTTTTTGAGACAAAGTCAAACTATGAAAGGAGGATAAATTGCATTTGCTTTGAAACTGTTCCCGATGTCATCTGTGATGTATTTTGTACCTTCTGGCATATATTCCATATATGCCTGTCCTATGGTGGTAGAATCCTCTCATAGCTGTAAGAATTAAGAAGATTCATAATGAAAGCTGAGAGTCTAGAGATGAGGGCTGTAGCAGGAGAGGGTTTGGGGCCTTGTATATATTCTCACGTGCCCTTTCTATGTGGCACATGGCTAAATTTATGTGTAAGTAAGAGCAAAAGAATTTAGCTGAAAACATTTCTAATTCTCAGTTCCCCCACCAGGTTGCAGCTATTTACAAAAGTATTTGTTGGAGTTTATTGCAATCTCTTTTCACATGTTTAATGAACAAACAGTCTCCCTGTTCCTGCAGCTACAGTTGGAGTTTCACAAATATGATGATATTCGGGGGGTTTTTTCCCTTTAGGGATATTTTTCTCCCCTTTCTTTCTTTTTTTTAACAGACTGGTTGCTAGTTTTTCGCTCTTCTTTATTTTTTACCTCGATTTTTTTGACTGCAGTTGCTTTCCTCAGTCCATCATGGGGTTTTTTTGTACCCGTTTAAAAAAGAAACACAAAGTCAAAGTGTCCAAAGTGAATTTTTGACTGCCCAGGCCTTAAGGTGTTTTAAAATTAGACAAAATGTGTTCTTTCTTTCCTAGGAGGTGCTGCCATTTTAAGGCACATTTTTGGTTTATTTCTTAGTGAGAACAGAATGTGTGGAGGATAACTCAGGGCACACAGTACTTTAAGAAATCTTCCTTCTATTGTTGCAGGAAAAAAAACGAAGTCTGAGAAGGATGACAAATTCAAACAAATTAAGGTAAGAAGTGGCTGCTTGATAGTGCAAGAACTTGTGAAAACAATCTGTTGCAGATTTTTTTAATAGCCCTAATAGTATGTTGTGGTGAATATTGGCAAATTTCTCATGCTTGTGATTTGGTTAAGTAGCTACAGTTATGTTTGGGGTTTTTTAAAAAACGTGAAGTCTGTTAGAGCCGTGACTGACGTCATCAGTTGACACAGCCCTTGTGTTGCAATGCCTGGAGGTTGGAAAACTGGCAGCCTCAGCAATACATTTGGCATTTGTTTGTCTGTGTAAGTAGAAATACAGTAATGACGGAAGGAATGCTTCTGAACAATAGAGCTACCTTTTGGAGCAGTTAATTTCTGTATGTAAGGCATTGGAAATTCATTTTCATTTAGGCGAGGGGGGAGGTTTTGTCAGAGCTGCACGTTCTACTCATGGTTTCTAAGTCAGAGGATCTTAGTTATAAAGCTCATCAGTCACTGCTTGAGATTTCTGCCTGTTCAGAGTGTGGACTCAAACTGCTTTCCCTACAAAACATGTTGTTCCCTGGCTTTCACACTTCTGCTGAGCGCCTCTTCGAGGTGGCGAGGGTTACATACCAGCAGGCTTTGGTCGGCCTTTGATTTTTTCAAAAAGCAAATTGCAGTGGTTTCAGATTTTCAGCCTTCAGTAAAGTCGTTGTTGTTGGGTCACTCGTAGCAGCTGTGTCTGCAGCAGAAGGGCAGCTCGAGCCCCTGGTGCTTCCTGTGCCACCCACGTCTGGATGCAGCTCCTGTGCCTGCTGGCCGTGAGGTGCTCTCAGCCAGGTGAATCCGGAGGCCTAGGAAAACTCTTCTGTTGAAATTGGGTTTGGAAGGCAGATACTGTCCCGGCAGTTGTAACCTGTGGAGTTAACATGTCAGAATACTGTGATTTTTAAATTGATGTAAAGGAACCACTTTTTAACCATCTTGCCTGGATCATGCAGGCATGCATGCTTGTTATAACATGACTCTGATGGGAGCCTGTGTTCAGAGGGAGCCAGTAACCTCCTTTGCTCAGAGCTGAGCAGCGTGTGATGCCTGCCAAAGCTGGCAGCAGCACTTTGCCATTCCCCTCCTTTATAATCTTTCTTTTAATCAAAGATTCAAATGTTTGAAAAGCTGTAGAAATGTTTGAACAAATCTTGTCCTCTCCTTTAAGATTAATCTCACAGATAGTCGTTGCTGAGGGAGTCCCAGTGATGCCTGGGAGATGAGTACATATGGCTTTAAACCTGGGAGTAGGTGCCACAGGGGCCATGCTTGCAGCTTTTGGGGGCACTTTCCCTCCAGCTCATTTGAATTGAGCCACATAGAAGTGTTAGACCAGGTGATGCAGGAGCAGTGAGCTGAATTGACTGTGCCTCCAGCATGTACACCTACCAGTGGTACCTACTACAAGCATATGGCTCACCAGCCACCAACTGTGGTCTGGCCACTTAGCTCTTTCAGGCTTAGAGCTGGAACCAGGTAGTATTCCTGTCTGTTTCTCCATATTCTGACAAATGCGTGCACGAGCTGGCCTCCAGATGTGCCTGGGGTTTAAAATAAATGCTCTTTCTATGCTCAGCTACTGTTCAAATGACTATTGAATGTTGAAAGTGATAATAATGAAGGGTGAAGGCAATAATGGTGGACGAATTAATGCAAATGTGCATTTCTGATTATTGAAAGCTGCTTATGCTTGCTTTGCTTGGTTATGTGAATTCCTGAGATCTGAGTTGCATGTTTTGCACTGAACACCTTGCAGTTAACCTGAAAATCTCTCTTCATTGGAGGTGAGGGGGAAGAGTGCTCCACAGTCTGCTTGGTAACTGCAGTGGGATGATATCACCAGAGGGAAAAGCAGAGGAACTGAGTGCAAGATCTGCAAAGGGGCTTCAGCATAGCAAGGGTCTTGCATTGATCTCCCCCCTTTTTTGCCACTGCCAGATGCTATGGGCACCCACAGCAATTGCTGGTGGGGGTGAAGAGCCGTCCCAGGCCTGGCTGAGCTTGAGCAGGGAGCTCAGGGCACTTCCCTGCTTGTCCCCGTGGATGTGAGAGAGTTGGACCTTACCAAGTCCCAGCTCCGCGTTAGGCAAGGGGGGGCTGTGAGCAGGTCTCCCACCTCACAGGTAGATCTCTGACCAACGAGCTTTGGGGCAAAAAGGGTCTCTTCATTAAAATATGAATTCGTAGCAGTAGGAGGAAGGTGTGTCTGAATAGCCCAAATTAAAATAGGCTCTTTCCTTTGAAACACGGTGAAGGGCTGAACTGCTTGCCTGAGGCTTAATTTCTGTCTTACTCTAGATCTGTCGTTTTTACTATGCATACAGCTCCCCTTTGAGACTTTTTTTTAAAATCTAAGTGACACCTTTCCCAATGCATTTAGCTTAGGCTTCCAGCAGGCATCTGGAAGCTGAAAATTTAGGTATCTAACACCAGCTGTGCCAGTGTCGAAGTCCCTTTGTCAGTCTGATACCAGTATCCAAGTTGCAGGATGTGTATTTGTTTCTACAGCTTGAAAGCAGCTACTACTGAATGAATTGCCATGTAAGCAAGCCTCAGTAAAGCTGAGCAAGGTGCTGCATGCACAGGGATTCCGTGTGTGCTGCTGTGTTTGCTGCAGCATTGCACAACATCAGAGGCTTAGGGCTTCAGTGTGCAGGCCTAACTTGTCTCTGCAGTCAGTGATCCTCGATGGATCATTAGTGGCTAATTTTATCTTTTCGAGTTCTCCATTTTTTTGACCTGTGGGTTGACAGAACCAGCACAGCTCATTGAAGACTTGGTTGCCATTAGCACTAACTTTGCGCTCTTCTGATGTGCAGAGAGGCCTTGGGGCAGGGTCCATGTTTGCATTAGGGCCTTGCTTCATGGCTAGGAAGGTGCAGACTTGTGTTAAAGTAACAGCTCTTTTTGAGTTACACCATGTAGCACCCAGGAAAGGCTTGCCACGCTATCTCCAGGGTTTTGTTCCCATGATAAGTTCATGTGGTTGGCACTGTGAAGGGCTGGCACCAGACATCTTGAGGCTCACCTTTGCCCTGCCCTTGTTTAAATGCTTTACTGTAGTGGAAATGGGCATGGCATGGCATGAGATCCATCTGGCAGCTCTGCACCACTCTGCTGGGTGTCTCTGGGTCAGGAACAAGGCCGAACTTCCCTTGCATGGCTGGCAAAGCCAGCCCAGAGTAAGAGCAGAAGACCTTAGACTTTGTAACTCATAACCCTGTAACAAAGCCAATACGAGGGAGGAGGGTGGACCTGTAGATAATGCTTTTAATGTGCTTATAGCTTTTTAAAGAAATCCTGAGTTTATGGAATTAAAATTTCTCAATCTCTTTTCTGAAAGAAGTTTTTAAATTCACACTCAAGTGTACCAGATTTAGAGAATGATCTTGTGGAAAGCTCAGTCTATGTAGAACAGGTGGTGTTTTCCCAACACTATTGCCCTGTGGTAATGTTTATGATGTGATCTAAAAGGCTGCATTCAGTATAAACACTTTGGTTTGCTTTCAGATTTACTGCAGAGAAAAATTAAAGCTACGACTGAGTAATTGCTGTACAGAAGCTAAGGCTTGCTTTTGGAAAGCACTGAGAGATACAGCTAATTTCCTGCTTTCTGAAGCCTCACTCTAAATCTGAAAATGAAAAATAGCTTTTGTTTCAAAGCAGAAGATTTGGAAATGGAGTAAACTTCTTCTCAGAGTACCTACATGTTCATTCTAAGACCAAGTCTAGCAGAGAACAGGGGCTATATGGCAGGCAGAAGTGATACGATTTATTATCACCTCAGGAGAAAGAGATAAACTGAGTCCAGGCTCCTAAAATAAATCAAACCTGACCCAACTGTACTGTTTTCATTCTAGCAAGAACCAGTTGAATCATCTTTTGGGATTAATGGGCTAAATGATGTCACTACTGACTATTTCCTGTCATCCAGTATAAAAAATGAAGTTGACAGTACAGTGAACTTTGTAGGTAAGTACTTCTGTGCTTTTCTTACACGCTAAGCATATAGGTGACTTCAAAAATACTTTTGACTCTGCCAAACTCACTTTTCCATCAGCATTTTGCACCATGATTACAATCAGGTTGACACAGTTTTCATTAGCCCAAGCCGCACGTGGTCGTGGTTAGCAGCAGAGCTGCACCGCCATGCGGAGCTGGTCAGTGGTTCCCCTGAGACCAAAGCATTTGTGAAACATGCTCAGGTGGCTTTTTCTGACAGGAGCCTGCTCCACACAGTCATCCTCAGCTGTGAGGAGACTGTAGCCAGTGTCACGTGGGAGTTAAACTGCAGTTGGATGACAGTTTCCCATTGCCGAAAGCAGAGGTTTGTATAGGGCATCATTTTATTTTGGAGTTTTAACCTGCAGACAAAATGGAGCAATTTGCTTCTTTTTACTGGCACCTCTGTAGCAGAGTTAGTTGTTAGCATCACTGAGTTAACAACAAGGATTGGTGAAGACTACATTTAGAAACGGGTACTTTAGGAATTGGCTGTCATCTCAGCATGTGAATAATTGGTTCTCAGTAGGATAATTGGGCTGATTTTTGACAGCTCTTTTTTGTCTGAGGTTGTCACTGCAGCGAGGGCTTCTAGAATTGTGACCTATATACCATTTTCTGTAGAATTCCACTTTTACATGTGTAGAAAAAGTATTGGAAAAAAAGTGTTAGTCTACTCTTTGGAGAGATAGTAGAAATTATATGCTGTGACTATTTTTGGTGCCGATGTCTTAGGTCACAGGCCTTTGCATACTCATTCGCTTCAAGTAGTTCTGTGGCTGAGGAGTTTGTGAGTAGTTTTCCTTCCTTCATGGCAGTTCATTTAATTAGCTGTTGCTTTGTAAGAGTGTTAGAGCATGGTTGTTGCTCCTATTATTACAGAGGGTTTTATAATTTGAAGGAATAGCACCGTAGTGCTGTTAGAGCTTCCTTTTTACTGACTGACTCATAAACAAATCTGAAGCACACCAAGGCCAGTATGCAATCCCAGGGAAGCAGCTTCATACGCTTTTGCTTTATTTTACTGTCTGCAAGTCAGAGATCAATTAACAGCAGTCTTTGGAATGTCCCTTGTGTTCCCCAAAATCCACTAATATCAGAGAGAGTCATTTTACTGCAGCTATCTCAGTTTTCTACAGCGCGGTGTGTCCTGAACTCCTGTTTGGCTTTGTGATGAGATGTTACGCCTTAGATGATCTCAGTAATTTACAGGACAGGACACATAGTGGCAACGTAATTGTCTGAGAATGGTCAGAGGTCTGTTGTGGAAACCAAGCGAGAGGTCTAGAGAAACAGAACTGAATTTGCACCTTTAAGGGCTTTCATTTTTCTCTGGACTCAAAGAATCCATTTTCAGGTGTAGGACAGCAAGGCTTGTGTGGGTAACTGTCATCTAGTATTGTTTAATTCATGGCTTGTGAAGTGTACTGCTTATCCAGACTGGAGAGAGAAGTCCTTATTTAGGACTCCAAGCAGAATTTTAATGTAAACAAGGGAAAATGGTTAAATAGATCTGTTCTGCAGAAAGGAGGGAAGTCAGCTGGAGGGAGGAAAGACAAACAGCACCTGGCAGTGCTTCTGACATACATGCAGCTCATGGGAAAATGGCGGCATATTGCCTAAGTGAGCAGTAATTTTTGCTGCCTGAGTTATCTCTCAGGGTGGGTAAGAATTCATCAGGTACTGAGTTGAAAGATAAAACAGTGCAGTACAGCCTGCTTGTACCCTAAAGAGGTTGCACAATGTTGGTTTCTCCCAGGTAAAAATTAACTCTGTATGTGTGTGCTCTTGCCCCTGACACTCCACTTACTAAAAAACAGGTTGTTTCAGAACCAGGAAAGGTGGAAACAAAATATCTGGAACAAAGTTGTAGTGACTGTAGTGATTCAACTACTAAAAAATACATTATCCACTATTTGTGAAATTTTCTTTATGCTGGAATTCACTCATAAAATGCACATCCAGATTTCGGATGCTTTCCAGTGGTTACCTGGTACTTCACAAAGAAAAACAATATACAGCTTTTTTTTCTGGATCCATGCTGGATTGTCTTGTGTTCATACTGCTGGAGTCGATAGAGGAGTTGTATAAGACAGAGGGAATTGTCTCAGGCAGCTCCAGAGAAGTGAGATTCTGACTTTCACTATAGTTTTGTTTTGCTCAATAACTTCTTGGTACCTCAGGTTATTCCCCTGTTTCAAACGGATGTTGTGTAGCACAATTAATGTGTACAGAGCATTTCAGGGTACATGCAAAGCATCCATAGTGCCTTCACTTTGTAAAAATAATTAATGTTTCTTTGGTGTTAAATATCATGTGCCTGGGGGAAGAGGAAAACCCTGTATTAATAAGTAACCAGACTGCAGCTTTCTGTCACAGACCACGGGGATTACAGACGACAAGTACAACCGTGGTTTCCTACATACCATCACTGGTATTGCAGAGATCAGTGAAAGTAAGCATCTAATTGGAGGAGAAACTTGTTACAGATTCATGTCGTGTATAAGTCAATGTCCCACCATGATTTACACAATCATTTGCCTGCCAGTTCTGGTGTTCTGGTGCATAATTTACATGAGAGCATCTAGAGGCCATGGGATATTGGCCAGTTGCTGGGTGACGATCCTTTCCCAGGTTAGGAGAGATTGCAGTGGTCCATATGTCCTGATGAGACCAGGTTTCTGGGTGGAGAAGGAGTGTGGCTGTGATCTACCTTGGGAAACCCTCTGGACAGCTGGTACATCAGGGAGGGCTCAAAGACATATGTTAGAGCCAGGGAACAGTTAGGCATTTTCAGTTGTCACAAGTGGGAAAAATAGTTTCTGAAGGTGATGGAAACCAAATAAATCACACAGGTTTCCTCAGCAGTCCCATTAAAGCTGCTGAAATGCTTTGGAAGACTCACTCAAATACCAAGCAGGCTCCAAGGACAGGCTCTTAGAGATCCAGCAGAGCTCAAATGCTATGAGTAATCAATTTTTTTTTCTCACCCCAAGTTGTAGGACAGCCGCACTTCGATGGCAACAGCGAGGAGCAGGTGATAGTTGCCAATCCTCCTGACGTTTGCCAGGTAGTAGAGGTGACAACAGAAAGCGACGAGCAGCCCCTCAGCATGAGCCAGCTGTACCCCCTACAGATCTCCCCTGTCTCATCCTATGCAGGTAAGCATCCTGGCATTTCTTTACACTCTTTTTTTTTTTTTTGGCAATGTTTGGAAGACACATGGGGAAAGTGGGTTCTTCCAGGGTAGCTGGCAAAGATCCAGAAATGTCTATTCAGCTGCCCTCTGCATTTTTAATGACACTGAAAAGCTCAGAATCCTCTGCTTATTTCACCTCAGGAAACAGCTTGGCAGATCTGAGGTTGAAAATGTAAGCTGCAATGTAATGTAATTAGCCTGTGACTAATGGAAAAAGAACCTTTTTAGATGTAATGCAGAGATGTCTTTTCATCTTTTATTAGAAGGGTACAAATAATGTGCTGCAGATACAGTGTGTCCTCCTTTTGTCCTAACTTACTGAAGGTTAAAGGTCATCTCTGCTGTGTGTTTCCTCGGTGCCCAGCACAGTGGTCACAGAGTGCTGAGGGCTGATGATATGTAATGCAGATGTGGAGCTGAGAGCCCCAGGGGGGTGGGTCTGTCTGGTTAGGAATAGTCTGCAGACTGGAGCAGCCATGGTAGTAACTGATAACGAATGGTTTTGGGAACGACACAGCTGTTGATGTCTGCCTCCCATCTGGATTCTCTGATACTTAAAAAAGGGGGGGGATAACAAGCTTCCTCCCTCTTCCCCAAGTCAGGGTGCTAATGGTTTCTCTTTTTTGTCTGGCCTCTTATTTTCATAAAACTGGTAGGAAGTTAAGAGTTTTTGTCACTCCTTTGTCCCTTATCCAAGTCTGACAGTATATTCAGAGTTGTATGCACACATGGGCACACTATATCTGTATACCTAGTGCATATATATGCAATCATATGAGCATTATTTCTATAGGAAGCAGAGCAAAGTCACATTTGAAAGTAGAAGAACTTTCAGATCCAACCTGCCCTTCTGTTCTTACAACATTGCTAAACTTGCAAGCCTCAGAGGTGGCTGTGGGTAGAAAAACAAGTGTCCTCTTTTTAGGCAAACTTAGGTATGAATTGTTCCTCATGCAATTTATTATTTTACACATGGTTTTGCTTTTTACTCATTAGGCTGAAATTACTTCCAGACACATCTTTATAAAATATGTACTTAGTAATTTTTGTCTTTGGGTCTGGGTGAATGATATGATGTTCTTTTGAGTAGCCTCCAGTGTAGTCTCACATATGTTGATAAACGGTTGTGCTTCCCAGTGGGTTTAGTCTGTAATGGCCAAAGCATTTAGAAGGGCTTTACAGAGCATAAGCCCGGGCAATGTGGGGGCTTTAACCTATTAGCAGCTGGGAGATGGGGCCTTTGAAACATTTGACCTCTTTCTGAATGCTTCTGGCAAAACTTTTCCAGTCTGTGTGAACACAACAATGATGCTTTCGTTCAACCTCAGCTACAGGATCTAAGTTCTTGGAATGCAAACAAAAGTCACTGTCTTGGTCCAGAAGTTATGGTGGTTACTTGGGCTGAGACGATAGAGGAGGGTGGTCTGGTGACAGCAGAACCACCCTGACATGAGCAAGTCATGAGCTGCCTCCCCTAAAGTCAATGCAATAAGCCTGTGTAAAGAAAATGAGGCATGACTGAAGTACTTCTGCTCTCCACTTAGGTTTTCTTAGTATCCTGGTGGCCTCCAGCTGTCCTAACTTATACCAGGACCTTGCTAGCTCATAACTCAGACAATGTAGAGGTGATCTCATGCCACTGATATGCTTTTGAATGCATCTCAAGGCAGCTCCTGAGGATCCTGGTTACTTTAGCTATAGGCCAGTAAGAATTGATGTACTGCAAGGGTCTGTCCTGGGAAAAGTCCTATGTAATGTATCAACAAGCAGAAGAGGTGTTGGAAAACACACTTAAGGAGTTTACAGGTGAGGGCATGTGTACCATCCAAATAGACCTGGAGAGACTGCAGGAATGGGTCAGCAGAAACATTAGGAAATTCAGCAAGGACAGATGCCAAGTCCTGTGCCCTGGAAGGAAGAGCCCTTTATGGTGAGGGAAGCTGGGACCAATGGGATAGAAAGGTGGGTGGGCAGTGAGCTGAACATGAGACAGCAGAGCACCCTGGCCACAGAGAAGGGCACCATCCTTCAGGAGCATGGCCAGTACATCTAGGGAAGTGATTATCCCCCTCTACTTAGCACTTTTTACACTGCTTCTGGAGTACTGGGTCCAGGTTTGAGACACCACTCCAAGAGAGAAACAAATGGGAGCAAGAGCAGGAAAGGGCTACCAGGATGATTGAGGGCTGTAGCACTCACTCTGTGCGGACAGGGGTCTGTGGTTTGTTAGAACCCTGAAACTTGTAAGGACACTCTTGTGAGTATTTCTGGCATTGTCTTGCTCCACACAAACTCATACAGGAGACCCACGGGAGCTCTGGCATTGTGCTCATGGGTTTGCTGGGTAGAGTTGCCTGCCCTGTCAGGTGTTACTGCTGAACGGTTGAGAAGATCATGACCATAAAAACTATGCAGGAACAGTCACTTTAGCTCTTCTGAAACAACAGCAAGAAGTAGCCTGAGGTGTCAGTTGTCCTACATAAGTCTGTTTTATTTCAAAAACACCTCTAGTTCCTTTCTGAAGTTACTCAAACAAACGATATGAGTGGCACTTCTGAGTTTTCTCATATTTCTACTGGAGTCTCTGAAACCCATTTGTTTTAGTGCCAAGGCAGTTGTCAGCCTCGTCTTGTGTTTGACACTGATTCAAATAACTTTCTTGATTGAAATAACCTCTCTAACTTTCCATACCCGAATCGCTAGCTTCCCTGGCTTTGCTAACTATAGTGTTATCTCTTGCACAGCATTTTCTTATGTATAAACACCGAGGATGGATTCCTTTTCAGCTGCATCACTCTTTTTTTTATTGCCACACATTTCTTCAAGTCAAGCAATATCTGTTTCTTGTCTCTGTGTAGATTCTTCCTACTGATTCTGTCTCTGGGGTCATTTCTCCTTTGCACAGATTAATTTCTGCCTATTCTCCCCCACTGTGGCTTAATTAACCAGCTTAGTCACAGTGGCTTATCTCTCTTTGCCTGGGCTAGTGAATGAGAAGCCCTGCACAGTGCTAACTTAACATGCCCTTGCAGACAGATTTAACATTCTGGACTACTCCTCTGCTTACTGTGTGCTGTGGCAGAGACTCCAGCGTAGGGGAGGTGCTGGCTTTGGAAGCAGTAGTCTGAAATAGCTGAGCCACTACTTCCTTGCCTTAGAAGGGCTTTGGGTGCAGTTTAGCACTTGAGGTCTGAGAGAGCAGTTGGTTTGCAGCCCTCTGCCTAAATCTAATGCTTAGCCTTGAGAGAGATGCAGGATGCTGCCAGTCTCTCTGGATGTGTGTGGTGGCACGATACATGAGGCACAGTGCATGCACCCTTAGCTCTCATGTTATGTCCAGTACAGAGCATAAGGTTGCTCTCATGAGGCAGGATGGTGTTTTATGGTTGCAGGGGCTATGCAAAACAGTCTGCACGGGCCAAAATGCATGACAAAGAGCAGACAGTGGAAGCTGGGACTTGAGAGCTCCCTTGGCTGCTACAGTAACTCATCACATCGTTCCTTCAACCTTGTAATTTCTGGGCACCTGTTGCCTCAGGAGTGGATAAGCCCTGGTGGGAGAGTTGGAGAAAGACCACTTCCTAATGCTAGTGGAAGCCTGATAGTTGCCTAGTGTTATCATCCCAGGAAACAGCAAGGCACATGCTGGTCCTGAAAAGAGGAGTTTGTGCCCAGTCTTGGATGTATCCGAGGCACTTGACACTCTGAACCAGCCCATGGGCCAGGAGCCTGACGCTCAGATGCTGGCAGACCTGCATTAATGCACGTGGACTTGAAAATGCAGTAAAAATTCCTGGGTTTCAGGCTTTTCTGCAAGCAAGGGTTGCAGCTGCAGGAGGGTGGCTGTCCTGCTAGAGCTGCCCCCCTGTGTTTGCACTCTGTTTGAGGTGATGAGGGAGGGAGGCCATGCGTATTGGAGGGAGATGGTGGGGCTGGAGACAGTAGCGTTTCTACGTGCTTGAGTGGTGGATGAAGGGTTGAGAAATAGGCTGAGGAGGGGACTGGGCATGAGTGGCAAAAGTGAAACCAGAGCAAAGTACAACAACGATAATAAAGCACCAGAAGTGACAACAAGCCCTTGAGGCAGCAGGCTGAGATAACAATCCATGAAACAAAAACACATTTATCTCCTCTGCAGTGGAGTTGTTGCTGATTTTACAGGGAGGTATTAGTAAGAATTTGGACAGAACTTAGTTCTTTGCCAGGCCTGGAGCTGTCAAGAGAAAGTGAGGGAGAGAGGGCATTCCTGGCTTGTGGGAAGCTCTTCCTTCTGCCCATAAAGCACAAATCTACTTTTTTCCTCTCCATTGCTTTGTTTTCCAGTGCATAACCATGTTAACTGTGACAGCCATGTGAAATTACCCCAGCTGTTCAATACAGCTGTGTAGCCCTTGTATTGCTGTTGCTGAGGCAGGCAGTCCTTGCTTCTCTGGTATTTTCTGGTTGTTTGACTTGACTCTGTTCGCTTCCACTTGTTGGAAGTGGACCAAGCCTCTTGAGCTGGATTTTGCTACTGTGGATGGAGCAGTGTGAGTTTCATTTTTGTTTCTGTTTTGTTTGACAGAAAGTGAAACGACTGACAGCGTTCCAAGCGATGAAGAAAATGCAGAGGTAAATGTTTTCTGGATTTTTAGCACTTTGGAGCAAGGTCTCAAGATATTCTTTCCCCTTCTCCTTTTGCAACTGTGTCTGCCATTGGAGTATTTATTTTTATAGTAGCTGGGGGAGAAAAACAAACCAGGAGGGTTCAAGGGAAACGAACATCTAAATGATTGTCTGGCAGAGTGGCTCTTTCTACAGGTTCTTTGTTCCTCATCTATCCAGTCTTGGATGAGAAAATGCTCTGGAGAGCTGTCAATAGTGTCAACGAGTTTGTTGATATGGAGCAAACCAGTGGACATACATGAATATCAATGTGTGTGTGTGCTCACACTGTGTGTTGGCATTGGTGGGGAGTGTTTTGTCTTGGTTGAAAGCGTCCCTGCTTTGTTTGCCTTTAATGGAACCTGAACTCATACTACTGGAGGAAATGCTTACATGTATGATAGAAATGAAACTGGAATGTTTGAGGTACATGAGGCAAAAAGCTTTCTTGAGCAGCCAGTTGGTGTTAGTGTTGGTGTTAGTGTTGGGTTATAGGTTGGACTTGATGATCTCAGAGGTCCTTTCCAACCTTGTGATACTGTGATACTGTGTGTAGAGAAAATATCCACCCCATGAACATCTCCTGAGCTGCACCTATGCAAAAAACAGCGCTCGTCTTTCCTTTTGGGGTTGCTGTTAGGTGACGAGACCTGCCTGTCACCAGGAGGACTTGGAGACTGGGGGAAGCTCACTGAAGGCACTCAGATGCTCCAGCTGTGTTTTTGCAGAACACCTCTTGCAAACCTCTCTCTTGCTGTTTTTCCCCAGCAAGGCCTCTGACTCCTCGTTGGAGAAGTGCAGGTTCTGCAGCTGTATAATGGCACAGCTCACCCTCTTGGGTTTGTCTCTTTGCCTTGATGAGAGTGGAGCCTCTATGTAGACTGCCAGTAATGACTCCCCAAACCTCCTTTGGCATAACATGCCATTGCAGCTTGTGTGACAGTGAAAGGACTGGATGCTCATGTTTCCTTGTTGAACCTCCTCACAGTGACAGGGGACACACCGTCAAGTGACAGTGGTTTACCTGGCAGCCTCACCTGTGTTCACAATTTGGATGGTGCTGTTTGAGAGGTCTTGCACCTCTGTGCCTGCTTGTTGACAGGAGGATGCTCTCTCTGGTAATAGAGGACTTCCATTTGGAGCTCTGAGTGTTTTGTCATCCACATCTGTTTTTGTCTCTGGCATACTGGGAGTAAGGCCTTTATTTTCCATAGAAGAGCAAGCAGAGCCTCTTGAGTGCTGGAAAGGCACCAAGGTTTAGACATACAGCTTCAGAAATGGAGAAGTGACTGACAGCAAAGACATTCAAAGCCATCAGCTAGACACTGAGGCCTTTAGAGATGGGGTAATTCCTGTGCAATTTGTGGATATTTCTGTCTTCATCTTGTTACTTGGAGCATGAGGCAAAGTTGTGTTTGCTCATGTAGTTTTTCCTTCTTTTTCTCCCCCCCTTTTTTTAGGGACGACTTCATTGGCAGAAGAAAAACATTGAAGGCAAACAGTATCTCAGCAATCTGGGAGTGAGGAACACTTCTCATATGCTTCCCAGCATGGCAACTTTTGTAGCCAACAAGCCTGACCTCCAAGTCACCATCAAAGAAGAAAGCTGCCCACTGCCTTACAACAGCTCCTGGCCCCCTTTCCCAGAAATTCCTCTGCCACAAGTCGTATCCACAGCTTCCACAAGTAGCAGCCGGCCAGACCGCGAGACACGGGCCAGCGTCATCAAGAAAACGTCAGACATCACCCAGTCAAGAGTCAAGAGCTGCTAAGCCTTTGATGGTGTGTTTTTTTAGCTTTGTTTTGTTTGGTTTTCTATTTTACATTTCTCGAGAAGAGGTTCAGCCCTTGACGCACATGAGACAAATCTAAGGTAAAGCCTTGGCAATATAAAACATTGCTGTGTCCAGCTCCAGTGCCGGAGTGTTTTTAACTCAGGACTCCAGCCGTCAGTTTTACACCTGAACCCAGGCAGATTTCCAAGGTTGCTACGTAGGAAAAAGCCCCAAGAACTTTGGCCCACTCGTAGGTTCCAGTGTTTCATAAGAGGACCAACCAACCACAAGGGAAATGGTGCTGCTGTGCTTCTTGCTGTCAAGGCTGTGATGGAACTGAAAGCCTCAGAATGGAAGAGAAAATGTGAACTAGCTGGAATATTTTTAAATAAAGAGAAATCTATTGTGAATATTGTACATAGTGCAGTACTAGCAACGTTGCAGTCTGCTTCTGCACCTTATTAAGAAAGCACTTACAAAAGGCCTTTTATTACCTTGCTCTACTTTAATGGCACATTGAAGGTCCCTCTCCACCTGTATTCTTTCCCAAGGCTATTCTTGCTGAAGTGTCTTTAAAGAATAGAGGAAAGGAAAGGAATTTAAAACTTTCCATGTTGGTTTCATACATTTTAAGACTGCTTTTCTCATGTTTGTTTCTAATCTGCTATGCTTGAATGCCGCGTGGTACAATAGGAAAAAAAAAGAAACCTATTACAGAGATATTATGCAAATTCCCAGATTTAAAAAAGAAGAAGAAGAATACTCTTAATTCTAACCAGAGCAAGCTTTTTTATTTTTTATACAGGGGAATATTTTATTCAAAGTAAAATTCTAAAGTGAATATAATTTTTTTTAATCTTTTCTACAGCAAATTTATAATTTTAAGATTCAGTCCTTGGTTATCAGCAGTTATTACATCCTTGTGGCACATTTTTTTTTAATTTTGTAAAGGTGAAATAGCTTTTATGAGCTCATGTAGCAATCAGATTATCCTGTGGATTGATAATAAATATGGTATATAGTTAAATTTTTAATAATCCTCTTGTTTGTCTTTCTTTTTTGATCTTTCAGAAGCCCCAGATGGCTTGGGTTTGATAGGTGAAAGTGACCTCTTGGAGTGAGCAGTTAGCATGAGCTGCCTTGACAGTTTCTGGAGTACCCATTTAACAGGGTGGGGAAGTACTGTGCTTGAGACAGCTCAGGGTGGAAAGAGGAACTAGAGCTTAAAGGTGATGTACTCAAATTTGGCCTCACATGCCAGGGTTGGGCGTTGGGGCACCTCTTCTGCTGATGTTCCATAGTTGGGCTTTGAACAAGTTACCTCGTGGAAGGGATCCTGCGAAAGTCCATCCCTTGCCCAATGCAGGCTTTGCTGTCCTTGCCCTGATCTTGGTAGATCTCTGTTCAGCTTACATGCAGTTTCTTTGTCTCTTTTTGCAGAGTTTCTCCTTATTAGTGGAATGAAGCAGAAGTCAAATAAACATTCCCCAAGGCTTTCAAGATCTGGCATGTTATGGCAGGTTCTGATTCCTCTGGGTCTTTGAGGGAAGCTGCAGAGTACCAAATTGAGGGTGCCCAGTGGCCTGCAGGTTGCATGGTGATGGTGGATGACAAACCATGCCATAGACTCTGGTGTGCTGTACGCGCTGGGCTGTTACTGGAATGGGCAGAAGTTGAGAGCACTTTCCCTCTTCCATTTTTCAAGCTGTTGGAAATTGAATGGATTGATTCAGATATATAAAACACTTGGACACAGAGTGTCCTTCAGGTGTGATTACCGTTCTGATACCAAACTGACAGAGGGCTGAGTCAAATGCCTTGAGTTCACGAGCAGTAACATGCACAAGAGGTCTGCATCACAGGGAAATGTGCTAACTGGCTATTCCAAAGGGAAAGCAAACAGTAGGATTTTGCTGTGTTCTTAATTTGATCCTGCAATTCCAAATTTCATCCCAAGTCCATGTGAAACTTGAAATTTTGTCTTGCCAACCCACTGCTTGGTGACTTGAGAAGATGAAATTAGGGGTTTGGTTAGGCTTGGGAGGAGGAGGTAGCCCAGAGCAGTATTTGAAGTGAGGCTGAAAACTTGTAATCGTTAAAATCATCATATGTAAACTTTGTCCTTTTGTTTGGTTGTGCACTTACCCTTCCCAGAGGCTACAAGGTTTGGTCTTCCTCAAGGAGGTTGTGTCTACACATGCGTTTGTGTGCAAGGATGTTACAGTGAGTCTTAAGCATCCTGAGTCCTTTGTCAGCAGGGTTAAGGGGCTCATAGAAGGTTTCCTTTTCTTGGTTTTGGGGCTCACCTGGCATTATTTTTGTATTTTCTTAACACAGTTGTTTAGTTTTCAGAAGTTTATCTGAACTTCCCAGCTAAAGTTTGGAAGTTGCTCTGTAGCATCTTCTGTCCTCTTTTAAGATGACGGGCTTTTGTTTGTTAGGGAAGGACCTGATAGGGTCACAGAAGAGCCGGAACTGGAAGGATCTCTGGGGTGCATTGAGCCCAACCTTCTGTTGAAATCAGAATCTTAGATTAGGTTATCCGGGACCCTGTAAAACCAAGTTTTGAATATTTCCAGCAGGAGCAATTCTCTTCTAAGACTTAGTGAATCCCTTTCTTCCAGCTTTTCTTCTTGTGGCAAGTTCCCTGGTCTGCAGGTGGCCCTCAGGGTAGGGATGGGGTTGAGGCTAGAAGCTGCAGATGGAGAGGGACTGCCTGGGGAGACTTTGTCTGGGAGAAGAGTCATCTCCCGATATATTTTTATTCTGGGCAAGGAATTAGGTAGAAGAGAAAATAGAGCTGCAGTTGTGCTGGGGCTGGGATGGGAATGCCAAACTCAATGGAGGGCTGATGCTGGAATCTTCCTTGTGGGAAGGCTTGTTTTTGGAAAGGGAGGGCTGCCGTGCCAGGAGTGAGACTGAGCCTGTGGCCAGGGTCAGGGCTGAGGGAAAGAGAAAACCCAGTTGTGTAGGGCTGGAAAGCATCATGCAATGTAAAGTGAGTGCTGGTACTCATCTCCTCCTCCAAGGAATAATTGGTCTCTGGACAGAGAGAGGTTCTCGTCACTGGCTCAGCCTGGGTTTAGCATTAAGAGTTAAGGCGGAGAGAAAGCCCAGAGGCAGAGTTGTGTGAGGGCTGGAAAGCATCTTCCCAGGTAGACAGAATGGATTCAAGGCTTTTGCTGTTCCGAAAGCAGGGCTGCTGTTTGCAACAGCCTGCTTTCTCCTCACGGTTCAGATTGGCAGTGTTAAATGTTGGCTGTGTCTCCACAGGCCTCCAGGGAGGTGGCCGTGTCCTGTGTGTTGTATACTGTGAGAGGCAACAGGCTTTCCTCGTTGGTACCAGTGGTTTCAGCTCCCTGTGCCTCACCCATGGCATGGAGAAAACATCTCGGAGGCCTTGTACCTTTCTGC
Source organism: Tapera naevia (assembly GCA_033556795.1). Taxonomy (NCBI): domain Eukaryota; kingdom Metazoa; phylum Chordata; class Aves; order Cuculiformes; family Neomorphidae; genus Tapera; species Tapera naevia. The sequence goes on along the minus strand of JAUMJJ010000172.1, from coordinate 11,223,890 downwards.
AAAGCCCCTTTGTATGTCTGACCTTCTTGCACAAGTGCTTCTTGACCTCAATCCTGTGTGTCCATCAGAGAGGGAACGTTTGCCCTTCCTGGCAAAACATTTTAGCTTTCTCAGTTCCTGAGGCTCGCTCAGGTACCTCTAACAGGGTTGCCAAAGAGGAGTGAGGACTGAGTTGCCTTTTCTGTGTGTCCTGAGTGACTTTGGGTGAGAGCCTGCTTTCAGCAAGTCATGCTGGTCAGTGGGGAAAGGAGCTGGTTGCCCAAGGGCTGCCTGAGTCCTTCTAGGAGTATAAATGTTTGTGTACAAAGTGGACTGTCACTTGCCAGGAGCGGGACTCGCTACTGTTAGCTTCAGCCAGCTGAAAATGAGGAGAATTTGATGGGGAAAGGCAGGCACCTCCAATGGAAGCCGTGCCTTGGGTTTTTCTGTAGCTAAAGCAAGTTACGAGGTCACATCTCACCTCTGGTTGTTCTGTGTGAGAGTTGGCACCAGTGTGCTAATGGCCAGGTAACTTGGCTCTCTCTCCCCTTGCTCCTTGTGAGGAGGGCAGCTGAGCTGCAAAGCCGCTAACGCCCCCCCTACTGTGGTAGCTGTGTGGTGGCAGAGGCATCCAGGTATGTCTGCATACTTGGCAAGTTCTCCTGCTCCCAGGGCTTATAGATTTGAAGCTCTTCCAAGAGGCATCCAAGCACAGGAGTTACATATCCATAGCACCGTTCCATCAAAGAGAATATCCACGGTGCAAAGGCAGTGATGCCTCTCCAGCTTGCTCTGACCAAAAGCAGTTGGCCACCCGCGAGGTGATGCAAACACAGCGGAGTTTTTTCAGGCTAGGACATTAGACATTTATTCTGAAATGCAATTTATGATTACCACTGGGGGTGCCTTTGCCCTCAGCTGTTGTTGACATCCATCACCTGGGCTCATGTTTCTTGCATTTTCAAAATCAACTGCAGTCAGCCTGCCCTTACTCAGAAAAGGCAGCAAAGTATAAATATTTCTGTAGCACCAGAGAACAAAAAAGGGGGTCAAGTACAAGGTCTTGGGGTTTAAAAGGTGCAAATGTGACACATGCTGTGAGGGTAATTTTACACACTCTTCTGGTCCCATCCCATACATGAGGTTACTGAGCAGATGGCTCCTCAAGGTACATGGTATTTCCATAGGGGGAATATATAGCTATATACCTGTGTGTAGGAGATGAATTTACAGACAATGCAGTTAAGGGAAACTGGGGTAGATCTGTTTGGAGGGGATCTGTTCCCATGCCCAAGCATGTCCATTTTTTGCAAGAGAGTTAAGAAATTAAGGTAAACTAATTTTGTGGGTGGGTTGTAAGGAACTAAGGGAACTGCTGGAGGACCCCTGTGAAGGCAGGATCGTCCTTTCTGTAACTCAACAGAAATAACGGAAAAAATGAGGGAGAACATGAAAAAAAAATAACAGCCCCAACATAAATTTATCTGGGTGTGTTCATGAGTCACATAATGTTATAAGCCAGGTTCCTGCTGGTGTCTGGGACTGCCACTCCTGACATGCTTCTGGACTCCAGCAAGTCCCTCGCACACAAAAGGTATTCAAATCCTGTTCAAAATGACAACAGCTGAATTGGCTCAATATTCCTCAGGATTGGGCCCTTATATTTTTCACTCCAGTGTGGAGCAATGGCCTTGGTTGCTGGTTGTGTGTAACCACCTGGCCATCCCCCTCTTGCACACACGTGCTCCTTTGGTGGGATCAGCCTCAGTGCAGGCAGGGAAGTTTGCTTTATGCCCTGACACACGGTGCCCTTGTTGGAGGTAACTGAGAGGCAGTAGTTGGAAGTAACTTGCATGCCTCTTTGCCACAGGACTGCAAAATACATTTATTCTGCAACTGGATAAATAGGAGCAAGAAGCATCTGTAGGAAGCGTGAAAACTGCTCTTACCTGTCCACACTTTGGGTTTCCTCAGGGCTACATGGAGTCACTGAATTTGCTCCAGGGCGTCAGCCTAGGCCAACAGAAGCCACCTTTGCCTTTAAATAGTTTCCCTCTTGCTCAAGATGGGTTTTCTCTTTTCTATCTCCCACCCTGCTTGCACCTGGGGCTTTCCCCAAAGATGAAGAACAAGCGCTGCCGTACAACCTTTGCTCCAGCCTCTCCCTCCCTGTTGCTGGCTCTGTCGCCTGCCTGCCAGGGGAGCGGGGAGGTGGCCAGGGCACAGGGCTGTGCAGTGGTGGCCGTGGAAGAGGATGCATGCGAGCCAGGGGCCAGGACCCCTGCTTGCATCCTCAGATGCCCAGGGGAAGTGCTCCCTGCCCGTGTGCCTCTTACAGCTGCATCCTGCCCAGTAACACAGGCAGCAGGCTGGGTGAGCTCTGTCCCCACTACCTCACATTAGTTGTTTCAGCTGTCTGCCTGTTAATTACTTTTGGTGGTTGGAGTTCATGAGGAGGGGCTGGTGGCATATGCAGGAGTTTCTGCTGCCAGAGAGGCTGCGCTGCCCGCCTGCCAATGCCATGGCAGAAGAAACAGCCCAATGACCTTTTCAACAAGTGCTTGGAGGAGGGTTTCCTCCTCTTCGATAAGAGCAGCAGGTGCTGGGTTTTTCTGTCAACAATTATGAAAAAAGAATGGTGAGGAGGAAGGAAACCACAGGCGCCAACAGTCACTGCTGCCACAGACAGTGCTTTGTCTGATGGGGTAAAGGTGTTTGCAGTAAGGATTGGGATGTGTGAAATTCATCTACTGGATGTTGCTGTTCCTTGAATGAGCTTTTGTCTCTGTGTGGCAGCTTTAAATAAATCAGCAAAGGCAGAGGAAGCTCTGTCCGAGTTCAGTGTGTTATTTTTTGATGAGTAGCTGATGATAGGTAGCTCCTTTGGCTGGTTCTGCTCTGTAGATTTAATCTGCCTGTAGATTAAATAATTCAACAGCAGCTAAAAGATGTGCTGTCGAGCTGCCTGCAGCTGCAGCTTGGAGCACTGTCCGGCCTCCTCGATGAAGTTGTGTTCAGAGCTAGTTTGGAACTAGCTTCAGGTGGTGAAACGCCAGTGGAAATGACTCCTTGTTTTATACAGGCTGATACTGGAGAAGGGGTGGTGGAGGGGAATCTGAGTTACTGGGTTTATTTTAATTTTTAAGGACCATGGCATCCAAACTCTAGTGCAGTAGCTCCTGTCCTGAGGATACCTGATAGTGCTGCCTTCATTTCCCCTGCTCATTTGGTGTAGTTTCTCAGCTGATTAATACACCTCATCCTGCCCTTTAAATTTAGTACCTTTGCGTATGTTTTTCCAGTCTGTTTCTTAGAAGAAGTTGAATTTTTAAGCTATTCAGACGCAGCTGCCAGGCTGGGGATTTGCTGGGGTGCTGTGTTATTAACTCCTGGCAGTTTCTGCCCTGAAACGTGGGGGAGCAGCAGGAAACCAGGCGGGTGCTGAGGACATTTGCTGTAGCACTTGCTTTTTGCGTGTGCCCATTTAAAGATGTTATCTCGCACAATGTTGCAAAGTTTCAGTTTTCGATAGTATTTTTACACTCAGGCAAATTTAGGGTTTGTTGGTTTTTTTTTTTCCTTTTTCCAAAGAACTGGAAAAATAATGCCACCCGACCCAGTGTAACACTTCAAAGGCCATTGTCTGTTCTTGTCACATGTGACAAGGCACAGGTCTGCAAGGTGCAGCAGCCCAGAAACTTTCCTGACTGCACATCACTTACAGGCAAGAAAATACGGACACGTAGAGGGGGGTGCAGGTTGGTAACTGGTGCAAGCCCTCGGGGAACAAATGGATGTTACAACCTGTTTAATGCCTGTGGTGGTGGGGTCAGTCTTGCTGATTGGGGCAGGCTGTGCCGACCTCCCCTCTCTTTGCCTAACCATAAACACAATCACAGGCAGGAGTGATCACCCAAGCTCACAGGAGGTGGTGGTCTTCATGTTCAGCCGCCCTAACTCACAGGGCTCCTGCAGTGCTGGCTCCAGCTCCTCCTGCATTTGTTTTCGTTTTCAGTTTCAGTTCCCCTCCCTGCTTGCTTTCTTCGGCCGGGTTTTAACCGTTTCACAGTTCGAATCCAGCAGCTGGAGTCTGATTCATACCTCTTTTGGTCAGGTCCTCCCCTTTCCCTCCTCCCTGCTCACCTTCTCCTGCACACTCCCCCATCAGTTTGCATGGGCCCACCAACACCCACCACACCAGCTTCCAATTTTCTCCAGTTACTAAATGAAAGAGGAGTTCTCATAAGTAGCCTTCAGTGGTGCTCTGGGCTTCTGTAGAGAACACACAGATGCCATCTTGTATCTGGGGCAGGGACCAGGATTGCCCAAGTGCTGCCTGAGCCTTATCCCTCTGGCAGGACAGACAAGCGATGGAAGAGGATAAACCAATTCACATTAATTATATAAAACATGGCACAGAGCAGCCCCGAGTCAGCAGTGTGGGGCTTTCCCCTGCCCCAAAACACTGCCTCAGTCCTCCCAGCTTACTGCAAGGAGCACAGCTTGGGCAACCCTGAACCGGTGAGGAATACGCTTGCACCCAGACAGCCCAGCTGCCTCAGAGGATGCTGCACCTGCCCACAGGGTTCTGTGACACCCCACTCTGCACAGCCACATCATTGCTGGCAAGAGGGGAGGTCTCTGCAGACAGCACTGCTCAAGATGCCTTGACTGAAAGCTGTTCCCCTAAAGTTTTCTGCAGCTCCATCACATGTGATGTGACTCATCCTTGTATTTGCACTTTTTGCAGCTTCCTTTTGCATGTGGAATACTTTTGTGGAGAAAATGAGATTATTCCTGTTTCGCTGGAAAGCCTTACAGTGCCATGGCACAGTATGTTTTGGGAGAATATTGCTGTCTCCAACAACTGCTGTTTGGAGACACAAGTTTCTCAGCACTACAAAGCGACTTTCTGAGTATTTTTCGTTTGGTTGGTGGAGGAAAATTTACAGGGAAAGTGCAAATGATGAGCCTAACCAAAGCTGATACAAGACCTCTTCATGAGCATTTCAGAGGGCTGTTTTAAAATGAACCAAATGTCAGTGCAAACTTCTTGCAAAAACTCCAAAAGACCAGTTTAGGTTCAGTTACCTAGAGATCAACGACCTGCTGTGCCATGCCTGGCCCCCTCCGCTCTCCTGGGGAGGCTGCTGGGTACCTGCACACCCCGTGCCAGGCTGAAATCATCCTCCTTTGGGGACTGGGATGCAGCTGAGCATCCTAACCAGTTTCTACAGCAGCTGGAGAGCAGCAGCACGGTGCTCCCTGCCAGCAGAGCAACTGGTAAATGTGAGCTGGGGCATTCATGACACTGTAACAGCAAGTCTTCCTTCTTGTGGCCACCTCTGCTGAAGTTATCCGCACCAGAACCTGCTTGTTTTATGATTTTGCATAGTTTCAGATTCCAGATGGGATGGAAGAGAAATAATACCAGAACAGACTGATAGATAGCAAGGATTTTCATTTACAGCAAGTCCACATTCATTCGTGAAAATTTGGTTAACTGGGTTGTTATGTTATTATTTTACTTAAATCTCTTAAGTTTCCATCTGAATAAGGTCTTTACAAGCAGACAGATGATACCAAACCAAATTCCGTAGGCTTAGGTGGTGGAACAATTGGCTGGGCGCAATGATCCACTCTATCTGCAGCAAATGCTAATTTGAGGTAATGTAGCCTTGATGAAAGGGAAAAAAGGGGGAATTAGCTGAAGCAACATCTGTCCCAGCAGGTCAGGATGATGGCATTTTTATTTAGATGCTTTAATTAACCAAACAGAACCTCCTTGTGTAAGCAGTTTCTTGCTGCTCCAGGGAACGGAGAGTGTTTAGGCACAGGATGGCTGTACCTGTGGCCACCTGATTAGGATCATTGCCCCTCACACTCTCTGTGCACATAGACAGTGTAAACCAGCCAAGCTAAAACAATGTCCCAGCTGGGTCACCTCAGGTAAAGCCAACAGGATATGCAGTGACTTCCCTTCCCTTCCCTTGGCAGCAGCACAAGCAGCCCCAGTGCCGTGCCAGGAGCTGGTACCCATGACCAGATGCACGCTGCCCATCAGCAGTGGTGGCCGGTGTGCTCTAAACAAGCCTTATTTATTTTTTTACCAGTGCTAACAGACATGCAGAGCCAGGCCACTCGATTGCCTTACAAAGGAAAGCCTGGGCTCAGCTGGGGTGCAGCTGCCTGATTTATTTTTGTCACCCTTTGGATGTTTCTTCATGTGCTGACTTCAAGGAAGTCCTTACAAAGACAGACGTCAATTTTAAAGAATGGCATGAGGAAAAGCAAGCTGCCCACTCCAAGTCAGTTGCCTCCAGAGGAAAGGGGAATGCTGTCAGGAATGGGGTTGGGCTCTGAAACCCAGAAGTGGACCTGGACACTGCTGGAGATTAAGGATGGAGAAAAGTGGGGTTGAAGGTTTCTAGAGAAGTGCTGCTGCGGGGTCCTGCCCAGCACCTCCTCTGCTTTTTTTGGATGGCTTTGGTTGATCTGGAGAAGAACGTGCCTTGTTCCTTAGCTCTCTCATGGTATTTCTCTAAAGCCTGTGATAAGTAACACCCCAAGGGCCTCATTAGGACAGAGCTAGCTGGCAACAATATTCTTCAGGACAACTGCCCACACCAGCTCAATGCTGCTGCCTGGGATACCTCTGTATCACAACTGCAGGGCCTCTATGGCCATACCCTGATGGCCAGAGGGTTCAGGCTGGTGGCCACTGCTGTAGTTGAAGCCAGTTGCATTTTGTGCAGACACCTCTCTCCTGTGGCAAACCATCTGTGCTTGGCCAAAGACTGGGTCCTCTCTTTGAACGTTACATCTTGGTTTGAAAAGAACAAGGACCCTCTTTCGAGGAAGGGTAAATCATGATCTTGGGTAAAAATCTGTGCCAAATTTATGCCCAGAATTTTATCCTCATGATAAAATTTATCTGCATTGGCTGAGGCTACTTCTTCTGGATTATTAGCAGAAACCAAGAAACCAAACTGGTGAAGACCTTACTCTTAGGAGTGTCTTCTGGCCTGAAGGCCATTTACATTGTCCCTTATTCTAGCAGCAGCACTTTTCACAAAGTTGAGAGTCATTCATTCAGACAGTCCTGTCCTTCATCTGATAGTCTGTACATCTCCTTATGCGTTAAAAGAAAACCCAGAAGCTGATTTTTGCCGCAGTGCTGCCCTGGAAGCTCATACTTGATACTTTCTCCACCAGCAACCCCAAACTGTACATCAACACTGCTTTCCAGGATTCAGACCAGAGCCTGACCACCTTGTTTGCAAGTTGCCTACCTTCATGCTGACAAATAAAGCAGTACAAGTAATACATAAACTACTTTCAGAATTAAAGGTCACTCATCTCTCACCCCATTTCTATTTAAGATCATGATAGACTGTCTCCTGCAAATACAGGTGCATTTGCCATCAGATGGACAGCACCACCCATTTTCAGGGCAACTCCAGGCAGCAATTTTGCAGCTGGGGACCATGTCTTCCATAGGAACTGCCCTCTTACTCTGCTTTTGTGTGTCTCTGCTTGGTGCTTCTGCATTGCTTGGAGCGAAACTCATTTTCTCATTGCTTCCCCTGACTGAGTAAATATGTGCTCAGTGCTGTGGCATTGTTCTTTGGGTTTGGGCTGTTTCCAGCTGATTAATTATTACAGCCACATGATAGTTTTCACAACAGGAGGACAGGGATGTGCGTCAGATTGCTGGCTGACCAGACCAGTATCCTGTCTCCAGAAATTACTTGGAACAGGTATTTTGGAAAAGATTATTGAAGCCAGAGCAACTCTAGAGTGATTTTTCCTTAGTAAATCCTCCCAGTATTTGGAGAATTTATAAATTGGAGGTTGCATCTGAATAACTGTATTTAATAGTCCTGATGGGCACGCCTTGCACGAGTTTGTCTAACTCATTTTTTGATATTTTTCAAGAATCCCCTGGAGATGAGTTTGTCCATCCAGCTAAAGATGTGAGAAAGTACTGCTCTTCAACTGCTCCAGAGCAAAACAAGCATTCTGATTTCATCAGATATCTAGATGAGGAAAGTGCTGTATGTACTCAGGTTCCCAGAAGCGTGTGCATGGTTTGGGCACGTGTTAAATCTCAGTTACCTGGATTAATGTATTAGCAGTGCAGAGTCTTCAGTGATATTCCCTGGGCACATGTAACTGGTCCCACCTCTGCAAGAACCCAGCTGAGACCTACAAAAAACAGTTTTACTGGGTCACCAGGGTACCAGATGGAGACAGACAGTTGCACAATAGCTGTTCCTGGGCAAAAGTAGTGGGGTGGGTGTGCAGGGTCCCTGCAGTGTCGTGGCAGTGATGACTTCCCAGGACAACAACCTGAACCAGGGCTGACCTTTGCTTAAGGGTCCGTGGCATAGACTGGAGCAGTGTAATCCTACTGAGGGACTAAAAATCACAGCTAGCTCATCAGTGCTGTGCTAAGTATGTGGGGGCTTGTGCAAAAGGTGGCTTGGAAGAATCTGCAGATGCCAGGAGGCCTGGTGGGATGAGTGGTGCTTTTAAGCATCAGTGTCTAAGTGAGAACAAGCGCTTTTCCATGCCCTGCTGCTATGGAAAATATTCCAGGGCTGCCTGCTGTCCTGCTGCCTGCCTGACCGTGGGGGTACAGCACCCCTGAAGAGGCAGTGCATGCAAATGTCTTGCACATCTGTTCTTCCAACCGTGCAAAGAAAAAAGCCCTTCATATGCAATGAAGAAATATATTTTTTAAAAGTTCTTCCTTCACACTGTTGTCTGTTTTTCACTGAAGAGTTTAACTTTCTTTCAAAGAGGAAGCAGGTGCTTAGAAAAGATTTGGTTTTGCAGCAAGGGGAAACTGCAGGACGCGTTGCCTTCGCTCAGCCCCACTTCACCTGGTTCAGAAAGCCACGCTCTCGGAAGAGCCGCTTGCGCTGAGCTGCTTTGTGCTGCTCCAAAGCCCAGCCTGCACGGTGGTGGGCTGCAGCTGACCAGTGCACACCTGCAAACATCTGCACACACATGCACAGGCTGTCCCTGCAGTCCGAAGGGCAGCAAGCTACCTTTACTTTTTCTGCCTGATGAAAAGCAGAGTTAAATGCAAGTTTCTAAGGTGACAAAATGGAGCTTAAAACAAGCATCACCCTCAGTCATGGTCCCTGAACAATACTCTTGTACCTTTGGGAGTCTTACAAACTTCAGCTACAAAGACTAGAGATGACAGGGAAGGGAAGGAGGAAGAGAGAAAGGTGATACTGGCTGTTGCTCTATCCTTCTTTCTACCTGAAGATTTTTGATACCATTTCTTTCCAACTTGGGTGAAAGCAACCACAGGGGTGAGAAGTTTTGAGTAGGATTTACCAGCTGAAGAAGCAACTGGCATGGCTGCCTCTCCAGAAACCAAGCTGAAACTAAGATTTTTTTATCCTGATTTACAGCCTTTTCTAATAAATCATAGAATCATAAAATCATAGAATCATAGAATGGTTTGGTTGGAAGGGACCTTAAAGATCATCCAGTTCCAACCCCCTTGCTATGGGTAGGGATACATCCCCCCTAGATTACGTTGCTCAAAGCTTCATTCAACCTGGCTTTGAACACCTCCAGGGATAGGCCATCCACAACTTCTCTGAGCAACCTGTCTCACCACCTTCACAGTAAAAAATTTCTTCCTAATATCCAGTCTAAATCTCCCCTCTTTCAGCTTAAAACATTTCCTCTCATTCTATCACTGCTCTCCCTAATAAAGAGCCCCATCCCAGCTTTCCTGTGGGCCCCCTTTAAGTACTGGAAGGCTGCTGTAGTATCTCCACGGAGCCTTCTCTTCTGTAGGCTAAACAAGCCTGACCCTCTCAGCCTGTTTTCTTATAGGAGTGATTATTTTGTGGCCCTCTCAGTAAACACAAGTAGATTTATTTCATCTCATTGCTGCACCAATACTCTGACCATTTTGCAGCAGCTGTGGATGAAATGCTTTTTCAGTTTGCAGGACTTTTACAAATTTGAGGAGAGCTCCTTCTTAGCCACCCTCACTTTCATTCTCTGGCAGTGCTTTGCATATGTGCTGAGCCAGGGGGGCTTTCCCACACATGGCTGCGGTGTCCACACCAAGACGGATGCTCCATGTAGCCTGGAGGACTGGCAGCAAGAGGGAGCAATGCCAGGCAGACTGATTTCCCAGCTGTCCAGTGACATGGGACCCTTGGGTTGAAGCCAGCACAGAGCTGAGGAGCAGGGGATTGTTGCTTCTTGACATTCCATGTGAGAGTGCCTATCCCCTGCATAAAGCTGAGCAAGGGGAGAAACAAGCTCCATGTTGTTCTGGGGATGGAATCTTCATACCCTGAGATAGTCCCTTATTTCTGCTTTACCATGCCATGAATCCAGAGTTCTTGAGGTTACACTGAGGCCTGAATTGATTTGTTTTTTTTCTAGCAGCAGTGAGGCAATTTCCAAAAGCAACAGAACTCGATATATGTATGAATCAAATGTCATCCCCACTTTAGCAGGACAGTGCTAAGAGAGGAGTCTGGTAACAGCAGTCTTTGATGTGTGTCAAATATGCAATCAGCTGTTTTTAAGCCTGGCTTTCCTAGCTAAAGGGGAAGCATGCATTTTTCAGGAGTGGGTCACTGCACCCCACGAGGGTTTATCACTTCCCTTCAGACTTGTGCCATGTACAGTCACACGAGCTCACCTTGTTTGTTCACGCCAGTACTGCACAGTGTGCACAGACAGAAGATGCTCTAGCACACCAAAATAAGCATCTCTTTTGGTCTGCAAAACCTGTGTATTCAGCAGAAAGAGATCAACCTGTATTGTTTTGGTGTATAATCCATGAAGACTTTTCAAAATTACCACCAAATACAGTTTGTGGCAGGCACTTCCACTCCCCTGCAGGTGTTTGGTGTTGCTCAACGCGGGGGCTGCCTGGGCATGAGCAAGGGAGGGAGGCAGTGTGCTCGGCCCTCCTCCTTCAGGGGTGCTTTACTCAGGGCTGCTGAATTAAAGGGAGGGAACAAAAGAAACAGGAACTTCTGTTTGGAATTGTATCATCCCAAAACTGAGAGAAGAAGTGAAATTTAATTCAAAAGGACTGGTTTCAGTAAAGAGTGCCGAACTTGCTAACCTAGCAGTGAGCAGTTCCTATGCTGTGGTCTGTGGAGGCATGGCTGAATTCAGTGCAACAGATTCAGCTCTTTATTTCCAGTCACTAATCTGTATTAAATATCAGCTGGCATTACATGACACATTCCCTTGGTATCTTTTCAGTGTGCAGGGAAATCTCAGGCTACCTCTGGAGTGAAATTTTGCCAAAGAAAACTTCTTCAGCATCAGTTTCCAAGTTATTAGCAAAATGTTACATGAGAGAAGGTGCAGCTTCGTACATCCACTGTGATTAGTATGACAAATCACACACTTCTCGTAGCCTAAACAGAAATAGCATTTTGCCTATTTTTCTGTGTCTGCATTAGAGGTCAGGAAAAAAAAAAACAAACACAAAAGAGAAAGGAGGAAAGAAGAAAAAGAATAAATGACAAAGTTATGGTTGTGAAATCACAATTTGCAACTGAAATTTCCCACAGAAACACCTGACACAGTAGCCACGTGGGCCTGATATTGGTATGAACAGTTCCTATCATTTTCATTTAAGAAGGCTGATGGCAGCACAGTGGGAACGGGCACCCAGCAGGGCTTTCAGAAGTGGGTGGGTGGTGGAAACCGAGTGGCAAGTCAGGAAGTTTTGGGCATTGACTGCAGTGCAAATGTGGCCTGAAATCTTTGTCTAAGCTTTATGAAGAGAACCTGCTAGCAGGTACCTGTGCCCTTGTAGGTATTGCTGGGCACTTGCCAACTCTGCTCCAGTGGGAAAAGGGATTTGAAGTTTCCTCTGGTTTCGTCACTTCATCTCCCAGGTATGGTCAGCTTTGATCAAAAGAGGAAACAATATTTTGATCAAAAGAGGAAAAATGGGATAAATCCAAGTGTTGCTCTGTAATGTGTATGGCTAATCCATAACAGCATGTACTAAGTTACAATTTCTTTAGCAAAATAAATGCAAACTATGACATGCTTCCCTACAGCTTCCATAAGGTAAACCTTCAGTGTGATTCAGAGGTCAGAAAGCAGCAACTCCTCCTTAGAAATGCAGGACAAAGCATTTCTTGCAATATCAGTGAGAAGTATTGTACTGGGCATTTGATAACCCTCCTGTCCTTAGGATGATGTTTACATCTGTTGCTCTGGGAATAAGGGAACATTTCATATTCCTTAGACAAAACTAGGCTAAGATGGAATTTACAGCTGGGAAAAGATTAATAAACTCTGAGTAAATTATATTACAGGACCATAGCAATTATCTAGCAAAACAAACCATGCTAAAACTCTGGAAAGATCAAACTTGCAGGTAAATTTAAATGGAAGTGTAAACACAGGAACCCAGGGAGGCACCAGGTTGGGTAGCCAAGCATTGCAGAGGCGATGGTGCCTCTGTGAGTGCAATGCAGTCCTCCCCACTCCCATATTTAGGGGCTATGCCTCATGTACTGCACCCTGTTCATCGGCATAGAAAATTACTATAAGGAGGCTGATGATCCTCCCAGCCAAATCCTTCCAAAAATTATTACTTGCGGTCAAAAGTGCCACAGAATAAAGAGAAAGACTTTGAAATTTCATTAATTTAATATTAGGTTGTTTAAATGCAAGGTGATGGTGATGTGTCAAGGATGATAGAGAAATAAGGAATAAGTCTATTTACCTGTTCTAGAACTAGAACTAATTTGTGAAACGATGTTATTTAAAACTGAGTAAAAAAAGGGTCAACAAAAAATGCAAATACTGAAGTTGGTTTAAATAGATATATATGAACATATATATTTAAAAATTAAAATTATAGAAATATATATAAATTCAATTTTTCTTCCTATTTAAAAGAAAATATGAAAAATATTGTTATTTATTTTCATCAAGGCTAGATATTATCCTGGAATTCTTCCATCTTAGCTGATATGGACACTAGAGTATGTCCATCCAAATCCTCTAATCAATTCTATATCAAGCAAGGTCAGATACAGCATCTTTATACAGAAACTGCTTAAATCTTCTTACCATTTACGTGAGCCAAGGTAAAAAAAGAAACTGGAAAACACAGCAAAGCTTTGAAATTGCTTACCCACTACTGAAAGGGGTACTAAGCCACAACACACAATTGCCGAGCTGCCTATTATAAAAGTGCATTGTTGAACTAAAGCATTTCATGTGCCTTCCACCAAATTTCGTTCCACTCCACCAATCACTTCAGTACGTTCTCAGACTGATGGGAATTATCACGTTGAGGATTAAATACATACCTTTGTGCTTGGAAGGATGTTGGCTTATCAAAACAAGCACCACTATGGCAAGTGGACTGGCGCTGGTGGCACTGGCGTTAATGAGCGACCACCACGTGACTCAGAGGTTCCTGGTTCAGACAAGGACATCACACGCTGTTTCTTCCCAGAGATGGTTATAAGTTGTTAATCCCTATCAGATGCTGTATTTTATCATAGAGTGTAAAATGTTCCTGTACGACTTGTTCTAAAATCCCCAAGTTACTCTCTATGTACTGAAATAAGGGCTGGAATATTTTCAACTCATACTGAACCAATCCATTAGCTATATTTGAATGGGGGAAAAATACAGGATTTGCCACTTAATTCAGCTCTGAATGTTTCATAATTAGAAGGACTAACTGACCTTGCTGAAGACAAGATTATTTCCAGGACCCTAAGTGGAAATGCACTTGTTTGTATGCAGGTGATTCTTTTTGACTGGACAATTGGTCCATTTGCAGTACAAACCACATGGTTTGTATACTGAAATAAGGCTGTCATAAGAAATTGCAGTCTTGGCCACAGCCACCTCAGAGTGAAGCTGCAAAGAGGTGCCCAGAGAACTGGGAGGCTAGGCACTGCTGCCTGGGGAGGCTTTACTTCCTCACATGGTATCTAACATTATATGCAGTGGTCTTGCAGAGCAAGAGGCAACCTTGCAGTGCATGGCTGCCTTTTAAGTGAAGGATATGATCATTATGACAATTAATTCTGTATTTGAAATTAAATAATTTGACAAGGACAGGGAGCTTATTTTCAGAGCACAGTAGCACCTGGCAATGAGGTACCAAACCCCTTCTATAATGACAGTGGCAGTGGTGGAGAAACATCATGCAGAAGGGGAAAATCTAACGTCGGGGGATGCTGTTATTCATGAGTACAACTTGCCTATGAGTGATGGGTTTTACAAGAAGCACTAAAACTCCAAAGCAACAAGGTTGTACTGTGACACTCCAGTTTCTCATGAATTTTATCTTCCCATGGGAATAATTTGTGATACCTTGAATATGGAGCATTGCTTCAGTTTGCAGAGGGTGAGGCTGATACCTCTGGCAGAGCACAGCTTTCTGAGCACTGCTAGATTGGTCAGATGATAGCCACAGATAGTTGTGCCTCAGTAACTCAGCATGGGGCCATGGAGCAGCAAAGCACATGGCAGAAATTAAAATAAAGTGCTTCATCCAGCTATAGAACTGACAGGCTGAGGCTGGACAAGAATAACTCACAATTTTTCTTTCATCCCTTTCTGGCAAAGAACAGCTTCATTTGCCAAGCAGCCCTTCCTTCTTTTACCTCATCTGCTTAAAGAGAAACTAAAACATAAACAAAATATCTCTAAGAAAACCTTAAACATAAACAAAAAAATTAGGAAGATGCTGAAAGACACCAGTTCAGCTGTCATTGCTAGACTGCTCAGGAAGGCCTGCTGGCTGAAATACACCTCTGTGTGCTCTTAGGTGCTCTCATGGCACCAAGCATGAAAATGTGTAAATGTGTCAAAGCCTTAAACTAGAAGCAAATTGGCTCTTGTGCCTCCTGTAGCTGATGCCACCTTGGAAAAAAAGACAGCTTTTGGTGGAAATATGCTCCAGAAGCCACTGAGGGCACTGAGTTAGACCTCTGCTCCCAGTCCCAGCTCCTTAGGCAAAGGCCAGGGCAGAGAGAACAGGCACCAGACAAGCTGCTGCTGGCTGCTCCATGGCTGGTCATAGGTCCCTTTCCTTGATCAAAGTTTCTAGTTTTCCGTTGTCATTTCTTCATAACCCAGTACTCTTCTGCAAAAAAAAGGTAGCCAAAATGAAAGTAGAGCTAAGTCCATGGTAATGTCCCCCACATCCTCCTGTGTCTTTCTAGTGGGCCCCACATCCATTCTAAGCCTAGAAAAGACTTTACCTTACCCCTTCCCTTAGCTTTCCAAGCATGCTACCACTTCAACTTCTTCTAAACTTATAAAGCTTCATATCAAAAAGCAGCTATAAATTTTGCCCTTATGGATCTCATGGGAAGACTGACCCCAAAGCTCTTGCGTTTGGTGTTTTCTGATATCCAGGCCCAGCTTATCATGGGTTAGTTTCCAACTGTAATCCCACCAATTTTGTACCTAAGGAGCTGGGAGCACAGTCCGTTCCCCAGCCACCTCCAGTTCTCCCTGTTAACCGAAGATGCACAACAATTTCTTTAGACTCGTTTGTACATAAACCTACTTTGAGGTTGGAGTTTCAAGTAATTTTCAGGTCAGACTGAAAAAAGCTTCTAGTAGCAATAAAAAAAAAAAATCCTCCTTTTATTTCAGATGAAGTTTAGAAGAGATCTCATCAAAACTGTTCTTGTAAAAAAACAACCTTCTCACTCCATCTTTCGAGTGATTTGATGGGGTTTTTACATCTCCTGATCCGCAACAAATTTTCCCCTGCATATACGTAGTACCTGCTGTCCCTGGGGCAGACAAGCAGTGTTGCTCACTGGCTGGCTGTCAGGCTTCGCTTCAGCTCCCTTCTTAGAAAGTACAAACCACGCCAAAAAGCTTGCTGAAAAGCCTGTGCACGCCTTAGAAAGCAAAAATCTACTCCTGGGCAGGCCCTGAAAGTCTGGGTGCTAGCACTGCATTGTGAAACCTCAGAGGTGATGGAGCTGCCCACAGACCCAGGAGGGGGGCAGAGCACCCTGATCCCACCCTCTGGTCTCCTGCAGCTTCACTGGAAGCAACGTGTAAGTAACAGCTATGGGGTTTCTTCCATTGAGCATCCATGTCAGCGCTTCCATTCCCCACCTCCACAACAAAATGTGTTTACCATTTCTAAGATTCAGTCTGTAATACTCGGCTTTTGCATAAAATCCAAGTTATCAGCCCATAGTCCAAGGACTTCTTCCAGCAACTTGGTAGGGTGTGCTTTTAACAGGCAGCTGGGAGTGTTAAAGTCACTTTTACAATGCCTGTCCTTAAGGGAAACTAATGTTCAAATGCTTGTTCTCCCTATATGTGTGGCACTACCCAATGACCCGTTGACACACACCAAACTGGGTGTACAGTCAGAAAAACTGCAGTTTGAAGCAACCATTGGGTATCAGATGCTTTAATGAGCTCAACTCGCAGACACAGCCTGTTTGCTGCACCTTCGGTACTCACCCGCACGTAAAGGTTTATGAGATGCTAGGGTCTGTGCCCTGACAGCTGCAAGATATTCAGGTTGTTTATAGAGACTAGGAGAGCATTCTAGCCCTGGCCCCTTCCACACCTACATGCAAAGCTATATCTGGACCAAAGCATCTGATGTTTGCACTGAACCACAACAGCTTCACTTTCACTTGCAGAGCTGAAGACAGGAGGAAACAAAAGCAGAAGAATGCAGGGCCTGAACACAAGTGCGGACATTCACTTGAGATTTCTTTCAACATCCTGCTCTGCAAAACAGCTTTAACCTTTTCACTGTTATTCTAATCAATAGTTTTTAATATGATCATACTGGGGAGAAAAGGCACTTCACAAGATGCTCCACAGCTGTGCATCCAGAACAGATACCCCAAAGTCTCTGTAAACTCAACATGACAGAAAACCCCTTTGCCCTGCCAACACATCCCTTCTCGGGCTTGTCATCACTTGACAGTTTTGGTGTTCACACATGCTGCTGACAGCATTGTGTGAGCTGCTTAAACAGGAGGATGTGTGCTCTGGGCTATGCCACTGAATCATAAAAAACTTTTCAGGGAAAAAATTTTCATCAAGGCCAGCCAATGGAGCTGTAAATTGACCTACCTCAGGGAAAAATACCATGCAGCAAAGGGGGAGAAGCCTTGACTAACTGAGTGGAACACTTAAGAATCAACATTGCCTCCTGAGGGACGGGATAATTATCATTTGGGCTTTCATTTGCTGTCTAATGAATTAGACATAACGGTAAACAGCATTTACCGAGAATTCGGCCTGGCTCTACAACTGCTATGAAACCCAAGACTATCAGAAAAGCAAAATCTGGAGCTTCTGCCTGGATAAGAGAAGACTGAGAGGGAATCTCAGAGCTGTTTACTGCCTTCTCACAAGAGAGGGATGTGAAACAGGTGCTGATCTCTTCTGTCTTGCAGCCTGTGATAGGACCCGATGGAATGGCACGAGGACGTGCCAGGAGAGGTTTAGATTGGATGTCAGGAAGAGGTTCCTCACCCAGCGGGTGGTGGAGCACTGGAACAGCTCCCCAGGGAAGCAGTCATGGCACCCAGTCTGCCAGCATTCCAAAAGCATTTGGACAATGCCCTCAGTCACACGGTGTGAATGTTGGGAGTGTCCTGTGTAGGGACAGGAGTTGGACTCGATAATCCTTTTGGGTCCCTTCCAACTCAGGTAATGCTATGATTCTATGATTCTATGTGTGTTGAAGGGATTGCTCCAAAATGCTGTCTCTGATTGGTCAGCTTTACTCTGCCACAAGGTAAGACGAAAGCTGACTGCATTGTGAAAGTTGGTGTGGTTGAGGAACTTCTAAAGCTGAGAAGATTACCTAAGTGACTGAGGTAAGAGCAATGACGTCTGATGGACTGTGTTTCATCCTCCCAGAAAAGGTGCTTCAGGTACCAGGAGCCTATTGCTCCAGCTGTGAAGAAAGTCCCTTGCTGCATAACAAGAAATGTGACTAGGCAGAGGGTCTGGGGAGACTTACCTCGCTTGGATTAAAAGAAAACCTGTGATTTTCCCTAATTCCAGGAATTAATGGCAAATATAAGGTCAGCTGGCTTGATTTTTGTGGACTTTATATTATTAACTTCTGGGAAGAGGAAAATGGGAAGACCCAACAAGAGTGGCTTACTCAGGATTTTGTAAGGGGCACAGCTTTTCCTGAGACTCTGAAAACAAAATAAAGATCAGATGCAACAGAGCAGGACCACAGCTGAGTCCAGAGCAACTGAAAGCGTCATCTGGATTTTTTAAGCCACAGAGGTCAGAGGTTGATTTTGGGACACATCTTGGCTGATGCCATGAAGAAGTGCTATATTTAACAGGGGAAAAAAGCTGCTGAGCAACAGTAGCTAGAGAGAGGAGTGAGAATACGTGAAAGAAACAACTCTGCAGATAGCAAGGTCAGTGAAGAAGGAGTTGCTCCAGTCACTGGAGCAAAGATTCTTCTGTGGCCCATGGTGAAGAGCATGGTGAGGCAGGCTGTCCCTCTCGAGGAGGCCTGTGGAGGAGCAGATATCCATCTGCAGCCCATGGAGGACCCCATGCTGGAGCAGGTGGATTCATGAAAGAGGCTTTGACCCTGTGGGAAGCCTGCACTGGTGCAGGCTTCTGGCGGGACCTGTGGCCTGTAGTGGAGCAGGTTTACTGGCATGACTTGTGACCTTGTGGAATGGACCCATGCTGGATGGGGCAGTTCATGAACAACTGTCTCCCTTGAGAAGGACTTACATTTGAGAAGTTCATGGATGACTGTTTCCCATAGGAGGGACCCTACACTGGAGCAGGGCAAGAGAGTGAGGAGCCCTTCCAAAGGAAGGAGCGACAGAGAGAAAATGTGATGAACTGACCACAATGCCCATTTCTCTTCCCCTTGCACAACTGACAAGGAGAAGGTATAGAAACTGGGAGTGAAGTCAAGCCTGGGAAGAGGGAGGGGTGGGGGGAAAATATTTGAAGATTTCATTTCATTTCATTTCTTATTAACCTGCTCTGGTTTGACTGGTAATAAATTAAATGAATTTTCCTCTAGTCAAGTCTGTTTTGCTCGTGACAGTAATTGGTGAATGCTCTCTCCCTGTCCTTATCTTGAGCCACAAGCCTTTCACTATATTCTTGTTCCCTTGCCCAGCTGAGGACACCGAGTGATGGAGTGGATTTGGAAGGAGAGGAGAGGAGTTTATCCATAAAAATCCTGTGTACTTGTTTTAAGGTAAAAGCGTAATAAGAAAGGTGCAGTCACTAGAGGCATAAAGTTCAATGTATTAATCTTGATGTTATTTGACGGAGGAGGCCCGAAACATCAAATGCATGTCTCCCATTTCTGTGTCATAGTGGATATTGCTATGAACTATGAACATTTTGTTCACTTTGGCATTGAACAGATGGGCAAGAAACTGGAAGGCATTCAAACAGCAGTAGAGATTATTTAAGAGACACTGTAACAACTGGCTTGAGAAACAAGCAAGCAAATATAAAACTAGGGATGGGAAATGTGCTAGGGCTATTTAGAGAGTATAAAGCCACCAAGAAAAGGGAACTATTCTGTTTACATAACAGAATATAAACAAAATGAACATGCCACGAGTAACCAAGGGCTCTGGAAAATCAAAACTAGCTGATCTCACTGCACTGATTCCTTTTTCCAGCACCTTTGCTACAACTGGGGCAGCAGCAGAAGAGGTAGTGCAGCCTCCCCTCCACTGGCAACACACAGCATGGCAGATTTTAATCCTCACTACTTCCAAGCACACACCAAACTACAAGCCTGGGTGGCTGGTGCAGGTCTGCTACCATTGCTCCTTCCCCAATGTCCCCAGCAGCACAGAGGCAAAAAGGCAATAGTGGGTGTCAGTTTCTACAGCCACCCAGCATGGATTTCTCATGCATATCAATAACCCCCAGTGGCAGCTTTTCTGCTGGGGACCTCAATTAAATCCCTGTGGAGGCGATGGAGTAGGAAGAAGTACCTTGCTCAGGTGGATACCCCACATCACCTTCCACTGTCCTTCTCAGTGCACCGTGCTCCTTACAGCTGGCTGGCCGGCAGCTGCTGGACATCTCTTCCCTCTTGAGCTGTTACCTGCAGTGTGCCAACAGACTTTGGTCTGATTTCTCCCACTCCTTCACAAACCCCGTACACAGCAGGAAAGATGACGAGCAGGAAGGGTGGGCTGCCTCTGTCAGAAGCCCACTCTTCCTTGAACAGCTGGGTGCTGACTTTTGCTGATCACCAGGAATTGCATGTGTAGCATGCTGAGCATCCTTGCAATCCCACTTCTTCCCTTTCTAAAACTTGTGTCCATTTTCAAAGCAGACATAAAGTTTCAGTTGCCCAAACTGAGCCCATGCAAAGCATTTTACCATTTTCACATTGGAGCTTTTCTGTGATGCATGGCTTGCTCTTGCCTGGTGGTAGTTCATGGGATGCTTATGGGATGCTTATGCCTGCAACTAAGCAGAAGAGGCTGGACCCCTGGTGGGATGTCTGCACACACAGCCATGCATCCGTCCGTGCACTCATGCACCAGTGCAGCCATGCACCTGCACACCCGTGCACCCACATAGCCACTCACCTATGTACCTATGCACCTGTGCATCCTTGCACCCAGAAAGCCCCAGTGGTTCCTGCTAGTGCTGCTGCAGCAGCACTGTTTGCTGTCTCCCCTTTAGTGGCCATGGCAACTGTGTTGTGTAAAGAAGTGTTGCCAGGATCTGGCCAGGAGCAGAGCTTCCTAAAGCAAAGGGAAAAAAACCCAAACAAACCAGGGAAAGGCATGATGTCAAGCCATTGAAATCCAGGAACTCCTCCTGCCTGGCGTCACACATACTATTCAATGGTGGCCCCCTGCAATCCAAACTCATCACAGCTGATCCGGGCCTCAGCAGCTGAACTGTCACTGCTGAGAGCAGCGTTTGTGTTTGTTTGTTCTGCTGTTTTCTTTCTCCTCCCTGGTAAACAAGAACAAACTGTATCTACTGCTCATCTAGTTGTTCTTCAAGGAAGTGGCTCAGACAATGAAACGTATCTCTAGGCAGCTAAACCAATGGTACAGGCTATGTATTGTGGGATGCCAGGCTGGAATGGTTTAAAGAATTATTATTTTGAGCCTGAATTGCTTTGCTGAAAATCCCTCCACTGAAAGACAGAGATATTTTTAAAAGTCAGACTTTGCAGGTCTCTCTAGGTTTGTCTCCATGAGGGGCAAGTTCACCAAGAACGCAGGAGGGCTGGGCACTGGGATGCCTGAGCCCTTTCTGTGCCAGCCAGCTCAGACCCAGGAACCGCATACCTGCCACGCTGAGACCTTGCCAGGCCACAGGTGTCCCAGGCAAGTGCACTGCGAATGCTCTGCACACTGTGGAGCTGCAGCCCAGCTGAGTTTTGGCTTGGTGATCTCTGCCCACCTCCCATGGCACCAAGGAAAAGGCAGGCACTGGACATGGAAACTAATATATTCATTTTTCAAAAATCAGAAGAGGGGCATGCAGGAACAGAGGTGTGGAAGCAGGCGCTTGCTGCTAACTTCTAATCTTTAATCCCTGATTTCCATGAAGGCATCTTGGCTATGCAGTCTGGATCCCTTGCCAGGCTGGTCTGCCACAGTGGGAGCTGGGGAGAATGAGGGGCAAGTGGGGAAGGAAGGCTGTTTTCTAAACAAGGGAAGGGGAAATGGCTTTTGTCCCCAGCCAGGGAGGAAATGAGAGGAAACAGTATTTTCTCCCAGGCAGTTTCTGTTGTCTTCACAGGGCTTTTGGTCAACACAAGCCTTGGTTACCAGTGTTTGTGAGCTAAATGTTCTGGGGCAACAACGCCACGAGGAGAAAACACACTAACAGAGCTTTTGATTAACTGCAAAAAGTAGTCTGGTCAATCACTGGTTTCACTTCACCGTAAAATTGAAAGTGCCTGTTCCACCTGGTTGTTCAAGCTCAGGACAGCCTGCAGCTCACAGCTTCTTGGAGGTAACAGTCACGGCTGATTTCTCTTTTAATAACAACAGAACTCCTGCAGCTGTCAGTCTGCCCCGGCAGGGTCCACAGGGACAGCCTCAGCCTGCCTGAGGAGTTGCAGCCATGCACAAGGAGCGAGGATGCTGCTGCTAAGGGTCCCCGCGAGACAGAAAACCCCTTCCAGCACATTCTAGGACAAGGGCAGGAACTCTAGGTTGGAGTTCTGACCCCATAACACGTTGGTCCTTTTGGCTTGTGTAAAAACATGTTTATTACAAAAGGTACGTTGTGCAAAGATGCAAGAGCCTGCCCTCCCTTTTTCCTCTTGCCACTTCAATGCCACGACTCCACCTTCTTTCAGAGGTGAAGACGGCCAGAGCAGAGCCCAGGCAGCTCCTCCGTGGGTTTGCACCAACCTGTTCGCAGTTCAGAGCAGAAGCACTCGTGTGTTTGGGCTGACATCTAGTGTCGGCCTGGATGAGGCCAGAGAAACCAACTGATTTCTCCCAACGTATCAGTGGTGACCTGCAAGGAGGAAGCAAAATAACATTTCTTTGCCTTAGTGCTTCTAATTTGGTTAGAGACCTGACCCATAAGACCATGAGTATTTTTGGTCCATTAACTACCAAAGAAAACCACAACAACAATAATAATAACAACAAAAAACCAGCAACAATAACAATAATATTAATGATAACAACAACAATAATAATAATAATAATGAGACATTTAAAACATAAGTCAATGAGTAGTTTTAGGCCTGGAAATCATAAAACCATCTCAAATTGCTTAGGTATGCTGTTGTCTCCTCCTTTTGAAGCATCACAAAGAGTAGCAACTATTTCTGAGCAGGCAGAGATTATTTATAGGGATGAAGACACTTGTGGTATGCTCTTGAATAGTATTATATAATTTCAAGGGACTTATCCCATCAAAAACATTTGATATGATAAACTTAAGGAAACTGTACTGTTGTCATCTTGATGTGTCATTATTTGCCTGGCAGCCATATCTCATGTGTGCTCATCCTTTTCATCCTCTCCTAACCATACTGTCTCACTGCTGAGATACCTTCCTTGAAGATTTTCAGCGTTGGTCAGAGGCCCCTCCGCAGGTGTATGAAGTGTGCAGGGACAGGCACTGCACATCTGGCACAAGGAGAAAGAGAGAAGCTGCTTGTCTGGATACTCAACACCTCTCAAAACTGTATATCCAAGGACGAACTGTAAGGAACATGCAGCTCAATTGTGAAGTATTTCTTGAAAAGATTCTTTGGGTGCTCAAGTTCACTCAAAAGCTCAGGTTCACAAGGGCTGAAGGAATGACTGAACAAGTTCAAGAAAGATAAATTAACCAAGGCTAAACAAGTGCAGAAAAGGGCACGGAGAGTCCCTGAGTTGTTGCAGGATGGGAAAGTATCTGGGAGAAGGGTCATTAAGTGCTTGCTCTGTTTTGATATTTTCTTGTAGGCCTCTGGTTTTGGCCTCTGTCTGAGGGAGTGTGCTGGTCTATAGATGAACATTTGATTGGGCCCGGAAGGGTTGTACTGGATATCACCCTGCATTACCATTTGTGGGTGTTTCTTTTATTTTTAACTTAGGTCTGCTCGAATCTTTCCACATAACCCAGGCAGAAAAAAAGTACTTCTGCAAAACAAAAGCAGTTTGTGTTCTCTCCTAAATATACTCTTTCCATGTTCCCACCTTCAACACTGGGTAGGCTCTTTGGAACTGCAGAAACTGGCAAAAAAGAAGAAGAGGGAAGAAGAGGGAGATGTATGACAAGCATGCTTTGAGTGTACTTGGGAAGTTCATTTTTATTTTTGCCTTGTTGCCAGGAATGTTGCCATTTCATAGAGAAAGTCACATCCTGCCCACCTGCCCCGACCATCAGCAGAAGACTTGGCTTCAATTTTGCCCAACATCCAAAGTGCTCTTTGGGAGTCACCTCACCCCTGTGAGCCTCATTTCTCCACAATAGTCCCAACCGTGCCATCTTGATCTTCCCCCTTATCTCTCTTGCAGATGAAGGCCATCAGCTTTCCTTATGGCTACACCACCTCCCTGGTATGGTGGAGTCAAGGTCCCAGTGGCAGCTTCAGAGGAATAATAAATAACCATGTTCCACATGGGGTCTCCCAGAACCACTCCCTGCTCCTCACATGTCTTTTTCCTGGGCTGGTTTCCTTACGGTTGCAATGGGCATTTTATCCAAAGCAGCAGAAACAGGCTTCAGACTTACAAACACATGAAAGAGGAGGATAATATGTGCTCTACTTTCCACATGTAAGTAGGGGGGAGTTTTGTGCACAAGGACTCCCCAGGTGCTGTTAGTCAAAGTCAGTTGGTTTACACAGGAGTGACTCTGCTGAAAAGACCAAATGGAGTCAGGGAGCAGATCTTATCATCCTAACAGAGCAGGCACTCTTCCCTTCATGTTTTGAGCTCGCAAAGTTCCCTGCTGTAGTTTAACCTTTAAATACCTGGTCTTTCCTTTCAGATTCCCCATCAAAAATGTGTTTCAGACAGGAAACTCCTACTTAAGCTCAGATGATGCAGGGCACCTTGTGCAACCAGAAACTGTTTGCTCTGCACACTCACATGAACTCCAGACATTACATGGAGATACCTTATATAACTTTGAATCATTTAAAGACAAACTATTCCCTCATATTGTTTTAGTTATAGTATATTTTACTTCATACAATATTCCAGTGCATACATATCTGTAGTTACAGCCAGTTTTTGTTTGCTACAGTCCCTCTCTTTTCCTTCATGACTACATTAACGATATAATTCTTTGCTGCCATCATGCCGCATGAAATCCCCTTCCCCAACATAAAACCAAAATAGCAGAGAGTTGATCTTGACATGTAGAAATGGCCACTCCAAACAAACCTCTGAAGAGGAACTAGCCCTACACCAACCACTGCAGTCACTAAAAGCACCTGTTAGTGACAAACCTCAGCCCAGCCCAGCCCTGATGATAAGGGGTACATTCCTATGACAATGGATACCGTGGGCACAAAAGGGTCTGACATAGCACTAACAATATATATATTAAAGTTAATATTAAGGGTTTAGGGTTTCAAAGCCCTCTTCCATTATCCTAAGGTCATCTTAGCACTTGAAGAATTAGAGTCTTCTTCCAAAAACCTCCTTCCTGAGGCAGCTGCTGCTGGAGGTGCCGACTTGGGCAAACACTGCCTCTGTCACCGCAAACCACGGCAGAAAGGGCTATTGTGAGAGCACATCTCAACTATAAAATCTGATCCATTGGTTCAAAAGAAAAAAGCAAAACCTGCTTCTCTGTTACAATGTATGCTTTTAGAGTGATTGCTATTAAACCATTACTGGCTTATATTTCATAAAAATGTTTAATGCTTTTGTTTTGAGGAAAGGGACACTAACAGCTGCATGATGGCCACATAAAATGCAACAGCTTTGCATGAGTAACCATTACTTTCTGCCTATGGGCTATCCAGAATCAAACTTGGTTCAGAAACTGCTGCTTCCCTTCTATCTTTAGAAGAGTTTTCCCAAGATCTTCTGATCAATATCCCATGGATGAAGTTGCTCAACACAGTGTTTTGGCTGCTATGAGATGGCAACTTGCTCCCAGGGTGCTTTTGACTCT
Source organism: Tapera naevia (assembly GCA_033556795.1). Taxonomy (NCBI): domain Eukaryota; kingdom Metazoa; phylum Chordata; class Aves; order Cuculiformes; family Neomorphidae; genus Tapera; species Tapera naevia. The sequence continues at coordinate 11,198,291 of JAUMJJ010000172.1, read as the reverse complement.
TGTCTGTTAGATAGGGCAGCGATGTTGTTGTGGGGGGGAACCCCCTGCATAGACAGTTTCTAAGGAAGCAGTCCAACGCTGGGGTGTGAGCAGCCTTTCCCCTCCTGTTTCCCATCTTTTTCTTTAGAGGCCCTCAAAGCACTGTCACTAGGAAAGGGTTTAATTGCTCGTGCAATGTATCTTTAATTACTATTCATCCAATGTCTTCCTGACAGATGCTTAGGACCTAGGTATTAAAGTAACATGCTTGTAATTCATCTTTAAGAAGTATTGGACTGATTTTCCACTCACAGGTTACTCCTGTGGCATATTCCACCGTGGCAGCAGTGCTACTGCTGGAGAGGACTGAATTGAGGTCGGGAGCAAAACCTGACCCCACAGCACTCCCAAGATACTTTTCTACCCCTGTGCCATACTAATTCCCAAGTGAGAACAGAAACTGGAAATCACCTGCCACGAAGGCAGAGCCACGGAGGATGCTGGAGATGCCGGGCGTGAGAAACCACCTGGGGGGAGGTGCTGTGACTGGCAAGGGGCAGCGGGGGCCGCTGACACGTCAAATGAGAGGAGACCGCCTCAGAGAGACCTGGGCTGACACCAACCCTTTTCACCAGAGAAAGGAGTGGATAACTCCAGTGATGTGCACTGACGATGCTTCCACAGCAGAGCACCATCTCGGAATCTGGACGATGCACCTGGTGTGGGCACCACAGTACCTGTCCTGCAGCCAGGGAGATGGTGGAGGCAGTAACACTTGGATGCAATTTGGGATGCCCCATTAAGGCATCTTGTAAATCCTGCCTGCAGTACTGGAGATATTCTTGTTTGCACTGAGTCTCTGCTGTGGTCGTTTCCAACATGTGGAGGAAACTGCAGCTGTGCAGGAATATAACAAAACGAGCCAAACTCCAAACACAAGGAGCAAACAAGCTCTAAACCTTATTTCTCAGGAAAAAAATCTACCAATTTTCAAATCTTTCTTGCACCTGCTGAATGCATTAGCAGCAGTGTTGTATCTCAAACGGGCAGTTGTGAGGAAAGAAAAATAGCTTCTTTGTGGTGATCTGGTGTGCTTGTGACAGCCATTCAGGAGATGATTTACTGCTCTGTGCTGGAAGCTGGACAGCCACCGTCAGTGCTCACATGGCATGAGGTTGCTCTCCATTGTTTGCAAACTTCCTTGAAAGAGCAAAGTACTTTGCCACATATTTTCTCTTTTAAAAACCAATCAGATTAGGGTTTTTCACGTGTTGGTCATGCCAAGGAAAATAAGTCCTTACTGTGAACTGGAGGCAGCAGGCCATTGGCTCCAGAGGTTATTACAGTTCCAGCAGTTGACAGCACCATAGGAAATTTCAGAGGTTTTTTGTTGCCAGGCAGTGCATTAGCACATCAGCATAATGTTGAGAGGGAAAACACAGAAAATATGACCCGTGTACAATTAAAACAGATTAAGTGGAGAGCTTTGCTGGCATTGGGCTGCCCTGGGGAACTGGTGCTGGAGAAACAGCCCACACATCCACTCGGGGGCCAGCAGCTGCCTCTGCTCTGCCTATGTGGCCTCGACCACACTCCTCCACTCTGCTGGTAGCCAGAAATGTTCCAAATGGGGTGCAGTCCAGAGACTGATAACTGCAATCCTGGTCAGCCCTGGCCCAGGGCAAACAGGAAGCCTTTTCTTTTTTAAAATTGGTTTGGACTCAAAATGATGTTGGGGAGTCACAGCTACTTCTGATGTGGTATCATCACAGGAGACAGTGGTGGCCTCCAGCACTCGCAGGCACAGCTTGTGGTTCCCTGGAAACAAGGTGAAAATTAACTTGAACTTCTCTGCAGAGCAAAGTCCCCAGCTATGGGGCCTGTGATCTGACTTTGTTTCAGTCAGTCAGTCAGTAAACTTTTCTATTCAGTGCCAGATAACCACCACTTTGCCACGTCTTTTTGTGGTGGCTGCTGAGAGTGGTGGCACATCATTTTGTCAAGTTGTATGTGTTGTTTTCATATGCTATTTGTTTTGGTGCTAAAAGAGGAATGATGAAAGAGGAAAGCTTTTACTAATTAACCTGAGCAGTGGAAAGGGCACGTTTCTACCTACTTCTCTCTGTCAGTGGTCAGTGTGATGCCTTCCAGCCCACCAACACTCCTCCATGCCCTATGATGGCCTCAGTGTAGCTACAGGGGGCAGTATAGGAAAACAAGCCCCTGAAGTGATTTGGGTTTATGACAAGCTTCCTTGTCCCCTGAAAGGGTGGTTATTCAGGCAGCTTAGGCTGGAGGATTCCCAGAAGTAAAGGGGAAAGGGTCTGAGGGAAGGGCCTGGAAGCCAGAAAGAAAGCAACGCACTGTAGGTTCTGGGACCTGCTGGGAAGATGGCTGCTCAGGAAGGATGCTCCTTCCTGCTATTTATTTCTCTTCATTTCAGGTGATCCTAGCTTTGTTTAGTTTCTTCTCAAAGAAAAAGAGAGCCACCAAAAAAAAACAGAGCCGCACAAAACTACCTACATCCTTAAGTCTCCTGAGTCATTCTGGCTAAAAGGAACAACGCAAGAGCCACACGCTGCAGTGACCACTCACTCAGGCTAAAGGAGTGACCACTGTGCTTTGCTTTGCTTGTTTGCCAGTGCTCAGTGCAAGGGAAAAGGAGAGTGTAGACTCTCCAGGTTTCCAGCTTCTCCCGGCAGCACACAGGGATGGGAGGGGGGGGGAGCTTTAGATATTTCTAGGAAAGGTGGGGCTGGTTGTAAACACATTGATTTGATGATGTCCATACAAGGAGAAGAGCATTTTATGTTGCCTAAAGCTGGAGCATTAAAGGGGAGCCTCCACACTGAGGACAGATTTCAGGGTAAACAAAGGTATGATTTCACTCAAGTATATGATAAACTGCTTGAACAGAGAGGAGTGAGATAGCAAATGATGGATTGTCTCCAGTACTGGAATTGGAAGATGTGATTATAAATCTCAGGACTGTGGAAGAAGAGCAGTGATCTAAGGCCACTAAATTGAGGCAGCTCAGAAAGAGGATGTGGATGCAGCATAGTCACTTTCTGCGGCCTCATCCCACTGAAGTCAGGTTGAAGTGTGCTTTGGAATGCATTAAGTCACAGAAAAGGGGGACAGGAATCAAGGCAATTTATCTCAGACAGAGACCTGTGAAGTACCGAGATGGAAAAATCAGCTCAGTTTCCTCCAGGACTTAGGGCTGTCTTAGCTCCTGTCCTCAGATAAAAGGTTCCTGTAGTGACTGAGATCAGCTCAAGCTGTAAATAGTATGTTAGAATTGCCTAACTTGAGCACTCAGCTAGTGAGAGAAAGTAAGGTTGACCCTGATGTAAAGATATGACCTTGCCCTCCTATAGCGAAAGTCGTCACCAATGGAATTTAGACAGGGATGGGACCTTATCTGTAAGGAAATCTGATGCAGATCTATCTGGCTTTGCTTGAGAAGTTGTAGCTTGCTGATGAAGAAACACCCAAAGCTGGAAAACAGAAATTGTGTAAATATTGCTCTACCCAGAGCACAGGCTGGGTTGTAAAACACCTGTCTCTTCTCTATGGAAGCAAATTCTCCAGAGGTGACTCAGCAGTTAGCGAGAGAAGAACCAGACAACCCAGATTGCTACACAACGGGCAAAGCTGGGACTTTAATCTGTGTCTCTGAGGTGAGGGCTTCAGCCTCCAGCATAGCCTTACTGATGAATGAGACACAACACCGAAAAGTCAGGACGAATGACATCAAAACTATGAAAGCCAAACCGAACAAAGTGAAGTGGAACATGATGAAAGCAACAGCAACTGTAGGCAGCAACCTGGAAACTCTGCAATACAGGGCTTGCTCGCGGCAGGCAGCCTGGCAGAAACCAGCCTTTGGGGCCTGATTATAAATATTCTCAGGTTAGCTTAAATAACTACTGTCAGAATAAAGGCCTTTTTATTTGTTGGGTCATATTTGCAGCCCAACTCCCACAGATCTTAAGCACTGAATGTCAGAAGTTAAAGCTGAACTCTGTATAACCTCCAGGCTATAAAGGATGCCAAATGCAAAATATTTGGGAGTTTTAAAATGACATTTTATGCTAGTCCTGGATAGTTTATTTTATACCTATAGTAAATTCAAGCCAATGTTGTAAGTCTCTTTTGTGCTCTGTGTAGAAGTGTACCAGAAAGATCAAACACAGTATATTATTTTATTCTTGAAAAGTAGGTGCATGAGCACTGATTCACCAGATATTTAGCCTCTCAAATTACCCCCCCATTTAGTGGGAAATTCTGAGATCTGAATACTTTGCTGAAATAGGTCTGCATTTGGCACTAGATGACTCCAAGATTGTGTAAGATTGTTAGACTTTAAGCTCATACTTGCATCTTTTAAGGCTGCTGCTCAAGTGAAGTAATAAACTGGCAGAAACCACTGTGCAAGACACTGGTGGACGTGCAGAATACCCTGTTGTTCTCTTGCAGGAGCCGCTGGTGTTTGAATGGATGTGTTGAGCCCAATGTCCTGAGAAACATATTAGTGTCATGGCACAGCAGGATTAGTAACACTTACTTTATTTTACTGATTACAGGTTTTTTTATATATTAAATAAACTAATCTTGATCAACTTGCATAGCTTGCCAAGATTCCATCCTCACTCACACCACTGCACATTGGCCCCTGGTTCTAGAACAGCAGTAAAATCCTTCCCCACAGTCCCCCACCATACAGGAAAACAATCAGACAATGGAGACAGAGCAGAAGATGCGGCATCCAGTTACTTGGGACTATCTGGTTTTGCCATCTAGCAAACTTGACTACGTGATTTTGACAGAGAAATGCATTGCACAAGATTTCCTCAATGAGGTAAAACCCCCAGCATTACAAGACGCTGGCATCCAGGCAAGCATGGACTTGGGCTAATAAGTTATAATATGCAGGGACATGAGCTAGAGATGTTGGGAAGGTACTGAAGGTGGAGATGGGTTGACATCCAAGCAAAACTCAAATGTTTTGGAAGGAGTGAAGACTGTTTTCAACCCAAGACAGTGATACCCTCTCCCTGAGCTACATGGTCCTGTGCTCAGGCTGACACGTAAGGGTAGGGTAAGGGAGGAGGTGGTCTTCTGCCACATGCAACCATGAGATGTCATCACCTGGTGCAGACTTCCCAGGCTTTTTTGACCTGAACTCCTACATACCTTCCAGTGGCAGGGGCCCCCTGCATAGGGAATTAAAGACCACTAGTGATCAGCTTATTTCTCTTAATTGCTAGTAGATCCAGTAGGAAGCAAATCATGAACCTTCATGGCTCTGCAGGGTTCAGGGTAAAATTATTACTCCAATCCACACTACCTATGTGAAATGTGTTTTTCCTTAGGGGAATCTTTTGAGGGTTTATTCCATGTGAGGCTTGCAGCCTCCTCCCCCCTCAGTGGTTGAGGATCGTGTCTCAAACAAAGTTTGAATAACTGGGGTATCTTCTCAGGCACAAATTGTGTTTAGAGATTTTTCATTCCTTTATGCATGCTTCTTCCTAAACCTGCTAACTAGTGAGGACTATTGTCCCTGGACACCAGCTCAGGCTCTGATAGCTTTTGTAAGATCATTTGTATCAAAATATTGTTATGCTGGAGTCTCCAAGGCCATCTGGGGCTTTGTGAAGACAGGGTGCTTACAAATGAATGTGAACCAAAGCAAATCAACATTGCTTGGCAGGGATGAAATGTATTGCTAGGGTCTGTCTCTGCCAAGCTAGACTGTTTGGCTCCAGTCCCACTCTTTGGGGGGATTGTCTGTCCAAACACAATTTGGTATTGTACGCATCATGGTTACATGGCTCGCTACTCCTTTAACCCCTCTCAGGCCTTATGCTCTTGTTATTCACTGAGTGGAAACCTGTGAATCTCTAACTCTTAAAGCAGACCTCAGGCTCAGGTACCTTGCACCAGTTGTCCCTCATGAAGTTATGTTGGCTCAGGTAGAGTCTTCCCTTAGGAGCTGTCAACCAGTAGATTGCAACCTTCTTGAAAGAAAGACATTATTTCTTAATGCCATGAAATAATAAGATGACATGCTTTTGCACCATCTCACGGTGGAAGCTTAGCTTCTTGACCTAACCACTTCAAAAACTTGTTCATCCTTTCAAGATGGGAGTCTGGCTTGGACATTTGATTGACTCCTCTTGATAACCCCATCCCTTTGTAAATGGCAGGTGCTGCTTTTGCTGGGACCTGCTGGCAAGCCCAGAGGCCATTCATTAGAGGACAAGCCAAGACACCAGTGTGAATGCCCTCATGGGTTTGCCAAGAGGTGTATTATAATATTGCCCTCCCCACTTCTGGTTATGTCTGAGTTCATTTAACATAAATATGGACATAGTAAATTACCACAGTGGCTTGGCCAAGAGATGCCACTGGAGACAGGTCCAGGCCCACAATATACAGTTTTGCTGTAGTGAAAACCCTTAGTAAGCACTGATAAAAGTGCTGTCCCCGAGCACAGGCTCTGCAGGGCCACCTCCCATCCTGGAAACCTGGCAAGGGGCAGCAGGAGGAGGATGTGCATATTCCCTTCCGGAGGAGAGTGAAGAGGCAGATACTCAGCTGAGACCCTGTCAAGCCTGGAGATGGTTGAGAGGAGCAGTGGGTCTCCATAAGTATGACACACGGCACGTGCCATGCTGCAGGCAGGCAGCTGCCTGCACTGCTGCCCCGGCTGTCACGTCCCCTGCCAGACAGCAGGCAGCTGCAGTCTCATCCCTGGCAGGCAGGGCAGTGGCAGCCTTGCACAGGCTGGGACACCAGTCAAACACACACCAACATGTCCGAGTCACGCAGCCTTCCTTGCAGATTTCCCCTGCAAAAACACAGAATTAAAGCTGTCAAGATGATAATAGCTAGAACACAAGGCTTCAAGCAGTAAGTGCTGTGTGAAAAGGGATAAACCCTTGGAGGCACTGGTTCAGTCACTGTCTTTCTCTTACTGTCCCTGAGCTGGAGGTTAGAAATGCCTTAAGATCTTTGCTCAGGTTTAACTGTTGTGAGGGTGAGGGTACATCCCAAGTGTTGGGCTCTGAGATGAGGACAGAAAAAGGGGCATTTGAAAAACAAAAAGGAAGAAAATGAGTGGCTGCGCAAGTTGGAGAGAGAGATGTCCATGAGGAGTGCAAGTAATCCACTGGCAGGCAGGAAGCATAAGGAATTTGATTATGAAGGTGAACGTGAGCATCGCCAGCTGAAGAGCCTAAGCAGCCCTGCTCAACTGCAGACTCCCTCTCCCTCCTCTTCCACCCTTCCGAAGAAAACCCCAGCACCCCTTCCCCCCGGCAGGGTATCTTCTTTCTTAAGCTGGAAGCCCTGTGGGAGAAGGGCAGGGGTAGCACCCCTCCAGCCATGTCCTGGGAACCTGCCGACAGTTGGTCTGGCTCCTGGATGCCAACAGACAGTACAAAGGCATGTAAAAGCAGACCTGGACACGAGGGGGTTTTGCACAGGCATAAATAAGTGTTTGGGGCAAGGGTGGCTGAAGGCCATCTTGCTGAGATTGCATCAGCCCAGTGTTTGGTAAGAAGCGACTAGACACGCTGGGCGTGCACTTGGGAGCTTTCTAAGGAACAAACAGAGGTTCCAACATCCACACTGGGGTAGTGGCCAGCTATTGCAGCCTTCCCCAGGTGTAAACATCTGTGAGGTGCCATTCTCACCAGGTGTGAGAAACAGGCTGGAAACACCCCTCCCCAAGGCTGTATTCTCCTCCTTGAACTGAGAAATTAAAAAGTCAGCCTTTACTCATCCCATCTGTGTCCAGCAGGCAGCTCCTCCTCACCTGCAGCATTTCAGAGTTACTACAGTGCTATAAATGTCTTTTATTTGAGAAAACCAAACACAATTCAAGTAAAGTGAGTTAATATGTAACTATAGTGTACAACAGGCACTGGCTCTGCATTACCGGTAGAGTTAGGCTCCTGTGGCTGACAGAAGAAGAACCTGGTAGTGACTCATGGTTAAAATGTGAACAATTTTTCATTTTTAGTATGAAATACGACACCATCCAGCTCTTACCAGTAATGATAATAATATGAACAGTCAGAAAAACAAATGCGTGATTTGTTCTGTCTAACACTGAAAACTAGTTTTTTTCTACTAGTGCATCAGGAGCTGGATACAGCAGAGAACAGAGTTCCTTGTGGAGACCAGGAGACCGAGGGGAGACCTTATTGCTCTCTTCAACTACCTGAAAGGAGGTTGTAGTGAGTTGGGTGTTGGTCTCTTCTCCAAAGCAACAAGTGATAGGTTGAGAGGAAATGGCCTCAAGTTGCACCAGGGGAGGCTTAGATTGGATGTTAGAAAAAAATTCTTTATCGAAAGAGTGGTGAAGCATTGGAACAGGCTGCCCAGGGAAGTGGTGGAGTCACCATCCCTGGTGGTGTTCAAAAACATGTAGATGTGACACTTCAGGATATGATTTAGTAGGCATGGGGGTGTTGGGCTCACAGTTGGACTTGATGACCTTAGAGGTCTTTACTGATCTTGAGTCTATGACTCAGGTCCAGGTGGAGGTGAGCTTGCTCAGCTGGAGGTCTTAGTCCCAGCTGCACTGTCTCAACGCTCATGTAACCCCCTCCTGAGCTGGGAGATGTTTGGCCTTGATCTCAGCCTAAGTTTCTATCACAAGGCACTGCCAGAAGGATAAGATCCCCTTTCTTGAGGCTGGAGACGGAAGGGTCTCTGAAAGCAGCAGCAACTCTCCATGAGTGCCCTGTGAGCTGCAGCCCCGTGGGGGGCTCTGCTGCCCCCCGGGGTTGGGCATTGTGCTCCTGCCTGGCCGGGGACTGGGGGGGACCCATGGGCAGTGAACCCAAGCCTCCATCCCCAGGCGGGTCTGTGGAGCTTCCTGACACACTCTGCTTACTTCTGTGCCACACACACTCTCCCCATCACTGCCAAGCATTTGTGCTGTAACGGAGAGGGACCACACTCATACACAAAATGACCTGAGTTGGAAGGGACCCACAAGGATCATCGAGTCCAACTCCTGTCTCTGCACAGGACAACCCCAACGTTCACACCGCGTGTCCGAGGGCATTGTCCAAATGCTTCTGGAACACTGTCAGGCTTGGCGCCGTGACTGCTTCCCTGGGGAGCTGTTCCAGTGCTCCACCACCCTCGGAGTGAAGAACCCTTCCCCAACACCCAACCTAACCCTCCCTGGCACATCTTCCTGCCATTCCCTCAGGCCCTGTCATTGGTCACCAGAGAGAAGAGATCAGCGCCCGCTCCTCCTCCTCGCCCTGTGAGGAAGCACTGACCCGCTGCGAGGTCCCCCCTCAGCCTCCCCCAGGCTGAGCAGACCGAGTGGCTTCAGCCGCCCCTCACACGATTCCCCTCTAGACCCGTCACCAGCCGTGCAGCCCTCGCTGGCGGGATGGGAGTTAATTGATACCGAACCATCTGCTGGCGATTAACCCGTGCCGTGCCGTGCCGCGCCCGGCGGGGCAGCGCTGCGGCTTTAACGCGGGAGGCAGGGCAGCAGTGCCAGGGCCAGCCCCGAGGCTCCCGCAGCTCCCTCGCTCCTGCCCGGCCCCGCAGCCTCCATGGGGAGCCGCAGCCTCCCGGTCGCCCTCCTGGCCGCCCTCCTCGCCCTCCTTCTGCCGCTCCCCGCCGTCCCTTCAGCCCCCCGCAAGCTCCTGGTGTTCCTGCTCGATGGCTTTCGCTTCGACTACATCGACGACAGCGAGCTGGAGGGTCTGCCGGGCTTTCGGGACATTGTGAACATGGGAGTGAAGGTGGATTACATGACCCCGGACTTCCCCAGCCTCTCCTACCCGAATTACTACACGCTGATGACTGGTGAGTACCTGCGTTTGAGTGATGCTCCTCGGAGCTGCCTCCTCCCCGAGCCAAATGAGAGAGCTGCTCCCCTGGCTTTTTCGTCCAAAGGCTTTTTCCTCCAAAAGCTTTTAGCTGAGAGTTTAAAGGCACTGAGGCGTTACAGCTCAGTATTGTTTGCCTAAAAACTGCTCTGAATTTGGAAACGCCGCTTGGAGCTGATGTTTGAAGTTCTCCTGCGCTGTGGTGTGGTGCTGCTGGGTCCCTGCCTGCTCCCCGGTGGGAGCTCGGCGGGGGCAGCTGCATATACAACATAAAAATGAGCGAGAAATGCACAGAATAGTAATATGGAGCCTGCTCAGACACTTCCCAGTTAATAAAAAGGCATGGAAAAGGATGACTGAGAGAAGAACTATTTTCAGCCAGCAGTTCTTTTTTGGCAAGTTGAGCATTAAATTTCTTTTAAAACTTAACGTACTTCCTGCTTTCACAGGTCCCTGTGTTGCCCCAAAGTCCTTATATCTGTAAGACAAACTGAAATAGCCAAATAGAAAAACAGGATTTTTGCTTTTGTTCCCCTACACTTTCCCTTTTTCTGACAGCCCAGCAGAGCTTTCAGAAAATTGGAAGCATTGTTGTGAATGTCATGAGGCTGATTTCCTTTTGATCTAAGTGGAGCAGCACATGATTACAGTGATAGTAGGAAGATGCACAGAGTACTGCTGAGTCCCTCACATCAGAGAAAGACACCCTGGAAACAACATTTAAATAAATAAAAAACCAAACAAACAAAAACCCACCAGCAACAACCCCCACACACAAATAAATAAACAAAACCATAGAAGTTTTTCTGCAGTTTTTGATAGATTTTTCTCCTGAGTTATTTAACAAACAAGACCCTCAACCTAATAAGGAGTGAGAAAATCTGTCCTTTCTGAAGATAAGTGGTATCTTCTGCTGATCGTGGAACAATACAATGCCCAGCAGTCCATATACTGCTTGCTGGGAAAGCAAATAGATGCCATTGTAAGACAAAAATCTGACATCAGTTGTGCCCAGCTTGTTTTGAAACTGCTTAACCCCTTCCTCCCTCTCTTGAGAGAAGAATGCCTTTCTCTTGCTCATCTCTGAACAGAGTACAAACCCGCCACATGAGTTGGTGCAAATGCATAAATGCAGAACAAATGTCATGACTGAAAACAGAGATGTTTCTCCACTGAGGACCTTGTTCTTTAGGTGTACATAAGCAAACCAGCCTAACACATCATGTGTAAAAAGCCTTCAGCTGAAGTTGTTCAAAAGAACAGGCAAAACATCTGCATCCTTACCACATTTAGTCATCGTTCCTATTACGTGCATTTGCATAAAGTGAAGTCTATAATCAGCCTTTCAAGTAGTTTTGAAAACCTATTCTGTACTCATGAAGTTTTGTTTTAAATGATGAAACACCACTACGAGACTTTTCACAGTTTTAGATTACCAGAGTTTCTACATCCCAGCTTGAAGCAATGAATTTATAAGACCAAACGCAACTCTTCTTGCCAGTCTCCTGGCCTTTGTGTTGAAAATCTCAATGCAAATACAGCTTAATTGAAAATAACAATTCGCCTTCATAACATATGAGTCACAGCAGTGTTAAATATGTCAAGAACCAACAGAGGACCAAGTTTAGGTGATGAACTTGCCCAGAGGAAGATCCAAGACTTCACTTGAGCCCTTGGGGTGTTAGTGGACTTGGTAGCTGTGTCCTGGCATCACAGCAGGGTAAATCCTATGGCTACATTGTTCTTACCCCCACTGTTCTTTCCCCAGTGCGAAGGAGATGTTGTGGTTTAGGTGATGGTGGGGTTAGGAGTGTGGGATATGTGGCAGATGTAGCATTAGCTGTGTTCAGTCTGTGCATGTTTGACTTGCAAAGCTGGGACATATTTTGGGAGAAAAAAACGCAGCATGGCAGGGTGATGTGAGCATCCTGCTGTAGTGACCTGCTTAGGGACTGATAAATTACTGTGTCTCCATCACTGCTGTATGGGTGTGGGAAAGCCTACATTGCGTGTCACTAGTCATGCATCAACTTCAGGGGGGTGGGGGGGAATAGAGAGGGACACAACAATAACTGGTTTTGCTTCTATTTGCAACTAGAGTGTGTGAGACAATGTTGGCATAGTGTCTTCTAGGAAATCAGGACTACAAGGACAAACTGTTATTCATGTCTTGTCCTACACTGCTGTTTCACAAGGTGTTAAGAAACTGAGCTTTTAACCTCCAAATTGCTGTATTTTAGCATTTGTTAATGAGGTTTCATAATATATTGGCTCTTTTCAGCTGCATCAGCCTAAGAAATTTATGGCCTCACTTCTGGTTTGTTCATTATATCCCACCATTTTTTCAGATTAACACCCCTATCCTTTCATTCTCTGATCATTCACAAGATCTTCTGCCCCTCCTCATCCATTCAGTAGCATACTTGGCTGCTAGGTCTGGGACAGCATGTGCATGAAAATGCTGTGGTTGGAATGTATTTCTCTTTTGCCTCTTCCCATTCATGAGAGCAAGGCTTCTTTCTGTGTACTGCTCTTCACCCCACATCCACAAAACCTTCATGGCTCTAGAGAGGTTTAGTTGTTACAGAGGGAACTTCTTTTTGGCAGCTTAGGAAGAGGACTCTGCTCCTCAGACACTATCACTGTTGGGACATGTCAGTCCCCTCAAATATGAAGTCATCTTCTCCTGTCCAGAACTGCAGGCATAAACTATGAAGGTCAGCAATATCTTCCCCACTGTGTCTCAGGGCAGATGTGAAACTGCACGTGTCAGCCCTGCGAGAAGGTAGCTTTCCTCTGCAACAGGCAATTAGCAAGCAACAGTGTGCAGTGCAGCTGCCCAGTTATCTGCAGGATTTCTAGTCATCATATTTTACTTTACTGATGATTTCAAGAGGGCAGGCTAACTGTATGAAATGAGGCTCAAAAAGACCAGGTGCCAAGTCCCGCACTTGGGACACAACAACCCCATGTAGCATTATGGACTTGGGGAAGGCTGGCTGGAGAGCTGCCTGGCAGAGAAGGGCCTGGGGGTGTTGGTTGGCAGCTGGCTGAGCATGAGCCAGCAGTGTGCCCAGGTGGCCAAGAGGGCCAATGGCATCTCGGCGTGTATCAGAAACAGCGTGGCCAGCAGGACCAGGGCAGTGATTGTGCCCCTGTACTCGGCAGTGGTGAGGCCACACCTCGAGTACTGTGTTCAGGTTTGGGCCCCTCACTACAAGAAGGACATTGAGGTACTGGAGCACATCCAGAGAAGGGCAACGAGGCTGGTGAGGGAGCTGGAGAACAAGTCCTGGGAGGAGCAGCTGAGGGAACTGGGGTTGTTTAGCTTAGAGAAGAGGAGGCTGAAGGGAAACCTCATCACTCTCTGTAACTACCTGAAAGGAAGCTGTATCAAGGATGGGTCCTGGTCTCTTCTCCCAAGTGACAAGTAATAGAATGATAGGAAATGGCCGTAAATTGCACCAGGGGAGGTTCAGATTAGACATCAGGAAAAATTTCTTCACTGAAAGGGCTGTGAGGCATTAAACAGGCTGCCCAGGGAGGTGGTTGAGTCACCATCCCTGGAGGTGTTTAAAAGGTGGGTACAGGTGTTTCTTAGGGACATGGTTTAGTAAGGGGACAGGTAGGGTTGGATGGTCTCAGAGATCTTTTCCAACCAGATGATTCTACAATTCTATGAATCTATGAAATATTCATGAGAAATTGCAGGTTTACTGAGATTTTCAAAGCTATAACCACATAGATGTAACTATAGTTGATGACCAAGAGCCATGTATTTAAAAACAACTAGCTAATGTATGCTGATGTGAAGCATACCCTAGGTGCTAGGTGAGGCACAGACACAGTGGGAGGAGTAGGGCCCAGCCTAAACAGAATGGATAAATTTTGGAAGGGAAGTGGAGGGAGTGAGGTGACTTGCCCATGGTCACACAGTGCTGCAGAGCAATGGCAGAGCTCTCAGTGGGTCCCCTTCCTAGTTAAATCTGCTGCTGCTGTTAACCTATGAAAAAATATTTGCTGGAGCTTGCAAAAGTGACACAGAAAGCCTCAATCCAGAGGCCAGAGCCTGCCTTCTTCCCTTCATCTACAGTAATTATGAGAAAGAAAACAAGAGCATAGGAACATGAATGCTAATGGTTTGGCTTCTTCATGTAAAGTCAAGTGATTCAGAGCTTGGGGAGAAGTTCCAGTCTCCCTGTGAGTCAGGGCATGGCATCATGATCTGCTGTTTACTTAAAGAAGCACCAAACAACAGCTGAGTCACTGCTGGAGCAAAGGGGTCTTACTGATGTGCAACCGGAGAAGTTGGTTTGTTAAAAAAATCTGGTGGTCTGCAAGGTGGCCCAAGGATGTACCAGCTTAAAATTCCTCTCTTTGAAAAGCAGTTTCCTCTCACAAGTTCATTCATGCCATTGTTTCTCAGTTTTGGCTCCCACAGGGGCATAAAGACTGGTTCTTGAGTGACTGGGTTGTTTTCTGAGCTGCTAGATTGAATCCCACCCGGTGTCCTAGCTCTCCATGCTCCAGTTATGCTATTGCAGTTGTTGACCTAAAAGGCATAAAATAAAATGGTAATGAATTAAGCAAAAAGGAGCTGTTGCTGCTGACACATGTGTTTGAGAGCTTTGTGAGGCTTGACATGGGCTTGTCAAGGGAGGGAAGAAGGCATACAAATATGCATATCCCAAAAGGCTCCCTTAATCACACCATGTGCTGCTTGTTTTGCAAAGAAAGGAATTAAGACCACAAAACCACCCTAGGTTTTTATTCTGTGGGGAGCTTTTATCATTTCCCTTTCCCTGCCTTGGCTTGGCTCTGCAGGGAGCTCTCACGCCAACCTAAACAGAAAGTCTGAGGTCTCCCTGTAACCGCCGCAAGCACGAGTTATTGCTTCAGAGCTCTTCATGCCATATGTCTCGAGTAAATCTGCTCGTGTTGAGGAGTTTAGGTCTCCCTTGCCTGCCTGCCCACAGGTGGACCCTCTGCACCACAGCTTCCCTGACCTCCCATCAGCTCAGGGTATTAGAGGCCCCTCACATGTCCAGCTCCAGCCAGCATAAACACAGGCGGATTGTACGACCGAGCTGGAAACTCGGGGAGGATTATTTTTCCAAGGTCTTAATGACAAGTGAGATCTTTTCTGGCAGATCATCTGTGAGGATGCACTGGCCACCAGTCAGCTGTGCAGCCCTGTGTCCAACAGCCGTATTTCTCTTGGCCTCCATGGGAAGCAAAGGGAGTCCCTGCTCGCGGAGGTGGGTGGGTGGAGAGCTGCTCAGAGAGGGGCTGGCAAGGGGCCACTGAGTCCCTTTTGGAGAGAACTTTATCTTAAATCCTTGGCAGAGAGGCTGTGAGATCTCGTGAAGCTTGTGAGATGGAGGTTGAACAGATTGTGTTTCAGGTCTTCTGAACCCCAAGGTGAGGCCTGTGGTCTGTGCAGGGCTGTCCCACACTTGCCGTGACTCAGTGGTGCTATGTTTGGGGCTTCTCTAAAATACAGGGTGGAGCGTGGTGCTTTCCCAGCTCAGTCCTGCTTGTGCCATCACCTTCTCCTCTGCACAGCAGGAGGGCGAGAAATAACACAGCAGGTCCCAGGGATGCAAGGTGGTCTGTTCTGCCAGACTTAAGGTTTCACCCATCTTCTGTGTTTCTACCATCCTTCCTCACTCCTCACCTTCAGTATTGACATACTTTACTGCTGAGGGGCTTTGGTGGATGATGTGGTCTGATAAATAGCCAGTCTGCATCTATTTGTTGCTGAGCACAAGAAATCTTGATCTACACTGCACCCTGTTTATTCCATGTTTTCTGGGAGCAAATATCCTTTGAGTTCCCACCTCTGGAGTCCTCTGGCATCAGGCTGATGTGCACATGTATGAATACATTTATTGTTTGCTCTGAGAGGTCTGCTGGTTTGCAGCACAGCATCTCCAACTCTCCTTTCACTTGGTACCTGGAGGACACTTCATCTGTTGATGGCTCTAGCAGATGCCTCTTTTGTGGGGCATAAAAAATGGAGGGATAGGAGTACAACAGGGAGAATTATTATCAGTACACATGAACTGAAACTATCTCAACTTCACTGTCCAAGCTGAGAAAAAAAGCCAGAAGGACACAAAGAGCTTGATGAGGGGCAAGAGAATAGTTTTTTTCTTTTTCCTTCTCTTTTAACCACCACATATGCCAGCAGCAGCAAAGATATAAAATATTCTGTTTATGATATGCATTTTTTAAATCAATAGTCTCTTCTTTTTCTTGGATTCAGTAGCTTTCCATTTCTAAAATTATGTGCTGGAAAGCAAAAGAGCACAAGGAAGTCTGTGGTAGTACTATTAACTGCCAGGGAAGAGGTACTATCTTAGCAAGGACAGACTGGAGAGGAGAGTGGGACCGGGGAGGGGTTTTGATTTTCACATTCTTTATCTTGCTTTGTTTACTTACCACCTGCAGGAAGGCTGCAGTGCCAAGTGCCAAGATTTTTCTTTCTCACATACACAAATGTTGTAAAAATCTGTGTTTGCTTTCTAGCAGTTAAAAAAATGGAAACACTTTCACAGAGGAGAACAGAAAGTTTTCTCTAACACAAGTTCATATGCTGCAAATTGAAGCTCAGAGTTTTTTTCCTTCTTGCTAGCTACAGCCTCACAGCTCATAACTGGTGTACTTGTCACCAGCTATTAGCAGCAGTAAGTGGACTTTGACATATCAAGGTATTTCTTTGCCCAGAGCTGAAGTCACAGCTGATGAACAGAACTGCGTGAGGCTGGTACAGCGTAGGCAGCGACTTTGCCCATCATTTTGTTCAGGCCCTCTGTATTGTTTGGAGCTACAGTGCCCTGGAGCTGTACCTGGGTGTGAGTGGGTAGGGGTCCTAGTGTGGTCCCACAACTTGGAGGACCAGCTCTCCAGGGCCGCAAGAACTGCCTTCCCACTCAAGCAAGCACCCAAAGCCTAAGTTGGGTGCTTTGGAAGCAATTTTTGCATGCCCCAGCCCTGGCCCTATTATGAAAGCATTGAGTTAAAAGTTTCACACTCCTATTAAATGAATCCTTTTCAGGAAAAAAAAAAAAACAAAACACAGTACTCTGTATAGCAGAGGGTTTTGCCTGACTTAGGATAAGGTGTTCCTGCTTTGTATCTATCTGTATTTGCGGTCATAAAAAATTGTGAAGGCTTTGCCAGTAAGCTCTTCTGGGAACATAAATTGTCCATGAGCATCTTGCAGGTACTGTTTTTGCTTGAGGGCCTGCAGATGGCAGGGGCACATTGCCCAGACCAGTGCTCCCTCCCTGGGTTCTCAAGAGCCCTGGTCTCCTACAGGCCACTAAAACTTGAGCATGTGCATTTTGTTTTTTCTCTGAGGTCTTTCTTTTTGGAGCAGAGCAGATGAGACCCAGCAGGGAAGAGTGGAACAGGGCATATAAAGTGAGCAGAGCTGGGCCCTTCCAGATGCTTTGCCTAGAGGAGGCTGGACTCTGTCCTTGGGGACAACAACACAACAATATCTGCTCTGGAGTGAGAATTTGGTGCTAGTAGCTTCAAAGTCCTACTCTCTTCCTCCTCACAGCAGGCAGCATAGGCAGAGCATTTCCCAGGGCAAGTCATCCAGCAGGTCTCCAGGGGGGTTGGAAGTGGGGTGAGGAGCTGATAAATGAGCAGGTGTGGATCAACGTTTAGGTGACTCTTCAACCAAGGTAATAACAGAGGAAAGATATTATGGGGAGGGAAGGAAGAGGAGAAAGGGAACTGCATCTTTCGCTTTGGCTGTTAAAACCTACGTACGTTATGTGTGCACAGCTGTTTGCATGGAGGAGCTTAGCTCTTCCCCAGCCTATATAGCCCATGGCAGCCTGTGTTTGCATCTGTCCTCCTGACTCTTGTCACTTCCCAGGGAGTGGGACATGGGAGGAAAGGTCTCACCATGACGTCAAGGCATGAAATATTACGTATTATACAGAACATCTTGTTAAATACATGTCCTTGTGTTCACCATCAGATGGGTAGTGCATGGATGCAGATCATGGTACCTTAACTGCATTGGCTAACGTACACAGCCTGGGTTCTCTGATAAATCTGATCTGCTCAGTGCAGAGACCAGTTACCTCTCTTTTGTTGCCCCATGCACCAGGATTAGCATTGCACATCTGCCACATGCTGCCTCTTTTATTAAAAATAAAAGATCATTGAGTGTCTCAGAACATTTTCTCGTGTAGATTTAGACACAAGTGGTTCCTGTGTGATATATTGTGCCTACTGGTGATCCTATGCAAAGTTCCTGCAGTCAGTGAAAGACAACCGAAGAAAGAAGAGGTCATTCCTGTAGCAAATGCTACAGGAGCACACACTCTGCTTTCCAGATCTCACGTATGGTCAATGTAGGTTACACAGCACCCAGTGTTACCGTGCTGCTGTTGTGAGTGGCCAAGTGTCTGCACATTCTGTTGATTTTATTTTAATTTCATCTTTGTTTTGCATAGGTTCATTTGAATGCTGACAAAAGTGCCTGGAGACATGGGAATGTGCTTTAGACAAAGCCAATGCTGTAAGAAATGTAGTGTCCAAGTAAGCTGCAGCGCGCAGACTTGCAAATGCTTTTGCTGGCTCTCTTCCAGAAGGATATAGCAGTTATCATATTCCTGGGAACTATACCCTCTTTGTTTTCCTCTGTTGCTTGAGGAAGGAGTGTTTTCTACTACAATTGCAGTGAGTTTAAGTAATGTTTAACATACATCTGTATGCTGAAATTGCTTTTTACCCTGTTTCTACTTTTGTAACACTTCAGATAATGTTTGAATACAGAGGAAAGCTGCAGTAATGGAAGCAATAATAAGTTCAGTGTGTTATGGTGACTGTTTAACACCAGGTTGCTATTTTTGATAATTATTAAAAAGGAGATCACCAAAGGTCATTTTCTCAGGATGGAGAAAATAACTTACAGCAGGGGATGTGAAGAACTTGGGTTTTACTGGTGACTCAAAAAGAAATTTGAGAAGTGACCTTAATTCTGTGTGTAAGTGTCTTTTGGGGGGGGAAATGCCAGCCATTGCAAGGCTTTTTAATCCAGTGAGCAAGACATGGAGTAACCATGGTTGAAGATTACCAAAGGTCAAAAATAATATTAGAGACCAGGCATAGTTTTTGAACAGTGTTTACTGATGTTAAATATTGGGATGAACAAATCCAAGGAAGAGATTCATTAGTTGGATATTGATATCTTATTAGGACATCTGGGGTCTTTCTGGACGCAAGCTTCAGGGACACAGGCTTCAGGCAAGCAGATGTGAATGGCTCCAGGCGGCATTAAATGGGTGTAGTTTTTTTGTCTGTCTGCTCATCTGATGTTCCCTTCTGGTCCTGTGAACTTGTAGTGAAAATTGAAACCTTATAGTCTTCTAGGCCTCTTTTTCACTATAAAAAAGAGAGTTGGAGTCTGTGGAAGAATTAACTTGTCTGATGTGGTGATCAGAAGAATATTGTTCTCTGTACTGGTGTACGCAGTTAATTAAACCTCCCAACAATGCTACAGAGAACAAGTTCCATTCTGTTTCTTAAAGAGGTGGGCAAACTGACAGCAGACCTTAAATCCTATAGGGAGCTTACATCATCAGCAGCTGGAGCTCATTGGTTCTGTATGCAGACTACACTACACATCATACAAATATGTGACATAACAGCCCCAGCACTTACCTGCAGATATTCCAGGCTGACAGCAGTTGCCTGCCCAAAGTTTAGCAGGTTATTACATGCTCAGGAGTACATGGACTTCAAGAAGCTGTAGAGATGGGATTGTCCTGTAACTAGGAAGGCTGCAGTTTTGATGCGCTTTAGAAGCTTCCTTCTAGCTCTTTTTAGACTTAAAGAGAAGAAAGCACTTGGCAGCCGAAGGAGTACATCTAATCGACCGGTTTTCCTTTAGTAAACCTGCTTGGTTTAATATGGTGAATAGTGACTGCCACAAATTGGGACTGCTTTTTCTCTGCTTGGGAGGAGGAAATGTTTTGCATAATTGAAATACTGCATACTAGGGAAGGACAGTTGAAAATCCATTTCAAGGTCATGTGTACCCAAAGTATACAGAGTCCTCCACTCAAAATGATACCCTTTCAAAACAAGCATACCAAGGTTGTTTCAGTTGTGATCACTGTGCTCAGTCTCATAATAATCAAAGCCTGTTATCTGGATCCTTGCATATCATGAATCATCAGCTAATGATGACAGTGTCTCACGCATGCATCACTCATTGCTTTTTAAAATATGGAAATCGTGAACTCCCAGTACAACTTAATATTTAACTTTTTTCATTTTTGTTAATTCACTGTAGATTAACTCTTAAAATACAGTATCCACTCTTCTTACAATGACAAGAAGTGGAAGACATCTCTTGGCTATTAAGTACTAGTTTGTTGTAATATGACGTTGCCCAAGGGCCCTTAGGTGCACACTGAAAGTGTCTGATATCATGATTGCTGTTCCCACAACCATGAATAAATCATAGTTGTTTAAAAAAAAAGCTAGCAATAATAGAAAATGAAAGTAATATGTAATGGGTTTAGCCTAGTTTTTGTTTATTTGCAGAAAAAAAAAAAAGTTCCCTGTGGATAAAGGAGAGCAGAAATGTGAGTTTCCAAACTTTATTCTATGGTTCCAGATCATGCTCTTATGCCTTCCCGTTCACAGGCTGCTTCCTGCACCCCCCTGGTCTCTGCACTGGCAGGTGCCTTAAAATGACCTCATACTTGGCAGATGTTATGTGCATAGAAGAAGCCACATGTCAGCCAGACAAGTGGCACCTGCACGGGCTGCTGCCGCTGTGGTTTGTGTGTGTGGACTGGATATGGCACGTTGAGCAGGTCACGGAGTGCAGGATTTGTTTCTCCTGGCCTCAGCTGTCTAAAAGTTGGCTGTTTCAAGCTAAGCTAGTGATGTGATCTTTCTCTACAAATTAATAGAGAGCAATATGTAGCTCCAGAGGATAACTCCTCCGAGATACCTAGATGCCTATCTTAGGATGGCATAAATTGCTTTCTAGAGGTGTCTCTTCTTCTCCATTGACTGTGGAGGGAACACAAGTGGCTGAGCTAAGCTTCAATACCTAGCTTTTACGTGACTAAATTGGGGGATATGGACTGCTACCTAGAGGACCTCAATAAAAGGTGAGAGAGTCGAGATCGTATGAGCAGGGGCAAAGTAAGAGATCCCTGAGTTCAAATCTGAGCTTTACAGATGATTTGCTGGGTGAGCTGGTGGTGGCAGTGGTGGTACTGGTGGCATCCTTCTGCTGGAGAACACCAATCTGACTGTTGTATTTTCTTTCTCCACTCTTGAAGGTCGCCACTGTGAGGTCCATCAGATGATTGGAAACTACATGTGGGACCAAAAGGCAAATGTATCTTTTGATATTGGTGTGAATAAAGAGAGCCTGCTCCCTCTATGGTGGAATGGATCAGAGCCTTTGTGGGTCACAATGATGAAAGAAAAAAAGAATGTTTCCATGTACTACTGGCCAGGTTAGTATGTTAAAAATTACTGCGTGCTTAACTGTATCTTTACATTTAAGCACTCCATGTGCTGTAGAATGGCTCTTTAATACACTGAAATACAGCTAAGAATTATGAATACTTTACTAACCACTCATAGAAATGCATTCTCTTTTCTTAGACCATAACAATTGATATATGCTTAGAAAGGAAAAGACTGAAGTGTCACTGGAGGTAGATTTCAACTAAATATTATCTTCAATGGAGTTGCTGGTTTGTAAAGCATCACCTTCTGCACCAACTGCTTGTTCCTTTTTCCCTCCTGTAATTTCTGCTGTGCTGAATGACCATGACACGAGACCATGACACTGATCAAAGTCAAACAGTAACCATCCTCTCCAAATGCTTGTTTGGTTTTAACCTGGAAATAGTAGCTGAGAGCTCAAGATGATCTGCTCTGTGGGGACAGAAAAATCCAGCTGAAAGCAAAGCGTTCTTTGGTGAGCTGGAGTGGGCACTCTTGGTCTCCTCCATCATTAACTTGCTTGAGATCCTAATTGCTCTAAGTCTGAGACATTCTTTTGGAGGGAGTTGTTCCTTATATGGTGAGTACTGGACCACTGAATCACTAGGCACGTATAATAACTCTTTTTTAACAGATAGTATTACACCTTTAGCCTGTTCATTTAGGAGCCCACATGGAAATAAATGCTCCAGCTGTGCAACCAGACCAAATCTATTGTAATGTTCTCATCAAGTTTTTGACCTTTTAACTCTGATATCTAAGCAGCCTGGAAATATCATCCCATGTATAACTGCAGGATAGAGGACCACATGTTAGAAGAGATGCACTGAGTACAGCCAGTGCCAGTGCATAGGGCACAGCAGCAGCTGACTTGTGCCGCAGGCTCCGGGCCAACTTGTCTTGTGCATCCCAACACATGTGCCTGGTCATCCTGTTTCCATCCTACATGGCTAATGGCATCCGCAAAAAAGTAGGCCACAGTTCTCAGGAAAGGGAAGAAAGGGTGAACCAAGATGAAAAACACTGAAAAGCCATCCAGACTCTGAGTGACAGTATTGCCTTACGGACTCAAAGGCAGTGCAGGAGACTGGAAGTGCAGACTAGATGTAATGGTTTGGATCAACCCTCAAAAGAAAAGCTTATTCTTACTGGGGATTACCCAGGTGACCTAACAGCAATGCAAATAGTAGGATACAGAGATTATACAAGAATGTAGAAATCCTCCTAAAGATTTACGGAAAGACCTGTTTCTGCAGATTATTCATTTTTAACTACTAATGTAGCTGCACTGAATTGGTATAATTATGTACTGAATGGATGTAACAGTCTACAGAGGACTGAAATCCAAAAGAACAATATCACTTTCCATTAAATGCCTTTGGGTTTTACCTAGCTCATTCATGTTGCCCTTTGAGCAGTGTCTTCCCAGGACAAGACATATGAGGTGCATATGTGTCTATCCCTATATGCATAAATACACCCTTCATGCTTACCTGTCTACTATTACCAGTGGAAAATTACAAAGAACAGCAGAGCCTCCCTTTTTCCAGTGCTTACGCTGCCAAGTATGTGCATGGACTCTCTTAAAACACAGAGGGGGAATTTGTGCCCTACAGATGCTAGTGGGAGTTTTTTGCACGGAACTGATATTTTAGTTGTGGACTGTGATGTGTACATCAGTCTGTCATTAATTATTTATCTGTGACCAACAACCTTTGGATGCTTATTTTTAAGGGTGTCCACACTCTCAAAAGAACACATTTGCCATACAGGGTCAGGCAGAGGGCAGGAAGTAGAGTCAAACATGGAACTATTGAACTAAAACACAGGGCAATTGGGCCACAGTGGGAGTCCAGGTGTAACTGGAGTAAAAAGAAGTCACGCAAAATGCAATAGTATTTATTTATTACATATTCTGCATATGATTTTTTTGGAACTGTTTTCTAGTTCTATGGTAAAGATGTAATCTTTTTCTTCTAGATTTATTATTTTAAAGCTTTAGTTCTTTAAAGGCATTTGACTGGGGAGCAATGCTAAGCAAAATGAAAGAAAAAATAAAGTTTTAATAATCAAGTTGGGTGGAGGTCCCATAGCATTTGCACTGAGTATAATCTGCTGTTAGTGATTAACCTTCCAGCC
The DNA here is from genome assembly GCA_033556795.1 of Tapera naevia. NCBI lineage: Eukaryota > Metazoa > Chordata > Aves > Cuculiformes > Neomorphidae > Tapera > Tapera naevia. Next base: position 11,174,796 of record JAUMJJ010000172.1, on the reverse strand, counting down.
TGAGGATATACTGCTGCTTAGTCATGAATCTTGCAAATCTGATAAAGATCCAACCAGGAAAAGATTCGTGGACTGTTAGTAGGATCAGCAATGTGCAGCCAAATTCATCACGCTTTGTTCTGGAAGATGTTATTTTCTCTCTAGCCAGCAGTGAAGACAAACAAGACTGATCAAACGTAGCAGAAATGCATTGTGAAGGCCAGTGAGCTGATTCCCAGAGCTAACTTACACCACTGCTGTTTTCTACTTAGAGCCAATTCCAGGCTTCACAAAGTCTGAAACCAAAATGTGCTGCTTTATATTCTTCCTTACATTCCTCTCTCGCACTTATGCAGTGCTTAAAGGAAGAAATTCCAGACCCTAGCAAACAGGGCCACAGAATAGGAGGGCTGTTGGATGCAAACACCCATCTATAGAATCATAGAATCTTCCAGTTGGAAAAGACCTTTGAGATCATGGAGTCCAACCGCACCCGTCTTCTGCTAAACCATGTTCTTCAAAATCTCATCTACCCATTTTTTAAACACCTTCAGGGATGGTGACTCAGCCATTTCCCTGGGCAGCTGTTCCAGTGCCTGACCACTCTTTCAGTAAAGAAATTTTTCCTAACATTAAGTCTAAACCTCCCCTGGCGCAACTTATGGCCGTTTCCTCTTGTCCTATCACCTGTCACTTGTGAGAAGAGATCAGCACTCGCTCTGTCACAGCCTCCTTTCAGGCAGCCGTAGACAGCAATGAGATCTCCTCTCAGCCTCCTCTTCTCCAAGCTAAACAACACCAGTTCCCTCAAAACAAACCCAGTTCCCTCAAACACCACAGTTTATCTGTGAGCTCAACAGAAACATTGCAAAGACAACTTGTGGGCAGAATTCATCCAAGCTCTCCTGCCTGTAGAAGTGGAGGAGCCAAAATACAACTGTGCTGGGGGTCCCAGCTGCCGCTTGTGCCAAAACATAGGAACTTGCCTTGTAGCGACATTTTTCTCCTTTCTCCACAGCATTTGTTAGGCAGTTTCTGCTCTTTAGGACATTCTTGGGGGAAAAGTCATGTATCATCTGACTGTTCGCTAAGTAAAACACAACAGCTAATGCCATAGGTGGGGTGAAGTGCACAGCCTAGCTCACGGGTTGCCTGTCTGAAGCGCTGGAGCTCCAGTGGATGGAGAAGGCCCAGAGGAGCGCGAGAGCATCCTGGCAGTACCACCGAAGTAGAAGCTTTATATTGCTCCTCACGCTCAGCCCCGTGAATGGTGTTGTTGCAAACCCTCAGATTCCTTCATTTTTCAGAAGTCTATGCAACTACATCAGTTTAAGTGCAGTGACATCTTTTCTGAACACTGAAATGAGAGAAAGGGGTAAAAAAGACTCTCAACCCAAGCTTTCACCATATAAACACACCTTTTACCAGGACATGGAGCTAGTCTGGAAAGTTTTCGAAACTTTCTGTTATGGCATGAGGTGTCTGACTGTTAAATCAGTGTTTAGAAATGCAGATTAAACCTGGCAGGTTCAGATCTCCATGTCAGATAGGTAAAGAGGAGTCTATATATCACTGAAAAAAAAGTCCTTATTCCTGCTCCAGTAGTTCAGGTTTTTAAGCAGAGGTTTAGTGTCATACAAAACAGTGCAGAAATGTATCTAAAATTACATCATAGTAAATATGCCTCATCTACTTGTAGTTTAACCAAGACAAACTTAACAATCCCTTTATCTGGCTCCAAATCTTTTAAATTTCCTGCCCCGTAATGTTTAAATGAGAAAATGTACCATTTGTCCCAGTCTCTATCCAAATGAAATTTAAATAGTAAAGGATCTTCATGGATATCTTGGAATTGTAACAAGCCTTAACATCAAAAATCCAATTTTAAGTTCTGTTCATCACAGACCCAAAAAAAAAAGATGTTTGCACACCCTGAATTTTCAGTGTTACTGCTAATGAGCTGCACACTTGAAGACCAGTATTTAGTGGCCAAAATTATTTCTAGTTGTTGCTACTTCTGTAGTCTTTTATGTCATGCACATCACTTGACAATCTAGAAATAGCAGATATCTGAGCAACTAAAATATCCCAGATCCCCAAGAGGTTAATGCTTCGGGTTATAATTATCTCGTGAGTAATTCTGAGGAATGATATCTGAGAAAATTGTAATCTGATTTCAGTATTTGAAGAGGAAAAAAAGAGGCTAAATCATGACGTTAGTCATCAGCTATGAGCAATCATCCACCTGAACTAAAATACTAGGCATTTCCAAAGCTTTGTCCAAATGTGTCCTTAACTTCTTGCCTGCTTTTGGAGCCAATCTTTTCCCAGACTCAAGTGTCAGAGAAGAAATTGTCTTTGAAGTTCCAGTTCAGTCTTGAAACACTAGCAAAGCCCACAGAGGACTATTGCATCCCCTCCAGCATCTGAGGTAGCTGAAAACCCATGTTTTGCTGTTAGTAGTACCCAGGACACAGTACAAAAGACTGAAGCTGCACATCTTCAGGACATTCCTAGAATATGTTTATTTTATGATTTGGTTAGGTAGCAGCTGGGACCTCTTTCTGCTGCACAATACAGTTTCTTGAAAGTGCTGTGTTCAGATGTATAGAAATTTTCCCGTGGGATAATATGGAGAGACAGTTCTTGACATATAATCTGCAGGCTGTTCATCCAGGTTGCAGATTAGTTGTGTGGTGGGGAGAGAAACACTAAAGTATCTCCATGCAGAAAGGGGAGGATTAAGTCGTACAAGTTTGGGACAGTAGGGGAAGAATAAAAAGTGAGCACAATCACACATTCCCATGATTTAAAAACTCAAATATAGAAGTTCAAAATTATGAAAATACATTTTTACAGAAAAGTAAATTAGTTGACTACATTGTCTGTTTATTATTGCAAATAATTAATTCTGACAAACAATTAATCTTAATAGATGGGGTCCCTTGAAACACACAAAAAAAATGTGGAAACCTGAGAGCCACTACCATGGATCATTGGGTGAAGAAAATGAATCTGTAATGTGTACTAGGACTCTTTAACATTTGGAAAGGGTGACCTCCATCTGACTTACCTGTCTTTTTGCAAATCAGTAAAGATTTTAAAAGATTTCCTAAGCCTAATTATTTAAGTTTTTCTAACCTTTTATAGTACTCCTGAGAAGTCACAATCAGAAGTCTCTTAGCCAGGTTAGCCTGCAAGTGGTGTCCCTGTGTCTCAGTATTGCACCTTGGTGACATGAGCTCACTGATAATTCACTTTACTGGGTGTGCCAGTAACCAAACCACTGCAAATCATACCTGAAACTACCTCTGCTTTCTCTAGTACCTTCTCTATACTTACACCTTCTGTGCAACCTGCTTCCTCCACAAGCAGTGAGTCAGCCTTTGACAGTCCTTAATGCCTATTTCTTTCATCCCAAAGCAGAAGCAAAGTGACCCAAATGTAGTCAGATTTAGGCAATGGCTTACAGTTGCCTTTTTGACCTGACTGTATTGCTGTGTACAGAGGCCATTTTGCAAAAGATGTCTTCTTTTTTTTTCTTGAATACACCTCAAGAATATATCAAAAAATGTGTAACTATGATGGGAGGACTCTGGGGCCCTTGAAAGATAATTTGCATGAATCCAGTGTTTCTGAAAGCACAGTTCTTTAAAATATTAATGTTATTCAGCAGCATGGTAACTGGAGAGCAAAAGGGCAAAAAAAACCTCCAAAACATGTTTTTACGTGTTCAGGGCCATGTTCTCCTGTAGGATTTGTTGCCATAAATTCCTGGGCTACAAAACAGACTGTATTTTGCAAGGAAAGCTGTAAGTTACTAAGAGAGTTAATTGGTTTATCCTGTTTTAATAAGACCTCCTGGGAAATAGATGTAATAGTGGAGTGCCAGTATCACATAATAAAATGCAGTTTATAGAGGATATTACAGTGTAAGATACAGCGTGTCTAACTGGAAAGTATTTGCTGAACTTTTAGAGAACAATATCTCAGTCTATTATGCTGGAAGCCTGGAAATGAGGCTATATGGCTGCAGTAGTTAAAATGAAAACAAGCTAGATATTTAGGTGAGAACCCTCTGTTACAAGAGAATCAAGAGTTTTGTCATGGGAAGGTCACACAGAAACCTTCATTTTTAGAGAGGGAAATAAAAGGATCAAATGTATGATGTGCTATAAACACCCATCAAACCAACCTCCTTTCCCTTCCCAACCACAAAGTTTCCTGCAGGGAACGTGTAAGGTAAGTAATATCACAGAGAATATACAAACCTGAACTTGGATCCCACGGTGTGGGGTTTGAGATCAAGGTAAAACAGCAGAGCTTACTGCATATTTTGCTTGTAGGTTGTGAGGTCGAAATCCTTGGAGTCAGACCAAGTTACTGCCGCGAGTACTTCAGCGTCCCAACAGACAAAAACTTTGCGGATGCCATCAGTGATGCTCTCGAGTCTTTGCGGTACGTCACTGAGCTTCCATGGCTTGGGGTTTCCTCTCTCAAGGATAAGTATTTGTGTTTACGGTCAGCTTTGCTGTGGGGTGATTTTCAGGATTGGCTCCCGGGCAGGAAGATGGAGGCCGAGAATGGTTTATAATACTGTCATAGAAACACAGCCGTCACGGAAACGGACCCTCACATTAAGATCAGAGGGACTCCTCTTCTGTAGGTTACAGCACAGAGGAGACATCCTGACTTACTGTTTTTAATTTACAGCTACAAGAAACTTTACTATCAGTCTGTGAGTATCTGTTTGCTGCAAGAGCAGACTTTCAAATGCTTGGATTTAGAGAGAGAGCTCCTGGGAATCTGGAAACTCAGAAATTCAGCTCTGGTCACTTGTTTACAAGACCAGTCCTCATCCTGCACTTTAGAACCTCTCAGGCATAATGATTTTGAAGCAGGCATTAATTTTATGCAAATATGAGAATAGAATAGAATAGAATAGAATAGAATAGAATAGAATAGAATAGAATAGAATAGAATAGAATAGAATAGAATAGAATAGAATAGAATAGAATAGAATAGAATAGAATAGAATAGAATGGATAGTTCAGTTGGATGTGACCTACAAAGGTCATCTAGTCCAACTGATGTGAATGATGGGAATATATTTCTCAGCCAGCTCCCAGGAAATACATATGCTCCAACCCCAGCTTTCCCATTCTATCATGTCTCATCCAAACATTAAAAGGGACAATTCCATGTACTTTGTAAAATCAGGGAAGATTGCACCACCATGCGGAGCCAATGCCTTACCTTAGCTATAACTAAGCTTCCTCTTTTAAAACCTTGTTGGTTCCATAATTTATCCATTCCTGGGATGCACTTCTAATCTGCTACTTGCAAACTGCCATACCAATTTGAATCTGAAGAGTTTCATATTCAAATGCTGAGTTTTGCTTGTTCTTGAAATAAAGGCTCCCAAATGATGAGATTGCTGTTGGAGATGTTACTCTCAGTTGCACACTGGGTCCTACTGCACAGATGCTCACAAATCACAGTGGAGTTTACAGCACAGGGCTTAGAAAGAAGCTGTCTCTAAACATGTGAAACATTTGATCCTGAAATGATTTAGCTTATATTTTAAGAAAGTTATCTGTGTGTGACATGAGGAGGTCATGTCTGCTACAGCAGTCTTTCTGGAGCTTCTGCAACACTTTCAATTCAGTAAATAATGAAGGAGATTGAAAACTGAATACAGACACCAGTTCTGACTTCTGGTGGAAACCTGGAATTTTGGAAAGCTTTTTGGTCAGATATAATTTGAGTATGGGTCAGGATATGCTTGAGGCTCCCTGTCTGATTTCTATGAAACAAGGTGCATAAGGATGCTTAGGATGGGTTGTGGCTTTGTGATTGTGAACATGATTAAAAGCAAGGCATGAACTGTTAAATACTCCAGCCCTTCAAGTGCTTTTCTGGGTACCTGGAGTTCATCAAAAAGCCTTCCATAGCTAATTGATCCCAAGTCTCAAGGCTGCTTGCTGCTGCCTAAACATGGAAAAGAAGAAAAATGCAGCGACCCGAGAAGGTTAGTGAGTCAGCTCACAAGAGGAGAGAACTGGTGATTTTAAGAAATCAGCAAATCAGCCATCACAATGTCTGCCATAAACACCAGCTACAGCCTGCTGGAGAGCCCAGATCCTACGGATCATGCTGGAGCTGTGGGAGGTTCTGTCTCTGGTGTCCATTTACACACCATCCCCTTTTGACTTTCTGCCCATGTTCTCTTCCTTTAAACTAAGTCCCCTCTCTGCAGCAAAGCGTGAAAGAGGAAAAAGGAGCAATCACCAAAAAAATTAATAATCAGTTGTGAATGTAAATACTGCAGGTACTTACAATAAGAAAGGAGGGTAGAGAATGAATGGGGAAAAAAAAAAGTAAGTTTTCCTTATCCTTTCTTCTCAGTTGTTTTTCCCTTCATTCATCCTCTTTATTTAGTCCTTTAAAATTCAGCAAACTGTTTTCAGTACTGCTACGCCAGCCCGTAAGAAGTAAAGCCTCTGAAATGTCTTTATTGTTGGTGTACTCATTTAGCAGGATTTAGCATCTCTGGGTAGAAGAGTCTTGAGTGTGTTTTATTGCCATCTGCATATTTTGCAAGAAGTTCTGGCTCTTGATGCTGTTCAAAGGCTGGCAAATCCAGCATATTTCCTTTCCACACCCCAACTAATTGAAAAAGCCCATTAGTCTGAGGCTGGCATTAGCTTTATGTAGAAAAACAGCCTGTGGCAAGGGCAGTCTATTGCCTGGAGCAGTGCCTTGCTCAGCTGCCCTAATGGCAGGAATTGGTGGTTAATGAACTGCTCTTAGGCTCCCACCATTAGCAAACCCTACAAGGAAAGAAAATAAGCCCTTTATTGTGTTATGGTGGCCTAGGAGTTAACTTGAGTTTGTGCACTGGAATGTCCTGACCCATCGTAACTTCATCAGGGGAGAAGAGAGTTTTATCAATGTCCTCTGCAAGGCCGGGGGTACCTAATTCATCAAGGAGTCACTGAGCTACTCTTGCAATCAGAGGAAAACATCCTTCAGGAATATTCTCCAGTCTCTTCAAGCAGGTGTTTTGAGGCTGTTATTCAGACCAAAAATATTCAAAACAAAGTCAAGCAACCATTTTGGCAAGTAAAACTAAAACCTCTCTTATGTCTTTTCTGCAACTATAATTTAAGGGCTGTTGTACTTAACTACCTTCCTGGACAGGTGTCATGAAGTTTGTGTGATACTTGCAAAGTGTACTGATAAAATATAAAATGCTTTTTGGTATTGCCATCTATGCCATCCAGCTTTCCTCAGCAAGTTTTCCTTAGCCATTTCTTTTGAAAGTTACTGGTGATAAGAGAAGACAGGACTAATACAGTCAGAAAAACAAATTACTTCTCCCATGTAATCTGTGATCATATGCATGTCTTGATCAAAATGATAATTTAGTTGCAGCTGAGAAGACACAAAGCAGTCTAAGTAAGTAGCTGATTTATACAGACACTGCAGCAGAAGAAAGCTGGTCCACTAGGTTCAATGAATGTGCAAGATAGAATTGCAGGTTTAAATTTTAGAAATTAATTTGTGCCTAATATAGATGGAAAGTAACACTTTAAAATGAAATTAGGGGAGGAAGGTTGCTTCATTTGAATGGCTTTAAAGTCATGAAGCGTGAGAAAGAAACTGTTTTGCAGGGCCAGCAGTGGAGAAATTCCCACCATGGCAGAGACCTTCAGCTTCCTACAGGACTTCTCTGAAGCCTTCAGAGGCTTACAAATGCAAATGACAGGCACTCATTCATTCATTCAGTCCCTCACCTCTGATTTTTGATCTTCTCTGTCACTCATTACACCAGACTACTTGGTTGTCTTTAATCAGAGAAGCTTGACCTGTCAGAGAAGCTTGACCTGTCAGCACATCACACAAAGTTTTTCTGTAGGGATCTTGATTTTGATGAGGGTAAGTATTATGGAAGGCACACCCTGTCATATCTTAAATGCAGCAGAAAAAGACTGAGTTTGAGCATCATGAGCGTAGATTTGTGATTTTATCCACATGACTGCTCTCAGGGAGCTTTACAGTGACCTGTAAAGGGGTTGTGAAAATGTAATTAAGCACTGATGTATGTGCAATCCCCACTAATTAGGCAGAGGGCATTCAGTGCAGAAACGTGCGATCAGCTAAACTTGTGCAACTCTGAGATTAACTTTGTTTCACTTCACTCGTATTCCTGAATAAAAACTCCATCTAAAAATCTCACCCCAGTTCATACCACGGGTACGGTCAAGGTCATGGAAGAGCCTGTCCTGGTTTGACCTTGGTGGTTTGGAAGACCACACACAGGAGAAGGCCAGAAGAGCCAAACTTCTATTAAAGCACATTTAACTCGTAATTCCCACAATGCTTTTAATAAGGGCATTCAGCACAGAAATTAGTATTTCTTCTGGGTCCCTCTTTGTCATTAAAGGAAAGGCTACCTTCCTAATTTGAAGAGGTTAGGGCTGCCAGGCCAGGCTGTGCTTGTACACGGCAGTCTCTACCTGGCACTTCCAATGGGACTCTCAAGCAAACTCGAGAGACTCTAGGCGTGAATAGTGAGTCCAACCATACGATAGGTGGTAGGAAAGCACAGGCTAGAAACGTGTGGGGTTTGGGACCTCCATGTACTGGTGACAACAGTAACACCAGCACCCAGGAGGTCTCCATGTGTGTCAGCCTCTCACTCTTTTCCCTCCCTCCCACCTCCAGCAACGGCAGTGCTGAGATGGCTGCAGTGTACTACGAGCGCATTGATGTGGAAGGCCACCACTACGGCCCTTCATCCCAGCAGCGGAAGAATGCTTTGAAGGAGGTGGACAAAGCCCTGAGCAACATGATCAAACTCATCAAGGTTAGTGGTGTCCAAAAACTCAGCCTCCTGGTTGTGTTTGGAAAAACCTCCTAAAACTGCTTTTTGCAGCACTGCAGCGAGCCTATTTAGTGCCTGTTAATTGGATGCCTTGGCTGTAAACTTTTATTTCTTGAGAAACAGAGGCTACTCATATCTTGTGGAAGTCAAGGCGCTGTTCCTCTGATTTTCATTTTCGTTGATGGTGTTATAACCCTCCTAGTGGATTATTATACTGATAGCCCCAGGAAGCCAATATATGTGTTGCTCCGTTTATAGCTTGTGTTCCTGGCTGGGATTTATTAATAGGAGAATGAATCAAAACTGCCTGCTTCCTAAGGTTTGTAGAATCAGACAATTAACTTTTATAGCAGTTTTTATGGCAACACTCAAAACTCTGTACTTTAAACTCTGTTTTAAAAAATATTATCTAAATGATTTTGCAGTGAGGAAAAGAGGATAGTAAGCTCCTGGGTGAATGCCAGTTCTATGAATATTTCTAACAATGATGAATGCACGTTAGAGTTTTTCATGTGTTTCAGTGAGGAGAGGAAAATATATTTCAAATTTCACTTAATTATAAAAGCTCTAATGCTAAATGATTGTGTTTGGGAGAAAAGGGAAACACTCCTGCCACAGGTGGCACCGTGTCAAAGTTGCTCTTCCCCACCTGTTTTGGCCTACAGATGAGGAACAGTGGGATAAAATCCTGAGACAAACTGAGACAATTGGTTTGTGGGGCTGGGATGTAGTGTCTGGTTATTCAGCTGGGGGGTAGGTTAGTTTTGGCAAATCTCTGGCGCTGTCCTCTTAGACTCTTCCAGGGTACCAAGGGGACATCCACCGTTCCTAGCAGTGGCAAAGCACACCACAGGGTATTTGTGGCTGTGCACTTTCTGGCCACCTTCCACTAAATATGTGGAGGTCTAATGGGTTTTAGAACTTGCTAGTGGGCACGGGTGGTGCGAAACGCTTACCTGGCTGTAACAACTGTTATGCTCTTGCTTCACAGAACAAGGGCCTTCAGAATGATCTCAATGTCCTCCTCTTCTCCGATCATGGGATGACAGACATCTCTTGGGCGGACAAAGTGATTGAGCTGAAAAACTATATCAATATGAGTGATACCATACAAATGAAGGACCGAGGTCCTGTTGTGAGCCTCTGGCCAGCTCCAGAGAAGCATGCAGAGGTACGTGCAGCTTACTCATATTGATTTGGGTTTGCATTTCCTTGCTTTTTTATGACAATTGTGTCTTGTTTGCTCGTAACATCCAAATTCTGCTCTCAGATGTGTGTGTAAAAATCAGCCTGAGGCTCTTACCAGAAATCAGACTTGGATCCCGTGACACTCTTGTGATGCCAGTTTCTGAAGGAAAGTCACACAAGGCAAATTAAAAAGCATGATCTTTCACCATTGTTTGGCACAGATACAGGCTTTCACACCCTATCGCTATATGCTTCTGATAAATAGCTAAAGGATTTCAGCTCAAACTCTATTTTTAAGACTTTTTATGTATATATATAATACATAAAAGTCAATTTATTGACACACTAGTTGGGATTTTCAAATGATTTGGAGGAGGTCAGGCATGCGTATTCCAGTAAACTCCCTTAGAGTCTGAGGAAATAACTCCGCTAGACCAGAATTACAAAGAGTAGATTTCTTACAATATTCTCCTTTGAAGAATTTGGATGAATAAGCTTGTTGTATTGGATCAGTCATAAAAGCCCAAGGCTAGAACTGCAGAATTTTGAGTGACAAATTAAAACAATACAGAAAAAAAATTGGAAACCACTTGAAAAGAAAGAGAATGCAGCATTTGTAACTAAAAGGTTAGCACATTGCAGTTTAACCAATGCTTGAGAAGTCATTATTGCTGTCCTCAGAATATAGATGAGTGGATGTACAAAACTGGCAGTCCATGCTCCAGGTGAATCATTTTCTCTGTATCATATTTTAACTAGTTCCAGTATATCGTAGCTTATGCAATTTTTTTGAAGAGAATATTTGCTAACTTTTGCACCCAAACAGGCTCTTCAGGAATTGTGTAGCTGCGATGTTGTGAACCTTTCAAATTAGTGCCAAAACTGAAAGCTGCCCATTCTTTTTAGGACTTCTTACTGGACTGCTTATAAAGTTGATTTTTCTGTTTCTCAATAGCCAGGTTCCTCTATTTTTAATTCACTTTAAAGAGGCATGTTTAGGAATTAGATTGCGTAATACCATAGTGGTATCACATGTAAGAGTTGCCTGGTTTTGAAGCATCAGAAGTACTCATGAAACACCAGGACCACTCTCTAGTCCAGTTCGTGGTGGGAGGGTTGGGCAGAGTTCTGCTGTCAGATACTGGTGCCCTCCTTAGTGACTGTGCATCTCTTGCACATGTGCACACGTAGCACTCATGCAAGGGAGACATTGCTAAAAGGCTGGTGAAGGAGCTCTCATTCTTGTTGCATTCTTTCCTATTTATTCCTGGAGATTATTTCTATTTAAGCAAATATATATAAGCTCTAGGGACTCCAATAAGCACTTTCTCTATGGCATGTGAACATCTTCTTTAGGCATTTAAAATATTTTTCTGACTTATTTGGGTTTTAACTACGTTTGCGTGATTGTATTCGCGACAATATGATTAATATTAATAAATGACTTGTACAACATTGTGCAGAGTCACAGACATTGGCTGATTAATCTCACAGCATCCTTATGAAGCAGATAAGTAAGCACGATCAATCGCTTTGATAGGGATTGACTCAAGTATAAGGAACATAGGTGTGGTGACCTTAATTGTTCTTTCAAGAGCACAAAGGGGAACTCGTGGCAAAAGCCAAAGGCAATATCCCCTTTCTGCATCTGTACCCAGTCCACATGGTGCCTTCGAGCATCCTTCATCACTTGGAGTTTGCTGTCTCCTACAATGATTTGGCTTCTGCTGGTCTATTTGTGTAAGTTAATATACTCACTTGCACGCATTTGTGAGTGTGTGTGTTATAAATATATAAATACGGTGTTTTATGCGTTTCTTTGTGTTTATGATCAAGTTTTCAGAATTTCCTAAACCACATAAGCAGGTTTTGCACAGCTGGCATCTTTGGACTGACAAAGCCCCAGTTTGAATGTCCTAATGATTAGCCATTAAAGAGGATTAGACATTTTTACGAATTCAGGTGTTTCCATATACCCATAGGTGCACACACGCTCTTTACAGCTGTATGGTGTCCTAACATTTCTTTTCTTTGCAGATATATCAAAAATTGAAAGCTGTGGAACACATGCACGTTTACAACATACAGGATATTCCAGCCAGGTTTTACTACAAAAAAGGAAAATTTGTATCTCCTCTAACTCTTGTGGCCGAGGAAGGATGGTTCATAGCAGAGGTAAAATATAGAAGTACAATACTTAGACATTAATGTGAAAAGGTGCAATATATGAAACAGTAAGAAAAATGTACCATACTGTGCTGGACATTGAGTTAAAATATTACATCATTTACTTGCCCTGATTACAATGCTGATGTCAAATATTGCTGTGTTCTTAGAAGACCCTAAATGTACGGCATCTATGCTGAAGGTAGACAAAGTTAAATACTTAAGACAGTTCTTTTTTCTGTGTCATTATAAAGCAGGAGGAATTTTTGTATTTCCCATTCCAGTTCTGTTGTTTTACTCATCTTCCCTCTGCCAATTTACTTTCATCTCAGATGCAAAGAGTGTTTCCTTTTCAAGAATTCACCATCCTTCCCTTCCATTCACAAGTACTTCATGGCAACTTTTCCTTCTTCCTGGCTTCCCACCCTTCAATGTTGTTGTTTCGTACTTGTATTGCTACTGAGCATCTCCACATTACAGGTGTTAACTCCACCCCATCACAGCTCAAGCGAGTGAGGCAACTTACATACCTTATAAGTGGTAAATTGAGAAGCAGAACTAAGTGATTAAGTCAGTAATTTGACGCCAGAATCAAGGTGTCCCATTTTTTTATAGTGTTCCAGCACAGTAATTTGATCACATTGCTTTGCAGATTATGGTAACTTAGCTGAACATCTATGACCATACCAGGCTTTGCTCAAGGTGGGCTGCATCACTCACTAGCTCAGGTGACTTTAGGATAATCATTTCTACAACTGAATAAAAATGCAACTCTAAAAAACCCCAATTGTTTCTGAGTACAGATGGTTAAGTTTATGGATAAGAAAAATTTTAAAAAGCCAGAGTTAAGCTTCAGGTTTGCAAAGCAGGAATCTGAAACATTTTTGCTAGACTGATTTTTTTAAAATTACATCTCTTATTCAGAAGTTCAACACAGAACATTTTTAAGTATTCTGTAAAAATAAAAAAGCAGCACTTTTTAAAAAAATCATTGAAGCTCTGACAAACCTTAATAACAGAGCAGCAAACACTGCTGCTATGGTAATTATTTCTGTCTCTCTGCCCATTCCTTCCCATTGTTTCTGATTTTCAAGAATGTCCTCTCATTAATGCTGTCAGATTTTCCTTCTCCTCGGTACATTTTTATTATCTGTGAGTGGAATATGAAAATGAAAGTTTCCTGTCATATTTTTAAAGCAATAATTGAGCCTTCTATTATACTTCCTGCCCAAACCACTGAAGAGAGGATGTTCAGCTCTTCCCTATCACACTCACAGAGTGTTTTAACTTTCTTATAGCTATAAGATTTTTGCAAAAGGTGGAGCTTTTTGATTTTTTTTGGAGAGATAAAATGGATGTATCTGAAAAGTTGGGGTTTTATTCCCCTAGCAAAGAGCATAGGAACAAAAGCCCACCGACGTTTTGGATAAAGCAAGGTGAGGAGGGATTTCAAGCACCTCCGTCTGTATCAAAGTCAGTCTGCTAATATTATCTTGTTCCTTCCAGGCGACCTCAAAAGGTCCCCACCTTTTGAGCAGGATTTCCCGCACCAGCTCTTCTCCATGCAACAATGGCATTAGTCCTCAGGAATGTGTGTTCACCCTATAGCCATCCCAGCATACTTTTCCAAGTTCTAGGAAGCAATTGCTGTGCTGCTTCTAACTACGCACCTGCAGAGAAAAGTCCATTGCCAGCAATCCTAGACGTGCCTGCTTTGCTCATCTTTGGTAGCCCCAGGTTAGGCTTACTGTGAAAAATTAACATCTCAGTTGTGAAAGAAAGTAATAGGTTTCCTGATCTAGCTAGCAGCAAAATAATGAAAATGTCTATGCCCTTGGCTGCACATCTACTATAGCTGCAAATAGGTATCTCCTAGTGTCTGGGCAGGTGATGGAAAGGCAGGCTGCCTCCTGTGTTTGACATTTCTGGGGAAGCAGCTGAGTACACGACATCTGACAGGACCATGGAGAGGTTTAGCTTTGGTAATGTCATGATAGTGCCAAAGAAACAGTGCAAATGAGATGTGACTTGGCTTGTCTGGAACTGATACTAACAAGTGCTGTACAGGTTGCTGAATGGTGAGCAGCCCATGGACAATTCATTCCCAGGAAGTGCAGTACGCAGAGCCTCAGCCTACACAGGTGCTGTGGTAGGAAGAGGGAAGGAGTCTGTTTTCTCCTTGGCTTGCTAGCAAAATAGGTGAGGACAAGAAAAGAGATTTAATTTGTCAGCTAAAATTGTTTAATTGTCTGGTACATCTGCTGATTACTACATACAGAGAAACACAAGGGATACTCTGGAAAGCAGTTGGAAGAGCAACACCTCATAGCCATAATCATTGCTGTCCTCAATGTGCTTGTGCATCGTCAATTTTCTTATTGGGCAGAGGCGGAACACAAACCCAAACAGAATAAATGTTTGTGAAAGGAAAGGGATCCTTGGTCAATGCTATTCACCATCTGCAGGGGCTGCAGCACCACTCACCGGGGTGGGAATGTGGAAAACTTTATCAGGGCATTTTCTGTGCTCCTGTGACAGAGTGTGAAACCCAGACCTTGCCACTTTAGGGAACCATAGCTCCTTCTTTGTAACTATCGAAGAAGTTAATGCCAGAGGTCTAACAAAATCAGCCGATGTTCTTCATCTAAGTGAAATTCCTGCCATAATTTTGGGGATATCTAGAGTGTCACATATGTTGCCATTCCTATGGACCATGGGGCAAGAGAAATGCATGGAGAGGGTTGGTCCAGCAGTTTGAGCAGACCCTAGGGACCACTCCTCCCAAGTGGGCCAGGATGTGGCACTATTGTAGGTAATCTGATAAGAGCTGTTAAAACAGAACAGGAGAAAGCAAGGAAGGAATTTAAAATTATGACTTAAGTGCAATATGGGCAAGGAAAAACAAGAATTATGATGACAAATTATGAAAGCATGGACTAAATATTAAAGCAGGGAAAGAAAACAGAGCGGTCTGTGCCAGGGAGAAGGGGGCCATCTTAGGTCTGAGCCTGCGTTCTCTGAAAGGGACCTAATAAGGTTTAATACTAAAACAAGCAGGGAGAAGAAATAAAAGTAATGAGAAAGTATATAGTAGGGGTGATATTTGTATTTTTTAGGCTGACTAGTCAAATGGAGCAAAAATGGCTGCTTCTTCTATGGTGCCAGTGGCATGCTGGGCAGAACATGCAGGATTGCATGGTGCTGGGTGGAGGAGTGGAGCTGCCAGCATGCAGCAGGAGAGGGACACCAGCGTGCTTATGTGTCACATACAGCTGTGACACTTCATACTCAGCAGAACTTTAGATGAGTGAGAGGCAGAAAATTGTCCTCCTCGCTCAGCAGATGTCTGCTCGCTGAGACTCCAAAGCCAGGGCCACCCCTCCTGCAGCTGAGCCACTGTGCAGCTGGAGGCACAGTGTGGGGACCTGGTGGGGTGGCACAGCACACGGAGACACAGCATGGAACGCCACACTCAGCCCAGCAGGCAGGCAATAACTGCTCTCTGCTGTTGTCACCCAGAGCAGGGACAAGCTGCCCTTCTGGGAGAATGGGACAGGGAGGAAGGAGGCCTGGCAAAACGGTTGGCACGGCTATGACAACGAGCTCATGGACATGAGAGCTTTCTTCATCGCGTATGGTCCAGGTACAGTGCCAGGGTCCCTGGTGTCCCTCTCCCCTCACAGCCCCATGGCCCCTGCCACAGCATTCCTGCAGCCCTGATGTATCAGGGTCCTGATGCAGCACTCTGCGACGCCCCAAAATTACAAATAGATGGCAGGATTTCCTCACTGTGGCTGGAGGCTGGGAAGGTTTCTGGCTCTGTATCTGTTTTATAGCTAGAGAAACAGAGCAGAGAGACATGAAGGGATTTGGTCAGCCCCTCTCCGATGTCCCAGCACAGTAACTCTATTCTTTTGCCCTATTTTCCAAGACTGGCCTAAATTTTTAATTCTATTTGAAACACATGAATTCACCTTTTGTTGGTGGATTCAGACTCACAAGCACACATCCCTTGCTTTGGGGAGGTTGCAGCATATCTTGCCCACTTGTCCGAAAGTCAGGTGTGAAATCCCTGATTTTCACTTAATCAGTGGAAAACACTGCCAAGCACCAGGCTGCAACTGCAAACAGGAGCAAAAGTAAAGCAGAAAGTGCAATACAATTATTTCGGGCTATTCAATTGACCAAGCATACACTGTAAAGCAGCTCCTGTACTTAATAATTTAATTAACTTTTTTAGTTTTTTAGAACAAACTTACTAGAAGTAAAAATAATGAAATAACTAATTTTAAATGGTTTTGCTGAACTATGTTGCCCCACAGCACCTTGTGTTTCAGGACCTGAGCCCCAAGCAGTATGATGCCAACTCTTCTCTTTGCCTGTTTTCCCTGCAGATTTCCGATCCAACTTTCGAGCACCTCCCATCAGATCTGTGGATGTTTACAACATCATGTGCAGCCTGGCAGGAATACAGCCGCTGCCCAACAATGGCTCCTGGTCCAGGGTGGAGTGCATGCTCCGAAACACAGCCCCCTTGGCAGCACTCCCCCCGCACAGCAGCTGTGCCCTGGCCCTGGCTCTGCTGTCCCTGTTGGCCAAGCAGATCTCCTTGCTGTGATCCCCAAACAATGTCAGTCAGTGTCACCAGCAACTCCATCCTCCTCTTTTTTTTAATTTTAAGTTCTTCATTTGAATAACAACTTCATCTATAGGGTGCTGCCCCCCACTCCTCCGTTGTGCTCCACCTGGCATGAATCTGACCCATCCTGCTTTTGCAGTGGTTATAACATAAAACCAGGTTTTGTGCTGCTCAAAACACAACAAGGAAAGTCAGTGTTGGTAATCTGATTTACAGCACTGGTAACAAGCGCTGGTTATCCACAAAAGTGTCTGGTGGCTGCACAAGGAGGTCTCTGAGCATCAAACAAACCTTACTCCAGCATCTCTGAGAAGCTGACCCTGGCTCTTGGTGCTGAGAAGGTCAGGGGTGGTGATAGACATCTGTACATTTTTTTTTCTGGTTTATTCCTTCATCTCCAGCAGAGCCCCACCTTCTCCTTACAGCGCCAGCCAAGCCCAGCCTATACCAACACCTGTTTCAAAGAGCCAAGCTCTTTGTTGAGCAATCGTAATGCCAAGAGGGGTGGATCAGCAGGAAAGCAGTGGGAGCATCTTGCTTCTCTTGGCCTTTCCTTCTTCATTTTCCCTGAAGAGAACCCTGGCCCTGCATGCCTCCAGGGTTCGGCTTTCCTCACGGACTGCAGTGGAAGGGAGGGCTGGGAAAGGGGAAAGCAATAGAAATCCTCTATTTCAAAACCAGGAGGAAAATGCAAAGACATCTGGACACACAGGGGTCAGGAGAAGGCAGGGTGAGGAAGCCTGGCATTTAACAGCTTCTCTGCTTTTCCTGATGAAGATAATACCTGATCAGATTTGGGGGTTTGTACCTAATTGTGTTTCTGAAGAGTTTTCAACATTTACTGCTTTTCTACCAGCTCTTGCTCTCTACAACTCTGCCCAGTGAGCATCACATTCCCCTTTATTCTGCAGCATGGAGAGAGGTCTCCACTGATGGCTCTCCCACTCAGTCAGTCATAGCTAATATTTCCATCACCAGCTATCAATCAAGTCCAAACAAAGTTGTAACAGTAAAGTTAAATAGCAGGAGAGGATGGAGCTGTTGTTGGAGGTAATGCCTCTGAAGTCTGAGTCAAATGGATGATGTAATCCTGAAAACATCAATATGGCAGATATATTAAATATTTGAAAAAACTGATTTTGCCCTACTCATTCAGTCCAGCGCAGCCATGGATCCACCTTGGGGTGATGGTCAACACAGGGCTGCTGGCAAAGCCAGCACCACTGTCTGTCAGCTCAGAAGATTCATTTCCCTTAATAGTTAAGTTATCTAGCTGTCACAGTCCTTGCTTTTACATATATATATGGTGGGTCATTAGAGAGGTGTTCTTTTTACATCATCAAATTTCAACTGTGAAAGAAGATTCCCCTAGAACTGGGCTATAAGGTTCTGATCCTGCAAAGTGTCCTTTCCTCTTCGGGAGGCTGTGACCTTCAGCAGTGCCTTCAGGAGTGCTCAGCACTTTTTCCAATATA
Organism: Tapera naevia; assembly: GCA_033556795.1. NCBI lineage: Eukaryota > Metazoa > Chordata > Aves > Cuculiformes > Neomorphidae > Tapera > Tapera naevia. The sequence continues at coordinate 11,156,459 of JAUMJJ010000172.1, read as the reverse complement.
CCTCTGAACCAGAAGCTTTACGTGATTAACTGCCTTTATAAGGATTTGGGACTAGGATGTAGGACTTATTATTCCTATGGATCCACAGTCAGGCATGATCCAGGATTGTGCGGTACAGTGAATTTAAGGGTGAATGATTATACCATGGAAAAAAAAAACCCAAACACCAAATTAAACTTGACAAAAGACTTCTGTAATAGCTCTAAAGATTTATGTAACGTGTTTTTAAAGCTCAAGTGAACCATCAAATCAATTGGGGAAAAAAAAGGGAGAAAATCAGTCATTGTTATTAGACTGTTCAGTGTAAAAGGCAATTTAATGCTTTTGAAACATTTGCAGTAGCTGTAAAACAAGCAGCTATTGTTCAGAGTTCCTCGCTGCTCTTTAATGGACCAGGCTCAATAAATTTACTGGAGCACATTTTTAAAGTAAAAAAATTATCAGTCAACAAGATAATCAAGTTTTGATTGAAAAATCAACAGAATAGATGCAGTCAGTGCCCATTAACCTCTTTATGACCTGCCATTTTAATGCTTACAGTGAGCAAAACCCAAGGTACTTTTACAGAAGAAAAGATCCTAAGAGTGTAAGGGTATAGTCAGATTCTCAATTACACAAGCAGAAATTGGAAATAACAAATCAGATCCATTGAGTTGTTCCAGGGATGGACCATGATACATGAAACCAACGCTGATCCCTGCCAGCATTGTGTTTACAGCAATACACCTGAAAAGATACGTGAACTGTAAAAGGGAAATTTAATGATAGACCTACAAGAAGCTCATTACCTTCAGGAGAACTACAGCTGATTATTTTTTGAAAAGTGCACCTTTCTTCCTTGGAAATGTTGTACCTCTGAATCAGTTTACTTTCTCATACAAAAATCAAGTGTCTTGACTCTAGCCTGTTTTTCTGTATACTGTGCAGCAGAGGTGGGTGTACTTTAAAATCTATTTCTGAATGATGTTTTTGTACAATGACTGATTGTGAATGAGTGAATAATTTTAAGAATGCTGTTTGACAAAAATATGCATCTTTTTTTGTAAATGCTGTAAGATTTGGGAAAAAAACACAACCCACCTCTGTAACACCTTGCCTTTCTTGTTTGATTGCTGCATCAAAGTGTGATAAACAGTGTTTGAAGCTCGTGCTGATTAATCATCAGAAAGATGAATGATAACATTGTTTAGAAATGGAAAAGTTGTCAGCATGTAAATTAGGGACATTAAATACATCACACGAGGTACTGTAGCTTGTATACGCAGTCCTTTTTTCCAGATGTATTTCAACATTTAACCTTTTGAACATCCATCCAAGGACATGTAATTCACACTAGCAAACCATTTTGCTCTTCTAAGAAGACAGGTGAGCCTTGGATGCTCTCTGCAGACCCATTTCTCCAAGCCATCACATCACACGTTTCCATCACATCAGCTGCTTGTACAGGAGTCAGGTGCATCATCAGTAGTAGCAGGCTTCAGTGCGGTTTGTGCTTTCCTGAGCCCTCATGGTACACCCTGTGTGCCCATGGTACACCCTGCACAGGGCACTGCAAATGGCAATGAGCCCCCCCAAAAAACAACTTCAAGGGCCTCAAGGAGAAGGAGCCCTACTCCTGATTTAAGCTCCACAAACCAACAATGATATTCACAGAATAGATAGATTTAATAGAAATACTCTGTGGAATTTATCTTGTTTTCCTTACGTTAACTGACCATACAGGCAGGGAGGGGGTGATGGAGAAGCCAAGTCTAGGAAAGCAGTGCGGGTGTACCAACGAGTCCTTCAATTCACAGCAAGACTACCTTTGAACTGGAAGAACCACCAAGGTCTGCCCAGAGATGCTCTTCCTGTGTCCCATGAACACAGGTCCTACAAACAAGAGGGTGCTGAGGGACAGCGCAGGAGTCAATCTGTCAGCGCCCTGTAGCAGTGCCAAAAGTAGCATTTTTCCACCTAAATAAGCTGGACCATTTTCATCAATGAGCTTGGTGGCCATGTAAATGGCAAGACTGGCTAGGGCTCAATGGAGCAGCCCTCCAGCATTCCTTGGGGTGCAGTTTGCATTGTCCACACAGACTGAAGCCCTGAAGAGACACCTTTCCATTGGCCTGGATGCTGACCTGGCCTGACGCCCTCCACAGGTACCAGGACTTCACAACTAAAGGGGTGAATTCAGAGGTTTCTTGGCTCTGGCCTCCTTCCTTGTCTTCTAACTGCAAGTAGAAGTCATAATATCTGTGAGACATTAACGTCCACACCTCAGGCGGAGATGCAGACCAGATGAGGTCTAGGCACTGGAAGTGACAGGTGTTGGAAAACTCAGTGTAACATTTCCCCCTCCTCCTTTTCCCTGTAAGGCTGTGGCACAGAGGGCTGGCAGCTGCAAATCCAATGGGAATTTTTTAAGAAAACGTGGCCTAACAAAGGGAAAGGTTTGAAGGTCTCCATTTTAGCACAACGGCTCCTTCATTTTTTTGAAAGACAACTTTCAAAAAGGTTGTCTGAAACACTTTTATGTTATAGGAAGATTATTGTGGAGTGCTCAAAACCAAGAACACTCCAGAATTACAGATGACTGCACACCATAATTACAGAATCACAGAATGACCTGAGTTGGAAGGGACCCACAACAATCATCAAGTCCAACTCCTGTCCCTACATAGGACAATCCCAACATTCTGAGTGCATTGTCTAAATGCTTCTTGAACATTGCTACACTTGGCATCATGACTGCCTCCCTGGGGAGCTGCTCCAGTGCTCCACCACCTTCTGGGTGAAGAACCTTTTCCTAATACCAGAGATCAGCACCTCCTTTTCCTCCTTCTCTTGAGAAGAAGCAGTGAACTGCTATGAGGTCCTTCCTCTTCTCCAGGCTCCACAGACCAAGTCATTTCAGCAGCTCTTCATATGACTTCCCCTTTAAACCCTTCACCAGCTTTGTGGCCCTCAAGCTTTGTACAGATGTTGATAGCTATATTGATTATTCTGGTAAAATTTGACCTATATAGAAGTTGCTATGGACTTGCAGACTGGTATAACATCATTATACCAAATTTGATGACTCCATCTCAGTGACACAGTTTCAGCTCCATGGGTCCAGTGGCATTAGAAAACGACAGGGGGCTGCCAGCAGGCCTGCCCTGGTCACTCCCTGGTGCTGTTGGCTGGCCTCCCTGGCACCATGTGAAGGCCTGGAAGCGACACCACTACACGGCAATGCTGCCTTTTCCCGTGGCTTCCAGGACATGCAGGTGAGCTCCTGCTTTAAGGTGGTAGGTGTCAACGAGCAGCAGCAGCACCACTGAACCAGCAGTGTTTTCTCTGTCGGCTCGGCGGGCTGAGGGGAGAAGGCAGCAGCACGGCCCTGCCTGGGGGAAAGGCCCTTCTGGACCTGGAAGAGGAGACCTCTCCACACACCCTTTTATCAGTGCTGAGAGCCAGCAGGGCTGTGGCTACAAAGGATGCAGCCCCAGAATGGCAGCTGTGGGTACTGGGGCATCAGCCCCTGTTGGGATCCTTAAAGCCCATCCAGTTCTAACCCCCCTGCCATGGGCAGGGACACCTCCCATCAGACCAGGCTGCTCAAGGCTCTGTCCAGCTTGCATCCAACTCCACCTGAAGGGGCTACAGGAAACTTGGGGAGGGACTTTTCACAAGGACAAGGAATGATAGACGATGGGGAATGGCTTTAAACTGGAAGGGGGAAGATTTAGATAAGACATTAGGAAGAAATTCTTCACAATAAAGGTGGTGAGGCCCTGGCACAGGTTGCCCAGGGAAGCTGTGGACCCCCTCGCTGGAAGTGTTCCAGGCCCCCTTGATCAGCCTGGTCTGGTGGGAGGTGCCCCTGCCCATGGCAGGGGAGCTGGAACTGGATGGGCTTTAAGGTCCCTTCCAACCCAAGCTATTCTATGATTCCATGATTCTGTCCTAGTTCCAGTAGTGGCCTCAGAGAGCCGTGGGCATTTACCTGGCCCTTACTGATCTTCGATAGTAATCAGCTGAATATACTTTCAAGTACAGAGGACTTGGGCTGCATCTAGCACTGCTTTTGTTGTTATTAAAGGCTGATCCTGGTAGTGGGAATCAAAAATATGTATTCCAGAAAGGGGAGAAGAGAGCTGCTGGGGTGCAGTAGTCCCAGCAGCACTGCTCAAGAGGAGTCTTAGCCTTCATCAGCTCAGGGGGACTCTGATTAAAGCAATAAAAATCAGCAAGGAAACAGAAAGGAGGGCTGAGAAGAGTGGGCTGATGTTGGAGGAGACATGGTGTCCACCTCCTGTGCCAGAACGAGTTAGGGCTAAGCCAGGGAGCTCATTTTGTTGCTCCCTTGGCCACCACAAATGAGGCATTTTAGTATCAGGACTGAAGAAGACTTTAGGAGCAGGGAGCACTGGCATAAGCACTGGAGCAGCCCCTGCGACTCATGCTGAGGGCTCATGGGCAGCTGGCCCCCAACCATTATCATCTGCTGCCAGGATTACATGGGCATCTCCTGTATGACCAGTTTTCTGTGATTGTGGAGAAGGCACTGGAGGCTCCTGAACAGCTTTCTGTTGTTCTCAAGAAATTAATAATATGTTAAAACATTACTCAGCACTATATCATTAATTAAGCTTCCGAATTGGCTAAAGACACTGGCATTGCTTCCTTGATGGATAGAAAACCGGAGGCCGAGGCAGCAGCAACCACTGCAAAGGCAGAGGAGCACAGGTAAGGCCTGGGGGATCAGCCACGATCCCTGCAGAACACCCAGTCAGCTTGCTGCTTGCACTGGGCTGCCTCTGTGCAAGGGCTCCCAGCAACATGTAAATGTATAAAACTGAGCCATGTGTCCATAACAGATGGTTTTAGCCTTTCTTCAGTGGTTCAATGTACTGCTCATCCTACAGCACTAAACCAATAAACACATTCGCAATCGCTTCTTTGTGCTGTCCTGTTCAGGTTAGTTTTACCCCTGCAGACCATGGCCATGTAAAGTGACCCAGGAAGCACCTGCTTCTGATTTCTGAGAGGAGCCTCCCACCCTCTACATGAATCCTGGGCAGAAGGAGGCTCTGGTAAATTCAAAATTAATTTTTTAAAAGCGGTTATTTGCCTGTCTGTGTATCACAGTATTACAGTATCATAAGGTTGGAAAGGACCTCCGAGATCATCAAATCCAACCTATAACCCAACACTAACACCAACACTAACACCAACCCATCATCTAAACCATGGCACTCAGTGCCTCATCCAGTCTCCCCTTAAACACCTCCAGGGTCGGTGACTCCACCACCTCCCTGGGCAGCCCATTCCAATGACCAATCACCCTTTCAGTGAAGAACTTTTTCCTAACATCAAGCCTAAACTTTCCCTGACGAGGCTTAAGTCCATGCCCTCTAGTTCTGTCACTGGTCATCTGAGAGAAGAGACCAATCCCTGCCCAACTACAACCTCCTTTTAGGCAGTTGTAGAGAGCAATGAGGTCTCCCCTGAGCCTCCTCTTCTTTAGACTAAACAGCCCCAACTCCCTCAGTCGCTCCTCATAGGGCTTGTGCTCCAGCCCCTTCACCATCTTCGTTGCCCTCCTCTGAACACATTCCAGTATCCTAACATCTTTCCCAAACTGGGGGGCCCAGAACTGTACACAGTATTCAAGGTGAGGCCTGACCAGTGCCGAGTAGAGGGGGACGATAACTTCTCTGGTCCTGCTTACTACACTATTCCTGATGCAGGCCAGGATGCCATTGGCCTTCTTGGCCACCTGGGCCACTCTGTCCCCAGTCTGTAGCTCTGCATGGGATTGTTGTGTCCAAAATGAAGTACCTGACATTTGGACTTATTAAACATCATCCCATTAGAATCAGCCCATCTCTCCAATCTGTCCAGGTCCCTCTGCAGGGCCATCCTACCCTCTAACAGATCAACCCTTCCTCCCAGCTTGATATCATCTGCAAACTTGCTGATGATGGACTCAATCCCCTCATCCAGATCATCAATAAAGATATTAAACAGGACGGGACCCAACACCGATCCCTGGGGGACACCACTGGTGACCGGTCGCCAACTGGATGAGACACCATTGACCACCACTCTCTGGGCTCGGCCATCCAGCCAATTCCTGACCCAGCACAGAGTGCTGCCATCTAAGCCACAGGCTGCCAGCTTCCCTAGGAGTCTACTGTGGGAGACAGTGTCAAAGGCCTTGCTAAAGTCCAGGTATACCACATCCACAGCCTTGCTCTCATCCACCAGGCGAGTCACATGGTCGTAAAAGGAGATCAGGTTGGTCAGGCAGGACCTACCCCTCCTAAATCCATGCTGGCTGGGCCTGATCTCTTGGCCATTCTGCAGGTGCCACATGATTGCACCCAGGATTATCTGCTCCATGATTTTACCTGGGACCGAGGTCAGGCTGACAGGTCTGTAATTACCTGGATCATCCTTACGGCCCTTCTTATGGATGGGCGTCACATTGGCCAACTTCCAATCTTCCGGGACCTCTCCAGTGAGCCAGGACTGCTGAAAGATGATGGAGAGCGGCTTAGCAAGCTCATCCACCAGCTCTCTCAGCACCCTAGGATGGATCCCATCCGGCCCCATAGACTTATGAGGGTCCAAGTGGCTCAGCAGGTCTCTAACCTCCTCCTCATGGATTGCAGGAGGGCCATATTGCACCCTGCCCCCATCAACCACTTCAGAGGGCCAACTGTCACGTGAGCTGACATCCTTGCTGTTAAAAACTGAGGCAAAGAAGGCATTAAGTACCTCAGCCTTCTCTGCATCTCTGGTTACTATATTTCCCTCCACATCCAACAAGGAGTGGAGGTCGCCACTGCCCTTCTTTCTACCATTGATAGATTTATAAAAACTCTTCTTATTATCCTTAACAGAAGTGGCCAATTTGAGCTCCAGCTGGGCTTTTGCTTCCCTGATTTTCCTCCTACACAACTTAACAACATCCTTGAACATGACGTGGCTTACGTCCCCTTCTTTCCAATGACAATACATCCTCTTTTTCTTACTTAGTTCCTTCAGAAGTTCCCTACTCATCCAGGCCGGCCGTCTGCCCCTACGACTCTTCTTACAACACACAGGGACAGCCCGCTCCTGCGCCTGCAAGATTTCATTCTTGAAGTGTATCCAGCCTTCCTGGACCCCCTTGCCACTAAGAACTATTTCCCAGGGTACTTTCCTGACCAGTTCCTTAAATAATCCAAAATCTGCCCGCCGAAAGTCCAGCATCGATGTTCTGTTCCTGGCTTTTCTTACTACATTGTTTAGAGAGAACTCAATTATCTCATGATCACTACACCCCAGACAGCCTCCGACAACAACATCACCCACCAGCCCTTCTTTGTTTGTAAACAGCAGGTCAAGAAGAGCCTCACCCCTGGTGGGCTGTGACAGAAAGCAGTCCTCAATACACTCCACCCATCTACCCGTAAATCTCTCTCTCCCTTATTACCCCTCCCATGTCTTGGTGGGGCTTTTTGGGCAAGACTTTGTTTCTGTGTTTGCCAGAGTAGGTAGCACTGTAGCTTTCATCTTGCAGCTCACTGATTGCACCTGAGGGTCACAGGGGTGGGAGAAGGGTAGCCCTGTCTGGCCACATCCCTGCTCATGTCTCAGCTGAGAAGACACTGTAAAGGAGAGGGAAAGCACCCCTTGTCCAGCTGTGGAGGGTTGCTCTGAGCATGGATTTAATAAGGAAATCACTTTGGGCTTAAAAATAAGGTTTTAAAGCAACCTTCCCATAGCAGCCATGAAGGAGGACAAAAAAAAAAAAAGCTTGATGTCTATTAAGGTGGAGTTAAACACTTTATGAGCTGGGCCACACAACCTGCTTGCCTACACCACTGTGGGGGCTGGATAGGAGGGAGGTCCCCTTCTGCCCTAATCTCAAGCATTTCCTTTTAAGAACAGTTTTGAAAAAGACAAATAACTTCTTAATTTTCTCTAAACATAATGAAATGGAGAGACCCCTGAACCTTCTCTTTGTGTTTCAGCCTCTTTCTGCAAGAACAAATAGGATGAACCAACACAAGTCCCATTGACAAGAAGATATTTAATAGCCATGATACAAGGAGGTTTCTGGAAAAAAAGAAAGACTGTTTTATGCAGAAATAGCCGAATGCAGCCTATAAAGACCCAGCAATTAATCACACACTTGAAGAAATCCAACACAGACATAGAGGCTGAATTTTTAATGCTCGCTGCTCCTCTTTGGACAGTGACAAATTAAGGCCCATACAAAAGCAGGTGTGGCTCTTGAAGAAACCCTCTGAGGGCAATTAAAAATGGGAAACCAGCTGGTAACTGTGCAAATGTGACACTTTGAGCCACAGTCAAGCTCCAAACAAAGCCCCCACAAACCACAGGAGCTGCTGCCCTGCACATCCCACAGCTTCCTCCAGTGTCGGAGGAGAGCTATGTCCAGGGACATCTGAAGCTGATGGCGTAGGCTGCTCTGAACATGCCTGTGGTGGAAAAGGCAAGGGGTGAGATCGAGGATAGATTTTCTTAAATAAGCTCAAACGAGAGTCAGGTCTGCTCCAATCCAATAGGCAATCTCCAGCCAGGTTTCACACACAGTGCTTCATCGTTCCCAATCAGTTTACAGTCTCCAGCATCCACTGTTCTCATTCAGTCAAGAAAACAGTGAATTTTCCTATTGAAAAGACAAAAAAAGAATTAGCATTTTCCAGAAATTAACTTCTACCAAAATGCAGACTGTGGGACTGGTCCCATTTGCCTCATGAAAATCTGTTCTTCCGAAGTATTTTGTTGAGATAAATCTCTTTCCTGCTGTAAATTATATTAACTTTTTCTCAGAAAAATCTGTTAATACAGATCACTATGGATGACTTGTTTGGTTTTTCTCTCCCCTTGTCCATAGGAAAGGACTGCTTCCACTAACATTAAGCTTTGGCATACAATAAGTATTCTGGGAAGCTGAGCATGACAGCGTTTCATTTGAGGCCACTAATAGCATGGAAGAGTGGACAAGGTCTTTACCAGTTTCAAACTCTAAATAAAAAGAAAAAAAAAGCTTGGCTTAACAGAGAGCTCTGTGTTGGCCTCAGGAAAAAGAGGAAAATATATGAGCTTTAGAAGAGGGGACAGGCATCTCAGGAGGACTACAAGGGTGAGGCGAGATCATGTAGAGAGAAAATTAGAAGAGCTAAAGCCCAACTGGAACTCCAGCTGGCCAATTCAGTGAAAGACAATAAAAAAATGTTTCTTCAAGGATATTAACAACAGGAGGACCAAGGAGAATCTCCCTCCTTTACTGGCTACAGGAGGTACAGTAGTGATGAGGGATGAGGACAAGGCAGAGGTACTTAATGCCTCCTTTGCCTTGGTCTGTAACAGTAAGGTGGGATGTTCTTGGGTTACTTGGCCCCCTGAGCCAGAAGACGGCGAGACTGAAGCTCCAGCAATCCAGGAGGATTTAGTTAGAGACTTGCTTTGCCAGTTAGACATATACAAGTCTATGGGGCTGGATGAGATCCACCCAAGGGTATTAAGGGAGCTGGCAGAGGTCCTCTGCAAACCCCTTTCCCTCATCTACCAGCAATCCTGGCTGACTGGGGAAGTGCCACTTAACTGCAGGCTGGCAAATGTTACAGCCCTTTACAAGAAGGGTCGGAGGGAAGATCTGGGGAACTACAGGCCTGTCAGTGCCGGGGTGCCGGGGAAGGTCATGGAGCAGATCATCTTGAGTGCCATCATCCAGCACGCGCAGGACAATTGGGTGATCAAGGCCAGTCTTCATGGGTTTAGGAAAGGCAGGTCCTGCCAGTCCAATCTGATCTCCTTCTATGACAAGATTACCCATTTAATGGATAAGGGAAAGGCTGTGGATGTGGCGTGCTTGGATTTCACTAGAGCCTTTGACAGTGTTTCTCACAGTATTCTGTGTGAGAAACCGGCTGCCCTTGGCCTGGACAGGCACAGCCTCTGTTGGGTCAAAACCTGGTTGGAAGGCCGGGCCCAGAGGGTGGTGGTAAATGGAGTTAAATCCAGTTGGAAACCAGTCACAAGTGATGTTCCCCACGGTTTAGTGCTGGATCCAGTCCTGTTCGATATCTTTATCAATGATCTGGATGAAGGGGTCGAGTGCACCCTTAGCAAGTTTGCAGATGACACCAAGCTGGGTGGCAGTGTTGATCTGTTTCAGGTAGGGAGGCTCTGCAGAGGGATCTGGACAGACTGGATCGAGGGGCTGAGACCAATGGGATGAGGTTTAAAAAGACCAGGTGCCGAGTCCTGCACTTGGGACACAACAACCCCGTGCAGCATTACAGCCTTGGGGAAGAGTGGCTGGAGAGCTGCCTGGTGGAGAAGGGCCTGGTGCTGGTTGACAGCGGCTGAATATGAGCCAGCAGTGTGCCCAGGTGGCCAAGAAGGCCAATGGCATCTTGGCCTGTACCAGAAACAGTGTGGCCAGCAGGACCAGGGCAGTGATTGTGCCCCTGTAGTTGGCACTGGTGAGACCACACCTCGAGTACTGTGTTCAGTTTTGGGTGCTTCAGTACAAGAAGGACACTGAGGTGCTGGAGCACATCCAGAGAAGGGCAACGAGGCTGGTGAAGGGGCTGGAGAACAAGTCCTATGAGGAACAGCTGAGGGAACTGGGGTTGTTTAGCTTGGGGAAGAGGAGGCTGAAGGGAGACCTCATCATTGTCTACAGCTGCCTGAAAGGACAGTGTAGCCAGGTGGGTGCTGGTCTCTTCTCTCAAGTGACAGGCGATAGGACAAGAGGAAATGGCCATAAGTTGCACCAGGTTAGGTTTAAATTGGACATCAGGAAAAATTCCTTCATTGAAAGGGCTGTCAGGCACTGGCACAGCTGCCCAGGGAGGTGGTTGAGTCACCATCCCTGGAGGTGTTTAAAAGGTAGATGAGTTACTCAGGGTTATGGTTTAGTTCATGGACAGGTACAGTTGGACTCAATGATCTCAGAGGGTTTTTTCCAACCAGATGATTCTATGATTCTATACACCCTCCATTAGCTTTTTATCACCAGCGTGGGTAGTGACAGTCCTAACTCTGCCATCCTAGCCAGTATGCCAAATTATAAAGCAGGTGGGCAACCTCACTGTGGGAATCAGCTGCCAGGTCACAGTGTCTTTATGCTTGGGTACAGGTAGTCACTGCAACAGGGAGACCCTTGTTTGGCCTAAGAGCTTTCAGATAAAAAAACACATCCTAAGACTAAACAATTTCTCCTATAACGAGGTCAGCATTCAGAGCCTCAGCCAGTGAAGAGGGCCCCAGCTGGCTGGTAACAAACCCAGTCCCAAAAGGCAGTGTTTGCCAAAAATCCTGCAAGGGTGGGAAGCAAGGCAACCAGAGAGAGCCATAAATGCAGCCTGAGGCTGTGCTGAACACATGAACAGCACCTGCAGGGAAGAGACGCCTTCAGGCAGTGCTTTTCCTGTTTGAAGGGACAGAAATGGGCTAATTTGGAACTGGTAGTAGATAACCAAAGAGGAGATATAAGATGAATCTTATATAATGATCTGAAACTGTTCTGTGTCCCTTCTCCAGTTCCCCTTGACAACCACGCTTTCCCAAGTACAGCTGGCTAAAAGCAGAGACATTTCTGAATGACATTTAAAAGGTTTCACACAACAGTGCAGTAAACAGAGGCAGCACCAAAACTTTCCTGCTTCCAAGAAGGGGCATAGGGAGAAGCAATTGCTTCTTGCTTATCCATCTCCCTTCCGTAATCTGTTATGTCTGGAGACTGCTGACATGTGCAAACATCTGGAATGCATCATGGACCTTCTCCTGCTGGAGAGTGGAGACAGGTTTTGGACACAAATTAAGCTTGGAGTGTCTCTGCAGCCTTTGCAAGGGAACAAACAGCAAGTTACTGCACGTACAATAGGAATAAAGGGAAAGAAGGGAGGGATTTTTTTCCAAGACAATTGTGGGACCCTTGGCATTGTGCAAAAACTCCATGAGCAGAAAACTCCCATACACAGGGGGAGGGGGAAGGCTGATGGGTTGAGACAAGCAATTGTAACTTGCATTTTAGGGGGTTTCCTGAGCTGAGGGGAATACTGCCAGGAGTGCCGAGTACCGCTGGTTTTGCAAGCTGTGGCTAGTTCCTTCCTCAAGGAGAGGGACAGCAAGTTGTTCTTCAGGTCAGGAGTTAACCAGGAGTAGGGAGGGCCATTGCAATTGGCAGCAGAAAGGAGAAGCACCCATAGCAATACTGCCAGGCAGGCCCTGCTGGGATCCCTTCCTGCAGGGTATTTTCCAGGATCCCAACCCGACCACAATGGAGCACCTCCAAGGGAGCCAGACTTGGCTGCCAGCAACTGCACTGGTTCCTGGCTGGGGATGGCTCAGGGACACCTCATGGCACGTATAGCTCCCACCTAAGGTGGCTTTTGGGAGCCCGGGATCCTCTGATCTCCATGTAATGTGAAGATATTTTTCTTCTGTCTTCAGCTGACATCTTTCTTCTCCAACTCCTGGTCCCAGTGGGGATCCTGCTGCTGAAGTACACCCTCAAATTCCTCTGCCCTCTTTGAGTTTTCCTCTTTGTTTTAGTGGAATCTCTCAAGTTTTTAAACCCTGATACAGATTTCCTTGCTGTCCTTCTGGGGAAATGCATCCACCCTCCTTCTCTCCCCCTCTAACTGCAGAGGCCCCGGTCTGGAAGAAATCTGGACAGAAGCTGACAGTGTGCTGACTCTTCTGTTCATGGAGACCCACACCAGGTTTGTGCCACTGTCTGCATAATCCATGGCACAAGGTAGCAGTCATGAGACACAGAATTCACACGCTACAGGTCAGTACAGTCCAGAGGTTATGTTCTTATTTTTACTGAAGAAATAAATGTCAACACTCTTCAGCCTGATGGGAAGCTACCTCAGTTCCCTTGCTCTCTCTTGAGGCTGAAGCTGGTGGTCTCGACTGCCTGTACCTGATGATTCGTTAGCCCTGCTACTAATCCAGTGTCAAAGACAGCTTCCTCCTCAGCAACATTCCAAGCAGCTCATTTATATAGAGACCAACAATTCTGACATCTGCAACGGTCTAAATATTTTAAGGCAATAGTCTTTTCTTTGTTTCTGGTTCAAAGGAAGTCCACTAACCTCCAGGCAAGCGTTCTAAATGCAGTGAAAAAGCTTTTCAAAACTGTTTGTCCATCTGTAAGGATTTAGTTTTCTTCTTTTGTTGTTTTTTTTTTTCACTTCTATCATCAAAAATAAGAGGGTTTCTTGTTTTGTTTTCTCTGTACAAGTTGTAATTTGGTGAAACAGTTATCTGCTGTATAACAGCAAAACAGGAGAAATACTGTCTCTCCATGGTGGGTTATAGGTAATAACAAAACTGTAATAGGCAAAGGATCTAGCTTTAAGGAGGAACAATAAATACATTGGCTGCCTTAGGCCTAAGGACTCCTGTGTTTCTTCATTGTGAATGAATAATAAATCTCCAGGGTCCACTGCCCTTACAAGTAAAACACCATGATCAGAATAAAAAATACTTTCTTCAGAAGTGAGTGGGGAGGAGAAGGAGGAACCAGGGAGGCTCCCAGGGGTGCTGCCAGCCTGCCAGGCACAGGAGCCAAGGGACAGCAGAGCAGCAACAGAGCTGAGAAGCTTTTTGGGTTTCCATGGACTGGCCATGTACTTCCCTACCACAGGACAAGACAGGCAGCCCCCAGCACCACTCAGGGCTCCCTCTGTGACCTTTGCACCTCGGTTTCTCAGGCGGGGTGCAGGGGTGGCCTCGTGCACTGGCACGATGGACAAAGTGGCCTCTGCCCCTCTTCTCCTCGTGGTGCTTTTGCCACAGGCTTTGGCTGAGGGCAAGACCTCTGCCTCAACCCAAAGTTTGCTGGGAAGTTTCAGGCAGGATATCTCATCACAGAAGAAAATAGAAAAAAAAGTTGTAAGTGTTCACTGCCAGCTCTGCCAGGGCCGTGCCTTAGATGGGAGTTACAGGGGTAACAAGCAACTGAAAGTCATCACCAGTGTGTGTCCAGCAGAAGCACATTAAACTGTGGCAGCTGGATGCTAATAAGACTCCTCTGACAAGTACACTTCGGGCTTGAGCCAGACGCAAGCACTACACTGGACAGAGGAGAGCCTCTTTCCCCACAGCCTCCCCGTGCTGGAGGTGAGTAGCAGCGAGGGGCTCACCAGGCAGGGAGCTGACACCAGGGGCTTGCTCCAGGGTGGGCAGGGCAACCGGCTGCACGGAGCAGCAGTTCGAAGGGAGGAGGAAGGCCTGGAGGCAGGGGCAGCATCCGCCCTCTGCAGCCAGAAAGGCCAATGTCCTTCCCTGCCATCCCCATCCTGGTCACAGCCCACAATGCTGAGGCACATCCAGCTCTGAGGTTTGCACTTTGGAGTCCTCCAGTTTGCAACCTTGGTGGCTGTGGCTGGCAGCCACTGCCCAGTGGTACGCGGTGACCAGGGCTACATAGTGATGGCAGGTTCCAGGTATGTAGGACATGGGATATGGTTCAAACCCCTTCAATGCGTAACCTGCCCTGCAAAACTAACTGCCTAGTTTGTTATTTCTCAAAAACTCAGCTAAGAGGACCCAAAAAACTGATCTGGTGAGTCCAGGAGGAGAGAGGTACCGCCTGCGTACCTTTTGGTGGGTGTAGTGAGACAGCAGGCAGCAGAAGAAGAGACATTCCCACAGCTAAGCTTTGTCTAGGGAGATCAACAGCCCAGCTTCCAACTACTGCTTTGAATTGTCCCCTCCAGAAGATTTGCTTGCTTGCTTTCTTGACCATAGATATATCCAAAGAGCTTTGTAGTCTGAAGTTGGACTTCATGAATACCTTTGACTGGTAGTAGGATACAAATGAAGTGCAATTAATTTAAAACATGTCACTTGCTAGGGCTTGTTACCCATACAGCTCCCAGACCAGAGCTGGCTCACAAGCTACCCAGGAGTGCAGGGAGAGCACATCCATGGCTGCTTGCACCTATGGGTGCAGGCAGACCCATCAAAACAGGGGCCCCCATACTACTTTTGCAGCTTCCTGACACTCACTCTCCTTGGCACTTATTATGATAACCTGTCCAATTTTACCAGCAACAAGCTGGGAGACAGGAAGAGACACATGCAAAGAACTCAAACCCAAAGGTTCTAGGTTTCCGTAAGAAAGACAGACAGAAAACCAAACAGGGTATATGAACTATTTTAGCGTATACAGACATGTGCATGCTGGTATTTATTTACTGTGTTTGCTTACTTTCAAGTAGCTGGCAGCAAAGCATTAGGTTTTGTGTGCCTGTTAGGATGAGAGATAAGAGAGGTTAAAAAACCCTGTACTTGGGATTTCCCGTTCCCAAACATCATTCATCACTGTTGTGACAGCTGGGCTAAAAATGCTTTGTTAAACCTGAGGACCTAAAGGCAGAGAAGGAAGTTGTTTGCACACGCAAGCTCGGCCATCGCAACACAAAAACCAATGGCAGCTATCAAAGTCCCAGACTCTGGAACCAAACCCTCCTGCCTTCACATACGAGCTGTGGGGAACAGGAGCATCAGAGCAGTGAGCTCCCTCCTTGCAGTTTGGGAAAGGTAAGTGCAGGCCATTTTCCTTGTAGCTGTTCTGAGAAGCAGAGCTGGATATCTTTATAACCGGTTTTCTAAGCATTTACCTGGGCCCTTGCTTCGTGCCCCAAGGCCTGCTGTTCCAGCAGTTTGGGGTTCTGCGTTTCTCTTTGACTGCTCAAAGCACAAAGATGCTGGGCAGAAAAGCATAGTCAAAAAAGGGAGCAGCTGTCAAAAGGACAAAGAGAACATAAGGGACTAAAAGCAGGGGTGTATTTACACTCCTAAACCTTTTTTTAAAATCACAAACCTGCAACAGGATGGCTTGAAGGGAAGTGTTGACAGGAGTGCCTCTTGTGAAGCAGCTGACCACTTTTTGTTCTCTGAGGTATTTCTAATGAGGAGAGTGAAAAAAAGAAAGTAATGGGAAAGTGAGGAAAAGACTATAGGCTTAGGATGACATTTTGAGGAAGGAAGATGAGAAAAGGGGCAGAGGATGTCTCGTGTCAAGTTAACAGGTAGAAAAAACCCCCAAAGATCAAACTGAAGAAAAAAATATGTCAAAAAGGAGCAGGAGAGGAGGGGATTTCGAGCAATGGGAAAAAAAAAAGACAGAATGGAAGAAGGACATTACAGAAAATAATTTGGGAGGAAAAACAGAACTTACAGAACCAGTTGAGAGGTTGATGGAGGGGAAGTATGGAGAACTGTAGGTTCTGTAGATATAGAGGGGTAGAAATCTGCTGGCTTGACTCCATGCTCTCAGCAGAAAGGCATAATCCAACAGCAAGAGAATAGTTCCCCAGCCAAGCAGCAGCCCTGGACATGTTAAGTATGTTATAAACCATGCTTCATGAAATGATGCCACTTGCTTAAGATCTTCAGTTTACCTGTCAGCAGACTAAGCACAAAGAGAATTCAAGCCAGGTTTCTAAGCACATTTCAAAGTGCACAGTGCGATGGGACTGGACAAGAGCAGTTTCTTCCTAGATAAAAAACAGCCTCATCTATTGCCTTAGATATGACTCCACCATCAGGACAGAAACAGAAAAAAGGCTGCAAAGGGCAAAACAGTGCTGGCAAACTTTGCCAGCAATACTGAAAATGCATTAATAGTCTGATTCTGATCACCACTCAAAATTGACTTTGCCTGCCCAAGGCACTAGGTCACTGCTGGCATAAAGCCCTAACCAAAATCTCCCTGGCAAACTCTGCTTTTCCCCTATAATTCAAACTTCACTAACTCAAGGAGACAGATTATGATGGCATGTGATGGATGAAGGGGAGCCAGCAAAGACTACAAATAGCATGGTAGAAGTATGTGTTATGAGCACATGACAAGCCAAGGTGCTTATGACAGCAACTACTTACAACAGATGCTACTTTGTTTTTTATCTTGTAAATCCTCATAGCAGACCTTGGCAAACAGCAATTCTCAAGGCAAAACGGCACCTGTATGTTACGTTGTCCACTTGGACCTTTCCAATCAGCTGCTTTGAACAGCATAGGAAAAAAAATATAACTTTTTATAAGAAGGTGAAAACCAGTCCTTGCCAGAGCCCTTTCTCTTGGGTGTGTGCACCAGGTCCTCCTTTGGCTGATGAGGACAGAGAGAGGAGGAAAAGAGAGATGCCCTAAGGGACTTCTCATTTCCTGGAGCGAGGGTGCATCTCAGATGGGCACTCAGGCATTTGGGGGGAATCACACTCCCCCTGCATGCATCGCCTCCACGTCCACTCCAAACTTGGATGTTTCAAAATCAGTGACTTTGCTCTGTTGCAACCTTACTAGAATGGCTCAGAGACCTTTTATGAAGGGTGCATGAACACAGCAACTTGTAATGGCCCTTGGTTTTCTGAGATTTCTGGGTGGCTGCAAGGCTTCCAAAGTGAGGGAGGGAAACAGCATGTGACATGGAAATGTAAGTATTTTCTCTAAAAACCACTGATGGGTGCAAAGAATCCACTTAAAACATATAACCAAATGTTATTTAATATCTTAAAAAGTAACACAATCCAAAATGGATATTTCACACAACACTACATAAACAACATGAACACAATATTACCATATGGAGGGACTTTCAAATATAGACTTACAAAAATCCCTGTCCTTTTTTTTTTTTTCCTTTAAATTATTATACTAAGCATGACAAGTAATCATCATTTACAATATGGTACACTGACACAATAAAAACCATGTTACAAATGTGCTGTTATAAATCAGTAACGTTAGGGAAGACATTTCATGAACTGTAATTATTTCATATGAAATACTATACAATATAAACAGAACATCCATCTTGGATGACCTTTACAGCAACCAGAGACCAAGTAATTTTTAAATTTTTTTCAGTGCAAACACATTTATACAAGGCAGTCTTGGCTGCAAAACTCCCTTCTAACATACAGTAAGTCCCACTTGCATTTATTAACTCATTTAAACCCTAATGCAACAGCCACATTCAGTCACTCACAGAAAATTACCTGCAGAATTATGATCCCTTTAAACTTAAGTCTCCTCCACATATAAAAGTAACATCTGTGCCAATTACTCCAAGGGCCCTTTCATCCTTCTGGGTGGGTGTCCTTTGGGTGGTTTTAACGGCTACACACATCACAAGGGCGGCATTCCACTGGGAAAATCGCCCTTCCGAGGTGGAAAACGCGTGGTGGCTGTCGCAGCATCCCGGCTGGGTGGCTGTGCGTTTCACCAGGGATTCAACCCTTCCAGAGCCAGGTGCGTGCGCATGGCCTTCTGCTCCTTCTCTGCATTTAGTGTCTCGGGGGCGGGGGAGGAACACGGAAACCCTCAGCTCAGAACTGAGCTTCAATGGAGTTAACGACCCATTCCCATCTCCATCGGATCCACGGGGAGATCAGGGGAGTTACACCAGGTTTACACCCGCATAACTGAAACCAACGTTTCGAGCGCTGCTATGAAAGAAGCGTGATGGTCCCGTTTTCTTCTAGCACCAGCTTGGCTTTTGGTGGGTTCACTGCATACTTCCCATGCAGTAATGATGCACTTTACTTATGCTGGGGGGAACATTTTAGATATATACCTTTTTTTTTAAAGAATTTCGTAAAAAATAGAACATTTCTCTCTAATACTGTACAGTTTTCTTCAGAAGAGCAAAGAGAATTGTAAACTGTGGTAACCAGATTAGGAGTGCTATTTGCTTTCTCACCTCAACAATTTGAACAATCTTGTTGGGAAAAGTTCTGCAAAATGTATTTGAAAAACAAATTTTTAATTAAAATAACTGTTTTTAAAAGCACTTGCTGGCAGTGCTCCCTCATATGACTGAAAACTGATTGGTTTTGGCACTGCTAACCCAAGAGTCTCTGCAGGACTGCAAAGCAGTTTCTCTCTTAAACAAACTGAATGCATCAAAAGAATAACTTCAGAGTATAAACACAAAACACTTTGGTTAACTATTAAAATTACTCCAATAACCTTAAAAAAGAAATTGGTTTATAAGTTAGTCCACAGACTCTTAACCTTTGTTTTTTCCAATGTACCTGGACATAAAGCAAGGTCAGTGAACTCTGCCCACCTCACAGACGTGCGAGGCTTAGCTGGTACCAAGTGCTTCGAGGCCCTTGGATGAAGAGGCATGATTTAAGTGCAAAGGTTGATCTGTATTTATGATGGCCTCTTGAAATATTGGCTTGTTTGTCCTCTTTCCTAAAAGTGACTACTGCTGGGAAGCACTTGGGCCATGGTTTTCACTAAAATTTGTTTTCCAATACATTTTAAAGTTAAGTGAACATTGTTTCGCTTGTAATGGACATTTTGCAGTGTTGTAGAAGTCAAATGGCTAATGATTTCTTGTAATTTTTAACTGGAACACTTAAATGGTAAAATTAGCTCAACTGATGATTGTATATTAATTTGCATCAGGATAACGGTACTAGGATTGCTGAAAGAGGTGTTCATAAATTGAGATTTCTATATAAATGTGATCTGCTTAGGTTCAACTGCCACTTCCTTTGGTTTTTGGAAAAGTCTTTCTTTCTTCCCTCTTGAAAGGTGGCTTGTTGCAGCTGGCTACTTTTCAAAAGCCAGCTTAATTTTTCTTGGAAACTTGCCCACGTTCTTTGAACAACAGGCACATCCCTCAAGTAGTGACCCTAATACTGCTCCTAGCAAAGTCAATTAAAAGCTGATGGTAATTTCTACAGGAGCAAGCGTTTCAGATGCACACAATCTTGAGAAGAGAGTGCGTCTTGTTAAAAGAGGAGCTGTTTTAACACCCTTGCCAGTTCAGAGGAACTATGAGCTGATATGTTGACAAAGATGGGAGGCAGAATAGGGCCCAAAGCATTTGAAGGCTGCCAAGAAAATACCCAGAGTCTCTTCTGTTAAACCCCAAACTGTCAATCACATTTCACAGACTGTAGATGTTCCTAATTTGCTAAATTACAAATACATTTTCAAGTTCTACCAGGCAGAAATCTTAGCAGTAACTGGCAAGAGAGGACGGAAGGTTTTAGCCTCCCTTTCACTTTGATTTCAATTACGCAGCCTTGTCAAAGTCTTTAAGTGACTCATCTGAAAGCCAGATTTTTAATACTGCAGAAGGAAATTGTGGCAATGGAAACATGATGACTTCATACGCAAGCATTGACACACAAGAGAACGCCATGACCTAATGCTTCAAAGTTTTTAACCTTGCTTTGTACAATACACTTTTCATGTTGCTGCATTTCTTCAAATTCATGGAGGTAGTTATATGTGTAAAAAAAATTACCATAAAAGTAACATGTTGCATTATAATAATACATATATAAGTGTGCAAAATGCCGACAGATTTGTGTTGACCCTTTACAACTGAACACAACACAGATTCAACCTAATCTAACTCTGTAAACCTTTAAATTGATACATTAGAAGAATGATAGATAAGCAACCATGTAATACAAGGCTATGATTTCATCAAAGGATTAAGGTGACATAAAGCACTCAAGCTCCACTCTTGCGGTTTTGTTACCAGAACCTCAAGATGGAATTTCCTTATATTCCATTGTTGATTTTAAAAGGAAAAAAAAAAAGAATTCAAGATTAGAACGTTTCTATTTGAAACTTCTGTTTACATTCCATATTCCAAGAGTCACATTAATATTGGTACAATGCCATGTCAACATTAATATGACATTTATGTTGTCTGCTGGTCTCTGGGAACTTTAGAAGATAACATACTATACAGTTTATAGGTATGTACTATCATATTTTGTTGGAATTTCATCTTCTGTACAAACAGCTGCCTGCATAAATTCTGGTTAGTTTATGACAAACAAATATTTCCCCCAAAGGTGAAATTTGTTTTGTTGTTCACATTTTAATACTGCCGTTAGTACTTCAGATCATCACTGTAAATTTTTTATCGTTTTGACATTTTTATTTACTTAATTGATACATACTACTGATGTCAGAGCTCATCTCAGAAACAAAATCACAGTCAGCCACTGCATAGTATATAACAATTCCCCACAAAAACTCTGACTCTACAGTTCACATGGAATAAGTACGGCTGGAGTTACATATTGGATAATAAGATGCGTCATGCAAAACATTATATGGTAATTAGAGCACATCTTGGAAGGTATGATAAGGCAGAAGGCTAAAGGCCAAGTGACTTTGATAACCAACCAAAAGCACAATAATTTCCTTTATGTGCACTGAAAGGTCTTATTGCTCCTATGAAATGGAAGTGATACACTGAAATCAGGGAAAACAGACCCGTGCATTGACCAGGTGTTCTTGACAGAACTAGAAATCGATTGTGTCCAGAGTTAGAAAGCTGTTTTATAAGGAAATGAACTATATCCAAGTGTGTAACATAAGGCTGAATCTTCAGTAAAGAATTCTGATGACAACAGAGAACACGAGTGAAGCTCAAATGACTTTGTGTACAGAGTAATATGTGTCACCAGAACCTGATGAAAATACTGGTTTTAATATGTACAGCTGGGTCTCACACATGTGTACGACAAGAGCTGGACAATGTAAACGGCCCTTTCCTATGCAACAAATTGGGCTGTTGAACATTTTTAGTATCTCTGTTATTCTTCCACCAATTTGTCTGTTCTCATAAAAAACAGAGTTAAATTTGAAGTCAAGTTTGTTGCACTACTAGGTTGCATGAGCAACAGAGCAGAATGTGACCCTATACCTAGAAATTACTCCTGGAGTTTAACTATCCATAGAAGCTACTCTGCAGTAATTAGCACAGTATTAATTACTTCAGAGTAACAATTTAGGGGAGAGCAATTAGAATATATCACACCTATAGAATTCAGGTTTCTACTGCCAAGCATGTGGACACATTTAATTTCTAGAAACTAGACATGTCCATAAAAAGTTAAATTGCAAATAACATCCACTGAATAAAAAGGCCAGAAGTTTATAATTCTCTAAATTTTGTTCTCTGATAATCACTACAATGTATGCTATTTTTAATAGCCTAATTTAGGCACTCTATTTAATAAGCTACATAAAATAGATTCATGTCCTTCCACTAGAAAGAAATCAATTCTTCAGGCCATACTTGTCACTTATATCATTATAAAGAATATTTTTTTCAAGAAATTAGTTATCCTGATTCCTATATTAATGGCGAGTTGCAATAACAGAAGTGACACAAGAATTAGATTATCTTTTTAAAATACTTGATTTATACTGAAGACATCTGTTATATTTTGTGTCACTCCACATTGTGGCTTCATGACAGTTATAACTCTCCCTTCCCTCCCCACTCCCCCCCTCAACACAAAGGCTCACCTCCTCATTTGTGACTATGGAAGGTCAAGTAGCAAGTCTCAGTAAAGTAAACATCTCTCATACTTTTGAAACACGAAAGGAGAAGTTGTCTCCCTTCCCACCCTACACTTAAAAAAACCCAAACCAAAACCCAAACCTCTTCTTACTTGCTTAAATGGGTATTTGCAAAATTGTGTCACAAAAATGCACAGTGAAAATGACTGATCAGTATTAGTAATTCACAGATAGATCTGAGGTCATCACTTGTCATGTTTGGCATTGTTTTTCCTCACGGTGATCCTGGCTGGTTACTTTCAGCAGTGGCTCAGTTTTTGAAGTAAAAAATGATTAACTCTGCAGCAGAGTTTAGACTCTGACCGGGGGCATCACACATCTGTGGCATTTTTTTTTAAATGGAGTTGGCAACTGCATGGACATTGAAAATGCAGATTACACTTACAGTGTCTAGACTTTCATATATGTGCTCAGTTACAATTAAGTGAAGCAAAAAGTGTACATATTATCCCTACTGCTATTCTGTTGCTACAGAGCCGCAAATGTGAAAAGCAATACCTTGAAATAAAGATTTCTTTGTTGCCCCTAGTCTACGTAGCAGCACAGTTTAAGTAAACACTAAAACTGTGGATGAGATGCTTTTTTAATTTTTCCCCAAAGATGTAAACATCAGTCCCAGTGTCGTAAACTTTGCTGTGTAAGATGAGACAGAAGATCTGAGGCAAGATGACTATCAGACACTAGTGACAGAAGCTTGCAGGCAGTTAGCAGGTTTCTGCAGTTTCTCAGCTTCACTCGTTGGCGGGTCTGCAGTGGCTCGGAAGCTGAATGTTGGGCCTGCGCCACCGTGTGCAGGGCTCAGAGCGGGGTTCTGACGTCTGTTGCTTTCAACAATACTTGAAGTGTTGGATGCCAGGCTCTCACGAGTACTAGAATGGAAAAGAAATATATATACACACTCATATATGACATGCCTATATATCTATCGACCAGACAGGAAAGGAGAACAGAGTGTTTTATAATAGGCTTCCTGTGTTTGTATGTAATGTCACATCAATGAACCATCTCATTTTGACAGTACACATACGTTCCTCCAAAATTGGTTCCAGAGGTACTCAGCAGTCACCATACTGTAACACAGGTATAGCACTAAGAAGAGCCGAAGCTGTCACACAAACTGTAAGCTGAACCAGTATCAAGCATCTGGATTTTTCACCCAAGGAAATAGCTTCCATCTTGCATGTGGAACATATTAATTTTCTTTCCTGACTGGTGCATTTTTGCACCAAGTAACTTCATCAAATCAACTCTTTGACTGTGCAGAGCTGGGAGAGTAATCATGTAACACAGCCTTCTCTGTTGTCTCCTCTTCTACCTACGTTTTGTGAACAAAATATAAACTAAAAATGCTGTTTTACATTAAGCACACAATGCTACTTAACAAACGTTTCGATTTTGCTTTGCAGCTGAGACAATTGCAACTTACAAGACCCTGAGAAATCTTAACTGCCCGGTCAGCGCTCATGCCCAAGACAACGACTAGGACTGCTAGTTCATTCACAAATGGACATCACTCCTTTAGTTCCAACATATTGTTTATCCACGGAAGTGACATGATGCTTAGCCTTTTTAAAGACTAAGCCTTTTAATGACACATCTAATGATGAACGCAAAGGAGCCTGTATTTTAGTCTACAGCTTTCAAAAAACTCAGCCAAGGTATGCTGAGGCTAGTTTTACTACTGCTGTTCTTTTTATTCTCTTTCCACTCTTAATAACTTTTAATCTCCAAATAAAGTGTTCCTGTTCATACACAGATTTGGTGATTCGGATTGCAAACCAGCCATGTGGTCCCTGGTTATGTATCTTTCACCTTTATGCCTACTTCTTTGCAAAATGACATCACCACTTTCTATGGAGTTGTTTACAGAGTACAGTTAGAGCACTGAGTGGTTTTGTTAAATAAGCACTAGAAACAAAAATACTAATGACAGAGTTGCACAGTCAGTTTAAATTAACCTAAATTTACCTGCTACTGAAAGGGGGAGCTCTTGCCTGCCTTGTGTGGACCTGACCCTGCCACAAGTTCCTGCTGCTTCCCTGATGCTAAGCCTTGCAGTCAGCCTAAATACTAGCCCTAAGGAAAAAAAAAAAAAAAGATTAGTGCTAGCATGGGGGAAGAGTAGGATTGGGTACCTTGGGCACTGGATGTGGCAGGGGAGAAACGTGTCAGTGCATCAGTGCATAGCACAGGGGAAGGAAAAAACTCCTTGTTTAGTTGTAGGGTAGACTTATATGATCCTAAACTGACTGAATCTGGAAAATCCATGATGCTTTTAGGAAAGCATAGAGCTTTTACACTAATCAAAACGGTTATTGATCATCTTCTGCCAATTCTCGCCTCACTGTCAGAAGTTCCAAACAGCCATGATGGGTGACACACACCAGAAATCTCTGTGAGCTGCAATGATGGATGGTAGGCTTGTGTTGCTCATGTTTTGATTCCTCTCCTTCCGCTTTTTAAAACAGCCGCAACCGTTGCTTATCAGAGACCATTCAGTATTGTATCATTCTTTATGGGATCACCAATTCCAGATCTTTAAAACATTTTCAATTCTGATATTACAAACTGACCATTACAACATGTATACACAAGAACTGCATTGAGAATTTTGCATGCAGAGTAATGCTGAAACTGGCTCTTTCTTTAGGTGACAAAAGAGCAGCAGTATTATATAAGCTCTAAAAATAAAGGAATAAAATTAATATTGACAGCTAATATTCACTATATACAACTTGCATAAAAGCAACAAAGAGAATACTGTGAGACCGTTTTCCCAATGGTGATGTGTTCACAGTTTTCGCACACAAAATACTTTTGAAGTCAAATGACCATTGCAAATCTTTTTAACTACACCATGTTTTTTTTTTTAAATGCTCCTTTTTCTCAATTTGTCACACTTCAAAAATATACTTTTCCTTTCACAGTGCAGAATTGGTAATTTTCATCCCCCAAGCAACTGCACACTTCGGTTTAAACGAAAAGATACCACCACACCTCAGGAAGTCAAGAGTTACAACATCAGTGGAGGTTAGAAGAGTCTTCCTTAGCAATATCACTACACGCACATCCTACTCTTATACTCTCCCCTAGGCATCTGCTAATGGACATGGTCAGATCTAGGTGATTCCTACCAGACGGAGGATGGATAGCTCTTTTTGTATTTTCTGGAGAAGGGCTGTGAAGTACATTGTTTGTTATAAGGTAGGAAAGTAATAACAGCATGATAATTATAGCCAAAGGGTTGAATTCACCCACAGCTCTATTATTTTTATAGACTCATATTGAGGAGTGACCAAACCTCAGCAAAATCATCCAGTTTAATCACATTGACATAAAGGTCATGAAAAAGCCTTTGAAATATCCAGACTATATGCTGGTCTTACAAAAAACAAACACATAAGAAAACTCTGCTGAAAGTTGTGCTTTTCTTTTTTTTTTAAAGCTTACTTTATGCAGCTTTGCCAAAAAAAACCCCATTCATTAATAAGTAGACAGTAAAATAAAAAAAGGGATGTGTGGAACACAATCATTATTGGAAACTGTTTCCTTTTGATCTAAACAAAGTGGTACAGCAGCACTAAATCCACTATGCTCACCATGTTCTCTTCTCTTGCTGGCTAAGTTTATCATTAACAGAAATTCTAGCTTTTGTGTAAATAATTAGGGAAGGAAACGTCCGCCTTTGCATTAACCAGAAACGCCAGCTCAATATTCAGCCAGCATACAGCTAGCAAAATAGTAGTCTAAGAACTGATTTTTATCCAGTTGACATCCTGTCCTGGAGGTGAAATGCACTCTGTGGAGTGAGACTGGGCAAGAAGCAACCACCACCACGTACTTCCCCACAAAAACCGACTGCAAGTACAGCACTTCAACTAAAAGAAGAGATTACATTTAAAAAAGATTTCATTTAGAATGGGGCAAGCAGCCCCATTCAACGGTTGTATGTGAGAAAGATGCCAAGCATCTGCAGGACAATCAATAATAGGAACAAATTCAAAACCTTTTTAAGTTTCTTTTTTTTTTTAAGCTGGGCTCAGTGTAAGCGGTACAATTTACTCAAATAATTTTTCAATTTTTTTACCCAGAAAAATTATACATATGATCAAAGCCTGCTCTAGTTTGGTGACCACTGCATTCTGCAGCAGGTCCAATAACTGCTGCCTTGTTATTAACATGAAACAGGAGTAGCCATCAAATCCAAAGGAATTTATTTCAGATTGACATGATTTAAGTGAAAACAAAATTTAATCCTGTGTAGAATCAGGAAATCATTCATATGCCTTTCTGAGAGCCTCTGCTATATGTTTTTAAAAATATATATATATATAATTCTGAGGAATAAGAATACCTTTGGGGGGGGAAACAAAAAACTTGCAAAAAAAACCATTTCCTTTTGCCTAACAGAAAGGCAGTCTTGGAGATTTATTTTTAAACACAGGCAATAAATAATTTAAGCTTAAGTAAGATGCTCTAAGAGAACTACCATTGTAAATTATTTCTGTGTTCTTGGAGTCATTGTTCTGAACTCTGATGGGTTGCTATCCAGGGCAAACAAAATCAGGCAAGCACCATGCCAGCAGGGACCTAGGACTGTCAGAGGCCAGACAGAGAAAGAAGATGGCTTAAGTGAAGGATTCTTAACCTGGAAATGATCTTGTGAAATCTTCAGGGCAGGGAACACACCAGCAAAGCTCTTCTTTCTACGCTTGTAAGACTCCTTGCACACTAAGACTTCCATAACGTCTGAGATCCCTGGAATGGAAATGACTAACCAGCACCACCATACACAAGCATCTAGACTCTCTTCCCAAGTGTCTAAGGCAAGGCTGATGCAGTGCAGGGTCACCTCTGAAGTTCAAGTATCCCGAGCACTTTCAGCCATGGGGGGAAGGGCAGCTGTTCCCCTCTTACCAGATTGGAATGGTGATAGAAACACTTTGTAAGTTTTTGAAGAAAATGAACAAAGAGCCAAAAGCCAAAACAATCATCATGTTTGGGTTTTTTTTATCTGAGCCTAAGATTATGCCACCTACTCACGTCTAGTCCACGGCATCTTAGAGGGAAAGGGAAGGGGAGGTATGCAGGAGCTCATCCCTTCTATTCTAAATGCAAACACAAGTTTAATATAGAAAAAAAGGATATAGGGAGGTTTTCAGCAAATGGAAAATGAACTAATACAGAGTCAACGCTGCAAATGGTCATTGGTTGCTTACGGCATGTCAGGAAAACCACACATCCGAACAGCAGATTCCAGAGCTGTAGAAAACAGTCTGAAAACGTGTGAAATTGTTTAAAATGGCCCTAAGTTCTGTCACCAATATCACACAAACATATAAAGAAACCCAGAACTTTCTAGTCTGTAAAGCTGCAATGAATGTGACAGTCCTACCGTGGAGAGTTGAACCCGCTGTCCACAGTAATGCTGCTGCTGTCCATGCTGTCCAGGCGGGCTGAGTGGGTGGCTCGCTGGTTGTTGCTATTTTCTGTTTCCTTTGGGGTGAGAAGAGTAAGATTCTTCTCAAACTTTCGCTGCAGATCCCTCTCCTTTTCTCTCTCCAGGAGCCACTGCATCGTGCCGACATCATCCCTGTTCTTTTCTTCCTCAGCATTTTTGTTGGTTCCTTCCTCTGAGTCGTCATCATCAGATACGTTGTAGTAGTCGAAGGAGGCCTCCTGGTTCCCAGCTGTTTCTTGCTGTCTCTGTGAAACGGGCATGACTTGTGTGACTGAGGTTACTGTCGCTTGTTCAAGTTTCTCATATCTGACTGGCAATGTGTCAGAGGGGGTCTTTTGATGGGGTTTTATCAGGGGTGTGCTAGACTTATGATAACTATTCACAGAAAGAGTGTTGTGCAGAGGTTTGAAGAGTGTATCCTTGCTAAATATTTCTTTCCTTTTATCGAGGCTGCTTGATTCAGCACTATGGTGTTGAACCAGCCGCCCATTTGCAATCACCTCTGGAGTTTGGCCAGCAACCGCTGCACCACTGTTCGGGCCTTTTGGGGACTCCTCTTTGTGTACTCCAGGCTCTCTAGCAATATGCTGAGGCTGTCTTTCTGCGGGAGTCAGTTTTTTGAGCCCATCTGTCCCTGTCAGTGTGTCGTGATCCTCTTTATTCTTTCCCAGTGGTGATGGAGCAGTAAGCACAGTCTCACTGGATGTGTTGCACTGAAAATAGTCATCGACTGCAGATTTTGTTGTGCAGGAGTTGAGCTCACTATACGATGGTAAATTCTCTGTGGTCTTGCTTTGTTCTAATAGGCTACAAGAGCTGGGAGTTTCTACACTGCCACTAGCAATTTCAGGGATGCAAGTCTCTTTGTAGCTTGCAGATGAAATCAGAGCCCTTTGATGGCTGAGCGACTGAGATGGCCTTAAGGTACTATCGTCAATGTAAGTTTGGCTAGTTGTCTGGTCATCTGGGCTACAGCCTTCACCTAGGTCTTCAGGTGTGCCTAAGGTAGCCGAGCCCAGAGGTCCCTTGGAGTTATCCATGGATCGAGACCTTTCTTTAGCCTTACTGGACCGCTCATTCCTCGATCTTCTATCCTGTGTATGGCTGTGGCTTCGGTGGACCTTGGAGTGGGAGCTTCCCCTGGAAGGTTCAGGGAAAGGCATTTCAGTTCTTCTTTTGGCCAGTTCACCAGACACGTCCCACTCTGGTGTCATGGGAAAGTGAGATTCAATCATGTTAGGGTTGCTGTGCATTATATAATTATCTCCCTTGTGTTCTATTATAAAACAGCCTTCTCGTGGGGATCGAGTCAAGGGATCATAGAAATCATACTCCCTTTCAACAGGTATATCCAAATGAGACCCATCTGATGGGTCGCCTTTGGACACCCGAGTCTTGCTGTGTGACCTCGATTTCCCATGAGACTTTCTATGATTCCTGCTCTTTTTACTTCGCCCACTGTGGTGAGCTGAAGATCCTGCTTTGCTCCTTTGAGCTTTTTCTTCTTCAAGTTTCTTCATTAGTGCAGTGTGCCTCATGACATTTTCCACAGTCAAGTCTGGGTTGATGCGCCTGATAATCTCCATTTCCACCTCTCTAGGTATAGTGGTAGGGGTGTCCTCATCCCTTAGTGGCCACTCCTCTGGAGGAAACTGGGCAGAGAAATTTGCCAACTGTTTTGTCTTGTCCTTCTTAAAACTTAATCGGAATAATTTTAATCCAAATTTCTTAGACTGCTTTTCTACATCCTTAGGCTTTGTGAGCGTCTCTGCTTTATAAGAAAAATTGACAGTACTTTTACTTTTCTCAGTAGGTGGGACCTGACATAATGAAGGAGGACAGTATGAGTCTTTACAGTCTTTTGCTGATTTCCTCTGTAGGGTAGATGCATGCATGCTGTGCATGTCTTCTCTGCAACAATGGCAGGAGTCGCAGTGGTTTTTGGGTAGTGTTCGGTCCCTGACGCATCCCGAGGTGGAGGGAGTTATAGTTCCTTGTTGTGGAGAGGTACATTGAGATCTGTCAGGTATCCTCTCATCCAAATGGTACCATTTACTGTTAGTTCTTATGAGAGATGGTGTTATAAAGTAAGTCTGCGGGGTTACAATGAAATAACCATCTGGAGTTGGGTATATTTTCCTCTCCCGTACAAGCATATTCAAGGTATGCCGAAGAATTTCTGGACTGGGTGTTGGAACTCCTAGAAATGACAGTAAACACATATCAGGGAGTGCATAAAACCATGCAGGACTCTCTGGCTCCCCTCTCCCCAACAAAAAGCTTTTTCTTCCCCATGTGCAAGCTGAAATATGCTGAACAAACAACTCCAGCAAAGCACTTTGTTAGGCATTCTCTTCTCTTGTTTGTTTTTCCACTTATCTCCTACATTTCAGACATATAAATTATTAATTAAATAGAAAGGAGGCCACTAATGGAGTGTTAAAAAAAGGGAGAGAACTTCTAGTCACTTCCATTGCGCAGGTGACCTTCAGCTACAAGATGGAATCACTGGAAATCAAAGGGTGTCAGGGGAAACATTTCACTTTTATTCTTCTTCCAACTAAACATTTATATCCCAGTTCACCAGAACTACTTATTGTAATGCCCAGTCACATACAAAACAGTGATTATTTGTTACTTTGGATGCTTGTTTTTCCACAGAAGAACACTACACAGAAAAAACACCCCTTTAACACAAAGGGTGATTGAACTGACTTCTCCTATTAAAATGTTACAAGTACATCTGCTGCTCAAAACCAGACATACTTTGAATGCTACAGGTTATCTTACCCAGAGTTTTACACTCTGTCGGAATTTACTGATTTAGCTCCTAAAAATTTGCTTCTAAGAGTTCCTGCCTTTCACGTGAGATGTCAGGGACACTATAGAAGTGCTTGTATCACATACTGAGCGGGGACAACTATGACAATGCTGCATCAATGCCACATAAGGCAGACAGCAGACCTGGCACTGAGAACCTGGTCATTTCCAGTACTGGTACTGCTGCTGGGACCAGTGGTGCAGGACTAAATCTTCAATACTTTATTAAGCAAAATATCGAGCTGTGCATAGGAACAAGTTCCATCTAGAGCTAAGGAAAGAAGAGATTTAGGTCACAAGCTGGGTTTAAAAAAAAATCTGTTCATACTGACTAAGAAACAAAAATATTTCAAAATTTTCAGTGGAAAATGCTATCTTTAATCAATACACTTTGCTGAACTAAAATGCATTTTAACTTAGCCCCAGAACCACAGAATCATTAAGGTTGGAAAAGACCTCTAAGATCATGAAGTCCAACCATCAGCCCAACCTGCTGTCAACCAGGTCCTTTTCCACCACATAGCTTTAAGGCCCTTCATCCCCAAGCCTGTAATGCTGCTGTTGTGACTGAAGTGCAGGACCTGACACTTGGCCTTGTTGAACCCTGTACATCTGGCCTCAGCTCATCGATCCAGTCTGTCCAGATCCCTCTGCATAGCCTCCCTACCCTCAAGTAGATCAAGAGTCCTGCGCAACTTGGTGTTGTCTGCAGACTTACTGAGAGAGCACTCGATGCCCTCATCCAGATGAATGCAAAAATACTAAACAAGACTGACCCCAACACTGAGCCCTAGGGAACACGCCTTGTGACCAGCCTCCAGCTGGAATTAACTCCCTTCACCACAACTCTCTGGGCTTGACCATCCAGCCACTTTTTAACCCAGCAAAGAGTACGCCTGTCCAAGCCATGAGCAGCCAGTTTCTCCAGGAAAATGCCGTGGGAAATGGTGTCAAAAAATTTACTGAAGTCTAGGTAGACAACATCCACAGGCTTTTTCTCACTCACTAAGTGGGTCCGCTTGTCACAGAAGGAGATCAGGATGGTAAAACAGGATCTGCCTTTCATGAAGCCGTGCTGGCTGGGACTTGATCCCCTGGTTGTCCTGTACTTGCCTGGTGAACGCACTCAGGATGATCTGCTCCACAACCTTTCCCAGTACCAAGCTCAGGCTGACAGGCCTGTAGTTCCCTGGATCCTCCTTCCAGCCCTTCCTGTAGATGGCCATCACATCCAGTTATCTAGGACCTCCCCTGTTAAGCAGGACTGCTGACAGATGACAGACAGTAGCTTGGCAACTCCTCCACCAGCTCCCTCAATACTCTCAGGTGGATCCCATCTGGCCCCACAGACTTGTGACTGTCCAGGTGGAGTAGCAGGCCATTAACTGCTTCCCTTGGTATTATGAGGACTGCATTCTGCTCTCCATCCCCGTCATCCAGGTCAGGGGGCTGAATAGCCTCGGGATAACTGGTCTGACTATTAACGGAGGCAAAAAAGGCATTAAGTAACTCAGCCTTCTCCTCATCCTTGGCGGCCATGTTTCCCTCCACATCCAATAATGGTTTGAGATTCTCCTTGGCTGTCTTTGTGTTATTAATATATTTGTAAACTACAACACGTTTTGTTACCTCTTTCAACAGTGGCCAAATTGAGTTCTAGTTGGGCTTTTGTCTTTCTAATTTTCTCTCTGCATGACCTAACAAGGTCACTGTACTCTGCTTGAGTTGCCTATTCCTTCTTCCAAAATACTGGGTAATGATTAATTAATGCTGAGTACTGACCTGGTTTACATTTTTAGAACTAGAGAATTTTTTTTTTTAAAGTTTGGATGGTCTGTTTTAAACCAAAAAAAACGTTAATACTGCTTGCTCTGGTCTTAAGTTTTCTTTTCAATAAAAGTAATTTAGAAAACAAAAATGGAATCAGAGAGTAACTTAGGTTGGAAGGGGGATCATGAAGTCATCTGGTTAACGCCCCTAGTCATAGCTGGGTCAACTTACACCAGGGTGGTCAGGGCCTTGTCAAGTGAAGAATGGAAATTCCATGGTATTATGCATGCAAAAACTTTTCAACACAGTATATGCTTTTCACAAAAATACTTGACAGAAAAATCTCAACCAGGTGTACCTGCCACAAAGACAGTATCGTCAGTAGCGCACAGTGTCTGGTCACCAACTCTTCTCCCACACGTCAAAGGCTGGAGCCTGCAAGCTCGCTGACCACATTGTATTACCAAACATGAAGACAACAGCAAGGGGTCTGGCACTCTGACCAACACCCCATGAAAAGATGAGCAACAAGAAATAGAAAAGCTGTACTAATTCCTTCACTCAGTCTCTTCCTTGCTACTGGGTCACAGGCAACATAGTAAGTATTCTTACGTCTGGCTTTGAATGTTGTTTGAATCCAGAGACATGACCATACTGCTCACATCCAGCAATACCTGTAACTAAAAATCTTGCAATGGAAATAGCAAAGTGTTAGGAGTAACTGCTTTCACTCATGTGTCCATGCTATAACAGAGAAGGTGTCAAGGAGAAGTACATGGAGGAATTAAACATCTTTCACGCACAGTCCACAGAGTTGAAAGACTGGGATTGATCCAGACATAGAAAGTAAAAGAGATGAAGTAAGGATATAACTTGAAAGAACAAATGAGACTGAAATTTTGAAAAAATAAGCAAATGAAACAGACAATCGGGAACGCGTGTTTTCTCCCTTTTTCATGTGAAAATCCGAAAGAGAGTAAACGTGCCAGTAATAGCAATAAACAGGAAAAGCTGAAATCTGGAGAGCTGAGGGAAAAAAAGCACTACTCTACTATATCCCAGAGTCCTGAATCTCTCTGGACTGAAGTAAACAACATGCTGAGCTTCCTATGGACTCAGGCAGTGGCACCTGAGGAGCAGGTTGCCCTCTGCATGAGCTTTCAGCAAAGCACAGGAACACAGAGTGATTTCAATTCCGAAAACAACCAGTGGTCATCATCTAACCTCTACTTTACTGCGGAGGAGCTGCTGTACCTGCTTGTGCAACACCACCCTTCTACATTATGCCTCGCATCCCCACAAGAAGTGGATGACTCCAAACTCAAGCTCATGTGCTTCACCATCCTGTGCTGAAAATCCACTGCAGGGTCCAGTCTTTGTTCAACCCAGATGCACTTGCTGGGCAGCAGCTAATCCTGCCTCTACATAAACAACCTGATTGATTCATTGCATTTTCCAAGAACTTACACATAAATACCTCCACACACACCTACCACTGTCTGTGGGAACTTGGTCCAGCATCCCTATTTTACTGAAAGACTTTTGTTAATACACTGTTTCAAAAACATTGGGACAAAAATAAGAGGAAAACATTCTCCTGAGAGTTGACAGAAAAGTTAGGGAAAGGACTGAAATGAATCTTCTGATATTTTACACTAACTTAGGCAAAAAAGCACTGCAAATACATGTAAAAAATTACAACCTGTATTTTTCATCCAGTAAACCACAATGATTACAATGCATTGGGTAAATGAGTCTCTAAGCACTGCGTGCACAGTAGTTACATTAATGGACTAACTGCTGCGGAAACAGAATATGTAGATAAACACCAAGAAAAACAAAAAAATAGCATGCCTGGGCAGTCACTGATACTGTGAAGTTCATCGTGTCAGCCTTCTCAATGGAGCTGAAAACTATCAGTTTTATCATTCCCGGCATACAGAACATCCCTGTGGTTCACCAAGCCAGCAATGACGATGGCAGATGCAGATCTTTGGAGCTCAGCATTGCCAGCTAATGCTAGCTATGCGTTTTGTTTTCAAGTACTTAAAAAGCAGAAACAGGCCCAAATTTGAATTAGGCTTTCCTGAATGGTGGACAGGAGCAATGGCACTAATCTGGCTCCCAATGTTGCCATTTTCAAGATTTCCTGGCCTTCCCACGACTTTTCTCTTTACAGTTGCTTCCCCACACTACATCTATGCCTAACCTACCCTACTGCATTTAGAAGCCTCCTTATGGTACCCCTTTCTCCATTAAATACGAAAAAAATCAGTAGTTTAGAGACTCTAGCATACAAAATACTGCATGACAGCAGTGGTGTTATTTAAGATTATGTAGTGCTTTAATAATTCAAAAGCAGAAACTGTCTGGACACTGAATCATCAGACATGTACATTTTCTGCATCTCAAGAGAGTCTACTACCCATCCACTGAGCTTCTAGACAGAAGATTATGTCTTGTTTGTGGCTCACAAAGAACACTGACCTAGAGTGAACTCAGTTAATGCAAGACACTTAAAGCAAGTGCCACATATACATTTCACATATTTAAAGAGTGAACAGTTATGAAGGCAAATGTCAGAGGAGTTTGCCAGCCTTCAGAAAACTGTTTGCTTGGAAAGCAATGTAGTCCAACACACACGTGTATCTTCTAACACTGAAATTCTGAACACCTTAAAATTACTTCAGTAAGTACATGAACAAAGTTGGGGGAAAAAGAAAAAAAAATCCTTACTAAAGGCAGCATAGACTAAGGTTGGATGTTTTGTTCAACCAGGTTCATATAGATAAGACAGTCTGGCTGCCAAACACAGGAACAGAGGTTACATTCTTAGCTCCTTATACTGGATTTCAAAGATTTACACTTAATGTATGGGATTTAAACCATGGTCAATAAATTAAAAGCAGGTCTGTACAAACATCCCCTTGTTTAATTCGAAGTCAGAATAAAGGGAGCACATGCAGCACAAGCCCTTTCTTTTTAAAATATCTGACAAATAATAAAAGCCACAAATAAGATATGCATTATCATTACAAACTTTTTCAATAAAAAAAAAATTCATGAAAAATACATCTGAAATAGTATTTAAATGGTGTTAAATCCGCTAAAATGATTTTCTCCTGAGCTGATGCTAAGGCTTAACAAGGGATAAAAGAAATACTCTGATTGGCTCATGAAATACTAGTTAAGGATGTGGAGTGGTTGCTATGTGATGTTATAAATAATTAGCATACCTTATTTCAGATAGAGCCATGGCCCAGATTTATGCCTGCACAATGGCTCAGCAAACTAGAGGGCTAGACTGCAAGTGTAAGATCCTGCACTGAGGAAAGAGGTTTATTTTTCTTAGGCAGTTTGAGAATAGCATCTGGGGTCTTAGGAAATTTATATATGCCACGAAATGCAGTGAGGCATCTGTTCATTAAAACACAAACAACACAGGCAGACAAGTGCTGCTACAGGGTGAGATACAGAGAGGTTATGTGACAATGACAGATACATCCAAACTGGTAATGCTCTCCTTTCTCTCAGAGCATCAGCACATAATTAGGAAAAATAAACTACCAGAATATGGGAGGACATTTGATACTTGAAAATAGCCGCAGTGAACACAAAGGCTCAAAAAGCCATGGGTGATCTATGAGAAAAATGGGTAGACAGTGAAAAATAACACTCAGCACAAGAAGAAGTTCTGTTTACTGGAAAGGACAAGATTTTCGGATAAATCTCATACACCTGGAGAACATGGATGTTTGCTGTTAAACATCTCATGGCTGGGGCAGAAAGGCACTTCTCTAGAGAGGGGAAAAAAACTGGACAACAAAGAGTGGATTCCTCTCCCCCCACATAATTTTCTTTACTTTTTTGGGAAGTGAAGCAGGAAAAACAAGACTCTCCTTTTTTCTTAATCTCAGACTTGAGAAATACACATGTTCTTGGCTAGTGGAAAAAAAAAAGGCAGCAAGAGACTGTGTGCTAACTTGCCTCAGGCTTCTTCGGAGCAGAGTCTACAAAATAATCCAACCTGTTGAATTATTTTTGATGTATGGTTCTGTCTAGCAAGAACAGCACAATACAAGTCAACTATAATAATGATGCCAGGAAACCTAAGGGATGCCACCAATAAATTACCATTTCCGCTATGCAATGAAGTTTATATAAAAATATTGATAGAATAATTGGAAAAATAATTGCAACTCTATGGAAAACTTCTAGTACACAGCTACATGGTAAACATGACTTGGAAAAAAATAACGAAATGTAATTAAACTGGAATTAAAATCACAAACTCTGCCTTCTTTGCATTCAACCCTTTCAACTTTTACCACTATTTTCAAAATTAACCAAGCATACTAAAAAAAAAAATACAACCTGATAAGGAAACCCACAAATTGGGACAGAAA
The DNA here is from genome assembly GCA_033556795.1 of Tapera naevia. NCBI lineage: Eukaryota > Metazoa > Chordata > Aves > Cuculiformes > Neomorphidae > Tapera > Tapera naevia. Next base: position 11,119,631 of record JAUMJJ010000172.1, on the reverse strand, counting down.
GCCAGTATTTACAAAATATACTTGCAGTATTTTTTTCCAAAGTGCAATTATTAAATGTCAGACAGAATTGTTTACTTCAAACATAGCCCTTGATCCAGAACTATATTTTAAAATCTCAGAACGTAGTATTAGGTTGGTGCAAAAATAATTGCTGTTCTTGTTGTAAACTGCGATGCTTATTTTGGATTAAAGTTTTATTTAACTGTGTTCATGCAGCATACCATTTTAAAGTGCAAAATTCACTCTACTTATTTATCCTAATGGTTTTGGAGTCACTGTTTATTCCTTTTTATATTACACTCTCAAATTATAGAAAGAAAAAAAGCAAATTTGAGCAATTTTGTTGTATGAGTTCAAAAGGGGAGGCAAAGCAGCAGAAATTGCTAGCAGTATCGACCAAGCATCAGGCCAGGGGTCTGTCCATGGACATCCAGCTCAACACGGGTTCCAAAAAGCTCCTACCAGAAACAAGGGCCTTGAAGATGAGGAGGGTCAGGACGTCCTTCTGCGACAGACAACAACCAGTTGAGGATCATTATTGAAGCAGATCCACACAAGACAACTCGAGAGGCTGCAGAAGAACTAAACATTGACCATTCAACAACTGTTTGGCATTCTCACCAAACTGGAAAATCAAACAAGCTCGACAAATGGGCGCCACAGGAACTGAATGAAAATAGAAGAATCACCACTACAAAGTCTACTCTGTGCTTCTTTTGCGCAACAGAAGTGATCCATTCCTGGATCACACTGTGACATCTGATGAAAAACGGATTGTACACAATAACCGACAGCACTCTGCTCAGTGGCTGGACCAAGGTGAAGCACCCAGACACTTCCCCAAACTGAAGCTGCTTCCAAAGAAGGTTACGGTCACTGGGGATTGGCAAGTGGAATCTTACAGTACAGCTTCTTGAATCCTGACAAAACCATCAGAGCAGAGAAGTATTGACAGGAAATTGATAAAATACACCAAGAACTGCAATGTTAATGTCCAACATTGGTCAACTGAAAAGGACCAATTCTTCTCTGTGATAACATCCAGTTGCATGTCTCAGAAATGATTCTGCAGAAGCTGCACGAACTGGGCTATGAACTGTACCTCACTCAGCTTACTCACCAGACCTTTTTCCTGCCAATTACCAAATTTTCAAGCATCCGAACAACTTCCTGTAAGTGAAGATTTTCTGCTACCAAGGAGCAGCTCAAGATGCCTTCAAAGGATTCATGAGTTCCAGGACTCCAGAATTCTATGCTACCAGAATAAACAGATTTGTTTCTTGTTGGCAAAAATGTGTAAATTCTAATGGTTCTTATTTCAATTAATAAATATTACTCTAAGCTGAGATATTTTGCTTTAAAGTTGATGGTTAAAAACAGCAATCATTTTACCACCAACCTCATACCAGTTATAGCAAAAGCCATATAACCTCCAAGGCTTTAAGTATTTCTTACTCTAAAACGTAAGCAAAAGAATTCAAGATATCAAAATGTGGCTCTCTTCGGAACACCAGCACTTATGAAGAGTTGTTGCATCAAAAAAACCCAACAAAAAACAAACAAACAAAACCAAAACCAACCAAACAAAAAAATCCAAAAGAACCCCAACGAACCAAAATATTTATTTGAAGATTTTCAGGCAAGGGCAGTATGGAAGCGAAAGACAGAACTGCACCCAAGAAGAATCTGAGACTATGTGGAAATCAGGCTGACAATCTCCTTTCAGTTTAAATGTGCCTGCTTTGGGAAGAGGTTACATCATCGCCATTGGACTCCATTACTTGCATCAAGCCATACCAGTTTTAAGAGCCTATCCTAGGTAGAAGACAACATGCAGTATGTGGGAAACCTGCTCCTTGAAACAGAATGCTCTACCCAGAGACCACCTTGATGTTATCTCTAGGGAAACTGGACAATGACACTTAAGCTGGTTGAGTGATGTCAACGGAACTCTTACGAGTTAGCATATGACTGACTTGAAAGCCATAAGGTGGAATACGTTTGCTCTGGCTATGACATATTCTTTGTTCTCCACAACTACTGAAGAAGTCCTAAGCCCTTTTGAGTATGATGGTAAAGTTGGCTATTTTGCGAGCAGAACTACAATTTTGAGCAGAACTACCAGTTTGAAAAAAGAAACATGCCAATACAGTTTGCTGTTTAGTACGTCAAGTAACATTTAGTATTTACATGAAGTCAGGAATTAACCCTCCAAAATGCATCTCCACAAGAATGGCTCTGTCAAAGAAAATTCAATTCTTTTTATGTTTAAGAATAAAGAGTTAGAACCCTATAGCCTCCTTTTACTTTTGGGTAGCATCTCAGGATTAATCAATATGGCCATTCAGAAGAGAGAAGAGAAACAAACTACCAAACACCTAAACTCTTTTTAAGGAAGCAGAGAAGATAAACAGCCTTTTGGGTAGGGACTGGGGACTCTTTAACTGCCCTTTCACAGGGCACCCATCTGATCAAGGATTTATTAATGTACACTCACCTGGGAAGCAGGTTGTTAGGTGCTCCATTAGTGCTTCTTGTGTGACTTGTTTTCGGGCAGAGTTCATTGCTGAGATGGCCAGGCAAAGGATTTCCCCAAGTGGAATAAACTGTGACTGACTGATGGGAGACATGTTGATGGGTGATACATCACCTGTAAAAAGACAACAGATGTGCAATGAAGCAATCTGTTTAAAAATAGGTTCACAGAACAAAGACACAGAGAAACAACTGAAGAAGACGCACACAGTCTTTACACTAAGCTGGGGATAAAAGTCTTGCAATGGTAAACCATTCAACAGCTTATTTCAAAACTTAGACATAGTGACCTTTGGAAAGTGGGAGATTCATACTATGCACACATAGTTTATCAACTGGTGCAGTAGAGAGATTCAGAAAAACACCTATGAATTACTAATTATGGTTGCAAAACCACCTTCTTGAATATCCTACTAGGTAACAGCACAAACAAAACAGTTGTATTTAGCTCTCTGGACATGAAAGGGGAGATTTCACTCCCCCTTCCAAAGCCAGCAGTATAGATCAACCACCATTTCTACCTGACAGAAATTTTTTCTTTACAGTAACAAAGATCAGAAAAGAAATGTTGCTAAGATAATGAATAACATTTTCACTCAGCTGATAAAGCACCGCACACTCTTTAGAGGCCTTAAGTTTCATACCCTGAATAAATCTTCCCTGGATCTACAGGGAAGATGTCTTTGTATGGACTATGTATATTTTAGAGGAGATGTTTTAATACTTTCAAGATGGCCTGAAAATTAACTTTCTTGTTTTCTCTCAGTCTTTAAAAATAATTCATTAACCTGTACTTAAACCACTGAAAAATCTTCAAGATGCATGTTATAGGAGAAATTACAATTTGATAATACTAGCGTGACTACACAAATACACATGTGCATTTTAACCTACTTTATAGAAATACTGAAATGCTTTCATATTCTGCTCTGTACCTCCTCTTGAACTGTAACAGTTCCCCAATGATCTCAAATTGAGGGAAGCGGCAGGCTAAAAGATTTCTTTTGCCAGTGAAAAAGGAATAAGAAAGAATAACAGACAGAATAACATGTGCTTGACTGCAAATCCTTTTCTGGCCACGGGTTTGTCAATAGCCAGGAACTAAGTTTTACCTAAAAGGCTTTGAAATCTCAGGAAAATCACTCTATTTCTGATGTGATGGAGCAATACCTTGTGACTAAATCAGGAACTAAATTACTGGAAATTAATTCAAGTTCAAACTTTATTCCACAATTTAGATGATCTAATATTTGCCCTATTAATTCTATATTACTATTACGTCTACTAAACAGGAACAGCAGTTTCTAAAACTGATTATCAAAATGCATTTAAATCTTGCTTTATACTCAGCACTTTGTAAAATAAAGAACCGGTGGGAGTAGCAAATTGCGTAACTGCTTCAGTGAGATTTAAGATCCATATTTTTCAATACACCAGCTGCACAATCTGTTGTACACCAGTGATACACATTACCCAAGACATAACAACTTAAAACACACATTTGTGCTACCCTGTCACCTGATCACTAACTGCTTCATCAGGCCTTACCAGATCAATGCTGCAATCCCCAAACAGCAGCATTCCTCCAGCTTCAACACAGCACACCCTGAGATCACCCTCATTCCTATCTAACCACAGAATGACGGTCTTAAAATATAACCTTTTCTGGATATTTTTTATCCACATGCACCTGAAAAGTTCCTGCCACATATGCTTTACAGACAATGTCAGTCAAGCAGATCATAGGTAGCTTACACGGAAAAGTCAGAGATGCAATTTCACGATTTGGGAGCAAACATCCTTTGTCCCCTCATCATTTTGAGAGTGGATAAAGAACATCACAGTTATTATATGACTATTTACTAATAATTATACCTGCTGCCAGCTTAAATTGTTCATAGATCAATCTTTGTAATCAGACACACAAGATTACCAAGTTTGATCAGCAGTCACCACTAACTTTGTGCAGAGGATCAGTTTCTTTACTGATTAGTTTCATGCCTAAAAAGCATCAGAATTATAATAAGAATTATGCAGATTTAGCTAAGCAATTTCAAGAAATTACTGTCCTTCACACAGGGATTATGTGTGTCATGGGTGTTCTTATGAGCACTACTAAGTTCAGTTCAGTGCAAATGGGCTGGCATATATTGCCCTCAGTTTAACCTTATCAGGTTCCCTGGGCACTGAAATGGGCTCCCTCGGTAGCTTTAAGGGCTTCTGGGTGAAGGGCAGTAATTGAATTGTTTCCTGAATTCAGGAATTGTTTTACTGAATTGTTTCATCTGGAACCCCAAAGACCAGGCAATTTCTTAAACCAAAGCAGCATGGCAAGAGCATTCCTGTGCCGACTCCCAGACACACACTCACACTGCTGCCTATGCGGGTGCCAGGATGGGAAGGTGGGAGACCTTTTTCCGTCCCTTGCACCCAGAATGATCACTCACAGTTAACCCAAATGCTGTGAGATGTAAGGTCCTGAAGTGGGAAAGGGACTGGAGGAGTGTTATACATAAAGCCTAGCAAGTGCTGCTAAATTATGCAGGTTTGCTCTGCAGTCTCCCAGTTGAACTCAGAGGGAAAGCTCGGATGAGCTCTCTACACCAGTTACTCTGCTCACCCCTGGAGCAGACCACCCCATCCCTGACTGCCAAGGGCCTGCAGAGATTCACCTCTGGGATCACTCCCAGTCGGGACCTGTTAACTTAAAACCTGCTAAGTACAAGTTAAGGAATAATAAAGTTTACCTGGATTTTAGTAACCTTGCACTTTGCACAATCTTTCCTTTCAAAGCAGGCCTCCGGCACGGAATTGCTTTTCTAGGTCAGTGTGTAGAAAGCATTCAGTCTGGACATTTGACCGTTGACAGTTTGACTCTTGTCAACAAGAATAAGCCAAGAGTTTCTACTGAAAACATATATTTAGTATCAGTTCCTTAATGTCAACACAGTCTCTGTCAAAACATGCTGCAGTTAGAATGTCAGGGTAACATACATCCTGCTTGCAAATATTTGGGAGCTTACCAACCATTTAATTAACTATAATGAAGACAGTAATTGTCCATAAAATCATAATTTAAATGGTTTTAAATGCAACAAAAATGGCCAACAAATACTGGTTTATGAGTGCACCTTTCTTTCTGTTTTATAAAGGACTATCGCCAGTTAAGCCTTATTCTTTTCCAAGTGCTTTTCAATCTTCCCCATTATGACAAGAGAACTCTGGTTTCACCTCTGTTGTACCAGAACTACCTCCATGGCTTGTTGTCCCTGACTGTCTGCTGAAGATAATTACTGGCTCTTGGTTTGAAAAGGCTAGCACACATCTGTAAAATTTTCTGTAGACCTAGTGACAGAAAGCAAAAACCCCCTCAGCTCAGGGAGGCTCTCATTTGCCAGGTTTTATCCTAACTGTCTTGTGGCTCTGGGAGATTACTGGCACTCTGTGGGTACAGTCAAGTGAACAAACTTCTTTGATGCACTACAATAAAAAATAGCTTGCGTTTATGATTTAACATATTAACATAATTACACACATAAATACTGTTTAGCCCATTGAACAGAAGGTTTACAACAAATTCTTTAGGAAAGACCTGTTAAAAAAAAAAGTCAAATATGCTTTTCTTACTTTTTTTTGAAAGACCACATCACTTACATAAAACATCTAGCATATGGCTCCTGTTAGCTCTGACTGATGCTTGTATCAAGCAGCTTTCTTTTGAAATCAAATTAATGCCCTTGACTTTCATATGTTTATGTTCTCAATTAAATGAAAACTGGAGCTAAGAAAGCAGTTTTCACCAGCTGACTGCATGTTTTGTTTAGATACTATATATATGTAGTTTTAGCTCTGTTTCTGCAGTCTTTCCAAACTTTTTTCTGATGATTTTTTTAAAAAATAAGTTTTCTATACTTTCTGTTTTAAGTGGTACTTAATTTCCAAAAATATCTACAAACGTAACAAAGTATGAGATTTATCCTCATTTATGCCTTAGGGATTTATAGCACTACCATGTGGGGAAAAAAATTGTTACTTAGAACAAAAGATTATGTAGCACATAAAATATACACTTAGCTCTTAGATAGCACGTTTCTTCAGTGGACTTCAAAACATCCCGGACAACTGGGTAACCATAACTATTCTTAACACACAGATGAGAAAGTGATGGTCTGTAACAGAGCTGGGAATTAAAATACTCACACATCCTGAACCCACATCAGTCTGACCCCTTCCTGTGCCAGTTTATCTAGGGTCTCTGCTCTGCAGAAGACTGTGTATCACACCTTGGGAGAAAATGAGGTAGACTATATTCTACACCATGTATCAGCAATTAAACTATCAACTACATACTGATGACAGAATTTTTATTACTGATTCTGCTGCTGGAAATAAGTGACCTAGAAGTCAAACTCCCTGTCTCATGAAGTTTGCATGAAGATTGTTTGAAATATCACCTCTTGATTTATAAATGGAACCAATTCGGTACAGCTACTCTGAAGGAAAATTAAGGAAATTACAGTGCAAAGTCACATTTTATCAGAACTTATCACACTATTTCCCTGAAATGGGGAAGAGACCCTCTGGTTACACTCATCCTGAGAAATACAGGAAGCCAAAGCCCAGTTCCTCTTCTCCATTCAGCCTCTCAACACCTTTTCAATCTTTTGTTCCCTATGGATCAAGACAAACTTTATAAATTATTTTTAGCCTAGTTTGCGCAGGAAAAGAAGCCTGCACAATCACAGTCTGTGCACAAGCCTGTGCCAGAGAGGTCGAGCCTCTCTAGATTACAGATACCACCAGTGTTTGCTATGAATGCTCCATCTGCACCAAGCTTCAGGGACAGTTATAGAGAATCCAGTCAAAACAATACTTGTCATGGGAAATTTGACTTCACTACTTGTGCCGCTTACAGAACTATGCTATTAACCAGAGGACACCAAATTAGAATACAGTAATTTCACAGTACCTCACGAAATCCTTACAAAAAATTTTCTTACCAACAGCCTGTTCTGGTCAACACTCACCTATGATTTCACTCTGGGAAGAATTACAGAAAGGTCCTTTTCAAACAAAAGGTACTGGACAAGACCAAGACTACTGGTAATGGGCAAAAATAGGACTCTTCAGCCCAGGATATTATTGATTTTTTTCAAGTACACCAGAAGAGCAAAGCCTCTTTTAGAAAAAAACTCTTCAGATTTACTTAAAGAAGGGACAGATGCTGAAGAAGCTACATGACTGGCCTGGGTTGCACATTACCCCTAAAGTGACTGAATCATCCTAATTATAAAATATTTACATAGATGCAGCAAACAAAATGGGGTTTATGTGAACTCACAACAATAATATGGAATCGCCATTTTAAGCCAGATAACATTTCCGTCTGATTAAACAATAGGAAGGAACAGGAAGAACATGCAGATTCTCTGAAATACCTTGGTCTGCACTAGCACATTAACACAGAAAATAACACATTTTACTGGCAAAATCTGAAATAAAAACATTTAGAAGGTATGTTGCTTGCACTGTATTTAGCCATAGCTAAATCCTCCCTTTAAAACCACATTTCCTGGAGTATTTTATGAACAAAGCTGCAAGATGTGTTTACTAGACAATTACACATATCAGAGGACTGATAACAATAACAAAAATATACATTAAAGACTCCTCCATTTATTCCTGCTTAAGAGCAGCTTAAACCAAGGCTCGACAAATGCAGTAAGACACATTCTCTCACCAGCAAGGCCCTTCTGCATGCACACCGAAACACAAACCCTCCCTGGCAGACACAGGTCATGAACACTTCAAGTGTGACCACTCCAATTCTAACCAGCCTGAAGAAAACATAGCAACGTTAATAATGACCATCCATATGACAAACATTCGCCTCTTGAACAAAGTTCTAGTCTCTTGCCAGTTATTAACTTCGACCATGTAAACTGATCTTTTTAAATGTTGGGATCCAGCTAAAAAACCACGACCCCCATGTTCATCAAGTGCCACAAACTTTCAGAAACAGGTGCTAAATCACCCATAGCTGACAAACTTGTCTTATATGTGTTCATTCTGTGTATCTCCTGTGGTACAAATTTCCTTTTCTTTGTTCATGTCCTGTGGCCAGTTGCCTTCTGTTCCAAAGTGATATCCCAGCACGTGTTACAACTGTGATCATAAAAAGTTTCTCCTGGAGCACGGAACTTTCCCAGAGGATTCAGTTGAGGAGATTTCGATGGTATTGCTTATCCTGGGAAGGAGGATAGCAGTGGGGTTTTTTTAATATATTGTGTGCTTTAGAATGTGTTTCCTCAAAAAAAAAATTTTCAAATGCATCTTTTAATGAATGTCCATGTTTATATTCCTGGCACACAATATGTTAAAAAAGGGGGACTTACCTGAAACCCTATGGTCTGGTTCCATGCTCCAGTACAGTATCCAGAGCAGCTGTGAGGTAATAACAATGTGCATACTGGGGCTTTATATCACTGTGGAAGCTGGCTGGCTGCAGCATAGTCAGTGCCACAGGACCTGAAAGAAGAAAAACAAAGCATGTTTTTAGGCAGTAATATGCTGAACACCCACCTCTTAAAGCAGAAAATGGTGGCTTCCAGAAAACAAAAAATAATGCAGTACCTATGCAGGTCCACTGAAAGGAATGCTATTTCACACAATTCCCACATAAGTACAAGAAATAAATGGTAAATAAATGATGGGGGAAGGTGCAGGTAGAGAATCTAAAGGCGTCTACAAATATAACTCCCACACAGTGTTTTGAAAACACCTGTCTCCTTTTGCCCTATTTCCACAGAACGGCTGGAATCATGTTCTGACACCACCCCCTATTCCGAAGGCATTCACAGTCTTCGCAAAGCACCTCTCCACTGCAGTGCCTCAGGATTCTGCAGTGTCACTCCTCTTCTCCCTGGCTCTCTGCAAAGTGAAGTCATAGCTATGGATCAGCCAACCTGACTTCTCACTACCCTGCCCAGAATCCTTTGTGAACTGAAATGAGTCATCGCTCTGAAAAAATCCACAGCGCAATGTTCCAGGTTTCTCCCTACGTCTGCGCTGGCTTCTTTGTCTTTGAAATGAAGTGCCTCTGCTTCTGGAATGGTGCCCAGCTGCATTGTACAGGATAACAAGCCAGCCTCCTCATTAAGTGGACAAGAAAGCTATTTACATGCATTAGCAAAGACAAGTTAAAGCTTTAACCCTCTAGTCAAGACAAAAAATTTACCCCTAATACATCTGCCTGATGTAATACACAACCCCCCAATAAAACCCACAAACGCACATATGTGCACACACACTTAACATAGAGCAATTTTTTCTTATTCATTATTTAGCATGACACTTACCAGCAGTTTTTACTCTATTGATTAAAAAGGAAGATTTACTCTTCTTTGTCAGTCCTGAAGAATGCTGCAGACCTGCATGTAACAAACAGCCCTTCTGTACACTGAAAAGTTGTGCTACTGCGAACTGTTTTATCAAAAAATTAGAAGCAGTGGACAAGTTCTTACAAGCTCATTTTTCATCATCCCATTCAACATTTGGGCTCAAAACAAAGTGAGCCCTGAAACCATGTCACACAGTAAATGTCAAACTGCTCCAAGTGCTGAGAGCCAGCGGAGCTGCTTCAGCTTCTGCTGCTACTCACAAAGAAGGTAATGCTCAGAACGAGGTCACTGTGTCAGGATCTCAGGATCTCACTCCTAGTGCTAGGTTTCCTTCACTTGGTGAGGATACGCTAAGTTAAATCATCAGGAAAACACAGAAGAAGGGGTAATAATACTGTATGATGCAAAACAGATGTTGCTGTTTTGGAGAAATATTTTTAATTGTTTGGGGATTCTCTTCTAAGAGAAGGAAACATTTTAAATTTTCTTCACTACAAAAAAACTACTTCTAGTCATGATCTAGTCATCCAAATGAGAAGACTGATTACACAGAAACAGAGTGGCAAACGAAAAAGGGAGTGCTGCGACAAGGCATTTATTTAAAGGTTCCTGTATCCTAAGCACTCTGAAATAGTTTGAGGCATAGTAGGCACATACTCCATAAAATCCTGAAACACAGCACTTCAGGACTCACCTGTGCTGTGCTGGAACAGGCAGCTCTCTTAGGTTCCCGCCTAGATGAACACACTAGGTGAAAAAAACCTGAAGAAACCAAGATCACCGCCTTCCTAAGCTGCAATCCCTAACCTTACAGCTACTCTGGTAGTGAAAGAATCAAACCCAGCCTAAAACAGGTCTATGTAGATGTTTCAAGACGACAAGTAAATAGCTGGGCTATATACACAACTATCAAACAACATTTTTGTTTACAGGTCTATGGCAACTGTTATGGAATAAAGATGTATTATAAACAGCATTTATATACTGTATAGACATATTATAAACAGTATACATATACTTTCCAAGTGCAAGGCAACCTGAGAGCTTTGCTACACCTGCAGAAGCCAAGCTAGCCAGCAGCCAAGATCTCAACATTAAAAGTTTGGCTATTGCTATACACCATCACCAACTTCTGTGTTCTCTGAAAGGCCTCATTCCAGGAAATCGTCCTTCAACTTTACGGGAGTTTTGTCTTCCCTGGGGCTGCCGTATCAGCCTCTAATGAACGCAACTTGGCATTTGCAATGTTTGGGTCCCCCAGGATCATCCTGCAGAAACACTGGTTGTTTGTCTGCTAAGACCTCACTCGCTTCACAGCAATGAAATTCATTGCAAGACAAAAAACTTCTGTGGGTTTAAAAGTGAATTATGTCAGGCACCTACTGAAAGCAGAAACGAGAACTCCAATCTGCTTTTTGCTTGCAACAGACAACATTCAATCAAAGCTAAATAGCCCGGTTTGTGTGTGCAGTACTGTTGACACACATGCACAAGTTTTTGCAGCAGCTGTCACACTATTTATCACCGAAGTTAACATACTGGCAGAAGAAAGACAAAGGTAATACTGTAATGTGAAAATCCTTTAACAAATTTCTCTAGCACTTGAACCAGAGTTACATACTCAGGACCAGTTTGCCTACTCTGAACAGACTAATACAACTGCAAGCTCTTTAAGTGAGGCAACTCTTCTTGCACTTGTGACACCCTGCGGACACCTAGAATGTGCTAAGCATGCACGTGTACCTAGGTTGCACACACACCATGTGCACACACATCTAGGCATGCCTTTACTCCAATTCATCACCTCACAGCACCATTACACAGCTCTTTAATCAGCAAAAAAACAGCAAAAGTGCCCAACACTTCAGGCATGGCAGAGAGCTTTGCAGTCGAGCAGCAGGGAGAACGTAAATGAGAACATTTAAAAGAGTTGAAGTTGTTAGATAAACCAGTGCTGCCATCATCAGTGATGGCACTGCAACATGACCTCACAGGAGGAAGTCCCAGCCAAAATACCACACGCACTTCCCAGTCAAGGCAGCTACTCTGTTCCTGCATCCCACATCTGTTCCTGCATCCCACATCTCTCCCCTAGCACATGACACAAGTTGGTACGAAAACAAAAGCTGCCTTACTGACAGCATAAGGCACGAATACACCACATACTTCTCTCTGTAAAATCCCATGCGTGCATGTGCACCCAAAAAGACCACTACAGAATACAATATAGACTGAAATTCATCTCCATCACACACTGAGAAAGTCAATGAAGTAAGGTTCCCATTCTTTTCCTTTGCACACACATTATATCAGAGTTGAACACAGACTCCTTTGTCAAACTTCACATTAGCTTGCATACATCCCTGAGCCCTCCTGAGCAAGGGCCTTGCTACAGCCCTTTCACCATCACCAGAGGGAAATTGAAGAGGAGAAAAGAAATGTGCTCAAATCGGGAGGCAGAGAACAAAAAAAGTTGCCAAAAGATGCCATAGGGCTATTGCGAGCATGAGAAAATTCAACCAGCCTGTATCAGTCTCAGTGGATCCTGAATTTCAGAGGCTAAAATCAGTCATCAGCATAGTCTGTAGCTTCAGACACTACGGTCATCTACTATTACGATTACTTCTACAAGAACTAACTTCACAAAGCAGGAAGCATCCAAACACCAGACTGGGAACACAAGCCATGAACCCTGTGGCCCCAGAAGAAACCAGACTAAAGAACATCAGAGAGATACAAAGTCACACTTACATTTCTTTAGGAAATCTCCTCATACTAACAAGTTTGACTTATTAGTGCTCCACTAATAACTTACTTGCAGTATGCTAATAAGTTCCACTTGGCTTACCTCAACAAATCTCGTGGTTCTTGAAGGATTCACAAGAGGGAACATGATCAGGGTATTAAATTTAGCAATATCCTAACGAAGTAACGCCCATCTGGTTTTGTGCTAATGTTGTCTATGAGCTTAAATACTCTTTCCCCCCCCCTCCTGCTGCTTACATTCCAATGTATTTGCAGAGAACATACTTCCCCTCCTTCAGACCTTATTCCACTGGCTTTAAAAAAGCACACCTCTTGAGTGTCCTGTCCCTTTAATCTTTCTAGAGGACTCTTCTACACTTACCCAAACTAACATAATTTTTCTTTAAAAAGTAATAAGCACAATTCTGCACCATACTGTAGTTCTCCAGCCAACTTCTCACCTGCATCAGGTACAATGAAATCGAAATTTACACATCTACAAAGGAAATATCATGCCCTATATATAATAAGAAAGTAACTGGCCTTTTTCACAGCTGTACTACACTGATGGATCACCATCACCCCACAACTGAACAACTGGTTCCAGATACTTCTTTTTTGCTGCCTGCAACTAATGAGTTTGAAGCAAATATTCCTGGGTTTGACTCCCAAGACCATGATTTTGCCCACTGTACTTCACCAGCTCACTCTGTGGATAGGATTAAGGATCTTTGACTATCTCGTTTTTTAAGTGTTATGCATTTCTGAAGCGTCTCCACTTCATCATATGCTAAAAAGGTCACAAAAACTAAAGCAAAACCCAAACTACTTTAGATGTTACCTAATGCAGAACAGAACCATAACCTCGAGCGCACTTGCTAATACAACAACCCGTAAACAACATTTGAATGAACCCATCAGTCTTAACAGGAAAAACAAAGCAACCCAACAACCATCTTTTTAGAATTTGACTACTAAAATAGATTTATTTAAATTATAGCCCACTGGAAAACACGTGATATTTTAAACCACACAGAAGAAGGGTGGAAATCTAATAAAGGCAAAGAAAAATACTCCTTTGCAGACACTCCTGAAAGCACAGAATACAGCTGTTGAAACATAACAATCAGCCTTAGCCACATGTTCTTCACGATCCTCTTCAGTTAGCCAGAACACATTTTCAGTGTGTCTGGGGATGCTGCAGCAAGCATACAGCAGGAGTCTAGTCAGCAGATAAAATTCTTGAAAGGTGAAGGGGTAATTAGCAATATAACCTAACAACATAGTAAGTCCTCTCTCACTAATACTGACTCCTGTAACCTTGGAAGGATTTTTATCCCAAAGATGATACTGCTGTAGTTACAGCTTTTCAAATAAATAGTGATGACTGGCAGATAACTTCAGGTTAAAATAAGAACCTGCAACACTGAACACAAGTCCCATGGTACTGCAGCAGCCTTTAACAGCCCAGTTTTTCCAGACTAGGAGAGAACTGATGAAAAGGCCAGGCATGGAATCAATTAAAATAGTGCCAAAGTGGTTTTAAGAAGAAAAGGTCACGCACTCCAAAGACTTAGCAGTTGAGAGTTTAATGGGTCATTTCCCCCCTATGCTAGAAAGCAGAATTTTCACTATGGCTGGAGTAGATTTAAGACAAGGTACTTTAATGCTTATGAAATCAAAATATCTTACCCATAATATATGAAGTAGCTATACGAGTATATTCTGCCCCTGTGCTCTACCCACCTGCAGTGACCCCTATCTCCCACAATGGCCCAAAACACTTTCAAATTCTGTCCTACCGTCTCCCCCCATATGGGGATCAGCTGTGAGGATGGGAAATGCCCTGGCACAACAGTTCAGCAGCTCACTAAATCTTTTCCCTCCCTCACACTGGTCAAGTATCTAAAAGGAAGCATTAGAAACCCAACTGTATACATTGCCACTAGAGTATCTTAAAGTGAAATGTCCTTGTTCCAGACAGAAACAGTTCTTTGAGATCTTCAAGAACTGGCAGATTTTCATTTTTTCTCCCTATTAGCAAGACTGTCAGCAAATGCAGGAATTAAAAATTGCCTTCCCAAATAAAGGACAGTATCTGAAAGCAAGGGTTTCCACAATTAAACATCTCACTAGATTAAATGTGCTTCCTCCTGTCCATTTCACATGAGTTTTGCTTCTTAATTTTATTGAGCACTCAGGAAGCAGTAAAAGAGAATCTGCACCAGGCATTTTACTACTACTACAACAGTAACACCGCTCCTGCCTCCTTCTCTTTTCTTTTTTAAGTGAAATTTCATGAATCTCAAAACCTCCCTGTACATGAGCCATAAAACCAAACACACTATTCAAAACAAGGATGAAATTATCAATTTCACAGACAGACTTCTCTTGCTTGACTTCTTACAAACCTAATTTACAGTCTTACGTTTAGACTTTTAATTACCATCCCCCCATCTAACATGTTCACCACGGACTCCAGCAACGTGCAGACAATGCTCTTAAGAACGCATGAAACCTAACGTATTTGAGCACTGCTTTGTCTATGCCCACTGCACTGCCTCACGCACCGCTGCTGATGTCACTGCTTGGCAGAATTGCTCAGCTGTTTCACTCAGCTGTTGCCAGTGCCTTCTGAAGTCCTCCCCAGCAGTCTTAATGAACCTGAGCAACTGTGATCTGACAGATAGGGTTACCACTTCATTATCTATTCCAGCCTTCAGATTTCTAATACAGCTATTAAAATCCAAACATTTGGTATTGATCTGTGCTGCACAGAACACTGTTAACCCTTTCCAGTGACCAGAACTGGCTGCTCTTCTTTTTCTTCTCTGTATTCTAAACTGAGCTCGACAAGACTTTTCTCCTGGACCTTCACAAAGCATTTATAAAGCACTAGAGCATGGAAGAGTCCTTGTGCTCTCCGAGTGTCGCTATGACCCAGTTTTCTGAAAGATGAGAGCACATAAAAATAGTTGTATCTTTGCCCTCTTATTCAGTATAAAGAAATCTAAATTAGGATATAAAGACTAGGTCCCCGAGACAATCTCAGGAACCACTGCTGATCTCAAATTGCATTGAACTAAACCAAAAGGCTAGCAAGAGGAGAGATCTGGGATACTTTCTTGAACAAGTTTGGCAAGTAACCACTGGACACAAAGAGAAAATCACATAACAAAATTCTGTGATCGAAGCATAGGGGACATATAAATGCAAGCTCTGAATGACTATACTTTATGCCATAGCAGGATAATATTTTCTCAACATACACTAAAACAATAAACATAAAGTAATTCCCTGTCATGTCATTATGTTGTCATTCCTTATTCTGGACCATAAGAAAAAACGGCTTACAGTTACTGCCATATTCTTTGAACAAGCTCACCCCACAGGCACTGCTTTAACTCACCCAGACCTTATTGGCTGAAGGGTACGACTCCTACTTAGAAGGACAAAAAGTGTCTCTGTCAGAGTTGGAGTTTGACAAGTGTCTCTGCCTTAAAAGCATTTCTGATCACCAGTAAACACTGCATCGTGCATGGTGAAGGAGTAGGGTGCATGCCCTTCTCCTGGCCATTCCCTTTAAGAGACTGGAACTGCTGGCAGACCAGCCCTTGGAAATGCCCATATGTAGCCCTAAGACCACTCTTGAAACCTCTCTGTTCCTCCTGCCTGTTTGGTAGCTACAAGTTTTAGCCTTAAAAAGCAGACATAGAGGCTACTTAAAGAAAAACCTAGGCTATAAAGACTGAATTAGCAACAGTAGAAGACTGGAGAGAAAAACAAGAAACACTATAACTAAGAAAAAATACAGGAAAGGTTAAAAGGAAACGCGAAGAAAGATGATTTTCGCTTGCTTCCTAAAGCAGGAGATGAAGCATATGTGATGTTAATGATGAAAGAAGACTTGTTAAAAGAATCCAAATGCTTAGTGGGACTAAATGGAAGCAGGAATAATAACCAAATGGTAAAAAATAAATTTAGTACCTCCAGCTGTAAGAAGGCTGGGAAAATATAAGGGTCTACAGGATTGCTGGAATAAGTAAAGTGGGAATGGCTGTGTGTATCAGTGAAGAAAGACGGGAACAAAACTACAGTTGTTTGGTGAAGGCTGATCTGCATGTGCTCTGCATCTACTTGCTGCTTGCCTTTGTTTTGTTTTCCAGGCTGACCTTCAACCCACACCACAAAAAGGATTCAATGAAAGCCTCCTTAAGTCTCAATTAAAAGCCTGGAAAAACAAACCTATCCCGGCTACAGCCCAAAGCCTAAGCCCAAGTGCCAACCAGCCTGTAGAGGGAGCATCCCCGGCAGCTCCCGCGCGAGCTACAGCGCCTGGCTCCGGCCGAGGGAACCTGCATCCTCCAGCGGCTTTGAATGAGCCCTTCCAGTGTTTGGAACAGGCAGAATAGCTAAAAAGAAACATTTAGCTTGTTCTCTAAAGGGTTGCTCCTAAGCTTTTATGATGAAAGATCAAAGCTAGGGGAAAGACAGGAGTTTACAGGACAGTAAAGAATGTTGAGAGTAAATTAGCAGTACGCATGCTAATAAAGCACACATGCAACATCACCCCTCTAAGGGTGCATGTGAATGCTTTGGGCAGTTTGAACCAAAACATGTGAAAGCAGTTAAACATGTCATCATCAATACTATCTTTAGAAGTATTTCATTGCTTTATGAGAAGCTTTTCAAAACACATGTACATGTAGTTTCACAGAAGAAGGTGTAATCCATGGGAACTTAAAAATGCCAGGCTCCCAAAAGTGCATCCTGCATGCCACATGTGGTCTGCAAAGCCTCTGCATGAGGCTTGTGATTTTTTTTCTTTAAATTGCAGTATTTTATTTTAATTCTGGTGGAACATTTAATTGAGGCATTGCACTGTAGATTTGTCATGCAGCATCTAGTTTGGAACACTCCCTGAACACAATTTGGGGAACTGACCTCAGGGCTTTTGTCTAAAAGACTAATTTACTGCTAGAATTATTTTCTTGTAATTATATCTATGTAAATCCCCATTTATTCTGGAATACGAGTGTTTTTTTAACCTGATTTAGCTTATACAACTTCCAAAAATTACATCAAGTAGTTGTACATGCATAATCCTCCTCAATTCCTCTGCATGACCTTTCATAACATGCATAAAAAAGTGAACATGAAAAACTGAATAATCAACAGTAAAAATAAAATACTAACTTTATTAGCGGCATGAATGTGTCTTCCTGTTGTTCAATCCTATGTCCTCTAATGTATTCAAAAAGGAAATGCTAAAACAAAAGTACTACCCTTTTCTTCTACTAAGATTTTTTTCAGGGGTTCTAATAGCTTTGGTCTTGAAGAGTAGATAACTACTGACATTTCGAGTTTTAAGTACTATTCCTCTAAAAACTTCCCGTTTTGGTCACAGGCAGAGATATTAAAGGATCCACATTTGGTTCCTATTCACATATGTTGTTTCTAATAGTCACAGCTTGAGTTTCAAAACTGGTGTAGATTTGCATTTCCCTTTATCTGCATTGATGCTGCTGTACTCTCAGTATTTCTGGAAGGAGTTACTGAGGAGTTAGTTAAGAGCCTAATTTTGGGCACTCAAAGCTCAGACTTGAATGTGAAAAGAATGTACGCACATAAGCTATAGAGTCATAGAATCAGCTGGTTGGAAAAGACCTCCGAGATCAACTCTACCCATGCCGGTCCCCTTACTAAACCCTGTCCCTGAGAAACTCATCTACCTGCCTTTTAAACACTTCCAGGGATGGTGACTCAACCACCTCCCTGGGCAGCTGTGCCAGTGCCTGACAGCCCTTTCAATGAAGGAATTTTTCTTGATATCTAATCTGAACCTCCCCTGGTGCAACTTATGGCCATTTCCTCTCGTCCTATCGCCTGTCACTTGAGAGAAGAGACCAGCACCCACCTGGCTACACTGTCCTTTCAGGCAGCTGTAGACAATGATGAGGTCTCCCTTCAGCCTCCTCTTCCCCAAGCTAAACAACCCCAGTTCCCTCAGCTGTTCCTCGTAGGACTTGTTCTCCAGCCCCTTCACCAGCCTCGTTGCCCTTCTCTGGATGTGCTCCAGCACCTCAGTGTCCTTCTTGTACTGAAGCACCCAAAACTGAACACAGTACTTGAGGTGTGGTCTCACCAGTGCCGACTACAGGGGCACAATCACTGCCCTGGTCCTGCTGGCCACACTTTCTGGTACAGGCCAAGATGCCATTGGCCTTCTTGGCCACCTGGGCATACTGCTGGCTCATATTCAGCCGCTGTCAACCAGCACCAGGTCCTTCTCCACCAGGCAGCTCTCCAGCCACTCTTCCCCAAGGCTGTAACGCTGCATGGGGTTGTTGTGTCCCAAGTGCAGGACTCGGCACCTGGTCTTTTTAAACCTCATCCCATTGGTCTCAGCCCCTCGATCCAGTCTGTCCAGATCCCTCTGCAGAGCCTCCCTACCCTGAAACAGATCAACACTGCCACCCAGCTTGGTGTCATCTGCAAACTTGCTAAGGGTGCACTCGACCCCTTCATCCAGATCATTGATAAAGATATCGAACAGGACTGGATCCAGCACTGAACCCTGGGGAACATCACTTGTGACTGGTTTCCAACTGGATTTAACTCCATTTACCACCACCCTCTGGGCCCGGCCTTCCAACCAAGTTTTGACCCAGCAGAGGCTGTGCCTGTCCAGGCCAAGGGCAGCCGGTTTCTCACACAGAATACTGTGAGAAACAGTGTCAAAGGCTCTAGTGAAATCCAAGCACGCCACATCCACAGCCTTTCCCTTATCCATTAAATGAGTAATCTTGTCATAGAAGATCAGATTGGACTGGCAGGACCTGCCTTTCCTAAACCCATGAAGACTGGCCTTGATCACCCAATTGTCCTGCGCGTGCTGGATGATGGCACTCAAGATGATCTGCTCCATGACCTTCCCCGGCACCCCGGCACTGACAGGCCTGTAGTTCCCCAGATCTTCCCTCCGACCCTTCTTGTAAAGGGCTGTAACATTTGCCAGCCTGCAGTTAAGTGGCACTTCCCCAGTCAGCCAGGATTGCTGGTAGATGAGGGAAAGGGGTTTGCAGAGGACCTCTGCCAGCTCCCTTAATACCCTTGGGTGGATCTCATCCAGCCCCATAGACTTGTGTATGTCTAATTGGCAAAGCAAGTCTCTAACTAAATCCTCCTGGATCACTGGAGCTTCAGTCTCGCCGTCTTCTGGCTCAGGGGGCCAAGTAACCCAAGAACATCCCACCTTACTGTTAGAGACCAAGGCAAAGGAGGCATTAAGTACCTCTGCCTTGTCCTCATCCCTCATCACTACTGTACCTCCTGTAGCCAGTAAAGGAGGGAGATTCTCCTTGGTCCTCCTGTTGTTAATATCCTTGAAGAAACATTTTTTTATTGTCTTTCACTGAATTGGCCAGCTGGAGTTCCAGTTCTAATTTTCTCTCTACATGATCTCACCTCACCCTTGTAGTCCTCCTGAGATGCCTGTCCCCTCTTCTAAAGCTCATTTATTTTCCTCTTTTTCCTGAGGCCAACACAGAGCTCTCTGTTAAGCCAAGCTGGTTTCTTCCCTGCCGACTTGTTTTATGGCACACGGGGACGGCCTGGTCTTGCGCTGCCAGGATTTTTCCAGCCCTCTTATGCTCCTTTGTCATTTAGAAGTGTCTCCCACTGGACTTTATCAAGCAGTCTCCTAAACAGTCCAAAGTCTGCCCTCTGGAAGTCCAAGGGGGCAGTTCTGCTGACCCCTCTCTTTTCTCCTCAAGAACTGAGAATTCTATCATCTTGTGATCACTGTGTTCCGGGTGTCCTCCAACTGTCACCTCCCCTACAAGACCCTCTCTGTTGACAAACAACAGTTCCAGTGGGGCACCTTCCCTAGTCGGTTCACTCACCAGTTGTGTTAGGAAGTTATCTTCCATACATTCCATGAATCTCCTAGACTGTTTCCTTTCTGCTGTTATAGTTCCAGCAGACATCTGGAAGGTTGAAATCCCCCACAAGAACAAGGGCCAGCAATTGCGAGACTTCTCCCAGTTGCTTGTACAAGAGCTCATCAGTTTCTTCATCCTGGCTGGGCGGCCGATAACAAACTCCCACCACTATATCTGGCTTTCTCCACGTTCCACTGATTTTAACCCATAAGCACTCAACCCTACCATTACTAATGTTGACTTCCATGCAATCAAAATATTCTCTAACATAAGAGAGCAACCCTGCCACCTCTCTTTCCCACCTGAAGTGTTTGTAGCCACCCACGGCGGCACTCCACTTGTGTCAATCATCCCACCACATTTCCATCATGGCAATTATGTCATAGTTTTCTTCCCTCGTAATGACTTCCAGCTCCCCGTTTGTTGCCCATGCTGAGTGCATTAGTGTAAATGCAAATCAGTTGGGCTCTTTCCTGAGTGGAACAGTCATAAGTCCTAAATGCCTTCTAGCTGTAGTTTGTAAGCCAAGAATTCCCTTTGAATTCTGGCTGCCACCTGGAGTGCCATCCCCCACTTCCACTGAGGTGGCAGACCAGGAGCCCTCACTAGTACATCGTCCCTCGGAACCTGAGGTGACATTCCTGTGTTTTATTCTATCAAGCCCAGTGTTGTTCCCCTCCCCCTTCCAATCTATTTGGAACCGACAATCTTGAACACAATATCTGAAGTTACGCATATCCTTCATATTTCCACTTAGAAGTAAGAGCCTAAAAATCTAGTTTAGGGCATAAAAGTGTGAATCGGATTTATATGTCTTTTGCCTTGCTCCTCACAAACTTTTTTTAATGGAAGTTTTGATGTTTTTGTGTTTCCAGGACAAGTTTTGGGTTTGCAAAACTATACGCTTAAAAGAAAGAAAAAACAAAAGAGGGGTATAGCGTAAGGAGCTCTTTATTTTAGAGAAAATAATTGCATTATTCAGAGTAATTTCCTCATAATTTCTTTGGAGACCGAGAATGCAAAAGCTTTCCTAGTGACATTTTCCTCCTGATAACTTCTTTCAAAGGCAGGAGTAACCTTGCCAAGCACAATCACCAGAAGTTCTCCCCTCGTACACAGTCTCTCACTCTATCATTCAGCACCTATGCAGACGGACTTTATGCAAGGCTGTTTGTCAGATACTGCTCCTTAGGAAGTGCCTGCAGAACACCAGAAATACATAAACTCTCCCCCAGGCCTCCAGAGAATGGACGATTTCCTTCAACTATGGCTTCTAGCAACAGTGAAGTCACAGTGCTGGCTTTGTGATATCACAGGATTCTCCATAGGAACAGCCTATGAAGTCACATATAAAGGATTACCACTTTGCTGCAGGATTAAGGGAACTAAGAAGCTGGTCTGTCGGGAAGATGGGCTTTACTTCAAATAATGGGAATTAGCAGAATGCCAAAAATAAATGGGTTGTAAATTGTCTTTGTCTGGAATGCACTCTTTTTTCAATACTGTTGAATAAGATATTGCTTTCTTTGACAGCTCTCAAGTAACTGAGTGAACTGCAGGTTGCCTCTTGAGCTATTACATGGGAGATGAATCCTGAAAAAATGTCCATATCTTTTCATTCCTCCTCAGTCATTTCATGCCTGGAAACTAGCTATTGTATGAGTCTAGACTCATTTCACATGTGCAGCAGGTCCAACACAGCAGTCAGACCATTCTCCTCCTCAAACTGTCTGCTGGTTAGTTTATTCACAGGTGCTCAAAGCTGGCAGTAAGTTCCAAAAAAAAAAAAAAAAAAAGTCCAGAAACATCTTGCCGTAGCCCAGCTTATTGTTTAGGCAAGGATTTGTGAAGATGATTTGAAATCATGAGTCTCTGGTTTGTGTTCCAAAGACAGATTGAAAAGAAATATGCATTGTAAGTCACAGTGCTTTAAATACTTTCTAGAAATGTAAGAAATAGTGATTACTTAGAAGAACGTTCCCTGAAAAATATACCTGCAGTCACGGGAATCTTTGCTACAAGCACTACTATTAGAATAAAACACTTGTACAAATAATTTCATTACACTCTTAGTGGTTCACTTCTTTCAACAGTTATCTGGTTTACTCCCCACTGAATACCCTCTTTTTGAAGTTTTGTAAAATACAGAACTCCAGAACCTGTTTGAAACTATACTGAAACCTTTATCTCCCCTCTTTCCCACCATGGAGTAAATCAAGAACTGCACAAATACAACCACCCCACAAATGCTTCCTGGCATTGCAAGGAGCCACTGAGGTTTCCATGCAACTACACAGAGCAAAAATTAAAAAGTTAAGTTTGTTTCAGCTTTTTAAGGGAGTTATAGTCCATTGGGGGAGGGGAAAATGAAAGGAAGGATGATACCGAGTGAGAATAGACTTACTACATTATTCACAGGAATCCTACATTCTGTGCATGCTTGTGCATGAAGACACTTTTCCTATATATCTGGAGTAACTGCCCACTTCTCCAGATGCTTGGCAACTCTGACTGCCTGATGTCTGGAAACTAGCTATCGTATGTGTCTAGACATCTCACATGTGCAGCAGGTCCAACACACCAGGTGTACTATGCATGCATAATTTATCTATCAGGGACTATTACAGATTTCACAATTAAGATCTAAAAATCCTAAGCTAGCCTGATTTGTAATTTTCAACCTGAGCTTTGATAAAGCCATAAAGCAGTTCTACATTGCAAGAGTATCTTGGGGCTTCAGGAAAATTTTGAGGAAAGGAACTGGGAATCCAACTGCTCGGTTTTAGCTGCTGAAATTGGCTGTTGCCTTCAGACGAACCGTGTCCTTACACAAGAGCCAGGCTTGACCCGGGGCAATCCACTGTTTCAATACAAGATGGGCGACGATGTGACTGAGAGCAACTCCATGGAGAAAGACTTGCAGATGCTGACTGATGAGAAGCTCGGCATCAGTCAGAAATGTCAAGCCTTTGACATGGTCCCTCATAACATCCTTCTCTCTAAAATGGAGATACAGATTTGATGGGTGGACTGTTCAGTAGATAAGGAATTGGTCAGATGGTTGCATCCAGAGAGAAGTGGTCAACAGCTCAATGTCCGGAGGGAGAATCGTGACAAGTGGTGTCCCTCAACGGGTCCATACTGGGACCACTGCTGTTTAATATTTTCATTGGTGATATAGACAGTGAGAACAAGTGCATCCCCAGCAAGCTTGCAGATGACAACAAGCTGAGTGGGACAAAAAGACAGGATGCCATTCAGAGGGATCTGGACAAACTAGAGAACTGGGTCTGTGTGAACCTCATGATGTTCAACAAGGCCAAGTGCAAAGTCCCACACCTGGGTCAGGGCAATCCTCAGTTTCAGTACAGATTGGGGAACAATGTGATTGAGATCAGCCCTGCTGAGAAGGACTTGGGGGTGCTGACTGATGAGAAGCTCGACATGAGCTGGCACTGTGCGCTCACAGCTCAGCAACCAACCGTGTCCTGGGCTGCATCAAAAGCAGTGTGGCCAGCAGAGGAGGGAGGGGATTCACCCCCTCTGCTCTGCTCTCAAGAGATCTCACCTGGAGTGCTGTGCCCAGTTCTGGAATCCCCGACATAAGAAGGACATGGAACTGTTGGAACACTCCAGAGGAGGGCTGCAAAGATGCTCAGAGGGCTGGAGCACCTCTGCTCTGAGGACAGGCTGAGAGAGTTGTTCAGCCTGGAGAAGAGAAGGCTCCAGGGAAACCGTACAGTGGCATCCCAGTACCCGGAGGGGCTGGGGAGAGACTTTTCGCAAGGGCAAGGAGTGAAAGGACGATGGGGAATGGCTTGCACGGGTTGCCCAGGGAAGCTGTGGGTGCCCCCTCACTGAAGCGTTCAGGGCCAGGTTGGCTGGGGGTCCTTGAGCAGCCTGGTCTGGTGGGAGGTGTCCCTGCCTATGGCAGGGGGGTTGGAACTGGGTGGGCTTTAAGGTCCCTTGCGACCCAAACCATGATTCCAGCCCGCAGCGAAGAGAACCGCACGGCCCTTACTGAACGCCAATTCCCCGGCGGCCCCGCTACAGCACACCGCACGCCGCCCCCCCCGTGCCGCCCCCCAGCACAAAGCCGCTGCCCGGGCCGGAAGCGCAGCCCCCCCTGCCCCGCCCCCTCCCCCCGGTCCCGCCCGCGCAGCGCTGTACCTGCCCGGCGGCCCCGCCCCGCCCGCCGCCGTCCCGCCATGCCCCGCGCGGGGGCGCGGCCGCCGGTCGCCAATGGCAACGCGCGGCGGCAACGCGCGGGACCCGGCCGCCGCCGCTCCCCTTCCCCGCTCCTGCACCAGTTTGAGAAAGCAGCACCCTTTAATATCAGCGCTGGGCGCATGGGGGATGATTTCCATCAATCATGTGTAACGAGAAAAGAGCTGGGACAGAATGAATTTCCGACCTACAATCCATGTGTATAAACTTTCCCAGAAATCTTCTACATGTTCTGTTACTTTCCAAGGACTTAACTGTCATCACAGAATCATGAAATGGTCTGGGTTGGAAGGGTCCATCCAGTTCCAACCCCCCTGCCACGGGCAGGGACACCTCCCACCAGACCAGGCTGCTCAAGGCCCCATCCAGCCTGGCCTTGAACACTTCCAGGGAGGAGGCATCCACAGCTTCCCTGGGCAACTTCTGCCAGGGCCTCAACACCCTCATCGGGAAGAATTTCTTCCTAATGTCTAATCAAAATCTTCCCCCTTCCAATTTAACGCCATTCCCCCTCATCCTATCACTCCTTGCCCTTGTGAAAAGTCTCTCCCCAAGCCCCTCCAGGTACTGGGAGACCACTATAACATCTCCTCGAAGCCTTCTCTTCTCCAGGCTGAACAACCTCAACTCTCTCAGCCTGTCCTCAGAGCACAACTTCACAACAGCCTAATCTTTGCTCACTGGAACTCTGGAGCCAATTATCTGTCTGACCTTGCATTTTTAGATAGAGAAAGACTGCAAACATAAGTGGTCACAGAAGAAGACACAGTTGTTCAGCACATATAAGTAACACGACATTATCATTTCTCAAAGAACAGTGTCTGGAAAAAACACTTTTTTAAAAAAAAGCATGCTATAAAAGCCATGCTGTCAGAAGAACATTCTGTCTTTCAAAACATACAATTGCTTAAACAAAGCTTTACCTTAAATCAAAATACTCCACTTTTTCCAGTAGTATCTACTTCTTGTATCACCAAAATAAGGAAGGAAAGCACTACTCAACCAAGTCAAAGGTGTGACATTACCACCAGCTTTTTACTGCACATTTGCAACCAAACCTGGAGGACGGCATTTTCCTTCAGCGAGGGGGCCGCCCATGTCCCTGCCATGTGGGGTGCGTGCACCTCTGTGCGCTGCTGCTGCCTCAGGAACCATCCTGGTCCCAGCCCAATGGAGCTCAGAGACAACGATAAGTTTTTGTTGATATTTTTTCTGGGCTTGGGATTGTGGGGTTTCTTTCCATTTTCATTTGAGGCTGGGTATTTTACATAGTGCTGAAGCAGATTCGCACTCAATCCCTGTATCAGCATCCTGTCCTCAAGAGAAGCTTTCCCATCTGAAGCGAGAGTGGGGTGGGGGCTTGGTTCTCCAAAAAAAAAGCATGAAAAGCCCTTTGCTTCCCTGAGGGCAGTGGCGTGACAGAACGTGTGCTGCTGACGCCAGATGTAAATCCAAGCAGTCGCAGCAACCCAAACCACCCCCTTCTTCAAAAGGCCAATTTCCCCCCCTGCCTGTGCTAACTCAGCATGGCTTTATAGCTAATCCAAGGCTTTTGTTAGTTTGGGATTTTTAACTTTAAGAAGGTAAAACAAAGGACAAAAGTAAAATACTCCCCTCTGGCTACTATTAATCACAAAATCATAGAATTGTTCGGAAAAGACCTTTGAGATCACTGAGTCCAACCGTACCTGTCCACTACTAAACTATACCTCTCAGCACCTCATCTACCCCTCTTTTAAACACTTTCAGGGATGGGGCCTCAACCACCTCCCTGGGCAGCTGTGCCAGTGCCTGAAAGCCCTTTCTGTGAAAAATTTTTCCTGATATCTAATCTGAACCTCCCCTGGTGCAACTTACGGCCATTTCTTCTCATCCTATCACTTGTTAATTGGGAGAAGAGACCAACATCCACCTCGATACAACCTCCTTTCAGGCAGTTTTAAAGAGTGATAAGGTCTCCCCTCAGTCTCCTTTTCTCTAGGCTAAACAACCTCAGTTTCCTCAGTTGCTCCTCCTATGATTTGTTCTCCAGCCCCTGGAGAATTAACAGAATTAATGTAGAATTTACACTTGTATAGAATCTTAGGCCCGTTTTCCACCTTTTTAATAAGAAGTTATTTTCTCAAAAGACATTCATAAAGGAAATGGTTTTGTACAAGAAAGGTAAGGAGACTCTTTACTCCATCTTGAATACATGCAGGAGTTTCTATGACCTAAACATGCTGAAAACCAAATTAGAGCATATCAGAAAGCCAAAACAAACCGCATTCTCCATCTTGCTCAGTTCTGCTTATAAAATGGTTTGAACTATACAGCCTTAAAAAAAAGGCTTCTGAAAGCAAGCCAGACAAGTAGTTCACAAAGACAAATCACAGGGTAACAAAGCTGCCTTGCTTTGGATTGTGAAGAGGAATTTGAACTTTGCTCTGAACTTGGGCTAAGGCTTTCTTCACAAGCGTAAATGGGCACCTTGGGTTTTAGGGCTGCTGTGTCTCATGGTCCGTGGGCATCAGCGATAGGTACAGCCTAACCACACCAAACTGATGCACATTTAGGAAAAAGCTAAAGCAGTATTTATGTCACAGTAACTCAGTGTTTGGGGATGCAGCTGATGCAAGCCCTGGTAAGATGTGGGAGGTCTACAGCACGCTGTGGTCAAGAATTGGCACCATGACCTCATCCTCCTAGAGCACCCAGGCACAAGGGAAGCTGAGATTGGACCAGCAGCCAATTAACCACTGATTCAGCCTGAATTTCAATGTTCTTTCCTTTATGAGCTCACTTATAATTTGAATTACTTAAGGAAGCTGCACAAGTGCTCTTATTCCAGGACTTTTACATGCAACCCATTACTGAGACTGGCTAACTTGAAAGAAATGGAAACTTTCTGCTTCGACCATGGAAAAAAAGATCAAGAAGGTAACACAGAGTAAATCCAATTCTGAAAGGCAACTGCCATGACTCTAAGCAAGATTGAGAACCAGTGCACGGCAGCACAAGTGCTAGAATCTCCCTTGCCCTGCAACTACACACTGGAAATGCACACACAATCCACAAGACCACTGGCACAGCCCCTTCATATTAAACACACAGGTGAAAGAGTAAAAAAAAAAAAAAAAAAATCCCTCTATAAATCAAATTTCCCCTCTATAAATCAAATGACAGGCAGTACAGAAAAGCAACAACAGGCACTTCCTACGATCATGCAACCTCTGGCACACAGAAAATCCCAGGCCAAGGCTCAGTGGAGAAGCCACAAGCCAAGACAGTGGAAAGGTTTTTAGAAAGGCATTACCACCATACTGTGTCCGAAGCATTTTCATGCCTACACGTTGATTTCCTGTAACATTGCTTTGGCTTTTCTGTCTGCTATTAATCTTTGAGATCTTTAAATACTGGCAATTGTCTTTCCTTCACTAATGCCACTGAAACTCATCACTACCTCTACAATTCAAGTAGAAGGAAACAGTTCTGTAGTGGGTGACATCAGCAGCGTCTGGCATTTTACAAGATCTTGAAGAAGACCAGCCCTGCGCCAAGGAGTTCACTGCCTAGTTCAGCCAGAGCTAACATGTTTCAGATACAATCTATGAGGCCATGAAAGGATGAGATCACTTCCTCTTGTGATCTTCAGATATACACACTTATCAGTTGCTTTCATTTAAAAGGCATCTTTGAAAAAAAAAAAGAAAAAAAAGGCTCATAATGATTTTATCAGTTTTGGTACTTGGCTTTGAGACCAACCATGTACCTTCAGTTATTAAACATTCATAATTCTCCTTTTCCTCAAGTACAGGAGGAGGAACCTGGCAAATGACCAGGGAGGGGAAGATGACTGACAGTACCTTAGAGCTGAACTAGCAACTAATCAACCAAATTGCACAATCCACAGAAAATATGCCATGACTACTAGATTAAGGATGATAAGCCTACAATCAAAAGCCATCATTTCTAGTGGCATCTTGTTTGTATTTATAGAAAGAAAAAATCTGGTGCTCACATATTTCTGCAGTACCTGAAAGCAAAGGATTCCTTAGCTTTCTCCACATAGCTTCTGTTACTTGGAAGTCTGGAATAACCCACATACGGGATTTACCTGGCATACTAAAATTCTGGATTTTTGCTCTTTTCTCCTTCAGTGCTCAAAAGGAAAGATTATAGCAAACATTAAACTAGGCTAGGAACTCAATCTGTTTCAATTTGCCACTTCTCTCAGATGCAGGTTCAAAAATGTCAACCTGACCTGAACTAACAGATGATCATCAAGCAAATTAGTTACAGCAAAAAACAAATTTGAGGCCCTGCAGTGACCAGTAATAACTCCAGGAGGAGATCCTCAAACAGCACACTTGGATTCTTCCAGCCAGGAAAAGCTTCAGGACAGGTCCATCACATTTAATTCCTGTATGTCAATAATCAGAATTCTCTAAATGGCACCAGGCAAGCAGCTTTCATTCAAAAGCAAGGGGTTGGCCAAGATGACGTAAAGCTACCCGATACATTTGTGGTGCAGTCAGTGCTGTGACTGTAACTGATGCCAGCTTTACACTACTTGTGTGGGGTAACTCCCTGACCATCCAAACAGTTCTTGCAGTCTGGGCAGCACTGTGCTGCAGCAGTTACACCGCTTACGTTAATAGAGCTGGAGTTAATACAGTTAATAATGGAATTAATAGAGCTTGGAGTTAGCTCTGGCCCACCTATACAAAATGAAGTCATGCTTATAGCCCCTAGTACTCAGCATATCCCAGGCATCTGTTTGGCCTTTTAGACTTTTTTTAAATTTTGAAATCTAAGCATCTGGAAAACCTTACTGAATTGTTTATGCAAAATGGTCTGTCCCATGCCAGAAATCTTCCATCTATAACAGAGAGATAAAGTTATACAGTCAATAAAAGAAAAAAACATACTCAAATTGCCCCTGAAACATTCATGTCAGACACATGTATTTGAAAGTACATACTCTTGCCTGTGCTTAAAATCTCACTAAGAAATCAGGTACTTTTAACAAGCAAAACATCTAAGTCGGCAGTGGAACCAAAACCAAACTGCCTTCAACAGCTTCAGAGAAACCAAAGCTGAGCTGCATGCACGAAAACCGCTGACAGCACTCAGCCCTTGTTCAGCCACACTCCCAACAGGTCCATTTGGGTAAGCCTCAAAATGACCACATCATCCCAGCATGACCTACACTGGAACAGAAAGCCATTGCTAACAACTCTTTTCCGCTAGATCCTCTGGACTAATACTGAAAATGCCGTTGCCTGGACATCATTGCTGCTACTTCAGGTGGCAGGAGAAATCTATCACCATGCCAGCGGTAATTTGTGTTTATTTCCCCATTGTTCATAGCAAACTGGAATCTCTTACACAGCCCTGTTAGGACAGAGGAGGCCTCGTCTCAGAGCAAAGTAGGCAATGCAGGTATGGAGAAGGAAGACCTCCTGCTCTGAGGACCACTAGTTATATGTAAGAACTATTTGGCTGTCATGAAACTGCATTGTAATATGGCCACTCACCACAAAAATGACTGACGCAGTCACCATCCTGACAGTAAGTCCATGTGACAGCTGGAAACTTAAAAGGGCTTTAAAAAGGCTTATTAAATTCCATCTGTTTTAATGGCATCTGGGTTCAGGTCTATCAGCACTGGTTTCACCAACAAAGGACAAGTTTTGTAAAAGCAAGCATAGTTTGTCATATCTGACAAACTATCAAGACTTGAACAAGGACATATATCTGGAATAAACAAGGATATAAGTTGCAAGTGCACATTCCAAGAACGTGTTTAAAAATAGTGCTGTTCTGACAGAGACAGCATATACCTGTTTTCATCAGTAGTCCCAAGGATCTGTTAAAAAACATCACCAGCAATAACTGAGTTTCGCATGACACCAACCATCCTAGTGGGAAATAACATGCTGGAGAAGACAGACAGAATGCTGCATTTCTCCACCCACTCCTGGAGTATCTCCCCAAAACACAGATGACACACAGTCAGAAAGAATGGCTCCACATGAATGACACTGTACCGCGCAGAATACAATTCCAATGATACTGGAATGTATCAGAAAACCATACTAACTTTGGAGAGAGGGAGAAGTATTCTGACAACTGTCAGAATTTTCTGTTACTGCATTCCTACATTAAGTATTTCTTTCTCTCCAGTCAAATTAGTTTGTTCTGAAAGGCTGCATTAGAGCAATATTTAAAACATTTGAACAGTCAAATTTGAAACAAAACAGCCTGATCTGCTGAACTTAGTATTTCATCTGATCTAAAAATACTGTGTTTGGGATTTTCTTCCACGTGAAATTTGACTTCTTCAGAGTTCTGTTTCAAATCAGAAAACAACTCCTTCGAATCCAAACACCTCCACAAAATAGAGCTTCTGTCTACTATTCAGCCACATGTAAGCCTCAAATTTTACAAGTTTCAATATGTCCTTACAAGAATATCCAGTATCACGTACTTCCTCATGGGAAACCTGAGAATCTGAACACATTAGTTTCAAATGAAAACTTTCACTCAGTCTGAGCTGGATTTGAACTTGAAGAATTTATGCCTTTTTCTGCATTTCAGTCCCTGTTTTGTTAATGTATCTTGCAAATGCAATACTTGATTGATTTGCATGTGTTTATAAATATGTATGTACAACTCTGAGTAGGAAAGCAGCAGCACCATTGCATCAGCCCCCACACCTGCACCATGTTGACTGAAGCAGAGAAGACAGTCTTTTGTTTCTCTTTCTTATTAACGTCTAACTTGCCAACCTTATAAACTCTTTATTTCTCTGCCAGTAATAGAAATCATGCTGACTCTTTTTAACTTGTAATTACCACTGTGACTGGAGAGGCAGGTCTTAAAGAAAATAAAAACCCAACAAGACAAACCAAAACCCAGTGAGAATATGTAACAAATATTCTTATAATTTTTATAATGACATTTGCCCCAAGTGCCCATTTGTGTGGAAAATGTTTAAATTGTTCCATTTAAAACCGTCTACAGTCTTAAGGGAGCTTTTAGAATTATATACAAAACATTTTCATGCAGATTGAGGGCATTAAGTACTTCATGCGTAAAAAAAAAAAGAGCTTGAAGAAATGTTTCAAGGAGAAAGCAGGAATATTTAAGTCTGACACACAGATCTTGTCCATCACACTCAACAGAAAACCAACTGAAAACAAAAGGAAACAACTGATAAACTACAGAACAGATTATTTCTGTAGTCAGCATCTAATGTAAATGACACAATAATCCCTCTTCTAATCTAAAACATAAACCTTACAAAACACCTCATTTTGCACCACCAAAGTTTACCACTCTTTATGCCAAGCTATGCATTTAGGCAGAACAGACAATAGGGATCTAAGACAACTGGTGTTGGGGGAGACACTCATCATGCGCCACCCAGAAAACAGTGTGGTTCCAGCAAACAGGAAATTCAGATAGGAACTGAGACCAAGATTGCTATCCATGACAGCAGTGGGGTAACAGCACAGCCTTCTAACAGGAAAAGTAGGGACAAAACTTGGTTTGAAAATGGATCTAGAGCCATTTGAGAAAAGGTTTAAAAGTCACCCGTAGCAGTAGCAAGACAAGGTACTCAAAAGGCCCCAAATGCCTTCAGATTCAGGCCCCTACCAGAAGGCAGCTGTGGGAATCGTGCTAGCTGGAGAAGCATCTGAATACCTGGAAGACAGGCTACAAAGCAGCAAGCATTAAGACAAACTCCTGCAGGGCAGCAGGAATAATTTTGAAATGTTTATTTTTAATTTCAAATCTTGATTCTGAAGTGATAAAGAGAAGCCCCAAGCAAAGGAACCAGAACAGCAATGTTGTCTTGAGTGTGATTTCACCCTCCCCACCTCATGAGCTAGTTATCAGCTCAGAAGGACAAAATCATGTTCAGCAGTCCAGGCTTGCTGCAAGAAAAGCATGATCCCACTAGGAAGAATGTGGAGCTAGCAGGGCTTTTCAGGTCAGGCTGGGACCTGGTACAAGGCTGCAGGTTAAGCAACTTGAATAAGTGAGGCAGGAATCTCAGGAGCAGATAATTTGCTCCTAGGAATAAGATCCGGAGTGTCTAAGCAAGCACTTCTGTAGGAAGGACTACCAGCCCTTAGTTTGTTCGTACTTTCATGTTCAAGGGATCAGAAAGGATAACCTCTCTGTAAGTGAACAATCATACTATAAGACAACATTCTGTGTCACCAGTCTCAAATGCATACAAAAATAGTCTGGAAAAACAAGTTTTGGTCACTACATGGCAAACTCTCCAACACTGATTTGAAGATCTGCTGTGGTTTTGCCTTAAGGCTCATTATCAATCACTCAAAGCCCATAAAAAGCTGGTATTTTCTGACTACTAGGGAACATACCAAATAGCAGTAATAAACAAGCACGGTGAAGAGAAGATCTAACTACTCCCCAGGAGACTGATCAACAGAGTCCCCTGAGAGGCAGTCCTGAAGGGCAAAGAGTCCAGAAGGCTGGACATTCCTCAAGAAGGAAGTCTTAAGGGCGCAAGAGGAAGCTCTCTCCATGTGCCACAAGTCAAGCTGGTAGGGAAAAAGACCATCCTAGCCAAACAGAGAGCTCTGGCTGGAACTTGGGGAAAAAAAGGAGAGTTTAAGGCTTTTGGAAGAAGGGGCAGGCCTCTCAGGAGGACTACAAAGTCGCTGTGAGATTACTCACGGAGAAAATTAGAAGGGCCAAAGCCCAGCTAGAACTTTACTTGGCTATTGAGGTAAAGGTCAATAAAAAATGTCTAAGTATATTAGCAGCAAAATGAGGGCTAAAGAGGATCTCCAGCCTTTACTGGATATCAAGCGAAATCTAGTGGCAAAGAATGAGGAAAAGGCTGAGGTACTCAATGACTTCTTTGCCTCTAGTCTTTAATAGTCAGACCAATTATCCCCAGGGTATTCAGACCTCTGACCTGGATGACAGGGATGGAGAGCAGAGTGCAGTCCCCATAACCCAGGAGGAAATGGTTAGTGACCTGCTACTCCACCTGGACACTCACAAGTCTATGGAGCCAGATGGGATCCACCTGAGAGTATTGAGGGAGCTGGTGGAGGAGTTGCCAAGCTACTGCCCATCATCTATCAGCAGTCCTGCTTAACAGGGGAGGTCCTAGATAAGTGGAGGTCAGCAAATATGATGACCATCTACAGGAAGGGCCGGAAGGAGGATCCAGGGAACTACAGGCCTGTCAGCCTGAGCTTGGTACTGGGAAAGGTTGTGGAGCAGATCATCCTGAGTGCGTTCACCAGGCAAGTACAGGACAACCAGGGGATCAAGTCCCAGCCAGCACGGCTTCATGAAAGGCAGATCCTGTTTTACCATCCTGATCTCCTTCTGTGACAAGCGGATCCACTTAGTGAGTGAGAAAAAGCCTGTGGATGTTGTCTACCTAGACTTCAGTAAAGTTTTTGACACCATTTTCCATGGCTGGATCGGTGGGCTGAGGCCAACTATACAGGGTTCAACAAGGCCAAGTGTCAGGTCCTGCACTTCAGTCACAACAACCCCATGCAGCACTACAGGCTTGGGGATGAAGGGCCTTAAAGCTACCCGGTGGAAAAGGACCTGGTTGACAGCAGCTGAACACGAGCCAGCAATGTGCCCAGGTGGTCAAGGCCAATAACATCCTGGCTTGTAAAAGAAATGGTATGGCCACCAGGACCAGGGAAGTGATTGTCTCTCTGTACTCAGCACTGGTGAGGCCGCACCTCGAGTACTGTGTTCAGTTTTGGGCCCCTGACTACAAGAAGGACATTGAGGTGCTGAAACTTGTGCAAAGAAGGGCAACAAAACTGATGAAGGATCTGGAGCACAAGCCTTATGAGGAACGGCTGAGAGAACTGGGGTTGTTCAGTCTGGAGAAAAAGAGGCTGGGGGGAAACGTTATTGTTCTTTACAACTACCTGAAAGGAGGTTGTAGTGAGGTGGTTGTTGGTCTCTTCTCCCAAGCAGCAAGGTGTTAGGACGAGAGGAAATGGCCTCAAGTTGCCAGGGGAGGTTCAGACTAGATATTAGGAAATATTTCAGTGAAAGGGTTATCCAGCACTTCAACAGGCTGCCCAGGGAAGTAGCTGAGTCTCCATCCCTGAAGGTATTGAAAAGATGTGTAGATGTGGCACTCAGGGACAGTTTATTGGTAGACTTGTAAGTGTTAGGTTTACGGTTGGACTTAACAATTATTTAAAGCTCTTTTCCAACCTAAATGATTCTGTGATTGTGTAACTGGTGGAAAGATTCTTGAAACCTGCACACCAAATTCAGGCATTTGTGTGTCATCTCTGTGATCTTATGCTTGAACTCTGTGGTCGAGAATATAGATTATTTGTGAGTCTTTCTCTTATTGGAGCTGAAACCCTTAGTAGCACCATTACTATTAATGATCTACTACTAAGATGTAAATGAGAAAGTGCTACGACATTCTTACTGCTTCTCAAAGATGCGCGTGTTAAGACCAGCTGTTTTAAATGGAAATTTAATGATGGATAGTGTCTCACAAAACAAGGTAGACATACCACTGGGAATGTCCCCACGCCTTTGTTGTATTGGATACATCATTCTTGTAACAGTCAGGGCTATTCATTAACCAGTTATTAGCTGAAAAAATCAAAATGTCTGTCAAAAAGTAGCACCAACTTCTTGAAATTGTAGTAAACTAAGATACAGCTAAACTTTAAGAGGTAGAAAAGGATTTTAGTTAGGAAATTCATCCTGAACTTCTACTTTATCTAAATGGATCTCATATCATGTAGAGAGCTGCCATATCAATTCAGTAGATTCTGAGCATGTGGAAAGAAAGAAAAAAAAAGAAAATTATGAATCTCTCATCTTGGGAGTTTTGTGCCACCTTATATTACAAACCCAAAGGATGTCGACAAAATTGTATGAGTGAAAGTGATTTAAAATGTGTTTCTAATTATGCTTGAATGAGGAGCTGCTTGTGGAGTTATTCACATAAACTATTTCCGTTTGTTAAAGCCATTATCCTGACTCTCTGACTACTCCCCCTTCACCCCTTTAAAAAGAAAAAAAAAAATCCCAACAAAAAAAACCTCAGAAAGACAGAGAACAATTTAAATGTTTTGATGTGACAAATGCCAGACTCCAAAACACATAAATGTGCTTCAACAATTCTACTTAAAACTCTCATCCCAGTACCGTACTTCTTCAAATAAATCGTCTGAGTTCATTCAACATGCAAGCACTTTAAATGAACAAACACAGAGAGAACTTTTGAGCTCTCGTAAGAAGATAATGAATCACAAAGTTAACTTTTTGCTGTCAAGATGACTCTCAATCATTGCTTCAGTGATTTTGCTTTCAGCCTCACCCAGTCCTGATCCTGGCGTATTCTGCTCCAGAACACACACAGAGATCAGATAGGCTCTGCTTAAGATTCAGAAAGAATATAAAAAGTACAGATGATTACAAGTGTGCTCTTCTCTGCCTGAAAAGACAGGTGATGGGCTGATGGCGATGCAGGGGAGCAAAAAAGCACACGTGATATAATGAGAAAGGGGAAATACTATTCCAGAATGAGAATGAAGATGAAGGAAGGGAAGAAAGAAAAAAAGACATCTGAAGAGCTATGAGGAAAAAAAGGGACAAACTGGTAGTTATTTAATTCCTGAGAGAAAAAACATCTACAGCATTAGGGAAATGGATATAACTTTTTAAAATTCAAGCTAGAAGACAAAAAAAAAAGATCTAAAGAAGAAACTGAAAGATACCTGGAGGGGTGGGGAAGTGTCCCGGTAGATGTTGACATCATCCGTTATGGAGTATGGCATCTGAAGGGCAAGGTGTCTGGAAAATGCTTTTCCTCCAAACTAAAACCGGACAAGTCTGATCAGGGGAGATGGATAAGCAAGCAAACAACATCAATACAATGGTCCCACTGGCTACCCAGACTGCAGCGACAAAACTAAGCTCTTCGCTTGACCACGGGAAATGAAGAGATGTCCCCTTGGGGATGATACACAAAAGCCACAGCAGGAGCCTTAGGCTGGCCCACACTGAACAAATTTTCTAAGCATCTATCTGAAAGGCCTGGGCTCCTGATCTGGGGGATGGTACGAGTGGAAACAGGGTGGAAAACACAGCATCCAAATGCTGCTCAGCACTTTGAGCAACAGGACACCTGGTGCAGAGAGGAAGAATTTCTACCCAGGTTACTGTAGGAGTCAAAATACCTTCCAGACAGCAGCTCCCTCACTTCATCGCCATGACTTGCTATCAAAAAGCGATTTCCAAGAACTCTTTCTTGGGTTGGGGTTTTTTTGTTTGTTTGTTTTGGGATGGTTTGGGTTTTTTTCTTTCTTTGTTAACTCTCCATTCTCAGGATGTAATTAAGGTTCAAAGCAAAGAAAGAAGAGGAACAAGCTCTGTGTCAGTGATTAGCTCAACATTCTCTTATCATCCATCCATAATCTCTCCTAGACTAGGCATGTATCACCTGAGGACTATGCATTAAGAAGAAGCTCAAGACCATTTATGAGACCCCTGGTAGATTAATTTTCCTGTGGTTGCTTCCATGGGTTACCAATCTCCTCCACTTCTTATTATACATCGAGTCACACGCGCAAAAAATAATGTGACCTATGAACACGTAACCAGGCATTACACTTCATGCCTACAAGCCCTGTCCTCCTCATACGAGGGCCTGTATCCCCCACATACGGAATATAAGCTTAGCTAGGAAAGACAAGCCTTGTTTTCCCGTCCACTTGGACATCCTTTATTTTACATATTTAAACCAAAATGCAGATTGAGTACAAGCAGCTACAATGACCTCAAAAGTTTTATTAAGGTTTTTTTCCCTTCTAGTTCTTTTGCTTGCTAACAAATTGGGTTAGTTTCACAGTCTACGGGTGTCAGTGTTCATAAAAGAAAGAAAAGATCAGCAGTTACAGTCACAGATTTTAACAAGTTCTCAAAGTTCCTTAAAATCACATAAAACAAGCATCACTTATGTCTCCATCACCTACCACAGTGATCCATACTGAACATGTGCCACAACAGCATATGCACACCACTCCCTTACAGCAGTGCTCACTCAAGTCAAGCTGACATGTGAGAATATCGTACCCCACATTTCCATCTTCCCTTTTCCCAGCCTCCATGATGACACGTAGCAGGTCTGTAACCCAGCCTTGTCTTGAGCGTCCCCCAGGCAAACATTACTGAATCAAGCCTTGCAGGCACTGCAGAGGACTCCACCAGCCACTGCAGTAAGACAATTCTGGATAGTCCAGTAGCCGCAGCTATTTGAAGGCAGGCAGACAATTCCCATTTTTTTCCTTTTCTTTCCTAATATCTTGAGAAAACAGAGATAAGCATCAAAATCACTAGAGAGAAGTGACCTAAATGCTAAAAAAATATATTACATCCTTACTGCTGATGGGGCTATCCATTTCAGAACGGAGGGACTCTGTTCATGTTGCAAATTTTCTCCATTTATATACATACTGCCTAACACATATACGCAAAGAGGTCTCATCACCAGACAATGGCTGAATACAGAAAGTTAGGAGTCACTTCTACCTCTTTTTTTCTTGCTGATATTTTATAAAAAAAACTCATCATTTATGGAGACTGGTTTTATTTGGCACAAAACTAGAAGAATGGCTCTGCTGCAAAAAAAGGGAATAAAAGTTCCCAAAGGATGATATATTCCATGCCCCCCAAATTCCAAAGTAAGGTCTCCCTTGCAAACTATAGTTTATTAATTGGATTCCTAGTTGCTGCATTATTATTATTTCACTGATAGAATTTACTGACAGTATAAAATGCAGGTGAATATGTTCTTCTGCATAAATTTTGCATCTCCATCTCTTCTTGTATCTTCTCTGAGTATATTGTTAGATCCTAAGGATTCGAGGCATTTGCAATCCTTTTATTTTCTGTGCCAAGCACAATGGCCACCCCTTAAGCACAATTGTAATACAAATAAATAATGGTAAGAATAAATCAGCATCTTCTCTTCAGCTGCACACCAGGCATGTGACCTTTGGTGAAGTCTCCGTACCTGCCGAGCCAGGACCTGCATTTCTGGCGATGGGCAAGTCACTGCCAACAGAAATGGAGAGCTGTGTTGGGCTGGACTGGAACAGAGAGGAAGGGTCAAGTCCAAGACTTACCCAGCAGAGGTCAGCCTAAACCAAAGGTGCACCATCATTACGTGTTCTAAGAAGTCATGTCCTTATGCCCCTCTCACCGTTTCCCCTCTGATTTAAGCAACAAGTATTTTTATAATGTTACAGATACCTATGAGCTACTGTGAGAAGTTATTTACAGCGAAGGCTCCAGTTCATCAACCAAACGACTTAAAAAAAACTGAGACAGAAGTATTTAACATAACATTTAAAAGACCTCAATATCACCGTCCGGTAAAAATGTATTAATTCAGTGACTTAAGAATGAAACCCCACTGTAATAACATCAACAAAACATTGTACTTCATCTCCAAGAGTATTTAAACTGAATTTTGCTCAGAGATGAAGCACAGCAATGCTTGTAAAAAAAATGTGTATTCAAGCAAGTATTCATAATGACGGTGTTTACACGGAAATCACAAAAGGTCTCAGAGTTTGGGAGTCATCTGTCCACAGAACTGAAACAAAAGCATCACGTAGATTTAACTCCTAGCACAAAAAGCAAAAGACAGAAAACACTTAAAGCCAAGACTCATGGAGACAGAATAAAGTAAGTCTGTACAATGTGCTCATATGCATAAAAAACAATCTGTATAGGCCCCCACAGCTTTGACTTAAAAATGTAAGAACACAACAAAAATCTAAGGAAGCAGGCACAGACAGTGTTGAGTACCACAGCAAGCCACACTGAAATAAACTAAATGGTACAGAACAACAAAAGCTCAGAAAAGTTGTAAAAAAAAAGTGCAGACTCAAGAATGTCTGCATATTAGTGACACGTGCATACATGCAAACATGCATTCCTTGTTCAACAAACTCTTCTACAGACAACATAAGTGTGGGGGAGAGGTTTGGAGCAGGTGAAAAAGACGTTAGCACAGGTAAGATGTTCCATTTCTTATGATAGTCAATACCACAACAGTGCAGACAAAGCTAGTTATGCCCCAAATGTTTTTTAAATCAAGGGGTAGATGCATCATCCAACATAAAGTATGGCAAGCTGCAATACTGCATTTCACAGGGGAAGACATCAGAGCTGTTATGCAGCCTCTGCCTTAAGTAGGTAAGGAAGTTTGACTTGGGTGCGGTTGGGGGTTGGAGGGGCGAGGGAGGGTGATTTCTACTTAAAATGTGTAAATTTAGAAATCCAGGGCACTTTCCTTGCTGCAGCACAGACATCTAGTACACAAGGTTATGCTTTGGTCCCCTTCCTTTGCTGCCTACCCAGAGAATGCAAAGCCTGGTAACTTTGAATTCCCTTTGGAGTTCCCTACCTTGCCCTATTCTGAGGTCTCAGTCGGGTTTAATTACAACCTGAAGCTCCACAGCACGAAGAAGTCTTGTCCAGGACTATACCTTCTTTTTTTTCCCCAACAGTCACCCTCCTTAGGGCTTGTTTATTGTCCTCTAAAGGCATCCCTAAGACTGCTTTCCACTCTCTGCAGAGGACAAATTTCCCCCAGGCAGATCAGGGGTTTAAAGAGCTGCCCCTCTATCCCTCTTGCTCCACAGTAAATGGACAAGTACACTCTGAAGGTTCTCAATGACTGCATTTAAGGCACAACTAGAACTGGCTCGGAATCTACCCGCATTGATATTTACACTTTGACACACGGATGCTTTCAAGTCTTGGATGTGCAGGAAGCTGAAAACAAAACTACCCACTTCAGGGGAAACTTATAATGCAATATTAAGTTCCAAAATCCACTGCTGCATTATTAGATGGCACACAAACAGTTTTATCCACCTAATACATGCACAAACCTTTCAGCTCTGAGTAAGAAATAAAAACATTTCATGTAAATAATATTGCCAGAAATGGCTGTTTTCTAAACATGGCTCACACTGTATGCAGCTTCTTTAGCTTGTAACTCCTGCAAGGACAGAAACAACTACCTGTGAAAACCTATAAAAATAATTTACAAACTGTGATACTTACTAGTCTAGCAACACTTTCAGCTGCAGACGAAATGAAATACAAACTGCACTTTGGAATGACTAGTAAATACTACTGTTACCCTTTAAATACCTCTTCTGGAAAGCAAGAATCAGTTACAGTGATTGCAAAACCTGGGTCAGTCTCCCTCATGACTTGAAAACCATGATCTGGAACTTGGCATGAAGGTAAAAGGGAGACACAATTCACAACATGAAAACAAGACAGACACCACCACTACTCCTCCAGACATAGTCCATTTATCTGAGCATCCAGCAGGCTATTTTGCTTCTGTTTGCTATGCCAGCCACCCTTGTTCCATCTCCCAGCTACTGATTAATCACTCTTCAGTGCGGCAATTCACCCACAGCAAACCTTGGAAATCGAAAGACACTCTGGGAATCTTCTGCTTTGCTTTTTAAAATGCTTTCCTCCACTGGTGAAACTGAAAGTAGTAAAAGCCATGTGGTATCACAAGATAGTATTTCTGACTGCTGAAAAATACCCAGGAACTTGAAGCAGAGAGGAAAAAAATCCCCGAACCAGCAAACTATTATGCATTTTCACATTACCTACTTCGCTGCCACTGAACAGCTATCACATTGTATATACCGCTCAATGAAAGTTTCTTCGATGAAGTGAAACACTTTTCAAAACCAAACCTACAACAAACATGCTGTACAAGCAACTCTGTTTTGCAGCAATGTGTGCCAATATCCCAGCTCAGTCCCGGCTGGGCTTTCCCAGCCACAGAGCTGCCTCCTTATACTCTGCTTTCCCAGTCTCAAATTCATTGCACTGCTGCTATCACCACTTTGTCTTCCTCCTCCAAGCTCTTTGTGACAGCTTTGTTAAAAACTAGCCAGAATATAAGCTTGGTTTAGACAGCCAAATTACGTCGCTCATACGAAGGCAATCACCAAGCCTGTGTCAGCAAATTAAATTTACAGCAATAATAAAATAAAATAATGAGAACCATTCTCATGGACACATCTGAAGTTTGGTGCTAGATATGAGATACAGCATGGCTAACTCTAGCACAGGCTCCTCAGGAGGCAAAAGGTGCAGGATTTGAGAATAGGTTCCTTTCCTCCTGCTTTGTTTATTCTTGCTAGTGTCACTACACATCTTCTTGGGTTGCTCCATAAACTGGACACAACACTGCACAAAAAAAAGACAACAATGATATAGAAGGATTATGTAATCAACAAACCCAGTATTTTTGCAATTAAAGCAAGGAATGTCATAAAGCGGCTCAGACTAATAAAATTATTTGTAAAGAAGAAATTAATGAAAAAAAAGTGTGGCACTTGAATTAGGGGTGCAGTTTATTTTAGTATGGACTTCACAGGCTTTTGCTTAAGGTCACTGTGATTTGCATGTACTGCTCCTCAACTAAATTAAGAGTTTAATTTCACCAGTATTGTTTGTGCACAAATATTCAATTCCACTTAAGAGGAATGGCTTGCATTTGCAAGAAAAAGGTTGTAATATAATCTCCTGAGATCCGTTCCAACCTGAATTTTCCTATGATCTCGATCCTCCAGGTGTTCAGTTGGATGTCAACTTTTACAGGCTACTGGAATGACTGGAGGAAGGGTCTGGAAGCCAAGATCTGCATAATCCTACTGAAAACGTTTATCAGTTCTCATGCTAAACCTCTGATGCATGTCATGCAGAAAAGTGATCAATATTGGGTCTCAAATTTGCAAATTCTGACAAATCTTGTATCTGTGACTTGTACTGTCACCTTGGATATGTTAGCAAGAGCAGCGCAACTGAGCTGAAGGCAGAGAATCTGGGCCTCGATGAGATCAACTTATGTATACTTTCAACAGAATATTTAAAATGAAAACTCATGGGTCAAATCTAAGTAGAGTTCTCATTAGCATCCTAATGCGTCTTTAGATTTTGCTGATGATGCCACAGGATTTGTGCATGTTTGGGATTTTTTTCCTTTGTTTCGCCGGCAGGACCAAGGAAGTCCCAGGGCTGAGACTGGCGGAAGGGCAGCGTTCCCAAGGACCGCACAATAGAGCAGTGTTTCCTAAAGTAGGTTATGTGAAGGACGAGCAGAAAGGCACAAGAGGGAGGGGTGTCTGTGGAAAATATGGATGATGTCATGATTAGGATGAGCATATCTGAAAATATATGGTAATGAGTTGTTTTCCTAGTAAGAGCTATGATTCCAAAAGTTGGGAAAAATACAGACCTATTGCAGTGTTTGTTTAACTGAATCTTTTCAACCAACTAGTTCTAGCAATGTGGACAACCTGGTTATAAATGGCCATGTGCTTAGCCTTTGTCTTAAGCCTATGCCCAGATGACCCATTTTGCACATTTCAACCAAGAATAAAGTGACCTCATTTTCAAAAGTGCTGAGCACCAGCTGTTCCTATTGTGTTCAGAAGCCACACTATAGGTTCCTTTTTTAAAATTCTTGACCTCAAAAGGATTTTGAGGTAGTGAGTAATTATATGTTCTTCCACTTGACACACGCCTATTTATTTAAGTTCAAATATAAAAATCTGACTAAACTACTTTCAAATCCTGAATGCTCTGAATTCTTGCCTCTGGAACATAAGTGCAACATAAGCGAGTCACGTGATTTTAAAAATTTTATTTGCAGAGAAGAACATCTGGATTGAAAGTCAGAGTATTTCAAGCTTAACTCTTAGACTCTTGCTTCTTTTCCTTTTTTTTTAAATGAATGGCTTAAGAATGGGTGAAAGGTAGCATCCCAAACCATTTAACACCTGAATTCTTATTTCTGGGATGAAGTTTCTTTGCTATCTACTATATAAAGTTAGGCCAATGGATTAAAGATCATTTTGCTACAACTGTCAGACAGTGACTTTTAAACAACAAACATGCACTTCCTCTAAATATTTTTATACTGTCAATTCAGCACAACACTGTCATCTTGGAAGCCAACATATGACATTGCTCATGCAAAAAGTATGATTAACTTATCTCTGCCCTGAACCCTAAGGCTTCAGCAAAAACAACAAACCAACTTGCCCACAAATAACAAAAGGAGCCATGTCAGAGCACAACCTTTGGATCTGATCTTTAAGTCATTTAATAATAAAAAGGTAGCAAGGGAAACTCAAAATACATCTAATTTACTATGACTTCTTATTGTATCTTTACTGATAAGACATTATGATTCACATTAAGATTAGCCTGAATGCACTGTATAGATCCCAGTAAAACATCCTGACTAGGAGTGAGGGAAATACCACTGCTTTTGGGTCCAAGGTATATCCATATACATCTATATATACAACACATATATACACACCACTTAGTAATAAAAAAGTCAGAAATATTCTCTCTCCAATTACAGTATTTTAATATTCACAGTAAGTAACTTGAACAGCAATTGCTTGTATCCCCCAAAAAGGTGAGAGTGAAATAAAGGCACAAAGGTCTCAGGGTAAAAGCGAGGAGAAAAAATGTCTCACTGCTACAGAGATGAGATCTCATCTGAGAGAATCAGAAGTAAAGCATATGTGCTGGTAGCTCAGTCAGTGGCTTAATGTGGTTTTCCAAAATTATTCTCATATTTGTTGACATTTTACAGGTCAAACTTCCTACAAATGCCACAGGAAACTATCTGAAGTTACTGGCAAAGTCCACAGGAAGATGTAAAAGCTTTATTTTGGAAATAAC
Source organism: Tapera naevia (assembly GCA_033556795.1). Lineage (NCBI taxonomy): Eukaryota > Metazoa > Chordata > Aves > Cuculiformes > Neomorphidae > Tapera > Tapera naevia. The sequence goes on along the minus strand of JAUMJJ010000172.1, from coordinate 11,074,990 downwards.
TCAGAATAGAGCCATTCACTGTCAGAATATCAATGGTGCCAAGATGTCTGAGGGTGTTTTAGAGGACACCTTACAATATCAATAAAGGAAATACATAAAAACGCAGTCTTTTTCTTGTGGTGACACAACCTTTAAAACACAACTTGTTTCCTCTATGTGAGGAAGGACTGTCAGTGATATTTGCAGAAAAATATCACATAAATCCTGCAAAGACACAGCTTATAAATCCCTTGACACATCAGTACTTTCAGCTTCAGGGTTCCAGTGCTACTTTTCCACTCTTACTTCTCTGGCTGCTATTTTAAGTACTGCAACTCAGCTCCTTCCAGGAAGACTTATTCCTCTTTGTAAAACTGACACTCAGCTGTTTCTCTCAAGATCCACGGGCATGATCAAAACTTCTGAAATATCATATTGGACTAAGGTCCACTTGACCAATGCCTGGAGAAGCAAGGCAGGAAGGTTAGTAAAACTCACAACACGGAAGCTGGCTGCTACACGTGGAAGTAGTGCTATGCAGTGCTATGAAGCTACGAACCAGCGAGAGCACTTAAATACCACCAAGTTGCAGGGTTCCTTGTCCCTTTGGCTACAAAGTACCACCTACTTCTTTGGCTTCAATGGTCCCAAGTATGAAGGAATTCTGACATTGAACTTCTTACTTATCCCCAACTGCAATGTCAGGAGTGAAAGGAAAGAGTGAAAGGAGTGAGACGGAATGGAAGAAAAATGGAAGAAAAAAGCTAACCTTTGATTAGTCAAGATGAGAAGCATAGGAATTTCAGGAGTGCTGGATTTGAAATCAAAAGAAACACTTAAAAGCATGTGTGCTTACTGTTAAGACCATAAAAACATCCTGTTTTGTATTGCTGATGCTCTGAGAAACACTAGAAAGCACTTTCGAACTTTGACCTCCAAAGTCAGACCACATTATTTCCAAGGTTTGCTCTACTGGTGAGCCACAGCGCATTTGCTAATGATACATGAAGACTCAGCTTATCTTGTCTTACGAACCATCGTAAGGAAAGCTATAAATCTAGTATTAATTTGTTTCCTAAAGTCACTCCTCCATATATATAACTATAGCTGCAATCACAATGGAGATGTCACTGCAAACAAAAGATAACATTGTCTTCTATAATCACAAAAGTGAGGACAAGCAATGCAAGATCCCAAGTTTTGTGGTTCACAAACTAAAGAAAAAAATCTCTGCCATTTTAAACCCTACAGCAGATATGAGCTTCTGACCTGAATGCAAGATACAAAAACAGATTGTGCCTTTTGTTCCTCACAGAACAAACTCCACACAATGAATCCACATGGACCAAGAAAGATCTGAGCATAACTACGATTTCTAGATCTTCAGAAACAAGTCATGCCTCATTATACCCTTGCTGCTGCTCTGAGCTGGTTTCAGGCAGCTTTTACAAGCATGCAACGTAGCAGGAGCCATGAGACATCCAACAAATTAGCTCACAAATGCTTGGTCAGACAGGCCTGGTGTCAGGCCATCCCTACCCTTTGCAAGGGGTTTTAAGAGTCCCACCACCCTGCCCGGACCATGGGAACAACAATCCAACTATCACTTGGTGGCTGGGCTGTGAAAAAGGTGACAAGAGGGGTGCTTAGGATTTGACCTCCTATAATAAAAATATTTTGATACAAAAGACTTCCAGAAACAAGGAAGTTGAGATACAAATACTAAAGAGAAGGTAGAAATGCATCTATGAACATCAGCTCTTTGCAATTAAACTCATTAGACTTTGGCCTTTTCCTTCTGACTACATTATACTTGTGTCTTCAAAGATAAAAGTAGTCATGCCAAAAAAAACCACCCAAAATGCTCACATATAAAACCCAGCTGCTTAGCATATTTCATTACCATACTGACTTCAAAAATACTGAGCAATTTAAACCTGCAAGATACTTGGCTTTAGTTAGAGATGAGTGCCTGAGATAAGGGAGGTATAATTGTTCACTGTAATACTGTAGCATATTCTATACAAACATTTGCTAACACTGCACTTCATATATTTTGTTTCAGAGTTGTGAAATGCTGCTGAATGTTCCAACTTTATTTATGGCCTGTTCCTTTAATATTCACACATCCAGGGTTCCTCTCGATGCTGAATTAAATAAACTACCGCACCCTCGATGTACCAATGGGGCAGTTGCGCTCTGCAATGCAGAGCACAGCCTACAGGCTTCCAGCAGGCACCTAGCTGATTCCTCTCCAATGCTGAAAAGGCAGGGGAAAATCCTGAAAGAAGCTCTGAAATGGACATTAACAAGACAAACCTTCAGTTCTTAATAAAATGGTTTAACCATAATTTTTCCATAACTTAACTTTAGGTAAATTAAACACTCTGAAGTTAGGGCTCCCATGTATTTCCAGGAGATCTGTTTGTAGACTTTTTTCAAGTTTCATGATGGAACAGAGTGTCACACTGTTGTCTCTACTAACCCCACACTATCAGTTCTTTCACATCACAGCCCTTAAACAGTACCCAGAAAAATCTGACAGAAGAGAAGCAGTCTCAAGGGTCTTATATTCCCCCACGAGTTTTGGTGACCCATCACAAGGAAAAGTCTGAAGCCAAAGATCGGCCACACGAGACCTCAGAGCACCCACAAGAAAGACACGGTCTATGAAAGGAAACAATGGGAAAACACATCTCAAAGTTCCTGGTTTTCTTCACTTTAATATCTACTCGTGAATAACTACCGAGGAGAGCCTTGCAGCCTCCACTCAGAGAAATCTCCCTTCGAACACCTGAGTTTTCTGCCCACTTCACTCTTGCTTCACTTAAAAATCAGCTTATGGCCCAACTCCCTGCCCCCCACAGGGAGGGACTGTCATACTGCAATGACAGCAAGGTGCAGCTCAGGTTCACAGGAGGGGAAGGTGAACTCTATGATGTCATTCCAGCATGTTCCAGCAAGGCATGACATCTCACCAAAAACTCTAGTACCTTGCTCTGATTTTAGGACCGCCTGCAAGTAAACTCAGCAATAAGCACTTTAGGCGCCAGTTCTTCCCCTTTCCTCACTTACACGCTTTCGACCTAAGTGCCCCAGGGTCTTCTCCTCTGCCTTCAACCCAAGCACCAAGAGCTCTAGGTCCCCTTTCACCCCTGCTGCTAGCAGGGGATCAACAGTCTGTGTGCACATGCCAGACCAGACTGAGATCACTGATGTCACAGTAGTAACACCGACCAAGTCAATGACACTACTGCAAAGATAAGGTATTAATCAATGTGAGTGTTAATATCCCCCTTTAAATCAGACAATCAGAAAGAAACCAACACCAATAATGAATGTAGGACTAAAAAGTGCTGATTTTTATAGTGTAAATGATCACAGTATCACAACGTTGGAAAGGACCTCCGAGATCATCGAGTCCAACCTATAACCCAACACTAACAGTCTTCTCTGACCATTATCAAGTGAAGTCCAGTTGTGTTGCCTGGCTCTCTGTCTAGAGAAACTACTTGATTTTTGCCAGCCATGGACTCAAAGGCCTTGATTTTGCTCTCATGCTGCTATCAACTAGTAACAACTAAGTTAAAAATCAATAGAATCGTACTGGTATACAAGGACAAATCTGACCGTGAGGTCAATCAGGTCATTTTCAATGATCCTACAAGTAAAGAAGCCAAATTAAACATTTAACATTTGACCTTTGCAGTTGTTTCTAAATTAGCTAATGCAGATTAAAAGCCCATACTCTTTTCAAGTGTTCACAGAATAAGGGGTTTTGATTCTGTAAGAGACATTTAATAGGTTCTTATTGTATGCTAGAATTCAAAATATGTAATAGGAACTTCAGACTCCTAAACCATCTACTTTAGACTTACTCTGATTTAAGCACCCACTAGACACTTAGATTAGATCACAGATTGGAGTGGATGAAAATCCATCTCCTGTGAGAATCTCAGTGCTACAATGGTGGTTAACGACACTTCTGAAGACGAAACAAGAAGTGACAAATTCAAAGATTGCAGCGAATGAATACTTAATTATTTTTTAAACTCAAGCGTATTGCTAAAATTTCATCACTTTTCTATCATTTTTACTGGTTTGCATCCTACGTTTTCTACCATTTGCATTGTTTTTCTAAAGTCTATATTTCAGTTGTGCCAGGAAACACATCTGCAACATCAATTACAATTACTAACAGCATGCACATCTAAATTAAACACCTGCGGATGTACACAAAGCATAAACAAAATACACTCACATTGGTATACAACATAATCTCTCCAAACAGAACATATGAAATGGATGTGCTCTGATGCTATATAACAAGCAGAATACAAAAATTTCAGCAGAAAGGTGGAGATTGAAGAGAGGAGTCTTAAAGAGAACATAAGGTAAAATTATATATAACCTGTATAAATACATCATGCTACTCAGCACGCGCAGTAAAATTATTTTGCACATACACAGCAAAAAGAGGATTCCCATGAGGATCACTGAATGTGCATACAGCATCCCTTGGGAGGGCTGGACCACACACAGCACACACTGAGCATCACTGGAAGAACAAGCACACACAGTTATCTCCATCCACGTTTACACAACACACTTGACATCTAGTTCAGAAAACACGTTTCTGTGATGCTGGTCTATGAATTCACAGGACACGGGGACATGAGTATCATGAATGCTTTGGCAGCTCTGCAGAGAGTTGATGGCAAGCAGACAGGTATTCAGCTCTGTCACCGTTTCCAAAGGCTGCCTATTTCCAGGCCCAGATAAAAATCCAGATATTTTGTTTTTGAAATCTGCACAGCCCAATTTACCAGCCTTCAGAGATGTTAAATGTTTGGCTCTCGTGAAAACCAGCACTTTCACTAAGACACTTAACGTGTCACAAGCTCAGGAAGCCAGGCTGGAAAGTTATGGCCTTTAGCTATTAATTGAACAATTATGTCGCAACCAAAATTCATCTTGTGAGCCAGCTAACACCTCCAACATAAGGGAAGGGGAGACCCTGGTGACGTACTATGTTAGGATCCACTTCTGCGATATTTTCTCAGGACAACTCTGCCTCTAAACATCAGTTCTGCCTGATAAATTAGTAGAAGACTTGGAAACGAGTAACATCTTGGCAACAGATCCTGCTTGCAATGTGAATCAGGAGTTGACATTTTTGGAATGTCAAGAGTTGATATAACAAGAAACTCCTGCTTAATGCAAGCCTTTCATCTAGGCATGTGTCACTTGTCATTGAGATGAGATGGCTCATGATGCCCAGGGTTCAGAGGGGTATGAAAGGGAGGAACTAAGGGAATAAAACTAACTGAAAGAAGGAGGAAGTGTAATCATAGAAATAATTACCAAATGCCTCTTTCATGACCTCACAGCTTGTCTTTTGTAAAAAGAGAACACGCGATGATGTGAATGGTATTTATATCCCAGTTACAGGAATCTGGAATTTGTGTGTGTAGTATTTGGAGAGAGGCGATCAATGTTGCCTCTTGACCTAACAGCTGATCCACTGCTCTTCCATCACCAAAAATAGCAAGAGCCTCAAAACCTTCTTCACATATGTGTATGCTCCTCATTAGTGAGAAATATTGCACAACAGGACAGCATGAGATCCGTGAGACTCAAGTTTAGTACCGATAATGCACAAAACCCAGGGCTGCCACAGGGCAGCTCCTCGTATACAAGGGGATCAGTTGTCACTCCCCTAATATTCCCACAGGTACCACAGAGTATACTTGCAAGAGAAACCTGTTGAGGATTACTAAAAAAAAAATTTACTGCCTGAAATAGCAAGAGTCAGGGAAGTTCCACTCCTCCTGGCGCTGGAGAAGTAGCATTCACACTTGTTCTCTTCCTCCTTTTCCCTGGGCACCCGTTTGTGGTCATAGTGGGAAAAGGATCTGAGTATTAACTGGCACAGCCACTCTTAAGATTCTCACTTGCGGTTAAAAAAAAAAAAGGAAAATTTTCCATTCTCCTTCCAGTTCTTGCTGGAAAACAGTAATCCAAAACTGTCACTGCTTTGCAATGCATACCTGAGTGGTTCTGAGATATTTTTTCTCCTTGCTGGTCCCCCATAATAAAATAGCCCTCCTCACGCGATGCACAGCAACCATGTACATGCATCTAGGCCAAACCCAGGCCAAATACTCTGATCTGAAAAGCTGGATTTAAAGCTAATTTGCTGCTACAGATAGATGACAGTTCCAAAGGGCAGGTGTGCCACCAGACAATTTTGCCACATGTAGCACTGACAGAGCTTGCTTTGACACCAACCAACGAATAAAAGGCAACAGTCAACGTAATTTTGTATGCATTACAATTATTTGAAATACATTGCTTTGTTCAACCACTCCAACTGCTAGGTACAGTGAAGCACTTCATTTTACTTTAATACATTTCTCAAAGACATGAAAAAGTAGCTATGAAAAGCTGAGTGTCCTGTATTGCTGCGTGCCTATTACTCTATTCAGAACAATCAGCACTGGGACAAAAACTGAATGAGATTAACATCTGGTAAGCAGAAGAAAGTTGTTTCAATTATTAGCCTTTGAAATGAGCTCAGAGACACGCAAGTGAAGGAGCGACGATCCCCATTTAAACCCAGTGAGTTAAATGACTCAAACTGAAATCTAATGGTGAGCTGGGGAAGCATTCTTCTCGTGGTCAGGATGTGAGAACACAAGCCTGATCTGGCAGAACAGTAGTTCTGCCCACAACTCCTCTTTTTGTTTGCTGCCATCACACCCGCTCTTGTTTCTGGTAAGCCTGCCCCAGTTTCTCCAGCTGTCCAATCTGTGGCCCCTATTCACAGGCAGACTTCTATTAAAACAGAGTATTACTCAGCAGTTACAGCTATGCCCTCCTCTGCCTTTCCAATTCCCTGATGTAGGCAAAGAATATGTGCAAGAAAGATGGGCATGTGCATTGTTCATGGAAGCAGCACTGCTGGGAGTTCAGGTTTCCTACCTGAACAGTTAACCAAAACTTTGTGCAGTTTTCCCACCAAAGGACAGAATCGGTCCCTTGGGGACTCGGTGCACATGCTCACATATAACCATTAGCACACACACACAGAGCACACGTTTGCAACAGAAGATTTAATAAACTTACTACACTTTGCTGTCTTGCTCAGGGCAATATGGCAGACCACATATCTGATGAAAAGTTACTGCGCGTGGCTCTAAAATAAACAATAACTTACATACCTACTTCACTGTCTTGTGAAAAGAGGTTGTGAAGAGCGTGGGGTTTAAAATGAGGCTTCCAAAAGATCTCTGAATTTTACACTCATAGTTACCGGAGAATACTTCTACAATTAAAATATTTACACAGACTGAACCTAAGATTGACTCAAAGGAAAACACCTCACAATTTTAGGGAAAAAAAATCTGCTAAATGTTTCATTCAGAGGTGGTTGTATCTCTTCCCAGAGAAATCCTAAAATGTTGTTCAAAAACTGAGACTTCATCACACCTCACTGGATATAAATGTAGAAAACCATTTTTTGCTTCTGTGTTCTGTGAAAATATTCCAACCAGATCCATTCTTATGCAGACATCCCATGCAAAATATGATTTCAGAATTTCATTCCTGAAATTCAGTGCCTATGGAAGTACACTTGTTTCATACCGAAGCCAAAATGATTTTTGCTGAGCCCTGGTCTCACAGTACTTCCATACAATGATCCCACTGACCAAATGTGTACACATATACCACTGCCCATCATTTTTCCAAGACTTTACATAACCATAACGTGTACAACTGCAAAATATCTGTATCTAAAGAACAACAAAGAAATTACATCCATCCACAATGAAAACAAGAGAATAAAGACTTAGGAACATATTATAAAACACTAAATATTGCCCAAAGATGGATTTCCTTTGTTCATAATTTTGGACTGGACTACTGCAAAGGGAGGTAGTCAGCGTATGGACTAAAAGCAGCGAGCAGTGCTGCTCCCACTTGTGATCCTGTCTGCATCACTAAACCTGCCCTGAAGTCGACACCAGAGGCTGAGGGACCACTCGGGCGTTGGGTGAACTTTCCAGGGCCAGTGGTATCTGCCCTCTGTCTCTCAAAAGAGATGTGCTGCAGAAAGGCCCAATTTACACGTGGGGGTTGCAGCTATTTCAAAGTTAATGTTAAAGCAAATAAACCTTTTCCTCTGAAGTTTTTGCTCCCTCTGCTCACCCAGCCAGCCTGCAGCATTTATACCTAAAAGCACACAAATCTTAAGAAAAACTTGTAAAAAATACTTCCGTTTCATCCTGTTTAAAACAATATTTAGTTTAAGGCTTACATGTAGTAAACCAAGGTCACTACATGATCCAAGAATGTAAATTCTCAGGAAAGCAGAATTTAGAACATCCTATGAAAATTAAGATTGCTACTTCACTCTAAATACTGTGAAAATTTAAAAGGCAAAGCTAAGTACTGCAATGAAAATGAATGCATCATCTTTACTGGCTTCTAAGATAAACGGTCCAATTTATGACATTTAAAATGTTATCACATATGGTCAGAAGTTCATCTTTTGAAACTAGGTCACAGGCCATCAACAGGAAATTCATAGGAAATTATGGAGGAAATTAAAAGAACACAAATGGGCATGAAAACTTGTTTATATAATCCAGGTTCTCCCAGCACAGCTTCCTATGTTATGATGAACTCAGCTTTCTTACTGAACTTTGCCTTTTCCAGGGCACATTAAGCAAGTATTTCTGAATCGTCTATTATACTCAAGCCTCAAAATGTTGAGGTCAAATTCACTACAAAGGGCCATTCATTATTTTCTTTAAACAATACAGCTGGGAAAGAAAAAGGTAGTTGCAAAAGGAGTTTTGAGATCACTAAACGAAGATTTCTACTCGCTATCAGCACCTCAAGAGTGGGTGTGTGAGACGCTTCATGGGCATGCGTACCACGCTGAGGGCAGTACCCAAAATGAAAAAGAGATTCTCGTACTACTTCAGTTCCAGCCTCCCACTCAAATTGCAGCTGCATTCTCCAAGACATTTGGAGAAGACAATGATTACAGTATCACAGTATCATAAGGTTGGAAAGGACCTCCGAGATCATCGAGTCCAACCTATAACCCAACACTAACACCATCATCTAAACCATGGCACTCAGTGCCTCATCCAGTCTCCCCTTAAACACCTCCAGGGTCGGCAAATCCACCCCCTCCCTGGGCAGCCCATTCCAATGGCCAATCACCCTTTCAGTGAAGAACTTTTTCCTAACATCTAGTCTAAACTTTCCCTGACGATTAGTGTCAAGGAAATCTGTTCTACTCTAATGCCTACCCATCGATACCTCTAAGGGATCACAGAGGAAAAAAAAATTAAGACTAACTTTACAAGGCAGATACAAAACGAAAGACTTGCAAGATGTCTCTGCTGTCTCTCTTCTTGCTTCTTGCAATAAATAAAAAGATCTAGTATAAAGACAATTACCTTCTCATTCATTCTTTTTCACAATACCCAAAATCCACGTGCAATTTACAAGCCATCTCTACCCTCAAGAACCACAGGTCCACATAGAAGTCCACAGGAAAAAGCAGTTCCTTAAATAAATTATTCATTCTTCCTCTTTCATCTTCTGCTTTTGTACCCTATCAGACCCAACAAAACCATAAAGATGTGCGGTTTTCAGCATTGCAACTTTAAATTTCTACTAAATTGTGCATTTATAGCCATCTCCTGCAGACAGTGTTTCCCACTGAAGTAATAAGAACCACTCCTCTACTTTAAAAATTATAGGAATCACATCATCTATGATTTGATGAAAACAAGAACTATCTTTGGGCTGTGAGGAGTCGGTTGATGAGGTAAAAGCAATAACAGTAGTGAATAACATTTTGCATCATTTACTGCTGATACTATGAACAGGCTTTCTTTTTTGGCTTTGTGCAACAAGGAGATGGAAAATACTTATGAACATCGTGGCATCCAAAGGTTGATCCAAATGCAGGTTTTCATTTGCAAAACGAGGACTGCTCTGTTCACGCTGACTATACCTATTTTGGGATGTTCATTCTTACCCACTGTTAGGCATTCAAGCCCTGGGTTGAGGTAGGACCTTTCTGAAGGAGACAGTTCTCCAATGAACAGACTGTAATCTAAGCATAGGGAGCCACAGAAACAGTTGGAAGTGCCTAGGAAAACAAAGATGACCACAGACACCACTGGGAACACCTCCTTCACCTCCTGATTTTCCAACTCAGTGACTTTAATCTCTCTTTGGGGGAAGGAAAAAGAGAAACTTGTTAGCCTTTTCATAATGAATTCAAGCCTGTGGAAAATCAAGTTTTCTTGTTTCAGTTACCTCTTAAAGACTGCTTAAAAGCTGCCAGTAGAGCCCAGGGCTCTGTCTAAACTGGACTGTTCTATGCAGTCCATTATGCTGAACACCCAAATATGCTTCCCGTAAAGCCAGGTTTGCCTTTGTTCTTTTTCCCCGCCTCTCCTCCACAGAGTAAGATAATTCCAGCACCCATATGTCATGCAAAAGTGAGATACAAAACAGCATCAGTAGAGCTGCCAACTCAATAAATGTGCTGAAAAAAAGCAAGCCAGTTAACTATAAACAACTTTCATAGTCTCCTCAGAGCTACAGGCAGTCACACTTGGGAGCAGTAAATGCTGGTTTGGGAGTTTTGCAGCTTCAATTGTCAAGCCTTTTCCCTAGGACTACTCTAGTTGTTGTTGGCCTTGGTACCAAAAATTTTTGTAAGGCCAAGTACAGAACCACATCGCTTCCTTAGGCTTTTAGAGCAACTTCTAACCCACATTTCTGCTTCTTGTCCTTATATTTAATCTACCTAGAAAAAAAAAACGAAACAGCTGTAACTTAAAGTGTTCTGGTTAAGTTCAGACCTTCAGGTCTCAGTTTCAATGTCTACTATCCCTTTTCCTTTTTTCGGGTGACACTTAAACCCAATGGTTAATGGAATTGCATGAAATATTCATTAGACACTACTTGCAGGGGGCAACCCATATTTCTACCAAATACATCTAATATCCAGTTTTGATAATATAATGGTAGCTTTCTAATTTAAAATAATGTAACATATCACGCTTTTCAAGGAGACAAACAGAATTAATATTGTATTATTTAGTAATTCTTACATGAATTATAAATCAGCTGACAATTTCAATCATGGTTTTAACACTGGTCTCTTCCAGTCAGGTAAAAGCACACTCAGGAGAAGCCAAGAGTAATCGTATCTGAGATTTTTTTTTCAGTGCTGTTTTACTTGAATCATGGCCCAGAGTTTAGATGGCAGGATGTTGATTTAGTTTCAGTGTTGTTAACAGCCTGCTACAGGTTATGAAGCAGTCAAGCTGAAGAAACTCTTCAAACACTGAAAAGAAACTTCCAATTTTTGGAGGGCTTCTACAGTGTGCTTAGTAAAATACTGCCTTTTTAGTCTTCATACCTAATTGTACTTATACCTCTTTAAACTGTGCAAAGAACATTACAAAGACAGTTTACCGTGGGATGAACCCTCCTGCATACAAATGAAGGCCTATTGTTGCTCACAACTGAGCAGGTCACTGATCTAAACCAAGGTGATCTGCAGAATCCTCACATTTCAGCCTCCTTCGACAAGTAATGCATTTTCCAAAGATGTGGCTGCTATTCAATTCCAAAATGGCAAGATATTCAACACCCTCCAGGTTATCAAGTGCTGCCAACAAAGACAGAGTGTAACTGCTACACCTGTGAAAGACTGGGAGATATTTGTGATGAATCAGTACTGTGTTTGATCTGAAACCTTGCCTATTCTTGAAAGAGGAGCTTCCTGTATCTGCAGTAGGGTATCATGATGTCTAGTGTGCATGTAACAAATTAGTTCAACCACAAGACTTCTGGAAAACACACCTAGAAATGTATTCAGATTCAGTGACACCCCTACGCAAACACCAATGAGACCACCCTCTTTGGTGACCCGGTCATGGAAGACCTCTGTGTGCCCCAACGTGGCTAAGGTCCCAGCAAACTGGCAGGGAGAACACAGGAACTTTGAATGCAGCAGCAACATAGGCTGGGGAGGAAAAACAACCTGAAAATTACCCCTGCAAGGATAAGTGCTCTGAACTGAGATAGAAACATGAACAGGTCTAGGTGAGATAGGCACACACATAGCCTTCTGTTCCTTTCTTGTAATCGTTCTTTGATTTTACTCCTATGCCTCGAACAAAAAAACCCACTCTGGATACTCTTGCTCACAGGCCCCAGCAGCCAGGAAGAGCAGAAGGGCCTCAAATGCAGTTTGGTCAGATGAATGCACAAGTAGTACATGGCCCACTGTCTACAGACTGATCTAAAAGCGATGTTGTGGACATGCAGAAAATGTCTTGGTATCTGGTGGGAAAGGACAAGGTGTGGAGACAGTGATGGAACACACAGGCATGGGTACAGCACTGTGAGTTAATAGTCCACTGGTAACTGCGGGAGTGACAACCAGAGCTCTACAGGAGGAGGAGAGAAAAGACTGTCTTTTGCATTTTAGGCAAGAAACCAGAAATGGGCTAGAAAGTGTGCAAAAATGACTAGTCCATGAAATTGGATCAAGTCTGTGTTCTGAAGACAGAACCATCTCCCCAGAGCAGTATGCAGGGAAAGTTCCTATTTCTCTGTCAAGGTAAGCAGGTGCCCTAGAGGCCAAAACGGACTGGAAAGCACAGCAAGTCCAGGAGCAACTTCCCAAGATATAAAGCAAGCATAGCCCCAGAAGTAACTGAACAGTGTGACCCACTTGGCGTTCACCAGGTGAGCACAGGCTGAAGCAAAGGAGATGGAGCCAGATGCAAGAGGCAAAGCCAGCCCTGCTGACCACGGACACCTACACGCTCTCGGTTTTTAATGGCTCTGATCTAAGACAGCCTAAAACTACTCGGAATTCAAGGAGGCAAAGAGATCACGTTACTGTTAAGCAGATGAATTGGAAGGTGTTTCTTAACACCACACTGAGAGAAAAAGAACGCGATGGAATACAGATTATTCCATTAAATATTAATTACAATACAGCTACTTTCAAGCTGGAAATATTCCTTTAGATAACTGAATTAAGGGACAGGGGAAGTGAATGAGCTTCAAGGCCTTGCGTATATCTGTCATTCCTCAATTACCTTAAACTTAGTTCTTCAGATCATGCATGGTTATTTCCTAATATTAATTTGTATTAGAGTTGCAAGTTCAAGCTTATTAAAAAAAAAAAAAAGATAAATACTCAGGACTCTCAAATTTGCTCAAATGAATCCCAAAATACTTCCTGCTGTTCAAGAAGGCTGAAGAGGCAGTCCTAGACCTTCCATCAAACATCCTTGGAACAGAGAATGAGGATATCTTTTCCTCCTACAACTTTTAATTTGCCCACAGATACCATCAGTTGGGTAGCAGTGTTAGATACTTCTTTCCCTTCTGCTTCAACTTGGTAATCAAACTCCAGTAACAGCAGGCAATACCCAGACTGAATTTTACCCTTCAACTTCAGAGCACTGAAACCTCTGCAAGGAAATTTTAGAGCAAAGAACAATAAAGAAATCGCAAACTTTTCAGAAAATAAACGTCAAATAAGCATGCTCTGGAATTAGTTTTTACCGTTGTAGAAAGCTCGTCAGACATTCCTTGATTCTATGTGTGCTAGACTGTTACCCTACACCATCCCCATCTCAAACCAACACATTACCTCCAACTGCAAGATCTTCAATTAAAATAGCTCAAGAAAGGCTGCAGAAAAGAAGAGATTATTTCTTTCAAGAGCCCTACTCAGTTCTAGTAACATTTAATGGCTGGGTCAACCACAGGGTGCAGTTCCTCTCTTCACTAAAACAAAAACCAGGATTTGTCTGTTATTTAGGAGGGAAAAAAAAAAGAAAAAAAGAGCAAGAAGCTTCCAACATTTCAAAAGCTATACATATTATTACATGTGACTTTTCTGAGGCCTCCTAAGTTTCAATAACTTTTCTCCAACTTGGCAGTTTCACGTTTTCTTTATTTTTACTTCAATTAAGCAGCAATCTATCAAAAACTTCAAATATAGTTCCCTTTTATCTGTAACATGTATGAATTTTATTGGATTCAAACTTTTCAACATCGCTTTTCATGCAAGGTCAAAGCTCCACATTGTCGTAGTTTTCTTTTTCAGTGTTTTTTCTCCAAGTCAGTCCTCCACTGGGAAATTAATATTCCGCATGAACAATGAACTCCTTGCATGGCCTTTGAACCTAGCGGTTGCTAGGAGGTCTAAAGAAACCCTGGAGTACAGCTGATTTAATAGTATGTATCAAGAGATTATTCAGCAGTAAAAATGTGTGATTTTCTAAACTCCCTGCTTCTTTTCCTCCTTACTTCATCTCCCTTCATCAGTTAAGCAATCTTTAAATATCTGAAGAATTGCACTTACATCAATCTTCTACAATTATGGGCAGTTTGTACCCCCAAGTATTGAAAAAGTGACTTCCAGCTGCCAGTTATGCTGTGCATCAAGCAAATATCAAACCGGTCCTTACTCAGTTTCAATGAAAACGTTGCTTAAAAGTCAGGCGTGCTTCACCACTGTAGCATGAGTTTTGCACTTCCATTACAAAGAGGGCTCTGCTTAGATCCCACCACACACTGATTTCAACATCATTCCTCTGTATTTCTGAGTGCTGAAAGAAACATGTGCCCCGTTCAGGCATGCTCGAATATTAATGTTCCAAGCTTTTCAACATCTTACTGAAGGCCGTTTGACTGTCTGCTTTTTCATATTTCCCTAAGCAGTTGCTGAGGCAAAACCCCAAGGTTTCTTTCCCACCCTCCACCCCAACTCCAAACAATGCGGCATTTAATTAAAAGAGAACCACAACAATGCTAATGCTGATGAGGTTAAATGGTTGGACAAACAGAATGCAGCCCTCTGAAAAGCCCATGTGTTCCAGGACACTCTCTCCCCTACAACATCTTGGGTGACAAAGAATGTAGTTTTATTCCTTATCCCCGCAACTTTTCGGCCAGAAGACTTCCTATAGACTTCCTGTGAGGAAGAGAGTTTCCTTCAGATACTGAGAAGTGTTGAATACAGTAGTCATTCCTCTCAAAACTAATATTTGCAAAGGCAGTGGACAAGAATTCTTTTCGAAATAAATGAATGTGGAAACAATCCATAAAGAAAGAACAATTGCATTTCCAGCTAAAAGCCTGCTAAACTGTTGTTTATTTAAAAGAAAACCACAAAACACGAAGCATTCACTGATTTTAATTTTCAGTGTGTTCCACTCCAACAACTTTAGGAAATTTCTAAACTGAACATGACATTTATTCTTCTTCTTCAATTATTGCAGTTGAAATCAACGTGCTGCATATTCATTAGCACTGCATTCAGGGGGTCTGGAGATTACTTTAAAACATTGATAGCACATTACAACTCTATGCCCTCCCAACAACACAGGTATCTGCCAAAAATTGCAGGGCGACACATCTGATTCTGCAGATCACTGGTGTTTGAGCGCCTGGTTGGATTGTACCAACCTTGCCAAGATAAGCTTTTACAGAGCCAGACTGCTTCCCTGAAGAATTAAAAACAAGCAAAAAAACACACTGCTTGGCACAACTTCACGTGAGCTCCTTGCTCTCATAGATGGGTTTCAGTACTGAACGAAAGGCCTTAAAGTACTGACTTCAACAGAACTGACACAGCGTATCTTACAGTGGGAATATCAGGACGATCTCACAGAACAACAATCTTTGCAGAATGGCCAGATTTTGGCTTTCCAGCTGCTTTCAGGTCCTGCAGCACCAACAATACAAAACAACCCCTCCACCACCACCACCATTCTCCTCTTCTTCAGCTGTTCAGGCATAAATTATCCTTGTCATTTTCTCTCAATATGTGGCTGCCCAGGCAAGGGAAAAATCAGAGCAGCTATTGCCGAAATAGCACAATATTCGTACACCAGCAGATTTTTCAATAAAATCTGTATTATTTCTCTTCTGCTCGGCCATTAGAAAAGCAGTCATGAGACATTTTTAAAACAGGAGAAACCAATCCTGACTGAAGAGATCTATTTATTAGGGAAAGAGATAGGAAAGTGAACATATAACTGACGACCACAATTATTGGCTCAATTTTTGCAGCAGAAATGGGGGGGGGGGGGTACAGCGCACAAGGCTGGAAATGTTTTCAGTAACGCATAATAAATACCTTTGCTTTCTCCCTCTTTTTCTCCTTTAAAGGAATCTGCCTACTCAACCTAAATTGAGCCTCAGAGGGAAAATATGCCTTCATGGTAAATTGGAATTTGCCATTATAGTCATGAAACATTATGTCCAATCATCACAATAAGCAGGCAGCAGAACAACAAAGGCGGTTTCCAGGATTTTCTGCCCCTAGCCCCCTCCCCATCAGCATTTTCCCAAGTCTTCTTTCGGGTGTTTATGAAATGTCTGAATTCCAAGGCATTTCAGGATGGAGCAGCTTCCATTAACAGTACTGAGGCGTTCTGAAATTGCACCAGCACTCCGTCAGAGGCCAAGCCTCTCCCCGATGCCTGCCTTCCCCTGCACTGTTTTTTTGTTTTGTTTGTGCTCTCTCTTTCCCGTGCACAAACATGTTGGTGCAGTGTCCATTATTTCCCTACAGCCCCCCTTGAAAGCAATCGACAGATGAACATACGTGCATGTGTGTTCACCCACATACACAGGTCTGGTTTCCTTCTACACCTCAAATAAAGAATGTGAGCGTGTTTACAGTGATTTTCACCAAAGCGTCCTTTGCCATTGCAGAACCACGCAGCTGAAACCCGGACAGCCTGTAACAAGGTGAGAACATTTGCAATCACAGATGACCCTTTTGCTTTCCAAAATGGAAAGACACGAAAGCCCGATGAGTTAACTAGACTTAACTGCATTAGAAGGGGAATGCATAGGGCAGCAATAAATATCCAGCACATGCTTTTACGCACAATAGGAGCAAAGGGCTCCACGCTCTGCTCACCCAGTCATTTCTAGCTGCCCTTCCACGACAGAGATGCGGCCGTTTCTCTCGTGCATTTATTTCCCCTACTAATAGATATTCAACACCATATTGCAAGGGCCCTGCTGTGAATCTTGCAGAGGTACAAAATGGTGGATGTATACTATTCTTTTTTTCTGCATTATTCATAACAACTTGCGCTCCCAGTTGCGGGCTGCCCTCCGTACCCACGGACACAGCCTGCCCAGAGCCACACACGCATCCCGCGACAGCCTCGCGCTAAAGCTCTCTTGCAGCGAAGCTCTCCTGCAAGGAAGCTCTCCCGCACCCACAAATTATGTTACAAACCTGATGTCATGTATCCCCGTGACGCCTGGGAGATAAAAGCCGGTGGGAAGTGTTTGTGCAGCCGGTAGTCCTTCTCGCTGCGGGACCTCATGCGGTCTGAGGCCCGGTCGGAGAAGTCAGAGCTAGGCCAGGCCCGCCGCAAGGTCGTGCTCCGCGTCTTCTTCATCCTGAGGGATGCCCGTGCCGCCTCCTCCTCCGCCTCCTCCCGCTGCCGGGCATCAGCCCAGCGCGGCCGGGGCGCCACCTGCGCGCATCCCGCCGCCTCCTCCTCCTCCTCTAGGGCGCCGGCCGCAGCACGGCCCTGCCTCGCTGTGTTTTTTTGTCCTCCCCCTCGCACGATCCGATTTTACACGCGTCCCACAATGCATTACACTTCATTTGCAAACAGCTCCCCGGATCCGCGCGGAGGGGAAGGCACGTTATGTGGCTTCGCAGGCGAAAATAAAAAAAAAGGGAAGGGGGGATGGGGATGCGCAGCGTGGGAGCTCGGGGGTCCCGAACAATGGCGCGATTGAGCCCGGCCGTGCTGGAGCCGCCGCACAAAGGGCTCAAACCGGCGAGGGGGGAGCCCGAGCCCGCCGGCTGCGACCCCGGCGCTGGGGAGGCGGCGGCGGCTCCCGGCGCAGCGGGAGGAGGAGGAGGGAGAAGAGGAGGGGAAAAGGAGGAGGGGAAAAGGAGAAGGAGGGGAAAAGGATGAGGAGGGTCCGCAGGCGCCTCTCCGCCGCCGCCGCACCGGCGGAAGCAGCCGCGACCCGCGCCGCACGCTCAGCCCCGCACGCTCAGCCCCGCAGCGCCCCGGGGCCCCCGGCAGCGCCGGCTCTGCCGCGGCGAGGCCCCTGGGGCGGCCGCCGCCCGGGCTCCTGCTGCTCGCGGGTCTCCTCCGTGCGGCTCGCCGGCACCCGCCCGGCCCCGCAGCCTCTCCTGCCTTGCCGGGCACCCCGCGCACCGCCCCGGGCGCAGGAAAGAACCACAGCACAGTTTGGGTGAAAGGATCTCAAAGCTCGTTCAGTACCAACCCCGTGCCGTGGGCAGGGACACCTCCCACCAGACCAGGCTGCGCCAGGCTCCATCACTTCCAGCGAGGGAGCATCCACAGCTTCCCTGGGCAACCTCTGCCAGTGCCTCACCACCCTCATCGGGAAGAATTTATTCCTAATGTCCAATCTAAATATTCCCCCTTACAATTTAAAGCCATTCCTCCTCCTCCTATCACCATTTGCCCTTGTGAAAAGCCCTTCCTCAGCTTTCCTGTAGCCCTTTCAGGAGCTGGAAGGACACAATGAGGTCTCCCCGGAGCCTTCTCTTCTCCAGGCTGAACAACCCCAACTCTCTCAGCCTGTCCTCACAGCAGAGGTGCTCCAGCCCCCTGATCATCTTCCGGACCCGCTCCAAAAGCTCCATGTCCTTCTAATGTTGGGGGTTCCAGAACCGGACACAATATTCCAGGTGGGATCTCATGACAGCAGAGTAGAGGGTGAGAATCTCCTCCCTCGCCCTGCTGGCCACGCCGATTTTGATGCAGGCCAGGCACTGCTGGTTTCTGGGCTGCAAGCAGGTCTGCCAGCCCCTTCAGGCATTGCTCCAGCCCTAGGCCAGCCGGGGGGAAAGGGATGCAGCAGAGGGAAGCGGGCCAGGAGAGATTTGTATCCCCAGGGCATCCCTGCGTGGAACCGGCAGGGTTCACCCTTGCGGCCCCCCTCAGCAGCACCTTCTTTCCCCCTTGGTGCCTGAAGAGCTGCCACTTCCCAGCTCTCTCCAGGAAGGCCTGGTCCATCATACCACCACGTTAAACAAACATTGCACCCCCTAGGATATCCCTGACATGCAGCCCCTGTACTTGGCACTGGTGAGGCCGCACCTCGAATCCTGTGTTCAGTTTTGGGCCCCTCACTACAGGAAGGACATTGAGGTGCTGGAGCACTTCCAGAGGAGGCAGCGAAGCTGATGAAGGGTCTGGAGAACAAGTCATATGAGAAGCAGCTGAGGTTGTTTAGCCTAGAGAAGAGGAGGCTGAGGAGAGACCTTATTGCTCTCTACAACTGCCTGAAAGGAGTTTATAGTGAGTGGTCATTGGTCTCTTTTTCTGAGAGACAGGCGATAGATGAGAGGAAATGTCTTCAAGTTGTGCCAGGGAAGGTTCTTCAGATTAGACATCTGGAAACAGTCCTTCACTGAAAGGGCTGTCAGGCACTGGCACAACTGCCCAGGGAGGTGGTTGAGTCACCATCCCTGGAGGTGTTTAAAAGATGCATAGATGAGGTGCTCAGGGATAGGGTTTAATAATGGACAGGTATGATTGGACTTGATCTCACAGGTCTTTTCAAACCAAATGATTCTATGATTCTACCCCTTCACTGGCAAGAAGGAACTCACGCACTCTTTCACTGACATAGCACATGCGTCTGTGCCCAGAGCACCATCTTGAACTGGGCCAGGCTGCCCAGGAAGCAGAGTTTTATGAACTCTGGTTAACCAAAACAAAGCTGCACGAAGGGATGTGGTTACTCCTCCACGAGATGGCTTTGAACATGCCTGATGTCAGGTGGTGCCAGCATTAGCCATGGAGGCAGCTGCAATGCAGGGATTTGAAAACACTGCCAATAAATTACTCAAATTTACATTTGAATAATTATTCAACCTTTCCTACTGCGGATTGTGTCACATTTCTAAGAGTATGAAAAATCAGACGGCTGCAGTTTTGTCAGTAATGGAAAACGTTCGATAGTGGTGAACCAGAAAAGGATGACCATCGGCGAAAAAATTGAACATGAAAGCCAATGGACCTTGGGACATCATCGCTTTGCTGCCCTGCTGTGCAGCTTTGGGTTAATCACTTCAGTACCCACCTCAGCTTGCCTGGCTCTGCTACTGTGGGGCACAACATGAAACAAAGAATCTTTCAGGGCTTAATTTGCTGTGATCCCTTTCACTCAAGCAGAAATTATGTGAATGTAACCTAGCAAGAACATTGAAAATTAAATATTCTGGGGTCTTTTCTCATTCAGCCCTATTTCCTTCCAACTGTGTGGAAAACCATCAGGAAGGACATGTTTCTATTGATACTTTGTATACTGGTAGCAACAGGAAAAAGTAAGATAAGCGAAAACAAATGGCCTAGAGCTCCACTAATAAAAATATTTTTTACATTACGTGACTTACATATCCACCAGTTTACTCGCCAACCTATGAAAAGCTTATAATTGACCATCTTTTCACCCTCAGACCAGAAAAAAATGTTAGGAGAACTTCTAGAGTCATTCAACTTTTCTCATCAAAGGCTGACGTTGGGATAGATTGCTTAGCACTATCAAGCTACGTCAAACCTAAAAAATTCTCATTTTACCAGATGTAAAAGCAAATTAAATTCTAGCCAAGAGTGTAAACTCTCATTACACTGACTGAAAGTTGAACGAACGATGTCTGTTCATTTCCAGCTGTCAAGAAGGAGTTGAATATAGCTGGCCAGCTAACTTCTACCTACAGCTGAACTAAACTCAACCTTTCTCCTAGTCTAGACACAGCCCTAGATATCAATCTGTTCCATTAAAAAAGACATGAGACAAGAGACAAATAGGAATAAGCAATGAGGAGGAAAAATGAGGTCAAGAAGTAGAAAGATAGAACAAAGCGGGGTGGGGGAGGGAACAAACAAGACCAGAGTGATCCTTACGCTGGCTTTCTGCAACTAAAAATATTTGAGGCTAGTTTCAGAGCTATTCTATCAAGTATCAAACCAAAAAACAGGGTATAGCTCTGCAACTGTTAGATAAGGCACACATATCCCAATTCTTTTTGAGCAATTTGCTGTTCACTAATGAACCAGTGCAGTGCACAGAAGTCTTTCAAGTAGTTTTAATTTATTTAATTTGTACATTTGCAGGAATTGTCATGGGAGTAATACACTACATATGATTAACACATGGTTTCTTCTACTTATCAGATGTAGGAATCAGACTAGTTCATAATTTTGAGCACAGGTAACAGGCTGCATTTTCATTGTGTGATAATTTTAAATGATTAATAATTTGCTCCAACAAGTATGAAGTTATTTTCATTTTTAAATATGAGGAGGAGGAGGGAATAAGGGGAATAAGCAATCCATCCAGCAAGGTCAGCTTTCCCTTCCCAAACGTGGAGAGCTTTGTTTAAAAGCAGTTTTGGAGGCCTTCTCTCAGTTCCTGTGGTCAGCTAAAACTACTTATATTCAGTGTTGTCACAGTTATCTTGCTTGGTTTCAGCTTAAAGTTTCTTGACATGGTATCTGAAAGAGTTCTTCTCTTTGAAGAGAGGAATTCAGAGCAAGTTTCCTCCTGTTCTTGCATTGTTTGAAGTCAAGTGTTGTTACTGGGATGAATCAAATATATAATTAAAGACCAAGTTTAGGCTGTTTTCTTTGGAAAAAGAGCTAGAACCGTGAGTGTAATTGATTTTTTGCTTGGGTGGCCAAACTGAAATAAAATCATTTTCTCCATATAAACTGAAACCTAAAATTTGAGGGCTTAAAAAAAAAAATCCCACAAAATTTTATTCTTAGACATTTAAAATTACTTTTTTTTTTTAATAAAAGAAAATAAATGTCTGGATTCATATAGTCATGTTAGAGCAGATTTCTCAGCTACAGATGGCTGTCCTGCTTGGTGAACAATAGCACAATACCCTTATCAGCACAGTTTGAAATAAATAAAAATATGCTATTTAATTTGCCAATTCCAACAGGGGTGGCAAGGACCAATTTTCTTTGGCTGAAACCCCTGTAAAATTATGCTTGAATTTGCAAACATTTTTGCCTCCCTGTTACAGATTGGTAAAGTTTTACCTAATTGTAAAAAGAATTATGGAAATAGTCTGATGGAGCTTACTAGGAATAAGGAAAAATACTTCTTCCAAGCAGGAACTGAACTGATGGGAATCTGATCACTTGCTATTGATGATGAAGAAGAAAAGGAGATGGTTTCAAAGCTTCTTGCTTTTTTTTTTGGAGGGAGGTGAGTTTCACCTCCAGCGCTTTTTTTTTCTTTTTTTTTTTTTTTTACTAAGGGAAGGCACTATTGAGAAGCTTTCTGTTGAGAATCAGATAAAGCATTTGTTTTTATCATTTAGTATTTAAAGTTCAACAGGTACCATCTCTTTCTTGAATTACTAGAGGGAGAGGTGAGGCTTGGATGAATAGACCATAGAGATCTTGGGACTAAAAAGGCTCAACTAAACCAAAAATACACATCCTGCCTCCCTCTTAACCTAAGAATTCCTTATCAGGAATTGGTAACATAATAGTAGCCATTTCAAAGGCACTAATTTAACATTATGAATTTTAAGAAAGAGGCTTAGGTACATATAAGACATTGAAAAGGATTCTTATGTGTTCATGCTTTCAATCACAACCCTGCTTCAAGCCCAAATTCGTCCTGAAGGCTTTTGGAGAAGCAATTCAAAATCTTAGCTTCTGAAAACCATCTGCGTTATCTTTTAAAAGTGAGAAAACAAATATTACTAAGGATATCTATTGCATTTGATCTTCATAAACACTGCCTTATTAGTTGCTAAGCAGGTCTGTTACCATTTTATAGACAGAAAATGGAAAAAAAAACGGACATAACTGGCCCAGAAGAATGTAGGAAATCAGTGGCAAATCCACTGTTAAATCTCAAGGGTCCCAGCTTCCATTTCCTAGGCTTATTTTTCCCCAACTGAAAAATAATAAATATGTTACAGAGTGTAATATGGTGAGCTGTGTGTGTATATATATTTATATTTCTCCACATGCGTGTGTGCATGTGTGCTCATGCACGTGTGCATATATGGTGACTGCTCTCATGTAATGTGGTATTTCAAGTCTCGGCCATAGGTATTTCTTTTTCCTCCCCATAACAAACAAGTTTCCATAGGGAGAGCAGCACAGCAGTACCAGGGTGTGCTGGTGTTACTGCTTCAGCTTGACTGGCTTGAGGACTGACTGCATGAAGTTTTCAAGATGAACACTGAAATAAAAATGGCAAAATAACTGGATACACGGGGAGAAAAGCAGTCCTCTTCTTCACTAAGACAAGCTGCACCTCTAAAACCATCATCTCTCAGACTATGCATTCACAGCTGAGTTCTCCTTTAGCCCATCACTATCTTGCCTGCTGTACAGTCAACTGGCTACCTCTTAGGGAGGAAATTAAAATGGCTTCACTTTATTACCGCTGGCTGAGCTTGCGTCTCACCCAGCACCACCAGAAGAACCAACGTTGTCAAGATGCCAAGTGCTTGGCACAAAGCCTTGTGGATTCACTCTCTGCAGGTCTGCCATAAGGGTCCATTCCCAGTCCTCAGCTTCAGAGACAAAGACTACAAATCACATTGGTATTACTGGGACAGAGGGGAGACTTTGCCCTAATGAAGGCCACAGTTGCTGGTAGTCTGGTAAAACCAAGGGACACAGGGTCATTTTGTGGCCTATGACAACAAAACCATCAGATTCTGTAATTTTTTAAAAAGTGGAGATAGGATGTTCCAAAATGCTGAGGAGGAAACGCAGCGCCTAAGAAAGTGGGAAAGGGAGAGCAGAAAGGAATAAATAGAAAATAAAGAGGGGACAAAAGCCTCTAGCACAAGCAGTTGAAATCAGTAAAGCAAAGGAAGGGGAAGGAAAGTTGAGTATGAGAAGAGATGGATAAAACGTAATTAAGAATTGGGGAAACCCAGTAAACTTAGATATAACATCACCGACCTTGATGATGTAGGATTGTTATTAGACCTACAGTTCTGCGTAATAGTCTGAGAAAATACATTACTTGCATTTCCAATATTTATAAATCTATGAAGGGGAAAATTGTCCACTACATGATTTCAGGATTTTCATGCCTAGATTCTTGTGTCTCTGTATAATCAAATGTGCAGAACTTAGACTCTAAAAAAGAAGGTTTTGTGCAATACCTTACTGGTTGAGGAGGTCTGGTAATAGGCTGCAACTGTGCTTGGCTGTAGGAAGCATTAGTTTTCCCTTCCAGGTCTTTGTAATCAGATATACTGGCAAGAACAAACCCGAAAACTCATGATGCTGCACATCCTCTTTCACAGCAGCCCTTAGATTTCTGACACTAACACTGTTAATTTGTCACCTCTCACTAGCAGTTGTTGTTTCTCAAATATGCAAGACAAGACAAGTCCTTGAAATCTACACTGTGTTCCACGTCACAAAATATGGCAGCCTGTCTTGATAGGTGTATTGGAGAGGAAGATCTTGGTCTTGCTCGGACAACCCTCTCCCCTTGGAGAGTATTTGAGAAAATCCACCAAAAGGGGAAACAAAAAATCCCAAGGTCAAAGACACAAGTGAATAAACTTCCAAATATAAGAAAAGGAAAATGTTTCAGAGTTTATCACAAGCAAGTCTTCTGTCTAACTCCAGAATGCTATCAGGTTGTGCTATACTATGGTAGTAATCCTGGCTTACTTACAGCACCTCTTAAACCAGTTTCGGATCATGTTTCTCTCACTGTTATGCTTTGGGAATGTGTGATGACAGGAATGCAGTACTGCTGCTGCGCACATGCTGTAGCTCACCGATTCATTTTTCTGTGTGCTGCCTTATGTGCTGTGGTATTTATTTTAACTTGCATGACTTTTAAGAAAAACCTGCCTCCGTTACGAGAAGAAAGGCTCCTCTGTTTTTTTTTGCATGCCAGGCCTTCTGATTGCATTTGTGCGTCCTCTGCACAGAAGACAATTGATGCAAGAGGTTTTTAAATCTGGGTACCCAAGATTAGCAAAAAACACAGCAGCGTACTGAAAGGAACACAGGCTGTAGGATACAGCCTTCGCTTTGATGCATACTTTTCCTCTCCTATTATCAGTGACTCAAAGTGAGTAAGTTGAAATGGATAGAAACTGGGTTTGTAGCTTCTCAGTGTACAAAACTAACTGGAGAAGGAGGCAATCTGAATCCTGCACAGATTTTTCACACAATCAAGAATTTATTAAATGCCTCACATGTAATATAATTTGAAAACTTGGAAAAGTGCAGTTACAGGAACTCGTATCATTCACTGGCTGCTGCTCTTCCAAAGGATATAGTAGTAAAAGATGTGCCAAAAACGCTGGCCTCAACTTTCTTGTCTTCCCCTGGTGTCACATATTATTAGTACCCTGGTATTTAAGTAACATACTGATATATAGGGGCAAGCTGTACTGTAAGTTAGAAAGACAGCCTATCCTCCTGCTTTGGGAGTTGAAATAATGGAGAGTAGTTATCCAATATAAAGCCTACCAGCAGTAAAAAAACATGAAAGATTATGTTTTTAAAGACTAACTTGCACATCTCCACATCTCTTCCCATTCCTCTACCGAGTGTGTGTTTCTACTTTATTGCCGTGTAACACCTCATGCAGTTGCCAAGGTGGCACCTGGCACAAGCAGGCCTTGGGTGCTGGTGTAGTTCCTGGGTGCTATGGCAACGCAAACAACCAGGAGATTCACCATCTCAGGTAGGTACGTTTAAAGGAAAAATCTATTGAGAAAGAAAAGAAAACCCTTGGCCATACAAAGTAGGCTCTGTTTGCTGTGTTGCATGGCTGTTAGTTATCGGTATATTAGTTTTAAACTCAAACTCCTTGTCTAAAATAATTACTCACCATACACAAAACTGAACAAAGCACTGCAGGCACACTTGCAAACGGGACAATGAACACGTGATAGGCAGTCCTGAAAACCGAAACAGCATACCAAGGGAACTAAATCCCAGCAGCTGCTATAACTCCACAAAGCATTTGCTGAACAACCCAGTACCTCTCAAAAGCCTTGCTTACACAGCTGTGCAATATAGCGAGTATATTTTATAGATGTGTGTATATACAGTTATGTATAATAGGAGAGATATTAAAAACCTTAGAAAAGTTGGGAGGCCTGAAAATAGGCCACTCCACCCTTTGTAAACAAACTCTTGTCATGAATTTACTTCCATATGTGCGTGAAGTTCTGTCTACATTAAACAGGCTTTCAAAACAGTGGGTTAGCACTGAAAATGCATGGTTCCCTCCCATCAGTTTGAAGAGAATGCAAGCAAGAGACAAACCTAAGAGTGCAAAAGCACTGATTCACCACCTCACAGAAAAGTAATTCAATTACTTCTTGGATATTTTATTACTGTCTTAGGTTCAGAGGCTGTCTCATTGGCATATACTAGTATTTGGGCTGGAAAAAACTCTAGAAGAGGAGCCATAAACACAGACAGAAATTAGATGACTCAACACATGCCTGAGCCAAAGGCTTCTGGAAAATCAGGGCAAAACTATCAGCTTGCATGTTCTCTGGACCAGACTGCAGTGTTGCGGAGTCAGTTTGTTCCCAGGAAGATGGTACTCTAGTCATTGATTTTCAGTGGGACCCTGGAGCTTCTCTGTTCTCTTTGAATGCCACAATAGCACCTGTCAGAAGGAAGACTCCAGTCCTCGAACAGCTACCCTACCTATTCCTGGTTTCTACAGCTTCTTGTCACCTTCCACTTGGCTTTTGAAGCTCTGACATTACCCACCTATGTGCACCCAGAGACAATTTCCCATTGCCCTGTTCAGCTGAAGGTTTATTCAGGCACCACTTGCACCTGCCTCTCTGTAGAAGCTGTTCTGAGCATTTCTCCTGAGTGCAGAGATTTTTGTATTCTAGTAGAGGAACAAGAAAAAACATGTTATAGCACTGTGTCTCAATTTTCTCCCATTGCCTTCTTAAGAATTTTAAATTCTTCAGCTGTGGACCAGGCCATCAAAATAATTTTTGTCTTACTAAGAATTGCCCTACGCAATAATGCAATCTGTTAAAGCAAAGGTATCAACCACAAGGAGCTCTACTACTTTTTTTTCTGTATATCCTTCTAAATTACTGGGTGTCTGACAGTCACTTTGTTATTAAATACAGAGAGTAACTTAAATCCAGCAGAGCACTTTACCTCCCAGATTTTCTGAAGGTCAGTTCAAGGTCTTTAACTCCTCTGTGGAGCTAAGCACAAAGGAGCAACACCCAAAGCCTCACCTTAGTAAAATGCTTTTTACACAGCATTTAAGTGTCACACTGGATATAAGAGCAGCCTCTGGTGTGAATTTTTCAACCTACAACTTTCCTATAAGAGTCAAAATTGAGAACAGCTGAAATATGTAGCTGATATGAAGAAAAACATCCTTATTACGAAGGACTATAACTGCAATAGCCAAATTGAAATAGCGAAATTAACAAATCTGAACTAAAAACAAATTAGAAAAAATAAAGAAAAAAAATCTCATTTCTAGTTCTGAAAAGCATGCTTTTCACTCCCACCAAAAAACAGTGTGCTTACATCCTTTAAAGCATATAAATAGCACTGGCATGGGATAAGGTTTCTTTCAAAATGCTTTTCATATTATAATGAATATTTGTGAGACATAGAGAACCACTTATACTTAATATTTCTGGAAATCTAAAAAGATCTTTTTCAAAAGAAGAAAACATCTAACATGAGACCATTTACATGAATGTGAAATTTCCTAGCATTATGATTTGATTTGAAAGAATCACATACAAAATGAAGAGCTAGAAAGTCTTTAGTCTTCATTAGAACTGATCACTATTGAGCTGAACTCAATACCTTCACAAGGCAACTGTGGTAAATCTTATTAGGTATGGCGCTTATCTCAGAAACTCTTGCAAGGAGTCACCATGTTTCCATACATAAAAATTTCAAGTGCTCTTTACCCCCAGCTATTCCAGGAATCAACAAATACTCAGGACAGACATTTAGTAAGTTCTAACAGAAAGTAAAAGAAATTCCATATGCAAGTGCTCAGCAACTTTCCTTTTGAACTTTACCTTGATGGAGGAGATGTTTGGTAACCTTTCTATCTCCCACGGTAAGGTAGATCAGGTAATCTACCATTGCAACTGGCAGATTTCAGATTTGTCAGAGCATGGTGCTAGTGTCAAATCATTTTTTTTCTTCGTTCCTCCCCAAAGATGGACCTTACTCTTATCATAGCTGATGGAACCAAAACAAAATAAACACAGACATCCAGAACTGAAACAATGATAGACTATCTGAGAAGGCATTTAAGTGCTCTCAGTTGCCCAAGGAGTAAAAAGTTATAATAACAACTACTTCTTTTTATTGCCCACATCCCCATGTCATTACTGCGGTACTTAAAAAACCACAAACCCTATGTATTTCTACCCACCACATAGTAATTACTGAAATAACAATGAATTGGAAAAGAGTATTTCCAAAGCCTGATGTTATTACTGAGCTGCCAATGAAAAAACTCTCACTAACACCCCTTAAGTCTATCCTCCTGCACTCCTAATCTGAACACAAAAGGTTGGGTTTAAACAGCCACCCCCCCCAACCCGAGATTAAAACCGCCCGCAGTTTTCAGCTTCAGGCCAGCAATGACAATATCTTAAGTCCTTGGCTACTGGCTTCATGAAGACACAGCCTACAGACAGTCCCCTGAAGTTCTTTGAAATGTTAAATACAAAGCAGGAGGAGGTCATAAAGGAAATATTCCTTATAAAAGGAATGGATATGATGTGCAGGCTTTTCAAATACATTTCTCAGTTTCTTTGCTTTCAGCCACCATATTATAATTCTTCATTGTCTGAAGCTTTTGAAATAAAATTCAGGAATTAAATGAAACACACAAATTAGTGCTGTAAACAGCTGCCAATATATGCATGTGTTATCTTTTAGCTCTCATAAATCTCTCCAGTGTATATTGTATCCTGCTTCTTATCTGGAAAGACTAATTATTTACGTAATAAATGGTCCTACATAAATTATCAAAACCCCAGCTATTTAAAAGTAACATGCAGGTTTTACTGCATAATCTTCTGTATCATCTGCCCAGTTATTTCAATAGAAACCAGTGTGGCTCCCTGCTGCACTGGAAATCAGCTATCTTTCTGCCAAGAGCCTTCCAGTGCATACAAAAGGAACGAGGATTACGAGACCTGTTTTATCCACTCTTATCCCATAAACTAACAAGCCTTTTCTCCACTGCATTTTTCTCTCAACAAATATGGATATTTATGTAGGACGATGGGATTTTCAAGGTAGGTAGAAAAAAAACCAAAACAGTTTGGCATACAAGCTTTGACAAGAAGTACTGTCAGCTTAAACTATGAGAGCTGCTAGCAGGGTAGATTTGCTGGCAAACACAACAGTGGCCTGCCACTGACACAGGCCCCGGCTGGAAGTATGACCTTTGTGGTTCAAAACTATTGGTAGGTGAGCAAGTTTTCCTGTCCACTTGCATTCCCCTGGAAGTAAAAAGGGTAGCAGGAGTTTTCATTCTGGCCCCTGCCCCACCATGAACACTCAGTGCCCCTCCATCCTTAAACTCAACAAAAAAAGAGTTTTAAATTCATTTTGAAGAACTTGTGTTTGGTTTGCTCTCCAGAGCCCAATCCATACTAGCTTCTGCCTAGATGCTCCACCAGACATCCACAGAAAAATCCCTGTGCAGATTTACAGATTGCGTGGCTGAGGAGGAACACAACTGGTTGCCACAGTGATGTCCACATCTGAGGGGCCTTTGGACTTAAGTCTTATGAAAGGCATCAAAAGTTAGAAACTTCTTTAATTAGATGAAGTGATTAATGAAAATAAGAGCTCCAGCCAGCAGCAAATGTGTGGTTAAATTACTGATGAACTTGAGGAACCAGGCTACTGCAGTTTGAAGTTATTAAAGCTGTTTGGTGTTGGATTATTTGCAAATTAGTGTAGCTCAGCCCACAGAAACTGCCATTGCTGTGACTACATGCATATTTGACAAGCTGCTGTCTTCTGCTTCGAGACATAAGTATATTATTTGGTACCTTCACAGGAGGGAAAGCCTGTTCACGGAAATGTTCCAGCTACAGAAAAGGACTGAAAGTTTATAGAATGCTCAGGAACATCACATGCAAGATGGGATAGAGCAGAATGGATGGCAAAGAAGCTTAAGCGGAAGAATTATTGTTCCTCGATGATTAAAGAAGCACTGAAACTATGATTGATTACAGATCACAAACACCTTCTATAACGTGCCAAACTAGCACACAGAAAAACATGCCTCAATAATTCAGTTGAACAGGCAGTATTGGCTCTCCACGGTTTGAAAGAAGATGAGGGTCTTGTGAAATAGAGGCTAAAAAATTATCCCAGGAGGAGCCCAGGTAGGTAGTCACTTTTTGTGAGAGGAGATCAGGTCCTTAAAACTTCTAGGAGCCAGAAGCAATAATTCACAGACACAGTTCAGGCTTGCCTTGACTCACACTGCTTGTAATATTGACTACAGTCAGCGTGGTTTGGCCAAGAGAAAAAAAGAAATCAGTATGAAACAAAACTACTGGTACTCTCTGTCCTCAACTAAATTCACCAACTGCCCATTAGTTACAAAAGAATGTTGATGATTCAATATTAGTTGTTTTTTTAAATTACGTATTGCTGATGAGTAAGACTTCTTGTCAAGTGTAATGACACGTATTACCACTAACATTATAAAAGTATGATTTTTTTTGTTGTTGTTCTATCAACAACTCATTTGAATCTTTAGTTCTGTTTATTGTTTTGGTGTAACCATTTAGAGAAGTTTCCAACACATTTTACTTTCCCCCTTTAAATAGAAAAATAAACAACAAACAAGAACACTGATCTCTGAACACACAACAACAATAGCAGATTCCTCTTTTAACAAGTTGAGATATTGAGCAGGCCACTTTGAAAGTGTCAAGATCTTGATTCAGAGGATGTCTGAACAGATTCCTATTTATCTGTACCACTTCAGAAAACTTTGTTCTCTCCAATTGTTGCGCCTTGAAAATCAGTGCAAAACCTGTCGATTTCAGAACAAACAAATTGAGAGAAGATATGGCTAGAAACCGAAATTTCATCATATCCATCTTCTAATAACAATATTCCACCACCTCTGGAACAATCAGGTAAGAGATTGAAACCTTCTAACTCATAAAAGGTTTGAAATGTTTAAGAAAAGAGACCTGAGCTTACCAACTGTGAGACACTTCAGTGGTCAAACCCAAGAACAATCTCAGAAAATGTTCAGGCTATCTTTGCCCTCTCACAGAAAACAGAAAGTGACTTGCACACCTTTAATGGAAAGAATTACACAGGTTCCTTCCAAAAAAAGGATGTGTAGCTTTAGTCAGTTATGCAGGGGTATCCAGCAACATGAATACAAATTACTGCGGGTGCTGCAAGCAGGAATATCTCCCAGGTGATGGAGGCAAGTTATTGGGTAATGAATGCTCCTAAAGAAACTTAATCATGTTTACCAATGTTTGAATCTATTTTCCTGCACAAGCTAGGGTTCCAGATTTACCACAAAGGGTAATTACTGGTTTTAGATTAAAGAAAAATAACTCCTGTATCAAAATAGTTATTCTGACAAACTGGATGTATCATGTTCTGAATTCACGTATGAGTTCATACTTGACTTTTTTGGAAGTCAGTTCTCTTGAATATCATGATTTTTCATAGTCAGAAACAAAAGACAATCACCCATCATTCCCAATGATGACTGTGACAATGGATTGTTTGAAGGTGGCAAACTGTGATACATTTTTGTATCTGAAATGCAGGCAAGGAAAACAATGCCGCAGAGAGAAGCAGATGGCCAGTGAGTTATCACTCTTGGTCTGATGACTTATGTGGGCTGAACTTGTTTATTTACTCACATATTGGCAAAAAATAAGCTTTCCTTATATTAGCAGCAGCTATATTATATGTTATTTATATACTATATACACAGTACATGCCACTACCTACACATAACATCAAGGGATCAAGTATGTACCTCAAATTACCATGTGTTCTGCAATGACAAAAGTCACAGCTGACCCTTCCAAGGACCAGGGAGTTTAGTGACTGGTATGTCTAACATTGCAGCTCAAGGAAGTGTTAAAAAGGGATCACAGAGATACAGCTGCCCTGCTCACTGACATGGAGACAGGACAGAAGTAGCTCAGATCCTCCAGGGAAGGAAAACAAGAGAAAGCTTTAATTAGCAGCTGTACCCTTTACACTATCCAGGAACTGCTACCTCTGCCTGTTTGCTACCCCCTGTTGATGCAACCCCCGTACTAGCACTGCATGATGCATGATGAAACCACTGTCATATGGTCCTGAAGCAACAGGCACTATTTGTGTGTCGGCAAGCCCTGTCATATGAAACATCCTCGAAAACACAGATTGTTCTTAGATCATCTCACCTCATCTTTATGATTGTTCTCATCTTCTCTTTAATTGTTCTCATTATCTTCCAGGCAGAGAAAAAGAATGCAGCCTTTCTAAGCACATAAAATCCAATTACATACGAATACCGTGTTAGGAAAATGACACATTTTATCTGACAAATTAGCCACTGAAAATCAGGATAGAAAGGTCACTGCATGACCATCTAACCCCGAGAAAATCAGAAAAAGTATTTTCTGTCTGCAGTTACAGTAATGCAAGTGCCCTCAGCTACAGCTAACAACCGGCCTTAAAATAATAAAGGCTGTTGGTAAGCACCTACTTTCCTGCACCTTCTGGACAAAGAGCTTTTATGATATTTTCCCAGTAGCAAGTTTCACTGTGTTCTTGTACTGCAGCTAAAGTGAGTAAAGGATTAAAAGTAGTTAATGTAATTTTACGTACTGGCAAGAGTCCTCAAAGTAGGGCAAGACATCTTTCAGTGTTTGATGGATTCTCTGAATGACCAGGATGTAAATGTGATGTAGGATGTGCGTATTGGCACCCTTCAGAACGCTATGTGCCAAGAAGATCCATGCAGGATGGCTGCATGGATCAGCTGGTTACGGATCAGATCTTCTTCACGTTCATAGGTGTACGAGTAATACCATGGGAGTGGACAGCAGAGCCTCAGAATAAACCACTGAGTTCCAAATTACTCCTCTTGCAACCCCTGCAGTTCCAAGGACTTTATCAGGACGGTGGGTACAGCAGATCCCACAGCAGCCTGAAGAGACTGAAGCCAGAAAGAAGGATGCAGGCATGGTGGGGGAAAGTGGGGCTCCAAGCAGGGATGCTTACATCAGACCCATCCACATCTGGTGCAAAACAGCCCAGCGCTGTACCTCGTGCAGCATCTGAGCCTTTGAGCCAGCATAAAGTCTACCCCCATGCCTCCACCCACTCCATGGTGTAGGAAATGTTACACAGACAGACTCATGAACATCATCTGCTTAACTGTAGCGTTTGACTCCCTTCCTCTGGCATACAGTAGTCTGAGACAGTCCAAGTGCACTTCTACAATTCTACATTTTCCATTTCTATATGAAGTGAAGAAAAAACAAAATAAAAACATACTTTTCATCTCCCACAACATTGCTTTATAGATTTCTCAATGAATGTGTTTGCACTGTTTAAATAAAAAAAAAAAAAAAGGGAATTCTGTGGGAGCGTGAAGTTTAACCAGAAGAAACCCTTATTTCAGTAAAAATTAACAGGCATAAACATGCAGAAGACTGACATCAGTACAGGACCATAAAGTCTACAGAGGAAACAAGTTTTTTTGGTGGCATCTGTATTCATTCTATGATGAAGAAAGATCATTAAATTTCATACATTAATGCAAATACAATGAAAAACTCAACTCATACCAGGAAAAAAAACTTTCTTTCTAAATATGTGAAATCACCACCACTCATCTTCTCCCTCTTCAAATCCATATTTTAAAAGGAAAATAAGGAAAAAAAAATTCCAAGTATTTGGATTGTCAAGTCACACTACAGTGTGGTCTATTAATTATAGAATATATTACTTACAGCACTTCTGTAAGTATCTCCAGGAGATCTGACAGCTCATTAGACAGATGCAAACAATCTAGCATTCTCCATTTTTAAAAGCTGTCCAGTGATTTCACTTGCCTCATTTTTCATGAAGAAAAGAATGATGTTTTTAAATTAATTTTTCACAGAAGTCCAAAGTCCCACAACTGCAAATGCTCTTGGCTGTCACTGGGCTCCAACATACCAGGCAAAAACAAGGAGAAAATCAGTTACCAGCAGTCTCCAGAGCATCCTAGAGAGCTCGCCCAGCACCATGCAGAGAGCAGAGTTAGCAATAGCACTTGCATCTCCTAGTGCCAACCCTGCATCCTAACAAGAGATTAAAAAGGTGTTTTTCTCATACACGTATTCTCTGTGGGCTGTATGTCAGCTTTCCTTAAACTGACAGGCATAGATAGAGGCACGGGGTAGCTTTTGAGACACACAGATACGAATGATCCCAATCTTTCATTTATCTTTAATTCTAACCCAGCTGTACAATGTCCCCTAAAAAAAATTTTGTTTTCTTTTTTTTTTGCTCAGCCTTGTGATAAACCATTTATTTTTGACATAGGGAATAATGGCACAGGAAAAAAGGAACATACTTCTAATGTAGAGGTGATTTAAGGTAGGAAGAAGAACGGAGACTGCTCAGAGGGCTCATTACCACACCAAAACCTTTCTCCTGTAAGAGGAAGCCCAGGCTCATGCTGCGATCAGCTTACGTCTGAAAACTCCTTCTGCCCCACCTCAGCTCAGTTCCCAGCAGGCACACCTGTGTGCCTCTACACCATCCCACTGGTCCCACCACCAGCACTTTCTGCTCAGAGCTACAATGAAGGGGAAAGCAGAAGGATTTGAATTAGCGATGCTTATCTGAAACCATATACCCAAATAAGCAAAAGGGACAACTCCAAGCACGGGGGTACCTCTGATTCTTGTAAGACACAACAGTTGCCAAACTAAGAAAAATATGAAACTGTTAAATGAAATGCAAAAGGATGACAGAGTTCAACACTCAGTATTTGCATGTGGACAAGACTGGCTTGTTTGGGATGATTAAAGCAATGCAGATCGAACCTCAGAACGTGTACTTCCGAGTGCTCTCCCGAGCCCAGGCAGGCCAGCTGGCTGCAGCGAAACCCAGCCAAGGGAAAAGCTGTTCCTCCAGAGGCTGGCAAAAATATGGCACCCCACCACCAGGAGACAGCGCCCACACGCTCCAGGCATCCACAGCATCTTAGTACCCCCTGGCATTTTCACACCCTACTCTTCCCCTGGGTCTCCCTGGCAGATGCAAGGAAGATGAGCCCTTCTAGGGCAGGAGAAAGTCCTGCCAGCAGGCTGGTGTGCCTCATCTTCCTGTGCAAAGCCCTGCAGGAGCCACAGCCATGACAAGATGAGCTCCACCTGCTCAGTAAAATGTGGGTGCAGGGCCAGGAAAATTACACTGAGAATAAGTGGAAGACTCCCTTCAAAGACATCGAGCCATGCCTTTGCTGCTGCTGCTGATAATCTGCTGCATGGAGATGCAGCGAGTGTGGGACTTGCAGCCACAATTCCCTGCTGGGACTGGCTACCTTTCTGTTACAGACAAGACTGGACTTACTACTGTGGCCACAGGACTTCTGCAATAAACACACATTAATTTAGTTCAAAATTCTACATTTTGATCTTTTGAGTAGCAGACAACATTTGTAACCTGCTCAAACACTTTGACTCTCAGGATAAGACATTAAAGAAAGCAACTATTCAACTTAATACTCTAACATCCTGCAAATTGGAGATCTATTAGTGGAACCAATGGAATATGGGAGGTGAGGATGAGGAAATACTAATATCGCAATTATTTTTTTCATTATTCATTCTAGTAAGGTATTCGACAAAAAAAAATGAGAGGGTAGCTTTTGAAAATATTTAGAAAAATACACTCTTAAGTGAGGCTTGAAAACCGTCTGAATAAATACAGCAGAAATCTCCCACAGGTGTGGGTTTATAACGATTTATATTCTGATAGCCAAGCAATGAATGTAGTTCATCAGGCACCTGAAACTGCTTTACATTTATGATTCATTTGCACAAGAACTGCTTTCAACAGCTTCATTTTTAAAAATTTTAAGTACAAGACCATTAAAATAGAAGACAGGCTCCAGCAATCCCCAATACACATCTAGCCCAATATTCAGCCTCCTAAAGAGGCCAGCAATGCACAGCCAGGGAAGAATAAGGTGGCATTCATACTTCCCCCTAATAATCTCTGTGTCTCCCCCCTATTTTCAGCTCAAAAGGGTTGCTGTGCCTGCTGCGATTCCTCTATCGAGTAGCCTCTGTGAGACCTCTCTGCCAAAAGCTTGTCCAGTCTCATAAACTTCCTGCACCCACAGCATTGTCCAGCCAGAAGTCCTGCAGGTTACTCCTTCTGGCAAGAATGACCTCCTCTTCCTTCTGAGTCCATCTCCTTTCACTTCTCCTTCCTCCCAAAATATTATTTTGGCCACATCATGCAGCGCATGGATGAGCAACCACTTTACAGTGTATCACATGATGCATTATGACTAGAAGCACCTTATGATTATGTCATCTGTATACTAACACAGATTTATACATTACTGACGTTGCCTCATTTGATGGGGTAGTGGCTCCTGGGCACTTCAAACAGTTTTGGTTTTTGACGACAGCACTGCTCTCAACATAGAAAGAATTCAGCAGTGGCATTACTGAATACTGGAATTTATAACCAAGGTTGTATGCACAAACATGCATGACAAAGGCTGACCACACTATGCTTGCTCTTCAGAGCAGAAACAATTCAGCTTCTCATCTCTTACTGTAAAGAATGTTTCCATCCCTGATGTGTTGCGTTTAAATATAATGAACTCTTGCATTATTTTATTTTTGAACCAGGCAAGTTGAATGTACTCAAAATATTGCAGTGATACAAACTACTTCTTAGTGTAGGGTTGTGAAACTTGTAATAAACCATCCCACATAATTTTTACATCACACAGCTTCAGAAAATTTATTTTGGATTATTTTTCTGTTGCAAATGCCATTATGCAAAACATTCTGCCTGTAGAAATCATCAAAATACTTGTCTCCAATTTTGCAGTGGTTGCTCTTAGTTATCAAATTCTTCAAACTATACCCCTATTTTTCTAGGATTTTACCTACATCATCATTGCGGGATGAGGGATCTGTCTAGGTCTTCCCCAGTTTCATCACAATTGTGCCTGGAAACTTAGGAGGAGTCATAGTGACAGGGATGACTGCAGGTGAACTAAGGAAATGAGTATAACATTTGATTTTTTCCAAAACACCTAAAATCACTGACAGACTTCATTTAGATGGGTCGTCTCTCTAGGTTTTATGAAGACACAATGGAAAGAATCTGACAAAGGCACACAAAAAGGTACTAGATGGTAACTGAGACACACAAGAAGTACTCTTAAGGCTTGTCGCTGACTAATGAAGAAAACTGCAGAGTTTTGCTGTACCTTAAAAGCTAAGCACCATGTAGTGCCCTCTGCTGCATACGGAGGTAATAGGCACAGCATCACTGAACAATGACATCATTTGATATTAGACAAGACATGTTGCATGTATGACAAATATTTATTTCTTTAATTACTCGTGTTTTCTAAAAATACTAATAAATTATGCAAACATCTCCAGTACCAGCTTAAAGCAGATGTTTTTTACACTCTCTCTTCCCATCCAGTATCCTGCGTTCTGTCTGTGAGCAAGCTGTCAACCCGCCTCCCACATCTACTCAGTGGGAAATTCACGCTGAGAGCGAGATGAGACACTGGGTGGCTCAGGGGGGGGCTGTGCACAACACCCTCAGTATGAGATTTAGTCACAAGACACTCATGACGGCTGAACAGCTCAGTGGGATACAGTCTACACGCTGCCCTCACCACTTGCCCTAAATTGAAGTGAGCTAGAAGTGCCCACCTCTCACTAGTCGCAGCTAAAAGAAACAAAACAAAGACAAACAAACATAAGAGAAGGTTAAACCTCTGACGTAATTTTCAACTTCCAAATAAAAGTGCATTAACAGTCTATAAAAGGTCTTTCACACACAGCACAAAAGAGGTAAATGCAGACTGGCTGAACTTTGAGCCTGAAGAGGATTTGTTGATTGTCAGACAGAACCAAGGAGGTCTCCTAATGTGGAATATAAATATTTAATCTGATTCTGAAATCTTATCTGCTGCCTTTAAGAAGATTAACAGAAATTGTCTTGCAGCAGACTATGAATTCTGAACCATTTCATGAACTAGGAAAATCTTCCAGAAGCAAGGCTTCTGCATTTTAACTAGTTTATTAGCATTCGAGTAAAAATCTAATTCAACAAAGTTGGTCAAGATTAAAACCTGTTCAAGGAAGTTAGGTCATTAAAAAAAGTTATTTGCATACATACATATTGCATGAAACAGGCATGTCGTGCTTGCACAAATATGAAAATGTAAGGTTTCCTATTTTACACGAAACATGAAATGTTTAAGGTCTCCATGAAGATGTTAGATATAAACACTCTTTCTAAAAAAAATAAGTTTTCCCAAACTGACAATTTCTGCTCTAGCCCAGAATGAAAGGAGGTATTCTGGAGAAGAGGGAAGAGCTCATGCATACATCTTTTTTTCTGTCTTACACAGACTGAGTACAAGGCAGACGGTGAATATGATCGCTGTGCTTGGTTCTGCCCTATGAATCCATGAAATTGGCCAAGTTTCAGGCTTCTCCTTCTCTACTCCTTTATGTATACAAATTGGCAAGGAAAGGGAAGCCGTCTGGTTGCAGCTGGCTTCCCTTCCCCAGAGGAAAGCAAGGGAGTCGTCCTTTCCATTTCTTTCATTCCTGCCCATAAGCTAAGCTGACAACGTGCCAGATAGCTCAGTCCTAAGTTTTCCATATGTTTTTCCCCATAATTCCATGGGCTCCAGTAGGGCGTATCTGAAGTAAGAAGAACAGGGTAGGCACTAAGGTGCTACTCTCTTCCCTTGTGCAAGTCCCCTGGCTATCCAAAGTGAGATGAGCTGCTTGGGGCTCTACTCTCTGGTCACAAGCTACCCCAGCTGGCTCGCCTTGCACAGAATCTCTGCTGAGCTGCAGGAATAAGGCAACGGTGACACAAAATATCCATTTAAAGCAGGGCTGAGAAGTATCACCTGTCAGGCAATACTCAAGCATTTGGCAAGTCTGCTTTAAAACTACATTAGCTGGTTGAATTCAGCATGCTCCTCTTTAAAACAAGTTAACCTGTATTTCAGCACTAAATAGGGCTTCAGCTGGGAGCGGTCAGCACGATGAAACCAACCCAGCAGCATGTATACCCACACTCCTGCTTTATTCTCAATAGTCAATTCATAATGAGCCTACCGGGCATCAGCTGAGCATTATCTCTTCACTATTAGCCCCAGGGCTTTTACCTGAGATGTAAAATAAGTCAAATAACCTGGCATTTGTCATGACCAAAGAGTATGAACACAGTTGCAGTACCTCACATAACGCAGTGTGAACCTTTAATCTAGGCAAGACCTCAATCCAAGGGCAACCCAGATCAGTTCTCAAATACAGTGCTGCATGGGCTTCTGCTTGCTACCCAAGAAGTTAGTGTAATGCACCACTTGTACATGTGAACACTTGGATCTTTCCTGTACTCAATGAAAAATTTTAATTATATTTTCATGATGAAAAAGTCCAAAGGACATTGCTCTTTTAAAGCTCTGTGTAATTCTTTATATTGTCTAGAGCAGAAATACCTCTCTTTCACACAAGATTATAAAGACATGGGCCCGTTGCCTCCCAAGCCCACAGGAACCCCACGCACCAGAACCATCCTCTTCAGCAGGGCACAACGAGTACTTCACATCCATTTTTTTTGCACATAATAACTGCAGTCACGAAACGAGTCTCCCCTACAGCAAAAAGAAAGTGCTTAACAAGGATCCTTGCATAATTTCAGGTAAAACACAGTAGTTTCCAGCTCTGCCTGTTTCTTCTTACAAAAACACCCAGTTGGTGAGAAGACGTATGAATGCTTGAGGCAATGCAATAGTGCCACAAGTGCGTTGCCATGGGACACCCTTCCCAGTTTAACAGCCCAGATTGAAGTGGCCCTCACTGTATTTTCCCTCATAGACCTACTGTGTAGCTACTATGAAGTAGAAGTTCTGGGGAAAAACACGGTGCGTGGTCATATATGCTCTCCTGCTCTCGGCTGTAAAACAACAACGGTAACATATCCTTCCCTAAATGGCTTCTGTGAACACAGAAAGAAGTCACATATATTCCAGTTCCGAGATAGGGAGGTCCAAACACATTCCCAAAAGAGTCTTTCTCCATCATAACCCAGAGGCAGGAAAGTGTTAAAACGTAAATTGCACTGGAAATTATAAAGCTGCCATTTCTTAACCTGAGAGCAGTTGCCTTCAAAGCTTTTAAATTTAGGTTTCAGCACATAAATTCCTGAGGTATCTTAAGGAAAATAGAAAGGCTGCTAATTACATGCATATGCGTGCCCTGCACTGTAGGGGTACAATCCTAAATGTCTTCTTTCTTACACTGTGGAAAGCCATTATTCCAGAACATGCTGCCCTGATGGGCCTCATTACTGACAGCTAATCTCGTGTTGCCTCAATTACTGCTGCCACCAGGAGTAAGTTGTGCCAAGTTTACAGACTTTAAAAGTTGGGGTTTTTTATCTTAAGCCAGACACTAATTTTCTATGCAGTATGCTCAGCAATATATATGCAGAATGCTTGTTGGCACCAGCAGCTACTACATGATACTCATCAAAAACTTAAACTATACCAAAAACTCTTCACATTAGAGAGGTTACATTGGACCTTGCCTGTTGAACTGGATCCTGAACTTCATCACAAGTGCTCTCCTTTTTGAGCAGCACGATAATAGGGAAAGGCTGTGGTTACCCTGGGAGGAACCAGGAACAAGAGGGAGCTACATCCCCAACACTAAATGCAGGGCCTGGAGGCTGCTCCTGGGCAACTCCCAACTGGAAGATGAGAGACTCTTTTATCACCTGTTACCCTTTAGCAAGGTACTTGGGGTATATGCTAGGTCTTGGGAAGCTCCTCCTCGTCTTGCAATTTCCTAGGCAATCCCAGAGCCATTCTGGCTGCTGCTGCTTTGAAGCCTGTGTGGTCAGACTGACTACATATTTTCTGGCACACCTAAAGTTTTCTCAAGGGATAGGCTGTGGTAAAAAAAAAAAAATCTCACTTTCTAGCTCCCTCTTCATAAAAGCAGAACTTCCTGTGCCAAAGAAAAGATGCTGCTCTAAGCAAAAGGCAATATATATGCTGCTGCTGCTGCAAAAAAAAACCAGTTTTAGAGTTCCTCTCCCACACCTCCTGCTTCCCCCCAAAAAAAAAGTTGATAGTGCAGTGCATTTGGTGGCCTAAATATGGGTATTACCAGATTCCCCACTGACACAAAGAGGTCATAACTTAAGAAGGTGAGAAAATGACTTAAGTTTCCATAAGAAAAATCGACCTGGAACAATTAACCTGAGAATGGCACCAGAATGAGGTCCCAGAAAGCTCATTTCCAAGATAAGTTTCTACTGGGAAAAGCTTAGCAATTCAGGACTGCTGAGAGTGAGTTCTCACATTTACACCTGACAAAATGGATGCATTTGGACACACAATACTCTCAGAACCCATCTGAAAAAACAACTGCTTTTTGCTACCCTGTTCTTACATCATTTCCTAACCTCCTTATATATGCTAGGAATAACACACCACAATATCCAGTATTATTGGCATCTGCTTCCAGTATAGAGAAAGGAAAACTTTGTTACATGATGGCAAAACCACTGAGGTCCTTCAAGGAACATCCTTGCCTTCCAGGATCCTGCCTGCACACTCGTAACTAATTACTGCACATCACTCCTGATTGTCTTTACAGGTTTATGATACTGTTAAAAATGTTTTCTTCAACTATAAACAGTGATTTTTTTTACCCTTTTTTCTCAAATGTGAGAAGTAAAACACCATACTTTTTGTCCTTCGATAAAATTGCCTACACAGCTACTTTTGACCTTTGAGTGCTTGTTCTCCCTCTCTGCAAACCCCCATATACAAGACAAACTTAGATTACTTGAATTTTTTCATTACCTATCTACTGGACCTGTATTAGTGCAAATAATCACATGAAGAAGTTACAAACTGGAGAAAGAGAAGCATAGCAATGGGCTTTCACTAACCTTTTTCCAGGGTGGGGAAGCTGAAATAACTTGCAAAGGTTGAGCCAAAGGGGACCAAACCAGGCAGTAAATTCGCTCCTGTCGGCTGGTGAGCAAGCAGGGAGAGCTGGTGGCTGGGAGGGGAGGAGGAGCATACCAGGGCAGCTACCAAATTAGAGAATAAGCAGCTAGGAATTGCAAATAACTGCGTGCTGTCTGGGAAGTTGAGAGGAAGAGATATATTCTGCGAAATTGCCCTGGACTGTCAAACATCTGTATTTTTACTCCGCAAAGGGTCTCTGCCCCACCTCCTCTACCAGCCTTCTCACGGCTTTTCACTGGGAACACCACCTTAGTTAGCAGAAAAGCAGAGGGAGCTGGCATATGTGCACACATGCACCTGGAAAGGAGTGCTTAAAAGCCAAAAGCACTCCTGGGCACCACTCATTCCTGCAAATCTTCCACTGTAGGGAGTGCTCTCCGCACCAGTTTCAAGTCTTTTTATGGTCAATGTAGTTGCAATGTTGCCAAAATGTTGAGATTGCTGAAGTTGCTTTGATGGCCTAAGAAGGTCTCCAAAAGCCTGAAGCAAAGGAGGTGTGATTAGTCTTCATAATGAAATTTCCAAATACTGCTCTGGTGAGAAGTCAAAGAACAAAAAACAAACCACAACCTCTGACCTACACCTTCTGTTAGAACATACCTCTGATGACTGTAATACTCCAAAACTTGTAATTATGAATGCATTTTCATTGTGGATGGATGGTTGTGGGTGAAGAAACTTTTAAAAGGAAAATTACTGGAGAACTTTGACAACCAGAATCTCAGATGTCATTTGAAAAGTCAAAAGGATTCAGATTCAAACCAAACAGATTCAAACCTGATCAGATTGCACTGAAGCCAAAACAGCAAAGACCTTAATTTTCCAGTCAACCCTCATATAGGAGAAGAGATTGTGGGGGTTGCCAGTGGTGACAACAAACTCATAGTTTTCAAAACATTGGTCTAACCCCCAGCCCACATGAAAATAATACCTCCTTGCACCATCTCTTAGGAAAATGGATAGCCTTACAGCACCCCATCCTATTTTGACTGCTCTTTTTGTTCACGTTTCCACTGACAGAAGTAATACTTAATCCTCTTTTTCAGCAGACTGTTTCTGCCTTATTTTCTGTAATCATCATTTACCTCAAAATGTATTACGTGGGAACAGGTCATAGCATCACCATGCCTTACCGCCTTCCCCAGCAGTGTCCTCTGACCCGCACTGTACATGAATCCTTGCTTAGTGTTTAGCATTAAGCTTTCATGTTAGTGACTAGCCTATAGCTTTGAGAGTCTTTGGTGCCTTGCTCAGGTTTAGCAAATAATTCTGTCTTAAGTGTTTCTGCTTTAGTTGATCCCCAGACTCACGTTATTTTCTCCTAGCAGAAATGCAAATGCATTTTACTTTAATATGTATCTTATTCATTACAATTTCTAGTTGTGCAACCTTCTTCCAGTTGGTTCCGTATACTTCTGTTTCCTAGTTCTTTGTAGTTGATATTTCTCTTTAGATACCTCTAGTTCTATAGCACAGGAACACCAAATTTATTTCCACACCACTCTCAGATCACTTTTGGATGACAGAAACGTTACACACAGTCTGGCACACCTTCAGTCTGCAGCACATCTATTCTCTGGATATTAAAGGAGCTTTGCTTTCCAGTCCACTCAAGCCAACACATATCAATGAACAAAGGAAAGGTAAAAGAAAAAGAAAAGGAATAGTTCTATAACATAATTGCGTCCTTATAAATAGCATGTTTTCCATGTGTCAGATATCAAAAAGCTTAATGACAACTGATAACTGGCTGATATCTGCAATCTGCTATCAGCTGCTATTTTCAAAAGATCACAAGCTATTCCTAATACTGCAGTACTACTCCACTTAGTTGTGTAGGAAGCTTACATTTTTCAACCAGATGGCAGGTATATACTATTTTAACCAAAATCC
Organism: Tapera naevia; assembly: GCA_033556795.1. Taxonomy (NCBI): domain Eukaryota; kingdom Metazoa; phylum Chordata; class Aves; order Cuculiformes; family Neomorphidae; genus Tapera; species Tapera naevia. Next base: position 11,030,704 of record JAUMJJ010000172.1, on the reverse strand, counting down.
TGTTCTAAGAACAGCAGTCAATATGACAGTGCTTGACAAGCCAAGAGGCATACAAAAGTAGATAACTACATAATACCATTTATTAGTGCCCTTTAAAATAAAATACTTATGAACGGCAACAGATGGGCCAGGCAATCAGGCTGCATGACCTCATTTACTAGGGAAAAAAAAAAGTGTTTAGTTTGTTTTTTTAATTAAACTTCAGCTTTTATTTCCAAAATATACTTTGTAAAACTTGGATGTTATTTTTCTAATGCATATATCAAGCCAAAAAGCCTCTGCACCCTGAAGCAAGCAGGGACAAGAGCTGTTCAGCTGCACTGTAGTGTGATTAACACACACAACTGCATTCACACACAATAGAGGGAAAAGCCACCTCTAGAATCCAGGGTTTCATATGATACAAATAAATTGTTAAAGATCTCTGTCATTAGAGCAATGCCTATCAATTAGCAAATGAATTATTTACACCAGCATTTCTATTGCAGCAGAAGACATTATTCTCTTCTGTTTCACTGCCATCTCCTAAATAGCAACAGCAAACAGTAGCTGTGAAATCCAGTTTACATCTCACAGGAGCAAAATAACAACTCTGTGGTTTTTAATAGGCAGGAATTCAGAATTGCCTTAGCTTGGACATATTTTTTCTTCTTACCCTGCCCTGGTAACAAACATCAGCCTCTTTTTAGATCTGACCCACTGCAGCCTCATATTGCTGCCTCTACTACAGCACATGGTTTGCCCCTCCATACTTACATTACAGCTGGGGTCCTCTCCTCAAATACAAATTGGCTCTGGGTGACTCAGCTGAAACACCCCAGGCGGTCACCGCGGTTTTTTCATCTCTTCTGTGTCAGAGACTTCCCTTGTATTCAAAACTAATTTGAGTGCAGAAGATCCAATGTCCTACCAGTCAAACACACTGACACTTTGGATCCTCTAAATCCCTATCAAAGCATTTAGAAGTAGCTGTCTGTACATTTACTTCTGCCTTTTTTTTGGTGTATACCTATGCAATAAGGAAGCAAACCCTCTTTGTATTTCACACCCATTCACACTGCATTTTTTTCAGGGTGTTGCTAAAAGAAAAAAAAAAATCCCAAGCTAGTTCAGCTGCAAATGGCCAGCTACACAGTCTTTTCTTTTCCTCTGGTTATACTGACTGGCTATTTTCCCACACGCTCCTGAAGTGGTGAGTGACTTGCCTGAGCAAGCAAGATAATGCTTTAGGCAGCAGATTAGAAAATGCAAGGAGTCCAGCAGGCACCTCCTGGGTGGCGTCCTATCCAGAAAGGCTTGGCTTTCCATCCCCAGCTGAGGCTCTGGGAGGTGCCCACCTCTCTGAAGGCTTCCACTGAGCATCTCAGGCACCAAGTGAGGTGCTACAACTTCCCATGCCTCAACCCTGTGTCCAAAGGCAAACAGCAAGAATGATTCCCATCAATGACAGACACCAAGCCTCAGCCCTGTTATTAACCACAGCAACAGGTATCACGTCACCAATCAAGGGCAGATCATTTCAGCCAGGACAGACATATAGCTTACTGGGGAGAAAGGACAGCCTGGGAGCACTACAGTTCCTACTCCATAATGTAGATATGACTTCGGCAAAAAGGTCAGGGAAAAACAGGGATAGAAGGGGCTGGATTGGTTCTCACCCCAGCTGGTAATGAACAGCAAATTACCAAGTGTCCCGAAACAGTTTTCGCAGTAGGGCTGTGCTTTCACATCCCTGGAAGCTTTCAAAGACCTGACTGGATCAGTCCCTGAGCAATCTGGTCTGATCTCACAGCTAGCCCTGCCCTGAGTGCGAAGTTGGACCAGAGACTTCCTGAGGTCCCTTCCTACCTGATTTCTCTTGGGATCCTCTTCTATTTGACCTTCTCACTCAAACCAATACACTGCTGACCATTTACTATCCAAGGCAGCAAGTCCTCACAAACCCAGCACTCTCACTTCAGCGACAATTCACTACAAAGGCACAGTGAGGTACCCTCCTCCAGCCAGGAAGGTCTCTAGACCAAGGTTCTTCTAATGGCCACCACTGAAGACCTCCTAACACATACAGAGGTAGGAGTCAAGAAACGCAGAGATAAGCAATGTCTCAGTTATAAAGAAGGATTTTCTAGATCTCTCTGTAAGCTTTTACTTTTACTATTCTCTCTCTAAGCGTTTACTTCTCAGTTTACTGGTTTTGCATTGAAAGAAAATGTGTGTGGATCAAGCAAGAATAAAGGCATCACTTTTTTGATATTGAGACTAACTGAAAATCTGTGTTACATTCAAATCTTAACTGGAATCAGGAGCGAATTTTACAAGTGGCAATAATGAAACAATGCTGAGAAGGAGCACCCTGACACCTCTTTTCACAGGCTCTTCACTTGAAATTGTAATTATAGTGATCTAGGTATGAAGACAATGCTGACATTAAAAAATTTCATTGCAATAAAAGAAAATACTGTTTTTAGTTTGCGGGAAGATCTTGAATCACAGGTATACCTGAACCATGGAGTACATCCCAGCGGTTCATAGGATGAGTCTGTCAGCTGCACCGAAAAATCCTCTCTGGGAGAGCACAGCTGAGATGCCTGGGGCCACAAACCACTGTTGAACAGTAAAGAGTGGTTTGATATCTTCTCCTGGACAGGAGCATGGTTAGGGGTGATGGCAAGGTAGGAACAAAAGCTAGTCCTGCTGCAAAGGCAGCCCAAGACTTGCAGTATCTCACAATGCCAAGTCAGTCTGGCTTCCTTCTATCTGACTCATACCCACGTGCCAAGGCAGCTGGTACATGGCTGTGCAGGGAGGGAAGCCACATTTCTCCCCTAAGGGAAAGCTTGATTCATGCTAAAAGTTATACCTGTCTGGATCTCAGGAGAGGTATTCGCCTGCTCTTGCTGACACCATGGCTATTTAGCTTCCTTCCAGCACCAATCCAATAGCTTCAGCAGTCTGGGTGCATCACACCTGAGCAGCAGCGGGCAGAGGGGCAGAGGGATTTATGAACAGGGTGACATACCTCAGCCGTTCAGAGTCCCCAGATCCCATTTAAAGTTCCACAGCAAGAGAGGAAAGGGAAAAAGAGAAGAAGAAAAAAAAAATCTAAAAAAGAAGCCCTCACAGAAACCTGAAACGCAGATAGACAGTAGCCTTGTTATCATTGCTGCAGCTCATTTAAAGACAGTGATTTTCCTCTGTGCAGTCACATTTCCAGTTCCTTCGCAGACCTACCTGGAAGGACCAAATGATTTGCATCTATCTTTTCCTAACATTCCACATATTATTTGCATTTATCGTGAAAGGGTGAAGAATAATAGTGCTTAGTGCAAGAAATAAATACATTTTAAAAACAAATCAGTCAGCGCTGCCAGCCAGACAAATGCAAAAGTTGACAAAATACAGCCTTTCATTATTTTTTCATTCCATCCAATGCACAAAATACATTAAATATAAAAGAGTGCCTCACATAGATTTTTTCCAGCTGAATGGAGCTTTGACAGTCAAGAACACTGCATTTTTCACATAATAAAATGTGATTTTCCATCAATTGTACCAGTAATGAAAATGTAGCATACAGCACAATCCCTTGAAAGCCAAGAAGTTGAAGCCAAGGGTGAGGCTGAAAGTTGCAAAACCAGAATCCTCAAGGGAAGAGAAGCTGGGGATAGAGGAGAACTGGTCTTCTGCCAATCATTTACTTTTCTACCAATGTCCCCCGAAAGAGCTCCCCCTCCTCCCATTCCTGATGTTTGGGGTGGGCAGCCAGAAGAAAACCATCCATCTGGTTCCCATCATAGGAAAAACTGCCTAGGCTATCTCCTGCCAAAGCCTGTCATTAGCAATCAGCATGAGACAGAGCATGAGAAAACATAGCACAGCTAAGACAACAAACTTAATACTTTTAATACACTAATCGTAGCAACAGTACTCAACTTTGCTCTTTATAAAAATATCACAAGAGTCAGATGGGTCATCCCAGTAGCCTCATTTTATCAGAGAAATTAAAGTAACAAGCAATGCAAATGTTATTTTCTTCTGCCATATTATCCATCAGCACCTATTACAAGCATCTACAGGAGCAAAATATTGGCAAGGAAGGATAATTCAGTTAAGCAGGTGCAAGCTACCCATTAATAGACTTCATCTCCTTTTAGCTACAACATAATAGACACAGCATTTAAATCCTTATGTAGGATTTAAATCTAGATCTAAGATCTAGCACTTTATGAACGCTTGGAGAGATGGCCATTAAAATGCCCATTTTCTTGCCACAGAGGTTCAGCATAATCCTTCCCACCTTCCCCAGCCTTGCCGGTCATGTTAAGTAATGCCAGCATTTCCAGTTTCCACAAACAAACTACCCTTCTTTGCATATGATCCTTTAAGATCGATTTTATCACTTTCATTTCAGGTGACCAGGAAAAAAAAAACAAACAACAAAACCCAAACCCACATACAAGTGATCTACAGCAATACCTCCCGGGTTGCTGCTCTCCACAGAGAGTGGAGACCTGCAGGTGCATTAGGACCGTGCACTGCTGGAAACTGCAGGCAGAGGAAAGCAGCACTGCCGGTTGGACTTTTCAGACACAACTTCCCCCCCCCCTCGGGAATATAATCACACATACACTAATTACTCAATAAGAGTGTTGGTAAATTACCTATCTGAAGTAATTAAAGCTGACTGGGGTCACAAGTGATCTTGCCAGTAGGGGAGAGAGAGAGGCAGTAAGCTCTAATCTTTTGCTATTCTCTGAAGTTGCCTCAAGCCTCAAACCAGACTCTGCAGGAGCTCATTCTCCTCCCCGCAGGCAACGCAGGCTCCTTGTTCAGAGTTTGTCTGCTCTATATTCCCTCTTGCTTCAGCAAGAGCTGCCCCTGCTCCATTTGCTCAATCCTGCCATGCTGGAAGAGCTAATGGGAGCAGGTGAGCACTTTGGGATCTCCAGGAAAGCCACCTGAGAGCAGCTCTGTGTCACGATGCCTTCCTTGAGCTCCTTGCACCACAATATCAGCAACATCATGATCAACACTTGCACAGCAGCAATCAAAGCTGCTAAGTTTCTTTCCAAACTGCACTTCTTCCTGTCCTGGGGCATGGAACAGAGATGGCAAATGTGGAAGAAACTTTCGACTGTCCCCATGCATGTCACTGTCACCCAGCTTGCTTCTCTCAAGCTTCCTCCCTTTGTTAGGCTGTTCCCACACAGATCTAATAATATCCTGAACAGATGAGTGAATATGAATAACAGCTCTTTCTTCCTCCTTTCAGGAAACATTTTCCCCATTTGCTTCTCTCACCTCCCTGCTGCGGTATTTAGCTCCAAACTTTAACGACCCATTTAAGAAGGGGAAAGAGGCTTCTAGGAATTACTTGCCCTGGGCCATTCCATGGGCTTCTCAGAAGTGCAATATCATCCTTTATACCCTCTAGAGTCGAAAAGGAACCATCTCAGAACTACAGTTAGACACAGAAAGGGAGGGGAGATTTTGTCTCTATTGCATGTTTTGCTGCATTTATTATCCAAGTGCTTTAGAAAGTAAATATCACTGGAAGATCAGAGATGAGCTTCAGCCCAAGTCTGCTCCAACTTGATGCCGGATAATCAGTGAGAAACTTTTCAAAATGTGGGGGTTTTCCCCATTGTGGGACAGGACATTTATGTCTGAGCCCTCTGGGCTGAAGCTAACACAAGCATCCAAAGGGACAGACAGGCATTGGTGCCACAGCCTGGCATGAATCCACAGAAGAGGGCAAGGAGGTAGCACTGCTCACTGAGAGGGGCCTGAACTGCTGCAAGAAGTAACTGCTACAACAGAAGTCCTTATCCCTGACCTGATGTGCTCCATCACAGCTCCTGTCCTTCATTCCTGCTCTCTTGGCTTGACACCACATACTCACATGCTGGTTTGTAAAAAGCTGTGTGCCAGTTTTGACTCCTTCAGGCTGTTCACTGGATCCCAGGGATCATTCCCGTGTCCCAGGAATAAGATGCACAACCGCAGGACACAAACAGGAACCAGCCAGGGGGCACTGCATGTCTGAGAGAGCTGGAGAGCAGGATGAGATGAAGAATGAGGAGAGAGAGCTCTGTGAAAAGCCAGAGAGGCAGTCTGGAAGGAAAAGATATGGTAGAAACAGAATTTATCCCCCCTAAAAAAAGGAAAAAGAACAAAAAAGGCAGTGTTAGAGCAACTCAGCTGTTGAAGACCCAGCAGTTAAGATGGGAGAAGAAGCAACCAGTCCACTGCTGATGGAAAAGTGTTCAATTTCTCTCCCATATCTTCTATCACAAGATGGAAAAGGGTGTGCAAAAACTCTCAGGAAACAGAACTAGTACAAGCATATCTTTCTTTTATCCCTTAAAAGTCATGGATCATGAAGGTTTTGCTTCCCCTTCCCCACTCTTCTCATCTCCAAAACATTTTCCTGCTGTTTTTCCACTCAGTAAACTTTTAAATAGCAGAAGATATTGTATATAGGAAGCCAGTCTGTTGTTTAGACACAGTCGTTCAAACCTAAACAACATAAAGAGGAAAAAAAGCAGAGGAGACAGGCAGATGGTGGTGAGCTGTGCAGACAGGCATTGCAGCCCGAGTGTTACTGCAACATGCTGAAGCACAGTTTGCCAGAAATTCTAACTCCCTGGTTTTTTACATGCTTAAAAATGCAAATACAAAGTCTCACTGCAAGGCTGAAAGTTGGGAGCTCAAGTTTCAGCTCAAAACTACATTCCTAGTGCTGTCTTACTGGAGCTTATGAAAATTATGCATGTATATTGAAAAAATCCGATTTGATGTGTGTCTAAACTTAAAAAAATAGACTACTACTTTGGAGAGGTAAAACAGGGAAGAACATTATAAAACTTGCTTTTTATTAGTTGATCACAAAAGTCTTCACCCAAAATTCAGTAAAGCTTCTGAATATGAAAGACTACCTCAGTACTGTCTGGTACCCTTACATTTGAAAAAAAGCATTGGGTAATTTTTAAATGCATAATGCTTGCTATTATATATACTACATACAGTATACTTAACAGGATAGAACCCAACAACTGCAAAAATATATCCAGGGATATCCACATTAGGAAAAAAAGAGTACTTCCCTCTCTTTCACTTGAAATTGCTGCAATCCCTGCTGAGATAGGCTGCGAGGACAGGGTGAGCACCCAGTGACACCTTCCTTGACCACACCAAGCACCCAGACTCCGGTCTCTGCTCAGCTGCCATCCCTGCATCTCCAGCCAAGGCAGGGCAGCCAAGCGCTGAGGAACTATTCTCACTGACTCAGAACTTCTTTGTTTTGATGAGGTAAATGAACGGTTGTGTTTGCGCCCTAAGTGGACCATAAATCACCAAGGCATTTAGCCACTTAGCTTAGTGCTGTCAAACATACTTTGCGATGGCCAAACACAATCTGTGTGACAAATTTACAGCCAAACACAACCTGTGTGACAAATTTACAGCGGAAGTTTTCAGACCACCACTAAGTTCTGCCTGAAAACCCCCAGCACTAAGAAGAAAGATGAGAGAGTCAGGTCAAAATAAGGAAAAAAATAAGGAATACTGTAAGTACCAGTGATCTAAATAGGTACAGATTCTCTAGAGCATGTGACAAGTGAAGGCAGAATAAAATAACCTGGAACTAAAAAAGGCAGAGGTAACGCTTTCGCCTCAGCACTTCTGCGATCTCACACTGTGTGTCAGCAGAAAGACCAGTGCTCACAGAAAACGGTGCAAAACATGGGATGTACTGAGGCCCAGCTGCAAAACAGATTTACAAAGGGACGATTTATACCTTGAAAAAAAACCGGATCCGACTGCGGGACGAGAGGAGACGAGAAACCCCGGCCTGGGGGGGCCTCTAGCGGCTCCCTCTCTCCATCCACCCCAAGAGCAGCAGCTCCACCCCATCCCTGCTCTGTACCCAGTATTCCTCCCATGCACCGCCTCCCTGGCATCTGCAGTCCTGGAGATTTCTAACCAAACGCCAAGCATGCAAGAGCTGCTGCTGCTGACTTGTTGAATTTTGTTTGTCATCCCTATTCGATAACCTTGAAGCCTGTGTTCAGTTTTTGGCCCCTGACTACAAGAAGGACATTGAGGTGCTGGAGTGCATCCAGAGAAGGCAATGAGGCTGGTGAATGGGCTGGAGAATGACTCTTATGAGGAGTTGTTGAGGGAACTGGGGTTGTTCAGCCTGGAGAAGAGGAGGCTGAAGGGAGACCTCATCACTCTCTACACCTGCCTGAAAGTAGGTTGTAGCCAGGTGGGGGTTGGTCTCTTCTCCCAAGTGACAGGCGATAGGATCAGAGGAAACGGCCTCAAGTTGCGCCAGGGGAGGTTCAGATTAGACACCAGGAAAAATTCCTTCACTGAAAGGGCTGTCAGGCACTGGCACAGCTGTGCAGGGAGGTGGTTGAGTCCCCATCCCCAGAGGTGTTTAAAAGACAGGTAAGATGAGGTGTTCAGCAATCTCAAAGTTCTTTTCCAACGAAGCGATTCTATGATTCATCCATGCAGGGAACATATTCACAAAGTCCTCACTCTTTTCACTTTCCTAAACTGGCCCACGGTGTTGGTGAAAACACAACTGCAAAACCAGTCGATGCTGGTGAGGATGCAGGTCAACCCAGAGCTGCCACCCAAGCTGCTGACAACAGCCCTGGGACCAGTGGGTACCAGCTTTCCTCTACAGTCTGCTTACCAAGGGCTTGCCACTCCATCTCCAACCCTCTCGGCATGGATAGCCCAGCCCCTGACCACTGGAAGAGGCACCCAAACCACTGGAGGGCCATTGTGCTTGGGCTGAGTAGGCTCCAGCCAACATGGAAGTCTATTTTGTTTTATTTTATTTTACTTTGAGTTCCTGCAACAAAACTTGGATTTGCAACGCAATCTCAGTCAAGCCATACAGTCTGTCAATGTTTGCCCATCAATTTGGGAACAGGAGAAAACAGCAAGGCTGAAGGTTAGAATTACTTCAGGGCTCTATTTGTGGCATCTCAGATCACTACCACCACCACCCCTTGCCTTCCAGTGCTCTCAGTTTAGCACAACCCCAAGGGAGTCCCTTTTTTAAATCCCATAGGGATACCAAAGGGAGCACAGGCTCAGGCCACGGTGCATTTCGCTCACCTCTGAAGTCCATGTTTATGGGTAACATCACTAAACAAGGTTGTTCAGGTGGGAAGGAACCACGGCAAGTCTCCAGCCTCCTGCTCAAAGCTTCATGTGATGTTGAGCAGGGCTTGGTCCAGTTGGGCCTGGAAAAGCTCCACGGACAGAGTCCTGCCGGGCAATTTGTCAATGCTACCCTCATGAAGATTTTCTTTTTTTAATATTTTATCAGAAAATTCCATTTTGGTTTGCAGCTATTGTCCCTTGGAGCCTGGCTTCATCTTTTCATTGAATTCTTCATAAGTAGGGGCAAGCTTCTATAAGGTCCTCCTCCAAACTCATCTCTTCTCCAGGCTGAAGAAGCTCCTGTCAATCAATGTTTTCCAAAGCATGTGCTCCAGGGCCCTGACCATCAGAGAACTCAGCAACTGGGCTGTTTTACATGATGTGCTTTTCCTATTTCATAGGATCTAAATTAAATGCTAAAATGTATATATGTGAAGCCAGAGGCTGAAGATTAGATAGCTGTCTAATAACAGCAACAAGCTTACCATCTAGGCCTATGTTTAAGCAAAAGTCAGACAGTAGAGATCATCCATGGCTTAATAAAAAAGCAAGCCTCCTTCAAGGCAGCAGAGGGAACCTAAGTTCCATTTTTCACGTCTCACTGTGAAATACACACGAATATACTTAACTCCATGAAAACTTAATGCTGTCAATATGAGTCATACTCTGAAATGCTGATTTGCTTTATACCAAAAGAATCCTCTGATCCATATACCAAACACATTTGATGTGGGTAAATTATTTGTAACAAGACAGATGTCATATTAGTAAAATACATGCTGTGGTCCAAGAGACTGTGCTCAGTGCCCAGTACTTGGCAAAAACTAGAAGAATTATTAACACCTTTGTATATGTTGACGGCAGTGGTAATAATTAAATGTTACAAGGCCTGAATAAAACTCCCAGGCAAAGGAAGCACAGGAGACATATATGGCCAGCCTGACAGGTTACTCTGGCAGCAGCCCTCTTCCTCTGCTACGGCCACATCCTTCAGCAGAGCTGCTAAGAAGTGCCAGCTGGAGTTAGCACTGCACCCCCAAGCTCAGCTCGTGTACGTGTTGGGGTACCCTGGCAAATCACTGCTGTGCATGTAGGAAACTCAGCCTTCGTGCAGAACAACTTCAGCAAACCCAGTGAGCTAACACTGTCAAGAGCTGCCACCCAAACAAAGGGACAAACAAAGCACCGTGGCTCAGGGACACTGAATAAAATGTAAGGATTCTGCAGTCTGGAAACCGACACCAAAAGCAGCCAGTCAGACTGGTTAGCTGGCTACTCTGCTCCTCCACGAAAGAATCAGGATTTTCAACTCACTCCCCAGGCAAGCTAGAAGGATGAGTTGTCACCATGACAGAGCTGCACTGAGGCATAATGAAATCACCAGCGAGGCTCCCCAGGTAAACTCAACCACACACCACAACATCCTCCAAAGAAACTTTACAAAGACAAAAATTTAATACCACTGCTTTTTTTGATGGAAAAAAACAAGTTACCTTCTTGTTCTTTTTCCTAACATTTTTGGGGACATCATTTGGAAGCTTATGTTCTACTAGCAGCTAATCATTTCCCCCCACCATTGGTGACACTTCAAACCAAAAAGTGTCACACAATTCAAAACAAGGAGGTATGAGAATGGTCAGCAGGCTGTGCAGGCCATCCGTGAGCTACAAAGCTATTGATCTGGAATGCACACATCTTTCTTCTTCCAGCTACAATCAATTGCTATTTTTCAAGCTCACCAACGCAGAAAACTCCATCACCACTCGGCATGCCAAAGCATACTGAAACTGCTCCAACACGTTACGCTGGAATTAAAACAAAGAGTTATTTCTGGTTTGTTTTATTTCCTTGCTAATGTGGCAACTGTTTTAGGATCTTTTGCTGAGAGCAGCTATACTTTCCTGAGAGCTAATAAAGTTAACAGCAAAAGTAGTTGTGCCCTGGACCAGACCAATGCCAGGGATCAGATGGAAGCAGTGCAGCACATCAAAATGCTGTTTGAAACACGGACAAGGTAACATAGATTTTTTTATTAACCAGAACTGAACTAAAACTGTTGATACATTTGAGAGGTTGCTCACTGAACAAGACAGGCTTCCCTAGATTTAAACGCTGCTTATCATCTATTCCCTGCTTGGCCACCCAGTGGGGTATATAGATTCCAATAGCTGTGCCTACTGAGAGCAGGTCACTGCCAAACCAGTGTTAACCAACATCAATGTATGTCTGTTCCCAAGACCCTTATGGGAGAAAGCAGCTAAGCATAAAGCAAGATTACAAACAGGGAGTGAATGGCATGGATGTTGACACTGTGTCGTGGCTCTGGGGTGGTGAGCCCTCCTCCCTCTGGCTCCAGGTCAGGGGGTGTCTAGCCCAGTGTCACACAGGCTAGATGGCAAATACACCTTGCTGATCCCCTGCCACCCCTGCAGAGGTGCATCTTGGGGTGCTTTGGGACAGGAAGTGTGAGATTTCAATGCCCTGTCAGCCTTGGAGGGAATAAGCAAGAGGTAGCAAATTCAGTGTGAAGGGCAGCAGCAGGGCTGGGGTAAGCAAGTATGAGTATCACCTTATGTGCAAGAGGATACCAAAAGGCTTTGAGAAGAACCCACTGCACCATGGCAAGGAGAGAGTCCAGACATGAGCATCGTGGATTGATGGAGAGACTCCTGCCAGCTTGGAGAGGTGTCACAGCACCCCGCTGGAGCCAGGACCCAGCTACAAAGGGTTGGCAACCAGGGTGCTAATTCATAATACATCCGTAAACACCTTTATTTTTCTGGAGCTACATCAAGGCCTGGAAGCAGAAAAAACAGTTACTCCAAACCAAAACCTGGCACAGTGGCCCCACTTGTGATTACTTGAGAGCCAACACATTCCCAGGACAGTTAATAGCACCATGCTCTGCTTACAAAAGAGGACTGGAGAAACAAAAGCAGAATAAGCAGGGGCAGCAGTACCTCTAAGACACCAAAGTTGCAGTTACAGAGGACTGCAAATAGGCCAGAGGTCAAAGACCATCGAAACGCAGACTTACAGTATATCCTAGGCACAGCTTTAGAAGCAGGTATTTCTCTCTGCTCAGCAGCTGTGAGGCTTCAGATGGAGACTTCGCCCAGCCTGGGAAATAACCCTTTCATAAAAAGGCAGGCACGTTTGGGATATGGTCCAAGAAGCATGCAACAAGAGCCAAAAGACATTTGGAAACATGATCTGTAAGCTAAAGCTCAGAAAATTAAGAGAAAGTTACAGAGATGGTGAATACATCCAGAGAATATACAGTCCTGAGACAAGATAGCTGTACAGAAAGGACAGTCATCAGTTGTTCTACTGCACGAAGGAAAACAAAACTCTGTTCTACACCTATTAAGTTTTGAGGGTATTATGAAAACCTTTCTGACACAGAGAGTGAAGGCCTGGCACAGGAGCTGTTGACAGATTGTGAAATCACCCTTATCAGAGGTTTCAAAGATAAATATCTATCCTTCTTGGGGGCAAAGAGATGAATTAGAAGGTATCTTGAAGTCCCTTCAGGCCCTGAATTTCTAAAAGTACTCCACTTCCACTGGCAAGCCTTTTCTTGTCAGTAGGGTCTGATTATTAGCCTTAAAAAAATTTTTAAAAAAACTTGTCCTTCATTTAGCTCTGTGATGCCAATTCTCATCTTCTCAGCAGACCATACCTCTGTACCAAACCTCAGTTGTCAGAGCTTCATGTGTTCATACATCTAATGAACATGGTGGATACAGAAAACATCAGCCTTGCCAGCTTTACAACAAAAAACACACTGAATTACTCCATGACAGCATAGCCTTGAGGCTTGCACAACACCCGAAGACACTGGCTTATCAATAATACACAGACGCTTTCACTGAGCAGAGGAAAGAAAGTCAGAGGTGAGGGGCAGCAGAGGATAATTGAGAGATTTAAAATGAATATGTAATAGTCAGATCTGTTTCCTGTTTCCAGAAGTAAAGGAATTTCCTGTTTTCACAACTGGCTATTTAAAGAAAATTTTGACAACGGAGGGTTCAGGGTTGGGTCTTTTTTTCTAATAATGCCAAATAAAATAAAATAATAGGACCGGTATTCCTGAGCACATTCTTTGGAGAGGAGTGGCCCACCATTTGTAAGCTGTGCAGATCACACACTGCTCAGCTGCAGCACCCAGCGATGGAGGAGGAGGAGGAGGAAGAGGAAGGCTTAGCAAGCGAGTGCAGCCTCTGTACCAGGGCGCTGCCATGAGCCTCTTCTTTCAGCCCATGCCATAAACACTGAGGTCAATCCAGACTGACCAACAGGGACACCGAAACAGCAAAGGCCCTACAGCCAGCTCCTCATCTCAGCTGCTGCAATTACTCGGCAAAATACCCAAAGATTCTTTTTTCCAAGCATGAAGCTGGATGCTTTTCATTCCAGCTTTTTTACAGTCAAAAAGAGGAAAGAAAAAAAAAAAGAAAAAAAAGAAATAAACCCTAGATTTCTCACTTGTGGAATATTTCTGTTATGCTGTCATTTTAGTAATTTTCATCTCCACTCCATGGCAGTTCAAACAGGTTAAAAAGGCAGAGGGGAAGGGGGGGAATATTCCTAGTTTACAACAGCATTTGAATGTATACAAACTGCTTCAGTGTAACATTTAGCAAGGCACTATATAGAGATCCATTTGTTCATTTTCTAAACAATTTCAAGATATAGCTCTGCTGATAGTAGCAAGAGAGCTCTGGCCTGCTCATGGTTTTGAATTGGAAGTACTCCTATGTACAGGAGCAAACCGTGCACTTTGAAAACTTCAATGTTTTATACGCTTCACATAGACAGAATCGCTTCTCTTTTTAAAGGAAAAGTTACAGATGCAGTTTTTCAGCACTTAAGAAGCAAAACTCTGTCCAGGTCAATCCTGAGGAAGAAAAAGCTGCACGTCAGTTTGTACAGTACTGCAGTAGGATGATACCAATTTGTAAAGGAAAACCAAACCAATAGTGTTTCAGAAGGGCTGGCTGGGCTCAGGACTTTGACACAGGAGACCATACAGGTAGAGAGAAGCTGGCGCTACAGTACTACAGTGGGAACCCTAGCCTTGATCTTGATAAAGTAAAATGTTTGGGCTCTGCAATTATCCTGACCTAGAAGCAGAGGGCAGAGCCTGAGACGTTCCACGAGTCTTCATGATGCAAGACTTTCCTGATGCGTCTTTTATTCCTGACTCCACAGGAACACATAGACTTATCCATCTGCCAGTTTAATGTATGTTTAATGGGCACAAATCTAGGGGAGAGGAAGGGAGTTGGACAAGATTGCCATTACTCTTCAAATCCTTTGCACCACTCCTGTGATTAAGGGAACCAGAAAGATTTGTTATGGGGAAATGTAAGGGGTGTCCAAACCAAAATGGGAGCAGGAGACAAAGACAAAGAAGAGGAACTAATGATTCCTCTAGCTACCACTTCATATGATGCAGGGCTACAGGCAGTGCTGGTTTGGCAACAGCCACTTCGGATGTGAACAACATTCAAAAATACTGCTTCAGATTTTTGCAACATTGAAAATAAAGATTATTTTCTTTTTTATATTATCTGGGCTGTGAAATATTTGCGACATTCGAGTCAATGCACAGACAAGTGTCAAATCGATAAGGGATTGAAAGACCAGATTTCATGTCATTTTGCACAGAGAAATTGATGCTGAATGGAAACACACCTGCTCACCTCAGTTGCCAAAACGCAAACTGCCTGTTGCAAAAACCTGGTCCATTTTTCCTGGACAATTTTTCCACCTGTTTCCTGGTAAGTAACGACATTCAGCAGCAGCAGGGAAACAGCAGCATTTAAGGGTCATGGTGATAGACTATCCACAGGAAGAGGTGGAAAATCCATACTCCAGATACAATTCCCACAGTGGATGCTTTTACCCCATCACAGTCCCAGTTTGGTTTTCTGCACACCGATGAAACCCATCCTTGGCATGAGTAGTTGGCAAGGGATG
Source organism: Tapera naevia (assembly GCA_033556795.1). NCBI lineage: Eukaryota > Metazoa > Chordata > Aves > Cuculiformes > Neomorphidae > Tapera > Tapera naevia. The sequence continues at coordinate 11,015,533 of JAUMJJ010000172.1, read as the reverse complement.
GCCTTCCTGTGGCCAGCACCAAGAAGGGCTCATCTGAAAATCAGCACTTTGGCAACACCAGCTTGCTAAGCCTGCTCAGCAGTGGCCCATCCATATGACAGCCTACCTGAGAGGCTGCCCCAAGCAACCTCAACATGTAAGCTCCTGGTTTGTCATGAAATTCTCTTTATAATATCCTCAATGGCCAAACACTTTCTGGGATGTACTTTCAGAGAGGGACAGGTACAATCAAGCTAAGGAGACCCAGAAAGGTCTGCAAGAACTTTTCACAGTGGCATTGGATTTTCTTTTCACAAGTTAAGAGACCTTCTTGCAGCCAGTAGCTATCACAGGGCTTAGCCAGAGTTGTAATTGTGTGCAAACAGCCACACAGGAGCTGCAAACATGCATTTCACAGACACTATGGTGTCTGCCACGATGCCATGACTTCCAGTGTGCAAACATGGTAGCATTGCCAGGATCTCAGGTCCTAAAAAGGCAGTGAGCTTGGGATGTGCTCAAACAGCTTCAAACTATTAAAGATGCTAAAAGGCAAAACCTAATCTCCCCATAGAGGAATACCGAGCTGGCTGTGTCAAGCTCCTGACAGCATTCACCAAGAGCTACACGAGCCATTTCCTACCAGAGAAGGACCAAAGCTGCCTCCTGAACGAGCATTCCTCAGAAACAGAGCAGATATTGAAACGAGCTTGCAGAATCATGCCCAAAAGTCACAATAATACATCACAAGTAGCAGTAAGTTATTCAGTGATCTGAAGCACCAAACCTCCAAGACCTGCAATCATTCAGGAAGTCTGGAAGAAGGCAAAATTAGCTCTTATTTCAAAAGCAGCAGAGCAAGTACAAGCTTGACAGCAAGAACTCTACAGCTTCTGACTTTTGAAAATATTGCAGAAAATATTAAGCAGGGAGGGCGGGAAATAAATTTAAAAAAAAACACTACCTGCCTAGCCTGCCTCTACCCCACCATTTTACAGCTGAGCACTTCCCAGCACACCTCTCCTGCGAGGTGGAGGTGGCTGGCAGGAGAAAGAAAGGAGGGCTCCCAAGGCCAGTGGTAATGACCTAAGTAACATGGCTAATGACGGCAGGAATCAGTAAGCTTCGCTTAGATGCTTACTGTCACCACTGCCAAAATCAGTGGGAAGCATGTGCCAAGAAAAATCTGGTCTAGACAACAGCAAGGTATGGAGCTGCAGCAACCAATGCTTTCAGTTCCATTTGTCACTTACTCCAACAGACTACGACATCTTGCTTCATTGGAAGAAACATACACAAAGAAACCAGACGTGATGTTTTCTCTTGAATGTCAAAATAATAGATGAGAGCAAGTTTGTCCACTTGGAATATAAACTGTGTCCCACAGAGCACAAATGAGGGCATCAAGTATTAAACTGAGGACTTGCTGAACAGGATATTGTCAGATGCTGCAGTGTTTTCCATGTACAACTAATGGTCTGGAGCCTGCATGTTTCTGGCTTTCTGTGCTGTAATTTTATGCTGCAATTACTTCAGTTTGAATTAGTAAGACAGCTTGCACAATCAAGAAAACATTTAACTAACATTTAAAAACAAGTTCTGAGTTTGGGTTTTAAGCATAATTGAAAATAAAAGCACTGTGTGCAGGCTAGAAGCTTGAAAAAGATATTGCAAGATATTCTTATTGCGAGATATTCTAACGCCATTCCTGGTAACTATTACCATCACAAATTACTTAGTGCACAAATAATTCTCCAAACCTACGTATCTGCAGACCATATGCATTATCAGAATCTAAATCGAAGTTATTCAGGCCATTCAGATAAGCAATTGCTTATCAAGTCAAAACCAAGTGCAGAGCCATTTCCCCCTTATTCTTTTACAGATAAAACAACTTCATTACAGATACCTAAATTTTTAAGTGCTGTTGAGAAACAACTTACATTTAGTAACTTCAATTTCACATAGAAACTGCAGAGGGAGGTCAGCTGGAAGAGACAACAGCTGTGATATGAAGCAGAAGGAAAGAAGGTAGCTTACACATGCAGAAAGGAAAATAGCAGCAGCAGCAGCATCTCCACATAACAGGAAAGAAAAACAGTAATGAAACTAGGAAAGGAGAAAAATGAGGAGAAAAGTAAATATGCCAGGTAGTTCACACTACACAGGAAAATGGCTAGACTGAAACAAGCTTGTAGACATCAGGAATAATCTGAAGCTGAGATTTTCAGGCCATATCCATGAATTTATATTTCACCTGCCTAAAAAAGAAATGAGGACTATCCATTTTATCTGAAGGATGTAACTTAGTTATTGGAAGACAGCACTATTGACATCAAGTGGAGGAGTACAATTAAATCAAATAAAAGATGCAAGGTAAAAGGACAAAAACATGAAGCGGTGAGTGAAGATTTCATCAGCTGCTGGATGGCAAAGCACCTTAGGGCTTTTAAAAGGTAGGAGGACTCTGAACTATTTTATACTTAATTTTTCCTAACTGTGCTCTCTTAATTTATGTCTATGCAAACCTTCGGGACCACTATCAGCTTACCAAATTTGTCATGGAATTAATGTGCAGCTCTGCAGCCAGATTTCTCCTTGAAGACTATATAAAAATCACATGACTTTGAAACCCCTTAAAATGACACCATTGATTGCCTTCTGCTTCCAGGTCAAGCAACCTTGGAGTCAGGAGACTAAGGAATCACTAATAACAACAGGTCCTGCATCTTGAAACTGTCTCCTCCTAAATGCAGTTTCTATAGTGAATCTGGGCACAGTATATGCTCCTTAAATTCAAGGCATGAGCCCTTCCCTATAGGCTTTGCATGTTTGGTGTAACACTACAGCACAAAACAATTCTTCGTATAATCGCTCCATAAACACTTTTAAATGAAAAGACTTAAAATACACATATAATATCTACTATACATACACTATCTATAGTTGTCCTCAGAAGATGACAACACATCTGGATAGCACACACATTACCTCCAGGGGCTGGTGTAGCCTGCCTCCAAAATGTCAAAGTCACTTTCAAAGCAGATTCCTCCTGTGCTAAATTTAATCCCATAAAAAGCAGTAAAAACATGCTACCCACATTCACATAGTGTGTCTTAGGACCCCAAATGCGAAAGGTCATTTATCAGCAATTCTTTAGGGAAAGAGAAATTGGTATTCCCATTCCCTGTGACCCTGCTCCCAATACCACTCAGGGAAATGGGGGCTCCAACACGCCTTGACCCAACCCCACAAAGCTACTGCTCAGGGCTGACAGGCAAGGATTTCACCACGTACCTATGACAAAAGTTTACGTGGTTTAGCTGGTTTGACTAATTTCTCTTTTGAAATATTAATATAGCTTCAAATTACCTAGGAAGCAGCACTGTCCATGTATTCAGACTCCCTGGTCAGAAGAGGAAAATTTTGCTTTATTCAGGTTTGAAGCACACCTTCTCCCCTGCAAGTTTTCCCTCCCTTCTCAACCTCACCCTTTGAAGTGGCCAGCTGGCTAATGCCAGCTATATTTGCCAGTACTGTAGGTTGTGGCCCAACTGGGCAGGATTGCACATAGGAAGTGCAGATTTCCCAATCATGGGTGTTCCCATTTCCCATTGCATAGTCAGTAAAACTGAGTACAAGCAATAGGCCTAATAATTAAATAGCAAGCTCATATTTGGTGCTTTTCATCAGTGCACTCCAAATGCATTACAAGAGCAGCAGCATGTTGTTATTGCTGTTTGCAGTACAGGGAAACTGAGGCACTGAGAGATGAGTTTCCTTACAAGGTTCACATAGTGGGTTGAAACAAGGCTTGGGAGGGGACCTGTTAGCACAAGTTTGAACCTAAATAGCAAAGAAAATGAAGTTATTATCTGCATTCCATCAAGTACTGTACCATATGGTTAGAGGTGGGCACGAGTCCAATCTAAGCACCCAAGCGACTCCTTCAGCTCTAATGAAACAAAACCCAAAACTCGCATCCTCATAGTAATCAGAGTAATCCTTTAAGCTTTGCCTGCATTTCTGCTGACACTGTCTTATAACAAAGCGTAAATCCAGCAGACGAGCAGTCTCTAACATTACACATACCAGATCCCATCGTCCCAAACCTCTCAGCTTCCGAGAGGACTTTTTATATGACTACAGGCTGTTTCCATTCCTAGCAAGAAAGTGTTCTTTAACAAAGCACCTTGGTTCCTGATTACATCTCCAGCACGTGACAGGAAGACACTGTACACATTAATTACTCTTTAGAAAAATCAGAGATTCTGAGATTTAATAATTCAGTGTCTGCAACACAAGACCTCGCAAGTCTTTCATTATTAAATATTGTACAGCTTACCAAATAGAAGAAAAAGCAAATGAAATCCAGATATAAAGTCTTTGTTTCCTTTGAAAACTACTTTGAAGGACATGATCTCATGCCCACCAAGAAATGGGGAAATGAAACAGGGGATGAAGGACAGGAGAGGAAAGCTTTCCCCTGGGTATTCTGTGCCGACTGGCTGGATATGCAGAGATCCTATTTATGTTTAAAATGACACTTCCTTGGGTTTCTGCTCTCAAATGTAAAAGCAAGACATTCTGGACTGCAAGCTCTGTCCTCTGCCCTCAAAGACCTGCAAGATGGCCACCAAGGAGAACCACGGAGAAAACAAAGGGTGATACCACAATGACTCTGAAATCAGAGAAGCATGTCCAAGCCAGATGGAATGCAGCAATGCTACTTCATGCCTCACAGCCAGTGGGTTTCCCTCCTCCATATTTTAGTGGTTCAAGTATTTAACCCAAGAAACAGTGATGACAACATTCACTTTGCATCTAGGAGGGGAAAAAAGCAGGTACATTGACCAAAAGCTGCTTCTCCAAGACAGTCTACTTTCATTTTATGCTGTCCCTGCATTTTTTTTTCCATTTTATGCCATCCAAAGTGCATTTTTTTTTCCTTACAGAAGTCAGTATTAGAATTTAATCTTACTGACAGGCAATGTCACACAAGGGATGAGTTCACCAAAGCTGCTAACAAATATTTTGGAACCAGAGAGGATGCTGTGCACTTCCCAGGACAGACCGAAATGTGAAAGCACCCTTTCCCAGAAGGATGCCTGCCTTGGACCACAGGATAACCAAGGGAATAACAAAAAGAGACCAGCTGTTGTAAGGCCGGGTGTTAACAGTGTGTGGGAGATGCTGAAGAAAAGAGATTTCCATGCAAAGATTAGAAAGGCATTCAGAAAAACAACCACTGAGGATATTTGACTATGGCACAAGTAAGGCCTAGCCATCCCAAAAAGATGCTCCAGTCATGCACCAGCAAGACTTACCTTGCCAGCTTGATGGGAAAGGGTAACATGGGAGACAATACCTGGCTCAGCAGACAGGAGGAAAATTATGAAGAGCCCGGAGTGGCTGGAGGAGGTGTGCCAAGAGGCAGCAACAGCAAAGATCCAGTGCAGGTGATCCAATGGTTGCACAGGCTGAAGAGACCTGGGGCAATAGGGATGCTATATATGTACACACGCGTGTGTGCGTGCCTGCATCAGGTAAGTCAGCAGGAAGGAGGTCTCAGCGATGACGGCAAGATGTAATTACAGCCTGCAAAGGTCTGAGCTCATAAAGACTGAATTAGATTTCCTCGAAAGCTTGTAGCCGAAGATTTTGCACGTAGTGTGGATGCATGGGATGAGCAAGAGGCAGAGACATGATCTGCTCACTACATGCCCAAATGGGACAGGGTTTGCAAAAACCACGAGAGATTAGGAAAGGGTGTTTGGGAGGAAGGAGAATAAATCGTTCATATTACCAGGACTGTGACAAGAAAGGCAGTGAAAGTCTCAACGGAAAGAGATTAACAAGGAGGAAGAGACGAGGAATATAGAAACAGTAGGTGAGGCCCTGGAGCAGGCTGGGGTACAGCACGCAAGGGGCCTGACTCATTACAAAGCGAAGGGGAATGTGCAGGACAGCTCAGAAATAGGGTGGTGAGAACTGACCCAAGTAGGTGCTGGCAGGGCAGTCAGAGAGGCCAAAGAAGACCAGGGGATATGAAAAAGGAAAGCTGAAAGCAAAGCAGCCAAACACGGATGGTGAGAGGTACTGACCTGACGAAGAAAGGGTCTTGAGAGAGAAAAGATGTGACAGTAAATCAGAGTTCAAGGAGAAAAGTTTCCTCTTGCTCAGGAGAAAGAATATAGGGAAGACAGAGGTGGGGGAAAAAAAACCTAAAGTTTTATATAGTGTTAGTAGCAGAACCCCAAAAGAGATAACCCACGGGCACAAAAAGTGAGTTTATACACGTGGTTTGCCTTCTGCCCTTCTCTGAAATACTTCAAGCCAAACATACATATTTTACAGGGTACAGTTAAACTCTGCTCACCTTCCCAACTCTCTGTAGAGGAAAACCAAAGCCTGCAAAGATCCCTTTTACTTCATGATTTCCTTCCTCATTGTATCACAAGGCTGAACCAGTACAGTGACAAGATTCAGAGAAATCTGTGTTTATTTCCATACACCATGTAGGGCACAGTCCAGCCAGAATGATGACGACAATTGTTTCCTACAATTATTACCGCATTTCACACCCTTTCCTCTGGGTCATGAGAAGCAGCACTCCTTCCTCAACAACAGCTACAGCTAGCTTCCTTCCCCACTGGAGACATGCAGATGTTCAGCATCTTTCTGGTTTTGTCACTACTGTCCCACCCTCCTTCCTTCTCACTAAAGAAAAGGGGGTTTGTTTCCTACTGGAAAGAACTTGGTCCACAATTTCATGTGAAGAAAAGAATTAACTTGACAGTTGTTAAAATAATTTATAAAAGAATAACTTACACCATTACTGCCCCATTCAAAGGCAAACTTTGATTCTTCCCTAAATTGTTACTAATTCCTAGTAGAAGGCCACATCTTCTGCATCACAAGTAATCACAAGGTTGGGCACTTTTCTGTGAGGCAAAGGTCATTGTTCTCCTGCAATGCCTTTGGCAAGGAAGGCTGTGGTTTAGCTTCCTTCTAACTTCAGGATGCTACCTTCACCACTCCCTTAATGACACTGCCAGTTACTTTTAAAAGGATGGTCATTTTACCTCTACAAATAAGTTTCCATAATTTCAAATGCACAGAAAGGATTTCCCAACCTTTTTATGCGATTTTGTGCTCACTTAGCATCCTCTATCCATAGATTTTCCAGGGATGTATAAGGGATATACAAACAGAGCCAGAGAGCACCAGCTGTTTTCAAGAGCTATCCACTTTCACTGGAAAGTCATAATATAGAAGGGCACACAATAAAGACCTCAACTTTATTTTTCTTATTTTGTAGATGAAGGAGTTTGAAATAAAGACACGGCTCATTTCCCTGAGGCCTGAAGGGTCAGTCACAGCTCACAAACTGTGGATTGTGTGGGATACTAAAACAAAATACTTCAAATCAAGCAGACACACTCTGCAGGTCACATTTAAACTCCATGCACATTCTCACCTCTCTATAGGGGAAAAGTTCAAAGAGTTTTATAGGAAGAAAATTCTTTATATCAGTTAGACAGAAACACACTGTAAATTGATGGTGGCAATTTGAGGAGAGCAGTGCAGAAGTCTGCACCAAGCGGCAAAAAACTTCAAATAACAGTGTAAATTGGGTGTTCGGGGACTCAAAAATCTTCTTTTTCAGTATAAATATAGTCTGGTAGCTAGAAGACACTTACAGGCACTGTCTTTGCCAAATATTTCCCATTTCACTTATAATTATAACTCAGCTAAAATAGCTAAACGGCCACTAGCAGGCTAATAAGGACAACACACCTACCTGCCTAATTTCAGAAGATTACATCAAGCATTCCTCTCAAGCTGAAACTGCTTACACAACTGCAGGAAGAGGACAGCAGCGAACTCAGCTCTTAACCAAAAGTTGTGTATTTTGCAGAAGGAGAGAAAACGCAAGAGAAGAGTCCTGTATCACCTTTAAATGAGGTCATGGAAGAAAAATATTGCCATTTTTTAGCTTTCTTTACCTGATAGATAGGTCTAAAATGCAGCCCAGCTTGACAGCAACATTTAACTATTCTGCATTCTTCACCAAAATAATTACGCCCATAATAGCTGAACCTCTGTTCTGCACTGAGTCAAAGGGGTTTACCTTTTGTAACATAAACTCAAGAAACAGCTTAGAGCAAAATGAGTGAGGTTTTACCATTCACCCAGCAAGACGCACATATCCTCACTTCCACAAGGCAACTTATAAGCTGGACTAATACAGAAGCAAAAAAGAGGGTAAAGCCAGTATGTTTTCACACACTGATTGGTGCAAGTGATGACGCACTTTGCTAGACTGCTGACCTGTAGCAAAAAAATCTTACCCAAAGAATACAAAGGCCCTTTTTTATAAGGCTCTACCACTATCTGGGAAGCAGAAAGTGAGTATCCATAACGCCAACAGAACCATCCAGGTATAAACCTTCTGCCTCCTCCTGGGAAGTGGCATTTCACAAGGCATTGCTGCTGCTGCAGGAAGTAGCCTGGCTGAGCTGCACTAGCAGGTGCAAGAAAAGAAACAACGGTGCAAATTTAAGAATGACACTCAATGACACTGAAGCTACCACAGCAAGGAAAGGCTATTGCAAAAATTCTTCCTTCATGTATTCAAAAAGCGTGCCTTGTTCCTAACATTGTCATCAGTCTGTCTTGCACGTAAGCACACCAGCCAAGGCGTGCCCCTAACACACTCAGCTTCCCTCACTACCCTAACAAATTACCAACACCCTGCGTGGGCTGGACCTTATGCCCTCATCTGGAGGAGACAGCCTTTCCTCCAACCCCACCACTTTGGGCATTTTTGCCGTGTTAAGGACATACACGGCTCAGTTGTTTATTTTCTTTAGGGCTAGCAAAGAAAAGAGTTATTGGAAGCACTCCATAATAGCCTGCATCAATGCGAAGAAAGTCGCAGGCGCATGCTGACAAGCTCTTCATTCAGCTTATGGCATCCTGTGAAGTCGCCCCTTGGGCAGATGCGTGCAGAGAAAGATTTTCAAGTAACTACTTCTCAAACCACCACATAAGATAGTTTAAGAAAGGCCTCTCTCAAGTGAGCATCTTGCTTCTTGATGTTCCCTACATTACTTATAGAGCGCCCACCTACTGCTGCCCTTTCTACTACCTGTTACGTATAGCTCTATACAATACACCAAAACTGGGAAATCACTCCTCATTGGCTGACCTAGCCTTAAAGAATGATAGCAATAGAAAGCAAGCCCACTACAACTGTCTCATGCTATGTTATTTGCCATGCTGAATTATCCACCAGGAGCATTAAAAACAAAATAAAATTGAAAAAAACCCTAAGCAACAATCAGAAATAAGCAAAAATCCTAAATGAGACCTTATGTGAGACCCTATGTTCCATAAGAGTTCAGCAGGTATGCTGTTACTTGTCAAATAGTTTCACGTTGCACAGGTATCATTAAATTATATTTTTCTTTAATTGACGGTATCAATGGACTATGTTATTTTTGTTCTGCTGGTGCTATTCAAAAGAGGTGACAAAAGACTTCTACCCACCTCCTTAGACTACCTGTTATCCCAAATGTATGCACTTTACAGTCACACTATGGAAAATACTCACATGAGTAATCACACCAAAGTCATTATAACTACCCCTATGAAGAAACATTTTCAGCTCCTTTTCAAGCATTTACAGAGATCGGGACCCAAAACCCACTGCTGCACTCAGTTCCAAGCTCAGCATTTTTAAGTAAAACAGTCCATTTTTAAATTAAGACTGTAGTAAAAGCCTCCTTTTGTATTAAGTCCTTGACACCAAGAAACCCTGGCTTCACAAAGGTCCTTGCAACTCTATAGTAACCTCTTGGGAGGTCCCCAGGTTTTTCTTTCAATGACGGGGCAAATAACACAGACTCATTTTTCTGGTCCTTGAAACAAATTATCAGATGAAGAAAATGATGTGTCTGTAAAAGCAGAAGGAAGATCCTACAATAGGCAGCATACCAGTGCACTGACCCCCGTCAACCCACAATAGCAGTATTTCCAAGCTGGCATCATCTGCTCAATGCACTCTGTGCTTTGGCCTTCAGAAGAAGGGCTCCCTGTCTCCAGCACCTACTGCCCACCTTCTCAGCCCAGCCAACCCATGGACGGCAAACCCTCACAGCTCTGAGACAACAGGTAAGGTGTTTCACCCTGGCCCGTGGGACTCACCCATCACCGGCACTACAGGCAACAGAAAAGGGAGCATCTCCATGCATGACTCCTCCTGTGAACTCTTCTGGGAGCCACCTGTGGCTACAGAAACCATCTCCACGTTAGTCACAGAAGGAGCCAGGCAAGGTCTGGCAGCATACAAAGAAGTTATTGTGTAAGCCACATTTTTCTTTTATGAATGTATCTATTTACTTTTAAACAGAAAAACTTTCAAGTTTTGTGGGGAAAGGCTGTTTTGTTGTTGTTGTTGGGGGGTTTAAGAGAAATCTTTCATGTAAGACATAGAGGATGATAAAAGTTTAAAACATGACCTTCTCATTGCTTTATTATGCTTTCTGAAAGAGAAGCTCTATTGTTTGTTTCACGCTTACCTTTTAATAATTCAATTTCATGTTCCTAAATCTTTACATCAGGAAAAACAAAAAAGCTTCATTGCTATGCTCATTCCCCACAGGAGTCATTTCAATCAGCTTCTGCAATATAGCTGCTCTGTGCTTCGGAGCAGTCTTTAACCTTTCCTTGCACCTTTTCTACTTCTCCAGCTTTTCTCATGCTTTTTTTATTGTGTTTTTTTTCCAACTTAGGGAAACAAACTTCACACAGTATTGGACATAACTCTGCACCACAGTGGTTACATACCGGTATCCTATCATCTTCAGTTTTATTTTCTGTTTCTTAAAGCATAAATTTACAGAAGGGAAAGAAACATACATTAAGTCTGAAACAAACTGGTAAAACACTACAGGTTTAAAAAAAAAAAAAAAGAGGAAGCCTAAGTTCCTGCCTTAATTTCTGTGATTTTCTGTTTACCTTTCTGTTATCACCTTAGGTATGTTTCTCAATCTTTTAGACTGAAGTGCCCGAGTACTTGGGTGCAAATCTTTGGTCCAGTTGTTTTCTCAGTCACAATAAATAGGCAAAAGCTCCTCCAATGGAAAAGCAATGACCTTCAAAACAAACAATCCAACTGCAGTTAGGAAGGCAATTAGTACTTGCATTTAAACACACCCAAGAATATGTTCTTAAAAGGAACAAAGACATTTGAATTATATTTGTTGTGCATATGCATTCTCAGCATCAGGGTATGAACTTCAGTCATGACTGCCAGTGTGGGATCCCAAGGCCACCACCATAAACACAGGCTGACACCCAACACAAACATGGCATGAGGAAGGAAAAGATATTTTGTTTAAATGAGCACCAAATGGACTAAATGAAGGAAATACAGACTGCACCAACAATAACCCTTCTAAAACATCATCTATATTTTTCCCCTCGCTCTTTACAATGTACAGTAACAAAACTCAGAAATTTCCAAAGAAACAAGACCTTGGTTTCACCTTCAAGGAGTCAGAAGCTAACAGCGTGGCATGGCTTGCCCAGACACTGCTAGCTAGTCAGAAAGGAAAAAATTTTTTAGTGTTAGTGATTTGATCAAAAAATAGACTCCTATCTAATACAGCCAAAGAATAGATTCCTATCTTATAAATTCAGGCATGCCCTTACCAATGTATCAGCCAGACAGACAGCTCTGGATTTTAGTTTTAGAAATCTTGTATGTAATTGCCTGGGCTTGCAAATGCCACTATATTGTATTTCTAGCAATGCTTTGGGCAGCATATTTTGTATGAGTTATACCATCAGGAAAAATATATAATATCATTCAACTGGAAGTAAAACTTTGCTTACACACACACACGCTCCTGAACTGTTTCAACATAAAGCAGAATAACTGGAACACATGAGTAGAGAACTGCTTGATTTTTATTCCACCGCATCTTCTACAACTCACCTGAAATCAGCCACTTATAGCACTACAAAGAAAGCTATAGTTTGTCCAGAAGATAATAGAAAAATGTATTTACTTTTGCTAGCAACTAAATAAGATGAATATTGAACTTTACTAGCAGTCTTCATAGTTAGCCTAGAGTACCATTGAGAAGTGTGACACACACCCCACCCCCCCTTAACTGAGTCCAGGGTGAATCTGGCTCCAGCATTTACAAAACAGTTTTATCCAACTGTCATTATTCATGTTGTCTTCACAGTCATGAAGAGAGCTGTAAATTGTTTCTGCAAGAGCACTCTCATTCTGGAAACTCAAAGTATTTCCTGTCTGGAATATCAGAAGCTGATCTGTTAATAATTCAATCGCAAAATATATTTTATTGGGCAAGAGGAGAGGAAAAGCATATTAGAAGAAAGAATAAGACAAATTGCAAACTATGTTTTTATATAGTCTTTCCCTCCTCTGTTCCCCTTAGCTTGAGCCATGCCTATTTCACATTTCACTAGAAACACAATATAACTCCTGCTGTCACCAGATCTTTTACGTAAGATGGGATGAGAAGCCCTATAGTTACCAAGCTTGCCTCCATCCAGCAACCCACCATGGTTTTGGTAATCATGTCCAAAAGCACAAGGGTCACCCATCTACTCAGCTGCTTCCTTCAACTAGTCTTTCCAGATCCTCTGTGGTGTACTCCCCAAATCTGCTGACAAGCCACACTGAACACAACCAGCCTAACCCTGCATCAGGAGCAGATTAATAAATCTGTTGTATTAGGAATTGCAGTAGATGGGCTAGAAAGCTCGAAAACACATGTTTTCTGTGTTTTTAGTGACATCACAGTCTAAGCAAAAATACATAACTTTTTTTAAAATCATTTATTCAGAAGGTGAATTCACTGCTAGTCAATGAAGCACTTATTTTCATAGCCCTGAAGTTATCAATCAGACTGCAGAAACACTGAAATCAAAGCATGGTCAACGTCTCTTCCTCCTCTCATTCACTGAGACCAACTTCAAGGCCCACAGTCTCCTTAAGTGCTTTCTGCCAGAGGGCTGAGATAAGAATGAAAGGAAGGAGATAAGAAGGAAATGCTCACTAGCAAGAGTAAATCATGAGTCTAAAGCCAGACTGAAAACTCAATTTAATGAGCTGAGTAAAGACTGTGGTTGCTCAAGGAGCAGGTCAACTGCAGACAGAAAAGTCACAAAAAAAAAAGTGGAAAAATGAGGTTAGCAGAGAAAGAAAGAGCACTTGGTTAATTTGTTTTCTGTAACTTCCATTCACCAAACTATTGCAACCTAATTTCTCAGCATTTAAGAAAAGGTCAGACTTACTGGTTATTTCAAAAGATGTACCACAATCAGTTAAAGCAGTTATTGCTGGGTTTCTGGAAAAAAACCCCGCATTTAAACCATGGAAGAAGTGGCTGGCAAAAAGAAATAAATCTTTCCCAAGAACAAGCAGCACAGTATGAAGAGATCCTTCTACAAAAAGCTGCTGGCAACTATGGATCTGTCAATCACCTTAATCATCTGTCAAACAGACAAATAGGGCTGAGGCAGGCCAGCATTTTTGGGGGTCTTCTGCTCTTTTTTGGGTTTTCGGATGCGTGTGTTTTTTTTTTAAAGAAGGAGCACATTGCAACTGAAGGCATCAGCTGTCTGACCTTGTTCATAGCTGTTGTTTCAAGAAGTTATGCCATTTGCATCAAAAAAGACAGTGTCCAAACATCGTGGGTGGAGGACACTGTATGCTCCTGGGTCCCCCATTATGAAGAGAAACTGGAGACAGGAGGACCAGAGGAACCTGTTATACAGGAGCCAGAGTTACAAAAGGACCTTTCCATAGCAAAACATGCAGGAAACATGGAAACCATCCATGAGATCCACCAGAGCAGCTGTTAACTGCTGCTGTATTCAATGGGGCATTATAGGTTAGATGATGTGAGTAATCTGGTCCCATCCCACAGCTGGCCCTGGTCTGAGCAGGAGGTTGGATCTGGAACCTCTGGAGGTCCCTTCTGACCTGAATTACCTTATAAACCCATGAATACTTGTTTAGAGACTGTAATGCAGAGCAGGTAAGTCTGCAGGTCCACAACAATTTATGTCGATCTCTTTTCCTCCCTCCAGACCCCTGGTTAGGCTTTGAACTGTCTGACTGTGGCCTCAATTGCCAGAGCAAAGGGGAGAACAAAGGCTGGGAGACTTTTGTGGTGCTGACCCACACCAGCTCAAACCACTATGGCAGTGCAAATACAGAGGGAAATTCAGTCCCTGTAGTGAAGCGTCTGAAAATAGACCTGTGTCTTCCTCAACAAAGAGGAAGCAGAGATAAAGTTAGGGACAACACTGATAAAGATTGGCTCAAGCACTTTCCATACCGACCCTATTAGGTCCCAGCAGATGTTTTCTCAGCCCCCTTGTTCCCGCCGCTGTTCAGAACCACGCCTCGCCTTAACCATCTCATGGTTTTAAGGGCCAAAAACCACAGGTTTGCAAAAAGCATAGTTTGACTTCAAAAAAAACATCACCATATCCATTCCAAGAGACAACTTTTGGAGGCTTAGCCTCAGCTAGCACCAACACCAAAGGAGTCAACATTTCTGGAGCCATCAGGAGAGACAAGATGTCTCCAAGGAAGGTGGAGATTGTAGAAGCAGCTAGAGCAGAGTGCAAGCAGCGGGCAGCAGGTAGGCTGGCAGGGATAGGCTGTTATCAATACTTCATCAGACTGGTGTGATCCTGGCATAAAGCCACCGTGGAAAGGAGATGTTGGCACAAGCATTTAAGCAGAGAGATAGCATTGACAAAAGGTCAGTCATGGATAAAGGTAAAAGCCACACTGCTAAGTTCGCAGAAAAAGAAATTCAAAAAGCAGGAAGTGAAAAGCCCTGAGGAATTCACTCCAACTGCTCGGTTTGAAAAGAAGGGTTACAGTACCCCAGCACTGCAGTGTAATCTAGATAAACCTGAGCTGGCTTAAATCTAGTGATTTAAGTCACTGCAGTAGCTCATCACAGGCTGCCTCAGCAGCAAAGGGAGTTAGCCACTGCTGAAAACTGTAATCACTGCTGGGGCTGAAGAACTTAAACCCTACCCCAGCTGGCTGGCTCTAAACTAGCTCAGATACACTGATGTTCACCTGCATCACATGCAGGAAAAATCAAAAAGCCTAACAATGAAACAAAACTTAGGCATCTTGCAAAAGCACTGAGATCTGTGGTTTCAGTAAGAGAAAAGAAAATCCCACAAGAAACCACTTCCCCTTCCACCCTCACTTTTCAGGACGAGAGCAGGTCACTTTCCCAGACGTACTTCTGAGTTCTTCCACAGAGAGAAAACAATTGGACAGTCCTGACAGAAGTGCTTCAACAGAAGAAGCAGAGTTGCCTTGAGGTGCAAATCTTATCTTTTCTTACCATAATTAGTAAAGAGCAAGCCTGTGAGAAGTCATTTGCAGTACTAAAACCTACAGGTGACCCAAGAATCATTATTTTGCACTTTATTGAAAAAAACACCACATAAACCACCACAGGCTCCAGTTCCTTTCTGCAACACTCTATGCAATCATTGTTGGTGTTTTCGTGACATATACCAGGAGTGTAAGACCACAGACTGGGACAGTATATCATGCCTATTCTTATGTCTATTGACCCGATGGGCCCTGCACTCATTTTCTTATTCAAAAAACAAATAAAATAAGGACAGCCATTTATAAAGTATTACGTGTTTATGGCTCCAGATTCAAGCCAAACACACATCTAAGTATCTGCAATTGCAAACTCACTACAGCTCTACTAAAGTTTCAAAAGACTTATGCATGCAACTCCTTCACAAGGCAGGCTGAGGGGTGGCACAACAAGTAATTACTACAGTCCAAGTAGTGAGAAAACAGAGAAAGCAAATCCAGGCAGGTTTTGGGCAAGAATTCTTTGCCTGACTGCCTATTTACAGATTATCTCTCATTCACAGGTAACGTGACTGTAATTATCTAGGGGTTTACACTGCAAGAGCACCCACGAACTTCAGCCTTGGGTCAGCACTGCAGTGCCCAGCTCATCAATTTGACAGAGCCACCAGTTCTCTTCCCCAAACCACTTGTTTGATGAAGTATGCAGCACATCGGCAAGGGAGCACAAGCTTCCACTGCACAGGTACCTGCAGACTCAG
Organism: Tapera naevia; assembly: GCA_033556795.1. NCBI lineage: Eukaryota > Metazoa > Chordata > Aves > Cuculiformes > Neomorphidae > Tapera > Tapera naevia. Next base: position 10,999,375 of record JAUMJJ010000172.1, on the reverse strand, counting down.
GCGTTAGACACTGGGGTTGGTGAGGTCAGTGGCTTTCAACTGGGGGTCTACAGAACCCCAAATGATCTGTGAACTCCTTCCCAAAAGGTCTACAGAAAAAGGTTAAAGTGAAAAGAGATAATTGTATTTGCTGTATTTCCATGTATTTGCAGCAACCTGCAAAGTAAACAGAGCAGAGCACTATTACACCAGTGGGTTACTACTCACTGGGACAGAAGGCAATGTAAATGATTCAAAGCAATGGAAAATCCTCAGGAATCTCAAATGAGTGCACAAGCCACTGAGCAAAAATGCACACCAGCATGGAAACAAGAAAAAAAATTAAACAGCAGGTCCCAGTTGTTCAACATTTTTGTAGCTAGTAGGAAAAAAAGTTCTGTCAAAATTATTTCCTCTTTAACCCTGTGATGGGTAAAATTAAAAAAAAAATCAATTCCAAAGTGTGTAGCTCACTTTTCTTCCATCTCACAAGATGATTGGTGTCTAGTGGCTCCCAACAGACAGGATATGTTTTGTCCTCTGTCTCAAAATAAACACTGAAGAGATTGGAAAGACTGCACTGGGATTAATTTAAGTAACTACTGAAACCTGAAACCTAACAATTATCTGAGCAGAAAAATTAGAGGCTCATGTGCTGGCATAGAGATAAATCTGTTTTCCCTCTTTAAGATCAAATATGTCACTGAATGAGACTAGCTATTGACAGAGAAAAGCAGAACTATGATAGATGTAGTGATCCTGACACTAAAACATTTTACAGCCATACTGTGCTTGAAAGGTAGCCAAGAAGCAAGTCCCTACAGACCTTCCAACAGCTATTTGGCATTGGCTTCAGCAAGGATCTCTAGCTGTACACCTCTAACAAAGACTAACAATCAGAAAATACCTTGGAAACAAAAATCAAAGGACTTGAATTAATAAGGAATCTACAAACTATAGAATCTAGAAACTATAAATGAAAACTGACAAGACAATAAACACTAACTCCTGACCAAGGAAAGAAACCAGAAAGATGTAGGTCAAAGTTGCCTACTTTTTGTGACCTCATCTTTATTGACAAAGTATTAATTAAGATTTCCTCTTCACACTTTCATTAGAGAAATCTTAATTATGACTTCCTTTTCATACTTTTCCTGAAGGCACCTACAGATCCTGGATAAACTCTTTTCCTGTTTATTTTTCAGAGTATTGTACACATCAAAAATAAAAATGTGAGGAACACTAGTCCTGATTTTGCAAGCTTAATTAACAAAGGCCTCTCAGCTTAGATGCAGATGACCCACTCTCGGATTAATCACATAGATGAAATCCTCAGATGAGTTTCTTAACAACAGTCAGGCAAATACAGGAACATACAACATGCCTATATTTAAAAAGGTGAGCTCTCCCACCAAAGTCAGCCTTAATTTGTTATGTGCACATGTGGGCATCTGCACCTTGTTGAATCAAGACCATTCCTGGGAAACCTCTTAAAACAGCATTGAAAACATTACATATACCCTCATCTATGCATCTATATGAAGGAACTCAAAATTTCTCTGAGAAATGCTGCAAAGCTTCACAGCATTATGACTCCTTCCCCCTCTCACAGGCACCTCCCAATCATCGGAAAGATGGAGATGGTTCCACATAGATAGACCTACTACGAAAACGCATTAAGCACTATTGAAGTCTCCACTTTCAATAAAAACAGCAGACCCGGCACCTATCAGACCTGCTTTCCTACCACACAAAACACTACATCCAAGATTACCTGTTATCACTAAAAACCTGGCCAGTCCCACTTCTCATTCAGTCTCATACTCCTTCCGCATGTTTATATTCATTGAGAGGGCTTTTCTAGAAGGGTGAATTCTGGTCTGATGATGCCTGTTTGAAAAATATAGTTGTTTCTAGAGCATCTAAGATTGCAGAGACTGAAAGTTATTATGTTCCTGCCCTCTGTTTTCACAGTTTACACCTTCATGACTATTCCTCTCTGCAGCTTCTCACAAAACTCTTTGCTCTTCAATTGCATAGGATTTTCCAGTCAGTAACAGCAAGAAAGTATGTCTTTTTAAGCAAAAAGACAATTGTGACAAATTATCAATGACAGCAGGAAAGTTCCATATCCTCAAAGTTTTTTTCAAGAAGCAATGGGTGCATGTGCTCCTTTAAATTCTCTTTTCTCCAATTAAACTAGGGAGAAAACTCTCACCCTTTTATTTATTAATAATCTCTCCTGCTAATAGTGTCTAGTATGTTACTACTACCTTTGCTTTAAAATAGACCTTAAAATTTTGGTTTTCAACTGGTTAAACTGCCTTGTGAACATGTGGCTAATGAAGACATCCCTTCAGCCCAGGTGAGTTGCTGACTTTTCAGGACTGGACCGGGGCCACACACAGTGCAACAACAGGTGCCTGAAAACCCCCATTCAGGCTCATCAGACTGCCCACAATCTGTTCCTCCTTTGACTTAAACAGCCATCTAAACACCATGTATGTGACAGACCACCAGGACCTCCTTCCTCTACTCTTCTTCCCGCTGCTGTGGACATTTCAGCCTCTTCTTTGGGCTCTCAAGCTTGCTGACACCAGTCCTCACAGGATCCATTTGCACAGCCTCACCTGAAGGCTCCTGCTAGCAGGCAAGTTGAGTGGATGGGAAATCTTCCGCACAGGTGCTGACCTACTTCTGGCTTCAGAAGTTTCTGCACTGTTGGATTAAGCAAGGTATACAGGTTTCCCTGAGCAGAGGCTGTGGAGACAAAGGAGGCCCTTCAGGTAAACCCAAAGAAAACACTTGACATGCTCTTAATGCCAGCTATTGTTATTTCATCCGTCAATGAAAAGGGAACTTGTCTGGGCACTAACTCTGCAATACGCACTAAAGCAGCAGAGCAAATATTTAATGTTGGTCGGCCAGAGCGGTAGGCAAGGGCAGAGTCCCTTCCCACATGGGCTCAAGGGCACTCTGAACACCACTGGCAGCCACCTAACACATCAGGAATCCTTTTAGCATAACAACTCCTAAAAGAGAAGGGAAAAAAACCCATCCTAACACCACCAAACTCAAACATATAGAAGTTCACTGCAGCATCACATGGAGCTTAAAGGACTTCAGTTACATCTCTCTAGAAAGTGAACACAATAAATTAACTGGCAGTGATAAATCCCATTTACATTGCGTTGATCTCTTTGGGAAGGCACATCAGTAATGAACTGTATGTGTTGCTAGCGGCAACGCTACAGTTGCAGTGCTCTGTAAGCATGTGGGCCCAAGGATACAGGTAAAACCAGGTAGTTAGACATGATATATTTATTAGGCTATTAGATCTTCCTCACAATGCCCTGAAGAAAGGCTGATGCCCCCAGAAACCTATCTTACTTCAGAATTCTATATTCTTTGCATGTACAAATATATTCATGGATATTACCACAAAAGTGGAAAATACAACTACATTCTGAAAGAACGAATACTAATATCCCTTTCTTCTTAAGGTAGAAGTTTCACTACTCTTGATATAGTTTTTTTCTTTTAAAAAAGGACAAAAAAATTTTTTTTTTTAAAAAAATACTCATTTTATAGTCCCATAATATTACTTAAGACTCTGCTGCCAAATCTCTGCTTCTTCTAATGCTAATAATACATTGTGAGTTTCACAGTTCCAGAGTTCAGCATTTGCAGTCCTTGCAATTATCACTCCTCTTTGACAGCCTCTGAGCACCTAATGTGAACATCCATCACAGCACATGCAACTTCAAGGCAGCAGATAAGAAGGAGGTACTGGAGCTCCAATTACTAGCAAGGATGGACACAGAAATGCACCAATATGGGGATGAAGCCACTGTTCAGCCACAGTCCAGCTCCAGGTCTTCCCCCCACCAAAATGCACCCTTCCACCCCTTTAACTGGCACCAGAAAAGGGAAGCAGCCTCCCCCAAGTTCTAGTCTCACTGGCCACTGTGTTTTAGGCCATGTTATTAGGGAAGCAATTAGGACTTGTCATCGTCTAACAGCCCCTCTCCCCTGTTTTGGTGGGATTCCCTGTACCAGGACCAGCAATGTGCCCCTCAGCATCTCCACTCTTGTCTGAAGGCAAGCATGAGCTACCCCACGTACCTTGTGAAGCACTAATAGCTAACAAAAAATACTTGAAAAATAAACCTTTATGAAGCTACCCAAATCACACTCTTGAAATAGAAACATTTTTCACTGTCTCAGAGTATAAATCTTGTAAAAAAACAAGTTTGACATCATTTCATTCAGACTTCTGCTGTTTTTGTGTCCCATTCCAAATCACCTCCCTCAAGGAAGAACAACAAAGGCTCATACTGCATGGGTTAGAAGTACATCCAGCTCCAGAACACACACTACAGAAGTCATTATACTGTGCATATTTAAATGCGCAGTAGCTTTATTTCATAAGAAAATAAAAAAAAATAGGCTTAGTAAGTGCCAACAGCAATATTACACCATTGCTTTTCTGCTATAGAAAAAAACACCACAACCAGAAGAACCACTACTCAGATTCCCAGGGTAGTTATCGACCTTTGAATGCAAGCTTTATTGCTATTGTGGCTCAGAACAGGACCCTAATTAAAAAAGGCCCTTGAAGACCTGCTCAAGCGTCAACAGGAATGCACTCTGTTTCATCAAAATACATGTGTTGGTATATTCTTAACATTCAGATATTTCTCGTCACACGTCTCAGGTGAAATTCCAGGTCACAAACTGAGAGATCAATTACACGGGACAGAAGAAAGCACGTTTACATATTACATGAAAGGAATTTTATTCCAAGAACATAATACCCTTAAAAACCTTTCCAGATCTGGCCCACCCAAGGAGCAGTTTTGATATTGGAAACTGGAGACTGCAATAACATGCCCAGCAGTCAACATCATCAGAAAATAATCAAAATATTTATGCTTTTGTATTTAAAACAAAGAAACAAAGTTTGGAGAGAGCTTGAATTTTCAGAAACCCGTTATATTTCTGCTGCTGCAGAAAACAATTATTAAGAAGTGCCTCCTATCCTTATATTTCACAGCCACAGCTTCTGCAGGGGAAATCACCATCTGTTTGCAGCTTTTATTTTCTCCAAACACTTCAGTCTTTCCTTGATTACCAAGAAAGAGGAGCCTGGGCATTCTATCTCTGCCAAAGCCAGGGGAAGGTGTGATATTTCTCAGAAGGCAGCTTTGGCTGCCAAGAGTCTTGAAGAACGGCTGATCTGCCTAGTCTCCAGCTTTTCTGCTACTCTCTCTAAATGGATGTCTCAAGTGCAGACGAGAATATAGTAAAGCTCTGGCATGCCCTACCTGGGGGACAAGCTGCAATCCTCCTGGACAGCAGAAAGGAGGAAAGGTTCACCATCCAGATGAATGGCATGAGGCAATAACACCAGAAGAGCTGGGAAAAAAGGCCAACTTTGTTACCATTTACAAAGGAGCTGAATCAAAAACCTGTTACTCATCCCCAAGATAGCAGGGTTTTCATATACAGCTGACCTTTCCTACAGCATCTCTGCACTAAATGCACATTTCTCTAGGAATTACAAAAAAAGTCAAGCTAAATTTTAAACTGTAGCAACATGAGTAGAAGGTCTGAACTTAGTGCACTAAAATCATTACTATTTGGTAAATTAAATATTAAACAATGTGCCTCTAATGAGCAAATTACAAAGACAAGACAAACATGGAAACATACTACTGAGCTTTTGTGCCGCAGAAGCAAGAAGCAGGCACCCCATTCACCTGAGCTTTTGTAAAACCAAAAACGACTATATAGAAAACAAGAGCAGGACAGATGGAAAGGTGACATAATGTCTTAGGAACTCACTTTAAGTGCTAGGAATAACACCTGACAGGGGCTTCATTCAATTCGTAGCAGCCATGCCACTCCGGGGCAAAGACAAGGGCCCTTTGATGAGGGAAACGAGGAGCAATTAATTAAACAACAGACCCTCACATGCAGACAAAGAGATAAGAACGTGAGGGCCCTGGTGCCACTTCTGCAGAGGCCAGCGGCTGAGGGCTGCTCTCGGCCACCATGGTTCCCTCATAGCATTGCTTCTTTATACAGAGTGTACAATTAACTTGCTAGGCTGGATGACTTATTTACCACCAGGAAGGACTCTACTATACAATGATGCTCTTTGTGACAGTGAAGGAGGTAGGGAGACAGTACTAGCTGGCCACTAACCTAATAAATCCTTCACTTGTGTTGCACAATGAATACCATGCATCAGTGTATTTCACTTTGGTTCTTCGAGAAAAGCTGCTTTGAGTGAAAAAAAAAAAAAGAAAAAGAAATTAAATTTAATACATCATATCTTCCCTTCCTGTGTGTTTTTTATCTTCACAGTACATTTTGGACAAGCTGCAATAGTTTTGCAGACCATCCACAGCTTTCTTTAAAGAGCAAAAAGCATTTCTGATACAAAAAAAACCAAACATAAACCACATACCGAGAAATCAGGCACTTTATATGCAGTCCATACTCACTTAGCTCTCACCTCTCTCTCCCCGGTCTCTACAAGCTGCTTTTACAAAGTACATTAAAGGCCCAACCCAAAACTTCTGAGCAGGAAGGCTCTTCACTCAAAGCTGGGAGTAAATTCGGAAGTAGTTCAGCCAGGCCATCAGCTTATGTTTACCTTTTTTTTTTTTTAAGGATGCAATAACCACCTCCCAGATATAAAAAGTGCTTAGTGGATCTCTAAACAGCTCTAAGTTGGGGTGGGAGAAAAGGAGGAAAAAAAATCACAGTTAAAATCCCCTGAAGTTCCCATGGTAATACCACAAGGCACACAAAAAGTGTAGATGAGTGTGCGGTAAACTCCTCCTCAGAGGTTTTACTACTATGAAACCTAATGCTCTCTCACTGAAAAGAAATTTTCATGATATAAAGGAGATAATTGGGAGGAAAAAAGACAATTCACGTTTTGTGACTGGCTATAGATGAATAACATTTAATGTCCAACAGTCTACACTGCACCATAATCATCCAGTAATGACTGGAAAACTCACTTTGGAAACTACTAAACCTAAACTGGTGAGGTGTTAATTTAATTTTTGGTGGCAAGAGAAAACACCACAGGGAGAGAAAAGAAAGGGAGCACTTAGCTCCAGCTCACAGAGCAGCAAAAAAGTTCCCCCCCACACGCCTGGCTGAGCAGGAACAATGCACAACAGGCTGGCCCCATCGACTCTGCTGAATTATAACTCCTGCTAGTTAGTTTAATTATTGCACATACATTTCTTGAAAACTCCATTTGAAACATCAGCTTCTAATTGGAGAAATCGCTCTGGGCATGACCGAAGGGTTATTGTAAAGTTGGTCAATTCTTTTGAGGCAATCGTCACAAAAGGGCACGGCCCTTCCACAAAGCGTATGAAAACTTCTCAAAGATGCCCATTGTCCGAGACACAGAAATCAAGTGCAAGAGATACAGATGGAAGTCTCACAAAGACGATGAAGACAGGAAAATGAGCTAGAGCATCCTGCTACACCAGCAGGCCTTGCACAGAAGAGCTGAAAGGGGAATAAACAAAAGAACTTCCAGGATGACAAATACTAGTGGGTGCAAATGGAAGGTGTGTCAAAGACAAAAATCTTATTAAAATAATAATACTTATTAAAGACTTAAGTTGCAAAAGCCTTGCACAGTTACAAGAAAGCTTCAAATCACTCTTATTCTCCTAAGGATTCCTTGACCCTTTAAATTAGAAAATTTATCATGTGCTGGTCTGGGGGGGTTGTGTATTCAAAGTCTGCTTTTGTTTCCCAAAGCTTTTCCTTCAGATAACTTAAAAGCCTAAGATACAATCATTAGTTTTCTAATACCCAAGTAATTGTGACCACTGCAAACATGGAAGCTAAGCGAGCTTTTTATGGTGTAACGATTTAGTTTAAGAAAACTGCCAGAGAAGTAAGTAACATGTGAAACACTTCATTCCCAGTAACCTCAAACCCTAAGCTGAGGTGCTAAAGCAACTCTCTGACATTCCTCATGTTCCTGCCCTATTTCAAGGTCAGATCTAATTTTATAATTCAAGAGTTGCATCTTTGGACATCGAATCTCATGTGGGTTTTAATCTGTTTCCTTTCTGGCTCAGATACACCTGCACCAAGCATACAAGGACTGTCCAGTCCTCGTTAACTGCAGATCACACTTCCATGAATTCTACAAGTGTTATTTGTTATCAAGCCAGGGTGACTTAAATGTGGGAAAAACTGTTCAGTAACAAGTCTCCTTTTGGTTTACATTTTGCATTTTACAATCCCAGCAGCAGGAAACATGCTATGTGTACTAGAGTATCACCAGATACTTTTTCCTCCAGTTCCTCCAGTGTGTGGCTATCACAACTATTACTCATTCGATCAGCCAAGGCTCTGGATAGCAACAACCAAAAAATGTCAGCAACACTAGCAAAGGTTTGAAAGTCAGGCTACAGAAGTAATTTCTGGGTCATGTTCTCAACCACCTGAGAGAGGTGGTTGAGTCACCATCCCCGGAGGTGTTTAAAAATTGGGTAGATGAGTTTTTGAAGGACATGGTTTAGCAGAAGATGGGTACAGTTGGACTTGATGATCTTAAAGGTCTTTTCCAACCGGAAGATTCTATGATTCTATATTAGTACTTAATGACACAGGTGAAGGAAAGCATTGTCCAAGGCCTTGAGATACCTAAGCACTGAGGTCGTGCAGCCAAGAAGAGGAGGCATTTCTGTCCCTTGCCCCTGACACACAGCAGCGGGAGGTCACGATGCTCTCTCCTCACACTGCAGACAGCTTGTCCTTCAGCCACCCCATCCCAGCCAGGCTTCAGGGGCAGGTGGCCACCTCCACCTTTCTGCAAGCAGCCAGCCAGACAAGAGACTCTGTCCGCCACAGCATTGCCCAGGTATCCTCAAGGCCCTGGGGTGCAGAGAGAGATCTCCTGGGTCAGCCCCAGGCACCCCCTCACTGCCACACCCAACCACAGCAACCCCCTACTGCCAGAACAGTGTAGGGGCTACCAGCTGGGCCAGAGCAGCAGCAAACAGCAGCTTCACTTCCATCAAAAATACCATGCCACCTTTTCCCCTTGATCCCATCAGTTATTTATTAACAGTAGTAAAATATTACTGTTCTGCACCTCCCAACAGGCAGGTTTTTCTCTCAGCTCAAAATACTACTTTTTTTTGAAAAGCGTGGGGACTTTTTCTTTTTGTCTATAGGTGTACTGTTCACTGCTTTAATGCTACAAACTGGAGGATAAAGTGTGAGAGAGCTCCTAAATAAGTCACAGACATTAACACATTAGGCACCTAATTATGTTGAAAATACAATTACACACATTTAAGCAGATGCTCATGCCCACAGGCCAGACCCGTTACTTTGACTCTTCTTTAACTACCTAACTTTACAGAATGTGCAAGTTGAATCTACTTAGATACAGGACCTGAATTATCAGTCTGGGTGTGGAAAAAAGGCAGTGGAAAAAAATTTTAAAAAGCTAAAATCAGTGTTCTTGTCTCATTTACCACAGCTAAGGACGCTGCAAAACACACAAGATTTCAGCAAGACCCTGTTCTTCCTTCATAGCCTTCACTCAAACAAGGAGAGGCATCTTCTATTTTTAGTCAAATGAAAACTTTTGGCTTCAGTCTTTTGTAAATTCACAGCAAAGATAAGCCCTCAAGGAATGCTAATTATTTACACATAAGTGAGCTTACTTATTAACATGAACTTCTAGCAAAAGTTGTATTTCTGTATTCTAAAATGGGCCACAAAGACCTGTTTACATTCCATGTCTGGCTTGAGTAATGTCAAGGTCAGAGAGCACCCTTCAATGGGAATGGCACCCAACAGGTAGAGTCTATAGACAACCCAAAATCCCTTGCACTTCATCACACAAAGGCACCCATGTGGGAACTCTTCTCCAACTGGAGACAAAAAGCCCGCACAAGCTGTATTGAGTAGTTAGGACTAACCACTGCTTGCATCTCTACGCTTATCATCACACTTTGTTACAAAAGTACAGGTACAAGGATTTAACAGCCTGGGGTCAAAAAAACCCAGCACATGCAGGTTTTCTCCCCTTGTTTGCTGGCTATGAACAGCAACTGCATCCAAACCCCCACCACAGTCTGAGTACACTACCTGCCTATCAACTTTTTACCTTCCTCTAAACTTCAGTGGAATGCAGAAAACTTCCATCACTAGAACAGGATTCACTATCCAGACATTCAAAGGGAATTTCACTATAATGAGGAAGAAAAGGTCATCTTGCCTTGAGCTTCCCTCTCATCATGTCAAAACAGTAGTATTCAAGTAAGTCTGATGGGGAAATAGCGAGTGACAGAAATGTGTCTGAAAACTGTGCAAGAGTGGTCAGACTCTGCATTGCCTAGTCCAGACAGACAGTGCCAGTTAAACACATTCAAAACTGAGATTAAAAAAGGAAACTGAGAGACATCGAATAGTCACACTCCATTCTTTGCAGGAACTTGGCTAACTTTTTAAAGGAGGCACAGGAGCATCCTGTTACAAGGACCTGAAACTCCCTCTGCAGACAGACCATCTCTAACCTTGTGACTTGTTCTGATGACAGAAGTTGTCTGTAAGGAAAAGACAGTTCACCTCACCATCACCACCACAGCAGCTATGTGGAGCAACAAGACCTTGACAGCAATAAAACAAATCCTAACAATTTGTCTTCCCTCCGTAAGAGAAGTTGTACATTTCAAGCTGTGAAGGTTACAAGTTACCCTAAATCCTAAGGAAAACTTCAGTTCTGTTGTTCTTCTCAGCTCCTCATCATACGCACCAGTCACAGCTTTATTTCTTAGAGGGTTTGGGGTTTTTTTTCCATGTCAAAATAAGTGGTACAAACAGTTCTGCTCTCCATTCCAGCAACTTTTTGTTTCCTAAGGAAATTTTAGGAAGAGGTGTACTCCTTCCTAGGCCACACTGCACACAGGTGGGATTCTCTTGGGGGGGTCACACTGTAACTTTAATCTTCAGTCCACCAAGGCATGACACACTTGTCATTTACTGCTCCAAAGCCACCTGCCTTGCACAGCAGAAAAACATCCCGTCCTCATCTACTACTACTTCTTGCCATGGAAGACACCTTCACAGCAATCCTGTGACGCAAGTTTAAGCTATCACGTAAATCAGAACACAATGTTAAATAATTGGTTTAGCAGGACTAGAAATGCTAAGACTACTATTTTTATGAACTTTTTATATTTCTAATGCTAGAAACTGTTATTATTTTTAATGAAGTGGTGTTAATTCTAACTAAAAGCTTCCACTCTCTTCAAATGCTACCAGTTATTCCTGAACTGTGCAGACGCCTGGGAGCTCAGGAGGGCGTGGGACCCCGTGGCAGTGCGGGGTGTAAGCCGGGGGTGTAAGCCGAGCACGCCCGCGGAACCGGCCCGCAAACGGACTGCGGCTTTACACCCTGCAAGGGGCATGGTCCAAAATGTACAATAGCGGAGGGCAGCTCCGGAGAGGGCAGCTCCGGGGGACTGGGGAGCGGCGCAGCTGCGGGCACAGCTCAGGGGGAGCAACTCCGCGGCGGGTGCTCCGAGGACAGCTCCGCGGGGAGGCAGCTGGGGGCCGGGGGGGGGAGCGGGCAGCAGGGGCAGCTCCGCGAGGGGCAGATTCGGGGGCAGCTCCGCGAGGGGCAGATTCGGGGGCAGCTCCGCGAGGGGCAGATTCGGGGGCAGCTCCGCGAGGGGCAGATTCGGGGGCAGCTCCGCGAGGGGCAGCTCCGCGAGGGGCAGCTCCGCGAGGGGCAGCTCCGCGAGGGGCAGCTCCGCGAGGGGCAGCTCCGCGAGGGGCAGCTCCGCGAGGGGCAGCTCTGTAGCGGGCGCTTTGGGGGCAGCTCCGGGGGCACCTACCGAGACACTTGATGTGGAAGCCGCTGGGGGGCTTGAGGGAGCGTCGCGCCCAGCCCTGCCGCAGCACCTCCAGGTGCTCCTCCTTGCCCTGCACCAGCAGCACCTGCTCGTCGATCCACCCCAGGAAGAAGGTCTCGGCCACCGCCGCCGTGGCGCGCCGGTCCCAGAAGTGCTGCATGTTCTCCCGCTTGAAGTCCGCGAAGATCTCGTAGCCTATGCGGTGGCGCCCCAGCTCCGCCGCCGGCCCCGCTCCACCGCCGCCCCCCGGGCGCCCCCCGGCCGCGGCGCCCAGCACGATGGCCAGGGAGTGCGGGGCGATCTGCAGGCACCGCTCCGCCCGGCGCGGCATGGCCGCTCACCGCCCGCCGGGCACCCGCACCGGCACGGACATGCCTGCCCGCAGCCGCCGGCTCCGCTCCGCACCGCCCCGCACCGCCCCGGCACGGGCCGCCCCGCCCCCGGCCCCGCCCCGGCACGGCACGGCCCCGGGACAGCCCCGCGGGACGGGCGGGGTCATCATCCGCAACGGGAGGTGCAATGCTGTGACCAGTTTTGGAATCCCCAACACGAGAAGGACATGGAACTGTTGGAACGGGTCCAGAGGAGCCTACAAAGATGATCAAAGGGCTGGAGCATCTCTGCTGTGAGGACAGGCTGAGGGAGCTGGGGTTGTTCAGCCTGGAGAAGAGAAGGCTCCTGGGAGACCTCAGAGCGGCCTCCCAGTACCTGAAGGGGCTACAGGAAAGCTGGGGAGGGACTTTTTACAAGGGCAAGGAGTGGTAGGACAAGGAGGAATGGCTTTAAATTGGAAGGGGAGAGCTTTAGATGGGGCGTCAGGAAGAAATTCTTCCCGATGAGGGTGGTGAGGCACTGGCAGAGGTTGCCCAGGGAAGCTGTGGATGCCTCCTCCCTGGAAGTGTTCAGGGCCAGGCTGGATGGGGCCTTGAGCAGCCTGGTCTGGTGGGAGGTGTCCCTGCCCATGGCAGGGGGTTAGAACTGGATTAGCTTTAAGGTCTCTTCCAATCCAAAGCATTGTATGAGTCTATGATTCTATAAAGTAGTAGTTACTATTACTAAAAGTGGAATATTTTGATTTAAGCTAAAGTAGAGTTAAATTTCATCTAAACAGAGTAAGGTCAAATTTACCAGCATCCCAAAGAGTTTTACAAGAAGACAAGTTGTATGAAACCAAATTTACTAAAGGGGAAAACATAGAATAAATTATCCAGAATCACTGTGAGTCATTTTGAACTAGGAGCAGAGCCTACTAACATTGGCTTGCAAGTCTCTAACCCCTTTCCAGGTATCAGCAAGATCTCAAGATGCCCCTCACCTCAGTCAGCAATAGTTTTCATGGTGCTGATGTCAATATTTCAAAGGAACAATTTCACCTTGTCGTTCAGCCCAATCTTTCCAAGAGTACTCCTTAGCATCCTGGTTATCCTCCAAACTGATTCCCAAAGTTCACCTGAGCCACTGATTGTCTGTCAAATGAACTAGTCTTAGTGTGTTGAAACTATTGTCATGATCTTGTCATGCTCATGTTATTCTTACCTTGTGCCTTCCTCCTCTCTGCGTTATATCAGCCTTTTATCTCATGCATCATGCTTTCATTTCAGTCCTCCTGGGCAGGACTCACCTTTGTGTGGAACACATCATATTGACATCTTAACTGCTGATCAGAGTCATCAGGTAACTTACAGGGTTTACACGGGCTTTCAGTTTTTATACCTACCCGCAAGAACAGAGGAGCCAAATTAAGCCTTTTTATTTTTTAGGATTCTGCACTGGATACACAAATGAGCACTTAGATGTGGGGACCTTACTGCCCCCAAATCCCACATCCTAGCCAAATCTGTGATCCTTCTGCTGTCTCTGGAAAAAAACACGTTGTTCAATGCAGCTTGCCTGGGAGCCTTTGGTCATGGCATTAGCATTGTTCTCTCCGTAACAGAGCTCCTTTTCCCTTCGACACTACTTTCTGAAGCAATCGGGGTGGTGAAACACACCATGCAGTCATTTTCCTCCCCTTGCAAAGCATTTGCAGTAGCACTTGCAGGCTGTCAACATCTTTCCTTCCCCTGACTTGTTCTCCTATAAAGGCTAGTCCTCAGCCTGCTAATCCTCTCCCACTCTGCTTTCATCACCTCTTTCCTCGCTCCGCTTCACGCCTCTCCCCTGTGCTGGCAGGCTGGCCCTTCTTCCCTCCCTCCATCCCTCTCTTCCTCCATTGGCACGCACCCCTTATCCGCTGTTTACACACATATAATGTCACACACAAGTGTAATTCCAAGGTAATGAAACAGAGTACACTGTAATTTGTCTAAAACATGTTGGATAGAGTACAGTGATTGTAGTACAAATCAAAATACACAGTGCTCTAGGGGTTAAGTGCTGTCCTCATAAAAGCCAGTGCTAGGGTTGCCTGAGCAGGATCTCAAGGCCCTGGTTAAGAGACTTTCCTTGTTTCAAGGGTCTGGGAAAAGACTGTGGACAAGTATGTACTGAGTAAACAGTTCATTGTTCATTATTCCCTCTTTATTCCCATTTCATTACTGGTTCAAACTTTTTTTTTTTTTTTCCTGAGAATTTTGGGAGGTTTAGTTTAGTTTGGTTTATTTGCAATTTGTTGCTTGCCAGTTTGGGGTTGAACAGCATCTCCTTCATTTTCATTCACTCTCGCTTCAAGGAACTTCTCCCAAGCAATCAAGATCCACAGGCAGACTGAAACCAATCTGGTATTTCCTGGCAGAAATACAAGTGAAAAGACAGCCTACAATCTTCTTACAGCCAAGTAATGAAAACGGGTGAAGTGGAACTCCTAAGTGCCTCAGAAGTGTTTGGAAAGGCAGGCTAGTGGGGTAAAACCCCTGAAGATTTAGACACATGCCTTTGAAATGTATCAGAAGTGGTGGAGATCCTCAGCAAATAGCGCCGTTTCTTCTAGGTAGGAGCAGAAATCCAAACAAACCTGATAGAGCTGTGTTCTCTGGCTGTCTGTTCTCTGGCTGTCTGCACTGCCTGATCCCAAACTCAGATGCACTACCTCTGTCTGCTGCAAATGTCACCTTATTAAAAACTCTCTGGGCAAAGAGTATCCTCCCAGAATTTTGTGTCCAAGCCACAGAATGGGAAAGGAAGGCTGAGGTGAAATGTCTATTTAATGGTGGTTATGACTCCTCGATTTTTACCTAGCAAGGCAAACTACACGATTTTACTATTTATTATGTCAGGAAGTGATCTGCCTCAGATGAGGTAATCAGGTAAGTGCCTTATTCAGGATTTCTTCTGTGAGGGTTTTTGAAAAGTATTTCCTATCAGAAAGCTTTTTTTAAAAAATCTCTCCAGTCATTTTATACAGGAAGAAATGATACTGCCCACCCAGTCTTGGTACCTGGTGCACATTGCGCACTTCCCAGCCAAGTCACCTCATTCCCAGAAAGAAGCTGCTCTTACCGTTACATGGGTGTTTGGGTGCCTGAAGCGTTTGGCAAGGAACTACCAAGCACCAGGACTACCAGCTACAGGTTGCCTGGGGGTTTTTTTTGAACGTATATGCATCGTATGGAAGGAAGCTGGGGACTCACACTGACGGCCACGTGACACAGAGCTCAGTGCAACTGCTGTCGCTAAATACAGTGCTTGCTGCAGCCCTAATGAGAGCAGAGCTTACAGACCTCAATAATAAATTTTGAGAAGAGTTGCCCCCTCCTTCTACCCCAGTAGAGAGCTACATGAGCCTGGCCAGACTTGTTCAGACAAAGAGTCGATGTAAACTGGTCCTGGCTTCTGGCTTTGCTGCTGCAGACGTGCAGGAGAAGGGCCAGGAACAGGTGCACAGGCAAAATACAGGCCTGATGCTCTTCTTGTCATATCCTGAGAAAACCCAGGAGCCATCTCTGAAGAGTGAATGTTGTAAAACAGCAGAGATCATGAAGAGTGATGGTGGCTTGCACCTAAGGAAAACAAGGTGGTGGAAGGGGCATGCTAGTAGCTGTTCCTTAACACTCTTCCCAGAAGTCTGGCAGCTTTTGTAGATAAATGTAGCTCTGCATCTATGTAGTTTGCATCACATATAGACAGTGATTTGTCGCTAAGAATTCCTAAACCAGTATTTCATTTAATTTTATCCTTTTGTTTTGGTAACTAGTTTTTGTAATATGGGGATAATAATATCTCTCACATTTGTAAAGTCCCTTGAGACCTGCTATTAAATATGATCCTAGCAATGGCTGTTTGGCAATCTCTGCTCTGGTAAGAGCTGAGTATTTCTGCACTCAGTCCTGTACTGCCAGCCTCCACCAAGAAATCCTGCTCAGAAGTCCTTGTTCAGGCAGAGTTCCCGGTGAAGTCAATGGGAGTTGCCCTAGTGAGGAGTGACGAGCTACATCCAAACTAAACACCCAACTAATAAGCAGTGTAGGAAACAGCTGACTGCATCATTTTTAAGCTCTTTGCTTTTACCTGACTCAGAGTTGCTGGCATCAAGAAGGATCCCAGGGGCAGGATGCAGCCCAAGGGAGGAGAGGATATCCCTGGTTATGGCAGGCGTGCCCCTCTTCCTCTTCAGGAAAATCATTGGCAATGGCATTAAAACTTTGCCATGAGGTGACTACGGCTTGAATAGGTGAGCCTGTAGGTAGACAATTACCTGTTGTCTGTTTAACCATAGCCTACAGATACTGGGTAAGTTAAGGCTGACCAGGAGGAGAATGACCTCCTAGCAGACATGAAAAACAAGTTCCCACTTCACTCACAGGACACATGTAATACAGGGTACAGATCTCTGACATTGATACTCAGGTGCCTATGTTTAGACATAGGTAAATAGCACTGCACTAAACCCCCCAGATTGGGAAGCCTTTTAATTTTATCCTTTTGTGAATTTGTAAAGACAGAAATAAGACAGTGTTTTGAAGCCAAAAAAACTAGTAAACAGCCCATCACAGTGGTGCAAGTAAATGGGGCCAGAATATATTCCCTCTCCAGGAAATTCTTGACTGTAAATTAATAATGAGAGAAGAGAAGTCTTAACCTTCTAAATATCTAGAGCAGAGAAACTTTTATGTGCCATCCGAACTACAATTGTCTCCTATCAGCTGTAATATTAATGGTTGCTTTCGGCAAGATTACAGCCCGACACTAAGACGGAGGCTTAGACAATGTATTTTATGGAAACGGGATTTTGTTTCAAACTCTGTAGTTCTGCTTTACTGGATTCATAAAGTACTCGATACTTGCAAGTAAGATGCATTTTTAATTATGGAAATGGCACACCAGTTTGCCTAAAATATCTGCTTGTTGTATTGCCTAGCAATACCCACTGAAAACACGTTCAGGCAGCTCAGGCACTGGTACACTGAAAGAAGTGCATTTCGCATTTGAGTCCCCTACAGGCAATAGAAAGAAATTGTGAATGAGATGGCCATTAATTTTCATGAGTGCTCAGGAAGAGAGAGCAATAAAATGTGTTTCTCTGCTCTTTTTCATATTTTCTTTCACATCCAGTGGCCTGAAGCGTGGGGGCTCTGTTGACTTCTGACACTATAAAGCAGAGGGTTGTTGCTGATCCCTGGCGCTCCTCACATCACCAAGTTAATTACTCCAGGGTCAGCCCAGGGCGACCAGGGGGTCTCCACCAACCTTGGCATTTTAATCTGAAATTTGTCTGCTTTGAATAGATATATTTTCCTCCTACTGCCCCTTCTCACGTAGTGCAATGCAAGCCCTGTGAATAAGTGCTGCAGGCAGCGCGAAGTTGCACCCAGGAGAATGAATTTACAGTGAAATACATAAACCCCTAAGAGTGCACAAATGTCAATGGTATACATAGGCAAAGTGATGTAAAGGGAAATCTCTGCTCGTGTGACATGGACAGCCAAGAGCTCCAACCTGTACTGGCTCAGTTTTCCAGTAGGGACCTCTTTAGATTGATGCCAGAAAGGAGGATGTGGTGATTCTTGACCCAGCACTTTTATTTGGGAAGTATATTCTCTGCCTAAGCAGGAAGGCAAGGTCAGCAAGAGCTGACCACTTCTAAATGAACAATTAAATGAGCTCTTCTACCTTCCAGAAGAAAAATTTAAGCAACAGTTTCTATTGCAATACCCACAGGGGGTGGGGAGAGGGAGAAAGAAAAATGTTAAAACTGAAAATTAAAAAAGAAAATTTTGCACAGCAAGGCACTTTGCAGGGAAGGAGATCAGCACAGAATGGAGGAACCAGAGCTGGGCATGGGTTTTGTAAGCAGCCTTGACTCTACCCTGGCAGCAGAGCTGTGGATAGCAAGCAGGCATCAGTCTCAGCTAAACAGCTCTGATGTGGGCTTGAAAAGGGTAGGAATACTAGGAATACTCCATCTCTACCCAAAACTGGAGCTATAAAATACTGAGGTGGTGGGAATGATACAGTCCATCCCTGTGGTTAGGGGTGAGAGACCTTTAGTGGTGGCCCCAGGCTTGGTGGGAGCTCGCACGGGGCACTGGGGGACTAGCTGATGGATGTTGGCTTCTTGGAGAAATCCTTGATGACGTGGAGCTGGGAAGGCTTTCCCAGATCACAGGACAAGGAAGCTCCGTGGTTGTTTGGCATGGCATTTTTTGGATGTCAGCACCTCCTTTTCTCATGGGGAAAGGAAAAGCGACTGGTGTTGCTGGTTTTGGGTAAAAGCCCTTTGAGATTTTGCCTTGCCTTTCAGACAGGCAGGCACTCATAGCGATACATAGCAGAAAGATACAGTGCATCAAGACACGAGGAGGTGTCCACCTGTGCCAAAACATTCTTTCTTTTCCTTCCACTGGACAGTGGGCTCTCTCTGTAGCCGTCTGGTGACATCTTTCCACTGCCTATGCATCAAACTGCTGACCACGACTCAATTCAGAAAATGCAAGCCAGACTTACAGCCTTTGTCTGGGCTCTCCTAACCCAAGGTCATCTGTTTCTAACCACCAGAGCTTTGCAGGAATAGGATTCAAGCAAGCAAGGAAAAATGCCTGTGGGAAGGGGACTTGACCCCTACTATTGTCTTCATGCTTACAAGAAGGCTGGATATAGCAAAGGACATTGGATGACATGCTGGACGTGGGTTTTCATTTGCTTCTCCCTCTCGCTGCTTCTCCAACAACTGACATCCTTGCAGTGGGTATTTAACAAATCTTCACCTTTTCTTGATCAGGATGCCATTTCTGATGTTTTTTTTGCTTGGTACAGATGCCTCTGGAAAATAACACCATAGCCCTGAGAAAGAAATTAGCATCATGTTTTTTTTTTAATTTATTTCTCTTTTTCCTTTTTACAGAATTTTTTTATCCAGTTTGCTCTATTCAATGCTCTTATCTCTTTTCACTTCAGTTCAGGCTGTACACTTCTTGTCCTCAATGAGCAGCCTGCTTGGTTTTCAAGTAACAGACACCTTACAGCTGCTTACAATAAGCAATTATTACTTCTAAAAGCAGTCTGATACTGGTTATAACATAGTGCAAATCATCCTCCTTTGCTCTTTTAAGTGGTGAGGGGCAATGGTATAGCCCAGCAAATGCTCGTATGTGTGAGGAGGGAGTTAACAGCCATGCTCTTCAGCAAGACTGGCTGCAGCTCCTCCAGCACTGGTTTTGTACCTGTCAGGTGAATGCCAAGAACTGGTGCACATTATTATTATTATGGTGTCTGCCAGCCATCAGCAAGCTTCTCTGCTCCTGCATCATTTTCCTTTCACTCAGATCAAAGAGAGAAACATGAAGGTTGATGGGCTCGGTGCTCGGTTTCAGGTCCCCTTTGGCAATACAGAGTCAGTGAAAGGGGTGGTGGGTGGGTGTAAAAGAATTTATTCCTAGTTTAATAGGCCTTCATTATAACTAAGCCTTTTGCATAAATGGCAATTTGGCTCCCGTCTCTTGAACACTGCTCCCTTGCATTAGACTTTTTATAATAACTGTAATTGCGGGTGCAAGCTCTGCTTTTATTTTATGGCAGCCAAAGTAAACCTGCCCAGTGTCACAACTGGTGATCCTCAAATACAGCCAAGTCCATGAGGCAGCACCTCCGAAGAATGGGATTTGAATCACAGCAAAGACCTGCAGGTTTCCTCTGTAGCCCTGCCTGCTCTCGGGACTGATCTCTCTTGCAGGTATTTTCAGCAGCCATCCTGCTGCTCTCCTGCCTTCTCCCTTTGCCTCAGCTTGTCGGGATTAGACAGTTTAACCAATGACCCCAGTTGTCATCAATCTCAATATTGAATGCGCTAAGATAATACAGGCAATTCTCTGCTCTGTGAAGACAGGTAGTTATGAAGTATTTGTGAAACCATTTTAGCTAAAGAAGACAGACAGCTCTGTTTTGTGCCTAATATTGCCTGACAGGTGTGGACACACCCTGGGATAACTCTCATGTCATCCTGACTAGAAGGTCAAGAGTCTACATTTGACGGAGAGAATCGCCTTTGGCACTCCAACAGAAAAACAAAAACACAGCAGCATCCAGAAAAAACCCACCAAATGCTTTGTAAACCAGGTGTGCCAGATTTAACATTTCCCAAAGCTTAATTCCTTTTAAATTTTGTAGCTCCTCTTTGAAGATTATCTGTGGACCCACCACCAGGCTAAACCAGAAAGTTTAGCTTTTGTTCTTTTATTAGCCATTATCGGCTTATCGTTTTAAACATGTCAGGGATGGTGAGTAGTGTTTCTCTCTTCACTCTGCTCCTCTTTTCTCCCCACACAGCATCACCCATTGTTCCCTCTCCTCTTCTTCACTCATTTTCATGCTTCCTCTGGGGATCTCTATAACTACCTAAAAGGAGGTTGTAGGCAGGTAGGGGTTGGTTTCTTCTCTCAGGTGACCAGTGACAGAACAAGAGGACATGGTCTCAAGCTTTGTCAGGGGAGATTTAGGCTTGATATTAGGAAAAAATTTTTCACTGTAAGGGTGATTGGCCATTGGAATGGACTGCCCAGGGAGGTGGTGGAGTCATCGTCCCTGGAGGTGTTTAAAACAGATTGGATGAGGCACTTAGCACCATGGTTTAAATGATGAGTAGGTGTTGGTGTTGGGTCATAGGTTGGACTAGATGATCTCAGAGGTCTTTTCCAACCTTGTGATACTGTGATCTCCATGCAATACCACCCTGTGTTTTATCACTGTCCCCAGCAAACAGCAGGGCTGTGCTGCAGAAGAGCAGGGGCTGGCCTTGCTCACAGCAGTGACACTCCTTTGACTTCACCATGGCTCCTGAGGGAAATCCCAGCCCCACCAGGGTGCAGAGAGTCAGCTCCAATGGATAGTTCACTGAGAGCTCAACACCTTGGTAGCAGGGCTGTAAAGTGTACCAGGGAGTAGTCTGAGCTCTCCTGATTATATCTTGGGTTGTTGCAAATTTCAGCAGCTAAATCTCAGCCTACTTCATCGGCAAATGTAGACCCAGGAGATAATTTCCCATTAGAGTAGCAAAAATTACTCTTATAAATAAATTTTCTCTTGATTTTCATGGAAATGAGGTTGTCTATTTGTTTATAAAAAAGGGACACATCACTGTTTCATATTTGTGCAGAAAAGAGTGGCATGATAATAGCCAAGAATCAGATCATTTCTTTGCAAGGAGGAAGTGGGAATGAGTTTTTTTTCCATGGGTGTTATGGGAAGAGCTTTGCTAGGATATGTGACGGATTTAGAAAGAAAATCATCTAGGCTTTTCTTTCTTTTTGCTGTAGGAAATGCTGCAAGTTACAGAACTCAACAGCCAGCTTTTGAGCTCCTGCTTCCCCGAGCTGAAAAGGCACATTCAGAGATGCTGCAGCTATTGACTATGGTGAGCCCACACTTGACCTTTTGGTCCTCTTTTGAGGCAAATCTACCATTGCTTTCAAAGGGTGGATGGCTCTGGGTGGTGCGTACCAATACAGGAATGAAGCAGGCATGAATCTAGAGAAAGGGGAGAGGAAGGAGGAAGCCTCAGGGTTTCCTTACCTTTTGGCTCATGCTGCCTCATTGTATGAAGCACTCATTGTGGTGCAGCTAGAGAGACCCTACGGCAATTGGAGAGCAGGAGCGGTTGCCCGCTGCTAATCTGAGCCTTGATGGATTCTGGTTTCAAATTCTTGATCTTCTTGACCAGCAGTGCAATGTGCATGCAGTCTGGGGCACGCCCAGGGCTCTGGCAGCAAGTCCTGAGTCTTGCCCCGCACCATTAGCCGTGGGCACCCTCGGACAGAAACTTGAAAGCTCAGAGGGTACAGCTGATAGCAGAGCAGTCACTGAAAACCAAGGGAGAAGAACCTGGGCTGATAACGTCAGGCTAACGCGTGACCTGGCAGACACACTATTCCATCAATGCTGTTTAGATGGCCCCTGGAGCTGGGCCTCCAGTTTGAAGTCCTCCCCTTCCCCAAGGTGAGAGGAAGGGGGTGGTACCCAGGCCATGGCAGAGAAGGGATGGCTGAGTCATCTCTCTTGCTGGGGTGTAAAGACCTGAGGCCTCCTTGGGCCCAGAAGTGGGCAGCTTGCCTTCACGCCCTGTTGTGGCTCAGGTTGAGGGAGAGCTGGTCTTCATCCCTGCCAAGGGTCTGGGACTCAGTGGACAATGCTTACCACAGGGGACATGAGACCATGTGAGCAAATGGCTCAGAGCACACTGGAAACTATTCATAATGGAGAAGCAGGAAAAATATAGTTCACAGCACATATGAGTTCAGAGGGCTTTTTGTTCTGAAATAGCTATAAAAGATATGTTGCAAAAATCAGTCACTAGTGGGTATATACCCTCAGGAGACTTCATAAGAAAGGAATCTCTGCAGCACATCACCTCCTTCCAAGAGCAATGTAGACTGTGTCTCCAGGACACAGCAATCACAGCGTGTAACTCACCATGCAGGGCCTGTTGTTGTTCACCACACAACCAGTTCCTCTTGACAGTGCTAGCTGGCTTTGCAAGGCAAGGGCAATAAAAATATCCAGCTGATTTTGAAATGGCACTTGGTGACCAAAATGTAATTGCATTATTTTGCAGATTATCAGCAGAGGAGGTGGGGGGTCAGTACAAAGCACTGGGTCGGAGGGAGTCTGGGCTGTCTCTCAGCTCTGGGGGGCTGTAGACCAAACACAGATGCCACTGGGAGAAAGAGTCTACAAGCAAGAAAAGGAAGATTTAACCAAGTATTTGCCAAGAGTCGTTAATCCAAAAAGAACTGAGAGTTTTCCAGAAAGTCATTTCTCTGAGCCTTAGTAGAGTCCAAGTGGAGAAGCCTATCCCTTATTTTGTGGGATTTTTTTACCATGCAAAAAAATTGCCATAC
Organism: Tapera naevia; assembly: GCA_033556795.1. Taxonomy (NCBI): domain Eukaryota; kingdom Metazoa; phylum Chordata; class Aves; order Cuculiformes; family Neomorphidae; genus Tapera; species Tapera naevia. Next base: position 10,976,205 of record JAUMJJ010000172.1, on the reverse strand, counting down.
TTAAGGAACTGCAGCGTGGGCTGTAACTGCCCTGGGAACATGTACCTGCTGAGCACCCACAGCTCACTCTGTCCAGTGTGTGGGCACCGGGAGGGGGAAACTCAGGCGGATCCAGAGCCTGATATTGCAGGAGATGGCATTGGCTTTGCCATCTAGGCAGGTTACTTGCAGTAAAGCCACACAGCAGGGTTCAAACACCCAGGGTTTGTCGATCTTCTCATCTGGAGAAATAAATAAAACATCTAATTAATTTACCTAGAAATAGGACAGCAATAGGACTTATTAAATTAGTTTGGCAAATGGATAATTTAAATATGGTTGGAAAAAATATTCAGGTATAGAAACCAAATGTTTTTTAAAATTCAGGCTTTTCCCTTAGCTACTTTAAGATACACAAAAAAAAAAACCACAGTAAGTGCTAAACAGTACAGATATGACAGAAAAGCTAAACATTTGCACGTAAAATTGTTTACAAGGTGAAAGTACACGCATATTTTAAAGCAGAAATACTGTTTGAAGATGAAGAGTTCAATGTTTTGAGAGAATAATTGAGATCTCAGCCTCAGATGTCCCAATGGAATCAAAAACATTTTAACAACTCCTAAAGCCAGCCAAAAAGTGCCAGCTACATGTTTTCATTTACTTTCCAGAGAGAAATTTTCAACTCCCAGATCTCCCTCTGCCACTGGCAAGTTCAGACTATGGTAACTAGCATGCATATTTAACATAGTTTTGCTTTGATACACATCCTATAAGCATGGTTATACAAACTTGATTGCCTTTGCATAGTATCATGTTCCCCAGCAAGCGATCTTGAGATCTGGCAAGGAAATTTGACATAATTTTCTTGAAAAAGAAAATAAAGGAATGAAATATTTACATTCTGTTTAAGCGAGAGAATTTATACTGTCTTGAATAAATCTAAGAGGTATTTTAACATTCCATTTAAATATATAAATGTCTGGGTTTATTTATCCAACCCTTGTGATCTATTTGGAAGTAAGAAAAATGACAACACTGAGAAAAGTAGAGTTTTTCTTTCCTAAACTCTGATTTATTGCCATTAGTATTTGCAACTTATATTCCTTCCTCACCGCACCCAAAATTAAAACTGTTTCTTAAATCTTCATCAACACAAGGGACAAACAAGATTAATTGAGCTTACTCATTTTTATTTAGCTTATCACGCTCAACTTTACCTAACATAACACCCTGCAATGAGAAATGGTCTTAGATTTTGTGAAGTTTCACTGGCAATGAGACGACAAGGCAAAGGACACGAAGGCTTCTTCAGTAAAAGGTGAGGAAAATTGGTTACTTCTAGCCTGAGGGGCTGTAAATATATATATGACCAAACATGCATACACCAAGGTGTGATGCTTTTCAGGCGCTGGATGACACCCTTTGGGGTGCTAAAGACAAGGTAGTTCCAAAACTGCATAAAAAGTGAGCAGAGCTCTCTTAGATGAATTGTCTAGAAGAGTCGGAATTGCTGTCTCCCAGAAGGACTTTGAATTAGAGAAGAGTTAGCAACCATATTTTAAATGCTGATGTGAGCAGGTGCACGAGTAACACATCGTGAAGAAGCCGCAGTTAACTTGCAGGTAACCATCCTTCCTCCTCCAAGCTACTGCCCCTCTGCCTGCTCACACTGCAAGGGACACAGCCACCCCCACCAGTCTCCGTGGAGTAAATGAAGGTGTGTCTCAGAAGTGCTTTAAGACAGGAAACTTCCCCGAGTCCTGCAGCATGGCTAGGTTTGTCCACAGAGGGAGAGTGCCTCTGCACATTCGCACAAGCCAAGCAGCGTTCCTTCCTAGTCCAGAGCAGGCTTCTGTCACAGACATCTCACAGCACGATCTCCCAGCAGGTCCCAGTGCAATCTGCTGTAGAAATAAAGTAACGGTTTTCCCAGGAGTGCTTTGCCCTGAACAAGCAGAAAGCTAATGCATGGCTGGCATCCAAGGTACAGAGGATGTTTCATACACAGAGTTCTGGGATCCAAAAAAGGCAGTAGACCAATTAGTTCTTTGACTAATTGCAAAAAATTACAGCTTATTCTAGTGGGAATTTACAGTACTTTTTGAGACAAAAAACGTATCAGGAAATACAATAACATAAGGGAGATAAACAGGAGGTCACAGAGATTTCTAGAATCAAATAAGTACCTGCACGGGCAAGCGAGCACGCTGCCTGGGATTGAAAGGAACCTTTGAGGGATCTTCTGGAGAAGCAAGGACCTTGCTCCTGCCACCACCAGGACCTTCCCCCACCACCAGCAAGGGGAAAGGCAGTCACGCTCTGGATGGATGGTCAGTAGAGATAGATCACCGATTGCTGAGAAGCGGAGCAGAACACTGTGCTGTCTGAAGTCAATTCTATGTTTATAGAGTTCTCAGCATATTAACCCTTAAATTTAGCATGATTAAACAGGTTCCAGACAGCACTCAACACTTCCACTAGGGTTATTTTATCAGATGCTTTGAAGCAGTTGAAAATACTTTCCCCCCCTCTCTAGTTTTACCAGACTAGCGTAACCATGCTTCATTTTTCCTGAACTACTTAGTCTAGCAGTCAGAAGCAATGAAGAAGGGATAGAGTACCTTTCTTTGCTTCAGACTTCACTGTAGGCCAAGAGATCTGAGGTGATGGGAGATGTTCAATGCCTTTCATTGCACTCGGTAGCATAAAAGGGGAGGAAACAATACTGCTAGGGCTACGTCTCCAGCTCAGTAGCAGTCTGAACATGTTGATCTCAACCTTTTTTCCCCTCAAAACTATTTTTAAACTAGCCAAAGTAGCTTCTCTTTTCTTTGATGCTTAATTAGTTCCAATTAAAATAGTCTACATTTAAGTAGTGTATGTTGACATTTGAATAGTGCTTATAAAAATACAGTAAACAACAAAAACCTGCACTTACACTGAAATATGCGTGCCCTTTTTATCTCCCCAAGACTTCCAAAGGGATTTGGGTTATGAATCACAAATATTCCCTTCAGCATTGGAGTCTTATGAGTCAGGAAGATAGTCATCATTAATCACTTCTCAAGCATTTTTAACAAGGTGGTTCCTGCTCACTGCATGTTTTCATCCACATCAGTCATTTATACAGCATAAAAGGTGTGCCTAGTGCTGTACAGACAGCTAAGGCAGAAATCTTTGCTTTGTAGTGCTTACAGCTACAAAACAGGAAAAGATTTGTGAATGACACAAAATAGAAACTGCTACTATGGCAAAGTAGCAAGTAATTTTTTTCCCATGGTCTGAGGTGTTTGCATTTCTTTATTTCTGTATTATTTTTTATACAGTTCCTATTTTTACTACTTAAAATGGTAAATAGAAACCTATTCACACAATTCACTTAAGACTTTAGTATCATTGTAACCACAAAAACGTTTTATGCCCTCCCCTTTCTCAAAGGAAAGCAAATCACTATTTTACCCTTAGACTGTTTCGGGGTGGGTGGGAAGGCACCCCAGTTTTCCACTAAACACTTGTACCAACATGTCTTTTAAGAAGCAGCAACAAAGGTGCCAGAGTTGCTGTAATCCAAGTGGCTACTTAAAATGAAAAAAAAAAATCTGGAAATGAAATACATTTTCCACTCTTACAAAAGGAGATAAGATGCCTGTTCCATGACTACCATGTAGTTCATGACATTCAAGCAAAGATTAAGGACAGTTTCATTTGCTTTGCCCAGCATGGTTTGTCACATCTTCTTTTCCTTCTCTATAAACAACAAAACAAAGAAATCTCATAATGTAACTATATCTGCACTCCATGGAAAAGCTGTATGTGCTCACACATTTTTTCAGGATTGCCAATTAGCCTACAGTCCTTTCACTGGCAAGGAATGTTTACATGCTTCTCTAATGTTTTTCTTCAGGTGTTACAGCTGTTACTTTGGACTTCAGTGCCACAAATGAATGTATCAGCCCACAAGACAGATCAGAGTTATGGAACAGCAGCTGTTACAAGCAGTTTTCTGTTACAAGCGGTTTATTAGAACTTCACTTTGACAATAAATAAGGTATTTCCCGAGCAATCAAAACGTAATTATTTAGAAAGTTAAACAACCAAAGTTTTCACAATGCACTTTTATATACATGATTTACTGTATTTTAAACACCAGTTCATCCTGAGCTGTACAACAGTAGGATGCCCATTTTCAAATTCCCACAGCAGGAGACTACCAAGAGACATCTTTAATCTGGAAGTTGTGTGTGTAAAAATAGTCCAAAACCATATCAGCTTCAGGTTGGATAGTCCAGCTCTTACGAATAAATTAGTTCATTAGACTAGATGTTGCTGAATTCAAATTCAGATGTATGGCTTACCCTGGAGAAACAGGGTCATTTACATTTATGGTTTTAAAGAACTAGAAAGCCACTCAATTCCAACAGTACAATGTAACCATCTGCAGCTTACTGTGCTACTGCACACCCTGTTCTGCCCTCAACACAACTAGCACAGAACAAGCCTGTAAAGGATGCTCATCTTCAACATTTTAAATCTCAGTAAGCACAAACTTTGCACTTCCGCTTACTGTTAATCATGAAAATGTCTTTCCATCTTGGTCAAATGAATTAGCATTTCTTCACTTAAATACTCAAGACACTTAATATGCCTTAATAATACTTCTAAGGGTTGACATTCAAGGTTAACTTCAAAAGAAAGTTCGTGTTAAATAAAGCACCGAGTTTTTCCCATATATTTATTCCTTAAAGAAAGTCTGCGAAAGACCACAGTTTTTTTAAAACATTAGTTCTGCTAAGAGTTGCAATTCAAAAATAAAATTTAGTTCTTATTGTTTGATCAAAGCCATGTTTCCAAAGTCAGCTTCACATGTTCTGTGCAACATCCCATTTCCTTTAAGTGCAAAGGTACAGGTCTCGAAGTTACGCAGCTGCAATCGAATTATCATCTGCTTGACGACCCTGAGGCTTTAAGAAAATAAAGATAAGAGTATTAAAAAAAATCAAACAAACATGCAAAAGACTAAGGCTGGTATGAAACTCACTTTGCAATACATTTTGTTGATCAACGTAGATCTAATACAGAAGTGTGTCATTAAACCTATCCTTACTTCTAACGGTTTCCAACAACAGCATGAACACAGAGGACATCCAACCAAAATTTCAGTGTGCCACACTGAGTGCTTGGTAAAGGCCTCAGCTCCTTAACTGCCCTATTAAGTGGCCTGAAATTATTAGCACTCAAATTTAGCATGATTAAACAGGTTCCAGGCAGCACTTAACACTTCCACTTGGGTTTATTTTAGCAGAAGCCTTGAAGCAGTCAAAAATATTTTCAACTCCACACTCATCTGGACAGCTTAGCACGAGGCCTGGCTGATCAGAGTTCCGAGTATTTCCACAGTATAAAGAGCTGCTAATTACCAAAGCATAAAATAGGAATGAGACTGACAGTTTCTTGGAAGAATTTTAAGCAGAATCACTAGAGATGGGAGAGAGCAAAGAGGAAGTTTAAGACATCCTTACAACGAGGTTTTCTGATGTCCTGACGACCTTTGCAAAAGCAAAGAATTCTGAAACCTAAGAGATTCCACAGGAGCACTGAGAATACCACACTTTTAAGGAAAATCTTAGGAGGACATCTTGTCAACCAATCTAGAAGAGCCACTGACAGTCTATGTAAAAAGTAAATTCTGCCTGTCTCTTTTGGCTAAAAGAAAACTGAAAGAATGCCAGGCCTGTTTCCTGGAAACAGGATTATGGCTGTCTGAACACGTCCATCTCAAGTCATATAAACAAACTCTTCAAGCTCCTTGCTTACTAAGAGTCTGACTAAAAAAAAAGTGAATATAATATTCAGGATACAGCAGCAGTGGAATGTGAAAGCACTGTTTTGGGCAACAGGATTTAAATGACTCTTAAAAAGTCAAAATATGCTGTGATCTACTTTTCATGACATAACTGAATTGTCTTTACAGTCATACAGCTCAAGGAAATAAAATCTAGACTGATTCATAGAGAACTTGTTTTAGAAGTGAGTTAGGGAGGTGTGGGATGCTACACTACTTCTGAACCTAGTCATGGGAGTTGCTCAAACACTTCTTTTTTCAGAAGTGCTACCAATAACAGTATTAAATTACATATATCTCAGTCCATTGTACTCAAAATACAGATAACTTTAAACCTCTGTTTACAGAGTAAGACCTGGAATAACAGCGACAGGTTACACACATTCAGCTAGTTCATCTAATTGTAACCAAACATCCATTGCACTTTAACAGATTTCCTGAGGATTTTGGTCGACACCACCAACGCACAACCCAAGACTCTTGTAAGCAAGTAACCCTGTAACAAGTGAGCCATTTTAGTCTGCTTAGAAACACCCAGCTTTGAAGAGAGCTGGAGCAGGGGTCCCCAATAACTGAGCAGCCCTACATGGCACCTTTAAACACAAGGCACCTCTCACAGCCTTACCTTTACAAAAATGTGTGTCGGTATGAATCGCCTGAGCAACTGATTAGTGAAGTTTGGGAATCGCAGCAAGTTAACGTGAAGAGATGGTAACTGCTGATATCCAGCCATCAGAGGATAGAAGTTATATAACATTTCCTGCTGTGTGCCAGGAAGGATTCTTAATCGGATCTTGAAGAAGAAAGTCAAAAACCAATCAGCGACCACAAGCAGTCCTCTGTTTACTTTCCACTTATACTCTTTCTGAAGTTGTAAAGAATGCAACTACATTCCTATTCTAGTTGAACTGTACTTCTATACTGCAGCACCATGTTACCCACAAACAACATGACAAATGGCTCCTGGTCATGCTTCCATTTAACTCTTCTTTAAACAGAATCTGCATCCACATGTTCTTCCAAACAGAATTTACTATACTTTAAACATCTAAAAACCCGTGAGTTTGCTCTCTCTGCCCATCACTGTAAGCCTAATCATCTATCCTTCACTACCAGAGCAGCCAGCAGGGTCCAGTAGACGTGACAATTTTGTACCTGTTTAAGGCCAGAGAACATGAAGGCATCACTGGGTTCCACTGACACCTCCACATCTTGGACTAAGTTGGTTTTATTTTGCAGATGATATCTGACAGGCAGGGATTCTCGGACTCGACCAAATGATGGCAGATCTTTGGAAAGAAAGCAAGTAATCTCAAATACAAAGTATGTTTTAAAGTAACATACATAAAAAATAAGTCTGTCATGAAAAGCGGTGAAGAGTTTTAATAAAAAAAAAATACAATGACCAGATATCTAAAGCAAGATTTTTCAGAAAGAAAAAGAAAAAGACTACAGAACAGAACACAATTTCGTTACAGCTTTTCAGTAACATTTCAACATCTAGTTACAAAACCCCAACTACTAATACTGTCCAGGAACACCAGTGAAGCCACTTTGGTCACTGCTGGGTATTTTCAGCTTACCACAACCTTATCAGATACTGTCATGAATCTCCTTCAAAGAAGAGTGGAAGAATCTCAGTACAAACCAAACCAAACTCAGGAAAGAATAGCAATTCTGCATGTTTAGTGAGTGCTCCATTCCCCTCTGCTTCTTGTGCTGGTCAAGCACCAGAACAGAAATAGTTCAGCTGCCCACAAGCAACTCCAATTCTCCAGGCTGTTTCTTTCCTGGGATGCAGCCAGGGTGTGGGTGAATGGAACAGTGCTTGCCATATGTGGCTAGAGAAACCTACTGGGAAGGTAGCATCAGCAGAGGTAACCAGCCTCTGCTGCCACATAACACGAGTAGATCGTGGACAGGTTTTAAGAGAATGCATTCGTAATCACCTTCCAGCTCTTCCCTTGAACTGAACAGGAGAGAGAGGGCTAACACTTGAGGCAGTCTAAGTGATGATACAGCTTCTTTCACTAGCTCCATAGTATTCAGCACCCATTTTCTCTCCTTTGCTACAGTAAATGCAAGCTGTGGGTGCTGTAAAACTTTGGCAGTCCTAAAAATTCCAATTGGGACATATAAGTTGCCATATTAGCATTACCTGCTTTAACATGGAGGGGAATGCTCTCTACAATCACGTGTGGTAGAGTAATGACTGTACTAACAACAGGGACACTTTCCACAGCTGAACTCCTGCAGGAAAAAGTCAAATGCAGACCATATTGAAAATTACACAACATGAAGTATCAAATGAGCAAAAGAACATCACTTATATGTAACTAAACGAAAATTATAGTTACTTCAGAGGTGGAGTGATAAAACCCAAATCCTTACATTGGATTGGTTGAAGTGATCAAAAGAAAAAGAAGTGCCATAGCATGGAGATAAGATAGCAAAAGGCAAGGAAGAACACTAAACAGCTCTAAAACTACATAAAAGCAAACTAGAAGATAGATATACATTAACATTTGTCTTTGACAACTGAGTGAACACAAACCCACAGCCTAGGGTGTGAAAACAGTTTTCCCATTAAAAAAAGTTTTTTTAGTATCACAAAACTATTCCTTTTTACTTGGCTTCTCAAGTGAAGTATTTCATGACTGGAGAAAACAGGGCATGGAAGGCTCTTACAATTACATTGACCCAAGGTTTTACAAAGAAAAACTCTTCATGGAATGTTAAGACCACAACTACATAATACCTAACTCCTAAGCTAACCATGTATTTACTCAAAAATCTGATCAGCTAAGCATTAGTAAGGTCCAAAGTCTAGACAGTGCTCACCACAGTGCTTTGGATGATCCAAAACGACCAAAAAGCCCCCCAAAAAACCCAACTCACCATCATCCCTAAAAACAAACCAACTTATTTCCTCTCCTCATTCAGGCCAAGAGATACTTACCTCTTCCAGGAAATGACATAACATCCGGTTGCTACTCCACTGGCATTAGTAGCTGGAGGACATCGAAGGCAAAAGCACTCACTGGCACTCTCACCTGTCTGTAAAACAACTATCAGCAAGATTTTGTTTAAAATCAAAGCGTAATTATTACTGCAGAAGCCACCAAGTGTAAAAATCTAATATGACACAACCACGTGTTCAGCTAGAAAAGCCTTTGAAGTACTTTGTAAACTATACCTACTTAATATATAAATTCAATAGATTGTGAAGTATCCCAATATATAAACAGTTGACATATACAAACACAATAGTTTAATTCTTTCACATACACACAGAAGTTGTTGCAAATTTGGAGTTCATGCACAAAAAAGGCAAAATGATGCCAATTCAAATACTACTCTTCTTCCACAGCACATTCCAAGACATCAACATAAGATGTCTCTCACATTTTAAGTGAGCACAGACTCTTCCACCCAAACTAATGAGACGTGTGGAAGAGAGAGAACAAGAAAAATCTACTGGTTTTGAGTTTTCACTTTTTTCTTTTTTTTCCCCCTACCTGAATGAACTTAAAAGCAGTATCTCTGTTTTTAGAAAATAGGCATTTCAGTCATTCAAAATAATCTTTATTAAGACTTACAAGGGAAAAAAAAAATCAACGAAAGGTGAGCAGCTGGATAGCTGTGGTCTGAGGGGGTTCTTGCCTCCTGGTATTTAGCTCTTTAGGAGCACCAACCAGAAGCCACGAAGCACAAGGTGTCAGAGCTAAAGATGAAATCTCAGTTTGAAGAGTAAAGGACCTGGGAAATAACTGCTTTTTGCTAGGTAACACTTGAATCTACAGAGGAACTAGAGTCTTGTCCCCTCATGTATTCAAGGACTTACAGCTGCCTCGCAGTCAGGCAGCAATCCAGACTGCCTTATCTTATTCCAGGTTTTGACAGAATACACACGTTTTGACAATTCTGACTCAGCAAATGCAAAAAAAGAAGGTTTTTTGGAAGATTTTGGATCAGCTTTACTGCTAAGTATTCCATTTATTTGACTTTAACATACTGAACTCTTAAAGGCTGAGATCTGTAAGGGATTTTTTTTTTTACATTTAAGTTACTATATTATGTTAGTATTAAAAAAGATGCTTATTTGTAACTGTTCTTAATCACCCTCCCTGTCTAGCTTCCCATTTTTCAGTTTCGTGACTGCAATCATGGACATGGATCCCTTTTGCCTTTGGATGCTGCCTCTATCACATGCTGAAGTGTCTGCATTCCAGAAAGTATTCATAGTCTGCAAACACTGGAAATATTTAGTATATTTTCATATAGATGTATAAGAAGTTGTGTATCAGAAGTACTTTCAGGTGTTTTTCCTTACGTCTATTATATTTATACTTTTGTTTACCATCTACCATTCAAGTCTTATTTACTTGATCCAGTGAAGTAGAGCTACCTTTTTAAAAATACTGCTGTCTAAGTTATGTTCTGGCAAGTAACTATAGTATTAAGCAGGCTTTCTTCTTCCTACTTAGAGCTTGATAAGTAAATGCTGTTTAAAATGTCCCCCTTTCTTACTCCCAGCTTATGCAAAAAGTATCCTCCTGATAGAGAGAATAATCTAAGAAAACTTACCATTCTCCACGTAAGATTCCAGTTGATCTACTGGGGTCATGGAAGCTGACAGCTGTAGCTGGCTGGTTACAATAGTGAGAGGCCAAGGAGAGGCACTCAAGATGTCTGTCATCAGTAAAAATGGAATATCTGCAAATACTCTGTCCAAGGGCTCCAGCTGTTGAGACACACACGAGATCTGGCTACTTCTGCATAAACAGGGTGCGACCATTGAAAGCACCACGATTCTGAAATAACAATAACTTTTCAAACACCTACCTTTGTGGAGACAAATTTGACAGCAACATCAAAAGGAAATACTGTTTCTATGGTTACAGTTTCATCCTGTACAGGTAATGAAAGGGGTGGGAAAAAATGAAAACATTATATTGGGTTTCAGACCTGGCAACTGATGTCAAAGGTTACTGATGTAAAATTACTTTCAATTACCATTTTAACAAAGTCCTCTCCAAGACAGAATGTGTTCGTAATTATTTTTTAAGAAAAAACATAGAAAGGTTTTCTTCCAATTATACTTATGAAACTGCTCACCCTAAACTGGGCTACCATACTGCTGATTTAGCATCTTTTCTGTCTACTAGAGAAATGCTTTTAAGAGACTTCGAATTACAAGCTTTAATTGGAAACACTCCTTTCATTTCATTAATGTACCTCCAGCAATTGGTGCATCTTTTCATCTTACCCTATGACACTTGCAGAGAATTTCTTTTCCCTCAACGACAGTGTTGATTAAGTAAGAAACATAAACCAGAAACATTCTTGCACCAACTGTTCCACAACGAATGAATATTGGTTTTTCCAGCTGCAAAATAAAGGAGACATTATGAGCCAAGCTATACCTAAAATACGTTAATTCAGCCTAAAGCAGTCCAGAATTTGTTAATGACCTTACTCGGTCCAAGAGGGCAACAGTAAGAACAGATATTTTTACCATACAGAATCTCCTACAATGTGTGATCTTAATCATGCAGCACACATTTCTAACCTCAGAGTGGCACAGCTCCAGTTGCTCTGCTACCAGTGACTGTCTGTTACTTAACAGTACAGCAAGAGAGGCATTACTATGTAATATAAGATATTCCCAACTTTCAATTTACTAGTCATAACTTCAGTTCAGTGTAACATCTGTGTGTTTGATGCTCTGCCATGCTGAATCATATTTGCTGGGTATTATCTACTGTCCGTTTAATTGAAATTAACTTCATTTTATTTTGCATCTGTCAGTGGTATCAATCCCACAACACATCTTATCCCTAAATTTAGTCCAATATGGGATCTAGCTAAAGAATTACTAAACTACAAGTAAACAACAGGTAAAATATGTCGTATTTCATTTATTTGTTCTGATACCTGAAACTAAATATATGTCCTTGTACTAGTTGCTCCCCATTTTCTTAACTGTCACTTAGAAAGAATGTTTTAAGTCTTCACCTTTTCCCCTGGTTGCAAGTCTCCAACAGGGATATCAGGAAGTAGTGCAGGAAAGGAGTCATCACATGTGTCGGTTCCCTGAAGAGTCACCTGAGTTTTCTGCGTCAGGTTGGCATCTTGGCCTAGGATTAAAAACAGTCTTCGTATTCCCACAGGCTTAAGTCACCAAAGCATGAAAGCAACAAAATAAAAATAGTAACATATTAATCTCAAAAAGCAATACACAGGGAATTAACACTGTTCGTTTGGTTATGGGAAGCTTTCAAAAGTACCAGCAGAGGATATATTTGACAACACCTTAACTTTTCTAACTTGGAGGGATCACATCCTGCAAGGTTTTTGTTTCATCTATTTTGGCCAGAAATAAAAACCTCAAAAATCATATCTACATGTGCCCTACCATATATAAAACCATGATCAAGTGATCAAAGTTCTTCTTGGTATTCTATACGAAATTTCATAGTTCTGTAGTGCTTCTATTTTCAAGGCCATGGCTTAATGGTTTGACATATTTTAAAAATTTTTCTTCCAAATCTGTGTTGAAAAAACGTAATAGAAATGTATAAATGTTAAATTACACCATTCTTCAGTCAGAGGTTGACTAGAACAATAGCATTGCTGCAATCAGGTGGGATAATTTTAAAGCAAAACAAGCCACATCTTGCCAAAGAGCTGCAATTGTGGAAAATACATCACCTTCCCTATAAATGAAATGTCAAATTTCAATTGTTCTTTTAATGCAACCAACAAGCCCACATTGACCTGGTGTATCACATGTTAAAGAGTCAAGATCAAGGAGGGGGAATTAAACACTGCTTTAGGAGCCAAGCCCAAATATAAGTTTAAAGAACACATTACTGATTTTAAATGAACTGTGCAACTCCAGGGAATGTGGTTTTATTTCTGAGTTCACAGCACATATTGCATCCTATATGCTAGTGGCTTAAAGTATGTTTTAACTTTTAGGATAATTGCTACAAATTGATGTACCAACTATAATATTTGCACTTCACATATTGAAAACTCTCAAATAAATACATACAGTTAACTAGGACTCAAAATATTTGCATGTCTTCCTTTTCATTTGAAGGAATACTGTCTCAGTTCACCACCACTCACCAAGTCTGAAGTGGTTTAAAAAACCAACCACATTGTCCATGGCAGGGAATAAAAGTGGGTGTGGGAGAAGACCCACAAAGACTATATTTAAAAAAACATTTCTGTAACACTATGTAATGCTTTCAGCTCTGCAAGAAAAAGATCCGTCTCTTGGGAAAAGAAAAATTTAGTTATGAACAAACTAAATAAAAGGCTAGGAAGCAATACCAAAGCTTACATGCTTTCTTTTAAACTCATTAAGTTTTATTGTTTGAAAATACCCATGTAAACACTACTGACAAGCAGTGGTTAAGATAACCATACATGAAATGAGTCTGTTAGCTCTTGTTCTACCATCTCACCATTCCCAACCTTCATTTTGGTTTGGCTCTTAAATCATTACAGGAGAGCCATTTATTTTATTTCTCTGTGTTGCATCAAGAACAAGAAGTCAATTAGGAGACTGCAGGATTAAAAGAAAATAACCCCAAATACCTGGCTTTAAACCTGCTGTAAGCTTAACATCTTTGGCCACTGTATCCTCATGTGACTGGACTGTCACAACCAAACAATACATTTCATTAGTCAGGGCAGGAGGTTCATGACGGAGCTGAACAGAAATGTTTGGCACTCTAGAAATAATCCTTTAAGAGAAAAGACTCAGTTACTGTATGTTTCTTCAATAACAAGTATTTAAGCCTAGTTTAAAGGAGATTAAAACAGCCTGCTGTTTAAAAGAGTTCTGACAACTGGTGGCCTATTCAACTAAGAGATGCAAGATTCCTGAAAAGCAACACGACAGTTTGGAACCCCAGCAACAAGCATGAATGCTTCAGATGTTTTGCCAGGAAAGAAAGCACCACCTCCACTAACAGTAATCGGATTTAATTCTTTTGAATACATCTAAATTAGTGTTAGCCTATTCATTAATAATTGTTTCCCAATACAGTTTCTTAGGGATTCTTTGTTTGTGTGATGGTTTTTGTAAGATAAAAATAACACCACATAGTTCACACAAAAATCTGGGAAAAAGTCTGCCTAGCAAAGCTAGGTGAAGGAGAGAACTAAAGCATACTTGCTATGCTCAGAGATCAATGCAAGCTTTTTCTGTACTTCTAGCTATAGAAAGCCTCAAAAGTCCTAAAGAATTAAGACAGGTACTATCTTATTCCCAGTTAAGCAAAGACATATTAAAAAGCTCATATTGAAGTCCCACAACTCTTTTTTGATTTTAGGCAGGGCGTTCAGGACTTTGCAGGAGACTCACAATGACATACCACATATATTTTCAAGTTTTACTCACATAGTGCTTGCCTGAATAGTCAAACTGTCCCAGTGCACTTCATTATCTGGAAGCTTAGGTCTTCGCCTGAAGGACCGTGCTGCCTGCAATGCTTCCTGAGATGAAGCAGCATCTCCACCTCCTCCGCGCCAGTTCAGAATCACGCATCGGCCAGAATCACTTCCCAGGATCAAATCCACAGACGTGATCTGACAGGCACAAATTTAAACACATACTGGTAACTCTGTCTTCAGATCACCTACTGTAAGAACGTGGCTCTCCAAAACACCCATCTTTATTGCACCTCCATATCACCAAAAAGCCTCCGGCAGCTTTGCAGGCAGACACTTCACAACTCCAGGATTTCATTTAATGAAATAGTGGGAAAAGCATTCATGCTCATGTGTGTAGAGTGAAGTATTCTGTGGTTTCCTATGTTCCCAGAGTGCGATACCACCCCCTTCCACCCCTATCTTTTTAAAAAATTGCACATATTTAAACAAACTTGAAGCCATACTTTGAGTTTTTGTGAGGATTTTTTTGCTTTGGTATTGTTAAAATTTTACCCTAGATTTTGGTACTTAGTTTTAAGAATTCCAACACTTGGAACTGCAATGACATTAGGGACTGGGGCCAGCTTAGAGACCACTTTGTAATTCTGTGTTCTTTGTAAGCATCAGTAAGAAAGGTGTGAAGCAAACTGACAAACCTCAATCTTCTTTCCTACATCTTCAGTTTTTGCAACAAACTTGAAAGTGAACTTTCTTGTTTTTCCAGGGACTAAGCACATTGTTCCTTGTGATGACTGTTCCAGAATACCACTTTTTTGATAGGCTTCTTCTACCACACAGTATTGGTTGTAATCCTACAATGGAGTGGCAAAAAACATTGATAAACCCAGACTTAAGACATCTTTAGAGAGTAACAGTAGTATAGAAAGTTTTAAGGTGATGTGTTATTAGATAAAACTATATGGGTTCTTGCTACTTTTCAAACTATTGAAGTTAGACTTAGCAAGTAATTACAAAGCAATTATTTGACAAAAGATATCCATTATATTAATGTAACTTTATGCAAGAAGATTAAAATGATCCTTATGAAACTTTAAGAGAGCTCCATAGTAAAATAGAGATATGATAGATGAACTAATCAAACTACATTTGGGAGTTTTATCACAGTATCAGTATAAGTTTCAAAAGTGACAGACAATGCAAAAAGAAAAGATACCTTTCCATCTTAAGTATTAACATAATTTTTTTAAAGATCTTAGTGTTTCTAAACATAAAAAAAAAATCAATAGATATTATTCTATTCTTGTAATAAGCTTCTATCACTAGGTTAGAGAGAGAGAACATAGCTACCTGATTATTGAAACTGATGCAGAGCTTAGAAAACCTTATAGGATGAGGACAATCTGCTCTCAAGTAAACATCAAACTGCACAGGAACATCAACATGAAAACTAGGAGCAAGAAATTTTGCTTTACACTGCACTAGAATAAACAAAGAAAAATAAAATTAATTAAAAAAACTAAACACAAAACCAAGAAGTGTTAAACACAAACTACAATATTAAATTCCAGAAGCGCACTCTTGAAATAGCTGTATATGCAAACCAAAGTTTTAAGAGTATAATTCTCACAGAAAGCCTCTTTCACCACTTAACTGAAACCTTTGCAGAGAAGAGGCAGACATGCGGCAGAAAAATAAAATAATCCTGTACAGTTTGACACCCTTCTCCTGTAGGCAGCGCTCACTCATGACCCTTTCATATGAGGAGTGTTACTTTGCACATATTTTGCCCTCTTTCTCAGAATCCTACTTCAAAGCACATTAGAGTGACAGAAGTCTCTCAAAAAGCAAGGGTTTATGACTTCTACTATGCTTAAAGGCACAGGTAGCCTCAGGTGGAAGTTCAGAAGTTTTTCGCCCTCAGACACCATGCTCAAAGGATTCTTCTCTAGTAATCCACATCAGGAATAAGAGCACACCGACTTCTTATACAATTTCTTATCTTACTGACTTAGATGAAGAACACAGCAGCACTGAAACAAGTGTTGCTGGCTTTAATATAGGCTTTATATTTTTTCTTAATTAGTTATTTTCAAGATATAACTTTATCAAAATTCAGAATCTTGTGTAATTTTTTTTTTTCTTACTTACCAAATGGTATAAAATCTTGGACTTCTATTGTAAAAACATTACTGCCTGCCAAGGAAACACGGTCTGCCCACAGTTTTTGTGATGCTTTCACAGCAGCAGCATCACAGTCAGGTTCCGGATCAGGGCTTTCATTCTGTATCCAGATAGAAAATTATAAACAAAAATAAAAGAAAGCTACCAAACACTGACCACTCTTAAGATTATATCAAGTGTAATAGAAGTCCTGCCACTTACCATTAGAACTTTTATCAGATTTTTTTCTATTCGAGATTTCTGATCTTCTTTAAGAGTAGATGCTAGTGCAGAAAAAACCAAAAATTACAAGACAGAAACAAGTCCTCTTAAAGGAAAAAAAGTAAATCTTTTCTTTAAATTGCATCCTTCAGAAAAACACGTTCTGGGGGAAAAGAAAAATTCTAACATCCATCTACCAGTAATGAAGAATTTATTCCATTTTCAGAACTCCCCCCATATTAAGTGTTTCCTCTTAATTCTATCGGAACCAAGTAAATATTTTATGGTTAGACAAGTGTTGCATAAATTATTGGAAAAAAACTCCAAAAGAATAATGCCTATACCTTCCTGGGTTTTATGTTTAAAAATGGAAGAAATGGTAGAGAAGTCTGGAACCTGCAAAGAGAGGAGCTCGGATAACATTAGAAACAACTAGAGAAGATGACAGGAAGAAAAAAAGAAGATGAAGAAAGGTGGGTTTGACTCACTGGCTATTCTTTAATACAAAGCAGAGTAGTCTGGCTAGCTAACAGAAGATGCAAATCCATTTTTACCACACCTCTTAACAGTGGTATTAGTTAGCAATTTAGGACACAAAAGGTCTATTTCTGCAATGCCAACACAGACATTATACAAAGCAGCGTGCTTGCATCGTTACTGAGCAGCCACCCTATGCCACGTTTTTTCCCCAAAACATACCAAGTGCATATTTCATCAGCAGAGTTCTAGTAAAAAGTCTGCGAGAAGCACGTTTGGGTAGTTGGGATTTTGAAGTCCAGAAAAACGGTGCTAACTTTATTACTTACTAGGAAAAATAGTTTTCCCCTCTAGACATATTACAGTTCTTCCCACACCGCAAGGGTCAGGAAATTTCTGTTACATTGTTTGAACAGCCTCCAATGAAGTTCTGTACCTAAGATATCCTGACACATTCTATCTGAATGTAAGGAATTATATAATGGAAGAGCAAGAAAATTCAACTTCCAGCATATGAAAGAAGGCAGGAAAAATTCAGCACAGGTATACAATTATTTTGTAATCGAATCATTTGAAGTACTGTAAGCACTGTGTCCGACAATGATTTGTCAGACTTCCAAATACATGTACTTTAATTTTTCTGTATAGGCTGAGTATATTTCTTAAAAGAATACCTCTACCCAGCAGCTCCAAAGAGTATGTTATATGATCTTTTATCTGGGCCATCAGATATGAACATTTGAGAGCTGTTGTCAATATGGAAGTCAGAAGAGTCCACCATCCTTCACTGCGATATTCACACATAACATAATCCAAGAGCCTGCAACACAACAAAATTGAGAGAAAAACAAGTTATACCAACCAATGTTTTTTAGAAGCTTGCATTTATTTGGTATCATTAATACAAAATTAATCTTCACTAATACAAATGCTAGGTCAAAGTTAAGTCTACTGCTTAGACATGGCAAAGACTTACTGAAAATTGCAAGAAACTATTGTAAGGAAACATTTATTCCACTAGTTTTCTATTTCAGGCTAGAACAATTTTCACAAGAGAACAACAGGAAAACTCACCCGTCTGCACATAAAGAACAAACAAATCAGCAACTGCACAGAAGAGTCTTAATCCAGCATTCCATTAAAAATATGTTTTAATATTAACTATGTGGTTAGAATTAAGAAAAACAAACCAAAACCCCACAATAAAGTCCCCTTCCAAACTGAAGAATTCCAATGCTCCTTAGGGTGAGGAACTTTTCCCTCCTACCTCCTATACCCTGCTTCGTTCAAGGGTTTCCAAGATCTACAAACAACACATGCATCAATCTTTATCAGGAAAAACTGCACACCTTAATATAGTTTGAGCAATGTCTGATATTATCAGCAAAGCAGAGAAATGAACTTAACTCTTCTACACTGTTCAACTGTTGGAAGACTAGGTTCCTCCTACTTCAGGAAAATCTACCAAAACATAAGAAATGATTGTTCATATAAAATTTAGGCTTGATACAAATTGATCTGCTTATCCTAACCTATCTTCTTTGTGCAGTTTCCAGTCAGCCAGTAACAACAGTAAACACATTTCTCCTATCTCAAACATACTCCCTTTAGGAAGTGATCTTTGAAACCTAATAAATGAAACCGTTGTGGGACTCCTAAACATGACCTTGACTCTGTTTCATCTTACAAATACAAAGTTAAGAAACTAAGCTTAAGACATCCTCAGAAAAGATGATAGCTGTATCTCAGCACCATGCTTTCCTAGCTCTGTAGTCATTAATAGCAGAAAACAATACCAATACAAATAATTTCTTTTGCCAATTTTCTGATATATAAATAAAACTAAATTTTCCTACATTTTCATACTTTTTGAATGTTGTAACTACAAAGTTTGTAATAAAGCATAACTATTCTCACTGTAGTAGCAGACAAGTTGCAGAAATTACTTCCACAAAGGAAGAAGGGTGGGTGGGAGAGAGAGGGAGAGAGCGTACGCTCACGCACACTTGCACTCAGTGAGCTAGAAATAAATAATACTTGCCCAACAAGGCAAATCCCCACAACAGCTTAGAGGAGGAAGTTTTTCTACTCTAATAACTGACTCATCGTATCCATTTTGCTTCCTTTAATGCAAATGAAGTTCGTAGACTCCAAATTCTGTGTTTCAACCAAATACAGGTATCGGGAGCATTAGATGAACTTCCAACATTATTCCATAGCAATAAAACGTAGGGTCTTAGTGAAAAGAATATCACATGAAAGAAGCAATCATGGATGGTACTCACTTCAAGGCTTTGGCATAATCTTTAGCGTAGTAATATTCTTCTCCCATTTGAACCACTGGTAAAAAAAAAATAGATGTTCCAGATCAATACTGAAGACTTGGCAAAATTACCTTTAAAAGATGCATCTGATTATGTATACTCACTCAAATGACTTTTCATTCTTGGACATTTGTATTTCTTGAACTGTGCAACAGCATTACTCAACAAAGTGATGATTAGCTCCTAACAGATAAAACCATTACTGATATCATTATATAGGCAAACATCAGGATAATGTTAGAAAACAAGTGGGGGTTTTTTGGAGAATAAAACTTACCGAGTGAAGGACATCTTTCTCTTTCAACTGTAGGGATAAAATCCCCATCTTCTCCTTTTCAGGATCAGAGAGATCAAAGCCTGCATAAGACAATGAAAAAGACATGACACTGGAATTTTGTCCAGACCCAGAACTATTTATAGGGTGAGCTACATGCAATGTAAACTCCAACTCAAGCACGCTCAAACATTCCGTTGCCTTCAGGGACACCACTACTATTGCTGTATCCAGTTTTCTCCAACTTCTCTTCCCAGGAGCGCACTTCTCTGTGGTCAAGCATGCCTGCAGCACATCGATTACAGGTAGCTGAGGCAGCAACACAGCTTCAGCGTGGCCTGTGCAACATTGCTGAAGACCTGATCCTGCACAATCCTGAGGTTCCTTTTTCTCTTTGTTACAGAGATAAACCACACATCCTGTGCTTCCAGCTGACACCTGTTCAAGATACACCACCAACTAACAAGAGAGTGAGATCCCAGCCCTGCGCCCGTCTCAGTGGAAAATGGATTACATGCTGATGCCCACTAAGCCAGCTGGCAGGACCAGCAGCTAAAGAAGTTTGTCTGAACTCCACAGGTACAAGACACAGAAACGTACTTAATATTCCCTGCCGCCACGGTCTTTGTCCATAGAAGTCAAGCACTCCAGTTTGCGTTTCCAGGGGATCCGGATTCGGATATATCACAGAGGACTGCAAATTCAGCAAATATAGTTATAAAAAAGGGTCCACGTTTCATTTTAAAGCATTAAAAGTGATTTGATACTCCAATACACATGCTCATAAAAGAAGAAACTTGCTTTAAAACATAACTTTTCCAGCCACCTTTATAGATAATACTTCAGGAAACCCAAACATTTAAACACTTCTCATTCAGTCTGACATCCTACTTCATTGAACTCCATTTGTCTCAAATACTGTCAAGGAATAAAACTGAGCAATCCTTTTTAAAACTAAAACTAGTTCCTAACAAGGTGATCTAAGAACAAGTAAATAGCACCAATAGGCATAAAGATATCTTTAAATAATTGGGACATGTCAGCTGGAGAGTACCTAATCGACTGCAAAGATCAGTTTTCCATCCAACACTATATCTGGCAAGCATCAAAAAAAACCTCAAACAACAATCATCCTTCCCCATACACACACGCTCTGATACTAATGCTCTTGTTTACATGCACAGTATTTCACGACTTATAGGAAGCAATGATACAGAAAAATACTTGAAAAACAAAACAGTAAGTTTTCAAGTATCCAGAGATGTAGAAGGTATACTATTTTTAATAAGCATTTTAAAAACATGTCAGAATTATTTGTAACAAAACAAGCACTAACACATTTGTTCCAGATTATCTTTACCAATACATAACAAATACTTGTAACGTTAGCAAGCATGAGAAGAACACATATCCTTTCCACGGATTTCATTTACAAATATTACAGATTATTCCACTAGTTAATGTTTTAGTGTCTAATGGTAATCTACTGTGCGGTTACTTGCAAAGCACATTCTCCCCTCCCAACTTACATCATGGTTACAAAGCATAATTGCTAGTTGCTTCCGTTCCTGTGCATAGTAGGCTGCCTGCTGGTAATAGAAACCTGGATTCTGAGTTTGAATTGCTGTCAATCCCAGCTTAATCGCTTCATCAAACAAGTCACCAAAAGCCTGAAATCTATTAAAAAAATTCAGAACCAGCTTTAAGTAAAGAACAACAATTTGAACTGAAAACTACACATTTCAATTAAAAGTTCTGGCTACTCTTAAGACAGATTATACTTCTCTGAATATCTGCATCTAAGTTTATGGCTTCATTTGTGTCGTACCCTGTCCATTCCCAGGCAAATGTGACCAATAATCAATGCAAAACAAAATAACAGCATACATTTTTTTACGTATCTCTTTCTCACATAAAGAGCTCAGAATTTTTATCTTGCATAGACAAGTAAAACCATGAACTTCACAAGAACTAAACCAGAAACATTACTAAGTAAAACCATACTGTTTAGACATCCAAGCAGCATGCTCAAAAGCCAGTTCCGCACTTCCTATTTTTTTCTTGCACAAGTCAATATGTTTCCTGAACTGAGCAATTGCATCCAGTGGAGTATTATGCTGAAAACAGAGGCGACAGATCTAGAAGTAATCAAAATAAGAGGAAAAGTAACTGTTAGGCTGCTAAGCATTAGCTTTAAAAAAAAAAAAAGGCACACTCAAAAAACCCCAAACAAATTAATTTTATATATCCCTGAAGAGCTTAAACAGCATAGAAAACAGAGAGAGAAGGATGTAAACCATAATGCAGTACACCAAAACCATGCAGTCCTCTATTTCATCTGTTATTTTTCTTTCCCTTCTCCCCCAATTCATCAATGAAACAGCGCATAACTCGTACAAAAATTCAAGATGGAACTGCAGAGCCACTAGGAATATCCTTACCTTTAAAGCCTGCAGTCTGCAAATGAAATTTGATGGAGTCCAACTACAGGACAGGTTTTTTTACCTAAAAGCCCCCAAAATCCCACAAAGGTATGGTCAGATTCTTCGAGCTACTTTCCTCCTTCTAACAAGCAGTAACCGAACTTTGCGAGACAGCAAAATTATTCAAGAATAAAGCAACCCTTGTTTTCATTCCCCCTGCACAGACTGAGAAGTAAAGCAAGTCTAGTCTTCCAGATGACTCCATCTCAAATGAACTCAAATCCTTCAAGACACTCCTGAATCCCAGCTAAGGATCCTTCTTTTGCGTGGAATTCAGAAGCCTTTGCAAGTGTAACAGTCAGATCTATTCCATCCTTAAAAGCAGTACATAATAAAATGGAACTTTAAAACCTTACACATTAAAGATGCATCAAGTTTTTTTAAAGCAAAGCTTGTCAAAGATTAGAAGTGCATTTGTTACCTTGTAGTTTATAAATCCTGCCATGGTCTTGATTTCCAGCATGTTTGTTTCATGAGCCCTCAATTCATGCACAAGATTATAGGCGGTTCTGTAATTTCTAAGCAGGAATATTAGATTTAGAGTTAAATCACACAAGATAATAAAAATTAAGAACACGATTGCTGACAGGAGAAAACAGCCTTCCAACCAGTTTTCTTCTCAGTGAAGAACTTACCTCTTACATGTGTTTAAGTAAGTTTGCATTTGGGAAAATATTACATTTATGGCTTAGCAGTAATTTGTGATAGAAAGGGTGGAGGAAGATTACATGCGTCTTACTTGAGAGCGTTCTGCGTATCCTGTTTCAGCTCGCTGAAGAATGCTATTTTGAACTGGTGTCTAACAAATAAAAGCTGCAAAACAAAACCAGTGCACATCATTCACAAACATCTGAACACACCTGTCATTACAAAGCAGATAGAGGTGACAATTTCAGAGGTTTACATAATATAGCAGTTGACTCAAAAAACTGACTACGCAACTGTTTCCTACTAGTTCTCTCTGCCACCATGATGCAGCAGTGATCTTTCCACAGATTTCATCTGTTCCAAGCCTTTCACCCTGGAACAGTAGAGAGCCTTTGTAACAGGCCAAAATCTCTACACCAGTGTCAATTGTTTGTCTGGAGCTCACCACACGGATCCCAGCTTCCAAGAGAGGAAAGCCGGTAACCGCAACGTAACGTTGTGTGTCTGAGCAGACATTTAACAAACTGAAAAGCAAAAGTTAAAGCCAAATCAAGGGCAAGTTTAATTTCTGAGCTTCTAAGGGAAGCAATTCCTACTTGTTACATTCAAATAGGTTAACCCCTGCAGAAATTATTTTTTTTTAACCAGAAAATTTTTGGACTGTGGTTCTTCCTACAGGCTCCTCCTCTAAGGAAGTTGTGAGGAAGAAAAGAAAGAAACTCATCAAAATCAAAGTTTAAATTGCAGAAAATAAGGCCTGATGCACGTTCTATACAGCAAGAAGCCTTATCAAGTTGCAAGGAAGGACTAAAAACATTTGAGCGACAAACAACCCTTATTTTCAAGTTTCAACAGCACTATAACCTGCAGAATATTTAAAAAAAGGACATTACCTGATGAGTGGTTTTGTTCAAAAACTCCTTATGAGATTTAACTCTTCGTATTTCTGTGTAATAGTAAGTTTGTGCATGCTCATAGAAAGCATTCTCCAACCTGCAACAAAGTTGATTGCAACTTTTGCTAAGTTTTTCCCACATACAAATAACCTCAAGAACTTTAGAATAAATTACTTTTAACTATGCTTATTTCAAGGTTGGGAAGAGAAGATTGACGTATTACTAAACCTTTTATTAAGTCACCACACAGGGTAAGAGTTTGCAGACAAAAATCTATTCACAAAAAGCTTTACACGGGAGTAGCATGAAGTAGAACAAGTAGGTTCAAGAGCCTTACGGATTCATTTCTCATACAACAATCTCTGGTACTTAACATAAGAACAAGTTGTTAGGATTAGAGACACTGTTAGAGACACCTCAGTTAAAACACGCAAATTTTACAGAGGCTCCTGCAATAAGTCTGAACAGGTCAAGATCTTATTTGCTGGACCGCGGGGGAAGGAGTATGAAGGAAGAAGAGTAGTAAATAAAATTATGAGGGCACAGACTATATTTCATCATACCAACAACTACCTGTATTGCAGAGGCAACTGTCAAACTTGTGTTTGCAAGATAAAAAGAGCAATGGCAAGTCAGAGAGGGAGAAGAGAAAGACAAAGAGGCCCAGAACACTGCATACAGTATGAGACTGAGGAGCACCTAAGATGTAGGTATTATCAAACTTCAACAAGTAGAATCAACTAGAACAAGACCAGAATCTGGACAGGAATAAACTAAATAGCATTGATGCACACAGGAAATAAAGATGAAGTGTCAGTTCTGTAATCTGGCCAAGAAGGGACCACTGCAGACTTTGACTAAGGCAGATCACAACTTGTGTTCTGCTTGCCACACAACAGAGAGGATGGCAATGAAAACAACGGGACAGATCAAGGTCACAAAAGGAAGACAAGATAAATTAAGTCTACCTATCATATTTATTTTAGCAGCATATAGCGACAACCCATAGAAAAGCCAGACTGAGGGGTAACAAAAATTTATTCTCTTTTACTACTATGAAATATCAATTAAAAATGTCAAAACAAAGAGATTAATACCAAGAATTCTGGCATGATTATATGTTCAATTTTTTTTTTTTTTTCAAATGTGCACTAAGAGCTATTAATCACTAATGACACAGCCTTACCTTCACAAACTTGGAGACAGTTGCAGATCTCATATCCAAATGGATATGAGCTTATGGATATTGCATATATGCAGCTTACAAAGGCTTATGTTTGTTAACATGCTACAAACATTCCCTCTTTAGTACTGAGCAAAATATGAAAAACAAGAAGTAACAGTTACTTTACTTTGATCAATTCTAGTAGCTGTTTACAAAATAACAGCATTGGCTTATGTATAGAACTTTACTGTTTACATATAACTAAGAGGGTGAGAGAAGGAAGAATTAGTCTTTTGGACCATGACCCCTCCTCTTACTGAGCATGTCTGGAAAAACTAAAATTAGTTTTAATAAACTATAATTTGCTTTAGTTTGAGCCTTTCTTTTTAGGCCTACACAAGACTGTCTTCCTGCCACTGCTCTGTTTTTGAAAGGCCTTCATAATTTATTTGAAGCCTGCATTCCCTGTAACTATTAAAACAGACAGCACAAGAAATGTAAAAATTACAAAGACATAATATTTGCGATCAGATAAATGCCACTTGGCATAAATTGAGACACCTATACAGCCAGGAGGTAGGGGGTAGAAAAGACTTGCTAATAGGAGTTACACCTAATGGAACACTCGTAGGGAAAACTCTTTTGAATCGGCAGAGCTAAAGCCACTGTAGAGGCAGAAAAGCCCACTTTTCCTCTACCCAACTTGAGGAAAGGAATGTCTTGAGGTATCTTATAACGTTTTTTCAAAAGCAACATCTCTGACGGCCATTACTCAGCCTCACAGAGAAAGGGGAGCTGTGTGGAATTCATCAGGTTGCAGAACAATCTGAAGAATTCCAACAAACAGATAAATATCCACTGCTGGCCTACAACAAGCATGACACAAAACAGTCATCCAATCTTACTAACTTTCTCAATGTCTCCGTTAGCAAACAGAGCAAAACATTGTTTTGCAGTCACTTACCTTATAATATAACCAACAAGGTGATCAGTGTGCGGAAGTACAAAGAGGGATTTTCCAGAAAGGTCACAAGCATTACATAAAGCTGCTGCCCTCTCTGACGCAATAACATCTTCCCCTAGAGAAGTCAAGGAAAGCACAAGTAAGCAGTACCCGGTGTTACCATGATAAACTTCCTCCAAAAGCTGGACGAGTACAAGGTTTGGAAAAATCTAATACAGATAAGACTAAGACCACATTCTTTCTTACTTCTTTCAGACTATTATAAGCTTCAACCAGTACAACACATGGCAGAAACTTTCTAGAAGTGGCTTAGCTAACAACAACCTACAAGTATGACACAAGTTTTCCATCTGTCTCATAGAATTAAATATCCTGATATATATCTTGAGAAATACAACCGCATTCAGAAGACAAGCATATATAGCAGGTAGAGAAAAAACAAAAAATGGTTTTCCAGACACCAGAAGCATCAGCTCTACAGAAGCATGAGGTTAAAATGTATCATGCTTCACTCCAAAACATTATTGATTAAAACAGAATTGAACTAAACAGCTTCTAGAGGTACCAATGCCTTTCTTGAAGTTTTCATTGCTTTCACAGCTTTTCTCCACCTCAGGCAAGGTTTAAAATGCAACTTGCTTACAAGGAGGCATGTCATCTATACTACACTAGCAAGCCTTTTTTGATACTGTCTATCAAAAGACAGACTTGGACTTAAGAGGAATAAGTTAAGAATTAAAGATCAGCTGTTTAGGGTCAACTTCCTTGAGCATTCTTTCCATTTCTACATATTCCTGCAGGCACAATGTATTTAATGTATGAAGACGACATTACATTAGAACTGCAGATCATGTGACAAACGATAGTCAGCTCAGTCCACCAGGTCCGCTGAAAAACGAGATCATCACAACTGCATACAGAGTTTTCTGGTACCTGGAGGTAACGGTGTTTTTTTCTGAATCAAAACCACAGCAACTTTTGTGTTTCTTCCCTGCAAACTTTGCCTAAAATAAAAAAAAAAAAACACCAACATAGTACAGTATCAAAGTTTCACCTTTTATTTGTATTCAGAAAAAATATATATTTCAGTCTAGATGGAAGCATTGTAAGAATGATATATAAGAAACTAAGCCAAACACAACAACATGCTGCATCATCCACAGAATGCTGTGTTGGAACAGAATAATTGGCTGAGTTTTGTAAGCAAAATTTCTAGGGCTGCTCAAATGACTTTTAAAAACAAACCATCGTCAGTTGTACTTCAAAAAGCAAAGAAGCAAAGTTCAAGTTCCTCTTAATTTGTGTCTAAGAAGAAAATAATATATATCCTAGAAAACAAAAAGGATTCCACGATTCACGTTTACCATTACCTTGTAATACATTATGAACCAACTGAAAAAACTCTACCTTACAATTTCAACCCGAGTAGCACACTCTGACTGTTTTTCTTTCCATTGTGGCTCGTCCCAATCTAGTTCGTAGAACACCACGACAAGTGCTGGAACCAAATTCAGGTGTTTGTTCATCCAACCAGTCTTCAGGATTCCTTTTGGAATATACCATTCATAGGATGTCCTCTGAAATCATTGAGGTTATTAAAGCAAGTTAGCAAATCCTTTTGTGGCCTATTAGTACAGCAGGAGAAAAGAAACTGCCTCTACATTCCTGTGACTTGTAAATATCCTTGTCATCTTTCTTTAAAAATTTTGGCCCTCAATTCTTTGCTTCATATCAAGTAGGACATACACCTCATTCCCTGGCATCACAGCCTGATGCCTGAGACATCAGCAACAAACAACAGCAGATTCCAGGCAGACCAGAAAAAAAAGGTTCAAAAGCATGTTTCAAACTTAATTTTTCATGAAAGTGTGTATTTTAAAAGGAAAGTCTTGAGGGGCTCACAAATAGAGCCAGGAGAAATCAGTTAGCATTCTTGTTCCTTGCTAGCAGAATAACATTACGTAGCTTTCCACAGGTTAAACTCATTGACATTGTTTCTTAAATGCCACTGCAAAGCAGAAAGAGTAGAGATATTCTTTGTCCTGTATTTCACTTAGTTAACAGCTGCACAATTTCTTTTCAGAACACGTCAATTTCAAATATCTAGTTTCTCCAGAGTCAAACTTTGAGTTTCATTAAAGCTTTAATTTTATAAGCATATATTAATGTTCAGTAAACAAAGCCCAAGTACTTTAAAAAGTAAATCATAGAATCATAGAATGGTTTGGGATGGAAAGGACCCTAAAGCCCATCCAGCTCCAACCCCCCTGACATGGGCAGGGACACCTCCCACCAGACCAGGCTGCTCAAGGCCCCATCCAGCCTGGCCTTGAACACTTCCAGGGAGGGGGCATCCACAGCTTCCCTGGGCAACCTCTGCCAGGGCCTCACCACCCTCACTATGAAGGATTTCTTCCTAATGTCCAATCTATATCTTCCCCCTTCCAATTTAAAGCCCTTCTCCGTGGTCACTCCTTGCCCTTGTGAAAACTCCCTCCCCAGCTTTCCTGTAGCCCCTTCAGGTACTGGAAGGCCACTATGAGATCGCCCCGGAGCCTTCTCTTCTCCAGGCTGAACAACCCCAACTCTCCCTCCAGCCCTCCCATCATCTTTGTGGCCCTCCTCTGGACCCGTTCCAGCAGTTCCACATCCTTCCTGGGTTAGGGATTCCAGAACTGGACACAAGACTCCAGGTGGGGCCTCAAGAGAGCTGAGCAGAGGGGGAGAATCCCCTCCCTCGCCCTGCTGGCCTTGCTCCGCTCCTCGCTCCTGAGCCAAGGCGCCTCGGTTTCCTCTGCCTCCACAGCGCTATGCGACACCGCCCGTAGATTCCCCTTAGACCGGACAATTTTTCCGAGAGTCCAAGCTCCCACTTCCCCATGCAGCAGCGGGGGCAGAGACATCAGAGGTGGGGCTGAGCGCTCCGCGCTGCGAGCGCCGCTCAGCTCCCGCAGCCCGCGGGAGCAGCTCAGCCTCTCGCTACGGCCCTGCCCTCAGGAGCCACCGACTCCCGAGCCCCCCAAGCCCGTCCCTGGCTTCCCGCGCACGGACAAGAGGCTGGAACTCGGTGAGGGGCCGCCAAGCCGGGGCGCCCAGCGCTCGCTACCTTCGTTCTGCACTTGGGGTACTCGTGGTCGCCGGGGAGCACTTTGAAGGAGATGGGGACGCGGTCGGCTCTGCGGTTGGCGCAGAAGGCGTCCCACACGGCGCGGTGCACGGCGTTGTACACCACGTCCAGCCCCGTCAGCGTGACGAACGCCATGGGCCGGCAGCACAGCTCCACCGGGAAGTCCCACTGCGGCGGGGTCATCCTGCTCTCCAGACGCCTTTCGGGGCGGCTCCTCCCGGGCTGCAGGGACGCCCGCTGGCCCGCCGGGCTCGGCTCGGCTGATCCTCTCCCTAGGCCGCCGCTCGCCACCTCGGGCTGGAGGTGCTCGGAGCCAGCGGGAGCGGCCGCGGGTCACGGGAGGGGCGGAGCGAGCGCCTGCCGGAAGGGCAGCGAGAGCGACCAATCAGCACCTCCGATGCATCGCTGTGCCAATCAGAGAGCGAGCAGGGCCGCAGCTGGCGGGGTTAGGTAAAGAAGGAAGAGAAGCAAATGGGAGGAGCCGGCCAATGGGAAGGCAGGGAAGTGGTGCCGGCCAATGGGAAGGCAGGGAGGCGGTGACGACGGCAAGAAGGAGCCAATAGCAATGCGCGAGCCGCCGGGTGACCTGTGCTGCCTTGTCGGTGGGGCGGGGCCACTCGGGCCGCCGCATGCGACAGGGGCCGCGCCAGGCCCGCCCAGCCCCGGCCCCGGCGGCGCTGAGGGAGGGGGGAGGGAGTGGGGGGTCTCCGCGCCGCCCCCCTTACAGCGCGCTATGGCGGCTAACGAGGACCAGGAGGTGAGCGCCGGGCCGGGAGGCGCCCCTGCATCTGCCTCGGGGCCAGGAGGGAGCGTGAGGAGACGGGTTCCGGGAGGAGGCGGGGAGCGGGAGGGAAGTGGAGAGGAGAGAAGGGGAAGGGAGAGACGGGCGCCTGGACCGGCAAGGGGTGAGAATCATGGAATGGTTTGAGTTGGAGGGGACCTTAAAGATCACCCAGTTCCACCCCCCGCCCTGCCATGGGCAGGGACACCTCCCACCAGACCAGGCTGCTCAAGGCCCCATCCAGCCTGGCCCTGAACACTTCAGGGAGGGGGCATCCACAGCTTCCCTGGGCAACCTGTGCCAGTGCCTCACCCGGGGAAGAATTTCTTGCTCGTGTCTAATGTCTATCTTCCCACTTCCAACTTAAAGCCATTCCCCCTTGTCCTGTCGCTCCTTGCCCTTGTAAGAAATCCCTTCCCAGCTTTCCTGTAGCCCCTTCAGGTACTGTAAGGTTGCTATGAGGTCTCCCCGGAGCCTTCTCTTCTCCAGGCTGAACAACCCCGACTCTCTCAGCCTGTCCTCATAGCAGAGGTGCTTCAGTTCTGATCATCTTCGTGATCAGTTCCTCTGGACCCCCAACAGTTCCATGTCTTTCTCATGCTGGGGATTCCAGAACTGGACACAGGACTCCAGGTGGGCTCTCAGGAGAGCAGAGCAGAGGGGGAGAATCCCCTCCCTTGCCCTGCTGGCCACACTGCTTTTGATGCAGCCCAGGACACGGTTGGTTTTTGGGCTATGAGTGCATATTGCCAGCTCATGTCGATCTTCTCATCAATCAGCACTCCAAGTCATTCTCTGCAGGGCTGCTGTCAATCACATCGTCCCCCATCCTGTAGAGAAACTGTGGATTGCTCTGGCCCGGGAAGGAGGGCATCAGGGAAGTGGATGGGCCATGTGTGGCTTCGAAAAGCAACCATGGCTGGATGTAAACTTCGTTTTTGGACTACAGCCGTTAACGCCCTTCTCTGCTCTGTGCTGCAGATGGAGTTGGAAGCACTGCGCTCGATCTACGAGGGAGATGTGTGCTTCAGGGAGCTCAGCCCTGTTTCCTTCCAGTACAGAGTAAGGCAAGATGAAGGTCTGCCTGTTGCTGCCAGCACAAGCTTTGCTGGGTAGTTCCTCTGCTGTGTTGTAGTTGGCTTACTAGGGTTTTTCTAAAGCAAATGGGTATTCAGTTGCTCTGAAGGGTAGATCAATTGTTTCAGGATCTTTGGTGTGATGGGTCTTGATAGCACAATCCTTACTGTTTAAGAACCTACTCCTAGCAGGGGTTTATTATCCGTCCCCTAGGCGACCTGCTTACATGTCCATGTACTGCATAGCTAGAACTGTCAAACTGGCTGAAGGAGCACACATGCTTAAACTTAATACTTAAACTAGCTGGTCAGATGTATCATTTACAGACACATAGATATGTAAAGCTCTGAACCTTCCTTATGGCTCAGTTCAGCATTCTAGTCTCTTGTCCAGAGGTGGCTCACATGCCTTTTCTACCTGCCAAAGAAGAAATCCGCTAAATGCTTTGGGCATTTGCTCTGATACAATCTACTGAGGAGAGAAATACAGGGAGTGCTGAGCTTGGGATGTGGAATTAGATTCTGGCGTGAAATTCTTGTCAGCTTTCTTAAATTTAAAGACCTTGGAAGTTCTGGGCGTGGACTGAGACAGATCTTTAGAGTGCCAGAGAACTTTACTGGTGAAAATTTAGGGACCCATGGGACAGAAGAGAGTCCTCTGAAAATGCCTTATCCCTGTAGTGGGGAGGAGGCATCTGAAATCACCATATCATGATTTCTCAAATGACTTTGGAATAACAGCAGAAATTGTAATGAGATAAGTCAATTTAATTGATAGTACTTGAATCCCATCCATGCAGCCTTCCTTCACTGTTACTAGTAAATTTAATTTCCTCAGGAGAGCAAATGTGACGTCCAAACCAGTCTACAGTGTATTGTTCCACATTTTTTAGTAAACTAAAAATAATTGTCAAAAGTTAGAACTCAATTTAAATACTATATAACTTAGTGTCAGATAAAGGCAATCAGGCATCTTTACCATGAAGAAGAATTTGTATCACAAGAAGGCAATAGTGCAAGTAAGGGCATGAGAAAATTGAAAGAAATAACATGCCATTTTTCTGATCCTCATTTGTCTTGTACGTGGCTCGTGTACAAAACACAGCATATTTGTAATCAAGTAAGGCTACCCAATTTTAGGTTGCACTAACAAGGAGGAGCATGGTCACATGAATTTGTTCAGTGTGCAGGCAGTGCTTTCCCGGGAGAAGAAATCTGCGGACTATAGCACCAGTTTTCTTGACAGCAGTGGGTGTTGGCCTGCAACACTGTAGATCATGTCTTGACAAATGTTGCAGATTTTTTATTATTTATTTATTTATTTTATTTATATTTATTTATTATTAATTTATTTCACCTCTAAACAGATGCTTCTGAATGTCAAGTAGTTCAGTCTGTCGAAACAGACACTTGAATTTGAAGTACAGTCGTTTTACCTTGATTAGGACTTTTTTTCGAGCTCCTCTTCATTCCACATAATTTGATGAACTCTTATATAGACTATTCTGTTATGAGGAAAATAAGGGAGAATTTTGGGGTCATTTTAGAATACAGCTTTAACCAGCTTTGTGGCAGTAGCCTTCCAAATCCTTGTGTGACACAGTTACTTCTGTTTCTATAGCATGCGTTTGGTAGCCCCCATACTAGTTTGAAACTAAAAAAAAATTGTTTCTTATTCAACATAATTGTAAGGATTGTAGATGTAATTTGGGTTCACTAAATTGGTTTGATGGGCATGATTATTTGTATTAAAGTGTGCCTTTTTTAATGTTATGGAATTTTTTTGTGCAGTCTTATCCTGCTGGCTTCTTAAATCATTTACTACTTATTCTTTCTTACAGTGAAATGAAATATCTGTCAGGATGAGATATAAATGTTGAAATTCTTATCTATTATTTTTGCTATCTTGGGTCACTAGTTTATCATAGTCTTTATTTCAACGCTGTCTTGTGGTTTGTTTTCATATTGCTCTGAGGTTGGATGCATGCAGGGGAAAAAAAGGCTTCATCTTTTCTGTTCTCATATATGATTGAATAGTGTTTGGCTTGCAGTTGCTACAAAGTAGCTTTTAAAACCAAGTGGTTAAAAAAAAACCCATAACCAACCATAATGAGAGCTTTGAATGTTTCTGCTGCTTTTCCTGGGATGAAAACTGCAGGGTAGGTTTTAATATTGATGTCATAAATTTAATACTTTTTCGAGATAACAGCTCTATTGTCTAACTGATAATTTTATGAAGATAGTTGTTATCATAAGGAATTTGGATAGTCTTAAAGAAGTGAAAGACTTGAATGTTGGCATTAATAAGTCATTAACTTAATAAGTGACTGGAAACTGTTGGTGTATAAAGTTTTTCTTTTCTCTTCAGATAGGTGAAAGTGGAGATCCCAAAGCATTCCTAATAGAAGTTTCTTGGCCAGAAACATATCCACAAACAGCGCCGGTCATATCGATGGATGCTTTCTTCAACAACACGATGTAAGTATTTATGACAGCTTTACTTATATGTGGGGGCTACTTTATTGGCAAGCTTTTCTTCATCTGTCTAAGTTATAGTTGAGTGTTATGGTTTCTTTTAGATCTTCAGCTATTAAAAGAAGTATATTGGATAAGTTAATGGTAGAAGTTGAAGCAAATCTTGGAACTGCTATGACATACACACTTTTTGAATATGCCAAAGATAATAAAGAGCTGTTAATGGAAAATCAGCCTGTTAACACTGTGGTGAGTAGATACGTTCAGATTTTAATCTCTTCCTTTTGAAACTGAACAAAAATCGCTGTTAGAACTCTAAATACTTCATAGCTCTGTATTTGGGTTGTTAATCAGTATATTGGGTATACACGTTGGTGGCTAAACAGTAACACACAGAATATGGTGTCATAATGCTCTGTGGTCTTAATTGTTATACCAAAATGTTTGTGGGCTGCAGTTCTGTCCCACAAAGTAGAATAAGAATGAAAACTTGGAGCAGAAGCAGAACTAAAGAGAGCTAAAACCGAGATCAAACGCATCTGCTCAGAGGCAAATTACTGCAATCCTGCGATGGAATGGAATGCATAAGTGCACCTCTAGGGTCCTGACTGCATCAGGCTGGGTCTATTTGTGACTTTTGTGTTGTGTAAGGACATCATTGTCCATTGTGGTGCTGTAGATTTGCTTTGAGAAGAAGTAATTGCTTCCAGGTTTGGGAAGTCTGAATCCCTTGGGCTAAATCACACTCCATGATTAAATTTAAAAAGTGTAACAGATGCCCTTTGCAACTCTGAAAGGGAATCATTCCAATCCCCAACACATGTTTTTTAAAACTATAATTGTGATTATACGTTGATTAAACACTGCAGAAAGTTGACAGCATTGCTTCTTTCTGACAGTCAAGATATTTCAGTACGTCACATCCAGTAATTGTACACAAAGGTATCTATGGAACTAATATGTGAAATATTAACAACCATTTTTATCTTTTTCAGACTTCAGTAAGCAATAGTATTGCAATTGGATCTCCAGCTGTGCCAGCAAGTAAGAAAAAAGATAAAAAGGAGCAGTTATCTAAAACCCAGAAACGAAAACTAGCCGATAAAACAGGTTTGTTCACTACAATATTGTTTGCTTGAGCAGTGTGAGAATCCAAATTTTGTAGCACTGACGTCTTGCTAGGGTCAGAATCAGTAATTATTTCTTTATAGGGGTAACTACTTTAAGTCTGCGGTCTCTGTTTTTCTTGATTTAGAGGAATTCTTGCCTGAGATGTTAGTTCTTGTCAAAGCAACTTTCTATAGAGCATGGAGTTCAAGATAATCATTGATTCTGTTTATTTTTTTTATTTCAATTTATGACAAAAGTGAGATTTTCAAAAAATGCTTGTGGGTGGAGAGCATTTGGGACTTGTGAAAATTCACCTTCAACAAAAGATGTGGTTTGTTGATGGACTCTTGTGAATAATTCACGTTATTAAAAATGTAATTTCTAAATGAAAGTATTTCTTTTGGAACCCAAAATAAAACATTTAATTTAGCTTGTATCTCCAAAATAGAGGTGCTTCTGCAGATACTTTATGTTTCAGTGAAACAGTAGGTTTTTGATGGAAAGGTGTTCAATATTTCAGCTAATCTTGCCGATTAATTTTATGTGTTCAACCTTTAATTTTTCATAATGACCTTAATAGTGCTGTCCTACTGCAGCAATAAGTTTAACCCTGATAGCAATTTCTGTGTCTAATTTACCTAACCTAATGCATAATTGACATATTAAATGTTGGCCATATAAAGGAAAAACTGCATGAGATTTTTCTCTTTGACAAAATATATCATTGCTGGTCAGCTCAGCTCATATTGGTGTTGACTTCTAAATTAAATGTCAGATGGACTGAGGTGTTTTTATTTAAACAGAATTACTTTGAAGACCAAAATATGTTTGAGATTCATATCTGGTTTTGTCCTCAAGGCTTTGTAGTGGAGAAATTAAGGTTTCTGTATCTTTGGAATTTTGCGTGTTGATTTTAAAGAAGATAAAGGTTTCCCTTAGCTTGTGTGTTGCAAATAAACCTTCTTATTCTGCAGATAACAAAGGGGAGCTTCCACGAGGATGGAACTGGGTGGATGTAATTAAGGTAACGTGACTGTATTATGAAAACACTGCATATGTACAATAAAAGAATTTGTGCTTTTATCTGAAAAAAAATATCTAATTTTTTTCCCCTGCTTTTCTTCCTATCTTTGTTTGGATTTGGCTTTGGTGTCTTGATTCATTTCTGTATACATCCAGCATGTAAGTATTTTCAAGTTATCTTTTTTTTTAACATTAAAAAGATTTGCAAGAAATAGTAAGAACTGTTGCTCATTTTGGCTTATGATTTACATATTTGTCAAATGCTTTAAAATGCTTAGTTCTTCTGAGTATTAGAGTCAGAAGGACTGCAATTCCTCTGAACTTTGTTGGTTTGATATTCCTTTTTTGTTTATTGAGGAATTAAATTTTAATTTTATGACAAGAGAGCTTTGACTGAATGCACTGCAAATATTCTGTTTCCATATGGCAACAGGATGTCCAATAAAGTTAGTGGTGGTGCCAGGTTCTGGAGTGCAAGGGAGAGGTAAGCAGAAAAAGGAAAAGGGAGTTGTCCCAAGTGGGGGCACCTTGCTGTCTCCTACATTTGCTGCCACAGCTCCTCCAGTGAATAGTTCTTTTCTAGTTGCTCCCTCAGCATTGATTTCTTCCACCTTCTTGTCTTTGCTGATTCAGTGGAAATGAGTATAGTGACCTGACAATTTTGAAAGCAAACTATTTGATTTTACACAACTATAAGTAATTCTCAGTGCAAGACCCAATACCTGTTCTAATTGTTAAGTAAGAGCAGGGGAATGATGATGGTGAGTTTAAAAGTGGCTGTTAGTAGTGGATGTCTTGGATTCTAGATAGATTTCATGATAGGTGCACTATGTTTAATAATTATAAACTTGGCTTTAAAAAGGAGAAAAATAGTAAGTTAATGTCTCTTTTTGTACATTTCTATATGAGAATTCTGTCAGAACTATGTGGAGATAACTTTTTTCATTATTTCATTTTTTTTTATGTTGGAGAGCTGATGGTAGAGTCTTCAAATTTAGTAGAAACAGTACCCTGAGGTTTTTCCTGGGGGTTTGTGATTTTTAAAATCAATTTTCACATTCAAGAAATAAGTTTATTTAATGTTTAAGCTTAAGAAATAATTTCTTATTTTCAGTTGCTTGATACAGTAGCATAATCAGTCTGTACTGTTAATTAACTATACCTGTGTTCTGTGTAACGTGGAAATAGTGTTATTCTTGTTTCCTAATAAAAGGAATGGCAGTCTAAACTTTGAATACTTTCTTTTTGTGTCTCTTTTATAGTTAAGCAAAACTGGTTCTAAAGATGATGAATAAAGGACTTTGGTACAAGGAAACTCCACCTTTTAATACAGTACAATTTTGGGTCAACATCTTTCTCTTAATAACTTTCATATTTGTTGAAGTAAACGTTTTATAAATATCAATTTCCTAACTCGTAAACCTAGTCACACAAGTTATCTAGAGACTATGTGGTCTTTAGGGAAAAAAATACAAACTTGCCTTAAATGAAGGTTGGAATGTGACAAGGGGTATAGAGAGCCAGTGTGGTGAAGTGAATAGTGCTATATGCAGTGTTTATTAATTCATATTTTACTTTGTAGTAAAATCCTGTTATAGTGAACCCAACAATATTGTAAATGTTTCCTGATGTTCTTAGTCCAGTTGAAGAAGAAAAAGCACTATAACAGTGATTGGTCACTTGAGAGCATAATTAAAAATAAATTATTCCATGGAAACATGACCTTTGTCATTCATTTATGTAGTATGAATGTAGAAGGAGAACATGAAAGTTGTTACATTGCAATATAGACTAGAGTTTGTGGTCCTGTTTTCACTAGTTGCTGGCTGAAATAGTAAATACCAACAAAAGCAAGGCCAAATATCCTAGTCAACTCAAAAATGAGTGGTTAAAGCAGGAGTATGTCTTCTTTTTGCTCTGCAGTATCCATCTGTTAGCCTTTCTCCAGAGTGCATCTTTGCAGAAGTTTGGATATCTGAGACAAGGGAAAAGTGCTGTCTTGCACATGTCACAATGAGCGGTGGGATTTTGTAGCTCTTTCATTGGAGAAATGAGTATTCCTTGGAGGGGTTTGCTGACTGAGTGGTGGGATAGTGGCAGTCAGCATTCTGCCAAATGTGTTGGGAGAATGTTTTTGTTTTTTTCCCAAATCTGCTCTCTTGTATCAGAAAGAGAAATCTTTACTATATGAATGGTTACTGAATACAAGATGCCTTAATGTCCTTTATTTTTTTTGTTTGTTTTGAGATGAACTTTAATAAATGCCTATTTATCTCCTGTGGTATGTGTTTTATTTTTTGAATTGTGTATTGCCTACCGCACTTTCTATTGCAAAGAAAGTGTTCTTAAAAAAAATGGTGAAAGAATTATGTTTTCCCTCTTTTTATATATGTTTATGTGTTCTTCAGGGTGGCTGTGCTTATTTTTAGTGGGAGGGTTAATTATCCCATTTAGAGTCACAGAATATCCATCACGTTGAGTATGCACAGCAAGTTCAGTGTCTCTTTGAACGAGTGTGCTCCATTGCACATGCCAAGTACAGCATTGGATGAGAGGGACATTTGAGGTGCAGGCTGGATGCTCTGATCCATGGTACTAAGAACCTTTATAGCAAATAGAGCATATTTTATGTGACTGTCAGATTAGGACTTCAGCTGATGTAGTGGAAGTGTTTATGCTACTGTCTCTGTCAAGAGAGCCTATATGCAACACAAGTTAATAGTTCTCATAAATTTTTTCTGTTTTACCAAAGGAGGATGCACTAACTATATTCCAAAATGACTGGTTGTCTCCATTATATATATATATATATATATATATATACAGAAAAAAAGAGTTACTTGAAATGTGACTACAGATGAAGGAAAAAAACCTGAATTCGTGCTGTGGTTTTCATTCTTGTGAAGAGATCTGAAAGAAATGTGGTCTGTGCATCTGAAGTGGTAGTTTTTATTGAAACACTCAAGCTGCAATCAAAAAATGTGTTTGCTCAATAAGGAAAATACTATTAGTTCTTCAATAACTCTTAATTTTAGAAAATCGTGATTTCTTTTTGCACTGAACTCACATTTAGTGAAAGCTGGTAAAGTACACAAGGTAAGACTTTTTCCAAATTATGCAATCCTGCCTTTGACACAAACAGGAGGCTCAGGGCTGCAATCTGAGCAAAAGTGTTTGGCAGGGAGAAGTTGCTCGGGTAGCACGTGGTGATCCTGTAACAAGGAAGGGCATTTACCTTTAGTCTCTGCCAACATCTGAATAGGCAGGACTTTCTATTCACAACTTCTCCAAGGGATAATTGACTCATCTTTGCTACTGCATGAATCAAGTTGCTGTGACAATTTATCTGAATAGATCAGTTACAGAGGGTGGGGGAAGAACAAATAAGAACCACATCTCTTGCTTTTCTAGCATTCCTGTGTGTAACAGCAAACTTGTTAGCCTTGTGAAAAGCTTGATTTATCAGCTCCTATAAAGCACACGCTCTCGTGAAGGTGCCTGAGCCATCTCCTCTAGTTCTGTTATAAATGTGTTTGTTTGGAAGTCTACTTTCAAGGAAAATATTTTGCATCAGGAATTTTTGTATCAGTTCTTTTCTTCCACGTAAATTTTGAATGATGATTTGTATCATTAAATCGTTTTCTCATATGATGTGATGGTTGGAACTGGGTCATCTCAAGAATGTGAGTACTTGATATTATGGAGAGGCCTGAGCACTGGCAGAGGAGAAATTTAATGATTTTTATCAAGAAAGGCACACCTGTAAATTGATTGTGACTATTGAGGGAATTCTAAACACTGTTGAAAAAATACATCACCATACTCTTTTTGAAGGAAGAAACCGTTGGCAGTGGAAAAAAAGTGTTTTGTGCTTTATTTCAGTAGGGCTACACCAGCTGTTTAAATTTGTGGGGTTTGCAGCGGAGCTTTGGTTGGCCTGAGCAGACAAATGCCAGTACAAGTACCAGTTAAGTAAAAGCAAAAGCAGCAAGTGTCCAAAATACAGGAAGATTAAAAAGGATTTTGTCAGTTTACAAAATATTCCATACTGCATGGATGCTAATTGTCTTTCTGAAGCAGCAGTTGAAAGGGCTTTTTTAAAAAATACTTTTTATCTATAACATTGTTGCAGTGACCACTTA
This sequence comes from Tapera naevia, assembly GCA_033556795.1. Taxonomy (NCBI): domain Eukaryota; kingdom Metazoa; phylum Chordata; class Aves; order Cuculiformes; family Neomorphidae; genus Tapera; species Tapera naevia. The sequence continues at coordinate 10,936,622 of JAUMJJ010000172.1, read as the reverse complement.
GAAATCTCATCTGATCAAGCATAGCTTACTTTTTGCCCTTTTTCAGATCTGGCCAAGAGAATCTTTCCGTGGGACAGTTCGGTGCAGAAAATTGAAATGACAATACCAATGCTTAAATGAAGTTTAGATTTTTAACTGAAATTTAACAAAATATTTTTTCTCTGCAGTCTTTTAGTACTTATTGATTGAGTTAATGTTCTTAATGCCTTTGAAAGTTAATAGATTTTAACCTATGCATTTTTTTTCTTTCCAAACTTTTCTAAGCAGGCTATTATTTGTGGTTTATGTACTTTTTAGTGCACTCTCTGAAATAAGTTAAGAAAAAACACATTGACTGGGCACTGGAAAATTGTGTTAGAACATCTGACATAGGTGAAACAGTTGTCTTTTTCCATTCAGAGCAAAGTGAAGAGTGGCTTCAAATGGCTGAATTACATAAGACATATGAGAATCTAAATCCGTGCAGTGGCATCCTGTGTCAGACTGAGAGTTTATCCACCTAGTTTAAAGTTCTGCATAGATATGCCTGGTACTGTCTGAGCATTCATGTGTGTGGTTCCTACAGCAAGGTGTGTTAGGTGTTCATGTTTACAATACAGCAGAAATTTGAAAACTCTTACTGTGGTCGCACGCTGCAGGTTGCTTGTGTTGTGAGATTGAATAAGGTCACAGCAATGAGAGAGACAGCCAAACTATAACTGTATAGCCTTAGTGGAGAGGGATGGGGTTGTGTGGGTGTCTCTGAGGGCTTAATTCCTTCTGCAGCATCTTTATTACTGTTAACAATCAATAAAAGTCAGCCTAGGATGAGATATCATTCAAGGAAAGATAATCTTTTCCTTCTAAAACAATTCTCTGTTATAGTGTTGCTGAGACGCAATAAACAAATGTAGTCTTGAATGGAGTTATTTTTCAGAGCAGGATCTTACTTTAAATCAAGTAAGTGTCTTTGTTAATAATGCATTTTATGATTTCCTGAAGGAAAAACAAACATGAAGAAAGTATTACTATCTAAAGAGCTGCCGTCTCCACTGTAGGGAACCATTTGATCTCTGCTTATAGGGAGAACTATGGTTCAATTGACCTTGAAGAGAGAGATTTTTATAATGGTACAGGGAAAACATAGCAGCCCGTTGATAAGAGTTTCAGGGAAAGTACATAGCCTCTAATAGATGGTTTATGAGTTTTCACGGTATTATCAGTTTTATATTTTTCTCTGAAGATCAGCACTAGAATATTTCCAGTTTTAGTTAACTGGCATACAGCACAGTTATGATTCCTTCCCCTCATGTTTTATGTCTTTGGATGATGAAAATACAGGATATAGAAAAGAAATTTATTTCCCATATTAAAATAGTGCTAAAGTCACAAATCCACTCAAAAGAAGGAAAACAATCTTACTCAGAAGTATAGATGTGCCAAAACTGAAACTGCCTCTGTGATGTCTGTATGGAAAAGAATGCATGGGAAGATTTTCTTTATATGACTAGATGTTTCTGGGACTTTGTGGTTTTTTTTGTCCTGGTAGTGTCCAAGCAGATGCCTAGTGCTTTGCTTCCTAGTGTCCCTGTTAGTAGGAAAGCAGTACAAAAAAAATGAGTTTTAGTATGCTCCTATATCTGAAAAGGGAAGAAAGTGTTCACTTTGTAGGAATAAATACAATAATAGAACTGTCCCTGGAACAATATGGGTATTTGAAACACGATGACCAGGTATAGAAGAAAATGAATTTGCTTTAATAAAACTGGGTGGACCTGAGTGACTTTAGTGCCTGTTTCACAGTCTGCCTCCATGCAATCTGTGAAATGTAAATGCTTATGGATAATTTTAGGTTGGCTGTGTAACTGCAGTCCATGTGATTAAGCATTAATTTCAATAAATTTGTGCTCGATAAGTCAGTGCAGACTCTAATGTATCGTTAATGAGCTGTCATTAACATCTCTTACTTTTCATTTGATGGAAAGAGAGGCAATGTACTGCTTATTTCTCTGGGAAGAAAGAAATCCACATGTATGCTGTGAATGAGGGCTCCCTGGACTCGGCTAACAGGCATTACAGTCAGTCTGAAGCAGTTAGAAAGGTGAAGTTCTAGAAGATAATTGTAGTAGCTTATAAGAATGTGGATCCACTATTTTTGTATATTGCTTTCTTTGGTAGCATGCTTATTGTGATGTTTAAAATGCTCTGGGTGCAAGCAGATAATATTATAGCTTAGTAATAACTGTGTGTATGTGTCAGGTGGTTGTTCAGTCAGATGAATTCAAGAGCAGTTAGTTACCTTGTCTTTTCTAAATTCATGGCATGGTGAGAGTTCCCCAACTCTTTTCACAGTGCATACCTACAGGTAATAACCTTCTGGTTTTCTTCTGAACATGGGCAGAAAATGGTACCTCCCTCATAGCTTTTGTATAGAAAGGTGTATTGGGTGGAGGAGGAAGAAAAAAAAGAATATAAACTACTGATGTTTCACTGCTGGAACTAATGAAGATAATCAGTGTCGCTTTGCATATAATATAATGCACAAGCTACAATACACCTCCCTTCTGATTGATATTCTCCTCTTTTAAATGTGTATACTTGATGCCTCTAGTTCATCCTCTGACTGGTAAAGACACTGTATTGATCTATTGAGAAAAGGTGTAACACAAGATATGATGTATCTAGTTTTGCCTTCATTTGATCCCTTTACTTGTCTGTGGATACGTGCTCTGGTCTTTACAAGTTTGTAAAACAAGTATGTTATTAAGCACAAACCTGCTCTGTGTTCTTTTCCTACCCAGCCTCCTTTATCTCCTCTTTAGCATCTCAGTTGTCAGCTAGAAATAGTAATGCACAAGCTATTGTCTAGGATTGTTAGAAAATAATTTAGTATGACTTGTGCAGAAAGACTTATTTATTGGTGTATTGCATATAATGCAGACGTAATTCTTACTACAATGAAGTAATCACTGGTTGTCTCCCAGTGGGTTTTGCAACTGGCTTCTGTCCCTGGTAGGTTTATTCTCTATTTAGATGCATCACACCAATATGTATAAGAAAAATGTAGGCTAGGGCAAAGATGGAATTTATCCTATTGATAGCAGATCTCATTCCTTCTACTTTGAATGCCTATGGAATGACTTTCAGAAAATTGTTCTACTGGTCAGCCCTTGACAGGCACCTTGTCTGAGGGAAAGTAACAAAATCAGAAGGTGCAGGAGATGCAAAGGGCTGCGTTTTAAGTACTCTGAAAAATGAGAGTGAAAATAGCTCCTTGTATTTGAGTCTGAAAATGGTCTTGAGACTAACAAAAACATGGGCAATTTATTTGATATGAAGTGGGATGTTTCTGGTCAGCTTACAGCCAGCACACTGCTTACCATGTGAGGACAGTGTTAACGACACATTTTCATCTTACTAATAGAAGAACTGAAGAATAATTAGAAAATCAGCTGGTAGATTTAGGGAAATGTAAACCCTTAAACTGAATTTTGCCTTTCCTGTTGATTTTTGTATTCCATTGTCTCCATGTGACTCTTAAAGACTATTCTTATATATTCATGTTTTGTTTGCAACTACACAAATCTATTGGGTTGTACACTGAATGTTATATTAGAGACTTAGACCTCTGTCTTTGAATGTGCTTAGAGTTTAAATGGTGGCAGTGGAAGATAATGGCCTGTTTTGTTACCTATGAAGGTGTCTCTGTGCAATTTTATGAAGAGTTTGTGGGTATTGCATCTGGTTTAAGAACATAAATTGTGTATTAGGTAACTTTCACGTGTACTTCCCATGTCATTATGAAATAATGATGTTTGAGTTTGCTGTTCAGGGGTCAGGAACAGTTATTTATTTACTTTTAAGACTGCTGGTAGTTTTTTAAGTAAAGGTAAAGGCTTTCTCTTATTCTGTTTAGCGAGAACGATCAGTTCCAAGCTTTTTCCCCAGAAATGCTACACATCAGGAGGAAAATAGAAGTGCTTGCAACAGGGATGAGGAAATTCTGGCACATGTTCATCAGAGTCAGCCTCTGTGAGTTCAGCAGCAAGCTCCCATTTATGTTTATCAGCATAAAGCTAAGTAGAACATGGTGTGGTGGAGAAAATTTGCAATACCTCACCTGTCTGTAAAAACTGATGATTTTTTTCTTTTTGAGAGTAGCTGTTTGCTATTTTTTCTTTCTTTGCTTTCCCCCTTCCCAAAATAAGTTCAAAAGTGTATGTGTGATTCATCTTATCGATGCCCCACCAGTTTATTAAGGGAGTCCTTCCTACAAACCTAAGAAGGGACACTGTTTTCAGTGCTGTAGGAGCACAGGAAGATCTTCCAGAGTTGTAGCTGGTCAGATGTAGGAGAATGATTTCTTGATATAAAATCATACACACGATCTAGAAGTGGGATTTGAAAACTAAACAATTTCTGTGCCACCTCTACTGTCACGATTCATCCTTTCTTATCCCAGCTTGTCTCAGTGTTTCAAGGAAAGACAAAACACCTTCCTCTCTCAAATACATCTCATTTCAAATATATCTAATATATGTCTATATGCACAAATAACATACATAAGAGGAGGAGCAGTCTTTCGCCTGACCTCTGCAGTTGAATGTCAAAAGTATGCTTATATGTATTGATCTGAGCATGGAACTATGAGTGTTGTAAGCAGGTTAGTACAAATCCATTCTGTCCCCAGTCCATGATACACAGCAGGAGGATTCATAAATTTACAGATTAATTAGCTAGCAGAGACCACCTGGAGGATCCAGTCCTACATGTCTAAAAACAAGTCAGTCTGTACTGTGTATGAATTGCATGTAAGCCCCCACCTCATAAAAACCTTATGTTAATTAATGTAAGATTCAAACATATGAAGAAATATGAGGGGAAAGAGAAATAATTAAAATAATTCTAGGAGAGCTTTCTAGGGTATTTCATCCATTGCTTAGAATTCCAGTTAAAACTATATACCTAGTGACAAGCTTCTGATATCAAGTTCTTATTGTACCGGAAAGACATTTATTTCCTTTCTAAAAGGAGGAAAATATTAATAAGAAATAAATGTCTTTTATAAATTCTACATGTTTTTTTCCCAGAATGAAAATTGTGATGTACAATACATGCCTGCAGCTTCATTATCATAGAATCATAGAATAGTGTGAGTTGGAAGGAGTCTTTTAAGTCCAACCCTCTGCTGTGGGCAGGGACATCTTCAACCGGATCAGGTTACTCGGAGCCCCATGCAACCTGGCCTTGAATTGTTCCAGGGATGGGACACCTACCACCTCTCTGGGCAGCCTCTTCCAGTGCTTTACCACCCTCAGCATAAAAAATATTTTCCCTTTATGTAGCCTGAATCTACCTTCTTCTAGTTTTAAACCATTACCTCTCATCCTATCACAACAGGCCTTGCTAAATAGTTTGCCCCCATTTTTCTTATAAACCTGCTTTGGAGCCTTCTCTTCTCCAGGCTAAACGACCCCAGCTCTCTAAGCCTGTCTTCACAGAAGAGGTGTTCTATCCCTCTGACCGTTTTTATGGCCTTTTTGTGGCCCTCCTCTGGACCCACTCTAACAGATCCATGTCCTTCCTGTGCTACGGACTCCAGAACTGGATGCAATGCTCCAGATGAGGTCTCATGAGAGTGAAGTGGAGGGGCAGAATCACCTCTCTTCACCTGCCTGCCACGCTGCTTTTGATGCAGCTCAGGATTTGGTTGACCTTCTGGGCTGCGAGGGCACATTGATGGCTCATATGCCATTTTTCATACACCAAGTTGTCTTTAAATATGATGTAACTCCGTAAGCAATTTAATGAATAAACTATACAGTTAAGTTGGTCCTATGCCTGAACAGTATGGCCTTGGTCCACTAAAGAACATGAAGTCATGTGACCATTCTTACCCCAAATGTTCTCACGCTGGCTGTTTCTGATGGAAACATTGGATTTTTTTAACAAGACAGCTGTCAGCATGTGTTTTGGATCAACAGGCTCCTGATAGAAAAAAATATTTTAACATAGGGATGCAAGAGTTTGATTTATTTGCTCCACTGGTAAAAGTAGAAAATCACAGTTAATTCCAAGCCTCTGTTTTGTAGTGCAGAGATTATGGGTGCTTATTTTAATATTGTAATTATCACAAATTGCCATTGTCATAACCCATGTATTTGGGATACTGCAATGCAGCATACATATTGATCCTGAGGAAGGACTTAGATTTGTCTCAAGAATATAAATTATTATTCAGTTGTTTCAACTAGTAAATGTGTGGACAAGTATGGTTTGTAGGTAAGATCACAGATTTAAAACCATTTTTTTTTTCTGCTGTAACTGAAGTCCTTGTAACAAAGAATCTTTAGGCTGTAATATTTGTGAAATAATGAATATTTCTAAATCCTGCAAACAGAATGTTTTTGAGAAAGGACATCAGACTTTAGGCCTCAAAGTATCAGTCAAAAAAACCCCAGAAATCCAAGTGAATGTTCTCATTGAAAATAATGTATTTAACTCATTTCTTATTTTATTTTAATCAACATCAGGTCCTGAAAAAAAAAGATCTACACTTGGACCAAAACCCCCATTTCTCTTTTTCTCTGAATTTGAAGGGGGTTCAGTTCTGGCAGGAACCATCTGTGCATCTTCCTCATTTCAGGACAAACGTGTCAAGTTGCAGCTTAAATCTCTGATATCAGTTATAATCATTACTCAGCTGGTATATTGCTGTATGTTTTAAGAAAAATATAGCAACCTGCATGTTGGTTTTTTTTCTTTGTGGTAACTTTTACCAGTAGTTGCTGTTCTCTGGGGTATGCATTACCCACCAGAGGGAGCCGAAGCCAACAACTGTCAGATTTTCATAGAAGCACAGAATCCTTACGGTTGTAAAAGACTGATGAGATCATAGAGTCCAACAGTAAACGTAACACTGCTAAGTTCACCACTAAACCGTGTCCCGGTGACACATCTACACGTCTTTTAAATACTTCCAGGGATGGTGACTCCACCACTTCCCTGAACAGCTGATTCCAATGCTCTTTCAATGAAGAAATTTTTCCTAATATCCAATGTAAACCTCCCCGGCAGAACTTCAGTTGGCCTTTCAATTCCCAAGGGTTTCCGTAGTGAAAGTTTTCTCCTACACTTCACTGGGCTTTGGATTTGGACAGTTAGCTTAGGAGGAGACAGGGACCAGGTAGGAAATCAGTGCATTCTCCCTGTGCTAAGTTATGGCCTCTTGGGAGCCATCACTCCAGTATCAAAGCAAAACCTTGTGATGTACATTTCATCATTCTTTGGGTTTTATGTGTGCTGTTCTTTGTAACGTGAATAAGAACACCAAAATCATATAAAAGAGAAACAATTCTGAGAGTTAAATAACTATCCCTGAGGAAATTAAGCCAAGGAGAAACAATAGTGAATTGGTTATCCATCTCTCTAAAAGGAAATCTCTCAAAATTCCTGGCTACAGACAGGCTGGAGGATATTTCTGTGATATATTAAACTGACGTTTTGTTTATCAAGAAATAAATTTACTGAGAAAGGGTGGAAGCTGTAGTTTGTACATAGTATGTGTTTTGATTTTGTTCAGAACAGGAATATGTGTCAAATGTCTAAAGTGTTTATTTCAACAGAATTTTGGAACTAAATTTTTAAGTATTTCTGAGCTTACATATCTTCATTTTTCCTTAAAAATCATAATATTTTGTCTTATTCCAGTTTATCTCAGTTTGTGATGATATACTGAAAATGTTCTGAATTTTTTACTCAGCCAATTTTTTATTCTGCTCAGCTACAGTGGTTTCTTAAATGTATGTTGATAGAGCCTTGTTAAAATTCAAGGTATTTTTTAATTATATCAAGCTATGTTTTCATTATTACATGTAAAAACTTCAGGCGTCTAAAATGATTTAAAGTTCAGTCTTAGCATGTTCCATAGCAAGTGATAAAAAAAAATGAGGATAGCTATATATCTAATTTATTTGCCAATAAACATGAAGGGTTTAAGCATACATCTCCTTGCCTTAGGTGGGCAAATATTGACATCAGCACTGAACAGGGAACTTATTATTGGTGGTTTTTTTATGTTAACCAATTGGTCAAAGTGGGAGAAGTTTTATTCTCCTTGGTTTTCTTTCTGTTCATTAAATCATAGGATCAATTTATATTGATTTTATGGTCTTGGGCCCAAAGGGTTGTTGCAAATGGAGTTAAATTCAGTTGGAAACCAGTCACGAGTGATGTTCCCCAGGGTTCAGTGCTGGGTCCAGTCCCGTTCAATATCTTTATCAATGATCTGGATGAAGGGGTCGAGTGCACCCTTAGCAAGTTTGCAGATGACACCAAGCTGGGTGGCAGTGTTGATCTGCTTGAAGGAAGGAGGGCTCTGCAGAGGGATCTGGACAGACCAATGGGGTGAGGTTTAACAAGACCAGGTGCTGAGTCCTGCACTTGGGACACAACAACCCCATGCAGCATTACAGCCTTGGGGAAGAGTGGCTGGAGAGCTGCCTGGTGGAGAAGGGCCTGGTGCTGGTTGACAGCGGCTGAATATGAGCCAGCAGTGTGCCCAGGTGGCCAAGAAGGCCAATGGCATCTTGGCCTGTACCAGAAACAGTGTGGCCAGCAGGACCAGGGAGGTGATTGTGCCCCTGTAGTTGGCTCTGGTGAGACCACACCTCGAGTACTGTGTTCAGTTTTGGGTGCTTCAGTACAAGAAGGACACTGAGGTGCTGGAGCACATCCAGAGAAGGGCAACGAGGCTGGTGAAGGGGCTGGAGAACAAGTCCTACGAGGAACAGCTGAGGGAACTGGGGTTGTTCAGCCTAGAGAAGAGGAGGCTGAGGGGAGACCTCATCACTCTCTACACCTGCCTGAAAGGAGGCTGTGGTGAGGTGGGTGTTGGTCTCTTCTCACAATGACAGGCAATAGGACAAGAGGAAATGGCTGTAAGTTGCAGTAAGGGAGGGTCAAATTGGACACCAGAAAAAATTCCTTCACTGAAAGAGTGGTCAAGTATTGGCACAGCTGCCCAGGGAGGTGGTTGAGTCACCATCCCTGGAGGTGTTTAAAAGGTGGGTAGATGAGTTTCTTAGGGACATGGTTTAGTAAGGGGACAGGTACGGTTGGAGTTGATGATCTCAGAGGTCTTTTCTGACCAGATGATTCTATGATTCTGTGAACCTTTTAAAAAAATTACTTAGAGGATGTGAGGAGTGCTGATCCTTGTGGACAAATGAGTTTCTTCTTTCCTTCTGCATTTGGAGTAGGTCATCCACAGGGAAGTAAGTAGATGTTGAGACATAGAGATTAACACTTGAAAGATGGTAAGGAACAGCTTCTTACACCATTTCTGAATTATAGCTGACCATATGAATATAAACAGTCTTTAGGAATTGATTGAGTTGACTTCTTTGTGCTACGAAAGGCAGGAAAGCTCACACAATGATAGCTGAGCAATCTCATACAAAGCTGGTCCTTATTGCCTTTGTACTTGCTCAAGTCATTTGTAATTTTCAGTGCTGTGGCATCCTTTGACTTTAATCCAGTGCCATTAGTCTACTGGTCATAAGAATTATGACTGATGGGAGATATTTAAACTTCCCTAGGTGATTATCTAATTTGCTTTCTACACCACAAATTGTGGGTAAACAGCCTATTAGACCTCCTATGGGATTTTTTTCAAATTCAAAATCTTGTCATACAAAAATGGTAACAGTCACATCAAATAACTTCGATTTCAGCTCAGTTTCTGTTCTGAGACAGTAGTTTGTCGTGTCCTTTGAAGGAATTCAGAAGACAGGTTGTATAACCTTGCCATCTAATGAACTTCACTTTATGGCTTCCTCAGTTAGAAGTTGCTTTATATACTGGAGCGTGAGGTTTTAATAGATTTTTTTTTTAATGTCTGGATCCTATCATCTAACTTACAAAGGGCTCATTGTGCGTGTTTCAGAGAAGAGGACTTACTTCTGGTTTTGTTTTGCTGTTAATGTAGTTAAATAATAACTTACCTTGTCAGGATTTTTCATAGGCATTTTCCAACATTTCAAAGGGAATTAATCTGTCAAATGTAGCAAATGAAAAAAGAAATGTAAAAACTTCAAAAATATTAGCAGGGGAGTCATAAATCTGAAAACAGAACATACCTTAAATTAAGCAGTTTATAGTTGTACCTCCTCAGCAGTGGTGGCTGAGTAAATTACAGTGCTGTATGACACTTGGAATGTGCAGTTTAGGATTTTCTTAATTAATGAAAATAGAAGGGGAGAATGCTTACAGCTTTTTTGGAAGACAAGATATGTTATATTACAGTTTATCTCAGATGCAATTAGCTAGCTGTAAAATGACTATTTTCTTTTTTTTATTTGTCTTGGATTACTTTTTACAGTCCTTCTGATTATTCTAACAGCTTTTTTCTTCTGTCATTGCACTTCATTCCCACTGTCATTTCAAACTTTCTTACAGTTCTCTCTCTTGCTTGGGTTTATTTTTCTCTCTTGCTTTATGTGTGGATGATGCTTTCATACTCCCTGTTTTCACATTTGACATCCTTTCCCCTCAGAATTTTATCACCTTATACTTTATTCTGAAGTTAGAGCATGGAAAGGAATATATGCCAAATACAGACTCGGGAAATACACTCAGCTATGTGTTTGAACCTGTATTTTTTCTATTATTTCAGTATTTTGATCTGATGGACTCATGCCAGTTGCTGCATGAAATACACATTTCTTTAGCAGATACTCCCTTGCACAGGGATTGTTCCATACTTATATCAAGAAATTCAGTGCAAGATTATATTCTATGTGCTTATAGAGTAGTAGGAAGTATTTTTCACGAGTGGGAATTTAGGATTGAAAAAATCTCCTTTATACATACTCCATTGCTCTATAGCTGATGTATTGTCATTATATAATTCAAATATTATAAGGAATTAATCCTAAGGGTGTGTTTTGTAGGTATGAGTTCCCTCATCCCTTCAACTAACAAATTGCTCCCAGGTGCTTCTTCCAAACACCAGCTGAAGGGCCTTCTTTCCTGGTTTCATACGCCAGTCCAGAATGCACCTTTACACAATGTCTGAGGTTGTCAAACTGAAATTTCTGAGAATGACATTTGTGCTAGTGCAGTGCAGGACTGTTCTCTCAGTGTCCTGCTCCCTGTGTCAGCTGAGAGTTTATTATTTGTTTTTGCTCTTTGTAAATACTGTAGTCACATAAAAAAAAAAAAAAGGTTTTCTATAGCATATAATGGTAGGAAAGGACAGTCATAATTACTTTGACAATATTTGAATGATGAGGTTTAGAAGTCCAGTGTCTGCCACTCACATTACTTTGATTTTCAAGTGGAATTGGCAACATTCTGTATTACAGACAGAAACAGTTTACAAAGGCAAATGCAGCTGCAAGGAGATAAGACGAAGTGTTAGAAAGAAAATGGGTGAAAGAAGGAGGAAGTAATAGGCTGCACATAAAAGAAATTCTAAAGAGAGTCATCCAAAGTGTGTGTTGATGTCCTTATTCAGTCCCGTATTTTATCACTGGTGTGTCTGAAGCCTTTAAGAGCTGGATTTGCAGATATCAATGACACGGGAAGCGCAGCAAATCATAATGTATACTGCATCTAGATTCTGTGCTGCAGGGAGAGGGGCAGAACATTTCAAAAGAAACAAAATCAAACCACATTTAAACCCTACCTGCTGTACATGGCAGTCTTTAATAGCATTACAATGTGGGGCTAACTTGCAGATTTGGCAATCTGATAGGTTTTTCTATTCCTGAACTGTCATTGCCAGAGCAGCAAGATTACCCTTTCAGTCGTCCACCTCCCAGTCATGTCATAGTTGGTACAAAATGTCCAAATCAGGCTGCATCAGATCATCTAGGGTTTATTCTGTACTTTGCTTATGTGGTTATCTCTGACAGTATTGACTTGATGTTGTCATATACCTTTTGCACTGGATTTGGCATACACATCTGGAAACAATTCAGTCTTCCTTGTGTATGCACTTAGTCTTCAGATTTTATTTAGTAGTGTGACAGAATAAGGCTACTTACAAGGTGTGTTTTCTCTGTTTTAATTGACTTTTACTTTGTACAGGAATACAAGAGAAGCCATGGTGTTCAGTGCTGGCAAAGGAGATGTGGCTATTAAGCTGATATGCCAAGACTCTGTGGCTGCTGTTCAGGGACAAGCTGTAAGTAATGACTACTTCTTTGTGATCTTTACATAATGAATAGTTAGAAACTATATTATTTCTTCTCAAGAAAAGAAAGTTGTGCCCATTTTTTTAAAAATATTTAGGTGGCCCGTGAAGTCTTCAAGAGCACCTTTTCTAAATTTTTCCGGAGTTTTTGAAAATCACACTGGCAGCCTTTCAGCGACTTTAGGTGCCTAATTCCTCCTAAAAAACTAGGCTTTTACCCGTAACTTTTTCACCTAAGTGTGTTCTGTCTGAAGGCAGGGGGCTTTGTCTCTCTCACGCCTCCACTAAACCTTCCAGATCCTGTTACCTACATCCTTATCATGCCTGGCAGCTCTTCAAGAGCAAATTCTGTATTGCACCATTACGTTCAGAAGGCCTTGGTCTCGTCTTGCTTTACATGGAGGTGAGTTTGACCCTAAGTATTCTTGAGAGGGCACATTTTCTTTTCGGATAAAGTTACAGTTCTAAAAACAATTCCTGTATTAAAAGTGCCTGTAGTGATGTAGCAGCAACCTCCCTCTTGCTGTGAAAAGCCCTGCTGTTCTTTACAGGGCAGCAGGCTATCATGCAAGTAGAACTTTTCAGTCTTAGTGTCTCTGCCTACTGTCACACTCTTCAGGGTTGCTGCAATGACTTCATTTGCATGTGCTTCATTAATCACCTGGGCTATTATCTCTTGGCATTCACCTGTATACCAATAACTAATGTCACTGAGATAATACTTGGAATCTGAAAACCACAGACATGTGGCCTTCAGTTCATCTTGCAGGTGGGCAGTTTATTTTCTGCTGCTGTTTGTTAAATAAAAGAGAATTGTTTCTTCAGGTTGATTAATTTCTGAAAGGTTCATGCAAATGTAAATCTCAAACTATCAGTAGTCATTCCATATTCCTTAGTTACTGCGCAGTCTGTACTGACATATTTCCATAATCTCTTCTACTTTACTATGGTGCATTACCTAATTTTGCTACTGTTTCACCTGAACATCTGCAACAAGTCTGCAATGAAAAACTTTTTGCTTTGTAGTTAAAAAAATGAATACCAAAAGACCTGAGTTCTCTGAAATCAGTCATGTGACAAAGGAGAAATGCTTAAGAGGTGAACAAGTACATTCATTCTTGTGAGAATACAGGAGATCTGAACCAAATTTCATAGGAATTCTGTGAAACAGAAAAATTAAGTTTCAAGGGTTATGGTTGCTCCTTATTACTGAAATGAACTCTCTAATCCTAAACATCTCCACAATTCTGGAAACCAAAGATCTGAATTTCAGTGCTGAATTCAGGCTTCTTCTAGTCAATACTTTGTCAGTAAGATGAGTATTGTTATCAAAGATCCATAGTTGAATATAAATTGTATATCTTCTTGTGAATAATACAAGATTCAAATGTGTATTCAGTGGCATTAAAGTCAAACAATGGTTTATTCTAAAAAATTGTCCTTAAAATCCTTAAATCCTGCGCGCCTTAGGTCAGGAAAATATACCTGAAACATCCCTTCTGAACACAGCTGTTGCAGTAAGACAGTTGCAGAGAGAAAACTTTGCTAATTTCTACATTCACTGTAAGCCAGATCACGTCAGTCTTTTTCGTACATAGTGATGAGCACCTTGTATTTCACCTAGAAAGTGATCAGATCACCAGTGCAGAGTTTTATGCCTGGCCGCAGTGTACTTCCCCAAAAAGATGGACAGCAAAATTCAGGTAGACCTTTCAAGCAGCTTCACATGATAGTACCGGTAGAACAGCAGAAGTTAATTACAGAATATTCTATTACTGTGCTACAAATACTTTTTTTTTCTATAATTAGCCATAAATATATAGGTGTTTGTGCTGGAATTCTTTATTCTTTAGCCTTTTGTGGTGAAAAGAACTTCTTTTGAACATAGAAAAATTAATGACCTGTCTTTGACTGTTACTACAAAAAACAAAAGACAAAACACAAACAGAATTTGAGACATTGTGGCTATGCAGAATTGTCCCAAACAGGTTCAAAATAGACAGGTATGTGAGGTTGAAACATTCTCTTTCTTTCAGATTAAGGGAGGTAGCAGACAAGACCTGACAGGCACAATGCTGTGTTTGAAAGCATAACTGAAGCCTTTACAAAGTGGTTTCGCAAAAAAAAAAAAAACAGAGGAAATGTACTGCCTTCCATAATTTCTGTCTGAATTGCCTTGCCTATTTCTGAAGTAGTTTACACATTGCAAAGGGCTGGATTCATAACTAACATAAATGAACATAGTGCTGAGCACTGCTGAAATCATCTGTTTAAAAAGATGTTGAATGTAGAGTTAGCCAAAGGACTCATCCTTGCAACATCTTCAAGTGGAAACTTTTTTAGAATGTATCTCAGCCAAATTATAGCAAAAAAAAAAAGAACAAAAAGAGGTTTTTTCACATTGTGTGCATTTGTTTGTTTGTTTCAATTTCATGATGAAAGCTCAGAACTCCAAAAGTGAACTCCTGCTTCCCACTGGCTTCAGTGAGGCCAGGATTTCAGCCCTATGTTGCAACTGTGTACCTATACATCTGTGCTGGGAAACTGGAGATCACCAGCATGGGAGCATTCAGAAGATTCATAAACCAAGCCACTTCAAACTTTGAAATGTAATAGGGACAACTCTGTAGGCTGAATAATTATTAGTCATAGATTGGTAAGTGTTTTGGTTTTTTTTTGTATTGGAGATAAGTTGTGTGCAGGAATCTCTGTGCTGGAGTGATTATGGTGTGGAATATAGTTAAATCAAAATGCCATGCTGCTGGAATGGAAAAGCATTGATGTTGTGCTGGAGAAGGATACAAAACTCTTTGTCATTCCAGACAAGGGACTGGCATCTCTTGCAGATTCTCTGACACTCATTTTTCAGGTACTGAATGCAAGTTTTTTCAGAAAGTAAGTTTAGAGGGGTATGCAGGCTTATGGATTTATTTTTTTTTACATTTCTATAAAATCTAATTAAATAAGATATTTACTTAGATAATTAATTACACAATGCAGGCAACGTAGGGTTTGTTTATGTTTTTACTAGACTCTCTTAGCTTATAAACTTTACAGAAATATGTTTTTGAAGAAACAGTCAGGTCATTACATCATTCCTTGCCAAAGTAAAGAGTACAGGATTCTTGAGGGAGGACTACTGCTTGGCCTCTCTGAGAACAGGTAGCAGTTTGTCTCTGTCACTGACTGCATCATTGACACAGTTTTACATATGGAACAAATCATGTGTTCATGCTCTGTACAACCAACTACTAAATACTTTTAAATAGAATGATTTTTGGTCAGCCATCTTAATTTTTTATGTTTTTTGTTTTCACGATAGCCATTAACAGAAAAGGCGTTCACTTAAAATCTATCAAATGCTCATGGAAGTGTCTCTAAAAAAAAGTTTAAAACTGAAAATAAGCCATTCTTTAGAGTATATTGTGTACCTGAGTGGAAATTTTACGTCTGGTTAAGGTCAGCTGTTTCAAAGTTACTGTGGGACCCAAGCTGTGAGCTCCCTTTTCCAGAAACAGACAAAGACAAAAGAAGTCACTTTCTGGGATAAAACCCTCTAACAGTAGTAAAGACCTCACTGGAGCAGAAAGATGCAACTCATTCTTCCCTGCGCCTCTTGTACTGGGTTGGTTTTCCCTGGCGTTTGTGAGGTCTGTGAGAAATGTTTGGATAAGATCTTTTGGTGCTGTTCCCAGAACATGGTTCATGTGATATCAAAGAATCCTGATGTTTTGCCAGGGACCTTTTTGTCATTGGGGATTTAGAGACTGGGCTTGTAAAGGGCTGGCTGAGCTAGAATACAAAGAAAATTCCTGAGCAACCTATTCTAGCAGGCCATCTTCTGTCGAAGGCCACCAGGGACCTCTGCTAGGAAACTGCACCCAGAAGGAGAATGAGCAAGAGAATAAGGGACAGCTTTTAACTTCTTTAGTGCTGCAGAGCTGGAGCTGAAGCATTGGTTGTCCAGGCCATGGATTTATACTGACATCTGAAATATTGGAATAAATAAATTAGATCATTCTAACCTTCCTTAAAGCCAGAGTGTCCTTGTCTTGAAACAGGGAGTTCAAAGAGATGTAGACCAGACTGATGTCCATATGTTATGTTATGTTATGTGTTGTGTTGTGTTGTGTTATGTGTTGTGTTATGTGTTATGTGTTGTGTTATGTGTTATGTGTTGTGTTATGTGTTGTGTTATGTGTTATGTGTTGTGTTGTGTTATGTGTTGTGTTATGTTATGTGTTGTGTTATGTGTTATGTGTTGTGTTATGTGTTATGTGTTGTGTTATGTTATGTGTTGTGTTATGTGTTATGTGTTGTGTTATGTGTTATGTGTTGTGTTGTGTTATGTGTTGTGTTATGTGTTATGTGTTGTGTTATGTGTTATGTGTTGTGTTATGTGTTATGTGTTGTGTTATGTTATGTGTTGTGTTATGTGTTATGTGTTGTGTTATGTTATGTGTTGTGTTATGTTGTTTTGTGTTATGTTATGTGTTATTTTATGTGTTATGTTATGTTATGTGTTATGTTGTGTTGTTATGTGTTATGTGTTGTGTTATGTTATGTGTTGTGTTATGTTGTTTTGTGTTATGTTATGTGTTATTTTATGTGTTATGTTATGTTATGTGTTATGTTGTGTTGTTATGTGTTATGTTATGTGTTATGTTATGTGTTATGTTATGTGTTATGTTATGTGTTATGTGTTGTGTTATGTGTTGTGTTATGTGTTGTGTTATGTGTTGTGTTATGTGTTGTGTTATGTGTTGTGTTATGTGTTGTGTTATGTGTTGTGTTATGTGTTGTGTTATGTGTTGTGTTATGTGTTGTGTTATGTGTTGTGTTATGTGTTGTGTTATGTGTTGTGTTATGTGTTGTGTTATGTGTTGTGTTATGTGTTGTGTTATGTGTTGTGTTATGTGTTGTGTTATGTGTTGTGTTATGTGTTGTGTTATGTGTTGTGTTATGTGTTGTGTTATGTGTTGTGTTATGTGTTATGTGTTGTGTTATGTGTTATGTGTTGTGTTATGTGTTATGTGTTGTGTTATGTGTTATGTGTTGTGTTGTGTTATGTGTTGTGTTATGTGTTGTGTTATGTGTTGTGTTATGTGTTGTGTTATGTGTTGTGTTATGTGTTGTGTGTTGTGTTGTGTGTTGTGTTGTGTGTTGTGTTGTGTGTTGTGTTGTGTGTTGTGTTGTGTGTTGTGTTGTGTGTTGTGTTGTGTGTTGTGTTATGTGTTGTGTTATGTGTTGTGTTATGTGTTGTGTTATGTGTTGTGTTATGTGTTGTGTTATGTGTTGTGTTATGTGTTGTGTTATGTGTTGTGTTATGTGTTGTGTTATGTGTTGTGTTATGTGTTGTGTGTTGTGTTGTGTGTTGTGTTGTGTGTTGTGTTGTGTGTTGTGTTGTGTGTTGTGTTGTGTGTTGTGTTGTGTGTTGTGTTGTGTGTTGTGTTGTGTGTTGTGTTGTGTGTTGTGTTGTGTGTTGTGTTGTGTGTTGTGTTGTGTGTTGTGTTGTGTGTTGTGTTGTGTGTTGTGTTGTGTGTTGTGTTGTGTGTTGTGTTGTGTGTTGTGTTGTGTGTTGTGTTGTGTGTTGTGTTGTGTGTTGTGTTGTGTGTTGTGTTGTGTGTTGTGTTGTGTGTTGTGTTGTGTGTTGTGTTGTGTGTTGTGTTGTGTGTTGTGTTGTGTGTTGTGTTATGTGTTGTGTTATGTGTTGTGTTATGTGTTGTGTTATGTGTTGTGTTATGTGTTGTGTTATGTGTTGTGTTATGTGTTGTGTTATGTGTTGTGTTATGTGTTGTGTTATGTGTTGTGTTATGTGTTGTGTTATGTGTTGTGTTATGTGTTGTGTTATGTGTTGTGTTATGTGTTGTGTTATGTGTTGTGTTATGTGTTGTGTTATGTGTTGTGTTATGTGTTGTGTTATGTGTTGTGTTATGTGTTGTGTTATGTGTTGTGTTATGTGTTGTGTTATGTGTTGTGTTATGTGTTGTGTTATGTGTTGTGTTATGTGTTGTGTTATGTGTTGTGTTATGTGTTGTGTTATGTGTTGTGTTATGTGTTGTGTTATGTGTTGTGTTATGTGTTGTGTTATGTGTTGTGTTATGTGTTGTGTTATGTGTTGTGTTATGTGTTGTGTTATGTGTTGTGTTATGTGTTGTGTTATGTGTTGTGTTATGTGTTGTGTTATGTGTTGTGTTATGTGTTGTGTTATGTGTTGTGTTATGTGTTGTGTTATGTGTTGTGTTATGTGTTGTGTTATGTGTTGTGTTATGTGTTGTGTTGTGTTATGTGTTGTGTTGTGTTGTGTTATGTGTTGTGTTATGTGTTGTGTTATGTGTTGTGTTATGTGTTGTGTTATGTGTTGTGTTATGTGTTGTGTTATGTGTTGTGTTATGTGTTGTGTTGTGTTGTGTGTTGTGTTGTGTTGTGTGTTGTGTTGTGTTATGTGTTGTGTTATGTGTTGTGTTGTGTTATGTGTTGTGTTGTGTTATGTGTTGTGTTGTGTTGTGTTATGTGTTGTGTTATGTGTTGTGTTATGTGTTGTGTTATGTGTTGTGTTATGTGTTGTGTTATGTGTTGTGTTATGTGTTGTGTTGTGTTGTGTTATGTGTTGTGTTATGTGTTGTGTTATGTGTTGTGTTATGTGTTGTGTTATGTGTTGTGTGTTGTGTTGTGTTATGTGTTGTGTTATGTGTTGTGTGTTGTGTTGTGTTATGTGTTGTGTTATGTGTTGTGTGTTGTGTTGTGTTATGTGTTGTGTTGTGTTGTGTTGTGTGTTGTGTTGTGTTATGTGTTGTGTGTTGTGTTGTGTTATGTGTTGTGTTGTGTTGTGTTGTGTTGTGTTGTGTTGTGTGTTGTGTTATGTGTTGTGTTATGTTGTGTTGTGTTGTGTTGTGTTGTGTTGTGTTATGTGTTGTGTTATGTTGTGTTATGTTCCTTCAAGTGCAATAATTAGTGACCCTAGATGCCTGAAAAGTAAGGTGGAATTGATGACTATAGTCACTAAAATACTCTTTAGGTAGCATTACTATCTCTCTAGATATCAGTCTAAAGCAGGGAGTTCCAGTCCTTTGTTGTCTATAACCTGTAAGATTTGTCACTGGCAAGGCAGTCCTGGGTGAACAGAAGGTCAGCATACTCACAGTTTCCTCACTTCTTTCCTCTTGGCTGTCTGCAACTCTAGAGTTTTATTTTGACTTCTGAGTAAAGCAAGGAGTTTATCTTGAATCTAGCATTGCTGTTCATAGTAGTTATTTAATGTGCAGTCTATTACTTTCTGCTTACAATATCCAAAAGCTGAGAAGGAAGCAGGTTTTCTGAAAGCCTTAAAATTGTAGTGATCACCTATTAAGTAAATTGTGCATCCTTCCTTCTGAGGAATAAATGTAATCAAAATGTTGTATCAGGAGACAAATGTCAATATTAAATATTTTTTCAGAATTTTGGACTCTGGGAAGGGTGCAAGGAAATTAAGACAGGAAAGGAGATTGGAGAAGAAGGTAAAACAGTAAATTAAAAAAAAGGAACTTCCTAGTGAAAAGCATAATGCCATTGTTCAGTTCTTGCTCAGTGGAGATGAAAAGGTGAGAAAAAGCATCCTAATGTACCATGTTTATACACTTTCTCTCAAATCTCTAAATATTATTCTGCTTACTGAAGGATATATTTTGTAACAACTGTTAGAATATTAAGAAGGTCATTTGTCCTTCTTGATATTCCTGGGTTTATATTATTATGTCACTTATTTCTATCTTGTTTTCACTCCATAGTCTCCATTATGATCTGATATCAGGAAGTTCTCAAATAGATAAGTGTTCTGGAGTCATAATAATAATTAAGTCCAGCGTTTTATTGCTTAATTTATACTGATAGTTAATTTTTTTATCAGAAATTCTACAGTTTTTCTTTCTAAAGATCAGATTTTAAATCGCAATAAGGATTTTACAGTTTGTGTTGTAACCAGAATGCCTTTTTTCACAAGACTGCAAATTTTATTAATAATCTTTGCTGTTTACCGTTATCTGCATATAAAAAGTATCGCTAGTGGGCTGGTTTTGGCTTTACTATGAAGAGTTTCCCATCTGATTTACTGTACATGGTCTCAGCTCAGTGTTCATTTGACATGATTTACCTCAATTTTCTCAGTCATGACAGCATTGGAGAGAGATAAGACAGATCAGCTGGAGATGTTATTACAAGTGCGTATGTGTGCATATGCAGTAATTCATATGTCCATATGAAAGGCCTTGTGCCTAGAGCTTCATTGACCAACACCAACACCACTTAAGTACTTCTATAAATAAATAGGCTAAGATTGAGAAACGGGTACAGATTTTTAATTGGATATAAATGAGATAAAAAATAAAAGTGCTGACATAAATCTGCAGAAATGTTTTTGAGCTTGTGACTGACTTGTCAGATGACCTGCTCTCTTGGGTCACTGTGTGTTCATACCACACGCACCATCTCTCTGAATTCAGTTTGCAAGCCCTGTGCCAACTCTGTATCTTGGAAAAGAGAACATCCATCATCTTTGTATACAATACTGCCTTGACCTACATGGGTCACTATCTGGTGCTTCCCAGCTACACTGAAGAAGAGTAAATTGACAATATCATGCTGTGGAACTTAGAAATCAGAATTAGAGGTCTTGTTTTTATAAGCTTACATGAATAGGTAGAAATCAAAGCATAGCTTCCAGGTTTACTGATCAAAATACATGAAAATCTATCGAATTTTCTATGAGTGTGCAGAATATTATTACTTTGTTATTAATTAATTACACATGCAATGAGTAGAAAGCAGAGCCGGAAGTCCCTTTAAGAGGTCATTGTTTAATATTACAGCAGTTCTCAAGTTTGTTATTATTGGGCCAGCATTTCCACCGTAATTCAATAGGCCCTTCATATAACATCCCCATATTCGCTCCAGCAAACAGGTGGTACCTCTGTGAAACTAAGATCTTGTCCCCGGGTAGCTGTATTCTGCAGCCATCACCTGAATTGTCAGGTATCATTAGAAATTTCCTCTTGTTTATCCCCGTCTCGATGCCGCTGGGAAACTGCACCGTTTCTCACATCCTAGGGCTTTAAATTTTCTTTACTTGTAGATCTGGATTTTGCTGGGAAGAGAAACGTCAGTTTTCCCCATAGACTTTGTTCCACTGTGGTAGCATAACCTCTGACACAGTTCAGCTGACTTTTGCCAGGGGAATGCAAGTAATATGCAACAAGCACCCACCCAGACAGCCACTGGTGATGCTCAAAATGTGCTCTTAGGTAGGTTGGATCTGGTGGCTCTGCTCCCCTCCTGTCCCACTGGCTGAGAGTAAAGACTGCATTCTTCAAAGAGTTTTCAGAGAGAACTTTCAGGGGAAAAGGTAGAAAGAAAGGTAAGTCCTCCTGGAGCTTCATTTAGGCTTCAAGGATATGTCAGTTCTTCCTACAGCTCAAGAACTGCTGATCCAATCCATTTCCCTTGCCAAAGGCAGGATCCAGTATAATTGAACCAATGCTGACGTGATTGTTTCACCTGCCTTGTAGCCTCTTCATCACTGGAGATCTTTACTTTCCAAAGTCGTACGTTCCAGCGCTTCACTGTCATTGTGGCTGGACAGCTTTTGGTTTTGTTTTGTTTGGTCCTTAGTGTCTTATTTAAATCTTCAGAGTTCTAAGTGAAGGACATTAATTATTGTCCTTTTAACTTAGATTCCTCTCAGAAAACTTTTACATCACTAAGAACTATTAACTTCAGTTCTTCTTGCTTCTAGGTTTTGACCTACTTTCATTAGAAGTCATTGTCTTCTATATCTCTTCTCTAACTTCTTGCTTACTTGAACTCCCTCCACATCCTTAATGGTGGTTTCCAAAAGTAGATACCATAGAATTAATTAACGTATCTTAAAGCAGCATCCCTATCTATTAATCTCTCAAGATGTTTGGGGGTTTTTCAGTGACTCAAAATTACTGGCACATTCACCTTATTCCCTTCAAATCTCATTTTTCTTATTGGAATTGATTATTGTACTATGTTAAATAATCATTAAAGTGCTATTCCTTAAGAGTAATATAAAATTAATACTAGGGGAGCGTGATGGGTTGACCCTGGTTGGACACCAGGTGCCCACCAAAGCCGGTCCATCGCTCCCCCTCCTCAGCCAGACAGGGGAGAGAAAATATAACTGAAGGCTTGTGGGTTGAGATAAGGACAGAGAGGGATCCTTCATCAATTACTATCACAAGCAAAACACACTCGACTAGAGAAAAATTAATTTATTATTAATCAAATCAGAGTTGGATAATGAGAAGTAAAACCAAATCTTAAAAACACCTTCTCCCACATCTCCCTTCTTCCTGGGATTTTTGCTGCCTTCTCCACCCCAGCAGCTCAGGGGGACAAGGAATGGAAAATGAGCCAAATATGTGCTGCTTGACAGTTACAGTGGGGTCATGATGTAACATGAGTAAACTCCTGAATATGCTCCTCTTTTGTTATTACATGTATGGCTTGCTCTGCATTCTTTAGTTGAAGTTCCTCTACCAAATTACTTGCTCAGACAGGAAGAAATGAGGAAGATGGCTAATGCTGACAAAGCAACGTCATGAAATGCAAAGAATAACTTAATAGATTTTGAGCTTTGACCGATAGGATTTACTCTGAGTTGTCTTTTGAAACAAAATGACTCTTACCTAATTTTCTTCCACTCACTCGTACCCTTTCACCAAGTATGATAAAGCTATAGTTCGTCATCCTGCCAGGCTTTTGCTGCCTTAAGAAATGAGACAAATGACAGACAATGGATAGTTTAGAATGACAGATAAATTAGTTTCTGCTTACATGTTCCAATCGTCTAAACTGGATCAGGAATTTTGGGCAGTCATTACTGGAATGTTGCATGATATATTTGAAATTAGGCTTCTTTTGAGTCATTTTTGGTAAGTAGTGCTCTCTTTATAAGGGACTCAGGTTTTAAGTGTGACTATTTGTGAATGGCTCCCTCTTTTCCAAGCTAAAGTAGATGATGACTCTTCTGCTCTGGAGTAAAAATCTAACCACAGTGACACAAACAGCATGGGTAGACTGGGCTGAAGAAGGTCCAACTTAGAAGCACAAGCATCAAAATAAAGAAATCTAAGGAAAATTTAGTGATAAAGGCAGCCAGCTACCCAGTGAGATTTCAGCAGAAGGTGACAGGATTCCAGTATCTATATTCATATAAAAATAAGACACAGAAGAAACTTTGTATTTTTAAGGCTTGCACAGTAGTAATGAGAGACAACTGAGAGAAGCTACACATGCCATTTCTTTAGAGCTGTTGGAAGTCCAGTCAGCCTCTGTAGTTGTGCTGTTTCATAATCTTTCCAAGTATAACAGCATACATGGTGATCTCTAATGGGTTTTATAACATTTAAGGTTCAAGCAGACATCTGCTTGAAACAATACACTGAAAAAAAACTACGCCAAAGCTACAATGATCAGTTTAGAGTTGTTTATGTCAGCACCACCTTCAACTGAAACTCACAACAGTACTAAATATTTTCTATTGCTATGTGGTTCAAAAGCATGGCAGAAATGGCAATACCGCAGTCATTGCTTCAATTGCTTCCCATGGAGTGTTAAGAACCCTGACCCTACAGAACGCTAGCCATGTTTTAGAGCTTTGATTTAGATGACTTCAACTAGGATACCTTAGTCAGTTGATGCACTTAAGCCTTCAATAGACACTTGATCATTTTGCTGGAAACAAAAAATATCTTACAGGATTGAGCTTGGTGCCATCTCATTAATCAGTATTTGCATGACTGGCTTTAGTTCAGGAGCTTATACCTAGCATTTCTCCTCATTTTTGCTATGCAAGGCAAAAAATGAAAGTTTCAACTTTATTATGTGTTTAGGGCTTTTAAATTTTTTTTCTTAGCACTGAGCCAACTCTTGAACAGAGACAGAACCTGCTTTGTGCAGTTTCCATATTTTGCCAAGGCCCCAATTTAAAGTTGCACCTCAGTCTTATCAGGTATTCAGACTGTTGAACAGTAGATGAAGCAGCTGTTGAAGAGCTTGCTTGCACAACACCTTTGGAGAATTGGATTGAGAGGAAAGGCACAAGCTGTTAGAAAATAGTATCAGTTTATATCAGTGGGAAAAATAAAAGGTGTTTGGAAGCACAGTCAGCCTAAAGAACTCAGCTTCAGCTATAAAGAATTGAATGGAAGTATGTCACATTTATATTCATCAGATAAGCACAGCTTCTAAATTGAATTAATTTAGTGAGAAGGAAAGCTAAGACTAGAAACTGGGCACGTTTTACGTATCTTTATATGCAGATTTACTTTGGCCATAAGGTTCAAGAAGGAACCTTATCAAATGAGCTGTTGTTTTGGCAAGCATGCTAACATGATTTTAATTTAGTAATAACTATTTCTGCTAAGTGTTTTAAAGAAAATGCTGCATTCCAAAATATTAGGATTTTTAAAAAATAACCACAAAACAAACCAAAAAAACCCAAAGCCCAAACAATTTTAATACAGAGATAGAATAGCTGCAGGAATGTTTCTGGTTACAGTTAGTGAGGGATTTGCAGGATTTGAACTATTTTTTGCAGTTCTTCTCAGTTCATTTAATTATTTTAAATTTTAACAGCTTTTTATAGTTGGCAGTTACTGAAGCTGCAGTTCAGTTACTGTGGTGCACTTCACAAAGTCAAGCCTTTCTTCTCTGCTGTTGTGCCTCATGCCAGCAAGTAAAGATGACAAATTAAATGGCAGACTTATTGGCAAAAAAAAATATTAAATACAAGACTTGTATCTGACTTGCTCCTCCCAAACCAGTTGTCCCCATAGCAACTGCCACAAGCGTGTGACAAAACAGTCAGGATTTCTGGAAAGAAAAAATTAAATATTCAAGTGTTGCTTTTCAAAGAAGCATCATATTTTGTCCTCAAACAGGTTCCAGAAGTGCATAGTGTGTTTATGGACAGACAGGCCTTTTGGCTTGTAAAGCTTCATCAGCTGATGCATTAAGGTTTTTCCCCACAGCAAGCAGAGCCATCGGCTGCACAGGCACGAGAATTAACACTTACTCCATTAACTTACCTCGTCTGGCCATGCTTTGGGAGCAGGGAGGTACATTTATCTTAGAATAGCTCCAGTATGATAATCCCAAATTTTATTGCAATGTTCTTTACATGAAGTTACTCAGAAGTACCTTCACAGTTTACTACAAATATGTTCATTGTCTAAGAGTAGAAAGGCTCAGTTATTCTTACCTTCTGTTACTAAAGAAAATGTAACCATAGCATAGATGAATTTGTCAGTCCAGCATATACTATCATTAGATTACAGATTACTGAATTGCAAATCACAGCCAACAAAAGTACATATTTTTATTTAGAAAATGCTCAGTGGTCTGTTTCTGTATGATTTCAATTATCATTATTCAGCTTTTACAAGTTTTATGAAATTAATAGGAAGAGTTCTTCACAGATGCAGAAATTCCAATGATCTAACTGATACTCAGAAATCCAAGTCATTTACTGTCTTATAAACATCTCAAAAACTACTGAAGGCCATTTAATAGTGCGATCATCTTGCATCTTGTGCCCCAGCTCTACTGGTTAACTCATACAACTGTTTCCAACTGGCAATACAATTGTTTGTTAGCATCTCAATAATAATAGAAAAAAAATAGTTTTTTTCTTAAAGAATTTACCATTTATATGTATTTGAGAATGGTTTTGTTTACAGGATAAAAGTTTGGGACCCATTTGAACACCTGCATAACATTACTCCAGGTGAAGGCTGTGATCAGCAAACTCCAGCTGCTAGAGGAAAGGGCAAAAACAGTCCTACTTGCAAGTCTGTAAAAATTGATTATTATACTGGTAATACTTCTAGATTTCTCATCCTTCTGCAGTCATAGATAGCATGTTAGTATTAGAGTTAAACATTTACAAGACAAAATTTCTAAGTGATAACAGATATCTAGTGGGTTAAAACTTAGTATGGTTTCAATATTATCTTGGTTTTATTTTCACTTGAGAAACGATTGGTACCTTCTCCTTTTAAATGGGATATTAAAGACAAACTTTGCTATCTGATGAGCCCCTGACAGACTGGGGAGCACGCAACATCTCTTTTTGTCCCTGCACTGGAGAGCAAAATCGATAATCCCAGTCACCAATCCCTCCCTGTTTCAGGCACCAGCCTGTTTTAGTAGCTCAAATAAAATACTACTTAGACAACCGTTGAAGGCATTCCTCAAGGCCTGAAAAGTACAGAGGCCAGAGAGGCCAGGGTCAAAAATAGTCAAATAACAAGAAAGCGGAACTAAGGAATTAACAGTACCGGATAATCTTCATGCAAACAGAAGTTTGGGGGTGGTGGCTGTTTACCACAAGTTACCTTTACTCTAGACTTTTAATGCCCATTTATATTAATTTCCACCACTTAGGAAATTCGTTGTTAACCTCAAACAACAAGAAAGCAAGTAGCCCCATACAAGCCCAAATGGGAAAGGGAGCTTCCATGGCACAAGTAGGAATGCTGGGGCACCTGTTGGCAAATGAATTAATTGCAGAAACTGTCCATGTCCCCCTCCATTAAGAAAAACAAAACCAAACAACAAAACCCCCACACAAAACCCAATACTGTTCCTCCACTGCCAGCAAATGCAGCTGCTGGGAAAACTTCACTTAATATCTGTTAGGGCTGCTGCCTCCCAGATGAATCTTGCTGTATTCCTCGCTGGAAGGTTACAGTTTCAAGTAAATTGCATTCTTTTCCCAAAAAGTATGAAACCAATTTATGCACCTAAAACTTGTCAGATTTTAAAATTCATATTGCATATAACTATATAGCAGCCAGTTTGCCTCCCACAAAAATCTCTGTCTCACTGAGACCATGCAGGGGCAAAATGAAGTTTTGGGTGATATTTAGAAGCCTGCCATTTCCTAGCCTGCCTGGTGACCTAAATAAAACTTTCAGTATTAGGTTTTTCCAAGATGTAATTTATAGTGTGCCTGTCAGAAGTTAAGATAGCAGTTGCCATGGAGCTTTAATCTTTTTTTAGGCTTTAGTCAAAGGAAGCTGAAAATCTGTATGCTAGGTAAAACCCTGCTCAACAGAATTTTATTTAAATTGGGACAGGATCTTATCCTAATTTCTTTACTGAAAGTTATTCTCAAAGGTTCTAGAATTTTTGTTATTTTATTCTGTTTCTCAGCACGAAATGAAAGTGTCCTTTTAGGCTTCTTAAATCACGCTATATTCACAACCACAGAAGTACCCAAGTTGATTCCCACCTCCCAATATAAACTGTAACTTCCTACTAGTCTTAATGTGCACAGCTAATCACTCCAGTGAAATTCATTCACCATTTTCAGTGGAGGCACTCTGTAAGTATGCAGAAGCCAAACTTTAGGGAGGATTTTATTTTTCTATGTGCCCACTAAGTGCTAATCCCTGCACTGGAAAACAGGCCTATGGAACAGGAAAAGTAATTACAGTTTGAATCTGCGTGTATGCTACTTATAACTTGCTTGATGTATATTTAAAAAAGAAAGAGGCGTGCAATGCATGAAGTGCATCTCTAAGAAGTATAAAATTGCCCATGCTACAGTCAGTAATCTTCTACTAGAACACAGTTGCAGCAGAACAGAGATGCAGTCCAGTCTAACAGTTGCAGTAAAGCATTGCCATCTTACTTAAAACTGAACTTGCCCTACCTCATAAACTAAAAGAAAGCAGAAACAGGTGAGGAAAAATGCAGAATTTGTCAAAACAAGCTTTTAGAATTCTTACCGTACCCCAATCAAAAATTAGGAATGATTCAGATGCAATTTGAACTAAATCTTAACAATGGACTTGGATTCAAAGGCAAATGACAATTTCATTTAATGAAAAAATTGCCAAAATTGTCATGAATTAGAACTGGTTATTGGCCAGCTCTAGTGGAAATCCATAATCCTCAAGCTGTTCCAAAGACTGCAGAGTAATCAGAAAATTGGCACAAAAGAGATTTCAAACTTTGCACCTCTTTCATGGCATGTATTATAAAAGAGACATAATAGTAAAATATACACATCTTTTTCCTTGTAGGATATGTGAGTCTGCGGGACTTGAATAGTTGCACAGTAACATCAGTTTTATCACTGATAGCGAAATGTCTACATAATTAGCATTGGGCAGAAACATAGTTCTTGTGGTTGAGTGGCAGCTCTGCTCATCATCTTGAGAAGATCAGATGCAAACCCAACTGTCCATTCCACTGAAAAACACTTATTTGGAGAACTATCCACTAGCAGCCAGGAAGAACCTCAAAGTAACTAGATTGCTGATTGAAAAAACAAAATCTCAGATCTCTTAAAGACAGCTGTGTCCAGGGAAAAGGAAAGCTACACACTGTGAATAGGACTCTGAAAGCCATAATGGTAAAGGAAATTGCTTAAATATCAAAGACTTGCAGAGACCTTAGTAAGAGATTTGTATGCAGATAAGAGGGAAAAAGAACTCTAAGCCCTTAACTTGCCAGTGTGGCAACTGCTGCAGTTTTGTCCCAATAGACTGGTTGGATTTTAAGGCAGACAGGGTACAGTTCAGCCTAGCCGAGTCCAAAAAATAAAACCCCAGATTAAGGCTTTAAGAATCACATCTGTTGCAGTCAGAAACTGTACAATCCACTGAAGTGCCAAACAGCTCATTTTTAGGTATGAATTCAGACCAGATGTAATAGTTTCCTTCAAGATGAAGTTAGAGGCTTTTAAACGAAGAAAGGGTCTTCAAAGTTAGGAAATGCCATCTTCTTTAAGACGACCCACTTCATCTCTAAAAGAACATCCAAAATGGAAAATCCTTAGATAAATTCAGAGAAGAATGGGGCATTTTACTTGCCACCCTGCTGTTCCAGTTTCAAGACCTGGCAGTACCACATTGCCACTTCTGGATGTGTAGAGCAGTTGATGTTTGGCAGGGAAATACAGTTAAAACTAGTGTAAATACAGAGGTATTTTCATTTTGCTTTTCAGCAACCAACAGGTATGAACACAGAACGGCATGTAGAAGACTACACTTAAGGAACTGGTACCTGTCATGGCTGGTAATTAACTGTATTTGGATCCAGGCAGCTTAAACAACAGAATAAAGTAATACACAGCCACTGGAGGAAACCTGTATTAATCTTGTGTACTACTCTAGACTTGCCGGAATTCCACAATCCAAAAAAAAATGCAGTAACTGCTTGAGATAGCAAGATGGCCTTATAATATAGCCAGCAAATATCATTAAATTGCTCATTTTGCTTTCAAAACAGTAAGCTTTATATTAGGTGTATTTCTTGTTTTAAGTTTGGTTTGATTAAATTACTATTTTGTCAAGATAAATCAAACTGCTTCAGGGGACAATGATCAAGAAACACTCTTCCTCTGATACCATTCATCTTAAATAGTTTATGGGGACCTTTTGCCGCTGCTCAACTTTCATTACTTCAAAACTGAAAGGCAAAAAGCAAGAACTTGGAACCTTTACTATATTTTTGTAAACTTTAAGAAAACAAAACATAACCTTGACTTTTGATCCACACTGAATTAGGATGGAGCCTTAACTTTCACCGAGGAAGCAGTTTCCTGTGTAGTTACATGCACTTTTATCGGCTTCCTTTTCTTTTTTGCAAGAAGTTAATTTACTTCATGACAGTTGATGCATATCTTGAAGATGAACTTTTTTAACAGTGTTTACTTTTCATTTTCACTTCAATAGTGAGGTTCATTCCTTGAAGTAAAGGAACATTAAGAAGCAACATAAGAGTTCTCTACTTACCTTTCTGACTTCGTAGTAGCATTTCACATGCATCTTCAGCATTTACCATTGATATTCTATGAAATCAGGAGCAAAATCACAAAATCTGGGTTTGGTTAGAAAGGTGGTGAAATGCTAAATGCCTGATAACGTAAGATCTATTCTCATCTAAGTTCTAACTACAAATTAGCCACAGTATTTAAAAGAGGTAATTTTAGATGCACCCATGTATATTCAAGGCACACTGCTAATCTGCTTATGAACAGATTTCTGCATTTGAGCAATTACATGTATTAGGCAAGCAAGTGCTGTTTCCCCAGCATTATCTTCACTGGAAACCTTGAGGATTCATATGCCCTGCTAGAAGGGCCATTAGCATAAAAGAAAGCATCCTTGCATTAGAGATATTTATCTGGACCACTTTCAGAATCTAGATTTTTCTATAACACCACACCATAGACTTCCAACTTAATCAATTATTACAGATGCACCATTATATAAGGCTCCCAGCTTTCTTCTCTGCCTTGGAAAAAAAGTATTCTTGATTTAGACAGTAGAAATTCAAACAATACTTTTCAAGATAAATTAGCAATGTTGATAGTTACGATTTCACTAGTAGATTGTTTTGCAACTTCAGTGTCCACTTATTTGATGTCTGGGTTTTAATACCATCATCATTTTAGGTAGACATTAGATGCTGATACAATCCCCAGCCCAAAGCTCCCAACCAGTCTTCCCAAGAAGGAAATTTAAGAGTCATTAAGCTGTAGCAAATAGAAAAAGGAGTAAACTGCGCAGAGGAGACTTTTAACATGTGTCTCCAACAGCTGTCCTGATCATTCTCCATCAGGAGCCACAATCCGTGCCCCTCTGATGGATGCAACCTCAGATTAGCCACTAGGCCTCAAAAGCAGATAGGACCATGGGATAAGGTTTACCTTCTTGCCTACCCTGATGATGGTCAGAGCCCTTACAGTAGTTCCCTGCAAGAGCTCTTTGCTTACTGCAGTGCTGATCTCCCCAGTGGAGCCAGTCCACTTAATAAACCTACAATTTAGAGGAAAAATTCGGAACACTGGCTTCATGCTCTCCTGCCATATGTTAACTAGTATTACTTTCAAATGCTAAATCCTGTTAAAGAACTATTAAAACTGTGGAAACAGGCTTAGTATTTTACATAGCTTATAATATTTAGTCTTCTGCATTGACTCATACCATCTGGCCTGACAGCGCTGAGGCTTTCTATATGCCAAGCCACAGTGCATCCAGCCCTCCAGTCCCAGCTGTCACAGCCCTCTAGTGGAGATGCAGGAGGGAGTTTTGATGGCACTCATCCATCATGCTTGCTTCTGCTCACCTGCCTTCTGTGCTGCTCTCAGCTCAGCACGACTGCATTTCAATCAGGCTTGGACAGAGATGGTGTCGCTTCTCCCTCTGTGCTGTCAAAGGAGACCTTAGCAGCAACCTATGGGGACTTCTGAGCACTTGCAGCCCACCTAGAGATAATGCTCACACCCAGTCCTGTAGAGCTGCTCTGTCTACCTGGCCAAGCCCGCCAGGTCACCAGCAGCCAGGAAGGACACTGCTGGGCAGGAACCTTAAGTGCAAGCTTTCACATACCAGGTACATCACTCCCTTCTGCTCTATCAGCATCTCCCATTGCAAAGAAGCACAAACAGCTGTTTTCATAATTTTTCCATGTCCTCTAAGGAGCAGAAGTGAGGAAGTTCACTTAACTACCACCCAGGTAGCGTTTAGTAGTGTCATACTTCAGGGCAACACTGTTACTTACCCTGTCAGAAACCTGCTGGGATTTGTCTACTGGCTCTATCACAGTCATGCTTATGTCTTGCTTATTATCTATCAAAATTTTATTGAAAGCTTTTGCCTTCAGGCTTTTTAGATAGCTCCAAGTCCAAGAACTACAGTGCTGTGCCTAAACTCAGGTGTGGCCACACAGGTACCCAAACAGCACTTAAGGAAAAGCAAAGTTTACATCCCAAAGAATACCAGTCATGTTTCGGCTCTTCAGAGATCGATTAGGATGATGTTCTCATCACATCTGCAGTTTGTTCCCTGAGATGTCAATATTCCCTTCTAAAGGGATCCTTACACCACCTTAAGGCTTATATGTGCAGTGGCAAACCATAAACAATCAAGAAAATATTTTCAGCATTAGAGACACCATCTTAAACAATACAGATCACCTCAGGATGTTCAATGGAACCCCAACAAAAAACCCTGGGAATATTCAACTCTGCTTATACACCATAATCTTATCCAAAAATTGACTCCCAAGTGTAAAGTCACAAAGACAAGAGTTTAATATTGACAAAAAAAAAAGCTTAAGTTAGTGGTATTTTCTTCCTTGAAATAACATACTGGTCATATGAAAGTCACTGAAGAGGTCTGCTTTTAACTCGGAAGACTTTTACAGTTACAGCTGAATTCAAAACCCCTAATTCCAAATGTGTGATGTTAACACAAAAAAATGAAAACTTAAGACCTGGGATAAAGAACAAATTCAGTTATTAGATTCTAGCACTTTCATGAGGCCATTCAGTGCCTCCCCCGTAACATGAAGAGTTCTTCAGTATCTTTCCCACCACCATTATTTCAAGATTCACAAAAATACTAATGGGTTTAAATTGATACCAAGCGCCATATGCTTGTAATGTCTTCTGTGAAGGTTTGAAGCCACCCTGTTTCAACTATTTGGTTATTCAGTGCATAAAGTTAAAGATCACAGAAGGTATAACAGCTTTTAATACTCCATTAATATTATAGATTAAAAATTATTGCATAGTCTTATGCATTTCCTAAAACAGCGTTCTCTGGAAATTAAACATTTTCATGTAAAAGGAGCAACTCTTTAAAATATGAATTGCTTTCACTACCTCGATCTTCTATCCTTTTTTGATTTGTCAGTACATTTGTCCATTGTTTTCTCATTGTCTCCTCTGCACTTGGGGCAATACCATTTCCCCTTTGGTTTGTAGGTGAGTCCAACACATGAAAAGTGGAACCATTCAATAGGACACTGTTCATTATCACATCCTATCATTTCACCATAAGACACTTGGTTGCATAAGCAGTAAGTTGGTTCATTGGGATCAATTGCAAATTCTACAGGTGAAACCTCTCTCTCTTGTTTGGCTTTGGAGCGTTTTTTCTTCTTGGAAGATTTAGATCTTTTTTCTTTAGGTGGCTGATCATCGCAGTCATCAATACCATTTGCTATATGGCACAAATCACGGCTTTCACTGGTTCGCTGGCGACGAGGTCTACGTGAAGATCTCTCTGGCTGGCAGGATTCCATCTTTGCCTTTTCTAGAGGCTTCTCATTGTCAGACAGATCTTGAAAACACTGAGAGTGTGTTTCCATTTGCCGGGCTCTGTTCTCTACCAGTTCTAGCATCTGAGTAACTATTTGAATTTTTTCATCTCCAAGTTCCTGGCTGTTGATTAATGCACGCTGAAGGTGCTGCTGCAAGCGTTTCTTCTGAACAGGATCATTTTCCGACTTGTATTTTTCATACACATCATCAATTTCTTTTAATGCTTCTGTAAAATAAAGATAATAGGAATGGTTACCCAAAATGGAACATGCTGAAGAAAATACAGAAACTTATTTCAAAGTGATGAGAAATTCTACAAATTTTAATTATTCTATACCCTAGTGCCTAGTGGGTAGATATTTTATTCAAGTTGCATGTGGTCATCAAACCAGTCTTTAAGATCACAATTTGTTGCAAGAATAAAAATTCTCAAGATATAAGAAAAAGTAAGCTTATTTTAGTCATTGGTAAAAGAAAGCATAACCCAAGAAAAGCAACTACGGCTTCTAGAGTGTGGATAGTCCAGATGCCGCTTCTGTACAACAAAGCAGGAATTTCTGTTTAGAGTCCTTACCACAGTACTTCCAAAGCCCTGGCCCACAAACTAAAGCAACAGCGTATTGTATTGCAGGAAGAAATGCAGAATTCATATCATGATGATATATCGTGACACATAACACTCCAGAAGTAGGATATCCAGGTCCTCTGCCTTCCTCTTATTCATCTAAAAGTTTGGTATTACACTTTCAAGTTGACATAGTTATAAAAAGAGTATGACAACTGAAGTTACATAAAGCAAATTTACAATTAGGACTTAACTCAAACCACACAAACCACTTTCCTATTCAAGACAAATTACAGCAAGTCACATTTTCAATCAAGGTTGAACTTCTCAGCATAGGTGACTTACTGTTTAGTGCATCACGGGATATTTTTAAGCAACTAGTAATGACTGGCTCACAGTATGACTTCTAAGTTGTTTTTTTTTCTTCTTGTAAGTTATGCAAAATAACTGGACGAGTTGCTGTGAATCTTTCATAAAATTCAGTTCTTAGAAGCGAGTTTAATGAACCCAAATATAAGATTTACAGATGCCTTATAAGCCAATCTTAGTCTGTACTCTATTGTTCTATACTGCTGGATTTAAAAATACTTGACATATAGATGTTGTGTAGCTCTTAGTCTGGAAAAGACAGAAATTGCTATTGTGGAAGGAAATAGATTAGCAGAACTGACAGTGAAACCTGACGCACTGTGTCAGATACAGTAGCAGTTCTTTCAGAAACAACTTTCTGATTCTATTTGAACAGGCAAGGGAATTTATGAATGATACTAAGCTATTTTCTTCTAAAGCAAAAATATACGGTGGACAATCTGTATCTTCCTAAAAACCTGTGTTTCACAAATTGGCTTTCATTTTTGAAGAATTTATCTGTATTGTACAGTTGTGAAATGATTCAAGCTTACATTAAATGTAAGACATAGATCTCAATATTGTTCACAGTGATTTGTTTCCTGCTGACATCTTGAAACAGTAGCTTAAGCGTGAACAGCCCCTTTTTTACTATGAAGTCTGAAACCTGTCTCACAAAAGGAGCCAATAGCATTTTGTTCTGTTCCAGACTTTTACTAGGGGAAGATAAAAATCACTACTCTGCCTGTCCAGTAAATCGCTCAATCTATTTTTTCTCAATAATAACATTCCAGTTACCATTAAAAACACAAACTTTGTTTCCCTGCATCCTCAGCTGCATCTGTTGCCAGTTCACCAAACTCCTTGTTATTCCATAAGACTAGAGAAGGCATCGCTACGCCCACAAACAAATCAACAACCCACACACCAAAAAAGCCCCACAAAACAAAGCAGGGCCAAGTGTTCATTACAGATAACCTGATTAAGTGTAATGGAACTAAGCTAAAAAGATTTCAGTTTTCCAAGCACAGCAGTGCCTTGTCCCTCCTGCATGAACTATTACTACTTTTTAAATTAGCTGAAATTATATAGCACAGCTTTGACATCTTCAGAATGGGCCAAAAAAATTTTATCAAATTTTAAGGCGTTTGAGGTTTTAGTTGCTGTTTTTTAAAGCAGTTGAAGGCTTTGGTAGAAGCATAAACAAACCTTTGCTTTGGCCTCTTATTGTGTTAGTGGCTGCAGGATAGGCCATAGAGCCGAATTAAAAGCCTGAATCTATCCAAGACAGATCTCCAGTGCTGTCACCATAGATCAGGTGAAGCCTGCAGGTAGCCCAGCCTTGATTAAGAATTCAAAAAGCTGCAGACAAGTTTATGCCCTTTAGAATTTACAAACACAGGAAACAAAAAGCCTGTTCTTATGTATCTGCCTGGGCAATTAGAAAGATAATTGAAGAAATGCCTTGACAATAGCTGCCTGCAGAGGTCTGAAAGGCCCCCTTACCTACACTGTAGAAAGCCTCAGGAAGGCAGATCCAGCTCCAGTTCCTGCTCCACCGAGCAAGTCGTAGAATGGTTTTGGTTGGAAGGGATCTTAAAGCCCACCCAGTTCCAACTCCCCTGCCATGGGCAGGGACACCTCCCACCAGACCAGGCTGCTCAAGGCCCCATCCAGCCTGGCTCTGAACACTTCCAGGGAGGGGGCATCCACAGCTTCCCTGGGCAACTTGTGCCAGGGCCTCACCACCCTCATCATGAAGAATTTTTTCCACATGTCTAATCTAAATGTTCCCCCTTCCAGTTTAAAAGCATTCCCCCTGTCCTATCACTTCTTGCCCTTGTAAAAAGTCCCTCCCCAGCTTTCCTGTAACCCCTTCAGGTACTGGAAAGCCCCTATGAGATCTCCCCGGAGCCTTCTCTTCTGCAGGCTGAACAAGCCCAGCTCTCCCAACCGCCCTCAGCCCCCGCCGTGGTCCCGCGCCCCCTCCCCGCCGCACAGCCCAAGCAGGAACGCTCCCAGGGGCCGCTCTTCACGCAACATCAGGCTCCAAGGCAGTCAGTGGAAGTAAAAGGCACCGCAGCTGCGCAGCCCAGGAGTGCGGGATGGAATAGATTTAACTGGTATTTATCCCGCCTTTCAGAAGAAGCGGCGGCTTTGGCTGAAATTCAAGGTAACTTCCCGCCCCGGGGACCCTCCCTCTGTCCCGTGCCCCGGGGAACGCCCCTAACGCTCCATCCAGCCTCCTGCACACAAGCCCTCGGGCAGCGCCCGGCGGGGCAGCCCTGGTCGGAGGCACTCACCGCGGAACGGGGACCCGGCCGCCCCGCCCACCGAGCAGAGCGACCGGTAACACCGACTCCCGCTCCTGCGGCAGCGCGGCTCTCCGTTCCACCCCCGGGTGGAGGCGGGCCGGGAGCGATCCCCGCGTGAAACCGGGGCTGCGCTCCGGGCTCCGAGCACCGCCGGCCACCGCCGCCCCCGTGGTGACCCCCCTCGGGAGGGACCGCCCGCCCCGGTCCCAGCCCCGCCCCTGTCGCTCGGCGCTGGGCGCATGTGCGGCGGTCGGTCGGTCCCCCCTTCGCTCCCCCCGTTCCCCGGTGCCCCCCATCCCTTCCCCAGCTCCCCGGTGGCGGAGGCCGCGTCCCGCCCCCGGCGCACCTTGGCACTGCGTGTCCATCTCCCGCAGCAGCGAGGCGTTGCGCTGGATGTCGAGCGGCAGCGACTCCACGCACTCCAGGTAGTCCTGCACGTAGAGCGAGAGCAGCCGGGCGCGCTCCCCGCCCGGCGCCGCCGGCCCCGCCACCAGCTGCGGCCCCGCCAGCATCATTGCCCCGCGCCAGCAGCACATCCGCCGCCGCCCGCACCGGCCCCACTCCGCTCCCTCCTGCTGCTGCCTCTCCGCACGCCGCGTGGCGCGGTGGGGACTGAGCGGCCTGGGCTGCCTCTGTGCGGGGTCCGGGATCCAGGGTCCCGGGCCCCGCACCCCTTCCCGCGGCGCCTCCGCCGCCGAAGCGAAAAACCACTCGCAGCCCCCGCCCCTCGCTGCGCGTACCACGCGCATGCGCGAGGCCCTGCCCTTATAAGGCGCGGCCGGTGGCGCCGCCAGGGGTTCGCATTCTCCCGCCTTCTCCTTTCGCCCGCTCCGATTGGCCTGATCGCGCGGCGAAGGGGCGGGACCCGGCGCGGGGGGCGCCGCCTCGCTTAAAGGCGCCGCCTCGCTTAAAGGCGCCGCCTCGCTTAAAGGCGCCGCCTCGCTTAAAGGCGCCGCCTCGCTTAAAGGCGCCGCCTCGCTTAAAGGCGCGCGCTGCCGCGCTCCGCGGGACAGCAGTGACCCCGCCGCCGAATGCTTTGGGTTGGAACGGAGCTTAAAGACCTCCAGTTCCAACCCCCCTGCCATGGGCAGGGACACCTCCCCCCAGACCAGGCTGCTCCAGGCTCCATCCAGCCTGGCCCTGAACACTTCAGGGAGGAATCGCCGTCTGGCGGAGGCGGCTGCCACGAGGGGCTACGCCGCGCCCCGCAGCCCCAACCCAGCGGCCCGGGGGTCCTGCCCCGCCCCCTCCGCGACCGGTGCTCCCGTGCGGGCGGGGTCTCCCCGTGTGGGCGGGGGACGGGATCTCCCGGGGCGGGGGCTCCCCAGGGGGCGGGCAGGCGCGTCCCGCAGGTGCCGCCAGGCGGGCGCCTCGCTGCTCCCCGCCCTCCCGGGGACGCCTTCCGTGCTGCAGCCGCGTGAGGAGAGGTTCCACACCCGGGCGGGACAATGCGCGGTTTCAGTACGGGAGGGGGAGGACGTGCCTGAGATCAGCCCCGCGGAGAAGCACGTGGGGTGCTGGTTGATGAGAAGGTTGACAGGTGCCGGCAGCGTGTCCTCGCAGCCCAGAAGGGCAGTCTTGTGGTGGGCTGCATGAAAAGCAGCACGGAGGGGATTCTGCCCCTCTCGTGAGACCCCGCCTGCAGCGCTGTGTCCAGTTCTGCAATCCCCAGCATAAGAAGGACACGGAACTGTTGGGTTGGGTCCAGAAAAACTGTTGTTGGGTCCAGAAAAGGCCGCGAAGATGAACAGAGGGCTGGAGCACCTCTGCTGTGAGGACAGGCTGAGAGAGTTGGGGTTGTTCAGCCTGGAGAAGGCTCCAGGGAGACCTTATAGTGGCCTTCCAGTGCCTGAAGGGGCTGCAAGAAAGCTGGGGAGCAACGTTTTACAAGGGCAAGGAGTGATAGGACAAGGGGGAATGGCTTTAAATTGGAAGGGGGAATATTTAAATTGGACATTAGGAAGAAATTCTTCCCGATGAGGGTAGTGAGGCCCTGGCAGAGGTTGCCCAGGGAAGCTGTGGATGCCTCCTCCCTGGAAGTGTTCAGGGCCAGGCTGGATGGGGCCTTGAGCAGCCTGGTCTGGTGGGAGGTGACCCTGCCCATGGCAGGGGGTTAGAACTGGATGGGCTTCAAGGCCTCTTCCAACCCAAACCATTCTATGATTCCATGATTCTAAGATGAAGAGAGCAGCAAGGACCGGTGCGTGTGAGTAGTCCTGTTCCACCTCCTGTTCTCAGTGGGGGTCTTGGCAAGGTGGGGATCAGCACCCTGACTCAGGATCATGAGTGGCTCAGGGGAGGGAGGGATCCACGAGGGTCCCTTAGAGGTGCCTCCTCCTGCTCTCCTGGGGCATGTAAGTTAGCAGCCAGTCCACTCATGCTTATTTGCTCTTCCCAAAACTCCCTGCCCCTGGAGCCTTTGAGTAGCTTGCCTCAAGGATGTGTTGCAGCTTTCATGGGTTACTCTTGTTCCCTGTGTAGGCCATAAACTGCACTGTTTTCAGTCATAATCCTGAACCTTCCCATGTTTTCAGGAAATAATACAAAAGCTATTTGTGCAAGCAGAAAACTGCAGAAGTTTTACATTTTAGCAGAAACCTCACCCTTTGCACTGTCCTCTCATTTTCTTGGAGTATTTTGGCAGAATAACTAGCCTGTCAGCCCTGATGGCACTAAACCTCTGAAAACACACCTTTCCAAAGGCATTGTGTCTGACAGGAGGGTAATGGGAATAAGTTTTATGGCAATAAAATTTATATACACAATAAATTGTTTGCAGATGGCGTGTGTATTTCTCTCCCAAACACTGTCATGAGCTCTCTCTCTGCAACAGTTTATTTCTTTATTTCTGAAGAGCAGTTTTCATCATGAGGTGAGGTTTGTACCGATAGCACAGTGACAGGCTGGGTGCAGGGAAGGCAAGTTTGTGTCCAGTACTCAGTAGTGTGCTCCACAGTCAAGCTTTTCTCAGTGTAGCAGTTGACAGGATAAGGTACCTAATTAATTCATATCCTCCAACTGTAAGAAGCAGCAGTTTATATTGTTCTTACCTGATTTAGTTCTAAAGAGTGAAATTATTTATGATGAACTATTGAGTGACATTTTATCCTGTGGAAACATTTCAGGGAATTTTAAATAAGGCGTCAAAGAGGTTTAGCCTTTTAAAACTCACTTGCCTGCCAGCAAATCTCCCAATTGTGACAGAGTATCCTGTCTTTTCCAAGGCTGCTGCAGAATTTCTGTCAAATGTTGGCAACAACAAATATAGAAGGAAACAAAAAGTAGAAATATATACTTTTAACTAGATATTTTTTTCCTACTGGGAGAAAGATATAAAGTGGATAGAATTACTAACAGGTTGAGATTTCATTCCCACCTCTCTTTCAGACATTTTTCTGATCTTCACATGAATAATAATTGGTAAGCATCAGGAAAAAAAAAGTCTTGTAGAGTCTTGAAGTGTCCCAAGAAGACCTGTACATTTTGAAGCATATTGTCTTTATGAATCAGGAACCTGAAAAAATGTGGGGAACAATATGACATGGCAAAATTACAAAAACATCATTAAAGATGTTTGAACTTAAGGGTAAAGTGAAAAAAAAAAATCCAGGTTCCCCCCAAACCCCTTCTGTCTTACATTACTATCTATAGGTAACTGGCCAGCACTAGAAGAATGCCCATACTAGTCCTGCAGATAGCATTTTAAGGTGATGTGGTCTGTGGTAGTGGTTAAACAGCAGCCCAGGTTGTGCAGAGAGGTTGTATACTCTCCATCCCTGGATGTTTTCAGAGCCTAACTGGGTAAGGTCTGGCACAACCTGATCTGGCTGTGAAGCTGGCTCAGTTTTGATGGTCTCAAGAGGATCCCTTCCAGCCTATTTTTTTTCCTAGGATTCTGCAAATACATGATCTGTGCCAGATCCCCCTCCTGGCCAGTCCTATGACAAAATTAGTGCGCTGAATCTTGCTGACTTCATCTGACCAGCCTGTGGATCAGCATCTCACATGATAGCAGTTTGCAAGTATTATTTTATTAAGACCCCAGTTCACAATTTAAACACCTTCTTAACTTTCAATTCATGCAGCTGCTAAGCTGGTATCCTACCTGACAGTGATTTTCATATGTCTGCCTTTGAGATGTTGAGTAATTGTAGCTGTAGATGAGTGGTTTTGCCCAAGTTAGCTATGTGTCAGGAAGTTCATAAAACTGAATGAAAACAAAGTTGTAGGCAGTACTTTCGAAACATTCTTTATTACACTGCTGTCACTCTGGCCAAAAAAAACCAGTAATTCTGCAACTCAGTGTGTTCATGTTCTTAAGAGGACACCTTCATCTTAAAATCTGGTAACACCAATAAAAACAGATGCTCCTTTCCTGTGTAATGTGATAGCTCACATTAATGAAGTTAAGCCCTAGATCATTTTATGCTACCTGTCTATTTTTGCACAAATAGATTTAGAAAGCAAAAATAACCTAGTTATCTTCACTTCCACCAGCAGTAAACTACTGAAACCTTATTTTATTCTGTTCATTGCTGTCCCTTCTGAGTAACTGAAGCCTCATAAATCGATTTTTTTTCATATAATATTATCAGATAACACTGTACAGGCAGAAAATATTACCTCTAAATAAGTGGAAAAGGACCTGGGTTAATATAAGTGATACAATATTCTTTAGAAAGACGGCTGTTCTAGGGGGTTGTGTTTCTGCTTAAAGTAAGTATGAATGGCTGTATCGTTCTGCCATCTCATGAAGAAATAAAGCTGAGAAATAGATTTCCCCTACAGAAAGAAAGAATAAAGCAGAAATGTTCATTAAAAATGAGAATGTTATTTAACATTAAATGTTATTTACAATTAGATGTTAAATTAAAAATAACAATTTGGCATCACTTCTTTTCTGTTAAGAAACTACGTATACAGCACTGGTAAAGAAATAGCCAAGAAAGCCTTTTAGAATAACTCATAACACTACTTACAGGTTTAGGTTGTGCTAAAATCTTGCTGTTTGTCACTATGGGGGAAGCAGTATCTAAGGTACAGCAACGATCAGATAACGTTTCCTGAATTTAAATGTTGTCTGCTGCATTCAAACAGTGAAATTAAGATTTAAATTTTGAGTAGTCTTAAGGATGCAGCAGTAACGTTAGACCAGATTTACCCAGGAAAAAGAAGCTTGCTGTATGTTTGAAGCCTCAGGGGAGAGAAAAGCAAGACTAGGAAACTGAATTCTCTGGTTTGATCATGTTTCATTATTGCTAGGAGCGAGCACAGGGGAATTTTGATGTATTGAACTCAAGCCTGCAGGTTGATAGCCTCTGCGACCCAACTGTCTTTTCTGTTGATGACTGTGAGAATAATCTGTAGATAAGATGGATGGTAGGGCAAAACCCTGCTGTTTATAGAGATGGACAGGCAGGACAACCGTACATTTCCACCAACCCTCTACATTAAGTGGAGGTTTTTCAACTTGTGGTTGAAATTCACAGTGGTATCAGAGATGTGTTATTAGGGTATATTGCATAAAAATCACCTTGGTGGGTCTTGCAAGAATAAATAATACGCCAAGTCTTATACTCAATTTATTTAGGTTTCTTTACATGTCTCTAAACTACTTCCACTTTCAATAGAGGACAGATCCCAACAGTTTTATTTCTTTATCATTTTCCAGTGTAGTTTTTCAGAGTCTCAGTCAGAGTATTATCCTTCTTCTTTTGAAAGTTTATTTCATTATATTATATATTTTACTATGAAAAAATATTTCCAGATATAGAATTCCAATCTTATTTTCCCCATTTGCAGTTTTGCCTTTTGTCTGTTGTAATCCTGATTGTACATTCTCAAATCATAGCTGATTCTTGTCCTGTTTCACCTAATAATGCACAAGTTGGTTAGATTTTTTTCACCTTTCCATTGAGAGCCCAGGAGGAGTTTCAACCTGGGAAACATAATGAAAAGCAGCATTATCGATGAGGACAAGTCCATAAGGGGCTGTAATTGTGAAAGATCTACTTAGCATTTTGTGCAAATGCTCAAAAGGATAACAAGGTGCTTCTTTTAAGCAGTTGGAACAGAACTGATTTTTTATGATATGTATTTCTTGGCAGGTCCTTTTCCCTGGTTTCCTTGGGATGAAGAGGATGGACAATTCTCCAAGATACCAAGAAAAGAAACACAAAGAAAAGAAAGAAAGAGTACAAGCCAGATGGGTGCTTTAAAATGTCAGCTGAAGAAAACTATAGGCCATAGAAAGGTCACATAGGAAGGCCATAGCTGACATTCATGTGGGTGATATTCCAGGAAGAGGCTATCCTTGCCAGAGCTGTAGAGACAGCAGCGTGTTTGTCTGGGCACTACTTCTTTCCCTGCAGTGGCAGATGTCATTGCTTTTGATTTTCCTTAATTATTACACTTGATGTACGTGGTGGAAGATGAATCGTATGGAAACAACCATTGTTATTTTTCTCTTTTATTTACACAAGTGTAGGACACCTAAAAGTAAGATACGGGCTAACATCACATCATTTCAATGAGATGACAAAGTAAACCAGTCCATTTCCTGGAAACACTAGCATGGATTTTTTTCTCAGTCAGCCTCACCCTCAGCTGCATCAGAGAGATCTCTAACACCAAGTAACAAACATCCTACACTGATCAGGAGATTTATTTCTTCCTTATTCAAATGCAAACATCTGTTAAAAAAATGGAGAAGTTCCAAGTTTTCTGTCAATATTCTCTAAAAGAAGATTTCTTCCTGAGCTCAAATTAGTGGTCAGTTGACATGTGGAAGAAGGCAGCTTAAATCTCCAGCTCATCTTTCTTCTTCAAACTAACAGGTTCTGTTTATCTCACCATGAGGAGAGTGAAAAAATGGAGTGAAATGACTGAACTAAACTTACTTTGTGCTTTGTAATAACTATTTATCTATGTTTACAGTTCTCCCCATTCAGTTTCCATACTCTAATCCCATGGCTGTACCCAAAAGTGTTTTGAGAAGCTGATTGGTCCAAGATGACAGATGTTAAGGAATTCACTTTTATATGACATCATTGCTTCCATCAGAGCACGTCACTTTATTTTGAGCAGAACCACACCACTCCTTTTTGAGAGTATCTGCTCTGTTCAGAATGCCCTCAGGAAGTCAGCAGTAGCCTCTCACAGGTGCTCTGGAGCTGCTGGCTGGTATAGGAAGTGCAGCTCCTTAGGTCAGGGGGACACCAGCTGAGGGGGAGCATCTGGCACCTGCAACAGGGAGAGCCACACAGACCACTGTCGTTTACAACACAGATATATCCACTAA
The DNA here is from genome assembly GCA_033556795.1 of Tapera naevia. NCBI lineage: Eukaryota > Metazoa > Chordata > Aves > Cuculiformes > Neomorphidae > Tapera > Tapera naevia. The sequence continues at coordinate 10,892,789 of JAUMJJ010000172.1, read as the reverse complement.
TGGCTGAACTAACAGAGCCCTGTTTTCCTCTCCAGGGAACAGCTTTCAAGCCATGACTCTTATTCCTGACCTACTGTTTTAAAGCATAAACTGTTGGTGGATTTTTCTCTCTGGCTCCAGAGCCAATCACATGCCAAAGAAATCAGGAAGTGTGCTGATGATATTTAGGAAAGTCAAGTGAGGAATGGTGAGAAGTTAATTATATGCAAAAATGTGGCAACTGTAATATTTGTCTTATTGTCTTATTTGAGACCTGAAGCTTGATCTTCTTCCATTCAAGTAAATGGAAGAATGCGGGTGACTTCAATGGAAAAGAACTGAGACCCTTTTGCCCACAATGAAGGATTTTTATGTGCTTTTGCCTGAGCCACATGTGTCCTGGTGTCTGTGATTCTGCTACCCAGCACAGGTCATATGAAAACCACATTCTTTCTTCTTCCTCTTGAGAGGAACAAACATACACAATCACACCTTTGTAATCAAGATTGTGAAATGAGGGCAGGCAACACACCTGCAGGAAGCTTCAGTCGTTGATGTTTTAAGACATTCATAATTCCCTCTGGTATGTGGATGTTAATATTCCTTTCCACCTCAGGAAAAAAAAGGTGGGAGTCATCCAGCCAAATATGTTGAATAACAAAGAATCTTAGTAAATAGGTCTTGTCTAAAAATGTCTCTGGTGACTGTAAGGGGAGCCCTGATCTGGTGTCACAAACTTTAGTGAAACAAATGCCACGCTACGCAGAAATGAGTTAACTACATGCTGTAGTTACCATTTATGAATTTCAGAGTTCCCCTGAAAACTTGAAGAGAGTTTTGGCATATGTTGTTAAAACATAATCAACATTATCGACATAAAACCTGTTTTTTCTGAACACCTGTATGTGAGGAAACTTCTGCTGACATTCACAAAAGGCCAACTGTATGTCTGAATAGTCAACAGTGCCAGTGCTGGGAGGACTTGGGCCCATCCTGGCTCAGCCACGAGCAGTGGCTGCCTTCCTGAAATCACAGGGGGGGCGGTGAAGTGGCACAGGTTTAAGTTTCTGCAAGGAAGAGGAGCAGGATTAATCACAGCCTAAAAAAGTTATACTTTCTGATAGCAGATTTAAAATGAGGGGTAGGGAGGAGGTGCAATGGTAAGAAGCATAAATGACAGTGTTTCCTTAAAATCACATAACCTAGCTAATGGCAATACCTTTGCTGTGGTAACGGTAACTAACAGAAACATCTAGAAGGCACACAAATACAAGTTGATGGTTGTCAAGTGGAAAAAGACTGTGGTATATTATACACTATTCAAAACATTGCACAAATGCACATTTTAGCTGAAAGAAAAGCTTAAAAACATTCTGCAAAAGAGATATTGTTGATATTTTCTCTGCAGTTTGCAGCTTTGAGATCTGCCCTGTGAAAGAGAAAACATTAAAACTCTTACAATGTATGCTTTTTTTCACTCTGTGTCTGGATCACTAGAGAATGTCATGTCAGCTTAGTGTCATCTATGATCAAGATGAGTTTGATTTTTGACATATTCTCTCCTCTTAACAAATTTGAAGACCAACATTTACCATAAACTACAAGTGAAAGAATTTTGTCCACACACAGAGAAAGCCAGCCCGAATTGTTACGGTGCTATAATGCGATCTTTAGGGCCAAGAATGAAAAACAAACCCACATCAGTCCCTGCACAGGCTTCAGCTTGTCTACACGAGCTTGTTTGCAGTCTTTAGCCTGTACTACAAGAGCTACCTGTGCTACAGAGGGATGACAGCTCATGAAATGTTAGCTTCATAGACTCTTAGATAGGTACTTTTTAGCAGATGAAACTAGGACACTGGGATTTCATTACAGTTTCTCAATCAAGAAAAACCCAGAGAACTTCATAGAGCTGTGCCCTAGTTGTTTGGGTTTTTTTTTCTTTTGGGAAGGGTTCTTTGATAGCATTTCAAGTTGAAATGTCTGTTTTCCCACATACATACAGTTGGTCACATGAGGAATTATGGGAGAAAATAAAAATACTTGAGTAGTTCAAGTGGCCGAGACAGCAACTAAAATGACAGCTCAAGCCATGTGTCTTGTCAGCCCTTTGTGCACCTTCCAAAGCTTGTGTGTGAAGCAGTCAGAGCTGCCATAGCCAGTTCTGCACAGAGCTGCTCCTTGCACTGTGCACTGCTCTCTGCCTAGCACAGGGGTCTAACTTGGCTGAAAAGGCGTCATCATGAGGGTATTCCTGGAAGAAGAAAAGCAGATGTTTGAATACAGCGGGGTTTGCAAAATCTACTGTGCCTACCCATGGACCACGTGCCTCTCACTCGACCAAAAATACAGACATTGCTGGTTTAGCAGACCAGGGGGTCACCACAGGAGTGTCATAAATACTAAGACAGCATGAACCAGAAGGAAGTGTTGATTCTGCTTGGGTATTGGCAGCATTAACTATATTTTTTGGGCCTGAGATGCCTGAACTTGATGTTGTGCTGGGGATCTCTGCCAGTGCTCTTCTGTGATGTTTCACACCCAGACTTGACTGCAAGGCAGCAAAGGGCTAAATTCCATGGATGTGTTACTTGCTTGGCATACTGCAGGCAAGAATGGCATGGTCTATGAAATTAATTGAGTTTATCAGCATGGCCAGAGCTTTGGTGCACAATTTCTCCAGGCAGCAAAAGAAGAGGGGACTGAGGGGGGACCTTACCTCATACTATTGCTCTCTCACAAAGGAAGGAGGAGGAGCAGGCGCTGACCTCTTCTCTCTGGTGACCAATGATAAGATCTGAGGGAATGGCAGGAAGATGTGCCAGGGGAGGGTTAGGCTGGGTATTAGGAAAAGGCTCTTCACTCAGAGGGTGGTGGAGCACTGGAACAGCTCCCCAGGGAAGCAGTCACGGCGCCAAGCCTGACAGTATTGCAGAAGCATTTGGACAATGCCCTCAGACACACGGTGTGAATGTTGGGGATGTCCTGTGCAGGGACAGGAGTTGGACTCGATGATCCTTGTGGGTCCCTTCCAACTCAGGTCTTTCTGTGATCTTGCACAGTTCTGGGAGTGTAAGCACGAGAATTGCCTGGAGGGGGCACGCACCACTGGTCAGAGGTGCCGGCCTTCCCTGAGGGGCTTCTGAGGCTCATGGGAAACCGGAGTGCGCGCTGCACGCACAGCAGTGGGTGGGTAAGCGGCTGCGTGAGCTTGCACTGCGCTGTGGCTGTTTGTGCTGTCACTCGGGTACGCATCAGGCTCTCCTGCCTTTGATGGTCATCCTTTGCATGATGTAAATGAACGTGACAAGACAGTTCCAACTGGCCTCTTGCATCTCCTGGAGGAGGAAAGGAAGCCTGGAGAGGAGACTGAGGGGAGATCTTACCACTGTCTACGACTGCCTGAAAGGAGGCTGTACCAAGGTGGGTGTTGGTCTTTTCTCCCAAGTGATAGGATGAGAGGAAATGGCCTCAGATTGCACCAGGGCAGGTTCAGATTGGACACCAGGAAAAAAATCTCTTAAGTGAAAGGGCTGTCAGGCACTGACACAGCTGCCCAGGGAGGTGGTTGAGTCCCCATCCCTGGAGGTGTTTAAAAGACAGGGAGATGGAGAGTCCAAGGATTGGGTTTAGCAGTGGACAGGTATGGTTGGACTTGATGATCTCAAAGGTCTTTTCCAACCAAGTGATTCTATGATTCTATGAAGGCCATTTTGGGCATGGAGAGGAGCTCCATCAAGTGAGCACCTTTCCCGACTCTGCCTGTGTATGGGGAGCACCCTGGCGCCCTGTGGGTTTAAGGAGAGGTGGGATGTGGGACCATGTGTCCTGTAAGCCAGAGCCAATGTTTGGGAAGTGGCAGGTCCCATGCAGCTCCACTTCTGCACACAGCTCTACTCTACTCTCGTGAGATCCCACCTGGAGTGCTGTCTTGGAATCCTCAACATGAGAAGGATATGGATCTATTGGAATGGGTCCAGAGGAGGGTCACGAACATGCTTAAAGGGCTGGAGCACCTCTGCTATGAGGGCAGGCTGAGAGAGTTGGGGTTGTTCAGCCTGGAGAAGAGAAGGCTCTGCGAAGAAACGTCACAGCGGCCTTCAAAACCTGAGGGGGCTGCAGGGAGGGAGTTTTTATAAGGGCAATTTAAATTTAGGAAGAGGGGAGCTTTGGACATAAAGAGGAAATACCAGACGGGGCCTTGTGAGACATTGGCACCGGGAAGCTGCGGGTGCCAGGGTGGATGGAACCTCTGGTTTGGTGTGACGCATCCCGCGGTTTACCCCGCGGAGCCCCTCTAAAAGGCGATGCCCCGAGAGTGAGCCCCGTTCTGTTGGTGCGCCTTCGCACTACCTGCGTGTCTGTGGCCGTGACGAGCGCCCGCCCCGCGGTCACCCGCTCTGCCCGGGGGCGTCTCGGCGGAGGCTGCGTGAGGCGGCGGCGGGCAAGGGCGCGGCCAGCGCCCGGCACTCTCTGCCGGGGGTCCGGGGACTTTCCCCTAGGCGGGCGCGGGCCCCATGAGGAACGACGTCCTCCGTGCGTGGCCTAGCGAGCAGGTCTTCAGGGCATCGTACTGGCGCGGGTGCGCTGAGCTCCGTTATATGAGGCGGCCATGAGGTTACCCTGCCCGATAGGGTGAGGGCTTTTTACATTGCCGTTTCCTTGCTTGCTGCCTTCCGGAGGCTGTGCACAGCAGAGGCGCTGCTCGGCCGTCGCAGAGACGCGCCCGCGGACCGGGTGGCCGCGGTACCCACCCTGCCGGGAGGACCGCACCGTGCATATATTATACAAAATAAGCGCCGAGGCTCCGCCCCCGAGGCGGGCAGCACCGCCCCCGCAGCGCCGCCGGCAGCGCCTGCGCGGGTCAGGGTGCTCTCTGGCGCCGCCGTGTGGCCGCACCCGCGCCGCGGCGTTGTCTGCGGGCAAGGGCATTGGCCGGGAGCCCCCGACATCAGGAAATGTTCCTTTAGCGACAGGACTGCCAGGCACCGGCACAACTGCCCAGGGAGATGGTTGAGTCCCCATCCCTGGAGGTGTTTAAAACACGGGGGGATGAAGCGCTCAGGGATATGGTTTAGTAGCGGACAGGTGCGGTTGGACTCGATACCCTCAAAGGTCTTTTCCGTCCAAGCGATGACCATGCCAGTAACCGCTCAGAGCCAGCCGCGGGTGGTACCGCTCTGTTCCACCAGCCCGCGGAGGAAACGAGAGCCATCTTTAACGACGGGAAATTCCTGTACTCCTACAGAAAATCCAGGGTCAGTTTTTCTTTCGGTTGGTTTCATCCGTGCCCCTGAGGTAACCCTGCGCGCTTGCAGTGTCACTGTATTTGTTCCAGCGCTCTTCAGCAAGGTCTGGCAGTTCAGAGCAGCGTCCCCACTGCCAGGAACTGAGACAGTGCCTGGGAGACTCAGAGATTTCACAGCTGACACGACTGCACAAACACTTCTTGGAATAGATGGTTCTTTGAAATTCTTTCTTCCTTCCTTTAGGGTTAATGACATGTTACTAATTGTCATTCAAATACTTCATGCTTATTTACTTGTAGAGTGGAATCCACTTGTTGAGCTGCTTTCAGGGCAGAATGTGAAATAAAAACAACACAATTCGACTTTCAGTTTCTATTAAGAGTAGCTATGGACTTGTCCTTTAATGAATCACAATCAAACATCAAAGAGGAATAACATTCAAAAACTTCAAAAAATTAACCTTAAGTCAGGACTTTAAAAAGGGCATCTAGCACCTCAACCTTTTAACACAGTGACCCCACCACCCCCCTGAGGTCAGTAAATACTGTAAGCTTTGCTCTACACACAGGAAACACAGGTTTTCACACTGGAACGCACCCTGCAAATCGCAGCCAGGGACCTGCAGATGCGCAAACTAACAGCTAGAAAGGCTGTACTTCAGAGGGAACAAGACACAATTCCTTTCCCACAAAAACAGTCATTCTGTGCCTCCACCTGAGCAGGGCGAGGATTCCAACACAGATCTCACGCTTCCTGGCATGAACACCACAGCTCCTAAATACAGCACAAAACTCCCTGTGCACTAGAGGCACGCATCAGTCCTTACGCCATATAAGACAACTTCACACATGGCGTTCCAAACGTCGTGTGGTGCTCCAGAAACACGGAGGGGGAACTCCTGAGAAACCAGACTGGAGTGAAGGGCAACCGAGGACACAGCAGCACTGGGGTCAGACTGAGGAAGTTCTCATCCGGCCATCGGGAAGCACGAATGCCTCACAGGCTTGAGGTGCTACAGACTTAACAGCCGCTGCTGTTCAAAAATCACGCAGGGTAGTGTAACACCACCATTGTGATTTAGTCCCAAAAAAATCACAGGAGGAGTCTTTAAGTGGATATACATCCTACTGAGATCCCAGGAATTCCTATTCACTACCATCGTACTCAATCAATGTATCTGTCAGTCAAGTGTAAGCTCTCAATTAAATGATGCTAACTACTGTAATCAGACAAGATTAATTCAAAAGAGCACTGAAGACATTATTGGTTTTACAGTTACATGTCATTATTCAATATATCAAAACATGCAGTTTTTGCAAGTATTTCAGTAACATCGAAAATAAAAGGTAATCTCCAACTTTCTTTGAATCAAATCATTCTGTACATGGCATAAAAATGTAGCAAAGGAAGGGCTCATTAGTGCGAATGCTTTACAATACACTCGCTGTCTCTAGCAGACAGCAGCATCTTCATTTTGCTTATCCGTGTGTTACAAAAGTAGAAACAGATATTCTTTAGGTTCACTCTACCAGTTTTCAGTACTTCATCTACGCATCCAAAGAAAACAACTCATCCTTGTGGGATTACACCTTAGCCACCCAAAGTAAAGCTTTTCTTAAGATGCTGCAAAGTTATTGCAATGGTTGGAATATTTAATAGTCAAAACCAAAGTATTATAAAAGCATATCCCAGAGGCTTTATTAGCAGTCAAAATATGCTCAGTATAGAAATCAGTGTTTATTTGAAACAATGATATTTCACAACATAAATGAAATCTGATTACAGAGTTCTGGTGGCTGAAGTAGCTGTGAGTTGACTGCTAACTGGTAATTTGCCAGTATCATCTTAAATGGGATGTAACCCGCTAGTACAATGTTAAAAGGGATCTAGGTTTCATTTACATCATGAATGCTATGACATCCTATAAAAAGTAGTCAACCAACTATTTTCTCTCCTAGTATGAACAACAGTGAACATTATGAGCAACATGCTTGAAACAAATGATTCCGCTTTTGTGATTGAAATTTCAATCATTCAAGTATTGTGGTCCCTATATACATACTCACTCCTATGTGACTAAAAAAGACATGGTAGACAATTGAGCACTCTGCCATCGTCAAATCGTAAGAATACAAAACTGCCAGGTTCAAAACAGCAAATTGTACTTTAATCATTTAATTAAAAATAGAAGAATTAGGTAGACTATTTTGCAAATAAAACAGCACACTAGTGTGCTATATATTAAGGCATACCTTTAAATGCGCACTTGTCATCTCTAACAAGTTTTATACAATTGCTACCAAGTGAAAGGACTATCATTGTCTTGCAAAACTGAGAAAGAAATACAAAATATCTGGAAGCCTACGTTTTAAAGTACAAAATTAAACTTCAGTCCTTCTGTTGAAATACTATACACAGTACAAAGTGATTCTCCCCTACAAGATCTCTCGAGGATTTCTTAAAGCTGGAGGTAAATTCGAAGGTTTTGATTCTTCATCCAGAAGTACCAAATCTTCAATTTCACGACCTTTATATTTCCTTTTACATATCTTCACAATGACTTTCTTCTTGAGGAATAATTTCAAAGCTTCTCTTGAAGCAACCGCTTTGGCATTTTCCATATTTTTACCACAGCCAGTACCCAAGTAGACAGACTTGCACCTCAGTTCACAAACTATATTTTCTAGAGAGCTCTTATTTTGAGGCAAGTCTGCAAGTTCCTTCAGGGGAACAAAAACAACATCTAACGTAGCTTTTACAGACTGAATAGAAGAGTTTAGAAGTTCTGCGTGATTTACGTTAGGACTGAAGCCTCCAACAGCAACCAGTTTCCAGGCTACAGCTTTGTACAGTCTGTTGAAAAAAGGTTGTCTTTCCTTTGCATCTTCGCTGGTTAACGGTTTGCACAAAGCCTTAGCAGGGCTTTCACCTGCCTGAGAGCCGCTCTTGGAGGCAAGCTGTGGTGAAGCCACCTGCGTGCCACCCTTGGAGGCTAGCAGGGAAGCACCTGCCTGAGCTCCACCTCGGGAAGCAAGTGATGAGGGACCTTGCTGAGCACCGCTCCGAGCAGCCAGCAGCGAAGCAGCCACCTGAGCACTGCTCTTAGAAGTCAGCAATGAGGATCCCTGCTGAGCACCGCTTCGAGCGGCCAGCAATGAGGCAGCCACCTCAGCGCTGCTCTTCGAGGCCAGGAGCGAGGAGCCCACCTTAGCGGTGCCCTTGGAGGCCAGCAATAGCGAAGTGCCTGCCTGAGTGCCACTTTTGGGGGCCAGCAGCAGCGAGGTGCCCGCCTGAGTGCTGGTTTTGGGGGCCAGCAGCAGCGAGGTGCCCGCCTGAGCACCGCTCTTGGACCCTGATGGTGGGGCACTCGCTTGGTTTTTGGAAGACAGCACTGTAGCACTTGTTTGCTGAGTACTCTTGGCAGCTGGTGGCACTGTTGCTGCCTGCAGGGTGCTCTTAGTGGTCGGTGCCACCGCCGCTACCTGTGGGGTGCTCTTGGTAGTCGGTGGCATTGCCACCGTCACGCTCTTGGCAGCTGGTGGCACTGCTGCTGCCACTGTCTCTGACTGCGGGCTGCTCTTGACAGCCAGTGGCACTCCTGCTGTCACTGTCTCTGCCTGCGGGCCACTCTTGGCAACTGGTGGCACCCCTGCTGCTACCACCTCTGCCTGTGGGGAACTCTGGGAAGCTGGTGGCACTACACTTACTGTAGTTTTCTTTTCAGGTGATGGCACATTATCATGCTTGCTTTCCTTAGGTGGATTTGAGCAAGGCTTCTCTCCCGACTCCTTTTCAGATGAAGACTGATTCTGCTCAGCAGTACTTTCTGCATTAGGTTTTCCTTCTGTTTCTACATCTGTTTCTGTTACCACCCTTTGATTTGAACTGCATGTTGACTGGAAGCTTTCTGAATCTTTGCTAGTATCTTTTTCCTGTTTTTTTGGCAATGTGCTCTCTCTTTCCTTTGTGGCTTCTGCCTTGGTTATCTTCACATCCTTTCCAGTATCCTTAGAATCTTTGCTTTTCTCAACAGCTCGCTTCTTGGCGGGCTCCTCTACCCCTTCTGCAAAACAAGAAAAATACATTACCCTCTTTAATTTCGGCACTATATAATATCCATCTAAAAACTTCTAGCAATAACCCCTGTAAATTTAAAAGGCATACATTAGGAATGCACCTTGAACTGCGGTTTCAGAACATTTTAGTATTTTTTTACAAAAAGCTAAAAATACTCGGGTGCAAGATTTTAGGTTTCAGCTTGGGACCTATAGGCAAGTACGTATTCATATACTTGAAGTCCAAACCAAAAATTACTGAAGTACATTAAATAGACTAGAAAACTTAAAAAAGATGTATTTTGTCTACTAATATAATAAAAAAATCTTTAAAATACCACTTTAAGAACTTCTTTAAGAAACTTAGTTTCTCACAAAGCAACAACATATGGTTAGTGCTGAAGGCAAAGTAAGAGCACATTTAAGCTGAAATACAATAGTCTACATCTCATAGCAAAAAAAAAAAATCAGCTAAAAGTGCACCAATTGCAGAAATTCAAAATAAGAGCTTCATAATACCAACAGAATATTTACGTATTACATCTACTTCACAGATATTACATGAGGAGAAAACAGCAGGGAGGGGAAACAAATCACAAGGAGTTTTAAAAATAAATTATTCTGGCTACTTTGAAGGGCGAGGTAAAGCGAGGACATTCAAAAACAAGCATTTTCTAGACTCCTATGTATTGTCACAGCTATGATCTGCTAACCATTGCTACTTGATATGCCTCTTTTCTTCACCTTGGCAACCAGTTCGTCTCTGGTGGTGTGGACGGGCGCGCCGGTCACCTGGATGCCTTCGGCCATCGCCAGCGCCTTCGCCATGACCTGCGGCGGGTACCTGCAGAGGCGACAAGGAGAGGGACGCGAGGGGAGGGCCGCCGTCAGACGGCCGCCCACCCCACCCCCGGCTCCGCGGGTGCCGCCGGCCCGGCCTGTGCTCACCGGCAGCCCAGGAAGACGTGGTTGGCCCACACCATGGAGAGGGACACCAGGCGCTGCTGCTGCGCGCTGCCCGCCGCCGGCAGCTCCCCCACGTTGCGCAGCAGGAACTCCCGCCGGTGCCGCCACTGGTGCTCGGGCTCGCAGGCCCCGCGCAGCGCGTCCGCCCAAGCCACCTCGGCCGCCGTCCGCCCCAGGGGCTCCTCGCCCACCTCCCTGCCCGCCGCCATGGCCGCCGCGAGGGGCCCCCTCCTCCTCCTCCTCCTCCTCTTCCTCCTCCTCCTCCTCCTCCTCCGCCCCGGCAACGGAAACGGCCGCCGCGCACCGCACCGCCACTTCCGGCCGCGCGCGGTAACCTCACAGCCGGCGCGCGCCCCGCCCCGCGCGCCTGAGGGGCGAGGGAGGGGCGGGGAGATGGGCGGGGCCTCAGCGCGCGGCGGGAGGGCAGAACAAGGCAGGAATAGGACAGGGCAGGACAGGACAGAGCAGGGCAGAGCAGGACAGAGCAGGGCAGAGCAGGACAGGACAGAGCAGGGCAGAGCAGGACAGGACAGAGCAGGGCAGAGCAGAGCAGGACAGGACAGAGCAGGGCAGAGCAGGACAGAGCAGAGCAGAGCAGGACAGAGCAGAGCAGGACAGGACAGAGCAGGGCAGGACAGGACAGGGCAGAGCAGAGCAGAGCAGAGCAGGACAGGGCAGGACAGGACAGGACAGGGCAGAGCAGAGCAGAGCAGAGCAGGACAGAGCAGAGCAGAGCAGGACAGAGCAGAGCAGAGCAGGGCAGGACAGGGCAGAGCAGGACAGGGCAGGACAGAGCAGGGCAGAGCAGGACAGGGCAGAGCAGGACAGGACAGGGCAGAGCAGGGCAGAGCAGGACAGGACTGGACAGAGCAGGGCAGAGCAGAGCAGGACAGGACAGGGCAGGGCAGAGCAGAGCAGAGCAGGACAGAGCAGAGCAGGACAGGACAGGACAGAGCAGGGCAGAGCAGGACAGGACAGAGCAGAGCAGGACAGGACAGGACAGGACAGAGCAGGGCAGAGCAGAGCAGGACAGGACAGAGCAGGACAGGACAGGGCAGAGCAGGACAGAGCAGAGCAGGGCAGAGCAGAGCAGGACAGAGCAGAGCAGGACAGGACAGAGCAGGGCAGAGCAGAGCAGGACAGGACAGAGCAGAGCAGAGCAGAGCAGAGCAGGACAGGGCAGGACAGGACAGGACAGGGCAGAGCAGAGCAGAGCAGAGCAGGACAGGACAGGACAGAGCAGGGCAGAGCAGGGCAGAGCAGAGCAGAGCAGGACAGAGCAGAGCAGAGCAGGGCAGGACAGGGCAGAGCAGGACAGGGCAGGACAGAGCAGGGCAGAGCAGGACAGGGCAGAGCAGGACAGGACAGGGCAGAGCAGGGCAGAGCAGGACAGGACTGGACAGAGCAGGGCAGAGCAGAGCAGGACAGGACAGGGCAGGGCAGAGCAGAGCAGAGCAGGACAGAGCAGAGCAGGACAGGACAGGACAGAGCAGGGCAGAGCAGGACAGGACAGAGCAGAGCAGGACAGGACAGAGCAGGGCAGAGCAGAGCAGGACAGGACAGAGCAGGACAGGACAGAGCAGAGCAGGACAGAGCAGAGCAGGGCAGAGCAGAGCAGGACAGAGCAGAGCAGGGCAGAGCAGAGCAGGACAGAGCAGAGCAGGGCAGAGCAGAGCAGGACAGAGCAGAGCAGGACAGGACAGAGCAGGGCAGAGCAGAGCAGGACAGAGCAGAGCAGGACAGGACAGAGCAGGACAGGACAGGGCAGAGCAGAGCAGGACAGGACAGAGCAGGGCAGAGCAGGACAGGACAGAGCAGAGCAGAGCAGGACAGGGCAGAGCAGGACAGGACAGAGCAGAGCAGGGCAGGACAGAGCAGAGCAGGACAGGACAGGACAGGACAGGACAGGACAGAGCAGAGCAGGGCAGGACAGGGCAGCGCAGGGCAGGACAGGGCAGAGCAGAGCAGGGCAGAGCAGGACAGGACAGGACAGCACAGGACAGGACAGGGCAGGGCAGAGCAGGGCAGAGCAGGACAGGACAGGGCAGAGCAGAACAGGACAGGACAGGGCAGAGCAGAGCAGAGCAGGGCAGGACAGGACAGGACAGCTCAGGACAGGACAGGACAGGGCAGAGCAGAGCAGGGCAGAGCAGGACAGGACAGGACAGCGCAGGACAGGACAGGGCATGGCATGGCATGATAGAGCCCTCAGATCATCCTCGTGGCCCTCCTCTGGGCCCATTCCAACAGTTCCATATCCTTAAGTTGGGGATTCCAAAACTGGACACGGTTCTCCAGGTGGGGACTCACAAGAGCAGAGCAGAGAGGGAGAATCACCTCCCTCGCCCTGCTGGCCACACTTCTTTTGATGCAGCCCAGGATAGAGCCTTCTGGGCATTGTTGCGTTCCGGCTCATACAGGAGTGCAAGCTCTGCTCACCTGCCATCCTCAGCCCTTGAGCCTATGGCAGGCTGTCTTGTTCCACATCCTTCTCCCATGTTTTTGGCATGTTAAGGAAAAAAGATGGTGTGAGCACAGCTTCCCAGTTTGTACTTGCCTGGTAAAAGTGTAAACAAAAGTGTAGCGATCGTGCCCCTGTTGTCAGCACTGGTGAGGCCACACCTCGCATCCTGTGTCCAGTTTTAGGCCCCTCAGTACAAGAAGGACGTTGAGGTGCTGGAGCGTATCCAGAGAAGGCAACAAAGCTGGTGAAAGGGCTGGAGAACAAGTCTTCTGAGGAGTAGCTGGGGGAACTAGGGTTGTTTAGCCTTTGCTGCCTACAACTGCCTGAAAGGGGACTGTAGTGAGGTGGGTGTTAATCTCTTAAGTAACAAGCAATATGATGAGACGAAATAGATTCTAGTTGTGTCAGGAGAGGTTCAGATTGGATATTAGGAAAAATTTCTTTACTGAAAGAGTGGTGAAGTATTGGAACAGGCTGCCCAGGGAAGCAGTGGAATCACCATCCCTGGAGGTATTCAAAAAAGGTCTAGAGATGGCAATTTGGAACATGGTTTAGTAGGCATGGCAGTGTTGGGCTGATGGTTGGACTTGATGATCTTAAAAGTCTTTTCCAGCCTTAATGATCCGATGAATCTATAATCTTTCTGCTTACAAATTCATTCCAGCCTTGATGAGGTAAGACTACATGGGATGAATTCATGGTTTTGCCTCCCTGGTGTGTGATAGGAAGGTGGTGGCAAGAAAACAGGTTGTTGTAGCATTTTGGAAGAAACATTAATAAATGAGGGCTTCTAAGTATGGGGCCTGCTGGCTACAAAGGGTTCACATAATTGCTTGTGCAACTGTGTAGACTGTCTTTACACTGCAAAAGTTTACCCCAAGATTTTATTCAAAACCAATTGAAAAAGTAATAAACACACTGAAAATATCCCAGGCTTCAGTCTGCCGAGATGAAGCTAAATTAGTGCAACAGGGGAGAGAGTTTCAAATTCCAAAGGGCTGCCCTAGGAGAATTAGGAATTAGTAGTCAGTGCTTGCTTAAGTTTTCAATTTTTAACATCTGTATGTCCTCATGAAGTGAATACAAGACAGTGTTTAAGGGAGGAGTGTTTCTCCTCAAGTGATTTAATGTCTTATTTCATTGAAATTGTTATATACTGGTTGAACTTGTAACTCTATGGTGCAAAACCAAGTGATTAAGGAAACTGACAGAAAAAGATAGTCCAAAACACTTTTGCTCTGTATACATTGTTAGAGTAGAAGTACTTTTGTTTCACTTTCTTGGTTAGCCCACACAATTTCATCTTGTGCATTGGCAAGAATAATTCAGTGATAAAGAGTGAGTGAGCGGTAGTGAGTGGGATGGGACCTGACAAACTCACTATTATTTTGTATTTGCATGTGGAGGAAGAAAAGGGCAGGAAGTTTGTACACTCTCTGGTGTGGGTGTCTTGGAGCACTAGGTTTGTTTAGAAACACTGTCAGAAGGTTTAGAAACAACACTGTGGTCACCAGAGGTGTAATGGTACCCATCTGTTTCCAGGCATTCCTTGTATCAGTTTTGCATGTGTTTATCTGGTAATATAGCCTGACATGTATGAAGACCGTGATCTATTACACTAGAGTTCTCATCTAGAAATGAGATGGGCCTGTCTCCTAGACCTCTGAGTCTGTGATACCACAATCCGTAACTTCATAATCAATACAGACCCCAGAAGGGAACAGAGAATGGAATTCCTAGCAAATATAGGTTTGAGTTTGCACTCGAGCTAAGATTGTCCATGCTGCCAGTCTGTTTGTTCATACTCTGCAGTGAACTATTTTGCTTTCTAACAAAGCCAGTTGGCCCAGGCTTGAGATCTGCCCAAGAGACAGCAGGAATTCAGCCAGGCCTGAGTAGCTGTTGCAGGACTGCATGTAGTCTTGCAAAGGTAGCAGAGTAGACAGCGCAGCCTTGAATGTCCTGTTCCCTTCCACAACCAGCTGAACTGCCAAGTGAAGTGACTAGGGACTAAGGAGGGTTAGACTCCAGCAGGTGTTAGACATAATCCTGTACACACAGAAGGATCCCCAGAAGTCATATTCTGGAATTGCTGGGTGAATGTCAGTTCCTCATGCTCCACATCTCTGAGTTTTTCATCTGCTCTTGGTCACCCCACTTGTATAGGGGCTCATTTGTGAGTCCAGGACTTCTCCAAAAGCCTCATTTTAGGGAGCATTGGAGGCTCAGCACAGCTACAAAAGTTAATATGTTATCTGGTCCTAGAGTAGCTCAAGGACTAATTAGAACAACTTTTTCTTGCCTAGTTTTGGAGGACAAATTAACTTAAAACTTTCACTTTTTTTGTCCACTGACCATATGTGTGAACACAAACATAGGTGACAGCTAGAGAAAAATCAGAGGACAGTCCTGCATGCTTTTGGAATGGCTCACAACAGCTTTTGGCTGTAGTGAGCAACTTCTATTGTCTGGTACCTTTCTGACACCTTATGCTGCTAATTTTGGGTTAATTTTCTCCAGTGTTCTTTCTGTGTCATCTTAGCCTTGTTGTTGGTACAAAAGTGATTTAAACCAAAATTGAGCCTTTATCTCTTTCCCACCTGTTTTTTTTCCAGACATATTCTTTCTATTTTATCATTGTGGAAACAGGCTAGATCCCAGCCCCGAACCGTGGGATGTCATGCACGTGCGTGCACAAACATAGTTGTATTTCTGCAATGCTCTCAGAGCACGAGAGGTGCACAGCGTCTCAGGTTGATTAAACAAGTGTGTATGGCAGCAAAGAGAGAAAAACACTGCTGTTAATTTTAAAAAAGGAAACAAGTAGCATTTTCATTCTCACCAGGAAAGGCAATTTTAAAGTTTAACACCTCATTGATGGTGCTAATACAGTGCATTTAATTTTCAACATTGAAAGGAGTGATGTTTTTCTTCCCACTAGGGAAGGGGCTTCTAAATGCCACATTGATAGTAATGTTGTTAGAGTCATTTGAGGCTTGATAATAACTTCTTTTGGCAAGACATAACTAAAATCTCAAGGTGAATCATACCAGTGTCTATAATCACAGTATTGCACCTGCACTTCCTGCGTAATAAATAAAGTTTATTTCTACCTTTATAAACCAGTGAATTATTATTTCTCCGAAGTCAAGTCCTGCTGAAACACAGAGGGCAGTAGTCCCATTGAGTTCAATTATGGTCTGTGCAGTTAAGGTTAATATATAGTGACACTCTTTATTCAGCTTAATAAGCGAAGTATAGCCGTAACATCATAACAATGCAAAGATAAAGCTCTGAGTTATTGCCACAAAAAGGTAATAACAGTGGCATCTTACTGGCCTGGCACAATAGATCCTCTGAGCACTATCTGTGGGTTAGTCCTTGCCTTAAGTAGAAAGTACACAGTTGAGAGCCCTGGCTTAAGTTTGTTAGAAATGCATCTTGAAGAAGAATGGGGAAGAGATATTTTGCTATTTCCTAATATAACATATGTGTTCCGCTGGAGCAGAGCATTGAAGGCCTCCTAGCCAAGTAAGGGATGGCCAGGTAAGGGAGATGTGTCTGCGTGTACTAAGGTCATTACTGTTCAGTAAACTAATGCTTGGAATAAAAGAAAATACTTGCTGAAAGAACAGTAATGACTATTTCGGCTTCTCAATGCAAGGGAAGTTAGAGTAAATCTGCATTTTTATTTCACCAGTTACCCAACTGTTGTTATGCTACTGTAAGCAGCATTGGATTACAAAAATGATCCACTCTTCTGAGATTCCTCAGCTGAGGAAAATGTGTTGTGTAATTGCAGTGGATAAAACTAAAGGTAAAAATGAAGAGCCAATTGGTAATAATTTTCCTTTATGCATATGTGCTCTTATTGCTAGCTTCAATATTGTTTTGCATTTAGTAATATTCTTGAAATATGAAACAATGCCTATAATAGGGTTGTCAGTTGTTTTTCTGTGAGTTTGTTAAGGTTTAACTACAGCTGAAGGTAGCGTACCACTTGCTAAATTTTCCTTGCTAAACTATGCTTTAGGGAGCATACCACTTCCTAAATGTCCATGGCTTGGCATGGAATTTTCCATACTCAGGATGGAAGTTTAGGATGACGTTACTGCTACCAAACATGATGTAAGAACAAAGGCAGGAAAAAAGGGGGCTTTGTCTAGGATAAAATATTGTGAAGATCTTATCTTTGAAGTGCATTAATGCCTGTATGGTCTAGAGCAGACTTGGAATTTGCCATGAAAAACTGAATTAAGAGGGGGTGTCTGATCTTCTGACTATACTCAGCATAAGCTTCCGAAGAGATGAATTTTTCACATTCCTGATTTAGCATGTGTCCCCACCATCCTTGCTGCTAATGCAGTCAAGTCTGCCCAGTGCTGGTGTGCAGGGCCCAAAAAAGTCCTCTCTGTCACTATGGCCTGAGCGGGTCTCTGGACTCAGAGTGAGTCTGTGGCACCATCCCCCGTGCTCCTGAAAAGTTGCTATTGTCTCTTCACAGGTGATGGATCGTGTCTGATAGGAATGGTGAGGGAGTAGGGACCTGACTGAGGGCAGGGAAACATTAAGTATGGCGGCTGGGGAGATGGTGAGACTGAAACTATTGGGGGTTAGAAAAGCTTAGCATGAGAGTAATAGCGATAGGATACTGGGATTAGGTGAGGAAGGAAATTAAACTCTCAAGGAGAAATGAAAGAGAATAAGTTCAGTGCAAGAGGACATGTCCATTTAGATGAGGAATTGGAGGGGGACTGCATCCCAGGAGCCTGAGACTAAGAGAAATGAGAGAGGATAGATGTGGAAACCAGTGAGGAAACCAGAAGAATAAGAGCACATCGGCAGAGCAGACAAAATCAAACAGAATCAAGTCTTGGCTCTGTGAAAAGGGACAAGCGGTGATGGGAAAGGGAGCATTGACAGAGGAGCCACTGGGATTTGAACAAAGACTTGGAGAAAGGAAAGTTAAAACTCAGAGAGCACAGACACATTAGCATTTCAATGTTTTTTTTCTGTTGCAGCAGGCATCTGTTAGGGGAAGTAAGACCAAGGAAATGTTCTGCCATTCTAATTTATTATAAGATATTTTCTTGTCTTTTCTGTGTGTTATAAAGGAATAAAAGAAGTAGAAGTCCATTTATTTGCAGCAATCCATCTTGCAAGCCACCTTTAAAGAATTTTTAGGTAGAAGGCCTTTGGTCTTTGGCAGACAGCTCTACCCTAGAGTTGGAAAAAGCAAGAATACAGCCTTAGGAATCTTAATGCAAATATTGGCATGAGTTCATTGTAATTCAAGAGGATTCAGGAAAGCACTGAAAGGGCAAAGGAGGTCCTATCTGAAAAAGAATCTGTTATGAGGCTATAAGATTCTGAACTTTTATTTGTGTGTACATATATATGTATATAACGTGTACATGTCTACATATACATGCGTATGTAACACAATAAAAATATACGTGATTATGTTTTAAAAATACTTTTATTATGTAAGCAACCCTGCTCCTTCAGTTGAACTATTAATGCCTTGGGGAAAAAGAAAAATTACAACTGTTGGCTTGGGTTGTGGATAGGTGCATTACACAAATGGAGGCTATTAAATCTTTATACCATGCTGTACCAGTATGACTTTTGTATGTGCTACATATTTTGCAGACACAAATAACTATTTTGGAAGTGATATAGGGAGCTTTCCCGAGACTCCAGGCAACAATGTCAGACCTAATTTGAAGTATTGCTATTGAAAATCATGGATCTATTTTTCATTATTGTTATACCAATATCCCTGACAACCTGCAATTTACCTGGTATGAACAGCACCTCCTGAAAATATAGAGCTGGTTTGTGTGCCGCAGTATTTTTTTAATATCCTCCTTGTGCGTAGGCATGGTATTTCACATTAATTCCACTGGATGGCACTGAAGGAGACAAGATTGTGTAGAAATATCTCCAGAAGTTGAGTGTAAATCTGAAAAGCGAGAGTGGCTTACTTTTTCATTCCTTTACTGAAGTAGACAAATGTGGACTAATTTTCCATCTTGATGTAATAATTTGTCATCAAAACCAGCTCTTAAACACTCCTAGCCATAGTTCTAGGTTTTGACAGTAGCAAAATTACAGTGGAGGCAGAATCAAGGCTTCTGAATCTCAATAGACTTTCTCTCTTCAAAAAGGTAAAGGCTAAAAGATGCCACTTTGGCCCATTCTACATTCTTATGTGAAGGTCTGCAAAAGATCTAAAAAACGTTTGGCCCCTGTCCTCCATGGCAATTCTGTCGATACCGGCCGGTTCTACCATTATGAGCAAATGTAGGTGTGTTAGATTTTAAGCTCATTTGAAAAAAACTACATAGGAATTCACACAGAATTAAGAGTTTCCACCTGTTGAGGAAACGTATAGTGTTTCAGAGAATGTCCTGCCTTGAAACTCCATCTGCAGTCCCCACACAAGGACACTTGTTTTTCCCTGGGTAGGGACTTCATGATCCTGCCTGGAAGGCACACCATTACTCTCTGTCAATCAGACCTGTAACCTGGGAGTCATCTTTGACTCCACTCTCTTTTTTTGACCTGTTTATCTTGATGTATATGAATTTTGTTTCCTTTTCTTCTCCAAAGTCTCTTCTTATCTCTGTCCACATCACTGATATTCTTTTTTATTCTTTTTGTTATCTCTCATCCTCCTTATGACAGTTTTTTTTCCTATGCCTGACCTGACCTGTCAAAAAGCTCCCTTGAAACACTATTCTTGCACATATCTCCCTGGACTATTTCTGTGGCTCCTTTTTGTACTTACCTCTTTAGTATATCTCCATACATTTCCCTGTCTCTGCAAGCCCTCTAGTCCTCTGAGAATGCAGTTTGACAATTTTTTTGGCAGCTGTGCTGGCCTAAGACAGTTCCTGCTCCCAGCCATTCAATCCTGTCTCTTTGATATACCCACTAGTTTGCTGGCACAGTTGTCTTCTTCAGTTGTGTGGTAAACTAGATTAGGAACCTGATTCGGCTGAAAAGCAGCATGGGGGAGGGAGGAAAGGCATCCTTTTCAACCAGCTTATTTCTCCAGTTTAGTCAACCAGGCAGCACTTCTGCAGATGCAACTGAGGGCCTGAGCTGGGGCTGGGGCAGAGACAAATGGCTGCAGATCAGCAATGGCTTATGCTGGTTTATGTAGCACCATTATAGCTGTTGAGCTGTGACCTAATTTTGCCCATAGAGCTAAGCCAAGCTAACAGCTGGCTGCTGCTGAAAGGGTAGTGCTGTGCCTCCTTCCTCACTCTCCTTATGGGCTGGTTCCTGGCACTTCCTTCATGTGAACACCGGTGCTTATGCTCACCCCAGTGAGCCAGTTGTGGGAGCTAACCTGACACAGAAGTACTCCCTTTTTGTAAGGGTTTGCCTGGTTGTGCTGCTGAGTCCCCACAGAGCCCACCCACTCAGCCAGCAGCTGAGTGCTCTGTCAGCCCAGCTGCGCTCTCAATAGCACCACACTTCACAACTTTGCCTTTTCCTGTCATCTGCTGTCCTCTTCTCTCTCAATCTCCATATCTACTCCATCTGCTTTTCTTGTAGCTGTGTTAATGATGTCCTTTTGGTCACCCACAGCATATGGAGTAACCTTCCCTGAAGCAATTGCTGCATCCTTCAAATCTCTCAAAATTTCTTCTACCATGACACACATGGTAAACTGCCAATCGATAATGTCTATGCATTAGCTTGAAATGGGCATATGCTATCAGTTTATTTGAGAAGCTAAAAGGATCTTTTTTTTTCTTTTGAAAAGAAAAGTTCCCAAAGCTATTTCCTGAAGGAGATGTACTTCCCTAAGGTCATATATAAATACCAGAGGCTGCTTTTCTGTTGCTTCACACCTTGGATCATCATTCATGCTTGTGCAAATGGACATAGCATTGCTACTAAGCAGTTTACAGTAACATCTTACAGAATTGTAAATTAGTGCCCCAGAGACAAAATAGCAGAGAGTCAGCGCTTACATGAGCAGCTGAGCATAGAGGCTTAGGGATTTCTGTTCACCTAGTTGTTTTCATTGTCTCGGTTCTTTTATACACATGTAGAAGCATATCCTAAACATATTTTATCTCAGTATTTTGGTATGCTAAGCATTTCTTTCCAATTCAGTTCAATACAAAACGTATGGAAAAACAGCAGTGAGTGAAGCTTCATATTGCCTTGGAAGCAATAAAATAAAATTATCTGTGTTTGCTATTTAAAAAAAAACATGACAGAGGGCACCTCTACACCATGTAACAGAGCACAGGACTTAACAGAGCACATACTCAGTGAGCTACTTGCAGAATAGGAAGCAGCAGCTGCAGACTTGTATATGAATGCTACTGCACCCAAGTACTTAACCCTGTTGGTAGGTGGTGCTAATTAGCTTGGACATGGTGCTAATTAGGTTAGATACAACACTGTGGTCATGCAAATACACAGTGCCTGTGACTGCGGCTGAGACCTGGCTGGAGGATTCTGCACATATTGCTGCATCAAGCCATATGTGTGAGTCCAGAGAGAAATGGTTTGCCCATGGCCTCTTGTTCATTACCCCTGTAGGGTTTAGCTGCAGGAACAGATGCATTTGCCATATACAGGTGTCAGATGTGGCTCTGTTCCAGGGATTACCTCTCTTCTGGTAAAAATAGAAGATGCCCATTTAAGTGTGTATTTCAGGCTGTAAGTTGTTGCTGTGGAATAGTGGATATCCAGTGTAGCTGCTTCTTAAAACTGTTCTGTTTTACTTCTTAATGAAGACTATAAGTACTGACAGAGGAGCAGGAAAGATGGGGATGGTAATTTTTTCAGCCACCATAACTTCATAGAAATTGTGAATCTACTGCAAGGTCGTGGAGGCAGACAGCAGCATGGCAAAGAGCAAAGCACAGTCTCCTCCAGTACATTTATCAGGAGACCTATCTTCCCCCTTCAGTGAGGCAAAACAGTGTTTCAAGTTAGAGATATGATCATGACCACAGCATAAATTCTGTATCTGTAACTGGGTGGCAAGTGTATTCCCAAAGCACTGACTGCAGAATTGCTGTCTTCCCAAATAACTGAGTAATATATCTATAGACATAGCATACTTTCAAAATAATTTCAAGATTCAAGTTGATGCTTGTATGAAAGCTGGTGCTTATTAATAAGAAAAAGGTAAACTGAAGAAGCAAACCAAAAACATTGTTCAAGAGGCAGTGTACAGAATGACCTATGGAATGGAGAGTAATAGAACATCTTCCTCCTCTTTTGTATTTTTTAAAGGATCTCAAGTAGTCATTTTGGCAACTTCTCTCTGTTATTTCTTTTCCATTTGACAGACAGATTAGATAAAGGTTTTATTAGAATGTAGTGAACCATCAATAATTAGCCCATGACAAGTCAGGAAGGAACTATGCAGCATAATATACTTGGCCATAATGGATAAGATTTGACACCTGTGAAATTATGAAAATGATAAAAATTAATAGAATTAATAGCTTCTTGATATTAGAATCATAGAGTAGTTTGGGTTGGAAGGGACCCTTAAACGTCATCTATTCCAACTCCCCTGCAATGAGCAGGGACATCTTCAACTCAATCAGGTTACTCAGAGCCCCCTCCCACCTGACCCCATCCATACACAACTGGGCAGCATCCCTATACTCTTGCCAGGATAGCTGTCCCTGCTTCCACTGCTTGTGCATCTCCTTCTTGCCCTTTGGATTGACCAGTAGGTATTGAATCATTGGAATGGTTTTTCATGGTGTTTTGTAAATTGTTTAATGTCAGAGGGAAGGATCCAGTTCCCTGAAGATTTGAGCAACCATTGTAAACTTTATAATGCCATCAACCTTTTTTCTTTAATCCAATGTATAACAGTAACAGTGAACACATCATAGCAGAAACATAGATTTTAAAAAATAATATTGCTAAGCAGAAGGCACATACAGAGTAAGCAGTCAAGAAAGGAAAGTTGGTGAAAGTTGGGTGTTTCTTTCATTTTTTTAAATCCTTTTTGATCTTATCTTCAATTAGTTTTTTTTCCACTGTGTCTGCTAGGAAAATTTATGCATGCACAGCTAGATATCTCTAACTTTTAAAGTCATGGTACTTAGCAAAACGCTTTTAAAGAGAGATACACAAAAGCCAATGTTACCCATGAAAATTTCGTAAATATTTATAGGCAGTATATGTTTATTTCTGTTTGTTGTTTTTTTTTTAAAAATTTAAAAAATCCATCTGCTGCTAGCAGATGATAAATAGATCAAATTTGTGCCTGAGATATGAAGGCACTGTTTCTTCTAGAAGGGGCTTTATAAATTTGATACTGTAGACGCAGTCCCAGTGCCCCAACTCAAATAGCATAGCAGGCACTCTATAGGGATGCACTAGTAGACTTGTACAAAAAGGCTTCCTGGATGGAAGGCTATAAGCAACCTTGGAGACCATTTTGCCCAGTCTCCTTCAGGAGTTTTCCTAGAAATATATGTCTTGGGAAAGTGTCACATTTTGCCTTAAAGACTCCAAGCAAGGGTGACTCTGCCACCACCCCTGCTAAGTTGTTCCAGTGTTTAGTTACCCCCATTGCTAAGAAATTGCATCTTATTTCAATCCTTAATTTGTCCAGTTCCAGTTTCCACTCATTAGACCTTGTTGTGTTTCGATCTGCAAGATTGAAAGCCTCCTCTACTATATCAAGTATCTTTTCCATATGTATATATCTGTGCACAGTGATCCAGTCACCACTCTTCTCTGATGTAATCGATTTTTTAAACCTTATACCCTAGAGATTGTTTTCAACCTCTGGGTCATTTTTACTGCCCTCTGATTTTTCTCTAGGGTTTACATATCCTTCTTGAATCATGGGCACTGTTTTTTCTGATGCTGTGTGTAGAGCAAGGTCACATCCTAATAGTTATTTCCTTTTCTTCATACAGCCAATAAACAGTTATTATATATCACAGCTGACATTTGCTGAATATATTGCATGTATTGGTAGATACAGTCCCAAGAGCTGTGGACACTTGCACTCTGACTGTGTGTTTGCATTAATGTGTGCTGTGAATTAAAGGAACAATACCTGTCAGATCTTCTGTCATATTATGTTCCTTTTTGCCTCTTAGATGATCCATACATCCTACTAATACATACAGATTATAATCCCACATTTTCTAAATAGAAAAGGAAAGGCTACATTGTAAAAGGTGAATTTTGTCCTTTCTGTAGGAGAAGTCCTATATTAGGAAGAAAAGAAGAGTTACTGTTCTATTGCTGTGCTCAGAGTAGAAGAAATAAGGGAGGAATAAGGGCAGAGAAGCACTGAGAGAATGCAGCAGCAGTCTTCTGAGACAGCTCTGAGTGACTGCTTTCCTGGGCAGCACCCAGTTAGTTTTCACCAAGAAGAGATGAAGTTTAACAGAGCTGGCTGGCTTAAGTCAGTACAGATTAAAAACTGGTAAGAGAAACATTGTCATTAATAGTTTGTTCAGGTTTAAAAGACACTTATTAGTAGAGTTCATTTAGCATGTGTACAAAGACTATTGTGAGTAGTGGCGCATGGCTTTTAATTCCTGGGAATTATAAAACTGTGGAAACATTGTTTGGGAAGGACATACGGAAGTCATCTAGTCCAGCTCTGTGCTTGAAGCAGGCCATCACCAACACTCACTCAGGAATAGATCATCTGAAAATTTTGTCCACAGCTCCTCTAACTCCTTATGTACTACATCTATCTACTTTTTCTTGTTATGCTATCATGCAGACAAATCTTGCTCAGTTCTAACATGAACTCAATCAGGGAACAGCCCTGGATGAAAAAAAATAAGAAAAATAAGGCTTTTTTTTTCTCCAGACTTCTTGAGTTTAATTACGTCCTTGATCCTGTCCAACACAAGGCTGAATGACTGTGGATGCTTGCACATGAATAGCATAGGAGCAGATATAGGCCTTCACAGGGAACTACTTTTATGCAGCACAGCTTTGCAATGCAACCACACAACTCTAGCAGTTTGTCAGTGCAAAAAATGAGGTCATTCTGCTTCTCCCCTGCCTCCTTGGCTATGCATTTTCACTTTTCTGGTGGCCATGGCACGCTGAACTAGAGGAAAACAAAACTCACCATTAAAAGTGAATAGTTATTGAATGGTTTATTGAGTAGCAGTGCCAAATGGAGCAGACTTGTATGGAACTGCCCTTTCAGTGTGTCATGGTTTTGAGCTCCCCAGCTGGCAGGAAGGAGCCATGTGGCTGCTAGCCCCAGCAGTCAACAAAAAAATACATAGGCACTCCCCCTTCTCTGAATCCCATTTGGAGGAGAATTGAAAGAAACAAAGGCAAAACTTTTTGGTTGAGATAAGGACAGGGAGGGATCATTCACCAGTTACTGCACAGGCAAAACTGTTTCAACTTGGGGAAAAAAGTCTACCTAATTTATTACCAATCAATCTAGAGCAAGATACTGAGAAACAAAGCCACAAAAGAACACCTTCACCTCACCTCTCCACTCTTCCTGAGCTTCGCTGATTTTCTCTACCTGCTCCCACCCAGCGATGCTGGTGGAATGGGGAATAGGGGTTGTGGTCAGATGTCTCTGCCACTCCTTCCTCCTCAGAGCGAGGGTTTCTCACCCTCTTCCCCTGTTCCAGGGTGGGATTGCTGCCATGGGAGACAGTCCTCCATGAACTTCTCCAACAGGAGTTCTTCCTGTGGGCTTCGGTCCTCCAAGGCCTACTTCAGCATGGGTTTCCACAGGATAACAGCCTCCTTTGGGCATGTCTACATACTCCATCTTGGCATCGTCCACAGGCTTCTGGTGGATGTCTGCTCCCCTGGGACTCCTCATGGGCTGCAGGAGGTCAACCTGCTCAGCCATAATCTCTTCCACAGGCTGCAGGGGAATCTACTTTGGGCATCTGGAGCACCTCTGCCCCCTCCGTCTCCACTGATGTTAGTGTTAACTGTTGTGCTGTTTCTTTCACATCTGGTGTCTGCAGGGTGGTTCCTTGCACATCTCACTTCTCTGTCTCTCTCTGCTGCTCAGTGTGACTGGCCCACTGAGCCCTGGCTGCCCAGCCACAGCCAGGGGGAAGACCAGTGCCTACCCCCATGCCTCCCTCCTCCCTCCACTGTAGTTCCCTCACCATTTCTTTTCCGCTTCTTAAGTATGTGATCACAGAGGCATTACCACCATTGCTGATTGGCTCGGCCTTGGCTAGAGGCAGGTCTACCCTGAAGCCAGGTTCCAGCAGCTTCCAGCAGCCTCCAGCAGCCTCCAGCAGAAGCTGCCCCTGCAGCCCCCCGCTACCCTGCCACACAAACCCAACACACAGTGGCAGCTCGCTATTCCATTGGCTTTGATACGGTTTCATCTCTGGAGTGCAGTTCCATAGCAGTTTTTCCTATCTAAGTCAGAATTACCATGGTCCCTTGTGGTATTTGTGCAGCTGAGCTGTAGGTTGGTCCAGGGAGCTTTGCAGCCAAGAACTAAGCTTGCCAAAACAAAAGAGCTGCTCATTCTTGATTGGTTTCGGGGGGCTGATAGGATTGAAAATGAAACACTATTTTATATGGTGAGTTTTCAGCCAAATTTGTGACCTGATCTGATTCAGTATGCTGGTACCTGTGATGAGAAGGGGAGGGGAGAAAGTCTGGGTTGTGAATCTGTGCCCTCAGACACTGACAATGTCTATGATTTCACTTGTTCTTTTCCTGAAGCATATTATTGATGTGACTTTTTGTATTCACAGTAGGCCTTAAGATTATTTTAAGGCGTTGAAGGAGGCCTGTTGTGTATGGAGGCATGTGGAGTCAATATTCTGTGAATTGTTCTGGACTCAGTGTTTATTGAATGACAGCTTGTGTTTGCAGCAACTGACTCTCTGACCCAGATCGTCTTTCCAGTCTTACATTTCTAGCAGCACCCTTTTTAAGAGCACCTTGCTGTTGAAACTGTTGAGAACTAATTTTTCTTTATCCTGTATTTTACTTTAGCTACTTTAAAATTTATTGCATTTACTTCTATTTCTCCTTCACTACTACATTTCTTTAACAGCACAGTGAGAGCGAGACAGCTTTTACTCTTAGCTCTGCTAGAGATTTCCTCTAAATGCAGCCATTAGAGACCAGCAGCACACAAAACAGCACAGACATTTTATTTTTTCAACAATATTACATTTTGAGCTCTGTCTGCAGTAATTAATTAGCATAATTGCTGAGCTGACTCCCTGCGGGACTGCAGGATCATTAGTGGCAAAGCCAGGAAGTGAGCAGAACTCCCAAACCCTGGAGTAGGCTACTACAGCAACTGTTGGCATCGATAGAGCATTTTAAGAACATTTCAAGTGACACTGGTGGAAAAGATTCACTTTCTCATCTGTGTGAGGGACTTGCCCAGATTCAGTTAGGCTGCTGGCTGGCTGGGATCAGGCAAATGTACTTCCCAGGCAAGATTTTGTCAAAGGCTATGTGAAACCCGAAGGGTTGCTCTGAGCTGGTTCATCTTCATTTTGCTGATACGCAGAGAGAATTATAGAAGACTTGAGAGGCACCAGGGTACAAATCAATGATCATGTATAGCACTGGGGCTGCTGTGCCAAAAACTAGCCCAGAACCAAAAATCTGTCAGCTAAAAATCAAAGTGAAGTCCGGTAGAGACACAACTGAATCCAAACAAGCCAAAATGAAAGTGTTGGCATGAAATAAAACAACTTCCTGCAGGTGCAGCAAAACAGCAGACACTGAGAGCATTTACAAGTTGCTTTTATGAAATATTTTTTGTAGGCTTGGGATGCATTGTAATATACTTTAATCTCTTCTTTCATCCCCCATGCCTGTTTGAGAAGAGAACAAGAAATTTAATCCAAACAAAGGATTAACAAATTTCAATAACTGGACTACTGCCATTATCCAGACAATGGGCCAGCTCTTTAGATGCTAGTTCTTGATTGAATTGAAGTCAATGACTACATCAGAGGGACCAGAACTGGAATGCAGAAAAAAGGAAATAAAAAGTCTAGGAGAGCTACACAATTATTTTACCTATTATATACCTCTAGCAATTCTTCCCATAAACAAAGCAGCTCTGAGAAAGGATCTCTCCTCACTGGAGAATAAGGTTAGGGGCAACTTTTGAGATGGACAGAGGAAAGAGAAATGAGATTTAATATAGATAAATGTAAGGTAATACACCTGGGAAGAAATAACAATCATTATATAATGCAAAATCAGGAGCTGCTGTTATAAAACAGAAATAGAGAAGAAGGCCTAGGAGCAATGGTTGATAATTAGTTACTGCAGACAGGAACTCAAAATCTAACACTGGAGCAAAAATCAAGTACATTCTTATTCTGGGCCAGCACTGGAGGTTTGTTTCTACAGTGAGTGCATGGAGATCCTTCACACAAACAAGAGGGAGCTAGCAACAACACAAGCAAAATATAAAACTTATGGCTACTATGTTATTAATTTTATTTATAAGCTAGAGTCTTGACTGCTGATACCATAAGCACAAGTTTGTTGTTTTCTATTTGCTGAATATAGTAGAACAATAAGATAAAATATCTCCAAGATGCAAACTCCTGATGAGTTTGTAGAAATGTACTTTCTCTTTTACTTGTCCCCATATTTAAATACAAAACAGTGACTTAAAAGTGATCAGTTTTAATCTAGCCAAAACTGAAGAAATAAACCCTAAAGAAAAACACTACAGCTGAAAACAGTATGGAGAGATACATAACCATTCCATAATGTAATAAGAGGGATCTATTGGTAAGAAATTAATGCCAAATGTAAAGCTATGCTTTTGTTTAGGTAAAAAAGAGTTGCTCAGTAAATGCATTTAGCAGATAATGAACCACCAAAGACCAGATGAAACATTACTATGCTGAGAAGACAGTGTCATGTGAAAGCCTGCCAGACAACCCAGACGGAGTGTCATAAAGAACTGTCTAATTGCAAGACCTGATGGCTATGTATTTAGAAGTTCATAGACTTGTAGATCAGAATGAAACACAGATTGATTGTCATCCTAAAAGACGAAAGGGGGAATACTCTAACAAGGCCCAGGATGTAGAATATTAAAGATTTACAGGACTAGTTTATCGTGTTAGTGCTGTGAGCTGTGAGAGTAATGCTGTCTTTGATTTCTTACAGGTCGTGCTGGAAAGGTGGCACATCTACCTCTGTAAGGTAACCTTGGGGTGGTACCATTTCTTCCTGGGCTAGATGCAGCTTGGGCTCAAACCATCAGGCTACATGCAGGCATAGGAAGAGGCATTGATTTTATCAGGGCAACTTTTTGTCCTCTGGGGAAAAGGGTGATGGATCATTTCTTACAGTCCTATACCTCAAAAAGCATTTGTTTTGGTAAGTGCAGCAGTAAAAAATATGACATTACTATATAAAAGCCTTCAAAATTGTAATTTCCCCTTCCATCTGAGAAGGCAGATAAAGCTACATAATTAGAAAGAGAAGGGTCACTTCCCTTCTCCCCACAGCCTCCAGAGGATAAATGCCAGATAAGCTTTTCAAAGACTGTGGAGCTTCAACTGCAGAGGGTTTTAGTCTGTGAAAAGAGGTTTGGAGCACATGATAATTAGCAGTTCACAGCTGTATTTTGCTAGCTGTCAGAGTATTCTTGGCTATCACTGCATGAAAGTACTCTTGTAGGTCTCCCAAGTCACCCTAAATGTGTGTTGTAGGCTGATTTGTCCACATGGAACTTTTTAATATAGAATTTGATCAGTGTACGACACTTAAAGGCTTATGACAAATCCCTTTTCCCTCGAAGAATAACACCTGGACAGAATAAGAAAATAAAGTTTTTTTTTCTTGGACAAAGCAGGAACTGACTCACCGTTTATGCTATACCCAGACCCTTACATTCCAGGGGAATTCAGTATTCTGGGAGAATCCATGGGTAGCCTGCTAATCCAAATACACATCTTCTTTGTATCCCCAAATCAGCTCTTCTTTTCTTAAGACTTGTCCTTCATCATTGCTTGCTCACTGTTTTTTAAGTCCCAGTGGGAAAACTGTATGGACACTGGGAGAAAGACTGTAACTATAATGCAGCTGTTTTAAACTTGAGGTTCACCTCTGTTTTAAGAAAGCAAATACCAAGAACTATCCTGTTTACCTGAATTTTAGCATGTGCTTATGTGTTTCAGGACACTGTTTCTGAATTACAGTCTTCATTACTGCTACTTTCCAGACAGCAGTGTCAGATTTGTAAAAATTTCTTACAAAAAATTCCTAACTATTAATTACAGGACTTTTAATGGTAGGATGCACTGTTGCTGGCACTTGTCTTATGCAAACCAGCTGTTCCAGTTGTTAATCTGTGGTCTTTTTCAAGTATGTCTTGATTACCCTCTTAGCTCCCATGGCCTCCTGCCTCCCTTCCCTCAGAACAACCTGCTAGGAGCTATGTGCATAACACATATGCACTTAACAACACTTTCATTGTCTTTCAATCCAATTACAAAGGTCATTTTCTTGGCTTATTGTCCCAGTCCTGTCACTCCTCTTTTTTTTACACAACACCACTGACTCCCTTTTCTTCACTGTGTGAAATACAAATGACTTTTCTTTTCAAGCCATGTCTCATCTACAACACCAAGAATTAGTCTCTCGTTGTTATTCCATAAATGTTGACAGTCTTTTAAAGCACTCCTGTACATTCACGTTCATGCTTTCACCCATGCTGCTGATTATGTATAACATGAAATCTTTGAAAATGCCTCTCAGCTCACCTTCCTCTGCTTTTTCAAGAATCTTGTTTCTGCCCCAAGGTTTGTCAGAGTCCAAGCATAGCTATATAACAGTTTTTCTAAATAGACTTTCTCATGTGAACTGGTATCATGTATTTTTCTTGTTCATCTTCTCTCTATAAGCCTAGTAATAAATAATAAGCACTTTAGAGTCAAAACAGCCTCTTTGGTTTATGTCTGTGCAGTGAAAACTACAGTGAGGGTGGGTTTAGGTGTAATTTTAAGAGCAGTATTAATAAAAATGTAATAAACCAAATTATTTGTCTTCTTTGTATGTCTGTAACAAAATTCCAGGGTGTTCCAACACAGGATGTTTAATTTGCCATACCAAAGTTTCTTAAGTGTGTTGATGCCAGGAACAAATTTGCCATAGCAACTAAAAGAAAGAGGGGAATCAAAGTTGTGTCTTTTGTGACAAATGACTGTTCTTCGCTTAGTAGTATTACCAACCTGCACCCTGAGAAGCTGTAGTCACCCAGTTTGTCTCAGTGAGACAAGTCAGGATGGTGTGATGGGGGCATGGTAGTGTTTTCCACAGGTCACTTACCAGCACCAAAATCAAATTCACCCACAAAGCTGATAAGGTTTAGAATTTTTGTTTTAGAATGGGTCTACATGTGGTTCAGCACAATTCTGTTTTATGGAGAGCTGATACAAATTGGCATTTTTCCCCCTGTTTCTGTCCTGTTGAAAATTCTGTTATTTTATCATCTTGTGTAGATAGAGAAAAGTGAATATTATAAGTTATACTTTCTAAAAAGCAATTGAAAGGGATGAGACTGGAAGATAATTTAGGTTAATACCTAGGGTACACAATTTAAGATTCTTAGAGACTTAAGACATCACTGAGAGGTGGACAGAAAGTTAGAAACCTCAGAGATCTACATGCTTTCAGTATTTAGCAGATAGAATATCACATTTTCATTCATGACCATAAAATGCCTGTTTCGTTGAGGAAAAACAGGTCTTGTCAAACAACTTTGATGTTGTTCTCTGGCAAGATTACAAGTGCATTTGATAAAGATGACTCTACTGACATAATACACTAGGGCTTAAATAGGGCATTTCATTTATTTTGTATGGCAGCTTATATAAAAGAGATGTATGGTAAGCAAACGGATTAAACCTATTTTCCTATACAGTTGTTTACTATGTCGTACTTCCCTGTTATAAGCCTGCCTCTTTTGTTTCTTTTTCTGTGACTTTATTAACTCGTAATACCTTTAGTTTAAAGAGGTCTAGTCTTTGCATAATCTCTAACATCTTGAAGTATCCAGAATACCAAATAATGGGTATAGGAACAAAGCAGTTTGTCAAGAACTTGTCCTTTTCTAGTTTCACTCCAAAATTATAACTTAGATATGTCTTTGCTGTTTTATAAAATATGTATTATCAGATTTCTACTTGAATGAAAACACATATGAATCAGTGATGAAGCCATGGAATAAAACTCATGAATTGCTGATTTAAAATAAGCCCAGTGTAGGGCATGACTCCATTCAATTCACAGTGGATATCTATATGTACCTTTAAAAATATCCAGCTATCATTTGCATGCTGTTGGACTAATCACAAGAAAGTCTATGAATTGAATAGTGAAGGGGCAAAAACTACTCTCAAAGCCCTCAGTAAGACTGGAACCCCAGCAGTGTGAACACGGATGCCAGTTGAGAGTGGAGAGCTTCAGTCCCTGTGGGATGACAGTCAGTCCCTGATGCCATTCACTGATACGAAGTTATACAAAGTTTAATCTCATGATTTCAGTACAGTTCTCAGCACAATTCTCAGCAGAATTCTTGGTAATTTCTCCACGCAGGCAATGAAAGGCAAGCCTGTTTTTTTTCATCCTAGCACTTAGGAACAAAAAGCACTGATAATAAAATGTCTCTGTAAGTGTTTTGTAGTCTGGCTAATTAACAAGATAGGCCTTGAAGTTTCAGAATATTTATGTTTTAAAAAAGTGGATTGCACACCCTATTAACAGCACTAGATATTTGACTCTTATTATTCAGAAAGACTTGATTCCCAAGCTGCAAATGCTATTAATCATCTGTGTGTTAAGTATTGATTCTAGCAGTAAAAAGGCCTTTGATTTAAGTCATTCAAATAACGTACACACTATATGAATAAACCATACCCAGACTAACCCACTCTGACCACAGGTAAGGAAGGCTTCTTTCTTCTTTATGTGAAAAGGTCTCAAAGGCCATGCATTCATATCTTTTTAGCCATGAACGTGTAGAGAGCTGGGGCTCTGAATATTTGTCTGGTGTGTGCAGGAAACAAGGCACTAGAGAAATTATCTTGTGTAAAATCAATTCAACTGTCAGCAGTCAAAATATTTTGTTTTCTACAAAAGTATATTTTAATTGAGACAATGCTGTAAGAAGACAGGCATTCTTTATCTGACTTTATTAAACTAAAAGTTGTGTAATTTGCTGTGAGACAAAATTAAATATACTTTTTAGTGGCTTGGGGTCATCTGATATCTCATAAAGTAACAAAGTGCAACCTGTATTGTGTTTAAGAAAGTTTCTTGGGATTATCAATATGGCTTAAACAAGTAACTAGTGCTAACAATGAAGATTTTAGGTGAAGGCTTTAAGGCAGTAGACTTGTCTGACTTGAAGAACAAACTCTTTTAGTATTTCAACCCATAAATCCTGAAGAGAAAGATACTATTCTCTTAGGTCACTGACAAACTAAAAGAGAATCTTTGTTTGCAGAGCTCCACAGAGTTAACACAGTACTAGTTAATGATTTCACCATGGTAATTACTTTTTAGGGTCTGTCAATCAGGCAATTCTAATGTATTCCACATGGGCTGCATTAATTTTGTTCAGTACTACTATTTTACCAGGTTTTATACTATTTGCCTATCAATCTGTGCATAACAAGTTTTGAATATATGGACCTATTTCTGCCAAGTTTGAGAAGAAATTTATTTTTAAATATCAAAACCAATTGGAATCATTTGAGTTTTGTGAATATTGACAGGTGGGTAGAGAGAAACTCACATGAGGGCTCTCATGGTGAAAAGGTTTTGGAAGAAGGTCAGATGTTACCATTTCCCTAAGGTATGCCAGATAACCAGTTGATATATGCCTAATTCAGAAATCGCACATCATTACTGCTTTGCAAGCTCAGAGGTAGGGGCTGAGGTGGACTAAAGAGAACATGCAAATGATAATTGTGTATTTTTAAAGGTACACTTATCCACTGTGAACTCGATTTTTAGGCCTGCCCTGTACTAAAATAACAGTTCATTATCTTTATACCATGGTTACATCTCCGATTCTTATGTGCTTTATTCAAGCAGGCATCCAATAATACTTATTTTATACCATAGAGTAAAGGCAGGTCTAACCTTAAGGTTTTGGGGTGTAAAGAGAAAGGGACAGATCCTTGACAAACTGCTTTAGTTCCCATGCCTATTATTTTGGTATTCTGAATACCCTAAGATATTAGAGATTATGCAAAGATTGGACTTTTTTAACATGAGTTCATTGAGTGTACTTGCCAATGTTTGTAAAGGACTCTGGCACCCAGTTGGAGTGCTGACATTGGTTTCAATTAGTGTGTGATGAGTCCCTTTGTCCTTGAAATCATCATGTTTAATGGTATAAATAGACAGAGCAACTGGCTAATAAAATGTAAAGTGAAATAAAATCGGTTTTAATATGTTTGTAGGAGCTGGGTCATGACTCTTTTTCAGCACAACAGTTGGAGCCACAGCTTGGAGAAACTTGAGAACATCTGTTATTTCTGTTGAAAAATACAAGCACATTGAGTAACTCACACCTTTGAAATTCCTTTGTGGGGGCGGAAGACAATTCGTATCCAACACAAAGCCGATTTACTCAGGATTTGGAGAACATTTGACTGGTTCATCCTTTAGGTCTCTCATAATTCAGACACAAATATTCTTTGGAGGGAAGCTTGGAAAAGGTTTTTTTTCCCGTGTGATTCATCAGTGAGGTTAGTTGATTCCAGAGGACAGGCTAAAATGCCTTACAAATTTGCAATATATAGTAGTTAATTTTGCATATAAGCTTATTTAATTTGTAAAATACATGAAGTTGCTGTCTTTACAAAAGACAATTACTTACAATTGAACCGTGATCCAAGACTAAATTTCTTTTGTATATCTTACTATATTTTTTGTAATAGATTTTTTGAATTCTGTTTTCTTCTATAACAAGTCTTGGGGGTAAGCAAAAAAATCAGCAGGAGCTGAAAACATTCTTATCATCAGCACACCTATCGTGCACACACATGTTACACCCCTGGGCATATACATCACAACACCTAATTGAAACATATTCTCTTTTTTTATGCTTGAAATTCTTTGTTGGTACTGAGGTGGGGTTTTTTTAACCTACAAATGTGTATCCTTTGTGTCAGCATGCACCAAAGACTTCATGTTTTACAAACACACTCATATTCTCCATCAACCCTTTAACTAGCATTGACTAAGAGGCTTGTTTTCTGAAAAAGGTCTGAGTGACAGCCATTTGAGAGTGAAGATTCCTGGACAGGATGATGTGCCTGAAATACCAAAGAGAGCACATCACTTTTCATAGCAGACATACTAGTCTTTGTGGCAGACAGTGTCTAAGTGAATAAGGATGAGGGCAGAGAGAAGGTGGCAGTAACATGGAAAGGGACATGTTTGGTAGTAGTGGTAAGAGCATGGAGCACAGAAGAAATATCTTTGTGTGTGAGAGGAGGTGAAGGCAGGAAATAACCTTAATAAGCCTGTGTACTGGAAACAAATAATGAGTACAAGTGGGAAGGGGGAGCTTTATGAAATAAACATTTCTGTGCCTCATTCCTATTTTTGTCTCTAGACTAGGTGTCTGTTTAGGCATGAGGTACGGCTTTCCCTGCAAGTAGTGTATAATATAACAGTTGTGGCAGATGGGAAGCTGCAGTCCTCTTTGGGAAAGTTAATCCCTTGAATAGAGTGTGGTAGTTGAACAATAACCCTAGAAATCCTGCAACAATCCGCACAGGGAAAGTTTAGTTATACATTAATCCCAAATGAGGCAGTTTAATTGGTCAGGTAAACTTAACATCAATTTAGTTTAATTCATAATAACATGTTTTGTTCTACTTTTTCTAACAGAATAGAAAAATTGTGGTTTGGATACTCGATTTTCCAGGGGAAAAAGAACCACTTTGTTCAGCTTCCCTGACTTCCTCTAAATCAGACAAAAGTATGTGTAATTTAGACTAGGTTTTGTACAAATGAGAAAATGACAGATACCTTAGGACTGTCTTAATTTTTCATGGTTTTTTTTTCCTTTTTTTAGCTCCTGTTTCTTGAGTGTAGCTTAGTGAATTTTTCTGGTGGTTTTAATTTCTTCCACATGTGCAACATCAATACTTATCCTGCTTTTCCCTGTCACGTAACAATTCATGTTTCTCACTCACATCTTTCTCCCTGTGTTGTCTTGTCAGTCTCCCTCATTTCTATACATCTTTTCTTCTCTGCATTCATCTTTCTTTCCTCTTCACCAAATTCATCAAAAGCAATATCTTACATGCTTTTCTAAAATTGTTTTAAATTGCAGGTCCCATCTGCAAGTAACTTCTCATTCTCTCCCTCAGGGTTACATACTAAGCTATGTTTTCATTCACGTTAGTAGAAAGGAGGTTCTTCAGTGTCCTCCCGTCTTCCCTTCACTCAGCAGAGCTATGATTTTGTTTTTCTAAATCAAGATTGTTTTGGTTTTTTTTCTCAGTTACTTTTCTTCCAACTTCAACTTTGTCCCTAGGAGGAAGAATAAGATAGTAAATTTTACCCCTTGGATGGCACTCCTCTCTTAAATGAGGAAGGTTATTTCTGTTCTTGATGGTGTTAGTCATTAATAAAGAGAGTTTGCTTTGCAAATATTTATCCATAGTTTAGTTAAATAGTAACAAAAAGTAAACTGATTGCAAATCCAAAATTCCTTCTCTTGTAGTGCTTCAGGTGGCTTAGGTCATACATAAAATGGAATTTCAGGTTGTAGAGTAGAATATTTAAAAGAGGGCTTTTTAGCATAAGCATGTGTATATCTGCAGAACAATTACAGAAAATATTCCTATTAAAAAGTGCATGTAACAGCTATAAAATAAAAGTTACAAGTTACCTTATTAATACTTTAAAATATATTAAAACTAACTGAAAGAATAAACACATTAAAGTGTAGACAATACAAAGCTTATTTTTCCCCAGAGAAAAAGAAATCATGGCCTGAGCACAAGAGTAGAGATAATTAGAGATTTATTTCTTCTCTGCCTCCCAAAGTAAGGCTTAATCCTACAGTAATCTCTATTGAGAGCCAAATATTAGTCAAGGAGGCTGCTGCACAGATTTGGAACTAGCATTTAGCCCATATTTTCAGTATCTGGGAAGGGCTATCCTATGAATTTATAGTCTGCATTGTTTTAAAGAGATATTTTGATATTTTTTTTTTATTTTATCCTGCACTGTAATGCATTGGCATGGCTTCACGATACATTTGCTAGCTTATATTGTGATATAGAGTGAGAATTCTCATTCATGACCAGTAAACCTCCAGAGCCCTTCTTTTAGCACAGAAAAGGGGTTTGTATTGGGCATACAATGAATGGCACACTACGTATGTGCGTAAACCGATTATCCCAGAACGGTTTTGCCTTTGAGCAATTCAGCATGATGTTGCCCCATTGTCAAGTGTGCTTTAAGGATAAATGCCCAACAAAACTGGAGTTCATTCAAGTGGGGTAGATATTAAGCAAATTGGCCTTCTGTCTTTTTTATTTCCAACCTCTGTTTTGGATCCCTGTTGTAAACTGGTTGGCTCTTTTAACTACCAGGTGAGATGGGGAAGAGAAAAATAGCAAAGAGAAAAAAATACTTGCTGAAGTTAGTTTTATTTGAAAAAGGCCTAAAAGTTAAATCCACAAATGGATTAAAGTGGTATTTATGTATGTGAGGTTAAAATTCACGCTCTGCTGCAATTGCACTGAAGGATCTGTAATCCACAGGTAATAAAGTTCCCACATAGCATGTGCCATGCCCAGGAGTGTCTCAGACTTGGTGGTGTGGGAGAGCTCAGTGCCTCTCATTTATATAGGTTCCATCAAGGTTCACAGTGAGGTACTTCCTTCATATGTGAAAATGAATCCACACATAATTCTGGACTTAATGAGCACAGGCTCCATGCAAAACACTGGTATTTCAGGAACAAGTAGTAGTACTTTTTAGGAGAGGAAATACGGAGAAAGGGGCACTCTATAGGCCTGGGAAAATAGCCATAATAATAAAACAACCAGTGGGTGCCTGATTCATGCGTGTAAATTGGATGCCAGTCCAGAAAGAGAAGTGGGGTCTAAAGCTGAGTGTCTCTGAAAGGGGTGGATGTTCAATGGGCGTGGGTATCCAGGTGACCCTAGGTGATGCTGGCCCATTGCTACACTCTGTACTGAAGGGTCAGTAATGAAAGATGGGAAACAATGTTTTGCTGCTTGGTGGGTTGGCATCCTATGGATATTTTTTGTTTGAGTTTAAAATGAAGTTGAGATAGAAAAGCTTTACTTGTTATCTCAGGCTGGTGAAAAGGCAAGAGTGGCCTATGCCCTGTCCTTGTTTATCCAAGACCTTAATGATTAGAGCATTCATGCGGACAGCAGGTACACAAAGTCCAGTTCATTCACTGCTTGCAGGAATTTGGAAGGCAATATCTCAATTGCCAGGCTATAAAGTGTTCCAGTATTCTGCTTTGGATCAGGAAGACTCAGTGTGTCACTTGCTAGTGAGACCACTCCCAAAGAAAAGGCAGGAGGCTCTGGTTCTTATGAATAATTAGCGTAGGATAGTTGCCAAAAGAGGGACTGAAATCTGTGTGTCCTCCCTTGTGCACATCTAACTAGGCTGTAGAGGTTACTGTCTTTACATGCAAAAAATAAAAATTGGGCCATTCAATTATGTACTTTCACACCGGTTTGAGGAGCAGCTCCTCAGTGCTGTTCCTGAACCTGATGAAGTGTAATTTGTGTTCAGGTTTGCTGCATTGAAAGCAAAAATCTTTATGTTTTGTGGGAGAGGAAAGCGGTTTTGTTTGTTTGCCTGTCTGTTTGTATGAAGTGACAGTTTGGTAACTAGCAGTTTCTACAAGAACATACCTGTTCGCAGAAAACTTCTCCAGTGTAAACAGCATTCCTTGTCAACAGCAAGCACGTCTGTGAGTGAAGCCAATGAGTGAACTCATTTGAAATTTAAGGGACAGGGGTCAAAATCGGTTTGCTAGAGTCTCTTTGATCTCAGCTGAAGAACAAAAAGCGTTTACTCTCCTGGAGCAGGCAGGTCTATCTCATCTTATTCCTGCAGTTTTTTAAAGACTACAGATCCATCTCAAAGCAAACCAAAATATTTTTCTGAAACTGCTGCAGCAATTTTTAATGGCAGAAAGCAGTGTGTATTCTGCCTTGTTCCAAGTTAAAAGCAACCCAAAAGCTCCTTTTGTACACAACAGGAGTTGAAGTCTGCTCTCTTTTTTGCGATAGGGATGGGAAGTTGTGGGATTGACCCAGTGCAGAGGTATAGCAGGAATTCGTAGGAAGGAGGCTTAATGGCACCTGAATGCCTAATTAGCCCTCAGCTGTGCCTGGGGGTGTGAGGAACCTGTGGCTGCAGTAAGGGGGGTGGGGTGGACAGGAAAAGAGGAAAAAATCTCGGTGTGGTAATGGTGCTGGGGCTGCAGGAAAATCACAAGATCCATGTGGACTGAAAGAGAAAACAGGAAGCTGGACGAACCCAGGTAGAAGCAGAAACCTATGTTTATGGTCTGCGCTTTGAGTGAGGGAAGGCTGAGATTAGATGGGAGCTTTGCACAGAATTGTGCTGTGAGAGGGGCAGACCAAGGTGCTCTGCAGTGGTGTTTACCAAGGGGTGCAAGAGCTGAGAAGATTGTGCTCCCCTGTGAGGAGAAGTACAGCCGCAAGGCCTTGGAGAGCACCTTGAAGGAAGCTCTGGCTTTTGGGGCCTTGTGTTTAAATGCTGACTGGAGCTCAAATTTACAAGGTCCTGCAGGATTTGTATGGCAGCACTGATGTGGAGAGTTGTTTGCAGAGAGAGATGAGATTGAACAAAAGGAAATGTTGAGTGGTTCCTTGGAAAGAGGCTGATACTTTTGCTGTATTGGCCTACCAATTCAACTTTTCCCTCTCTAAAAAAGACAGCAGTGTCTATGCATGCCTACGGCAGGGCAGTGGGTGCTGTATAGCTTAGGTACTCACATTTCAGTGCTTTTTCCAGTTGTTCCCTGGTTTCATAAGTAATGTCCTGTCTGTCCCCTTTGAATGAATATCTGGCAGTTCTCAAGTGTACTGAATAAGTGCTTATGGATTTCTTTCTAATGGCTGAGATGGAGGTGTTTGAAACTTTTACTTTCCAAAGGACTGCAGGAAACATAGCTGACAGTCCAGTCATTACTACTGGGAGTTTTTGTCTGTAGGAGTCATTTACTACATAGGCCTACCTGAACCTGTAATTTGTGACTTAAAAGGGCTAGTGGTATACACCCCTATATGCCCCAGCCGTCAATATAAGAAAGGAACATTTTTTTTCACCTGAGTAGTTCTAACTAGCTTCAGCCCTCAAGAAGAGGCACTAATGATGCAAGATTTTATCTCTTAAGCTGATTAGTTATATTTATAAGCATTGGAAGGAAATGTATAGGTTACCTGAGGCCATTTTAGCCCTAGAGGTTACTGCTGATGATGCAGATCATGTCCTGCATTGTATTGGTGTGGTTTAAGAGCTGAATCTTGTTGCAGAACTCTTGTCCAGGACAAATTTAAATTCAGGAAATCTGCCTTGGTAATCTTAAGGGCTGCTGTTTCAAACTATCCAGCAGAGTTTTACTAGACTTTTTGGCCTCAGTTAGAAGTTACTGTACTTAAAGGGGAAGTATTTCATTGATTTAGAGATCATCTATGACAATCTTGTCTTGAGAAATTGTCTCTTTTGCAAAAACTGAATAGTCTTGTGGCTATGGTACATATTTTTGTCTTACCATATAAAGTTTCTGAGCTGCTTTTCCCCTGGTAACCTGTAAATGGGAGGTTTTTTTTTTTGGACCCTCAACCCTTTCAAATGCCATATATTAGAAATTGTGTTTGGTTTCTATCACAAAACGGGTCTGAACAAAGAAGCACTGTTACTTATCTTCTAACCATCCAGAGCTTTTGCCTTCAACCATGGCAGTGCATAATATTAAAATGTTAGCTTCTGCTATTTGGTAAAATTGAGATATTTGAATAAGAAATCCTACTAAAACTGGTTCATTAGGTCTATTCCTGTTAAACATTAACTTTCAATTTAAAGTACATGCTGGAAATAATTGTATTAGAAACACTTCTATGATTAAGAAGTTATTAAAAAAGTCAGTAAAATGCTCTTTATGCATTCTTATGTTATCTTACACTTTTATCTGTGTCTTAAGGCTCTAATGGCACTGGAAATAATATTGCACAATGGATCTCTCTAATTCCCACTGGTATGCTGAAAGGTAGTATTAAGAAGATCATTAAGAGTATAGTCTTTTTATGTTCCCGTAAGCTTTCCATTAATTTGCATTTAGTGGTCTAAACTACAGCAAAGTTAATATTTACAGCAAGATAATACATTAGTAATAGAAATGTGAAACACACTTATTCCTCGTGGTTATTAATACTACTGTCGGGGCACAAGTGTGTTTTCATGGGATTTATTTACTTGCTAGATATGTGCTAATGACAACTACACCCAGAATCTTGCTGGACATGCTCAAATTCAGAAGGGTTTGCTGTCCAAAACACTTGATTGTACACCCAGCAGTGAGGTGCCTTTCTGTTTCCAGACATCCTTGCAGAGCAGTGCTGGCAGCAATAGCGAGAAAGCTTTACTTTAGATAAACATAATATATGGACTGTAGGGCACAACAATTTTGGCCGAGCCCATTGTGTACGTACAGCTTGGGTTTGGAGGCATGCGTGTTCTATGGATCCAGCAGTGGGTCATGAAGTTACAACCCATGCGTGGTCAAAAAGTGATTTATGTTTGCCAGAGCAATTGAATCAAGCTTTCTACAAATATGGGCATGCATTGCTAAATTTGATGATCAAAAACAGGAAGGATAGATATGGATGTAATTGTAGGATTCCAGAAGCTGGTACTCCAGGCACGAATCTACTCTGACCATACTACACCAGTCTGCTGCTTTTGTTTGCTGGTAGGAAAAGGAGCAATTCTGTATTCTTTTGTATTCTTTCCAGATGTGATGAAATAAATGTTTTGTTGGAATAGAACATATTTGCATGTATTTGCTACCGTCTAAAGAGGCGTGTTAGTTTCCATCAAATGGAGAGGTAGTAAATTTTATTGATTCAACTTGTTTCTTGCTGCCAGCAGCCTTCTGTGCCTCACAGATATATTTTTACTGAGGCCATTTCTAATGTTCCAAAATTTGAAGCAGTTTTAAACTACTGTTTGTTTAAAAGCTGTCATGGAGCTGAGGAGAATGAATGTTTTCTTTGACTAGCCCCAGGCTACCCATCTGATCATGGGCTGCGCTCCTGGTAAGAGTGGGGACCCAACTTAAGAGCACAGAAAGAAAGTTGAGGCCAGTGTTGCTGCTTAGCACAGCATCTAGTTTTATTGAGTGCTGGTTGGAGCCTCAGTGAACTCTTGCAATAATAATAGATGTGTTTTTTTCATCAGGCCTGCAGGGAAACTATTACAGAAGGTTTTAATCTTTTTTCTGACTGGAAGTCCTTCAGGACCAGGCACTAACATT
Source organism: Tapera naevia (assembly GCA_033556795.1). NCBI lineage: Eukaryota > Metazoa > Chordata > Aves > Cuculiformes > Neomorphidae > Tapera > Tapera naevia. The sequence goes on along the minus strand of JAUMJJ010000172.1, from coordinate 10,850,510 downwards.
TAGTATGCTGTCATAGCTGTCTTGCAGCAGTGCTCTATTTGTGCCTGGGATCACTGAGTAGTCGCATAATGAAAGGAAAAACAAGTGGTGAATGACTCTCAATTGCGTTTGCCTTGTGCTAACTGCACTAAGGTATTTGTTTAAATGAAAGCTTTTAGCATAAATAGCTACACATACAGAAAACCCATTAAAGTTTTGAGAGGTCTACCTAAAATTCCGATTTGCTTTCACAACAGCTGTAAGAATGAAATAAACAAAATAGTCTGACAGGAACCATATGCCCTTTCTTATGTTAGAGCAATAACAATCAACTTGTCGTACATTATTGCACTAGTGTTAAAATGTTTGTAAGCTGTATAATAATGACATTTAGCAGTTAGGCGCTCGGATAATGAAGTATCCAAGCTGCATTTAATTGAAAGCAGTCTTTGAAAACACTGTCAACTCAGGTTGTAGCATTAGAGAAGTTGTAACGTAAGAGGTAAGTATAAAGTTAATCAATAGTCTGTAGTAACTTTCTCTGAGGTATGTAAGCAATTACTTTGGTTTATGAATACACATAAACTGTGTCTGGAAATGTCCCTAACTATCTCTCAATTCAGTGGAAAGGAAATGTCTTTTTTGGGAGACTGTCTGGAACTGTTGTGCATCACGTTACTACTATTTGATCATGGTTTTGTAGAAATACACTTCCACATTTTGCTTGTTTAAGAATGTTATTCTTATTAAAGGATGTTGGTATACACAGCAACAGAAAACATTGTGTATGTGAATAATTTTTTATGTGACATGTTTAAAAGAACAAGCCTCATTTAAAAAAGGGTAAATCTGACAATTCACGGCCAGTTTATGGTATAGTAAATTATTCTAGCCTTTTTAAAAGAGAATACCCAGAGACAATGGCAGCAAAACCATAAACCTTCAGGTTTTTTTATCCTTCAGATAAAATAAGCTTAAAAATGCTATCATAACCTTTTTGGTGTTGAGCTCCTGATGTAATTTTGATGACTGTCAACTCTGACTGTTAAGAATTTAAATAGCGGCAAGTATAGCAAATTCTGATTTCCATGTCCATGTATGTAAGTCCATGCCTCAGGTTGAGGACTTGTTACACAATGTTTTACATTTGAATGCTCATGGGATGTCCATAATAGAACAGAGTTCTTATTACAGCTTTCCAAAACTGCGAAAGAGAAATAGAATAGAGGGTTAAGGGGAGGTGTTTTAGGTCTGCTTAACTTGCATTTAGTTCTTCAGGATTATGTTTCCCATTTCTTCTTGCTTTCCGCTTATGCCTGACATCATAGCATAAGGAGGGTTTATATAATTCTCAGAGCTTGTTCCTCAGTAATCTCTTAGACACATAGATTTTTTTTTTTAATTGATTTTTTTTCCAATCCTGTTAGGATAATAAAATGAAGGCAGCTATTCTTTACCTCAAGGCATATCAACGTAGTGGCATTTGCCTTCGGATTAGGAATATAAAGCAGCAGGAGATTGATTAAAGTGAGATCTTGTTTCCTTTCGAATGTTACCACTGTCACGTCCTGCTAAGTTGTGGCTTGCATTGATATTGACCTTTGGTGCCTTGGTGGTACCTGAGTCAAGAAGAAAGATGGCTATTATTATTATTTTAATCAATACCTGCAGAGGAGCATCTGGGACAAATTATGATATATTCTGAAGGGAAAATCAGGACTGTCTGGAATAGCATAGGTATTGGAGGGGGATACAAGAATAGCAAGACACAAAATATTGTTTCTTGGGAATGAAGGAAGCACAAAGTGCTTAGCCTTCTATATCTAGTTATGATGTTTCTGCTGTAATAACAGATCCTGAAGTTGACATGTTGGTTTTAGTTGGGTTTTTTTGGTTAAAGAGAGTGGTGATAGATGACAGGGTTACAGCTGAGGTGGATAAAAAGTGCCATTCATTTTGTGCTTGTTTTGGTACAAAATAAAATAAAAATACCTAATGCAATTGAAAAATATATTTTTGGATTTAAAGATTGGGGGACAGGTAGCCCTGACTGTGATTATAGGGCTTGAGATTTATAGCTTACTTGTTATTCACTCCCTAGGATGCTAATGGGTTCCCAGAGCTATGTATTATTGGAATTTATGGGCAAGTGGCAATGTAGCAACATGCCGAGTTGTTGGAAATTTCCATATTTGCTGTGTTTTGATGGAAGACTCTTTGTGGAAATGCATTTCCTAATTTGGTTTGGCTTCCTTGCTGCTAGCAGATTCCTTGTGAGGTTATGTAAAATAGTTTTGTAGTTCCTGCTAGAAAATGCAGAACAGCAAGATAAGTTGCAGTTGTGGGAATGTAAGAAATTAGTATTTTTAGTTTTCTGTATGTGAAACTAAATACAGGTAACTTGAAGGGGAAATGAGGTGTCCATGAAAGTATGTCTGTCAGAAAATCTAGAAATCCCATCCTGCTGTGCCACATTTTTTTTTTTTTGTGGAACTTGGGAACAGTAATGCAATGTATCTCTCAGTCAAGTAAAGGTAAATCCTCTTTTTGGGATGAGTCCTGCTGAATCGTGTTCTTGAGATTTGTGTGCAACAGTTTTGATTAATTAATAGGCATTATCTAACTGACCTGACTACTTGTTCAGGGATGAGAGTGAAAGATATAAGGAACAAAACACGTACATCTTTTCCATTTTATGTTTGTCTCACCTGGAATCCTAAAAAAAATCTGGCATCAGTAAGTGATCAAAAAGCTAGGGTATCACATGTCTGCTAGTAAAAACATTGGCACTGCTGTGTAATTTTCATCTATTCCCTCTCACAAGATGAAGGAGTTACACTAGGGTTACTGTTTAGATCCAAGACTCCGTGCTGGTTTATACCCCAGGTACTTTAGTTCTGTAGGGTTAAATAGTGAATTACATGCTTCCTAAGTTACAGATACTTTCTATCCTTGTGTTGGTTTGTTTTTCATTCATTACTGGATTGTAGTCATGGCACGTTCTTACTCTTTCCTGATTTATAATGGATCTCTTTATTGAATTATTGAGCAAAACTTTTAAATAAAACATCAAAGAATTCTCTTCTACTATCAATTCTCCTATAGTCGTAAGATGTATCAACCCTTAGGACCACTTTCTTCATCAGAATACTGACACTGCTGGACTTATTCCTAAATGTGCTATGCACTAAAATGTTCATTCAATAAAGTCTTTTTTTCTTTAGGAAGTTAAATTATTTGCCTTATAAATATGCAAAATTAGATTACTTGTACAAATATCTTGCACAGTATCTGTTTTGTTCTTTCTGGCCACCTTAGATGTGCAATAGTTTTCTTCTGCTCTGAATCTCATTTTATATGTGAAGTAAAAGAAAATACTTAACAGAAAATGTAGTTAAGTTGCTTCTTAAAAGTAAGTCCATTACGAGAGCTGAGAAAAGGACTGAGCCTGACTTCTAGCACTTGCTCATCTTCCTTGTTCTGTATTCTATGTACAACTTTGTCTGGGCTAGAGAGCCACTGAATCCAGTCTATATTATGAAATTGTGAATTTTAATTATTTGTCAGCAGTCCAGTCCAGTTTGTGTGGAGATCAGAACCTGTGCTCAGGTATTCTTTATCTCTACTTTTGAATGGTTTTTTTGGGATTTGCTTATTTCAGTGATGAAAATTGACTTTATTGTTCTCATTACAGTTGTACAATAACTTCATGCTACCTTTGAAGTTCTTGTCTCTTCTGTAGAACCAGTAAGTCAGTTTTTTGCCTGGAGGGGATTAGTGTTTAGTTTACACATAACGAAACAAGGAGAAGGCATAAAGAACCATTCTGTTAGTTCAGAACACCAAGAAATAGTTTGTAGTGTAAGTATTATTCTTTAAGGATAGATGAAATGAGGCTGCTGGGAACAGCGTTCAGTTTCTGAAAGTAAAGTGTTGGCTTTGATTCACAGAAAATGAAATTTCTAACAGCTTGGCATTTTTAAAAAAATAAATAACATGCCAAATGGAATACACGTTTATATTTAAATGTTTAATTTTTGTGAGTACAATTAAATATGTATTTCTGTCATCTGGCTATTTTTCTAAAGGCTAGAATAGGCTTGCCAGGATAATCTGAACTAGAAAATCCTTCTATTATGTCTTGTTATTGAACATATTTTACTCCCGCGAAAGAGAATAAGCTGTACAAGCAGAAAAACCTATTTAGGTGCAGATTTTGAAAAAGGGGGGAAGAGACTGACTTTCTCCACATGCTAACACTGTTCCACTAGCAAGAGTTTTCTGTTGGCTTGGCCTGAGATGAGAATTTTTTTGTAGCTTGAGTGTGGTATCAGTAAGTGCTTGGATAAAATGATGAAAGAATAATGTAGGTCTATTGAATGCAAAGACATCACCTCTAGACTTAGGAAACCCCTGACCTGCATTTAGGTGGAAGCTGGAAAAGATGTTAAAATAGCACTATATACCTGCCCTATTCTTGTACTCTTTCCTAGCATCTACTGCCTGACAGGAATAGGATACTGGCTAAACAGTGCTTTGGTGTCTGGCTGTAATCTGTGCTCTTAATGCACCTGCTTGGACTTGGCATGCTCTGTCTTTGTCTGGGCAACAAAAAGACTTTTCTTATTGTTTGGGGCTGTCAATACAGTTGAAACTCTTTGAGCTCTGTAAAGAACTGATTCCCCGACCCTCCGGATACAAACTGCCTTTTGAATCCTTAGGCAACCCACCTACCTGACTGCTTCTCATACCAAAGTGTAACAATAGGGTTTCTTTGCTTTATGATCAAAATTATTTTAATTTTCTCCTTCAGGGCCCTAGAAATGTCTTTATAAATTAGGTTTGTATCTATATCAGATGCTCATGGCAGTGCAGAGTCTCAAGTTTTCTCTATTAATTATCTAATACTTAATACATGTAGCATTTCAAAGATCTTTTTATGCTTTAGTTTGCAGCATTTCTGTGAGGCAGGCTCTCAAAGAAAGCTTCTTGTCCCAGTTTGCTCAGCTGACTCTTAAGTCTTTCTTGCCATTAATGCTGAAATGTTAGTAGGCAGCTCTCTGCTTTTTATCAACTACTGCTTCTTCCCTGAGCTGTTGGAAACTCTCAAATTATGCATCTGTATCTCCTGTTTCATTTGCAAGAGTCATTATTTTCTACCCTTAATTCCTATTCCAACTAGCTTTGGGGATTGTACAGTCCCAGGCTGTGCTGCGGGACTTGACATGGTAGATCCTTCTACTGAAACTGAAATATCTTTCTTCCATCATGCTCCAAGATCTTTTTTAGCTGTTACAGGTTGTTTAGGTCATTTACTAGGCTCCAACAGCGTGTTTTCGCTCCTGCTGTTCTCTGATACAGAAAGCTAAATTGCACAAAAGGCAAAGGAGACAGGATTTTTGTTATCTTTTCACCATGAGACTCCCCCCAAAGTTTTCCCTTGCCAGCTTCTCCTGATGTTGTACAAATAATGTAGCTCTGGAGTCAACAGTGATCCTGCTGCACTGGAGTTTGGGACTGTTATGCAGCATTATTGCTGTATGCTAATAAAAGTTGTTCCCTCCTCTGACTGGTTTCATCTGAGCTGGTCTCCTCAGTGCCGTGCGGATTGCAAGCTTTGGAGCTCAGGCTACCCCAGATCAACCGGAGATAGAACCATGTTTCCCTGTATAAGTCTGAGAAGCCAGTTCATTTGCATGGTTTTTGTGCCCTAGAAAATAATACAAGATATGTGATGGTTCTGTGATTAAGAAGGAGAAAGTGCCAAAGCTACATGCTGACTCACCTTCTCTTCTGATACGCGCTATGCCTCATGTAGGCACACTATTTAGGAACTGAGTTCCAGATCTTTAACAAGATGTTCCCAAACTATATCCTTTCCCTTCCCTTTCCTCAAGTCACCCCACTTCCAGCCTCTCACAATTTGGACATAGTTTGGTAATGATTCAGAAATCTGAAAAAGGCTGCCTCTTTTTTTGCCTTTTTGGAGATGTAATAAGAGTTCAGCAGGGAACTCGGTGATTAAACATTTCTGAAAGCAAACCACTTGCAGAGGTGAGAGACAAAGGCTTTTCTGTCAAAGCTACATGGAAGGATACCCACATATTCTCCATCATATAGAGGAACGGGAATGCTTATCAGCCCTCACCTTATTCCATACATTTGCTAGGGGCTGGAAAAGGTCCTTATCCCCTCAATAGCGTCATAAAGCAGAATATGTGTGTGTGCTGCAGGGAACGTGAATGTCATACCAAAATTCAAAATTACAACAAGTCATAAACTGAGTGTGATTTAATGATGGCATCAACGACAACAAGCTACTTCCTTTTAGGGATTAAAACAAGAGGAATGTTGTTTTAAAGGTGTAGACAATGCCTGTCTCTGTGACATTAACCACTAGGTGCTATTGCTTAAGGAAGGATGACAAAAGAGGAGAACAAGAACATGGTCTTAGGAAATATGATCTGTATTGCAGTGCTTCATTAGAGCAGGTTGCTTAGGAAGGCTTGTGACATTTTTTCTGTCAGCATCGATTTTTAAAGAAAAGCTAAGTGCAAATGTTGGTGCAAAACTAATTGCCATTTTTGTTGTTGCGAATCACAGAATTGTTAAGGTTGAAAAAGACATTTAAGATCATTTGGATTAAAGTCTTATTTAATTGTGTTCATGCAGTTTTGAGTGCAAAGTTCTCTCTACTTATACTAATGGGTTGAGTTTCACTGTTTATTCTTTTTAATATTACACTCTCAAATTAAAGATGGGGGAAGAAGCAAATTTGAGGAATTTTTTTGAGTTCAAAATAGAACATAAAGCAGCGGAAACTGCTAGCAGTATCAACCAAGCATTGGGCCAGGGCACTGTCCATGGACACACAGCTCAACATGGGTTCCAAAAAGTTTGTAACAGAAACGAGAGCCTTGAAGATAAGGAGAGTTGCAGACGTCCTTGTGCAGTAGACAGCAACCATTTGAGCATTAAGGCAGACCCATGCAAAAGGTCGCAGAACTTCAACAGGCTTTTTTATTTTGGTGGGAAAGTCAAACAAGCACAACAAATGGGCACCACGCGAGCTGAACGAAAATAAAAAAAATGGATTGTACACAATAACTGACAGCATTCTGCTCGGTGGTTGGACTGAGGTGAAGCACCCAGACACTTCCCCAAACTGAAGCTGCTTCCAAAGAAGGTTATGGTCACTGGGGGTTGGCAAGTGGAATCTTATAGTACAGCTTCTTGAATCCTGACAAAACCATCAGAGCAGAGAAGTATTGACAGGAAATCGACAAAATGCACCAAGAACTGCAGTGTTTATGTCCAAGGAAAAGGACCAATTCTTCTCTATGACAATGCTTGACTGCATGTCTCAGAAATGATTCGGCAGAGGCTGCAGGAACTGGGCTATGAAGCTCTACCTCACCCAGCTTATTCACCAGACCTCTTTCGCAACAATTACTGCATTTTCAAGCGCTTTAACAGCTTTTTGCAAGAGAGGGTTTTTTCACAACCAAGCAGCAGCTCAAAATGCCTTAAAAGGATTCATCAGTTCCAGGACTCCAGAATTTTATGCTACTAGAATAAATAGGTTTGTTTCTTGTTGGAAAAAATGCATAAGTTCCAATGGTTCTTAGTTCAATTAATAAATTTTACTCTCAGCTGAGATATTCTGCTTTAAAGTTGATGGTTAAAAACGGTGATTATTTTTGCATCAACCCATTAACTGTCTATTAGTCTAGGTTTGCTTTATTTTGTCTTGTAAGAAAATGGACAAAAACAACTTTTGAGGTTTCTTTCAATTTATATGGAAACTACATGTAATTTTATATGGAAACTCCCCTGCTTAAAAACATTTCTGAACTCTGCTTCAGTAGTGTTAATGTGAGTTGTGATTCATGTAACTGGATATATGGGTCCGATAGAGAAGTTCATGTGCACTCCTTGAGGGAAAAGTGGGGCAATATATCCCTCTACCAACAAAAAGCAGCAAATTCTGTGATCATTGTCCTGCAGAGAAGTGATAATTAGGTAAAGGGAAAGCATGATAATATCATGTAGCACAAAAGGTTTTCACATGAATACAGATGCATTACTCCCAACTACTGAAACTATACTTTATGAAAATCATCATGTGCTTGGTGCCAGGAGCATTTTCCTAATCTCATGCCATCTGTGCATCTGGCAGATTATTACAGGAAGCTCATTTGTACATCCACTTGGAATTGTATCCTTCCTATTAAAAAAACCCAAACATTTTTTAAGATCATATCTTAAAGTGGAAGATACTAAATTTCAAGCAGGCTGCTGTTGAAAGAATTCATTTTTTTTCCATTTTATTTCTTGGTTCCTGTTTTCCCAAAATAGCAAAATGCAGATACCAATGTATCGATATACCAACAAGATGGTGCTGTTCACAATATTTCCAACTTCAGGAAAGTTTTTAACAAATTTTTTTTTCATCCTAAAGTTTATGGTGACCAGTAACACAATTATGACCATCATGACAGTAATGGTGTGAAAGAGGAGGTTTGTTTTCCAAGATTAATTCTCTACAGAGTAAGAGTGTACACACTGTATTGAACAGTGACAGTGGGAAGGCAGAATCACTGCAAGAGAGATTTCTACTCTTTCATCTGTTCAGAGATAATTGTATATATAATAAGCTAGGTTTTTGTTTTGCCATGGACAAGATCTCTGCATAAAGATATTAAATAGGTATATACTAAAAGAATAGTTTTGGTATAGTGAATTAGGAAGAACAGCGAATATTACCTAAGAACTAGAGAGCATTAGAAAACATGGTCTAGCGGTGAGTTTATAATTACAGGGGATAAAACATGCATGGCAAAATTAAACTGGAAATTATTGTTGTAAGGTACTTTAGATGTGGCAAGCCTAAGATTTAGGGGCAAATCTATAGGGGAAGAGTCCCTCAAAGGCTACTAAAAACTTGATGACCTAGACTTGAAGTCCAGGCTCAGGGATTTTTACAGTGTAGGATGGAGACAATATTAATCTATCTGTATTGTGTTGTTATATTGTTTTTTTTCTGCTGGGCTAGGTAAACTTTCGCCTTGGCCTGGCCTAGTATTGCCATTCTGATATTAGCAAATGTAGCTTTACAAACTGTCCTTCGTTTAGGATAAAGCATTATGTGTTTAAATGTTTGGATCCATGGTACGGAGGTAGAACTCGTCCCTATGTAAGTGTGTTTAGAAAGGATGTGATACTTTGCAGAAGATATTTAATACTTTTCCAATATGCAGTCATCATCAAGTAGTTAAAACAAAATAACAATTGCATAACTATTGCAGAGGTGCAATGTCAGAAGCCTTCAGTTACCTCTCTCTGGGTTGGTACTGAACATGGGCAGGCGTTATTTCAGTCAACCAATGCAGAATTAATCAGAACTCCTGCAGTCTTGCTCTTCTCAGCTATGCTGTATTTTGGAATACATCATGCATTAGATGTATTAGTGGATTCTGTGTATTATCCTTTTTACCTCTGCAGGCAGGATGCTGCTGGGTGGCTGCAGTCAGTGGGAGGGCCAGAGGAAAGCGAATTGAGGAAACTGCTGTTCCTCCTTCCCTCCCTGCATCCATCCCTTCCAAAGGCATGCTGTAGACATCTCTGCCCTTTGACTCTCTCCTTACTGCCCTCTGAAGGTACCTGAATATAGAGGCCTTTAGCTTTTTTTCACGTGAAGTAGGGAGGAGTAGAGAAAAGGGGTGGGCATGACAGTAAGGTGTATATTTAAGTTTTAATTAATACTGGCAAATACTAGTGGTTTAATTTGTTAATGACAATGTGTCTAAGCTTTCTTAGATTTCAGTTGTGGGGGATATTTAAATACTGGTTACATCCTAGGAGGGATGAAAAGCTCTGCAACATTAGAGACGACAGTTGCTTGCTAGGAAAGAATTTCCCTTTCTGCATTTCCTAGCTCCCTGCACCGTAAAAGGTAAAACACTAAAACATTTTAACTCGCTAGAATCTGAAGAACAATCTTGTTTCAAATAACTATCATAAATTTATGCAGCTGCTTCTCTCCCTTCCCCCCCCAAATTTCAATTAAGTCTGATGAGCAAAATATCACAGGTGCCCCTCACTTCCTTCACCTATCAGAAATTGTCCTGGCACATTTAACACTGGCTAGTGCTCGATGTTAAAAGGTATGTGCAGTCTTCTAGTTTATGGTTAGCAAGTCCGTATTATCTCTGTAATCCCCATTGTCATGCAGTAACAATTCTCTATGTAGGTTCAACTGGGTACTACAAATAGTTTCTCGTAAGTTTACAGATAATAAGAAACACATCTTAAGGAATGAGAGAAAGCTTATTATAATGATGGTTTGCAGGTGTTAAATGAAGAGCATTATAGATACATGTATATGTGTGAGTATAACACTATTAAATCAGAATCTCATAATAAGGGATGGATAATGATAAAGAAGCTTACGCATTTCACAGCTCAGAAATTAATTCCTTAGATTTCCATCATTCAAGGAAATCACAATCCAATCACTGTTCAAGTGACATGAGTTTTCATACTTACAGTAATCTCCTGTATTGACAGTACATCAAAAATAGTCCCCTGAAGAATAACGCTAATTTTCTAACCCAGTCAACCTTCACTTTGAAGTCTGGGTTAGGATTGTTGATGGAAAAGTTTCTGCAAATGTTGAACTACTGAGTCTTAAAGTATTTTTTATTCTTCCAGTATAACGATGGCAAATCGGCTCTCTCTCATTTTGATCTTTTGAGTAAGTCCCTAAAGCAGAAATAGGCAGTGTCACCTTGCTCTGCTTAACTCTTTCAGTGCCTTTCCCTCCTAGATCTTGTCCAACTGCCATTAATCCTACATGACATCTTATTTCAAACTTTTGATTACTTTTACAGAAGTAAAACTGTTAGCAAGGTCTTTCACTCCCAGAAGATTTGTTTTGCATCCATAATAGACTCGTGTTAGAGTTGCTTAATAAATTACATCCAGTGTTTGAAGAGGGAAGACATGCAGCATTGAACAGTCCTTGCAATACGGAACAGCTGGGAATATACCCATGTGAGGAGGGAGATCCTCTTCAGAGGGCCAGTGATGGCTGTGTCTTTTTCCCATAGAAGTTTTTGCAACCCCTTCCTGGCTCTTCTGAAAGTGCTGAGATGATATGTGCTCACTGAGTTCTCACCTTCCACTGCTGCATTCACCTCAGCTTTGTCTTCCTGTCTGCATGCCAGCCCTGGTGCACCAGCAATGTAAAATCAGCAGCAGCGGCTGCTCTGCTGAGGTGTATTCTCTGTGGGTGTCAGGGAGGGTGGTCCAAAAGAGGTGGTACGGCCTTCGTGGTGATTTGCTTTGTCGCTGCTGGAATATCCTCTTCTGCTCTAATTCTCCACAAAATATTCAGTTGTTTGTCTTGTGACTTCTTTGCTCTAGCAGCACCCTAGTGCCCATCAGTGAATGCTATCTCCAGATGTCATGCAGAAACAAACAACGTAGTCTCATAAATCATTACCTCTAAATATTGAGTTAGGTATTTTATGAAAGTGTAATCACACTATAAGCTGTGTGTGTGTTTAAAAGTTACTGTCTTTTCCCCCTCCAGAATAGAAAGTGTCATTATCTTTGTCACTGTGTACCCCTCTCTTCCCTGCTTTCACAATGGTCTCAAAGTATCCATAACGAAGGCTTGCTGCTGGGGATAGCACTAGGGTTCAGGCAGGTGTATAACAACAAGTGCCACTCATACACTGGAGTATGGAATATTTGTGGATGTTTTGTCAGTTTGATTCACTGGACTTCTCACATAAGTACTACATCTACCCTGCCAACTCGCTGTGAGGTGAGTACTATAATTTCAATTGGAGAAACAAGGAAATCAAAGACAAGAACTACCACAATAACTTCAGTAATAAATAAACACAATTCAGATCAGTGTTCTTCATTAGCAGGCCAGAATATACCTGCTATCACTCTGTTGCAAAGTTTATGACTGTCAGTGGTTGGAGGCACACAGAGAGTTTTTCAGGGAGAAGCCAACCTGTCTCTAGAGTGATGCTCTCAGGAACACCTTGAAACTTTAAGGTCTACCAATATAAATAATTATTTCTGTCAAAGTTCACTTCAGCGCAGACTAGAGTAAGTCGATGTGGATAGCAGTAGGGGTTGTGTTCTTTGCTTGATGTTTCTATAGGTTTCACTAAAGGGCACATTGCATATGTAAAACCAAAAGATGCTCCAGTATCGCTGACTTGGGTAAGAAAATGCTAATTTCCACAACTTCCAGTGCAAGCAATAAGGTGGAAAGTGAAAGACTGCCAAGTTGTATTAATTAACTCACTTGTAGTAAGATGCTGAAGGCACTACCTTGCCAGCTTCTGACGGTAGCTATGTTTTACTGGCTATAACTAAGATTGAGTTACAGGAAGTCTATATGCTGCCTCTTCATCTTTTGCATATGGATCCACAAGATAGAAATCTGAAGATAAGTGGCACCTGTGAATGATTCATTAAAATACTAGAAATTTAAATGAGCAATGAAAAATATTTACAGAACTCTGTGACTCTCTTCAGATTAGCAAAAATCATGGTAGCGTCTGGGTAACCTTATTGGAGACACTTGTACTGCTGGAGGAGAATAAACAAGCCCACAATATGAACATGTTATGCCTTACAAAGGAACTGGAAGTATAGGAAAGAGTCAATTTCTTATAATACACCGAATACTTTTGTGGGATTAAATTGCCTAATCAGCTCCCAAAGTGCTGCACCTGATACTTTTTTCCGCTTATGGTGAACGTAAAACATTTGGATAATCGTGTGGGCTGCAGAGCTGTGTAAAGACAACAATTCCCTAATACTCTTTGCAGGGGGTAAATTATTAGTGTATCTCTCTCTGGCCATGGAGATGCCCAGAAGAGTTAGTGTAGTGCTAAAGCTTTTAAAGAAAATATTTATTACTTTCAATAAGATTCTGAATCTTTGTGTTCAGCCTGGAATGGTTTATGGGGGAGTGAAAATTTAATGCACATACTTACCTGCATCAAATGATATGCATGCTGACCACCCCCGTTTTGCTTTAGTCTAATCAAAATCAGTTTGCAAAATGATGCTTGGAGCTAGTTTGAATGAATTATGTGATCTCCCATGCTATAAAGAGCATTACTGAAACTGTAGGAACCTGATTGTGACCTGCACTATACTCTTTGTGGGCGTTGTCTGTAATGAGAGGTACAGAAGCTTAATGTCTCACAGAACTGCTGAAATTGTCAAGTGGCAATAGCAGTAAATATAGGATGTACCAATCTCTGTGTCTATGGCAAGTGCCTGGCTTCGGAGGGGCTGATGCTCCAGAGAGTCTCTGCTGGTTCCTGTATGAGGCAAGCACTGGCAAACTGACCAGAAGTTCAGCACCTCCGTTCCTTGCATTGAGATTGCTGTGATTGCTTAACCTGTCGTGGATGATACCCCTGAACGTTGCATGCATCAGGCTTTATTTAAAGCCTATAGAGAAAAGAAAAATGAGAAAGAAATACTCTAAACCCAAACAGTTGAACAGCTGCATACACCCAGCTACATTCATCCTCACTTCCCTTACCTGAAAGTGCAGTGGTTGGTGGCAGGTGTAGCTGCTCTTCCTTTTCTTCATGACAATCTTGTATTAGACAAGCACAGGCCTTGCTACAGAGGCTGGCAAGGTGAGCAGGGGAAGGAGAAGGGACAGGGTTGTCCTGGAGCAGCTCACCTCTGCGTGGGCCCTGTGGCACTGGCTGGGGAGGTCCCTGGCAGGCAGCTTCCCTGCACCACTGGCTTGGGCTCCACTGTGGCCAGCTCCACTGAAACCCCTTGAGATGATCAGGGTAGGGCAGCTGCTGTTGTTTCAGGCTGTGCAGACACTGGCAGGTGGTTTTTTTGTCAGTGTGACAGTGGGCTCTGTGTTTGTTTCAAATTAGCCCAAACATTAGAGCAGGAACTGATGGGAGCTCTGGGCTCAGTGGCAGAGAAGGCCAATCAGCTGGGACACAAACGTGTGCACTGCACATGTTGTGGGTGCTGTATGTTACCCAGTTCTAGCTCTTAGGACTTGCAGTAACTCTGGCCTGTTACCTTCTGCATAGGCATGAGTCTACCAAAATAAAATCATTCTGGGAATGAAACATTTTTAGATGTGAGAGAAAGAAAGAAATAAGAGTAGGGAGCAAAAATGTGAAAGAAGGACAGACAAGGGAAAAAAGGATTAAGGCAGTTATTGACCCAAGAACTTACATATCTCAGGTCAGTTAGAGGTTCTTTTTTTGTGTATGGGTTTGCTGAAATTTTCATAAAAGAAGTTCCAAGTTTAAGGCATTTCAGACCTTGTTACTAGCCAGGTGACAAGGCAGGTCCTATCTATATTTTTTTTTCCACTTGAAGAACAAGGATTCTTTTATGATCTTGCACAGGATACCATAAGGAAGCTTTGCTTGCTCTAAATTAGTGCGTGATTAATAGCAATTCACAGAACTTAATTGGCAGATCTTACTGATGCAGTAGTCAGTGCTTCTGATTGCTAGGATTTAAAGGCTGGCAATACTGTCCCAGCTTTGGCCAATATTAGTAAAATGAATGGAAAATTCACACACAGGATCTTGTACTCTCACTCTGTATTGACTGTCAGAATTAAGGGCAGAGAAGAAAATGCTAAAAGTTCACAGATGAGGGAAGCACAACAGGCTTCCAGTAATAGGCTGGCAGGTAACCATCATTTAGAAGTCAAATAAGAATGTAGCCCCTGAATGAGCAGAAGCACTCCTGGAGTGCAGTTGTTTATCTGAAAAATGGCATTATGGAGCTTTTCATTGAATGTTGTGATGATTTCCAGAACTAGGATTCTTGTTCGGAACAGAGAAAGGGGAGAGAAATAACTCTGCCAAATCTGAAAATACAATCTGGAGTCTGAATGAATACAGAGTTGTTTTTTTCTCCTTTCGCCTAGTAGATGGCCAAAGTTAGAGCCTTGCTTGCATCAATTTGTTCCCTGTGTTGTCAGTAATATCCTTGGTGGTTCCTGCTCTTGTGCATGGTAATTTTTTGACCATATGTAAGTTGTTGGACTGGGCTGATACACAAGCAAAAGGGAAATAGATCATTTTTCCTTGTGTTGGCTCTTCACAGCTTGTGACAGCAAAAACACAAAGGATAGAAATTAAGACTCAATATAGAAATGAGAGAGAAGGTATCTTCTCGCAGTGAAATTTCTTAATGATACTCCTCAGGATTTTGGAAATCTTCAAAAGCAATATTATGTTTTTCCATCACCTGATAAACCATTTTGAGCAACTGTGAATTTAAATATGCAAATGAGCACATTATCACATCTAGGAAATTAAGCCAAGAAAGACTGGAAAGAATCTCTGGGTTGTGCGTGTGTGCATGTGTTGCTGCTGCTCAGCTTCCTCCTGTACTGGCTGTGCTGTTACATCTGTGGAGGGAAACAGCAGACAAATGTTCTCGTTGCTGACCCTGCAGACAATCACAAGTGTAGCTCACATGAGAGTGTAGCTGACATGAGAGCAGGAAAATGCAAAGTTTCCTAGTGGGGTAATGGCATTATGGTATCTTGCTTTGATCAGAACGGCACAAGGCATTCCTGGCCCTGGAGGCATTGAGTGCCAAGTGTTGTTAGACACTAAGTGTATACACTCTGTGCCATCTGGGACATGAGCTCTAGGAAAGGGGACACTGAGCTGGTGTAAGCTGCTACCATGGTGTTGCTGAAGTCCTGGGGCAGGTAAAGTTTATGCTGGCCGATGATCTGCCTGGGTTCATTATGGTGGAGGGGTGTCTAGGATTTCACTTTCTACGGTACTTTAACCATACCCGTCTCCTTTTCCCCTTAAGAGTCGGTCAAAACAAAGCCCATTTTAAAGGAAATGAATGTAGAAAATGTGAAACGTAAGGATCTTTTACAAAGCGTCTTTTACAGTACTGGGGACATAAAACAAGGCAGTGGAAGATAAGCCATTATGTATGTTGAGGAAGTCTAAGAATAAAGATTATAGGCAAACAGTCTACCTTTCTTTACAAGGCCTTGATTTACATCCCTGAAATCTCAAATTTAGCTATTACAATGAAGTCCTGTTGCACACAGAGCTGACTTTTTATCACCACTTAAAATCTAATTAATCCGTATTGAAGCACAAAGATTTCTGTTGTATTTTAGGGTGAGGGGTCATAGAGCCCTCTTTGTTCATCCTCAGGCTTGTAATCATCAGGCATTGGGATATAATTTTACCAAGCAAATTGGAAGGTAACAGATCAAATCCTTATCGGAAAGCCTAACTCATGGTTTAGTGAAGTCCTTCGTCCTTTATGTGAAACTTTATATTCATGAAGAACAAAAAAGTGTTTCAGAGCTTAAAAAGGGTTAAAAGCAAGGGCTTATATTTGGGGCAGCAGAGAACTAAAATCATCATAGCTTCCACCATCACTCGAGGCAGCAGTTGTTACAGCTGCTGGGGAGACCTTCCTCCTTGGGCTTTTGGGACTCTGCTGTTATAATGGCCTTGGTCTACCGTCTAATGATGCAATTAAGTGGCATGCTGGTCTCTCTGGTGGGATGGGTCCTATCCTGTCTCACTACCTATTTACCCCAGTGGAAAAATCTTAACTTGGAACTGAATGAACTGGAGATCTGGACCATGGGACTCTGGCAAGCTTGTGTTGTCCAGGAAGAAGGGGGAATGCAGTGCAAGGACTTCGATTCTTTCCTAGCTTTGCCTCCAGAGCTCAGGATTTCTAGGATTTTGATGTTTTTTTCCAATGGATCGGGGCTTTTGGGCCTCTTGCTCTCGGGATTTGGGTTGGACTGTTTGAAAATTGGTGAAAGACAACAGGACCAAAAGAAAAGGCTGTTGCTGTTTGGAGGAATGCTCTTCTGGATATCGGGGATTACTGCTATTGTCCCAGTTTCTTGGGTTGCCCATTCCACAGTCCAGGAATTCTGGGATGAGAATATTCCAGATATTGTACCCAGGTGGGATTTTGGGGAAGCACTGTTTGTTGGCTGGCTTGCTGGGTTTTGTCTTATATTAGGAGGATCCCTACTTAATTGTACAGTCTGTTCAACAGAAGTCCATCCATCTTCGGTCCATTACACAGTAGCAGAACAGCAAGATCAGTGTCAACACTTGGAAACTGAAACTAGGTCTTAAAACGGAAGGTTTTAAGCAGTACAGAAATCTTTTTCCAGCCCCAGTGCAAGCCAGAAACTTGTTCCAGTAGTAATTCAAAGGACTCTTTGTTATCTAGCTGATTTCCTAAACTTGTGCCTGTTATGGGAAAGGTGGTGTGTTTTCTCACCTGTAGAACTGTTTAAAACTTTGTTTCACAGCAGAAATTTCCATGACTGCGCAGAAAAGGTGCTTTTGCTTTCTCAGCTGCACTGTAAAATCCTGAAAGTGAATATGCATGTTCCCTTACAGCTTGGCTTTTACCAAAGCATGACTCTTTTTCATATGTAGCCGATTAAAATGAGTCTCAAAGCTTGACTCCCTGTTGCAATTTTGTAGTTGCCTAATGCAGTGATGTACAAACTTGAGAGTTTTCACATCCTTTAACAGTCTTAACACATGTGTTGCATCAAATTGGTTTTCTGTGTACTTGGAAATTGTTATGCCAAGAAAATGTAGGTTTCTGAAGTTCTGGCAAGCTTTGCAGATGTCTTTTTGTGCGTTGGCTGTTACAGTGTGGGTGCTTCATACTCAGAACTTGTGTTTTTCAAGTCTAGCACATTAAGCTGCCCATGGAAGTTACTTCAAGCATTTCTGGCACCCACATACTTTATGCATCAAAACAGGCTGAGAAATGCTGCTGTAACAATCTTCTGGCAATACAGGTATCCTATCAAAGGCTTCTTAAGCTCCATTCACTTAGAGCAACATCTGTTCTGAACACACAAATGATATTTAACTGGCCAACATGCTTCATTTGCTCTAAATAGAAGTGTATCAATGTGGTATTAAAAACAATTTAAATACAAAGGGTGAGATGCCCAAAGCATTATTGCTGCAATGCTTTAATAATGATGGAAAGCAGGCTATATACTTTTCTTAAAAAAACAAACAAACCCAAAACTACCGGTGAGCCCAGCAATGGCCACACCCGCAGCTACAGGTTCACCGCACAGCCTCCCAATCCCCCAGCACTGCACAGGGAATGCACAATGCAAAGCAGGAGGGGGAGGAGTATTTCATGCTTTATAAAGCCTTCTTTTAGCTTTTGATTTTGTTCAGTATGACTGAGAATTGAGCAAACCCCTGTCTGCAAAAGCAAACAGTTTGGCACTTCTGTGACTGCTAAAAATGAATTTGGTCCACAGACACAGGCTACAGTTAGCTGGATTTTTGTTGTCTGTACTAGGATGGATTTTAACTGGTACCTGTAACTATTTACCAGATTGGAAAAATCTCAGTTTAGACTTAAATGTGCTGGAGGTTTGGACCATGGGACTCTGGCAAACCTGTATAGTCCAAGATTTAGGAGGAACACAGTGCAAAGATTTTGATTCCTTCCTAGCTTTGCCTCTAGAATTCAAGATTTCCAGGATTTTAGTATCTACATCGAATGGACTAGGACTGCTGAGCCTTGTGATCTCTAGTCTTGGTTTGGACTGCCTAAAGATGGAGGATACAGAGCAGAAGCTAAAGAAACAGCTGTTACTACTTGGAGGAATACTCCTATGGATGTCTGGACTTCTGGCCTTAGTCCCCATTTCTTGGGTTACCCATATGATAATACAGGAATTTTGGGATGAAGATATCCCAGAGATTGTGCCCAGGTGGGAAATAGGGGATGCACTGTTCAGTGGCTGGTTTGGTGGATTTTTTATAATTCTAGGAGGATCTCTACTCCTCTCCACAATCTGCTTGTCATCTGACCATCAACTGCCAGAGCAGTATGCAATGGCAAATACGCAAGACACCCATCAGCAGCTGGAAACTGGAAGTAGAAGACTTTAAAAAGGGTAGATATCAGGTTTTCAGATTTCTTACTTATGCGTTACAGTAAGAAGGGACTGCAGAACAGACAGGTTACTGTTTACAAAACCAGGGGAAGGGATTATTCCTTACCAAGTAATTCCTTTGATCACTACTTACCTTCAATTTTAATGATAATGATTGGTGAGCTATGAATATCTGAGTAAATCACCACTGTATTTCTCCAAAATCTGATTAATTGCAGATTTTGGTTTTGTAGGTTTTTTTAAGGATAAGTGAATATAAAATTTTTAAAATCTTTTAAATGGCAGAACTCCTACTGGAGCTGCTTTAAGCAATGTGGTATTTCATAAAAAAATATCAGTTTACATCCTGAAACAGTTTGTTGTGCCAGGTCAGCATGCAGTACAAAAATGTAATACGGTACAACCTTGAATAACGTTCCCTGCACCTGAGTCATTTTTGCTAGTGTGAACCAAATGTGCTCAAACATCATGTCACGTAATACAAGATTCTCCTGTGTGTGTGTGAGCGTGTATAGCCCAGTGTATCCCTGCACAGTCTCTCTTTATTCAGAAATACTGGTTTTGCTTAATGATGAGATATTGTCCAGTGCAGAGTTGACAGTGGTCACCGTTTCTGCAGTTTTTACTTAATGGATGTCAAGAACTAAATTCAAGTACATGAATCACTTTCTATATAACTTACCCTAAGACTTGTCAGTGATTGATGTGAACTTTCTATAAATCGCAATGATTTTACATTGACAAAGCTGTAGCAGCCATCTGTTCTTGCAGAGAGCATATAAAGGCACAGAACAGCAATAAAACAATTAAATAAAACACTGGTCTGGAAAAGAGCTTTGTTAAAAAATGTATTTTCCAATCATTGAAACACATGGAAAGTGCAGAGACAAGTTAATCTATGTGATGTATTTACATACTCTTACAGACAAAATTAGAACAGAAACACATTCAGAATATAACCTGATTAAATATTTAGTTCAGTCCTGAGCATTTGATATTTAATACAGTATAAACATAGCAATAGTAAAAAAAAAATCTTAATTATTTGATTTGTGTTGTTACAATTTCTGCTAAACTTTGCTCATTTGGCTAAATGTTCTTTTACCAGCAATATTTAGATTTTGATATATGCAACTTCAGTGACATTGGTACCTGGAAACAGAATTAATTACATTCATTATACCCTGCTGTGCAGAGTAAATTCCATTTCAAGAGTAATATTTATAGTTTTATACTGATGGGGGTTTATTTGTATGTATTATTTTAGCTTATTCTATTGAGTGTTTCAAGTGTGAGTAATCTGAATTAGCAAAAATACTCCCCAAACCTCCAAACCCAGAGCTGTTAAAAGCTGCCTAATAATATGTTCAACTTTACCAATCTGGAAAATGAGAAGTATGTATATATTTGTCTCTCATTTTTAAATGAGTTTTGCAAGCTAAAGCCAGCAATGCTGTAATTTTTACCTCACCTCGTGCTTTCAAATCAGACAATAATACTTTTTTTTTGAAACAGCTAATCTGGCAAGAATCTAAACAGCTCTACATATTTTTCACAATAGCATCCTTAATGCCAAGTATTGTTATGGCCAGAACTGAACTATATTAAACAGAACATAAATAAGACTGTAAATAAATAAAAGAAAAATCATAAAGTACACCTCTAAACATCATTCTACAAACAACTTATATAATCAAATTGAGAAGTTGAAAATGTCAACCTTCATTTCACCTCTACATTAAATAATTCCAGATTTGTTTTTGAAAAATTGACCTTTCAAACATAAATGTTATCTCAAACCCAAGAAACAAAAACCAAATGGGGCATTCATAAAGGATGTTCAGTCATCTTGCCCAAAATAGCAAGCCTGGCTATACATTTAAGTGAACTGATGTATTTGTGCGTAAGAAAACCCTTGGGTGTTACACAGACCTCTCATCACAGAGTTGTCACTTTGAATCTGAGACAGCTGCCACCATATTGTGGTTATATTTACTTCCATTTTCTCACCAAGTAATTTATAATCTTTTTGAAAAGAAGAAGTCCATGCATACTGGCTTGTTATTCCAGGAAGAAAACTTCAGCCGGTGACTTAAATACATTTGAGTGCAACATATTAAGTAGAATTATTTCATTTTCTATTAGCTGCACTGTCCACCTGCTTACACAGTACCCACAGAAGACAAGACCCCAACTGCTGTACCAAGATACCTCCATCTAATGCTCTGGACTTCTTACGGAATGAATGCAAGCTGATGCTTCTTCCTAGCAGACTGCTTCATACATGGCAAATTTGAAACATGCCATTCGCATCTGTTTATTAAAACCTTGTGCACCTCAACTGCTTATGGGGTCAATTGTGTATTTTTAAAAGTGTTGTTTATTGTACTGCAATATGTGAAGACTTCTAGTCAGGAACTTTTCTTTTTCAGAAGGGGTTTACTTTATCAACAAGACTTCTGATATACGAGTTAGCATGTGACATTCTTCTCGTGGTACTAATACTTTAATGAAAACATCTTTATATTTGTAAACTTAACACACACTTTTACATGTTCCTAGTTGGCAATAGCACAGCCACTCAGACAAAAGATTAACATAAAGAAACTCATTTTTAAGCGTACAGTGGATACAACTATTCTGATTTCAATGTGGGTATTATGAATTTGATTCAGTTTCCAGTTAAGAAAGCAGCTGCCCCTTTTGGTAGTCTTGTAATAAGTTTTTTTAGGGTTACTTGTCTGCCTGGCCTTTGTCACTCTCCTGCAGATGCAAGAAACCTTTTAGTGCAGGTTAAAGTACTGTACATTCACAAACCTAAACTCTGAACTCTGTCTCTTCCTACAAAGTATTAAAATCAAAACAGAAGAAACTTGGTTTTGGAAACAAGGTGATGAATCTAATTAGCAGATATTGATGTTTTGGAAAGAAGCTCACACTCGTGGTTAACTTTAAACTATAGAAGTCACACTTGTACAAAAATATTGCATGGCAAAACAGCCATCTTCACAGTCTGCTCACATGAAAATAGTGAAAAGATAAACAATCTTCTGTTGAACCTATTATTTCTCAGTACAGTGCAGTTCAACAGGATACATGCTTAGTACTGCCTTTGTTCCTTTGTTCCATCTTTACAAAACAAAAACATGCAATACATACAAACTGTACAAAATCAGCATCACTATACCAAAAGTAATCTACTTTGGTTTTCTTCTTGTTGGTGTTCTTTTTAAGCAATTCACTATATTTTACAAATAAACACATCAATAGTGAATGTAAAATAGAAGATCCTTAAAAGCAGGTCACTGAAACTACAAAGTTCATCTGAAAAGAGATGAGCAAGTGGAAAAACACTTCAATGAAAATGCATAATTATACATCATCAGCTGGAAGGGCTGGTATACTGATCTTTGCTCTTGTGAAGTATGCTATCTTCTCCCTGAAATTGGAAAAGAGAACATGTTATTATTTTACTATTTATGGCATGACTCCAATGTCATCTGCTGTACAGATGAAATGTTACAGCATAGTTCTTTAAAATATGGGTTTGGAAAACATACAGTGAGGAAAATACACAGTGAATTAATTTACAACAAATGGGGTTGCCAGAGCATTCTGACATAATTCCCTTCTTAGGCAGAGTTATGTAAAAAGCAGCTCCAATTTTTAAAAAGAAAAAAATATCAATATTTCATTAATAACTCCAATGATGAGACTGAAATATTGATCTAGTCACCGAATTTCCTATGATGATATTTCAGTGGGGGAGTGCGTGAAAAGGCAAATAAAGCTTTTTATCCTGACATGGGAAGAGAGGTCAAAAAATAAAAATTGGGTCTGGGTAAGACTCAGAGGAGCAGAATTGTCAGCCCATTCTCTAGTTGCTTCCGCTGTGCTGTTACCATTTCTGTCTCCTATGAAGTGAGAGATTACTGAAGCATAACAAGTTTGCACAAGCTTGTCTGCCAGCAGCCTAGAAAGCTGATAAGTATTGGGGGCTTAAAATTAAAGCTCAGAACAGTCATTCTTCTTGAGAGCTTCAAAAATGCCTTTGTGAGATAAGTCTTAAAGGCCACAGCACTGTAACCAGTCTGACTAGCAGGACGAGTACAATTCAGCCTTAGGAGGGAACTATTTGTCCAGGAGACTAAACCACGTTTTCCACTGGTGAAGCTTGAGTTCCCTTTAGAAACAGCAGCTCAGAGCAAAATCAATTATGTAAACTGGATTTCTCAGCTAATTGTGTGGTGATTAGAAGATAAAAGTGAATGGAGTCTTACAATACCCTTTTTGCAGGGGAATGATGTCTTGAGCGCTATTACATGTGAATTTGTGCAGCAGCCTCTTTGTGGTGACTGTTAAATGACCAGCACTGATCAAAACTCTTTCTCAAGACTCGCACAGAAAGTCGGAACTGTTTGAAGACACTGTGAGTTTCGTGGTGAAGATAAACAGCTCAGATGTAACACTGCTTTGCTGAGGAACCCGTTTCCTTTCTCTCTTGCTTCGATCATGCATGACTTAACAGTTGTGGTTCACAGCACATGCCGCACAGGCCCTTGGTTGCTTACAGACTTCTCAAAATGCTCACAACAGACTGGGTTAAATTTCCCATGCAAAATTCAGAAATAAAACGTTAAAAAAGTGTTTTATGACAACACAGGTTGAATTAGCTTACAGTATTGCTTCTATGTGGAAGAGTAAGCACTGTATTTTTCAATCACCTTTTATATTTATTTTTATGTAGAAGTGTGGCCTTTGGGCTGCAAGCCTGCCACTTACTGTCCCAGCCTTTTAGGACTTCAGACCAATTAGAATTAAGGCTTGAGATATAAAGTTTTCATTCTGGCTTACACTAAGCAAGAACATTTGATTAATTGCTTTACGTAATCTGTTGCTGTTCCCACAACCAAAAGGAGGAGGGAAACAAAAATGAGGGATTTGAGATCTTTCTTGAAAAATTATTCTTAAGCAAGGCACAAGTAGTGGTTAATCAGTTTCTTGATGAGATGTATACTGTGCTACTTCTCCTTGAAGGGCGATTTGCTGCAGGCACCTGCCATCACTCGAAAAGATCCCATTACTTAAAGCCTACTGTCCATCTGCTGTGGGTGAGGTGAGCCATGGCAATGGCCTCACGTGCTTGCCTGCAGCAGATGCCACACAGAGGTCAAACTTCCCACTCTGCTTCCTCACCACTACAGCTCAGCTGTAACACTGCCACTTCTGCCACGTGGGCAAGTTACTGAGGCCCCGTCCTCCGAAACTCCAGCTTAGAGCTATGTTCAAAATGTATGATGTTTCTTGCAATTCAAAGGCACATGGATTTTTGTACTTGTGTTACAGGACACGTCTGATTATATTTAGAAATAATTCATGTTATTGAATGAAAAGCAGAAGCAGACATACCTGAATGACTGCACCTGCAGTGGCACTTTCTGGCTCTGCTCCCGTAGCCGGCATACGTCCTTAGAGGCTTTCCTCATCAATTTCTCTGCACTTAAACTTTGTTTCTGTTCTTCTTTGGACTGTTCAGCCTATGAATGGGGAAAAATAACTATATTTTGTTAATTATGAAAAACTAGTAATTTCAAAGAAATGACAAATTCTTCTGTATCAAAAAAAACCACTTGGCAGTGTTAGGTTGAACTCGATGACCTTAAAGGTCTTTCCCAACCTAAATGATTCTATGAAAATCTTTACACAAAGGCTCAGTGAGACAAAAGACTGACATCAATGACAAGCCTCAGTCATGGGCACAAAATAAGATATCAGAGCTTTTCTTAAAAAAATAAATAGAGCAGATCCCTTGCCATCACAGGTGGCTGCCAGCTGTTATAAAGTTTGATATTTCTTGGGGCTGTAGTTAGACAATACCTAAATTTGCATAAACGAATGCTGTCTATCCAAGTATCTTTGTAGAACTGGGAGACAGTGATTCTCTTATTTCCTAATGAAAGCTCTCCACAAAGTTGCCTACACCTAATGTAAAATGACAGACAAAAAAAAAAAATAGAGGTGTCCTCTCAAGATACATTTTTGAGTTTTGTTGACCTTGTTAGCAAAGTTAATGTTCCTGAACTCCTGTGCTTTTATTCATGACACAAAACCTGTTGTTCATGCGAGACTCACTCCCTTCATTTGCATTGTAGTGGTGTCAAAGCCAAGGCAAGCAAACAGTTTGGTATCAAGAGGGCAAGGCTCTTTCTTGACATGAACATTGTTTAGCAGCCAAATATACAGTAAGTAACTTCTTGTCTCATATTTATTTTTAGATAGAAGCGTGGCCTTTGGGCTGCTAGCCTGCCACTTACTGCCCTGCCTTTCAGGAATTCACAACAAGCTGAACACCAGCACGTTACAGTGTTTCTGTACCTTGGTATTGCTGGCTCTGTTAGGTCTGTCTTTACCAAGCACTGCTGCATCAACAAGACAATTGCAGCTGTACCATCCACCATTTCAGTGACAGAGTGCTATTGAGTTGTATTTTGTTTTTTAAAATGCTTTATCAAGGGTTTCTGATAATAATTTGAAGAGCAGCTCTTTTAGGTGGGCAGTCACCTGGATCTCTTCAGTAAATGGCCCCCGTTTATTTGCCGGTGAGTCCCATGATGGATGGATTATCATCTGGGGTGCATGGCATGGGCAATACCACCTTGTGTGGTGTGCACTTAGCTTCATATCTAGACTGCAGGGACACTCAGGCAAATGTTATTTACTGCATTTTGAATTTTGTCAGGCATCAAAATTTAATAGAAGCAGTTCACATTCTTAAAAAACTTTTTAAGTTCTTCAGAAATAAATTTTTGATGCTTAACTTTAGGCACTCAGAATTGAAAAATGCAGTTCTGTTACCTCAAAAGAAAAAACACATACCCAAGCTAGAAACAGTGATCTTGAAAGCTGGTTTTTAACTTGGGAGTTCACACCTCCAGTTCTGAATTCAACCCAGTTCCAAAGAACAAAACCAACCAATTCAAAAAAGTTAGTCCATGCTGTCCGTTTCATAGTAGGTATTTACAGAAATCTGTTCACAGCAGGGTAGTGGTATCCGGTCTGTTGAAATGCACTCCAGGGTTTAATAAAGTGTTCTACATGAAAGAGCACCACCCTTTCAAAAATTCACTCAAAATGCAGTCTGCTTGTACTGCTGTTAACTTCTTCACTCCCCAACTCCAAAACAGCTATGAATTTATAATGACATTAACCTGTATTGTTTTCCTTCTCAGTTAGTGAACATAAATTTGCAACCTACAACTGCTACTGTTTTAACTAATTCTACGTATGTCAGTGACCATATGTTTTATCTGCTCCCCTAGTTAATATTTATCAAAGCACTAAACATACCATATTTCAAAATTTTCTAATTTTATCTTTTCCCTAACTATACCTGACATGCTTGTGACTACTGCATTTCAGGTTAACAGCATGGATGACTTTTTTTCATGCTCTCTACTACCATGTACTTTATTTTTTCAGCATGGTCTCAGAGAAACTTTGATTCCAGCCCAGTGTCTCTAGGAGTAAGCACATGAGAATGCATGTATATGACAAAGTTTATATTTACATCATGTTTCTTGAGTGATTTATAAAGATATTGAGTCTTCCATTTATATAAAATACAGAAAAGCACACTAATACATTGACCATACATTCAGTAAGTGCCAAAAATAAGTGCCAGATAGGAATCTGTCCTTAGGTTAAGCATGAGATAACAGAAAAGAAACAGTACCAAAATTAAAGCTGAAACACTAATTCCTGTCTTGTTCTTCAGTGGGTTTTGTATAGGAGAATGAAGGTAAATTTTAAGAAAGACTGTTAACTGTGCAAAGCACAGTGGAACAAGGACACATCTGTAGTATTAGTGACATAACTGCAGATTAGCTCTACATAGCAGATGTACTGAAAAGATATTTACAGGAATCTTTGCTGGACATACACAAAGAGGAAGTACTTCAGAGGACACCAGGTGTCTGAAAACTTACTTGTATGAAGATTTAAGATTAAACTTTGAAATATCGCATGATGTCTCACAAAAATACAATCTAAACAAGAGAAAATGCTTCTGGTGCACAGAATCTACCTACTGTTTTCTGATCTGCAGGTATTAGCGGGCTTTATGTACTTGCTGTACTTAGGAAGGTGTGGTAGGAAGGGGAGGCAAGGTATGGAGTCTGTATTTGACTTCAAGCAGAGTAACTGCATGCTAGCAAGCAGCCACTGATTTTCAACTTCACCCACATCTGCGGTTTCATTTTTCACTTGAGACGCTCCCAATGTCTCTGGCAGTTCCAGCTGCTGCATTAGTCTGCGCCATTATAATGCCTGCAGGATCTAAAAAATAATCTATGACAATGTTCTCTAGGCTGCTGTGTTTTGCCAACCCTAGAGGAAACAGTGACAGCAGAGTACAGCATTCTCAGAGTTGTTTTTCTCCACAGGGGAAGGCTGCAATGATTTGAAGGGAAAAAATATTTCTAGAAAATTCGTAAGCACTCTTCAAAAAGTTGGAGTGGCTGGGATCATTGTTCTGACTTTTAGATTGAAAAGGTGAACTTAAATGCTGTGCTACAGCCTGCATATAATTTAAGAATGTATATTTTTACCCGTATTCCTCATTACAATGTGTGTCATGGTGCTGATCACTGACACCAGAGATATGAAATATGACAAACCTATCTGCTGCCTTGAAAGAGCAAGCTGAAAGAAGAAAGCACAAATCCAAAGGATTTATAGTATTAAATGTTGCAGAGGCACACTCTATTCTAGTGGGAATAGTTTTAGAGTGGGAGTAGTTTCAAATGAACAATTAAAAGTTATAATTTCTATCATGCATTCAGCATTAGGTATAAACTATGAACTTCTCAATAAGTTTAGCTATGCGTCTTTTATGTAAGCCCTTATTTTTATGGGTCAAAACTTAGCAAGATCTAATTCATACAATGGATCCACATGGTAAAAAAACCCCAAACAGTTACATTGTGTGATGTTTAAAGGTTGTGCTGTCTTACCTGATTTTGCACAAGCATTTTTCAGCACACTTGTCAATGCTCAACCTAAACTCTGCTAGTATTTTATAGCCACTAGCTATAAGCAACAACAGATGTCAAGGAAAGAGAGACAGGAACACAGATAGGACAGAACAGAGCATATACAGAGCTGGGAGAACATATTGGGAAATATCAGATGGTCAAGGACTTCTTGAAGTAGCTGGTATCATTATGGTTAATGACTTCTGAGGGATTTTGCTTCCAGGAATTTATCAAACTCGTTTTTGAACCTATGCAAACTGGCAGCACTCTAATGTTTTGCACAAAATATTTTTACAGTTTCTAAATATTGTGCTCTCTTTCTTTGTATTTAAAATGCCACCTCTTCAATTCCCTACTTCCTGCGTTATAAAAGACAATGATTAATTGCTCTCCTCCACCTCACTCATGATCTTATAGACTTCAGTTGTAGCTACTTAGCCACTCCTACAACATGGAAGCCACTTCCCATTGGTCATCCACTTTGAGAAGGAAAACCAGAACTGACCACTATTTCATTTACAGCCATAGCATGTATTTATAACATAAAAAAAGATTTATTTTGTTCCAGCTTCTTTTCTTAGTATTTCCTGTTTTATTTGCTTTTTGACATCTGCTGTTCATTGCAATGTTTCTGCTGATGTTTTTGTTTCTTATATCCAACAGAAACATCTAATCCAGAGTTCAGCTTCGTATATTTAAACCTCAGGATCATCTCTTCCCTCCTCTATACATGACTATTTACTGATATTTAGATTTGAAAAAACCAGCAAACCCAACAAATTTTCATACACGTTAGGATGTTCTCTGCACCTTTTTAAAATTGCTATCCATTGTTATTACTCCAAGTAACTTTCCGTCAAAAACCACTCATCTCTTATCAACCATAAACAGCTAAATAAGACAAGTCTCTCCTGGATGTCAATAACAACCTCCCCTCTTTGAAAACTGATATATGTTGACTGACATAGATGGGAAGAGGGTTCCAGAGGGCACCTACTCGAGCCTCCTGCTCAGAGTAAGCGAAGCTAGAGTTGGACACTTAGGGTCTTGTCCAGTTAGGTTCTGGATATCTCCAGCTGTGGAGGCTGGGGTGGGTTTTTTTGTTTGATTGGGTTATTCACTTCCCTAACAACGTCTCTTGGCCTCTATTTCAGTGTATGATCACCCTCACAGTTTAAAAACACAACCAGCCTCCCCAATACATAACAAAACCTCCACATCCAGTCCTTCAACACCTCTTTCTACCTGTTACAAAGATGTTCTGGCAACAAGCTCTGTGCAGATTGCAAATCAGCTGATGCCAGAGGACAAAAAGCATATGCAACTCTGTAGAATCATGGCTAGGATGCGCGAATTTTAAATTAACTTTTAAGTAGATTTCAATAATATTTTACTACACCAACCACAATTATTACTCCAAATAATAGTGTTTCTACTCTGAATTACCTAAGTATTTAGAGGGCACTAGAAAAACATGACCTCAAATTCTATGTTTAAATGCTGTACTATTGACTAATACAGGAAAAACTGTTTACACTATGTATTTCAGAGGCGTAATTAGTGAAATGTGAGGTTCAGTAAAAATTTTTTAAGATCACGGATCGAATACTTTAATGAATTTATAGAAAAGGTAGGGGCATATGTGTATTGACCCACACAGTATTTGTATGCTGCTCATACCTGTTTTTCAGCTTGTTTCAAGAGTTTCTGGAATCGTTCGTCCTCCAGCACACACAAGGGAAGGTCTGTCTCGCCTCTACCTTTCATTTCCTCAAGCTTTTGTTTCAGATCCCGCAAGGCCTGAAGCTCATCATTCAGACGATTCTGTCTCGTGCGTGATGCCTGGAGGTCCAGCTCCAAGTCTAGGGAAGTGCGTATGGGGCACTCTTGCATAGCTCTTCGCATGATTGGTTGGCAAACAGGCTGAATCGTTTGGGAGACAGAACAATAAAAATTAATAGCTAGAGAGGCTAGGGTAGAGTTTGACATAATACAGTCAGAAAAGCTCAAATATTTTTAGGTTTTTTTTCTGTAGCAGAAAGCTGCTATGATGAGACCAAGTCCAAAAATTCATTTGTTCTGGATTTTTTTCTTCGGCTGCTACCTAAAAATAAATGCAAAAGTTTCTCCAAACAGGTGCACAATGATATATTTACCAGGACAACACGATGGCAGGAGACCAACACTACACAGCCTTCCCCATTGATTTCAACTACATTATTCATTTTTAGAAACTTTTGCTTTTTCAAGGCCTAAGCAAACACATAAAGTTCAGAACTCTGTAAACATGCATTTATTTAGTGTATTTCACATTATTTACCATCCTATGAATTTTCACATTAATAAGTCGGGCAGGAGAAGCCATTCCAGTATTTCTTATGTCAAATGAAATCCTGCTACCTGGTAACAACGCTTCCACAGAAGGGTTTATTTACAACTAAGATTAAAAAATACCTCTCTCAACTTATGTAAGAATGAGCTCCATGCTTGAGAAATACAGTTGTACTCTCCTGTTCTTCAGTACTTTTGCTACTCAAACACTCCTGGAGAAGAGTAAATCCTTTTTAAAAGAACATCTGAATCCTTGAATTTTCCACCAAAATCTGTTCAAGATATGTTCTGGTGTTGACTTTTGTGCAGTGTAAGTCACCTTAGATGACTTCGTAATCATTGGTTTCTTTACCGCAGACCCCTCTGACAGTAATAAGCTAAAGTTCAACAGTAAATGCCGCAATGCTGAGCACCAGTGTCTTGCTGCTGCCTTCAACCACAACTAGAACATCCTAAGCTCTGCTGGTGGGGGGAAGATGTACGACAGTCCACTGTGATGAGATTTCAACCTGGAACTAGAGGCCTACACGAGATACTCGCATCGCTTTTGCCGAAATACTTGAAATAAAGCATATAGTTTGTTTCTTATTCCTTCCCTCCCCACACTTTGTTTTAAACCACGTCCAGGTAACACAGCACATACCCGTTTAACTCTTAGGCTCCGCCGTTCTGTGGCATTTCTCACAAAGAGAGACTTTTTGGCTAGTGTTGAGCTGTCGCTGTCACTTCGATTCAACTGTCAAAATGTACATAAAAAACAGCTATAAAGCATCTTCATATACAAATATATCTGTATTGATATAAGCAGTCAGAAAATCTCAGTGTTCATATACGTGTAGGTAATTCTTTGTATAAGTAAAACTTTTTCAACTAGAATAAATGTCTACTCTAAAATTTTATTCCTAAACCAAAATAACTATTGATCTGACTGAATGAATAGCAAGCAGACTCTTCAGGAGTGCAAAGAAGTTAACTATGGTTATTAAGTACTGTCAAATCACTGTCAGGCATTCACATGACTCCAGGTTATAAACTATGGATTTTGTTTACCTGGGGCAGGATTTTAACAAATTTATTACAGGGAAGATAAATTACTGTAGATATGTGCCTGTCTGAAAAACTGTATTTTGGACTATTATCTGTAGCAAGTTTATATGTGCCTATAGCTTCCTTCAGAAGCACTTCCTGCTTCTCAAAAATACGCACCACAGCTCAGCAGTAGTTTCTTTCTAATTATAGCATTAGTTCCACACACATCAGTGCAGACTGACTGTTAGATGCATCAGCATGCGTGGTGGTAACCTTCAGAGAAAACAGAAGCAACTATCTGCAGGATATTTATTTCACCTCTTCAGAAAAGGACAGACAAAAAGAATCATTCAGCTAACAGTTCAGTAACCAAAGCCAGAGCCCTCAAGCACACTTACACAGCACTGACTGGGAGCTGGAGGTGAGAAATGCAACCTCCAGAGACAAACCTGTCTTTTCACCATGGAGCCAGCACTGAGCCCTTACCCCTGGATATGCACAGGTGGCCACCATCACTGATTTTCTTTAAGTGCTCTGCAAGGGTTACTTTCAAAAGCACCAATGGACTTGCGGTCTGTCCTTCATGCCTCAAACCCCTTTGTGTTTGCTGTAACTTCGTATGGGAGTAGGCTCCTTCTTAAAGCCAGGCCATCACCTCTGGCAGTTAGCCAGAGCATACCCAGCAGACACTTCCCTCTAGCACTGCTCCACAAAGCAAGTGAGGCTGGATATGCTTGTGGTGCGAGCTAGAGACATCCGAGTTGTTCCGCTCTCTCTGCCAACTCAGATAAAAGCTACACTGCAAACTCCAGAGCCTCAGCAGTGGACTGCAAGTACTTCTAAAGCTACAGAAGATTCATCTGTGCAAACACGGGTTCTTCCTAGGCTACTTTCTTTCCAGGAAATAGTGTACACAACAAGAGAAAGAATGGTTTATTCTAGGTACTTTTTTTTTTTTAATAGTGGTTTCTGGCAGCAGGTACGTAGCACTGTCCAAAGTTACAAAAGCCCAATAGTTTTCCAGATGCAGAAACCTCAGGAGTTTATACTAACTAGACTATCTGAGCAACTGGTGTTACTTCCTGTTGAAGACCTCCAGAGGCAGTAAGCCAAGGCTACATTTTTGCCAACAGAGCCAATTTCCAGTGTAAAGATGAAGGCTAGGTTCTGAATTCAGCCAATAATCTATCCAAATTATATAAAGACTGTTACAAAATGATCTACTCTGTTTCATTCTGGAGGGTATACAAAGCAGTTACTTAAGTATTTACATACTGATCATAGTTGTTTTTTTAAGCCAATGATAATCACAGAGAAGGGATCAGCTTTAATGCTCCCAAATGATTAAGGCAACCACCTCTAACCGAAATGGAGAAGAATTGAAGCACAAGACTTCTTTTTTAAAAAGTCATAATTGTGTGAGTAACCTTTAGAAACTGAAGATCAAAAACAAATTGCTTTTTGTATGGTGCCTGTAGTTAAAATCTATAGAGATGGTAATGCATGCTTAAATCTTTAAACACATGATTTTGACTGTTAGTTTAGCAGCAACAGGGTCCATTATTTAATTTTTTTTACCATGCTGCCATAGGTCTGGAAAGACTGGAGAACATTGTTGCCAAAGCCATCTTTAATGCTCAAGGTAGAGCCTGCACATCTTGCAAATATGTAATTACAGCAGGATTTGGGCTGCCCGCATTTAAAACCAGTTGAGATACAAAGTGAGATGTAAAACTGATGACTGAGCTCTTTCCACACTGTTACCCTGAAATGGTTACGTTATTAAAATATGGTAATGCAATGGCAGTTTACAGTGAACTCTATTCTACGTTTAACAAATTATTTTGCTGTGAGTGCACTGTAGTTGCTGACATGCAGTGAAACACCCTTTTTGCAGACAGCCAACACAGGAATCTGTGTTACTTCTCTCCAGTGGGATGTATTTTTGCCCTAGTAAAGGTGTTTTGTAAGAGTACACAACTCTGCTGAAAGTCAGTTCCACTATGCATCAGGTCAGTGAGGGAAAGAAAGAACCTAGAGAGAGCACAGTCTCTGCCTCTTGCAGGGAAGACTGGTACATGACTCACTGTCATTAATGCATCATTCCCAAGAAGTTAAATGACTCTTCAGTTAATAGCTCTTCATTTCAAGTGTTTTTCCTCTTACCCTACAGATGTATTGGTTCCGCTCGCCTGGAGAGAAGGTTTGTGAGCGCACTATCATGCTGTTCCTGACAAAAGGACGCTGTCTTGAGCTCCAGCTGCCTCTGTCCTTGGGTCGGACTGTTGCGTTCTCGTTAACTAATTCCTCAGTGTTAGTCTCTTTATCAACCTATGAAAAGGAATTCAGTTTATGAGAATTACTATATCCAGACACACACCACTACGTATTTTGCACCTTTGGATTTTACAAGCACTCTTGTTACCTTGCAGCAGATGGAAAAGGACCAGCAGCAAAAAGCATCTTCTACATACATGGGAGCTATGCTAAGGAAAGAAACAGAATTCCTAAAATACCTAACAGTCTTTAAAGGTACTCTTTCTACCCTGTAAAACCAAATATTTTGTAGAAGGGCCTTTTCTGCCTTGCAGATGATCTGATGCAATCACGGTGCAAGTGTTTTGCTTTGTCATTTGCAGACATTATTATTATCATTGCACATTTATTTTGTTCTATTTTTGCAGAAGAGCAAGTTGATGCCATGCTAGAGATGGTGCCTGTGCACACTGAAAGGGGTAAAATTACATTGCCCAGGTTCTTCCAGACACAGTCATATGTCCCTCAAACAGTGGGGCTGCCCAGTGAAAAGACTCTGCTATCTGCTGTCCCTCAGAAGGACCTGCTGCCTACTGGAGTTGCCCCACACGTGCAGGGAGAGCTTCAGGTACCAACATCCCCACAGGTGGTGCAGCCTGTGCCTACGTGCAGCAATCTTGACAGCCCGGCTAGAACAAGCACCGCAGCAGCTGGCACATCTGATGTTACTGATGGGCACTAGGGCATTTTCTTCAACTTGGGTCCTTTAATGAGGTTCATGCTTTTCAATGTGCATGTGATAAATACAATGACCTAAATTGCACAACTGCGGCCCTGAGAGGACCTGGCACACGAAGATACACACTATGGCTCCCTTTACAATGAGGTGTGCTATGTCTTTCACTCACTGTCCAGGTCTGTCCAGCACAGGCTTAGCGAAACACTTGTGCGCGTGCCTAACCTTCAGATGTTGTCCTTGATGTCTCCCCTTGCTGAATTAGGGCTTTGATCTATATTTGCTTGCTACCCAGCAGACTGTCAGTCCTTTAAATACCACAGTCTTAGCTCATCTGGCATCTTGCCAGACTAAATGGAAATTAATTAGTTTCCAGCAAGTGCATTGAGACGTTAAACTTCTGTATCGTCACAAACTTGACGGATCAAGATTTCATTCTTTGCCTCTTTACCTTTGCTATTTTACAGAACTTTTAGACTCAATGCATGCAATATGTGTTTTCATTAAGATGCAGAAAGTTGTTCTAAAAATTTTACTTCTAGAGTGTGTGCTACCACAAAGTGCTTTCAGAAAGGTCGAATACAATTTGAAGTCAACAGTTAACTAGAACATGGAATTTGCATGTTACGTGCAATGTGTGGGTAGTTCAATAGTGCAGTTTAATACACATTTTATGTGTAATTTTCTATTCATTAATCTCCTCTTCTCTGCTAAGCCAGTTTTTGTATTTGACACCCTAATATAAAGGGAAGACATAAGGAAATTCTCTCATTGGTTTCAAGATCTTGACCTGTGTTTTGTCTTTCCCAATTTATCAGGTGAATCAGAAAAAAAAGGAAACAATGAAACAGATGTGCAGAAATATTTTAAATATGCGGAAGTTGAAGCTACTGAACTTCACTTGCATATTGGATATTCTCCCTATGCTACAAAAAAGTGAAGACAGACATTTTCTAGTCAACCAGCTCTGCCTTAGAAGTTCTGCCTAGCGTGTCTGTTAAATGTCCTCTTCATAGCTCAGAAGTGACCACACCAATTTCATTAAAAGTACAGACTGACTGGGCTACAGCAAGGGCCACATCAAATTGTAAATGCTCAGAGGCAGCAGGATTTTACATTAACTGCTCAGAAACAGATTTTCAGGCACAGTAAGATACTGTAGGAACGTGTATTTCAAGATATTCACCAGTGTTAGTATTACAGCAGCTTGTTGGCTCTCATGGGCCTCATCACTGTTCTCTCTGTCCGTGTCTTCATTTGTTTCTGGTGCATCAATGAGTAACCCCACGTCATCAGTACAGCTGCCTTCTACTGCCAGCTTAATGCCATCCTCCTCTTCATCCTCAGTTTCATCAGAGGCTTCCGTGAGCATTTCTAACCTGCATGAACAGAAGTAGCCCAGGCTTATTCTCAAATTGAAAACTCAGAGAAAGAAATCAGAAGGCCTAGACTTTCACTCATGTATAATGTACTTACTTTCCTGACAGGAAAACCAAGAGTATCAACCAAATGCTTCCATTAAGATCACGTGAAGACAAATTTCATTATATGTTCCAATAAAACCCAACAAGCTCTAATCCAGTTCGCCTTCAAGATCACTGTGACAACACTGCCCTGCATTCAGCAGCTGTATGTTTGTAGCACTGAAGGACTTTGGTTGCAATAAATAAAACAAACGAGCAGGTCTCCCCTTCCCCCCAGTACAGCACGTATTTATTTCTACGCTGGAGCTAAGAAATTGCACAGCAACATAACTGAACAAAGCAATTTAGCAAGAAATTTTTTTCTTGGGAAAGCTCACAACTTCTAAAACAAGACCATCAATGGAAGCACACACACACTGACTGTGTCAGCGAGCAGTTGTCTTTTCAAATCCTATTCATTGCTTATTACAGTTAATGCAGTTAACATTTGATGTGAGACATTCTAGTACACCACCAGTGGCTTAGACTCTCCAAGTGGCTTTACAGGAAGATGTACACGGAATGGAGGAGCACCAGCAGTAGGAGCTAATAAAGCAGTCAAGACACTGTAAATCTCTCTGAAGGTGAATGAGTTGACCACACAAGAGAACAAGACTTTACCCTGACTGCAGTGGTGGTGAGACACTGCAAAAGGTTGCCCAGAGAAGCTGTGGATGCCCCATCATTGGAAGTGACCAAGGTCAGGTTGGATGGGGCTTTGAGCAACCTGGTCTAGTGGAAAGCGTTGCCACCCATGGCAGAGGGGCTGGACCACATAATTTTTAAAGCTGCCTTCCAATGAAAATCACTCTATGATTCCATGATCTCCTCTCTAAATACAGCCTTTTTATTTGTCAAAGAATAGGAGGAACAAGTGGAATCATCCAAGCATGAACAGTGAGGGAAGAAAAGGGGATTTACCAGTCTTCCTCAGAGCCCCTTTGCTCCCGTTCCTCCTCCTCCTCCTCGTCTTCAGCCAGCTCTTGTTCTACCGCTTCCAGCTCAGCAGACGTCCTCTCTAGCAGAGCTGACACAGCATCCTGCTCACAAGAAAAGAGATGAAACCAGAACTGAGTGATACATAACAGAGGTAAAAAAAATGACAATGCTTACAAGAGCTGTACTACCCTGCTCCCTGATGCCAGCAAAAACATGACTCATCACAATCATCAGGGTCTGAACTGTCAGTGTGTAGCATGTTAACTGATTGTTTTTATTCAGAGTAAATCTCAATCAAAAATAGATTGTTTGTAAAATGATAATGCATTCAAATATGCTCCTGTTCTCCTTGAATGTCTTGTCTCTTATTTCCCCCTCATATTTGTAATACCCCTAGGTAAAAAACCCAGTTGTTCCTAAAAGTTACAGTTTTTAACATAGTTCTCAAGGAAGCACTAAAGCTGAAAAGTATATTTAAACAGAAGAATTAGTATGTGTTTTGCGTAAACAGCATTTTCAGTGCAATGTCTTTAAGTATGCAAATTCAAATAATGAATAAATAGCATTTTTAATGTGTGCATATGAATATCAATGGGAAACTTAAGGAAGCTCTTCAATAATATTCTTTTTAAAATGAAACACAGCTGAAATGCTTCAAATTGGAGTGCTGTGTTTGTACTAAGCAGCAAAATCCCTGTCCATACTTGCTAACAAGTCTAAAACGCAGACCTATTAATACAGAAGTCACTGTAGCCAAAAGTGCCTGTGACACAACAAGGCCTTGGACCTCCAAGGGAGGACAATACCTGTGTTCAGGTAGCCACAGTGCAACAGCACAATTAGAGGCTATGGCTTTTTTCCTGCTATTACAGTAACAGCCAAGACATTGCTCACCAAGTCCAATGCGTCCGATGACTGTTTGCTTAACAGAAACATGGATTCTTCATTTTGTTCCTTCATTTTTTTTCTCAGAATTTGTTTGCAAGGCAATAGGTTGTACCACAGAGTACAAGTCTCATCAGAAAATGATAAGTCTGCCAGACTGATCTGAGTTCCAGCCTGCACATTACAAGAAAGGGGAAGAAAATTTTATTTTTTTTCCCCTCTACAAGTCAGCTAAAAATAAATTCTACAACATTTATAATGTAAAATAGGTAGCACAAGTCTGACACAAATCTTAATTCCCTTTTTAACTGTACCATTTTCTATTTCCACCCACTTCTAGATAAAATAAAAAATACAGGAGAAGGCTCTTCATATTGTCCAGTCTGCCATCTTTTATTTCAGTCTGTGGAATTTCTCCCCACATGCACACACACAACCCCCTCTATATCATTGTAAAGCACATATCTTTTTTCTATGGCACTCAATAATGAAAAACTGTGTCAATGAAACCTGCAGCATCAACTCATGGAGCAGCAAGTTTCAGTCAATTTTTCAGTTGTTCCACCACAAGAATCATCAATATAGCAAACAATAACGTACAACCTTGTTTGCTTTAACCAGTGAAAAAGCAGATGAAAAGACAGTAAAAGAGATTAAGAAACCTTTTTGTTTGGACAAACACTGACATTCACTGAGTTGGCACTCTGGGAAAACTTATGAAATACTCGTGTTTGGGCTGTGTCTTGAATAAAATCCTCTGTTCTTCGGTGAAGAACATCATCTTCACAGCTGCTGGGCTCCATATATAGCTCTTGCCAAGACTCTGGTCATGTTGCCCAGGGCTTTCTGCTGGGGGTGGTATCCCAACTGTTTCTTTTGATCTTATGACTAACCTTTATGTCTTTGGAGACTGATTTTTGTTGTTGTTGGGGTTTTTTTCTTCACCTTTGTATCCTGTGTTCTGTTGCATTTTTGTTTCGCTTGCCTTCCCTTACCTGAGGGGAAACTTCTTACATACTGAAAAAGGCCAAAACATTCCCCAGGAGTTAACTTTTACATTTTTGGAAGTGAGAGGCTGTTCCCAGTAGTCGGAGCTCATGAGCCTCACCAGATTGCAGCATCTCTGTAGCACGTTGCAACTAAAAATCTCACTGTGCTACTATATCAGACTCATGGTGAAAAACTAAACTGAGTTGTACCAGACCATACAAAAGCAATCTCAATTAAGTGAAGCAGCAGTAATTAGGTGATGACCACAATTAACAACAAAATTAATAAAGTGCTGGTTTCCAATAGGCCAGTCTATGAATGTCATGCTGTTTTATTTTTTCTACAGATCACATATAATCTACAACAACATACAAAAATGTAATTTAGTTTGTTCTTTTTGACAAGCTGTGATAATAAGGGTGTGCTCTTTTATAGGACATATTGTGGCTCTAATTCAGCTTTTACTTTAAAATCTAGTGTTACAGTAATGTTGCAATGAAGTTCATGGGTCTTTTTTGCGTATAAAACTGCAAAGATGGAATTATCAATCTGTAATTAAAGGGTTAAGGTAATGCAGTGTTAGAATTATCAAAACAACTCCTAAAACATCCATCCAGGATTAGATTCTGTATCAGGAATTTCAGAGAAAGGTATTACTTTAAGTACTACAGCAACAACCAAGTTATGCTTCAGAGTTTCTCCAAGTACCGTGGAATTCTAGCAGCACTGACCAGCAAAATTAGAAGGGACACTATAAACAAATGCCTGCCAAAAAGAAAGCCAGAAATAAAACTGCATACCAAGCATTCTTCCCGACGACTTCTACTGACAGCACAAACATCTACTCTCAGCGTCTTCTGCAGCAGCGCTGCTTGGGAAATGGCTACTCTGAATATCTCGTTGAATAAAATGGTTTCCATGGCAGGATGAACTTTTGTGCGGAACAGACAGCTGATATCAGTTGCTGATGGAAGCACTGCTACTCTAACATACCTGCCAGAAACAAAAGGAAATCTTTACCTGTGTTTGAACCAGCACTTGCTGGTGATACATTACAGAAGTTGGCTTCATCAACTGAAGGACTGCATAGCAAGAAAAATGAAACAGCAACACATTAGGTGGAATGGAAAAGAGGTGAAAAAGAGGAGTGAGACACTACTCCTGCCCCTTGCACAAAAATTCCCCAAAAAGGAATTTCTGTGCCTGGTAAGGCAGTAGCAAGAGAGGCAGCTAATCTCTATCCACATTTATCCTCTGGTTTAGTACGGGAACACTGAAGATCATGTCACAGATGGGAGGAAACACGATCTTCATGTTAACTAATAAGTTGAGAAAAATTTGGGTGGATATAAAAATTAAACTCTTAGAGTGATGTGAGCATCATGGAAAAGCAGTGATGTCTTTTAATCATTTAAAGTGACACACAAAAAAACCTCCAAAAAAATCAGAAAACTAAGGAAAATGAGGGAAAAACAGCTAGGCCCATCTTGAGCTAGGCTTAAGATCAGCTAATTATACTAAGTGAGACTTGGAGGAATGCATCTTGCCCACGGAATAATTTTAAATTGTTCCGCAGCTGCATTCTTTATATAGAACAAAAATGAATGGATAT
Source organism: Tapera naevia (assembly GCA_033556795.1). Taxonomy (NCBI): domain Eukaryota; kingdom Metazoa; phylum Chordata; class Aves; order Cuculiformes; family Neomorphidae; genus Tapera; species Tapera naevia. The sequence goes on along the minus strand of JAUMJJ010000172.1, from coordinate 10,810,264 downwards.
TATGTGGATGTAGCAACTTCCTGCTAACTTCCAGGTCTCATTTTAGTAGTAGTTTGATAAAGATATTCCTACCACAATTTGTATATATTACTTATCTATTACACAGCTTCTTGTACACACGAGTGAGCATAGCAAGTTCTACATCTTTTCTGTGTCTACGCATTAACCTGTTTCTGGTATTGGCTTTAAATACAATCGACATTTCGCTGTATAACAGAATGCAATGAAGCTAACTAAAGCAAGAAGAAAAAGCAGGCCAAAAAAAATTTGTCTGGAAAAAAATTGTTCTCCCCAAATTTATAGTACTATCGCTATATTTTCTGGCAATGACTTCATACATACTGTTACTATTATTAAAAATTTAGTTTTACGTTAATTTAACCAAAACAAATTAGGACTGTGAGGAATCTGATTTTGTTATTTGAATTTTGGAATAGCCTTTAGTCCCCAGTTATGCTTTAGTCTGCATGTGTATCCTAGATAGCAGATATCCAGCATTTTGACAAAGTGGTAGCATAATGTAATTCCAGTAATGTGGCTGCTGTATTCCCATAAATGTAGGTGAGCAATTTGCATGGTCTACTGAAAACAGCCATTTTAATAGATTAAGCAATTAGGAAACATTCAGAAAAGAGGCAGGAATAGAAAATACAGTATATTAAAAGTACGTTTAAAAAGTGTTTCATTGGCGCTTTCTTTTGCTAATTGTTAACTCACGTTAATTAAAAAAGTTTAAAAGTCAACCAGTGCCTCAGCTGTTGCAGTGACAAACCTATGACTTCTCAACTGATGAAAAAATGATCCTGACACAAATAACAAGTATTAGGCTAAGCTCTATCTAAAAGCTTGTTTTAGAAAAAGCTTTTATAAACAGTGTGGAAGCAGGCATCAGGAAGACCTCATGTCAAATCTATTCCTCTGTGTGCAGAGGTTCAATAAAGTACTAAACTATCCAACTTGATGTTCTAGAAAATACAGTTATAAGATAGCCACATCTTCCAGACCCGATTTTTTCACTGTATGTACCTGTAGGGTTTATCTACATCTACACACACAACGACAAGAGACAGAAAAAAATGCCATTTGCCAAGTCCTTCCTTTATCCTGTCCTTTTATCTTTCTTGTCCTGTGTAGGTTTAATTTTATAAAATCTTTTAGCAGCAGCATATCTGGACTTCTGCACTGAAGATGCTTGACTACTAATTACAACTTCATACTTTAATTCCTACAAAGATGCCAGTTATGGCCTAACTTCATCTCACTGAACGTTGTGTTGACATTCTTTTTATATTCCACATTACCTACTTTTCCTCTCAGCTGTTTCAATTTACTCTTTTATGTTTTTTTCTATATTCTTGTGCTAAATGCTATTGTACTTGAAAGGTGAGGAGGGGAAAGATGGAGATCAGAGAAGGATGGATGATAGCAGACAACCAGTTGTTATTAAAAACGATCAGAAAACCCCAACAAGCACGCAGGTCTGTATACCTATACATCCTTTTCATATTCAGTGGCTTCCTATTGATCTGCTAATCAAATTCAAGGTGATGGGGGACAAGGGGAAAGGAACCATCAGGAAACAAATTTTCCAAGGACTGATTATGTTCTTTGATTTTATTAAGCTTCTCAACAGTTTAAGATAGCTTTCCTCATTGAAGTATAAGTGCCCCCAAGGAGCCAAGGCAAACTGTACTTATTTGTACAGATGAGTTTTGGATTAGAATCTCAGTGGTAACATTTTTCTTACTCGGGCATGTTCATTTCCTACATACGATTTTCACTGTAATTACCATTGGTCCAATTCAACAAAAGAACTAACTCTTAACTGATCTCCAGACTGCAGTTATTAGCAATGGTGTATCTCAGCGTGGCTGTGCTTGTCCACTTGCAGTTTACCGAATTACCCCTTACCTTTAAAAGCTCACTTAAAAGACAGATACTATTTTAACATCATTTTATATCAAAAATGCCACGTAAGTGTAAAAAGACAGCATTCTGAGCTGAAAAAAATAGCAAAGTATCAAAAGAATGATTCCAATACAGAATAGCTGTTTTGCACTCACAACAATACAGAATATTTAAAAACACTAAATTATGCATCATTTAAAAAAATAATTTTTGTTCACTTTAGTAGAACGTGCAAATTTCCTGATAACTACTTCTTCTTGCAGCATTGCTGGAATAAGTAAAAGCTAAATACTACTACAGTATGAGAAGCTTCATGCATATATTAGTGATGTCAGGTAGTAACTCAATCCATTTATTATTACACTCTCATATTCCAACACTACTGGCAAGTAATTGTTTAACTTACACTTTAGAGCCAAGTGGGACAGAAAATGCCGGAAGATTTCTGAGCCGTACTATGATTATTACAAAACTCGAATTGCTGTGGTCATATCTGTTAAAGAAAGGACAACATGAGGGAAGTTTACTATTTACATTTACGTATGAACAGAAATATTCCCTTTGCCAGTCGCTTACCTGAGTCCTATTTGTACCTGGGCAGCCTCTAGAGTTGTTGCATCATCTTCACTATATACAATGTCCTCAGTTTCATTTGGTCTAGAGCAAACAGGCAAATGCTCAAATTTAGGGATATTTTAGTTAGCTTTCCACAATAATTAATGTGTGTACACAGACCATATATACATTCTCCTAAACAGGCTGATTCAATTACAGCACGCACTCTAAATGAGAATTTCAGAGCCTACAGAACAGCAATGCCTGTTTTAGGGACAGTCACTGCCTGAACAGTTTGACAAATCCAGTCGTGCGCCAAAAAGGGCCAGACCAACAGGCAATATAAAATCTCATGACATTTTCCTATACATACTTAGTACTTCTTTATCCCCCTGAATACAAAGTTGGAAATTAAAAATTTCAATAAACATCAGAGCACATGTAAACTGTACATGAAATACTGCTTTTTAGAATACTCAAGAAGCAGGAACTCTGTAAAATAAAGAGTTTTTTGTGCAAACAAGGAGCATCTTTCCTCTCAGCCCATTTTCAGAAGCATTCAAAGAACCAAAGGGACTCAAATCTTGCAGATGAAGAGCAACTCCAGCATTGAATGGAATTACAGAGAATCCATGTGGCAAAATAATTTCCAGTAATTTTCTGGGAGGTTTGAGTGAGGATGTGGTATTAATGTGTTTCATTGATTTTTGAAACTAGACTGCTGGGATCAATAAACAAGATCAAGATAGAAAACATCAAGATAGGAAATGCAGAGAATGACATAGGCATCCCATAAGACATGACAGCATTATTTTAAGACTCTGCGTTTAGAGGTTTCCTTTTTACTATTAATTTCCTGGCTGATGGGTAATTTAATAGAGTATTTATTTCTTTCACTGCCTTACATTACTCAATACATAGGACTGGTCTGTACAGCAGAAATCACTGTGCTGTAAGTCGAGGAGCACACTGACAGATTGTAAGTCATTCCATGCACAGTGCTCATAAAGACACTTCTACTGAACAGAAGGAACTCACATAGAAGCAATTCTCTGCCTGTTCATTACTAATCAGTAATAATTAGGAGTTCCCACACGCAGAGCTATCATGGAATAACTGGAGTTTGTAAATCTTAGCTTGCACAAGAGGCAATGATTCCCTTTTGTACACAGGCTTAGGGGATGCAACCCTGTTCTCTCCTCTCTTCCTGAAGCAACGACAGGAGGATGACAGGAATTTGTTCTGTTTTCCACCTATCCCACTGTTCACATGCATTTGAGAGGAACAGCTAAAGACTTGCTCCACAGAACATCCACAGCTTTTGGTCCAATGTCTGTTCATTTCTATCCACTGGACTTACAATGGAGGAGACAGCAAGTTTTAACCCCAGTGGCTCAGAATTGAAACCAAATGGAAAGACAACAATGGTTACCAAGCCCAAATACACAGTCACTGCCACTCAGTCAAGTAATGGTTGAGTTTTCAGTAAATGTGAGTTTATTTAAGCCTAAGAACTTGCATTAGGTCTAAGATATGGAGCAAACTAATACTAGGATTCAGAGTTCAGGGTGAAATATGGGTCTGCCTTAAGGTGAGATAGAGCGGGCACTGTAACACTTCTGGAAAAATCCCTTTTGTATCTGAGCTTTTTTTTATTTGGTCTTATCTATTTTTATTACCTTTTAGTTCGTGAAAGACTTGACAAGAAGAAATAATTTTATCAGAGGCAAAGAAATCCTATTTATGATACCATGATGCACCTCTACCTGTCCTAACAGAAAAGCATTTATCCTGGCAACAGAAGACCTGTATCTATGTCTTTGTAATCATCCTGCTAAAGCATCTCTTTCTGAATATTCAAAGGGACTTCTTACTTGCCAAAAGTGAGGAACATTTCTAACAAGGAAAAAACATACCAAGATTAGAAGGCAGCATATTAATGCTACTAAATGAAGTGATACAAGCACTCTAATGCAAATTTATTAGCTTAAAAAACCCAATCACACTTCATTGTTTGGCAGATGTGCCTTCCTTTCAACAGGAAAGTATAAAATATTTCATAAAAAGGCAAGACCGATAAACTACTTATGCTGGTTTTATATAACTGCCTACAGATATATCTAAATTTTTGGTGGAAAGACTTTCATTATTTCTCAAACCTACTGTTTCATAGAAGCTTCATATACACCACTGTCTCCTGCTACAGACTCGTCGGACACAGCAGCAGATACACAACCTGTTTTCTCCTCAAGCAGGTGACTTGCTGCTCTTCTTGGTAAGTCAACACCTACAAAAAGAAAGAAGAATGAAAATTAGTCCAAGAGATTAATAGTCAGAAAGAGAGAAAGCTTAGAAATTTGTCAAGTTGAAATCAGTGACCCTTAACTGAGAATCACAGTAGTTTTGTTCCACATCATTAAACTTTCCAAGACTGTACTGCTGTTATCACATATTCTAGCTAGGGATATAATCAAACTGATGAACTTGAAAATGAAGATCTATTATTCCTTCCCAGAGATACAGGCTCCCATAGTCACCTGTGTCTGTTGAGCTGGTTTTTATCCTTCACTGTCTTCGTTATTAATCCTCATTATCCTGATCTTTAAACCGGTACTTGCCATGTTCACATTCTGCACTGTAGTAACAATTCAGCTACACGCAAAGTGCTTGCCTACTCTTTATTAAATATTTAAAAGTCAGAAAGACACCCTCTTCCCAGCAATATAACTGCTAGAAGTGAAAAATCCCCTCTGGTTTACTATCATCAAAAACTTTTTATGCTACATTCTCTTTACTATCAACTACTACTTAGCTTTAATCTTCAACTTCCATTCATATGCTGGTGTCGTGCAGCAAAGAAGCAGCATTCACAGAAAGCCACGTTGTGCAGCAATAGTTAGTTGAGGGTCTATGCAGTACTTTTACCTGCCAAGGGGTGAGGATATTGGTATGCATTATCATCCCCACCTGAATCATGACTTTACATCTTGTTAAGGTGTTTAAAATTTCAAGCTTCAGATTAGATGATTGATTGCTGCATTTGTGCTTTTATTTATGGCAGCAGGAATGCTTTTTCCTTGATGATGAAGTGCTCTTTCACTTCCCCCCCACCATATGAGGGGTGAAGGTGATGACATGATTTATTGATTACCCTTAGGAATTACCACAGCAGCCTGAATTGACTTTGACAATGACAGAGACTGACTGTGGAAGAACTACATGATATTCCAACTTGGTTTCTGACAGCAGAGACATGTGCAAAGGAGCAAATATCTGTATGGTTCACCTGTACAGAAAAGTCAGAGACAGAGAAGCAGGTGAGCATCTAAAAAGCCAATGCAGGTTATTACATGAAAATAGTAGCTGTACTGTCTTCAGGTATGTTTGTCTGCCTCAAGCTAAGATCAGCAGTATTCAGATCTGTAGTCTTCTAAAACTTAAGTGGGGAGGTGAGAAATTTTCCATGCAGGTTTTATGCCTCCAGCTGAGTTTGTTGAAAATCTTCCCATTCAGCATCACAGCAGTTCCAAGAAACACTGAACCAGCCCCAGGTCTATGTCTCACTGCTAACGTACTTAAGCCTCACCACGAGGCCCATTTTACTGTGGAAACCAGATGCATTGAAGCATAATCAATTAATATCTGTCTTTTCAAAAACTGAGTGCTTGTTTTGGCAGTCTTAATACAGATTTAAAGATAATTTCTATCATATATGTGACCCTACCTAACAAAGTATCGGTATGAAGAATCACAGGATAAATTTATATTTTAAAACTGTAACTACTGATGGACTTAAACACCCTGACACTGTCTGGAATAGCAGGTCAAACTATATTAAAAAAATAATTCTGATTCCTCATATCCCTATGTGTTCCCAGATTCTAAACCATCTTAACTTCAGCTCTTGGACTAGATGAGTTGCAGCCAGATTGCAAAGAGAGACTGAAAGTTATTCTTAATTTGGAAAAGATGTGCTGCTGAAATATGGTCAGGAGAATTAATTGTTTTTGCCATCTTTTATAATAAGGCTCTAAAGCAAAACAGACATTGTGCTCCGCTATACTGAAAAGACAAAGGGCAAAATGACTCCCTGCCCCTCAGATCCCCTTCCATGCTTTTCCACTTTGCATTTCATAGGTTCAGACCATTAGGACACCAGTCAATTTTCTTTCTTCTTTCTGTACAGTTGAATAGGGAGGGACTTCCAGCTTGTAATACGTACACCATACATTTCTCTCATGGTGCCACATTGCTCTGCTTGGTATTGAAATTACTGCAGTACTGCAGTAAGCTAATCTAATTAAATAACACATGTTACAACAATTCCAAGAGAGGGATATAAAAAGATTAAAAGCAAATTTCTCATTAAAATATGTCTCTCTCAATACGTCCAGGTACTTTTATCAAGAACTGGTGAACTCCAGGCAGAAGAGCTCAAGTGTGGTAACAAATCTGGACAACACACTATCTAGAGCTAGGCTGTATTTATTCTAAGACACCAAACTCCTCAGTTAGCTGCTTCACTATTAACTCAGGCCCAGAAATGTGGAGCTGGAAATGCTAGGTGCTGATCAGGTTTCAAATAGGGCTGCCAGTGCTCAGCACTAGTGGAAACCTGGTTCCTCCAGTTCTTCCTTGGATAAACAGAGCTGCTGTATAACGTAAACACACGAATGGTTTGCAAGATAAAGACTATGACACAAAATGACACTAGAAAAAAAAAAAGTCAACAAATATGCAGAGAAAGCACAACATACTGTCAGTCCTAACAAAAGGCAGCAAAGTCAATGCTCTGAGGACAAGCCATCAATTCTTGACAGTTGGGATTGCTGAAATTCTTACTCTGCCAAAGGCTTTGACAATATAACTAAGTAGGCTGTGTGTTTTTTTACTGCAGGCCAGAAGTGGAATTTGTTACACCCAATTCAACCATCTCAAAGTTACCTAAGGATACCTCGATAACTCACAGGGTCATTCATCCCATCTTCCTTAAAGGGAAGTATATTTTAGGATGAGATGACTCATCCTTTTGGAAGTTACCCACAGACTGCAGAGGAACCAAGACTAGCTTAGGAGCTCTATTCTAACTCATATGGATAAAAAGCTAAAAGCTATGAAACCCACGTTAAAAATGGGACAGTCTTGCTGGAACCCACATGGCAATGTGGTCTCTTGTCTTTCTCAACTCACATAAAAACTGATCTGCTGATCTTTCAGCAACAGCAAGTTCATATAATTAGATGTACAGACACACACAAAAATTATAACTCTGAAGTCCAGAAATCTTTTACTGAGGGTGTCAGTTTCTAACTTATTCTCCAGCGAGAAGCAAAGCACCTGATTTCAAGTTACCAAAAACCAGCAAAGGGTATTTTCAGTCTCTCCCTGTACATCCTGACCATACCTTGGAACACAATCCAGCCTCATGTCTTTAAGATCCAGCTGCAGATTTTCCTGTCATATTTTCATGACAGGATCTGCAATACATGAACCTTTCTTCTGAGACAACTATTGAAAAACATAGATGGAATTAGGGTGATCACAGCTTTCTGCAGCCAAAACTACAAGTTATGTAACGCCCCTCAGAATTACTGACAGCCCACCATGGTAAGTGTGTGCCCATCAAGACTCTCCTCAGTTCCATGAGGTACCTCCCCATTCAAAAGCTGACTGTTAGTTCAAATTTTTTTATGTTACATATACATTACATTTCCTTATTACCTGATCTTCCTGAATATAGAGAAGGCAGAGGCTGCCTAACGCCTTCATTAAGTTCTTTATCATCTGCACAATTCCGAGATCCTGCTGTGGCTTCAGAGTCCAGTACTATTTGGTTCTCACAGAGACTAATGCCTGCAAAATCACTGGAAATGTTACAGTCTTCAAAGTCTGTACTGAGGTGATGCAGAGGGGAATTTTGAGCTTCTAGAACCAAAGGGGAACCTGGCGGGGACAAGGAGGACAGTGAGGATCTGGAAGACAGCGATGTTACAGATTTGGGAGGTTCATTCAGTTTGGGATGGTCTGCAGCTGAAGGAGAGTCACTGTAGCCCAGTCTCCCGTGGGAACAGACTACTTCATTTTCATGAATAGTAGTGATAGGCCCCGGAGGAATGTAACCACTTTTTTCCTGCAATATGAAGTCCAGTTTATACTGATAGTCCAAATCCGTAATTTGATCGCCTTGGTTATAGTAGAGATCCGTGGAGCTGAGCGAGTTCAGCGACCCTCTGCTTGATGTGTTCAGGGACCCCCGGCTGGATGCCAGAGATCCCAGACTGCTCCCTGAAGACACAGATAACGTACTGGCTGAGAGACTGCAAAGAAAGCACAAACACACACGCTGATGTTACTAATCTAAACCAGTATGTGGAGAGAGATTGACCTGGAGCTGCACTGTAACAATTTGCAACTGAATGCTGCTTGGGTATTAAGCATCCATACTCGGCTTAGATCACTGTGCCCACCCTGCACACTACCAGGGCATTTTATCCAGCCTAAAAACCTTGTAGCCAAAGCCCCTTTTCTTCTGGAGAAGGATGCATATTTGACAGACTGGTCCAGCAGTAACAGCAGCCTTCTCAGCTGCAATGTTCCCTCAAAGCCCTGCTCCACTCTCATGTGGGCACCCATGTGGTTAACGTGACAGGAAAGGGATCCCCAGAAAGGAGGTCATGACAGCAGAGGAGTGCTGCCACCACTCCAGTGATTCATGCAGTCTGCCCTCTGCCCAAACACCTAGGAAAGATGGCAGCTAGGAGACAACTTACAGTAGAACTGCTTCACATCTATAAGACAACACGCACTCTACATGCACAGTAAATCCAACTTCATAAGCATGGCAAAGGTCATAATATGCAACCTTCTCCTGTTGATAACAGAAGGTAAAGAGCCCTGCAAGGCCAGAGAAGCTGAGTGTCACTGCCTCGGCTCAGGATGGCTCTGCTGGGAAAAAATGTCAGGAAAAATATTTGAAGGTAGCCCCTCCTAAACACTTAAATGATGTTTACCGAACAATAACAAAGCTATCAGTTTTTAAAATGCTGCCATCAGGCTAGAAAACCACTTTTAGCATGACAAAGAGACTCCCAAAAGTCAAAAATATAAGTGCACAAAATATTTTTTTAAATTATTTTAAAGATTCTTTCCTGAACTGATTACCAATAAAGATGCAATTCATGGGATCTGGCTGAGATGTCTGAAACTGCTAAGTCAGTCTAGATCCCAGGACAAGCATCTATTGCGAGAGGACTTTTATAGAATGCATAAAAAATATTTTTCCTCTTAAAACCCCATTTTGGTTTCTAAGGGAATAGGTAAACATTAAATGAAGCATCTGATCAGTGTATCCCACTTGGATATGCAAGAATATCCAGGATTTTCTAAATAAATATAATTGGCACACGGTTTGGTAGTCCAGGGTAACAGTCCAGAAGTGAGAGAAACTCTTCCCTAGGAATAGTTACATCTATCATTAGACATCAGAATTCCCATCAAAACAATGAGTCTGAGTTTATAGTTGCTGCTGATTATTATTTTTTTTTATCACTATGAATTTCATAAACACAGAGTCAGATTTTGAATCAATGACAGTTCAGGAAAAAAACCCATCCTACTGCGGATACATTTCTGCCTTCAGAAAGCCTAAGTCACTGTTGAATAAAAGCAGAATCTGCTGTTCACATTAAGTATTTACACACATACAAGTATTCATTAAGCCTCTCCAGTTATAACACAGAATAAAGGCTATGGTTCTAACAACTCATTTTAGACAGAACTCTTTGAGAAACCGTTTGGTCTCCTCAATTACAGGATTTTGAAGATATGACCAATTAAAGAAGTCCTGATTTACTTATTTATTTACACAGAAGCAAAATAATGCCTGCCAGCTAAATCATGGAAGCAAAAAAATCCATGCAGTCAAGTCTTGAGTTCTGGCTGAAATAACAAAGGTACACGAGGTTTGCATGGTGGCAAAATGCTCAAAGCTATTACACTAGCATTTTCTTACTTAAGTATTAAAAATTATTTCATCAGTTTACAGCTAACAGAAAAAACTAAGAATGAAGTTGAGACATCTAGGTCCATCAGACTGTTGCTGAAAACAGGTTATACATTACGCACTACAATCTCACCTCCTAAGTTGTGAATGCAAATAAGTAGTTAACTTCGTAGTTTCTTCAAGTTTCTGTACCAATTCTTTTCTTCTCTCCTCCAATTTCAATCTGTAAAGAGAGGTACAGATAAGTATTAGGAAAGCATTACAAAATATTCTGGAGGCTAAAATACTTTATAGAGTAGACAGAAACAAAGTGAAGGTCCCTCATACTTTCACCTGGTTGCTACCTAGTAATATCCAAGAGATCGTGTTAGCTCGCAGTCCTATTGTAAAACCCTGCTGAGTGTACAAGCAAGTAGTGTGTTGGTACATTCACTCTGTACCAAGAAGAATGTACACCCAATAAAAGAGTAACAGAGGAGCACTGGGAAAATAGCTGCAACTTCAGGAAAATAAGAACTGTACTAATATAGTTTTAAAGAGCCACACTACACATTGTGTCCTCACTTAACATATTCAGAAAAAAATCTCTAAAAGAATACTAATACCAGTAGTGGTTCTGCTAATGCAAGAACTTGGGGGAGCATTGCAGGAAGGTTAAAATTAAAGTACTATCATTGATTTCAGAGTCTTCATACAGAGACAAAGCACAGCAAATCAAAGTAGCATTCAAGTGCAAGGTTCTGAGATAATGGACCATATTTAGGAGTCCTTGGTAAAGATTTCTACATCCCCAACAGCTCTGTCATCACCTCAGAGCCACACAGCATTGTAATGCTCATTCTCAAGTTTCATCTTTGTTGCCTCCTGCACTGTTATCCAGCGTAGCTCTAAACCAGCAAATGGTTGAACACTCCCATTCCTTTTGACTAGCTGCTAGCAGAAAGGGTTCACTAACAGTTACAGTGACTTTTTCCTTATAGAATTCCCTTTTATCAATGCATTTACACCACCATATAAATTACTTTCCCTCAGTGGATTCAGCTAAAACCCTTCTGTAATTATCGATTAGTATATTCTCCTCTAGCTCATGCTCAGTCAACTGATACATGTCACAAGTTCTCAAGCAACTAATCTGAGAGGCAAGAAATTACCTTCTCTCCCTTTTTATAAAAAAAATAAAATTGTTGATGTTCATTCTCAGAAGCCTTCCTTTTGGGCTTTCTGGTATCTCAAGGATGTACAAATACAAATTAAAATGCAGAGAACACTTCAAAGAACAAAACCCCCAAATCAACCAATGATTTCTTATGCAAACTGAATGAAATACTCGGGAGTTCCCAGAATTCCCTCTGAGTGTCAGATACCAGTAAAAAGACATTAAGGCCTTAATTCAGCAAAGCATGAAAAGCACTTGCTTACACCCATGCTAATTCAGCGAGCAAATCTGGGTTATGCAAAGGTGAAAAAGTTACCCAGAGGTCAGACAGGGTGTGAACTTCCACTCCACTGCCTACACTGCGCGTGCTCTTACACTGCAATAATGTGTTTACCTGCCAATACCTGCTAAGACTGTTAAAAGCATACACGATATTTCATTCTTTGCACAGGGAGACATACACACGGGTTTCCAAAACAAGAATTATGCTCTTTTGTGGTATCAGACACTCCTTCCTACCATTTTACTATTCAGCAACGCCTTCTGTCTTCTTTTAAAGCCTAAGCTATCCTGCTTTTCACAAGCAAGAGTGTTCTTCATTAGTACTTTTCTGGCTTTTCAGTAGGGAACTACCATTTTATCCTCACGGAAGAGGCACAAAAATTGCTGTACGTGTTCAACTACTAATGGCAAAAGGCATATACCTCACCTTTCAATGTAAACTTATGTGGACAATTGTTTATGAGACACAAAAGCAGCAGCCAGTTTTGTAGGCAACAGCACAATCAAGTAGTTAAATCATGCAATCTGTTTAAATGCCTATGATTACTTAGAAGATTTTACCAAGGACTAAGGCAGTAACAGAATCTTCCTGATACGAACGTAGAGGCCAGAAAGTAGTAAATAGTTCTCAACAGTTACAGAATCCAGTTATTTCTATATAGCTGTTAGAAGGCTTCTTAAAGCAGAGTATATCCTGTCTCTGCTTTTTTGAAGCTGATATATTATGATTTATATCCTCCTTTGGTAAATTGATTCAGAGTACATCTACTAGTGGCAATTTCAGCATTCCACTCCAAATAACCCAGGGCTATGCTATAAAGTTTTTGTTTTAAGTCAAAGCAAATCTTCTGCTTCTTCCTCCTTAGAAAAAAAAAAGCACCAAAACTTAAAACACCCCAAACAAACCCAAACAAAAAACAACCAAGCAAACAAAAGAAACAACCAAAACCAAAACAAAAAACCCTGGTCACATTGAGCCCTGATACAATCCATAGCTTCTTACACTGTTTTTTCATTATCAGTATCTGTGAAAAAAATGGAAACAAAGCCTTCAGGAAACTCCATGAAAGAAAATAGTAATGCAACAACAGTGCAGCACTTAGAAGAAGGTGTACCTCCTTCATTTATAACGGAGAGAAGAATCTTCCTCATCTCCAAGAAACAAAATGCTGATGGTTAATCTGATATAATTTATGTATCTTTTTATCAAATTAACACTTCAGGAAAAGTTTCACCATCTGAATCCTTCCACAAAATGAAGAATTTTTATGTTTAGAGCAGGCACATCAGAAACAATCCTCAAAACAGCCTGGTCTGAAAGAATTGATGTGCTCTAAAGTCATCAACGGAGACAGTTGTAATATCATAAACAGTTGAAGGTAGAAATTAACTGGAGATTCACAAGAATAGCAAAAAAGCAAACCAGAAGCCACCATAAATGCTATCTCAACCAGCAGTGCACAACATGAAATCCAATAGTAATCTCAGGAAAAAATGCCACAATTTTAGGAATAGAAATTGGAAGGAGAAAATCTGAAGAAAACAGAAGGCAAAAATTCAAGCTCTAACAACTCCACATGGAAAAAATATCTGCCATTTCATTTCTTCTTGACAGTGGAAGACAATTTGACTTGCCCTTGGTACTCCAAATCTGGCATTTGACACATATCAGAAAATGGTCAAGTGCAGAATTTTCTTCGGCACTAAAGAAGGAAATCCAAACTACATGACTAAGGAACCAGCTACCTATTTACAGGTTGAGCCAAGATTTAACTGTTACTTACAACAGCATTATCAAAACCTTAGTCTCAATCATTTGTTTGTGATTGTGATTTTACTATCAATACTTTATTTTTCATTTACTGATGGAAGTCAGAAAGCAACAGATCCATAATAGTTTAGATACTACGAACACAAGTTAACTACTAAGATAAGTAACTTCTCTAGAAATATAGTTCCAGAAGGACATAATTCATCTTCTAAAACACATCTGGATTATCAATGTAATGCAGTTTAAAATACTATGAAGTGTGCAAATATTTTCAAAAATCATGCCTAATACACACATACTTTGTAAAGAAAAAACTTCCTCACTACTCAGCTACAATTTAGGACCCAGCTTCTAATGCCACTAACAGGAATTTCATCATTCAGTGAAACTAGAGCAACAGCAGGTGTTTCCTAGTAGACAGAAGTAGGGAAGGCTTACAATGCTGATTGTATTACTTCAATAAGGCATACTACACTGATAGACCCAATGACATTTTGTGTTTATTGCATTTTACGTGTGCTAGAGGTGCCCATAAATATTTCCACTCACAGTTAATGAAAAGTCCATTTGTGACAGTCATCTTTGATTTTTTTTTAACTCTGAATTTGGCTGAAAAAACTTATTGTGGGAGTTGCTTCTGTTTCCAGCAAGTTAGGAAAGTTTGCAGAAATCATGCTACTCCTCTGAACTTTTTTTTCCCCTTTTGGTTGCATTTTTAGATGTAATAAAACTCACAATGGAAGGCTTCAGATGTTGCAACAATCAAGATAATCTTTGTAACCTGAGTTCAAATAGTTTACAGCTATTATCAGAAACAAGCGAATGATGTATTGCCCTCCTGCTGGTACGTTGACATTCCTCAGTTATTTAACATCTGTCACAGGCATTTTCATGCTGGTATCAAACACAGAGCAACTGATATTGCAGAGCACATACAGGGTGTTCACATTCTCTCCCAGCACAGAAGTCTTCTTTGTGTTTCTGCCCCATGGGCTAATAACAAATTTAATTAAGATCTACATAGAACAGTTACTGAAGGAAAACAGCCCATCAAGGCATAGTTCAGGGTCTGTAATGAGTACAAAGGTTGGATTGCAGAAAGCAGCATTTAATATTAGCAAAAGATAACCTCTTACCTTTCAGTAAGTGCTTGACTGGGTGTGCTTTTTACAGACAACAGCTCCTCTTCAAGTCTCTTCCTTTCTGCTTCTAGTTGCTGTAGTTCATCTTGAGTACGTTTGCGTGGTGTAACAAACTGGAGTTCCTTTAAAAGCTCTTCTTTTTCATTGATTAACATCAGTTTTTCTTTTTCCACATCCAGTGCCCCAGGCCAGGCTTCACTATCTAGCTTAGAGAGTTCAATCTTCAGGTTAGCCATGCTAAAATAAAACACAGCAGATTTGTCTGAGCCCAGCACAGCACACAAATCCCAGGAAAGAGAAAAGTGATATCAAATTTTGAAAGGTATCAGGTTATAACAACATTTTCCACTCAAAGCCATACTTTTAATTAGTTTTGCTTCAAAAGAATGCAGACTATGCCAGAAAAAGCAAGCGACCTATCCAGGTTAACAGCAATATGCATTAGAAATCAGTTGCTCCTGCTCCAACGCAGAGTTGAAGTCACAATGTCAATAAAAGGTTTATTGAAAGTGATCTGCCTGGTAACACAGTAGTGGCACTATGCTTTACTCATTGAGGAGTATGATGGATTTATCCTAAGCTGTTGGAGGCCGACTGTTCCTCTGTGATAACAATTGCCATGGTGAAAGAACATCTACCCATAGCAAGGTGCTCACTTCAGCAGTTTGCATGTATGCAAATCTTAAAAGGCAAAAGCATTTCTTTTCTATGCAATTAAAATAAAAGCTAACAGGACAGCGGATAAATAGCAAGGAGATTATCACTCAAAAGTCTGAGTTTGTGAACTGCTGTCAAACCACAGAGTTAAGACACCCAAGACTCTGTTATCCATACATATTGAGTAGATAAACACATAGAATGGAAGCAGAAACTTCCCTACATTATTATCGCACTATAGCTCAGCTCTGATCAAGACAATTTCCAGCGTGCAGTCTCCATAACCATTCTGTCTATGGGCTCAGCAACACAGCTTAAGAAGTGCAGGGCTTGCAATAAAGACTCATTGTCCACTGGGAAAGCCTAAAAATTCCTGTTACAGGTGCCACATATCTAATAAGTTGATAACTTTGAGTGACTTTCAGCCTTAGTCTCACCTGAAACAGCTGCATAGCTAAAGCTATGGAAGCTCTGAACTATGTAACAGCTCCCAGCCTTCTTCACCTCTTTCTCATAGGCTGGGAAAAAGCCAGGAAAGAAAAATCAAAATTCAAAGATGTTCCCATACAATCTAGGGCAAGAACAACTGATTTGTTACTTTTACTTATTTGTAACTGCAATAGGTAAATACACCAAGGACAGCTCAACAACTGATAACAAGTCTGTGCAACTTCAGTGTTACCAGGCACTATGTAAGATAATGACCCATACCATCCCTTCGTAACTACACACAGATAATTAGGTACATATAATCTTTTTGTGGTTCTGACAGATTTCTGAGAAAACGTTTTTCTTTTCAGTTTGTCTTCTGTGATTAACAAAACTAATAATATCATGCTTATTTTGTATCTCCTGTATTAATTTTATAGTACATTAAGGCATTTATTTATGGTCAAAGCTAAGAATATTTAATGTTGAATCTAACCATCCCAATTGCTTATGGTAGAAGCTTAAGGGGAACCACCTCCATTTCTTTTTCCATAGGTAACATTTCCTTCTCATCTACACCTCAATGAAAACACAACAACTTCAAAAATGAAAACAACCCATACTTCTATCAAACCCCTGCAAGAACAAGTTTGATTCAGGTTATTTTCACAGAAAAACAATGTACAACAAAGGAAAAGACTATCAGCAGTGCTACCACAACCAAATGGTGAGATGAAATGAAGCATTTCCACATATTTTGAGCTGTTTACACATACCACGTGCAATTAATCGTCCTTTAGAGAAGCAGTACTCAAGAGGCAAAACAACCCCAAAATTTCAGATGAATGATGAAATGTTAAAACTTTTATCTCCAGGCCACTGGTTCTTGCTAACCACCTTCTGAAAGTAGCTACTACTGACAGCTGTTGATCACTTACAGGATGGGATGGTGATCTCCAAAGCGATCTTTTGCTCTCTCTGCTACCTTAATTGACACTCTTTTCAGCTGCCTCAAACTGGCAAAGGACTACATAGATATGAAAACTGAACTGGTTTCACTCTTTGGAGGAATTCCTGGCTTAATAGGTCAAAGAATATTGGCCAGATCCTCATCACATCAGGATAGGATTGTCAGCATGCTGTATCAAATCCTTTTGAGTAACGATTGCAACTGAATTTAGCACAGTTAACATGAACATTCCACCTCTTCAAGGCATTCTGCTGGCTAAGCAATATAAAATATACAATATACAAAATTATCTGATAATTTTAAACAGAGAAGTTCACTTACAAGATCCCCTCTTAGTTATTTTAACACAAAACAACTAAGAATTTGCACATTTCATATTTCAGAAAAGATGGTCAATACTTGTTAAATTACAGTGAAGATTACAATAGCCATAATAATGGATGTAATCAGGTAGCGAACTTTATATTCAAACTGGTATGTATCTTCATTATTCCAAGGTACGTATGCTTTATTAAGTCATTGTGTGCAAACACTTCAAAGATTTCAAAAGTGTCTTAAAGACATATGATTGTCTTATTTAAAGCTGAAAAGAATGTTCACTACTGGGCAGTTTTCAGACAAAACCAAATCATACAATGGAATCGTAAAGATACCATTTTAAAGGCCATAACCTTGAAACATACTAATGTTCTATACAACAAACATCTAGCTATGCAAAGGTATGTACATAAGCTACTGAAATTTTGACCCACATTCTTGACTGAATAATTTGTAAGAAAGTAAGATCTTGTGCTGAAGTACTCCGTACTTTAAATGTATGTACTGGTGGGATTTTGGTTCAGTTCTGTTGTTGTTGTAGTTGCTGTTTTTTCTGCTTGTGGTTTAGTTCTGTGTTGTTGTTGTTATTTTGGGGTTTTTTTTTGGTTTTAATGGTAAACACGGTAAACTGACATACTACCAAGAATTTTTTTTTTGTTCCTACAAAAGAGAGATAAAACACAATGCTGGGACTTCTTGGTATCAAGACATAGTTAAAACAGGATATGATCTGGTTTTCAGTCAATCACGTCTGAGAAAAAAATGCCATTTATCTGCATCTAAAACACCATCTGACAATTAATATTATGTACATGATGATTCTGAGCCAATCATACATGTTCAATACTGAACAAACACAACAGCCTCAGCACTCTTTGATGAATGCATTGGTTATATAATAAAGTTTTATGATCTGTAAAGAGGATATAAAGGATTACTATTGTTACTGGCAAGGCTGGCAGCTTCTACTCTCTATGAGAAGGGTATGTATTTGAAATCAGGCAAGAAAATGTTGTTTAGGCATCCACCTACCTTTAAAATATAAAAACTAACTGTGCTTTTACTTTGTATTTATAAGCTGCAAATTTCTTTTCTTGGTTTTCTGATTGACCATGCCAAAATATTCCAACTGAAATAATACTTAAATCTCAGATTAAGTGGCATTTTAGGCACAATTTTTATCTGGGGCGAAGTGCTATTTTTTATTTTATTTCCTTGTTTAATTTTTATAGCAAAAAAGCAACTTTGGGTGTCAGGTAACCTTATAGATTTTCATTTCCCTTAACCACCTCCATAACAAAAACTGTAAGGTTTCTGAATAGCCGACACCTAATTTGTGAAAAACATAAGAAAATAATACAATACAATTCATACATTATTAGAGAGACACTACACAAAAACCTTTTTTTTTTTAAATAGTAAATCTTCCCCAGTACTATGCAGCAGTTCTGGTGCACCAGACAACACATCATTCTAACCTCAAATGTTCTGCTGTCTGATGCTCAGTTCTTCAGTGCTGTGGCAATTAATCAAAATGGCACTGCTTTCACGAGCAACCGCCAAAGAACTCTTATTTGAAAGGCATTCCACATTCATCAGCAGAGCAGTTCCTGATTTCTTTTCTCCTCAGGTTATATTCATTATAAAACCCAACCCAACAGTGATAATAAGTATTTAAATTATCCAAAGTGCCAGGGAAAAAAAGAAATATACCTACTAAATCTGTACTGGAAGTCTGAAGCACTTCTAAAATTGAAGAGCCTTCGGTGGCATAGTAAACTGAAATGATGATCTCGAAGGCGATAACAAACATAAATAACATGGCAACTCCTTTCAGTAGAAGGCCAGCTCATTCTGTTCCCTTAATCCTAGAACTACCATTAATTTGTCAACGTCTGCATTTTCTTTCTTAATGCATTCAACTTAACATTAAAACCTACTGTTCAAAAACACCAACTGCTCCCCTAAAGTCCCCTTGCATCCTGAAGGATGCAGAGCAAGTGTTGATCTCTTCTCTCAAGTGATGGGTGACAGGACAAGGGGAAATGGCCATAAGTTGTGCCAGGGGAGGTACAGACTAGATATTAGGAAGAATTTCTTCACAGAAAGGGCTGCCAGGCTATGGCACAGCTGCCCAGGGAGATGGTTGAGTCACCATCCCTGGAGGCGTTTAAAAACAGGTAGATGAGTTTTTGAAGAACATGGTTTACCAGAAGATGGGTGCGGTTGGACTCGATGATCTCAAAGGTCTTTTCCAACCTGAAGATTCTATGATTCTATGAAAAGCTCCGCAGTAATGCCCACAGTGCGTTCAGAGAGGCACCACTAGATGTCACTGCCAGCACAATGTTAGCGCTGCGAGCTCAGGCACCCTGCCAGCTCAAGACGGTAACTTCACAAAGCAACTAACCCTATTACCTTCTTTTAGCCTCTTCATATCGAAGACTTAGTCTAACCTTCTCTGCTAAATTTGATCTACTTCTTGCTCCAACCTGTTGAGAAAAAAAAATATTAGCCTTATTACTGTGTAAAGCTGCTAAATGAATCAACAAAACCTGTGCACAGGCAAGAAAAATTACAACTTAAAAAAATAAAACCACACCTACCCACAGCCACACACTTGCTGTTAAATGTCTAATTAGGAATTTACTCTGATGTAGAGACCAGTGGTGTTTTCTTCTGATCCAATTCATCTATTTTTAACTACTGTACTACCAACTGTCCGTATTTCATCAGAGTAATGTAAGAGCATTCAAAGAAGTCTTGCACTGATTGCACCCAAAATTTTGATCTCCTACTTTGAACTCCACTGAACTCAGAATTTAGAGCTAAGTCAGTGCATTTCAAAGTAAGACTTCAATAAATTTGCTGCAAAACACAGACAAGCTCAGCTATTTGCTTGGAAAAACCTGTATAGTCTCTTCCTTATAAACTTAGCTCACAAAATTTCAACAAAGCTACCAAAATCAAGCAGAGTTTTTTGCGTATGTAAACATATCATCAGTGAAACAGGTTTTAATGAATCACTAAACAAGTAGTTCCACTAACAGCGTTTCAGCTCCATGAAACGCAATTGCACATTCTGAGATCTTGTTTCTGAAAATTAAAAACATTTTCATTTTGAATTAAGTCTGTAAGGTGAAACACATCCTATAAACAGATCTGAAAAACGCTATCTACTTATGCTCATCTTCACTGTAGTGGAACTATTTGATTAAATCAGATTGTCATAAATGCTTCATGCCAAATGTATCAAGTTAATCTGAATCTTGATTTAAAATTTAAGTGGGGGAAAAAAAATCAGATAACTGATTCTAAGTAATTCTCTCAACCATGTATACAATATACACCCATCAGCAGCACTAAACAACCATTTGATTCCAAGTCCATTAACTGCAGCATTCTGATTCAATTTCTCTTTACTTTTGACAGAACAGGAAAAAAGCTCACCTCACCAGAAATGTCAGTCTGAGACCCTGTATCCAGAGTTTGTCTAGGGAAACACAGATGTAAGTTCAGAGAGCTGGAACTCAAGTCTGGTTCAGGCATCCCAATGGTCTGGTCAAAATTGAATTTCTCTCTCAGCTTTGCCAGACTCTATCCAAGAAATAGAGAAGGAGGTGGTGTTAAAGTTCCTTTTGCACTTTCCCATGTTTACAACAGTCTACCTCCAAAACAAGTTTACATAAAAGATCCCAACATAAAAATTCGGGGTTTACTTCATATTAAGCAAAATATCCTTTTAATCAGTTGGTAAGTGGCACTAGGGGTAACCAACACCTGTGATATAAAAACTACTTGTGGTTTTGTGCCTTTTTTTTAAACCTGTCAACCAATTAAATATTTGGCTGATTAAAAAAAACAGCTTTCAGAAATGGAAATAGGGCAATTTATATCTGGAAAACATTCACCGATTTAGAAAATGGCCATCTCAAAACAGTATCTCTTCATTCTGTCCACTTAATTGTTTAAATTGTAGTTTAAAGGGAACATATGCATTGTACATTACACACAAGTTCAGAAATCCATATTGTCTGACTGATATAAAGCAGCTTTTTGAACTAAAAATGACACAACATTCAGTTTCTGCATCTGCAAATTGATTTGGCTCAAAGAATTTTGAGAATCTCTTAAAAAGTATAAAATGTAAAGTACTCATCGGGAAAGTTAAAAGAAATCTGACATCAACCATTCAAAATACCTTCATTAAATCTTGTTTTTCTCTTTCCCCTGAACTTATTGCCTTTCTGATGGACTTCAGTTCACTCAGGATGGCTTTGGCCTCACACAATTCATACCCACTCTGGCCTCCAGACATTTTTTGGTCAATTCTGAGGAAAAAAGAGAATATTAACACCATATACAGAAAATAATACTAACACCTCTGCTGTTCTGCTTCAGGCAGAAGCATAGAGAACAGAAGGGAAGAGATAACATTTCCTGTAACAGACATACGAAGAGGAAAATTGACATTGAAGCCTCCATTAAAATACCTACTACTTAACCCTTGGCAAAAAATGTCAAGCTAACACACACACAGTGCCCAGTGAATGGCTTTTGCTGACATAAGGAAATTTCATGGAAAAATACTTATGCTGGGTTTAAAACCACTTCAGCTAAATTACTGGGGCCTTACCAGAGGCAGAGACTCCACAAGAAATTTTAGTTGATCCAGTCTTATAGACATAAGGGGCACAGAGCACTACAGAGTCCTACGCATGCTATCAGGAGTACAGCAGTATTGCTGACACCGCTGTTCAAATTCCCAACTCCACTATAATACTCTGCAGCACAGAAGCAGATTCTGGGTACACCTTTCATACTACTAGTAGTTTGTGATCTTTAAAAAACAGAATTTATTAGTCATAGTACTCCTCTACACAGACCCACACCACGACATGCAGACAGGCAAGCTTCTTGGAACTTATCAGCCTTGCAGAGAAGAAACGTAACCGGCTCTATTCTTGTCCCAGCTTCCTCTTGTTTGCAGTAATCCTAGGCATTAACAATCTAGAACAGCTGTTCCACTCAGCCAGTCACCATGCTCTCTTTATTCACAAATCTCTGGATAATTAACACCACATGTCATACATCAGAAAATATATTAAATTCTCGGACTATCAATTACTTTAAAAACTGGAACTTGAAAATAACAAAATAAAAAGGGCCCCAAACTTAGAGATTAAAAGTTATTTCATTTTAGTATTTCCTTATTTACTTCAAGAAGTACAGTTTTGAAAACATACTTCTCTGATCCCTAGTCTGAGTATTTCACAGCATCATAGAAATTACTGCAGTTGTGCTTCACAAAATTATATAAGAAGGTACTCCGTACTAGATGCTTGACTTTTGTGAAAATGGCTTGGTTTTTTTAATGCAATTGGATTTCTGTTTTTATCACCATCCATCACCTTTGCTAGAAGATAATAACTGTGTGAGTAAGGATTGTACAAGCATTTTTAATGATCAGAACTGATCTCAGCATCCCCTGAGAAAACAGAAACAACTGTAACAGTATTTTATTTTACTTCCAGTTTTCTGCACAGAGATATCAAGGCTCTAAAGTGGTCTTTACAGTTGTGTGTATGTCTGCTTTCCTTTCTCCACGTTTCAGTTTTTGCGCAAACTAGGACTGCATTTATGTAAGAAAATTACCTGTGTGACTCAGCACCCAGATTCCTATTCAAGAATATATTTGTTTCAGCTTGAAAGTTCCTCAAACTCTTTCATAGGTAGGCACTTGTCTGACGAAACTAAATTTCTGGTAACTTACCAGGTTCCTAAGGTCAAACAGATACAGGATATGCCAACAATAGCGATCGTGAATGAACAGCTGGTAATACACCAAATGCTGCCTGGTAATATGATGTGTCACATTCAAATCACAACTACTTTATTCTGTATATAATTAAGATGGACAAGGAGGATCTCCAACATACAAGATATTCCATCTTCCTGTTTTAAATTAATGGGATTAGAGCTGTTTGAAAGTGGCTGACTGAATTTTTAAAACAAACGTCCATTGTGTTTCTGTGGAATGCTGTTGACAGTTTCTGAAACATGCTTTGGATTCCTATCAAAATGGCTTGTGAGCAAGCTGCTTTAAAACAATACTTCATTGTTGAATTAATATAATAAAACCAGCATGATTGGCTAACCTTTAATCCTGGGACAGCAGCATGAGTTTCTATTACCTTAAGCTTTAGAATCAATACATCTTTCTTCTTCTAAATTTTGCTTTAAATGAAACCTGATTTTAAACAAATTTAATCAGCTATCATTTTCTCCTTTCACTCCTCACTAGTCTTTATATATTTAAATAACAAGCAAATCTTACATTTCTGTTTCAGGCAAAATGAAGGACAGAGACTTGACTGGCATCTTCCTAAGGTGCTGAGGGTTTTCAGCTCCCAATTAACTTCAAACTCTTCATACCAGAAGAATATTTTATGTCCATTTTGACATATCTCTAGTTACAATTGGCCATTTCCTGGACCAGATCTTTTTTCTCCCACTTTAAAAAAAACACTATTGCATAGAACTGATGTATTAAAATGCACAGACAATAAGCTACAACATGTTTTGGTTAGAACAGGGAACTGAAACTCAACATCTCAGCTCCAAACACAGACATTCTGTCATCCTTTGCAAATCACTTCTCTGCGATTTAGTACTCTGCCTGGAAGATGGAAACCCACTTCCTTTCTCTCACCTTCTGTCCACCTTCCCTATATATTCTGCAGGCTCTCCAGGACAGAGTTTATTACTTATCTGACAGTGCGACACCATACACAGGAGGTCGTGAGAAAAGGGGTAAATGAATGAAGACAATATTATATTAATGACGCAACATTGCTTCTGCCACTGGAACTAAGTACTAAGAGCACACAGCTCAGCATTTTGTGGCGCAAATGTATCCTTAATGTTTTCTGTATTTTGGTATGCACCCACACAACTAACATTAATAAATTTCTTTTCACACTAGTCAAGAAAACACACTCGTTCATAAGGTTTCTCCTGCAGCAAGCTCTCTGTGGTGACAGTTCCAGAAATGTTTATATTTTAGGGTCCAACTTTAAGTCAGGAGCAGCAGGGAGTACACAGACTGAAAAATGTTCATTCCCTAACAATCCAACTGGTTAAACACTCAGAATGCTCACTCAGTTCAGCATCAGCTCTTTGGACACCAGGCATCCCAGTAACCGGAACAAAGAAAGTCAGGTCTCTAATCCTCAAACTGTGACTCATTTCAAACCTGCACAGCTGTGCAGTATTTATACCTCTGAGAACAGCACCCTCCCCATCTCTTTCTCTCTCTCTCCAGCTCAAAGGTGAGAAAAAAAAAGACCTAACTACATTTTTTTTTAAAAATGTTTAAATAGGACACAAGAAGCAGCTGAATTATTCCTCAGGACCCTTAACCACTGCCCTTCTTTTTGCCTCTCAGCAACACAAACTACCTCACGGAAAAAAAATAGGAGGGTGAACAGATTTCTTACGTTAGCACTTGCACAACAGGTTGCCATTTGTACAGATTTCCTGCTTCCTAACTACAACAAAAAAAAAGTTACTAGGTTCTCATTTCCCCCACTCAATAATTCTCTCACACAAGATGGAAATAAATTCCATGCCAAAAAAAGAAATTGGGCGACCAAATTAAGTCAGTTTCAACTATTGCTTTTACTCACTGTTGCAGTGTTTCAAAGCCCTGTTCCTTGTACAGCAGCTCTTGCTTCATCTGAGAGAGTTCCCTCTTCAGCTTCTTAACCTTGTGTGTGAAATCAAAGCACGAGTTAGAAAATTACTCTTGTTAAATGGCATAACGCATGGCTTTGAACAATTAATGTATTCTCCACATCAGATGAAACAAAAAAAGACAGTAAATTGCTCTACTGACACATATTAAAAACAAAAGGATCTGTTCTCTTCCCGATGTCTATGGGCAACATGCTTTAATACTAAAAGGGACACAAGCAGATTAAATCACATTCCTTATTTGCATTGATACCACACTGTGTTATTAAACCTGAGAGAACTTTAACAAGTAATTTACTTCTCACTTGTTAAGCATGCATTCCAACTGTCCTACAGGGATATGCCTCTTTATTTTTAGGCTTATTATTTTTTAACCTTTTCATTCCAGGAAGCTCTCAAATGTTTTGCACTATATAATAAAAAGTGTGGACTCTTTCTGGCGCCCCTCCCCCGAACCATTCCTTCTTCTAAAGCTTTAGAGACACTAGATCCCTAAATATAAAATTTTCATTCATTTAATTCAAAGATGACAATCACTAAACACATTGGGAACACAAATACACATATCTATTTAATAGAAACGTCTTTGGGAAAGCATTCTCTAATTTCCCTAAATTTGCACGTGCAATTGCCTTCTAATCTTAATATTGCTATTTCAGATAACAGCAAATATGAGTACAGTAAAAAATATTAATCTATCAAGATTAAATAAAAAAATTCTCCATTTGCTATTTTCTGTCATGCTTCATAAATGTAGAATTTCTGGATCACCTAACAAAGGAGTGAACTGTAACACAAAGTAAGATTAATTTTCACAGACACCTTGCCTCCTTGAAATATGAAGTCCCAAATTTTGGTATTTATACCTCTATACACGGCTCATCTGTACTCTACATACTAACCAGATACTGTTAAGGTTTTTAACTTTCCAATGAGCAAGGTGAAAAAAGGAAAAGACTGCTGGAAGTCCCCCGCTTTCACCCACTACTGTGAAACTCTTGCTTGTTTTCATATAGATTCTCAGATATTCAACTCTTTGGAAAAATCAATTCTATAAAAATAATTTTGAACAATTTAATTGAAATTAATTCAAAACAGCTCTCTAAGACTTTTTATATCCAAATCTCAGTAATTTCTACTTGGTGCTATTTTTCAAATGAAAAAAAAAGTGAGATTCACCAGGTGACTGAAAATACTGAGCATCAGCAGCTGCTGTAGCTTTCCCAGATATTTAAAATGCTTTGTATGTCTAAAATAATCAGTGATTTGCAGGGTCTTTGTATGCGTTTGTGAATGATACTTAGACATACAAATTTGTAGCTTCGGGCTAATGAATTTTCTGTGACAGAAGTGAAATGTTTTCAATCTCCATTTTCTCTAAAGCAAAATCTGTTCTCTAGATGACAGGTTAGGTTCAGGCTTTTGGAAACTATCACCAGTTGTTTTACTTGACAGAAAACTTTTTATTTTAACCATACTGAATAGTTATCATGATAAACAGGCAATGTTTCCAAGTAACACGTTCAGTGCTCCTTAACTTCCTTCCCTAACTAGTACAAAACCCCCAAGAATAATCTCTCAAGTGTTCTGATCAGTGTTATAGAAAATGAACAGATATCACCTCTGTTCCAGGTAAAGTAATTTGTAAATCATGAAAGAAGTCCCAACATTTCTGAGAAATGCAGAATGGCTAAGCTTTTTTTAAAATCAGAAATGTGAATTTATAGTAATAGCAGAAGGCACACTTAATTTCAGCTTAGCGGATTGGATCTCTCAGAAACCCTTACATTTTTCCTCAAGATCATATTCTGAGTGTCATTCGCTGTAATTCATCATCATTTCATTATCAAGAAATGTGAGTTAGACACATCCCAGAAGAACGTGATCTACATCATAATATAGACCCCGTGTTTATTGCATTATACTTGCATTAAACTATTCTTGTGCTCCTTGTCTTCTCCTTCAAAACTGTCATATAATGCCTGCTTTTTCACAACTCTTCACTCGTTTTATCTTTCACCCCCTTTCCTACTGCTTCTGCACATCATCTTAGGTTACCTGACAGGCCTCTCGCTTCCTCCTCCTCACTGCATTTTCGAGCAGGCTCCTGCACTAACTCCCTATTTCCCAACACTTGAGTGCTAATGGAATAATGACAAAAAAACCCTCTTCTTATTTTATATTCACCCCCTATTTGCTGCATATGCATAAAACATACTGTGACCCCATATGCTTTGTGCTGTGTGAATTATCTTCCTGATTACTAATAAAGACCCCAATGGCTCCACTTGAAGTCCACTACTGGATCAGATCCTTTAATTTTAAAACTTGTGAGAAAGGTCTCTCTTCTCCTGCTTATTTGACAGCTGTCATATTTTCTCCACGACCTATTGCACAATAGGCAATTCATGTATCCAAAAGGCTCCACATGCACATATTAAGCAGAGCTAACATGGATAAAGGCCAATTCAGAACTTCTTTGAATACTGAGTTTCTCCCTCCAGCCACCATTAGCCTGATGATACCTGTAAACCTCAAGTGAGAGAAATACATTTAGTACATCTGACTTAATAGTTCACTAAATGTGCAAATTCTAACTAGCTGGCTAGCAGCTCACCAAAATGAATAACTTTGTTTCCTATTAAGTCCATGCATGCACATTCTGTAAAATGCCAAAAGGTGGCATATTAGCAAGCATCCTCAAACATTCAAAAATAAGGGTAAACTATGATTATAGTCATACCTCTCTTGCCATCTTCCATGCAAACCACTTTCAGCCCTAGCATCACAGGGCTCCACTTTTTCTTATCTCAATGATTTTCATATCCAGTGGCTTTGGATGACCACACACTTTATGCTGACACAGATATTCTTGGACTGCACCTTTCTAAACTCTGCAGACAAGATTCAGGTCACCTATTTTAGGCATGTATGCAACTTGGACTTAGCAACGCAAATAAATCAGGTGTTGGGAACCAGCAGGATACTAGGCTCCTTGACTCCAAGAAACAACAGAGAGAAAAGCACCTCCAAAAAATGAATTACTTTGATTAACACATCTGCCTCTCTCCTCAGTGAACAAGATCTGTAACTAAGAGGTGATTCAGTGTTTTGGCATCTTGAGCTGGGAGGTGATCAGAGCTAAGTAATGGGAAAAACTGAGCACAGGATCATGTCTGAATTTTCCCCTCTTCAACTTTAGCTGACTATATTTGAATCGAGTCATGTGTCTTGCTTTTCAAAATCACTGCTAATTTCCAAAAGATATTAGCGATCCCCTTGCCAAAGGGAACATCTGCTACTGCTCCACTCATTTTAGAAAGAAGCTCGTCTTCTCTTTTCATTCTTGTTCCTGACAGGGTCCTTACTGCTGTTGATTCTCCAAACTAAACTTAGAAAATTTTTCTTCCCACCTCCTCCAGTGCTGAAGTAAGTTCTCTCGCTAACGAACTTTGCTTTTCCTTAAAGGATAAGGGACTGCAAATTGAGATTAAGTGAGGCTGAACAGGTGCACAAGCAGTCAGGAGGGCAATATCCAGACACCAGTTTTACGGTGTTTTCCATCCCTGATTTATACTGGGTTTTAAAATTTTAATGAGCTATTCCACAGTTCCTTTTAAACATTAATTGTTTAGACTCCTAATCATAACTCTTACTCCATGTGAAGAAGGATGTTACTCTTTGAGGCTTCCAAGAGTGCTGCTCTGTGTGGAAACCAGGAGGGGGCAATGGAAGAGCTAAGGAACTGCTGTTGCTCGTGCTGCTTCTGCTCCCATAGTCTGTATTGCAGCCCTCATCGAAGGACTATGCTGTGGGGGTGCTGTCTTTTTGACCTGCATGGTTTGAGCTGTAACTACAGAAACCCAGGCTATCCATAGAGCATTATATGCAACCGCTTCAATAACTGAACTCTCTATACAGATTTAAAATGTTTTCCACACCATTTCCTCTTTATTCAAGATTAATTCAGTAGAGACTAACCTGTGAATGCAAGTTCTTTACATGGAGTCGGTTAGTGACCATATTGAACAGTTGACCAAACAATGGTATTCTGTTTACTAGCAATTCCAAAATGTGAACACAGACTTTCATTCTTGATCTGAACTGTTCCATTTTGACAGAACAGGGTTAAGTTGCAAACTGTTATTGAAAAAAGGTTTTCAAACCAACAGAAATTTGTGATGCGGTTCATGTAGCTAAAGGTGTTTTTCTCACAGAACAAAATTGTATAAAACCCAGTCATCTCACTGCAGCTCACCGTGGCCTATTACTTCTTTATTTTCAGTTGAAGTTTTTTACTCTTGCTTTTAAAAACAAAAGCAAACAAGTGAATGTAATTATCAGTTTTACTTAAACCCACATCTGATTAGAGTATCTGTCAAAGTTTCCCCAAAATATTTTATTTGAAAGTAACAGAGACAGCTTTAAAAACCTCTGAATGACATTTAATGAGACTATTACGAGCTTTCGGTATCAGGGTACAAGATACCTCTGCTAGTTCAAGCTTTGCATTTTATAGTCATAAACTTTGGACACAGAATAGAAATTAATACAGTTAAGCACTCTTACCCTTAATCTTGTAGTGGATATTTCAGCCTTTAGAATGTCAGGGTCATACTTTGTGCTTGATGAGGAGCCTGAGAATACTATTTTAAAAAGACAAAAAAAAAGAAAAATATTTAAGTGCTTTTAATTAGTCCATTCCTCGATGAATCCACATTGTTCTAAAACTCTAGAATGCAGATAAAACTTTTAAAAACACATAAAACTTTAAAAAAGTATATCCTTTTATAGAGTAGCCATCATTGCAGTACGACAATAATTGATGAAAAATCAAAATTTTCCCTCTTGTTCCCCTACCACTATTTGGTATCTCTCCTCCTTTGCGTATCCTGGGATCCTAAAGTAGCATCTCATTCTCCCTGGCTTTCTTTCTCTTGCTTTGTGTCCTGTTCTAGCTGAGCCATCTTGCATTCACTTCTCCCTGGAAACTGTAATTTCTAAGGAGATTTCTGGAAAGTTGAAGAAGATTTATTCAGAAACTCCAGAGGTCTGCCATTCAGCTGCACACATTACTTTTATCACACTATCTACTTCTAAGAGAGATGTTTGGACAATGACAGGCCTCTGACAGCACTTTACTACATGCCAGTTCCTTGCCCAACATTGTAATGTGTATCTCTACTTCATCTCTGATCACTGCACACAGGCTACAAAATTATTGTATGCTATTGGTGTAAAGCAGCAACAAATTCTCTTCTTGGTCTATTGCAGACACCTGTCAACACAGTAGGGTCATTTCAGTATGAAGATATGAAGTGCAAGAGATCTTATTTACTTTGAACCTAGATTTGGCAGAATTTTGTTCTGACAAACTGCATGACAAAATAGATTTCAGAGCCAAATGCTCTAAAACAGGGCTCAAAGGACTTCAGTTGTAGCAGAGAGAAGAGTGTTCTCTCCAGCAGAGTATCTTTATGTTAAAAAAAAAAAAAGCAGGGATGCTATCTCTAAAAAAGCCAGAGTACAAGGTGTTCATAGCAAACCTTGAAAACTCATCCTAAAGAGAAACAGGATCCCCTGGAAGGCACAGATCAAAGTTACATTGTATTCTCTACTGTACTTACAGCTTGTACGAGAGCTTGATTTTTCTTTGTAGGCATCATTCAGCCGTACATACTCATCCAGTGCAAGTGCTAGCCTCTGTTCTTTCACCTGGTACAGTTCCTTCTGAGTACTGAGAGCATCCTGGGCTACCATAAGATAATCTTTTAACATTCTCTCTTGTTCTTGCCTCCATTGTTTCCTGGGATCTTCTATTTGTGTTGTTTCTTTATAGGAGAAAAACAAAGGATTTAAAGGAGATCTTTGTTGAAATCTGTTGACAATTAAATTGGGGTTTTGCCTGTAATCCACAGTTATAGAAATGTAAACCGTAGCTTGTGTTTGGTTACTAAACAGATCCTGAATTTTATTGAAGTTTTTCTTTGCTACAATAGTGTGTGAAGATAAAACATTTAAGGGATCAACTGCAAAATTAGGAATCAGGGTACAATAGCTAAAAATGCTGACGGAGATCATTCCCAGATCTTCAACCTTGAATTAATAACATCCTAAAACTCACCCCCCCCTTGTTTTGTATCAGAGTATTCAGAAATAATTGGATCAATAAAGTCTTTCAATGACATGTTAAAATTGAACGCATTTCTGAATAAAAAAGAAAAGTAATCTTAGCTATTACATTTTTCAACCCTTTCCTCCCCACTTCCTTAATTTTTACAGCCATATGTTACCCATGTTTTATAGTGGTTATCTCTCTCCTTTCCCTCTACAAAAACAGTTTTATATTTTCCCCTGTAACTGAACTAACAGAACATTAACTCTCCAGACCATCTGATCTAACTCTATCCTTACACTCGGCATCTGATCCAAGATCCAGCTTTCTTTTACGGTCAATAGAGAGAGCTGGCCTCAGAGGGCACTTCACGCCACTAAAGGCAGGTGACCAAGATACATTGGACTGAACTGCCTTTTTGAGGTGTCTATTTCTTTCCACTGACTAGCCAGGTGATATAAAAAAGTAGGCTGGAACAGGTCCTTAATTCACAAAGGGCTTCAGGTCAACCCTTTTAACTCCAGAAGCCACACAGAATACAGATTTATACAGAACCTGTACACAAGAGGGATTTGCTACAATATAATGGTATATATTAAAAAGTATGTGAAGTGATCAATCTAATTGTAGGATTTGACATTTTTTATGTAACCATGCCATGAGGAAGAGTTCAATCTTATCTCACCAGATGTAGGCATGAAATAAAAAGTAACATTCAGTACCAAAGTATTTAAGTACAAAGTGTTTACCTCAGAGTTTTACTGAAAAAGGAGGGAAGTTCATTCTCTGGGTTAGATGATTTTTCCTCCCATATCTTCAGTTTTCTGAATTGCTTTACTATCAGAACCAATGGCAGGGGGAGAATACATGGCTGAAGATATGGGAGAAAAAAAAACCAACTTGATTGCTCTAAACCATACCTAGAGTGCACTGCTGGAGAGAAGGCACTCTTTCAAATCCAGATATGAAAACAGATCTTGTAACAGTAAAAACTGATAAGGACAGGTTCTGGTTAATAACAATTTCCCATACTGACGACCTTTCAGTTTTTCAAAACCTTTTTTTGGTGTTAATAGAGATACAAATAAATACATCCCCCCCCCCCCCCCCCCCATGCTGGTGACCCCTTCCACCATTTATAAACATGACAAGCTTTTGTATTTCTACTTGGGAAAGTATTTCTTAGATGTACAATGGATACACGGAGAGTATAAATCACATAAACCCTAGCATGTTTATGAAGGATTTAAGCAGAGGAGCTTTATACACAGTTGGTTTTCCAATAACCCCAACAGGTACACTCTCTATAAAAAAAACTAAATATAGCTAGACACACATACACATATATCCATGTTTATAGCCACATGCTCTTTCCACAAAGATATCAGGCACACAAAGAAGCAAATCAATACCTTTTCTCTCATAAATGGTCAATATACGTCCCTATCTGTGGCCACTTATTGCTGTTGTGCTTTAACACACCTCCACATTCACAGTTATTTACGCAAGATAAGAAGTGCTGGTTTCCAGAGGTATCCTTTTTTTTTGTGAAGTAGGATGAAGAGAATGAAGCAGGATTCTCATGGGTCAATGATCAAATACGATAAATGCCGTTATGTTGTTTTTTTAGAAGAATGTAATGATGTGATTGTGTTTCAGGAGTGCAACCAGCAGCTACCAAATAATCTTACAAGATTGGAAGGTCTCATCTCTGAGCATGTTGTAGGTAATTGCCTTGTAGGTTTTAAGTGAAGATTGCTCAACATGCAGCCCAAATACCAAATGTAGCCTGCGGAGTCCTAAAATGTGGCCTACAGATGCCCTGTCCTTGTGACTGCAAGAGAAGGACAAAGCTCATCAACAGATTATTTTATATTGCTGACAAATACAATCCAACATTTTCTTTTTGCCTCTCCAAGCTGCACGTGCAAAATAATACCATGGTTGTATGAGCTACTAACATCTTTTATACTGACAGTCAGAAACGTTTTAAAGGTGACCCTGCATTTAAAAAATTGCACACTGTAACTTCAGCATACTAAGGTTTAGGTATTTGCCTGTGTAGGTACTTTGACGAGCCAAACTATTCTTAGCCAATCCTATCTACATGTATTTTATTCCAGAATGGATGCTCAGTCAGGAAAATACGTAATCCTGGAAAAAGCAAACCATTACTGGAATAACTATCCCAGAAACGTTAGTCAACCTAGCCAAGTAGAGAAGGTTCTGGAGTACTGTTCACTCTATGTCTTCTTAAATATTGTGAAGTAGAAAACAACCTAAAAAAAGTGTATCACTGGTTTGGCAAGTTGTTCATATATATATACATAAACACAAGCCTGTGTTGCAGCACCATATGCTTGTTCATCTATAATTTTCAGTTGTCTCAATTTTAATCAGTAGGCTTACCCCACAGAGAAAAAAACCAAAGAATGACAGATAATATTTCTGGTACTGTAGTGCTGCATCTTGAAAAGTATGTTCATTTGGTCACACGTGCCTTCCAAGGGCCACTATTTTTTTAAAAAAAGAAGAGTACTCTATTAAAAAAAACCCAGTTATACTTCTCAGAGTAAAAACTCACAAAGATGAGGATTTTTTTTCCCCCTTGGAACAAGAATGTTTTAAGCACCTGCTGTTGAGGTTCAAACTTGTACATGCAAGATTATCATTGGGACAGTCACATGCATGTCATTGCGGGAATGCTTGCTGAACTTTTCAAAATGAGATGTCAAGCCCTTCATGTCTAAACCAAAGAGTGAGATTTAAACCACAAAGAACATCCAAATACTTTCCTATTATTCAACAGTAGATGTAAAATAAACTTGGAAGATCTCATTCCTTTTTTTAGGGCAGATTAATGTTTCCACTGGTGACTGCAACAAAGATGCCTTACAACTTTGCGGCAGATACAAATCATACAACAAACAGATTGCTAGCCAGAACAGATGGGGAGATGTTACTTCTGCTGGTCAGGCGAGGAGTAAGCACTGATTATGAACACTAGACAGAGCTGCATGTTGTATCTGTTCCAGAAAACGCTAACTGGACCTTCAAGCATCAGCAGTGGAGACTGAACAGCAGTGGAGACTGAACAAACCACCTTCCCGAGCATGACCTCTCCAACACTTTCTGCATAACTAGATAGTTAAACTGAAGAGTTCAGCTGTTTCTTGTAGAGAAAATGAAGAAGATATACTTGCCATAATTTTCGATGGTAAAACATTAGATATGAACTACAGGAATCTCCTTATAATAGATCTTTAAACAACTAAGACTTCTACATCAGGCTGTATCACGAGCATGGCCTAGACTTCTAAAAATCTTTATAGGTCGAACTTCCTCTATCCAATCTCAATGCAAAATAAAGACTTACAGTAACAGGATGCAGTTGGTGGTGGTGTGCCTAATACTCAGGTTATACATTTCTAATTTGACTTAGGTTTAGTGCCATTTGGCAAAGCCACTTGGCAATCAAAATTACTCAATTCTATTAAGACAACTTGATTTAAAACCAATTAATTAAACTTTAAACAAATTACTGCAAGTGCATAGTTAATAAGTCTATAAAAAATTATAAGCAAGCTATTTATTTCCTCCTATTTTTAAAGCTCTGAGTGACTACCCATGCTGGGGGGAAATTCTGTGAGAGAGAAAGCATTTGAGGTCTCGCCCAGTGGAACCGCAAAGGCGGGATGACATGCCTCACCCAAGGACGCTCCTGGGCACTGAAATGATCACAGCCCTGTAACGTAGAAAAGCAAGCTGCACTAGCTTTAAATACACTGCTGTTCATGAAAACACACTCTTCCTGGCTCACTGTCAGCCAGGTTTGATGCACTTAAACTCAGCAAAGAACTTAGCCCAAACAGTAATTCAAACCCAAAATGCCAAGACTGACTTTATGCCTTGAAAATTATATTTATTCCTTTGGCTAGAACTTGCTTCATGAGCAGCAATGTTATACATGCTCTGTGTAGTTGTATCTATTATATATACAGGATACAGGCAATAGTCAGGCATGCCATTTTTTAAAAATGAGATATTTTCATACGTTATGTTCCTGTCTGCTATCAAGAAGCTCTGCCAAATTTTTTATAGTCTACTTGAACAGAAGGAAACTATTACCTTATCAGCAGCAGATCGTATTTCCCTAAAATACATGAAATTAAAATCCCACTAGAAAATCCCACAGGGAGGGGAATGGCTCCCTAACGCCCTACTGCTAGACACGAGAGAATTGGACACTTTACTACAGGATTAACAATATGTGGAAGCAATAGTTTTTCAACATCTCCCCTTGCCAAACAAAATAATAGCGTCAACTGGCTCTGGAGCAACCCACATGTAAGCTATCTTGAGTCAGACACGTTGCACTTGGGCACCACAGTTAGAGAACAAGTACTCTCAAGGGGTCTCAGTAAAAAAAAAGCCAGAGATGCTAGGCTGCTACTCAACAAGGGCACATACATAAGAGAACTCTCATCTGTTTAAACACATGCCATATTATACCAGTTTGTAAATGTAGCAGACTCACCATCTCAGAAGGGAGGCTACTTCAAGGGAAACCAGCTGACCTGGTTAGACACGAAGCTAGAAACAAGAACCAAAGACACATATGGAGGAGAGCAGGGGGAGTTCCGTGCCACAGCTGGAGCTGCTGTAACAGCCCTCCATTTTGGCAGTGATGGCATCCACCGCGTCACCTCAGCCCACACTCCCCTATGTCACACATTTGCATCTTCTCTTTTGCAGTCCCTGGTGCTCACTCAACCCAGCATAAAACCTATTTGATACACTAAACTGACTCAACAGTCACTGGTTCCAAGAGGGAACATGAAAGCAGATACATCTTGTTCTGGCAGGTTAGGCAAGCTGTGCCATGTTACCAAAGGTCCAATGAAGAGGACGGACCACCCAGACCGGGAAGGAATTAGACATCCTTTTTTTTTTTTTTGGCAGCAGCAATTCTACTTAGGGATCTACTCATCCACTAGAATATTAAGCATGGATCTCTTCATGAATATCATGCACCTTCTTGCTTACATACTAATTTACAGAAACGTTTCCAGACATGGAAACCAGGGCTGCAATACTAGACAAGAGGTGGCAAAACTGCAGTGGCTGAGCCCTGAAAACAGGACGGCTCTGCTGATGCAGAGGTGTGCCATGCACAGCCAGCAAATGCACTCTGTGTCACGGTGGCAACCTCAATGTCTGAAATAACAAGTGATGAAAAGATAACTCCATAACACCAGACATCTCCAGTTATCTTGCATAATAATTGCAGGACCACTACCTCCAACCAAACAGAACCTCACCTTCAAGAGAGCATCACAGGCCTGAAGACCCCAAACGCAACAGCTGGCTGCATTCAGGATCCCTTATCACTGGTGCTTTTCCTGAACCTCCGTGGCTGAAAAAAGTACACAAGCTAAATCAGGACTGGTTTTGAACAGCCCCCAATGCCTTTGCTGTGGTAGGATTACATCCTACTTCAGAGACGGTTTGAGATGGAGGAGATACCTGGAAAGCAGCCTACTCCATGCTTAGGGCCAGGCCCTGGAAAAGGGCTGCAGACAAACCAAACCAGGGTCAGCCACAGCAAAGGAGAATCCAGATTTCAATGGTAACTCACACAAAAATCTCTCAAGATGGCAGAAACAAACCCAAAACCAACTCTTTGATATTTAACATCAGAAGACGAAAAATGGTGTCTGGTATCAACCATCACAGTATAACATGAGTTAGCTTAGCGATGGGTGGTGAAAGTAACTTTATCAACATTATGTAATCACCATGGATATGTTTATTCTACAATTATATCCCACGTTTCTTGATAAACAAGCCAGGTTTCAAATCGCCAGTACTTTTGCCTGCAATCAGACAAAAATACACTTAGAAAAAAGAGTGCAAATATTACTTCATTGTACTTCAAATGGCATAACAAATACTGCAGGCAACTGCGATACAAGTCTTAAAGAACAGCAAAGAAGCAAATGTACCAGCACTAGTTTCAGGGAGAATAATCAAGTGTTACTGGACTGGCTTAAGGAATGCATTTTCTTGTTCACATACCAGAGGCCTTCTGAATGTATTTTTTCTTAATTCCTTTTTTCCACCGCTTTTTAAAATACTTACAATCCAAACTCAAACAACAAGAAAAGAAATTTGTACACAAAAATTTGAGAAAGAATTCACAAACAAATATTACATAATTTCACACTGATTTGTTCAATAGGGTCATAAATACAGAATAGCACACAAGAAGGAAGGAGACCAAGTGGGAAACCAGGAATCTCCAAAGAATTCTATTTGTGAGCTAAGCAGATACAAATCCCTCCACCTCCATGCTTCTCAATATTTTAGCATCACTCTGACTAAATTTGCTTTTTCTTTGTAGATCAAACAGTGGTAGAAACCAGTTTCTGGGAAAAGTGTAGTCATCCTTCCAAAGTGGACAATTAAAACTAAAACCAGTGCAGAGGAAGTGAGGGGGAGCTGCAGAAGCAGAGAAGAAAAGCACTGGGAGTAAAGGGCAGGGAGAAAAAAATCATCATTGAATACAAGTACAGAGTGGCAAAAATAAATTGATGTGATGGTCTAAAATACTGGTGGGCTAGGAGCAGCTATTCCTTATCTGTTAAACACTGTCATTCAGTTCCTTTCTGCTACCTTTGCCACTAAACATTACTAACAGCAGTGTACGTGTTCTATAGGTTAACTAGATCAACGCAATGAAGAAAACCACCACTTGCCAGCTTATTCTTAAGCCTGAAAACAAGAATAGGAAGTAAATGAGATAAGTTACTTAGGAATACACAAGGTGTTGAAGGCAAGGCAAAACTTGCTCCAGCCTAGGATTCCCTCAGACTATTCACATCAAACCAGAAGTAGAAGTTTCCCTTTCCTGCTCCCATTACCTCCACAGCTGTTGATATACACCCATCCCATGCAACGATATGGATCAGAAAACCTGTGTGGCTGGGAAAAAGAAGAGGAGGTGGGGAATGACAATTCACACACCTCAGGAAGCAGAGTGCTCCCCCATCGTCCATGTTTACTATACATCCTCATGCTTCCACAATGTGGGAGCAGAAATCAGAGCAAGCAATGACTGCTACTTGAGCTGCCACCACCACTCGAGAAGTGCACCTGGAAATCACAGCCTCAGTCAAAACCTCTTCCTGGCAAACCAGCACAGGGTGTCGAACAGATGAAAAGTGCAAGGGTGTAATTTCCAAATACCTTTAACCAGTATTACCATAAAAAGCTGTTGTCCCCTGCCTCTTCCACCTTCATTCATATTCCGAGGTCACCTTCCCTCTCTTGCTTGCATAAATAGGGGTGTGGAAAGGAGAACAAATAAGCTTTTTTTTTCCCCATAACAGATTAGTCTCAAATCAAATCTGCTCCCTGATCTGATTCACTGTCTGGCCATGCAAACGTTCCTGCCAATATAAGCAAAAACATTGCAGGGACAGAACAAAAAGCCAGAGAGATACCAATCAAGCAGGACCAATTATTTCAGAGATTCTATTAGCTTAAAAGCTTAGCAAATTCAAGCTCTAAGAGCATAAATGTTTGCATCTCAGCCACCTAGGACCTGATGTTGAACAACCTGCAGAAGAATTGGAAAAATGTGGAAGTGATGACTTTGCCTATAAATACACAAAATAAAGTGGAGTAATAGGTTTGTGATATTTTTGGCATTGCCTTGAGTTACTAACTATGTTATTTAGCAATTTAGTAAATGTTAGCAAATTAGATAGCTGAACTAGATCAACAGATGAGTACACATATGCAACAATGATTGTAAGAGTAAACAGCATAAGCTATAATATTTTTGGACTCTCCCAAACTGCACCGAGAAGGATCCTACACAAAAAGAACTCCTCAGTCCCTGACCACCGAATAACATCGCTTCAGTCATCCCTCTAACAAAGGATGATACTGAACCTCAGGGTAAGCATTTAGGTTCTTATAGTATTAGCTACCCACATCATATGCATCTTGTGCCTTGCCAGATGGGCTGTAATCTGGTCTCCCTTGAAGCTGAAAGCATCGCATTAGAACTCCTAATTGGGGTAATATATTCATGAAGTAATGACCTCAGTCATTGCTTCTCAAAGTGGGTTCCATTATGCAAAAGGATCATGAGAAAGCTCTAAGGCAATCAGAGCTAAGAAAAAAAAGAAAAAACACAACCTGGTATTTGAAAATAATCTAAAAAAATAAATACAATTATAGAAAATGTGTGATGACAAAATCAAGTTATACTTAAAACATATTGACACCAAAAGCAAGTTCCTCAAGTC
Organism: Tapera naevia; assembly: GCA_033556795.1. Lineage (NCBI taxonomy): Eukaryota > Metazoa > Chordata > Aves > Cuculiformes > Neomorphidae > Tapera > Tapera naevia. Next base: position 10,770,886 of record JAUMJJ010000172.1, on the reverse strand, counting down.
TGAGGGAGTGTTTACAATGAGTGTTCACAGCCAACTCTTACTCCTCTGCGGAGGAGAAACTGTTTTCACCAGCACTTAAAGTAGGCTTTTCTCAGGTTTGTATAGGAGAAGGGAAGGCAAAGGACTAAGACAGGTAATTACATAGATTAGAAGAATACTTAGGGATTGGGTATTTTTTGAAGATATATTGATTTAAATATTTTTTTAATAATTTAACCTTTCTTTATAGAAGTTTGGTAGAATTTTTAGAACTATAGACTGTAAATTCAGATGGCCTTGCTCATGGTTTCTTTTCTGTTAAAAGTTGAAGGTTAAAAATGTTAAAGGAATTTGTATTAGTGTTCAGTGTGGGATTTATTCTGTGCCTCTTGAATGTAGTAGATGTTGGGAAAACTCCCACTGATTTCAAGAAAGCAGTACTAGACTGGACCAGTTTCTGCTGCTCATTGTTTATTGGGTTTGTTTGAGAAATCTATCTAGGTTGGCCAGTTTTACTACAACAGCTCCAAGTCCTGTGGACAACTGAAACCTTCCCGGTTGTATCAGATGTAGCTTTGTACAGAGGCACAGAATAGGATCAATACTAAGAAATGAAAAGAGGGCAGATAATAGAGAAGCTGTTCAGAATAAATTATTATGGGATGCAAGAGGAGGGAATCAATGGACCTTTCCTCATTTTGCTGAAATAAACCCAGCCAAAAGGCACTGAACATGAAATGTATTTAGTCACCTCTCCCTGATCAATACATGGGAGCAGATTTCTTCATAAGGTTCTATCCCTCAATATGCCACTTGCAGGTCCTGAAATCATGATCTATTCAACGTTTTTCAGGCATCTACCCATTCAGTCTTCCTCCTAGCAGTGGGTACAGTTTTTCTTTCTCCAGTAGAAGAGAGAATAAACAAAATTATATTCTATTCAGATGAAAGAATAAAAAGGAGTCTTCCTTGTTCTAACATATCCACTGTCCTTATAGAATTTTAACAGTTCAAATTCAGAAAGCATATTCAGCATATTTGGATAATTACACTGCTAGTAAAGCAGTAAACAGGCACAAAAAACTATTTTCTAGAACGGCTTTCCCCCCTTAATTATTAGTCATCTCCATACCAGAGATTTCAAAAGCATCAAAACAACATATCCACTCCAGTCAGATGAAGCAGAAGTTACAATCTCCACACTTGGCACCTCAGACAAATGGCCTGCTTTTAGGACACTTGGGGAGTTTACCTGCCAGCAACTCAAGTGCTTTCACTAAAACACTGCGCAAAATACAATGTACAAAACTAAAACATACCACTTTACAGAACAAGAAGTTTCACTGAAGTGGCTACAAAGCAACACATACATTATTGTAACAAACCAAATGCCCTACTGAACAATAGATGGAAACCACTAAGTATACCAAAGTACACCACTTTGTCATCCATCATCCATATTAACATAATACAAAGAAATCTAGCTAATCACACTTATTTGCCCTGGCCACAGAAAGACACGTGTACAGTTGGATATACACAAGTCTTCTCTATTAGGTGAAGTGTTTGCAGTATATTAACGATTGTGAAGATAATTCCAAGACAATGCTGTCTGAGCCTGGACATTTAACACATGCCTGAAGCAGAACTTCAGCTCACAAATAGCTTATAATATTCAGGAATTCACCTTCAATACACAGAAACAACATTTAAAACATGGAAAATATTTGATCTCTTTAAAAAAAAAAAGCCAGCAATTTTTAGAACTGATTAAAAATGTTAAGCATGTACAGACTAAAAGAACATGATTATCAAACAAGTGATCTGAAAGCACTTTCAAAACATCCAGAAATATGGATTGTTTTCTCCAAATTTTATAGCTTTGAGTTTTATAGTTTTGGCCAAAGCAGAAGTTAAAGTCAAGTTTTCTCTTATAATAGCATTCAGATTCGGAAGGAAATTCATTCTTTCCTTCACATTTTGAATTCAATCACGTATGTCCCTGTTTTTCAAATTCCCGAAACATTCAACACCACACATAAGATCAGAGAAGTCTCATTGTTATTCCAAAATAGCAGGCTATAAAAACCCCAACCAAAGCTACTGGATTAGTCATCTACTGCAGGTGTTCAATAAGCAGAGTAGATGTCTAACATCTGGTCTGAGTTACCACAGTTACAGTCCAACAGAACCAAATGAGCTTAAATCAGCTCATCTTCAAAGCTGACACCCAACCAGGCAGCTACATCACACTTTACATTACACTGACTGTATTGATCAGATAGCTATTTACTGCAAAAGCAGTTTAGACATCTCAGAGTTTATTCACTTGACCGTGTACTTGAGATACCTTAGGGCAACGAGTCTTGTCTCCACCTTTGCCCCACAAGACCACTGGTCTCTTACCATCCATGCTGTAAGTAATGACTTGTGCAGCTAACCTAAAGTGCCTCAAATGGCCAGAGACAACTTACTATTTTTTAAGTGAGCACACAGCACTGCTAGTCCAGATGCAGGCACCTATGTTCACACATTGATCTTAAAAGGAATCTCTTATGTTATTAAAAATATCTAAAAATATCTGCTGAGAAAAGAGGAAAAAGTATCAATTAATATGGAGTAATGAACATAAAAAAAAAGACATGCTTTTGGAAACATAGTTCTTTCACTAAGTCTAACAAGCACTGTATTTCAAATTTTGCTATAGTTTCATATGGTTTAGACATAATTCCCATGCAATTGAAAATATATGTAGAAACAGATGTAGTAATTTTGTATTATCAGATTTTCTTGTAAACCTTCTAAAGCCAATAATGTTATACCAAAGGGCAATTTTCCCCAGCATTTTGATTTGCCATTCCCTTTCCAATTACTACAAAATACGTTATTTATAGCCTGCAATGTATTCTACAACATACTTAGAACTACAGTACATTTGCCAGACCTTGTATACAAGTTACAAACACTTCCCTGCACACTCCATATGACCTTATCTACAACTGTTCCTTTCAGCAGTTAGACTGAAGCCAGTTCTTGTTACTTTTATCAGACTACCTGAGCCAGCTATAATTACATCTTCAAACATTCCCAACAAACCAATGCACGCAAATGGGATAATTTGTCTACTGAAAATCAGAAATTGTTACTTAAACTACACTTCTCTTATAATAAATCCTTCCCTGCCCCCAGTCATGCTTTAAAAGGCACAAAGGAAAGTATAATCACGATGAGACTTCTTATATAATCAATAAGGAAAATAAAAAAATACTTACGGTTGATGTGATCAATATAGTATACACCGATCTGAGGATCATATGCGGCTTCCCATCCCCATGGAAGTTCATCCCCAACACAATCCGCAAACGACAAGGGCTTTGTTAACCTAAAAACAAAGAAACAAGTTAAAGGTGTAGCTCTTCCCTCTTCCATGCATGTATTTGTTATTCACATTAATTCCTATTAGGACAGAAGCTAAAGACAGATAGCAGGCAGAAAGGAGAACAAGTTGATTTAGTCCTCTTAAAGTTTAGGCTCTCAGTTGTTTTACTCTTACTCCACCCTCTAACATAAATGACATAAATGTTACTACAAACATTTTTCAGTATAGTAACTGAAGTGAGAAATTCACTGCAACATCTTTCACATTTGACAGTTTAAAATTAAAGAATAACCAATAGCATGTAAAAAAAAAAGCACACGACTATTTGTCCTCAGAAGAACTGGACCCTTCAACCTCAAGTCTGTGATGAGAGGACAAGATTCCAAGTTCATCTTCTCTAATGACTACTGACAGGGACTTTGGAAGAGAGACTACAAACACCTAAAATGCAGAGGCACTTATCAATCCACATACTTGAACAAAGTATGCAGTAGCATGCACAGCACAGACATTTTGTAAGTAACATTTAATGAGCCTTAGAGGTTCGCATGGTGGTTTTTTAGGAGAACATATAAAGTTTTTCATTTTAATAACAGAGCACCTATTTGTTAAAAGAAATAGATTCATAACAATAACACATGGGCTCTTTTCCAACTAAGGCTGAACAAAGCTTTAGAACATCATCTTTTGCCCCCCTCCCTTTTTTTAAAGGAATGAGTATTGAGTTTCTTGATAAACTCACAGATAAATGCCATGTCTGATATACTGATACATTTAACAGGAAGAGATTTAATGCTTTATTGTAACCATGGTGACAATAAGATTAGTACATATCCAGAGTTTAAAAAAAAAGTCCTCGGAGTACGATTATCAACAGCAGTTTGTGGGACACATGAACATCACCTTTTTTGGTCATTGCTGCGTTAGTTCTATCACGTAAGACTTTTTTTCATTTCATCATTAAAATTCCATACAAATAAAAAGCTAACAGTAATTCAACACATGCTTTTCTGTGTTTCAGTACTTTTTCTTCAATTATTTTCTGACCAAAAGAAACTGGCTTATCGACATTTTTGTGAGGAATGAAAGAGAAAAGAAAAGCACATTTTGCTTTGTACAAAATTAATTGGCTTTTTTGTGTAGAAAACAGCAGATAGAAAACACTTTACAAAACCATTGAATTAAATTCTTCATGCAGCTGAGAAAATAGAAATTTGAGCACAGGTTTGATGTAGAAATCATTGTCCCGCAAATATATTATTATTATTGATGGATTTGACCTCCTTGTTCTTTAAGTAGGGCAGCACTTCATTCCTCCAAACCAGGGTTGCCGAAATTACAAAGCAGCATCCAAAACCTTTCAAACTGTGATTTTTCAGTTTATTTTTAAAAAACTGTAAACATGAATCCACTTCCTTGTATTTATCCAAAATTTACAACATAATCTTGTGAAGGTTACTAATGCTTAATTTGAGGTCCTGAAAACATTCACACGTATAAAACAAATTCATCCATTTATTACCACTTACAACTGCTACACAAAACCACTAAACACACTGAAAACTATTGTAAAATGCAGGTGAAATTACCAATGTGGAATTACATCTGGACCACTGGGATATAAAATATTGATTATAAGGCAGCACAAGCAAGCTGTGAAAAAAGTTCCTTTCACTGGGAGAGAGTCTCCATAGAATGGCCAGCCACTGACACCTTTCTCAGTAGAGTGAGAGGGTGTAGCTTCTGTAATACCTGCTCTCTTTCTCAACCTTAACCTGCTACACGCTGCCTCACAGTCTAAGAGTTCCTTTTGTAACAGAAATCGTAAATGAACCTGACACATCCTCCTCATTTTGATGCAGGAGAGGACATCTCGCTGAAGCTGACTGGGGTAAACTCCCCAGTGATCTCCAGCGAGAGAACAGGTCGGCAGTAAGCCAAGCCCACCTGTTGTATTCTCTCTCACTGCTGACGTTTTTAAATCCGGACATCACACTGCTCTGAGTGGGGCTGCTCTGAGAAGGAGCTCTCCAGAAAGCCCAGCTCAGACCTGCCACTCTGCTCCTCACGCTCCTCCTTTGCTCAGGGCGGCAGCAGCGCTGCTGTAGCCAGGCTGGCAGCTCCCTGCCACTGCCACATCAAACACACCTGCCCAAACACTACCTACTAGTAATGACCAGCACCACTGCAAAGATTACCCTTTTGTTTGAAAATACTAACAGTCAGATAAAAAGAGATGGCTCTCAGGAAAGCAGAAGCCTTTCAAAGCCAGGATAATGAACACTATCACAGCTCAGTAGACTGAACACAGGGTACCCACATCAGTGTTCCCAGGCCACTGCTCCTTGGAGGAAGCATCCATCAGGTAAAAGCAGCAGCCCTTTGGTGAGTTTGGGTAGTTGGTGAACCTGTGCCAACTACTAGGGCTCATCTTGCTGTGAAGAAAGTCCTGCCTCAAATTAGATTACAAATGTGGACTTCCAAAAACATTTCTTAAACTGAATAAAAATCAAAGTTCAACATCATCCTTAGCCTTAATGTTACAGTATTAACACAAACCACAAGTCTTATAGTTCAAGTAATAAAAATATTTTAAATACCATATAGCAGAATAGGAGTGAAAACCAACTAGTATAAGCATGCCCAGATGGTGTCTAACAAATTCATTTAGAACTCTGCATTAAAGACTTTCAAAGATACACACCACAGTCAGAAACAATCACAAAATGTGATTTTTAAACCCCCTCTACAGGGAGCATATAATCCCTGTACTATCCTGGTTTTTCATCTGCACTCCACACCAATTTTATTTTTAATCAAATCCTGACTACTTGCTATTACAGCTCATTCTGTAGGTCAGACTGCAGGCCACTCCAGCCACGCGGATGTTCCATCCAGGTGTTATCACCTGTCAGAAATCTGACACCGTGAGAATGAGCAGCAGTCTCTCTCTCATCCCAGACACTCCATAAATTAAAACGACACTAAAAAACTGTGGAAAAGTACTTGAATGACCCACACTAGACAAAAACAAAAGAAGAGGCGGGAAACAGCCGCCCCAAAGTACAGGCAGTACTGGACAAATTCTGCTCTGCTGGATCATGCTTGATGTTGCAGCCTTAAAATCTGAGCTATATCAGGAGAACTGGTCCTGAGTAGATTTTTAAAAATGAAAAGCTTTGCTCATAACAAGATCACCATTATTTAAGTATTACATCACCATCACTCTTTATTTTATTCCACATTCTTTTACTAGCACAAGATTTTTGAACTCAACACCAACTTTTATCACTGAGCAGCACTTAGCACAAGGTGATGTTAGACTGTTTTGGGCCCTCAGAATTGTCTCTACATAAACAGCATTTACTTTCAAAATAGTATGGCAAATAGATGGCATTAACAAGACATGAAGTAAAATGCAAGAGAAAATTTGCAAGACAAAAGTTGAAAGCAAAGAGAGTTAAAAACGTAATTGGAAAGGAAATCATACCTAGGAGCAAGGACTGAAGGAATCTTGTCCATATGAAGATCATTATCTGTGACATAATCACCTATGATAGACTGACTGCCATTACATTCATTAACCCTGACCCAAGAAAAATGAGTTTTATTGCACCATAACTGAGGATTAAGTGCTGCCTCTCAGGGCAGTGATACTCTGAAGCAGTTCATAATAATTTTTCAGTTTGTAGTCATCAATTTACACATTCTTAAAAGAATGCCAGTACTCGAAAAAGGAGAACTTAAAGCCCATCCTTTAGTACACTCTTAAGTTTAATTAGTTAACAAAAGGTAGTTTTTTTAATGCATACCATCAAGCTCAAGTATTCTCACCTATAAGCATTTTTTTTTTAAACCTTATAGAAATCCTTCCAAGTGAAGACTAATGTACTAACCTTTAAATGGTAACATTTTTATCTACTCAACCCTATATGGATGCAACACTCCCATTTCAGCACATGGATTGAGGTACACTCTCCAGACCAAGAGAACAAGAAGCAGGTGTGTGTAATAAGTGGCTACTCCTAAGAAAACCAGGAAGCACTCTTTAATCCCATTATGTAAGCAATAAATATTTATGTTATTGCCAATCACTTCACAGATGCCCTGGGAAACCTAGGAGATGAGTACAGCTTACGAATTGAGAAAACATATTACTGCATTTTTCCTTAAAGTTTTCAAAATACCAAGTTAGCTCAGACTTCAAAACACAGATTCTACAATGATAGGTGTCATCATAAACAGCTGCCATTGCATCTGCAGCCGTGTCTATATGTCTACATATGCATCTAAAGTTAATAGAGGCTGATGATGCTGTAAAATGGAATTGTCAGTGCAATATTGTTCCATTTGGACAACTCTGTGTACCTGCTTGCTTGATGTACTCTCTAGACCACAAAAAAATACATACTTGAAAGGTTTCCTCCAAAGGTCAGGATCCGCAAAATGTGAGAAATTTACTAGGTATACTAGTGAATGCCGCTGTTCTGTCAAGATATAGACAACCCTTGGTATTTGACACTTCTGTGATCTGAGACTATCAATGTGCACGTTCACAAAAATGTATATAGACATGCATACATCTACACACACACAATTTTCAACACGTTGTTCTATGCAAGAGAAACATTGCATTCTGCTGTATTTCTTCTCTGACTCCTCTTTTCTCCAAACTCTGTTCAGGATGAAATCAATTATAAGACTGAAGCAGAGGTTGAACATAATACAACCAGGACCCTACTTTAGCAAAAGGAAACTCTGGTCTTTGTTCTCTTCTAAACTCAGCTGATACCATCAATCACTGACCTCCTTAGCATACCTCAAGACTTGATTTTATCCACATTTGGAAGCAGCAGGTGAGTACAGCTTGGGATGTTTTGCTTAGATAGAACTATTTGTGTCAATGTTGTAAGAATGCTCTATTGTGATTTAGGATATACATGACAGAGGGGGTGGGGAAGAGAGATCACAGCACACAGACCTGAGAAAAGATTGGGGTGGGAAGATAGCAGAAGGCAGCCACAGACCAAAAAAAAAATAAATAAACCCCACAGCAAATCTAAGACTCTTCTATCACTCAACTAGAAAAGAAGAAAATGCAGGTTGGTAAGAAGTACATTCAGAATACCTGGGAATTATGAACAGGTTAATCTCTTTCAAAATGACTTCCAAGAATACCTCCTTTGCTGTGCGATGCTTGACCTACAGTCAAGACTTGGTAGTGTTGAAATCAATTGAATTCAATGAATTCTAACTAGGGTCATTGTTCAACTTGCTATAGCAACTTCAACATACATTTGAAAACTTTCTCCAAATGTCAATAATCCCCAAACCAAAATGACCTCAGGTTCTTTGCCACATAGCAAGATCTTGTGTGAAACTTACATGAAGTGTCATGCAGATTAAATTTCACAACACATTCTTGTAAACAGAATCATATATAATGATGTACATGATACATTATTTATTTACTATTATGATTATTTTTTAAAAACTGACTCCCAGCTGTTCTGAAAAATATGCCTCTTCTCCAGACTCTAGCAGCAACTGAGAAATTAAAATGTAAGTTGTTATTTAGATGTGCAGGAATGCACACCTATTAAAACATAACCAAAGAAACAATGATGGAAGGACTGTATGCACACTTACCTGGAATCTGTATCATTTGACTTCATATGCCCTTACAGAAGGGTCCATAGATGACTTACAAATAACACAACACAACAGTAACACAAATTCTTCCCCTGAGTTCTTCCCCGCAAATATTTTCAGTTAGCACAGTAACACAGAATAGGATCAACAACAGCTAATTTCTTATTTTAGTTTGTAAAAGGACAACTGAAAATATTCACTACTTATTTCGATCCAGTAGCTCAAGACCAGCAAATGTAAAAATTTAAATCAACTGATTAGGCAAAGGAACATGTAAGAGGAAGAAAAGTGTTCTAAATTCTTCACTAGAACTTCTGAAGTCAATGTTTGAGTTTGCTCTTAAAAATCAATTCAACTCACACCCAACTTTCTAATGCCATAGGCATTGTGCCTTTGAAGGATCTATGAACAGGTCTTCTAATTCCATCCCAGATATCATCCAAACTCTGGATTTTACTCACTTCAGGCACCAAAGATGGATTTCTTATATAAAACTCAGGGGTGCAATTCAGCTCATTAACTTCAATAGTTAGTTATCTGCCCTGAATTACTCCTTCGGTTTCCACAGAGAGACTGATTCAGCACATCTATTTAGATCCAAGATGAATCCCACTGAAGGTTTCCCTCTTTTCCTACAGACAGCGTATGAATGCATGGCTGCTTAGCCTATACAAGATACCTAAATTTAAAGCAGGATGAATATTATACCAGGCAGGAGAGTGTATATAGAATGGCCAAAAACCCAAGCTCTATCTCCGCACTGCAGGTCAGAGTTAACGAGAGACACTGCTGCTCCTATGGCTGAGGTCAGTACCCATTCACAGCATGAAAATTACATTACATTGGGAGGACAATTTTCTTTTCTACAAATTACAGTAGCTGAAGATACAAAAAAAATGCACTTACTTTCTACTAATAATACTGCTGTCACTTTCCTAATCTTAAAAAGTGGTGACTGGGCCATTTACCTGTAGAAAGGGGTAGAATTCGCATGCCCATAAAATACCCCTTCGCTATATTCTTCATTCATTCAAGTCTGTAAACTAGCAAATCCATGCAAAATTTCTCCCTCCAGAAAGCTCACTCATAAGTCTGTTGACAGACACTAAACACCATGTTCTTAACATAGTAGTGCCTCCTGTTCAGATACGAAGCCAAGACATTATGTACAACCTTTGTATTGCTTAGGTACGTTCTCTTTTAATAAGGGTATTATTAAGAAATACTGCCACTTTATTACAGGTATTCTTTTGAAAGAGCACCTAAGTGGACATCAGTACACTAAAACACAGCAAACAAGGAGTAGCACGGTGGCAGCCCCTGTTTAAGTATAATGGTGTATAATAAACAAATATGGTAATCTCAAGAATCTGTTTACCTCATTCACAGGATTTGTGCAACCAAACGTTAACAAATGCCTGTATTTAAAAGACAGGAAACATGCACGTTACCTTTGCTATACCAACACAGAATCTCTAAAAGCTGTTCAAATTATGTCATGCCATTCCTATGAAAAATTCCCAATAATGTTAAATTATACTAGCACGTGCACCATTAAGCTACTTGTTCATATTACACATGCATGCACACAACAGTATAGGTTTACAATCAACCATTTCTAATCACGGTCCCACCATTTAGACGTACATTGACAGTACTACCACTACGCTCCATTGCACCCCAATCAGATACTCAGAAACTGACTGCAGAGAGTAAATCACTGTGGACTTACACACTTCTAAACATTCATTAACTCCATCAGCAAGTATTTCCAGTATATATTTAATGCATTTTCACTTCTCTTCTAGTTTTCAGATCATTTTGTTCCTGTTAATACAAAGATGAGTAAAACAGTCAAAAGAATGGAAACTTGAGCTATGTGGGCACTGATTTGAGAAAAACCATACAGGTATAGCATAATTTTTAATAGCTTGCAATTTCTATCCTAAGATTCTTCTATGTCGTTGAATACTTAGAGCACATAGCAAGCCTTAAAGAAATACACTTCTTGTGTTTTAGAGGGTTTTCTTGGCAAACAAAAACTTACACACGCAGATGGGGAGGTTATACTGAGACACATGTAATTACAGCAACACAGAACAGCTGGACATTATTTGGGTATGTACTACTGAGATAATGAGCTCTGGCAACTATTTTACAACCTCAAAAACTTGGTTTGCAGTACTGAACTCATACTGACACTGGCTTACAACACCTGCCATATTACAAGTGAGCTACAGGTTCATGTACATAGGACAAGACCACATTCAATAACGTCACAGGGAACAAAGACTTCGCAAAAGGCAGTTTCCATTAAAAGACTATTATCTAGCTAGCCAGAAAACCCAGGTGAATACAATATTGAGATCAGGAAGCATACAAAGATCAAGCAGAAATTGAAATCTAATCTTTCTTCCTTCCTTATAGAGTTTGGGGGACTTTAAACCTTTTTAGAGTACTGAATAAACTGTTTCTTCTTTGTAATTTAGGCAAAATACTCAAGGCTACTTTGAAATGCTCTGCTGAAAAGGGCAATGTGCTGAGTGGTGTCAGAGTGCCCAGTCTGAGAGCCTTCTAGAGAGCCAACTGCATAAATACTGCCATGTGAAAAGGCAGTATCAGCCCACTATTGGTTCTGACTTTTACTGCCAAAAGCCCTTCCTGAAGATCAACGCAGTTTCATACACTATACCACGAAACAAAACCATTCACCATATTCAGTAAGTACTGCTTAGAAATAACAAGCTGATACCTCACCAACGACTACCTTTGGAGACAAGTATATGGTACAGTAGAAAACTGTAGTCCATTCCTCAGATGTTTTCCAGGAACTACTCATCCTGATTTAGTTAAACATTTAACTGCCAGGGCAAGGCTGCAAAGAAACAAACTAACCTTTATGAAACTCTATTAAATTAAAAAAAAGCCTAAAGTCATTATATTTGTACATCATTTATAAAACTTGTACAACACCAAAACTCGGAAACCTGACAAAACCTCTTGGCTTCCAGTACCTATTCACAAACATAACTATTTTAAGCCAGTATGGCCATGTATTTAATAGAAAAGATGCACTGTACATTAAGAGCAACAAGTTATTTAAAACTAAAATCTACATACATCTGCAAAGAATTTGAATCCACTTATTTAAACAGCAGCACAAGCTGAACTAAAACAACTACAGAATGAACTACAGCAGTGTGCCCAGGTGGCCAAGAAGGCCAATGGCATCTTGGCCTGCAGAAACAGCGTGGCCAGCAGCACCAGGGAGGTGATTGTGCCCCTGTACTCAGCACTGGTGAGGCCACACCTCGAGCTGGGTTCAGTTCTGGACCCCTCAGTATAAGAAGGACATTGAGGTGTTGGAGCGCATCCTGAGAAGGGTGACGAGGCTGGTGAAGGCGCTGGAGAACAAGTCCTACGAGGAATGGCTGAGGGAACTGGGGTTGTTTTAGACAAGGACAGGGCATAAATTGCTGGGGGGGGGGGGAATATTGCCTCAGAAGAGCCAGAAAATCTGCATAAGTAGTGAACCAAACTAAAAAAAAAAAAAAACACCAAACCAAAAAAACCCAAGAAATCCACCAAGCAACAGGGGGCCCCCTAAAACAAATTAAAAAGCCTGTTAAATATAAAAATCAAAATTCTTGTATGATAGAATACACTTTTCCCAAAACACACCTTTCTTCACTTAGCAGTTTTGCAAGTGTCCTGTAAAACAACCTGTAATTAAGTGCTTGCAATATATTAACAAAAATTACTATCCTTTTAATATTTTACTTTAAAAGACAGATCTTCATTGATCAAAAATCCTTCACATCCTCAAACTCCCTACGCTTTACACAATACAGAAAAGTCAAGGATGAAAATCTGCAGGTCCTCTAAAGATCTTGCCTGGTTTCTTCACAGAAAAAACACTCAAGGGGAATCAATGTTCTTCTCACAGCCACACATAGGAAAGGGAAACAAGCAGAGAGGACACAAATTGACTTCAGCTCAGGAGGCAGAAAATAACAGGAGGTGAGTGGAGCAGGAATATGCTGCCCCTTCCCAGTTACAAAGGGGTTAACATTAGCTCAATGTCAGCTCACTGGTCTGTTCACAGGTGCTTCTGAAAAGGCACACAAACTGAATAGCTGAGACCCAGAAGGGGAAGAATGCTTTTGGGAAGGAAGGGACCCACACCCACTGGTTGCAGGACCAGGTCAAACTGCCTGCCGGCATGGGGGTTTTGTTTCCTTTTCATTATGATAAACTGTTTTGGCTTTCCACTTAACAATTACCATCAGTGAATAAAAAAACCCACGCTGAACACAGCTATACATTTTTCTACACCATTTTATACTTGAAGGTACAGTATTTAAGTGAAAAGGTGCAACAGTATTTTCCAGCTCACCATACTGGCTACTTGGTTTTTTTTAGGGGAATACCCCCCAATAAAATCACTACTTGTAATTTGTTTATCCCTTTAACATTGCCAAGTTCAATGCAAAGATGACATTTTGAAAGGTTAGGGGAGAAGGGGGGGCGGGGGGGGGGGGGGCAGAGGAGTGGAAATGAGTAATGCCATGAATGTTTTCTCCTGCGTTTTTCTTTGACGCAGCAGTTGGTCCTGCGCTGGCATGTAAGCACTATAATATTAGACACCTGGAATGCAAGGAATGTCTGATAACCATACCCTAGCACAGGGATAATTCCACAGCCATAAACCAATGATATGACCTTTGAGCTTTTCTCCTGGAAAGCTCAAACGCAGTGACATTATGAAAAGGCCATTATGTGCAGTGTTGCTATAGCTTTTTTGTATATACATGACTGTACACACTATTGGCAGAGGGAAACAATGTTGTCATCAACTGAGAACACTTAAGAAACTTAGCTCTTAGTTTTAATTGAAGTCCATAAACACCAAGATATTTTTCCAGTAATTTTAAGTGTTCCCAATCCTACAGTCCCTACCTGCAAACTTGACTTGGAAATGTTTTGCTTATCTGTCTTGAACCACTCTGCTTCTCATTTCATACATTTGTAATTAAAATATTCCTCTACAACAGGAAGATGAACGCTTAGAAGTACACAAGTAAACATAAAGGAAAAAACCAAACCAAAACAAAACTCTAAATCAAACAAAAACAAACCCCAAACCTAGTCAAGCATTGGTTTGTGAAATTCAAAAAAGTCACAAGGTCTGCAATAATTTCCATATACAAACAGGAGCAACATCTGTCCCCAGAAGCTTACCAGTTAACTGAAGCATGATACAACAAACAATGTAAGGAGAATGTCCATAGGTTTGAAACCTTTCATAGAATAAATCTAAACATACATTTATAATAAAGGAATAAAACATGTTTTCTATTACTTTGGATGATGTGTTGGCTTGGCTATCTGTAAGACATTAAGTATCAAAAGCAGGCTTCCTAGCAGATAGTTTCAGGTTAAATACAAAACATTTCTATAACGTGAAAATTACATCTGGGAAAGAGAACTATATTTCAAAGAAAGAACACAGTCAAACCCAGAAAGTAATCATGATAGTTTACGTCAGCATTGAAAGATGTTCCCTATCCCTAACCTTTCCCCTTCCTCCTTTCTGTTATTGCACACACACTCTAGTCCAAATCACACCACTACTCACCTCATCAGCTACAGAAAACTACTTAGAAAATTTTGTTCTGCAAACTCCCCTTCACTCCTGCGAACAAAGGCTTGCATTGCAAGGAACCTTTGGCTTTATCGAGAGGATATTTAAAGACTCTCGTTGCCTAACTCTGCTCCCACTGAAGTCAAGAGGAGCGCTACCAATTTCAGTAGAAGGAAACTTAAATCTGTGACAAGCATGTCTGAAAAGTACCATTCATCTGAACATCTCAAATAACCTCACAAACATCCAACTTCAGCGCTGTGAACCATTTCAGCCAAGTGCACCAATCACCGCAGAAGCATGGAAGAGCGAACTTGAGTTAACTGTCTAAGGTCATTGCAACTCAGAGCTCCTTGGGGGGAGCACCCCACTCTAACCGCTGAATTCTCAGTACTGAGTTCTTCATTTCACAACTTCTACCTTCTCATCTAATAATTTGTTTCGCAATAATTTTTAATGCATATTTCATTAAATCATTACATTATGTGCTTCGCATATCACTGCACCTCGTGCTCAAAAAGAGTGAGCTAGATCAGAACTCAAATAGTACACAGACAGTGGGCCAACATCTGGGCACCACTAAACTATTTCCAGATGCCACAGGAGATGAAGAAATCTTTAAAATGTACTAAACATTTTTTACATGGAAAACAAACAAACGCACCACTGATATTGTATAACTGGAAGCAATATAATAGTAAAAAAGGAAGTGGGGTATATTTGTATTTTAATATTAATAAGATACTATAAAAAAGTGTGCCAAACCTTGCCGCAAACAGTTCAGAAGTTTCCCTCAAATCATTTCAGCTACAATTTTATAGAGGATAGCCTCTAGAAAAATCTTTACAGTCTTGAGAGCAGAGTGATGGAAGTCACAGCCTGATTTATTTATTTGTAAAACTGCACAAAAACTGAAGTAATGTATAAAGGCTGCAGCAGAGTTTTATGAAGCAAACATTTAACATGGAGCTTAGAAGTGCAAGATGCTGGAAGTGTCAGGGTACTGCAAAATTGCAATACTGTAAAATTTCAGTTATAAGAAGATTTCATATATATGTTCTGGCCTATATTTAATCCCTCCCACCAATCATTTTAATATGTAAGACTAGTTCTCAATCTTTTATTAAAATTAAGCTGCCTTTCTTTGTATATTCCAAGGCACTCCCAACAGTATTATATTAACCAAAATCAATACAGAGCTCTTTCACCCCTTCTACACTTTTAGACTTAGTTTTTTACATTTCTTTATTCACAAAATTAACTGAACTCAAGTTTCAGATTAAATTTATTCCCAGTGGCAGTAAGGTTTGAGGAATGGGAAATATGCAACAATTATCAACAATTATCCAACAGGAAATATCTGAGTGTTCTGCTGTGACTTCCTTCCCATAGACCCACTCCCAGAAACTGCCTGAAAAAGACCCACCCCAAACTCTGTAACAAATGCAGCAAATTTTCTTGTAATCACTAGCAGGAATACAACACACACACAGTTCATTGCAGCATGGCTTTCTATTTAAAACAAAAAAAAAAAAAGCCAGCTTTTGCCTCTCATGTCAAACTGATTTAACATCTTTCAGGTCAGATGCTTTTCAGTTCCTAAAAGGGTGAAGTTAAAAAAAAAAAAAAAAAAGGGAATCAGGAACTAATTCAGGAATGGTGTGGTCAGCAGGACTAGAGAAGTTTTCATCCCCTTATACTCAGCACTGGTCAGGCTGCACTTTTGAGTGTTGTGTCCAGTTCTGGGCCCCTGAGTTTAAGAGAGATGTTGAGATGCTGGAGTATGTCCAGAGGAGAGCAACAAAGATGGTAAAGGGGCTGGAGCACAAGCCCTATGAAGAGCGACTGAGGGAGCTGGGGTTGTTCAGTCTGGAGAAGAGCAGGCTCAGGGGAGACCTTAACTGCTCTCTATAACTACCTAAAAGTATTGGAATGCACTGCCCAGGGAGGTGGTGGAGTCATCGTCCCTGGAGGTGTTTAAAAGCAGGTTGGATGAGGTGCTTAGTGCCCTGGATTAAATGACAAATGGGTGCTAGAGTTGGGTCATAGGTTGGGCTACATGATCTCAGAGGTCTTTTCTAACCTTGTGATACTGTGAAAAAAAAAAAAACACTGAACCTTTATAAGCCTTTCCTCTTTCCCAAGCATACAATTACTCATCACATATTCTTCTTTACCAAGTACATTTGGCACGAACAGTTGTTCAGAGCAGGGGAAATACTTCCAATTTGCAAGGATTGTAGAGGAACTCTGTGAGATACTGTAAATGGGAACTTGAAGCTGCCAGATGAGCTAATTCTCTACTTACCAGATGGAAATGGAGCTGTCTACCTTACCCACATGTGGAAATGCACTACTTTTAGGTTTATTAGCAGTTTGCATCACTGATTTAAAAAGATTAGAATAATCTTGGTTAAAGGATTACTTCAGAGAACATAGTACATACTAAAACCTAGTCCCTGGCTGTTGTCACTAATAGCAGAGTAAATTATGATCATTTCTTCAAATACGCATACAAACATCAAAACAATCTTAACAATACTCCCTTGAGTAACTGCAACGTTTTACCAGTCAAGGTGAAAGCATATGCGAGAAAGGGAAAGATGCTGAGAACACCAGAATGAGGTTGTTCCGCACATTTGCTTAAGCTGACACTTAGAAACTCTGAATTCAAAAAGGAATCGTTATGTACAAAAATCTGTAAAGAGATTTTGTACCACTGAATCACTTTTAATTGGACCAAGAGACATTAAGTATTTCTGCCAACACCACTGAAGAAGTCATTCAACTCCCTGTGGATGGATGGCTCTTTGAATCAGCTCAGTGTTTAGCAGAGCCAAAATGCCAAACAACTTATTTACAACTTACAAGGAAAGAAACATAAAACAAGGTTACTGTGTGACTACACTTTAATACTGCATTCAGCTCTGATAGCCCTGTAACTTCCACACCACCACAACATCCAGAAACAAAACCCACTGAGCAACATACAGAGAAAAGTGGGCAACAGTGATCAGGATACAGACTGCATAGGCAACTGAACAGATTAAGATTATTCATCTTGGAAGCTGTTTATCATATACAAGGAAAGGAACAGTCAGCATTTACTATTTCTCATACTACAAGGAGACACAGAAAGCACAGCAGAGCAGGTTAAAAACAAAAGTTTTGGAAAAACACACAACTGTATCTGGACCTCACTGCCACAGTATTTTGCAGAGGTCGAAACTGTAATTGCTTTCACAATCAAAATTGAAAGAAAAGACAGAGACTAGATCCACAGTGACAGTAAACATGATATTCCATTTATGCAACCATTTTCCTACTGGAGTTTCTATTCCAAATCCACTTTTCTTCCAGCACATACAGAAAGATTAATTAAATCTGCCACTCCTTTCTATCCTCCTGAGGCTGTTATGACGGTGAACTGGAATTCCAAAGGCAGAAACCACATTAGATACAGTAACTCATCCAAAAGTAAATTAAAAGAAAGATTCTAGCTACATAAAAGCTGCTGACCTTCACATTAATGACTAAAAAGACATCGAAACAAACAAACAAATCAACCAATACAAAAGAATACTTTTCAAGATAGTTACTAAAATAGCAGCATAGCTCAACAGGATTGCACCATCTTCATTCATGGAATCATTTCAGTTGAAAAAGACCTTTAAGATCGTCAAGACCAATCGCAAACCTAACACTGCTAAGTCCACCAATAAACCATGTCCCTAAGTGCCATCTACACGTCTTAAAAACCTCCAGGGATGGTGACACAACCACTTCCCCCAGGCAGCCTATTCCAGTGCTTGATAACCCTTTTCAGTGAAGTAATATTTCCTAATATCTAATCTAAACCTCCCCTAGTGCAACTTAAGGCCATTTCCTATGATTCTATCGTCTGTCACTTGGAAGAAGAGACCAACTATCACCTCACTACAACCTCCTTTCAAGCAGCTGTAGAGAGCAATAAGGTCTCTCCTCAGCCTCCTCTTCTCCAGACTAAACAACCCCAGTTCCCTCAGTTGTTCCTCAGAGAATTTGTGCTCTAGCCCTTCACCAGCTTCGTTTCCCTTCTCTGGATGTGCTCAAGCACCTCAATGTCCTTCTTGTAGTGAGGGGCCTAGAACTGAACACAGTGGCCACATGAGTGCTGAGTATATGGGCACAGTCACTTGCCTTGTCCTGCTGGCCACACCATTTCTGATACAAGCCAGGACGCTGTTGGACTTCTTGGCCACCTGATGACTCTACTGACCCATGTTCACCTGGCTACTGACCAACACCCTGAAGTCCTTGTCCACCAGGTAGCCTTCCAGCCACTCTTCCCCAAGCCTGTAGTGCTGCATGGGGTTGTTGTGACTGAAGTGCAGGACCCAACACTTGGGCTTGTTGAACCCCATACAGTTGGCTCCCAATCAGATCAACACTCCCACCCAACTTGGTGTTGTCTGCAAACTTACTGAAGGAGCACTTGATTCCCTCATCCAGATTATTGATAAATATATTAAACAGAACTGGTCCCAACACCGACCACTGGGGAACATCCCTTGTGACAAGTAATATTCTTTGGCAACCGAAAGGAACACATAATAGATAAATCCTAAGAGTTAATTTACAATGATTAAAGTGAAGAGAATGCTTCCCAGTGGGAAGAAAAAAGAGGAGACTTTGGCTTTGCACACACACTTCAAACTGGACCCTTCTTAGAATTCTTTAAACTGCCTCACTACAGAGAACATTATAGAGCTACTGCAACTCATAAGCAAAGATATCTTTGAAGTCTCTTTAATGTATTCTTATTTAATAAACATTGTTATTTAATATTTTTTAATGAGTTACTGGAGTTTTTCCTGATTTTTTTTTGCTACTGTTGAGTTATAGTCAAAGGATATTCTTAAAAATGATTACTTACAGCTGATATTTATTACAATTACATTAATCCCATTTATGGCAAATAATGCATGGTCAATACTGAATTTTAGTAAAATGGAAAGCTAACCTAGTGAAGAGAGTAACAAGTTACTTCAGCAGTACAGCTCCCACAAAGCTCACAGCAACAGGTTCCATTTTGAGTTGAAAGAAAGAAGTCATAGCTAGTCTCCACTTTTGACTAAAACTATGATACCAATCACAGTATCACAGTATCATAAGGTTGGAAAGGACCTCCGAGATCATCAAGTCCAACCTATAACCCAACACTAACACCAATACTAACACCAACCCATCATCTAAACCATGGCACTCAGTGCCTCATCCTGTCTCCCCTTAAACACCTCCAGGGTCAGCAACTCCACCCCCTCCCTGGGCAGCCCATTCCAATGGCCAATCACTCTTTCAGTGAAGAATTTTTTCCTAACATCAAGTCTAAACTTTCCCTGATGAAGCTTGAGTCCATGCCCTCTAGTTCTGTCATTGGTCACCCGAGAGAAGAGACCAACCCCTGCCTGCCTACAACCTCCTTTTAGGTAGTTGTAGAGAGCAATGAGGTCTCCCCTGAGCCTCCTCTTCTTCAGACTAAACAGCCCCAACTCCCTCAGTCGCTCCTCATAGGGCTTGTGCTCCAGCCCCTTCACCATCTTCATTGCCCTCCTCTGAACACACTCCAGTATCCTGACATCTTTCCCAAACTGGGGGGCCCAGAACTGGACACAATATTCAAGATGAGGCCTGACCAATGCCGAGTACAGGGGGACGATAACTTCTCTGGTCCTGCTCGCCACACTATTCCTGATGCAGGCCAGAATGCCATTGGCCTTCTTGGCCACCTGGGCACACTGCTGGCTCATGTTGAGCTTCCTGTCCACCAGCACTCCCAGGTCCTTTTCTGCCTGACTACTCTCCAGCCACTCTGTCTCCAGTCTATAGCTCTGCATGGTATTGTTGGGAATCCTTTCCATCTGTCCTAGTCTAGTAACAGCAGCCTGCAGGCCAGGCTTGCCTTCTTTTGGGCCAGCAGTCAACGAGTTGATTCTACCTGGAAGTCGTGAAGAAGTGGATTGTTGAAGGGACATATCCTGTTTAGTATCTGCATCAGTGATTTGGACAAGGTACTGGAGTGTAATCTCAGACTTGCAGATGATACCAAACCGGGGAGGAGCAATCAATACTGTCAAGGACATGACCACCACGCAGAAGGACTTAGGCTACAGGAATGGGCCAACGGGAATCTTTAGAGATTAGCAAAAACAAATGGAAATTCTTGTATCTAGGAAGTGAATACTCCTTTCAGCGACACAGGCTGGGACTGATCAGCTGTGGAACAGCTCTGAGGTCCTAGTAGTGATCTTTGGCTGCAAAGAGGGCCAAATACCACCTTCATCAGCAAGAGCGCAGTCAGATCAAGGGAAGTGATTTCCCACTCTGCTCTGCATTCATCAGACAGGATATCAAATACTGCATCCAGTTCTAGTCTCCTAAGGCAAGAAAAACACCCACAAGCTGGAACAAGTCCAGGTGAAGGCCATGAGGACAGTTGGGAGCTGAAGTACTTGCCCTGGGAGAAGAGGCCGAAGGACCGGGATTTGTTCAGCCTGGAGCAGAGGCAGCTTCAAAAGGATGCAAAAGCAGCCCCTGCATACAAGGAAGTTTTCAAGATAACTGTGTCAGGGTCTTTGCAGGGGTGGGCCTGCTGAGAGGAGGGCAGAAAATAGATGTTAAGTTGAAACAAGTTCAGACTGGATATAAGAAAAAAAAATGTACTTTGAGGACACACCTGCAGTGGGACAAGCTAACCTGGGAAGCTGTACCTGACTAACTGATCTCACAGCTGATCATGTTATCTTGTTTTTTTTGCACATAATTTTTAATCTTTGCTGTCATAGAATCACCTGGTTGGAAAAGTCCTCTGAGATCATCAAGTCCAACTGTACCTGTCCTCTTATTAAACCATATCCTTCAAAAACTCACCTCCCCATCTTTTAAACACCTCCAGGGATGGTGACTCACCCACCTCCCTGGGCAGCTGTGCCAGTGCCTGACAGCCCTTTCAGTCAAGAAATTTTTCCTAACATCTAGTCTGAACATCCCCCGGTACAACTTGCGGGCATTTCCTCTCATCCTATCACCTGTCACTTGTGAGAAGAAACCAATACTCACCTCACCTGTCGCCACACATGTACAATATACATACGCATGTGTACTCACTCTTGTCTTACCTTCGCTTCTTGGAGCTTAGAATTCCATCTTGACTACAGAAAAATAATCTTGTTTCTTGCCTATACCACACCAAATACCGAGATTCCATCACAATTTAAGAATATCTAACCTGGCTATCACAGTTCTGTTCTTCCTCCATGTTCACGTCCTTTCTCTTTTACTTGTGCTGGTATTCATCTGACTCCATAGTAAGTCAGGTCAAAGAAATAAACTAGAAGATTATTTTTTTTAACCAGTTTAGCTGCCTAACGAATTCACTACTGGTACAAATGCCAATGCAAGAGAGAGGGTGGAAGCACTTGTGCCAATTCAGATTGATATGAACTAGTCACGAAACAAAGTTCCAAACAGATGCTGAAACGCTGGTTCTTTAGAGATTGTAGGCACTACTGTAATAAACAGGATTACCACTCCTTCTCCTCCTCATGATCAAGCTATTAAAACAGACAGATAAGACTAAGCATGCAAAATTAGAGAGATGCTTAACTACCTTGTGCAGTTTTCATGTGGTGAAGCTTAAGAGGCTGATTTTAGGAGGTTGAGAGTGTTTCAGACTAACAATGAACCTTAACTGGTTGCAAAGCCCTACTTCTGAGAAAAGGGAAGAAATACAGAGAATAGAGTTTAATTCCTGTTGCATTATGACATGGAAATGCTTGAGCAATTCAGAAATTTTCTATTTATTGCAATACCTTGATCTACTGGTTACCTGAACTTCAACGTAGAAGAATGTAAATCGGTGAATTGCCCAATCCTGCAAAGGATAAACAACTTCACAGAACAAGCCTCCTTCTAAGCTGAAATCAAAGGCAGCCATGCCATTACCTTCAACAAGGATAGAAGCAAACTCTGTATGTGATTAATACTTCTTTTTAGTCAAAACTCATAGAGCCTCATTAAGGAACTAACGACAGAGCTTAAAAACAATTGCTAGTGAAACTGAAAACTACAATACTGTCTCAAATACTGAGCAGAGGCACTTCCATAGAAAAACAACACCTAAGCATAAACAATTGATTAAACAGTAATCTCCCACACTGTACATATCTTTTGTACTGGAAGAGGCAATTTGCCATATAAGCAATGTTTCAATAAATTCAGCTGACTAGAAAGCTGCAATTTCACAGACTTCTCAATTTCTTAGACACAGTATTTTTAAATGATTACTTCATAAAAATCACTGAGTATTTTGTTAGATGTAAAGTTTTTATACAGTTTGAGTAATGAACACTCTCAACATTATGTCACACAGTGGAAATACGCAGTCACTCCTTGCCAAGATAAGTATTACATCTCCTTTTGCCATTTATTATTCTTTTAAACTGAATAGAGAATCTTGCTCTTAAGAGATAGTCCAGATAGAAATCTCTGCTATCCAATTACTTACGTAATCTCTTTAAACTTCTCTATGGAAGTCTCTTACTATCTCTCATAAATCAATTTGCACCAGTTGCTTATGTGAAAAATCCTTAGCATAAATATTAATACTTCAAGATACTATTTTTCCTTCAATCCTACATATATCCTTAGGTTCCTTTGGGAAATGATTTCATGTATCATTTAAGCTTTCAAAACAAAAAGTATCTTCTTGGAGGCTAGGTTTCCAAATCTCACCCTGTAAGTATGTCATGTAAAGCAATTTCCAGAAGTATTGGAAAGCTTATAAGTAGGCACACTGTAATTAAACAGGAGTCAAACTTCTAACCTGTTGAAAATGCCATTAAGTGCCTGCATGCATTTCAATGTTCTACAGTATATTAATAAAGCAATGAAAATAAGTACAAGAAAAATCAACATTCAGTCAAAATGTGTACAAGCATGGAGCTTGATACAAGAGGACAGATTTCCAAGTTCATGACAATCCGCACAATTCTTTCTTAGTTTATCTGCAGACAATGTGCATGGCTAAAGTTCTATTTGAGAAAGTATGTGAAAAGGTTAGGGAAGAAAGAGAGGATCATGATTATTCACAGTCCAGCAAAAATCTGTTTTCTGCGTTTCAGACTCTAGGGATTCCATAGTAAATTTAAGAGAAGAAGCTGGAATTTCCTGATCTGGCAGATATAACCTAGGGTGGGGGAAGGATAATTCTCAAAAGAGCTTTCAAGTGTGGACTTGGAATTTTGCCGGACAGAACAATGATTGATTTAAATCAGCTATTAAAAGAGAGATTTGATCTTCTGTCAAGTCTTTGAAATGGTAGAACTTAATAGGAATCATCAGTGCTGCGTGCTTGTTTAACGAAAAATCCATTCTTCCACATTTAGTTCTAAACATTTCTAACGCACTTGTGGGCTGATCATTTCATACTTTCAGTTGTCAGCATACCAAGCATCTCTTTTTGTGCTGAGCTATGAAGAACTGAACTTTACGGCATAAACAGGAAGGAAAGTAGAGATTTGCAAAAAAATAAAGCACCTGCATGCCTTCCTAAAGGCGATCTACATACCTCTTTACTGACTTTTGTCAGTTTATCCTCTCCCAACCCAACTCCTGCATTTCATCAACTTTTACATTTAACAAAAAGTGGAAAAACTCTGCTCTTTATTGGAAGACAGGGTGAAAGGGTCTAAGGTTTGTCTTTTTTGCCAACTTCACTGCTTTTTGCCAAAGTCACAAAACACACTTCATTTTGCCCATCACATTTTCTCAACTCCAACCTACCACTTTCTCTGTGTTAAAGTCATTGCATTTCTACCACTTACATTTACAATAAATAGATTGCAAGATGGTCTCTGTTTTGGTTTACTTAAATAGCAATATCTCTTCAAAGAACCAGAGATGTCCACTGAGTGGTACCAGAGAAGTTTCTGGGTATCAGTGGAGCGACAGTACTGCTCATTTCCTCACATTACAGTATTTCAACGATTATTAGCATTTCTGCACCAACATATACAAGACATTTCTGTCTTCAAGACTTTAACTGTAACAGCAGACATCTTTTATTTATAACTCTAATAACTACCAAAAAAACCCCACAAACCAAAAGAAACCAAACCTGCCATGTCTGATCATGACATCTGGCTTCATTTGACCAGAGCTCGCAGAAGAAATGCATGGCCTTGTGCAACAGAGACACACATACTTTGCAAAGTAACTGTGTTGTCTTCTTGTTTCCATGCCTGGATTGTTCTTCCTGTTGTCCTTCTAAAGCCAGCTGCTGGGAGATACACAAAGAAGCAGCAGTGCTTGGTGACCCTCACTGGCAGCCAAAGAATTAGTCTGGTTGATGGAGCATGGCAATCCACTGTGCCAGCTGAAAAAAAAGGCTAGGGCATTTTTTTTGATCCTTTCCCTGGGGTCTGGGAAGACAAAAATCTCCTCCTTTCACAAACTTCGCTAGGAAGCTTAACTGATGTCGGAAGGATTTTACTGTACTGACGCTCACTATGCTTAGGCTATAACCAAAGTTCTTTATGGGTGGCCCAGTTACTAGTGAATGGGTTGTAACTGAGTGTGCTGCAGTGTGGCTAACTGCTTCAGGCAGTAAGGACACAGGAAAAAAGATCCACATGGTGCAATGCTCTGTGATACTCACGTTTGGGCAGAAAGACTGTTCAGTCTATCAGTAGAGCAAAATGGGACAGAGCATAGTTTGCAGAGCATGATCTGCAGTCACTAGGTGCAGAATTAGGTGGAGAGGGTCAGAGAAATCCCTCTGTATGTATGTACAGCTGATGTCCGTAGCCTACAAACTCCCCGCTAAGACAATACAAGTACTGAAACACCCCAACCATGACCTTAATGCCTGTTTTTCAGAGGCATACAGCAGCTGGAGGAAGCAACACAGAAGAAAAAGAAAGCAGAAGGTGGAAAGCAATTTTCAAGGACAAAGGTAGCCCAAAACACAGCTAGAGTCTTCTGAACTCAGTTTTTAGGGATGTGCAAACGCAGGCCTGGCCAGGTATGTCTTTGTGGCCCAAGAAGCAGTACGAACTGTACAGAGCAAATCATGCTCCTCCTGCCAGTCGCTAACAATCCTTGTTCTGTTGTTAAGCTGCCAACAAGCTAAAACATATTGTGGACTTCAGGGCATTAAAAAAATGTTGCATTCTCCTGCTGCCACCACCCTTTTATTTATTCTATGCTATTCATACAGATGAAGCAATATATTTGAACAGATAAAGACCCACTCTTTCCACCACACTCCTATCTTCTGCTTAATCACCTGAACTATTTTCTGAACAAAAAGAGAAAAGTTCAAATGCTATGATCAGAGGGCACACAGGACATGGCAACTGAAGCTGGAAACTGCTATTGATAAAAATCTGAGAGGAATTTATGGAGATTACAGTCTTTCATTGGTTAAATATTTCTAGTGAAAGGCACACCTCAATGCTATCTAGAGGACAATATTTCATAGGAATTTCTAGAGGATTGTTTCTTTTTATTCATCTGTTCTCCCCAGAAAATTTTCGAAGTGTTCCATTTTCAAAACTGAAACCTACATCTTCCTGCTGCCTTGGCTTACAGCAGATCAGCAAAAAGGCCCGAGATGTTCAGGTTCCTCTTCCACCTCATTCATTCAGGGAAGATGGCTTTTCAATAGCACCAAGTCATTCTGAGCTAGGAAAAGGACTGGAATCCTATTCTTTCACATTCCAGACCAGTACCCCAACTAACAAGCAATAAAACCTTCCCAGTCTTTTTCAGTCCCAAAAGGGCCTCCGACAAAAAATTTTCATCAAAACAGAAGAATGGAATATTGTACACAGACTTATGAGCACTGCAACTTCTGAAAAAAATGTTTATTCAAGCATTTCAACCAACTTCAACTGTCAATTTGTCTTATGACATTCATTTTCTGTTTTCTTCTGCCTGTCTTGTTAGTGACAGCCCAATGAAACACCCACCTGTGAAAAAACATGCAGCACACTATTGCCATATTGATATTTTCAATCAAGTATTAAAGTACTATTGCTTTTGTATAGTATGGTTATGGATGTCACTTGGAGCTTTCCCTGTGGCAAACATATCTGTTATAAATTAAGCAGTTTCCAGTCCATCAGCAACTATTAGTAAAATGATTATTCATCACATAATTTAGGGCTTCCAATGGGAGAATAATGCAAAATAAACTGCATCTTTATCATTTTTTAAAGAAGCATCTCTGTATATCTTAGCTTGAAGTTACATACTTTTTTCCAAACAAGAAAAAAAATTAAAGATAGAATTACGATTCTGCCTAATATTGCACAAATCTAAGAAACAAAACAAAGCGTGCAGCACAAAGAGGATTTGAAAATGCTAGGATCATCAAGAACCCCACGTAATTTAAACACAACTTCAAGATAGCCCCCAATCAAACCAAATATGCAGTCAGCAGGCCAATTCTTTCAAGTATTCATCCACAGGCAGTAATTTAAAAAACAATCACAGTGGTGAATAAAAGCTGTTATGATCTATGAAATACAGCAAGGTGCCATTCAGGAGATTTGTTTTCAATCATCCATCTCTGAAAAGTGCTTTCTGGAACAAACTTTAAAATGTTGTCCCTTCCAAAGTCACATTTGAAGGAAAAGATAAAAAAAAAATCATACTAGATGATTCCAGTGCATTTAGCATTAGTAACTTTAACATTGCACCGCAAAAACCACAGCCCTCACACAGGTATCTTTAACAAACCAGTCACTAGATGCAATGCACATTTTACTCATCAGATTCTGAAATGTAGGTTATTAGAGGCACATCCTGGGCGTTGGAGATCTATATCAATACCACATAGAGCAGAGTTGGTCTTCAAATTGAGAAAGAAATTTAATTTCTATGTTTTAGTTGTAAGATTGATAGCTAAAGCAAAATGAAGCTTTAGATCATTATATATAGATAATACCAAAGTGGACTGTTGTTGAATTACTGTCATTACACTGTAAAACACCACTAGTAACCTCCCACTGTCCTCATAACTCCTACTCCAATATAGCCCATTTTAGTCTCCTAGTCCTGCAGCTACCTGATCATGACCTGATTTTTCCATTAAAGGCACAGGCGTTTGGGATTAAGGACTTCATGTCACAGTATAATAATAAGTGCTTTCCTTGAATTTAAACAGATTACACCAACACTTTACTTCTCTTTTTCCAAAATATGGTATTTTGTTAATTTGAGGATCTAACACTGATAAAGCCACATCTACCATCACATGGCTGATAAATAATGAAGGAAAGGCCAGGTACAAAATCCTGAAACATTTACTTACAGCAATAGCAGACCAGTTTTCCCCAGAAAACATTTTTCCCCCGTCTTTTTTTTTTAAAAAAAAAAAAAAAGGTAATCACAGAAAAATGTACGTGGGAAAGAAACTCTGGAGGTCATCTTGTCCAACATCCTGCCCAACACAGGAAAACTCTGAAATTCAACCAGGTGGGCATGAGCCCACCACCACTCAGGGCAACCTGTTCTAGTGTTTGCCCACAAATACCAGTCTACACTGACAATTTTTTCTTATTCAGTAAATCATTGCAATTCCATTTGCAATTATTTTTAAAGCTCTTCTGGGATACAGATTATATTTTGGCACATCAGTTTCAATATAATGAACAGTATAAATTCTGCCTCAATGTTAAACCACTGTGGTTTCTATTAAAAAAATTAATTTTCATCAATTGCCTGCTGTTACTTTCACATACTTCAGCATTTGTATGAAAGACTAAAGTCAGTATTAATTTCAGTACACATTCTGTACTTAATTTATCCTTAGTCTCCACACCATCCAGAGACTGTGCTTTCACAAAATGAAGGCTTCAGTAACAAAGCTAGTCTAGGGAAGATGATCCATTTTTTACAAAATAAAAATTACTTTTCACTGATGCAATAGTATTATAAGCTTTTGTTGCAATATGACATTTAATGCGATTTTTTTTTTTAATATTTACTCCTGCTGTTTTAAAGCCTTTCTACTGTGGTTCAGAGCAAAGTCGCAGTCTACTGCCTGGGTAAGCAAAGACATCACTGGCAACAAGGAGGGTCCTCTGATAAGCACTGTCTCCCCTCAACACCAGACACCTGCAGCAGAAGTGTTTCACAAGGACCTCATGCAGCTACTTTGTTCCCCCCACCTTATTTTAATACTGACATTAGGCACCACAGCTCTGACCAGAAAGAAGATACCTTACAACTTTTCAGCAAAACCTGATCGACAAAAACAAGAACACAAAATATCAAGTACATGAGGATGCTCCAAAGATTTTTTTAACAAAAAAACCTTAACTGTTCTACTTTTATCCTCACAGCTTATTTCCTTGCCAAACTCTTCCTTGGAAATACGAAGTTTTGATGGCTTTTGTGAGCAAATGAGCCAGACAGGTCCTGAAAGTAGATCGGCAACCTCTTACAGCAAAGAAGTTCATGGCTCATTTTAGACCACTCCAAGGGCCACTAACAAGCAAACAAGAACATAAGCAAGAACCAAAAAGTCTAATTCATATCACCATAATAATTTGTCTTGCTATAAGCAATTCACCTTCTAGACCACGGTATCAGTAATTTAGCTAACACAGCAGTGTAACCAATTAACAACTCCGTAGAAAAGCTCAAACTGTAGTTCATTAAAATCTTTCCCTCAAAGAGCAAATATGAAAAGAGCTTAAGGATTATAAATAAGAGGGAAACCAGAAAAGAACATGCAAAGCTCATAAACTTGAACAAATCATCTGTTTACTGTGCAAGTCCCTGTATATTAAGCCTTACTTGCTGCAGTAGTAAACCACTGACAGCACTAGCCCGATTAGAAGGTGTTTGTGTGCTTTGTTGCATCCCATAATTTCTCTAGCCATTTGAACACTATTTCAAGAATGTCCTGCAAAGTTTGCAGAGAATTATTCACATCCACTGCATTCTACTATTCGCCAGAATGTTTGTAAATGTGTCAACAGTTCATTTCAAACATTGCAATACTTAGAACATGAATGACAGAATGATGTCTTTACCCCTTGTCAGGTTCCTATTGTAAATACCATCCTCTTATGTACAATCATTTAATACACAATGCTTCAACAAAATGTATTTTAAATATGTAATACTTCTTCATGATATAACCCCCTAAAGCATGACCTCAGCAGACCACTTCTGCGTAAAACAAAGCTGGCTAACTGCAAAAAAAGTGTGTGAAATACTTCAGCAGAACTCCTACTGTCCAGGAGCATTAAGGTATGGAAACACAGAAGAAAAGACCTCAATTTCTGGGTCTTCTCTATAGGCCTACATTCCAATCCAGTAATTAAAAGGAACACTATTATTTACTTCAAAAGGATGAAATTCAAGTCAAGACTCTCAGAGATCACATCATCATTTGATCAGTAACCTCTTTTCTCTATTTTACTCCAATTCTATGGACATTCCAATTCCAGTTTTGACAGTGTTCCTGTTCACTCTGGAATTTAGTACAGGATACTTTTTGCCTTAAATTTGTATGACAGCTTATTTTGCAAATCTCTCAGAGAAGTTCCCAGAACTCCAAACTACAATTATTCACACTATGCAACTCCATTCAAACTAAAAAGGTGGAGTAAGTATAAGTCTTTGCACTAAAAGTCTCAAGCAACAAAAACCCAAAACACCATTTTGGTCAGATCCCGCAGATACGAAAAACTGTCCATTACTGAGAAAGTGATTAAAATCAATGCAATGCCTCAGAGAAAATACAATCGTACCTAACATTTGCAAGGTCATACTTGGAAATCTCTCACACACTGCTGTACAATAGGCCACAATGTGTTAAGACAGCACTGACAGAATGAGATCAAAAGGACTTGTTTTTTCCTTTTGGTAATATGTGAACACACAGAGTACACATTGTACTGGTCTTGGGAACATGGGGGTCACATTTGGATGGAAAGTGAGCTTAGGTACACCTAGGAATACCTTCCCAAGAGTATACAAAAAGCATACTTAAGGAAGGCAGTACCATGGCCCAACTTCTGTCAGAAGTTTTAACAACAAATTAAGAACAGAAATAATGCATTAGTAGGTTCCTACCCAGATACCCAGACATCACTTCCTAAAGGAAAGAAGCAATAAGCTCCAAAACTTCTGAAGGTTCACCAGTTTCTCAGAGGATGTTTTTCTTATCTCTTTAAAAATAATATACTTAAATTACATTACTCAGTGCTGTACCAAGAAAGGATGCATACAAATGTATCTCAAGCTGGGTATTCACAGTGTAACTCGAGATGGCCAAAATGTTTCAAAATTGAAACCAAACCCCAATTAACAACACAAGTTTGACAAGAGATGTACAAATACACTTGAGTGATGGATAATTTATGGAAAAGAAATGGAAAATCTATGGAAAAGAAATTTCCTCACAAGGAAATTTTTGTATCATACACTTTTCAGACAAAAAGAAATAACCACAGAAGACTAAATATAGGTCAAAGGAACTTTATAACCAGGAATAATCACAGACTATTTCACAAGGCTCATTCCCCACTGCTCTCCCAAAATCAAGAAAAGCATTCAAACATTGCATTCCTAGTTCAGATCCCAGCTACTCCAGCCCTACTGCACTCTAAATCTTTCTCCATGACAACTGGTCTTCACTAGATCTTTGTGGAACGGAGGAAAAACCAGCACCCCCTGGTTGGGCTCTGCATTAGTTAGGCTACAATGGGGAGAGCAGCACCCACTTAGGGTGGGTGTAGCCATTCCTACATAGTCAGAATGGCTCATGAGCATGAATCCAAACACAGGATAAGACTACAATCGTTTCCTAAATAACAGCATTTAAAAAAAACTGTTTCATAGATCTGAATCACATCTCTCTCTCTGATGCACAGTAACCATTTATTAACCAACTGAAGTTTTGCACAAGGTTATTTCTAACAGGAATTAGGAGTTTTCATAGAGACATCTGTCAACAACAGTGAAAAGACAGAAAGTCTACATAAACATTTTTAGAATAATCGTGGAAACCCGAACAAAGGGACTAGGTTTTAAATAAGGGTACTTTTTCTCGGTCAGATCACCAGGCCATGAGACATGCCTCTCTGGACTAGACTACAGTTTAACAATTTATGGTATTAAACAAAGGAAAAAACCCACCCCATTGTTTCCTTCTCAAGAACAGATAAATGTCTTTTCTCAACAATTTTCTGCAATCTACCACAGGCAGTGAGCAAAGTCACAATGCCCACTTTTTCAGCTGAAGTGGGCCACACTCCTCTTCCGAAGTATTAAGAGAACGACATAGCAAATAACCCCCTCTTCCGATGATCAGAAGAGCGTGACAGACAGAAGCGACTGGAATAGTTCCTCCCCAGTGTGATCCAAATAAAACCACTGTCATGCAGCTATACGACAGAGGACACCTGCACTTTGGTCAGACCCTGGCACTTAACAAGACGCTACTAAGACATACGCCTGCCACATAGCTAAAAGGCAGGCACTTATACATCATGTGTTGGACATACTTACTGCCATCTGGCATGACGTACTTGTACACAATCTGCAGAACACCAAAAGTTCATCTGTCACTTGATTAAAAATATCTGCATCTTTGTCAGACATTCCTCGCTCTATGAGGGAGGCAAGCTCTTAAGAGAAAGGACAAGGCATTTAATCAGAGTAAGAATCCTTCACAGGTCAAACTTACAGGCTGCAAGACACAATTATCTGTACAAGACTACAGTTCAGCACTTACAAGTACTTTAAAGGAAACAATAGGTGTGTAAAGTACTGTTCCCCCATTAACATCACGAGAAAGTTGCTAATACAAACAGCGTCCTAGCAGGATTCAGTTAAAATATACTCTTCCAGACTTTTCCCTCTATACCAAAGATAAAAAAAACCCTGGTATTTCTAGACATTGAAAACCTGATTATCAGAATAATCAGCATATTATGGAAGGCAACCCAGTACGGTTGTTCTTTTTGTTTTTTAAATGAAGACTAAAGTTCAATTTAATGAATTGAGAAAAATAACACAGATGTACTAAATCAGGTCCAATATACAGCACTGCATAATGTGCTGTAAGAGTGCAGAAATTTGAGTTTGCCATCCCAAGACAATATGTCTTTACATACCCAAACAATTACTTTGAATACAATATGCATTCAGAGCTGATGAGATAAAGTTGCCTTTCTTCAAGTACAAACAGTATCTCACTTAAAAGGGTAGCATCTGATCTTGATCTGAGAGATGCAAATGATTGTTTCAGTTGACAGAATACATTTATACCACTGACACACTACATCTAGCCCAGAAATCTTAACCAACCAAAAAAATTCCAAAAGCAACTAGCCTTAAAAGACACACTTAAAGAACCGGGGGTGGGGGAAAACAACGTCCACCCCAATAAGTCCCTTCATTACCTTTTGAAAACAAAAGCCAGGGAGTGACTTCATCAGGTAGGAACTTCATCACTAATGGTTTGGCACAGAAAAAATCACTGGGAAGAGCAGAAGTATTCAGCAACACTCAAAATGTGCTATATAAAAAGACCCAAACCCTACACTCACAAAGCAAAACCCTACAAAATGCTCAAGCAACACAACAAGGAAAGGAAACCGTAACTACCGTATCACTCCTCTTTTCAGCCACTAGCTGCTCTTTCCAAATGAAGGACAAGTGTATTTGTCCATATAGATGACTCCCTCAAAAACATGAAGAAAAATGGCTCCAGTTTGCTTCACACAACAAAACATTCCAAGTCTTGAATTACACCATCATTCCGGTGAGATGCTTTGCAACAAAGTCTAAAACATATCTTATGAAAAAATAGGAAACAATTATTGATCTACTTTCATACACAGTAGAAATCAACTATTCATAACCATACCGTCAAGAGCAGCACATTGCTGGAAAACAGAATCTAATTCAGCAACCGTGCAGTGATAAAATTTCTCTTCAACAAGAGCTTCACAGTCACAAGCATTTAAACAGTCAGTAAAATTTCTATAACATCATAAAGGTTTCTTGGTGACAGAAAACACACCTAGGATCAAGATGTCTGTGACAGTTGCACCGATGATTCACAGAAAAGCAAAGGTGAACAGAGACACATACACAAGAAACCAATGCAGAAATAAAAAAAAAATGCACATATAATAAGACAGTTCCATGGCAGCTAGGATTAACCTGCACCTTAGCTTATACAGCACCACTCTCCCCATTTGCTCCCAGCTCTGGATTTGCCTCCTGTCTCACACCAGCCTAGTATCCATTTACTGACTCAATGAGCTGACTCTGCTGCAAAACAACCCTAAATGCAAGGCATTTCATTTTAGTCAAATGGTATCCTGGGCTCAGTCTATTTGGCGGTAGGAGAGGGACATGTAAACAGAACCATGACAGTCCAGACTCAGTGGGCTGTGTTACCCCTTTATGACCCTATGACTCTTTTCCACTTTCCTTGCAGGTCACTGTAATAAGAATTTACACATCCCAGCGTAACTGTTGGGAAATCTCAGCACTGTTTCTACTAATATCTTTCTGAAAATGTGCCACCATAGAAATACAACGGTATGTAGGCCCGTTTTCAACCTTTTCTGTTATTTCCATAAGCATTCTTCTACTTTTAAGTCATCTCTGTGATATAAAAATTGTGAAATCTCAAATACCTCTAACATTTTTCTAGGCTAAAAAGAAAAAAGTAGAAAGAAAACCAAAACAAAAGCTATTTCACAAAATTCAACCTGTTTCTACATGTTACAAACATTAGTAAGTAGAAGCACAGAAAACCTCTTATTTTATTCTAATAAATCTAATAACAAGTTAAAAGCACAGGCTTTTAACTACACAGTTGAACAGAAATTATTTTACTGAAGGAAAATAAGAACTCCTGAAGTAATCTCTACAGATCTCTAATGTTGTAAACAATTTTGATCTATGTATTTGATCTATGTATTGACACTTACCTGTGAAAATGAAAATTTCTTTCAGAGCTATTACTTCAAAGTAAAGCCAACTCCCCTTCTCCGAAAATATAAGATAGTTCTGAAAGATGCCTTCACTTACCCATATTGTAGAAGGACATCTGTAGCCAGATCCATATGGATCCATTTATCCATATTGTAGAAGGACCAGGGCAGTGATTGTGCCCCTGTACTCGGCCCTGGTGAGGCCACACCTTGAGTACTGTGTTCAGGTTTGGGCCCCTCACTACAAGAAGGACACTGAGGTGTTGGAGCGTGTCCAGAGAAGGGCACCGAGGCTGGTGAAGGGGCTGGAGAACAAGTCCTATGAGGAATAGTTGAGGGAACTGGGATTGTTTAGTTTGGAGAAGAGGAGGCTGAGGGGAGACCTCATTGCTGTCTACAGCTGCCTGAAAGGAGGATGTAGCAGAGCGAGTGTTGATCTCTTCTCTCAAGTGACAGGTGATAGGACAAGAGGAAACGGCCATAAGTTGCACCAGGGGAGGTTCGGGCTGGATATTAGGAAGAATTTTTTTACCGAAAGGGTGGTCACCATCCCTGGAGGTGTTTAAAAAATGGGTAGATGATTTTTTGAAGGACATGGTTTAGCAGAATGGTTGGACTCTATCTCAAAGGTCTTTTCCAACCGGAAGATTCTAGGATTCCATCCATTTAAGAAAAGGTCTATTTTCCTTAAAGTGTACAAATTCTCATTAAGACTTACATTGTGCCTGACAAATCCAGTAAGGCTATCTTGTAAGCCAAGACAGGTTTTAATCGAAACAGCTCCAGTAGGCAACTACTACAGACATAGGTCTGGAGAAACCACAGTCTAGACCACTTGCCCCACTTTACATATCAGGTCCCAGTCCTTGGCTTTAACCAGCAGTATATACTTTGCACACATAAGCAAATACTCCATAGCATTTCCTGACTTGTTAACTTCTCGCGCTCTGAGATGAAAGATACCGTGCAGGCCTATCACTCTCAGAGAAACAAAGAACAAAAGCGTTATCTCAGAGTTACCATAGTCATTTTCACTAATGCTAAAATCAACAACACATAGCCTCAAGCAAATGACAGACTGGTTAAAAACCCACATACACAATCACTATGTATTTTAACACTGTCTGATGCTATCACAGCTATATTAGCACTGTAATATTAGAATTCCACTTTATACTGGATAAACAAATGAAGGTGTCAGAAGTTCAGACACAGCTAGTCTCTCATTGCAAGTTCAGTACTTGCATCACAGGTTTTATTTTGAATAAATACACATCAATTAAGTAAAAGCAGTTCCCAACCTGTCACTGAAACTGCTATGAGATACCAGACAGTTTCACATGGAATATGCACATTCCTGAGCAGACAAGGAGACAGGAACATATTATGTGGAGTTAGGACAAAAACAAGCAAATGATACTACAGGATTAAACAAACCAGAAAGAGATACTGGGGGGCGGGGGGTGGTGGGCAGGGAGAATCATTGTACTGTCTCACTAATACAGGATTATTGCCAGTTATAAAACTTGGAGTACCACCAAATGATCCTTCACTGATTTTCCAAAATAGGTAGGTGACTATTTCTTATTAAGGTTGGTATTTCATAAGGTATGTTGAGGCAATCATTCAACAGCTCCACACCACCACAAATGTAAAAGCCCTACTACCTCCTAAGCTACTAGCAAACTAAGGAGATGCAAGGGAAAATAGAAATGGAATTAAAAAGGGAATCTTTCAGCAAGTTTGGCACTAAATTCATTCTTAGCAAGCAGCAGCCTAAAGAAAGGATTTATCAGTAGTTGCTCTTCTTGTACCTTAAATCAGCAATGCTGAGATTTGCACCTAAAAGAGAATTAAGATCCATTCCTTTCCAAAAGCAATGACTAAAACTCAATTCAGCATCATTATTCAAAGGACACATGAATACTCCTGTATCTTGCCTACATGTTGTTCCCTCCCACCCAGAAGTTTTAACATCAGAAATTTTTCCTATTTTAGCTGAAGTCCTGTAATCACTGTACTGTACTTTTATCAGACACCAGACACTTCAGATGAGAGTTATTCTACTGATCTGTCACAACACAGCTTACTTCCATGCAAAAAAGAACCAGTTCAAATGTATTTTTCAATCTCTGATGATGCCTCCCATCATGTTATTCCCTTTTCTGCTTGCCTCTTTTTTATCATCTTTAACTTTTACCAGCACAGTATCTCCTATTTCTCCAAGTCTCCACTGACTGAAAGCCTTCTACCAAGCACCCATGAGCTACAGCAGTGCCCAGGAAAGAGATAGGATGAAAGTCCCCCTCCCTCAAGTAACTTCAATCTCAATATCTTCCCTCTTCACAGCCTCTGCTGTTGACAGGGGCAAGAGAAAACAAGTTCCAGTGAAAAAGTAAGGAATAAAACACCGCTCTTTTCTAAGGGAAAACAGCACACATTTAATTGCTGAAACGTAATAAAGGTTCTAACTCAGATAAATCTTCCACAAGTTACAGAATTCCATGATAAAAATTGCACTGTTTTTACCTCCCCAAAAGATGAAAGCAGCCATGGAAACTGCATTCCCGCTCCACAATCAGCACAAAAACTCTTTCACCATCTCTTAATTCGTGAAGCTGTCTGGTTTCTGCACATGTGACGTTTCTCAAGCACTATCTTGGTTATATAGTTAGCAAGTACTCTAGAAACATTTAGCAAAAGTATAGTACAAACTATTTCAAATGTACAAATATATTTTAAACAGATTTCTCTCCTCAGTGAAAAGGAGAAAGACGGGATAGTTTCGTTTTCATAGCAGCTTACTCCTTAATACTCTGAAAAGAGTGCTGATAAACATTTAAGGAAAGATCACTTGCATCTTCAGAATTTGCGATGCGGAACTTTTTTTAATAGCTTGCCTAAAATGAAAGATATCTGTTTTGAGTCAGTGGTGATCAGGACCGGAACACAGACCACTCACTATGTAGAAATCAAGATATGAGAAGCCCTGCATTCCTCCTGAGAAACCCCAATGTCATTCAACTGCTGAAGATTTGAAGGTACTGAGATTTCCACCTCCCACTCCACTCCTCCTCAGTGCTCTGTTGGTTCCCCTAAGGAAAATAACAAATAAGAGGCCTACTTCAAAAGTGTCAAATGATGGAAAAAATGAAAAAAAAATCCTTTCAAAATTTTCTGCCTCCACCCCAAGGCCCTCTTAATCATCTAGCAGAAAAAAAGCCACCACAACACCTTACTGTAACTCAGTATCCCAGGAACCTGAAACAGTTTCAAGAGAATTTCAAAGAGAAGGATGAATTCCTCTAACCCCTTCTCATTTTTCCGTTTCACCCTTTTTTAGTCCGTAGTTATCTTTTTACAACTTTATCAAGTAGTAGCAGGTTACAATTGATATTTTGGGCTATTTCCCTTCTTATACTAAATCAGTTTCAGAAGAATTGTCCAGATCAGCAAGTTCAGTTTGCTGTAGCTTGGAGAAGTCAAAACCAAAGAAATAACATCTATATATTTATGAAATGAAAGTGTTACTTTAACTTCTACATTGTCTTTACATTTCTCTTTCTCATACTTTAAATCTTCAAGTGTCTTCTCTTTTATGTCACCAGTTTTCAAAACAAACCAACATGGTACCCTAAGCGTTTGGAGAGAGAACACATGGCCAAATAGTGCAAAATGTTAAAACCCCCTGAAGAACAGAACAATTCAAATAGCTTCTACAACACTTCTAAACCACAAAAAGCCAAGTCACTCTTGCCCTTACAAGCGTGAGCTTCTCTAATGTCAATGGGATTACTCAGATAAATGAAGTGGGTAAAACTGAAAACTGAGCCCAAAGCTTGGAGCTGATGCAAAGTTTTCTTCACAGCTGTACACAAGGCTACCATTATATTAACAGACTTATAAACAAATACACGTACTATCAGAAGAGTCTAGAAAAGCATGAGAAAAAGCAACAGTATACTAAAAAAAATCCAAACAAAATTTTCCAAGAAGCTTTGAAATATGGTATTTTCAACTGTCAGCTTAATTCTAGACATTAATATTTTAAATCAGTAACAAAGAGGTTCCTAATTGTGCTCAAATACACCTGGCAACCCACAGACATATGGCTGATGTCTCACAACACTAATCTGCAGTATTTGTATCTTTTAAATCAAAGAGGATAAAAATTATTTTAAAACATCAATCATGACTTTTCTATGTCATCATCCAGAGAATGCAGTGTAACAACAGCAGAAGGAATACTGTTAATTAAAAAAACTTACATATTCTATATCTACTTTCCCAATGAAACATTTTAGGAGCCCAAGCGGAATGATATACTACAAGTACATTATAAAAACTTTATGACCTCCATCAGAGAAAATAGTTGGAGGAAAAAAAAAGTCCTAAAGTATCTTCAAACAAGGAAATGTGTTTTCAGTCTTTCTGTAGAATCTAATATCTTCATTTTGACAATTTAAGATGATACTTGGAAGTTATAATGGAATCTAAAGCAAATTCATCACAGGACTTTCACACATTTCTTATTCACTTTTCCAAATGTCAGCAATATACATACAGATTTTAAACATGGATATTATGAATATTAATATTGTAACTTGCACATTAAATGGTCTTGTCTCTCCTGTCCTTCAGTCTCTCAGCTTCACAGTTGAGCCACATACACTAAAGCATGGATTCTCTCAAGCATCTACAGCAAAATCTGTTTGTTTTACATGACTGACATAGCTTAACAACTATTTCAAATACCACTCTTTCTGACAAAGGTCTTTACTTCCTCAGTTCCATTACAAGTCATCAAGTTTCAGGGCCTGATGTCTCTTTCACCTGTAATCAAGATGTTAATAACACACAAGTGTTACACACTCGGCTGTCTACTCTGTTAACCAGAGCAAAGACTCAAATTTTACCACCCCTGACTACAAAAATGTGCAAAAAAAAAAATTTAAGTTAATGCACTTATGAGGTGTCATTACAATGAGCACATGTCAATGTCATGTTTTCCGTTACCTCAATCATACCATTTTGTAGTCTGCTTTGCAAACACAAATTAAGAATCTGAAAACTAAACAAAATTTGAAATCCAGTATTTGTAGAGTAAAACTTTGGGGTTTATTGTCTGCAGTAAAAAAATAAATACTGAATCACCCAAGATGGCCAGGTGCAGTAAAAAACAGTCCTGTATACCTTATCACCTCACTAATATTTACAAAGTATTTAATGTGTTCTGAAGTACAAAGGAATTTCAGCGTTAGCTCTGCCACTGCTAGAATCTGCTTCTAGATCCAGTAAGACAGAGAGGTGGCCCTAAGACAGCAGATGGTCAGAGAATCACAGAACGGTTTGGGTCGGAAGGGACCTTAAAGATCATCCAGTTCCAATCCCTCTGCCATGGATCTCCCACCAGACCAGGCTGCTCAAGGCCCCATCCAACTTGGCCTTGAACACTTCAGGGAGGGGGCATCCACAGCTTCCCTGGGCAACCTGTGCCAGTGTCTCACCACCCTTACCATGAAGAATTTCTTCCTAATGTCCAATCTAAATCTCCCGCCTTCCAATATAAAACCATTTCCCCTCATTCTATCACTACATGCACTTCCCTCGCAACACATAACCAGTAAGCTTTGCCACAGCTCCCTTTCCTAATTCCATCAGAGAAATATAAACCACAGCCTTCATTTATAATTCAGTGCAGCTCGTTCCATCCATCTATAACGGCTTTTAAAAGTTTCTGATAATTAGACCGCACCATTTTCAACATCAATGTTGTATTTCATATTACACAAAGTTTTGGGGCTTGAATTGTTTTCATCAGCAACACTGTGGTTCCTAATACACAAAGTTTTGGGGTTCGAATTACTTTTCAGGACCACTTCAGACCAAACCCACATTTTGCAACAGGTACCTCGGGCGGCTGGCTAGCAAAAGCGGCTCCCAGCGAGGCGGGACCCCTTCCCAGCGACAAGAGCTGCCCTGGAGACCCCCCGGGAGAAGCCCACAAGCTGGTTACCTCGCGCTTCCAAAGGGAGCTTTGCCCATTTGTTGTGGATGCCCTCTCCCTGGGAGGGTTCAAGGCCAGGCTGGATGGGGTCTCGAGCAGCCTGGCCTGGGGGAGGTGTCGGCAGGAGGGGGTGGGTCCGGACGGGCCTGAAGGTCCCTTCCGACCCAAACCGTTCTGCGGTTCACAGCGCACAGACCCGCACGGGGCAGCTCGGGCTGGCGGGGCTATGAGAGGATCGGGGCTCGCCGAGGCCTGGCGAGCACACGCGGAGCTCGCCGGGCGCTCCCCGGGACGGGACGGGGGGGCAGGGACAGGCGGCCAGGACGCTCCGCCGGCCGGGAAGGAGGGAGCGAGGCGGCCCCGCACCGGGGGCAGAGCGACGGCCAAGCGCCAGCGCCTCTTGGTTTGGGAGGGACTCGCAAACTCCGGTACCTGCCGGGAGCTCCGCAAAGCCCGTCGCCGCCGGGAAGGGCTCTACAGGCTTCGCCCCCGCCCCCAGCTGGAGCTCCCCTGACGGGGCTTACAAGGGGGCTGTGGCCGAGGCGAGGGGGGCACGGCTGCTGGCAGGGGCTCCCCCCCGGCCCATCCCGCCGTGTCCCCCCCGGTCCCGCCCCCCTCAGCCCACCCACCTGTCCCGGGGGTCGATCCAG
This sequence comes from Tapera naevia, assembly GCA_033556795.1. Classification (NCBI taxonomy): domain Eukaryota; kingdom Metazoa; phylum Chordata; class Aves; order Cuculiformes; family Neomorphidae; genus Tapera; species Tapera naevia. The sequence continues at coordinate 10,729,560 of JAUMJJ010000172.1, read as the reverse complement.
CTGGTCTGCTTGGTGTTGTGGTCGATGTAGAAGACTTTGCCGTCGTAATCCCTCGCCTCCTCCCAGCCCGCGGGTAAGGGGAGCTGCCCGTTCCCCGCTTCCCTAGGCATGGCCGGGCGGGGCGCGGAGCCGCTCCATAGGGACGGAAAAGAAAAGACGGGAAGCGGGAAAAAGGCCCCCACCCGAGCCGGGGGGACGGGGAAGGGGCCGGGAGCGGGGGCACACGCAGCCGGAGCCCAGAAAAGCCTTCCTCCTCCTCGGGTCCGGGCGCACCGTGCCCGGGTCGGGGTTGCCTGCAGAGCCCAGCTGCCGTCTGGGCGCGGGGAGCCCGGCTGAGCCCCGGGCGGCCGCCGCTCATTAGCATGAGATTAGCATCCATCTCATCTGCATGCACATTCCTCCCGCCGCATTCCTCAGGGTTAACCCTGCCGGCGCTGCTCCCGGCTGGGGCAGGGCCACGGCAGGGGAGCGGGGACGGGAAACCCCAGCGAGGGAGCCCGTGGGGCGGGACGGGGGCGGAAAGCGGCCGGGGGACTCCTCCTGCTCCCAACGGAGCTCTGCCCGCAGGGGCTCCGCCAGGCTGGGGGTGGGAAACAGCCACCTGCGGAGCACGGTGAGAAGCTCGACAGGAGCTGGCCATGTGCGCTCCAGCCCTGAAACGAACCGTGTCCTGGGCTGCGTCAAAGGCAGCGTGGCCAGCAGGGCGAGGGAGGGCACTCTCCCCCTCTGCTCTGCTCTCGAGAGACCCCACCTGGAGCGCTGTGTCCGGGTCTGGAATCCCCGACATAAGAAGGACATGGAACTGTTGGAACGGGTCCAGAGAAGGCCACGAAGATAAGAGGGCTGGAGCACCTCTGCTACGAGAACACACTGAGAGTTAGTGGTGTTCAGCCCGCAGAAGAGAAGGCTCCAGGGAGAACTCATAGCAGCCTTCCAGTACCTGAAGGGGCTACAGAAAAGCTGGGGAGGGACTTTTCACAAGGGCAAATAGTGATAGGGTGGGAGGGAATGGCTTTAAATTGGAAAGAGGGAGATTTAAATTGGACATTAGGAAGAAATTCTTCATAGTGAGGGTGGTGAGGCACTGACACAGGTTGCCCAGGGAATCTGTGGATGTCCCCTCCCTGGAAGTGTTCAAGCCCAAGCTGGATGTAGTCTTGATTCTATGACACCAAATGCCAGTGACCTGCACCTTTAGGTCCCAGGCACTTAAGTACTCCAGCCTCATTCCTGTACCGTTTTTTCGGGGCTGTGGGGCTAGGGCCACCGCCCTTTATGGCTGTCTTCATACCCTGAGTCATGGTGGCACAGAGAGGATTTCCTTCCCATCTAGGTCCCACAAACTTTCCTTCGCATCCTTCTGAACTCTTGCTAAACTCCAATGAGTCTCGAGAGTCCCTAGAAAAGAACTTGACATTTGAAATCATAGCATCATAGGAAGATTAGGGCTGGAATGGACCTTAAAGCCCATCCAGTTGCAACCTCCAGCCATAGGTAGGGATGCCTCCCACCAGACCAGGCTGCTCAAGGCCCCATCCAACTTGGCCTTGAACACTTCCAGGGAGGGGGCATCCACAGCTTCCCTGGGCAACCTGTGCCAGTGCCTCACCATCCTCACTGTGAAGAATTTCTTCCTAATGTCCAATCTAAATCTTCCCCATTCCAATCTAAAGCCATCCCCCTAATCCCATCACTAAGGGCCCTTGTAAGAAGTCTTTTCCTTGTAAAATTAAGTGGAGCTGAACTGAAAGGAAACTTTGCTTCATTTCCTTTTGAACTCTCACTAAACCCCAACAAGCCTCCAACATTCCTAGAAAGGAATTCAACATTCAAGATACCTAAGTCCAAAGTTTAAATAAAAGAGAAAACACTTCTTTTACCCTACAAGTAACTAAACCCAGTGCCTTTTTTTTCCTCCTTAACAGAAGCACCAGTGGATAGGACAGGCACACACCATTTATTTGTGCCCCAACTGTCCTGTCCTACAACCAGAGAGCTGAATCATATTAAGTATGGAAACCAGGTGTGAATTACTGTGTGGTTATCTCACAGTTGCCACAGGAGAAGAGTATTCCAAGGTGGTTACCATAGTTCAGCTGATAGAAGGTAACTTAATGAGCTCTATTAATTTGCATGTGTATCTGATTTCCAAGATTTGGTACCAGAAGTAGAGCACTCATGGAGGAATCTGACTCCCTAGTTTAGCAGCTAAGACTCCTAGGTAACCCAGGTTTTAGTCCTTGCTTTCTAGAACGTTTTATTTCTTTTTACCTCAAGGTACTGGTTTAAAGTAACAAAATTTTCTTGAGAGAGAAAGTCTGAGACCCAGAGCTATCCTTTTCCTTTCCCTTCCTTCTTCTTATTGTTTTGTTTGTTTGTTTTGGTGGGTTTTTTACGTTTTAAAAAACTCTGGTCTTCCGCTCCAATATAGCTAACTCTAGTACTCAGCTCTATCAATTATTCTTCCGAGGCAATTTACGCTTCTTAAGTACTGGACTTGTTTGGTGTTTAACAATTTTCGATTCCACTTCAGAGGCCACATAGCTGACAGGCATTGCAGTAACTAATTTACAGGTATCTGAATCCCATTGTTGGATCTGCTCCTAAATAGAAAAAAGTACCAGCAAGATATGATTTTTAATTTCACTAATTACCAATATGGTACAGCTAAGACCTTTCTCATTTCAGTCAGTCCACTTATTTTATTCTGTAACACAACTCTGCAAATGGCTGGCATGCCTCGCCAAAATACCTGTGTGTTGAGCTCCAGACTATCTTGATGATTTTATTTTGCATCTGTTGCAGTAAGGTAATGTGCAGTGAAACTACATACATGAAGTAAGGCCCAGGTGGTTAACAGTGGAGGAAAAATGAGCCGTACTAACTTCTGGATAGCCTTAAGAGTTCAGCTGCTTAGAGAAAGCAACAGGATCATTGCCTATTAAAGTGTCAGACTCATTTATTTTCATTGAGGATATTAAGTTTCAATGAGCTGATTGGTTTATAAAGTCCAGTCTTATCTTCCGTCACTGTAAAAAACTGCTTTTACTATCAATTTACATTTGTGTCCTTTTAAATAGTCTACTCTTATTTTAAAAACTTATTTATAGGTGACATCCTACAGTGAGAAAGTACACGTGGCAGTTGTGGGACAGGATAAACTGGATTTCCTTTTTCCTTTTAAAGTTCAGTTTGAGTTATCAATGAGATATTTTGTTATGCAAGTTGATAAAAAAGCTATAGAAGGGTATTCTTTTTTTTCTGAAACTAGCTGCCAGTTACTTATCTGCAGCATTAACAAGGAGCTTTTATAACAATGCAGCCTTTTTCATCCTGAAAAAGCAGGCCCGTTATACAGCAGCACTCATATACTCCTACTGTCTAAACAATCCACACAAAAGAAAGCATGAGATTAGAAAATCTGAAATACCAAGACAAAACTGAAACCTCATTTATGTAGATAATTCCCTTGAAGTTAATTATGGCTCCTGAGGTGCAATTCCTATTGCATGTCATCACCAAGACAGTTAAAACCACGTCTTTGTTTATTGGTCAGACGAGATCCACACGAGTGTGGATGTAGATCTGTTTCATAACCATCTTTACCAGGACAAAACTTCTCATCAGAAAACATCGATATTTTCATTTGCAAAAATAGATCTAAATTGCAGTTCTTAATTTTTGGAAATAAATATACTAAGATCATTATGTAATTGTCTAATTTCTGTATATATACACCTGTGTGTGCATATACAGATGTTCTTACACTTTAAAATATAAACTGTTGCATGGTAAGCGTTCGGCTCTTCTCTTCCTCCCTTCATTTTCCATTGTTTGAGTACTTCATTCTACCTGTATTCATATTTAGAGTCTACAGCCCAGAATGCTGGCTTTGGACTGCTTAGAAATGACAATATTTGAAGTCAAACTGACAGAAAGTAGGTAATATTTGTGTTATGAAATGCCAGATCTTTAATATTACTAGTGAGAACATTTAGGTTTGTGAAGGACTGCTATTGTTGTACAAAACAGAATCCAATTATCCTCTCATTTTTTTGCTTTTTTTTCAGTTTGGCCTAGTAGAAAACAGTTTCTTCCACTATTCTTTAATGTTTTTTCAAGCCTAATACAGGAAGGCAGAACAGATGTTCGTAATGATCCTTTTTAGCCTAAAATATGCTATAAATTCTAACTAAAAGTGCTTTCCAACTGTACCTCCTACATCTCAACTGATAACCTGCCTAAGCATTTTGTGCTGACATTGTCAGCTGACAGCATACCACAGATTGTTTGGCCTAATTGCATAAGACAGCATAGTTCAGAAGATGTAAGCATGCTTTATTTGAAACACAGAAGGGTGCATATGAAACTGTCCAAAAGCACGGAACAATGTAGCTATGGCATGACTTAAATATTTATCAGTAAGTATGACAAATAACAAAATAGGCTCAACAAAAAGGAGCTAATTGTTCCTCTTTTGCTTTGCATATGCATGTTTAACCAGCCTGGAGAAGTTCATGTTATAAGTAATACATAGGTAAAGGATTGAGTTAAAGGGAATCAGAATAATAAATATTTTGTGCCCTTTCTACTTACTGTTACCAGCTAGGAGGAAAAAATGTCTATGCAAAAATCTGGAACACAAGTGCGGAAGTGGCTGAATCCAGAAAGGGAGTCTGCAAAGGCAAATGGTTGTGCCTTGTCACGTTAACAAGAAGCGTACTCCAGTCTGTACTGGTGTAGTTAATCTGCTGATACTCTCTGCTTGCTTCTTCATTCACAGTAAGTATGTTCTTGGGACTGAGTATGATGAAAAAAGGCATATTTCTACCCTGTCCTTAGATAGCAAGAGACTCCCTTAACTTGATGATCTACTAGAGTGACATCCCTGAAGACATTTACAGCTGTTACAATTCTAACTTGTACTATGCACAAATGGCTCTGAATCAAGAGCCACAGCTGTCTCCCTGAAAATCTGCATAGTTCAGCCTCCATTGCTTTCAAACAGAATTCGAGTGCAGAGTCAATTATGAAGTATGGTGACAGAATTAATTTATAAAAACACCTGACAAAAATATTTGAAAATATTTATTGGTTATGTTGAGTTTCTTTAGACACTTAAACACAATGTGTGGTGTTGTCCAAATATGGACAAGTCTGACTTTCCTCCTTTCCTCACATATAGATACTGTAGAACTCTAAAGATTGTCAGTATTTTCAGCATAATAAATATTTATTTATTTAACAACAGTGATTTTTTTCTGACAGCTATGTTTAAAAAAACCCAAACAAACAAACATCAAAAAAATAGAACTCCTTTTTGCTGCAAGCTTTATAGGTTTGAAAAGGCTTTAAAAAGTCCTGTAAAGAAAAACAATGTACACACATGAGGGAGGAAAGGAGGAGGAGTGCTGCTTATGCTGTAATCAACTTCTGATGCATGTATACGTCTGAGAGTAAAAGATCTTTGGATAATATTGTTTCTGGTTGAATTTATGATGTAGCTTTGCAGAAGTGGTGGAGCCAGAGAACAGCCTTGATAATGTTTATGCTCATTCAGCTTTTCTCTTTACTCCAAAGCCTGCGCTTTCCACTGATATTCAGTTGAACAGCTTGCTGCTAAAATAAGGGTGTTCTACAAAGAGTTCCCAGAGCATCAGTGAAAAAGACTGTACCAGGTTCTGCTTCAAATTAACATATACTAGCTTTATTTTTCAGATTTTTTGCCTTATTTTTGCCTTCAGACATACTTAGGAGAAAGTAATGAGCAATTACACACTCTGAGTCCTTGCAGACGTAATTTTAATCCTACAAATCAGAAAATAAGTGCACAGAACAATTTGTACTGATTGTTAGTCTGAGTAAAAGTTTAGGCTAGGTAGAATGGAAATGATGTGGTAAGAGCTTTGCCAAACCTAACTATGGAAATATGAGTAATGTTTTCATGGTAAAATCTTCTCAAACTCACCCCAAACCACTCATTAAACTAACTTAGCATTCAGTTCTGTTAACTCAGATTCATACTGCTGATATTTCTGTGAACAAAGACAAAAGAAGAGGGAGATTTTTTTTTTGTTCTAAAAACCCTAGGGTTGATGAGGTCCAAATTAGCCTCTGAGGCACATTCCCACAAAATTTCTTGATGCAGTCTTGGTATGTTTGCCTGATGCTACATCTTCCATAGAAACAGTCTCACTGTATTTTTTTAATGTGTCCCAGATACTTGTACACACACATTTAACTTTCCTGCATTTCGTCATATCTATGGAATTGTGGTGTCTCTTCACTGCTATCTAATGGCTTTGGAGAACCACAAAAGCATGCCTGGTCAGCCAAGAAGGTTCCCAAGAGCCTGGTCTTCTCTTTTGGCTGCGTGTGAGACAGAAGTAGGCCAGCAATAGGGGTTTCTGCTCATTGGCAGGGAGGGAAGAATGAAGGAGTTTCTCAGTAACAGCTCCTTTGGTGGAGAACAGTTTCTTCAAGTATTTAAGATACTCCATCAAGTAGTAGTATACAGAGCTAATGCTTTTAACAGTCCCTCTCTACTTGTGCAAGGAGTAAGTGCTCCCACCATGGTCAGAAGAAAGGATTTAATGTACATCTGTCATATTGTATCTAAGGGGGGAAATGGGTGAAATACAAAAAGGAATGTATTCACAGCAACATCATGAAGTGTGTTTTCTGTTTCACCCATGTACTTTCAGAAAGGCAGGGCAGTAAATGAGGTAGACTGGACTAACTGACTGAGTACTTAACACCTGCATTACAAAAAAAGAATCTTCTGATTGCTGGAGAGGCTTAGGGAACCCTTCTAACAAATGAAAAATCTTATTTGAAAACTAAAAATGTACGATCCTGCCAATATAATATAATAAAAAAAAATTTTCTTTTTCACCCACTTTTCATCTCTTCTTTCCCTTCAAAGAAGTACAGTTTCTTTGCATGAATGCAAAGTACTTTGACATCTATCTTGGCCAATAACAAAAATATCTCAGTCATGTTATTGCTAAGTGAGGCTAAAAACCCTGCTATAAAAATAAAATGTGATTCTGTGCAAATTTATAGCAAAAATGGGACAGATACATCAATACCAAGATTTAGTACTGCTAAACTGCTAGAGATGTTGCTGAACTGTATGAAGCATCCCACGGCAATTTTCATTCTAGTCTGATTATTCAAAACCCAGAATCCCAACGTGTGCACTTTTTGGAGAACTGAAACAAATTAAAGAACACAGCATGATATTATTATGTCCACTTTGCAGTGGACATAAAAAAATACCTGTTAAGTGACTTGATGGAGTAAAAAATACCTAAATGAAATAGGATAGGGATTAGAACATAGGATGCTTTCAGCTGCTGAGCTGAATCTGTTGAAATGCGTTATGTCATTTTTATTATTTCAATATGTGGTCTCAGAAATGCTGGGGCTAAGCTTTCTTATCACAAGGAAAAGATTATCATTCATACATAAAATCCTTTTATTCAGTATCACATTCTTGGGTAAAATGTGTATAAGGGTTATCAATTCCATATGGTCAAGCATATGATGTGAAAGCTTGTGTCCACATGAGAGGCACATGAAAATATTCCAAGAGCTCTTTCCTTTGAGTTTCTTGGTGTAGAAACACAACAAAAGCATAAATTCTAGTTAGTTTATTTGTGTGTTCATAAATCATATAATCATGGAATGGTTTGGATTGAAAGGGATCTCAAAGATCACCCAGTTCCAAGCCCCTGCCATGGGCAGGGACACCTTCCACTACATCAGGTTCCTCAAAGCCTCATCCAACATGGCCTTGAACACTTCCAGGGATGGGGCATCCACATCTCCTCTAGGCAACCTGTACCAGTGCCTCATGACACTCAAAGTAAAGATTTTTTCCTTATATCCCGTCTAAACCTACCTTCTTTTCAGTTTAAAGCCATTAGCCCTTGTCCTATCACTGCTTGCCCTTTTAAAAAGTCTCTCTCCAGGTTTCTTCAGGTACTGGAAGGCCATAAATTCTCCCTGGAGCCTTCTCTTCATCAGGTTGAGCAACCCAACTCTGTCAGCCTGTCCTCATAGGGGAGGTGCTCCAGCCCTCTGATCATCTTCGTGGCCCTCCTCTGTATCTGGTCCAACAGGTCCATGTCTTTCCTGTGCTGAGGACTCCCAGCCTGGACACAGCACTCCAGGTGGGGGTCTCACAAGAGTGGAGTAGAGGGAAAGAATCACCTCCCTCGACCTGTTGGCCAAGCTGCTCTTGATGCAGCTCAGGATATAGTTGGCTTTCTGGGCTGCAAGTGCACATTGCTGGCTTACGTCCAGCTTTTTATCCACCAATACCCCCAAGTCCTTCTTGGCAGGGCTGCTCTCATTCCCTTCATCCTCCAGCCTGTATTGATCCTGAGGAGATTACCCCTACCCATGTGCACGATCTTGCAGTTGACCTTATTGAACTCCATGAGGTTCACATGGGCCCACCTCTCCAGCCTGTCAAGGTCCCTCTGGATGGCATCCTCTCCATCCAGCCTGTTGACTGCACCACACAGTCTAGTGTCATCAGCAAACTTGCTGAGGGTTCACTCAATCCCACTGTCCATGTCTCCAACAAAGATGTTAAACAGTGCTGGCCCCAATACCGACCCCCGAGAAAAGCCACTCATCACTGGTCTCCATTTGGACACTGAGCTGCTGAGCACACTCTTTGATTTGGACCATCCAATTCCTTATTTCCTCATTTCACTTACTTCCTTATATTCCTTATTTCACGGATGGGGTGGTCCATCTGTGAAATCCATGTCTCTCCAATTTAGAGACAAGAATGTCATGTGGGACAGTGTCAAATGCTTTGCGCAAGTCCAGGTAGATGATGTCAGTTACTCTTCCTTTATCCAACAGTGCCATATACTAATAAAGAAACAACCTCCAACAGCACAACATTTTGTCCACCAGGACCCTTTTTCTGCAAAGCTGCTTTCCAGACAGTTGGCCTGGAGCGTGTAATCGTGCCTGAGTTTATTCCTCCCCAGATGCAGGGCATTGCATTTCTCTTTGTTTGACTTCGTAAGAAACCTGTTTGCCCATTTCTCCACATCTTTAAAAATCACAGCATGCCACATAATTCAAATATACTGAAACTCATCTGATCTCAAAGGTATTTTCCAACCAGAAGATTCTATGATTCTATGAAACAAAGAAGTTACTGTACTGCAAACTGGCTTCTTGAACTGCCCCTGCAAGCGAGCAGCCAGGTGTTTAGAATCAGTGCTGCTTTCCCTTTTGTCTTGCTAGACAATCAGAACAAGAGATAAACCTCCTTAGGACTGCAGTCTTTGCAGCCTTCAGTGGTATTGCAGATGTCATCACTCACAAAAGACCTTGCCTCTTCTATGGAAGAATTAATACATGTTTGTTCAACTCAATATGCCATCTTCAGCTATAGAAACAAATAAAAGTGCTCTTTTATATAAAGAAGAAAAATTATGCTTTCAAATACGAGCTCAAAAAATCTCTGATTACTTAACCCCTGATACCTTCTTCTCCCATTGCAACAAATGTGAAAGAAGTATGATACTCTTATACAGCAGCTTGCTTCTTACTCTAGGAACCCAGAAACAATTTGTTGGGGCTTTTTTTTCAAATTGCATAATTAAGCCTTTAAACCCAAGGAATTAAAGTGGAGTGTGTCTTCAAAATGTAGCAAAACCAGGATTGTGCTACAGCTTCCATCTAGACACCCCATATATTTAAACCATGATTCATGGTAATCTTTGATGTATCACTGATGTGGTGAGGGCAGGAAAGGTAGTGTCACCTTCTTCCATGGCAGGTGCTGGCTCCTCTTCTTTTCATTGCCTTTGCCTTCCCTCCTTCTCTCTTCTTATACCTGCTCCCTCTGACCATCCTGTTGCTCTGCAGCCATCAGCTCTGACCTGCCAGGGCCAGGGCTGCAGCGGAGCTAACGCTAATGGGCCTGGCTTACTCCACGCAGCCAGTCTATCTCCATGCTGTGCTCCTCAGCGTGTGCTGTCCTTCTACAGAGCATCCTGCATCCCTTCTCCCTGGAACAGTCTTGGCAGTGTCTCTAGTCACCTCCATACTTGTTGCTGTGAACAACCCTCAAAGGACCGCACTCAAAGCAGTAACATCTTCTGTTAGAGTCAGCGGCTGGGATTGCCACTCAAACCATCCCACTCTTGTGAGACATTAGGGTCAAAACCAAAACAGTAGTGCTTGCTCCTAGATTCTACTCAGGAGGGCCTCTGAGTGGAGGTGAATATGCTGCACATCCCTCGCTGGCCTCGAAACAGCACCAGTAGCCACAGCAGCAGCTCCATCCAGTGAGAGCTGGAAGAAGCAGCAACCGGAGGCAGAGAGTTATCATCACCCCTGAATTGGTGTGCCTTCTCCATTAGCTGCAGCGGAAGAGCCGTTCTCAAGTTACACACAACATCACTAATTACAGGTGCTGAGATGCTGTTAAGAGAAAGCAAAGATCTGACGAATTACATAAATATTCTAAAGTTTTAGGTGGTTTCCATAGATAATGAGCAAGATAACACAAGCTTTTGTCTTTTTATTTTGATAAGAAGAGACAAGGAAATACACCGGGGCAGGGGAGAAAAAGGTAAGGAGTTTATGAAAAAAGGTTTTCTTGAATCAAATAAATCCTTGAAGGAAATAATTTTTCAGAAAAAGATCTTGAAAAGAATATAAAAAAATTCTCAAAAGCACACATATGCACACTTTGTGCCCATAATGCCACATGAAAGACTAATGCTTTTCTCTTTATATTTTTAAGAGATCTTTTTTGACATGTCAACATAAATGAAAAAAAGCCAAAAAACAGAGAAAACTTGTCTGCTGTAGTGAACCTGTAGTGCTACTCCTGCCCTTCATCCTGTAAGGCAAGAAAGAAAAAGTGGTGTAAACTGCCTTTTAATGCAGCGGAGGCCTCTTGCCAGTCATTTTGTTTAATCTCCCTTCTCAGTATTCCACATCTGTGAAATACACTTCTCCAGCAATCTCATTTTAATAACATATTCTAATCCATTAAACTCACTCTGGTGAGCTTGCAGTGAACCGTGACATTTCCAAATCAAAGTAAAATCAAAGGCCTTAAACCAGACTGCAGAGCTAAAATTCTCTTTCATATCCCTTCACTTTATTTACAGAGGATTCATATGTTCAAATATAACAGGTCATCATGACAGAATAATTATGATGTCTTGTCATGTCATATTTTTTGAAACAATGTGAAATACTGAATTGAAGGACCTGCAGAAAACTAAGAAATAGCGAAAAACCCTAAAGTCAAGCAATGATGGATGAAAGACAAATCATAATGAGCATGTCAAAACTCTCTCTTTTCTCTGCTGCATTACCTGGCAGTTGATACTTTTGCAGCACTTACTGAAGTCCTGTTAGTCCAATGATTTAAGCCTTTAACATGATCCCCTTTGCTAAATGCCATCTAGCTGGGTACAGGGCAAACACTGTCAATTCCAGAGTATGACAGGGCTTCCTAACCTCTTCTAAGCCTTGCTTTTTCTGGCCAACACTGGGACATAACCTACATGGATTGCTACACGTGATTTCTGAGATGTGAGGTTGTCTCAAAGTGTAGCTAGGCTCATTCATATTTTTAATCTGTGTACCTGCATAAGAAAATTGTTCTGGGACAAGTCACAGGAGCAGGCTTTCTTGAAAGCACACATGCAGCAGGTAGGAAGAAAACTCCATTGCTAAAGTAAGCAAGGATAATGGAATACCAAACCAAACAGAAAAAATAATTTTTAGGGTTGCCTTTATATGATTGCAGGAAACCCAAAAAGCTGAATGGTAGTAACTGTTGAATTTTTATTTTAAACAAGGCAAGTGGGTGATTTTTGCATCCTCTTCAAATATTGGATTTTAATTTTAGTGCTTTATACATAGCAAAATCAAGCATAGCTGTAGAAAAGTGGTAAACATTTCCATGTCAGAATTCTTCATTCTTGTATTTTATGGGATGCATTTAAATCTCATCTTGCAAATGACTTTTTCTATTTTGCAAATGTACATAATATGATCAAATCACTTCTTATTCTCCTCTTTGCTATGTTTTCACTGTAAAGCTCACTTTTTAGTCCCTTAATCATTTTAATTTCTCTGACTCCACCCCAGTATAAGATATTTCTTGTTTGAAATATCAGAAATAACACCCCAGCAATAGTTATACTAGTGCCAGATATGGGGATATGTGGTATCTATCTACTTCTAGCATAGTTTCCACAGTTTTTTGGCCATAGATTGGATTACCTCCTTCTGCCACAGCACCTTGTGCCTACAAGAATTGATTCTGTGACCTAAGCTCTTCTTCTGTGACACAGATTCCCAGGACTAAATCCACCCTCCTCTAATGATGACCTGCATTCCTTTCGCATATTATTTGCTTTTGGCCATTATATTCCAAAGCTCCAATGTCTGTCCCAGTGCCAACACATCTGTTTTTTTCATAATTTACTGTCAGCTCAGGAAGCATTTTATCAGCATTGTTTAATAGTAATTAATGTGCTTTTCCCCAGCTACAAGACAGAAGTAGTTCTTAAGCACGTCTGTTTTTTTCTGGATTATTTCTAAATCTGTTGTTACCATCCATGAATGAACCAGTACCATTGGTGATATCAGAAGGTGAAAAGCTAAACTAAGCAAAGCCAAAATACAGGACTGAAGGTAGACTTGTCTTTTTCAGTTCTGATGCCATCAAAATTATTCTGTGGAAGTTGTCACACAATTTAAGGGTTTCTAAACAAGGATTTTGTGTATACTTTTGTTTTACAAGAGTCCATTTTGATTTAATTAATGTAGCATTAAAAATAAAAAAGGGATTATTTTCCTTTTGTCACAATCTTAATACCATCTCTTAATCTTAAAACTGATGAACTTTCTTCAAAAACATCACACAATTTCCTATAATTTTTTTTAAGGGCTGGTACTTAGAATGATGACAACAAAAATATCATTCAAGGCCTTACTTCAGCACTGCTGCTCTTACTTTATGTCATTGGTACTTTATTTCACAATGTGCAATTTTAGACAAATAATTTGGACTAGCTTTTTATCAGTTGGCCTGGAATTGTTTTGTAAAGATACAATAATTATGTTTTTATAAGGTAAATTTTCAAGCCAAGAAAACATACTCAAAACCACTTGGGCTTAGAGAAATTCAGTAATTTTGATTTTTTTCTGCTAAGAACACATTAGACATTTTAACAAGTCTGTGAACACTCTTCATTTCACATCTATTCCTAGACAGCCCTTCCTGTCCCCAGCCCCGAACCCTGTCACCTTTCCAGAAAGTCTCAGTGATCTTTCCTTTAGGGGCAGCTTGGCAAATCAATGCAGTTGGTAAAGGTTTATCAGTCCTGCTGCTGCTCTGACTCTCCCCATCTGCCTGGAAGAGCTATAGTCAGAGCACTGAAATGGACATAACCTCTTTCTGTAGCTCTCATCTTCTGGACATTTCCTGCCATATGAAATTGTAATTTACGGCTCACATTAATGAACACACGCTACCACCTCCCCCAGGGCTGTTTGAGAGGGACCTTTTTTGAGCCACTGCTCTGTGACATTGGAAAACAGCAGACCCCTTCGGTTTCTGTATGAGCAGCACCTCACCTCTCCTTCCTGCTGGGAGCACCAGGGACAGCACAAGGTATTTTGTCTCCTGGGCTATGGAAATGGGCAACTGCTGCCTCAGTACCTGGGCTGTATTGCTTTGCTGGGTGGGCCTGACTGATGACATCCTCATCCTACTGCCATCAGCACAGTTTTAGATAGGGATGATGCTGGCATGCCTCTCCCCTCTCAGCAAAGCAGATTAATAGGACTTTCCTTACTGCTCAAGGTTTCATGTTTGCTACAGCCACAGGCAGGCATTACAACAGGTATTAAGTGTATCAAGATCTACTTTCAAACTTCTTTTCAAACCACTAGCCCAGGCGCTTGACAAATACTAATTTCCCTGTGATAATTTAAAAATCACAATAATATGACTCTGGAACCAGGCTCTGAAAGCAAGTTTCTGTATAAAACATATGTAGAAAGGGGGTGAATCACAACAAATTATGTTAATACATTAATTTTAATACTACTATTAAAAAATAAATGTGTTCATATTATTACATCCAGATTTATGTTATCAAATGTAGAGGGGAATTAAGTGTCACAAACAGGTGGACAAAAGTTTTTTTCTGGCAGGATCCAACCATGCGAACCTAAAGACCCACAGTGCTTCAGAAGGCTTGAGGCACTTTTAGAACTGAGTCTTTCTTACTATCTATGTGTAGAAGATTCAAATCTGTTTGCATGCTTAGATTTTAAACTAACGTGTAGATAACAGGTCACATATATACAGATGTAGCAGAGTATTTGGAGGAGCTGAACCTTGTAAACAAACTGAAGCTTGAAAGCTTAGCAAAACACAACTTTAAGTTAAATAGCAAAAGTAACGGTATGTGTATATATGCATAATTTGACAATACCTTAGGTTTTGCTATTCTCTGCTAAGAATGATGCCTTTAATCTCTTGCTGCCTCTGAACATTTATTTGACAAACATAACTACGATTTTTTTCATTGATATTACAAAAATTGCACCTCAAATAAAAATATTGTTGTCATGGGACAAAACTAGATAATAGATGCAGAAGTTACAGGAGCATCCAGGAGTTCATATTTTGTAGCCATTTTCATTAGGGAAAAACTTTATTAACAGTTAGCATTTTTTTCCTCAGCAAAGTGCTTTCAAAACATTTGCTAATTAAAACCTTTATATCTTTTAGACAGTAAAAGTGCCTTTTCCAACCTGCAACAGCTATGTAACTTATTTTATTAGTGGTTTAGTAATAAAGTCAGATAAACCTTTGATTTAATAATTAGCATTTATAGAGTGCTTTCTGCCTTCAAAGCACTTTGCAAACATTAACTAATTAATTCTTGCAACTCTCCTGTAATTTGGTGAAGCAAGTATGTTCATATGCGTTTGCGTATGGTTTAGGGAAGAAAGTATTAGCTCAGGTGGGTTGACCCTGGCTGGACACCAGATGCTTGACCAAAGCCACTTCATCACTCCCCCTCCTCAGCTGGACAAGCAAGAAAAAATATAATGAAGGGCCTGTGCATTGACATAAGGACAGGGAGACATCATTCACCCATCACTGTCACAGGCAAAACAGACTTGAACTGGAGAAAATTAATTTAATGTATTACCAATCAAATCAGAGCAGAGTAATGAGAAATAAAACTGAATCTTAAAACACTTTCCCCCCACCCCTCTCTTCTTCCCACACTTAACTTCACTCCCAATTTTCTTTACCTTCTCCCTCCAAGGGGCACAGAGGGCTGAGGAATGGGGGTTGTGGTCAGTTAATCACGTTATTTCTGCTGCTCTTTCCTTCTTAGGGGAAGGACTCCTCACCCTCTTCTTCAGCTCCAGTGTTGGTCTCCATGGGGTCACGAGTCCTGCCAGCAAACCTGCTCCAGCATGGGCTCCTCTCTGCACAGGTCCACAGGTCCTGTCTGGAGCCTGCTCCAGTGTGATCTTCCCACAGGGTCACAGCCTCCTTCAGGCATCCACCTGCTCCACCATGGACCTCGATGGGCTACAAAGGGACAGCCTGACTCACCATGGTCCTCACCACAGGCCATTTCTGCTCTGGTGTCTGGAGAACCTTCTTCCTCTCCTTCTTCAGTGACCTTGCTGTCTGCAGAGCTGTTTCTCTCTCACATTTTCACTCTTCTCATCTCTGACTGCAGCTGCATTCCCCCCCTTCTTAAGTATGTTATTGCAGTGATGGTATTACCATCACTGATGGGCTTGGCCTTAGCCAGCAATGGGTCCGTCTTGGAGCTGGCTGGTATTTGCTCTATCAGACATTGGGGAGCCTTCTAGCAGCTTCTCACAGAAGCCACCCCTGTAGTTCCCCTGTTACTACAACCTTGCTACATGAACACAATATTTAGATGTTTTATGAAACAGGGAAGACATATAAAGTAAGTTATTCACTGAAGTCCACAAAGATGGAAATGTCAGATTAGGAACTAAAGCTAAATTATTTTCCGCATTCTCTTTACTCCAGTCACTTGGCTCTTTCACTGAGTTCTCTGGAGCTGTCCAGCCAGGTCTTCCAAAGCAAAGCAAAGCTTTGGAGGATAAGCAGGTGTCTATCTTCTTTTTACTCAGCGCCTCAGGCCACTCATTGGTGGCCCATGATACCTCAGGAACACGTGTGGTGTGCACGGTTCACTCAATAGATTTGCCTGTGCGTGCTGGCCACAGGCATGTGGCCATTGGACAGGGAGATGGCCACAGCAGAGGATTGCAGTGGGTCCCCTTCTTGGGGCTCCCGGCCTCTGCACCACGCATGGTCAGTCACATCCAACAAAGCAGGTGTGTGAGGCTGGGAGCAGGGAACGGGTGATGTACAGGAGCCCCAGTGGCAGGGTGCAGCAGGGGACCCAAACGCTGGACTTAATGTGCCTCTCCCAGGGATGCTCCTCTGGGCTTTCTGACCTCGCTAAGGAACTCTGCCCACTCTGGGTCTACCTGGTGTCAGCTTTCTCTGTCCATCACCACAATATGAAGGCAAAATTAAAAAAAGGAAGCTGTCCTGCTGACAGCTTGTTTTATTTCTGCCTTGAGTACAAGCTGCTATAGGTATTTATTGTTGTGAAACAGGAATATTGTTTGTTCTCTTTTCTTCCTAAGGGTTTACTGATTTGTTGCCTCCACTAATACAGCTTTCCTGTTTGCTGCAAGCCATCTAGCTGCAATATTATACTGCATTTTAGCCATATGATAGATCTGTACCTCCATGTGTGCTGCAGGTGGAATGAGGAAAGTACAAGCTGCAAGAAGGCTGTGCCACAGCCCTGGTAGTATTAGAGGACAATGAAGAGCCATTTGCAGTGTTTTGACTCAGGAAAGCAAGTAAGCTCTCTTGACTCACAGGATTTAGGAAATTTTCTGAAATTCAGATACTCTTTTTTTACAGCAAATAAAGACCATTAACAACATTTCAAAATTAATGACTTGTTTTTGGTGAATTTAAGAATTCTATCAGGTACAAAGGACCAACTATTTATCATTCTTTGGTTTTGCTAAAAGTTGGGAATTAATTTTACTGTGTAAGTTTTTGTGCATTTTTCTAAGTGTATTTTTGTTTGAGTCATGAAATAGTAAGCCAGAAATCGATTGTGTATCAGTGTCTCTAGAACCAGCATTTAAAAAATCCAGGAAACTTATGGGCATTTTTAATAGTTTGACCTAACCAAATTTTCATAGTGTCTTCTTCAAGCAAGAGAAACAGAGTGAAAGAGCAACAGAGGGATATCTGCTAATGCACATTTCATCATCACATTCAAATTAGCCATACAGTTAAATAATGTAAGAGGTTTGTAAAGATTAAAGAATTAGGGACTAAGCATTCCTCCATAATCAGCTACTTGTAAGAATCGAAGAGTAAGTTTTTGCATTTCTGCTTCTGTAAGCTGAGTCTGTCAAATGGAGGCTACTAGTCAACAGAACAGTGCTGCATTTTGTGTTTAGTGTGCCAAGCACTATTTCTCTGTGGAGATGAACAGATTTTTTTTAATTTGCTATTTTATTGTATTTATAATTAGCCGTCTGGAAAAAAAATTCTCTTTTAGCATCTGCAGTGATGCATTGATTCTTTCATTACAGCAAATACACATGACCCCCGGTGTTCAACTGTAAACAATAATAGTTACTGGCTTCATTAGGAAGCTAGCAGATGGCTTATAAGTTCTCATGGTAGCTTTTATCCATTTGAGGCTTGCAGTCTGCAAATGTTTGTCTTTTAAACACGATACAACAATGTAAAAGGGACTCTGTGCTTTGTTTTTATTAGTAGCAATTCATTTGTATTTCAGATTTGAATCTGAGAATCTGAGTGCACTGTCAATTTTTCCTGGCTGCAGGTAAAATACTCTCTGGGCCTTATCTCTGCCTCTGCGGTATTTTCTGTATCAGAAAAACGAAGGCAAATACCCTTTCTGGAGCTTTGACAGAGCAGTATTTCTCTCAGTAGGGCTCATGTTACAAACCCAACCCTCTTTCCCTTGCCTTGCCCTCCCTACCCTTCCCTTCCCAAATCAAGTGGAGCCCCCTTTCAGCAGAGAGGCAGCACTGCCTCTAGTTTACCCTCCATGGGCCGGTGTTCTCACCGTGGAAATCATTAGTGTCGTTTTGTCACTCAAAAACATTATTTACACAGCCAAGTTTTTGTGTACAGTTTTGGAATACTGGATAAATCACAGCTCATTTACTGCTGTCACCAGTGTGGTACCCGGACTATGGTGAACTTCAGGATGCTTCCCAGATAGGCTGCAGGCAATTGCAATGACTGTCAAACATAACCACTGCATTTGTTACCTAGCTGGGCAGAGCTATCTGAAGACCAGTTAATCTTCAATAACGTTTGATAGAGCACAATATCTCTTTTCAAGCAGAACATTTTTATTTTACTGTGTGAGTCTTTAATGGCTTTTCTTGTATTTCTGTTACAGCCCAAACTCTCATTACTGTTTTCATGTCCTTGATTTTGTTGGTAGCTGGAATCAAGCTACACAATCAAAACATAGAAGCAGGAGTTTTATATTAAATATGGTGTTAAATACCTTCAGTTCTCTTGGTATTCTTCAGTTCTCATGGACACATGTTGGTGCAAACTCCCTCAAACTGTTGCACTGCTGTGTTTCAACTGGATCTGTGCATGGAAGAGCACATGTTCGTGTTCATTAGGTATTGGCTGCTCATGGTTTCTTCATTCTGACATAAACATTTGCCTGATTTTTATATGAATATGAATGCCTCTCTTCAGATAGAAATCAGCCATTTGTTTCAGAAGGAACCTTCAAAAATTGGAAGCTTGTATAGGAAAAGCCATATTTTGAGGTCTTAAATGAACCTGACTGAGCCTTGTGGCATTATTGTACAAAGTGATCTAGTGAGTCTTTGGGGTTTCATATTGTATTTTCATGTTCTGTATTCAGTTTAAAAGTTCAAAATTACTTTTATTTGGAGGGACATCTGTATCTCCTGGAAGAGATATTGGAATATTGTTTTCAGAGTATGCATTTTCAAATTTTTTTTCTCTCCTCTTTTATTAAAATATTATTTGCATAAAAACCCTTTTCTTCTAAGCACATCTGCACTTGCTTCTTTCTCACTTGAAGATCTAACTCTTTGCATGTGACAACTTCAATAAGGAATAAGCAGCAGGAGTAGATAAGCTTTCAAGAAATAAAGACCTATTTTGATGCAAATGTACTAGTAATTAAAAATGATGGGAGGGATAAAGGTAACTCAATGTGCAATACCTTCAAATTTAATTTGAAGTATAATAGTTTTAAACTTTTCTATAAGAACTCTCAGACTCTTTAAGTGGTTTAGTTTTGAGAACAGTAATGATTGTCATTCAGATTAATAGGTTAGTTTTTCTTATCAAAAGATACATTTTAGATAAGTTTGGGGGTAATAGTAAGAAGTTTTGAAGGTTTTCTCCCCTGTGGTTTGAAATAAAGTGAATTAATTTCCTAAGTAAACTGAACTTTCATTCTATTCTGTGGGTGAAGAACAGCTGTACTCAAAATGCCAGTTTAAAGCCTACTACATGATTTCCACTACAGAAAGCACGCCAAGCTGTATCTTCAGCACTTACTGTTGCTTTGTTAACCACCTTTCCTGAAGGAAGCATTTTACTGAAAAACAAAGACTGTTTTTTATGAAGTTTCACCATTCCTTATTAAACACTTCAAAGCTTACAAAATCAGGAAGATACTTTGTGGTAGTAAGTGCCCCACAATTCTATCCTTTTAAAACCACTGCAGAAATTGAGAGAGATTTAACTTACATCTATTCTATTCTATTATATTCTAGTCTATTCTAGTCTAGTCTAGTCTACATTAAAATAGAGTTTGTGATCTTGAGCATTCTCGATTCTCGTGACTCATGAAGAGATTGGCAAGCACATAATTCACAATAAAATAACATCATTGCTTAAGCATTGTACCAGGTTCTGTTTGTTATAAGGTTGCAGGGTTGGAATGCACGAACAACTGCCGTTTTACGCTATGCCATTTAAATTAATTACTCAGCATATATAAGTAGTCACAGCTCCCAAATGATTGGTGCACATTTATTGGTTAGAAATAAGTTTAATTCTAATAGATTTGGAAAAGCTGAGCACTACACACACATATATACATAGGTAAACAATGAAAAGCCCCATAAGTTAGATCCCACAGAATAACAAAGTGAAATATTGATGATTTATTGATTACAACTTACATTTAGATGAAGAGATGCAGAAGCTGATAAACAATGTAAATATTTTAAGATTCTGTCAGTGATAATCTAAAGGGAATATTGTGATTTGCAGTAATACTCGGGAAAATTCATTCACTAATGCTTGCAACCAGAATTTCTTGTACAGCAGGCTGAGGTTCAGCCCATGGACTTCACAGGGACTTATTAATGGCCCATTGACATAATCTACAATAATTCTTTCTTGCTTTGCATTTCTAGCTTGGCATTGGTTTTTGGTGTCTTTTTTTTTCCTAGGGGAGGCAGGTGGACCACTAGAATAAAGTGATGCAGCTCTATGGAAAATTACTGCAAATTACTGTAAATGCTATGAATAGGACACACCACTACATCTCAGTGCTTCAAATTTCAGTGGAATTAATAAATGGAGGAGGCTAACAGACGTTTGGTGTAGCTATGATGGGTATGGCAACCTGTAATCTATTACTTTGTTCCTGGATAATATTTACTCAAATACTTTAGCTTCACTTTCATGCAAACCATTGGAACTTCATCACAGGTTTGCTCAGCTGGTGCCTTAGGCAGCTATACCAAGTCTTTGAGTTTCTTGTTAGAATGAACGATTAAAGCTAACTGAAAGCACCCATATTTTTGTAATTGATTTAGCAGATGATTGTCTCTCAAGATTAATGATTCCCCTGTACTCAGAAAATAATGTTGTTAGTTGGTGCCTGAAGCCATATTATTTTTGTTGCAGACATCATGGATGAAACATCATTTTTGTCAATTATGATTTGAGGGGATGAAGCAGATTGTTCATAAAAGTAAAGAATATCAAATACAATTTTCAAAACCACCATACAGACCATAGCTGATGACCATTTCGTTATAAATGAACTACCAATAATTACATTTGATATATTAATTCTTCTCCATATAATAATATAAAGCAAGGAACTTGCAGTCAGTCCTTTTTTTACAGTACGGTCATAAGATTGCTTCCATTTCTGCTTCTATCCTCATTTCATTTGCATAGCTTTATTCACTACATGCCTATTAAAACATGATTATATTTCTTCCAACCTATTAGAAAGACTTATAAAAAAATTCTGGATGTCTTGAAGGCTTAGTAAAAGAAACAATTAGATGTAAAATTGTCCCAAATGGGATCCCAAGAAACTGTTCTTGAATGCATTGGGCCTATTACTATTCATCATTGTACTCAGAAAGGGTAGGAACAATACCACTGATGCCAGTTATGCTAACAGCAGATTGCTCTGTTTTGCATATTCTACCAAAAATGGTCATTAGTATTGCAAAACTGAGCATTCAAAAGTTAGAAACTGACAATATTATGAAAAGAAGCATTAGGAGATGGCTTTAAGGAGGGAAAATAGGGGTAATTTGCATCTTCATGTGTGGATACAAAAATCTGGAAATCTACCAAAGGTGGATATCTGAATGCTTTTGAGGAAAAAGTCTGTATGTAAGTATTAGGTATGAAGTACAGATCTAAGATTTGTCAGAGTCTGATGGCACATTTATATCACTGTCACCCAGTAAGATGATGAAAATATCTGAGATGTGTTTAGAATTAAGCCATAGTCTAATTTAAGAGAATTATAAAAGAAAACCATGAACACTCTCCCTACTGACTTAGAAAGATTCAATATTACAGAGGTTCTACAAAGATCAACACAGAACAGGTCAGCATGGCAGAGATTACTTCATCACCTTGCTGTGAGAAGGATTCGGATGGGGCAAGGAAAAGGTTTGTTTTCTTCTCCAATATCTGACCCCCAGCACAAAAACCTCTGAGAAAGGATTTCCTACAATCACTGATTTAGGTCCTATTTTCTTCATAGGCATCTGATATCAGTAGGAAAGCAGGTGTATTGGTCTAGGTAGTGAAGGTTAGAACTCACCTATTCTATTCTATTCTATTCTATTCTATTCTATTCTATTCTATTCTATTCTATTCTATTCTATTCTATTCTATTCTATTCTATTCTATTCTATTCTATTCTATTCTATTCTATTCTATTCTATTCTATTCTATTCTATTCTATTCCTTATTCTGCACTTACTATCTTACTATTTTAATACCTTCCAATACTGAGGTGTGATGACTGTCCTCATTTAACCTCTGCCAGGAGAGTACTAGGGAAACATACAGGCATCTTTTAGTTTTGCTTTGTTAAGGAGGGAGATAGTTTATGGCTTAGCTGGTCTTGCATATGAAACAGAAGGTATTGACCCTGTGTGATGGTCTTTTCTTCCTGCAAGAATCGATTCTATATCTTCTTCTTCTTCCCTCTACTCTCAGTCCCTCCAAAATTTTTTCTGTAGTACAGGTAGATGTTATCCTGATAAAGGCTGAAAAAGCAGCAACTCTGTGAAGCCATAACCTCACATTCTTCATCCTCCAGCTTTGAGTTAGCTTGGCTTGAGTTTGCAGAATGCCGAGATCTGAGACCCAAGATCTTCAGACTTCTGATCTATGAAACAGCAAAATGGAGAGTGAAGAGTGAGTTTTATGTGCCCAAAATTGACTCTGATTCTCAGAAGGTGAGTAACAGGTTAGAGCTTCTCGAGAGGTGCAGGTTTCACACTGCTTTGCTGTAATCTAGGTAACGGTACTATGAATGACAAAGCAAGATCACCATCTAGCACAGTTCAACAAAGACAACTGCCTCAGAGCAAGCATTAGTCCCAGATGCAAAGACGTAAGAATCCACAAGCAGTCCCCAATTATGGACTGAGCTGGCCGCTTCCAGTTTTGTGTTTTGAGTCAGAGTAGACTTAGTACCTCTGTGTGCTCTTCAAGAAGCATCACTTATTTCTTTGCTCAGCTTCAGCCAAATGTTTATTTGTGAGGTGCTGCTGTCAAACGAATAAGTCATCTTGATGCTAACGAGTATAGTCAGGGGCAATGAAGTGTACCTTGCATTTGTTGTCTCAATCTTGTGTAACTGGTTCTCCTAAAGGCTGCATGTGGAAACTGAAAAGGCAGGTGGGAGACTAAACCTTTATGTGACTTACAAAAATTTAGGATTTGGTAGCAACAGCACTGCTTCCACTTACTGTTCTTGAGTATGCACCACCGAGGGGAGGGGAACTCACACTGCAGCACTCAAGGTGCAAGGATATTTTCAGCAGTGATGAATGTAGCACTGGTTAGAGAATACAGCAGTGCAGAACATCACTTACTGCTTAATATATGCACTTTTGAAATACAGTGTGCTAAATCCCTCTTTCTTCCCAGAAGTACCACAGCAGTCTTCCAACAAGTCCTCTACCTTTATACCTCCTTCTGATTTTCTGAGAATTACTGGAAGATTCTCAGAGAAAGAGAAAAATTCATTTTGCAATTCTGTCAGTCACTAATGTGGCAAAATTACCAGTTCACTGCACAAAGACAGCTAAACAAGTAAACTGTTGGAAAGAACTGTTTGTCTTCCTAGGACAGATTCAAACAGTCTAGTTTTCCATTCTTGTCACACTTCTTTGTACTATGAGCCTGGATTTAGCATTCCCCAGCCTCTGCATATAATTTTTGTCATTTCTAGCTACTGCCAAATACTGAATGGCTAACTGTAATTTTGCACTATTTTACATTCTTACCAAATGGCTTGAATGTAATTTAATACAATAATTTATCTAATTACCCGATGTTTTAAAATTTGTGTTGAATACTGCTGATCTTTGACATGCTTAGTACAGCCCATAATTTAGGGTGTAATCTCTTAGATTTTTAACTTCCTTGTGCTTACTTTTATACATTTTGAGTTTAAATTTAATTTTTCAACTTCGATGCTGTATACTTATCCACTTTTGTCCATTTAGTTTGAACTACATTTTCCTCCTTTCTGTTCATGACCAGCTGTTACCTGTATTCCTGACACACCAAATTGCACACCTTGAAGTTCTGTCTGTTTTCCAATTCATTAGTATGAAGAAGATGAGAATCATAGAATCGCTGAGGTTGGAAAAGACCTCTACGATCATCAAGTCCAACCATCAGGGTATCCAGCTGAGGCTTACTTCCTTATCTTCCTACCTTATTCATTAATAATGTATTTGGTACTGGATTGAAAGCTTCCTTGGAATCTAAGTGAGTATGCATACTTCCGTACTTTTGTCTGCTTTTATTGTCATTTCCTCAAAAAAATTACTGCTTTTATTGTCATTTCCTCAAACAAATGTTATACATGATTTCTATTTTGGAAATCTTCACACCGAAATATTAAAAATTCTATTTGCATGGAAGGTCTGGGCAGTTTACCAAAATATAAATGTTCCTCTTGTATTTTAGATACCTGTCATAATGCCATAAGCAATATTTAACATTTTACTGACAGTACATAAAGCAATGTATTTGGTACTGTACCCAATGCAAAAATACATTTTCACATAAAAGAAAGTAACTACAGCCTAATAGAGAACAAAGTAGATTCCATTAAGAAATACTTTAAAATATCATGAAACCTATATTTTACACACAAAAATCTGCCAATCAAGTTTTCACATCTGTTACAGTTTCATAAAGTACCCTGGGGTGTGACTCTGTAGTGATGTGAAGACAACAAAGGAAATATGAGTCTGCAAAAATGTCACAAATGCATTAAATCTAAAAAGTACCTATTAAATTTGATGGAAGAAGTACTATTGTTCCAACCTATTAGGCTGTTATATATTTAGAACTGGAATTCCTTTAAAATTCCTTGCCACTGAAACCCCTGTGAATTCCACAGGGATTCATGGTGAAAAGAAGCTTGATTTGAGACTTTTGCCACATGCTGTTCTTTTGACTTCACTGAAAATTTTGTGGGCATGTTAAGAGCAATATAGACTTTTGTTGACAACTGTTTATTTCCTTACATACCTCATGCTTCATTTTTTTTGTGCTTTATTAATGATATGAATTTTAAATAATTACAACAAAGAATCAGAAAAATGTGAGCCATCTTCTCTTTTGGCTGCCTCAAATCAGAAGAACGAAGACTCAGTCTGTGACTCTCCATGCAGAGAGAATACAGTTGTGTTCCATATGCAAGGCATGGTCCCATAAACTTGACCATTACTGCCAACTTGGAAGTTGGTAGTCAGACCTTAGAGGACGGGCTCTCTAGCCATTCAGGTGACTTAATGCTTTTACACTGGCTAATTTGTCCTGACATTGCTTCTGAGGTTTCCTGCGACATGGTGATTGTCCATCATGACAACTGATCTCTTGGACTGTGCAAGCCCAAAGGCTCCTGAACCACGCTAGATATAGTTGTAACTGTGGGGCAAAATAGTGAAGTGATAGAGTTGATATCTCCCTCTACATAATCTTGGACCAGAGCATATCCTTCCTGGCATATTCTCTTTCACTCCTTTCAAAGATGAGAAATAGTTTGTATCGTATGCTTAGGGACTTTACCAGTCTCTGGGACTTTAGCAGTTCTTTACAACAAATCTTTGTCCTTCTAACCATTAATTTTGTGATACCAGCAACACACACTGTCATCTCATTATTGACTCCCCTTTCAAAGTAATTTATGAATATGGTGAAAACCACACTGCAAACCACAGTGAATCTTCACTTGTGGCCTCCTCCACTATGAAAACTGACCATTTACTCTGATGCTGTCGTTTTTATCCTTTAAATAACTATTTGTCCATGCAAGAAGCTTCCCTTTTATGACCTTGTTGTTTAGATATGTTCAGGATTCCTTAGCCTAATGGTCTCCTTGAGAAATCCCTTAAGGCCTGCCCTCCACTCCCATGGAGTTCTGGTTCTTGCTGTTAGTCCCACCATCCCTGTCAGCATTGTATTGAAACAAACCTTATTCAGCTCGGGTTCAAATGCACCAAAGAGAGTAATATAGCAGATATCGTGTTGGATTTTACTTGTGACACGTCTTTTCTGCTTTTCTAAACATTTTCTTCCCTGTTGCATCAAGAAGAACACCTTTTCTGAACTTTGTCAAAGGTTAACACTAGGCTTAGGCTTGTAGCATGTTTAAGGCCCCTTAATGTACAATGTTCTCCCTGGGAAAGTCCAGTACACCGACCCTGCACTTCCTTGGAATCCTTTTTCTACTATCAGTCTCATCACCCCCTATAAGTCTTAAGTCTTCTGTTTTTTTCAAACCTTAACTCTATTGCTTAGGACTAGCCCTAACCTGTGGCTGGATTTGTACTACATTGAAATCTTGCACTGGGCTAAAGGAATCATGCCTTAAAGGACGAGGTAAAAATGTACTGTTAGTCCCATTAAAGTTTTAAAAATCTAATGGTACAAATTACATTCCTAATACAGAAAGAATATATTAACAATACAGCTAAAATTGACATATATAAATTCATTTGCTTTCACTCAGTTTCTCTCATGCTGTGCTCACCTTCTGCATGTCCTACTGCGTCCACAGGTTGGCAATTTCCATCTTCCTTAGAAAGATGGTATCAGAAATGAAGGTGTTATCAGTCATTGGCCTCCTGTGTCCTTTGCAGGAAAGAGTTTGATGTTCAGAGTAGGAGTTTCTTTCCCCTCTGTTTTGGGGACTGCTGGGGTTTTCTTACTACAGTCTACATCATTCTCATTGCTAAAATTTGAAATTTGCCCACAGCCTTCCACAGCCTCTTCCAATGTAAAAAGTCACTGTCACAGTGCCCCTGGAGTCTGGGCTTGCACTTCCTCAGTAGACCTTTTTCTACCTTCAGTTTCACCATCCCTGTAGACATTCCAGTTCAGCAAATCCTAATTCTAACCTGAACTCAAGTCTTTTGGAACTCAAAATAGAGTGTATCAACATCATCACCCCCATATTATCCATATCCTTTTCAGCTCCTTTGAAAAACTTATATCAGAAGTGTAAAGTGGTACTTTCCTCAACAGAATGCTAACTCTTCCCAAATAATTCAGATCTGTCCACGTGTCT
Source organism: Tapera naevia (assembly GCA_033556795.1). Taxonomy (NCBI): domain Eukaryota; kingdom Metazoa; phylum Chordata; class Aves; order Cuculiformes; family Neomorphidae; genus Tapera; species Tapera naevia. Next base: position 10,702,321 of record JAUMJJ010000172.1, on the reverse strand, counting down.
CCTAATTCTGTTCCTTATCATGGTTTCTAGTAATTTGCCCAGTACATATCAGACTTACGTTCCTAACATTCCCCAAATTTTCTCTGGAATCTTTAAAGAATTGATGTCACATTTACTGCCTTCCAGAAGCAGTACAATTTTAAGCAATAGGTTACACCCTGCTGTGAGTAATCCAGCTCTTTCGTCCTTGAGTTCCTTTAGAAATTTAGAGTGAACACTATACAGTCCTGGTGATTTTCACTTTATCTATTTATTTCATAATCTATTCTACAGTAATTTTGATTTCAGACTGATCTTCAGATGAGTCCTCCACCAAGAAGAGTTCTGGTTTTGGAATCTTCCCAGTTCCTTCCACAGTGAACACCAGTGCAAACAAGTTCACTTAGCTTCCCTGCAATGGCCTTGTGTTCTCTGAGTGCCTTTTTATGCCCCCAAAACCAACTGGCCCTGCAGATTCTGGCAAATGTCCTGCTCCTGATGTTTTTTTGTAGAGAAAAAGCTTATTAGTTTGGACTCCTTTGTTAGTCATTTTTCAATGCTTTTTGGACTGCATTACAAGGTTTTCACATTTAACCTGCCTGTTTTTAACTCTTTCTTCTTATGTAATTTGAACATGACTTCAGCATTTTCAAAGATGTATTTTTGCTTCTAACAACCTTACTTACCCTGCTGGTTAGTTACACCAGCTTCCTTTTACCCCTTCTGAAATCTTCCTTAAAAGAAAGTATGTGTTTCTACTAAAATATTCTTAAATAGATTCCTTGGTGCTTGCACAAAGTCGAGACTCTGAGCTGCCCTTTGCTTCCTTTTAATAAACTTCCTCTTCCTTACTTCGTTACTCCTTTTTGAACTAAACCAAAACTGTAGAGAAGACATATCTGGGTGTAAGCCCCTAGCTGTTCCTTGACCATGATCTGGTCTAGCTGTTTTTGAAGGAGGAGATTCCTGGCAGGTTTCCCTTCCTCAGAGCTGGTTCTGTAGAGAACAAAGAAAGGAAAATGTGGAGAGATACAGGGGGATAGGTGCACGTGCTGTTCTAGCATCTTCTGTGTTCTTACCTGCCCTTGATTTTTCTCCTACTCCTATGGATAATTGACTCATGCAACTGCCCTTTCACTCATACCACTATTGATTTCAGTGAACAGTTGTCCCTATTTGTATTTTTGTGTCATTCTTACTGACATTTTGGGACCTTGGCAATGGGGAGTGACTGGGCTTCTCTGACATTATATCTGGAATGACAGTGGTAATCACTGTTGCTCTGCACAATAAGGCTATAGATAGTTGATAGTCACATGTGCTTTGAGCTTCACAGCTAAAGCAACAGGGACAAGTCTTCACTGCCTCAGTTCAGTGACTTAGCTCTTTGCTCACAGACAGGGTCAGCAGAACCAAAGGGAATGGCTCATTACCGAGGCCTCTGTGCAGAAGTTAGTTGGGACAACTGCGGTGAATGATGACAAGATTGTGCAGAAGGCAGATGTAGGGCTCTCCTCTCATCAGCCTCACCAGGGACCTTGCATGCCTTGGGTAACTTGGCCGTCAGTCAGGCTCGTAGGAAGGTGCATTGCTCAGGGTGATAGCCTGCTTGTCTGAAGTGGTTTCAGGGCAGCTCATCGTCTGGTCTTGGAAATCTGTATCATGGCTAAGACAATTCAATATGGCATTCGAAATCAATGATTTTTCAAAATAATGAAGTGTCAAACTAGCCACACTGGGATTCTTCTCATTTCCTTTCTACGTACTTTTTCAGACTTCTAAAGTTCTTTACTACTGATGTTTCTCTGCAACTCAGTTCAGAAACTTTTTGAAGAAGAGCTGAAGAATAGCTGAAAAGATATCAGCTGAAAGCCAAAATCAAAGGTTAGAACTTTTCACCATGCTATGGCACTTTCAAGTGATGGAAAGCAGTGAGAAAATGGAAAGCTTGGGTCCTGCCTACCACTTTAATTAAAAAAAATATTGTCAAATGTGAAAACAAACATGTAGGATTAACCCATTCTGACATATTCTAAATTTGGGATCAAAGAGAGAAGTTTGTCACAGTGGGCTCCCACAGAAGTTGGGAGATAAGATTCCTGAGGCTTTGATCAGCTTTGGCTCATCCTGAGCTGTCATTCACTGATCTATATCCCTGGAATATATAGTCATGGTTACACTATGTTCTTCCTTCACTATGCACAGATCTCTGCTCTGCAGAAAGTAAAGGATTTTAAGCTCTTTTGTAAGATCACAAATAAAGATTAAGATCTTGCATAGCATAAATACTGGGTTTTATTTATTTGTCCTCTAGCAGCAAGGCACCACTATCATGGGTGGGATTTCTCCTTTACTTGCTCTATCCCCTTTACAGCACTACCCATTTTGAGCTATAGCTATCTTATTTTTGTTCTGTGCATTAGTATTTGTCAGCGGGTGGTCATGAGTACAACAGAAATTCTGTGCAAGCAGTCGGTGCTTCTGACAGAGTTTTCATGGTCCTGCTGCTGTTGAATTATCAGGGGAATAGAGCAGAAAAACATTTTTAGAAAGTAGTGTTTGGTGCCAAGTGGAAACAGAAGACTTCCTCCATCAAGAGACCTTTCTTTATTGGGTACCCGATGCACCACACTAGCTAAATATAAAGAGCTTTATTAGTATTTCTTACAGCTTCAGGCTTGGAGAATAAAAGCATTAGCTCTTACGGACCATAGTAGTTCTCATATAATCTGCAGCTCATTTCAGGAGCCATCATCTTTCATTTGTCAGCTCAGAGAAATTGACAAACTCAATCCAATGTCTGTTATTGACTGCAAAAGCTGCTATTTTCCTGGTAATTATGTTAGTTCCTGCCACAAGTCTGAATTTAAATGCTTAATTCAAATTCTTTTGAAGTTATATGAGTCTCAGTGGTTCCACTCCTCTGCATTATGCTTGACAAATTTAGGTCCTATTTAACATTTCTAATTAATTTTTTTTATCTTCAAGGATATTATACTTGTCAAGCTATTCCATAAATACATAATTTTGGAGTAAGAGTTTACTCATGGAAGTATACTGTCATCTCACATAATAGAAATTATTAGTCATCTCCCTTCCCCAATAAGTTAAGACTTGACTTTATTTGCCTTGTGATTTCAGAGGCTTTCAGATTCACTTAGTTCACTTTTAAAAAGCAGTTAAAATTCACTTTCTATCTACAAAGTCTAGAAAGAATGTTTCTCTCTAAATGATAACTTGCATCTTCACACTAACATTTACTGGCTCAATATTTAAGTAAACCATCAACAATCAGAAGATTAGGAATAAAACAATTAAAATAATAGAAGAAGAGCATTGATAAACTAGTGGTATAGTTAGTGACAGAGAGCAATGGAAATTGCTCTCTGACAGAGAGCCATGGAAATTTAGTCTGAAGAAGAGGAGGCTTAGGGGAGACCTCATTGCTCTCTACAACTGCCTAAAAGGAGGCTGTAGTCAGGCAGGGGTTGGTCTCTTCTCTCATATGACCAGTGACAGAACTAGAGGGCATGGACTTAAGCTTCATCAGGGAAAGTTTAGACTGGATGTAGGAGAAAGTTCTTCACTGAAAGAGTGATTGGGCATTGGAATGGGCTGCCCAGGGAGGTGGTGGAGTCGCCGACCCTGGAGGTGTTTAAGGGGAGACTGGATGAGGCACTGAGTGCCATGGTTTAGATGATGGGTTGGTGTTGGTGTTAGTGTTGGGTTATAGGTTGGACTCGATGATCTCGGAGGTCCTTTCCAACCTTATGATACTGTGATACTGTGAAATTAATGTTTGATAAATTGTACTTTATAATATATCTGAATTTACATGTCTTTGCAAAATTGAAGGTTAACCCATTTTCATATAAAAATGACGATTCTCTAAATTTGGAATCAGAATAACGTCAGAGACTGAAAAAGAGACTGGGTTTTTTTTTAGATTATGTGTAATCTAGAAATACAGTATTCTAAAACCAGTAAACAGTAGCCAGTTCTTAAGGTGAAATTTATTTAGATAAGAATTGAATTTTAAAGGTATCTTGAAACTGAAATGTGGGCTTGTAAAATGCAGAAGTGTTCAAACATTCCTGCAAATAAGTGAGGTAGACGTCATGATGCCCTAATCAGCTTAGACTGGGACAAAGCACAAGACTGTAAAAACACCGTGAGTATTAATATAGTGTATATATACATGTTAATATTTAACATATATAAAATATGTAATGGTCAATTATAAGCTAGGGATAACTAACTTTATTTTGTGTGTTTAAAAAAAAGTCTTGAAAAGAGATTTTTAACTCAATAAGGTTTTTACTTTGCCTCTGTAGTTGGCATGTGATCATAATCGTAAATGCTTGGATATCAATGAATGCTATTCTGAGTAATAGAAGGTTATACAACGTAAAGCGGAATAACCTGAAAGGGGATCAGAGTTCCAGACAATTTTTTTCAGCTGATTTCTGCAAATGAGTCACTAAGGAATTTATCTTGGAAGCACAGGAAATACTACAGACTACTCAAGTCTACGAGTCTGGCATTCTACTGCCTGCCTGCTGAAGTGAATGTAAGGGTTGTATGGGATACGCTAATGAAATAAAACATCTGTGTGTATAGTTTCTTCCCATGCTCTAGGCAATTTATGCTTGTTTTATATCCTGAATCATGAGAGTTTATATCCCTCATACATTTTAATACCATCTAACATTACTCTTGCTATTCTTGTTATTCATATAAAAGCATAATATTTTGTAAAGTCCTAGTTGGCTCTTGTTTCTAAGATGTTGTTCAGACATGAGTTTACAGGTTAATTACGCATCAAGAAAATGTTTTCTTTTATCATTATTATATGTGTCAATTTTTTTGTTTCTCTATGTCTTTTTTTTTAATGAAAAAGGGTAAAGAAATACAAATAATTTACCTAGTCATAAACATTATATATGTCAGTTATGGGAGTATGTCATCTTACCTTCAGTTTCCCCTAACATGGAAGCATCTAATTACCTTTGCTGCCTTCCATTGTACTGTTTCTCTTTCTGTTGTATCCTTTCAAATCCTAGTAACAATACTGAATACAGTATTTTAGAAATGCTGATGGAAATGTCTCATCTTATAGTGTTTCAGAATAGCACAGAAAACATAGAAATCCATTTTAATTTTATTTTTAATAAAGTCGTTCAGAGCATATGAATTTCACCATATGTCTTGGCCAACAAATCTAATTCTTGGGATTCTTCTCAGGATTGGGTTTAATGTGCAATTGTCCACTAGAGAGCAGGCTGAGACCAACAAACCCATTTTGTTCCCATTTTGTTCTTGTCGTAAACCGACTTTGAACCCAGGTGTCTTAATGTAAATCGTTAGTACATTAAAGCATTGCACCTTCTAGATTCAGCTGTGAGTATATACACTGCTGTCAAATTTGATGGATACAGCTTGTGAAGCTTAGTGACCTAAGGTGGTGATAATAAACTATTCTAGAACCTGGATAACATTTTATTCTGTCACTATGTTTTTCTTGCTCTGGTGACATCAACTAATTTGTACTGCTTTGCAGGGAATTTCTGTATCCAGCCTTTTAGCCAGAGTCTCGGTTTGCTTACACTGCTCTTCCTCTTCTCTGTCAGACTGAATTTCTTTCAGAGAGAAAATATTGCTTGATATTGATTCCATTGTGCTAACTAATTTCAGGTTCTTGTACTGCAGATCAGCTGAAGCACTGTTCAAAATCTTGAAGAATTTTCTAACTCAAAATGCAGAAACAAATGACCCATATAATATCTCTAAACAAGAAACCTCTTTTTTTCTAATCCTTTAAACAAAACGTTAAAGTCAATTTAACAGACTCTTTGCATGGAAACATTTTTGTCCTAATAAGTTGTATTAACAAGAGCCAATTTTCATAAACACCATAAAGGGCTTATGATTTTTGGCCTGTTTCTTATTTTGCTTGTGTAAGACATTAATCTTCCGTGGAAAAAACGCTCACTCCAGAGGACGTATATACCAGTGGAGATTCAGAGTTCTCCTTGTTGCTGTCCCTATAGAACCCCCTGAATTTTTGTATAAGTAATAGGGAGTTTTAAAATTTATTTTCCTGGAAGTCAAGAATATCACCTTCATGTTCCCTTTTCCTTCTCCAGTTTTGAAAAAAAAAAAAAAGTACATCTGTTCTTTAATTTCGTTATCTCCATAGGGTGCTGTGAAGACTGCCTTCAAAAGACAATTTTTCTTCAGTACTTTGAACACTAATAATATTCTCTTGTATTCTGAGAAGTAATAATTGGAAATATGTCTATCATCCCTTTCCACAATCTGTAGCCCATCCACCTTTGAATTCCTTAATGATTCCTGCTTTAAAGATCACATCTTGCACTTTGCCTTCTTTACCTAATCATCTGGTTTCTATAGCACAAAGCTGCTGTGGCTCCACACTAGAATTCATCACTTAACATACACTGTCTTTACTGTCTGAGTCAATGCCTTCCTAATGTGAATATGCTTTTATTTAGAATGGTTTTAAAGTTACAATAGCATAAAAAATATGGATACCACCTGGAAGATGAAAAAATGATCTTAGTTGAAGCAAATGCTCAGCTTGGGTTGTTTCAGCCTGAAAAAAAATCATGTTCTCATAATGAGAAAAGTGCCAGAAAATCTTGAAAAGGAATCACACAGCCAATGTTGCTTATGAAATAAATTAGGTTTACTAATGATTATATTTCCCCTCATATCTACAGAGGGAACACAGAGTTCCTGTTCTTCGAAGCTGGGATGTCAAATGTATTTCCTGACAGCCCCAGCTCTCTTTTCATTATTGATAAGTTAAAGCAATGTGGCTGTTAAGTGCTCTTCTATAATTAGTTCAATGAGTTTAGGAAACAGCCAGTCAGACGAGATGAAAAGGTGTCACACATAATATTATAGTGGCACCTGAGCTCCCTCTGCCAGGCTGCCACGCTAACAGGATGTTGCAAAAAAAAGACTTTGTGCCTTCTGTTTCACCGTTCTCTTGGTGCTATGTCCTAGGAATAGAGTAGTTATTACTGAGGTAGGAAAATGCCTCTGGTGCTAATGGTTATTTGGGGAGATGTGTATATTGGCAAATTGAAAGGCAAGTAGGTCAAAGGGATCTCATAGTGCTGAGGTGAGATACAAGACAAAACCAGGGTGATTGTAATTGTTCTTTTTGTTTCTCTTAATATAGTTTAATTTTGCTAGCTAAAAGGCTGTATCTAAGAATCCTGAAATACTTGTCTTTTCTTTTTTTTTTTACCCCAATCCACAGGTTAGTCAAATGGGTAATTCATTTCTTACCACAGAATGGATTTAGCATGTTTACTTAAATCCTTCCATACTAAATCCCATATAAAGACGTATAAATACTATTCTGTATAGCAGCTCTTATATGAAGATTTAAATATTAACAACCTGAAATAGTGAAACCTACAGACACACACACACATAAAAATTTGAAAGGAACAAGAAACTTTTAGAGAAATGATTCTATGATTCTAAATTGCCGCTGAGGTTAAAGGAGTCAATCATAAAAGGAATTAGTAACAGGAGAGGGGGGAAAAAAGACTACAAAGAGTAAACTAGTTGCCCAGATATGAAAGGGTACATGTATTAAAGACTATTTGTATGTATGTGATGGAAGAGTTAAGGTTTCCTTCTTCAGGTGTCTGAGGTAGTGATTATAAGTAATGTTATTGTACAGCTGGAGTATTTGCAAGCTGATACTCTGCAACAGATTTTGGGACTTGGGGGAAGTTCATGCAAGTAATGTGAAAAGCTACTGCATATGACAGGAAAATCATGCCAAATCAGAAGGGATGGAAATTGGAAAATATCTTTTTAGATATTAAAAATGGGTAACAGAAGAAATAGGAATCTGTGAAGTATGTAGGCAGGTGCTGAGTACAGAAACAGCATGCCAAGAAAGTGAAATTTTATACTGAAAGCAGAAAATTAATTTCTCACTTCTAATTAGGGAATAGCTGTGATCATGACTGGGTTGGGTGGGCAAAGAAGGTAATTCATATTTTGGAAGAAAACACTATGGTTGCCAAAGGACTGAGACTTTATGTCTACGTTTACTTTTCAAAGGAAAATTTAGCAAGATTATCTGGGATTTCCAGTTCTTGATGGACATAGGAGAAAAGGTCACATAGAATATCTTGTTTTTCTAGCACTTGTCTTTGTCCTGTCTATTGTACTAACTTGCATAAAACTAGAAATTTGGATGCAAGGTCAGATATAAATGGAACAGGGAGTTTTAAATGTAGAAGACTGGTCAGAGATATAAACGTTAAAAAAAAGAACAGAGAAAGTACTATCAAATAACATGCAGAAAGAACAAATTTAGTTGGAGAATATCTTGATATCAAAGAAATGACAAAGTGATCAGGGTATTGTGAAGATAAAATTTGCCTATAACTAGAACCATCAGTATGAATAAAACACGAAACCAGTCGAAATTAGCAAAGCCACCATATGTTCATAAAAAAATGTAGGTGTGATGAAAAATAGCTGCAACATTAAAATGGAATAGAAGACTGTTTCAAGAATATTATATACCCATTTGTGACCCCAGTCAGAATAAAGTGCAAATAAAAGACAGCTCTCAGAGAAAACTCTTAACTGCTATTCATCAAGGTGAGAAGCTTATTTAGGGAGTTTTGAATTTAAGGAGTTAGTAAACTGAAGAAATGTCGAGTCTGGAAGACTGAGAGGGTGATACTCAAAATAGTGTCACATTGGGCATGATGGAAGAAAACTGAAACCCAGCACTTGATTCTAGTTTTCAAGGAACAGATGCTATAGAAATGTAAGGTAATATACAAGCCATTTAAATCTACGAATAGAGAAAAAAAGCTTCCATTAGGACATGAAAATCATAGAAATGCCTTAGAATTGTCTGGATTCTATCAGAGATGCTTATCATGCAGAAGAGTTTCTGGCATCCAGTGTTTACAAATCTGTAAAAACATAACCACAGATTTCAATGTCCTTAATTTTGGCACCTGAATTTGAAAATGTTGGATTTGTAACAGACTTCCATCTGCACCAAAATTACCATGATACTATCCTATTTGGTTTTGATCAAAGGCTACTAATAAGCTGCATTTATTACCACAGTTATTAATAAGTAGCTCCAAAATTATGTAGTATAATGAGTTACATGCTGAAGTTAAAAGTCCTGTAGTAATTCTGAAATGCTTGTGCTCCCTATACAAAATGCTGCAATATAAAAATCTAACAGTTTATTGCAGTCTGTTAATGGGCTGGCTTACTAACAAGCTGCTGCACCAAACCCTCTTTAGGTCTTCCAGTGATGAGTTCTATGAGTGGGATTTTTTTTTCACAGAGCAAAGCGTGACAATGACACAATGGTCATTTGATCAGTGAAGAAGCCATAAATTCATACTCTTGATTAAATTAGCTGTAAAAATTGAGAATTGCAGCATGTACCAGCAGCTGCATTTGTATGTAATATGTTCTCAGTATTTAAGCAAGTATAGGAGGAAAATTTTAACTCAAGTAGGAATTCTTACTTGGAAAAATATTTGGAAGATCCTTCTTTATGAAAATTATCCTGTCAGCAAGCATTACTTCTCTGAAAGACAGATAAGAACCAGATGTTAAGATATAAAGACATATTGTCATACTTATTTGTCTTTCTACCCAAATTGCTAATTAGTTCCTGAAAAAGACAACAGCTCATTAGCAATTTCTTTTTACTTTTCCCTTAAGTTTGGAGATTTCAGGATGGTCTATCAAATTGCATACTTGATATCCTAGCAAATAGCAAACATTACCTTTTGAGTATTATATTTGAGGAGAGATCTTGCTTGCCAATGAAGTTAAAAGAGTCTGTCGGCAAGCACCCAGGTGGGGACAGGAGCTGAAACCTGGGGGTTCCCCAAACTCAACTTATTGTTTTTTTTAAAAATTAAAAAAGTTAGATGTGAAAGTTTCATAAGCTGTAACCTAAAAATATAAGCATCTGGACAGATGGTTATATATTTAGCATGCCTTTCAAACTTTGTATTACTTCTCATTAATAAGAGCACCTAAAATATTTGTAATCAGCTCAGATTGTTTATTGACATCTATAAAATCAAGTCATGATAGTCCATGCTCAGGTCTTAAACCTAGGAAAAGAGAGATAAATACAAAACCTATGGAAGGCTGTCCGAGGTACTCCATGCTTCTTCACATACATCCTCCTGTGGAATTATGGACAAATGTATAAGGACAGGGTAGAGCATCAGGTGCAAAATTAAAAGAAATTCAGCCTATTTCAGTGCACCCCTTTCTTAACAGGGGCTTTGAGTCAGTTCTTTGAGTCACTCCAGTTCTGTCACAGAGATCTGAACGGTGCCAAGACAGATGAAAGGCACAAATGAGTTTCTAGATCACAGCATAAGACAGAATTAATGGAGAGCAGGATTCAGACAGCAGATCCAGAGGAGCTACTGGCAAAGTGTTATGGAAAAGGCAGTCTGAGACTTTGCCCCAGACTTGTCTCAAGCCAAGCTACCTGCCCTCAGAGCAACTCTGTGTTTATACCCCAGGATCATGGCCTAAATCTCACCTAATCCAGGTGTAACTTTCTCTAGGTATCTGCAATCACATAACCTACTCTGATGTGTGCATGAAGAAAGAGGCTGTTGTGTAGGTACCACCTCCACAGCACATTGTCAGAAGAGCAGTCACAACTTGGCCACAAAAGAAGTTTTCAGTATAATTCTAAAAAAAAACCCAAACCCAGGAAAAACGCAAAAACCTGTCATTTAGCAAAGCTACAGGAATCTACTAACTAAAACTCCACCAAAAGTTTTCCTTCTTAGGCCATATATCACTGCTGTATTATTAGAAATGCTGAATGTTATTGGTCTGTTTTTTGAGGATGAAAAGATAGAAGAGTCAATAACCTTTGAAAAATTAAAAAAAAATAATACCATTGTGGACTTAACAGATGGAGATATGAGAAGTTTCAAATTATTACAGCAATTCATTTGCTAAGCATAACAAAAGCATTTAAGTTTTGCATTTCAAAACCAATATTATTCTTATGTAATCTTATAGAAAGTTGAAAACCACCACCAAATTAAAAAACTCATTGCTTAATAATATAAGCAGTTATTTTGCAGTGTATTTTTTTCTCCTATGATGGGAGAGAAAGAGAAGGGAGCAAGAATCTGATTTTGTTTCTTTTTGAGAAATGGGGATTGTATTATTTTGAATCTGGTTCTGACTGATTTATAGATATTAGCTGAAAAATGTGATAAATTCAGAGAAAGGAAACAGTGTGTAAGAACTGCTAATCAGTGTTCACAGAACAGAAAATCCATCATTGACTGTGTATGATCAGCATATAAGCACTGCTTTTTAAAGGTTAGTAGTTCTTATGGTTTGTCCTCAGAATATTAATTATGAAAAATAACAAATTTGGCATGGGTAATTGTAGCACTATTAATTTTAATTCATATTTCAAGAGTGCAGAAACACATATGCAGATAGCAGAAAAATTTTTGAACTGAATTATGCTATTTTTTTTCTCCAGATTAATTAAATGAGTGCTCTTTAACTCTCTTCGTGATCAACCATAATCAGGCCTTTCATTTCACCTTCAGGCTTATGCTTTCCTGCATGATGCTGCTTTCATTACATTTCTTTCCTTTTTCTTGCATTTAAATTGTTCCTTTTCATTCATTAACAAGCCATACATGAACATTTGTTGTCCATATGAAATTGTGATAATAGAAGTCTTGCAAACTGAAACAGCTATATGTTTTCCCACTCTGAGGGCTGGAAAACTTGTCAGTTAAAATATAACAGGCTGCTTTTGCCAAGTTTTCTGGTTACAACTGAATAGGAATATCTGAGAAATTAAGTAACATTTTCATACTTGACGGTTTGTCAGGTTTTTTTTAAAAAAGATAGCTAGCTGATACAGCAATCTAAATATGAAAACATATTAGCAGTGTGTTCCTCTGTTTTGATCACTGTAGGCTCTCTCACTTTTGGCATAGCTTCAAGAATAACAATGAGCATGGCAGGCTCCTTGATTTAGTTGTCTTCTTGAACAAATATTAGTGCACTGCCTTACCTGAGCAATTTTCTATGCATATGGTCAGTAAGGGGCTACTATGTGCCTCATGACCCAAAAATGTCCTTTTTCCCAACCTGAAGAGCCGTCCTAGAGGAAGGTGAAGATTTTTGCCCAAGCTACAAGAAACCATTATCTCAGCCATGTCTGATGATCATGTTCAGATCAATGGTGCAGCACATGTGTGGTGTGAACTGCATGGCTTGTGCACACAAATCCCTCTCAGGGATGCTCTTAAAGACAAGTGTTTTCCTTTTGTTCATCACTGCTCTCACTGAGTTTGTTCTGCCTATCACTGCCTCCAGTGGGAACCGAATCGGACACATACGGCTGGGTTTAGGCAGTCTTCACCTGATGTCTCACAGCCCTGTGGAGCGAACATCTGTACCTTGCTCCCATTTGAGTGCTTCTGCAAAGATATGTCCCTGCAGCAACCAGCCAGCCAGGGTAGGCAGGTCCTCATGGAAGGAAGAAAAACACACCATACCAACATTTAATATGTATTATTATACCACTTATTTTGCACTGTAATGAGCTATATGTGTATGTTCAGCTACCTGAGCGTCCTGGAAGACTTCTAAAACCTGGCAGCAGCTGGAGGTATTAATAAACCATAACTCACTTTCCACATCAATTTCATACTCAGAGAACAAACCCCCTGTTTTTTAGACATTTTAATATGTTAATGACAAGCTTTAATAAACATGATTTACCTCAAGAATGTGAGCTGAGTGAAAACCTGCATGATCAGGTCAAAGCACAACATTCAAAGCATCATCTGCTAGAAAACTCAAACCTACAAGAACACACGTTAAAGTAACTCATCTGAGGATCCAGGATCACAGAGGTGCAGGGATGGAGGAGGCATCTCCCAAAGCACCAGGATCTGCTTCCAGGCGCTGCTGTTGCATTAACACCAGGGCCTGGGCTCTGGGGAAGAGTGGCTGGAAAGCTGCCTGGCAGAGTAGGCTCTGGGGGCGTTGGTTGGGAAGCTGGCTGAACATGAGCCAGCAGTGTGCCCAGGTGGCCAAGAAAGCCAAAGGCATCTTGGCCTGTATCAGAAACAGCGTGGCCAGCAGGACCAGGTCACTGGTGAGGCCGCACCTCGAGTACTGCATTCAGTTTTGGGACCCTCACTACGAAAAGGACATTGAGGTGCTGGAGAGCATCCAGAGAAGGGCAACGAAGCTGGTTAAGGGTCTGGAGAACAAGTCTTATGAGGAGCTGCTCGGGGAACTGGGGTTGTTTAGCCTGAATGCTGAAGGGAGACCTCATCACTGTCTACACCTGCCTGAAAGGAGGTTGTAGCGAGGTGGGTGTTGGTCTCTTCTCCCAAGTGACAGCTGATAGGATGAGAGGAAATGGCCACAAGTTGCCCCAGGGGAGGTTCAGATTGGACATCACGAAAAATTTCTTCACCTGTCTTAAGGGTATGGGCTGTTGTTTTTTAATTACTTGGATAGGAAAAAGAGCAGGTAAATTTGCATATAGCTGATTTTCAATAGTTAATTTTCCTCACGGGGCTGTCAGGCACTGGAAGGGGCTGCCCAGGGAGACCGCTGGAGGTGTTAAAAGACGGGGAGATGAGGTGCTCAGGCACGGGGTTTACTAGCGGACAGGTGCGGCTGGACTCGATGATCTCAGGGGGCTTTTCAACCAAGCGACTCCACGATTCTATGCCTAAGAGAGGAAAAATAAGCATTTGTACGGAAAAAAAAAATTTTAGAAACTTCTGAAAAATATCAAAACTCTCTTCAAGAGTCTTTTTTTATAACTGGAGACCGCGCCCGCGCTCGCCGTGGCGCCCGCCCCTTGCCCCGCCCGCGCCCGCTCTGGCGCCAAGCGGCGAAAAGGCCGGGGCAGCGCGGGGCGAGCGGCGGGATGAGCGCCGAGCACCCCGGCCGCCACCGGAACGGGTAACGCAGCGCGGGCAGCGCCTGGTGCCGCTTCCCAGCGCTTCCAGCATCTGAGCGGCTACAGGAGAGCTGGGGAGGAACGTTTTGCGGGGGCCTGGAGTGATAGGATGAGGGGAAATGGCTTTAAATTGGGAGGGGGCAGATTTAGATCGGACATGAGGAAGAAATTCTTCACAATGAGGGTGGTGAGGCACTGGCACAGGTTGCTCAGGGAAGCTGTGGGTGCCCCCTCCCTGAAGTGTTCAAGGCCAGGCTGGATGGGGCCTTGAGCAGCCTGGTCTGGTGGGAGGTGACCCTGCCCATGGCAGGGGGGTTGGAACTGGGTGGGCTTTAAGGTCCCTTCCGACCCAAACCGTTCTGTGGTTCAACAGGAAAGCTGGGGAGGGGCTCTTTATCAGGAGTGCAGTGGGAGCACCAAGGGTAAACCTTCTGACCCGAAAGAGGGGAGAGTTAGATTGGGTATTAGGGAGAAATTATTCCTGTGAGGGAGGTGCGGCGCTGGCACAGGTTGCCTGGGGAAGCTGTGCGTGCTCCATCCCTGCAGGTGTTTGAGGCCAGGCTGGATGGGGCCTTCAGCAGCCTCGTCCGGTGGGACGGGCTGGAACTGGATGATCTCTGAGGCCCCTTCCAACCCAAACGATTCCATGACGTCCCTCTCGCACCACTGACGGACCGAGCTTCTCCTTACTCGGCGGGGCCGGTCCCGCCGGGGGCTGACCCCGCGGTGCTGCCCGCCCACCGCGCGCCACGCGGCTTCCCCGGCGCCGGAGGGGGCGGAGCGGCCGCCGCCGTCACCGCCCAGGGGCCCCGGTGAGCCGGGGTCCGCGCCCGGTGGGCGGTCTGGGAGCGGGACAGGGCAGGGCGGGAGAGAACCGGGCGGGTTCTCTCTGGCACGGGCTGTCCAGGGAAGCTGTGGATGCTCCTCCCTGGAAGTGTTCAAGGCCAGGTTGGATGGTGCCTTGAGCAGCCTGGTCTGGTGGGAGGTGACCCTGCCCATGGCAGGGGGTTAGAACTGGATGGGCTTTAAGGTCTTTTGGTCCTATCACTGCTGTCCGTGATAAAGAGCTGCTTGTCAGCTTTCCTGTAGAATCACAGAATCATAGAATGACTTGGGTTGGAAGGGATCTCAAAGATTACCCAGTTCCAACTCCCATACCATGGGCAGGGACACCTCCCACTAGACCAGGCTACTCAAGGTCCCATCAGCCTAGATCTGATGGCAAGTTGGATATGAGCCAACAGTGTGCCCTGACAGTCAAGAGGGCCAGCCATATCCTGGGGTGCATCAAGCACGGCATTGCTAGCAAATCGAGGAAGATTATTGTCCCGCTCTGCTCCGCACTGGTGCAGCCCCACCTCAAGTATTTGTTGTATGCAGATTTGGATGTCACAGTGTAGAAAGCATATCAAGCTACTGGAGAGTGTCCAGAGGAGGCCACAGAGTTGTTGAAGGGTATAGAGGGGAAGCCCTATGAGGGGCAGCTGAAGTCACTTGGTCTATTCAGCCTGGAGAAGAGGAGAATGAGGTGGGACCTCGTAGCAGTTCACTGCTTCCTCTCAAGAGAAGGCGAAGGAGCAGGTGCTGATCTGTTCTCTCTGGTGACCAATGACAGGACCTGAAGGAATGGCAGGAAGATGTGCCAGAGGAGGATTAGGTTGGGTATTAGGAAAAGGTTCTTCACTCAGAGGGTGGTGAAGCACTGGAACAGCTCCCCAAAGAAGCATTCATGGCGCCAAGCCTGACAATATGTTAGAAGCATTTGGACAATGCCCTCAGACACACAGTGTGAATGTTGACTTGTTGATCCTTGTGGATTCCTTCCAGCTTAGGGCATTTATATGATTTTAGGTTGTAAAAGTGAAATACCTTCAGTGAAGGGAAATATTCTTGTACTGCCCAATTGGGGCTCAGTTTTTATATTTACAGGTTTGGTAGGTCATATCATAGGAAAAATTTGCATATTATTAAATTTCAATACCCAGAGTACTGTTTTTTTGTAAGAAAGGCTCTTTTTTCTCTCTTTCTCTCAAACCTTATCTCCCAGAAAGGAATAGGTAATGACAATATCTCAGCACCTGCATGAGGGCACAAGCCTCAAGTGAAGGAAATACTGCATTCATTTGATATAATAGCAATTAGAAAAAAAAATCATGACACTTAAAAAAAGAAGCCAGTACTGAAAGTCATCAAGAACATGCGCCCCATTTGACTTTTGGGGAACAAGGGCATTGCTGAAGACATATAATTTTTATTTTTAATACACACTTTACCTCTTTTTTTACCTTAAATTCTGTAGGTTGAGTGACAACATATTGATGATCTTCACTAGCATACTTGATACTGGGGAAAAAAAAATCTGCTACAATACAGTTGCAACATAATGCACATGACATCAGAGATAAGAAAGCAGAGGAAAAACTTAAAAAGAGAGATAAGGGAAATAAGTCTGATACCCACTAGTTCTCCAGTTGTACTCTATCCTATATTCTTGTCTAGTTGACTATCATAATTGTCCTACAAAAAGATTTGAGGTGATATATTCTGTTTTAGAATTCTTAAGTAAATTTTTCATTAAGATAGACCTTTTCTGTCTAGTAGCTGAATGAAATTGCTTCCTTTTTCAGATGATGTTATGGCTTACTTGAAGCCTAGAGGGATGAAACAGCTGAAAAGGGAGTCACTGTGCCCTAACTGTACAATCTTTTTCTCTGTTTTCCATTGAAATACTGTTTATGCAGACTTTTCTACAGACTACCAGTCACTATAGAATTTAAGGATATTTTTTCCCTTTCTTCTTGAGCAGTGTTATCTTCATAACTTTCAGTTCCCGGTATTTTTATTCATAAGTTCTTCTGAGTAATCACAAGGATAAACCTTAATTGCTTGTTTTACAGCTAGCTATAATATTTTCTAGAGTCGCTTTCATTCACTCAATTCTAGAAATTACAAATGAGCGTAAGGAAGATGATCAGCTGCTGCAAATACATAATTTTCCTGTGTATGTTTGATTGCTAGCCAAGGCCTTGGCTTCTGCTCAATCAGAAATTGTTTTATACCCATTTTACACTCCTGTGTTCCTGTGCACTGAGTTAAGGGAATTATCTCGCCAAACACTATGATGTTAAGTAGAAATAATTGAGTAAGGGTTTTTAATGTTCTCTTTGATGTATGCCTTCTGCTCATTTTTCAGATATGCTTCTCTCTCTGTGAAGTTGGTACTCAGAGGGACCTCCACTTATATACTGTTCTGTATTTATGAGAAAAGTAAATAGTAGCTTTTGTTATGTTTTGAATAAATAGGGTTGCTAGGAAATAATCTGACAAAAGGAGAGCTCACAATCTCTTAGTTCAGAATACTATTGTCTTTCTGGAGTCCTTTTCCTGAGAATGTTTTATTCAGTGTAATTCTGCATTGTGTGTGCATGCCTCTCCAAAGACATCACTGTGAATGTCATGTAGTCAGTGGTGTATTAAAGTGATCATTTAAAGTCTGATGGTGTTTGGGACTTTTTAAATCTGTTTTTGTGAGATTTTTAAACTGATCACTTAAATTCACTGAAGCACTTTCTTGGCATTTCAGGTAACCTGTGAAAGTTCAATTTGGCACGAAGAGATGTGAGGGAATGTCTTTAGTTTCTTCTTTCTGCTGTGGGCTTCTTGTTCTTAGAATGCTCTTCTTTCTTAGCAGGATATAACTCCAACCCTAGTTAAAATGATTCAAGCCATTCTGGGCACTCTCAGAATCATGTACTTGATTTGTGTGTTTGCTGTGATGATTGACAGTTCTGGGTACTATTTACAATGTTGTCAAAGCAAGAGAGAGGTGTGCTGGTTGCATTGAGAGCATATGTTTCTCCCTCCTTAGGTTGAGAGGATGGCCTTAAGATGATCTTCCTTCATTCCCAGAACAAGCCAGAATTGCTAACTTGTAATGTGCCATATATGAACTATTCAAACCCAGCAATTTATCTTTGGTAAATAGCACCCTGTGGGTTTCTAAGCTACAATTTTATCGTGTGCTGGCATTGTCTTCACTCAAATAGCATAACCTCTTTATGACAAGCTAACTGCAAGCCTCTAATGTGTGTTTTTGGTTATAAAAATAACATTAGAAGACAAGTATTTTGTTAATTATTTATTTGTCTTTTGAAAGTGCTGGTAGTAGTGTTGCTAGGAGATGCCTTGCTGCGTGCAGTTACCTACGATGTATTTTTCTGTGTGGCTGTACGTCTCTATAAGGGCATCTCAGTCTTAAGCTGTAGTTCTTGATGAGAGGAGCCCAAGAAGAGAAGTACTGTGTCCCCTGTATTTTGATAGGCTAGTTATTGTATTTGAGATCTTCCATATTCTGGTTTTCCAGGGTAGCAATGATAGATGAGAGTTTGGGGAAATTTCTTTGAATTTGATCTTTTCCTTGAAATTCGCAAAGCTTAAATATATTCAGGGGTCAGGGGAGGGAGAGGAGGAGAGAGTAGGATGTCTGTCTTTCCTGGAAAGTACAGGCATGATCATGTTGCATCTTACACTAAGCAGTCTTTCAGCCATAAGCAGGCAAGAGGAAAATGATGCATTGCTCTTTTTACCTCCTTCCTTCCCCAAAATAAGCCCCTCGGTGCAGGGAAAAAAGCAACCTTTTGTGTCAGTTTTATACATCACATCTAAGTGAAAAGTTGTTGAACCTATCTCCTCTCAGTTTTTTAAAAAGGCTTTCATAGGAGATAATCTCAAGAGAAACTTTGCAGGGAACTATCAGAATGGTCTTAGGTTTTTGTTGGTAAGCGAGAGGCAAACTCATGGCAGTAACTGTACGGGCAGAAACGAACAAATAACTGCAGAGGAAGCTACCAAATAGAAGCTTAGTGAGCGCTTGTTGTAGGCAGAAGTACAAAATAGCTTAGATAAGAGGCTTGCAGTTAGCGCAGTCATCATAAAAAAAGATTATGTTGTTTGGGTGAAAAGAATGCCAGTACATGATATACCTGAATCTTAGAAATATAAAAGGTGTTATCTAAAAAGGATAAATAGCTCTGTCGTTGAATAGCTCAGTCTTCTGAATAGCTCAGCCTTCTTATCTAAAACTGAAATTTGCAACCTCGCTTGGATGCCTTTCCCCTGAAAAGAAATGTTGCATGTACGTGCTTTCCAGGAACTTACAACACTGATGTTTTTACTGTTAAAATATTAGTGAATGTGTGGTCTTCTTAGCCAGATTCTGGTCCTGGTTACTTTAAAATTGTGCACATTAAAAGAATGCAATCTGTAATAACTTTAGCAATGTGTTGTTTGCTGATGGCTGTTATTTTCCATAAACTATAGTTTCAGCAATGAAACATCCTGCAAAAAACGAGAGGATTATTTGGAATGGCCTGAATATTTTATGGCAGTAGCCTTTTTGTCAGCACAAAGAAGCAAGGATCCAAGTTCTCAGGTAAGAAGACATAATTTAAGAATAACATAACTTAATCTATATCGCACATTGCATCAGATGCCCATGTAGCACTCTCAGGGATTTCTTATTAAAAGTTATTTCAGTATATAGCTGTTCAATTTTTCACATAGTCAGCACCTTCTGTTAAAGAAATTCTCTTATTTGGCCTGACCTCATGCGTATAATTCTGTGTGTAGGTTTGCAGCTTGGAGTTTTGTAGATCTTCTTTTCACCTGGAGGTTAAAATAATGCATGCATTTTTTCTCCTTTTTCCAGTAAGCCTAGTTGCTGTTAGGGAAAGATAAAACTATTGAAAGTTTTAGACTGTAATTTTTTAAGACACAGCATTTTAAAAGTTCCTTTTCCACACCTGTAAGAGTGTAACAATTCCTTTTTGTTTGTTCTTTGGTTGACTGGAGTTTTCTTCTAGTTTTGTTCCTCACTCAGGCTCCCATTCCCCTCTGCTTCATTGTCCATCCCTACTGCTTGCTTCTTTCATGTGCCTCTGTTGGATATTGGTTTGAGGTGATTGATACTCCTCCTGAAAAATGCTATTCTGCAGGACCCAGTTAATGCCATTTCAATAAATCTATAATATGGACAGAAAACATAAACATGGGAAACTCATTTTATAAGAAGGGTCCCTGTGAGGACTTGGATTGAAGTAAAAAAGGGTGGAAGTTAAAAGGTCTGGTATTTTGGTGCACAAACAAGCCACAAAGGTTTGTGAGCCTATCTCTGCCTGGGTCAACACTACTATATTTCTGTTCCATCTTCTATACCTTTTCTTTTGCTGCTGCTTATACAGCTGCTCGAAAAGCTGGTTTGGGGAGTTGAACTGATAGAAAACTTAAGTTTAGTAGGGTTAATTCAGTGCCAGTTCTGATCCCTGAACTAAATTCACTTCATAGTCAGACAAGGAACAGTGCTGACAGGCTGGAATGGGGACTACAGGACCAGAGGGATAGCAGGGTTGTGCCTGCCCTGACTTATTTTAAAGCTCCACCAGTTAGGTACAATTGTAACCTTGCTCACTAGATGGTATGGCTTAATATAAAGTCAAGCTTGTAGCTCTTAAATGAAAATTATAGGACTGACTTTTCAGGTCATGTTTTTCCTATTAATATATCATTTGCACGCTGTTGGTACTATGTAAATCTGATTTTATTTAGGTTGGCGCCTGCATCGTGAATTCAGAAAACAAGATTGTTGGAATTGGATACAATGGGATGCCTAATGGCTGCGATGATGATGCACTACCCTGGGCAAGAACAGCAGCACATAGACTAGACACAAAATATCCTTATGGTAAGGCTTCTTGTGGCTGGCAGGTCGGACTTGCAATGTCTGTACGTGTGAGTTCAGATGGTAAAATATCAATTAGTTTTTCTTCCACACACCTGATTTTGTTAATATGCCCATACGTGGTATATCAGGATAAATAAATGAAAAGAGTCTTTATGAAAGACTGACTTCCTGATGAAGCATGTTCACAAATAATTAGCCATTTTGGGTTGTGTAGTGAAAACTTGTAGATATAATGGAGCTCATTAGCACACAGTTGAAGTGTATGCAGGTAATTGCTGCTTCTCCGTGTTTGTCTCCGCAGAAGTTACAGAGAGTGTGTATACGCCAAACAAATAATTGGGTCTAAAATACAGGTACTAAAATTGTATACTGCAGTGGTTGAGGGCAATTCCAGTGTTCAAGTGTTGATGGCACAAGCAACACATGAGCTGAATTTTGTTTGTCTTAAAGTATGTGATTGCATTCTATCATTCCATGCCATTTTTGCTTAATTTGGTGTGCAGTGGATCTGCCCTGCTATGGATGTGATAACTTTCATTGTATTTTTAAGCCTCTGATTTGATTTGCATTTGCTAGATGGGCAAAAGGAATCAAGAGCGTGACAGTTTCATGGCAAATGTGGCTGAAAGCTGCTTTGGATCCTTTATCTTTGCAGCAGGTGAAGTTTGTCCTTCTGCAAGCTTGCTTTGAAGGGTCCTTTGAATCTTTGTGTACCTATCAACAGGGCTGTACAGCTACTCATCTGGGCCAGGTGTCATTTGCAGGAAGCAAGGAGACAGCCTGCTGGGCTGCCTCAGGCTTCATGCCCTGAGTGCTGTCTGCTGGGCATGGAAATGAGAGTTGCCTTGTGGCCTGCAATCGTGGCTGTTGGGGCGAACTGTGTTTAGGACTGATCAGGAAGCAGGGAGCATATGCTGTCTTAAAGCCCCTTTCTTCATGTTTCTACTTTTCACATCCTCTTTTGCTGCACCTCTAGAGGGTGAGACCAATGCAACAGAAGCCATGGGCACAGGAAAACTGAATATTAGGAGCTCCTTCATCCTGTGCTGCATCTCAGTCTGTCCTGGATTCAGGAATGTCAGGGAAAATAATCACAAAACTGAACAAGACCGCTGAGAATTTTTCCCTTCCACCCTGCATGAGTGGGATAAATGAGCATCAGAGTTGAGCTTTTGCAAAGGAATACCGTTTCTTTTCCAGTATCTAACTCTGTCTGCTAATTCTGGTTTTTACTTGTAACAATTGGTCTGATATAGAAATAAGACTTGCATGAGTTTTGATGTTCCCTGTGTTCACCCAGAGCGCTCTCTGGTTTCCCATAGCAATGAAGTGAAAGATGATGTGCAGAGGCTCAGCACATAATTCATCAGTTTTGTATTTGAGTTCTTAAAACCCTAGTACTTTGTCCCTGTTCCCTATACCAATTTATTACAAAACCTCTAACGTTAACTCTTAAGCTTGAGACAGATTCATATTATTTTTCATACGTGATGTATTCCCAATACTAGGGCCAGCTCCTGCCAAATTTTAAGTCTGCTCTAAAGCACAGAAGCACACGTTTTATGTATAATGACAGTGCATAATGGTACAACTTGGTGTGACTGCTCTTTATTTATAGGGTGAGGAAACAAGTGTTAGCCCATTGATTAAATATAAAGTACTGAAAACAGAATATTGATTTTGGTTGAATCTTTATGCTGCTATAAGGTCTCTGTTCTGAACTAAGATTAGTGTAGGTGGGTCTCTGGGACCTGAGCCTGTTCCAGGCTCTTGAATCTAACCAATTTAAACTAAAAATACTGTATGAATTTGTGAGGAATCTTTGTGCAAGATGAGCTGAGAAATTTTTTTTTGTTAATTCTGACTCCGAAAGATGTGGAGTAAAATAAAAAACTCCAATACATGATGTTTAAAAACTGCAGTAACTAATGAAACAGTTCGGAGAGATGAGTTCATTTCTAGGAACTGGTCTAACTATTGCCCTTCCCCCCCAAGAATCTTAAGTCTCCACCTCATTAAGAAAATCACAACTTTGTAACATAAAGTGTCTGCTGTGATGAATAAACGACCTATTTTGTAATTCACACATCATTTAAAACCTAGCAGTTTCTTATTAATCTTGATGGCATAGTTGACAGACCAGACAAGTGTATATATATAAAAAAATCTTCTGCTTTAAGAAAATCTGGTAGATGCAGAGACACAGAGAATTGCTGCTAAAATCTCATTAAACTGTCATGTTTTCCTTTCTGCTTTTGCTTGTCATCACAGCATTTGTGTAAATCGAACTTTTAACCCTTGCTTTTTCCTGTCTTGCTCGCTCAGAGACGGTACGATCTTCCTGTGTGCTCCATTGGCTTGTGGGAACGCTAGCACTTTCATCACTACAGCTACAACGTACTTTATTAGGTAAAGCTGATGGTGATTGTGCGTGTACCACCCCACTAACTTGGAAGGTGTCTTCTAGAGCTACTTCATCTATCCACAGTGCTACAGAAAAGGGCTGGAGGTGGATCTGAATGCTGACCACCTGGTTTTATGTACTGTTGTAGGTTAGGCGTAAACATTAGCTCACTTCCCATCTATTTTGGACCACTCTGACTGACTTTTGCTCTGTGAATGGCTCGCTCAAAGGCTGCTCCAGAGGGCAGAGTGGAAAAAAGGCTGCAAGGAAACTGTCATCCTGCATAGGCCTATAATGCAAAGCCTGCTGAGATTGTATGCTTAACCCTTCTCCCTCCTTGAGGCCATACTGGGGGTTATGCAATGCAAACTCTGTTTCATTCAGTGAAAATACCACTCTGGTGGGCTGCAAAAAAAGTCATCTTGCTTCTTTATGCACTTTGAACTGAGGCATAGAAAATAAGTATGTAGTGCCGTGGGACTCTTGAGATGTAGAGCCTTGAGGAAACCCAGGGCCATGTGCTGTGCAATGCTGATGGATCCCTAAGTAAGATGAACATGAGCCAGTCTGTGCCAGTTGGCCTCGGGGCCAACGGCCAATCCCTGGCCCTGTGTGAGTTTAGCAAACGTAGCAGGGGATCGGACCCAGAGGCTATCTTTGCAGGAGTGTGTTAGATGATCCTATAATAAATTTATTGAGCTCCAGCAGAACAGATGGATGCATTGACCCTACAGGTATGATCAGACCCACTGTTTCATGGCTAGAAATCTTCCAATTTCCACCTTGAATTCATTTGTGGTTAGTTTATACATTCTTGTGTGTGCCAGCATTGTTCTTTTGGCTTTACTTACTGTGATTAACCCTTCCTCCTTTCCACCCTTCCCCTGTGCACTTATTGATAACAATAACCTTCTGAACTTTTATTGTAAGGCTAAACAAGTCCTGTCACTCTTAAATTTTATTGTATCTTGAAACTTGTTGTCTTGAAATTCACCAGTGTCTCAGTTGTCTGTGTCTGCTGCAATATAGTGTACATCTGTAACCTGCACCCTCAACTGTGGGTTCTGATCAGCTCAATGCCAGGCAAAGGGTCATGCTTGGTTGAAAAATTTGTATTCACCCAACCCCAGCTTTTTATCCACCAATACTCCCAAGTCCTTCTCTTCAGAGCTGTTCTCAATCCATTCTCTGCCCAGCCTGTATTTGTGCTTGGGAATGCCCTGACCCAGGTTCAGAACCTTGCACTTGGCCTTGTTGAACTTCATAACATTTGCTCAGGCCCTGTCCAGGGCACTGTCTCAAGCCTGTCCGAGTCCCTCTGGGTGGCATCCCTTCCAGCTTGTCGACTGCACCACACAGCTTGGTGTCACCAGCAAAATTGCTGAGGGTGCCCTCAATCCCCCCGTCCATGTCTGCAACAAAGATGTTAAACAGTGCCAGTCCCAATACTGACCCCTGAGGAACACCACTCATTCATTGAGCTGTTGACTGCAACTCTCCGAGTGCGACCATGCAGCCAATTCCTTATCCACCAAGTGGTACATCCATCAAATCCATGTTTCTCCGATTTAGAGACAAGAATGTCATGCAGGACAGTGTCAAATGTTCTGCACAAGTCCAGACAGATGATATCAGTTGCTCTTCTCTTACCCACTGATGCTGTATCCTTGTCATAGAAGGCCACTACATTTGTCAGGCACAATTTGTCCTTAGTGAAGCCATGTTTGCTGTCACCAATAATCTCTTTATTTTCCAAGTCTTCCCACTAATGCTAGTTGCTGTGCTCCTGTTATGCCCTCTGTCTCCACTTTAATAGTATCCATTTGACAACCAGTCTCTAATTAAGAGAGCTTTAAATTAAAATGACTGGTAAATTTAGAAACCTCTGAGCAAGAGTGAAAATATTGAGTAAATATGCTTACAAATATTTATACAGGTTCAGATATGATAAAATATGTGCTGTGGCAAAAGTATGATCTAATTGAACAGTACCTGCTGTGTAAAATGAAACAAACTGTTATCAACATTTCCTCATGTTAGGATTATGAGCATTTCGTCAATTTTTTAGAGATGAACACTCGAAGATACTCAGGCAAACGTTACTTTTGTAGAAGCTGTTATTTTGACAGCACAAAACTTGGTAAGACACTATGAAGAAGTGTAACACTCTCAAATTGGCAGTGCAAAGCTGAGGCTTTAGCTGGAAATGAGATCCATAGGAGATAGTCTCCTCCTACAGTCACTCATTGTCTTGTCCTGGATGGATTTCTATCCAATTCTGGTGTCATACATCAAATCTCAAGAAAGTCTGGAAATTTAGAAATACCAAGAATAATTTCTCTTGTTCTTTTTGCCCACTGAGAAATGCCTCTGTGCATAATGGGAGGAACTAGGAAATGAGGTGGATTAGCTAATGCTTCTCACGTTTTGAGAGGGATTTCTCTGGTCTGCCCCCATCAGATTTTGTGATGTTCATAAATGGGCTGAATGGTTACCATCTTCACGTCCCAGTACTGCTTTTTCATAGAAGAAAGTGGTGAGGCTGGGGCAGTTCCCTTTTTCTGACTGCAGTCTGAAGAGACTGGGACTCCAGTGAAATTTGTTTTTGTCCTTGTCTCACTGCCCTCACCACAGCAACTCTTGTTCCTCCAGCACACAGACTGAGGAAGAGAGCAGCAGGAGTGGCTGAGGGCAGCGTCAGCCCAACATCATTGTCCTGCCTCCCCGATGCGGTGACCAGCAACCAGCCCTGTAATACTTACATGTAAGCCTTTGAACAGTATTAAGGAACACTTTGACTAGTCCTGTGGTTCTTACAAAGTAACTAGTCAGAATGCTTTTAGTAGCTGGGTAGAGTACTTCTGACTGCAGCCTACTAAGCACATGTTCATGTTGAGTGGTTAATGCTGAAAAAGGACAATTAATAGGCTAAGTAGGGGTCTCTTATTTACAGGAAGGCTAAAGGATGAGTGCCACCTCATACATGCAACACAAAGCAGGATGCAATGAGAAAAATTAGAAATAGAATTATTAGCAACTAATAGTACCAGTAATGAAGCAGTCATTCCTCTGCCTTGCCCCTCCTCCTGTGAATGTAGTAGCAGGTGGTAGGAATGTCAGAGAACACACTTACTTCTCTTTGCATGGCTATTTATTCAGCTAATGAAGCCTTGCGAGAATATTTTTCAAGCCACTTTTCCAGAATGGAAACAAGTGTTGCAGACTTAGTATTATGTTAAATATATGTGAATTTTATTTAAAAGAACACTCAAAACCCAAAATACTGGGGCCTCCGTAGGGTACAGTAAAAAATCATAGTTCTACCACTGTATTTAAATATATAATTTTCAGATTTCTGAGTACTGTGCATCTGTGAAAGGTAATTTTAAGTTAGTTTCTTATTGTCTGAGGGAGAATATGTAACTAGTAGTGGGAGTTCTTAACAGGTTAGAAAACTTCATAGCACCCCAAACATGAACTACTTAGTTACTAACAAGAGGGATTTTGGACTCCTGGATTTGTTTTCTGTCTCTGTAGTTCTTTAATTCTCTATACAAAGCTGGGCAGATCTGTAAGAAAAATCTGGGGATAACAGACTATCTTATCTATAAATTGGTTAACAGCGAGTGACTGTCTGCCAGAGAGACAGCATATGAGGAAGAGGGAATGAAAAGTGATGGAACAAAGCCTAAATATACTTGTCTGATGCCTGTACCTTCTTAAGGACCATCTAGCAAAATATCCTTTACAGGGGCCAATAGCAGATGTCTAGGGAAATGTACAAAATGAACATACACATAAACTTAGTTTCCCAGAATATTCTTCCAAGTTCCAACAGTTTTGTATTTAATAGCCCAGCAGATTAAAAAAAAAAAGAAATATTGTAAGGAAAAAGATGACTTATGGAATCAGTACAAACTTCTAGTCCTGGACTAACTTTCTGCAGTAAGTACAGTAAGAAATACTTGGTTAAGCTACAGTATGCATAAAAAACATACCTCCTTTTGCTTTTGAAAAAAAGCCTTCTGAGTTTGTTGGAGACCTCCACTTTTTTTTTGCCTTGGAATTAGTCTCCATTTCTTCCTTAGTACTAATCTCTGTGTCTTCCTTCCACACTGGAGTGTCATAATTGTTCTTAACTTCAGATGGATGTTAAGATGATCAGGAAGCAAAATTTCTCTCTTCCCTCCATCCAGCTGATTATCTTCTTTGAGTTATTTTTGGCATGAACTTGTTTTTGCTTGTGAAGAGGTTTGTTGTTGAAAGTTTGTAGAAGTCTGCAGAAATAGACTTTCTCATTAGCACAGAGAGGAAACTCATTACAGTACTAATAATGAAACTCGTCTGCTTTTATGGCTGAAGATTTCTGAGTTTTAGTGTAGGAAAAATATTTACTGAATGAATTAACATTTTTGTTTTAGTTCAGTGAGCCTTTGAAAACATACCCTCATCCTTCTTTCTGGAGGCCTTCCGTATTTTAAACTGCTGCCTAGAATGTGTGTTGTTCAAAGAAACTTAAAAGTGATGTTTCTGTCCTGTTGGCATAACCTGGTCCTGGTTGTGGAAATAATGATAATCTTTTTCTTTCAGTTCTCTGTAACCCCAGAAAAATAATTCTCTGAATATTTCTTGCGAAGGCTACATAAGATTAGTGCAACTCAGCAGTATACTTGGAGTTAAATGTAGTCTCTGAATTTTCTAAATGTATAAGTTCATATAATTGTATATCTTGTACATTAAATGGCATATGGTTAGAATACACTGTGACCCAATTAAAGTTGCAATAGAAACAATAATAATAGTAACAGAAACCTTAATGTGATGGTGCTATTTTTATGTTAGTTTCTGCTAACGTAAAATAGTTTCTGCTGCATAAACAGCTTTACTGTTTATGAGGAGGTGTGTGGACATGGTGATGCTGGGGACTGCTTGTAGAAGTCAATACTTAGCATTGTTTAGCAAGTGTTTGGTCCTTTGTGGCTTGTCTTTATGGGAAAGCTTGTCTGCTGTAAATTTGTGGTGCATTTGCTCTTCTATAGCAAATTTCATGTAGACATTTAACGCACACAGAAAACATTTCAATTCAGCAAGGATTCCTGCGTGTTGAAGGTGCTGCACTCAGTTATTTGTGTGGTGAGATCATTCAGACAGAGGTCATTACATATAGCAAGTATATTATGAGCTTGTGCTCATAATATTGTGAGCTTTAATTTTCCCATGTGTTCAAGGGAGGAGAAAACTACTTTCTTATTTTTTTTTAATCCAGTCTTCCAAACAAGCAGTGGAAAAACTCTTAATGTTGTCTGCCCATGAAGGTCTTTAGATGAGCTCACAACTCACTTAAGCAGCTGTTTGTGAAGTAAGTCAGGGCAGCAGGCAGTTTCTTGGTAGGTAGGTATATAAATTATGCAACTTCCTCCATTCCTAGGAATAAACAGGAAGGTCTTGCAGAGATCCTGATTTTTTTTCAGAAGTTCATGGTGGGTGACACAGAAACTGTGCTCTTCTCACCTGTGTTGGTAACACAGTAGATAATCTACTGATGTGCGCAGCATGACAAACTTAAACCCTAAGGTGCAGTCTGTACAGAAAGAGCTATTGTGTTACGGTGGAAGAAGGCAGGGTCATCTGTTGCTACCTGGCCTATCTCAGATCCATGGAGAAACAGGACTTTGTTTCCCTGCTTGGGAAGTCTGGCACCTTTTAATAAGCAGTAAACTCACTTTAATATTAAAGCTGGGACATTTTTATGGTCGAGTGCGTCTTGTGTATTCTTGGGGTGAGAGAATCATGCAGCAGCGCTGAGCCGTTCTGAGACCCAGAGGACAGAGCTGCTCAGTTTTACTTCACATTTCTCCTGCCTTTAAGAGTGCACAGTGTGCTCTTATAACCATAAGACTGCTCCTATCTGTGCATGTAAACACATAAATGAGCTGTTTTATACTGGCAATTAGATACTCCAGAGAGTTGTGAAGCTGTGAGATATTGCTTCACTTAGGGTGGTTGCAACTACTTGGCCCACAGCCTGCAGCTTTGTTGCCTGCAATAGGTGTTGGCAAATGGCAATGCTAATGCGCTTAATGATATCATTACTAATCGGCAGCCTGGTCAGAACAATTGACCTTCATTGATCTTGGTATTTCTGCTTTTATTTCTTCCTGTGCCCTTTATGACAAGCTGTGCAAGCTATTTGCCTTTGAAAGGATGTAAGCAGTTATATTGTAACTCTTTCATTTTAGTTTGACTGATTTATTTTAATGAACAACATTATGAATTGTTTCTTTTTTTTTTTTTAAATCAGTGTGCCATGCTGAACTGAATGCCATCATGAACAAAAACTCAGCTGATGTGAAAGGCTGCAGCATGTATGTTGCCTTATTTCCATGCAATGAATGTGCAAAGCTCATCATTCAGGCAGGTAAGGAGTAGTGCCAGCTTGATTTGTCAGGGTTGCAGTGCTGCCTGCTTGTTGGTATCTTACGACGCATGTATTTGATGTTAAATTGCTGCTGTTAGATCTAAATTAATTGCACTGTCAACTTCATAAGATGCTACTTGTGGGTTTTTTTTTGCATTTGAATGGTGCCAAATTTTTCCACTGCTAATTGCATCTTCTGTGATTCTAAGTGTGCCTCTAATTTAGGTTTGTAACTTCTTAGACCAGGAGCTGCCAAAGAACAACACAAGCTTTGCATATAATTACTGTCAATTTTACTATGCTCTGACACATTGAATAGAGCAGGGCAGAAAGAAATAAACTTCTGCATGACAAAAGGTCTGTTGGGAGTATATACATGAAATTTTAATTTGAATGTGATGCATGGTGGATATTTGAAGATTTTAAAATATCTTTGCTCATAAATGTCATAAGACTTCTATGATCCTACTTTAATTATGTCTTTCATTACAATTGTTATAAATCTGTGCCACTGCAGCAAGTGTGCTGGCCTAAATGTGTCGCCTTTTTCCAGATTAGGCATGTCTGCGGTAGGCTTCAGTTCTGTAAAAATCTTTGCTTAAGGTACCAGATATTTTGCTCATTGAGTAAAGTTTTGCAATCCTAACTTGGATCGCTGTTCTGCGGAGTTTCTTTAATCTCTAATGGCCATGAGAAGAAAGTAGCTAACAAACTATTTGTTTTTTTTGGTCAACTTGAAATAAATAGAGGTGAGGGGGCAAAGAAGGAGGTATTTTGTAGTTGTGCTACATTTCTCTTATTTACCAAATCAAAATCAAATGATCTTAAAGATAAGATTGGCTGCTTGTTTGCAAGGTAGTCACTCATCCTTTTCCTTATGCACTTTGGTCAGCACTAAATTGCAATATATTGTTATTTATGTTAACTAGTAAACATAGCAAGGTGTTGACAGGCTCTGAAACATTTGTATCTTCTCTTGGGTCAACCTTTATACTTCCCTGCCTAAAGTAATTTAGGTATAGATCATTGAACAATTTGAGTCAGCATGTGTTCTGAACCCGGGACTGGGAGTTATTTACAAAACAGAGAACAAAAGGAAAAAGCTTCCTTTTATAGCTATGCACTTGGAAGGGGAATGGGATTTGGGGTTTTAAGTTCTTTGTGGGGAATTTTGTTTATATTAGAAAGTGAGAAAGATAAGTTTTCAATTACTTTTACAAAAATGCTTAATTTCAAGTTGTCTATCATCTTGTGGTTTTGCCTGCAAGCTTTTGGTTCTGTTTTAAACTTAGGTAAAAGGGGAGAAAAAGATTTCCAACTTTTTTGAAAGAATTGTCTTCTGAAACAGCTCTACCTTATTCTCAAGTACAGTCTATAGTATTTTGGGAAGTAAGGGTGTATCAAGGAGTTCTAGAGTGTGTGGATAAATGCTGCCTTTTCTGTGTTTGTGCACCAGTTTTTAGATGACATTACTTGTTTTTTTTTCTGTGTGCCTTTTTTAGGCATAAAGGAAGTTATTTTTATGTCTGACAAGTATCATGATACTATAGAAATGACAGCTGCACGA
This sequence comes from Tapera naevia, assembly GCA_033556795.1. Lineage (NCBI taxonomy): Eukaryota > Metazoa > Chordata > Aves > Cuculiformes > Neomorphidae > Tapera > Tapera naevia. Next base: position 10,671,179 of record JAUMJJ010000172.1, on the reverse strand, counting down.
CGGATGTTTGATTTAGCAGGTGTTATATACAGGTAAGAGAAATTTGGATTAACTTCATCTTTATTTTTGAAAGGAAAAAGAGTTGTGTGAAAAAGACCAAATTTAGGGCAAAAGTTTTCTTCTTTGCATCGTGCAGCATTTTATGTTTTGGTAGTGTTTGTAGATGGCTTGGTATGTATGCTTGCAAAAGATACTGGATTGACAGACTGTTGCACCATTCTGTTCACCTTGTGTGTGGTTAAACTGCAATTTCTTAACATTTGTATGAGAAAACGGTCCATTTGGAATATTCATGTGATTCCTGGGCTGCGATTGGAATTGCAAATGTGATGGTTATTTGTTACATTGTACTCAAGAGAGTCATCGCTGACCCTCCTTGGAGAAGGAGGTAAGACTAGATGACCCCTAAAGTCCTTTACAACCTGAATTATTCTATGGTCACACGAGTTGGATTGAAGTGACCAACTGATATTTTTTGGTGTATTACCTGACCCTTACTGAGATTTTATTATCTTTTTGTTGCAGTCAATTTGGGAAGGTGACAAACCAGCCACTCAGAATGAATTCTCAATGTCTGTAGCTGTCCAGTTTCCTTTGGTCAGCTTTTCTCGTGAGAACAGGATAAAACTTGGAATATTAGCCTTAAAGTAATGAGAGTCTGATAGATGTTTCAAGAGTGGGGTTTTTAAAGGCACTGACAGAGATACCTAAAGACAAGCTGTTCAATAGTGAGTTTGATAGCAGTAACATGCTGTGGGTGAGGCTCATTATGCAGCCAGGGAGGCTTTGCAACTCTAAAAAGTTTTACAATATTAATATAAAGGCTTCGAAAAATTTGCAAACATAAGAATTCTGACAGATAAAATTTTAGGATGAAAGGTACCTACTGGGCTAAGGAACATCCATGAAAAAAAACAGCAGTACTTGAAATTCAGTTTTAGTCCTTCAGTGTATTTCCTGTCTACTAAGCGTATTTGGCTAAGAAGCATAAATCATTCTCTCGCAAGTCAAATCTTGTAACTTCTGCAGGGTGAGAAATATTTCTTGTGTTTCAGGTTGCTATTCTGGACAAAATATTCAGAGTTTCTGTGCTCAGCAGCATGTGCTTTTCTATGTTGCCTGCTATTCATTCTTGTATTGATTATTAAGGATGTAGGTGGTACTTAATGAATCTCTTGAACTGCAGAGCTTAATTAGGCACTAAATCCACACTATTTGCATAATCCTTTGTTTACTGGTAGACTGGAAAATATATGCTCAGTCCCCATATACCTTCCTTGCTAATTGCTGCAGCAGATGCTCTAATGATAATAAAAGGAAACATTTGGTGGCGGTATTAATTTTACAGTTCTAAAGTTACGATTTTGAAATGATTCCCTCTTAACTAGTTTGGTTTTTCCCTAGTATGATGCATAATGTGATGTATTCCCCTAGCACAAGAAATATTTTAATATACTGGGGCAGAGTTTGAAACTGTTCTTTGAAAAATTGGCAGTAAAAAAGTGATCAAAATATTTATCAAAATTTATTTCAAATAGATTTTCTATATACATATGGATACATAAAGGTGTATATATAATACATATACAGTATATTAAAATAATTTAATGACTACGTGTATGTGTACCTATATCTGTATATATTAAAAAGATTTGAAATATAAATATACATGAACAAAAATCCCAGTCCTGGTAATACGATGCCACCACCTGCAGCTAAGTTGTTAAAAGTCCTTTGACTCCTGGGTAATTTATGAACTCCAATAGCCAAAGAATGTACAGGCTAACCCACCCCATGTGTCTTTTTGTCTTAGTCTTTCTTGTCCAGGTTTCTCTCAGTGTGGTGCACTGTAATTGGCTCCCATAGAGATGAAACCGATGTGAATCCAAGGAGGTTTTTTTTTTTCTTCAGAAATTTAGCTGGAGCTAAAGCAAGCAAAATGTTTTAACTACTCACCAAGTAATATCTGTATTTTTCTTTATTTTAGGGAATTCAAGCCAAAGTGTAACAAGATCATCATCGACTTTGATTCAATTAACAGCAGACCAAGTCAAAAGCTTCTGTGAATTAAGTCTCATTAAGTCTCTAGAAGACTGTAATTATCCTTTTCTAAAAAGCTGCTAATGCCTTTCATCTTGAAGTTACTTGCAACTTTTTAATGGCTTCTGTAGCTAAAGTAGACTTCTAAGAAATCCAAGGCATAAAATGTCCCCCTCACTTCATCTTGTCATGTGGAATCTAAATCTACTTAAAAATTGTTAATGCCTGTATCAAAACTGCTTAAAAAGTCTAGAGACATGTAGATGAGACAATATAACATATGTCAAGAAAACTGTTCTGATTCTTGCTGTATTCATCACCACATGCTCTGATAGCCTGTCAGCATTGGTTTAGACCCAGTTTAACAGCGGTACTTACTGTAACCAGTAGTACATTGGAATACGCTAGTATATGTTGATCTCTCTCTTGGATATGTGGATCTAAATAGCTGATCCTAATAAAGCACAAAAAGTGTTGTCCATGCAAATACTAATCTTCCAATTAGCATAACACTAATATTTTTAAAGGTTATACAGCTTAAAGAATATGTGATATTTTGCATGTGTTGTTCAACAAATGAAATACTGATTTTTCTTGTATTAATAATTGCTATCTAACATTGCCATACATCGGAAGGAGTGAGAAGGTAAGCTGTTCTGAGAATGGTCCACGCTGGGCCAGGCTTTACAGGTGCTTTCAAGTCCTTCTTTTCCTCAAGACTCCAGGATTGGAGGGGGTTGAGGGAAAGAAATCATTTACCTTTGGGACTCTTACTTGGAGTTGGTTTTCATGCGTAGAAGGAAATTGTTTTATTATTCTAAGCTGTTTCTAGACAATACAACACAATTCAGACTTCGAATCGGCCTGTAAGGTAACTGAATCATCTTTTGTCCTTGGAGAGAAATCTGAGATAGTCAATCTGTATCCATCTCTGTGCCAAAAGAGGTAATTATGGTGTTAGCGTGTTTCCCAGTGCTGGCGTAGTACCTTCATTTTCATAAATGTTGCCTAAAATAATATCCTTTTTAATTTTATCTTGAGGTCTGGGAATAGATTTGAGTTCTTTTTCTCTAATTTGATTTTTTAGAATTAAATATTCCTAATGGTTTTGTTTAGATAACATTGGTTGTTTTTTTTTTTTTTTAAATGTGGTTATACTTCAGTGAGCTTTTATTTTCTCTATAAAAGCTTTGTTTCATATTTTGGGACATTATGTAATTTGGCTTCATACCAGTATTATTAAAGTCTTATTAAAATCCACTACATTGAAGTAGACTCATTATTATAATATTAAACCATGTGCTTGGCTCCAGAGTGCTGCTGTTTTTGCAATCATATGCAAAGCATATTTTGTGCATTTGTGATATTACATAAAGTGTAATGTGCGTGGACCATTTGGCTACTAAAGGGAGCATTGTAATGTATTATTAGATGTGTCCATTTATAATGCAATTTCTGACTTTCTCTTTTTTTCCAACAACTGTTTTCCACCTCAGAACTGGTGTGTGGCTTTATTGCCAGAAGAAATTTGCACATATGTGGAGGGGGAGGGTGAAACCTGAAAAATTACTTTAATAAAATGTCACTAAAACAGCTTATGCACATCTTTTTCTTTGGCCTGAATTAACAAGTAGAAGCTTTTTGAGTTACACTGGTCTGACAATGAGACAGAGGGGAGAGAAGCAGCAGAAATTTTGGTTTTGGCAGCAAAATTACTATTTACTTCATAGATGATTGCCAATCCAAATTCAGATTTAACAGATACATGCATTGTGATTCGTGTTACTTGAAGTGTTTTGATGTCAAGCTTTGGATAATGGGAACATATAATGTGCAGAAAAACTTGGGAGCTTTTTGAACCAACGTCCAGGTGGTTTTAGGAATGTGCTGTTTTTATGACTCATTTTTTCCCCCAGGACTTTTCCTGTTTGTGTAACAAAAGAGCAGTATTGGAGAATATGATAAGGTTTCATTTTTCTTCTCATCAGTTTCTGATCTGATAGAGCCACATATACAAGCTTTCAGGGTAACTGTCAGTTGACTCAGGCTAGTAAGTGGGCTCTCTGATTTCCAGGGCAACTTTATCGAAAGGGCACATGCACACTCTTGAGACAGCGCGTGTGTGGTTTGAGGTTAATGTTTTAGAGCAAATCTTAAAGAACGTTTGACCTTTACTTTGTGTACATGCCTAGAAATCTGTATGCTTCTGGCTTTTTTTTTGTCTTAATAGTTCAGGGGATAGTGCTTTGACTTCCAAATTACTAGAGGAAGCAATGAAAACAGGTAAATTTAATAACCTGTGTTTCTGCTCCTGGAGCTCAAGTTTAAGATGAACAGAACCATCAGGGCTGGAAGGACTTCTAGAAGGCATTTAATCTTTGCTGAAAACACCATTGATTTCCAAGCTGGATCCAGTTGCTCAGGACTTGTTCAGGTAAGTATCTTCAGACAGAGATTCTGCAGCCCTTCTGGTCATCCATTCCAGTATTTGACTCTCACTGTGTCACAGTCAGAATTTCCATTGCTACAGCTTATGTCTGTTGCCTCTCACTCTTTCATTGTACGTGTCTGTAAAGTCTCTGTCTTCTCCATAACCACCTATTGGGTAGCTGAAGTCAGCAGTTCCCCCAACTTTTAACCTTCTCTTCTCCAGGCTGAACAAAAGCTATACTCTCATCCTTTCTCACGCACCATGTGCTCCATCCTCTTGCCATCTTGGTGTCCCCTCACTGTCTGTCTCATATTGGGGAGACCAAAGATGACACTGCTCCAGATGTGGTCTTACATAAGCTGAATAGAGCAGCATAAATAATCACTTCAGTTGACCCGCTGACTACATGCATTCTCTTTGAGGCTGGTATGTGGATGGGCGCTTCATCTCTTGTCCACCTGGATTCCTGGGTCCTTTTCTTCCAAGGTGGGCACCCAGCCAGCATGGAGTTTTTTCTGTTCGTGGTGCAAGACTTCATTGTGTTTCCATCAGCCCATTCCTCCAGTCATTAATATAGCTGTACTTTGCACCACTAAGCACTGACCTTTTCATCCTGATGGCTCAGCAAGTTGAAATTTCACAGGTCCCATTTTGGCCACCAGCATCACCCCCATGGTAAACCACCCCTGCAGCCCGCTGTGGGGAGGGGAGGTGACTGCAGGCTGAGGCTTCATTAGAGATTGCTTGAAAAACCGAGCACAGGAAGCCAAAAGGAGTCTCTGGGGAGCCCTTCAGTAGTTACTTCAGGAGCATTAATTGGAGGAGAAACACATTCGAATAAAACACTGAGATCCTATCCAGTTCAATGTAACTCTTTCTTAAAGGTTAAATCTAAATCCTGCCATCATCCAGATTTCCCCTCTAAATACTATTCCATTCCTCTGTTAGAGAACCCAAGGAACCAGCAATCTTGTTTACATAAATTTCATTTAAGAAAAGGTGGTTTCACAGGCTGGCATACTGAATGAAAGCATAATCTCCATTTTTTAAGCTTTGATCACTGACTGAGCATTTTATTGCTTTGTATATTAGGAATATTTTCACAAAGTACGCTGTGACCAGTACAATTGTTCTAATTTCCAAAATAGTCTATGATAACATGACCAATAAAAGCTCTTCTGGTGCCTCACTCAGCCAGAAAGCTCTGCATACACAACTGCGGAAGCTGCAGTAGTTCATCAGCTACCAAAATGAACCTTGCAGGGATTTTAAACTGCTGAGAACAAGCAAAATAAACAAAAATTCTGACCTGCCACTCTTGGCTTTTCTTGCTGAAGCTGGGTGATGCAAGCGAGGTGGGACAAAATGCAGAGGCCTCACCTGCTCCCCCTTAAGCAACAATTACACAAGGCTGCTGCTCCCCCAAGGGCTTGGGATAAGTTTACGAGGTGCGTCTGGTGCTGCGGAGAGCAGGTGGGCTGTAGGGAGCCTGGGAGCTGCTGTCGAGCACGGTGAGGCTCATGAAGGAGCAGCAGCAGTACCCTTCAGTAATCCAACAGGGTTGGCTTGGGTTTCTGCTACACTGGGAGCACTTAGGATGGAGTACAGAAGTGACCACAGCTGAAATGCCATTTACTTGCAGCTGTTTCTTCTCAGTTGTAGGTAAGAAAAGGATTTATGTAATACAGGGCTGAAAGTGTAAGGTACCAACTCTTTCTCTCTTCAGGGGTGATGGCTCAAAGAGTTTGCACCACTAAAGCCTCTTTTAGCAGATTTCTCTCTCCCTTCCTTTTAAAATCCAGGTTTATATAATGTAAAACTCTCTGATTTGAGAACAGAGGAGTAAAACTTGTTTCAAGTGCATAGTCTGCATCTGCTCCATGTTCTCAGCCTGGGAACTACTGAAAGGCGCATGGTGAAAATGCATTAAACAGAGCTGACTGTCTAAGAAACCTTATATGAAACCTTTGGATCTGTGCTCTCTTTTCACTTAACTCGTCTGTTTACTTTCTCTATCTTGAAGGAAATGAGGGGGAAAAAAAGGAGAAGAAAGTATTCGTGAGCTGTCTTTGCCTCATTCAAAAAAAAACAACGTCTCCAGAATTTACAGCTCAGTTAAGTGGCAGTGAAAGCTGTAATGAAGCATGTGGTTAATCAAGCTGTGGAAGAGTGCAGCATTTGATTTTTTTTTTTGCTGGAGTAGGAGCTTAATCACAGCAGCTTGCTCCTTAGCATTCCACATCTTCAGAAGCAGTGGATTTACGTCTCAGTGCTTCACAGGCGCTGATGCGGCTGGGCTTTGAACCCCTTCCCTGCTGAGCAGGGTTCCCCGGAGGAAGGTGCCTCGTGCAGCTCACCGGATAATTGTGGTGGGAGGGCTGCTGCCTGTCGTCTGGAATAACAAACACCAAGGGCACCATCTTTCTGTGAACTGTGCAGCAGAAGGGCAACACCTAAACCAGAGGTATATGTGACAGGGTACGTGAATTACAGTGATTCTGTTGGTGTCCCTACCCAATTTTTTCTTTTCTTCTTTTTTTTTTTTCAGGAGGAAGAAAGGAGGAGGGGTTGGAATGGGGAACTGCTGCTCCTCTCCTGTATGCCTCAAGGTTTGTGCTGGAAAATCTGGCCTTGGTCAGGGCGTTTCCTCTTATCCAAATACAAGGGCAGAAGAAAAACTTGATGTGCTGGGTTTTTAGTTGTTGACATTATTTACTGTGCTTTTAACAAACAGTGCCCTAAGGAGAAGGAGAATAATGTGCTCCAGCAGCAAAATACACATAATAAAGAAGCAATTGCCTATGGTTTACTGGGATTTTTTACTCTATGCTCTCTACCTCCCTATTCCTTCATTGTTTTAAGTTAATGTGTATTTCAGTTCTGCCATGCAAATATTCAGAAGGGCTCTCTGCACCAAAGGAGACAAAACAAAATATATTCAAATCACCACTTCAGTGACATAAGTTGTGTCTTGGTTTGCCAGAGACTTGCGTACATTCTTTAGTTGGCTGGATAACTACGATGCTGCTGCTGGTTGACTTCGTGCTGAAGTCTTTTTATGTGGCACATCTTGTTGTGAGCGTGCTTTTTCCTCCCCTGTTCAATCACTGCTAATCAGAATGTTGCTGGGTAAACAAGACTGATTAAAATTATAATTTTAATTTTGTGTTGTAAACAATATGACACTTTAATATTTGTACTGTTATAAAAGATACTACTAATAATGCATCTAGTGTTTTGTGGTATGCAAGTTTTGCCAAAGAGCTTCACATTCAGATGCCAGTATTTTGTATTCAATGTATTCCCTTTTTCAGTGGTGACTGTACTTTATTATATTGGATACGGATATCCTATTTATTCTTCCTGATTTGAAATCTAATGGGGAAGAAATATTTTTGTAACAAGTAGGGATGTTACGCTCTAAGAAATAGCCATGTCATTAGTGCCTTAGTCTGTATGAATCCACTCATTGCTGTTAACTGTCTTATCTATCTTTCAGAGGAAAAAAACAGAAGCTAGTTAGGTGTGGAAACATCTTTAAAGGAGTGGTGGCTGGTGCTTGGAGACTTGCCCTGAGGCAAGGCACAGGGAAGACTAGAAAGTCCTCAACACCAAAACAAATTTGTGATGGGATGTTGAAGTTTAAGGATGAAAGGAAGAGAGAAAAGGAAGTGCATGTTTGCACAGAAGATCTGTTACTTGTCAGGCCCTTCAAGGCCACAGGAAGCTGTCTGGAAACAGGAAAGGAAAGAACACTGTGACTTGGAGAAAGAAATGGAGTAAGGAGGAGGGTGGAGAGCCTGAACATTGTAGATGACCGTGTTCTAAAATGAAGGAGCCTTTCAAAGTGGCTAGGGAACATGTATGCTGAAAATCTATGTTTCTCTTGTGCTAAATAGAGTCGTCTTTTGCACCTGATAACTGATAGGCTTTGTAAGTGCTTCTAGTGCACCTGGCCACAGAGATCACTGCAGAGCACTTGCATGGTTAGTTTGTGGGAGAATGCTGAAATCACTGTGCAGCCTTGATGGAGCTGGACCTCTGCTCCAGGGAGTCCCATGAACAGCCAGTAACATGGGAGACTGGGAGGGAGGGAGATTGTGTTTCCCTGAAAGTCAGCATCTCTATTACAAAATCAAAACTTACCAGCAGCTTTCACAGTGCAGTATCTCCCAATGATGTCCAGCTCTGTTTGCTACGTTCTCCTCCTCTCCCTGCTTTCTTGCATCCTTTCACTGTCTCCTCCTGCAGCCCCCCGTCATCTCTTCAACAACCCCTTTCCTTCACAGGATTTGCAGAGATATGAGCAAAAGGGCTGCATAGCAGAAATGGTGTGGGTCATCGTTCACCTGTCAGGGCTGTGGGTCTCTGCACCTTCCACTCCCCCTCCCTGAAATATGGGGTCTTGCAGCACTATAGCTGCCTCCCCAGTGTCATGTTGTGTGGAGCAGAGTGGGACTCATGGTGAGCATCTCCATCCAAGGGATAATTGGTCCTCTCCCTGGATGACACTGTAGCTTGGTTCAGGCAGGATGGAACTGGAAATAGGATGTCCCTGCTGCTCTTCTCCTTGTTGCTCATGCTGTTTCATGTTCCTGGTTGGAAATGCTGCTGTATGAGCATTGGTGAGCCAGGGCAGTGCCCAGCAGGATATGTCTCCCTGGGGTTGGGCCTTTGGGATCCTAGAATTCCTAGGACTGACTTAGGCCTGCAGAAAGGTGCCTGATGTCTGGGATGGCTCTCACTGAGAGGCATAATAAAACGGTACCTTTGTACATTTGGTTTGAATAAAAACCTTAATAGCCTGATTCCACTGTTCACTTCTGGCCAGTTCCTTTTCTTCTCTGTTTATCAGAGCTTAGAGTGCAAGAAAAGCCGTAATCATCCTTTGCAGTGAGCTAGTGAGCCTGTGTAAGTGTGTGTATTCCCCTTGCACCTAAGGTGACTACAGTACTACATATTTCCTGATCACGACAGAATGTAAAATATGTGTTTAACTATCCTTTAAGTCAGTGAGGCTAAAGCTGACGATGTGCTCACATCCTTTCCTGACCTGAGGTCTATAAAGAGATGGAGCCTGATGTCCCTATTGGCATTCAAATAACACCTCCCTGACAAAATCTGCAAAAACACAGCTTTACAGCTTGGTAATAAATATTCCGATTTCAGATTCTGCCCTCGAGTGCGGGCTATGCATTACCTGGACTGATTTAAATGCACTTTTAGTTCAGACCACTGTAACTAAGGTGTTCTTTTACATATCCCATGGCGGGGAGGTAGGAATGGATTAGGGGAGAGCAAAAAAGAGCTGTTTTAGGTCACAGTCTTCTCTAATGAGTAACTCCCTATAAAAGTCAAAATAACGGTGTGGTACTGGACCGTTGCTGTATTTGTTTTATAAGGTGAAGGCATATCTACCAGCACTGGGGCTGCAGAACTGCCTGACTTCACCTCAAGTGATGGAGGAATATCTCGTAAGATGGATGTTTCTGAGTATCTGGTGTTGGTGAGGGCAGGTCATGCGCTCACTGAAATGTGTTTTCTTACTAAGGAAAAGATCTCCAAAACAAAGGGCAGATTCTCATAATGTCTGAGGGATTTCTTGCCTTTTCTTGGTTTCCTTTTATTTTTTTTCCCCACAGAAATCTTCCTGTCTTGGTGCTTAAAACTATCTGGCAGGCATGTTTATGAGTTTCCTCACCCATGTCATTTTTCCTGACTACAGAAAAAAGAGCCCTTTCCAAGGTGCATGCCTGTACACATGTAGCAGACACCTCTCGTCCCCACTCTCCTCGGCTGTGCTGCCCAGGAACGCGGGCAGATTGGTTGGTAACATTCCGATGTGAGCAGCGAGCACTGCAAAAAGCATGTCAGCCTGTATGGGTTGTCTGTTCTGATTTGAAAAAATCTGTTGAAGGATGCAGCAGGGGAGACAGGCTGTGGAGAGGAGCTTAGGAGACCAACATCTAAAAAGGGAAGCCTCTCGAAAGAGCCAGGAGTTGTGTTTAAAGAAGGCAGATTGATCTCCTTGATGTCAGGCAATGAGATTTGACAGATGAGCAAGGTTTAGGAAAAAAAGAAAAAGTTTACATCTAACCCAGAGATAACATTAAGGCTACTGAGAAGTAAAGAACGAACAGCAAATATGTACTTTGAGCCTTGCCCCTGTGTCTTGCAGGGTGTGTGCCCCTCGCATTTCAGTTTGTGGGAGAAGACTGGCAAAGTGCAGGGCACTGCCTGCCCTGAGCGCTGAGCCGCAGCCAGCGTGCATCACCCCAGCCTCATATTTGCACTGAACCTTCTACCAGAAGGGAGGATATGAAAACTTTACATCACCCTCTCTCTGGCTGTGCTGAGGGATAATATCCATTTCTTCTCAGGCAGTGGACAGGCTTGCCAGGCAGGAGCCGACAAGCCACAGGCAGGCTTTTTGTTGTTGCCCCTCAGTGTGCTGCCTGAGCCTGGGGTAAATAAAAGCAAAAGTAGCAGAGACTCCAAGGGGCTCAGTGGCGTTTGGGTGCTGACAGAGAAGTTTGATTTTGCTTGCAAAGTGTAACTGAGGAGTGACTTGAGAAATGCTGAGGCAGATGCTATTAGAGCCTGGAGAAATACAGTGAGTGAGACATTCCTGGTTCTCCTGGCTGTGTGCTCTGACAACCCTTGGAGCAGGACTGTGCCTCAGTGGCTGGTGCTCTCCTGTGGGACCTCTCTCCAGAGCTCTGCTCTCCACCCTGCTTTTGACTCTAGCCCAGTTTCTTATCTCGTCTGCGTGTTTCCTTCCCTGTGAAAGATCTCCTTGCCTTTGAGATACTGGAAAGAGGGATGATTGATAATGGTGAGGGCTTCACAGTTATGACTGTCTTCCTGCATGTCTATAGGTCAGACATGGTACATTACATCAAAATATTTCAAGGACTTGTTTGCAAGTCACATCAGGGTTCCCTGGATGAAGGGAGACTACAGTTCCCTCTGCCTACTCTGCCGTTCTCTTCTGGACATTTCTGAGCTAAACTCAGTATAGTTACAAAATGAGAAAACTTGTTCATCCCAATCCTGTTATTAGAAATGGCTTTAAACAAAAGATAACATATTCTTCAAATGATTTTTAACAAGACACAAGAATCAAAATCCACATCAGACTGTGAAGTAAGTCTTATGTAGCTGTGCAGGCACATTACATTAAATTGCTGATAAAACAAATACATTTTGAAACTTGTTGTTTTCTTTGTTATTTCTTCCCTCCTTGCTAGATTTTATTATAGCTCTAATTATTTGTTGCCAGTCATTTTACTGACAGTAATACCTTACCAAGATTTTTTTTAATTGAGAAATCCACCATTTAAATTTCTGAATTAGTAAGATTTAAAGTTTAGCTTAAAAACAAACAAATTAAAATGCCTTTTTTTTTCTCTGTCACCTTCTAAAGTCCCAGGTCTTGCTCTCATTGAGTACCAGGTAATATTTGAAAGACTGAACACATTTAAATAAGCCAGGACACTTTTGCCAAGAGGGCTTGTAAGGGAGAGGGACTGAGTGGGATTTTTGTGTGGGCGATGAATCAATTAGCTAAAGCTTTACGTTTTGTTGATGGAGTTACTCAAAAGCATAGCCAAAGAACAAAGCAGTTGATTTCTCTCTTCCTTATTCCTTATCTTTTAGTCATATGCTTGCACCATCACATACAATTGGTATCCATGGAAATCATATCATAACAGGAGCAGCTGATGAACTCTTGGGAAATAAAGATCCCATTTTCATGCAAATATTCTAAATAGCAAAGAGGTGAGGAAGAAAAATGATTGCTAAATAGAATTATTTCTGTCCTAGAATATATTTCAGTATTTTCCTTGAGGCAGGGGTAGCTTTTTGAAACTGTGTTCTTACTGAACACAAACTTTCATAGATCAGTGTGTGTGTATGCAACTTATGAGGAAGAAAGCAAAATTTAAAATAAAGCACATTGATTTTGTGATTAAATATCCTGGATACTCCTTCTGTGATTTAACTTTATTGTCAGAATACAATCCAGTATCTTCAGAAAGAGCAGGCACCTTTCATTTAAAAGCTAGATTGAGAGAGAGATGAACTGCTTGCTAGGGGCTGGACATGGTTGATTAGTGTAGTCTTCCAAGTCACATGAAAGTTGGCTCTCTGTGCCCCCTCTATAATGCACTAAAATCCTATTTTTCTCTCTGCTTTGAAATGAGAGCAGTATAGTACTCGAAAGACTGCTGTTTCTATAGTGTTTTTATTACAGATTTTAGAATTTACCTGCTCTGACGTGAACACTTGCCTTCTGTCCAGCTGCCAGCACATTTTAATGCACACTGTTGAAGTGGGATGGTGCTCCAGTCTGTGTTTTTGGACAGCCAAAGGTGTAGATTACTTTCCTAAACTGGGCTTCCTGACTCCCGTTTCTGTTGGAAACTATGGATGGAAGCTTCAGTGAAGTAGAGGTTATTATAACACCTCAGACAGACAGCAATAGTGGGAAACTTGCCATAAAGAAATGCAGTTTCTTGACAAGGTATCCATCTAATACTTTTTGGACACACACATAGAGCACCCTTCCTTAACTTTTTTTTGTGTTAATCAAGATCCTGAAATCCCTTCCTCACTTTCTAAGAATGCTTACAGGACAGAAACACGTGCACCAGTTGTGTGAGCTAGCTCTCCTCTTATACCTCTCCTCTTAGGTCGCTTAAGCAAGAATTTAATAACAGTGTTGTGATAGCCACATACGTTAACCATCTCTGAAGTAAGAAAAAAATTGAACAAAACTGTTGCCTTGTACATAACTGTAATTTTCTCTGTATTGTGGTCATTAGATCCTCAGTTACTAAAATGGAAAGCATTGTGACACTGCTGCTGAAAACAAATGTGACGTGGGATTGATGCCAGTCATTAGAGCTGATGGGGATCTGATCCATTTGATAGGCAAGACCTTCATTAGGGGAGCTGTCTGGACCATTGGAACTGTCTGCAATCTAATCAAATACACTTATGGTCCATTTGGCCAGGTACTCCACCAGTGATCAGCACTGTATGCTTTAAATCAGTGCTAAACCCACTCCTAGTTTGATAGACAAGCATATCATGAGGATTGTCTTCCTGTTACCTCAGGCAGTTACTGTTTGGTTTATACCCTGCATCACGGCTGGCTGTCTCCAGACCACGCTTTGCTGTGGTCTATTTAGGATGTACCTTCGTCACCTAAAGCTAAATACCAGGGGAAAGATATTCACAGTTAATCCTTAGCAGGAAAAGGGGACAGGGAGGGAAAGAGGGATGTTAAGTCTCATTGACTTTTTTTCCTTCCAGTCTTAGACTGTGGAAGAGTCAAGGTCAAATGTTTATTACCCACGGTGATACATCAGATCAATGTGTCTAAAGTGTGAGAGTTTTTCTCATCAGTTGTGTCTGATGAAGGCATCACATTCAACTGTGTTAGACTTCCCAGTGTGAATGAGGAGTTAGTTGGGCTGACTGGGTCTCGCTCCAGACTCACAGGCCTAATTACCCTCAAGACTGGGATCACTGCAACACTCCTTAACCACTCTTCTGCTGTTCTCCACCTGGATACAAGGGAGAAAAGAAAATTACTGCATCTAGGGAAAAATCATACAAAACACAGAAAGTCCCTGAAAGGGAAAACTTTTGGAAAAAGTTATCAAGTAGTGTAAGTGCTGGTCAGTAGTACAGAAGAGATGAGTTTGCAATGGCATACAGTAGCTCAAACCCCAAGACGTTTGGATTACATCTGTCACGGAGAAGAGAGAAGCTATCTTTCCTCACAGGCCTGCTCTGCCAGGGGTTCTGCACACTGTTAGGTGCTACGGTCCTGTCTAGGGCAGTTTCTGCTTTGAGTAATACAGAGAGGGCATAACAGTGATTAGGAACCCTGGGATGAGGGGAAAACTTGAAATGGGTAATGTCTTTAAATGATGCCTAAACTGGCACTGAAGTGTTTCCAAATAGTTGATGTTATGTGGAGGCAGTACTCGGTTCAAAAGACTCTAACTGGGGACAGTATGTTAAAATAAAGGAAGGGGGAAAATATTTCGAGAAACTGGGTTCTGATAGCATTGGTGCAACCTGTAAGCAACAATGTCCCTGCTACAGTGAGCATGTTATCAGGGTTTCCTCTGCAATCCACGTCTTCAAGAGCCTGTAATTTGTTGCAATAAAAACTTCCAGTCTGAAATTCCCCTCCTGTTGTGTGAGCCCAGCGCAGAGCAGTTGTACACTTAAAATACTTATTTTAAATGCTTTCTAAACTAGACTACCAGGACAACTGCTGATGTTTGCACCTGCAAGTATTTTTTCCTGGAGAAGAGTTTGACAGTGTGGTGCTTGTGACTCATGGTGGGAAGAAGCAGCATCATGACATGGGGATGCCAAATGTCACCTGTGTGATACAGGTCAGAACCACTGAGTATTTAATAAAACAGCTAAATTGCCCCAGTTGCTTTGATAATAGAGTGACTGCTGAGCCTGCCAAGTAAATAATTAATTTCTAGTATGTATTTGGCTCTTGTGGCTTGCAGCCACCTTTGTTTCATGGACCATAACTGGTTGGCACTATTACACTAGGACAGAAGCCTTTAAATAGAGCTTAACAGGCACATTAACTTTTAGCACACAAATAATCTGCATTCTTTAAAAGGTTGTATGTGTATTTACAGAACAAAATGCCGTAGCATGCCCTTCTAGCTCTGCCTCTCTAGCGTTTTGTGTATCAAGATCACCAAGACCTCTATGAGTCTGGTGTTTGCAGTCGCGGTGAGTCTACTCATTGTTTTTAAGAGCTGCTATGATAGCTTTCTATTGCTTGCAGAGAAGAATGACACTCAGTTATTGGGCAATACTCACTGCACCCCAACAGGGAGATTTTTTTCTCTCTTAAAGAACAGAGGTAGGAGTGAAATATTGGTATTAAGGTGATTTGGGGGTGCCTTTACAGCTTCAGCTGTGACGAGAGAAAGTCCAGCAGAGCTGACATAGGCAAGGAAGGAAATATATGCATGTGCTATGTCTGGGATTTAGTCCCTTGACTGTAAATTGAAATAGGACCAATTCTACTCACTTGTGTAAAGAGCTCTTTTGGTCAGTCCTACCCTCCTTTTAATTTCCAAACTCTTACACATGGGTGTTTGTGTGCTTAGGGTCCCTGCCACCATTGTCAAATATGGCACTGATTAAAAAAAAAACCCCAAACTCCAAAGCAAAGGCACCTTCACTTTCCAAACTTTGGGATATGATGCTCTGTCTCTTCTTTACTCCAGCCCTCACACGCCTCCAGATTCACACTGGAAAGTCCAAGGGGAAGAAACAAAATGATACTGAGGACTCAATAATACCCACCTTGCCTTTGACTCTCTTCATGCTCTGTCACAACCTGAATGTAATTTAAGGCACGTAAGAGGTATTCATGGATGTGCTGACTGGTGCTCAGAATCTTCAGTAGCCTTTTAAAAAATGTATGAATTTGTAATATAAAACAGGTAGTTGTGTGAGCCAGCCAAAGCCACGCTTACTTTATAATGGAGAGGTGGCAGTGAATGCAGTATAGCCTGCAGTATCCAAGAGGGATATGTGCTCACCTGTGATTAACCTTCTTTGGCCATTAAATGTCACAGTTGGTGCGTACCCATGGAGGAGAAAGAATATATATTTTTCAGTAAAAAGGGGACTGAAGGAAAGAAGTCATGAAATGACATTTTTCAGTAGGTTTGTCATAGCTGGAGCGTGGAGGAAAATTGCTTTCTGTAAATCTTGGCCCAACAGAACAAAACACACATTTCTTTCCAGTTGGGAAGCCATACTCATAGACATAATGAAAGCATTGTGCGCTCTGACTTTTGCAAACTCTGATAGAAACCAATCTGCAATCTTGACAGATATGATCTTTTGCAGGATGCACTGTTCATTTACAGCAGCTAGAGACCTCAATTAATTTATGAACGAGGACAGCAGGCTGTGAACTCCACAGCTCAGCCTAGGTGGAGATGTCCCTGCCTGAATTTATGTTCTGGTAATTTAAAAAGATTTATACAAAGCTTTTCTTTCATTTTGAGAGTAGATTAAAATTCTAATGGAAACCATTTGTATGCATGTGTTGAATTGAATAATATTTATTGGTTTATGAAAAGGGGAGAGAAAAATAGAAGGAAATGCAGAAAAACTTTGCCAGCAATAAAGTTAGTGAGGCAGGAATAAATAGGTACAGAGGCAGAAAGAACACTAACCAGAAAGTAATACTTAATAGAGCCTGTGGAAAACCCACTGCTTTATAAAAGCATAATGAAAGCAATTTACACCTGTTTCTGAACAAATAGAAAATAGGCTGCCACCCACTGTGCATGGTCTCTCAGTTCTTTAATTCATCTGGTGAGATACTTCTTAATGATTGAAGAAAGCAGCTTCATTGTAGAATGCTGTTTGCAGCTCGGAACATGCGCTCTCACTCGGGTAGGGCTGTGATTTTCTGGCAGGGTGTGATGGTCAGACAACCTATTCACTTCCTCCTGGAAATACTTTTTAAAAGCTTGTAGATTACTTTAGAGCACAAATCCTACCAAAGGGGAAGATGTTATTAGGAGTTACACTTCTGGACCTTGTTAATTCATAACCTTTGCTCTAATATGACTATTTTGTTGGGGTCAAGCTTTTGGATTTTCTTTTGATGTCATAGTTTACAAGCACCGCACATCACACAGGGGCATGTGCCAGTACAACACGACTGTATACAGGAGGAGGAATAAACTAGAAGAACACCTACTCAAGAATTCCTGTAATTTTACTTGGCAGCTGTCTTGTCTGAATTGTGATCAATAGAGCCAACTTGTGAGAGTTCTGCATGAAAAGGAGTATGTAAATATTTGAGCTGTTCCTGAAAAGACTTCTTGGTGAGAGAAATTTACTTTCATTAGCTGACTTGGTAAAGAGAATGCACGTGCCTCTAGAGCTATTGACAGTGCACAAAAGAATGCAGAAGTATTCTCCCTGAGCACCTCAGAGCTGGGATCTTGTTTTCGCATCTGAACATAGAAGTCCAGGCAAACTGTTGGCATTGCATAGGCACAACAATGCAGATAAGCTAAAGGAAATGCTGGTGAGGACTGCAACAAGTTCATGCTGTACAGCCATGTGCACCAGAATAGAGGAGGTGGTGTCAGAAGGGAAGGTAACACTCCTAGAGGGATGGGCTGTGGTGGGCAAGAACACACTGATAAACTTGTCAGATTTGAAAACATTAATTCTGTATGATCCTAAGTTAGTCTTTATGATGCATATTCTCCTGAAATGCTCAAACATTTCTG
Source organism: Tapera naevia (assembly GCA_033556795.1). Taxonomy (NCBI): domain Eukaryota; kingdom Metazoa; phylum Chordata; class Aves; order Cuculiformes; family Neomorphidae; genus Tapera; species Tapera naevia. Next base: position 10,653,386 of record JAUMJJ010000172.1, on the reverse strand, counting down.
GGAAAACTATTATTGACTCATAAGCCATTGTGTTTCTTTGGGCATTCCTCACACCAATTCCATAAATTTAATTCCATCAGTATCAAGATAAAACAACCCTTGATGTGAAATATCTGGAATACAAATGAAGAACTAATACAGGACACTGACATCCCAAACTGATCAGAGTTAGCTGTGGTAAAGCTAATGTGTTTTAAAAGTTGGCCAAATTAAACCTAGGACCAATTTCTGACATTTTTATTCATATTAAATAGTATCTTGTTTTATCCACAATTCCACTGATGTTTTGTTAATTTCCAGTGAAGAATTTCATCTATGAAAAATAGGGCTCACAAAGCATAAAAGAACGGGAATCTCATTAAAAACAATATTTTCATTAATTTCTAAAAGACATCAGCCAAAAAGATGACACACTGTCCTTTAAAGTGTATCCATATTGTGTTACACATTAAAAAAAGGAAAAACTGGGCTTATATTTGCAACTAGTTCAGGTTTTTCAGAGGATCAAAGTGGCCGAAGTGCGGACTCAGTTTGATTCCTCTGCCCTAACTCAGTACATCTTAATGGCAGTACTTGAGCAGCTGCTAATTTTGAACAGGATAGAAGAATTGAGTCCTTGATAAATTACCAGCCAGCCAAGCTATCTAAAAGCATTTATTTTCTAGGCTATCCTGTGGCAAAAGCATGCATAAATCACTATCCCTTTATTGTATGGCCCCCTGAAATGTAAATCTTTTCCTTCTGCCTTTTATCTTAACTTACATTTCATTGAACTATACAGTGAATTTTTTTTTTTTTTTGAGTGGTGGTAAATTAATACACTGCATTTTCCTTCTACACACATTCTTCATTGCCTTTAGGGATTTCATTTGACAAAGGCCTCACTAATGGAAATGCAAATTTCCTATCTGTCATGGAGTACTTTTGACTCTGCTGTTTGTCAGAGCAACACATTCCTCAAAAGCGCGGTTACTTTGACTTCTTGGAAGCCAGGGGAATTGTGTCTGCACCTACCAGGGCTCTGTTTGACCTACCAGACAGTAAAAAATGTATTTATGTAAATCTCAATGAGAAATATTGGCCTATTCAGTTCTCTGCTATAAATAAAAAAACCACATAGATTGAAAGCCGTATTAAGCTTTGATTTATTGTAGCCAGTCATCCATTTCCTGTTTAGCAGTTTTGTTGCACTTTAATAGACAGCAACTTCTTTAGTTTTCTAGTGATGAATTAGTTCTGATAATATTCCATCTAATCTAATCTTATCTTCTGAGAGTTGCAGAAAAGCACACGCATAATAGTGGAGAGACCCTTGAGCTACATGATTTAGCAGATTAGAAAATGTCCTTTGTCTTTACTGTTCCACTCTAAACAGAGCAGACAGCCTCACCAAACTTTTAGTAGTGAAATTGTCCAACAGAAACAGACAAAGCTTTAAGGTAGGGAATAGAGAAATGAGACTCTCTGTTGTCTTATTCATAAAAGAACTGAAAAAAAATGAAATGCTTTGTATCTTTAGCAAGACAAAGCCTTCTCGTTCACTTTTCCAGAATTTTCACTTTTGTTACTATCTAAATCTCAGTGGCCACAAAAGGCTGTGTTTAGGGCAAAACAGTAAGTGAAATCCTCATGTCTTTTAAGTTGTCTGTAAAACTCCCAGTGACCAGGAAGATCCAGGAATTTGTGTGTGATGTCAGTCCAGCTGAACAGCACCAACAGTATATTTTTACATAGCTGACATCCACGCTTGATAGCCTTCCCTAGTGCACTCTCTAGCTTGAGCAATACATTTTCTAACTCTTCTCCCCCTTAAATCAATGACCTTGAGTAATGACACTTCTGTTTTTAATTCTGCCCTCCAGTTTATTTTAAAATTTTGCCTAGTTCTTTTCTTTCCTGGACACCTGTACTCATTCCAGCAAAACTGTAGCATTTCATAGAATCATAGAATTACCTGAGTTGGAAAGGACCCAAAAGGATTATCGAGTCCAACTCCTGTCCCTACACAGGACACTCCCAACATTCACACCGTGTGACTGAGGGCAGTGTCCAAATGCTTTTGGAATGCTGGCAGACTGGGTGCCATGACTGCTTCCCTGGGGAGCTGTTCCAGTGCTCCACCACCCGCTGGGTGAAGAACCTCTTCCTGATATCCACTCTAAACCTCTCCTGGCACGTCTTCCTGCCATTCCCTTGGGTCCTATCGCAGGTTGCAAGAGAGATCAGCACCTGTTTCACATCCCTCTCTTGTGAAGAAGGCAGTAAACAGCTCTGAGATCTCCTCTCAGTCTCCTCCAGGCTGAACAGACAAAGTGACTTCAGCCGTTCCTCACACAACTTGTCCTCTAGACCCTTCTCCAGCCTCGTGACCTCCTCTGGACACTCTCCAGTAGTTTGACACCCTTTTTGTACTGTGGTGCCCCAAACTGCACACAGTACTCCAGGTGGGGTCTCTCCAGTGCAGAGCACAGAGGGACAGTCACCTCCTTTGACCGGCTGGCAATGCCTTGCTTGATGCATCCCAGGGCATGATTTCTTCACCTCCACTGACCTTGAGTCTTCTCTTCCTGATCCACTCATCCTTCACTAATGTCCTTTACAAAGCCTTTCTCTCTTCCCATCCCTGTTTCATCTCAAAGGGTTAAGGACTGTCCTTGCCTCCTCTGCCACAGTCAGGCTCTTGGATGAAAGAATGATTGAGGAAATTCATGGCTAGTGCTATACCTCATACCAGCAGGTTCTGCAGTTCATATTTTCCATTCAAACCAGGTTCCTGCAGTGTCATTAAAAAATGAAATGCCATGGAGTCACTCCTGCCTGAACAAGTGGATGTTTCTTGTTGGCATTGATCAGGTTCCAATTCCAAATTGTAATGACTGAAGAATAAAGAAAAGGAACCGAATGCCACATATGGATAGATAATCTTGCTTGCACAAGTCTGATGGTACAAGCAAATGATCACTTCACCACAGTTATCACATGATGATGATCTTCACAAATATAGATCTTCACCTCTGCACAGACTGGTAGAGACCAGCAGCAGCCAGGGCTGCTCTTTGTGAAGGCAGGCAGTAGTTTCAAAATGCTCATTTTTACATAGAGACAATTCTCCTGAAATGGAAGATGCTTTCCAAGGCTGGAGTTGCAACAAAGTATTTACTTAGCCATAGAGTTCATAATGTTCCATGGTTTATTTGAATTATTAAAATGCAATACTGCACAATGATCATTATTGCAGAGCTTCAAAACACTTACTGACAATGCGGTCTTGGCAAGGTAACTACTACTCTTTTTAATGGATAGTTGTTGCAACAGAGGGGAAGAAACCTGTGTTTCAGACTAAGCTGTCCTTTCCAGAGGAGCAGAAAGTATTGATTGTAGTATTGATTCCATACAGATTTTTGTTGTTGCTTTATATTTTAAAAATATCCCCCTCCCCATCCTCTCTCAGCAGATCAGATGTCACTTCACTTTTCTTTCCTTGAAATAACAGTGGAAGCAGATTGTTGACAGCTCCAGGCTTCTGCACAGTCAGCATTATAAGAGAACCGTATAGACATGAACAAAAGTCAAATGGTCTCCTAGGAGCTCCAACCCATTAAAACAATTGCTAAGGGCGCAAGAGCACAATAAACATCTGTGGTTTGTCTCCCTAGCACACCACATGCCTTTCAGCTTGCCTCTGCTTGGAAATGGGCTTCAGCTGTCTGATTGGACCCAGATGTGAACTTGCAGAGTTCAAGGCTTGGATTTTGGTTCCAGGCTGAGGCTGGGAGCCACTGTAAAGGTAGGTTCCAGATCAGGACTTCCTCAGATTTGGCAGTACTTTAACAGTACTTTTTATTTCCAGCTCTGTTCTACTAGGAATTGCCTCTTTCCATGCATCCTGATGTACTGGACAGTCCTCATTGGAACCAAATATAGCAATGAAGAAAGTAAACACCTTCATAAGGTACCACGCAGGGTGTCTTCTCATGGGTCAGTCACCATTTTTAGCTATTAAAAACATAATCAACAAGTTGTTGCTACAGAACATTTTATTGCCTTGATTTTGTGTGACAAAATACATATTCATATTTTATTTTAAAGACAGAATTTAGCAATCTAAATGATACCAACCTTGACATACTAATTAGAAAACAACAATTTTATTTGGAAATGTTTATCACAGCCCTATACTTAAATGAGAAACACCTTCCACTTACAGAACGTTGACGTCTCATTTATGATAGCTGGCTGGCTATCAACAAGAAGAAAAGTGAACCAAAGCGCTGGAAAACTCTATTTTGCTAACAAATGCCCCTCATCAGTAACTCAGCCTCAAGGATGAATTTAGAGGGTTAAGCAGAAAGGAAACATTTGACTTTTTACTTTAAAATAGCTAAAACTATTTGATCAGAAGAGATGAGAATTCAGATGTTGCAATAGCTTAATAGTATGGTAAAGGTAAATCCTGCAGTGCTTAACTTATCTGTAACTTTGTGTTTGTGCAATGTAACGGAGAACAAAACCAATCTTGTTGGCAGTAATGATATTACTCTTAAGTCTTTGCTTAAATACCTCATGGAGAAGGGAATGAGAGACAGAAAACCATCCTAAATAGGATGGAATAAGAAGCAACAGTTGTAACTCTGGCTGCCTCACTCTCAATTCACTTCTATTCAGAGAGCTCAAGTAAGAAACCACAGAAGTGTAAACAACCCCTTCCAAGTTGGAGTTGTGCTTGCTTGTTAAAGATTGTTTCAATGCATCAAAATCACAACTCTTCCTTCCAGTGTGGCATCGGCAGAATTTGCCACACGGTCACTTTGGTGTGCAATGTACTGGTGACTGAGAACACAAAGTGCTGAGAAATGCAACAGGAATAAAGCAATACAGATGGCAGAATATTTGCAGTTAATAAAAGAAGGCACAGTTGCTGTGTCTGAGGAAATTTACTGATGTATGTGTTGGGGAATGGCAGAGGGAAGCACCATATAGGACTTCTTATAGGCAGAGTAGGTAAGGCAAAGATATTACTGACAGAGCTTGGCTCTGTCCTGGAGATGCTGCATTAGAGTGTGGGTGGAAGCTGCATGGTTGTCCTGGATAAAAAATGTCAGAACAGGTATCACCCACCGGTGGCTTAAATAACTTGAATAGGGAAGACTGGCATCTGCCTGTTTTGAAGTCACATACTCAGTGCTGCAGTTCTGCCAGGCAGAGCCAGTAAATCTTTCTGGCTAGGGACTGGAGACAATGCTGGCTGGTACTGGAAATGAAATAGTGAATAATCCCAGAAAGAGGCAGAGTATGGGTAGAGGGAGCAAAGCAATGAACATTATCTCTTATTCTGCAAAGTTCTCAGTATACGCATTGCTTAATTGCAGACCTGATACCTGATAAACTGTCATCAGAAAAGGACTAGAAATAAAGAAAAGAGCTCTTGGGATTGGGTCAGGATGCCCAACACAGAAAGCCAATGGGGCCTCTTACTAACTCTGCAATGAAGGGTGAGGGGGGTCTCGTCAGCACTGCTGGGACAAGTTTAAGAGGATGTGAGCAGGGAGGATAATCACAGCACTCTGGCAGGTGGGAATGCATTGCAATAGAAAGGATGACCTGCACGGAGTGAGTTACTGCCAGATGGCTCCCAGCTGGGGGACTTAAGGAGACTGTGATCTGGCCTAATCAAATGCCTGGCACCTTCTCCCCCTGCAGTGTCCAGAAAGACAACCCTCACTGCTGGTGATACAGAGGATCGGGAGTGATGAGACTGCCTTTTACAACTACAGTCTGGGCAGTGCATGTAATTCTTTTTGTTGGCTTTCTCTCGGTGGCATTACCTTTAATATGAGGAAATGAAGGAGAAAAATTGCTACGAGCTTTGTAGGCCCTTTATCGCTTTAATCTCCTCTCTGCTTTCTGTCTTCCTGTCTCTTGTCATCCATCTTTGCAGAGACAGTGACCAAGTTAAGCTGAACAACAATTTAGATTTGTTTGTGACTGATCTGATTTCTACTTTCAGAACCTGTTTGAAATGGCCTAAATGTATTACTTTAACTAGGACTAAAATTTCAATGCCAATTCTGGAATCATCAGAGCAAGAATACAACGTAGATATACTGGATTTGGGGAAAGTTAAAAAAATACCCTGCATGTCTGTAGGTAGAAAAGTAGACTATACAATTTCTGGGATTCCCTTTAGAAGGACATGAGGGAATGGCAAGAAAGACTGCATTGTGAAGCACATTCCCTTACAGAAACTTGTCATGGTGGTTGTTAAGGTTTGGTGTTGCAAGAAGCTCTAAAGTTACTGGCTGAGCCTTCTGGATGGTTAGTGCAGAGCTTGCAAATGCTTTGTGTTAAGTTATATTGATTGCCTTGTGTATAATTTAATAAAGCTGAAGCCTGCTTTCTTTCCTTGCAGCTACACACTGCATCTGTCCTTGTTGGAGTGTTCCCATGGCAATCGTGGGCTGGATTTTTATTAGTTTGATTTACTCGATAAATAAATAGAAAAATAAAACAAGATAATTGCCCAACAATGAATATCTACCATACAAACACAGTGAAAACTGCACCAAAGGCCACCGGCAGCAGGCAACACTTCTAGTTTAAAAGTAGTGCAGAGATTCCCAATATACTTTTTCTGACCTTCATTGGCCCTTCCTCCATTAGGTGTCAGGCTCTGTTGCTTGTATGAGTTTCACTGCATACCAAATGTCTCTCCTGGCTTCTCATGTTCATACCATTGTTACTCTTGTTTAAGCAGTGGCAGCAGCTTTTATGCCCTCTTAGTCTGAATAGTTACGTTTGTGGGGAAGAAACTTCCTTCTTTTCTCCCTGGAGAAGTGGTAGAAAAACCTGTGCTAATAAAACAAACATCTATGTGTCAGCTGAGGTTTGCTCTCCTAACAGACTATTACATGAACATACAGGCAGACTGCTAAGAGGCCCCTACATCACTCTGGAAGCCAGCACTACTGGGAGATGTGGGGATGTGGCTCGACTCCTGATAACCGTGGGGCAGACAGAGGCACAGGCGGCCTTTGCCAGGGGTTCGCAGCACAGGTTCTTTAATGGAAGAACAAGAGAGGACTAGTCTGCAGGTTACTTAGAGGACAGGAAGACTCTGGTAGTAAGCTCACAAGGAAATCATATCTGATGCTTAAAATACAGATGTTTAGGTCACTTCTTTTACAATGTGGTTTGAGTAGATTTTCAACTCACTGCTCATAAATGTTAGGAGCTGAGGTTTGTACTATAATGGCAGAGCATTTAGAGCAGCGCAGAATGGGAGAGTTGTAAATGTGGCAGTGTATTCAACACTGACAATAAAATTTGACTTCAGCTTCCCCAAGTACTCGCTCTAATCTCTGGGAGCTGCTGATAGCTAATGATTGCCCGGCCGCTCCAACAACCAGTGCCAGTGGAAAACCAGAGGATCTTTGCCATGGCTCCTTGTTCCCTTGGGATAGCAGGTGTTGAGCAGGAGGTACTGCTTCTGAACAGTGTAAGTCCAGGGCTCTCTCTGCTGACTGCAGGGTACTTGTATTTCAGTCAAGAACCATTTAAAATCCTAAACTTCATATAAACTAACAGGAAAATATTTATTTTGAATGTTCACTGCACTGTTGATCAGAATATGCTATGCAGGATGCACCCAGTGGTGTTCGAGCAGCATATTAAGCTAGGCTTTTAATCAGAAGTAGATACTGTTATCCTTTTGAAGATCTCCTTTTTCTCTAGAGGACCTCACACAAGTGCAAAACTTTCTATGAGCATCTGCCGAATGGCTTAAGACATGCCTGAGTGTGAAAAGCTTCTAAACTTATGGAAACTGTCTTAAATGCTCATTGAAAGGCAGCTGTAACACAAGCTACCATTTGTGTCTCTCACAGGGAACTGTGGATCCTGTTTCAAATCTCATTTCTATGAGAATTATATCAGCATTTAAGCCTCCCACCACTGCTAGTTTTCAAAATTAGTGCTAAAATGTCAGTGCCTTTGTGGGGAACCTGTCATTATGAGAAAATTCCCATGACGGCAGCCTGCTCCCACCATTAGACCTGTAGAAACTAGGAGGCCTGGGGTTTCTTTCTTGACTTCGCTCCTGGCCTGCTCTTGCCAGCAACTCTTCTCATCTCTCTGTAAAATGGAGATAAAACTTGGCTTCTTTTGTACAATGTTATGAGCACTTCAAAGGGTGATGTTTCAAAAGAACTAAGTTTTATTAAGAACCTCTGTTGTTCTCACTTCCTTCTCTCCCCTGTGGTGTGAAATATTACAGGACCTGTGGCCTTGGAAGGTGTGGAGGCTCTCTCATGAGCCTCTCACTGCTGTTTCTGAGGCCAGCCTGCCTAGCAGGAAGGCTGAGCAGTGGGCCAGTAATTGTAAAATTTCACCCTAGGAGACTTTCCACTTCTGCCTAGGGTAATACCCCAGACAGACACTGTTTTAGAGCTATTACAGCCTGAATCACAGGTTTTGGGAGGGGGGAGAGTGAATAGATTGACCTTGGCTTTCCCCAGCCTCGTAAAGAGAGAACATATCCTAAAATAAACAGGAAGAAATCTCTTAGATGATGCTTCTTAGTCCAAGGACGCAATATGCACTCTCTCTCTGCGTGTAGATTATCAACATACCATTAAAAAGGTTTATTTGCTGGTCTTATGACATGATGAACACGAGTCTTCTTGGGTATTTGCAAAGCACTTGAAGGAAAAGCTTTGTGGCTTGGAGATGGGAAAAAAGAAGACCCTAGCTCTCTGCCACTCTGATTGGGGCTTGGGGTGGCTTGGGAGTGGCAAGCAGAAACCTGTAACTCTGATCAGATGGTGGGACAGCCCCTTCCATTTCAGTCTTCAGCCTGTGACCATTCTTCTGACTCGTGGAGAGCTATGTATGGTACAACGTTGTGTGTAAGATCAGGTCCTTGAGCCTTCTCCCCTGCTCCAGCCCTTTGTGACATTTCCTCCTCTGTGCTACCTGAAGAACAGTGGCTTTCTTCCGGCTCCTTTACTTGCTATTGGTGTTTTATTTAACCACCATTCTCTTCTTCAACTAGTATTTCCTTTTCTTTTTATTTGTTTTTCCACTTTGCTTCCCCTCTCCTATTCAGCACCTGATCCTGCTTCACTCTTTGGGGGCTGTGTCACTGGTGCTGGGACACCAGCTGTTTTTGCACCATACTTGCAGTGTGACGTACTCTTGGTACATATGCCATAGCATGAGCTTGAGTAATGATTTTTGCTCTTGCCAAACAAGTGCCTGAGAAATATTCTTAGAGAAAGGTCTTTTGAGGTCCCAAGCCTGTAACGTGGTACAGAGAAGCTGCTCCCCCAGGCAATGATGTTAAGAGTCACTGGGCAGGGAACACAGCTGTGTTGCGTTCTGTCTCCCCCAGCTCTCCTTATGTGCAAGACACTTTTGGTCTGGAAGACAGTACAAAGCTAAAGTTATGCTGCTTGGGCCACCACCTCCATAGCATCTGCCTTTCCTCCCTATTAAAAAGATGCTCACACTATGCATTGTTAAAGTGTTTTTGTGGTGGGGATATTGAGTTGGTATATACCTGACTGTTCACTACTGCACTGTTTGTGTTAGCTGGTAAGTAACGGGAGGTTTTTACTATAATACACCATTGTTTTGGTTGGTTGGTTGGTTGGTTTTTTACATGCCTAACCCTGCAACATACCAAGAATTTCAGTGGAAAGCTTGTCATATCCTAATTGGTCTTACAAATTTTGTACAGTACAAATGTTTTAGCAATGGAAATCTATTGATCAGAAGTTGTATAAATCCTGTTAGTCACACTAGCTGAACCCATGTGAACCCTCTGACAGGACTTGTATCCTAAATTCCTATGGTACCATTACTACCTGCACCTTTTATAAATAGGTTTTTATTTGAGCTCCTGTGTCTTCGTGTTCTGGTGCACTAAAGCATGATGTCATCTGATGTGATATGTGGGCTGCAAGATCTCGGCTCACCAGCCTTTCTCGACTATGGGCTGTCAGCTCCACATCTCCCTCTGTTTGTCAGCTAGAGTCACATCCATAGCATTTTGGTTGAACGTTTCTTGTCTACTCTGACTAAGAAAAGACTCTGAAAAACAAATGATGCTTCTTTACTGAGTTGCAATGATTTATGCAAATGACAACAGGAAAGAGGAAATGCAAATGCCTTGTGCTTCCAGAAATTTCAGGTTTCTGTTTAATTACACTCTAGGCCAGACACTTTGAGGGCACTATTCTATTACTTGGGTTCTTGAACTCATTAGGCCTTGTGCCTCACAGCACCACATGGAGTATGTCTTAATAGACCTGAAAGGTACGGCATGCTGTGACTTGATTTTATTTACACTTATGTAAATATCACCATGTTTATTTTAAAATGACTGAACTTCTGCAGTGACTCTGGGGTGGTAAAGACTGCTGAAAGAACAGTTAGGTTCCTATCATCCAAATCTGGAAGACCTCATTTAAAATCATGCTCACTGTTTGACATTTCATACATTGTTGAGCTCATCCAGTGAAACTATACTGGTCTGTTGCCTGGTCTGTACTGGCCTCCTGCTTTCCTGCTTTTTTTTTTTTTTTTTTTTTTTACTAGCCCAGTGACTCTAGCTGGATTTCCAATGACAGAAGTGATAGCTATCATTTCCCAGTAATATGAAAAAAATATAATTCCAACAAAAAAAATTGAAACATATTTTCTTTAATTTAACTGAAACTGCTCCATCTCATAACTGACTGTCCCGGATCCCTGTGTCTCTAACATCAGAATTCCATCTCAAAAGGACAACTTGACTAGCCAGAAAAGGAAGCTCTAAGACACTACTGGTGTAATGAGATAGATAATTTTCTGACTTATTGTGTGGTGCTGATTAGAAATTTTCTGTCAAAGTGTTTTTATTTTCTCTAGTCAGGAGCCACTGATTTGACAGCTGTTAGTGGAAATGTACCGATCGGTTTTGGCAGGCAAGTCTTCTCATGCAGGAGAAAGAATATCTGGAGCAAGGCAGATGCCTGTTTGCAGAGCATCCCGCTTGTCCTGGCTGGCAGCCCCTCCCAGGTCCCTGCAGACTGACTGCTTCCAGTGCTCTACAGGCCTGGAGACTTACAACCTGGGACCTTAAACTTCCATCTCTAATAGCCCAGATGGGGACAACTTAAGGTTGCTACTGCTGGTATGAGGCATGGCCTTCTCAATCTCAAGTTAGTTCAGTTCTGTGTTTAAGTAAGTAATTAGATATTAACTAGGCCAGAGAGAGAGCAGGTGACTGAAACTGTTATAGGACAGCCACTTAAACTGTCTCTGGCCAGTGAGGTCCTGTCCCTATGTCCCCTTCATACCAACCCTGGCTGCACGTTCCTATCTTCTCACTTGGGTCATGCTCGTCTCATGCTGCCTGAAGGCATTCCAGAGAGCTAAGATACATGCAGAATGAATCTCTGGGGAGGAGGGCCTTTAGGTTCTCAGAGTGGCTCACGACAGGATGAGATACAAATAAGTGCTGGCACAAGGGATGGGAAGGTTTGGCTGGGAAGAGGTGGGAGAAGGGCACACACCTATCCCTTCGGACAGCAGCAGGCCATTAGAATGGCTTTAGCCTCACTTCATACCCTGATTTCTGAGTCCTACCTGGCATGTGTACAGCTGTATACTAATGTTTTCATCTGGTTTCAGGTGATGAATACATATATATCGCTGCTGACAGTCACGACATGGTTAGCATGTGAGCTGAAAATACTTTACACTCAGACTCAGATTCCTGGTTGCAAACTCATATGTACAAGCAACATGGCCTATGCATAAACAGACGGCTACTTCGGGATATCTTGCTTTCTCATGAGTGATTTCCCCCACTGGAAGAACATAGATATCTCTAGGTTTCATCAAGATGTGGAATCAGGAGATCCATTTTCAACATGGCCACGGCTACCTCTTTGCTCCCTTGTCTTCCACAGCCCACTTCTTCTCTCTTACTGCTGCTCTGCTGCTCTCTCAAATTAAGCTAAACAGTGTTGCAAGACTAGGAGACGTGCAGACCTGGCAAATGGTTTTGCACATGTGCTTCCTCAGAGGTTTCAGTCCCAGGAGGAGGGTTCAGCTGGCCTTGCCTGGAGCCAGCAGAGCCCATTCAGCAGGACTGTGCCTAACACCTTATTTACAGCAATGACCTGTCCCCCACCAGCTGCAAACCACTGTGTCAGGGACATCTGGTATAAGCTGCCATCTGTGCCTCCCAGCTCACAATGAGCTCAGTGGGATTACTGGTATTCATAAGGCTGGCTGATGCTGCCATTTTTAATATTTCCTTTCTTAAAGTTAGCTAAGTGAGATTTTTATTAAGTATAGTCTACATGTGAAGCTGAGAGCCTTTCTGCTTCCAGGCACAGGGTGCAAATGACCGCTGAGCTGCTGTGGAAGGTAGCTGGAATTTTGACTGGTTCATTGCTAATTATTGCTTCAGTAAACAACAGCTGTTCAGATGCAGCTCAGCTTCTTCCTTTGAAAAGATTACAGTGCCCAAACTGTAGTCTGGTATTATTGAAAAAAGAAAAAAAAATGTTATAATCATTTCACTCCCCTACTGCTACAGATTTTATGGGCCTTGTAGTGTTCTGTTATGTCAGGCATATTAATTGCTTGCGAGTCAATGTTAAGCAAATGAAACAGCAGTGCCAGTGTTTGGACACTTGGTTATAGACAGTTTAACAGCAGTCTTCTGGAGAGACTGTGCATTAGTCTTAAGATTATTTTTCAGCACTAGAGGAAAGGCTCTTTCAAAGTAACTATAAAATGAACCATTGCTGCCATGCAATCGCAGTAATAAGCTGTTAAGGTACATTGCAAAGCATGAGGTCAGAGGCAGTGTGTTCTTCCAGCCACCCAAGAAGTGCAATAGCAACTAATTAGTGCAGCTCCTTCAGAGGCTATTGCAACAGGAGGAATGAAAGGCAGAAAAGTGCAAGGGGCGCCCCACTGTTACTGTCTGCCCTTTAGATGAAGGAGTTGTTGGTATTAACTTAGCAGAGGCTGAAGGCCTGACCCAGCACAGTACTGAGTGTCACTTGGCACTGAAAAGAAAAACAGCCCTGTTCTCTACTCCATGCAGTTCCTGGCATTCGGCTTTCTTCCTGAGGAGCAGGATTTATTGGGGCATCTTCCTTGATTTACTAAGGAGCAAAAAATTACAAATTTACTTTCAAGGCATGTGCACACACGCACTTTACTGCACAATACCAGAGCAAGCAGTTCTCCTCTGCCCTCCCAGCCAAGGCGGCTGTAGCCCTGCAGTAGCTGGCCCAGTGATGGTATTCGGCTGCGGCAGTGCCCACAGCCAGCCACCAGCTACTGCGGGGCTGCCTCCAGCCAGAGCACATCCCCTCCAGCTAAGCTGAGATACAGGCTGCTCTTTGTTTGAAGCAGTGATCTCCACGCTGTTGCATTTCACTGGCTGCAGATGAAAGCCATCTGTAAGTACCTTTTGTGCCATTAAAAACAAAAGCCCCCACATATTTTACTACATGCATATACCAGCAGTCAAGCTGGCACCCTTTGATTGCATTTAAAAAGGAACAAGGTGGTATTGAGCAGCTGCTTATGTCCAGGTGCAATTCAGCCAGAGAAAGGTCCTGCTTTAGGGCAGCAGAATAGGACTGGCTGGTGCGGCTGTGCAATGCAGCAGGGGCCAGGGGAAGTACTGCTACAGGCAGCTAGGCTGAAGGATGCAGGCAGGGTCTCGCTCGTGGTGCTGCCCCGCCAGAGAACATGCCACCTCCTCTGCAGGGCTGCAGGGAGAGTGGAGAGGGAGCAAGAGGTGGCACCGGGTGCAGAGCAAGACATGCCAGGTTGTCTGCCCGGCTTGGATCAGCCAGGGACCATGCTGCGGGTCAACACAGAATCATAGAACGGTTTGGGTTGGAAGGGACCATGAAGGTCTTCTAGTTCACGCCCCTGCAGTGAACAGGGACATCTTCAACCACAGCAGGTTGCTCAGAGCCGTGTCCATCCTGACCTTGAATGTTTCCAGGGATGAGGCACCTACCACCTCTCTGGGCAACCTCTTCCAGTGCTTTACCACCCTCAGCATAAAAAGTACTTTCCTAATATCTAGCCTAAATCTCTCCTCTTTTAGTTTAAACCCATTACTTCTTCTCCTATTGCTACAGGCCCTCCTAAAAAGTTTGTCCCCGTCCTTCCTGGAGCCCCTTCAGGCACTGGAAGGCCCCTATAAGGTCTCTCCGGAGCCTTCTCTTCTCCAGGCCGAACAAGCCCAACTCTCTCAGCCTGTCCTCACAGCAGAGGTGCCCCAGCCCCCGATCATCATCGTCGTGGCTTCCTCTGGACCTGTTCCAACAGCTCAATGTCCTTCCTGCGCTGAGGACTCCACAAGTGGACAGAGCACTCCGGGAAGGGTCTCATGAGAGCACAGTAGTAGTGCAGAATCACTTCCCCTACACGAGATACTGCTCCTGAGGATGTGGCATCTTCAGGCACCATTTAGTTGTCACCCATTTATTTCGCTATTTATCCATTTATTTTTTTCTAGAACCCGGCCTTCAGCGAGCGGAGCGGCAGGAACAGCCCCGCACCCCCACCGAGCCCCTAAAATGGCGGCCACGGCCCCACGCGGCCCGCGGCCGCCCCAGCCGTGCCCGCCAGGGGGCGCGCGGGCCCCGGCCGAGCCGCGCGGGAGGGCGCCGGGCGGGCGGGGCCGGGGCGGAGCGGGGCAGAGGAAGGGAGAGTGGGCGCCAAGGGGCGGGGCGGGGGTGCGGGGGCGCCACGCGGTTGTCGCTACGGCGGGCACTGCGTTCGGTTGCCGTGGCAGGGCGGGGAGCGGCCGGGAGCGCCCGCTGATGATGGGATCGCAGAATGGTTTGGGTCGGGAGGGATCGGAGACCATGCAGTCCCAGCCGCCCCGCCGTGGGCACGGGCACCTGCCCAAGGCCCGCTCCACGCTGCGAGCGCGGGTAATCCCCTCCCTTCAGCAGGAGGTCGGTTGTGATGTGGGGCAGGCCCGGGTGAGGCCGGGAGGGAGCAGTTGCCTTGCCCTCGGCCGTCCTGGCGTTCTGAGCCCCACACCTGGGCCGGGGCAGTGCGGGGTTTCAGTACAGGCTGAGGGACCCCGAGATCAGCCCTGAGGAGAAGGACTTGGGGTGCTGATTGACGACAATCTGGACAAGAGCCGGCACTGTGCGCTCCAGCCCAGAGACCAACCGTGTCCTGGGCTGCACCAAAAGCAGTGTGGCCAGCAGGGGAGGGAGGGGATTCACCCCCTCTGCTCTGCTCTCGTGAGAGCCCACCTGGAGTGCTGTGCCCAGTTCTGGAATCCCCAACATAAGAAGGATATGGAACTGTTGGAACAGTCCAGAGGAGGGCTGCAAAGATGCTCAGAGGGCTGGAGCACCTCTGCTATGAGGACAGACTGACAGAGTTGGGGTTGTTCAGCCCCGAGAAGAGAAAGCTCTGGGGAGACCTTATAGGGGCCTTCCAGTACCTGAAGGGGCTACAGGAAAGCTGGGGAGGGAGTTTTCACAAGGGCAAGGAGTGACCCGACGAGAGGGAATGCCTTTGAACAGGAAGGGGGAAGATTTAGATTGGCTATTAGGAAGAAATTCTTCATGATGAGGGGGGATGGTGAGGCCCTGGCACAGGTTGCCCAGGGAGGCTGTGGATGCCTCCTCCCTGGAAGTGTTAAAGGCCGCGTTGGATGTGGCCTTGATGGTGTCCCTGCCCATGGCAGGGGCGTTGGAACTGGATCATTTTTAAGGTCCCTTGCAACCCAAAGTATTCTAGGTTTCTATGGGTGCCCAGCAGGCCCAGCCAGGTGGGATTTGCACAGAGTGGTGACTGGGTACTGTCTCACCTTCCCCAGAGCTGACAGAGCATGGAACACCTGGGAAGGGAGACTCGGTAATTGAGGGCAATGTACGCTCAGGGCAAAGTGCAGTTGCTGTCGGCGCAGACAAGGTTTTATTATTTTACTTTTTTTTTCTTTTTTAACCTAAACACCTGCCTCTGGATGCCTTGAAGACATGAACATGCAGGCATATTGGCTCCTACTGTGCTCGTGAAAAGAATTTAGTAGAGAGTGAGGAGGTTTATTTTAGTTAGTTTTAATAACCGGCTACTATAAAAAGTAATAGAACAGTACATCTCTGCTGTGGAAACTGAGATGTTTTTAAAATGCCTCAGCCCTGCACTGTGCGTTTAAGAACTCAGGACTTCAATCTTTGTTGGCTTCAGTCTGTATCGAATTAATTTGGATAGTTCAGGGTTGGAAAAGGGGAGGGGATAAGGGGAAGACAAAGCCAAATCCTCTGGTCTTTAACATTTACAAAGGTTTCACTTTGGTGTCTCCTGTGCAACTAAATGGTGTACCATCATCCAGTTTAACGTCTGATTAGCAGCATCCATTACATGTAATTTTAACAGTTGTCTGTATTGCTAAAAGCTTCCAAAAACTACTTCTGTAGTTTGTTCTAGTGTTTATCAAGTAGACCTCCCCCATGTGTTGGGGTTTTTTTGTACCAAATTCCTAATGTGAATTTTATCAGAATTGCATTCCTACTCACTATTTCTTCCCTATTTAGAAGAAAAGTACTATAATGTGTTGGTTTTTTTTTTCCTGCCAAGGCACTTGGATTCTATTGTCACAGCACCCTTCGGGGTTGGTTTTTTTTTCTTTTTTTTTTTTTTTGGTGGAAGGTGGGTGAGCTGTTTAAATATCTCCCTCAAGGTATTTTTTTTTGCCAAGCCTCTGATTTATGTGATGACTCCTTCTGCTCTCTCTCCAGGGTTTTAACGTCTTTGTGATGCATGCACCAGGCCTGTATGCAAGAGTAGTTTGCTGGTGCCATATGCAGAGATAACATTGCCTTCCTATTCCTTGTTTAACAAGGCCAGTAATCTCATTAAGCTTCTCTATGCCTATGAGCTCTTCACTGCCACCACTATTGTACTGGAATCTCACAATGAGTTATTTATCTATTATGCGCTCCTCATTCTTTCCAGTCATTGCTCTCTTGTAGGCAGCTACATACCTTTCATAGTAAGATTTGCATTTCTTATTCTGAGGTATTTTACTTCTGGAGTTGCCTGTATTAAAATGCGTTTTGTTTGAATGGGCTCACTTTAGCGAGTGATCCGTATTGTTCTGTATGACTGCTCTGTCCTAGCCATTATTTGCCACTCAATCAATTTCTGTCATCTGCAGATGTTGGCATCACTATTTTTTTTTAATATGTGCTTCTCCATCATTGTGGAAAATGGGGGCTAGCACCTGGTCCTAGTACTATTGTATTGTGCTCCCCCCCAGCCTCCCCAGCCAGTGTTTTCCCCAGTAGTTCTTGATAGCGAACACTGAAAAGAATTTTCAACAGCATCACGTGGTGTATAGTTACTCTCAGATTTGATTCTTCTATTAGCTTTCCCCATACTATTTTCTTTTTGATTGATGTAAGGTTAATTGGTTCATTAGATAGCCATTCCTGTAATTTCAGTTTTAAAATGATTCTTGGGCTTGAAATGTGGACATTCTTCATTGCTTTGGGATAACAGTTTCCCGCATGCCTGCTGTCTCAGACAGCTTAAGTGTGATTGAGTAACTAGAGCCAGTTGAAACATGTTGTCGCCTTCCAGCCTTGTTCTTAGTTTCTGAATTTCTTCCTTTTCCTCCTGAATCCCAGAAGGCTTTATTAAGACAGCTTTGTGCGAACCATTAACTCTAAGCTGCATAATTATGTTACTATGAGCTTTGACTTATAGTAGGAAAAAATAAATGCGTGCATCTCTAGGATATATTCCTCAATGACAGAATTTTAACTCAGTAAATTAAAAGGTTTACTTAATTTACATACGAAGTTATAGTAATTAACAGCAAGAGTTTACCTGCAGAACTACTGAACGCAATAAAATAAGTTCTGTGAAAACGTGATTGCCATGTTACGGTGCTTGTTTTTCACCTTCCAAATTGCACATAAGACGGGTGGTGGTGGGGTTTAGCTTGCTTTGTTTAGAAGTGGGGAACAATATTTAGCATATTTATCGTTATTTAGGGATGCATTTTTATGTCATCCTTGCACAGTTTAGAACTGCATACATTTGTGATGCTAGAAATTGGCCCAGGGTATTTTTTTTTCCTAAATGTTTTTTAAGGCATGTGTACAAGGACTAGTACAGTTAAGATAATCCTCATGCCAGTATTTGTGTGATATGGTGTGACTTCACTTTCACTGTTGCATTTTAGACCACCTAATGACAGGTCATTTCCCTTTCCCTCCCCCTCCATGCCCAGTACATCCGAATACTAAAGCAGGGCAGACTGTGCCGAGCATGGGACAGCATGTTCTTGCACTCCATCACCCTAACAGTGCTTTGTGATTAGGAAGTGGCATGAGAAACAGACTTTTCCACTGTCTTTTCATTCTGAAAGGCCTAAGACATTTTTAGTGATCTGCAACAAATACTCTGCTTTCTGAGATGGATGAGCAGAGAAGCTGCATTTTCCTCAGATTTTGGTTATTTGCTTGCTTGAAGTGCTGGCGTCGTTATTTACATTACTCTTAAAGTTGGAAAATGGGCTGGGGAAGCAGCAGGGCTCTATCTATTATTAGTGGTTTGACTTTTTTATAGGTGTAGCCTAGATACTCAGTTAAATTTGCCTCATATGGTCACTCTGCTACAAAGGTAAAAACTTCAGAGGAAAAACTGAAGTCTTAAGTTCTGTCTGTCAGCATGACGGCTAGAGAACGTGCAGAACATGCATTCCTTTTTTTCCCGGGGGGTAAAAATTGGAACCTACCCATCAATTAACTGGTTTTCATTCTGGCTTTTTTTTTTTTTTTTTTTTTATCATTGAGCCCCAACAACTTCTGTGCAGTCAAAGATCAATTTAATTTTATAAGCATTGCATATTTAGTCCTTAGCACTAACTGGCGTACGTGAGAAACTGATCAGTCTGGTTGGTTTGGATGTGGCTTTACAGTTAGGGGTTTAATTTCATTGTGCCTGTGCTGTTCAGTTTCTGCTGTGCAATGCTCTGCTTTGGCTTATTTTTAACCCTGGCAGCTTCTAATAGGTGTCAAATAAACAGCTTCTAATAAGCTGCTTAGAAGCTGTTTCTAATAATGGTCTTTGCTTTGCATTCCCCATCACCAAAGAATTACACACTAGTCTCTTCTTCTTTTTCTTAAAGGTTCTCAAGCTGGCCATATGTATAGCTGTAGCTTGCCATTCTGGAGTTAGCAGTAAAACAAAGTATTAACACTTCTAGAAGATTTCTTTTTTTTTTTTTTTCTGAAACAGAATTCAAACATTTGGTCATCTCAGATTCTCTGCAAATGCAGCCTGTTCTCTCATAGACAATAATTTTAAACTCTTACATTACGTAGTGTTTTTTCTTTTGCAGTCTTTTAGCCATCACTTAAAATTGCCTCTGAAGAGTGGCAGTGGTAATGGCATTTTTTTACTCTCTTGTCAAAATGCAAATCTCTCACCTCTGAGGTGTGAACACAGAAAGCTCTCTTACTGCCTTTTTTTTTTTAATAACAAAATTAGGCCACAGTTAGCTAAGCAGAGTGACCCGATTCATGCTGGTTCAACATGTTATCAACTCCAGGTTGTCACTACAAAGTAAGTGTGGTGAAGTCTGCCTGTTCCAACTAAAATCAAAGCAGTCTCTTGACATGTAGCAGTGCTGAAGTCAGCGGTTTCTGCAGAGTGGGTCTAAATGCAGATTGAAAGATTTCTTCTGTGTATATATGTAACTACCAGTGCCAACCTAATTATTTATAATCAAATATTTTTTGTCGTGTTTTTATTCAGGAGGACATTAGAGAAAACAGTTCTATCTTTTTGTTCTTTGGCTTTTCCTTATCTATAAAAGATTTGGCTTTGTGAGATATATTTAATGTTTTCTTTAAAGTAGGCCACCTGAGAGATCCCATGGAGTAATTCACTTTGCTGAGTTAGCAGACGAGGCTGTTGGACAGAGCCAGAAAAGATACTGCCAACTGTGAAGCAAATGAATCGATACCAGTGCAACTGGATCAGTTTGCTTCTTCCGATATAACAAGAAAAGCAACAGCAAAGATGCACTATATGACATACAGATTTAAGAAACCAAATATAAACACACGCACACACACACATTGGGTTGGCTTTTATTGGAAAGCCTAGATGCAATCTATAGTTATCAATTTGTGGAAAATTCAGGACACATATAAAGTTAAGAAGGCAAATTAAAAGAACAATACAAATCAGACGAAATATACATCTCAAAATATCAGGATAGCATTTTGACTGGCATTGCCTAAAATACTTAAAATTTCCTTTTTTTTTGTAATATGCTTCTTTTAGTTATACATTTTTTTTTTAAAAGATCTTTTGTTTATATATTCCCCAAGGTCACTATTTCCTGCAGGAGCATGTCCAGATCACAAGTCTTTTTTAGCAAGAAATAGGCTCATTATACCTACTAACAAGGCCACTAATTGGCTTGATTTGACTTTATCTAAAATGATTACCAACAGATACTATAATTTGTTGTTTATTAGTGCCAGAACAAAGGAGAAGGAACTGGTACGCGTCAAGTAGAAGATATATTTCATTGTTGACATGTTATACAAGCTTTTCATATTCAAACAGAACAGAAACATTTGACAATTTAGAATATGAGCCTATTTCAACAGAGCACTTACAGCATGCTAAATACAGTGCTGTGGAAGAGCCACCCAACAGAACTGCAAACACCTAGCATTTTACATCTTTAAAAAGAAAACGTAGATCAATGACACGCCTCTGGGGTCTGACATATCATCCTCTCTAAATTTAGGGCCCTCAAGACTTCAAGGGTAAAAATACTAACAACTAATCTGTGCTTTCATTCTAATAGATGATTAGCATTCATTATATGTGTAATTAGTTCTGTATGCTCTACCAAATACACACATACAGTACTAGCACTGATACTGTAGATTCGGTAGCAACTTGGCTGGGAGAAAGTCAAATCTGTTTATCAAACAATCCTAATGTGCAATTTAGAGTATGTAATACCATAGACTCTTGGAATACAAAGCAGTTAGAAAACTATTTTTAGTACATCCACTTGAACCATTCATAGTTAAGACAACGTTCACTTACTATGTTTCGTCATTATAATACATGGATAGAAATACTGTGTATATTTCAATGAACATCAAAACCCCCCCAATTTTGCCTCATCTTAAAAATATTTATTTTTGTGGCTGAATTTAGTGCTCATGACAGTAAAGCTCTAAGAATGGTTTCAGCCAAGATGTCGAACAGATGCCATAGATGCCACTACAGGCTTCCTTCCTATAAGGAACCAGCTGCACACTTCAGTTCTGTCCTGCAGCAAATATACTGGGCCTTGGAGCAGAGCATGCCAGATATATGCAGTGGTGTGGAGATGCAGATTAGGCACTAGAATTGGACCTTCCTCTCCATCCCCAGGTTCAGTATTCACAGTAATGGGATTTGATCTGCCAGCTCAAGGCCAGGAGACGAACCTACTGAAGAGTCTGCCTGCCTAAAGAGCAATTCTGTAGCATCAGGTCAGAGGTACGCTTCTTCTATCTGGAGTTATAACATCTAAAAGAGCTGTATTATACAGAAGACAAAGTTGACATAACTGGATGAAACTACATCATTTCTTCTTCTTCTACATACAATTTGCCAAGCACCTGAGACACTATTCTCTCCATTGTGAAACAAAGCTTCTAAAAAAACAACAGAAACCCCACCTGGTATGAATAAATGTCCATTTATTACGTTAGGGCTGGAAAAAGACAAGGAAAACCCAACCTATTAAAGTCTTCCATCATAATAAATGAGACTTATTTGGTTACTGTGCCTTCTAACAATGACTGATGAAGTAGCACTGGCCTGGGTGACAGGAGAGGTTCGGGAAGAGAGGGACCTGTGGTCTGATTCAGCCAGCCACTTTGGAGTGTCCCATCCTATCAGCAGAGTGATAGATGCACAGCTTTAAACCTAATACAAAAATATTAACACTTTTGGACATTAGTCATCACTGTTATATCTCTACAATATAATCCTTTATACTGTACAGCTATAACATAAAAGGTTCAATTCCTTTTTTAAAAAAATCACACACAGCACATGTTTTTATCATTTTATTTTTAAGTATAAACTTTTTTAAACACTTTACATAAATTAACTCCTCTGAGACTAATATTTGATGTACAGTAAATTGTAATTCATATAAAAATCCATAAACAACTTGTCTCACATAATTTACAAAAAAATCAGGGTTTCCTTTGCTTATCTGCAACAAGGATTCTACTTGCCATTTCCCCCCCAAGGCAAACCATGTTAGCATTGTAAAATCCAGTATTAAATTCCCATGGTAGCATAAGTCACTTGTGCCAATGTCCTTTTAGAAAGCAGCACAGTTTAAAGCAGTTGGGTTGTCTATAAACAGTAATTTTTGCCCCACATTTTAAAATTAACAGATATATACCACATCCTATGCAGTGAGAAAGAGAGAGAAAGAGAAAGAAAGAGACTACTTTTCATAAGCAAAGGTCAACAATTCAGTAATATTTGGAAACACTGTATGGGTCTGTATCTTAATTAAATACAGTGCCTCAAAGGAACAACCAGCCTGTTGCAAAACCTGTAGGCCTTTTTATTTTCTTTTTTTTCTTCTTTTTTTTTTTTTTTTAATACTTCTCAGTCCAACTTGAGTGCAGCGATATGCATATGTAAACATATTCTTTAAAGCAGATCACCTTTAAGGTCATTGAGAAAAAACAAAAAGTTTTGTCATTAGCAGTATCATTCTTCTGGAAGGCGCTCTTTTCATTAGAGTCTGTTTGGATTGTGCTACAGAAAAAATCTGAGCAAAGATGTAAGCTTAGGCTCAAGTAGTAATGCAGCAAAACAGTTTGGTCTCCTTTTTTGAAGACACTGATACACAGTCTCTTTGGCAGCCTGAGCTAAGCCAGTGTGTTACCTCTTTCCTATCTCGCTTTGTCTGAGGAACTGTATATTGTTAGCACTGTCTGCTAATTCTGGATATTGCTCCACAGAGAGTACATAGTACCCATCATATCCTTGTACCTTTCCAGCACTTAGCAACTGCCTCTTTTCTCCTTCTGTCCACAACCTGGCACCTTCCTCTCCATCTCTTACTCTCTGTTGTTCTCTGGCCCAGGCACTGGAAAGAGCTCTTTGCCTGGCTTGCTCCAGTATTCGGGCCTTTTCCTCATCAAGTGTCATGCCATAGCGGACATGAAGTGCTAAAGCCCCGTACTGCATTTCAACATCAGCAAACCTGCGAGTCCTGCCGTTCACCACAGTGGTGGACTGGGAAACAGTGACGTTGATGCCGTTCTCCAGGGCCTTCCGCCCACTTGTCAGCCTCAGTGTCCCAAGGTCACTCTCAGGGGAGGTGGTCTTGATAAAATAGTGCGTGTCCTTTCCCTCAACAGTGAAATGCAAGTTTTCTAGGTAGTAGGCGTTGTTCAGAACAGCTGCCACTTTTATGCAGTCCTCATTTGCAATGTTGAGCACATTTGTTTGCACTTTGCCTTGATTGACAGCGAGCATCACCCCTTTCCCAATCAGAGACTTCACTGTAGCAAACCACAGCCATGACTTCTCTCCACTGGATTTCCGTCTGCTGACCTGCACTTCTGCCATCTTTCCCAGGGAAAGGAAAGCCTTTGCTTGTCTTGCCACTTGTTGTTGCACCCCAGAAATTGGCTGTAAACAAGAACAGACAGAAGTTTTACCAGCAATCTGCAGTCCTCTAGATGCCAAACAGCCACACTTTCTTGGTGTGCTGCCCATGGCCAACAACAGGATTTGCCTCAACTGACAGTGCCAAGGAGTTAATTAAACCTACATACTGCTTGTTCTGCTGATGTACAAGACTACTTTGTTTGATAACGTCCAGTGCTTTTTCTTTTCATCTCCCTGAGAACCTGCACCAAAATAGGATTCAACTTCAGAGGCTACTTACTGTGCTGCACAGGATACACCTTGGCAATACTAATACTTAATATGGGTAAGAGCTATCTTACTACAGTGTTGCCTCACCTCTGAGCTTGTTCAGCTATGATTCCTGTCTGCCATGTGCCCATCCAAAACTGAAAGATTTTTGCAGGTCATGATGCTGCGCTTTAAAACAGGAACAAACCTTTCTTTACAGTGGGTCTGGAGATGGGAGTCTTTCTCGAGACCAAACTGCAGGGAGGCTCTGCTAACCCCTCAAGGTGCTAAAGGAAGTGTGGGGGGGATCAAACTGTAATGATAGTTTTTACAGTAAAAGAGAAGGGAAAAGAAGATACAGAGCAGAGGTGGAATACTGAAGACTTATGTCCTTTCTTGCAAACAGCTGCAGAAACTCATAAAAGGGGATGTGTGAAAATGCTGTGGCAAATTGAGTTGTGTGAGCTTCCATTTCACTGTGTGCTCCCTCCTGAAATTCAGAGGAGTGCAATCCCGAATACAGCAGAGTGCTTTACTGACAGCTAACAAAAAGAAGGGGCAATAAATGGAAAGAACTAATGGACAAGTACAGGATATGCTTGTTTGGTATTTCATGTTTTACCGTATCTGGGATGTTCTTGTTGAAAAGGTAGGTGAGCTATAAAGGGGAGGAAATAAAGAGGTACAGTTGTGAGGTGCAAAAGCACAAGATGGAAAGGCCAGGATAGAAGAATCTGTTTAAAAAGTTTGCTTGACTGAGAGAGGCCTAGTATGCCTGATGACCTCTTGGTAAAGAGAGAAGATAGCTGGGGAATGGGACCTGACAGTGTAACTGCTGTGGTCAGCCAGAACAGCCAGCAGAGCAGGAGCAGGAATGGTTAGACAGTGCAGCTCGCTACTGGGGCAGCTCACATTACAGGGTCAGCCGTGGTTGGGTGAGATCTTACAACTGCGCAGAATAGGCACATCTTATCTGCCTAACCCTGGGAGTTAAGAGCTACAAGCTGTGAATGAGCCAGTATTGACAGGGGTGGGGAGCAGACAGCGGCCCTAGCAGTTGTCTCAGCGGGAAACAGAGAGAAAGATTTAAATAGCTTTGACTGCACTTTCGAAAAGCAGTACTTAGTTTCTGTAGATGATCCAGTTTATCTTCCAATTGACCCTTTCTCCCTTCAGTAAAATCCTGTTTAAAGCATTTGATTCATTGCTGACAAGTGAGGCAAAAGCCTGTTTAGCTTTCCCAAATTTCTAGGTGGGAGACCAAGCAGGACTCATTTAATAAATAACTTCAACAACCTTTATTCAGCCTTGCTGCTAATCAAAGCCTGGCAAAAGGTTTGCAAAGGCTTCTCTGCTCTGCTATGAGGGTGGCTTTCTGGAGGGGACAGTTCCTGATGGAATTATGAATTGACTTGGAGTCTCAGCTCTTGAATGTGGCAGATTCCTGTCTGCACTTGCTAACAAGTACAGATCTCAGCTGTTGTAAATCCTACATGAAAGCTCTCGAGCACAAAATATATTCTAGACAACACTTTCATCAGTGAGAGCAGCAAGATGCTAAAGCAACTTCATAATGAAAAAGTTTATTTTTAATATGCATCCTCAGAGCTCTGAAGCAAAACCTCAGAGGTTGGTAAAGCTCACTCAGTCCAGAATGTTTCAAAATACTAAGTGGTTTGTGTGTTTACTTCTCACTCCAGGTGCCTTTGCTTGTTCAACAGTGAATATCACAGCAACAGCTTCTTCCCACCTGAGAATTTTGAATCTTTGTGTTCCCCCCACTTCTCTCTTTCTTGCTGTCATGTCACACATCCCTGGCACTCCTTACATTGCTGAGCTGTTTCATGAAGAATTTTGACAACTAGTTGTCTTCTCTCATTTCTTTGACCAGACTGGTTCTTTTCCTGATGCACCTTTACTGGTGTTAGTGAATAATTGCATTCTTTAGCCCTTGAGATCTAAATAAACAACTTCTGATAGTTCTTCACAGCCATACCTGGTAACAGTCTCTTATCCCCTGATACAACTCCCTTGCCTGGAGTACTTGCAAAGCTCCTCCTTCACTGCCTCTACTGTTCATGTGAGGCACTATTCTCATGCTATGCTCTGAGGACTTCCCCTTTTACTCGATCCCTGGCTATTAAAAATATATATATAGAAGGTCACTTCATGCATGCAAAATTAGCTTTCATACGCTCTCTTCTGCTAGGCCACCCTTCTAATGATTTTTTGTTTAAAGTAAATTGAAAGGTTCTTCAAGATCATATCCACTTTTAATATCGTGAAGTTCTCTTTCATGGTTCTTGTAAAAAGACCTCTGTTTTTGACTCCTTGCAAGGGGATTACCTGTCTTTTAACACTTCCTTCTTAACTGAGAACTATAGGATTTTTGAGGGCATAGGTCTTTGATCTTCGAGTAAGTTTGATTTGTAAATCTTATTTTCTTAAACAGCAGATTCAGATTTTAACTTCCACATCTATTTCTCCCATCATTTAAAACTGTAGCAGATTTTCAGGACTGAAGTTCCTTTTTTTTCCTCCCAAAGAACTTCACAAGCACCTGGAGTTTTGGTTTTTATGTAATGTAATGGCTTTTACCTCAGGTAATTTCATTTTCAATATTTTATCTTTACATATAAAACATGGTTAATATTAAAGAGAAGTAAAATTGTAGTGGTGCCTGGTATGCATAATTTATATCACCTGTTCTTCTGTTTATTTCACAGTCTACTTTTTACTACAGTGTTCAGTTTCTGCCTTCAGGCAGAACGTTACTACAAATCTAATCTCTGTCATTTCTGCTATGAAACTTGAACAGCTTTAAAGGATCTTAAATGTCTTTTCATTGATTACTGTCTTTCTCTATTTTTATTATTGCTGATAGCAAACAAAGGCTTATTTAAAATGGTATGCAACTTAGCAAATCTGTAATAAAAAAATACTGTAATTTCTTATTCTTTTCAGAGTAGATAGAAATTTGAAAAGAACCGTTCAGATTTAACTTAGCAAGTAACCCAGTCAAGATTATCCATGCCTAATAAGATCTGAATAGAAGGGAACATTCTATCTTCTTCTGTTTGTATGCTTAGTTTTGTTTCTTACTGGTATGTCCTCCCATTGCTGGCTCTTCACAAGTTCGTAAGAAGGTTCTGTTAAATCAAATTTCGGAACAGGGAAACCAGGAATGGCATTGTGCAGATGGAAGCCAAATGTCACCAGCCAGCTGTTAACATCTGAAAGAGAATTATTAAAAAAAAAGAGAAAAAACTTAGAATTTTTATATATTTTGCCATCATCCATTTTTGGCATAGTTGATTATCCTCTGTAACATGAAAATTACTCAACAGTGTTCTTTTTGATATGGATGGATTTAGATTTGTAGTACAGGTAGAATAGCAAGTCTATGCAGAAGAACAAAACCTCTGTGTAAGAATTGTCTGAAAGACATTGCAGGTTTCAGCAATTCTGAAGGCCTCAGTGAGTTGCAGAACAACTACAGCAGCACAATTGAAGCAAAATTTCCTTCTAGTACAGGCTAAACTAAATTAGATTTCATGGTCAGGCTGAACATGCTGTGTGTCACACCTTCGTCATCAATACTTTAAAACAAAGTAAAAAAAGTCCTGCAGGGCACTTCCTGTCCTTTTGTTACATATGTGGTATTGTAATGTCTTCAGACTACCCCTGCAATAACACCTATATGGTCAATTACCTTTTAAATGATTTGGCAGATATTTTATGTTGACTCAAGTGAAATTTCCCTCTCTTCAAGATGAAGCTGGACCGATGAAATTAAAAGCTAATGAAATGTATTACAATTGTATCAGTAAGCGGACAGGATACTAAATTAGCATTAGATAACATTATTTTTGATACATTTTATGTTCTGTTAAAATAAATAAATTAGAGATGCCAAAAATTAGTTAACAATCATTGTGCAAGAATGGGTGTTGTGCCTTGTTTCTGTCGTTCTACCCTATCTTTTGCAAGACTAAGCTTAGCAGAATTTGGCAGAGTGCTCCTTACCAAGTCTAGTACTTTTCATTTAAGAAAATCCCAAGTAGGTGAAACAAGGAACCAAATTCTTCCAAATGTGAAAAGACTAGAACAGATTTACTGTAAAATAATTTCTAACCTTTCCAGATAAGGACAAAACTACCAGTCAGCCAAATTACTCACTGTAATGATGACCTTATACAAGCACTGTGTGTCCGTGTATTCCATCTATAACAGATGTTAAGAAAGAACCTGAAACTGTATTTTGAGAGCAATTTTTGAACTAAGTGCATAACTTTCAAATAATCTGATTGCAATGGCATCCCCTTCAGCACACGCTGCTAAAAGAGGACCGATTCAAAGGTCTTATCTTTGCTCCCAGGCAGCCCATTATCAACACTTTTAATAGCTGCTTTTCTGTAAATTAATGGAAACCCACTTGACTTCCAGGATGCCTTTCTGAGGGGTAGTCTCACAGCTTGTAAGTAAGTGGGGCGGAGCTCTTCCAGTAGTCTGGCACTCTCTGTGTAAACTATTTTGCATTAATTACATCTATTCAAATATGAAACTTCAAATGTATCTGAGCTGTGCATTTTTCAGAAACGCAGTCAGATTTTTCAGTCAGATTTGTTGGTATGTCGAATAATGGCAAACACTACACATTGCTAACTCTAGAGCCACAAAAGCATATAGATTCCCTAAGAACTCACTCATACAAGAGGCACGTTAGCAGCCTTTTTGTTACCAAAATTGAAGTTCATACTCATTTTTCTATATCCTTGTCCTTCCCCGCTCCTGGCTGTGTACTCATTACTTTGTGCTGGTTCTGGAGCTTATTTGATTTCTCTTTCTTAGCCAAATTACATTAGTAGCCTTGCAAAAACCTACCCTGGAAAATATCAACCAACTTCGAGTGAATATGTGCTGCCATATTAATAACTTAAATTGGTCACAGAAAGACCCCTACTGCCCTTGCTACCTTACAGTCTCACTCCCTCATCTTTGGACCATGAATATGCACTTCCTGCTGCTCAGTAGCCCAGAGCCATGAAGAAGCCTGACTCTAATCCACATGTAAGAAGATTCTCATGAGCAGTCTTGAGGGGTTCTTGACTCTTGTACTTGCTCAAGGAGTCTATTTTTTCATTATAAGAGCACTGCATAATGTGTAACAGTATTGGAAGGAGAACTTAGGGCTCCTCTTTCCTCTCCCAATGCAGACATCTCTAGCTGAGGCACCCTGTGTGTTCAGTGAGTGGGAGAGGAAGAGGTGTATTCCACCGATACTCCAAAAGATACTTTAGAAAACTCAATGCCTCTAGGTACTGAGATACTCTGAATGATCTTTTTTGGGTCAGCAGTGCAATATTAAAGCATCATAAAGACCAAGAACGGCATAAGATTTCGGTTTAGTTACCTAAGCCTGAAAAGTTTTGTGGATCCATGCCCTGGGGATCTTAATCTCTTGCGCAGGTATCTAAATGAATGTCTAAAGTTAGACGAGGTATTTTGAAGATCTCCTATTTGCTATTTCACTATTCTTGACAAGAATTTTTGCTGTAATTATTCTCATTGTTAAGTGCTTAATGCTTCATAAAGAACTTTTCCATATAGGACATATTTAAGAACTGCACCAAAATTGTGAATTCCATTCTAAACTGGATGTCTGTAAATCCAGCACTGCCAAGCTAAAATCACTTTGGTGATCTGGTTCTAAACGCCAAGTACTTTTCTGAACTATTTCTTCCCTGAGAGTTTCTTTATTAACCTTCTCCAGACAATATCTTCAGCCTGTAACCCAGATAATCAGATTACAGATTATGAGAACACAGTAATGCAAATTTTTTTATCAAGTGGGAGACAGTCTTGCAATTAAGTAACCTTCTTTTACCTGTGATATAATCCTTCACATCGTGTATTTTACTGGCTGGATTGTTATTTCTAAACATGTACAAATTAAAAGGAGCTGGATCCTTCCCAATTCTCTTCCAGATTTCAATATCAGGTGTTGTCCACCGTCCTGCCAGTATGTCATAATCTCTTTCTCCAAAGTGGACTAGTTTGGTCAGTGGGTCATATAAGCCTCCATGGAATCCAATTACCAGCTGGAAGTCAAGGTTAGAGTCAAAATAGATCTCTCCATAAGCAGTGTATTGAATTTGTTTAAGCATGAGACCGTTGCTACTGAAAACAGCCAGTGGTGTCCCCGTATTGTCTGATGCAATGTAAAACTCATCTCCGCTGCTGATTTCCATGGCAAAAAGGTGTCCTTGCAGATCATAGTAAAGAGATGTGATTTCAGAACTTGAGTGGTTATAAACATGAGTTATCCTGGTTGGGTAGGTAAGATCTGCGTAAAAGAACTGGAGATGCTGTCCAAGGCTCGTTTTACTGGAAACTCGTCGTCCAAGTCCATCATAACGGTAGATCACCGTCCACCCGCTGCCTTTGCTATAAACTCGAGTAAGAAGGCCCTTTGAACTGTATTCAAAGATTTCAGTACCCCTCTGACGCAGAAACCCATCCTCATCTAATCGGTACTGAACATCACCTAGTCGAGTTATTCTGTCCCTCAGGTCATAGCGAAGTGGAGTCAAACGGGCGCTGCTGCTGGGGTTGAGCAGGTGGAGGTTGCCGTTCAGGTCATAGTTGTATCGCCACATTATTTTTTCATTCAGATATACTGTCTGGAGCTGACCATCTACATCATATTCATAAGCATATTTTGTGGTGTTGGCAAATGGCCCAATCTTAATTTCTCTTTTTGTCACTCGTCCCATGTTATCATACTGAATTGTAATCCAATACATTAATGACCGAAATATTTCATATTGAATTTCCTTGATGCGGCCATGTGCATCGAAGTGTTTTGTGTAGGTCATTACAGCTGTCGAAATGATCTGGTTAATATCATAATATATAACTCCAAATTTTCCAAATTGTTCAACTTTGCCAGAGATATCATCAAACTGGTAGAGATCAATAGGCAGTGGGGTTTCATTGATGACACCTTGCATGCTAGTCACTCTGAAGCTATTGTCATAGCTGTAGTCAAATCGGGCATTTACCATTCCGTCTTCGCTAAAGCGGAAAATCTGTCTGTCAATCAGTGGGCCAATTTGCCTGTACCTAATGGTGCAGATAAAGCCATCGCTTTGGAGGTTTACTGTTTTCAGCACTCCTGCTGTCTCATCATAAGTAAAACTAACTCTTGTACTATCGTACAAAATTTCTGAGAGCTTGGTCTGCCGCCTGTACTTGAATAAGACTCTTCGGCTTGTCCCCAGGAAAGCAGTTTGGAGGAGCTGCCCTTCTTCATTGTAGTCCATTATAACAGAAGCATTACTTTCTGGGGGGTTGTATATATTCCGGTAGTAGCCAATGGAGCGGATAGTCTGCATGGTATGACGAGCAACACTGGGCATGGTGACAGCAGAAAGCCGATCCAACAAATCATATTCGAAGATGTACTGCCGTTGGCTATGAAGCAGAAGAACCATTGACTGAAAATTAAGAACAGATTTTTATCATGTGACAAATGATGGGGTATCCCCCCTCACACTGATACTATTTCTTCACAAAAATGTGACATTCCCACTTGTAAAAATTATCTCCTCTTTAATTGAGTTATCCTTGACCTCACGTGTTGTTAACATCTCCCTGCCTAATTTACTTGGATGCTTAATTGTAAGGGGTTCTGTAATTAGTAGTTCCACATTCATAATTTGTTACTTGTTATGACTGTATCACTCTTTTATCAAGCACTCGCAGCTAAACAGCAAATTGTCAATGGATTCAGATAAGTCATTTTTAATATGGGAAGAAGTAAAACTGTATTAGAGTCATTAACTCACAAGGAGAACAACATATGGGAGATACAATTTCTTCCCTACAATTAGAGATGAATTTTGAAGAATTTGAATAGCCTGAGATCCCTGAATACTGTGTTCTTGTTCTGTAAGCTTTTAAGATGTAGGAAAAACAATTGTTTGATTATTTATATCAAAAGGAGCTACTTGGAATTATTCTGACATTTTTCTGATGAGTGGCTATTATGTATTGTAGGTCTTGATTAAATTATGTCTGCAATAAGTAGTAAACAGTATTTGCTGAGCAGCAGCTTCAACAGAAATATATTTAAACCCCAGAAAGAAATGGGATTCTCTTTTTGCGCAGCTAGCATGAGGTCTCACAAGGGGGATTTTCACAGATACTTCCAGAGGGAGAGCTATCATTCAGCAACCGTCACATATAATGAAGATTCCTGATTTTTTTTCCTATCACTTATTTTGATGCTATAACATCAAGTACAAATTGACAGCTGTAACTATTTAGAAACGAGAGCTTTTCTTGGTAGAGAAGAATATACAAATTATTTTCACATGAATTACACTGCAGAGCTCTCGTCCCTGTACTGTGTTTTAAATGGTACAATAAAAGGTAAATACAGATGCTTCTTGTTAGTCTGTGGCCTAAATAATTTAAAAAGACATCAATTCCTAGCAATTAGCTACAGTGTGATTACATATCTATTGTACAAAACATTCCCACAGGGATAACATGTTGATACTTAGAATAATTGAAATGTGCTTCTACTACCTGTTCTTGCTTTGTATGCAGCATTTGGAGGCTGCAGAATTTCAGCACATTCAGAGCATTTTTTAAAACCTGAGTGTTCTTTACCTTTTCCAAATATGTGTAACTCCAAGTTTTCCCATCAGCAAACACTCTAGACACTATCCTTCCCTGTCCATCATACTCTATTTTTTCACTCGTCGTCCCTCGCTGTACGCTGCCTATTTGACCTGTGGATGAATAGGTCACGTTGACAGCCATCAGCTTGCTGCTCGGCAGCCACAGCGTGGGGTGTCCCGAGGTGTCGTAGGCAATCCTCAGCAGAAATTTACGGTGGTCATCGTAGATCTTTTCTGTCTTTGTGGTTCGATCAAAGTCAACTGAAAGGAGGTTTCTGCCATTAACCTTTTTAAAGCAAACAAAATGACACAATAAATCATGCTGTTCAAACCCTTGCCACTTCTTATTTCCACAAAGCCAGCTATTCTTTAAATACCATTTACAGTGATTGATTTGCTGTGTGCGTAAATTATTTTAGCAACTTCTTGATATAAATGTAAGGCACTACATTAGCATCTACTTTAGAAGGTTTCATTATAAGAAGAGATGGCCCAGAATTTGTTGCAATGTGTTCTTTCTTGGTGCTTAGTCAACTGTTAATAAAATACTGAAAGATGTGCACTGAAAACTTCTGTAATAAATGGAGCCATTCCGGTGAACAAACTACTTCTTTTGTAGGCAGTCCAAAGTAGTTCTGCAAATTATTGTCAAAACATATCCAACAACCACTTGTCCAGTTCATACAAATCACACTAAGAAAGAACTGAATCCTAATCCTTCATAGTAAGTATTTTTCAGAATAGTAAATTACAAAATTAAGGTCCTCAAAAGCATATTAAATCTTCAAATTAGAGTAAACAGTCTTTAAAACATAAGCTTTTCCCTTCTGGATCAAGTGGAAGTTTAACGCAGTACACCAGCCACAGCTGCAATATGTTTATGAGGCTAAAATCTTTACAGAGGATTATGTCTTTCGCCTAGTTAACTGACCACTTAAAGCCATAAATAACTGGAAGACTACTGAAATCACTAAAAACCAGTTTCCCAGTAACCCTCCCTAGTGTTATCAATATCCTAACTTTCAGTTTTGTTGAATCAGCTCTCATTTTTGTATTTAGGAAAGAAAAATGTCTGAGTTTCCTTTCCCACATTGGAGTATTTGCAATTCTCTGTTCCTCCTCTTCACTGAGCTGCTTTTTACTGCTCTCAATAGGCCTATAGGACTTTTTGTTCATCTTTAAACCATTTCTGTATTTGCCGTGTCTTTTTAAAGTTATTGCAAGTGAGGGTGAAACACTGATAATTAACATTTTTCAACACTGCGTTTTGCTAACATATGGGAAATAGGGGACAAACGGACATACAGCTACCTGTATTAAGTTTTTTTTTAAGTTCCTTTTCAAGTCCTTGATGCATACATTACAAAGAGGTGAAGAAAGATGGCTAAATAATTCTCAGAAAAGAACAAGAAAACAGATATCCTGACTAAATAAATGACTGGAGGAACTCTGCATTTTTCAGGGCTGCATGTTCAAAAATCCTTATATCATAGATGTTGGTACTTGTACCTGTGCCTGATAATCTTCTAAAAGATCAATCTGAATTAGATCCTTTATTGTTGGCATAAAAAGTATTAAAAGTGCTGGTGATGGGTTATTAGCCAATATGAAAAAATATCCTACAAATGCTCAGTTCTGCTTATATTGGTCGGTCTGTCTACATTACCTTTCTCTTTTTCAATATGAAATCACTGGCATGAGAACAATCTGTGCTATCAGTTTCAGAACAAAAATCTCTTTTTTCATGTAAAACTTCTAAATAAGACATCCTAAGTCTATCAGATGCTGAATAGATTATGTATTTAAGGAGTCGTCAAATGCTACTTAAAAATACTTCATACTTTGAAAAATTAACGCTACAAAAGTGATTCTAGAAATAGGTTAAACTTAACTACGAAGCATTTCCACTCACTTCACTTTTGTCATTTTTTTTGGACGTTTTCATTTTCAGGTACCTTCTGTTTAAACTTTCCAATGTTTAATATTCAATCATTTGCCTAAATGCACTCTGATATCTTGTTTATCTCTGGCTTTCATTTCCTAGCCTCTCCCACACATGCCTGCGCTCATCTCTGCATCTCCCTGCCTGTTTTGCTTCTCTGATTTTTTCCCCCTCCCTTTCTCTCCATCGTCCCTTCCTTATCTTACACTGAATTATGATTTTTATTAATTTTCTTGTCTACCTCTCGGGCTTAGACATTGAAGTGAGAATGGGTACTTCTGATTTCTGAGTTGGTGAAGAGGGAAGGGTAGTTTTATGGTTAAGGCAGATGTCTTAAGCAATGGTGGTTCATTTCTTGGCTAAGCACATCCTTCCGGTGTAAACTGCAGCAAAGCACTTAATCTGGCTGTCTCACTGCCTTATCTACTAAATGGGATAACATCCCTTGCCTTCTCACTTTCCATCTGTCTAGTCTGTGTAAGGGCACAATACAAGGGGAAAGAAAAGAAATGCCTCTTTCTCCAACCAGATATGTTTCCAGATTCTGCTGACAGAACTCTTGCTTCCAGACATGAGCTTCTGGTGCAATTTTGGCTGTTCTTGCATAATTTCATAATGCAGATGACAATTACAATAACAAGCTTTGGTAATAACAGCTTCTTTCATTGGACAGTATGGGGCTGGAACAACATGCCAGCTAAAGCATTGCCTTCAACTGGAGTGATTCTTAACAACAGCTCTGCTACCAAAATGCTTTTACAGCAAAACTTGAACATTTTTATTGTGTCTAAGACAGTCACACTCCAAATATATTTGAGACTTCTAGGCTTCATTATGATAAAAATGTGTGGTGGGTTGACCCCGGCTGCA
The DNA here is from genome assembly GCA_033556795.1 of Tapera naevia. NCBI lineage: Eukaryota > Metazoa > Chordata > Aves > Cuculiformes > Neomorphidae > Tapera > Tapera naevia. The sequence goes on along the minus strand of JAUMJJ010000172.1, from coordinate 10,617,911 downwards.
CACCAGGTGCCCACCAAAGCCGCTCTATCACCCTCCCTCCTCAACCAGAGAGACAATAATAACAAGAGGCTCCTGGGTCAAAATAAGGACAGGGAAAGAACATTCACCAATTACCATCATGGGCAAACCAGGCTTGACTAGGAGAATTTAATTTAATTTATTACCAGCCAAATCAGCATAGGGTAATGAGAAATAAAACTGAATCTTAAAACACTTTCCTGCCACCCCTCCTGCCTTCCTGGGCTTAACTTCACTCCTGATTCCTCTACCTCCTCCCTGCGGCAGTATGGGAGGATATGGAATGGGAGTTGTGGTCAGTCCATCACATGTTGTTTCTGCTGCTCCTTCCTCCTTAGAGGGAAGAATCCTCACCCGCTTCCCCTGCTCCAGTATGAGGTCCCTCCCACAGGAGAAAGTCCTCCATGAATTTCTCCAGCGTGAGTCCTTCCTGCAGGCTACAGTTCTTCAAGAACAGCTCCAATGTAGGTTCCTTCTATGGGGTGCAGTCCTTCAGGAACAGACTGCTCCCCTACAGGGTCACAAGTCCTGCCAGCAAACCTGCTCCAGTGCAGGCTCCTCTCTCTACCAGGTCACAGGTCTTGTCAGGGCAGAAGTCCTGCCAGAAGCATGGCTTCCCACAGGGTCACAGCCTCCTTCAGGCACATCCATCTATTCCGGCATGGGGTCCTCCATGGGCTGCAGGTGGGCACGTGCTCCACCACAGACTTCTACAGGCTGCAGAGGGACAGCCTGCCTCACCATACTCTTCACCATGGTCTGCAGGGGAATCCCTGCTCCTGCACCTGACCCTCCTTCCCCTCCTTCTTCTCTGACCTTGCTGTCTGCGGAGTTGTTTCTCTCACCACAACATTGATGGGCTCAGCCTTGGCCAGCAGCAGGTCCATCTTGGAGCTGGCTGGCTGGCCCTGTCAGACATAGGGGAAGATTCTAGCAGCTTCCCACAGAAGCCACTCATATAGTGCCCTCCATTACTAAAACTTTCTAAGCAAATTCAATACAAAATAGTAATTCAGGAAGTTTTCAATGAAGAAACACTTAATGACACAAAACTAAGTCTCTTGACAGTCCCTTTCTACTGTTCTGCTATGTTCCAGTAATTTACGTGTCTACTTATCCTGCTCTACTTTAACTCCTGTGTTTTTTCCAATGAGAAACATGAAATTTGACAGTGAATCCCCCATTAGGAGTAGGTGTACATTGCTGTGCCTTACAGAGAGATTCAAGAGCTAATGTGAAAACTGGGGACGTCTGCAGAGCTTGGGGCATGTCAGGTCTCAGGAGGAGGCAGGGCAAACTCTTCCTGGGAGCTCCCTTGTCTATATTACCTCTCTACTTTGGGTGCACTCAAAACAGAGCTCATATGAGTTCCTTTATTTGAGAGTGTTGTGGTTGAGGGTCTGTGTGGCCTCAATACAAACGCCCTAAAAAGGCATCGCTTTCTTGTAGAGGACTGTCAGGACCTCTGCCAAAGGTTAGCCAACAGACCAAATGTACAGGTCCAGGGACAAACTGAGCTTATTGAAAAATATGAAACACGTCTTAACAAAAGTAAGATTGACAGAGGATTGTTTACTTAAGGCATGGTGCCATAATTCCTCATTCATTTCTTTGTAATGACTAATAGTTGTGGGTAGAACTAATACAAGATGAAAACCAAGAGAGTACCTGAGAGTGTACTTTGTAACGTCAGATGCTGCACATACATAATGCAGTGAAAGTGTCATATATCAGTACATTTACTGGCAATACATTTTGTCACTTTTTTTTGTCTCCATTCATCTCCTTTGCAGAAAAATGTTACTGACATATCTGTAGAAGGAAATGAGCTCCCTAAATTATTCCTGTTTTCCTTTCTGTTGTTTTCTTTCTCTACATCCCCCACCCCCAAGCGACATTTCTGTAATATCTTCCCATGCAAATAAATGTGTTCCTTTTTTTCTTTGCTGACAAGTTTCTTCTTTTTTTTTTCCAAGGCATTTTTTGCTTATTAGTCCATATTCTCCACCTGCCCCACTTCTCCCATTTGTATATACACTTTTAATTATTGCTAATTTATCCTTATCTGTAATCTCTCACTTCCCCCTCCGTCTTGTTAAATCTTTCCCTCCTCTCTGCTGCTCCTTTTTTTCCTGTTAATTCTTCCAAGTTAAAGTTGCCCATGATGTTTCTTTTACAGCCTCTGCACTTGAATGATGAAATGTTGTTTTGCTTTTGAAAACTGAACTCATGGTGATTTGCTTTGCTGCCAAAACCAAATGCCATTGGTATGGTTATTTCATTTTCTCTTGGGCTTCTTTCCCAGTCAACTGGCAGGTGTGTTATCCCACTCTGCTATGTAATGATATGCCTATGAACCAGAACTACAAGGAAAACTCCAGAAGCATGGCTTCCTTTTTCTCTTCCTTCTCCATGTAAAAGGCTGCCATTGCTAGGTACAAGTCTGTTGTTCTTAAGCAGCAGCTACTGTACATGATCATTCTTTGTTCTTGGAAAAAAAATCCATTCTTCTTGCAGAGCAAGTGGTAGAGAGGAATACAAAGTGCATGACAACATTCCCTCTTTTCTCTCTGTCCCGAAGGATGATATAAAATATTTTAAGATTTGAAAGAAGTTGAGTGGTCTGAAATTACTTCCCTTTATTTGATATACTGCCTAGGCCTTCTTTTAAAAAACTGAGTTCAATTCTAAAAGTAAGTTAGACCTCTGATGTGGTCTTGAAATGGTCTCTTGGCAACCCAATTTTAAATGCTTAATCTGTGTTGTCTTTACCAAATGGCTGTCATAAATCATAGTTTGCTTCCTACTTATATTTCACTCACTATATAGGAAGAAGAAATGCCAACAAAATGGTAAAGACATATGTTAGAGAAATATGTTGTACACATGCACACAGAGTTAAATCCTTTCCACCAGAAATAAGTATTAGCACATTTTTTATTTAATATAAAAAATAAAGAAAATCCTAGGACTGTGCTAATCTATAGTAGAATAATTTAAAATAAGATTCAAAATCAGGTGTGTGAATTTAGTACCAGGAACAAAAACAGTGAAGGAAAGGAGAAAATTATGCTTTTATCCCAGTTCATTCCAATGCATTCCAGGCTAAAACCCAACAGTTTAAAGTCCACAGAAAAGAGCAATTAATAAGGAAAACCAGCCAATAAATGGAGTACGTCCAGCTCTACAGTGAGCTTGTCTATGGTAAATATTCTGTGGCTGTTGGACGGCAATACCTACTGCAATGCACTTCCTCTCACTCAATGAGAACCATGCATGCTTTTGTGCTCACCCGAAGCTTTCGGCCAAATACGTTGACTTTTCCCTGGGCTTGCTCTTTCCGGAATCGCCACTCCACCAGGTTCTGCCCATTCTCCCCTGGCAGGGTCATGTTCCTCTTTGCCACTGTTGGGTTGGCAGTGCCAGCCAATACGTGTGGCTCTGTCTGATAGTGTGAGTCCAGGCCGCTGGCATACAGGATTCTCAGTGAACCATCATAACCAATCTGGTAGCTATTTCTTAACTGGTCTGAAAAGGCAAAAAAGTAGAACCACAGGTTACCTACAAGGGCTGAGAGCCTGCCTTTGTCCAGCACACTTTATGCAATATGTGCATGTAGCATCCTGTCTTCACACAACTGAGCCGATGGTAACATGCAGGGTGAGATCGGTAAGAATATCTGTATCACGAGAGCACAAATGCCTTTGGGACCCATGTTCAAAGTTGCTTAAACAGTTTTAAGAAAATTCCACTGTTGGAGTATATTCTTTGGACTGGCACAAAACACATTTTCTGCTGTTTGATTAGGCATTTTTTGCCTACTCCTAAGGATACTACGACTATTGACTTTTGCAAGGATGTGACTGCTAGGACATCACATGCTATTAAAGCTAAAATCTCAGCTCACTCTATTTCTGCACCTATTTCCATTTCAAGCCATTTCTGTCTCTTCTCTAAGATTCCCTTTTAATGCAAAGTAGGCATTCTGACTACTTCCTATAGCTGTTTACAAAAGCTACTTGGTTAGAAAACATATGTAATTCTACATTCACTGAAACTCTTTCTTTCCCTGAACACTTTTTTCCACTTATGCATATAAACATGTATGTATCACCCCTTCCTTCAAACACTATGCCTCTAAAGTTCCCCTCTAACGCATCCAATTGGAGTTGTTTGTACCACAAGAAAACAATTTTCAGGTCAGTATCTACCGAGAAATCTTTTTTTTATAGTACCTTGAACCATGGTATAAAAAGAATCAATTGATGATAAGTTGGAAGTGATGCTGACATCTTCCTCTCTGCTGGATGACTCTATGTCCACTGTAATGGCCCTTTCCATTTCCCCATGAAGGTTAGTGACGACTCCAGTTGGGAATGTAACATTTGTTAGACGGCCCTCGCTATCATAGCTAAAAAAAAAAAAAAAGAAAGAAAGAGGTTGGAAATGATACATAGCAAGAACAAGAACAAATTGTTTTCATTTACAAGTAAAATGAACAAAAATACCAGCTACTCATATTGTTAAGGCACATTTGCTTTTTTTTGTCCATGGGATAGGCACAGCAAAGACTTCAAACGTGCTTTGAAGTAATCAAAAGACTGCTTAACATACAGGAGCCTCAATGGCGATAGCAAGAGCAAACAGATGGATCTTCAGCTCTGCATATTATTCTTTGAAGTGTGACCAGATCCTGCTGCACATCTAATTCACCATTTCAAAGGGAGCGTATTTACTGGTGCTAAATTCCATAGCATTCTGTACCCACTCCCTATTATCAGACCAGATTTTGCTGTTATTGTAGGAACCTCAAAATTTTTCATAAAAAGGGGTATCTTAATAAGGGCCTTTCCTATTCAGTGATTATGCAGACCACCTGCCCTCCTGATCCTGAGTGTTTAACATATTATTAAAAGAAAAAATCTGAGGTAATATTTAATCTACTTAAGCTGCTTGTGGCTGGAAATCAGAGCAGTTAGCAAGTGTAACTCGTTACCTGCCTGTGGATCACAGGCCAAGAATTGTGGTGTAAGGCACTATTGTGTTCTGTTTTTTTTTTCTCCTGACTCTACTGCCATTTCTTTAAACCAAGGGCTCTGTACCCATTCAACATGAATACGTAGATACAATTTCTGTAATTGAAGTAGACCTATGACATCTAAACCATGTCTTTTCCTATGTTGTGTTAGATATACTCCACTGGTACAAGACCCGAGAGCATGCTCACATCCAGGCGTGCATTGTGGCCACAGTATAGAGAAGTAAAATGCTGTGTGAGCTTCAGGTCATAAAACTGCCTTTAAGATTAGCTCTTCCAGTACTACAGTCTGGATTAATCAGCCCAGGTGCTCAGCTGAGGCTCTTCATTCCAAAGTACAGCCTGCCTGTACCCGCGCAGGAGAGAAACAAGTATCCAAAGGGTGATTCAGCCTGCGTATGACCTGTTTGCTTTCAGGGGTTCTCCATCCCTCTCCTGTGACTATGTAGGAGGAAGGTGGAGGAAGTCTCTTAGAGTAACTAGAACATGACCCTGCAGGTCCTCACAGTGTGCTAGGCATTTCATGCTTACAATTATCATGAAAATTGCTGCTCTGGGGAAAGAAACGCGAAATCAGAAAATAAAGCCCCCCAAAGCCCCAAGCATATCACTGAGGCTACAGAAACTCTTTCTCTTAAATTGAGAGAATTAATTTCAAACAGTTTTAACCCACAACACACTAACTTTCTCTGAACAGCAGTGAATACTGTGCAGCATTGCTGTAACTGAAAGGATTAGGTTAAGAAATGTTTTTTTTTTTCCAGTTTGCTTACTCTGTAGATTTGACAGCTTTTTGCATACAGTCATTTCCATCCTTTTAACACAGTTGATTTCCTTTGTTTATATGAGACTCACTAAGCAACAGGAAAAAAAGCAAAGAACCCTTAAAAATCAGAAACTATACAGCAAGCCAGGGAAATCAAGTGGGGAAACTTATTTTTTGAAGTTAAGTACATTTCAAGATAATGGGGTTTCTTCCAGTGTGTTTCTAGCCCTAATTTTGGCTCTTTTTACATACTGGATTTGGCAAGCCGAGATATTGCATTTATCTGGGAAACTGAAACAAACATACCAACATTCCCTGTGCATGAATGTCACTGCTAGTTTATTCATGACCTTCAGTCTCGTTTCTCAGTTCCATAAACTTATTTTCTTTTCATGCACAACTTCCCTTTTCTACTCCCAGGAGAATGTATATTGTCCTTCTCCATTTTCCGCTTTATGTGTGAAAATGGTATCCAATTATTTTGTTGGGAAGTACTTGCGTCCTTTGATTACAGTAGCCAAGTACTGTTCTTTATTTCAAATAATGCTTACTAAAGCCGCAGAAAGTAAGATTTCCCCATAAGAAGAATTTTTCACCCTTTGAATGACAGTATTTGTGAGGAATTAATTACAATATTTGAGCATATCATTTGAGCTGGAAAATACTACACATCAGTAGTATTCAGTACCGTGTGTGGCTTCACTGCACTATGGAGCACTGAAAATTGCCATTCTTGTTTTATGCATTCTTGCTTCCACATTATTATTTTTTGACTCCATGCCTATATTTCCTGAACTGGTCTCTTCCTTCACAAATACACGAAAGCACATCATGAGTGCGAGATAAGCAGCTGTTATTATTACAGTGGGAGAGAGTTCAAAGATCAGCAAAAAATCATGCTACACATCCATGTTCTTGAAAACATGACTTTAAAGCTGAAAGAATCGTAAAAGCCATGATTGCTTGGTTCAGGCATCCTAGTGCAAGAAGCAAATGTGACTGAGACATGAAAGGTAAGAACAGGTTTTCTCATACATACTACTTTTGTAGTCAGGAACAAAAAGAAAGAAGGGAAATAGGTCTTCCCACAATTTACTACATATACCATTTTATGATGGATTGTAACGCGTGTCCTTCATTTTGTTCACAACACATCGAATACTAAACTTACTTTATATTTGATATCTTTCTGCCCACAATGAAAGCCTTATCAATACTCAGCACAGCAACATCATTCATACCTTTGGGCATTCCTGTGCCATTTTTCTTATTACATCCAAATATCCTTGCATTCTGCTGCCAAGGTGAATTTCTTCATCCAAGATTGTCAGTTTTAGACAGAGAGATTTCTTTTATCTGCCTGGTGTTCCAATATTGAAATTGCCCTAAAAGGAGTGAGATCTAAAGTCTAGAGCGAAAGCATCTGTATTTGGCCTTTCACAGCCCCTTTGATCTTTCCATCCAAACACAAACTCAGGCACATGTGTTACTGCAGAGCCCTCTGATATTTCTCTTTTGTTAGGCTCCACAGCAAAGCTGTTCAACCAACCTCTTCAGTTCCTCAAGAGCAGGTCACATATAAGCTTTTCAAGAATCTAAAATGGAAACTTGCTCACTGGGTGTTAGCTCTTGTGCATTAGTCCCACCAACTCATTTCCATTTGAATTAATGTAATGATCTTCATATTTGGGCAGCAGGGGCAGCTGCCACCACCGCTAGCTGAAGTTCCCCTTAGATCAAATTCTTTTTCTTCTTTAGGACAATCTGCCACTGCCAGACAGTCTTCCCCTTCTGCAGGAAGAATTTCTCAGAGATAATGATTATCAGCTTCCCAGACTCTTGACCTTTTGCTCTTCACCTGCTGGAAGTCTCTTTTCCATTGTTCATCTCCTTTAGTTTTAATTACATTCCTTCCCAGACCATTTTCTGTTCTGGTCTATGTAGGACACCTCACTTTACAGTGATAATTTCCTGGTAAGCCTTGTCACAGATGGAAATGCCCTACTTTCTTTATTTCTGACTCGTTCCTCATGTGCATTGTATCTTAGATTAGAGCACATTTAGCTCAACCCCAACTTGCAGAGTGTTATTAATGTTTTATATTGGAAGTTACTTCTACATATCATCAGGAGCTGTAGAAATGCCATTTTTCCATAGACCTCTGCAACACATTCCCTTAATAAAATAAATTACGTAACTTTCGTTTTTTTTGCTATTGTAAACATGTCAGGTTGAAAAGCAACGCACACTGGGTCCTGCACATTTCAGATAACAAGACGTACAGTGCAAATGTGTATTATGTATTTCTTTAAAGAATGGCTATAGATTCTACTGTTAGTTGGGATACTGTAATAGAGTTGGGATACTGTAATGACTTCATTTCGTAATATAGACGTGTATAATTTTGACAGTAAAATGAAAAGTACTGCTACTTCTCCCTCAACACACATCAGGCATTTCCTTTATGCATCTCAAATTATCAAGAGTGGCTAAAAAAAATACGGAACATTACCCTACTTGTTTCAAACTATTCATCAGAAGCCTTGTATACCAAGGTGCTGCTTCGTGGCAGGTGAGAACAGAAGGTTAAAGTTGACTTGAGAAGTGCCGCATTGTTTTAGGCGTGTACTCACCATGTTGACACAAAGTGAAAATTCTGCCCTAACCTGGCAATGAAATGTCTCATTCAGCTGGTTGAGACTGTTAAGTTCACATTTACATAGAAGACCACTGTCTTTAACCACGGTAAAGAGAAGCCACCTTGATAGGGTATCACAGCATTGCTAAACCAGTAACTAAATAATGATCTTACTGATCAAAAGGAAACAAACTCATAGTTTATAAACCATCACTTTTATTATCTTTTCATCACCCATATGGAGTGCTCCTGTCCTCCGTTGGTTTAAAATAGGGCACGGCAACTTACTGGGAGCACTAGTTCTGACTGTCTTTAATCATTCTGCGGATTGCTGAAAGACAGGAAAAGATGCTCAAACTCAACATCACAAAATTTGTTATTTTTTCCTTTCACTCAATTTCTGAGTTGCTTTCCTCATTTTGTTATGCATTTTTGCTTTTTATTTGTCTGAAGAGTGACTAAAAGAGCCTGCTAAGAATGAAAAAAGTGAAAATAAGCTACAGATGCTTATACAGACAAATGATTTATCCTTTTTCGGCATTTCTTCTTTAATCTCATTGAAATACACACTTCAGTGGATCCGTAACTACTAATTTATAACATGTTTTTTAAAAAATAATATTAATTGAAATACTGTATGCACAGTGTATTTGACATCTTAAGAGGCTTAGCATCTTGCTGGTGAATCCACAGTACTGATATATTGGGAAACCCAAAATATTAAACTATAACTTCTTTTTGATATATAACAGATTTATTTTTTAAAGTGGAACCATAAACAAGAAGATAGCTATATGTCTTCTTAATACTTTCGTTTTGCTTAAGAAGAAAGCAGCAGATGTGTCATAAATGACAATGATGTATGTTAGTAGACTCATGAATTATGACAAGAGGATTGATTTTTTTTTCTTTTTCAACTTCACTATTGTCTAAGAAAAACTGAATTTTTCCTTTGTTCTTATCTGAAGTATTGTTAAGCAGGAGAATAAAATTCAATATTATTTTCAGCCTTACAGAATTTTAAATATATGGGAAAAAAACTTACTTCCCTTCCTTTCTCTTTCCTTCCTGCTATACTCCTTTTCCTTTTCCCTCTCCCTCTCCTTTCCCTTTCTGCTGTGCCTAGCTCGGAGAAAACAGTGGAATTACAGAAAATATATCCAGGAATGATTCTAGGAAGGACCTTAAGTAAACTGCAGCCCAGATTATGGTTCTGGACAGTAATTTATCTACTTACTTGTTTTTTAAATGGAATTTGGACAGAAGATGGAAACTCACAAGATCACAAAGGCTGGAAGGGCACTAAAAGTGTTAGTATCAGATAAATTTCTCCGTCCTGCTCAACTAAGTTGTCAGACAACTCAAGCTTACACATGTGAGCAGCTGATCTGCTTTTCCTGTCCTTTCATCTGGTGGCTGCCTTCCATGAGAAAAGGGTCTTTATCCCATTTTCATCTGGGAAAGTCTTATGCAACTGTTTGCACAACTGGTTAAATAATTCAGGTAACAGTCTTTTATCTAAGCAACGTGGTCAGAATGAATTTTTCAGTCCAGGTTTAATGAAGACATTTCCTCAGCTTGAGAGTGACTTTTAACTTTCACCTGTTAAAACTGCAGCTTTTGAGACTTTTTGTGTATCTATTTTGTCATAATGTTGAAAGGATAGTTTTCAGCCTTCTTTTGTAAACTGGCATTTGACACACCAGACATGAACAATTCACCTAAACAGGCCATTCTTGACAGCTGAAACTCATCTGCAAAACAACAGGCACACTCCAAGTAAAAATCACTGCAGAAAATGTGTCTGTTGGAAAGGGATCTCAAAGAAATGAATCAACACCTTCCCTCGCGATAGCTCGCTCACTTCCTTATGGAGAAGTTTATGATGCTCGTTTTCCACTCCATCACACAACCAAGCAACCAAGCATGAGTTCAGTGCTTGTGCTGCATGAAGATTGACCACCTTCACAGCCTAATCCAAAATGACTGCCAGAGACAGGTATTAGAGGGGAGTGGTGCTTTGCAGTGAAAGAAGCAATACATGAATTTATCATGCTGGGGCCACTTCTTTACATTTTGCCCCAGAAGACTCATTGCTGTACAGTGCTGCAGTCCTCCCACACCGTGCAGTTTGCTGCGATGAGCGCCTGCCATGAATATTCTCAAAAAGATTCACAAAACCAAGAATTCTTTCATAACTCACATTTCTGACACACGCCTTACATACACAAGAAACTGCACAAATAGCTGGCCCTAATCACGATGGTGCTTTCTGAAAAGCAGCCAGAACAACTCCAGCGTATGTGCGAGTGAGGGGGACGGGTGCGCTGGGAGCAGTTCTGTGGAGACGGTGTGGCTTAAATGAGAGCTGTTATCTGGGGATGGAGCAGCTGCCCAGGGCTGGGGGTGCTCCTCAGCAGTGTGTACCCCTTTGAACTGAGTGCAGCCAATTCAGGACTGATTGAAGGGGGGGTTTTCCTTATGAAGATGAGACTAAATTACTGTAGCCAGGCTTTTATCTACAAGACCTCAACACTCCTCCTCTGCTTTTCAACTTTGCTCTAATGGGAATTTGCTGCCCTCGAGCCCTGCAGGGTCTGCAGGGGCCAGACTTTGGTTTTTGCCGGGTGTGCAGAGCCAGCTCCTGCCCTGCAGCAGCTTCCTGCGCAGTGTCTTTAATCTCAGGGCTCCCTGAGGCTCCTGGTTTGTTTCTGTGTCACCTCCCCCCCACCTTCTTAGCTCATCTATTACTGTACAAATAAACTGTGTGCCCTGTCGATATAAATACCAGAGGAAGGCCTTTCAAACAGAAGAAATGTTGGTGTATATATACTTTGTATGACAGATGGTCCCTAGCTGTAAGGTCTGCTTATGCTACCACAGCTGAGTGCATAGGCCTCCAGTGAAAAAGGAGAGGAGGCTGGTCTGTTTGGCCAGATATTTTGTTCACTGAATAAGCTGTAATGCTGCCTTTTCCACCTTGATCTTCTTTTTCATTTTGAAAGGAAAAAACCCTATGAGGATGTTTTTACAGGGTCACAGTGGACACAGAACTTACTAAACTGCATTATATTTGAAAAGAAAATTTAGCAAAAGGAAAGCAAAATTATACAGGTGTATTTTTTTTTTACACTGGAATACCAAGACAGTAAAAAATATTGCTAGATTCAAGTTCTATGTTTAATTTAGAATAACATTCTTATTCCTTCAGTGCATGAGTCTGGTCTGGTACCCAGCCAATGCAGACTTCAGAAGTGACAGACTCATCCCTCTTCGGTGGGAATTAGGTAGGAATTTCAACTGCAGGCTTCCTAAAGAGCTGATCAGTCTGGCCTCACTGGGCTCACCCTCCTCTAGCCAAATACCCATTTTCATGAAAACTGAGGCAACCTGATTACTATACTGAGTTGAAATTTATTCAAGTTAATATATGTTATGTTCAGATTAATAAATTCAGAACTGTTTACTGCTGAGCATAAGCCTTATGACTGTTTGAAGTGTGGACTCCCAACCCTCTGTTGAAGCAGAAGTTTGTGTTTCTCAGCGGTGTTGTGGCAGTGGCTCCTAATAGTTTCTCAGTTCTACTTTCATTACTTAGCCTAGTTCTAAGGACATGGAACAGTAAACATATGAAGAAATAGGTAAACATCTATCCATGAGATATGTACTATTGATATCAGAGAAATCAGGGGACACGCTAAACTTCTCTAAAAGATTTCCCATTGATATTTAATGGTATCTATTAACTGATTATTTTTACATGTCTACTTTGTTATTAAGCAGGATGAGCCTGAATCAGTAAATTTGTGTGCTCCAGTCAGTATAAGACTAACTCATATAGCAGCATGTTTTATTATAGTTACGAAATTTGCCGTAAAGTTGAGTTCCAGTTCCAGCACAGAAAATTGTGAGATTGTGAGATCACAACCTCTGTTCTCAGCACAAGGAAATTGGGGGAAAAAAAAAAAAAAAAGTCTTTCTTTAACAATTTACCTAAAGAAGAAACACACAGAGTACAGACGGCAGACAGCAAGTGTTGCTACCTCTCCTCGGAAACTGCACTGCATGACACGCGGTTACATATCTGCGTAGTACTGATGTCACTAAGGGAAGGTTTAAAAAACACCTGACATTCTTCAGCTTGTGGCCATGCATAAAGCAAACATGTCACCTACATATTTTTCCCCAAAGATTCTCTTTGGGTAGGGGGAATATTTAACTTGTTTGAATAGAGGGAAGAATTTTAATTGCTTTTTGGCCAGCCTTGCCTCTACAGGTCTACGTGAAATGGTGAGAGAGGTTTATGCTCGCTAGAGTTTCGATTTGTGCCACGTTGAGAGGAGGAGCAGCATGAAATCTTCACTAAAAGAGAACCAGCTAGTCCCAGAAATGTACTTTAAGAGAGAAATATATGTACTGTGTGCTGCTTTGAGACAGGAGATGTGGACAAAGAGGCACTTATAAAAGGACTGGATACCTCAAAAATATTCCCAAAAAGACAGTTCAGAGACAGCTCAGAATGAAGAGAATATGTCTTTCGTTGCTTGGTAAATATAATATGGGAAGATTTTAAAGACAGCACTTGTAAGTCATGATTTGCAATTAAGGGCTCATGTGATGCCACCAAAGTCAATGCAAGAATATAAAAATTAGCTGAACAAAACTGTTTTAATGAGTATGGTTAATTACTTTCTAGCCACTGTAGTTCAGACTGATGAAGCAAGAAGCAGGAGCAGTAAAAGCAGTAGGTATAGAAGGCTGTTGATGCAAAGCTAAAAAATATCTAAAACCCACCATGATATCAAGGACATTCAGAGAATGCTGTTTTGAGGTGATGAAACATCCAAATTACAATTTTGTGCAAAGGTTTGGTATTTGTAAGAAAACAATCAAATTAGAATGAAAGCCCTAAAATTGCAAGAAAAAAGACCAGGCATTTTCTAGATATTTATACTACTGAAACATAAATGTGACAGAAAAAATGAACACAAATATTAACAGAAATGTTATAGGAAAATAAAGCCCCACAAATGTTACAGGAAATGGTAGCAATACTAATCATGAAAAAAAAATTTGTGAACATTTTAATATATAGTAAAATTCAAGTGAGTTGAGTATTGGGGGATAATTTTTATCTGATCAAAATCATATATTTGCTTTTATGTAAATTAAACCTTTCAGTAGAAGTTCCATAGACTTTTTTACAAGCCAGATCTCAGTATTTCCAAGTCCGGCTCCACAAGCAATGCATTAAGATGAAGCAAAAGGAAAACTGCAAAATATCATCTGTTCCCTGTTGCCAAATGCTGACAGTTATAGATGACGTGCCTCGTACGTGGGGACACTAAACAAGTCCGAGCCACAGGCAGTATCTAACTTTGCATCACAGGGTTTTAAGGAAACCATAGCACCGAATGCATTAATAAAATCTAATGTGTAAAGTGATACTTTCCAGCACACAGTGAAAACAGATTCTTACCTGTGATTCTTTCTAGTCTGTCATAAGGATTTCACACTCTGCATGATTTCACCACCCTTCCAGAATAGCTGGAAAGCTCGTTAATTTAAATCTGGGAGCAAAGTAAACTTGCAAGGGCTCTGCTTGCTAATGTCACTCTCTCTGATTTCTGTTGCATTCCCTTGGAGACAAGAATTGAGCGGGAGAGGGAAGACGGGAAGGAGAAGACAAATGAGCTCAGGGCATGAAGTGCTCAGGGAAACATTGGATGGACTGTCAAGAGATACAAGAGGGGATTGAGTAGAAATGCACTGCTGGGAAAGGAAAAGGCAGGGAAACCAAACACACCTTAGAGAAATGATGTGAGACACAGCAAGGAGCAAGATAAAAGGTAAGAAAATAAGGAAACACAGGAGGAGGGCAAGGTCCGGAAAGGGAAAAAGAGACATAGAAGAAAGGCAGTGAATTTGAGTTGGCAGCATCTTAGTCTGGATCAGATCTCTGCCTGCTGATATTGCTCCTAAAAGGAGAGAAAGGCAAGAGGAGAGAAAGTAGGAAAGAGATAAGAAGTGGCCTTTGGCATTAATTCATGGCTAAGGGAGAAAACTTCTCTGAGTTTAACCAAAGGGGTTAAGAGGAGGCCAAAGGAGAGCACGTGCAGCCTGCACCTTCCAGGGCACTGTGAGATGGAAGAACAGTTGCCTCTTTACAGAGGCGCCTGCAGGAGCACCTGGGCTGGGACCACAGAGGGACAGATCCCAAATGTCTCACACTGGGCTGACCACAATTTGTCCTAAACCAACTGAAAGGACTACGTGGCTGTCAGAGACCACTTGAGTGCCAAATGGGCCAATGTGCACATGGACTGCAACCCTAGGAGCACAGTCAAGCCTCAGCAGGTGCTGCCCAGACATCTAAGGCTGTCATCTTGCTCTGGAGGATCCTCCTTTGCAGAGTAGCCTCTACTAGTTCCTCCAGCAACCTGAGGAGCACAATGCAGCCAGAGGCTGGTGGGGCAGCAGAACAAAAACTCAACCAAAAGACTTCCCAGTAATGTCCTGTCTGACGTTCTGCCAAGTCGGCATGCAGCAAGCCAAGTGAGAGTGGTGAGGTTCTGACACCTCTCAAACGTGCTCAGCTTCCAGCAGCTCCCAGGGAGGACTGGGGATAGCAAAATGATTCAGAAGAAGTAGGGCTGAACAATACACTTGGGACCTTCTCAGAGGGCTGCCTTATGCTTCTGCTCAGATTAAGTCTCATGAGTAGTAGCAGGTTTTCCTCTGGAATAATTTGCCTTCTTGAGTGTCATCAAACTTTCAATTAATAGTGTGCTTTTTTACCCATTTTCAGCCTCATTTAAAGCCTGGCTGGCAACTGTTGGCATGCCAGGGCTTTGAGGGAGACCTGGGGTTCCAGGCTATGGACGGGTCTAAAACTCCTGCACGACTGAGTAATTGCACAGGGGCTCTTCAAGGTTTTTTAAGAGTTCACTTCTGATATTTCAAAAAACCTAGGTAGGGAAAATGCTCCTTCTGTCTATCAGACTTAGCTCTCTGTATATAAAAGCAAGTGGGAACTGCTGCACAAAAATAATGTCACATAGACCAGCTAGGAAGTAATATTAATATGCATGTAATTAGTTCAACTTTTAAGATTTATCTGTTTAAATGTTCACTTTATACATACATAATATGCAGTTACAGTTGATAGTTTCCAGCTCTCTCCCAATTTTATAACAGAATTTGATTAGTTTGATTAATTTTATACCTTGTTTAATACTATAATTTCATTATAAAATTAATTTGGAGCACTTTTAGATTCATAGGCTCCACTGTTTTTTTAGCAGGCATGTATTTTCAATTTTAATGTTCTATTAATATCTTTTTTGTTCAGCAGTTTCAGACCTTCAATAACAGATAACAGTTACTGTGAATTTTAGTAACAGTACCATACAAAAGCACACATTCTTGAAATATTAAGTGTCATTTTTTTCCAGCAGACTATAACCCTTAACAAAATAGGAATTTAGACATTCGTTTTGCCTTAAAAATATAAGAAAAAAAAAATCGAAGTCTGTGAAAAAAAAAAGTAAATTCCTATCTGGCAGTCCTTCCCTTCTTCAGGCAAAGAGAAGACTAATTCCAGATTAATTAGTGTCCAGACTAAATGAAATGAAAAAGTAAACTTCTTTTGGATCTGATAGTAGTGTGAATTAAGACTGTGGAAAAAAGCCATGAAAAGAAACAAGTCCAAATGCAGTGACTGCCAACTTTTGGGATACAGTGTTTTTTCAAAGATTTCCTCTTTTCACTGAGATGATGTTATAAAAAAGGAAAAAAAGATTAAATTGTTTCCATAAATCTGTTCTCAGATCACTGAGAACTCAAAGGAAATGATCTAAGTTCTTTGGATCCATGCTCCACTTATATAAACAGATTTGAACATGAGAATTGTTAATGAACCTATTACTGAATTTGCTCCAAAAACTGACCTTTTTATTACTAAAACAACAATATTTTTACTCCAATGTAACTTCTGCCATTTAAACAGATATGTGACAATCAAAGGGTGAAATAACCCAGCCATACAGAAAGCAAGTTGAAAAATTACATTTCTAGTCCATTGCACATTCTACCAGTTGAAAATTTTTAACTACAAGTGGGAAAAAAAGTCTAAATTCACCATGGGATATGAATTCTATCTAAACAAAATACATAAATAAACTCTGATATTAAAAGAAAACGCATCCAGCAATGAAAGTGAAATATTTTGCTTTTACTGAAATGGAATAAGGAAGTCAAAATGATTTCTTCTCCTAATTTCTTATTCCTTGCCTGACATTTGAGGGAAACCTTTCTGTTTTAACAAGACTTCATTTTTTTTAACAGAAAACTCTTCAGTTGAAGATTTTTTAGCCCACACTACCTATAAATGTGAATATGCAAAAGCCGGGAAACAGATACACACACGTATACTATGTCACCCCCACAACAAGCCCTTACACTATACACATGGTTTCCATCTATTTTGGCAATAGTAGCAGAAGCTTCTGGAAACCAAGCCTAGTGAGATGTAATGTTACAAATCATGAGCACTGAAAAGTAAAGTCACAATAATGTTTGCTGATCCTGGAATAAAAAATGGCAGAACAGTCGTGTTTATACCTATTTTTTCTTCAAAAGGGAAATTTACAGACACAAATTCAGTGCATGGGGATTTTATTTTAGAAAGAAGTAAGCAGCTAAGATGCCCGATGGATGTTTTTAAGAATGCTGCTTTGGCAAGAAAAATAACACGCTGCTTTTTTTCCTCTTATTCCCTGTAGCTTTACATAATCAGTGCAATTTTTTATTTTTGGTATTAACTTGTACAGAGCATCACAGAAAACATGACTGGAAGGGACCGTGAGAGGCCATGTGGTTCGACCCCTGTCCCAAGGCAGGATCTGCTCTTCCTGCATTAGTCCTGAAAGATGTCTAATCTGTTCTTAAAGACAGTCTGTTGAAGGGCAAGGGTTCACTATCGTCGCCCTTCTGCTCCAGGGCTCCAAAATCTTCACTGTGAAGTTATTCCAAATGTCTAATCTGAATCTTCCTTGTTGCAATTACACAGATTACTGCTTTACCATGGCTACGGGGAGGAGATTAATATCTGCTTCCGCAAAAGCCTCGTACACTTGCAGATTTGGGGTGAGTGAAATTGCCTAGCTTTCTCTGTAATTATTTCAGCTTCAGAATGCTGAGAGACATTGGTTGGAGGTAATTGTTTAGGAAGTGTATAAACAGCAGCTTGGAAACAATACTAATACTTACTGAGGGGAAGAGTCTGCCCTTTGGGTTCTCCATAAACAAGCTGGACATAACCTAACTCAGACCAGAAAGTCTGCATGAAAGCAGATCAGGTGTGAAAGGTGGCTGTTTACAGACTCAGTAAATAACAATGTGCTTCATGACACATAGTACCCTAAATTCTCCTATGATGAAAAGTACAGACCTATCAACCACTTAATAGTGGATATAACATCCACTTTTTTTGTGATCACACAGATGTCATTAAGATGCATTCAGGAGCCATCAGCTACTTCTGCAGTTCACAAAAAATACAGGCAACATGGTGAGAAATTACTGCTGTGATTAAAACTCTCGGTCCTCAGTTAGCCAGTATGTACACCAGCATGACTGAAAGTGCATGCTGTACCCTGCAGATGCCTTAATTTCAGTAAGGGACTTCACTATCCCCCAAATTGACTGCCTTGCCCAACTCGCCTGCTGGAAACAAGTAGTTGTATGTGTTGCAGTTAAACACTGAATTTACTCTCTGTGGAAATGGATGACTGTTCCCAGCCCATCTGAAGCTGTGCTTTGGTCTCTCAGCACACAGGACACTAACTCATGAGAAGGAGAACACATGCCCTCCCGACTGAACAATTTCTCATTCCTCTGAGTATCCTTGCTGTGTCCTCTTGGCAGGACCTAAAAAGCCACGCAGCGGATGCACCAATGCACAATTAAATATTACAGACGTGCGCTAATGCTTTGGGAATGTGCCCACTGCCAAAGCCCTGCCAATTTACAGATTATTGTAAGAATACCTTAAAACTGGCAGCAGCGCCGTTCCACCTGCTGTCTTTGTTGGGGATCAGCATTTCTAGCCCTGTCTTTGCTTTAGGACACAATATACAGTGAAGCAGCACCTGCTGCTCTTGTGCCTCTGACGGGCGTATGTAAAGGCTGGAGAGGAGACACAGGTGCTCAGAGTCCTCCGGCACTGCCTCGGCCAAACGCACACTGACAGAAATGTGAAGTTATCTCAGAACACAGATGTTTGGCTTTGCTGCCACTGCCTGACACCAGCACTTTATTTTCTTTATCATGTGTGTTGAATTGAAAGCTTTTTTTTAGGCCCTGACCTTGGCAGCAGTTGCTACTGCATTTCATCATAAAGATAGGAGAAAAGAAGAGGGAAAAAAAAGAAAAAGAAGAAGGACTTACTAGATTTTCATGATGCCCTTTGTAATCCTGAATACTTTAGCGGAGGGCCCTCTAACACTTTTACTTATCACGCTAATTCTACATCTTCCAGTCCTTCATAGACACATTTTTACCCAGCCTCAACATGTCTTTCATGTGATTTAAAAATACATATATTTTTCCAGTTAACAGAGATGACTGGAAAAAAAAAAAATCTTTTTTTTTTAATTCTACATTGACCTTTTTTGAAATAAATTGTTTGTGTTTTAAGCTGCACTTTCTTAAAGTTTTGTTTGGCTTACCAGTTTACAGTTCAGCTCATTTGGGGATGAAGTTGCGTATAAAACCTGTGCATGATCTCTTAGGTTCTACTAGTTTATCTATAAACTGTCATGACCTTCCCAGGTCAATATAATTGAAGATTGTGAAAAATGTTTTCTTAATCCGGCTGTTACGAACAAGCATTGATGAGTTAATGACTTCAACACAGGGTAAAGATTTTTTTTCTGAGGATGGAAAAATTACAAGTCCTACTGTTCCACTAATACTTCTAACTGTTGTGCTTGCACCTGTACAACACACATTGGTGGTGGTCTCTGTGTTTTCAGTTTATTCTTATAGGAATGACTTTTCCCCTTTCAGCCCATATTTATTTTCCTCAGCTTCTTCTTCCCGGGTCCACCTGTGTGAAAGCCTGCTGTGTCATCCAGGAGATCCTTCCTGCATGTTTGCCACTCAATGAAACACAATCTTTTACAACTTCAGCTTTTTTGGAGGGGGTAGGTGGGTAAAAGACCATGCAGACACGCTATTACTTACAAAAAAAAAAAAAAAAGAAAAAAGTATTGAGCAGCAAAGACAAATTTCTTGTCAGGATCTGCTGCAGAACAATGTCAATCTAATGAGTAAATGGGATGAAAATCTGAGTTTTGATGCAAATCTACAAAATCGTGCTTGTCTGAGTTACAGCCTTCTTGACAAGAGTGAGATGTCTCAATGTTATTTCAATACTTAAGACAGAAATTCGAAATAATGAATTCAGACCCAATGTTTAGAAGAATTCAGACAGACAAAGCCAGAATGGGAAACAAAAAGTATCTTTCTGTTATCAAGGGCCATCCATACAGTTATTTTGTCATACTCCAGAAATATTTCAAGTGGCACTGTATAACTCAATAAAACTATAAGGCATCTGGTTTTATTTTATGTACTTACTCAAAAAAAGTGGTCCATCCAGTCTCATCGCTTTTAGTTGCCAGAAGTCCACTGTTGCCATGGTAGGTAAATAAGACAAGCTCCTGCCCTTGTGCAGTCATGCTTTTCAAACATCCATTAGTGCCTATCGTCAACCAGATGACTTGGTTATCAGGAGAGACCACTCTTACAGGCATTCGGTTGGGATCCCGTCTGATACGAAGAGTGTTCCCGTTGCTGTCCGTTACTGCAGTAATATCGTTATCATTACTGTAGCTAAAATTGTACAGATAGTCTCCGGTGACTAAACTCACAGTGTACTGGTGAGTACCGTTGACATCAAAGATATAAAGCTCTTGGTCAGTCGGAGAAGCAACTTCATAAAAGTTCATTGAATTCAGTAAGGGTTTGTTCTTTGACACAGCCCGTATCCTAATATTTCCCAGATCAGCAATATACAGTGTGCCATCCGGAGACACGGCTAAGGAGGAAGGGGCATTAAGCTTGGCATCTTTAGCATAGCCATCTCCATTCTGGTAACAGTCACAGTTGACATCATTTTTGCAATCGCACTCTGAGGGTATTCCAGCAACTAAAGAGATCTCTCCATCAGTTGTAACCTGTCTTATTCTATTAATCTTTTTTTCATCAGTTTCTGTAATGTAAAGCACCCCACTGTAGGACACAGCGATGGCAGTTGCTGACTCTAGCGTGGTCTGCACAGCGTGCTTTCCCACCGTGTACTCCACTCCAGGAACCTGGCAGTGCATTGGCCTCCCCGCAGCAATGCGAACCTGGCGGTTTTCAGTGATCTGCAAAACTACGTTGTTGTCCAAAACATAAATGGAGTTATCCATTGGGTTGATAGCTAAATCTGTAGGCCATTCCAGACGAACCTTAACAAAAGAAGTGTTTTGTTAAACAGTTAACCAGTGCAGATTAAAGGAATTACTTCACCTTCGGTTTTAGATGTAGCTGTAAGGATATTTTTTATCTGCTGTAAGTAATTGTGAAAAAAAGACTTTTATGGCAACACATGCAGCAAACTTAAGCTTTTCAGAAAGGCAAGAGGAACAACATTCAAACACCAGTTGGAATCGGATGATCTTTAAGGCCCCTTCCAATCCAACTCTTTCTATGATTCTATGATTCTATCATCTATTTTACTGGAAAAAGCCAACTGCACTGAAACAATAATACAGGCTGATCTTCCCATCAAATAAATGCAATACTTTTCTGTATCACAAATACACAGAAAAAGAGAGACATATCAAATAAGCAGTTTAAGGAAAGTACTCATCTTTCTTTCCTGTAGTAGCAAAAATAACTTACTACTTCCAGATTACGGAACTCTGTACTGTAATCCATTTTTAAACATACCACTAGTAATGTCCCATCTTACCTAAACAAGCTTCTTGAGACAAATAGAAAAATATGTTCTTTTGTACATATCCTTTCATGTTATGGATTCAGAAAACATCAACATGCCAAGATAGTTGTAACAAACCTGCCATTCTCCTAGTATTTATGACTAGACTTAATGTTTCCTGCTGATAGCTTTGCTGTTCTAAACTAAACTGAACTTTATGGGCAAAAAAATTGAATACAGCAGCATTTATAGCTAAGAGAATACACTGCGATTCATGCCCTTGGAATAGGCTTCTGTCTCCCCAGATTCTTCTGTTAAACTCCCATTATGTGCTCCAACCAGTTTTAGTTTAAGGGGGAAGAAGACTGCATTTGCATTTCTAGTCTCAGGTCTGCTTTCCAAATTGGCAGCAACTAAAAGTACCTGGCTGATGTGCATGCTGGTGTCACAGGTTAGAGGTCGTGCTGAGGTCAGGTCATTGGAGCCAAGCAAAGTGGATATGATTCCATTCTGATCTACTTTTCTGATCATGGTCCCATCAACAAAGTAGATTAACCCATTCTTGTCGATTGCTATTCCTAGTGAAGAGAATAAAAATTAGGTTTTTGCACTAGCAGTGAATACAATATCCATTAGTACGGTCTTAGGCAGTAGGTGGTAAAACCAAAGCCCAGTATGAAATCTATTTCTGTTGATTGCATTTGCTGTTCATTGGACAGTATGCTGAGAAGGGCCTAGTTTTTAAGTTAACTTGAAAAAATGAAATAAGTGGGACCAAAAGCAACACTGATTTTAAATCTTCACAGTTTCCTGCTGAACACATAATCTAAATAAGCATTTGAAAATGCTCAATAAACATGAAAGCCAAATATTTCCTAAAAGATCAACCTTATAGCTCTCTTATTTAACAGTCTCTGTAGTTGGAAACAGTTACTCAAAATCATGTTTCTGAACCAACTACTGGGTTCAGTAATTAAAAATGATCATGCACCTGGCTCTGAACTTCCATATTATTTTGAAAATTACGGAGGGATAACTGTTTTTACCTTTAGGGCTCATGAGAGTTGCCTCCACCGCCTTGCCTCCATCACCACACCTTGCCTCATCAAATGGTAGGCACTGCTCCCCTGTTCCTCCTATTACTTCAGCATTTTTGGTCAGGTCTTTTGCACCTGTGAGAGACTTGGGCCGATAAATCCTACGCGTGTTTGTGTCGGAAACATACAAATCTCCTGTCACAGGGTCAGTTGCAAGGTAGTATCTGTGAGCTGGGTTGTTGCTGTAGAATGGAATGATACATTGCACATGCTGTAATTAATTGCACCTAACACTGAATCAAGATGAAAAGGCTTCAGTTCATAGCAGTGCACAGCAATTCATAAACAGTTAAAATCAACGGTGATGCCCTAGGTATAGGTAGCACAGGTCATGGCCCCAAAAGCTTTCTTGGTTGACGTTTCTTGCCTGTGTAACACGCAATCCAATCTAGACTACTCTTCCTTTTGGGACAGAAGATCCATTTTGTCCGTGATGCTCAGAGGCACATCCCGTGCTCTCTAATTAAAGCCTGCTCTTGTCTCTGTAATAGGCCAAATCAAAATACCAGAGTCTAAAAACTCCCAGGCTTTCTGGGAGCCTTGAACCAGTCCCAGACTCTGCAGCAGGACCCCAGTCCTCACTTAACACTTCGTTGCAGTTATCATCCTATCTGTTTTATTATAATTTATATAAAGCTGCTGGAGTGCATGGTTTATATAATTCATAAACAGATAAGGCAGAGTTTGTATTACTAGTTCACAGACAAGAGATAAGACATACTTCACAAGGATTTGTTTAATTCACTGCTTTCAAAGACATGATACGCATGATTTAACACATTAGGAAATGTCATCTTTTCCACCAGAACACCGAGTGGAGCTTTTCCGTTCTTCCTAACACAAAGTCATAGTTCAAATAACTGTACGCATTGGCACAAAGCTGCTAACTATGCCAACACAGTCTTTATTACAGTGAAAATATATATTGCTAACCATTTCCCCAGAAACGTGCATTTTGCCTCTCCACTGGTGCCACATAATTGAGAATTACTGTCTTTTCTCCCCTGCTGCTGAAAAAAACAGCCCTGGAGAGTACCTTTTGGGTTGATATATTATGATGTAGAAACTTAACCCACTGCAGTTGGGATTCCTGACCTAATTTATGGCAGGAAGAGCTGAAATAAGGTCATGTAAATACAGGAGGTAATTTCAGATGCTCCCCTAATAGGTTGAAACAGAGTGTCAGAACAGTCAGTCCCTCTTCTGATGTTTGCAAAAGCCCTGCTTAAACAAGATCTACCAGTCTTGGTGATAGCCAAACATCTGCTCGCAGAACGCTACACTTCACGTTTTGTAAATACATAACTGTGCTAATGTAACACATTTTTATGTACTGCCACTTGAAAAAAGCAACAAGAGACCAACAGGAACAAGTCGGGAAAAAATTATATCTTTTCGCAGGGACAGATTTTTATAGCTATCCAATTACAAAAACACAGAATAAAAGTGTTGCATAAGTAGGATTTTCTTTGGTTTGTAAGGCTTTTAACATGTTCGTTCAGAACAAAGAAACCAAGTGAAGCAGACTAACGAAATCAAATACACAGTGATTAGCCCCTCTTAAAAAGCTCTGCTATAGAGCTGAATGTACAGTATATCTAAAAACAATTGAATGTACTTACACTAAATTTCCATCTGTTAGAAATCTATAATGTGCTAAATAGCTGAAACGCATTTTTGAAACCTTAATTTATGCAGAGATCATTTAATATGACCACTCTGTAGTGTACGAATTATTTATATCTCTACAGACCGCAAATTAAATTACACCCATTTACATTATTATTTTGGTCTTTAAGGAACTTTGCACACATTTCAAATATAAACACATTCCAAATATGAAACTGCATTTTATTTCATCTTAATTTAAAATACAGTCCTTTCTCATACTACTAAAATCTAAATTAAAGAAGTACTTCTCTTCAACTCATGTAACATAGCCTCAATCATATTTTTCAATTGTTGGAATAAAGAGTCATCAAATAAAGAGTCATCAAGCTATATAATTTATGCCTAAAATATTTATTTCTAAAAAGAGATTTTAAAGTTGTTTTCTTCATTTCTATATTTTAATTAATTCCAATAAAAATTACAATACTCTTATTTGGGATGAGTTCTCACAATGAACAGTGCATCCTCACCAAAACAAACAAAAAAAACCCAGCTGAAAATTTAAGGTTATTTTCTCATTTTATAAAAAGAACCAAGACCTCCAGGTTTGGGAGCGCATAGGACATTATTATTGAGTCAATATAAACTCTCTACTTTGTCATACATAGGTGCCTAATGGCTCCTTTCTGAGATAATACAACAGGCTTAACTTCAACGTGTCTTTTCAAGCAAAGCTGAGGTACCTTTAGCTGATAGGAAAAAAACCATTAAAATTCACAAGAGTAAGGCACAATTTGAGGAACTGAATAACTGTCCACTGAAAACGATGTTTTTTTTCTAGCCAGAAAACATCTATGCACACTACACAGATCTCAAAAATAGTACACGGATAAACAGACTGCAGCTGGAAAGCTGCACAAAGTTTATTCTGTTTCATTGTAGCTTGAAATAATATTAAGCTTCTGCGTTCTACCAACAGCAACAAATGCAAAGAAGTAAAATCCACAGTCAATGACTTCTTGACTCAGTATCGCCTAATTGCTGTCAGTAGCTCTGAAAAACATGCAGTTACACACCAACACAGGCTCCAAAAAAACAAATGACTGCAAATGAACTTGTTCTGTCTATGCCAAACAACAGTAACATGCTTCAGATTCGAAGTGCACACTCATGTGCAAATACACACATGCACAGAGCTGTAATGTTCTATTTCCAATTGTATAATTTTATCTTGCTTACGCCGATCTAATTCTTTAGCTGTCAGATCACCTCTATTACTCTCCATGCACAGATTTTTTTAAAAAATACTCTTCCTGCTTCAGTCCCCCCCCCCCCCCCCCCCCATTCACTCTGTGCCTTCTAAATGATACACCCTCAAAGCTGGTTTCATGTTTGGCTGATTTTTTTGTGGGATACCGCCATAGCCTACAAATGACCTCCCCGTCTTCAAAGTCCTTCTAAAAAATTACTTCTTCCATGAATGCCTATCAGCATTTATCACCCATAGGCAGCAGTGTGTATAAAGACATCAATTCAGCTTTGAGATTGAAAAAACGTTAGGTCACTGGTACATGAGAGAATAAATTTGACCTGCATTGTCTCTCTAATTTAGAGTACAGGCTCCTTGAGGTGGGAGGCACTCCACTCTCTGTGCTGAAGCACTGTGTTTATACACAAGGAAAGTGCTCGAATAGATAATAGATCTGAACTAGTATGTAGCCCTGTTCATTAGTTTTACCTGGGGAATGCATATTTTAGTGCACTTTCTTAGTTTGGATATCTAGTAATTATGCATTGCAAAGGGGTCTGTTGAGAGCTGTTTACCAAACCGCAGTTTAAATAAAAATCTCCTCAGCATTTCACAGGACTCTGCAGGACTTCATGCAGGCAGAAGCAGCTGTTTGGTCTCACGCTATGTCCTTAAGCTGGGGAACCCATGGCCACATGATTTGGCAGATCCTAAAAGTTTATGTGTTGAATAAAATTTAGCTAAATTAATAAAAAAAGAAGTTTTCAGGGGGTACTACACACAAAGATGCCACTCTTGGCTTAGAAAGCCCCTGAGCAGCAAACCCTGAAGGCTAAGAGTGAACACTGGCCTCATAGTAGACTGTGTTCAGGCTGCACAGTGCACTCCACACCTCTTGCTCTACTGGTCCACAACTGCTCCTGCAGAGCCAGTTCTCCACGGTCCTCTATGCCTTCTTCTACCCCAGGAGAACCCCCGACTTCACAGCTGCTACATGGGCCCATGAAAATGCTGTTACACTAATCTGCTCAGTGTGATTACAATTTTGCTACCCAGAGCCTCTGCACGTGCAAGCATGAATAAAGGAGAAAAGCTTCGATGTTCTCCTTCACCAACTTTTCTTTCATGCAGGGATCTAGTTTCTGGAATACTGCAGTTGAGCCCGCAACCACAGTTCTGCCAGAAGCAGAAAAGGGCATTGCTACTAATCACAGCAAACCAAACCGCATTACGCATCCACCCTTTCATCCTGTTCTTCCATTCCAAATTCTCATTTTGAGCATTATTCCGTATTCCATGCATTTACCAAGACAATGTCTTATTCAGCTGCAATCACAACTTTGTGATACCACAAGAGATAGAATTCTTTTAAAAGCAGTGGAACAAATGCAAATCAAACATAACAGGGAAAAACTAAACCCACCAAATAGGAGAGACTGCCTCTGAATCACACCAGTAAAACAACATAAAATCAATTAGGCTGTGCATCAACTCCCAGTTCCGATCATTAGCACTGATGCAAACACCTTATTTAGTTGTGGAATTTTTTGCCTAACACATTTGAAACATAATCCTTCCTCACAAAGAAGTATGTCCAAATAAAAGTGAATTTAAAAAGGAGAACTGAGATATGACTCTCTGGGATTCGTGTAAAAACAAGGAAGGAAAACAGTTAGCACCAAAAAGGGAGAGAAAGGGACCAGTGGGGCTGCTAAGCCTTGTACTTACCAGTTCTGCCACAAAGCCCTGCAGGGTTTCAATGCACCCAACAAGATTTTAGCATAACTTTTTTTGTCTCCTTATCAGAACTGTGGCAAAGTAATCCTAAACCTTTTTCTCTGCTATTCTTGCTGCTCCTGTAAGCGATGCCAGGATGGATGAACATTGCACTACAGTCCTTCTGATTACGACTGTTTTTATGACCAATCTTATGGTGTACTTTAAAATCTTAACTCCTGTTGTTGTGTTATTATGGGACAATTTCAACTTTCATTATTAAGGCAAATTCACCTTTAAAGAAACAAATCTGTTAAATGTGAGCCTGAAAAGACTCAACATCAAAAGTCTAATGTAATTAATTAGCTTGATACTTTTATAATTTTATTACTTATATGCCATTCTCATTGTTTTTGGGGTATCTAATTAATGAGTAAGTTTTGACAGGATCAGGAAAATGCTGTCAGCAAGGAACAGGAGTGAGTAGACACGAGAGAACAGCAAAGGAGAGCACACACAAGCATAAAAAGAAACCTGACAATGGACAGAGAATGATGAGAAAAGAGGAAATCGTATCGGAAAGGACGGTATAGTCTGACAGCTGACATAACTAAAACATATGAACTCATTATTTTTGAAAAATACTCCTCTTTCCACTAATACATCTCAGAAATGACTTCTCCATTATAAGCATTCATTTGTTAAAAAAGAAAAAAGAACAGTTAGAAAAATAAATCTTCTTTAAGGAATGCTTACCTATGTCTAAAATCTTTATTTCTTGGTGGGAGCAAGTAAAAAAGAACAGAAAAACATTATTAGAAAAACATTCAGAAAGGATGTTAAAAGATGAAAAGAAGGCAACATTTACATCTGTCATTAGTGAAGTGGTGAATGACTGTCTTTTGTCTACTTATGTTGACTATGCAGGTTAATTCTTAAAATCCGCAGAATAATTACTTTGAGTAGATTACATTCTCACAGTTTAGATTTGCATAGTTAAAATATTTTACCAGGGTAAAATTTTTTCACTTCAGTTTTAAATACTTCTATTAAAACGTATTCAAATATTTAGAATCACCTTTTTTTTGTTCCTAAAAGCACTTGGAAACTCTGACTTACACAATGTCAGAGGTCTATCTCATATTTTAGTTTGCAATAGAAATTCACAATTCCAAAAATCCGAGATGAGAGAAAAACATACCTTAGCTCTAAAACACTGGTTACATTTCCAGATGGGAATATCCTCCGAACGTAGTTGAAATCCCCCACATAAAGACTGCCATCTATCCCACAAGCTAAGGCAACTGGAGCCAATAATTTATTACCATCGGCTTGACCATTACAACTTGGACAGGAGATGCTTCGTCGTCTTCCATTGCCCATAATGCTACTAACAACTGGCGGTTGCTGAGATATAAATTGATTTTCACCATTTCCTTTGTAGAGGATTCCTGTAAATAAAATAAAAACCACAAAAAATCTGTCATAAAAACTTTGAATATATGTACACGAAATGATGCATACATATTCCAAATATTCTCTTTTAGTTGGTTAATAGAACTTAATGGACCTTTAATTGTCTCTCCACCTTTTTTTTTTTCCTCACTGCAAGTAACAGAACTTTGTGGAAGCTTTTGTAGTTATATTTAAGTCACAGACACACTGAAGCACACACAAAGCATTAAATTATCTTGTCCACAAGATGTAGCAGAAATACTAAACATACTAGCACTTTAAGCCCAAACAAGTATTCAATTGTTCCTATGTTTGAAATGTTAAGAATTTTAACAGTTGTAATTCAGAATAAAAATTATCCTGTTGAAGGAAACCCAAGGTGTACTGACCGCAATCAAGGTCTGTGTTCCTAAATCCTTTCAGTTTTCAAATTCCCCAGAAATGTGAAAGTCTATCTATGCATGTATTACAAAAAAGAAAAAACATTATATTTGCAAACTGTGTTCCTGAAGTCCTACTATAATTAAAAATATGATGTCAAATGTAATCTAAAGTGGATTGCTGCTGCAAACTGTAAATACTAAAGAGCTACTTCAAAAAGTTGGAAATTGCCTCAATTTTACATTATAAAAGACTCTTCACTTAGCTCAGAATAAAAATGTACCTCTGGCAACAAAGTCTGCCTCAATACCACGTCTGCAGTTATAGGCGGTTATTAAAAATGTCAAAACAACAAAAAAAATGTGGTGCCAGGCCAACCTGCCTCTTAAACTTAATTCTGCTTTGAGGCATGAAAGGAACAATAATTTTGTGAAGACAAAGCAATGTGCCAGCAGTATTTTTCTTCCTTATGGCCTCCATAGGAAATCAAGAGAAGAAAAATGCATGCTTTATGTTAAATCTTCAATCTTAGGAAAAAAAAGTGTGACTTTATAGTGTTGCTGGGACCCTCATTATGATGTCTCTCAATGAATCCATGGAGGTGTACTCTACAAATGGTCAGCTATTATGGCTATACTTGTAAGTCACAATATGTCTTTCTGTGGTATAATCCATGTAAACCACATGACACTTTGTACTTTAGAGTGATAGATGTTTTATTGATTGTGTGCCTAGTTTCAGAGGCAGTTTGGGGCCGAGGGATACATTTCTCTTTTGAGATGTTTAGAAGAAATTTCAGATGTATTTCTCTCCCCACCTGCGGAATTCACGCTTTATACTGAAAGACAGGAGAAAAATTACTTTGTTTTCCTCTTTAAATGTTTTAGGTGTCTTCACTACTTTTTATTGTTATAAAATTTAGGAGATTATAAATGTAAAATCAATGTGGATGATAAAATCAATGAAAATGAAAACTGTTTATAGAAACCTAACGGCAAGTAATCTAAATAAGTAATCTAAATCAAAAGACGGAGAACGTATTTTTCATGAATAGTTAAAGCCAGAATGCATTAACAGTATACAAAATCCCCTCTCCTATGATTACATCATTTATGACAATCATGGCACCATAATTTTGCCTGAAATAGCTGAGTTCTGTAATTTTCATCAGAGGAATTCTACAAGTCAGCACAGTGCACTATTGCATCTGATTTATTCTGTCATTACCTTGAAAAATTGGTCCTTCACATTTCTCCTCTATTATCACTGACTAAAAGACGTACATCAGACTATTTACTGCAGTAGTTTGGGATGTCCGTACAAACACTGCCTGTACTCTCTTCTGAATATATTTCTCCAGCTCATCCACCTTGTCATTACAACTCTCCACTTCGTTTATTCAATTAGACACACGTCACTTTGAAAAGTCATTACTTGTGAAATGTACTCTTGAACACAATTTAAAGCCACCATCAATTTACCTGGTGAACAGAATCAATCTTACATATATATTTATAATTACAGCTCTTTACATTTTTAGATGGATTACCTTACAATAATTTGCACAAGGGTTTTCTGACATTTTCGATTAGGTACAATGACACCTTTTTGCTTGATTTGGTTACCTTGTTTTCCTACCAGCCAGAAGCAACGCTTTAGGTGGCGCTAAGCATAGCACACAAAATAAGCTTAAGTACTAGTGAGAGACCTCCAAGGGACACCAGGTACTGACGAAGTGATGTTATTCCTGGTGAAATAGTTTTTACTTTGCATAAAAATCCAGTGTGACCAACTCCCACCTTGAGCAATGCAACTGCTTCTTTAACCTTTCTCACACATTCCAGCCAAATTTTTCCAAATTTTCTCCTGTTTAGTGTTGAGCTGGGGTTGCCTTAGCGTAGCACCCTCCAGACAGTTGCTGAGTAACACACTGGATAAATTTACCTTCATGCCAAGGCACAGTCCTCATAAATGTGCACCACTCCTCATCTTTTCACTGAAATTAAGGAAGACTCTCTCACTAGTGACTCTTTCTCAAGAAACAGCGACACAAGTGGCCCGTGCTGACTAAAGGCGACATGATTTGTCATCTCATGCGCGCAGGACCGACCACAGCATCTCACGGACGATTCACCTCAGGGAAAGATTTAAATTGGAGGAGAGTGCAAATGAGTGCTTATCATCCAGAAGAGACGGTACCCATGTGCTAACTGCTCCCATGAGCAGCTGTGCTGCATGTGGGGATTATCATGAGGCGAAGGGGAACACCTCTCCTGTATAAACGAAGAATTTAATATTGGGAGTGAAGAGCTTTCAGTTTATCGGAACATCTTGAATTGGTGTTTAGTTTTGTGAAAACTGGAAGCGAAAATACTGTTCAAGATACTCTTAATGTACAAACAGTTAATCCCATAACGTGCTGACACCTACAACTGAATTAGATATAATGTCTCCTTAGCTGTATGCAATTTTTAAAAACAATTCAACAATTTTGGGGTTGGTTTTTTTCTTTGGTAAGCATATAACACAGGTTGACACTGTTAGATTAAATTGTTAATGCATTATGTATTCATAGGATAAAGAAACATGACATAGAATGATATACACTGTAAAGCTCAAAGCATTTACCGTGTGCAAAATATTCCATAATTTCCTTTTTAAAAAAATAAAGCAAACATTTGAAAAGTTAGAATGAGATATCTAAAGTGCAGGGCAGTTGAGTATTAAACTTAGCAAGAAAATAAACTCCTTACCATTCTGAACATCCAACACATGATGCTTATCCAATGTCCAGCTACCCATGTTGGAGGCATCCAGTTCATAGCCCTGCAAAATGGCAGTCCGCTTTTCCCAAAGAGTTAGATCCAAGCAAGACTCATATTCATAACCTACAGACACTGAAATAACAGTACATTTCCTCATTAAGTATAGGATCTTGTTCAGAAGAAGAGTTTGAAGACTGTGACTTCCTTAATAAACATACGTTCTTCAGCTCTCACACGCTACCTGGAAATCCCGGTGACTTCCTTAGATGTACTGAAAATACTAAACAGAATTCCAAAATCTTTTAAAAATCAATTGTGGGTTATTAAACAATTCCAGTTATTAAAAGTGGGTGGATAACTATAGGTACAGAAAAAGCTATTTTGTCAAGTATGTCAGAATGTTATTGTGCTCTGAAGTACAGGGAGCGCACAGACTAAACACTGTACTGTATTATTAGGCTGAGGGTTACTTCATGGGGAAGAACCAGAAGTGAAAAATGACTGTGGTCTCTTTTTCCTTTTGAAGGATTTTATTTTTCCTCATAACTCAAAGCTTAGATTAGCATTTTCTAATATATTTTAATATCCATAGTTATTCTCATCTTATTTTGCTAAACATTTTCTACTTAATGGATAAAGTGTTTGCGATATGCTTCTGTATTTCCAAGACAACAGTAAGAATGCAAAAAAAACCCCGTAATACACATACCAACAGCTTCAGATAATCCATAGACTCTTTGGTTGTATGCATCAGTTTTATCCCATATGAAAGTGTAAGCCAGATTTGGGGATGCAGGGAACCATTTTTGGAAAAGTCTTCCCACCACTGCCACCATAAGATGAACCTTCATTAAATTAAATGGTATCACAGATTGGGTCATAGTAATCTTCAGAACAGATTTATATCCTGCAGCCCTGGAGCTTAAGTATGATAACTTCAAGTCAGTTCCTGGTATTGTTGTTTCTTCATGAAGTACCTATACATTGGTAAGAAAAAAATGCAGTATTTGAATCATTTTGCAATTGAACAGAACAATGTAGCTATCATAAAATGAGGCCTGATATAAAGGTATATGACAATCTATTATGAAATATCACATAATTCCAGTCCTCATTTAATTAATGTAAAAAATACATAAATAAATTTCACCTTTTTTTTTTTTCCTTAAAAGCAAGGTCTAAATTCTTCATCATACTGAAGCTGCTTAGCTTATACTTTTTGCTGAAGCAGTTAAAAGATCTCTCCTTTATTTTTATGAGAAAGAAGGTATGCAGGAGAGGGAAAACATTCCTAACTGCTTTTTCCAAAAGAGGTAAAAAACCATTTTTAATCTAAGTGAAAATAGCCCCTTCTTCTTATGCTGTCACCCGTGTCTCACCTACGGAACTGTAATAAAGGCAGCAGTGCGTCTAAGCACCACAAAGTTGCAGATTTGGGTTGAGATGTCTAATTGCTCCTGTAGGAGCAGGGAGGACTTTTAGATAGTTTATTATTTGCATTACCTGTGGATTGTAAATACTTTGAACTAGAGCGTTCTTCCATTTATTTTGAAGACAGATAAGTAGGATGCCTCAGGGAAAGCTTCTCCATATTTCCTGATCAATATTCACTACTCAGACATCAGCTCACCACTTTCTCATTTCAGAGAGGTGCAATGATTCAATTTTATTTTTAAAAGGTTCCTCCCTTCCTCTACCTCACCTTTTTCTCTGAGCTGAGGAGCTTTTGTGGGTGATGGATGGATGTGAAAGGTTTCTGCCTAACGTGGATGAAGACAGCCTATATTGTCCTGATTCCGTCAGGACATAAGCACTGAATGCCAGTACTTCAAGTGAGCAGCTCCCAAGTGCCTCAGCTTATTGCAAAAAATATTTATAAAGATAATGTTTCTCTGGTGGGAAAAGAGAGAAAAGGATGTTGAAGCACAAACCCAGAGTCTTGGTGGTGTCAAAGGAGCACACTTAGGGGAATAAATTTGGGAAGATTTAGTTTACTTTCTTGTGTCCTAGACCTAAAGTCTGAAGACCAAACACTAATGAATATTAGTGGAGAGCAGACTTCAGGGAGAGCGCTGACACAAATACTAGGCTTGAGGCTTCAGTGGGATCAAAAGCTGGCTGCTAAACAAGTGCTGTGTTAGCTCTCTATGCGAGAGAAATCCTTGGACATTGCCTTTAAACAATTGACTGTGTTGAACTGGGTCAAATAATGTGGTTTACGCTCAAGGAGGGCAAAGGTGCTAGACCATCCTCTGTGCTAGCACTTTTGCTGGGATACAAAGAAAGATTTTTATGGTATTAATTGTATCTACCTCCATCCCAATAATGATAACAAAAAATCAGAAATATTATTTTGACTCACTGTCTGGCATGAATGGTTATTTACGTCTGCTATACTCAGACATAAAACTCTTCTCCAGTAAGTCTATAACAGAGTTGTAGGAAATAAAGGAGGAAACAGAAGATACAAGACCAATGAAATTCAGCTTTATAAATTCTTAATCTTCAAATATTTCTTTTTTCCCCACCAAGAACCTGCTATCATGTGGAAGGAGGCAAGAGTGGCTTAATTTCTGTTCGTAAATGTAATCTGATCTCCCTCAGTCCAATATATGCACAGTACCCAAGCCACGGAAGAAGCAGATCTTTTCTACACAATTAACAACTCCTCTCTCTAGAGAGAGAAGTGATTGTGAACATATTCCTTTTCTAAGACTTTGAAAGAAAAACACAAACCACCCAGGAACAAAAGACGAATTCCTCCTCGAGACATCAGCAGGACTCTCATATACTGCACATTAAACCTAGTCTAACAGATGGAGTTCTCGGTAAGGAAGAGGAGAAAAAGAAATAATACGCTTGTAATAGGACACAATTTAATGGACTTCACTGGTCTCCTGTTACGACCATGGCTTCTTTTACAACTGCAACTGGGGAAGAACAGTGTTAAACACTTAGGTGGTCTTCCAGTACTCTTGGCTGAGATAAGAGGCAATAAAGAGGACACCTTGAAGTTTCAATTTCCAAGAAATTCCACTGTGTATTTGGATTACTATCAAATTAGAAACTAGGACACTCACGCAGTTCTCAGCAAGGTTTAAAACAAAACCCAAACCCCTATTATTATGTTCTGCTGAAGCCTCAAATATCTGCTGGAAATCTGGCTTACAACTTCCTTCTTTCCATAAAATATCACCTGCGGTAACTTATTTTCTTGAGAACTTTAGGAATTTAGAGGTAAGGTTATGCATCTCAAATCTCTCTCCCAGAATCAAGCATTACAAAGAGAATTAAGCAGTTTAATGTTCATTTGAAAAGTTAAATCATCAGGCACAGCAGAGAGCATCCTATGGGAGCCATGACAAAACATCAATTGTGAAGCAATTAGGAAAGTCACTGGGTATAAAAGTCACATCAGGAACCACCAACACAACCAAGCTGTCACTACTTTACCTTTTCCAGATAGAGTATCAAACTGCCTTCAGAAAGGCCGATACCCTAAGGAGACTGAGTTATAGCCCAAGCACCAAAGTCTAAGGGTTGACATTTTATTTATGGATGATCACGCTTCTCAGAAGGCCAGCTATGAAATATTTAACCTACAGGACTGAGATAAGGGTCACCTCCATTTTCACAAAGACAGAGTTTGTTGTCCTGAAAGTTCAAGCTGGCAACGGAGTCATATAAATTGTGCAGGGCTTCTCGTCTGTCATGGCCAGCAGGACTAAAGTTGTCCAGGCTCTGGAATGCTTTCCTGCTCCAAAATATAACATGAATCAGGTGACATGCTCTGATGGTATTAGAAACCTTGAATAAAAAACTTAATTCAATTAAGGGGAAAATTGTCTGGTATATTGCCATGATTTTTTTTGGCAAAATGAGCAACTTCAATAGAGGATTTGAGAACAAATTTTACAAATGAGTGCAAATTTTAGTCCTACTGTCAGAAAAAGGTTCTTTGCCGAGAAGTAATAGCTGAACTACTGCATTAAAATATGACATCATCTCGGTTTGAGAGGGGTAAAGATGACATTTTCAGATACAGCTAGATACTGGCAACTACTGCTATTACACAAAGGTTGAGACCAAGGAGTAATAAAATTATACTTCTTTAAGTAGAAACTGAAACTGTTCATTTTGAGATGGAAAAGTATTTTCCTTTTAAAAAAGACTTCCCCTAGAATTAAGACTATTAAATGAACTTACAAAGAAGTAACCTTGAGTTAAGAAATTAAAAGGGTAAAATTACTTTTTTTTTGTAGACTTAAAACATTGTCAAGATACCACAGAGTAAGGGGATAGGAAAATGCCATACACTTGTAGAAACCTGAAAATGTGACTCTAATTGGAAAAAAAAAAAAAGAAGTTATGTATATAAAATTTCAAGTAGAAAGCAAAAGAGAAGATTACCAGAAAACATGCTGGGAAACAAGGACATATAACTGGACATATTTGGCTCTCAGGGTAATCTCGTTTTTTTTCTCAGTACAAACTGGACAGTCTAGCTAAGTGAAACTAGGCTGTAGCACCTATGTAATACTGGAATATGTAGACAGCCTATTATACTGTCTGTTTAAATGATAAAATAGGTTAATTTATTTGCTGAAATATTTGACCATCCTTATGTTAGAAAAAACCATTCTATTAAGAATATCTGATTATTAAGGTAAAATTAAGAATATTTGACTAATTAAGAATATTAAGAAATCACTGAGGCCTGTATTTTACCTTGAATTCTTCTGGATAAATACATTTTGCCAACTTCTGTTGTTTATTATTGCCAGTAGTCAGAGAGAGTCAAGGGAGAGGGAAAAAAAAACCAAAACAAAACAGGCAACCTTGAACATATAGTTTGAAGGAAAACTTTTTAGTCTTCATTCTCCCATTCATGTGAGGGAATGAAAACAAGCTGCTCAGGACCTGCAGAAGTCATCTTGGAAGTTTATGTAAGAGTGGGTAATAGGAGTTTAGGAGGGGAAAACCTCAAGAACTCAATTTGAGAATTGCTTGTTGTGACTCACATATGAGCTCCTGCCAGACCACACTGCAATATGTGGCAGACAGTTATTACATTAGGAAAAAAACAGCAACAATATTACCTAACACACATAAGCAGCTCCAGCTTAACCTGATCTTCCTCATCGGCATGCAGTTTATTGTCTTGTTCCACACTGATTAATCTCAGCTAGTTAAATCTAGGCAGAGCATGCTAGCTTGCAATTAAAAGTAGATAAAGTCATGCCTAAGTAGTCCAAATTTAGTTAACATGTTATTTATTATCATCCCTCTTGAGCAACGATCTGATGGGTCTGTGATCACCCCTTTACCCCCTGTATTTGTTCTTTCCCTTTGCATGCCTTATTTCTTCAGTTTTCTTTCGTGCTGCTGCTGTGGTACAGATTTTAATTCCTCCTCTGATCAATCTGGGATTCATAAGCCACTAAGTACACTCTAGGAAACATTATCTCCAAGGGATGATGAAGCACTTCAAGGGATGATGATTACAGCACCAACATCATTTTCTCCTGCAGTACATGACAATGAGTGCTGTCACACCACAGAACAGGGTGACTAATACTGACCGAACGAACACAGGGAACCGTTTCTTGCTCTGTGCCTCTCTCCAGCCTCCCACACATTAAATGGTATTGCCCCATTTTTTATGAAAAGGTCGGGTTCCTCTGGAGCTGAACAGGCAGTTTTAAATTGGATCTGGTTCTGTCCGCCTTTTATCAGAGCAGTAAACTTTTTGGGAGACACCACTGCGGAGCATTTCCGAGAGGAACCTGATCCTAAAGGGGAATGTCCCAGGCATGGCTGTGCAGCTCCCA
The DNA here is from genome assembly GCA_033556795.1 of Tapera naevia. Classification (NCBI taxonomy): domain Eukaryota; kingdom Metazoa; phylum Chordata; class Aves; order Cuculiformes; family Neomorphidae; genus Tapera; species Tapera naevia. The sequence continues at coordinate 10,580,355 of JAUMJJ010000172.1, read as the reverse complement.
GTTGCTGAAGTAGAGGGTTATGGGTGTGATGAGTGAAGAATATAGAAGAAAATACTCCTTGATTTTTTTTTTTACACAGTATGAGAACCAGATTTTTGCACAGATAAGACAGTGCTGTTTTTATCTTGTCGCAAATGACCCATCAACAACTGCCTACGATCTGCTAAGAATACTGACTTTTCTTCTGGCTGGTTTTCTAGGGAAACCAGCTTGACCCAATAGTTCTGCCTGACAGACCTCCCACTTTACAACCTTTGAATCTGGTAGTCAATTTCAACCATATTTGAAATAAAAGCAGAAATCTCTAAAGATAATTCAGTTCCTTTAGGGTTTAGGAAAAAAAAAAAAGAATGAGGGAAGAAGCAGCCAAGTAGGTACTTCCACGAGAAAGAAAAGGCTGAACACAGTCCCTGGAGGAAGGACTGGCTGTGGTAGATAGCTGGAATTATAGCAATAGGTGGGAATTAGTAGGAGTCCAGACTTCATTAGTCCCACTGCTCATGAAATGGCTTGTTTGCCTAGACATTACAAGTGATTTTTGAAAGTATGTGTTTGATGACATTCTTCTATTATTACTTTTTCTTCTTGATTTATACTCCATCTATCCAAGCCATTTTCCATCACTTCAGGAACTGAAACAATCATCTGTTGCCAAAGCAAGTGAATCAGAGCTGTTTTTAGTGGACTGTGTTTTGCATTTCTTTTAATTGACTTGCAACTATCAAAGGCACAGAAATGATAGTGAGGATAAAAGCAACAATTTTATAGCACAGTCCAGATTTGTATGAGTGTTTAGTTGTAATTTCCTTATATCTTTATTTTAAACCTGCTCCTACCATGAATTGCTTAATGATTTTGCTCTTTTCTTAAAAGCTCTGCATGAAAACATTTGAATACATTTACTGTTCCTCTTGAAAAGGCAAGGACATTTCTTAGTGAATGGGAAAAATGTCCTATGTAATTATGACATTGTGAAGGTGGGGGAGAGAAAAAGAGAAAGAAAGGAGAGGGAAAGGGAGGGAGGGGAGAAGGAGAAAAGGGAGAGGGAGAGAAGGGAGAGTACTGTTTCACTAAGTTTTATCAGAAATCAATAATGACATAAATATTACTTCTTGAAATGTAACTCTGCTTTAAGGGCTGAGGAAGACTGCATTAGCGATTAGTTATTTGATATGCAGGAATATAATATACCTATGTCAGAGTAAAGAACGTTCCAGCCACAACTTGTACCATTTAAAGCAAGGTTTTGATGTTAAATCTTACTTCCAAGATTACAGGTTCTGCACAAGTAGATTAGCATATACGTTCACAGCCTTGTAAGCCTGTGATAAAATGCTATTTATGTGAAGCACACTTTACCTGTGTCTCTGGGATGATAGGACTGTCTTCAGGAGAAATTCTAAACAAAGTGGATAAAGGTGACGACACAATAACAGGGTTTGGCCTTACAAATCCGCTCAGATCACAGCTAGGAATATCGTTCTCTTCCTTCTTCATGACCAGGGTATCCATGACATAGAATACATTCCAGGGAATCCATACTGTGTGATACTGTGTCAGGAATGGTGATCGCTCAAACACCAGTGTCAGAGAAGCACCACCATTCGCTACCAAGTCAAACCTAGGAAAAAAACCAACAGAGCTAGCTAGTCAGCAACTCTCCAAAACCATCCACAGCCTCCATTTTATGGACTAATTCTTCACATCCATGGCACTGCTTAGAAGACAGAATAATTCTACTGGGAATAATGGAGAAATCAAATTACATCACATAACACCGCACTAAGAGAATGGAGACTTTGGGATGCTCTGTTTAAATTAAGCAAGCCTATCTACTTCTAAAGTATATAAACAACATGTTTTACACTTGAGGAATGCACGAAATACAACTTTGGTCAATCTTTTTTCATGTCTTTTGTTTCCATCATTTTATTATTTTTATAGGCAGCTTTTCAGTAACACCTTTGCTGTCTTTATGACTTAGAAGTGCTTCAAAGGGAGCTTACATTCCATCTTGGCGAGTGATTGTATATCCGTAGTCTGGATAGTGTAGAAAGGAGACGTTGACTCCAATGAGTGGTGTTCCATCAGCAGTTAATACTTGGCCCCTTACGACGGATGCAAGACTGTGGAAAATTTGCAGGATCACATTACAAATTGGCTTTCTTCATTCTCTTTTAAATGAAGAAAAGCTAGTAGAGCGAACACACACATCTTTGCATGGTATCAACTACCGTTAAAAAAAAACATTCCTGAGGCTCTAACCCTTTTACAAGTTCACATAATTTACACTGTATAAACAAATGCCTGGAAATCTACAGGTAATAATTTCATTTCAATATTGTTGATTTTATGCTGGTTCATTTGTCTGTACTGAGTTACTAAGACGAGAAGTATTTTAAGAATTATAAAGTCTAGATATTCCCACTCTAAGTCACACCTTTGGCAGACACTTAAAGAACAGTGTACTTTTCAATTAGTATCAAAGCAATCTGTAAAACTGCAGGGACTATGAAGTACAAAATTTAAAAGAGCAATAAGGAACATTTGTGCAACAACTTTTAATCAACTGCTGTGCCCAAACACATTAATGCTGTTAAATTACTGCAAACGCAGTAGTTCTTGTGTAAATCATCTTCTTTCACTCAGTGAGATCCCAGACACCTGCTTCCTGTTACTGGTTTATTTTCAGGTCATTACTGCTTCACAGAGCACCAGTCAAATAGTTTATGCAATTATACTGTCGTGCACTTAACAGTCCTATTACATTAATTCATAATTTATATTATTTAGTGAGCTCAGTTTAAAAAGCACAGCTTTACTTTTCCTCCTGAAGTGTTTTCATTGCTTTGATATATTTCCAACTGTGCTAGCCCAAATCAACTGGTTAAATAAAGATTTATTTAATCATTAATGAAGTGCCCTGTTAGAATATAGGTACTAAGCATGGCAAGTACCTCCTGTAACCTACTGGCACTGGCAATTTCAATTTTGTAGGAAATGAGACAAAATAAACAATTCAATATATTGAGAGAACAGGTCTTTGCTGAAAGTCCACGCCACCAAATTTGCAGTCATAGTGGACCTCCACCTAATGTGAATCTCACACACTCCTCCATATCTTTAATATTCAAAAGTAAATGATGAGTCATGCTCACCTCTTATTAAAAGGATTTTCCCCAGGTATGACATGAGTGCTGTCTGCTCCAATGAGAAAACTGATCCGGTCATAAAATGCTTTGGCAGCTTGCTGAGACGGCGACTGTTGGCTTTGGCTTATAATATCTTGGGGATCAGGTAGTCCACGACAATAAGGCTGGTTTTGGCAAGAACTCTGCAAACAGCAGTCAGGATCCATACAGTCAACTAGCCCATCTGTTGGCAGAAAGTCATACAAATGAACAAACTCTTCCTCCTGACCCACATATGAATCAGCCAGCCAGCAAGAGATTAAAAATACTATGCAGTATGAAAGAATACTAATAATTAAGATTTTAATGAATTCACTTTCAATTAAGGAAAGAGAATTTGTTTCTATTGAGTTCTTAAACTCCCATGAAATCCATGCAAGCTCAATGTACTCAGTATCACGTAGAAATTAAATGTATTTATTCAACACTTTTCTAAAAACATGTTGAGTAAACCAGAAAATGAAGGCATTCAGGCTCTGCATACACTGTTAACTTATAAATATTAAGCACTTCAGGTGGGTCTAAGTAGCTTTCATCTGAGGTTATTTGGCTCGCTAGAGAAAAGAAACAAGTAACTCCCACTCTGCTATTTTCCTTAAGTTTTTTAGCATATCTATGATGCAAGTAGCTTTAAATATTTCACAACATTTATCAAGGTAGATTCCTTTATACCTTGGTAGAAAGATTTTGTTGCTAGTGGCAAAGGCAATTACCACAACAATTTTGCATGAAAATGTATGAGAGAACAAAATCTGCATTTAACATTTAGATTTTCTTCTGGCTAAACTGATGAGGAATGCTGGCCAGTATAAACAAGATTTAAACACGTGGGTGCTTTTACACTCATGTGCTGAAATATTCACAAATAAGGAACATTAGATCTATCACATCACTGGAAATCTAATTTGGTGAAAGATTAAAATCAAGATCAAATTGATAACTACTAATTTGCTGTAAGTAAAGTCGTAAGGAAAATGAGCCTGCAAATGTCAGCTACAGAAAATTTCTAGATGGATGTAATATGGTATCACATAGCTGATAATTGCTTCTCCAAAAGAACAGCAAGACTGAAACAGCTCAAACATTTTATTATTCCATTTAGATTGGAGAGTGAACTTGCTTGCTGCACTAAACTGAAAAACATATCAATGCAGCACTCTGAGGAAGCCCAAGACTGCTTCTCTAACAAAAGGATCCAGCTTCAGAGTAAAACTCCTTTCTGAAGAGAAAAATATCATCCATTTTTGTTCAATCATATGTTGAAAGAGTGTAAGCAAACAGAGATCTTCTAAAGGTATTCCTCTAAGGATTGCTGTGCTATGTGTATCAGAGGTTTGGCAAAATAGTAAAGGACTGGGATTTCTTTTCTTTTGCACATCTAAAATTCTTATTTAACTTGGCTGACACTGAAGACAGTTTGGAGAAAATAAAAGGGTTGAAAAAGTAATCATTAAGTATATCAAAGTTTAAGCTTTTTTAAGGGAAAAGAAAGAACACTGATTTTTCCTGAGAAGAGGATATGCCAGAGGGTCAGACAGCCACTCAGACAGACCTTGACAAGCTGAAGAAATCAAGTCATATGAATCTCATGCAGTTCAACAAACAGAAGTGCAACATCCTGCACCTGGGGAGGAACAACCCCATGCACCAGTACATGTCCGTGAACAACTAACTGCAAAGCAGCATTGTGGGGAAGACCTTGAGAGTCCTGGTAGACACCAAATTGAACATGAGCCAGGAGCATGTCCTTGTGGCAACAAAGGTGCCAATGAAATCCTTGGCTTCATTAGGAGGAGTTTTGCCAGCAGTTCAAGGGAGGAGATCCTTTGGGGGACTGTTGAGACTTTCTACTAGAAGAGACATGGACATACTAGAGAAAGATCAGTGAAGGGCTATGAAAATGATTAGGGGCTTGACACATCTCTCCTATGAGAAAAGGCTGAGACAGTAGAGACAGTTTAGCCTGAGAAAGCTGAGACTGTTTAGGCCGGACAAGAGAAGGCCCTAGGGGGTAAATCCCATTGATGTATACAGGTGCCTACAAGACCACCTTTCAGTGGTGCCCAGCTAAAGGATAAGAGTCAATGGGCACAGACTGAAACACAGGAAATTCTGCCTAAACATCAGAAAAAGTTCTTTTACCGTGAAAGTGGTTGGAGACTGCAACAAGTTGCTCAGGGAAATTGTGGAATCTCCATGCTTGGAGAAAAATCCAGCTGGACACAGCCCTGAGCAATCTTTGACCAGATTTCCAGAGGCCTCACTAACCTGAAATGGTTGTGACTCTTGTGATTTTCTAGTCTCATTCCTGCACAATATGAAAATCTCTCCTAGCTGAAGTATTGACCTCCCTTGCCAGTTTTAACTCTAGAAGCCTGGATCAGTGTCAAAGCTGGGGATACGGATGCTTAAAAGAATAGGTTTTGGATTTTATGTCTCTGTATGGTCTCCCAGGCAATATCTGGTGCAGTTGCCAAAGAAATGCTCAAATTTCTTCATTCATCTTTGTTAGTTAAAAAAAGCAAATGTACATCTGGAGTATAGTCTGCAGGTCATAAAACTGCATGAGATTGACACCTTCTGAACTAATCAGCTGGAAATGCATTTTTACAAGCCTCTCTGCTAACATCAATCAGAGAAAGAATCTCATTTTCACCAGCCAAGATACAAGGATATGCCGTTTTCTGTGGAGTTTATCAGCAACTTGCCCAGGCGAGTGACGGATGGTTATGAATCTGGCTCTTTATAAGTTGAGAAAACATTTTTCATTCTTTCTCTGTACTTATGTGGCCAGAGCTATCTAGTACCACTAAGCTGAGTGCTCTATTGCACTGTGTGAAGCACAGTAAAATTTCCTTTCTGAACTGGCTGTTGAAAATTATTGATGAATTATTGATGAATTTTGTTTAGCCTGAAAAATATGAGACAGCTCAACTCTAGATTATTCATTTTATCACTATAAAATGATAGTGAAATTATCAGGCAGCTGGACAATCATTACTGGTCTCAGAAAGCTTTTTTTTGTTTGTTCTAGACATAAGTGCACAATGACTACATTATTGTTTTCTTCCTCAAAAGCTAAAGTCTAGCTGTAAAAACCTTGACTAATGTTACTTTTCCCTTTGCTGTGAAATGCACAGAATTGCAACAGAACATGGTCTGTTGATAAGATTGCTTTTTTGGAGAAACTACTAAAATCAAAAACATTAAATGAGAGGAGGCAAGAAAGAGGATTCCCACACTTATGAATGTCTACAAAATAAGACATCAGTAGGCATGTTTACTTTTGCATGGAATTTAAAGGGTATATATAAAACTGCAGAAAGGAAGAAAAATAGGGAGGGCAAAATAAGTTCTGGGTACAAGTGCTGCCAGTGTCAAGGGGAGATTGTGACCTAGGACCTACATTAATCATACTCTTGGTAAATTAAGTTGATTATGTATTAAAGTCTCCATGAAGTGAAATTGAGTGCCTACATAGGAAGAATACAGTTTTGGAGCTATGATGCTGGTCATCCCATCAGGATGGTTTCGGTGACTGTGGCACAGTAAGGCAAGAGGCTGTAAGGAACAGAAACCTGTGTTACTAAACCTCAGTTATCCTCACATAGCTCAATTTCACAAAAGGCTAAAATGAATGGACTCGATTATAGACACCAAAAATGACTATCTGTAGGAGCAGCTGGTCAGAAAAGCCACAAAAGCAGAAACAGCCCTTGATTTATTCCTAAGCAGCGCACCAGGACCTTGTTCAACATTACTATTACAGTATCTCTATAAGCATACCCATAGCCTATTCAAATTCAACATTCCTGTTGGAGTGAAGAAGCCTACAATATAAAGTGTCTGGCTCTAAATGAGCTGTCACTCTAGGAAGAAATCTTGGAGTTACTGTGGGTATGTGCTACAGATATATCAGCCCAATACTCCCCAGCAACCATAGATACAAACAAAAAGCTGAATAATAATGGGATGTGCTGGAGAGAGAACCAGAGAACATAAACACACCATTGCATCAATCCTAATTCAAGTACAAAATTCCTGAAATTTCCTGAGCATGGTTACCTTTGTACTTAATAAAAATTCTGACATTCAAAACATTCTGTGGCAGTAATTTCCTACTTTAATTAGAAGCCTACTAGTATATGTAAAAAAACATAAGTTTACATTTGTTCTATTATATTCTTTTGCTAAGTGTTTGCTATCAGCCACTATCGGAGAAGAGGCTCTGGTTTAGGTAATCCTAAGGCTAAATTTGTACTAACCTGTGACAATGCTCATCAGGAGCAGGCTATCCTAGCCTCTGCAAGTAATTACAAAAACACAGAAGTGCTAAGCACACTTTGCTTTATTATAGTGTTTATTTTCATGTTACTAATAAAAGAGTATTAATAATCACTTAAATCCTACTGATAGAAACCTGTAACTACTCAATAATTGAGTAGGAGCAAATAAAAAGTAAAGTTAACAAAGGAACCTGTTTAATGAAGATCTACCTAAACCAAAGAGTAAACAGCTTATTCGTTCTACAGTGATAACAAACCATGGCCCGCATTGTTAAAATATGAGTGACACATTTTTTCCCAAGTAAAGCAGTTAGGCTTATTCCACTCATGGATGACTCTGACTTCCCCTCTCTCCACAAAGTCATTAGGAGTTTAATTCTGCCGAAAGGATGCTTGTTGCATACACATTCCTTGTGGGTTGCTAAAATGTAAAGAAAACTGTATTTTATTATCCAAACTAAACGCATGGAAAAACAGTGATTCTTAAAGAGAAATGATCTGCAAGACTCTCGAAATCTATATTAAAAGGAAGATGATTAATCATAATCCCATCATATGTCAATAGTATCTAGAAGGGAAAATTATTAAGTATGCTTTGATGTCATTAGCATTTCCTATGGAGAATATTCCCATTGAAGTCCTTAGGATGCTCATGTTTACAGAATTTGAACAATCAGTCCCAGGAAGAGCTAAGAATCAAAGGAACAGCAGACACTGTTATCAATGAATTATACTCAAATTAATATATGAAATACAGTTTATCCACTGTAGGATGAAACATAAATATTAACCACAGCATATCAATTCACTAACAACCAAGATAACTTTAATTATATAACCACTGAGCCTAGTGTGATGTAAATTCAGCATAAGTGCTCAGATAACCTAATCTCCCATAATAAACAAATACAACAGAGGCATCCTTGTGCCATTCCCTGTAGCCGTCTGGAATTTGAATGACTTGCTCAAGAGACCAGAAGGCTGATGGCAAGGAAAGGAAAGAAACACTGCTTCTCTTTCCAGGTGAGTTTCTGGCAAAGACAACTTTCTTTTCCTAGCTTTGTTTTGCATGCTTCCAGTTTTAGTTAAATTTAATTGTTATATTTTAACCCTTTTCCTCAGCAACAGGTCAAAGACTGAACTGAACATGCTCTGTGCTGAAGCATATAAATTAAAGTAAGGTCCACTGAAGAGTCATGCTTGTTAAAGATAGCATTACATAGGTCAATCATGGCAAAACAACTGTTTGGCCAGTCCCTTCTTCACACATAGCTGCATAATATCTATAAAGGAAATAATGAAAAAAAGAAGAGGAAAAAAGCAGCAAAACACCAAATCAGACTTTTCTTTCCAATATTGTTTTCTTCTTGAAGTCACCCTCTTAGATCTTTCTGCTTCAATTCCTCATTCCTTTGTTCCCTTTTCCCCACCAACAGCTATTGTTGTTTTCAGTCTGAAGGAGACCTTCTTTTCCTTTGTTCTGTTTATGTACCTTCCTGTTCACCTTGCTCCTCTCTTCCTCCCAATGATGTTATCTGCTCTTAACTCTTCCTCTGATAGGTCACACCCTTCTATTATTTGCAACGCTTACAGAATATGTTTTAGTCTATCACCACACTTGGAACTGTTTTTCTTTTTTCCCCTACATGATCTATTTATTTCCTCCAAGTTGTTTATGCTCTAACCTAGTTCCTCCTCCCCCTTGTTTTGTCTCTTTTCATGCTTGTAGGTTTCTCTTTCTTCCTCTGTTCATAATCCCCCAGCTTATTTGAACTTAATTCTCCAAACAGCACATCTCTGCATGGAAATGCTAGGAATAACTGTTGCTCTTTCTCCCTTCCTATATGAAGAAATTCAGCTTCGCGCTAGCTGAGATTGCATGTACCAGATTGTGTCAGATTGTTTAGGCTTCTAAATGTGCAAAACTGACTCAAAACATACAATATGTAACTGAGAAGGATGACAAATCAAATGACGTGTAAAGCAATAAACAGCTGCACTGTTTTAACTCTGTTATTTATTTTCCTTGGGAAGTAAATGCTGCTGTTATTTATAGTTTGTGCCATCTAAAATCCAACTGCAGTCGGGATATAAGAGCAAACTAGTAATGGCAAAGGTGTACACACAGTTCAAAGCTGAAAAACAAAGTCACAGATGACTGTATCGTCATCCAGAAGCCCTAATGGAGTTTCTTACCTCTGCCCTGAATCTGGAGGCGTTAAACAAAGAGTTGATGAGAGAAGGGGAAGACAGAAAGACAATAAAGGCATTATGCTGATCTAATATTTGACTGCATTCACATTTCATCTTGTTTTTGTGTGGCTTTTGTGTGTGATTCTGGAGTTATGCCAAAGTCACAGCCCCTCTATCTTCCCTAGCCTACAACAATGACTGTAGATTGATTCTTTAAGTCAACAGTCCTGCCTGCATCTTGCTGCAGATTGTTACCTGTCACCTGAGTGACAGACTGTGCAATAGCAAGCCAAAAAAAAGACGTCTGGGAACATCCTGTCAGTTATCTGAGTGTTCACAGGCTACACAGGGATAAGATCTCTGTAGACCAGGCAACCAATTGTTTCCAGCAATAATATCACAGGTCAAAACGTAAACTCCCCATTCGGTCTTTTCTCTTGGGATAATTCCCTTGTGAGGTCACTGAAAATTTGAACTCCTTTCTTTTTTCCTCCTCCTCCACAACTCTCTGAGTTGACACTGTTTTATTCCAGTATAAAAGAACATTGCAGGGAAATTAAGGTGACACCCATCATTTTCTAAGTACACGTCTCACCCGTCATAAGCATCTTGTAAGGTTTGCTGATACATCGTATAAGTGCACTGAATACTCTGGCGTAAGAGCAAGTAAAATGCATGTATGCTTCTCATGGCAGTATATAATCACCTGACTGTAAAATCTCTGTTCCCCAACATGTTCTCCCCAGTGTTAAAGGTCCATTTGGTGCATCTTACCTCCTTCGTTGTCCTTACTGTCAGTGCAGAGAGTTTCCATGGCTACGTCACAGCCCGCTCCCCTCCAGCCTGGCTGGCAGACGCAGTGCCAACCATTCTGGTCCAGCGTGCACCTCCCGTTGCTGTTGCACAAGCCAGGGCAGCCCTCTGTTGAAACAGACAAAAGAAGAAAAACCACAAGTGATTTAAATACTGCAATTATATAAAAAGAAAAAAAAATACAAACAAGGGACACTTACTGGGAACAGGCCTTAAGGACAGCACAAATACTGTAATTGCACATGGAGTGGAACAGCAACATTACCTGGGGAACGTAATTCTTAACAAAGTGGCATCTTTGATTGGCCTGACACTTGAGACACCACTTACCTGTACAGGCAGGAAATAAATGCACCAATCCTCTAAATACCTGCAGGCCAGACAAAATTAAGTTTGTTTTTTTAAATTTTTTTTTTTGGCAAAGTAATGAGAGATGAGGGCATAGTGCAAACACAGCTGTGTAAAATGATACGTTTTTCTGTGCTCATAGAATAGATTTGTTATTTGCTCTATGCAGTATTGGTTACTTACTGGCATAAACGTTTAAGCTCCCTGTTACTATGATCAAAACCCTCCAAATTCTTAAGCAGGAGAATAAGTATGATTTTAGGCACACAATAAAAGAGAACATTAACTTTATCTGGTCTCAGAGTTGCCGTATATTCATGTGAAATTACAGTGCGTTAAATAGTTGCACAAAGTATAGGCCAGTTTTAATGACTATACTTTATGCCAAAAATACATTCCTTTTCACAGAATAAGCAAAGCCCAGGAAATAGTGAAGCAGCTTAGCATCTATTCTAACAAACAGTAGGATTCAGGCTGCATACGGATGGGACAGGACCAACAGGATTTCCAACTAAATGTAATAGCTGTGCGTATTTGATTACTTAGGACGGACAAAATGAAATACCATAAGGACCACAATAAAACATTGATAGACTGAACAAAAACACGGTAGTGACGTGCTTCAAGACAGATAGCAGAGAGTGATTTTTTGTGACAATCTCCCTAAGGCTTTTGTGCTTTTACCTTTATATCCTATCTTGTCTGCTTTTATGGCCAAGGAGGGAAAATTTGGGAAACAATTAAAATAATTTAATATATCCAAAATCGATAATTGTTTTCAATCTAACATTGCATTAAAAAAAGAAACATCATCTGTCACTTCCTAGTGATGAAATCTGGCATGCAGCCAACATGATCTGTATGAGGATGATAACGCTATAAATATGCAGACTTTGGTGTTCCTCATCTATGACTGTGATAAGACACTGACAGAAGCAAGTACAGATATGGCACTAAGTATCTTATGAGAAGGTGGATACAAATCAGGTATTTTTGGACACAGCAGTTTTCTGTAAACATTTATCCAAAAAACTAAGTAACTGGCTAAACACTCCTTCAGTTTGTAGAACTACAATCTTTGAGAACTAATTTACTGACTCATTTTAGTTAAGCTTAGTCTAGAACAGTCTTTCAGAAGACTGTTTCTAGCTTTAGAACAGTCTTTCAGAAGTAACAGTGTATTTTTTTCTGCTAAGGACTTTTGATTTTATTGACTCCTTTCAACCACGTACCTCCAAATTACAAACATTCCCGGAAAAAAGTTGTAAAGGATGCTTAACTCATCAAATTACTCTTAGAAGGCAGACAACCAGCAAAACCCCTTGTGAAGAAGGATGGTGATGCTACAGTTATGGATATTGTGCTGTCATGCCAGCCTGAGATTAGTCTTGCTACTCTTATTCTTTCAAACTGTAGCTGCCAATAGTATTTGTTGACTGAGAGCTATTTGTTTCTTTATCTTTCTTCTGTTCACTTATGGATGACTTCCATATTTAACTGCAATACTGACAAGAGTGTTTTAGGAGTCAACTGGGTACACTCAAGACTTATTGTGTAAAAGCCTGGATATTGCCATCAATATTGCCATATTCCAATGGAAAAAAAAACACAAATAAGGAATAGAGAAAGATACTCAGGGAAAGAGGGGTAGGAATATTTTAAACATTTTTCTAAATCAACTTTTCACCACAACTGAAGATACAAGAATCTTTGCTGTTTCATGTTAAGCTTTTGCATCCTTGAACCTTTTAATTGAAAATGCTGCATAAAGAATACAAGCTTTTTCCAGCTTCATATAAAATACAATTATAATCTCCTATAGATTTTCTACATTCAGATAAACAAAAGCATAAAAGCCTGAGGTATTCTATTGATCTGTCTGTATATAAACACACATATCTATAATTAATCTGTTCTTCAGAACTAATGACACTTGTTCTGCGACAAAAGTATTTACAGTTTTGTAGGTAGCGGTCCAATGACAAAACTAACAAAGAAAAGGTACCAAACAGCAAATGAATACTATCTTCAGTTTTTGGTTCAAACAAAATCTAATACATGTATACAGTTTATATATAAATGTAAAATTACTGATAAAGTATTATTATATACCATAAGCAAGATTTCATTTTTAATTTGAGATGAGTTGAAAGTTGTATGAGTTATGTCTATAATCCATGGAATGTATGTAAGAGAAGGTTCTTTTGCCCAGACTAGTATGTTTGTAACTATATATTCATGAAAAAAGTACATGTAGGTATATGCATGTCAAAGAGCAAATATACAGTACCTTTCACTATCTTATCCAAATAGTGAGCTTGAGAATTAAAAAGAAAAGAAAACAGACAGACATTTCAGAAGTGTCACATAAAACAAGAACTGTTCAGAATTCACATGCAAATCAAGCAGGTGCACCTGACATGAGAGGTCTTACATTACAAAATGAAAATGTATTTCAAAGCTTTTAAAATTGCAAGAAATTCTCTTTTCAGCAAACATCTTCATGATTCAATGGAACTATTTGAGAAGGGAGGCCTGCAGAAGAAAGACAAACTACCTTTCTGAGACTACATTTTTCTTCTGCCTTCTCTTCACATGCTTTGATTTTTACTTACAACAAAAATACAATCAAAGCAAGTTAAAAAATTCCGTTTTCAACACAATGTAAGAGTAATTACTTAACTTATAAGCTTTAAAACTCTGACCATACTGGAAGCTCTTTGATTTGCAGGTCACATATTGACAACATAACCAGCACACTATCTTAATTTTGATTGAATTAACAGGATTTTAAGAAAGAATACTTTTCTTCTGCTTCAGTTCAGCCACAGTTACTCTTCTGAGCACACACACCAACTATGTAAAATAAGTTAGATCCTATATATGGGGTGGAATAGGGTGTAGTGGTGTTATTAGTGTGGTGACCCATTTCATCTGGAAAAATGGGTGAAAATTAATACCATGGTATATCCAAGAAAAGCAAGACTTTTTTTTTCTCAAAGTATGACACTTAAAATTTCACAAAAAAATTGAGAAGGCAGATGGATGACAGACAGACAGAGCACAAGACAGATTTAAAGCAGCAGGTCCCGCTTTTAATATACGAAACTCAGCAGAGATGGGTTACATGTTCCTTCCTTACTTTCAGGAAAAAGACATCAACTGCAGCTGTGTTAAAGGGGTTAATGTTATATAGAAAAACCATGCAGGACAGGTCCATCACAGGCTACCAAACCCAGCCACCTGCACATAAGGTGATAGGATAATTAGAGCCTGTTGCAGTGTGGACAACGTTGGATTTGATCCCCTGTTTTTGCTGTGGACAAGGTCTCCTCACAGAGACCTCATGGGGTCTCCTATTCAAAATCTGACCATTTCTAAATCCCTGTGGGATGATTGCCCATGTCTGGCAAGTACTCTGTCCCTTGCTATGATCCCTCAACTTAGCCTGTTGGATGGGTAAGAAAGGCATTGTCAACCTTTCCTCTAGTTTGGATGAATGGGGAAGAAGCTGTGACTGAAACCAAGGAGGGAGGTAATGAGATATATAATGTCTCAGCAGCCACAGCCACTTGTGTGACTAAGAGGCAGAAACTTTCTAGTCCCTCTCTCTCAAAGAAAGTGTCAGACATCCACTGCATAGGTTTTGTTTGTTTGTTTGTTTGTTTTAACTTTCTGAAACTGTAAGGTTTAATGAAAACAAAGTAAGAAGATGAAAACATCATTATAGAACATTCAGAACTGCAGCAACAAACTAAGTAGATTTTTACATTCACTACAAACAAAAAGAAAAGTGATACAGCTGCATTTCAGGATGGATCTAATTCTTCTCTTACTCATCTGATACAATTCCCCTTGCTCCTACAGTGCTGCTCTTAGAACACAACGTAGTAGGCATAGAGGAAAAATCAAGATTTATTCTATAAAATGGAAGAAATTAGGTCTGTCTGGGGAATGCATCTGTCCACGAGTGAAACATCAAATGCCTATACAAATGTAGAGATAGGTAACAAAACAGAACATAAAAAAAGCTCCTAGGCAACTGAAAATAGTCCCTGTAATCCCAGGCCCCCACATGCTATTCCCTTTCAAAACTACAATCTGCATTTAAAAAACAGAAAAGATTAAGAAAATGCTCTTTAAAACTTTTTGTATCCAGTAGTTTCATAATAAGTCACTTCTAGACCATAAAACTATAATGTTCTAACCTCCACCATTGTCAGATGACACTAAGGACAACATTAAAAAGTACTTTGGTTAACATGTAGAATCCTAGAAGAATCAAAAGGCAGAAAATGAGGACCAAAAAGAGCATAACTTTGCAGTGAAATTTAACTCGCCATGCTGTCTTCCTTATCTTCACGACACTGCAATTGAAAGAGGAATAAACACAACTCCGTGTGGAAGTGAAAAATACAAGCCTTCTACATAGAGAATTCTAGGTATGACTTGGAACACTTCAGCATGTGCTCTTTGGCAAGATACCTACACATCTGGCACATATAGGTTATGTTAAGTCCTTGAAAACTCTAATCATAGACCAGACGATATACCTACAAGGGTTTTCATGCAGGGTTTAAGACTGTGAAATTTCAAATGTTGCTATTATTTCCAGGAGTAGAGAGACTTCATATAGTTCCAAATGGAATGATGAAAAGCAAAAATGAAAATAAATGATTTGTACATTTTCTAGGATAGTTAAAATCCAGGATGATGTAAGCGGCATTCAAAATTCATACACTGTAAAGCAGAAATGGTGTTATCAATGTATGTAGATATTTATATACATATGTGGCCAATAAATGTATTTTACAGAGAACTGATAACAGTCAGGCAAATTCACATTTAACACAGCATATTCCATAACCAGTCAGAACCCAGACCTTTTTTTTTTTTTAAATTAATATCTCCCATTAGTCTCCTATCAGAGATGTCAGTGTCTTCCTTAGATTATTCATATGCTACTTCCTCCATGTATGACAGAATAGCCACAGAATAAAAGTACATATTAAATTCATTTATCCCAATCAGTTCCTGTTTAAATCAGCATGAATCACATACCCATTGATTTGATGTTCCTTAATTGGCACTTATAACACTGCTTTATTCTGATTATTCTGTCATAAAGGATTATAGTGGTGACATGCTTCTAAATACTGTATAGCAAATTTACATTTCTACTCATCTACATTATCATCCTCCACCAAACATCTTCAGCCATCATAATCTTTGTAAACTGTATCTCGAGTACAACATGCCATGTATTTTTTGTAGTGTATACACAGTCCCATTACAGTGTCAACTCACAACAGCTCCACTGGAATCATGAATTACTTCGCCATAAGAGCAGAATTTGATCTCACAGCATCACCAAACATGAAGTAAAAATAAAAAAGAATGTGAGAAAGGTCATGTTGATCAAGGTCTGTCTAAATGAGAAACTACTTTTAGGGTTTTTGCTTCCTCCACTTTGAAAGCATGAGCCAAACCCCTGCCTCCTCTCCACTAGTACTATAAGCTTTCTCCCTTCCCTACTGCATTACACCCTCCCCCTCTAAAAGAAAACAGAAAGCAGAAACTAGAAAGAGAGAAGAGAGTTGGGGAGGGGGTGGAAGGAAGATAATGAAATAATTTCAGTATACAGTAAAGGCATATAATCCTCTCCTCATCTTCTACAATTCAGTACAGCAGTCCCCATTCATTGGGGTATGACTGCATAAATCTCTCTGCTGCTAACACAAACTTCATGCTCCCAGACACAAATCTACAGAGACGTCAACAACTTATCTCGCATCAGTCATGTTCACACTTCTGCATAACTTTACACTAAGCGTTGTATAAGGAGATAACAGGTCAAAATGCCATCTTAATTTCTTGGTATAAAAACTGACTGAAAGCAAACTATAGTAAGCTGATATTATACAATTTATCTGAAGCGTTCTATGTATTTGTCTATGTCTTTGTAATTAGTAAGTTTTAATATCTTAACTTAGTGTTCTCATTAATTTTGAATATTTGTATAAGAGTTTGTCTACGATCCATAGGACAAAGAACATATTCCCCCGCCCCCCAAACAAGAATATAATGAGAGTGGCCACATCAAACATCCAAAATTTAGGCAATCCTATCAAAGTGTTATGAATTATTTTTTACTCTCTCCACAGCCAAGCAGTAGCAGGGGATGAGGCACACACTTTATGAGCAGTTTCACAAACACTTGCCAACAAAAGAGAAACTCTTGAGAGTCTCATTGCAAGCTTTAGGGAGAATGCAGTTCGTGTAAAAGGGCTGGTGAGCTTGTTTTGGGGGAACTGGAACAAAACCCAGAGTTGACAGCTTTGGTCTGACCCCTCTATCCTACTCAAGAATCAGACCATGGTGATTTACTTCTCCTGACCTGGCTACCAGATCACCTTTAAATTCCTCTCATTTCCACCCAGCCAAAGTTTATATTATTCTAACAATTAAAACATCTTTTAAATGTAAAAAACTAAATAGCCTTCTGAGATTTAAAACCAGTATTTCTTATGCTGCCCACAGCAGACAGGATAGTGTATTGATTCCTTTAAGCAACTGCTTTCACTCTCAGAGAGTGACTAAAAAAAGCCACGCATCCATATGCAATTTCTGAGGAGCTTGAGACCTCTACCAGAAAACTTACGAGGAGTCCAGAATTCATAAAATTTTAAAGACACTGTTCTAGCCTGTCTTCAGAGCAGTTCACTCTTGTCATACTCATTATCCACTACAGCCTTGTCTTCACCTCTTCTGCCTGGCAAGCTGCTTCCTAACTTGAATTTGTGCAGCTGATTATTCTTACTTAAGCGTGGAACCCAGCACTTGTAGAATTGCACCTTATTTTTCTACATAGCCTGTGCTATTTGTTAAAGTAATTTTAAATTCTTGTCCTGTCTCCCAAAGTGCTTGGGGGCAGTGGGCTTTGGTATCATTTGCAAATGTAATTCTCTCTATTCATCACTGAACAGTACTGAGCACATGTTCTTCCACTCTAAGCAGCTCGTGGCCGGCTTCCTTTCTCTGAGTTTGTAAGAACCTTGTCTTAGACATACCATATGTTCAGAGCACTGCTGCCAATAGAGGATTACAAACACTCTTCTCTTTTGATACTGTTTTACTCCTAAATTCCCATCTTGCCCTTCTTGTGAAGGAGAACATGTGGATGGAATAATATAATAGTTTTGGGCAATTTTCCTTGTTTTCCTCCCTACACAGGCCAAAACACAATCCTCACCTTCAAATCATAACTTCCTCGTAATTTCTCTATTTTTCTCCAATGTCTACATAGACCTGCAGCAGAGACATCTGCTGCAAATGTTTCTGTGGAGACCTGAGGTCACTGCAATTTAAGCCTCGCCAAAATTGCAACCATTCTTTGCAACAACCATTTACAGGTTTTTATGTACAAAGGCACAAAGCCCACTACCCTTCAGACGTTTTGTTTTGGAGTATATCCCAATTTTTCTATAAAGTAAGATTTCTCATCATTATTACTGGAAAGCCACATTATCTTAGAATAAGAGGTTCCATTTCTTTTAAGAATATAGCAGACAGGAAGTTTGGGACTGTTGATATTTTCATGCACAGTGATGTTTCCTATTTATCATCTATTTAACTGAAAGAGGATTTAGAAGCAAGGGTATATACCATTAAGGTTTTTAAATGGTCCTCCATGTACAGGCTGAAAAAGTTCAAATACCTATTTGAGAGCTCTGTCAAACTTGCAAAGATCTGCCTCAGGTGCATGTAAAACCTGATGCTTACATTAAGAACTGCATGAAAGAGAAATCTGGCAGAAATGGGACAGGACGCATTATTGTTTCCATCTTTCTTCCTGACTGGAAGTACTTTCAGAATGTGTCTGACCAGCAGGCAACTATACAATGCACAAAAGCACTTACTTTGCAGGCACTTCAGCTCAAGTAAGCCTTGCAACATGCTCTGAAATTCTTCACATCTCAGAGGATTCTGCAGTTTTCTGAGATGTGCCTAACTTGAACTTCACATGTGGTCCTCATTTAAATGCAAATCAACTAATTAGCAATTTAAAGTATGCTAACAGATAATTTGTATTTGGGATACTTGGTCTTGAAATGTTTTAAGGCCTAACCAATAATTCATCCTTTTTCACAGCTTCAGATATGCACGTATTACCTTAAATTTACCTGGTAATTGAATATTTTTATAGTTATCCAACGTACAGATATTTTGCATATTAAAGGCTTGGCCTGGCAAATTAATAACAAGCTCTTCAGGCACAGAACAGATTAAAGCATAATTCTACTAAATTTCATGAAAACTTGTTATCAGTTCTCCGGGCGCCAAGAAAGTGATCTTTTATTTTATATAAGGATTTTGGATTGAGGGTACAGGTATAAACATTGTGGTGAAATCCTGACTTCAGTGCGGTCAGGTGTATTGAAACTAGGATTTCACTCACAATAGGATGTGGTGAACAAATTGATATTCGATCTAATTAGTAATCAAGCTTTGGTTAATTTTATCTGAGAATAAACTGAATAGCAAAGTTCATAGAAGCTTCCTTCATTCAGATACAATCTCACTTTTAAGATGAAATTTGCACTGAGGCATAATTCCATCAACTCAAAACTAAGGAAAAACATAAATGTAGGAATTTTGATAATTATAGAATATATTAATGAAGCAGTAATTATTCTAATATGAAAACCAAAATTACCTTCTGATCCAAATTCTAAAATCTCAACGTAATCTTAAAATTTATGATGAATTCTTGGCATGAATGCTTTAAGGTATGTTAAATACCCGACACATTAAAACACTATGAAATGTGAATATTCTCAGTAATTTAAATTTTGGAGAAAAGTAAAGCATCCTTGGCAACTTAGCATCAGTACTGAAATGATGGTGGTCATTATAACAGCAGTTATTGATGCTGCTCTCCTGCCAACCTGCAAATGTGGAGAAGATAAAGCAAGCCCTCAAATTGGTCCACAATTTACTTCGTGAGGCACATACTTCAAAAATATACAGTTTAATGATATATAGCAATATCAAGTTTTCTATAAGCACTTCCTTTAATTAACAGTAGGAACATATTTGTCTTGACTTGCTCTCTGGTCTTATAAAGAGATAAAGTGTCATTTCCCTGTAGTTATATTTGAAATTTGTAATAACATAAGCCCTAAGCTGAACACATTTTGATGAGAGCAGGCACAGACCTCGTAACTTAGAGGAGGAGATAACTTCCTAGCATTCCTCAACCCTAGTGGTACTTCTGAGGTTACACTGCTCATGGGCATTCAGAAAACCAGCCCACAGATACCTTCATGTTTTTCCCTAGTCACAAAACCTTTTTAACCAGCAACCAAGGACAGAGTCTGTACTAACGGTAACGTGCTCATGGGAGTGTGCTCTAGATGTTATTTCATTTCTTCATAATTCTGAAAATCTAAACCAGATGGCTTTCCTAGCTAGAACAGCTGAAACTAGAAATCTCCTTCTGAAGGAAAATTATTTTGGTTTGGTTGGTTTTAAGGTCATGTTAATGTCACTTCACGCGAAAAAAAAAGTTTTAAACAGGATCTTTGCTGTCCCTTTTTATTTTTTCCTCAAATAAATTTTTAGGGAAAATTCTTAGAAGATAAACCAATTCTCACTGAAATAAGAATATATTACAATCTGTACACTTCTACAGTCTGAATTTCAGTTCTGTGTACCAGGTGAATTAGCCTCACATGACACTCAGAAGTAGCATGAATACCACAATACTAATTTCAGCCTTCCTGAGGGATTAATATGAATGCTTAATGACATTAATGCACCATACAGATCCCTTATGTTTAACAACATGCTTTCCATGCATACATACATAACTATTAATTTTGGACTGAAAGATAATTGTTCAACACAATAACAATTAAACAGCTGTAACCTGTCTCATGTGTTAAGTAATGGAGCTGCAGGCAAGCTACATAAACAGATGGTCTTACCCACCCATGCTTAATGTTAAAGACTTTTTAAAAAAGAGGTGCTGACAAATCTGAACAAGAAGGAATACTTTTAATGCCAATTGGCCAATTTGCAATTTAGATTATTCATCTATAACTAATTTGGTCTATAGAAAAAATTAAGCTGCATTGTAAAACCAAGATGTTACACAGCACAAGGATATAGTAGATTCCCCACCAACATAATTATTTACTAATGTTATTCAGCTAACAGAGTTTAGTGGAAAAGCAGCTGGAGAAGTATTCATATTTATGTGCTTCCTGTGACAGTTACTTAATTTACTGATGGTACATGCCAGTTATATCACAAAAGATAACAGACTTTCTGAACTAATATCTGTCCCAATCTCACAAAGCAACTCCTCAGACAGGAAAGGGTCACTGAACTCATTGCAAGCCTGGACAGAAAGGAAACAAAAACATATTTTAGCACAACTGTGTTATGAAAACTTAATTTCAGAGCAAATTTTCATCCAGGCTATCACCTGGGCACCAGCTGTGCATGTGCAGTCTTGTATCACACTGAGATGCAGGTTGAGATTTACGAAGTAATATATGAACGGTCACCTCAGACCTGAGTGTCACTCTCAGACCAAACAGACAATTGACAGGTGATTTTCCATAGCTTTGCAGTAAACTGGTGATTTAATCTTTTCTCACATGGATACAGGAAATGGTAAAATATTTCAGATCCAGGATGGAAAAGACAGTAAGCAATCTAGATGCCTTAAGTTGCCTAGTATTTGGAACATATATTGCCAGTGCTTAGTTCAAGCCTGTAAGATGCTAAGCAACAGAAATAAATCTTGAATTTTGTTAATTGCCATCAGATTAATTTCACCACAACACTGAACATGTAGTTATCATCTGCTGCGCATCTTTGGAAGTATGTGTTAAGAACAATAGCAATGCTTCAGAAGTGTGGCCCATATCAGGTGCGGTACTGAAGTCAGAACTACCCTGTGCCAGAGATGCACAATGGAACCGTGGACGTCAGCAACACATATCAGGTTTATAGCATTAGTCCAAACAATCTTGCCCACCTTATTGCAATTGTGTTTCCTCTGCAAATTGACTCTTCATTTATCAAGCTGAGAAAGCAGCAATTTTTACTCCACTATATGGAAATACTCTTGAAAATGAACGATAAAATGACTTAGTTTCTCCATAACACTGGGCTCCTGAAGAAAACAGTTCTAAGAAAAATAAATATAACAGCAGGCTAGAGCCTGCACCTCATCAGTTGTCTGGGAGGCTGTAAGGGCAATATAAACAAATCAAACTATCTTTACAGCAGCAGCCACAAGGTAAACACCCATTTAAAGAATAAACAGGTGAGAAGACAGACCTGCTCGACCACTGCTGAGGAAAAACTTGTTTGTGCTTAATATGTTGGAAAAATTGTTCAAGAGCAGTTCATGCGTGTGTAACTACAACCCTTGAATTGCTGCCAAGGTCAGTGAAACCAACAGCAGAGCGATCTGCTGAGTAATTGCTCGTTGGCAAGTTAAAGCGGTCAAGGGAAAGGCTTTATCCTACTTCTAAAGATTCACTTTATTTTATTGTTCAGAAAGCAGTTATCTCTCCACCTCTCTGCTCTCTTTGTCAGCATGTTTTCCGGAACCTCCTCAAGAATGTTAACCCTACCGACTCCCCCTGGGTTTCTACAGATGCACCTTGGTTTCCTCTCTCTCATACGTCCGAGCAATTCCATTAGCAAACAACAAAAAAATTGTTGTGATTTCTGTAAAAACTTCACAAATCAACATTACTGCTTCACATCTGACTCCCTTCTACAAAATAAAATCTTGCATCATCTTCCTGGTGAACAATGACGTGGGTATCAGTTAATACAGCTGTAATGGGCTGTCATTTCCCCTGACCTCAAAGCTCATATCACTATTTCCCATGACCACCAGGCACAGCACCCCAACACCATCCTCTCAGTCAGGGCTGTAACCTAGGAACACAGCTGAGGTTTTACTATTTTCTAAATGCTCACGCCCCACTGATGGCTTAGCTGTACTAACATATTTGGAGTCACAGCCCTTTCAAAACATTCATGCAAGTTAAAACCCTCCAGGTTCTTAGCTAGTGGCAAAGCAAATCATGCTATTATACTTTACTGTCCTATCCTGTTGCTTTGGCTACATAACCTCTTTTAACTGACTCTACTCCACCTCTCCAAACATAAAACTACGAGGGTTTTTTTGGTTAGGATTAGTTTAGTTTAGTTAGGATTTTTTTTGACTATTCAGAGTATTTCCCATCACTCAATTACTCACTACTCTTGCCTTTGTCTGACCTGTGACTACCTCTTTCACTGTATCTTCAAGTCACCTCGAAGTGCTTAGCCATGATGCCTCTCACACCTGGGAGGTGTGCGGGAGGTGTGCCCCACAAACACCTACAGAGCCGTGTTGTTACTCCTGTCACAGACTTTGCTGAGCTTTATGCAATGCTCCCCACACAGCAACGTACAAGCCAGTCATCTCTTACAGTTAAGACCATTCCCAGTTCCTTTGTCTGTGCTTCTTACCTGTTGTCACACAACAGTTTCTCTGTGTGGTTATGATGAAAAAAAATGTTTGGATACCACCCTCCTCCTGTTATACACCCACAGTGTCTTGCATAAAGGTGGAACTGTGAGAAAGGGAATTTCTTAGCACTACAGCTGTACAAAATCAATTAAAAAAGTTATAAACCTTTTGGCAACTCCTCCTCCACTTTTTCTCTGGTCATGTATAATTTGTCACGCTAGCTCACCATCAAGTCCTGTGTAGCAGAGAGGGATATCTCATTGTATATAGGCTATGGACTATAAATATCTGAGTCAGAAAAGCTTCAATAATAAAGATACAGTAATTTCCAAAGGTTTCCAGGTGCTAGAAGTAACTTGAAGGCATACAGAAGCTGTAATCAAGATGGCTTCTCCTCAATCAGTTGTATTAAACTGCCGGTTTAATAATTCTAAATAATTCTAAAACAGAGCATTATGTTGACAAGAAGATAATTCTGGGCAGCTAGATCACATTTAATACAAGGTGGAAGTGACATTTTTGTGTAGGCAAGTCACTTTTTTAGAGTTTCTTCTCCATAAAAGAAAAAAAAAAAGAAAAACAATAGGAAGCTTCATTTCCAAAAGACATAAAACTATCACATAAAAATAGAAAAGCACAAATAAAATAATATATTTACAGTTGAAAATAAAAGTAACCTCCTCCTAAGTAAAAGGTAGTTAAAGGAAAAAGACTGACGAAGAAATTCTTCCACCTCCTTTTCATGGCAATACTAGGCATGACGAACTAATGGGCCATTATATAACCATTTCCTTTCTTAAAATATCAACTCCTGTACACAGACTGACACGTACACATATTCTGTTTGAAGAAACAACCTTCAAAGTAATACACCACTTATGCAGATGTGGCCAGCAGCGCCGGCTGCTTTGAATTTTGCAATGAAGACAGAGTAAAGCATAGTCAGCCTACCAATGGTACAGTGCTCTCCGTTCCATCCCTGGCTACATTCACACTTCCCATCTTTACAGGTGCCATGCTCGGCGCAGCGGGGATGGCAGGCTCTCTGGTTGCAGGCTGTGCCCGTCCAGCCCTCTTCACAGCGACACGTGCCACCCATGCACACACCATGTGTGCCGCAGTCCACCGAACAGATTTCTGGAGGAGAGAGGGGGAGAAAAGGAGGCAGAGAGTGCACATGGGAGAGGGAGGGCTCGCATTAATTAGCAGCACTAAAGTTTTATCCAACATGTGAAGAATAAGAAACATTAAATCAAAGAACTAGCTGTGAAAGGCATTTGCAGGTAGGACCCAACAGAATAGAGAGCACAGTTTTGTCCCTATGCTAATACTTAGTTATCTGGCAGACTTAGCAGTGCATAAGTGTCTGCAGCTCTGAGTAATTTTCAGTTATATTTTTTATGATCACATGTCTTAAAAGTAGCCTTTTGTAACTTAGATTATATGGCACTTTGACATACTAGAACTTACAGTGTTCTAATGTAACATATACATAGGTCATTGTGAGTTGTGAATGAAAAACTAGTATTAATTCAAGTTCATTTTAACACGGTTTCCCCTCCCTACCCTACTCTTTCCTTTCAAAGTGAAAATGTGCCATTTCTGACACATTTTTACATTGCAAAGAATCAGCCCTAGTGAGACAAATTAGTACTATGCTGACATACTGACACATCTGTTAAATATAAAAGATGATTCTCTTTTACTTTCAGTAAATTTGTATCAGTGACAGCTATGAACAGTCTGGTTTAAATAATAGATTGTTAAAAAAATAAATCAACATACAGCAATTTCACTTGTCATTTACATATAGTAACAGGATCCTGTAACTGATAGAATAATTGAAAAATACATTAACAGCCAAAGGTAGTTAGAGGCCAAACAACGCATGTTAAGTCTCAGCTAATACAAGATGGTAATTTAGACTGCCAGATTTTGCATTTACAGTTTTGATTCACTTAGTCAGACTCCAGCAAACTTTACTTCTGCTAAGCAGACAACAGAAAAACAAGAGACACAATACAGCCTAAGGGACTTTAGTTCCCTGGCATACAGCTGGCTATAACAACTGGTTCACAGAAACATGGTATTTAGTTTTTGTTTTCTTGTAAAAGACAACAATAGCTCAGTAATAAAAGACTGAAATTATTTTCAACAGCAAAAGAAGGAAGCATTCAGTACAAGAAAGGTTTCCAGTTTTCCACTCAACAGCGTTTTTTCTTCCCCCATAGAGTATAATTCTCTACCTCAACGTGCTGTGGAATATTAAACATGGTATCAAGGAGCTGTGACATTTCCCAAAAGAAACAACCCAAAACCTTTATGGAAAAGGACAGCAGTAATTTCCTTCTTCTTTTTTTCCCCCCATACAGCATTTTATATCTACTTTGAATTAAATTTTTGATTAAGAGATGCAAGATGCTTTGATTAACTTTAGAGCCAAAAAACGTCAACGTAGCTCCAAGAAAGAAAGGTTTATTTCTCTTCAATATAATCAATTTTTCATTAGGGTGAAGGTGTTTATCAGCTTTTAGCACACTAGCTTTGAGCAAGCTGCGTCAATCTTTGTAATGAACTTATTAATTAGAGTTAATTTAATTGAAGTGGAATTGAAGGGCTAATTAACGGACAAACTGCTGATGAAGATAGAGGAAAGGTCTGCTGATTTCAAATCTATAAAACCCCTCAGATAGAAATAACTCATTCTCTTTTTCTTCTAGCAGTTTAACAAAATGTTTATGGGTAAGATTTACTTTTTTAGTGTAGCAGCCTGAAGGTCATTTTGCGTGACTTCAGCAAATAATCTGTTCGTATTTTTACAAAGCTTTTTTGTAAGTTGGACACTTTTGAACTATTTGAGAAGATCAGAAATATTTTATGTTACTTTAATGACCAGTAACTCTTTAGACTAGAAGTAAAACATGCAGCATAACTGAATCATCGAAAAAAGCTCAGAGGACACCGTGTCAAGAAAGAGGATCCATGTTTTGCCTGAGAACTAGAAAAGATGTCTCACAAGCAGCCATTTATAGTGCTAGAAATGTTCAGAGAAGAATTCTTTTCTTCTAAACAATTATAACAGAAGACTACATTTTCTCCTCTCTGCCACTTTTTCTTGAACGTTTGGTACTCTGTTCTATCACTCACATATGCATAAGCCATGGAATATGACAGATCGTGGTCAGGAAGTACATTTGTTTTAAAAAGATGGTTCCTCAAGAAAAAGTTATGTTTATTCATAAGCTGGCTTAAAGCCAGCTAGCCCATGTGCTCAGTTTTCATTAACAAAATCATCTAAGTTGTTAGATTAACTGTTTTAGACAAATGTATGTCTCACAGTTAGATGGTTTCTCTTTTGTTATGTGGCTACCAAATAATATTTTGGAACTGGCATTTCTAAAAAAGGCTGCTGTCATACTTCATAAATATTTAGATCCTGCTCTCTGTGACAGTAACTCCAGTCATTTTCTCCTGTTGGTTCTAAACTCAAGCTATGGTTTTAATAAACTCAGTTTCAGACTTCAAGAAACACCTCTGCTTCTTCACTCCTATGAACTCCTTCCACCCTGGCAGCCTGTGCCCTTTCTTGAAAGCTGTCTGGAATTCATGCTTGCATGCCCTTTGCCTTCAAACTGGAATGCTGGCTGTTTTTCAAGAGAAGTTATCTCCAGTTAGCCACAGAGATTTTTAGAATGGGACCGTCTCTAGTTTCATTAGTGTAGTTTTAAGTTTCTAAATAGATGTATTTGGTAAGATCATCATGAGATCCATAAATCATACAAAGAACACCTTGAAGTTATCAAGTGAAGGCATCTAAAAGTTACTAACATACATTTATTTTCAAATACTTGAAATTCATCAACTGTTTGAATCTTCAAATCAATTCACAGTTCATACTGAAATCACCTCAAAGACTTCCATTGGCTCAGGTTCTAACAGAATAATGTTATTCAAATGTTGCTATTCAAGATACCATAATTTTGCATAACGCAAGTGATTTTAACCCTTACCATTGGAGCAATCTGGACCTGTCCAGTTGGGGTCGCAGGTGCAGGACCCACTCTCTTGAAGGTAGGTGCCATGGCCAGAGCACTGGTCAGGGCACATTGTCTTCAGGATTTCACAGTTGGTGCCTCCCCAGCCGGGATTGCAGTGGCACTCCCCGTGGATGCACATGCCATGGCTGGAGCACGCTGGATCCAAGCAATCCGCTGCAGGAACACCAGGAAGGTCAGCTTAAACTTGTCACTCCTAACAAAGTAATTAACACTCTCATGGCAGTTTTTGGACTTAAGCCTCATTTTAAGACCTTGTGAAACAGGCAGCACTTAAAACTAAACATTAGTAGGCCTGAAACTGAGAAGTTGAGCTTTGTTTCATTGCAATGAGTGAGGAAAAGATAGAATGGACAATGGTGGCAGCCTCCCTACTCTGGCTACAAGGTAAATCACTACTGTCACTAATTGCATAGCAGCAATTTTCTTTGTAAGAACACCTCGCTTCCACATCACTTGTGGAATTTGTGTGTGCACGTAACTGGTATCAGGACATTTACAGATTAACAGAGAACTTTTCAAGGTTTTCTGATTTTTCTGAATTACAAGAAGATTAGCTTTGGGTCTTGGGCAACTGATCTCTGTTCTGCCTAATTACAGGGTAACAAGACGTGGATTCCCTGCAGCATTTGGTATCAACTGACCCGATCCACTGCTACAGAGTTTTGACAGCTGTACAAGACCCTCAACTTATTTCAGAAATAAATGAGTTGCATACTGTCTATCTGTCTTAATTCACTTTAATGTGCTTTAGATGACGAGATTTAATTTAGCAATTTGACTCAATAAAATGTTACACTTGTAGGGTCAATGGTCTGAAAATTTAATTCCAGAGACTTAATTGCATTACTTTGTATGTGGAGATCAATAAAGTCAATTTGATTGGGGAAGAAAATGGTGCTTTTTACTCCCTAAAAAAATAAAATGGAAAATGAACTGCATTTTGCAGCACACCAAAATGAATATTATTATGCACATCTCTGGAATACAAAAATGATGCATCATTTTTCAGTCTGATTCATTTGAATCAGCACTTTCCACAATGTGGCTGGTAGTAACAAACACAATACATTAATGACTTCTTCTATTCTGTGAAAATTCAGTGTCTTCCTGCATTCCAACATATATTTTTTGTGTGCTTTCTTCTTAGCTGGCCTCAGACAGAAAAAAACCTACTGGCAATCAAAAAAATAACACACATTATTAAGAATCTTCCCACCGATTACTTGAGAATAAAGTCTAATAATTCTGTAGAATTCAGTGATACTAGTGATTCCCATACTTGATTTTTAGCATTCTAAAATGATTTGTGAAGAAAGGGCTTTAGTGCATAAGACAGATCTAGCAAAATCAATAGAGCTGGATGTGCCAGCTGGAGACCTGACCAACAACAGCAGGTGCTGGGGTAAATATTTGCTCATTTACCTTCTTCACAGTTTTCTCCTTTGTATCCGGAGTTGCAGGCACAAGAGCCCATGATGCAAATGCCTCGGCCCCCACACTGGGGATCGATGCACTGAGTTGTAGGGACATCACACTCAGTGCCCTTCCAGCCGCTGTAACACAGGCAGCGTCCTTTGGAGTACTGCCCATTGCCACTACAGAGCACTGGGCAGGCTGCTGTGAAATAAAATAGGGCAGAAAAATTAAAACTAAGTTCTGCACCAAAGCATTATAAAACATCTAAGGAGTAAGTCATATACCAGTTGCTTCCCTGATGTATTTGCCTTAACACTCACTTAAACTGACTCAAGAAAAGCACTGAGCTGATTTACCTCTCGAACAATCGGGGCCCAGAAACCCTGGAAAACAATGGCAGGATCCAGAAACACATTCACCGTTACCATGGCAATTTCGGGGGCATTCCACCACAGACTCTGAAGGGAAAAAAATGAGGATAATTCACAGACGCCCACCACATGAAGTACCTATCATCTGAACCACTACTGACTGACAGCGTGCTCTCACCCTGAGACAACTGTTTACATTTGGTTTGCTTGAAGAGCACACATACCTGTGATTTTTTTTACTGGTGATGCCTCTGGTATCTTAGGACACTGCATTCCAACAAAAAGGTTCAACTTATAATGGTAAAACCCACATCAGCTGCATACTTAAAACCCAGCTGTGTGCCATTTAACAAATACTTCAAAACAGTGTCCTCCCAAGCACCACTTTAGCTTTACAAGAAGGTACACTCTGTCTGTCTTAGACCAAGTAATTAAAATATACACTCTGCACTTTATTCTGAGCAGCAGAAGAAACACTATGAGTGGAAAACCTATGAAAAAAAGGCAGATCATTTTACTATGAAAACCTATCTCTGTACTCCTAAAAATACCGACCAGAGCCTAGCGTTCGCTAAGAGCTTTAAAGATTATGCTTACCTATAACTATGGTATTAAAAGACACCTGCTCCGCATTTTTCCCATCGTTATAAAAGGCCAGATGCCAGACGCCAGAATCCAAGTACTGGATAAAGCCTGCCTCGTGGAGACTGACAGACCTCGCCTGCCGCCCTGCTCGCTCTGACTCCAGCAGGTTGCGTTGCTCCCTCGCAATCAGCCGGCTGCCATCCAGGAGCTCCACAAAGTCGTACTGCAGGGAGGAACAAACAAGAGCTTAACAAATCAGGGATGACCAATGGCACTGCCAGCTTCTCCACAAAATCCTGACAATGTGCTTGCATTTTGACTGATAGTTTCCTTTTGAAGAAGGGAAGCTGGAGCTGAAATCAACCCCTTCTTCTTTCTTTGCCCCTTGCTAAGACTTCAAATAAAATACCAATTAGTCCTTATGCTTATTAAAGTGGCTTCTTCGGTGACAAGTGACCAAAGAACCTATTACGTACAGTGGAGGGAAGAAAACCTCAGCTGAAAGGAGTCTGTAGTCATGACTGACACCTGAATTACAGTTGAAAGCTAACTTTCAAAGTGTTATATGCATATGGATTAATAATATCCAACACAAATAATCTACTTTGCTTTTCATTTAGTTTCAGATGAAGGATTAAATTGCTTGATTGTTCTTTGCAGGCTGGAGTTCCGGAGGAAGGAGAGCAACAGCTTTGCTTTCTATTACAGAAGTCCAAAAGAGGAGATGGAAAGCATAAAACACCACAACTGTCAAAAATTAAAAACTCATAAAAAATATGCTACATCAGGTCAATGGACAGCACATATTGTTTTGTCAACAACCATCAGTGAGGCTTGGACAAATGTAGCAGCATGTCAGCTGATACAACAAGCAACCTCACAAGACAAGGTTTCATGCATGGTAATCTTAAATAATGCTAATAGCACCTGGAGGGCTAAATTTGCTCCGGGCTCTGTACTGATTTACACTACCTGGGAGTCTGCTCACACAGCTTGAAAGATGTCTTCTGCACATTTATCATGTAAAGATCAATGTGTATATAGGAAAATTAAACAGGCAGGAAAATTAAAGTGCATTCTTGCTTGTGGTAGAGAGTTTCTGCTCTCCCTGCTGAGTCTGCTCACAGTTTCGCTTTTACTCTGACACATGTTCATTTTATGAGGTGAACTGTGACACATAAACCTTCAATCTTCCCACACGTTGGAGATCTCTCTCAAATGGAATTACCCAGCGCCTGTTAAAGGCCAGTACGTGAAACCACTGATTCACCTCAGCTAGGATAACACTGGCTACCGGGACCAGAGAATCAGTGGTTTTACACCTTGACTTGTAACCTTCAGAAACTGTTCCCAGGACAACAGAAAACATGACCGCCTTTGTCCAGGATCAAGGGTTTAAGTCCTAATGCTTTTTTCTTGAAATTGCAAGTTAAAATTCACTGCTATTGTAAGAATATTCCTCCTCAGTAATCAGAATTATCTTCCTACCATTCGGGATGTAAAGGAAATGCATAGTTAATTTGCCTCTATCAACACTTGAAACACTTTTCCAGCTGTGTCTAAAGCAGTAGAACATAAGATGATTAGGATGTGCAGAAGCTGGTACCTTGGTATGTTGTCACTCTGAATGTATGTGCAGCACCACATGAAAACAAATGCAAGCATTTTGGAAAAGCACCAATTATTCAAAACCATTCAACATTCTCATTTGTCAGAGAATTGAATATTTATCTTATTTTGTGAGAGAGAGAAAAACAATTTTAGTTTTGTTTTTTTTTTTTTTGCCTCCTGCCTGCCTCAAGAACACTTCCTTCTGGTAGCAATTTTCACTAATATTGCAAAAAAAGAGAAAGCTCAGGGAGTTCTGAGTTTTAAAAAGTCATTTATGGACATTAGGAGTGACACTGTAATTTTCATAGGCAGAGGATAATTCTTTGCAGGAGGACAACTTGAGATGGAAACTGTATTTTTGATACAGGAGCAAGTGATTACACTACTTGATTGACCACAAAGAGTATACTAATGGCTGACAAGCAAGGTACAATTAAGGATTTTGTATTTGTAATGTAATAAGGACAGATGCTGTTATCAGAACACCATTTTAGACTACATTTTAAAAGCCATACAGAAGGGAATTTACTGTTCAGCCTGTCCCCCAGCAAAAAACAATAATTGATCTTAACTCTTTTAAGGGTTTTTTTTTTATATTTAGGACATGATAACAGAAACAGACTGCAAAACAGCTTCCTTTGTAAGTAAAAAACGTACTGATTTTTTTTTTCTTCCTATGAGGATAAACTAATTACCTTTATATTGAATCAAAATGTGCTGATTCGCCCTACCACTCCATTCAGTTTTGCTTTAAACTGAAGTCTTTTTTACTCTCGAAGTCTCTTTAAATAAACATATTGATTCTGTGGCTGCAATGGAACTGACATTTTTAAAAAGTGTCACAAAGACTTTCAGGCTCACATTGATTGGGTTTTGAATGGACAGCCACCGTCAATTATTTCTGGTTGATTTATTTATGATTCCCCAGAAAGAGAGAACCATGCATCTCAGATCATTTTGTGACACACACATAGCGGCTGTGCTTGAGACTGATTTCAGTACCTGAAGAGAATACAGAAACATAACAAAAAATTCTGTCCCAATTACAACACATCAAACCTCTTCCTACATACTATATTCCTGTTGTTTTGGATTATGGCACAGAAAAAGAATTAAATTTGCTGCTTTCTGTTATTATTTTATGATGAAATGCTAAGCAACTGACAGGAACGGTTTAGGTACAGTTCATCCTGTTCCAAGATGAGAGGGTAAACTAAAAGGCTTCTTGACATCTCTCCCAAGCTCATTTTTATCATACTTTCATTATTGCAATGACAAGATAGCTGGCATCTGAGGTTGGGTACAACCACCATGGAAACCTATGGGAAGCGACACTCCAGTTTCCTCTTGCTCACTGTTTGGTGTAAATTGGATACAAAAAGAGGTGGATAAACAGGCAAAGGGTCTGACAGAGAAGTGGAGAACAACCTGGCAAGTGTAACATGCAAGTTTTGCATTATAGCCACAGGTAAGGTGGAGAGAAGGCAGGCTGTCATAGAAACACCGAGGCTGTAAGGAGGAAGCTAAAGAAGATGGCGGTGTGTGGTAACACGTGGAGGGTACCGCAGGTGTACCAGCAAAGGCATCGGAGGGTGACAGCTGGTAAGGAAACTTCACAAGTGCTGGCGGGGTGCAGGTAGTAATCAGTTCTCTATTATTTAACATAAGTGCTGAAAAGTCAAATTTGAGAAACAGGCAGCAGTTGCTCATTTGCATAAATTTTGTTATTAGCACTTGTCACTCTGTGACTAGGAGATACGGGCAGATAGCATTCAGGAGATGCAGACATGAAGTGATATATATGGGTGAGATCCTACATTTCGAAGTCCTCATAAAGCAACCCTAGCTTTACACATTCAGAGATGGGCTCTGAGCCAATTTTTATCATTCTAGGACAAGATGTTAGAGCTATGGTAGACAGATCTATGGAAATATCAGTCCTACAATTTAACTAAAAAAAACCCAGACATCATTAGGGCATTGTATAAAGCCATCGTAGTTAAAAATCTGCTACATTCTGTGCTTGTTCTGGTTTCCCCATCTTGAAAATGCTGCAGTAAAACTGGAAAGCATTCAGAAAAGGACAAGGATGATCAAAGGATTGAGGCAGCTTTCAGACAAAGAATGACGAAACAGACTGGAAAAATTACAACTCATTAAGGACATTAAGAGATCAAGGGAGGCATGGAGAAGAAATCAGTGAGAAACTCTCTACTGCTTCTTCCAAAACATTACCAACAGAGTGTCACACCAAAACTATTAGGAGGCTGCCTGAAAAGACACTGAGGAGTACAGTGCGAGACATATAGTTAAACCCTGATACTGCTTCTGCAGATGTCATGGATGCTAAAAGCTTCCATAGGTTTAAAGGTGACTAGGCAAATCCACAGGAAAAAAGAATCTATCAAAGGCTGTAAAATACAAAGACAGCACCTTTGACTCAGGAAGTCCTTCAGCCTCTTGCTGGAGGCCAAGAGTGTATTGTAGAAAGAAATCTGTATGCAGCTACATTAATTTGGCCACCATCACAGATGGGATGGATGGGCCTTTGATCAGACCCCGAATGGACATTCATGTGTTTTTCTAATGTGCTCCCCTATGACACTTGGTGCTATAGGAGAAAGATGTCTCATCTGAAGGAATGATCCAGTGAAGCCCAGAATTAGCTGTCAGTCTGTTCCTGTCACCTATGACTGGCTTGTAGTTAAGAACTTCTGTCAGTGAAAGCCACAAAGATTAGGGGAAGTGAGAAAACAATAAACACATTATGCTTCCAAACCCCTCAATATTCTATTTCATTAGATGTTCTTTTGTCCAAATATCGTATTTTGTTTACAAAAGCTACTTTGGGAAAATAATACTTTACCAGTAAATGCTATGTCTTCATCAAAGTCCTGTGATCATGACTTTGTTGCAGAAAGGTCTAAACTATTGAGAAATATTGTACTTCATTTTTTTCCCTATGTGCAGGAGCCCATGCCCCCGCACTCCCCCAAGCCCGCTGGAACTACACTTCTAGGAGACTATATAGATGCTTTATCTCAGGTACCTAAACCAGGTAACACTGGGTTCAAGGCCATATAAACATTCTGATGACCCTACACTCTTGGGAATCTTCAGCAGCCCTACAAGTTCACTAGGGCACTGATAACTAAGAACGCCTAATTTTTCAAAGTATCAAGTGTCAGTCAAATGGTTTGTAAAAATAGTCTAATTACAGCCCAGGCAAAAAATAGGACAAGAGAGCTTGACCTATATCCTGGGAACAATATATCCAAAACGTCACAGAAACTACAGAAGACATAGGGGCAGGATTTGCATATGATTTTCTGTTCATTCTTAAACTTGCTTACGCATTTGGGTAGTAGAAATCCAAACGGAAAGGAGCCTATGTAACACAGATGATGGGAAACAGATTTAATTATCTCCTTTTCCTGAGTTTTTGGATAAAGGGCACCCCTATTTCTATCTTCTGCCAAGACAAAGAAGCAAGGAAGGAACATTTTTCATAGACGTATCTACTTGCATAACTTCTCATATAAAAGATCAGCTTCTTCAACTTTTTCATTCTTGCCACAGGTGTATTCCCCTTGCCCCTGTTATTATTACTATCAGTGAGATGGCATTTGTATTCCACACCCCTATTTCCAATGGCTGATAATTTTCTGAATCAATTTTCTTTCATCTAGAATTTCTCACGCTTGTTGTGCGCCTGAGGGTCGTTGTTCATATGTGAAAGTCTGAAGAAAATCCATTTAATCAGTTTTATGAAGATCAAATTTTCAAATAAACATAAGTGCATTTTCAGTGTTCAGTAAAATGTTTGTAGTGTAATAGAAACTGAAGTAAAAAATAAAGCTTATTTAACACTCTGTAATTTTGGCTGCATGAAACTCCTTTGTTGACCCCAATTCTTCCTCTGTAGGTTACAACTGCTAAATACGTGATATAATTAGCTATACATCTATGATCTACACCTTTTAAAAGTCATGCCTGAAGAAAAAATGAAATAAATTTAAATAGTGCAGTAGCATGCAAATAAAATTTTTAAAAAAATGGGATTAAAAAAAATTGAATTTTGCAATTATGGATTAGCTGTTGCAATTGCGTATCAGGTGTAATCAGTCAAGCTTCATTCCAATTATACTATTAGGCTGATATACTGAGAGTTGTGTCCAGAGGAAATCCATATGTTTAAAAAACCCCAAACAGTAAGATGTTGCATAATTCTTTAAGTGAGGTAGAAGAGCAGGAGCTCAACACTCTTTTCAAGTGGAACAACAGTTCAGAGCCAGGAGTTGGACCAATATTCACCTGCAAGATATCTAAACTACAAGGGTCTTAAATTTTAAAAATAAAATCTGCATACAATTGATTCTCAAATACCATCTCACACAATGATTCTTCCTTTCTCCTGACAATCCAGAAGATTATTCATTCTTTTATACTTTAACTTTTCAGGAAAAATGGATAAAAAAGTGTTTGTTTGTTACCAGACAAATGCATGAACCATATGCACTAAAAAGTCTCATTAGAAACCCTCTGAGGGCTGGAGCAGAATAAACCCTCTGGAACAGTTAAGAAAAAAGTTTCAAGACACTAAATGCCTAGTGAAGACTGACACTTCTACAGCTTTAATTCACTGTATTTTTGTAGACACATATAACTTTTTTTTCTTTTATGTATTTATTTAGTGAGACACTAAGCTGTAAATACTGTAGCATTTGCTTGTAGGAAAAAAAAAAATTGTCTTGCTTGGAAATTCAGTCAATTCTTTGTCAGGCACTCTTGACCACATGTGTGGCCTCATGATGCTGTATTAGTTTGCTTAGGCTTCTAAAGATATTTCTACATACAACAGGAGCAAAAAAGTACCTATTAATTCTGTACGAAACAACTCCATATCTAAAGCATCATCACTGCTCACAGCAGTCAGACCAGCTCATAAATAAGAATCCCCTCCTCCCCATTTTAGATACTATTGCTTACAGCATTATGTATGTTTTGGACATCACATAAGATCAATAAAGTACAAAAAAGTAAAAATCAGCAAAATGGAAAAGTATGTAATCCTGAGGGGAAAAAAAAGATACAAAAGATACAAGCTCACAATTTTCAATAATACGTCCTACTTTTAATGCAAGCAGTTCTCACCTGAGTGTGTGAAGGTGGTAAGCCTTTTCGGCCATACACTCCAATCAATGCATCTTTTTGGAGGGATATATTGAATTTTAGAAATTGTGGTTGATCAATGAAGAGCTGTGATCTCCAAAAAATCCCAGGGGGAACTTCTTGTATTGCTCTTCGGCCTATGTCAAGTTCTCCGGAATCTATAGTGTTGTTTTCTTGTGCAAATCCTCCTAATTTCCCTGACAGGTAAGAATAATAAGAAATACAAAAATTAGTGTTCTTCTCTTGCTTTAAATCATCCTTCATATAAATGTCAATTATTTAGAATGACCTCAGATAAAATGTTACCTGACAATCTTTCTTCAGATCCCAGGGAATTCACTGATTTGGAAACAGAAAGGCAAAGATGCTGTAAACAC
The DNA here is from genome assembly GCA_033556795.1 of Tapera naevia. NCBI lineage: Eukaryota > Metazoa > Chordata > Aves > Cuculiformes > Neomorphidae > Tapera > Tapera naevia. The sequence goes on along the minus strand of JAUMJJ010000172.1, from coordinate 10,543,387 downwards.
CTACCAAGTGAAAATACTGTAACTTCCCTAAGCACTAGTGCTATGGAAACTGTTCTAGGATCTACATTAAACTTCTCATTTTTTTTCCCCCAAGTATTTTAATGGAGTTTCCCAGCATAAAGTAAAAAAAATTATAACATAAAGGGAAATGCAGCATACAAATTTTAAGAATAATAGATACATAAACATAATTAGTCAAGAGAATGAATATACAGTCCTTTCTACATTAAATATCAGAATGTTTATACAATACTAACAATGTCTACAGCTCTGCTTTCATATTTTTTGGGGTCTTTTTTGTGTTCCCTAAAAAGAAAGGCAATGTTTCTTGCACCTTTGTGTCCATGTGTTTATGCCTTTGCTTATGCCTTCACTCTCCATAATGCCTACATCCTCTACACTTCCTTGCCTCAGCCCCAATCTTATTATCACCTGGCTTGTCCACATTGTCTTCTGAATAAAATACATAATAGCAAGTCAAAGTCTGGTGCTTTAACTGTTTCCTATATTATGAATATGTATATTTGCTGCAGGCCAATTACTAGGAACAAGAATATAACACTGAAGGGCATTAATGATTTTTCTCTATAAAGCATTTGTACAACTATCAGTTAGCCTTGTTAGGCCAGCGAGGATGGCTTGGAAATGCCCAGAAGGGGCAAACAAGATGCTAACATGCAAAAGACACATCATATCTAACGCTAACACCAAAAATCTGGACTACTGGTTGTGGCATTAAAAAAGAAGAAAGCAAGTAATAAACTTCAGATATCCTCAACAAACTTTTTCTTCAAGTGGGTAAGCCCACGCAATAGGGATTGAATCTACACTGCAGCTGGAGTACAAAACAGTATCATCCAATCTGCAAGGCTCTGTGCCATCCTGGCGAAGCACCATCAAATAAATGAAGGGGTGACACTGTTCCAGCCCAAGCTGATGACCCTGTAAGGCACTAGGCTGGATGCTATGGTCAACACAGGTCTGTGATAGCTCTGAGATCTCCACTTTCCTGATTGGCACATGGGCACACTCTAAATCAGGCAGATTACAAACCTTTGCCCATCAGCAAAAAAACCTGTGGGTTAGCTATGGTAGCGTCTTCTACCTGCCAGATTTGTAGGAAACAGAACTACTAAGACTGATGCACTAAAGAAGTGGTTTGCATAAACTGTCACCACCCAGCTTTAAAATGTTGGATGGTTTAGGTGAGTTTGCTTCAAGTCTGCCTGAGGCCAAAGACTCAGGTGTGATGTTCAGGTACCAACTCCATGCTGTGTGGCTGGATATAAACAGTCTTGGAAGTTGGTGCCAGGGTCAAAGCCTACTTAGATCCAATGGAATAAGCACTGTCAAATCTAGACTAAGATGCGAAGATGTGTGTAAGCACTTGCTTACCAACACATGTCAGCTCTGGAGCAAGCAAACAATGCTGCACTTAAGCAGTTGGCACATCAAGGAGCGCCCTAAGTGAAGCAATATAAAGAAAAATGGAACTGTAGTTACAATCTTATAGTTCACTGTATTTTCACCAATTTATACTTTTTTCAGCAGCTAGTCTATTATAAAGATTGAACTAAACCCATCTGGATGTTATAAGCATGTTCAAGTTATGCTGACTTGTTTTTGTACAAGTGTTCTGAAGAACTGACAACTCTGTTGCTGCCCTGTCTTTTATGATCAAACTCTACATTATTCATCATTTGATGGAACAAACTGACATAAACCTTTTTGCAAACATTTAGACTTTAAAAAAATAGATTAAAATCTGAAATGCCAGGTGAGGTCACAGATTGATCCTCGACACTTTTTGTGCATCCCAGATGAACAGAGAGACTGCTGCTGAATTAAACAGGCACTACTGAGAGGCCTTGAGTGGGGGCTTGTATCATCATCAGAGCTGTGCCACAACAGTGTCGCAGTCACTGAAAATGTCTCACTTACGGGATCATCATATTGATCAGTGTGCTGCTGAGAAGAGACAGTGAAATACCTGATCTTCGAGAAACCTTTTTTTTTTACACTTTCCGGGATGACTCTGCTTTTCAAACTTTGGATTTAACCTTTCACAATACTCGTATGTTTCAGTTTATTTAAGCATTTATTTCTTACCACATCCTTCAAATTTAAGTATGTTGTGTCGTATAAATTCACACACTGATGACTGGTAATCACTAAACAATAAACAGTTGTTTGCAGTATTGATCTGTAGCTTCCCCTATTTCTACATTTGAAATGAAAAACAACTACTTCCTACTACTGAAAAGATGAACTAGATAGCTTGGGTGGGTGCACTTTATCAAACATTCTGATCAGCTTGCCAGGAATGCCTGTTACTGGGCTTCAACACTTACCCTTAGCAGATAATGATCCTATGGACTCGCATTTTCTTTGCCAAAAAAAGAGGTGTAGTTTTATCCTGTAGACACATGCCCCTTTAATGACACATTACTGCTCTGTAAATCATCACTAGTTGTTTGCCCTCCTAAAAACAGGGCATTAATTACTCTTTCTTCCCTGTATTATCTCAGTGGGCAACAGAAAAATCTTAGTAGTGTCACCATTTCCTTTTCACTTTCTAAACTGTAACAGTTCTTACACACAGTTTTAAATCAAAATATGAAATGTCATATTCATTCATACAATTCCATAACAACAGAAAAGTCCAAAGAACCCAAATTTTAGAAATAAGTAGCCTCCTGAGTATATTCTCTTTCACTATACTGCTTTTCTACCCCCACAATTTATTATTTCACAGACCCTCCCTAAAAGACAATAACACAAATTTTTTTATCATGATTTGTACTTATAGTGCTAGATAGACTATTATTTAATTTACAAAATATATTAATTTACACAATCATTATATGATGCACTTATGATACTGATAATGGCTAGTTAATAGGTAAAATATTTGCTATATTTAGTATTTGTAAATTGTATTATTACGACTGCTTGAGGTCACGGTGGACAAAATCCTGAGCCAAACAAATATCTAAAGCAATAAACAATATTTAGTTATTATAACAGGAAAATAATTCACAAATATCATTAAAATGACATGAAACTAGACTCTGTCTCCTTATTTGCAAACATTCTATAGATTAAAAAACAAGATACACTGTGAATAACTGAGTATCTATAACACTGAAAAAAAATGAATGCACAACCAAACCACAAAAATGCTCAACATTAATTGCTGTACAGTGTCACATATAATATCATTTTCCATCCTTCAAAGGCAGTACTAACTAGAATATTAGGTTGTAAGGCTGGATTTACAGACAGTCAACAGCACGTTCTCCCATTCCATTGAATAACCTTGCATTCAGATCTTTTTCTGAGAGACACCTGCTATGTATCCTTCTCCAATAATCATTTTAAAAAATGAATCCAAAATCTTCCTTAAAAACATAGCTTTTTTTTAAAAAAAACCAAAACCATGACATCTAATTAAGAAGTTACTACACCTTTAATTACATGAGATACCATAAACAAAACACCTCAATATAGATCAGTTACAGCAAATATAATGTATTTTAATGAGTATAATCTCAAAAAGTGCACTTAAGTAAGCCAAAAGAAATGCCCCTTTCCCCATTCACTTATTTCCTCCCTTGCATTTTTAAAATATCTGCAATTAAGCATATATTAATTATTTTTGAATTGCACATAGATTTTACATGAGATAAAATAAAGCCAGCAACATGTGAGATGTGACTAACTGCTAGAACGCAATGGTTAAACAAGCTCTGTGTTTTAACCTTTTTCTTCTGTCGCTTAGTTATAAAAACAGATAAAACACTGATGCACGTCAAGTACATGTTTGTATTTGATTAATTAGGGCTTAAAAATTACTGAAAAGCCTTAAAAAATTCATTACATCCATAGAAAACACACATTCTTATGCCACATTATGCAGCCTCAAATCACACTTGTCTAGATAAGCAGGTAATATGTTGCTTCACTTAACAAATGATTTCCATTGAAGTATTATTCCATATGTGTTTACTGTCAATTTAGGACTAGCTATTTCTAGGTAAACCATAGCTGAATTTTCTTCAGAGGGCATAAGGATGCATGGTCAAATCTAAGCTTTGCTAATTCATCACAGAAAGTAACAGTACTACCGAAAGGCAAATGAATTCCTGGGATCTAGGACACAGTGGGCTACAATTTTCTGACCAAAGCAGGCCCAGATTATCCAAAGTTTAGTTGAGAGAGGGTCAAGGAAAGTGGTTTGCCCATATAACACAGAATTTTCTCCCACCTGAATCAGACTCCCAAGATATTACCAAGGGGGCTAAAGAGGGGCAGCACTGTTGTTCAGCTGCTGAAGAATCCAAATCAAGGCTTTCTTGAAGCATCCAAACCAAGGCTTACAGTTTTCATTAACTACTATGACAGCACAAGGTCCCCCTCCTTAAATTTCACATCGAGTCATCACACTTTCCCTTCTGCTTAACCATCCTTTTGTGGTCTAAAGTGTGTATTATCTGGTCTGCCTGTTTAGTATTGATGTATGCTGATAAATGACCACTACCCTATTCTGCAGAGGACAGCGTTTTAAGAGTGAATGGAATTAACCCTGTTCTCTGGTAACAGGACTTAGGGACATAAGGAAGCAAAACTGGCATTTGATATACTTGTTATTTCCATTTATTTTTGAGGCAAAGTGTAAGGTTTTAATTTGTAAAAAGAATTAAAAATGATCAAGGGAATTCTAATTCTTCACTGAAAGGGTGATTGGCCATTGGAATGGGCTGCCCAGGAAGGTGGTGGAGTCACCTACCCTGGAGGTGTTTAAAGGGAGACTGGATGAGGCACTGAGTGCCATGGTCTAGATGATGGTTGGTGTTAGTGTTAGGTTATAGGTTGGACTTGATGATCTCAGAGGTCCTTTCCAACCTTATGATACTGTGATACTGTGATACTGTGATACTGTGAATAATTTATAAAATATTTACAAAAATATGTATAAATTTTATACCAGAAAGTACAGTGGCTACTGAGGGCAGAAGAAAACAGGACTATGAGATATCACTGCAGCATCAATATTCACTAACCATACAGTAGCTTTTTGCTATTCAATCAAAACAAGTAAGAACACAGAAAGAGATAATGAATATCTAAGTGCAAGAAAAAGGCAGTAGGGTAAAAGAAATAAAAAAAAGAAGTCCTATTGGAGAAGTTTCATATGCTTACAAAGATAACAAAAAAAAAATGAACTGAGCTGCATCTTTTCTATAACTTGGAGCTGTGATAACATGAAAAATTTTCAACGTGTCAACTCCTGGCAGAGGCTTCCTCCTCCTCAGTGGTAAGGAGGTCAGCTCTACCTTGTGAAAGGGAAAATGGATTTTTGTCTAATGAAGCAAACACCGCATTCATCAACCATTTAAATCAAGTTTTCCATTCAAAACCTATTGATTTTAAAGCCTCTGTTAGCCAAAAGTGCACAGGCTCTTAAATGTTTTGAGAATTTTAAAGGGCAACATGAAAAAAGTCAATAAAAAATAATCCTTTCATGTGGTTTGTATTTTAAAGCTCCTATAATAAAATTAATAAAGTTTTTGTGGTGGTTTCCTCCCTCCCCCAGATATCGGTTGGGTTATTCAGACTCAATATGCTATACTAGACACTTAAGAGAAACCAAATTAACATATTACACATGACAAATTTCAGAGGGAAATTGAAAAAAAAAAAAGAAGAAATCATCATCACCTGTAGAGAAAAACACAAGCCACTCCATAGTGAGGTCATCACACCACAGGAAGCTCCCTGATCATGAGTTCCCTTCTACATACTGCTAAGACAAGCTTTGAAAATATACACAACCTCCCTACAATGCCTTTTCTGAGGTTGACTCTGCAGAAAAAGAGATTATGTCCACCTGTCACAGACAAGGCTTTTGTCTGAAAACCAGACAAAGCTTGCTGGGACTCCCAAAGACTGAATCTTGGTATCAGACTTCCCTTATGAAACAGTGCGTCCTCTCACCTCAGCCTTCCTGGCCTCACTTTAGACTTCCTGGTTTTGTAGTGGCCATTTCTTCAGCACGAGACCTCAGCCACCCCAAACCCTCTGGCAGGATGGTCCGAGCCTGCCTCACCACCACACCTCTACCTCTGAAGACCCCACAACAATCATTATTTTATCAAAGATTTTAGAGTAAACAGAGGTTCTGCTTCTCTGGATGTGATGAGAACTTTTCTATCCTCACCAAGGATTGCATGTAAATTCCCATGAGGAATTTTGGTTGACAGCCAGTATTCCTAGTTAAGATCGACATTACCATCTAGGATTCATCACTTCCTTCACATTCGAGGCAGGAGGAATGGCACGCTCTTTTCAACTGAAATACAATGCATCTTTAATACCTACATGTCTATTTAAAATTACTATTACTTACAAATTCTCTGTACTCCCATTAAAAATACAGAGTTTTGGAGGACAACTGTTAAAGTCTGGCAACATAAATAAGACACGGGGGCGGGGGGGGGGAAATGCTCTGAAAGAAGGAGAGAAATTGGTGCCTGTTTCACTTACCATTTTCTCCAGCAGGTACTGTTACAGGATGTGTTGGCACAGTATCAGAATTCACTTTTCCATTCTCAAATGTATCATTTTCAGTTTGCTGCAACTGCCAGTTGAGGCCAAACAGATGCATTGCTGATGGTAAAACACATAGGTTATTTGATGCTCTTAACCACAATGACAAATCTCACAAATGATGGCTTTCCACACTTCACAGTAGAATAGAAACTCGTACATTAAAAAAATTAAATCACAGGAAAAAGCATTCACAGACTAATAGTTCAACTTAGCAATGGCACTAAGCAACTAATACTTACTGTCCTTTAATGATACAGTGCTTTTGGTGAATGCAGTTGACAGAAAGCTCACCAGTCTCATTTTGGGTCTTCTACCAGACACAAATGAACGTTCAAAAGGATAGGCAGTAATTATGCCCTTTTCTCTTTTTTTTTTTTTTTTAATTTTTGATCCTTCTAAAAAGACAAATCGTTTAATCCTCAGTGATCTCCTAAAAGAAATTCTTTCAGCAGCAGATGGGTCCATTCTGGTTAGTCAGACAAAGAAAAGATACAATGGAAGAGGAGAGGAGAGAGGGTGTTTTGGGTGTTTCAGGGCCAACCTAAGTTACGAATGCTCCTTTTAATGCTGTCACCAGCACCCTGCACAGCCTCTCAGTTGTTTGCTCATTCCTCACACTGGTCTACAGAGCGCAGTCAAAGCTGTTAGCAGACCTGGAGAACTGGGGTACTTTGCTCTGGTAATGATAATGCATGCGCTAGGTTTCTGAACTCCTTCATTCCCCATAACCATGTTTATCAGAAAGGTGATAACATTTTGAAATGTTTAGCTAAGCTAATTACAAAAGATAGAGTCAACCTTCTGTGGTGTTAGGGGGAACTACTTAAGGAACCTTGATATCACCAGGATTAACGAATGAACCCCCTGAGTAAACTTTTATAGCTAAAATATGGTAAAAAAGATTGCCTTAATGCTACACTGTGATACACAATATGTATGAAATTTCTTCCTACTTGTGGTGTGTATTCTTCTTTTCCAATGACTTTCATACCATCCAAATAATTTTACTGTTATTATCCTATTTTGCGTTTGGTATAACAGAGGTTTGCTGATTCCAGGACAGCATTTTTTTCCAAAGCTGAAATGGGCTTTCAGTGCTACCACAGAATAAAAATAAACCGGAAAAATATCTATAATAATGTATTTTAATTATCTGTGTAAAATACAAGGAAGATAATTCACTGTATCCTGTTGCTTCTGCTCCTTCTGTCTCTGAAACAGATTGCTACTATAATCGATGTCATAAATTTATTCATTCCTTCTATCCTAATAGCAAACAACCCTTTTGGTTTCATCTCTGATCTTTCAATCTTTCTGTATTGACCGTGGCAACCCTTACTTAAGATGAACAGGCATCAGTGGAAATTTAGTCAGGGAGACAGCGAACACTGTAGAATTAAGACTGTCTCTGCCAGGTCTTTGCCTTAAACCCTGCCTCTCACTCCCAACAAAACAAAAACCCAGAATGCAACCAAAGACCTATTACTGAATGCTTCAAAGACCGAAATCCTCACTATAGATGACATATTCTCTTTGTTCCAAGCTTCTGAGTCTACTATTATGCTTCTTTCTCAGACCTTAAATTGCCTGTCAAAGTCTGATAATGTAGAATGTTCCTTGACCCTAAAACCTTATTTCTTTTTTTCCCCCTCCTATCTCTTGTTAAACCATAAATCCGACAACAACCATTTTTGGCACATTGCTAGAATTAGCCATTATTATTTTGGCCCTACTTCAGCTGAAATCCTTATTTATATATTAATCATTTGATGATTGTATCTGTTTTAACGTATTTCATCAAAATCCCTAGGGTCAAACTCCACTATTCCGTTACAGTAGCTCACATCACTGGCAGCACCGAAAGATTGCACATAGCTAAATATTTCATGATTCAAACCTAGTACATTTCTTGTCTTCAGCCTGGAGGTCTACATCGCCTCTCCTAAATTTGCTGGCTTCTTATCACTTTTAATACTTTTCAGGAGAAAAAAAGAACTCTAGAAGTACATCTGTTCCAAACATATGAGCTTAGAACATCATTAACAGTTCTGTCTGCTGGCATGCACATGCCCTATGCCTCTTCAAGCTCCACTGGGAGGTCAGAAGGGGAAGCTCCGATGTGACCTTCTGGCCATTCCCTCATAATTTAAAACAGCAGGAATTTGAGGTCTTCAAAGGCAAAGACTGTGGGATCTATATTGATTACATCTCAAAGAACCACAGTTACTACAAGGTAAGTGACAATTACCTTTTCCTTGTGTTTGTACTGATGTGAGTCCCTCTGTAGTCCACTGCCAAAGATGGTGAGCAGCAGTTGTATCCTCCCAAAATACCACTGCTCTCTCAACTTTGACACTGAACTAGCATGAAGGTAATACAACAACGTTTAATAAAAATAAACAGATGGATACATGCAGCTATTTCACAGATTGTCAGTATTGGAACACTTCTGAAGCAGACCAAAATGACAATGCAAAATTTACAGTGTGTACTAATACACTAAATCAACTATGTAATCTCTCTGAGACAGCACCTATGAAATTTAGAGAACTCTCCTTTCACTACAAAGATATGAAAATAACGTGAAATAATTAGGCTTGTTAATACAGAATCAAAATGCAGGGCACAATTTCTTTAGAGATGGAGAACTTGTGGTTTAACTCCAGCCAGCAACTAAGCACCTCCCAGCTGCTGTCTCACTCCCCCTGGTCGGATGAGGGAGAAAATCAGCAGAGTAAAAGTGAGAAAACTTGCAGGCTAAGATAAAAACAGTTTAACAGACAAAGCAAAAGCCATGCATGAAAGGAAAGCAGAACAAGTAATTTATTTACTGCTTCCCACTGACAGGCAGGTATTCAGCCATCTCTGGGAAAGCAGGGCTCAATCATGCATAGTGGTGACTTGGGAAGACAAACACCATCACCTCGAATATTCCCTTTCCCCTTCCCCTTCCCCTTCCCCTTCCCCTTCCCCCTTCCCTTTCCCTATTCTTCCCCTGGCTTTACATGCTGAGCATGGTGTCATATGGTCTGGAATATTCCTTTGATTAGCGGGGCACAGCTGTCCCAGCTGTGTCCTCTCTCAATTTCTTGTGCACCCGCAGCCTGCTCTCAGATGGGGCGGTGTGAGAAGCAGAAAAGGCTTTGACTCTGTGTAAGCACTGCTCAGCAACAACAATCATATCAGCACTGTTTTCAGAGTAAATCCAAAACATTGCCCCATAGGAGCTACTATAAAAAATTAACTCTAATCCAGCCAAACCCAGCAAATAAGGGTAAATTGACTAAGATAAAATCAGGCACTGTTTTGTCAATAAAGACTGGCCTCTTCCCAGACAGCCATCCAAATAAAGGCAAACTAAGCAATTATCAGTGTTATAAGGACAGCAAGGCACTTGTTAAAATTCTTGATTCTCCATTGAGTGTGATACGGAGCACCTGGTACTGGTAACTGCACACTGAGAACACATCTCAGCAGGAGGTCTGAGATCATCAAGTCAAATCTTCAAGTGAAATCTTATCTTAGGTCCGAATTTCCAGAGAGGGAGAGATGCAAACAGACTGTAGTGGTGCATATGTTTATTTGATTTCCTCACGTCTAGAAAAGGATGAAAACTTTCTGGGATGGGACTGTAAGCATTCTGTTTCTATTATGCTCAATTCTTTCTATAAATAATTTGATACATGAAGCAAAATCAAAGCAAAACCATATAAAGCAAAATATATTTGTCTACTTTCAGCTGCTATTTTAGTCCCAAATCTAATGTAAAGCAGTTTGTTGATTTTTGGATTGGATATTGCCTGTCAGATCTAGTCTATCCCCCTTAAACTTGGCATTATGCAATGACAATGAAGACAAGAGATCCTTCCTAGAGTAATTAGTTCTGGGCCTGCCAGATCTGTGAGGGTAGGGTACTAATACTAGAACAACCTTCAACACTAGCATACCTTTGATGGAAGCAAGGATTTGTCTGAGAACGCCAGATGCCTCTAACCAGAAGGCACACAGCTTGTGAGAGTTGTGGTCACGGACCACAACTCAATCCAAACACATCATGGCTGTAAGCATGGATGAACCCTCAGGGAATGCGAGAAAAGATGGGTTGTCACAATTCCAAATGTGCCCACAACCCTAACAAAAGCTTCCTTTTACTTCTATCATACTGGGATGATTGGTCCCACTGGGGAACAGGATGACTTTTTAATCAGAGAAACAGATTGACGATACCCTCTGCCTATTCTGCTGTTACAGTCCCCATCTCTACTCTGCAAAGTAATCTCTATCTACCAACACATCTTCTTCACTTGCTGAAGTTATGATAGCAAATTACCTTGGGACTGACAGAATTGTTTAAGTTGGTATTTCTACTGCAACTGGCCAAATAAAGGCTGCTCACAACGCTGATAAGAGCGTGGTGACAGTTTCAATGGTGAGAACTCCCTTCCCTCAACAGAGTGGGAAGGAGAGGCATCAGAAAGGAGAAAGTCCTCTAGGATCTGTGCTACTCTTGGCATGAATACAACACCTGTGCCTGGGTGGTGGTGGTGGATATGGCTGAATTCTCCAGAACGAATCTCAAACATACCAGCAGAAACCAAACTAATAGTCAGGCTTTTGCCCCCTCCCTTTATATTTCTGCAAAAGAGCACATGTCAAAAGGACCAGGATAATTCAAAAGATTCAGAGCTCAGATTAAAGGAGTACATTTTATACCTACAGTAGGATTGATGTTAACACAAAAATGCTATAATTTGTTACAGGCTATCAGGTAATCTTACCATCTGTCACCACACGGTTCACTGAAGGGTTTCAGAACCACCTTAAACTGCTCTTTCAAGCTTGGTTGATCTTACCTTTCACTCTGTAATTGAGGTCTAGTTATTTTTGTTTGTAATCAGTCTACAAGGCCATCATTTCCACTCAATAATTAAAACAGCACTAAGAACATGTTTCACAGCAAACACTTGAAAAAATTATTCTGACTACTTTATACTGTGTAAAACATTTTACAATAACCTGCTCCAGGAAGAAGCTGCTGCTACCAGGCTCTTTCATTCTTTTAACATTGCCAGCCCATTTGTCTTGCACGCTCCTTTTTCAAGCCAGTATCACTCTACTTTGTACATTCCCTTTACATGAAACTTGCTCTTGAGCAAACACACTGCATTACGACTTCAAAACCCTCTTTGAGACTTTCTTCAGCAAATCAAAAAGATCTCAGCCCGTTTTTCAGAAGGTGGTAAGAGAGATGGATAATTTACGTAACTACGTGGCAGAATCAGAACTGTGAGAGCTGACAACTACCTGCTGCATTTGGCGAGGGAATGCTTTCTCTCAGGCTCACAGCTCTCTTCACCAAAGTTATGAAAGGCACAAAAAAGAATGGTAACAGAAACCCAATTTATGTAGCTGTTTCTCATTCAGCAAAAACTAGGCACGTCTGGATTTCTATATTTTTTTTCTCCTCATACACTTGAATGGTAAGAAGGCAGGGAGAGACTGTCTTCTTACCAGTGGATAAAGAAATTAGACAGGCGTTTGCATCCTCCAGTACCAAGGATGTAGCTCTGAACAGAAGCCAAAGTTATATGTTTGAGTTTATGTTTGCTATCAGAAAGAAAGAAGTTTTTTTTTCTTTGTAGGGAAGTGTAGCAATGTGCAGTAAAACCAGAGAAACTTATTTGTTGTTCTGGTCAAAATTCAAGGACGTCTCTATCGTAACTCACCAGCAACAACCACATCTTTTTTCAAGTACTGTAAGTGGCTCATATGAAAAACAAAGGGCATAGCAAATACCTTACGAATTGTGCAATCAAAAGCATTAAAGATGCAGGTGATAAGGATGGAGAAGCAAAGCCACATGCATACAAGCAGAGGCTTTATTCGCAGAAGCAGCCCTACAGTAACTGGAGAGGTAACTGAGGTTTGAGTCTGAGTCTCCGACGTACTGGTCAGAAGTACCAGTAATTCAATAGTTTCCATTTTGAATTTGGCAAACTGAAGGTGACACAGTGCATTCCAGAGGAAGAGAATTTCACAGGAGGATTCTTTTAAGCAGAAAAAAACCCAGAAACCGAGTTGCCTGAATTGAGAAATGAACTTTCAGTATTCCTCCAGCTCTTCTCAGAATAATGAAAGATGAAAAATTAACACTAGACAGCAGAAAGAAAGAACACTGGCTATCTCTAAGTGGCAAGCATCTCCCCAAGACCTCTGGAAATAAGGCTTACAGTATATGTTTTATAAAGCCAAAGAACTCGACACTGTGGGGAAAGCTGCAAGAGGAACTGAATGATCTTGGGGAGCCTCCTTCCTTTCTCCCATGCGTTTTACAAGGTATGGTAATCAAGCCTTATTATTCATGAAGATGTGCTTGAAGATGAGCTTCTTGCTAAGATACTGAACTCATCTCCTAGGATTGCTACTGCATCTTATTTCTGGGTGCTGGTGCTTTCGAACTGTGATTTACGAAATTGCTTCCCTAGAATTAATAGAATAATATATATGCACACTTGCACATAAGGAAAAGTGAATATCATTTATATTTAAAGCAATGCAAAAAGATTATAATTTAAACTAAGCAAATTGCAATTATTGCTCAATCTTGTTGAAGGATTATCTTCTAGTTCATCTCCCTGTTGGCAATACATTTTCAAATGAAATATTTGAACATTGAAGTGGTTTTTAAAATTATCTCCCATATATTTTTCTTGCAGCTATAATTAGAATCTAAACCTATTTTATTCTGAAGGACCTGGAGTGGACCAGAAGATGTGCAAATCAACCGTCAGTGATTTGCATTCATTTGCTTTTTTCTAAGATAATAGGATGCCTTGGATGTTGCTGCAGATCAAATAGTGTATTAAAAATAGTTAATTAAATTTTTTAATAAAGTGAATTAAAAGTTATAAAGACAAGTTCTTTATTTATTACTGTTCTTCTCAAGTCAACAAAAAGCCTGTTATTTCTAAATTTAAAATAACTTAGAAGTTTATGCTTTGGAGCATCTGCAAACGGTTAGTCACCAGGAGCATCATATGAAAGTTTCTGAACCTATATTCTGAAAACAGTATAGCATTATATGACAAACTCAGTGATACCTGTCAAGATCAATACAGTAACTGAAAAAGTGTAGTCTTTTTCCTTTTATACCAAAACGTTGAAAGGGTCCATTGATTTTACTATTTTGGCTGCAAAAAGTTCAACCTTTATACTCTATTCCTCATTTTCTCTCAGAACCTTGTAACAAAGAATTTGCAAAACACATCACAAAAAGCTGCCTAGGATAAAACAGCAACGAAGATATATCAGCTGTCTACAACGGATAAACTTACTTTCCTTGACCAGTAATCAAAGATCATATGCAATTTGAAAGTATTGTTGCATTTGAACTGCTGAGAAGGATGTATCGTACTCTGGGTGCAACTATATTTAACACGTTAGCCCAGAAATGGAACGCTTATTCCTCTAAAAACTTGTATGGCTACATGTCTCATTTTACTTGTCATGCCAGAGACTTTTATATAACAATGGTCTAATTCTGTCAACAGCATTAATGTGAGGCACATTCAAAGCTTAAGGGAGAATCCAGACTTCTTAAAACAGAAACAAAGATCATTATTCACTAGCCTTTTATTTAAATAAGATGCATCTGTTATGTCTTGCTTCATACTTGTCCATTTATTCTGATGATAATCCAACATTCCCCATTATGTAACAGTCTTCAGTATTACCTAAATAGTCTTTAGTATTACCCTGGGCTTTCTCCTAAACACAGCTTTTTTTTTTCTCTTCAGATAATGTTGTTTACAGTTAACAAGGTGGTGAAAAATCATTACAGGTACAGAAAAGACGAAGAAGTGCATATTAGACTGCTGACTCCTTTGAGGCCAGGGTTGTTTTGTCTCTTTTAGTTCACACAAAGGAATGAAAAACATTCCATAAATTTTGGTTTTCTATCTAATAAAGTAATAATCAATGTTTCTGTTGTCAAGCATTGTAGGGGAGAAAAAAATTTCCCCTGATTTATGCTTTTTAAGACTGAGTTAAAACTGCAGGATAATTACTTCTCTGTATTCCTTCAGGCATTTCTTTACTCTTTTCCTTCTCAATCTTTAGCTCCTTCCCTTTAACTTGCTTTCTGGAAAACAGCTGAGACTCAGGTTTGTGCTTATCTCTGTTAGCTTTTTTCCACAACTCCAACAGAAGTCTTGCTCAGGGCGACACCCTTTAGATCGCAGCCCTCATAAAAAAGAAGTGTTACGAAAAGCAAAGTCGATGTAACGTCTCAAGACTCACTGGAAACATCTTTCTTAGGCAAGAGGATCAATGAATGGATCCAACCATTTTCATAGTTCAAAAGCCTTATTTATTACAAACCGCAACCCCCCCAAACCCAATGAAAACCCAAAAATCTCTTGAGGGATATAATAATGAAAGGGCACTATATGATCATGCTTAACCTGTTTGCATGGTGATGGCTTAGAGAAGTGCACTCTGATGAAAAGATTCAAGAACCAAAGGGAAAAGAAACAGGGGCTAATTAATCTGATGTTCAAAGGACACACTGAGCTGGGATTTTATAGTATATAGTAAAATACTTGTGTTGCATATTTCCATCTCATGACTGGCTAAAAAAGATCAAAGCTTTTTTATTCCATATTAAGAATGACAGAATATTACAGCAAACATGCAATAAAGAGAAATGTAATAAGCTTTAATAAAAGTTGATAATAAGGTTTGATAAGAACTTTTGGAATGTCACCAAATCTGGAATGCAAGATGAAAGCATCTGCATGTAGAGATTGTATGTTATTTGGACCCCCACAGTGCTAAACTGTGATTAGAACTACATATTTTTCCATAAATTAGCTTTTGTTTTGAATTTCCTGCTGAGATCATATGCAAGTTGATTGAATGTGCAAGTCAATATATAGGTTTTCTAATCCTTTGCTGTTTGTTAGGCTTCATGATATCATGATTACAGTGGTCCACTTGTAGATCAAAGGTACATGATTGAGGCCAAATCAAAATAACCTGTAATCTCTCTACTTCTTCTTCACTGTGATTTAGATCTGCCCATGATATTGCCACTCACCTATCTGAACTGTGCAATTATGCAGATGCATAATCCAACAACATCAATTTGCAAAACCACTGAATTTCCACTTAAATCCGTATTTAAAAATACTGTGGACACACTCTACACCTCCAATACAAACTTGTAAGCCATTATCAACCTGCACAAGCAAACAATCTTGTACAAATTCCTGGTTCAAAAACCTACGGTTTAAGTCAGCTCAGTGACTGCAGTCATTCCCCTACTGAAACCTCTCCACTGCACTCTGTTTTAGCTCAGCTCCTCACAGGGACACAGTTGCTCACTACATCACTACATCACAACTGCCTAAGCAGCTGTGTGTCTGAGCCACATTCGGGGAGACCAACTACTAGATGGAGCATCCTTTATTATGTCATCATTAATGCATTTTATGTGCATTGAAATAACACACAGTGTTCCTCCAGAGGCCTCACTAAAATGAGACACGGTTTTTATGAAACTATTCCTGTAAGCAAAGGTGTACTGTAGGTACATGACAAATACTACTAATAAAAAGCAAACAGAAAAAAATAATTTATCCCACATGATCTATGACATAAAGACAGCCTTACTGTTAATTGTTTGTAAGGCCAGTGATTTGTTGCTTGCAAGCCAGTTTGTAAGCCACACTGTATTTTTTAAGAGTTATGCAAGCCTTGGGAAAAACAAGTTAGGATTACAGTTTCACATTGATTTTTTTAACCCACTTGAAATCAAATCAGAAACTGAACGATAAAATCTTACAGGTAATATTAAGAATAGCAGTCTGAGCTCTGAAGTAGCAGTCACTTATAAAACTGATGGAGAAAACTGACTACTCCTTTTAATGTGTGAAAAGACATTAGATCAATAATAAGGATGCATTTTAAAATTATCCTATACTTTTGGCTTCAGCTGAATGGAAATAAGGATTGCATCTCTCCTTTTTGAACGTGGGTACCTGCAGTATCATTACCTCTCCTTGGTATTATTAACAGGAGAGAGACAGAAAAGAATCTGCTGAGGACCAAAAAACAGCAAATAAGTTGAAAACATAAAGAACTACTCTTCAGCAGTGAGAAAAGATTTGCAGCAACACAAATGAGGCCCTATTGTCCATCAAAATGCTTCAATAAAAACTGGTGTGAAACTCAGTATTTCAAAGATGAAAGAGAAAATGAAACCAGAGATGAGTTCAGAGCTTTCAGAAGTGAAGATACATTCCTTGTGCCCAGTTATTTGTGTCACACTTTGTGAAAATCATGTAAAGCAGTGGTTAGCAAAGGGTGTTTTTGCACCTGGCTGTTTTTAGAGTTTTCAACAAGTATCATTCAAATAAAAATCCCACTCTTCCTGTACCATACTAATGGTAACTTAAAAGTATTTCTCAATAAAAAACACAGGAAGCATACTTGTTTCTTTTTTTCAAAGGTTTGTGGAACTAGCTAATTTTCCAAATGGCAGATATCAATTTACAATACCTAGCACTCTCCTACATTACTACTTTTACATAGTTATTAAAAGAGCTGCTTTTATGTGATCCTATTTCATCAAATGGTGGTGAAAACACTCTGGTTTTGTTTGATTGGTTTTATTATTGAGGAAAACTAAGCATTTCAAATGCAAATGTCCACAGCATCCAAACAGTTGTAGCACATCAAGCTTCCTGGATTATAAAACTACAAATGCTGTGGTAGGTGATGATTCCTAAGTGACAGCATTTCTTTTTTTTTTTTGGGTGAATGAAGTTGTCTGAAATGGCATCAATGTGAAAATGAAGGATCTCATATTTAAAGATGCCTGTCTACTTCAGAGGACACCTAACTTTCATCCATAATTAATCACTGCGGTGGGGTAATTACACCTATATAAAACCCATGTGTTCTTGTGATCTCAGTCATAAATGTAACATCAAATGATATTGCTCACAGCAAGTTTGGACACATGTACTTGACCTTTTTATTATAAAGTGCTTTTGTATGAAGAGTTTTACCAAAATCTCGTCTAAATCAGACATTTTTAATAGAATGATTTTTTTTAAAGCATTCAAAAGAGAGCAAGTAGTTCTCTTCATAGAAAAGATTCAAGAAAAGACTGATTTTACAGAGAAGATGCAATTTATAAAAAAAACAATTTATACCCCAAATAGTAGTTTTAGTATATGTATTATAATTCACAGATCACAGCAGATAGTAGATCTCTAAGGGTTGGCTTCTTTCTTCACAGACACAAATTAGAAAATTTACCCACGAAAGAGAAGACTGTTATACTATGTCCACAACAACTTAAGTAACCACCTGAGCAATTTAATCTCTGCTTTGCAATATTTCTTAAACATAAGCATACATTTCAAGTATTACATATGCTTACTTACTACTAAAATATTCTATGCAGTTATCTCCATTCATAGATCAGGAACTACAACTCTAAATTAATCGAAGCTTGCTACTTATAAAGTAGTGGGTATAATTTAGCTTAATTTCTCATTAGACTGAAAAATTGCTACTATTTGGGGGTCTGCCAGAAGATTACAGGAGTGCAGAAGGGCCCACAGCTCTCCAGAAGTGCCTGCAAGAGAGTTCACTATTTGTGAAAACACTATCACAATGTGATGACTACACAGGGTGGGACTTATGGACAACGACATCATGTCTTCTTGAAGTTTATTACTACATCCTTTACATTGCCAGGATTACTGAGTTTCAATTTGCTCCACTGGACAAAAGTGGAAGGGTGACAGGACGGCTGCCAAAACCCTTGTGATAAATCTTAATTAGAATATAAGCCTTTTTTTGAGCAGAGGTGGGTATGTTCCTTGACGGATTAATTTTTTTAATCCCTTGAAATCTTGTCAAGTCTCTTTTAACCTCCTGACTGCCAATTACATGTTCCTACGTCCTTCTGTGTGAGGATTATCTTTCTCAATGAACGTTTCACTTTCAGTGCCACTAACAATAACAGCATGCGACATCCACAACACCAATCAAATATTAATATCATACATTCCTGAAATAGTAAATATTATATTACGCTTTGCACTTAGTCTGAAACACAGTAACAACATCTTTGCTTAGAAAAACATCAACCAAAGGCATTATCCATAATGGCATTCTTGCAAGAGACAAAAAAGTGTATTTAATATCCATGCTTCAAGAAATACATGTTTGACGTGTTCAGATTTTGTTCTATTTAAATGAAAGACGTTTAAAACACTTTCAGTCCAATTCAGACCAATATGGTGGTGAGGCGTAACAACTTCTTTCTTTGACTGGTCATTCTTTGTCTCCCAGTTATGAAAGAAAGAATTTTGTAAACATAAGTAATTATTGTTTACAAAATACCTCCACACTAAGGAGGCATAACGAGCTCATTAGCAATGCTGTAAACATTTCATGAAACTTATACAGATATCTAAAAGTCATAGATATGTGATACCAAGGAAAATAAATTTATCTTTTGTTAGACACAGCTGAAAATCTCTGCAATGCAGAAAGTCATGAAGTAGTAGTTGGAATATTAAGCTTCATGTGAAACCATAAAAACAGTGTGGACAGTCACGTGTATCTGAACACTGCCATTTACAAAGCACACGTCAGAAATGACTGAAAGGAATTGCCTGAACTGTTGTTAGTAAGGCATGGCCTACACATATTAATTACCTTGCTTTTATAGCTTTTCAAGATTATGAAGTACTGAAATGTAACTAGGACACTTGTACTTCAGACTAAGGTCCATTCAGAATACTAAAACCCTTCAGAAATTTCAGGAGGTGATTTCTAACTGCTAAATAATTTCCTGTACTGCATCTCAGTATATGACCGCACACTGAAGGTCCAGCTGAAGAGACTACACAGCTTCTGGTCCTGTAGAGCAACGTGTGGCACTGATGTTTAAAACAACTGGCAAGCAGATTTTGAGAAGTGCAGAGCTGAGCCACACGCACGGAGAAGGCAGAGCCCTACCCACGGCGTTGCCAAGAGAGGCAGCCAGTTTCTGTCTGCCAATGACACCTGCTGCTCAGCAAGACGTGCACACACCCATTCTGATCAGAAGCAAGACATCACTAGGTATCTAATCCACAGCTTTTTACTTTAAGAGACAGCCACTTCCAACTCATTAAGCCTGAACTGACAGCAGAAACCTTTAATTTGGGAAAAAAAAGGATGACAGCAAATGCTGCTGTTGCTGCCTCCAAATGCACCAGAGACACTCAGAACCTTCCCTAAAGGCCTTAAAGATTGTTAAGATAAGAAGTTACCTATGACTTTGCCAGGAATGATGTACTTTCTATATTGCTGGAGACACTGGCTGCCTTCACAGCTCCGGACAGAGGCACACATTGAGGAGGGTCAGGAGAAATTGACGTGGTTCTTCTAACTGCTTGGTGGAACCCAACAACAATAAGAAGCGACGCTTACATACCTGATATGCTTTCTCAGAAAGGTTCACAGAAGAGAAGTTTGCCTGCTACAGATTTTTGGATGGTCGTTTCCATACACTATGATATGTGGATTTGGTAAACTAAAATCTTGGAGCACTTTCTTCAAATGATGACAACAGACCAAGAGGAAAGGCAAAATATCTAAGATATTTTTTTTTAAGACTCAGCTTTACAAATGTATTAGTCTACCTCAATGCCTGTAAGTTGATG
The DNA here is from genome assembly GCA_033556795.1 of Tapera naevia. Classification (NCBI taxonomy): domain Eukaryota; kingdom Metazoa; phylum Chordata; class Aves; order Cuculiformes; family Neomorphidae; genus Tapera; species Tapera naevia. Next base: position 10,523,045 of record JAUMJJ010000172.1, on the reverse strand, counting down.
GAATGAGAAATGGCGTGAAATCATAAAGCTGGAAAACTGTAAAAATCTGCCCCATATCTGCATACAGGGAACCTCTTCCAACCAACACGCCTCAGTGAAGCTCCAGTCATCACTAAGGGTCCAGCATAATCCAGGGAAGCAGACAGAAACGGGGAGATAATGCAGAAAACCAAAAGTTTTGGATGAAACTTTCAGTGACAATAACATTACAACATCCAAAACTAAATGCAGGTCAAAGAGAAAAACAATTTTTATAAACACGTCATGAAAATAAAGGTGATTAATGGCAACTAAACTGTACTCTCCCTCATGCCTGTTAATTACAATACCTATGCTGTGCATTGTAATAAAAATTCCATTTAAATGGCATTATTAATTAAGTTGTTTTCCTCATACTTGTCAGTAACTGAGCTTTAGAAACTGCAGAATAATGTTAACTTGACATTGCAATCAAAAAGAAATATTATATTGCTCTTTATCTATAAAGTAAAATAGATTCCTTTGATTACAGGTATATTCAGTCATTGCTTTAGTCACAAAAATTCAGTCCTATAATTGTCACGGTTTATATGTCCATTAGTTTTGGGGAGGGTGGTTCTGCCCTACTAAGACTTCTGCTACTGAGTCCAACATGAAAGGCACCTGGTCTTCTGCAATCTGTGAATAGATGTGACTGCCAGCAGCTGTCACATGGAATCCTGAGTAATATGGGAGAACCACAGAACTCTGAAACACCACTGGAGACATGGAAAGTTAACCCCAGTCTACAGAACTGGACAATTTTCTAATTTTTAATGACTACTTGACCCTCAACTGTAATTTTCACACCCTCAATCCTTCTCTGTCAATCTCCTCTAAACATGAAACTTATTTACTATTTTTCCTGGCCACCTCCTTCTTCTCTTTCTACCTTAAAACATCTTAAGTTGCTGTTATTATTCTAAGTTTTTGAGACAACTCTGAAGATAGTTGTCCACTATCAGAAACCTATTAACATATATATTTTCAGCTTATTTTAAATATCTTGAATGATGACAGAACAGATGGATAAAAAGCGTGAATGCACAATATAATAACCACAGAATAAGCAGAATGTATCTATTTTTATACAAATGTGGAAAATAGGAATTATCTGCAATTATCAAACATAGCTTTCAAGTCTGGTATCTCTTTTCCATACACATTTCAATTGCAGTTTGTGTTGTGACTGTAAGGTCATCGCTGTCATAGCGTAACAGCAGTTCTTCTACTGTTTCTCACAGAATGAAATATAAACTACAATGTGTGTTTTCCCAGAAGATGTTTCTGTTGTTAAGTCTAAACGTTAGCTTTGTCTTCTGTCCAAAATGGATTTGCTTAACCGCTCATAGCAAGCAGTAGTGATAAAAATGGTCCTGTGGCCTTTTTAATTAAATGAAATTCATTTTTTCTTTTTTTTTTTTTTTTTTTTACCTCCTGCAGAAGAGATGTCCTTCTGTTATCACTGATATTTAAATATTTGCTTTATCATGAAGCATAGCTGGCTGGTGTATATCCTTTGCTCTGCAGCAAACGGTCAGGACAAGTCTAACAATGCTCAACAGACTTGGAAGTATGACAGATTGTTGTGAAGAAGTGGGGACAGCAGAGGCCAGACTAAATAGGTCAGGTCTCACTGTGTATTCAAAGAACGTCTTATGCTAACAGAAACCTATTTAGTAGATGTAAGACAATATTCATGAGAGAGGCATGCAGTCATTGTGTGCCACTCTTCAAGCTTAGTTGACTGAATATGGCTTTGCATAATTCCAGCACTGTCTGAGGAAACTTGTTTGTCTCTTTGCTTCCACGCACAGTGAGAACAGCACACAGTTCTTGTATTGACTTAGACTGTCCATCAATATAGTGCCATTGGCAATGCAGAATCATTGCCACAGGATATCCTGGAGAAGAAAGAGAGGCCCTGATGTCCCCAAATTCTAATTAATTTCATTCAGTTGTTGTATCTACACTAAAGAAGAAATAATTAGACCAGTACCAATCAGCCTGTTAATACACTTGGTCAGAATCTGTGCTATGCAAGAACATATTGCAAACAACTCCTCCTGACTGATGTAGCTCTCTGTAATTGCATAGTGGATTTTTCTGTTAGAAAAAACTCATACTCCAAACCAACAAACTTCTCCCCTTAATAAAACAGGAGTGGACAGACAAGATCCAAAAAGGTAGAACTGAAGGATGGAGGTTACATATGGAACTTTGATTTGCTGCCCATGTTTGGCTTGGGAGTCGCTCTACAAAACTTTCCCGTCATTCACTCACTGCCAATGATGGATGCTGAATGAGGCACCTCATGGGGACAAGGAGGACAAGGTTCTGTTTTGTCTTTCACTTGGTAAAGCTGGACTCTATTTCTGGCTCTCACACAGACTCTCTGTGCAATATTTGGGTAAAAGTATTAACATGCATATAGAAAGAGGTCAAACTAAGGCAACTTAATATTTCTTATTCTTTCATGGCTTAAATGTAAAACTGCTCTTCCTAGCCTTCCAAACAGGAAGAAAGACTCTAAAATGTTTGAGCTGGAAAAATGGTCATTTTCATCCTTGGATGCAAATCTGATTATCGATAGCAGTTAAGCAAATGAGCAGCCTGAAGAAATTCCAATGTAATCTTGATCCCAAAATGAGGCAGTTTATATTCTTTACTCCTCATCATTTTTATCAAATTATTTCAGGGAGCTTTTCTTTGAATTCTTTAAACTAGATCTGTTTTTTAATTCCACTCTTCTATATGTTGCTGCACTATATTCTGTTTCTGCACTTGCATATTTCTGTGGCTTAATGCATTGTTTCTCAACCATATAACAGCAGATGAAGCCTCCAAACAAAGGACCAAAATTAGCTGGTCTCATTGACAAGAATGGTCAACTTAAACATTTTGTACAGTGCAAAATGGTTGTGGGAGACCGCAAAGGCTAGAAGAGCACAAATATGCAGGGAGGCTGTAGGTAAGACTTTATCTTAGACTGAAATAACACTTTCAATTCTTTGTGACACACAAGACTGAATTAAATGGGCTTACAATGTAGCTTTTTCTCAGGTCTCTCCCCATGCTGACATCCTCTGCTCTCACCTCCTCTTTGTAGACTTTGTAAATGTAGGAGTCTTTCCTGTCAGAGTGATGGAAGAAGTGCAAGACAGACCAGACTCTCAATGCAGCTCCTTCCTCTGGCTGGGCTAATTGACGGAGCAGTAACTGACTGACTGAGCAGTTCTGCAAAGGCAGACACGAAGTCTAGCAAACTGTCTCTTCTGCCTTATGTTGCTTGAGCAGAGGCAGTGGGAACCGAAGTCACTTTTTCTATCCCACATCCACTCCAACTAAAATAAGCCTGTGTCCGACATGTTCATCTCTCTGCCTTTCTGAAAAGGGCCTGGTTACACCACTGTCCACCAGGTGAGCAGTCCTATCAGTTCTTCAGTCTGCAGCTGCCACAGTCACGCAGTGGACATCAGGCACACCAAGTTCCTTATCAATGTGTACTGGCATATCTTGCAGCAAGAGCCGTACCATTTTCATGCTTGTGGCACTGTCTTTCTGTGAAGTTGAAAATGGGTCTCCATCTGGCTTTACAAATGTGACATGCCATCTCAGCTGCTGTGAACCTCAGGAGATGAGCCAGACCACTGTGTCAGACGCACATCACAGGGCGCTAGAGGCCACACAATACTGCAGCCCTTCCAATCTATCTATGTTATGACTAATTTCCTACTCAGTCACTTCCCTTTCGCACCTATGCCATGAAACGGTTAACCAAGATGAAGAACCATTTCCATCTTACATTAATGATTTCCACCAATTTATACTTGGATTGCCTATTAAACGGAGAGTATTTCTGATATTACATCTGTAGAGATGGCAAAACCACATATACGAATGAGTGTAATCCATTCATGGTTTTATGGACATGAAGTTCTCTAGAGAGTGTCCCTGAGTGCTGGATTTTACATTTAGATTGCTGAGTTAGCTGAAATATGTGTAATATCACCAGCAGGCAAAGAGCTCCCTATTGACTACGGGCAGAGGCAGGCCCTTGTGCATTGTTTATTTCAGCAAGGATGTGAGCTGGCATGCGCCCATGAAATGTTGTACAGCTATATTTGGGTTTTTTTTTTTTACAGGGTATGCGAATAAATGATGTGTGGAGCTGAAAGCTCTCACTCACTGGAAAGCTCGGCTCTTTTTCCTGAATGCAGGAATAGAGGCACATTAGACATGCTTATATTTCTTAATGTGCCTGTGGGAGAAATAATCCAGTACAGCTATCTTCTCATGCCTCTCAGATTCATAACTAATCTGGCTCTTCGGGGCCAGCAAAGTGTAGAGCTCAGATCAGAGTCAAGTATTCAATATTTTACTGTCTGTATGGCTGTTTTTCCCTGTTCTTGACAGTGACACTTCATACTGAATGTCTTCTTTTGTATTTATGCATTTATTTATTAGCAGATATGTGCTTCTGATGACTTACAGAGACTGAACGCAAGTAAGGTATTTTATAAACGGGATTATTTCAATCCCACTTAAAAAAAGAAATAGTGTCAAAGCTTAACTCTAAATTGCACTTTCATATTCCTGGGTACATTCAGTCAAAACAACCAAAAATCCAATGATTGAAAGGGATTGGACAGCAGTGACAAGCCCTACATTTACACAGAATCCTTTTGCTCTTTGGGGTTGGCTGGAAAAGGTGCTCAGAGAACTTTGCTTTACCAGGGCAGAGAGGAATTTCTCCAGCTACTCAGCAACACAGTTTCTTGCATTGTTCACAGGAGCTTCAGCCCAGTAAGAACTACTTCAAAGGCTTTTACGCTGTGCTTTGGATTGAAATGTAGCAAGCCTGTTTCAACAAAGGCAAAGATGATTTAAGGATCATAAGGCCTTCTAGGTTTTATTACTAACTTAGAGTGATTTTAAAAAGAGGGAAGAAAGGAAGGAGAGATTGACTCTCCTCTATTTTCTTTCCTTGACTTCTTAAGACTCTGAGTGCAACTAATACCAAAAAAATAGACCTTTACACATATATTTCAATAAATGTGGTGATTCTAATTAGCAAAACAGTTAAAAGAAAGCCTTTGAAGACCATTTACAGGCTGAGAGGTGAAAAAAATCTGTTATCTGGACAAAGCCGCAGGAGATGTTTCAAGCATAAAAAGAGCCTGTTCTGTTCTTTTATTAAAATCAATAACATTTTTCTCACAGAAAAGCACTGCCCATTAAGGCCTACAATTCAAATTATATAATATTTATAGCAAACATTTATGAAATTAAATAATTAAAGACATAAAGAAATAAAGAAATCCTCTAAAACAAAAATTGGGAAATGGAATTTAGCAAACAAATAGACAAAAGAGGGAATAATTAAAAATAAACAACCCACAAGAGAGGAAGAAGTCTGCATCTTCTCTGCATGTTGTCATTTGGGGCAATTATTTTCCCTATCTCGGAATCAAAAGTCTGTATTAGGCTCTTCCTTTAGCTCTACACACAAACGTGTATGTAATGGTGAAATAAGTGATAGTTAGCATTCCTAAATGCTATATTAGTTATAGCTCATGCATGATGAGAGGAACAGAATTCCATGGATATGCTGCAAGTCATATTCACATAATGGAATTTTTACAGCCTATGTTTTACACATACCTTCAAAAGGACTAGACACCACATAGCATTGCAGTTCAAATACTTCTTTGAAGATAATTACCCACTATCATACTGCAGAATGCTTGCAAAACATTCAGATCTTTTATTTCCTCTAAACAATTGGGAGTTTTCATTAAAATCACTGCTGTGGTTTTTACCATTACCAAAACTTGGCTAGTTAAAAGTTAGTATGCCACAGTCCATACACAATGCATCAGACATCCCTACTCATGGTGACAATTATAAAAAAAGGGACTCACCTATGAAGTAGGACAGCAGTATTGCCAGCAGCACTGAGACCCCTACAGCACACAGTGCAGTGCATTTCCAGCTACAGTACTTCGAAGATTTCTTGAATTTAAAAGCACTTCTGGATAGAGTGTTCCTAGGTAGTGGCCGAGTAGGAGGGGAATAAACAGAGCCGGATGCCATTGTGTACCCTGGAGTTGCAGTACTGAACAGCGGTGTGGTCCCTGTTCCTGTTTTGAATAGGAAATGCCTGTGGAAGAAAGAGTGTATGGTAAAGTATAAAAGTAAACACAGCTCGAGGACAGGCAGTCATTCCTCTTTTGTTTTTGTTTTTCAAAGAGTAACAGCATCCAGTCTATAAAGGGTCACAGAAACAATACGCGTCGCGACACAAAAAAAGCACTTTCCCTTTAACATAAGACTGAACTCCCCCAAACATTAGTAACACACTGGTATCCAGACAGGAAACAAAACTACCCGAAACACGGTATGGTAGGGAGGAGGTCTTTCAGAGTTTATCCAACAAGCAGGGACAGGCATTCTGCTGCTGTTTATTTTCGTTGGCTTCTGCTACAGACTACAGGGAACTCCATTAAAAAGTCAATAATGAGCAATCTGACTATAGCCCACACTACTTATCACAGCTTTCCTGGGTTAAGTACAAAGAAAACAGCAACCTCTCAGATACAAACTTTTGGCAACTTCGCCAAAATTAGTCAGTTAAAAGATCTTTTTTTGTGTTCTAAATACTGAGTTCATTAATTCATATCTCCTTGGCACATAATCTTACCATAACAAGATCTGATTATTGATACAGCAGCTAGTTACAGCCTGGGAAATACTCTGAAGAAATATACTTAGTAAGTATACAAAAAGAACCACAGCCAGCAACAGAAACAAAAAGCAAAGCCAAAGTTAAGATACGCACTGTGAGTTACCAATAAACTTAATTTCGTTTGATTACAATATCTAAAAGAAATATTACTCCTTGAGCCTATCTACAGTAGAATCGTTTAATTTTAGTTCATGCAAGCACAATGATTTTGGAAGAGCCTCCAAGCATGACATACAGTACCTGGAGTTTTCCTCTTGATGCACTTATACAACATTTATGAACAACAAAATCTCAGCCATGCAAAGATCTTTGCACCAGGGTTTTTTCCACCAATTTGTTATGCTGGCAATTCTGTAGAGTAAGGCTTGGCCTTACTCAATTAGGCTTTGCAAAATGAATACATTATAGCTAAAAATGGTAAGAAAGCACACTGTGGGGAATTTTGAACTTACCAAGCTCACGAACAGCCAAACAGAACTAGAGAGGAGTTTGCATTTTTTAATAGGTAAGAGACACTTATGAATTGCTGATACCCAGGTCCTCCTGAAGCCAAATGCATGCATACACTGTGTTTGCCTACTGCATGCCACCTATACAGTATGAGTTAGAGGATTGAGCACCAAGTGAGCTAGCTAGGGAGGGGAAAGCCCTCTAGTTACACCACGTGGCTCTTTGAACTGCTTCTCAGCTTATGGGACTTTCATCCTCCAGGACCCATGCTTAGATCCTTGCATAGTAATGGACCAATCTATACAGGTACAGCAGCTTCATCAGAAATGCCCTGTAGAGACACTAGAAATTAATTTGCCCCACTGCAGCCTGAGAAAAATACCAGCAGATGATAAACAAGGTTTGTTATTTGCAGGTGATTTTGCTACAGGAGTTTAACAAGTGAACAAGAACATCTTGGCATAAGCCCTCTCCTTGAAAATATTTCCATTACAAAGATGATCCCATGAAACATGCTACATAGCCTTCTTCAGTTTGAACAATATTAAACATGTTGGCAGTAACAGCAGAAGGATACGTACCAGATCTAGTGATGCACAACAGCACATCCCAATTTTTTCTGGCTTCTGAGCTCAGAGGATTACCAACGATTTCAAAAGACAAAGCCCTTGTGGTTTAAATCCTCTCTAAGAAGATACTTCATTAAAAGTTGTGACATTTTCTACGTAGCAAACACCAAAATAATATCTAGCTCTATGTAAAAAAAACATTTTACATCCCACAACACCATTACTTCGATTTTACGGAGTCACAAAGAATCTAGATTCATTAAGTTCTGATAAAGTGCCTTATCTACTTGACCTTTACTGCTCTTTCATTTCTGGCTACATATGGTAAATGCTATATCCAGGTGTGTATATATATACATGTACACATATATGTGTATATATATATGTACACATATATATTCAGGTCCAGGTATATTTCACCAGCAATAACCACACAGATTTTAAAAAAAAACAATGCCCAGTGCAAAGGTGGCTGTTTCCCTCTGTATGTGCAATGTGTGCTGTCTTGGGGGAGTGAAGAAAAGTTATACAGTAGAAATAATAATTCTCTTAAACAGCAGCTTACACGTTAAAAATAAGAAGGTGCCTGGCCAACTTGCAATGTTCACATCTTCCTGCTCTCGCTTTTAGGCTCAACAGGATAAAAATGGAAACTAACATTATACAAGAACTTGAATGGAACTCCATATACTGTAAGCTTTAAAAAAAAAATGCAACAAAACAGTCAGTCTCTGATCTTTTCTTTTTTTTTTCTTTCTCTGAGAAAGTGAGAGCTGAGACATTGCCTTAGTACTGGACAGCCTACTGTTGCCTGTAATCCATATTCTCGAAGCCTTTGAGGAGTTAATCCCATAGATAAACTGGGTAGAAGGTTGCGTATCTGTGGTGGGTGAGGTGACATAACTCTGACAGCCCACTTCAGGCATCGAGGCAGCGAAAGAAAATTGTAACTTTTATATGTGAATTCAGCAGTGTGTAGTCCTAGGAAAGCACTTTAGTGTGACTCCTCACTTCAAGCTATTTCTCCTTTGCTTGGAATCCAATGAATACAACGCCAGAGCGGTCACGCTGGCCAGCTGGAGAACGCAGAAGGAAAAATGATGACAGAAACCCCAGCCTGTTTTCTTCCTCTGAGTTAAGAAAATTTGTTTGGATCCCTCTATTCCTAATGAGTGGAGCTGCTAACAAAGATGTCAGAGACTTTCCTGCTACATTAACTCTGAGTGGTAAGTATTTAAAGTGTAACACTATCAGACTTGCACATCTTGTCCGCCTCACTGAGCCGTGCCAAACAGCGCTCCTATGAGACACCCAGAGGATACGGTGTCTGACAACAAACCCAGGCTGCTTCCAGATAATGCTGAAATTCTGATGCTCTTAAAATGCAATCTATCCACAAATTATTTTAATTATCCATCTACCTTGTCTTTTCAAACCATGGAACTCGAACAGCTAATTTCTAAAGCCTAAATTGTTTGCACTACTTGACCAGATACTGACTTACTGGCAATTACACTATGTTTCATCTTATAGAGAGCTTACAACATCTGCAATAGTGTATTTTCCATTCAAAATTGATCATCTAACAAGCACTTGCTAGATCCTCATGTAAGCAGCACTTTAAATATTCTATTAAGCTAAGACTAAAAAAATTCAGTGAATCATGCTAATATTTTATAAGACAAGCTAACTCTGTTTTTATTAAATAATTCAATTCACTTTTTAAAGCAAATAATCTTCTCTTTTTAATTTACTCAATATATATTTCTATGTGCTTATATAATATATGCTTCTATTATAAAGCACAGCTAATCTTAAGATTTTAGGGGAGAAGAATTAAATACCTAACAAACCTACACGACTGACCGGTAGCAAAATACAAAGTTATGTCATAAACTAATCCTTGAATGCAAAGACAGCTGAGAACTCCCCTTATTTCCCAAATGGTAGGCATTTTACTTAAGCTTCCACCCTTAAAAAAGTAAGACAGAAATACAGCATCAAAAACTTCAAAGATGTCAGCTCAGAAACCAGAAGCATATGCATAAAAGTAAAGTAATCATGCTTTTAATTTAAATCTGTACTCTCTGAGCAACAAATGCTGGTGTCTACCTGCTGACACACAGACGGTTTTCTTCCTCCTCAGGCTTGGAGGGAAGACTCACACCAGTTTTCCCTGTGCTGCCACTTCCTCTGTGGAAAATAAAATTGAAGCACCCTCTACTAAATTCAGTAAATGGGAAAGCAGGAGGGGACAAAAAGTGATAAAAACCTCCATGGGTTGTGCAGAAAGATTAAGTTATCTGAAAACTGTGTCTTTACAGAAATGGAGATAGAGTATCAAAACATTCAAGGACAGTAAGGCTCATGCCATAAGCCCAAATGCTTCTTATATAAAACAGCCAGGTGTCCAGCAACAGAAATGTGATTTAGAATAACTGTCCTCATGAAAATATCTGTGACAAAAACTTTTGACCCCACTTTGGAAGTAAATGGATACTATGCATCAATGAATGCAGTATTGCATAAATATGTATGGAATGACCTAAAATCCATACTGCCAGAACTATGCATAGGTATTATACAAATAAACTTTCACCAAGGAAAAGAGGAATGTTCCACATTACTTTTAAATAGAAGGGTGTCAATTTGTACAGAATTACTGCATAATTCTAACATTCCTAATATAATTTTTACACTAGATACATGACTTTTTTATAGCTTATGCTGAGATTTATTCACCTTGCAAAAGATTCACTGTGATCTGTAGCTATGATTTCTGTGGGTTTGGGCACTATATATAGAATGCTTTGCAGATACCTGCAAGACGTGTGGAAGAGCCTACCTTATTTCTAGCAAATTTCTTGGCAACATTTTAGTTCTCTATTAAAATATTTCATACAGCACAACCATACCAATAGAGTGCTGAATCCTATGGCAAATACGTCACAACCTATTAAGTCACACGGGACTCTCTCACTAAATCAGGAATTGTGAATAAGGCCCAGCAAAATTCTGTTCAACTTCTCCAGGTTGTCAAAACACGTGTCAGAACACGCATCGTATTTTATCACCTTGCCAGTGAGACACCTAACCAGGTAGCTATTGTTATTTTGTGCAACATTATTATTTAGAAGATGACTGCTGTCATAGAATAAAGGTCAATTTCACTAAGCCTTATGCATACACAACAATAAAACAATCCTCACGTTTAAAGTCACAATACCATTGATCCAGAATAAAATTGTATTTGGAATATATGTGCTTAGACCCCCTAAATCCCTCCCTCTCAATTCTTTGAATCTTGTGTATTGTTGCATAGTACCAGCACCTGAAGAATCTGGAGCAGAACAAATCTACTAAGTTTGGTTGTGTTTCTGAATTGAGATTTTCAACTGTGATCAGTAACAAATCTCATAGTGCCATTGCAATACAGGTCCTCTTGCAGGACTCTCTCCTACACCATCCTACACGCAGTCTGTTTGTTTGGTTCCATGATGGTATTAATAGTATGCAGCTCTTCAGATCATTACGGACCACTACCAGAAGACCACTAAGGAAGAACACTCAGAAGACTACATTAAAAAAGGTACTCAATGTTAGAAATTACCTTTGACTTATGGTCTTTTGAAGGAGGTCACTGTCTAAAAGGCAGTGTAAGGGGTAGTATTCCTGTAAGCATATGTAGTACAATGAGCAAGTTACTTAATTCCAAAAAACTGTGCAGAAGGAGGGTAAACTTGTTTGTTAGAGAACAGCTACATGTGCAAAATCTGTGTTTAGCTGTAACCAAATAAGCAGAAACAGGAATTACCACAGAAGGGCAGACCACCAGAACAACACCCTGTCTGAAAGTAGAGCAATGGGAGGGCATGAACGCCTCCTAGGCCACTTATTCATTAACAGCTCACTCTTTCTCTAAACAGTCCAAAACTCACACTCTCACTGATGTCTTCTGGTATTCTGTTCTGTAGGCTAACCACGCATCGTGTCAAAATGTATTTTCTTCTATCAATTTCAATTTCAATTCAACTGATCATTCCCTTGTTCTTGTATAATGATTATGTACTGTTTGCCCCACAGCACATAAAGACAAAATTTTTATAACATTACTATTTCATTCACTTTATTTGTAGGGTAAAACCTACAAGAGCATTAAAAAGTAATTGCCTAAAGCAATAAAGCAAAATTTAGGCTCTCTATGGGTGAGGCAAAAGCAACCATGGAGTTGAGGAAAGCTATTTTCAGACACCTGTTGTTTCAGTGCATAATACAACAAAACTGACACTTGGAATGGAAAGTAACTTGAGCAGAGGTGGGAGAGGAAAGAAAAACAATCCCTAACATTTTATGAATTTGTTTCTTTTACCCTTAGGTACCAAAAGACACCCAAACATTTAAAGATATCCATGAGTCTCTAAAAATGTATTTCATGTAAGTAACAAGTCCACGAATCTGTTATATTTGACTCATCTGTTCCTGTAATATGAGAAAACCTCTGGACATACTTGCAATTACCACTACAGGGGACCACTGTATGCTCAAAATATCATTGTACTTTACTTGACTTCTCCAGTCAAGGCAACACCATTCTGCCTTCTGTAATCACAGGCCGAGTACTTATGTGAAATGAATAGATCAATTTTTACATTGCGGGACATTAATTAATATTACCCCCTGAACCAATGCCAGTCTGCCATTATCTAACTCTATTTAAAAGTATCTATTTGCCTTCAAAGAGTGTTGAATCTGCGGACGTTCTTGTATGAATTAAAACTTTTGTAAGCAAGCCTAGATAAATGTTCTCATGCATTTTGGTAAGGTCCTCAATCCATTACCCTGGAGTCATTCCCAGCCATGAAGCGGTAAGAACCACATCTTAGACATCTACAATTAGGAACAGATCAATCAAACTCACCAAGAGGTGGAAAAAATTTCTATCAAATTCATGCTGAGTGAATGCAAGTTGACAGGAATATAAATTTCAGTGAATTTATGTTTTAGTGACATAATTTTCTCTCAGGACCAATACTTCAGGAGACATGACTTTTCTGCTCGGAATTCAACAGTTTTCCTAAAGACTTGGTTTTGATGTTTAATATAATGGTATTAATGAATTTCTGGGAATAGAAACTGTAATTATATATTATGAATACAGCCGTGATGATGGCTCATCTGAATTAAAGACAAAGTACCAGATTTTGCTCAAAAATGGTCCCTATTCAAAATATAGCTATGTGGAGACAGTAACCATCAGTAATTCAGACTTTTAAAAGTGTAATGGCATCTTCTACAACATTCTGGCAGCACCATGAGGCCAATGTAAGCAAGCAAGACATAAGGGTAGCTGCAGCTTTACCTTCTTACGTAGTATTCTCTGATGGTCCAAAGGGGCATAGGAAAGTTAGACAGTAGAGACTTCGACGTTTGGGAGTTCTCATTCTCTACCTCTAATACGTCATTACTGACACTTGCAGAGATAGCATGTGCCTATCTCTGTGTGAAGGCCTAGCACTCTATTTGCTATTTCCATACAAAGAAATCGATTCATCTTAAGAAAGTAACTTCAAGAGAAAATGGATATATCCAGCTGCAGCTATTTTAGGCTGCTGCAACTTTTCTCCTTTACATTTTTGTATTTATCTTTCCCTGACTTTCCTTAATGTAAACCAGCTGAATTTTTCCCTCCTGGGAACGGGTTATCATGGGTTTTGTTTGTTTACAAAGCCCTACCAGATACATTAGCTGTCAGAATCAGAAGAAAACCATTAACTGGGGAAATAACAGTGGTTCAAGATCACAATCAATCATTGCATGCACAGCATCTACTAACTGGTGTGCTCTGCTCGCTCTCTGACGACAGACCCTATTCATGCTGGATTGAACTGGGCTGTCTGAATGAAACCATGACCCTCACCTGCCACTTGACATTAGAGAGCTCCGCCTGGTTCACTAATGGATAGATCACATCAATAAATCTGATTCCTTGCACTGAGTTGAGGAAGCAGATGGAAAGAGAAGATTAATCTCTGCCAACTGACATTATAGGGAAGATGTAAAAGATAACAGAAATTACTGGTTAGGTCTCATATGAACTCTGGTTCACTGATGCATGAGATCAGCTTTCCCAGTAGGCTCCAGAGGAATTGGATTTTTTTGTTTCTCCATAAGCACTTTATGCCTGTATTCATCTTCTGTTCACATTCTTCTGAGATGAAAACCTTGTAGCTGGTGGTGTTTGCCCTTAGCACGGGCTTATGATTGACTTCCACAGAACCATATGGCTGCATTTAACATAAATCCAGGACAGCACAGAAACTACACTCTACTGCAAATTTGTCTCAGTGTATTTTCTGTGCAGAATTGCAATCAAGAAGTTGCTTAGGAAGAGATAAAAGTGAATTTCCACTTCCTCAGAGGCAATATTAATACCACCAGAATCCTGGAAAAAGCTCCAAAATCACATCAGATCAAATGATGATCAACGCTTGGGGGAAAAGAAACAGAAACACAGAAAGAAAGACAAAAAGAGAGAAACAGAGAAATAAAGAGAGAAAAGATAGAAAGAGAAGAGAGTTATTATCCATATGCAAAACCAGAGGAAACGTCTGTGGGAACTGGAGGTAAGCCTCTTCTAACAGCTTATTCAAATGTTTCAAAAAAACACTTTTCATATGGTAACACTTAACTTGAATTTGGGTGGGTTTACAGTGAAGACTTGCTTTCTTTCCAAACTGAAGACTGAAAGCCAAGAAAGAAAAAAAAATACTATAAGGGCTGCAAGTGCCTTCCTTACTGCTTGTGTGTTCTTTCACATCTGGCCCCTGGTAGGTTACCACTCCACTGGTGGATGCTGCTGGAGAAAGGGGAGAGATGTCAGGCATGGCAACCTTCATCTTAAGCTTCAAACGGCAATTCAGACACAACAGTATCCCAGCCTGCTGTGAAAGCCACCACAACACAGTGACTTGAAGGACTGGACACTGACAATAGTCCTAACTTCCTCTCTTTAGGTATGCAAGAGTAAATCTCTTCCTCTGCTATGCACCTACCTTTTTAGTAGCGTAAGAAAGAATACAGTGCTATACCATGCAGAGGACACTTGTAAACATGCTATTAGTTGTTCCTCCAAACTCATATTTGGGCTGCTAGCTCTCTCCCCCAGAGATGGGGGAGTTCACTTCTGTGATGTGTATATGCATATCTAGGATCAAAAGAACCAGAATAATTAGGCAGCTCTGCTGAGCCTGCTGTTCGCGCTCTTCTCAGCTATGCTGCACTCTGCGAAGGCAAGCAAGAGAAATGAACACTTTGCAAAAGTGAGTGGGAGAGCTGGATGCAAAGAATGCCTCATGGTGGTGGGTGGGCAACAAAAGAAACCTGCCACAATTCCAGTTACTCATAATCTTCATTGTAAGATATCACCTTCCAAAGCAGAGTGAAGCTAGACATATGTATTGATGAAAACATATCAAGTGGCTCTGTTCTCTTTCCAAGATTCTTCTGGGTATCTCACAGGACAAGTACTTACACAGACTTCCATCTAGGTTACAGTAAGTGACTTGGCTCTACATATTGTTGGTGATATGCACTTCTGAAGAAGGAAGCAGTTGGAGTGAACCTGACAGCCCCTTAGTGCACTTTCTGAATCTGACAGTGTTCATGCTATTTCAGCTCTCCTCTCCTCAAAGGAAGAGAGAGTAGAATAAAAAGTCCGACTTTTACAGTAAGGAAATGCTCATGTGCCTGGCCGTTTCCAGTTTTGTCCTCTCCACTCTGCAGTCTTGACAAATTGGCCTCTTCTTTCAAACTAAGCTTAAGCTCTCTTTAACTTTCTTCCCAACAGACAACAAAAATCCCCAGCCAATCTCTTAGTTAATAATTCTTAGTTAAATACAACAAGAAATTTTCAAACCCCAACCCTGCAAAAAATATGAAATTTTCAAAAAAATGAGATTTCATAAAACCAGAAAACGCTAGCATGCTTTATCTATGAGAAATACAAATATGGTCATGTGCTGACAGTGAATCTTACTTTTTTTTCAGATTTTGACATCTAGATAACTTAGGGAGAGGACTACCAGGTTAGGTAAAAGAAAATCAGACTTTTTACTTCAAACAAAGCTGATTTGTCAACATGTATGCAAACATGTTTACGTATTAGGGAAAACAGTGGTACCAAGTAAAGCCAACAATAAATACCATTAAAATACTTTGAGATTTCCAGCTGTCTTGTGATAATTAATGCTCTATACACAAATCTCTTGTAGCTATAAACAACTATTCTTTAGGTCTAGTCGAATGAATCATTAGAATGTCTATGCAAAATGTCTATTTCTATTACCATTATTAACACTAAAATTGTCAAATTCATTAGATTAATATTCTCCCTGTAAGCCATATAGACTAAGAAATAGTCTATCATAATGTAACACACGCATGACATGAAAACAAAGAAACAAATATATAATGATTCTAGCTGTGACACGGTATGTTAGTGAGGTTGATAAACTGAATTTTCATGCTGATAGCATGTTGTAGTCTCAAATCTATTACGCTTTGGAACCAATGTGTTATTATCTCTGGAAAACTTTCACACCAGGAGATGATCCCTGCTAGCGCAATTTTTAAAATGAAGGGATTACAAACAAGATAAATTTCATTGTATTGTTACCTGAATTAATATCAACTATGAGGAATTTCATATAACATAGTCCATGTGCCAAAATGCTTGCATTTGGTGGTCCCATTACAAACATACAAAGCACAAACCAGGCATGGTTCTATTAACTCTACTTCAGCAATTATGCATCTGAATCAGTACTGTATGGTAATTGTTCTTCAGGGAACAATAATATTTTGGTTTGTTCTTTTTAATACAGTATGCTTACATTTTTACTTTAAAGAAAATATATTAGAGTCTTCCACGAAATATCTGCAGTTATCTTTGAGTCTGCTGATAATGATTAACTAATTGAATTTAACATACCATTCTCTTCCTCTTGTTGACTTTAAATTGCGGCTAAGTGAAAGTTTAAGACATTTTGGAAAACCAAGCAGAGCAATGTGCAGTGTCAATATATTTTACAGATGAATTAGTTATTAACAAGCAGATGCAAATGTCATTTAATCAAATAGCACCTTATCCCTTCCATAATGTTAAGGGTTACGATTGGCAAATAGAATTTGGATATAACACTCTTGATTTTTACCATAGCATATAAAAAAAAGGGGTAAATTTATGTATAATAATTCTTTACTAACATTTAGCATACTGTGCTGATTAAGAGCCTGGAACGATTTAGAAATGGTATTGCTTTTTCAGAGCTTTTTTGTGTATGTACTAGAAACCAGGTATACTGATTTGGCATAAGAATGACAAAACAAGACAGTTATTAATGACAAAGTTATGGATATGTAGATATGGAACAGTTCTGTAACAGACATTTTATTTAAATGAATTGATTTATTAATTTATATGGAATTCAGTATGTCCAGTTTATTTATCATTATTTATGTCCAGTTTATAATATTTTATATTTATCTGCCATTATGATTTCAAACTAGCCAGTAAAAAATATTCCAATTAGACACATAATTCTTTGAATCTCCTCTGATTGGTCATTTCTTATGCTACATTAATATGTCATAATATTTCTAAAAAAACCATTTGTTAAGTAGTAAATACATTACAAACTAAGGATCATATCTGGCAAATGTGTAAGCATGCAAATAGTTTGCGACAGCTTGCAGAATCAGGCCATAGAGAATTAATACAACCTCAACTGCACACTTATTTTCTTAAGTGAAAACAAACAAGATTCGGCAGTCAAAGTTCACCATTTCGTATTTACCACGAACCAGTATGACAAATTCTTTAAAGTAAAAAGTAACATATAAAAATAAGGCAGTCTGCCCCAGGTGTTTTTGACTATTGTAACCAAAATTAGTTTAAAAGCAAATTTTGTTTTCTGTGTCAACACTTAGCATCATGCAAACACTTAGAGTCACATACCCATAACTGCTATCGTGATATGTTGGAGAAAACACATCCATCTCTATAAGGTTGTCATGACCATTTGCAACGACTGCTTGATTTCCTAATTCTCTATACACAAAGATACAAAAAGACGAAATTTTAAATTAGAGAATGGGATGATCCCACAAAAAGAACATATTAATTCTGTTGTATAATTTTCTTTTTCCACATGTGCAAAACTGCACCTGTGTTTTGAATGCGGCAATTATCTGCCTTCCCTGCTGTCCTCTGAGGTACGTGCTGGACTGTAACTTGAAGATCTGGTATTAACAAGGCTGCCATTAGGTGATCAGTACCCTTTGGTGATCCCTTATTATGTGCAAGTCCTTGAATAAAATCCATGGCTGCTGCCCACGGCAAGACAGGCTTAAGGACTGAACAGCACATAGTGGAGGATGTTACTTATTTGATAAGATAGGACCAGAGATGAAGTTACAAAAGTTAACTTGAGATTATTAAAAGACAGTCTCTTGCCAGCTACCTGGTACAGCCAGTCAGCTAGAAAATATGTAGAGGGCTGACTACCAGAGTGGAGATCTCATGTTCTGCAAATGATGCTGCACAGCAACAGGAGGGAAAGGAAGGACCACAGACTCTGCCTCTCTCAGGGAATGGCAAGAAAATGGAGGGAAAAAACCTCTAGGTACTACTACTTCATTTAGAACTGTATATCTCTTTTGTCCTATCTAAAATGTGAAAAGATTGGTTTGGGAAAGACTGCATGTCTCTGAAGAGGGGAATGATAAACTCAAGGAATATTGTGCAAATACTACTGAAATCTGGACTACAAGTGCTTGCCTAAGAGACAGGGGATGAAATTCACAGCATGGTCAAATTCCAAGTATTTATGGTGACAGCAAGGGATTTTTGAGCAGGAAGGCCACCAGCGAGATCAAGCAACAATATAAAGTAAGACACTATTCACACCAAGGGAAGCTTATAAGCATATGAGCCCAGTGTGCACGGATTCAAACACAGATGCTTGGTGAGCACCCGACTGCATAAGAATGTCAAAAGAAAACAGAACTATTTTATACATCTTTAGTCTTAGAAAACCATACGCGCTGCTTGATTTAATTAATGTGTCTAACATGACCCCACAATTATGGCATGTCAGTCTTTAAAAATGCATTTCTGCTCTTAGCAATCCAAGTCCTGTTCCCTCAACTTGCAGAGCTGCCATGTGGGATGCCCACAATGATACACAGGGTCTTCAGGAGAGCTGGACTGGAACCCCATACCAGTTTCAGTCTTTATTTTGCACCACGCCTTTTCAATATAAGTAATGTGGCTAATCAAGCCCACGTGTGAAAATCTGGAAGACTTACAGAATGGAACGATTTTGAATTTGATTAAACCAGGCACTGTTTTAGTGGGTGGAATGTGTAAAACAGCTGCTTTGAGCAGACTTTAACCTGCAGCAACACTGTGCTTTTGCAGACAATCAATCAGCCTCTACACAAATTGATTTAAGACTTCCCTGGAAACTATCAACACCCTTTCCACACCTTAATCAATACTGAAGGCGTTAGCTTCATTGGCAATCCACCCCAATAAAGACACAAGGGTATGTTCATCACACTTAGCAAGTTTCTAAAACATCAGCATTCTAAAATGAAGTTTGGATCAGGCTTGCAGAATGTTTTTTAAGTAACACAGACTAGGAAGTGTTTTGTCTGTACCACTTCTGAGGTATTCTAGTACTTTACTTAAATCCTTCAAAACAGTGAAATATTTTCCAGCCATGAAGTATGTCTTCAACCAGTTCTCTCTTCCTTCTCAGCAAAATTAGTAGATAAATAACTGAATACAGTAACGTTCCACCCACTCTATTTTTAAGTATAAGCTAGGAGTAAGAGAAGATTAAGCAGTATCAGTACAGACTATGAAAACCATGATAGTTTCTTGGTTAGCTGCTATTAAAAATTCAGTCCATGATAAAAATAAAGTCATCTTCCAAAAAAAATTTTATACAGCAAGTCAAATAAGAAAAAGAAAAGCTTTTCTTTGATTCACTGACACATTAGCACAGATTAGCACAGATTCTGAATAAAGTTATACAATATTCTCTGAGATTTGTTCCTTGACTGGAATATGTGAATTTCCCCTTGCTGACAAATTTATCTTAGACAACTAATGCCTAAAATTATATTGTCTGAGAAATGCACTAAGAGATGCTACCTGCTTACTTTCATCAACTTTACAAATTTTAACATACATTTTCTCTGCACATCTCTAACACACATTAGAAAAATTCTGCACAAATATTTAACAGAGAAAGCATATAAAGAAGTGATTTCCTATGTATTTTTACATATCAGCAATTTAAATCCTATTATAATGCAAAGCCATAAGACTAACTAATGATCCTGGTGCTTAAGAACTCATCACTAAAACTAGCAGGTTAATAAAGCCCCAGGATAACAAAAAAACTACTAATAATTGATTACTTACTCATCATATATAACAGTCAGACACTTGACATGTTCTCATACATTTGCATGATTTTGGCTGTCCAGCCAGTAATTCAAAGAACAAAACGGGAAGTTATTCAGCATAGTCCTGATTTTTTATTTCTTCAAAAGTTAATATTGGTCTATGGTGCTGGCTTCTCCAGCAGGTCTATTGCCTCCTCAGCTGAGCCTAACTTGCAGCAGATTTGGGAAGAGTCAAATAGTAAAGATCATTTAACGTCCAATGAAAAGGACCTGCAGTCTGCAGGATATCAGAGGAAATCTGCAGGAAATATTTTCTTACTGTCTTGCCTTCCTTTTTTAAAAGCGCATGTTTTACTTAGCCCAAATAAAGGGAAGACAATTTCTGCCACTGCTCAGTAATCTCATTGTAATTTAAAGATGGCATCAAAGATGAAAGAAGCACTCATGTAATCCAACTTACTGTTTTAGGCCCTCATAAAATTTTAAGCAGAGTCTTTTTATATTTAAAAACCCATGAATTGGAATTTCTGGTAGACGTTATTGATCCGTCACGTCACAGTTCATCCATTTAACCACTAACAGCAATGCTTTACACAAAAGTATTAACTCTACACAGAGCCAAACTGCAGAATATTCTATTAAATATACAACTGAATCCAATACTATGAAATATATATTTCAAAGTCACCTCCATTACTACTGCAAAACGATAGGGACTAAAATCTCCCTCAGGCTTTGCAAATACATCCCTCTTGCCTACATGCACGTACACAAAAAGAGCCTATTCACTACCTAGCTACACATGACAGCAAGTTGTATGTCATTTTTATGCCACCCATCACCAATATGAGCCTATAGAGATAGAAAGATAGCTATATATATGCTGACATTCACATTCTGTACCTCTAAATGGCCGTCATCTAAGTCAGATCAAAAAAAAAAAAGAGGAAAAGAAAAAAAGAGCTGACTATGGGCATAAGCTAAAATATTGCCAAAGATGAAATAAACTTTCTTTTAGGCTGAGAAAAGGATGAAGGAAGAGACCTATCACAAAGTTGTTAATATAGTTGAAACTGAGCCTAAGAATCACACTCAGTAGGGAACCTTAACCAAAAAGAGAAAAATCAATGACAAATAAGATGGGTTCTTCACCTCCAGAGTTCCAACCAAGTGAGACTATTAGAGAAACTACAGTAGGGCTCTGTCAGTTTTTATGTGAAATTTTCACATTTCAGCTCATTCACAAGTGTTCAAAACCTGAACACTCACAATACCCTTCGCTCTTAATCATGAACATCTAAAAGCTGAAAAGACTCTACTTGGCAAAAAAATATTTACTCCAGGTTGGAAATGATATTCTCATTCAAATCCTACGTCTTTTTCTCTATAAACACTAAAAACATACATGGCAATAGAAACAAACATCAAAGAGCTTAGAAGCTGAAGATTAACCACTGTCTGGAAAACCTCTACAAACCTCTACCACTGCAAACTTATTTGTTCTATCAGAAAACTCTTGCTTAACATACAAAATTGTCTGAACATGATGATGTAATCCCTTCAGCAGAGTCCTATTTCATAGTGTTTGTGTTTCATTAGCAATATAGAAGGGTTCAAGAAGGTTTAAAAAAAGGAACAGTCATTCCCAACAATTGCCTGAAACATCTATAGGGACAAAACTACCTAACAGAGAATCTTAAGATTATGTATGTTTTAAATTAGTTAAAATCAGCTGGACTATCTTTACTTTGCTAGAAAACACAATGTAATGGGATTCAAAGAATCAACTGAAGGGATTTAAAACACATTTTCAAGAATTACTGTCAGCTTCAATATAGGTATAAATGTACAACTTGATGACTAAATTGGAATATGAAGGCTTCTGTTAATAAAAAATTAGTGCTGCTTGAGTATTACATGAGTATTAATTGATCACTGTAGGTAAATCCAGCTCTGTGCCCGTAAGTCCTATAAAATTCTTTTATAGATCATTCTGCATCATACATCATTTGCATATAAAGAAGCTAGTGTCACCTTTTATATTACCTGCTTCTTCCCTAAAGCCAGTTATCAGTTGTAAAAGACAAAAAGGAATGAGGACAAATTTATCGTTATACCAGAACTAAGTACGTTCCTTTGTGTCACCAAATCCTAGACAAGTTTAATAAACACGTAATCTCACGTTGGTATTTCTTTAAAGGGACCAAGTGCAAGAGTTAAAAAGTATTACTGAGATTTCCTTAACATCCAATCTGCATGGCAGCATATATTTGACACACAACGTATCTGACAAGCAAGGCAAGAATTTTCTTCAAACAGTCAAAAGTCACAAATTATGAACAGGAAGGAAAATACTTGTCTGGAAAAATCAATATGATCAATAAAAGAGTGGCACTGCAGATTTTAAAGAGAGGATAGATTATTTAGTACTGAAAACTTTTCATTTTGTTTGCTAAATGAGAAGATGTATTAGATGCTGGTCATTGTTCATTAAGTTAAACGTTTTCATTAGACGTGCCACAGTCTGTAGTAGTACCTAAGGAATTACCTGCTTTCCAGTGGCGCATTACTGCCAAGGACCCAGCTGTCCTGCAGCTGGACTGACTCAGGTGTGGTTTGCAGCTCGGCGGGCAAAGCAGCCGGCGGGGCCGGACTCTGATTCCTCCTATTTGTCAGTGAGTTTCTGTTAAGTGAGGTGATGGATGGGTGATGCTGTGCTGAATGTTGCTTGTGAGAAGGTGGCAAAGGCTGCAGGGTCGACTGGCCTTGGTTATTTGGAGGTTGTTCTAAGAAGAAAGAAAATTAAAGTTTATTATACACCATCTTAACATTTGCTACAACCAAATCAGAATGAGACATTGAATATAATCCTATCATCTAATATATTTGCATATTATTCTATTAGCAGACATTCAGTGACATTCTCTAAGAGCAAGTTTACCCTTGATACACAAAGTTCTAATTAATATACAACAGATGGTAAAATTGCTTTTGGTTTTAATTTGTTTCAGTTTTTTTTTTTTAATCTGGTTTTATTAACACCTACAGAAAATCGCATCTGACAGATCCCCTAATGTGCCTTTAGATTTCAGCTTTTTTTAACAAACCAACCCTGAAATTAAATGGGTAATTTCAGTAGAACACAAAGGTTTCTGAAATGCATATAATCCCTATAATTATTTAATGGAGTTTTTTAAGCTTTATTTAACTGCAATAAATTATTACAAGCTAGTTGCTAAACAGCAGTCGACTACTCTAGTTTAGTGCATTTCAAATAAGGCAGATCTGCACTATGATCTGCTAATAGATGCTAAGTATTCTTTAGCAGAAGGTCACTCTGTGAAGCAGATGTTGCTTCATGGATATTTAACAGACTGAATCACATCTGATTACAACGTCAGAAGACTCCTACACTTAATGACCGTCACATCCATTAGAACACACACAGAACAGATTTTCCAATTTCACACTATGCAATATAACTACAGTTAGGAGTAAGGCACAGGTGATCAGAGAGTCAGGCCATCAAAACAAAAGGAAATATTTTTTGACTTAACCAAAGCACATAACGCCCATAAAGCTTAAAACCAAAACCTCAAAACAGCCAAACCTGCAATCAAATACCTCCATCAATGTTAGGTTTTAACAATCTGTTCTGTAAAATCAGTAGTAAATAAGTCATAAACAGAAGACAAATCTTGTCATACAACACAAAGAGCACACAATTAAAAAAATCTCAAGACACTTCATTAGTCATGATTTAGGAATGACTGCTGACACTCAAAAATGGAACACTTAACAATACATGATACGAAGTGTAATCTATTTCCTAAAATAATGTAGTAGAGCATACTTAGTAGTACAAAGGCAAGTCTTAAGCAGAGCAGAAGATACAGCGCCTGCACTTTGCTCAGAGTACAAATGCTTTCAGTCCTTAAATTACTTGTTTGATCCTCATAAGCAACTCCCTGTTTGAAATTGGTTGTAACTTGTTTGCACATTGTTACAAACCCAATAACAATACCTTGGTACAGAGAACACAGGAAAAGTATTTATGTTGAAACAGA
The DNA here is from genome assembly GCA_033556795.1 of Tapera naevia. Taxonomy (NCBI): domain Eukaryota; kingdom Metazoa; phylum Chordata; class Aves; order Cuculiformes; family Neomorphidae; genus Tapera; species Tapera naevia. The sequence continues at coordinate 10,498,716 of JAUMJJ010000172.1, read as the reverse complement.
TGTTTCCAATAACTTACAGGTGACTACTACAAAAAAAAACTTACTAGTAAGTAATTTCTCATGTCACGAACATAAGAAAATTTAAGACTGTTAAAGAATAGATGTGCTAAGCTTAAACAAAAAATCCAGCCTTTGGAATAATTTCCTTTCCCAGAGCCCCATTTCTCCTCTGCAGGTATCTTTTGCGGTCAATATGACTTTTGTCATAAACAACAGCAGCGCCTGAATCTATCATTAAAATAATGACAACATTTACATTGCTAATAAGGTTTTCAACACCAAATTTGTAATACATTAATGAAAATTTACCTTCCAGGAAGGACACAACTGATCAGTTTTTGTCTTCACCAACACAAAGGGTATCACTGCATGTGATTACAATCCCTATCAATAGCTTCAAGCCACATCAAACAAGCCAGCTGAAGAGAAGCTAACAGACTAACACCAGGAAAGACTTTATTCCCATGTCAACTTAAAATTGTATTTGATTTGGATTACAAGCTACTTATTGGCTGGTGCAGAATTAACTGTGGCCCTAAATTTTATAACATATAAGTCTATGTGTACATATATATATGTGCACACATGCATGTGTAAATATCTGTATAAATGATTACTTACATGACAGAAAAAAATTATAAGTGAAACTAATTTTTATTAATTTAGTTTTAATCAGATACATTATTTAATCAAAATTGTCCTAAGGACTTGACTTTCTGTCTTTGTTATTCCCTTTTTGACTCCTGCCTGCCTAACCTTGTTGAACAGTGTTGCCATGATCACTGCAACACCATCCTCCTCTCCAGCTTCTACTAGACGAAATCTTATTTTGACATTCCCCGTCTTCATTCATTTCTGTTCTCGTTTAAAATCAACTGAAAATTAATCTTTTGATCTATCATTTCTAGTATTAAAGATGTTGCACTATCCTCTGCTAAAGACAAAGCAGAGGATAAATTAATGTTTTTCTCTTGGACAAAGGAGAGTGTGCGTAAAGGGACTATGCTAGGCCTGCAAACTTGTCTCAGGTAGACATCAGACCTTCCTGCACGCTCTGTCAGACAGCAAGAGGTATATAGTAAAGGCTCTGTAAAGGATATTTACGCACTCCCCCGACTAAGCACACCGATAACACGCAGGAGGAGTAAAACTGTATGCCTCAGCCCATAGGCCAGCTACTCAGGCCACTGTGTGGGATTTAGATTATTTCCCCAGAAATTTACTGTAAACCTATAAAGCCCTTCTTCTGTGTAACATATAAACGTTACTGATGTTGAAACTATGGAGTAACATATAAAACAGAGTTCTGGGATATGCTTGTAACAATAAGGCAGAGGCTAGAATGGTACTAGAAAAGAAAAGCAAGTGCAAATTCACAAACATCGCAGGTCCTTGAAGCTCCTGTCTTTCTCCATCAGATCCTGTCAGGTGACATTTTCTAGTGTCCGAGGATGACTTCAATTGGCAAGGCATCTACAGCCTCTACAGAATCAGAAATGCCTGAAAAATATAGTATGATTTATTACTCTTCTAATTGTGCAAGAGCCACAGGTAGAATTGAGCCTAACAAGATTAGATTTTCCATAAATCAATAGAGCTAAAAATCTATATTCTGCTAAATTTCCTCAGTGCTCTATTGTCATTTGAATGAGAGATCATCAAGGACTGTTCTTTCGATCTTTTCTTCAAGCTGTCAGATCTCCTGAATCTACAGCTCTTCTGTACAGCCATGCAATTTCTAAAGGAAACTTCAATCTTGCACCACTGATTTGTGAGGAAGATACACTAACCACAACATTCAGGTTTTGAATGCTGCTCTTAAGCCAGAGACGGATTCCCCCTTTTCACTCCTCTTTTAAGGAGCTAAAAGGTAAAGAACAGCCTTCAGCATTACTGCAACTTTCACATAAAGCTATCAGTCTTATGTAGCAACTAAGCCTCGTGACATTCCTGTGTCACAATGGAAACATTCTCATTGCACATTGCTGGGAAACCGAGGCATATAGGTTAAAGGATTCACACAGGCCTCCTGAGAAACCAGGAAGTACTGGGTTTTTTTCTTTTCATAATTAAGGAATTGACAAAGACAGTGGAGTTTCATGAACAGATACATACTTCATGAGCTCTGCCACCCTGGAGACTACTCCCGGTGAAAACACTCCTGTGCGTGCCACAATGGCCAGTACTGAGACCCTGTAACTCCTCCTTCCTCTTTATCAAACAGCTTGTTGGAAAACAGGAATCCTAGAGGGAAACAGTCTTCCCTCAGTTAGTGAAAAGATCACCAGTCCTGGGACTCCAGGGCGCTCACAACGAAGAAATTATTAGAAACTTCCTTCTTACAGACTACCAGGAAGGAGAAAGAGCATTCAAATCTGAGAAAGCACAATTGTGTTGCAATACTTAAAAACCATTGCAGAAAGCTGCAGTTGCTTTTCTTTGGATTTTAAATGCTATTCTAATTGATTTTAATTAAATGAAGATGTCTGGTTTACACTAAAATAAGCAGGTATGGATACAGGTGGGCTTATGTCTAAAAATGGTAAGTTTGAATTAAAACTTTCTTGTTCAGGCTAGACCTTAATGGCTTTAGAGCAATCCCATTCATCTTAAAGAGTGGATTTCTACAGCAAGAAGTAAATGTAAACTGGCCCAGCAACCAGCCTGCGCAGGTGCAACAAAAATCCCCACATTTTTGAGGCATTTGCTGCACAAGTCAGCACCAGATAATTATGCATGTGAACATACGTATAGAACTCAGAAAAGTCACAAGAAATTGGGTAGAAAGCTGTCTTACTACAGTTATATGAATTTTTCAAAACATATTTAAATTGTTATTTACCCTAGGGAACCACAATGAAGCAAAGCAGCCATTCCAGTTGCAGAGGTAAATTATACGCACTCCATAGGCTTTCACAAAACCTTTTTCTCTTTTCTTTTTCAAAAAGTAATTTACATTTAATTAATGTTATCATTTAATTGTAACAGAATTTGAAGAGCATATGGAAGAATACAGAAAAATGCATGTGCGAAAGCAAAAAGCATGGAGAGACATTTACTATAACTACTGCCATTTGGGGGAAAGGGGTTAATTCAGAAGGAGAAAAGCAGACCAAGTATTCATGAAAAGAAGTAATCTGTTGCACATTTTGTGTGATAGCCTTTCTAAAACAGACAGATCACCAAGATCTGTCAGCTAGCTACTCATCTAGGAAAAAGAGGTGATTTCCATTTGATAAGGATTAGGTTTTTTAATAGTGTATAATTAACGTTAACTTTGAGCTTCCATGACAAACACAAAAGCGATGACTTCCATTATGATATAAACATTCCAAATGTGAACATAATGTAATTCAATATCTATGTCTGTGAGAGTCTTAACTCTTTCTAGTCAAGTTATTCGTTTTTTCTCTCTCTTTAGAAGAATCTCTGCCCCATGGTCAAGCAACTATCCACAATATATACAAGAAGTAAGCAGCTGGAGTAGACTGAATATTTAGAAAACTTGTAACAAAACAGATAACATTTTATTTCCAAGTCACTGGTCCCTGGGCTGCTAACCCTTGACTGCTAGCAGTAAAAAGTAATTTCCATAAGAACTGGTTTGATTTCCTCAATATACAGTCTGATGGACTTGAAATTTTACCTAGTTGATACATAGACGTTATCTCCAGAAGAACTGTAAGCAGAAGTGGGATCTACCTTAGAAATCTCTGCAACCTGAAGAAAGTGGCCACAATGGCTTAATTATTCCTAGCGCTCCCAAAGGAGCTTTTTTTTTTTTTTTAAAGTCCTGCTTATTGAGGGGTAAGACAGGCCACCTGCACCACTTGGCCAGGGCTTCAGTGATTCTGCAGTCAAGTAAAACCATTCACTCCCTAAGTCTCTGGTTTGGGAGTACTTTTAATGAAAAGCTGTATTTTTGTTAATGAAAACAAAAAGAAGGTTATGGGTTTAGAGAAAAATTGCACATTTAAGTGTTCATTTCTAATCAGGCAGATCTGTCTTTTTAATCAACCACTGCTTCAGTGTACTTTTTCTGCCAAGGTGTGCAAGGTTCAAAGTTTCCTTTTTGATCATGTAGTGCAAGCTATACTGGCAATCCAAGATAACATACTGTATGTGCTCATTTTGTGGTTAACCCCACTTATTTGTTTAATCTTATCAATGTCCAAATTGCCATGCCCTGCCAACTACTTTAAGGATCCAAGCCACACACAACCCAAGGAATGAGGTGACACAGTACCTACCATCATCACTGCTGATTTGTTGTCAGCCTGCACTAGCCCTTTCTGCTTGCTTTACAATTAATGGACACTGAGGTGGAAACAAAATTAACCTGCAGCTGCTGTGGCTGCCTTCCTCTTGAAGTACTCTGTGCTTTTGTGCTGGTTATGTGGTGACAAGTAGGTGGAGGAGTGACAAGGACACTTTGATCAAGATATGCATCTTGTGTGTGTGCGTGTATAGTATTATAATATAAAATAGGAAAAAGTCACATAAGTAGCTTGATCAAAGTGGGCCAATGTTTGTCTCCTCATCAGTACACTGCCTGTAGGGTCTGACAACCTGTCAAGCTACCAGGGAGTGAGAAACTACCAGGGAATTTAACTGCGGGATATGCTCTGAAAGACTGCATTGCCTTGCTTATGTATCCTAAGGTTGGAAGGAATTTTGTTATTCACATTACACATTTTTCCTTACTCTCAAAATTACTTCTCTTTAAAAAGTAAAACAAAGACTTCTGCTGTGAAAGGGAAGAAAGACTTATTTGATGGTGAAGAAACTCAAACCAGTCTCACATTGCACACATGGGTAGGTGTCTGTCTAAGATCTACCAGATGGTAAGAGAAGAGGAATAGCAGGAGTTCCCTGATGGGCAGTAGGATAGTCCCTAACACATAACACTGGCATTTTAAACCCCAAAGTACACACTGCTAATTTCCTATATCCTTTAATACAAGGACGCTGTTCATTACCAGTTAAATATATGCTGGAAGACAAAGAAACAAGTAATGCACAAAACCTGCAACCGGTAGGAACTGAAGAAAAAATGTTTTTAACAATGTCTTTCAGTTGTGTCTTTCAGATGTGCTATCTATAGGAGTGCTACTTCAGGTTAAAGGCACAACTTAACTTTGTCTTTCCATTTAGCAAAGTATGTCCTTCCAACAGCTTCGTACCGATAATATCTGTGCATGCTCAGCTATGTTTTATATTTCAGTTCTCTATAATGTTTTAGAAATCTTACTGCAGCAAACAGAAACCATCAGTTACCAACAACCTTTTCATAAAAAATTTCTGAAGTATATGAGCTGAACTACAAACTTACTTGAAAGGCAGATTTTTTTTTGTCCCTGGTATTTTTAGCATAAACAAGCTAAAAAGCTATATACCCTATATGATATGCGACCCTGTGAAGATAGATAAAATAACTTTCTATTTTATGGCATTTACTTTGAAAATCTGATTAAGATAGATGTCTCTAGTTTGTAATTCTTCAATGTCATGTTGTCATAGTTCCCATCAGCAAGATGCTTTAAAGGCTTCCGATTAATATTGCATGCCAGAACTGAAATTACATCCTTTGTCGTTTAGTTCTTAATGGTGCAAGTGATATCTATCAAGTAGTGTTTTATGAAGCATGTGTGATTTTTATTACAGGCTGTTTTCACAAATCTTCTTCAGGTTTCATAAAGACTGTTCATAGTTCTCAACAAATATGCCCTGCACTAAAATCATGTCAATTCTCAATCACAAAATAAAACTTGGATTTTGCAGTGAGGTTTAACAATAGAATAAAAAAAATCTTCCTTAATTTAAATCTGTATATAATCATCTGAATTAGCAATGCAAAAATATTACTGTAAGCCCCTCAACTCTGCATGAGAACTGTATAGTAAAAAATACCCAAAGAACAATAACAGATGTAAAAATCGTGTATTGTCTTCACAAGAATCAGGTTATGTTTGGCAATCTTAAAAGTGCCTCAATTTTTAAAATGGAAGAGATAGATACACAGATAGATCTGAAGATACAACATTCCCCAGTAATCCAATACAAAAGGGATTTTGGCTTGCAGCATCCATCTTTGTAAAACAAGACGCATACAGTTAAAACTTCTTCAATTTACTGGAAAGCAGATACTTAGGGGTAGTTGAGAGGAATGTTAGGATTGCTTATTTTTGGTCAACCTGCCATTTAAACAAAAATGTGCAGAGTCAGTAAAACTTAAGTCTTAGAGGATATATGAACATATTTATCAAATATCTTTTTGTCCAAAGACATAAAAAGCTTTCTCCTGATATCTAACAGAGTAAGGCAAACACACTGCGGGAAGAAATACTGCCCATTGAAAAGGACATGGGCATTTCTTCCACAGATGGTGGTGAAAGGAAAAATTGCAGGATTTACTTCTGAAAGGTTTATTAAATGTTGTTTCCACTCTCTGTTGTCCACTGTGGGAACTGAACCAGCCCACTTCTAAAATATTTTTTCCATTAGCTGGAATCGATTCTCAAAGCATTCCAAGGTATCCCTCCAGCCTGCAACCCCTTCAATGCATATGTAACACGTGGTCAATATCATGGCAGGCAAGGTCTGTTTAATTTAAATATTATATAATGATTCATGTCTTTTGTCCATGGCTCCATATAAGAAACTGGCTAATGGAAGGTAGTTACAAAAGCATACAGCCTGAAAGAGCTCAGGCTGGGAGAACAAATTCACCTGAATCAAGAAAAAGCACCAATGACGCTGCCATTCATAAGGCAGACATTTTTAATTACAAAGTAACCTGAAACTTTGCAGGTTTTCAAGTGAGTTGAGGATGGCTTAATCACCTTATGAAAGTGGAAACAGAGACAAATATTTCAGCTTCAGCGAAAAAAGCTATAGTGGAACTAGCTCAGCAATCAGTCTTCCTAATAGTGGCCTCTTTATCCCCAGAGGGATTTAAGAAGAAAAATGAAAAAAGAAAAGTAGAGAAGCACTGCTAAAGTAAATTGAAATTTGACCTGCTGGGGTAACGTACTTATGATCTTGCTTTACAAGAAAAGGCAATAAAAAAGATAACATTAAAGCTATGATGGCAACTGTGCACACAGAATGAATTAGAACCAACGCTGTACCTAGAATCTTGTTGCCATACTACATGAACACCATCTTCTTCCAGCCCAGACTAACCCACAACAGTAGTTAGCAGGGATACTAATAGGCATTATTTCTATTTTCTTTTTAGGACCTGAGGTCCATGAAACCAAACAAATCCCTCCAATGGTAAAACATGATTGACATTTCCAACAATTTACCTTAAGATCAAACTGGGAAAAGATGTTATCACAGAGTGAGAAATGACAAAAGCTTGCTCAATTGGGACATAAAAATGACATTCAGCTTACATTATACAGAGATTCAAAATACAATAATGCGACCTTTAGTGGTGTGCTCCTGGTCTGGCTTCCCTGCAGTGGGATTCAGTTGTTCTGCATGACTGCAGGCTCAGAATTTTTTCCCTGGGGGACAGCGGTCTTCCAGAGCAATACTCCCTAGGGCTGGGGATCACCAAGCCCATAGGCTTCACTTAGTCAGACTTGTTCCTATTCAGAATAGACTTCTCTGCATCTTCATAAACAGATCACCCTTCTTTCTTGCTTAGAGTCAGAAGTTATGTAATTATTTTTAGCTTCAGATAATCTTCTTTGCCAATAATTCACTGAAATCAGCGGAGAAACACACTTCGAGTTCACAAATTCAGGTTTTCGTTGAAAGAATACAAAACATGAAACAAAAATGGAGAAATGGAGCTGAAAGACTTTGTAGGAGAAAGAAAGATTCAGCTTTCCAAAATGCTGACAGGGAACTGGAATTAATCTAAGAATCTCTAAGTATCTAGTCAAAACCTGCCTGTAAAACAGAGGTAAAATGATGAATATCACATTTTCTGCTTTGCTCCTCCAGCACCATATGCTTATAGCAAATACAAATAGCCACTTAATTTTAACTGCAAGAATTGTGATTTATAAATAAATGTAATAAAAAAGAAGGATCATGCTTCAGCTGTAAGTTAGGCAAGTTCTATAATCCTGATTCAGGTAAAATGGCAGTGTGTTAATATATGTACTCATTTCATACCACATGTTTAACTAAAGTGCAGTATAGATTGCGGAGTTTGATGTACGACTTCTTAATAGATTTCCTAGCATTTTCAAGTGTTAGATAATTTCGGTTCCTATCCAAAATCATTAATCCAAAGTGAGCTAAGACTGTATGTTTTTCTTCATCTTCTGATTTTATTTCTCAACACTTCCAAGAAAAATAATTTGCAAAAAAGCTATTTACTTTAGAAACAGAGTTATTACTGTACAGGTTAAAACCCCCCAAACTTTCAAAATCTTTAACCTGAAAAAATACACTACAAGTCATGATTCTGTAATATTTAGAGTTGACACAACTAGTGCTGCAAAAACCTGCCTTCCTTCCTGATAAATATTATAAAATAGCATGCAAAGACTCTTCTACTACTTATTAAAGCTGACTTTTACTGACATATAGCTGACATTCATGAAGAAGGAGCAAACCAATAGATTTCCTTAATTCTAAGAGCCGAGGGGGAATTCTTCACTAATTAAATCAACTGAATTTTTGTCATGGACTTGTTAAGGTTAATGGCACCGCTTGAACATTCTGTAAGTGTACAAATCCAAAAGTAGTTTGAAAGGCCCCCAAATTAATTCATTACAAACAATGAAATGCTTGACTGATTTCTGCATGTTCAGCCATGTCGGGGAACACAAGACCATACTAATAAAATCTGTGAAAGATAAGCTAGGAATGGGAAAACACAATATAATACTTCTAAGCACAAATAGGTGAGTTTGTTTCATCAGATTTGAAAGAACTCAGATAAGAGGGATTCATGTTTTGCTTTGGAGGAAATGAAAAAGGAACAGGGGCAATGAGATGAAAAGAAAACCATGGGGGAAAAATGGTAGAACTGCACAGAAAAGAAGTTGAATGAGTAATACCCACAGGAGACACAAAAGTGAACAGCTAAGAGAAAAATTCTAAGAAAAACAAGAAAGCATACACAATTTTACTAGAAAATCATAATAACCAAACTTTCATGGAAAATACAGAAGTAAGATGCTTACTCTACAGCCTTGCCTTTTAAAAAGGCAGTTTAATTTTGGCCTCTAGAGTTAAAGGCAAAAATTCTTACAGACTGCAGCTTGGACCTTAGAGCAAACAAGAAAGGAAGCAGTAGGTCACCAGATAAATTTATGTCTCCAGATCAATTAAGTCATCTGTCTCTTATTGAGTATAAAGAATATGCTAATCATGAAAGACAGGAAAAGAATAGGGATCCAAGCTTCCAAAATAGCTTTTAAATACTTTTTTCTCCTGTGTCAGGTAAGAAAAATGCATAAGAGGGGGAGGCTTCCGCAAGAGCAAACTGAGGAACTATTGTTCTCTAATGACTTCAAATAAGCTTTTTAGGCTTACATGTGAATTAGAATTTTGCTTTTTCTTCTTACATTTTTAAAAAAGCCCAGCCTCTTCATTGTAGTAAGATATTATTCTATTCTAATGACAATCAAGTCTAGTTAGGTATCAATCAAAAGAACAAATCCATTGCAAAAGATTTCTTAAAAGATGTTCTGGGCTTCCACTACAGCTGCTTCCATTTTCAGAAGGAAGACTGAGTCATTAACCCTCAAATCAAACATAAACTTCAAATTGCTAAGAGTTGAAACATGAACTATTATAACTTTCAGTCTGACTGTCTCAGCCCAACAAAACTCTCCCATATCTAGCATAGCATTTGAAGTAATTCAATGGTAATTTCAGACGTATCAGTGGACAGAGAGAGTGATTTAATTAGACATTCATATGTGTTTACTATTCATTCTGCAAATGCTGTGAAAGACAGAAGAATACTGAGATGCTTAAAACAGACTGTATTATAATTAATAATAAACAATTACATTCAATAACAAACCAGAAGCTAGGGGGGAAATTCCAGTAATATCTTTTACATCTATAAAGCGCAACCAATTGTGAAAATCAACCTTTCTTGGATTTAAATTCCGTATGTATTTTCATCAATGACTGCAGGCTTTGCCTTTTCCTGTACATACTTTCATTATGTCCTAGTTGTGCTGCTCCAAAGCTGCTTCTAGTAGGTGATCTTTCACATCACTTTCTGGCTAAACTTTACAGCTTTTTGCCTGAACTAGGCTACTTAAAAAACCATGGCTGATTCATGTCGTAGTAAGCTCTTCCTTTTAATAACACTGTTGTAATTCTAAGACAGACACTGACAGAACAGATAAAAGGTAGAGATATCAGAGCTCACAACTAGACTCTTTAAGTAGCCAACCAGATAGCGTACTCAAAGACCCCAAAAAAGCAGAGCTAAAATAAATGTTTTTTGAAACAATGGCAAAATACAGAAATAAGCACAAAGTAAAATCACCACGGTGCAGTGAAAATTGATGAAATCTCCCATGTACTGTTAGCAAATTCAGGCTGAACTCCACAATGCTCCTGCCTTCCAGGCAATTGCAGCAGCAGAGATGTTGCTGCTTTTTCAGGGGTAAGCAAAGGTTAAATAATATGATTCATTACAATTCTATGTCCTTCCGGTAGAAATAGAAATTCTACATATTATTTAGCTCTAAAAAAAGACTGATCTGAAATCTCCTAACAGTAATCTGATTTTTACGTAAACAGAATTTGAGTTTCAAATGACTTAATATGCAGAAAGTGTGTAAACCCCCTTTATATCTAACAGCTGTCATTCTACCAGTAACAAATCTGGCAAAAGCACTTTGTGGTACGCTGGGAGAGCACTTAGAAAGACAGCTTGCTCACCATGTAACACTGCTGATTTATAAAGCAAGCTGCACCCCAGTCAAGAGGGACAAGATATTACACAGACACAGAGCCAGAGGAGATCTGAATGACTGGAGTCCCTGGAAAGCCGCTCCTTCTACTCACGGGAAACACCACTCTATTTCTGGTATAATCACGCCCCCTCCGCCTGAACACATTTCCCTGGTCCAAACTCTGATTAAACCGTCATATGGGAAAATGCCTTTCTTTTTGTCTTCTGCTGCAACCCCAACGCTGGTGACAAGCAACCCGGCGGGGGGGGCGGTACGTGATTGCGAGGGAAGCAGATGGTCTCAGGCTGAGAGTCTGATATTTAACACACGCTTTTCTAACTACTACCAGGGGCTAAAAACAAACATTTCAGGAGGGAGAATTGTCCTGTAGCAAGGCTACACCAAAGTAAGTCAGGAAAACTCTCTTTTTATTCCTGGCACAGCCAGTGGCTTACAGTGTGATCACAAGCAAACGAGACCCTTTGTATCTCCAGTGGTCTCACTGCTGAAGCCGGTTAACAACACCTGCCAAGTCACAGGGGGCTGCAGGAATCAATTACGTGCCCAACAGCTCTGTGCTGCTCCTGAAATGAAAGATGTTCTACGGGTGAAACTCAAACAGATACAGCAGAGGTGAATAAAGGTCCTCTGCCCCCAGACTGAATTTATGAGGAAAAGCACACAGACCAATGCGTCTGCAGAGGAGGAAAGGTATGCTTTGTGTTCTGCTAGGGGCAATTCCACACTGCTGCCAAAGTGGGGAATGAGAGGGGATATTCAAAATATTGTGGGTCAAGTTTTCATGACTTTTCCACAGAGACTGTGGGTGGGGAAGTGCATGCAACTCAAGCCACCTGCCCCCTGCAGCCCAACTTCCTGGCTCTGTATAGGTATGTGTGAAAATTCCACACATGCATCCTCCCGCAACATGCAAGGTTTCACAGGTGTTACACGCGACCTTACAGGGGAACATTATGTCTTCCACAAAGATAAACCAACATCACAAACAAGGCAGCATTTTCAGCAAAAACTACTGCGTCACTTTATAGTCTCAGGTGAATTAAATCTATTAGAGGGATTCACACTCTGGAAATGCACATCTAAAGAAAAAAAAATACAAACAAACAGTGAAGACTTTGAGGCACATTTGCTGCAAAAATTACCTCAGAAGTAAACGCTTTTGGAAGTCACAAACATGGACAATTAGTAGCATTTCTGAAAGCTGAAAGTATAAATAGCTGTCAGCAACTCCACCAGCAAGTGTAAGTTATTTACGACAGCAAGCAGACAGATTACCAAGATAACAGAAGCACTGATTAATTGTATAGCCTAAACTGGCAATGAAAACATTGTAAAGCCCTGTATGTGTGAATACTTATTTTTAAATAGGTATGGTTTGGTTCCAAGTTTTCCTCTTTTAGTTGTTACCATTCAATAATAATAATTGAATCAAATTGCTCTTTCAATTTTTCAGAACCTTTAAAAGTAAAAACCTGACTTTGGAGATAGCCTCAAGAAGACTTTTCAAATTTCTAAATACCAATGAGATACTTAACATAGGCTAAGAGTTATTTTAGAGTTTGCTGCAACAGCTACAAAATAACATGCTTGCATTGCAATATTCTTCCATAACAGCACACACCCGAAGCCCAGATTCCGAAGTATTTTACAGCTCTCCGTAAAATCTGGGTGAGGACTTTCTAATGAATTTTGGTAAATATGGATTTCTTCACAGCATGTTCCATGCATTATATGCTGTTCAATAAAGACAACTGGAAATTTTTAAGAATTTTCACACTCAGAGATTTATATTCAAAATGTTTTCCAACTGTACAGGACTTCTCAAAAAGGCAAGGAACCATCTATCTTCAAAACACCTACCCAGCTACCAGCCAAACCTCAAAATGTGGCAAGCCCAGATACAAGAAAAAAACTTCAGCCCTCATCCCATGAAAGATGATGGATATACTTGTTCTGGAATCCAGCTGGCTGTGGTTGCTGGCATGCAAAATGTCTACCCTTGGCCAACAGACAACTACTCGAATGAGTATGTCCTGGTTTTGACTATCTCTGACAACAACCAAGGGGATCAGTCAGACTGGTAGGAAAGCATACAAAAGGAGGGCACTTGCAATGCCCCTGAGTCCCATGCTTCATTCAAGCTCACAAATGTGACATAAATCTTCTTCATTGTTTCTTTCCAGAAGGACCCTTGGCGCTTCTGTAAATAAAGGCCAATTGATTATTGTTTATCATGTCTACAAAACATAAAGTTGCAAAAAATCATCACATCTGCTAAGGCATGGTTCCAGCTTTATGACTGTTCATACCCAAAATCTCACTCAAGTGTAGGCAGTGAGGACACTCCTGAATATTCCTCATGCTGACAATACAGATGAAAATCATTTGCTTGGGCCATTAAAGCAAGTGACTCACATACAGAAGTGAGACATGATGGTAGCTCTTCTCTAGGAAATCCCAAGAAATAAATTTGATAACTGATACGCTGATTCTCATTCTAGTGTGAGTATGCCTAACAGTTACATGTACAGCAAATCACAGAATCACAGAATGGTTTGGGTTGGAAGGGACCTTAAGGATCATACAGTTATAACTCCCCTGCCATGGGCAGGAACACATCGCACGAGATCACGTTGCTCAAAGCCTCATCCAACCTGGTCTGGAACACCTCCAGGGATGGGGCATCCACTGATTCTCTGGGCAACCCATTCCACTGCCTCACCACCCTCACAGTAAAAACTTTCTTCCTAATATCTAATTTAAATCTCCCCTCTCTCAGCTTAAAGCCTTTACTTCTCATTCTATCACTGCACTGCCTGATAAAGAGAGTAGCGATCTCTTGTGTCAGTTTTCATAGTTCTAGCTGGTCAACTCGTAAAGTTTGTGTACAAGAAGATGAGTGAACTGCTCCCCCTCTGCTAATCTCCAGATATTCCAAGTTAGTTCGTTCTTGTCACAACTGGCAAAGATGTCAGATTTACTCTCCCTAAAGTTAATGCTCAGGTGTTTAATGGCCAGCAGTTTTAATAATTTCCTCTTCCTGATAAAACCAGAGGACTTCTGGTTACTGGCATGCGTGCCATAAAAGCCAGCTGTGTGTGTCTCTTCTGGATCAGAAACAACTTTCATCAAATGCATTTTGAGTCTTCTTTTGATTTGTGCACCTAAAATGAGGAATTGCCAGACTAGCTCATATGTAGATGGGTTTCTCCCCACTTACTGAAATTATTCTCAGTGTCTAGCAAATAGTTGCTTAAGGTCATTTCACTAAGGACTGAGCTTAACCATATCCGTCACTTTTCTACTGCATTTACTTACCTTTTTCAGCAGGGACAGGAAAATATGGGTACACAAAAGTCATTACCAGGCCAATAAAAACTTATTCGAAAAACAAATCCCAAGAAAGAATATACAAGAAAGCTTCTAGATTCAGTCTCACTGCTGTAACAGTAAGAAAGTTGCTCTTGACCCATGATTTTTGCCCTTATATATGAACACACTCACAAACGTGACTCTAGGAAAGGCATCTATTCTTACAGAATAGAAGAATAATTCATGTTGTTGCTGATATTTGCAGCACTGTTACAGCTCTTGGAATACGAATACTTAGCGCTATAGTCTAGGTATTTATGCATATGCATACAAAGTTACTGTTAATAAAAATAAGAATACATTTTGGAAGTAGTATACTTTAATTTTACTTTATGAATATCTATTATATTTGTGACATGCCCCTGCTGTTTACTAGAACTTAAGTAAGAAGTTACTGTGTCTGTAATACAACTCTCCCTAAGGATAAGGGTGCTAAGCTTTCTTCAAACAACTTATTCTTGGCACCAAAACTGAGCAATTACAGCTATGTCTCACTCTTTGTCTTTTAAGGATGTGGCATATTTGCTACTCACAAGAGGAAAACGACTCCTGTAATGATGTTTTAAAATCACTGGGTTCAGACAAAACCCGAAGTGCTGCCTATAAGTGACAAACTTAAATTTGTATACAGGTCCTATCTCCATAGCATGTAAGCACAAAAGCCCCAGGCAGGAAATTATTCTTTTCTTACTCTTTCTCTGGAAATAACAATCAACAGTTTGGAAAAGTTTCCACAAACGTCTCACTTCTGTACTAACAGCTACTGAGTATCGACCTAGAAGTTAATATTTAAAATTCAATCGCAAATACGAGGTGCAACAGTAAGTTGCAATCTTCAGAACTACAAGAGTAGTTAATGAGAGCTTGTTTTAGACTTGTAACTTGTAAAATTGTAGACTTAATCCTGCATTGCACATGCCCAACACATAACTGCAAAATTCACAGCAGCTTGGAAAAAGACCTCAAACACTAAGAACAAACCCAAAACCTCAATTACCAACTATGCTCATGAGCATAATTAGGAAATTGGCCTTTAGCTGCAAAATGAAAATGTAACACTGAATGCATAAAGCTGTCCAGCAAAATATATTCATTGCACCAAATGAAGGATATGATAATTACAAGTACTTTCCATAAATCTGAAAAGTAATGTAATAGAAAATAAACAGCTAATAAAATATGAGCAATTTGCAAAAAAATAATTCAAGCTATTACTTGTGAAATACAAAATTATATTGGTCTCATTAATCAGTTCAGAGTGTTGTATTAATGAATAGAAATTACTTCCTTGTAAGGTATTTCTGTTACAAGGTAGTTTCTTTCAAAGAGTCAATGTGTCTCCCTTCTACATACCAAGTAAGAAAATAATAACAGAAAATACCTGTAATTAAAAGAAGACACAGATTTGAGGGATTATAATACTAAATGTGAAATCCATTCTTTTTCTTTTCTTTTCCCATTTCTTTATGTGGTTGACTGGAAATTCTAGTATACCCTGGGTAACACACACTGTTCTGTTACACAGTATCTTATTGTTCCATACAGGTAATAATGACATACTGAACATATAGTTGAGAAATACGATTGAGAAATTCTTAGACTGGTAAAATAATCATTCACAAGCAAAATTCTCACAAGTTTCTAAAATATGACAGGAGATGAAAAGAATTACCAGTTATTTTCCTTATGCTTTAAGAAAAGCAACTTAAATATTCTCCTATTTTTCTGAGAAATAATAGCCTCTAGGCAATGAAATCCCCTAAAAATTCAAACGCCTGAGAAAGGAATAAACAATGCACAATAGCAAATGTGTAGAGACAACCAGTCAGATGTGTCAAAGATGTTTCTACTATTCTACTAGCACAGAAGAGAATGTTTAAAAAAAAAAAAAAAGGAAAAAGACTGACAAGGGAAGGACAAAGGCACCCAAGAGGAACTTCTGTCCTAGGACATAAAAGCATCAGTTATCCTGTTTTTGTGATTAGCTTCAAAGAGCAACTCTGGTTTTTGGTTTTGTTTTTTTTTTTTCCTGACCACATTCTAGGGTGCCTCAGAACTATACTGCCCATATTTTCTTTCCTTTACAGCAGACTGGGCCCAACCACATTACTGGAGCACTGGAAGACATCCTGGGATTCGTCATGTATGCACAGATACTCATCTGCTCTGTGTTATGATGCCAGCTAATTCCCTCTGGAAACCACCAGCAGAACCAGAGGGCTGCCATACTCCTGCTTGGAGGGTACATGGCTGAAGGCCCTGTGCACCTTGGAGCAGATGGGAAGGCACTTCAAGCCCACTCAGTGACTAGTTAGGGTACTGGAAAAAGAACTATTGAATTAGATGCTGGGCAAAATTACCAAGCTTTCTCTGAGGAGATACATAGCTCCTCCACTCCAGAAGGACTCTGAGGTGTGATCTCACTTGCATGCAACGTGATAGTCCCCAAGGCAGCAATGTGCATTTACACATGGCAATTTTTTTGTGAAAGCTTCCATGCACTAGATAAAATGCAGATTATTTTTTTTCCAGCACATCTAAACTGTTTTTCTCTATTGTCCATCGAGCAATCATCCACCTCACATGCAGGCACAAACGCGTCACTGCCACAGCAATCATACCCTGATGCCACTATAATATTACGATTCTTCTACTTCTGCAGAAAGTGGTACTGCTCAAGTCCTGCTTGTTGACTGCCTGTCACCTCTTGAACAAAAATACTTTCTCTAATGAGACTACCTGAGCATGAAACGCTACAGAGAATACAGTTGCTAAAACTGCTTTTGACAATTCCTTTACATTGTCAATCTCTTCAGAGAAATCTGCAATTCCAAACTTGACTTTTGTCTGTTAAAAATCAGACTTCTAAAATATCATTTAATAACGTTAACAAAATTCTGGGGAGAAGAAGGTAAGACCCTTATTTCTATAACATATTCATTTTTATACCAGTCTTTAGCTTCAGCTACTTAAACTTTAGCCTTTGTGCATTATAAGCAGGAATACGAAACTGTTTAAAGTGGAAATAAAAGTGATGGAGAAAATGGTTGGGGAAAAGCACAAATCTAGATGTTAACTCTCGCACAGTGAGCATAAAGAGCCACTTGATATCAAACTCCCACATTAAAGACTTGGCATTTCAGGTTAAGTGGGAGCATCTCACCGAGAAGTCTGAAATCAGCTGCTCTCTACAGCAAAAGTGTTCAGATTTCTGGAAATTAGCACCATTACCAGTACCAACAACTCCCTCATTTCTGCTTTTAATCCTCTTATAAGGATATTAAGTTATCCAGGAATACATCAGTTCCCTGGGGCAGGACAAGTAGCCCAGCATCCAAAAGGTTAAGATCATCCTGTACTGTTAAAACCACCTGAGACTGATGCTTTTCTGTATCGGTATCTCCCATTGTCCTCTCTGCAACTGCAAATTCCCCCGTAACCACAGCAGCCATCACGAGAAGAGTCTACCAGGGTTTTTTTTGATCAATTTTCATCCCTTCTAACAGCTTTCCTGCCGCAAGAGTGTAAGTGGGATCAGAAGCAGACAGGATGTTGGTTTTCATCCCCAATTATGAAGGAACTAGGTTTCATATAAGCATTCATGTTTGTGCTTTTGCTGACTCTTCTGCAGATGGCTAGAATATTCTCAGAACAGAAGAGTTAAAGAAAATTCTGGATAATGAGGGCTACAATATGGATTAGAAGCGTAATTTTTATTTTTTTTTGTTTCGGAAAACATAAAGGCTGCATGGCATTCCATTCCTTTAATGTGAAGACACAAATACTAAAAAAGAATTACGACATGGTTATTTTAATTATGTAAAACTGTAATTGGCATTTATTGTGTAGAGCTTCAGAGGGATAGGAGCATGGGATGGAAAGCTGATTTTTTCATTAAATAGCTGCCCCAAGGCAGACACATTCTGAACAAAGCACCTTTTCATGAGATGTACCTGTCCCATGGAGAGAACAACAAAGGGAATGAGGAAGGGGAGGTAGGAAGCCTGAACAAGGAGAGAATGATATGAACAGATTCCATTCGAAAAGAGAAAAAAAGGATAAAAGAGAAAGTAGGAAGGAGGATGGAGCAGCATGGTATGGTGTAATAAAGGTTAAATGACTTAAGAAAAAGAAGCCTTCAAAAGACAAGGGGTAAAAAGAGGGAAAGAAGAAAATTAAAAGAGCACACTTAAATGATGAGAAGGATTAAAACTAAGATGAATAAGAGAAAAAAACCACCTCTCCAAAGAATGGGAAGGAAAAGGCAAAAAAATCATGGCCATGCATATAGATCACTTCAGGAAGCAAAAGGCTTGTGCCTGTTCACATCTGTTATATTGTACATTCGACTACACAGCATTTCTCTGCACTTCTGACTGCTTAAGAAGCATTAAAAAGATGAGTCATCAATGATGGAGGTAAGGGCAGACAAGCCCAGAATGATCTTTACTCTCTTGTCTACATTTACCTCTTCCCTGCTTTGCCTCTAAGTGCCAATTACACTCAGAAAGAGTAATCAAATAACCTCTCCCTACCTACTTGTCCAAGATGAGGGATGGTATCAGAAAAAACTGTCCCCTCACCAGCTGCATACGCTCCTAGTGGAACAGAGGATTCACGCTCGCCTCTCCATAAGTGACCATATCAGAAATTGATATGGGGTGGCTGACAAGCAGTCTCCATTATTCATTCATTTACTTTTCCACACGGGGGAACCCTGCTTACACTGCCTGCTGACACTCCACAGCAGTAATGTAGCAATGGAGGCCACCACTCATTCTATGCTAAACACCAAATACACCAAGAAAAAAAGGAACTATTTTTCTAGTGCCTTCCATGGATTCAAAATTAGAAGCTTTGATGCATCACCACTTGGCTTTGCTCATACGTAGCCACTATGAAAAGATAGATATGGCAGGGGACAATTTCTATCCTTCCAGAAATTCAGACAGTGTAATGGAAACAGCACACCATTTTAGATTATTAACATACAAAGCAGCTGCAGAGCTTTGCTCTTGGAGGCAGACACCACGCAACAGTAATAGTCTGGTCCTTACGTCAGTAGAGAGTGTGGTTTTGAGCGGTGGAAATACTAAACTTGACACTAGTTTTCCTCTTGGTACTCAACATCTCCCAAAGAACCAAACAGAACTACAGCAGCACTGAAGAGGCAGCAAAAGACCTCCTCCAGATACCACTGAACTGCTCAGTTCAAATTTCTTGAACTTTTAGTAGGAGCAGCATCTTAACCATCACTAAAACTACCAGGTATTTATGTATGTATTTTGAAATACCAGGTGCAAAATTCATAGTCACTGTCTGCTCCTTTAAGATATGACAGAACTGATTAAATCTGGGGCAGAACACCATACAAGAACAATAACACTGCTAAAGCATGCACGAAGGATATGGAAGCTTCCCCAGCTTCCCTAGCACGGAACTAGCACTAGAAGGGTACTTTCTTCTAGAGATCTGTGGTTAAAATGCTTAAGTTTAAGCATTTTATTCTATACTAGATTGCATTTTAACTCTCTTAAGGAATTTCCACACACAAAAGGAAAAAAAATCTGGTCTGTTGTGGCCACAATCATAGGAAATTATTATAAATATTATTATAAATTATAAATATTATAAATATTATTATAAATATTAAAAATTTTGACCAAGTATTACTAATGATAAAACAACTGGATAAACCTGGGTAATCTGTACTGTTTCACCTGGCTGTTACTCTTCTGGTCTTTCTCTACAATACTACCTATTTTAATATCTAGCTAACAGTGTAAATACAGTAATGGGGAGGGAAGAATTTCCCTTTCAGACTCAAAACAATGCAAATACACTGGCTAATTCTGCTGCCCAGCCCAGGAATGTCCCTCAGGGCCTCTTATCCCAGAAGGCTTGCAAAGCAGTTTATTCTAGAGGGCTTTCTGGAAGCTAGAAAGGAATTTTAAAACTATCTAACCCATCCTCCCTTTTCTGCCTTCATTTACTGGCTTAAGCAAACAGGTGCCAGAATTTACTACAATTAGGAGAGACAACAAGAAGCTTTAAATAGGAGACTAGATTAACGTAGGAAAAAAATCCAACTTGAGTGAGGAAGAGATCAATACAGGATGCTGCGGAGCATTCTGATGCCAATTATTTTGAGTTATTCATACAAAACTGTAAACAAACAGAAAAATACTCCATATTACAAGCCACTGATGAAAGGCCTTGAAGAAACAGATCAGGAGGGGCATCTGAAGAAAATACTGCAGTGACAACTCTACATTACAGGGCATAAGTAATAGCTTTACAGTGTACCTCTTGAAAAATGCATCATAAAGACTTGAGAAAGAACTATTATCTTTGAATTAGCCAGGTAAATATGGTAAAAATGATGCATGTCCAGAGACACAAAAGATCTAAAGGACTTGAAAACTAAAGCTTACAAGGGACGAATTTTTTTTCTATCAGTGGATATTTTTTTATCTGAGCATTATTTTATATTTTAATGTCAAGAAGACTGAAATAGTGAAGTGCTTCTTTCTAATTATTCAATACAGTAAAAATTACTTTTAATTAATAAAAACCAGATCTTTAGACACATCACACATTCATAACCACAAGCAACTTCTTTACTTATATACCACTGCTTTAAGAAATACATGTTTCAGCTTTCTCATTTTTATCATCCCCATCTAGGGTGCCTGCTGGCAAATCAGCAGCCTATTGGAAAGAGGTGAAGAACACGAAGATATACAAGTGTGAATTTCATGAAGTTTGTGGCTCCCACTATGCTCTATACTTTTGGCCAGTAAAACAATGTAAGTACTGAGCTCCAAAACCCCATGTTGCGCATCTCATCCCAGTAGCAATTACAGCAAGAGCCCAGCTGTAAAAACCTGATGGAGTTGCTGTGCAGACTCAAAGAATCAGAAGCGCAATTTATTTCAAGTGCTTCGCTTGCTTTCTGAAGCATTTGCATTCTGGCATAAACAGAGAGAGGGGTACAAGATCATCCCTATCCTCACCTTTTCACAGCTCAAAAGAGGACAAGCTACCAGAAATTAACCCAGAGACTCATGAAATACCACAGACAGTATTTTAATCCTTTCCTGAACACACTGTAGGACATCACGGGAAAGAAAGAAGGGAGCATGTGACAAAAAACCTTTATGGATCTAAGAATGTAGAGAACAAGTCCCCTTACACTAACTACTAGCAAGAACATTCAGGGAAAGGATTACTCTTCTTTGAAGCTTTCTGAATGAACTAAAAGATACAAACAGCAGCAACTGATATTTCGTACTCACTGATAGCCAAGACAGCCTTCTGTACATTCATTATATTTTTTTGTACAGATAAATGCCATTATACGTAATCTAAATAGGTACTACAGTGTTAAATTAAACCTTTAAGAAATGCATATAAACTAATACTTAGGAAAATATTTCGTCTGGAGTCTCCTTGTTATGGCAAAGATGAGACAAATTTAATGCTGATTACTGCAAAACAGAGTATGTATCAATGTAAAGATGAGTTGGCCTGATGGCAGAATTTACAGTAACTGACTGACTTCTAATTTGCAAGCACCCTGCACTTACTGTTATTTCCAAACTGAGAGGATTTTTTTATGACAACAGAATATCCCATTACATACACAGAACTGTTCTTTTACACCTTAACTTGTTGCTAACTGTTATGGGATTTATCTTCAAGAGAAGAATAGCAATAAAAAGCAAATTAATTCAGTTTTCTGTAATGGTAGCAGGGATACTAGTGTAAACATACAGAATTCCCATGGAGAGAATATTTTTAGTCCTTTGTAATAAATGATCAGCAACTTCGCAGACAAAAACACTCTTACACTTATTTTTTTTCCTCCTGGCTCAGAGAATGTATCTCATACCTATGAGTTCTAACAATTAAAATAATTCTACCAATTACTTTGCTACATTCCAGTATGCATAGTCAAGTATGTAATGCAATAAACTATGCCTGAATGGTCTGTTTACCCCACAGCAAGTTACAAGGAAAACTCTTTCCCCTTAAAGGACTTGTCTCTTTGGAGCACGCAGGCTGGCAAAAAGCCAAGGGAGGCTGGTGCTTAAGCAACCAAGACTGAGCAGTGCCTGTGTGCATTGCAATCTCAGCCAACCGGAGTAAATGTTATTGGAGTTTTTGTGCTGTAAAATTGCTGCTTTCATGCCCACTGCATCTGACAATAGGAATCCTTGGCCTTGCATGAGAGAGGAAGGCTGATGTGCCTTCTAGTCAGATCTCTGCATCCTTAAAAAGTAGGGTTACTACTCCTGTGTACTCCTAATGGGCTAGTGACAAAGAAATTCATGTCAATGGTACACTAAACACAGAAAGATACTAAATGGAGAAGGCTTTTTGAGGGAGATACAAGGGCAGAGAAAGGAATTATGTTTTAAGCACAGTCCTTAAGCTTTGGAAATAATTGGTAATATTTAAAAAGACAGAGGAAGTTAAATTAAAAGTGCCAAACATTTAGCCTTTTACTTTTCAAAGCAACTTTGAGATAAACTCTATTTTCACAATCATCCAAGGCACATATATTTAGTTTTTGCTTAGTGACTCAAGCACAAAATCCTCAGTATTTCTCTTACAAAAGACTGCAAAAAGCATCTGCCAGCATAATTTGCGAGTCCTTTATTATTCCAGTGAGCATGTTTAAAACACTGAAACATCATCCTCCAACTTCCAACTAGCCAGAACGGAGTTCAAGTGGAAGCCAAATGCCAACGAAGAAAAAATCAGATGATTTTTTATTTTTGTCAAATGCTCTGGGTTTTTTTTCACTACAGCGACTTAGCAAAAAGGGACTTTTTTTTTTGCTTAAAAAGACTTCCAACACTACAGAAGAAAACATGTGTTCCAGTTCCATTATAATGACTTGACTCCTGTTTTAACCCCCACTGGCAACTTCCATTTAATACAACAGCAACCTGGCTTTGCTCAGAAGGGCATCATCAGGCCCTTGCAATCACCAGCATTCAGGAGAACTAAGGAATAAATTAGATATTCAATGTATTAGCACAGCTCTTCTTTATCTTCAATGGTAACTAAAGACTCAGTCACAGATGAAGGAAGAAACTTTTCCATAATCAACAGGACAGTACATGTTATGCTTACTAAATTTACATATTTTGTACCAAGCTTGTAGACACACGGTGCTCTACAAAGCACCAACTCCTTAAAATGAACATGACTAAATAACTGATTTTAGTTCAGCTAGAACAAACCAAAAATGAAATGACTGATGTGAGACACTTGTGTCTGATTCTGACCTCATAAAAGTTATTTGCTTGCACACCATTTGCACCCCTGGAAGTCAGCCTAAGCAGTGGCTGGGTGAAGTCCTCAGCTTTTTAATTTATAATGAAAATAAACTTTCTATATGACTGTTTCCTTCTTTCACCTTCTGTATTACATATTAACTTCCACCAGCCATTTGTTAGAGCCTATTTTTGTTCAAAAAAGCAGTACATCCTTGTTGCTGATCGTGACTTCAGAATTCTTCCGTTGACAGAATTTAAATTCAAATTCCATATCTTGCTATTAGAAATGTCTGTTCTGTAATCAAGCTAGTAGAAGGAAATGATGTGTGTGTAAGCACTGGCAAGCAGTGCCTTTTTGACGTTCATGTTAATCTATACAGCCAGGTACATGTTTGTTCAGTTTAAGTGATTTGATATTTAGATCTAGCTTTCTTCCTCAGATAAACCTACATTCTGCTTTTATATTTCACTGTATTTCAGAACCAATTTATCTTCACAGATTTTCTTAACTTGCGTGATTTTTTTGTAATATGATTTCTGATGGGGAAGGGAGGAGGGGAGGAAATGTCTTTACATCAGATCATATCCACAGTGAGATACACAGTTGGCAGGTTGTCCCATCTGGCATGCTTTCGAGTATAAGATGGATAATTTGTCACTCTGAATCTTCTGATTTGTGAAGAGGCCAAAATCATCTTTGGAAAGATATTTTGCAGCTAATGATACAGGAGGTGTGGGGGAGACTGTTCTTTGAAGGCTATGAAAGCCACAATCTCAGGAGAAATAATTGGTCTTGGCGCTTCTATTAAAAAAACCAAGAGATTGAAAAATATAAAAATCTTTAAGAAAAAACATGACTTACAACAATCAGATATGAGAACTAATTGCCCACGACTTTGCAAAATTTGATTTTGGAGGGGTGAGGGTGAGATTGGGGAACTGTAATTTGCTCTTGGCAAACAGACTGAATGCTTAATTAAACTGAACAAATGTACATTTTTGTACATTAAGGGAACAATGTTGACAGAAGTTTGGCTTGAAAAACCAAAGAAAGAGGATAAAAAGACAGATTCATGAATTGAAATCAAATATCAAAAAGATAAAAAATAAACTGGCTAGCATTCAAGACTCAGTTTTTAAGTTTTTAAAGCAACTATATTTGCCTCAAGCACGTGGAACAGATAAATTTGTTAATTTGTACCTAAAGCACACTGGTCTTCCTGCATT
Organism: Tapera naevia; assembly: GCA_033556795.1. NCBI lineage: Eukaryota > Metazoa > Chordata > Aves > Cuculiformes > Neomorphidae > Tapera > Tapera naevia. Next base: position 10,473,917 of record JAUMJJ010000172.1, on the reverse strand, counting down.
GTCTGATATTTGACTGTAAGAGATTAAATGCTTCTGTAGCTACTGAGCAAGTCTACAATCACTGTCAGACAGTGGTTGAAGTGTAACTCTTCAGCCTCAGAAAAAAAGTCAGCATGTATTTTTATAGCATGAATTTATTTCACATTTACAGAAAGCTTGTCATATGCCTCTATTCAGCATCATGGCCATTCCGAATTTACGGGTATCAAACATTTTTGCTTACGAAATATTTACACTGAGAACAGGCAACCTTATTTTGTAATTTCGCAGGATATAAAACAATCCAGCAAGTGGGAAGAGAAAGAGACTGTTTTGCACATGATTTATTGTCAAAGGTGTTGACAATTTCAGAGTCAAATTATTTTCTGCTGCATTTAACCAGACAACGCACTGCAACGTGGACGCTTACCATAGCTTAGTACGGCAATCCGTGTTATAAACTACAAACTCATGTACAGCTGATTTGAAATACACACAGGTACTACCAGAGAAGCTCTGGGAGGTTACTTCAGCCCACTTTCTCCTAAGTGGATGTAGGTTTGTTCTCAACACTATGACTGACATTTTGATTTAATTTCATGTTACAAACTGACAGAACTTCTGTCACTTCCCTTGGGATAGGCTTAGACACCTTAATACAGTTCACTGTTTTTCCTGATACTGTGCCTTATCTTTTCTTTCCTTATTTTCACCCTGCTGCTTTTAATTGTATCTGTACATGGTATACAACATGCTTCATTCTATCTTGGGTTATTGGTTCCCCTTTGTAACCACTTAATTAGTACTTAGGCTAAGTACTCTTACCTATTCCCATACATTAATACCTCTAACCTCCTAATTGTTTTCATCCAAACATATCTGAACAGTAGAATAAATAATAATAAGACAGGAACTTTGAAAAGAAGTGGCCCAAATTCAAAACTTATATTCCATATCTATGATTCCATCTTTGCTGATGTATTTGTATACCATCTCAAACTGTAATTGTTAGTCAGTGTTGCAGATTGATGTCTGATCAAAATTCTCTATCACTGTTTCTCCTCAGATTATTCCTGAATATTCCGCATCTGAGACCAGGTTACATTTTTCAGTTCTCATTTCACTTTATTAGTTTCCGGCTATACAATTAATGATCTTTCATTGTCCTTTTCTATTAACATTTTGTTCCCAATTGGCACTTGGAACTCTTACTATTTAGCATCATTATGAAATTTTATTAGTGCCATTTTTACTCCTTCATCCATATAAATAGTGACAATGTTAAATAAAACCAAGATTATAGCATATCCCCATGATGTTCTTCAAACTAAGAGGAGTTGTGTTGATGTATTATTCTTAATTTATTAGCACAGACTATTTCAAACCAAACAAGCTTGAATTCATTTTTCAAGCAGCACATCCTAGGACCAGTGTCGACCAGAAGACAAATTGTATGTACTGATACAACAATGATAAAACTTAATTTATCACGAATTATGAGATCACAGATAAAAAAAAAGTCATTATACAATGTGTAAGACAACAATGAAAATAAGGTGTGTGGATACCTACAGAGTTTCCAGGAAATTTGGATGAAGTGTCAATTCTGAGAATGAAGAAGAAAGATGCAAATTTCTACCTCACCAAAAAAAGCCCACACAGCTTCTAAGCATTCAACCTCACGCCATCATGTTTGCGCTTCCTTCTGGCCTAGAACATTCCTCCCCCTCTTTTTGTCCCCCATTACTCAAAACTAAACTGCTGTTGATTACATAGCAAGCGACAGCCTGGATGCCAAATTCTAGTTCAGTAGTACATGCAGTTTCCCTTGTGGAATAACTATGGTAAGTAAGTGATGGAATAGGGGCTGGGAAGTGTTCTGTAGGCACTAAAAACTAGTGCCATAAAGTTACTTGAGGTACTTCTAAAACGTTGGCTAGGGCCAACTTCATTTGCCATGGGTCTTAAATATTCACAGGTTATTTCCAACCTTCTCACAAGCCAGTGAGGTATGAAGACAGAAATCACATTCCTACCCTCAAGTAGGAGCAATTTCAAGAGTTGCAAAGGAAGAAAAGATGCCTTAAAGTCACTTGCCTCTTCCAGTAATTTTAACACAAATCCCTGTGTGTACTGCCATTCACACTTCAATTTCATGCTTCTGGTGGGAAGGAAAAGGCAGAAGTGAGGAGAAAAGTAAATGGCAGATTGCTTAGCTACGGTGGTTATACACCAACTGAGATACCTAAGCAGAAAAATAAAACCTAATAGTTGGGGGGAAAGTCTGAATTGTAACAAAAAAAAAAAACCCTAATAAAATTCACATACATGCTCTGGTCACTACTGCAGTCACTCTTGGGCACTGGGCCTGTATTCCCTCAGGTGCTTGTACAAAAGCAGAAGGTTCTGACTTCGCCTTCCTGACATTGTGGTATGATAAAATAGTAAACATTTTTATATGACCAATACTTTTGCATAAACTCTCCCATCAAATTCTCATGAGTAATTTTGAACTAAAGTCCTTAAGTTATGTTTATAGGAAAATTATTCCACTGAATATTTAGTGTCTATAGAGTGAGATGTCCTATAATGAGACCCCTCAACACAAAGAGTTCATGTACGTTATTATTCAACCAACCTTACCAGATTATTTTTTGCCTTTCACAAACTAAAATTCAGAGTTGTGCTCAGATTTCCAAACTTCTCTTTGCGGGAAAGTGTAGCCGTTTGGAACTGAGAAGCCCATCAGTCTGCAACTCCCATTTGACTGGAGCAAAACATTGTTTACTGTGCATCACCTGGCCGGTACTTGATCAAGGACAACTGAAAAGCATTTTAATTTATATTGAAATTTGTTTCAGATCTCCCCATCAGGTGAGTTATCATCACAACCTGTCAGTAAGAAACATGAGAACCTTGTATGACTTAAATGTTCAAATACACTATACAAATGCTGCTGTGAAATACATCTTTCTCTACTTTGCATTTGATTGGTTCTGCCATAGTGTTTCCAATGTAGGGGGTAAAAATCCTTAAACCTGAATTTCTAATTCAGACTCTTTATCTCCATTGTCAGTACTAAGCATTAATGTTTAACTATATATTTCCTCATAGTCTCTGCTTTATTTAGCGCTTTATTTCTTAGTATAGTACCTGTCTGTGTTGAAAGATAAACTACTAATTTCTATGAACTCCCCTCTAAACTCTGACTGATCTATATTTTCAGTGGAAAAGACGAAGAAACTTATCAAGATGCTTAAATACAGGCCTGGTATGACTTCTGGTGTTTATAAGCAGACTTTATTACACAAAGAAACCCTCTCCACCTCAGCCACATTCAAGAATTCTCTCCGTGCCAATTCCTAGTTCACTCTCCCTCTCGCTTAAACAACTGTTCCTCTTCCCTGCAGAGATATCCAGATGCCCCTATTTCTTATAAACCAGTTTGCTCTTTTTTCTAAAAACAATAAAACTAGCAAATTGTTCTGAAATCAGCAGACACGTAGGCTGACTGCTGGAACACAGTCAGTATACTGAGCTGCACCACAGAGAAGAGGAACAACTAGTCGAACAAATCCGAAGTTCTACGTAAAGGAACAGTTATTACTGATGGTCCTAAAATTTATCTCCTCCTGAATTTTACAACCTATTAACATACTGCTTTTAGAGAAAAGAAACGATTCCTAGCAAATTGTCCACCACAGTCCTCACTTGATCTGAATTTTTAAAGCTCCTAGCAATACCTCCACGAAGGCCTTTTCTTCTCATGTGGTAAGCATTTGATAGCTGTAATTTTCATTTCTCTTTAAGCCAATTCCTCAAATGAAAGCTAATTCCCATTGGTCAACAAAACAAACTGATATTAAACTGAGCCTTCGGGTTTGATTATTCTAAATACCTGATTAGATCCTTTAAATTTTGAGGGAGCTAATTAAAAAAAATCCCTGTATTGATCAAATGAACTTAGACTAAAAGAAAACAGACAGATGTTTGCATAGACTAAAGAAAGAGTAATTTAACTTGCTATTCACATAAAATCAATATAACTGAAAACAGCTCAATATTATTTTCAGTAGCTTTTTATCCTAATTGATTCAAAAGCAACTTTCCATCCCCTGCTAATATAAACATTGGACAAAATAATCCAGAATATGACACTGGAGTTATTTTGTACCCATTAACATTTGATAGCACAGAAAATTTCCTTCGCGTTTAGATAAATTAAAAGACAACTCTGAAAAAAATCGCTTCCTCCTTTGAAAGTGCTATACATGCTGTGTTACTTACCATTTTAGCTAAAGAAATAGAATACTTAAGTAATACTGTACCAAAGGCCACAATTAAATGATATTTACTTTCTAGCGTAGATTTGGAGAGATCTACAAACTAGGCTACACAGCAATGCAAATCTTCGAGTAGAAGAAAGTTGTAGCTGACTTAGAAATTATTAGCTTAATAACTGAAATTCTGCTCTTTCCCACTTTCCCCCATCAACAGATCAACAGTGACAAACCAACCATAAACAAAAGTAGATATTCCAAACAATAATCATGTATGTGCTGGTTGAAAGCATCATCTCTTCAAGTATTGCAAACCCTGATCCTGTAGCTGACTGCAGGGATGGAAACCCACTACCAGAACACCTACGATCTTCTCTTTGTCCAGCAGAAAAGCAAACAAAACCCACTGAAATTATGGCAATCACAAATACAGTATCATGGTTAGCATGTTGAAGCACTTCTAAAAACAAGTCTAATCTCGTGGAGAGAGAGAAAGATCATTAACTGCATTATGTAACTGCCAGCACAACTAGATTATGAGTGCATATATATCACTGATTCAATTTCTTGACAGCGGGAAGCAGAAGCTGCAAGGAGTTCTTCTGCACACATACACCAAAGGGGTGAATCTCTGACATCTGCAGATAGAAGAGAGAGGGAAGCACAGTGGGAATAGAGGGGAGGGGAAAACAAACATGTACTTAGAGAGTACGCTGGGTTTCCCTTCTGCTTACTCCAAGTCTAACCAAGAACAACTCTCTCAACATTACCATGGTGTTAAATTCTGTTCTGCTTGCTGTATCAACCCACACATTATTTTGTCCCGCTAAAAGGCCAAGACTTGACTTGCCACGGGACAGATGACATTACTTTGGCTAATCTGGGGTGAAAGAGGTTTAGGAAATTTCCTAAAGGTTGGCAAAATCAGACTGGCAAGCAAATGTTGAAAACTGCAGAGGCAGCAAAATGCTAAAACCTAGAGGAACAATGAGCACTTACTATCTTCCTCAGAGGCAAGGAGGTGTAAGGATTATTACAATTTTTAGCAGCTTTCTCCTGCTTTTGAATTTTTCATTTGTAGAGGAAGGGCTGGTGGATACAATAAACTAAATGTATTGACTTATTGAACTAAACCAGGCTACCTTTGGAGAATGCACAAATTTTCTAACAGATTTCCTATTCCTAGACATAAAGGGAAGGAGGCATCTTCAAAACAAATCTTCAAAACAAACCATGATTATGACAATGTATTACCATTCTTTTTTGAGTTCTTTACAAATTACATATTGAGCAAGCTGAACATGCAAAAATAAAGCTACCATTGCCAAAGACCTTAATCTAAGCCTCTAAAATGGTCAAAACCATCCTGCTCTTAGCAGACTGTTCTTTAAGACACAACAGCGAAGTTGCACTCAAAGCTAAGAGAGGTTCAAAGCTAGTGTTTTTACTCTGCAAAATAATTCTGTCCAACCAAATGATGCTATCTCTGAGAAAGCATTTCTCCAAACCCCCTCTAGTGGTTCATCTGTAGGAGGGTTCTTAACAATCATGACAGAAATGGTTCTTCGAAAATGCAGAGGTTCCCTCCAGACTTTGCTGATATATGGAGGAACAGTTGTGAATTAAGAAATTATTTGTGTGCCTACTTCTTATGCCAATAAAAAAAAGTAAAAATGTGGTTTCTTATGGTACAACTTACAAGTAGGCACTGGTGTTTCAAGTACATGTCTCTCCTGTTGGCTACCCATACTGGTTGGGAAGATGAGAAATACGGAAACATACTCCTCAGGAGTCACTGCTGCCTCCTCTCATCACACTGTCTCTCTTTCTCTAGATCTCTTTCCTCAGTCTACAGTGCCCTATGCAGTAATTTATCAATCCCGTTCTCCTGCCCCAGGGAAACTAAACAACCAGCTGGGTCCTGCTGAACTCCATGAGGTAACAAAAGATAATTTAAACGTTATTCTGAAGCTAAACATCATGACAATTGAACCAACTTCAGCCTACCCTTTAAAAAAGTACAACTAAAGGCTACTCACTAGCTACAAATTACATTACATAATAAATCATTAATGGCTATTGCTTCATCTAAGTATTGCATTTTAAAACAACAATAAAGCTTTTATGTATTAGAAGTTACTTTCTACTCTTGTTTATCTGATAGTAAAGTAAAAACATAATTTGTAGTATTGAAAGGAAAATCAGTTTAAAAACAAAGTCATTTTGATATCTTAAATTTTTATTAAGCAATTTTGTAAGAGGATGGAAAATAAAAGGGTATCCGAACTATGGACAAAGTGTTCTCTTCTTACCATGACCTGGGACAGACACAGAAACAGTACCGGTCTGTACTAGATATGAGCTGGCAGTATAGTCCTCATCAGTATCAGAGTCCTGAACTGGCTGGCTGGCATTATTACTTAATAACCACCTCTGGTTTTCATGGAGGTTGGGTGATGGAGGAGGGGAGTGTAAATGTTCAGTAACTGATGGACTAGATGAGGAGGATGGCATGGGAGGACCTATGGAAAAAAAATAAAAAAAAATTTAAAATATGGGTTAAGATATTAGGCAAACAATTTTTTTTCTTTTCATCATTGAAGGATGAATGGTCTACTTCAAATAATAAGAAGAGAAAAAAGAGATCGAAAAAGAAAATTGCATGTAAGAAACTGTTCTAAGTGCTTCAGGAAACACAGTGTCATGACTTGCTATTTCGATGGACTGTCACTACTGAAACTCCAGCATCCATGCAACACAGAATGACAGAGGAACAGTTGCCAACTGAAATGAAATGTTTGCTTTACAACCATTTTGAAAATACAGTATTTTCTGTTTTTCAAGCCTTTAAAGAGAATAAAAGTTTCTACCATGAGTTATTCTGATAGGAATTCAAGTTTTTAGTAGTGTTTCTCAGATACATACTCTACTTAAAACCTATTAAAATGTTTCACCTGTCAAACACGAGTCCATTTGCACAAGTTGTTTTAAAACATGCATACACAGTGACTACATCCCATTTCTACGTCTTGAAAGTATCATAAAGATATTATGAAGGAAGACAGATTTAAATAAAAATTTAAGTTGTCATAACAATACATTTAGTCCTTTAATGAAACTGTAATTAAACCCAGGAAACAGTAGAGAAAGTTACCTCATGTACCCTCTGAATATGTTGGTTCTTTATAATATTTGGTCAGCACAGATCTAAGGCTCCTGGACTAATTTTGAACGAAGTATTATGTTGTAGGTGGGGAATTGTACAAAAAAATGAAGTAGCTTTATCACATACTTTATGTCAAAAAAATTAGACTAATCTGTATGGATACCATTCATAACTATGAAATTTAAATTAAAGAAAAAGATGTTTCCTTCCATCACGTAAAGAGTTGTTTTTATGGTGCTCAGAAGAACAATTATACTGGAGAGGTGCAGTACCCCTCAATGCTATATTTAAGTTTAACACCATAAATCATATTGGCACCAATAGTTTGAATTACCTTCCCTCTCTCTTCTTTGCACGCTGCTGGCATCATGTTGACTTTTAATTTTTTGGGGGGGCTTTCATGTCCAGTTTAATCCATCACATAACATCTTAAAGATCTCCAAACCACATCGCTAAGTCGCAACCAATCAGTTTCCCTGGAAAAAAGCCTGTGACAGCCTGACCACAAATTGTTTTCTTACTTCGTTCACATGTCATTTACCTCTTCTCAAACTTGTAGTGAGCAGCATGATATTACTATCAATTTTAAGATCCAGGTTTGGTTCTGGAGGGAAAGTGAGCACTTACTAGTACTCGAGTAATGCTGAAACTTGTGAAACTCAAAGTTTATAAACCAGGGAAACAATAAGGATGGGGGAATGACATCTTACAGGGCTCAACTGGGAATCTGAAAGTAGAGAGTGGGTACATTTTCAACTTAAAGTGGCATCAGATTTTATTGCAACACCTTGATTTTTTATATTGCTTGCTTCAGTACCGTGGATTTGTGGTTAATTTTGATAGAGTATTTAATGCATTATTTATGATGTACCCAAACCTATTTAGATAGCCATTATATTTTTTTTAATAATTCCAATAATAGTTAAAGGTGTGTTTTTTTTTTTTTTTCCAAATACAAATTAGTTCTATGTTGGTTTTTTTTTAGCTCTTGGAACAATCTGCTTTACTTGCTTTGGGCTTCTCTGATTAGCAAGGAGAGCTATAGTAATATATTCCAGATATATACTGTCTGAAGCAAATCAGCATCTCAGTAATACCTATGGAGCTTGTGCACAACACTGTTCTCATTATGTTTCCTCTCCCCTTCTTAATTTACACTCATTAACTTTCAAACACAACAGAGCCTTGATTACATAAACTGTAATCATACAAAATATCCTGTTGCCTGAAAATGTGTCATGTCCAAAGTCCCTTAATTATTTTGTGAATTCCCTCATTTATCCAAATTTATTAATTGTCTCAGTGTTACGTGGCAAGCTGACACTGCACTTCACTTGATGAGTGGCCATTTGGAAAGAGCATCACTTGGCTACTCCACCTTACAGAGCTTCTCAATTCAGAAAACACCGTGCGTCGGCTGTGGGCTGAAGCGGGTGGGCTGTTTGCAAAGCTCCCCCTACCACACTCCGTAAGGATAGATCTCTGCTACTGCAAAAATCAGGTGATTAGGGCTGTGACACCACCAGGAAATCACGGAGTTTTGGTGATTCAATTTTTACAAATAAACCTAATTCAAGCAGGCAGGTTTTTCTTGTCCCAAAGTTACATTGTCTGCAGAGAAAAGGGAGCTGGTTATATTACCACCTAATTCTTCACAAGAACCCTAAGCCAGCCAGCTGGGACATGTATTTCTGTACAACTTTGTTCAGCACTGGCAGATCTCTGCAGTGAGCTCCTCTTTGATTCCATGTGAAAAGACAGATAGCAATCTATACTGCCATTTATAGAATAAGCTGCATGTTAAGAAAAAGAATACTTAACGTACTAGCAAAAGGGATCGTAAACGCTGTGCATATTCCATTCCAATTTTTTTTTTACATGGAATGAAAGGAATTTAAAAGTATTATATTTTGTAATATGTCTTATTGTAGTCTCAACAAACACATTTATAAATCACAAAAATCATTAAGTATGACAAAAGCCAATTATATTGCTTATAACATATTTTTCCATATAGCTTTGGAGGCACACAATATGCAAAGAGTATTCCATTCTAAAGAAAACCACAAGAACATAAGTATTGATTTGCCCCTGCCTGCCATCCTGCTTCTTTTGGTATACCCCTAGCAAAAATTTCTCTTGTTCTGCTTTGACTTTCTTGCCCATACCGTAAAAAAAAATAAATATTGGGTTTACTATATGACTTCGATATATGAAAGGAAGCTATTTTTTCATAAGAAAGTATATGGGGCTTAAGAGTACTTAAATCACATCTTTTAGGTTAGTTACAAGGATAAACACACTTTAATTTGTTAGCATTTTCATAATCAAAATTATCTTTATGTACTTCCAAAAAAATTAACTCACATGAAAATGCAAAAAAATTTGCAGCAAATACAGGACAACTCCAGCAGGAACATACTCAACACACCAATATGTGAAGACGTGAATAGATTTGCTAAGGAAATGATATGAGTCTCCAAGGAAAGTAAAATCCAAAGAAAACTGGTTGAAAGAACATCAACAAATAAATGTTTCTGAGTTAACAGTGGATACAGTAAATGCATATGTACAAGGTAATTACATTTAAAAAAACTGTACTGTTTTGCGTGAAGATCAGCACTGATCTAAAAGACCATATAAAATAAAAGCTAGAAGCAGAACTGATGTCACACATGGAAAAGCTGAAAGGGATAAGTCTGTTAAGTCTGCAACCCATAAAAAGATAGTAAATAAACAACGGGCAAGACTGCCTTGAATGGCCTGGTAGTAATGGAGGCATAAGGATTTGTGGGGCTTTCTATACTAAGGCTCAGGTAAGTCCAAGGCTGAGCCTCTGGCAACTGCTGCTGCTCAACTCCGTGGGTACAGGAGCAGGGAAGTGCGGTGGGGTTACTGCAGCGCACAGGAAGGGCTGGGGGGAGCAGGAGGCAGAGCTGTGCCTGCAGCCCCAGAGCCTCAGGGATGCTTCCACCCAGCCACAACCCACAGCTTACAGTTGTGTACAGGCCGCCTACACCCCTTCCCTTAAACAAAAGCCATTAGCAGCACTTAAGCTTATTTATATTGTATTATGAAGAACAAATCCAACAACTGCTCAGCTTTCATCTTTCATCTGTCATCACATGCTAAAGAAGCACTTTGCTTCAACACCAACGGGTGCGTAGATGAATTACACGCTGCATCTTCACTAGACATATTTTAAAGAAAATAGTATTGGACACTTTTGGAACATGGCATTTAGGAAGAACGTAGGCTGGAAGAGAAGGAGTAGTAACAATCTCCTGCTGTTGCAGGGTGGGCTGGCTGGAACAGATCACCCAGAAAGTCTCTGCAGAACCCTAAAATACAAGCACTTCTGAAAGCTTCCCAACAGATTCAAACTCTTAGAACAGAGACATTTTGCTGGCAATATGATATCAGCAAGAAAGAAAAACCCTTGCTTATCTTCTTTTGTAATTATAAATCTACACATTCTTAAGATTATCTCTTATTTCAGGAACATTTTGGTTGCTTCATGTATTTCTTTAATGCTGAACTTTTGTTCACAGGTCTAGAGTAATTCTGAAAACCTGGCATTATCAATTCACACTGTATTACAGTATTGCGAGTTATATACTTTGCAAAAGTAATTTCACTATAAAAATTTGAAGGGCCATTATTTTTATCTCAATCAGGATGTATAAATCCTACACCTAGCTTTTACATACAACTTCTGATAGCTGCTTAAGGCAATACATGAGTAGACAGCCCTGTTTAGGCTGTTTAGCTACAGCAGAACGGTGCATTTTTCCTTTCACCATCTTGGCAGCCCCTGTCACTGAGACTGAAGAAAAAAATTCCTCTATCTGCATCTCAAAGACAGTGGGGGAGAGATTTATTTTGAAGTTATTGGTAAAGAGTACTTACCAACTTCAATGTCAGTGAGAAACTGCTATTAAATTACAAATGGCAAGGTAGATAACTCCTTTCTTTACTTAAATTAATGGGATTTTTGCTGATGACTGCATGGAACTTAAGATTTCATGTTATTTTAAATGGCACTATTATGTCAAACAAACCCGTAAACTTACCACATAGTGTAGAAAAATATGTTATAGATATAATGGCTTGCTAACAATAGCTATATATGCCAGTTTTGTACTTTGCTCCTCACAACAGGAAAAGTCGGGCTTGTTTTGTTTTTTTTTTTTAATAAAACAGTTAATAGGCTCTTTTAAAACTGGAATCAGACAGGCAGTGGTTTGTGAAGGTCAGAAATAACGTGTCTTCTGGCTAAATTAATTAGAAACCGAAACACTTTCAAACAAGCAGAAGGACACTTATAGCCTTTCTGAATCAAGCTGAGATGAATTTTTGCAATCTGTTCTAGGACTTCCTAGTGTGCTGAAAGCTGTAACACACTCCTGTTAAATAGGGCACCTACTCTCTCCTAGTAAGTCTACTGATCACATCTCAAAGTTTCAGTTTCCAATGTATCACTCATACATCGACCCAGAAAGTCCCCCAAAGAACTCCAAACCCCATCCCTGGTATATACAACCCTAAGCAACGATATTTTGAACCTCTCCATCTCCGGCATAACACAGGAAGTTAGTAATAAGTGAGTTTTAATTGCAAACCCATTTTTTTTATTATGGACTCCCTGTACGCTCTCCAACCTGTATGACTTGGCATCAACATTTATCTCTCTGCTGGATACTGCCGCCTTCTGCAGTCAACCTGCAGTGACAGTTATCTCTTAATTAAAACTCTACATGCAAATAGAACTACTGAAAAGTATTGTAGCCTAGCACACAAAGAACGATTATTTATTACCAAAAGAGTTCTTTTTATCTGCTTTTACCAGCATCCACCATTGTAGCTACTATGAATATCCCCCCAAGGAAATAGATGCACAGTCAGTCTTTCAAATATATACACATGCACTTACACACATATATAAATAAGAACATATGAATCCATATAGAGTTAAAAAAACTTCAGTGAGAACTACGTGCCAAGAATTCTTTTAGAAACAAATGCTTTCAAACACATAAAATCAATGTTTGCAATCTACTGTGGGTTTTCAATTTCACTGTTTTTGGTTTACTTTGTTTGTACACATTACAGGTAATGACCTTTTTACCCCTGAATTGGGAATGCATTTTGGGAAATTCCAAGTCTCAAATCCCTGAGTGCTGATGAACTGTGACTACATCTTAGATGTAAATCTTAAATACAAATGGCATCTACCTTTTCTAGACCTCCTTGAAAGTTACTAGTTCTAAACATGTGCATTATCTTGACACGTATTTTAAGCTCTCAAAGTTGCAAATGCTTCTGTAGACTGTGAAAACTGAAACTTCACAAGACTATAATCAGAGGACATTGATTTGAAAACAAAAGTAATCCATCAGAAAGCAAAAGAACTGCTGGCCTGAAATATTGTAATTTGTTTGTTTGTTTCTTTCTTGGAAGTGTAGCATAGTAATCACATCCTGTAATATAAAGCTTGTAATTGTCTTCTGAATAAAAGAGAAAGAATTCTTAAGAAAAATCGTTTTGCATTAGAACTGACACTCATTTCTGAAGCAAACATTCTGTGTTTCGAGGCATTTTGGTGGTTTTAGAAATTTAACAGCTGCTGCTCAGCAGATTGCTAAATGAAAAGGAGTGCCCTGTTCTTACAGGGGTCAGACTGCATGATCGCAACGGCTCCTTCTTCAATCCTGAGGTTCAGACACTGCTCATCTTTGCTTTAAATGGGAGTTTTGTCTGTAAAGAAACTGCAAAATCTCAGCTTTAACTGACAGATTAGCCTAACTCAAATGCATTGCTCTCACTACCTTTTCTATTTTTTCTTATTATTATTTTCAAAAGGAATTACCCTATAACATAAGAGCCAGGTGCAGACCAAAGACCCACTCAGCTAGATAAAAAGTTCATGAGCTGAACTAAAGATTCGAGCATCTCTAGCATCCAGAGTTTCTTTTAGGAGCTATTCTTCTCAACTCAACTGAACTTTCCACTTTATTTCCCCCAACACTAATCAAAACTGGGCATGTATAATGTTGGAAGAGAAACAGAGAGGTAGTTCCAGGAGAGCGAAAATCCTCATTCCACTCAGAAAATCATTTTAAGAGATGGGTCTCTGTATTTTTAAGGAAAGAAAGATGCCTATTTTTCTTAATTATTATTTTTCTTGAGGAAGGTGTGTTTTTATACAGAAGCAAACTGATGAAATCAACACCAGATTGCAAAATATTTCTATTAATTCATATCTCACTTGAGACTTAGAAGTCCTCACACAAAAATGTTGCCTTTCCATTTAGAGCATCTGCTGGGATTCAAGTTCCTCTGCCGTGTGATGACAGCCTCACAGTCAGGCCAGGGAGACACCAGCTCAGCCACTGACTCTGCTGCACAAATGACACATTCACAGTTTTGGCCAAGCCACTACCACTTGCAACCAACTTGTAAGCCCTGGCAGCAAGCACACAGGCAGCTGGAGCATCTCAGCCAGGAGCCCTCCAAGGACACACAGAGCTTGGACTGTGCAAGCAGGGGATCTCTTAGGGTCCCCAGCTGGACCCTGTATGGACACAGACTTGGCCCCTTCCTACCACAGCCTCTGAGCTCGTGTCTACTCAAATCTGGCCATTTGACAAGGGCTATACAAAGGTGCGTGGCCTCTCTACATGCCAGCACCCACGCACAGCTCTGCACTCATGCAACGCATCAGGCACCCCTTCATGGCTAACGACTTCTGCCTCAGTCAGCCTCTGAGCTTGTGTACCTGGGCTTACTGCTTCACTGACCACTGTATGGGGGAGGGAGAGGGCAACAGAGGTCTCTTGAGAGTAGGGGATGTTCAGGCAGTCTCTCTACTCCCTATTCACCAATTCACATGCAAAACAACTAAGTCGTGTCACATAGCACCGTAGACAGAACCTAGATCTTCTCAAAAACCTCTCAGGATTTTCATGCTGAAACACCCAAAATACAAATCCACTACAATCACAAGTAAAAAGCAGGAAGAACCCCCCACCTTTTTATTTATTTATTTATTTTATTTCCAGAAATGGAATCAAGCATCAAAAACAGAGCTGGTAGAACATACTATAAATGGCTTATAGAGGACAGCCGCTCTCAGTGTGTCTTACACTCACTCAGCAATGAGGGTGAAGAGTTTACCAAGTTTCCACTCTAATTCCTGAGCTTTGTAAAAGACTGATTTTTTTTTCTGGATGCTGATATTCTGTGAGCTGGCAATTCATAATGAGTAATTGCCAAAAAAAGTAAGCTTTGAAGAAACCCTTCTTTATTCTTCCTATCTGTGGCTTTTTATTATTAGAGGCGAAATGGATTGAGCTGTGTCACATGTGGTTTATCATTGTTCCAGCACAACTCATTGTTAGCCTATGTACTTCATATTTTCAACACTGCTTTGGGCAAAATTGGTGGGGAGCAGAAAAGTCTTCTTAGAATAGGATAGGAAATGCATCCTACCCTGCATAGGATAGGAAGAGCACAAGGACTTGGGTTTTTTTTTGGAAGGGAGTGGGGGAAAGGCTTGTTAAAGAGAAAATAGATCTCTGAAAATGAATCACAAATTCAGTTTTCAGAATTGGGTACTTTCCCACCTTCAGTCCTCCCACCCCAGTAGGAAGTAGTCTAAAGAGGAAATAAAATAAATACTAATTAACTAAATTTGGCTTTGTTAATTCTACCAGGTCCTACATGAAAAAAGAAGTCTAAGCAACGGCAGGGATGCCAGTTTTGCCTACTTTTGTAACAAGTGTGGCCACTGCCTTGCAGTCCCTTATAAACAAAGCATCCAGAGAAACTTGCAGACCACAGAATATGACTTGTTCTCTTAGAAGGGAACATGCAACTTTAAGAGATTTGTTAGAAGCTAACAAAGAGCAACAAACTGCTGAAAAAGTGTTCCATAAAGGTAATCTACAAACCCAACATCTTAGTTCTCAATACTCCAACTAATGACTTCTTTCAGTGTGGTTATTTATATCCCTTAGCTATCCCTTAGCTTTCCTGGACCATTAGCTATTTTAAAAGATCATACCAAAGGAGGAGGAGAATGAGGAAGGATGTAGTGATTGTTACCATCTTCATCAGATCTTGACGGGAAGCTGCCCCAGGGAATGGCACTCCCCATGCCTCCCACCGTGGCCCTGAAAGGACGAGCATGTCATCAGGAAGTCACCAGAACAAGCAGTGCCACAGCCAGAGCCTTCCATACGAAATAAAGCATCGTGCCACTACAACCCGTACTTTTCCAATTAAATAAAGTAAACCAATAAAACTTACCATGGAAATAATAACCACACAATACACACACAGTTTAGCAACAAGAAAGGAGAAAGCAGTCCTGATAACAAAACATCAAAATTGTCTAACCAGTGAAGAAGTTTTGAATGTCATAGGGTTCACATGCCTGAAGGTAACACAACTGAGTGGGTATTTTTGTTAGTCCTACATTGCTCCATTTTCAAAAGCCCTTCCTTTCCTGCTGCACTTTCAAGTTTTGTTCCTTGTTGGGGCTTTTTCTCTGCTATACTAAATGTAATTCCTTAACAAAGGAATTTTGGGGAGGAATTAGAGAATTACCAGCAAATTATCGACTGTTGTCTCACGCAGTACCACTCTCACAAGCAACAGGACATTTACTGGACACTGATGTCTCATTACATCTAGTATGTAATTTATTTCTCTGCTGGAACAGAACTTATCAGCTTTGCCCATGTGGAGAAAACGTTTCTACCTTAGAAACAAATAGACCACCACAGGCAGGAAGCTGGAAAGCTTAAATGAAAACCCGCTGCATGACCACCAAAGTTAGCTCACTACCAAAGCTGCTAAGGCAGCAGTGTTGAAATGGACCAGAGGTGGCATTTTAGGGTGAGATTTTTGACAAAGCCTGGTCTTGTTGAGGGATGATTTAGAAAAGCGAGAACAATAAAAACAGTTGGGTACTGAGAACTCAGAGAAAGCTGGACTCTTTATTTAGGTGTCTCAGGAAATTCAGCATTAAACAAAAACCTCACATCAACACAGTCCCTTGGTTTTGCCTGAAGAGATAAACAATAATGTTTTAACTGCTGAGAAAATTTATATAGTATTTATAAAGAACTATAAAGTTGCACATTTTTAGTCACTGTCTTCCACTGTAAGAAAGTGCTGCAATCTAAAATGGAATGCATTTTGACTAGTTACATAAACACCCTATTGGGTAGCTTTCATTTTGTAACATTTTATCTGTGTTTATACAGGGCACGATTGCATTGTGCTCTAGATATACGTAGAATTTGAAGCCATGAATTTCAAATCCATTCAAGTTCAGAAGAACCCAGACCTAATATTTCTTAAGAAAATATATAAACCACTCATGTTAGTTCAGGTACATCAGAAAATGCTGAATAAAGGTAAAAAACTCCCTTTGGCCTCAGACTAAACATGGAAAATTTCAGTCCAAAAGTGCTTTTCATACAGTTATGAGCTAATGAACAAAAAGGGGTTCTAATAATCTTTCATGAAATGTTAGCTGTAAAATCTAGCAGTAATAACACAATCTTTATTTCATTGCCAATACGACTACTTCAGAATAGTAAAAAATGAAACAAAATAAGCTGCACCAATTAATTCTAAGAGGTTTTATCTCAATGAAAATAGAAAAGACCCGAAAGACTGGGCCAAAATACATATAAGGAAAATTCCAAAATAGAGACAATACTTGTTTACGCCTGACTGGAGCCAAGGTTAACAAACCCTCCTTACCAAACTGCTTCCAGAATCCTTGGGCCTTTGTCCAAGGACAAGGGAAATGCCAACTGGGCCATCCAAATCTGCCCACAGAGGTTATCCATCTCTTTGAAAAGAGATGAAGGGACATTCTCATCTGAGTGCTTTCCAAAGTCTGAAACAACTGCTCTTCACCTAAACAGTGGGACTGCCAGCAGAAGCTGTATAAGCCTCCAACTTCCCCCAAAATTATTAATGTTGAAGCACTATACTTTCAAGACACACCTCTAAGTACCTGTAAAACCTGCCAGATAAAAGCCAATTACTACAAGAAAGCATTGAAAGGCATCAGGCTGGAAGCCCTGCCCCGTAAAACCGAAATTCCCCACGTCCTTTATTGCACATGCTTTCCACGATTATCCACTCCCTCACATCAACCTTCATAAATCTCGACTGCCAAAACATCTATCAAAGCACTTACTGATAAGAAAAGACACGAACGAATTTCTTATTCGGCCGCCTTTTTTCCCTTCTGAAAAAGACACTTTTTAACAGGTTCTTGGCCAAGATTACATTTGTATTCACACAATGCTCCCTTTATAGAAAGAAGTAATGTAACCAATTATGAGAGCAGCCCCTGAAAAAGCTAACTAATGGCTTGACTTGGTCCACATTCATATCAGCACAAAGTAACTAATTGTATACGACGCTTGATAATGCAGCACTATGTAAGGAAAAGATTGTGCAGGAACACTCTACAACCTAAACATATTCATTCTGAAAGGATCAGACCATAAAAAACAAAATGCAATTTATATATGCAGAGAAAAACAGAAACATAGAATTGAAACTGGGGTTATGCACATTTCATTCCTTTTGTACTTCAGCATGTTTATGCCTAACATGCATGCAATTTTCTGATGCATTTGCTGTTACTACATGGTACTTGATTTAGCCTCCTACACTCGAAATGCCATGATATCTACACGAAAAGATAAAGACTATTTCTTTGTCTTAGCTCTCTTCCTCAGTTATCTCAGATTTTTCTTTTCTCTGTGTTGTTTGTATTTGTTATCTATGAGGTATCCTAGTAGTCTAAATAATCATTCATTACATGTTTTCTGAAGCAGTTACCATTCACTATGTGTTTTCTGAAGCACTTACAGCCTGCAAAGTCAATTCTTGGTCAGAATTTTACATCCACAAGTAGAAAACAAATCACAGGATACTTCAAAGTCAGATTCTGTCAAATAGAGGAGGATGTTAATCAATGCAGTTTAATACAAGCCCCTCTGTCACATTGCTCTTAAGATTATGTGTGCTGAGGTGAGCAGGCGGCGATATTAAGAGCCATACACAAATTTCTTTTGAATAAAAATGCTGCCTCAGCCCATAACATCCATCAGCCCATGCAAACTCTCAGGAATCCAACTTTCACTGTAAGTGTCTTTTTGGATCTGTTTATTTCAAAAGATGTGGTATGAATGATGGTATAATAAGTTTTACTATGTTTTAGGCATAAATGACTCATACATCATTCCATTTGAAAGAAAAAATCCTAACATGCAAGTACAATATGTTACCACAGCTGTTCCATGGGAAAAACAATATCTCCATTTGGAAAGAAAATACATTTATGAGAATGCCTGATTAGCAGAGAAAGCAGAAAACAATTCATTATAAACAGTAATATACAACTGCTTTATTTGACATTTTTATGCTTACAGTCTGTTTTCATGGAATCTATTGGATTAAAACATATCCAGCTCTTCCTCTCCCACTCCTAGCTCAGAGTTGTCTTCATTGATGTTATCTATAAAAAAACACCACAAAGCCCTCTAGTTTTCTAAAACCAGTTGCTGAAGGAGGGGTTCTCATGCTAGTTAAACGTAAAGTTGCTGGACAGAGAGCACCAAATCTTCTTGCTTCAGGCATGTCCTACCAGAATTCCAGTTTGGGGCAGAAATTCATGTTCCCTCTCCTTTTTGCTTTGCAAAATACTATGTTTTTATCTTGCATGCTTCCTATCCCCTGCAAAGGCTATGAATTCAGTACTGCAAAGCCAGCAGGTAACGTACCTCTGAGAACTGCAAAACCTATATGAATTCAAGGCAGTGCCACCTTCATCATGACATTTATGACCTCCTAGAGACAAGGCTTCCTGATGTCCCAGTCTTCTCCAGCCAAAGAAACCTCTTCCTCTTACCTTTTTCCATCTTGCCTGTCCTTGTCCTTTCATTTCCATACAACCTCCTCATTAATGGACACCTTTTTCATGTTCCCTCACATTGTAATTCAAAAGTTTCAGATACTTTTGTTACAAATTAATTTACTGTATAAAAGGAAGGGTACTTGCACTAAAAAAAAAAATCAAGACAAGAACATGTAGGAGTGTTGAATGTAGCACTAGTTAAATAATTATGCCATTTGATGTAAACCACTGGCATACTAAAATATACTTAGAAATTATTTACAGTGTTTTGTGACATGCACATGGAATAACATAAATACGGGGGTAATTTTTGTAATGCCATTGTTTCTTTTGATGACAGCAAACACACACATTTCAAAAAAAAAGGGCTAAGTGGATACAGCTGGGCAGTTCTTTATGTAGCATTCCGCAATCATGCACCAAAAGGAACTGTGGACTCCTCAACACCGGAAGAGATCAGAACTGCCTTTATACCTATCTGCTACTGGAGAGGCATCTCAGATGGTTACCACAACTTTTGGTCAATGTAAGAGAGACAGAGAGAGACAGCAGGTAACTAGAAAAAAGGCATGTGAATGTTTCGCCTGCTTCAGGTTGGAGGATTAAAAGTCTAGGTCTCCCACCTTCCAAGCGAGTTCCCCAGCTAATGAGCCCTCAGCTAATAGCAGAGCAACTCGCTCTCCCTCTCAATTTTTCATTAAAATCTCGGAAGAGAATTGTGTTTAGTTCCTCATCAAGACGAATGCCAAGCATGCTAAATTTTTCATGACACTGAATTCTTGTTCTCCTGCCAGCCCTAGTTATGTGTGAACATTTTAGGCTCCCTCAGGCATTTATTTTACTACAGAGTTCTGATATACTTAAGTCTATTAAGACCTAAAATAAACATGCAAAAAGGAGGAATCTGCTAGTTGTTCTCCCAGTCTACATTTTTAAGGAGGTAGTGCCTACTCCAGTGAAGTCTGGAAATTATTCTCTGTCTCACTGGTGAAATGACGGTACATCGAGCTGTGTCAGCTGTAGCAACAGGGTTCAGCTCCACACTACGGCAGGAGCAGTACGGTCTGCAGGCTGGGAAGAAGTAGCCAAATGTGCTGATCCTGGGAGAATCAGCTGGACTGCAAGTGCACAGCTGGAGCAGAAGGCATAACGCTTTCCAGAAAAGCTGGATTTACTAACTCACACACAATGACTGTTCCACATGAGCATCACCCCTGGGTTTGTGCCCAACTGCATCCCTGCCTGCTCCCTTGCAGCCAGGAAAGGGAGAGGCTGGGAGCAGACCGTGACTGAAGAATAATTCACACAGCTTGGCCTTGGTTACCCTCCTCGCCAAGGCCCTTTCTGGAGCAGAAAGCGTGCTGGCTGGAAGCTAGGCTGGCCTGCTGTGCATCAAAGAACTGGGAGTTGAGAAAAGAAGGCCAAACACCAAAAGATTTCAGCCAGATCTTGAAAGGCAGCAGACAACTGACTGAATTAACCACTGGGCGGCAAATCCAGCATGTAGACTATGAGCTGTGCATTCCTGAATTATAGGAAGGGGCTGAAAGAACACCTGTAAAAAATTCCCTCCCCCCCAATATCTGGATTTAAAGTCAGCCACTGAAATAATTTTAAGGTCATTCCTAGTTTATTTACGCATTCCATTAGCTGCTTCTCCAAAGAAGGTCTGGAAATAGACCAAGCTTCTTTGTTTATCTTGAGGTCTTTTATTCCCCACAGCAACTCCAACAGCCATCCACAACGCTCCATTATTCTTATAATCGTTGCTATCACATATTTTAAAAGGAAGCACAAATGGCCAATTTGTGGCCAGAAAATACCACACCTGATACCAAATGTGAAGTTCAACATAGCTGTCTTAGAGACGCTCCAGACATGCATGAAAAAGTGTGTGTGTACGCAGTCTTATATTGGAGATGCAATGTAGATATCTAACTGAGCTGTCATGACCTGCTGGTACACACAAACACACAGATCAGCCCTGTCCCTGGCACATCTTCAGAAAGCTCTCAAAGACCACACCTTCATCTACACAATGCCTCTTATCATCCCTTCCTAAACTCCTGCTTTGCTGCCCCGCCTCCCCCCCACCTTAAAAAAGTAGTTTGTCTTCTTCCATATTTGTTTATGTTGGAAACAAACTTTCAAAATCCTCCTGTTAAACAGTTTCTCTCCCACAGTTTTCAAATTACTATTATGTATATGTTAGCAATCCAGTACTCAGGAGACCAGTGCTCAAGGTCCCTGTAATGAACTAGACTGAACATGGGAGCAGCATGTCTACATAATCCTAGCAGGTAATCCTCACTGAAAGCACAGCCTAAGACAAAAGGCCTCAAAATTTTTTGCCATTCAGACCTGTGAGGGATGTTTTTCTTCAGTACAAATCTGAAAACTGGATCTTACCAATGTTCAGGCATACTGAAGCACTAATATCCAACTTGTTTCTTGCCCTGTTTCTGATGCACCCAAGATACTTTGCCAAAGAGATCTTTATGAAGGCAAAACTCAGAAGATTTCTCTACAAATTGTGAAAGGGGGGGGGGGGGGGGTGGATGCAGGGAAGCCTTCCTGAAGCCTGCAATTCTGTAAAGTGTAGTGTATTTATCATTAAAGAAGTGGGGTTAGAATAGAACTTCTGCATTTTATTTCTTTGTGTTGGTGAATAATTATGAGGAAACTCCAGTTTTCTAGGCTGTCCACAGTAATTGAAAAAAATGAAAGAACAGAATGAAATCTCTATCAAAATCCCTATATAAGCAGTGCTCACTGCTATAGACAAATTTTCATTTAACCTTTGCCTGCCAAACAGTTTAAGTGAGATGCACAATCATGTTAGTTCCACATACCATTTGTAATTAATTTTAGCTCATTACCTGGTCATTTTTGCCCCATTTTCCTCTCCCTCCATCTTTCCTACCTTCACCTTGACAAACTGAAAACGTATTGATACAGAAATTGTTTCTTCCTATAATTGGCAAAGTCCTTAAGCATAACTAGAAAAATGCTGTAATCCCAGTTACAACAGTATTCTTTTTTCATGCCTCTGATATGAGCACGGTGGAGAATCAGACTGAGCGGTAAGCCTGTGATGAATTATACCTCACACCTCTGAACACTCATGGCAGTAGAAAAAGAGAATCAGTCACGTCTCTCACTGAGGGCTGACAGGACGTGAAACACAGAGCAAAGTGAAGCTACAGCATCAGAGCTACCAGATTTTACATCACGTGGGACCTTATAAAGGACCACAAAGCCCCTTTCTTTAAGATAAAAGCACAGGAACAGACAATCTTTTGCTTTGCCTCCACTCTTGAGTGGGAGGGAGCATTCCTCAGCTGAGCTCTGCAGTAAAATTTTGGCTACGCTTCTGCAGACACCTGAGGAGCTTCACAGCTTTTTGCTCTCAAGCAGCAAAAGGGCCAGCTGTCAAGCATTTTACCTGCAATGTCCTTCTTCCTTGTGGTGTGGGAACCCCACTTCAGGGAGCTAAAAGAGCTTAAAAGCCTGATGGACTCAAACTTTAAGCCTAGTGTGACTAAAAATCAGTTCTGAATCTCTAAAATCTGAATATATAATACAAACACTAACACAGCTTTGTCCAAAGAAATGACAAGATTGTGACCTCAAACTTCTCCTTCGGTCATTTTTTTTAAATAACTCATAACTTTGCTCAGCTTTGAACAAGAGCTGTGTAATGAGGAATGCCAAAGTAATATTACCCAAAACTGAAACGTCACAGAAGCTTTACTCAGAAACCAGGCATACTGCTGGTGCACATTTACTATCCATGAGCCAAAATTTGACTAATGTAATTTAAGATTGATAATTACTGATGGAGGCCATATGTGACTTTTTTTTTAAAGGAAACCATCAAATTGAAAATACTACTTCCATCTGACTTTTTTCTAGAATACTACAATTTCAAGTAACATCTCAGATATATATAACTGAAATAACCACTCCATATATTTTCAGGATTTTTAAAGCATCATTCTCTGTAAATGAAATCTTGCCCTCTCCTCAGCCATTGCATTAGTCTCTCAAATGCCATTAAGGGAAATGAAAATATACAAAATCAAACAAACCAAAACAGAATAGCATACTATGAAAACTTGCAAATAATGGAAGCATCAGTCAAATTTTATTAACCTAATTTTCAATATCTGATATGACATTAATCTATAACTATTATCATGGTGGTGGGTACAAAGAACTTTGTTGTGCTGGGCATTGCAGAAGCGTGTAACAGAAAACCCCAGCCCTTTCTCTGTATGAAGTAACAAACAGCTGGCACCAGACAGCATTCATCTGAGAGCAAAAATTCAAAGGAACAATAGCTGAACTACTGATGACGATGTGTCATCCCTCTCCCCAGCGCCTTGCTACTCAAGGTCTTCAATGTGGCTAATGTGCTGCTACCTTCTAATACAGGTTCCAGAAAAGCTCCAGGGAACGGCAATCTGCAAGCCTGTTGTCTATATGCTAGTTAAGTTAATAGAAAGTATAACAACAAACAGACTAAGTGGACACATGTCTGAGAAGAGTAAAATTTCAGTTTTCATAAAGTGGTGTCCTGTCTTATATTAACGTAATTCTTCTAATAGCTCAAATATGTGAAACCAGAGATCCAGTCAACGCAGCCTACGTGTATTGCCAAAAGGCTTTTAACAAGTATTTCGCCAAAGGCTTTTAAAGAAACTAAGAATCCATAGCAAAATAGAGGTCTCTGCACAGCAACATAACTGATTAAAAGACATAACCAGAAATTACTGCTAAATGATCAAGACTGCACAGTGGAGAAAGCTACCAGTGGAGCAGGGATCTGCACTGAGACCCGCTCCTCTTTCCATACCTGTATTTGACCTGGAAAAGCACTGAACCAACCAAGTTTCCAGATGATACATACTTATTCAGGGCAGTAAGGATGAGGGCAAATGGTGAAGAATCACAGGACCTTATGAAATTGAGTGACTAGACAATGAAATGGTAAATTAAATTCACTGTGGATAAGTGTAGAGTGTTGCACATGGGAAAAAATAACCTTATCTTCAACATGTACAGTGATGGGCTCTGAGCAGAACATTACCGCCCAGGAGCAAGACCTTGGGGTTACAATAAATAGTGCCATCAAAATGTCAGCTCAATGCTCAGCTGCTAAAAGAAAGCAGCCCAAATATTAGGTATTGTTAGGTATTGAAGAGGAAGCAAAACAGAGAACACAATTATGCCACTCTTCATACACTGCCCCTGCTTCCAGCAGTGAGGAGTTTAAGATGTATGCTTCATCAGCCAGCATTTTGTGTTTACTGCAAAGGTAGGAGCAAAACAGAAAGCAGCTTAATGCAGAAGAGTGACCTATAATTAGGAGACGAAAGCAGTTTTAACATCGTCTGCATCTCAGTTTCATAAGTTTTCTCTGAGACTGCATCCAAAATTCAGGGTGACAGTGCCTTAAAAATACATTAAAAAAACACGTTCACAAATGATATACATACAATCAATGAGCTCTATTAAAAAGCATTACCATGTATCAAAGCTTACCTATTGATAAATAGTTTTACCAGTATTTGAAATAGCTGGGAGAAGACAAGTTTGAATATTTGCCTTCACTCTAGTATTATACAGCCAGGTAAAAATCACTTTGCTGGGCCATTTTGAAGCAACTGAAGATTTTAATCCTTAAGGGTAAGCACAAGTGCCCGCAAAAGGGGGAGTAGAAACAAATGAATCTAAAAATCTTTATAAAGTATTGCCTTTCTCACTGCTCTCTTTTCCTGATTTTCTTTCCTATCAGCTAGCCTGTTCACGGTGCTGCTGGAATTGACTTTTTGGTGTTTGAACAACACACAAATGTTTTCACCCACTGAGGTTTTCTAACAGAAAACAACTGAATTAAGACTAGGCCTTCACATTTCTAGCTGATCTCTATGCATCTCTCCTAAAACATCTGCTTCTTGCTTTTACAAGAAAGGATTTGCTTGTCTGCTAATGGACTGATTCTACTCGTTTCTTTGTCTTAATTGCATGAGTCATGAGATTGTTCTGGTTTTCATTTGGATTGTTAAATATAAGACAGAATTTGTCTATCAATACTGGCTTCAATACTGGCTATACAAAGTGTGCTGTCTTCTTACTTGCATAAAACACAGTCTACTCACTTCACATATGCACACGCATGTGTATAAGAGAAACACTCTACCACCACAATCTGTAAGCAATCCATCCACTAGCTTTGCTTGATGGGTAACAGAATGAATACAGAAAGGTAGAAAATAAGTTGGAAGGAAAAGCAGAATTGCGATGAATAATTATTCTTTAATTGTAAACTCCTAAATGTCTCAAATATGAGCATAAGTATTTTTCCACAACAAATAAAACTATGTAGGGTATTTCATTAGTTTAAACTGTTTGCTAAAGAGTTGCTACAGGAGAGTGTGGATGGACTAATAACACACATCCTGAAATTGACCAAGCCACAAATTATTTTTTGCCTTTGTTCTAGCCTGACATTTCATTAAAAATCATGTAGGTGTTATTTCAATTCAAATGTTATAGTATTCCATTATGAATAAGGATTTTTTTTTTTTCCCTATAGCCATAATTCTCTACCATTGAACTGTAATTGAAGTTTCTTTTTTGAAGGCACACTTTTCAATTTGTCCTGTCCAAGCACGTTTTTATGACAGGTCATGAAGGACACTCAGCAGGAATCGCTCTGGGAAAATAAGTAGTCCAAACTAATAAAAAAGCTTCTACAGGGAATAAACAGCATGATTTTAATTAAAATAGAATGAAGAAAGCAAAGTAAGTATTAGCTGGTAGCTATGCACTAAAATTTTCAGTCACTGCAAGTAAGAGGAAGTCAGTCAAACTTCTCAGAGAAATGCCTTCAGTGCTCTTAAAGCAATGCACAGACATGTGCAATGTGACAGGCAGCAGACTGAACCCAAGGCAGGCACATCAACTCACTAACTAAAGCTCTGCATCCTTCTATCAGACGAGACAACTTTGGTGTTTCGGTACGACTACAGTTAACTTTTGCTAACTGGAGAAAACCAAACTTAAAAGAGGTGACCACCTCTCCTCTCTCTGTATTCTGCTGTTGACTACAAATTAAGTCATTATCTGTCTCCTGAAGTGAGGGAAGAAACATTAATTATCACAGAAACCCCTGGACCGCTAGATAAATTGTTCTCTTGACCCTGTGTTGATTTCAAAGTGCACGGCTGAGATGCTGCAGCTACAGCAGCTGCCTTCGAGCGCTGGCACTAGCACTGGGCAGCTACAAATCACTGGTGCAGAGCACGTGAAGTGTGAAACGGCAGCCGGCCCCTTTAAAAGTCCTGATGCACCCTGATACCTTAATTCTGTGATGCAGTTACAAAACGCTGAATAAATGAAGTTTTTCAGAAAACCATCCTAACTGAGCTCCTCATTACAGATCTAATTACAAGCTATCTTTATAATGTACACCTGACGACATCATGTAAAGCACTTTTCTTTAAAGGTCAGAAGAACTAAAAGAACAATTTTGCTATTTATAGTAAAGGGTGAACTTTTCTTATTTGGCTGTTTAAGCAGCCAACCCTTGAGTTTAATGTAATTAGGGAGGGGATATTCAATTTACAGTATCCACAATTAATGATAATTACACTGGTTCAAAAAAGCTTTGGGTAAGCATAAGAAACCTTTGTAATTACATTCCGTTTCCAAAATGACTTGAGCGCCATGAACTCAAAGCATTTCAGCAAATGAAGGCCAAGGCACATAAAAGGAGAGCTACAGAGCTTTAAAAGCAATACTGTTTAACATAATGAGCCGCCCGACCGGAGGGAGATCGCAAAACGCGCTCCATAACTCACCCCGACAGCCCATGCCATCTCCTTCCCGCTCACAAACATCCATTAAGAAAAATATAAGCCAGCTCCCTCATCGCCTCCTTCCCATCCTTCGCCAGCATCACTCAACTCCCCTCGCAGAGCAGACCCGGGAGCGAGCCCACATAACTCCGCTGGGCTCCGGCAGGCTGTCTCAGGCTCCGGCTGCCGATCCTCTCATGTTCAGAGAGCGCTGGCACTGTGAGCAGGAAACCGTGTTCGTGTCCCCCCTGCTGCCAGCCTCGCACACGCAGCAGATTAGCTAGGTCAGCAATCCACCAGGAACAAGGTGAAAAATAAACAAATAACCACGTTCACAGCAGCTGCGGTGATCGCTCTCCAGAAGATTATTCAGGCATTATGAGAGAGACAGTATTAAACGCTGCCACTTGCAGCTTCACGGCTCTCTGCGTATTCGCATCAGCCTGGGATGAGCACTTAAGGAGTATCATTGGAGAGCCTGCCCAGCTGAGCATCTTCCATTAAGTTTTTGTCTTAAAAGGAGATAGCGGGAATCTCTCTGCCTGATAGGCAAAAGGATTGTCATAATTCATTAATAACACAGCCTTGCTCAGGTTTCCTTCAATGAAATCAGGCAGGCAGCCTATGTAGAAAATGCTGAGAGAAAAACAGCTTCTCCAGAGACAATGCAATAAACTTGCCACTATTTGGCATCATTTGGTGCCTGAGACATGGATGATCAACACTATTCCACACGATCTGTCAGTACCCCTTAAGGGTCCTAGAGAAGAAACCCACAAAACAAAGTAAATCCTCAGCAGGATGAGATTCATCGACTGGAAGTGAAAACTTCACATTTTAGCTGCAGAGATAAAAGCACCGGTCTGCTTTTGCTACACCCAGGGCAAAGCTGGCAACTTTTGATAAACCATTTGCAGCCAAAGGGAACAAGCTAGAAGAGGTGAGGTAAAAACCAACAACTACTATATCAGAGTACTGCAAAAATTAACAGGACTATCACAACTCTTCCATCAGATTTTAAATCCATCTGAAGCCTCGTTTTCTTTTAAGTAGGAAAAATAGAAAATACAATCAAAGTTATCCGTTAGGTAAGGAAACAAGCTCAAGATAAAGTCATTAGGATAGCATCAAAATAGGAAGGGATTTTTTTCTTTGTCTAGTGCACATACATTCATACAGAGCTAAAATGCCCTTGTTATGTTTAATTGAGTCTTCTGTACTTCCTCCAATGAGGTCTGTTCATTATGAAGAAATGAAGAAGAAAGGTACTCTTACTGGCATTTGATCCACTAGCATTTCATATACACAACATTGCTTCAAAGGACAAAATAATCTAGCAAGACAGTAAGTACCCACCAGTTCAATGTAGAGCAACTGTTATGATCCAAGGCTTAAATAGCTTTCAGCATAAAAAACAGTACTACAAATTTTATATTTACTATGACGGGGTTTCCAGGTTTGCATTCTATTTTTAAAAGATGCTTTATTTTCATGTAACGGAAGCAATTCAAAATTTATTTTGTACAATTAGAAAAAGCAACAAATATACTGAAGATGGCTGATTATTGATTTCAGAACATACGTATCACAAAATCATCTTTTGCAATAAATTAAGTTCAGGTAATCCGCAGACAGCACAATATTCTTGCTTCCCTAAGCTGCTTTTCTGTTTCACTTAGGCACAATAATTTACCTTGAATGTAATATCCGTCTTTAAAACTATGGTCTATAAACATTATTAAAACCAGTACTATTAGCACATCTACTGATCACTATATTCCAGCAGAATGCAACTGATTGAACAGAAATCAATAAAGGTATTTAATGACTTCATGAGAAAAATAAGTGACCCTCACACCCTTAATGGATTAATGTCACTTATGCGCAACACATTGCATAATGCTGACACAGAGCCACTCAAAGCAGTGTCACTTTTCATATGAGTGCCTTAAAACCTTATCAGAGGGAAATTGTGTTTTAATGCTATTTCAGATGTCATTTTTGAGAGGATTTTTACAATCCCATTTCATAAAGCAGAAAGCATGATCTGAATCGTTACAAGTAGCTTTTGTCATTGGCATATGTACTAGGTCACCCTGTGAAGCTAGCTAGTGAAATGAAATCCTGAACACAGAAGGAAGATAACATTTTGAAACATTACTCACACAACTTGTTTACTCTTGCCTTTCATCTCTGAATACATCTTGATCTATATATCTGAGTCTTCAATTAATTACCAACAGCATGCTTTGCTAGGGAAGGGAAACCACTGCTCATAGTGAGTCCTACTGCATGAGGCAGGATGCACATCTCCCCAATACGTTACCTGAGAACCAAAACGGGAGAAGGGAGATAATCTAAATGTAAGATTACTATGTCATTAAATGAAAGATTGCATCTCAGCCACTGAGACTGTGACCAGATCTCTTAAGAATAAGGATATCTGTCTGGTCATCTCCAATTAACTGCTTTGGTATCATATTTTACATGTATTCACACAGCAAGCCATTCACACTCTCCTTCCTTTATCTTCACTTTAATAGATTAAATTCATAAATATGCAGGATCTACTAGTTATCTCTTCAGTGACATCAAGACTCATTTTTGGGAAAGAAACAAGTCACATTCAAAACGTTAACATGCATTGTCTAAGCAAGCTTTGCCACCACCAGGCTGCATTTACAATTCCTTTGCAGTAAACCCAAACGTAACTGAGGGGAGGCTGATGGTTCAGATTTCTTGTTCTATTTGTCATACTATCATATTACCATAATTTTATGCTTAACATGAAGAAAAATGAAATTACTAAAAAAACCCTTTTTCCTAAAGACAATTTGGCCCCAGCTTTCATATGCAGTTTTCACCTGAAGAAACAGGAAAAAACTGCATTCAGATAAAACAAGCAAGCAAATGCAAGAGCTTTTTCTGACTGACTTGAACACTTCCTTATTCCTCCCCAAAGGATATGAAAACTCCTCCAGTAAATGCAGCATCATAATTGGCTATAATTGACTCCATCCTTCAATTTTTAAGGCAATCTATAAAATATGGATTGTTTTGTCAACTGGGAGACAATTTTGTGACACCACACTGTTTATCTCGTTACAGTGATCTCAGCTGCATTCAATATCATTTGTTACCCCTCAGACTACCTTATTTCTGCTGTAATCCTGGACCTCTCTACATTTAATGCATTGCACACTAGCTTGGTGTAACACCAAACATTTTGAGTGCTACCAAAAGGAAATCACTTGCTGAAGAACATTGTAATAGAAGGTAATAGTAGCAATGATACAGTCGCAGGTGAAGCACAGCCATTGTATTCAGGCAAGCAAGCTCTTTTCCAGTAGCTCAGTGTACCTCACACTACACTGTCATTAGGCCATCTCACAACTTACCACATGCAAATCAGAAAGGATGTGGGACAAAAAATTCAAGGTTTAACTTCTTTGCTGCTGTTTTTCTATTACACCGCTGTTCTACTGCACTTATAACATTTTAACGCAAACTGACAACACTCTGGCCCTATAGACTGGCACCGCGGTAGTTTTGCAACAGACTCTTATGTCACAACAATACGATGATTTCTGCATGGGAATGACTTCATCTGGCCATTTCTATTAGCTGAATAAATGCAAGCATCTCACAAAGATATCAGCCTCAAACACGGAATCAGAATGATGGAATTAGTTTTCTTCTTATATATGTCTTCCAATAATTATTTTTATTTCTACATGTCTCTGTGCTGCAACGCTTCAATCAAAAACTGAAGTAAGTAGAAGGAAGATAACTAAAACCTGAAAACCCCAAGTACTGCAGCAAATGATTGAAACACTGATGTAATCCTGTCCATGGCAACAGTTTAATTACAAGCATCTTGGCAGTGAGCCTGCTCTATGTGTTGATTCTCCCCAGCAGAGAATGCCATACATCTTTGTGGCATAACACATGTCATCTTTGTGTTATGCTCTACATGACTACATGGAGAGGCCAATCAAAGGTGAACAAGGAATAGAGAAGTTGTAGTAAATTACTGGGGTAATACAGGAGTGAGTATGACAGCCATGAATAATTTCACTCCTGATGATAAGCAAGCCTAAGGAAAAAAAAGAGGGACAGAAAAAAATACCAGGAAGGTGCTACCCACAGCAAAGTAGTACTACAGTCCTTAATTACAGTGCTTACGGCATACACCATTAATAACCCTCTCTGATGAATAGCATGAATCCTTGGTACCCATCTCAAAGTGTCCCGTCTCAAATTCTTGTTCCCTGGATCACAACTGTCTTGGCATCAGTACTGATGGGGTCAGAGAAGGACCTTGCAGTCCTAGAAAAGAAGGTCTCCTCTCCCACCAAGGGACACAGGGCGCATAGGCCATGGCTACAAAACACACTGGAGGGCAAAGCACGCCAACAGGAGTCGATCTGCTGGGTGGAGCAGCTGCTGTTGAGAGACGGACAGTCACATGATTTGTATTTTAAGGGCTTCCCTTAGGGCTAGTTCCAGCACAGTCCTGCAGGCAGGAACATGTGTGCAGCTGAGAATGGGAAGAGCACTGCTGGAACGCATTTTCCAGCTTAGTGCCACCCAGCAGGCATCAGCACGTGTACTCTGATACCACTCTGTGAGACAAATCAAAGTATGTGGAGCCAGAAGATTTGCTGAAAGGTCATACTCCCAATCCACAGAGATAGTAGGCACTCCATAGGGGAGGTGTAACATCATCCTTGAGGTGCAGAGTTCATTCCAGTAAACTAGAGGGCAAGGAAGCAAAAGTGGAATCTTTGGAATAAGGGTGTAAGGGACAGGGACCTTGGCAGGCTTAGGAAGTTTTGAATAAATGGTAAAATCTGGCTGTGACTGTTACCAAGATACTTGCAATTAATTTCCAGGCAGAAACATAAAAATATAATAGAATCATATTTTATAACTCACCTCACCTACAATTTATTTGTTTGAAGGTGTTTGTTAAAAAAAAAAACACAACCAAATCAAGATGCAAAGAACGAACTCTATTCAACCAAATGAATACAACAACATATTCTACATGGAACTGCAACCTACAGTGTTTATTTACACAAAAAAAACCTCCCTTAAATTCCAGATCTGTTTTTTGAAGCAAAATTTAGGAAAAATCTCTCTGAAATACCGAAGCAGCAGTTTAAGATTATACTATCTGCGTTTTACTTTAAGGAAACATTCTGGTAATTTTTAAGTGTGTGAACAAAGGTTTTGCGAAATCCTGTTAGGCTATTACATGTGGTAAGAAAACCATCAATCACTCCTGCAGCCTGGTGTCCACATTCACAACTTAACTCAATAAAGACTGTTTTTAGTTTCTATTAAAGTATGAATATTTTATGTATGTAACCACATAAATCAATGAGAATACTCATATATGTATACACATGGATCACACCATGTATATGCTTCTTTGAAGAATGCACTGAAAGCAACTAAGAAACCTGAAACAATGGCACACTAAAAAACTGACTTCTTAAAGTTTACAGAAATTGAGACATGTTCAAATCAAACATGTAATTTTGAATTTTTAAGAGTTAAACTTACGCCACACAACTGTTGTTCCACTCTGTATTTTTTATTTGCAGATGTGTAACTATTTCCATCTCCAAGACACTGCGACTGCATTACAATATGAAAACAACCTTTTTTTTAAATACCAAATATATGTGGACACAGTCCACTTGCTGTGCATTACCTCTGACAAACTGCTTTGAAACAGAAAATGTTAGAATCTAGAGGACTCTGCCTTACATTCACTAGCTGTTTTTCATTAAAATTTATTTAAAACACTGAAGAAAGGGATTTTTTTTGTTTTTGTGGGTACAAGCTACTGTTCAGTTCCTTACATTATAAAAAACTATGAAATCGCAGAAGTAAAATTGGATTAGTTATTTAAGCTTTGAAAGCCCAAGATACTCATCTACGTTCTTCCAGACATGGTCATTTTTAGGTCTGAATTCAGTTCTCCTATTTCAGCTCAGGGTACTCAAGAGGTACTCTGGTTGTCTAAGCAACGATGTATTGAGAAATGCCTGTCCTTGATAAAAAGTCCTTTTATGTATTATCTATTTTTTTTTCAGTGCTAAGCATTCTAGTTTGTCAAAATAATAATAAAAAAATATTGTTTGATCATCTCTTTACCGTAGAGGTTCTTTCATAATAAACACATCTAAAATACCTATGTGACTGTTCTGATCGAATGATTACCTGAATAAAACACCCGGCTGATTACATTGAATATTCAGTTACCTTACTTACCCTTCAACAGCTAGAGAATACAATGGAAGAGAAACCCACAGGAATTCCTGGTAAAGATACTTTCTCAAGACATGAATCAAAGCCAGAAAAACATGAACAGTTACATCACTCCTCCGTAAGTTCACCTTGTTATTTCCACAAAAACGTAATTTGCAAAATCTTCAGAAAAAAAGAAAAATAATGCATCCCTGTGTCAGGCCAGGGTTTGTGGAAGAGATGGAAAATGAGAGTCTGCTCTCTGGCACATGGAAATACATAGCACATACAGTGCTTTTGATGAAGGCCTTTTAGAATCTGGGTCTTTCAGTTGCACTTTTATTTGTGAAAAAGAACTTCTAAATACAAGAGTGTCTGGGTTTGTGAAAAAATGTATTTGGCAGTGCTTAGTGCCAGCTATGACACAGAAGTTTTGCAAAATAATTCGGAAGTACCAATGCAAATGTGAATTAAACAAATATATATTTTAATGAACCAAGAACTGAATTAACAATTACAGAATACCTCAAAGATCCTAATGATTACTAAAACTGACATTAAAGTTTGTAGCCATTTAATCTTTTATTACTTTTGGTGCATTACTTTAGATCAAAGTACACAAATCTGGCTGAAGGTATTTTTGCCCTAAGATCTATATCACAAGTCTTTTTCCCTAATTCGAAATCTAAATAAAATACACCCCGCCTCAAGCTGCCTATTTATAAAATCCCCAAAAGAAGGGGATGATTTGCCATTTAAGAATTCCTAGCTATCAGTAAAGGTAGTAAAAATCCTCTAGCTCAGAATAGTTATTTTGACCAGTCTCCCACTAAGCAGAGTTCAGAAGCTGATGAGATACAAGCCTTGTGGAGAACGTTAAGCAATATATTCAGCTGGACACATGTTCCTGATGACCATGGCTAAAGTCAGACTCACAACTGTCCAGTTATCTACATAGAAACAGTGGCTCAAAGCACAAGGGCAGTTCCGTGAAGAACAAGGTGCTACTCCATGTAAAGAACTGCAGTGACATTTGGTGTTTTCTTTAAAAAAAAATAAATAAATTAAAACCCCTATGCTAGGACCTCCAGTGCTTAGGTTTTAGTCATTGCTGTATTTAGAGTCCAACAGATTCTTTCTCCGAAGTCCCAGAGACCCAAGGGAACATATGTAAGATATTTCACTTTTTACTGAAGCAGTGGAGAAGACTTAAAGCTTGGAAGGGTTTCTGGAGCAGCACTAACCCACCGCACGCTTCTGACTACTCTCCCTGGGCTGGTTTTGATTAAAATGTTGAGAGGAATCATAGCTCAAGTAAGCAGGAGACAACTGCAGTAGCTGACAGATCAACAGCCATTCAAAACTAACCTGCAAGACACCTCTCAAACCATGTTAATTGTTTGACAATTAACAATTGGAGCTTTTTATTGGGAATGCACAATGAACACACCCAGCAGGGGACTTCACTTATTCCACTCTGCTCCACTGGTGACATTATCCTGGGAAACTTTTGGTTGGCAAGATTAATCCTTCAGAAAATAAATACTTTGGAAGCAGCTGAAGGGATAGATTTATAATCCCAGATGACTGCCTTACAAGTAAACATTGCTATATGACAAAGCTGTTGCCTAATTTTGAAACTTTAAATACTAACACAGCCTGTCCACTTATCATATAAAGTAAGTTAAGCACATTTTGGCACAGAGCTTTGCAAAGTTATTTAAATGTACTTGAATTAAATATTCAAATGAAGGTGAACATTCTCAACAGGCTATAGTTGTCTGAAGTATCTCTGATAATTTCTACAGTACAGAGGCTTGCAACACAAACAGAAAAAAAGGCTACATGGGTGGAGCCAGTTTATTTCTACAATTCAACACAATGCCAAATGTGCAAAACAGTAGCTTGCATCTTGGGCTCAGTTTAATCACCTCACTGCAGTACAAAGTGCAGGCTATTAAGCCTTGCTTCTGATTATCTCAGGCCCTGTAGTGAACTCAAATGGATGTATTATTTTTGATTTGGGCAGGAGCTTGGGTACCTCTACACCAAATTCTTTGTGGGTTATTTAAACACATATTTGGATCTACTCAGAGTAGCAGTACCTGGAGAAGAAGCACCAAAACATAAATGTTCCAAGATTTATAAATAAAACTAGTTAAATAAAAGTAACAACCCTACAATAAAACAATCCTACAATTAATAAAATTAATTTTACAAAATCAAACCAGAACAATGGAATTATTCAGTTTACTGCAATTATTATATTAAATAAGCAAGTAATTTCTTACGAGAACTGATAATATTAGAGACTTAGACCTTGTTTCAGCACTAGGCCCTAAATGAGAGGGCAGCATAAAGCTCTGTGTGAAGTGAAACTGTGTTCCAGCTGAATACAAGTGAGCATGAAAGGATCAGCTCGTGTCCATTTTAAAACAAGTACTTAGACTGAGGGTCTCAGGACAATTATGGAAGCCTCCTGTTCTTCCTTCTCTTCACAATCAGATATGGATAAAATAGACCACTCCTTCTCTCCTCAAGATATTCCATCTTACTACATTTTAATTCACACACAAGTTTGAAACACAAACCCCCTGTCTGAAAAAGACACGTCTAGTATGTGATGATGTATTGGGCAGAAAAGCCATTTTACAGGTTACAAACTATTAAATTGGGACTGTGCTCAGAAAAAAAACAAAAACCTGTGTCTGGCTCTGTACATTCCTACGCTACTTGACCACACCATTAAATGGGGAAAACGCTAAAGAAGATTATCCATTTATAATAATCAAAGAAAACAAACTTAAACAGTACACTTCTTAAGCAGTATGCTTGCTGCTATTTCTGTATTTTAATTATGCTTCTGGAAGCTGGTATATTTGACGAGATTAGCCATTGATTTTTTTGCTTCACTAGTATCAGTGGAGCACTGGGTTTTTAAACTACATGCTTATTTGCAAGATACCAACCCACTTAAGAAAGCAAAGGAAGCACAAGCCTTTAGCAAGTCTGGTTTACCATATGATCAAACAAGAAGGCAAAACTTAAAAAAAAATAACTACTTTTTCTTCATCAGACTATGAAGCCTGCTTGCTTCTGATCATTCACCTCCCTTAGACCAGGAAGCCAGAACACAACAGTTCAATTTCAAGGCCTTGTTAGTTTGGACTGACCATCTTAGGCAGAGTGCAATCTGAAAATACTTTGTGTTCAGACATTTATAGTCTATTCAACAGAAGCCAACATAAGTTCTTCATGGTTTGACAAATTATTTTTAAAAATCTTCCAAATGAAAAAAAAAACCTTCCTGAAGTATAAAAGTCAGACACAAAACTAGGAAAAAGGTGGGAAAGAAAAGCCTCAAAAGCTCTAATGTCTCAGTCACAAGCAAAACAATTCTCCCTCTTTTTTGCAGACAGACTTGAGATCCTATATTATAGATAAATATTCCAGTCAGCAGTTCAACTTTTAACAAACTTTTAACACAATAATTAGGAGAAAAATACTGGATTATCAGAGAGAAACTATATTGCTAACAGAAAACACGAGTTTGATTTCTGTCTTCATACGTAAGCCTAACTGCTTCACCTTAGCTCACCTGCTCAAAGATCTCATTTGTGCTCACACAGACTATCTCCTTCTAACCAGGTAGTTGCAGCTATGTTCATAAGACCAGATAACAGTTTTTTCTTACCAAAAAAAAAAAAAAGCAAAATAGATTCATGGGGGATGTGAGTGTGAAGCACAAAGAAAATTAAAAGAATATAGTGAACAAAAACGTAAAAGGAAAATCAAATTTTTCTGCATAATATTAATTTGGTTTGTTTCTACGTTGATTTTCATTAATACAATTAATATTCTAAGCCTTCTAACTGCGGCCCAATCCCATATTTTCTTCCAAGTGGGCAGATCTGTGTGCCTGTAGGGAACTCCACTTAATTCAGTGGGTTACGCAAGGCTGTAGCCATTTGCAGATGCGCTGCCTGTATTTTTTTCCTTTCTATCTGTCAATGCATTTTAAACAAAACAGTAAAAATTGCAACATATAAAAGAAAAACCTTGCTGTACCCACTTTACTAAGCCCATCACCCCTGCCTGTTTTAAAACTGGGTACTACAAACTCCCGCTTATTTCCTCAAGCCATTTGCCAAAGAACTGGATTTGTGAGGACTAGCAAACCATTTGCAGCACTAAGGAAAACTCTTGACCACTGCTTTTGTGGAATGGTATAGTGAAATTTAAGAACTTTTGTATTTTGAAAGCAGTGGTAATTAGTCCAGGTTTGAATTAGTACTCTTGGCCTGTAATACTTCATATTCTGATAGAAGTGGCTTTGCTGTGAAGCTCATTTCTTTCTTGGCTTTCTCTGATGAATGATTACAGCCTATAGTCTGAAAAATATATATTTTTTTTAAATTCAGAAAACTTAGATGTATGAGAAAAATGCTGTTAGACAGAACCACTTTGTTGTCATAAAAATCTCAGAAGCAATAAGCCATACAGACAGGGGCCCTGTTCAATTAGAGAGGCACAGACAGGTCCAGACAGATCTGTTTCCTTTTTTTCCTTTTAAATGCAGCACAGATAACACACTTGCTTCTACCAACACAAACGTGAAGATCTGTATGGCAAAGTTATTGAAACTCAAAACAAAGGTTCAGGTTAGCTAAGTTCCCCAGGCTTGACCAGCTCTGCTTATAGGCTTAAGTGGAAAAGGCAGACGAGTCTTGTTAAATTGAAAACCATGTTCCTCTTCAATACAGTTGACAAAAAAAGCCAGGTATTAAAACAAGGCATACAGTCTATCATTTCAGAAAAATAATATACATGTATCTAGCTGTAAATCATTATTTTCAATATTGAACAATACTGTGCAAGCAGGAAAGAAAAGTCATTCAGTCTGGACCAGTTTCAAATCTGACTCAGTGTGACACCGGTTCGTGCGGCTGCACTCAGCGGTTCAGGTGCGCGGTGAGTCAGGCTGATGCCGCTACGCAAGGAACGTTCCCCAAAGCCACAATGAGCCATCAGCCTGCAGCCATACCATAACCCTGTCAATATTGGATAAAATAAGATGACTGTTAGTGCAGGCTCAACGGATGGTAACAAACACTGATGGGCACTGCTAAAAGCTTGACTACGAAATTACAGTAGTATCTGCTCTTGAGGGGAAAGAGCTTCGGCAGAAAGAAATACTTTTTCCTCTTTTCCCCATTTTTTTCTTTTCCTTTAATAAAACAGAATTTAAATAACTAGTTGGATATATTGTATCTGAAAGTATGGAAAATGCTTTTGTTTTTTAACATGCACGTCTTGGTACATCAAAATTATGTAATATTGTTCTCCCATTTATAATTCCCCCCCAAAATACCAAAATGATTCCATACGTGGATGCAAACACACACCAACAGAAATTTTGCTTCAACCTTTGAAGCTCAGTCTATTGTGACCTCTCCAAGCACGGATTTAAGTACTATGAAGGAAGACGCTCTAACCAACCAGTACATGAAACTAATGGATCAGAATCCTTTTCTCCACCTCAGCATTTAGCTGTGGTTTCTGAAGGAAACATGCAACTGTATACCTCTCATATCACACTGCCTTGTTAAAGGTAACCTGCAACAGCCAGGTGCTTTTTCCTTTGATAAAGTCCAAAGGAAAGATGAAAGAAGTGATGGTAAAAGTATGTAAAATGCTTTAAGAACGGACATTTCACTTTAGCTCCATTTACTATGTTATGTCACTACATTTAGAGTACTTTGATATCACAGTGAAAAAAATGGGGGAGCAAAGTGTAGGGAGGGAGAAAACCCAATTATGAAGTTTCAGTTATGCAACAACATTAAACATACTTGGGCTTCTTCTAGGTTTTTCTTTTTGTTTGTCTGGTTGGTTTTGTTTGTTTGTTTGGGGTTTTTTGGTTTTGTTTTTGGTTTTCACAGAGTATACCATCCATTTCTGGGCTGATCAACCCAACACTACACACAGTGAAACAATATTTTATAAATCTGTAGCTGTAGACAGTATGTATTTTGAAATGTCTTAACGCTAAAAAGCGTCTGTGGCATTGTAATACTCCTATTCAGTTTTTTGTATCAAAACCCTCCTTCCAAAAGGGATTTAGAAGTCCCAAATGCTATACTTAAAGGCTCCTCAATTCTGGAGGAGATACTTTACTTTCAAAGCTTTTTGGAGACACTACAAAGATGTGCACTCCGAAGCATTTCCTC
Organism: Tapera naevia; assembly: GCA_033556795.1. Taxonomy (NCBI): domain Eukaryota; kingdom Metazoa; phylum Chordata; class Aves; order Cuculiformes; family Neomorphidae; genus Tapera; species Tapera naevia. The sequence goes on along the minus strand of JAUMJJ010000172.1, from coordinate 10,434,183 downwards.
TGTGATCAGTTTGAAATATTTCAGAAATATTTCTATTTGCCCATTTAAAATACATTGATTCCAGATGTAATCTAACCAGCATTAAAAGTTATTTTATATAATTTAAAATCTAAACAAAGCATTTCAAAATGATCTTTGGGAAATGTTTCCAACCAATTACAGTGACGTTGTTTAGTTTTTTTGGGGTTTGATTGTTTTTGGTTTTTTTTTTTTGTATTACCAACCATTAAAATTTTGAGGACTTCTATTTTGTCCTGAATTGGAATGGGAATATTCCCTCTGAAACTCTGAAGCTGTTTTTTCTTTACTTCAATTCAGAATATTTACACAGATTATTTCTGTTGCTTGATGAGCATGCAGCATACTTTGATTTGTAATGAAGAAGGGGGAAATGAGCCATGGCACCGTCTCCTTAGGAAGTGTATACTTCAGACACACAGTAAAACCACAATTAAGGCATCTGCCTACAGCCTTGCTAGGACTGGGACTCAAGTGAGAGCTGTATAACCTTGGATATGCTTACAATGGGAATTTCTGTGCCTCAGTGCAGGAACGGTACCCCAAAAAAACCTACCTTATATGCCTGAGAACTTGCAGAGGTCCAAGCTTTCACCAGTAAAGCTGCAAGAGCTTCTTGAATTTTGCTACTGAATATCTTAGCGTTATCTTATCTTTCTCTTTCTGAATATATTGCATCTCAAGGCCATTCCCTACCCACAAATGCGACTGGCCAAAATCCCTTGATGCTCTCAAATCGTAAAAAAGCTCTGACTGCCTAAGGCCATCGTCAGATGCGTTGCCCTGGATGCATCTGAGTGGGGTGAAAAGGTTATTGCTCCAGCTGCTCCTCACCAGAGGGGCGGGGGGGAACATCACCCCTGAGCATCACAACTACACACTCATTTCCTAACCCTTCATGTCAAAGTGACAGGCTAAAAAGGCTTTGTTATTGGAACTGCATAAGGAAATGGGGACGATCTGGACAGGCCAGGTTAGGGAGTAGCTACCTGGGCATTAGCTGGCACGTAAGGCCGGGAGGCTGGGGCAAGCATCTGGCACCAGAAACCCCTTACGTGGCTCAGCTGCTGCCAGTGGGGCATGTCTGACTGCAACCCTCACTCGCCAACAACACAGAGTTCAGCAAAATTCCCTGTTCATTCAAATCAGCACAAGCAGAGGAAACATGACCCTTTTTAATTATTAAAAGAAATCCTTTTCCTCCTAATAGAAGCCGTGGCACTTAGACTGTGCTAAATGCAAAATCTGTAGGACCTTAAAGTGACAATAAGGCAGACTTGTCCCTGCCATCAACTACAGAGAGCACTGCCAGTGACAGCAGAGAAACTAAGGTTTGAGACTCCTTACCTAAGCCTTTGGGAGGACAGAAGGCTGAATAGTATACCTAGAGTCGGAAGCCACCTGCAAGAGAACCAGGAAAATAACCCAGATCCGAATACCACCCCACTCCCAAAATCAGAATTAAGCTCTTTTCATTTCTTCCATTTCTGCAAGAACGTCAGAACTATTACTTAGTTAATCCTCATCAGAATTAGGAAATATTTATAAACCAGTAATCACCAAAGTTGATTTTAACAAGTATTAAAAGTGTTAAAACATACCAAACAATTTGACATGCACTATGTGATAATTCTGTATTTTATTTCTTATACACGAGACAAAATCTTTACAGACAGGCTACAATTATGACCAAGTACCTATCAAGAGCAGAGATACATGACAATGTTCCTATCTAAGCTGTAATTTTTAATGCAACACTTCCCTAACAATATCATCTGACTTTTTGTTACTGTGTTTACAGTATTATACACACCGTGGTGTAGAGACACAGCTAGACTCTTTAAACTGTTTCTGTAATGACTGTATACACATATCAGAATAGAAAAGAAAAAAAAACAGAAAGGAAGCCGAAGGAAATAAAATACGGATATAACTGTGAAAAGCCAATTAGACATTCCAATAGAATAAAAGCTCCCAAACTTTATCACAAATTGATGAGGGAGATGAAATATTGACTCAAAGACCATTACAGAACTTATCCAGCCATTGTATAAGAGCAATAGATATCCATATTATACAAAGGATTCTCTAAATTTACTTGTACTTGAAAATTAGGGTACATTTAGTCACCATTTCCGATACAGTAACAGAATTTTTTTCTCAGTAATTACCTGAAAACATGACAGCTGGGATTTGAGCAACTGAAATCATACTTTTGTTCCCAAGAATTATCAGACCAGAAATTCAATGTATTTCTGGAAAACTCCCACACTCTCTTTGGGCTGTAATCCTGCAGTGGCTGGGGAGTTTTGACAAAACAGGGCCATTATTATTTAATTCCCAGAAAATGCAATTTGGAAGATGAAAAGAGGACAAAGACAGGAGGGGAAAAAGACACAAAGGTTGGTAAATATCTTGAGATTACTTTATAGCTGTTTTCCACCCAAGAAGCAGATACAGCTTCAAATATTTTGTGAAGTTAATACGGAAATGGTTGCTAAAATGCACTTTCTAATAAAGACAAACTTCACAAAACACACTCGTCCCCTCTAGGCATCAGCTCCTCTCAACGCCTTGGATAATCCTATGGTTCTTGTTCAATAGCCCTTCTCTCACCTTTGAGTAGGAAGCAAATTGTGAAGCTGAGTGGCATCATTATGGGACACGTCTGGCTGTGCTATCTGCGGACTTCAACAAATAATTAGAGCTGCCTGCAGGTCTAGAGCAACTGCGTTGCTGCGAAAGGGGCAGCTATGAGAGCTTTCCAGACTACCGTCCTCTCACCTTGTTCAGAGTCTGTTTCAGTCACACTAGTTAAAACAACAACCAGTCCCTAAGGTCTCACTGACCCTGGTGATGCCATTCTTATCTGCAACAGTGCTGCTGGATGCGTGGTTAGCAGCAACGGTCCGAGTGAAAACGTCTTTACATAGAAGGAGACAAGTTTTTCTTTCATTACTCCCTATGAATTGCTCCAGCATCTAAAGCACTGCATTTATTTGCCACACCTGAAGCACAAACGCATACAGAATCTATTGCCAAAAGTCAAGTGAAGTTGCTCAGCCCTCTAGGGCAGGATTCCTTCAAAGGAGCCATTCAAGTTTTCTATGCCCAGAACGCAGGACCTAATTCACTCCTAGCCCTAAGATTAAATGCATTTTGAAGTTGTGATAATTTAATTCACCCACATACCAACAGATTAGAGAATCAATGAATCAAGTGGATCTAGACAACAACTTTGGAAATAAATTTTCCACATTGGTAAAGGTTCTGGTAAAACTCTGTCAAATTTCCATATTATGGCCACTGTCAGCACCCACGACCCATGAGAACGGTGAAACAAAGTGGAATCACACAAATATTCCTGACAACGACTGCTGATGCTATTTTTCTTTATTTTCTGGCCTCAATTCTTTCTTTTTCTTCAGAAAAGCTGACAACTGAAACTGCCTTTCACAATTTCAGATATACCATTTTCTCTGCATGTTTCTCTGAGAAGGATTTTCCTGTATGAAATATATTTTGGCTTACTCGGAGAAATGGTCTCATCTACTTGCATTTTAGTGTGAATTTCTCAGACAAGCTACTCACTGACTTTTCCACAAAAATCAGAGTATCAGTCACCAGAATAAATTGATGCAAATATAAAGCAAAAAATAAAAGTCAAAGGATCAGCGTCATACACATGAAAATGTCCTTGTGTACAGAAATAATCAGATTTTGACCAAACTTGAGAAAATACAATGAAAAGTAAATTCTAGTATCAATGTTACAGAGGTTAGAAGTGCAGCAAATTACTTAATAGCTGCACTGCAACGTGGTAGTAGTTTGAAATATAAAGATGTTAGACAAAAATATGATCAAATTTTTGTGCTTGGAGCTTAGCAGAAATATTCAGTAGCAACATTGAGTAGAACATCAGAAAGTGAAATACAGTATTTCAAACATATGGAACTAAAAGTCAGAATCCTGGGAAAGACGTGTGGCAGGGAATGAATTCCAGTCTTGGGACAAATGTTCTGTATTGAAATACAAACACTCACATCAACACACAGGGAGTGAGCAGCCAGCAATTCTCCTGACAAAATCAAAGATACAGAAGCAGGAGAAAACTTCACTACATTTTTGTCTGCATTGTAAGCAGATGTGGTTATATACCAAGCCCTGCATACGTGTCTTAGTTTACAAGCTCTCGAAAACAAGGCTAGAAAAGATCACAAATATATATAAGAATAACTTAGGAAATGGAAAAGCCTGAAAATCCAATTCACAGTAACACGGGAAAAACAGGGCACGGCTTTGCACTCACCCTCAAAAGCTAAAGACTATAGAAAACATAATATTAATATTTCACCCTGTGGGGACTGGTTAAAAAAAAAAACCCTTCAGTACATACAGATGTTGCCAGAAGACAAATTTAGCTCCTTTTTGCAGCAAAGTTTCAAGATCTCTACCTTCACTTCTCCATTTGGGTCAGAAAGTACTCTTTGGGATATAGTGAAGCTTAGTACTTTTTGAACAAATAGCGATCCAGAGGGCAGAAAAGCAACACACTCACTGCCAACACTATCTAGGCTGCAACGATGCTCCACACCAAAAACAATGTGAAGAGTACAGGGCAAGCAGTAGATGCACAATACTGTACAAACCGAAATATTAATCTCCCATGATTCAAATCCTTTATTTAGAAAGGAAATAAGACCAGGCAGGTTCCCCTCGTTGTGTTCAGGTTTAAACCATATTACTGATGCAGACTAGAAGTCTAACAAAAAACAACCAAACAAACAAAAAAAACCCAAAACCTAAACACCACCAAACAAAAGTCAAACAAAAAAAACCCCAAACCGAAACATCAGAAACAACAACTTAGATACTGCCAGCTCATACTCAGGCAGACATAACCTAAACAGCTCATGCCCAGAATTTTTTCCTGCAAGACTGAAAAATGCTTAAACTAAAAGCAGTTCTACTATGTCTGACTGGCTAAAAATGATTGAGCTTCCCACTGCAGCTTCACAGAGAGGCATAAAGACAAGTGGATATGGCGATAAAGTACTGTGTCCCCTCTGAGAAATATGACAGCTGCAGGAAAAAAAAAAAGCGTACATAAATACTTAATGAGATGACCAAGTCTTATATGCCATAAGAAGTTTAGTGATTTGTGCTGATCCTTTGTTGCTTCTCAGTGGTTGTAGGTCTCCAGACAAAATAGTCTTTATGTCTCTGACTAACTCTGAAAGGGGAAACAAAAGCTCCAAGAAGATACCCCTTAGGGCACTAGTGACTGAGCGAATGTCAAGAGCACAAAGTTCACTTGAATTGTTTTACAGCTCCCTGTTCTAGCTATTTAACAAATAGATGAACACAAAGTTCACATATTGCCAGGAGTGTGAAAGGGTGTAGAGGAAGACTGCACCACGGAGAAAGCACAAGGGGCAGCAACACAAGATGTTAACAATGTTTAGGGGTAACAACACCTTGTATCTCAACAGCTACAGCACAGTGATGGGCTTCCAGTGAGCTCTGCCACACTTTCTGGAGTTTTGCTGGTTTGCGCAGAGACGAGAACAACAAGCTGGAAACACATGAAGGACACCATGGAATTGTATAATGTTATAGTAATAGAAGCAACAAAAAGAGCTAAAGAAGTGCACATTCTTAGAAATTATTAAAAAAATATGATGATCAGTTATGGCAACTGAAGTAAGAAGAGTAGAAGAGTAACATCCTAACAAGCTTGTCTGGAGAGAGTGGCCACGCCCCTGTTTTGCTTTAAGACACCAATTTGAAAACATCACAGTCCCATTTCTCACCACACAGATTTAATATTATTCACACTGATAAATTGAAGGACTGGTGGCAGAAAAAAAAACCACGAAACAGACGACAAAACTACAAGCTTTGCTACAACATATGTAAGACAGTCAACGCAAGACATCATAAAAACATCCATGGTCGGAAGTAGCCATAAGTAAACTGATTGAAAAATGTGTAATAATTAGAAGCCTGAAATAATCAAAACACTTAAACACTAGTTAGTGTTTTCATAAAGAGACTTTCTTCACAAACACAAAATACAAAATGCCGACATCGCTTGTAATTTCATCTAAAGAGATCTCCCCATGCAGTCACTGTATATAGGACAAGATGACTGTTTTAATCTTTCAAAGGTTAGACTGTTAAAAAAAAAACAGTTCAAAAGCACAGAAAACATTACATATTTTGCACATATTAGCAATCAATAACTATATTAAGACACAGTATTTAAAATATCACTTTTTCAAATTCAGGCTTCACGGAAAGTGGAAACACTTCAAGAAATTATGAACTTTAGCAGAACTGCTATGACAGGTTAAGGTTAGGGGAATAAAATGAATGGGAAAACCCCACAGAACAGTGAGTAGAGCATGCAGAAAAGTCAGAAATATAGATGGATTGCGTCCCTTTCCCTTCATGAAGGGTACGATACAGAAGTGAATAATGTACCTGCTTCTAAGCAACAACTGTGCCAGACGCGCGTACAAGGGGTTCCTTCCATCTCTGTACATTCAGGTACTCCTTCAGCAGCAGGAGAAATGCTAATGAAAGCCAAAGTCTCTGCTGCCCTTTCAAGGCTCACAGTGTACCAGCCTTACTGTTTCTCTATTGTGTGTATTTTTAGTAGTTCTGTGAAGGAGATACCTGGTCATCAAAAAATGTATGTGGGGCCTTGCATATTAGGCACTGTTATAATCCTCATATGTCATTACAAATTAAATAATTTGTCTTCTCCAAGCTGCTTCTGTTCAGCTGGTACTATAAAGAAGTCAGAAAAAATGGCTGGCCTTAGGTAATCTTACCTAAACCACAAATTTGCTTCCTGATAGCTGCAACTGCAAGCAGCCACTGCCCGACTTCTGTCCATCTGCCCGGATGGACACAGTAACCCCAGCTCACCAAAGCAAGCCAGTCTGCAGGACCATCCTGTCTTCCTACTTGTGCTTACGCTCCATTGCCTCTCCTGCACAGTGCGGCCACAAATGTTACAGCACAGGCTCCCCTTGGAACAGTTTACTCCACACACTTAAGTCATCCAAATTAACACATGACCACCAGACAATGGCATTTTATTACTAGTTGTTACAACAGTAACTTGAATTGGTATCTGTTTTCAAGAAGTTACAATAGATCTGGACCCCAGATCTGCAATCACTTTGTACTGTCATCAATTTGACTAAAGACAGTAACATTTAGTTATTAAAGGCATTTTTCTAGCATTGGGATATTCTCTAGACAGTAAAATGTAAGATAGGAGCAGCCAGGAGTGTGACCTATAAATTTCATTCTCTTTAATCTTTTTGAATATTGCATCTGAAATTATTTTTTAAATAGTGGGAAGAGAGAAGCTAAAAGCTTTTATGAATTACAGAAGTGTGCAGAACTATGAAGGAAGGGTAAGTAAACCCAAACTCACATCTGTTTGCAGTTTCCCCTTCCAAATCAGCCACTCAAAAGCTAGGCTGAAAAGAAAATAGGAACACTTGGATTTTTACTCATAAATTAAACTGAAAATATATAATACAGATATGTCGCTGAGTCACGCTTCCTCATTTTTCATATACACTTTGTTCTGTATTACAACCTCTTTAGGACATGGGCTGTGCCTTCATTTTGTTGAAAAGTGCTTAGCACAAAGAGGCCCTAACAACGTGTGAAGACTTCTAGGATTATTAAAATATTAATATTTTATACTTAATTTTAATATTTAATATTAACAATATCATGAGTAGCAACAAATACCTCTGTGGGGTAGTCACAGGTGTAATTTTAGCAAGAGAGGGAAAGCTTAGAAAGATAAAAGACCAGATTTTCAGACATTCATGCCGGCAGATCCACCAAGCTGTGTGGAGAGGCCCCTCCTGGCATCCTTCCCACTGTACATGGTATCTTACCCACCACAAAATGCAGGCTTTGAAACATCTGCATTGGCACTATGCAACTTCAAAAAAAAACCAATAAAAAGAAATGCTTATACTCAACTGTGATCCATCATATGCTCTGCTGTGAGGGTTCTCAGATGTCTCATGCATGTGCAATCTTCACCATTAGGTTAATTCCTTTTCCAGTTACTACAAAAATTTTTATACCAAATTAATAAGGAAAGTAAGGAAGTCACTGAATGTCCTAATTTGATCTACCCAACGCCAAAGACGGCCATCATGCGCCCTGCTGCTCCCAATTCACAGTTCAGGAAATGGTGAACCATATGCTGCATGTAAATCTGCAGTGCAGATTTCATGTTCAACCGAATCACTTTCAGGCTACAGCTGTAAGTTAGAGATAGAAAAGACTTACTAGATTATCCCTCTCCTCTCCTTGCTTCGATATGTGTAATTTCTCAGTGCTGTATGCAGTCTATTCTTATAAAAATTCAAGGACTTAGATAACTTCCTCCAGATAAATGCTATGCCTATTTTATTCTCTAACCTATGTATCTTTCTAACATATATTATAATATCCCCCCTTATTTCTATTGTTATTAACTACAAATCACTTTACATAATTTTCTTTCCTTTTCTGCTAATTGCACCTCTCTGCATTTGCCAGTGTCTCTATACTAGCTGGTCCTCCTGCAGTATATTGGCTTCCTGCAAGAATTCCTCATAATGAAATAAACAAACATCCTCATGCTTACTCTGAAACACAAGGCATCGAAATGAGGATCAACTAAATAATTACAATACTGAATTCATAAAACCATCCTTAATCTCAAACACACTTAGGAATAATCATACTCACCATGAACAAAAACGGCACTAAAATTGTTAGCCTGAGTTAGAATAAATTTTACTGAATTCTTAATTTAATTCTATAGCAGAAGACGACTATCACTGCATGAAGAAAAGCACACTGGCTTTTACCTTACTAAATGCAGGATACAGTTTTCTTGTAACAAAAACCAACCCACCAAAAAAGAACTAATTCTTCACACATCCTGTACTGAAGAGTAACCTTTGCAAAAATGATTTCCCAATATTCCCTAAGGGTTCCCAAAACGCAACTTCATAAGCGTAATTGGAAAACCAGTACAAAACGCCTCAAGGTCAGACAAAGGAAAACACTGAAGAGAATTAAAATTTCTTGAGGTGAAAAAGATCTGTCAGCATATGAGCCACATCTAAAATTGTAAATGACTGTTGTATAATCTACATTTATCGTACATTACAACTAAAATCATTCAAGCATGTTGGCTTTTGCAAATTTAAGCTGACCAATCAAAACCTTGATCATTCATAGAAAGTGCAAGCTTCTCGAGATATAAAAAACATACTTACACAAGTTCTGGTATTTGGAAAACACGAATAACCAAATGGAAAAGAGTGAAAATCATTATACAAGACGGAAAGGTGTTCGTTGAACAAATAAGTCACTGCTGAATTCCAAGGTTTATTACCCTTGTCTTTTCCTTTGTTTGTGGTCAGCTAGAATAGTTAATTTTAAGTTTATTCTGCAGCTTCTTGCCTGAAAAACATCACTTAGCGATTTTCTTTATAACAATAATGGATTATAAAATGAAGAATCTTCAATGCATCAGTATTTTGTAACCAACACATTGGCCTTCCCACCACCAAACGACGACACATTTAGAGAGCAGTATATTCAATTCTGGCCTTGTCATTAAACAGAAAACCCCATGAAAGTGAAAATAATAATAGAAAAACAATTTACAAGTAGGCATGGAAAATAAGCATATTTCTTTTAGGCACACATTCCTATGTTAACTTATAAAGAATGTAACTATGCCAAAAATAATATTATTAAGATCACAAATGAGGAATATTACTTCCATTTCAAAAGAAATGCCTCCCCCAATGCCTTCTCCAAACATTCAAATCCCAGCTTAATAAAAACAAATGGCATTGCTCATTTCTTCAAGATTGCATATTTGCTATCCAAAGGTTCGCTGTTCTAACAAGATACAAGCACTCTGAAATCCCACAATTATGTATTCATATGCCAGAAGTCAGACACATTTTTTTTTGTAGAAGTGGGTGAATATAATAAATACATTTATAACTCTAAAACTTCAAGACCTTGATTTTAAAGCATGAAAAGAGCATAATGGCATTAAAGGCCACTGGAAACATTACAAAACCAACTGTAAAGGCGAAATCCTATTCCCTTGGTACGTAATCCCCACAGTCATTTGCAACCACTTTCAGGAGCAACAAGTTACTAACTCATTTTTCATCTGTATTTGCAATCTTATTTACACAGAGAAGCTAAAGCTGATTTCTTACAAAGAACAGTTTAAAGAAGAGCAGCAAAAGCAAGTAACTGATGTTTCAATCCAAATTACAAATATTGTACCCTTCAAATAGCTTAAACACATGAAATTCAATATTTATTGGGGAGAACGTCATACATTCTACTTCTAAGAAGTAATAAACTGAACACCACCACTTAATCTGCACGTTAGTCATTCACATACAATTAAGCAGCCAACTAATTTAAGGACTATAAGAACCTGTGTCTTAAAGTGACTTTTCATTTCCAAAACGACTCAGCAAGAAAAAAATTAAGAGCAATTTATCATTAATAATTGATATGGTATTGAATTTACCAGACTACAAGGGCCAACTTATTTTTTTTATATATATTATAAAGTTTTACTAAGAATGTCCCTGAGGCATTGTTTTGTTTTCCTTCATTTGACTGCTTGTTGCTAGGTGGTATTCACATGCACCTAGATCTCACAGAGCAACATTTAGTAGGAAATGACATTAGCTTTCAGATCATCGGTGAAGACATATTTGTAATTTCTTACTTAGCAGCATTTAGTGTCACAATTATTCAGAAGCAAGATCTTTCCTTTCATAGATCATTTAAAACAATACAATAGTATGAGGTCCCCTGAAAAAAGTCTCAATTTGTTTCATATGCCACTTAAAAAAACAGATAAGTATATATTTGATAGCAGCTATTTAGCATAAGATGACTTCTAATATGCATATGTGGAGGGTCTGGCATAACATTTACATCAGATATTCTCAACTGCATGTATATATTTAGCATTATGAGATGAGACGATCATCATCAGCAGTTTGAATTTGACATTTAAGAAGACATTAATAGCAACACTAGAAACATGACAAACCTTGGGCAACAATAACGGAAAAGTAAAATGATGCTGTTATAATTAGGTTTCCAAAAATAAGACCATCTTTCAGTCACATCCTTCTGCCACTGCACCTATAAGCCCTCCATGAAGCACACAAAATTTTTTGACTAATAAACATCCCAGAAGTAGGGCAGTTAAAAGCAACAAGGCTAGAGTTCCCCAAACTGTTCAATTTACTTTGCCTGGGCACTAATATATCCTTTTATTCCTGCACAGCAGTGACAGAGGCTTTCAACGAACACTGCAGGATGACACTTGCCGACACGCATTTCTCTCTCTGTGGATTTATGTCATAACAGAGCATTTTAAAGGCTAAACTTCATAAAGTACCGAATTAAACCAGAAGAATGTTATCATGGTTAAAACACAAAATAATCTCAGAATACCTGAAATAACGAAAGTTACTTATAAAAATAAAACTTCACAAACCTGCACTGCTTCACATGCGAGGGGCCCCACATCTGCACTCTTCACCACCATTTGGGGCTGCAGCAGCAGTAACTGTATGGCAGCATCTGGCACACAACATAAAAAATAGGCCCTTCAAGGTATTAAGTGCTGTACACTGCCCCCATAAAAAAGTCCTATTGACAACACAGAGAATATTCAAAGCCTTTTGAGTGTTCAAGGAGGCTACAGACACTGCCCGTGGGATCCCAACCTCTAGCAGAAAAATGCAAGGAGAGTTTGCTGATTAGGAAAGGCCTCGAAGAAAAGACTGCCTAGAGGAGGACCTCCACCTTCTGTACAATATGATCTATGCCACTTTGAGCATATCAAAACTTCTCATCCAGTTTTTAAAAAAAAAAAATCTGGGCTGACACACTGTCCAGTGATCCCTTCCACAACTGCCTTTTTAAGGAGATTGTGCCCTCCCTCAAAATAATGAGCAACCTCTGCTTCCACAAAGTTGCTGGGAACCATGAGTGAAACCACCTGCAGCAAGGCAAGACACTATCATGGAGAATCTGGAAGATTCCTTCTCAGATTGCATCAGGTCTGGTTATAAAAAAGCACAGTAAAATTCTCACATCAAAATTTAAAGAGGTATTAGCACTTATGAAATGCTTCCAGTAGGTGATTTGGGATAATTTCTCACATATTGACTGACAAAAACTCCCCATACACCAGTGAAAGGGCCTGCTAAGAATTCATGGATCAAGCAACCTGCACCCCATGAAATGGCAGCCAGCATCGTAATGCTCAACATTAGCCTGGAATGAAGCCCCAGAAACGAAAGCACACTTGTTCGATCTAACTTGGTTTCCCAATATACTCTCAGCAAATATTAACTATAAGGAAGCAGCTACTCTGAACTTGCAGTTTATCTGGATTACCTACTCTCTTTAAAAGCATCTCCTACTTAACCAAGAATTAACTTCTATATGTGGAGTTGCTTCATTCATCCTGCACTGAATTACGAGCAAGAGCTACTGTCTCCCACCAATTAATAGCTGTGTCATCTAGTGAGAAACACTTGATTCACTACAACCAATAGTCCAATACAAACAAGCTAAAAAAAAGATAAACACAAAAATATCTCTTCATTTTTCTCTTGTGTTTCCTCTCCTCTGCTGAATCAAACTGCATTAAAGGTTCCATTTTAGAAAGAACTGTATATTAAAGTTAGGAAATGAAGAATATTGTGGAAATTATAAAATTGTATCTGTTGAACGTAATCTTAGCTTTATCAACAGACACGTACCTCTTGGAGCACTGAAGCTGGTGTTTATCTCCCATCTCATTCAGCATATTCTTAAATTTACATTTTATATGAATCTCAGCAAATGGGATGAAATACAAACATTGCATCAAAGATGCAATGCATCTTGGTGCTTTGCAGAAGAGGGATCCACATTACACATTTCAAAGCTTTGCTCAATACTATTAATACATTCTCTAATTAAAAACTAGTTAGTTTGCTGACATATCACACTCTTTCCTTCACTACAAGAAAAATTATTTAAACAGTTGAAATTATACAACTTCTAAAGAAATATGCTTCTTTGACCATTGTCCATTTTGAACCAAACTGAACTTCAAGATGGAGGCGTTCATGCTCTTGTTCAAAATTCAACCAAGCTTCAGAACAACCAGTGCGGGCTCAGTGTCAAGAGGCAGCGTGCTGTCCCTAACCCACTGGTCTACAGTGCCCACATCAAGGGCACATTCCTGTAACATTAATAACAGGAGGTCTTTCAGCAGGAATTCGCTGCCTGAAAAGGCTGTGCTGCATCACATGCGTTCTAAGAGCTCTCACTCTCAGCAAAATGAAGAATAAACTTGACCTCTCCAGACAAGTTTTAAATCAATTAGTAAGAGCCTGCAGCAAAACAATGAAAATCAAAGCATTACAGAATGGTTTGGGTTGGAAGGGACCATAAAGATCATCCAGTTCTAACCCCTCTGCCATAAACAGACACACCTTCCACTGGATCAAGGTGCTCAAAACCCCAACCAACCTGGCCTTGAATACCTGCAGGTATGGGGCTTCCATGACTTCTCTAGGCAACCCATTCCAGCACCTCACTCCCTGAGAGTAAAAAATGTATTCCTAATACCTAATCTGAATCTAACCTCTTCCATCTTAAAACTCCTACCCCTCATCCTATCCCTGCACCGTCTGATAAAGAGCCCCCTCCCAGCTATCCTGAGGCCTCAGAATAAAACCAGAATAAAAATACACAATAATGTTTCAGAGATACTGTTTATCAGGCAAGTCTTTTTTCAAACAGCCACAGTATGTTTGAGCTGCTCAACAGTGTTCTCTGCCATTCATCTTCTATTTTAAACATCCATTTGGTAGGTAAGTAGTAAAGTTGCACTACCATAAACGTACACACCAGGAGCACACACACTCCTTTCCTCCCTGGCACGCTACAGGGTTAGACAATACCTCTTCCTTGAATTTTGCCCTCTCCAGCTCCCTTGCAGACTTGCATGAAATGAAGCGCTAGGAGAGAGCAGGGATGACTCAACGTAAACCCTTTCGTTTATTTAAAAAAATCCCATGAGACTGAGCAACGAATTCTTTGTTGGTTCACTCTCTAGTTTTGCCTAACATTGCCATTTTGTCCAAAAGATTTTAAAATCACCGTAGCACTAAGTTTGAGGGGCCAATGACAAAAAGACTCATATGTTGGGAGGAAAGCATTTTTTTGTTTTTATTTTTAGAATAAATGTTTAGGCCTTTTATTTCTCATTCTTTCACAATACTTCCTCATCACCTCTCATAGGAAAAGGAAACTACCTGTTAATACTAACATGTACAATTATGAGGAGCAAATAAAAGAAGCACAAAGCGGTACCTGAAGCCAAGCAATATGATTATTCTTTTCAAAGGACAATAAGCAAATTGCAGTGCAGTTGTAACAAAAAGCAGCCTCCTTATAACCTGTGAGTAACCAACTGTAGATACTGTATGACACACGGCATCTAGCTATGCTGAAGTAATTGCAGACTGTCATTTTTCCTTAGGGATGTATGCTACAGAGAAACTGGGCAAACATTCAGTTCTGTGAAAACCAAGAAGCTTAGCTCATCTCACTCTGCTCTAAAGGCTAGCTATTAAAGGAGCCATGTTACTTAAAAGTGCTTGCCTGCAGGTACCTGTTGCAGCACTTTGAGAGGTGTTTTTAAGGAGTAAACAGTCCCTGAAAGCAGGAGGGGGACAATACTAAGCAGCAGGGTTTTGGGGAGAGGGCCAACTGCAGTCCAGATTGTACTGCAGCATGTTTTTTCAGGCAGGTCTGTGCTTCTGTGCTGCCAGGGCACAGTGGCAGACAGCCACGGAGTGCAAACTGACAGGGTGACTGGGATAAACTCCTTCTATTTTTCTGTGGCGAAAGCCCCTACTGCTGCTTAGGTTTCCAAGTCTATTGTAGTGCTTTTTTTCTTCACAGCAATCACACAAATGTGCACAGTACGCATACTGAGGCTCAAATAAGAACAGGACAAGTTCAGTCCCATATCCCACTGGGTAGCCCAGAAAGTAAATAAACAGCAAATACACTGCAAGTCAGCACTGAAACCTCCACTTTAGCCAATACTGCAACCATCAACACACGTTTAAGTAATACCACCATGCCCTACAGACATTCCAAGTGCAAGGAAAAAAACCTTCAAGAACAAGAGACTGAGGTGGGGCACAAAAGCAGGTACCACACCACAGTAACTCAAGCCATTCTGTCACCACGAATGCCTTCAGCTGAATGCTAAAAAAAGATGCAAGGTTTTTACAAGATCACAGGTATTAGACAGCAATGCTGCAAACAAAGGCTGAAGTTATAGCTTAAGGCTGAGCTATTCTCGTGGTCTGCTACTGAAAAGGGGACACCTCCACTCTACTTTCCCCCACTCAAGCCAGCCATTCCTGCCCCCCACTCCCCTTTACTGTATCTGCACAAGAAGCTGATTTGACTTGCTAACTGAACAGAAAACTATTCCCTCCCCCCCGACTTGTTTTCTTCTGCATTATGTTTTTGGCAGCAGTGAACTCTTCACTCAAGATTGACTCAAGTCTTAGAGTGCGACTCTACCCCAAGAGTTGGGGTAGTAACGGATGAAACAACTTATCTATTAATACTAATATGAGGACCTTCTATGTAATAAAAAAGGAACTGAACCCTTGTATAAAATCTTGTTCCACATGCAAAACTGAGCCCCTGCAAATTTAGGTTACTGAAGAACTTGCCTGTTGTAGTACCAGATCCTATGGTTTACATTTCTTAAACTGCCAGTGGAGGTGGGGCCTCTGCCAAAATTTTACTGACATAAGCAGGAACCATATTGCATACCCAACATTATCAACTAACAGGACAGAGTAATAGGGCAATGCTTGATAAATGTAAAGTTTGGGTAGTCTTCAGGTCTGCCAAGCAGTTAAAAGCAGCAGTGTGAGCTGCTCTGAACCTGTGGGTGACAAGCTTCAGAAGCAGTTACAAGTCAATGGCAAGCTAGAAACTAAAAAAAAAATGCCACTTTAAAACAGTATCCTCAAAGATACTGGAAGTTTGAGTGTTTTTTTTTATCAATACAGCACTGCTTCTATTTGGGAAGCAAGCAAAATTCAGTTGGTAAACTTTATTTTCTTTAATTGCAAAGAAAGTGCAGCATTTTATTTTATGCCAGTCATTCTATGATCCTGGTCAGGGTTTGAAACAAGAAGGAATGTAATAATAAAGTAGTTCTAGAAGTGGGATATCGAAAACTTAACTGCTCAGATACATGCAACTAATTAATAAATAGTTTCCTTTTAGTATTCATTTCATCTACTTTGCAGATATAGACTTTGAGCAAGAAGTTTGTGTTTGTTTTTTCACTGTTCAGGGAAGGCAAAGCTGGCCAATTACAACACTTATATGCAGTTCTCATAATTAGCCACAACCTTCACAGTATCTCTTTAGAGGTGCTCACAAGTAATCCAAAGGCATTTTGAAGTCAAAATGTATTACTAATTGAGACGTTTTAAGGCTCATAGCTTTCCTTTAAGAATGCAAATTTAATCTTAGAGTAAGTTACTTTGTAACTATCTGAAATTTGAAGAGGACTTGATCCTTCCTCCTGAATCAACTTGAAAGCACAAAGTATAAACATATAGGTTCCAGAGTAAAATGCCAATGTCCTGGTTCCTCAAGATAACAGGTAAGCAACCATTCATTTCCTAAATCAGTATTTCCCAACCTTGCCATCCACACCAATACCGTCTTGGGATTAGGAAAGGCCAGGACTGAGCAGAAGAGCAATAACGGTAAAAGGAGAAGAACCAAACAGCATATGAGCAGCTGCTGAGGATTAAGTAGTGAGGAACTTAAATTAATCCTGCAACCAGTCCTGCTCTTGCTGCAGAGCACAACTCTCACAGCCTAAGTACAGCTTTTTCTCGCTGGTGACACTTCACCTAAGACAGGATCTATATGAAAATCTGCAGTCCCATAAATCAGTATATTTTCTAGCAGGGCATTGAACTGAAAGACAGTTTGAGGCTTTTTCTTCCTGAATAGGAATGGAGCCTCTCCCACAATCTTGAGTCTTCAATGAGACTAAACCAAACTAACAAAAAGATAATTATCAAAAAGGGAAGAAAGGAGAGATGGAGAGGAAGGCTGGAAGAGGAGAGAGACTGCTGCTCACATCTCCCTGAAAATCAGGAAACGCCCAGGCCTTCCTCTGCTCTCCCCTTTACATCAGCATATATTGCTTCAAAAATACACCTAGTTGTCAAGCCATTGGTCTAAACCAAAAGTAAGCGATCTGGTACAGTCACAGATGAGTCCAAGCCAAAAGCACTGCTGGCTCCAGCGAGACAGTAAAGAAGCAGCTGCCCCTTGGTGGAAATCCACCCTGCCCAGTACCACACTGGTAAGGAGAGAGTATAAAGGAAAACTGTACCCCTGATGCCAGAGGTAGAGGAAGAGGGAAAAGGCATTTGCTCTTCCTACTGTATGCTATCTGGCATTTACTGTGTTCAATGTAAGAAAAATCAGCAGTTATTTCATTTGATGATTTTCATACAGATGGTGTTTTTGTATTAAATTAATGAATGCATAGCACATTAAAATATTAAATGTAAACCGCACGCATCGACGAGGTTTTCACTTGAGGACATATTGCTATTTTCTTCTCATTTCTAACATATTTCAAGCACATTTCTGAAATAAATACTGGCCAGCTTACTGTGCTACAAATAATGATACAAACTCTAAAACAGTACCTTGTTCCAGCTACTTGGATTTGTCCTGGTTTTGTTGTTTTTTTTCTTTTTTTTAAACCATGACTTAAAGAAATCAAACACAGACAAATCCTGCCAGAAAAATGTTTTCATAACAGAGACAAGTAGTGCCTACACCAAGTACATCTGAAATGAGAGCTTTTCATCAATGCCTCTCTCAGCTATGGTAGCCACCCTGAGAAACAGCATGTACTACACAAAGTAGTAGCACAGTACCCTTGGATCATCATCAGATAAAATTCTAAATCCAGATATTTCACCTATATTACAGCACAGCAACATAAACGTCAACCTTCTTCCTCCATGAGCTACAACCCTCCACCCTATCCCAGGCAGCCACCTGAATCAGAGTTACACCAGGTCGTACGCTCAGAGAGGGGTTTTGCACTGAAAACCTTTAGGGACGAAATTCAGTCTGAACTGACACTACAGTGGAGATAAGGCTTTCAGGGCTGGATAACAGTGACACTGCATGAAGGAAAAAATGTAGCACACAAAAGGTCATCTTCTCTCTGCAAGCACCCATTTTAAGTCACTTGAGTGTCCCTGTAGCAAACTCACAACATTTAAGGACAAGGTAATATTTCATTGTTTTAATTGACAATGTTTTTGTGTGGCCACTGCCAGTATTTTCTTTGCGTTACTGATTAGTTCTTTTCTTGTTTCAAAATACCCTACGAAGTTCCAGTAGAAAATAATAATGTCAAATAGTTGACAAAATATTTACAACTTATGGATTATTATTTGTTACAAAACCTGCAAGAAACAAATGTGAATGTAAGAGTAGACTAGTTTTCCTAATAGAACCGGGGGATAAAAAGCAAACATATTAATGCCAGTAAACATTCTACCAGAGATACAACTGTATCAGCAGGAGAAACAGAAGTGGGTTCAAATTAGTGAAGCAAAAATTCTCCCACTGAAGTAACAGATGTTTCTCTCACTATGAATGGGTGACAGGGCTTGCTGATATACCTCTGGTGACAAACATTTTGGGAAAAGCAAGCACATAATGTGTGTTCCTCTAAGAGTGATAGTCTACCAGAAATGACAGTAAACAGCTTATGGTTTTTTTCATCATATCCTTCACATGTTTTATGCAATAATTCTAACCTCTCAGAAGAAGTGATCCACTGCTTCATTCCAGACATTCATCTGCAGTACCCACTTAGGATCTTCTACAGTTAAAAAAAGATGCCATGGTTTTAACATATTACTGGTATTTATAAACTAAGTTTGTAACCAAAATGCTGCAACTCCACAAACTAAAAAACAAAAGCATTAATTTACATTATTGAGGTAACTTCCACAGGTTACTTAAACCACAAATTCTTCAACAATTTTAAGACTGGTTTATGCTATATTCAATAATCCATTGTCTGCAATTCCTTTCACAGCTCTGCAACCTGAAGAAAAATATTGCCTACTCAAAATACTGCAGTTAACTAGTCTAACTTTCTGACTAGTTGGTTTTTTAATACCTATTCATGCAGGAATATTGGCTTTACACAAAAATGCCTTTTAGAAATGATGAAAGGAAAACATTTTTCTGATCCTTGGAGACCTACACACTTACATTCTATTCATTACTAATGAATGTAATTTTATTACCCATTTTCCCATCATATTATTAAAGATTATTTATTTTATTGGCTACAGATGTGAGTTTTAACATCTTAACACATAAGATGCAAGTTTTAATATCAGTTGTAGACACGTATGAAAACCACAACTCAGATTATGTTTAAATTTTACTAGAACATAATAGAGGAATGGGCCATACCAGGATAAGGCATATCACATTATACTCGGATTTCTAAGTCTCTTGGGGATAAACTGTGCAATATTCTATAAGAGACAGCAAGGACTACTGTTTTACTATATTTATTGTCATAAACATTATACCTATTTATTATCTGAAACACAGCCACACTTGTATCCTGTTGCTATCCAATAAAATTACTAGTAGTCAGCTGCCCGATAGTGTCGATAGGCACTCTATTATTCATACATTACAATGAGAACAACAACTACAAAACACCCTTTTCCTTTATGTGAACGAAGGAGTTTAAAATATTGCCATTAAACTGCTTCCTGCAAAATTGCTTTCCAAATTCTTCTTTAAACAGAAAAAAAATGCAATTGAGAACTTGCTATCAATTACGAAGTACAAAAGACAGGAAAGGATGCCTCAGAACAACAGTAACAGTTCTCTCAGTAAACAGCTTCTTTTCCCCTTTCTCAAGGTCTTCATAGAATGAAAAGGGCTACAGTTCTCAAATGCTGATCATCTGAGTGGTACCTGCAATTAACATCACCATAATCTGTAAAATAAATAAGCAAACATTTTGATACCTAATGATTTTAGGAGTTCCTGACCCGAGAAGGACCAAGCAAGGTATTAAACACATAAAACACAAACAAGACATCTGTTTTGGGGAACTCTACTTCAGTAGACAGCACTTCAAAGTTTACAGATGTTTGTAATAAAGATACAAAAAAAGGCAAAAAGCTGATTGCTAGTTTCAAATACACTACTTCTTTAAAAAATTGATTTACTCTTGCAGGCATGTAAAGACCTGCTAGAGCCTTAGCTGTAACATAGCAGGGAATATGTCTACAGAAGCAATGCATCTGAGGCAAAAATGCTTTCTGAAACATGAAAATCTGAGGGTGCTTATTTGTGATTTTATTGCATTTTAAATATTAAGTTATTATAGCAGCTCCTGGCATTCCTGTGCTGGAGCTGTCATTTCCACCGCGTACTCTGTTTCTCAACCATTTGTAACTTAGTAGTTTTTATTCACATCTGGCTGAAATTTTGTCAGATTGCATATAAATTTACCCTGAAAAGCTGGGGAAAATGAAAAGCTTTGGTTTTCTTCCAGTTTCTTAACCTTAAGAGCCTGAGCTATTTTAATAAATGTTAATAATATTTCAATTTATAATAATATTTTATTTTAATAATCAATGTCTTGGTCTAATGGTTTGAATTAGGGGTTTCCAAACTAAACTGTACCAAAGCTATGCTGGCTCTGTGCCTTCTTAGGTAGCTCTGTGCCACAGTCTGAAACTGGGGACACTGGGGTGTATTTCTGCAGAGACGTCTGAATGCAATAGGGATGGATGTTGTCAACAAATGAGTTCATACTATCTTGAAATAATTCTGGGAGGCGATGATCCCTGTTTTGCAGTAGGAGCTCGAAATGGCAAAGATTCAGATTTGAGATCCCATCTGTGACCTCCAACAGTTTTCTTAGTTTAATTCAGGTGGCACAGGGAACTTGAGCTGTCACTTAATACAGAAGCGTTATGACAAAGTCTTATTACACATTCCTCAAATAACTGTAACATACTACGAAGTTTGAACACGTATATAATATGTCCTAATAATGTCTGTCACTTTTTGTATTTGAAAGTGAGTTCATTAAGCTCACTAGAATATGAAGCTGTATCTAAATCAGTTTCAGGTTTTCTACTAGTAGACATAAAATAGCTCACAACAGCAGAGATTTTAAGTATGGGTATCTGAAGTTACAATAAACAAATAATTGTATCTTTCACAGTCTCCTCTTCAGCATGACTCAGGAAATTACAAGAATAAAATAGCATAAATCCAAATAGATGTAGAGAAGTCATACTAATATGTATATGGATGGATTTGATCAATGGAATGTAATTACACTGATTCCATACAAGCAAGTATTCCATACAAGCAACTTCACCACGTGGAAGAGCACAGTGACTTAACACTTGTTTTACTAACTATATCATACATACCTGCAAAACTCTCTATTTCAGAGAAAAGTGTACATTATTGTTGCTATTTTTTGCTATTGATATATTTTCATAACTGATCAGAGCAACAAGCTAACTCTAAGCTTTCCACTAATCAGTGAGACTTTCACCATGCGAGTTCTTTTTGAAAATACACCAACTTCACAAGCGTACAAATCTGCCTGACAGAAAAGATCTTGTGGCACCTCGAAGCATAACACACCTTAGAGACTGGCCACAGTGACAGTAGATTGTCTATTACCTGTTTGGCTGTGAAAAGTAAACAAATATTTTTCTCTTTCTGATCCATTTTAACCCAATTGAGCTAACCAGAGTTACCAGCGGCAAACGTAGAAGGTCTGTCTGGAGAATTATAAGCAGTATTTGAACAAAAGGGAGAACTGAAAATGTTTGATTAATAGCTCAGCTGGTAAAGACCACTATTTCACAAAACTTTGGTTTCCGTACTT
Organism: Tapera naevia; assembly: GCA_033556795.1. Taxonomy (NCBI): domain Eukaryota; kingdom Metazoa; phylum Chordata; class Aves; order Cuculiformes; family Neomorphidae; genus Tapera; species Tapera naevia. Next base: position 10,412,027 of record JAUMJJ010000172.1, on the reverse strand, counting down.
TTATGCTAATAATTTTTTTTAAACAGAGTAATAGTGGCTTTATAAAAGGAGGTTTAGTTTCATGCAAAACAAAGTTAGCTAGGTCAGTCCTGTGCCACAGAGATACCAAATCAATTTATTCAGCATGACTTACTTAGAACAGAATTGAGTACATTTCTTGAGACTCTTCAGATGGGTAGAGAAAAGGGAACATTTATACATTTTTCAACAAACTTAAAATACAATTGCAGCAATAGGAATATCATGGTACAAAGGTTTATGATTTTTAGGACAGTCTATGTGTGTTCTGTGAATTAAAAAATGCATTGCATACATCTATACCCAGCAGAAAACACATTATACTTTTCGTTGCTTAATCATTTCACTTACGAAATTAAATGGGATGACTAACATCAGCTACAATATTTTTAAGTGTCTCAAAAAATGTGAAAATATACTAAAAAATGAGGATCAGCCGAATTTTTTTCAAGCTGATTTTCTTGATCAAGGACCAATAAATCTGTCAAGAATTGGCACACAGAATCTTTTAGATCATAAAAGACCTTTAGGATCATTGACTCCCAAATCTACTCATCTTTTAAACACCTCCAGGGACAGGGACTCAACCACTTCCCTGTGCAGCCCCTTTCAGTGCCTGACAATACTTTAGGTTAAGAAAGTTTTCCTAATATCTAGTCTAAACCTCTTCAGGCACAACTTGAGACTATTTCCTCTTGTTACTCGGGAGAAGAGAACAACATCAACTTCACTATCATCTCCTTTCAGGGAGTTGTAGGGAGCTATAAGGTCTCCCCTCAGCCTCCTCTTAACAGCCTCAGCTCCCTCAGTCGCTCCACGTAAGACTTGTGCTCTAGACCCTTCACTGGCTTCGTTGCTCTTCTTTGGACACAATTCAGCAGCTCAGTGTCCTTCTTGGAGTGAGGGCTCAAAACTGAACACAGTACTCAAAGTGTAGCATCACCAGTGCTGAGTACAAGGAGACAAACAGTTCCCTGGTCCTGCTGTCTACATTGTTTATGACATAGGCCAAGATGCCTCTGGCCTTCTCGGTCACTTGGGCACACTGCTGGCTCGTATTCAGCCGGCTGTAGACCAACACCCCCAGGGCCTTTACTACCGGGCAGCTTCCGACCCATTCTTCCCCAAACCCGTACCATTGCATGGGGCTGTTCTGTGGCTCAAGTGCAGAAACCAACATTTAGCCTTGTTGAACTTCATCCAGTTGGCCTCAGCACATCGATCCAGCCTGTCCAGATCCCTCTATACAGCCCTTCTACCCTCAAACAGATCAACATGTCCACCCAACTTGGTGTTGTCTGCAAACTTACTGCACTTGAACCCCTTGTCCAGACCACTGATAAAGATATTAAACAGAACTGGGACCAATACCAGGACCTGGGGAACACAACTTGTGACCAGCTGCCAAACAAATTTAATTCCATTCACCACAACTCTTTGGGCCCAGTCATCCAGCCATTTTTTTTATCCAGAAAAGAGTACACCCATCCAAGTCATAAGCAGCCAGTTTCTCCAGGAGAACGAGGTGAGAAACTGTATCAAAGGCTTTACTGAAGTCTAGGTAGACAATATCCACAGCCCTTCCCTTGTCATAGAAGGCGATCAGGTTGGTCAAGCTGGACCTGTCTTTCATGAACCTGTGCTGACTGGGCCTGATCCTCTGGTTGTCCTGTACATGCCGCATGATGGCACTCAGGATGATCTGCTCCATGACCTCCCCTGGCACTAGGGTCAAGCTGACAGGCCTGTAGTTCCCCAGATCCTCCTTCCAGCCCTTCTCACAGATGACCTCCAGTTACTGGGACCTCCCCGGCTTATTAACCAGGACTATTAATAAATGACAAAGTGTCTTGGTGAGCCCTTCTGCCAGCTCCCTCAGTACCCTTTGGTAGATCCGATCTGGCCCCATAGACTCGTGCATATCTAAGTGGTGCAGTAGATTGCTAACCACTTCCTCTAGGATTTTGGGGGCTTCCTTGTGCTTCCCCATCCCTGCCATCCATCTCAGGGGGCTGGGTATCCAAAGAACCACTGGTTCGAATATTAAAGACTGAGGCACAGGAGGCATTAAGTACCTCATCCTTTTCCTCATCCTTTTTCTCATCCTTTGTCACTATGTTTCCTTCTGCATCCAATAAAGGACAGAGATTTCTCCTTAGCCTTCCTTTTCATCCTCATGTATCTACAGAACACTTTTTGTTGTCATGTTCTGCAGTAGCCAGATCAGGTTCTAGTTGAGCTTTGGCCCTTCTAATTTTCTCCCTGCATAACCTCACAACATCTTTGTGGCCCTCCTGAGTTGTCTGGCCCTTCCTCCAAAGGTTATAAACTCTTTTTTTTTTTTCCCTCAGTTCCAACCAAAGGTCTCTCTTCAGCCAGTCCGGTCTTCTTCCCTTTCAGCTCATCTTTCAGCACATGGGGATGGCCTGCTCCAGTGCCTTCCTGAAGAATGCCCGTTCTTCCTGGACTCCGTTGTCCTTAACATTTAACTCCCAGGAGACTCTGTCAATCAGGCTCCTAAACAGTCTGAAATCTGCCCTCTGGATGTCCAAGGCGGCAGTCTAGCTGATCCCCTTCCTCACTTCTTAAAGAATCAACAACTCTATTATTTCATGATTGCTATGCCCAAAACAGCCTCCAATCATTAAATCATCCACAAGTCCTTCTCTGTTCACTGACAACAGGTCCAGTGGGGTGCCTTCCCTGGTAGGCTCACTTAGCAGCTGTGTCAGGAAGTTATCTGCCACACACTCCAGGAACCTCCCAGACTAGTTCCTCTCTCCTGTATTGTATTTCCAGCAGACATCCAGTAAGTTGAACTCCTCCATGAAAACAAGGCCTACACATCATAAGGCTTCTCCCAGCTTCTTAATACACTATTTTGTCTGTAGCAGACTCCCATTATCTCTGTCTTGCTGGCCTTCTCCTTGATTCTTACAGATAAACAATCCTATTTGTCTCTGACTGTCAAAACACTCCCCTAAGGGCTACCCCACCACCACTCCCTCGTCTATCCCTTTTAAGGAATTTACAGCCATCCACTGCAGCACTCCAGTTGAGCAAGCTGGCCTTCCATGTTTCTGTGATGGCAACTACATCATAGTTTTCCTGCTACACTATGGATTCCAGCTCCTCCTGTTTGCTGCCTGTGACACATGCATTTGCACTGATGCACTTCGGTTGGGCTAATGATCCTACCACCTTTTTATGGGGAGAGGCCTTAATTCCAAGGTAGTGATATGCAAGGTAGTTACACATGCAGGCATCCAACTGGGCTGAATGGGAATTGACATTTCATGTTCCTGTGTGGTTTTCTTTTTTTAAAATAAAAAAAAATTAAAAAAAATAAAATCGCATTGTCCTAAATTAAGAGCAATATGACAAAGAACCCTGGAAGCAAAAGCATAACCTGGATGTCACAGTATCACACTATCACAGTATCATAAGGTTGGAAAGGACCTCTGAGATCATCAAGTCCAACCTATAACCCAACACTAGCACCAACATTAACACCATCATCTAAACCATGGCACTCAGTGCCTCATCCAGTCTCCCCTTAAACACCTCCAGGGTTGGTGACTCCACCACCTCCCTGGGCAGCCCATTCCAATGGCCAATCACCCTTTCGGTGAAGAACTTTTTCCTAACATCAAGTCTAAACTTTCCCTGACGAAGCTTGAGTCCATGCCCTCTAGTCCTCTTGAGTCCATGTCCCTCAAGCTGGAAGTAAATCTGTTGAATCTACAGTTATTGAAGTGGAGATAACTGCTATCTTCTAAGGAATGGGGGACGTGCTTACAATCTGTCAGGACCACACTGGAACTCTCCCCCACGTTCCCCCCAACAGCCCCACACAGAAACAACCAGAGAGAGAAAAAGAACAAAGAAATCCAGATCTAACTTAAATGGTGGTGTGAAAATTCTGAGACAGACATATTGGGTGAATTTGCTGTTAAGTATGCACTGTTACACTGGAAGTGTTAATAGCTTCTGTCAAACCCAAATTAGTTTAGAGTAGACAGGTGTGTCCCTGCAAGCGCCTTTGTTTTACTCTTTCCTCTTATCCCGACCATGAGCCTGATGTTCAACGGGAGCAGTTTAGGGAAATCTTGAGTGCAAGTGATGACAAACAGTCACGAGTAACTTATAATTGATAGTAGTTTTAACTGCTATAACTCTGGGCTCCGACAACCAACGTTGTCCCAGAAAAAGCCCACCCAGTTCAGGGAAGCGTATGGACCAGGGACTGTTTCCCATAGGTCACGTGAATGAGGTCGCAGGACTGTTGGTGAAGGGCACACGCACATCAGTGATGCTTGTCCCATGATAGTCAGAAAATAGACCCCGGCTTGTTCCCTATACATTTGTCTCTTTCTCTACAATCTTTTTCTCTATAGACAATAAGATTAGAAAGGCACCTGGCTGGTCTCTTCTCTCCCTTCTCATTGCCCTCTTCCACAACACGGCAGGATTTGGGAAACCTGAGAAAGGAGGGAACGCCTCATGGCCATAGCTGCTAGCCAGCAGCACACCACCCTACAGCTGCAGGCCGTTCCCAGCAGGCAGACAGAACTGATACATTCCAATACTCCTCAAGTATTCCTGCTTTGCCAGGCTTCTGGTTTTGTTAATATCCCCAGCCTTTTACCTACCGAATTCTAGGCCACATTTTAACTATTTCTGGCAGCAATCAAGTATAATGTTAAAGGGTCACTACATCAGCCAGATGAGTGTAAAGGACTCCTTCCCTTGGCTAAAATGCAAACCTACACAAATGCATGCCTATGCTTTTTCAGACTAAACACAGCTCAGCCTACAAATCATGTTAAAATAGGTTGTATTTTCTCTACAGGCTCCATGGAACTATGGTAGTTCACAGTCTGCTAAAATAGGACCCACAGTCCATTTTTGCACTTCTTAGTAGGGACCCCCATGCAGTTTATTGCATATAGGTTTAATACTAACCACATCTGGCACATGAATACACATGGGAACTCCACCCACATATAAAATTGCACGCAAAAAGACAGGGGATAAAATAATCACAGAACAGATTCTAGCACAAGCTCTGGTCTATGCTGCAGAGGTAAAAAACAAATACTCAGAAAAGACTAATTTGCTACCTGTTATTTTATGGGGTACAGTCACACAACAGGAAACAAAGGCAGACAATATACAAGGGAGATGAAGAATGCCTGAGCTCTGCTCAGTTTCACAGAGATCACTGCAAACAAAACCAATTACCTAAAAGGCAACACCATAAGTTTGTCAGATGTAGGTTTTTATTCTTTTTCTTTTCACTTCACATAACTGGTTCTGTTGCCATGGCTCTGATCAGCAGTAAATTAGGATTAGGTAGCAAAGACTAGGATGAGGGGGCAATGTAAAGCTGGAGGGCAGGAATGAGAACAGAGAACTGATAAATAATACACAGGTCTCTTCTGTGAAAAGCTGGGAGAGCTGCTGAGGAATAACTGGAAATACTATCCAAATTCCACTGACACAGGAAAAAAAATCATCTGGGGAGAAAGGTTTACATCCAGAGAGAAACTGTCTGTCTGAAAAGGCTGTCTGAGATTCCTTGACCTTGGGGGGAAGAAGAAAGTGGTAAACACTGGGTTCTCGCACAAATGAGGGGTAGCAGGCCTTGCAGAATGAGATTATTTGAAATGCTCTGCAGATGCCTATTTAATGTTATGAAACTTACTGTATGTTTTGGAGAAAGGATAGTTGTTAAAAAGAATCTCACATGGCAATGGAATATGGACTGGACTCCGTAGACCAAAATTGTCAATGATGGAAGAAAATAAAAAGAAGATGGTGGAAGAAAAGAAAAATTCTTTGAGGTACTTCTAGGCTATGAAAACGACTCAAATATTGACAGTGCTTTTGGTACACTTGTCAAGGGAACAGTGAGATCCTCTTCAAGATCCATCAGGCTTACTGCTTGTCTCTCGGTTGACAGGAGCGATCTTAAGATTCAGCATCATTACAAGACAATGGACAGGCATATCTGTGCAGCGACCTTCCTGAAGTTATCTCATAAAAAAGCAACTTCAACAGTGGGAGAAGGCAGAATTAAATTTCCAGATTCTGGCCCTATCTATGTGCCTTCAAAAGGCTTGTCTTCCAGATGGACACATGGAAATACACATACACTCAGATAATCCTCCTGCTTCACGGCAGAACATGACTGAAAGTACCAGAACAGTGCTGAGGAGAAAGCAAAAATAATTAAACAGAATAGAAAAAAACCCCACATTTTATACTACAAAGGTAAAGGGCACTTCCATCACACAGGCAAATAGATCAATAGAGCAAGCCTGTGAGAAACAAAGGGAACTTGGCATGAGTGAAAAAGGGAGATTCTTTCTCCTTTTGGATGATGCCTTCATGCTGTGTAAACACTCTGACTCTGCAACCCAGGGCCAAAGACTGTACATTGCTGGCAACTTTAAAATCCTAATGACTGAAGTAAAAGGTCTCAGAAAAGTACTGCATATCCAGGGTTAATGTGCTTTCTTACTGCTATAAAAGTTGTACGAAGACACAACTACAAGACACTTTCCAGCTCTGAAGACAGAGGTGGTGACAGGAGGACCCTGCTCTCTTCCTGGGATATGACTTACTTGTTGAAGAGTAGATTGGTCACAAAGTGGAAGTTAAATACATCTGCCTTCAAATTTGCAACATTTAATCAAAACTTAGGAACAAAGTGTACATAAAAGTCACATTCCACACTCTTAAATAAAACAAGCAATATTTGCATTTTCAAAACGCAAGACTTCTATCAATTTTACTAAGATATCTTCCATAACGTCCAGCATATCGCCACTACAGAATGTGTCTTGATATGCCGCTGATATTCTCCTGGTCCTTAATTTCATTTTATTGCTTCTAAATATGCCACCTCTGTCCACATGGTCTTTAAAAATCTCACAGATGGTTCTTCTACTGGTCTGTCATGTGATTATGCTGTATTTTTCTTTCCTTTCATCTTTTCTTATAAATCATTCCCTCTAGTCTCTAATCATTTTTAATGCTCTGCTGTGAGTTTCAGTCAATTAACCTATGTCTTAAGGTGCTTAATTCTGGAATCAGTTTTCCTGATACTGTCTTCCCTCATATTTTGCACATTAGTTTTAAAATTCCCTTAATAATTATGCCAATGCCTGTACAGAGAGCCCTATAAAACGTACAGCTAGCACCGAGGTCTCTTCAAAGCCAGAAATTTAAAACTATACTGTTCATTCAAAATCAGTGTAGTTTTACACCACAGAAAGAAAACCTTTCTGAATGAGAAAAGGCAATTTAAGAGGAGGCAGGGGAAGATGGACAGTTGAGAGAACATTGACTAAATACGTAAACTAACGTGCAATAGCTGAAATTTTACTTTTGTAAGCTTTTAAGGCATCAGTATCGACTGTCATTACAAAGCATAACTGACAATTTAATCATTGGTTATTCATTTTCTGAACTACTTGCTTCCAGCTTAGCCACAGGCCTTCCATGGTTTGAGTATCTTTATAAAAACATTAATACACATACTTTAAAACAAATAGTGTCCCCGCTGCTAAGGCTGGAAGTTGGCTTGTCTGCCCTCTCGGTAACTTAAAAACAGTTTTAAAAGTAGTAGAATAAAAGCCTGCATGAACAGAAAACAATGATTATCATCAAGAGATCCTTAAAGGCAGGCATATAATTGTCAACATTAAGGTCACCTTAATATTCAATTTAGAGATACAGCAATATCTCCCAAGCCAAAGGATAAACTCTTAAGTACTAAAATTTGCCATTATTAGAGAAGATCATTTCAATTTCAGCCTCTAACTCCCTATCTGTAATTAGAAAAATCAGATTTCAAAGCAACAAGAGGAGACTGTGTTAAAGCTATTTGAAGTACTCTCTAGCAGGGATAAAGCCAGCTGAGAGGTGGCTGTCATAAAAAAAGCCAAATGGCTGTTTCCACCTCCATCAAGGTCACTTTACTGATGATGTGCTCAATAAGATGATAATGCATTTAACCACTTTCCTTGCATCTGACTTCGACCTTATTGCAAATCCAAATGGCCTTGTTTAACTATCCTGGCCTTTCAACATTTCCCTGAACAAAGATAATTAAGGAGATATACTGCCCCCTACTATCACAGGAATTGAAAGACAAATAAACTTTTAAGAGCGCAGCCAGGTGTCTATTGCATTAATGTACCATGTTTAAGCAGGGGGTAAAATGAAATAATGGTTAAATAATTAGAAAAGGTTAACAAAGTTAACTTTGTTACATAAGGCAATTCTGTTTTATTTAAAAGAAAGAGCATAAAAGGCTTTCCAGACTACTTTTACAACTCCCTGGACAATAGTCGTTTCTTTAACGCAGTTTCTGACTGAGAGGAAAAACGTTCTGCAAAAATTAACAACTCTGAAGTTTCTGCAGATTTGGAACTGGCTGTATTTCATACATGGGTACGATTATGTTTTATGAAAAAGCAAGTCTATATAATTAAACCAAGAGCTGCTCAATAAAAGCATTTCCGTTCATTTTTTTCCTTCATGTGTGGTCAGCAACTATACTAGCGATGTAAATTAAAGTAGCTTAAAATTTAGTTTGGCAGTTACAACAATTCAGAAGCTTAAGGTAATGCTTTCTCGTGATTTACACAATGATAAAAAATCACCAAATAATACCATTCTATAATAGCAGTCACTTTCTTCTTTAATTTTTATTCATACATGTTCTTGCCTCCTCAAGTATTCTGCAGGAAACTAACTAATTCTTCTTCATACTAAGAAAAGAAAGCCCCATGTCAACAACACTTTGGCTAATAACAACTGAAACAGGATAAAAAGAATAAAAGAGCAGACAAAGCAGTTGGATGTTCTTTTTGTAGTTGCATGCAAGAGATCTTATTTTAGATTAATCTTTTTAAAAAAGAATAATCTAGGTTTACAAAGCATCTTAGAAATACTGTTGTATGGGTCTGAACCCTCTGCCAAGAGCCAAAAAGAGGCAGAACATTAAGTTCCATCAGAAAGATAAAAACATCTAACTGACTGCTGATGTGTTACTAGATATGTGAGCACACTGCTACTGCAAAAATCACTGTCCCTTTGCCACAGAAGACACAGAAAGCACAAAATCTGCTACACATATTTAAGCAGAGTTTTACCATAATGCAAATGTTCAAAACTGACAGCAATATCTACCTTTGCCATTTTGTCAGGCCATTACTCTGAGTTGTAGTTTGTCCAAATTTCAAAGCATTCAGGTATTTGACTAAATCTCTTGCTGTAACACTTCTTAACCCAGACTCAATTCTGAATACACCAGAGTTTAACCTCCTGTAAAGACACCTTCTACTTCCCAGTATAAAAATCAGTGCTTCCACCATCAGTGATTACCACATCAAATACCCAACGTTTGCCACGATTCATATACTATCACTGAGCAAAACCATTTCTGCTGTATATAACAATCACAGACAAGTCTTCCACTCTGAGCAAGGTCTCAAACTTGAAAAACTCTTGTTTCCTGTGTAGATCCCACTAGAATGATATACTGTCTACAAGTATGAGAACTCTACCACTTTCTTATGTTTAAAGGACTTGCTTAACAAACCATTTGCTTGGCCGCAGTTTATACAGAACAGTTATTTCCATTTCAAGTTTGGATAAATGGTTTCCCTAGCCTCTCCGAAAAGAAGACTAAACACTCCGTTGTTACCCTAGAGAATCTTGAAGTTTTCCTGTATAATTGCACTTTCAAGACTTTCAGTTTTAGGCAAAAAAGGGGGAATGATTATTTTCCATTCATTCAGAATATTTCAGCCACCTGCCTACTCTGTTCAGAGTTTATCATGGGTGAAGCTTTCTAAAGGAACACAAGTGCCATTTTTCCATCTGTCCCTAACGTTTAAAAAGCTTAAGTTGTAAAACTACAGAAGCATTTCATTAGAGCAGTCGCTTTATTTCAGCCCGATGCCTTATTTTGTAAAAAAATCTTCTATAGTTCAAATCTAGAATATGCATACATTTTCAAACCATTAGTGAGGTCACTGTCTCACAGTATCATCTCTCTATACATCGCTGAACATGCAGATCTTGCTATTCTTAAATGCGTAAATCTGTAACTACCTCTTAAGAAAATCTTCCAAATTCACACACAGTGAAGCCTATAGTCATAGTTAGTATGAAATAACCAGAAGTAACATCTTTGCAGACACACAGAAACAAACAGGAAAGTTGGTGTCTTTTCTCATTTGGAAAACAATATACTTCAGTACTATTTTTCGCTACCATCGCTAACATGCCTACAGTGTACAAAGCATACATACTGTGACCTCTTAGTTTTCCCTGTTTAGTTCAACAAGTGAACTGGGATGTAGAACAAGTGAGAGAAAAAGAAGTTGTAAAGTTTGATCTCATAATTGCTTATCAGATCTTTCAATTAATTTGATAAGGCATGTTAAATCATAGATGCACACTAGAAATGCAAGAATACAGCTCAAGACAAATTCAGTCAGGTCGGTTCAGATGATACACTGATGAGTGTTTAGCAGCACTCATTTTGGACCTTTAAAATTACTTCATTCTTGATACAACATTTTACATCTTTTTATACCATTAACAATTTTTTTAGAAAACCACCATGTCAGCTGCTTTTCTTCAAAAGGAGAAAACCAAAACTATGCATCCTATCCTGCATGGAATGTATAACTTCACGTGTTCTCAATTCTACTGCAAAAAGGTTAGAAAGTAAAAACGACAAGAAAAGCATCTTAGCATCAAATACTTTTGTAAAGGTTCTGCTGTTATAGGTTTCTTGCTAAATTTTAACATAGCCTTTTTATAACTTCTTGAAAGAAAAAAGAACCATACTGTCACACATACGAGGTCATGCTCCACATAGAGTTGAAGAGCAATTAATAAAAAAATTCTGTAACACACCATTTGTAGTAACTGAACTGACTGAGAGTTTTGAGCCCCAACATGACGGATGAAAAAAACGGTAGGCTACGTTTTCTGTTCTAGTTGGAACACTATCGTTCCTAGGTTTTAGTCAAATACTTCCACCCAAACTTACTGAAGATATATTAAAAGATTTACCTTTGGAAAGAAAAGCAGGAAAAGTGAAATACACTGTCTACCTGCACATCACCAAGAAGTTCAGGGAAATAAACCTGGCCTATTTAGTACCATTATGCAAATGTACAAATTCTTATCTTAATGATGGCCTGTATTTAACATCAGGCAATCAGATTCTTGTATCTATTAAGCAATTAAATTAAGCACTTTCTAAAGGATAAAGGGACTCTAGCCATCTTCAGAACTTTCCCACACATTTGTAGTGAATTTATTCTGCAGATTAGAGACCCTAGGAGAGAAGGTGCTCCCCTTCCTCTCTCTCTCCATTGTTCTCTACCTACAAAGCTAGTAACAGACCGAGAGCAGCTCAAGTCTTTGTCTGAGGGTCTGGTAGTTCACATCCTAAGTTTCTCTCCCCTTGGCTGAAATATCCAAAGGCTGAGGTTTCTGAAAGCTTTCTACACTAACGGCCAGAAAACAAGCGCAAAGTTAACAAAGGGAGCTATCACTGCAAAGTGTCAGGTTTGTTTACTCGAGCAGCTCTGTATTACCCCAAATCTTCAAAGATTAGATTTTTTTTTTTTAATGAACTGTTTAAAAAACGGCAAATGGCCTAAGTCAGGTGAACATAAGCTAAGATGGTTTAAAACAAAATCAAACACTTTCGCAGACAGACGAGTAGTTCAGACTCATGTGAAAACTAAAACGCAGCGGCACAAAAGCTCCAATGGTACGTTCATGCACTGAAATACAGACATTATAACGTTAAGTAAATTTAATTGCTGACATACCTTTCTCAGGTTTTTTTCCCCGATCCTTTCTTAAAGCCTACTCTAGCATTTAAGAAAAAAAAAAGAGGCCTCCGGATGGTTCACTGAAACATTTAAAGCTGTGGAACAAAAGGTTTATTTTAAAAATGAAAACCTTGGCTTGTACAACTCCAGACATGAATCTGCTTTCAATTACTGAAAGTATTTCCACTTCAGTGAAAAAGGATCAAATCTTCAACTACACCATCCTGAGGCAATGAATTTGATAATATTAAGGTTTAAGAATACAAAATGACTTGGTGACACAGCTGTATATTCTATATGTATCATTTATCAGGTACACAAAAAAGAAGGAGCTAGCACTTTAATTGAAAAGCAGGCAGAAATGTGGCTGCTCAGAGCAGCCCTGCACTCCCATTCCACAGCTGTGCTTTAGGGATTCTTTCAGGTGCCCAGATAAATGTCAAAGATTACACCGAGCTATAAATGAAGGATTTCCCAATCCTTTGAAAACGAACCTAGATTGATTTTGCCTCCCCCATACTTTTATTCGCATAATTTGCACTGTTGTAAAGTTACGTTTTTCTTTCTGGACTTTCGAACGGGCACATTCTCCCCCGCATTCCCCCCGCCCCCCATCAATACAGCAGGTATCCAGCCTCCGGGAAGCACAATAATTAGCACACTTTACATAAGCACAGCAGAGTTCGGCGAGGGCGCTCGGAGCCGAGATGCGACACCTCCAACGCAAACCACGCCAAAAACTTCTCATTTCTCACATCTCCGATTTCTCAACCCGATCCCACCGCACCTCAGCCAAACACCGGGTCGGGCTCTTTCAGCAGCGCGCCACGAAAAGAGGAGAAAAGCTGTTACCTCTCGCCTTTAGCAACACCGCCACCGCCAGCCTCGCTACCCGGCGGCTCCCGGCGGCGCTGCCCGAACCCCCAGCACCGCCCCCGGCCCCGACCCGCGCCGAGCGGGGGGCGGCACCACCGCCGCGCCCGCCCCGCCCCGCGCCGCGCCGCACCTCGCCGTGCCCGCAGCTCCCGCTCCGCGCCGCCGCCGGCCCCGTCCGTGTCCGCCCGCCCGGCGGAGCCCCGCTCGCCGCCGGCCCCGCGATAGGCTGAGGCGGCGGTGCCTGCTCCCCGGCGGCGAGCGGGGGCCGGGCTTGGCACTGCGTAACCCTTTCGGCGCCGCGAAACAGCGCCTGTAGCCAGAGGTCGGGATCTCCGGGGAAAGGCACAGCGATCTTTCCCGGGCGAGCGGAGGGCAAAGCCGTGTGGCTTGCGGGGATTTTGTCGCCGAGCAGAGCTTTTCCCCGTGACACAAACTTTTATCTGCAGCGCTCCTTCCCACGCAAATTGTCACCAAAGTCTGAAACGCATTGACGGAAACGCGGTGAAAGCCGGGGTTCGCGTTGGGATACGCCCGCTTAAATCTCCGTCAGGATGCGGAGAGCGGCGTCCTCGGGAGGAGGAGGTCCCTGCCCGGCTCCCACCACTTGGACTGGAACTGAAACAGATGCCACCACCACCGCCAGCGTCCCCATTTATCATCACCACCATCACCATCCCTATTTACCACCGGAGGAGACGGGTTTTCCTCACATGTGCCCATATGGGCATGAACAACATAATCTCAGCCTACCGCAAACCACTCCGCTGTGACAATTCATAGCCGAGGAGCCTTTGGAGTTGCAGCACAATCTGACCGGACAGAGAATCACGAGCATCACAGCTGTCAGGGAAAGCTATCAAATAACAGACACGCAGCATTCACAGCACTCGCCACTCATCGCTGAAATACTGTAGAGAGCCAAAACAACTAAATGCCTACAAAACATGCAGATATAAATGCGCTCATTCAAAACAGCCAATTCCCTTTGCAGCTCGTTATCAAACTTAATGCCTCTATCTTTAGGAAAAGAATCAGATTTATTTTTTTTGTTTTTGTTACCCCCTCATGGGAATGATGTCCCCAACTTCATTTTTGACATCACTACCCACAAAATCTCCTGAGTTGGCTTAGGAAGTATGGTGATACCTAGCAATTCTTACAAAACTCCTATCATGGTTTTTTTTCACCTTGGATCTTTGCTGACACTGACTAGCCTTATCTCTCCTCACCCTGTTACAAGATCTGTTGCCGACACACGCCACATTATCACAGCAGCTACCCGGAAGCCACATTTTGCCAAAAATCAGATCGAGATACTATTAATGACTACAGAATACTTCCAGAGAAGATAATGCCATTCCAGAATGCAATTCAACACTGTTATGTAGAAGGCTCTGATAAAAGCACGTTTTAGATGTATTATTCATTAGAAATCTAATAATATTCAAAAGCTCACACAATTAGTGCTCATTTGCAACTTGCTAGAGAAACAAAAACTATACAGACTGAAATGGTAGAATTCTGTGAAATGGGGGAAAATAATGAGCTAAGTAGCCAGGTCCTGATGAGAACACTCTTGGCTGGCAAAGGGTAAAAATACTAAAAAAAAACCCCAATAATAGCAATAATACTACATCTTGAAATGAAGCTCTTTGAGTCAGATATGCAACAAACTATGTGTGCTTTGACTTCGCACCAAGGAGAAATCTGTAAATCAGTCACCATTGATTTATACTTTGCCCCACCTTCGGGGGTGGGGTAGTGTTGCTGAAAACTGGAAACTTTTTACAGTTCAAATTGCGGACTGACTCTAACATCAATGATAGCTGCAAGACTGGCCAAGATGAGGAATGAGATGAAATCATGAACTAATAGTCAGTTAAGGAATCAAGTCTCAAGCAATCCCACAGTAACACTCCTATTCTCTGCATCTCTTCCAAAAGGTCTAGTTGTAATAAATGGGGTATTAGACCATGCAGCTACTATTTTCCAAGCTGCTTGAATGGAGTACCTATGGATAAGCACTTTCTGCCACTGAAAAATGTAGTAAATAGGTAATTCATTTAGTCATTTAGTCATTCTTACAGATCTTGAAAGAAAGAGGAATCGGAACTGGATACTTGGAGTCAGCTCATGCTGTGTTCTCAGGCTCTCAGAGAGCACCTGTAATTGTACCCCCTTCTACAGAAGACTCCCATGGGCTTGTGCACGTAGCAGGACATTGGGTTTTTTAAGAGCCAGATCCTATGGAAGGCAAGAGGCAGTTAGACAGTTTCTCTTTCCAGAAGAAAGGTACCTTATCGTTATACACCTCTGTGGTTCTGTACCATTTTTCTACAAATACATACCACTGTACATTCAGTAGCTGAGGACTGCAGCCTATCAAAAAAGATTCTGCCTCTGCTAATTACACCAGTGCTGACATTCCTTTATCCAGCTGCCTCTGATCTCTCCATCCTGGCACAGACCTGTATGACACTGCAGTGGATCCTCGTCTCCGTTTTCAGCCAGCTATAATGGAATTTTCCTTTGCTTTGACGCCCCCTGTGCTGAGATTCCACTGTGCCATTAATGCCAGCACAATGATTTATGAAATCTATTAGGTGCAACACTAAAGACATCTAAAACATAGATGTTTGCATAGGAAAATATTTACATGGAGCAGACAAATAGGGGTGAAGCAAACTCCAGCACAGATATCACAGTCGATGCCAACATTGCTTATGCCCAAACAGTAGAAAGATCAAACAAAACCTTAGGGTAGGGGGTAGCTGGGGGGAAGAATAGCATAAATGTTTCATTCATAGGAAAAGACAGAAGCACTTTTTTTTTTTCATTATTTGGTCAGAAGGATTATTACAGTAAATTATGCAGAGCATTAACCATTGAATTTGAACCCATTTTTAGTCTTTCTTTATTAATAACTCATTATAGTCCTTTTTCTTAATGCGGAATAAATTAGAGCTGTGTTAATCCATGCAGCTATCTGCAGGTACATTTATCACTATGGTAGCCACTTTTACTCTCCTTACTGGAAGCTGCATTTCATGGGCAACAGAGACTCATCCCCTGCTGAACACAAGTCTCGGTGTCCTTTTTCAGGTCACTGGCAGGGTCATCTGAAAACTTACCTTTTTTTTTTTTTAAACATTGAAAGGTACTGCACAGCTGGCCTTGACATACGTGAAAGAATTTCTCTTCCTCTCTCTGTCATATTGCCACAATCTAGATCAGTGAAAACAACTGAGCTGGGGCCTTGCTGATATAAAAGGGTGAGGAACTGCTAAAAGGATATTCTTTGTGGGAACTCAAAGCTTTTGGAACTGATTCCTCTTCCCTGATCCAGAAGAGCTCAAATTTTATGGCCTTCATAGCATGTTGCATAGTTCATATTTTTCCAGAGTGTACGAAAACAGGGGAAAACTGTGAGTGTGGTTAGCTTTTGGAGGCAGGGCTTTGTTTAAGCTTTCAAACTGATCAGTTTGCATTTGGTTGAGGAGGGAGGGTTCTCGCAGCTTAGCCATGATGATTATTTTTTATATTTGCATTTAAATTTGTGTCACATTTTCAGGAATTTAGTTAACAGCCCTACTCACTCTCTGTTAAAGGTGAGTATTATCAGGGGCAACTGACACGTTGGTAATTCCATCACTTCACACCGACACCTGGAAAAGACATAAGAGGTTACACTGGAGGTGACTCTGGGAAGTCATTAGACTAGACAGTCCCAGGTACAAGTAGCAGTGCTCTTTGCAGCACATAATGATTCAGTCGTTGCTATTATCTTCTCTGAAAGCCATTATGCCAAAGTAGAAAACTTTATTATGCCTGTTTTTAATATGGCAAATGGAGACACAAAGCTGACTTGTCAAGAACACAAAAGTAGTACCATGGGAGAGGGAAAACAGGATACTTCATACAGTCTTCTCATCACCAATATAATAATTTCAGCTATTTATCAACATTAATGATGACCAGTGACTTTTATTAAAAGGGAACAAACACCTTTTCAGCCAAATACTAATTCACCTATTTCAACAGTAGTAGCCTAAGTGCCCTATTAAGACATCCCATCATAAATAGTTAATTAGTGTTACAACTACTTGTTCTGAAATGCTAGGTGTACTTTAAAGAAATACTGTTGTCTGCATGAGCATTACAAACATGCATGAATAGCGTTTCTACCTAGAAGCCGGAACTGCACAACATCAGTGCATTGCTTTGGAACCGTTTTTTCTTACAACCTTACAAAAAGCAGGATATTAAGCTATGAATTTCCAACATTGCCTAAGAGAAACATTTTTGTCAGATAAGGTATAATTTATAACAGCAACATACATTCTCAAGTCTGTTTTACCAAAGAGACTTAATCAAGTACAATATTTATATTTTAGGTTTCTAGTTCCTACTGGAAAAGTATTAAAAAAAAGGGCAAATTCTTGTTTGGAAATTAAAGTCTTAAGAATAGTATCTGATATCAACAGGATTAGTAGTATAATGTGTTCCCATGAGAAAGCACATGTGCCCAAAAATATTTACATGTAGAACATCTTGCAGTTCTTAAGCATTTAAATAGTGCACTACAATGACTATTTTTTTCTCGTAAGTAAACATTCACATGAGCCATTTTTCATGCAGTAATGATGCCGATTTAAAGGAGAACAGACTAAGATCATGATGAGCTCACAGATTTGGTGTTAAAAGCTGAAAACAGTAAACTTTTTTTTTCCTTTTCATTCACATTGATAAAGCCTAAATATTTTTTATAAACCCTTTCAAGAGTGTATTAAGAATTCTGCAGTTTAAGGTCAGCATTTCTCTAAAAGTAAAGTAAAAATTTTAAGCAAGTAGATGAAATGGATAGGGCAAGAATTATACCAAAAATATAGTCCTTTCAAAAAATGATTGAATTATGACACTTTTCTGGAATTTAAGTGGATAATATGTGGAGTTTTTTTCCTAAGAAGCAACAAAAAAACAACCAGTGCATGTTTCTACTATGATTTTTGAGTGCTGTAGGTGAATATATTGAAATAAACAATATTCCTATACTCTTTGACAAATTTCCCAGAGAGCTCAGTGCAGTATCAGGCAAGGTAAAAAATGCAAAAAATATTTGTGTTACAATACCTAGAATTTTGCTGTTTAACAGCACAATGCTCTGTTTAGAACCATCATACTCTACACTAATTTCTGTCATAAATAAAACACAAATTTACAGTTATTATACAAATTGAGTATCTTAGTTTCCAAAATCAGAATTACTGAAGACATAAATATTGATCACGATGCTTTTCCTAGTACTTACTATAGTTTAGTTACTAATACATTCCTGTGTTCAATGCAGACAGTACTGTCAGCCAGCAGAGAAAAGGGCACATATGCTTTGAATGATTAACACAGTTCTTGGAAACACAAAGCGTACATGCTTTCCTTATCTTATAGTACAGCTAAGTGCTAAGGAGAAAGACATTTTCATGAAAGTTCTGGGATATTAAATGATGTATCAATGAGCCCTTTGAAATAACTAACCTCCTGCCCCCCTCCCCCCCGGTTAATTCTGTTTGTTTCAGAAGAGCTGCTCAATGAATAACACTAGTGAGATGAAGCAAAAAACCCCAAAATAATGCTCTTATGTTTTAAGATTATTTTATCTAATTTTAGAGGATTTTAGGAAGAAGTATTTTAGGAAAAAGTTTAAACCCTTCACTGCAGAAAAAAAAATCCAACTATAATCTGAGCCTTGTATCTCTCTTTAAACTGAACTCTGTATGAATTTGAATCCTGTTTGTGTCTTGCAAGACTCACTTCAGAGCATCATCATACTGTAGGACCCTAAAGAGAAAAACTGTTAAAGATCATGAAACATGCACAGAAGTGGCACCTTCCTCCCTTAATTTTTCATATTGCTTTCACATTTTTTTTTTCAATAACCTCTATCAGCAGCTGCTACTCACTGGCTTTCATCTGGAGAAGAAGGCAAAGAAGCAGTTGCTTGTACAGCTAATGCTCTAAACTGGAGACTCAGTGTCTAATCTTCATAATAAGCAGCTTCCAACTGACTAAGTTTTGATTTACATTTAATGCTTGGGTCTACAGCTCTAAATCCCTCTGGATTGCTGGATTTTTTGTCTTTTAATTAAAAATTTGCACTTTTGTTAGAAAGAAAAAGATATTTACTGCAAATGAGTGTGACATAAAAAATAACTCGAAAGAAAAAAAAGGTGAATTTTATATGCAAATTCATGAGATACAGGACATCTCATAAAAAACAAGGTATCTGTAGGCTGTTTCAAACGATCCATTTAGAGTAAAATAGTTTTGTATAGAGGTCTAACAAAGAGAATTTGGCTTCATGAAAAACCTGCCCTATTGTGAATGTCTTAGAATTAGCAAAGACCACCAGCAGAGCAATCCTATCGGTATAAGAGAACAAGCTCTAGGAAAAAACACTCTATTCTCCTAAACGATAAAGGTAGAATCTCATACCTCTAGAAAAGTTTAACTTGTATCCTGATTATCGTAAAAAAAAAAATTCAAGGTACTTTTCTAAAATGACATCTTTAGAAAGTTATTTTAAAAACAGAGGCAGATGCATACAAAAAAATCAATATCCGTGTGATTCCCACAAAAAATATTTCACATATTTCTTGGAATAAGCATTATACTGATAATGACAGAAACTATGTGGCTGGGACTCTGGGTTCAGCTGCTGCTGTCCTTCATCTTCTATTTTGTCTTTTTTATTGTAGGGTAGATGACTGAAAACTCACTGTATCATTTTGGTCAGAGATTTCTCTTTACTCAGTAGAAAGAAACCCTTTCTTTTCTCCTAATTACAGTTTCTCCTCCCTCCCTTTACATCATAACTCCTTGGGGAAAAAAAAAAAAACAACCACCAGAGCAAATTTTCTTTTTGCACAGTTGCTGCTTTGGCAAGATCAGAAAAAAAGTGTCATCCTTTGGGTAAGTCTGTCAAACAGATTTCTAACATACAGTTTGAGAATGTTCATCTAAAAGTACTATATCTGCACTTGTATATGCTTATATGACATTTATTGCCTTGGAAAGGTGGCATAAAAATTATTTCACACTACTCTTGACACCTGGTGTGAACCATATTCCTGCAATTGGGCTATATACAAAATAGTTATTAAATCATATGTTTAAAATAACTGCTCTCTAAAATATTAACTTGGATTTTTATATTAAATGCATTGTGGGCTGCTGTTAAGCAGACATCTGCTAGCCTTTTCTGGGGGTGAAGGCGTGGGGAAGAAAAGGTTTTCATAAACCAGAAGAATGGGGTTTATATATACTTTATCTACACTTAGAACTGCCTGTCTGCCTGAACAAACTTTCCTGTGGTACACATTCAGGCAGATGATGAATGCGTAGTGACTGGTGGGTTGTTAGGCACAAGACTAAGTGCTGTAGTGCATCTAGAAATGCATTTATGGCACACCTTGAAGTGATTTGTTGGATATTAATTCTCCTAGAGAACAGGTGATCATTTTCCATATTCAACCCAGAACACTTAATACTTGCCAACATGACGAACTACTACCGAAATAATTTTACTTGATAGCAGCAGATGTGGCATATTCAGAAACAGAGCGTAGACACTATCAAAAATTTAAAGTTATCATTTACTTAGGAGGGGAGGAAGGAGAGGAAAACATTTCTTCCTTCATTTTATCCATGCTGCTGTTTTTTTTTTTACGTGCTCACATTATACTGATCCTGTTCACCTTGTGCTCACACACAGAGCCATGAACCTGTACTGCAAATCTTACAACCACCACTTGGGCTTGACTTACTTCAAGCAAGGCTAATCATCACACAACTTTCCAGAACATTGTAGAAGTTATCACATGTAATAGTCCCTAAAGTCTTCTCACTACACTTCCCTGTACTCCATTTAGCTGCTCGGCACGCCACTGCATGGATATCAGACTACCATGGATCCACGTGTGTTAAACAGCTTCAGGACTCATGTGGCTCTGTCGTTCAGTGGCTATTTTCACAGCAGCCAGCTTTATCACTACCATTTCCTAATTCCATCGTCTAAACGATTTCACTAACAATGCATTTCACTGAAGACATTCCCACAAGCACTGCCAGATTTGCAGGCTCTGGTGTAATCTGCCAAGAGAAGGAACTCAAAGGCCAGCTGAATTCTCTCCTACAAGAGCCCTTAAAATGTGAGCAAGTGGTAGAATATTCAGCATAAAAGGTATTTCTCAAGAAACTAAATATAGTATGGATATACTGAGGGCACACAAAAGCTGATGGCATGACACAGGATTTTTTAGACTGCTGATGAATCAGTGAAAGCGTTCCTCCCTCCCTCCCCTTCTTCCCACCTACTGTGTGCTTATACTTCAAGAGCAAAGCATGCAAAGTGAAAGCTGAAATAAGAACCTATGTGGAAAAATTCAGGATTGAAAATGTCAGTGTGACTGCATGTTATGACCCAAACAGGGGAAATTATGGGGCTGTAAAACTCAATTAGTTCTAAGGCCAAAAACCTATGATGGTCGGAACTGAGTCTACTAGAGAAGGATTCAAAGATAAGAGAAGCATTCAGTAAAAATGCAGCTTTTACTGCAAATGTCCTGAAGATAATCAAAGTTATAGAAGCTGTCCTTAATATTGGTAAAAATGCAGATATAGCATTACTAATATCTCAAAGAGTTCACTCTGCTTTCTACAGCAATGTTTCCTGAAGTATTTCCCCACACGTACACAACTTGCCTTAGCTCCCCCTTGCCATCTATTATACTGCAAGAAGCAGCATCAGTCCTTTCTAAAGAATCTGGATGTTCCTATACTTTGGGATTACTTTTCCCTCCATCCCATCCAAGGAGCTGAAACATTGCATTTGCTCAGTACTTGGTTGAAGTGGAATCAAAATAGTAGAAAAGCATGGGAAACAGCTTGTTCTTAAAATTGCATGGAAATGTATGCAAAAATACTAATTTTATGTCAAGAAAGATCTCTGTTCCACATTTAATGTCTCAGTCCACTTTCTGGTAAACGAGTTATTCTTACACCTCTGTGTCCACCACCCAGAGACCCAAATGCTTTTTTTTTACAATGAGGAAGACTTATGCATACACAACTCTGTCATCTATCTAGGCAAAGTGACTGTTGAAAGATGAACTTCAGGAACTGCTGCTATTAGTTTGTCCCTTTGTCTCCCCTTCTCTACTCCCTACCTTGAATTGTCTTTTCTCGTCTTGTTCACTGACCTTTGTGATAACTTGGGGCTGAGAAGGAGAGACAGAAAGTCTCCAGTAGAGCTCTGTTTTGAAGAGCAGAGTACTGATACTGGCATCCATTTTGAGACAAACCTTAAAGTGTATTATACCAGAATCCTAGCTTTTAGGGGTTTGAAATCCTTTTTTTTCTACTCATGTGGCCTTCCAGAAGTTCTTTTGAAGTTTCCTAGGAGCCAGTGCTTCCTGCAGCTGGGCCACAGACACTGAGGAAAGTAGTCTAAGGGCTATGCAAGGGCACAGTGGCTTCCATGTCCAATGGAGTTATTCCATAGAGAATTCTAATGGGTGTGGTTCTTGGTTCTCTATGTAAAGGAAAGCAATCTGTTACTAACCACATTACATGGGAACTTAGCTAGATGGAGAGTGCTTAGGTGTGTAACCACATGATTTCAATATCTCATCTAAAACTATTATACACTAAAGTCTGTCATAAGACTTTATCAGCTGAAGTCCATCAGTAATCTTTGCCTTTTTGATAATACTCATGCTAACATCCAGCACAAGGGTCACATTGCTATTTAAAACTCTCCTGCACCAAAGTAAACAAGCCAGACACTGATAGATTTCCTGAACCACCCTGAGGCAAAAGCAGTTTCACAGATGGAAAAAAAAAAAAGACAGGCAAGGAAAAAGTGCTTGAGAGAGAGAATTTTCCTCAAGGTTTTCTATATTTTACCATCTGTATTCCATTCTGGAAAATCCTCCAATTAATAAAGACATTTTTGCTATTATATTTTTTTTTCTTCCTGAAGTATTTAGAAATTGATGAAGTCGGACCTTCTTCTTTGCTGCAAATTTTTGCATGCTGATTAAACAAGTTAAAAATGAGTTCCCACCACAAAGGAACAAGGCAGTACATGTAGTAATAGAGTATTTTAGAAGTTAACAAAACTGTCCAAGAGAAAATCTATCATATCAAACTGTCTGAAAATCTGAAGCACTTAAGAGATGAATGTGTAACTCCCCCTAATGGAGGCATATTTGAATTTATCTTAAAAGCAAGTATCAATAACTCAGAATCCTAATGCTCAAAATAATAATGCTACTCATATCACTTTCCCCTTTCTGGCTGTTCAAGGAATCTTTTAAGGTATACATATGTGATTTACAGTAAACCATTATCAACACAATCCTTTTTATTTACTTAGTGAGCTTTATTACATACAGTAAAATCTTAAAAATATCTGGACTTCAGCATAGTTCTATGGTATGTGCTCAGTAGCCATTAAAATTCCCTTAGATTATCTTCTGTCAGTCATTTCGACTTGTGTTTCAGCTAAATGTTTTCCTGTTTCTTAAAAAGTCAGCAAATTGCTATAAAATGACAGTGACAGGCCACAGTGGTTTTGGTTGTGTGGTATAAAGAAACACTTATATGCACAGCTGCTGGTAATGAATGCAGCATGTTTGAGGCCTAATCTTGGACAGTTTCCTACATTTCTGACTGCAGTTTCCTTGGCAAGTTTTCTGGGACCATATTATCTATATGTCCTAGTATTTCAGCCAATTTTCAATACAAGAGTTTGGCACTGTGCACTGGCTTTCAAAAGTCTGTTCTCCCAGAGTTAACAACATTTTAGGAGTCTTTACCCTAATTCTCTTCTAACAACATTTTTTTTTTAAATTATCGTTTTCTACATAACCACCCTCTATGATAGAGCAGACAGATTAAATTTTTGCATAATAAAATTACTGCTTGTGAAAGATGCCAGATTAACAGCGTTGAAGACTAAAATTATGTTTGTCCACAGCCCAGCTACAAAAACAGCAGCAGCAATGCGGTAGTTTTCAGAGCTCTCAAATTTGAGCTACTGCAACTTTTACTATAAGTGAATAGCTCTGGACTTTGTTCTGCCTGGACTTTTGATAAGCCTGGATGTTGCTGTAATGGGTCTGGTGATACTGTAACTAAGTGGTATAAGTGGGACTGTGATTAAATGCTGGATTTTATGCAGGTCGTACTCCCTGAAGGAGGCAGTTAACTTAGCTCCTCGTAGTGGTGAAAGACTTCTACATCCTCCTCCACTACCAAAACCAGTATTTAAGCTAAACACACGAGTTCACAGGTTTTCTAATACAGACGAAACGTGAAAAAGAGCAGCAGTCTGGAATGATGCTATGGGTGTCATCTCAAATGACTCTTCCTGTGTTTTGAATTTGTATTGGGGAAATGAAATTTAGGAAATTTGGTACTGAAGAGTTGTTATCTTTCAGTTTTTTGGTTTGAATGGGATCTTACATATTTTCTGTTTTTCTTTGCAGTAAGTAGTGCCTAGCAAAATATGCTCTTAACTAGGACTTACCCAGCTGTCAAATTCTACTCTATAATGCCAACAGAGTGAGATTCAGAACTATGAATGAACATTTGTTTAAAATAATTACATTGTGAGGCAAAGATGACATGTTTCTGTATAGCAAAAAGGACAAAAATAAGCTCATAAGCAAGAAGGACATAGATAAAATATGCCTACCTGTAGCATTAGACATCATACAGAAATACATCTAACATCATATAAGTACACGCATGAGAAGTTAAAAAATTAACTACTCAGCAGCAAAGAGCTCTCTTACAAACCAACAGATATGGAGAAGGATCGGGGAGATCGAGAACTGTAAATGAAACAGGATAAGCCACAATTAATGAAATGGAGCTTGGCACAGTAACAAGAAAGAAATAAGAGCAACAATTAAGAAAGTACTTAAGAGAGCTGAAACTTTCCCAAATATTTAGCTGGCTGGGATTTCTACTGATTTTATTTTTAAAAGGGAGCTAAAACTAACCACCAGTGGCTGTATATACAAAAAAACCAAATTTTTTACACACTGAAGTCTTACTCTGATTTATTTTATGCAATTTTTAAAAGTCTCTATCAATAATCCTCTCTCTTTCCCCTAAAAAACCCTGAACCAACTCCCAAACACAACAAAACCATAACTGACTCTGTGAACTAATGTATTTAACCAAGAATCAGCCTAACCATGCTTATGAGTGTTGAAACAAGGGTTTTCACATCTGTCTGATCTGGACAGTTGAACTGCGGGGCCAGCCATGATAGAGATTTCCTTTCCAAGTTTCTTTTCTCCCTTAACAAAAAGTATTACTGAGGTTTGTTTTATCTGTTTGACAGAGAATAAACTACATAGATATAGGAGAACCTCTGAAGATTTGTGCTCCTTATGAAAGAGGTCAGGGAACATTGGAGTTCGGGATGTACAAGTAATACAAATGCCGTCAGTCATTGTCTTAAAATGACAGCACAGTTTTGTTTGTTGGATTTTCTTGAATAAAACCTTTTATATTACTTCTGGGATTGCAGTTCAACTCAAGTACACATCCCCACTGATGCTGCGTTCGTGCTTCAAAATACGTTCAGTTATGTAGTTGATTACTTAAAATCACCTTCACTGTTCAGCATTAATTGGTACAATAGCAGTTTTGTATTGTGGGAAATGTAAGAGAGCAAATGAATGTTTTTTCCCTTTCTCTTTGCTTAGAAAAAGGGAATATCTATCCCTCCCATCTCTCCAAACCCTAGTACCTACCCTATAAAAAGTACAAAAGAAAAAACATTGCACCAAAAGGTAGATGTCTTCATATAAAAGAAATACAGTATCATAGTCTATTTAGGACATACACAAAGACTACATAAATCACAAGTTTAAAAAATATATCACAGTATCACAGTATCACAAGGTTGGAAAGGACCTCTGAGATCATCAAGTCCAACCTATAACCCAACACTAACACCAACACTAACACCAACCCATCATCTAAACCATGGCACTCAGTGCCTCATCCAGTCTCCCTTTAAACACTTCCAGGGTCTGTGATTCCACCACCTCCCTGGGCAGCCCATTCCAATGGCCAATCACCCTTTCAGTAAAGAACTTTTTCCTAACATCAAGCCTAAACTTTCCCTGACAAAGCTTAAGTCCATGCCCTCTTGTTCTGTCACTGGTCACCTGAGAGAAGAGACCAATCCCTGCCCGACTACAACCTCCTTTTAGGTAGTTGTAGAGAGCAATGAGGTCTCCCCTGAGCCTCCTCTTCTCTAGACTAAACAGCCCCAACTCCCTCAGTCGCTCCTCATAGGGCTTGTGCTCCAGCCCCTTCACCATCTTCGTTGCCCTCCTCTGAACACATTCCAGTATCCTAACATCCTTCCCAAACTGGGGGGGCCCAGAACTGTACACAATATTCAAGGTGAGGCCTGACCAGCGCCGAGTACAGGGGGACGATAACTTCTCTGGTCCTGCTCGCCACACTATTCCTGATGCAGGCCAGGATGCCATTGGCCTTCTTGGCCACCTGGGCACACTGCTGGCTCATGTTGAGCTTCCTGTCCACCAGCACTCCCAGGTCCTTTTCTGCCTGACTACTCTCCAGCCACTCTGTCTCCAGTCTATAGCTCTGCATGGGATTGTTGTGTCCAAAATGAAGTACCCGACATTTGGACTTATTAAACATCATCCCATTGGAATCAGCCCATCTCTCCAATCTGTCCAGGTCCCTCTGCAGGGCCATCCTACCCTCTAACAGATCAACCCTTCCTCCCAGCTTGATATCATCTGCAAACTTGCTGATGATGGACTCAATCCCCTCATCCAGATCATCAATAAAGATATTAAACAGGACGGGACCCAACACCGATCCCTGGGGGACACCATTGGTGACCAGCTGCCAACTGGATGAGACACCATTCACCATCACTCTTTGGGCTCGGCCATCCAGCCAATTCCTAACCCAGCACAAAGTGCTCCCATCTAGGCCACGGGCTGCCAGCTTCCCTAGGAGTTTACTGTGGGAGACAGTGTCAAAGGCCTTACTGAAGTCCAGGTATACCACATCCACAGCCTTGCTCTCATCCACCAGGCGAGTCACATGGTCATAAAAGGAGATCAGGTTGGTCAGGCAGGACCTACCCCTCCTAAATCCATGCTGGCTGGGCCTGATCTCTTGACCGTTCTGCAGGTGGCGCATGATTTCACCCAGGATTATCTGCTCCATGATTTTACCTGGGACTGAGGTCAGGCTGACAGGTCTGTAATTACCTGGATCATCCTTACGGCCCTTCTTATGGATGGGTGTCACATTGGCCAACTTCCAATCTTCCGGGACCTCTCCAGTGAGCCAGGACTGCTGAAAGATGATGGAGAGCGGCTTAGCAAGCTTATCCGCCAGCTCTCTCAGCACCCTAGGATGGATCCCATCCGGCCCCATAGACTTATGAGGGTCCAAGCGGCTCAGCAGGTCTCTAACTTCCTCCTCATGGATTGCAGGAGGGCCATATTTCACCCTGCCCCCATCAACCACTTCAGAGGGCCAACTGTCAAGCGAGCTGACATCCTTGCTGTTAAAAACTGAGGCAAAGAAGGCATTAAGTACCTCAGCCTTCTCTGCATCTCTGGTTACTATATTTCCCTCCACATCCAACAAGGAGTGGAGGTCGCTGCCGCCCTTCTTTCTGCCATTGTTGTATTTATAAAAACTCTTCTTATTGTCCTTAACAGAAGTGGCCAATTTGAGCTCCAGCTGGGCTTTTGCTTCCCTCATTTTCCTCCTACACGACTTAACAACATCCTTGAACATGACGTGGTTTACATCCCCTTCTTTCCAACGATGATACATCCTCTTTTTCTTACTTAGTTCCTTCAGAAGTTCCCTACTCATCCAGGCCGGCCGTCTGCCCCTACGACTCTTCTTACAACACACGGGGACAGCCCGCTCCTGCGCCTGCAAAATTTCATTCTTGAAGTGTATCCAGCCTTCCTGGACCCCCTTGCCACTAAGAGCTATATATATGATAACACACAGTGTAGCACTAAACTGATGAGTTTCATCAAGTCATAAAGATTCACCTCTTAAAATACTTTCAAGGCAATGAGATTGTAGAAAAACATTAAGAATTTGGTCTGGAGAGAGTCTGGCGGAGAGCTTCCAGGATTATTTAAATATTGGAGAACTTGCCACATAAAGAAAGGTTGAAAGAAGGGATTCACGCAGCCTAGGGAAAGAGAAAACTCAGAGGGAGCTAATCACAGTCTTCCAATATCTTGAAAAGTGGTTATAGAGAACATGGTAGTAGTCTCTTCACAAGGGTGCCCTGTGACAGGTCAAGAGGCAATGGGTCCAAGCTGCTCCAGGGAATATTCTGACTAGATATTAAAAAAACCTCACTGTATGAACAATTAAAAATTGGAATAAGTTGCCCAGATAAGGGATGGGATCTCCCTTGGTGGAAATTATTTCAGCCTCTCCTGGAAATGTAGCCCTGGATCATCTAAGCCTAAGGCTCTGCTTTCAACAGAAGGTCGGACCTGATGAGCTCCAGGGATCCCTTCCAGCCCTGCCTTTCTGTAATTCTGCATTCTCAGTTTGCTGTGTTTAGTAACTAGAGGAGGAAAGGCCTCCTAGCTGAATTGCCACTTCTCATCCCCAAATTACCATTTGTTCTTAAAATATCTTGCTGAACAAAATACCATCCCCCACACACAAAAGGGAGGAAAAAAAGGAAGGAGGAGTTCCATTATACTGCTATCAATATTCTTTATTTGTTACCTACGTACTTTCTTTTATACACATCCTTGTGGTGTTCAAGTGATCCTAGAAATCAAAACTGATTTGGAAGTTTTGTTATTTTAAAATATATGGTGCATTAACAATCCTACTGTATTTGTGCCTTGAGCTGCAAAATAAAGCAAAATATATCTAGTTGTGAACCAGCAGCCCACATGCAGGTAAGCTTACAGAATACTGTAGAGTCACCTATACCTTATGCTTTGCTTATGCACCTTATGCACCTATTTTCTTATGCTTTGCTAAGTTGTCAGTGAAAAGTGGTAATTTCAATGAAGCATATTGACTGTAATAATCTGAGCGTTCATTTTAGTTGTGTATATATATATAATAACATATGAGTAACAATGCACTTATTGATGAGTAAACATTCACTTCCTGTGAAGCAGGGGAAGGAAAAGGAGCATACAGAGTGACACATGTAGACAACTAATAACAAAGTATGATTAACTGATATAAACAGCTATGTGAAATGCAGCACAAATTAATTAAACTCTACTGGTTTACAAGCACAGCATTTGAAAGGAACTATTACCTCATGGTACTGAGAAAGGTCACAGCCAAATGTGTATAACTGCAAATACTACTACTGTCTTTAAATCCCATTTAGACACTTTTATATACATATATATACAGAAATTTATATACTTATTTCCACTGTCCAGGAGTACTCATAAATAACCACATGTAAAGGGAACTCTACTTGCTTTAAGGGACTGCTTGCAATTCCTTTCCTCACTCAATTACATAATCATTTTTTTTCTTTTTGCTTCTGCTATGGGAAATCTCCTTGAAGCAGTTCAGGACCAGTAGAGAAGTCCTCCCACGTGAAAAGATGTGCGCGACAGGGCTGCATGACCTCACGGCAAGGGCAGAAACACTACTGTAGGTATAGTGGCTCAGCCCTCAGATGGAGCTGGACAGGATCCAGCAACAGTAGCAAGATGATACAGTTACGTTGGACACGCTGAAGTATTTGGCTGCTGCGCTCAGATTTCTCTATTCCCTCTTACAAGGTCCATGACAAGATAAGGAGGATCCAGGCTCACTCCAAGACTTTGCATGGCACCTGAACCAACTGGTAGGGTCTTACCAGTGTGAAGTCCTTGCATCAAGGACATATCAACAGTTGCACTTGAACATTTTTGCAGAAAATAAACTGTATAAAGTAATAATATTTAATTTTGAAATCATAAGAGGAGACATATTTGTAGTAGTGCCCTTATTCATAGATTTGTTACTTATTATAGACTGGAGACAAAAATTCAGCACCACTGAATCATATTTTAAATTACTAATCTTGAACTTACTGATTTTATATATATTAATTTTGAATTTCAGACTTAAAATAAATGGGATCATTTAATTCTCAGTAGTGCAGAGCTAGACATTCAGTTTTCCAACTATAAAACCTGTCATGGTGTCAAATGCAAGCATGCTTTTAGGTGAAATATAGGGAATTATTGTGGCTTGACAAAACTAGCAGAAAAGAAATAATTTTTAATATTTCTTTAGTAGGAGTCTGGAAAGTACGTGGCTCAATGCACATGCCAGGAAACTCTACAAACCCACGAATAATATTAATTGAACAGAGCTTACAGAAGGACTAGCTTGTTTTTAATGTGATATGCTATTTGTTCTCAGTTATGAAATAGCATTCTTATTTTATTGATTTCTAAATCATGACTATTCGTTTCTAAACCTGAAATTCCAGAAACCTGTACAATTATGTACATTTAATCCCTCTTTACTCAAAGTCGTGACGAACAATGAAGGTAACAAAGCAACTTTTATCAATCTCACAAATCCCATGCCTGCTTTCGGATGATGCAGCATTGACTTATAATTCATTGATGCATATGGAATGATTAACATACAGTTACCTCACCTCTAAAATGAGCATTCCCTTATCTGCCTAAGGTAATCTGAAAAGTTACAAATTTAAGGATTAAAAACTAAGCATTAAAAGCTTCCTTAGTAGGAATTTAAAACTGTAGCTTCCCATGAGTCTGTTCTTCACCCTCCCTGATAAAAGATTCTTTTCTGGGTAACCTGTTCAGAAAGCTACATTATGGCAGAGGAGGCCAATGAGCTAGACTAGGCTGAAGTCAGTCACTATTTCTATGGCTTGAAAATCACAACTGCACCCAGAATAAACAAGCTAAACTGTCCTGACAGCATCAGATTTACCTGAAGCAGATCAACTCCTCAACAAGTTAATTATTTATGGTAGGTCCTATTTGCACTTTTATATTTTGGTTTTGAATGAATTTCTTCCTTTTTCTGCCTCACAAATAATTTTGTAATGTAAATACAAATTGTAATGAGTGATAAGAAAGTACGTATGAGCACAAATTAGATGATGTAAAACTGAATCAGACATTTCCAGATTCTTTAGTAAAACTTAAGTAACTTCATATTACAACTTTACTAGTCTAAGGCTGCCAAAAGGCGAGGTCCCACTTCCTACCCTTGAAGACATAGATTCCTGCCTTGACTCCCTCCTACCCCTTTATTAGATCAGCCTGTGCAGCTGCAGGGTGAGTTGCTTCAGCTGGCTGGTGATGTAAGGTAATTTTTTTTCAGGGTTAGGATACAGTTCCACTAAAGTTGACATTAAAATATTTACTGCTGCTGCGGTTATGTCCATCTCCAAACCCTGCCTCCTGTGTCAACTGTGCTGTTCATCTGACTCTGCAGGGAGCAAGTTTAAGCCACTAAACTTTCAGGGAACTATCCAAAGACATTGGGGTTAGAGGGGGTGGGGAGATGGGAAGAGGAGCAGAGAATAATACTCGGCTGGTTCAGTGGCCTCAACTAGATCATTAAGAAATTGGATGAAAGCCTGACCCGACACAAAGAAGTAACAGCCACCACATAGGGAGACTCAAGATCAAGGCAGTGCCAGCATAGCGTACGCTAGCATCGACCATCACCCCTGGATAATCCAGTGAACAGACACGCTTTATGTCTGTGTAATTAAGTGCTAAATCTGCAAAAGAAATGGTCACAGCATCTGGCTGGAGTTAAGTGGGATGGGATCATCCCTTTCTGATGCACACGGATATTGGATTGGCTCAACTATCGTATGAAGTATCATCCTTAAAAATAAATTGTATTTTCCATTATAAAAACATAGGGGGAAAATTGTTACATCAATAGATCAAGAAAACATCAATATCCTTCAATGCAGATGGGTTTTTTTTATCTTTGGAAGCAGAGATTTGGTAGGTTTATGCTTTATTGGAAGAAGGGGTATGGAAAAGTGACATCAAACAGCTATTTGCTGGAAAAAAAACAGTGGCCTTAAGAATTTTTTATAATAAGGTCATATTTATTTATTCAACTGGAATAATTTTATAATTATTGAAGTCATGATTTATTAACACCTGTCTGGCAAAGGCGTTATAACCCATAAATAGCTCAAAAAAACCCCAACCCAACAGTGAATCAAAAGAAATATTAAACTGAACTAAACCAATCCTGAGACAGCTGGATCATGAAAAATTGTTCAACTCAGAGAACATTTAAAGGTTAGAGCTCTATTACAGGTAAAAGAAAAAAGATCATAGACACAGAAAAAAAGATTAATATAGTGAGTACCTAGACCTTCTTTTATTCATTTCATTTTTACTGTGAGGCCACCATTTTGCAGATGGTCTGAGGTACACATTCCTTACCATCTCAAAAGGCTTTACATCAATTATTCTAAACATGCCTCTGAAAAACAGCCTACAGACTGTTCAGCTGCTGGAAATAAATGACGTTATAGAAGAATTTTTCTAGTATCTTCCTTCATGAAGATTTTTAAGTCAGGAATGCAATTGTAACATGGTGTAAACCTGCCAGGGTTTATAGTTTTGCATATCTTGCACGCTACAAATGGAAGTCAGACTTGAAGATACCAGTGTAAGCATGCAGAACACTGGCCACAGTACTATTAGTTACATTTCTGGTTTAACTTGATTTTTGGAGAAAAGATCACGAAAAAAACTTTTGGACACTGAAAATCTTCCATAAAATGACAGAGATGACTTCATTGGTTAATTACTCTTGATGCTAAAATGCCACTAAATGTTAAAAGTTAATGTTATAATTCACATGAGTGATGCAGGAATCATTCAGTCCGTTATTTTGCCAGAAAAAGTCAGCCTTGTAAAATTATACATGGTCAGTATTTATAAAGCATAGGGAACAGCACTGTTTTACTTTCATTTCTTTTAACAGTTTTCCAGTGTTAGATAACTTCACACAAGCCAACATTAACAACTGCAGGAGCTCTTCAGCCAGCTCTTTTAATATTCTTAATGGAACTTCACAATAAATTGGCATCGGTATTTGCAGACTTAACTCGTGTGCTTCATGTCTACCTGTTTTTTCACTACATATTTTGCACTCCTGAATGAAGTTATCTGGTCATAGTACTTGAAAACATCCAGTATTTATAACTACAATTTAATATTCACATAGAAAAAGTAAATATTTTGTCATAGGAGCTAACTGTCCTCTTTGCCTCCTCTTCGTCCACCTAAGTAATGAATATAAATACTTCTGACTACTTCAGCATTTTCTGTCTTACTCTGGGGAATGCTTCTATTTTTGCCTAGATTGGTTAACATTGTTAGGATTCCTTTCATTTCTTTTCATCTTAACCACCACAACAAGAAGCTCAACACCTGCCCCATTAAAGCAAAAATACTCCTCCTCTTGTTTCCTATCTAAGGCAGTTTTCAGCACAAACTTGAAGGAACAATTTCAGGTTTTGGATTTGAGTATTTTTTTTGAGTTTGTAAAATGGGGTTTTAATTTACTGAGAGGGATTTTACATTACAGTTTTCCATACAGATAATATTTTCTGGCTTTCATTTTCCTCTATTTAATAAAGTCATAAATTAAACTGTTCACTCACCTAACCCAACATTAACTGTGATTTTTTTCTTCTTTTTTAGCCACCAATATGACATTTAATAAATAATTTATTGGACCAATATTTTAGTTATCTATGGTTTTCAAATGTCACAGTCATTTTAGTGCTGACAGCATAAGACATAGAGAACATAATCTCTCCATTGAAGTCCTCATGATAACATACTTTTTTTTTAACTTAGGTATTATAAGTAGGTTCTTAATAAGTCAGCATTGTCCCCTAGTGTGATTTAAGGTCACAGATGCTTGATCAAGTTCAACATCAAGCAGGTTTTCAGAATCAACTCCCAAATACTTTTAACTAATGCTAACATGTTCTATTAGGTAGTGACAAAACGGGGAAAAACCCATCTTGACCAAAGAGTGCAGTCTTTCAATGGAATCACATTATTTGTTATTTGCACTGTGCAAACGGAAATAAAAACAAGAAAAAATAATCTAATTCAGTATAGCAGTAATTTTAATCAATGTAATAAATACATTGTCTTGCACCTTGCTGCAAATATTTGCACTTCTCACTGTTTGTTAATTGACATATTTTATAATCAGATTTTAGTTCTCTGTAAGACACACACAAACTGAAAAGGTATATGTTACTGTAATAATGTGACTAAAATGGTACTTGTACTCTTAGCATCTTCATTTTTCTTCTTAATGCTTTATTATCATTTTCTTCTGCCTTTATTTGATGTTACTAAAGTATTTTTATTTATAGACATTCCCATTTGCAAATTTTGAAAATGTTTGTCATTTGTCTTTTATGTATAATATAGGTGAATTATATTTGTGATTTCTGTTGGAAGTACATTACCTTCTATATCCCATACTGAAAAATAATGTGCTTAAAATAAATTTTCTCTGCATCTTCAGACATCCTTGAATATCATCATAACTACCAGCATATATGGGCTTAGTTTTTGCCTTCAGAGGTCTAATTAATTGCCTTGAACTCTTAACAGTTCACGTGCAAATAAGACATGGCTTTCTTACGTACTCCTTCTGCAACTATTGTGTCAAAATACACTTATTTGTATTCACCTATTAGTGAAATAAAGAGAATTCTAGCAGAATAAATCAAACAAAATGCAAAATTGTATTGCCATTCAGTCTTAGCATTCCTTGTTGGCATCAAACAGACCACTGCCAAAATGATGAGACAACCATGCAGTTAAATGTGCCACCAGGCTTAAAAATCTCTGTGGTCAGCAAACTTTGTTGTACAAAAGGCTGACCTTTACTATCTTATTTCATTTTATTTTTAAAGAAAGGTTAATTTGGAGATCTGTTAACTCACACAAAAATAGATTTAATGAGGTCCTTCATGTTTCTGGATGAGATGTTGATTTACAGGTTGCCAACAGTAGGTGCTGAAGCAGAGAGGAACTTACTGGGCAATGTCAAACAGGTTTAAATTGAATGAAATGACATGAAAGAAATTACTTGAAAGGCTACAGATTGTTTGACAATGCTTTTTCACACTACATTATTCACTAGTAATGATTTTAATAACTGGGAAAACATTACATACACTAGGTACATGGGTGCTAGGATCAAAATATTATATCACTTGATAAAAAGGGTAAGGGTGTTTTTCATTCTGTCTTCGTATTTATATGGAACTTTTATTTAATTTCTAAATAGAAACCAAATCTAATTTCTCAGTAAAATCAGTGGGACAATAATTATCATATAACCAATATGCAAGTAACTATGGTAATGAGAAGATAAGAATCTGCAACTCACGTCTCTGATCTTGTATTTCTCGATTACTCTTTGTTTTGAGAAACCAGAGCAGGTTTAAAAACAAACATACTTAACAAAAACTTACTTCTTTTCAAGTATTTGCTACAGATTCTGTAAAATAGGGACATGTCTTTCTTTCATTTATTACAAAAACATTTTTCAAGTTACACATCTAAGGATGGATGTCCACATACGGATGCTGAAATACCTGACCCGGAAAGTATGCAACTACCTCTGAGCTGCAAAATATCACAGCGCGTTAGCACTGTGCCATCCCTCTTGACATGGTCTATTAGTCTGGCTAATGCAGACAGACTTCTGCACTCGAAGTGGCAAGACTGCAGAGTGCTGCTTTTTAACATGTAGATCTATCAGCTGGCATCAATACAAACTGGGGCATTTCTGCTCTTCATTACTGAATGTAAATAATCCCCATCTTTTCACCTCTTTCTCTGAAACACTGCTACCTTTATTTTATTTAAATATTACAAGTATAGACTTAAGGAAATATTTGATCCTAGACAAACACCTGACAATATAACCCATGCTGGAATGTTTCAGATATGCTGAAATAGGGTGAACTGGACCAAAATAAGCTGGGAACATGGAGGCTAACCTCACCTCAGCTGTTGCTGTTTCCTCTTATTTGTCTCTTCCTTGCTTTTCTTTTTCTTTCCACATTAATGCTGGCTTATGTAGTTCTATTTCAGCAAGTCACCTTTAACCTTCTGATTAGTAACCTGCTTGGTCTGTCTCTGACATATTAACAGAGCAACCCAAGACCAAAGACAGATATAATGGGCTTAGTGCGGAGGAAGCTACATAAATGCTTCCACATTGACTTGTTGCCTGAAAAATATGATGAGCTCTTGTAATGGAAAATGGGGTTTGCAATTAAACTCAGGTTTTCTGCCTTTTGCTAAATGTACGCCTGGAATTAACAGTCTGATAATACTTTGAAAGGAATAATGTTTACAAGTTGTGAAATAGCAATCCGTCCCAGTGTCAGAAGTAAGTCTGGCTCATTAAATCACTAAACTGATTTGAAAGCAAAACACTAAAATACATTTTTCTTGACTTCTCGTTCACATCTTTCAAAAACACAAACAAAATAAAAAAAACAAACAGGACACTAAATATTTTTTCTGCTCTTCCAGGGGGTCAGAAAGTTGCATTTGAAAAGGAAAAAGGAATATCATGCTGGTTCAAGCCTAAGGTACCTTCATTTTTCAAAAACATATACGATCTTAAAGGAAAAAAAAAATTGCCACTCCACTGTACATATGTACCCTCATATCCTTTCCCCACATTGCAATAGCCTGACCTCTTGCTTCCCAAACCCATGCCACCCCTAAGGCTTCCTGCAAGTCCCCACAGTGCTGCCCACCCACATCCAAATTCACTGCAGCCACCCCTCACCATGTCCCCTGTGTTTACACAACATATCCTTCATGCCCACAACATCCCTTAAAGCACCAAAGGAAACCATTCCACCCTAAACATCACTTCTTGGCCCAGCACCACAGACGTCCCCACTCGCTCTTTGAATCAGGGTCACACAGAGCTCTCAGTGCTGCCAGTAAGAAGAAGCTTCTCTGAGCAAGGATCACCAGGTATCACAGTGCTTGTATCAATCTAAGACAACCCTTGGTGTCCTGGTGCTAATGAGGGAATTTCACCACCTTAGTAACTGATGATGCTCAGACATGTACTCACCTTGGATCCCTAACTTTTTCAGTGGACTGGGCTCACTGTGGAGTAGATACAGAGTTTCTTATCCAGCAGTACATGGAGTCCAAGTCTCCTGAGGCTCATTAAGGAGTAATTTTACGAATCTACAGCTACATCACAATTGACAAATGCATAAAAATGAGATTTTTGGAGACCTTAATTTATAGAAGAGCAACAAAAAGTCTTCACCTTATGCCCTAATTCATACCTCTTCAGCCCTAACAGACTAGAGGAATACACCACATAAAAGAATCATCAACCATAATGAGAATATAGATCTTCAGTGGAAATCTGTGCCTTTAAGGAACTGCAAGTACTTAAGATATAGGGAATTTGACTGGGTTCACCAGGGAAGAAGTTTAACTAGGTGCAGATATGTCTATAAAATTACACGATAAAAAACGTGTAGCAGGGTCTGGCCCTCTACTAATCAATTAGCATGTTAAGCAGTTCAAATATTAAACTTCAAGTACAATAAAATGAATGTATGAAAAAACAATTAGTTAGAAAAAATACCTACAAATTAACTCAAGGTGGGAAGATATTAATTGATATAACCTATAAGCATCTACCATTCTTGACAGCGAACAGAAGATCTTAAAAGATGACTTATGAGTTCTTTTATATCAAATCAGATTTCACTTAACTTAATAAAGGTTTTGTTCACACAGCTTGGGAAAAAACATTTTTAACGTGATTTTGTACTATATATAAACTCCTGTGAAGGGGTCTGGTATTTGGATCATGCTTCAGAATTTCTCACTTGTCTCTTGTGGTGCTTTACACAGTATCACAATGACCATTTCTGTTCAGATATTTCAGGAGTTACAAGCGGGTGTGTCTGAGGGTATCTAAGTTCTATTTGTAATTCCCTCAGTTAAATTCAGCCATAAATATAAATATGAATAATTTACGTATACATAGCAGCAGTAGCACAGTGGACCAGAATCTTTGTTGACTAATACTGGTGAGACCCATAGCCTCAGCGGCTACAAACACCAGGTGTTACCAAATGGGGAGGCTTTCTGAGCAGGCTCGAGACAAAGGAAGGGCCAAGGCCACAATGATTCAGGCCCATGGGCCAGCAGATGTTGGAAGAACCAACTGCAGAGCTTTCTGTAGGTGGGAGAATTGTATTCTGGCTAAATTTACTGATTTCTGGGAATATATTATAATTTTCTAGACTGTTAGGGCAAAATACTAAAACTCTTGTCTGCAATAAGCTGTAAGCTGCACTTCCTGCAGCTGTGCTGTCAAAAATATAAACCTGCATTTTGTAAGAAAAACTCACATGGGGAATGGCTGGAAGAGACAAACTGGGAAAACAGCTAATGGAAATCAATGCCAAGTAAGCCCTCTCCTGATACAGGTCAGTACCATCTCAGCAGATTGGGTGTGTATTTCCGTCTCTGTGCAGAGTTGATTCTTAGCTGCAGCCACTAAACATCACAAATGTTAAATTAATGCAAAGTGTATGCCACTTACTAACATTTTGTTCAGTTGGTAACTGGAGTGCTATCTCACTCATGCTAAAGGGAAAGCAGCAGTTTCTTATGGCCCAAATCTGATTTTTGGCCCTTCCCTGTGATTAGCAAATAAAAAAAGAATTAGTATATGATATTACTACAGTAAGGATTATGTTTCAAAATGATTACAAATATGATTAACTACTGATGTAAGTGTAATATATGGGCCCTTACAGAGGTAAGAAGTCTATTCTTATTAATAACACTATATAAACACCTTTGCATAGTGTCTTTCTCAGTTTATAGGAGAAACACTTCCACTACGCAAATATCACAACTTTCACTTCTAGTTTTTGTATCTGTAAAATCTATCCTTGTCACTATTTTAGAAGCATCCAGAGGATAAACACCATAAACAGTGTAATACAGACACAGCAGTTGTACAAATATTTCAAGATAAAACATTCATAATTTTAAGAAGGAAAAATCCCTAACTTTGTAAGAGCAAGGGAGACAACGCATGTTCCAGATACATAGTCTCGTTTTAAGCTATAAGATGCACAAACATGCTGCTCATTTTAGAACAAACTAGTATCTAGTGAGTATCAATACAGCCTGACATAAATTCATATAGCATGAAGCAAGCTATAAACTATGTACCTATGTAATAAATTTAACTCTTAATAATATACCAAAGATTCTTTTTTCCTTCCACCTGCCGAAGTGCATTTTGGCTAAAGGACAAATGATTTTTCTGAACGATCACGATATAAAATTACTTTCAGAGAAGGTTATGTGTAGTTTCCTGCCTGTTTTATATTTTTTTTTATTTCACAAAGCCTTCAGATTTTCCTGTGAAGATAAAGATCCCTATACATTAAAGTTAATCTTGCCAAGCTCAATTTTCCTGATTACCTTTGCATGTCCCTTAAAAGTCATCTGCGGCCCGTAATTGAAAACCACAGACTGTCTAGTGGACTCAGCAGTCCTGAGGGGTACATTCTAGGAGCAGCTGAACTATGGGAGAAGGCCTCAGCTGGTTTTATTACATCTTGACTTTCAGAAAAGAGTATTGTAAAAACAGAGCTAAAACAGACCTAACCTAGCGCTGAGGAGTGTTGGGAGGAGCTGTGCTTAGTGTTGTCTTATTACAGCGCACTGATGAAGACAAAGATGGCGGTAAACCAGCACTGGACAAAGCTTGCCAGGTTGCTACAGGCCTGAAACTTCATTAACATCCAGTCTGGTTCATATGTAAAGTTACACCATGGAAAACTTCACTTCCCCAGCAAACTCCTCAGACAATAGATTTAAATTTCATTAGTCTGAGGGAAGGAGAACAGAGAGATCTCATGGTAAGAAATGTGCAAACTAAGCTGTGATACACAATGTCATTTCCCATTTGCTCACATGTTCAGCTCTGAGTACCACACATGAACAAATAAGACAAAGACCATCAAACTTATGTATTTGTGATCTCGTAGTCCACTATATACTTGCCCATATTGACCACTGTGGGCTTTAAGAAGAGAGCAGACAGGAACCGCAACCAGAGATATCTTAAAACAGGCACAAAACATATGCAGGGACACATGTATTTTATTATGCCCCTACTCATGAATGTCAGTTGTCCTTATTTAGGAGGATATTAACATGTCATTTTTAGGGGAATATGGACGGTTATTATCTGGACCCTAAAAAGACTAGTTTATAACCTGCCTACTCAAGCCATTTACTAGGAAAAACAGTATGGGCATGTGTGTGCGTATTCAAGCACTTGAAGGGAAACATGAACTTTTCTAGCCTATTGCTAGATGGCAAATGCAAAATGCATAGGAGGAAGAAAAATGGTTTGTCCCTGTCAAATATTGTCACTCTTGACACCTTGAATAAGACTATTTTCTTCAGCAGCTGACATTCGCCTCTTGATCTCATTTGATTCTCATTCTCAATACTCCCCACAAGCAAAGCCTCAAAATCTTTTTGCTTCAGAATGTCTTATCAAAATAATGTTTCATAAGAATGTTGCAAGAACTTGGTCTACCCCCCTGATATTTACGGAACATCAACACAAAAAATCTGAGATGCCTCTCAGAAAAAAAGCTAGTAGTTTTCATACACAAAAAGCTGACAGTTCTAAAGCTATTAAATATACTACAGGCCCATAATCCTCTCCCTTCAAGGCAATAAATCAACTTGTCTTAGAACACTAACAAATGAACAAGGAATCACACTGTACTACCCTGTGAAATAACAGGCCCCACTATGAAACAGAAGATTTGCTTCCCTTTGGATAATGGATTGTGTTAAACAGTAAACAGCATCCAAAAATATGGTATTGTGCAGGCTAAAACCACCAGTATAGTGCATTTTATAAATAGGCAAAACACCAATTAGATGCTCCTGGAAAAGTAGGTTAGAGTTCTACCTATGCACCACTTAAATACTAATATGGTTTAGCTATCTAACATTGGTGTCCAGCACTACACTCTGAGCTAAATCTATAAATCTAAAGACTCAGGGGCCACTGAATACTTTGCAGAGAAGTTGGTACTTAACAGAGCCATGCACCACTAACAAGCATATCTTTTAATATATAATATATACCTTTAATATATATAATATATACCTTTCCTAAACCTCTCAAGAGGAGATCTTGTGAGTTTGAATTGCCAGGTGTTTGTTTAATTTTGTTTTGTGTTTTTGAAAGATGTGAGACATCTTCCTGCTCTAAGCTTACTATTGCCTTGAGGTGGGAGCGCACTCCTGCACCACGTGCCCATTCTCTTTTACTGAAGATACTTAAAAAATGGCACTAGTCATGGATAGATTATGCATGCTGGAGAACATGTCCACACAAACTTCTAAAAAGTTCTCAGGTATATTTGGGGTTCTCATTGATTGTATGCTTTGGATTGTGGAAAGATTATTTCCTCTCCAGGCTTTTCCCAAGATGTTGGGAAACAGCTTCTAAACTTCAGTGATACTCTTTAAATGCCGACAGACAGCTTTGCAGTTCAAGATGGTGCCTCTTCTCCTCATGCGAGACTGAGCACAGGGCTTCTGGATGTAGTGACGACACAAATACAGGGAAGTACTTTGCTACCAAGCCTTACTAAGACCCACGATGCCTTTAGAGCTTTAAGGCAGGGGAGAAATGCTTGAAGAATGTCAGTGCCTGATGTTGAATCACTCTATCAGATCACAGAGCTATATTTTTTGTTTTCACTCTCAAATTTACTAATTGACATTTTATGTTGCAATAATGAAGGCAACTTATGGCTGCACACGTTCAAGTGCTAGACTTTCCCTGGGTGAAGATTTTTCTAGTTAATATTAATGCTTTTAAATAGATGATAAGAAACTAGATGTTACAGTGACTGAAAGATGTGTTATGCCCAAAGGAATAAG
The DNA here is from genome assembly GCA_033556795.1 of Tapera naevia. NCBI lineage: Eukaryota > Metazoa > Chordata > Aves > Cuculiformes > Neomorphidae > Tapera > Tapera naevia. The sequence continues at coordinate 10,370,119 of JAUMJJ010000172.1, read as the reverse complement.
ATTCAGGAACTAAGACCAGTAAATACAAATATGAAGTATAATTGAGTGACGAAACCAAGCATCAGTATGACCCCACGGTTCAAACACAGCTTCACAAATAGTGTACTTCAAAGCCACTCCAATAAAGAAGAATCAGATTTGTCAGAGAAAACTGTCTGGAAGTTTTTTAGCATTATAGAAAACCACATGCTAGGCAAAGATTGGCCCTGCATCAGTAACCTAGAATTGAAGACTTCTGGCCTTTGTGAAGTCCGTGTTCTGGTTTAAATATTTTTAGATATGAATAAAAGAGACCTCCAGGAGCTGAATCAAACATATTTTTCACTACAGAGTCTTCAGCTATCTAAATCCAAGTAACGCGTAGAACGTTAAATCTGTGCGGTTGTAAAATCTGGTCGCAGGCTCTTCAGAAAACACAACAATCTTTTCCTATGGGAAAGATAATAAATACAATGATGTTGAACATTTATAAATGACCTTTCCATTCATAAAAAACTACGGGTCTCAGAGGAATCTTGCAATAAACTTGCATATAAGTTTATCTATAATCCATCACAGGGGCAGAGAGAGAACCAAACTAAACCCCTTCAAGCTGGGAGAGTACTTTACTAATCTATTCCAAGTCCAGTGGAGCAGAAGCCCGCATGCTCTAGCTGCAATATTTCGCTCCACCAGAACAGCAAGCTGCCCGTCATGGGTCACATACATTGCTTATCAACAGAGGAGCGCTGGTTCACATTTATATGTATCAGAAGTCAAATCTCCAGGCCAGTGATGCTTTTCATCTCTAAAGTTGCACTTTGAATTTTATGCCAATCTAACACACAAAAATGTAGAACAATGAAAAAAAGGCCAGTGAGTCTGTGATAATGGGGCTATTAATTTTATGGTGCTAAAAAAAAAATCCAGACAGAGGAAATTAGCAGATTAAATAACTTTCTAACCAGAAAAATCAACATTTAACTGAAACTGCATGGTTTGGTTTTTTTTTTACATAAGGAAATCCATTCCAGCCAACTTTTCATGTAATTGGTGATTTTATCATCCTGTAGATTAAAGAATGTAACATGCTGTTTTTCTCATCATTGCTGTTTCATCTCCAAGCTCAGGAGAAACATTTTCGCCAAAAAAAAAGAGATAATTTCTTGATAATTTGTGGTGTCTACACCATGACACCTATGCAGCAATTTATCTGGAATCTCAGCTACAGGGAAGGATGTACTTGAAGAACATGTGTAGCTGTCTAAGAATGTCCTCGTGCGGGATGTAATTGTACCAGAAAATATTTGAAAAAAATATTTCAAACAACAAAGAGAAGTGTTTTCTTTTTGAATCTGGATTACTACATATTTGGCAGTTGATTCTTACATGTAATTCTCCATGAGAACAAAAGGGATCTTGCATAATGATAGGTGGATAATCTAAATAACAAATCTACAGCACAAATACTAGGAGAAACTCTTGATCTCCAAAAAGGACCTTTGCTCATATTTTATGTTGAATTTGATGGTTTTATGATGTCAACAACAGTCAAATGAATTAAAATGTTCTCTCGCTACAAACAAGGATTTTGGCTAAAGGTTCTAATAATATATATTTTTTAATTATATGCTTGTGAGTCAGTGGGATTCAAGTAACAAATCTCTGAAAATAATCCCTCCACTTGTCAGCAAATTCAGAGGAAACAGGATACCAGTTTTTCATAACTAAGACAACTATTCACATCCACATAAAAGTTACTTTTTCAAACAAACATGTGAGCAGCCAAAAAAATGCCAAGTAAGCTTTCATTATACTGGCACTAGAAATAAAAAAAAAAAAACCGCATTACGAGTTTAAAGCAAACTGTAACAGGTCTTCCATAGAACAAAAACGTTTTACAGGCCTTAGGAAAAAATGTTGAATATCAATAAGCTTCAACTCTCAATTGAACTCATTCAATTCAGCAAATATTTAAAGTTCAAAATGATGGTCAGTTTAAAGAATCACTTACATGAAGAAACTGCAAAGAAAGCAACAGTCTTGTTAGCTTGCCTGAATACTTACAGACATCAGCACATGAACAGGAGCCGTATATACACGGCAACCATATCTAGATGAGATTTTGGCAGGCAGGCAAACAGAATTAATGCATCTTAATATATATATATATGCAACACTGTAAAAAGCACTAATTTAAGAACCTGATAGCATATATTTTTCAACCTCAAGACCACAGCCCAAATCAATGGTTGAGAATAAACTTTGGAAACAATTTTGTCCTAATACCTCTAGTCAGCTAATTTCACTAAGCTCATTTCTTTAACGAGTCAGTAACTTCTGTTTTGAAAAGTGCATCAGGATATACTTCCCGTATGGACACACACAGACTGAATTACGAACAACCTGATAAGAGGATCCTTCTTATACCTTTTATATGGCACAAGAGTGATTCAGAAGAAAGTGCTTGAAAAAGACGTCTTGACTTTCTTGAAATGTGCTCTGCCTGCCTCAAGGGACTTCTTTGGGCAGGTCTCCATTAGCCTTCTTTCTCTATTAAAACTGTTCTTCCTTGCATAAACAAATTTTATTTGCATGTGAGACTTGTACGAGAGTCCTCCATATCCCAGACGATTGACATTACTAATTCAGCAGTCTCAAATGATCCTTATGAGATAAGATACCTGGGTTCAAATAATTTTGGTAAGACAGAGGTTTTACATGTTCTACATGTATTAGATATGTGTATATATGTATGCATATACAGGTAACCTGATAATCTCTAGTCAGTTTTGGAGGATTCTAAAAGACCACAACAGAGAGGACATTTCTGTCTTCTAATTTTGCAAGGAAGTGTAGACATGCTTGGAGTACTCAAATCCAAAGGAGAAATTCTTTTGTTACGAATTTGAACATTTAGGTGTCACCTTACAGCTCAGAGGGCAAGTTACTTCCTGGATATTATTTCTGCAATACCTTATTCTTCGGCATTTACTTGGCTACATAAGTGACACTGTGAAATTGCTCAGCCTTTTGTGAGTATCAGTAGAAGACATCTGTACAGGCACTGTAATTAATACACTGTTAGGAAGTATAGGCACCTAACTCAAGGCTTTTAATTCCACCCACTGACAGAGCATCCACACATCTGATGTAGGACTGAGCCTGGATCTCACTTTTGTCTCAACTCATATGTAACACATACTTAATTATTAGATTCAATTTTAAAAAGCAAATCTACATTTTCACCTCTGGAGCTAGTTCTCACTCACTGAAGTTAATCATGTGCTTTTGAAACCCAGAGGGTCTCTCTTAACTTGCAGATAGGTTTAACAAAAACCTCCCTAGCATACACAATACAATGCCAATTGAGAAACCTTATATAAAAGAGTACTAAAGCTAAGAATCAATAGCAACTCATTTCCTTCCTTCGGCTGGTTTGTACTGCAATCACAATGCTAGTTACAAAACCTGTAAATGCACCTACTGACTTCAACAGCTGTGCTGCTTTTCACATTCTGTATATAATAGTCTTTGAAAACACAGAAGGTGTTTATACAGTATGTACAGGTGACAATCATTAGAGGCAAAATGCTCTTGCTCCTTTCACCAGTGCAGAAAACCAAAACCTTTGCAAAGCTTATGTTTGCTTGCTAACTGCAAGAGAAGAGCTGTAAGGCAAAGGTCTGCAAGGGATCTTGCACCTTCCTGGGGTCTCTGGAGCACAGATCTGCAGAGGTGCAGGGGAGCCTTTTGTGCAGAAAGCCAGAGGCACTGAAACATGAAGCGTTTCTCTAGTTGAAAAATGTAATAGCACAACTATTATTGTAGACAAGGGACGTGGTGAATCTGTGGATTATGATCTGTTCTACAGCGAAGAATTCTTCCTCTTACCCTGTTCTTGTTTCTTGCGGACCAGCTTTGCACGAGTGGCCATGAATTCCAGTCTAGAAGTTTAAAATTTTCCTCTCTAACTTTCAATGTGTTAATTTTAAGTGTGGATTTTTTCTGTAGAGGGTTCAATTCCATATTCTCCCTCCTAGGATGCTGAGTATATGCCAAGCATTTATCCATTTGTTTCAGAAGTGTCATATCAGGAATAAATCGATGTGTTAAGAATTGCCTGATAATGTTGTTGTGGGATTAATCTTACAGAACAGATCGTCAGCACGACTACCTTTGGCATTCTGTGTGCACATCGTTCCATTTTAAGCATGAAAAGACTCCTAATGCCAAAGTAGAAGAGCCATATATTGAATGATCTGCCACCATTCAATATTTAATCCTGCAATTGAGGACACTAAAGGGATACAGCAAAGTAACAAGATGAATGAATTGTGACCTTAAACTTGCAAAAAGGCAACCCAAACAATTTATCTTTCTGGCCCATAGTGCATCCTGTAGCCAATACTCCTATCAGCTTTCCACAGTTTGGGATCTGTAGATTGATCAATGCCACATTAGCAAAGTACCTGAGATGACAGCTGAGGAATTCAGACAATCCGCCGCATATGCTTTAAGAATATTCTGAGTCAATTCGGCTTATCTGTAGCCAAAAGTAAAGGCTCCTTAATGAAAAATCAATTCCATTTTCACAAATGCATTTCTAAACAACACTGGCAAGGTGACTAGAAATAATGCTTTTACTAATCAGCAAAACACAAATAAAATACTCTGAAAATCAGATCAGCCCAAACAAACCATCAGATTGATACAATTTTAAGACTTGCTAAGAGATTATTTTGCAATTTAATTTTCAAAATCAATGTATTGCTGCTTCCTTGCAAAAGAAAAAAATATTGATATAATAAGCCCATAGTGATACCAAGACTGATGGGGCTGAAGGCCATTAAGACCTCAGAAGCCAACAACTAAGTAGACCCAAATCTTTTGCTCATGTCCTCTGTTACAATCGAATAATTTTTCAAGTTACGTGCTAGAGCTGATGTGCTAGTGCTAACTAAACTCATACACTACCAAATATTCCATGATGCACTGTGGTGGGAAGACTTACAGAAAATAATCAACAGTGAATATCACTTATTAACCTGCTAACAGTGTATCTCCCAAATCAGAGTGAAAACATAAAGCCACGCTTGAATTCAAGTACATTTTTTTTTGCCCATTTACTTCATGGTACCAAACTGTGCTTTGGAAATTAGCATCCCTACTTTTCTTGACTGAGACTATTGCTATTTATTAATGAGGTGTCAGTAGTATTTATTAGCCAGTATAAAACACAAATTCCAGCCAGTCTTATCAAGGAAACATACTGAGATCTCTTAACATAAAAACTGGTCACAAAAGGCTTGGTATTTGGACATTATTGCACGTACTCCATCCACCTCGTCTCAACAGATTATCTAAAAAAAAATTTTAAAAGCCCAGCAAATATGTCTTAAAGAGGGCTTCTAAATTTGTGTTTTTACAATTGTATTATTCCTCTCATAATAATACTTGTGCATTGAACTAATTAAATGCTTTATGTGAAGCTGATGTGGTAGTAGAGCAGGTAAGCTGAGCTGCCCAGAGGTGGCTGCACTTGACTGATTAAGATGAAAATTTTATTTCTTTTTCTTGAGTGAATTTCATTTCTGCCTGGTTATAGACCAATAGATCAGAAATGAACAAAATTAAACATATCTAAAGCAAAACAATGTTATTAAAAATGACAAAACAAGAACAACTTCTTTGGTTTATAGTATTGCAATGCTGCACCATAAATAAGAAGGGATCAAATTACGTTGTTCAGTGTATACTGATCACTCCTGCAAGAGCCAGTGAGAACAGTATACGCAGACACATCCAGGCATAACGTATCAGTTAATGCTTACAGTAGTAGGCTGGGTTTTTTTCAATGAATGCAGAAATGGTTCATTAATGATACTTATTGTCTGTGTGGGAAAAGAATTAGTTTCTTAAACAAATGTATCATCTATTTCTATAAAATTTTCTCCATAATATTATATATCTAAGGAGCTCAGCTAAGCAATGTCAAGGTAGGAACATGATCTAAAGTCTACTAAATTAATGAGAGTATTCTTCTGAATAAGGTGAGACCGATTTATAACCTGTACAAAGTCAACTGAGGAAAACAATTCTCAAATCAAGACTCTGAGCTTTTCTAAGATAACCTTTTTGTGCATAGGTAAACATGTATCAAACATACTTAATAAGATAGCAATTTTAACACAGCAAAGTTTTTATCAGCAAATTTGCAGATGATACCAGCTGGGAGGAAGGGTTGATATGTTAGAGGGTAGGATGGACCTACAGAGGGACCTGGACAGACTGGAGAGATGGGCCGATTCCAATGGGAAGATGTTTAATAAGTCCAAATGTCAGGTACTTCATTTTGGACACAACAATCCCATGCAGAGCTATAGACTGGGGACAGAGTGGCTGGAGAGTAGTCAGGCAGAAAAGGACCTGCGAGTGCTGGTGGACAGGAAGCTCAACATGAGCCAGCAGTGTGCCCAGGTGGCCAAGAAAGCCAATGGCATCCTGGCCTGCATCAGGAATAGTGTGGCGAGCAGGACCAGAGAAGTTATCGTCCCCCTGTACTCGGCCCTGGTCAGGCCTCACCTTGAATATTGTGTCCAGTTCTGGGCCCCTCAGTTTGGGAAAGATGTCAGGATACTGGAATATGTTCAGAGGAGGGCAACGAAGATGGTGAAGGGGCTGGAGCACAAGCCCTATGAGGAGCGACTGAGGGAGTTGGGGCTGTTTAGTCTAAAGAAGAGGAGGCTCAGGGGAGACCTCATTGCTCTCTACAACTACCTAAAAGGAGGTTGTAGGCAGGCAGGGGTTGGTCTCTTCTCTCAGATGGCCAGTGACAGAACTAGAGGGCATGGACTCAAGCTTCGTCAGGGAAAGTTTAGGCTTGATGTGAGGAAAAAGTTCTTCACTGAAAGGGTGATTGGCCATTGGAATGGGCTGCCCAGGGAGGGGGTGGAGTCGCCAACCCAGGAGGTGTTTAAGGGGAGACTGGATATGGCACTGAGTGCCATGTTTTAGATGATGGTGTTAGTGTTGGGTTATAGGTTGGACTTGATGATCTCAGAGGTCCTTTCCAACCTTATGATACTGTGATACTGTGAAAGCTACTGAAGCAAACAGTAACTTCAGCAAAAAAAGCACTACCCTTTTTTTAAACACGTCTACATTTGAGAGTAATCATTCACTATTTCTATCCTTTTTTTGTCTGTCCAACAACTACCCTGAGAAGCCAGTCCCTAACCAGCTAGCCGTTCCTCTTACAGTTCAGTCTCTACTGTACATTCACGTATTTCCATTTTAATATGGCCCATTCAAATAAGAGAAACTGAGTAACTGCTGCTGTCCTTAAAAGGATCAAAATAAAACTTGACTCAAGTTAGAAGTTACTTCAAGTTCACAAAGGAATGAGCTCTTCAACTGTGTTCCCAAGTTTATACTTGGCTTTGTGGATGTGTAGTAGCGGGACACATGCTCGAAGGTGGAGTTTAGGCTAAAGCAATGTTTGCTCCAACATTGTCAGAAGCCTACTAAAAAAAATGATGGCTTGTAAACGTCATTCAGAAAGAAAAAAGAGATTAAGTTTTGAAAAGAAAGAACAAATACATTCATGAGTTTTGTATATTCATTTGGGGGGCTGTAAAGCCAATTGTCATTTTGGAAACCATGGAAACCCACAGAGGTACAATCTGAATTAAGTTTGAAGATCCATTGCTAAACTCTTTATTAATTGTGCTTTTATAATTTGTATGTTGGATTTTCTGCCTTTACAAAGAATATAATCTCCTTATAGCTGCCAATGCTATAAACTCCTGAATCTAAACCATTCTCTCTGCTGAATTCCATCTCAACTGCATCAGTGAAGCACGATTTCCTTTGGGAAAGCAACAAAGGGAGGAGTTTGGAGATATGCTTAAAGTTACCTTATTTTATTGATTTATAAGCAAGACCAGGACAGAGCAGGACACAATTCACTAACTCAAAGTTATGTTACCTTTCCAAGGCCAAAGGATGTATAAATCAGCATTTTCATTACAAAACAGAACTCTTAATCATATGTAAGGCTCCCAGAAGTTCAGTTAGAAATGGTCATTTCCATACAGCCTCTTTTCATATTAAAGCCACACTTCAAAAAAACCTCAAGCCTATTCAAGGAAATCTTGAATATGTGGCAACTACAAGACTTGTTTGCTTGCCTTATCTAAAGAAAATAACATATCATTCTTTACATTAGGAACCAGTTCTGTTGGATGTTGATACCTATCAGGTTTGGTCTAATCTTTTGCTGATAATGGAAAGCTTTCACCATGCTTTCAGCTTCCATGGAGACTAAATGCTGCTGAATAGACGAAAAATAATTCACGTTGTCATATCCTGATACTCAAATCAGCATAAAGTCTGCAAGTGCCATATAATCATTCTCTCAGCTTTTCAGTAATGATGCATTGGTGATTTCACAGGAATAAAAGCAGAAAACTAGCATTTGAAAATCTGCATGGCATTGTCCCCAAATTTGTGGTAGAGACAGACACAGACCAAACACCCTAGCTGGAGTGGGAAAACTTCAGTCATATCAGGGTCAATCTAACAATTTATTCTGCCACCCTATTTACCACATATTTGCAGGTATTCAGATTCTCTCAAACCTAAACACCCATTTCTTAAGTTTCTTCTGCAAGAGGAATTGTCCCCTCACTTCCCAATACCTACAGGTCCCTCCATGGAGTATACATGTATTCCTGACTGAGAAAAAGAGAAGAGGCACTGAACATTATGAAAGTTTCTAGCTGGCAATCTTTCTTTCACAAATGGATAAAGAATGAAATTAAACTGTATTCTAAAGCAGTCTCTGATGCCCCTGTCCAAATTAGTATTTTACTGCTAAATTAAAGGAATATCTAAATAGCAAAATTTTTATTTGGAGTCAATAGAAAAGTTGTTTCATTTAAAACTTAATAGCTTACTGTTCATTGATATTTATTTTTAGTATTACTTATAATTACTGTTTTAAACATACAGTTATTCTGCATGGTTATACGTATTAAATAAAGCAAAGGATATAGAGGAAGTCTGTTTTCTCTCTATTGTGTTATTCTGCCAAAAAAACCCTCATGACAACTATTTTTCAGGGTCTTTAAGTTAAGTACATAACCAGTTACTAGGTTTTTTTATAATGCAGCACTACATTCCTTTTGTATCTGAGCAAAAAAATATTACTTACTACTCCAGCTTATGAAAGTAATACTAGTGAAAAAAAGTGGTATGAAAGTTCTGTGATTCTGTGTCATTACACTTACCCATAAATATGTAACAGAAAATATGGACTGACATTTAAATAGATATCGTAAATCTGTATGCACGGACAAGACTGCTTTATGCTTTGATTTTCCACGAATGGACAGAAGACATTAAAGAAACAAATGTGCATATAATCCATTTTTAGCCATTTTTCATTGTATATTTATTCAGGGAACCAGAAGGCAGAACTTCATTTCTCTAAGCCAGGAAATGCTGAAGACTTACTACTGTTTCTTCATCATTTTCTAGGGTTGTGGAGCAGGTGGCCTTAGGGAGATTTAACAGTTTGGCAGAAGTCTGCACTAACATACTACAAAGGCACAGGTGATGGACAACGACGTGTTTCCTGAATTTGAAGGGAAAGAGCTGATCCTTGTACACAGTGCTTGCTGAGACAGATGTTAGAAAAGGCTGATATTGGTAACAGGTTGAAGAAATATCAGTAGCTAAAAATGCATATAAACAGGAAAATACATTGTCATTATACTGCTAATTATTATTACTTTGAGGAGGGCATGATGTTAAACTCAAAATACGTTCCAGTCCTGATTTTAAAAACAGAACCTTTTTCCTTCGATAGCAAGGTAAACCAACAGTAAATTCTCAGAGGGGTCCTTTTCAAAAAAAAAAAAAAAAGAGGAAAAAAAGAAAAAGCTTTGGCGTTCTTAAAGACCGTGCTTCTGTTAACTTCTGTGTATTTACGCTTCTCAGTGACTCAACAGCATCACACAGATAAAGCCCAAAGGAAATGTAGCACGTAATAAATTATTAAACTGTTCTCCTTTAAAACATCAGCACTGGGCAGTACAAAGGCTTGGCATGCCATGTCAGACGCAAAAGGATCTGCAAATCTGAAATAGTTATCGGAGCTGGGGAACAGCTGGCTCTGCAGCTCCCAAGGCCCACCTGGGATCCACTTACTGCAGCCTGTCACTCTCGCCGAGTTTAATGCTTATACAGTCAATGAAACATTAGATGAAGCTAAAGGATACATCCCCAAAGAATCTGACTTATGCCCTGGGAAATGACCTTTAAGCAGTCACCTTCCGATAGAAAATTAAACTACAGCCCCCTGCATCTGCAAAAAAATACCTTGATGTTTGTGATTTGTTCCTAATGGAATACATGCATCACATTGGTGTGCTTTTTATTAAACTATCGTATACATACATATATATTTGGGACATATATATTTGTTTTGTATTTTCAGATATTTGTTATGTATTTTCACACTTCAGCATACCAGGTATTAGTTACTGAAGTGATTAATTTAAAATTCTTGCAGTCAATGGTTTTTCAGTGACAACTGAAAGCCCAGAAATCCATTTGGCATGTTTTAAAAAATCACAATGCATTGCCTGTGGAAGCATTTTCTTGACTCTGTTTTATCAGTAGAACAACAAGTATATGGGAAGAAGTACACGTTTGTGAAATGACATGGGATAAGTAGCAAAAAGATGCAAACAAGCTTGAAGCATACTTCAAAGCAGAAAAAGTGAAAATCAAATCGTAACACTGTGTTTCCAACAGACTAGACTCTTGCCTGTTGCTTGTCTAATATTATTATTACATTATGGTACCATTGGACTCGATCATCTTAAAAGTTTTTGCCAACCAAGTGATTCTATGATTATTTACTAGGAAGGAAAAAAAAAAAGAAAAAGCATTGTTTGCATTATTGGCATTTCAGAGAGAACTCTCTCAAAGCTAAATAGCTGAGAAGTCATTGGCCATACCACAGCCACAAAAAAACCCTGCAATACCAAATGAAGGTTAGCATTTCCCCCAAACTGATTGTCCTCAGACTGGACACCACGCACAGGCTTCCAAATTTCAATTGCAGAGCAATTACTACCAGAGTAGGAAGAAGTGTGTCACATTCTGATGATGCCAGCAGAAGCACCGGCACACGTAGTCAATGCAGAAGATCTCCCTATATTCTCCCGTTTTAAGGAAATCATTACAATAACATTTTTAGCAATGTTTAGATTTTACAATTTTAAGTAGTCAAAACCAAATCTACTAGATATATTTTTCTAATAACTTTGTATGCAGTTGTTAAAGCTCTACTATGTTTATTGGTCTTCCAATTTTAACTGAACACTTGTAAAATTGCATTTAATTCTATTTGAAAGCAAATTGTGGAGAAACTTTTTGTCCATATAAGAAAAGGAGGACAGTTTGCACTAAGGCGGGGAAAAAAAGGCCTATTTCTTTTAAACTGACTTAAGGTCTTGGTAGTCAGACGTACAACTAACTCAACTCTAACGCTTTTTAACGCTTCCTCTACAAAGACACACACACTTAAGACCAAATCACCAGACATAACCGTAGCATCTACTCATGCCCCAAAGTACTTGATCCACATTCTAGAGTTGCTCTCCTTTGATTATAAGGAGAATACAAGCATACGACACACAACTCCATTCAGTCAAATCCTTCCTGTGCTAACTTTGACAAATAGGACTGACATTGTTGCACACAGAATTTATGCTTGTCAAATACTACTAGATGTGAAATCTTAATCACTGATTTCTTTGAAGTAACACAAAATAATGTAGCAATAACCTTAAGAAAAAAAAAGCTTATATAAAAAATCATCAGTCTGCCTTTTGGTAAGGATGGAGCACATATAGATCTCAGTTCATTGGCTATTTATATTAAAAAAAATAAGCAGGGGTGGAGAGTGATTCCCTTTGAACAAGATCTGCTGAATAACACAAATATGGAAACCTTCAGGGAGATGAATTCTACCTATACTAATGCTTTAAGTAGAAAATAATTCACTCATGTTTCAATGCATTTGGAAAGCGTTATTGAGTAGATTAAATAGAAACACCTATCAGAGGGACTGGGTTAATATAGACAAGATCTCAAGGAGCTAGCAGCAATAATGCAGAGATGCTGCGAGAGAATGAGACATAGTATTTAGAAAGCGTGAGAAAAAGCAATGTAAAAAACAGCAAGTGCTATCAAACACAGATCACCTTTACTGACAACACCTTAAAGCTTTAAGACAAAGAAAATGCAGACTACTCTTACACTAACATATTCAAGAGAAAGAATAAAGGAGAAAGAAAAAACAGTGCTGCTTTTATTTTCAAAGCAGTTTCACTAGCACCTTAGTAACACTATTTCTTAAGGGAATCAGGAAACGCACAAGATCTATTTGTATGTTTGTTCATAATAATACAAGAAAACACACATCAAGAACACATAATATCTGCATTTTCTCCGTATACCTTTTCCAGACTCAAAATGCCAAGTAAAGAGCTGTTTATCTTTTCAATAGGCAGGGTTATTTGTTAAAGAAGTGATTTTTACACATTTTACTGACAATTTTTGAGAGACATTTTCTCTTTCAGAAGCTGGATACCAACTGCATAATTTGTGCTAAATTTGCAGCAGCTTTAAGTGACATCAGAAAAAAAAAAAAGATTCGCTTAACTGCTGAACTTTACAATTTGAGGTCTTAACTGGGGTTATGCCATGTCCCTTATGCACACTCGATCTAAATTATATAGCATGGGCCCTGAGAAGCCCAGCTAATTCCCATACCTGCACCTCACTCCTATTTTGATCTTGTCTTCTCTGTGTTATATACCTTACTATTCTCACCCTATGGGCCAAAAGAGACTCATTATCCACCTGAAAAGCAAAAAACACAGCACAAATCTAAATCTCAAACTGATATTTGCATGTCCTTGTTATTTCAAAAGCAACTATGCAAATTCATTTCAAGGATATAGTTATAGTTTGAGAATTTCCAGGAGCTCCCAGCAGATCTGACATTACATCTCCCCCATTCCATGGACGTGAACCATGCTGGCAAAACGAAAGCCGCTTTAAGCCTCTGACCACTTGTGAACTCTTCTTCTAATTTACATCTGCTGCAGAAAACATACTGCACGCTCACCACCAAAGCAATCATTCTCACTCTATATGTTGTCATCATAAATGACCTCACCATCCAATTTTCAGTCCAATTACTGTCCACCTACTGGCTACCAAAACCATCCTGCTGCTGAGGAGTTGTACAAATATATCTCAAAACCTTGCAGTGATTTTCATTGATTTTTTTTATTCTTATTGGTAAAAAGTAGATAGATATCAGCAGAAATAAATCACTTCCCATTCCTCACAAAGCCAACACATTTCATCCAGGAACCAGATACTAAAATCTTCACATCTAACTTCACATGTGCCTTCCACCTGTCCATGTACTTGACAAGTAATCCTTAACTCCTTAGCTGAAAAATACAATACTCCTAACTACCTATACTCTTGATTTCCTTGTAAAAAATGTACGACTGACATCCTCAAGAAAGAAATTTGGGTTAAGCCCCAATTAGTAAACCAGTCTTTACATTTCTGCTGTGCATCTGAAGGATGGCAATACCATCCTCTAGTTCGTAGAGATGTTGAATTGTGACACCATAAAACAAGTATGAAGCACTTCAAAACTCAGAGATAAAAGGTGAAACAGAAAAGCTTTATTTGTCTTGATGCAAGTTTGGGAAGGGAATTTATGAAGTTAAACAATCTGAAAGTTGTAACTCATGAAACATAAGCCAGGACTCGTACAAGCCAGATTAAAGGAACATACAACGGGAGAGGAATGGTAATACAAGGCCAAAGTAGGGGACCATGCCATTTGAAGGGGTTTCCACTTGTTATAAGGCTCTGTTATAGGATCCTGCACACCAAATGCATCAGCCAAAGAATTAAAGTGCCATAAGATGTTCCAGCACTGTTGTCCTGTACAGGAGGAACGTAAGAAATGGTAGAGAAACCTTAGTGAAGGAATCCATTTCCCACTGAAATCATGAGACCTGACAGGTCTGATAAACGCAGAGTTCTAGTGCTCATGCCAGAAGACATCATGGGGAAATGAAGGCACTTCCTAACTTTGAACTTCTTGGAAGGCTTCCAGGAGGCATATGAATGGTATTGAGCTATTATAATGCCTTTTCTGTGCAAATATCCTTTGCATAGTAACGTGAAAGAATCAAAAGTATGCAGATTCTTAATGCTGGACAAAGAGCTCAGGTACAATTAACAGGTGGTACACAAAGATTCAGGCACATGTTTTACAGAGAATTATATTGACTATATTGAGTAGCAAAGTGCAAGTAATTCTTAATGGATGACAAGGAGATAGATTATGGCTCTGTGCCTTAATTCTGACCTTCAAAATTACACTGAATGCATTTTAAAGGCTATTATAGCTACCAGCCAGCTACTGAGTCTGAGTTCATGTCCTACCTAAGTTATTTTTTATATTCAGCTAACAACTACAGCATCATACAATATTGTCAAGAAATTGAATGCAGTTATTATTACAATTTCTTATTAAGGATAGTCAGTTTCCTCATCTTAAAAACATGCCTCAGTTGCTTCTTCTGTTCAAAGACCAGACAGACTTAAAACTTGCCTCAGTGTTGAATTCACTCCATTCTTGCTGAGCTCTTCCACATCTACGAGCCCAAGCCATCAGCCTCCCTTTTGTCAATGCTCCAAATGATCCAGCAGCATTTCCAATTAATTCGCCCTTCCTGCTTTCTTTGCACCCCGGTTTCTCAGCGCTTATCTCACTGCCCATGCCCCAGTATGGGATCTTCTGAATGGTGGCTGGGAGGAGAAAGCACTGGAAAGAAGATGTGCTGGCATGAAGAGAGCATGATTGTAGTACAGGTAGCAATTCCTGCTCTAGTGCATTCTGTCTTCCTGTTTCTTTGTACTTCCTCCTCCAGAGAAGAAAGGCGGAGTGAGTTACTGATTTAGATAATTGTAGACTGATGCTCATTTGTTTGGTTGTAAATAAACTTAAAAGTATTTTCACATTTGCCAGCAGAATCCTGTAAGACATTTGCTGGTCTGGAGTTATTTTTTCTTACAGTAATAGAGAAGTTTTGGCACTTGGATGTCAGGCAACCTGGCAAATTCTCAAACTGGCAGGTGTTTAAGAAAATAAATAAATTATCAAAACAATTATCAACAGTCTATTTTGCAAAACTGTTAAAACCAGCAAAAAATGTATTGTTATTACTATTTAAGGCCAGCTAAGCAACTGAGATAGGCAGATGATGCTAAGCATTTTATTTTTGTCAGCTTTTGAAACGCAGGTTTTCTTACACACTGTTTATGGCAATCTGCAGGGACCACAGATTCACAGGAATGAACAAGACAGTGAGAAGGATTATCCGTTCTTAATAGAACACCAACTTTTTCTTAAAACCCCCGAGAGACAGCTCTCACAGCCTTCCAAAGACATCTCAACCAGTACTTATCCACCCTAATGCCCAAATAAAATATCTTTCCCAACAATTAGCACATTCTTTTCTGACCTGATGATGGAATGGCAGTTGTTCCCTGATTCTTACCATGAGCTTTTATGTACCTGAAAATGTGCAATGTCTTCCCACCGTTTTCCCTTCTTCAGAAAAAGCCTCATTCTGCCATTGTTTCCTTTGAGGATATACTTTGCACTTCAGATTTCACCTAATTTTGGAGATTTTTTTTCCCATGGTCTTGGGTCCAGAACTTAATATTGATGGGTGCATCTCAATGGTGGACAATACTATTGCTGAGGCCTTATTAGTGCTGAGAGATGCAGAAAGAATGATATATGACTATTTCATGACACTCACACACGCCCACAGATATTTTTCTTTCCCTTCACAAATGATTACTTGGTTGGTCATACTCTATGAATAATCATTTGGAGTACTTAGGCTCCTTTCCTACAGAACTTCTGACCAGCAAGTGGTCCTATCTTGAAGGTGCCAATTAATTATTGCTACTTCAGAATCACACCTGTACTTTTTCTTATTGAATTGTAGATTTTCTACCACAGGCTTTTACTCACAAGTAGAATGTATGAAAATTGTAATGCTGATCTCTTCCAGCAAGGTATTTGCAGCTCCTCCCAGCCTCATACTGCTAGCAAAAGTTAATAAAACTACTCCAAACATTCAAAACCTTAATGAAAATACTGATGAAGAGTGGAACCATGATCTTCACAAGAACTTCAGCCTATGTTTGTTTAGCAGGTAGATCAAGTAGCCCTTCTCTGCACATGTAGCAGTCTATAATGCTGTTCTTCTTATATTTGCAGTGTAACATAACATATAATGGAGATAAAAGACAATAGCTCCTCCAAAATTTATTATTATATTTGCTAAGAAACAAAACAAAATATACAGTCATTCATGGGTTGCATAAAATGCTCTTCTCACTGGTGTGTCTGAAAACCCTAACAGTGTGGATGTTGCTGTTTTTACTACATGGAATACACAAATTGATTGAAAACTTACACCAAGCCAAGAGGTTTGGTTTGTCTCCAAGGCTGTATTTTCAAAAAACCTCATGCTGTTAATAAAGGTGCAAGTGATAATGGCATACAACTCCAACACATAAACAGACAAGGGTTGGAATTACACATCCTTGCATGTAATGAAAGCAGGTAGATTCTGTTTTCACTTTTTAGTGACATTAATGCAGTAACACTGAGTAACTGCTGACAATTAGCCAGAAGATGGAGCAAAGGTCTTGTAAGAAAATTACTCCCTGGTGGCGAAATATTGAAAATTCAATTACACTCTGTTTATTACAGGCCTACATTAGGAACTGCATTCATAATAAAGACCTTGATAATATACAAATTAATCGCAGCACAGGGGAGTGCTTTAGTAACTTTTTTACTCCTTGATGTATTCTTCAATATTAAGTTTTTAATATATCCATAGACATACTGAAACGCTTTCTATAGAGCTTTTCAACTAAAATACCTTAAATACAATAGCTTGATATGTGAATATTGTTCTGAAAGACAACAAGAGAATTTCTGTTACAGTTCATTAGAATAAAGCAAGGTGTCTTTTAATATAAATTAATATTTTAAGTACCTTTTAGGTATTCTCAATATCTTAAGATTCATATTTGTGCTGCTATGAAGTACACCATCATGCAAACATTTTTAAAGTCATATAGATTACAGCCTTGCATAGTTTTTGCACATACTCACATTTACATATGTGAATACTTCCTTTCAATTTAAGAAAAGTCAGGGTCTTGGAGATATGCATATCCAATTTCTGCAGATATTGCAGATCAGTTTGAAATAAGATTAAATAATCTAGTTCTTAATATTCAGGTTATAGCAATTGAACAAAATGCTTCTAAGATGAGTAGCTAGATATAAATTCATGCTATGACAATGTATATTGGATACTGTTGAATAATTTAGTTTCTGAATGAATTTAGTCAGCAGTTTGTTTAGCCTTTTAATAGTCTATTGCCTACTTTAAAGAATTCTAGTTGCAAGTTCTTCAGCACAAAGACTTTAAACTGATGTACTTCAGATCTAGCTGTATGCTTACTGATTTTAATTGTACTTTGCCAGTAAAAGCAGTCAGACCTGTGACACTTCACTGATCCTGAAGTGGAATAAAAAAAGGCCATTATTTTAATTTGTAACTTCATCTTATATGTTACTTGAAAAATGCAAAACTCTAGAAATCTGAGGTACTGAACACATGCACGGTATTCTACAGGTTAGCTGTCTAATTTTATTTGCAAGAGATTCCTAAGGAATTCTGGTACCAAAGTTTCATTACAAAATACTGTGAACAAAGGCTTGAAACTTGGTCCTGCCTGACTAGGCTCTATGCTACTAAACACTCTTTGCATCCAAACAGTCTGAACCTCACATATAAAATCTTTCTACTTTAAGGAAGAAGTCCTCATGCTTTCTGCTTTGTAAAGGGGTTTCCTGAATCTGCAAGGTACAGCACATCTTAGTGCTGCTCAAGCCACTGAAATTCAAGAATAGCCCCAATGACTGGATCAGATGGGACCTTAGCTCTGCAAGAATATGCCCTGTGTAGGACACAAAATTGCACAGGAGGTAACTGATAATAGCTCTGGTATTTGAAATTAGCTGGGAAAATAACTCTGCAGGCTCATCCAAACTAAGCCTGGACATTGCTCTGGCAATCAGGAAAAAAAACCTCACACAAACTAATTTAGGATGATTAAAAAAAAAAAGTTATCTGGCAACAAACCCAATTCAGAATGAAGCAGAAATTAAGAATTTGGTATTATCTTCTGTGGCAAATGAATCTTTCAGGGTAAGTCCCTCCCTCACATTGCCTACACAAACTCCTTCAGCAACCACTCGTAAGTCAGTGCTTGACTACTTTGAAAATGCCAGATCACTGCAGAACCCATGGAAACAGAGAGCTTATATGATGAAATTTCCCTGTGAAACAGACTGCCTCCTGGCATTGATGAGATGAACGAATGTCATATCCTTCTAGTTTTCAAGTGTGCTGTTTTTCAGAACCTGCTCTCTGAAGTCAGGCACAAAAATAAGATGCAAAACAATGCTGTGTGGGACAGCGTGACAAACTTCAATTCCAGGAAGAAAAACTAGGTTATTTGAGTTCACCCCAACATCACATCCCTTGTATTTGCAAGAAACTTGATCTGCCTGGTGCATTTGATGTGAATATTCACAGCAAGGAAAAGAACAACGAATCTTCACATGTTCATGGGATCCAGCCATCAAGCCAGATATTGCTCCATAAAATCAGTCAATAAAATCAGTCTGTTCTGTACCTGTAAGGGCAGTACACAAACTCCAGCCAAACCTGTAGATGTTATGAGTCAAGTTGTGGAAGGAGCATTATACATGCGTGTATGATTTAAGATCTCCAGCTACCCACATACTGCCTTCATAGGACTAGAATTTTTTTTATTGCCCGATAGGTGGTGGCTCCAACCAATTCTATAATGTAGAACAGTGTGAGCTGATAACTTACAGCTTACATGATAACCTAGTTGATGCTATAGACTTCATGCAATTTCTGACAATGTCAGTCAGTCAATCTACACATGAATTTGGTCCCTAAAGTGTGCTTGCACAACCAATAGAAATACTGCAATATTTGGCTCTCTGGAAAATCCTTTTATTGATATGGTGGAGGCCACACAGTGAAATTGCAAATGGAATAAGCCTTGCAGGCTCAGTCAAAAGATGGCCAAATGACTTGAAAGTTAAAAAGCTGAGCACCAGAAGAGCTTGAAAAACAGAAGCACTGAAATGAGAAGGGCTATGGATTTCTTGAATCTCCTCAAATGTAGACACCCAACAAGCTAAAGGCATCCTACATTTCAGAATGAGGAAATACTATGAACACAAGCATTTTCTCTTGAATTCTGCTGTATCATCATGTCCATCTCCTAAGCAAAGAAAACAAGGCCACCTCGGGTAGAGCACACTTCGGAGAGGGACAGAGAAGATGCTGCACAGACAATACAGCATGGCAGACACCATGTTTTAGCATTGAGAGAGGAGCAGAAAAAGGCAATGCTCTGACCAGACAGGGTTGCTACCTGCACTGTCAGCCCTAGCTTTGCTTTTCACAGTATCAACTACTAAACTGAGGGCAGAGATTGCCTTACTCTCATAAGAAAAAATAATCTGGGATGGAGAACAAACACAAGAGAGTAGCAGTGATATGCACATGACCACTATGCATAATCACAGGTGCTCCAGTGCCAGCTGCTGCTTCAGCTATCCCAGTCGTATCCTCCTGGCAAGATCCAAGCCATGATAGACTTTCTGCCACCGCTGGAATCAGAGGAATCTCCTTTTCCCTCAAACATTGCAGGAAAGGAGTAAAGTTCCATACAATGTCTCTGCATGACTGAGCATGCTCCTTCCTCATACACACCTACGACACCAAAAGTGCAAGCATCTGCCTCCGTTTCCAAGAATCAGTGCTTGCCTATACTGTGGCACATTAATTTTGTGCACAAACGGACTCTGGCTGGTCTACCTGATGACAAAGTATTCTATGGGAATTCCAAGGTTTTGTGGGATAGGAGAAAAGTGGAGGAAAGGCCATTGCATTATTTACATCTGAGGATATCAGTACAGATAGTTCCAAAAAGTTAATTTTGCCTCTTTTCTGTCATGCTTTGTGCATCCTACGGGAAAGCATCAAGCACACTGAGCATGGCAGTATATGCAGTTCTCCAAAACAGGAGACAGAGACACTTGGTCCATTTTCTAAAAAGCCAAAATTCGTCTGTTACGGAATGGATAGAATATGAAGCCTCAGGCTGAAGAGCCCTGAAGAGGAGATAAGGGAAAATATAAAAATGATATTATAGAGGAGTGTGAAAAATGTCACTACTTGATCTGAGAGTACTGATACAATAAAAAAAATCAAAAGAATCAATTCAGTTTGTAGCAATTTAGCGAAAGCCTGGACAAGAGCACTAGCTCAGCTGTACCCTACTATAATAGGAGGTGGCACATAACCAAAGAAAGGACAGTAACTTCTCCGCTTTTTTATTATTGTACAAGTAGATAAAGAACACAGTTCCAGTAATAGCACTTTGACATGCACTTTAAGAACACACAAAATTATTTCCACTTATTCAGAATATGCAAAAAGCAAGTATCTTAAAGCTGCTTGTAATTTGTGCAGTAGCTTTACTGCAATCTCATCTAAAATTACCAGAGATTGTCTAGGTTTTTGCATCCACCTAATTTATTTAATTGGATAAAGTCCAGTGAGATTATTTGCAGCCCTTCTAAATTTATGTAAGTTATGCTTTTTTACAGTTACTGCAAATGTATTTTTATAAATATATATACATGCATACATACGAGGTCCCACACACACACAGACTGTGCCTGTAACTTTTTATTCAACAAATTAAGAAAATCATCTATGATCACCTTCAAAAAAATTCCCTTATGAGCTGATACTCAACTGCATATGTTGCTGCTGCGGTTTAAAGTAATTACACAGATCATTTTCTGAAAGGCTGTTGAGGATCTTTGTCTTTGCTTTCACATCTTCTATGGACAAAACTGAGTTCCTTTGAACAGTGACTTGATCTTGGGTAAGAGGTTATTATTAGCTAACAGATGCTTCACAGACAAATCTTTGTGGGCTGGCACATTGTCTTGATGTTAACTCACTTTTCTGTCTTGTACACTGACATCTTCCGACCGAGGGTAAGAAAATGTCTTCACTCATACTGAGTGAAGCGATCAAGTTAAGCCTTGTCTCACTGTGGCAGGTTGGAACATGTTCTATAACAATTTCTTCATATCCCCCCTCCCACTCTTGGTTCAAGAGCTATTGATTAGTCTCGAGGTTTTTTTGTGTCAGATCTTGTATATTAAAAAAAAGGTACACAACATTTTAAAATTATTTAGTTTAAGAAGGTAAAAAAGGCATAGTTAGGAAGTTTGATAGAAAATAAGCATTAGAATGCCCATTTATAAGCAGGAAAACAAAATCAGAAAACTGAAGCAACATCCACATGCAGAGACAGCAAATTAGTGACCAAGTCAGGATTTCACTGCATAATCTCTGACTTCAAAGGAGGTAAGTTGAAGGCTTCCCACATGTAAAAGTTTAGAAGAAACTGATAAATGGAATGGAAGTCCCTGGGACTGGAGTTTAGCCAAACTAACAGTTGCACTTTAGTAATTACAAGTGATCAGGACACTGAGTCTAACCTTAACTTGTAGCAGAATACTCAGCACTGATTCAATACTAAATTTAATGGACATAATGAACCATTATCATCACATCCAGAAGTATGGTACATTTTCTTTGATTATTTCCACAGACTATCCAAAACTCAAGTCCACTTAGCTTGTGAAGGCTGATGAGAGCACAGCCTGAGGTAATACAGACACAAAAACAACTCATAAAAGATTAGGTCAGGCTTGATTTAACAAGGAAAAAATAAAGTAGGACCACAATGGAAGAAAAGATTATGGGGGGAGTTGGGTTGGGTTTTTTTTTTTTAGATTTTTTTTGGTTGTTTATTTGTTTCTTAAGGCAATACAGGATAATTGCACATTTTGCATAAAAACATATTACACTGTCTGGCTGTTTTGTAGGTTCTGGGGAGAACTATTGCACCATAAAAGTAAAACTGCAGAGTATGATCAAAAACATTCAGAGAGCATTTCTTTTTGGATACCAGTACAAAATTTGTTTTTCCTTATCTTTTAGATTACAATATTCAAACTCTACTTTAAAATGTTTTAAATCCCAGGGAAAATTGGATTTTGAGATGATCAATAGTAGCATGTCACGTAAATGGTTACTACATATTCATATAATGAATTCTGGGGTAACTAGAATTAGCAGGGAACCGTATAATCTAGTTCCCTGAGAGACACCGTCACTTGTATTTACTAAGCATAGATATATTTCTCATTGAAAACAAAACAGAAATATTTGAGTTCAATTAACTCTCCACCCTCAACAAAAGTGCATTACAGTAGATTCATTTTTAAAAGAATAATTTATCAGAATTCTCTTTAATGCTTTTTTTATAACATGGAAATACCTTGTAAAAGAGGATGAAAAATTCATTTGTGTAGAGCTGATCAGAGGAAAAAGAAATCCACTCTGAACAAAGGTAAGCCGATTAACTTTTCCATAAAAATCAATATATTTTAGACTGCAAAGAACATGTAACAAAACAACAAAGAAATGAATTTCTGTTTTTTAAAAGCAATTTGCTAACTAAAAGTACATGGACTCTTACAGTTGTTTAAATGTGTTCTCTAAATCCCAAAAGTGCAAAGATGACTTTCTGGATAAGGGGAATGTTATTAATGTATGAAATCCTACACAACCCCCCCAAGACTACGCCTATAGCTTGGCAATTGAGAGTGGGAGAGGCAAAGAGATGGTTACAGAACATGTTCTAACCTGTCACAGTGAGACAAGGCACTACTCAATCGCTTCACTAAATGCGAGTAGATGCGTGTTCAGATATAGATGTTTTCTAACTCAGTCAGAAAATGCTGGCGTGTGCCAGCCCACATCTCTTTGTCTGCGAAGCAGTTCTTAGCTAATAGCATCATCACTGGGCTTGAGCACCTACCCCGTTTGCCCTCTGATTTCTACCTCTACCCAAAGATCAAATTGGTGCTCGAAGGAAACCGTTTCTTGTCTCTAGAAGTTGTGAAAGCAAGAACAACAGAGATCCTCAACTACCTTTCATAAAATGATCTGCAGAATGGCTTTAAACATTTGCAGCATCTTATGCAGCTATCTGTTAATTAAGAAGGGAACTATTTTGAAGGTGATTGTAGGTGATTTTTTTAATTTGTTGAATAAAAAAAGTTACATGCAGAGTCTTCTTTTTATCTCATGTTGGACCTCATATGCAAAGTGGACAATTCAGCATTTTCTGGGTAAGTTCACTTAATAGTTTTATATAATATGTTACATTGGGGAAAAAATATGTAAGAACTCTAAATTATCTTTTAAAAATGTAGCTGGGCATTTGTAATAACTAAAAAAGAAATTTTAAATGTATATATGTGTAACAGAGGCACCTAAGCCACACCTGACAAATACCACCTGTCATAGTAACTCCAACATTATTATAGTCTAGGTAACGCTGAAAACCAGATTTCTTCCAAGTTATTAAACTTCATGAGCTCCTAATTGCAGGCAGCACACAAAAACAGTTAAGTAAAAATACTTCTTATTAACCCAATTAAAAAGCTGTTAGATGCCTACACCTAGACTGTAGTGAAACCCGCTTTTTAGAGACAACTGATTATGGTCTTTTTCATAATTAGCTTTGCTGGAAATAAGAGTTTTAACTGCTAGAATAGCAAGAAGAGTGGTTTTCCCCATGGACATTAAAAAGTATTTGAGCCTTTTTCAGCCAGTAGTAACAGGGCTCAGTTGGCAGGTACAGCCATCTTCTGGCAATGTAAAAAACACCAGAGAAGTGACACAACTACATAAAACTGCCTTGGCAGCATCAAGATGGCAGAAGGAAATGGCACTGCAGTCAGCCTTGAAGGTATAAACCTCTGCAGCACTGGGAGTCAGTAAGTATCCTCACTGCCCTGTGAATAAGAAATTTAGGACTTGGTCAAAGAGTTAGGTGAACTTAAGGAAAATATGAGACAAGTAATAAAACCTTGAATTTTAGAGTTTAACCTCTGACTGACAGGTCAATAACGAGCAACACTTAGGTGAAGCAGTTAAAAGTCATTCCTTCCACACCGAGAAGGTGGTCACTTTGACTTTGTTTGCTCCCTGTATGAAGTCAAACACTGCTGCATTTTTCATGTCATAGGAATTGTTAGACTGGAATAAAAAGCAGCATACACACTCTCTCCTTGCTTCTTTCTACTCACAGCCTAACAACCAGTAGATCCCAAAACATTCTAATAAATTGCATTTTGGGTAAGACAGGAATACTCTTCTACATTTCTGCTGGTTTTGGCTGGGATAAAAAGTTAATTTTCTTGTTAGAAGTTAGTATCTGGCTGTGATTTGGATCTATGCTGAAAACAGTGCTGATAGCACAGGGATGTTTTAGTTACTGAGCAGGGATTTACACAGAGTCAAGGCCTTTTCTGCTTCTCATAGCGAGTAGGCTGGGAGTACACAAGAAGCTGGGAGGGGACACAGCTGGGACAGCTGGCCCCAACTGATCAAAGGGATATTCCAGACCATATGACATCATGTTCAGCATACAAAGGGAAGAAGAACGAAGGGGAAAATGTTTAGAGTGATAGCGTCTGTCTTCCCAAGTCACCAACAACTATGCATGATGCAGCCCTGCTTTCCTGGAGATCTCCCCCTCGTATAACCAGGAGGAGTAAGTGAGCAGCTGGGTGGTGCTTAGTTGCTGGCTGGGGTTAAGCCATGACAACACGGATGAGATTTTCGTCTCAAAAACAATACTCTCTCAAACTGTCTTCCAGAAAATTACTACCACTGTAAAAATTAAACCGAAGTCTGCCGAGGAAATACCAGTTCCTGAAACCTTTAAAATGCATTTTCATGTGTATGAGGAACTGATCTTAAATTTAAACAACGAGCATAGGTATTTGGCATCTTAGAGATTTTCTT
This sequence comes from Tapera naevia, assembly GCA_033556795.1. Lineage (NCBI taxonomy): Eukaryota > Metazoa > Chordata > Aves > Cuculiformes > Neomorphidae > Tapera > Tapera naevia. Next base: position 10,344,914 of record JAUMJJ010000172.1, on the reverse strand, counting down.
TAGGAACTAAAAAGCTTGTGTTGATAGGTTCTCTTTGCTCCACAGTATTCCCTGCTGCATTTCTACAGAGCCAACCACAATTTTCAGTTAAATAGAGAAAGGAAGTGAGAAGGGAGGGGAAGCTATAGCCACAAAAATGTGAACCAGTTTGTCTGTCCGCCTATTTATGCTCTGAAACATCTACACACCACAGGACAGATATAAATTCAGCAAAAACAGTGGCAGAACAATTCTAGGCCCAGGATTTCTGGTAAGATCCTCCATCATTTTGCAGCTGCAGATGGAATCAATGAGACAGCTGAAGCAAAACACAGCTAATCTAACAAGCAAATGTGAGTCTGAGAACAACGGACTCCTATGCTCAACTCACTTCCATACCAAGCCTTTCTGTAAATTTAGTCAGTGTTCTCTATATTAATTTGATTTTTCTGGGAAATATTTTCAATAGCACTTACATGATATAGGAGCTCAAGTCCTATTACAACTCATAAGGATGTGAGCTCTGAATCTCCAGGGTACTTTTAAAAAAAATCTCACTCTACCTGTAAAATGGAAAAACAATCATTATTTTCTACCTTCTAACTATACTGATACAAGGACTAAAATAAATATCCAATAACGTCCCTGCATGAACTCCTCACTTTTCCAAGGCTCAAGAGGCTAATATAACCTTATCATGACTTCAGGTCAAAAAAGATTGAGTCTAATGGACCAATGGAAGGAATTAATTTCAGAGCTCAGGACCTTTAATTGGGAGCAGATGGTGCCTAGTCCCTATAAATTTAAAGTCTGGGGCCTGTTAACAAAAACATCTCATCCCATCTCAATTGCCATAAGCAGTCAGGACCCAGCAATATTGAGTTTACAAAACAATATAACAATCTCCTAGAACTCCACTGAAAGCAAACAAGCAGCAAAGATAGTTAATGAAGAAGACGTCATATGCTCTCTGCAGCTAAAGTAGTTAAGGGAACAAGCAGCAGAATTCCCCACTGAGTGCAGCTTTTAAACAATTTTAAACAAATCTCTTTACGGAACATACAACAATCACACAATGAAGAACTTAGCAGCTTGAACTATTCTGGTTAACTTTACATGGAAGGAGACTGAATATTATCCATTTAACTAAATAGTGATGATAGAGGCCATTCCTTTCAAAGCCATTTTGACCTAGACATCTTGGAATCTTTGAATATTCAAAAGAACTTCAAAGACTATAGACTACCTTGATACATTCAATATCCATTTTCAACAGCAGGCAGAAAAGACTACTCTGAAACCTTCTCCAAGTACTATCTTCTGCCAAAAAGGATCTTAAACTTCTCATTTCTGCTATTTATCTACAAACTGCACAAGTGGCAAATACATTTGGTTCAGTGAAACCCACTACAAAAAGAAATTCAAGTTTTGTACAGAGACAAAGCAAACCAAATTCTTTAGACTATCTACCCCAGGTGCATACTGAGACTCCAAAGTATTAGTCATCAGCAATTATATAAGACATTTGATTTGTAACTATAAAGCACTTTATAGAAGTGTTACATTTACAAAACCTCAATGACTGGAGGTAAAAAAATAAAACATTTTTTTTCTCCAGCATACAATAGGTCAGTGGCAGAGTGTGTAACACCAGAATAACTTTCCTATGCCTATGCACATGGATTTGCTATGGAAACGCTTTAAAGCTTCTAGGTTATTTGAAGAAGAAGAAACTGGTTTTCTTCCCTGTATGTTTAGTCTGTAAGAAAGCCGTGTGTATAAGTTGTGAAAATAAAACTGTTTGAGAAAAGGTCTTGTAAGGATAGCCATACCTATGCATACTTAGCCAAATATACACATTTATGCATCTACTTCACCACAAAGGACAAAAAGCATTCTTAATGTAGTCAACCAGAGAAATCAGCCTGTCATCAGACTTTACTCTGTCATGGCCTGACAATCCGGAACAAAGGTTTCCCAGGTGAGCTGCTCCTTTCTCTGCTGTGAATACTGCACCAGAGGTGGAAATGCTCACATTTTGTCTCAGACGTACCTTGTCAGCAGCCACAGCGCCCCAGGGAGGGATTCAGCAGCAGCAGCAGCACAGACCTGGCACGGCAGCTGCACAGAACCTTCAAACTCCACGATTACTGCTATCTATTATGCATCTCTCTATATGAGAGATACACTTATTAACCACATGCATATTTGTAATTTAATCCATAATTAATTTACATTGTTCCCCATCATCTTTCCTACCTTGATGCTGTGGATTCGCAATTATGAAATTAAAAGAACATACATAAGTTAGATATTGGTAAGTATTTTGAAAATTCCCACGTAGTATACAGAAATCTGAACTAACCCACAATGATCGCTGCAGGCATCAGGGGTGCTTCCACTGAAAGGCTTCGAATGCAGAGTAGAAAAAAAACCAATCTCCTTGGTTCCAGTGTGCCAAAACCGCAAGTGAAAACAACAGATAACTAAACACAAAACCTATGTAATTTAGGTAGGAAACGGTACACTGATTGAGAGGTGGCTGAACAAAAATCAAAACAATAGCTTCTTAACAAGCATTTATTTTCCTGAGATTTGAGACCTCTTCTTCTCCCCACCTTAAATCAAGAAAAGGCAGCTTAAATTTTGCCAACAGATCAGGCAGCATATTATATAGACCAAAGCAAGTTCTGTTCAGTTCAATTCACACTTGAAACTTAATTTCAAACTAAATTCTCCTCTGAATCAAAGAAAAAGAACTTTTTATCCAGAAAACATCAATCAAGTCTTCACATGGGTTTATTTAAAGAACTATCTATTCCAAAAGTCTTTGCATTTTTTTTTAAAAAATCAACCTGACAAATTTTCTCCAGCTGTTAAGTTGACCAGCATACAAAGACTGTCACCTTTAATTATTATGGATACTTTGACAACAGCACAGCCTATATTTACATTAAAGCCACATTTAATTATACAAGTAAATCCAATTAAAATCCTATTTTAAATCAAAATTAGATGAAGCTTAAAGACATAACTGAATATGAATAAGCTTACTCTTTATATATAGTTGGTATTATTTAGACTTTATCTCTACCATTACTTTGCTTTCATCTAATGAATATATAAATGTATGTGTATGCATATATCTATGTATGTACACATGCCCCCCTCCATATTCACATAACTATACAAGAAGTAAAGGGAGTCATGGCTGAAAACCTTGCTTTCAAATGGCAAAAAACCAAACATTCTCGCAGTTCTGACAGATGTATTTTTTCGCTTTTTTATTCCAGTGATAATTACATCAATAAACCTGATTCAGCAAATCTGTTGCACTCTAATTCATTAATTAAAACAATTTACTGCTACCACTGTGATTTTTCAAGGACATCAAAACCACATTCCAAATCAAAAAAGTGGACATCATCAGTTATGGATGTGCAAAGCATGCTTTGCTTTCATGGCAAACTCACGATTAAAATACAGCTGAAAGGAAAAAGAGATATTTTGTTTAGGGGGACCAAACAGCAATAATTTATATAAAACTTAAAATGAGAAGTAAAAAAATCTATGAAAAGTTAACCATTTCTAATTAGAAGAAAAAAATAAGATACAAATACTAATATTTTAGTAAATTGTAAAGCAATATTTTTATAGCCTTCATTTTCTCAACATGCTTCCTGCTCATTAATTTTTGAGTTGAATAATAACACAGAAAACAAAACAAGAAAGGAAGTGAAGAATTTCTTTTGTACATCCTCCTTCACAAATCAGGACTGACAGGAACTACACCAGCATTTTAGAATTGCTTCGGAAAATATGTTAGATGATGAAATATTTGCATGGACCCCAGCAATCTCTTTCACCGAGTTATCCTTGGAATGACATTATCTGAGCTAACTTCTACCTTTTGCTATTTACATTGTTTGCTTCTGGTCCAATTTACCATATGTCGCCTTTCTAATAGCAGCAACACCTAGACACAACAGGCAACGCACAACAGTCGGAATTCTCCCAATCTCTTCTAGCGTGTGTTTAAAACTTCTGGTCATTCGTGTTAACTCTTCTCCAGGACTCCAGCTGGCTGGCTGGCACCTTCCTCAAAACATAGTCCCCAAGCCACTCACAGAGACACAGTATTTCTGTCTTAACACTTCTGAGTGCCGTAGTCAGATGGTTTCAGTGGTGATGTATACATAAGACACGTCATAAGGTCATGGAAGAAACCCTCGTATACCAGAAATCATCACTGACAAATAACCACTACAGCCTTCAGCTGATGGCTAACCCAGGAGGAAAACAAAAACACTTCTGGGACATTCAGGACGTGGGACAGGGAAGCCAAAGCTCAATCACAGCTGAGAAGCCCTACCACTGCAGAGGAAGAGTGAGCTGTTAGGTACCACTTACACAAGCAGGACACACACAAGTCCAGAGGACTAGACAGGGGGCACTCATGGAGCTGACCAATGCCACTGAAAGGCCAATCTGTGATTCTCTGAAAGGTCTTGGCAATGAAGGATCGTTCTGATGTGTTTTTAGCAGAGAAAGGTCACGTTATCTTCAAGAAGGGCAAGGAATATGTGGGGAAACAAAGGCCATCAGCCTCACTCCAATATCCCAGGAAAGTTTATGGAACAAATACTGCTGAAGTTATCCTTCATATGGCTGGACAGGGCTCCAGGAAAAGAACATGGTTGAGAAACAGCTAACATATATTTACCAAAGGCAAATCACACCCAAATAACCTGATTGCTTTCTATGAACAGATAATTACCTCAGCAGAAAAAGAGAGAGAAGCATATGTTGTTTTTCTTGATTTTAGCAAGGTTTTCAGCATGGTCTCCCATGGATTCCTGGTAGCCATGCTGGAGAGAGATGGACTGTATGGGTGAGCTACAAAGTGCAGTTTATGGAAAGCTGGCTGTATGAAAAGGCTGAAGGAACAGTAGAGCAAAGACCAACTGTTAGCCAATAGTAACTGCATTCCTCAGGGACTAATATTGGGGCTGATGCCATTTTATGTCTGTACTACATTTAACTTATTGAGCACGAATAGAATGGAATGTGCCCTCAGCAGGTCTGTGGATGACACCAAGCTGAAGAGAGTGATCACCACACTGCAGGGCAGGATTGACTGTCAGAGGGATCTCAACAGGCTGTAAGAATTGACTGAAAAAAACCTCATCAATTCCAAAGGCAGAATAACCTCATCTAAACAGCACTAGCTGGGAGCTCACTGGGAAGCAGCTTTGTAGTAAAGGACCTGGGGAGTCAACGTGGACATCAAGCTCAGCAGTGTGCCCTTTCAACAATAAGGCCTAACCACATACTGGGTTGCATTCAGAAGAATGGAGCCAGCATACCCTGGGAAGTGATTAGTCCCTTTTATTCAGCATTTGAAGACCACATCTAGAGTATAATATTCAGTATATGGCTTGCCAGTACTCAGACAACACTGACAAACTGGAATGAATTCAGTGGAGACTGACCACAATGACTGGAGTGCTGAAGCATACAACTCAAGGAGAAGCCAAGTGAGCCTGGAAAAGGCAAAATATAGAAATCTGCCTTTGGTCTTCCACTTCATAAGGCAGTGGTCACGATTGCAGCAAGGAAATCTCTGATTAGCTATAAAGGGTAAAAAAAATCATAATGAAGTTAGTTAAGCACCTGAACAGTCGTGCAGAGATGATGTGGAATCTCTCTTCTTGTAAATCTTCAAAACTCAACTGAACAAGGCCTTCAGGGTCTTCCTCTAAATTAATATTAGTCCAGCTCTAGGCAGACAGTTGAATCACATGACCTCAAAAGGTTCCTTCTAAGCTGAATTATTCTATGATTTTCTAAAGGACTTGTCTTTCTCACATTTGGGAAATTTGATTTTTCTTAAATGTAGGTCTTTCCACTCATATTTACTGAACTGCACTTTTTTTCGTGTGGAATTATTTTGCCAGCTTTCCTCCTGTTCTACAAAGTGTATGTGATTCTTTCCAGGTTACAATGTTCTATTTGAATTACCTAACTCAATAAGAAATTCTTGACACACTATGTGGAGTACTATCTGTTCCAACTTGCCAGTTCATGAAATACTGATAAGCACTCTTCACAGATTTTTCCAAGAACTTGTACATTTCTCTTGCAATAACGAACCCAGACCCTGTGTCTCTATTTATGAGCATTTCAGGAGTGAGGCAGTGTCAGAAGCCTTACTAATATCAAAATACTGTTACTGTTCATTATCTGCTCCTTTTTCCTTATCAAGGAATGGTTTACACTATCACAGAGGAAATCAGTATAGCTTGACAAGACTCATTTATTATAAAACAAACACGTGCTTATTTCTATAAAGCATAATCCTTTTACATTGTTTTTTCCTAAGATGTTTCCTAACTGATGAGGCAGGTCTGCCTCCATCTCTTTGCCCTGTCTGAAGTTGTCCTGTTTGTTTGCTTTTGCCTTCCAGAACCATATTCATCCTCAACAATTTTTCAGACATAAGTCAGAAAAAGCCCAGAGGGTGTAAACAGTCTATACACAAAGGATAAATTTTAATTACAAAAGTATCTTCTAATCCTTTATTTAATAGTGTGTTAGCTCTGTGTTCAGTTACTGAGGTAGCAAATGATGAAACAGAAAGAACCGGAAGAAAATATCTCATCAATACACTACCAGTCTTCTTTCACTGTTAAATAATAAATCATCTTCCTTTTTTTCCCCTTTCTTAGCAGTCCTCTTTCTGTACACCACTTCACTTTTTTGCTGATTGGGTCTCAATATGCCTGGACTTCCCCAGTTGCATCTTTGTAAGCTCCTCCTCAGAAACTGACCTTCCTTCCATTTTCTGCATGGTTCTTTCTTGAAATTCAGATCTCTGGAGAAATTCTGAGCTATGACAGTTGGTCTTTAAACACTTCTTTGACCACTCCTTAATATTAGAAGAATTTATAAGCTTAACAGCCAAGAGTGAATTGTCAGAAATTTTCTTCTTAGACTTGTTTTGCTTTGCAGACCCCAATTCCAATTTCAATGCTGTCAGCTGTTGTTAAGTCTACAGTTCCTGTGCATCAGAAGATCTGGTTAAGTATTTCCAAAGAGGCTCATCCTCTAGCCTGATGTTCTATACCAGACTCCCATGAAAATATCATTAGGATGGCCCCTTGGAAACCCTTTAGTCTCCAGAACAGCAAGTTAAGTGACAGCCAAACCTCTGAAATACAGGAGATCTCAAAAAGTTACTGGAAAAAGGTGAGCCCAGCTGTTCCCCCTTTGGCTACCACTAGCCAAAGAAATTATGAATAAGATTTTTCAACTGTGTTAACAGTGAACACTAGGAAGATTTACTGAAATATATCCACAGAACTACAATCATAATATAACAGAATCTGAAAATTTGCCTTACTACAGAAAATACTGCAGAAAACCAGGGACTACTTTTGAGTATGGATTTCTGTTCTATGTGTTTGCAACCAAAGAAGAGTTTGAATGTCTGTTAGATATTAAATATTGTTTCAGAGCTGACTTCCATCAATCATAAAATGGATTGATTTCCTGTTTATGAAACTTCATAGCAGAAAAGCAGGATTTAAGAGATACTGGCATGCATGAGGGGTAGATAATTGGTAGATGGAATACTGTGGGAAAGAGCAAAGAAGGCATAAATGGTGGTATGGCAGTAAGATGAATATTAATTCATCAGCCATGTGGCTGGTTTTGATCAGCAGTCTCAGCAAGCAGGTACCAAGCAGCTCCTATTCAGGAGAGTTCATCTTTTTGACATAGCAAAAAGAAGGATGTTAAACAGGTGGAAATGTGTAACACTGCTTCCTGAATTATGTGCATTACTTAAGAATGCAGAGTTCAAGTACATGTTATAGATGTACCGGGTTAGAGAGAACAGATTTATAATGTCTTGACAAGTATCTTACCAATGTACTTCTTGATTTTCAGAGATCTGAATGCCAGTAAATTCACCATTCTGGAAGGACAAGAGAGCATTAGGTTCACAAGAATACTACCTTCAGAAACTGGCTAATTTGGAGAGGAAGCAAAGCAGGTGCCCACACAGCTGATATTTTCTCATCACAGAAATCCTCAACAATTAACATTCTACCAGCAATATCTGCTTTTCTGTATCTGTGAAAAATGGCTCCAAGTTTCAAATCATTTACGTAACCAATTCAGAAGAAATGCCTGAGGCCATAATCTCATACTCCTCTTTCCCTTTCTTGTGTTTATTTTGCTACGTTCTGATCTCCTCTGGTCTTCTAAGAAACTCCTATCAGAACAAAACTTTCACTAAATACCAAGATAAACCCCCACATTCTAGTGCCACCAGAACTATTTTCTGTATGCCCAGCTAGATTTTGTGACCGTGGGCAGAGTCAACTATGTGGCACGCATTCATCCAGAGTGCCCAACTCTTTTTCAGAAGCACTGGCAATTCTGCTTCCAAAGAGGCAGAAGGTGACATGAGCTTGCTGAGTTCTTTACGAGTGATTTTCCAGTCACAATCATTGCCAGATCCTGAGTTTTGTATGTATTTTTTATTCCAAACTGAAACTGGTCATATAACTTTATAGTAAATAAACAAAAACTTCATAAGGAGCTAGAATTTAGGAATAACTTGCTCAACTAACTTCCATGTTTTGCTTATTAGCTTTCTAATGTCTCATGAAGTCAGTGTTTGCAGTTTAATGGATTTAAAAATAATGTTCATAAATGAGTGAATTCTAACATACCTTAAAAATATATTGATCCTTTAAGCAAAAGAGCCATATGGAGCCTAACTGTAACTTCTAGCTCATACTCTGCTAGAATACTTATCAAGTTCAGAAGATAAGCTTTAATAATCTTAGAACAGCTTCATAACATAAAGTTACTGGTAAGCATGTAAAAGACGGACTGCCTGCATTTCAAAGCTCTTAGAACAGTTAACAAATTTCTTCATATGGCATTTATGAAATAACTTGCAATGGGAATGGAGAAGAAAGCCCGAAGAAGCACATGTGTGCTCAGTGTGTTCCAACTGATACATCATACTGTAAGTGACACTGGTAGGTTGCCCAGATTAACAGATGCAGGTCCTCCTTCAGGGAGGCTGACATGACAAATCGCTTAGAATATGATGCCAAGAGTAATACATGGAACTTGAAAGAGCTCAAATAAAAATATTTCTCCTCAGAATGATTTACTGAGCAGTAACCTAAAACTTTGATGTGAGAATACATCTATAAACCTTATGTTTGGAAGACAGTTCTGATGTTTTCTAAAAAAAAAAAAAAATAAATCTGCTGGTATTCATGATATCTTATTAGTATATTTCAAATTTTGCAACTTAATAACATGCAATGTTATTTGTTTAAAGAAGCTTCTAATCCTGCCAATATCATTCACAAATTCAGGTTGCTTTTGTAGGATCTTAGAAACATAACGTTGAGACCTGGACAAATAAAAGTTAATATCTTCAACAAAATGTCTACACTTACTCATTATAATTACACAAAAGAATCCTGAGTTTTGTCTTCTTGAGGAATACGCAACCACAACTATTTCAGAAGAGCAAATACACACAAGAGTTACAACAAAGGGTTGTGTTTTGATGCCAAGTTTCTCTTCTTGCCTAACTGGTGAGAAATAAAGCCCCAAGTACATTCAACAAGTAGTTAATCCTGAGTTCATAAACACATAGGATGTCAGTTCTTATCACTGTAAACAGTCCCATTAACTCCAATAAGGTCTGCTGATGGTAACGGACTAATTTGAACAGTGAGTTACTGGGTGAACAGTGGAATAGCTCAAGAACTGAAGCCTTTTGGTGAGGAAAGTACCATCTGGTGTTGTGTTTTGCCCATCATAACCTGTTGCTCCTTATCTACCTTAGAGGTAAATACACTGCACAGAAATGCATTTACCTGTAAAACAGTTCCATCAAAATTCAGCCAGGAAGCTTTCACACACAGCAAAGGGACACAGCACAGAGGATTCATTGTAACTCTAACTTTCATTTCAAAGTCTTACCAGATCTGTCAGATTTTAACAGAATATTGGCACAGCTATTAACTTCACACCTGCAGTTTGCTGCTTTGATTAGAGCACCTGTGCCTGCCAGGACAATATGGCTTCCCTGGCTTTAAATTGTATTTTCTATTCTACTGTGAGCATTTAACATACTGACTTCCAACTACATGTATAAAATTGTTTCTCAGCCAAATCTTCCATGTTCAGTGGAAATAAAAATGCAGAGAAAAATACCAAAGAAGATTAAGCTTTTCACCACTTCTGTAACATCTCCACTGAAATGGTGACTCATGACATGGTCCAAGTTATATACGTTTCATAACCCTAGGGGACTCTCAAACCATCAAAATTTCATTAGCCTCACAGCAGTCCCACTACCTTCTTAAGCTGGACTGCTGGCCTTCCTATCAATAAATAAATCAACTGTAATCCTTTTTAGTGACTAAACCATTCTTTGAAGTTGTATCAAACATCAGACATTCCTTGCATAATTTTCACCAGTGCAGGATAATGTCTTTACTAACATACTCACAGTCTTCTTACAAGTGAAAACATGAAATAAAACTCTAATTCTAAGTGTATGGTGGAAGTTTTGGTGTATTATAATCAGAAATTTTGCTTTTTTAAAAAACTCTAAAAATAAAGTTTATAAAGGGTATACCAAAATTATTGTAACTCTGAAGCAGTCACCTCTTTGGTAATGTAAAGATATGACTATCTAAGGAAATTGTGTGTGTGTGTGCATGTATAGATAAATACGTCACAATCATTAACCTAGGGCTTTAGAAAAGACTCAAGAAAATTGGTTTCTGCACAGACCTTTCAGAGGAAAATCACAGGACTGCTCAATGACTTATTCTAGATTGCTTTGCAGCTGAAACATGAAGAGTCATCCAACTGAAACTCCACTGCTGAAAGGGGTAGGCAAGTATACCTGTCCTCCTTTTTGCCTTCGACTCAAAATTAGTTTTCCAAGCACGAGACAAGACACCTATGAAAACTATGAGCTGTCTCCTCAGGTACCACACAGCACTAAATCCACCACCAAAAAGCAGGATCCCATCTGAGAGAGCCATCCTGCACAGGCATCTTCATTGAGAACCAGCCAGCAAAGGAAAGGCAACAAGTATGAATAATATCAAAATGTAGGTTTAGTTTGGTCTTCTCAAGCTAATGCTAAAATAATAAGTAGATAGGGCTAAACATTACTGCTTGTAGTTTAAAATAAAACTGCGTTTTTCTAAAAAAAGGATTACCATAAGTACACACCAACATTACTGTTTCCCACAATTTGCTGCAGTTATTGCCAGAGAATAGAAACAAAATTGCTCTGACTTTTGTACAGCTGAGCAGATAGGTTTAATAAATTAATAAAATGCTGTGTAGACATGCAGGCAGTAGCCATCACTCTAATTTTCATTTTTAGTTATTTTTCTTTATTTGTCTTTTGAATTTGTCGTATAGAAAACTATGAAGTCAACAGAGCAATCATTTTAATTCTAGTAAAGCTGAAAGTCTTCTGCAAATAAAAAGAAGTTAAAATGTTTTCTAAGACTTGTACATTTAGCATTCAACACCACATTAGGTTCTGTTCATAACCCCAAGTGGAGGTAAAAAAAATCTGAAAAGCTTTAACAATGAATCAGTCAATTGCATTAACCTCTTTTCATTTAAACACTAAGCTTTAATATACAATGGTCATACTCCACATCCTACAAAGCTGCTGTGTAGATTTTTTTTCAGATTTTAATTGCACAGTAATCCAGTCCCCCAGGCACATCAAAGGCCACATGTCCCTCTTCACTACAATTCCAATTGCTCTCATCAACTAGGAAGTTGAAAGCACAATCAAATTTGTTTTCCAATCACATGAGCCCTGCTAATAAGCTATTCTTTGTGTTCATTCATCCATTGTAAGATTCTGCAACTATTCCAAGATGTCTTGAAGAACAGCTTACAATGAAACCTTTGATTGAAAGCAGGCCTTGGGGATCAACTTTATCACCACTTACTTAGCTGCTCCCCAAAGGGTAACAGGTGACATGGCCTGAGATAAAGCAGAGCTAATCTTTTTTGTGATTAAACTCTTTCAAAATTACAGCTAAAACATCACAACTAAAGCTTGCATTAGTTAGGTCTGATACTGAATATTGACTTTTCTGGGATGAGGAGAAAAAAAATGGTAGGTAATTCAAGGCCATTACTTCAATGATTTAAAATCATCCACCGTCAACGACAACAGCAAATAAAACATTGATTTATATATGGGCAGATATGTAAGAACTTACCATTGTCACTGTCGGACTTGTTTTCATGTTCGGTATCGGTCAGAGTGAGGGCTGAGTTGGAACGGCTGGACAGACAGGAACTGCGCCCTGATTTGACCCCCCTGCCCCAAAGTCTCATGGCATGCTCTGGAGACATCACTCCTTCATTTTCAGTATCAGCATCTGACCCTGCACTGATAGAGTAACCTCTGTGGGGGAGCCCCATTTCCGCACAAAATGCCAGTCCTCGACGCGTTGCTGGTTCACAAACTCCTAACTGCCTTAGGGTAAAATTCTGTCCTGATTAGGGGAAAAAAAGATAACAAAAGGTGAGAATTTTTTTTAAAGTACCTAAAAGTAAAAACTCTTCATGTGAATAACTGTCTCAGGTATCACATAAGGTGTTTTGTCAAAACTCTGCATATTACAATCATGTGGATTCTTTTGTCTTCTGCTCTCTGCGGTTCCCTTTTCATTCATACTGCACCTTAGCACTGTTTTGTCAACTGCTTACACACATCAAAAGTGCTGCTGGGTGAGACAGAAACATAACAGAACCTACAAACTAAGAAAAGCCAATTCAGCACATGAAAGGATTAAACCGAAATTTTAAAAAAATTTTTTTCCTTATAATTTTGGGGTTTTTTTTCTCCTTTTTCAAAGTGTGAAAGCAGTAACACGGTGTTTATCAGGATTATCTTTCTCTTTTTTTTTTTGCTTTCTTAGAGGCACTAGCCACAACTATTTTCCCTGTACAGATGTCACCTGAGATGACAATGGGAAAACTAAATAGGAACCGAACTCACATGGTCTTTATTGGATCTCTCTGCCCTACTTCAATACAAATATAAACAAACAGGAACATGGCCACCGATTACCTGCAAGGACTACAGTAAAGCTGTTATTTTTTTTTGAGAAACATTTCAGGCTTTTACTGCTGAAGCAGAGTCTGTGCATTTTAAACAGACTTTTAGCCTCTGTTTTGGTGCAGAGCAAGAGACATAAGTGAATCCCAAATGATTGTATTAATAAATTAGGTGCTGTAAACTCATGACACTTCAATAACTTAAAGTGTCCAAATTACGTGACACTCAAAAATGACTGCGTTTTTAATGGCTGTGTCTTCATCCTACTTTTATGTCCGCAGATTTAAGATATTTTATGGCACATAGACACTTGGCAAGCTCATCTGCATGTCTATACCCATAATCCTTTTCCACCCTAGCCCACAGTTATTTCATAGCTCTGGGAGCAAATTAGAAAACACACTCAATTTTTTAATCTGACAGGCATCCTAATTTTTCCAAAATTAATCATTTAACATAAAAATACATCTGTAAGACAATTAAAGCTTATAACACAACAAGAACAGAATCCTATCAATCAGGAAGTAATAGAATTTAAGAAGTGTGAATACAAAAGTATAAATAATTCCTAAAATATTAAAAGTTAATGCTCTGGCCACTGACATTTTCAGGGAGCGAGTTAATAAGTCTATTGCTGCAGTCAGATGAAGTTCTCCCTGTAAGTTTCTTCACTGTCAGAACCATAAATGAATTCTGACAATGACTTTCATGAACAATGAAAATCACATACTACAATTAGGTACAAATCAAACAGTATTTATTATGCAACTATGAATAAATATTTGAAAGAAAACACAGCTGGGAAGGTAAATATAAAAGGAGTAAGCAGATCTGTGACTATGTCTGAGCAGTGTGAAGGGTGTAACAACAGGGAATTACCATGCACAGAGAGTATCTCGACGTTTTTCAAAGGTGTTATGCCATGCGAATTTTCAGATTTTGTGAGAACTGAAACCAGTAAGAGAAGCAAACAGGCCAAACAAACCGCCCAGTGGTAGTAGGGTCAGAGAGTAGGGTCCAAAAATAATAAAGTGTCTAAAATGCTTATTATTTTGTGTTTTGGTTAATACAGGCTAGAACACTGGTTTTATGTGTTTGTTACATTATTAGTGAATCCACATTTTCAAACATCTGCCTGAAGTCAGAACCCAATACAGGATAAGCCCATGCACATGTGTGTACATATACAGGCGTACCTACTCACACCTAAGGTGCATAGACAGTGGCATGTTCCCTGTAACCTCACAGTGCTGAGATTTAGAGGTGAAAAATGATGCAGGTGGACACAGATGCTGCCTCTTGAGTCACAATTAGACCAGCTGCGGCAGGCGAGCACCGCAACCTGCAGCTCCTGAGCCAGCCTGCATCACACAGCCCTGCGCTTCCCCCACCACAAAAAGGACGTCTCTGCACTCAGAGACTCACTCAGAGCAATGTCTGAGCAGACACATCCATTTGAAGAGATTATTCTCCACACACACACTTATTTTCCTTCTAAGCAAACTATGATTGCTAAGAGCAATTACCTCAGGCATTACATAACAACATCCTCCATGATCACTTTCTAGGAGGACTCAGTTTCAGGCACAACATACCACTAACCATCTATTAATGGATTTTATTTTTTTACTTTAATTTTACAATAGCTTACTTCCATGTAAAATATTTTCTTCTTTTTTCCTACCCATATTAATGGCAAGACAACCAAAATGGCATGTCACAGGGCCAAAACAGAAAAGAGGGGCAGGTTTGTATATTGCTCTCTCATTACTTTCAATATATTAGAGCTTTTCACTATCCTGAGAAGTTTTACAACATTTATGGGCTATGCTGTAACAGCTTTAGAAACATCAGGCTAAATCATCTTCTGAATTAAAGCTTTCCTAAGACCTTTACTAAGAGGATTGTGCTCTGTGTAAGTTGCCTACACAAATGAAAAACAAAACACAACCAAACAAAAGACCCCACAAAAACCAAACCACAAAATTGACATGGAAAAATACTTATTTGTGTAGGATTTATATACCAAAGGAAATTATACATGTGTGACTCAAAAATTTTACATCATCTTATGATTCCTAAACAATAAAAACAGGAAGCTTTCCAAGATCATGGGGAAGCTGAACACAGCTGCTAAGCAGACCTAGTGGGAAGCAGAACAACTGGGGGCTTCTACCTCATAATGAATGAGAGTAAGAAATAAAAATTGAAAAGTAGTTTGTAGGAGCTCGGTGGAAAAAAAAGAAGTATGAAGAGAGGATGTTCTCCTTTTGTTCTTGGAGTTTCTAATTAACCTTTCCAGAATGATATCAGTGTGAGGGATACAATCATTGGTCTCTTATGCTATATGCACATTTGCAATTTTTCTCACTGACAATAAGTGCCTCGACAGTTCATGAAGATGTAAAAACAGCTTGGCAATTTTAATGAACTAGTTCCTGAGAAGAACACGTATATACAGAATAAACAGATAATGCTTGGTGCTGGATTTTTTTCTTTTTCTTTTTATTTAAAGGTATAAAATAGAAAATAGAAAAAAATCAGTCATGATGTTCCAAGAAGACTTGTCTTGGAGACACCTTTGGGGTTTTGGACTATTTGGGATGATGTATTGTCAAGTTAGGTTTTAAAAACTGACAATAATGCTGTTTACTACCACTCTACAATTAGATACAGCATTTCTCTTGGCTAGGAATATCAATTTATGGGTAGTGTAAGGAATACTGACACCCTCTATCTGTGCAGACAAGAATTAAATTAATATAATAACTCTAAAACAACTTTCGGGAGTTTGTGCAGCAACCACTGTTAAAAACACAGCATCTGCCAACAGTAACTACATACATCTACCTGTTATGTTGTAATCACTTTCTAAGTAAGCCATGATCCCTACACAATTGGTGAACCTTAACTACATCAGTAGTACAAAAATCTACCAATATTTAGATTCATATATAACTATTATTTTTACAAAGAGAAGTAGAGAAAGTATGTGTATATGTCTCTGCAAGAATTACACAGGTTATGTTGTCTAGATCTGTAAATTATTTCCTTTAGTGTGAACAAATACTGCATCTAAGGAAGCTGAATGTATGCAGAGATTATGAATTATTTTAGAAAGTCAGAAAATAACAGCTGGAATTCAATGGAAACCGGCTGCACTTGTGCCACATTTGTTTCCCTGACCTAGACTGGGGAAGTTACCCAAAAACATCCACGATAACTTAAGCTTCGAGTTAGAAATGTTACCTGGGGAAACAGGTTTTTAAAGAGGACTACTAGACAAAAGAAAATGCCTTTGGTTCTTCAGTTGTCAGTCCTTATTCTAAGTGGCATCTACTACATTAGAGATAGTCTCTAAAAAAAAACCATGGAAAGGGGAAAGAAACAAAGAGAAGGGATGAACAAAAAATACCCAACAGAGAACTTGTCAGCATCTCAGACATCAGCACTGTCCTTAGGAATCCATTAACCACTGATAAGTTGCTAAGTCAGGTTTTAGCAACAATAGTCTAATCCAGAAAAGGAGAAAAAAAAATTGAAAAGCCTCCAAAGCATTTCCTTAGTTAGCATGAAAATACACCCACACCCTTTCTTTTTAACCAGAGAAAATACAGTTCAAGTGCCTCTATTGACTTCAGTTTTGTCCTAACAGGACAGACATAGTACCAAAAAGGCAGAAGTCCCAAACCCATCCTAGCCCATACTCAAAATTCTGTTTAGTTAGGCTCTTGCTTACATTTCTGATGAAGTTTCATGCCATGTCTGCCATCTGCATCCTTCTTTACCCTTAATTCCCCTTTCTTATGTATTCTTCCTTTATAGGCAGACAGAATGCAGCAAGATATAACACCTTTGCGCCATACAAAAAATCAAGTGCGTTTCCCTACAATCACTCTGTGATAATGCATGAGAAAAATAACTAAATTTGGAAAAACTGTGAAACAACTAAAGCTATACAGATGTAGAATGATGATCATGGTCCTTAGGAGAACCAATCTTCTCCCTGACATTTCCTCAATTCCGTACTTAATCCCGATTTTTTTAAATTAAAAGAAGCCTCATTTATTTAGCGAGTAAATGAGAAAAAACACTTTTTTCAGGTTTTTATTTTATTTATAAGGAGCACTGATGCCAAAGTGTTATTGCAAAGACTATGATGTTTTCTGCTATTTTGTTATGGGAAAAGCACTCATTTCCTTTTGTATTCATGTTTAGACACTATATAGTGGGCATCTTTCCTATTTGATGCTACTTACCCAGAGAGCATTCTCAACACCTCTGGACACCTTGCACAGTGGAAGCCAGCTCACAGCTGCACCATATCTTTCAAATATTTCATCATTTCTGTACAACCAAGAGCTCAAGACTATTGACCTGATTCAACAGTACCTTGACTTCCCAACACATACACATGACAACTATGAAAGAATAGCTCTTTCAACTGCAAATTGGCTGGCCTGTTCATTTCACTACTTCCTGAAAAATATGGAGTTCAATTATATGCTAGTCAAAGATAGAAAAATTAGCTTCTTTGTATATCACAACAGGCAGCAAAACTGTTTCTCCTGTTCTCCAAGCATTGGGCTAGTCACTACAGGACCACTGAGAACATGAGGTAGATGACATCTTCCTATATGATCAAAGCAAAGCTGAAATGGTTTAGTAAGGATTCCATGCAATCCTGGGATCTTAAACATCATTGACTTTCAAGTGTCAATCCATGCTGTTTTTTTTAAGGAAAAATATGTAACTTCTTCATAAATAAAATATTTTTTTCCATTGCCTTGGACGCTCTATAAAACTCTCATAACAAGTGTACAAATGCTGTCTTCAGAAGTTGGAATGTTAGGTGGGTAGAATATAATTACACAAAAGAGAGAATGAGTAATAGGTGTGATATCATCCATTCTGTCACACGAACTTCACAATATATTCACTAAAAAGGAGTCTTCAAAGCTGTACTTGCAGAGTTCTGTTTGCTAGGATGCAAGAAATCACCGTGAAGACTGACAAGTAATAAGCTTTGCCTACATTAAATTTTTTTCTTTCTGATTTAGAATAGTATTTTGTCGTTATTACTTCAGTCTGATTTTATCTATTGCTTTTATCTATTGATCTATTGTATTAATTATCTGTGAAACTTAAACCCTCCTAATCCACTGTACATTTTCATCTTGTTTAATTCCTATGTTTTTCTTTTCACTCATCACAACCTTCTTTCTTGTCACCTCTTTATCTCTCTTTCTTGACCTTTCCACTCTATTCACTTTTCCATCTTAAACTCCTTTTCTTGTCATTATCTGATTTAGAAAGGAGCTGTAAGATTCACATGAAAGACAGTTACTTCTCTGATTTATCCAGTAGGCTACACAATAACAAATATTATTGAACAAAATAA
Source organism: Tapera naevia (assembly GCA_033556795.1). NCBI lineage: Eukaryota > Metazoa > Chordata > Aves > Cuculiformes > Neomorphidae > Tapera > Tapera naevia. The sequence goes on along the minus strand of JAUMJJ010000172.1, from coordinate 10,326,381 downwards.
AGGCTGGACATGAGCTGACAACATGTGCTCACAGCGCAGAAAGCCAACCATATCCCAGCCTGTGTCAAAGAAGTGTGGCCAGCAGGTCAAGGGAGGTGATTCTCTCCCTCTACTCCACTCTTGTGAGACCCTACATGGAGTGCTGTGTCCAGCTTTGGAGCTCTCAGCACAGGAAAGACATGGACCTATTGGAGTGGGCCCAGAGAAGGGCCACAAAAATGATCAGAGGGATGAAGCACCTCTCCTATGAGGACAGGCTGAGAGAGTTGGGGCTTGTTCAGCTGCTCCAGGAAGACCTTATGGCAGCCTTCCAGTACTTGAAGGTGGCCTAAAAGAAACCTGGAGAGAGGCTTTTCACAAAGGCAGGTAGTGATAGGACAAGGGGTAATGGCTATAAACTGACAGAAGGTAGGTTTAGATCAGATATAAAGAAAAAATTCTTTATTACAAGGGTGGTGAGACACTGGAACAGGTTTCCCAGAGAAGTCGTGGATGTCCCCATCCCTGGAAGTGTTTAAGGCCAGGTTGGATTAGGCTTTCAGCAGCCTGGTCGAGTGGAAGGTGTTCCTGTCCATGCAGGGGGGTTGGAACGGTGTGATCTTTAAGGTCCCTTCCAAACCAAACCATTCTATGATTCTATGAAATTATATTAAATCTTAGCAACTGTGTCTATAATTTTCAATTGCTCATTATTCTGAGCAAATATTAATCACACAGTTCTCTCATTCCTTATGACCTTTCAAATGCGTATGGAGAGCACCAGACACCAAGAGTTCTCTGAGCTGCACTTACTGTGCCACTCGGTAAAACGTATTATGTAAGACTAAAAACCTGAGCCAGTTCTACAAAAGAAACCCACCCCACCCTTAATGTTTCTGGGGGAATAAAGTACTTCAATCTGATATTTAAACCAGCCATCTATTGTTACTAGCATTAAACTACAGAATCACAAGGAGACACTGATTGAAATGGTATCCTGGGAAAGTTTTTACTTTAAGAAATAGAGCAGAATCAATGTGGAGGAAATATAATACTTGTATATTCCTGCCACTGGTTTTGCAAATTATGATTCACACATGCAGACTCTTCTGTGCAGCATGAGAGACTGATAATTTTATTCCCTGTTAGGCTTGAGGGTGGCAGGGGATCCTCAGTATTAATCCACAGAGTAGTACATAAGAAGCATTTCTTAATCCAGAGTACAAGGATAAAGGACTGTTCATCAAGCCCTTCTGAAGTCACCGCAGAGTAAGATTAAAGTCAGCTGAAGATAATTTCACAGTCACACAATTCAGAGCTTCAAGATACAGCATCAGCAATCATATTCCAGAAAATGAATTAATAATTCAAACATTGCAGTTCAAAATCTGGGGATTTTATAAAAAAAAAATCAGATTTAATGACTATGAGCATATAATATAGAAACTAAATTAAGAGAAATGAACACAGCTGTCCAGATGATGGGCTACAAGAAAAGATTCCATGGATTTAAAAAAAACAATACAACTCCATGAGTAGCAAGGATCAGAAAATCTTGATCATAAGAAGAATGACAGTACAGATGATTCAGGCCTCTATCTTAATCTTTGGATTCTGGGACCAAATCATCAACGTCTCAGCCTCCATTTATTACAAAATGCAAAGAAAGCCTAAATTTGACAGATGTGAAGAATATATGACCCTAGGCTAAGCAATGTAGAGATGATGGATATCCAGTCTGCAGAGAGCCTACAACTACAGATCTGATAGGTATGAACTGCCACATTAAGGTCAACATGATGCTAATGACATGACATACAGCTTGAAACGGGTAAAGAAGGTGAGGAGGAAGGAGGCATCAAGAACAGAAGCATACAAAACAGAGCTCAGGCTCACTGAGCCCCCCTCCAGATGGGAAGGAGAGAAAACTCTACCGTTAAAAGGCATGCCTGCCACTACAAGTGAGCGGAGAGACCCACAGAGGGACATGTCTCACAGCATCACAGAAAACTTGTTTAGTTCAACATGTTCTGTACTGGTATAAAGAAAAAAACAACACACTTATTCAGAGTAGCCCATATGTTTCTTTTTGTTAGCGTTTCATAAATAAGCATCACACACACATGGGAATCCGTTCTACAATGCATGGGCAGAATAAGGTGCTGAGACTATCATTGTAGGTAGTGCAAGAATCAATGGAGAAAACAGACCCAAGCTTTTCCGCAAAAATGAAAACTTCTTTTACTCCCTCTCTCACTCACACTTCCCACCACACTCCCCTAAAAGGATTTCCATTCTGTAAGCTACGATAATAAATATAGCATAGCACTGTCTTAAGTTAGATTTTCTAGCAAAATGTCCATTATGCTGAAGACAAGGAAGGATTTATGACTCAGACATATTTACGGCTCCACGAAGCAGAAAAGTAGAAACACAAAACTCGAGACAAATGTGTTCCTGTGGCTCTGCCATTTCCTCTTTAATCAGCTCAGGAACACTGAGTTCTGGCTCTCAATCCAGTATGTTGTGACATTTTACAAACTGATTTCAGAAAGTATCAAGGAACTTTCTGAGGAATTATTCCTATCTTACATCTCAGCTTCACTTTCCACATTGATTTGCCAGTGATAGAATAAGTTAATCACTCACAGCTTGGCCTACAGCCCTGATTCTCAGCCCTAAGCACTAAATCAATGGATGGGACAGACAAGACTCTTCAGCTCTCATTCTTCCCCTTACCCCATCCCTAACCACACACTTTTCTAGCTTTATTCTCTCCATAAACGTTAATCCGATAAATTCATCTTTCATATCCACATCCGTGATTCACTTATCTCCCCGGTCCTCACTTTATTTTTTATTATGAACAGGAGCAGCACATACATCTCAATACACAAGCTATGGAAAGATGTAGAGCAGTTATAGACCCTCTACAGTATCTTCCTTTCCATGAGGCTGAAAGTCCTTGTGAAGGCCCTCTGCTAACCCTATAAATCCTTAATCATTATGATCAAGAACTCAATTCTCTTATTTTGCAACTGGACTAGTCAAAGACAGGGTTTTTAGTCTGTGGACCAAGGCTGTGTAGAAACGCCTGATGAAGCAGTCTACTGCCAATAACCAAGGTTGATTTTTCCCTGGAGGATCACAATTGCCCTTTGTCTCCAGATCCGCAGCGCATCTACAGACCATGACCCACAAGGGGCCAATTTCAACTAGATGAATACCTTAGAACAAGTGTGCATATCACTGAGGGTGAGCTAAATATACTCCTAATCAAATAAAAGTGAAATGTTTTTCTTAGTAGCACTCTGTAGCTAATAGAATAACTTTAAAAGTCAACAGATCCTTATCACCTGGAACCTGAAAACCAATTAACTTCTTATTGCTGCTTTAAGAAGTAACTAGTATAACAATGAGAGATGATAATATTACTTAGCACTTACAGGGCTTTTCATCTTCAAAGCATTTTGCAAACGTAAACTAATTAATCTTTCTAACACTCCTGTGAGGTCGGTAAGTATTATTAGTCCTGTAATACAGAGGGAAAAAAACACCTTTGGCAGAAGGTTATGTGCTTACCTCAAGGCCACAAAATTATCCAGAACACACTGGCACTGCCTGCTGCTTACAGAAGTTACCCAGTCAAATCGGGCAGATACTGCAGGTGGCTGTGTTTTGGCATAACAAAACAGTACCTGTCACTTTGACAATCAGGACTCATCTTACACTGCAGCCAGGAACATAAAACACTAATTCTAATATCTGCTTCAGATTTTGAGAGACAGTACTTGCAATGTCACTCAATGGTGATTAATTTACTCATCAGGAAATCACAGAGTCATTTATATATCATTTCATACCTTCTTGTAAATAAGGTATAGGTAGCAGAAGGTCAAAAAATGGCATTACATATCTATCCTTCCACTGCTTCAGACAGGTAAGTTCAAAATACTCACGCTTCAGGTTTAAAAACACGACCATTTAAATACTTTAATCCCACAGTTGACATTTACGGTGACTAAAAAGATTAATCATTTTTCTACCCAAAAAACTCATTTTGAGCAGTTAGTATTTAAAAGCAGTAGACTGTGGAGTCATGTTACCTTAGGATAGAAGTTGCATTTAATGTTTCAGGTTTCTCAAGTCTTAAAAATGTATCCCCAACAGTGTTTAATATCTTAAATAATAAAATCAAATTGTTGAAGCATATATATTCCTGGTTCACATCCCTCCTTCACTGAATGGTGAAATTTTTCTAGCACCTAAATCTAATGGTCACAGGAGTGGCAGCTGAATGGTAGCTATGATATATCTGCACAGTGTAACATTCTGTACATGGCTTTGCTTTTCAGCAACCTGGTATCAGAGATCAAGCATACTGTGAAGGAAAGAAATTTTTTTTTTTTGCTTGTTTGGTAAGTTAAGCCCCTCTTTTTGCAGCTCCAAGTAGTTATTAGGGCATTTAATCTAATTCAGGCACTTAAGTATACAAAACCATGCACACAAGTACATTCTTCTGCAAAACTGAAAAGGGAAGCATGAAAATAAATTGATGTCGAGTCTTGGCTGACAATTGTTCTTACTGATAAACATGGCCAACTCATTCTCATTGCCAGCTAAAAAGACCAAATAACTTTTCCTGCAGGCTAAACCACAGTTGAATCAAGCTTTCAAAAAGCCAAAATTCAACAAAACCTGCTCTGCCTCATCATGCCCTACAGCTTAGCTTTTCAATTCAGACAGTTCACAAACTGTGCTGTGATTCTTTTGTACGAAAATAGGAACACGTGCAAATCTGCAGTCCATCCTGTCACCTGCACTCACAGGTCAGCCTCCCACTCTTGTACAAAAACCCACTGATGTGGATCACTACAGGATCATTATACTGTCCTGTGACAACAAAATTCTTTGAAATGGGAGAATGACTCCTTAGGAGGCTCTGCATATTGCTCTCTTTAACATATATACAATGGTAAATAAAATAAAGGTTTTGCTTGCTTGTAATTTTCTTACTAACTTAATGCACCTGTATAAAAAGTTTTTCAGTGTTAGTCCATGTTTGATTCACAATCTTGTTCAAATTATTTTCATATTTTTATATTATTACTTCCAATTATTTTTCCAAATGCAATTTTAAAATACTGCTTATTTTCTATATTTCTATAATCCTTCTCTCCTGCTCCATAGTCACGTCACACTTTCAGATATTTTTGCATAGCACTGTCCTCCGTACACCATATCACTTCACACAGCAGCTTCATGTAAACACAGGAGTTTCTCTCTGCACAAGAGAGAAATTCAACTTTATAGAATCAGCTTTAATCCTGAATCCAGCATGATACTTGGGTATATTCCAAAATACAAGCATTTAGGCTTCTGAATTCACTTAGAAAAGTGGTATATATAAATCAGGCTGCTCATTATAGTTGGATACTTCAAAGCATAATAAAATAGGTGTCTTCCTCCTCCTTAACAAAAGAACAAATAGTCATATCATCACACCTCGGAAAGTAAATACTCTTTCAGGGTGCTTCATCCATTGATAAGGATGAAATATGGTATCTCCTCAAATATGCAACACAAAATTGAGCACCTAGCTTAAAAACAATTTTAAAAGAAAAAGCTCACAGTCTTCATTTACACAGCTAGGTGCTGAGTTTAATTATTCACAGGCTTACCAGTTCTCTTGGATCTTTTGTAGCCTTTAAGAAAAAAGTGAAAATAAATAACTGAATTGGAAGCTAAAAGTAGCAGGCTAAATAATCCTCATCTAGTATTTAAAAACAAAACCAGTCCTGCAATAGATGAAGGGGCTTCAGAAGAAGGGAAAGAGACCACAGTAGGTCTTATCTCCCATTGATGCTAACTGAAAGCATGTTGCGTAGATGGAAGTTATGATTTTCTAAACAAGCATACCTGTGCTTCCCATCTTGTCAATTTGGTTTCAAAATAAACAAGATAATCCCAGTAACATACTAATTTCACATTCAGCTATTTCACTTTAAGTTTTAAGTGCTGTTTTTAGAATTACAGTAACAAATATGCATTTTTAGGCTCATTTCTCTTTATGCAAATAATCTCAAGCAACAGAAATTCATCAGATGAGAAAAATGATTCTGTGACTGACTGGAACTGATGGTTGGAGAACTTCCCCACAAGAAGTAAAGATACCCTAAAATAAAGCTACCACTGAACAGGGCCCACCTATCTCCTGAGGCAGCACGACCTTCTGAATTTTGGGAAGCAGGAAGCATAAAGACATATATGGAAATGACTCAGGAAGAAGTGAGAAAGTTCTGATTCATTAGAAGAAAGCTTTGAAGGGCTTTACCCCAAAATATCAGCTATGTAAACACACTGACATTTTAAAGTAGTGCCACATTTGAGAGGCTCAAGCAACTCACGTAACTGTTGCAGTAGCTTTCCAGTGGACACTGGAAATTTAATATTGTTATTCTACACAGTCTGGGAAAAAAAAAGAGAAACTATTCATGATTAATTTTAAAAACTAATTTCCAATTAAAGGTATTTATTAAAACTTGCCTTATTTGCTTATAGATATATTTATATATTTTCTGTTGATTTAGCAAGCTATAATGTAATTAGACTGTCAAAGCCACACAAGCAGAGAGGAAAAAAATAAATACAAGGAAGAATGTTTTATATATTATTTAAAAACCTTTGGAATGACCTTGAACATCTTTTCCACAAAATGCCTCCCAAAGCCAGAAGCAGTAAAATCTCTCTTTCAAAGATGAATCAAAGGAACACACTACCTAATACTGCAAAACAAGCCCTTTATAACCTGGCCCTATCAAACCTGCAGGTAGTCCCAAAGGTGCTAAACCAGCATGCGTTAGAGAATGCCAATAAGCTATACCAGAAGAAATGAAAGAACAATGAAGAAAATCAAACGGGCACAGATGACGGTGCTGAGAGCACAGAAAGGTGAAGATGACACTACACATTCCAGACTGCCACATTAGTCCAGTAGATACATAATTTATTGCATATTGGGCAATAAGTAATACTTAAATATTATATTATTTTCTGAAGAAAATAAAGAGGAAAAGATCTCCAAGCCTTGGTGCACCTTCATATGTGGCGTGCCAGGCTACACAGCTGCTTCCATTTCATTACTGCTATCTAAAAATAATAGTATTCTATCCAGGCAATAGTTTATGAATTCATTAAATAAATGGTGCCTATTTCAATATCTTTTTGTCACTAGTACTGAAAAGGTGTCTACAGAGCAGGTCAAGGAAAACTTCCTCTTGATTTTACCTCATTAAAGTATGAGATCAAGGGAACTAACGACTTTAAAAACGAGAAAGTAGTGACTACCTGAAGTTTCAACACATCACAGAAACCAAAAATACACAGCAGAAAGCAGACAGACTACAGCAGCAGTAAGCCTCAGCTACATGAGCCTAAGAGAAATATTATTATTTCCCTTGCAAACATTTGTAGGCAAAAAAAGTCAACACCATCTGCCCAGCTCTAATTCTAATGTAAAATTATTCTACTTGGAACAAAGAAAAAACATCAATAGGGAAAATATTTAAAAATATTTCTAAAATTAAAACTAAGGACTTCCTCACAAGGAGGAAGCTTTCTCTTTCTAATCCTAAATCTATTGTTTCCTCATAAAAGAGAAGACAGTTTTATACAGAAGACTGAGGCCTACCTCTTGGCCTAGCTTTCTCCTTTTAGATAGCTGGGCTGCAGTACTCCACATCTCATATCTTTTTTATCCTCTCCTTACATTAAGTAATTTAATTCTGGAAATGTAGAAATGCCAATTCCAGAGACTACAATTCTGAACCCAAAAGTGATTCATGAGTGCTTAACCCTACACTGGAGCCAACTGCAAACTCCCACAGTCACTGAGGTCCAAAGCGATCTCTTGAGATTACCCAACTCAAATCCTCTGCTTAGGCACGGTCAGCTACAGCAAGCTGCCCAGGACATACCCAGTCAGGTTTCTGAGCATTTCCATGGATACTTAGATACCTCAAGTCTCTTCGCTCCTGGACTCAGAAAATCAACAGCGAGCTCTAGCAATCTGTTAGCATCTGGTTAGACATCACAGACATCCTCTAAAAAAATTCCCCAGCAACTCTAAATGCATTAATTGTTAACTAATTTACCTCACTCACTGTACAGTGCTCTGTTCCTGCCTTTGCAAGCTAAAAGATAAAGGCACTGAGCTAATGCATTATTCATAAGCTCATCCACACATACTATGTTTCCTCAAACTTGGTCATACCGCTTGGTCTTTTTGGAACTGTTGTATTTGTTAATTTTGAGTAATTCTGAAGCTATTCACGTTTTAGGTATATAGGAGTGGCAAATTTTCCGGCAATCAACAGATTAATAAATTGAATTTTTGCTGGGGGTGTAGTTTTTAAACTGTGAGGCCTGAATACTTCACATTTGAGACTGCAATTTTGTCACTGACCCACAGTCCAACATGGGCCGTTTACTTCACTTTCCTGTGCATCACATTTTATTTCAAGGATGGTACACAATGCTTTCCCACCTTTGTAAAGCATTTAGAGAGAAACAAATGAAATGTACTATGTATGTAGAGTATTACTAAAACTGATGAAACTAGTATAATAACATACTTTTCCTGCAGCAAGAATGCTTTGTTACTTGGTTCTAATGAATTATACACTCTGAATTAAAACATCTTGCCTACCTTGTCTGGTAAATTCATCTGCTTCTCTATGGACCAAGTCTTTTACCCGATTTCCATACAGCAACCTAGAGGAATCATGATCAAAAGCTTTCAGGGTTTCACTGGAGCTGTAAGACTTCTGTGTAGGCACTCTGCACTCCTCATTTTCTGTGGAAGAATTTGTGTAGCGCCGCTCCTTGTCCCGTCTGCTCTTTGTCAGGGAGCAATAAGGCCTACGTTCCTTCACATCCATACTTCATTCCTTCTCTGTGCACATCAGTCCAGCTTATTCGAAAGTCTTCTCTACATTCAGTTTACATTCACCTATAACAAAATTAGAAAGACAACTGCTGATGTGTTAGTGTTCTCCAACTGCTGTGATTGCTTCCTAACTGTCTGGAAGAGAAAGAAAGATCTGATCAATGATGGGTGAGATGTAACATTTGCAAGATTTCCCAGAGTCTCATGCATGAGCTACCCTGATCAAAAATTTCGTAATGAAATTCTTGTAAACAACAACACAATACTTCTCATTTTTATACAACAGATTAGAAAATAAAAAGCAGACTGAGAACTGAGTGGGAAAAAACACAGCTTTTCAGCTTTAAGAACGTGTTACTTGCCTTAAGCCTATCTGTAAGTAAGTCGTTTCTCTTTTTCTGAGATAGCTTTAGTGGCAAGTCTGAATTCCTTTTTATCGGAAACTGTTTTTAATGCCTGTTTTTTGATACAGATTTCTATAGTTTTTATTATCATTTCTATTTTAACAAAACTTTTTTTATCAAGAACACACACACAATTTCACAGCAAGGTACAAAAATATAGGTGATATGAAGGAAGACTTCTCAAAGGCAGTGTATTCTAAATAACTTGTGCTAGAAAACAAGTAACTATTTGATTGATAAACGACAGTCAAAAATAGTTTCTCCTTCTGTCATGTTTTTAAGGAATATTACAGTAAGAATCTTATTTCTATTACCCTTTATTTTACTTTCCAGTTTCAAAACAAGGCTTTGCAGTTTCAGCTCTTGGTTACTACACACTTAACAAAAATATCTACATTTCTGAGCGAGTAAGAAAAAGTTCAGAATTTTTTATTTAAAGAAGAGTGCTAATAACATAATTTGAATGTTAAAATAGCTGACAAAATATCCAAATCAAGAACAGATCAGATGTTTTTAATACTTTGCGACTGCATGTGATAACTGAGGCCTTGATATTTCTGTGTGCTCCCCTCAGTTTAAACAAACTAATTAGTTGTCCTGAAAATATTTTCTGAGTATTTAATATACTACGGAATTGTAATTTTCACAAATGGCAGCAAGTGCTTTATCATTCTGTTTTGAAATTCTCCAAAAAGCCCTTGCATTTTTTTTACCTCTGTGAATCTCAATTTAGACTAGGAGACAAAGCTATATAGCATTCCATTTAAGTAAATATGATCAGAATACCCAAAGTTTTATAACAGAATAGTTTATTAAATCTAGGACTATTTATTTGTCTGCCTTTAGCGTGTCTTTTTGATTCATATGAAACACATTTTAAAATATTTCATTGCCTAATGAATGCAAGTTCTTTCCCTGTGAAAACAATTTTCTCGACTTTTTATAAACTTAGTGTTTTATTAACACTAAACTGTACTGTGATTTTAAAAATCATTATTAATTCACACTCAGGTATTCCTTTGGAATGTAAAGACTTCATGTGAAAGCATATCCTCTTTCATCTACCATTTCAAGATTTTAAAAGGCCGCTAACTCCTAATGTCTCCAAATTGTGCCACAGGAAAACTGACATATACTATTCATCAAAGATGAAATACTTTTGATTTTTTTCCCCACGTTTCCAAGCTTTTATAATGTAAAAAAACCAAACAACACCTAAACAAAACAACTCTGAACAAACTCTTCTTTGCACAATACTCTGTGACTACACAGAGCTAAAATCCTCAAAGATTTAATCTATGCTGTAGTATGAGGAAATACTGATCTGCTTGAAAAGGTGGTTTTCTTGGTTATCTATGGCCTCTCTAGGGAAAACATGAAAAAATAAAAAAAAAATACCAGCAATTTAATAGCACCACATCATGGAGACACTTTATAATGATTATACTGCCACAATAATGAAGACCAGTGGATTTTTTGCAGGCATTTTTGAAACAACATAGCAAAAGAAACCAAACCCATAAGATTTAAGAACCTGATCTTTTTGAATCTAGCATTATATATACAAATCACGTGTTTACCTTCAGCAGCCTTTAACTGTAAAAATTAATGGTACTTCTCAGCAAGTTTTAGGAAACAAAATTGTTGGTCTCATGACTTTGAAATTATTTCAGCAGTGAATTAATAGACATATCTGAAAGATGAAAACAGAATAAAGGCTATCTTAAGATCTGCCTACAAATAAATGTTCTCTACCACGATCAGAACGTATTTCCAGAATACAGAAATAGGTTTCAGTGTTAAAGTTTAAATAGTCAAGCCAGCAATGAGAAGTCAAATAAAGGAAGAGTTGTAGATGGCTTTTTAAGATCTGAACCATACGTCTTATTACTGCAGAAGGATGTTTACAGTCTCAGGGCTGTACAGGACTTACTTGTCCCATCAAGAATTCCCTTCCCTCTTTTTAAAAAATAACGCCCCTGACCTCCAACTTCAGAAAAATATTTTCAATCCTTGCGAAAAATATTTTGAGAAAAAAAACCCTAGACTGTCAGATACCGCATCTGTTCAGCTCCTTTCTTATAAAAATTACTGTAGCTACAATATTAACATGTTTTCCCACTCAAATCTTCATATTTAAATGAACCACTGTTGCACAAATTTGAACATATTTCATTTTCTCTTCTCTGTTTCCTATAACATAAAAGCTGCATGCCAGGGGCAGTTACACAAATGCACTGACTTGCTTTCTTTTATTATGCCTTAGAAGAAGCTCAGATGAAATATTGGTAATGAGTACAATACAAACTGAAAAGAACATAGCAACTAATTTGATGCATGAGCAGGTTTTTTGACAAATCAGATTAAAATTTTAAACCAAATAAAAGTAAATTTATTTTCTGACATGTTAAAAAAACATTTGCCTTCATCTGCAAGAATTTTTTTGCCCATATGTCAATATTTATGGTCCATCAAATAGCTTCATTCCAATTAAGTGAAAGAATTTTCATAGAGCAATATTTACAAAGCTATTGAACTACTAACTCACCCACTCACAAACGGATGTCAAAACAGCCGTTCTAAATGCTGTTACACATTGTATTGCACTGCTATTGTGAAATGGCCTGCATATATTGAAGAAAATCAAACCAGATTTTGCTGGCACATGCCACTACTTTGAGTTTCTATCTATGGTTTTCTAAGTATAAAAACTGAGAATGCTCATCTGTGTCACTATGCACTGGGATCTCCTATGACCTTTTCAATGATCTATCCAATGTTACAGGCTCCTGGCTGGATTAAACAGCTGTGTCCATGCTAATCACCAGACTGACGTGTCAGCTCCTATATAGTCCTGCCAATACCATTAGTGTACGTGGCTTTGCTGATTGCAGCCTCAGTCAAACTGCACCTTCACAGTGTCACTCCAAATTTTAAAAACAGTTCAAAACCATAAACAGGAGATTTGGGTTTTTACGCATTTTTTTAAAACTTAATATAGAAGGGAAGCAGGAGAACCAGAGAAGCATTCCTTGTACATGACCAGGTCACTGGGACCACAGAGCTCATTCCAGATGTGCCAAGCTACTTTGAATGCCTCTGAAATCATTATCACATTTAGCACAATATTTAATTACCATGTCAGATAACCTATGTACAAATAGTAATTAAAATGGTCAAACTTATCAAAATCCTTTCTTTTACTCCAAGTGCTGTAGAGAGCCCGCGTGTAAATACAAAAATGGAGCAGAAGGCATAATCACACAGAAGTGTCAAAGTTACTGTGAGAGCTTCAGTGGATGAAGTGTCAGAAACAGACACAGCTGACTGATGCAGCGGTAGAAGTTTTACACTGTATTTAAAATCCCCCAGTACAGCTATTCAGTAGTTTGTCTTAATCACAATGTGAAATCAAGCCGTTGTGGTGAAAAGGAAAAAAACACTTACCTTTTCTACAATAAAAAACCCTCAACACTAAATAAAAAAATCCCTACACTGCAATACAGGAGAAGTAAAACAGACATAAAATGTAGTGTATATTTTAATTGTCCAAGATGTAAAGTGGTTTTAAGGTCAGGCTACAGAAAGTTATCTAAAATACCGAGCTACAACTTCAGCATGCTTGCAGGTCTCTGAAACTCTTACAGAAAATTATTGCATTTAATTCAGCAGCTTCAACTCTGAGATTCCCGAAGGGTTATTACAGTTTGGCAACAGGAGGGTAATCCTGCCTAATGTACACAGTGTTCCCTCCCCATCTTTCACCTGAAGAATCTTCTTCCAGCAATAAAGCTGGCTGAGCAAACACTAAGGTAACTGATTAAGAAGTCTAGATATGTCTCAATATTTTATGCCCTTTGATATTCAAACAGCTAAATAGGCAAAAAGTAGTAAAAAGGTAAGAAATAAAACACGTTTGTTACCACAATAAAGGGATAACTGTATAGAAAAGATCATATCACTGCTTAGGCAAATTTATGGATCTACTATAGTGTGTATTACATTGCCTTTCAATGTGTATAACCATTTTAGACATCTCAAAACACACAAAGCAAAACCAGAATTAGTTCTGAGAGCAAGAGCAATTATTTTCATATATACAGTGCTGGAATAGAAAACGTTTCAAAAGTGAGCCCTAAAACTGGTAAGTGTCTTTGTTACAGAAGAACAGTACCAGAGTAAGAAATACTGAATGTCAAACAGGACTTCTCCTACTCAGCCTCACAAGAAGGAACAGTAAGAAGGCAGCATGCTGCCAGAGACCTTTTCTCTTCCCTGAGGCCAGAAGAACTGAGTTGGGGAAGGAACTCACATACCACAACATTCCCTCCCAACTGCTAAATCTAAAAATTCAGGCAATCCTAGGAACAATGGCATTCTCAGTTGCATTCAAAAGCCTGCATTATTATTGATGAATTACTATTATTTTTATTACTAATTACTATTATTAAGAATTAAGAATCATCGATCCTTCCACAGTCATCCCTCAATACAAGCATGGTCTGAATGTTTGCTTAGATTAGGAACAAATTCCTTTCACGATACACTTCTACACATACAGAGACAGTAAAAGAATTGTTATACTTCTGGGAGAAGAAGCAGTCTCAGAATTCTGTCTGAAATAAGAGCAGAGAATTCTACAGGCTGCAAGTCAAGATGGTGCCTATTCTCATCATTGACAACAGTTGCTGAAAATAACATCTAACATGTAAGTAGTGCTGCTGAATAGTTATGTTAATGCAAATGTAATTATTCTCATTTAATCATAATTTCCTTTTAATCTGTAATTGTTTGTTATTGTAAACACTACATAAATTACAATTTGCACTAGGTATAGTATTTACGTACCTTTTAATAGCAAAAACCCAAAGCAAATTTAGCTGATATATATAACAACTAGATTAAAAAGTATAAGTGTGATATACAAAAATCAAAAGGAAAATTAAGAAAACCTGTCCACAAAAAAATACTAACAATTCCCACAACTAATCACCCATAAAACCTATCACAAACAAATACTAAGAAAAATTCAAATGGCATAAAAGAGTGATGAAATTTCCAGTTCAATGGCTGATAAAGTGAGATATGTCAGAAATCAACTGAGCTGGAAAAATGACACTTTGAAGAGGTGCTTAGGATGATCTGTAGCCATGGTGTGCCATTAGTCAAACTGATGACTCTTAATACATGGATATTTCAGGTCATCATATCTAGAAACTCACTTCTTAATATTAAAACTCTGTCTTCCAGCACAGAAACTGGAGAGGATGCATTCCAAAGTCAGCATTCTTAAGAGGGATTGGGAAACACATGGCCTGCCAGTCAGGTAGTTCACAAAATAAAATTTAAAAAAAAGCCTCCCTTAAGTCACAAACTAATCCTGTGGTTTAGAATTAGATTACAAAGAAGGAAAAAAACAAACAAAAAACCACACTCCAGCTCACCCCAAAAAAACAACCAAAAAAAGAAAAACTAAGACCAGTAAAACATATTGCATACTCTTCAAGTATTTTTTTGCATCATTTCAGCGAACAGATCACTCATATCTGCCATGACTATAGGATGCAATGTTAATAAACAGTTTATATCACAGGTGCCAAACTCGTGGCTCCTGCCGTTCTCCGGCTCCTGCAGCATAAGGCACATCACACGCTGCACACGTGACCGGCGCTGGCAGCAGCGCAGGGGCGAGGAGCTGCCGGGTGGGAACGAGGTGCTGGGCTGGATAAAACAAGGGGGAGGGCCGGACACCCCTGCTTTATGTAGTCTATCAAAAAAATCTCAACTTCATTAGTGATAGAATAAACAACAAATAAATGCACTCTATGTTCATTATAAGTATTTTTTGCAATAGACGCCAGGAAAATTAGCAAGATAAAGAGTTCCTGCGGGGTGGCCTGGTTAGTCACAGAGGCTGATGCTTTTTAACAATTCCACTGCATTTACTTAAAATTGAACTCCTTTGAGGGGGTACGGGAGAAAGAACATCTTGTGCCTTCCCTCACAAGGACAGAAAGAGATCACAGAATCGTAGAATCACCTGGTTGGAAAGACCTCTGAGATCATCGAGTCCAGACGTACCTGCCCCTTACTAAACCATGTCCCTGAGAAACTCATCCACCCGTCTTTAAAACACCTCCAGGGGTGGCAATACAACCACCTCCCTGAGCAGTGCCTAACCCCCCTTTCAGTGAATAATTTTTTCCTAATGTCTAAGTGATGAATTCTGCATAACGAGGGGAGTGGAAGGAGTACTTCTCCGGATGGCATTTTCCTGTGAGAGTACAAAGACTGTACAGAAGTATTTGAGATGAAGCTACAGCTATTTCTGCTTGCTGGAAGCCCTCCACACAGCAAGGCTGCAAACCTGCAGAAGAGACAACTCAAACCACGGGAAGGTGGCTATGCATAGATACAGCCTCCGGCCAGGCTGGCTATTAAGTTGCCAAGCAGGCCCTTGCAAGGAAGGAGGACTAAGACACTGGCTAAACTCCTCTGCATACAACAACAGCCTCTTCCAAGGAACTCAGTACAGTGTTACAAAGACAATCTCTGTTCCTCCTTTAGAAGAATGATTTGCAGAACTGTCACGAACTCTGAACCTGAGAGGAAAGGTCTGATTCTAATTTAGGAGATTTGAGTAAGATTTTTTTTTCTTGAAAGACTTAAGTGAGAATGGGAACACAAAGACCAAAAAAGTGAAATAATGTGGTGTGCTCCTGTAGAGAGAATGAGGGTGAGAATACGTCATGAAAAGATGGAAAGGCAAAGGAAGTTAGGAGAGCAGACATGCTGCAGTATAAAGAAAAAAGAACACCAAAATGAGCTCAGGACAGAAAGTGGAGGGAGACAGAATAATTAGCACCCAGTATGGAAACACTGGCAAGGAGAAGTGATACCGCAAGCCTAGAAAGAGAGAAGAGTCAAAGAGGAAAAGCTGAGCAGAGGAAGAGAACAAAGAACACTTTAGAAAGCAGAAACTTTCTGCCTCATTTACTTCTGAGCAAAGTAATAAACTCTGAGAGAGTCAGCACCAGGTAACTCATTATTCAGCAGCAACTAAAAAAGCTTAAATACTTTCCTCCACTCTTTTAAACTCAAAATTCATCCTTCATGCCATCAACTACTTCCCTTCTCTATCTTTTCGATAAGAATATTTTTTCCTCTGCCTTCTTACTCAGCTTGTCTCAATAGTCTCCTAATTTACGCAAGTATAATTCCTTCTTGAACAGTGCCTCCCAAGTTTACTTCTGCACCTGCTCACAGCTCTTCTGCATAGTCCACTTCTGTTTGGGGAAGAAAGCCACAGAGATCTGGGAATTTTTAAAACTAAAGCAAGTGGGATGGAGAACCTGACATAGGAACAACATACAAGAAGACACAAGCATCAGCAAAGGTGCAACAGTCCCCAACTCCCCGAGCAGAGAGCACAGCAGAATGGCTTCTGCATTTCTGTTTGGAGAACAAAGCTATCAGTATGTCAGCTTCACCACCTGAACAGGCTCTCGGATCATTCAACTTCCCCTTCAACAACTCAAAGTTAATTTCAAACAATTTGACAGCAGTGAGGTTTCAAAAATAATACGTCTCTCAAGTCACTATAAGGGAAGTGAAGTATATTATATGTGACATGCAAGAGCTGGGCATACAGTCACAGGACTAGCTGAAAATAACATTGTGAAGGTGTCTGGAAATGAAAGGAGGACCTGAGGAAACTGCAATGAGGATGTTGTTGAGGACACGCAGGAGAGGGAAAAAAGAGGAGCAAAGAGTAAGGAACTAGAGATAATGCTGTGGTCGTGTGACATTGGGTACATGGGCACCATTAGCCTTAGTTGCCATGTACAGCTCCTCATAGTGAAAGCTGAAATTCCACATACTCTGGAGACATTCACAAGATTTTTCTTTTCACAGTGATCTGACGGGTAACCAGATTTTTCAGTCCCAGTCACATTATAATTAGGATACTGTTGCAGCCTGGAAACCTGGAAAATTATTAGTGACTCCCCTCACTAGAGTGTGACTAGCAAGATGTATAAGGCACGCTGCCAATTTTTTTTTTTGCTCAAGAACTCTATTTTGTTCAAACTTATCTCCTTGCCCCTGTGACTCTCCTTCTCAAAATAGCAACAAATCAAAACCACACAGACACAAACAAGAAGAGTCCCAAACATGATGAAAAATGACCATGGAAACAAAAGGAGTACTATATACTCATTTTGTCACAACATTCATTTACCATTCCTAACACTGTAGAGTAAAAATTTATTAGCACATGTCTACATAACATGTAGGAAAGCACCGTTTAACTTGATTAAGTTTACATTAGCAACCCCTACCACTATATTTAACTATCTCATCTATTCAGACTATATCAGCTGTCATGTCTCCTGCATTACTCCCCGGGTTCCTGCCTCTCTCTCTGCACAAGCTGTATTCTCTTGTCACAACCTCTAACAGTCTCTTCTTCAGCACTATCCAACATCAGGAGACAGTAAAGGCGGGAGGTTGTTTGCCCTACTGGATCACTTCCTTTCTGTAATCCCTGTTCTACTTCTCTTTCAAACCTTCCCTTTCATAGCATCAGATTTTTAGTCTTACTTTAAAGGTCATACAAAAAGTTTTTGTCCTGTAATCACCCTACTGCACATTTACCTCACAGGCTTTGTTTCCAATTGCAGCAGAACTAAGACTTTAGTTAGGGTAAAGGAAAGAAATAAAAGAAGTTCTTTGGCTAACTGCTGAGACACTAAAAATCCCATAGTACTTAGCCATTTGTTCAAAGGACTCAGTTTCTCCCAGAAAGCCTCCACACAGCCTCTAGCATGGCCCTGCCTGACTACCAACCAAGATCTTCTCTGGTAACAATACTAAAGAACAATTAACCTTTAATAATGCAAAACCTCCTTCAGGAAGCCGGGAAAGTAGGATGAAGAACTACCTCTTACTGACTTCTTCTGCTGGTCTGTGTTATCTGTAAGTGAGCACCTAGCTGTGCTTCCACATGCTGCCAAATTTCTCTCATGGGGATACCACAGCAGAGCTGCTGCTGGCAGAGCCCCATGACAGCACCCAATCCACTGAATTCACTCCTGAGAGAAACCCCTCTTGACTTGTGAAAAAAACTTCATGACCAGAAGATGCCAATTTTGCAAGACAAGCACAAGCTTCTACAGTAAGTGTTGAATAGGTTCATGTTATGCTTTTGGAAAGGAGGGAAGTTGCTTCTTTAAATTATTTCAATTCCCACTTAAGATAATATTCAGAATTTCTTAGTTAAAATCATTGATTAAAAACGCTACTAAGGTAACAATTCAATTCAGCAACAGATATGAAGGTCACCTTTAAAGGATGGGCAATTTCTAATATTTAAAAAAGTCTCTTAATAAATGGAAAGTTGGATTCCAACCACAAGGACAATTACCTATAACTGAATAATGAAAATAATTAACAATTATCAATAAAATCTTTTTTTGACTTAATATAAGCTTGTAGAGAAGATCCACGGTTCAGTTGCACAAGAACTAAAATAAACATAATCATATTTCTTACCAGATAAGCAAGCACAACTGCAAGACTGAAAGCTAGGAACACCGCAGCCTTCCATTCTTCTAAGCACAAGGAAAGCACAAGCAGAAAAGGAAGAGAACCTTTCCCACAGTGACAGTCAAGATGCCTCAGACAAGTCCAAACAGACCACCTGGGTAGATCAGCAGGTAATTCAATTTCCATCCTGTTTCAAACACTTCCAATTCCACTTTAATAAGAAACACAGAGTGCAAGTATCACTACTTCATTGCATATCCTTATATCTAATATGAAACCATATGTGATTTTAATCATAGAATGGTTTGGGCTGAAAAGGACCTTAAAGATCATCTAGTTCCAATCAACCCATGCCATGGGACTTCCATGACTTCTCTGGGCAACCTGTTCCAGTGCCTCTCCACCCTCACAGCAAAAAAATTCAGCCTAATATCTAATCTAAATCTCCCTTTTTCAGCTTAAAACCATTACACCTCATCCTATCACTGCATTCCCTGATAAAGAGCCCCTCCTCAGCTTTTCTGTAGACCCTTCGAGGTCTGGAAGGCTGCTATAAAGTCTTTCTGAAGCCTCCTCTTCTCCAGACTAAACAAGCTCAACTCTCTCCTCCTGTCCTCATATGGGAGGTTCTCCAGCCCTCTGATTATCTTAGTGGCCCTCCTTTGGACTCTCTCAAATAGATCCATGTCCCTCCTGTGCTGAGGACTCCAGAACCGAACTCAGGACTCCAGGTTGAGGTCTCATGAGAGTGGAGTAGAGGGGGAGAATCACCTCCCTTGACCTGCTGGTCACACTTCTTTTGATGCAGGCCAGGATATAGTTGGCTTTCTGGGCTGCAAGCGCCCATTGCTGGCTCACGTTGAGCTTCTCATCCACCAAGTTCTTCTCTTCAGAGCTACTCTAAATCCATTCTCTGCCCAGACTGTATTTGTCCTTGGGATTGCCCCAAGCCAGGTGCACGCCTTGTTGAACTTCATGAGGTTCTCACAGGCCCACCTTTCAATCCTGTCAAGGTATTCTACAGTTAAGGGGACAAACACCATTCCAAGGGCCTTCCAAGTACTAACTTCTTCCTGAATTGTCTTAACACGGGAGATATTTTCTGTGGAAACAGAAAGAGGGCATGAGATGCACGAAAAAGCAGGATCTAGAAGGTTTCTTGATCTACACAATGGAGTAGAGGGGACCATGTCCATCCTAAAGTGAAGGACCTTATAGCATATAGGAAGTCTGAGAAGTTCTTTGAACTGCATTAGCTACATTCAGAAACATATAAACTCTTAGGAAAATTCTGATCTTTCTCTCCTACTCCTGAGGCGTTTGCCAGGACTGAAGAAACACAGGCATCAGAAAAGGGAGAAAATGTCCAGCTACCTGAACTTAGAAGCATCAAAATCTTGTCTCTGTATTTCCATAGCCAAGAAGCATGTTTAAAAATACAAAGTATTGAGAGATCCGGTTTGTACTGAAAAGTTTTGCTAACATAGTTGAATTTACCATAGCTTAAGCCAGCAAAATTTATTGTGCACGTGCCGCGCTGCTGAAGTAAGAGTGCACTTTTAAAACCACTGATGTAGATAAGCCCTGAGACTGGAGCCAGTCTGATGAATATCATAGGCTCTTAACGCATCCAGATGAGAGGACGAGCACAGCATGCAGGGCGAATGAAGGGGTTCACACTGCTTGGCCATCATCTCTGGACAAACTTATCTTGTTGGGGGGGAGCCTCATTCAGCTGAGAACAATGAACGGGCTACTCTACACCTCCAATTCATGCACAGACTGCCTTGTGCTGCACAGAGCTCTAAGACAGAATTAGTGACATGGTTTGTGTGTGAGTGTAATAAGCAGGTGTCTGAAAGAAAAAGACTTAACATAGGATATACACTGGTATTTGGGGAGTTTGTTTTTCATATGGGAGAACAGGAGATATAAAGGAAATCTTAATATTCCTTTGTATCAGTTCAGTTCTCCATACAACTTTATTTAAGTATATGCATGCAACCAAAGCACTCTCACACACAAGCATCAAGTAGTGCAGATAACGCAATAAAAAACCCAAACACGCTCACAAACGCCAAGCAAGCAGAACTGTAACTGAGAAAGACTTACATAGAGTTTGAAACATAGTGATGGATACTAGAGCAAAGCAGGTAAAAGACCGGAAAGGTGAGAATTTTATAACTCTGTGGCCTTATCAGGCACGTAACCATCAGATCTTAACTGATGTGCAGATCTTGCTTCTCTAATGCTGAAAAAATGCTTAAATCGAACATTACAAAGATAGTGAAAGGTGTATATGTGCATATAATTATACGTCTGCCAGGTTCTGCGCCCAGGACATGGCAGCCTTGGATACATGGACAGACTGGTGTCTGAGAGGCTGGAGAGCAGCCCTGCAGACAGGGACCTGGTTGACGGCAAGTTGAACATGAGCCAACAGTGTGCCCTGGCAGCCAAGAGGGCAACCGTGTTCTGGGGTAAATCAAGCAAGGCATTGCTAGCCAGTCAAGGGAGGTGACTGTCCTGCTCTGCACTGGTGCAGCCCCACCTCGAGTACTGTGTGCAGTTTGGGGTGCTACAGTATAAAAAAGATATAAAATTACTGGAGAGTGTCCAGAGGAGGCCACAAGGCTGGTGAAGGGTCTAGAGGGGGCGTCATATGAGGAGTGGCTGAAGTCACTTTGTCTGTTCAGCCTGGAGAAGAGGGGACTGTGAGAGGAACTCATAGCTGTTTACTGCCTTCTCACAAGGGAGAGAAGTGAAACAGGTGCTCTTGCAACCCGAGGTAATGGCAGGAAGACGTGCCAGGGGAGATTCAGATTGGATGTTAGGAAGAGATTCTGAGTCTGCCAGGATTCAAGAAGCATTTGGACAATGCCCTCAGTCACATGGTGTGAATGCTGGGAGTGTCCAAAGCAGGGACAGAAGATGGACTTGATAATCCCTTTGGGTTCCTTCCATCTGGGGCGATTCTATGATTCTATAAAAACTAAACGTTACATCTATATAAAGAAAAAATATAAAGGATGCTGTGGGGAAAGCATTATTAGAAGACATCTTATTTTGGATCTAAAATAACAAAAATCATCATGCTACTACCCAAAGTCAAGCCAGCTTGGGAAATGTATGTCACTAATTTGGCTCCCTTACACCTTCAGCAACTGTTTATTCCCAAATACTTTAACAGTGATAATTTGTCTCTTCATAATAATGAGTTCTTCATGATAGAAGTGACCAAACCAAGACACCCACGGAGTGCTGGATGAAGGGGCAAGGCAAGAATGTTCTAACTCTCTTCCACCTCCCTTAAAAAAAAAAACAAAAAACAAGGGAATCTCTGTCATCCAAATAAACATGGGTGGAAATTTTTAAATTTCAGTGACAAAGCAATTACTTGAAGGTGCAAAATGCCATTGTGGGGATATATGCTACACTGATATTGAAGTTAGAAAACCATATAGCTAATTGTCTTAAAATTACTTTTATTTATTTATTCAATAAAAATGAAATTTATCATGGAAACAAAATCAGCTTTACTAACAATTATGAAACATTCCTAACTATGTATTTTCTTACCTGCTATCCCCAGAGGGCTATGTTCATGTGTATCTGAAGGAGACATTAGTAGCTTTTGGATTTATCAGGAGCCGCTGCCTTATATAAAAACTACTGTCTATCAGCAAGTCAAAAACACTTCCATCTTCTGTTTAAGTATTCAGTTACCTTTCACAACAACATGGCAACAACAACAAAAACTCTGCTGGCTGGTACGTTACTCTGGTTTAAAGGTCACTGACTGTCCTGCAGAGCTGTTAACTCAGAGATTGTGTTACAGTGATTCAGTAACAGCTATAACGTATAAGGAACTAATGAAGTAGTATCTTACCTTACTAGGATGTTAGTCCTAAAAGCTTAAGCATAGCTGTTCAGCGTGCACCTTGCTTGTGAAAGGACACAACACAGTTTTTTCATAAAGCAATCTGTCAGTCTCAATTTCTTGAGTGCCTTATCCATAAAATCATGAAGCAGGTTGGCTCCGTCCAACCAGGCAAACGTCATATTCGCAACGTAGTGTTTGCCAGAATTTCAGTGATAAAATTCTAAAGCCTGAGCTTTCAAGTAACAACAGAAAAAAAAGACATGTCAGTCTTTTGAGGGAGTCTATGTTCTCTCTAGGGACTGAAGAAGCCAACAGGGCTTGGCAGATGCTTAAAAGAAATTTAGTTTAAAATTTATTTTAAAAAAATCAAACAGAACAGCTTTCCTTGTTTTTTTTTTAAAAGGAAGATGAAGGGCAATACCAACACTAATAGCATTCCCTCCTCTCCCCTTCACAGATGCCCTATTTGAACACTCACACAAGAGGAGCAAACCTATTCTCCAGTACTCTATAAATGAAGTGGCCTGAATGCACCTGGGATCATACCACACTTCTTCTGAAGCTGCACCTTCATGTGGCATGTAGGAGAGTCATGAAGCCAGAAGAGCAACAAGAAGGAGTTTGATAAGGTTTGGAGAAAATGAGAAGACTCCTCCTTAAGCAGCACAGCATTAGCTCATTGCTTGTATCTACTTTGTTTTATCATTAAAAAATAAAAATATTTCTAGTCAGGTTTAAATAAGAAGTTTCTGACCTGTAGCTATTACTTCTGTCAGTCTGGTTTGAGTACATTTGGTAGTGTTGACCGACCCAGTTCCCTCAGACAGGAAATATGAGCCAGATGCTCATGATCTCAGAAAGCTTTAATCTAATTATACTTCCATATATGAAGAAGCCCAATAAATATGTTTCTTGCCAATGCTCGCGAAATGCCAGAGGCTTCGCACTGACCTGGTAGCACAGGGTCTCAGGAGCTGCTTGGGGTTTCCTTGATCTGAGCTGGTTTTAAGGGTTGCCAGGTGGCTGAGCAATTACAGCCTAGCCTGCCCCTGAAAATCTCAGGGAGAAAGTCGGAGGCCCCACAGTAGTCACTGGGGAACAGAGAAGCCCTTTATGTCAGCTGGGGGAGGCTTTGGGGCAACTTTCAAAACCTGGGCTGGGAACTGGTAAGAATGAAGCAGGCTACAATAAGTGAACCAAGATCAAGAAGAAAGCAGCCCCACTCCAAACGCCATGCTGCAATGGAGGGCAGGGAATGCTGATGACTTCTTGGAAATGCCTCCCCTCACCTGCCATTTTGTTTCCACCCTCACAACTCAGAGGAAGGGTGAACGTAACACCAAAAAGGGGCAGGCACTTGGCAGTTTTGCTTAACAATTTAAAATGTATTATTAAACATTATTATTTAACATTTTAAAATTATACATCTAAAATTATTATTTAAAAATTTAAAATTATAAATTAGTATTCAAATTTTAAATTTTTAAAATTATAAATTTTAAATATTTTAAATAATAAAATTATTATTTTGTTTAACAATTTTAAATGTATTAGTAAAGAGCTTGTACTATTAAAAAGCCTGCATATGCACTATTAGACTGTCAGAACATTAACTGGGCTATTAGGAAGTTCTTAGTTCTTTATCTATGACATGTACCCTTTTATCTTAAGAAGATTCAGAGTGTATCAAGGAAGTGTATCTTCCCATCTATAAGGAACAGCTTTTAAAAGCAAATAGAGAACTGTATAAGGTTTGGAAGATTTTAAAAAACTTGGGTACCTGAGAGCTGAAGATCATTAGCTCTCCTGCCGCTTTACACTGTTTTTTTCCTTTCTATCTCCATATGTAAAACCTTTGTCTTTAGTAATATGAAGTAGAGAGTAATGATGATAATGGATGCTCCCACAAAGCTCTCCTTTGGGCAAGTGTCTGACTGATGAGTGTTTGTCATAGGACGCAAATGACATGCATGTGAAATCATAGCATAATTATTATACACTGCATCCAAAGAGCTCACTTTCCAAATTTGTAATAAGCGTCAAAAACTTTCAGAATAAAAAAAAATGAGAAGAAACTTTAGGGAACATAGTATTAAATTTGATTTATTGAAATAAAAGAATTTTAAATACTGTATTGTTAAAAGCTAAGTACTTTACAGACACTAAGTCCATATTTTAAGTAGGCAAAACAACATCAAGTAAAGCCCTACTTTCTACCATGTATCAGTTAAAATCAAAACAATCTTACTGCCTATCTTTGTTTGAAGCACATTTTACTACTACAGGAATTAGTTTATTTGTTTAGATGGATATGTAATTTATATATCTAGTAATTATATTCTGAGTTAAATGATCTGCTTTATTACTAACACTGTAACTGACTCAGGGAGATTTCTTGCTGAAACAACAAACCCTTTCCACAGAGTTTCTTTGTGCCATTATTGCATAAGACCTGTTATTAATACTAACCTTTATTTCAACACAGATCCTTCCAAAAGTATGAAAAAAATATTCTCTTCCTTGATTTTTTGAAAGAAACTGCCCTCACTCCCACAGCCACTCCAAATTCCCAGAGACAGTTTTTTTTTAAATGAATCCTTTGATGGGTTTCAGAAACAGACATTTTGACAAAAAAAACCAACCCCTGTCTCCATACTCTGTTGCTGCCACCGCTGCTAACAATTATAAGCTTTCAGTACTGTGAATAATTCAGAAACTCATCTGTTCTTTTCAGTGTAAAGACAATGTTGAGTGAAAAAGGTCATTTTTTTCCCCCTTCCAACCACTGACTTTTCCATCCCAGCACTGGTCCAATCGCATGACACACCTAGTGTTTGACATGTGTCCCCTGACAGCTTCTTAGCAGCAGTTAGTCTGTTTAGCTTAGAATACAAAAATAATATGAGCACAAAGGAATGACAAGTTTCAGTGGTTATATGCACTGTACTAGCACTCATGTTTGCTGTAGTTATTTCAGCTACTTGATATACAGTAGGCTTATGTTTAATTATAAAATAGACAGATGTCAGCATACGTATTGTAACCAGGCAGTCTGGTACTGATGCACTGAAACAGTGGTACTTGAAAAACATTTATTAAAAATAAATATGAGCAGTATAATCACCTGTTTTCCAAAGACTAACACTTGAGAATACTCCCCTTCAGGCTTTTTTGAAAAGACTAAATTCCCTGCCACTTCCTCTTTAATCTTACGATTAAAAAGTACACCGGAAGGCTGTCAATATATACACATACAATATGCAGTTTTATTTGAAAATGGTATCTGTCAGAGTAACACAGATTTATGCAATGGTATTTAAGGGCTTAATCACTGTTTACTTGAATCTTCTCCTTCCTTTACTGAAATTTTAACATCTTTTTGGGCCAAGAAAGTTTATTTTCAATATGTATACAAAGGAACTGTATTACAATGAATGCTTAGTTTTCCAAATAAAGAAGACTGGTTAAAATTTTCCCAACTGAGAATTTTATTGAACTGTAACATGCATCCATTTGAAGGCTGCTGCACTGATCCACAAGTTTGTGTTTAACCATGAAGAAAGCCAGAGCATTCTTTGATACTAAAAAAAATCTGTCAGTAAGACGCTATGCTCTATTAAGTGTTTCTACCTATATCTGTTTCATTCTCTTCTTCCTCTGGCTGAAATCAGCTTGATGGTCAAGGAAGATGACCACTTAAGGGAGAATGAAAGATTGCAACGCTTCCTCTCTCAAATAAAAAATAAATCAAAACCCCAAACCCCAGCTCCCCTCTGCAGGGAATGAACAACCTCCTACCCAATCCCTAGTGTTTAAATAAGGTCTAGCAGGTTGTGGTTTGTTACCTGACACCTCTTCCCCATTTCCTTACTTCTCACCAAATAACTTTAGATATATCACAAAATGTCAAATTTGGTCTCCCTGGTTTTGCTGAAGGACTTTTCAATGTCTTCATTATTGAGATCAATGAACTTCTCTCTCAGACTTCAGCAGAAAAAACAACAGCACTCTATCCTGAGCAGAATAACCTTTCTCCCATGTGTCCTTCACTCACAACCACGTCCCCATGCATCCCCTCCAAACACAGCTAAAAATGAACAATTTCACACACACAAAAATTAAAAACCCAAACAAAACCTCACAAACAACAACAATCCAACCAAAAACCAGCATGTATTTATGTGCTATAAATTTTGTTTCTTGAGAGAAAATACCACAAAGAGATGTTTACCATTCTGAGAACAGGAAATAGTCTCTGTTTCTAATCCAAAAGCTCTCTAAACATCCCAGCTCTATACAGACTGTCTGAAACATGCTGCATGTAGAATCAAAAGTGGATACAAGCTTACCACCTCTCAAATGCTGCACCACTGCAATCTCCCATTGCAAACATCCTGCGTAAAACTGAGTAATCCAGACAGTTACAGTGTATTACGAGTTCTTGGTCATTTTATATGACCATCTCCACATTTCTAAAAAAAACTACATGAATACCATGTGTAGGTCTAGATTATGTCAGGTACTAAAATATTATATTAAATGCTCCTTTTTACAGCTCTAAGGTGACAAGATACTCTTAGGTGTCTGGTAAAAGGAGCAATTCAAGCATCTGTTCTTGTAGCAGACTCTACATACATGTGACAGAGAGGCTGAACACTGGGATCACCTCAGATGAGTAGCTATTAGGCTACTCTCCTACCAATTAAGAGAGCAACTACTGCACATACAGATGGGACTAATGTAAGCTGCAGTCCATGAAAGGCAGCTGCAGGCTCTCCTTAGCCACACAGTCTACAGAATCACAGGATCATAGAACCATACAGATTGGAAAAGACACTAAAAAGCGTCGAATCCAACCATTGACGGAACACTATCAGGTCTACTGCTAAGCATCCCTAAGCATGTCTTTATCTACATCTACGTGTCTTTCCAATACCTCAAAGGATGGTGACTCCAACACTTCCCTGGGCAGTTTCTTCTAATGCTCAGTAAGCCTTTTGGTGATCTAAACCTTCTCTGGTGCAACTTAAGGCCATTTCCTCTAGTGTTAAATGAACACCGAAGTCTTAGAAGCCAGCCTGCCTCTTTTGGAAAATCACTGCCCCAAGGCTGTGACAGAGTAAGATGGCCAGCAGACACGACACATATCTAGAAATTCACACTGTAAGTTCAGCAGTTTGCAGCTGCTATTCAGCTTTTATAAACAAGAGACAAAAAATAATAAGGTAACCTCAATATAGACTATGTTCAACAGATCAACAGGCACAGTAACTCCCACTTAGACCAAGACTTTTAACCAAGAAAGTGAACTAATTGACTACTTTATCCCAGTGTTTTACCTCAAGCCAGTGACAACCAACAACATCATGCTCTGTGCAATTTTTGATGACTTTCCTGGTTGGGAAGACAGTTTGAGTTTCTCCCAGTTCTACCGGTGAAGTGTGGAAGGAAACTAAGCAGCAGAGCAGAAGCATTTCATTCAATCTGACAAATTCAAACAAATTTCTACCTGCAGGTTTAACTGTCCAGCTCAGAGCCCTGTCCTTCTGGGCTGCTGTGATGAATAATGATAACAAGTGCTCACAGACATGATGTTTTTTGCTGGAATTGCTTCCCACCATCTCATACTACACTGAAAAAGGCATGCAAACAAAAATGGAGAGCTAAGAAGTATCTCCAGCTGTAAACAAGAAATGGCAGTTGGAATAATAAATGTTGTTTACAACTCATTCGTTGAGTAATATCCCTCCTCCAGCAAGCAAATTACACAAAGAAAAAAAAATTGATGTGTTACATGGTTTTAATTTGTTGTTAAAACACAATCGGCACATATAATGGAAATACTAACATAAGACACTACCAATTTTGACACAATTTTTAGTACATCTAAATTGTTGCATTTTTGAAAGAAACTTCTAGAATTATGCACAACTGTCCAATAACAAATCAAATCAAATAAAGCATCTCAGTTTAAGACTCATTCCGAAGGTTCTCAATAATGTGAAAACACTGACGTATGATGGAAAATATCTACATGAAATATTTGCTTTTTTATTTGTTTCAAAGTTTGTATATTGACTTGAAAGCATTGCTAACATGAAATCTTAAAAATATATATTTGTATTTAAGTTATTTGTCAGATTCTCATTTTCTCTCCCGAATACGCTCACATTTTGAATTGTGCACTTAAAAGTGGAAGAATTTCAACAAATTAATTGCTCGTCTCTTTTCATCAAGATCATTAAAGCTTACCAGTAGCAATAAAAATCAGTATTAATTAATCTTTATTGGAGGGAATGGAGGGAAGAAGAGGGCACTGTGGTCCATGCTTAGAGGAAAAGAGGGATTAAATAAAAAAAATGGTAACAAATGGATTTTTGGAAATGCGTACACAGGCATATGCTGCTAAAGCTGCTAATACTGAAATATATGCCTCAGCTTGCTATAGCAAAGAGTCTAATGTCTAGAACAAAATTACACATACAATTTTCAAGGTCATACAGTTATGTACACGAGTTAGCCTATCGCTGTAAAAAAACTGTCTTGCTTGCTGAATGATTCGCATTCCAGTATTCCAATTTTAAATAAGTGTTGATGACTCACCTTAAGAGTGATTATTCAGAACACCAGAATTTGCAATGAGTGCGAAAGAAAACATTGCTTGGAACATACTGTTTGGAAACTATCTATAATTACCACTGCTGTTTCTTTCATGGTTATTTAATTGCCTTCCATAATCATTTACAATCCACACGCAGCTGTCCATTGTATAAAAAAAAAATTCTTGAACAGAATCATACGAAAACATCCAAAGTACTTAATACAAAGTCCCTAATATTTTCATACCTAGCTGTTCAGGTTCATATAGTCACTCTCAAGAGTTTTCCAAATACACTTTTTCACCACAACAAAGCAAATCTAATAGACAACATAGATTAAGATTTATGACAAATTTTCCCTTTTTATAAGTTATATTACAAACAACTACATAAAGAACACATAATAGCAACCTTATTTAGCACAAAAAATACTTGTCAGTGAAGCATCACTAGCGTGTAATGCTTTAAAACCCCTGTTTCAAACACAGAAAACCATCACAAATCACAGCCTTCAGTAAAAGACACAATATATAAAATACAGCTTAAAGCACTCTCTTGGGAAATATATACTATTTAAATATATAAAAATTTACCTTTATGTGCCAAAATAAGCCGGTCTTCCAGTCTTGGAATCATTATCCAGTTATACACCTTCTTCAGTGATTTTTCTCCCAGTGGGAGCCAGCAGTAGTTGCTGGAGGAAGTAGAGGTTTCTCTTCCATCTTCCATAGTAAGTCAGGGTTTGCTACAACCCAAAACCCCCAAAGCCAATCTAACAGCAAAGGAGCGATGAGAATCCTCTCTTCCTACAGCTCTTCCTATTCCATGTACTCTTCAGGTTTCACTGCTAACCACTGCCCTCAACTCATACAAAGAGGAGAATTTTACACAAGCATTACAGTCACAGATGCAATGGACATTAAGAAGGTATCCTTTGTATACAAGGGTTTTTACAGAGCTGCTAGATTTAATACCGCTCAGCATTTCCCCTATAAAGCTTGCTCAGTTTACAAGAGGACATGCCTTCTCATTAGTGATCTCCAAATTTTCCCTGCAAGGCAAATAATCTGAATGATCCCATTTAGATCACAATCTGAAATGAGTAACACCATGGGTAGCTATTGCATGTCATATTGGGAGTAAAACGTGACTTTTAAGGCTTTCTACCAGCATATTGAAAACAGAGTTGAAGACAAGACCAGCTAAATGGCCCTGAGTATTCTGGGTAATTAAAAGGATGTAAAACTTTTCTCTTCATTCCAAATGTTGTGATCAGCAAAACCGCAAATATTTTACAAAATGAAAGCTACTTCAGAGTATTAGGCAGTCGTAAGACTGCATACACAATAAAAGCACAAGCACAGAGACCAAATAATGGGAAAGTCTCAGTTAATCCTATGGAAGGATTTTTTTTTTTTTTTTTTTTTTCCTCTCCACAGACTCAACAATTTGATGGCATTTGAGAACAATGTTCTGGAGACATTTGTCAGGCAACTGCATCAGGGACAACAGATGCAGGTCCTTCTTAAGACTCCAGAGCAGCTTGGCAGCTCATTGAACTGCAATAATCAAATTCAGATTTTAAAAAAACAGTAGTTATCAAGAAATGTTGAAGGCATGGCTTGTCTATCCATTCACATACATGAAAGATTATATATAATAATCCATTGATGTAGTGGCAAATACTCAAATGTCTGTGAAAGTTCTCTCTGTCCTCCCAAATTTCTAGAAGACATTTTCTTACAGAAGTAAAATGAACATGATAACAGACACATTTGATATGGTTCGTTGCAATACAGGCTCCAAAAATGTAAATTGCTATGGTGTAACAGGGAAAATACTCCCAGAGACAAACCAAGAGACAGCTGATAGCAAAATAGGGTATGAATAAATGTTTTCTCTACGGAGGAAGGTCCCATAGAGAGTTGAGCTAAAAAGTAATGAGATGAATAGCAAAGCAACAAAATTCACTGAGACTGAAGATACAACTACTCACTATCTCTTACGACTTAGAAAAGATGGATTTCCTCACACCTTTTCAAATACATGCAAAGAAGGAACCAGGATATTAAACCAGCTGGATGTTCGGCCTGCCCAGTACAGTTGTACTTGTATCTTTATTTTAGAATATTCCAGCAGCACCACATTGTAGCATTTCTGAATTCAGACTACCAAGAGACCACTGCCAAAAATGGTTGTCCACTGCCCTTCTACCCAACCTGTATACCTGGAGTTCTTTGTCTAGTAGCTACAAATCAGGAAGAGCTAGAAAATCAGCAACTGATTTTGCTGGGTTTATTTTCATGAGTATAGAAAGACCATGTGCCAGGCAAAAAACTCCATTTCCAGAAGAGGAACTGCGGAAGTTCACATGTTAACTTAGAATTAGGTTCTTTCCTATGGAGAGTTGTAAGACAGGCAAGTAGCAAGAAAGCGGTCAGATAAACCATTTGAAAAATGGGCAACTTTGTAATTTTAATCTCTCACATGTTTCTTTCTAAGTTTTATTTTTTAGGGAAACATACAGAAAAGTCTCCTTCTGCTCCTGCTTCCCCTCTCACCCCCATGGAAGCTCCACAACTCAAATAAATATGTTTGTACTGGGTCAGTGAGCTGAAGTATCTCACCATGCTAACTAAATACCAGAGCTGGTCAGAGGAGCAAAAGAAATGGCACAGCTCAGAGAACGGCCTCTTTTAGCAGCGGTGAGGTAGTTTGGCTCTGCTTTCTTACACCTTCAGTGTGCCTGCATGCTAGTTTACGTAGGACAATGAGGGCCATCAAGCAACAGATCGGAAATTAAGGAGATAACACATAAGACTCCAGAGAACATAATTGGACCTGATAGTCCAGAGAGAGTTTGTCTCGCAGATTGGAGTGCTGGTTTTAATATGGCATTTTCTGTAAGAGCTCCAAGCACACTACAGGGAATTTGTTAATTCTCATGCCTCCCCATTAAATACAAAAAAAACGGGGAAAAATCTCTCCCGAAGAGACTATTCCTTTCTGGTAGAAAATGGATGCTTTAGCAAGGGAAAAACATAATTTGTATTTTTAAAAAGGTATAAATATGAAAAAATATGTATTTTTAAAATTAATTTTTGATGGAAAAACTCAGTGAAAATAAAAACTATTACCAATAAAGTAGTTACAACTACTTTTTCATTAAGATTCAGCATTTATGCAGCTGCCCCTTCAACAAGAGCAAGTACTGCCTGACCCCCCCTAGAGGCTTTCTACAATGGGATGACCACATCAGTGTACACAGAAAAGCAATGGATGTAATCTATCTGGACTGCCATAAAGCCTTTGACACAGTCCCCCACAACATCCTTCTCTCTAAATTGGAGGGATATGGATGTGATGGGTTGATTGTTCAGTGGAATGGTTGCATCCAGAGCGTAATGGTCAACAGCATGATGTCCAGACACAGATCCATGACAAGTGGTGGCTCTCAGGGGTCCGTACTGGGACCACTGATGATAAAAATTTTCATTGATGATATAGACAGCAAGAAACAGTGCATCCTCAGCAAGTTTGTGGATGACACCAAGCTGTGTGGTGCAGCTGTCACACCAGAAGGATAGGATATCATCCACAGGGACATAGACAAGCTGGAGAAGTGGGCCTGTGTCAACCTTATGAGGTTCAACAAGGCCAACGGCAAGGTCCCACACCTGGGTCAGGGCAATCCACTGTTTCAATACAGGATGGGGGACGATGTGATTGAGATCAGCCCTGCGGAGAAGGACTTGGGGTGCTGATTGATGAGAAAATCAAAATGAGCTGCTGGAATGGGTCCAGAGAAGGGTCACGAAGGATCACAGGGGCGGAGCACCTCTGCTATGAGGACTAACTGACAGAGTTGGGATTGTTCAGCCTGGAGAAAAGAAAGCTCTGGGTAGACCTTATAGAGGCCTTCCGGTACCTAAAGGGGCTACAGGAAAGGTGGGGGAGGACTTTTTACAAGGGCAGGTAGTGATAGAATGAGGGGTGATGGGCTTTCAATTGTGTACTGCTCATTACTTGAGACATACAGGATAAAAATAACTATCATATCCAGTAACAAAATATTTCCATCTTCATACTTCCAAAATAAAATCTACTACTCAAATTCTACAAAATAACTGACTCTTCAAATCTAACTATTCTTTATTTCATACATTGTATGTTTATCAAATCTTATGTTCACAATTGTCCTAAAGAAATCACTTCCATATTATACATTTTTATTTACAGCAACTTCTGGAAAGTAGAGAATTTTACAAGTTCGGTATATTGATTCCAAGATACTAATAGATGGTAGATGTGTGATCTTCTAAGCAGTTTTTCTTCAGAAAAAGGATCAAGTGATAAAGTAGTGTTGTGATTTGTAAAGGTCACATGCTGGCAGATCAAATCAATCTTCATTTTGAGAAAGGTGTAAGAACAAACAAAATTCAATTTCTAAGTGCTGGGTCTTATCAACGTGTAGCTTAAATAGACAATCATAACCATAGCTGTAATTAAGATATTCTGATGAATTCACTGTATTAATTCTTACTACTAAGGCATAAAAGACTGCATTGAGAAAACTGCTGTTTGCAGCAAGATTAACCTTCTGCTCAGATGCCTATCTCCCCATCTATCTTGGCTGCAAATATTTTTTCAAATATTGTATTATTTTTACTACTAATAGAGAAATTGCACATATAAAAAAGCCCCACACAATTCAACAAAATATATTTGCATTTATATTTAATGATATTTTGCAAAGTGCATCTTGAACTTTGGAGAGAGCTTTTAAAACTATATCTATAACCTTAAAGGAGAATTTCAGTACAAGATAAGTAAAGGACAGAGTCCTGGTCTATCTCATTATCCCTGCACAAGTATGTTTCAAACTGGAATTTGATGGAAACACACCAGAGACTACAGTTTAAGAGAAATACATAAGCGTTCTCTCCCTTTGAAAAGAATAAGTCTTAGATTTGGGGAGCCAAATATAATTTTATAAACGTGAAAACTGTCAGTTCTATTTCCTTCATTTCATGAATATTCAGAACAACACACATCTGAAGCAACACTTTTTCGGAGATGCCAATTCTGTATGAACAATCTAGCAAAATACTTTTATTACAGCAGCCTTATAGGTGAAGAATGCATAGACTGGCTAAGTGAAACACACTGCATAGATTTTCCAAGCTTATGGATTCCTCCCTTAGTTCAATAAAAATAGTTGTTCTTCATTAATAAGTAAGTTTGTCTCTAGAAATATTTGCTACGCTTATATTCTGTTTGAAACTTGCTGAAGAGTCTGTGTGAGACTCTTGCATGAAGACTTACATTAAGTATGGTGGCAAAGAAAAACAACAAAATGCTTACTGATGACTAATAGCATAACTATGAAAAAAAAATCATCCAAGTTACTTTCCCTTTATTAAAGCTTTATGTTTTCCATGGAAATACTACATTTTTTAGAAAAATCTACATATCAACACAAAGTATTTGATAATTATTGATCTTGGTCATGAGAAGGCATCAATAACACTAGCATTCCCGGCATCCTCCTGTAGTACCCTCTTGTCCAAGCTGGAGAAGGCTTATCCCTCTCACTTACCTCCAGATCCCAGATGCTCAGGTTCAGGAAACCCTTCAGCTTCCACCAGTATTTCACACCCATTTAGCACTCTTAACGTTGTGAATGTGAAAAACATTGAAGTGTCTTTAGATGAGTGCTCCAAGTAACATCTGTCAAATCCTAGGCATTGTTCAAAGCAGAGTTGCTGGAACTTCTACAGTGATACTGTTTGCTGTAGCATCTTCCAGCAGACGGAAATACATGCAATATAGGACAGCTGCTACCTGTAGGAAACTGTCTGATCCCGTAGTAGAAAGTGAAAAACGACAGTGGCTACTCTAAAGCTGGAGAAGACTGCTTAGACTTTTGATGATAAAGCTTGGTACTTGCAGCCCTGCCACCTACAAAACAGGAGGAGGAAGAATGTGCTCCCAGAACAGATCAGGCACTGGGTAAGAGCCATACAAGCAGCCAGGGGAGCAGAGAACACAGAACTTCATCTAAGTCCCACAGTAAGAGAGGGTTATTGATGTGTACGATAT
The DNA here is from genome assembly GCA_033556795.1 of Tapera naevia. Lineage (NCBI taxonomy): Eukaryota > Metazoa > Chordata > Aves > Cuculiformes > Neomorphidae > Tapera > Tapera naevia. Next base: position 10,290,921 of record JAUMJJ010000172.1, on the reverse strand, counting down.
GCACAGACTGCCAGGACAACCACCTTGGGGAAAGAGCAAGAATGAAGAATGAGGAGAGACAAGAACTGTCTTGGGTTTGGTTCTTCATGTCTGCAGGTTACAGCTAGGCAGTACCTGTGTCAGCCTGCCTCTGCCCTGCATGTGAGCTTTCCAGTTTGTTTCCTGAAATAGTAGCAGACAAGGCTCTGGATCATCATCACAGGATGAGAAATGGAAGCAAGTGATAGGCAGGAGAGAGGTCATAGAGGGGGGTCCGTCTCTTCTCCCAATTGACAGGTGATAGGATGAGAGCAAATGGCCTCAAGTTGTGCCAGGGGAGGTTCAGACTGGACATGAGAATTTCTTCATTGAAAGGGCCCAAGAAGGTGGCTGAGAGAACCATCCCTGGAGGTGTTTAGAAGACGGGTAGATGAGGTGCTCAGGGATATGGTTTAGTAGTGGACACTTACATTTGGACTTTATCGCAAAGGTCTTTTCCAACCAAGCCATTCTACGATTCTATGATTCCAGTGTGGCTTGAATATAAAAGCTCCAGCTACAATACAAAACAGACATACTGAATCATCCCTGGTGTTATAATTGACATCTTGGAGATGACACTTTGCCTGACATTTCTCAGATTTCCCGGAAGCTTTCCTCAGGTTCCAACAACTAAGGCACACACTGTAAAACTGGCCTGCACCATATGTAGTTTTGAACAACGCAGTGCATCTTGTGACCGCCTCTGGTATCAGAAATGCAAGTCTAGATTCAACATATTTAGTGCGTGCCAAGCTGCCTTTCGTATTGGTACCTGAAGGGTTTGTGAATTGCCACCCTGGTTTCATACCTGCAGTGATAACTGTTCACAATGGACATACTTCAGTTACTAGAAGAGAGGTATGTAACAGCAATCCCCTTTTCAAAAGTCTACACAACCTGTTTTGAAATAGTGAATATCAAGTCAGAACTAAATATCTCCTCTACTCCCTAGTGTAACCCAGAATTTAAAATAAACAAACCAAAAAAACTTCAAAAAAATAAATGACACATTGACATAAAGAAAAGAATTCCTGATGTTCAAATAAGCTACCATGCTTAGAAAACACTGAAAAAACCCACAATAATTACACCTTACTTTTCATATTTTAAAGCCATGAAAGAATAACACATATTGAAACTCTGAATGCATTTTAGAACCGTAGTGCAAATTGCTATCCCATTTATAAAATTAAACAATTAAGTTTAACAGTAGATTCATGGCTTTTAGTGAATATTGTTGATAAATGTCAGTGAAAAAAATAAGGCAAGCTGTCAAAGCAAAATACTCTGCTTCCACAAAGTAAACCAGATACTCAGCAGTACGGAAAAAATCAGGTTCTAAAACAAAAAACGGTGGTCACTGAGCAACAGAAATCAGTTTTCACAAAAGAATAAGGGAGATGTTCAGCTAATCAAATGTCTGCTTCCTCTGGACCAGTACTCATATGTATAACATCCCATTATAGACAAATAGTAAGAAAGTAATAAAATTAATATTTCCACCCCTCGATACCCTGAAACGTAAAGTTAACATACTTGAACTAATATTCCAGATTACAATGAGAAACTAATCTAATCTTAGTCATAAATTAAACCTAAAGTTTTATTTCTACTAGAAGTCACTGTTATATGTAACCTTAAAGAGAAAAACTATATGCCTACACTCGCAGAGGTAACACATACTCATATTACGCCATTTACTTTGATCCTCAACTCCTATTCCAAAACAACTCTTACAGATGTCTTACTACTGTTGGCTTTATTTCTGATTAATACAGAAATTATTGTTCAAGCCTTGTAGAATCTCTGTTAAAGACATTTAAACTACTTTTCTGTTTAAATAGAGAACATTCACTCTGCAAGCAGGAAGACTAATCCCAACAATAACTTCTAATAATTACCTGCCTGCACTGTGGCTACCAAGGATATAGTAAATTGTGTCTGGAAAACCCCTACAAACCTCTGCATGCTCCTGAAATATTTAAGTGTTGTATATGGTAGACAAAATACTAAGGAAAAATGTTTCAACAAAAAAGGAAATTTTAAACTTTCAAATGAAGGAGATTCATTGAAAAATACAACTATTAAGGTTGGACAAGATGTCTAAGAACATCAAGTCCAACTGTCAGTACAACAACACCACGCCTACTAAATCATGTCGCAAAGTGCCACGAATACACGTTTTTCTCAACACGTCCAGAGATGAAGATTCCACCATCTCCCAGGGCAGCCTGTTCCAATGTTTGATCACTCTTTCAGTAAACAAATTCTTTCTAATATCCAACCTAAACCTCCCCTGGTGCAACTTGAGGCCATTTCCTCTTGCCCTATTGGCTTATCGCTTGGGAGAAGAGACCAACCCCCACCTTGCTATGACATCTTTTCAGTGGCTGTAAAGAGCGATGAGGTCTCCCCTCAACTTCCTCTTCTTCAGGCTAAACAGTTCCAGGTCCCCCAGCTGCTCCTCACAAGACTTGTTCTCCAGATCCTTCACCAGCTTTGTTGCCCTAATCTGGACATGCTCCAGCAACTCGATGTCCTTCTCATACTGAGGAGCACAACCTCTACAGCTTCAGAAGTGCTTATATGGAATAGGATGATAAAGCACATTCAAAACCTGCCCAAAGAGAGCCCAAGCATCATGAAGTTTCATGCAGAGTAATGTAGAAGCAATACCTGCTTTATGCTTAATCACTAGACCTCTAGAACCACCAGTCTTTTAAGAGACTGCCTAAACCAGTAACCAGCCAAGGACCCCAGCACTCGACTTGGTAACGCAGGAATACCCTAAATAGTCATCATGGTAGAGGGAATTCGGGTTTTGCTGTTCTCCAGAAACTGAAGGACCATATGCAATATGAAGTATGAATCACAGTAAGTGTACTCACACTTTGAAATCTAACAAACGAAAAGAAAATAACCCCAAACAACTTCATTCTAAAGTTTTTAAAAAAATTATACACCCAAGTAACATGATATAGTAGCTGGAGGAAAATAGACTAAAAATTATCTTGAAATAATAAATATGACATGAGAGCTTCTACTAAAATACACTTGACTTGTGTAACTAAGATATGTGCTAAAATGTAAGCAAAACACTGAAAGCAAAATATATGAGACCACATATTTAGATTTTGAGTAAAAGACAATGGTTTCATATTGATCCCTGAAGTTAACTGGAAGCCAGCCAAGTTATAAGATGCCCAAGCAAAGAACGAATGCTGCTTTCAAACACAGCAAATATGGAGACAAAGGAGGAATAGAGAGAAATGAAACTGTCAAGAGAGGAAGTTAAGACCACAAGGCACTAAAAAAAATGCCAGTGTTACATAGAGCAAATGAGATTTGCAGGTAGAGGAAAGGTATCAGTTGAGAAGTTCAGGATCAAAAGTAATAGCAAGGTTATTCACGGGAAGTCTCAATAGCAACTATACAAGCAAAACAGTTGATTTGTCCCCAGGAGAAACACTTCCACGAGAAGTATTTAGAGGGAAAGTCAACACAAGAAGGCGAAGAGAACAGAGAAGAGTCATTAAAGGTGTCAAGAAATATGTACAGCTGAGAATCACAAGCACGTAACTGTCAGTTTGCAGTATAGTTTAGATATCATATATAGGAAAGAGCAGATGGTCCAGAAGTCACCCTTGTGAGAGGGTCTCAAGAGAGTAAGGGTCTTGTCACGTAAGAAGTGAACAAATACACACCTTCTTATATTTTTTAAAAGATGTGTAGAAAAATGTCCACAACAAAAGGACAGGGCAGGCATTTGGCTGAGAGATTTGTAGAAATATAGTTGTTATTTAAGGAGGAGAAAATGAAAGAAATAATACCTGCACATAGAGATTGCAGGGTTCCTCAGGGCAGTCATCATTATCCAGAGTTAGGTCAATCTCAAATAAAATTTCTTAACAAATATTTTGGAAAAGACTATGAGTAAGGTCTAACACTGAGTATCTTCTCTTTTCACTACCAAACAATTAATGATAAAAATGTTCCATAGGTGGAGGATTTTATATCGGGCCATTTATAGATATGACATTTAAAACTTTTATTAACTGAACAATCTAAGCCAGCTCTTACAAAGCAAAGCAGCAGGTAGGCAAGCACACTCCAGGTATTGGGTACATTTACCCATTTATTTAAATTATCTAGCTAGGTAGAACTGTAAAGTGAAAATATCACTTGTCAGTGCGTATCAGCTATAATTGGTGCAGTACATGTCAAGAATAAACCAAAACTGAAGACTCTATAAGCATCTGACTAACTAGAAACTCAGTCTATGCCAAACTTTCTTCTTTCAGAGCCTGAACAGTTTCTAGATTATCCCCCTGCTTCTCTCAAACTAAAGGTTTAAAATGACTCAAGGAAACAAAATTTTAACCGTAGGAAACACGATATAAAAAGTTAGTAAGTACAGATTGGTATAATGATATAATAAACGATATCATTGGTGTAATGACCTAATAGCATAAAATGGTTAATGAGAAAATAGAATTATATCATCTTGCTCAAGTCTACTTAAAACAGTAAGATAATACTACTTTAGTAAGAAAGGAGTCTTAAGTAACAGCAAATTTTTGTAACATATATTTTTTTTTTAGTATTTAGGTATTGGTTGAACATTGGCAAATGTTTAATTCCACAGCCTGGAGGACAGATCTAGGTTCTAAGCTTCATATAACTCATATGACATCTATTTATGGCATATAGCATATGTTCTCGTGGGCTAGAGGGGAAATTTGGGAGAGTTCTCTCCAGTCTTGCAGTTTCTGAATTAAGCAGAGACTATATTAACAAACAGGCCTGTAAATCTGAAAACTCCTGCCTCCTTTTGCCAAAACTGTGCCTTTCGAACAAACAAGAAAGTGGAGTATCAGAATCTGCCTTTCTATTACTGTGATCAGAAAAATGGGAATAAGAAAACCAGGAAGATAAAGAAAAACTAAAACCAAAAAGTTTTAAATCACAGTGATGCATCATATGCACATAGTAACAGAGCACAAATACCTAATGCCCTAATATGATTACATTCAAGTGTTCTATGAGGATATGCATATGATACATTGTTGTGATTTAAAACTTTTCATTTCTATTGAAGCACTCTCAGATTTACAACCTGCTGCAATTTTGCATGTCTGCTGCCTTCTACATTCTTCAACATCAACTGACAGATTCTGCTGAATATTTACTCACTAAGAACCTTGGCAGAACTTGCAGACCTTGATTTTATTGTAGGATTGTAACGCTGTAGACAAGTTACATGACCTCATAGTATCCAGACCTAGAGTAATCTCAAGCAAAATTTTTGTTCAATTGATTTTTCTCACTGACAAAACTCCTCTGTTTAAAAATCTTGATTATCTGAAGCATCCAAAAATTGTTAAAGAATACACAAAAGAGGCCTCTGCTGCATTGTCAGACCAGGACTCACTACATAAATTGGAAATACAGATACTTTACAGAAACGGATAATTACATTTTACAGGACAAATTTTTAATCTTGCTTCAACTGGTAAAGACAAATACATGCTAAGTACTTATGGAACCATTTAATACATAAATAAATGTTCATATACATTATATACATACCTACAAGTTACACGCATAGCTACTCAAGACATAATTCTCTAAGAAACCTTGCAGTATAAGTAGATAAATGAACATATTAATGAGTCATGCTTGTTTTCCAGTTTTAAACAGAGCAGGTTTCCAAGACAAATGCTAAAGCTGGGAATTTAACATATTGCTCTGAAAACACTGAATAAACAAGCAAAGAGAGGAAAGTTTGTTGAAAATATAAATACTGTGATATGCCACAAGTTGCTCAAATAGCTTTGCCAGTATTTGAAAACCAGCAGTATGACAAAGGAATAAAAACAATGCTGCAACAAAACAAAGGTTTCTTTTTCTCAAATAGTATTTCAAGTCGTCTGATCTTCAGAAAGCAAAAGAACAGCTCAATGATCTCTGCTTTCATTCTCAAATCACAATGGAGAAAGATCACAACTTGTAAGAAATTTAGTAAATGCACGGATCAGTTTATGTATTGCTAGTCATAACTCAGCTAACCTTTATCCATTATAACTGCGTAGTGTTAATAATCAGATGGAAAAGATTACTATAAAACAGAATAAAGAATGTATCTACCATCTTTTACAGTGTTTCTTGGTGATGAAAACATTCACATAATGTATGCAACTTTGCTATTAATATAGTATTTTGCACAAACTGGAGAACACACTCCCCCCCCCCCCCCCCCCCCCCCCCCCATATTTTGCACCATAGTCTCAACAGGTTCCAAAGTCACAAAGACACTGAAGAGTCTCCTCTTCCATTAAAAAGGCCTGAAGAAAACTAGGGACAGTAAAAATCTCCCTTCCATTTTCTCTTCAACTCTAGCAGCGACTTTCATGAAGTCCTGCTACTAATTAAATGACCTGTCTGGATGGGCATAGCCTATTTTTTGGGCAACTGACCTACATAACAGCCCTTCTGTAAAATAAGCCAGTGCTAACCCCTACCCTGCTCCCCCCAGATCGAGTCCAGCAGTTGCAGCATGCCATTCACAGGGCAGAAATGGAGGCGAGCAGGAACGTGCTCAGTGTAGCTCTCCCAAACATGATGGCTGCACTTCACTATCACAACAGGCAGTACATGGACTGGCAATGTGAACCAAGAACTGGTAGTGCCCAGCTAGGAATCACATTTAGGGAAAATTGAGGAGACTAAAGCCCATTAGCTTCCGTTCATCCCAGTAAAACCACATGTATAAATATGGAAAGGATGACTAAACTGAGTAATCTGAAACACAACTCATCTTTCACTTTTCATTGCTTCTTGGGAAGAAAAGCAAGCTGTACGGCAGTCCCGAAAGCTTTAATTGATGGATTTCAGATATCTATAATCCTTTATTTTGTTTATTGATTGTTTTTAAAGAAAAACTTTGCATCAAAACAAACTGGTACGTTGATAGCAACAAGATTCTGTTCCAGAATCACACCATTGCTTCAGCTGGTAGACTGGCAGTCTTCACAAATTTCAGTTATTCAATGAGAAGCTAAGTAGTTTGAAAAACAAATACATTACTAAGAAACAAACAAACATAGTGAAATAAAACAGAGGCTAAGAGGAAGATGGCATTTTCAAGGTGAACAATACACAGAAAGGAACCTTCTTTAATATCTACATTTGCCAGAAAGCATGGAACTGATTATTGTCCAAATATATATATTATATTCAGAGACCTCAAATAACAGGAATTACTACCTGGCACTTCAGGCACAGTTGTTGTATACTGACTATAAGTATAAATGTTCATATTACGAAACAGGCAGATGGTCTGCTTCACCAGAAACATTAGTGTCTGACATTTGTTATCAATTTCACTGATTTAATACTAATGAGAGTAAATGGAGACAGATTTGCAAAAATCTGTCTCTCAGGAAGATGTATGTATGCCTTTAGATATCTTTTACTTCAGATATATCACTCTATGGTACTGAAAGGAATAATGATATATTTTAATATACAGAGCCACTTGACATTTGCACAGATCTTTCAGGCGAGTAACCAAAACCTACAACTACAGGAGCGTAAATTTATTCAGGGAAAGAAGTAGAGGTGGCGCTTCAGGATCTCTGCCATAGCAACATTCACATAAATTAAGATTAAACTTACTTTCTATGATATTATAAAATACCATTATACCTATTGCTAAGACTTTCATTCCCAAGGAGAGCAATTATAAGACAAGCACAGCAAGGGTAAGTTAAACTTGTTTTCCAAATGCTGAAGCTCTGTGCTCCTAGTTGGTGGGTCCCTACTAACACAACCCTCACTGCGGGCGTGGCTACACCAGGCTCCCCGCACACTACAAGCCATCAGGAACCTGAGCGTGGTTATGCAGAGCAGCCTGTCCTATGCCACTCGCTGACTGTGTGAATCACAGATCCAAACTCATGAACATTAATCCAGGGGCATAAATTACGAGTACTTTCTCAAGCCCAATACCTTCCCTTAGACTTGTTCCGCTGCATGCAATTACTTTGGGTCTTAAGCGGATACTACGGCAAGTGTTTCATTTGACACAGTTTCTCCAGAGTAAAGACTACATTTCTCAAAATGATGAAGCGGTGAAAGTGTTCCTTGTAACTTAGTGTCTGGCCGCCAGTAATTCTGTAAAGAGAACACATTCATAGCACTGAGGTTTCTGTAGTTATGAATAATGATAAAGCACACTGAGACTTAAAAGTGTCTTTTCAAATTTATAATAGCAACAGACACTGCACTCTTGCAAAAAGGTGCTACAAGACAGTCAAGGCACTATTTTAAAATTCATTCTTAAATCTAAATATGGTGCAGTCTTAACAGCAGCGCACCGAGGCAGACTATTTAGTGAACTGCTGACCCTCAGCACATTGACTAGATGTAAGGGTTCCCCGGAGCGTCAGCATTCCTCGTCTAGGACAGGCCAAGGCAGGGACATAGAGAGCCTGCAAAGGGCTACAACAAATCGACACCGCAGAAGCTCCTTTGCTTGTTGCTCCCTTTAAATATTTTCCTTTCTGGTCCTTTTCCTCTGCAACAACAAAATAAGTGTCATCAAATACACAGCGACTTGTTACCTTCTCATTAATTATGCAGCATCAATTCCATGGACATTTGGAGTTCATTTAAATGACTCTGAGCACAAGAACAATTTAAGACTGAGTTGTAACAACACAGCATTACATTAAATTGCAATTAAGTAATTGAATTGTATGTCAAACACCAAAACCTGAGAACTGATTCAGACAGACTAGCAGTGAAGACCTGGACTACTTCTTTTACAGACAGAACTTTAAATACTATTATTCACTAATTTACTATCTCATTGAAAGCTAATGCCTGTTTATTATCTGAGAACACAATGAAACCCATAGCAATGTTAAGTAAAAAAATATATTTGATTCTAATAATACACCTACTATATCAAATTAATACATCAGATGAAGAGATAAAAAATGTTAAAAATCAGACTTTTAACCAACTCTACCTATAGGCTATTGACAAAAACCAGATTTTATTGTACTTTTCATTGCTTGGGAACAATGATTTCAGCTCAAATATTCTGACTCAAAAACTCCAAGTCAGGCATTAAATATTACATCTGCTATAAAATGTTACAAAATTGGGCAAAGACATTACTTAGTAACTTCTAATAAGATTAAATCAAAATTCTATTAATTACACAGTTTGCTATATTAGCATAGCGCAGAAATTATGAAGAGAACTGTACTTCGAGTTAGAAATGTCTCTGGTATAAAGTCAAGAAAATTTAAAGTCAGCTGTACACACTGTAACACACTCTCTGAACCTTCATTTGAACACAAAACACAAATTAACTGACATGTTTAGGCAATTATCTTCTATCATAACAATCAAAAACTTAATTTACACAAGAGATGCAGTGGATGCATTTCCAATTCCCCCTCTAGCTTTCCCAAGACAGCAACTGATCCAAACTAATACAGTCATTCATTTTATAGAGGTGGGGGAAAAGAGGGTTTTTTTAAATTATTAATTATTTTAAAGTAAATGGAAGAACTGTGATCTTGCCTATAAGGAAAAGACTGGAAATATATAACATATGACAATGGATGTTTTACATACTGGCATAGTCATCCAGACCAATATCCTATTTTAATAATACAACTATTTTTTTCTCACAGAAAACTTTTAGCACAAAGGGATTCTATTCGATTTTTAAAACCAGTTTTTCAAAGGGCAAGGAGGGAACAAAAGGGGACAGAATTAATTTTGGAGTCAGGTTCCTGGAACAGGATTTGCCTTTTGTAACTCCTGAGCAAGATGTTTGCTCCTGTCTCCCATTAGCATTTACAACAGGAGCCACGGCAAGCCTACCTTCCTAATTAAAATATATAGAGAAATCAGTGTCACTTAGCAAGACAAGAGGGGACTGGATAACTTAGTGACACAGAGGGAAAGAACAATAATTCTTTTTCCTCCATTCTTTCTATACACTCATGTCTTGTCTACATCAGAGGGATTTTTTACTCACTTTTTTTTAAAAAAAAGTACAGGGCTGGGTCTGATTTGTACAATTGTAATACTTCAAGTCTTTTTTTTTGTAATAAATTAATACACACGCTCTTTGTATACTCTGTCTCCTGTATGCAATATTCAAATTCCACTAAAATCCGTTGCAAATACCACAGCCTTATTTTGAAAGGTGAATAAAAAGCCACAAGAAAAAGTCTTTTTACAACTAAAATTTTGTCTCCTGGAGATATGAACTACTTTTCCTCTAGTATTTTTTTTGTCCCCTGCCCCATTCCTTTGTATATACAATCTCACAGCCTTCTATTAGCAATGGTATATAAATCAGTCGTTTTTTTTTTTTTTTTCACAAAAGAACAGAACACAATGGATACTATCTACTCAAAAAGTCAGAAAATGGAAGTATTTGTAAATTATTCCTTTTAAAATTAATAGGGCACTCAGACACTGTCACATGCAAGGCAGTAAATAATATATTTTTTTTGATTCCAAACGAGAGACAACAGGCTTTTGCCTTTTTTTTTTTTTCTTTTCAAAAAAAGCAATGACCCACTTCCTTCACTGCCATTGCTGTTCACACAAGGCAGTGATATGCAGATTTTAAAAGTAATCACCCTGGATCAGCAAGAAGAGTCTGATGCAGCGTTGTATGAAAATACCAATGGACCAGTATAACATTTTGTCTACCTTCAGCTCTGGTTTTGGTTAGAACCTGCAACATGCTCATTGATACAAGACAGTAGTAAAATAGGTTGTCTTCCCTACAAACCAAAGCAAACCCTGAAATCCCTAAACCCCATAACTAATTTTTACTTATACCAGTTACTAAACAGTTAAGAGAAAAATCATCACTATGAAATCTATTTTGTTTCATATATAGAGGTAAAAACTATTACTAAGATCTCAGTGGTTGTCAGTGCTTGTCAGAAAACCTGAATCCATTTGTTCTAATATTGAGATACACTCGAACCACCTTCCTTGGAGATGCACACATTAGCAGCATACAAATTAGCAGCACACAGGTACTTGAAATTCTTGCAAAGCTGGCAGTAAGCACACACAGTAGGTTTTGCTTTGGACAGACAACAGCACTTCCTTCCACACTTCTAAGAACTTCCCTTGGCCCATAAAGCTATTTGAAGAAAGATGTACCTGGAAGACCTTCATTCTGGGAAAACAACAGTTAGACGTTCTCAAAGTTGAAATAAAAAGTCTCCATCAACTTCTTAAACTCCCTCTCACTTCACTGACTAAATGCAAAGTAAATCAGTTATGACAATCCATGCTTTGCTTTCACTACATTCTCAAAATAAAGAGGTTCAATTCTGAAATTTGATCAATATTCGTACCATCTTACATACCAAGTTAATTGGTAAAAATGCTGCAATACATACTTTGAGACATTTCTGAAGAACAATTTAAGTATTTATTACCCAACGAGAATAAATCCCCAGTTTGCAAATATTGATGGCTGTTAATGCAAACACTACATTGTGAAAAGGGTTTCAAAGTGACTTACGTGAGACATATAAACAGGATAAAAATAGAACTAAACATATCAGAATGAGACCATGAAGGTATAATTTAGATACACATACAAAATTCAAAGTCTTTTTTCCTCTCAATAAGAGAGCTATTAAAACCACAAAAGAGTCACAATAAAAAAAAAAGCAGGCTTTAACAAAGGACTGACTTTGAATAGTTTTAAAAATTAGGACTATGTAGCTTTGCAGCAGTACAATACATATTACAAGCACATACTCTGAAAAGGCCTGTATTTAAAATTTCGCTACATAATTTTACAAAGGAGATCTAGCAGTCCTCAGACTATATATATAATTAAGAATGAAAGTTGCAAACAAAAAGCTAATAAAAATCTGGGTAGAGAAAACTGAAGTCAATCGTACATTTTATATATTCTTTAACTAAGATAAATTATCCAGTTTAGCATTTATAATCCTAGCAAAACTCTGGGATTTGCACACTAGCAGGACAAGCACTTCAGTCACTGTAATCTATGACTTTCATCTCATTAACCTGGCTTCATAATCTGAATCCAGCTATCACACAGTGAATTACAAACTCATCCAGACCCACAACCTATTTCTGATGCACCAGTCACTTTCTGCCCAAGTACTCATCTTTCCCTAACAGGGGCACTCTGGAAATCTAAGGAAGTCAGCCCAGCTGGCCTTGCTCTTTCTAATCTCCTCCTGGTTTTCTGTTTTCATACTGCCGATCTCAAACATTTACCAGTGATAATTCAGGTACAAAATTCAACTTTCCATATAAAAATGACACGTTTTGGAAGAAATTTGGCTCTTAGTAGCTAGATTTCTACTGCTTATTTCTCATTCTATTCTCTGCAGCCAAAGGCAGGCATCAATACCAAAGCCGTTTCATCCTTACGCATAGAAGCTGGAAAACATCATATTATCATGCTGGTATGAAGCTTGGATCTTACAGAGAATGCTAAAGATTTAGTCAGGCTGGACAAGACAGTAATTGTCAGCACATATATATATTTGCCACCCCAACCTGAACGCAATGGTGAAAAGCAGAAGATGGAGGAAATAAAAAATAAATTGATCACTGACCAGTAAAAAAAGTGTGCCTTGGGAATATGGACTATGGAAAATAAGCTCACTAAAGCTGCCAGCAACTGTGTGAATATATTTTCCTCTTTTCACATTGCAAAAAGTGAGACATCATAGGCTTTCTCCCCGCTGAAAGGCAACTAGCAGTCTGCAGTGATGAAAACCCTCTGAGAGAAAAGAGTTGGAAGCTGTTGGAATGAAATGGACTCAGTGGATTCATCTCTGACTGATATAAAACTGAGCTTCTTAAAGCTAATGTTCACTCAGGTCTAACAATGTATATAAATTCATAAAGGGGATTTAAGTGATAATTTTAAACAGACTCCATATTTCTATTAGAAATCAGATATATACATTATCAAGCATCCTCTGCCTGAAAGGCAAGAGTCTTATCTTAAAAAAAATCTCAAGTGATGCTTTATGCTGTCCAATGACCACAATAATTACAACTATTTACTAGGGGGAAAAAAAATAATAGTCTAGCCTGTGATCTTATTGGGCTCTTTAAGGAGAAAAGACACCCTGGTGCCATCTGATTGCTTTAGCCTGATTTTTCCAGGAAACTAATGTTCTTATGCTAAGACTAAATACAAAATTATAACATTTGAACCATGTTGTCCAAGTTCCATCTACGTTGGATGTCTCAGAGATGAATTTCACAGACATTACAGAAAAATAAGACCCGACACAGTGACTCTTGAGGGACAAGCGACCATAGTTTTGTCCCTTTCCCCTGGAGACAGCAATCTACTAGCTAATCAGAATCCAGGTACTGTCTGTCGAAACCACAAGTTCTTAACCTGCCCAAAAACCACTGAGACAGGCTGAAAGGACTGGCAGAAGATGTAGACAGAAGGAAGCTGAGGATCAGACACTGGAGACTAAAATACGTAGGGAATTAACCTAGAAGAAAGCCATTTTTTACATCTACTACTCATGGAACAACCTGATTCATGTTTATAAAGTATTCTCAAGCCACAGTACTTTAGGACCCTCCCCCAAAGCAATATTTGAACAACCAATACATATAAAAAAACATACACACAGGTAAATTTAGTAAGTCAATACCAATTAACTAAAAGGGATGAAAACCACTGCAATTATTATTGTGACTGGATAACTTTAACTATCTTGGTACAATGCAATATAACAACATAGATTTGTGCTGAGGTGTCTAAACAAAAGACAGAGCACATTTCTTTTCACCAAAATGCCCGAGTAATATGATAAACATTGAAACAGAACAGTGAAAAAAACCTCCCAACATTTAGTCTTCATATAAATAGATATTATTTGTATACGTAGCCTGTCAGGCAGCCTTTTAAAGGCCTGGTTTTCAAAATAGATTTTATATAGTTCCCCGCACCCTTCTTGCTCCCCGCAAGAAGAAAGAAGAAAAAAAACTTCAATAAAATAAGTAGAATAACTAATGCCCAAAAAAATCTAGTGCATATACAAATTATTGTTGACTCATATTGTAAATTGCCTGTCCACTACAAGCCTTCAGAATAACGTAACAAGGAAAAAACTGTTTTTCAATCACTGCCATCCATCATCTTGGTAAACAAGTAAAATGTATACTCTGCCATCTGCTAGCTATTAGTCTGTGTAATCATAAAATATCATGTAATGTAATCATAAAAACACTATTATTACCTACTCTTTCAATTTATAAGCAAATATCTCTATCTGCCATATGATTTCATGCTAGCATGGGGCTTGAACCTTCTGCACTGCTCACCATCAATCTAGTCGTCAATCTAAGTGTCTCCTGTTCGGTCCTCCTCTATGTTTGGAAAATGCTCAGCATGGCAGTTCCCTATTTGATCCCAGAAGAAACCATGTGAAGAGAAGGGTCAGTAAACGATCCAGCTGTCAAGGACCCGAACAGTTCAACAAGGGCTACCAGACAGTCACTGCTCTTTGTTCAGACAAAGATGTCGCCAAGGAGAAAACTGTCATTTCTGAGAGTTTTTTTCCTGTACAATGTTCTGTTTAGTTTTGATACTTAGTATAAAACATACTTGTATGAGAAAAAGCCCTAGAAAAGTTACAAATACCTGAAATTACACCTTTAAAAAGCACAGTAGAAACTGTTAAATCAGAGATATAACTTCTTCCTTTTAAATAGATTGACAACCAAAGCTATCAGTTAGATAGCAAACACGTTAATGAGGAACTCCGTACAGGGAAACTGGTAATATTTTCTAGTGATATATTACTAAAAGGTTTTTAAATGATGGTACTGATCTTATTCCCAGTAATTTCTCAATAAATGGAAAAGTGAAGGTCACATAAAATTACATTGGCTCCTTTCAGCAGCTCACAGAACTTGCCAGAGTTACTACACCATCAGACCAAGCTCAACCAAGGGTCCAGTTATCCAGGGCTCCAACATCTACTTCTTATCACATATTTTTACTTTATGACAGAAAAATCAGGACAGACTCTGCTTAAGCAGTGTTTTTTCCCTCCAGCTAAATACCCAAGACAAAGCTAATAGCGTGACACACAAGCCGCTATTTCAGCTGCATGTGACTCCCATTTGTTGACACACATAGGTGATTCTCCACTGAATTTAGGGCTAGAATCTGCTCCCGCAGTGAAGGAACAAAGCCGAGCAGCATACCATGGGAATACTTGGAGTTCTGGAGGCCTACCAGGTGTTTCTGTAAATTGAAACGGCACCTTTAATATATAGCAGATCCACTGTACACAGATGGACTTCAAAACTCTGAATGAACATGCCTCTTAAGCTACAGAAGTAACTTCCCTTTCTTCAGCTTAGCCATTTCAGCACCAACTTGGTCATAACCTGTCAGAACCCTCAATTTTCTTTCGTTTCTTGGTCAGTAGCATTCTGACATATTCCAAGAACGCTGTCAGTATACATTAAGAGCATCCTCCAAGAGCCCGGTTCAGTTTGGGAGCCCTTTAAGGAACAGAACTCATTCAAACTCCTGAAGTAAGGAGCAAACTCAACCAACTCTCTCAAACACATCCATCTCCTAATCCTAATGTAAAGCTCTTCTCCAGCTATTTGTGAACTGCAGTTCATAACACAGATACTGTTGCAATGGTGAAGAATTAAGAGTTCAAGAACTGTACCTAAAGACTACACTATCCCCACTGCAAAACCCACCATTGAGCAATTCGGGAATGAAGTGCATACAACAGCAAGTAAAGTTTCCCATTAAAAACTAAATACTAATATATAATACAAAAATATCTTATGCATTATGGTGCAAGCTTTAGCTGTATAATGACAGATTTGCTACAGAGCCTATGACTTCTCTCATTTTCTTAACTTCCTATACTTTGTGTGTCTGTTGTACGCGACTTTGAAATCTGTTAAATCTATTGCATGTAAGAAATGTAGCAGTTACTGATCTCATAAAACATGTACATGGACAAAAGAAATGAGATAGTGATATTAAAATGGTTTTCAGTCTGGAAGAGATTTTGTTTCCTTGGATGCATCCTATAAGTCTAGCCAACTTGACCGTTAAAGCCACTCTTGTTACAACACTGACAGTGAAAAATTAAAGGAAGTCTCCAAAAACAAAAAGGCACTTCCTTTTTTTCTGGTAAAGTCTGTAATTATGCCATACAGTATGTGATATGAAGGAATAAAGTGCTCCAGAGAAACTTAAGAGAGCTTCAGTATACAACTCTGCCTTTTTTTTTTTTTTCAGTTGGGCACAGGCACAAGGAGAGAAATCAGTCAGGGGAAAAAAAAAAAAATCTTCTGGACTACTTTCTCAATTCCTCTCTTTGTGACATTTTAAAACAGAGGCCATTCTCCTACACATTACAGCAACACGCATCCTTCATCCTTGTTGTAATACATTAGGACAAGGGAACGCCTTATGAGAGAGATATATGATGGATATGCTTTGTCTCAAGCAAAAGTAACATTAGAAAATTGGCGCAAGAATGAAAGAATATTTCATTTAGTTTTTAGGATTCTTTATAATAAGAGATAGAGTTTAAAATTCTGCTCAACAAGAAGTTTGACTTTCTTATATCAGCCACGTGGTTAACTTGCAGAAAAATCATAAAACCACTTGCTATCACCAATTCTACACTTTTGCAGAAAAAGTTCTTTATATCTCTCTTTCAGTCTCTTTACATATTTGTTTTCAGAATTCATAACATATGACCATCTCAGAATTTCTAACACCAGCTCCATAGAATCTGATCCAAATGTTTAATTCAGCTTGTAGCTTTTACTGACAGTTGTAAAGGGAAAACAGAAAAACATTTGCTTGACAATTTTGCCTCTGTACTAATAGCCAACTCTGTTGATCATTGACATGATAAAACTGTCAGCACTCTAAAAACATTTACTAGTCTAATCAGGCAGTGATTCCAAAACTACAGCAGCAGAGACGAGCACTGTTTCAACACCTAATTGTGCTAATTTGACCTGGAGCATCAGGCATTGATATACAACTACTGCATCTGCCAAACTAGCCAAAGTGTGTTACATCTGCAAGTTTAAGCAAGACAACATCCAGTTCTGCATGAGTCAGAACGATATGGACAGAGGCTGAATGTGACTAAACGTGAAATCTGCTTATAAAAAGCAAATCAAGAAGAAAAATTAGAAGAAAGCAAATCGGAAGAGTGCATTAATGAGTCAGAACTTGCACTGTATGGGAATTTTGATCTCGAACTGGAATACTGGATATTCCAGGGAGTGATTTGTTGCATTGTTTAATCAGTGCATATTATGAAGATGAGGTAATTAGGTATCTGATCGAAAAGAAGGAAAGCAGCGAACAGTGTGCAGAGGCCAGCCACAATGCAGGGTAGGAGCCAGGAAGAAGCCACCAGAGCAATCAGGTAAGCCACCAACACCATGGCAGAAAAGCAGGCAGCAAGGAGGTAGGGTTGAGTGGGACTAAAGGTAGCAAAACTCTACTTTCTTTCTCCCACACTGCCCAGTGAATTGCCAAGAAATTTATGACTTCTTATGCACAAGAAGAAAAACAGAACTTAATTGCCACTTGGCAACATGCACCTGCAATAAATATCAAAGTATTATTTTCTAAAAGAAAAGTAAATTATAGCTATTATCCCCCACCCAAATTTTTTATGTTATCCATTACATATCTTTGTAATTCTATGATGGCTCTGAGTTCATGACAAGCAGATATTGTTTAGAGCAGCCTGCTATTTCTAAATGACAGCATTCACAGTTGAGGTATCAATTAGAAGGGGAAAAGTTAATAATCCAAGCAGAGTTCAATTTCTTGCTATTGCAGTCAAGATTTTAATTCTCCATAAGAAACAGCCACACAATTCTATAATAAATGACTATGCAGCATTTTAACAACCCATAACAAATGACTTTGCAACACAACAATAAAGTATCTTCCCTAGTTTTAGATGAGTAAATAAGGAAGTATGAAAAAAATGACACTTGGATGCAAGATCAGCACACCTATTCATATTTTCAGGAAACATCTGATTGTGAGACCAAAATTGTGCATAAATTCAGAATTTACTTGCATTTCTAATACATACATTTTAAGACCCAAATAATACTAAATTATCAGGAAAAAAATGTTGGTATTCAGCATTTCAAATTCAATGATGTGTTCAGAAAAAGTTTAGGTACCTAATATGACTAACTAAAGGAAAACCTTTCATACAGATAGATGGTTTTGCTAATACATACTCCACCTTTCTCAGCCTGTACTCACATAGCTCTCTAAGGCCTTCATATGCTAGATTTAACTTAACACCATGAATTCCTGTGGCAGGTGTGACCACCCTGACAAGGACCTGATAAAGATTATGGCCTACTAAGGACCTGACAAATACCGCACTGGCCAAAGACCAAGGCTTTCCAGGTGTTGAATCCTGATTACTTTTTTTAGGTTTTAAGAAGAAGTGAGGGGAAGATGTTCTTTCACTGCATGGAACACGAAGGTCAACAATGGACTGACTGGAAATCCCATTTCTATCCATCCTGGCACCGCTAGACATGGAGGAGGTGAAGAACTGTTACCAGACACTCAGTTCCTGGAAAATGTGTGTCACCAGCCAGTCAGAATGACCACAGATCAGACTTGACTATACTATAAAACAGGGACCCCCTGGAGACCCCCTTTGAGTTATCTTCTCACAACTGCAGGCCTACAGTGAGGACTCTCCCCATGGTATTGGAATAATTGGATATACCCTTGAGTGGCCCCTCACCCTTCTGGATGAGTGATTCTATTTTCTGTCTGCCCTTGAGAGAGAAATTTCCTTTCATGAGAGACTGATTGTGCAAGTTTTGAGTCATTCCCCTAAAGGACTGTTTGTGAAACTTCAGAAATCATAAGGTAGTTCTGTAGTAATATTTCCAACAGACATTCAAACTTGTGGTTTACTTTGTTTGTACAAAACACTAAGTAATTTTGGTTGGGAGTGAATCTTCATTTTGGTTCAGTAACTGTCTGTTTTTTTGGGTGCTTTCCTGGCAATTCCTAAGGCAAGGACTATCAATCATCTTCCATCTCCGTGCAATAAGCAGTGCAGTAGAGCTCCTTCCCACAAGTGTCTTTTGGAAAAAACCCATGCAAAGTAGAAATGCTAAAGCATTAAGGTCAAATGTGTCAGCCAAGACCACTGGAGAATATAATGCTGTTATTAATTAGACAATAGATCCAGTAGGACACTAAGTCAGTGCACCAAGTTCGCTACCAATCTTTAAAATTTATTTTATGATTTTTTTAATTTCTTGTATAAGATTCAGTCTCAAAGAACAGATACACACTTACATGACAAAAAAAAAATCAAAAGGAGACTAGCAGTTGGATTATTAAAAACACTCAGGACCCTTAAGATACTAAAAAGGTGTCTCCAGAGATTCTCAAAGTCCAAATGCTTAATTCCTACCCAATTCCATAGGTAAAAATAGGGTCTCAACCCTTGTTTCTTAACAAGAGATTCTTACCGAAACTGAGACTAGGGGTTATGCTCCCGTTTTCCAGGGCTGGGTCCATGCTTGGCAATTCACTTCAAGCGCTTTGATTTCAAGCGGCTTTTACCAGGATCAGAGACTGAAATAAAAATATAAGCATACCAGCCCTTATTTGCTTTGTCCCTTGAAGTGATGATCCAGTAACCTACCAAGTTAACTGTAGGTGAACAGAAGTGCTGTAATACTCCAATAAATCAGAAGGCATTCCAACTTCTAGGTTTATATTATAGAGAAATACCACCTTTCCAAGTAGACTTTAATTTCTTATTATAGTATGAGCGGGAATTAAGTATTCTCAGTACTTAATTTTCTCTTAGAAAATTATACCACAAACAATTTTCTCTTAAAAGCTTTACAATCAGTCATAGTAAAGAATAGAGCTTAGTTTTATTTGCAGTATAAAACTTCTATATATTAGGCTATTTCTTAACATATTTTTGTAACAGTTTCTCAGTCAATTGTTCAAAACTTCCCCAATACAGCACATGGATGAGTTTTTCTGGCACACATTTGGAATGACCGACAATCCACCCATAGCAAGTTCCTTTAACTTACGCGACACAAATGCCGCAGCTGTACCAAACACACTGGTTTTGCTTTAAAGTAAATTATGTTCTCAAAATATGTACCCAATGACATATTTTGGAAAATATGTATAAGACAGGCTACATAACTACCTCCTCTGTCTGTTTTCATTATACTTCACAAACAGAGCACCTTAAAATTTCAAAGACACTTACTATGAGGTGTCCGGTAAACTAACTTCTCATTCCTTGAAGTATTATATAGAGCAGCAACAGTTTCAGTTTCTTGAACTTCATCAATGCTGCAGTTGATCCCCCTTCTTCAAAAGATAGTAGTATGCATACCATACAGCAAAAAATAATTTACAAAGACATGAAAAGTGATAAAACCTTACGTGTATCTTTATCTTCAACCACCAATTTAATTTTTGTAAACCCTTGATCACCTAGAGTTATGTGAGAAAAACCCTACACCTTCCTCCTTTTATTGGCCCTCCAAGTATACACATAACAGTAGTTTCATGGTTTAACTAGGTTATCTCCTAGTTTCAGATCCTTTACTCTCTTGGGAATATTACCATTCTTGAGCTATGCAACTTGATGCACACGCCACAATAGTATTTTTTTCTGACGCAGGCTGAAAATAATGGTACTGGCGGTGGAGACAAGTGCAAGCTCGCCATCTCAGCATTACCACAGAATGAGGACTCATATTACACATCTGAGAAACAAAAAATAAATGTGTAAACCACGTTAAAAGGTAACATAACTAAACATTCCAGGAGCTACAAAACATTCCATAGTTGCTCAAGAATAACAATACAGACACCAGAAAGTAAAATCCTAACACTGATTTAAAATCAATGAAGGTCTAACGCCTGGGTATTCTTAGAGGGCATCAGTTAAAAGCTCCGGATTAAAATAAACAGGCTGGGTACATTAAATTAATCTGCATCTTACCCAGAAGTTGGGACACCCAAACCAGAATCAGGATCCAAAATCTGCAAAATACAATGCAAACTCCTTCCTGGAGCTTCTTAAGCACTGGATGTGCCTGCCAAGAGAGGCTGTAACATCTCCATGCTTGAGGATTTTATGAGCTTGACTTAACATGACCCTGAGCCACCTGACTCCTATTTGAAGGTAGCACTGCTTTGAGCAAGAGGTTGGTCTAGATGACCAGGCATCAAACCAGTGATTCCCAAAGATGTTTAACTTCAGCTAATGTTAAAACAAACACACACACATGCAGACAAAATGCTGTAAAGGTGCACTCTTTTCCCCATCTCTGTTTCCTCACCAACCCAAGCCAATATTAGACAATTTTATTCTGCATATTCAAACTCCTCAATATTGCTTTTTCTTTCCATCAGGGAATTTCTCAGCTGCCTTTAAACCAGATTGCACACATTCCTCTTCTCCCCAGAGTGTTCCCCAAACGCTTGGGGAAATACTGCTCCCACTACAAGTTTCAGTTCTCTTTGTATGATGACCTATAGATCAGACTCACAAATGTTTTCAAAACTGCCTAAGACATGATTAACTGATTCTGAGTTCAAATGTGAAAAGTCAGTTTGTCTACCCAGGAGCTATTCCTTTGCCAAGGATGCTCCCTTTAAAAATAAAGTGAAATATTAACATCATTATTAGGCCTATGCCAGGTGGAAGTTTTCCACAACACCATCTGTAGGGTTTATTTCTCATGGTGTTTTCAGCCCAGCACTCGTATATCTTCCACAGCCTGGTATCAAACAATCAATATACACAGCATCTTTTCAGACACAAACTGGTGAGAATCCCAAGCACATCAAAACAATGATGTTAATGTTGGCCTGTTCAGAGTCCCTTTGCTCTGACATTTTAATGATTGCAAGGTGCACTGTTTCAGAAAGTGGTCACAATACTGGAGGAAGATGAGCTTAAGGTTAGCATTTGCTCTGAGCAGCTTTCTGAATCAGCCTTTAATGGTTTTATGTAAGCACCAGCAATGATACAAAAGAACAGTGCAACTCTGCCTTACTTTTGCTTAAACAGGAATGAACACCAACCTCACATATGTGAGTTAAAGTTAAAAAAAAACAAACCCCAAATGTTTCTTGCTATTTATGATAGTCTTAAAAGTACTCAATCTATACCAGCATCCCCTTTCTGAAACATAATATCATGGCTGTAGATAAAATCAGGAAGGCACACTGTAAATTTTTCTTGAAGTATTTATTCACTGCCTAAATGCAATCTTTTTTTGCTGAAATTCAAAAGACCTTCTCTTCCCAAAATGAAATGGAAGTTTAAGTGCAATTGGAAGTCAGGAAAAATAAAAGGTAAATTTATTTTATCTATTAGACAGAGTCAAACTGAATGTTAACCTATAGTCTAACACATAAGAGTAGAATTTTTGCTGAAATCTCAATTATTTTGAAAAGATTTTTAAAAAATTATTTGAAAAGGAAACTTAAAAGCTTAATACCAATCCTACCATTTCAAACAGTCTTTACATAACTTCAGAATGTAAGCCATTCAGCATTGCCCAGAAATTTAATTAGTCTCCAAGTCAGAGCATCCAAATTACAGAAGCACCATAAAACCCACTGTGCTCCTAAAAGCAGGCTAGACGATAAAGTTTGTTACACATTTCAGGAAATGTTAATTCTCATCTTTATATTGTAGTATAGTCTGATTCCCCTCCCCTGCCCACAACTTTACTGGCACAGAAATTCTTCTTTACAATGGTACAATTGTGAAATCCCAATTACACTGAGCAAATTTGCATGCAATATTTTAGCACATTCAAGATACTGAAATCATTCTTTAAAATACTCTGCAGCATCAAGTATTTTATCTGGTTTCATCATTTGTACAAAATAGCTTGCAGTGATTTGTTACATGATATTCTGAAATACTCTGCAGCTGTAGCCTGCAGAATTAAAAGCTCTCTCCTTTTTTCAGTTAGTTATTAGGATCTCAGGAATTCCAACAACAAAATGTTAAACATGAATGTCGACAAAATTAGTTGTATTGTTTGCCTTTAGCTACCTGTAGCTCTAAGAATTCTTATAAAGTCATGGGAATCACCAAGACACTTTAATGTGCTAGGGATTATGTATAAATTGTTTACTTAATTTCATTAAAAGTAATGTCCATTACACCCATTATAGACTCTATACCAACATCACCATTGTGTTCATTAAGAGGTGCAATCAAAAACTTTTATTTGTTTTATTATTCAATGCACATTTGATGTATATGTTTAGCTGCCTTTATTGTCAAGCCTAACGGAAGTTCAATGTGAAATGGACTCAGTAACAATCTTCATTATAAAAGTACTTTTTATGTCCTCATAGGCAACAGTAGCTGTTTCTGCTGCACTCCATTCATTTATCCATTCTATCACTGCCTTTGCAAACAGAAGCCTGAAATTCCTTTCAGGATTCACGAAGAGCAGGAAGTGTTCTGTATTGCTATCTCCAGACAACGCTGCATGTTGCTGCATGCCATCTCTAAAACACTACACACCTTTTTCCTTAAATACAACCCTGAAAGTGGAAGAACACTGACATGTCCTAAACCCAGCTTTTTAAAATTTCAGTTATTTTTTTTATTCTGTCTGTGCTGTCACGGTTTGCAGTCAATGTGATTTTCAAGACAAAAGGTGGTTTGTATAGCAGACAAACCTGACAGCTGCAATTTAAAGCAGTACTACCGCCTGATCTCTACACCTCTGCTCTGTGCTTGAAGGCAATAGCTCCATTACAACAGTAACAGAGGCAGCAAAGTTACCACAATTCACAGCCCAAGATATTAGTTCAGAATTTTAGAAATTTTCCAAAATACCACTGGACGAGGTGGCCTCAAGTTGCATCAGGGGAGGTTTAGGTTGAACATCAGGAAAAATTTCTTTCCTGAAAGAGGGGTGAAGGAGTAGAACAGTCTGCCCAGGGTAGTAGTGGAGTCACCATCCCCGGAGGTGTATTAAAAAAGGTGTAGACATGGCACTTTGTGACATGGTTCAGTAGTCATGGTGCTGTTGGGCTGATGGTTGGACTTGATCTTACAGGCCTTTCCCAACCTTTATGATTCTATGACAATGCAGTCAGTGAGAGGCTATACCATATTACCATGTGCTGTACTATAACGCAAGCTAAACGGTCTATGACTTTTTTTTTTCCAAATTGGAAATAATATTGTTCATCATCTTGTTAAGTTAGCTTAATGCTGATAGTTTTATAGTCTCACAAGAGCAATATGAACTAGTTTGATTTTCTTTGAGGTAATATTGATATCAGCTTCTATGTGAATACAACATTCTGTAGCCACAGGTAAAACTAATTTTGATTAAGTTCCTTAATACTACAAACATTATACTCATGAATATAACTGGTTAGAATATAGTTTACAGAGAAGCCATCTAAGCACTGACTACAGAAGTTGCAGATACAGAGCCTTATAAATAAACTAGTAAGGATGGTGGGAAAATCCTATTTAAAAAACAACATAAGGTCCTAGAATATACATGTATTTATATCTAATAAGTAACAAACCCCAAGTTTACAAACCCTACCAAAGGAATCTAAGGTAAAACAGGAAGGATCAAATGTTGTCTCGGGTATTGTTAAGATTTTGTTCAAACTTTCCAGCCTTCCATAAATTAAAATAAAACACACTCTCCCTTTATTAGTATGTTATACTTGTATTGTCACATGCTTATTCTAACGCTAACCTAACTGTGCAAATGATGATGTATGTAAGTGTGGTTACAATTTCCAGTGGTATGAGTCCTTTGTGGTTAGCAAACAAGCAATAATTTTTTTCTTACTATAGTGATACAGCTCATGTATGAATCTTACAAAAGACGGATGACTTTTTTTTTCTCAAAGGGGAGTTCCACTGTTTTAGTAATCATCACTGGCAAAATAATCATGCTATCAAAAGTCTAATGCAGCTGGAACTCAAGATCTGTCAGTAACTGAAAACACAATGCTGGCAAAAACGGTGTTATAAGATTATGATAGTTTTTCAGATAACTTGGAAATCATATTAGCTATGTGAAGTTAGGAGGAAAAAAGTGAAAAAAGTGATTCACCTGTTTCATACACATTGAAATTTGAACTTCATGTAAAAGTATACATGTATATATTCACATTACAAGTTGATGTATCTTTACAGATATATATCTGGAGAAGTACCTAGCAAGCAGCAAAAACAACAGACAATACTTGTTTTAAATGGACTGAACATTAAAGTCTTGAAATGGAACAGTTACAATCAGGAAAAAACAGCAGGCATTGATTCTTATACTATAGAATTTACTACAATGGCAAGTTCTACCATGCACAGTGTTTTTCTGTACTTGGAATAGTATTTCCAAGGAACACTCACGTACACATTAAAGTTCCCCCCCACTGCATCGGAACACTCACGTATTAATGAAATACTTGCAATGGTGTTCCAAATAAATAAGAAACTGTGCAGCAGTTACTTACAATGAAACATAAAATGTCCCCCCTAATTTAGAAGTATAAAAGACTCAGTTATAAGTAAAAAATACCACATACAACTAAGCAGAATGCTTAAAGGCTACTTTATGTGTGTTAACAGCAATATTCAGCTACTTAGCATTAAAGAATAATAACACTAAACCCTCCCTTGGAGGTGATTATTTTCATTGTTGATAGGTCAGTAACTGAGCTTTCAGAAGTTAACCTCTGACTAAAAGACAGCAAGTTTTTTTAGGTCATGAGGTCCTACGTGTAGTCTCTCAGCAGACAAGCATAAAAGTCCTAAAATAACAAGCACACACACAGGTTTCTCTTAATTTGCCCTGTTGGATTCCTATAATAAGCGCTTAACAACTCCATCCCCAGAGCAACTCTGCAGTCATCAACAAGACCATTTACCACATGATTTAGCAAACATTTCCAAGATTTTCACTTGCATGTGCTACACAGAATTGGAATAGGAATTAATGGGCAATAATGTTCTTGCCTTCACAGTTCTTTTTGTATCAGATCCAAGATGAGAAAGAAGCTAAATTTCCAGAATGCATACAGAAGTTGTAATGCTATGGGACCAGGCTGCTCTCTCCTGTTTACTGTGTGGTGGTCCATCAAGGATTTTGCCCTTTCTCTCTTTCAGCCCAGTATTTGGGTTTGAAGGAAGATGGTGAAAAAAGATTATTCAGAATGTAGTAGCATTCACATAAACCAATAGTGGAATTCACACTGTTTGTAACATTCACAATGAAGTATGCAGGCGTCTTTAACAAAATAAGCCACTTTTTCTTTACCCTGCATTAAAGCCCCTAACCAGGAATTTAAGAGCCATGCAAACTGAGAGCAGGAACCTAAGGGAGGAGGATCCTAGTCTTTCCAGGAACAGAATTCAGATCTACTTTGGCATTGGCTCAACACATCCACTACTCACTTTGTTCTCTGTCTGATGTTCTCACCAGGAAACATGGCAGTCTCTTTAACAGACTTGAGGAAAGATTAAGGCAAAAGTGACACTAAATGAAGTAACTAAGCCTGATTCTCATTGCCCGAAACATTTTACAGTGACCTTACTAGTATCTGATTGCTATTTTAATGGCCTCTCTCCGCTATCTTCTCCACACTTTACAATCTCCATTAATTAAGTCTATCCACATAGCTCTTGGGCGATCATACTATTTCTTGAAGAACCGTGCCCAACAGAGGACACGCAACTCCAAAGACTTACCAGTAATGACTCGTTGACAGATCTCTCAACATAAACCTCAGCTCAGCTTTAGAATTGCTTGGCTTTGGTTTGGTTTGGGGTTTTGGGTTTTTTTTGTTTGTTTTTTTGGGGTTTTTTTTTAAGAAAAAAATTCAGCTGTAAGACAATGGATCTACTCTGACCTTATATAACTTTCTCAACAGAAATAGTAGCAGTGGTCAGTGTTTCTGCTCACTATCCTATATTCAGTTTTTTTTACTCCTCCTGCCCAACAGCAGTCATTTAAATATACCCAATTAAATACGGCCACACAGAATGGTCCACTACACCAAACAAATAGCGTTTTCTGAACAGCAAAATCTTCTCTTTTACCAGACTGAATGTCAATTCATTTTAAGATTATCTGATCCTAGCCTTGTACTTAAGGCACCAACGGCAAAGTTCAAAAAAGCTTACAGGCTTTTCCACTATCTCATGAAAACAAACAACAATTCAGTGGCACTGGTGGTCACCATACAAAACATAACTGGACAGAACCTCCTGTGCAGGTAATGCACTGCTGATAGCTACTTTTTAAGTGGGTTTCTCCAAGCAGTGTCAAATCTACATGAATTATTGTTTGCTTCAGGGGAAGGCTGTTGTTTACATATTTTACATGATAAATCATCAAAAGTCTTAAAAAATCCACTCTGATCAAAAGGATCCAATGTGGGAGGAAGTCAGGTTGGACTGGTGTCATATCCCTCCCTCCAAAAAAACCCACCCAAACCTTCAATCTTAATTTATATTTTAGGCATACTCTTATCATCCTGACACGTGTGTTTCTAGAAACCAAACAAACTGACTTGTCTATTTAAATTTTTAGTATTTGTATCTCATCTTCTATCATTTCTCAAAGACCACTTATTACAGCTCTGAAAAATTCATGACTGGGAGAAAAAAAAAAATCAACAAATACAACCCCAAACCAAACTTGGTTTCTATTTTCATCTCTTAAAAAAATAAAATAAAAAAAAAAGAACAGAACAGGAGGTAGGAAGTTACAGCTTAACTTCAATTAACTTCAGTTTCCAGAGAAATATAGAAGTAAATAGTGCAGGATGGATAAATGACTGAGCTGCCATCTGCTTCTGTTCTCAGTAGCTCTTTGGAAACACAGCTATCTCAGTGAACTGTTTGCCAAATATTGGAGTAAAGAGGGCAGTATGTAACCCAAGGGGAGCAAGGCAACGAAGCAAAGCTTTGATACCCGCTCATCTGTAAGAGTTACCTACATCCATCACCTTTCTAATCCCAAACCAGAGCATCTCTTCAGATAATGTAAGCGCCATGTGTGTTCTGGATCTGCATCTTCCTGTTTGATGCTCCTACACCTGCTGGTAAGCAGAACTATTCAAACAGAATATTTATTTGTCCAGAAACATTCATACTACCTTAGTAAAATAAAATCAAGTTACATGGAGAAATTTTATATCTTTGGTCTGTTTCAAACTCCTTAAAATGCAACTAATGAGATTACAAACAGACTTTATAACAGATTAATTACAGACCAGAGAAGTTTTAGACTCTAACTTACTTATTTTTGCAGAAGTATTTTTCAGCTACTTCTGTGATAGATATTACTAGTTATTTTACTACACACACCATCTAGAGACGTCACTCCAAAAATTTATTCTACTCAACTGGCTGCCACCTTAGTGACTGAGCAAACTAGCAATATTTTATTCACCCATCAGTTTCTTGCAAATGGCAGTTGACCAAGGAGCAACGTGAACCACTGTTGTAACTTTAGGTACTTCAGTTATGCATATTGGCTAGTATTTCTTACTTTTTTCTGCTTCCCCACACAACAAACGACACCAAGAAATCCTAACACTTCCGAATTTATGAAATCAGCAGCATCATAATGCACGAAACATGCACATGCACACACACACACAAAAAAGTAAAAAGCAGACAAGAGCTAGGAAAAAATGTTTGCACATAGGGCACAGCCAGCAGAAATACAGCAGAACAAGCTTGATTTCTTTTGCCTGTTTTTAAGGGGTCATGTATATCGGAGCCTCCGCATTTCTCACTCAGAGCTCCTTTTCCTTTCACATCAGCTCTCAGATTCCAGGGAAATGCGAGTCATCTGTGTGTCATCTTTGTCTGGGTACAATATATTTGAACACTGTATTTTAAGCCAAACATGCAAATTACTTTTGTAATTTATTTCACCTTAATGATCTAGTGTCTCTCAAATTTCGATTACCATAAGAATTACAATTGTTAAATACTGCTTATTCATTTTTATGAGGGAGTGGTACTGGACACTCCCTCTACTTTTTCTCAGTAAACTATACAGAAGACTACTATTAAAATGCCTAGTTCAGAAACAACAATTTCTAGACAGGAAAAAAATGTTGCGTTTCATTTTTTGATCAAAAATTCCTAATACAAGAATTACCTTCAATTCCAATATTGTCTCCTGAAAAGAATTAAAATTAAAAAGTGTCTGTCACAGAGTTTAGTCATTGCTGATTTAGTAACACACTTATAGTGTATACAATGCCCTAAAGCAAAATACACAAAGAAAACGTGTATTCTGAATAAGCTGTTATTCAAAAATCCACCGAGTTACTATCTCAAAGCCTTTCAGTTTAGTTGCAGTTAACCCTAGATGAACAGAGTTGTCTTGAACTATGCTCACCAAAGCTTCCTAAAATATGCTTGAAATTATCCTTTCAGCCACAGTTTTCAAGATAATATTTCTTAGAACAAAGTGCCAGCAATTTCTTCAGCTATTCACATTTT
The DNA here is from genome assembly GCA_033556795.1 of Tapera naevia. Classification (NCBI taxonomy): domain Eukaryota; kingdom Metazoa; phylum Chordata; class Aves; order Cuculiformes; family Neomorphidae; genus Tapera; species Tapera naevia. Next base: position 10,261,252 of record JAUMJJ010000172.1, on the reverse strand, counting down.
TTAGGCTAGAGGTAGACATATTGAGCAGCAATGGAATACTAAGGTGAAATGGCTAACTACAGTGAAATCTGCATCAGAGGGTAGTAAGACAAATGGGCAGAACAACTGTCAAATAACCACCTGTATGCAACTATCCAGCAAAGACATATGCCAGGAAAAACCCTGCCACAAACATGAGAAAATTTCAGCTGATCAGCACCTATCATTCTTTTCCTGCCTCCCGCTACTGCAACTCTGCATAGAATACCAAGATTTCAGGCTTGATTTGTAAAATTGGCATATTATGACATCCTAGATAATATCAACCTCTTTAAGTTCCGAGAGTACCCATCTGGAGTGTCTTCCCCAATATAATTTCAAATACACTGAAATGTTTATTTCCTTATAGAAGCTGGCTCAAATGAAAGCTTGGCCGCATCAGAAGGTGAATGTCCTTCTTTCAGAACATAACACAGAACACCTTGCAACGTTTCACACGTGATACAGCCACGTGGAACAGCCTCTGTAAAACAGATGTCACAGCTAAGTGTTAGTGAGGACAATTATTATCCACCTATTTGCATATTTCCTATTTGTTGCCTTCTAAGGTAACTGAAAGAGATTAAGGAATTTGGAGTTCAAGAATTGGAACTAGAAAGCATTAGTCCTTAAAGACAAGTATTACTCAGGGCATGTCAGCTCTGGGAAAGCTAAATGCTGAGAGGTGAGCTCTAGGTCAACATATAACTCATTCTCCACATTGCAACACAGCAGAAACAAAGCTCCTGGGCTCTTCTTCAATGAGAGACAGCTAGGGCTATCAAAGAGACATCTGCAGACCTCTTAACAAAGAAAATGATCTAAATCAAACTCTCCTGGATGTAAATGGAGCGTTAAGTCAGATGACTTATGGAGTAGTTCTAAATTTATCACGGAAAGATAGCAGCAGCTTAATTAAGGCTGTTACCAGCTTCCGCTAGGAATATTTGCTCTCAGCTCTCCAGTTCTCACCTCAAGACATCTGACTTGATTTAGCAACTAATACACATTAAGACAACAGTTCCATACTTGTAGGAAAGTTATGTACAAACACACATTTGCCAAGTTCAAATTTTCATTTGTTTTACCATGAACTAGACGTATCTTCCAATTTTTTTACACTAAGAAATAATCTTAATTAAAGCACATTGCCTTCAATAATTTGAGTAACTGGTGCTTCTAGTATCCTAGAAAGGAACATTTAGTTCACTACAGCATTCATTGAAAGCTACACTGATTTCTTTTATTAATTTAACTCCAAATATTTCAATACTAGGAACCAAGCATTGCATTCACAAATAACTTCCCTTTCATGACGTTGGTGGTCACGAAGATTACTGCTATGATCACTCCGTACTGACAGTTATTGAAAATCTTCCTTTGTTTTGCAGATAACCAAGATTTGTGTGAACAATATTCTAGCCTAAACATTGGCAATGTATGTATAATTATTACTTGCTTCCTTTACCTGAGGATACTTTTTCCTTCTTTAAGTTGGCTTCTTCCACTTTTTCTGCTCCATCTTCCTCGCCAAGAAATACACGTATTTTCAAAACCAGATTATAGCTTAATACAAATGTACAGAATTCTTAAGTGTTCAAAATATCTGACTATGAAAAAGGTAGCTTGAAAATTGCTCAAATTTTGTTTCTTCTTCTTCGGCGTTTTTGGGTCCACTTTATGAAACACATGAACTTAGCCTCTGAAGAACTCATAGGCTACACAAGAGAACAAAAAAAAAAAAAAGTACTAAAAACTGTTAGGAAATTATTGCTTGGAAACTAGATATGATGCCCTAAGGTGACACTGAAAGTATAAAGTCAGTAGGGGATGTGGCTTGTTCTATCATAGTCTTACTGTCAGTAAATTCTCTCTAAGACCAAAGAATGATACAAAGGTAATGTACTATTGCAAATATGGAGCTGTAGCTGACAAATACTTTCCATGTTCCTTACAAAATGCTAGCCCCAATCCTTCAAGTTGATCTATGAAAGCCAGCAATGCTTTAGGCAAGTATACAGGTTCTTGCACTGAAAAATGACCGTGCATGAGGTCACATTGTAGCCACATGCAATATTTTTGCTGATATTCTTTGGGGAATTTTTAAGCTTCCAAAACAACGTGGGTGTTCATCCACAAACGTCATTAACTTTATCAACTGCCATCACTGTTTTTACAATGTAGTAGTTAAAAATAGACAAAATGAGCACAGCAGAAGCCACAGGGAGGAAAGGAAAAGAAGAGCTTTTAGAACAAAATCAGAGTAAAGTATGTTTTAAGAAGCAGCTAGAGCTACGGAGTGAAGATTGAATACTTGTTCATTACATCATTTACAGATCCCTAAAGGAAACAATTTGCCACTATCCAACAATACCGAGCATCTGTATTTAGGCTAACATTTTCAACTTTAAAAGATGGTACCTTTTTTTTTTCCCCTGAAATCTTCTAACAAATTCTTCTTTTGGAAAAGATTATTACTACTCAATAAGGATAAAGTACTAACATACCTTTGCCAAATGAAATTATCAACATATTTTTTAAGTTAGAAACTTCCCAAAACATTCCTCCACTGTCATCTGCCACACCAGAAAAATCAGTGAGCCAATGAAGACATCAATGAGGAATCATAATCATTTCAAGAGAAACAACAGTGGTGAACAGAAAATTTCGAGAGAAGACAACTCCCAAAAGGCAAGAATTAGATAGCTGTCCTTGCTATTCTTGGTAACTAGCACAACATGTAGCTTATAATATCTATAAATCACCTTTATGAAGAAAGCTTCATAAAACAGCCTACACCTCAGACCCAGAAGATCCTATACCATGGAAAAACTGCCTCCTCCTGTTAGTGCCCAATATATACAGACCTGCATTGAAGATACCCTTTAAAGCCTCACTGTGGTGCCTCACTGCAATTACAGCCATACAAAACAGCCCTGCCTCCCTGTCCCACTGTGTCAGAAACAGAGCGAAAACCCAGGGCTTCCCATGTGCAAAACTACACACCAAGACAAGCACTGTAGGCTATAGCCAAATACAGAATGGCCAAATATTCCTAAGCAGTCCTGTTGTCTTGAGAACCATCACACATCTGCATTTTTATGCATACAATTTATTTTTTTTTTAAAAAGTAACAGGGGAATTCTCAGGAACATTAAAGTTTTACGGTAGTTCCCCATCCAGCCTGGGAAAACTACAGGTTAGATTTTATGCTGCAGTCAAAATGAGGATGGCTTTGCCCTATCCTGAACGCACTCTTCTTGAGGGCTGGCATGGAGATCTTCCAAACCAGTACCTGGAAATAACAATTACTCAGAATTTTTACATCTCTGCCTGAAGCAATTTTTTTTTTTTTTTTTGCTTTAAGTTTCAGATAAGTCAATATAGGTCAAAAATTGTAAAAACGACTCCAATAATTTATACTAAGAACACATAAAATAAAAGCGATCCTGAAGAGCCTGAATGACCTGGAAACAAAACAAAAATAATCTCTTCAGTGCTTAAAAGTCTCTCCAAAGTCTTCGGCTTCTCTGTGCAAACAAGAGAAAACAAAGGAATTAGAACACATATTCTGTGCATCAATTCATTAAAGGCCAAAAGCATCTATTTCTCAATTTCGAAACTCTGATATATTTTTTTCATTCTGGGGAAACACAATAGGTCTCAACAAGATATTCAACCAGGCTAAGACACCTTCTGAAGTTTTGAGAACAGAATTAGGCTGAAAACATGTTCCACTTTGTATTAAAAATATTTACTTTTATCATCGCCTTATGCAATTCATAACCAATGAATTAAAATCCAAATATTTAAAATACAGAAAAACTGTATTACATCTTTCAAATAATTTTTTAAGAAATAAAAATATCTGATTTAATTTTCAGTCTGTTTAATGAATTTAATTGGTTATTCATACATTCTTTATCATTCAGCTTGGCTACCAAACAAAGTTCTGCTTGAAAACAACAAGGACAAAAAGCAAGCAGGATCAGGAGCATGTTTTGATTTCCTTACGCTAACAACTATCATTAATTATTTACTGAACTTCAAAGCTTTGAAACTTATGATGAATATGGTGGGAAAAATAAGATATGTTTGTTTACTATCAATTATTAATAACATATTTTACTGTATAAGATACGCACAAAATAATAGAAATGTATTATGTTATTTTCACTAAAATTTACTGTTCTTTCTATACATTCAGAGATTACGAATGGGATATTTGGTAATTTTTCAATAATAAGTGATGGAAAAACCCTGACATCTTGAGGAAAAAAAACACTTCTCAGTAAGAAACTTATATCTGTATATGCAAAACATTACTCAGGACTAGACAAAATGAAGTCTTGAATCAAAATAAACTACTTACATAAGCCAACTCAAGTAATAAAACATTTAAAGCCTTGAATACGAGCGATAGCTGAACTAAATTCGTATCCAAAGCAGTCAGATCAAAGAATCAACATGTCACTCCTTCTAAGCAAAAAAGGATATCAAACCAGATGAGCAGTTACAGATCCAAATTTTCTTCTGATTAAAAGTAAGTCTGGGATGCGCAATTGTATGCCCAATAGCTATTGTTTTTAACGTGCCTTAGGTCAAACGTGGTAAACTTCACACTTCTAACCAGTGCTGTTTGTAATAGATTGGATGAAACACGTTTACAAAAGAATCAATAAATGTAAAGACTGGAAAGAATCAGAGAGGCTTGCAGGCTTGTACCTATTGTCTGGGGGAATTAGATGTCAGTTTGAGTATTATAACTCCAACAAAGGGTTCCTAGCTTTAATTTACTAGAACACATAATGGGCGATGTAGGAGCTGGGAAACACCAGTCAGTCTGAATACGTTACTTAACAAACAGTTTAATGAATGTTACCAACATTATTATAGACCTGGCATACTCTCTACTCATTCATTTTTACTTTGCAACCTTATCATGAAAGGACATTAGTGAGGCTGTTCTGCTTAAACTTTAAGTCTCAGAAGCAAGAAACAATACATGATGTTCAAAATGTGGGTTAAATAAACTGCAATAAACAGCAATGCTAAAGATACATCAATAATTATTGATACACAGCTTTCCAGTCTGTCTCACACAGATGGCATCTATATTTGCATAGTTTATGCACTTTTACAGGCTATCTATACTATATCCTAAACACATATCTTAAGAAGATCTTCCATTTGCAAACTAATGTATAAAACCAAACATTTAAAAGGAGACAATAAATAAATGCAGGCCACGGTGGAAAGGAAAAAAAAGTCACCAGCATATTCCTTAAAACTGGGAAAACTAGCCAATATAAAAAAATAAAGCCCAAGTCCAGTTCCCCCACTAAGGAAAGCAATAATTGATTTTCAGAGGATGTTAAATTTTCAATTAGTTCTCGTGAATCAGAAAATCCATACACTTTCCTAATTAAATATTACAGTCATCTAGTTTTTAGTCCTCAGTACAATCTCAGTTTAATTCAAACGTACAACCTAAATCAAAAAGGTGTAACCGCTGTGTTCCAATAAAATAATTAAGACATAAGGCATAATGCTGAACTTTAAGGTTTACTTTTGATTATCACAATATATTTCCTCACATTATCTAATTTATAAAGCATAAAATGAGGAAATTGTGATGAAGAAACTATTCAAACACTTTTCCAGATAAACCATATGGTCTAGTGTTCCAACAGACAAGATGAAATTTTAAACACACAATAGGGTGGTTTAATGCCATATTCCACTGGGTCAAATTGGATGCAGAAGGTTGGATTTCTTCATCCCAGTTCCCTCTTCAAACCACAAACTGTTCATGTGCAGCTGATAAGTACAGTATCTCAAACTCCCTTTATAACCTAGTGCATACATTGAAACAATCACCAGAGCGCATTTTTTTCCCAGGGAAACGTGTAAAGTACCCAATTTCTGAAGGCAGAAATGTATTCTATCATAGGGTTTTGAATAACAAGTTATTGAGTTCTTTTTACCGTGATAGGAAAGCCTCACTTGGGACTTTTTAGTTCACATGACAAGAAGTTGCTATGACCATAAAGGAAAAGGTACACATATATCTGCATGACAAAGGATGTCCTTATTACTGAGAGAAATTTTGTTAGTATTTCTACCTCAGACAAAAGTAAATATAACCTATGTTCATTTTTTTTTTTTTATTAAATGCTTGCATGCTCAGATATGAGGATGTTGGTATTTGTCCCAATATAGTGCTGCATGGCATTAGTTTTGTTTTCTATCCTGTCAGTAACAACCAAACATCATGGTTAACATAGTCACATGTGCTTTAACTAATACAATGTATTGCTAGCCACTACACAACATCTACAGCAACAAATATGCATATTTGACACTCTGCTTTCTTCTCATTTAAATCTACTTCAACAACTTGAGAGCCTTGTCGCTTGGACAGCCACGGTCATGATTTTTGAAGAAGGCTCTGTGCAGGCAAATCCCAAAGGCCTATGTGAGTCTCTCTTTGTCTGGTCACATCAAAAGAAAGTTTTTAAAAGGGTTAATCATTGCTTTAAAGTAAAAAGGAAGTGTACTCTACAACAGAAGCTGTTTATGCTCCTTTGGGCTGCTCATTGTGGAAATGTGGTTGACAGAAATTGGGATGAAAAGCTTAGAAACAGCTATTCCTAGAAATAACTGCCTCAGAAAAAGAGGACACCCGATTAACCTTTTGGTATATCATTAGCCTAGTAAATTGTAGTATTCCACAATGCAGAAACGTATCATGCAGTGCTTTCTCTCAAAAGAAATTTTACTCAAATTTATATTTCAGTATATTCTCTACATTTGTGTTATTGTAGAAATTAAGTATTTTAGATGCTAAAAGAATATTTCATTCTGCTGGTAGCCCACATAAACAAAAACCAAGAGTCACCACAACCCTTATACCACTGACAAGTTCCCAGCTGTTAAACCTGGGGGATACAGGGGCTGGGCACTGCAGTAATTTGGAAGCAGGTAAACCACATCTTCAGCTAATAAAGTTTTTCACTGTGGGAAACTTATGGGAAATACTTTCCTGGCAAGAAGCACGATTCACCTTGCCTCAGCCAAAAACTATATCCCCAGCTATATACTCCTATAAAATCCATCTCATCCTGGTTAAATAACTGCACAAATAGCTAAAGTATTTTTTTTTACTGGCAGTGAGACAGTGAAGAAGCACACCTGTTTGAAGCATCTGTTTGCCAACTACAGGTGGGGAAAGTAGGAAGTTGTGCATAAAGGGTAAGATGTATGTAACAAAGGACAAGAACAAATATTATTTGGTTATAGGCATCCACAGAAAAGGGCAAACTATTTTTGTACATAGAAATGTCATCTTTCTTAAACACCACCCTTATATTTTCATCTCTATCTATACATTTTAGGGTATCATTAAATGCCAAGTCAGAAAATATTCCACAGAACCATTTAGGTGGGGTAACACCTTTTAAGATAATTGAGTCCAACCATAAATGTACCACTGACAATTCCACCACTAAACCATATCCCTGAGGACCACAATAAGTCTTGCAAGGAACAGCTGAGGAACTGGGGTTGTTTAGCTTGGAGAAGAGGAGGCTGAGGGGAGACCTCATCACTGTCTACAACTGCCTGAAAGGAGGTTGTAGTGAGGTGGGGTTTTGTCCCTTCTCCGAAGTGACAGGAGGAGAGCAAATGGCTGCAAGTTGCACCAGAGGAGGTTCAGACTAGTCATCAAGAAAAATTTCTTCACTGAAAGGGCGGTCAGGCACTGGCACAGCTGCCCAGGGATGTGGCTCAGTCACCATCCCTGGAGGTGTTTAAAAGACAAGTAGATGAGGCGCTCAGGGATGTGGTTTAGCAAGTACACAGGTATGGTTGGACTCAATCTCGAAGGTCTTTTCCAACCAGATGATTCTACGATTCCATGATCTACACATCATTCACAATACCTCCAAGCATAGTCAACCATTTCCCTGTGCAGCCTGTTCCAACTCTTGACAACCCTTTTAGTGAAGTAATATTTCCTATCATTAAGAGACCAACGCCCACTTGGCTACAATCTCCTTTCCAGTAGTTTTAAAAAGCAATGTCCCCTTCAGACTCCTTTCTTCAGACTGAACAACCCCAGTTCCCTTAGCTACTCCTCACAGGATTTGTGCTCTAGACCCTTCACCAGTTTTGTTGCCCTTCTTTGCATACACTCTATCACCTCACTGTCGTTGCTGTAGTGAGGGCCCCAAAACCGAATACAATATTTGATGTGCATCCTCACCGGTACCAAGTATAGGGGTGTGTGGAACATTCAATAATAGTTTAAAGTTTCAAAAATGTCAATATTTTAGGTAAACCTATGTAAATTCCCTTCCCTCCCCCTCACTTATGAATCTGTACGTAGCAGTTAGTTCTGCAACAAATTTTACTCCAAAGTAGATTTTCTATGGACAAACCTCCACTGTTAATCTAGACTACAAAGACAGAGCAGAAGGCTCTGCAGCTAACAGACGATACCTTAAATTCAGCACTGATGCGCCAAATTTTTTCTTCCACAAAATTAAACCTGTCAGTCCAGACATGTTCATGAAGAACGAAACAATTTAGTATTTCAACAACTTCTATTTACCTTTCAAAACAAAAGACTAGGCTTACTACATTCATCTCCAAAACACCAATCATTGACTATCTTTTGATTCATGAACATCACAGCAGACAAGACATTCCTTTTCCCCATTCTAAATTTGCAGTTGTTTTTTCCATGTTCATACTATTCAGACAATAAGTACTGCATATTCACCTGCAGATGCCTTTAGAAGCATATCTGACAGGCCTTTAGATTAAATACTTAGCGCAAATATTTATCTGTGTGGTATACTTCATTTGCTACACAGGGATCTATAAGAACATATTGCTATTAAGACATTAATACAGTCTGGCCTATTTGAGCTCTCCTTGAACGCTGGTGCCTAAGTCGTTTATCATACCTACACATGGTACCAGTACAGTTAATCAATAGTATTTGCAATTTAGCAAGACTGAAAAAGCAAGCCTACAATCCAGGACGACAAACACGTGGCATGCACAGGCACTCTCAGTTCAGAGAAATGAAAAGAAAGAAATTTCTTGCTAAGGATGCATTAACAGAGCTATTCTGCTTGTTAAATGCCATGTATCCCACGTAACATTAATTAGTATAATCCTCATCTAAATTGTTGACATCTTTTACATAAGAACCATGCTTCATAAAAGCGTAACTAAAATTTTAATGCATTTTCTTGAGCAAAATGGCATGTTCTATTTTTTTTGTCAATCATAGCTACTAAAAAGAAGGAAGCAAATTAAGCTAAACAGGAAAAACCCTGACATCTTATTAAATTTGAATTTGCAGGTAGTTGCTGTGCCATAGACTCCACAAATACAAATGTCCAATTTTCTTTAATTCTTTTTCTTCTCTAGAGATAAAAAAAAGATAACAGACAATACATTGACAGCCCTCCTAAAGAAACCATTTCAACCTCTCGACACCAAAGACTAAGCACTAACATGTTTAGCAAAAGTGTAATTATAATAAAGCTATTACAGCTAACGAAGGTATTAGCCTTTCCCATTTATGTTCCCATTTCATAGCTTTAGCAGTATTTTAAGGAATCAATGGGATAATTCCTGTTTTGCTAGTTTTAAAACTAAAAAATATTTTTTAGATGAGCCAAAAAACCAGCTTCCAGGGTGATCCCCACATCCCAAGAACCCTTCAGCCAATTCTGCCAGAAACCTGAAAATAACTTTTTTTAGTGATAATCATCTATTCTGATTTGCAACGTATCACTGTTTAGTTTTCCTCTACCAACAAGCACCCAGCCTGGAGTCTTACCCATGAGTCCTACTGTACAAATTACTGTGATAAAGACTGAAAGATAAAATCATATAGTTGATCTACTCATACCCTTCACTGTCTTACAACTCCTTATGACACAGCTCGGTACAGTTGAAAGACTCCATGAATACAACAGCAGCACTCCAAATCAGTTATTAACTAGGATATCAAGTACTGGATTTATTACCTAAGAAATCCAAATTCTACTCCTAAACTTGGATACAGGTTACTCTATATTACAACTAAGCAATAGAAACAAAGATACTCCTTAGCTCTCCTGGTCTATGTTTTCAATAGTTGATTTCTGTGAGGTCATGCAAGAGTGTGGGAGGTGGTGGTGGTGTCTGTTTGTTTGGGGGTTTTGGGTGGTGGCAGTGTTTGGTTTTGTTTATTTGGGGTTTTTTGGGTTTTCTTCTGGCTTTCTTTTTTAATTAAACAAGTGAAAACACTTTATAGGGAACTTTTTGCAATTTAATTTTTAACTTAATATTTTTAATTTAATTTTAATTTTTATTTATATAAAAATATTTTTGATTCTCTTGGTCATATGCAAGATAGAAAAAACTTCATGACGATTTTCACATTTTTCAGAAGTTTCTCATTTTTCCTTACAAATGGTTATCTTTCCTCTCTTAGGCATGTCATTGAATACTTCTTTTCCCACCAATATACCCGTTTTCACAATGCACGAAAAGGAGAAAACATGGAGTACTTAAAACACACACACACACACACACTTACTGGAAGTTATTTTAAGCTTCATGTTTTGTTTTAGAAGGCTAATTCTGACTCGAATCAAAGTGGAAAGTTATTTGTATTTCCACTTGCCAAAATAAAGCATCAATAAGAAGCAACTGAAAGATAACATTTCTTAATGCAAGGACTGAGGTGTTAAAAATACATAAATTGTGTTCAAAATAGCAAGTTCTTAATTATGTTTCAAATTTACAGAATTGCACTATATAGTTTGCACTACTATTCAGCAGAGGACATCCCACTGAGCAGATACTATGCCAAGAGCCTCATTTTAGCCTTAAATTTGTATACAAAGGAACAGAATAAAGAGCATGTAACTAAAAAGAGCGTGTAATTAAAAAAACAACCTGTCCTTGCAAATATACTCTCCTGAACAAATTCTCAATATTGTAGTGACAATACTACTTACAACACAAAAACCACACACAGCAGATATATCTTCCACATGCTTCAAAGCATTTGACCAGGTCTGGGACTATTCTATTTCATAAATGGGAAAAACAGGGTGAAAGATTATTTTAATAAATTCAGTGGCAGGCATGAAAGGATTCACAGTCCATAATTACCAGATCTTTACTGTATTCTATAGTAAAAATTTAATATTTAAATAGAATTAGCTATTTGTAATATTAATACTGATTTCAGGGGAAACCTGTTAAATTTTATCCAAATAATTAGTAAACAGTGTTTGCAAGATGAAATTTAATATCCCTTTCTTGTTCCTCAAAACCAAGAACATCGTAGATGCAAGAAATATAGTATCTTGAAATTCCACACTGTACTTTTTGAAATATAGAAGAAAAATATAATTGATATTATATAAACTATATAAACTCGACATCGACCATATCTACCTGGAAGGGCTAACAACTGATACTAGTTTAATCAAAGTACAGAATAAACAAATTGCCCAGTACATTTTTAGGTAAGTCTATATCACCATAAAAACAATTCAGAGTTGGAAATAATGTTTATTTCTATCATTATCATTCTATTACATATATTTTTGTCATTTTTTCTTTTAAAACATCTCAGAATAATTTTGAACAGTTGTTCCACTCCCATTGCCCCCTTTGACACCTGTACATTTGGAATTTCATCCCCAGAATTTTTTCACAGTGTTCCTATTTAATTAAATAATAAATTTTATCTGTATATCATTTGCTTAGCAAAGAAATACAAACTTTATTTCCTACCTCACATTAACTAACTACATAGTAGCAACATTTTAGGCTAGAGGCTGATTATTCTAATTAATCTAGGGTTTACAATTCCTACAGGTTATATCTCATGATGAAACCTCCTCTTTTCTTGCAGCAGCATATGTTAAAAAATTGCATTTTTTAAAAAACAAGCCAGATGATAGAACAGTTTTGTGTCATAGGTAAACAATATTTTCTTCTAACAATTTGATCTTGCACTGTAAATTGTGCACTCAGTTATAAAGGTGCATGTTTCCCTCACAGATCAATTTAGTATATGGAAGCAAGAAGTTTCCTGAAACGGATGGATTTTGCTTTAAGATCTTCCAGAGCATCATTTTTTTCACTTACTTGGCCAGAAAGATGACTGGATATATACAGCATGTGGTATAACTCAGTGTTCTCTTTTTGAAGGGTACAGGGTTGTCAGACCACGTGGAAGAGCAATAATGGAATTGTAACCATCAAGCACTTTGCCTTTGAGAGAGCACTCAGAAAATATTAACTACCCAGCAATGGTTAAGTGGTCTTTGTTATCTTAGTAAAAACAAAAGTATTTTTGCTATTTGAGGACTTCACTCAAACTCTGACCTTACGTTCTGAAAGTCAGAAGAACCTGGCTGACTCAATATCTTTAGTTAAGTTCACGATAAGGTCTCCACAACGGATCATTGTAAAGATGTAAAACACTTTCTGGTAAAAACTCATGTGGCTGTAAAGACTGTGCTGTCCATTGCGCTGTACCATCAATTTAAATCTTATAACCTCCAATTAACAGCCAAAAAATGCTACATAGCTACATATACACGAACATGCTGTCTGGCTCATGCAATCAGCTGAAGAGAAGTCACTGAACAAAAGAAATCATTGTTGCACGCACTCTGGTTACATTTTTAAACCTTTTCGGGTTTTCATTTTCATGAAATAAAACGAAAAAAAGACTCTGCAGAATACATACCAAGAACTATCTCAACAATAAAAAAGTCCACAGTCTCCTTTTTGGCACACAACTGACTCATCTTAGGTACAAAAGTTGAGCGAAGATGCCAGCCAATTTAGACATACAGATTTCCAATACATATATATATTAAAAAAACTAGCGAACAAAAGGGTTTAAGAAATGGAAACAGATAAAAAGCTCCTAAAGCCAGATATTCCATACCTTAAGCTGCAAGCCCAACTTAGTTATATGTAACCATTAAGACTGCAAAACTCTGTATAGAAAGCCTCATAGCAACAGTGTCTCATGTATAGCAGTGCTAAATCCAGTAAAATTAAGTGGTTTTGACAGAAAATCCTGAGATGGCATCAGGTTTTTTTGTAGAAAAAAAGTACTTTGAAATATAAAGTATGTTTTGAATAGAGTAATTATTTATACAGGTAATGAAAATAACGCAATTTGTTCCAAACAACCATGAAGAAATATCATAATGGCGCCTCTTTGGCCTAGAAAAATATACCACATACACACAAAAAAAACCAAACCAAAAACCCCAACCTGAGACTACACAATTTATCACAAATTATTTTAGTATGCTTAAAAAGCTCTTTAAAAAATTGTCTATCAAAGGTAAACAGCTCATTTTATATGTATTGCACTATACTCATACTCCAAACCATGAAGCACAATTTATTTTTCATTCTTTTAATACTTCATCTGGTCACCTTCTGCTTCCTTCCACCTGCTCCTGCACAGCCCTTGTTTAATATCTGAGCTCTGTTGTCACAGCACAGATAAGATCCTAAAGGACCAAAGGCTAAAGCAGGGAATATTACGTATATTCTTACTACAAATTGTTAAAATATTTTAAATTGTAAATATTGTATATTTAATGCATAGTTTCACAACTAAAACCAAGACTTCAACTTACAGCAAAGTAAGATCCAGACTTGTGTAGCACAGCTAAAATCCCACCCTTTTTTTGTGATGCAAGTCATGTATTAGATTCAGTTTTTAATTCTAAGTGATATCATTACTGTTCCTAATCTTAGCCCATGCAAAGCAGGTCACAGAAAACAACCCAATTGTTGCCACCGGAAGCTGAACAACTTGCACTTGTTCAAAAACTACCCAATTTTGAATTTTAAACATCTACCTTTCAAAGGCACTTCCACTGCCTTCTAACAGCATATCAATGTTTACTTGATATTTAAAAATTTGTAGTCTGTTGTCAGTGTGATTTTTCTTTCTCAAGGTCACCTTCACACATTATGATTTGAAGTATCAGATATATCCCTAACGGAAACTTTCTTATATTTCTCCTTCAAGAATGGGGACTGAACTCAACTTTCTACTTGGAAGCCATGACTTCCAGTTTCACCCATTCCTCAGTAATTGCTGCATTGCATCAACACCAGCCAAGAAAAACAGTAACAACCCAAGCCTTCTTGAGCTTGGCTACTTCTAGGATTTCTCCCTTAGCAAGTTCCATATGTTTTCTTCATCGCAAAACACCTATTGTCAGGGTAAGCCAAGCTCAATTTTCTTACACTGTTGCATTGTTGAGTCTGCTCTTGATAATCTGACACCTTTTCAGTTCCTAAGTATCTCCAGGACAGACCACTAAACCTTCCTGTCTTATCCAAAACACATCACAAATCTCCTCCATATGCAAGCTTAAGAAAATGTCAAAACTGACAGTATGACTCAATGATCAAAAAAAGAAGGGGTGGGGGAAGCAAGTTTACATGCCTTATTAATATGTATAAAAAACCCCTCTTGTTATTGCTGGGTTTCGCATAGAACAAAGGAAAAAAAAAATCAAGCACTGTCACACAGTCTGCTAAGCAATTTTTATACCACCAAAACTGCAGCATGCCATAATAAATTTAATTAAAAAGCCAATTTTTGACAGATAAGGAGTCAATACAGATGTCTTCTGCACATTGTTAATTTAAATCCAATACTCTTATCACAAAACTTACCTTTTAACAAGAAAGTCTGCTATGGAAGCTTCAATTGCTTTGCACACTAAAACACAACTGCTTATAATGTTTAAAGTTGCACACTTCATTTGAGTGCATTTCAGACTTAAAAAATAGGTCATTTTTATACAGTATGAACACTTGGCCAGTGTCAGTTCCGTATATAAGCCTTCTACTTATATACTTCTATTTACGTCCTTTGAAGTGGTTAAATCAAGGATCATGCCTTACCATACTGAACATTAACATTAACTAAACATTATTTCCAACTTCCACAATTCACAATAATAATGCTCTGATAAAATAACAGAAAACAGAATATTTCTGTATCTAATTCTTCTGTTATTTTTTTTGCATTGTTTATAAAAAGTAAGAAATCAAACTGTGCAGTCGTCGTTCAAAGCAATGGAAGTAATTGCTGTCTGAACCTTAAGATACTTCTGTCAAATTCCAAATATTTAGAAAGCAAATCTGATTTCCATTAAATATGATTCTTTCAGCTAATCTCAACACACAAAATCCTGTGTCTTGTTCTGGAATCCCCAACATAAGAAGGATATGGAACTGTTGGAATGAGTCCAGAGGAGGCCATGAAGATGATGAGAAGGCTGGAGCACCACTGCTATGAGGACAGGCTGAGAGAGTTGGGCTTGTTCAGCCCCGAGAAGAGAAGGCTCCAAGGACATCTTATAGGGGCCTTCCAGTGCCTGAAGGGGCTCCAGGAAGGACGGGGAGGGACTTTTTACAAGGGCAAGAAGTGACAGGACGAGGGGGAACAGCTTTAAACTGGAAAGGGGAAGATTTAGATTAGACATTAGGAAAAAAATCTTCACAGTGAGGGTGGTGAGGCCCTGGCAGAGGTTGCCCAGGGAAGCTGTGGATGCCCCCTCGCTGGAAGTGTCCAAGGCCAGGTTGGATGGGGACTTGAGGAGCCTGGTCCGGTGGGAGGTGTCCTTGCCCAAGGCAGGGGGGTTGGAACTGGATGGGCTTTAAGGTCCCTTCCAACCCAAACCATTCCATGATTCTATGATACTACTCAAACACATTTATCTATTGTTTTTTATGTCACAATTGTCTTTTCTTGAGGTTCTGACTGAAGAATTCATTGAGTGATTTAACAGCACTTCTCTCCCTAAAATAGGGATAAGGGTATCTAAGAACCTGTGCCAGATCCCTCCTCTCCCCAAACAGCTATGGAACATTTATTACCAGCTATTTGTCTCTTTTTCATCCCTTCCTCCCCCAATTTAGTCACAATGGTTTCTGTTTTTCTCTTTGATCAATAGTTACAATGACCAAACTTTTGAGACCATTCCCTCAAGCTATCTTCACAAACTCAACCTTTCCTCACCAATCTATACATTTTTTTCTAACTAGTTAAGCTCAGAAATTCTTAGTTTTAATTAAAATATACATTGGAGAAATACACTGAAAAAAAATGAGAATATCTCTTTAAATTTCATTTTGAAATAAGGATTATGTGTATCATAACAACAAAATATGGTCACAGAATCAAATTTCAGGAAGTATTAAAAGTTTTCAGTTTTTTTTATTTTAAAATAAAGCTTTCAGAAATGGCATTGAACATGTTCTCAGTACTCACCTGCTGATACACTGTCAGCTACCTATATGTAGTTTATTGTAGAGCAGGTTTGCATACTAAGATGTGTCAAATAAGACTTCAATCAGTGTAGACAAGGAAGAAAGAGGCAGCAGAAATAACAGGAGGAGGAAAGAGCCTCACAACAGTTGGCGACCTTGTGATTTGCAGGTGGCAGTGAAAAGGGGATCTCAGTATTTACAGGAGTTATTGAAAAGCACCATGGACCTTTTGTGCCGGAGGTGCTGGACAAAGCTAGTGCAAAGCCATCACCATCATGCACTGGAAATCTTCCATTACGGTCCATGCCAATTGCTCTAAACAATTCTTTCCAGGAGCCATCAACAAAGGGGAATTACTTGCACACACTAGGCCCCTGAGTACTCAAAAGCACTGTAGTACCAACATTAACAACTTTACATTAAACTGTGGGCCAAGAGGCATGCTTTGCATCCCTCCTGCCTTGGACAGGAGAGGTGCACCAGCACCAAGCCTTGACCTCCATAGGTTCAGTACTTGCTCTTAAATGGATCACTGCATGCTCCTAGTTTTCTAAGTAAGATTAAAATATTAATATCTCAAATGTTTTTTTTTTTTTCCATGCAGACATTTCTGGTGTTGACAGGACATTTTAGATTTGAAGTAGTTCCTTCTTGAAAGGCTTTCCCTTCCAGCAACAAACAAAATCTTGAAATTCTTAAGAAAACATACCAAAGTTTCTGATTTCTAGGTAAGAAAAAACCCGTTAGAGGTGATAAAGATAATTCTGGGCATTACTGAAATACCTAAAAAATTAAAAATTTCAAGTCAGATAAGATTCATCACCAAAATGATTTAGAAGTGGTAATAAAATGCAATCCCTACAATTTGGAAGTCACTGAAGGATTATAGCAGGGTACACTAAAAGCAAGAATAATATTGTCTAAATATCAACAATATTATATCTAAGCCCTGGAATCAACTGATGATTCACATACTATTTTCATGCAAAATAAATAGCAGAGACAGAAATATTGCAAAAACAATGCCCTTTTAATATATTCATACTAAATTGTACCAGTTGTGACAAGAAAGCCTATCACTAGCTAAAAGATATTGTAAAATTTGCCTCTTTCACGTGATCATTACTATTTTCATAGACGTCTGTACTTTGTTTTCTCACTGCTCAAACACTAACCAGATAGGACAACTTGGATACCACCTCTAATCAAAACAATCTCTAATAATGTTTGCAAATTCAGCAATGTGAACATTTTAAACACACACTCAAAGCAGGGCACACTATTTTCCTGTGGCTGTTCCTTTATTCCTGACTGAACCAAGTCCCTGTGACCCAATTTCAACAATATTGACAAGGACTCAAATAAAAAGGAATGCCAAGGTATAAAAGATGACAATCAGTGTTATCGGAACAGGCGAAAACAAAATCAAGAAAAAAAAAGATAACAAGAAATTATTTCGATTTATTGAGACATCAGTAATTTAGAACTGAAAATGAGACTACTTTCATATAAAGAGTTTCATTTCAATGCTTTTGGAGTGAGAAGCTGGTATAAAAGAATGACATTCATGCAGCCTAAGCAGATCCATTCTATGTATTATGGAAAGTATTTTTGGTACTAGTAATGCACTGTCATGCCACATACACATGATGAAATTTCACCCTGACATTCGATCCATACTCACAATCTTTAAGTAGGAGCACATCTTTATATACTGTTCTTTCTTCAGTTCTTCTACACAAAAATCAAAGATCTCTAAAAATCCCTCTGTGAATCAGAAATCCCAAATGCTTTTGCAGAATTCTTTAGCTTTCATTGCAAAAAGTTGCAACATTTTAAGGTAAATTCAGTTAAAACCAGAACCATGTATTACTGACCTGCTACGGTTTTGGTTCAACTTGGCTGTACATTGCAAGTGGGTTTGACTGAGCAAGCATTATGTAAATGGATGGACTTAAATAAAAGGCAGCTCTCACGTATTAATCCAAGGCCTGGGGTGCTTTCAGAGTAGGCTGGAGACAATCCCAGACACCTGGCTTTTGAAAGA
The DNA here is from genome assembly GCA_033556795.1 of Tapera naevia. NCBI lineage: Eukaryota > Metazoa > Chordata > Aves > Cuculiformes > Neomorphidae > Tapera > Tapera naevia. Next base: position 10,242,840 of record JAUMJJ010000172.1, on the reverse strand, counting down.
CCACCGAGGGAATATGCAAGGGGAGCCGGGGAGGGAAGGTCGGCCGGTAAAAGCAGCCTGAAATGAAATTTAACTAAATTCAGGCCTGTCTTAAAGAGTTTGGATCAGCAGCCTTGAAAAAAGTTTCCTTTTAGTTGTCAGATGTCGAAATATACTCCTCTATCTTAAAGACATAAAATGCTTTCTGAAGAAACACATATTACATACTTCAGGATTCAGCAACAAGTACTACCTAGAAACAAGAGAGGTTTTTAACTTCAGGTTCAGAATGCATTTTACCTTGGCAGCTTCAATATTTACAGTCTCTACCATGGTGTGGTTAAGCATATCTGTAAAAGAGTCAAAAGCTACCAAGCCATCTGAATTGTTGAGATGCAAATCTGAAGAGCACAAACTTGGCTATCAACTGGAAAAAAACCCTACTGCTATATAATCATGAACAATCAGGGCTTTAATCTAGACTGGACAAATCATAAAGCATCAATATAATCAGGTATCCAATACTCAATCTCAGCTGTCCGTTCTGTCTTCCCACACCAAGGCCTAAACTACGTTCTCCATAAACTGCCTTTAAAAAAATGAGCTGAAATTGATTTTCTCTTGGATTCTTCCTCCTCTTATGGCTATTTGTTCTCTCTGTAATGGTTTATTAATCTTTTTCTTGAAACTCCTGAAGCAGGAGCAGACAGAACATTTGCTGTCTTCCTTCTATCATTTTCTTTTCTTCAAAATTATTATACAGTCTCCTTGCCTATAAATTTCTCTATGTTACCTCCCTTCCATAGAATTGATTTTCAGTCATTTATCCCTTTTTGATAAGTTCCTGAGTCCTCCTTCCTCCCAATCATTTTGCTGCTCTTCTCTCACTTACCCCCCTACATCTCCTAGATACTCTTCAACTGATGCAGGCATCTGGTTGCCTGTTTGGTCCTCCCCTCCAGCAGCACTGGGGAAGTGGCCAGTGGGCATGTGTTGTTAGCTCCTGACCAACAGGACAACCAGCACTCTAGCAGCTCAGCAACAAACACAAAACACAGCATCTGCTGCCTCCCAAATAGCTGACCCAAAGCCAACAACTCTGAAACCAAAGAAAGGACAAGTCAGAAGCTACTATGGGAGAGGATGTTAACATTAGGAAAACGAAACTTCTGGAATCCCACCAGAATTACCTGATGCATTTGCCTTTCATCAACTATTAGCCTGTTATGGGAAAAGGGTGCCACCTGGTGCCTAATCCATCTTCCTTTAGCTAGTCACCCAGCCCGCTCTTTTGGCTTTTCTGTCCTTTGTCCTCCAAAAGTTTGACTACTTCTCTACTATGAGTCCCCAAAACTTCCCATACTCCTCTTACCGCTTAATCCCATGCAAGTTTCTGGAACTTGAAACGTTTTCCAACTTATTATATCCTGAAACAAACAACAAAAATGCAAGTAATGTCACAGACCAAACCCATACATCTAAATAATTTACCAAGCGGTAAATTAGATCTTTGCTCTAGAAAACCTTCTCATAAAACAAAGCATTTTTATCTTGAGCACTGCTACGCTACATCCAGCAAAACAATTCTTTAATGTCCTACATTGCTGCTCATTGCTGCCCCAATATAAATAAAAGCAAAGGTACTTATATTCTGATTCCTTGAGACGGATTTTTAGTAATTTTTTGTCTATATAGAATGTTTTACTTCTGTGACTACATAAAATACAAGGATCATACTGAGTCCAAAGTGGAGTTTCTGCCTCTGTCACGAGAAAAATCTCAGATGATTTTTAGTGGAGATCTACAATGAATAAAATTCCATAGGAAGTACCCTAATTGTCTGCAAGGATCCTTGGATGGTTTCTAAGTCTAGGAGTTACTTCCCCTCATATTTGCCCTTTTCTAATTCCAAGCACCCAGCTGAAATTCCAGTTTATGAGATGTGAATGCTTTCTATTATTCTAGACTTTCACATCCCTCTGCTTCCCTCAGTCAGCCCAGTAGCTGTGCCCTAGAAAATGCACACAGGCTCCAACGACGGGCAACTTTGATCTTCTGAAACCGTTCGGTACTAAATACAATATTCATATATTTGGGCAAACCATGGTTAAAGGAACAAAAATAAAACCCTTTCTTTCATTTATTTTGAAATGGAATTCATACTTCATTTGTCACACTGAATTGAATCATTTTTCTTTTTTAAAACTCCTTTCAGTTTAAAGACAAAACACTTCCAAGTATTTATTTATACTTAGGCTAGTCTTTGTTGTAAAGCAGCTGGATATTTCTGTGTCATTTCTCATCCATTTCCTAACTAGAGCACCTTGTGTGATAACAGGAATGTATTTGACTTTTGGGTTTATTATTATAACTGGGTTGCTAACGAACTGCTGCCCAATAATGCCAAAAGAGTCTTTTTAAACCAGGATTTAAAGCAGTCTAGATGTAAAAAAAAAAAAAAAAGCAATCCACAAATATACTACTCTATCATAAGCAAGATTATTTTCCCCTTTTGTTTTGATAACTAAAATATTTTATTAGTTAGTTTCATTTGGGGGAGGGGGAGAAGCCAAATCACCAAGAAAAGTTCCACCTTCCCTGATGCTATTCCAGAGATCAACACTAAGTTAACAGTAATTTTATTTGAGCTTTCAATAGTCTTTCACTGAAGCTTTAGTATTTAAAAAATGGGCATGAGCCAACAAAATATGTTTTAGTTTCTGCACAGCTATGTTCTGTATTTTAAGCTTTCAATTCTGTATTGAGTTCTATAATTATATATAATACCTGTATATGCAAGTATTTATATATACACACAATTATACATGTAAAAAACACTAAATATTCTGTTCTTATAAGATAGTTCAAAAATATGCCAGATATCAATGTGATGGCTCTGAAAAAAAACCTGAAACAGAATTAAGAGCTGTACCCTACTCATTCTTCTGAAAGAGCAAGTATAAAAAGGTGAATGACAAGTTAACTCACATGATATGCCTGCTAAATTTAACAGAAATACCTAAATTTGAGTTTTGTAGGGTAGGTAATTGCAAAAGCAGGGAAGGAATTGAAAACTGAAAATCCCATTCACTGAAAACGAGGCAATTCCTGCCTAGTCTAAAGTACATATTTCTTTTTAAGTGTCAATATCTGATTATCTCTTTCGTAGCTGTGCGATCAGTTATCCCTCAGAAACAGACCAAGGAGGCTGTTTACTGTTCATTTATTCGATACCTTAAAAAGTGATATTCTCTATGCTTTGATTAGTCATAATTACCTGACTTACAGGCTGATGAAATGATCAGCAGAGAACATGACCAGCCCTTTTATGGAACAAGTATATAAGAATCTTCATAATATACATTAAATTCAAATTAAAACAACATTACTAGCAAATAAGATTTTAAACCACTGCTAGTTATATCTGCATATGTTATAGCTGGGTTGGACTAGAAGTGAAAACAGAAGCTCTGCTCCCCGTTACTCCACTGCAGCTAATAACACGCCAGACTCTGCATTTATCTCATGCTGTAATGCTGTTCCCATAACAAAATCCATAAGCAGAGCCGACAGAACTTTCCTTGGCAGGGCAGCTCCTTTAGAAAGGCCAGCCAGCAACAACAAAGCAGACAAAATACATTCAGGTGGACATTCAAAAATACCTATCAACTCTTATAATACCTTTTGAACATGCAACAATGTTTGTGTGTAAATTATGAAATTTAATATATATCCATTAATGAAAATTGAAGGATTACTATTTCTACACATACAGTTCCCAGTTACAGTCTATGAAAGACAGAGCTTAAAATTAATTTTGAAATAAAAATGAAAAATAGGAATTAAACAATAAATCTTAAGTTCACCAAGAAAATCCAAATCATTGATTTTTTTCGGTAATCATCTAAAAAACCTCCAATACAAAACATTTTCTTATATCTTCTTAATACAACACATAACAAGCATCAGTGAAAGCACTGCTTTAGTCACTTAAAAATTTAAACAGCCTGTAATATGGTTGACTAATAACATTTTATTATAGCTACTGATTGAACATATCGAAGAGGGTTTTTCTAAAAAACTTGGAATAAGTTCAAAATGCTTGCAGATTTCAGATTGCTATTAGACACAATAATTATATGCTAAACTAATTACAACTAAAGCAAAACCTGACTTACAACTAATTAAATTTTACTGCATGAAAATAAAGCATAGTCCTTATTTAACACAGGGCACAGCTATAAGTGTTTACGAACTCAATCTGTGTATTTATTTCAAGCAAAATGTCTAGGTCACACTGACAAAGGTGGAACGTGGCATGATTTGGACACCAACTAGCTAGCTTTATAAAGTCATTCATATTCAAGACTATAAAAATCAGATCACCATTCCTAAAATTGTTGCTTAGACTTCTAAGAAGCAAATCTAAATGAGAAATTCTCCATTAACATCCTATTTCATTTTCATGCAGAAGTTCATTGCGGTTTTACAACAAGGATCAGGTTTAAATTTCAGAAGTAGATAAGCAACTTATAAGCTTAAGTTCAATTATCAAGGCTTAGAGTTAGATCTTTTTTAAAAGCCTATTCAGAGCTATAAAGATGCTGACAGGCAGCTTCCACTGAATATGAAGTTATACTTATTTTAAAATCCCACTACTTGACCAGATTCTATCTGGCAACGGTATTTTTAATTTTAGCAGAACACTAGCATGCTCATACAAGCCTAAGTAAATGCATCAATGCTTCTAGCAGAAGAGAGCAAAGCAAGAGGGTTTAGACATCAAGCAGGAAGCTTGAATATCATCTCATACAGAAGACCTCTGAGAAAACAGAGGTTGAAAGAACCAGATGAAACCACCAGACGAAGTTCAGCAGGAACAGCCTATAGCTTTCTCCTTCACAGAATACTGAAAAGTATTGCTCTCATTTTACTATTACCAAGCTATGCTTTACTATTACTCAGCTATGCTGAGTTCATACATCTGCTATTTTTTTTCCTGCCCTCCTCTCCTTAGGAACCAAGGGCTTCACTACCAGTACTATTTGCTCATGTGCTTGTTGGTCTTGTCACAAAATCCTACATTTCTTAATAAATGCTGGATAATTTAAAGATTTTCTTAATGTAACTTACATGAGAATTTAAGATTTAATTGAAGAAAAAAAGACCAGTAAATATCCTTCACAAATATAATGATCTAAAGTCCCAAATCCTAAAGGCAAACTAAATTCTGTCTCATCCACTCCTATTAATTACACAATCACCATGAGTAAAATGGATGAGCCCTCCAAATCATGTACCTTTACAATTAGCTTCCTACCAGAACTGTCTTGTAAGTGTATAAATGTTTTAGGCCATGACAATTACAAAAAAGTATCTGTAGAAAATCAAGCTAAAAAAGACAGAAAGAATTAAATGAGCTCAGGGAATAATAAAGCAGATGAATACAGGAAAAAAAAAAAAATATTAGATATTTGAGAAGTCATATAGAACGAAAAAACAGGCAGGAATAGGAAAAAAAACCCAGAAAAATATGACAAAAGCAATCACCTAACTGCTTTGGTTACACCTATGCATTCTGAGTGCATATGCTTCCTAGGTTTTATCACAATTTACTGAAAAAATATGCTGGTTTTGGCCAAGCAGAAGAAAGGCACCTAACTATAGAATAAGTAGGGAAGTTAATAAAGAAGATACTCTGAAACAATTTTCTACATCAGTGCACTTGCATAACAATCTCTTAAATATTACCATGATCCCCTCCCTATTGAAGATTTTCATCAACTCAGCTCAACTTAAGTTACTTGCAGCAGCCAGAAACCTCACAGGGCTTGCTACCTTAACTTTAATTTAAAAAAAAAAGTTTATTTTCTTCCAGATGGCAAGATTAAATTACATAAACACCATCAGCAAGCTGAATCCTCAAATGTATTCATTTCTACCACAGAAGCTTCAAAACCATCTATAATTTTGTTACTGATGTTTGGAAACAGCTGTAGCTGACATGGCTATGTGTTTTAGATGTCAGCATTAAACAATTAAAGATTCTTAACCTGCAAAGGAACAAACCTGTTCTGTTCGCAAGACACAGTAAGGTTCACCAGAGACAATTGCTACAATAAAGATGTCTTATTAGTCCATTGATAAACAAAAAAAGGTCAAAACCAGTGAGTCATGCCATTTGCTGCACTTGGCTTTGTTCTGGAGAAGTGCTGGGGAGGGCTGAAATTTAAGACTGGTATTTTGAAATATCATATGGTTTGAATGACATATTAAGCTTACATTGTGGCCTTTTTTAGATAATTTTATTCCATCTTAAAATACTGACATCACACAGATCTACACATAAACTTCAGAAAAAATATTTACGTTCCATTTTCTGTGTGTTTATATAAACACATAATTTATACAAACGATGTGTCATATGAGTAAATCAAAGAATACTTATGAATAGTCTTCTTCAGGAATGGTTCTTGACACAACTGAATGCCCCAGGTATAATGAAACCAAGAACCATGCTGATAGTTGCAGCTCCTCGTACCTTCACCTAAGTCAGAAAGGTCGAAGGCCAGAAATAAGATGCAAAGCTGTTTACTTCAGACTTCTGATTAGAGGACTGGTGGATGGAGCAGTTACATAGCATTAGGACTAAAACAAGCAGCCTGGTACTGCCAGGAAGCCAGGTGGCCATTTCACTTCCCTACAACAGACATCTACCCACTTACTTGTGATCTCCTTGGGGATGAAGCAAGAACACTTCCAGCTTTGATCGTGAACGGAATGAAATACAGCATCTTTATAAAGTTATCCTATGTGGACTAAAGAAATTAATAAAGCTGTGGCTTTTTATGACACTCTACACATGCACACTTTATGTACACTGAGCACATATGCAAGTCTCAAAGCCCTATTCTATACACGTTCCTGACCCTACTACTTCATGCCATTTTCATTTAAGTGAGTAGAAGATATTTATAAGTAATGTTGCAATTTCCTTGTCTACATTTGCTGACAAGAATCTCCTTTATAAAATGTGGCCGATGCTAAATTGTCCACATCAATAGAATGTTGAATGGGAGCAGAGGGAGGTCCCACTGCTGTGCAAAAACAGGAAGCACACGAAAAAACTGCACAAGCAACATGATTCTTGGTACCTTCCTGGGAATTCTGTACACTCTTGCAAAAATTAGATGATGAATTAGGGCTACCCTAGAGAGTTCAGTATTTCAGTAGATCACATGGAGAGTTCATTGGTCTTAGTAGTACAAGAGAAATTTTCTCCTTCCAGATGGCACAGCATTTTTTCTTCTCAAGTATTTCCTGAGGTACATTTTACATTCAACATGTTTTTTTTTCACTAAACTTTCATGTCTTCCCTTTTTCCTTTACTTTTCATTTTCGGCTATTGCAAGAAACGCTCTCCTGTTTGTCTGCTTCTACCCTGCACTGAACACTTCAAACCTCTTTCAGTGGGTTGCATGATAAATAGGAATAAGAGACTCACCTTTTCCCCCTTTCAAGCTTCACAAGCATTGCCAACCCAATTAATTCAAAATTTAAATAAGAGTTAAGATTTAATTTCCTCACTATAACACACGAAGGCCCAGGCTGTTCCTTTTGTCCCATCAATTCAGGGTACACTCTGGCAGCAGAGACACTGAAAGCCTTATTCCGAGGCATCAAAATGAACATCGTCAGGAACAGACTGTTCCATCAATTTTGCCACCACTTTCCCACAGAAGCAAGCTGTTCAGTGCCCTGTCATTGGGAGAAAGTTGTCCTGTGGCAAGATGCTATATAAACAGTATGATTAAAAAAAATAAATCTGCCTTGGCTTATTTGAAATTTAGGGGTGGGGTGGTGTTGCACATCCAACATATCACACCCCAACAGTAATACACAGTAACAATTTGGAGGAAGAAACAGGATAGCAGAGTAGTGGAACAAGTATATATAAAATTACTAGTCTACTTTGCACATGTTTGTATGCTTATATAATTGCTTGCATGCTATATGAATAAGCAGAAATATTTTCTTAGTGACATAATTTAAAAAGAATAAGCTGGTGATTCACAAAGACTAGCTTTGTTTCTTTTTAAATCCAATATAACCATATATCTCATATTTTTGCAATCTAAGGTAAAAAATATGTTTACACAAAGTATTTTGAAACAGAAAAATGTAGACTCTGCAGAAGGCACAGACAACCTGATTTACAAAGAAAACACATATAAAATGACCCCTATATCAAAGTTAGAGCAGATGCACACTTGCAAGGTCACTCTACCATCGCTGTTCAGACTAGGTCAGCTTTTGAAGACATATTACTGCAAGTACACTTGTTACCCTGACACAAACCCCACAGGCAAGCTGTCTAGAATGAAGGTAGACACATAACTAAAATGTCCTCACGGCTTAAGAAGGACACAGTATCCTACAATGACAGCCCAATACTTACACGCCTGCACAATATCCATTTCAGCTGGCAGATACTCTCACATTCAGATTTTTGAGTTACTAAAACAATCAACTACCCAAACACCTTGATTCCTCACCTTGGGAGGAAATCCTTCCATTCCACTAAAATTGTGGGGACTGAGCTGCATCATCATGATTTACATGGACATCAGCAGATACAATCATCTGATCAGCCTCTCTGGCAAACGCTGAAAAAACATCTAATATAATCGCTTGGCATCAGTACCAAAACTGCACGACTTCCTCTGTTGCCCACTGCATTTGTTAACAACACGCCAAGTGAGTAAGTTTTTACCTCCTTCCTGAACACACTTATTCCTTGTGCCCTAGCAGTAAGGAACTCCAGTTCCATGAGTTCATTGTGTAGAGCACAAAGCCCCTCTAGGCACTTCAAAGTCTAAAATGAACAGTGAAACAGGATCACTAGGTATCACGTTTTTTTCCAGAAAAAAAGTAGTATTACATTAAATATTTCAGCAATGCTAAATGCTAAAAGCTCTACAGTGAGACAGATGTTCTGTACATCACTTCAAAATAAGAAGTACACATGGAAACAAGAAAGTAGGAAAAAAAGGGACACTAAATAATGATGCAAAGAATGAAGATTTAAGTGAAACTGACATTCAGCCAGAGTAGTCTACAAAGTTAAGCTGAAAAAGCCATAAAATAATCTAGCCATCCTCATGGACAAATCAAACCAATCAACTCAGACATGTAATGCAAGTCATTAACGATCAGCTGAGAGCAGAAGTAGGAGAACGGACATTTCTTAGAACTGAAATTCAATCTTCTGACTCTTTTCTGGAGGACCATTAAACAACATCAAATTTCTCTTAAGTTGTAACTATAAATATAACAGTAAGCTTGTGATCCAGAAAGAGAATCTAAGAAATTTTTGAAAGAATTAATATTTAATTTAAAAGTTAATTATTTCTTACCTCTGATAGATCAATGTATATTTTCATACTTTTGAGGGAATAGATAAAGTTTAATTTTATACACATTTTAACTGCGATCTACACAAATTTGCGAAGTCGGCTACCTCATAACAGTTCTATAACACCAGAACAACAGACGACTACTACACAAATTAAAGGATATTCTCAGTTAGTGATTAGATACAAAGCATGTCACCTCATAGTTCATAGTTTTAGAGAGTAAGATGCAACTAAGAAAAAAGCAACAATCTGCATTCAAAAGGTACACTGTGGACCTTCATGGGAATATTTCTGAGACTATTTAAGGCCATGTCTATGCTACTATGTGCACTTGAATTATTCACTGTTTTCACGGATGGCAGCAGCAAGAAACCCATAGTATTAGAATGTGTGAGCTGCCGAGACTGTCATCTAAAAATATTAGCAACATGGTTAGTCAGTATCTCTTTTCTTCAAATATAGCCAGCAAAGCTTTGCAAGGAAATTTAATCATATTGGAATTTTGAAGCAGCAGTGGTGGGCAATTTTCAAACAGAAAGAAATGAATGAAAATGTCTTCTGCTATGAAGCATGGCCATATTTGAGGACGAGCAACTCAAACCCACAGTTTGACACATAATCTTAATTCTACACAGAAGTATGCATGACTGCTTCCAGAAAACTGTAAGACAAATTAATACACCAAGTCAAAATTATGGGCAGGCCAAAAAGAAGCCTGTAAGGAATATGAACATGCAGCCTAGTTAGTAGTCAGATTATATGAGCGCTCTGCTCTAAGGTTCTGTGGTCCTACAAACAAACCATCTCTCATAACTTCAGTGTCCAGGTCTGTGAAATAAGGGGAAACTTCATGGGTTTTATCACACAAACTCCACTAGTAACGTTCATTCATGAACTACTGAAAAGGGTTTATAGTGACAGCTGTGTTCCAACTTGTGACAACAGCAGGCATTCTGCTCTTACAGGGCGGAGACAAGAACACCCGCATTGAGAGGGTGAGTACAGGATAACTGCGTATACAAAAAGAATCTGCTGAATTACATCGTAAACACTGTGCCACTGTCAACATGAGAAATAAGGACTTCTATTTTTTCATCTACTATATTTGTTTGAAATTGCTTACTTCACCACATCATTTTCATTTTATATTTCTTCCCTTTGCACGTACAAAACCAGTGTGATGCAGGACCACAATCTGCCCCAAAGCTCAAACTGGCAACTGTTCCAACAAAGAGAAAGACAAATGTGAGATCCAAAAAAGCACATGCACTGTTAAACTCAGATTCAGGCTAGGAAGAGGGTAATAACCCTTACAAGCAGAAAATACCCAAATTTGGCCCATTCTAGCTTTTAATATATATGCATTAATGTTGTAGTTCTAGGCTTACTTTAAACCCACATAATCCCTTTATAAAGTGCATTCCCAGTCTTCTTAGCAATTTCTTACTCCCAGCTTCGGCTACTGATTCCTTCCTTTCCTCTTGCATGCCAGCTCTAGCAACTGTATTGTAGCACCAAGAGAAAGTCTGCAAATTGAGCCAGCAAAGACGAACTCGAAAAAAGGAAAAGGAAAATTAACCTTTGGTGGAAATGGGGAGAAAAAAAAGAAATCTTTCAGACAGATAAATTCTGGCTCAGCCCGAAGGTGTCCCAGTATTCGTGTCAGCACCAGCACCACAGCAGGAATGAAGGAAAAGGACATTTCTGACAGACTAAAGGAAGCTGTAAGTTTTCCCCTTCTCAGATGCATGCCCTAAGCATCAGGCTGTAATACACATCCCCCCTTCTTTGCCCTGTTCTAATCCAATGAATCTTAAAGTTCTTCATGGCAAGCAGAAAAATTTCAACAGGAAAAATAAAAGCATCAGCACCATAACTTACAGCTAAGTGATGATGACCTTTTCCAGGAAAAAAAAACAGGAACTGAACTGTGCTGCCTCGAAACAGCAAGGCTGCACAAGACATACCCGTTAGTCCATCACAGGATGCGGAATTACCTGCTGTGACATCAGGTGGTACTAAAGGGTAGGGTTAAAGTGTGAAAACCCCCATGATCCCCTTATATATCCACGTACGGAAGAAGCAATAGCTGGGCAGAGGGAAAAGCTACATAAATAGCTGCAACTCCTGTCTTTGCAGCCCTCAATCCCAGCTCTAAACTATCAGCAAAGACTTTGCAGAAAGCTGCATTTTGAAATCTGGTTCTCAGACAAAACAATCAATTCCAGGTTATTCTTTCCTTGAAACTTTCTTAGAGGCACAAACCCCCACATAAGTATTGATAGTATTGACGCTATACTGAAATCCATACTAAAAAAAAACTTGAATACAGAAATGCATGGTCTAGAGAAATCAGACCTCATCTTCTCTGTAAACAAGCACTGATTGCTGTGACATCTCTTCTGCTGCTGGCTGATCTCCTGAAGAATGACTGCAATTTGATTACAGAGCAAGGGAATCTCCGTATCATTGCTTTTCTTTCTATAAAGGAGCATATATGGGAAACAAAAAAACAAACTATGTGGCCCTACTGTATGCATGCACACACATAGTTATTGGAAGAAAAAAGGCAGCCTTGTATTTCCATTTCCTCTCTTTTATTTATGGTTTCTCGTGGTTAGTCTAGTCCCAAAAGTTTTTTGCTGTGATGCTGAGTATGGAACAAAGCAATTCACAGTAAGGGAAAACATAAGCTGCAAACCCATTTCTAGGAACTCCTTTTCTCCTGCAGGTGTTTCTAATTTAATAAGCCAGGAAAATGTAGGTGGAGTGCTACTCTCTCTTTAAAAATAATAAACCAAAAAGAAAGTCCTATCCTCATATTCCCGCCCTGCACCTACCACTACACTACGGCTGCCTGCTGAACGGAGTCAGTGAGCTGACTACCAATCTGGTGAAAAATAAATAAAAATTCAAAAAAATAAAAAAGTATTCCGAACAGTTATTTTTATACTGTGCTGCTGCTCTGAACTCACTATATGGCCAAGCAAACAGCTAAGCTTATAAAAGGGAGAGGGTAACAGAGCAGAGGACAGGCTACAAAAGGTCCAGAACGGCAATTTTTTATTTTTAAAGGAAGTACTGGCAGTTTATAAAAGCTTAATATGTTAATCCAACCAAAACCTTACTGTTTTTTAATACAGTTACGAACCATCATAGAGAAGAAAGAACAAGCAGTTCCTGCGCTTGTCACACAAAAATCATATAACCCATCTTCTGGAAGCAGAAGTTGGTATTTAACAGTAGTTTTCAGCCATCAGGGAGGAATACAACAGGGGTGAGTGAAACAGTCAGGCAAATGGCACAGTAAAGGAGGAAGAAATATTAAGACCAAGTTTTCAGAACCCCTAGTACCCCTAGTGTTGAATATGAAATTAAACTAAATGCATTAGTAATGTTATGAGGAAAAAAAAAATCTACACCAATTGTCCACTTACTTACATTTTTAAAAATATCAGTGAGCTAGAAGAGTTTTAATAGTTAAAGGCACTTAACCCGATTTTGGCATGTTTTCTAATTTAAAATTATTTTAATTTCATGTAGCAAAATTATTCAAATTAGTACATACAGTGCTTATCTGTTAATCTGTTTATAATGAAATAACACAAACATTTTTTCCTGAAACAACACCAATCTAAGGCAAAGCTTACAAAGTACATATGAAAACTTCTACATATTTGTAGCCACATTCACTTCTAATCTGCAGTTCATGTATGTTAATGTAGAAATCAATATCTTATTTAGACCTGGGGATAATATCCAACCTACAAACTGATGATGAAACAATAGTTTTGAAATACTTAGAATGCCATTTGATTTATAATGATAAAAAAAAGCAAAACTGAAAATACTTATTTTAGTTCCAGTTAAAGAAACCCTTAACAGCCACAATATCTTTGCAATGCTCTCACAAGCTGCTGATGCAGTTTTGGTTGAAGCAGCAGGTACGAAATCCAGTCTGTTTAGCCTAGATCACTAAACTGAGCCTACGCTTTAGGCATCTCACAAATCAGCACTACTGCAGCGAAGTGTCCAACTTTCAAAGCAATGGAGAGAAGGTCATGACACGCCTTAAAGACTTTCACAGAGATCGCCCGTTTGGGTTCCTAACCTCAGGCCCACAAGATCCCTTGTAGGCCGTTTCATTTATTTTCCTCCACTGAGTACGTATGAAACTGAAGCACTGCAGAAGTGCTTCACAAGGCACCTGCTTTTAGGTTTCCATTTACTGCTGGTGCTCAGTGGACTACAGCCCACACCATTCCCAGTTCATGTACCTAACTGCTCTTCAACCCCATGTTAAGTAAATGCTTTAAAATATAATCTACAGAATGCAAGTGTTTTTACATCAGCGTGATACCTGGTGATGTAGTTTTGGTTTAGGCATTATGTGTTACATGTAAGCAGAGTCTCTCCCCATCCAAAAAGTTGAAGTTAGTAAACAATCCTTTTTAAAGTATTTATTTCGTTAACATTAAAAAACCAGCATTGTTACTCTTGTCCATTCTGTAACAAATGACATTAAAAAGTTAACTTTAGAAAAAAAATAGAGATTTGAGATTCTCATATTAAGTCAGTCAATATCATCTTTAATCCACTCACATAATAAAAACCTCAACAAAACCTTATGATCTGGGTTCTAAACACGATGTTGTCCATAAACAGTACTACTAGCTATTGTGGACTTAATATAAACCAGTACACTTAAATGCTGTCAAGTCAGTATTGTGTAATAATTAGCAGATGTGTGCACTAAAATTAAACTATTATTTTCTTTCTTAAAATATCTGAATTAATCTTATCAAGTTTCAAGTGCAGCTAGAAGCTAACTTATTGCACTTAACAATGACTTTTGAAATAAGTTCTGAAAAGAAGACTTTAATACAGTCCTGTTTTGTGATTAATGTATAAAAAGAAGATTCAACTATGCACGGTAAAATAGCTCTTTTCAAGAAATTTCTTGAAGTATCTAACACACAAGGGTCCTCGTTGTGCTTGTCCACTCCCACGAAATGTTCCTGATGAATTAATAGGAACTACCTTATACAAGCAGGATGGATAAAGACTTACTCCTACAACAGGTTATAAAACACTAACATCAGTTCACTAAAACTAATTAAAGCAGGAATACTATGATTTTAGTTCTGAGCCCATTAAACCAAACCATTCTTGCAGATGTGGTCAATGGAATTAGCATCTGCAACACTGAACTCAGATGTAATGGTCAACTAGTAAATCCAGCATCCCCAAAATGATTGCAAGGAGTGCAGCCTGCAGGTAGGGAAATCGCAGAATAATTTAGGTTGGAAAAGAATTCTGGAGGCCATCTTCTCCAAAACCCTGCATAAAGCAGGTCTAATCAAATCAGATCTGTGCTAGTAATAAGTTTTAACCTCTAAATCAGGCAGCTGGAAGCAAAGCACTTGTTGGGAATGGTCCCAAGAACACGTCCCCAGTCTTAGCTGCAGAACTATACCCAAGAATTGTCTAGGGGAACACAACTCAATGCAGATCAAAATGCTGTAAGGATGCTCCTTGAGAGATAAGCGATGCAAATTATTGTGCCCCAGCAGGTGGGAAAGATACATCATGATGTTTAATACAGGAGTACAGGGATAACATAACTGTGCCACTGTTTGGACAAGTGTGCTCTTTTTTTGTGGTCCAGCCAATAAACAGTTATGGCACTTGCTTTTCTGAAATGCTAGGGGTGGAGGCACAGGGGCGGAAACTGCCTTAAATGCATTTAACAATAAGGTTTGACTGAGGAGTAGAGTGCAGTCAGATTGCTCAGTACTTGATGATCTCTCCGTAAAATCTGAATCAATTAATTTCTAGTCAAGTATTTATCACAAAACCGTAATGCAAAGGTAGACCTATATCAAAGGTTGAGAGGAGTGTGTAATCCTGTATCAAGAAAAAAAAAGAAGAAAAAACATGCTGATTATTCTCAAACTCTCCTCATCTCAAACAGACTACCCTCTGAAAGTGATGAGCCTAAGCCTATATTCCACTGATCACAGGCTGAATGTCTATTCACTACACAATCTCATTGAAGTCCCTGGAACTACCAACTGAATAGATCAGAGATTTGCAGAATTAGACTCAACAACAAACACATCAAACCCACTCAATTTCCTGTTTCCATCCTAAACTCGCACTTAAGTATTCAGAACCTGAGTTCAAGATAATACGTATGCCCTGTAACTCATATGGTAAAAAAATACTTGTAACTTACAAAGGAAAACTGAGGTACTCACAGGTAAAAGTATTTCAAAAAAAGTGTCTTGTATTTTCTGCTTTCTTTGAAAATAAATGAAAAAAACAGGTGATTCTACTGGATAAAAAAACCCTCATACAATAACACAAAAGTTATCATCAAACAAGTAAACACAAAATATTCTGCCCTAGATTGTTGAATTAATTTGAATTAGTGTCGCCATTTTGACTGAATGAACCACTCGCATCCTTTTTTTAATGTGTTTGAAATCTAATCTCTAAGACGTAAAACATCTTGTTTTTTAAAAACAGCTTATGTAAAACACTATAAGATATTAAATTTCTATTACTAATTCTGCACTTAATAAGTGAGTGTTGACTTATGCAGCTAATATTAAATTTAGAAATTAAATACATGTCCATATTGTATGCAGCCTAGCTGGAATTCACTAGATTAAACATACTAATTAATTTGGTCATGGTGTGCTTTGTATTTTAATTCAGCGTTTATTTATGATGCCCACATATTCACTTTACTGAATTTAATGACTGCACTGTTCTTAAACATATCATTAGAAGTGCTAACATTTTTTATCATTAACCCCGTATCATTCCACAATAAACAAAATTATCAAAAGAATAATAAAAGTGGCTATGAATTTTTAAGCCACTGAAAACACTTCTAAATGTAATTACAACTATATTATGCAAAGTAAGAGTTGATATTCCATTTTCACTCTTAAAATTTATTCACTCGAGAGAAAATAAAACCCCAGCTTTTCTGATCACTTATTACTTCTAAGTTTCCTGTAGAGTTCACTCATTTATAGATGTATTTCTGGGTTATTATACCTTTAGATAGATGGCTACCTCTTATTGACTGCAAGAAATACGTGAAAGATGAAAACAGACAACAAACAAATATTTCATAACAAGATGGGCCTTGTTTCATTTCCTAATAATACACAAATGACTGAAAAAATTCCTGAAAGGTGATGAGCATTTCTACTCCCAGCATTCACTGAGACATCACTATGGTCCTCAGACCCTAGAGTGTTTCAGGGGTTTGTCGACACCTCCCAGCATATTGGCCTCTGCTGAAATCACACACTGTCACCTGAGCAATTAAAATGAATTCTCAGCCAAACCAAGAAGCTGAAAAAAAATTCTCCTATAATTTTGTACTGCAGTGCTTACCGAGTCAAGCTGTATTGAATGATCAACGCACCTGCACATCCACATATATATTTTTAAAAGCTGCCAGGAAAGCTTTTCATTCCTCTGCCAAGAATTTATACCAAAATCAAATTATTACTTCTGAAGATTATACAACTAAAAATGGGAGGGAAAGGGTACTGCCATTGCAAGCAGCAAAGCAAGGTATGAAAAAGAATCCTTCCTACTCTCTATACACTCTCGCTCACACAAAGTCATCTTAAATCAGGCCTAAAACAAAAATGAGGAACTATAATGTTAAAACGTTCTCTGCTGCCCACAGTATTACTTTTCTAACTAATTAGGGATAAAACCAAATATGAAGACTTAACACCTATCAGTCTGACTTACCAAATGCAAACTAGAACTCCCCAGCATTCCCAACTATGTTTTTATTTGTTTGGAGTAAGCTTATACAATCATTTGTGGAGACTTGGTATTTCAGAAGTTCCATCATTAATTTAAAAATTCGACATTTCTGCCTTCTGAAATGGGAACAACAGTGAACAAACAGCAGGTTAGTACCTGAACGCTAAGACTTCCAATGATTGTGTCTTTGCTGCTAAAGCAAAACACAAATGCTCACAACTTGTAACCAAAATTTCAACCAGCTGATTTGTTGGAATATTAAATCTTTTCTCTGTTCCAGCTGCACAGGTTTGGAACATGCCACTCACCTTTTAACATTGAAATTAAGAATATTTCTTAAGGCGAGTACGGAAACATGAAGTACTTTATATATTCAGTAGCATGAATAAAGAAGGTCTTTCTAAGAAAAATTGATTTAATAAACGAATTATTTTCTGCTTTGCCAAGTTCACTAACAGAATGAGGTTTTCTTTTCTTTTAATGGAAAACAATGTCCGAGACATCACGCTTTTCAGAGGAACCAGAGCCTATTCTAATTAGAAACGTCTTTTATATCAGGGAAGATGAAAACTGTTCACAAGAAGAGTTAGAGCAATGCAAATTGCAAGTATTTCATGAGCATAAGCCCTACACTTCTTCATCTGCAAGATAAATGACAATGTCTTCATTGAGGTCAGCAGAGCTACGCTGGTTTGCTTTAGCTGGGCCTGTCCCAGCTTCACAGACCTTCACGCTTTCATTCATAAAAACAAAACTTTTCCACCTACTCAAGCTTTCTGAATGTATAGACAGTAAAATAACTAAGAGAAAAAATATTAGTAATACAACCTGGTTTTAGATTTTTGCTAGACAACTGTGATACTATTCACTTTTTTAAAGCCGCTCAGAGCTCATTAGTCTCATAAGCATTATATAATTAGGAAAATTGCATTTTAAATAAATGAACAATTTCCTATGACAAGTAAAATGCAATATTTCTGTGTTAAAAAGATCTATTATTGCTCCGATCATTAGATTACAAACTTCTCTAGAAAAGAGCTGGCCAGTTTATTTATGTGGCACTCCATGCATAAAGTTTTGGTATGATTTCTTTAAAAAGGTTAGATAAACGTTCAAGGAATTATAATGAGAATGGATGAGGCTCTTGAAAGACCGATGCAGTCTTTCATTTGCTAATCTAAAGTAACACTTATTAGCAATGACGATTTCTTCAACCACTACACAGTCACCCATTCCATGACCCAGACAAAGTGTATCAAGGGCTTCTATGATTTAGGAAACCATTGTTGTATTATGTTAGATCCTGTGCTGATTACATTTTTCCCCTCTAAAATTCTAACATACAGCTTGCTATTACAAGTTCACCATTGATAGGAGTATTCTTAAGACACTAAAAAGTGTCAAGACTCAAATACAGAAAAAAGACACATTAGTTCCTTTGTATGTTGGTTTAACTGCCGTCACAAAACACTATTATAAATGTAAGACAATGTTGGAAAATAACACCAATAGCACTACTGATTCCAATATGACACATTCCAAATTCCACACCAACAGAGCCTTTGTTGTTTTTCTGAACACTTTTTCTATGTTGTCACAGGAAAAATTAAAAGATGTAATACCTTAAGGTTTTTCTAAACTGTTATTTTACACTTCCATAATTCTGATGCAAAAATATACATGTAAAAGTTAAATTTTGAAATTAAAATAGTTCTAGAACATAGATTTTAGGATGTCATTGAAGAAAGATATTCTCCTTCCTTTTAAAATAAATTCCTTGAAAGAGTAAACAAAATAGGCAAACCTATTTTGCACTAAAAATTTCTGCAACCATTTCAAAGTTAAGATTCTTATTTTAAACATTTACCAGAAGTCTGGTGATAAAAAAAAACCAAAAAAAAACCAAACAAAAACCAGGAAAGTCAACAAAAATAATTGAACATGTATTTTTTCATGCTGAAAACTGTTTTTTTTTTTTATACATGAAGATTGCATTTGCATTCATGAAAGCCTACTGTAAAACTAAACCAAAGTGGCTTCTGTAACATATAATGCACATTTAATATACGAAAAAAGATTTTAACACAAAGAGACACTACAGACCCCCAGATCAGTAGTGTATATGGCGATCCAGGTAATTTGCTGATTTCAGCGCATTTGCAGGGTATGTTAATCAGTGCTGAATTTAGTACAGCACTTTCTGATTTCTAGTTTACTGTCTTGCTTTCTGTATTTCTAGGCACTAATGTTTACAATTAACTTTTTCGCAGACACAAACATACACATCAAGTAACAATGACCTCAATCTGTTACACAGACACAAGTTGCAAAACTTAAAATAATTAGGTCAGCTAGGCTTGAACTTGTATTTTGGATTTCAGTATAAATTAGAGAAGCATACCCACCCCTTTGCAAGATCCACGGCATATATTAGCACAAAACAGTTCCAGGCTTAACCTACTTTACTATCTTGTGTCATGCAAGCATCACCTATGTGTAAAATAAGTATTTTACAACAAAGACAAATATACTGTAGGATCAAAGTAATGCATCATGCGGACAGACCTCCATCTAAGAATGTAATCAGAGATACAGGTTGTGCTGTATTCTCTATTTCATAATGCGTTTAAAAGATCATTCTCTTTGTATTTGTTCAGTAGCAGCTATTTCTGTTACAGTATCAAAATGAACCTGTACTGACAATGTTTCTTCCACAGCAAAAGACTGAGCTAAGTGGTGTGGAGCACCTACAACCTGGTATTCGTAAACATTTTGTAATTTTATTAGTTTCTGATCTGCATAAGATGGGAAATATATTTATACAATGATTCAGCTGAAACATTCTCTATATTGTTTACCTGCACACTTAAACTAAAAGACTAATGTAATTAGTTCAATACGCAAACTTAAAACTACTGAATGCAATTAGCATGTCTTGCAAGAAATACATAAATAACTACAATTTAGATTGAAATCACTACCCTGATAATAGGCGCACACACTTAAACCTTCTTAGAACTGTGCTTACTATTTTCAGAAGTGTTGGGTGGGGTTTTTTATAAAAAAAAAGTTTGCCCTTTTTCCTTATTTTCCTCCCACTACTGAGAAATCAGTTTTTCCTGAACTTTCAATATGTATGCATCACACGCAGCAGTTGTGTGTGACCATACACTATTGTTTAAGAAGAAACAGTGGTGAAGATGAGACCAGAAGATGCACAGAGGGAATATGCAAATATTTCAGTAGAAATGAAAACAAGTTCTGTATTTGCCACTTTTAAAAGAGGAAAAAAAAGAATTAGCATGTCTTTCACTACCTACGCAGGCAATATATAGTAGACATACACCTCATCATCTGAACCTAGCCTCGTGAACCTGAACATCAAACACTAAAGCTATTCTTCAAAATAATCTTGCAGATACACATTGTTTCAGTACCTACTGTCTTCGTGCATCACTATCTGTGCATTATACCTGTCACTCCAGACTGTATGTGAAGACCAATACCACAGCTTACGGAACACCAAGCAATAAAGGTGTAGGTTTAGGGGTGTAGGGGAGCATTTTGGAGGTTTTGTTCTTTTCTTTTTCATAAAGCACAACATTTTTTTCCCTAACTACTCTGTTGAATTTCAGTCAGGCCACAGAAAGGGCACCTGAGCTGTCTGACCCTGTACTCAAACTCTTGGAAGCCATAACACTTGTTTTGAAAAACAATCACCTCTAGAGATGGGACAGGCTTGCTATCAATCACTAACAAGTTAATTCTACATAATAAGGCAGGTTTGGATGCAGACTGATACATTGTGAAATGCTGTATCTAAAATTGATTAGAACAGCACTCAAAATGAATGCAGCCCTCCAAACCACTTCTTTCCTCAGAAACATTAATCTCAATTATAAGGAGAGCTTCATAATGGTAATGCTTGGTATGAAAAAAGTATGAAATAAATCAGGTTTTATAAGACACAGCAATTAATCAGTTTTAGAACTAAGAAAAGGAAAGGTTGTTAAAGCAGCACATTTTTACAACTGTACTCTCCAAAGCTTCTGTAACCTCAAAAAAAAGTAAATGTTTAGGGGTTTGTTTCATTTTAATTGCTCAGCTGACAGTGTGGATATCTGCCCTAACTTTAGATTTCTGATAAATTTTACCACAAGCTAAAACACTTTTCAAGTAATACTGTAGTATTATAAAGCTAAGGCAGCCTATGAAGAGGAAACACATGCAAATATCCCTAAAGAACTTACTTATCTGACCAGTCAGCCTGGGAAGAAAAATTTATTTCATCAAACCAAATTCTTTATTTTAACACACCAAAACTATTTTTGGTAATTTTTTGTGCAGTTCATACTGCACAAACTTGCAGAAGCTAAAGTTACATTATTGCTAAATTTGCTAAAACAGTAAATCTTATGAGTTTACCTGCATTCATTTAATAAAACAGATTATATAGTAAAGCTATTCTTAAAGGACAATCATAGTATTATATACATAAATTAATCTGATTAGCAATCTCTACTGTGTAGTACCACAGTTCAAATCTGCCTCTAAATCTTACACAGCTGCAACACAGTTGCATAAGATTTTGAAGATTTCTCTTTAAGAATTTCATATTTTCTTTTGTATACTGCTAGAGAGATGAGTCTTCTGTAACAGAAATGCAGCATTCAATGCAGCAAATGCAGTATTGCTATAAAATTAAAAGTAGAACTGACCTACAACCTGAACTTAAGTCTCTGGTATTTTCTTTTAAGTCTATATAGGACAATGCCCCTCCACAAACAGCACCTGATCCTCCAAGTTGCTGAGCACCCTCAGTTTGTACTGGGCCTAATCCAAAACTGATGCAAATCAGAGAGAGTTTTTGCATCAACCAACATGGGCATCAGTCTGCACAAGACTCACTGATTTCAACTGGAGTTAGGGGTATTCAGTATCTCACTAAGCCAAGCCTACTATCTGTTAACTGCTAGGGCTAGGAGACGACAAAAACGTACTTTCAGGTTGATTGTTATTTCATTTTCTGATATTTTACAGGGTTTGTATCAAATGGCTGCTTATTAAAAGCAGCTATTGTGGACTGATTTGTAACTTTAAATCTAGTTTCTATTACTAAATCTTTTTTTCCTTTTCCATTTGAGGAGAGAAGAATTACTCCTGGCTCAGAGATTTGACTGAAGTACCGGTCTTAACTTGCTAACTGGATTATGAATGTTTTTCTGGACTTTTTTTCCTCCAATAAATATTAAACAAAAGAATCTTCTTAGCATGGTCAAGTATCTCTTCTACCAAACAGTATCTTCCATCTCAGTGTTCACTCATGTAAACTCATTTCACTTTTTAATCTGATGTACGCATCTAATAATTCAGCACTGTTGGCTGCTTCTTCTCCCTTAATTTACCAGACCATTGAAAATAACCCTGCAAGCTCATAACAGCAAAGGTAGGAATTATAAAACAGTATTATTTTTATCAACCTACTGTATTTTCTCCAAACTTAAGGGAAATATTTTTCATATCTATTTACCCATATTGTGCCTTCTTCCTAACTACTCACACTACATCAAACACACTTCATGAAAATCATTCCTTACATATAATATTAGCCCAACTTCCTACATTTCCATGCATTAATAATTCTGAATAGCACTTGGATTATTTTAGAAGGGAAGAGCAGTTGTATATTTCACTAGAGACTGTTTTTAAGTGTTCTACAATTAACTCTTCTGTAAGATAACTGAGCATGGATGAGCAGTGTTTATACCTCACTGTGCTCTTTACTGGATGAAATTTTAGGAGGTGAGCATTCACAGAATATTACTGTTGCTCTTCAGCAAAATGATGCAAAATATTTTCCATTAAAAAGTATACACAAAATGCATTAGGTAACAGCTAAGTTAAACCAAACAAGTAACCAATTATGAAGGCTTAAGGTCAAGGACACATGGTATTTAGAAAGTACAAAAATAAAACTGCTAAAGTTTTTTTTTTAAGTATTTTGAATTTAAAAATTTAGATCTGATATGCTACAGAAATACCTCCTATTAAAAAACTTTTATCAGTGCGAGCACATAAAGGTTTCTTTCTGTGTATTTCATCTTGTTATTTCTCTTTAAGGCAACTTAACAACATGAAACTTTTAAGCCGACGGAACAATGGACCCGTAAAGAAAAACACCCCATTAGATACCAAAAAATGTCTGTAATCAGAAAGACAACCCCTTTCCCTCCCCACACCACCCTGACACGCAACTCCTTTCGGTCACCGTGTGTTATCCCTGCAGAGTGACATTACAGTTCACGGAACAAATCACTAAAGATAAGATTCCCGATGGTCTCCCACTTCAAGCAGCAAGCAGAGCGGGCAAAGCTCCGGCAGCACTTTCAGACCACCCGGTAGGGTCTGTCACCGCCTGCTCCCGTGTGACAACCGCGCTGCCCGGGCACGCGACGCCGGAGGGGAGAGCCCCGCGCGCGCCGACCCGGGGCCGCGCCAACCAAGTTCCAAGGAACCCACCATAAAACTTCCCGGGACGCGCTTTCGCATCCCGCCTCTCATCCCTCCTCCCCCCAGCCCCCTCCCTCCGCGCTCACCGGGAACAAACACGGACGCTTCCATTTATCTTCCGAGCGCGATGAACCCGAGCCGAGGCAAGCGGCGACACTGCCGAGCTCCCCCGGCCGCCCTGCGCGCTCCCGCCCGGGCAGCGCCCCAGGGCGAGCGCCCCCCACCCTACCCCGCCCCGCACAGCGCGGGGCGCAGCCGAGGGCCGCCTAGCGCCGCCGATGGACCCAGCTCTCTCCCCCCCCTCGCCCCCGTGCAATTTTCCGCCACGCACCGCGGAGTTTCCCAGATCCAAGTTGCGCCCGCGCAGCCCTACCTGGGGCTGCGCTCCGGCCGCAGCCGCCCGTCCCGGGGCGCCCCGCGGCTCCCGCCCGCCGCAGGTCCTGCCTCCAGCGGCGGCACCGCGGGGCAGACGGGGAAGGGCTGGCCGCGCAGACCCCGCGCCGTCCTCCGCGCCCCGGCCCGCAGCCCGCTCGGAGGGCAGCGGCCCCGGCTCCCCAGGAGCGGAGCGCGGCACTCACCGCGGTCGCGCCGCGAGCCTCGCCGCCTCCGCGCCCCGGCGGTAGCGCGGGGGAAAGCGGCGCTCGCCGGCACTTTGTCAGGCCGGGCGGGCGGGAGCGGAGGGCGGGCGGGAGCGGGGGGAGGGCCGGGGGCCGGGCGATGGGGAGGGACGCGGGTTGCTGCCCGCGCCCCCCGCCGCGGGGGCTTTGCGCGCCCCGCGGAGTTCACTTTCTCCGCCCTCCTCCCCCGCCGGGGCGGGCAGGGAGTTTGAGCCCGCTTCTTGCGGGAGGGGAAAGCGAAGGTAGGCGCGCGACAGCGTGCGGGGCGGGGGAGGAGCGCGGGGAGGAGCCGCCAGCACCCACTCGCACCGTGGCGCGGGGGACGCGGCCGGGAGCCCTGCCCACCCCCCACCCCCGCCGCCCCGGGACGGGACGGGACGGGAGCGGAGCCGCCGGGCTGCGGCTGCCGTGCCTCCTGCCCTGCCCCCTCTGCCCGCCGTGCCGTGGCGCGGCTCCCACGCTGAGTCCAATCAGTGCATCCACGGCGGCGGCGGCGGTGATTTGGGGGTCACCCGCGAGCAGCACTTCAGGCTGATGAATGGCTCTTCGCGGCTTTCTGCCCTGATGAAGGTGCCCGCGTGCTCCTGATTGCAAACACTAATGAACTTACGCGGCTTCATTACGCGCCCCCCTCTTCCAGGCGCAGGCAGAAAGCTTCCCTGCGCCGTATTTTTATTTTCCAAGAGGACCTGTTTTTATGAGAGGAGGGGGAAGAATTTGGGGAAATAATCCGCGCCTCCCTGCAGCGCCTCTGCTCCCGAGCAGAGCGGGCGCCGCGGCCGCTCGGCCGAGCCACCTCGCCCGCTGCCGGCGGAGCTTCCCGGCCAGGCAGCCCCGCTCCCGGGCAGCCCGGCGGGGTCCCCAGCCCCGCAGCCCCGGCTCCCGAGCAGCCCAGTGGGTACTTGGTCGGGTTTCCGACCCCGCCGCGCGCCCCCGCTGGCATCTCCCCCGCACCCCGGCAATTTTCGGAGTTAGGCGGGAGCCGGTGCCGAGTGACCTGATTACAGCTCGAACATCTGCTTTTAAAGCCGTTTCTCCCTCGCGTACAAAGGCGCTTCGGCTTATTTTTCTCCTTGACTCCTCAGTGTCTTCTCGGCTCAAAGTAGTAGCTGTAACTTTTCACACGCTGAGATGTTACCTATCTGCCTATCTAGGGCCGCTTTCTTTTTTGTTCCTTTATCCTTTCCTTTAAAACTCAAAGGCGTTTCACACACGAGATGCGAAACACTCGGGAAAGTTGGATAGATGAGCGATTTTGAACCTTTAGCCAGCTGCCCGCTCGAGTACTTCGCCTTTACAAACTTAAATTTATCTGCCACATCTCCGACTCTGTAACAAAAGATGCGCGACTATGTGATTTTAAACACTCCCAAGGAAAATTCCTATATTCCTCTGACCCGAAATGACTGGAAATACCTCCGAACCATAGAAACGTTACCGCAGATGTTACCGGCGAGCATTGCTCGGGGTGTATGTGTGGTCCGTCCAGCAGTTTTATCTCGTGTGCAAGTGTTTTGCCCCTGTGTTTTCTATTGCATTTTTCACTTTGCTGGGTTCGACCTGCGAGGCAGGGCACCTGGGTATTTAAACAGTGCTGAGGTCAGCATTTAAGAATTATACCAGATACGGCACGCACACACACACACGGAGACACACAAATCGCCAGCATCACAAAGCTGTTGTGCAGCAAGTGTAACAGAGAACCACAAAGGTTTCAGGCATTTTAAGTGGGCAGCCAATGTGTCATTCACAATATTAAACATACAGAAAACAAACCAGGTATTTTATAACGGTAATAATTTGTTTCCATCCTTGAGAAAGATGTAATTATCTACTTTTAAATATTAGTTTGGGGGTTTTCTTTTGAAAATACCAAACTAAACCAATGGGATGGGAATCAATAATTCACGCTGACTTTGGGAGTGACTCTGAAGTGGTGGAATTTCATTTTAAAAAGCAGGAGTCACAGAGACCTCACTAAATAAGAGTTCTGTGCAGGTAAGCACCCAGGCGGTACAGGTAGAATTGGAATTGTCGTGACCTTGTCTTTCAAATGGAATATCCCACAAAGGATTTAGTCTTTATAAGAAAGCACTCGAAGTGTGAAAATGTGAATTGCACAAAATTCTTTGCTATAAAACATATATAGCTAGAAAAACATGAATAATCTTAACCCTGAACGTAAGCCAAATGCTGTAATTGTTGTTGCATAGTAGAGAAAATAGCATTTCTGCTAAACTCAAAGCAAATCTTGTAGAGTCAGAGCTTTACAAATGGCTTTTTGGCTTACAGTCCTCTAACACAAAATTAAAAATTGTATTTTGCAAATGCAAACATATAAAGTGGTGTAATTTTTTTTTTTTTTGCACAACTACTTCAGCCATTTGCATTACAGTGGCTAATTCCAGTCATCTAGTACTAACTTGGACTTTTTATTGCCTCCAAATATAAGTGAGTTAAGATGCTCCTTTATCATAAATAGAAATATTACATAATTTTTTTCCCTGTGCAAAGCCCACCGGACAAACAACAAACGTCAACTACTTATTAATACACTTTTGAAGTTCAGAGTAAGTTATTTTTGTGCTCTTAACTTGAACATAACTGAAGCAGCATTACTAGGCTTACCAAAGTTTAATTAAATTTCAGCCTTCAGAGTTTAAACTGATTTGAAAAGTGTGCAGTCACATTTGTGTTAGAGCTTTGTAGGAAAGTATCTTCCCAATGTCAACTATTAAATGTGACTAAACTCTCTAAAATCACAGCCCAGCCCTTTCTCACACTTTTGGATTGCCAGTGTTTCCTGTTTTAGTAGAGAAAGAACAAAAGGATATGCATTCCTTATTGACTTGAGACTTTTTTCTTCTGTGATTATCAGTAAATCTTTTTGGACAGTATGAGTTAGTGAAAGAAGAGTAGGACGTTCTCTCATGCAAGACTTGCCGACTCCCGCACTAATCTACCAGTAACACCAAAAGATGAGACAAATTCAAGTCTTTGTCACGTTCTTTCCAAACTTCTTTAACTGCTCTTGATGTGTCCTTCCGTACTTGAACGCCACCTCGGGTTTCGCCAAGTCTATCAGCACTTTCTGCTCCCAGGGCTCCACACTCTTTAGGATACTCGCGTGTCTGAAACTAACAGATGTCCGAATCTCTGCGTTGTCAACGGTGCTTGACTGCAGCTCATGGAGGAAGAAACTGTCTCTAACCACCCATTTTCCTTCGGGACAAGCGGCAAGATGCAGTTTAGTGCAGCTGATTGCCTCTGCGTGATGGAAACAATTAGCAACATTACTCTGCATCAGGATACTTCATCATCACAATTCTAATTAAAAATAATAATAAATTAAGTGCTCCTTTCGACTCTTCCATCAATCTTGTTGGCTGATCCTAACATGGCAGCGACTATTCCCATTTTTTTCTCCACACGATCCTGTTCCCGTGCCAGTCCCGTGCAGGGACCTCGTTAGCAGCTGCCCGAGTGTTCACGTTGGAGAATGCGGCGGAGCTGACTGAACCCGCGCAGCCCCCGCGCAGCCGCCCCGCTGCGCCGAGAGCGACCCGCGGCGGGAGGGAAGGTGTCTGCACCGGGTCAGGAGGTGACGAGCCTGCCGTGACCCGCTCTTCACTAATCCCTGGCGAAAGCCGCAGCCCACAGCCCTGCTTTGGGGACGGGGAAAGTTAGGGGAGAAGGAGGCAGGCTGCGTCTCTCCGCCGGCCCGGGAAGTCCCAGCCATCCCCGTGAGCCAGGGATACGCCGAGGAAGTAAGTCCAGGAGTGGGTGGACACATCCAGCTCGAACGGGAACGTTCCGCGGAAACGGCCGCGCTAGCTCGCCGGTTTTTTACCCCAGCGTGCTCTGGTACCAGGAGTAGATCGAGAAAGACTCTTTCCCTGAGTACTGGGTTGTGGTAAAATTGTAAAACAAATCTAATCTGATCACTGACAAAGCCATAAAATTAAATAGCTGTCTGCAGAGGGAAATATGTCTTAATTACCTTAATTAAAGTAAGATAGGGCCTTACACACATTCATTTTGAAGCCACTAAATGTACTGATTATCATACAAATCAACCTTTAAATGGGGGTCATGCTTTTCCACTACATTAGTTTGTGTTCCACCGCATAAACCAAAGCTATATGGGAAGCTGACCTTTGGTGAAAATGATGCACTTCAGCTGCGCACGACCACTGACCCTCTTCCTTGAGTTCTTAGGAAAGAACCTGAAGGAGTTTGCATATGATTTGGCACACAAAAATGCCTCTCATGGTGTTGATATTGCATGAGGATCTGCTGGCTGAGCTAAACTTATGGCCTTAAAATCAAGCACAGAGTCATTTTAATCACCTTGTATTCATAAGCAGGAACCATCACAGAACAGTTACTGCCATCACTGTGAATTAGTACATGATGCCATGAAAACTTTAAGATTTATAATGGTTGCTGTAACACTTTCCCAGCAAACTGTAGCTGGGGGTAACTATCCATACTTCCTATTAATAATAAGAATGCAGAATATTTCTACTTATTTAGAAGTCAATATGCAGATCTTATATGTGCATGCAGAGGTTTATGTAATAAAGTAACATTTACTAAGAATTTATTATTTTTACAAGAAGAAAGAGGCCTTGTTTTAAATAAGCTTCATACTCATAATTAACCTTTTTTCTTTTGTAGCTTTCTGGCTGGAAGATGTATGGAAAAAAGTCATTATAAGAAATATCACCAATTAACTGTTCAAATAAAGGAAATCTACAGAAAAGATTATTTGAAGAAAAGAAAAGCACATAGAATGAAGAAAAAAGAAGCCAACTGTGCTTTTCTGTTGTTTATGTCTTTCCTTTTTCCATCTCCCCTGCCATACACTCCTCCTAGTAGAAGACATCACTAATAAATGGAGTCTGGGAAACATAACTCTCTAAAAATGATCTGCTGTTTTATTTTGATAATTTGGATGTTAATTGCTCTGTCTGATGTGCCTAAACAGAGATTTTATTAAAATATTACTCATTTAAAATTTTTCTTAGACTGGTAGTAAAATATGTTGTATTCAAGATGACTGCTTTCATTCCTGGAAGACAAGAGTTCAGGCAGTAGAGTGGTAACAATCTGTGTTTGTTCCTGTCTGCTCAGGAGAACTGTTTCTAATTGATCTGGCATGGAATTTAGTTGGAAATGTGTATGTTGCAACCTAAGCACAGTCCCTGTATGCTTTGTAAAGTGATCACCATATGGGCCTTATTTGAAACATTTGAAGGTTTTAGCCATTAACCTTGTTTAAATCGAGCTGTAAATTCAACTCTCTGAGCTGAAAAATATATATAAGTGTGTGTGGATGTATATCTGTCTATATATGAATATATATGTGTAGATATATCAATACAGATATATAATCCATAC
Organism: Tapera naevia; assembly: GCA_033556795.1. Taxonomy (NCBI): domain Eukaryota; kingdom Metazoa; phylum Chordata; class Aves; order Cuculiformes; family Neomorphidae; genus Tapera; species Tapera naevia. The sequence goes on along the minus strand of JAUMJJ010000172.1, from coordinate 10,213,112 downwards.
ACACACATACGCATGAACACACATCTACAGACATGTATACAGACTGACCATTGTTAGGCATCATGAACATGTGTCAAATATTTGCATACTGTTACCAATTACTTAAAGTACTTGTTACATTTTTGGAAAATCTGTTGGGTAAAAAGAAATGTGGCTCTAAAGAAGAACTTGCTGGTATTGCAAAGATATTTTCAATAGATGCTATTTTAATATTTGAGGGTATTTTTGTATTTTTCACGGAGAAAATACACTTAGGTCTATTTCCACATATCAGAATATTTTTTAAGCACTCTCCTGATGTCATGGAGATTTAATTAAGAAAGCCCAGATAAACTAAGAGCAAAGCTGTCTGAAGTTTTTCCACAGAAGAGTTTTAGGAGATAATGGTTAACTGTGATTCTTTGAATCACAGGGCCAATTATCAATTTTTAACCCTCAAAACTCTTAATAGCGATTTCTTGTTCTGAACGTAAAAAGAACGGCTAGGCTTTGTTGCAGGTAATAGTGCTAAGTTATGAATGCTGATGGCTTTCTTGTATCGCCTTAAATTACATTGAAAAAGATACAGTTTCTTTAATTAAAAAGCTGCACTGAACTAATCCCTCTAGCTGAAAAAATAAAAGTTTTAAGCAATCTCTTTCTGCTCTGGGAGAGAAAAGCAGACAATACCATAACAGATCAGAAACATAAGCTATAGTGTGCAGCCAGGAGCACAGCAGGGAACTGAATACTGCTCCGACTGTGTCATTTTTTAATCCCCCATCCCAGTTTTCCCCGTCTGACCTCATGCTGAGATGAAGTTATCACAGAAGACAGCTTTACTCTCACCAATGAATCCAACCCTGGATCTGTATTATCCTCAGCAGATCAAAACACCGCTTTCATCAAATAGCATTATCTGCATAAAAGGCATGCAATTGCCCGATAATTTCACCCAAACTACGCTATTCATTTAAAGGACAAGAAGAGAAATGTAATTCATTCCTTTTTTTCCCCCTGGAAAAGCTAACTTACACTTCACTCATGGGAACTTTTCTTTTTTTAACACAAGATCTCAAGAAGAGGTCCATTAAAAGTTTCCCCCTGGTTTACAATTAATTGTTAGAGTACCTCTGTGCCACTTGAGTGACATAAGTGTAGTTATGCAGAAAACTGGCAGGGAGAATTCACAAAGCTTGCTGTAGCCATGATACTGATTCCATTAGCCATGGCTCTGCTAACCCTAATAATCAAATCATAGATGCCATAATTGTAGCAGCCTAAAAATACTGAAGATATTTACAGCAAACTTGTGTGATATTGTCTTTCTTACAAATTGAAGATTTAGGTCTAATTGCTTTGCCCTAGCATAGGAAAGTCGCACCACAAGATCCTAAAATAACCTCACTAATATATGTGTCATTCATAAAAAAAATGCACATATATTTAAAAACTCTTGTTGGTGCCAGAAAGGAAAGCGCATGATGATGTGGCCCATTGGTTTTATTGATATACGCTGCAAACAGTAAAGTCATGACAGAGGTGGCCAGATTGCTCTCAATAAGTGCTGTTACGACAGCCATTGTATTTGAACTATTCCACATACTATCCAGAAAATTGATAAACTATGCTCAGTATTCCTTTGCTGGCAAAGAGCTTATGCATATGTCATGTTTCTTCCACAGAAAAATTACAAATAATGTTTTAAAATTTGTTTTGTTAAATACCTGTATGAAAGAGTAAGGAATATTTTGTTTCTGAGTGGCAGTGTAGATGTTCAGCACCAGAAGAAAGCACTGATTTGTATCTGGCAGAGGGAACTCTCTTTTTCTAATACTACAAAGGCTTCGGTGTGTCATGGGGCTGCAAATGCTAAACTAAGTGCTTGTCCTGGCCTAAATATAGCCTCTTCTATACAATACTTTGTGAGTTACTTTTCTTTAGGACCACTGGACAGGTACGGTTCTCTATTCAGAGGATATTTTTTTTTTTTCCAGCATGTCTTTGATACTTTTTAAAACAGCAGTTCTTTGAAGTGGCTCAGAGGTTTGGAATCACAGGAGTTGCCTCAGAAGAGCTGGATTAGCGAGGCTAACAGAGGCGCACCACACATTTACAGCCTCTCTGTGTGTACACAAATGCTATGGAACTTCAGCTGATATTAAAAAAAAAAAAAGTTTAGTCCACAACTTTCTTGGGTATTTCCAGCCTCAAGACAGAGTTTCCCCCCCTACCCCTGCCCCAATTTCACAAAAAACTTTGGACGATCCGGTTCTTCTTTATACAATTAAAATATATAATTATATATATTCACTTTCCCTGTCAAGAGGTATCTTATTTTTTAATAGAAACACTTTCCCATCAAACCTGATAGAGAAGCCTAATGGAGGAACGCCATATCTGAAAGCTTGTGTCTTTTTTTCCAACTGTATCAGCTAATCAGAGAAAATAATTTTTTTTACAGTTCTTGCTTTTCATATATTCTCAACATCTCACTTATGGAAATATAAATGATGTAGTATTATTGAAGAACAATGTATGTAAGTCCAGTTGGGTTTGGAACTGTGCTCCTAAACATTATTTCCTATTTAAACTCTGTTTGTAGGGTTTATCATCTGTTTCCATGGCAACAGAATGTAACTTCTTAGTGTATTTTTTTTGAATTTTGTTGTTGTCATTGTTGAAATGGGATATACTGCTAGGCATTCAAACCATATTTCTTGTGTGAAAGAAACAGCGTGAGCTGAAAACACCAGTTTCCCATGTTGGTATGGTACGGCAGTAGGCATGTTGGCATAATCCCATGTGGAGCTCCACACGCTGTTAACAACTTAGGAATCCTCTGTTTATGAAAAGCAGGGCAATTTGATGATGGAGGAAATGAGGAAGAATAAAGGAGCTAGTTGGAAAGCAAGCTGTATGCTCCCCTTCCTCCAGACTTCCTCCAGCTACTTCTTAGCTACTATTTTGCAGAGGGATGGGACAGATAAAGAGTAGGTCAGCTCTACAACAATGCCACTGTCCAGGTATCAGGTATGAAGATCAAGAGTATGGTAACTCTGGTAGTTTACTTGGTAGAGATTTTTTTCTGTCCTTCCATCTGCTGCCAGACAGGTCATACTATGGCAACTACAACCAAGAGTTCTTTTATTATGAAGGCATGTTAATTGCATGACAAATTATCAACATTACCTTTTAAAAAGCTACAAGAAATATAACATAGAAAGTCAACCCTCTCTAGAGAGATTTCCATTTAGGAAAACCAAGGAAGTGACACAGAAAAACAAGCATTCATATACTGACAAAGCAATCAGAAACATTACCACAGCTTCTAATATTGATGCCTTTGTACCAGCTTTGCTACACCAGCTTTAATCTTTTTTTAAACTTAACATTTATGCTATTTCAGGATGTACACATTATCCTCATTCTGGATTTCCGGATGTTTTCTGTTCAGGTGTTTTTATTTTTCTGGCTTGACAAAAATTCACAACACATTAAAGATACCTTTTTTTTTTTAAACTGAAATAAATTGAATTGAATATATAGAATTCTTAAATCACTAGAAACTACGTATGGAAAACTCCAAAAGTCTTCAGTGAAAATTACACACAAAAAGAATTTTATACAAGATAATTCTGCCCTCAGATAGCAGTTCTGAAGAGCATTGATTTCAGTCACTTAGTGTGACCTAAATTTAGATTCTGTGATATTCATCTTACATTCAGAACAATGTGACTTCCGTATGCGCATGCAGAAACACAGCAGCTTGAGAGGGACTCTGTACTCTTTTACACATCTCACCTCAGGATTGGAGAACCACCAACAGCATAGACAGCTTTGGCACTGAGACTGCTGTAGTCCCTTCCATCAAATGCTTTCAGCCTTTCTGTTTCTGTTTTCTTTCAGTCATCTATTAAATACTAGATTAGTATATTAGTTAAGGGGATATTGAAACATTCGTAGCTTCTGGATGCATGAGTTCTTTCTGTTCATTTTTTCATAAATTTAAACATAGAAAAAGAAACAGAATGGGTGATCAAAACCAAAATAAATTCACTTTTGCTTTCATTATCTTCACATTTTAATCCTCAGCTCCTGCCGTATCAGTGCAACATTTGCGTTGCTGATTTCATGGCAGCGTAATTGCACACAGCATGTCTGATTGTGCATTACTTCTCCTGAATTACATTGGATCAAGACTAGATTGGAAATAATGTATTCATCAAAGCTTTTAACAGAAGATGAATAACAGTAGGATTTTTTTAAAAGCTAAATTTGTCATCAGACCACTGAATACTTACGATGTGTTGATGATATCATAGCAAGTCCCTGGATTCAGACAAAAGGGTGAAATCTTCAAAATGCTAAATCTTAGTTCAGCACTAATGCCAGTTCTAACATTTGCTGACTCAGAGAAAAGCTGTCCCAGTATTTTGGGAACAGGACTCGGAACAAGGCAAAATGGAATAGGAAATAATTCTAACCAACTTCATTTTACAACATAAATCTTTTTGGAAGCTTTCTAAGTACACAGCTACAGTTCCTCTTTCTGAGACATTTGGTGTTAGAAGAAAATGAGTGAAAACCATTATATACATATACCGTAAAAATACAGCTTTTCAGTTTTTACTCTAATCATAAAGAAATGGAAAATCATAAAGAAGCAGCAGCAGAAGTCTACAATTCATGTGCTGGCAAAACTAGAGCTCTGCATTTATATTTTTCCATTGTAAAATAAATAGTTTTCAAAATAATCTCAGAACAATAAACTTTAAATGTCTGTCAGAAGGAATTCTATCAAAGAAAGTAGAATAGATAAAGAAATCTATTGATTCAGTTTTAATGTGGCTTATAACCTTCCTGAGTGTTCCTGCAAAGGCTGTACTTGTACAGCCTCACACTTTGGCTGTTTCAGGCACTGTGGCAACAGCATTTTCTTCCTCTGGCAGCCTCTTCTCTACTACCGAACTTAAGCTACTCATCTTCATTTTAAGGATTCTCCCATTGCCCTTTCCCATACTGCCAGTCATCGCTTTCTTACTGTCAAGAGCTCAACACCCGTGTCAGCCTGGCATATGATGCCAGTCGCTGTTGCCAACTCTTAAAGTTTGAAATACATCTCTCTGTGTTTTTCTTCTTTTTTTTCCCTGATTCCTCTCACACTTGAGAGAAATTCTTTGTAAAACCCACAAAGCTAGCCATCTCACCTGTTTTCTAACTTCTTCTTATAGATTTGTTTCCTGTGATACCTTCAAAAAGCTTGGACAGTATTTGCAATTGTGCTGACCTGTACTCCCAGAGCTGCTGTGTGCCATCATCAGCTGCACTGCCTTGTTGCTTTTGTTTTATGCTTAGATAGTAAGTTCTCTGAAAGCAGGAAAAGTCTCTTTCCATTTATGCTATGTCTAATGCAGCACGTCTGAGAGCTCTCGCAGCCTGAGTGCTCATTGAAGCCACAGCAATACAAATAAGTAACAACATTGGCAATAATCAAATTCACACACCACTTCCTTTGGTAATTTGATAATAGGTTCTATGTCTATGCTGATAATGTTCCTCATTTTTCTATGTATTCTATATGTGTAAGTACAACTTTAGCCTAAAGAAGTGCATGTGTTAATCCTTATGCAACTATCAGACTGTTTTAATGTATACTTATTACACGTTAAAATGAGAAGTGATATGCAAAGAGCAATGAGGTTGCTATGTAAATCAATAAAAAAATCAGTCAATACTATCAATAATCAAGGCTGCCTGTGTAACTGTAATTCAGTATCCTGTTTTTAGATATAAGTCTATCCTCTTTAATGATCAAATATTTAGCTTTTGTAGAGGCCGGTCTTATTTAGAGGAAGGGAAGTTAACCATTATGCATTTTCATCTCTTACAATCAACAGATTTTGGTTAATTTTTCTTATTAGGCATCACTAAAATGATGCATTGAATAAAAATCAGTTCTGTCATAGGTCATTCTGTGGTATCGAAGGCATGACTTTTTGGTATTTTACACTGGAAAGAAACCTATTGGGGCCCCAAATTGAAGTTCTAGAATTGTCTGACTAGACTAGAAATTTTTAGGTGCCTAATCTGGAATATACAAGAAGGCTGAAGACAAAGATCATTGCACTATGTAGCATTGTAAACATTCTAGAGAATTCCTCACCTTAAACTAGAGCCAACTGTGAACATTTGGGCTTGAGAGAGTTACCCAGAACCATATTAAAAAAAATCTGTTGTAAAGGCAAACTGATTGCTTGGTTCTTCAGGTGAAATGTAATGTTCCCTAACCACGAAATGACCTTTTGCCTTGCAATCTATCACAAACATAATCATATTTTTCAACTAAAGACGAAAGGATTTTAGGGAAAACCTATTCAGTAGAAACTAGTGATTCATTTCTACAGGAGATCCACTTTATGCATGAAGCCATCATTTAATTAAACAATGTAACACCACCGCAGAAATAATATTTCACAGCCACCACATCTTTTGCTACTTCCTTACTTGTAGAATACAGTTTTGCAAATTTTGATACAAATTTACTTACTTCTGATAGCTTCTGAGCAAAACCCCATGAAAATGAAAACTGTATTCTATGGATAAACATTAGATTTCATGGTAATTAGAAACTTTACCCTTTGGTTGATAAATCTTTATCAACTAATTTGTATGATTGGTCGCTAGTTTCTATGTAGACTAAGTGAAGGGAAAATCTCTATTCTTTTTTCATCCAGTTTTAGTGATCAGTTTCTTTTGAGTGAAAATGATATTAAATATTAGATTTTTTTTTTTCTAGGTCAGCATTTAAAAACCGAAATGCTTAACTTTGGTATATGTTAATACAAAAAAATAAGTAATATCAAATTTCAGTTTGAAATGGCCTTCTTGGGGGCGTGGTGCAAAACCAATTTGAAAACAAAATATTAAACAAAGTTAAATAATTGTAAACAAAAAGATTTAATTTTTTACTTGAAAAAAAGTTTGCATTAGCAAACTGATTCCCCCTCCCTTTCCCCAGTCACTTCAAGCCTCTCCTTTATTCTGTTTTAGTTCTACTTGAAATAGTCCTCTCCTAGTCTTTATTTTTGTTCTGTTTCGACATTAGACTATCAGTGATAACCCAGCCAGCTTCCCTGGGGACATTCACTAGCTCTCCCAAGGTGCATCCCCTCCAGTTCACACACATCAGACCCAAATCCACCTTCCTTAAGCTCCAGACTTTTTCCCACAGCTTTGTCCACCCCATATTCCTTTCAATTCTCTCTTGTACTGGCAATACTTCCTCTTCAGTTTTACACTTTAATTGACCACAGGAGATGTGTGGCTGACTAAAATATGACTGTGCTGGGACCCGCAGATAGACTATAGTGGGAAAAGAAAACCCTTTTTATTTTAAATTTCATTGCTCATCAACAAATGCCCTTTCAGAAACCTGATAGAATGGTTGGGATTAAAGTGTGCAAATTTTAAGTAGGAAATATTTTGTTCAGACAGTATCTTCAGAAACTTCCCCTTCCAACCAGGACATTTCCTTCCTAGTAGGAGACATTATCTTGAACTTAGCTCCAGTGTACATCTTCATTTCTATGTCTTGTTAGCTGGTAAGATTTGCATTAAAGACGTTTCTACACTGTACCAGTACCACTGAAGTGATTTAGCTTAATCTTGGCTAGTTGGGTAGCCCTTGTGGCATCATTCTAGTCCATTTAATCCATAATAACTAGAAAATGAGGGGAAGATTTCCTAGGACCAATTTAACCTTCACTTAACTACACAGAAGTGCTTCAAAGTCTTTCTCTTCTACACTTATCCTGAACATTGCAAAAATGGAGGAGCTGGTTGAATAGGTTTCATTTTTAAAATTAAACCTCAATGAAAGAAAGTTTTAGAGAAAGAGTCCAATTTTGCAAACACTGTATTAAAAAATAGTGGCATTTAAACCTTCTTTTTAGACTATTTTCTCATTCAGCTGTGCCAAGCATTTAGTATTGAGCTGATTCTAGACTGCTTACTTTGCCTAATATAACCTCTCACTTTTTCTAGAAGATACTTTTTAACTTAACTCACCAAATGATAAATTATTTTTTTGAAAGCATGATGTAATTGTGGTATTACAAACTCTCACTACCCCGATATAAACTTTCAGGAGAATAAACAGTACGTTCACATTGCTGGCAGGTGCAATACTCCCAGCTCTGCTTTGACAACTGGTAAAAATTAGAAAATAGAAGAATACATTTTATGTATCATTGAGAAAATGTCTGGAGATAGGCCTGAATGAATAAGAGGAAAAATAGCAGTAGTGCTTACAAGCTTGTAAGCCCATAATGAATGTATCTAACCGATTGTTAAAAATGCTAGCTGTTGATTGTAGAAATTATGTATCATTGACCTCCTTCTATTTCCTATTGCTTTTTATTCTCCTGATCCTCCTGCCTTGTTTGTGTCAAATATAGGAAATGGTTTCAAATGGCCAAATTGTTGCTTTGCTGTTATAGTCACAGCCCCATGCTTACAATGGAAGAGAAATGCTCCCTTTGCAATTTCATTACAGGGCTTCCTTTGATTAGCTGTGGTAACTTACGATGCTGAGCACTTGTCATACCAATCTATGCACAAGTAATTGAAGAGATTAGAGCAAGTGTTCCTTGTCAGAACCAACACACTGGCTAATTTTCACACTATATTGAAGGCTGTTAAAATTCTGCCTCCCTCAACTTATGGGTGAATTTCCACATTACATGTGGAATAACATACAGTAAAACAAACAGATGTCAGGATAAAAAGCAAGAATCTGAATAATATTTATTATTTGTTACGAAAAAATGTTCCCTAAACAGAAACAAGGAAAATATTTGGAATAATTTTTTTTATAAAACCAGCTTATGAGAAAAATAATATGTTTGTTGAGAATGTCAAACAATTATGTTAGAATAAAAAGCATGGCTTTACTGATTTCACTGTGTTCTAGATACTAATATGGACTCTATTTTGTAGCAGCAGCTTTTAAAAGATATTTGATAAAACTCTTGGTGGAAAGAACAGTTTTTTTAATTTACCTGGCAAAAGCTCCACTAAATGTTTTTCTACTTCAAAAATTTTTTTGCTAAGTTGATGGAAAAGAATTAGTCACCTTTCGTTGTTGCTGTTGTATAGGAATGTCATTTACAGCTGGAAGCCTTTTCAGCGATGCATTAATAACTCGTGTTTGTGTATTTTTACAGTATATATTACCATTTTATAATGAAATGTTAAATATTTTACTTGTATTTGTATTTTACTTTGATTTGTACTGAGTACTGAGCATTTGCAGTATTTCTATTTACTAGAATATTTTATTAAAATGAATATTTAAAATAATCCATTGCTTTTTATAATAATTGTCTTCCTTTCGGTACTGTGACCAACATTTAATCTGTTGTAGTATAATATCATGGATGGCGTAGGACTTTAAACCAGCTTTTATTTTGTAAATTAACGACAGGTTCCAGACTACTCTTGTTTTAGAAGGCTGTATCATCAGTTAGTGAACTTCTTCCTTGCAGAATAACCACTTTAATAGTATCTTCTCAACAACTGATTTATTGCTTTCTTTTCCCCAGCATATTCTGCCACATCTATTTTTACCCAGATCTCTCATATTCTACCTCCGGCACAGGAACACAAGAGAAAATTTAAAAATTCTATGCACGAGGAAGTCTCACTGAATCACTTCTCTTGACATGCGAGAATTTTTAAAATCTGAAATTAATTGTTAACGGGAATTATGTCATTTTACTTCAAGTTACATCTAGCATAGGATGCTTCCTTCTGAGCTCACTCATAGCTAAAACACAGAGTGTGCCTCCTTGGCTCCTCTTACTGCCAGAGCATACTTCCAGTCACCCCTGAGGCAGGCTTTCAGCACTTAGAAGCTTAAAAGGTTACAAACCATACAAATATGTATTGCAAATGCCTTCCTTTTATGTTAAAAATACTCAAGATTTACTTAGATTTTTTGACTTTCTAATTATTCAATACACTTGCCATTATATATGATATTTGTTTACTGTTTTAATTTCTCACAACTTGGGTAATGAAAGTTAATAAAGTGTTGCCCTTGCATGTTCTTTCTAGCACATTAAGATTTCAGTAAAACCACTGTTTTTACTGGTTAAAAAAAAGATGGCAATATTTTTGTTGATTTTGTCTTATGTGTATTTTGTGTGAAATATGCTCCCAGTAATTGTATCAACATATATTTGGCCTAGCATAGATTTATTTTTTAAACACTGCATAAAATCAATCTCCATATTAAAATGTATCAATTTTATTATAAGATTTTCATTAGACAACAGGTGCTTCTATTTTGTACAAATTTGCCATTTCTTGTCCCTGTCAGCATCTGCTGCTAATTAATGACCACTGTTGTTATTGTATAGCTACTTAATCGTGTTCCAGTCTAGAGATTCTATGTAATTTCTCCTCACCATCCCCTTCCATGGTAGTTAACTCTGATGAAATTCTCATTAGGCACTGAAAATTGAAAAGAGAAGTTAAGAACTGGGAGCCTAAATCCACGTATACATTCTTCTCAAGTACTCTCATGTATAGCATATTGTTTATTACATAGGTTCTTACACACGACATTATCTAATCCAATTCTTGGTTAAAGTGCTGCCAGGTTTTTATTACATTTTATTTTATTTAAAAAAAATATAAACTTAATTGACCAAATCTAATCACAAATTCATCAAAATATTATTCCTGAATGAAAAAAACTATGTAATATTATAGTTGTTTTTGAAAACATGCTTGTATTTCTAAGACAAGTGGAGCAAGTGGAGTATTTTAAAATCAGATGCTCCAAAATAAAGCAATGCTGTTAGTTACTGCAAAGTCTTTTGACTTTTGAAGTCAGCTGATGGGATTTCACTGTAAATCATAGAAGTAAATTAAGTTGGGCATTCAGGTAATTACGGTCCAGATTATTGAGATTCTAGAGACTCATAGCAAAGTAAGGATATATAACATGTGCCATCTGAGTGCTATTAAAAAATGCATTGGTTTTCTGTTGTTAAAATTAATAACAAGCCTTTACTTTGACATTACTTGTAAAATACCTTCCAGGGAAGTTCAACAGATAATATATTTTAATATTTCAATCTGGAAGTCATAAAGACATTTTTTTCGATAAAGTCCATATCCAGATAAACCTTTACTTTTTTTCTTTCCTAGGTAAATGGTCCTGTGTACTGCTGTTACAGGCTGTACTTTGGTCAATTGCTGAACACAAGATATCAAGCATTATAGTTGGCTCCTAACCTGGAACCACTTCCCAACTGTTAGAAGCTGACAGGCAACTAAAATGGCCAGTGCTATTTGTGTTAAAAGCCCTACTTTTTACATGTAAGAGATTTAAAGTATTTTACCCATAAAGGAAAACTGTAGGTCACAATTATTTCTCCATAAACTAATTCATTCATCATATCCACTTTTTGAAAGATCCAGATTTGTAATTTATGAGTTCTGAAATTATACTACATGTATATTTTTCCTGATACTTGTACCTTGACTTGAAAGTGGTCTGGTGACAGGTATTGGGAATCAAATTCCTTGGTGCGGAAACCTCTCAGTTGGATTGGGATGGGAGATGGTGGTTTTGTAACAGAAAGCTTGGTATCAGTGTATCTCAGAAGAATGGATTGGCCTCCCAAGCTGACAGAGATAAAAGGACTTCCAAATGTTAATTATCATTATCACAAAAAATATTTTTGTAGTCCAATTAGAGTTTTTCTTACCTTATCTTTTTGTCCTACCTTACCTTTTTGTCTCTTTAAGGGCTCGTATAACATACAGGTACACGTCATTTTAAGCTGACGGTGCACTCAATCGTGTTGTCCATGTCATTGATGAAAATATTAAAACACACTAGACCCAGAACAGATCCCTGGGGGACATCACTCATCACTGATCTCCATCTGAGCCATTGACCACTGCCCTCTGTGTGGGACCATCCAACCAATTTCTTATCTACTGAATAGTCCATCTATCAAAGCCAGTTTAGAGAGAAGGATGTTGTGGGGGACTATATCAAAGGCCTTAGAGAAGTATAGATAGATGACATTCATGGGACAGTGGATGTCCTGTTACACAAATTTTATTGTTTTGCAAAATATCCTATCTTTTTATTTTACAAATATGAAGTGTTACAAACCATTCAAATTAAACTACACTTGACAAGTAATCAAAACTACATTTTCAGATATGCTATCCTTGTGCTGCATTTATTTGCATATGTACTAATTCACAAACTCAATGATTTGTGATTGCTCTTCTAGTTACTAGTAAGAAAAAGTGACACTCAATGGGATAATGATTTACCTCTCTGCCACTTCTCATTTCACAGTTACTGTTTTAGACAGAGAGAAAGAGCATAAGGCTAATTTTTTTCATTATTTAGGGAAAAAAAACCCATGTTAATATTATTATTGTATTTTTAGAGTGGTCTTTCCTTTATGTTTTATTTAAAATGTTAATGGAGTGTATCTGCAATTCAGATAATTTATCTTTAAATCACTGTTCTCCAGAATAATGCACTGTGAGCACTGTAATACACGGGCAAGTCCTCTTAAAGAACATGCATCAATTCTCTTCCCTTCTGAAGCACACTGCAAATGCCCTCTAACAGGGCACAGCAGCATTACATAAATCATCTTATATGAAAAATTAACATGACATCAAATATTTATAAATATTAATGTGTATGTTAATATAACCAAAGCTGTAACAAACAATCATAACCTTGCCAAGTTTCTTAGGACAGGCGCCGCTGATAATGATATCCATTATCTCTGGAGGAACGCGCAATTATGAAAGTATACATGGGATGCTATATTGTTATCTGCTTTTAAGTTCATCCATTAAACACTCCACCTCACACTAGATGTTAACCCTCCTCTTAGCTCTTTGTCAGGTACTATTATTCTGTGTATTTACACATTCATGTGAATGAAAATTGAACAACTGTTAAATGTATACGATTTCCTTACTTCATTAACACATGTATTTAATTTGATATCGTACATTCCATTGCTCTATGCAATTGTACTTTACAATGCGTGATATCTGCAATATCCACTATCTGTCTATCCACCCATCTCTCTATCCTGGACATAGCATAGCTCAAATAGGAATTTGGGAACTCTTTTGGTTTATTTTTCACAAGTGCTTCATTTAAGCTGTTCTGATTAAAGCTGTGTCAGGATTCGCAGTAGAAACTTTAATTTTTGTAGCTTAACAATTATTCTATAAAAATCAATTTCACACTTAAGTATAAAATACAGCAGAATGCATCTCAACATGATCAAATTAGATGAGTTGCTATGAATTTTAAGTACTTTTCTTCTCATCGTTTATCTAATATTATACTGATGGAGAAGAAAACGTTGAGCCAACACCACAAGAGTAACCATGTTTCTCAGACAAGTGCAGCTGGGAGTTTTACAACTTCGCTCAGTACCTGTGGAAATGAGATTATGTTCCTGGAAAATTCCTTAAGGTTTAAGATGCACAGCCAAGGCTAAGTGATCACAATTAAGCCTTCACCCGAGCTGAACAACTATTTGTTCCTCTATTGTAATACACAGATTCAAATATGTATTTTCCCATTACTTTTTTCCAAAAAGAATCATCATAAATACAGATTTAGCAAAAGTCATTGCTGAAATATTGTACACTGTCAACACCCTTTATCATTCAAGACAAATAAAATCAAAATTAACATCTTCATGCTACATAATTCTCTTTAGGTTTATTACCAGTACTATTATCAGGTATAAATATAGTGAAGTCCATTTTGAAGTTGTTTGAGAAAATAAGCCTTAAGAAGCCAAGCTTAGCATCAAGAGTATTACTATCTTTATTTCACTGAGGAGCCAACCAAAATGCAAAGTAGGTAAAAGACTCACCCAAACTGAAAAGAAGTGTTCAGCTCACCTTGGCAGCACCTAGAAGAGTGGACTGCAGAGAAATCACCTTCCATTGCTGCTCTACCACACAAACTTCATGGCCTTGCAGTGTGGTTACTTCTAAAGGTGCCACTGAGAAACTCACTTAACATGTGCATGATGGTTCAATGTCATTCTCATGATTTTGCTTATTTTTTTAATTAACTCTGTTTTTTAAAGGATTTAGGTGATTCACCCAGAAGAGCTATCAACTTACAGGGAAGGAATTGAAAGCTGCTTGCTTTTCTAAAACTATCTAGGTCTGGCTGAGCCACTTGAGATGTGTTCTCAGTAGTTAAAATTGTATTTATCACTCTGATATTGCTTGAAATGAAGATTTTTTTTGGAGAGAACAAAACTCCAACCCCAAAATAAAATAAACCCCCATAGATTTTAAAGAACTCTTGGATTGACTGATTTTGCCACTTTGAGTAAGAACATAAGCTGTTATAATGCTTATGCTCCATACCCTTTTTAATTTGATTGCCCATTGTAAAATAGTGAAATCAATGCTTTGTAATACATGAGAAACAAGAGCAACCTAAAATCTGAGTCTGAATTTAAAAATGAAAAAAAAAGGTTACAAAGGATACTTTCTTTCAGGAGATTTTAATCTTTAAGTTTGTCTGCCAAGTCCTTAGGGACAGATTATTAAAATCCCTAAACCAATGCAGGGAAATTTATATGATTTCTCTCTCTCTCTTTCTTTCTTCATTTTAAAGGAATGGAGACTTGTAATAGAAGTTTTAGTATTTAGGAGACCTTGATTCAGTTACTGATGATATTCCATACCCTGGGCAATTTAGGAATTCTTATTTTGCCTGCATTTTTCATGATAAATGGGATTGCTCTCACTTTTACTAATGTATAAGCTCACTTAGTTCATGTTAATAGGGACATTTCCACAAGTCATCCAAGTTTAAGCATTTAGCAACCACTGAAATAATTGTATAATTATGTAAAAATAAACAAATTTTTTTTTCAGTACAATAATCATTCATACACTTCACAATTTTAAGATTGCAGATAAGAACATTAACTCAATGTACATCCCTGAGATTAATTGTATTATACTGGTCAAGAGCCCTTTAGTACATTATGAATAAATGTAATTTTTAAATAAAAAAGAAGACTAAATAATCAGTCATTATTGTGTGTATGCCTCAAATGCAAATCATGATGTAAATCAAAGCATTCAAAAGTGTAGGTACCAAAACTAGATGCACTTGTTTTCATTTTTGTCCCCTCTTAAAATTTGAGGGTGCTTGATGTATTCTCTTTCTGGTATTACTATTTTTTTTTGTTATAACCTTTCTGTCATTTGCATATAATGGCTCTTGTTTTGTTTTGTTTTGTTTTTAAAAAAAGGGCACCTTTAGTGTATTTGTAGGTTATATGCAAGAGATTCGTATTTCAGAGCCTGTGTTATATCTCACAATCTGAAAACAATATGCACAGAGTGTGAAATACAATCCCTTTTCTCACACAAAGATGTCAGTCTGAACAGGACCTTTTAGCATAGGCAGTTTTAATCTTTACTTATAAAAAATCGATAGTTGTCAAGTAAAAATGTCACTCCACTGAGGTAAAAAATAAGCATCGTATTTTCCCTAGTATACAAAATTATCAGAACAGGATTTTTTGTTTAGCAGTTTGTTTGCATTTTCTACCCTTTCCTTCAGAATACTGTAAATGGAGTAATAATTTGACAATAATGTCAAATCACTGCAGTTAAACAAGAGAACATGGATTTAGGAGGCTCCCCATGTTTCTGTAGCTTCATGAATGTGTGACACTCTGGTTGAAGTGCTTTGGTATTAACTCCATATTATTATACATTAAGAAAAATTCCATGATATTCTTTCTTTTTATCAAGCCTCTTTTAATGACATGGTCCTTCATATTAATTTCCCAGTGAAGAAATACCATATTACTGTACTCTATATTCATGTTCATTCAAGAAGACATCTAACTTTTTATATGCAGAATCCTACTTATTCCCAAACAGTGTTTTAGTCTTATATATTCTTGTATTAATAATAAGCATGTGGAAATATAAACACTTTCACTATTTTTACCACTAAAATTAAAAGTTCTTACATAAAAACATTGATAGGAAAAGTATTTCTTTAAAGAATAGAGATTAAAAATTGCAAATTTACTTTTAAAAAAAGTTTTGATTGCTTTCTCACTAATGCAGAGATGCCTTTTAAATTTCTGATTAATGTACAGCTCTCTCTGGACAAAAGTGATATTTAAAAGTATATTCTGTATATCATTTGTACATTTTTTTAAAGAAGAGCTACAAAAGTGATACACATATTTTTATGATTCCTCTGCAATGTCTTTTCCTTGTACTATTGAAAAGATTGAAGCAATTTTTAGACAAGTACGCACCATGATAAAAATACTAGAAGTTCCTACTGAACTAAAAAGGCACCTATTGGACTTCACAGATCCTTCAGAAAACACCGTTGAAAGTATGGGCTTGAAAAGGAGAATAATTCTGGAAGTACATATCCTTTTCAAATATGGCCACTGTGGTACCTGCATGATTTAATTTAAGTATGACAAGAAAATAAATTATTTCAGGCATGAGGAGAAATACGAATTTTACATAAAGGAGTGGAGAAACAGCTGGTCTTGTGCCACAGTGGGTTGTATTAAAAAAACAGCTGAAACTGGGTTCAGGAATGAATAAAGGATCTAAGGTTGTTGGAAACTAAGCATGTTACCAAGGTGACATACTTCATCTTGGTGGAACAGCTGTACTACTACTGAAACACCCTAATTCAAATAAACTATAGTGTGCTATTGCTCAAAAGACAACTTGGTTTCTCTGCTTGAAAGACACTAAATTGCTGTAATTACTAACAGAAATTATGCAAGGAGCAGAAATGGATGTGTGTTTTGCAGAATGAGGAATTAGGATAGGGATGAGACAAAAAAAGTTATAAAACCTAATAACATTTTTGATGCTTTCCTTTTAATGAAGATTACAAACTAGTCAGCTAACGCTGTACTTCCATATAATTACATTGCTAATTGTATAATGCTATGAAGTCTGTAGCATCAAGGAATCAGCTTCAAGAGGGAGAGTGTTTTCAGAGTGACATGAAGGTGTTAGTAATATGGATCACCCAAAGAAAGAGAGATCAGCGGCCATTATCTGGAAGGAGGAGGCTTTCTTCCAAAGGAGTTGGGAGGCTGGACATAGGCAGTGAGAGACTTCTGTCCAGCTAAGAGAGCCAAGGGCTCACTTCCAGCTGATTAACACCTATAACAGCGATCTCCACTCTCTTCTTTATAATTGTATTTTTAAATTTTAGCTGTTGAATTCCATTAGCACAAGAACTTTGTTAATCATAAATATATGGTTTAGCAGGGGCTCCAGCTATTTTATACTCAGGACAAAACCAATCAGACAAATTATATGAGATCAGAATTCAATATGCTTCTCTCTTGACTATTTCTAGTTTCCCTCCTTTTCTCTCTTCATCAGTACTTGAAATGCTTCAGGCCTTAAACTTCTTACTGAGGTAACATCTAATACTATCACCCAGGACTCAGGGATGTCTGGGGTAAATATACATTACAAGACATTTTGTGAATGATGGCCTTTCTCAAGGCATCCAGATGGATCTTTGCATTCACATTCCTGCCGTATGACTCACACAATACTATCTAGATGTAATCTACTGGTTTGCTGATTGTTCTTTTGTTGGTCATAAAAGTGAACCGATTGCAGATAGAAGAAACAGTCCAGGGAGAAATATTCAGAAGTTCTCTTAAGGTAATGTTTCTTAAGTCAACATAGTTTTAATTTGAAATGCCTTAAAATTAACAAAGTGATTTTTTTTTTTGTGGTTTGAGCTGTATATTTACCTCTAGAACATGCCTAAGTTTTTCAGAAGATGATTAGAATGTAATGAAAAGGGATACAGAATACACAAATTATATGAGTCTCACTTTATAAATGTTAATGACATTTCACTTCTTTCCTTTAGATCTGTATTTGTCTTTTGTAATCTAGATTCATTTTATCCCTTAATGACATAGAAAAAAAAATCAGTGGAAAAATATTGCTGACTCAATCCAAGGAATGGCACTGCCCTTCCTCCTACAGTAGAGATGATGCTTCAGGAAGAGTCAAGTATCCTGGGGAGATGATGCAGTCTCTACCAGCCAGTCAAAGCAGCCAGCTAGAATCCAGGTACTAAAGTAAACAGAAGTATTGGCAATTGGAAAAAAAAAAAGGAGAGAGGTTATTTTGGATCTAAAAAGCAGCATTAATAATGCATAAGAGAGAAAATACAGGCAGGGAAATTTCTTCAGAGCACTGCCTAGTGGCAGATTCATAGTTACAAATACGGCAGGATCTCCCCCCTGCCCCAGAAAGTCATAGTTCACAGTTTCTCTGCAATCTGGAGTAAAACTATGTCCATACTTCCCCACATCAACCAAAAACGTTAATGCTGGGGACAGGGAGGGATTCTGGCAGTTAAAAAACAAAGCCACATTCAGCTGTTGTGGAAAAAAAAAAGTCACTGGGAAGAAACTGGAAATGCAGTTTCTGGAAAACTCGGGAATCTTCTGGAGTGCAGGATTTTCAAAGACTGGTCAATCACAAACCATTTGAACTACTGTGTTGAATAAAGACAGGTATCTTACTCAGGCTGCTCAAATGCAATGTTATTGAAGGCTGTACACAAAAAGCACATACTCAAAACAGCATTGCTATGTATGTATTTAAAATTGCTGGAGTAGCTGTATACATGAAAACATTTTGGGAAAAGAAGTGAGACCAGCATTCTAAAGCCTGCTGCAGGGGATCACTCTAAGCCCTGCTTTTATGGTCACTGTACTCCGTCTGCAGCTTTGAACAAAGATTACTTAAACATCACTTAAAAATTAGGAGTTGCCTCTTTTACAATATTCTTTCACAATAGTTAATTGCTTTATAAGTTACAAGTATCAATTGTGATTTGAAATATTAATGCACAATAAGTATGGTCATTTCTACTGCAATACACACGCTAAAATGCAAGCATGATTTTGTCACTCATAATTATTCACAACTCCACTCTCTGGACATGCAATATCCAGACAAAAGCTTTATAAAAGAGTAGATATGGAAGGCACATTTAAGCTTAATTTGTGTCATCTTAGAACTAAATTAAACCAGTAATACTTCATATGCTTTTTTTTCAACCACATACAAAAAAAAATTCTGAAAGTTTTGCATCTCTCAAAACTCATGAAAACAGGGTTCTCAGCATACTTGTAATGTATCAAGAGTTTAGTGGTTTTAGTGTTTTTAATCTCCAAGCAATTTCTCAGTGTCTAAAAGTATAAACTTGGTCAGGAGATAAGCAAGTCTTTAGATGCTGAAATCTGTTGGGACTATGTTGAGCCTTAACAATCAAAAATAATTCTTCTGGTAGACATCCAGAAAACGTTGGATCCTGAGTCATTATTACCTTTATGAATAGCACAGTGTATTAAAAGTTCTCATTCTTAAAAACAAAGCAATAAACTACATCTTTTCTCCAATGATCCTGCCAACTGTTTTTCTATAGATTTACTTTTGAGATCTCTGGATGAAACCCTTCTGTAATCAGTATAACGATACACAAACAGAAAAGCTCAACACCTCTTTCCCCTAGAGCTCAGCAGCTCAAAACACTGAAGTTACACATGAAGCACCAATGATATTTCTCTATGGTTACATCAGATTTAACATTGCTGCATAGGTCAACTCAGAGCATCATAATGACCAAATACAAGCTTATTGTACCAAAGGTCACTTGAAACTGTCCCTGCATTGAGAGCTATTTTGTTCTTCTTGTTTATTAATGCTGATCTATCTATACTAATGGATTTAGCTTGGGGGGGGGGGGGGGGGGCTGGAGAAAGAAGGAGAGTCACTATACCTCAGCTTCCATTCTTCATTAATATTAATATCATCTTTAGCTATAGCATACTGGTCCGCTACACACTAAGAACTCACAGGACAAAGAGCCCCAGTGGTAAACAGGCACATGTATTTGTTTTGAGAATCAAATACACTCTGTATTATGTTATTATTATTCTGAATTATTAACTGCAGTATTAAATGTTAATACAGAATTTTGTTTCTGTAACATGTCTTCAGACTTCATGGGCTGGAAATGACTACATAATGTTGGATATTTACTACCTAAAAAAAAAAAGTTTATTTTAAAAATATCGGTATATTTAAAATAAAAAGAAAATATGTTTAGATATTAGTAATGTAGTAGCTATGCTTAAAAAAGCTTCCAGCTTGTTTACTATGAGTTTAGTTACATAAATGCAGAATCAATCCCAAGTCCCACAAGAAGCCCCATTAAAAGCAACAGAAGTGTATACATCTGCCAGGAAAACTGGCATGGCTGCGCATCTCAGACTGAATTCTTACTTTTGTAAATCACAGGGATCTTTGCATATGCAATGTTCTACATTCTTGTCACTACAGCTAGGTAATTGAATTTACTAGCCAAACAGAAATTCCCAAAGCAGAAATAGTAGTTCATCATGTAATTCTCAGTGCAAATCCATATAAATTATGTGTTTAAATATTAGACATATTTTTAGGAAACAAAAATAAAACCAAACACAAAAAAACAAACCAAACATATGTTTCCATAAATGTCTATTGATTAAAAAAAAAATTATACTCAGGGATCTCATACTTGTCAGTAACTCTACATTTAGCTCAACCCTAATAACTGCACACAGGCAATTTTGGAGAAGAGTATTCAAGGAATGAGAGAAGTGTTGGAGAAAAAAAAGGAGAAAAGTATAAAACTATATTAAATTAAAAAAAACCCAGCCATTTGCTGAGACACACTGAATGGTGATTGTGAAAACAACATGATATCTGCATGGAAACCAAAAGCAACCTGACATGGCATGTAAAATATGTTGCATTAAAGGGGAAAAATAATATAAGGCGTAAAAAGGAAATGGCTGTATCAAACTTATTACGCTCCTTCCTATTGTAGCAGAGGTCCTGGATAGTAACTTCTAAACAGAAATATTCCATTGCTGAGAAAAATTAAGGGATGTTTGAATGTTTAATTCTGGATAACAAAAAGGTGTCTAAGAGGCATTTAGAAAATCAAACAGAATTAATAGTTCGATATACCTTGATTTTCAGAAGTAATGGTAGAACACTTCTCCTCTATTATAATATAGTAATTTAAAAGGATATTCATCTCTGTTTACTTTGCTCTAGATATGCCAAAGTTTTCTACTTACTAATAGCTGGGGCCTATCTCTATTTTGTTGTGTAATTTTCATACTTTATTTCCATCCTTTACCTGAACAGATATATATTTATATATATATTTATATATATATTTAAATATAGCGTATTTAAATTGCTGCTTGTTTCACTGTTGCTAGTTGGCAACAAATATTCTTATTTAACTCATGTTTAATATTCTTTTATTACCAGAAACCCTAAGTATATGATAATGTCTAGAAACAAGTCCATGCGTTTTAGAAATTCCTATTGCAAAACAGATAAAAAAGGAAAAACTGAAAATGTAAAAAGAGGAACAGCTTTTAATACTACATAGAACAGTGCAATACATATGTAGACTATAAACACTTCATATGAATTAGCATCTCAATATTTTGTAAACTAAAGTAATATATGCTTTTCATTATTTTAGTAAAATTAAAGAATGGGTTTACAGCAGTATGTTTAAAATTTCATACTGCTCAAGCTCGTTTAGGCATGGCAAATCATTTCAGCATGATGAATGTCTAAGCAGCAATCAGAGATATTTATACATAGTGCAATACTTTTAAAATTCAAAGCTAAGAGAAACAGATACTCTCATTTTTATGTAAGCCATTATCAAAATTTACTCCTAAGAAATCTGACATACTATATCCTATTGCTTTAATATAAGATATATATTAGAAAATATTTTTTTCTGCACTACGTAAAGGATTCTCAGGAGCAAATGCAATTGCGTAATATGGTGAAAGCACAACAATTTATAGCATACATGCCAGTGAGGGTGAAGTGAAAGGCATTTCGACCTACACTTGGAGAATCTAAATAAAAAATAGTAAGTCTAAAGACCTTGGGAAATCCCATTAAAATATCTACAAACATCTGTTGCAAAATGTTTTTAAAAGCAGTAACTATATTTACTTGACAGCCACGTAAGGAATTTTGAGTTTTAGAGCTTATTCCCTCATTCATTAGTCCAACTTTACATCAGTATAATCACATCGATTCCACTGGAATTTTCACCAGAGCTGAACCCAGCAGAGGTGTGGATCAGGACTGTAAGATACGTGGCATTCATCATTAAGGGCGAGCAGCTTGCAGCTAAAGAGAAGGGAATTTGATTACCTATTACAGATGCTGGAATTTCAGAAAGCACTTCAGAGCCATAACACATAATTCTTCCCTTCTTCTCATTCATTAAAAACATTGCCTTCAGATGGAAAGAAAAAAGCCCTCAGAAATGATAATTCTTTGGAATAATTCCTCATGATTTTACACTACGCTAGCAATTTGAAAGCTACTCTAGGTTTAGTCATCTCCTTAGACTGTAATGGGCTTTCCACACTGGTCTGTGCTCCCAGAGAGCTTTACCTTCCATTCACTTTTGATTGAGAAACTGATGAGATTTATCTGTCTAAAGAGAGAAAACGTACAAATGTCTCAATGGATGAATGAAGGTATTTCTGCATTTACCAGAAGTAAACCTATGCTTATTTTCATAGGCTTCCCTGAATCTGGTTTCAAGCTACCCACTAATGCCAAGGCATGCTATTTATAGTGTAGGGTGTTTATTCTTTGTATGTTTGTTACTGTGGTGGCTTGTGTGTGTGAACACCAGCATCAAAACCCCCAGTTCTTTGCTACACAGAAAAAATTATTTATTTCAAATGCATATATTGCCTTTGATAGAATTTAAACCTAAGAAACTTAAATGGAGGAATATTAAAGTACCAAGTATTTTAGGGAAAAAAAGAAAGCTGTTTGTTTGTTTTTAAGTAAATGTTAATGTTAAACTAATCATCAGGGAGGAGAGTTAGGAACGATTGCTGTGATTTTTAGAAGCTGTCCTTTTACAGAAGCCAAATTGACATAATTTCTTGACTCTAATCTTGATGTCAGCAATAAATGACGTCCTTTTTTTTTGGTAGAAAAGCACTTAGAAACATGAAATAGCAGTGGACGAGTCCTCTGATTTCATAAAATAATTATTTCTCTGAGGGTGGGAAAAAATTATCTGTACATTTGCTTTCCTCTTTTAGCAAGCAGTTAGAAACAAAAGCGTGACACCGTATTTTTCTCTGAAAAGCAAGTATTTTTCTAAGTAATGGTTGAGAAGAATGCAATCTCAAGGTGAAATAAAAGATGAACTTATGGGATGCAATGCCATCTGGATATGTTATTAAATCATACCATTACTTTTTAGAGCTGAAAAATATCTCTTCTGCCATCATCAATAACTTCCCTTATGCATTTGTGTGTTAGGTGACAGAGATGACTCCTCTACGGTGCTCGACTTTTCACAGGATAAGGTATTCAAGATTGAGCGTTATCCTGTATGTTTTTCTTAATTGAAAGGAAGCAAAGACAGCAAAAAATGAACCCCTAAAACCTCCAAATTTCAAATTTCTGCTGTTCACTCTCCAGTTCTTCTCTTGAAACTGTCCCATCTGCTGCTAGAAGTGAGAATATTACTGCATATACAGGATGTTATCTGACTAATCAATTAAATTTCTCATATATACTGAAAGATCTGCCTGTTGTTTTCAAACACAAATTACTATGCCATAAGCTGAAACCATACAAGTTTGTTTTGCCATTACATTTTCAGTAAACTTTGAATCTGTAGGACGGATTGTAGGAAATTTGCCAGTTATACTAGTGAAGTATTTCTATCCCTTTATTTCAAATTTAAATAAAAACAATTGAAAGATTATTCCAGTAAGATAACATAGAAACTCAGAAAACATGATCTTAAATCTTATATCTTACTATAAAATCTAGGTATGTAAAAAGATCTTTGTGAAGTAGCGTAATGGTACATAAACCAGTAATACACCTTTTGCAGCTTTGATGGATATCACCATACCTGTAATACATGTCTACAGACATTTACTTATCTCGTGCTACTTCATCCTCTCTAGCCTTTCACCCAAAAAAAATCTGTAAAGGAGGAGAAATGGATACATTTTATTCAGGTATTTTAGTTGGGACAATAGTGATTTTTAAAGTTACAGGTATGAAGGATATAAACAAGAATGAATGCAAAGCCCTTCGCACCATTGAGTATAACTATGTAGAATATTGCATATTAGTAAATAATTCATCCTTTGATCTTGTTCATTGGCTTTTACTCTGACATGCTAAACTCGTCAGCTGCTATGCATCTAAGAAAATACTATCATATGCATTCACTGGTATAACAGGACAGACTGAAATGAGCAGTTTTAGATAATTTAATTAGGTTGTAGGGTTTTTAATATAATTCAGTAAGTATGTGAACTTTTAACTTGTATTAACTCAATTTCCTCATGCTTTCATTTACCATTTGTTGGGGACATTACAGTGATTAGCCAAAGCCCTTCCAGATCTTAATGTTCTCAATAAATTCTGGTTTAAATTGACTGTCACTTTCTCCCTGTAATAAAGTAGGTATTTGACATCTCAGAAGACATCAGACCACTACCACATTTTCCTAAAGAAAATTTTTCTAGCTCCCGAAAATCAACAAAACATTCAGTTGTACTGAATTAGTAGCCACAGCAGGTAGATGCTCAGTTGCAGAATTCTGAATGTTTTGGGAATGAGACCGTGTGTCTTTTGTCTGACACGTTAAATAACACTATGTTCATATTTAAATCTTTTGTTACCAAGTTATTAGTGTCTCTGAACTCCCTCAGAAAAAACAAAACATTCAGCTTGTCAGCAGTATTATGCACTGTGCTGAGATACAAATGCAATAGCAGTGTTCTTTTTCTGTTAGGTTCAGAGATTAGTGTGGGCCAAGTGCCTTGAAAGCCAATCTGCTAAACTGCAAAATGGTACAATAAGAATTCTGCAAATTTATGTATAAAATTGCTCCACAAGTTTTCTATTTTTTTTTAAAGAGTCAAGCAATTCTAAAATATATTCATAACTTATTTGGTCAAGTAAAGATCAGGAATGACATATGGGATAGAAAAATAGGAGATTCATAGCCCTAAGTGTCTCTGTTACTTATAATACTATCTAGTCACATCACAGACATGTATCCTGCAAATATCTGTATTGTGCAATCATAGCCTACGCAGTGCTCAAAATGTGTAGGCAAATAAAAGCATGCCAGACTAGAATTTTTTGGAGAACAAATTCTGCCTTCACATGAACTCTGCATACTGGATTTTTTTTCCCACTATGGCATTTTTTTTCTTTCTATTTTGGTTTCCTCTCTCGAATTTTTGAGCTCCAGTGCATCTTGATCAGATCTTAGAATCCTAGTACTCTAAAATACAGATCTCAATGGGAAATCTTGAGTGTTAAGCACTTTTCAAATACCAACTCTACTATAAAGGGTTTGAATATGGATTTAGATCCTAACCTCAGATTGCTATTTTTTAAAAATTTTATTTTGCTGTGCCCTGGTTTTGCCTCTTAATATTTTTTCTTGAAACAGTACTTTGATTTTGGAATTTCTGAATCATTCTTAACTATTATACAATCCCCATTAAAAAAAATAATTCCAGCCCTCTCACGAAAAATGTTTTTATATTCAGTATTTTTATAGTTCCAGGCTTATTTGTTTTTATGTGAGCTATTTTTCTTTCACTCTAGTACAAAAAAGCTGCCTTCTGACATCTATCTTCTTTCATTCTTAGCTTCATCAATAATGAAACTCGTAATATTCTGTATGAATAAAATGCAACAAAAGAAAATGGTTTTGTATTGTCTCTTTTTTCCTTTTTCTACATTTCATTGCATCATACATCTCTAAACCAAACTCAGCATTTATCCAAAGATTTTTGATATTTAGTAGCTGAAATCTCACATAATAATTATACAAAGAAGGAAAACACTGTTTAACATTAGACCTGTAAAACAAATTCACAACATTGACTTAATTTGCAAATCTATTTTCATAATAGTAGACTTTTTTTTGGGAACATGCAAGCCTTCTAACTGTCCATCTGCTGTATTACAGTAACTGAGCAAGGAAGAATTAGACTCTATAAATGCTTCAGAATATTGCGTGTATGTATAGAAGTATTTAGCACAACAAGGAAGAAGACAAAAGATATCTACCTGCAAATGTAAAGAAGGAATTGCATTTATGTGAAGATGGCTGGGATTTTTTATTTGTACTGGAACTTTCATTTTGGAGGATTCTCAGGCTCAGTACATACATAAAGATATAACTTCTTTTTTACATTAGGTCAAATATCGGATCTGTTGAAGTTTGATGGTGTCCTTCAAGCTTTTTCATTGATCTTATTTATTTTATTTTATTTTATTTTATTTTATTTTATTTTATTTTATTTTATTTTATTTTATTTTATTTTATTTTATTTTATTTTATTTTAATCCTTCAAGACTAGGCAGAGAGTGGAATTTTTACTTGCTAACTATTTTTAAGGGAACTCTGGAATATCACTTTTAAAATGTCTTGGAGACAGAAAAAATGTGTCACATTTAAAATTGTTAATAGCATTAATGCAATTAAGCTACCCCTTATTCTGCTTTTCAATTTTCCCTGATGGTCAGTCCAGTCATTTCTATTTCAGGCAGAAATAAATTGGCCTAACAATAAATCCTGTATTTTCATTCTCAGAATATGGACCGCAATAAAGAGGATTCAGAGTTGGTCTTTGGCCATTACTATGTCACTTGTTCACCTGGCTGGTCCATTTTATCTGGGGAGCTAGGTATGCGGCTTTGGGAAAAAACAACAACCAGCAAAAAACCCTCTACAAAAACCCTCTACATAACCAATAAGTGAAAATGTCATACTTGAGCTTCGATAACATGAAATCTGTGAGTACCATATTTATTAAAGAGGAAAGTTCTATGAAAACCTCAATTATTTAATTATAAGAGGTATCAAGTTTTGCACCAATAACAACTGGTAGTTTTCCTGCTAATATGTAAGTAGAAATATATATTTAGAGTTATTAGGAACTGTAGAGAGAATTAGAATCATGTATGAGATGAAGGATAGCCTTGAACTACTGCTACAGACAAATCTGACCCATCTTTCACTGTGAAAATACTGTTAACAGAGTATACCTGGCAAGTCCACAGCTATTCCTGTATCAAGCAAGAAAAGAGCACTGAAGAGCACTACCCTTGAATACTGCTGTCAAAGAACTGCCCTTCCCTTTATAACTTCCAATGGGGTTTCACTGTGTATTTTATATATACATATATAAGACAAAGTATATATTTTCTCAGTTATTTTGGGTTAAATCATGATGATAAATCTACCTGAAGGAAATTATTTGAGTGTAACACATATTTCTTAGAAGCAGAGTGCAAAATACCTTTTAAAAATACCAATCTGTCTGTGAACAATGAGGGAAGGGGAGAACAAAATTAAAAAAATGCAAGTAATTTTGCCATGTCTACACAATACCCATGACATGGGAAAGGAACTACGATCCATCAGGCTGGTTTCAAGACAACTCCATATCGTCTTTCAAATAGTGATGGACTTACTATTAGAATCCTCTAACATATTTGTATACGTGTCTGGTTTGTGCTTTGCTTCCTCTTACCCTCCTGACATTTTAGGAGCTGTCTGCCAGATTTTACAAATGCTCTCCACTAAAAATAACTGCTGACATTTGCAAGTGGCATGCACTGATCACATTCAGGATATGATTTTTTTACATATGCTTATTTGTGTTTTAATTTTTTTTTGTAAACCTTGGCTCTGGTTGTTAAAAAATAACGGTGTCGAATACATTCCACAGCTGCATTAAAACAAACTAGTTAAGCTATTATAACTGAGACATTTTGACACTAATACATTATGTGGGGTTTGGGCAGCTTTTTTTTTTTCAGTACTCGTCTATCCAGTTTTCAATAAGGGAAAGTGATGGCAGTCTGCCTCATCGCATGAACAACTCCATTTTTAAAGGAGAGCATCATGCACACTGAGTAACTAAAACTGGCTCCTCCTGAAAGATGACCTCACCTCTTTGTCAAAGGGGAATAAAGGCTTATAAATTCATATACTCCATTCATTACTTAAACCTCATCCAAGGGCTACAAAAGCCACACACAGTATTTTCACCTACTCTGACTATGATGCTGCTATAGGAGCTCTGTCTGTAGCTTCTTGTGCATCTAACCAATTGTCACACCCCAGAACTGCAAAGAGTGTTCTTCCATTTAACCTAAATTGGTTTAATTTTGGCTTGGTTTGGACCTTATTGTCTTACAGCATCATGGAAGTGTAGAAACTTTTCTTTTTAAATGGCTTTTAAAGAGTATGGCTGTTAATTATTCACTAGGAGAGTGAGGCACAGGCTCACTATTAATAAAACTCCAGTTGGTTTGCCCCAAAGTGGCAATGTTCATGGATTCTACTGGTGAACCTCGGCTTTTCAAATCAGAGATTTCTACTCATAGCACCCAGTTTGCATCTTCTTTACCTGCCATGGAGCAGAAAGAGAGAGAGTCCAAATCATTGACAGGTTGACAGAAGACATTATGCATTGGCTGTAGGATTTTATGGTGGGAGGCCTGTAACTCCCTGCACAGACCCCACATAATATTTGGTACATTAAGTTAATAAACTTCTGACCTGCTGTTCAAATCCATCTCTCTTTCCATCTCAGTCTTCCATATATCTTAATCTATGTTTCAGTCACAAATATTATAAACAAGTTTCACAAACACTGAATGTAAAAACTTGAACTCTGAAATTAAAAAATCATGAAGATGTTTAAACAAATGTTTGAACAAATCTGTATGTAATTTGTAAGAGAAAAACTACTTTTTTTTTCCTGGCAAAGACCTTTTAATTCTCCTTTAATCACAGGCAATTCAGAAACCTGAGGTCATATAATGACATCAAAACTAAGGTAACAGGGAAGACATCCAGTGTTGCCTGACAGGAAAATTCCTACTTCACATAATAGAAGGAGGCCACAAGCTGTCAGACTCCTGTGGGGTATATTTAGTCACCAATACAATGAGTACTCAGTTTAAGTAACAACTGATTGTCTTTCTTAGCCCAGAGGGAGAAGCAGCTGTAACTACAGGTTACTTATGTTGATTGTCACATCCTTCACCATTGCTGTGGCACCTGACTGTCTAATATTCTATTGAAATAATATAACTTTCAGTGCATATTCAGAAGAGCTGAAACCTTATTGATAATAATGATAAAAGTGTTTTATTCCTCTTTTTTTTTTTGTTTAAATCAAGTGACTCTAGAACACATGAAAAAGGAATGTATAACTTGTTGCATTCTTCTGATAAACACTTTCCCTTTGCCACATTAAACCAAAAAAGTAACCTTATTGTATTACCTTTGTCTTAAGTTAGAGTTCTTGAATCATAATAACTCATTCACTGTAGAACACATATCAATTATCAGTTGAGCATCTGAAAAGTGAATTAATTAGCACATTCTCAAATGGAGATATTTTCCCAGGTGATTAATACACCTTACCTAGCTTTCTCTTCCATAAATTTAGGATATAGATATAGACCTTCCTTCCAAGCTACACTCCTTTAAGAGAAAAGATACGGGCTGCTCGATCAAGTAAATAAGATGTCTCATTGCCGTCTGTTATTTGAAAGTGTTAAGAACTACCATAAAAAAAGATGTCTGTCACAAAGAGTTAAGCTGGAGGTGAAAAATTTTATGTAGTTTGGAACATAAGATACACCATTTCATTTTTATATCAGATACTGTCTGTTCCATACCAACAAAGTTTAATATAAACATAGCTAAAATGCGAAGCACTTTCAGTAGATTTCAGACTGGAAGGATCTCCTTGATGAAGCTTATCTCAAAATCATTTGAAGCCCAAAGTGTCTATGTAAAACCATTAATCTCAGAATGCATCTAAACACCATCCTGGAGACAGGCTGCAATTTACAGTTCTCCATGACAGGCAAATCACTGGTAGAGCCCCGTCACTTAACCCCAATGATTTCTTCGGTAGGCATGGAAAGAAAGGTTTTCATACTGCCCTGTCATAGAAGGGCTATGGAATATGTCAACACTGTGTAATCTTACATAAAAATTAAACCAATGTGTAGGTATTTCAGTCATGAAAAAATATCAACAAGGTGGGCTTTCAGATGAGTGTCGTTGACAAAAACTTGGTATATGAAGTATAAAGGCAGCTTTTGCATTTTTATGGAAAAATATGTGGTAAAAATACTTGTCCTGTGCAGCAGGTTTTTGCTCTACATACCTTAAATGCAAGATGCAGCTCTCTAGTTTTATTTAAGCCCACTGCAGTTTCAGTCTCTGCTCACTAATGGTGCATGTTTGTTAGAAGTAGAGAACGTGAGAGCAATGGCCGTGCTTATCTGCCCAATACACACAATATTGTCAAAATTCTGAAGAGTCCAACTGGGTAAAATGTCTATCATGCTTATTTAAAAAGGACACTCTCATTGGATTTACAGTTGTAAACTGCCTCTATGTTTAATATGTGTTTCACCATCACAAATCAAATTCTACGTAACCTAGAGCTTATCTTAAATTTTACAGGCATTTGCAACACATTTTCTATGCATGTTCTTCAATAAACTTAATATACACCTATTTAGAAACTGTTTAGTAAAATAAAATAAGCCAAACTGGTATTTGTTCAACGTTTTTGCACCTGGTACAGTACATTTTCATTTGAAAAATTTGTTTCAGGGTACATAACTGAGAAGTCATATTCGACACCTGCCATGATTGCAATCTTTTTTTGTGCAATGTGCAAAGTAATTATGTTCACATTATGTACAGTTCTTTATAAAACTATGTTCTTGGAACACTATCTAACAGATATCGTTGCTGGGTGGTGATAAAAATGAATGCCAGAGAGAAACACATGGAGTTGCCTGTGGCAGGTACACCTGTCCCCAAGAGGGAGAGCATGGTGCAGGTGATACAGTGACTTGAGTCATGTGCCCCACCTTGATGCTGCTTTGGAGACCACTCCAGCCAATGAGTGTCATTGTGACCATACATAACCATGACCCCTGGCTGAATTTAGGTGTAAATGGATTTCCTCTGCCAGGGGCCATTTTGGGTCCTCCTAAAGAAGAAGCAGTCCACCCTATGGCAGGGACGCCAAGCATGGACATATCCTTGAAGCTGAGTGCATTCCCATTAAAGGATGAACAAATGTGCTATGGGATCCTTCCCCTCCCTCTTTCCCTGAAACCCAAAAAGCTTTTTGGTACGCCTTGTAGTAGTGCTGTCACCACTTAGTGATTTTTACCCTTCTGCAACTAAGTGTGGGCCAGTGCCTGAGACATACAAACCTTTGAACTCTACAGATACTGTGGTTCTGAAACAAATTGTTACCAGTTGTTCCATCTCGAATTGTCAGTGATTCTTGGTTCCATGACATTGCCCAAAAGTCATCCAGAGCTTCCTAATGTTACCTTCCCTAATGTCCTGCAGAAAGATTTCCATCTGTTTTGAGGGATATTTGGGAAAATTACGGCATTGCATTTTTCTTGCATGTCAGAAGGACTGGCAGTGATTAATAAAGGGAATTCAGGGAAAAAGAAGAAGGCATTCCTTGATGCCTGGGAAACTTGGCAGCCTCGTCTCAAGAGGGGTTGAAGCTGCAGCCAACCCAAAAAGACAAACTGATCACATCCTAAAAAACATGCACTCCTTTCTTAAGCAGAAAGTGGTGAAAGAATCAAGGTATAAACCAAGGCAATGGAGGGGAGGAAGAAAAGATGAGACCTTTAGTAATAGTTCTCAATATCTGCGACTTTCAAATGTATGCTTTGATTTTTCTTCTTTACAACTCACAAACATTCACAATCACAGACTCACTCAACTGAATTTTCTGTATCAGCACATTGGAAAATCCTACTGGACTATAAGATTTACCACCTTCTACTCAAGCCTTATCAGATGCTTGCAAAATTCTAAGACTTTTTCAGATCTAAACAAATGAAGTATTGTTCATGTGCTCACAAATGTCGGTATGGTTTGACTCATTTTCTAATAATTCCAAATTTCTGTCACATGTCAGGTGGACACATATGGCAATGGAGCTTCTATTAGTAATGACCTTTTGGAACTCTAGAATTGATGAACTTTGCCCCAGTTGTGAGTGTAAAAACAAATGAAAGACTTGATCCCAAACCCATCAAAGTAACAATGGCACCAGTGGGGCGACTGGAATCAATGTGTTTGAATGCCACATCTGGGTTCGGTAGGCAGAGTAAACTATTTGAAGGCAGACTAGATAAGGAATAACATGCATTTTGTAGGTATGTTTCTAAACTGTAGTGGCAGGGATAAGCACAAAAAATACCTGATTATGAATTCATTTGCCCCTGCTCACACAAAATTCATTATTCTTGATGAAAGATAAGTGTATTTTATGCTGGTTTTGAGGTGCATTGATCTATCAATTACTCACTTAGATAGTCATAAAGATAGCTAACTACTAACTTAAAAAATTACCATCAGCATTGTGCAGCATACAGGGTGTAAATACTCTTAAATCAGAAAAATATTATCTTTACATTTTTGAACAACCAGCTTTCATAATACACTGCAAAGCAGTGTGCCCTTATCAGTGAGCTTTCCACAACGTACGAGTCATGTAAAACAGAACTTGTCATATTGTGCCAAAAATCAATATTTTATTCAAAAATTGAGAGCTGATGCTTGTCTGTTAGAGGGTCTGATAGCCCTTGTTAAATGACATGACTTATGGAAGGTAGCTATTAGTATTGCTGTGCACTGGTTTAATCTAGATACCTCAACTTTGGTTACCAACACCTCAACATATTCCAGGTCTGAGCCTTCTCTATGAAAAAGCACTCAGTTTTGCTGCACTCTGTCAGTGTGTGTACTGGTTCACTAATCTGGACAAATACCCATCAGAGCCAAAGCCTCTAAGTTCTTTTGTTTTTGTGGACTCTAACTCCTGTGTTCTTCCCTTCCATCATTTTCCACAGCTTCAGGTTTTCTGTGTGCATGAAATTCTCAACCTTAAATTATTCTGTCCTTCTGGTGTTCACTGACTGTCTCTGAGGCTTGGGCTTTATTCTCCTCCAGGGTTCATTCTTCTCCTAAATAGTCATCATCTATTGCATTCTATAAAGAGAGTTCCCAGCAGTAGTTTTTAAAATAAAAGATAAAATGTTCAGTATCTGAACATTTAAGGCTCTAGTGTCAGTACCTGGAATGCCTCCTGTTGACAATGATGGTTATCACTGGGGGCAACTGAAATCTGTTCATTCTTAACTGTCTTCAGAAATCAGCCTTATCTGATTGTTCTTTCAGATCAAAAGAAATAGGAAGACAAAGTAAGCTGTGCATATTCTTTCACTCAGCACTTTGTTGTTAAAAAAGGAGGAATCCCACTAGGACCCACAAACCACTTTTAGATATCACTAATCTTTGCTATGGATTTCTATTTTTTACATTTATTGCCAGCTGACTTATTAGATTTTGATATTTTAATGACATGGAACAGCACTGTTAGGAATTATTGTGAAAAATATATAACAAAATCTAGATAGACAAAAGAGTATTTACTGCTCAAAGGGAAATGACATG
This sequence comes from Tapera naevia, assembly GCA_033556795.1. Taxonomy (NCBI): domain Eukaryota; kingdom Metazoa; phylum Chordata; class Aves; order Cuculiformes; family Neomorphidae; genus Tapera; species Tapera naevia. Next base: position 10,179,346 of record JAUMJJ010000172.1, on the reverse strand, counting down.
TAATTTCCAGCATTTACAGCTGAGATTAGACCTTTTTTCCCCATGACAGGTATGTAGTCAGAAACAGAAACACTTGCAAAGTCTTCAAAATCATACCTGGAGCTTCTGGACTCAAGCACAATTACCATATCTTTTAGATACTTGTGGAAGGTAGCTTGCATGTAGCCTCTTACATGTGGTTCAGTCTCAGTGAGTAAATATATAACCATTGTCAACTGTGTAGTGACCAGACTAGAGGAATACAATGCTTCACATTTAAATTTTATTTTAAAAAAAAACTCCAGCATAGTTAACAATGTTGCTGGCAAAAGAGATGTGAAATACCACATATCGACGTTTCACTGAAAAAAAAAATTGGAATTGCCCTGTGTATGGTACACTTCAGGACTCACAGTCAGCTTCACAAGCTGCAACTTCTGGAGACTTCCCAAAAAATTGGTAGGACCCTGTTAAAGATCCCTACTTTTATATAAACAGCATTACCCATGTGACTGATAACACATGAATAAATGAAGCATAAATTTTAAGCTGTTTCATAGTCTCTGACACAGCTATTACCAAGTGAAATAAAAATTTTAACAAGGAGCCTGTATCTCATGTTGGCTTTCTACAAATGAATTTTGGCACTTACCGTTAATTTACATACTGCTGAACAATTCTTGGGAAGTCCATGTATAACCAACTAGCTCCCCATTTCCTAATGAATTCCACCTGGTTCATTAACTTGTGTCATTCAAATGATCTGTCCTTGTTTTGTATTTTCCCATTCAAAGACAATCAGGTCAATGACCATCGTACTGATACCCATAAAGCTTCCGCTCACCTTTCTGCCTGTCTTACTGTAACGTTAAAATGAGATTTGTGAGCAACATAATTTGTACAGTAGCCTCAAGGATACTGAGGCAGTGCACAGCCTCTTCTTGATATCTGTCAGATGCTGGTGAAAAAGATATGGATCAACTGTACTCGAGACTTGTTTGCCAAGAATAGCATGCAGGAAAAATGTTCATTTCTATTGCTATTAACAGAAGGAAATGTCTCAAACCTCTTCAAAAAACCCATCAGAGTACTCTGAAGGTCAAATCTCATTTTCAGGAAACCCCACCCCCCCATTAAACTCTACCTCAAATGAACAAAAGTTCAAATGTTGTTTCTTACTTTACACAAAACATCCAGGAATCACAATTTTTAAACACAAAGGCAGAATGCTGGAAAAAAAAACCAACAAGTTATTTGTTCTTTCAGCAAAATTTTATCACTTTCAAATTGAGGTATACTAGCTTCTGGTTCAGCTTGAAGTATTGGCTTCAAGTTCTCTGGATTTCAATGTTTCCTGACTTATCTCCCTTGGGCTATTCAGGTTAGATGGATTCAGTAGACCAAATAAAAAAATTACAGTACAAAATCTCTCACAAGTTAGCCTTTAAAAGTAGTTCAGAGAACCATAACAAGCCACAAGAAAGGGTTTCGGCCTCTTGAACGGAAATAACTAAATGCTTTTTAAAACAATAGTTCAGTGGCTCAAGAATAATTGAGAATCTTAAAATAACAGGATGGCAATACTTGTGGCAATTCAAAGCATCAGCTGGACTACTTTTAGACAGGTTATTGCCATGCTGCAAAAGTGAAACTGACTGTCAATATTATTTAACATTTTGCTTAGGAAAAATAGTAAAACCTTCCTGTATTCGCCTTAATTTTTGTTTTCCTTCTTTTTTTTTTTTTTTTGCGTGCAACTGATCAACAGTATCAAGAAAAAAAAGATAAATAAATAAAAAAAGGGAGAATTATAAAAGGAAAAATCCTTGCTTCTTTTTATCTAATGCACTACTCAAAACACCCACACCCTAATTAGTTCAGCTGCATTCATAATATCTGACAAAACCCAGCTTCTATTTCATTGTAAACATTTTTCCTGAAAAAAAACTTGTTTTTCTACAGAGAAAGTAAAACATTATTATTCTACTAACCAGTTAGTATAAAATTTTACAGAACAGCAATGACAGCAGCTTCTAAAATTTATCACCTGGGATAGTTACTCTCTGGTCTTAAATTTAATATCATGTCTGTTAATATCAACAAGTTGTAGAAATAAAAGCAAGTTTTGCCAAACAGTAAAGTATCCTAAAAGACAGCACTGAATCTTTTGGATTGTACCAATGTAGCACTTCCCTAGGCACAGTGTTTTTTCCATTGCTCTGTACTCTGAAATGGACTCCATGATTTTTTCTGTTATCTTTGCAAATGCTCCAAAGGAGAATCCTACCAATAAAGACAGAAATGATTTCTAGGAACAAAGGCAAGTTTGCATGTTTTGAGAATCACAGAATCATGGAATGGTTGGGATTGGAAGGGACCCCTGGAAATAATTTAGTCCATCCCCCTGCTAAAGCAAGTTCATCTACAGCAGGTTACAAAGGAATGTGTCTAGGTGGGCTTCAACTATCTCCAGAGAAGAGACTCCACAACCTCTCTGAGCACTATTCCAGTATCTGACACCCCTACAATAAAGAGATTTTTTCCTCCTGTTCAAGTGGAGCTTCCCGTGTTCCAGTTTGTGTCCGTTGTCCTTTGTCCTGTTGCTGGGCACCATCGTGCTGACACCCGCACCATAGATCTTTATGAGCATTGATAGGATCCACTCTCAAGTTTCCTCTTCTCCAGGCTAAACAGACCCAGGTTTCTCAGACCCAGGTTTCTCAGCTTCTCCTCATATGAGAGATGATCCAGTCCCCTGGTCACCTTTGTGACCATCCGACGGACTCTCACTAGTAGTTTTGTGCCTTTCTTAAGCTGGGGAGCCCAGAACTGGACACAGTACTCCAAATGCACCCTCATTAGGGCAGAGTAAAGCAAGAGGAGGACCTCCTTTGATTTGCTAGTGGCTACGCTCTTCCTGATGCACCCCAGGACACCATTGGCCTTCTTGGCCATGAAGACACACTGCTGGCTCATCATCAACTTGCTCTCCACCAGGCCTCCCAGGTCCTTATCCCCAGAGCTGCTTTCCAGCACATCAACCCCTAACCTGTACTGGTTCATGGGGTTAACCCTCTCAAGGTGCAGAACCCTACACTTGCCTTTGCTTCATTAGCTTCTTCTCCACCCAGCTCTCCAGCCTGTCCAGGTCTCGTTGAATCGCAGCACAGCCTTCTGGTGTATCAGCCACTCCTCTCAGTTTTGTGTCAACAGCAAACTTGCTGAGGACACACTCTGTCCCCTCGTCCAGGTCACTGACAAATATGTTGAACAAGACTGGGGAACACTGCTAGTGGCAAGCTTCCAACTAGACTCCGCACAGCTGATCACAACCCTCTGAGCTCTGCCCCCCAGCCAGTTCTCAATCCCTGTCACTGTTCACTCAGCTAATCCATACTTCCTAAACTTACCTGTGAGGGTGTTATGGGAGGCAGTGTCAAAAGCCCTGCTGAAGTCAAGGTAGAAAATATCCACTGCTCTCCCCTCATCTACCCAGCCAGTTATGCCATCATAGAAGACTGCATATGCCAAAGGGTACAACTTTGTGTAAAGATGCTAGGAGTCTGCAAACATAAAAACACCCATCCAATAATACAGATCTCCATAACTGACTGACTGCTATGAGAAAACAATAGTCCAACAATTGAGTACAATACCTCTTTATTCTATTGAGGACAACTTTAAAAAATATTTCCATTGGCATGTTTCTTTACAGCTCCTAAATATACGTAGCCTGACAGAGATTTGATAGTACTTTGGAGGAATCGTACCAATATTTAAACAATAATCACAGAGATGCACAACTGTAAAAAAAACCAAACCAAACCCAAACCCAAAATATGTGTAGAACCAGGGAGGAAGACTACTATCAGCTCAGAATTCAGCTCTGAATCCCATATCAACAATATGGGATCAATCCCATATCAACAAAGAGGACTCAGGATTCTGTGACATTTAGTGCATAGACATAGTCAAGTTAGTTACAACAGGAAAGACTAGGTTACTGTAATCCCTATCTACTAAATGAAAAACTCCTCAACATTCTTTACACACTGTCACAAAGGGAAAAGAAAAAAGGAAAAAAAACACACCAAGTTGTGACAATAATAACTTCTGACACAAAATTGTGACATCTGTTGAATATAGAAACCTCTACTAAAATACCAACATTTAACACACCGTACAACACCATTTGACTGTCAAATTGAAGCAAAATGTTAGCATTTAAGCTGCAAAAGAGAAGTTGAAAACAAACGATCATAAAAAATCTAATAATGACAACTCTGAGGAAAGACTTTCATCTACCACCAAAATTAATGTTTTGTACAAGTTTATTGATTTTAGTTTATGGTTTACAGTAGTAGATGGTTATAAGACAATGGTCTGGAACAACAGGGATTTAGAGGTAATATAAAATTGCCTTTAATGGAGATCCTTCTGATTCCAGGACCATTTTTTTTTTTTTTTTTTACATCTATAGTTGACTATTGAGGACTATTGAGGACTTAACACTGTTGCCAATTCTTGACAACTGTAGGAACACAAACCTACTGAGATGCTTGCTTGGTAAATGAAATGCTTGCTTGGTAAATGAAAACAGACCCAGAAGTCTTTACAGAGAATACCAAAAAACTCCATGAAAACCCAGATGTGTCATCACTGGACTCCTACAGCAGCAGGAATACAGACAAGTGGGCTGCATCCTCCAGAACACACAATGTTTGAATAGCATAACAAACTTGGGAGTAATTTGAAATCACTGCCTATTCATGGCTCCAGGCAGACTGATGTAGATCAGAGGACCTCAATTAATTGATTGCATGAAAAAAAAGAGAACAAACCAAAATAGAGAATAACTGTATATATCTGATGCTAGTTTTGTGTAAGAAAAGTACAATCCATTTTCCATATGACTATTTGTGAGATCACATATATGAGCATTTACTTAGCCAGTCAGATAGAAGACACAAAAGTCCATTCTTTTTCAGAGATCATGAAGATTTTTAATAATTAGCTTCTGGAAATAAATGCTTATTTTACCGTAATACTAAGCTATATGTCTGTATGAACATCCGTAAGAACTGGAAACATCTGTTACTGTGGTCATTTTTTTTTTTTGATTATTGCTGTCTCCATGTGCTCTGAATTGTTTCCTTTACTGAGAAGGATTTGAGTACAGTAAGTTACTGTTGAATTAGTGAAAGATGCCACAGTGGATATTTAAATTTGTAAAATCAAACTAGCTTCCTTTATCCTGTAATGAGTAAACTGACAATGAAAGACAACATCTTACATTGCTTAGTTTTACAAGCACATGGTAGCTTCAGCTTTTCAGTCTTGTTCAGGGGTATGCTTCTGCTTCTAAACAAAAGCATATTCAGATAGCAGCAGGTACAGATATTACTAAAACACCCTTTTAGATTCTTTCTCTTAGGGAGTCTACAAAACACACACTCATATTGGTTATTTTAGTCTAAATGCTTAGTCCAGGGTAAGGAGGAGCACCTTTCAAACAGCTGAAAAGATTTTGAAGAAATGCACCCCCTCCCACAAGTTTAACATGTTTTATTAGAGTAGTATTCATTCATCCCTTCCAAAGTGGAAAACAGACTAAATGAAATGTTAAAAAATTCAAAGAAATAGCAACAGTGCATTTCAGTAGCACAGGCATTGCTTTTGTATGTGAGTTGCAACAAATAGCCAACAAATAAATACTGTTAGGTACTCAGCTGAATACCAAAATTATATATACAACCTAGAATAAATGATGTATACCTACAATTCCCTACAGTTACTTTTTTTATTTTAAAATGAGGTTACTATAATCTAATAATTCTCAGTCACAAGCTGTACAAGATTTAAACCAAAATAAAAACAAGGATATATCTGTAAATGTATTTAAAAACATCTGTAAAAATATTTTTATATTTTGGACATCTTTATTGTTTACTTTCTTATGCCCATAATGAGCACAAAGTAAGATTAACTTTTTTGATTTGGCTAGGAAAACCACAACCAGAATTTACAATGTTTTGCCTCCATCAATGCAAGTCCTAAGCTATGTTCTGAAAATAAAACAATAAATAAGACTAATATTGCATAGATGAAGTACACAGAAATTTTCCATTGCTTCCAGACACTTACTGCAGCATTAATTAATTACAGTTTAAAAAAAAAAGAGAGAGAGAAAAATAAAAATTAAATATACAGTTTTATTATCCCCTGCAGGAGACAAATTAAAGTGCTGGAGAGTACTACTGAAGAAGACCATGGTCAGTTGGGTTGTATGCAACATTAGAACTGCAAATATCTATTTTAGGTAATAGCTCTTATATTCACAGTTCCACGAGCGAGATATCCCACCCTTCCTTGCACTATCCCTCTGTCAGATTAAAGAAAAAAACGGATTACTCAGCAATTACAGAACACATTTAAATTAAATATGATAACACAGGAAAAGAGAAAGGGATCAAAGCTGATAAAAAAAGTCTGATAATGAAGACTCTAGTTCTGGTGACTAAGTGATACAATATCTGAAGCCTTTTCTAGGTTATTGAGATTTTTATTCTTTTACATGGAGAAAGACCAAGTGAAAAGCGGGGGGGGGGAAGAAAGAAGAATCTGCGGTCTGTAAATGATCAGCACAAAAAATAAATTATGGTGAAGTAACTGAACTTTTCTGATGTATAAATTGAATCATTCCCACACGCTGGTGTTTTATAATTAAAAGACCCTTTTCACTGTGGGAAATTTTACTGAATTTTGTATTAAAAGAAGAAACAAACCATCAGTCAGGAGGAGGTAGGGGAACTCAAAGAGCTCAACCCATTAAACTTGAAGAGTGTAGTCGAATGCTGAATGACTTGCTCTAGGAAACTGTAGCTCTTTTAAGGCAGGTTACTGTACAAACATTAATGAGCAGAACGCGTATCTGATCGCTGTTCTAAAACCTTTTGTAGTCATATAGAAGAACACACTTTCCATTTGGTGTCACAAGATGCAGAATATGGTTTTAAATGAACCCTTTTTGTGAGGTTCACAAGCTTTAAATTACTTGACTTTGGTTACCATTGAGAAAAATCACTGAGCTAAAACCAAAGAAAAAAAACCCCAGGTACTTGTTCAATTCAGTACAGTTGCAATGTAAGTACTGATCAGACTTATTAACGTTGGGCACAGCCAGATCACTGCCAAATACAAACACCTCTGAGGGGGCACCAACAGCTGTCATTTCAGAGCTCTGGTACCTTATCTGCTTTCAGCTGAGTTGAGGTCAAAGACAAAAGACATTTGCAAATTATTACTCTAAAGAGGGGCATAATTAAAATACATCACAATATCGCATACGTAGGCAGCAGTAGTTTCTTGTGGAAAGCTGCGAACACTCACAAGAGATTTAATAGTTCATTTTAAGAATGTAATTATTTATTCAATTATGTTCTATTCTTGATAACTCTGGCAACAGGGTACAGAATTTATCACTGTGAATCTTCCTTCTTGGATAAAATATATCTGTTAAAGTTAGTGCTGCATGAATTTATTCCATTTTATATTTTGACCTACACTGTTATTCCAACAACAATAAATCAGATACAGTAGCATAAATTATTGATAATGGGTAAGTCAGTAGAACATTGTATATTGAGAACATACTGGCCTATTTTAATTTTGTAGTTTGCTAAATTCTGTCAGGTAGACAACTGTGTATTACTTAAAAAGACCAATGCAATATACGGGTCTGAAAAGGGCTTGAGGCTGTCGGATGTTTCATCTTACCTTCAGCTTTCTACGTGGTGTTACGGTACTGAGACTCTGATGGTCCAGGAATCTGCAATGAGAACAGATTATGAAGAATTTGGACATGATACATATATTTATTTTTTAACTCTTTAATTATTACTACAAAATACCACAGTTATTTCAAAAAGGAAAACAATAAATTATTTTTCTTCTACCATTGTTTTCCTCATCGCATTATGATATACGTGTTCATAAACAGTGTATCTTTTCTAAAATCTAAATGAGATGCAGATTATCTGTAATAAAATATTTATCATAGCTGCTGCTGGACTGACATGTTATTACACTGTAAAATGCAATTTTATTTGTTTGAAACATATGGAAGTGTTGACTGTATATTGAATACTTGACTGTATGTTGAATACTAAATGTAAAAATGACATTTTGGAGATCTGTGTTCACTGTACCTTGTTTACTTTCACATTTAGTTTCTTTAGGTCATACATGAAAAGGTTCTTTTGCTCCTGCTACTGTGTAAAACTGATCATGTGTCCTGAGAATTTAAAATAAATTTTAAGAGAAAGGTCTCCCTAGCTTTAACACAGATGATCTGAATTTTCAATTGCAATTTAGCAATTTTGATGATGCATGCAGAAGCAAATATATTATAAAAATCCCGCTGCCATAGCATTGCAAAGCCAATGTATTCAATAGTAATAAACATAAAACATATGGGAAAGATAATGATTATTTTTTAAAGAAAAACAAACCTAATGGCACTTAGAATATATATAAAGATCTATTTTCAGACAGTTGTTTTTCATAAGTATTGCAAGTTTACAGTGTTCTGAAGTTAACTATAAAATTATTTTCTCTTTTAATAATCAGGAATTTGGGAGTATTTCATATATAAAGACTGAGGATTAATAAATTAAATGGATACTTTGGAATAAAGCCCTTGCCAACAACAATAGTATCTGAAAATAATTTTTCATTCTTGTGTTCCTTAACATTCCAATTATGTTCACGTTGTACTGTTTGCGAAAAAAGGGAAGGAAAAAACTTACAGTCTTGGACTACATAACAACTTTTTATTTCTAGAATCCCTCCTGAGACAAGAATCCCCACAGCCTACACAGTTTGTCTCTGCACCTTTAATAATGTTGTGATTTTGCAGATGATAGTAATAACTTATGATGATGGATCAAATGTGAAAAAAGTACACTTCCTATACTTGTATAAATAGTTTTCCCAGGACAGACTGTTTGCATCTCACTGTGCTTTCAGCATTTTAAAAATTTAGTGTGGAGCAGTTCAACAGTATTTTTTTTTATTTCAAACAAAATAGGTGTAGTGTGAAAGCTCAGTATTTTCTGGTTTGGTTTTATTTTTCTTCTTTTGAAAAGTTAGATATTGGATTGACTGTTCAAAGAATCAGCAGAAGGGGTATCAATACAATCCAAATAATAGCAGTTTACTTGTTTTGGCTGCAATAGAGTTAATTTTATTCTTAGCAGCTAGTATGGTGCTATGTTTTGAATTTGTGGCCAAACCAGTGTTGATAACACATGCTTATTTTCGCTGCTGCTGAGCAGCGTTCACACGGAGTCAAGGCCTTTTTGGCGTCCCTTACTATCCCAAGAGCAAGTAGCTGGGTGGTGCATAAGAAGCTAGGAGAGGACAGCTGACTTCAGCTGACCCTCATCTAAAATACTTGGGGCAAAGAGGAGGAAAGAGAGGACGTTTAGCGTTATGGTGTTTGTCTTCCCAGGTAACCATTACACGTGATGAAGCCCTGCTTTCCTGGATAGGGCTAAATATCTACCTCCTGATGGGAAGGACTGAATAAATTCCTTCTTTTGTTTTGCTTGTGTACACAGTGTTAGCTTTACCTATTAAACTGTCTTTCTCTCAGCTCATGAATCTCCCACTTCACATGGGGGCAGTGAGCAAGTGGCTATGTGGGGCCTGGCTGTCTGTTGGGGTTAATCCACAAAGACCAGGAAAGTAAGAGTTAATACTGTCTTCAAACTTCTAACAGGCAGAGATTAAGAAACATGATAAGCATCCTATTAATATCTTAGGGAAACTAGGCTGCATACTGCATTAGATCACAATAGTGATTGGCTCTACAGTCTAAAAAAGTGGGTGGATATTGGATCTGTGCATCCAAGTTCTACTGGAACCATGAACAGCATTTCCTATGGTACCTGTAATTACAAAACTGGATAATAAAAGTCAATGCAAACTCTCCCACTGAGACACAACACGTCTTTCTAAGTTTATGCTCTGGACTGCAAACGAAAGTTTTGTTTTTTACATACTAGAATATAACTGTAGCGATATAGGGGCAAGATACTAGAAAAACAAATGCTTAATATTAAAAATGCTCTGAATCATGGTTACCAATTACCGAATAATTCATTCACACCATTTAAGAACTCGGTTTCAGAAATCTACATTTAATAAGAATCTTATATCATAAAATTTATGATGATTCCATTTAGAGGCGTTGCACATTACTTATTTTCATCTTTTTATGGGTATAATGTTTATCTAAGAATGGCATGAAGTAAAAATTCTGTGATTGTATAAACCTGCTTTTTGTTTTATTTAAGATTGTCAGTAACATTAAGTCCTCTGGTTCATGAATAAACCCAAATACTACAGTAACTGTAATTTTCTTTACGTTTAAGACAAGCATAAAGCCAAATACAAAATAAACAGTGTTGTGTGTAATTTTCCAATTGAGTGCTCAAGCATTCCTATTTGTGTCATCAGACTATCTTAACAAAGCCTGCTTCAGGAATTCTGAACCCCAGACAGCAAAGGAGATTGCAAGAAAACCTGAAATGTTAATATGCAGAGACCTGTGGCAACAACTTTAAATTTCATCCTTGTATTGTCTAGATGGGTTAGCAGTTGCAGAAATTTAATCTTCCACTTCTGATGGGTGGGCTAATGAGTTCTAAGCAATGTCTTGACAACTGTCAAGAATAGATATTTAAATTGAAAAAATAGTAAGAAAAAGTAGAAATTCCTATAACTCTGGTTTCTTCAGTATTTCCTGTTTCCAGGTTTAGGTGACCCTGTGCTCAAAATTCTTCCCTTCATGATTCCATTTCTTAGGTGCCTAACTGTCCTGATTCACTTGATTCGTATTTCTGAATATATTCCTAGTACTGCACACTTGAAAGTCAAGCTCGGTGACACTGCCAACATATTTAACTCCCTTTGATGCTCTAATCTTCATTTACTGGAGCATGATCAAAGTGCTGCCCTCAGAAACTTGGGAATGAAAACTGAAAATAGCAGCCAGTTTAAAGTTCAACAAATAGCAATGAAGGCTGATCAGCTGCTTTTGAGGTACTCAGATGTGGAATTCTTCAGTTTCACTGGAATCAGTCTGATTAATCAGCCTGCTGGTTTGAACAGGAGAGGTACTATTCAGTAGAGGGGTTGTGATCAGGAATTTAAAAATTCAGCAATTGAACTGTTAATCTATAGTAGTTCAGCTCATGCACAAACTCTTACTACAGACCTGGGACAAGAATCCCAGCATCGTGGGAGGCACTGCTGTATAAGAAAAGGAAGAGAAAATGATTGTTATAAGAATGTGTAAAATGTCAATCTTCAACAGGAAAATTAAAATTCTACCTAATGTTCCTAACTAGCTTCTGGAAGAAGACAATGGGAGGCAATATACAATTATCCTAGTCCAGACAATGAGGCAGCAATGCAGTTGCTTGGCCTCAGCTGCCTCTCTAGAGGCAGCAGGTCTCCCATAGGTCCAAATCTCTGTGGGACAAGACATGTACATTTAGACAAAGGCATCAGTTTCTAGCAATCCACCAGAGATCGTGATTCTTGCTTAGAACCCTCACAAAGTCGGTGGAATTCTTACTATACATACTGAGATGGAATCTTTCATCCCATGAAGAAAATGCAAAACAAATAGATGGTAAAACATTGATGATATTTTTTTTTTTTGTAAAAGTGACTCAAAAAAGCTTATAAAACTTTACATCTGCCTGTCAGATAAAACACTGCACGACTATCAACTTTAAAGGTCTATTAACTTGGAATTTGAGTGATTATATTGCTATATTAACATCTTTGAGAAACCATATGTTGATTTGAGTTGGAGATGAGTATCTCGCACATCAGAAAAATAGTTTTCAGTTTCAGGACACTGAATTGAAAATTCATCTCCTGCTCAGTTATATGTTGAGATGGTGAAAATGAGCAGTAAGTTTTTCCATACAAATATTCTCTCTCCAGCTTTGTTGCTAAGGTCTCTTGAAAACCCTGGGTAAAAATGACTCAAGTATTTACAAATCAAGAAGGATCCAGTGTAATGTAGAGTTGATGTTGTCATCTAACAAACAACAACTTATGGCACAGAAACTAAACAGGTAAGTACCTTCTCACAAAATGGGACCATCTACACAGGTTTTCAGTAAAAGTTACATAGAACAGATAGGGCCAGACATTTACAGTCAAGAAGAATTTTGGCTACTTATGTGAATAGGGCTCCTTTGTAAATTGTATTTGAGCCACATCTCCAAACACAGCTGGAAAAAGTCCTGAGCCAAAGATCATGTAGGGTAATTTATTTACTAGATTATTGAGGTGGATCATTGGCACAGCTGATCCAAAGTTTGGTAACAAAAGAATTAGAAACAGCCAATAATTGCAGTTCTATGGAGAACAAGTAATGCTAGGTTCTCAGAACCAGCCTCATTCAGCAAAAATGACTGAACCTTACAGCCTACTGTAGTAAGCAATAGTCTGCTACCATAATCCCAGCCTTGCAAGGAATCAGAGACTGCAGTGTTTTCACTGAGCATAGAAGCTGTGATATAAACTATCAAAAACTATCTAAACTATCCCTGCAAGGGAAAGTGAGAAGAGATTTCCTGGGTCCAGGTAAATTCAGGTGGGTACAATTCATGTAAATTAAAATAAAATAAAACTTAAAGAAAGTAGTCATACATAAATATATATGTATTTATAGTTATCTATATATGTATAAAATGTATATATGTATAAAATTATAATCATACGTATGGCTTGTATAGAACAAGTTTACACAAAACAAATATGTATAAACCACTATAGTTATGCATAACTATATATGTGTATATATTTGTATAAACTATATTTTTACTGTTCTTCTTATATTTTTTAAATTATACAATATATAACTACACATATAATTGATCTGTACAATCTTGTTACATTGTTGGTTGTGTGACAAACCAAGCACACTCTATACACATATTATTTTATAACCTTGTCACAGTAAAACCCAATGACATAACTGCATATTACTAATAAAGATTTACCTCCTCCTACACAAAAATATATTTTTATTTAATTGCAAATGGAATATATGTATGTGGACTCTATAGAAGCTCAACATGCTGTGAATTAATTTCGTTATTAACAGTGATGTGCATCCACTAAAGTTCCTGACAGGAAATTTGAACAATAGTTTTGAAATAGTTTTGAAAGAGAGCTTATACAACATTTTAATCTTAAAATGTCACTACTTAGAAACTATGTACTTCAGCTTATAAGTGATTGGTTTTTGGTTGCTGTTTAGTGCATTTCTTTGTGTCTATGATATCCTTTACCATATAACAGATTTTTAACATATTGTTTCATGTTCACAGTATTACTGGTAAAACCTGCTGAGATGCAACCTCACAGCTATAAAGATGCCAGTTACCTGTCACACATGCTTAAAATAATTGGTACATAGGAAAAGTGACACAGCAAAAAGTAACATTAAAGAATAGGTCTCTCTGTGATATAATGCAGAATGCAAGTTAAAAATAAGTGTAATAATTAGGGCACTGTGCATCCATTTTCGTATCAAACTTGGCATTGCTTAAACTATTTGTCAGTATAATGTGAATTTCATGCTATATAACTACTGGTTCTCATGAACAAAAGACCTCTTTCTTCAATTACATATTCAGCCATACCATGCAACTTTTTCAATTTCACTTTATCCTACACAAAATCCACTATCAAAACCAAACACAAAATCAAATATCTGTTGGGTTTCTCTTAATAAAAAGAGAGAATAAAACATGCAAGAAAAATAGTGGTAAGGGAAAAAGAGTTTAAAAGCAACTGAAATATTTAAATGCTTAACTTATTGTGAACAAGTCTATACTAATTTCTGCACTTCTATTGTTTTCAACAAAGCTCTGAATAAGCATAAACCAACAATATACCTTACCTTTTCAACTTTGATTTTTTTCCTTAAACAGAAGAATGATTTTCTGTTTACATGGAATACAATTAGTTTTGCTGCTGATGGCACTATGTAAAATGTATTCTATCTAGCAAGGTTTTACAGAAAAAAATATCAATTCCGTATATCCTTAAAAAAATAAAAGATGACTCTGTGTATATGAAGACAACTTGAGGAATACAAAGACTATATCTTTATATTTACTTTATATTGTTTCATCATTATTGTATGCATAGACCACTTTAATGCCCCTTCCTTGATTCAATATGTTTAGGTCATGATGAGTATCCACATGAAGCTGAGAATGGTTGATGCACAGCGGATGGTACAACAAGAAGTTTTTTACCATAGATTTTTCGCTGAATGCTTAGCAGGATAAATTTTGGCAGTTCCAAGAGAAAACTAACATATTTGAAAGCCAGTTGCCAAAGAAAGTTAGTGTTCAGATCTGCACTGTCTAAAATCTCATATTATTGTTAATTAAATGGAGTCTGGCTTTTGAACGAACTTTATTCCTTCATTGATTAATCAGATAATTACTATTTTAATCACTTTTGAGATTAAATTCTGGCCCATCAAAAGCAGTACTAAAAGAGCCAACAAGATGCTGAAAATTAATGTTTTGCAATACCAAGACCTTTACAACTCTAATCCAAGCCCAAACGTGCACTATTTTTACGTGGATTGTCCCCTCTTTCCAGTTGTCAACATCACTGAAGGTGGTACATAAGATTTTGCAGTTCTCAACTTTAAACCAGACATATGAACACGCAGTAGTAAATTCAGACTCTTTAAGGCTTTTCTAAAATGTCAAACTCTCTCCTTCCCATCCAAAACCCCAAGCTGTCTGATTTCTCTATTATGTTTCATCTGCTTCTATCTACTTATCTCTTTCTGTTGTACTGATATAATGAAACAATGTGAAAGCAATTTGTAGTTCATTAAATTTGTATTGTCATGTATTTCGATAAACTCTGCAAATTATGCTGAAATATCATCACTGTCTGGTAGGTGATCAGGTTAGTATTAGGTAAGCTGTAATTAGAGCAGAAAATTCTGTGAAAACTGCTGTGTCTCATGTATTTTAGAGGTAACATAAAATTCTCAAATAAATAAAAATGAATTGAAGATAATGTAATTTATTATTTTTAAAGATTTCTTGCAACGGATGCCACAAAAGTAATATCCAAGTCTATGACAGTTTTGAAATACACAAAGTCAAATGAGACCTTGTTCACTAAAACTACAGATAATCACCCTAGGCTAAACCTGTATGTGGTTTTAGATGAAATGTTCTTTGCAGTTCTTTTAATTTTTGAAGCCTTTTAAGAAAGGTTTAAAACAGTAAGGATGGGCTAACCTTCTAAAGGTTTTGACAGTTTGCTCTTCAACACCTATGACTGCATTTACTGGAAGAAATCAAGTGAACTATTCACAAAGCTTATGCTGATCTGCAAACATTTGCTTCAAGCATATATTTTAATAGTACTCTTTAATAATACTTTGATAGGATGTAAATTTTGTCTCCATCTTATTTTGGAAGTGTTGAATAAAGCAAATTAAAGAGGGTAGGCCTTAAAATCCAAGTGTTTTTGGAAAAAACAATGCCCTAGACAAATATGTTTCTTGACAGAGACTGGTGGGATATAATTGCCCTTGTCAACCTTGAACACACAGTGCCTAAATATCAGGGAAAAAAACCCAGTCAATATTACACCAACTGTGCACTTAACTACAGTGTTTCTGTGTTCACATGGAGAATACAAACAGCAACTTATTGTGTAGAGCTATAATCCTTTCAAAATTCAGTCAATCCACTGATTTATTAATGCTATTGATTACACTGAAATAACCACGTAATATGAAAACTTGCCACATCAAAATGTAGCTTCCAGTTTCCAGTTTAAAGACTTGAATCTCCTCTTTGGGATGTGGATTATTCTTGAGATCACCTCTACTAATATAAATGGGAATTCTGTGAAAAGATCTATACCAGTTATATTTCTCCAAGACTGCAAAAAAGTGCTTGGTATTGCCTTTTACTTTCATACTTAAATATTTATACACAGAAACCCCTTTCCTGAGATCTGAGAGAAGATGGACACAAAATATAATTGCAATTAGAGATCTGCTGAGCTTCAAGAAAAAATACATCTGGAGACTAAGTCATGAAGAATACCTGCTGATTCCTGGGTAGTGCAGGTACTTAACTCACCTGCATGCTGTGCATCTAGTTACTGTTTGTATTTCACAGGAGAGATCCATTACTCATATCAATAGTGGGCAACCAATTATAACCAGAACACATGACTTCAACTATCATAATATGTTAGGTTGCAAGTGGCAAACCATGATGATCTACGATAATTAGAGTAAACCGACAGCAAGTCATGCACGTCTGTGATTCATCTGAAGAGAACAACATTATGTGCAAAATAGTAACTGCCACATTATGTAGACTGAAGACTTCACCTCCTTCCTGCAGTTTGCAGTGACAGGAACACCTCTCATTATTTAGCCGAAAAGTACTAATATTTCTGTTTTTGAATTATGATTTTTACCGGCAGAATTTCTATTCCTCTAACAGCAAATATAATATTTACCATGGAGTCATAAACATTATTATGAGTAAAATGTCATTTAGAAAGTAGCCCAATATGTAGTGTTTGTCTTAGTGGAAAACTTATGTCTGTTCCAAAAAAGCTTGCTCACAGATAATTTCTAATTTATATCTTTTTATTGGTCCGAAGTAGTTTAAGAAATTAATGTTTCCTGTAAAAAAAAAAGTAAAGTTTGATTAACTTTATTCAATATAGACTCAAGTAATACAGGTAAGAATCAAGAAGTTTGGCTGGAATGTGGAGAAAAAAAAATGATATTTCAAAGGGTTTTTAGATAAGGTCTCTTATTGTTTTGTGCACATTACAGAATGAGAAACCTAACACAGGTGTCTGTGCACTAAGGCATACAGAACATATATTGCCAACAAAACAATTACAGTCAATAAGGCAGTCTCTATACTAAATTAAAGTTAACTCTTTCACCATCACTGAACTAATTATAGTGGATACAGTGAAGTCACATCAAAAGTTCGTCTATATCTTACATTTGTCTTCCTACAGATAAGACAGAGATTCTTGTAAGGTGGAAAATTTAATCTTGTAAATTTTTCTGATCTTTATTTTTAGTGTTAATAAAAATAAATGAGGACATTAGAAGAAGTAGAGCTTGATTGCTGTATGTTTTTTATGTGCATTTGGATTTGTGATATCTTCAAAAGACAACAGAAGTATTGTGCTATGGCATAAATGGCACAGCAGTTAATTTAATTTTTCATGCTGAAAGATAGCATAGCTTTATATACATTATTAGTTTGATTCCCTATTGATACTAAGGCATTTTTTTTCCTAATCAGAATTAGCATAACTCCACAAAATTTTAAACCAACAAAAAAGCATGTGTACTCCACAGCATTTGCAGTCTGAAAACTGATAGGTGATACTAGGAAATAAATTGAATAGAAATTGAAAGATATAAATGAAGATAATTTAGTTTAAATGGGTTTATTTTGCATGCAAGTTTTCATTCAGCTACATAGTAATCTGGAAAAATTATAAATAACTATCCAGGCTCCAAGTCTATTTGTCCTTCCTTATCCTGATGACTCTAACGATATTCTCTCTAAAGAGCAAGCAAATAAAGATTACTTATTCCATGGCAAGTGCATAGCATTGCAGTGTCAGGGTGGTAACTTTGAATCACTGTAGTTTGCTCTGTCTTGACTCAACATTGCTAATTAAAGGCACTTTAAATTGTGCACTACTACTGAACCTTAACGTCTTTTATTAAGAAAAGTTTTGGGGATTTCTTCAGGAATTCATAATTCAACGATCATCTCGGAAGATCTACTTCATTGCACAGAGCTATTTGTCTGAACAAGAGCTGTGAATGGTACACAGAAGCAGAATGAACGAAATAGTGTCAATAAATACAAGACAGTCTGTGTGGGAATAAATGCCTTTTTCTATACATTCAAAATGGTAGATCCCAAATTCTGCTTAGAAAGAGAACCTGGGAGTCATCATGACTTATTCTCTAAAAGCACCACCATCCAACCTCAGTCAAAAAAGCAGCATTAAAACATTAGAAATTATTAGGGTAAAAAACATAGCCACATTTCTTTTAATGCTATAAAGACATCCAGCGTACAATCACATAATCGCAGAATCACTGCATTTGAAAAAAGTGCATCAAACCTAGGAAAGAACCAGAAAAGGCAGGATGAATATGGAGAGACTTTGAAGTCATTCCATACTGAAGACAGTGAAATGGACCAGTTCTTCACCTTGAAAAAAACAAAATGAAAAAGAATGCCATAGAGGCCTACATAACGATACACAGGGAATTCTCACTACTATGACACTACGATAGCAACCTTTCAATTCAACCATCAAGTCAAATAACTTGTGCTAGAAGTTCTAACAAACAAACAATAAGGTTTCCTACACATAAAACATAATTAAATTGTGCAAGTCACCATCACAAGTTGATACATCCCATAACTATGAATAATTCAAAAGGACTAGTGGATGCATTGGTACCTATTAGACATAATGACTCAAATCTGACTTCTGACATAACAAGACTTTAAGCCACTGACTGCCAAGTGGTGAGAGGGTATAGATAGGGAAGAATTGCCCAGAAATGTTCTTGTACTCTTTCTTTAGATGTCTTCTACTTGTTCGACTCAATGTGTTTGTATCTTACGCATAAAAAGCAAATCCTGCTACACTAACCTGGTTCCTGTCTTTATAAAATATTTACTTCCTTTCTGGATATAGGAAATACAGTAGCTCTCATCCATTACCACCAGTAAACTGTTGGAGTGCCACATTAACTGAGCTGAAGATAACAGGGGTTAGATAGCTGAGGAAATGTTTGAGCGTGAAGTATCCGCTGGAAGTGGTTAAAGCCAGACATAGGGGAGTTCCTCAGAGCCTGATTTTTTCAGTTATGTGATCTAATATTTTCATTAGTGGTCTCGGCAGGAAAAATAGGAGCACGCTGATGAAATTTATTGATGACACAATGTAAGCGGAGGTGCCCCAAAACACAAGAGGACTGTTGTTATACAGAGAACAACAGATGACCTTGAGGACTGCTGTAATGGAAACGGGTTGCAATTTAAACATAGATCATACAAGATTATATATATAAAGTACTCCTGTTAGGAGCTGGAAGCTAAATATCTGGAAATAACTTAAAAGACTCTGTTGTATTAGTTGACTTCAAGACATCACACACCCTGATAGAACACAGTAAAACCTAATAAAAAAGACTTCCAGTTCCCTGTTTTATCCCTCTTACAGAGTGTGAATTATCCAGATTTCCTAGCACTAAAGTGCAAAATAACCACCTCTGATGTCACCAATGTCCCAGTATATCTTTGCTCATATAGTCAGCATATCTATTTCAGAAACATTTGTTAGGTTCTGCCAGATTTCAGTCACTACTATAGGAATACTGTGTGTGTGTCAAACACTGAGAAATACTCAGCTCAATTTTAAGTATAGTGTGATTGCTTATTCACTGGCAGCTTCTTCTCATTTCCAGAGTTATACTGAACTTTCTTGGAACCTCTTGTGATTAACTTCAGTATCATAAGACATAGAAAATAAGTTCTTGATATCTTTCCATCACCGAAAGAATTTTACAATACAAAAAAGCTAAAGACAGGAAAGATCTTATAAATATTTTAAAAAGCTGATATTTTAGAGACAGACCTGAATGCTACATGAAAAATAATTTACCATCTCGAATATTTATGGCTCCTTATGCCACTTCCCTTGGTATGTTTTTGATTTCATAAAGAAATCCATAGACAAATTTTCTAATGCTAATTTATTTTCAATGTCATTACTTTCAATTGTCAAGTTCATTATGAGAAGTGATTTTATTAGATAAATATTAGAGGCAGCAGAAGTCTAAATGAATCACAAATCACATCACTGAGAGACAGGCAATATTAAATTGGTATGCAATTTGCATAAGTTACAACTTATAGACAAAACATTTTTTTGTGAGAGGTTCTATGGGGGGCTCAGGTGCTGCTCTCTAGTAGTCTAATTTGATTTATATCATGGAATTGACCGTACACACTTGCTGTGTTCCTATGCTCTTACATTTGCAACTCCAACTGATGACAGATTTGGAGAGATATTCTTGCAAAATCAGAAACCAAATTCAGCATATCAAAAGTCTGAACTGAATACCTGAATTTACAGTTGGAAGCTCAGTTTTTTTCTCCAATAGTATTGTGTCTGGAGCTTAGTATCTGAACCATAAAATGATTACGCCCTCATATATTAGCACAAAATAAGAACAAGATACAAATTTCCAGACCGTAGGGGTATAACGCTTTACATTTTTAAGGAGTCTGTTACAAATAAAATTGAGTGTTCCTACAAGACAATTCTCCCTTAAAAGTAAAGATTAAATAAAGTCCAAAATATTTGTCAAAAAAATTTCAAACATCTACGTATTTCTCAGGTTTGCTATAATTTTTAACAAGAATAGTCAAATTCAAGCCTTTATGTTCTACAAGAAAGAACTATACCTTTGTTCACAGTACTCTGGCACTATCTCAGGCTTTATTTTTTTCAGG
Organism: Tapera naevia; assembly: GCA_033556795.1. Lineage (NCBI taxonomy): Eukaryota > Metazoa > Chordata > Aves > Cuculiformes > Neomorphidae > Tapera > Tapera naevia. The sequence continues at coordinate 10,158,695 of JAUMJJ010000172.1, read as the reverse complement.
TAGAATTGTATTACTCTTACAGTTATACTGAAAAATATCCTATGACTAGGTTTTCAAAACTGTACTTATGGAGGCTAATTTCAGAATTTTATAGTACAAAGAAAACATAGTTACACACACATGAACAGAAACACATGTGCATGTGCACTTTGGACCATTTTACCTGATTTACTCTAATTTTATTTATAAGCTTGTTTCAGCTTCAATTTAATAATGTTTCACCCTCAATTTCAGTTGGAAGATAAGACTTCAGACATGAAAACAACCGTTTTAAGTTCTGTTGATTTTTGTTATGAATAATAGCACTAAATGTGTCTCTGATTTGACATTTATATTTTGTTGTGTCAGCCAATATGTTATTGTAACTTCTCAATATAAATGACTTTTTTTTTTCCAAGAAAAGGAAAAATTTGCCTAGTAATGCTCAAGTTGGGCTAGCAAAGCAAAAACATCTTCTGCAAAATCATCTGTGGGTTATATTTGTAATTCAGTAGTTTGGAAACGTATAGCTAGTCAACTTCTTTCCTCTAGCAGGAGGTATAGACACCATGAAAGAAAATATTCTACATTAATTATGAATAATTAAGTCAAAGTGATGTAATACGAAGTTGCCAATACACTACTATAGAAATTAAAAAAAAAAAATAGTAGTATGTCTTCTATATTGGCTTCATACAAATACTTCGGTTACCAAGAATTTTCTAATCAGTTTGAACATAATTTCATTCCATGTGTGCAAAATAATCTCAGAGTTCATACATAAAGTCCCTGTTACCTATTTTTAAAGATGTCTATCAGTTAGGCATCAGGGTTTCAGTCTTTGGCATTCTTCAAATTCATGGAAATGCTTAAGAATGTGAAATGAAAGCAAGTTAACTTAATGACGTCCAAAATAAAGTTGGAGTTTCTTATTCTTAAATGAATCAGCTGAATCAGGGGCTGATTCTGCAGTATTTCATATTTATTCTTCAATAAATTCTGTGCTTTTCTGAGAGATTTCTATGAAAAAAGAGTTTTCCCAAAGAATCCTAAACACTTCTAAAACTGTATCTGTATGCCTTTAAAATACATTCATGGCTATTTCTGAGTTTCAAAACCATATTCACTCTCATAAATTTGTATGTAACCTTATTCTGACCATTCTGCATCTTTATGGGTTATTGATTTTTAGACTGCGCAGAGATGCTGGTTTAAAATTGAACTATACATCCAGTAATATAAATTAGATATCAATTTATCTTTTGTGTATTGCAAAACATTTATACTGAACCTCAAATGTATTTGGAAAGGTAAGGAGTAAATCAGTGTAAACACAATTGGTTCAACATATCACAGTTTGTATAAGGAAAAGTTACAGAATGTAAATACTGAGACAATTTAAAAAAAAACTGTAGAAATGCTGGCAAAATACTCGATGTATCTTTGCAAACTTTATTTGATTAATAGAGGACATTTCAGAAGACAATATAGAGATGAAGATCTTCTGTTTGACTTCACACATCTAGACTTCAGGTAGCTCAGTGATGAAAGACCAGAAACTCAATTACACAGTCAATAGAGTGATTTACACATCTCCAAAGGCAATTCCAAAGTCTTAGATTAGAAGCTTACCCCTCCATGTCAATTACATAGGGAGGTGTAAACACCTAACATGAGGTAGTTAGAAGCCTGAGCCTAGATCTTAAAGTCAGATACCAACCTGTTGATTATATCCTTATATTTTATTTTTAAAATTGCTTGAAAACTCTTGTATTTTTTCCCAGATAGTTTATTTCATGGATACTAGAGACATAAGTTACTGTTCTAGGAACTGGTTAATTAATCTATTGTGTCTAGAGCAAACTTCCTCTATACATCACAGCCAAAAATGTTGTTCTTTCTTATTTACCAGTTAGTTAAACAAAGCACAGTTGCTTTACATTTCTAAAAAATACTAAAGGCCCTATCATTCAGTAAGTTTGTAACTGACAACTGGAAAAAAACAGAGAGAAAATCCAAGTGTTGGATGCCAGGTAGTAGTCTCTTGAAAGATATTTAATGAGTAAAGTTTAAAAACGATAGTCAGGAAAAGAAAAAAAATACAACCAACATCCTCCCTTTCCCCTCCCCAACAAAACCTTATCAACATGCCTATTAAGACAATGAGGAAAAAACTAATTAAAGTAAATTAGCTTAATGTGCACAGGCTGGTTAAAGATAGATCACTTTTAAAAATCCAAGAAGATAATGGTACCCATTTGGGATATGTTTTTGGCATTTTTCATATAAATTGGACAGTTTTAGAGGATAAATATGGTAGAGAAGTCCTTACAGGCAATTATGTCTTTACAGTGCTGGTGTCTGACATCATAAAAGTATAATTTTAATTGCTATTAATTGTGTTAAGTCTACTTTTATTGAATACTTAATGCCATCTCTGACAGTTGTAGCAATTTATGTAGTTTAATGAAGCTTCTTTGTAGAAGTTTGGACTTATAGGGTCATTTACACCATGTTCAAAATAAGGCATTTTATCAGCTAAGAAGCACAGGTTATAAGGACACTGATTTTTGCTTTCTCAAAACTTGTTAATTTTCATTAGCCTTATATGGATGACTATAAAACCAATTTCTGTCTCATGTTTTAAATGTATCAGAATTTAGTAAATATTTTTAATAGAAATAGTGCACAATTTTCCAATATGAAGAAACCTCTCTGTTTAATAAGAAAACCGAATTTAGAGAAGTTGATGAATGACTAAATTATATCAATTTACATTAATATTATGCCATTTGGGAATACAGAATGGGTAAAATAAAACTCTGAAATCACTTTGGCATTCAAGAACAAAAACACTTATGACTTTAACTGAATAGGGCTGGCTTCTGGAAGAATTTCGCCCAAAGATTTGAGAACAGATAAAAAAATGGAAGAAATGCAAAATAATAAGAGTAAACCAAAGAAATATTTAACAACATAATTTTATGTAATGCAGAGAAAAATAATGTTATCAACTTTACATTTCTATACTGAAGTTCACATTGGTCTACTGCTGACAGTTGTAGGTTTTCACTGCTAGTCTAATTTGCATTATTAAATTACGAGAAATTCATTTATCTCAATCAGTGCTAGGTTCAATATTTGTGAATTAGTAATCGTCCCAGTTGCATTAATAGGACAATGCATCTGTTATTACTTCCCTGTCTATTTTCATGCCTATTTGAATTAGTAGCAGCATTATATAAAAAATAAATTATGGAATGGGGTTACTGCCCAGGCTCTTCAGAAGTCCTAGCCCATTGTCAGAACTGTGTAAGGCATGCTTAACAGAAGATGCTCTACCAAAACAAAGAAAAATCTAGGTAAAATATAGACTTTTTTTGGCTCACCTATTAGACAACATTATACATAAGGTGATGTCCCCTAATGGATCTTGTAGCAGAGGGTTTTAAGCAACTGTGGATTGAGATTTCTATGCATTAGTTCCAAAAACATAGCAGAGTTAAATACAGCTGCTGACTATCCATCATCACTTTCACTTTGGTATCTCTGAATCATGTAAATCTACATTTTTACTTGAAGACATCCTATATGAAGGAAGATACCTATTCCTGAATTGCTTTATTAGTATTAGTTATGGTATATTTTAGTGTGTGTATATATATAATTAATATACCATAACTAATATATATGGTATATTATGGTGTACATATATAGTGTATTAGCAAAGTGAACATTAATGTAGGATAAGACTATGTTTTTGCAACATGTAAGGAACAGACATTTAATAACAGCTTTCAATTTGCTTCAAGTGTTTTTACCTTATTTGAGTAGAAGTTTTACTTGAACAAAGTCTGATTTCTCAAAACAACATTAATCAAATTTGCCAGAAATAGAGCAGGCTGCCTATTATTAGGCCTCCTCCCTTTTCCTTTTTGTAATAACCAGGGAAAAGAATAATATCTTTCCTTTTTGTAATAACCAGGGAAAAGAAACCTTTTTAAAGAGAGTGCAATTTTTAGTCAGCCAAAGAATAACACAGCACGACAACAAGTGAACTGATATAACGACGAACAAATATGAAGGACTGTTACTGAACACCCACATTCCACTGTGGCAAAAATGAAATACATTTGAAAGGCCAAAGAATACCTAGTGTTAAAATGCATATGAAGAGACTCTTGGTTTTCCTGTTTTTTTCTCACTATTTAGTTTCGTTATATCTCAAGCATATCAAGTAGCATATATACACTTTGTTTTACATCTCCCAAAGTGCCATTTTGTAGCACACAGGGAAAACTGCAAGAAAACGAATTTACACAAAAATATCTTTAAATCTGTAAATTTTTAAGTATTAATAATGATTTTTTTTTCTCAGTGCATGCAGATTTACCCGTGCATAATTCGAAGAAGTCAGTAAAATCCTCATTTGATAGTTTTTTACAGCTGATTTAAATTCCAGGTCTTCAGAAAGTAAGTATACACTAAAATTAAAGGTCAATAGTATTATTAGTGTGATCTTTATCTGAAGCGTTTGGTCACACAGGTCTCTTTAGCACTAGAAAGAAAACTTAACTGCATGTTGAATTTTCCTTAAAACACAGATCTACAAAATAGGGAGATAATATGCATCACAGGGAAAGCGTGTGATTGTAACATATGCATTAATCTGTTTTTCCATAATTCATCTGGAAGATGATGAACTTTTCTGGATTTATGTTAACAGAAGGGACAAAAGTACTAGGTGAAAGAAATGTGTACATAACCAACAGACCTGTAAATAACTTTAAAAAAAGATATTTAGAAAACCATTCCCAGGCTGTAACATTTCTTCTATTTAACTTCTCCTGGGAATATTCCATCTTTTATTACAAAGGACTGGACTGAGATAGATCTAATTTTTTTTACCTCCTATTTCAATTAACCTCTCAATTATATTGTTGTAACTAAGAATAACTTCACTAAATCAAATGGAATTATATTAAAATAGATTTAAACGAAAGGAGAATCAAATATGGCATCTGCAACCGCCACAGTAAAAAGTCAGTAAATTTATGTCAAGGCTGCAAATATTGCTGCTGAAAATCACAAAAGCTAAATTATGTTCCTCATTTATGGAGTTTTTTGTATTTGATGGTGTTTATTGGAAAAAAAATGCAGATAGACAACTGGGTGTGCTTTATGTCCAAGAGAAGGAAGAGAGCAAATAGAAGGGAGAGCATCAGAGCAAGTGAGAAAAACATTCTCTAAGGGAGCCAACAGAATGGGAATGGCAGAAGAGAACTGGTAGAAGATCAAAATAATATTCGGAAAAGTGAAAAAGGATTAAAGGGTTAGCCCAAAACACTTTTTGAGGATCACAGAAACACAAAGAGGGTGATAGTGAGGTGATGCAGAGTGGCCATGAGGAGTATTTTACTGGCAGTCAAAGTATCTCAGTGATAAAACCACAAAACATGACAGAAAAGGAACTAAATAAAAAAATCTGGGACAGTTGATCTTAAAGGTCTGAAACACTTCAACAGGGAAGAAACAGATGTTCAGAAATGACTAAGTCTATGTCTGAGGTGCCTTAAAGCAGTAGGGGACTACTTGATTCTTAACACACTTCATTGAATTTTTTCCAGGATATACAGGGTGAGACAGTGGAATGCAGAGAAAAGTTCCTTATATAAAGATATTCACTGTAATACAGCTATGACTTTATTTTCAGAGAGGGAAGAAACTAGAGCAATTTTTCAAGAAGGTATCTTGATCCTAGTGGATGTTGATCAATAGACAAAAAGAGGTACATTGATAACACACCACGTAAATCCACCCAAAAGTCTAACTTAAAGTATAATTTCTGCTTTTATACCTTTCTCTCCCCCTTTTTTTTGTTTAATCAATTGGCAAGAAAGGCTCAATTCTGACTTGAACTACAGATTACTACATTAAAGAAGCACCTGTGCTAGTTTGCAAACAGACTGTTTACAACTCCATGGTGCAAAATTCAGCCCCTCTTCTTTCCCTGTGCTCTCAAGCTACCTACCACAGACCTCAAAGGTCCCAGACGCATGGGGGCATCCCAAATCTACCTGTATTTGAAGATGGACTGTAGAGAACAGCATGTAGGAGATGGTGCAGCTTCTGCCTGTTGTGCAATAAGAGAGACTGAGATGGAGCAGCACCGCTGCCTCCCCCTTCCTGACAGTTACGTAGTAGTGTCAGATTATATTGCCAGTGTGGAGGGGATATGAATCACAAGAAAAATCCTGACAGTATACTGATAAGCAGTCTTTCAGTAGGGAAGCCCAAATATTGATAACTCTCAAAACGGTGTACTTTACTGTGCCTCTTCTTAGCTAAAGAATAATTAGGTCACTCAGTCTCCACATGACAAAATAAGCAAAGAAAGAATTATTCAATACTAAGTAACGAAAATAAAATTGTAAGAAACAAAAACTATATTTCATTTTTCTAGTTTGTAAATTCTTCAGAAAGCAGAAAAAAATCTCAGCTTTGCTTATTGTCCAGTCTTGAAAAGCCCATACAAGAATAGAGTTCAATATTCAAAAACATTAAGAAAAAATCCATAATAACAGTAACAAAGAACAAGATGTCAAGTATATTCTGCAAAGCATAGAAAATTGGTACATTATTTAAACGCTTGTTACAGATGTCATTTCTTGATTTTTGAAATATTCAAAGCATTCCAATAGTTACAGTTTTTTATTTGTAAAGTTTTTCTCCCATAATCTTTTCACTTTCAAGAATTCTGAGTGTAACCAACAACTGCCATATTTACAGGGCGAATTGCAGCTAACGGGAATTACTAAGAGGAGAAAAAGAAGTGCTTGTGATTCTAGGGCTGACACCTGGAACAGAGGTCGTCCCCACAGTAGAAATGTGCTTTCGAAAATGGCTAAAACTCCAAGAGAGCTTTGGAGCAGAATAAAAATGGTCAAATGTCAAAGGTTAAAATTCCAGCTGGTGCCTGTTACTTGGTATCCCTGATCCAGCACAGCGGTTCCATTGCCCTGTTTTTGAAAGCTGTCTGGGGACTGCAGCACCCTGCTCTTCCCTCCTCGCGTATTCAGAAACCTGATGGATACACAGCTGTTGCCATCAAAACGGAAATTCATCCCCGGCTGTGTACCAGAATAAGGACTGTGGCACTGCTTAAGACACACTAAACCCTTCAAAGGCTTAAGCAGCTCTTAGAACCTTGTGGTATTTGCCAGGGACTTTTACCAATGTCAGGGAAGGAGCACTAGGCTAAAATCGCAGCACTAGACCCAAATTATTTGATCTAAAACTAGTGAATGCCATCAGTGAAGAATTTCCCAAAGTACTCCATTTTTTCCCTCCCTAAGATGTATAGAACTTGAAGAACTCGTGTTTGTGTTCTAAGAACATTAGAAGTGTAGTTTGGAACTTCATTTTCTTGTAAACTTTATATTTTTTTTGTTTAAATGGGAATATTTTTAAATGGTTTTAGTTAATCAAAATTACGTGTTTCAGGATGCCTAAACAACTACTTTTCTTTTTTTTTTGATAATAAAAGACCTTTCAACCTTTTAAATTCAGTGTCATGAAGACACAGTACAGTGTCAGTGTATTTGTTTTATTTCTGAACTTTAACAGACAATGAAAGAGTATTTGGAAGCTCACCTATTTTCCATCCAAAAATGGAACAATCCACAAATAAGACCTTGATTGTGTCAGTATGAAAGTGAGAACAGCTGGAAAACAATGGGACAGAAAAATCTATATTTCCACCTTGAAGTGATAAATTATCAACTGTATGTGCTAGGTCAGCCTTTTATGCTATAATTATCACCAGAAAATCTGGTGGAAGTCAAGTAGAATGTTCTGCTAACAAGTAACCACACAGAACAGCTGTGTCCTGCCAGCAAATCTTTCAATAACTTACATGTTCCATGTTCCAGTTTTCTGATTTGTAAAATGGCAGCAGTAGTGCCAATGCATCTTTAATAAAGGGCTCACTGCATACAGATAAAAATCAATCTGCATGCTGAGTATTTGTTGGTCAGTAATGGATATATGGTCTTCCATGGTCCATAAAATCAAAAATCTATTCACAATACTGTTCACAATACTGAAGAACAGAGTTAATAGCGATAAATGTCAATAAGGAGGTAGTTTGCTTTGTGGTTTGGACAAAATTCTGTGTCGACATTGCATGAAGGCATAAGAGTGGAACCATGCTGGAAACGTTCAGGTGATTTCTCTGGAACTGTATGAAAGACAAAAGGTATTTGGCCTGTTTTTAAATGCGATCTGGCAGTTAAGAACTTAAATCCTATTGTTTTGCAGGAGGTTTTAGATGATGCTATTGCCTTACTGCAAGTTACTATACCTATCATTTCATTTTTATGATGTATATTTTCTTTTATTCACTAAAAACATTGCTTATTGTAAAAAATAAAATGTGAAGGAATTTTTTTCGCTTTTTCCTCATGTGTCTTTCTTCCATGGTACAAACGTGCCTATTCTTTGGATTTATTGTGTGCTCATAAATCAATACTTTCATGCAGTAATAAAAATAACTTATTGTAATGACAACAGCTCCAAAGGACTTCTGACTATGAGTGGCATTTTATTTAATTCAGATCTATGTTCCACTCCACAACTAATGGCACACTGTGGGTTATAAAGTGACTAAAATTGTTGTCAAACTGGCCTCCTGGAAAGAGGGAGCCAAACTTCTTTCCTTGCTGCTGGTAGATCTGCAGGATCTATATTTGACTTCCACAATTGGAAAGGAAAGAAAAGCTAGTGTAGGAATAATAAGCCAGGAAATAATGGGAAAACGGCTATTTTTTTCTCCAATGCCTTTCATAGGAATGTTTAAGTAAATAACAAAAACAAAGCAGTAATCTGCATTGCTGGTTTTTGAGGTTAATAGAAATATAAATAAAGAGGTTCGCCTACAACAACAAAGAAAAACACTAGAACAGGTAGGAAAATAAGAGATGTTTTGAATCAAGTCTCCAGTGCTGTCATTACTGTATTTTTGTCTTCAGTTCTTTAAGGGTCACTAGATTTCTTTCCTATTTTTAAAAATTATGTTTACTCTTCTCAATATTGCTGAAACTTCTCTTTATAATATTCCTGAGAAATACAGACAATATATAAAACTGCTTCTTTTCTTGGAACTTCAGCACTTGCACTCCACTTCATGAACATGGTATTTCTCCAATAACGAAGGGAAACAACTAGGATCTCTGTAATTCCTTTATTAATTGAGGATTCCCAAAACCCAGACAAATTGATCATTATTTTGTCTTCACTTTTGCTAAGGCTAAAAAAAAAAGTCTAAACAAATGATAGTTTGGAATCACCTATGCAGCTGATTTTCAATTTGCTATACCAGTGTATAAAAGAGCTGGCACACAGAAAAGCTTGTTAATTTTAGATATTATTACTGTATATCAGAAATTTCTCAAACTCCAGAGATATTTTTCAGAGAAACGGTAATCTATGCAAATTGTCATAAAAGGGAAATGCAATCAACCTGCTGTCAGTTATGGCTTTCTGGTTTTTACTGTAAGAGAAAGAGATCTACTGTCTGTGGTCAATTAGAAGAAAAAGCTGCTTCTGAGAGAAGCAATACACATGGGTACTACAATACAGCCAACTATTCAGATAAGAGCTGCAGTGACCCACTCTATGTTTATGCTTCAGCACCATGGTTCCCCTCTTATCTTCTTAAGAGGCTGGATCAAGGTATAACTTTAATCTTTAACCCATCAAATTTAATTTTACCCACCTGTAACCTCAGTGTTTTCTCTACAGAAAAACGTTATATACAGACTTAACAGCCACGATAAAAGGAAAACAAGACATCTGGATACTGACTTAAAATTTAAGCTCCCTAAGGCTTAACCTAAAACAAGGTAGAACTGTTTAATATCAAGCAGTTTTAAAACTCTCCTTGAGATTCTCCCCATCACCTCACAGCTTTCTCTGATTCATGATATATCCTGTAACTGCTCACACTATGAATTTTTTGAAGTTCAGATTTGTAATTCACTTTTCCAATAGACCAAACCTGCACTAATAAATGAAATAATAAATCTGTAGAAAGAATGGGTGTCTACTTAAAGACTGCACAATTATAGCCATGTTTTTTTATGAACTCTAAGCAAAAGAAGTTCTACAAGAAGAATTTTTCAGCTCAGTCTCTAATAAGAAAAATAGTGAACATTTTAAAAGTAAAATAATTCAATTTTTTCAACAGTTTTTAAAAACACTGGGGTTTTGTACTAAATAGATCTCTGCTACTCCCATTCTTTTATGTGATGCTTCGAGAAATTGGATCGAGCTAAATTTCTTTCCTAACTACTTACCTAATCTTCTATTTGCCACATTCAAGTGAGGCAGCACTAACATAAGAGCAATAACAATCACTGCTGTGAGAAAGAACTCAGGAATCTAATTTAGGCACAGGATGGTCCGGATTCAGTTTCAGCTTTTGATACAGGTGTCCTTGTGAGCCCTGGAAATCTTACCACCTCTGAATGTCAGGATGCCAACTATAAATGGCACACAAGCAGATCCATTGAGTATAACCATACCATTCTTACAGTCTTGTTAGCTTAGTGTTCTTCCCAGGGCAGCATGCACTGAAGAAAAGATGTGTCATGCAGAGGTGTTCTGTAAGGGTTAATGAGTTCCAGCAATGCTTTGCATTCCCTATTCTTGCTGTAACTTCTCTACATCTAAAACTAGATTTAGGACAATGCCCATCACTGCTGAACCCTAACATACAGAAGCACAGTCACGTAGAAATTATGTTCTAAGATCACTTAGGACTTCAAACTGCCCCAGACCTTTGTGTCACTCATGAGTAAATACTATAAGGTAGCACCAAGAGAGTTAATATGCATTTTATAGGGGTTTTTTTTGTGATTGTACATGTTAATTTTTATGTTTTCCTTCTGCATGTTTTTCCTATATCTATGTTTATTCTGCAACGTGTGGTTAATGCAAGTTTTCTAGCTGCAATCCAGCTAAGCTGCTGCTGGTACTTGTCATGTGTTGACAATATTCAACAGTGCATACAGTATTCTAACAACTTCATACAGAGAAGGGAGGAAAAATGCATTAGCATTCATGGTTTTATCTCAGATTCTTTGCCCAGATTTCAGTGGTAAATAACTTGGAGAAAAGAGAAGGAATGAAATTTGCTTCATGGACACATTAGTGACAAAAGAGAAGGCACCAACAAGCAATTTCCTCTGACTGGATAGGTGCAAAACAAGAATTCTAGACAGAGCCATTGGATCCAAACCAGCCAGGTGTAGGGATGAGGCTCAGAACTGAACACAAGTCATGGTTGACCAGCTGATGAAATAGGGAAAGCAAAAGCAGTTTTCAGCCTTCAATGGATCCTCTCAAAGTTCTAAAATAGAGGCTTGTGACCTGAAACCTCAGTGCCCTGCTCAGTACAAGCCTTACTGTTACTAAACACTGTGATCACAAACACAATGACAGAGACAGGCTCTTTCCCCTAAGAATACTATAGTTATTTTCTTTTAAAGCCTCTGCTTCCCAACGGTATGATTTATCAAATCTAAGTTCCATTAACTTTTAATTATTTTTTTCCTGTTGAATCCTTTATACTTATAACAATTTGCTAAAGGCTATTCAAGCCACATGGGAACTTTGCTTCCTCATATTTTCTTATATAGTTTCCATTGGTTTTGTATTACTTAAAAATAATTATTACAGCATAAAATAATTTTGCTGTTAAGGTTACTGGACTTAATTCTCCTCTGTGCTGTACATCATTTAATTACATCTGTGTAAATAAGTACAAAAGCCTAGCAACTGTAAGACACTTGTAATATTATCAGCATTTTGTGCTCTGATTCAAATGTCAGAACGTGAGACAGCCAGGAACCAGTTCTGTCGACTCCACTCCTCAGAAAAGGATTTATACCAAAATCTTGGTGAAGTGCTTTGTGTATTCACCTTCACTTCCACTAAGCTCACAAATGAACAAACCTACAAAGTTATTATCTAATCATCCAAAAATATTGAACCTGCCACCAAGAAAAAGCTAAACATTCACTCATACTGATAATGAAGAAACCGACATTTTTAAAAGTAATGTACACACAGTATTGATAAATATTAGTGCTTTTAATTTGTTTTTTTAAGCTTTAATAAGAGTCATAATTCATATTAAATTCTTAAAATAGCATCGAAAAGAAAAATAAATCATTTTAGTCACATAATGAGATTCTTAAAGCCAAAAAAAAATGGGAACTCTTTTTGTATTTTTACCTTATTATGGCAATAACATGCTGTTACTAGAAAAAATAATTTTTAAAAGGTGTTTAATTAAAGAAACCCCAATGAATGCATCATAATTATCCTGTGAACAGACAAATTCTGTTGGCTGCAGAATTCATCAGAAAGAGACTTGGTAAAATAAGCAGAAAGCTTGCTGATGAAAACTTAATTCTTAAGAAAAAAGAATGACCACAAAAGCACAAAGAAGAATATTTAGGTGATTTCACACAGGGTATGCCTGAAGTATTTAGATTTCCAGTGTGTTGCTTCACACACTGTGCTCTTCCTCTGGTCTGTGCAGTAGGAAGGTGCCTGGAAGCAGTGGACTGACATTTGAATGAGAGATGAGACATGCTTGGCAGAAAGCCAGCACCGTACAGTTCACGATCAGCAATGGCATTTTGTGTGCACTCAGCTGTGTTTTGGATTTATTTTATTATTTATTATAATTCTTCTTTTAAGACGAAAGAGAAGGCAAAATGAAGTAATGTACACTCAAACATTACAGCCAACCTCACTTTGGCATAAATTTTACAGCTATCTTGCAAAAACAAGTTCTTAACTCAATCCCTCTGAAGCTTGCAGTCAAAGTCTTTTGGATAATACCACTGAGACCAACCAGTAACACTACTACTCCCAATTACCAAATGGGTAATAAGACTGCAGGAATCAAACCAGGTATCAAAATTCTGATCAAAAGCATTAGCTTTGATTCCTACTGTTGTTGATTTTAAAAATTAGGGACAGAAATATGAATTTTATAATTTCAAGTAATGTTAAAAATGCATTATCATAACACACCACTAGATATAGGTAGAAAGTGACTCCAAAACACAGGGAAACTTTGAAGAAAAAAGGGTTTTTTAAACATATAATGTCTGTAGTTCTCTCTGTATATGGGTGGAACGGGTGGCATTATGACCTGCTATGACAAATTAACATGAAGGCAAAGTAAAAAGGAAATAAAAAAGTCCTTTTAAAATTAATAGTATTGCATGAACACAATGTAAACCCAGAATTGAGCACTTTTAGATCCAAGATCCTCTCTAGCTCTCTACTGACAGTAAAATAATGCAGTGGCAAAGGGAACAGTATAGCACATAGTTGTCATACACTGGGTTGCAAACTCTTCTCTAAAACCATGAATGTTTACTATTTTTAATGCTTATTAATCATGTCACATAAAAAGCTGACAATAATAGTAATAAACATTTAGTTCTTCTTATCCAAAGAGAATAAATTATTCCTTCTCTAAAGCAACATAGTCTCTAAAGCTCTTATGATAAGAGCTTTAAGTCCAATCCATAGGTTAAGAAATCACGTTTTAAATATAACTCTTCTTCCTACCTCAGTTAATTGAAAGCATTCAGCACATAATCAGAAATTTCCTGCGGCTATTAAATTTTTAATTTAACTCTATTTGCAAGTCAGCTTTAAATTTGGAGGGAGAGTTCAGAACCTTTATGCATTAAAATGGAAGCATCCAGGTTTTCACCCAGAAATCAGTATCTCCAAGCAGTATAATTCCACTTCATTGCTGAAGAAGAAATTTTAAATTCAATTGTATTTCTTAAGATGCAGCATATAAAAAAAATAATAGGATAAAGCATACATTTAAAGTAATCTATAAAAAGAACAGATATCATACTAAAACAGATACCTCCCATTCTAGCTTGCTCTGAACTTTCATTACGTATGAGACTTGTGCCTTGCTTACAACAGAAACCAACATGTGGCTGAAAACTAGTGGTAAAAATTAATCCATTCTTAAAGAGAATACACTGTTGGTCCAATTATTTTGAAATAGTGACTACCTACAGATAATTGCTTATATATATATATATAGTTAGAACTCGGTGCTCTGTCATGTCTTCCTCCTGGTGAGACCTCTGTATCCCTTTGGCTGGATTACTCTGTTGGAACAATATTCACAGGAAAGGTGTTGTAACTAACAAGAAGCTTGAAAGCCTTTCACAGAACTGGGAACAACAGGTGGTATTCTGCACAATCGTCCTCACTAGAAAAAGAAATGGGAATATAACACACGAGTGGGAAAAAATGTCTAATAAAACAACATATTTTAAAAAGGGTATCAACAGGTGTTCACAGGTTGTCTTACAAGCTGTTCGTGAATAATAATTGCATACAGGAATTCTGGTAGTTTGGAAGCTGCTATCTTCTGTTAAAGTAAAAAAATACAGATGCTGGGAAACTTCTTCACTGCTTAAGCAAACATCAGTCTTCTTCAGTTAGACAAAACTATTTCCCCTAACTATGCCAATATGTGCAGTAATTCTACACTACATATACTGTTTTATAACACTAAGTTAAGATCACCAGAATCAATTCATTTGAAACTTGACTTGGATTTAAAGCGCATACACAAAAAAGAGCTGGTAGTCATAAAACGCACTAAATTGCTTTGGAATATGCTCTGCTCTCTCTTACTCTTGACCTTCTGGTCATACGTTGTTAAAATCTTCTGGGTGGTTTTGTAAATGTATTCTATTGTTAGACAATTCAATAAGTTATTATAAAGGCATAAAAAACTGCTCAGAAGTGGCAGTTTCATTTTAAGCAATTTGTTCTACTTGTTGTAAAACCTTCTCCCATGATGTTAATATTGAATATACAAAAAAAGCAGGAATGAAGAGCATTTATCTTTCCATTCCTAAGGTGCTATCAAGAATACATGAAAATACAGCTACAGGCTTTGCCGCACATATTTAGAAATGTGGTATTTCTCCAATAATAGAAAAAAGAATCAACTTCTAGCATAAGTGTGAAAGCATCTGATGGTCTTCCGAGGACCCAACATGTAGACACTAAAAACACTTCACAGATGCGTAGATACTTCCGGCTATATTGGTTCTTTTAAGCATCACAAGAGTCATAGCTAAGAAATAGTCTAAAACTGCTAAAACTGACAATGACAGAGGAAACAGCTGTGATAGGATAGGTCTATCAGATTAAAATTTAAAAAAACCCAAAACTTATTAGGTGGAAGTTCAACACCCATTGTCGTCAAAATTCAGTGGCCTCTCCGATAGGATCCCCCTTACTTGTGTGCATGAGCCCTTGAAGTATGAAATGAGTTTGCAGTGAAGTTCTTGTTAACCTGAAATCTGTTGATGAGATTTTATGTTCAGGGTTCAACACACCAAAGACTTCTGTAGGTGGACATCTATTTGAAACAAATCAACAGATTTTGATTTATTTTTGTTCCTTTGATGAGCAGTGGGTCAGCCAGTACTACAGAAAGACAGAGGGACACAAGTCTACATTCGTAATGAGTAATATAATCAGGATATTATGCTTTATAGGTTAAGAGATGCTCTGAAAGTTGCTAAGAGGAAGATGTTAGCAGAACTAGAAGGCAAAAAGTCAAATGATTCACTTTCAGCATTTTCACTAAACTAGTTTCCTCAGAGAGTGATTAATTCCAGTATAGCAGAGGAAGAGACAGTAGGCTGTTTTCAGTGGTATCACTTTACATTCCTCAGTGACTCTTCATTTTTGTGTAAGTTAAGCAGTAAAAAAAATAAGTCTCTAAATGACCCTTCTAACACAAGTACTTCTGCAACAAACCAAACGACTCTTCTAACAGGTATTTCTACAACAAACCCATAGGGTACCAAGGAGCAAAATATCTTACTACCTTTCTATAATGTGGCATCACAGGTTCAGATTAAGTGATTTTTAGTTTTCTTTGGTTTTCTCCAGCTGGAATCCCATGCTATCAGCTTGCTGCCTGCCCCCTGCTGTTCAGTGGCCTCCTGCAGAAATCCTAAACCTCAAGGGGGTGCCTGGTGTCATCCAACATACCAGAATTAATGTCTATTCTAGAACTAGAGTATAACCCAATCAAATCTATTTCTCTCTAAAAGAAGTTACAGACAGTACTGGTCAGTCAGAGTTAGTTTTACAATAATAATTACTTGTAATTATGAAATTGTAATGAAAAGTAAGCTTACTTCATTTTTACACAGCAAGAATTAAGTAGATTCACCACTCTGAAAACTGCTGCAGAACAGAAACACATCAGGAAAACACAATCCTGACTCATCCACTAGGACTTGACTTCAGTGTTTCAGTTTCTCAGTAACCTTGTGAGACTGGACAATTAGCTTCTTAATGACTTCAAGGCCCCTATTTCTAACCATCACATTAAAGACAGGTACCCTCAATCTTCTAGGGATGAAAGCAGGATGGACCAGAACTAAAGGCTCAAACTAATGTGTTTCTTCTTTCTTGTGCTACAATGACTCTTGTTTATCCTACTAGTGAAAAGGCTTGCCCCCTCAAGCCTAATAATTGTGTATGGTACATTATTCAATAATAAAGTGGATTACTTTGCTCTCCTCTATAGATTATTGATTTACATTTGTTACAGGTTTTTGTTGACTTTAACAACGTTAAGTATTGTACACCCATATGCAATAATAACAAATTTTGTGCTTGTTTTATTTTCAGTACCATTGCTGTTCAGTTCCTCATATCCCAAATATTTAGAATTCATCTTTGCAGGTAGCATTAAAGGTTTCACTACCTTGTCTGTGGAGGATGGCAGGAACAAGTTCTCTTTCTATAGCAGCTGACATTTTCCCTCATTATCTTCTTTCTGCCTCTCAAGCATTTCTAGTTACTCTGACTGTGTTGCCTGGCTTGGTTTCTTTACACCTTTAAGCTTCCCACCTTCAAACCCTTCGGGTTTTCTGGAAAAGGGCTGTACACTTCAGGATATGCAGTAGGGCTGGGAAGGACCACCAAAGTGCCGCATAT
This sequence comes from Tapera naevia, assembly GCA_033556795.1. NCBI lineage: Eukaryota > Metazoa > Chordata > Aves > Cuculiformes > Neomorphidae > Tapera > Tapera naevia. Next base: position 10,141,628 of record JAUMJJ010000172.1, on the reverse strand, counting down.
ATATGGAGATGTGATAGAAACATAAAAGACACAAACCATCCTGTTCTGTCATTCATAGGTTTCTTCATTAATTCTTCTTCTAAAAGGGTAAGGCTACACCCTCCTTGCAGAATACGGAGAGAAAGTGAAAAGCAAGAGTTTCCGTCTGGCAACTTCCTTCAAGAAAAAAAGATGCTAAAAAATAGCAGTTGTGGGCTAACATATTCGCCTGGCACCATGGTGTCTCTAGAACGGGAATGAGAGGGGATGGAACCACTAGACTTGATAATTACTTGGTGATACTACGTCGAGCTCAGTTCAGAGGTTAGACCTATGTTCTTAATCTGTTCTATGGGTGACACAGCTCTCCTTTCTGTTCCACTATGATACCAAGTTCCTATCCCCAAACCTTCTCCCACATTATTCATCCCTCTAGACCATATTTTCTACCTTATACTGTGAACTATACCGGGCAAAGCCCTAGTCCTGTAGCTTTCATTTTTTAATAATTTTTAAAATTCATTTAAACCAGAAAACTAAATCAGTATATAATACAAATGCAGACAAATAAATGCATTTTAAAATTATTTTGGCCATTGTAAGACTGCAGCATGCAATTTTATCACATAGTAGAAACGAATTGCTGTCTCCTACCTCATCTCCCTAATCAACTGACTGAGAAATACTTGTACTTGACTCAAAGGTTCCCACAAAGGGACACAAATGTAAAAGCTCACTGGAAATGCAGAAATGTAGAAACAAATTTTAAAAATCTACTTTAATTAAACTTTCAACATTAATTTATATAATTTAAAACATAAGGTAAAAATCTGAGCCATCTTTAATCTACCTTATTACCTTTGAATTACTTGATTTTCACTTCTTACATTAATTTCCCTTGGAGTGAACAAAAACCAATACTGCTGTTCATGCTAGTTAGGTAGAACTGGAACAATCACAACACTGGTAAGTCAAGAAAGGCTGTGTGACAGGACTTCACTGAGGAATGACCTGGTTTTCACTTTGTTTTCCCCACAGTAATAAACACTGCTTTCCTTTTTTAGTGAAGTGTGGACCCTATAGTAGAATGTTATCCAGAAAACACAGTCGATCCAAGTTCAATGGCATTTTAAAATGTTAATTATTTAAATGTTAATTTTTCACTTTCCTTGAAAAATGTCAAGCATAAGTGAAAAAAAATCCTAATTAAATACACTGCTATTATAATACCCTCCCAAACCAATACATAAAGAAATTTAAAAAAAAAATTACAAGTTAGGATTTCAATTGGGATCTGAATCGACCAAGGACATAATAAAAAGGAAAGATTATCACATAGCATTATACCAAGTTTCATCTATTACTTTTCATCAAACACCATCAAAAGCACCTCTGGACTCAGTGACTTTAGATAGACTTCAGTTTTTCCAGCATAATGTTTTATGGCAATACAGCAGTACGAAGTAGTGTGCTTGAACTGTTTGAATGTCAGAAGTTGTTCATCACAATCTTAATTTACAGTATTTCACACCAAGTGTTAGAAGCCTGGTGATACATTAGGACATTTAGCCCATTGTATTGACATTTTTCTGCCTATCTGAACAAAGAAGAAAACAGGAGTTCTATTAAGCATTCAGATACTCTGGGAGATATAAAATAGGAACCATTTTTCTTTGTTTTGTTTTTATATATGTATTACATATATAAAAAAATTAAAGACATACACATCTGGGGTCTGACCACAATTAATTCTGCATTTTTTGATTCAGCATAAAAATTAACCAAAGCACGCTAAAGACAAAAATAGCAATAGAGCGTTACCTTGAGTGTGATACTGTTTGTAGCCCAGAACCTTCAAATTCTAAATCCCTTATATACAATAATATCCAGATTTAGTGCAACATGGCAGAGAGAAAAAAACATAAAAAAAAAAAATCCTAAAAAGATCATCATCTTTATGAAACTTACGGTATAAACATTCACAAATGTATAAACATTTACGAATGTTTATATGCCTGTTTTTTTTCAGACAGTAGTGTATCATTCCTATAGGATGCACTTGCTTTTACAGTGTAAACAGAGGAAAGAATGAAGATGTACTATGAACTTTACAAGTTAAGGTGTAAATTATTTAAAGAAGTATTTTCTCATGTCTTTAACAAGGTATATCAGCTATATTTTAGTTACTCTAGTACAAATAAACGCAACACAAATATTTGCTTTCTACAGTTTGGAGTAATCTTGGAGACTTGACTGCCCTTGCAATAGCCTTGTTTATGGGCACAGATGAAGTGCAGCCTATGTTCATATATGCTGTCTGTCATATCAACCTTCTTCAGATAATTAATGTTAACTGCCAGAGGCACCAGACTGTTCTTCCCCTACCAAAAGGGATGCTCCTACACAGCCTTCCTAATGTTGGATGAAGAATATATTCACATTGTTAACATAAAGAACTACCTGGGTTTTCATGGTGTAATTGGTGTTTGTATTGATCATCTAAGAGAGAAAACTTTGAATTGCATATCTGAAAATGGGTTAAGTCTGCCTCTCCTACCTGTCTCACTGTCCAACCTGTGGAGTCATTATATTGCTCCAGGGCACCCTGCAAAGATCAGCAGGAGAGTATATTAGTCTGAGGATGTAGAAAAGATAGTGACATCTGGCCTGATGGCAACCATAGTTAAAAACATTAGATAAACATCTGCTCTAATAGGATATCACCCACAAGGACGTATTTTATGCCAAAAAAAAAGCATTAAAATCCCCTTTGCTGTTCTTCTCTTTGCTTCAAAACCAGCAGCTAGTTAGGATTTCTACTTTCTCTCATTCATAAAACAAAAGCCTGATAGCACAGGTTCACAGGTAGAGTCTTGCCTTGGAAAAGGGGGTGGCATGTGATATTTAAGCACTGAGTTTGTCTCATTCTTTTAAACAATGTATGATGTGTGAAAACATAGTTAAGCAGTGACTGTAACAAACTTTGCTTTCTGTACACTGCAGTAGTAATACAAGTAGAGAATTTGCCACTTTTGTTAACCCCCCAGAAGCAGGAATAAATAACTTAGAACAAATGTTTAATATGCTTGACATACCAATATGCTAGTCAATGAGGTGAGGATAAATGAAAACAAGTCTTATTTGTTTATATGGTGAGAGATGAAGGTCTGCAAGAACAAATTATTTAACTCTTAAAGCTGTAGAAGCGCACTAACAGAAACCAGTCTTTCTAAAGATCACATTCCTAATTACTTTCTTACCACAAAACTTGTACTGCTCTTCCAGAAATTGTGACCATGATGGAAGAAGCTGTTCCAAGATTTTAACAGTCTACCCTTTACAAATGAACTAAAACGCTGCGTTGTGTGTAGTGGGCAGACCTTTTCCTAGTGGGGGTCTGCAGAATAACATGTGTGGGAGGATGGCCAGGGATGCCCTGCTCCAGGCACAGCTGTTTCCTTCCAGCTCTGTCATGGACAAAACAGAACGACCACATGCCAAAGGTGGATGCCATCATGGAAGCACATAACACTTCTGTGAAAACATGTTTAAGAAAGGGTGGTAACTTCCAGGGGCAGGAGACACTCAAGTAGGAAAAGACACGTAGATAACCTGAGATGTGGTGCACCTTTAAGTGGAGCAGATGATCCCCAAAGGTCTGCAGCTGGTGAGAGAATTTGTGCCAAAGCAAGTGAAAAGAATAAGAAACAAAGTGGGAAAGGAAGGAGCTGCTGCACACTGACCCAAACATTCAAGAGTACTCATTGACTCAATAAAGAGACTGAGTGCAATGTGTAGCGTGAGACTTTGGAGATGAGGAAGGGGAAGGAGGGGTGCCTGGAGTGAAGGTGAGGGTTTTTTTTATCTATGTTTTTGTTTGTCTTCTTTCCTAATGCTGGAAACAATAATTAAAAGCTTATGATTAACTGGCAATAAATTGAATGAATTTCACTCACTTGAGCCTGCTTTACCCTGTGGTAAATGCCCACCATAAGAAAATAAAATTTATTTTGAGAATGCAAAGGATTTCAAATCATACGTTTCTTTAACTTTCCATGGTTTTCAGATCATGCAAAATTAAGGTTGATAGATTATTCAACTATTGATGTGAAATGACACCATTCAGGAAAAGAGCCACAATTGGTGAGATAATAGAGATAGGCAAGCATACAAATACTTCTTTTTTTTGTCAAATTTATGGTTTGTGATTAAAGAAAATTGTAATTGTTTCCTCACTTCCTATTTTGATTTTTATGAAATGGACAACTTGTTTGTAATTTCTGAAATAAAAATTTAATTGTTATCCATTTTATAATAAATTATATATATATAATATTAAAAATATGGTGAAATGGATTAGCCTACCTGTTAACTTGCACTGAGTCATCTACAAAGCCTTCAGTAAAATTGAAGCAAATGTCACTGTGTAGAAATAATACTATTAGGTCTGCTGTTTAAACCTGACTTGTCTGTGAGATACATTCAGTGTCTGAACACGATGTGTTTTGGATGATTAACGTAGATCATGTATATGGTCAAATGTCTATGTCAGCATCCAGCAGTTGGAACAGGAGAGTTTTAGCAGCTACTCTGAGACAGAGATAATATCCTGAAGAGAAGAGGTTAAGAAAGCAAAATGGTAATTTGAGATGAGGGATTGCAGAGAGGAGATAACCTGATGATGCTCAAGCTCACCAAGGCATCAAATCCTAAGTCTTGGAGAAGAACTTATCATTAGAGGACAGAAAGATACAGGTCCGGGCACCTCTCATTTCATGTTCAGCCTTTCAGGAGGCCTGCTTCCATTGCTTAGCCTCAGATAACACAGGAATCGATACAGGACTATATTAAGAGATGAAACAAGATAACATACGTTATTACCTTAGCTATTACAAGGGACAACTGTTGGGCAGAATTACCCAGCTTACCTCAATTATACTAAAAGGAAATAAGATGACCAGGAAAAGTTAGAGATGAAAAGACTATCAGAAATGATCTTGTATTTTAAAAGACAAAAGGCAAAAAGGAGCTGTTGCAAACCAGCCAATGGATGAATTTTATTTTCAACTTGGACAACATTATATTGCCTTCGGGATATATTCATTACCCTCAGTTAATTTAATAATGGATTAGGTTAATTTTAGATTAGTGATAAGACTTCTGAACTTAGACTGTCTTCATCTGGCATTTAACCTTTTTTTTCATGAGAAAAAATCTGAATTTAGTTAAACAAGACGTTCCCTTACAGCTTCATTTCTAGCAATCTTGGAAGTAAATTTTTAGTTTTAAACATGAACACTTACTTTACCTTTTGTTTTTGTTTTTCTTTTCCCTCTAATCCTAAAATGCATTCATTTCATGCAATCTAACACATGAATCTTCTATATCATTCTGCATTATGTTGATCTTTATTTGTGCAACACATTGTATGTTTTAAGTAAAAATTTATTTTTAAAAGATCAGTTACTGAGTCTACCTTCCTTGAATTTTCTTGATTCCCAGATGCCATCTGAGTGTCCAAAAAGAGACTTAAAAGGTAGAACATTTCATGGTTGTTAAGACAGCATCTACTAAAAGAGACTTTTCATTATTTTAACATAAATAAGATGTAATTTTCATTTACAATTAAAAAGGGGTATCAGTAAACCACACAACAGAATGAACAGCAGAGTGATATGTTACACTTCCAGTGCAGCAATGCTGTACCTGCATAACAGTTTTAACCAGAAAAATTGTTGGATTAAGCACAAGCCTATATGGGCAATGGCTTGAAACATTCAAGAGATGAACAAAGGGGTGCTCCTTTTGGCTTGTAGATATATAAAATATACTGTTCAAATCTTATTTATTTATTTGTATATTTATTTATTTACCTCTGTGGTACAGTTCTGATTTAAATTTTTAAGCAGATTATTGAATTTCACAGGAAAGGTAATATATTTCCATACACGGATTAAAATGACATTAATCAGCTCCCGACTGCATACAAGGTCTATCAGCTTGTTGTAAGATCAACTTAAGGGCCTGTCTAAACTTTCACACAAGACACCTCTCCAAGAAGTATGACAGATGCAACACAGGAAGCTTCTGATTAAACATTCAAAGGAATCCAAAGGGATTCCTGGTTCCTCCTGGAAATTCGTATTAGGATATACTTGACTTTTCAGTCAAATTCTCAGATGTCAAAAAACTATGATCATGTTCTTCTGTTTCCCATTCAGTCAAGCAGCCTAGCATCTAACCAGGAAGAGCTAAAAGTAAAGGAGTTTCCTGATCTCAGTTAAAGCAGTGACCATAACAAAATGCCCTGCTTAGCAATTTTAAATATTTCCCAGCTGATTTTGGCTTCACTGCAACAAATGTAGTTTGCTACAACATTCTACAGTATGAAATGGTGTTACATGCAATTTTTGTGATTTCTTAAGGAAAGAAACACTTTTAAAAATGTAGGGTATGTAATTAATGCATGCACTTCCTTTATCCCCAACCGACTCCTTTTGTCAAGTATGTCTAGTAACTGGTGATGTTTTCATCAAGAGTTTTTGCATGGATTTTTTTTTTAAGCAATACTGTTTTTAAAAAACATGGAAATGTGGATAGTAATTGAGATCTGTACCATATTTGTCTCAAGTGTTAATCTCTATCAGTGAATATGGCAAATACGTGTGATACTACATAGGACATGGTCATAGAACTTACTAAGCACTGCCTTAATTTATGTCTGGATAAGCTCAGGAGATTCATTTCATAATATGAAACCCAAAATTAAAAGTACAAAGAGTTCCTAGATATCATCTATTTTTGTATAAATGGAAATCACAATAAAATTTAAAGATATTAACCATCACCACCTGCATTCAAAATATTGATGTCTCATGTTTCAAATGACTATAAGACAATGCTAGTGTGCACAATAAACAAAGTACTGTTATTAACTGTACTTGACACTGAATTCTTATTTTCCATTACAAATTGCCAACTCTCTTATGGAAGCTACAGAAAAACCCATGATAGACTTCTCTGAGTATTTTTTATTTCAGCTTTCCCCCCAAACCTTAATGCTTAAATTTCCATCACTGCTTTCACACTTTCCATGTGTCATTACCTTATAACATGTGAGGCTTTAAATTAATTTTAGGGTTTCTGGAACAATTAAACCTAAAAGCAAATTTTTATTAATTTGCAATACTTAATTTTTTTATGTCTAAAATATTAAATAAAGAATAACATACCACTACAAATTACTACATTTTTAAAGGTAACACCAAACTCTCCTCTCTTTCTAATCTTTACAGAGAACAGCAACTAGAAATAAGATTTTTTTAGAAGCCTGAGAGACTGTAAGAATCTCCTAGGGGAAGAGCATAAGAATTACTCCCAGATAACTAAAGCTGGAAATTAAGTTTGAATCTACTTTTTTCCTTTTCTTTTTTTTTTTTTTTTTAGAAAAAAAGTGATATCAGGTGAATCTATCAGTTAAGATAGACTGCATCATTCTATCAGGGAGTCACCCAAGACTTAATCCTAACAGAGTAATTTTACAGTCCAGCTTTTGCCTGAGATAGCAATTCAGTTCACGCTCAGATGGCCAGCACACTGAAAATCAGTTTGAAAGGTGAATTTCAGAGTTTAGGAAGTGAGGAACAATGTAAACTCTGACATATACTGGCTTTAAAGAATACTTCGTTAATGCAGGTCATTTCTAGTACAGATCCTGCTAAATGCTCTGGTCAGAGCATGTTTTTCTGTGCATGTACATGCTTAGGTGAGCCAATATACATGTGATAGATTATTTGTTTAATAATGCAATGATACATGTTAATATCTACCACAGAAGAAGTGATTATAAATAAATCAAAAATATCACTGGTGTAATTTTTAAAAGTAAAATACCTAGAAGAATCTAAGAATATTTCTAAATCGGAGATTACAAACTATGTAATTCAATATAAGTCATATAAGTGCTGATTAGCTAGCCAGGAAAAAAAAAAAAACCTGTCTAGAAAATGGAACTCTATTTTATCTGACTTTGAACTCGAGAGTAAACCGGCATGGAGTACTGCATGTAAAAGCCATCTAGGTACAATCAAAAGTCATTTTCATCAGCACAGATGTCCCAAATTGACGACCATAATGTGGTGGATTAAACGGGTCCTGGAATTAATCACATATGAAAGAAGTTCTCTTGAATGGTGGAATCATATGGGACCTCCACCTGCTGAGATGTTATCGATGGACTATCTGAACAGCTTTCTAAAATGCTGCAGATAAGTCTTTGTCTTGTAACATTTTTCACTTAGAATTTGATGAATGCAGGCAAATATAGCAAGGAATACTAACTATATGCAATTGACTATTTTTAAATGCAAATAATTCTGGCATAGCAGAGTCTATTCAGTCAAAATGAAGAGGTTTCGCTCAATTCTTAATCTCAGTGATGAAAGACTTGATTCTATAATATAGGGCAAATGAAACCAACAACAACAACAACAAAAAAGAACCATCAGAAAGAAGTGGTATGGGGCACTGCCATATTTTCCTCTCTGATTTTCTCAAACCACAAAATCTATTCAAGCTGGGGGACTGGAAAGCAAATGTCATGTTTGCAAAACAAAAGAGGAAAACATCATCAGATTCATAGGGCGTATGAATAAATTTAAATCTATTTGATCTTCTGTGCAACATCTATAGTGAGCAAATGTAACATCCAAGGTGGGTCGAAGAAGCATACCAGCATGGTAAAGCATCATCACTTGAGTCAATACAGAATCCATGAGTATCAGTCATTTGGACAATGGCATGAAGGACAGAATTAAAAATATGACCTTGGGTACAAAGAATTTGTTTATAATTATAAAGAGGAACAATGCAATCATAATTAAAAAAAAGTCACCATCTAGATGACACTCAATACATATTAGATACAATTATATTGAAAGACGAGGATTTTGTAAATGTAATAACTGTTAGTTTAGTGTTATTCTGCTTACTTTACATGCATTTAGGAGTTTTTTTTTAGAGATTACCCTAAATGACATATGTGAGTCAGCTGCATATTCTTCACCAGTTTTCTTTTTTCCAGGAAGCCACTACCACACCTTCCTAGAAACACCTGCAGTGGCACCTCTCTACAATATTTTCAGAGGATTCAAGTAGTTTCCTTCTCCCTTTACGTGCTTCCATAGAGTTAAGACCTTTAATCTTAATCAATCCTTTATATTTTTTTTTTCCTGAATAAATAAGAGTAGAGGCCAGGTGATTTTTATGCTTCCTCTAAGACTCTGAAAACCATACCTTGGCTGTGTTGGGGAAAAAAACCTGTCACCTATACGATGGAACCTGACCCAATGCCAACTAGGAAACTTCTAAGAACAGAACTCCTTGTCAGAACCAAAAAAGAGGGCAATGACTGGGGTAACCATATGGCAAGGACTTAAAAGTCTTTCCTTAAATCAGACCTTAATTGAGAATTACAGCCATTAGGGCAATCAGTTCTTCCTCTTTATCATGATATTAACTATTGATAGAAAATAGAACAGTTCAAACATGAGTAGATTGAGAAAGACCACGCCTCAGATACTGAAGAGCTGTTGTTTAGGGCATTCCCACTAGGTTTAAATTTCAGATTTTACTTTCTTTAAGGAGGTCTGCAATATAGCTCTTTTCAGTTACTCTGAAAGCAGAATGAAGAGACAGACTTTGAGTTGAAGACCATGAAACATAATATAAAAGCAAATGCAATGTGTTAGATCAATGCTCAATGTAGCCTAGCGTTCTGCCTCCAGCAGCAGGCATTAACAGACACTTCTGGAAGAGCATAAAAATACGGCAGATGTATTGAAACACTTTTCCAGAAGACTAAGTTAGCCTCCAGGAACTTACTGGCCAGGGTCTCTCTGAGCAGGAAGTGATGCTTTCTCTGGGCCAAACCTTTCATATTTCATGCCTTTCTTTTTAGAGTTGGAAATTTTTTACTTTCACTGAAATGGAAAAAAATTCTGAGGTCTAAAGGAGGAAGAAATTTCTAAAATCAAAGTTGAGGCTTTCACATTTGGGAGATGTTGGCATCTTATTTCAAATGCATCTGGCAACCAAACTCAAAGCTAAATTTAAGAAGCATATACAATGTCCTAGTCTTCCATGAATATTTATTTACAGGAGCAAAGCTGAGTTCTTCTAACTGTACAACCATTGTCGACTTTGTAAAAGAATCCTGTCTGAATTTTCCTCTTCATTGTAACTTAAAAATTCTCTCTTTACCGGGGAAGAGGACACAACCTAATCATTTCAGTAATACTGCCCTTTATTAATCATTTCTCTGCGAGAGAATAAGCAAGCCCTAAATATCTAAAACAACATTATTTAACCGTCTGACAGCACTTCTTTTAACATCAGACGATTCAACTTCCAGCAAGAAAACCAAGATTATTCATACACGCAAAGGCAAATCCTTACTTTGCATTCAGAAATTTAGCATTTTATTCGGGGAAATTAAAGGAAAATAGACTTGATTAATTTTATATTCTACTAGTAACTTGGATGTCTCCATAGGGCCTTGAACAACTCTAGATCAGATAAGAAAAGATTATCTGGACCTCAAAGGAGAATCACATATTTTAAGAGACTCAGCCTTAATCAACTAATTCAAAGTTTGACTTTATTAAACTTTGGTTTTTTTCAGATTAAATAAGCCTAACAAGCAGAAAAGAGCCATTTCATTTAATGTCTGAGTACACAGTGTAACTGCAAAAGAAGCACAATAATTCTACAGATTGTAAAAATTATATATTTCAAAGAATGCTTTCAATATCACCAGTTAATAGCTTAGAATTAATCACTAATTTACTTTAACTAATTCAGAGTTATTTTTCTCCTCTAAATATCCATAACATACTAACCTTGATACAACAGAATAAACAGTTTTCCAACGTGACTGTGACTTACGGTGGATTTAGCTGTATAAGAAGGTGGAAACTGATGGCAGGTAAGAGGTTTCCATTGTTTTTCCCCCTCACATGGATTCTCCAGTCTCTTACTGGGACTGATCTCCTGTTGCCTGTTTCTCTCTAACAGGGTACCCACAGGTTACAAATGTTCTCTTTTCCTGGAGCCTGTAAGATTTTAATTATTTTTGAGTCCTGTAGCCTCTGTTGAATTTAGTTGAAGCACTCGTGTTTCAAAGTCATTGAGGAGGTTGGAGAGAAGCAGATGGAAATGCACAAGTACTTAATGTGACTGCAAGACTTCACGTCCACAGAAAATTGATCAAAACCATCAAACAAATACACAGAACCACTGCCCATTTTTAGACAGCTAGAACTCAGTTATGTCAAAAAAGGGCATAAAATCATATTTTAAAAAAGCAAATATAAATCTGTTGATGACTCCCTTTATGCAAGAAGAATTCCGCTGATCTGGAAACAGCCTGCCTGTTCATCCCCATCTTCCCAGGATCACATATAGCACATCAGGCATTTCTTGGCAAGGTATTCTGATAATCCTGAATAACCTAACCTTTTGGAGCACTGCCAGGCAAACGTGTACTAAAACAGCGTCTTTCTAACCTGTTTCTAGAAATCACAAGAACATTACAAAGCCAACCTGGGAATTCTTTCCATGTGTTTATGTAACCATATTTTAGTTGCAGTATTACATTGAACAGCAGAACTGTACCCTTAATTCCTAGAGATATAAACATCAATATAATCCAGATTAAATTTTACTTTGGATTTGTTACTTTTTAATTAAATGAACAGAGACTTTTTTTCCTACCTTTCAACATTCAATATATTTTAGTGCTGCACTTTAAAATACTTGATTTAAAAATATTTTGATTATTTTTTAAAAGTGATCTCATTGTCACATAAAATTCAGCCTAAAATAACTGGTTTTCTGTCAGTCCTTACACATTATCTAGACAGGTCTAGCTAAAGGAGGACTGAAGACTACTATTTTATTCTACTATATATTTTGCATGCTGACTTTCTATTGATGTGAATGGTTCATTGCAAAAAAAAAAGTCTGGTCATCTATGAACTCACCTCCTTACTTGTATGGTGTCTATGGAAGATAACAAAATAGAGGCCTTGATAATAATTTTGTACCTGATCCCTTCAATACTATATAATTGCTAAGAGTAATTTCAGTTACTGCTGAAAGTCTTCTTTACAAGATATGATTTGGGAGTGTCCAGTTAATGGCATTTAAAAGAGTACCAGCATCTAGTAACAAATTGTTATGATTGACGCAAAATAAAGTTAAAAGAACAATAACACTCTAAAGTTTTGATCCAATCAAGTATGTAAAATTACAAAGAATCTGCATAAGTGAAATGAGAAATGGAAAGTGCTCCCTTCTTTTTTTCAAGTGTTTTTCCATTCTGTCTTGAGTTTCTAATATAAAAATCAAATGATATAATATACAGTTTTTCTTTTCTATGTTGGTCCATCTTTTATTTACCATGCATTACAGTAGACAAATCATCACTTATTTTCTCATTGAGCTACCATCCATAACAATAATTTTAAACCAGCTAATAAACCTTATGGTTTGTTAGAACTGCCACCGATTAAATCTTAAGTGTCTAAAACATACAAATATAAACAGAATGTAATTAGAGCTATTTAAAGACCCCATTTTTAACTTAGATTAACCATACTTTCCATTTGCTAGGGATAAACACTCATAAATGAAACCCATTGCTGAACAAGAAGCAATTACTTCAGTTTAAAATATTAATACATACTGCCTTTTAAAAAGCTGAGGAAAATCATTTATGTACTGTACAATACAATCTCAGTTCATACTGAGAATGAAAATGGGATGACATTCTGAATCGTAAGCAAGCTGCAATCACATTTGAGGTACAGTTTTTTCTTACCCATTTATATGTCCATTAAACTATTTTCTCCAAAGTATTGCTCTTAAAATAGTTATTATAAATCTATATACCTAACTTTTTTTTGTATTTTTAAGCTAATACCTCCCCCCCAACTTTGTGGATTACCTCTGCTGCAACACTCCTGCTTAGTAATACCTGAGATATACTAGTAATGCAAACTATGACCGATGCACAGCATACTAACTCTAGACTGGATAGACTTTAAATCTTATCCCAGATTGCAGGTCTAGAAATGTACACATAGAAACAGATATACACGTACATATGCTCCAGGGATAAAAGTGTATGTTGGATTATAATAGCCACCTGATTATGAAAGACTTCCAAATTATAGAGAGAGCTGATTCCAGGAAAATGATCTATATTTTGATGCTATGATTTTCTTCTGCTTAGACTAACATTTGGTTCTTTCTAAGCATGGTGTTATAAATTGCATTTAAAGGTGTAATTTTGAGCTAAATCATACAAAGTCTTATTTCTTCACGCTGATGCACTGAGAAATACTGACAAAGTATTAAGTGCTTTGCTTTCCCTACAGCTGCACAACACCCTTTCACCAGGAAGGGCAAAATCATGGATCTGACAGTGCTGTAAACCAGTCTTTTATTAGCTTGCATTACTGTGTCAAGGTTGGGGCCTTCACTTCTTCAGCCTCAGGACAATAAAGACTTTATTTTCAAAGGGGCAAGAACAAGATTATTGACATTTTAAACCAGATTTTTTGTTTATTCCTCCTTACAGCCTGTCACCTCATATTCTACAATTTACCTGATTATATATCTCTGAAGGACAATGAAGTGCACAGAAACCGAATACAGGAATCATCCCTCATCATTTATAAAGTAATGATCTACTGTTTTAATATTTTTACTAATCCCCCACTCTAAGAAGCCACAATTATAACCGACAGAAGAAATTTAACAAATGATTTTGCTATTATCTTTTAAGTGGCATTTTCATGTTTACATTTAAGTGTATGTTAAAAGCAATTAGCAGCTGAGAGAAGTGAATAATTAATTACGTGCAATTAGTGTGGAGCAGTAGACAAATATTATCATATTACTGGCAAATTTTAACAATGTGATAAATTATGGCAATTATAGGCAAAGTAATAATGATTTTCAATCAAACAATATAAACGAGAATGTGTTCTGTATTCACAACAATCTAAATCCAATCTGTTCGTCTGTATTTAAACTGGCTGCAATTTATACACAAGCAAATCATTATTATGACTCTTTTGATAGAACATGTTTATTTTCAGCTCTACTTCATGTTTTTGCATACCTATTAGCATTTCCCTCTGGAAATGGTCGAAGGGTTTTGAGGACTGTCTTCCTGAGGCATTTCAGCCTGGTCTGTTGGGAGGTGCCCCTTGCCCATGGCAGGGGGGTTGGAACTGGATGATCTTTAAGGTCCCTTCCAACACAAACCATTCTATGATTCTAAGTGACTGCTCCCCCTCTCCTCTGACAGCGTCTCCTGGCATGATGGGCTCCCGAGGGGCAACTACAATCCTAACTATAAAAAACCACCAGTGATGTGACTGTAGGATAGAAAAAGGCAATCTGGTACTTGAAAGTGCAAGGAGGAATCTTCTACGATTTCGGAAGGGCAACGCGAAGAGGCAGATACGCTCCAGCTTTGAAGTAATGCTTAACCCCCCCCCGGACCCCGGGCTCGGCGCCGGCGCAGGAGGGACACGGGGAACAGGAGAGCGAGCCCCGGCGCGCGTTCCCGCCTTGTGCCCTTCGTTTGCTGGGAAAGCATCGGACTGTAGCAAGGAGCGGGATGTCCCGGGCCCGCACAGCGGCAGGGCTCGGCGACGGAGCCTCTCCTCCCTCCCCGGGCTACTGGGAAACCCGGGAGAGCCCGCCCGGCCCTGGGGCAGCCCGGGCTGCGGCCGGCCGTGCCTGCCCGGCCCCGGCCCGGAACGCCCCGCTGCCGCCCCTCAGCGGAACCCGCCGGGCCAGGGCACCCGGGGCTGCGGCGGGGACAGCGCTGTCGCCGGGGGAAAACACCGGCCGGGGGTGCCCAGTGAAACATAGGATCGCCTGGCTGGAAAAGATCTTCGAGATCACCGAGCCCAGCCGCACCTGTCCGCTACTAAACCAGATCCCTGAGCACCTCATCTCCCCGTCTTTTGAACACCTCCAGGGATGGGGACTCAGCCACCTCCCTGGGCAGCTGTGCCGGTGCCTCACAGCCCTTTCGGTGAAGGAATTTTTCCTGATGTCCAATCTGAAGCTCCCCTGGCACAACTTGAGGCCATTTCCTCTCGTCCTATCGCCTGTCACTTGGGAGAAGAGACCAGCACCCACCTTGCCACAGCCTCCTTTCAGGCAGCTGTAGACAATGATAAAGTCTCCCCTCAGCCTCCTCTTTTCCAGGCTAAACAGTTCCCTCAGCCGCTCCACATAAGGCTTATTCTCCAGCCCCTTCACCAGCCTCCTTGCCTTCTCTGGACACGCTCCAACACCTCAGTGTCCTTCTTGTAGTGAGGGGCCCAAAACTGAACACAGTACTCGAGGTGCAGCCTGACCAGTGTCGAGTCCAGGGGCACAATCACTGCCCTGGTCCTGCTGGCCACGCTGTTTCTGACATTGGCCAATACGCCATTGGCTTTCTTGGCCACCTGGGCACACTGCTGGCTCATGTCAAGTGCCTGGTGAATGTTTCAGTCCTGCTACATCCACCTTTTCACATTTTTTTGCCCTGGTTGAGCATACGTTTTAAGTTATTTTAAAAGAGTATTTAAAAGAAGTGATACAACTACCCAGCATTGTAAAATAACAACACACCGAATTCGAGAGCAAACTGTTTGTTCTAATATATGGCTGTGGGCATTCAATCTGACAATTTCACTAGTAAAACCAGTTTATTAAAATGAAGCATAAGAGACTTCTCTACATCTACATAGTTATCCTTCTTTTGATTGTAGTTTCCTGCACTGTATGAAGGATATATAAACCACATTCCAGAAACCTGAAACATATTCCTGAAACATATGTGTGGAACTGTACTAGATGCTATATCATTTCAGATATGACACCTATGAAGCTAGAAAACTGAGAATATATATTTTCTTTTATAAATTGAACGCAAGACTTTTAAGTTAAGTCTGGCTGTAAACACAACACGCACAGAACAGACATGGCATTCAAGCTGCAAACAACATTTAGTCTCTGATTTTTTCCATTAAGAAAACAAAGGTTATAGAAATGTGCCTCAAAATACCCCACAGAATATTTTTTTAAAAATTAATATTTTCTTTATCACAAGATTATTTTTTTTAATCAATAATACGATTTAAAAAATTGCAGGGAATTAGTTCTTTGCGATTGTGCCTTCTGCATATTTATGTTCTAGTGTCCACCTAGTAATTTGGGAACTTGTAGGCTACTTTTAACCAGTTTGATTGAAATCTAAAGTTTCCCAAAATAAGGCACTACTAAATGTCTCATGAAGTCAGACAGCAAGATAGAAGAAAGAGATGCTACTCATGCCCCCTCACGAAGATGTACCATGATGGCACATCGAATACATAAAGAGAAATATTGTTGGAAAATCCTTAATCCAATGTCATGCTTTCCAGTTCTGTCCTACTTATAAGAGTGTTCCTAGCAACTCTTTCCTGGGTGTTCACTGGCTAAAAATGGATGAGGTTCTGATAAAACCTTGATATAAACCAATTAAAATTCAATTATCCATAGGAAACTGGAGTGCAAGTCATGGAATTACTTCATGGAATGAAAGAAGTAGCTGCATCTGCCTAGTGAGGTCTGAGTTTACCTACGGGATTAAACTTTTCAACATCTATCTAGACTGTGAGCAAGTCTTAAGGCTGTTAAACTTCTCACATCTGAAAGGGTGAGATTATTATGAATAAATCCAAAACAAAACCAGAATATGCTAGAGAGCTGAAATTTCTGCAGAATTTGACTTGTCTAAAAAGAGATATTGCAGATCATGATGCCAGACAGATACTCGCACTCATATATTCCATGCAAGATCTCCGGGTCCTTTAGTATATCTCCAGGTAAGGAGACTTTTAGAGGTTAAATTTACTTGACTACTTATCAGTCAATTTATGTTGAATAAACAAAAATAGCAAGTATAATATATTGAAATGTGTTTTAACATTTTGTGATACAGTTATACTTTTTAGAATATTCTAAGAACGATTGTTTCTGCAACTGTCTTCTAAATCTGAACATAAATGATTTTCACTGAAGTCTATTGTAATGCCTAGTTACATATTAGCCCTGACTTAAATTTCCTAAAAATATACACACAGGCAGAACTCACCTATCTGAACATATATTCAGCCTTGTACATGAAATAAAAATCATTGTAAGTCTCCATTTATCAGTTTCATTGGTGTTAAATCATAATCATATAATGCCAGAAAACCAGGCAACTTTTCTGAGCATTGCAATCAGTATTCTGAAGTTTCTTCTTCAAATTTATTTCTGTCTCTACACTTCTAAACCATTTTCTCCTTTTTGTTAGCTCATTAGAAAGCTATCTGCTGTTTTCTAATAAATTGTTCTGCATGCTTTTGTGTCCATTGAATAAAATCCTGGCTTTGTTGAAGAGTCTGGACACTGCCCTCAACAGAACCTTGATTTTACCTGATCTGTCTCTCTTTTACAGTCTTTTCTGTCCAGAGAAGTAAATAAATTTGTCAAGAATTCTACATTTCTAACCTGCCTGTTCCCTCTTTGAATATTCCAAACTATTCTCTGAATTAATCTAAATTATTTAATTTTATCCTTATTTCTTCTATGATCTGAGATTCTTCTCTTTTTGTTATCTGACCAACTTTTCCCTTTAGAGAAAGAAGCCTTATCTCTGCCCCACTTACTTTATGGATCATTTTAGTTGCTCTTAAAGCTGTCTAAACTTTTCATTTCTAATACATTCCCTGATAATATGCGCTCACTTTCTTTGCCCTATGAAATCAGCCTCATAGGAAAATTGTTTATCTCTTGTTTGATGAATCAACAGCTGGTACTACGTTATTTGTATCTTGGGCATCTCAGTGCTATTTTTGCCTGGTTCTTGTGCCTGCTGTCCATTGTCTGTGACAGCACTTCCCTGCTTTCCTTTGTGGCTTTTCCTCATCCTCTCTCACCACTTCTTGGCTGCATCACAGACTTCCACTTCCTGTCCTCTTCAGATCAGTTGCATCACCCTCCACTCCTCTTTTCTTTCCCAGTAACTTTCTTTGTACTTTTTTCCTGGTAAGATCTGCATACTGCAGTTATTGCAGCACAGGCTACTCTCAGATACTAGATTTTTAAAAAGCAAAAATATTATATATTTTTAATATATTTCCCCCTTTGTATGTTAAACGCCATTTTGATTTACCAAGAAATACCCAATTCTGATGTTCCACTCCAATAAATATGTTCTTAAAAGTATCTGAATCAGCAAATTTACATTGTGCAGATTTCTGTACATCAGTCTAAAGCAGAAAAATTTATTCATCTTTTACTTTTAACCACAATGCCAATTGCATCTCTCAGACTTCTTTTCAGAGCCTAGCTGCAGACCACCAGCTGTTTCACATCCATCAGGCTTGCACAGCCTGAGAACAGGCTTTATGTTTCATCATTTCAGCCAGGAGGCACATCTTTTTTATATAACCTAGCAAATATCACAAGAGGAAAGCTCAGCTACAACGGTGGAGGTCAGCTCAAGAAAACAGAAAAAACACAGTGGGTGTTTATTTATGTTTATCTCTGCATGGGGATCGAGGCTGCCTTCCACCCTACATTTAATACATTTACTTCCACAAGGTACTATCTCCACTGACACAGGCTATTGTTTCCTGACATTGTCGGTGAACTCTGCTGAGAAAGGACTAACATCTGAAAAGCTGTTCTTGTAAACCTAACAGTATTAAACAGAACAATTTTATTGGACAACTGTTTTTAAGACACTTCTTTGTACAGCAGGAGATTCATCTCACTCACTTAAAATTGGACAGGCACAAAGGCTGGGATGAGTATGTGAAGACAGTGCCATGCTCCACCTCACAGCACAGAGATTCTCCACATCACTTAAGGACTAACACAAAAGGGCAAAAAGGAGCCCTTCTTCTCCAGCACTAGAAAAGGGGGTCAACAGAGAAAGGTGTAAAACAGATCCAAATGGATACATTGGGATTCTGTGTCAGCAGTGGCAGCACCACTGACACACATTAAAGTTGTTGGAGTTTAAGAAAAGTGGTGTGTATGCATGGGTTACTTTCAGTCTCTCAGTATGTATTATTTTCGTTATTAACTTTAATGAAATTGTACCATTAATAATCCTGTATGTGTTTACTTTCCTCCTAGCTATCACTGCAGTCAATAGCAAATATTATTTTATTAATATAATATGTTTTACTATTTTAACTGGAATATAGCCTTGGAAGTGCAAGCACTATTCATAAATGCAATGTTGAGATTATTAAAGCTAGAGATATGCGAACATAGTAAAATATGAGAAAAACATATTTGGGTTAATTTGTGGGCTTCTGTTCTGTAAACATTTACTTTGGAAGTCTCTTGAAAAAATCTTGTGTATTCTCAGAAACATCCTTAACTCATTATAAGCTGAACCGTCACTTTCATTATTGTGTGTACTAGACATTGCTTAAAATTAAAAACATTAATCAGAAAACTGCTGTCCTAACCAAAGAAAATATTGCCCAGTCTAAAATTCAAATATTAAACTGTGGAGTTCACAAGATCTGAATACAATGTGCAGTATCTTTATTTCACTGCATGCATGTGTATATATGTATCACAAGCTTTATACTGAAAACTGCAAAATACTATAATAGAAATGATGCCAAATCTATGACAAGTGCTATTAATAAGTATCTTCAGCACCTTTATGAACGGAGAATATATCTGGCTAGAATCCAGAAGCTATGGGATAAATCTGGGCATATGGGTATAGAAATCCATTCACATACAAAGGAGTTCAGGGCCAGGGGCTTGATTCGCATATATAAATAATGCAAAATTATTTTTCTCTGAGAAGGCAGAAAATCCTTATGGGGATGAAGCTGGTTACAAAACAGTTGCAAGACTTAATAAAAATTGTTAATTAAATAAAAACAATGGTATTTCCTTGGGATTACTGCCTGCCTTCTGTGAGTATCTGTGAGACAGATAAAACATTCACACCATAATCAGTGATGCATACCTTCAAACATGAATATTCCTTGCTGAATGTAAAAAGATATCAACAAAGTCAGACATCTGTAGACTTTCTAAAACCTGTTACAGTTTCAACGAAACCTACCATTGCTATAAATTGCATGGCGCTGCAAGAAGGGATTCTCATTCTCTCCGTTTATTCAACTTCAGGTAACAGACAGGACTGGGTGCAGAGTTATTTTCACCTCTTCACTTTTAACATCAAAAAACAGGCACTGGTCTTCTCTTGTCAGACATTATGCAGACAGCAAAAGAATTTAAGGCTATGTCCTTTTAATGCTGCTTTTTTTTTCTTTTGTAAAAAGATGGTATGTGTTTATCCGTCTAGGTCTGTCTCTTAATTACCCAGTTATGCAAAAAATAAATCCTATCCATCTTGAAGTCCTCCTGCTTTTCCTGATAAGAAGTGTATGTAGAGAGAGTGAAATTAGTCAATAGTTATTCCTGGAGGAACAATTAGCGGGTTTGCCTAAAATAATTTAGAAGGTATTATTTAGAAAACAGGACTCAAATCTACTTTGATATTCATTATACTTGTTGAATAGATGAAGAGAACAGAAGAAACAGAACAAATACAATGATGGCATTTATGTATATTTGCTTATATGTTTTCCCACTTTTCTTTCTGTAAAATACTATTTGAAACTTCAAGTACATAAGGAATCACCGGAAGTCCTTGTGGCACACACTGCAACAAGGAGTGGAGTAAACCCAGGATCACTGAGAGGTACAAAGGCTACAGAAAGATGGGAGACAGAGGAGAGAAAGGATCTTAAGAGAATTGCATAAGGACTCCAGTTACTCTTTTAAGCTGTTGATTTTCAGGTATGTCATTAAACGCTTCATGTTGCTGTGCAGACTCTTCTATACAAGCAATTTGGAAGAAAGATTCCTATTTTGCAGGAAAGTTTTTCCTTCTTGTTTTATAAATTCTCTAACTGTACCTCTTTCATCCATATTACAGTTATAATGAAAACCACCAAACCCATGGTTTTGATAATGTGTGATTTCTCCATAAATAGTATTTTTCTGTGTACCAACTACTGGCTTCAGAATTTAATCCTGTTCCTTGTAGCTATACTTTTTTTTCTAATACATCAGATATTATGAAGTATTATAGATAGTAATATATATAACATTATAAGTACTATAGAAACATAAATATGTGTTATATACAATAGTGTAATCTACCGTCTTTTGGAAGCTGGTAAGGAATATCTTTTTATTTGAATTAGGTGATTTACTAATCCAGTCTCTTCAGATCTTTGCTGTTTGGCATCATTGCATCGTATTACCATAGTTGGTTTTGTAAGATAACTGCATTACTTCTAAACAAATATCAGGTAAATAAGGAGTACAGTGGAGGCAGTGAATACAGGCCTTTTACAATAAATTGCACTCAGTTTTCTTAAGCAAAACTGCTGCGGGTATATTCAGCTTCTAAAATATATTTCTTATGAACATGTGAAGGATTCAGCAATTATAATTTTATTACATTTGAATTCTTACAGAATGTATCAAAATATGAACACTGAAAATCTTAGCTTTTGTGAATGAACCGAAGAGACAAAGGCAGAGAGAGGAAAAGCACGGTTAGTAGCTGAAAATATCACCCTTCATCACTTGTTTCAATAGACTACACTAGGAATTATAGCTCAGTGATGTTGATATTGAAGTACCTACTCCATCCAGAAGGGGTATGTGGTCAGAAATTACTGTTTTCCTATGTTAGATACTGACAGTATATTCATGCCGATAAATATCATCAGTCGCGAACTGAGAGTTCCAGATGGAGCAAATGTTTAGTGTTCACATTATTTGTAATTTTCTGCAAGCTGTGATATTCCTAGTTTCAGTGCAGTGATCAATGTTTAGCAAAGCTACACTTCTCAAACTGAGATCCAACAGGTAGCACCTCCCAGCACAAACTGAACACAGCTTTCACCAAAACCATGACCTGAACCACTAGCAGAGGCTGACCCACATCTGTACTTCTTGCTACTGATTCCTCAAATATAATGTACACTAACTCAAACTGCAACAGCAGAGACTTCTGAATTGGTTTAGTAAGAAACCTGTGAGCTTCTACAAATGCAACATTGATTATAGAGATCCCAGATGTGGTGCTCTTCTGTACCAAGTTTTTCAGAGACACCGATGAGAAGCACAGAAATGCAGTTTCCACTTTTCTGGTTACTGTTTTACTTTGCCTGTCTCAGCTGGCAGATCTTAGAAGGGCCTGTAAATATTATTTTACATAATTATGTATGTATATAATATATGTATATAATCCCTCTCCCCCAGGACAGTAAAGTCTATACAAGCAGAAAGAGATAGTGGGACTCAATGATTAACAGAAACGATCAGAATTCTGCAAAGCATGTGCAGCAGAAGCAGATACTCTTTCTAAAGCCAGGTTCTGAAGCTGAAACCCATTAATTTATGTATCTTGCCTACAAAGAATGACTTGAATATCAGAGAATACCACACCGCCACTTGAAGAGAAGAACTACAGGTATGCTACAAAAACACTGGGAGTACTTTTAAGTGCCAGATGCCAGGCTCGATCTGGTTGACCCTTTTCCCTATATATAAGCAAAAATGTTTTGAACACATAATAAAACACACATTGAAAAAAGAGAAGACAAAGTAAATAGTTTGTCTAATGTACATGCATGCTTTTTATATGGTTTTATACACATGCTTATAAATGTCCTGTCTTGCAGGAGATGGAAAAGAAAAGTGAAGCCACCATCTATTTGTGACTGCAAATACTGACATATGTTATTGGAAACCAGAGAGGAAAAGAATTTCGAGTCTTCTAGTTTCGTGTCACTGATGTCAGGAAGATAACTTGGTAAAATGCTTTACCGTATTTCTGATAAAACCTACCATTTATAAAATATCAAATCCACTGCTGCTGCTCCAGATTAAAAAGAGAATCTTAAAAGAAAAAGAGAAAAAAATCTACCTCCAAACTGTCTTCCTCTTCGTAAATACGATAAACTATTGGCTATTTGCTCACACTTCCTGACAGAAATAGGATAATGCCACTCTTCAAATAAGTTCTTATTTGTTCGTTACAGCTTTTGATGGGTTTATCTCCTGCCATCCAATAATGGATAACTTTTCTGGTGAAATCTGTCATGTCAGGCCTGTAAATGAGAGCATGATTGTGGGGAGTCTAAGCAACACAACAAGGAAAGCCATGGTGTTAAAAAGAACTTTCAGAACTTTGCAAAATTGTCTTCCTAAGCCACAGGTGGAATGGATGAGATTGATTTTTATTTTCCTTTTGATTTCTAAGAAATGTGTTTAGTTTACAGATATTTTATTGCACTGGGAATTTCCTATGGGTCAAAAAAACCCAGTTATCTATAGTGCAGCTGTGTCCCAAAATAATAGTATTTTATTTTAACTGACTTGATAATCTTAGAATATATACCTGTACACATATAATAACACACTAGGAAAAGAAAACAAACCTTTACAGAAGAAGCTTTTATAAAACAGCTGAGCAGGTTTAAAATGAGTATTCAGGATTAAAGAATTTCTATATTAAATATGTTATATGCTCTTTCAAAGATCCCACTGAATCCAACTGGCCTCCATCTGCAACCAAAATTCCCCAAAGAATTCTGCAAAGAATCTCTGATTCTGCAAAGAGAACTTCTACGAGCACAGCTCTGCTCTTATCTATGCTTGTTCTTAGCTGCAATTCCTCTCTCACTCATGGAGACAATGTCTGGGCAATCAGCAAGGGAGATGAGCTATCATTAAGTGAGGAACCCAGCAGTAGCTGGGAATCAGAAAGAACTGCCTTTGCAAATCATGTTTGTTGTACTTTTGATGGCTTTATCACCTGCCAGTTGGTAATGTGTAACTGTCTAGCTTATTTATCATCTGTCCATTAACATAAGACGTTGTTTTTTAAACTGGAACCTGTTCAGGACTCTCATCTCCAAGTGAGGGCAGAGTTATGGCGGAGAGGCAGATTACAAACCTGAGTGAGTTGGAAGTATATTAGAGTGATCTAGAGTTAGGCCGTTGGCAAATTAAGGATGATAGAAAAATATGGCAGGAAAATGCAGAATGTTGCATGAATGAGTAAGGTTTGTAAATCTCTGGCATTAAAATATAGTGGGGGAAATAAAGAGAGGGGAAAAAGATAAAATCTTCGGCTTCTTTAGGTTAAAGACTAGAACACTGAGTGAGGTGCTTACAACAGTTAAGAGTGTAAAGGGAAGAATCAAAAGCACATTATATGAGATAGAAGACCCTGGCAAAAGTTGCTGAGCTTTTACTTTGCCTTTGCTAAGACCATTATTATAATGTGTGGAAAAGAAAGAGAAAGAAACTGATGAGACAGGAAAAGGTACAGCTGGGTCTAAGTAATGTTATGATGGCAATGGTACATGAAATTACTGAGACAGTGGTGTCATTAAAGGATAAAAGAAAGCCTTTGATTTAGGTGAAAGAATGAAGGAGAGAGCTAAAGGAGAAAGTATTCGGGCCACAAGGATATGTTGGTTTGATTTCTTTGAAATAGTTGACAGAGAGGGAAGTGAAAGAAATTAAAAGTAGTAAACAGCCATCAAGAACTGCTAGCATGATATTTTAGTGTAAGAAAAATTGCACTAATGTAGCCTACAGATGAATAAGATCCCATTTTTTTGAATCCTTTTTTTTATGAGAGCATAATATTTTAGCTTGCACAGCTTTTCTCAAGGAATTCTACAGAAATATTCCAAAATTCTCTTATTTATTTTATAGTTTTAGACCAACATATATAAAAATAGAAGAAAAGTGTGCATGGAAAAGTGGTTACAATTTTGTTCATACTGTAACTTTGGAAGTGGTATTTCTTACTGTGAATATTTCAGAATGCATTTATGGAGGATGCCACTTGGCATATAACTCATTTTTTTTTTTGATTCCCTACTGTGCTAGATATGGTACAAAGAGGAAACTAACATTATGTCGATGTTGGAAACAAGTTCACTGTTTTGCATTCATTTTACAGAAAGTCATCATAGACTTTAAAATACAAAGTTACCGTGAAATGAATATGAAGTTGTGGATAACTATTTTCATTGGCTATCTGATTTAAACCATGGAATAAGGAAATAGATAAACATGAACAAAAAAAAGTGGACTCCATGCAAGTAAAGAAAGTAACTGTACGTAGACACAGTAATGACAGCAACATGTTTACAGAGCTAAGTTTAATTTGACTCACCCCAGTCCTGATGGACAAAAGCTGTTCCTGATTTGCAGCCCCCAAACTACAGCTGAAATCTCCATACTAACACATATATGTGGTTTCCTGACTGTAGCTGGCTCATGTCCCATTGGTTTAAGTCTGGGCAGAGTAGGCTTGCATCTGTTGGATTATTTCCATGTAGGAGGTTTCCCCGTGTGTATTGCAGTAGCTTGTTATTACTGCATGCCTTTAACATAGGCTGTGTCATGTTACATTATGCCTACAACATGAAATAATACAGAACTTCATGCACAGTTCTTAGTAAGCAGCAGAAAAGCTGCAGACAAAACATAAACCACTCAAGCCTAGTTTATTGCAGTAGAGAGTGTGCAGTAAGGTATTCGAAGAATATTCAGCATGCTGACTAGTCAAAGTACTTTTGGATAGTTTGTCCACAAATTCCTAGTTTTCAGATTTCGTTTCTGTCAGCTCAAGGGAGCAATCTCTCTATCACAGAAAAACACATTCAGCATAAGTCAGTTCCTGAGAGGAATGTCAAATACGAAACAAAAAAAAAGACAAAAAGGCCCCTGAAATACACCAGAACAGAATTGTCTTGGTGAATGAAGCAGGAATTGAAAATAATAGACTTACTAGATCAATGTGACTACTAATATGGTTTGCCTTGTATTTTTTTAACATAGAGGCAGCATATGGATTGTCACAGTAGACTGTACACATAAAACACGGTGTGTAGAACATATGTTAATTTAGAACCTGTGAAACTCAGTTTGAGAAACTGGTCTGTATAACATATAAACCTTTTTTGGGTTAATTAATCTGCTTTAAATATTCCTAATTTAACAAAAGACACCTGCTATTAAAAATATGTAATTGAATAAAGAAAGTATTATAGAGCATTTTGGACAGTTACTGTTTCCTTTTCATGTTGTGTTGACATAAATTTACCAGTCAAAAGCAGGGAAATAATTTTTATTTTTTATTTGAAACCACTGCTCTCGGATTTTTATGGGAAGGGTGAGCCTAAAGCAATAACGATAGGAAAGAAATGCTGTAGGGAACTCCTGTAGCATATTGTAGCAGGCAATGGGACTGCACTTTAATTCCATATTTTATAGTAATGATTTTTTTTCCAGTTATGTTGATACCCTCAACATTTTAAAACCACCACAATTTCCCTGGCATTTTAAAATCTTGCATTTAATAATTAATAATATTTTGTGCTTAGATTCAACCATAAGTACTTTATACTTGGTGAATAAACTATGGTAATCATTACAGTTTGAAAAACATACTGGTTTAAACTCCTTACAGTAAATCTGTATAAAATTAACTTCTTTGCTCTTTTACAAATACTAAATACTTCTTATTTAGCAATATAAATATTAGCATATCTAATGGCCAGAATTGCTGGCAGCAAGTTATAATAATAAAAAAAAATAGTGGCAATTATATTAAATTAATTATTTCTTAGTCAAATTGTAATGGAACAATTACATGATGAGTTCATATCTGGAATTTAGAATAAATTTTAGGTCTATAAACTACAACTGAACAGATGCCCACCACTAAGGGTTTTCCTAATGTTGCAGCACCACAACCTAGGGAGTCAGAATACACAAGCTTACCTTGCTAGAGAAACAGCATGACTGAGGAAGTCCTTGAAAACATATGTTCTTTCAACTAAAGTTTTCATGCTGATGGTCTGAGGTTTTTTTGAATTCAGAAATTGTCCAAGGACATTGTTTCTAGTAATAGCTCCCTATCGGGGTTACAGGAAGCAGATCCTTGCCAATGAGGCCCTCAATTCTTGTATTAACAGTATTAAAACCAAGAAGCCATGAACTCAAAAATAAAAGGATGAAGATAGCTAAAACTATGATGAAACACTTATTGCCCTACCTGGGTTGCCAGAGAATAACACAGGTAATTAATGAACAGTTTATTACATGGAAAGCTTGAAAAATTGCCATAGCAGTTACTAGCTGAAAAAAGTTTCGTCACACTGAAGTGTTTGGTTCCTTTGTGCTCTGTTCCTCCCTGAAGACACATCTACCCCCGAAGCTCGTGCTCTGCCATGCTTGAGCCTTGGCATTTTGCTGACTAATCTCTAACTGACCAGATTGCTCTTCAGCCAGTCATTACTAAACTAGGTGTTTTCCCTTCAGCAGTGCCTTACAGCCATACGCTAGGAATTAATACTGTTTAGATCTTGTTTCACTTACAAGCAAAACCAAAAAAAATAAAAAATAGCCTTCCTAGTTCAAACCATTCCTTTTTGCTAGCTAACTGTAGGAACTGTGTCCAGAGTATGGATAGTGGATGCTTCTTTTCTCTGGAAATAGATTTCAAAATGTTGAACCAGAGGATGGTCTGTGTTGGACTGTGAAGGATAAAGGAAGTGGGAGCCTTTACTTCTGTGCGGGCAGAAGAAAGAGGGTCAGGGCAGAGCCCTGGTGCTCTCCTGCAACACTTGGGAGTTTGTACATTAAAGTAGTATCTGGTGGTTTATGGCTGTGGAACATCCTGGTGTTGTAGGATCTCTTCTTTACACACATTAATGACAGGTATTCTCGCACATTTGGAAAATCATTAAGGGTGTAGTGGGAATTTTCAGTTTGGACATACACTTACCCATTCAGAGGGTGTTTTACTATTACTTGTTTTAAGAGTTTTAATGTAGCATGATTTAGCAAAATTAAGCTGAGGTGAGAAAGATCTATGTCCGGAGGTAATCTTGGCCTAAACAAAACAAAGCAGAACATTTAGATGGAAATGTTTCAGGCTGAATTTGGATGCTTACTCTCAAATATGCAACTTCGAAGAAAGCAAGATGAGGACAGTTACTTCTATGAGCAGTATTATAGATTAAGGATAATCGCCTGCCTTCATTGAAGTTTTTATACCTGGCTGAATCAGCAGTGAACAATGAGTAGAGAAAGAAGTGCCTGCAGAACAGCTTTATGGGGAAACCCCTGAAGCCTGTTCTGAGGAGTTGGCACACTGAGTGTGTTTAATGGTCCTCTGTAATGCTCATACACTGATGCATGCAGCACAGGGGACAAACAGGAGACAGAAGACAGCATGCACCTACAGGGCTACGACCTCACTGGGACCATGAAGAGATGGTGGGATGGCTGGCATGACTGTAGTGCTGCAGTGAAGGGATAAAGGCTCTTTAAGAAGGGCAGAATGGGAAGGCAAGGTGGGGGAGTTGCCCTCTGTGTGACAAAGAAGAAACAGATAAGGCCTTCCTAAAACAACTGGAAGAAGCCTCATTTGTGTTCACAGGCCCTGGTCCTCATGAGGGACTTTAACTACCCTGATGCCTGCAACTGGTTGTCAATGGCTGAAAAAGACTTGCAGCTGGGAAAGAAATAGTATATTTTCTAATTTAATTCACTGTATTCTGTATTACTTTGCTCGTAAGTAAAAGATTGCATGATGAATACCTGACCAGAAATACTGTCATCACCTTCTCCAGGTAACTTACATAGCTCTGAATAGCAAGTCAGTCTAATATGTTTTACCAGCCCTCTTACCCAACTTGAAACATTTAATTACCAAATGTTTTAACTATGAATGAAATGTCTGTATTTTCTTGTGATTAAACTCAGAATTTGCAACTTAAGTAAGTAAATGTTCCCTCAAATTACTTGTTTAGATCTGTACTTCTGCAAATGTAGATGTATTTTTTTATAAGCAATTTTAAAGGGATTTAAAGTTTCTTGCAAAATATTAATTTTTGACATCATAATAATGACCCAATGAAAAATGCATGAATATAAGATATTAATGATTTATTAATTTATAAATACCCTTCATATTTCTACTGAAAAATTTGAGAGTACCTTGTTAAAACAGCACCTTTAGGAACGAAACAGTTTCATACACAAAGAAATTTTAAACAGTCATTTGCAATTGCTGTTATTGGATAGATAGAATTGGAGTTGGCCCATTTGTTATAAATATTAAAATCAGTTAATGTTCACATTTTTTGTCATTAGTCTATTTTCAGAGTAAGGTGAGAAGCATATTGCATTCAAGCTTTTAACCTTCATCTTTCTTTGAGACCCTGTTTATTTGAGACAACTATTTCTTCAAAATCACAGGAAAAAAACAGATCACTAGATTTTAAAAATTCTGATTGTTCTACCTTTTAAAGTAAATTGAAGGGAGTTACAACATGTGATAGGTTTGAACAACTGATTTTTTTAATTTTTCTGTATCAAAGACAAGTTCTTTAGGAAATTTAAAACATTTGTGACAATGTACAGAATTTTTTGTTTGTCAAAAGTGGAGTATATTATTCACCTGGAATATTTTAAGAACAAAAAACCAAAGAGAGAAATGTGGTTTTGTTATACCTAGAAACTTTCGGTCAATCTTTGGGTAGGTCTAGAGATTTTCACCCAGAAAGGATAAAAAATAATTTAAAAAGTCCATAATTTGATGCATAAGTTAGAAATGTTCCTGACTTTGTGTTGCAAATCTGTTTTGACTTGGCTGTTACTGCAATTTTATAAACACTGTTCATTCATGCACATTATTTCTTTTATAGAAGGTAGCTTTTACAAATTATCACTTTAAGTTCTATTGGCACTGTGCACAGACACTAAACTGAAGCTGAATGGAACTCTAGACTACCTCATTTAAAAAATGAGAAGCAGAAGCAGTCTCTAGATTTTCAAATTCATCTTTTAATTTTGCTTTTGGAATGACTTCAGTTAGATTTATGATTCCACTTGCAGATATAACAGCCTGAAATATAGTAAAGGAGGCTTCCCTGCGTTAAGAGTCAGCTGCAGTTTGCTTTATTTTGCTTTTCTGCTGCCTAAACAGAAAAATAAAAATGTCTGGCCTTCCTCAGAAGGCAGCATAACTTGCCAGCTCTGGAACAAGAAAAAAATGTCACTGAAGGCTGATCCCAGAGTTCCCCAGGGCCTCTTAAAACCCTGCCTGGAAGCTCTTTGCTATCCCCGTAGCAGGCATCTGTCACCAGCTCAAGGCAGTGCTCTGCTCCTCCACGGCAGACTAGTGTATCTGAAAAGAGCTGGGCAAGGAAGCTGAAGGAACTCCTTCCTAAACCACAGCAGAGTCATAGGGTAGAAAGACCAGAGAACGTGGTAGTGAATGAACATTTAGTATGTGCCTAATTGCCCAGTTCTCACAATATCTCAGAAAAAAGATCCTTTGAATGGATTGTTATTTCTATACTTTCAGGTGTTACTGCATTCCAATTTGTAGCAACCCATATCCTGGGAAAGAATACTATTTTGCAAATGACTTCTTAGCTGTTAAAAGAAAATACTAGAGCAAATAATGCTGTTTCATCCCAGCAGCCAACAAATTGGGAATACAGGTCAATTTAACTTTACTGCAGATAATAGTATCATTTAGACTTTTCTTTGCTATGAAACAGTATGAGGCCTTAAACGCCGCTTGCAGCTTGGACCTTATTTTCTATGAAAAAAGCATACTTTTTAAAAATGTTTTTCAAAAAGTCCTCTCTTCTGTTCTTTACTGAGCTACCCAAGTCTACTAATTTGTCAAACTATGAAGCTCTTGATACAATTGCAAAGTGCTCTGTTAGCAGTAGTAGGCTTCTTTTCAGTATTCACCTTGATCTCTAGTATCTGTCAAGGGTATGAACTCCTATGTCAATAAACTAGGTCTGAACATCCTATGTTAAAAGTAATTGTATTTTTTTGCCAACAGACTCAAGTTTAAATGAAAAATTAGTGTAAATCATGATTTTAAGAGGGATACCACTGATGAAAGCCAGTTACGAATTTAGTCCACAAAAGACTATATAAAGGGGTTCTGTATTTCTGAAATCTACATTAAAAAAAAAAAAATCAAGTTAGTTCTAGATGTTATGGTATTTCATTCATTAAGAATTGATCTACTGTTAAAAGCTAAACTTTTAATACAATGGCTGTTGAATAGTCGCTTTTAATACTGCAGAGGAGAGTGCCTTTGAAACAAAAGTCCTAGGCTCAATTTACTTAGGTGGGAGAACAAAATTTTTGCCATAATCTAGCAGCTCAGAAAGGAAATTCTGGATGAATGATCTGAGCACAGGGCAGTTATAAGTACCAGTATGGTACAGTCAAGAGGAAATTCTGACTGAAACGTAGAAGACTATCAGAGTCATCAGGCTTTGAAACAACCTTTCTACAAGAGTAGGAACAAGTAATCTAATGACTTCCAGATACCACTTGGATGACTAGCCTGTAGTTAGTTGCTTGGAATTGGTAACTCAGAAGATCTCTTTCTGTTCTGTGTTTGTATATGAACTGACAGCTCTTGCTTAGCCTGGCAAATTGCTTGTTAGGAGTTTACATTTATATAAAGGAAAACCAAGGAATATGTTGGTTTTCTACCCAACGAAGAGGGTAACCCAAGACTCGTAACAGTAAAAACAATTAATATCTCTTCTGCATCAGCCTTCATGAAAACCACAAGCAGACCCCATTAATACCAGCAAAAAGGGATAAAATCTCACTCTGTAATAGGAAGAGGAAAGGTTACACAGTGCTTAAATAACATATATATTCTCAGATCATCTGTGCTGATAAACTTCATTCATCTTAAAGGACTTAGCTGATTAAAATAGACTCAGAAGGCTTAGTGCTCTTTGAAAAATTGTGAAGGACAGCTGAGATGCTGGAGGCCTGAAAAAGAGTGAATGGACTGCTATTTTTAAAAGTGGAACAAAGAATAGTCTGGTCTACTTAGTTTCAATCTCTCTATCCTAAGTCCAACACTGTTCAATAATGGAAAAGAAGGTGCACTTATTAAATTTTCAGACACCACAAAGCTGGAGAGATTGTAAATATCTTGGAAAGCAGGATTAAAATTCAGTTATATGTCTTACAGATTGAAGAGTCTAGAAAAGAAAAGAAAGGATGACTTTGTAATAGGGACAAGTTCAAAGTATTATACATGTACAGCTATGCCCAACTGCTCAAGTATAGGAGGGGATCAATTAATTAAGTAGTAATTATTCAGAAAAAGAGCTCAGGTCTAAAGCAGAAAGTGAGGAGTTAGCAAAGAATATGCCAACAGCCTTACACTGTGGGCAAATGGCAGAACTGGATAAATGAACAACAGTACAAGTGACAAGATACTGGGCACTTCGCTTGTGTTCTTTTCAGAATCAGTGATGGCTCAAGCAAGATTGTGTGTTTTGTTTTTGAGTGCTGTACACCAAGCAAAGGGATCTGATTCGAAATACAAAGACTGATCTAGAAAATATGATCTATGAGAAAAGATTGAAAAGACTTGGATTGTTTAGCCAAAAAAAGAAGGGGGGAGGGCTGAAGAGGGGTCAAAGTGGGGCTTTATAAATAGAAAAGACTTGCAAACAGGAGAAAAGAAATTCTATTCTTCATATCATATGAAGAATACAACCAGAGATAATGCAGTTAAATTGCAGTAAGAAAGATTTTGTTCAGGCATCAGAAAAAAAAAAGAAATTCTATTGGAAAGGATTAGGAACAGACTGCAGAGGAAGATTACAAAGTTTGAAGTATTGGAGGTCAACTATGAAGATATCTATCAAGAATGACAAGGATATGGCTGTTTCTGTTTCGGATAACAGTGATGGACTAGGTGACTTCCTGAGCCCCTTCAACTTTGCCTTTCCGTGACTAATAACAAAAGCTACTGAATATGGTTTGCATATTTTACAGAGAAACACTGGGAATCTTTAAGAATTAGAAAATTGGAAAAACAGTTTGCTATTTTGAAGTTTTCCATTCAAAGAATCCAACCAAACCCAAATAGCTTTATTATCCCAACTGACACACAAAGAATATATTTCACAATATATTTCTGAGTAATTTTACTAGATACATAAAAAGTTCCAATACTCCTGTGGTAGCTGAGGAAAACATGATTTTGCTCAGACAGTATCACTGGGTCTAATTCACAGTGGGTAGAAAAGTTGACACAATTATGCATTTGGAAGAAGAAAAATTCAATCTGTAGAGACCTAACAGTAGGCCTTTATGTTGGTGGGCCTAAAGAAATGTCATTTTTTTAAATAAATAAACTGACACATTAAGTAAAATGGCTAAAATAGTATTTTAGGCTGCCCGCATTATTTCTTACTATTTTTTTTCTCAGAATATGTAATTTGCAAGAAATTAAAATGGATTAGTTCATAATATCTTGAAAGCAAAATGCTTATATAGACTTATAGGATATGTATTATCTTCTGTAGAAGTCAGCCAGTTCTATGTTTGATAAAGCCTTTAGTGATCTGGGGTCTCCAAGAGGGCAGAACAAATACCAGGATTATTCACACAGGGAAGCTAGCATTAGTAAGGTAAAGTGTAAGTTTAGAGTGCCTTAGGCTCGCTGAAATACTCCCATGTGTGGATACTCCTAAGGCCAAGGGACCATTTTCTACTTTGAGGCTAGACTGACAGATGGACAGATAGACAGAGTGTGTACAGGTGAACCACATTTCATTAGGCATCCAAGATAAAAACAACTGGAAAGAAAATACACTGACTGGATTCCTAGTTGCCAGAGATCAAGGGCAAGATGAGGTATTCAGGAACCCCTTCTCTCAAATCAAAATAGAGAAAAAAAAGTAATTCTTTTCTGGTGTTAAAAGATTTAATGAACTGCTGATTAATGTCACCCTTGTTAAATCAATAAGGAAAATACTGAATCACTTTACTGTTGCTCAGTTGCATGAGAAAATTGTGCACTCAGGCATTCATGGACTAGTGACAGAATGCTATGGGGATCATCTCAGACACAAAATTTAATGCATCTATAGTTAGCAATGTTCAGTCATATTTTAAGTCTTTCCTATCTCACATAAAGCAAAAGAGCCTCACAAGTGGTGCTTTTTGCTTCCTAACAAACTCAATCTTACATTCACTGGGTTCAACAGAAGCAGAGTTTTACATATTAGAGGACTAGATATTAGCAAAGCTATTCATTTCAATTCTACATGGACATCAACGCATTTTGAATAAATGAGTTTACACCATATAGCTTCAGTAAACTGAGCACAGATTTTTTTCTGTTTGATGGCATATTAGGGTTAGTCACAAATGCGTGTTACTGGTTTTCAGATATCATGAAGGAAAATTATCATAGCAAGAAAGCAGTAAACCCATAAATTGCTAGAAGTTAGCACAGAGCATTGCTCCGGCAGGTTGGGCATTATGCCCAACGAGACTGAGCAGCACAGAAATCTGCTGCCTCTGATACATGCTGACAGCTGAGGGATTTAAGACAGGCTTTTGAATGCAGCAAGGGGGAAGACGTGCAGGAAGAGGGGATGAATTGCATGGACCAACTGAGGGCACTGACACAGGGTATGTAATGAGTTACAGATACACTTCAGCTCTTTCTCTCAGGATGACTTTTACCCCCCACTTCCTCACTATCCTGCCCCTTCACTTTCTCCTGCCACAACAGAAATTCACACTTGCCCCACAGGAAAATCTTCTTTTCTCAGAATCCTTGCAGAAAATTGTTCCTGTCACACATGCCTTCTTCCAGAATAAGTCTCTTCATATTCTAGTTAAAATTCATAAATTCTGTAATGAGCAATATTCGCTTCAAACCAACATCTTCCCTAGATCCTAGATTCTTTGTACCTGGATTTTGTCTGCGTGATACATACAGCCTAGATATTTAATAGAGTTTTTTGGTACCTTTCTGATCATGCTAAGACTCCTCATAACTAGCCTCTGCATCTGACCCTTTCTGTACCACACCTTCCCAGGCAATTATTTGTCCTTGCTATATTTCAAGTCTCTTCTTTCCCTGTTGGCAAAGTTCCTATCTTTCATGAAGATAATACCTTTTCTTCCTCCCATCTGTATCACTGTGTAGTCCTTTCTAATCAAGTATTTCAGAACTTCCAGTTCTCAATGAAATGAAAAATTAATAGCTAGTGCTAAGAAGGCTCCTAAAAAGTTTAGAAACTATCAGGCACAGTATTTGCAGGTTCTCATGTTGCCTACAGACAAACAGATATACCAGGAAAGACCCTTAAGACTTGTCTTTGCCACACTCATGAAACGCTTTTGTATCTCTGTGGTTTCTTGCTTTTAGATGCTAGAAAATGTGACAAGCTTTACTGACTTCAGTTGATAAATCTGCATTTAGGAAAACGTAGATTTAGAAATTTGAATGTGCCACATTTTCCAC
Source organism: Tapera naevia (assembly GCA_033556795.1). NCBI lineage: Eukaryota > Metazoa > Chordata > Aves > Cuculiformes > Neomorphidae > Tapera > Tapera naevia. The sequence goes on along the minus strand of JAUMJJ010000172.1, from coordinate 10,106,122 downwards.
ATGTACATAATTTTCCCATATCCATAATATCAGTGGTTCATTTTTCAGGGGTAGTTTTCATTAAAAAAACACGATTCAGCATTCTTTCTACATTTATTTCCGATTTTCCATGTTTCTATATCATTGTGTTAGTAATGATAAATCACTAATATAATGAAATGAACAAGGTTTTTTGTTAAAAATGCATTGCTCTCTCCTCTGTGAAGAAATTTCATATTCTAAAGAATGTGAATAGACCTAAGAGAAGATAATAAAAATACCATTTAAAGTGTAGAACTTGGAGTACAGAAAGAGAATCCAACCTTTCTTTTCTTTTTGAAAAACTAATGCATTTAATCAAAAGGTTTAATTCTTTCTAAAACTTCAATTTTCCCAACTTTTCAGAGTACAGTGTTAGAGCTAAAATGCTGTGAACTAGAGCTTTACAAAATTCCATTGACACAGCAGCTAGTTAAAATAATGTCCTTTCACTTAACCACATTTAACTGAGATAAAGCAACAGAAGATTTAATAGTTTCCAGCAGTGCCCAGTGATGGAGTGGCTCACCTAGACTGCAATAAGATTACACATTCATTTAAAGGGCACAGTGCACATCCACCCTCTCACACAGTAACAGGCCAAAAGTAGATTTGATTTGACTAGATGCAACCACACTGGAGTTACTATGGATTACATCAGCCTTGGATTTAAGTGAGAGGTAGAATAACAGGAAGAGACCGTGTATGATCTACTCAGAGTGCAGCAATCATAGTTTAGCCCATGAACAAAGACCAGAACAGAGCAGACATCAGCAATATTCTTCCCACAGAAACACACTGGAAGCAGACAGTTATTTAAGAAAAATTGAGTGGAAATAACTTTAAAAGCATTTAACCAGAAAATTCTATAGGCACGATTTGACTCAGAGGTATCTCAATATCATGCCCAAAGTGAAGAAAATAATAAGATAAGTTTGCAGTATTAAATATTATCACTCATTGTCAATATATATTTTGTAACCAAAATATTGTGACTAGCCACACTCTTCACTATTTCAGGACCAGTGATGAAGTGGTGAGAACAGACGGGTAAGTTGTGATTACAGGGCTCAGCAGGTCCTTACAATGCTCAGATTTTTACCTATGTGATGAATATTTCAGATACATCCTACGATCTTTACATTCTTCACTGACAAGGAGACAAGATGCATTTTGCATCTGCTAAAGAGTTCTGATTGGCACATATGTTGAAAGACTGGCCCAAGATTGAAAGACAGAGTATTCTTCAAAAGCTGCAGCCATGAAATATTTATTCTTTTCTCTTTCATAGAAGTGCATTTGATGACTATTTGACATAAAGTGCCACTAATAGCTCTGGACAAAATTATATGGCTCTAAAGACGATTAAACTATTATTCTTGGAGGGTGGAAAATGTTTTATTTGACACATATGATCACAATGGTATTAGGAAGGTTTTGTTTACAACCTCCCCTGAAAAAAATGTGGTACATTATCAAGTGCTTTTTGCACTGGCAGATTCAAATCTGACAATCACAAATGGCAACAATGATACTTGTGATATATTTAGTACGTACTTTATCTCACAATCTTTTGAATGGGTTGTTTATTAATTTTTAAAAACTTTTAGTATTCAAGTAAGTGCAACTGAATACTAAGAGACACTTTTCAAACTGTTTTTTTTATCTAAGTGTATATATTTTATAGAGTAAGCCATCAGCACATGAATCCCCAATGTTATTTCAATCTCTGAAGTCAGCTGAAAAGCAAAGACACTCATACAAACATAATGTCTTGCATGACAACCTGAAAATTATGTGAAAACAAAGAAGCTCCTTTGTAAAGGTCTAACTAAAATTTTCTGATAAAAAGACCTAGATGTCATTGCTGCATCATAGAAATCATTATGAATTTTGCATGAAAATTTGTAGTATGTTTGTATCTGCAAACATTATAAAATACTGAAAACCTTATAAAAATGTAGAAACCTTATAAAATACTAACCAGCTAAATGAATAGTTATCATCCTGTAAAGCACATTATCTCAATATCCATTTACAATTATATGCATTTCATAAATCTCCTGCTACTGCAAATCCCTCAGTTATATTTGCCATTGAATTGTCTGTTTCTCATTATCAGTGGCTGAGGAAATGCAGTATAGTCATGCAACACTTTCTAAAGTGGACTAAAAACGTGTTCTTAAGAATTCAGTTTATCTTTCCCTTCCAAAGCGGTAACTGCCACGTTAAATGTCTTCTTTTGCCAGAGCAGCCAGAAGAAAGGTGAAAAAAAGTCAAGCTAAAATAAATTAAGCAGTTGCATCATGCCCAAGTCAATCATGACAGACATTACCTTTTAAATATTGAGTTGAAACTAGTAGACTGTAGTTTGATAGTCACATGAAGAATTTTTGTTTTGAAAAGTCACTTTGCTCAAAAGTCCTTTTAATATACTCAAAAATTGCATGTTGAGCAAAGTATACTGCTAATTATGCATATATGCAGCCATCTTGAAAAAAACAGAGGGCTGCATGAGTCTGCATTTTTGAAATGGTATGTGAAACCAAGACATGACATCAAGTGATAAAAAATATTGCTTCCTCTTGATTCAAATATCCTTGAATAGGCAGCTAGATTTGTTGTGAATATTCTGTGAAAGGGGCAACAGTCACTACTGGAATTCGGCATGTACTTCCCTCCTTTGAAAATACCAGGCATCTGTTTTACGTTATTAAGATTTTAGTCTAATGACTCTTACATGGTTTGATATCCATATTTGAGCAGTAAACATGGATTGTAATTTGGTTCTATAGACTGGAAATATGTTTTGATAAGCAGTATAATCATAAAGTTTGATATATATAGCTCATGTTACTTTACTATTCTAATGTAAACTGAATAGCATATTTCAACCACCATATATTTTTTAGGTGAAACAATAAACCCAGCCATTTTCATCTTGCAAGGGTCTTGTAACAGAGTCTAAATGTCTTGGATGATTAAGCCTTAGCATGCATGTGAGTAGTTGTTTGCAACCTTGGAAGGCAAAATACATGATAAAAAGGATGGACAGGAGAGTCTGTTCAGGAAGTCCCCTGTGAGTGAGTGAGTGGTAGGGAATGTGTGTTATCCTTATTTATTTTATTTTATTTTATTTTATTTTATTTTATTTTATTTTATTTTATTTTATTTTATTTTATTTTATTTTATTTTATTTTATTTTCGTTTTCAAGAGCAGAAAAGAATTAATGCAATCTTAACAAGCTAAAACAATGTGGCTTGCAGGTTCATGAGCATCTTGGATAAGCTGTTGCTACTAAACTAGGTAGGGGACCAAGCCATGAAACTTGAGAATTACAAACTGTGAGTGAGGTTTAACTGCGGGAAGTAGGAAATGGCCAGCTGGCCTAGCACTCGCTTTACCAAGAAGCCAAACAGGAGTAAACAGTTATGGTTCCACAGTAGGGATGGAGTAATTAGATATTGTATGTTGCAGTGTTTCCCTGCTGTTCTTTTGTTTCTCCTTTCAATAAAGAACTCTTGGCTAAGCCATCTGATTCATATTTGCAAGGAGAGAAATTTAGCTGACTGAGCAATAGCAAGACTGCTTTAATTTTCCCAATTTTCTGTGTGGCAGTTTGAGTTGCTGTTTATTACTCCTGAAATTTGAGGCTGGCTGTCATTGCTGCTGCTAATCATGCAGCTAAGTGGGTGACAGGGCTGGTCTGAACGCTGGCCTTGAATGATTGCTCATAAACAACCAGGTGAAATTCAGATAGCTGTATCAACTGCAAACCCACGCAAATACCTGAAAATACCTACGTAATAAGTAGCGCTCACTGAGGACAGTATGCTACAGCACGACTTCTGGAGGCTGTTTCCTTTTATATGCATAAACACGCACTATAATGTCTCATTTGAGAATTATGGAGTTTAGATATTTATGCTGTACCGCCTTTTTAATTGCATCAATTCTTTACTTTTTCACCAAATGGAATTCTGTGACAAATATCCAGGTTTGTAAAACTTTCTAATATTCTTAAATACGCTTCTATTTCTAGCTACCTACCATTTATTTAGTGGGTCACTGGTTTGGGATGTTATAGTAATTTCATGGGAAAAACAGTACTTCTATATATTATAAGAATCTAAATATATGTACTACTAATAAATGGTTATCACATAACATGTAATATACTTAAACATACCTAATCTATTGATGCTGGTAACTGCTGTGATATGAAGTACGAATAACTTGGATGAATAACTTGTACACGCTTTTTTGATTTCTGGGTGCATGTTCAGTACTTCAGCTACTCTTTTTATTTAATTTCTTGTATTGCTTTGGTTGTCCTGGTTTTTATTGGCAGAGGAGCAATGTAAGTGATATTGCAAAGACTCCAAAGTCAGTGGAAGATTTTCACTCCCATTGTGATAACCGATTAGACATTTTTACATTGCACAGATGATTCACTTCTGAGATAGCTTCAGGATTCACAGGTGGCAGCAGAATCACACTACTGCTGAAAGCATGTGGATTAAACAAAAAACAAAAGAAAGGAATTCTACTTCATGGTGCAATGCTTTAGACTTATAGCAAATGGGATCAAACATTTTACCCAAGTTTTACTCAATTTTACAAAATCATGGAATCATAAGGTTGGAACAGACCTCTGAGACCTTTGAGTCCAACCGTGCCTGTCTCCCTACGAAACCATATCCCTAAGAAACTCATTTACCCGTCTTTTAAACACCTCCAGGGATGGAGACTCCACCACCTCCCTGGGCAACCTGTTCCAATCCCTGACCACTCTCTCAGTGAAGAAATTCTTCCTAATGCCCAGTCTAAACCTGCCCTGGCGCAACTTGTGGCTGTTCCCTCTTGTCCTGTTGTTGCAAGAAGAGAGCAGCACCCACCCCGTCACAACCTCCTTTCAGGTAGTTGTAAATAGTGATGAGGTCTCCCCTCAGCCTCCTCTTCTCCAGGCTAAACAACCCCAATCCCCTCAGTCTGTCCTCGTAGGGCTTATTCTCCAGCCCCCTCATCAGCCTCGTCGCCCTTCTCTGGATGCTCTCCAACACCTCAGTGTCCTTCTTGTAGTGAAGGGCCCAAACTGCACACAGTACTCAAGGTGCAGCCTCACCATGCTGAGTACAGGGGCACAATCACTGCCCTGGTGACTGGCTCTTTATCTTGGATAGGGAACATTATGGTTCATACTTATGTTTAACATTCTCACCTTGCTTGACTCACAGACTTTTCTTTTCTAGACATCTCTCCTAATGTTTGTTTTGGACTATGTGATGGATGAAAGCCACACAGCAGAAACTCGATCCATGGAAGTAGACGTCATGCTCACTGGTGTAGGATGTGCTGCATAGCAGCCAAAGAAAGCTACTACCATATGTATTAAGGGGGCACTGCTTCAGCAGTTGTCAAAGGGTACGAGTATCATCAGCAAATAAAGCAGCCCAACCAAAGGAGAATTGCAAAGTCAAACTGTTGGTACTCAAGTCCTAATGTCCACATTGGGTACTTCAAGCAAGAGGCAGCTCTTAGGACTAACTATATACTGGTTCCATTGACTCAAAGTCCGTTACAGTACAGTTGCCTCACGTGCACTTTGGTGCATCTTCTAGCTTAGTTATAATCCATTTCAAGCATTCTGGATGGCTACTAAATAGGAACCAAAGCTGAACAGAGGGCAGGACCGATCAGGAGATTTAATTCAAAAGCGCACATCCTGATCTCATCAAAAGCGCTAGTATAGAGGCCCTCAAAGAAGACTAAAATCTCTGGTCTCCTTTAATTTTCACAGCTTTTGCACATCTGGTTTGCAAGAATAAAAATACTGGTTTTCTTCTTTATAAAACAATATTATGCCTAAAAATGTCTATATAGTCTTTGATCAAACCATCTACCTGTGTTTACCTCTGGACTGCATGACTGAAAATTTTTTCCTGGGTCTAGTCAGAATACCAAATTGAATGTACTAATAAAGTGCAGCTCTGATTTCTGAATATTTTGATGGAGACTGGCCAGAATGCAGGAAACCACTGGTTACTTCCAGGTGAAATTCATTTTCAAGATCTGATTCACATTTAATTCAGGTCAACAAAAGGTGTCTAGCAAGATTTAAGAAGGCATATTTAAGTACAAAAACTGTTCATTTTTCACCCCTTTTGCCTCTTTGGCTCACCTAAAACACACTGGAACACACTCTGTAGGAGAGCAGTGCCTGTGCTATTGTCTGCATACTCCATTTGACATGTCAGAACAGTCTGCTCCACAGCCCGTTCCTGGCCATCCTCCTTCTTGAGGTTTTCTAACCACAGGCAGTGAGAGAGTCATGTGTTTTTCACAACCAGTTTTGACTGGCATCGCTTTTCCTGAGTTCAACTTACACTAGTGAATCTTTATGCAATAGCTGAGTTTTTCCTAAGTATACTGGCATTTTGGATTTCTCCATAGAAAATGAGACACATTATGTTTCAAACAAAAAAATCCCCAAACCAAACAGAAGTTTTTACTTTGTGATCTGTTCTCAAATTTGTTCTCACACGTTCTCAGAAATCTTCAAAGAGGCAAAACTTGGAATTGATATATATGTAATTTTTGATGATTATAGATTTTCTGCACTCAATGCAATGAGCCAGAGACTCTATGATTGTTTATATTGCTGAACACTGTAATGAACTGTTTCACTGCCTTTCTTCCCCACTGTCAGATAGCAGGTTAGCCATAGAGCCAAAGGAGGGTTCAAAAAAAGGGTGAGAGCATACATGAAGAATAGAATCTACCTCTTCCCCTTGATTTATTCTTATGTTCCAACCTTCCAACTACACAGAAAGATTATACCGAGCTTTTTAGAACAGGACTACACCTGCATAAAATTTCCAAACAAGATATTTTGATTAAAATTTGTACTCTATTAATATTAGGGAAATTCGAAGACAGAGTATTTTAAATGAGGAAGTCATAATTCCAAAATTTGGAATAATCTGTGTAAAAATGTTAGCTATACAGACCAAAACTGAAGATATATATGAAAAGAAACTAGTCAAAATACCAATATTTTGTGGGGAAAGAAGATGGATAAGCTCCTTATAGCTCTTTGCACTAAGAAAATTATGTGCTTTATATTAGAGTTCTTCTTTCTTTGTATTTAAAAATTTGAATACAGAAAATTTTATTTTCTTTATTTGCAATAAGTTGGAAGTAACTAGTATTAAGCAAAATTTAAATACATTATTGAAATTATTTTTCATTACAATAAAGACAAAGCATTTGAGAATGGTTTAAATTGACTGGGAAATCATTTATGAACAAGACTCGCATTTGGTAAAACTATTATCTATTCATATTTCCACTAATGGAATTATTACTTCTTTTACATTTTTTGCTGCTTAATTCCATTATATATATATATATATATGACTCTTAATTGGTTCTATTTTGTGCCCATCTGTCTGCTATATCTATCTTATTGTAAACATATAGGAGAGATGTCACAACTTGCTGTGCAGCTGAAGAAGTTCCTAGCAGAGTAGGAACTTGTGTGTTTTCTGGACACCTTTGTACTTTTTTGTTCATACAAACTGCTAAAGTGCAAAGAATATTGATACCCGTTAAAGTGAGAGAGCATCTTCTTACTTATAGTAAAAATTGTTTCTCTCCAAAGCTAATTCTGAAGATCATCTGGAAAGGATCAACAACAACTGAATTCAAGTGAAAATAAGAAGAAAAGGAGGCCTTAAGGCTCTCCCCATTTAAAAGAAAATCTTTACATGGGGTATTCATTCATTGTTTCACATGTAGATAATCCTTTGCAAATGGTAAAGTACGAGAAATTACAAAAATAGTAAGCAATAATACCACGGGGAGTCATTTACTTGGGCTTCACTTACCTAAAATTACTACAATTATTAAATGTATTAGAAAGAAATAATGAAACACTACATCGTCTCTGCAGAAATATACAAATTATATTTCCTGCTACAGAAATTGTTTTAGAGATATAAAAGACCATTATGTCATGATTCAGCAATAATTTACTGGCAATTTAATAGCAAATTAGATTCATACACTATCATTTATTGCCAACTGGATGGGAAAAAAATTAAAAGAGATTCTCTTGTCCAGAGAGAGAATTTGCATTTGGCACATTTGCTGTATCTTAAATTAATGAGTTTTTCCAACAGTTTTCCTCTGAGTATGGGGTAGCCCAGTGATCTTCTAACTGCTCTGGACTGCCTCAGGCTCTGTGGTCTTTCAATGCTTCCATTCATACACAGCAGATGATGCCCAACAAGGCTGTAATGCTCTTTGGAGGAAGTTTTCTAGGAAGAGCTGTGCCATACCAAAGCGCTTTTGATGAAACTTTGATTCATGCTGCAAACTGTGGACATTGATTTGAAGTAAATTGTGACTGAAGATGAGTCAATGACCATTTCCATAATCATCATGCCATCAGTAATTCATCAAGGTAGTGTCCCTGATGTCACACAGCCTGGGTAACTGAGGGACAGAAGCAAACTCTTTGATTTTAAAATGTATTTCTCAGAATGTTTAAGAAATATTTCAAACAGTAAAGCAATCTATACGATGCTCTAAGCAAACAAAGATCAGCCAGTACTGTAATACAGTATTTTTGACAAAAAATTTCCCTAGAAAAAGGTGACAATTCTATCCTTGGAACATTTAAGTGAAAATTTTCTTATCAGATGGTTCATCATAATTTTCCAGTATGCTCTGGAACAAAATAACTTGCTGGGTAAAGCAATCTGTCGAAGAATCTCATATTAACTCTACTAGACCCTTTAAAAATATGTGTATTTCCTCTTTCTGTGTTATTAAATACCAACTGTAGCTCAGTGATTTCTTGTCTCCTTCTTATTTTGTTAGCACAGTAGAAAGACATCATATAAAAAAGTATCTGGTATTTGAAAAATGTTCTATCATGACACACTTTTTTCTATATACCAAACATTAATGACAAAATGAACTCTAAATTGCCACAGCTACTTTTATGTCAAGCATAAGTAAAAGGCTAAAACATATACATACACAACATGGATAGGAACTAAGTCACAAAGTACTCTTTGGTATTCACAACATCTAATTTATGCATTTAGCTTCAGGTTTCTAAATCAGAAGCCAAGTTCTGCAGGCAGCCAGTGGAAAGAGACAGGCTGTGCCACCGCACAGCGTAGAGCATGAGCTTGAATCGGCTCCTAGAGCAGCCTCCCTCTTTCCACTGACTATGGAGAGAGCTTAGTGAGACTAACTTACACATACGCCTTAAATTAGATACCTAAAGCAGATGGACTGAACACCTGTCTTTGTTTTCTACAGGAATTATATGACATTTGCATTGAGAAAGGCCTTTTGCATTGGGAGAGGATTCTATGGACCTGTACAAAGTATTACAAATATTATAACAAAAAGCTCATCCTTAGAGTTCTCTTTCCCTCTTTTTTCATTTTCAGTTTCCAAATGGCAGGTTCATATTTAAGATAAGGAAGAACTTCTTCCTTTGATCTGTAGTTTCTGAGCCATCCCATTTCCACAAAATATATACCATTCTGTGGGCTCAATTCCAATGCACTATTCCAAAAACTTTGGCATAAAATCTGAATTACAGAGACTCAAACCTTTTTTCTGGCCTTAAAGCTATGGAAAATTAGACAAGACACTACAAAGCAACTTTCTTGAATGTTTTCTGGCTAAAACAAGAGCAAAACTTTTCTACTATTTTATTTAAGAGCTTAAAGGTTTTAAATAAATATTTAAATCTACAACTATAAGTTAATTTTTAAATTTCCTTGCAGTAACAGATAACAAAAGTACAATAACTGTATATATACAAACTTGTAATACATCTCATCCTGTTGTCAGGTCTTTTACTGGGTAAATTAAACTGCATTTTGCAGGCTCAATCATACAAGTGCCTTAAGTAGCCTGGTTGATAAGAAAAGGGAACTGGTTATTTGGAAGTGAGAAGGCATCATAAATATAGAAATTATTTTGCTCTCTCTGTCTCCAGAAAAAAAAAAGGCAAACCCATTTCTCAGTTCCTGGCTTTCCAGAAGAAGTAGGAGGGTAACTTTGCTGGTGCAGGGAGGCAGAGTCAGTGTGCTGTCTACCAATGCTGACCTTCAAGAACAGGAGTGCGTACAGCCAGCCTGTGAAAACTATATTCCCGTAAATGCAAATCCAGGAATTTAACTGCATAAAGTAATGCTTTTTATCCCCTTAATTTTGTACAGGACTCATACATGCTAAAATTCTATAGAAGATCCACTGGATAAAAGACTGAATCAGCCACCACGCAATTTGGGGATTTGTCATTTGGAAGGAATTCTTGGCAAAGACGGACTTCACACTTAGGGTAATGGCGCAGAAAGGGTCAATAATATTTCCTGGAGGGGGAAGTCAACAGAGTTTAACAAGAATACAAAGGTGAAATCTCCTAGTAATTAATAGGAAATTTCCAAATTACTGTAATAAAAAGAAATAAACCTCTGTGCTAAGGACACAGAGATGTCCAGTACTCTTTAATCTTAGTTGGATTTTTTTTGAGAAGAGTGGAGGGTATTTTTATGAAAAAAGGCAAAAGTCTGTACTTCACATATGCCTGAACTGGCCAGGCAGTTGGACGAGATGATCACTGCAGATGCCTTCCAAGTGAAATACAAATATTCCTTGTAGTCATTGACTTACATGTTTCAGGTGGCCTTTAGATTACTCAGCCCTCTTTGAGATGAGGTTATTGATAATGAAATTTAACACAGCCTTTTTTACAAAAGGGAATGTATTTTTTTATTAACAATTAAAGTTTCATTGTCTACAATTTTGTACTGTTTGGAAATGAATCAGACATTTACTGCTGACTACTAAAGTAAACAAGCTTATGATTTAATAAACCATAATAAATGTCTTTCCCTTCCTTATAACAGAACAAAATTCTTGTCTAACATCTTGTGATGTAGGCTGGAAACAAATTTCTATGACAAATGCACACTCATTATCTGCAGAGATTAGAGACCTACTTAAAACAAATCAAAACCACTCAATGTCTATGCACTGGTTTTACATACCAGTGTGTTGACCTCTCTAAGAGATTGAAAGGTTTTGAACTTCAGCCCTGTCACTTGAACAATAATTTAAGATTCCAATAATGTCAGGCATATCAGATGAAGAGGAAAATCTCGATGTGAATAGACACGAAAATGTTGAAGGAGAAAAGCTTCAAGCCACAACAAGAACTGATAAATAAAGGGGTGTTTGTTGGGAACTATCAGTATTCTAAGATAAATACTTCTATACACAGATAAGCCAGGCCTGGTGCAGCAGTTTAAAAACATTAAGATACAGATGCTAAGTCAGCCTGTAAACTCTGTGTGCATTCTTCAGTGATAAATATAATAAACCTCCACACAAACGCAATCACAATGCTGTAATACTCCATTAGAATGGTCAACATTTCTGCACTTTAAAAAATTTCCGTTTCACATGTGGTTTTACTTAAGAGAAGACTTAAGACAAGGTATTTCCAAACACTTATTTTTTTAAAAAACAAAAATACAGATAAAATGAATCTGCACCATAAACCCCCCTTTCTGTAACTTTCTTTTAATATCATATTGTACTAATGAACAATATATACTTGAAATGCTTAGAAGTCCTATTTTCTCCTGAGAAAAAGATTGAAATGTTAGATGTTTGTGAGCAAATGAAAATGCCAATAAAATGTTGGAAAACCAAGAACTTTTTATATAGAATCAAAACAAATTGAGGTGTTTTCCTAATATTTCACGTTTGGAAATTTGTTTCTTTTTAAAAGCCATGCAAAGCTACAGAAATAATCCTCTACATCTATAAACCAGTTCAATTAATCTACTGGAAAAATTTTGGCATTGATTCACAGAAAATTCAGGCAATATCTGTATAATGTCATACAGCAAGGCCTGGAAGAATAGAGAATACATCATTTTCAAGGATGACACTGTATTCCATTAGCCTGAGTTTGGTTTGACTTTTTAAGTGGCTTTTAAAAATATTTTTGAATTTTTAAACACATTAGAGAAACACCACAATGCTTTTCAGATTGTAAGTATGTAAAGTACATTTTTGTGTAGCATAATTGAAACCTAATTAATCTTTTCCCCTAGAGATCTTTCAGAGTTGAGGGTAGTGACTATCATAGGAAGAGGAGTCAGAAACAAGAGGCATTTCCATTTACAAATATTTCCTCTGGAGCATCAAAAGAATGTTTGGCAATATGGTTGCAACAATTTGGCTTAAATGTTTTGACTATGCAGTACACATGCCATTTAACCTCATTGTACCCCAATTTTCACATATAAGAAAAAGAAAATAATATTTACTCAGTATGCTCACATGGCTTTTGCAGAAATATATTAATTAGTATTTCAGCTATACTTGAGAAGTATTATGTAGCTTCTCAATAGAAATTTTCATGAAATCCCGAATACTGTCTTGGGAAATAATAGCAGATTTTTTTTTTCATTGGCCCTTAATTTTATAAAATGGCACATTCATATGAAAACAATATGTGAAGATATTTTACTGGGGAGAAGGGAATTAAACCAGCTTTTTATTTTTCTCTAGCTCTTAATATTCGAGATTTACATGAGAATGATATAAGAAGAAATTTTATTGGACAGTGGAAAATAAAGCACAAAAGTATCTTTTAGAGAATGAATGAAAAGTCATAATTTATCTGACATCAAAAACTGTAGTACACACATAGGACAAGGAGTAAATTTAAATGCTACTACTGCATTTAGTCTGCTATCAGTTTATTCAGGTTACGTATTGTTAGTTAAAATAACAACAGAGACTAAACTCTCTATCTCTTCTATTTAATTCCTTCCAAAACTGTTTCAGTGTTTTCTGTGCTGCATTTCAGTTTTATAGACACACAGAAAAAGACTAGGAAATCTACCTCAAACTTGGTTTTGTATGTTTCACAAAGATCCAGTACTAGTGCCCTGAACATCTTTCCTTAAATCCCCAAAAGGCACTGCTTTTAGATTCCGATTGACTCTAAAAATACATTTGTACCTATGAAAATGGACAGAATTTTATCCCCATAATATAAATATGAAAGGTTGTATCTGCCAAGCATTGTATCACATTATCACTTAAATTTTTGTAAATAAGTCAAGGGAACTGAAGATAGAATAATAAAATGCATCCTAACGTTCATAATACTTTTTTGATAATGTGTAAACTTTATAATAATAATAATGAAGGCTGGTTCAAGGCTGAGGAAATAGAAAAACAACATTTACACCTAAGACAGAAAGTCACATCTCTTAGAAATTTGAAAAGAAATTGTTTTCTATACATTAGCAAGTTTTTCACATTCATCTTTCAAAATTTTCAATTTACCTGACAAAAGGATGTGATTTAATGTTTAGAAATTAATTTTGTACTGTTAAATGATTCCTTTTGGTATTGCAGCAATAGTTGTCTGTATTACTTATGGGCTACTTTTTCCTGCTTTAATATTTTCCATACGCAGAGAACATATTTTTAAATTCTTATTTTAATTTTATTTTTTATTGTTATGTTGGGGGGTTTTTTGAGGGGGAAGTATTTCACATTTCTGTTTTTTGTCTTTATTTTTCAATGTTAAATAATTACAGCGAATGACCATTTGGTTTTTTTAGCTTTTCAGAAAAAGTGGTTTAAATTGGTTTTATTATTTTCAGTCTGTTTTCAGCCACAAGAAAGGATTTTTATCACTCACATCTTGTTCTTCAACCACAAATTAAAACCAGAAAGAAATTAATTATATCCACTTCTGTACCCCAATTAGCTGAAGGGCAATGTTCAATAACACTGGTCCATACAGGCATTTATGTATACTTTAAACAACAATAGAAACATATAAAATGTATTTTGTATATATTGCAAATGGTCTCATTAAAACACATATGTATTTCTTTTAGCATGGCAAATAACAATCTCACACTTGTTAAGTCACAGCTACTTAATTTTTACATTTAACTAGGTACTCAAGAACACCAAATTATCAAAATGACTCTTCTCACATCACATACAACACTTCCTGCCTCAGTGCTTCCAACTGGTAGGCATCTGCTCTTGGGTAACACTCATGTAGTAAAGTCTGGTTGGCAGAGCAATACTGCATGTCTCAGAGGATTTCCCATTTTTCCAATGGGTTTTACTCATTTCTGTCTTCAACAGTCTTCTGAACTCGCTCTATAAACCAGCAATTACTGGTAACTCAATTGCTTATCTTAATCACTGCAGTTTTAAATATCTATTCAGTTAAAAATATTATTATAGAAATATTTTCAATGATGAAATCACTACATGGAAGAAAGAAAAATTGAGGGCTTTTAAATTCATAGGTCAACTCATTATAGAACCTATTCAATTCACAATGAAGTCAATAGAAGTCTTCTGAATAAATGCTCAAAGAAATGAATGGCCGTTGATATGGCCATTTTTTCCCAAAGGTACTCAAATATCCATGTATTTCTCTCTAAACAAGTTATTTAGATGAGAACAGTTTTACAGGGCACTGCTCCTTCATTTATGTCTTATGTAACTTGCCATTTTGCATAACATAATAAAGATTTTCTGTATAGTTGTGTATTGAATAAGTTGTTAAATGTACAAGTAGAACTAATGAGACTGCCTAGCACAGTCAAAGTTCTAGGAAGACTGATTAAATCTTTCCTCTACCTGAGAAGGCTAACCAGAAACATAAGGCACTTTATTACATGGTAGGTTTGAGGGTTTTTTTCCTTTCCTTTTTTCAGATGCCATCCTGAAATAAACATGCCAAAACTCTGCTTTGCTGACTGCGTCATCAGAGCTTGCAAATGCCAGCACTTCCCTGACAGGCATTGTGAATCACAGTTATTTTTTCTCCCAGTGTCTACGAGGTCTGCCACCTGAACTGGCATAGTTTGTAAGTGCCATCAACTTCTCCTCAGGGCTTACAAGCTATACTTGCTCTTTCAGAAGAATCTGAAAATGTTGTGAACCATAACTATGTTTCTGAGAGAACTTACAAGTTCTGCCATCTGTGCATGCAGTGCTTTAGAGCATCATAATATGGATATGGAGATATTTTCATCATGGGGTTTACGATCTCTACCAGCTGCATCAGCAGAGATTGTTAGTGCTGTGAACCACAACCATTTATCTCTCAGCACAGACGCCTGCTCTACTTTTTCATTCTTAATAATCTGTATCTGCTTGACCCACTGTTATACTTATGCATATCTTTTTCAGCAAAATAGAAAACAAAACCCCAAAATAATCCTTTAAAGCAGATCTTTAATCACTTCGGATCTGTACAAATCTCCAAATATTTACATAAGTTTAACTATGCCCTGTCTAGACCAAGAATTTATTCCAAATACAATTATTGCCATAGCCATACCAGTTTTAACCCTTTCTGTAGTCTGACAAAACTGCAGCTCTTGCTGTTATTCAAAGATTTTGAGAAAGTATTTCCTTTTGTAAATAGAAACTTAATCTCTCTTTATGGTGTTCTGGCATCTTCAGACTATCTCTAGTTCAGACAATGCCATGAAGAAACTGCATTAACGAAGGAATCTTTTCTCTCATTAGATATCTTGAGGGAGTTTTGGCGCTTGGCAATACTTCACTACTCTCCCTATGCTGGCCCTGGGAAGGAAATGTGCCGGGTGTTTATGAGGAATCACTGTAAATCCAGATGGGTAAAATGAGGGCTGCATGTGTCAGAGAGGGGAATGTAGAAAGGAGCTCTATCTCTTCCATATGCTGGCAGAGAAAGAAGCACTGGTATGCCAGGAAGCTCCAAGTAGCTGTCTAAATGGAGAAAACAGGAGCAAAAAGGAAAGTAGTCAGAGATTTTTGCTATTGATATCATCATATGCCTACTGCATTCCTATATACAAGTATGGGAAACCTATTGAGCTGCAAAGTCTGCCACTAAAACACATATAAATTAACAACTAATGAACTTTAGACACAATTTAACTTGACTAAGATGAAGTGCCAAACCAGAAATACTTGGTGGAAACACACAGGTTTTGGTTAATTTATTAACTGAACCAGGAGGAGAAGGCCTAGATGGAGATATATTTGATACTTATGATTTTGCAGATCTTGCTCCTGGGGCTGTCTGGCTGTGTCGGTTGCTCACAACAGGGGACATGAAGGATCCCAAAGCTTCCAGGCAGGAGAATCAGGTACCCAGTGATTCCAAAAAGTAATTAAACATGCCTCCTGCAAATCTTGGGCCTTCAGGCCAACTGAAGTTTTCCCTCATAACATGGCTTTTGGAAGTCAATTAACAGAACTGGTTTTGGAAAACACTGTTCTTAGGTTGAAGGTAAGTATTTTTGATTTCCATTACAAATGTAGAGATTTTAAACATGAAAATACTGAAGTCAGATCTCATAATTTTAAAAATTTTATCAAAAAATCACATACAGGTTATGCTGCTGATGAAATTATGGGGCAAATACAATGTTTCTAGTTCAAGATAAGTCTATATTTTTTTTTAAATATGAATAAAAATTCTCTGATTAGTTTTTTTTGCAGTTGAGATGTAATATCTAAATCGTGGAAAGTAGTAGAACCTTGTGAAGTTATCTAGTGCTTATTAATTTATACCCATCATTTAAAAATCTTCTTGTATATTTCGTTCTGTGTTGAAAACTTATATATGCTCACTTTTATATAAAAGGCAAATACTCAAAAAGAAAACAGAAGTATAAATGCTCTAGAACTCTCTTAAATGCTAATTCTGCTATAGTCTTTACTGAGCAGTCATTAGTGCCTTGATCTACGTCCTTAGGACCATTCAAAAGGTCAGTCCTACTCCCTATTTGCAATGTGCCAGAAAGACACTTGACATTTTGTTCTTTGCTGCATGAATGTTTTAGAAATTCTGACACATTTTTACATACATATTTTCCATGAACGCTTCAAACCACTTTATTAATACTCTCAAAAGTCTATTTTCATAGCCTGTTGCTTTCTAAACCTCTATATTTTCAAGAAAAGGGTCTCCAAAAGGTGTGAAGTCATTTACTTTGAAATTTTGAATTGGTGGTTGTTGGTTTTGTTTGTGCTTTTCTATTGGATACAGCAGCCAAGCACACAAAACTGAAGTTTATACAAACTTCCAAGGGAGAAGGATTACATTTTCCTCAGTCTAATACTAAATGTTTCTCTTTCTGAAACAATGCACAGCTCTGGGAAACAGAAAATCAAAACTAAAATAAATGGGGAGCTACACCTGCTTCTAGGAAGTAGGTGGTATTTAAGCTGAATTTAATCTTGGTATTTATATACAGAGAGATAGCACACTGGCAAAGAATCCACATGAATGTGGTCCAGGTATCTACAATTAGGGGATCATTACTAAAACAAATTATTTTCATGAATAAGTGCATCTGGCCATCATGTCATTGATTGGAAACCTGCAGTCAAATCTGCAGACAAACTGGAGAGAAAACTGAAAATTACTAAAAAATTTAACTTGGTCCTAATTGACTATGTCTTGGGCTGCCTGCATGATTTCCCTCTTTTCCCTAATACGAATACAAAAACATTTAGAGGGCTTATTGATCCCCAATACTTAACTGCTAGGTCATATGAGTAGCAAATGAAATATGATATAAAATATGCAAAATAATAGTACATTAGCCTAAACAACACTAATAAATTGCAAAGCTTAGCATGAAATTGAAAATCACTAATGGAGCACTGTGCAGTTTGTCGAAGCAATGAGCAGTCAAAGAATCATACATAATGTAACAGTACAATTGCTAACAGCAGGCTCATAGAAGACAATTTAAACTTATTTTTTATGGACAAGAGGAATTGATCTTTGAAGCGGTTCCTAAGGAGATTCCACTTAGCCCGAACAGCATCTTGGGAGTGAGTTCTGGTCTATCCCTCGCATCAAATACATATTTATGAACTTCCAGAAAAGACTGATTTAAATTACACATGAGGTTATGGTTTACGAACTTAAACCAGAAAAGGTGAAAATACTAGACATGTGGAACTAATACCTGAAACCAGTATTGAATTCAATAGTTATGACAGTCTTGCAGGTTTCACTGAAACACAGGTCATATGCAGCAAGTTCCACTTCTCAAAATTCTTTTGAGTTACAAATATATAAAGCTACAAACACAAAATACAACTAGCTTTCAATATCAGAATATCCTATATAATGTTCTATTTTCTCAAGGCCATCTACATGAAAAAAAACAACTTATGTTTAATATAGTTGATATTAAATGCATTGATAGGAACAGTTCTCACATTTGTAAACATTCAAATGGAAATTTACAATCAATATAATATTAATATTTTCCTTTTGCACAATTTTCCCAGTGAAATGTTAAACTTTATGTTCACATTCAATGTAATTCCACAAGGTTTTATATCATCTAGTGGCAGTGTGAGAGCTGATGTCTTTTAAGTACGGTAAAATTAAGAACTGAAAAGATGAGAGTGGAATTCTTACAATATGAGACTGCATGCAAAAAATATTTTCCTCTCTTAAAAGGTATTATAATTGTAACGTGGCAATTGCTCACTTTCCTTTAATGTTTTAAGCATCCAACATCTTTCTTGATGAGCATGATTTCTTTTTCCAACTGATTTCAACATAGTATATGAAGATAAGGGTATTTTATACTGATACTTTGCACTGACTGGTTCTGTAGGCTCAAACTGTGGCCTCAGTAACATAAATATCTTACTTATTGAATCTCTGAAACAATCTGAAAAAAAATAGGTGTGTGTAAAATGGGAAGGTGGCACAGATGGGTCTTTTGTCTGTTAAAATGAAAAGGACTGAATAGTGTAGATTTTTTGTATTACTAAAGTTTTGTGGATAGATTGCGACTACTTAGGCCTAGTCATATAGTTAATAAACACAAAGCCACAATTAATTCAATAGCAAGTAGGTTGCCAAAGGGTAACGGTTCATGTGTTTACCATGCAAACAATACTGTAGTTTGCACATGTTGAGATCTGAGGTATCATTTAAAGAAGCAGCAAAGACAAAAATGTATGACAGGAACTGCATCACCCTGTGGTGCCAACTGATGTAAAGGAACGCTGACTGAGGTAACATAGATTCATTGCCATGGGATATTGTTTGACAGATCTTAAAGCTGAAAATGCCATATCCAAACTATTACCTGGAGGTAACCATCACAAATTTATATTTATACTCTTTTTCTTCTAAACTTTCCAGAGGTACCTCACTGGAGATTTAGTGTATTAAAGTTTTATACTACAACTTAGCAAGCAACTTGTGACTTCAGGGAAGGAAATGGAGAATGACAACACTATAGCCACATCCCTGTTAAAAGATGTAGGCTGCAACTCAAAACAAATTTCTCATCACAATAATTCAAGTAAAGCTGTTTCTCTATACTCTTGGTATTGCCAAAATGAGATATAGGTTGTGCAACTAACACTTTTGGACATGAACTCTGACAAAAAACCTTAACAGACATATAAAAAAGTGCAATAATTTAACATAGATATTATACAAGTTTAGTGTTTGCTTTGTTCAGCTGACCTCTCTACCAGACAAAATAGCCTGAATTTTTATAGTCTAAGTGGCATTCATGTCCCTCAAACTGTGTAATACCATAACTCTACTGTCAGACAGCTATTAATCTACACAGGAACAATAAGACTATTTTTTAAACCTGTCTGATTCTTATTTTTAGATGATCCAGTTTTTCCGATTCTTTTCACAACCTAAGTTGTCCCTTTTTTTTAAATTAATATAAAAGGGTCCATGTTCTGCCTGGCTGTCAGTTAAGCACAGTTTCACAATCTCCTCGTCTCCTAGCCTTTGCATAAACCAACTATGAATTAATGAAAAGTATCCCTTTTGTTTAGCTTTCTGCTCTGATGCTAGTGTTCAGATGCTTATCCTCTGGGATGAATTTACTAACATACAGTGCAACAATACAAGTGTAACAAGGATGCTAACATTTTAAAAAGAGTCTACAGCACAAATTTGCACTTTAGTTAATGATATTTGAATGAAAAAAGCCTCTCCTCCTAGACCTGTGAAAAATAACATATTCCATATTCTTTTCATAAGACAAATAAATACAAAAAAAATGAGAGAGCTGGCACTGACACAAGAATGCAGCAGTTGGAAAGTGGAAGTATGTGGGATGATGCTGGCTTGAGCGGTATGATACAATGGAATTAGAAACTGAGGAGCTGAAATGATGTATGGGATCCAGGATGATGCACGGTGTGTTGCACGGGATGATACCAGGAGGGAAGAAGGAGTCCTAGCACATAATTAATTGTTTTACCCTGGGTAATCCTAGTTGTCCCCACAAAGTAGAGGAGAGTAGCGAAAGAAAAAGAGTGAATTATCTACAACCTGATGTGGCCGCTGTCATCTTTTTCGTTCCTCATTGTCCATTGGAAGGAAAAGGGAAGTGATGTCCATGAGGGTTGAGAATGTGGACTGACTGAGCTGCTTTACACAGAAAGAGCAGGGACTCTCCAGAAGCAATGTTGAAGTCACTACCATGGTGTGTGTGTGTGTGTGTGTGTGTCTATCTTAAATCTTCAGGCAGTACTGAGAATCTGTGCTCAGACTGGACCAGGGATGCAATTCTTGGCATTTAGGAGCACTGAGGTATATATTTACTTTTTGAATATTCTGATCTGATTCTGAATTACTTAAAATACAAATGAAGCAGATTAAATTATAGATAACCTAGATTTTACAACTCATTGTCGCTCCCTCCCACAAACTTTACAAGTGGTAATTAGCATGCGTATCACTATTAGACCAACTTTAAGACACAAACTGTTGGAAACAGCATTTCATAAATTGCAAATGAAAATATGCCTAAAAAAGGACCATGGCTTGCCCTTAAAAGAAGTGCATGGGGAGTCATCCAGTTCATCCAGTTCATCAACAGCATTTAAAAATCATCAGGTACTCACTTTGGAGAGTTGAACAAAACTGAAACTCTGATCCAACAATTTCTGTAGTCTTCTACAGGAGTCTGCAGTCTCAGTAGCTCAGCTGTGAGACATGATTTCATGCAAAGAGCATGCTAACTAGATCCTGCACTGTAATCCAGAATATTTGCAATAGAAAAGGAACAGAAAACTGGAAGCCTGTATCTCCAGTTCCCATTAGCCTTAGGATAACAGGTGAACACCAAAAGGCACAGTAAGATCATATACACATTACTTTACATATTCTGTATATTTTATTATCATTTCATGACCCACTGATAATATTCAATACCAGTGACTAGTGATCAAATTTTACTATTTAGTCATCTCTAATTACCATTTTGCTTTGTTCTCCTTCCAATTTTCATTGTAAAGATGTGAGTCAGGAGATGCTGGCTTGGGATAGATATGAATATCTGATACCTGACAATGTAATAAATCTGGAAAGTAAAATAGTAAAAAGAACTCATGGAAAAAAATTAAATCTAAGTATAAAACTCATTTTGTTGTTTATGGAGGACAGAAATGATGAGACTATTTTAAATGTGAAGGATTTTCATCCTTCTTTCTTTCTGTCTCTTTCTGTACCCACCCCACCCCCCACCCCCCCCCCCCCCGTTTTTTGATTGAAATTGTGAGGTTCCACCAATGAAAAGAATTGCTAGCATATAAAAAAACTCATTCATGTGATATGCTTTGTTTATTCATTCAGTAATGGGGTTATATAAGTCTACTGATATGGTGATATAATCCCCTGCTTAATAAAAGAGAGATCCCTAAATTGGCATCACATTTTAGTGTGCAAAATGTTCTGTTGTAGCTTCAGTGTATGGAGAAAGAGCAAATAGTAAGAAGTCTTTTATTTCACAAATTAATGTGTAACTACAATAAATATGTTATATTATTATATACTTAGAAGCCCTGTTGACCACTGGGAAAGTTCTGAAGATCATACAGTCAGTTAAAAAATATTCTTTTCAGAATTCTAAGCATATTTACTTGATAAACCCAAACAAATGGTGATTAAGTATGACAAATTATACTTCTAATAGATTTTTTTTTCCTTTTGCAATCTATTTAGTTCCTGTGAAAGGCACCAAATGGACAAACCTCAAACCTGGAGCCTTGCATTGTGCATGTTAGAAAAAAGCTACCCCAATTTCCCACCAGCGTATATAATTGCAGCCATTGAACTACTATTTGTGATGGTAAGAAGACAGCATAGTCTGTATATCCCATTCAGGGCTCACTGTTTCTACCAATAGTGCAAACTAAGAGTGCCAAATGTGGCATTAGCTTTTGTGGATATAACAACCTGTCAATTAGGAAGTGAATTAACCAGTTCACTACACAATAATCATCACATGATAACTCTCAGTCCCTGCTAAGCTGAGCTATTTTCAAACTGGCAAATGGGAGGCAAACTACTTTGTTTCAAGAGCTGTGTGCCATACAGATACCCCAAATTTGTTACTTTGATCATGCCTTTGTATGCAACTGTAGCATTAAACCAGAACATACTTAGATCTTGTTATTTCTTTTACCATTTCACTGTCATGGCTGCACGTAATGAACAAACAATATGTAATAAGGTCAACGATCAATACATCACTTTTCTTCATTAAATAACCTTGGCAACGGATTATTAAACTTGCTAGTTTCAGCTGGTTTTAAAATATACAGAACATACATGGAGGTAACATCTTTAAACTTGGAATAACCAATCTGGAACTGATTGTTTTGGCAAACAGAAATAGCTGACTTTGAGCATCCTTAGAGTAGTTTTTGAATGGTATGCAGAAATCACATTATAACCATAACTACTGTAATCATCATGATGGTAATGATTATGCTGAATACTAAATGTGTGAAATTAAGCCACTAACAACTGTTAATACGTCGAGCAACGAAGTCTATGAAAGGTCATTACACAAAGTATAACTCACTTCATAGAAACCTAGCAAGGACATTGTATTCAGATGATACATTGCTGGAAGATTTGTACTGCGTTTGTATTCTGGCCTCTTTGGCGATTTCATGAAGAATGAATGATCATCACATAGCGAGATATGAAATGTTCTCTAGGTCTCAAGTGATTATATTGTATGAAAAAAATCACACTACTTTTTAATTGCAATCAGACTGCTGAGTAAATTCACTCTCTTAAGGAGAGGTGGACTTAAAGCCAGTTTTGTAAATCAATCCAGTATGACAAGTGCACAAGTGCAATGTTTATATGTAAAGGTACTCAACTTGGATCCTCATACACAATCAGAACAAAATATTTCACTAAAAGATAAGCACTTCCAAACCAGAAAAAAGTAAACTCTGAAGATAGTGGGTAGAGTTTCAGTTTGAAAGTGTCAATGTGCATTGGATGCAACTTTGGATTTGACTGCAAATAAAGCCAAAGAGTGCAAAGAAGAGTAGTAAAATACAAGAGAAGAAAAAATAGTTTTCTAAGCACAATATAACTTCCAGGAGTAGGGATAAATCTACAGAGAACACTTGATCTGTTTTTGTTTTACTGTTATAGACTTTCCTTCCTTTGGGAGAGACAAGGCAATATGTTTTATTAAATGCAAAATACTGGAAGTCACAATATAGTTTACAAGTGTAAATAACTAGGTGCTCCTAACCATAACACTTGCAATCCTGTTATTCTAGGACATCATATTGAGGAGCTTAAGTGTGACTTAAGGAGATGCTGGTGAGACCATCCAGTCAAAGTTTGGAAAAAGAGAAAGACTTACAGGAGAAACCCTGCTAGAATTCAAATGCAGTATGTGCACATGTAGATGTAAAGCTTATCTGTAAAGAAAATACATATGAAAAAGAACAGCAAGGAAGAAGAGGGGAAATGAAAGCAGTTTTCAGTAATAAAGCCTAAAATATCCTGAATAACAGAAAAATGTAGAAAATAATGGGAATGACAGAGACAAGGCAAACAAAGGTTATTGCAGCTGGCCAAGGTTGAGCATGAACTGCACACGTCAAGACCCAAGATTATTCCTGCAGTAGCTGCAAGTCTGTACCTTGCTCTCAGAATCAAACCCACCTGTGCTGGTCTTAGGAACAATGCATTTATGTCCCTGTGATGCCGTGTCTGCACTTAATAAGCTCTGCTGGTCCTGAATCATCTGTGCAAGGAAACAACTTTGTGTGTCTACTATGGTCAATCTGGCACTCAGATAAATAAGTGGGAGTTCACTGAAATTCAATGTCAAAGATAAGACGACTAAATATAGATATAAACAAGTAAGAAACTAGTGATGGATACAAAAGAGAAAGGTGATAGAAATGTGGATCAGCTACTGAAGGTAATGGTGATCTCTTAGACTGGAAGGTTTCAAAACAGATGAAGAAAAACATTTCAAAAGTGTACAATGAAAAATATGCTGTAAAAGCAATCACTCTATATCATCTGGAATTCAACAGTAGGTAAATAATAATAAAAACGTGTTTAATTTACTTTTCTAGAAAGCTAAGCTTTCTTCACTCTTGAAAATATTGAAACATTTATTAAGATGCATTCTTTCTAGTGTACAGAAAAGATATTATATGAGCTTGGATGTAGTTCTTCATACATGAAATAGCAACTG
This sequence comes from Tapera naevia, assembly GCA_033556795.1. Lineage (NCBI taxonomy): Eukaryota > Metazoa > Chordata > Aves > Cuculiformes > Neomorphidae > Tapera > Tapera naevia. Next base: position 10,081,483 of record JAUMJJ010000172.1, on the reverse strand, counting down.
ACTTTCTCTTGTGGCTGTATTTCTCTTCTGTATTCTGTGTCTTTGATTCCTCACAGCGAGAGTTCTGAAAATGTAGGTGATGACTATCCCCAAAACTAGGGAAATATAACTAATTTTAGACAGAGGTACTGAAAGATTGTGTCTAGGACATCTGCTTCCAATATCATCTGATGACACAGAAATATCAGGGTTTATTGTTAAAAAAAAAAAAAAAAAAAATGAGTCCTCGTTGTGGCAGTTGATGAAAAACCCGAGAGAAAAAAATTTTGATAAAAAAATCCCTTAAAAAATCCAAGAAATGTAGCTGATGCAAATGAAAGTCATGCTGGGGGGCTGGATACAACTGTTACTAAACTCTCACTTGCATGCTCTTACTGTGTTACCCTTACTATAGTTTACAGAACTGACTATCTCATTTGCCTTAAAGAACAGAATTTGATTATTTTTTCCTTTGGAAAGGAAAGTGTCTGCAGACACTGCAGTAGGTGACACCCCTGTTCCTGGTTCAGCTTTGCTGTTGTCACAGCAATACAAATTCCGCTATGGATACAAACCCTGCACTGAAATAGATTTGTTCTGAATTCTCCTCCTGGCAGGATTCCTGTTCACTTCATTATACATTAACATGTCTTTAAAGCCAAGGGCTGTGAGGATGATCTCCAGCCTACAGCATGGAAGAATCTTTCTGCTTCCAAACATGAAAAAGACATAGCAATTGGGCCACCAATAGTCTCAGCAGATTGTGAAGAGGTTTCACTGGTTGCTGCAAAAATTTAGAGGAAGTGAAAGCAAAACAAAAGTAAAACAAATCACATCTCTTGAAGGTGGAGAGGAAAAGGTAATTACCATCTTTGAACCTTTAAATACTTTCCCTAGTTTCTCCATTACCTTCCATATAATGGATGGTGCAACCAAGGAATAATTGCCATTGACAGTTGTTCACTACATATTCTGTCTTGCTCTTTCCCTGTCTGGCAGTTCAATTTTTACCATTGTCAGCTCCGATACTGAGCAGTAATTAGTAAGAGTCACTTTGGCTTGACCTCTAGTGAGGAAGATTGTAACCAGTTCTCCTTGGAATGAGGGAAGATGGACTCATAGATAAACTGGTGGAGTGTTTCGAAGCACTAAAATAGACACTGCATTTTCACTTATCTTTAGACATTTGGAATTATACTAATGTTGTCAGCAGAGAGATTAGATCAGTTGTAGATGAAGGTTTTTTTTCCAATTAGAGGGATTTCAGAGAAGGAAAAAAATATTCAAGCACCAGAGAGATCAAAATCTAATTGTACATTCTATAAAATTGCATATTTAAATTTTAATTAATAGCTAATTGTAACTTACACTAACCCAACCACCCAGAGGAGTGTTAGTACAGTCTGACAGGATAAGTATCTTCAAAAGATATTCTCATAATTAAGGATGTATAAGAAAAAGAATGGGAAATACTACAGCCTTAATATCTTTATTTGAACTGAGGAGCAGCTGAAGCAGGGGCAGGCAAACCTTTGACTTCCTCCACCACTACTGTAAAAATTAGTAGCAAAAAGCTAGCATGAGAGGAGCATATGTAAGTGGGCTCTGTGTTGTATAGGCCGTAATGCCTTAGGGACTCCAGAAAGAAGGGAAGTTTAGAAAAAAAGAAGTGAGACACCTCTCATGATCATCCAATTCTCTATTACTCCCTACATAAAATTTCCGAAGAGAAAAAAACATGTTCAAATGAAAAGTGTTTTAGAGAGGACACAGCAAAAGGCTATGAAACGTAATTGAAATCCGATAGACAAAGAAAAGGAAAATTTATTTAACTAAACTCTGTGATTGTTGTTTGGGCAGACATTTGGCCTCTCACTCCATGAGACTCAAGGAGGTTGGCCATGGGAAAAGGTACTACAGAATGTTGAGGGAGAGGAGGTTTTTTCCAATGAGATTATGTTGCATCACCTGAGGCATTTACTAGAATAACCATATAAGGCACATTATGGAATTTTGTTATAGCAGAAAGAAGACAACGTGATACAAATTTTGCTTTGTGATTTATTATGCATAATGCAAAGCTTCAATTGCTAAGTGCATTAGATGCAAATGTTAGATGCAGCTCAAGCTGATAGATTCACAGAGAAGAATTAATAGAAATGAAGACAAGTATTTCCCTCATTTTGCGAGGGACTACATATGTCACCCACCAGGCAATGAAAAAGGACGTTGAAAAAATTTAAGTCACAAGAATTAGCTGAGAGGAACCCCTTCTTTTCTTGGATGCTTCATGTTGTAGCTACCAAAGGGTAAGTACTGCCTACCTTCTGTTTATCTATCTTCTTTCTATTAGTCTATAAGAAGAATGTTTGATCAAAACAAAGAAAAGAACAAATATTTTATTAAATAATTTAACACTAAACTTTTTCTATAATTCGGATTCATGCTGTATCTTTTGTGAGTTGTTAAATACAGTCCCAGCCTCTATGCAACTGTTATTGAAGCCCATTTTATTTTAGCCACTATAACAGACTTGTGCTGAGGATCTCCAGATCTGAGTGAGAATTAATTTAGTTAGAATAAGATGGCAATTTTAAGCAATGTATACACTTTTTAAAAACAGCAAAGGCTCATAATGTTATAACAAAGAACTAACTTAATCTTTGCCCCTATATTACTGAATAGAGTAGATAGTTCCGAGTAGGATTTCATTGAGGCAATACAAGTCTTGTTTCAACACCTTTATTTTAAAATGTCTTGATATATCAGTTTTAAAAATGCATCCTTCCTCAAAACCACACAAAAGCCATCACTTCAAAAACCTTTGATTAATTTGAACACCATCAAGGGCATGTGAGATAGCTGCCATTTATTTCAGCCAAAGCAATCCATGCCAACTGCAATAAACCCATCAAACTGTCATAGAATCAAGCTGTGAGAAAAAGACTATGGTGATTACATGCAATAGTTTCCTTCAGTGGTTTTATAATTTCAATTTTTGTAACATTTCAAGATTTTCAATACTTATAGTAGCGATCCTTTAGTACACAATATTTTCCCTGGGAGTTACTATCAACAACTTAGCCTATTGGTTTTTTTCCCCATCATTGAATCAAGCATATAAGCTCATCAGACAAGAAATATTGTGACTACAGTCATATATAAATTATTTAAAGAGATTCAGCCAATCAAAACAGGTATTTAAGTACCAATTTCCTTTGATATGTGCATATAACTCCCATTAAAAGGACATAGTCATGGTTGAGAAGCCTGAAACTGAACCTATACCTAAAATTAAAATTACATTTCCTTCATCCTGAAAGCCTTCTGTCCTTCAGCTATCACCCTCTGGACAATAACAAAAAAAGAAGACCTAGTGTGCCTATACCAAGATGCAACATGTAATTGAAAACTACGATGTGCTTATTATGATGATCAAGAAGCATAGACAAGAATGACACTCAAGATTAAGAAAATTTAAGACAAACTATTTAAATTGTCTTCTCAAAATCACTGCATTATTTATGAGATTCCTTCAGTGAGATAGAATGCTTTAACTTGAAGGTGTGCTTTCCTCTCCAAAGATATATTTCATACAGCACAAATGCTGTTGGGAACTTCATTCAGTACACTGCGAAGAGTACACCACATAGAGATGGATGGAGAGGCACGACTTCGTGACCCTCTGCTCTTGGATGACCAGTATGTTTAAACAAAAGTCACATTTCATAGCAATAAGAAGACAGTAAGTTTGAGAGAGTTTATAAGATTTTCCCAGACTGCATCTTGCTGGGTTTGCTATTTAGCTGATTAAAATACTTGCTGTCTCAACCTTGAATATCAGTGGCTATGGCAGATTATTGATCTATGTCCTTGCTGTTAGCACATCTATGTAGACTGAACAGATTCCCTTTCCACCACGGACCACTCTCTTCCCTACCTTTACTGTGGTTTACTAGGATGATATCTGTATGCTGTAGTAAGGTCTATGAATAGACACAAGAAAAAAAAAAGCAATCTGGATCTGTTAGAGTGAGTCAAGAGAAGGGCCACAAAGATGATCAGAGGGCTGGAGCAGCTCCCATAGGATGACAGGCTGAGAGAGCTGGGCTTGTTTTGCCTAGAGAAGAGAAGGCTTCAGGGAGACCTTACAGCAGCCTTCTAGAACTTTAAAGGGACCTACAGGAAAGCGGGGCTTTTTATCAAGGAGTGCAGTGATAGGACGAGAGGTCATGGTTTTAAGCTGAAAGAGATTTAGAGTATGTATTACAAAGAATTATTTTACTGTGAGGATGGTGAGGCACTAGAACAGGTTGTCCAGAGAAATTGTGGATGTCCCATCCCTGGAGGTGTTCAAGGCCTGCTGAACAGTCTTCAAGGAGGAAAAAGCTGTTGTTCCAAATGTAGTTCTGGGTGGGCCAGGGTAGGGATGGTGAGAGAACTTGCTGTGTCACAAAACGTCAGATATTTATGACTGTAGAAAAGAGAAGGAGCACAAGCCAAACCAGCACTTTCAGATCTTTCATAATGAATAGTAACTGAAAAATGAAAGTGGTAAGTTCTCAGAATCGTGTAAGATTACCAACAACAGGCTGAAAACATAGCAAGTGCCATATGGATGTCACTAATATTGTGAAAAAGTCAGATAAAGGTGAGAAGGTAATACACATATCCAAGTACTTCCATGTAAGCAAGCTCAATAATCTCCATATCTGAACTATCTGCCTGGATCTTGTTAAAGGCCACATTAGAACTTTGCTTCTGTTATAGCATATCTTTGTATTGCCCTTGCTATTATTTTGCTTACTTCTAAAAGCATAACCAAGCTATGACATCATAACTAGGATTCCAAAATATGAGTGAAGCATTAGAAAAAGAATCTGTAAGTTAATTCTTTTTGTGTGAGATGAGGAATGTGGTAAAGAGCTCCTTAGAAATATTTACATTGACCTTTGAATCTTGTTCAAGTTTGTCTTGTATTTTTAACCTGATAACTCTTGTCTTCTACTTATCAGCTTTCCTAAGGGTTTAACATAGTCAAAACATTAATTTCTTTGATTTTGTTATTGCTATGATCATTTTGCAGTGTCATTATACAATATTGTTTAACATTTACATTGATTGAAGAAAAACGTGTAATAATTTAAAGATAACTTGTTTAGAATTTGCTTATTCTTTCTCTTACCTTTCCCACTTTCCATTATATTCTATTTTAGTGACAATTTACAATCACCTTCATCTTTGGGAACATCTCCTTCTACTAATTAATGTGAAAAATGAAAATAACGACTTTACTTGCCAAAGGATTAATAACAAAAAGCTGATGTCTCAGTCCTTTTATTATTTAGCAAATAAAGTCTTATCAGCAGAATTCTGTATAAAGAAGATATAACTTTTCCAAGCTTCTAAACAACTTAAAGCAATTAGCTCAAGACTAGCTCACTATGAAAACATTTACTTTAAACTATCTAAATAATACAGAAATGTATTCATACATTTCTGTAGGAAGGAAAGAAAAAAAATAAAACGTAACCTGATTTTTACTGCATCATATGAGTGTGATTTGATAGTTTATAACTTTGAGTTTTAATCTTAACATGTTAATAATTTTTTTAGCAATACTGCTCTTTTAGTTCTCATTCAGTATAAGTGTTTTTAATATACTCAAAATTTTTGAAAAAAAAATAAAAGCATCCCCTTGAAAAATTTTGCAAGTATATAAACATCATTTAACATTTATTGAAAATATGTAGGTGTAGGTACCCTTTACGTTCTTATTAACTATATAAAAAACCCCAAGGTTTTACACATTTTGCAGTTCTCAATGCAGAAACTGTGGAATCTCTAAGAACATTAAAAAAAAGTACAAAACGTAACGATTTGACATAATATACTCATATATTCTATATGTAACACATAATAATAATATACAATACTTTAAATACAAAGTTCTATAGAACTGGCTTAGGTAAGATTATATGTCTCATCTAACAGTTTTTAGTTTTCATTTCACTGTGAAACCTTATTCTATTTCATACACTGAAATGGCAAAGATGAATGAAAACTCTAGGATTTGAAAAGACTAAAATATCGAAAAGTTCTTAGAACAGCCTTTCTGTCTAGCGAAGAAAGTTTTTTTTTTTCTGTCCTGGCTCTCACAAAAATGCACAGTGGCACGACTTTAACACAACTAAAGAATATAATGCATTTGTTGTGTCTGTTCAATGTCTTCTTGTGTGTGTATGTATTTCATAATGAGAATACTATTTTGCATGTGACTATCGGTATAGAACACATTATATTACTGGCTTGTGTAAATTATTTTTTAAATCCCACTTTTTTAGGAACATCAAGTGCATGGGATTTTCAAAGTCATTCAACAAAAAATCTGTTAGACACAAATATGCTAAATTCTGTTTATGGAGTATATGCTGATGTAAAGAAATCCCTTCCAGTTTAGTATCACCACTTCATAGATTTATATGGTTCACACACTTGTTTGATTTAGTGAGTTTCCACACTACCTGTTCAGAAATTCTCAACAGAAATTCATGTTGGAAAATTTGAAGTGTGAGTCTCCAATGTCTTTGATGTTCCTTAATTGTTCAACTTTGCAATAAGCAAATGAAAACTGGGTGCATTTTACCAAATTATATACGTCGAATTCTTAAACGGAGTGCATTCAGCTCTTCACACTATTTGTGTGCTTGACCACCAGCAGTGAAAGGCAGTGAAGGGTGAGACTGCTTCTCGCAGATAAAGGGGGCTGGCAGCACACAGATAGTTTTAATTCTGTCTGAAAAATATTAAATGTCATATAATGGGTGTACATCATACACTTTTAGAAACCATAAAGTAAAAAAATTAATTGATGACATATTGCAGAGAACTCATAATTAAGCAGTAAAACCAAATGACTTCCTGCAGATGATTTGCAGGTGATTGTTATGCCTCCCGAACTGTTTTGGAGGTCTACGTGTTTCATATTTGCTTGAGATATGTCAGTAATGAATAGTGTGAGTCTCTTCCACTCCCTTCACTAGAATCACAGTTTGTCTTTTACGGCAAAACTGGGGAAGTAGTAACAGCAAAGAGAAAGATGTCTTTTTATGAAGCACATTTTAATACACATTACGGTATGTTGGATTGTGAGAAGCGCTTCTGCAGGGGGTGACCATAGTGGGCTGCACAGCTAACCTCTCCTGAGCCTGGATAAGAAGGTACAAATTAGAGTACTTCTACCCCTGGCTGTTCTGATCGAGGACGGTGCTGGAGCAGAACTGACCTCAGAATTTGCGATCTGTGACTACTTTTCTGTCCTGATGAAAGGGATTATGTGACATGGATGCTCATGATAGCAGGGGACTGGGCTTAATGGCAGGAAACTAAAAACCTGTCCACCCAACGAGGTCTGTGCCCATCCATCTTTAGACAGCAAAAGAGGCTATCTAAAGAAAACCTGTGAAAATACTTCGTATAAGCACAGTATGATTATCCAATTTAAGAATGATTATAGCTGCTGTTCTACAATATTATGCATTGAGACAGGTCTCTGAGAATTTTTTGCCCATTAAAAGGTGTCTTTATTGATGTCACTTCAGAATTCAAGCCTAAGTTTGTAAAATTCTGACAATCCTGTCCTAAGGTCCTTTAAAAATTATTTATTTTAAAGTAAAACATCTTAATATTTATTTTCACTATAATGACCATGCTGTGTTTACCTTTGTTAAAGAACATTTATGCCCCTTTAATAACATACTGTGAAAACCTGTGGTCTAATTTATCTCTGGATACAACTTCTCTGACTGCACATAGGTATATTTGGTACCACGCACACATGCAAGGCATCAGGAGGGACAGTGTTTTTAAGAAATCAAAATATTCACAGAAAAGATAGGTTATCTGGTTAAAGATGTTGATAGTGCCCCTGGAATAGAGGCACAACAAACTCAATTACTTTTTATACAATTTTGCAGCCTGGAACACTTCATATAGAAAGGAAGTAAGATCAAAACACTATTTGTGTTAATAAATATATGTACATTTTCTTTACTTCTTTCTTACATTGTTGTAATTTCTTTGACAAAAAAGGTGCTTCCAGAACTATATAGAAAGAAAACTACATTTAAAGGCAAATTATGCTGAGAGAATAGCACAGAAGTTTCAGTGGATCCTCTCCAATATCTTCTTGAAGTATAGTGATAACAAACTGTTACTGCTTTGTGCGAGCTAAATTTCCCTTTAGGCACAGCAGGATCACCAGTATTTGTACACTAGTATTAGTAGCAATGCTAGCAAAAGCAGACAGGTGCTGTGAACAGGGAGTCAAAATCAAATAGATCTAAAATATCTACAACTGCTTCTCGGAATGGAGTAATAATCAGGAAATATCATGTCTGTCTCTTCAATAGTTTCTGTGTAGAAACTGGTTTGAATATTAGTAGAGTTGCGCTTGTTTAGCCTAGAGAAGAGAAAGCTCCAGGAAGACCTTTTAGCAACTTTCCAGAACTTAAAGGGGGCCTACAGGAAACCTAGGGAGTGGCTCTTTTATCAGGATAGGGAGTAATGATTTTAAGCTGAAAGAAAGTAAATCTAGAGTATGTATTAGGAAGAAATTTTTTACTGTGAGGGTGTTGAGGCACTGAAATGAGTTTTCCAAACAAGTTGTGGATGCCCCATCCCTGGAGGTGTTTAAAGCCAGGCTGGATGTGGCTTTGAGCAACCCGATTTAGTGGAAGGTGTCTCTGTGCTTGACACTTTCATAGGGACTGTATTCTGTTGCTACAATAACATAGTACACTAAGTGACCACAATAAACGTTCAGGTCCAGCCAAGGAACTTTCCATTTCTTATTCTTACTGCTATAAAAGATCTTTAGTAAAGATAATGAATTATTAGAAGATAAATATAAACCAGATCATTATGTATATATTCTTTTGTAGGAGAAAAGAATTCACAGAATTTAATTGATATCAGTGAATATTAAAATCCCTGAAATACTAGAATCCCTATGCAGGCATTATTCTTTTATTTCTAATAAACAAATGAAAGATATCTGATTTCCCAAAGCTATATTGTGTACCAATTAAAATTATATTAAAGGTCTTCTGGAGCTATTCTCTAAAAGAAATAAAACTGGTCCTTTATATTTGTTTCATATTTAGAGCAATATATAGTGCTTTCTTAATATTGCTACCCATATCTTTTGAGGTCTTTTGATTTTGGAGCATAATTATCTTTGACTAGCACTTTTGGAAGACCTTTTGGAAAAAAACAGGAATTTTTTTAGAAAGAACACAGACAAAAAATATGTGTCATCTCCAGATGGCAGATACCAAAGGTTCACTCATGATATTAAAAAGTTTCAGAAACACATTTAAAACATGATGCAGTATGTATTTGAATTGCCATACTTAAGAGAAATTTGTCCTTGAATGTCTATGGAGGAGTGGAAAAACACTTTACATGGAACAACGGGAGGTGTGTCTGTGTGTACCGCCAACCTTTGGAATTTACAGCCACAAAAAATCATTGATGTAAAGCTTGAATTGATTGGGATTTTAAAGACCAGTCAATTGATTCATTGATTATTTATCTATGTTTTGGCAAAAAATGACACTCCTACTGCAGGTGGCTTCCTTCAGTCATTTGCTAGAAACGTGCAAAACATTCATGCAGACTTCATACTGTATCTCCAAATTCACACAGTTCAGTGTTTCTTTTGCACTGGTGTCCAGGTACTTCAGGCTTCTCATTGTTAGATTCTACAGAGAAAGTAATCATTTGAGCCACTCATGTGATAAACCAGCACTTGAAAGACTCAAATGTCAAGTTGTTTTCATCACGTCGACAGCAGGTCTTAGACTTAATGTTTCCTTGGTTTATGCCACTACTTCGCCTTTACTTTGCTGCAAAATGTGGAATTGTCTTGTATATGCTAATGGGAACTGCTTTGCCCATTAGTTCTCCAATTTCATCTGTATTACCCTTCACCTGTTAGTGAACAAGGCAATGGTGCATATTATTCTCCCCTCGATGCACATCCCATTATACTTCAGTGGAGAATACACCCCCCTTGTGTGTAACCAAGATGAGATTCATAGAGATTTCCATTTGTGTTTACAAAAGCATTGTTTCTTTACTATACAATCCATGCTTTTTATATTCATATAAGACTCACAGCTTGGAAATTATTTCAGCTTCTTGTAAGGTCAAAGACATGTGCCTCCAGAGTTATGCCTACATTCCACGACCCCAGAATATCCAGTATTCCTTCTGATGTCATAGATAAATATGCAAGCAACACTACAAATCGACATGAGGTGATCACATGCTTTTAACAATCAATGTATTTCAAAACACAAGCTTCTATGAAAGAATTCCTGAAACACGGAAATTCCTTTGCCCCTATTTAGAACTTAAATATTGTCTATTAATAATTTTATATATATTTTCATTCATATAATTGTATGTGAACTTTTGAATTAAGTTAGCATTTTGATGATTTCAATTACTGTTGATGATTCTGCACAATATTTTAAATATCTCTGTCAATTAGCACTCTATGGCCTTCAAAACACCATCCTGTCTTACAATAAGAAAAATAATTCCTCAAAATGGATAGAGAACAACTGTCAATAACATCATACTTAAGTTCTGTTCTTCAGTGACAGGAGGTAGGATAAATAAATACAATCAATTCTTCATCTAGGTATATGAAAGCCAGTTCTATGAAGAGAAACAACCTTAACTTTACTATGAACCGCCTCTAAAATCTAATTGCCTATTGCAACAGCTTACATTTTCAATGTCATGCTGAAACTTAGAAATATAAATTGTTATCTACAAACCCCTGAAACCAACAGAACTGTAATCAATTTTTTACTTGTGGTTGGACATTAGAAGACGTAGATTTTCTGTCCTCTTTCTATAACTCTTGTTAAAATATTTAGGTGGCTCCCAGCGGAAATGCTATACTACGTCTAATTTGAACCTGTTTACATTAGAAAGTGAAAGAATGCTCTTTGCATCCTGTTAGTCACAAACAAAGTCTTATCCTGTCACTTCCCCATGGGGGTTCCTGGTGCCATTCTTGAATGTACAATACCCAATTCTATTGAATGGCTACAGGGACCGCTTGTTTCATCCTTTTCATCTTTGATTAAAGTCTGCATACAGAATTTTTTTTCACACTGTGTAGTTCCAAGTCTATAGGGACTATATAAATCCAAAAGAAAATCTATATTCTCAATTCAATATTTAGCAGATGCATCTATGAAGGGAATCCCCCCATAAATTACAGCATATTCATAAAAGTACATTTTTGGTGACCAGAAAACTGTAAAATTGCTATCTATCCTGAAACATGTTTATAACTTGGATTTATAATCTAATGTGTTTGACTAAAAGCTGACTTCCAAATGTGCATTCAGTATTACTACAATTTACCAAAACTAACTTTAGAGAGGGCACTATAAATTACTAAAATAACTCAAAGGAAAAATTTATGTACAATGTGAGACTAAACTCACTGTGAATTGGGCTAGTCTGGTCTGAATCCTTCTGAAAATGTCATAATCTGAGGATTTTATTTTTTATCAAAGTCATAAACATTCTGGCTAAACTTTCTTTTCCAGATTTACAGTTAAATTAACATGTAATGAAAAACGACAACAAACTACATGCCATTTGAATGAAGCTTAAAGATTGTTTCTCAGCATTTGGATAGAACACTTCCTTCAGGCTTATAAGTGTTAGGAATCCACAAACAGCTCTGAAATATCGAATGAGGTCTCAGCGACCTAGAAAATGCAATGAATGGAAGGCAGCTTGAAACAGTGAGGTCTGCTCAGAGAGTAGCAAATAACTGTCTTTACAGAAAGATATGTGTGGATATATTTGTGTGTGAAAGTATGCAATAACTGCTCTTTCAATTAACATTAATAGAGTTGATAGGAATTAGGAAAGCAAAGCGAAAAAACCTTAGTCTCGCAACACTTTTTTTTGTTTGTAAATACCCAGGACCCTTTTATTTGAATGATTAAGTGAGAATTTCATGGTACTTTAAAAAAAGCGTATAGCCTGATCTTCAAAGTGAATGAAGTACAGTAGAAGATGGAGGAAAGAGACAAGCTGAGGGCATATCTAGAAACGTCCCTGCAGACAGACCTTGGGTGTGTCTATGTGGCCTAAAGATCAAGGTGGCTGGATGTGAGAAAACCCTGAGAAACTGTGTAGTAATGCAGTGCAAAGCTCTGAGCTCACAAGACCAACTAAGATTCCTTTTTAAAAGCTGTAGAAGTTCTTTTTAGCTACACGCATTTCGGTTTTAATGCATCCCAAAATGAGAAATCACATGAAATTTTTTTTATTTGCTTTTCTGGATTAAGACCAGTGAGTTTTTCAGAACTACTCATCTAGATCATGCAAATAGTGAATTGCTTAGGAAGAAAACTGTGGACAAACTGCCTAACAGTTGGAAAAAAAATACCTGTATTTAGAGTGCAGATAGAGGGTCACTATCCTTTATTGTCTGACTTTGAAAACTTAATTATTAGCTACTGGATTTCCTTCACTTTTGAGGCTGACATGATTATTTTTAGTAAAGTAAAATTTGGACAAAAGCAATTAATAAAATAAGCCAGAAACACATACACTGTTTCACATTAAATCACTCACCATGCCTGAACAGGCTAAATAAAAAAAATAGGTTAAATCTTTCCTTGATGGAGGATGAGATCACAACATTCAAATCTTAAAGAAATGGGTAAAAGACCCATTTTGTAGCCCGTGTGACACTAGTCAGGCCAGGAAAGCAGTGTTATTAAATAAAACAGGTTGCTCAGAGCACAGTAAATATATATATAAAAAGTGAACACCACGGACATCTTACTGTTTCTACCTAATAGAACTGGTAACCTATGAAGAGTAATTCTTCAGGGAGCACACAAAGAATAATTATAGTTCAGAATATTCATTTCCCCACCTACTTTTATAGATGCAGATGAATTTAATTTGGAGAATAAAGGAGAATTTGGAGATAATGAGCTTTATTAAATTGTTTAAAATGAAGTGGAAAATCCCTTGCTAGAGTTAGGAAAGCAAATGATAAATTCCAAGAAGCTCAAAACTGGAACCTTAAGCAGGATTTTAGCTCCATTCAGTTCACTGAGGAAACACAAAAGGTAACAACTAGCTTCATCTTCTACAAGAGTATGCCTTCTAGAGGTCAACTATTTCCTATTTGGACCAGAATTAAATTCTGCTCTTTTCAAACAGGATTAAACAAAGCTAAAATAGGCACAATATATAATCTGCTCTGGCAGAAGAAAAGTAGAGTGTTTATGATTGCATGCACTTATATTCTACTGCACAGGAAAGGAAAATTAAAAGTGAAACGTATAGGCAGCACAACAAAAAGTACTTTCCAGAAAATGTCAAGCTTGTGTAACAAAGATTCTCTTCTTGTCCAAGGACAAATTTGTGCCTAAAGTACTTGGAAACATAAAAATCTTAAGTATTCAGCTGCTAGAATTTTATATCCATAAATTTTACATTCTGTCCTAAAATTTCATGAGCAAGGCCACACCAACAAGTTCTTCCGGACAATTATTTTGTGTTTGGCCATGGCCAAAAGCACATGCAGATGTAAAGGTACAAGGAAAGCTCTATTAGGGACCTATTTTCTCACGATATCTTCTGAATAACTAAAAAGGGCTGCACTTTGCATGACAAACCAGTCTTCATTTTTCATGGGTTAATATATTGAATTCTATTAGTACAAATGTCTATGTGGAACGCCTCTAAGAATATAATAACTGACAACAAAAAAATGAAAAAGTCAGAAAAAGAACTGCCTATAGTTTGTAAAATCATACTGGAAGAGATACTAGCAAATATGATTTTTTCACTGTTCCAATACTACTTTGAGCAACAGAAGTGGAAGTGGCTGCTGTGAAACAGATTTCTGAAATTTTCAGTATCTAAAAATTCTTTTTATCAATAGACAATTTAAGTATGTAAGATATGTTAAAAACATAAGAGGATAAATCACACAAAATAGGTATCCCGTAGCCACAAAAGTATACTCCCTGAATTTCAATTTTGCAGTCACAAAACACCAAAATGAGGAATCATACATAAGAAACAGTGGAAAATGCATTTAGTGCCTAATTTCAAAACATCAGAAGATGATTATTTTACGACATAAACTCAATATGTTGGATGTAAGGCCTTTCTTTACAGAGCCTGCTTCTTGAAATTAAGTAATTAACCATAGTGTAGTGATGCAAATAGACAATGTTTTTTTTTTAAATGGTATGTTTTCATAGCCTGCATGGAACAGGGAAAGCAACACATTCTTTACATCTTGAGAACTCACAGAAATCCCTCAGCAGTAGTCAGAGGCCTGCAGACATTTATGTATCTTGTCTAGCTTCCATAGACACTTAGGTCCACCTCACAGGAACACAATGACCATAATAGTACCCATCACAGAAGTTATTCTCCTCGATTGTACAGGCACAGTGAAACCATGGGGCCAAAGCTGAGCTCTGAAATGGCTGTAAAATTGCGATCGATGAGAAATGTTTGTGCCATAATTTAAAAACCAAGGAAAGAATGGCTGCCCTGGTGTCAAGACAGCATGTATACACTATTAAAACTAAAACATCTCACCTGGAAAACTGAAATGCTTTCTTTGTTAGACAACAGGCTGCGCTAACAACTCTGATATTTTCCTGTTATTTGGAATCTTTTACTAAAGTACCAGACCAAACTTTAAAACATTCTAACAAAGGTCAGATAACAGGCAATCATTTTTTTGTAGGAAATGTTTAATAATTTTCTTCTGGTACATGCTAACATATTTCTCTAGTTAGACAACTGGAAAAAATAAAAATAACATTGTCATTATGACCACAGTCAGCATAAATTATGGAAAATGATGCTACAATAAGTCCAATATATGCTTCCCACTGTGAAACAGTATCCTTCTTAATCTCGAAGATTTCAGAAACTATTTTTGCCAGGCTTTGCAAGAATAAATATGAGGACACATTGAAAAGAAGCGACAGAGGGCAACTAAGAAAATAAATCTTTATAGACAGTATAAAAATAATAGTATGGACATTTAAAGATATCAGAATCCTAGAATGGTTTGGCTTGGAAGGGACCTTAAAGATCATCCAGTTCCAACACCTTGCCAAGGGCAGGGACACCTCCCACTAGATCAGGTTGCTCAAAACCTCATCCACCCTGGCCTTGAACACCTCCAGGGATGGGACATCCACAATTTCTCTGGACAACCTGTTCCAGTGCCTCACCATCCTCACAGTAAAATAATTCTTTGTAATATATACTCTAAATCTCTTCCAGCTTAAAACCATGACTTCTCGTCCTATCACTGCACTCCTTGATAAAAAGCCCCGCTTTCCTGTAGGTCCCTTTAAAGTTCTAGAAGGCTGCTGTAAGGTCTCCCTGAAGCCTTCTCTTCTCTAGGCAAAACAAGCCCAGCTCTCTCAGCCTGTCATCCTATGGGAGCTGCTCCAGCCCTCTGATCATCTTTGTGGCCCTTCTTTGGACTCACTCTGACAGATTCATGTCCTTATTGTGCTGAGAACTTCAGAAGTGAATGCAGTACTCCAGGTGGAGTCTTACAAGTGTCGAATATACAGGGGAGAATCATCTCCCTCTACATGCTGGTTACACTTCTTTCTATGCAGCCCAGGATATGGTTGGCTTTCTGGCCTGCAAGTGCACATAGCTGGCTCATGACGAGCTTCTCATCCACCAGCACCCCCAAGACCTTCTCTGCAGAGCTACTCTCAATCCATTGCCCACCCAGCCTGTATTTCTGCTTGGGATTAGCTGGACCTAGATGCAGGACCTTGTACTTGGCCTTGTTGAACTTCATGAAGTCCAAACAAAAGGAAAGGATATTTATGGAAGTCCTTGCTAGGGAAGTCTATACATATGCAAAGCCTACAGAGGCTCAAGGGTAGACTGGAAAAGAGAAATAGAAGAAAGTCTCATGAATAATTAAATGCATACTACCATGTTTCTGTGTGATTCTAAGATTAAAACAGTTGGTAACTGGGAAAATATTAGGGAATATATTATTAACATATTTTTAAGAATTAAAACCCTTCCAGAAAATTGCCATACTGGAAAGGAATCTACCTATTTTAACTATCCCATGCAATTTCAGTCACTGCTAGCTTCACTGTTTCATGTAAGTCAATTCTCAAGTTTGAGGTATCATATATCAATCTTTGCTTTCTTTAATATGCAAGTAATTCCATTTAACAGTTAAGTGGTTTATTTAGTTAGCCACTGTATTGCAATGTTTTCATATGCCAAATTCCTCTAGGTTCTTTACTTCCTTGGACAGCTGCATAAGCCTTACCATTGCTTGCATAGGTCAGCTATTACAATTGTACAAACATTATCTATTTGATTTTAGGGAAGTTTTTAAAAGTAATTGTCAAACAATGATCACACTTTGGTTAAATAAATATTGTTATTGTGGCATTTACTCTAAACTACTTATTACTTTATTGCTGAAAATGGCAACATGTATTTATGCAGCTTTGTACTTTAGAATCAGCAGGCTATCAGTTCTTTATTAATCAGATCCAACCTTGAGGATTATAGCCACCAGTTTCAAGTTTATTTAATTGCTGCTACTCAGAAAGTGAGAACTTAGTAATGCAGTTACATTTACATCTTTGATGAGCTATTACAGGTTTCGTTATGTTTGGAAAGAAATGCACTTTTTTTTTGTTTCTTTCTCAGTGCATATAATATATCTTATGCTCTTCTAAATCCTTTTGAAATGTTCATTGTCACATAATAAGTGCAAAAACAAAATACCAGCTTTAGGAATTAAGGAAAAACATCCACTGGCTAAAAAATTTCAGGAAGGTTGCTAAAGCAGAGGTAAAACAATTTCTTCTCAGCTGGAAAGAGTGTTTATCAATTCAACAGGACAAAAAAAAAAAGAGAGAAAAGAGCTGACATTTGTTTCTTGAGACTTTTCTTCCCAATACATTTGGGTGCTGAGAGACCCACCAAGGGTTCTTCTACTTTCTCCCAGATTCCCTGCACCTTATAATCATAAAGACAGTTACCAAGTTCCCAACATGTGTAAATAAAGTTACACAAACCAGAAGAAACTATGGCTATACCAGCGTGATCCCATAAGCATAGATTTGTAAAGCTCACCTGTCGATACTGAGACTCCACCGTCCACAGAACACATTCCATACTTTGCTATGGACTACATAGTCTTGGTCCCACAGACTAAATATCTAGGGATTGGAGTACATTAGGTATACTGCTAGAAGCACTTCTTTACATTTTGTTTTAACCAAAAGATATTCAGTTCATACACAGTGAGATTGTTCTGCAACAAGAAGCAAAGTGTTTCATGAATGCCATGAATGAGAGTGTCAAGCGGAATCAGAGGGAGCCTGAGCTCATGCATATAGTAAAAAAAAAAAAATCTCTTTACTAAAATTGACTCTTCAGTGCTACCTATGTATTTTGCAAGAAAGAAGGATGCATTGCAAAGAGCTGCTGCTCAATCTGATCCTCCAGTTCTAGAAAGAATACTACACTTAGGACTTGCATGTATCACGGCGATTTCTAGTATTGCCTTTGATACCTCCTTATTAGCCTTAAGATTAACAGGTTAATGTAATAGTTTTCTGTAACTGACCAGTAGCCAAACAAATGCTTTGTGGTTGTTTTTTGTTTTCCCAAGTTTTCCTATACAATGCTTATGTCACTTTTTTACAGTCATCTACGCATTTTGCTGTCTATCTTATCAAAACCAGATTATAGAAGAAATTAACAGCTTTTTTTCAGCACCTTCACCAGAAAGAGGATAATATTACTCTTAGAGACATAATTCTAGGCAGAAAGTTGTAAAGAAAAAAATTACAAAATTTCTGGATTCTCATCCTTTCCTCCGACCTATGGCAAACCAAAAAATCCTTGAGCTAAGCTGCTATTTCTTCACATTAGGCATGAAAAATCTCTCCCACTGATCTATTAGTTCAGCAAATAGGAAGAGGAAGATGGGTAGAAACTGTTTTTACATTCACTAATAGCAGAGATCATGCGAGAATGCTGCAAGCTGCAAGTCTCAAATATACGCTGGAATATGGAGTACCACAGATCTTAATTTTCCCAGATCTCAGCACTACAAAGGAAATGAAAAGTAAAGTGAAAAGCATTAGGCAGGACTTTATAATGGAAGGAATTGAGGCAGCAGTACTATTCATTGCTAAGCTCTTGGTTATTTTTAAAGGATAGGCTTATATCTTCTGAGACCTGAAAGCAGCCTGCAGCCTGCTGTAAAGAATGAAGGGAGATAACAAAGTCCAAACAGGATACTTTTTGATTGACAGCATGCAGACTGGTCTACGAGTACTGAAATAATAACCAATATTTCACATAAAGCCATATAGAAAAATACTAGACTTGCTCATACCAGTTTTATGAATTTCTATATGTTAAGAACAAATGTAATTTATGATTATTGTGGGGGTTTGCTTTTTTTAATGGCATGCTCACTGACTGAGGATGAAGGACTCTGTTAACTTTTCATGAAGTTATTTGCTCAACCTGTAAATATCAGTGCTGAAGTATTTTGTCTGATTCACTTTGGAATTGACCATGTTAACTCCTAATCCTGATCTAAAAATATTTACAGTGACGGAAGTTCTTTTCATAAGTAGAATAGATGGTTTATGTTTTAGGATAATGAAGAAAGGAAAAATACATTGGAGTCAAGTTTATACTCTGTTAGGCCTGAAGGTTAAGCTGAAGGTTAACAAAACACATTAGCAGACCCAACGTAACAAAATTCTTCATAGAAATCTCTATGCCACTGCAATGGAAGTGAATCTTTAGCCTGTTGCTGTCTTTTCTCTACCCCAAACCATCTCATTTTATATTCTTTTTGAATGATCCCATTTTGTTTGGGTAATTTTAGACATCTACGCATAATTCTATTATTTTTAAGTCCACATAGCCTGCTATCTTTCCTCATGGTTCTACACTGTAACTTGCATAGCTTTTGCCTCACCCTGTACTCAGGTTTCTCTCAGGTTTTCACACCATGCTTAAAAATCCTGCCAGACATATTAAAGACAAAGTATATGGAAAATAAGGAGGATGGAAATTCTGCTTTTTCAGTTAAATTTAATTTTTAGAGAGACATATAAATTCTGTGAGATGTAATCCCTATGCATCACAATCAAGTCTATACCATCAGTTTTCTGTCTTGTGCAGCCACAAAGGCTTGCCACAGTTTCGTGGTTACAGCAGAAAATCTACACTTCAAAAACAGGAAAAAATACACATTAGCCAAAGCACAATTATCATGTATATTGGAAATGTCCTTTTCCTATAAATCCTTTGAGAATTTATAAGGGGGAAGAAGTTTTCCAATGGAACGTTACACGCGAAAGTACAATCACTAAGGGTAACACAGGCCACAAAATACTAGATTTTTCTGCAACAAAATGGGCTTCTTATTTATTGCCACAAGTAAGCTTACAGATAGTCATGACTGCCAGTTTGCCAACTTACGAAAAATAAGCTGAAATAAGTCTCCAGCATCATTATTATAGGTCAATGGAATATAAGCCAAAAGCAACACAGTATTTAGGAAATGAGTGTTGATAATAAAAGAGCCACTCTAATTTCCTGTGGAGTTCTTAAATTAGCTCATCCCATATGCCTAGTGGTTCAAAGTGATAGTTCTGCAAGATAAGCACTTTTATATACCTCATTGGTAAGTAACTGATTTTGTTCTTAGAGAACAAAAACTGTGTTCAGTTAATATTATAATTGTGGATTAATGCTACAGGAAAGACCCGCTCTTTGTTTTTCTATGTATCTTTGCTGATTCTCAGATGAACTAAGCTGTAGTGTTTCGATGCAGTCAGGCTTTAATATAGTCTCAAATACAATTATTAACACAAAATAGAAAACACACTTTAATACTTGTTTACAATTCCTATTAATTCTGATGAAAAAGTGCCCACGTAGTCAGAGAAAAATTAGCCCTATTTCTATCCAGGATAAATAACAGTTTGCCGATCAGAGAGGCAGTTGAATATAGAGAGCCACATTAGTATACTTTTAGTAAAATTCTCATTTCCTGCAACTGAAAGATATTCATTGCCTTCTATTGCCAAAGCTTGGGTCAGCCAAAACATTAAAAAGAAATACATACAGCAGTAAAGCATTTGTAGCACTTATTTAAAAACAAATAAAATTTGCAAGACAGATCAGACTGCAGTATACATAGCACTGTTAGTAACCTCACATCCACTGGAATCACTTACTTCACACAAAATTATTCAGAGAAAAATTTTCTACAACATCTTTCGGCAACAAAGGACATTTCTAGTCATCGTGTGAATTCTGTGCGACTCAGATTCTGATACAAACCCAGGATTTTCTTCTTTGTACTAAGTATGGGAAAGCCTGCTCCTTTGAGAGTTAGAATAGCTTTCGAATACTTCTGATTTAAATTTCAAACTCTTGATCATAGTCAGGGAGTAAATGTTTTTATCCTGGAATTGAAAATTGGGTTCTTTAGCTCTATACCAAGTGAAAATATTAAGCATTTTGTTGTATCCACTATGTGAGCCAAGTTCCCCACTGTGCCTTCAAATCCACAGTGAATGAACCATATTTGGATCTGCTTATCAGAAGGAGACATTTAGAAAGACAATGAGCCTGTCCTGCTAGACGGAGACTCCTGATGCTTTTAGATAGGCCTGCGGTGAACTGCAAAATGGGCCCTAAAATCAGGCCGACATGGTCGCTTAACAAGCTGTGGTATTAGCTGTTGGCTCAGAGAATTTCTAGTGTCACCCACAGGGCTGATGATGGCAGCCATCATAATTAGAATGCATGAATCAAAAACACCAGGTGAAGATTTTGCCTTGGAAGAAAGAAAAGACAGAAGGAGGGAATTACCATGCCCTTTGACTATTAAGCTGCTGCATGCAGCTGGATCAGTGACCAACAGTGACTGGGCGGATTATGCTATGGAGATACTTGCTATAGCCTTACACTTCCCACACCCAGTGGCTGTCAAAGCAAATGCTGTGAACGACTTCAAAGAAAGTGATACAAGAGGCTACATGGGGGAGAAAGGTAACCCCATTAAAGACGGGGGAATAAAGAGCGCAGGCTTTCCTTTGAGTTTAGCAAACAATTTCATTTAGGAACGGGTTTATTTTATTAATTCTATTACTCCAAATTTGTCCCTAAAAAATGCTAACCTCTTATGTTTGCTGAAGTGGAAAATCTATGTAATCTCAACTGATATGACCTTGAAAGAGATTTGCTGAACTTTTGTACGATTGGATTTTTCCCAACCTTTGTAGACTCTTGATTTTAAGATCTGCCTAACAAAAGCTCTGCCAGGAAAGCTGTTATTACAAAGATGCTTCTCAATAGGGAGAAGTGGGCTAATTGCAAGCTCTTCAGTGAAATAAAGGAAGGTTTTGCAAACAACTACAGAATTGACAAAATGCACCACAACGCTGTTAACAGAAACTATGGGGGAGAAACATCAGAAATGGCAAAGATGTCTAACATAAATAGATGCTACAAGAGTAGCTAGAAGAGGCTATACAAGATTTCAGATAATTCATAAACAGTAATTGCTCGTCTGACCTTGATGTGACTACAGAAATTCCATTAACTCACAAATCTTGACATTTAATTACATACTAAAAAATATTCCCCCATTTATTTTGACAGGGTCTACAATAATCCTGCATTCGACTTTTATCCATGTTTTCAGCTGCTTTTCCCACACTGCAATTTATTCCCAAAGTCACAAATAAAAAACATAATATCTGATCATACTGGTACCTAGAATGTTCTTTATTTCTCTCCAAAACTTGAACTGAAACACTGTGAAAAGGTGGGGTTCGCAATGACATGATGCCCTTCAGCACACTTGAACTGAACCTCCCTGCATATAATTCATCCAAGATAGCAAAAATTCACTGAGGAAGACTGCAGGAAATTAGTTTATATAGCAGTTTAAAACTAGCCAAACTATGGCAAGCATTATAATAACAGACAGTAAATAGCAAGGAAAAAGTATACTATATTTGGAAATGCTAAAATAGTGTTTGTATGTCAATATTAATCTATAACAATTAAAAAAAAAGGAAAATATAACCCAAATATTGCAGCCCAGCTGACAACTGGTGTGATGAAATGTGCTGTTTTAAGTGCTAATGAAGAAGTTTTTGTTTTTTTTTGTTCATGTAGTCTAAACAAAGTAGACTCTAGGGACGTAAAAAAATCAGAATACTGAATATTAACTGTATAAATATACTCTAGGATTACTGGATTCGAGCAATATTTAATGTGGGGGTTTTGCCTGCTTTCATGAAATTGCCAACCAGAGTAAGGTTTTCTTTTCTTTTTCTACTTTAAACTGAATTTTGAGTCTATTTGAGTCTATTTGGACTATTCTGTATAAGTTTTACTGTCTATATGTACCTACTGGTTGCCACACCGACTCAGAATCACCAAATAAAACCTTTTAATTTAAATACCATACATTTCTTTTTCTGCCTTAGAAAAAAAGCTGATCTTCTTGTTGACAATTTTTTGACTTAATGGAATGATGTCACATCATCATTTGATTTCAAAAAATAACAATAAAAAGGGAAAAAAAATATCTCACATGAACCAGGAAATACCATGGTTTTCAAAACCAGCTCAATTAGAAACATTTATCATTCTACCCAAACTATTATGTGCACGTGAAACACGCAAAACAAATTGCACCTAGCTGCTTTTTTTTTGTGCACCCAGCGTTCTGGCACGAGCAAAATAATTTCTAGTAGCTCCTTATTACAAAACAGCATAATACAGAATCCTCTAGGATTCCCACAAATGGGATCACTCAATAGCCTAAAAGTAGGTCATTAGCTATATTTGCAAAATACACTGAAAATATAATATTCTACTAAAAAATCCATAATAGTATATGTATTTATATATACGTACTGTAACAGGCCAAATTGCAAATGTAATATGTCATGGCTTAGAAAATTTCTTACGTTTCATAATTATTCCTCAAAAGAAACAAAACATTCGCATTGAAACTATCTATACTGCACCTGCACATACATATATATTATATATACATATACACAGACACTAATAGATATTTCTTTGTGTTAAACACATGGCTAAATATTAGAAGAAAAAGACATTTATAAAACTGAAATCTTTTCCTTTCTTCCCTTTCTTGATTCTCATTATTACATTACTTTCTTTATCTTCTACTTTCTGGTAGGAGCTACATCTAAAAATTGTTTTTTTGCTCAATTCTGCTCTTTGTAACAGCCTTAAGACACTCCTTCTTTCTGAATCACTGAGAAAGGAATCTTTGACTTCCTCATTGGCTTCTTGTGCTCCTCTACCTCCAGTCCATCTGAGATCACTTTTGGCTCACATTTCTTTAATATGTGTTTACATACAGACTTTTTTTCTTCCACAACAACAAGCTGAGTTTTCTCTATTTTGAAGAATCTCTCTCCAGCTATAGTCTCCTGTAATGCTCTCCTAGTCTTGGTTCTTGCTTTTCTCTATTTCTGCAGCACAACTAATAAATAAAAAAATCACATCTTTGCCTGCATGCAAAAGTTACCTTTCCTTAGCTTATTAAAATATTGTTATTCACATTATCGGTAATGTTTTATCTTTCTTTTGACCTGTTCAAATCATTATATACTATGACAGCTCTATTAACTTCAATATACTTATGCCAGACAAGGTCTTCTCAGGCTTTTAATAGGAAACATTAGAGCTAAGACAAAGAACACAGTGCAAATAAAAATGCCTCCCCCCCATCAGTTCTATTCTTACAAGCAGTTTCCATTTATACTCACCTAACACCCTGTTTCTTTCATTCCAGGTTTACTGTTATTTCGGACTCTGACCCCAATAAATACTGAACATGTCTTGTAATTGAGATCAAGCCCTTTAATTGCACACTTTGGGGAGAAGGTATTAAGTTTTCTTATTTACTTTTTTTTTTTCTAAACACTTCAGCATCTCAGCATATAAAATAATATTTCCTGTATGATACTTCGTGTGTGTAATTATTTTGTTTTTTTAAAAAATAATTTGACAGCCTGCTCTTTAGAATTTAAATTTCACTTGCTCTTAAAACTCTTCTGTCAGGGATCGTTCACATTAGACCATTGCATTTTTCTCTTACGCTGGTCTTCATACCTCTTGAGGAGAAGAGATTATTCAAGGATTCCTTCCATCATCTTTTCAATGTCTTGGTAGTTACTGAGTTTGTAGTTTCTGCTCTATCTCCTAGGGTATGACTGTCCTCCTGAAATCAACTTCTTTACTGAGTTTTGCAATCAGCACATTGTCAGGAATATACTGATATCCCTCCTACTTCCTTCTTCAGAAGAAAAAATAAGCAAGGAAATACTGCCCTGTGGATCCTTTTCTCTGTGTCTCACAGGGTAAGGAAGAGAGAAAGAGATGAACACAGTTCAGCAAATTTCCTTGCTTTTCTCAGCAGGGAGGCTTGCACGTGGTTGGGCATAGCAAGAAACGTGATTTCCACAGGGCCTCAGGCAACAGCCAAATTTCACAGCAGGGGATGAATCCATGGCCACTTCTGAGGCTACAGAACTGTGCATAACACAAGCCTCTCATTATGAGGTTGGACAATCCTCTGGAGACTTTCTGCTGTTGCCATATTAACAAGAAATGAGTGGTTTGTGTATGTCACAGGAGCGTTGTGTCAAATATTACTGCCTTGTGTTATGCAGAGTTGTATATGTGCATTTCTTTTGTGATAAGGCATGGAGGAATCAAAGGGGGAACAAGGATTCACCATACGAGGCTTCCAGCCCCATGTGCAAGGCAACACAGCTTGTGACAGGCACAGTGACATCACTGAACTGGAAAACAAATGGGAACTTGAGGTTCAGCTTATTTTTCAGCTTTATCTTACACGTTTCAGAACCTTCTACCACTTTCATATAATTCTTTAGTAGATTTCTATCACATAGAGTCACTTTTAATACATCTGAATTTTTTTGATCTTCAATAAACTCTACTCCGCTCCTTTGAGAAAAATCTTGCTTACTTTGAAGATATTTTTCTGCCTGCCTGCACTCTGTGAAATTCTTTCTAAAACAATAAAAGTTGTAAGTATAAATTAGTCTGCTAACAACAGCCTTGTAGGTAGATAGATGATCATTCACCATGCCATAGAAATTATAAAGCCCAGACTGCATGACTACTGATTGCTATACTATTTTATTTTCACGTGATGTCAAGCCCAAAAGAGAATTATACATATTTTGGTTGTTTAAGAACAAACCCTTAGAACGTGTTAGGGAATTGAAAGGAAACTGAAACTGTTAGTGATAATTAGGAAAAATTGCTAATTAAAGAAACATGGGTTACAAAAAAGATGAGTGAAACATAGAATGTAAAAAGTATGACTATCAGAGTTAAACATAATAAACAAAATTGTCAGAATTATTAAATAAATAGTTTCATTCTGTATTTAGGCAGAAAGCGTGATATACATGATGACCTGAATGAAATCTCTTCCCTGTCAACAGCAACCAGAGATAATGTTTAACACAGTTCTTAAACCCATCATTTTAAAATCAGCATGTCAGATAAAGTAGAAGATTTTAAAAGAATTAAATGACGAATTCTCTGGATCAAAATAACATTTTTTTTCAGTATGTGTTGGTGTTGATTGGGCTGAACTTTAATTTAGAGTCCACAATAAAACAAGTATCATGCCCATATGTGAAAGAATCCGTTGAAGAATCCTTGCTAGTACAGACCTTCAACTTGTCAACAGTGCCAAGTACAACATGGAAGCCTTACAGACATTATCAAAGAAGAGAAGGAAGATAATTAAGCTGGTGTTAGTCAGGACGAGTTTATAAAGAGTGTTATCAAAACAAAGCCATTAGTTTTTCATATCTGTACAGATTTTATTGATACAAATTTTTGTGTGAATGTAAGAGTTTTTTACTTTAGTGAGACATCTAATGTGATTATGCAGAGAATCTTGCTTACTTAAGACCATAAACAGTCATTTTCACACATATTTAATATGAAAAGTACTAGTTAAATAAGCGATCTTAGAACAAGGAAAAGGGAGTCATAACCATGCAGCCTAAACTTCTGTTTTCCTACTTACTAACATTTATTTATGTACAATGGAAAAAGAGACGTTTAAGTAACAATGAAGTTACGCAACTGATGTAATGATTCTTCAACAATTTTTATAAAATAGCCTTAACAGACCTTAGAAATGTGACTGTGATGGTTTAATCTTTTGCTTTCAATGGAAGATATATTTAAGAAATACTGGGAGTGCAGTAATCAGAGACTATTAACCTACGACATTTGAATGTAGTTCATTCGCTATCACGTAAAAGCCAGCCAAAGAGTTGAGAGCACACCTCAGTTCTCAAACATTTTTCTGATACTCCTTAAGCCCAGGAACCTGTAACTGCCTGTTTTCTACCCATGTTTCAGCACAGAGCTCATTCCTTCACCTCTTGCTTTCAGCACTTTTTTTTTTCAAGTGCAATAAAAATTAGCGAACTCAGAGAACAATGACAGTCTAAGGAAGAAGTCTGGTAAAATGGTTTTATTTTATATCGTAAAAATGGTTGGAGTTCAGGACTATACAACTTTGCTTATACTTCTTAACGGTATTTATGTCTGGTAATGATAATTTTTGTCAGAAAGTAGAGATTATAAGTTAGATATTTGCCTTTTTATTCTTTTTTTAATGTTGCTTTAAGGTTGAGTTGTAGTATATTTCCCAGGGTGAAGATGAAAAGCAGAAGTAACTATTAAACTCTTTAGTAAGAAATAACAAGAAAATAAGAAAAGCTATTAAAAAATAAGCATTGTACGTTGAAGTACTAAATTAACAGTACAAAAACTACAGTGAATCAAGTTTTCATCCTTGTGGAATAACAGTTCTAACCGCAGAAAACAGGAGGAAGAAACATGGAAGGACAAAATGGAAAAAAATGGAAATAAAGAAAATCGAGGAAGGTGGAAAGATGGGTCTTGGGCCTTTTCCTCTTTTTACACCTTCATTCTCTGATGTCAATGTCCAGATAATAGTCACTGTATCTCCCACTATAAATATTTCCTCTCCTTCTATCACATCATAATAAACTACCTGATAATTGTCTTCTGTTCAAACAGACATTATGATAATTAAACCATATTTCTAGCCATCTTAAAGTGTTTATTCTACACAAATGAGATGTGTGCACACTGTCCTAAGCAGCTCAAATTACCGTCAGCTAATGGTACTACAGTGCTTTGAAACTATATTTGGGAAAGTGCTCTACTGGAGCATTTCACTACTGAGTTTTCTTTTAGTCTATTCTGAACTAAGTAGGCTCTGTTGTCATAATGAGAAAAGTATTTCTCATATACAGACTCAAGTCTAGGTACTTATCCTCAAGGGTTAATCTCCTCAAACATTCAGTTCTTAAAAAACTTCTGTTGCAAATAGGAAAAACATATCTAAGCTTTATTTGAGCAGAAGTTTTCCATATTGGTAGCTTCTCATCAAAATATAGTGGTACATTTAATAACTGCCTTTTTATATATTTTTATTCTTTAATTAAACCTGCATGATGACATGACTTTGGAAACAGAGGAAAAAACAGACAAGACGTAGAAAACAACAGTGATTATTAATCAAAAATAATTAACTCTCCCCTCTGACTAAAACCATATGATGCAATCCTAGGACAACAGATGATGTTTTAAAACATGAAGTTTCTTGTTTTATCTGGTTTTCTTTTTTATGCCATTATTAATTGCTCAATTCTTATTCCCAGACATGTAGCATTTAATTAAACATTCTATAAAAAATCTTGAAAGAAATAAAAGGTACTAAGTACTAAAGACCAACTGTGCATTTCATAAAAGAACATGTCTCTAGTTGATCTCTTTATTAGGATTGAATAAAGGGAAACAGCCACTTGAGATTTTGATTACTATTGAAAATTTTATATTTCTTTTTACTTTGCTCCCTTCTAAGCTGGAGGAAAATACATATAACCTTCTGTAACCTTCACTTTTCCTCTGCATAACATTTTTGCAAAAGAGTTGACCAAAATGAAATTTAACAGTCAAGGTAGGGATGTGCATCAATTTATGTAACATCGTAATATTTTCCATAATATTCCCTACACAGCCCAAATATTATTCATTTTTTTGACCTCTGATACATTTTAAGCAGATGCCTTCATTGAGCTGTCTACAGTGATGTCTAGATCTTTGTCCTGAGAGGCTATGTCTAATTCAGAGTCCCTCAGTACATGAAGGATACTGCAATTCGCTCACTGTAGTCTGTGCTCTTTCCCACTTAGGGAGGGTGAATTTAATCAGCCACCATTGAAATTATTTTCTCTGGATGCTTCAGGTTCTTTTGGTGTTCCTCACAATTCTCCTTAGCCTTCAATAATCCATATAAACTTTCACCACAGGCAAGTACTTCCTCCTCAGTGAACTGCTTCCTCCTCTAGGTTTTAAGCAGTACCAGCTGCAGTGCATATTCTGGAGAAAGGCAATTGTTAGCTTTCTTCCAGACTTTTCTTTCTTTTTGTCATTTTCAGTAAGCTTCTACCAGATAACATGGGCAAATGAAGAGATTTTCTTTGCATATTTATGTAATTATTCCAAAAAGATTTTTCAAATCCTCTGCAAAGTCTGAGAGATCCACGCTGAAACTTCATAGTCAAGGCTACATATTAATAGGGATTTCATTATATATTCTACAAAAATGGCATATATTTTAGTTCTAATCTTCTTATCTCTCATTTTTTATCTGTAAATCTCTCTGCATTGGGAATTCTACACTGCTTTGGTGCTTGGAGAACACCCTAGCATTCTGAAGACAGTACTGGAATGCAAAACCGGGTTTTACATTCTTTGTGGCTTCTTATGCTGACAAAGAACTAACCAAAGAAAGAACATCTGTAGATAAACCTTTTAGTTTTTATTTCATTACCTTAAATTGCATTTAAATTGCACAGGCCTAAGTTTTGTAATTTTCCACACTAGTAAAGACATAGGAAGCATTGACTTGACGATACAGATAAATTATTTGCAAATCTTAGAGAGTATTTAGGTGATTAATTTCCACTGACATCAATAGATTTTAGATACGTAGCTCTAAGACATCCTTTTGAAGAACATAATCTATAGCATCTCTATTACAGTTGAAGTAAGTGTAAATGACATGTTCAATGTGTTAGCAAATCACACAACGAGAAGAATGGATACCTTTCACAATGGTTTATGAGGTTCTGAAAGCAAAAATTAACTAGTAATAAGAAATCTCTGACAAACTTCATAAGGTTTCTTAAGTTTTACTTTCATTTTGCTTTTTAGGTTATAAAATGGCAGCTCGTCTGAGGTTTTTGTTTTAGTGTGTTAGTTTGGACTTGATGTAGTAAATACTTTACAGATTAAGATCAAGAATTAAACTGGCACTGTAAATGGTCATTTTAGTGACTGTAATAATCATAGTCACATTCATTTCTGAAGGTATTTCCTACACTGTTTTGTAAGCTCTTGATGTGTTACCTAAGGCAACTTTGCAGCAAAATTAGACTGATTGTTAGTTACAAGTCAAATCCTATGCGTGCATTTTTTCTGCTGCTGTTGGTCGTTGTTTTGAATACTAACGTTCCAGTAAAACCTATGAATGCAAGGCACAGAGTAGCACTCAGAATTCTCAAGGTAGCGAACAAAAAAGAAAAAAATGGATAAAAAATACTCTGTAAAATTTGTAATGAATACACATGTAGTCTACCTGTATGGATGCTTCACCTGAGTAGTTTAGGAAAATGCTTTTATGGTCAGTGATCTGTTACCACAAGGTGTCTGAATTAATGGCTTCTTTTTTGGTCATCTACACAGTTTCCTTGTTACTGCTCCTGGTTTATATCTCTAGTGACCCCAGGGCCCAAGGAAGCTAAAGAAATATAAATACATTTATAATGGAAAACCTGCTTTATATATTCAAATTGAAGATAAACAGCATAGTCATATGATTAGCACAGTACTATTTTCACAGATGGAGATTTGTTTAGACTGCCAAGAGGCAATGTAAGTGCATGAAAGCTTTTCTATTAGATTAGAATACCAAACCTAGATTGCCACAATGGCTGTATATTTCTATTTTAAAATTAATGCATTGTCACTTGAAATAGGATTCATTCATTGATCTTATGCTGTCCAGTTCAGCAATGTATTAATCTAGAGAAGGATAAGGAGAAACTGAGGTGGGGTGAATACAAATAGTTCTGGCTTTTGCAGCTAGAATGACTGGGCAAGAGTACTGGCGCAGAGACATGGCCCTTTCATTGTGAGGGGACCTCAACCTTTCTGCTTTTGAAG
This sequence comes from Tapera naevia, assembly GCA_033556795.1. Taxonomy (NCBI): domain Eukaryota; kingdom Metazoa; phylum Chordata; class Aves; order Cuculiformes; family Neomorphidae; genus Tapera; species Tapera naevia. The sequence continues at coordinate 10,051,006 of JAUMJJ010000172.1, read as the reverse complement.
AAAAATCCCCTTGGACTGTTATTCTGCAAGTGACTACATCTACTCTGAGAAAGATTCCTGTTGAATAGCAGCTCCGCCATTGTAGCTTGTTACTAGCTATTTTAAAACTGTTCCATATATGTAAAACTGCACATTCTCTATAGGTTTGAGATATAACAAATGTAACCAGATCACTGTAACTCAAGTACATTATGTTTATGTGAATCTATCATATACACATAGATAATAAATTGTAAAATCACTTTAGGATCCTAAAGCCTGATAATCAGATATCACTGTTATGCTTCTGATGAAAGCTTAAATTTGGATAGGTTATATCGCAGGTCAAACTATTTATTTGCTGTAGTTTTTGTAACTGAAGCAGAAGTTCCCAGCAAGCAAGAAGCCCCATCTCTATGTTAAATCAGTAAAGTACTCACTGCATATGCTTTACTGACCTTTTTATTAGTTTTTATCAACCTCTGCAGTAACAGTGTTTTAATTATGAACATGTGTTCATTAGATTTGCTTCTTAAATATCACAATCAGTGATTGCTACATGCTTTCTATTAACGTTTTGAGAGATAATCTTTTGTTCTGGTGTAAATTTTTTTCTGTTGTTTTTAACAATCAATAACTGTTTCAACACACAGGAAATGTCTAAATCATCTCAATAAAATTCATAGTGAAAGTAAAAAATAAATAAATCAATATATAGCTGTGAATAACTGACATGAAAGCTTAACTAATCTCTAGATTCGAAAGGAACTTATTAATGTCTGGCTAGCTGAACTAATCGCGACTAGTTTATTATAGCTAGATAATGGCCATAACCTAGATATTACCTGAAATAGCTGAACCACACTTTATGTCTTTAGGAAGGATACTTAAGCTATATGAATGAGTACAGTGCTGTTTGCTCAAATAGGAATGTGTTTGGCAGGCAGGAGGGAAGCAAGAGGATGAAGTGCTCTCTATCGGATTAGAATACCTTGCTGAGAATGTCAAAATGGCTTTCTTTACTGAATGTATATGTCCATTCTTGATTTCATGTATTGTTATGTTGTGTGTTTCACTCATTAATTTCATGCTATCCAACACCATAAAAACCTGTTAATCTAGGAAGACAGGAATTAGAAGAGTTTTTCTTTTGAGTTTAGTGTAGATTGAGCCTTTGGAAAGGGAACCTAATTCCAAGTCTGGTTTCTTGACTGCACAAAACACATACAAGGCCTTTTTCCTGCCAGTTAGCAGAATATTTTCAACCTTATATTGCACACTGTATTTTAACGTACTTTACCACATTTTAATCTCAAGAAAGTACTCACAAACCAACTATTTCAAACATACAAGAACATTATTTCTCTTTCCTGGACCCATAGATGAACTGAGTATCAATTGATATTATCTGTTAATCAGTATATAAAGATATTCAAGAGGCTATACTACTTCATGGATTTTCTTCAAGGGTTTTCTACGGGTATTGGGATAAAAATGGCAATCCTGGAGGAATGACTCTGTTGCAAGGACAAGAATCTGTGCACTCTTAAGCTACCCTGTTCCCTGCTTCATGTTTTTTCTGTCTGTCTATCTATCTATCTATCTATCTATCTATCTATCTATCTATCTATCTATCTATCTATCTATCTATCTAAATTACACTGTTTAACAGAAAACTATAATAAGAGTGTATCCAAGTGTTTTTGCAAAGAGGAAGATAGTCTAAGAAATAAAACAGGTACAGGGGACTTCAAAGGGAAAAATCAAAGGAGAAAGAAGACAAATAGAAAAGAGATACAGAGATGAAGACGAGAAGGCAAATTATTCATCTGAGATATGCATTAAAAAATTAACTGCAGATTTTAATGTATGAAGTTACGGTTAGCTCCAAGAAAGTCTATAGATTATGACTTTTTAATTAGAACTATATTTTCTACAAACTGGCAGTGCCAATGCAGACTTCGAATTTGTTTGTAGTCTATTAACTTTGACTTGAGAAATAAAAAAGGAAAAAGAGACTTAAAACACCACAAATAAACTGAGGAATCTGAAAAGGCCTATACTGACCAGTATACTATATGTAACTCGGGAAAAAATCCCTTTTTGGTTAGGTATGGGGCACGGCTAGCATTATGCACTGAATAAAGATTTAAGTTAAACACCAGACCTTGCTCTTCCGTTATTCAAAGTAGCACAACATTCTATGGCAATAAAAAAATTCCAGAAAATACTTTGTGATTAGATAATTAAGTAAAAATCCCAAACAGCGTAATACTCATTTATGTATACAAACACGTATAAATACACTAAAAAGGATTATAAACTAGGATTGCCATATCCTTGCACATGTATCCTTGTGCACATGCACACATATGCAACAGGTGTGTGTAAGGGGAGGAATAGGCATAACAAAAAATAACATCTAGTTTCATGCTACCTTCGTGTATGAACTCATATTTAAATAAAATGACATGAAAAATACCTGGGCACATTTACAAGTCTGCATTACGATAGAAACCAAGGTCTGGTTAAAATATAAGAACTTATTTGCTTACTAACTCTGCTCTTCTAGGTACAATTAGAAATTAAACAGATCATTTTAGCATTTCTTAAAAACTGATTAGCTGCAGGTCAGAAGACTTTCACAAAATTCATACAGAGAAAGTCATTCCACACTGCCTTAGCTCCGCTGAAGAGCTCAGAGTGAATAGAAATGTTCTTAGATTTCACAAATAATTAAAAGTGCTCCTTTTATTTCTCCTCTCTCACTTCATTCCCGTCAGAAGGCAATTCTCTATATGAATATCAAAATGATTAATACTAAAAAGCATTAATATATTAATTTTGATATGACTTTGTATAAATCTCAGTGAAATGTAGAGAATTAAAAACCTAGCTTGCTTATGTAATTTATTCTTGTTTACTCGATGTATTGGACAACAGTGTCACGGCATGCTAAACAAATGCAATACATTTTCTCTTATTTTATTCCAGACTGTCTGTGGTTGTGTTCTGAAGAACACTCAAAGACTGAGCTCAAGAGCAGTAGTTAAAAACAGCAACTGACTGTCAGTGGTGTAGTTTGTCATTGTTCTACAGACAAAAGGCAGACTGTCACAATAAACAGCGTTTATTCATTTCAGATTTGTGGCTTAGGGCTGAGGAAGGGGAGGTGTCATCCGTAGTAATTGTAAAACACATAAATAATAATAGCAGTCTGCAAATCATATATCAAAGAAAACAGTGGGAGTTGGCAGTGATGGAGGCAAGAAAATGGATGCTTCCAGCACAACCAAATTTACAGCTCTTTAAAAAAATATATATTTTCTTTCATAAGAGCAAAATGGAAGGTTTTGTATTAACTGCTTGTGTGGTGGCTCAGCAAGACAGAACATCTAAATCATGACTTTAATGACTTATTTTAAAGAAACTGCTAACTTTCTAAATATAATTAGTCTGTACTCAACTACTGCAATTTTATTAACCTAATTTCACTAATTAAAAACCATTTAATATCGATAGTGACATCACCTCCTCTACTCTCTTTGCTTAAAAACTGCAGGTTTTAAAAGAAATTATACTGCCCTGTGAAAATACTCTGTATTGGTATTTGAGTGGAAGAGGATTCTTTAACAGGATGCTTATGCCTGTTTTTTTCGGAATGGCTTTCAAATGCCTAATCTTACATTTTAGGTATTAATTTCATGGATAGATGTTATAAAGCAGACAGATTAATCTTGCCATCTCGCCAGAGTTTGTATTAATATTTTTTTAATTTGAGTGCAATTTTTGAGGCAACCATTATCTCCCTTCTGTCTTGTAAGCCCCTGTTTTGATTTACAAGGCTGAAGTCCTAGCTCAGTGACATATTGACTGGATTATGATATCTGCTGGCCAATCCTTTGAGGTCTTGCAAAAATCCGGGGAAAAGAAATGAGAGGAAAAGACATGGGCAGCTGAAGAAGTGTTCCAAAGGGGACTTCTAATTTACTACTGCTTGGTGAAAGTCCTGCTTTCAGCTCATAACCACTCCCAGTGCAGTCCAGAACAATAGTGGTATTTATTAGAGAGCAACCTCCTCTGATATACCCAGAAAAGACAGATGGATCTGAGTTTTTCTCTGGCGAACCACACAAAGTTCACCAGATGGAAACAAAGCTCCCTATATAGTTTCTCAGGCATTTTTGCCTGCAAATCCTTCCCTCGCAGCATGTCTCACTTCCTATGAGGAGCAAGGGCATTAAAGGGCTGCAGAAAGGACAGGTATGTCCGAGAAACTGAAGTCGTATTTCAGCATGGAGTCTTCTGTGAAAAATCTTATGTGATTTGTCAGAGAGGGAATACAGTGAAAAAGATGCCCTGTATTGAAAGATTGGAGTGTCGTATCAGTATTTCAACCAGTAAATGTTATCAGAGATGTTACAGCTCTGGGTATAATGGAGAAGCAGAACTCAGGAGTTGCCAAAAGGCAAGGTGCCTGGCAGTGCAAGGGAAGCACATCGAACAAAGGATGCATATGATATATAAGATAAGCTTTGGTGAGTCTTGCCTTAATAAGACATGATTTTTGTTAATTGTTTTTAAAATTGAAAAAGAGGCCAGTCATGTCATTGGGCAGCCATGATGGGAATATATGTGAAAATGGGATAATACATGTAAAGCTTTACACATTTAGTATCTATAGCTACCAGCAATGAAAACAAAAATAAAGTGCGCTGAAAAATAAATGCTTATAAACTAATTGCTAACCATCTTTCATAGGGAGCCTAGTAAAGTTAGAAAAATATATTTTCCAAGATGAAATTATCCTCTGAAAAGAAATGGTGAAATTTGGGATTAGTTTTTAATATTTTAAGAAATACAAAAGGAGGGGTTTGTCCTTCCAGAAGAGCCATTTTCAGTGCAAGCTCAATTACAGAGCTGTAACCTTCATTCCTTAACTATCCCTCCAAGTGAGACAATTTCATCTAATCTTATTGCTAATAGCAATAAAGAGCAACTTCAAAATTTCAAGCCAGAATTTATTCTGAATTACTTATGTGAGAAGAGTAAGAAAGCTAAGCCTAAATCTTTAGTTAGACGTCTTTAGTTAGACAAGACTTACAATTACATTTTGAAAATATTCTTATTTATATTGACTCACTATGGACTTCGTAGAGGTTCTCTTGAACTTTTTCCAAACACCTTCTGTCCATTTTTATGGATTTAACTACATGCATATTTAGGCTCTTCTTCTGGGTTTGGAACACGATCTAAATTCAGCTTAAAATGAGAAAAAAATATTCATAGAATGCCACTTCCTTATGCAGACTACTAAGAAGCTTATTTTCCTTCTTCTGTAAAATTTGTCACTCCTGTTCTGTTAAAAAAGTATGGAATGATATACTTGAAAAGACTGAATTTAGGGGTGCGTTTTCTTGACTAGCTTTTGCATTTTAAGAAATCTGTTAAAAATTCAAAGTTCACTCTTCTGTAGACTTCATAAAGCCAGTCGCTTTTACTCAGGGAGGAAAGCTTGTATTATATATCTGAATACATGTGATTTTATCCTGGGCTCAATTCAGGTGCATGGTTTTTGAAGCATCCTGTATGCAGTTCTTCAGGGCGACAAACACACGCAGTCATTAAAGAGCAATGATAGCTTTCATTCTAATTATATTAGTACGCCTGCTCTCTCAGATGAAGGCAGATTTCCTATAACAGAACAGCTTAGCACAAATGTAAATGGATCAACAGTTCACTCAAAATATGATCATGGCCAGTGTCAGACAGAGAACAATCACTCATGTAACAACACAATCACTCTGCAGTTAATGCATGTCACTATTTATTTGCAGGGAAATTTTTGAAACCAGAATTTGCATGGTCTGTTTGAAACTTGCCTGAGCTGAATACCTAGCACTTAGCTTTCTAGTGGGAGCTGTGACAGTAGCGCTGCTTGCAGTAAACTGCCACTGTCGTTTGTTCTGCTTCAGTGCTGTTTGACTGTCACAGCCTGTCATGTGGGAAGAAAGCACCACATCTAACCCCCTGTGACAAGGTTTAATCACTCCTATTACTCCTATTGGCTGTTCAAGCCACCTTGGGGTGTACAGCACACAGCTATGGATCTAAAGAAATCCTTGCTTTGTAAATGAGAAGGCTAAAATCTGGTTTGATCTGATCAACCACCTAACACACAGTTGAAAGGAACCAAAAAGATTAAATAAACAATACTAATGCAATGCCTGAGATAATTTGTTAATTGTAATAGTAATATTTTTATAATTAATATAATTATTAGGAATATTAAATTATATATTGTTCTTCAATATTACTTTTTTATGGACTCCAGGTATCAATAGGTATTAAAATTATGAATTTCTTGCTATATCTTTCTGGCAATCATTGTTTAATGTGGACATCTGTGCAAAAGAGTCACTTTGGGGTCCATGTGTTTATACCAAAATAACGAGATAAAAGTAAATACTCTGTCACATGCTATACCTGTCCAAATGTTAATGCTGGGCCAAAAGGTGAGAGGAGGAATGCTTAGAGTAAGCTTTGTATAAAGGAAACATTTAAATTAAGCCTTGCCCTTAACAAATCAGCACCAATTAATTAAAACTTCATATGTGCTTGATCTATATAATGAAACTCTGTATGCACTTATGAACTTATGGATCGGTAATGCAGCACAAGGGTTTATACACTTGTATCTCTGCTCTAGCCCAGTTCTGAAAATAAGCAAATGTCCTTCCTATAGAACCAGCACTTGACATGACACTAACTGGCCTCTCATATGGGGCTGAGAACTTAATAAGTAATCATGCTGCTACCATCACATACCTGAGAAGGTTTCTTTAAAATAGGAAGGCAACTTTTTAAAAAAACGAATACAAAACCCCCACAGATACAACTGCCAGTACTCCATTGTATTTGGATTAAAATGCACTGTTTCATTTTCTTTTCTAACAAGTGATTTCAGGTGAAATAAAACATAATTGTGGGCCAGAGCATTTCAAAACTTGCAAAAAGCATGCAAATGTGTGAACGGGTAGAAAGTGCATTACATAAGGGTTTTAAATTTTCACGAGAACTTTATCTAACAGGAAGGTAGATTGTTTTTACATTTGCAGATATAAAAACACTTAACTGTATTTCTTTTGGCCAACTTAAAAAAGAGAGAAAAAGGACAAGTTGCTAGTAAAGTTTCAGTGCTCCCTCTAGATTTTCTTCCAGAACAACCAAATGTAAAATACTCTTTTCTGTGTAAAAACTATTTATAATGCTCACAGGAGCTTGTACCACTTACCTATGTCCAATCTAACTTAGATAGAATCATTGAATGGTCATCTACTTCACCCCCCTGCAGTGAGCAGGGGACCCCTTCAAACACATCAGGTTGCTCAGAGCCCTATTCACCTTGAATGTTTCCAGGGACGGGGCATCAACCACCTCTCTGAGTAACCTGTTTCAGTATTTCACCACCCTCAGCATAAAACATTTCTTCCTAATAGCTAGTTTAAACTTCTCATCTTTCAGTTTAAAACCATTCCTCCTTGTCCTATTGCAAGGACAGTCCAAGCTAAAAATTCTTCCCCATTTTTCTCATAAACCCCTTTTAAGTATTGAAATGCTGCAATAACGTCTCCTCAAAGCCTTCTCTTCTCTAGGCTGAACAACCCCAACTCTCTCAGTGTCTCTTCATAGGGAAGGTGTTCTAGGCCTCTGATCATTTTTGTTGCCCTCCTCTGGACCTGCTTCAAGATGTCCATGACTTTCCCATGCTGAAAGTTCCAGAGCTGGACATGGTATTCCAGGTGTGGTCTCACCAGAGCAGAGCAGAGGGGCAGAACGACCTCACACACACGTTCTTAGTCCCCCAGTGAAGAGAAGCTATGCTGCCTCACACTGTCAATTTGGTTAACACTAGCAGGAGCATTACAGAATTTCTGGTATCAAAGACAAAACTTAATTGATGTTTTCTTTTATCTGTCAAAGATCTGTGAAGTATCACTCAGAAATAGCCAATTATAGTGCCCTAATCAGCTCTATACCAGTATAAGTGGGTTGCTGCAGCTAATCCATCGCCAGAACATAATGCATGCTGGTACTTATTTATGGTGGGCTGGAAAGCCAGTTCATCAACCACATGTTTACACTATACACGTTCTCCTTCATACCTTCTGTCCACATAATTTGAATTTATGTTCTCTTCCCTCAATTTGCTTATCAATTCTTGATGGCGATAAAGGACAGATCAATATAACATTGTATTGTCACCCTGAAAGCAAGTTCATGGAATTTGAATACTGGACCATCTATCTGAGGTATCTGGTTTCTTGAGTTCTCCAGGAACATAGAACAGCTTAAAAAATTTCATAAATTGAAAGGGATGAATGTTTTTCTCCTTTTTTATACAAAAGGTGTGGTATTAATAAAATAATAATCCTAAACTTTTGGATTAACTTTTTCCTTTTTAAAAAAATTCTTCACAATATTCTATATTCTAGGCAAGAGCATTGACATGAATCTTTGGATATGAATCATAATAGCAGATTTTCACATCAGGTATTTGATTCCATCTCTGAACTCTGAAGCTTCTGCAGTGTGAGTGGCAGCAGGAAATGGCTTTCAAAGTCTTCCTAACAGATGGAATAAAATCTGCCAGTTTATTAAATTACCACACAACTATTTTTAGTTTCCATTTCTAAATACTTTTTCTTCTTTTGTCATATAATATGTCATTGCTAATCAAATCTCAAACGCATTACTATTTTGAGAAACAGAAGCTTCAACTGGCAGTTTATTATCCTTTGTCCTGAATATTTTTTGTTATGCTGTTGTGTTTGGGTTTTTTTTTGCCAAGTTATGGAGTATTCATACAACATATATATTACAAAAATGGCGAAAGTAAGCAAAAATATCAGTTTATAGGCGTTAAAGGTATAAAAACATTTTAGTGATGAATAATCACTGTGAACTCTGAGACTGTAACCTAGATAAAAGATAACTCTGCTGAAAGCTAACAAGTAGAAATGCCCTCCTAATCACTCTGCAACTAAAAGCAAATTCCTCAACTGGCTGTGGTAAACCACATCAAACTGCAATATATTTTATTTTTGATGAATTGTGCTTAGAAAGAAGAGGAAGCTACTCAACTCTTGTGAAAATTAAATCAATTGTTTCTTCCTCCCTGAGAACTCTATCATAGTGACAGATATTCTTAGTGTACAAAGAAACCTTTGGAGGCAAATTTGCTTGTAATTCAAGTGTTACAGAAAAAAAAAAATCATCTCTTTGTTCATGTACTGACCTAAACACTCTCTTCTTACATGAGGTCTATTATTACTACTACAGCTACACTACAGTATGGAAGTGATGATATTAAAAAAAGTATTGAACATTGTTTGCTAGTATTACCATAGTAAATACTGCAACACTGAAAGGAAGCATGTTAATTGCAATGTGATTAATTCAACTGCCAAATTATTGTTTTATTTAAGGACAACAAAGAGTCAAGCAGCAACTTGCAAATTGATGCCATATCTGATTTTCAGTATTGCATTAGACAACAGTCAGCCTCAGATTGAACACAAAAATGAAACTGAAAGAACTCCATAGAACGCAGAGAGAGATTTAGATTGTAGTGATTCTCTACAGCGGACTTGTGACTTCTGGAAGCTGTATTGATTTATATCGCTGCCACAAAGAGCAATGTATAACACTGAGAACCCTCAGATTTTAGTCCAGTTCTATTGAATCTCACAACTGAGAAGAAAGGGGGGGGGGGGTCCGCGGGTGTTGGTTTTTTTTGGTTTTTTTGAGACTGCTAAACTGACTGATGTTGCTCAGGTACAAACAAATAAATGCCTCAATGCATGAGGCTTTCAGTTTCTCTCAAGAAGAAAACTTCATACACATCTCAATTAAGGCATGGAACCTGCTGAACCTTTTCCAGTCAGACATGTAAACTGTGAAATAACTTTGCAAAATGGACAATAAGGTATGATTTCTTAATAGTGCTAAAAATGCATTAGAACACTTAACTAGATGAGTTTTGCTACTTATGTCATATAGCCACTGAAAACATAGAAAAATATTAGAGCTTATATTTTTTTCAACATTTCCAACTATTTACAGCATCTTTGATTTTATGCTTTGTTGCAGAGAAATATAATAGCAGCTCTCACAATCCTGTGTTTTTGTCTTCTTCCTATTGACTTCTCCTTTGATGATAATGGGTAAAAAATCACAGAAAATATATATTTTTAAAAAACAATTAGTCTGAGAGATGAATTTGAAGGGCTATATAAAGGAGCCATCTTCAGAGAAGGCGTCAATAACAAAGAATGGGAAGAAGAAAAATAGTGCTTTCAAAAGCCAAAGGTAATAACAAAGGCTCCACTAAATGCAAGGCTCCTAGGTCAAAGGAGTTTAACAAAATTCTTATTTTAGGAATTGTACACTGGTTTTCTCCAATGAAAAGAAAAAATTTAAGTAACTTTCATTCCTCAGAGCTGCAGGCGTTCCATTTATTTCAGGAAAAACAATATCAAAATAGCATCTTTCAGGTCTCCCAGAAACAGTTTTCTTCAGAATCTAATTGTCATTTAAATCTAAATGCGATATTAAATAGAAAAATCTCTCTTTTCTGTTACAGTCTTGGCAACAAAATAGTTTATTGAGGGAGTAATTAGGTATAGAAAAATTAGAATATGTAATTTTTTAATTTAAGATGTAATATTTTACAGTTATTGCAATATGATATTGTATTGTTTAAATTAGAGCACAATAATTCATTACAGCAACATTCAGTGGCACTAGGCCTTTGGCCTCTTGCCTAACAATACACTAGACAAGAATTATTACATTGTAATTCACATGCTGTCATGCCTTATTGCTTAATTAAAACATAACCTTTCATGACATGACAAGCAATTTGATTGTTACTGTAATAGATTATTATCCCACCTAACATATTTTAGTTTTACAACCTATTATTTTTTGTACATCCTCTGAAAGTTATCAGAACAAATGCACATGCGTATCTTTTTGTGTAAAGTTTGAGGAATAGGAAGAATAGCTAAGAGCACAAGAGTTGTTTTGTTTTGTTTTGTTTTGTTAGGTGTTCCTTAAGTAAAATTTGCCTTTTTTAGCTTCATTTTGCTTCAGCAATTTATTCCTGAAAAAAATTGAAAAAATACTAAGATTCAAATACCAGATTAGCTGGCTGCCTGTATTTAGTAGCACTACTCAATTAACTAAATGGTAAAGTTATACTATTTTGTTGAATTCTAATGTGGAACTAAACAAAAAATGAGGCTGCGGTTACAGCGTCTTTAAAATTCCACATAACGAAGTCGCCAGTTTAATTTTGTTGCAATATAGCAGTTGGCTGTTCTGCTTTCAACATTAAGTAGTTCTTCAAACACAGTTTTCAGGAATAGTTCCTTAACTCCTTGAATCATTTTCTTCTTAAAGTCTCTCCCTTTCCAATATGTCTCATACTGAAAATTGATAAATAGAAAAGGCAATGAGTTGCTACTAAAACACACGAGTATTACATGAAAAACTCATCCATGAGCTGAAATGGAAAATGTGTCAACAGCTTTGAAAACACACTCTAATACTCCACCTTACATTGCGATTATTTTAATTAACCTGCTCATTTAATGCCTTCACATGTGCCTGAAAGTATGCAACACAACACAAACACTTGGTTATTAATAATCTTTTGGCAACAACCAATTCCAACTTAAAATATGCAAACATGGAACTCTGAAGTTAGGTGTGAACAAAAGCCTGGATTTCTTGAGAAGACTTACAGGCAATGCACAGAAAATGCATGCAAGATGATTTTAACACGGAAATGGTATGTCCCATACCTAACAGGTGTATTACCGGTTTCATATAATATCAAGGTGCAATTTAATGAGGATCCACTGAACCCGGTATGTCTGCAAGGTGACTGGGTTGTCCCTGAAACTCTGTCTCTGCTATAACTATAAAATGTCTATGATGTGTCTGTGATATAAATGAAACAGCTGCAGTGTTTGATCATATGCTGGCAGTTTGTGTACAGATGCAGAATGTGTAATAAGAGCACACTTTATTAACTTGACTGATGTTCTGCTATTTCACTGGTTCCAAAAGCCAAAGGAGATTAGGCTCGACCATGTTATCCTGAGAATAATTTATTGCTGCAGCTATTCAAAATGAAATACCTATCATTAATGTTTAATTGATTAACATAAGCAATAGGTATGCATTGGCCTCAGTAGATCTGACATTTCCTATGATCTTTGAACCTGGGTCTATAGGTAGAACTATTCTTTTGAGTTAGCCAAAGGCACAGTTTAACTGTAGTTTAAAACAGCTGCCAACACTGAATGTATGCATACATTTCCTGTTAATAAATATTTCCACAGATATAGAGTCTAGTGAAAGTTATGGCGAGCTTTTACCATTTCATAAGTATGAAAATACACAAATTGTGAAGGCGTGATAATGAAGTTAGACCCTGACAAACCACTGGCTGTATTATGTTGTACACAAGCATCTTTGTTCTCCTTAACATGTTAAAACATTTTTGTTCTACCAAACTGTTCATGTTTTAAACAATTCAGCATTCTCAAAGTAGCCAAATTACAGTAGATGTTCTTCCCAAAGGGCCAGAAATAAGGAGAAAAATTTCATTAGTACCTAGATGTTGTGCCTCCATACATGCAATATGGAAATCACAATAACATTGCTAATTATAGGCAAATATAAAAGTTTGCAATGGGTTACTTTGGACAAAGAGCTATATCACAAAGAAATTCTCTTTCCTGAGGTGTTCACTTATTTATTGTCTGGAGTATGAATTACATATTAATTACAGACAGTGTTGAACACTCATAAAAGATCTAACATATTTGCACTAATCCTAAAAGTGTGAAATTACTCTAGAAAATAGCCACCTTTATTTTACTTTATTATTTATTTCCCATTTTTCCCCCTAGCCTTCACTTCTATCTCTGAGTCTAAACCTAAGTTTTGTTTCATTTTGTCCTCACAGTTTTACTGGAAGAAGTATGAAGACCTGGATTCTAAGTCACTCTGCTCCCACATTCCCAGTTTGCTTTCTTCTGTAGTCTTGCATAGGAAATACACATTTTAATAACCTTGCTGGACACAAAAGGGGTTTTGAAAAGTCAATGTAGTCCTCTGATAGTACCTCTGTCCAGCACCAGCCTTACTCATTCCTGGTTTAAGTTTTCCTTCCCATCCCTTTCTCTACAGCCTTTCTGCTGCAGCTGAGAATTAAATAGCTGTGACTGCAACAAAAAAGAGGGAAACTGTAAAGAAAGCAAAACTATTGATACCTCGTGTAACAATCCCCTTTTGTTACTGGAAGACCAAATAACCTTTTCTTCTTCACTTAACAATAGCATGTGCATTTTGGAGAATCCCAGCAACATGCACTTTTATCCCAAGTTTCCCTCTTGGGCTGACACAGAAGCACAGATTCAACAGACATTATCAAGCTCCAGTATACATTGGGGTTCTGAGGCTGACAGGTGTAAAGAGGCATTCCAGCTCTGTTTGTTTTGCAGGGTAGTGTATATTATTGCAGATTGTCTTCGTTTAAAATGGGCAATGTTTTGCCTGTTCTTTACCACTGCATTTTAGAACCCATGAGATCCTCTAGAAAACGAATTGCTTCCCTGAGATCAACTATGTTTGCTCATGGGGAAAAGTATTTGAATCCCAACAGCTGGGAAAACAGAAAATAGAAAAAAAGACAGACATAGCAAGCAGAGAGGTGTTGATAAACAGGGACTGTTGAGACGAACTGGCAGCAAACTCACAGCCAACTCTGTGAGGAATGGGAAGAACTGAAAAGTGCCTATATCCTTTATCCTGTTTGAAAAAGTTATTGAAAACAACTGGAAAAAGATGAAAGAACTGACCTACAAGGGCACGGTATAGTTTACAGAGATTTATTTACTAACCCCTGTCTAATTCTGTTCTGAATACTCTGTATTCAAAAATAACTCTGCTAACTGGTGTTCAGATAAAACTTTTTAACCTGGACAATTTGTGGTCTCATTAGACCATAATCCGAGGACAAAATGCATTCAAAGATAAAGACATCAGCCAGGAGTTTCTACCATGACAGCATACAATGTTGACAATTGAGGATCTGAATAAACACCTGATTGGGTAAAATGTTAACAATTCATTCATTTTTCTGGCAGTCGTTTTTTCTAAGGAACATTAGGTATCACTGCCCCCAGTCACCATTTGTGACTGCAGACCCCACTCCCCACCGCCACTCCCCTTCTGAAGTCTTGCTCTTTTGTTGATTTTAAAACACAGAATTAAACACAGGTTCTATGCTCACCATCTCAAAACTATCAAGTTCAGACATTCTGGGAGTTTGGCATATTGCTGTTAGGTATTTCTACTGTGGCAAGCAGAGATTTGAATTATCCCTCCTATGTTGCTCAGCAGCCCAAAAAAAGTTTAAATCATCTCTGAAACTAAGCAATTCCCAGTACACACACACACACACACATTTTTTTTTCCATGGATCTTTACACTTTACAGCTAGATCTGTTTGTATTCCAGATTTAAGGATATGTCAATAAGCATTTATACTTTGATTGTCTCCAGCACAGATATTCCTGAAGGCAATGTAATTCCTCTAGCTGAAAAGCTTAGCATCATCAAATAAACCATCAGGCTCTTTTCAGAATTCTAAAATATCATCTCTGAAATATGTTTAAATCTTTTTAGACACCTTGAATACTTTCCATTTCTAGAAAAGAGTAAGAGAACAGGTAAATGTGAAATATAAAGATTGAAACTGGACAGATTTCTTCCTTGAAAATCTGATGACTATTTCAAGAGCTCCATTTTGACCGAAATTTGTTAGAAGTCACCAGAAATTAAAATTATTAATAAGGAATAAATAAGTTCATTTTAAAGTGTTCTAAGTTATCTAGACTGTCAGACAAAAGATGGTCAGACAAAAGCTGATTTCTGAGACCAAACAAGTTATTGTTATATCCTTGATTACTGTTTAAACAACAGAGAAATCTTTATGTAGATATATATTTGGCCTCATTTCCAGCTTTTTTTTCTTGACTGCTTCTAATACTTCCTATATACCATTTGCAGTGTAAATTCTCTGCCAAATATCTCTCTGAAAATGTTAGAGTGCCTTTTGTTCTTGTCCATCCACCATGTTCTTATCATTGTCTTTTTGTTTCAATGTGCTTCAGCTCAGATGAGAATACAGGACTCTGTTCAATGACTTCAGTGACTTCATCTCAACTGACTCCAGAATGTAAAGGTCATTATTGAGGTACTGAACTGAATCCTATAAATAAACAATTGCTTAATAAATACGATAAAATCTGTGTTTCTTTTGACTTGGGTCACAATTAAGGGAACATTTACAGATAACAAACTGCTCACATAGTGAAAGATTTCATTTTAATACCAAACAACTTCTGTTCAGAAAGTATATATTGCTTTGTAACACTATTTGTGATCCAAAGAGCTGCCAATTATTTGTATGATTTTCTTGTTTTTGAATAGTGATATTATGCCAATATTCAATCATATATCACGGAATTAAAAATGTTTATTTCCATAGTAAAGCAAATATTATGTCTAAAAATCTGAGGAGAAGAGTTGACACCCATAGTAATAAATGTTCAACAGTTCTGCAAGATTTTTCCTCTCAGGAAAAAACAGATGATAGCAAAATAATGATGCTGGTCTGTTCTCCTACCTTTTCTGATGAGTTGGCTGCAGAAAAACGTATAAATGGAAAGCTCAATTAGTGTAATCTATGTATCCTTGGATGTCAGTCATACTGTTGAGAGGTGGGACTTTCAGGATCTCTCTGCATTAATTAAGAGTCTCTCTCAGAAGAGCAGCCATTACATCTAAGGACCAAAAATAAGTTTTAATTAGAGTTTAGAAGACAGTATGTCATACACATATAAAACTAGTTCTTTAGTAGAAAATAACAAGGAATGAGGCATTATTAGTAACAAGACAAAGGGCACAAATCTGTTGCTTTACTTAACTTCAGAATACAAAAGCATTTTCATGTATGTAAGTCTGCCTGGAAAAACTGGACAAGTTCTGCAATCCAATGTGGACACCAGTCAAATTTCAGTTAGGTTCTATGAATGGCAATGTGATTATTAGATTCCTGTCGAATTATTGATACTGAGCTGATGCTGAGGGAAGGTTATTACACAGGTGAAGTGAGATTATATTTCTCAAGTCATAGCAAGGGTTTTTTTCTTGTTCAGGCTGTCTTCTCACTCCATATACAAAAGAAAAAACAATGCAAGCTCAGCAAAAGGGGGCAAGTGGGCTTGTAAAATGCATCAGTTTCATTCACGGAGTCATACAATATGTAGGCAGTTGTTGGCTGGCCTTAGACATGTCAAGGTTCAAGAGAGGTTAAAAATTAGCTGTGCTAACTGGTGTCAGCTGCCCGAGAGTGCTTTGCTCATGGCATGACTTATCTAAGGACAATTCAATATTCTGCCTGAGACTCATTAGGGAAATAATATATAAATAATTAATTATATCATTTATGAATTAAAGGAAGGAAAAAAAATTTTAAAAGCTGATCTGGAAAATAAACATGTCAGCTAATAACTCAGACATGAAAACGGGTAAAATTTAGAGAAGAAGTTTACATTCCAGAGAACAAGAAACAACTTTTTTGTGCATGGCTGAAATAAGAAAGATAATGAACTACTAAAAAAACTTCAAAACAACAAACAGCCTGCTTTAGAAAGGATTAGATAGGAAAAAAAAACCAAAACCAAGCTCTATATGGAATTAGGAAAGAAAAAGAGACTCATAAATACGAGATTTCAGTATTACAAATATTCTATTGCTATTATATTTCATTAATACTAAGGTATTCATTTTTGTAAATACCTTAAATAGACAGAATTTTTTTCTCAAACACTTGCCTGAGAAACACATTATAAATTTCCTACCTAATCAATATACCTGAGGGGTAATGAAAACCAGCAACAAATACAACAATAAAAAGCAGCAGCTACTGCTGGTAGATTGTTTAAATTTTTTTTTTCTAAATAAAAGTGTTGGATGAAAGTAATACTACAGTGAGGGAGCAATCAGTCTTTTAAAGACATTCAGAACAATGTGGTCAAGAATTTATGTTAATGTCATTAATAAATATTTCTAATAATGCTTGCTCAAATTCATTCTCACAAATTTTTCCAGGCAGAAAACTTTTGCTATACAACAGACACTGAAGCACTCTCCCAAATTTAGTGACCAGGAATATTACTATCTTTACTAGAAGATTTCAGTGAGTAGATTCAGACCACCATATATGATGGCAGTACAAACCAATATGACTTGAGAACATTAGTACTGAAACCTGGTTTTTATTCTGTAAATTTAAGGAATTGCAGTGCAAAATAGTCTATCCTACAGCTATGGATACATACATATTACTAATCCTGGTATCTCCTTCTCTGTAGACCTAAGATTTTTTTCACATGATGACAGATTTCAGGAAAGGATATGTTTAATACTGGCTGGTACCATGAGTAGGTATTTTTAAATGGAAAGAGCAATGAATTTATCCACGGTTTGTCACTTATATTCTCTGAAATGAAGCAAAGTACTGATTCTTGTTATCTGCAGTCTCCTGTCAGTCATATTTAGCCCATTTCTTGTCAAGTGCTTGTCCTGATTAAGAAGATGGCAGAGATAATAGACACACTAAACTCCAGAAGAGACAGATAATCTTTGTTCCTCTAAACAATGATATGAATTTAACAATGGTTTAATTTGCTGTTATTCACAAGGGACAATGTCAAGAAACAAACCAAAGGACTGCTAGTGAAGTATGGATTGCATGTTAGCAGCATGGCGCCTTCTCATGCCTTTACTTCATGTTTCCTAGTTAGTTTCTTCTCCAATATGTTGCTTTGGAAGCCAGCTGTGAAACAGTCTAATGGACAATAAAATCTGGAATATCTACTGAACTGTGACTGAGATTTGTGACCTGCCTTAAACTGAATCAGATTCAACAACAAGACTTCTTACAAGCAGCTCTCACCAAGAGCCTGGCAGAGTGTCAACACAGTTGAACAAAATATTTGACACAGAGCTTGCTGAGAACTGCATGGTATTACGTATTATCATTAAAATAACTTTTGAAGGTAGATGAAGTCACATGAAAAGGAGAGTAAAAGCAACAATTCCAAAATGTTTCTTAAGAATGAAGAGCATGATATAGCAATTGAATTATATTGCACAGACAATTAGGGTAAGAGCAACAAGACTAAAATTTCTTCAGGCACTCTCCTAGACAACTTTGAATCCTTTATTGAAAGCTAAAAGTTTGACATCTTGTCCAAACTCTAAAGTGAAACCTGAATATCAATACGCTCGTGCAAGTGGTGGAGATAAGCTAATAAACATAATGCCTAACTTTAAACTGCTATTAACATTTGTAATCTTAAACAGTTTCTGCTGAAATGGTAGTGATGTCAGATAAAAGTTTATGCAAGAATTATATAGAAGTACACAATAAGACACTGAAAAATATAAAATTATAAAGAAAAATTAAGGTAAATTCAAGTGAAATTTGGTAACAGCAAAGAAGGACACACAGCAGTTTCTCCATGGCAAGTATTGTCTATGGATCAAGCTGTCTTCTTGGAACCCATCCATTTATCATACAGCACTGGAGTCACTTTGAAAATGATTCCATTGTAGTCAGCAACACCTAGATTGTGAATGGAAGTTATTAATCAGACAGCAGTGCCACAATGTTTTCTATTGTCAAGACAACAACCATTGCTGACTTTAATGGATAACAGAAGAGTTTGTTTTAAAATAGGATGCACCTGTATGTGATAAATTTGGTTTCAGCATTTTGCTGCCTTATTTTGCTACCCAATTAGCCTTTCAGTTTGTCAACTTTTTCTTAATTTTCCTAATCTCAATTTCTGCACTGGATTTTAGGATCACAGCAGAAACATGACAAAAGAAATTATATTAAAATTTATATTTTTTTCGTTATTTATTGTGATTTTTTTGTTTGGTTTTGATTACATAATTACATTGTTAAGAATTGAAGAAGTTAAGAACATCGTAATATTATTCTTCTATTATTACTTCATTATTACATAAACGTTTATTAATTGTGGGGGGACAAAGGACATCTCAGTAACATTTCTTCTATCTGGCTGACTTAATTTGGCTTTCGCCGGCAAAAACAATTATCATAGATAAGATATAATATAGAGTAGTCAGACTTACTAAGAGAGAATTAGAACTACCAAGAGACATTTTTATCTCTTGGACTTCAGCTACATTTACACACTTCTTTTTATTTTCGGAATTTTATGACCTAAAAGGTGTTAAAATGTTAACAAATATTACATAGAAAGGAAGAAGTCAAGGCAGCACTGGAAAAAAACAACGTGAGAGAGACTGAGAATGCAACAAAGTTCTGTAGAAAGACTTGAGGTTATATATGAAGCAACTGGACTTGCCTAAAGATGAGAGAAAAATATATTTTAAGCAACCTGCCACGCTTACTTGAACACAGTCACGCTGCTGTGCTCCACTGACCTGGGCAAGAGAACCTGTTATGATCTTCAGCCTTTTCTGTATTTGTATTTTTGCAGGGAATGGATAACACAACTTCATAGGGAGGTACTCTCTGTAACTTTGATCTTTGTAAAACTTTACAGAAATGTATCACTGAGACATTTACAAATTTACAGTTGTGACAAATTTGCAGCCAAGCCCACAAGGTTCACTCTGCCAAAAAATGGAGCAGTGTCCTGTCCAAGCTACTATGAACAGTAAAACAAAATAGTTGCATATTCTATCTGAAGAAGCACTTGTAAAGGATGCATAAGGCACCAACTGCCATGAAACTGGGGAAAGAATTTGAGAACAGGGATACAGTCTGAAGTTACGTCAACCAGTGGATGTAGTTCTCCAAAAGTGTTGGTAAGGTCTGTATCGCTTGAAAGACAAGCCTGCAAGACAGGCTGGGGAAGAGACCACAGGTGCAGCCTGCCCCCGTGCTGTCATAACAATAAATAAGGTTATCTGTCACCATCAAGCCATCTGGAGAAGTACTTTATACTGTCCTGAATAGATGCTACACATTTATTTAAGTTTACAAACAGTGCTTAACATAACATTGATTTGATAAGAAATAGATTGTGTCCTATAATTAAAGTCTGTTTCACAGAAAATGTGCAGGCATAAATTGTACGGAGAATATCAAGGGTATTTTGGTATTATTGATTTATAAGTGATGATACACAATATCAAAGGAAAACAAATAACAGTTCAAAATGCTAGATACAGCATCTGTGGCAAGGGCTTTCAGTCAAGTACTGAAAGCAGTGATCCAGCCATCATTGCCTGGATATTTTATACCTTCTTGCAGAAGTTATTTAAAGCAGAGGCCAGTTACATCGCTATATATTAACAAGTCAAAATGTAAGAAAAATAATCTTTCCTGTAAATTGCAAGTTCACAAAAGTAACACCCCATCTATCTTTCTCTTTTTCTTGCTTGTAAGGTATATTCGTGTGATTAAGGGTATGTATGTGAATATATACCAGCTGATCATGGGACGATTTGTGGGACAAAAACTAAATTGCAACTAAACAATAGGGTCTGGCTTGAGACTCCTTCTCTTGTAGAACACAAAATCTAGGCTAAGAACATGTTTTATCAGAACACTGAATAATTGTGACATTTATTTTTCTACCGCTACCTCTTCAAATAGTCTTTAGTATAGTGCACCCTTGGTACACTCCCTAAATGTCATAATGGGAAAATAAATGACAAATATAATTTTTTTTCTGAGAAGCAGACAGGTAAATTAAGATATATTATGTACTACAAAGATAGTCTAGAGTGTGTGCAAGTGAAACCAGCACTGGAATTAGTTCTAGTTCCTTTTCCCTCATGGCCTCTCTGCTGACAGACTCAAAATCCTTGTAACTTTGCATATGTAAAATATGAGTGATGAGGACATATTTGGTATTCTGAGAAAGATCTATGTGTTACACATCCTTCACATTAAATCCACTTCACTGCAAAAAGCAGTTGCAGCATTTTTGTGTACAGGCATAAGGTTGCTGCAGCCTCAACTATAAACTCAATGAAGTAGCTCTTCCTATGGCTGTGTTCTTTCCCTGATAAACTTAGCATATCAAACACAATTCTCTCTTTAACACCATTTTTTTTTCCCTGTGGACTCCAACATACGGGGCTTAATAATATCACATTGGATTGCAACTGTTAGCCTACACTTTCCTATTCTGCTTCACATAACAAAGGTGCATTCTGCTGCCTACTTTCAGTGGCTCTCAGAGATGAAAAGAGCACGTAGCCAGACATAGTTTTCTAATAGATGGGCAAACCTTCAATGCAAACATGATGTCATCAAGCATATATCCACCCCTTAGATTCAAGGATGCAGTTTAACTGAGCAAAGACATTAAACTAGCAACATTTCCTAGCTTTATATCCAACAAGAAGATTAACTAAGGCCATCATAGCTTTCCTGTGCTACTCTTTAGCTCCCTAGAACCATTTCACCTGCTGTTGGAGCACTACCGTAACAACCAGAAAATAAATCAGCACTTCTCCACTCGGGTTGGCTGGCTGATGTACTATGGGGAGTAAATGAAAGACCTCATTAAAGTCACTTTTCTTCACCAGCAAATACAAGTTGGGGCAGGAGTGAGCAGTCATATGAGCAGAAAATATACTCTAGAAAGTCAACATTTCTTTTCCGTGTGCTGCTTCTGTATATTACTCTGTTTCTAGACTATGTAGTAAAACATATAGTTCACACTATAGATTTAAAACAAAATGATCTGAACGATGATGGTGAAATTGCCCTTTTAGCCAAGCAATGATCCACAAAATTATCTGCTCCTTCTGATGACTGGAGGCAAATTTGTAACTGTCTTCTTAGAGGATCAAAATGAAAATAGGCTAATAGGGTGTTCAGTCAGACTAAAACAAAGCAACAGCAGCATCCTTGTACAACAGAAGGGTAAAATAAAAAATAAACTAAATGCATGTGACTTTCAGCTTTTTATGTGCACCAGCTAGAAGTGTAAAGTAATAACAAAATAAAGAATATTTATCTTTCATTGCCTTTACCCTGTGGATCATATTAGTGTGATAATATCTTTCAGTGTGCATAACACTGCTTCTGCTCACTGTACATAACTAATGAGAGTAATATCTGTACCAAACTTTCTGTCTCTAATTCTAATAGGGTGGCTTGATTTCTACTTAAAAATATATTTGCACATATTTGTTATTACAGTTCCTCTTATTCAACCACTATCTAAGTCAACAGAGCCATCTTCATCAAGACAGCTTGTATTTATCACACTTCATGTGCTTAAATCGTACGTCACCCAATTAAGTAAAGTCCAAGTAAATTCTTGATTGAGTATGAAGTTAACCATATGGTTAGCAACCAAGTCAGAAGAAACTAAATTAATTATCAAATTCATTTTTATGTAATTATTATTAAATACTATTGATTTAATGTTTGTTTTTTTTGTAGCTTTTGGTTGGCTTAAAATGGAAATAATAATTTACTGGTCACTGTTTGTAATCTAATCAAAGTACATCAACATGTCAAAAAAGGGCACAAATGCCCAAATAGTCCAGAGACATTCTTTTCTGACAGCTAGAGTGAAATAAAGCACAATTCTGACATTATGTCAGCTCATATCTTTTATTCAAACTCTAAGAAGTGAAACCAAGCTGTTCCCTGCTTGCTGCCTCTTTCCACCAGAATAAGAGCAGGACAAAAAAAACCCAAACCCTGAGTTATTTCACAACAGCCCCTAGCCAATTCCACTCACTGCTCTTTTACAAACAGGAAAAGCTCAAACCAAACTAAAAAGAATTTAAGGAGAATTATCATAGAATCATAGAATGTCCTGTGTTGGAAGGGACTAACAAGGATCATTGAGTCCAATTCCTGTCCCTGCATAGGACAACCCCAAAAATCACACCATGTGTCTGATGGTGTTGTCCAAATGTTTCTTGAATACTGTCATGCTTGGTGCCGTGACTGCTTCTGCAGGGAGCTGTTCCAGTGCTCCACAATCCTCTGAGTGAAAAACCTTTCCTAATCCTCCCCTGGAAAACATCTTCCTGTTATTCCCTTGAGTCCTAACATTGGCCACCAGGGACTGGCCTGTTCTTCCTCCTGGAAGCAACGAACTGCTATGAGGTCCCCCCTCAGTCTCCTCTTCTCCAGGCTGAACAGACTGAATGACTTCAGCTGCTCCTCATACGACTTCCTATCTAGACCCTTCACCAGCTTTGTGGTCTCCTCTGGACAATATTCAGTATTTTTATGTCCTTTTTATACTGTGGTGCCCAAAACTGCACATAATATTCAAGGTGTCATGAACATAAAGACCCATATGATGCTGATTTCCCCCCAAAATAGGAGCCAGCATCTTAAAATTGTGTACTGAGATCAGTGAACTCTTTTACTTTAGTCCCTAGACTTGACTGACACTGAGGATTTTAGGCTTAGCTTAGTAATAATAGAACTTTGTGGATTTCTAACTCTCATTGAACTTTTTAAGTCCAAGACAGGTGCTTAAAATTCTGAGTTAAATATTTTTATCTGTGAGGTAGGTAAAAGGAAAGCATCACCTTTTCCCTGGTTTGCATATGGATAGATAAGCTCTCAACGTTGATCTATAGAGCCTGATGGAGTATATGTGCTGCTAGCAGAAGAGTTAGGTACTGAAATGTCAAGGTCTTACGGGGCCGGTTTCCAGTGCAGTGCCACCAGAATCAAAGTAGCAGAACACGTAGTCAGACACATGGGCACACAGAGAAGACCTTATTTATAAAACCATAGGGAACTTGAGAACTTTCAAGCACTGCAGTCTGTAGAGTAACTGTGAAGGATCTATACCAGGATTGCTTGCGAATCCTTCTCTTTGCTCCCTGAGTCGTTCACCAAGCCCCATCCACCTACGCCAGCACCTATAAAAAATATGGATAATAGCCTCCCACTCCACAGGCAGATTTTGAAATTAATTTAATAATTATGTTTTAAATTCATACAGTAATGGTGAGTCCCAAACAAAAGCTCTGGCAAAAAGTAATAACCATATTCAGTATAGACTTGAAACTGGGAACAGTCAACAGTGCCTTAGGCCATTTGTTGTGCCAGGATGATTCAACAAAATATCAAAAAGCTATTTAGTCATCTCAGTCTGCTGCTGCAATTTAAATGAGGAAGAATCTGGAAAAAATAGTAAGGAATCATGTAGCTAAAGACTGTGGTATACAATAAGTAGAAATCATCTACCTAAAATACACAAGGACAAACTTAATTCTAGTATTTGTAACTCCTAATCACTTGATTTTGGAACTTCAAAGTTCTTTTGTTGAATATTTTTATCTAATAGATTATTTTTATTGTTTAAATACAGAGGACTTTGATAGGTGGTGTACAGGAACTTTATAGGAAAGGGTACAGTCAATAAAAAATTTAGCAAAGAAAATATCTTTAAGCTCATGAGCAACAACTTTTTTCATGGGACTTCTTAATACCAAAACTTCAATTTATGCATGTATTTAGGAATCTAATAAATAATTATAGCCTGAAGAAGAGCCGTTCCCTAGTGCACTGTATTTTTATAGTGCTGCTCATACTAAGAGAAGGCAAGAGATCTAAGAAGAAGAAGGAAATGGAGAGAGATTATTTATATTTTGTTGTGCATATAACCAAACAAAGAAACCCTTTTCATCAAAAAATAAAACTTGGTACATGGAAATGATTTTTTGGAATGCAAGAAATGGACCAAAGATGACAAGAAAAAAAGCATGCTTTAAAATCTGTTTTATAATAATTATACAGTTTCAGCAGAGTAAGTAGTACTTCCTCTGTATTTCAGTGTTTAAATCTAAACGAAAATACTTTTAAATTCCAAATAATCCCCCAAAATAATAAATATTACCAAAAAATTGCAAAATGGTTGTGCAATACTACTCACACTTCATGCGAATTAGGGACCTATAGCAACTTCTAATTTCATTTCTGTCTCTGAATTGCCTTACTCTTGGGGACACAATTTTGATACACATTCTTCATCATTATATAAAAACTAAGGCATAAAAATAATTTTTTATTTCTGGTTGCTCCCTTTCTTAATAAAATAATGACTTCTATTCCTTAGAATCCTATGAAAAAGAGGGAAAGTGGAAATGACATGGAAACCTAGCAGTTGGGTAAACAGTAGTAACACTCCTCTTTGCTCTGAATAATTTGAAATAAGGTTTTGTGATTTATTTTTTTTTAAATATATAAATCAAAATAACAGCAAGGAAAAGCATGAGATTTCTTGGGGACGGATGGGGGAATCTCTTGATTTACCTGACAGTTCCATTTTTTATACTTGCTTCTATGAAACAGAATTTTACACAACTACGTTGTTTGCCTGTCATAGCACCCAGAATTCTGCTATGACTACAAAGGCAGCTGGGGACTATCTGGATTTTGCAGAGCTTGCTTTGGTATGTGATCTATGCAGTACAGAAACATTAAGATTTGTAGGTTTTGAAAATTCTATGTAAATTTTTGATGTTACATGTTAAACACTAACAGGCTGATATTGAATTTTGTTTGAAAGAAACACAAAAGGTGACATATTGGAAGTACCTAACAGAATAAAGGCAAATGTGCAGTAAACCCCCCAGTGCAAAACATGCATTAAAGCAACAACGAATCAATCCTGTTAATTGGTGTCTGCTGTCCTAAGCAAGCCTGTCCTTGAGCTCCCAAAATGTCAAAAGTAGAAGACAACGGGGGGGGGGGAAATGCTATTTCAGATGCAGTAGTGGACGTTGCTGTGGTGTTGTGTCTTACAAACAGCACTTACTCATGCTCCCCAACTGCCATTTAGATTGTATAGCATAATCCCTAGTCTACAATGAGTTAGCAGAGGGTGCAAGTGGAATCATAACTACTTTTTAGCTGGTTTCATTCACTTTGAGTACAACCCTGTACATATTCCTGTAGGCTTCAGCTCTCCAATTAAAGCTACACCAAAAAGAAGGAGAAATCCCTGACCTTTCCTGTCTTCTAACAAGTTGCAAATCAATCAATCAATCAATCAATCAATCAATCAATCAATAAATAAATATTATCTTTGAGAACTGGCAGTAGTGCTGTATCAGTCAAACACGTACAGGCTTTACTGACTAGTCAGTGTATTTCAAACCTGTTGTATGTCAGATTCCACTTGAGCTGATAAATGCTTATTGATTTGTACAGCATTTGGCTGGCATCACTGAATAAAACTGGATATCACACAAATTTCAGAGTTATTTGATGATCTAAATTCTGAAATCTTATTTTTGAAAGGGACTATACACTTAAGTACTTTTGAACTAACCTGGTAAGTTGGCTAAAATTTATGAAGAAATTAGAGTTCTCTCAGGGTTCCCTTCTTGCCTTGCACACAACCAGGATATCAGAGTATGATAAATACATGTAATCTTGCCCTTGCAAAGGAGAATCGTTTAAAGCACATTGGACAGTGCTGCTCATACTCAAAATTCACCCTGGTGAATTCAGACTGGTTTTTGTATTGACTGTTCTAGTTGTATTGGCTGAGATGGAATCAGAAGGCCATTTACTGTCATTTGATTATGGTCAATTAAGTATGTTAAGTTTGACTTTGATAATATCTAATTTGTAAAAAAATCTAAGTATTTAATTTATCAAAGACAAATCTATTTATAAAATCATCACTTTGGTAGCCATTATAAATTCTGTTCTGTAAGTATGTACAGTTAATTCTGCCAGAGTAACTACTTTAATATTGCCTACCTAATTTTCTAGCTTATTTTAAGTGATATCTACAGCAATAGAATCTGTCCTACAATGGTAGCTAAGGTGATGCAATTCTTGTCTTTTTTAATTATTAGAGGTCTTTTAAGTTGTGCTGAGAAAGACTACAAGGATATTCAGTGCAGAATGTTACAAGACGGAAAGGTACAGAATCAAAGACTTGCCTGCAGGCACCAAGGCCCCTTGTTACAGCAGTTCTTTTTACTTGCACAATTAGAATACTTGTTTGAGCCTGATAAGATTTCAGTGCATATTGCATTTATTTCTATTTTATATTTATACCCTGTGACAGCACTATTCATATGGAATGCACAGGGCTAATTTACTCATGTCCTAATATGAATAAGTTGGTCGATGTCTCTTGTGATAAACTGTTGTGCATTAAAATTCTTCCTCTTGTATAGGATTATAATTATACCAATGAGAGAGGACATTGCTAGGATCTTTTGACATAGCAAGCATCTTATTTTCTTTCAGTGTCCTCTAAGAAAAAAACATTTTAAGGTGGAAAGGGATGAGATAAACAAAGAAAATGTTGAACGCTTCACATTTACAGTTTCTCACCTCCTGCAAAGCACTATACCTGCATATAATAAAATAAGACTTTGTTCTTCAGTTATCTGAAAACACATGTTCTAGTAACATGTTCAAAAAAGAATATAATAGTAAGTTTCTGTTAAAAGAATTCTATCAGGGTAAAGAAGAAAGGAAACAAAAGATGATGCATACTGCTAGTATGCGGTGTTGTAAGCTTTGGCAGATCTCTAATTGTCATAGACAAGACGGCAGAAGTTACTTCCGTCACTTTTGTGGACTATTTATACACCAAAGTTATTAGCACTCCTGAGCTTCTTTAAAAAAAATAAATCTCATTAATGAATTCTCAGTTTTTAGGCAGAAAATATCCTAAAGCAATTTTGACCTAAAAGTCTTGTGATGCATATCTGGGAAATCCTTTAGGAAAGGAAACACTAGGGTAATGCAGAACAAGCTATGATGGCCATACCTGGGTTTTGCTTCTCTGGGTGCAGGTGCTGTGAATGAAGTAGGTGGCATTACCACTGTTCTGATGATAGAGTGGTTAAAAAAGCAATTCCAAATGAAAAATGTTACAACAACTTAGTATTCTTACAATCTGATAGTTACCTAAAATTTTTGTGTTTCCAGGTTTATGTAAGATTCTAGCAATTTTAGTGACACAAGATAATGAATTTACGCAGATAGGCCTGGAATTTTTTGAAATAATGTGGTAGAAGCTACAGGTGTAAATTATAGGATGTGTAGTAAAGATTCCTGAAGATGGCTATGAGGATTTTTTTTCCTGCTGCTTAGGTAGCTCATATATACAACGTGTATCTTTCTACTAGAAGACAGCCAGAATGCACAGAAGAGATGAGGATAACATGAAAAAAATGAGGATTTTTCTTTGACCTTCAGAGACTGAGATGCACAAAAGTGATATTGCCAAGGAGAATGGAATGATAGTTTGGAAGGGAGCATCCAGATTCTACTGTCTTTTTTGGGGGTAAACAGTCTACACAGCCTCAGGGGGAAAGAAATTCCTGAAGAAATAGGTTCTACTATGGGAGATGGCAGAGGCGAGAACACAGATGAACTTGAAACAACTGTGAAAAGGAAGGAAGAAGAAACCAGGATGTAACCCCTGCAGATTCTGAAAGCAATGCCATACACAGAGTGAATGTTCCAGACTCTTCTGAGCTGTCTTTTAGACACTTTTATAAGGAAACCTTAATAGGCTCTTTGTATCCTAACCAAAGCTGCTACCACAACCACCGAAATACAGACATCCACTCCATAACCCATTGTTTACAGAGATAAAGGCAAAACAATTTTCTACAGTAACGTATTTGCATATATACTTACTTCTTACATTATTCTTATGCCTCTAATATGTGATCCAGCAAGATACCTGACAAAATAATTATAAGAATGCTGCTGCCTGCATAAATTCCTATTTGCTTAGAAGTCAGCAGGCAACTTCCAGATTCAAATTTACACATCCCTGAACACATGATGTGTGTTGAGGGATCAGAATCAAATCAATGCTCTAAGTCTCAGTATCAGAAATGGCTAAACAAGTGAAGTCTGTTTATCCACCAAAGTTAGGAAGAATGTGTGTTAATAATCCAAAACAAAGAAACGCTATAAAAAATAGATTTTTGTTTGGGGGAAAAAGAAAGTTTTACATAATGTTATATTGTTCACTGAGGGAAAGGTACTCATTATATAATTTTGATGTTTACACAGTGTGGTTTTATACTTCTGCAGTTGTCTTTTCAATAGGTTTTAAAGGAATAAAATATACTTTGACACTGCAGTACAGTGAAAGCTCCCTAAATCATTATAGCCCTTAGAGAAATCTGAAAGAAAAACTGGATACGCATGTTCTGGTTTATTTACAGTAATTACAGTAATTATTGTAGTTACAGTAATATATCTTTTATAAGTCCATAGCTGAAGTGAGATGTTAGATAATTTAGAAGAGAAACCCAACAAATTAGTTTGCAAAGAACCTCGATAAATATTCTAACTATATGATCTATCAAGGTACAGGCTAAGTGGATATTTCTTTTATATAGTCATACTAAAGCATATTTCCATATGTGCAGGCAAAAATGCACACTTTTAAAAATATTACTCTTAAATCCATGTCTTTGTTTTTCATGTTTCAATTAAATCGATAACTTCTCCCTTGATGAGCTTCTTTGTGTGTGTTTTTTATCTCAAAAAGTAATTTTGTATGTGCTTGTGCCACAGAAATAATTTTCATCTTCCATTTACCTATTTTGAAATGATTAGCTCTTGACTAACACAAACCCAGATTTTTTCCAAGTAAACATGTCCTTAATGTGAAACATATCCCCATATGATTGCAGTGAAATGGCTCATGTTTTTAGATATAAGCAAGGTATAAGGGTTTTCAGTGCCTGAGAAAAACTTACAGACCACTTGTGATTAAAACTTTATGAACCTAATGCTTATCAACCTCGAATAAAAGAAATTTTGCAGTATTTCCCTAGCCCTAGGGAACTGCTGCAACAATACAGGTTATATAACCCTTGGCTGCCAGTGTATGTTGCTTTTCAATTGAGGGTCATTATACTCCAAAAATCTTAAAATTCCACCTGATAAATGAAAAAAGTGAGACACTTTCATGGAAGAACTTTCAACTGCATTTTCCTAAAAATCACGATGCCAGCTGTTCTTTGAGTTACAGAGAAGGCAACATAAGTCTAGATGAAAAAAAAAAATCAATCTTTTTTCACTGTCCCTGTGGAAATGCTTCATTCTTTTTACTAGTTCTTAGATTAAAATTGAAATGCTTCTCTGAATACTTGTTAAAATCTTTGACTGAAGAGAATAGAATATTTCACATATTGTTCTCCTTTAAACCAAATATACCTATTGAAATTTGAGAAAAAATGTTTGTTTTAGAAAATATTTTAGAAAATCTAAGAGATAAAGAAACATTTTTATTTTGAACAGGTACTATTTAAAAATTGAAAGACAGATTTCTGCCTTTGAATTGTTGAATCAAGAACATAAGAACATATTCACCTTGAAATATTTTCCATCCGCAATTTCATGAGCACTTTGATAATTGTTTTCTTCTTTGGATGATATCTTTAAAATTCCCCACTTGGAGGAAAGCAAACCAAATTTCTATTCAAATATGTTTGAACATAGAAGTCTTGATTCAAATTGCATTGACTTCTTCAGTTCCTTTCTTTCAGCTTAACCAAACAAAGACCGTAGTCCAAGGATTAATCTGCCTTGCACTTGACAATTCAGTGAAAATCTGTGTCATCTTTTTTTTCAAGGAATGTCAAGGAGACTTTTGTGTTTAAAAATGCATTTTAATTTGATTCTGTTGCTTCTAAATCTTAATCAAGTAATTTTCAGTCTTTTTATGACTTGTGTGCATTTACTAATCAGCGTAAGTACAATGAACAAGATTTTATCAGTGTATTTATACCCTACTTATCTTTTTCAGGGCCATCAACCTAGATAGGGTTACAGCAGTAGAATTAGTAAAATCAAATCTAAGATTTCAGTTGTGTATCATGGGTGTTCCTGAATGGTCTCTCTGACTCTGTCATGTGGCTAAGTACATTCAGCCACTTTGTTTCAGCTGGTGCAAATGTCAGGCTGTCTCTGTTGAAGATTTTTTGCCCTGTGGTGCTACGGTTTTCTCTCCTTATGCATAATCTCATGTTTGTTTTTCACTTTACCAAAAATCTTAGATTATTTGTGTTTTAAAAATATTCCTTCTTCACTATTCTCAGATAAAAGTTGCTTATGTGGCCAAGGAACAACACAGAATCTATGCAGTCTATAAGACCTGGTGTAAAGTGTCACCTGTATGCCACAGGCCTAGTAATGTTTTCACGTACTACCCACTCCTGCATTCCCATCTAAAATGTCATCCATATCATTATAAGCTTTACACATCTTTAAAGCTTACCTGTTACAATACCCTCAAATGTCACTTTATCTCAGGGATATCAATACGCAAGATTACTTACTAACAAGGTAGCACTGTCTGGTTAAGGGTAAGCATGAAATAAAATTTTGTTACAACTCTAGCTTTGCAGAAGAAAAATCAGCACTTCAAAAATTAATTCCAATCAGCTGTTATATACTACATGTTATGTAAGAGACTGATCATGCATCCTGCTAGCAAGAGTGGAAGAAGAGCAACAGGGTGAGTATATTGCAACATTGTCCTATAATTTGCTCCCAGCATTCTGCAGGTTACACCTCAGCGACCCTCCCTAGTTTTTCATGCCTTTCTTTCTCAAATTTGTCCAGCTGATTTTTGAACGATGTAAAATTTGATCATCCTAAGCAACCCATGGCAAGAAGTTCTACATAATACAGAATCAATAGTCTTTATTATATTAGTAAAAGGTATTATACTTCTGTAATTTGTATTTGGGATGTATATCTGGGAAAAAGTTGAGCTCTGCCGAACTGTATGCACGTATACAGATATATAGAAATATATACCAGTGTATTAGACTGGGATTATGCAGGCAGTCCTTACTCATATAAACTTTTCAATTTATATCAAGATGCCTTAAATCAGCCTTAGGAAATCTAGTCCATAAACCATTTACAGAAGTAAGTATCTTCCAGCTCACCTCCAACCTTCATTTTCCCCATACTGTAAAGTCAAAAGTAATAAATGAATGACAGAACCACTCAGTCAGCTATTGCCTAGTTGTCCAGTTGTCTATTCAGTTGAATTTTTTTAATCTCGACTGCTTCTGAAGAATAGCAGGTGAGAATTGCCAGATATCTTCAAAATGTAACGTGTAAGAAGCAAAATAAAATCCAAACTCTCCAAACTCTTCTTGCCCTTTTCTTCTACACCACGTAAGATTAATTGAATTCCTCTTAGAAATTCAGCATTCTTTTTAACGCCATTTGTGCTACTTGACCATAGGTTGAAAATCGAAAGCTAACAAACAATATAAAAAATGTTCTCTCCCTCAAAAGATAAATTTTTAACCTCCCATCCTACAAATAAAAGCAAAGAGTAGACCCTTTGAATAATATGGAATTTACCAATTGCTGGAGAAGACAAGAGACATACACTACAAACTACCTGAGAACCTATTCTTGGTTTTCAGACATTTCTATCTTTCTTATTAAGTGGTGGAGAGAAACGTTGGCGGACACTATTCTGCTAGCAGATGGTACCTAAGCTGGAATTAAGTACTGCAACACTATCACATTTGGACACCATCCAAGATTGAATGCTTCCATTCAAGAAATGACTAAGTAAGCCAGGATTTCTCAGTCTGGAAAAGAGATGACTGAATGCGAATGTGATAGAAGTTCATAGGCATGGATAGAGATTAAATGCCCAATTTCTTTGCTAATAAAGAAAGTACAGGGCACTAAATGAAGCTAACAGGCATTGTGTTCAACATTTAAAATTAGTGCATAGGTGAGGGTTACTAAACGCAGAACAGACACGCCTGGCTCCGAAAGTCTGGAAAGATGTAAATTTTGTCACGGGCCAATGTTATGATAAGGATAGAATTCCCAGAAAATAAGGTACTTCGGAAATGTCAACAAAATCAACTCAAATGAAGATACTGTCATCATGCTTAGAAATGCCATATTGAGTAAACTGTGTTCTGTGCAGTTCTAAAAGGCTATTTTATGTTTGAATTATTAATGTCAAGCAGTATTTTTGTGTTACAGCTCTATGACTTTAGATTTGCTTAATTCTATTGCTGATTCTTACTGCTGTGGTTTGTACCTTCAGAATGTTGACTCTGATACCATTATTCAACATTTGCAATGCAAATGATCACACTGCACATACTGACCCTATTTATCATTTAAATAAAGACTTTTCATAATAATTTATCACATAAGTTCTTCACAGATGTTAAATACTTTTCCCTTTCCTTCATTACATTTTTGAATGGTCAACACTTCTGTTTCAACTGAATTATTCCGTACCCTGAATAATCAAGAATAGACTACAGCACACTGCAATTTATATCTAAACATAAGAAGCCTGAGAATATTTTCAAAGGAAATGCAGGTGCTCCCATCACCTTTCAAAACCATATTCTGAAGAAATTGTGCTGCTGTAAATTCTTATTTGCCATAGATTAGAGATGTGCTTTATGTGTAGGCCTGAGCCCTGAATTTTATTACTTAATAAATTATAAATTGTTTTCAAGTCACAAGTTAAGCATATTTGAAGAACCCACGAATAAAACTACTTACACTGTCCTGTGACGTAAATGGTGGAATTAAAAAACTCACATTCAATCTACAGTTTACTTTGCTGTTGTCTTTAACACTCCAAACAGGCAGATCAGTAAGGTTAAGCTTTTGCACAAATGCAGGAGTGCAATACCATTTTGTTAGCAGCAATCAAGTTTTGCTTTTTGCCGAGGAACAGCAGAGCAAATTCTAAAACTTCTACCAGCTGTGGTTTTGTGACAGAACTGCATTTTACCAGGTATTGAATAAAATTGCATCTTGGAGCCATGTGAACATGTGTATAAGGGATTCCACTGGTGTGTTTCTAAAACTGTTCATCTTTCACTAAAGTTTACAAGTTGCCAATGGAAATGAAAACAAAACCATCCTAGAAATTTCATAGCATAGAGAAGTCTCATACAAATAAGTTCTGAGATAAAGAAAAACAAGCAAATCCTTTGTTAACTATGTTCTTAATGAAATATTTATTCAATATCATCACAGGCAAACTTACACGGGAACACATTTCCTAACACACAAGCCAAGTGTTTTATTTAGTGTACTCTGTTGTGACCTATGGCAATGCTGAAGCAGTTTAACATTATGAAAACTGATTTATTTCAGGATCAGACAATTTATATAGAATCTAACCTTGCTACACAGGTAAAAGTACTTGCCCTTGGCTATTACTTAGCCTGACCACAGGGCTTTCTGAAAACAGCAAAATCTTTATAAGTGTCAGCTCATGGCTAAATCAATGTTTATGCATGATGTACCTTTGAATAGCAAACACTTGCTGCCTGCAAGCTAAACAATGTTTTTAACTGTTTGCCTATTTCTGGTCCTTCAACCACAGCACAGGGTGTTGCAAATCGCATTTAGGAACAATTATCTGCTGGAATTTCACGAAGAGGAAAATAGCATGATTAATGAAAAGTGACACACACAGATTACTTTGCTATGCTAGTCTCCTTGGTGAACGGGGGACTCGGTTGAACTGAAGCCTGACCTTTGTTACTTTTAACGAGGTCATCGTGAATGCTAAATGTTTGAAAGATTAGCCACTACAAATGTTCCAGTATTACTTAATGATGCTGCCACTAATGAACTGCAGGTAGCCAATTAAATATAATGATACAGTTTTCACCTCTGAAACAAAGGTTGAATAAAAAACTAAAACCTGCCATGTTTTCTGTCAAGGTGTTTAAAATACAACCTTGGAACTCTTATTAGAGCATGTTTTACTTGCACATAGGTAATTAATTTGGATAATTTGGATAAGCCAAAGGGTCCAGCTTTGAAGGAATTGTGTACCCTACTAACTGCTGGATCACTGCTCAGTAGCTGTAATGTTTACATCTCATTTTCATCCCCTAACAACAGACTGGTTCAACATCCTGCACTTTGCTGTAAAGGTGTGTGGTGTTATTATAAGCCCCGAAGTTTTCAAAGTAACTGTATTGTCACTGAATTAGCAGCAGAGAGCTTGTAGCAAAGCAGTGTAAATGTGAGGTAAAACTCAAGGTAAACAGCTGTAAAGTAAAACTATTAGCAGGGTTAAACATATTCTTTTTTACAGTATCAACTCACATTAACTAGCCATTAGTGTAGGTAAATGTGACTAACTGAAACTGAGAACGGAAGCTTGAAATCAGACCGTGAAGTTACTGCTGACTGAAAAAACATCAACACAAGTATAAGGAAAAAAAATCAGTTTCAAAATTATTCAGAATTGCTTTCACGCCTTTTAATGCATCTCTGTTCCCTTTGGGAACGATATTTGATCATATCATCAGGCAGAGATTCCATCACCTTTCTTAAACAGACAAAAAAAATCTCCTGCCACAAATTTTTATTAAATATAAAATTCTGAAGACTTAACACCACAAATGGAAGAATATAAAGTATGTGAATGGCCATTTCCAACATATAACTGTTTGCTGCCAAGGTGCATATAAATATAAGGGTTTCTTCTACCAGAATCCATACAAATGTATGCAGTATACTGTGCTTAAAATTCAGGACTGTGCTTAAATTTCACATTGTGTTTAAAATTCAGGACAAAACTGAGTCAAAAAGTGTGTCCAGTAGAACTCTCTACAATATAGAAACCCACACATTTTACCCTTCCATGATTCCTATACTTCACAAAGAGGAAAAACTCTGCTGTTGTTTGTACTGTCTCCATGAATTACCAGGACAGGAGTATGGGTGGCAAAGATTCCAAGCCAATAATATTTACAGCAGTATTAATTAAATAGCATATGCGAAAGTCACAGATCTGAGGCTGTAGTACCACACAGAGCTGAAGAATTTGTTTCCATTAATCTCAAGGATAATAGATGGAGCCATTCAGAAGAACAAACGCTGTATTTATATCATAATTCTGTGCTGTGAAGACTGGCTTCTCTCTGCTTTCAGTAGCAAAGAACTAAAGGTAGATTTTATGGTTTGTATGGAGGAAGACCACATTGTAATTATCTTCCATACTAGAAAACCATGTAAGACTTCAAATGCACTACACTCAGAATCTGTTTTGCATTTGTGCAGTATTTACTATCCTATGGTAGATACATCACTATTACACAGAGCTAAACAAAGCAATAAAGCAAATGTAGAATTAGAAATATTACATATGGCAAGAGAACAAAATTAGTTTTCCATGAAGCATCAAAGCTAGGATATTAAAACAAAATTCTACATTTATCTTTTTACGGAAAATTTTATATCATTTTATAAACACTCGATTTATTGTAAATGAGAACAATTCTTTTATGTGAAAAGTCAAATGGTTGAATGGGACTTCTATTCAACAAAATGATTAAAATATAAAATAGAAGAGTTATGAATGCTTGTAAAATTTCTGGAGAAACTCATTAGCAAATGTTGCACATTAAGATTCTGAGGTTTTACTATTTAACTGGATGAAAAGAAGATTTACTCTATAAAATTTCAGTTATAGTTATCTGGTTTGTAGGAGAAAAAGGAAGCTGCAAATTTTGCATGATTTACCCAAACTTTGATGTTGGCATAAGGTTCAGAAAAGAAAAAAAAAAGCTTGTAACTCTTGCACTTGCTGCTTTAGGGCAGACAGGAACCCAGGTAATCAGAGGAATAGGCAGAGCCTGATTCTATGTTTTCCTGCACCAGCACAGAAGAATTGCTACATGGGGTTCTCATAATTTGCCTTTCTAGAGGCCTGTAGCAATTCATTCACGTTTCAGGGAAAGTTTTGGTCTTTGAATTGCAACTCAAACAGAGAAACAGCTCTTGGGGCTCTGTCTCTGGAGGTCCTTTATGTTCAGACTGCACCTAAAATTAAACTAAAAGATAAGAGCTACAAAGCTGTGGAGTTCAAGCTCTCTGACTTTTAAACTTTAGTTTCTAAATGTACATATAAGTTACCCATTTCTTTTCTAATAATTGAACTCAAGTCATTATTAATTGGAAATAAAAGCACAACACATCCACGTTTTAGCTAATACTTGCACATGTATTAAATTTTTTTACTACACAGGTAAAATTATTGAACCCCATTTCATTTCAAAGGTAGTAAAAAACCACACAAGCCTACTAGAAATATCAATGACCAGATATTAAGGGCACACACTACCACAGTTTGCTGTTACGTTTAGCTAATAACCATTACAAACTTCAAGTAAAAACTGATAAATGGGATATTTCATCCTAAGCACGCCTCTTCTAAAGAACATGAATATTTGAAAGCAAATTATAATGGTAACAGCTTTGGAACTTAATATTACTGACTGTTGCTGGAAGTCTATTAAGATAACTTTTTTCATACTGAAATGTTGGAGTGGAAAATCTTGATCTATAATAAAAACTAACTGTGTATAATAAACACTTATTCAACAATTACTGTTTTTGGACGACTGTTGGAATACTTTTATTTGAGACAATTCTACATTGCTGATTATAACTGTGATATCTTACCTCTTAATACATTTTACAATTTGCACATAATGGTTCCAAAGGAACTTGTAAATGACAGTAAATCATAAAATTCATTTTGCTTTGCATCAGTTCGTTCATCCATGTTCCAACTAATCACCTCATTTCAAAATTCAATAAGCCTAAATACCTGGATTTATGATGCTTTGTCAAAATTAACTAGGGAATATCAGCAATGTAGAATTAGAAGTCTATTGCATCTTAAAGACAAGCACCTAGTTGAAAACAATTAAAAAGACTCTGCAGCAATAATTATATCAACAGTGTTAGCAAATAAAATAAATTAAAATTGATTTTATTTCTGCTTTGGGAGACTGCAGGAAACACTAAAAAGCTTTAATTTAGTCACTTTAAACAATGAAGTTGTTTTGAAGTAAAATTTTAAAGAGAATGAATTGAGCTTGGAGTACTAAGTATATTAAATAGCACATAAAATGTGCATGCAGATATATTTTTGAAGTACTCTATTCCTATTTATCATTCCATAGCTATAATGGATCAGAAGGCTTTTGATAAACAACATTTTGGTTACAAATAATTTCCTGTAACATTATATCTAAGAGAACACAGTCATCCTATTAAAAAAAAATAGTACCACTAATATTTCTAAAAGACACTAATAGTAGTATTTGTGAAACATGTCTTTATTAAGATTCAAGAGATTAGAATCCATTATTTCTACATGGCACATACATACTGGTATTTTTTTAGGCCACGACTGTAGGCACACTATAGCTTGCTTACAAGCTGTACAAGTTCTAGAGCCTTCAGTTTATGTTCAGTCTTAAAAAGGAAATTTAGTTTTATTTGTGGAAATAATGGTGACAAATACCATCAGGGGTGTATAGTTTTTTATGCAATAAGTAGAAGAATGAGCAGGTGATGTAATTTCCATTGAAAGGCTTTTAAAATAACAAAGTCATTGCACTTAAAAAAAAAGTCTACAGTTCTCTGTTGCCTCTTTAATTAAGTTCTTAGAAGTAATCAGATGCAAAACAGCTAATGGTAAAAAGACACTGTGCCATGATGAACATTTTCTCTCTTATTCCTATAACTGTCAATCCACAAAAGGCTGTTTTTTTATACTGGACATGAATCACAAGGTGTAGTGCCTTTTCGGTCACTCATGTTAGCACTGTTCTATGATTTATTGGTAAATTATTTTCTTTCCCTTTCACAGTTATTTTGTCATCCTTTTCCTGATAAATTTCTCTGAAACAGAATGAGAAATATTCTTTAAATGAGTACGTATATAACCAAATATACTCATGCCTGTTAACAAAATACTCTTAGAAATACAATTTATAGTTTAAAACCTTGCATACAGTTCAATTACATCTTTCTGCTTCTACTACTGAATGTGATTTTTTCTAACTAGCCATAAACAATCCATTTTTCCCTAATAATCCTGTTTTATCTCTGTCTAACCAACCGTATCATAACTTGAGCTTTTTACCTTCTGAACATGAAGAATGGAAACATCAAAGTGCTCTAATGAGATCTATCAAACACTTCGATACTGCTTTGAGAAAATCTGTGAAAATGTCTCAGCATATAAGGTACTAGTGTTAATCATCAAATTTCAGATTCTGATAAGAGATTACATTATATCAAGGCTTCCATCCAGTTCTTGTACATCACACCAAGGTTTTAGTCTGGCTTTCCTAATACAGACATTGGTGAAAACATCAGATTTCGCAGTTATGATGCATATTTTAATAAGTTTTTCCTGTCTTATTTAAATCCTCTTTAGTTAATTATATTGATCATTGTGAAAAGATCACTCAAAATCATTTAAAATTAACTTTTCAGTGCAAGAAAGGATATGTCAGCATTGAGGTTGGTATCTATACACGTGCAGACATATGCAAAAATAGAGACATGCAATAGGGTGATAATTTTTTACTACTAAACAATGCTAAATCATGTTGAAAAGACAGTATCATTCTTTGCATAGTTTTATTCAAATCAGAGCCAAACGTAGTTTCTAAAAGCACAGTCATGAATATTTTTAGAACCAATGTACTCTGCTGATGTCTTCAGGAATGTGTACAAATTCTATTATAAAAATTTAATATTTTTAAAATTCTGAAATCCTAAACTCCAAGTAGGTATGCAAGAAGTTCCGTCTCCTACAATAACAGAATTATGCACTTCAGCTCTAAAATGAAGGACTGAAGTTGGCAATCCAATTAAAGTGTGTTTATTTCAGGTGATGAAGATGTACTAAAGAACATCACCTGACTTGTAAATATCCTCTGTAACAGACACAACAGATTCAAAATGAAGATTTTTTTTCTTAAAAAAATGTAGCTGCCATACAATCATCAAGAGATGCTAAAGCTGAAACTCCTTTTATTCTACATGAACCTTTCAGTGCATTCTCAGTGTAAATTTCAGTTTCTGAGCATAACGTTAAGAAGTTTTATACTAGAAAACACGTGTAATTAAGAAATGGCTGGCATCATAAACAACGTGTGCACAGGAAAGGCAGTGCTCTTATTTCATCGCTCAAAAGCAGCTTGCTCTACCACACAGCTGGATGTTTTCTACTATGGGCCACATCATTGAGCCATTGATGGAGAGAGGCCAAGAAGGAGTCAGGGCTGTGAAAAGGAGAAGTGGCTTGGAAACAGAAATGATAATCCTTGTGTTTTTCAAAAACTGTCCGGCAACTCCGTTCTCCTGTGATCTCCCGCTCAGTGGCTGATGACATGCTTTTAAATCCCAAGTGCTGCAGTTTCTCCTGACTGCACACATGCACACATTGTCATAGGTCCCTCCTTCAGAAAAAGAAGTGTTATCCCATTGTCCATTTTACAACAGGAAATGTTGAAGTCAAGATGCTCAGTGGACCAGGGTGACATTTATGGGTCAAGATGCACATTCAAATGCAAGCTGATTTTCACAGCAGGGATGTGTGACACAATGACACCTATAAGCAAACCCCTAAGCACTGGTTCTGAACAAGCTTTTTTTTTTTTTTTCCACTGGATACAGCATATCACTTGGTTTCTCTCAGGAGAAAATCACTTCAGGGGATTTCAGTAACATGAAAAGAGAAAAGAAGGTTTTGGATTTCTATCATCCACTTGAAAAAAAGTCCTGAAATTTTACTTGTATTATTTGCACTGTTAAGACAAGCTGCACAGAAGAGTCAGACTCTTTGTGACCCAGCTTGTGAGATCTCTGCCATTTGGCTGTTAATCTTGCTGCTTGGTTCTTTCCACAAGATGAATTTATCTGATCACCTCATGTTCATACCACAGACAAACTTCACCTGACACTCGCGGTGAAAGTCTTGGTATTTACCTAATACAGATTTTTTTTAAATTGGAGGATAACAAAACAGGGACAAATAGTTGTCTTGGAAGAAACCTTTTAATTATTTTCTATCTAAAAACACTCTATGGGAATTTCAGGAAAATAAAATAAAGGACTAAAAAGATCACAATCTTGGTAGTGAAGGAGAAAAAAGTCTCTACCTTCACCATTTGATAGATTGTTTTGATTGGGTGTTTTCTCTATTAAAAAAAAGGTAAGTATGATTAATTTTTAATCATATAAAAATCAGTTATTAACAAGTGGAACCGATTAATTTATTGTAATGGAAAAGTGATTTAGGAAATGCTAAATGCTAAATGCTATCTTTATTCTATCAGGAACATAACTTGTACTTATCTCACATTAGGACTAGTCTCCCTGGAACTGATTTTGGAATCAAGGGCTTTTGTGTGCCTGACCAACTGAGGAACCTACATGTCGCTTTTCAGAAGTCCTGTAGAAATGAGTACCTTCATTTTCCCACTGTCTATGAATCCTAGGCACTATCAACAAGTGTTAGATGCTTGAAGCTTTCCAAAAATTTCTAGGTTTTAATCTGTAAATGGCATAAATTCAAGCTATACTAACAAATAAAAAAAAACATATAAATTTTCCTTTTATATTAAATTACTATTTTTATTATCCTCCTACATATTGTTTTTAAAAACATGTGTTTGTTTTATGAGGACATTTTCACTTTTTTTTTTACTGATGCAGAAGCAGATGTCAGTGAAGCTTATTTTCTAACTGATATTTTATAGCTTTTGATAATCTTATGAGTTTTTATATTATCTTTTCTTACATGATTCTGTTGAGTCAATTTTTCATAAAAAATATTGAAATCTATGCAGGTAATAATTCTGTTAGCATTACATATTTTGTCATCACATGTTTGATTTTTAGACTATTAATCAAGGAGCACGGAGAGAAATAAAACTAATTATTATGAGTAACTGAATGTGGAACTTAGTAGCATAATTCTAAAAAACATGACTGTGACCTTTACTATGTTCATGGAAACCAAAGCAGTAAAGAAATAAATGACAAACTTAACAATTTAAAATTTCAAAACTCAGAGAAAATATAATTTATATCTTTGTTGCAAGGATATTACTCAATACTAGTTCCACTTTCCATATCAGAATGCTTTTCCTCTTGACATAGAGATGTTAATTATTATGAAATTCAAATGAGAATCTCATTTTAAGTGGATGATATCATTATTTTCGCCACAGAAAGCTTGTAGAATATGTCATTTCTCTTTCTAAAAATATTGCATCAGGATATGAGGGATAATTATATGGGCAGCATACTTCTTTTAGGTCAACCAAGATGTCATGTGGGAGGTATTGCCAAACAAATTCCATGACAAATTAAATGATGCATTATGTAACAAATCTAAAGAATATTCTAAGAACATTCTAAGAAGTCCGAGGATCTATGTTTCACTTATATGTAAACCGGAAAGGGGGGTGGGTGGGTGTGAGTTCTTTGTATGCACACTCATTTCAGTAAAAACAAATCCACTGGCAAGTTCATAGACTTCATGGGAACATTTTTAGCAGAACAATGCTGGTCATTTGGAGTTGGGCTGCCAACATTCCTGCATAGCACTTACTGGTATTTGAGTTATTTCACCACTTGGCATCAACTAAGTTCAAAAGCCTGTTTCTAACAGTAGTCTTTATTGTACTGAGGCTGCACAGAACAGCAAAACTAGTTTGCCCTCAGAGCAAAGGGCAGAGTGACTCAGAAGAATATGCAAAGTGATTCTACTTGGCTGATTTTCATTTGTCTCCAAAATAAAAACTCTCAATCACTAAAATGTCACGACAAGTCAGACAAATGATATTAATTCCCTTGAAACTATATTTTAAAAGTTAAACCTCATCTGAGAAAGGCCCACTACAGATGGGGAAATGTTTATAGGATTTATATGACACGCCTAATTATTTTCAAAAAAAAAAGAGAAATCGAAAAATTCTGTAGAAAACAACTGAATTTATTAAAAAAAAAGTCTTTAAATTAATGCAGGTGGGATGATCACAAAAAGCTGATACATCCTCATAGATATGTTTCATCTCACTTCTCATGCACTGGTTTTGGATTGGTCAATTTCCATATATTTTGTGAACACCAACATTTGCTTCATTCACTTTTTTTTTTCAATACTGAATGTGTTTAATTGTAAGATATTAATCCTTTTCACAGGGATTAAAAAATATTCTGACGTCAGTTTAATGAAAATACAACATGATTTCCAGAAAGAAATGTAAAGATCTTCTTCTGAATCTGCAAAGCATCCAGGAAGGTAAAATAAATAGAGGATAAGATCCCCCCTTGCACCACAGCAGTATAATATTTGCAAGTGTACATGATGCAGACAGAAATATTTTTGCCGCATCACATAACAGGTCCTCCTCAAAAAATGAAAAAAAATCATACATTAAAAAAACCTATAAGTAATAGTTTATACCATCATTTACATTCCTAGGTACTTAGAGTAGCAAGGCTGGGGTCAGATTCTAATCACACATTCACTCTTTTCAGCCGAGCCAACTGACTGACACTGGTTATATGCTGGAGATCAGTACCGGACCAACACAAATGTAGCAAAGGAGTAGCTCCTTATTTTATCACAAGACCTTTTGGTACCACTGTAACATGGATAAATGTATTTTCAAGCAGATAAAAAAACTTAAGAGCTCTGCTGTAGAAATAGATTTTTTTTTTGGTTTTACAAATTATTGCCAACTGATCAAGAGCTATCCACCACCTGCAAGCATGCTACACATGGCCTGTCTCTGATCCATTCCATTAGGTGTTTCTCAAGTTTGAAGTCCTACAGGAAAGTGAACAGGGTTTTTTTTGTTATACTTCCTGACAGAGTATGTGATTTTCCAAACCTGTTGTTATTTGTTGTAAGTCGTGTTGTTTGTATCTGGTCTGGTGGGTTATTCTTTAATGGGAACCATGTCTATGAGGGATAATAAACACATCTATATGTCATTTGTTTCAGCAGTCTGAAAACTCTGAAGAAGGGCTTCCCTGTGACGGCTCCCTCTCTCAAGTCCCTGTAGAGCAGTTACATCCCAAAAGAAAGCAAATGGACATGCAGATGGCAAACTTTGTGGACGTTGCTAACGAACAGGGTGGTAAGGCCTCTGCTTGCACCTGCTGAATTGCTGTTACCAGCAGATCACTGCATAAAAATTGTGACGGACACATTTAAGTCAAAGCATGACATGACATGTCATAGCCCAGTCCCATTGTGACTGACTATGATGGAAATGGTATACCTTAAACCAATTGTTTTCAGCTATTGGATTGCAGGAAGAAGCAAGTCACGCGAAGGCGGTGTGAGAGACTGGAAAAGTAAATGTGAATGTCTCAAACATTGTTGCTGTAGAGCACTGGATGAGGCAGACACTGTTACAAAATAGTAAGTGGGATGTGTCTAGAGGAGAGAAACTTGAGGAGATATAGTGACTTTGCTTGACCCATTCTCTTCTGAGATGGTGACTGCAAAAAGACCTTTGCCTCATTATCAGCC
Organism: Tapera naevia; assembly: GCA_033556795.1. NCBI lineage: Eukaryota > Metazoa > Chordata > Aves > Cuculiformes > Neomorphidae > Tapera > Tapera naevia. The sequence continues at coordinate 10,006,487 of JAUMJJ010000172.1, read as the reverse complement.
AAATGCATATAACGGGTGACTCTGTGTATATGCAAATGAACATTATCAAGTACATGCTAATTGCAACATCCCATGCAGAAGCACACCTCCCTCCCATGATCCCATGCAGAGGCATACCCCTCCCCTACATCATTGACTGACTGGGATGCAGTGAGCACAGGGGCATAAAAAAGCAGCTCCCCAAAGAGTCAAATGCGTGGCCATCAACCTGGGACCCTGGAAGGCTTGAGACAATGCTGGATGACACTGGAGCTGGTGATATCTTACTCTCTTTTCTCTCTCCCTTTTCTTCTCTCCTTTCTTTCTCGTTTCCTTTGTATAAATACAGATTTAACAAGCCAATGCCCATCTTATTCCTAAGACCTCATCAGTGTAGATCAATTTCTAATTCCTTTTCTTTTAAGTTGATCATCTGGCATCATTTCACCTTAATTTAGCTTGAGAGAATCTACAGACTTTAGGGGCCTAGGGTCCCCACGGTCCCCTGGACAGTCTGGTTTGGGTCGCAACACCCATTAGTGCAAGAAAGTATTTCTTTTCCAGGAAGAGCATCTGGGTTACATTTAGAGAAAGACAAGTTGTGCATTACTATTAATAGTCTTAGTGATCTGGAACTATAAACTACAAAACTAATGTGAGAAAGGGCACGTTTGTGTGTAAGCACGCTTGCCATGTAACTCGGTTTAGAGACTGGAAGGAAAATGTGCTTGATTTAAAGACTTACCAGGGTATCAGTTAGTTTCTAACTTGCACATAGACAACGTAGTCTTCTATTTTAAAAAGTATCTTTATGGCAGAAATAGAAACAAACTAGGAACACAGGGTAGTTGGCATTTCTATTTGTAAACAACTTATTCAGCAAGATGAATACATTTATCTACTAAAGAAAGTTTCTACTGAGGTATCAAGTATATTTTATTTTTTTTAACACCTCATTGTGCATGTCTGGTTTAGGCTGTAAACTCTTAGAAGCAATACCAAGCTCTCTTATCTCACCCTTATTTCTTCTTCCTCCCCCTTTCTGCTTTGTACAGTGCTGTGTGAATTGAAAATGCTTAGAAAAATAAGAACCAAATAAGCTTCTGATCTGGATAGCAAGCACAGTAGCTGGGGAATTAAATGGCTTGTATAACACTACACTAAGAGAAGTCCGTGTGTTACTTCAGAAAGACTAAGGTAAACATCCTTCATAACTGCAGTGAAAATAAGATTACTTACAAAAGTTCCCACAATATTTTATTAATTACCTATTCTGATTATCCTTCAAGTCACTGAGTTATACACCACTAGTATTAAAAAAAAAATAAAAAAATTAAACTTACATGTTTTATTTCTCTACCAGTTTTGCACAAGCCTTTCCTCATTCCAGTCTGAGCACTTTCTATAGCCAGTCAGGGCCCTGTAAAAACTGTATTAATTTTTTTTGCCTCACACTTCAGACAAAGATGTGCCTATTACCTGGGACAACCTCTTGGTATCTTCCCTGTCAGATAAGGAACAACAAAACAACAGCTCTGGGATACTTTTCTTTCTGAAAGCTCTACCTTCCAAGAACTTTGCTAAGAAAGGACACAGGAGAGCTCAGAAAGTTGGGCTAGCGCACAAGAAGTATTTGAACTCTCCCAGAGCTGTGGCTCCTTAATCTAAGGCTCATAGGGAATTTACAAAGGGCACATTCCCTTCTGGACATGCCTGTAATTCTCATTATCATCAATGGGGGTTATAAGAGAGCCATAACAAAGCATAAACCCTTGTGTGTTAGCTCTGCCCCTGTTTAACACTGTCTAAATCAATACCAATGATTTGACAGTTTTACTTGCAATATATTGTGACTCATTTGAAATTCAGTTTGCACTTAACTAATGAAAGAGTACATTTTAATCCTCCTAATGAAAGGCTATAAGACAGCCTTCGGAGCCTGAGCCAAAACTGACAAAGTCAATGGGAAATTCTCACTCGACTTTAGAGTACTTCAGATTGGTCCCCTAATGAACAACACACAATTCAGCCCTGCTAAAGAGAAAAAGACTGGACACAGAATGCAATGCTATTTTGATGTTTAACCTAGTAAAACACAGCTGCTGCTTTCAAAGTAAAGTTTTCATATACCGTTTCAGATTTCTGAAAACATAGCTATCAATATACAGTTAACTGGAGTTTAAATAATCAGCATATGTTTGGGGAAAGGAAACATTACTAAAGGAAGTAAAAATGTTACTGTTCCTTTCTGATGTCCTGTGCCCAACATGTTTCTCCCAATAAAACCCTATTATATCTCTAAAAAAATATAGAAAGCATCAGACTGGAATAGAAAAAAAAAGACCATGGAGCAGACAACTATGGGTAAAGACATTTGTACAGGGAATGTGGGATTTTAGTCCTGATACAAGTAACTTTCCAAACTGTCCTGGAAAAGATGAGACACAGAGGAATGTGTCCACACATGAGATTAGAAAATACAGGTCTACCATCAAGAAGTCTCTTCTGCTGTATCAAAAATACAGCTATAACAGGCAGCACAGTAGCTAAAATATTCTTAGTAGGATTCTCCCTCAGGGAAATATGAACGTAGAAGTCCTGAACAATTGCCTATCTGAGTTTAATCATGGATGCAAAGATAATCTTATAATGTCAGTGTATTATGGGGTAGGGTTCCACTCAACTTGCACAAAAACGTACACAAATCCTGTGCAAAAAGATTTCTAAGAAGACACCTTAACATCCTCTGGAATACATGTAGTATTCCTGAAGTTTCAGACACAGTCATACTTCAGTTTAAGCATTTATATTTTCTGTTGTTAATTGCTGCTTCACATCAATTTTTAAAAGAAAATTATTGCAACACTGAAGTTCACTGCCTGAAAAAGCAAAGTTACTACTGTTCTTTAAAAAAGGAGTTATCAATACATGCCTTCAAAATGCAGCCCTCTATTCGATTCAGTTTAAGTAACTCCTTCATTCCTTTAAAATTATTTCATTCTGAACGTTTCACTTCATAGAGAACATTACCTACACACGTTAGGAGATCACTGTCTATAAATTATGTACGACAGAAACAGTAGTGTATAATAGCTCCACTTAAATAAATATGTATTATTTATAGTGTCACAGGTGAAGTACTACAAGAAATTATATAGTCTGCCAAGAATCTTATTGCAAAAATAACTTGTCATAAATACTGAACATGTGTAATACTAGCTTTTTTCTCTGTTATTTGGATATTTTTAGTAGAATGTAATAAAATATTTCAAAATAAACACTGCATTATTAATGTACTTATTTGCCCTAGGATAGCTCTGGCATAAATCTATCATTTAAATTCCTTACTCTTCTTAGATTACATACAATGGAGCTAGTCCCTATCTCATTTATATGTTACGTTTTAAACTGTTAGAACTTCATGAACACTATTCCTGATCTTCACCAGATGACACAGCAAACAAATGAGGCGTAGCTCTTCTGTATCGGCCTCTCTGTTGTGTTCCTATTTCTAAATCAGTGGTGAAAGCTGAAGCAGTGCATGCAGCATTTAATGTTCTATAATGAACTCCAATCAAAATCTTTCCCCTATATTTCTGTCGAAAATCATAACAAAGCAAGGCACTTCCTCTAGCATCCCTGGTATTTCACAGAAAGAAGATGTATCCTGATTAATTTATCTCTAATCACGCAAATTCTTTATACTTCAGCACTTGTCCGTATTCGTGATAACAACAGGATCAATCAATTAAAAATGGGACTAAAGTATATGGTTCTTAAATGATATTATAGATCTCTTCTGTGTTCAGAGGGGATTAACATGTCAGTGTCAGTAATTATCTTGAACTATCAGGAAGTCTGGTTGCTCTCTTCAGTTGTTGCCACCATGCTGAAATTAAAAGATAAAAACTCAGGAAAATGCACCCCATCCTTTATGTAAGTATTTAGGTGTGCTCATTAAAGATGCTTGCTCGTTGATGTGTACAACACTTCATTCATCCAAACAGTATAGATCTATAAATTCAGTCAATGTACTTGGAATTAGAACACATATATCAGCTCTTAGTAAGAAAGCTTTCAGCTTTCCACATTTTCACAGCATCAAATATATATATATATATATATATATATATACGTGTTTGGTTTTTTTTTAAGTAAGCTATATTTCTTTTTCCTAATGCTCCTAAAAATCAAAGGGCTCAGGATCTGTTATGGCAATCTGCAGGTACCTCTCCAAGTTTTTGGCACATCTCTGCATGTAACCAAAGCAGTGGAAATCAACCCATGCAGAACCCAATGTGCGCATCTGGAGGTTTCCAGATCTGCCATCTTCAGTGTTCACCCAATCACTTACCCAGTATCTAAATTAAAAAATGTGCTATTGGTTCAAGGTGCCTTATTCTGGATGCCAACTGCATAGCACGATATTTGGTAGTTTTCCAGCTCGATTTACAGAGTCTGTCCTCAATAATTGAGAACAGCATTTTCTGAAGCACATTTGTAAATATACTGTTAGAAGACATCATAACAAATAATATCAAAGACTGTAATGCATCAGTCAGCTTTTCAAAGTTGGTTACATAGGTAAGATCATTAAGTGCTTTTGCAGTGTCCTCTGGCAAGTGTAGGGAAGACAACATTTTTCTGCAGTCATGTCAGTGAAATGACGGTTTTGACATACATTTCCTTTCTGACTATTGCACACAATACAGTGTGTTAATATTGCTCCAATTAACCCAATATGCACAATCTAGGAAACACTCATTATAACAACATTTTTAAAAAATAATAAAACTATAATCCAGTTTTCTTATTCTGGAATGATCTCCATTTGTGTAAATGACTATGTATGTAATATTGACTTTATTGTTGATGAGAAGTGCCACCTCTCTTCTGAAATCTTATCTAGTTGGTACGAAAAAAACCCAGCATATCTTAACCTTTAAGCAGTATGAGGCATGTGGACCAGGAGAATAATTTGATTTGCACTCTTGCTGAAAATGGGATTAAAATATTTTAAAGATTGGTCTAGATCCATACGGCATTCCTCTGAATAACACCAACCCAGTGGTCTTTATGATAGGAGCCCATGGGTTGAAAATTTCTGGGGAGGGGAAAAGGAAAGTAAATTGAATCCCTCGATTTTGGAGAACACTGGTTACGGCTGGAGGGTTTTTCCATTTCTAGTAGAGCTTTCACATAAGCAGGTGAGACAACAGAACCAAATCACATTGCAGATACACAACCAAATCAATTAGCTACACTCTCTTTCAGGTCTCATTTTTCTGAACCAAAACCTTGTGCACATCTGTAAGCACACAGTTAAATGAGACAGCAGTGTGCACTGCATATACAAGAAGACCTTTGCTTGGATCTGTCTTCTATTGGTTATCTGAAAGCTGTGTGTTTAGCTAACCCCATCAGAGATGCTGGCCTATCCACCTTGAGGGATTCTATACTGTCAACCTCCCAGCAAGGTCCAGAGTTTCTTATTCACTCACCTCACAACTGCTGATCCATGGCCCCTTGTCTGATACCTGTGTGCGCTCCATAACCTCCTTTCTGTTACACCAGAGGCTCTCTTTGTCCCTCACTCCCTTGTCAACACCCATTCCTCCTTTACCCAAAGCTGATTGCTTTTTATGCCTAGCCAGGAAGCAAAATGCCCTATGGTTTTCCCTTCCACATCCCACCACACTACCATCCTCATTCAGCTTTTGATTTGACCGTGTCGCACTACTAATACTTTTAGTGTGTCCTTTTAGTGTGACAAAAAACTATTTGGAAGATGGGCAGAACTGATCGCTGTTATCCTGAAAAGCCTTGAAAGAGTGTTGCTGAGCACATACAACAACAAATACTTAGGGATATAGCTCTGCTATACAAGTAGCAGAGAGCCACATCTGTGACCCATTTTCCTCCTTCTAGTTTTATTTATTTATTGAAACAGTAGGTGTCTGTTCACTGACACCTAGAACATGTCCTGAAACCCAGAGCAGTTTTGATTCAGAAATATCCTTATAAAATATGCACAGAGGTGGACAGTTGACCAGAGTATAAATTCAGCCAAATACTTGAGCTGGGAAAGTAATACCCAAGAATCATCATACTGCTAGCTGTACAATAAAAATAAAATCATGTGAGTAAATTAACACCTTTCTTGGCTTCATACTTCCAACAGCTGAATATGGCTTACATGAGACATTTCTCTATACTTGCTTTCTTGTTCATATATGATTTCCAAGCATTTGCGTTCTTGTTCATATATGATTTCCAAGCCTGTAAACGTATCAGCAAATTATTTTATTGAACCTGATATGAATGTTAAAAAATCATATTTGGAAATTTGCAACACCTTTTACAGGGAAGGATTCAACAATACGTAGGGGAATCAGGCAGTGTTAGCTAAACCATGACATGCTTGCATCCTCTTCTGAGGGGAACTGGATTTCCCTGACTTCGTAATTCTCTCCTACTGTCTTCCAAACAACAATTTTTAAAAGCAGCAGGATCTCTGTTAACACAGTAACATTAATGTGTTTCCACATAATCTTCTATAAGATTGAGAAATTACCTCTTCTCTTTATTTGCCATCCTAATATTGCAGCCAAGTCTTAGATGGTATGAACCCTCCACAAAACTGTCCTGAACAAAGCCCATATGAATCTGCCAAGCCAGGTAATGTACTGCCTACACATACTATGAACAATTGAAAATTTTTTTTCACATGGGTACGGCATTTCAACAAGACTAAGTATTTTAGAACTCAGGCTATTTCCAATGTCAGCAAATTGTTACAAATGTAGATTTCCTTAAATCGCTAAAAATCTGAATTCCTGAGATAGTTTCAGCTTTATGGTCCTTTCCTTCTACTCCTTTTCTCCTCAGAAAACCCTAGGGAATAAACCTCAAACATTTCATACTTTCTGGCACACCTGCTTCAGGATAAGGAGTTGAAAATATAAAGACTCAAAAGCTGGAAAATTCAACAAATTTGAATAAAGAATATTAGAATTGCAGATTGGTTGGGGTTGGAAGGGACCTCTGGAGATCACCTAGTCCATGCCGCTGCTAGAGCAGGTTGCATGGGAAAGCGTCCAGGCGGGTTTTGAGTATCTCCAGAGAAAGACTCCACAACATCCCTGGGCAGCCTGTCCCAGTGCTCTTTCACCCTGAAAGTAGAGAAGTTTTTCTTCATGTTCTTGTGGAACTTCTGTACTTGAGTACTGTCTCTGTAGCCCCTTGTCTGTTGCTGGGCACCACTGAAAGACTCTGGCCCCATCATCTTGACACCCACCCTGTAGATCTTTATAAACACTGATAGCATTCCCTCACAGTCTTCTCTTCTCCAGCTTTTCCTCATAAGAGAGGTTCCAGACCCCGATCATCTTCGTGACCCTCTGCTGGAATCTCTCCAATAGTTCCTTGTCTTTCTTGAGCTAGGAAGCCCAGAACTGGACACAGTACTCCAGATGTGGCCTCACTAGCTCATTTTAAGTGGGGGAGGATAACCTCCCTCAACCTGCTGGCCACACTCTTCTTAATGCATGCCAGAATGCCATCAGTTTTCTTGGCCACGAGGGTATATTGTCTGGCTCATGGTTAACTTCTTGTCCACCAGGACTCCCAGGTCCTTCTCAGTAGAGCTACTTTCCAGCAGGTCAACCCCTAACCTAATCATACCCTAATCACAGAAGTCTATCAGAAAGGTCACGCATGATTTCCGCTTGGTGAATCCATGTTGACCGCTCCTGACAACATTTTTTTTTCTCCAGATGCTTGGAGGTGTCATCCAGAATGGCCTGATCCATGCCCTTTCCAGGGATGGAGGTGAGGTTGACTGGCCTGTATTTTCCTGGGTCCTCCTTCTTATGCTTTCTGAATCCGGGAGTGACACTGGCTTTTCTCCAGTCTTCAGGCACATCTCCTGTTCTCCATTTCAAAGATAATGGAGAGTAGATTAGCAATAACATCTGCCAGCACTCTCAGCAATTGTGGGTGCATCTCCTCAGGGCCCATGGATCTGTGGATGTCCAGTTTGCCTAAATGCTCTTTAACCTGGTCCTCCTTGACCATCCTTTCTCCAGACTTTCTCTCATTCATCCTGGATTTGGGATTCCTGAGGTCCAGCCTTACGTATTGTTGTACAAAAAATTCATCATGTTAATAAGCAATTTTATTATTTCTTTTTTAAACTAATGAAACGTAACAACAGCAATTACTCTTTTTGCCTGTACAGTTGTCTTTGCTACTAAAATGTAGACTGACAGGGAATAATACTATATTAATTGTGGTAGTGGTCTTTTTGTCTTTCTTTTACTGTATCTCAGGAACACATACTAAATACTATGCTACATTCAGTTGGTAAGAAGAAGAGGATGGAGAAGAATTCCATTTAAAAAAAAGGAAATTGAAATGGCATGATTAGAATTACTGTATACAACCGTTTTTGCTGAAATAGAGCTGCTAATTGTTTGCTGTTCTATAGACTGTGCATTCTTTCAGTTAACAGCAAAAAGTGGCCTTTATGAAAGATTATCTGTATAAATGAAAATGCAGTTTGGAAATTATGACATAATCACCCATCGCCATATAAGACATGCATTAAAATCCTGAATCAGTGTTTGTTAAGCTAAAAAGATTCTTGGTCTATGAAAAACTGAAAGCTACAGCACAGAACAGGACTTTTGGTCTCTGCATCCATTAAGCAAGGCTTAATGTATTATGCATATAAAACAAATGCGAAAGGACACGAAGAATGACTAAAAATATTGTAAGATTATATGCAAAAATCAATCAAACACAAGGTTTTATCTAGTGAAAATGCTTTGTGGTGCTTAAATTCTGATGTATATGCAAGTATCTCAATAAAAATCTGAGAAGTCAAACATGGAACTAATTCTTAAGTTCCTCAATAGTAGAAATCTGACAATTGACAATCATTAGTAGTACAATAAATATATATTTTATAATGTTCCAAACAAAATATTATTAGAAGTTTTCCCAGCTATCAATAAAAATTGCATGAGCAATAGCTGAGACTCAGATGAGTTTATTCTGCCTACCAGTTTTTGAAAATTTATTAGACAATTGATGGTGCTTTACTCTTACTGTAAAAGCTCCTTTAGAACTAATCACAAATAGTATTGTGCACAAAAAGTTTAAGAATTAAGCTACTAAATACCCTCTGAACAATCTTTTATCAGCTTGATAGGCCTACAGTATACTGAAGTAGTTAATAGGGAGTTGAGAGAGCTTTACAACAAAAAAGGATTTAGCTGCCTGATAAAGCACTGCTGCAGAAGTCCTCATTGCTGTTCCAAGTGTGGATCGGCATGAAAAGAGATTTCCTCCCTTGATTTTAATATTTTATTAATTGAAAACCCCCAATCTTTCTCTGCTTTCATTAAGTGTGGAAAAGCTTCATTAATAAAGAAACCACTGTAAGTTTCTGGCCCTTGTAACAGTTCTCCCATGACAGCAATAGTGACATATCAACAATCAGTATTCTGCATGCTAATGGTGGTTTTCAAGCGAGCCTCATAGTTCAGACGGGGGCAGTAAAAGCTTATACTATCCCTTTAAAGCTTTCTTGATGTCTTTTGGCATTCTTTTATAATTACAGTTTTCACTGTAAGCATTGTACTGAAGGCATTGTGCTGCGACTGAGTCTTGTGAAATGATTTGTGACCAGTGTAAAAGTCACTTTTTAAACAACTAAACTGGAGAACATTTAACTTTCCTTTTAGACTACAAACACAACTAGCACAAATATGCAATTAACTATCAATATAAAATACTGGTCTAGGAGATTTGGACAACTTTCACACAATTGCATAGCAATAACTCTGTCCCTCTCCATTTCCAAAGCCCCCATAAAGCCTCCACGCCAACAACAGATTACACTCACGTATTTTTTTCAGTTTTAAAAGGTATGCATACCGGAGGAAAAATATTAAGCATGGCTTTTAAGAGCTAAAGATTCGAGGTCTGTAAGAGACAAATATCTAAAATCTTGGTGGTGTATGCATAAATGTAATGCCTCAACAGGTATGAAACATACTGGATGAGGATTTGCCACTAAGATGGTAAGCACTGAGCAGATGTGCTTTGTACCAAATGATTTTCATATTTCAATGTGACAAAATAGATGAGCCACATAGAGCTTAATTTCAGTTGCAAATTGCAAGCTGGAATAAGTTCCAGAATAGTAAACAATTAGCTGCTTTATTTTCTTTTTAATAAGACTAAATTGCTAGATAATATCTACTGGCATCAACTTGGCTAATAAAAATCTGTTTAATAGGATTTGCCATTTTTCTAGTTGCTATCATGATCAGCTTTGCATTCTGATTATCTTTAAACTTTGCCTCAATTTTCTCATAGAAAAGCTCTCAGTAGTAATTGCTTTAACATTTATTCCAGGTCAAGTGGTTAAGTATGAATAATGATGTGTCAAAAATGTACAGTAGTGCTGTCAATAGAGCAATTACCATTTAGCTAGAGATTATTATGGCACAAGAGCACATTAACTGGGCACAGTAAACAGAACAACAAAAAAAGAAGGGGCAACGGGACCAAACTGTTTTCAAAACCTGCCAATGTTATACAGTATGTGTTACTGACAGATATTAGTTTTTACATAAGAGCAATTAAATCTGCCATCAGCTTCACTCGGCAGCACTGGATTAGAATTTTTCCAAGTAGAACAAGAAGTTAGAAGCTCGTTTCTAAATCGTTCACTCAAATTTTTAAAATGGCTTTATTTTCCCTTGCACATCTTGAACTGCTGTTTGGACAGTGATCACCAACAGACATTATGCTTAAAGCTTACCCAAATCACTCGGAAGCACGCTAATAAAATTACAGTATCTGTCTCTGACCATTGGCGGTGGTGTAAAAGCTAAGATTTTTTTTTCATATGATTTTTATAAGAGGAATGTTCTGATTTGTTGTCAACTTGCAATTTCATGTATCACTGACTAATCTGAAAAAAACAGTTTAGCAGCAAGCTACAGATTTAGACGTATTTTTCTATAGCCTCAAATAGATAACAAATATTTTGGTATTATTCCTTTAATTACAGCAGCATAAAACCGATAACGTTCTGCCTACAAAAGCTATTTGTTCAGGTATATCTTTAAATAGACCTCTAACCCTGTTAACACATGAAAATTACAGTCTGGCAGAGCACAGAAGTGTGACCTCTCAAGAACTGTCTCCTCCAAAAGTAGAAGCCATCTGTATTATCCAGTCTGCTCACGTTGGCTCAAGAACTAAGATATCTCTAGAAACTTTCAAGTTAAAAATGTATGTGCCATACAGCTCCAACTTGAAATATTCAAAATGAGCCTTGCAAAAAGTCTTGCTTTCTGCATATATTTTTATTCTAACCCCTCCTGTGCTCGACATGGGACAATTACAGGATGACCAAACTTACCGAGCTTTGCTTCATTCGCCTTTGAGTGGTAATTACAAAACTTCATCACGTTCCACTACAGTTGGGTCTAGAAAGAAGTAGGAAGGCACTCCTTCCTCTGAGAAATTTACGTGCATTTCACAATTAAATAATGCTAAACTTCAACATGGAGGTGATGGTACAATTCCAGTAGCTCATCTCTGTATATCCATTACTTCCAGTAAACAGAATTTAAGAGGTATGTTATGTTCTTGCAAAAAAAAGAGCTGACTGTGGATATTACTTCAAGATGCAGTCTTTATTGAATACGCAATGCCTGGGACATATGCAATGTCTTTTAGCTCCATGTTCGGGAAGTATGAATGTTTTCCCTACCTTCAAGTGCAAAATATTTTAGTCAACTTCACCTGCCATAAAAAAATAAATTGGAAAAAACCCAAACATGTAACTTTGTCAAGAAGGAGTATTTTGTAAGAGTTTACTACATTTTTGAAAGTTGGAGAAGAGATTAGATCTTTATTTCTATGTATGCTTAATTGAATCATAATTATGAATACTTTTATCTTTACATAAATTTCAAAATTTCAGTCCATGTAGGTGCCATTTGCCTGTTTCTTCAAGTCACGCTTACAGTGATTTGAAAGCAAACTTTTCACTACAAATAAACTGAAAACTTGAGTTTCCCCGCCTCCCATGCCCCTGCAGTCTCCTGTGATACATTTTCTGAATGTCTTTCATAGAATCTGAAGCTTTCCTTTGGCCCTCGTGAACTGACCATGCAATTACTGTGTTCTTCTTCACACAGTGCCTTTATTAAACACTGTGCTCCAATAAGAAGCATTTTCAAAAACGAAGCAGCCCCACATGCTGCCTTCTGAAAGCTTATTATTACTGAAACCTATTGAGCTTGAACAGATTGCTAATACAACTTACACCATACAAATTAAGAAAATCAGATGTAAAATGTATGAAAAGTTAAAATGAATTTGTGTGCCTATATACTGTAAATCAACAAGTGTCAATAAGCAGCAATTTGTTTCCACTTGTTTTACAGTCTTCTCTGATTACAACTTTCCTCTTCATAGAAAAAACATTCAAGCAGTCTGTTATAACCTTCAGGATTGTTAAAGAATGGAATGCATCTGTCCACAGTCTTTACAAATAATTTGAAAGACCAGGTAGCTTCTAATAGCTAAAACACTAGAGAATATGATCACTGATTTCACATTCAGGACTAAAGCCTGTGCAAAACATGAGAAGGCACAAGTCATCATTTGAAGAGCAGCTACAAAACATAATTCTGCCCCATCTATCCTGTACCTAACCTCATGTATATAGGTTATATGAGTGATGACAGAAATTAATTTGGAGATCTCTGGAATTTTCCCAGGAATTTCTGCTGTGGCTTGCCTCACTAAAGGTAGTGAGACAGATTCCCTTATATTGATTGAAAAATCAATTTAAATTCTTTTGATTGATTTTAATTATTATGATCTGCGTGATTTTAAAAGAAAAAAAATTGTCCCATGCCCTGCAGAATCTACTACAAAGAAACAAAACAGGAACAGTACTAGCAGAGACAAGGACAGCTTTAAGAAGACACGAGGAGTTCCAAAGGAAGATCCATGGAGATGGTTTAGGTAATGGCAAGTTAAAGAAGAAAACAGCTCTTTAAAAACACAAAAATTGATAAAATGCAAGCTTCAAATTGTGGTAATAACCAGAAATAATTAGGTGATAATAGGAGAAAACACATTCTTAGAAATACACATTCTTAGAAATGTTAATAATCCTACATAAATCAATGGGAAAATTTGTACACTTGAAGATGTTTCTACAGGTACTCATGTGCTTGCCTATCCCTTAAACCCATCTTAAAGTTACACACATTTACCTCTGGATAGTTTAATTCATGTTAAGTGGGGAAAAATGAAAAGCAAGAAGAGACCAGAAGTTAAAAAAAAAGAGGAAATGTTCATTAAGTAGAAGGTATCTTAAGTTTGTGTAATACTATAAAGGAAAGTAGTCCTGTACAAAAATTAATTTGTTTAGCATTACTTAACTTTTTTTAGGTACTAGCTCAAAATGGCATGGATGATATCACAAAAAAATATTTTAAAACTCATATTAAAAAAAGTGTTATTAGAAGACAATATGTCTGTCTGCTTTTTGTTCTTTTTCTGGAACAACATATTTATTTGCATATATTTACTCAAAAGGGTTTTTTCTCCTAGGAATTTGTTTTGTGTCTTTGTGAAATATGTTTCACTTGGAAGCAGTGAACAAACAGGATGTCAGAAAAAATAAAATATTTGCATTGTATTGAACTTCTGACAGTTATTTCAATATTAACCCCCCTAGTCTCAAAAGCAAATTCAATAAGAGCTTGTATTTGTGATAATCAAAATTATACAGGATTGAGTATAAATGAAAGGAATGCTGGTAGCAATAAGAAATGGAAAAATGTACTGAACTACATAAAAAAAAAAATCTGCTAACTAATTTTAATTAAGAATAACAGGTCAGATGCTAACATATTTTTCATATTTTTCTAAACAGAAAATGTTTTATAGTAAAACCTGTGGTGATATTTTAGTATAAAATAAGAAATATTGTCTGAAGACCAAACTGTTATTTCTCACTTTACTTTACTCTCAAATACATTAATACAACAGTGTACAAAAATATTCAGTAAATGAAAAAATTGAAAGCAAACATGAGCCACTATGAAAACCTTGCAGAAAGGAAATGATATAATGTTTCCAGAGTTTATTCTTTTATGTTGCCTGCCTGCATTTTGCTAAGCACATGAAAAATCAGGCCTTGATTTTATTCCTTGATACAGGAAGCAAAATTAATAATGTAGGTAACATATGAAAACTGAAGTGGAAAGGATGTTTTGAAGTTTTTGGTGGATGTTCATTTACATGCAGTGGTGATGGGGAGGGCTAGGGAAGCTATATAAAGCCAAAAAAGGTCCTGAAAGTGCTAAGAGGCCATGAGATTGAAAGATAAGAAATTCCGGTGGTGATAATAATTTATACATTTATGAATCTTTAACTCACATTGTAATCTGAGATAGTGAGTTATAGAATTAGGAAAATGAGGTAAATTCAGATGTTCTTATAGCCCACTAGAGACCAAGAAACATTTAAAATGTTGACTTTGAGATACTTTATACTGGGATATCTACTCCAGATTTGTCTCTAGGATTTATTAAAAAAAACCCTACACAACCACAATATTCCTGAACTTCTAAATAGAAAATGAATAAAAACGTTTAGCAGAAAACTCTCAGTCCTTATCCTGAAACCTAAAGACTGAAAGGCCCTGTAAAGTTATCCCCTTTTATCCTATTAGTGTAATTGCATGTGCCTTTCTTCCAGAAAGCCCTAATCCTTAAAAAAAATAAAAAGTGGATTAAGCTTTTCATTAAGCCATTTGCTTTTTTCACTGCAGTTCAAGCCAATTTCAGAGAATATAAATGTTGATTTTGATTGTTGATCTAGGCCAAATCCAAGAATCTCTCATTGCATGAGATGAAAAGATGAATCGCATTTAAATAAACACCTATTATATTTTATGCAAAACAGAATAGGATAATATTTGTCTCATGCTCTAAAGTTAAAAATTTAGTACCAATATCCTTTTATTTTTTCTATTTCTCCTGGATTAGGCATTACAATTTTATTTGCTCTTCTTTTATTCAAAATAATTTCTCATCACTGTCAGATTCCTATGCTTAAAAAATAATGTCTCCTCACAGGATGTCTCAAAATGTCTAGACTATTGCACTTTTTCTTGCTTCTATCTTCTCCCCACACTTTTGTATATCATAGGATCGTAGAATCATTCAGATGGTAAAGGACCTCTGCAGGTCTCCAGTCGAGCCTCCTGCTCAAAGTAGGGCCTACACTGGTTTTACACCAGATTGCTCAAGTCTAGTCTAGTTAGGCCAGAGCTCCCACAAGCCTTCTGGGGCCAATACTTTACTCTTCTAGAGGAAACTTTTCTTTTTTTCTAATCAAATCCTGCCCTATTTCAGTTTATGACTGTTGTGTCATCATCCCATCTTGCACTGCTGTGAAGAGCCTGGCTCAGATTCTTACTAACAATCCCGTTCCTATGTTCATATCCACTAAAGAATTGCTGTCAATGGCATAAAAGTAACAAAATTTTTAAAAATTAAAAAAATTGAAAAATAGCGTATTAAAGTATTTCTCTGTTGAATATGGAGAGTGCTACTTCAAAATTCTAAATTATTTTTGTAAAATCAGTGGTCATACGTAGTTCATGACTGTTTCCTTATTTTCTTATTTAGGTTACTGAATCACTAACATTTCTGTATGTCAGACAGACATAGATGTGTTTGAATCACTCTCCCTTTTGAAGACTAGTGGAATAATAATTTAAGCTCATTCATGTTATTAGAAATAATTTCTCAAACTATTTTTCAACTGCCAATAATTTCTCAAATTATTTGCCAACTGCCATTAAGATGCTAGATCATTAGGGAGAAGGACAGAGAGAGCACTAGTTCTGGCAATGTTTTCAGGATTCGACAGAATCTGATAATACCACATGAAGTCTCCTCAACCACAGGAATTTTTAATAGAATATTTGCACCATTTTGGCATTGAAGTTTAAACCTAGTATCACTATTCGTACAAAACACAAATTCTAAATACATTATTTCTGAAAAAAAATTAAAACCTTTCACTAGGTCAGACAAATGAATTGAGTAGTAGGTCAAGATGCAAAGCAGTGTGCACAGAGTCAGAATTCATGTTCAGCCTTGGTGCATTTTTCTGGTAGACTAACAAGATCCCACAATGCATACATCGAATGCATCGTGTTAAGTACCTTGAATTTGGAAAACTTCCCAGATTATGCATCTGCCCTTTTAGCTTCTGCTACACAGTATGAATCTACAAAGAAGGCAATAAAAGCATTAAGCTAGAGGGCCAGGACTATGTTATCTTCTGACTAACATTTCCAAGAAGAATAAAAACATAGCAGCTTGCAGCTTGTAATAAAGCAAGAAGAGAGAAAAGCTTTAGACATAATATTAAAACTCTATTTAAAATTCAATGCATTCAACCTTGGCAAGTGAAGAATCAAGTCATTTCACCTTCTGTTTTTGACAGTTTTTTTCACATTTCACTTTTAAACACCAATTTATAAACTGTTTGACCCTTTCCAGTCAGGTATGCCATTCAGTAATGTGAGCTGGCATGCATATTCTGATTGGAAGAGATTTTTGTTGTGATAAAAGCTAAATCAAATAAGCAATTAAACATGTTAGTTCTTGCTAAGCGATAGTAGCAGATGATGATCAGGAAATGATCCTTAAATCTTCCTGAAATGTAGCCCATTTTCTGCAGTCCAAGGATCACTTTTGAGATTATTAAGTGCCTCATTAGCTTCAGAATATTACAGAAATACTGAAACATACTCAAGAGAAACCTGCTATTGGTTTTTACCTTGCTAAGAGATTACTTTGGTTATGGAAAGTTAATAGTATAGTTTACAAAGTGACTTATTTTTATTTTTGAAAATCAAAACTCCCAAGACTGGCATTTTTCTAGGAAGAGTAACATAATTTCTGTTCACATGAAAAATAATTGTGTTAACAACTTGTCTTATTTGAGACTCAGGCATTAGTCATACTACTGTTTCAGCTCTCTAGGTCTGGATGGCTACACCTCAGTTCTATGCTTACAATAGCCAATAATGCTTTTAAATGATCATGCACAGACACAGTGTTCCTTCATAAAAATGAGAACTGTCTATTTATTTAGCTTTGTACACTGGGAATGGTATTATCTCTTTCTGGTTATTCATGTGCTTATTATATAAACTCTCCTAGAGTCATTAGAATGTGGTTTGGAAATTGCTTATAAATAAAACCTTTCATATCTGCTTATTATTCTGCCATCTATACTGGTAGCTAAGGATAAGAAGAGTATCTAGGTGCTACGAAGAGAGAAGCTACATGCATGCAATAAACAGTCCTAACCGAAAGGCAACCACAGGACTGGTAGCAGCCTTTTGTCTGTGTTTTGCGAAGTGCTGAATACACAGCACTTATTACAAATGCAGCAGCCACTAACATTTCTTAAGTCATGATTCAACACTTCCTGAATATCATCCTGGAAATGACTGTGAAATATATGCTTATAGTCATATAAATTTATCTGCAGTACTGGGACCCTGCATCTGAGTAGATGGTTGCAACTCAACAGTTTTAAACAAAGGCATCAGCACATTATTACTTAAACATAACAGCTCATTATCCTGCAAATTATTGAGTGCCTTCTTCTGTTAAGAGACACAAAGATAATATACAGAACTTTGCAGTTTGATGGTCTGAGCTCTAAGAAACCACAGGGCACAAAATGTATGCTTTGCTAGCAAAAAGAAAGATCTTATCGCAGGAGTCAAGGAGGAGGTGGATATGTACCTGATCAACTGCATTGCTTCTATTATATCATTTCTCTAATTAGGAGTTTTGTTTATGGTCTCAAAGTCATAATAAAGTCTTTTGATTCCTGTGAGTTTCCAGTGTGAAATAACAACTTTACATTCCAGTTTAGCTCATTCAAAACAATTACATACACTTTCCATTAACATGGGATGGCTTTATGATTTCCGTATCCATTTGTTTTCCCTAATAGAGGGCTGCTATGGCAAAAAAGATGGTATTCTATGTTTTGTCCTTCCTAAACCTCTCATTGAAGCTGTCTTCCTTCCTGGCCACAAGCACCAGCCTAGTCTTTTTCAGATCTATTGTTCCTGCATATTACATTCCTTTCATGAGAGGCAAGCTACTTTGCTTTTGCATTGCTCCACATCCTTTTGACCTATTGTCAGTAAGGGAGTGAAGACAGAAATCAGAGAATTTCTACATATCTGTTACATTATTCAATGGAGGTAAGGAAAATTGAAATATTCAAAACAAATGCAGGAGAAGCAGAATAGCACCACAAAGCAGCATTTCATAATTGTACTGAAGTACCATATTTCCATGAGAGAAACCTCGTATCAATCAAAATTAATAAAGCTAGTTGCTAAGATATATATAATTTTACACCTGGCAATATTATCATGGTAGTTAATTTCTCTGTTTCCTTACAAATCTACTGCCTCTTCTCCAGAAAAAGCTCTTAAGACACTGATTAGAAATTGTAACCTTGTACATTTTATGAAACATGAATTATGTCCCTATTGTGCTTCTAAAGAATGAATAGACTATACAATAAATGTAAACCACTGAAATTAGAATTTAAGGAAGAGAGCAATGTTAAAGCATCCACTTAAAAGGTTGCATTTTCATGCCAATTATACTAAAGCAGAGTTATTTTTTAAAGTGGATTTTGCTGTATTTTTCTGAGAATCTCTTCTAGATCTGGACATTGTGAAGTAGCACAATATTATTAAAAATACTACATTGCTTTTAACAGCACCTATGAAACTTGACAGTTACCATCTCTCTCCTGTAAGTACAATGCAGCAGATATGTGTGAGTCATTTACTGTAGCTATATTGCTTCTGCTAATGTACGATGTAAATGATTTAACAATTACTATGAACACTAGAGCCTTAGGGAGCAGTTGTCTAACATGTTTCCCTCCAACGACAGGCATCTATCTTCCTCTTGATGTGTTGGGAGCTTTAAGCAGATGCATCAGGACCCAGCACTGATCCTGTGGCCTACCTGTGGAAAACCCTACATGTATCAACCGGAAAATAACCCCCCTAAATTACAGAGATAACTCTTATGTAGTTACGAAGCTTCAATTTAACAACAGAAGTCTGCAAGGGGAAAAAAATAGCTTCCTGCATCTGCAGATCTCTGTCTCTTCCTCTGCTCTCAGACGTATTTAACTCCTTAAAGTGTTTTGAGATACTAGTAATGGAGGAGATACAAGACACTGGCTGTTCTGTATGCCCATAACATCGCAGGTACTTCTGTGATGCTTTGAAAAATAACATTGTCCTGCTTTCCTCCTTCCAACTGTTTTGCTCGTAATATTCTAGTTTTCCTCCCACAGAGATAAGTCTAAATGTGGTTCATATAATAATAAATGCTTGCTTTTAAATGGCTTCATAATCTAAGAAAATTTGATCTATATGCAAAAATTCAAAATAGTTATACTAAGCAAAAGAATGGAACAACCATAACTGCATTGTTCTATGACAATCAAATGACACTATATTAATAAAATTCATAAGGTAAGCATCCAAATTAAAACATGACTATAATATTAATGTAAGTTTTCTGTCTTTTACTACAAATGAACAGCTTATCTGTAAATGAACCTAAGACTGAAAGAAGAATATTTCACAGTTTCCCATGAAAGAAAACTAAAATCTGTGTTTCTTCAAATTTAAGACAACAGAAAGATTAATAAATAATATCAAAGAAAATTGATTATATACTATTTCCTACTATGGGGTATATTGCTTCACTTCAATATACTGCATTTTAAAGTTTACACAGAAAATCTCTTGAATTATGATGTTCATATAGGAAAAAGTAAACACAGAAAACGCCCCATAAAACTGAGTTACAAGGGGTATCTTGCCTCCTTTATTCGTTTGAATTTTAAAGTCTCCTGTTGCTGTCACAAAGTTGTCAGAAATATAGGTAACTATTGTGAGTCTCCTAAAAGGCAGTCCAACACACCTGTACCGTAATCGATAACCAGAAAAGATGCTGTCACTAGGTAGCAGTGCTAGAAATGTAAATGTGAATCACAGAATGGTTTGGGTTGGAGGGGACCTTAACAACCATTTAGTTCCAAATCCACTGCCATGGGCACGGACACCTCCCACTAGACCAGGCTGCTCAAGGTCCCATCCAACCTGGCCTTGAAGCTGTCATATGTGACAGCTTTATAGATGTTACTCAAAGGGAAATTTTTGACAGAGATTTCTTAGTCTGAGCTCTGAATATGGTCTGATTTTCTTAGAAGTTCCGGTTAAGCTACATCATACGCTAACTTGCTACAAAATTATGCCCATTATGAAATTTTTATGGCTAATAATAGCAGCAGGCTTCTTTTATTAACCGGCAATGTAAATAAAAAATCTAGAGGAAAATCAGTGTGGGCTTATTCTTTGTAGGCAGAAAGACACTGAATAATAACTTTATCTTTTTAAAGCTTCAATACCTGAAATTAATATGGCTTTAGGAATAATGCTGGGACAGGTGAGCTGACTCAAATGATAGTATGAAGCTGTGTTTGGAAGAAATGTAGAATGTAATTTAAAAGTAATTTCATCTTTATAAAAGATGCTCAACAGTGGTAAATTATAAAGACAGCAGTAAATTATAAAGACAGTGTAATTCATCAGCTCTGTGTGCTGAAGTAACTGGCATGAGAAAAGCTGTCTTAATGCAGAAATGAAAATGATGCTATTGGTTCAACTGGAATTTCTTAAAACTGGCAAATACCGAACTAGGATCTCATAAAGATGGCAGTTCTCAAGAGGAAGAGGAATATGAAGTAGGTGGAATCTCCAGTAAGTCAGTTTGAAAAGGAGGTGGAAAAAAATTTGAGTGATGCTGAGTGTGAATGACTTAAAAAAAAGATCAACGTAAATCCAGACGGAAACATCTTCTGTGTCCTTGAGACACAAGAGAAGTGTTTGTGAATAACACCTGGGAAAGGAAGTTGAGAAATCCTCTGAAACGCAAATGATTAATCTGTTTGCATTTTTTTCTTGATCTGGCTTATTATGTGGTTATAATGTTCTAGGACTCCTGGATTACCATATAAAAGTTACTCCTAATATAATAACAACAACAATCATGATAATGGTGGTTGTTGTTGATGATGATTACTATTATTATTTCCTAATAGAAATAAGCTACAGATTCCGCAAAGTAGGATCCTTTGGATATGCTACTGTGAAACTGCTGCTTTTTTACATACAGAAGTCAAATCCATATTGTACGTAGGAGCAAATATAAACTTGTAAAAGACTCATTATTTTTCTAACAAAACCAAAATAAAAATAATCCTCAAGAGGATGTTCTTCAAGCATGACTTGGACCCTTTCAGGCAAGGCTGAGGATCCTAGGCAGCATGTGGCAGCTTTTAATGTAGTTACTGTGCCCCAAGGCAGTCATCCAGACCTCAACAGGGTGACTATTGCATTCGCAGTGCCCACGGCTTGTAAAGATGTCCTTACTTTAGCTAATTTTTTCCATGAACTATGCTAACAGCATCCCTGTGGCAAGAAGAAACCTAACCTAGCAATAAAGAACTTCAGTCTAGTCAAAACGATCACCCTAAGAAAGAAAATTTCATGGACACCAAATTACATCTACAAGATATTTCTCTGTACTGAAGTTAACATTTTTGCTTTAGATTAAAAATGTCAACATAACTTTTTCTTGAAATATCTCAGCAAACAAATTACTGTAGACAGAATCAAAGGTCTATTCATAATCTCCCTGTCACTAGCACTGAAGTAGGTATCAAAAGTAGAAAAATTAGAACCAAGCACTCAAAGAAGATACAAATATGACAAGATAAACATAGACTACAATGCCCACTTTTGATATGTAAAAAATATATGGTAATGAAAACTATGAACTTGTTACTTGGGAATAGAAATTCATACTCTGGAATGCAATAAATAACCTTAACATAAATAACCACAACCTGTGAAACATACAAAGGAAAATTCAGACCTGAATCAGAACTACACAAACTTCATTGACAGACGTTGTAGATAAACAACAGTAGTTTTACAGCAGTTGTTTATATCTACAATCTATCAATTCTATCCTTTTTCAAAAGCTACCTTTTCAAGCAAACTTCAGTTTCAAGTCATTGTGACGTAGCATCATGGAAATCAACCTAAACTTCATTTTTCTTGTCAACAGATATTTTAGTTTTCTATTATACTGTTAAATGAACAGTATACCAGTTTTGTTGGACCCTGAATGTATTTAGTGAAGGTCTAATTTTTGTCATTCTCTGGTGAAAAATTTTGTTTGTATCCAAGCCAAAATCCTCAAGTTTTAGACCTTGTATCACAACTGTTAGGGGCCATGATCTAGGATAGTAAGTAGCTGATTGTAAGTTAGTCTCTACAAAACGTATTATTTGAAATTAGATATGACCAACAGCAGAAAAAAAAGGAGTCTAATTTAATAAATTTAAATACTTCATAGCATGTGTGAAGGCCAAATATGATTCGAGGCAGCTATTCTAGGAATTAGAAATAAGCTTAAAAAAACGAATATCACCATAAAAACTTCTGAATTACAAGAAGACTCTGAGGTAAACATCTTGGGTGCCACTGATAGGCTTTCAGTATCTGGTTTGTAAAATTCACAGGTATGTAAGAATTCTTGAAAAATTTAAAGACAAACACCTCAGAAAGGTAACAGCCAGACAACCAGAAAGCCTCACTGGGCGTTTTAAATGTTTGTGAACATAGCAGAGCAAGATTTGAAATGCAGGATGTTCTCCTCAAATTAGAGGCATAAATCACTCCTTTTGGGAGCAGAATAGGGATTGCTTCTTTAATTTAAAACAATCCCAGAAGAGGAGCAAATATAGAATTAATATTCCCCTTCTCCTTCTCGTATCTCCCTACCTAATCTAACTGACCAAAAACTACCAAAATATGGTGAGTCTATATTTTAGCCTGAGCTCCAACTCACATTTTCCCCTCATAGAAGAGTAGCTAAATCATTACAGGGCGTGATTTTTCTCTCTGTATAGAAAAAGGCAAAACTAAAGAAGAAAAAGAAGGGTATGACTTTGTAGGTCATTGATTTGAGTAATTTCCTGTTTGTTTTTCTGTGTTCTTCAGGGCAATTTATTCATTTTACATTGTTATCACTGGATGATATACAAAGACTGGAAACTCAAGACTCCCAGTTACTGTCTTACACGACTCCTAACTCATGCGTCCTCTCTCTGACATAACAGCCACGAATTCTTTTCTGCACAGTGACACAGCAGGAAGAGTTATATCAGTACATCTATCAGCCTGCCAGTCTAAGAACTCAGAACCTGGTGGTGAGAATCATCTGGTTGGAAAACTCTGAGATCATCAAGTCCAACTGCACCTGTCCCCTTACTAAATCATGTCCCTAAGAAACTCATCTACTTGTCTTTTAAACACCTCCACGGATGGCGACTCAACTACCTCCCTGAGCGGCTGTGCCAATTAATTACAATTCTGCCAGGTTGAAAAGAGAGAGGAAGTACACATTTGACTCCTATATCCCAGTGTCTTTTTCAGTTGAAGTAGTTGTGCCTGTCCATGAGTCCGGTAATAACAGCATGAGATAGGCCTGCAGCAGTTATCATTAATTTATCATTATTTACCAAGCTCTGACAACTCCAGATTCCCTGCTTCCCACTTATTCCAATCTATCCTGGTCTACTTGCAACTCTATGATTTTAGCTGCAGGTAACTGGAAGCAGAGGGCCAGAGGAAGCTAGAGGAGCAAAGAAATGTTTTGTTCTGAGTCCAGAAAAGCTTTTGGATGCTTTGCTCATCACATAGATGACATATCACGCTAAAAAAAAAAAAAAGGGGTACCAAATCAAATATGAAAATTAAATCTTAAAAATTTGTAAAATAAACAAATGTTTTCTGTGAAAAGATAAAATCATATATTTATACATATGTTTTCTCATACATGAAATAAAAACACATAATTCCACAGAAGTGACCTAGAGCACTGGGAACAAAGGGATGTTACACATAAGAGGCAATCTGACAACATGATGGAATAACAAAAATTAGTAGTATTGTAATGTAATATCTAGTTATGAACTATACAGGAAGGTCAGATTAGGCTGGAGAATAATGATTTCCATACAGTGTTGTTAATCTTAAAAAAATACATTAGTCATCTCCCTGCAAGCTCATACTTCTGCTGTACAGGACAAATGATAGTTTTCTTTAAACATTTTTTCAACACTGTATTGGTTTTGTACTGATCCCCATCTTCTCCATCTTTACTAATAGTTTCTGATGAGGTAATATATCAAATGTTGTGCTGAAGTTCCTACAGGTCATATCTATCAAATTTTCCTTACTAACTCCCCATGCCTCAACAGTTCCTTCAGGGGCAGTGGGGGCAGGAATCTGGCAAAGACTCACTATATTGAAGCCATACCACACTTTATCTCATCTTCATTTGATGCCCATGCATGGCTGAACTCTTTTTCCTTATTCTTCAAAGCTTCCCAGGTTAAGCAATTTCTTGTCTTTAAGTTTTCAGACTACCCAGTTTGTGAAGCCAGTGACAGCTGAGCAAACCTATGCAGACATAACCATACTTTGTGTAACTGGCTGTGGCACAGTTAAAACGATATGATACGAGGCACAAACTGATGCTCTCTGCTGGTCTTTACTGGCTCTGTGCAGAGTCCACCCAAGATCTGCATTGTGTTTCCCAAGTTTGCTGTGAACTGCCCCTTCATACTTCTCCATGCTTAATTGATTTAAGGAAACAACAAAACAGCAATATTGCATTTGACTATATTATCATAAAGCTATGCTTAAACTAGGAAGCTTAATGCCATTCCTAAAGTAATAAACTTTAATAAGCATGGGTGCTGCGTATGGAATGTGCCGGCAAGAAACTTCCAATCTAGTGGCCAGAAAAATGTTCTTTGATTATCTGGGCCATTCCAGCCCAGCACTAATTCAGATAATGGAAGCGGTGACTGAAATACTTACTGTTCTCCAATCATATTATGTGACACACAATTTAATAAATTCATTAAAAATCCTTGTAATGGAGCTGCTATTTCCTTCCATATTGTTCTTGTTTTTTCAGTATCATGCATGAGGATTTTCTCCCCAAACTATACATATTAAACTTTTGTTTGCTGTCACTTCAAACTTTGCATCATTAATACTACATGAAAGTATTGGGGTGGAGCTTTTTTTACCTTGAAAGTGAACTTTCTAATTAAAATTTTTAAATAACGTCCCTTTATAGACAACCTCAAGATAGTGGGGTTTGACCTATCAATTCTTTTGTATGTTTCCATACATTACAATAAAGGGATATGAGAAAATCCTCCCCAAATACATTAATGAATGTGAAATACAATGAAAACAACCAGTTAGAGTTGTTTATAACTGCTAAATTAGTGCATGTTTGTCATTCTGTAAGACCTCTGAGACTTTTCTTTGGTGGAGAGAGAATACCGGATGACATAAACACCAACACGAGAATTCATTAATTCTTAATGGTGAATGCATTAAAAAAGTTGGGATGATTTGGGGAATGAGTCTACGTACAGCTAATAAAAACATACAAGTCTGAAGTGCTCTGTTGATGTAGATCAACTGTTCGCTGACAGGTTGCAAAACACTTTGTTCCGTCCAAATGCATAGGGGAACTGTTAACTGTAGCAAGTGGTCTCTAAAACCAAACAATAACTATACTAAAAAGCTTCCTAAGAAGGAAACCAGCTGTGTCAAGCTTGTTTGGAAAGAAAGGAGTTTCTTGAGATGTAGAACATCTGCAGTAAGAGAAAGGGTGATATATAAACTGGGATAGAGCTTTTGGGGAGAAGAGTAAGTAAAAAAAATCCCATCATTTTATAAAAGGTACCTTCTTTAGTTAAAGGAAAATTCATGGAAGATAAAAACAAATACCAACTCAAGTGTTTAGGAGAAAAAGATCTGGGATACTCCTGAAGTTCTCATAAGTCTACAGAAGAATTAAGGGCATGAAAATTTAACTAAAATTTACGTGACTATAGAAGATATCAGAAAGATGGTATTTTTTTTTTGTAAGTCTGTTATGCTTGTTATTCCAGTACTATCAGCAGTTAATAAAAAAATTCTAGTTGTACTGAGTGACAGAACTTGGAATATGAACTATTTCATGTTTCCCTAACATGTGGAACTGACCGGCTGGAATATCAGAAGTTAGTGTTTCTACACAGAAGACTAATTCTACTTTGTGGGTCCCAGTTAGACTTAGATGAATACACAGACATTTAAAAGTCGACTTGTAAAAAAAAGGGGAACTTTGTCCAAAATAGAACTGTTTATTGTCATGTTTGTTCAGATGGACAAACCAAACTATTGGGTTTGCATATGTCAGTGAAAGATCTCTGTAGTCAGCAGTTCTCCTCACAGACATTCTAAAGCACAAGAGGTCACATGTTTTTTGGGAATAGAGAGAAGGCAAGTAACCTCTTGCATCTTACAGGTAGATGTGAAAGGAAGTACAGTTGAGTCCCTGTAACTCAGCTGGACAGATGAAATGCTATTAGGGCTTCAGGTGAGCATGCTTATGGAGTGATCTAGATCCCAGTGCCTTTGGGAGGCAAAACACACAAATGTAGATCTGTAATGGCTATATTGCCACAAAATCACCCACGCTCCAAGAGAAGAAAGCTATTTCACACTATAACCTTGAGGTGTAACAGCAGAAATTATATTGAGTTACAAACTTCACAGAATCTAGCATTATAACTAATAAATAACTGCTAATATTAACAGTGTCTACTATTTATTTTTATCCCTCAAGTTTCCCATAGTACAACAGCTTTCCTTTTCATCTAAATCACTACATGAGCTGTATTTTAGGTAGATTTGGGGCTTTTATCTATTTAGTAAATATTAACATTTAAATAATATTACATGAAGTCATAGTGGAAAGATGTACTGTTTAGATTATTTCCGGGAATATCTCAGTATGTTCTGGCACTTCACCTATTTTGTCACTGCAAAATACATGTTCATATTGCAAAAAAAAAAGTAACAACAGAAAATAACTCAGGAACTCTGTCATATACTTGGCCACTGCCTGGAAAGAACAAGGAAGTGAAGATGTTAAATGTTCTCTGATCTCTCTCACATCTTACCTAAAGGATCATTGAGATCCATAAGCTGTTTCTAATTAGTTGCTAATGACCTGAGAGCTGTGCAAGTTTAGCATCTTCTGTATCTCATTTGATTTCCCCTTTGGACTAAAACAATACCAAGAGGACTGAAATGAAGATACAATACACCTCTATAATCCATGTAGTTATTTGACCAGAGAGCTACAGGAAGGGCTAAGGGGAAAGACCATCAGCAGCAGTAGTTTTATAAACAGCACTAACGAAAAATACAGAATTGATTGTATAACTATAGAGCTTATTCCTTTAAGCCCACGAATGGGAAGGGTTTGGTGCTTAGGCCCTCACGTCTAGAAAGTGGTTCTTAAAACTGTTGAAAGGGATTGTAAATAAAACTACATCTTCCCTGGAAGTTTCAGTGAGCATTAATCAGCTACGCTATAAAGAAGAAAAATACTTCAGCAACAACATATCTGAGGTGTGTTGAAAAAAAAATTGATAGAGGATCATATTAATATTTTTTGTTCATTAATTGCTATTTGGTATCCTGAACTACTTATTTCAGGAAATTGGCACTGACTTTAGAAAATGCACAAAAACGTCCAAGGTTTCAAAGTTAATTAATGAAAGTATTAAAGCAATCAAATTGCTGAACTCTTTACTTTAATGACAGTAATATTTGTGAAGACTATGGTTACATACCTGTTTCCTATTTGCACATAAATGAAGAGAGGGTAATGTTAGTCTTTAGTAATCCTTAGTGCAACATTTTTTATTTGTTTTATAAAATTTTGACTCATTATAGCTATATAATTGGTTATATATCATCGTAAGAAATTCAGTTGTAAAACACCTCCACTTATTTTAACTAAGAACTGCCTCAAGGTGATGACATAGCAGCAATACAAAATTTCAGAGTTGTAAAGCAAGACAGAAAGTGTCTTTGAAGAGCTTTTGTATCTATAAATCTTGCAAACACTGTAAGATATACCTTAAAATAAAGTGACCAAACTTGTAATTTAAAAGGAAAAAAATACTGACAATATGCCATTACAGCATATTGACTGAAAGAGTAAAGTCGCCATGATTAAAATGGAGCAATTCACTTTGAACTAACTCTAGTTGACTCCTCTAATGTGCCTGAGGATTGTCTGTGGCAAGCCCAGAGGAAATCTTTTGTGCTTCAGTTAGCAATAAGCCTTGGAAATCATTACTCTTTCAAAGACTAACTGCTGAGGATACCAGTAATATTGGGGCTTTTGCTTGTACCTGAGCACCTAGGAGTCCAATAAATAATACTATTTAAATACAGAAACTTTTAAAGTTAAGATTTCAATTACATGAACTTACACTATTTGCCCCTCGTAAGCCATAACTAGGAGTGTCCCAATGGAAAAAAAAAACCTCAAAACCCAAACCAGAAGTAGTATTGTTCAATACTCCACAAAACACAATAAATAAGACTAAGATTTCTCAAAGTAATTCCCATAGTTGGCAATCCACTAAAACCAGTGTTATAAATAAAATCTCCAGCTAAAGTGTTCTTTTTCTTGTTTAAAAGGGATTGGTCGCATATTATCACAATTTTTTTTTTCTTTTGTTTTCTGGATATACCAACCAATCTGTTACAAGGAGCTGTTTTGTAATCCTTCAGCGACAGAACAGCGGTGAGATTAAGAAGCCCTTGTGATTCTTGTACTTCTTGCTCTGCACTGATAAACATGCAACTTCCATTCCAACCATACAGATTGATGCCTGCGTCTCTTGCTACACACACTGTAAAAGTAACCAGATAGTCTATCGCTCCTTCCAGGGAAATCATTCCTTTTACTTATGAAGTAATTTTGCATCATATTTTTAAAGGTTAGTTACTATCTCATCTTTTATTTCTATACTTTCAAAATCTGAATTTTTTATCTTTGTGTGGGATGAATTCCAACACTCATGTTATAGAGAGTGATCTAAGGTAGGTAAAACTTATATAAAAAACTTAGCATAGTTTAGGATTTGAATATATTAGATTGCCAAAGCCCAGTATTAAATTTGGTCATATATGTGGAAGTATAACAAATAAATGAAAATACATATTATGGATCAGTATAGCTGCAACAGTACCTTGGTTCTATGGAGTTCAAATAGCAACATCGTCTCATACACACCTCATGGATGAAATCACATCAGATTTCCAGGAGCCTATCTACATAGAACAAGCATTGAGTGAGGCTTATTCTTATAGATTTATCCCATTCAGACATACTGGGCTTGTAGAAGCAACTTATCAGGCAAAGATAGTACTCCATTTAAAGTTGCTGCAACATTAATGTTGTAGCTTGTCTCCATTTTTCAGCTAAATAGAGATTTTCTTTTTCACATCACATAAAGTCTTCAACCAGCTCAAGCCTTCTAATAAATTGCAAACTCTGTTACAGAATATCTTCTATTATGCCACTTGTTACTTTAGTTAGACAGGAAATTAAAGCAATAAAACACTTTCAAAATGATAGGGCACACTAAGGCAGTCGTTTTTCTTATGTTCCAGTATTATTCTTCAAAAGACCTTTTATGATACTAATATTAAATTCTTTGAAGTCTGAAGAATCTGTTGAAAGTGTTGAATTTCTAAGATGTAAAGCTCAAATATTGCATCTACTCATGCATTTATTAAAACTGGGAATGTGGGATGGAATTAAGAAAAGCACAAAATGCAATGCAGCTAAATAATATATGACCTGATACATTTGAGATCCACATTACAGAGTACATTGTGTGGAAATTTGATTTAATGCTACGGAAAATCTATTTTGCTTTTGTCTCACCTTACGTGGCCAAATGCACAGCAGATGTGGTCATTCATATAAAAGGTTGGTAACTGCACACTGAAGCACACAAAACCAGACAAATACTATAATGGTCACTTATTCAGCATGCTCACATAAAGGAAATTGAATCAAGCTTATGAAACTGTGCATTCTTTATTAACCCCATAGAAAAAGGTCACATTGACTGCTCTTCTAATGGTATTCACACTAAAAAGATTGAAAGAGATCATGTGAAATAAAAGTGAGGAAAATGCTAAGTGCCCTGATGAAACATTTCCAAAATGAAATTAATAAAAATGTCAAAGATCTATCTTATTGTTAAGAACTAAATACATGTAATTACATATATCTGGAGAAGAAAAAGAAAAAAGGAAACGGACAGAGGGAATAGGGAAAAGGAAAGGAAGAAAGTCGGGAAGAAGATGAAAGAGAAAGAAAGAGAAAGGGAAAGGGAGACGGAAAGGGAAAGGGAAAGAGGAAAAAGAACAAAAATAAAAAATAGAACTAACCTAAGCTACCAAAAATGATGCCCAATGTCTGTTAAGTATTCATCATGATGTCAAATATACAGTAGAAGTATCAGCGGAACTGAGTGAAGGTGGACAATTAGAAATCCTCAGAGAAGAGTGAATGTTCACCATGTAAGTCCTAATTTCTCTGTAATTTTTAGCTTTATATTAACTTTCAGTTTCATTGTAGCTATCAATTACTTTTCCAGTTCCATTTGATCTATTTTATAGAGATTTTAAACAATGTCGGTTGAGAGTTCCAATTTACTACATGGACACTTTCATTTAATAGTATGTAACAATATATACCTAGCAGCTACACCATTGCCACTGTGATGAAAAATTACAGATTTAAAACAAAAGTAAGTCTACTACTTCTATTATACACCAATACACCACGGAAATGAAGTGTAAATACATCAAATATTGAAGGTAAACAGGCTGTTTTGTCAATTTGCTCTAGTGCTGCAGTGACCCGCTTTTCCTTCACTAGCACAATTTTCCTTTTTTCCATGTACCTTTGCCTAGGAACCAAGTGGGCCAAGTCTAAGATACAATCGCTCGGTAACTCACACTTCCTTTCTCATTTTTGACACATTTCTACTCTGTTGGAATTCCGAAGCAATCAGCTACCTGGGGATACACACTTCTCCAGAGATCTCCCCTCCACTATATCAATTAACTCAAAAGCAGCTTTGGATATCTTCCAACGCACTATCACCATCTGGTCTCCCTTAAGCCTGACAAGCTGAAGTAGACTCGAATTGGTCAGAATGATGCTAATTTACTAAATTATTTACAAATTAGGCATGCTCTTACTCTGTTTCCTTTCTTCAGTTTGTTTAGATATTTCTTAGTGACCTAAACAATCCTTGGGAGATATTTTAACATTTAAAACAAGCCTTAGTGACTGTGTGGGGATCACCTGACTCAGTGCACTGTGATGCTCTTCAAGAGTACGCCCCCTTACAATTCTGATGGAGGGAACTATGAAAGTACATTTCAGCTTCCCCCCTAGCCTGTGAATCCAGCTGTCATTTTTATGTAAAACAAGCTCATGGAGAAAAAAAGTCAGTCTGTTGGTCTTATCTGATATGGAAATGAGATATGGTTGCGCAACGTGACAGTCCAAAGAGATGAAAGGCACCTCTGCAGTTAGTAATGTGGTGGCACCCAGGAAAGTCACTTTTCAAGGTTACAGAGAGGTCTACCTCCAAAATCAATAAAAATATAGTTTTGTTCTCTTTTTCCTATCAAGAGATCTCAGATCTCCTCCTCTGTTTAGTTTCTATAGTATGTTTACCACTTGATGCATAAAGAAACGTGACTAAAATATGCCATATGATATATATATATTTCTTTCTCTTCCCAGGGGAACACGTCTTCTCAACATAGAAGCTCTTCTGCATTTATGGGAGGGAAAAAAGAAGAAAAGTAGAAACAGTTATCTTTAGTCCATATACTACTTAAAGTATTTTTGTTTGAGATGCTCAGGAAATTTTGTATATCACAGATTGACCTTGTGTACTTCCGTGTCTGTTCCCAGATGACTCTAGGTTGATGTCCTTTAGCTTTTGCTCCTTATTTTTGCCTCTTTCTACTGTCATGTATAATAGATTAGGATTTTCTTCATAATTATGAATCCCTCAAGGCCAGTGTGTCTTCTACCACCAGATCTGAAAACTGCACTTTAATTATGCATTCAGAATTGGAAAAACAACTGTGACTATAACATCACCAGTAAAAATATGGCATAAAAGATCTATGAGAAAGATTTGCTCTTCTACAGCTTTGGCTCTAAATTCTAACAGCTACACCATGTAACATTTCACAAGTACAATCCCAGCACTGAGGATGTTCCTAGTAAGGGGGAAGACTCTGCTATAGGGAATTGTTGGAAACCTTATAACTCCTTGACTCATTGCTAAATAACCTGGAACTCCTAGGGATCCTCCCGTTGGTTCTAAGCCTATGTCTTGGTACTGCGGTACAAAAAGTTGTATTGAAGCATTTTCACCTAAAATATTACAAAATTATTGGTTATTACCTACAACTCAGTTTCAAGAAACCAGCATTGTACATGAGTGCAGGTGTGCAAAGGTATATGTATAAATATGTGCATTAAATTGTGTGTATGTGTGTGCGTACATGCAGATGGTCATATTTTCTACTAAGTATCGCAAGTTATGAAAATTTACATTTCTTGGGGTATTTGTTTTTTCCATAGATCTATTTGGTAATTCCTTCTAGGAGCTGAATTTTGAAAAAATTATCCATGGCTAGATATAAACCTATACTAAAAAGAAACCTGATTTGTAAATGTCATTATGTACCGCGTTCCCTGAAAAGATGAATCCTAAGTGAATTATGAACCCAAGGCATGATTTATGTTCTATCTCCATAAAAATGCTAGAGTAGGAAAAAATATCTCTGAAAATCTGAAAGAAAAAAAAAAGGAATGAAAACTAATAGAAATAACTCACAAGATAAACCAAATGTGAGCTACAGCCCTCGGGTTTGCTGGGGTAATATGAAGGCAGGGAGGTTTCCTTTTCAGAGCAAACAGCTGTGGGCAAGAGAAGTCTTGGTTCTAATCTCCACTGAGCCAACCTCAGGCAAGTCATTCAGCTTCCCTTCTCTTCAGTCAATCTAGCTTAACAATGCAAAAAGCAGGACCTCAGAGAAGCCAGATGCTGCATCTATGCCAAGCTATCCCTGGGGTAAACAGACAGGGAAAAAAAAACTTTAAGAAGCAGACTGTATAAAAAGGGGGAGAAATAAGAGTTCTTAATGGTTTGCAAGAAGCTGAACAGAGGCCAAATCCAATGCCACGCTGACAGGGAACAATTCCTAACAGAATCTGAGATATTATACTAATGTGGGTTTATTTGCTACTAAAATTTCTAAATTTAATGGTATTTTGCCCTGCATAAAATATTTTTTGTAATTTGATAATAATTTACTGATTTACAGTCAGGAATTAGGACCCTTCCAGTGTGACAAATATCCTAAAAATAAATTAGTAAATTCAGACATTACCATTTTTAAAATACAGGGATTTCTTCTCACATAAAATGAACCAATAGCTTAGTTGTTCAGTGAATTCCCCTCTGCCTCCAAACATTTTACTAAAAAGATGAATATGAGAATAGAATTGACAGCTTTAGGGTGTGATACACAAATAAAAGATAATGAAAACTAGAATTAAATTCATGGGCTGCATTTGTTTTCTCTGCATGCTTAATAGAGTCTCCCATTGTTAAGGACTCTGTAAGTAATCATAGATTTCTTATTTAGTTTACTGGAACAAAAAGTGAGCTACTATGAGGATTAAAATGCTACAAATTAAAAAAATAGACAAAATATAAATGCATGGGCTACTCGGTTGGTATTTTTTCTGCCAGCATGTAAAAAATTATAGATGCACTAAATATTTCAGAAATCATTCTCTTTACAGCGTTATGCATGGAGTTGTCAGTTTTTGCCAGTAAGATTTGTTGATTTATATCAAATACCTAATTTAGATATAAAAGGGATGGTTACATTTATTGCACACTTGAGTATTTAGGAATAAGTATTGATAGTGCTGAACTACTTTTTTTATTCATATAAAAGAAATACATATAAAAAATAGGAGCAATGCTGATCAGCTGAAGGAACTATGTACATTTCTTTGGTTTTGGACATGTTCCAACCAAAGAGTCTTTGAGCTGTATAATATTAATTCTAAACATATATGTGACTTCGTTACAATACTGACTGGACACACTTGCAGTAGGATTCCTGATGCTTTGGACTCTTTTTTTTCCTATCTGTTGGAAGATCACTGTAGGTCAGTCATGTAAATCGTCTCTTTGTAACTCCCAAGGAAAGCAGTGAACAACAATAGCTGTGTTATAACACTTCACTGGGGGCAATGGGTTTTAAAGGAAAGGATGTGAAACCGGAGTGCAAGTGTGGACAAAACAGTTACTCTCATAACAGCATGGTTCGATGGGAATCCTTATTAAGTTGACAGCTGGCACACAGTTTTATCCCTGACTTGAGAAAAGTAAATGAAATCTGACCAGAGAATAAGCTGCCATCTAAGAGAAAAATAAATTTGCGTCACTTAGAAGTCTGCCAGTGAAAGCTAAATGAACTTGAATAATTACTTCTAACGGAAGAAAACCCTTGGACCTATTAACAGGTCTCATACAAAATTTGTACCTGTGCTCCTTAATCTGCAAACAGATAAAAGAAGAAACTCCATCCATTTCTTCATGTTAAGTCATTATGGGATTTTTAAGAAAGGTGTGGAACCAAACATCCCTACATCGTAAGACCAAAACTCACTCCTTGGTTAAAACAGACCGAAAAAAAGCGCCACCTCTTCCAGTGGGAATCTGGAAATGTTATGCCTGCCAGACATTCTCTGGGACTTCAGCAAGTCCAAAATTAGAGAACCTCAAGGAAATCTGAATGCTCTTAAACCCTAGGGTTTAATCCTTGGGTTTAATCTTTCACAGCAAAAACACTTGCTAGAAATTTGAAAATATTACAGGCTTAATTAATTCTGTATAAATAACTCAATCACCCCATCTCTAAGGTTCAATATTGGACCTAATTTAAAATTAAAAATTCAACTTTTTTTTTTTTTTTTTTTTTTTAAATCAGGTCTATTCTAAATGAGAGTCAAATGAAACAAGAAGCACTTCTGGAGAACTGTCCTAACAGATGTGGTTTCAGTGGATAAAAAATCGTACTCCAGGTTCAAAGACTAACCAATTCTCTCACACTTCTATGTCAAAGCAGAGGTTTGGGAGTCATACCTCAAGGAATGCTTTCAGGAGGCACAAAACAGTATTTTGATTTGGTGTAGTCCTACTTCCACCCAAAAAATATATCCAAAAGTATTCTGGTAAATGTGTGCTATAGTTAGAATATATTTCAATAATCAAATGTGTAATCCATGACTAAATTATTTGGGAAATGACACATAAGAAACATAGCCTTCTTTCCTTCCCCTTCTCATTTTAAACTCAGAACAAGACAGAAAAGAATTACTGGTGAGAATGATGAAATATGGTTGTGCCTGCTAAAGATGCCATATGCAAGCATCTGGATATTATTGTTTATCTCCCATTCTGGACTGGTGAAGATGAAAGAGTTAACAAATAAGGACTAAAAGTAACTTTTTTTTTCCTAAATCAGATCTGTTCAGACATGTCACATGCACTTGTTCTCATCAAGGATTAACTGCATGACAAGCTTGAACTTTTAACACCAAACTCTTTTGAGATATGGGAGAGCAAAAAAAGGTCACAACACTTCCATAAAATGGAAACATGTAAATTTTTCACAACATCATCACTCAAAAATGGTTCCCTTTATTTTATTCGACCTTTCCAAAATAACCCACCATTGATCTAAGACTAAGAATGAGAAATAACATTTCAATATTCATTTCACCCAGCCTGGAAGTTTAAATAGGTAAAAACAGGCCTTGGAATACAGTAGTTTTGTGTTATCTTCACTTGGGATTTGCCACCCAGACTACAGAGCAATAACTTCTAATGGGAATTCAGAGGCAACAGCCAAACATAACCCAAGAATGTGTGTTTCAGAAAAAGGAAAAGCTAGAGCTACCTGCTTTGCCAGCTTCTTTCAGAACCTGGATGCATCACTGCTTGCAGATGGGGGGGATGTCAATTAAATTATGATGAACAAGAGGCAAGGGGTAAAAAACAGGAGTAAATTTTTTTGCTGCATCACTGTCCTGAACCACAAATAGGAGACTTTTATAAAAAGATGTCTCTATTGTAAATTAATGAAGTTTTCCATTTGTTTGACTTTCTATAAAGCTTTTTTCAGGTATGATGCTAACTGTTAAATAGTAAGTATGCAAAATACTGGATATTTGAAACAAAATTAGTATTTACAAAATACAGAAATAATAAAAGGTTATATTTAAAAAAATCACTGTTCAGACTTTTTTTCTTGATCCACAGCATCATGGTTTTTACCCCAGTAAGTGGCTCATCATTATATTTCTCACTTTCAAATCAACTGTCTGTTCACTTTCCCTTTGTAAGCTTTCCATCCTTGTGGAAAAAAGAAGGGGGAAGATGGATGTGAGCATTCAATTTGCTTGTTAAAAAATATGATAGCTGCTGACAGGCCATGTTCATGAATGAAATACAATGGTCACCTAAAGACAAGCTAGGTGTACTATTCAAACTTTGAACTTTGCCAAAGAACCCTAACTTACACTTAAAGCCAAAATAGGCTTTAAGTAACTATACAAAAAAATCCTATAATTTTCCAGTAGGGTAAATTACAGCTAAATTAAAAAGGCAATTAATGCATTTTCCGCATTAGAACAAAAATAGAAATGAAAAAGTAAGTTTGCAGGATCATAAATGACCAACGACTTACTAGGTTACGGAACCAAATCTGTGAATTAAATGTGAGGGTGCTAAGCTTGCTGGAAGCCAGACTGAAACACATCATGATTCTGTAAGATTTTTACTGAATTCTTTTCTTAAGCTGTCAAACTCTCCATTAGAAATCAGCTGGCTATATTTTAATGATTTTTTTTTCTCAGACAAGTAGCACATGGTTTAAATGTTTACATCATGAATGACAGATAAAAATCATTGGCTTCCTTCTTCCTGCTTTTTTTATCCTTGTGTTGCTATAGCAAGCATGTGGTAGGGAATTAACTATGAGCAACAACAAGAAAATACTATAATATCAATTCATCAAAGTACAAAACTAATGCATAATCAAACTTCCTCTATCTTTGCTCAAACTTGTTTACACAGCTAGATTAACTTCAAGAAAATCTGTTCTCCAGAAACCTTTGCTTAAAGTGTCAGCAGTCATCAACTCATTTTTCTAGTTGACATGATCCCTATACAGAAATAGATACCAGGTTTTCTCAGGTCTGGGTATGTTCGTGGTTTATATGAAAGGTACTCACATCAAATGGACAGTTGAGTTAATTAACTTTTAAAAAAAATGTAGTGACAACTCAAATTTGAAGGATGCTTGGCAACATTCCCTAAACTGACTCTTAAAATGACATGGAAATGTCAAGGAAAACATTCATTTTAAGTATATTCATAAAGTCAGTGCACAGAAGTTTCCCTCTATACTCCCTTCCCAGTTCTAGCGTACCTTAATTGCAACACAAAAATATAGCAGGCAGCCTGGCTGAGCTCCACCTTTCATGCACTGGGAGTTTTAAATCAAAGGCCAAATCTCTGAGTGTTTCAAAGGGAATATTTTCTACAATAATTTTGGTTTTGTATTGTAATTATGTTAATTTTCATGGTCTTTTATGGCTGTCAAAAAACTGATTGTTCACACTTTGACACAAGGTTTCTACAAGAAGCAAATAAGACCCACTAGAATATCAAGAAAAAACAAAACTAAATTATATTGCAATCAAAACATTGTGAAATTAGTTTATCTTTCCATAAGTATTACAATAACTTCCAACTAACCAAATTTTTAGAGAAAGTTCTCTAAAAATATCACTACCTAGAAGTTTAAAAAAGTTCTAGTCAAGATACAAGACTGTAGAGTGAATTTACAATACATGCTGAGAGTGAAGTGCAT
Source organism: Tapera naevia (assembly GCA_033556795.1). Taxonomy (NCBI): domain Eukaryota; kingdom Metazoa; phylum Chordata; class Aves; order Cuculiformes; family Neomorphidae; genus Tapera; species Tapera naevia. Next base: position 9,968,305 of record JAUMJJ010000172.1, on the reverse strand, counting down.
AATTTTCTGTGAATAAGTAACACTTGGGATGTCAGTTTATAAAAATAATCAATTAAAAGCATAGTTTGCGAAAACATGGTTTAATTATGACCATAAGACTTCTAGAGTTCTGCATAAAAATAAATCCCTTCTTTATCACAACTATGAAGTATTAGTTACTGCCTACCCTCAAAAAGTTATTGTTTACTACAAATGAATAGATATTAACTTTGTGTTACTTTGAATTTAAAGACAAAAGGTTATTTTCTAATGGAAAACAATGCCATGCTGATTTTTTTGACCACAACTGCAAAGATGTAAAAATCTTCTTATGGGATTTACAGTTCTTCTGAACCGAGTTGGCATATTTACCTGTGTATGCAGCTTCTCTTTTCAATAAATAGCTCAACTGCCATTTGGCAATGCAAATTTAGAACTTTATCAGACTCCTAACTTAACCGTATATATAGTAATATCTAATACCCTTTGTTTCTTTGGTTACAGAGGAAACCAACTTAAAGAAGGTGTGAAATTTCTCAAAGACATACTAGAATATAGACTAAGAAATCCTTGGATGCCCTGGTATATTTTCTGTCAGATAGCTCTAGGTATATTGCTTGGTACACAGGCTACCTGCTCGTGCCACAGAAGAGTCTACTACTTTCCATTTGCTATGTGGCTAGCTCAGACAATTCATTTGGTTGGTGCCAAGTTTAATTGTCGCATTGTCTTAATTAGGCACCCAAAGTTATTGGTTTGGGTCTTAGTCAAAATCTTTGGCTAATATTTTATTTTAGACAGACTGGATGATCCGCCTCTTTGCTATGTCCACCCATGAAGAAGACCGGCAAATGATATACAAGACAGTGTCTACACTGGACTTCAAAGATAATACTTCAAAGAAATGATCATTTAACATTAACAAAAAATGTCCACACAGGTGATTCCATGAGTGGGTAATGCCCAACAAATCCTCTGGGTTCACGTAAAAATCCCATAAGTCTTTGTTCTACAGCAGCAGTTACCTGTGATAATCAGAAAGCTTCCTCTATTTTAAGAGCCATCACTGTAAAAAAAGCCTTATGGAATCACAATGATTCTCCTTAAAATCCTGCAGCTAGTCCTATGCTTGATAACCTAAGGCAACAGATACAGAATTTCAGGGATGACTGAAATAATTCCTTCCAAGGTGCAGAGTGCTGTGGTGGATTTACTATAGGACCACAGAATTAACAGTTTGAAAAGTTAGTGGAAAGGGCCTAAACTACATTTCTTTATCTCTACACTCCCATTTACTTCTATATACTTTGGAGAAATTTGGATCAAACCTTTACTTGATGATGGCATATCTACAAAGTATAAAAATAACTCATTCATCAAACTCAGCAACAGAAGCAATACTAGCTGTGAGAGAGAGCCTCACAGCTTCTAAATAAAACTTAAAGTTTAGAATTAAAATAGATCTGCTTTTTCTTTTTTTTTCCTTTTTTTTAATTTCTGTGTTCACCAAAATGATGCTCATGAGAATAGTCCCCACTACAGTCTGAAGGAAAAGTGATCTGTGTGAAAATGTTGCAAATGTCTTAGTTCCATTTATTTTAAAATGTTATATAGTGATCAGTTTGTTGACAGAACATCTGCTCATTTCATCCTTTGCAAGCTTAAATCTATATTCCACTTCTGCTCTGTTTTCAAGATACAGTAACTTGACATATTTTTGGCTCTACAGTCATATTCAGTGTCAAGAGAAAGATTTTCATATTTGTCTGTTGCTCCTATGAAGTACTCATAGAACTGATCTTTCATATGCATTTTTTCCCAGATGTTAATTCAAAACCTGAACCATCCCAAACGTCTATGGAACATCCAAATTAACTCCAAGAAGTTACTGAAGGCTTACACTTTTCAACAGCAGGACATCTTTGGAAATCTTTGCCCTTTGGAACAAGTTCTAAGGCGGTATCTAAGCAAGTCTTTGAAATATCAGAGTCTGTCTACACTGATAAATTAAACAGGGCCAGTGAGCGCTCCTAGACTCTGAGGCTTATTAACACAGTCTACCTACATCTAACAAGCCTGTGCTCCTGGATCACTTTGGGGTCCCACATCGTGTTCATGCGGTCTTATAACATAATTGTGTTTACTTTTTTAACTCTGAGGATCTGTGAAGGCTGTATTGCTGCCGCTCAGCAATGCTCTGCCATCATGAAACAGGGTGTGTGGTGCTGGCACACAGGAGTGTGTTTGGAGGTGCCAAACTGGGGTAACACTAGAGGACTGCATAAAGTAGGGGGAGCCACACATAGCGCTCCTTATGGCTCACAGGGCCTGATCTCTGGTTTACCATGTCACTGGCTTTTGCACAGGCACTGTCCCAGATGGTGCTACTGGTTTGAGGTCTCAGTTGTCACAATAAAGATAATAAAATAAAACAATATGAATGACTAGAAATGCATTGTCAAGAAAGCATCATTTTATTGATACATTAACCTCTGTCGGACTTACTAAAACAAAATAAGTTTTTTATAATTGCTTTTCTCTTGAAGCAATCTCAATCCTGTCATCCACATTTTTACTTTAAGTAATTTCTTACCTTTAACAAAAAAGTAGTTTAAGAATCCACATTTTGAAGATGTTCACAAAATTAAATTCCTGTTCCCTTATTGTTTCAATCCCGATTTTGCTTAAGTTTGTCTTGGTCACCTCAGCTTTTACTTTACAATTTTGTTTTTTTTGTTTTTCGTCTCCAAATTCTGATCTTTTACCTTCTCTGTATATATTCTTTATTAAAATACACTTGTTTTGATTGATTTTTGTATATTTACTTTTTATTAGTCATATGTAAACTAGAAGAAAATGCCCTAAAAATATGTTAATATACTGTCCTCCATAATTTTCTTAAAAAAATACTAGCATGAAGAAAGTTTAACATTTATTTACAGTACTGGCTCTTCATAATAAATTATAGAAGAAATTATAGGGAGGAAGAGAGATGTCTATGTAAATCTTAAAAATATAATAATTTAAGTGTAGCAACATAAATCGTAATGGGTCTTTCAAAACCATGTGCAAAGATTTTAGTGCTGCTCTTGATGTTGGCTAAAAGATGCTGCCAACATCCTATTCAGATACATACATAGACACAAGTAAGTCATCTAAGCCTAAAATTACAAAATTAAAAGCTTTGTTTCCAAAGCAGACAACTGGCTAACTTCTTTGAAATCTCATTTTTTATATTAAAGGATTTTGGTTGGCACCTCAACTGATTTTTCTGTTTATGTTCAAAGCACCTATTCTTGAACTATCAGTCTCATGATTAGTCAGCATCCAAAAGAGAGAAAAAACCCAATATTCTAACCATGCATCCTGACTACACCTGCAGGATCAGGTTCTTCACTGAATATGTTGAGTTTATAGACCTCTTCTAAATGTAAATTGATCATCTCCTCACATTTTTTTTTAATAGCACACAGTGAAAGAAGACATAGGCCAAGGATTCTGTCTTCCACCAGAGAGTTATCATATTGTTACATCATAAGCTATCAGCATCAATCTACTATTCTTTTTTAATACAAGCCCTCTTAGTTCTTCCTGTCGTAGCAATCCACTGTATACAGGATAATCAAAGACCATAGTGACAGAGAGAAGTTAGAATGAGGAAATATTTCCAGCTTATGGGTGAAGCTACTTAAATCCTTTCCAGAAGTTTCATCAGGCACTTAGTAATCAGTTAGTAAAATGCATAAATAATTTTTACAAAAAAAATTTCAACTAGAAACTTCCCTCACTGTACAGAAACTTTAGCCATTAGAATGGAATATTATACCCACACTTCTGCATTCTCTCTGAGCTAATTAATATTAAAGTGTTTCATGCAAAGTAGAGTATCTGAGACAAGACAATGGGAGCATTCCTATCTTAGGATATTTCATAGGCTGGTACTTACAGCACTGCTCAGTGACTGGAATACTCACACCTGTGTCTTTCATCTCCTCAGGACATTTTCTAATCATTGAATTTGCATATAGAAGGTCATGTAAGGCTTCAGCAGAAACTTGGAGTAATTTCCAACTCCAGCTCTCCCTCTCCATTACTGGAAACTCAGAACACAGTTCAGTTAATTAATACTATAAAATCTGTCAATTTTTAAATTTCATCTATGATGAGGCCTTCATACTTCATAGGAGACTGGAAATCTGCTGGTTTATCTTGAAATAGTGACTTAAAGGAAAAGAGTGCTTGGCATGAACCAAATTAGATTCTATTTCACCACTATAAAAGATTTAAGAATACAAGAATATGCTTACATTCATATAATGGGAAGAATACTATTGACTTAAAATAACACTAAGCATAATAAACAGTAGCCTCAGGAATAAAGATATACCTTGACTGCTCATGCATCTCAGCTGGATTTTAGATTTTGCGACCACATAATTAGCCCCTGAAAATTCCTTCAATTCTATAAACCTTTAAGTGTTATTAAGGTAATATCTTTGTGCTCCTGTTGTTAAAGATGGCAACCAGAGTCACCAAAATAGCCTATATGAGCCATCTCCACTTTTTCTAGCTAGAGAGAGAATGATGTGATCTTGTTTACATGCTCCTCTGCAAAACTTCACTTCCATGTTCACTGCTTATAATAGAGCACTGTCATATCACAGGTTACTGAGGAGGATTAAGACATTATTCTTCTTCCTTCAAGCTGCTTAATTAACATTCCTACCAAACTGCTTAATTTATCCTACCTAAGGCTGGCTTCCCCTATTACAGCTTTCTAAAGATGGTGATAAATCTTCAGACATCATTTAACGAGTAATATTACATTTGGTGTCTCTTAACTGATTCAAAACTATCCCTTGCCTTATAGCAACTTTTAAGATAAGTTAGAGTTGTTTATTTTTCAAAAAATGGTCACAGACACTAAATCGCAAAGACAAACTTCAGGGCTCAGAATTCTGAACAGTCTCCTATCTCCAAATACAATGTTTAGAGTCTGTACCACGTCAGATTTCATATAGTAAGAATTTTGACACATTTTCAAATGAGATCCACAAACATTAGAATTTATCAATTGATTTCCAAATGTAAATCACCATTTTGCACGATGGCGTCCGTTGGCTCTACATTAAGTATTTGTGCATCCTCATGGAGGACATTTAACTCTGCATGGTCGTGAACAATGAATATACAGTCTAGTCAAAGTAACAGAGGGGAAACCAAGCTTGAACAGGTGCTGAAAAGACAATCAGAATAATGGAGTGCCTATTATACAAAGGATGAGTAAAAGTGCTTATCCTCTTCATGTTAGCAAAATAATGGCTAAGAAGATGTATAGTGGTTTAAAAGACACACAATCACTTTTCTATAAATAATTATGTTTGAAAAAAAAATTATATACGATGAAAAGAGGACTATTTAAATTAAAGGGCACTGTTGGCATAAGAAAAATGTTATAAATTGTCCATGAATGAAATTAGGCTAGAGATTAAAAGTATGCTTAATGATCAGACAGCAGTGAGGATGTGGAACACTCCCAATAGCAGCAGTAGGGTGAAGAAAAATAAAGCACCCAGAACCCAGTTCTCATTAAGACAGAGTCTGATCTGTTTATGGAAGTTATACAATTATACTGAGTAACAGAAATTGGCTCCAGTGACCAAAGAGCTACATTTTCCGTTCTATTTTTCTGTTTCATTTAATTGCTCCGCTTAGGACTAAAAGTTCAGTATAGCATGGCTCATAATTTTAGTGCTCTGGTTCTTTTCTTGATTTGTGTCTTAGTCTCTAAACAAGAATCTGTTTTGGTAACAATATTAGTTCCACATTTTTTTCTCCCTCTAGATGTAAGGATATTGTATAAGGGAAGACTTTACAACCTGATTTGTTTACCCAGCATGGGAAAATTCCCCAAAACTCTAAGCACATGACTTGTGAATACATCTACTATCTCGTAATATATAGGCCATTTCTGTTATTGCTTCTTTTTTTGGGAAAAAAAAAAAAAAAAAAGCAGTAGTTTTGGAGTTACTTAAATGTCACAACTTAAAAAAAGGCAAAATAAAATAAAAGCAGGCAGCTTTAAACATGAAGTGCTATTATATTAATTTTTGATGAGAACAGAAATATTGAAAAAGTGAGACCTAAAGTTGTGGCCTGTGTGGCAGAAAATTAGCTCTTGGGAGTTGGGGAAAAAAACGGGGAGAGGAGGTAGAGGGGATTTTTATCTGCATTTTCTACATAGATCACTGACAAGAATATCTATTAAATGCATAATTTGCATAACTTCTGCATCTGAAGCACTAGCAAGCCTTAAGCATTTAGTTCTGAATCATCATATTCAGTATTTTTCAGCACCACATTTGCTTTTCCATTCTCCATTTTTCAACGTATACTGGTGCAGCAGTTTCCCTGTAACCCTGCCTATGACTATACCTCGTGAACTTTTCTGGAGTGATGGAGGTAAAAATAAAAACGTCCTGATATTTTCCCCTGGGAGAGCATGAGATGTTTCTTTGGATTAAATAGGGTTTAACTGCATCCCACAGAGTGATGCTTCATAGTGTATTATTAGTGTGATCAAAAAGAATGTTACCAGGAAGAACTGAATACTAGCCAATGTTAAGCACTGCATGTATATTTCTCATCTATATTTTACAAATTCAGAAATTTCAAAGTGGAGTCTTTTTTTTTCACACCACTTACTTTGTTCAGTATTTTTGCTGGTATTTTCACCTTGCTGGTTTATATTTTTTAATGACACTTTTTCAATAGTGTAATTAAAAGCTCACATATTACATTTACAAGTTCACAAGCACCGACAGAATCAGCTGCACGAATTTGCAGATTTTGTGGTAAAAAGGTGAGGGATCTTCTGCAACCCAAACGGTGGGTCAACTGCAAAGGATTTTGTTGTGATTTCTATAGGCTCTGGAAGTATATTTAAACTCTGCTATAAGAATAACTGAACGTTGTTTGTTACAGTGAAAATAATTATAACTTCCTAAAAAAAGAATTCTAGTGAGTATTTTGAAAGCATTCTAATTACTTCATAAGCAGAACAATGAGAACAAAACTCCTTTCTTTTTACTAAAATATCCATGAGGTTTGTATTTTGCAACTACAGAGAAGAAAAATATGCATATTTTCCTGCGAGTCCTAGGCAACTTATCTGTCACCTGGTTTTCCATAGAGGCTTATTGCCACACAGTAATTCTTCTTCTAGTAGTCATACAAAATCTAATAATCAATTTTTTTCTCATTATCAAGCTTGATTTCTTATGGGATTCTTCTCCTACACATTGTTTAGAGGACTGAATTCTAGGGGTAGCAATTATGTGTGAAATTCTCTGAAATACCTGGAATCAAAGCACGGTGGGCCAAATTCATCCCTGAAGCAGCTTTACCAGTATCACTGTAGTTAGGCCAAAAAGGCATTTGACATTTTAACTTTAGGAATAATACAAGCAATGTCATAACAAGTACCTTATTATTGTTTGAAATAACAATATAATCTACTAGTTATCCTTTAACTTTTCTACTTGTAATAAAATCTTTGAAGTCTACTTGATTGCACTAACCTCATGCCTTCCACTGGAAGATAGTGAAAGACAACAAAGGGTAGCTGTAAGACCTCTTTTAAATATCTTATATTTGTTCATGTGTTATAAAGAGATGTTACTCTTCTTGGTTAAACAAAAAGATGCTGCTCCATCATGAACTCGAATTCTTAAGGAAATGTGTAAAAACCCTGTAGATCTACATGTTAGTGTAGTTACAAGAGAATGTCTGTTTTAAAATAACTAAAGTTTTACAGCATAACAGTAAACTTCAATGTCGTTTGAATTGGCTAGGAACATAAGACATAAAATGTGACTATTTTGTAATTTTTTTTTTTTGTAATATTTTTGTAATATTTTGTACTTCTCTGGTGTGTCCCAATCACTGTATTTGATTTGCTTTCAACTACTGAAGAAAACCAGAGACATACTGCATAAATGCGGTCGATTTCAGTGCTATTTTTTGGATTTACATTGGTGTAGATAAGTGAACATTTGATCTGCCAGACAGTATTAGCATACTGAGCCTAACAGTCTCACAAATAAGTTATTAAACTTCTTGTTAAAGCTTTTTTCTTTTCTGTTTATAGCTATTTTAAAATTAAATTTATTTGTGGTATTCCATTCCAGGAATTCTTCATCTTTTTTCCAGACTCATGTACTGCATAGCCATTCTCATGTCCAAGCATTCCACACAGGAAACTTTGTTTAGGTGATGACGCATAGAGCAGACATTCTTGAATTAAAGTTCTACGTGTTTGTTTTCTAGCAAAATGAGATAAACAGAACATACAGGCAGGAACTGAGGCTTAAAAAAAAAAAATAAAAAATGATCCACCCTGTGACAAACCCATAACAGGCTCCAAAAGCTCTCATAAATTATTAGCTCTGAAATCACTCAAAGTGTCTGAAACATTGTATGTGTCACTGATGTACTTCAAGTTCACCTAAGTAACTGTATCATCAAAATGTGCTGACAAAAAAATGCCAGCAGCTACACCACCTTGCAATCAATCACATATCTGTTTCAAAGTTATAAAGTGTCAGAGAACGTAATTTCATCTGCATCTGCTGCACACATTTAAATGTTCATATTCTTACTAAAGAAGGAAGAAGACTAAAAACATTTTTCAGTTCCGTTTCCCTCCATTTGACTGACTGTATTTTTTCCATAAGTTTATGCTTTCCTGTAAATTAATACAATATGTATAAATACTTTATATTTTCGAGTGTATGAATTGTGAGAATTTAGTGTCTTTCATGAAAGTTACATCATCTATACAGTCAATGAAGAAATACAGAACAGTCAAAGACTGGAAATTTGGGTTCAGTGCTGGAAGTGAAGAAATACAATTTGCTGGGTATGAGTCTAGGCAAAGGTCCTGTTGCAGTCACAGAAACTGTGCCATACTATTCCAATAAACAATGGTCTGATCTAAGTTTTACATGTGTCATCAAGTGCATATAAGAGAAAGTTATTTTGCATTTGGGATGTGATATTGTATTAAATATTACCCAGGTAATGTATCCAGAATGAAGCAAATAATACAAAAATAATTAAGCAAATGTGAAGGAAATAGATCACCCTATCTAATACCAAATAAATTGTTTCATTTCTCTGTGCAGTTTAATACAGAACAGCTATTAGTAACCTATGCACTGGAATTATTTCTTTCTGTCTTTTTTTCCCATGGACTTTCTCCCTCCTCCCATTTCTCCCTGTGAATACAGAGTACCAAAGTGCTTCCTGTTCTGAACTCAGAACACATGCTGGGTGCAGCTCTTGAAGTTTGCTCAGCAAGGGCTAGAAGTAGGCAGCACAGTGAGTTAATGGAAAAATAATTTAAAGTGAGCTTGGGTGGTTGAAAAAAGGACCCACACATAGTGGTAATAAGGTTTGCCTTCTTTGTTTCTGTTGGTAGCTACTGATAAGTTCAGATCTTTCCTTTCCAAATCTATTTCAAATCATGTCTGGAATAGTAAAGTGTGTTTAGCTCTTATCTGTAACTTTTTGATCAATTCTATTAACCTTGCTATACATGTATTGATGATAACTATACGAAGAATAATTAAGTGCTGCTAAGAATAGTAATTTGGAAAATATACATTTATTATCGTAGATATTTTCATAAATAATTTGAACATTATTTCTGCAATAATGAATACTGCACTTATTAAAGTTCCTGAATAAATCTAAGGACTAATGATATTTATTTTGTCTTTCTTTTAAAGAGACTTTCACCACTAGCCTTTATAACCCAAGCATACTTTATCCAAGTGCACTGATGTTCTCATACAATAGTAAAGACGGCTTACACGTCATTTCTGTCATCAGGAACTCCACAGATTCTGTTGGTTTAGCATATCTTTTGCTGCATATAAACAGACATAAGTTTTTCATTTCAGGAAATTAATGTTTTTGTATAGTCACTGAATAGCTCCAGTACCAACATACCCTCTGCCTTTAATCATCTATCCTTCACCTCTCCTCTTCTACTAGACCAACCTACCTTTTTATTCTTCTTAAGTCTTGCTACTGAAATGCCTCAGTAAAGTGGTAGTGCAAAGAGAGTACAACCAAAATTCAACTCTCTCACATGAGGATGCATATATGCAGTTTACAATTTAAGACAGTGACACCAAATGCAGAGATCTGGACAGGGAACAGTACCAAAGAACCAGTGGACACCACTCAGCGGACCCTTGCCTATATGCATACATATTCAAGACCGTTACACAGTATCACAGTATCATAAGGTTGGAAAGGACCTCTGAGATCATCAAGTCCAACCTATAACCTAACACTAACACCAACCATCATCTAGACCATGGCACTCAGTGCCTCATCCAGTCTCCCTTTAAACACCTCCAGGGTAGGTGACTCCACCACCTTCCTCGGCAGCCCATTCCAATGGCCAATCACCCTTTCAGTGAAGAATTTTTTCCTCACATCAAGTCTAAACTTTCCCTGACGAAGCTTAAGTCCATGCCCTCTGGTTCTACCACTGGTCACCTGAGAGAAGAGACCAACCCCTGCCTGACTACAACCTCCTTTTAGGTAGTTGTAGAGAGCAATGAGGTCTCCCCTGAGCCTCCTCTTCTCCAGGCTAAACAGCCCCAATTCCCTCAGTCGCTCCTCATAGGGCTTGTGCTCCAGCCCCCTCACCATCTTCGTTGCCCTCCTCTGAACACATTCCAGTATCCTGACATCTTTCCCATACTGAGGGGCCCAGAACTGGACACAATATTCAAGGTGAGGCCTGACCAGTGCCGAGTACAGGGGGACAATAACTTCTCTGGTCCTGCTTACTACACTATTCCTGATGCAGGCCAGGATTCCATTAGCCTTCTTGGCCACCTGGGCACACTGCTGGCTCATGTTGAGCTTCCTGTCCACCAGCACTCCCAGGTCCTTTTCTACCTGACTACTCTCCAGCCACTCTGTCCCCAGTCTGTAGCTCTGCATGGGATTGTTGTGTCCAAAATGAAGTACCCGACATTTGGACTTATTAAACATCATCCCATTAGAATCGGCCCAGCTCTCCAATCTGTCCAGGTCCCTCTGTAGGGCCATCCTACCCTCTAGCAGATCAACTCTTCCTCCCAGCTTGGTATCATCTGCAAATTTGCTGATGATGGACTCAATCCCCTCATCCAAATCGTCAATAAAGATATTAAACAGGACGGGACCCAATACCGATCCCTGGGGGACACCACTGGTGACCGGCCGCCAACTGGATGAAACACCATTTACCATCACTCTTTGGGCTCGGCCATCCAGCCAATTCCTAACCCAGCACAAAGTGCTCCCATCTAAGCCACGGGCTGCCAGCTTCCCTAGGAGTCTACTGTGGGGGACCGTGTCAAAGGCCTTACTGAAATCCAAGTATACCACATCCACAGCCTTCCTCTCATCCACCAGGCGAGTCACATGATCACGTTAAAACATTCTGAAGTATACAAAATGCCTTCTCCTTTACCATGCTGAGTTGGGCAACTTCAGCAATTACCAGGAAAATTCTGACGATAGTGGTCTCAGCATTTCATTGGTCTTGGACAAAACAAACTGAGAGTGCAGCCAGAAGCTCAACTCAAGTTGTGAGGAAAAATTCAGGGGAAATTTCAGCCTTCTTAATAAAGTCCCTAACTGGCAACAAATACATAAGGAAAGAGCTATAAGGCAAGGTTTCTTTGGAAATGGCTAGTCCAGTAAGTTCCAAATAGCTTCAACAACTTCCATAAAATAGGATATCCTCAGTCAGAAATGGAGAAATTGAGAACAAAAATATCAAACTGCTAAAGAGCGGGTACAAGAGCAGTTTAGTCATTCACATACTATAACAATAAACCAGCTAGAGAGAAGGACCATGTTTAAGACTGAGGGGATTCTGCTGCTATTGACTATTTGCTTCTGCCCCCAGTTAATACTTCTAATTAGCACTGATTTTTGCTGTCTTATTGGTATGGCTTCTTCTCCCTCAGTATTTTGCTTGTGATTGCTTTCAACAAGCAAATGAGGTGCAAATTACAGTGAACACCTTCACATGACAGAGATCCTTCTGGCTCTCTTAAAAGCAGTTCTGTGATTCTGTAATGACAGAATTCTAAGGAATCTTAATAGGAAGGTGCTAATCCAGGCTGGAGTAGGCTAAATCTTATCCCTATCCATATCTACACATCTGGAAGAGATGATGGCTTTCGAATTAGAAAGATGGGCAAAGACATTGAAAGAAATTGTGATGTAGGAACACTTGGAATACTGGATGCAGATTAAGGAACCAAGGCCCAAAGAGATAATGAATGATCTACATATTTAAGAGTAAAGTATTTTCCAGTGATTTATTTGCCTTTCCATTTAGCATTCAACTTATCCATGAAGGCCTTATAGCTGAATTTTTTATAAAAATACTGCATTTCAAAAGAAAATTTTCCTATTTGCATCAACAGACAACAAAGATCAATTTCCCTATTGAGTGATGAAAAGCTATGTCTGCACTGAAATGCTTTTCTTTTTTTTCTCTATTAAAAAGAGCATAAAAAGAAGTTTAAAAGTTCAGTGCTATCTCAAATTGTATAATGTTAGCTGTTGTTTGAAAACTGTCAGGTTTTTAAAGGAGCGTTTAGCAACTCATAAAGACTGCTTATTTGGCTTTGCTTGCAACTGAAGGAAAAAATACAGAAATACAGTGCACAGAAGAGCACAACATAGTTAATACAACTTTAAGCAAAAGTCTCAAATCCTCTCCTTCACTGTGACGGCTTGCTGATGAGCGATTACTTCCCAAGATCATTACTGGAAATTAGTTCGCTAGTAAAAATTAATCTATTGATGCCCACATAGTACAAGATTTCAATTATTCATCTGTCTTATTTATTGCCCAATATGTGTAGGGTCATTTAGTCATTTTGCTGTCCTTCCTTAAAGAAATACGCTTCTCCACACACAGAGAAAGAAATAACAGTTTCATATACTTTAGCCTCATATTTAGCATGCAGCATTAAAAAAAATCATTATTATTTCCTCTCCACTGAACAAATTAAGGCAACAACTGTGTAAAATGTTTCCTACAACTTGCTCAGGTTTGTGGACTGCTAAAGAGAACAATCCTTAATGTACTAGGAAGAGTAGATGAATACAGTTCTTTCAATTACAGTACAGCAAACCCTTAAAAGTTTGCTCTTCAATCCTTTACGCTGCTTACAAAATTTTCATAGCTGTTGAGTTTTCCCCTGGATTAGTTTGCCATCAGGAAATGATGAATGTCAAGGTCCATACGGAATCGTTGCAAGTACAAAATTTACTAATTTTGCTGCTTTAACTTCAAGGTAAGAGGAATGTTATTTTGCCCCTGGCTTATACCCCAGGGAGAAGATTAATACTATACATAAATACTTTTCTCATCCTCGTCCTTGTCATACTAAACCAGTGTTATACTAAAAAGAAATAGCTGTAAAACACTATTTTTAAGGAAATATTACTGTGACCCTATCCTATCTAGTAACACAGGTTCTTAGCCTACACCTCTAACCTTGATAGGATGGTCTCTGACCAGTCAAATACTAGTCTGTACTTTATCTTTAAGATTTGAAGCCACAGCAAGGATGATATAGATAAAATATCTTCCCACCAGTCTGCAATGGGATTAAAAGGTTTAGAGCAAAAAGTCCAGTGCTGTTGGCATGTCTATTGGTCTTAAATTCTCATACAGTTTGATACCATCAGCACTGCGAGTTATAATTTACATTTACTAAAAAAAGGAAGGATGGGAATTTTTTTTAAGTATATCAGTACAGATAAATTTCACATTCACATCTGCTAAGATTAGAGAAGTGGTAAAAGCATATTGCCTCAGAAAACGTTTCTATTTAACAAGCAGTATAAATGTGGCCCCTTCCACAGACAGACACAAAATTATCATTTTTATTCGTCCCAGTTTTTTTTTAGTCCTTACACACTTTACTGTATTCTTTCTGAATATAACATAGCTTCCATGCCTTTGAGCTGAACAATTTACTGACAAGATGGAAGAGCAGCTCAAAAAATGCCCACTGCTTTTTGGGTGGGTTTTTTTGAGTTCTATATCAAGTAATTTCCATTTCTATTAAAGGACGTTCTAGCTGTCCTTTTTACCAAGAATCTTTTTTTTTTGAATCGTTGTTTGAGGCTAAAAAGTATGGTTTGATCAGAGGACAACAGTTATGCACTGGAGACTGCTATATGCTAAATTGGAAGGTTTCTCCTGTCTTGCATTCCTGCCTCTTGATTGGTAGGATGTGCATTTTGATTTATTATTTAGAATCACTTTTTTACTGTATATGAAATTTAAAGTTTCAAAATATAAAAATTCAATTTAATGTTATTTCAGTAATAAATTCCACAGAATCATATAATTGCTTAGGTTGGAAATGATCTTTAAGATCACTGAGTCAAACCATAAACCTAATAATTCTGAGTCCACCACTAAACCGTGTCCCTAAGTGCCACATCTACAGCTGTTTCAAATACCTCCAGGGATGGTGACTCAACCACTTCCATGGACAGCTGTTCCAATGCTTGACAACTTTTCAGTGAAGTAATATTTCTTAGTATCTACTTTAAGCTTCCCTGTGGTACAACTTGAGGCCGTTTCCTCTCACCCTATCACGTGTTAGTTGGGAGAAGAGACCAACACCCACCTCACCACAATCTCCTTTCAAGTAGTTGTAAAGAGTAATAAAGTAAAAAAATCTGTGTACTTACTCATCCAAAAGGATGAATTAAACTCACTTTGTCCAAGGTACCATTTTTCAGTGTGTCAAAACTATTACATTATCTATACTAAGGTCGGAGTGTTGTTACCTGGTATTTAGCCATTTCAATAAGCAAGTATAAAAACTGATGTGAAATAATTCCAAATTCAACTGGAGAATTTTAAACCCCTTCTTCACATATGTACAATTTAAACAACATCAGATAAAATCCTACAGATAAGTGACAATGTCAGGCTGACAAAAAAAAAAAATGTCAAAACTGAGATTGTACATCCACAATGAAACTTCTTGATAAATATATTTTAGATGATTTAACCTCAGTCAGCAAAGGCTGGGAATTAACACACTGGTTTTACCAGCTTTATGGTTTTGTTTAGAGTATGACAGTAGCAGTAATCCACTGAAACACCCACAAAGCTACAAAGCTACATTCAGACATACACATCCTACTCCTCTTGTCTCTCTCTCTATTTTAATTAGGATAACAAAACATTGGATTCTATGAATTTGCTTTGAGGTCTCCTCAAAAGCTTCATTACCTTTCCAATATTCTAAACAATTTGAATCTTAACAGCAGTGATCTGTACTCTGATCTCACTTGCAATGCTTTTACTGTTCAACTCCAATAGGTCTACTTTTCACTCTTAAAATCTCTTTATTTCACTTGGCCAAGATAATGTTGTTTGTATACTATTTGTACACAAAGCCCCTTCACGTGAAAAGAATGAGAGTTGTATTGTAAACGAGAATCATAGACTTCCGTAGAGATTACTCCTAATGATGCTTGTTTCATACAGATACGAAAGTAATATCAGCACAACTGGATAACTCAGTATCAGATTCTTCAGATTAGTGACAGAAACTTGCATTAGAAAGAAAATTTTGGAATTTTCCTAAACAAAGAAAACAGGAATGGTAACACAGAAAGAAGATAAACATTTTTGAACAAACAGGCAATGAATTCTAACAGAGCAGATGGCCTTGCTTGACATGAACATCGGAGATCCATGTTTGAACAGTTTAAGAGGCAGCCTTGCAACTTTGATAACAATAGGGGTCTGCCAAACTGAGTCATGGCAATTATCCATACACAATCAGTTACTTTTCAAATCTGCTACAAGTCATGGGCATACATGTTTAAACACTTTGCTCCCTGCTCTCTTCTCTCCTCTAAACCAAACTTTAATTAACAGTTCCAATCTTTTATATGTGATGTGCTATACAGAAATAGGCTTTATAAAATATCTATACAACTTCGATTACAAGGACTGTAAAATTTTAAAAATTAAACACCTACTTTGGGGATATACTCCCTAACATACAAACCAGATCTTTCTGAACCACTGGGAATGCATGCACCTCTGAGAGCCAAAATGAACACCAATAAACCTCCAAGGTTTGTCAGGTCTCCAGGACTTCCAACCTGAACAGATGGATTGGATGGTCCAATTTAACAGTCTTGGTTATTTTTTTGTTTTTTTTCTTTTATTTCTTTCTTTGTTTTTTCCTTTTTTTTTTTTTTTTTTTTAACAACATACTCTCTACCTTGTAAACAAGCCTTCAAGCATAGAAAACAAAAAAAAAATATATTTAATGCCCCCTGTTCTGTTTCATTATTTACACCCCTCACACGTACTTTCCCAGCTGAGTAATGCTCTTTGATGATTATATCTCCAAAGAATGTTGCTGTGATCACATAATATGCTGTGGAACCATAGATAATCAATCAAAACGAGAGAAACAGAGAAAGCAACTTTCTGACTTTTTAAAAACTGATTTAGTTCTTATGAAAATGCCAAATTGACAGCTTTGAGATTGAACTAATCTTTTCAAAAGCTGAACAGGAATAAGGCAAATTATACAATATTAAACCAATGTGTTCTCCCCTTGAAGGGTCCATATAACTTTTATAAACTGAAGATGTCTGTCTCCATAGTCCAGTTAGTCAAGGTCCTGCTATGCTTCTTCATATCTAGCATGGGTGCACCTCTGATACTAGTTTTGTGATACTGACATTAGCAATATAGACATCACCAATTTGTTTCATATACTTTACACATTTCTTTTTGTTACCTTGAAGCTGGTGAGATCAAAGCTTAAGACCTACTGTCCTCAAGATGGGAGAATATTTTTAGCATAAAACCATAATTTTGTTAAAAAATAAATAGGTTTGCAATTTTGGTCTATAGTTTAGCTTTGAGTAAAAATTTATTTACATGAGGAATTCATATTACTACTATCAAAACTGATACAAAGCTGTGAAAAAAAAAACCTTGTAGACTTACTGGATGAAAGATATTGTATGAATCATGATGATTCATCTTTATAACAATTTAAGTGTGAGAACAAAAATAAGCATCAAAAGAAGCTTGCAGTGATGCTTCGCACTTCAGAATAGAGTAACTTAGTCATTACTGTTGTCACTAAGACAACTTACTGAGTTACATTTAATGAGCATACTTCTGAATGTTTGTACTGTTATCAATGCCAAAATTATATTTTTTTTCCTTTCTTTCTTTTCTCCACTCCACCCCTTTAATTGTATTTTCATTTTCATGTTGTCATGAAGACCTAGGGCTGAACATCCACAGCTGCAGCTGTTCCACAACCCAAAATCAAAGGGGTATATTAATAAAGATGAACTTCTTCCAAAGTTTGATTTGGTTTTAATTTTTCTCCAGTTAATAACAAGCATGTAAGCCTAAACTGGTAGTTTGCATAAATGCCACACTTTTAAAATTCTGATAATGACACTAAATGTTTTGGGGAAGTAGTTCAATATTTTTTTTT
Source organism: Tapera naevia (assembly GCA_033556795.1). Taxonomy (NCBI): domain Eukaryota; kingdom Metazoa; phylum Chordata; class Aves; order Cuculiformes; family Neomorphidae; genus Tapera; species Tapera naevia. The sequence goes on along the minus strand of JAUMJJ010000172.1, from coordinate 9,950,726 downwards.
CAGAAATTAAAGAATATAGAAAGTTCTAAGTACATGAATTGAATTCAGTCTTTTGGAACCTCATGACCAGACACGGTTTTGGGCCAGTGTTACCTGTCAAGCTGGCTGCTCTTTGAGGCCAATGATCACACCAAGAGCCTAGCGCTGTCAAGGTATGTTAGGGAATTCATGCTCATACAGAGGAAGACTTTGAAATAATTTGGGATTCACAGAGTCATCCCACAGACCTTATCTGTCTTTTAAGAGGCATATGACAGATCTTTGTTTCCCTACAGCTACCTAGTGATAACTACGCATGTGATTGTATGAGGCTGAATGAGTATGGTGTCAGTTTGTTTACGTTTTCAGGCTAGAAATGTGCTCATCTTTATTACCGCAGGTTTCACAGTACACATATTGATGTGAACTTGCAGTCAATGCTCAAGTTATACAAGGAATCCCTCCACCTCTCCCTCATTTCTTTGAGCATTATAGTGAACAGGATCCTGAAGGGAAGAGAATTGGCACAGAGTTACGCTGTAAGGAGAATCTGACAGAGCTCCATTTTTGCTTTTATGAAGCAATGTTTGTGACTCAATTTGCCTATTTAATTTTGTAACATTGTCATCTACCAGTTTAGCTTCTTTCCAGAGACTTCTGAAAAATGGTAATCATAGCAATGGCACGTTGTTTCACTGTTTTTATTCCAGCAATAAAATATATGCCATGCAGAGCATGGGCAAAGCAATTAAACTTCTCTTGGGTTGACCTATTAATGGATATTAAATATGAGTGGGATAAGCAAAAAGAAAATACAAATTTTATGTTTGGAGAAGCAAAGTGGAAGAAAGGAAAAATACTGAGCTGCTTAAGGGAATATTATTTCAAATGCAAAATTCTCAAAAAAAAAGAAGGAAACCTGAGTAGGCAAGTATTTACTATTAGGTGTTCATGATTTTCATCATATATCTTCATTGGCTATATGAGCTAAAGTGAAATATTTTTTGATAGGTTTTCTGGTACTTATCCAAAACTCTAATTTATCCATCTTTCTACTAACATTTCTGAAGAACTGAGCTATAAAATCAGAGTAATCACGAAGCTTGTTAGCTCTGTAAAGCCTCTATTAAGTTACCCGAGAAGCGCTAGAGAGAGCTGGATTGCATTCAGATGTCAGGAGAAACCCCAGTCTTGCAGGATCCAGTATCTCAGCAGATGAGTACATATATACCACTCAGTGTGCCAGAGAAGCAAAACCTCAAAATTGGTGACTAGAGTCTGCATAGTTCCAGTGTACCTTAAAACGCACAAGTTCAACACAACGAAATCTGAACAGAGCATCTGGGTGAACGTCCAACACATTACAATTTTATGTAGGCTGTTCGGCCTGTGTGACATTCTGAGTGGGCTTGCTATAAATCTTTCCATATCAGTCATCCAGAAGAAGAAATATAATTAAGACTGAACAGAGTATCGCGGCTACTTCAGTTTTCAAAATCTGTTTTTACAGTACAGTATAGTTTATTAATATCAAGAATTTTGTGTCTGTTGTGCCATTTTTCTCCTGAACAGCAAAAAGATTCTATGCAGCCTTTATTTCCTTTCATTAATGTGTCTTGTTATATAGGTTTCTTTGTTTTTCAATAAAGTATTATAAGAAAATAATTGCAAACTACTGTTACAAACAATCCAGCAATACATATGGGATTTGGGTGATATGTGGGTGATTTAGTAAATACTAAAACTACTTATAATATTTAACAGAGGTATTGTTGTTGAAAGTAGGAAGTGATGTGCTGTTATGATTTTCATTTAAAGCAATAATAAAAAACCAAAACAAAACCCATTGGGCATAAGAAAAGCTGGTGTGTTACAACAGGCACCCATGAAGGACATAGCTTGAGTTCTGTAAAGGTACTCCAGCATTGTATCACCAGGGTCAGAAACTGAAACGGATGAACCTTGCTTTGGCCCACAGCTGCTCAGTTGGTGCTTTTCAGTTGAATCTGGAGCATTCAGATAACAGGCCTTAGTGGTATACGCTTCCTATTGGAGAAGCCTATTTTTTGAGCTGTTAAATCCAGAGAGACATGAGTAAAACATGGAAACACATGCAGCACATCCTCTGGGATATTTGCTCTCCTACACATTAATGAAGATTAAAGTATAAGAATGTGCAGACATCACTTTAACGGATAATTAATGATGATTTGATTTTTTATATTAATTTAGATTAATTTTAAATTCAATTTAAAAAAAAAATCTTGAAAACTTCCTGAGATTTCCAGGGCTTTGGTGTTTAAAATGCACTGACATAATTTCTGAATAAATGCAACCTTTGGTGTGCCAAAATTGTCACTGTGACAAAACAAAGGAAAGCTATTAACATTACATCATTTTTGCAACATGTAGCTTTTGAGAAACAAATTTTTTATCGCTGCAATTTTGCTTTACTCTTATCCTTGCTTTTTCGAGCTAACTGATCCTATCACTTCTTCCAAGGGGTGAATTCTATTGTAGCCAGCTTTTTGTTTGCTTTTAACTCAGTGTGTACACATTTAGCTGTGACTGGTTTTTATCCATGCTGTTTGAGCTATCTTCTCCATCATTCCATAAAAACATTTTTTTTTACACTTTGGGTTATTACTAGGAGCTGTAATGGAGCTGTTGTGGAGTAGTAGTTTCTTACTGGTACAAACATGCCAAAAATACAGTTCATAAAGCCACAGAAGAAAAGAGCACAAAAGAGCACTTTCTCCTTTTTGCTACCATCATGTAATATCAGACTTTGTAGTTTGCTGTATGCACATCACGCCTCAGCAGAGGCAGTAGTAAGCAAAACACTGAATCTTGGAGTTGTTTACAACTATAAGATTCTGAGGTTTCAGTTGCTTGACTGAATGATTCTTCCTAGAGTTGTCAACTGAATCAAGTCACCAAATAATTATACTTCTAATATTCTGGAGGGAAAGTTGTTTGTCTGCTAAGTGGTAGCCGGTTGTAAGAACAAACTTAAACAACTCCTGTCCTTAACAGACTCCTGTTGTAGGTGTTATCTTCAAGTGAATGTCTGAGCTTACATCTACTTACATCTACTCTATTTATGATTTGAATTGGTAATGCTTGATTGAAAGTCTGCACTAAGTCATCCCACCACCCTCCCTCCCCCACATTCTTGGCCATAATCACAAGAATAACGTTTTCCTTAACTCATTATCTGGTTTTATGTTTCATTATAATTTTATCCTCTGAGAGTGGAAAAGGTTAATGTAAGACCACCTCTCCTGATTATATGTGTCAGGCTACTCTACGGATGATGTGCTGAAGACGTTGAATAGCACCTCTGCACCCTTTGGTGTCAGACCTTTCTAGTCTGGTCTGACATAATCCCTTAGGCAGGGATCAAGAACAGATATGGGAAAGGAAAAGCCACAAAATATGTTTGCAAATAGGTCAAAAATTTAAATAGGAAGTTAGATTCTTCATAACTTTGTTTGTCTCATTTACGTATGATAAGACACTCCAGCCTGCTATAGAACTCTACAATTTATAACAAGTTGAACTAAAGGGGGTCCTTTAGTGTATTAAAACTTAAGTTATTGGAATAAACGTCATCTGGTCCTCTGCTTTTACTTTCAATTGAATAGTTTAGGATTTTTTCAGAAGTACGTCCTGTGTTTGCTAAACTCAAGGCCCATAAAGCAGAGAGGATGTGACAGCAATGTCAATCCACATAAAAGGGATTATACTACAAATTCTGGTTTTCGCTTAGAGTTGAAGAAATTAACATTTGCTTGTGTCTACTCTTCTGTTCCTTAAAATTTAAAGTAATGACAAAAGTGTTTAAACAAATGTCTTACTTAAAAATTAACAAAAATCTTACAATCGCAATTTTTCACCTATCCAATATGGTATCATACTTTTTATTCTCTTTATATTTGCTTATACTTGAAGTTTTGCAAGTAGCATTCCCACTATTGTCCAGATGAGTGGCATAGTTTCAACAACTCTAAAATAAGGAAAAGATTTTTTTTAGACTACTTCAGTCAAGTTTTCAATTGAAAAAGAAGATCAATATAGTAGAAGCAAAAGCATCATTTCCTTATTACATTCATGGGTAAGACTTACTGGACCATGAAAAACTTTCATGGTGCAACACAGAAGTATTTATCATGATTTCGCTTGCCAAACTTTACTTGTCGATATTTAGTGGCACAGTGACTTATACTCTGGAGGTGCTTGTCTTGCCCTTGACAGCAGAAGGAAGACCAGATGCCTAACTTTTTATGGCTTAATTTAGGTGATATGAGTCTTATCTTTCAATAGACGTAACAAGTGGGATATGGGGATCTCCATGTGATCCCAAATTTATCATAGATATATTATGTGATCTTGATTTGATATTTTGTTGTGCTCATGAGTAAAATCAGTAGGTTAGCGAAATGAAGACAGTCACCCTCATCTATCACTCTGGATTACAGTGGAAATAAATTAATATTGTATGAAAATAGTTACATTCTAAAAAAAAACATTGTAGGAAGTTGAAATATGGTTATTTAAAAATGAATGCTTATAATACTTTATGAGATACTCTTAGGGAACTAAACTAGAGTTTCTTATTTGAAACACATTGTTAGAGACCAATAACTAGAACCACTTTGCAAAAACTCAGTCATAACAACTTGCCTAGTGCAAAAAGCTTCCTTCTAATGGACAAGGATTTTTTCAAAACATCACTTAAACATGATTCACATTACATAAAAAGCATTTGAGGTTTTGGTTTTTTTTTGGTTTTGTTTTTTTACTTAAGAAAAAAAATTGTTGCTATTGAGGGAGAATGGGAGATTAAAAGTTTAAATTGGTGCACTACGCAAGATTATCACAATGAAATGATTCATGTTAGCCAAATGGGAAAAAAATCTTTTCTTCTTAAACTTCATGATTATACATATAGAGAGGAGCATTAATATTTTTTAAAGTCTTTGCTCCTTCAGGCTAATGACTTAAGAATCCAATGCTTGTAACCACAGACACAGCTATGATCAATTATTTAAAATGCTCTTCTCCCCTACCCTCCTTTTTTTTTGGTAGAATTCACAGTGGTACTCAGTCAGACCCTGCTGGTACAAATCAGTTTTCACAGGGAGGAGGTGGTTTACCACTGGATGTGCTTGCCCATCTGAAGTTTTCCAGTCTAAATATATTCTGCAATTCTCCTTGGGCACTTCTAGCAAATATTTTATTTCCTTCTATGCTGAATGCATTTCTGGTGCTGCCAGTTGACCTGATGTCACTACTTCCTTACGAGGAAATTTTCCCCTCTTTCTGTTTAAATGATGACACTTGCAGCAGCAGCCAGTTTTCTGGATTAAAAAGAAGCCATTGATGAGTACTGGGCTTCTAGAGACTGAATAAACCCCACGGTTTTAAATTTCCTAGGGCTCCAAAGTGAAAAAGGGAACTTACTGTGACAACCCTCAGTTCCAGGAGCTTGCTGCTGCTGGGAAGGGTTAGTGGAAGGATTTCAGCGGAAATGGATATGACAGAGTGTATAGCCTGCAGGTAGGTATGTGGGAAAAGGTGCGGAAATGTGGGTGGACTAGCAACTTGTCAGAGTTTGGCTGAAGAAAGGAAGCAGTATTTCTATTACCATATGCAAGGATAATTGAATAAGACTTCAGTATTGTGCAAGAAGTGAAATGAGAGGATGTAGCAATTGAATTTGCTGCATTCTGTTTCAAATTCAATCAGCAATTATCCCTTTATGTAGCCACAGAATCAGGAGAAAGTAGAAATGAGAAGATCATCCATCATCCAAATGAGGAAATGTAAGTTGATATTGTGTGTGTTTGTTGTTTTGTTTTTTTTTTAAAAAAAGCTCTTCTACTCCTATATAGTGATCTAAGGGTTAAACAGAGCTACAGCTGTTGTTCTAAAGGTAACTAGGTAGCATGTTCCAGATTATACAGAATATACAGCATCTTTAATATTAGTGAGTTTTATTGACTAAGTAGGTTTGTACTTTTTTCCTGTTCTAATTGTCTGGCAAGCAATGCAGAAGGCCAGAACAACAGAGTTCCTAATGTCTGTAAAATAATGCCCATTCTATGAAAAACATTGTTGCATACTAGGATATATAACTTTTATGTTAAAGTTCCGTGTCTAATTATATTTTAGAACACTTAAAAATATTGACATCTACATTCCTTAGTGAGGAATACCCAGTTTGAAATTTTACCACAAAAGCTAATGACCCTATTAACTCTAATTTGTTTACTCACCAGTCTGGAACAGTTTCTTCCACAGGTACCTCTTTGATGTTCAAAATTAAGCTTCCTAGAGGCTCGAGAAATTAAATGCTAAAGGAGGTCAATTATCCAACAGTTGCCTTAAAGATAAGGACTGCCCCTCCCACATTGTTTTAAAATGATTTTTTCTGATGAACACAAAAATCATGATTGCTAAACACATGTAAAGATCTCCCACAGGTTTGCTAGGATTTAATAGGCAGTTCTAAGTTTGGCCATTTAGGAGAGTACCTAATTATATCAGGCAATATAAATACATGATTTTTTAAAAACTGAGATTTAATCTTTAATCAAAGTGCAAATGTAATTAATTATTATTTCATAGTCAGTATTTTTTAGTTTGGAATTTGCATAATATCTCAAATATGACCTCCAGCAGCTCCTGGTTAGCACGAACCACTTGCTATGGCAAGTGTAAACGTCTGTGTTGATACAAAACCTACTTAGCATTATATTTGTTCTTTTTTCTACTCTGTGTTGTAACTACAATACATACACTGCTTATCCAATCTTAAAGATGTAATAACATTCTTTGCAAGAAAACATGACATTAAAAAGGTTCTGTTTTTCAGCTAAAGTGTGAATAAAAAAAAATTTGTGTTATAGTCAGCTCAGCTTGTTTTACAATTATGACGCTTAAAGTTACAACCATGCACCAAACAGGATGGAGGCCTATAAACAGCAGTGTTTTTTAGCTTCCTAAGACCTTCTCCGGAATGCAGAGCTGGCTCCTGCTTAATTCTTAACTAAAAACCGAGCATGAACCCAGAGATTATCACTAATCAGTTCTTGCTAGATACAAGAGGTAAAAGCTTGTGCCTTACATAAAAAGAGAAAAACCACTCCCAGCACAGGGCGGATGCTGAGGGATGCCATTGTGTTTCTAGTTCCATACATGTACCAGTTGAAATTCCAGAGGGAACTGCAGAGTGCAACCGAGCCCTTACTAAATGCCTCTCTGCAATATGGAACAGGTTCCTTAACAGGACATCAAGGATTTTGTAAAGTAGAAATCTCCAATAAGTTCCTGCTGGCACTTAGAATAAGGCTGCTCATCTAAAATGCAGAGATATGGTACACAGCCCTGAAAAAAACCCAGAACAACCCCTGCCCCCCAACAAAGAACTCCCAAACAGATCCTTAGAAGACTTCAGAAGGCAGTTATGCTTTCCCCAGTAAAAATTCTCAGTGTTAAAATAACCTTAAGAGGTGCCAGATGGCTAGTCACATTTTTCATCTTTCTGAAAGAGCATCCAGAATGTTCATCCTTAATTTGGTGCCGAGTTTTTTGGTGGATGGGAGGACTCAGTTCTTCCATCATAATTTGTTGAGAAGAATATTTATCATCCAACAATATCATGCGTTGGAGGGTATGGAGAATCATATCACTTTCTCTTTTCTGAAGAGTTACGAATCTAAATCCAGCTACAGCTAGTGGGTGAATGACGTCCTTCTGAAAATGTCAAGCAAACTCTGGGAAATCAGGCATGAAAATGAACTACAGACAACGAAACATAAGGTTAAGGGATTCTGAGAAGTCCTTCAGCTTCAGGTTGTGAGAAAGAAACCATTTCTCTGCAATATCACAGCACCATGAGGAATGCTGTGGGTTGTATCTGTTCCATCCTACAGACTGCTCAAACTAGTGGGACAGGGATATGTTCTGTATTAGGAATTCTTTCTTATCAAGAAATCATCTGTAACAGAATACATATTTGAAGAAAAAGCGGCTATATAAAATAGTTTTAACAAGTGAGAGATTCCGAAGCAGTTTTTTTGGACTTGAGAGACAATGTTTGTTACCAAAAAAATGGTACTTTGGATTGACTTCAAAATTTGTTTTCAAATCCTACATACATTGGGACTTCAGTGAACTTTTTCATATAAAAATTTCAAAGCCTATAATGCTTGTCAGTCTTGTGAGAACACTGACAACTGGTTAAAGGTTTTATTTTGCTGCATGAATGGCACAGAGAAGAAACTACTTCCTAATTTGGTTGTCAATAAAGATAATTAATTTAGTTGGAATGCAGTTTTATGGCTCTCTAATACATAGTGATCTCAATTTTACTGAGCAAGTAATGACAATGTGAACTAAAAAAAGGTAGTTAGTTTAATTCCACACAAAGCAGAACATCAAGTACAACAGTGTGTTAGAATGTTGACAATAGAACCAAAATATCAGGGTAATGTAGGGTAAACATCTACAGCATTTATTTGGAGTTCAGTAAGAAGTAATTTTCATTCCAGATTGGGTACCTTCTGCTTCTTCAGAAAACCCTTAACTAGGAGTGCTTTGAAGTGTGACTATCAGAAGCACAAAATCTCCAGAAATTTCAATATGGTCTGTTGCCTATTGCTTGGATTTAGCTCAGCAACATCTTTAAATCTTGGTGGTTCTGGAGCCATACTTTTATATGCATACCTGTACGGCAATCTGGAACATGCCAGAGCATAAAATGTATAGGGGACAACAACCTGAAGGAAGAATATATAGACAATTTGGCTTTGTTTTTCTCTACAGTTTCAATTAATTCTTCTGTCTTTCACTACAAAAGGAAAAGCTTTGTAGAAGTCTGTCTTGCACTAGGAGTATTGTAACTAAATATGTCCTAATTTATTTATGTAATATATTAATACATACTTATGAAATTTGGAATAATACTGACTTGTCTGCAATATACAATTCAGAGAACGGGAAAATAAATGGATAATTTGCTGGAGCTGTAAAGAAAAACTGCTGTATTCCTTTGCAGTTCTTTTAATTTTATAGTTATCAGACCAGGGACACTTTAAAACACCACAATTTCTGCAATATTTACTTGGTTTTGAAGAAGCTGTGACAATCATAAACACTTCAGGCTGCTGCTAAGTCTCTAAGATCATAGCTGTCCCTGCCCCCTGACCTTTTAAAAGCACTAGCAGATGTTTTACAGCCTTGGTTGTGGTTCATTGTTTACTCTGCTCAGGTAAAGAAAATTACTCCATATATGCCATTAGTAGTATATAGTAATTGTAAATGGAATGGAATCTGGCCATGGATGTCAAAGACAAAAAGGGCTTCCCGAAGTACACAGGTGACAAAAGGAAGCCTACGGAAAATGTGGGCCCACTGCTCAAGGTTACATAGTGCAAGGTACAGAACGACTTCTTTGCCTCAGTCTTTACAAGGAAGACCACGCTTCAGGAATCACAGGCCCTAGAGGGACCACGGGGAGAATCTGGAGCAAGAATGACGTACCATTGGTCAAAGAGCATCGTATTAGGCAATACTCACCTGGATCCCTGAGGAAGTGATGGAGGAGCTCATCCTGGAAATCACTTTCAGGCACATGAACAATAAAAAAATCATCAGGAATAGTCAGCATGGCTTCACCAAGGGGAAATCATGCTTGACTAACTTGATAACCTTGCATGATGAAATGACAGAAGAGCAGAGAGGAGTGGATAGTGTCAATATAGACTTCACTAAGGCTTTCGACAGTTTCTCCTGTAAGATCCTCAGGTATAGGCTGGATCAACAGACAGTGAGGTGGCACTGCTGAGGTCACACTTGGAGTAGAATATCCAGTTCTGGGCTCCTCAGTACAAGAAAGACATGGACATATTGGACAGAATCCAATGAAGTGCCACAAAGATGGTTAAGGGATTGGAACATCTGACATATGAGGAACTGGGCTGAGAAAAGGAAAGACTCGAGCAAAGATCTCATGAATGTATATAAATATCTGAAGTGAGTGTACAAAGATGGAGCCAGGCTCTTTTCAGTGGTGCCCACTGACAGGACAAGAGGCATTGGGCACAGACTGAAACATTGAATGCTCCATCTGAACATAAGGAAACATTTTTTTACTTGCTAACTACAGGAACAGAGTACTCAGCAAGGCGGTGGAGTTTTCATCCTTGGAGTTATTCAAAAGCTGTCTGGGCCTCATTCTGGTCAACTGGCTGTAGGTGGCCCTTCTGGAGCAGTGGTCTCGGACAAGAAGACCTCCAGAGTTCCCTTTCAACCTCAAACATTCTGTAATTCTGTGATTCTCTAAAATACAGGAGGAAGGACAAATACTCATTTTGATATTTCGGAACTAAAAATTAGCAGATCTTCATAGTGAAGTGACCATGTCCTCGATCTGGAAACTTCAAAATCATAAACATCCAATAATTTCAGAGTTCCATGTGTGTCTTAGCAGGTTCCAGCCAGCCAATAACATTCTCAGAAAAAAACCCCAAACAAACACAAGCCCAAACCTTATGTGTTCTGCTGCCTCATCACTAAAATTCACAGCTCTTCAAGCTTTTGCAGAAGACAGGTTAATAAGAAGAATACCTCTATAATGTATTTTCTTTCTACAGTCCTCTGTAAGTGTAGAGAGGGGTGACTCAGAACAAAGACAATGCTTCTTTTAATGCTGACAATATTGGCAGCAATTTAGTTCCTCAGGGTACTTCACAAGGCTTTTACCTTGGAGAAAGACTGAGCTGCTACAGCTTTCCATAGGGGATATATAGAAACTACACAAACATTACTAATGCTGAAGTGCATTACAGGATTCTCATGCATTCGTGTACCTGCACAATAGCCCTTCATGGGGATTTTTCTGCCTATCCCAAAGCTCTCAGAGACAGTCATGTAACAGTTTGATCTCAGCACAAATAAGAGATACGTAGAAAAAAGATACAAGGTTCTTTACATGGTAATGGCCGCTTTTTCTGTTTTCCAGCATGTAATGGCTCCTGCTTTGTACAATATTTTCTTTCATAAACTTCCATTGCTCTACGCATGTATTTGTGCACATATGCACACAGAAAGCCTCCCATAAAATCTTCTTCTGAGATTCTAAAAAGCTAAGAAGCAATAGAGGCACCTCTGTCACAAACAGAGGAAGAACAGTTTTTATTTTAAATTGTCACATTTTCAAATTTGGCCAGAATCACATTCTGAGTGATGGTACATACAAATATTTCCAGGTTTTGTTCATCACTTGCTATGCTTGGAAACAGAAGCTGACAATGAGAGCACTCCAACAAAAATTATTGTACCACGCTCTTCACTTGAACAAGAAGAAAAAGATACTGAGATCAAAAGAATAAAATAAAAGGTTAAAAGGAAATCAAACTTGAAAGAAGGAAAGAGAACAGTTAATTGGAGGGTCTGATTCAGATGTGTTCTTGCAGCGCTCGTTCCTAATTTACTATCTGCTCCTCATCTCTGCACAGCAGTTTAACAAGAATTCTGCTGCCTCTTCATTTCCCCCCTGGCTGTGCCCCCTAGCTCAGACCTGCACTCCAGTGTAGAGCATTCCTCTTGGCTTTTTCTACTATATTGAGCTGTGGGACCTTTATACATTCAATATCATCCCTGTAATTCTAGGGCATCAGACTTGGATGTCGGCACTGATGGCCTAAGGATTAGAATATTGTATAAGGCAGTTTTTTTACTTCAGCTCTGTGAACTTAGTACTAACACTAGGGAGATACTTACAAAGGCGTAAACAGAGGAGACAAACCTACACAAAGAAACTGTGAAATGGAGCAGAGTAGAAAGAACAAACCAAGGTATTTTAGACTAAAAGAAATGCCAGCTACCTTAAAGGTCTCTAAACAAATAACAAAAAATACATAGCAAAATTTCAGCTTGTGAGCAACTTGTTAATGTTTAGAATTTTAGAATAGCAGGAGATAAAGCTGTGTTTATAAGAAGAACGGTAATAGAGAAATTTGTTTCATACAGACTAAGTTAAAAGCCATGTTATCATTTTGTTGAATTAGAATCAGTATAATTTATTTTCACCAATTTCAGGCTTTATAGATGCTGTATATCTACCTAGAAAAAGACTTCCCAGAATGTTTGCTTTGAAAGACAGCATTGCTCTTTTTTCAGATGGCTCCTTTCTTTAAATAAACAAACCAACAGGGGATGCATTCCCATTTATCCCATGTTCTTCTATTCCTATATGTTTCTAGTGGACTGCTAAGCTCCTCGATTCCAGAGACCAGTACACAATTAAAGCAATGCATTCTAAACAACACAGAATATACTGACAGAAAGAATAAAATACTAGATTCCTGATAGTGATTTAACTTTGTCTTCAATTACTTCTTCCCTGTCTTTACTGCTATCCTGTTCAGAAAGGTGTGGAGATAATCTCCTTGACTGCCCTTGATGTCAAAGGTGCTTTATGACTCATAAAGAATATGCTGGCTGCAAGTGATATGAATAAGTAGTAGTTTGACCTTCTTGATATCAGGTGGACTACATGAAGACAGAGTAAGCTGCATACAACATGGTAAAAATAGATTAGAAATGTTATAAAATCTGGGATAGTGCATTATTTGTCATAATTCAGATTTCTCCCTGGGGGCCATCAGTAGCTTAACACTATCCTGGATGTCACCTTTCCTCACTGGGTAGACACTACAGCATTGCAAAAAAAAAGAAGTGCATAGCAGATGAAGTGTCATGCATAAAGGTTGTTAACAGCATAAATAATGAATTAATTAAACGGCAAAATAAATAATTGTGATTTCTGATTCTTTCACAGCGTTTACCTCATAGTCAACTTTAAAACCTCTCGCGAAAGGCAAAATACCCACTTCAGTCATGTCTGCTGCTGATCACTAATTGCTTCAGAAAAAGACAATATTTTATCCATCCTCTTTGGAGTTTGAGTATGAATGGTGAAGGAAAAGAGAGTGAAACTGAGTGAAACATGAAAAGCTTGATTTGTTAGGACCCCTGCTGTCTGAAAAGAGATCAAAGCTCAGGAGGAGGCTGTAAAACAGCCGAATGCACTGCACAGAAACATGGCCTGTGGCAGCTGCTCTGGGCACGCTCTCACAACACAGGTGTACCTCCAAGTCTGCTCTGCCAGCTGAATCATGGGAGCAGGTTACCTCTTCTCCTTCTTCATTATTTCAACTGCAATCACTGAGGAGATGTGGGCTCCATCCATCACAATGCACAAATTCACAGTGCGCAGATTCAGCACAGGCCTAATTAAAGCTTTTCCTTTCATTTGTGGAGATAATTAGACTTTCATCTCACCAGGAAGCTTCAGAAAGATCTATTTCTTTCTTCAATAAAAGCTACATCAAACAAAAGCAGATTTTAATCGCCTTTTCTTTGGGGCATGAGTCAATAATGAAAGATGTCATGGGTAACAAAAATTGTGTGCAAGGGGGAAAGATGGAAAGAAAAAAAGCCCAAGCTATGTTCTTTAATTAACATCATGTTTGCAAACACCATTAATTTCTCTCATTAAAATGATTTTTATCTACAAATGATTGTTGATAAAACAATCGATTTGAGCATCTAATCTGTTTCACCGCTATGCAGGAATCCATCTGCTGTGCTGTAAAGCAGGAATCATGCAGACTGTTAAGCAACATGTGAGAACAATAAAAAATGCATATGTGTGTGTCAGGGATTTGTGAGGCTCACTGCAGGGCAAGGGCCACCTTTTCTCAGAACATGTATAAAAAATGACTTGGTAGCAGGCCAAAGGAAAAAGTGTCACAAAGATCAGAAGTGCATAAATAACAAATGAATTAATATGTGCAGGAAGAGAGGGTTCCATCTGTGTTGGGAAACACTGGTAAACAGGCTCAGAAAAATAAGGAGATTTCAGACATATTTAACAACATATCATGAGCTGCTGTGATGTAATATTAGATGACAAACATAACAAGCCTACTGCCTTTGACTTTTTCATTAGTAGTAGCAGCATCAGAGCAGAAGCTTCCTTTTCTATTACCTTTCTCACTGATGCAAGGGGAGAGTATTTTTGGCTCCAGGCCTACTGCACATTATTTATTTATTTAACCATTTGACACAGTGCTTCTGTATGGATTGCCTAGTGCACAGGCTCAAAAAGAGGGTGTAGCATCAGCTGTCTGTGGGAAGTGAAGTCTGGAAACCTAGGGGGTGAATAAAGCACTCTTCTACCCTACAGCTTAAAGTAATCCCAAAGAGCTGTTAGGCGTGTACTGTTCAGACATTTAGCGAATATAGAGGGAAGGAAGCAGTTTATTTAAGTACCGTTTTAACAATGACATTTGCTTTGCAGCAGGCAGGGAACCTGTTTTTAATATTGGACTCAACACTGGCAGTAAGGATGCACTGTGGTAGTGTGCAGCCTTGTGTCAGTTCGCTTAATGCCTTCCAGGACAGGATAAAGTGTTGTGATTCATCAGAGACTAACCTAAATTTCCTTTAATGGTAAAATGTCATCAAAGCTAATGAATAAAGAATTAAATTTGCATTACTGAGCAGTCTGCAACTGTTGTGACTAGCCTGGTAAACTGAGGAAAGTAAAAGTTTTAATGGAAACTTTTTAAAAAAAATCTACAAACATCTTTAAATCTCACAACGTTGGGACTTGCTTCATACTGTCTTGATGCTGTTAGTTCTGGCATATGGCAGTTGTTTAGGAAAGTGAAGTTTGTAGGAGCTTGACAGACATTTCTTCTTGATGCATTGAGCCAGTAAGATCCCTGGTGAGTATCCAGGTTCTAACAGAGCTGCACATGTCTGTTCTTGTGACTGTAAGAAACGGAAGTTCTTCCTGTTTGGGTTCCTCTTTTTCCAGTTCATTCAGTTACTTAAAAATAAAAACTGCAGTCTTCTTCTGTGTACCCTACTTTTTTAAACAGAAGATTTTAAGCTACTTCACTCCCTCTCCCCAATAACTGAAGATGGCGTTCATTTTAAATTAAAACAAAAACATGTGCACATTGCACTGAGTTTATCCATTTTGCTAGGATCTTGTAGTTCAATGTGCTGAAAAATCTTGTACAGCTCAAGCTTGGATTAACAGAGGATTTTCCCAATTCTTCTTCAAACTCTTAAAAAACTGGTTCTGAACTTGTTATGTTTCAGATAATTTATCACTACTTCCCAGTATCCCGGGCCAAGTTTTGCTTCCATTTGTGTTTTTTTTAACAATTAATCTCAA
This sequence comes from Tapera naevia, assembly GCA_033556795.1. NCBI lineage: Eukaryota > Metazoa > Chordata > Aves > Cuculiformes > Neomorphidae > Tapera > Tapera naevia. The sequence goes on along the minus strand of JAUMJJ010000172.1, from coordinate 9,935,485 downwards.
TGGAAGTCTTATCTATTCCAAGTAAAGGAGCAGTGAGGGGAAAATTCAAATAGTAAACACTGACTGAAGATTTTACTAGGAAGAATAAAATAAAAAAATGGTGAAGTAGGAAAAAAATCTAAAAAACCCCTTCTCACTTAATATTTTTTGTGTGATATTCTTGTCTGCAAGGGAAGAGAAGCTTTGTTTTTGAATGAGTATCTTGTATGCAGAAGGAATAATGACTCAAGGCCATAACTCAAAGACTACAGCACTACAGCCCTCCCTTCTGTCAAAACAACACTCACAACTAAAAGTTTGCCTAAAATCAGTGAATTCAGAGTGCTTCTAAACTCCCTGGGTATACACATACTTCTGATTCAGTTTCTGTTTTTTTTTTTATTGGAAATGTTTCCTCCTACATTCCCAGGGAAGTTAGATTGTTCCATGTAAATATATTGTTTATACTTATATACAGAGGATGCAGCTGACCTTCAAAACTGAAAAAGCCCCTGAACAGGTGAACCCAAACTGAGATCTTTGCTGAAGAGAATATCTAGATGACACTGCTAAGCTACAAATTGCTAACATCAGAGGAAATCCTTTAATCAGACACTAGGTTTGCTCATTATTTATATTTCAGATATTTTACTTAGTAGGTCCTTATTTTGTGAAAGAGGACAGGTAGCTGACCTGTCAGAGGAGAAGGAACGTAAGACAAACAGAAATGCTGTGCTCAGTTTTAAGGGCAAAACTGGGAAGGTACTTCTCGACTGCCTGCCTTAAGCTTGGGTAGGCTGAACTCTCCAGCTGCTGCCAGTTGCAGAGGAAGAGAGATCTGCTACTGCTTCTAGTATTACCAGCAAGTATAGAGCAACATTCAGTTTCCGAAGAGCCTGTCACCCTGTCAGTGGTGCAGGGACCGTGTGGGCACACAGCTGTTGCTAATGAACAGAGAGGCTGGAGGCGGATGGTATCTAAATGTTAAAAAAAGCAGCATGAAATGATAGAACGGGTGAAAAGCTCATTTCCCCAACCACTTCCCATCAAAACATTATCCTGCTTCTCTGTGGCAAGGGGAAACCCATTTCTATTTAACAGTTACATGAAATACCACACAGATAGCCTAAAGACTGGGCTTTCATATTACTCTACCAAGAGGACAGAGCTTTCTGAAGTGAAGTAAAATCCATCAGTCAAATACAACAAAATTAGGCTGGAGGCACTATGAAAAGATCTCTAATTCATCAAGAAAACTCTCATAGAAGACATCATACTTAATAATAAGATAATAAAGACTTTTATTGCTTCCACTCAACTTTTATGGGAGAACCACTGACACTATCTTAAAGAATGTAGAGCTCTGGAGCAGTGTAAGAGATGTTAAAAAGATGGGTTTTCAATGAAGTCCTATAATGATCAAGTCACACAAACAAACACACCATGTGAGGTTCTCAGTAACAATTTTAAGTGCCTAGATTACCTGAAATGACAACTGCCAAATGTCAGCATTTTTCTCTTAGTTGCAGTATGATAGGCTTTTTGAGGAAAAGTTTTCAGGCCTGTTTCATACCTTATAGCTGTTACATTTCTAATAAGAGTGGTTTAAGTACAGTATTTTGTTAACTCCCTGTGTTGACCATTTAATCACTAAGTCTAAAAAAACCAGTCAGTTTATCATAGCCTACAAATTTTGACTAACATACTTCTTTCCATAACAAGACAGTTCAAGTAGAGCTGATAAGGCAGAGGGAGGTAAGGACAGATTCTTTTAAGCTGAGCAAGGTAACAGGAAATCTGGCTTGTGGAGAAAATAACATTTCTCCCTATGGCTATGCTGGGATGTGAACAGCCCTGCTAACAGCAATGCTACTTCTGAGGAAGGTCATGAGCATCACTGACAGGCTGTATTTCAGACCACAGGGCTGTGGATGAGGTACTGCTCCTGTCTGGCCTGACACCTCCCATCTCATTCTTTTTCTTGTGCAGTGGAAGAGTACAGGAGCTCTCACATCTTTTCCTTATTTCTTTGCCTATTTCTGACTGTTGCTATTTATTTGTTAAAAGTAAACAGATGTGTTCATAAAATTTAAAGCAACATTAGAGTTTATATCTGAATTCTTGCAATTATATATACACACATAGGAAAACATGGAAACTGAAAAGCATTTTTTGTTATTGGCTTTTGTGGAATGAACTCGGAGAAGTGACAATCTCTGTTCATTAAATGAAACACAAATGTAAATATGTAGGAGCATAAAAGGTATCATATGATTGTATGTTTTATCCTGCAACTTACTAATGTTATGGGATAAATATTTGATTTATATAATGGAAATCCCAACAATGTATAGATCATAAATATCTCAAATGTAAAAAGTCTTAACTGATGATCTGGCTTCACTTTCCTACACCCACATATATCATTGTCATAGGGGACTCCATTCTGAAGGGAAAAGAAGGGCCCAATATGCAGACATGACCCATTACACAGGGAATTCTGCTGTACCTGGCGCCTCAGTTAGAGTTGTGGAAAGAAAACTCCAACCCTGTGGCCCATGGATTATTAACCACTATTGATTTTTCAAGTAGGCAATAATGAAAACCCAACAAGAAACCAGAGGGCAATTAAAAGGAAATTCATGGCTTTGGGATGAATACTGAAGGGAACAGGTGCACAGGTAGAGTTCTCCTCTGTCATTCCTAATACAGAGAATGATAAGGGAAGGAGTAGGAAGAGCCAGGAAATAAATACCTGACTCCAAACCTGGTGTGAGGAGCAAAACTTTGGGGTTTTTGACCACAAGTTGGCCTGCACAACACCGTGCTTGCTGACAAAGGATGGGGTGCACCTGTCCCCAAGGGGCAAAAGGATGCTTACCAAGAAGTTAGCAGGGCTCATCAAAAGATATGCAGGGGGACAGGGACAAAACCAGGCTTGATACAAATAAGCCTGGGCATGGCACTCCAGTGTCTGAGGTATGGTGTGCTAGCCAGGCCCTTTGGTCTGCCACCTCAGAGGAAGTGGGGGATAGCACTCCAAGTGGCAGTGAAGATGCAAAGGTTATCGATGGCTTAGAAAACACAGCAAGTAGTCACTTAGGAATTAAGACTATTCCGCTCAGGAGCATGGTGGGATCAACAGCCCAACTGAAGTGCATCTACACCAATGCATGCAGCATGGGAAACAAACAGGAGCAACTAGAACTCACTGTATGGGAAGAAAACTATGATGTAATTGCCATCATGTAAATGTAGTGGGACGACTTGCATAACTGGAATGCTGCCATGGTTGGCTATAAACCATTCAGGCAGGACAGGCAGGAAGGAGAGGTGGTGAGGCAGCCCTCTATGTTAGAGAGCGTTTTGATTGCCTTAAGCTCAGTAATGGTGAGGATAAGGTTGAGTGTCTATGGGTAAAAATCAGTGGAACATCCAACGAGACAGATAGCGTGGTGGCAGTCTACTATAGACTGCCCAGCAGGAAGAAGAGATTGATGAGATATTTATTCTACAAGCAAGAGGGAGAAGTCTCATGATCGCTACCCCTTGCTCTTGTGGGACACTTCAGCTTACCAGATGTCTGCCAGAAGCATAACACAGCAGAAAGGAAACAGTCTAGGAGGTTCCTGGACTGTATGGAAGACAACTTAATGATACAACTGATGAGTGAACTGACACGGGAAGGCACCTCACTGGACCTGATGTTTATGAACAGAGAAGGCCTTTTGGGAGATGTGACAGTTGGAGGACGCCTGGGTCACAGCAATAACAACACGATAGAATTCCCAGTTCTAGGAAAAGTAAGGGGAGTCAGCAGAACTGCCACCTTAGACTTCCGGGGGGCAGACTTTGGACTGTTTAGAAGCTTGGTTGATAAAGTTCCTTGGGAGGCAGTCCTGAAGTGCAAAGGAGCCTAAGAGGGCTGGATGCTCCTCAAGAAGGAAATCCTGGCAGTGCAGGAGCAGGCTATTCCCATGTGGTAAAAAATGAGTTGATGAGGAAGAAAACTGGCTTGGCTGAGCAGATAGCTTTGGGTGGAGCTTGGAAAAAGAAGGAAAGTATATGAGCTTTGGTAGAAGGGGCAGGCATATCAGGAGGACTACAAAGATGAAGTGAGATCATGCAAAGAGAAAATCAGAAGGGGTAAAGCCCAACTAGAACTTAAACTGGCTGATTTTGTGAAAGATAATAAAAATTTTTCTACAAATACAGTAACAACAAAAGGAGGGCCAAGGAGAATCTCCATCCTTTGCTGAAGGCAGGGGCAACAATAGTAACAAAGGATGAGGATAAGGCTGAAGTACTTAATGCCTTCTTCGCCTCAGTCTTTAACAGTAAGGTCAGCTGTTCTGGGGGTACTCAGCCTCCTGAGCAAGAAGACATGGAGGGGGAACACAAAAAAGCTCAAAGGATCCTAGAGGACATGGTTAGAGACCTGCTCAGCCAATTAGACATTCACAACTCTAAGGGTATCAAGGGAGCTGGTGGAAGTGCTCATCAAGTCCCTTTCCAGCAGTCCTGGCTGACTGGGGAAGTGCCTCTTGACTGGAGACTGGTAAATGTTATGCCCATTTACAAGAAGGGTTGGAGGGAGGATCCACGGAACTACAGGCCTGTCAGTCTCACCTCAGTGCCAGGGAAGGTCATGGAGCAGAAGCATCTTGAGTGCTATCACAAAACACACACAGGACAATTAGGTGATCACGCCCAGTCAGCATGGGTTTATGAAAGGCAGGTGCTGCCAAACTAACCAGATCTCCTTCTGTGACAAGGTTGCCTGCTTAATGCACAAGAGAAAGGCTGTGGATGTGGTGTACCTGGACTTTTGTAAAGCCTTGACACCGTTTCCCACAGCATTTGCTTGAGAAACTGGCTGCCATTGGCCTAGGCGAGCAGAGCCTCTACTGGGTGAAAAACTTGCTGGAAGGCCGGGCCCAGAGGGTGGTGGTAAATGGAGTTAAATCCAGTTGGAAATCAGTCACTAGTGGTGTTCCCCAGGGTTCAGTGCTGAGTCCAGTTCTATTTAATATCTTTATCAATGATCTGGACGAGGAGATGGAGTGCACCCTTAGTGAGTTCATGGATGACAATAAGCTGGGCGGAAGTCAACCTGTTTCAAGGTAGGGAGGCTCTGCACAGGGATCTGGACAGGCTGGATCAATGGGCTGAGACCACCAGGATGAGGTTCAACAAGGTCAAGTGCCAAGTCCTGCACTTGGGACACAACAACCCTGTGCAAGGCTACAGGCTTGGGAAAGAGTAGCTGGAGAGCTGCCTGGTGGAGAAGGACCTGGGGGCATTGGCTGACAACCAGCTGAATATGAGCCAGTAGGGTGTCCAAGAAAGCCAATGGCATCTTGGCCTTTATCAGAAACAACGTGGCCAGCAGCACCAGGGAAGTGACTGTGCCCTTGTACTTGGCATTGGTGAGACCGCACCTCGAGAACTGTGTTCAGTTTTGGGCCCCTCACTACAAGAAGGACACTGACAGGCTGGAACACATCCAGAGAAGAGCCACAAGGCTGGTGAAGGGGCTGGAGAAAAAAGTCCTACGAGGAGCAGCTGAGGGCACTTGGGTTGTTTAGCCTAGAGAGAGAAGACTGAGGGGAGACCTCATCACTGTCTGCACCTGCCTAAAACGGGACTGTGGCGAGGTGGGTGTTGGTTTCTTCTCGCAAGTGACAGGGGATAGGACGAGAGAAAATGGCCGTAAATTGTGCCATGGGGAGGTTCAGATTTGGCATCAGGAAAAATTTCTTCACTGAAAGGGTGGTCAGGCACTGGCAGAGCTGCCCAGGGAGGTGGCTGAGATGTTTAAAAGGCGGGTAGATGAGTTTCTTACAGACATGGTTTAGTAAGGGGACAGGTACAGTTGGACTTGATGATGTCAGAGGTCTTTTCCAACCAGATGATTCTATAGTTGTGTACAGTCTCAGAACACACAGTCCAAATTCTAATGTGTATCTATGCCTCTCTATGTGTGTAGGCCAATATTCCATGTGATACCATCACAAACTAGTAGTCTCTGCTCACCATTAGACATAACATGCTAGGAGTATTTCTGAGTAAGCCACTGTGTTTAAAAAGTGGAACATCTCTTGAATTAGAAGGAGCTTTGACATTAAAATACCAACTCTAATTTTAAACTCAAAATATTCTTAAATTATTTCCTATCTGTTTTTTAAGTATGTGACCATCATGCAAAGCTTGACATGAAGAGAATGTTTAAAGGACAAAATCAAAATATGTGATTGATGTGCCATTTATGAAGACCAGCTAAGACAAAGAGAATGTCTCAATTTTGATATGTGCATATATCCTGAGCTTGAGTCTGATTCTATAAAACAGAGTAGAAAGACATGCAATACCTAGATAATTACTAAATTTGATTTAATGGTTTATATTATGATCATGTATTTTATGAATGGTTTATTGAAAGTTTATTGAGTTATGATAAAATTTGCATGCAGTCTACTGTAATGTGCACTAGTCTAGTTTAAACTGCTTGTAGCACACACTGGCTTGTTTACACATGTACAAATGAAGTGGGAATGTGCTATTCTAGTTCTAGTTTCCACATGTGAATTATTGTCTGATTATTGTACAAGAGTATCCAAAAGAGTCATTTCTGTTGGCTTGAAAAACAAACAAACAAGCAAACAAAAAATCCATAAAAATAACTGAGGTAAGATTGCCTTGAGTTTAGATTTCTTCCCTTCTTCATATCACAATCAGCTTGTCTATATGTTTATGTTTGTGTCTCTCAGAGAAACAGGGATCTGTCAGGTATGTAGCAACATTTGCCTATACAGCTGTTCTGCAAACTCTGTGCAGGTTCAAATGCCATAGCAGGGATCATGATCTAGAACTTTAAAGGCAAGCTTTGCAAAGAAAGATAATACCTTATATTGACAGAACTGATCAAAGTGGAAAAATAAGACAAATATTAGTCAAGCACACTTGTCTTCAGAACTTTGGGAGGCAACAAAATTGTGCTTTCTGTCCCTCCCTCTGTCTCTCTTTCCAAATCTTGACTTACACTGGTAAACGTTTAATTTCAGTAAATCTTCACATGGCTTCCAGGGCCTACTTGCTTATAACAGTTTACAATATTAATGTGTCATTTAAGAAAAACAAAAAGACAGAATAACGTGTAAATAAAAGTTTTCTCTCGAAAGGTAAAGGCCTAATGACAATGAAATCAGTTCCTCAAGAGTAAGAACTCACATTTGTCTGTGCACGTGTTAAGACAACATTTTTAATGAAAGTGTGATACTTGGGAATAAAAATACGCAGCTTATTAGTTAACAGTCCGTGAAAAAAAGATTTCTCCTTTTCACCCCTCACTTAAGTTGAGCTCTATTCCTCTCAAAGCAAGGCATATAAAGGTATTGGGTAAATAAACTGGTAAGCTCTTTCTGAGCTCTGAATGAAAGCATACTTTTCTAACAATGGTAGCCTCCTAAAGTCAACAGATCTAAATACCATAACAAAAAGTAACAATAAAAAAGAAAAAATGAAGTAGTCAGGCCTGCAGAGATAATTTCTTAAACACAAGGTAGCAAAATAAATCCCCTGAAAAGACCAAAAAGTCTACTAGCAAGCATAAATCACTGGCATATTTCCCTGATGGAGTCCCATATACAGAAAAAAATGAGAGGTTAATTCTTTAATCACGCTTAACTTTGAACTTGGACCTAGAATGCAAAAACTTAGCACTGTTTTAAGAACTCTAATCAAATTAGAAGATATGATGTGAGTCTATTTTAAAGCTAAAACAACTTTCCTATCTAAAACCTGGAAATTAAGATCATCTTTAGTAACCAAGTGTCAATGAAATGTTAGTGCCCACCATATTGCTGGCCCACCCATAGATTATTAATGCACAATTAATCTAGTAGGGCAACTGTAGTGTCATTTAGTTTCAGAGCCCATAAGTACAAAACAGCAACACACTGTGAAATTAATGGTAACACTTAAAGGTCCCATTGTTATTAATTCATTTGACATTCACTGTAATCACACTGGTCTTTAATGAATTCATCCAGCATGTGAATATTGCATGTACTTTCAAATGCACTCCACTGCAAATCAGTGTTAATTGATGTCCTGAATTGAAATAGTTTCTTTCTCTCTCTCACACTTCTTTTTTTTTTCTCTTTTCTTTAACCTACCACACCTTTTATTAAGGGTCTCTTCCACAGCACAGTTTATGCATGGCATTTGCAACACAAACTCCTACAATAATTACTATCACTGTGGATGTTAATGTAACATACAAAAATGACCTCGGGGTCATATGGCTATTGAAGCTCTGCGGTAACTTGTTCTAAGGCAAAACACTCTGAACACCATAGAACTTCAGTAACCTCCTAGTGCCACATATCATATGAATATCTTTGGTTTACTGTTCTCTAAAAATTGCCTGTGAATATCTTTGGCTTATATGAAAAGGACTGCAGTCATTGGTTGTCATCTTACACAGTTCAGTTCTACAGCAGAAACCGGCTATACCCATCCTTGCTCTTCCTGCACTCAGTGACTCCAGCTGTGCACATGGAAAACGTCTGTATTTTTGCCAGTGGAAATTAGTCTCCTCCACTTATATATAAACACTGCTTCCAAGAACGGCGGGGTGCAAAGAAATACCTGTTTATGACACATGCAAACAGCTGATCTGAAAAGATTTAATACCTGGGTGGTGCAACTATTCCAAGTCAGAAGCTTATTCTAGATGGAATATTCCAAACTGAAAAATCCACCATATTAACAAAATAGTATTATTGTTATAATTCACAAACTTCCTGACTTATTTCCTTAGCTATCTATTAACAATGTTCAGATATTCTTGTTGTACAGGAAATTAAGGGAGTCTCAGATAGCCCAAAGGAGCCCTTGATGTCAAACCATTTCCTAAGATGAACTTCAAACACTTCTTACGGCCTGTGTATAGTACATCCAGGTATATTTCCAGCCATGTCTTTAAATTAGAGGAATATAGGACCATGGTGTCTGGCATCACAGTAAAGGTAAATTTGATAGTCTTTCCTAAAAACAGCACACAAACCAGTAAAATGTGTATTTAGAATGCCCAAGATGTAATTATTCTTAAAGGCAACATCATCAGCAATATGTAAACAGTGTTCTTGTATTAAAACACAGGTAAGTGAAATCAAAGCACATAGAATAGTCATGTACTTACTGAAAAATTCCCAAAACTTTCTGGTGCCACTAATTTTTAGTTGTCTCAGAGGGCTTGCATTGATGTTCTCTCCAGTTCCAGATCTTTTTGCTTCTCAAGAATTAAAATTGTGGTACCCTAGATTAGTCAGTTTTGAAAACTGTGACATAATAATTATATAACGAAGAGGTCCCACTGATTTAATCTGTCATCTCAGTATCACTATCTGCTGGGTAATATACTTAAAACACACCCCTTACATTTTCAACTAATGTTTCCCATAAAAAGATTCTAATTTTTCTTTTTTATTTTGGGTGAAAGCTAGAAACCATTACTTAAACATATACAACGCAGTACACCATTTTTGGTATTGAGTAACTCACAGGATGCAGAATACCATAAAAAAAGGAAAAAAAATCTTGTAATTACTTCACAGAAATAGTGTCTACTAGACTCTTGCTGCTGACATGCAAGACTTTTCTGAGATTTGATTGCCAAGGAAGGCCCAATGAATAAAACTATTTTAAGAATAGACACATCAATCAGAACCACAAATCAAGTGTGTCTGGCCATGCAGTACCGATTAAAGTTAATAAGTATTTGCCTTCCGTCACTTTCTTTAACACATTCAGAATGATGAACATACTGTAAATGGAAATGCATGATTGCTGAATCTTCATCACTTGTCATTAATATCCTGGAGGTAAAGAAAATGTCTTGAGGTCCAACTATATGTTATTCTAGTTGGCATGACCTTATTTGAACAATGATTGAGTTCTGGTCCTCTTTAGTTCAAAACATTCCGTTCCCATTTTCTTAATGACTTTTGAGGAAAGAACTTGACATATTAATAAGCTAGCACATTCCCATTGTTAAAGGTCCTTTCCCCAAAATCCACAAAATAGACAGCCTTGTTTCACATCACCATTAAGCAGCAATACATATAATTAGGTTTGTCCTACACCTTCCATTCACTGAAGTAGGCAACTAAAATCATAAGGGGTGTGGCAGTGAATTTTTGTCATTAACTTTTTGAAAACTGCACAAATTTTGACATGTTAATACATATGGAGATTTCAATTTTTGTAAGTTCACTAGAGTCTTGCTAAGAATTTAGCAGCTGAATTATCTGAACACTGTATGGACCAAGAATATTTCAGCCCAACACTGTTAAGAGATAGACAGGATGTTCTATGTGGTTGATTGCTTTTTTAACTAGTTAGGGTTTTTGTAGGATCAGGTGTGATGAAGGAAATTGTCTCAGTAGTTCTTGAAGGGGGAGGAAAAAAGTTAAGGAAACAACTTTTTAGTCTGGCATACAGAGTAATCAGAAGGACTTATTATCTCTAACAAACCACATCATTGTGTCAAGTGGGTTGGATCAAGGACTAAAATCTCTAATCCTGCAAGGATTTTCACGCTGCTTCCCAAACAGCTTCTAGATTGCCAGAATACAGGGTATGTACAGACTCATTTTGTTGTGTTCTCACCATTACTATAAATCCACATTTCCTTTGTACCAGCATCCTTTCTTGTCTATTTGGAACTGTCTTTGCAATCTCACTGCCAGGGTAGATTGGCCATCATTGTTGGAGGGTGCAGATGGCTTGGACTCGCCTACATTGCAAAGAGAAGAATGCTGGTGTAGGCATAAATTTGGTATGCTAAAGAATTTGCTTTAAGTTCTTGCCTGAGTGAGAGGATAATATTTCTATGTAGATGTCAAAAGGGTTTGGGATGGAGAAGCAGCATACTTCAGACATGATGCACATCTTCAACGTAGATTTTACATCACTCTGAAAATGAGTAAGTGTTGTGTAACAAATAAAGCTGTGATTTATAGGACTGCTGACCCATTTGTGCAAAATATGGGTAAACAATATTTACTTAAAGGATTTCTATAAAACTTTCTACTCTTTCTTAATTAATAATTGAAAGAATGTAGAAGAAAATATATCCTGACTTCTCACAATCTTGACTGATCAAAACAGGAACTTCCCAATCATGAAATCTGTACAAAACCTCACAGATATTGACAGTTATTCACATCAAGAAATCAAGCAAACATGACAATAACCTTTAAGCAATGCAGCATGATGATACTCAGCCATTCTCCAAACTGAAATGGAGAGATGGTCATAAACTAACGAGATTATAAAATTAATTTAGCAAGCTTATCATTATCTGAATGTTTATCAGAAACCTATGAGGTTTTAAGAATTGCATACCTCTGGGAGTGCACAAAGTATTCTACAAAAAAAAAAAAAAATAGTGGCTTTGGTATCTTTGGAGAAAGGTAGATGAAGAAATTGGATACTTCAATGGCAGAAATATTCCTGGCTCAGCTGTTTGGAGAAATCTGCCATGCATAAGTAACATTTTTCAAGTATGATTATGCTCATGAAATTTTTGCTGCACCTTAGCCTGAACCATAAAATAACCATTTCAGGTGTAAAGACAGCATAGCTTGCAGAGATTCAAATCAGCACAGATGCAATAAAAACCCAAAGTATTTTCAATATTAGGTCCACTGTTTTCTTCTCATCTCTGCTTAATTAAATGCAGAAAGCAACATCTATTTTGAACTGTGGAAAGACTGTTTATATAATCACAGATTGCCTAAGAATTATTAGCTATTTGCACTGTGTTAACATCCAGCTATATCAACAAGACAAAGGGCTCTATTATACGTGTATTATACTTTTCTGTATTTAGCTGCTGTTCCTATCATAAAGACCTAAAAATCCAAATCTAAACACAGAAAACAGGAAGGACAGACAGCACGAAGAAGCAAGTAGAAATATCCCCATTTAACAGATGAAAGACTAAGGCACTATGACATAAAAATGACTTGCTTAGAGTTACACTGTATGTCTGTAGAAATACTTCAGAATTTAAGTTTTCAAACAGAGACAGTGACAGAGCATAAAACTAGTATAAATAGCAAAAAGAAACCACAGATTTTATATAATTAAGTACAGCATACAGTGCTGTCAAGGTTTCTTTCTACTGGAGACCAAATGAACAGTTCCAGATTTCTTCACAGATTCATGTCGATTTGAACAGTGCAGTAACTTGGCAGTACAAACAACGACTAGATGCAATTAGAACACAAATGGAGAGGGAACATTTCCAAAGTAATGATGAAAATAGTCTATTCCCTTTTCTAAAATGAGTTTCCATGAAGACAAGAGTTTCAATATTGTCAAGCGGGACATTTCTCACAAAATAGTTGAGTCTATAATACTCAAGCTTTCTCAGTCACCCACACTGAGTCATTCAGTTCCTGTCTTATTGTGGCAATCGACACCCTTGCTCTCTCCTTTACTGTAATACTATACTGATTTTTACATCTTTCTTCCCACTTTCCTCCTTACAATGTCTATAGCTGCACCTACAGCTTCCTTGCAGCATGGGCCAGGAGTCCTGAGCATTGTGGATCATCAGCCAGGCAGACAGGAGACCCTTGCAAGCTCCTTGGCCTCTAGAGAACCAGAACACGTGTGTACTTCCACAGCAGCTGCTACAAAAACTGCTTTTCAGACTGAAGCTGACCTCAAGTCTGAATAGTTTTTTGTTTGAGGTGTATATCAGACAAGCTTAGGATTTGCAAATCATCTGTAATTTAGTGACCTACTTGTTCAGCTCTACAGAACACAGTTCCCTTTCAACAGGTGAAGTGTTTTTTTGTTGCTCCTTTAGTAAAGTAATGATTTCAGGAAAGATCACTTTAAGATGTTAGACCTGTTATTAACTTCTTAAAATTTTTAAGTTGGATACTATTCTTGTCTCTTAATAACTGTGGCAGGAGGAATATTTCCAAGTTTTAATATTACCCCATTCTGGTTTAAATATTTTGCAAATAGGAAGACTACAATTTTGAACAGGAAACTATTCTGCCATTTAGCTTAAAGCAAAGTTTAGAAATTCAAGTGAGACACATATCTTCCATGATTACTGAAGAGATTCGATTGTTGTTTTCAAAAGTTTAATCAGCTTCATCTTAGGGAAAACAAGTGAGATAAAGCTAGGAAGTAGGTACATTGTCTGTAGAGTTTGTAAAAATTATTACATATTATATCCACTCACACCCCTCTGTATTATGTTAATAAGAAGGTATTCTACAACTGAAGAAAAAGTGATGAAAGAACAAGAAATAGAACCTTTTTCATGGACCTTGGATGCTTGACATAAAGACAGTTGATAATAAATTACTAATTGTTTTTACACAATACGCATTAAAAGTATATCTGGAACATATTCCAGCACTTTCTGGAGACGAATGATTTCAGCAATGTTTTATTGCAAAAATAAGTACTTAGAATTTCAGTGTGAAACAAAATTCTTCATTATATTTTAAAGACAACAATATTTTTTTAGTCATTATGCCACTCTAAAAGCATGGAAATGTATGGGCATATATAAATATTCACACATATATTTGTATATAAACCTGGTGGAAATTTATGGAAAATTTAGAAGATGTTCAAAAGCAGGTGACTATTAGCATAAACAGTACACTGAGCTGCTTTGCAATATTTCTGCATTTTTTGGTATTACATGAATTGAACTTTTAAGCATGCTGATTCTGCCTTGGGCAGAAGTGACACAAATTTAAAACTGGAGGGTAAAGCACTCTTATCATTTGATCACATTTATTTCTGGCGCCAATGAAGCAGAATTCCCATGATCTTGTGGAAAGCTTTATACTATTTAACTTAATGTAAGGTTGGGAAAGCGTCTATTACGTTTTAAGATAGAGAAACTGTTACACTCTCCTTGTCTTTGACTTGCTGTAAGTGGAAAATCCTTGTATTAGAAATGAAAGAGAATTGCCTAATTGTAGATGAAAACTATCACAAGCCAGGAATTATATTATCCATCTTCTCTTAACCTATCATATCATTCTCCTTCATTCTTCTATCACACTGATGTGTATGTTTGTGGGAAAGACTGGCAGTAGCAGAAGGGCATGTTAGTTTTATTATAATGTTTGTAACGGTAATGATATTTCCTGACAACAAAATGATCCATTTATAAAGGAAAAAATTCTTTCTACAGTCACAGAGCATTATTCTTGAGAACGCCAAAAATATTATGACATCAAGGGCACTTTGCTTCACAAACAGTAGTAAGATTCTAAGTCACAACAAATAAAATTCCCTAAACCTTGTATAATAAGGCTGTATGTTTTTGAAGGCTAGAACACAAAGGTTATGGGAGGATAGAAAACTGCAAAATAGCAGATCAAAACCCCCCATTTTTTACATAAACCCCCCCCCCCAATTTTAAATTTCCATACTTCCGTTCCGTGAGGAGTTCCAAATGAAATTGAACTGAAATGTATTAAAATGTATCTCAAATCCACACTAAAGTGAACAACATCGGCATGTCAGATTCCTGATTATCTAAAAGCTTTGAAAATTTTAACACAGCAGTGTCTACAAGGGCCAATTTTCCCTTACTCCTTCCAATGTATTCTGTTCCTGCAGGATCTAGGTTTTGTAGATAACCTGGATAATACCAAGGAAACACTAATTGTAGAGGAATGGCATAAATCACATTGCCTTATCTGTCGGAATTTGGTATAGCTTTGGTGGCTGCTCACACCAGCTTGAAATTTTAGAATAGGTATAGGATGAGGTTTTTTTAGTTACATTATTTAATTAATTTTAGGTTTATATAGAACAGCTGCATATGTTTAGTGACATAAAATTGAGCCAGTTGCTAGGGCACTCATCTGCAGTCAGTCTGCATTTACTCAGCAGCAGGAACATAAGCAACAGGTGAAGGTCAAGAGCAACTGATACCTGTGAACTCTGGAATCAAGAGTATTCTTATGGAACGAGTAGATATCTACTCATATCTCTTCTGAGCTAGAAGACAAGAATTTAATTGGATTTCCAGAATGTGAATGAGCTACCCAATGATCAGACCAGAGAGGGAAAAACATGCAGTAAACTATAGTGCCTTCTTTTTCCTTGTTTTTTTTTTTGGGTTTTTTTCTTTATTTTGGGGGTGTTTTTTGTGATTTTGTTGGGTTTTTTTTTTGAGTTCTACATTACATATTTGAAAGTATCCAAAAAGTAATAGGGTTATTTTCTTTTGGAAAGAATAACTTTGTTTACTAGTGTCAGAGTAATTTTAAATTTCTATTAAAAAAAAGTACTTCTTAGTACAGATTGGTTTTATATATTAAAAAAAAAAGACAGTCCCAAGTCCTAAAGTCTGAAAGAAAGCGGGATAACACAACCCTTAAATGTCACAGAATATAATTTTTCCCTTCCTTTCAACCTGTATTGGGCTCCAATTAACCTTTCAAAACCAGAGAGCATGACGTCATGGCATGTATTTTGGAAAGTCATGGACAATCATGGCATGAATCTGGCTTTTTCTAAGGTGGGAAATCACAAACATTCCTTATGCTGGCTCAAATAATCTTTTTTATAGATAGACAAAAATTTTATTACAGATTGAACACATAACTTGAAATATATTAACAATGTGAACAGCATATATCTGACTTTTACTTTGTGCCTCTATTTATGCACATATAATGACAGAATGATCTGCTGTTTCCAAAAAAATTTACTGTGTACCCTGACAAAAGAGGCTGTATTCTGCATTCCATCAAACCTGGAGACTGAAGAAACAAAATATGCCTTTAAATAACCTCTGCACCCTCTTGTCCTGAAAGCCAGACTAACACTTTGGCCATCTGCCAAAAATAATCAAAATTTTGAGCACCTTGTTGTTAATGAAAGTTATCTTCAACTGCCAATGTTTCCTAAAAAGGTATATTCCAGAAGTTAAGGATCATGAGGACAGAGGAATTCTACAGTTAACTTACTTTTCTTGGGAATGTTAACCAGATCAGCCTATGGAGATGTTGGAAATTTGGCTTCTGATTTGGCAGTTCTACGCAGAAAAAACAAAAAAGGTTGAATGTGCAGAGTTTACTGCTACAAGCTGCTAGCCAATACTTTCATTATGTTTCAACTTACTAAACGGTAAAACAAGGATAAAGTAACAAATATGGAAAGTTTCCACGCTGAAATAATGACATTCAAGGCACTGACTAATGAAGCTGCTTTTGCTGATAAGCTGTGTTGACTCATCAAAACAAGTTATTGTTGGCAAAACCAAGGTAGGTGGAATGGTGGTTCTAGGACTTTTGAAATGCCTTCTTCCTCAGCTTCTCTGTTCTAGAAAAGAGTCTGTTTAAAGATGGAACTGGTGACTTTTCTGATGTTAGTCTCCATGTGAATAATTCTTTGTCTCGCTACTTTATTTGGGCTTTTCCAGTGCTGCTTCATCTCCTTCCATTTTACTTTGCGTACCTGATGTACCTGATTAGAGACATAGCATTTCCTTTCCCTTTCCTGCCTTAACTTCTTCCACATGTAGCACAGTACACTACTTCAGATAGATTAAAATTCTTCGGCTGGTGTATTCTTTTTTTTTTTTTTGGTTAAAAAATTACTTTTCCCTTGAAATAGCAAGACTTGAAACTAATCTGCTTGTTATGAATGTGATTTTGACCTGACCAATAAGATGCACGTTGACTTCTAGCTTTGAGAACTGTTTCTGATGGCGTTGTGTGTCGCTCTGTTGTAATGCTAATTCAGGCAGAAGCCATTTATAATTTCTGAATACAGAAAGTGTTCGCTGTGACACTGTGCAGACTTATACACAAAATGGTAAAGATCAAGAGAAGCAGAGTAGCTAAGTCTATAAGGACAAATATCAGGATGAAAACATCTACCTTCCAGTCTTGCTTTACTCAGTTACTACAGGGAAGTCAATTGCTTTCCTGTATTTTGATGGCTACTTGCTGATTAAAAGAATAAAGTAAAATTTGGTATTATTTATTTTCATAATAAATATTGAGGTAGGTCAATACCTGCTCTCTTGTACCTGTGTTTAACTCATGCCTTTCTTCATCGCTGAGAAAAAAAGGCAATGATAACTTTTCCCCTCCTTACTAGAAGAGTCAAAATATTGCAGGAGTTTATCAGCAGATTCCTCTGCTCCATGGCTTCTGTGTATAAATCTCCCATGGAAATATTACTATGCCCAGACTCTGGAACATGGAATGACCTGTAAAGCTGTGACCAGGATACCCAAAAGAAAACTGTGTTACTTTTGAAATCAACAATATCTCTGAAATTAAGTAAAATTTTTAATAAACACGTTTAGTTGAATTCTATAAGAAATACACCTTTCAGAAAAATATTGAAATTGAATATTATACCAGGTCTTTTCCAGCACGATGGCAGCTCAGCAGAGATATTGTCCACACAGAATTTTAAGTTAAAAGGTCGTGTCATGGAGAAGTGTATTTCCCGGAAAAGAACAAAAACAGGGATTTTGTATCTCTGATTGCCAGCCTCACTGCTGCTATTAAGACACCTTCTATGAAATCAGAGAAGTTACGTGTTCAGATTGCTACAGAGTGCCTGTGAAACTGGAAAAAAAACAGTATCTCTCTGTGCCTCAGTATTATGCCTTTAGACAACTTCATGGCTCTGCTGTGGGTATTAAGATACCGCTATATTTCTCTTGCCACATTTTATTATGATAAACCACATTTCAGACCATTACATTGGAATATTAATTATTTTATTTGACCATTGTCTTGCTACCAAGTGTTAGAAAAAATGTCATTTTCTGTGGGGATATACCTCATAGAATCACAGAATGACCTGCGTTGGAAGGGGCCCACAAGGATCACTGAGTCCAACTTCTATCCCTGCACAGGACAACCTCAAAATTCACACTGTGTGTCTGAGGGCTTCTTGAACACTGTCAGGCTCGGCACTCTGACTGCTTCCCCGGTGAGCCTGTTCCAGTGCTCCACCACCCTCTGTGTTTGGAACCCTTTCCTAATACTCAACCTAAACCTCCCCTGGCACATCTTCCTGCCATTCCCTTGGGTCCTGTCATTGGTCACCAGAGAGAAGAGATCAGCGCCTGCTCCTCCTCCCTCCCTTGTGAGGAAGCAGTAGATGGCTACCAGGTCCCACCTCAGTTTCCTCCAGGCTGAACAGGTCAAGTGACTTGAAGCCGCTCCACATACGACTTTCCCTCTAGGCCCTTCATCAAGTTTTCCTTCCTCTGGACACTCTCCAGTAGTTTGATGTCCTTTTTATACTGTGGCGCCCCAAACTGCACACAGTACTTAAGGTGGGACCTCACCAGTGCAGAGCAGAGTGGGACAATCATCTCCCTCGCCCGGCTGGCAATGCTGTGCTTGATGCACCTCAGGACACGATTGGCCCTTTTGGCTGCCAAGGCACACTGTTGGCTCATGTTCAGCTTGTCAACAGCCAGAACCCCCAGATCCTTTTCCACAGGGCTGTTTTCCAGCCTCTCTCTCCCCAGTCTGTATGGATATCCAGGGTTGCTATGCAGGTGCAAAAACCAGCACTTGCCCTTGTTTAATTTCATGTGGTTGGTGATTGCTAATTTGTCTCGATCCCTCTGCAGAGCCTCTTTGTCCTCAAGAGTGTCAACAGCTCTCCCGAAGTTTCATGTTATCAGTAAATTTGGTTAGTAAACCTTCAAGTCTTGCAGTCTCTTGGATTACATTCCTACACTCTTTTCTTTTTATGTCCCAGAAAACATACGATTTCGCAAACTATCACAGTTCTTTTTTCACACCTGCTGCAACAGCTCCCATAGCATCGCCACTGCCTGAGCTAGGTCTTAATGGTATTTCACTGCATGCACAAAAAACAGAAAGGGAATGGAGTTGGGCTAGCTCCTGATCTTCAGTTACCTCCACCTTACACTATCTCTTTTTACCTCCACATCCTCTGTCCCCTGAATGCACAGCTCTTGGACAGAGCATGCAGTACCAGCAAACATATCCATCCTACTGTTACAGGAATTGAGAAGGGAAACGAACGACTTAGCAGAATTACTGGATCAGTTTCTCAGGTGCAGAAATTCTCCAGTCCCCTAAGAAAAGTCCTTGAAAGGCCTCCTTAAGAAAAAGCCTAGGAATGCCAAACTTATGGGTCTTTGTTTTAAACTTAATTTGATCTCTATGTATATGCAATATAATGTGATGCTTGGTTGAGTGGTCTCTTCTGCTTTCCACACGAATTCAAGTGCAGGGTGTAAACAAGTGATGAATTCAGGGTGATTAGGCAAATATGAAGTAGAATCATAGTTACTGAAAACAATGATGACCTTCTACATGATCCTTTAGGGACATAAAATTTATGGCTCACTAAAAATCTGCATGTTAGGAGTACTTACTACAAAATGCTTCAGGTTTACAATGGGGAGCAAGGCAAAAAGCTATAATGTCACTGCTGCTCCAGAACAGTTTACTTACCAGTAAAGAGGAACAAAAGCAAGGGCTTTGAGATGTGTGTACTGACATGCTGCTGATGAACTGTAATTAGTTCCAATGACTATACATCAAGCCAAAATGTTAATGGCAGATTGTGACGGTAACAGTCACTTCCAGCTTATGACTTGGTGTCCATGCTGTACCAAGCCATGATAACAAAAGAGAGAGAAACAGGAAGAAACAAACACCTGCTGTTAGTGGTAATTCACTCTTTCTAAATCTACAAACATCGTATCGATCTAGATTGAGATATTTTATGGAATTGGAGAAATATCTGCTTACTATACTTAATTTGTAAATAAAAATAATTTTCTATGTAGAAAATGGATGTTTACACTCATTTTCTGTTTTGTATCTGTTCAATTATGAATACAAACATATTGGATTTTATGGTTATATTTTTTCTTTATTTTAGGTTCAAAGAACACCTTAAGTATGAAGTCTTACATGTCATTTTATCTTCTGGCAAAAACTTCCATGAAACTAATCTCACTGACTTCTTTTTTTGTTGTTTTTGTTTTAACTCTTTAAAGCAGTATTTTGTCTAGGTAGGTAGTCATTAACGGGATACCTGGCATGGCTTTATCTGAATTCAGGCAGAGTAGGTAATCACTTCCATTACTGCCTTTTTCTGTTATCCTTTTCAAAGACTGAGAAATTAATTCATGTGTAGGACTACACACTCTTTTAAAAAATAGTTCTGATCTTTATATAGGAATGTAATTTAAATTAGTACCTAATTCTCTCTAAAGTCCACAATTTAGGACAGTGTAGAATCTACTGCAGCAACTAATTAAACACTTACTGTAAGGTTAAGTTTTTCATTAAATCAATAGGCCCCTAGTGTCAGTTACAAAGCCCTAATTACTATGCTGTAAATTTAGATTGAATTTGAATTAAGGACTGATTTCAATCTAACCACAGCATGTAAATATTGTAAATTACCAGAATTACAGTTCAATAAAATTGAATGGATTTCACTTTAGATAAACTAAATGCAAATGAGTCTACAGAAAAAAAAAAACAACTAAAAAAAACCAAAACACCCAAACCTGCAGAAATTTCCCAAACATCTGCACAAGTCTTACAGTATATGGCTTTGGCAACGAGCATATCATAACTTCAAAATGCTGCCACCGTTTACCCTAACATGTTTTAAATATTTCATTATCTGTTCTGAAAATGAATAAATTTAATCTCTCCCAAGTGATCAAGTAAAATGATGGCTAATGTGCCCACTTACTGCGTTGCTTTAGTTTGATGACTGTATTGTTGTGCTAAAGCACAGTATGAAATCAGGTTATCAGGTTATAACTGGCAGGGATAAAAAAAAAGCAATGCTGAGAAACACAAAACAACTCATTTTCAAGGCATGAATCATGCACTTTGAAGATTCAAAAAAACTATAAAAAATTACAGACAATAGCACTCTAATCAAACAAGTGCAAAATTGAAAATAATTGGGAGTTTGTGGACTTACATTCAGCTTCAAACAAGCACTGTATCCACAGGATATTAATAAAATTGGGGAAATGGGCAATATTCTAGGTTACACAGAAAAGGAAAAATGAAAAAATAGCTATATTGAGGGTCATGCATACAATTATTATGAGCTTTCTACTCATCTGCTTACATTATTTTAGCACTAAATATCATGTTAGTAGCCTTAAAATGTCCTTAAAAAGTTCATGAAAACAATGTCTTGTTCTACCCTTTATTCCTGATTAATACAGTTAACTCAGCAGAATAACAGAAGTTAATTAAAAATAATAATAAAAATATTTAATATTGTCATGAACGCTCAGAAAGGGTCTAGATTAAAGAAATGAATGGTAAGTTTTTTGATTTTGTGCTTGACAGATGCAGAACAGAGACTTAAAACTAGAACAAAGCGATACTTAATAATCCTCCTTCAAAATTAATATCCATTATTTTCATTTCTACCAGAAATATAATTACGCCACCTGATTCTTTACTACAGTTATAGTTTGTTTCTTTTTTTTCAGAACACATTTTATGGGATCTTCATTCTGTTCATGCCTCACAAGTTAAACAATACTGCTGTAGTTTGCAGGCACATGCTGTGTGACTGATAATATACAAGCTGACAGTACCAGACTTTCTAAAAGTCTCATTTCCTGCAAGTGTTAAAACTATATCTCAAGCCACAGAGAAGGGTTTTAATGATTTCATGTCATCAAGAAAGGTAATAATACTTCAGCTCAGCTTCATCCGCTGAGCATGGCAGCCAAAGGTAGTAGGTAATTTACTACATTTGCCCTATGTAGACATTTCACATTAGGAAAATCAAACCATCCTCCAAAGCGCTCATCTTACCAGCCCACTGGAAAGTTAAATTAGTGACTGCAAAGGAAACGATGTTTCACTGAAGTTTGGGGCTTTGCACAAGTGGGATGGATGGGACAAGCTGCAAAAAGTCACAAAGTAGATAAGAAAAAAATGACTCATGACACTTTCCAGATTGGAAAAGATGGTATGTTTATACCACCTACAGCATGTATAATGTACTGCTAAGCGTAGGAAACATACTAGAATGGATGAGGAGTAGTTTTATAATTGTCCTTCATATCTCATAAGGGGCCCTTTTCATAAGAGCTTTCCACTCTCATGTTGTACACTGGTGGACAGAATATATTCCCTGTTGGATTTTTTCTGGTCTGCTTCCTGTGTTTAATCCTTAAGGCTAGGAGAACCATCCCATCTCACAGGACTCTGCTTGAGCAAGGGTAAGTGGGAAACATTAACGACTGATGAAATAAATGGCTACCTGTTCAAATTCACAGAAGTACTAGATGGCATGACTTATATTTTACTCTCTTCACTGCAAACAACTTGACATTTCCAGTTCTGGAATTTAGGTGAAGTTAGGAAGTTACAAAAATTTGTCAGGCACAGTTGTTCCATTTGAGTTAATTTATGTTCTGTAATATTTGTTTTCCATGAAAAAAAATATGGTTAAATTGCCTGATTAGATAAAAACTAATGAAATGGTCATGCTATAGTCTCATACTTTGACAAATGACCAGTGTTTTGACATAAAAGATTTTGAAAACAGTCTTATGGAACAATTTAATTAAATTGGAAGTTTTATTTAATTATTCTTCCTAAGATTATAGTTGCTTGGAATTCCAGTGTTCAGATCTGTAGTTCATCCAGTTAAATGGAAGGTTGGCTATCCCACACACGTTTCAGCTCATGTCTGTCTGAATGATATGGAAAATTGTAGTAATTTTAGCAGTCAGTGATTTGGGCCTATATATGTACAGTTGTAAGGTCATACAGGGCATAGGCAAACACTTGCTAGCGTAAAGTTATGTCCGTATTTAATACCTGGAAAAATGACTGTCTTATGAAATGTTTGAAGTTTTCCTCTGTGTTACTGTATGACACCAACGATACAATTATTAGAACTGCACAGCCTAAATACCATGCAGATAAATTGCTTCCATATGTAGATTGCAGAACAGAAGTATGGAGTTAAAAAAGAGAATCAGTACCTGAAGACATTCGTAATGGTGTGAATCCTGAAGTGAAAATTTTCGGTTTCAAAGGCTTTTCTTAGCAATTTATTTGTGGGATGAATCACAGAACAGAATTTTGGAATAGTTCAAGTTGGAAGTTCAAGTCATCTAGCCCAAGCCCATACTTCAAAGTTATAATGTGCTTCCCAGGGATTTTTACAGTCCAATTTTGAATATCTATGGTACCCTGTTCCACATTTTAGCCCCTCTCACTTGGGGAAAAAGAATTATTTGCATTAGTTGAGACTTCCTTTGTTGCTGACTTTTACCTCTTGTCCTTTTACTATGCATCTCTCAGACGCATCTCCACGCTCTCCACCATGAGACAGCTGAAAATAGTAATTAGATCTTCTCTTAGCCTCCTCTTCTGCAAGCTGAAGAAACCCACTTCTCTCAGTTTCCGTTTGTACATCATACTCAGTTTGTTATTCTCTCTTCCAGCTGGGTGACAGAACTGGACACAAGTCCTGAACAGAGAGGAATAATCACTTCCTTCAACCTGCTGGTTATGCTACTCCCCAGTATGAGGTAAGCCTTCATCGCTAAAAGAATGAGAACAAAACTAAACCCTTTGTTTTCTAAGAAGCTGTGATTGATGGTCATTTATCTAGATGTAGAAAAAATGGCAAGAAAAGTGACAACAGCTTAACCCTACTCTGTTTCATTTGTCAAGCACATTATTGTAGTTAGCAGTGTGAATCAATTGTGTGATTTTTTGCTGCAGAAGTTCAATTTTTTTTTAATATTTCATCATTAAATATTGAAACATCTATTGCTAACAGGTAGTTCATGATATTATTTCATTATTATAAAGAGAATTGTTCACATTCTATGAAAAAAATCCTGCTCCAAATATGAACCTTCCATAAACAGTGAGCATATAAACCCCCAACTATCATTAATGAAAATAGTAGAGAGTGTGCTAGTAATGGCTTTAAATGTTATTTGGAAATTCAACTGTTAAAAAAAACCCACAACAAACAAGCACCCAGCAGTCTGAGACAAAGGTAGCACTTGAAATACTATTTTGGCAGTATACTTTGTTGTACCTGTTACTATGGATTTGAATTAAAATGTATTTTAAGATAGAGCACATATGCAACATGCACTGACATTCTTTCTGTCTGCTTTGGGTTATCTATGCATTTTAACATTTAACTTCACTCCATGCAAAATCCAGCAATGAAAAGTGTGCATAAAAATATACAGGGCATTACTTATTTATATGTAAAACCTTTATTCTATTTTGTTATTTTAGATTAAATCCCGTTTCAATTCTATTCTCTCAGGGAAGCACTAACAGTTTGAGCTCAGCGTGAAAGCCATCAAACACTTGAGCTGAAATTTAGATTGGGCAATTTTGCCTGGTGAAGTAGAAAAGGACATGTGGAATGGCAGAGAACAGAACGGCTTATGGAAAGGCAGATGTTTTAATAACTTGTTGTCTAGTGGGAGCCTCAAATATCTAAATTTAAACACTGCAATATATTAAAGGGCGATGCTGTCAAGGAGGATATATTCCTTTAAATGTGCATATTTAACATATGCACAGACTTTAATACAACACTTATTTTGTAAGTGAAATTAGAATTAACTGGAAAGTATTAAAAGAAATTATCTCAGACTGCAAAATTTGGCTTAGGTCTGCACTGCAGCCTAGGGAATTTTCAGTCTAGAGTTTTGACTTGGACCTGTCTCCTTGTGTGAGTGGTCAGATTAGATACTTGTGATCTCCTGCCTATTGTTTCAACATATTATTATTTATTTCACACTGGATTTTAAAGGAGATTTATCCTTAAGCACATGAATGAAGTATACAATGAATGTACAAAAGCGAATGTCTGGAGAGAAGCCAGAAACCTCTTAGGTTAATTTCTTTACAGAAAAAAAATCAAAGAATTTCTCGAAATAACGAGTTAACTCTAATTCACTCTGGCTGCATAATCTACAATCTAGCAGAATTGAGATGAATAGGGAAGAAAATTTTTATTAATAAGCTAGCTTCCCATATGTTTATCAACTGAGTCATAATAAAGAACAATGAAGACCTTGTCACTTGACTTTTGGGGATATGACACTAGTATTTATATACTGTTTGATGACATGGAACTCCTAATTGACATCACCTTTCACATTTGTCATCTCACATGCTATCTTTGTTTTCTAGAAATATCAGATCATTTTTCACTTATGGATATGAAAACATGTTAGGTATACGAAGCATAAAGAGGAAATAAAAGCTATTTTAAAAAGTTATCTAATATTGAGGGCTTCATTTATGGTTGGTTTACCAGATATGTGTATGCGTTAAATAAAAAGACAGATGGAAATGTTTCTACAGATACAGTGACAAGTGAAATTGAGGGTAATATTTTACGAAAGTTAATGACCACACTAAACAGTATACTAGAATGATTTTAAAGGTCATTAGTTTAACTATATATTTGACTGCAGTAGTATTTACTTGATAGTAAACACTGGACAGATGTAATAAAAATCTGCATAAGTGAAACCTAAATAAAGTCTTGCAAGTTTTGTTTCTGTGCACACTTTCAGTGACATAAATTTTAATTTGTTTTAGGAAGTAGATTGTCAGTCAGGAATAGCAGGGCCTATTTGTTAAAGAAGGAACAAAGACTGACTGTGTAGATCTAATGGAATACTCTCACACAGAGACATTGCTTCTATATCTGGAAGTCCTTGAGCAAGATATTATGGCAGACTAAGAAGAAATTATCGGGGATTTTTTTTAAATTTTTTTTCTTCTCAGTTTTCCTCTTTTTTTTTTTCAGGTCTTATCTAGGTCTCTGGTAGGTGGATTTCAGGTGTTGCCATTTATGTTCTTATAACCCAGTAGTAACAGACACATTGCAAGAACTTATACAGGAATCAAAGGAGAAAAAAAGAAACATTCAGCTGGAGCAAAGAAAAGACGGCAAGACCATTGGAGCTGAAAACACGTGGGAGAGGGAGCTTGTGACCATGTTGTACAGGCCTTACATAATCTATTAGAAACAACCCTTGAGGATTTATTTTTCTCTATTATTAACAAATCTGTAGAAACTGTGTAATATAAACAGACCCTTCTTATACCTTTGTTCAAGAGGACAAAGCAAAGAAGGTGCTCAATGTTTCTGTAAAATCTTTCTGCAAACAGATCACAATCACTTTGTGCTGCCTGGGCTACAATAGTGAAAGCAGCCTAGAACTGTTGCCTGCTGCTGAACAGCGCTCAGACTGCTGCTGAAAAATAATTCTGCATCTCCTTTTTCAAACCCGCTTTTGTTGGATGGAGTCTAGTTGGCAAAATTACTTTCAATCCTCTTCTTCTTCAAAAATCAAGTGTTGTTGTTCAACTAATAAGGAATCGAAGGAAGGAAATCTATGACAGGTATTCTGCAATAAAAACAACCATAATTAAAATCACCTTAGTTAAACTAGCTCTGAAATATTTAGGACTGCATTTGGGAGCTGCTTGAATAAGATCTGCCCCACTTATCCTCCATTTCAATTTAATATTCGTAGTGCTAGTGTTGCCTATATCATCAATGTCAAAAACTAAAAAGTCTTATCTTCAACTTTCATTCCAATGCTTCAAAAGAGCTTTGAATTTGCATCTTACTCTAGGGAAGATGTAGTTTAAAAACATTTTTGCCCAGCTTGCTCCATTAATTTCTGAGGAAAATGCACCTACTGCTGTGAATATGACAGTTCTCAACCTTGGTGTTTTTACAGGATGTCCCTCCCCAGGGAACGACCAACACCATTCTGACTTACCCTGCTGGAACTGCACCTCCTGCTGGGTAATCAGCTACTGCAGCACTAAGGGAGAGACCTCAGTATGATTAACTGAATGCCCCTTGTGCATGCTAAGGAAAAGGGGAAAAGCAAGTTTTCTAGGGGGAAAAAGCGCTTTCAGTAATCATCTATTTTCAATTCAAGCAGCTAATTTACAGTTGCATAGAGTTGCTCAATTACCAGCAGCTCTTAGTATTTTATACATCTCAGTAAGCTTTAACGTAAAATAATATTCATCACACCTATCAAATATATTTTTCTCCCAATTATTTCTGTGAGTCAAGAACAAAATTCATTTTGTAATGATTATCTGGCTCAGGTAAAGCTGATTTTCTATTAATCTAGGCCAAAGCCACTGA
The DNA here is from genome assembly GCA_033556795.1 of Tapera naevia. NCBI lineage: Eukaryota > Metazoa > Chordata > Aves > Cuculiformes > Neomorphidae > Tapera > Tapera naevia. The sequence goes on along the minus strand of JAUMJJ010000172.1, from coordinate 9,908,260 downwards.
CAAGGGCACAAAAAGGATTATTTTTCAGCAGTTTTCAGCCTGGCTAAATCAGCAGATAATGCCATCTATGATACAGAGTGATCCTGACCTAAAGCCCTCCTCATTGTTAATGTTTTTCACATCACAAATACGCTTCAGTGGCAAAAAAAATATTCTATTAGTCATTTTACGAGCATCAAGGAAAATGATTCTTTTAGAATTCTATGGATTTTATGCTTTTAGTCACTGGTCCCTGGGTCGTCTCCCATCCCAAACTGCATTATCACATGAAGAAAACACATTTTAACTAGTCAGTGGTGTTAATTTGGTGTACTGCTTTATTATATGCATACAATCAAATAAAGACTCCTTGTACTCCCATTAAAAATAGCAAAAACCGAAACCAAAGCACAAGCCCCAGAAATGAAACACAAGAAAGAAAATTACAGTTACTCTGCCAGAGCAAACAGAGCAAAAGTTCATTGTTATTGACTGATATTCACAGAAAAAGCAGTTTCTCTTCATCAGCAGCGGAAAACGGTGAACTTTCAACTGAAAATTTAATTTAAAGTTGATTTTATTGTTTGAATTTTTATACCATGACATTTAAAGTGAATCATTCTTTGGTTTAAGAGATTTTCAGTCATTAGTTAAAAAATAAATTCTTTTTAGAAGTGTTCATCAATCAGGTATTGTTCATATTCTATCCTTTTTATACCTAAATACACATTTTAATAATAGGATACCAGTGCCATGTAGCAGGGACGGTCTCCATTTTGTCAAGTGTCCTCTTCAACCAATCTGCATGCTTTTAAATTTTCACATAATTTGGGATCATGCTATATTATGGTGATTGCCACCAAAACTGTCTCCCAGACAGTGAAGAATTATTTTTCTCTTTTAAATATGGAGAAGCTGAGATACACGGAAGTGTAAGGAGGTTTACAAGGTACCCTGAGATTGAGCTAAGACTGGAAAACAAATCTTTTATGTAATTCTCCTGGATTATTACTCTAAGAAAGATAAACTGGACAGAAACAGAAATTTTTAGCGTTACAGTATTTTCAAGCCTTCTGATTACTCTTTACATGTAGTTATCGTAAACAAGGCTTTAGATTTCAGTAGAGGGCTTAACTCTTTTCTTTTTGGTTGGTTATTTGTGGAAGGAGGAATTAGTTTTCAAAATGTCTGTTCTGAGCTTTTGTCGCACCATTTGTTTTTTCATTGGCAGAACAATCTACTCATGAATATGCTCTTATTCACTTACTGAATCTACCTGCTAACGCAACGAGACCTTTAAAATCATCATCTATGATGCTGGGAAACTCAGGCCTGTATGAAAGTGCAACTCACTGCTGTGGTTCTAACAGTAAACAGAATTAAAACCTATTTCTACAAGAAACAATGAAAACCTGTAGTAAGATTACTTAAAAGAGCTAGTGAGGATTTTTTTACAAAATAATTTTTGTCAAGTAAAAAAGTGGTCCACCAGTGCTCCACTTACAGAGGCACTGTTTTTTTATTCCTTATATAACACTCCTGCAGGACAGACAGAGGGTGTGCAACAGTGATTGGAGCCACATATGATAGTTTTCAAAAAAACAAATACGGAAGGATTCGATCAAACATTCGTGATAATGAATGAAATACAATATGGTATATTAGAACAAAGAACTGTGGAAGTATCCTCAAAGATGTGTAAGTCATATCACACACAATGAAACCAAACTAAATAGCATCAAAGGCGGATGGAAAGATTTTCACCAGACTAAACCACCTTGTGTTAGAAACAATGAGTGGCTTCACTGGAGTCAGGAAGAGATATCTTTTTAATATACCAGGTACGCTATGAAGTGTGGCAAAGAGAGTCACTGAAAGTTTGCTATGTTTGATGTGGCAGGGTTCAGAGAAAGGGTTCAGTACAAAGAGACTGAGTAAGAGTTTTAGTTATGTGGATGAATGAGTCCCTTGCAGAGATCTTGCTGCAAGATCAGTAAAACTTTGATACGGCCTCTTCCCACTCTGTTGTCTGCTATGTACTGTGAATACACCATTTTGCCCTTCAAAAGTCCAGTTTAAAGTATTTTTTTTCCACATTCCAGGATATAAACAAAACACTTTATGATAGGTTGCAACTGTCTAAAGCCAATTCCTTTCACACCTACCAATATCAACTCATTGTTCCCTTGAACTTTGCCCTCTATTGGACTCCGTCTTGATTTGACTAGCATGCCTCATTTCTTCCTTGAACTTCCTCATACTTCCATTTCTCTCTCTCTCTCCATCATATCTTGCTTGTTATTACATTTTAAGTAATTTAGACATTAAGTAGATACAGAAGGAAGGCAGACAACAGGATATGACATGCCATTTCCTACCTCAGCTCATTAACTTGATAGATAAAATAGTCAGACTCTGATGCCTTGTTGAATCTCTTTTGAAGCTCAAGAATCTTGCATACTTTGATATACAACAATCCATTCTGACTTAAAGAGTTGCTTGTGAGATTCTGTATCATTAATGCAAGAAAATTTAATCATGAAATGAGCAATGTAATGTTTGCTAGCTGTTAGGTGCAAGCTCACCCAGAGGAGCACCAAATATACAATGGTATAGATTCTCTAGACTGTGACAGGAGTGGTACTAGTCTTATCTTCAGATGTCAGATTATTAGAAACAATTTAATTTCTTTTTTTCATATGAATTACTAAAACAGTAATCTGAAATCATAATTGACCCTGCTTTGAGCTGGAGGTTCGACTAGGGCCTCCTGAGGTCCCTTTCTACCTGAATGATCCTATAATCTTTACAAAATTGTATTTTTCATTTCTCAACTAGGCAGACAGCAAAGCAGATAGTCATTCCTTTCTTTCACACTGTTCTTATTTTCCTAGAGCAGCAAGTACTTAATTTTACCCTACACATTTTGTATGTTTGCTTTCCCCAAAATAAAAGAAATTGTTATTTTCCTCTTCTTTTCTCCTTTACCCCTCTTGACTTATTTTATATTTGATGTTTCTTAACTGACTTATCTAAATCCTCAACTCTTTTCTTCTTGCAAACTCCCTTTCACTGAGTAACTTCAGTCAATCAAAACCACATTACTGAGACCTTTTTCATCATTCTGTCCAAGTCACAATTCCTAATTTCTGGGGACCACTAAAATTATCTCTTGGTTTTAATTTTTATCTTATTTAAGCTTACTGTTTATTTTGATTTCATCCTTTGTTTCTTTATTTCCACTGACCCCCTGTCTTTTATATAAGACATCCTCATAGAAACAGCCCATGCAGTCACTGCTGTCCAGTACATAAAACACCTGTTCAGAACTCACTCACTGTAATGTTCACGGAAAATTGCTGTAATACAAAGGGCAAGCTGATAACTGATCAAGTTCTACTTGAATAATAAAATAAGGTGGTATTTTCACTAGGTTTTCTCTGTGCTGTGATCATTGCCTCTCCCTACCAGATATGTTTGCAGCAAGTCTTTAAGCTTTCTAGTTTTTATTAGATTTTGGAGTATTCACAACACAAAAGAGCCCTGAAACGTACATTGATCACTAAACACCACTGCATCACAAAAACTAACAATAACAGCATGGTTTGCAACATTAGACAAAGATGTTAAGACAGATGCAGGCTACATAATCACACAGCAATTATTAGTGCTTGGATACAAGAATGGTATTTGTATATACAAGTGAATAACAATTATTTTATGTTGGTCATTATAAATAAGTCAATAATAACAACAATAATAACAACAACAATAATAATAATAATGCTTCCTAACAAAGGGAAAAATAAACTATAGAGAAGTTGATGCCATAATGAATGAAATTAGTATATTTCTTAGTTACAGGCAAACTTATATGACCAAACGGGTATATCGGAAGAAGCACTGTCATATTCACTTATATCATAAGTGAATTTAAAGAAAATTCTTTAAAGCTCATACATTTGATGTTTTCTGTTAACAGAATGCCTGAAAAAATCTTGGCCCTACAAGTCATGATGGAAATTCAATTTTTGCTTGCTTTTCCTGCTAGATCTAGAAACGTTTAACACATGCTGCCACTTGTCAGTCATCTCAGGGTCAGCCAAAGGCCAACTGACCTGATCGAAGATCACCATTAATTTTTAAGAAGTGTTTACTGATTGTCATAAAATGGATTTTAAAAAGCAGCAATGAGCAGATGAAGAAAAACATTCTAATTAAATTTTTGGGTTGAGATGAAAATATTTGGGTAAGGTCGGATATCGTGGCCTCTGTGGCTTCTATCATTCTGTCTGTGGCCTTATATCATTTTGCCGTTAACGTGATTATGCATCTGTGAAATAGTGAATCACTTACCTTAAATCAGAAATACATTTAGTATTTGCATGAACTCCTTTATAGCCATTTTCATCCTCATCACAACTGCTGGATTGGACTACAGGTTTGGGTTTTGGCTCACTGATTAAACTGTTTCATAACTGCACTCTATTACATAGCATTTAGCAGGACTGTGAACACAGGTTACTGAAAGACAGCTCCCATCAAAAGGGACTGCTCTTCTAATCACTGTCCAGGTCTCTACAGTAGATCTCTACACTACAGCTCTCAAGTCACCTGTTGATCATAGGCATAGTGGTACCTGGTGACATAATTCCCTCATATTCATAAACTCCCTATAGTGCTTTGCACTAAAGGTTAAGCAGTAAGGGTGGTGTAAATGAAACCCAAGTATTGGCATCCATCAGTTTTCTGGAAATAGGTCTGAAGTTAAAACACAAATGTTGCATCAAAGCAATGACAAGGAGGGAAGGGCAGCTGAGCTAATGTAACTACCTCAGGAAATGAAGGAAAACAATAGTAAGGCAAAAGAGAGAAAACATTCTGAAGCAGTACAGTAAGTTCACAAGATCTTTGAAATGCTGTGGAGTACATGATTAAAATGAGTATTTTTTACCTGCAACAGACCTAGTAATAATTGCCAATTAGATAATTCTATAGTCACACTTAATCTTGTGTAGTCTGTAAAAGTTGGGGGGGGGAAATTCAACATATTCATGTTGAATTTCATATCGCATACGTCCACAAACTGCTTATGGAAAATAAGAAATGGAAAATAAGTTCAATAAGGTACCAGAAATGGTGTAGATGGTGCCCCACATCAGGTACGATCTCTTATGGCTTAAGCTGATTTTAACGTCAAGCTGGAAATGAGCTTTGATGTGTAGAAATAGTTCATGGGTTGACAGAGAACAGTTTAGGAAAAGGACTAGTGAAGACTAGTTCTGTGCAAGTCTATACACTCAAAGCAGCCTTAACAAAATGTGAACTTCCTGCTAATTCTGATATGATATATCTAGGATCTTACTTGACCACACTGCAAAAGGAAAATCATTTTCCCTGGTTTGGAGAGAGAGAAGCAAAACAGCTAAGATGAATCCTAAGATAAGTTTCACTTCTGAAAACCAAGTATTTTAATTCTAAGAAGTTCATAAAAATATTTTAATAATTTAGCTGGGAGCAATGTAATACCCCATTTCTGCTCAAGTAATGCATTTGACTAAACAACAACTTGGAAAAATTACAGGCTTGTCTGGAACACCTGTTTATGGAGTTTATGTAAATGATTTAAGGAAGAAAAAAAAATTCAGTGACATATTTTAAGCAAAACCAAAGTAAATTACGAGAGCCTTTTAAAAAATTTACATACAAAGGAAAAAAATACCCAAATTCTAAGGTCATTAAAATATCTTAGCACTATTTTGTAATACTGTTATTGTTGTAATTTCCTAAATAAATGGTAGATGCTTTGGTGAAAACAAACCAAAACAAAACAAATATAAAAATGTTGGCTGTTAATCTGTTTAATTATAGATAACACTAACAATTTTATTACTGTTTTATTGCTTCTCTCTCTCTAGTTTATAGCTTCTTAAACTTTTCTAGTAGTTCTGAAAAAGGTGACAAAATGTGCACTGCTCAAAGGAAAAATCCTTCATATGGAATCCGACTCTCTTCAGAAATACAACGTGCCTATAAGTAATTTTCTGACTTTCTCTTAGGTTAGACAATGATTCAAATACCCTATAATCTCTCAGAAGACCAAAAGCTATCACTAACTCTAAAAGTTAAATTTACATGTATTTGCCGTACTTCATGTTTTAATTTCACATAAACCAGAATCCTCAATACTTTTTTTTTTCCAAAAAAAAAAAAAAAAATCTGTGGGGGGAAAACTCCCTTAGAGACAAACACGGGACCAAATAAATGAGAGGATGAAAATATAGCTTTGCCCTTGGAGTTTCTAGTTGGTCAGTCCCTTGATGTCAGCATCTATTCTTCTGAAGAGATCCTTACTGAGTTGGTAAAAATGCTTAAACATGTAAGGATTTTGTTTCCTTCAGGTTATATCAGTGAAAATTAAATTAGGTTTGATGCTAGCAGTTACTCTTTCCTATACGCCACAATGCTGTGTGTGTACTATTCCACTGGAAACAATCCAGGAAAAAAATATCAAACCCAGCTTCCTAATAAACGTACATTTATCTTTCATACTGGCGTTTTGTTACAAATGAAATGTGATACATCCTGCTTTTGTCTATCTGTTTTTTGTACCAAATGTTAAGAAAACATGAAGATTTCTCTAAATTTACATGGCAGGTAGAGGATAAGGAAGCAAATGTGCATTGGCTGCTAAACATCCCCAAGAAAAGTGTAAGCATATGGTAGCAAAGCAATATGTGGTTTCAAGAAGAGAGTATTCCAGGCAGAAGAAATTATGCTGGGAGGTTAAGGAAGTGACTATACTTATGTTAGAACTGTGGAAACATTAAATATGAATGAAATGCAGAAATAGCTTAAGGAAAGGTAGTAACAGGCTAGAAGCAAAGGATGTGACAGAAAAGAGCTCTGGGAATGAAGAACAACGGTAATAGAAGAGACAAAGAGGTAAACTGACAGAGAGGAACATTTAGGAGTTGTAAATGAGCTCTGCCAAAAGAGAAAAGAAATGTTCATTGGAGTGGAATCAGTGAGTGACAGACAGCAAAGAAAAGTCTGAGAAATGGGCATTACAGAAATCTACAAGAGAAAAATTTAAGGAATTCCAGAACAAAAACATTTTTATCAGCTATTCTACATTACGAATTTCAGAAAATTAAGAAAAGACACAGAAAATGGAGAGGGAAAAGAACTAGCTGAGTCAGAAGAAATTACCAACAAGGAATGAAAACAGAACCGTATACCAATGCTTAGAGCAACTTCTTCGGGTCAAAGAAAGCTTTTGAATACCCGAGGAAGAAGTGTGGAGTTATAAATGATTGGTTTTATCCTGCAGAAGATAAAAGGACAATAATATTCACAGAAATTGTTCTCTATTCTACAGAACAGTGTAAACACAGAAGCAAGCTGTGTGCTGAAAGAAGTAGGATAAAAATTCCAGAGGATAAAAATTATGGGCCATGTCCTGTGCTTAAATCAAGACTGAACAGGTGATATCGAGCCACCAGCTGGAAGTCCCACTTGGGTCTGTTGAGGGCTTCTTAACAGCCTCAGGGCATTTCTTTCTTACATTGGCCCCCTGGTGATCACTACACCAATGATGTGACTGAGCTAGAAAAAACCCCAACCCCATCCTTAGCTACATTCCTCCTGCTTAATGAGGAAGAAGTCCATAATGGTCATACATTAAATGCCATTGTTTTTAAAAAGACTAACACAATGAATTGTATATCTGATGTGCAGAGATATTTCAGCATACATTTATCATACATTGTGAAGTACTTATAGGAGAATGAGACAATTCTTATGCAGGAAATAGGATATCTGGAAATTTTTGCTTTCACTATTTTATATTTAGGCCTTGTTTTGCATTTTTGAGCAGTTATGATCATGAACTATCTTAAAATGTGTAACGGTGTATTTAATCTCAACCACAGAGAGATCAGAAAGCCACACAAAATGCATAAAAAAGTAATTGAAAAGAATTTGTTTTACAAATGTAAAACAAGCTGAGTGAGTTTAAATAGTCTAAATAGTCATTACAGTCTGACTGTGATGTGTTCTTTCCTTTACACTTGCTTCAGCATTTCTTGTATTATTATAATGGTTTCTAGAGCAATAAATTATAGACACAGAACCAAGAGCTGAAAAGTGTAGGCAGCTCACACAGCATGATGCAAATCACACTGTTGGATACTGTTTCTTTGTAACAACAATTCCATTAGGTTCCATGTGATTCTGCCCACCATTACACAATTCCACTGCACACCACGGTGTCCGTTGGAGCAACAGAAGACGGAATTTTCCATTGCTAAGACCTTAATTCTGCAAACAGTTATTTTGGTGATTGAACTTTGCGTGCATACGCAGTATTCTAGTAACTGTACATACACATAAAGTAAGCAAAAACATAGTCAAACTCAGTTACCAAGAGACATGCCCATCTGACAGCTGTTTAGCAGATTATAATCAAGAAATTGGTAGTCTCTCAGTCAAATTCCTTGAGAAGTGATTTAAGTATCATAAATTCCTTTCTAATAAGCACCAATCAGCAAGCAGAAGATGCAGTCTGGGTCATGAAGTAAAGAACACTAGTAAACAGTTTTCCTCTAAAGCAAATTTCATTAAATTAGGGGAAATTGTTGAGTCCAAAATGCTACTCCATCTATTCAAGCAATTTGGACTTTAATATTTTAGTTACTCTGCGCTAAGTAAATTTACATGTTTATTTAATAAAGCCAAATGTAGTAAAATACAAACGGTAAAGATACCCTTTTTAGAATGCCATTTGACTTTAATGAAAATATGCATACAAAACGGGAGTCAGAATTCCTTTTTCTACAACTCAAAGTTAGTATCGTTAGTATTCATACAAAATAGAATTGAGATGTGACAAAAATGAATGATGTAGAACTTGGCAGCTACATATTAATTTTGAAAAAAAACGAACTGACTTCACAAGTTCATCTGGAAAAGATTTCTCTTTGAGAACATACGGCTTGCAACTGTCCATAAAACTTTTCTTTTGCACTACAGAAAATGATATTTATAACATGCATCATGTGTACATTTAAATAGAAGAGCCAGACGCAGTAACCTATGTCTCAGGATATGGGAGAAGTCAGAGAAGTCCTTCCCTCAGGAACAGCAGATAGAAATGGAAGTGGAATGTTAACTGTCCGTGCTCCAGCGCTATTCAACACCAAGTTGCATCTAGCACAGCGAACTGGTGGTTTTCAGAGAAGATAACTAGAATGCTACTAAACAATACTCACTTTTCTTTCTATGGAACCAAACTCTTTCCTCCTCCTATCTTCTAGAAAATACTTGAATTTATATACTGAGTTTGGCTTCAGGGGCGTAATTATATATTTGAGCATTCTACATAAATGCCCTAATTAACTTAGTTCACAAAGATTGCTGGACTTTTTTGATGTCGTCTTTCTCATGCAGCAGTGATTTATTAATTTTTATTCAAGGAAAACCATAGGTGAAAACGTGGCCTGCATAATAAATAATTCTTGTTCTTTTCTTTCTGTTTTACTGACAGAATTTATATGACCTTTCAATAATAACATTTCTGGTTTCAACTAAAATGAATTATCATAGCAACTCCATAGTTATGTTAAAGAAGTATCTTCCACACACTTACAAACTGGTCATCAGTGTGCTGGGAGAAGAAAAGGGGAAGGGAAGGGGAGAGGAAAAGGTGGTGGTATTTTAAAAAAGAGAATTAGGACAAAAGATACAGAAATGTACCTTCTGAGAAAGATTATGACCTGAACCTTCTATACGTTATTTTCCGTCGTTCAGTAGATACTCGAGTCCCTCTCTTTTTCTAAGTGCTAATACTATCAAGTATAACATCCTGTTAGGATTGTCCTATTTCCTAATCTTGTCATAACTGGCATGACTTTTGTTAGTGGCAACACCTGAAAAATACAAACTTCTTATAGCAATATCTGGTGCATCTTTCCTTTGCTTCTGCTTTCTGAAATTCCTGTATTATCTTCAGAAGCTTATGCTTTACTAGAGTGTAAGTATTTGCTAGAAAAGGGAAAAATGAAAATGTCAGGATTATTTTCTGAATCATACTGATTACAGGTTACAAAGTATTAGACTCCTTTTTGACTCTTGCTACTTGTTTGGCTTAGTTATCACTTTTTATGCAGTTCCTTCCATTAAATACTTTGATACAAAACCATAAATATACCTAGAAAATGTATTTTTCAAAAGGAAATCATGAATTTCTAAACAGGCTTCTTAGTAACACTGAGCAATATCTAGATATGCCATAACTTGATATGCAGTACCCAATAGCTTGATGTATTTCAGTTAAAATCTAGTTTATTTATGTAATATTACGTATGATACGTCTGACATGCAGGAAAAAATCCATAGAAACAGCTTGCAAAACGTTTCAAAGTGTACGTCTGAGAAAAAACACATTCTTAGAACTGGTAACTCATATAGGATATACATTTATTAATTACCTGTAACTGGTTTGTGTTATCAGAATAATTTTAAAATAATCCTCAAAATCACAGGGTTTAATAAGAGTTATGAGTGCAAGTACAAAAACCCCTTAGCAGGGAACACGGATGATCTTCTCATTTTCCTAGTACTAATCCTGCCGTGGATTTCCTGCTAAAATTTATGGCAGGCTGCAGATTACTCAGTCTATGACGGTTCCTAACAGATTTAAAGTGTTGGTATGCCATCCATAGATTAGAAACCTTTATTTTAACTTAAGCCTTTGCCAGGCCTAAGGAAAGCCTCAAAAATATCTTAATACTTTCAATTAGGCATTGATATACCACGGGTGGGAGTGGAGGGTGGGGTGGGAAGAGGGAGTGAAGGCGCTCTCCGCTCCAGTGCAAGCAGCATACATGCTTTGTCACACAATAGGGTACCCGTACAGTCTACCATAAACTGCAGCTGCTTGTAACAAGATACTCTCTGTTGACAGAAGAATAAAAACAGACACTCTTCTGGGTTAGCTATTCTGGATTCACAGGCATAACTGACGAGTGATGAGGCATGAGGCGTGAGCTCTAATCCTGAGAATTTATCACTGTACTATTTCTATGTCTCACAATGATAGCAATTTCATCAAAAAAAAAGAAAAACAAACTAAATATTTAAGTAAACAATTTTTGTTAATTTTAAAATGACAAACCCCAAACACAATTATAGATAAATCTCTGTCTTTTATTACAGATAAATTCCCCAGATATTTTTCTTATCACTTTGGGTAAGATAAAAATGTCAAATCCTGAATATAAAAGTTATTCTTTTATAAAAAAGAAAGAGAAAAGTAATTAAAAAAATAAAACCAGAATACCTATTAAAATTGTAAAAGACCATTCCTAATGCATCTTATTCTCACAAAGACCTCTAATAAAGTTTTTTAGACACAAAAATAAACACAAAATTCTGTAAAGATTCTTCAAGTATTGATGCTCAAGCTGACATTCAATTTATTGTAAAAATTTGGGTATATCAGATACATTTTGCTAAAAAAAAAGAGGAAAGAAAATAAAAAAAGAGAAACTTTAAAGTGTTTCAGAATCCCTGAACGGAGCACAACTGTGATCTTGAAATGATGGATTCTGTCAGATTTTTTAAAGAAGGAAAGTGGAACAGATTGGTTATGTGGCATCACAAAGTAAAAGACAATTAAGATACTGCAATGTTGCAAATAATTATTTTTTGTTTAAGTAAGAAAATTATGAATTTATTACTGCCAAAAGCAATGGAGGCTGAATTGTGAAGACCATATAGTATTTATAAATGAGAAATGTTTATATATGGGAAAAAAACAAATTCCTATATACAGGTTTGTCCTCTCTCAATAGCCCAACCCCTAGGACTAATAAAAACAATTTTAAAAGGAAAATACAGCTGCATAACCTTTTTTTTTTCTTTTGAAATATTCTTTTTTTCTGCTTAACACACACAATTCAAATAAAATTAAACGTCTGGGATAATAATGCTTCAGAGAGAGGGAAAGTAGGAGAAACAGAATTTTAAAAAGACCAATTTCAATTTTCTCTGGGCTCTGAGGAATCTTTTAAATTGCTATGAAAAGCTATTAAAAAGACAGGAGGTGAGATGTTGACTTCCAGATGGAAATGCACAAGAAAATATTTGAGAGTGCTCACTGCTGACGTACAACAATCTAGAAATGCATTAACTCACCAAGACCATATGGGCAGAAAATAACATGAGTTCTGTATTCCAACAGAAATGTGGTCGGGTGAGGAAAGAAACAGAAGGAGTGAGAACTACTGAAAATAACTACGACAGAGAGGTTTATAAAGCATGAGAATAGCAAAAATTCATTATTATGGAACTGAAGCCAGCAAGATTTTTAAATTGCTACAGAGGGTGTGCTTACACTTCATGAGACCTGAGAAAACTTCCTGCAGCAGACAGGGTTCTTACTACTCATGATGAAAAGTCTTACCTGTTTTTTCACAATGATATTTGATCAATGAAATAGCTAGAAGGGACTTAGAAAGTTGGAAGTTAAATAATGTAATAGTTAATGTTAAGCAACTGGTCTGCAATACTGAATTCAGATCCCCTTATGAGAAATGAAGGCTCCTCATGCAGAATATGGGAAATTTCGTTCTTCAAAACAAAGCATAAGACAATTAAAAGACTGATCCTGGGGTCACTTGGGGAAACCCATTCTATGCGCATGTGTCTGCAGCTAGACAATGGGGAACTGTTTAGATAGGGTGTTTGAAATTTCTCCTAAGACGCCTAAAATATCAAAGCTTAGGAATTATAGTGAGGTGCCTCCTTCAACTTTGAATCTTAACTCCGAGAACATCTTTAAAACTTGAGGCTGTATGTTTTTTTTAAAAAAAAATAAATGAGAAAGATGGCAGTCTTTTTTTCCCTCGCAGTGTTATTTCAGGAGGATACAGTCCCCTTCCGTTTAATGTATGTTCTGGAGGGAAAAAAAAAAATCTGTTTATTCATGGGAATTGCTCTGTGGAGAAGGAAACAACAGTAAGTGCTAAACAGTGATATAAAGGTGCAAACATAATACTTTTATGTAGTCACTGCATAGAAAAAAGGTGCTGAAAGCCAAGCCTTTTTGTTCTTACGCTGTTTGTGTTATCAGGCTACAAATTTAAACTTGTTATTTGCCATTTTGATGGCCCAAGGAACCTTGACTTTTATTCTGCACAGCGTATAATTTTAGGAATAGATGAAGAGTTTTTAACCGCGTACCCCAACCCAGAAACAGAAACTAGTGTCTGTGGTACTCTCTTTAAGAAGGTAGATGTAACCCTAAAAGCTTGGCTGGACTGACTGCCTTCTTGGACTTGGACAAAACCACAGGCTCCCTAAAAATGCCTAGGCATGAGCTAGATGCACTCAGACCAAGGCATTTTTTTTTTTTTTTTTGAGAAAAGGAGCATGAACTTTAGTTACTTTAAACTTTAGGTCAAAACCTACTGTATTTGGACTTAAGGTGCCTCCAGGATCAGGCAGTAACCAGAAAGGATTTTCAGAAATGCATACTGGACACAGGGGCTTGATTTTTTGTGTCCCTCAGTTAAGTTTGTAAATGTTTTAGAGATCAACTATGCTACAGGCATCTAAAAAACTGTAGTATCATCTCATTTGTTTAGGAAACAGATACTTCCAGGTTTTCTCTGATGTTCCTTCTGTCCAATATTTAAGGAATTTCAATAATATAGGTAAACTCAGTTTACGCCATCTGTAAAACTGGGACATTAGTTTGGATCTTTCCCCTCTGCTCAAACAACTATTTTCAGAGAACTTTCAGGAATATTCCTTCACATTTTCATTCCTCTGCTTTATTTAAACTGGTCAAGAGGGCCAACAATTTTGATGTATTGAAAGCATAATGTAAAAAGCTAATAAAAAAGCAAAAATTATTATTAGTTATTGGAGGAAATTTTGTGGGTTTTTAATCAATAAAGTGGCAGTATTTTGTCCAAAATTCTGCTTTGTGTGGTGTCTCCCATGCATATCGATTAACAGTTCACTGTTAACGAAAGTGTGAAAACACACAAAGCATAAGGTAATTTTAGGTGACGGATTTCTTGCTTCAGGGCTGTGCATGAAAAATTTAACAGTTCTTAGGTAAGGATTTATACTAGAAAGCACTTTCCTCTGTAAAAGCTACACTCTCATTTTATAACTTGCACAATTTTATAACATTTCATAGAATGGTTTGGATTGAGGGGACTTTAAAGACCATCTAGTTCCAACCCTCTGCCACGGGCAGGGACACCTTCCACTAGATCAAGGGATGGGATTTACACCTTCTCTGGGCAACCTGTGCCAGAGCCTCACCATCCTCACAGTAAAAAATTTCTTCTCAATACCTAATCTAAATCTACCCACTTTTAGCTTAAAACCACTACCACTCATCCTGTCGCTGCACTCCCTGCCAAAGATCCCCTCCCCAGCTTTCCTGTAGGCCCCTTTAAGTAGTGAAAGGTGGCTATAAGGCCCTCCTGGAGTCTTCTCTAGGCTTAACAAGCCCAACCCACTCAGTCTATTTTCCTATATGAGATGATCCAGCTCTCTGATCATCTTCAGCCTGTATTTGTGCGTGGGATTGTCCTGACCTTGCACTTGGCCTTGTTGACCTTCATGAGGTTCTCACAGGCCCATCTCTCAAACGTGTCAAGGTTGCTCTGGATGGCACTCCTTCCCTCCAGCGTGTTAATCATGCCAAACAGCTCGGTGTCATCAGCAAACTTGCTAAGGGTGTCCTCAATCCCACTGCTCATGTCTGAGACAAAGATGTTAAACAGCACTGGTCCCAATACAGACTCCTGAGGAATGTCACTTGTCACTGGTCTCCACTTGGACATTGAGCCATTAACCACAAGACTGAGTGTGACCATCCAGACAATTACAGAATCACAGTATCACAGTATCATAAGGTTGGAAAGGGCCTCTGAGATCATCAAGTCCAACCTATAACCCAACACTAACACCAACACTAACACCAACACCAACACTAACACCAACCATCATCTAAACCACGGCACTCAGTGCCTCATCCAGTCTCCCCTTAAACACCTCCAGGGTCGGCGACTCCACCACCTCCCTGGGCAGCGCATTCCAATGGCCAATCACCCTTTCAGTGAAGAACTTTTTCCTCACATCAAGCCTAAACTTTCCCTGATGAAGCTTGAGCCCATGCCCTCTAGTTCTGTCACTGGTCACCTGAGAGAAGAGACCAACCCCTGCCCGACTACAACCTCCTTTTAGGTAGTTGTAGAGAGCAATGAGGTCTCCCCTGAGCCTCCTCTTCTTTAGACTAAACAGCCCCAACTCCCTCAGTCGCTCCTCATAGGGCTTATCCACTGAGTGGTCCATCCCTCAAATCCACGTCTCTCCACTTTAGAGACGAGAACGTTGAGCAGGGCAGTGTCAAATACCTTGCACAAGTCTAGGCAGATGATGTCAGTTACTCTTTTCTTATCCACCAGTGTTCATCGTAGAAGGCAATTTGTCAGGCAATTCATAGCACTCAACATTTTTATTTGCACCTAAACTTTGTTAAAGGTACAATCTTTTTGTGACTTAGATCATTAAAATGTAACATTTGTGTTATTTACTGCAAAGAGGTAAGGAAACCATTATAGATGTGCTATTGTTACAGAAATGGGGTAAATTTTAATTTTGCTTAGTGAGTTTTTTGCCAGTTTTATTAGAGACCATGTAAATTTCATCAAAACCCCATCTTTACTACTACTTATTGGTGTCCACTCGAACACATTATAAAATGTTGCATGTTTCAAATTATTTCTCCTGTGTTTTAAGTATTTCCTTTACTCACTTCAAACTCAAATGTCTAGTAAGAATTAGTCCAGCCTCTAATCATATACATATGCAGCTAAGGAGAATAAACTGATATTCATTCACCTCCTGTCATTTTAACAATAGTACTTATTCCACTTCTGAAAATACCAGGTAGCTGTTTCCATAGGGGATGCCTTTCTTTTCCAAGTTTCAATTCGAAGTCAAATTGCAATTGCAAAATAAAAGTATAAACAGAACCACAAGACCCATCCTTTAACTGTATATTTGCAAGGACATACGGAGGCCATAGGATGGTGTGAAGGGAGCCTTAGATTTTCAAGTTTCTTTAATAATTACAGGGAGCATATACCCAACATGTTTCTTCTCACCAATTAGTTATCCATGCAAGGACCTTCCTTATGTAATGGCTGCTTAATTTCCTTAAAAGCCTTTGACAAGGGGTTATGTTGAAAACTTTTTGGAAATACATATATGCACTACCAACCACATGTGGCTTACCCAATCAAAAGACATTTATCCACATACTTGAATTTTTAAATACAGAGTTAATTAAAAAAAAAAGACTTGTCTAGCAAAAAGTCTATTCAGTGACAAAATTAAAATGTTTTGTAGTAATGATCCCTAAAAACCTCTGTTTTAAATTTACAGGCATCATATTTCAAGAAAAAAGTATTTGTTTGCACTATCAGCTCTAATTGAGGTGTGAATTTAAGAATGATACACTAGTCATCTTCTAAAAGTGTCTATAAATAGCTTTTAAAGTAATGCTAAGCAGTATAGTGGGGGAATCTCATCATCATTTTCGTTAGGGAAGAATAAGCTTTTAGTATGCAAATTAGTAAGAAAAACGTTTTGAAGAAATGCATCAGGTTAGAGATGTAAATGAGGCCTAAAATGTCTCATTAGGTTTTGAATTGCCCTTTTCTTTTGTTGCTTTTTTTTTTGTTTTGTTTTCTAAGCATTATAAATCTTGTGGGCTTTGGGGGTAATTTTCTTGCTTGGCTAAACTAGTAAGGGCTTTTTCAATAATAAATTAGCAAATCCTTCTCCAAACTCAATCCTGCATGAAAATATATAGTGAGTGGAATAGAACTCTTTAGTTTCACTTACAGAATATTTCTTGGTTGTCCCCTAACATTTTTTTGATATTATTTCTAATGACTCCAGCAAATTCTGTAATATATTTTGCATAATTAATAATTCATGTTTAAATTGAAACAAAATACCTGAAGCTTAATGCAACAATATTTATATGAAGTTTATTGTGAAAGAGATATTTGAAAATTTTTAATGTGGGACTACTTTATTATACAATGGTTCTTTAATAACAAAACCACTTAGGATAGTCTTTTAAACTGAAATCACGACAAAGGTGGCTAAATATATCTCTTCTAGTTCATCACACTGTGATTTACCCTTTAACCTTTTTCTCTGTTAATCTCTCTCAAAATAAAGGTGTTCAAGTGCAGTATCCTAGTGTTGGTGTGAGTGCACTGTGATGTATCCCAAACTGCTATTAAGTTGACTTAAGTTTTAAAAACTTCTAATTTAGAGCAGACTACAATCTTTAAATGATATCGAGGTATTTAAGACTTATTCTCATTACTCAAAATAACTATGCTTAGGACCATTTATAAAAAGGCTATGGCATATACACTTGAGTTCACACCTCGAGCACTGTGTTCAGTTTGGGCCCCTCACTACAAGAAAGACACTGAAGTGCTGGAGTGTGTGCAAAGAAGGGCAACGAGGCTGGTGAGGGGGCTAGAGAATAAGCCCTACGAGGAGAGACTGAGTGAATTGCAGTTGTTCAGCTTAGAGAAGAGCAGGCTGAGGGGAGACCTCATCACTATTTACAACTACCTGAAAGGAGATTGTGGCGGGGTGGGTGCTGCCCTCTTCTCATAAGTGACGAGTGACAGGACGAAAGGGAACGGCCACAAGTTGCACTGCGGAGGTTTAGACTGGACATTAGGAACAATTTCTTCACTGAGAGAGTGGTCAGGGATTGGAACAGGTTGCCCAGGGAGGTGGTGGAGTCTCCATACCTGGAGGTGTTTAAAAGATGGGTAGATGAGTTTCTTAGGGAAATAGTTTCGTAGGGAGACAGGCACGGTTGGACTCGATGATCTCAGAAGTCTGTTCCAACCTTATGATTCTATGATTAATTCTGTCCTACAAAAACTGAGGTACTCTGAACTAAATGCAGACTGAAATTACAATAGAAAAGAGCTTATTACATATCTTATATTCTGTATTTCAGGGTACTGTGAAATACAATAGTATTTATAAAATAACTCCAGATGCATTTCTTAGCAGGGATAAGAGATTACCCATATTATTGCAGTTTGCAGAACCAGAGCTTAAAGCATATTGGCTAAGCAAAGACTAAGTTTTTGTTAAAATAAGAGCTTCATTATTGAGCAGAAGAGTTCTATTAATTTCAACTGCTTGTAGCATTGTATTTTATTGCTCTGTACTGATATGTATGTGCATTTACACTCATGAACACACATATATCTAACGCATAACAGCAAATCTATCTCTTCTGAAATATTTAACCCATATCCATCACCTCCTTAAATAAAATCAATCTATTGTGTGATTAGTTAACAGTTTAATGTAAACATTATTTTTTACTTAGATAGTCATGGTCCTCTATTTAGTAGACTAATAGACAGGTTGGATTTTGGTGTAATATTTTTTTCTCTAAATGTACTAATCCTGGTTTTTTTCAGCAAGCAGAAGCTTTCTCTTTTGACATGCCATACTCAGTGGATTTAAGTTTCTTTCCTTTTTTCTTCTCTTCATGCTTAGCAAATAACTTGGAGCCTTAACTGAAAAATAGATATGAGAGATAGCAGTAATTTCTATAACTCTGGCCAAGTGATAAGGAATTGATTCTTTTTTCTTTAGCTAATTACCCACTTTCAAGGAAAAATTTTTCTCCCATGAAATCTTTGCCTGGGGTCCATGGTTATAGGAGGAATCTAAGAAACGTATATATTTCTAAATCAACTATTGAGAATGTTTGAGTGATTCTTGAAGGGCAAAATCCTATGATGGTGTAAAATTTTGAAGTTTATTGACTGAATCTGCTGCACCTCCCTTAGTTACTCTGTCTAGAGAGCCTGTCTTGTTGCTTGGATATAATGGAATATGAAATTTTAAGAATACAAATTAATCCTTTAATGGTCTCGCAGTTCAAATTGCTAATGGGGAAACAATCAATACATACTCTCCAAGCTAGGAGAGAAGATGTAATGAGATTATGGCCTGCAATCGCTAGCATTTACTTTTGTTCATAACCATATTCTAGTGCAGAGATACGCAAACAATATGGGAAATCTTGTCAGGCATGTTTTAAAATGTTCCTTTGAAAACTTTAAAAAAACATTTAAAAACAAACCATAACATTTCAACTGTGGACCACCACAGAGACTTAGATGAATAAAACTTTTCACCAGTGTGAAATCTTGCCCAAGAGTTAAATGGCATTTCTCCTATATAAATATCAGCACATCTCCTAGTTATGGTAGGATATATATATATGTATAATTAATATGGCTCCTAACTACAGAAATATTTGTCTTAATATGAATTTATAATTATTCTTCTGAAGTATTCAGCATAGACAGTATCTTCTACAGATGGAGACCTTCTTTCTGTTTCCTCTGTAAAACTAAATATTGTTGTTTACAAACTGCTGGATGTATCAATTTTTGCCACAATCCATCACTATGTATTCCAAGTTACCTTACCAGAATTTCTGAGAAGTGTTTTGTCAGGTATTGTCCATAATTATTTTCAGATTTTTTTCTCTTTATTAATTGATCTTATGAGGTCCTGCTATCTACTGAGAGATGCTCAGTGTCTTGAAATCTTACTGGCTACAATGAGAGGGGTTTTTTTTCAGTATGCCTGAGTAAGCATATTGCAAGATAAAAGCTGAAAAAGAATATTCTTTGCAGCACATACACTTCCTATGCTTGCCTCCAGTGCCTCCTCTTACAGATTAAAATTGAGTTATATTTTATAACTTTAACTAGAGGTTAGAAATATAGTATACTATTCTGGGATCTGAAAAAAAGCAATGAACACTCGTGAATTGGTCAGACAGAGAGTATTGATGGAAATGATGATTATTATCATCATGTATCTTTACAAATTGAAATAATAACAGGAAATTTTCACAACGCATCTTGACAACGATTTCAATGTTTTAGCCTGATATATTAAATGGCATAGAAACTAGGAAATAATTAGGAACAAAAATTCATTTTGCCAGTTTGACTACTATAGCTATAACTGAATTTTTCCAGACTACTATGCACACTTTTCCCAAAGAGGGCAGATACTTAAGACCTGTGATCCCAGAGCCACAAACCACAATATGCTTTGGGACCAGAAAATATAGACAAAGGTCTGGAGGCTGTACAGCTAAAGATGTGACAATCTGAAGGAGACAGCTGTTAGTCTGCCAAAACCTAACTGCATGGTTACGAGTAGCTGTTCCTCCTGTACAGAATGCTTTCTTCTGCCTTTTCCTATATTTCCCCTTAACTGCTTATGCTTATTATGTGCTGGAAAGAAAAAGACACCCATTACTGTAAGAAAAGGAAAATATTCTTTACTGTCATTAAAGTTTTCATACCTTAAAACCAGAAAAGGGCAGGATGTGGTGAGATCATGTTTACCGTGTCAAGGTTAATGATAACAACTTGAATTATGATGTTACTGATAAAATATCCTCAGATGTAGATCCTTACCCCTGGAATTTATACTGCCTATACTTTCACCAAAGCCCAAATACTGGGAACTTCAGATTGTAATTAGGCAATTTCTTGTTCCATTCGGTTTTTGAGATTAATAAAAACATACTAGGTACTCATTCCATATTAGGCAAAGACTTCAGTACTCCTGTAATTTTTGACCAAAAGCATTGTTTTTTGTACAGACAACACAGATATATATAGATACATTAATTAATTCAGAAGTGGAACTCACTCTGTGAATCTGTAGGAAATGAATCAGAGTAATCACAGAGAATATAGCGAGGATGCTCTATTTTGGATAATAAGCAGCACAGATACATATGAAGGACCCTTCAGGTTGATACATTAATTATACTGAATGTTCCTTGATGCCTGCTGTTTCGATATTGCTGCAGAAGTATGTGAAACTGTTCACAACAATCACACTTCACAGTCTTTATTCTTGATACTGCCAAGGTCTCATGTTTTTAACTTGTCACAAGAAACCAACTTTGAGGAATCCTGACTCACGTGCTTATTAGAACTGCTGGCTGATTGGGTTCCAAGGCATCAATTTCAAGAGACAGAAGGCACTTCTCTTTTGCTCAGAAATTCATCATACCTTAATCTTTTAATAATACCAAAAAGTTTGAATACTTTCTCTACCATCATCTGCACATTTTTCAAATTATTTTCAAATCCAAGTATTGGGCACACCGATAGTGTCGATCACTGTGCCTTAACTGTCAAAAGCTGTCCTTATTTTTGAAAGCTGAATCTTGAAAAACATGTCTTGATTTAAATTTAAACCAATGTAATTATATTAAAACATGTTAAGAAATAATGTAGATATTAACGTATTTGCAGACAGAGTGATTATTTTTACAAGCTGTTTTGATTTGATGTGGATGGAACATACGCAAGTCACTAAAGGGATTTTATGCCAGTATCACAGTAAGAAAGTTTTATGCAATTTACAGTAACATTCCCATTTGAATTTAACAGCTACAGAAAAATACTTCATTCTAATGAAGTGAAAAAATATTTACCATAGTCACCGAAGATACTACATGAACTAAGATTTTGTTCTCATTGTTCCATACTGATCACATTTATCTAAATTGCTGTCTTCAGTCTATTAAATTTAGCACAGCAGGACTGCCAAAGAAATATATATATGTGCATACTAGTAGACCGAAATTAAGAATACAGTTGAACAAATTTCTCTTATTTATTTATACGATTTGAGAAATGTGTATTATCACTAATATCATGAAGAAACATTGTTCTTGGTATCTTTATATTATACCAGCCAGTCACTCTGGTTCCTATTTAAAAAACGTAGTCTTAGTTTAAGTATCAGGATCACTAAATAGATCTTTTTAAAATGCCCTACACAAATGGACAAGTGTCTTCTGAGATAAGCACTAGGCTGAAATCACTGATATCAATTAGGGGTTTGCTATTTAGTAGCTTAAAGAAGGCAGACAAATTCTCAGAGACAGCAACTGGAGGGAGTGCGTGGTGAGACATGAAATAATTGTGGTGAATGATGGGGAACAAGTATTAATTTTGTAATGTACTGGTGAATTAGCATGGATTTTTTTGCTATGCACTCTATGGATTTTATTCTTTGAACT
The DNA here is from genome assembly GCA_033556795.1 of Tapera naevia. Lineage (NCBI taxonomy): Eukaryota > Metazoa > Chordata > Aves > Cuculiformes > Neomorphidae > Tapera > Tapera naevia. Next base: position 9,886,062 of record JAUMJJ010000172.1, on the reverse strand, counting down.
GCTAGATTCAATTATTTTAAGGGCAAACACTAGCCAAAAAAAGTATCAGTTAAAAGGAGGGAAAAAAAACAGTGAATTTTTCTAAATGAAGATATTATTGTAAAACATGAGAATACTCCATTTATTTAGGGAAAAAAACCCCTATCTGAAAGCTTTAAGGACCTAGAAGCCACAAGCAGTGGGATTTATTCCCATTTGTCTTCATCTCTGCCTTTTTCACAGTAGCAGTACATTACCTATGCTCCAAAAACTGCAGGAGTTCTAAGTTCAACTAGAATTTTGCCCCTCAAAACACAAAAAAAATGCTACCTGAACCACATCCATAGCATCTCACTTAAGGTCAAAGATATTCATACATAACAAGCTTTCTTGGAGTGGCTAGTTTGATGTTGTCTAATGTACCTGCTCAAAACAGCGAGTTTGAAACAAGATATCAAATTGATCACTAAGTCAGTAGAAGCTGCACCTTGTAAAGGAAAAGCACCGTCTCTCAGGAAAAGCATTTGACTGCTGCATTCGTAAGCACCCCTTGCTGGCTACAGTCAGTCAAGAACTTGTCACGAGCTGCAAACGTAGCATGCTTTTACTGACACCATCTCCAGCTGGGGAAAAAATATACTGATGGCCATTCTCTAAGGATGAGATGTTTTAAAAATATTTATAAAAATAAATAAATAATAGTACTAGATTTCTGATGTAAAGTGCCAAGTATTTCAAAGGGGAACATAAGTTTCAGAGTATATTGCTCCTGTTTCTTTTCCTTACATTTTTGACAGACGCTTCAAAACCTGGTAAACTAAGTGGTACTAAGGTTCACCACAAACAACGGCATCCGAAGTCACAACAGAGGAAGCAAAAACACAGTGCAGTGCAGATCTTAGGGAAATAAATGAAATTCTGGCCTCATTAACTGAGTAGACAAGAGACTGAGACAACTATTTGGGAAAATGAAGAGTTGTTCAGGTAGAATTTAGATATTCGCAGCCTAGACAGATATTTGTAAGAACCATGCCTCATTCCTTAGTTTAGAGACAGCAAGCACCTACAGTTATGCTATTCTGTGTTCCTCATGCTTGGAGGTCCTGGTAACTCTGCAAAATGGTTTCCTCACATCTGGGAATAGTCCTACCCTTAGCACAAAGAACTTAAAAAATTCTTTATTCTGGAAGTTTGACAGTACAAAATAATTTGAAGGAAAAAAGCAATCTTCCCCTCTCCTCCCCTAACCTAAACCACTCCACTTGTTTCGTACAGATCACAGTTTTCCCGTTCTCAAATAAAACTAACCCAGCCACGAAAAAGTCCTTCTGATTTTTAACATCACCTCAGAAGACTTTAGAAAACCAGGGCAAAAGAGGTAGTGAAGGATTTCTATGATCATTGATTGATTCGATATTGATGTTTAAGCTGAAATCCAGAGTGAGTCTTCTCAGTAGCATGAGAACAGCACAATCTCTGTAGTGGTATCAGGACTCAAGACGTTTTACTGTTCTAAAAGGTATTTATTTTTATGAAAACAGTTTTGTTTATGCAGCCCCTTTTTTGACCCTTGCTACACCAGTATGACAATTACTCGTAGTCATTTAAGTATAAACACAAGAGTAAATCTAAGAAAATCTTCAGTGCAACTTCCGCATCTGAAACGGAATTCAAATATAAAATTGCGTGGCTATAACTAAGTGCTGTAACATTCTACTGTACAGAAGCTTGAAGGACAGATTGAAGAACAAGAGAGCTGAGCCATCTTTAATGACAACTCTTTTCCTAGCCTCTGATCAAATTCTACACATCACTAGAAAAGGTACAATTGCCAAGTAAGATTTCACACTATGTATTAGATATAGCTCAGGCATGAGAAACTACTTTCACATATAGAGTAAATGTATAGCTTCAGTGTAAATAGCACAAAATTAAAACCAGGACATAGCAGTATGGCATAACCACTGATATAATTGAATATTGAGAGTCATTACAGTACATATCAATAAACTTCCAAAAATGCCTTTATAGCTTACAACCATTATGAATATTTTGTGGAAGAGGGAGTCCAGTTGCTAACTGTGATAAACTCGAGTAAGTCTACATATCCATAGCAAATTTTGCTCTGTATTTGACCTTAGAGCAAATTATTTTAGATGTGACTACAAACCAAGGCAAAAACTTTCTGTAATACCTCCAAATAGTGTATAGGAACGTCAAATGTACTTGTTTCCCAAGTGAAGAGGCTTATATTCTTTTTCTAGGACAACAGGTTGAAAGAAAATGATCTTAAAAATTAACTTCCATGGAGATTAAACTGTTCATTTAAACTATGATTAAGCTAGGTTTGATCAAGGTTTGGAAGCTGACTTGCAAGTTGTGTGACAAAAGACCGAACCTCATTAAAATCCTTTTGACTATCTATCTCATCAGCCGACCACCAACTAATGAAAGAGGAATTTTATATATTATTTTATTATAGTCTTTATTACAGAAGACTTTTAATATAAAACCAGAACAACAGAGTTTAAAGGTCAGCTAAATCTCACAAATTTTCACCATGATGAGCCTTTATGTCAATCATTGAACTTTGCAAATTAGTTTGTTACTTTGTAATAGAAAGAAAGGCAAGGATAAAGAATTACAAAATTTTTGTGAATTTAATTTTAGCTATATTAAAATTTATGATTTATGACGTAGTCTTTAAAAAGTAGTATATGCTATAAAATTTGAGATTGCAGTCAAGCTCAGTTTAACAAAGAAAATATTTTTTATGGGGTTAATGTACAGTACAGTTTCAAAAAGAATCTTTTTGAACAGACTTACAGTAGCTAGCACTATTATCTTTAGTGTTTTGCCAGTGAGACATTGGAGACAATATTAAAAAACACACAGTTCACAGTTAATTACAAAAACCACAATAGAATTTTTTTAGTAGTATTATCAAACTGACAAGTTTATGACTGTAACTTACATGAAGAGTCAAAGCAAACAAACTTGAAAAAACAATACAGTGTTCCTTATTAACATCAACTAAATCTTCAGAGTCTGTATGGTGTGACTGCAAATTTATCCTAAACAAGCATGGATGAACATCTTTCACCTACATACCTATATTACTTTGGAAAATTAAAGTACATATTTTTTCCTCACGCAGTGTGCAATTAAAAAAAAAAGGCACGAAATCTTAAACATACTATTTATAAACATTCAGTAAATCTCCTGAGTTATGCTACACCATGGAATTCGGTAACAGAAATACTGTGATTGAAATTAGGTTTTCACATATAAGGTAGAAATATGCTTTCAAACCCCAATAATTAAGCTACAGCTTAGTTGATTGGATGTAGCATTTAAACATCATTTTGGAGGTTTAAGAATTGCAAGAGCAACAACACTCTGGACATTTTGATCACTTGCACAGAAGGATGTAACACACTTTGTGTTCAAGGGAACCTTTATCCACGATGCAAAGCTGGTGCTGAATTATAATCACTTTCAAAAGGATTGCAAGCCTGTGGGTATTAAGCTTTGCACTCACCAAGCTCAACCAAAAAGATTTATGCAATCTACTCTGGGACCTGACACTTATTCATACAGTAGATCTGATAAGTGCATTCTGAGACCTTGAAGTTTATTCTCATCAGAAGTTTTGCATTTAAGGACTCAACTAGTCGACCTTTTTAAAAGTGCTGATCAAAAGTGCTTCATTATGAGCTTAAGCACAAACACCATACAAGTACATAATATAGAAAAGGTACAGAGAAAAGAGAAAAGGAAAAAAGGAAAAAGGAAAAGGGAGAAGGAAACAGGAAGGGCAAAATCTTATACTTCTAAAAATAAAAGTGAATCTTGAAAACCTAAAAATAACATCTGATGTTTTAGGTTGCAGTCAAGATTTTCTTTGCTTTTGCTTATCTGGAAATAATTTGTCAGATATGTTCGCTTTCCAGTCTCAAGCTACAAAAATGACAGGAGACATTTTAATCAAAAGACAACAAACTAAATTTTTGAAGTTGGTAATGCCTCAGTTCTCCTTGTGAATTAATGCTGACTTGCAATATCAGCCACCTCAATCAGCTTTAACGGATGCATTTCATCAGCGCCTACAGACTTAGATATGTCCAGTTCGCTTAAGTATCCTCTGACTTTATCCTCTTCCACAAAAGGTACATCTTCCTTGCTCCAGACTTATCCCCTGGTTTCTGGTAGGGATTTCTAAAGGCTGCTTTTACTGGTAAAGACTGAGGCAAAGAAGATACCCAGTACCTCAGCCTTTTCCATGTCCTATATCACTATCAGTTAGCAGCAGGCTTGTGTTTTTCTAGTCTTCCTTTTGCTACTTAGGTACCTATAGAAACTCTTCTCGTTGCATTTGACATCCCTTCACCAGATTCAACTCTAGCATAATGTTTCAGGTTTCATGAATGTAAATATCATAAATGTATCTGTCTAGTCCAGAACTATTGTTTTTTTTCCTTGTGGTCACATCAAACAAGAAAAATTGTGTAGAAATGTGGACTGTTCTGATTCATCCAACTTACATTGCTGATCGTATGTGTAAGTTCCACTGTGAGCACTTTTTAGACAGATCTGAAAAATCTGTTTGAAAAGCAAAATAAATCTATTACAAAGGTATGAAATGTATCATGGCAAGTTTTCACTGCTCTGAGCCATAAACTCAGGATGCTGATTTATTTTAAGTGAAGTCTTGAGTTTTTACCACTACCTCTTAAACTGCAATTTTTCCCAGAGTAAAAGCAATTTCTCACCCCTGTCTTCATGAATTCATGTTGCTTTTTATGAGAGAAGAAAATCTGTGAGTAATATTGGCTAATTTTTAGAGATGGAGAATATAATTTTTATGGTAACTCTAGCAGAGTCTTCTAAGAATGCAAGAGTTTAAAACAACTACAAAATCTCCATCTTATATAACAATGCAAGCCACCAAGTTAGCTCAATGCACTAATTCAGTCTTCAAGTTCAAATATTCATTATTTCTGTCAAGTGCCTATTTTGAAAGATACTTTTCCCCCTCTTTGATCTATAGTGCTTGTATTCTGTGCCTTATTGCTTTGATGTTTGGTGAAGAATGATAATTCTTATTGCAGGGTAGAGGAGGGCCATTTGAAAGAAATATGTTTTGATGAATAACCTCTTAAATTAGTCCCGTACAGTAATACCTAAAAATTTATATTACATATTTGCATTTGTTCTTAAAAAGGGCTTCATCTTTAAAAAATGTTGCTATAGGTTAATAAAACAACCCAGCAGCTGGTCTGTAATACCTTATGTTATGTATAATCTGTCAGTCTGGTTGGTTTTGAGCTTTATTTGGAGTTAATTTGGGAACCAAACAACATATATGTATTTTAATGGTAGGCCAAAATCACTAGTTTGCCACCATGGTAAGGTGTTATTTACCAATATCAGTTACAACGCTATTTAAACACAACATTTTGTCTACTGAAAGTGGAATGATTACAATGATAATGAACCATCACCTTTACCATTATTCTTAATGTGCGTCACATGTAAGGCATGTGACAATTGCTTACCATGTAGCAATTCCTTGAGAGTCAGGTTACAGAACAGATATCAACAGTCATTTTCCATTAAATTAAAAAGAAATGATTGAGTTTTGAAAAAGGATGTTGAAAATTTACATATATTAGGTGTTTAAAATAAGAAAAACTGTTAGCTACAGAAACCTCCAGAAGGCACTGGAAGCACCTAAAAGTAGAAATTCAGATTAATGTATTAAAAAGAGAAAAATCAGATCAAATACAAAACCAGAGCAAGAACAACAGCCCCACAAAGAACTACTACAAAACCCATATAAAAATTTCTAAATGACTGAAGATCAGAAGAAATAAAGGGAAAACAACAACAACAAAATCTAAACAACCTAAAAACAGAAAGGAAAAATCTCCACCAAAAGGCCGAAAATGTGAACCCCAGTCCTGCCAATCACCCCTATAAAGAAAGAGAAAAAAATTTTCTTCTTTGCCAAAACATGCAAAATTAAATTATTTTGCAAGCTTTCCAAAACATACAAAGCAGAAAAAAATCACCCCTCTAACTGCTGAAGTCTCTCCTTAGAGTGCTGTTGGAGTGTACTCCTGCTTGCCAACCAAATAGGCGATCTTTTTCTACATTAATTTTAGTCATACCTCATGAGTTAAATGCAAATGAGCTGTGTGTGCTTTGGCACTGCATATTACATGTTTGTGCAAACACATTCAACGACTGCATCTCCTTTAATTTTGAGAAAAAACTGTGTTGTGCAAAGAGAAATGAAATGCATTTTCTACTGCTACATCATTATTTGCAGCTGATGACTTCTATTGTTTTGATTAAATTATCTGTTTGTGACAACAACAAAGTACATCTTCATTAGTAGATGAAATCCAACACAAAAAACCCTGAGTCTGTGTCTGTCACTCTTTATTTAACAAAGACAAGCAAAGATCACCTTCAAAGTTAATTCCCTTCTGAGGTGACACACAGCTGCATACAATGCTATCAATGTTCAAAGCAATTCCAAAGAACTTTCACATCGTCTACCAACAAAAAATGTGTTCCTTAAAGCACCAACTTGATCTTTGGGTTCTCTTCACTGTAAGCCTCAGTCAATAACTGAAATATTTCCATTGTGGATTTATTCAGTTTCACAAGACACTCGATCTTAACTTGCTGTTCACTCTTGAACAACAACATTTTCTGACCGAGGGTAAGAAAACATCAATACTTGAACAAGCACCTACTTGTACTGAGTGAAGCGACTGAGTTGAGCCTTGTTTCTTTATGTTAGTTTAGAACATGCTCTGTAATAATCTTTGTCTCTTTCCTCCCAAGAGTGAACAAGCTATAGGGTTAGTCTCAGTTTTTTGGGGGGTTGGACCTTGTATATTAGGTATGAATAATGAAGCTTTTTACAAGATTTACAACCACATTTTTTATTAGTTGCAGGCTATTAAGCAAGTCTGCAGGGTAATAAGCTATTGAATTTGAATAGATACATTCAAGATCCACTCCCAAAACGTCATATTCTAAATCAGGAACCTCATGTTGATAGGGCCAAAGTAAACGGCTTAAAATCAGACGCACCTTAGTGTGGCTGAATAGAGCCTGAAGAACTTTAACAGTTGTTCATATGAACATAAACTCCCTAGCTTATTTTTTCTAAAAATAACATTTTTTTGGTTGCCTAACTGGTTTATGCCAGACTGGAAGAGCTTGCATTTGGGAAAAACAAGGATTATTTTAAATTGAGAACAGATCACAGCCATGAATGTAAACTTGTCTTGAATTATAGCTTTAGGTCCTCAAGAACAAACATATGGCATCATTACTTATAAGGTAAAGCTGGACTAAAATACAATGTAATACCCTTAAAGCACCCAAGATATGTTATTCTTTCTCTTTCCTAATGAAAATGAAAAAAAAAACCCTAGTGACCAACTCCATCACAGGGATTATTCTGCTGATAATTCTGTAGAAGCAAATCTGGAATTACAAGGGATCACACAATCAACGTGCAGGATCACACACTCAACACGAATCAAGTGCTCTATTGCTATGAAAAAGGCAGTCAGATTTGGAGCAACTACAGAAAGGTGGCTTGGAAGACACATTAAATCAGTCTTCCATTCTGTCTGGCACTGGTAACACACCAGATACTTACTGAGTCCAGTTTTAGGAATCCAGCTTGAGAACGATACAACTCAGAGAGTTACAGAAAGCATGGACTTAAAAAAAAAGCAAAACCACATACCAAAATTGAGGGGATTGCATGAATAAAGGGCAAAGAAGGTTCTTTGTGTTCAAACCTTTGCGAGAAGGTTCTTTGGACAAGGAAAGCTTTACTGCATTTAAACAGCAACAAAAAAGACTCAAGTTAGACATCAGGAAAAATCTTTCAAACTATAATTATAGAAAGGCCTCATAATATTATAATTTACCTGAAGAAATTAGAGGTATTTAAAGGCAGGTTAGAAAAATGTTTGACAGGAATAATGTAAGCGCAGCAGATTCTGACTTTGGCAGTAGATTAAACAACCTCTTGAGATACCTTTAGGCCTTATTATTTTAAGATTTATATGCCACCTAAGAAGCAAATAGAAAGGTTTGAAGTTCACCTCAGACAAAGTAATTAATAAGAAACTGTGTGGACACTGATTCTTTGATAATAAGTAAAAAAAAAGAAATGCAGAAAACCTAATAGCAATATAAAGGTTATATTGACAGTTGTTTAATCACGCTTTCTGTAATAATAACATGAGTGTCGCTGCATTACTATAACAGACTTAGAGCAGAAGTAATACAGCATTAACATGTGGAAGGCAAAATTAAACAGTGACAAAAAGTGAGGTACTTGGGAAGAAATGCTTACTAGAATTGCCACCGCCAATTACAACTTTTACACTATATGAAAAGGTTAGACTTTTTTGATGAATCATATTTTGTTGAAACTTCAAAAACGAAATTACAAGATTGAAGCAGACTTTGAACTGTCTTGTAGAGAGGAAGACAGAGAGATAAGGAAGTGAAAACAGCTTAACTAATCTGGTTTAAGGAAAGACAGACCAAAGACAAGGGAAAACAACAAAAGCACATACTTAGGCACAGCCACTGTACAGAAAACATGGTTTTCTGTTTTGCATTGCAACAGTGAATTGGTTTACAATTCTCTCTTAAGATAAAAGTTCCACAGGGAGTTGTGGAGAATGTAGTCTAATTTATTTTAATGATCAGAGGAGTCAATTAAGTGCCTATACTCACAAGAGAAGCACTTTTTATGTCTGGTCATTTTCTTAATAAAGATTTCTCTAAACACTGGCCGACTGCATTTGGGAAATGTGAGTAGCCATTATCGTCTTAATGACTAGGAAATGCACTACAGGTATTGTTATCACATATCTTTCAAAATGCCACTCTTTCTCTTATCTTACAATTTTTACAAAATCTGTGTTTTGTCCCAGATTTTGTAAACTAGACAGTCTAAATGCACTCATCTTAAGAAACTGTTAGCTCTAGTCTGTTGAAACAGGAAAATCTATTTCTGAAGAGAGAGGAAAAAAGCGTAAATGTAATTTTTAATCCAAAATGCCTGGAATTAATCCATTTTTAAAGACTCGTTCATGTTTTTTTCCAAGCTTTAACTGAAAGTTATATTTGAGATGGGAACGTCTTTTAAATGGTGTTCAAGATAATGTTGAAGAAAATATAAAAAGTGTACCATCTTTTGAGAAAATAATGAAAACGGCATTGTGGAGAATTTGTTATTGAATTTGGAAAACTGAGAAAGAACTACATGTGTATGTTGTACTTTAAGGACAAAATACTTCAAGACTAATTTTTTATCAATAAGATGCTGGCACTGACATTGAGAGGCTGTTGACCTATCACCTACCATGGCAACTGAGCAGATTCACCCAAATAAAATCAGAGACTCCTTACAGTATATGTCTTGCAGGCATACGAGTTGAAGGATTTAAAGCAGGTGATCAGAAAACCCCTGTGAGTCCTCAGCAGCCACAGATTTCACCAGGATTAAACAGCTAAGAGCAGCTTTTAGTTGGCAGAAATCATATCTAGTCAAAACTACTTTTAGAAATTCTAAATAGTACTGATTGAGAGTTTACAATTTACAGACTCTCTTTCGGGCATTTTAAAGATTACTTTCCTGAATACTTTTCCTATTAGCTCCTAATCTCGTTTCTGTGCTGCTGTAAGAGGAACTTGTGCTTTAGTACAGTAGAGCAGATTCTTCTGCCTTATCTGTCTCAGAAAATGGATGCTGACAGGTGGGGAATATGTAGGTATTACAGAGCAGCCTTCCCATCATCTTCTTGTCCATGCCACTTGCTCTCCCACTTTTTTTTCTGATGTCTTGTCATATCATGTAAAATTCTTCTTCCTCCTGTAGCTCTGAACATAAGGTGTTCACCTTTGATGTCTCTGCTTTCCTTTTTCCTCTTGTTCCTACTAATGCACCCCTCTATTTGGGTCTATTTCACCTGTATCTTCATAGTGCAAGTAAAATTAGTAGATGGATACAGATGTAAATATGTTAGTCAAAACCAGACTAGAATTAGCAAGATATGTCTCAATTCTCTTATTGCCTGCTTTTGTTTTTCTACATAAAATTACTTTGATTTTTTTGTCTTTATATATAGCATGTATTGCCCAATCCCTTAATGTGTTATGATGCCAGTATAATATGTTGTATCAGAAAAATAGAACACAAATGCAAGATTTAACTAGGATTAACATATTACTGTCAAAGCACTCAGAACTGCAAATGTAAAAAACTAAAGGCTAACTTATGAATACTTACTCATGCATTTCAACTAATGATAAAGACAAATACCTTTTAAATTATATCATAGAATCATAGAATCTTCAGGTTGGAAACGACCTTGGAGATCATTGAGTCCAACCGTACCCATTGTCCACTAAACCATGTCCTTCAAAAACTCATCTACCCGTATTTTAAACACCTCCAGGGATGGTGACTCAACCACCTCCCTGGGCAGCTGTGCCAGGGCCTGACCACCCTTTCAGTAAAGAAATCCTTCCTAATAACTATTCTGAATCTCCCCTGGCGCAACTTATGGCCATTTCCTCTTGTCCTATCACCTGTCACTTCTGAGAAGAGATCAACACTCGCTCCGCTACATCCTCCTTTCAGGCAGCTGCAGACAGCAATGAGGTTTCCCCTCAGCCTCCTCTTCTCCAGGCTAAACAATCCCAGCTCCCTCAGCTGCTCCTCGTAGGACTTGTTCTCCAGCACTCCAACACCTCAATGTCCTTCTCGTAGTGAGGGGCCCAAAACTGAACACAGTACTCGAGGTGAGGCCTGACCAGTGCCAAGTACAGGGGCAAAATCACTGCCCTGGTCCTGCTGGCCACACTGTTTCTGATACAGGCCAAGAAGCCACTGACCCTCTTGGCCACCTGGGCACACTGCTGGCTCATATTCAGCCGGTCGTCAACCAGCACCCCCAGGTCCTTCTCCTCCAGGCAGCTCTCCAGCCACTCTTCCCCAAGCCTGTAACGCTGCATGGGGTCGTTGTGTCCCAAGTGCAGGACTCAGTATTTGGTCTTGTTGAACCTCATCCTGTTGGTCTCAGCCCATCGATCCAGTCTGTCCAGATCCCTCTGAAGAGCCTCCCTTCCTTCAAGCAGATCAACACTGCCACCCAGCTTGGTATCATCTGCAAACTTGCTAAGGGTGCACTCAATCCCTTCGTCCAGATCATTGATAAAGATACTGATCAGGACTGGACCCAGCACTGAACCCTGGGAAACACCACTCGTGACTGGCCCCCAACTGGATTTGACTCCATTTACCACCACTCTTTGGGCCCGGCCATCCAGCCAGTTTTTCACCCAGCAGAGGCTGTGCCCATCCAGGCCAAGGGCAGCCAGTTTCTCAAGCAGAATACTGTGAGAAACGGTGTCAAAAGCTTTACAAAAGTCCAGGTACACCACCTTCACAGCCTTTCCCTCGTCCATTAACTGAGTAACCTTGTCATGGAAGGAGATCAGACTGGTCAGGCAGGACCTGCCTTTCATAAACCCATGTTGACTGGTTCTGATCGCCTGGCTGTCCTCCATGTGCTGTGCGACAGCACTCAAGATGATCTGCTCCATGACCTTGCCCAGTACTGAGGTCAGACTGACAGGCCTGCAGTTCTCCGGATCCTCCCTCTGACCCTTCTTGTAAGTGGGAGTTACATTTGCCAGTCTCCAGTCGAGTGGCACTTCCCCAGTCAGCCAGGAAATGAACATTTCAATATGATCATTTGCAATTTCAGTATCTACCTCATTCAGAGAATAGACATCTATCCAATAAACCATTTTCTCTCTCTCAAGCATTTATTATCTGTCCTGATTCAAACTGGTTGTAACAGACAACCTGTGCCTGAACAATATACAGTTATACGCTACAAGGAAATGAAACCAAAGCAACTGGACAGAATTAACTGTAATGCTATGTGGTCTACCTATATTTAAAAACTCATCTGTACAGTAACACAGATGCGAATCTTTACAACAGATTGTCACCATATTTCTCTTCTGTATGAATCGCAAAACTAGTCTCCCTTACAATGAGAACATAAACTTGTGGGAAATTAACTGACTCAGGTTGCGTAATTGAATATTCCTCTTTTCTAAGTGTTGAACAAAACTTTCCTTTGCAGAACCCCTTGGTTTCTATTGCAGAATACATTGCTCCAATGACAAGGGTGTAGCTCTGTCACATTAAAGATAAGCATATTTTTTTTTTTGTGGAAAAAAAAAGGGTGATAGTTCATGTTAAGAATAAATCTCAAAAAACATACCCAAATGCCTTGGGTCAGTGTGGAAATGGTGCTGATGTTTACATTTTTTTTATTGTCAAGTCCAAATAACTAGTTAATTTTCTGTTGACATAAATATAAAAATGTGGATTGTTTCACTAAAACATAAAAAACCAGTTCAAATAGATAACATAATTAAGATTTTAAAATAAAGAATAATTCTTTTAAATTTCATGAAAATATTTTTTTTAGATACACTAAATAGTAACCAATGTAAAAACAATAAAAATTTTAAACCTAAACGTGCCTATTACAAATGCAGTCAGGCTCCACAGAAGAAAAATTATTGTTTGGAAAATGAATTTTATTCATTAGTGAAATTTCACTCATTAAAATTTACTCTGCAAAGCACTGATAAATCAGCAATTTGATTTTTCTTAATGAGACATTTAACTGAACTAAAATATTGCAGAGCAACACCATTATATAAGCCACCACTGAAGTAGTAAAGAACTTAATTTTTTTAAACATAACATAATGATTCTTTTTTTTTCTTAATTTCAGCATTCCTTATACACACCATTATTAAACTATATTAACAGTAATCTAATTCATTTTTAATTGGCTAGATTCCAGATTCTAGGTTGTCACACAATTTTAACTCCCTGAAGTCAATGAGATGCTTAGGGTATTACTGTACAGAAATAAATTTGCTATGTGTTTGGTCATAGTTATTGTAGTTGTTTACATGCAAATGTACTACTAATAAATAAAAATATAGAAAGTTGACTGCTTTAATTTCCATTTAAATATGTGCATTAAAAATTTAATTTTTTAATGAAAAAGTTAACAGAACAGAAATTCATTGTTCTAATTTTATCAGATATCTTGGACATTGCTGAAAAATGTATTTTATTCCATATGCACAAAGGAAACAAGAAAAGCAACTAGTTGTAGTACCAGTGATGTACTTCCTAGTCCTATATCAGGCAAAATCTCATCTTAAGTACCTTCTCTGGCTTACTCTGCTAGCAGATCAGCTTGAAATGTCAAAGAAATTAAAGTTATAAAAGAAGAACAGATAAACAAAAAGCATTTACACAAGACCACATTCTTTTTTTAAAAAAAGGCAACAATTGTATCAACCAAGGTATGAAACGATATATTCCAAAAGATATGAAAGGGTACCAGGTACACAAAGAACAATGGGACCACAGTGAAAGCTTAGAGGAAATAAGGAAAGTAACTCACTAAACAGAAGAAAGATTGGTGAAAGAGAGCTTTGGTTTCAGTCTGGAATGAAAATTGCAATGGAAAATAGATTCTAACAACGGTAGCAAATGTGGAAAGGAGTAATGAGAAAGCCTGGGGAAGGACAGTAAATTGAAGACTATTTAGACAACTTAAATGTTTTAAAAATAGCAGACCAAATAAATCCAGCCTATTGTGCTAAAAAGAATCAGTATTGGCAGTATCCAATATTTAGCAGTTACATGAAGTGTCAGAAGAGTAAATGGTAAATGAAGGTAATTACTGCTGGGAAAAAAAGTAAAAACAATTTAGGAATACTGGATATGCTTCTAATGCCTTGTAAATTGCTGGAATAATTAAATGTTTTTATGATTAACCTAGAAAAAATGAAAATATTAAATGATACTGGTTTATATGCTACATGCAAAACATACTCAATTTCTTCCACAAGAAAATTTTTAGAAAAATAAACTTAGAAAGGCTTAGGGGTCAACTTTGCTGATGTATGTAAAACAGTCTTCCCTGTGGAACTGCAGAAGACCAAAAATGGAATCACCACACATACTGATGTGTCATAGGTCTGTTAAAGCAACATGCTTGTAAAAAAGAATAATCTGAACACACAGCAGGCTAAAATACACACAGATTAGTCATTAAACACTTGATTTCTAGCAAAAAAAAAATCAAAAGCTCAAGAAGCTCCTATTGTACAGCTCTGTGCCCACTTACAGAGATTACTCTTTGCTGGCAGACTGGTTCCTTCTAAGCAAAAGGTACAGACACTACACCAGCTGAATTCCTGTATGATTCCAAGCTGAAAGTGATCACAGCTTCTTAGAAGAAAATAAAGACCAGTGCTGAAAAAAGGGCTGAAAAGAAACTTCTGTAAGTAAGCATACATCTGTCACAATCATAATTGACAGATATATGGGTCATTTAACATGTACATTTTTTATCACTAACACATATCCAAAAGAATTTGAGTCATAATGCTGGTTGGATCCCACTACCAACTTACACCAGATCTGACTGTCTATTTTTATAGGATGTACAGTGTAGGTGCTATCTTTTTTACTGTATAATATGCTCTTTTGAGCATTTTCTTATTCTCTGCAATGACTATATATTAAGCGTGGGCAAAGTGAAGCTGCTTAGGCACCTCAGGTGGAATTAGGGTTGAAATTTGCGCATGCTAGTACAAAACTAGAGTAGGTAAAATGTCCTCAGAGATGTGTGTACACACGAAAGTGCCCAAATTCTATGCAAACCTCTGCTGTGTGTTTATTTATACACTCTCTTGAACAACTCAGTACTTAATTTGTGACCTATTCTGACTAACCGCAGAATTTAGGTGATTCTTTAAAGATCTGAAAGCAGTAGACTGATTGCAATGTAGAATATGAAAAAATCTGATGGTCACTCTTAAGGTGTGTCACAAACAGGAAAAACAGCGCTTTCACATCCCCACCCCCACACTCCTTCCTCACATCATTTATAGACAGCCTAGTGTACTAATCAAGATGTGATAATCCTGATGTTTAATTTAGACCCTAAAAGTTAAATCTCAAATCTGTTTTTCCCTACTCTTGGCCCATCATCAAGTTATCTACAGGTTAGTGAGTGAGGTAGTTGCCAGAAAGTGAAGACAGACACAGGAGGTGCACTATTGTAGATTCCTAAGTCCTTGGGTGTATGTAGTACCTTTCATTATGACATTGAGTCCAGCTGATGATAAGCAGATACTAAATGTACTTCACCAGTGAGAAGCTGTTGCAAGTTTTTGATGGATTAGCAGCATCGACTAATGACATAAGTCATTATTACTTATTTCTTTCAACTTGATTTTGACAGAAACCCCTTGTTCCACATTCAAGTCACAAGGGTTCAATTATAATCAAAAACTAGGCCATGGAAAGTCAGTATGATGATGCAGCACAGGGTAAGTGTCCACTATAAGGAAAGTAGCACTGTATTTTGGAATAATACATATATTTAGAAGTTATGTGTAACGGAAAAATGACAAAACATCACAAATCCAGAAAATGTGCTCCTTAGAGGACTAGAGAAGTCCTCTCTGGACGATGCTACTTTCTCTCCCTCATGAATTATCATGGAATATTACTACAGACAAATTCAGTAGAAGTAATAAACAATAGCAAAGAGAGCTCATGTGCTCTAGACACCAGTCTATGAGCAGAGCTTCTGGTCGTTAGGTCTTTCAGTTTATTTATTCAACTGGAACACCTAAGTTTTCCTAGTAAGTAGTCCAATCTAGAGCAAATATCCATACATTTCTATTCCTTCCATGTTTTCTCAGCAAGACTCCTAAAATTATTTACATATCTGTAAATTTAATCCTGTGCATCAAATGTCATCCCAACTTACATAAAGTGGAAGCAAACAGCTGAATAGTATTTGAATGCTATTACCTAAATTTATTCGAAAAAATGTTTTAGGTTGAATTTTGGTTTGATGAGGTATTTCAATCCTTCACACACTATTTTTCCAGGATGTGACATTAGGTGAAGCTGAATCTATGGACTTGAATCTGCCAATTTTAATACACTGAAGAGCACTTAATTCTTGTTCCTCTGCTTTCCTTTTCGCTAGTCATGCATCTATTCACAGTCAGGATGATACAGGCTGTCCCACTGCAGCTTCTGTCATCTATTGCATTCTGGCTAAAACCTCATTTTTGTTATCAGCTGTTATGGATTCTAGGAAAAAGCTGAGTTGAGATCTTCCGAGTGGCTGAAGCAAAAGCAGTACTGAGACAGGAAATTAAAGAAAACCAGTGGAAGACTGGCAAGAGGTTTATATGGTGACCTTTTTTTGGTAGCAAAGCCAGATCCCAAGAAAAGGTGAGGTGTCAGAATTTTGATACTACCAAGGACCCAGGGTTCGTTCATCAGCAGAAAAGAAAAAAAAAGACATTTACAAATGAACACAGTTTACTGACCACAAACATTCTTTGAAACATGATTTATCCTTTTCTGTGTCAATCATATGTTTACACATGCAGCTATTTTTGTGGTTTTGCAAGGGAAATACTTTGATTATTAGTGTATATAAACAACGAATTCCAGATACATCTAAATAAAACCAATAACTAAAAACTGAAAACAGGAATTACAAAAATGTGGTAAGGAATTGAATGCATTTGAGTACAGGAAAGCTCAAATGGTTCATTGAAATTTTGTAATCTTCCTTTCACACCATTGCGTTTTATAATCTTTTCCCATTGTGTTAGTCTCCAGTTGTGCAAGGTAACACCTTCAGCTGGTTTTTTTTGTTGTGAATTTTAATTTAAAGTGAGTATGAAGCATTGCTCCATACCAACTCGTGTGCAACACAAAAACACTTGAGAAGCCTTCACTTCCCATCTAAGGCTGTTCTTGCTCTTCCTCTGCACTTCTTGTATAAATTCTGTCACACTGAATCTTGCAGTTGAAATGCAGACTTGGAGTAAGTGTCCTTTGTCACCCCTCTCGTCAGCCCTTCCCTTCTTCCACGTATTTTTGTATGGTTACTTCATAATGAGTATTTCATATTCAAATCCCCATTCAGTCAGTTTCAGTGACAAAAAATACCACACACCACTGCAAGGATTTGTTTTAACTTTTGGAAAGTGTAAATGTAATCATTGACTTAGTATAGAAAATAAAGAGGAGAAGGAGACAAGGGAAGGGGAAAACAGCTTGGTCCTGCTGTTTACCAGAGTGCGTAATAAACGCTAAGATTCCTTTTCCTATGCTTCCATGTAATGAGAAAAGACAACAGATTAGAACTCTTGGAGGTTTGTTATTTTTTTTTCCTCTCTTAGGTGGAAAAAGAAATCATCTGTTTACTACCCACTACCTAAAAAGCAGACCTTACAAAATGACTAACTGTAAACCCTAAATGGGACAGAGGTTCCTTGTTGCTTTCAGCTTGTTGCTGAATCAACCTAAACATAACTTCCCATGTTAGTACTCATTCCATTACTGTACAGTCATGAATACCTTTCCTGCTTTATTTCTCACTGGGATACGAAAAAAACTTACACAAACCAAATTGCAAGAGTTTTATTATAAAAAACAGGAGTCTTCAAATACCATTTTTGGGAAGATCAGGTGTATTATGAAAGTCAAAAAGGCACAGCAAATATGTCCTTTTGTCTTTCAGAAAAAAAAAACCCACCCAAAAATACAAGAAATACTTCACAGACAAGAAAATAAATTTTTCCTGAAATGAATATGTGTTATCTTAGGCCCTAATCCTGACTGAAATCACCAGGAGATAATCCGAGTTATATCAAAGAAGCAAGTGAACTGGCGCAAAAGGGAGTATTGTTGCATGCAATGTTCTTAAAATGCATATTCTATTAAGTTTTTAGGCTTACATACAACAACTGTTTGAAACAAAATAGGGAAAATAAGCTATTGATTACTTTTTTTGGACCAACTTTCATATGGCTTATCAAGCTAGAATAAAACTTCTAGTATAAACAACTTTTATAAATGTCATTGAAATGCCTTAGATAAATACAGTGATACTGTAGACTTCAGTGATTTCAAACGGATCCAGTCATTCCAAGGCCATCTTCTCGCTATGACATGATGCATGATATTTCTGAAGCAGCAGAAAAAAAGGAAAGTATTGCCTGAGGAAGTAAAACTGAGTCACTTTTCACACAGGTATACTATTTCATGACTGTCAGGTGGAAACTCTTCAGTATTAATGCTTTATAATTCTCATATGGCTGATGCTTTAGAACTTCAAAGTGTAGTAGAACATTTTAAATTTTCTTCAGCCCATGAGGAAAAATCTTTTCATTGAAAAGTTGCTGTCAACTGGAATCTTGAATTTAATACCATACAAGTGCTACACATTTTATGAAGATTAAAATTATGCACAACCTGTGCAGTTGTCCTGGTAATGCAAGTTCATTTTGGTATAGAAAAAAAGCCTTGTCTTAGTGCTGAAAATTACAGAGAGCTATTCCTCGTGTGTTTTAGTATTTTATTAGAAAACTTTTCTAAACCATTCTTAGTTTTAAACAGGATTTACTCATGTACAATTATATCTTCTTTCACCAATAAAAAGAAATATATCATGGATTGAAAAGATAAGCAATAGGAGAGTATTATGAAGAAAATTACATGAAAATCAATATATGATTCCTGAGACTTAAGCAGTTTAGATTTGAATTCTAATAGTGGCAAGTCATGAATATAGAATTTGCTTCTGTAAAAAATAATCGGTTTGCAAAAAAAACATCTCTAGTTATCTAATATTTCAAGATACAGTGTATTAGCACCCTCTCTGAATCTGTGTGAAGCTGGCCCCCTTTGGCAACTAAAAGAGCTCTTTGAACCATAGAACAGATGTAATGAAAATTGGTTCCATTAAATGCAGCTGGCAAATTACAAACTGAAAAATTAATGCACCATACCAAGACTCTGGGGGCTAGAATGAATCAAGGTGTGGTTACCAGATGCTAAGAGTTCTTTTTGCTCCCCTTTTACTTCAAAATAAAAAGTACAGTAGCTTATAATTGTGCACTAAACCAGGAACTATAACTGTAATTACAATATAAATACTAGAAGTAAGCTGGCAAAAACAATAAGAACGAAAGTAACTTCCATTGCTACACTCTAAATATGCACAACACAGCACAGAAAACACTAATGACATACGATCTGACATAGGCAAACTAGTGGAATAAATACTGAAGAAAGGGTAGCAAATCCAAACACACAACTTCTAGTTCACAATATTCCCAAGCTGTAGATTTCTGGAAGCTGAGGCAAGGAGTTGTGCTCCTTTACTTTTTTTCTAACTATCCATGGATGAGCACAATGAGAATAAGATGTTTGCCTGGTAGATTCCGTGAAAAGATTATTCTGTCTTTGTTTAAAAAAATGAATGTGCATAAAGGGTGAGTTTTCTCAGTAGCAGGTGCTTTTCCAAAATGTTTAAAAGCAATACTGCTTTTAAAAACAGAAAAATATGCAGGTATCCTAATCATGTGTATGAATATGGTCAAGTAGACTCATGAAACATCCTGAGAAGTCAGTAGTACACCGCAACGGAGAGGACTAGAGAAAGAAAAAAATATCACAATGTATGTACATCATACACTGGTGGTATAAAACCTACAGAATTGGTTCTGTCATAATCTAAAGCGCCTGTCAATCTACAAGAACTGACATTTCTCGATGTCTAGCCTAGTCCAGAATCATTGCTGAATTTCAGGACTTTTTATTTTAATGAAGTGAAGTTTAAATATTTTTTAAGGGTACCTTATTGCTGTCAGCACATCTGGATGTCTGTCTGTCACAAAATGCACTGTATGAATATAAGATATTAAAATGTCTCCAATAATAGAAGGTAGTAAAAATGAAGCCTGATGGAACCACACTGCTACGTGACTTTCAAAAATTAGCATATGGAAGCCCGTGGATAACAACAGTTAAGTGTAATCAGACTGAAACATCCCTTATCCAGAAGAGCACTAAGAATGTCCACAGTTTGTGGACTTCTGCATTCTGCTGGATTATCCTGATTTCTTGGTGAGTTTTGTTCTTCATTGTGCCTGTGAGCATAACTACTCTTGCCAGTGTGCATAAATTGGTATTTCTGTTTCAATGCATTTTCACTCTATTGTAAGCTCTGTCATTGGTTTACTTGTTCTTTTTTATCTTTTCAAATGCTGGCATAAAGTATGCTGCATCTCATATGACTCAGATATTGTATCTGCCATGGTTTCTGGGAATAATCAGCTAGTATCAGTCAAAAGTATGACAAAGGAAATACGTTTTGTAAATCATTCAACTGTGGTATTTAGGTTTTTTAATTCCCTTTCTTTCCATTCCTAATGTATTTCTTTATTGTTGTTTTAACTCTGAATTTATAACTTGGAATTCACATTTTTTAGGCTGCGTCATGTCCTTCTTCCAGAGGTGCCAAAGCCTTTCAAACAGCAATATATTTCTGCTGTTGCCAATGGCCATCTGTCCAAACAGTCTGAATTCAATGCCTTACTAAATGGTGAACTAACATCTTTAAATGATGGATTTTCTGGAATATAATACCTCATAATATTATAACTATTTTCCCCCAGAGGCCATCATATCCATTGTAATGAATTACAAGTATTAATCACAACTGGATACTTCATCAGGCATATTTGTTGACGTACAGATAGATAAGAAATATATGGGTCAGTAGAAGGAGACAGTTAAAAGCTACATACTGAGTCAGTTTAGCGTGGAGTTTAAGTTATTGTTAATTCAAATAATTACATGAAGTATAAGAGATTAAACTAGTTTGGTAAACTAACTTTACTCCTGGATAAACTGATAGCCCGTGGCTTGGACAGGTGCACTGTCAGCTGGATTGAGAATTGGCTGGATGACTGGGTCCAGAGAGTGCTGGTGAATGGGGCTGTGTCTAAGCTGGCGACCCGTCACCAGTGGTGTCCCCCAGGGATCAGTGTTGGGTCTGGTTCTGTTTAACATCTTCATTGATGATTTAGATGAGGGGATTGAGTCTATCATAAGTAAATTTGCGGATGACACCAAGTTGGGAGGGAGGCAGGCGGGCTCTGCAGAGGCACCTTGATAGGCTGGAGAGATGGGCTGAGTCCAACGGGATGAAGTTCAACAAGGCCAAGTGCCGGGTCCTGCACTTCGGCCACAACAACCCCATGCAGCGCCACAGGCTGGGGACAGAGTGGCTGGAGAGCAGTCAGGTGGAAAGGCTCCTGGGAGTACTGATTGACAGGAAGCTAAACATGAGCCAGCAGTGTGCCCAGCTGGCCAAGAAGGCCAATGGCATCCTGGCCTGTATCAAGAGTAGAGTGGCCAGCAGGATAAGGGAAGCGATCCTTCCCCTGTACTTGGCATTGGTGAGGCCAAACCTTGAGTATTGTGTTCAGTTCTGGGTCCCTCAGTTCAAGAAAGATATTGAGGTGCTGGAGCGGGTCCAGAGAAGAGCAACAAAACTGATGAAGGGACTTGAGCACAAGTCCTATGAAGAGAGGCTGAGGGAGCTGGGGTTGTTTAGCCTGGAGAAGAGGAGGCTCAGGGGTGACCTCATCGCTCTCTATAACTATCTGAAAGGAGGTTGTAGACAGGTGGGGGTCGGTCTCTTCTTCCAGGCAGCCAGCAACAGAACAACAGGGCACAAGCTTAGACTTGGGGAAGGTTTAGGCTGGATATCAGAAAAAAGTTCTTCACAGAACGAGTAGTCAGGCATTGGAATGGCCTGCCCAGAGAGGTGGTGGATTCACCATCCCTGGAGGTTTTTAAAGTAAGACTGGATGTGGCACTTAGTGCCATGATCTAGTAATAATGATAGTGTTGGTTTAAGGGTTGGACTTGATGATCTTGGAGGTCTCTTCCAACCCAGAAAATTCCATGATTCTATGATTCTGTATTCAGACCCAGGCCATTAAGACTACTTTCTGAATGAATTAGAAATGAACATGTACTTTAGCAGGGAAAAAGGAAAATGAGCAAAGTGAATTCAAGCTGACTGTAACCCTGAAATACTTCTAAAGTAGTTCTGTTCCAAGATATAGAGGCCCTACCTCTCAGGTCTGTAAACTGAGATAAAAAGTGTGCACTGAGACTAAATTCCTAGTAAGCCAATCGGGAAAGCATATGCAGTAAGTTTCTCCATGAATATGAGGCTCTCAGATTTACTCTTCATGGGACATGGAAAAAACATAAAGTTGTTTGTGATACATGCTCAAGGCAAAATGTATCTATAACCTAACTCAACAATATCAAGTAAAGCATATTGAGTAAAGAGGCCTTATTGCACCTTCCAACTACGTGAAAGGATGTTGTAGCATGGTGGGTGAGGGACAGGACAAGAGGAAACGGCCTCAAGTTGTGCCAGGGGGGGTATTACACTGGATATTAGGAAATATTTATTCATCAAAAGCATTGTTAAGCATTGGAGCAGGCTGCCCAAGGGAAGAGGTGCAATCAGCATCCCTGGGGGTATTTAAAAGACAGGTAGATGTGGTGCTTAGGCACATGGTTTAGTGGTGAACTTGGCAGTGTTAGGTTTGCAGTAGCACTTCATGACCTTAAAGGTCTTTTCCAACCTAAATGATGCTGTGATTCATTGATTCTATAACCTCTCCATTAATGCTTTACACTGGCTATCAAGATCACTGAATCACCGAAGGGCTGAAGTTGGAAGGTATCTCTGGAGGTCATCTTGTTCAAGTGCCCTGCTTGAGCAGGGTTGACCATAAAAGGAAAATCGGGTATGACAGCCAAATGCACACAAAGAGAGACCATAGAAATCAGTGACATAAACTGTGATTTGAGAAGGCAGATGCATGACACAGGGTGAGGTTTATAAATAGTATTGAAAGAGTGTTTTGACAAACATGGCCAAAATCCAGCTTTCATTATGGGACAATTTAGGTTATATCAAGTACCGAAATCCAAATTCCCTGCCTTTTCTTCAGTCTGTCTGGGATTGATAAAAGGGAATATGTAGTAAATGAAATTTCCTGACAATGCTCTCTGGAGTTTCTGGTTTGGAAAAGGTAAGGAAATTAAAAATTCTTCATAATTTGCAAAAAAAATATTAAAATCATAAAGCCATTTAGCTTTTATTTAGGATAAATCCAGCCCACAGCAGACCCTGTTTCCTAAGTGAGAATACTACGGAGAGTGGATTCAACAATTCAGTAATTCTTCTATTAAAAAAAATAAAACAACTTACATACAATTAAAATGTTTTCTGCAAGAAAACAAATTTATAGAAACCAGTAAGCTTGTTTATGTTTTGACAGGATGGCAATTAAAAGTTATGTACCAGCAGGCACAAGAATATAAGATAGCACATTAGAAACCATGCACAACTGCTCCAGAAAATTGTAGATAGCAGGGACTGAAAAACAAAAGAAAAGAAAACAAAGTAAGAAATTAACTACTGCTTTTCATAACAGGAAATGTATTCTTTGGTTTAGAAGCACAGCATCCCTTTTCAGCTGTTTCAGCCACTAATTAGTTGGGAACAAGAATAATGCAGTAATACTGAGCTAAAACTTTCTAAGAATATGTAAAAGGGAATATGCAAAAGGGAACAAAGTAGATGCTTTTTGGTTGTTTTATACAGGGCCTATAAATCAGCATTTCGTTCTCAAAAAGCAAGACCACAGTAAGTACTGAATTCTGAAGTATTTTTTCTGTCACTAAATCTGTACAGATTTTTGTGTACATGATACTGACATTCCCTGTACAGAATCGCTAGATCTACTGATAACTGTTCTATGTGAAGTTAATAATCTTGTAATAAAATATCCACAACCAGGGATTATTTACACGTAGTGCAAGCAAGTATTCTGGGGTTTTTTAGGAGTTTCTTCCCTATATTCATGTTCTTTAATGCCATTGCTATATATTTATGCATGCACAATATGAAGGGATGATGGAATATACACAACCTAATACGGCAACTGCTACAACATATCAAAAATAGCTTATAAAGAAAAAGTCCAACTTCATTTTCTTTCTTCCTATTAAACTCATAATGCCTCTCTTTGTTTTCATGTATCTCTTTAATGTTGGGGAATAAACTACAGAGGAAGAAAGGTAAAACAAAGTGATAACAGCAGTGTTATTGAGAGGAGTCAGTCAATACCAAAACTATTTAAAAAGGAACCCTTATTTAAACAGTTACATTTTCCACTTTACACGTGTGTGCAGGGTTCTAGTTCTCTGTATGATACAGGAGCACCCTTAGACTTCTCTGTAGGTCAATAAGCACATGTACATAAATCAAGTGCATGTGATTTAAACACTACTTGTACTATAGATAACATTATTAAGATACCTCACTGCAAGAGCCAGGGGCCAAGCAAATTGACCTCTCTTCTTTCCTTAATGACTAAAGATATAACACCTTTCTTAAAATAAGTAATCAAATATTGCTTGACAGGAACTCTCTTCACAAAATCAAACTGGTTTTGAAGGGTTTTGTTTTTTTGCTTCAGTTAAAAAAATATTGGTTTGTATTCATATAAAACCCATAACGTTTACCAAAAGTAAAGTGCTTTTAAAAAATACCTATATTTTATGGCTGATTATTTTAAGCTACCATTTCGAACAGCAGAATGGCATCGCAATTTAGACTGATTGTATTTTAATCCTTGATGGCCTTCTCAAATACGTAAACAGTAGGATAGCGATAAAGAAGCTTTCACTTCATGAACAACAATGTAATTATTAATGAATTGACCTAATTTACAGAAATGTGATACATTAACAAACATGCATGAAAGCCACTGTGGAAAAGATATTTAAAATGCATATGGAATAGCAGAAGAGAAGTTGGACAGATAATGACCACAGGAAACAACCTTGAATTAAATGATAGAAAATTAAGGAAGAGTGATTAATTTAGATTTTAGGGGAAAGCTTTATCACTGTGCTGCAGTACAGTATCTGAAAAGAGAACAGGAAAATCAAGAGTGCAAACAGGGGAGAAAAACTCTCCTTAGACACTGCATTTCTAGCTTCCTCATTTGTAAAGACATATTTTGTCTTTAAATGATGCTTATAGAATAAGATCTGCTATGAATCTAGTATGAAGACTTCACATCCAGGAACCTCTAGAGGGACAAGCAGCCTTAACATGAGGAAGAGAGAGAGGAATTTAGACATCGAAATGAAATATTGATTACTGGATCTTAAAGAGCAGGACAGAAGTGGGCAAAATAATAACACTCATCTCCACAAAACTGGTTTCAGGTATCAAAACACTGACAATCCTTCCGAGAAGTGTGGTGATAAAGGAGTAAAGGCAAGGAAATAAGAGGAACAAATAATTTAGGCCAAGAATTCAAGCTTAAGGTAATCGTACATTTTAGTTTAATTAAGGGTAAGGAACAATGTTTATTCTTAAGCACACTCCCAGGAATTACTTATTTTTAAATCTTTTTGTGTTTCTCACCTACAGAACAGTAACAGTCTTAGCAAGTGTTTGAATCCAAACACACTTCTGCAGTACTCAGGAGTAACCAGAGCAGCCTCATGTGCTCTTTTAGAGTTAAGATCACAGGATGTGGGGAGAAGAAAAGTTTTCCAGCAACCCATGACAGACTGGAAAATCCCTTGGCAGGAGGTACGTACCTAAACCCCTAACATGTGGCATGCCTATAGTTATTAAGGAAATCTAGTATGCATATATAGAAAAATACAGTTTAGGTTCTTTTATCAGAGTCTTTAATAAACGCGAAAATACAAAAAATTAACTAATAAGCTACTAACATTCCTAGGGGAAAAAATAATTCTTTATCTGGATTTTATAATACTGATCCTAGTTAAAGTAAATCATTAAAACAAATTGTGTAGCTGCTGCTTTATTACATTTTATTCCAGACAAAAAAGGTTTTCCCTCTTCAAACAAAACAGAACTTTAGGAAGCAAAACAGGAAAATAAGACCCCCCCAAAAAATAGCGACAAGGAGCAACTGCAGACCACTGGCAGCATCAAACTTCTGCTCCCAACAGGCAAACAATGTTTACTTGGTTGGTCTAATAGATGGAATCACTAACTATGCACACGAGCACAAAGGCAGAGGGAGGAAGTCAGTCACACAGAACATAACAATCCACTGGGACACATCTAGTAGAGTAACAAAAGAAATCATTCCAATCAGGTTGTTTTGAAGTGAAATAACTTGTGCCCTAGTGGAGCCGAGTCAGTTCCACAACAATGGCAAAGTCACTAATTCAATAAGAAGTCATAAAAAATCTGATTTCCAAGTTTTTTCCCTTGCTGACTGTTACTCCTTACTGATTCTTCTCTCCTTTTGAACAAACATGGCAATGGACCAAAATCAATTACTATAACTATCCCTCATTGCTGCCCTTGCTTTTTGTACACATTTACATGGAACTGTAACTGGAAGAGCTGTGTGACACTGTATTTCCTGATTTTCCTTTTCTTAAAATTCATCATTTATTCCTGCACTGCTTTACAAAGTATGTAATGCAATTGTATTAATACTTATTCTCTTTCTATGTAGTCACAGGCAGATGAAATGCAAGACCAAAAGGCCAACTTGATACAAAACAGAAGTACAATCTTGTAAGAACAAAGAAACAAAACAGTAAAACAACCACCTTCTAGCACAAAACATGTGAAGTGTAACATTTTGGCATAGGTTAAGTCTGTGAACAAAAGAGGTTTTGTCAAATTGACTCGGAATACTGATTAATAATGGAATGACTTATTTTTTTATATTCTGTGGATATTTGTACAGATGGCTACAGGAAAGAATACAGAAATTTACAACTATTAGTTTAAAAAGCACCTTTGCTTTTGTTTCTTCTATTTGTTTGAAAACATTCACCGACCCACTTGCTACATTGCTACATAGAAAACCAGACATTCTCCTTTATACTCACATGTACAAGTGGATGTAAACATATGGATGTGCACAATCCCACAGAGGGATGTCTGACAACCTATGGGACATTGAAGGAAGATGCAGGTATTGAAAGTGGTGGATATGATGGAAAAAGCAGGAATTCTGCTGGTCTGTCTATGATCCTTTAATAGTCACAAAATGAGAGAGACAATACACAAACCAGAATGAGACAATTAAAACATTGTCCTAATTGTTTAGTGAAAGCCAGAACAACAGGAAGATATTATAATGAATAGGACATCACGGCAGTCTAAACAAAGCCATGCCAAAAAGGGAGTAAAAATAAATTAAGGGATGTAAATTCTAGTAATCAGAAGTAATGGGATACTGAAGTCCACTATAAATGGGAGACAGAAAAAAAGAAAAAGATGTGATCCTCTTAAACTGTCTTTAAATAAGAAGTTGAAAGTTCTTAGTAAAAGAGCAATAAGTCACAATCACAGCACATTTCACTCTAACTGCAAGCTAAGGTAGCACAACAATTATAGTGAGGGTTGGGTTTTTTTATGGGAAGTATAGTGCTCCTCTGTGCACTTGGGCTATCAAATAATTTACTTATTATTGCTAGTGGTTTCTGGATTTCTCCCCTCCCTGATGCACATGTTATACAGAAATAGAGAAACGCTAATACTATAATGAAACTGGGTTGTTCTTAGCACATGAAAGAAACCTTGGAAATCCTGACCCACCAGATGGATTTAGCAGCTTAGTCCCACTTCTTGGTCTCTTTATCTACATGAGACCTGTTATGGTAAAGTAGTGCTTCAGGCTTTAATCAAAGATCATAGAAAAGAATGCACAGCTGATACAAGAATAAAATGATATTAAATTCATATAAATTTAGGGAGCACATAGACTCATAGAACAATCTGGGTTGGAAGGGACCCTACAGATCACCCAGTTCCAACCCCCCTGCCCCTGCATGGGCAGGGACACCTCCCACCAGACCAGGCTGCTCAAGGCCCAATCCAACCTGGCTTTGAAATGACAGCTTCTGCAGTACATGGTGTGCCCTTTGTTAATCTCAAAAAGGTTGCTACAATGTCTTCTTACTTTCACTGCCGTTTGTTCATTAGAAAGTCTTCTCTCTGAGTCACAAATTCTGAATCACATATCATCTAAAAAATTTTCAATGGAGGTCTAAATGCTGAAAGGAACTGGTAATTCTATTCCAGTTGGGTTTTTTTAAACTCTTTTCTATTGGTACTAGAGTTGAAATTCATCATGCAGACACACTTTTTTGAATGAAAGAGGACAATGCCCCTGGATTTTTTAAAGTCCTTTCTGTTTTACCATATGGAATTTCTAGGTATCACAAAGGCTTTGCAAGGAAACAGTGTTACTAAATACCTTGCTAAATGGCAATGAATATTTCTGATGGGGATCAGATAAATCTTGACAAAAGGTTCTTCCTACAGGTAAGAACATCCCTTCAGTTCTCTTTCAGCTGGGGAGAGTAAGTCCACCAGTTAGAGAAATCCAGATTTTCACGTATCTCAGAACACCTCTGACATTATAATCTCTGTGATTATACACCTGAAGTTTAAGACTAGATGACAAATAGCGTGGTGAAATTGTTTTAAATATCACTTTCAAAATAGTTGTAAGAACAATGGTGTCAAAACAGTGTAAAAATTCAGACTGATCTAAGACAATAAATGGCAAGCTACAGCTTGTATGGCAACCAACAAAGTGCAGCGTTAATGAGAATAAAGATTT
The DNA here is from genome assembly GCA_033556795.1 of Tapera naevia. Lineage (NCBI taxonomy): Eukaryota > Metazoa > Chordata > Aves > Cuculiformes > Neomorphidae > Tapera > Tapera naevia. The sequence goes on along the minus strand of JAUMJJ010000172.1, from coordinate 9,857,355 downwards.
GAAAGGGTTATTTGCAAACTGTCTAATAATAAGTAATTTCAGATGTCTCAAGGCCAGTCATACGGAGAATGCAGTCGTTTATAGTTTTATAATCTTTGTGACATGGTGCCCTCCAGCAAGCACAGAATGGGTCCTATTTCAGTTGTTTTAAAAGACCTGAACGTATCAGAATAAAGTTGGTCTCAGCATGTTAAAACAGCATGAAATACATTCCCTTGCAAATTGTTTACAGAAAAAATGTGTTTATGGAAATGTATCACTGATTAAAATTACTAAAGGTAAAAGACTCTCTCTGCGTCTTTTAATTGTATTTCTTCCTAGAGTGTGGCTAGTAAGGATGCTATCCTAACTCCCACTATGAAAAATAATAATAAACTGTTTTTTCTCTTTAACCTATTATTTTGAACTATTTTGAAAATTCTACTTTTTAAAAACTCATGTCTCCCTTGAGGAACAAAATCAAACTCCTGGAATTTTGGTCTTGTTAACAGCCACACATCTTTTGTGCCTTGAAAACAGAGCCTGTTAGAATTCTATCTTTAAAAGACCTTAGTAAAAAAGATGTTTTCATTTTGACAATGATTGTTTGCTCACAATTGAGACCGAACACGGAAACCTGAATAGTCTGAAATGAACAGATGAGAATTTAAGGAGAAGTGGTAGAGAAAGTAAATTGGGACCTGAAACATGTTCCTGTTCCAATCAGTCAAAACCCCATCAATTACTGTAAAAAACCTTCATTTGAAACAAGAACTTTCACAGTAAGTGCAATGACTTTCTTAACTTGTAATTTTCTTCTTAATTTAAGCAGTCGTAAGTGACAACTAGATGATTAACTTAGTCTAACACAATTAGTCAGAAATTCAAAGTTCTGGATTAGAATGGTTTGACTGGTGCCACTTTTCTGCTAAGCCAAGAGACAACAAATTTCTGGATTGCATCTAAGAGAACTGTAATACAGTGTTATTGTATGCTACACATTAAATGCCTTTTTTAGTTTCTTTATTCTACTGTGTGATCGAAGCAATAGCAGAAGTAGGATTTGCCCCCGGTTCTCTTCGGAGGTTGGCTGGAAAAAGTCGATGTAGGAAAAGGGGATTTGTGTCCTGTGTTATAGCACAATAATGTTGCAAACCTCTTGTCTGTTTACCATCATTCTACAATTTAGTCATATCACAGAAGAAAAGTATGAAATAGCTTTATGCAAAAAACTTTTGAAGTGAAAAAACATAAAAATATTAATGAAAGTATTCATATTGAACTGACTGAACTATCATTTTTTTTCCCAGCAGAAACATTTGCAAGATTACAAGACTTTCATTGCTTAAATGAAAAACTAATTTCCTCGATATAAGTATTTTTGACAATTTTGTATTTCAACCAGTGATTAAAACTTGAAAAAGATCTGTTTCAAATAATTTTCACTTATTATTTGTTTTCATTAAAAAAAAAGCCTCAACAATCAGGTTTTTTCATAACTGTATGAACAGACTCCCTTTAAAAGCTGTTTGCATTTTTCACTTTTCTTAACTGTTTCAATATTTTGCGGAGAACAGGACTGGATATGAGGAGGCTGTGCAATATGACTGTTAAAGCAAATAAAAGTTCTGTTGTGATGTAAAAAGAAAAAGAATAATGCTGCCAGTCAGCATTCCTCAAGGTCTTCAGACACAGGCAAAATCTACCACCTGTGTTTGGAAGAGCAGCATTATTGCAAACTGAAGCTAATTTACGTATCTTGCATTCTCGGTACTAAGACATTTACAAGTAAACTACTAAATATAAAAGATTACAAGTTTGCTGAATCAGAAGAACCTCAGCTTTTGGTATGATTAGGTTTTGATTGTATTTTTCCTTAGGGATCACTAGTAGCTAATAAGCTCGTGAAAATAGGACTTTAAATAGCAGGAGTAGTAAAAGTCACCCCATGCACCATATTTTGATACAGTTGGCTGCCTAAGGTGTCCTACTGCCTGCAGTTTTAAGAGTTCAGTTTTCATCAATGAAAAATCTATAAAAAACCCTTAAGAAATCCTTATTTTTGAAATGAGAGCTTCTGCAGTACATCATGTGCCTTTTGTTCATCTCCAAGAGGTTGCTACAATGTCTTTTTACTTCTGCTGTGGTTTGTTCATTAGAAAGTCTTCTCTGTGAGTCACAAATTCTAAATCACATATTTCTCAAATTTTATTATATACCTATTACTCTGATAACAGTGATTGCATTGATAGCAGTGAATAGAGACTGCAGATATAAGCATTTATAGTAACTTCTAACCTTAGAAGAAGGGTTTTGCTTCATTTTTTGAGACTACTGAGTCTTTATGCTAACCAGTAAGAATTTGTTCCCACCCTTTTCTCAGCCAGATCAAGGAACTCTGGAGGGCAGAATGTGTTGCTTCCAGAAAAGCGAGTAAGGAGGGCTCATACAGGTATAACCCATCCTCTAAGTATGTGTCATACCAAAGATGAGGAATTGTTTTGCAAGGAAAAAGAGTGGAACATATCCAAAACCACATCTGTGCTATGCATCGACACAAAACAAAGTTTTTCCTTTCTCTGTGTGCTTCTGAACGCAGCTGGTTAAAAACCTAACACAGAGGGAGACTGTACTGTCTTGGTTAATGGTTACATTATATTAAAAGCTGTCATTAAAATCAACTTGAGAGTCTTCATTTATTCCCTCTTACATATCATAACCAATGTCTCATTTGTAAATTCAAGTAAGGTCCTCATTCATTTATAATGTTAAATTTGGATGGTCACAATATTTCTGCTAATTTGAGATAATACAGTTGCATGTCTGTAACAAAGCTTTTGCAGCTGAAAATAAATGGAAATCTTGCACACAAACACGTAGAAAGAATGTTTTCGCAATCTAACGATTAGTATCTATGAAAACATACTAACTAGTTTGAGGATCATGGCATTAATATATGAACGACATCTTCAAAATCATCGAAGAGTTTGGTAACAAGATTATAGCCTTACTCTAATTAATTTATTAATTAATGACTAAAGACTTGTTTACACCCAAAACAATTCAGTTAGTTTTATCAGAAAGTTGATACTGGCATATGACGAGAGAGATGAAGAGGAATGACTTATGAACATCAAGGCTAAGAATTTATTAAACACAGAAAAAAATAAAGCACTAATACACCAAGCTTCAGAACAAATTAAATCCCATGGACTTGCAGGGTCTCAAGATACTATAACAGGTCCAACAATTACGTATGGGACAATGTTGGGGACATACTAGTCAATCATCTGGGAGCTCTACAGTTTTGATGAGAGAGAGAACTGTTAATTAACAAATATTACAATCTCAACTTGGCAAGTAAAATTAAACTCAAGGGAGGAAGCATGGCTGCCCATGAGAAGCTAAGCTATCAAAACCAAATCAGGTTAAAACCAGTGACTGTCGATTGGAAACAGTGAAAGGAATATTTCTGCTGTTTTAATTTTTAGTGGCCCAAAATATCTCCTTAATTGCTCGGTTAATCTTTTTCTCTGAAGTCTCTGAGATATACAAGGCTCCCATATATGCTACTTTGTAGAAGTCCAGGGATCTACATTAACTCTGAGCTTCCATATGAGGTGGATTCTTTCCCTTCTACCCAGATTCCACCTGACATCCTAGGTGTTGCTCTCTAACAGTTGAAAGAATTTGGATTGTCTTACTGCTTGAGAAAATTACCCTTTCTGAGGATGAGCACCTTACAATTTTGAATCATACAACCTGCACATCGCAGCTGCTGCTCACTACAGATGCCACGAAAACACATTTTCTTAGTCTGAAGACAAAAAGATTATTTCACAGAGGTAACAGAATGTCCTTGCATGGACGGTAGTTCCCTCACTCTGCAGATCTGTGAATAACAGCACATGAAGATGCACACAACGTGTTCACAACAGCACAAAGCTGCACATCCTTGTATGATGTCCCTGCATGGTAGGAGGCTGAAGTTGAAACTTGTAAACAAGAAAGCCAAGTTTGGCAGCTGGTCTCCACATACACTATTCTTTGCAAAGGAATATGTTCTTTTCAGATTTCGTTATTAGATTCAGGGATATGACAGTTTAATTATTAACCTGAAAGTAACTCTTGGCATCTGAAAAGTCTAGGATCTTTGCAAGTGTCCTCAATGAGGCAATTATTTAATCTTTTTCTTTTGAATGAATACTGAAATCAAAGGAAGTCCACTAGACATTTTCTTCTATTTGATCAAGGCTGGACATTCTGTTAGTCAGTAGTTTGATGGCTTTCCCACCTCTCAAACTGGATAACAGAGGACGCCCTGTTTTTAAAAGACTGTATGCATGAAGTAGGCCAGCAAAAAAAAATTACTTCTATTAAAACACATGATGTAAGGTTACGCCCATTGGCTACTATTTTTTATTACTGCCATCAACAGTGACACAATAGCCATTTCATGATGAAGAAAAAGCCTCAGCCCTGGTCAGCCAATCAACTGAAAAACACTGATGATTTTTGTCTGCTTCCATAATGAATTGAAACACAGCTCATCTGCTTCTCTGAAGTGTTTTCTCTCAAACAAAATAATTCAGAAGACTGAAAATGTGCAAAATTGTGAAAAAAATATTTTTCTGAAAAATACTGTTTTCTGCTTTTCCTTTTTTTCTATCAGTAAGCTGGCAAATTCCATTTGATATTTCCAAAACTATCATAAACATAAACCATTGCTTCTGCTAAACTAAGTGTGGATGTTGATTCTTCGAAGTGTTGTTTAACAGTACAAACACTGTATTGGATTCTTTTGTGGGTATTTCTCAGTACATTAAGTTTATATAACAGTGTACACCTACTCTGTTTTAAGTTGCATTTGGATGTGATAAATAAAATTTAATATTTTTTTATTGGATACCTGGCTCAGCAGTAGTCAGCAACTCAATAATGAGCAATACTTGCCATTTGCAAGAAAAACTGAAATTAAGAGAAGAAAAACTATAAAAACATGGCTCAGTCTTGTTCTAAAATATTTTATACTGAATTACCACACCTAGAATAAAGTGCCTTTAGAAATGTGAAGGAATGTTTAAAAGGTTTTAATACAAATCAATACTGGCAAATACACCCACAGCTAGATTTTAAAGATCTCCGTTTGTTTCCAACATGAAGGCAACACAGGAAATTCATGGGACTTTTGAGATTATATCACAGTATCACAGTATCACAAGGTTGGAAAGGACCTCTGAGATCATCAAGTCCAACCTATAACTTAACACTAACACCAACACTAACACCAACCATCATCTAAACCATGGCACTCAGTGCCTCATCCAGTCTCCCTTTAAACACCTCCAGGGTCGGTGACTCCACCCCCTCCCTGGGCAGCCCATTCCAATGGCCAATCACCCTTTCAGTGAAGAACTTTTTCCTCACATCAAGTCTAAACTTTCCCTGACGAAGCTTAAGTCCATGCCCTCTAGTTCTGCCACTGGTCACCTGAGAGAACAGACCAACCCCTGCCTGACTACAACCTCCTTTTAGGTAGTTGTAGAGAGCAATGAGGTCTCCCCTGAGCCTCCTCCAGGCTAAACAGCCCCAATTCCCCCAGTCGCTCCTCATAGGGCTTGTGTTCCAGCCCCCTCACCATCTTCGTTGCCCTCCTCTGAACACATTCCAGTGTCCTGACATCTTTCCCAAACTGGGGGGCCCAGAACTGGACACAATATTCAAGGTGAGGCCTGACCAGTGCCGAGTACAGGGAGACAATAACTTCTCTGGTCCTGCTTACTACACTATTCCTGATGCAGGCCAGGATTCCATTGGCCTTCTTGGCCACCTGGGCACACTGCTGGCTCATGTTGAGCTTCCTGTCCACCAGCACTCCCAGGTCCTTTTCTACCTGACTACTCTCTAGCCACTCTGTCCCCAGTCTGTAGCTCTGTATGGGATTGTTGTGTCCAAAATGAAGTACCCGACATTTGGACTTATTAAACATCATCCCACTGGAATCGGCCCAGCTCTCCAATCTGTCCAGGTCCCTCTGTAGGGCCATCCTACCCTCTAACAGATCAACTCTTCCTCCCAGCTTGGTATCATCTGCAAATTTGCTGATGATGGACTCAATCCCCTCATCCAAATCGTCAATAAAGATATTAAACAGGACGGGACCCAATACCGATCCCTGGGGGACACCACTGGTGACCGGCCGCCAACTGGATGAGACACCATTTACCATCACTCTTTGGGCTCGGCCATCCAGCCAATTCCTAACCCAGCACAAAGTGCTCCCATTTAGGCCACGGGCTGCCAGCTTCCCTAGGAGTCTACTGTGGGGGACCGTGTCAAAGGCCTTACTGAAATCCAGGTATACCACATCCACAGCCTTCCTCTCATCCACCAGGCGAGTCACATGGTCGTAAAAGGAGATCAGGTTGGTCAGGCAAGGAGATCAGGTTGGTCAGGCAAGAAAAAAAAATCCAGGCACAAACACATGTGATATTTGATTTTAAAAGCCCAAGTCTGTCGTATCCCAACTGACGTATTTTTAAAATCTCAACTGTAGTAAAGGTTGGAAAATGGACATTCCATTAACTCACAACCTACGTCTGATGTAAAAAGCTACAAAGAAGCTTCCCCATAACACACTGCAAATTATGTCACTGATACTTACCCGGAGGCAAAGCTTCTTTCTAAATTGGAGAGTGAATTCAGACCTTCCACCACCTCAGATCTAGATCTCTCCACAGTAGGAAAGGACAATTGTGCCAACTGTGTTGAATTAAAAGTGATTATTTGGCTGCACCTCTTGCTACTTAATAAGGTAATAATGCATGTAGTAAAATCACTGTTTTTTCTGTCTTTTTATGTCCTGTGTACCATACCACCTGCAAGATTACAAAACCATTAAATTCACTTCTCATCTATGTGACTGGTGTGAGGGGGGCAAGAGGGAAGAAGTATTACCAAGTGATTTACTGATATACAGAACCTTTCTCATTGAAATGACAAGAAAACCTCTAGTCTCGCTTTTTTTTTTTTTTTTTTGTAAAGAAAAGCCTCAAACACTTCATCCAAATCGCATCAGACCAGAGCTTTAGGTTTTAGCCAGACATAAGGATTGCCAACCGGTTGAAAATTCTCTTTGATTTCAACTTCACTGTCTCAAAATGATCCCATGTTGCCTTTTATCTCTATGTTTATGTCTGAAAGCAGCAACAGCAAAACCTCAACTATATTCTTTGAAGGAAATATCTTTAATCAAATAGCAATAGAAAAGGACATATGAGTACATTTCAGTTCTTTACTCTTTTAGGGGCTACCTATACTGTTCAATCTTCAGAACCAGCTTCTATCCTATGTATATAAATGTTCTGTATTTCAGGACAAAAAATTTCAACTCATCAGTTCTTCTGAATGTTGTCAAAAAAGTTATTCAAATGTAAAATATTTGTGGTAAAAATTCACTTATTTCTGCTTCTGTGAATGTCCTCACAAAAGAACTTAAGGTAACCAAAATGTGAAACCAGGGTGACACAGAAGAGGAATAGTGAGTGAAATAGGAAAAAGAACAATGTGCTGGAGCCTTAAAAACTTGTAAGAAGCTACTGAAAAAACCCTTATTCCAACCTCTCCCTCCCCAAAACAAACAGTGATGACAGAATACTTGGAATAAATGAATACATTTTTGTACAACAACAGAGACTATTTAAGATGAGTTATCTCTTAATATTGTCCCAAGCAGAGTTCGACATCACAGCTTTTGGATGTGCGGCACAGAAAAGTTGAACTCCTCTTTCTCCTGTTGTCTTTGAGCCCCAAAAAGTTTCAGTGTGAAAGACAAGGAGACAGGGAGAGAGGCTATTACTACTGAAAAAAAATATACACATGCAATCTGTCTGTTCACTGAAAACTTAGAGACCTCCTGCTACTGAGGATGATGTCACCTATCCATAGAGGAAAAAACTGTACAGCAGCTTTTTTATTTGCACTAGATGAACACTGTCAGAAACTGAGGACAGAACTGATGAGTTTCTTGGTACCACTGAACTGAGTACATGTATTTTATATAAACAGTAGCAGTTCCTGGCCCTCTAGCTCAAAGCATATTATAAATATATACATAATAAGAATACAGTCAATTTAAAACACGCGTTGATTATGTGGATTTAAGTTTTACTTAGAGGTAAGTTTTGTGAATTCATATCAGAAAACCTCATTTGCTTACGGCTTTGTTCCTTCCCCCACTGACCCTTCCTCTCTGTCTCAGGGGCAGCCCAGTATTTCACAAAATTGCTTCTCTGACCTAGGTCACCCTCCTTTCTTTGTAAAATTTTAGTTTCCTCAGTGGTGCAGCCACTTTCACAGCTTGTTTTTTTACCAGGCAGCTTCTAGTATCAAAGTGCAATCTAGTATCCAGCACGTTAATCATGGAGTCAGGGAGTGCTGCAGCTATGTATATAGGAATGTTGTCTCAGCTGACTCATAATCAAAAATCCATTCAGGGAAAGGGCATTTATTAGTTTTGCCATTCAGTTATATGACAGTAGGAATGAAGAGCATTATGTAAATTATTCTCTATTCCTGTGAAAACAAGCATGTAAGGATTTGGTGCAAGCACTTACATTTTTTCTATGAATTTGTTTTTTAATATCTACATTTTAATTTTAATTAGGAAACAATATTTGATTTGGACATTACTATCAAACTCTAGAAGATCATTTGCAGCTGAGAATACATTTACCTTCTGTTAAAAACCTTTGGCTGTTGTTTAACATACATATTAATTTCTTGAGACAGTTCAGGAAAAATTATTCTTACAGATTGTGTGAGATGAGGGCTTTATATTTTGTTGGAAAAATAAATTTATGAAACTACAGGCAATTATAGAAGTATGTACAATTTTTTATCAGTAAGTAGTCGCATAGTATAGACTTATGCTTTTTAATACTGCATGTTTAAATGAGTGTCATAAAAGTACAGTATCTTTTTTCAAATATATAAATCTACAGAAAAATTAAAATATTTATACAGAAATATTTTAAAATGCAAGTCTGTTTGGACAGCTTTTATATTACACCGTTATCTCAAAATATCTGTACAACTAGACTAACATGCTCTTATTTACATGGGGGAAAATGGGCTTTTGCCAACAGAGGAATAATTCCTGAAGAATAACTACTGCGCTCTTAGAACTTTTCCAGGCTTGCCAGTGTAGGCATCTGTCATACGAGTTTCCCCTTGCCACCCAACCATCGGTAAGAACATCCAGGTTGTCAAGTCATACAGAAGCTATTTATAATCACCAAGAAAATGAACAGATACATGCAGATAGCTTTACATATTTTCACAGTGAAAGCTCAGTAATGCCAAAGGTTTAACTATTAAAGGATTTTTTACTCTTTGCAAGTAAACCACGAGAAGGAATATTTCACCATCTTTGAATGAAAACAGTAACATGATGAGGAAAAAAAAATACAGCGCTTCTTCACATTTATGGTGATCCATGGAATGACTTCTGACAGTAGCAGAGGTGTTTTTCTTGACTAGATTTGAGTCAGCAGCAAATAATTTGTAAGGGTATTTAGCAATGAACATATTAAAGCAAGGTCATCACTTTCAGCAATTCAGAGGGAAGTTCTAATTCAGATTTGTATGTGTCAGAAAGATAGCACAATAAAAAATAATACAATACAATTTTCCAGATTTATCACAGTGCTTCTAACACACATACTGTAGAGAAATTACAGAAAAATATGCATGCCCGTAAGCAAGAAAAGAAAAAGGAAAAAAGGAGACAGTCATAACAAGTAAATACAAGGGTCAAGATTTCCATTTAGTAAGTGGGAATCCAAATCTGTGAAGCCTACACAAACAAGCACCAAGACTTATTTTAAGCTTTAACTTATAAAACTAAAATTTGACCCCATAAAAACGAGTATCTCTAAAAACAAACAGTTCCATGGCTGTAATATGTAATCATGGGTTATTTCACCTTTGGAAGATGTGTTTGAAAAATGTTTTGAAGTATTGAAGGACTGATTTAAATACCCTTATAATTCTTGCAAATAATGGATAATAATTTCTATTCTTAAAATTTTCTCCTTCAGTTCCACCATCTGACTCACTTTGATGAACAATGAATTTATAACTACTGACTTAAACCCCAGCATTTTTCTAGAATTCAATGTTCTATTTATATCTCTTATAATAGTTTGTGTAAATAAAATATTGCATCAATTAATGCTAGATATGTGCTTTACTAAGTATTCGTAAGAGATACTATTTAATTGGAATACAATGAATTTATATTTTAATATATAACATTTTGGGAAATGAAAAGCTTAATTTCTTTAAGAGTTCAAAATATTAATCACCCTTATGACAGGGAAACACATCACCCAGGTTAAAGGCATCCTGTTGAATGTAGCACAAATCATAATTCTGCAGATGGAACTCAATGAAGCACAGGAAGAAGCCGTCTTTGTTAAGGAGATGGACAAACAATAATGATATACTGGCATTTACAACTAGACACATAATACTAATTAAAACAGACTAATGTTTTGAAGTAGTATATTAAGTTTGCTTTCTTATGCTGCATTTCTTATGTCCTTAGATTGTGCAGCTTGGGGCTACGAAGAAATTTTCCTATGCTGAGTACAAAATGGTATGACCACTAGAATCACCTAAGCACAATTTGCTCATTTGAAAAAACATTAGGTATTGTTTTGTCTTTCAGTATAGGGAAATCTAGCTGTCTATACTTCAGTTCACGCTGCAGTTACCAAAACAACAGCACTGTGCTTTAAGTTTTTGCTGTAGCAGTTTCCATTAAGACACTTCCCATGTCCTGTTGTGTGCCATCTACAATGTAATAAAAAATGGTAGATCATACTCCTTATTCTGTTTCGCTAAGATGATGTAGCAAAGAAGTTATATAAGGCCAGTCATGTGAGAGAACTTTGAATATGCATGCAAACATCTTGAACAGTAACGGCTTCAGGTGTGTTTTTTTTTAAATGTGGTATTACTGTCCCTTTGTAAACCTGCATGGTAATGATTCCAAGTAGTATTTCTTGCAATGAACTGGAGGAGTTCTTCTCGCTCTATATTTAAGTTGGACTTCTCAAAGACTGTAATTTTTCTAGACATTTCAGGAAGCGCATAACATGTAGCAAAAGTGTGAAAAGAGCCTCAGGTGGCTGTATGGCAAATATCAAATATGAGAAAGGTCATGGGAAAGCCACTTCCTCGTCTTGAATTGCAGCCAAATGGACCTTTCATAAGATGAACTGAATGATTTTGATGGTGTTCTTTTACACACTAGGCATCTTTGAGAGGAGATGTTAATTCCTTCGTTCTTTCAGCTTCTGATGAGAAAAGACTCTTCTTGTAAGGTTATGTTCTCATTGTAATGTCTAATTTTTTTGAGATTCATTTCCAAAAAAGAAACCTGAATTTTAAGAAAGAATACAGATAAGTTAACTTCTTCGATACCTGAAAGTCAGAATTCTCTTTAGGTAAAAGTTTCAGCTGGAGCCTACCACTTATTCTTATGGAAAACAGTGTAAAGGAATTATCTGTTAAGAGTTTGTTGTAGAGAAGAGATCATAAGGACTGTTTTCACAGATAAATGCAGAAGACAGCACTCAAAAGATTAAAAAGGCCGTCACATAAGAAGATAAAGGATATGAATCGTCCTTTCCAAGAACAGGCCAAGAATTAGTAGCCTAGCATGATTTGCAGGGATTTCTGATGTGAAAACTGAGCTGTGAAAGATCCTGCAGTGTGAGAACTGCAAAGCAACCTTCCTTGTGGAAGCGAGGGAGTTACTGAACTTCAATTTAAGCATTTGTGATTTTACATATTTAAATAAGTAGTCAGCATGAGTGGTTTTTTGTAAATATACAACAGGGTTGTTTTCATAAAACTCCTTTTTATCTCTTAAGGGACTTGGTTCTACAGTCTCTAAATACAGTTAAGATTGTATCTGTACTGATGTGTATATTATAAGAGTCTTTGAGAGAGCGAGCCAGATGGCATATCCAGAAATTGGACTGCACAGCTGTGAGGTACAGTATACACAGTCTGTTTATAAGATACATTAGGCTTTCAAGGCAGTTCAGTTTTGACTGACAAATTGAAAACCAGAACACTTGAAAAAGAGAGTACAATGGTTGCTGCTTTCACAGTATCACAGTATCATAAGGTTGGAAAGGACCCCTGAGATCATCAAGTCCAACCTATAACCCAACACTAACACCAACACTAACACCAACCATCATCTGAACCATGGCACTCAGTGCCTCATCCAGCCTCCCCTTAAACACCTCCAGGGTCGGCGACTCCACCACCTCCCTGGGCAGCGCATTCCAATGACCAATCACCCTTTCAGTGAAGAACTTTTTCCTAACATAAAGCCTAAACTTTCCCTGATGAAGCTTTAAGAGGAGAAAAGGTAGAGTTCTCCAAAGTACTTTTATACATTTTTTTACCTGAAGCCAGAGTTTGCAGCACTGATAGTGTAGATGTCAGAGGATACTTACAATGACACTTAGTTACGGAACATAGGGATTCTGACTGCTCTGCCTGGTCAGAATTTATGCCAGAAGAGCCCAGTCTAAGCAGAAATTATTCTTCTTGGTGGGACCATAACAGAAGATCTTCAGGTAGAAACTACTGCAGAACACAGACCAGCTGGGTGTTAAATGGGAGTTTAACAAGGAAGAGGAGATTTTTTACGTAGAATAGTTATGTTCTGAGGAAGTTACTTCCCAGGGCAACTGCTGCTGACACTGTGGTGTCAAAGGCACCAACTATACCCCGGAAGCAGTGTCCTATAAACAAGTTTACTTCAAAGTAGGACAAAATCAAGGTGACTCCTAAAAACTGGTAGGATGAGATCTGAAAAGAATTTATTTGGAATACTAACTTCTTCTATGTCTGTAACTAGCAAACTCATTTCCAATGTAGAATTTAAATGAATCAAATTGAAATGTAAAATTATATTAAAAAAACATCCATTCATTTTTATCCCCTGAAAGAAACACATCAACTTCCTGTAGCGGGAGTTTACTGTAGACAATGAAGAAAGAAAATGCATGTCTTAGCCTATCTATTCTTTTAGATGTATCCCCACATGAAGCTGGGCTTTACAAAATGGCCCATGCAGGGTCCATGAGAGCATCGATATCTTTTGAGCAATGGCCTTATCTATAGAGGAAAAAGAAGACACACACAGTATCCATTAACAAGAGAGATTATTCCCAGCAAAGCTTAAGGAAGAAATAACTCTTCTTTTCTGTTCCTGTAAGGTCTTGTGGTTTTCCTGTATTTGAGACTTATGTTTCACAGGTTTTTAAGGACTGACAGTCCTTCTCCAAGATGTACAGTTGGAGGGAAAAAGCATAGGGAATGAGTTCCTCAACTCCATTTCTACATTAGATATGGTCAAGTGATTTAATGGCTGATGAGCAAGCAGCATCCTCATAAGCAACTAAGATTATGAAGGAGGATGACAGGATGTTCAGTGAATCAGCACTGAATTTTTGGATGACGCACGCTGATGTAAAAATGATAAATGTGTTGTTCATGCAGGGGAATACAACTTGCACCAAGTGGGGCTTTCCTATGAAATTTTCCTTTGGAGGAATTTGGTGGACTCAGAACTACAAGGGTGTGCTGCTATTGAAAGAAGCTGAGTTTAATACCTGATAGTACGTTTCTTCTTTCCGCATACCAGTAACTTAACTGAGAATTTTTTTTGTGGCTTTTGAAGTGGCTCAAGATGCCAATATCTCTTCATGTCCTGTTCTAAAGATGGCATGACAGAGTTAAGAGAATGGGTCAAGAGATACTATTAGTTTCCCTGATTCCTTCAAAGAAACTGGAGCAGGTTTGGGGGGAGGCTTCAAAGAGTCAAACAGCATCAAAGGCATTTGTATGAAGTTTGGAATTCATTCTGGTTTAAAGCAAAGACAGGAAAAGAAATGTACAAGACTCAGAAAGAAAAGCAGGTACCTAACACAGAATCATGAATGTGCTACAAAGAAAGAGTGGACTGCAGCAGACTTCAAGAACATCAAGAAGAAATGCTCTGATCTGGCAAAGCAATGAGAGGAATTAAGATGAAACTGGAGTTCTGTTCACTACGCGGATAGTGTGCGAAGGACATGGCTTCGAAGTGTTCCCTCATGGATGGAGCTTACATGACTGGGATACTGCTACCCAGAGTCCAGTACAGTCAGACAAATGGCTTGTAAAATTTTATGTAATTTGTCATCACAGTTGCTTCCTTCAAGAAAGCCATCCCACATTTTGTCTTAATCACATTTTTAAAAACATCCTTTCAAATATCTGATTATGTTCAAGATTTCCTTTCTTTCCTACACATACTACATCATCAGCTTGTCATAATAACACTTAAAAATCATAAATATAAGTTAAATTATAAAGAATAAATAGGTTTTCTTCACAACATAATGCATATCCATGTGTTTCTGGAAGTGGTAAGTTAAGACAACATTCCAAAACAAATAAACATTGGTGAGAAATTAGCTAACCTTTTCAAATCAGTTAAAAGTAATGCTCCCATTGAGTACCCCGCAAAATGAAAAAGCAAAACAAAGACTATACAAAGCATTTAAACTACAGGTACCAAAATCCCATACCTGGTCTATGGTGTGTATACAAACAGAACGTAGAAAGGCAAGTGTTTGCAGTGCCTAATATGTTGTTAATTGCACTTTTAAAAAGCTATATAAAAGCAATGTCTATACTGCATTCAGAAGTACTAATACAGCTCATTCAGAGAAATCAAAGATCATTTTAAATGGAAGGTACACAGGGGTATGGGCTGAACCAGATCTGTGGATCTGTGTTGCAATGTGCAATGTTGATGACTGGAGTTATTAGAAGCGTGATGAAGCCGAAACAAAACCCAAGATCAATGGTGTGACAAGGAATTCATTACATCCTTTCTTTTGCTTCAGGATGAGCTCTGAAGGCACTGATTTTCAGCATGGAATATCAACCAATGCATATGTTTGTAAGAAAAGGGAATATATTTTGTCTTATATTTTTTCATTAATAATGTGGGTTATTTTAATAAAAATTACACTTGTTCACACATAGTGAAAGCAGAGTGAAGCTAAGTGACTTCCTTAAGGTCACAAGAAACTCTTTACAGGAAAAACATGTAACTTAAGAAAATTACTTTTTACGTGGTAAACAACATGATACAGAGAACTGCAGAGCCTCTTCTTAGTGTCAAAGCATTATAATTTATTACCACTAAATTATGAATTCAGGTAGTGTGGGATTAAAGGAGGCAGATTACTTTTATTTGAAACGGTAGCAAAGTCACACATTTATAAAGAGATTTAAGTAATTTAAAAGATATAAATTCAGAGCTGTGCTTTGATTAGAGGAGAGTTATGCAGAAAGCATTAGGGAAAACCAGAAAAAAATCCAGAAACATGACAACTGGTACTACAAGATACGGAATGTCTCTGAAAAAAAATACACGTGATACAGAAATCGTGCCTACAGCTGCCCGAAAACCAAATATTTTTGGGGTGGTGAATGTTAATATCTCCTGAAGATAATTTTCCTATTACAGTTGGATTTAATATCTGTTCAGACATTATTATTAAGAGATACAAAGTTTTTAGCAGAGTGATTCCATTCCCTTCACTGTTATACATTTTAGGTTGTATTTTATAGTTTATATCTGAATTAGAGTAATGAGAGAACTATTTGTTCCCTGATGCTATTTAAAAAACTCCTCCACTGAATAGCAGAACTACAGCAATAAGGTATACATACTTACTGACCTCCAGTTAACAGAGTTCAGTTTGGTGTATATGTATTAATTCCTACTGTACTTGAAATTAACGAAGCAAAACCTGTCCTTTCGGTTCTTCAAACAATGTTCATTCTAAATCTGTAGCAAATCTATTAAAAGTATAGTCGCAGGCTTCTACTAAGTCAGTCAGTGTATGATCTTATCAATGTTAAATCTAAAATCCTAACAGCAGTAATTATAGAAATACTCCTCCTCACTGACATCATAGACCTTTTCTACTATGGCTATATCTTGAAAAAAAATTAAGTGCCCTGAAGTCAGGCGACAAACTGTTCAGATCATTTCTATCACGTGTAACTAACTACAGGCTTTTAGGGACATATCATTTCTCAGACCCAAGACAGAAAAGAAAACTGTAACTAGGTGTAAACCTAAATGGCTGAGTTTAACTTAAATATGATAATGGATTAGAAGATTTGAGATTAGCTGGTACTGCTACTGGCAAGGGATAGATGCGGCTCCTCCAGGACAGCAACAAACATAATGTCAGCTTTGCTGTGGAAGTCTGTAAGGAATGGGAGATGTATATTGTTTTTCAGGATCAACAAAATACCTACATCTATGATTTTTAGCATACAGCAAAGCAATGAATTACAGTTCCCATTGTTCTAATACGAAAATTCTGTGTAGGTCCATCAAGACAAATGAATTGAAAAGTCAGAGGAGAAGTGCTTCTTTTGAGAAAGAATGTTTTTCCATTAGTAATGGCCAAGTCAATTGCACCTCCTTATGCAAGTTTACTATGGTTAATATTATTTGTTGTTTTCACTGATGATTTTCCAAGGAAAGCCAGACTAAACTGTGACTTAAAATAAAAGACAATATGTACACTCCAGAAACAGTTTTAAATGAAACTCTCAATCGTAATTTTATTCCTTCTTGCATCAAAGACTCATATCAGAAGGATTATTTCCTCTCTGTAACAATACAGAAACATTTAGGTGAAAAATGAGTTTCTCTTCCATTCTCTACAATCACTGAAATTTCTGTTCACTTTTGCGGGTGGACTAGGTAAAAGAAAAAATTTAATAATTCAAAAACATGTAAATGTGGACAATAACTGAAATAGCCGATTTCTTCTCTGGTAGATTTTTAATTTATTTGCTATTTCTTTTAAAACTCAAATATTCATCTGGATGGCAGTAGTAAAACATCAAACCTTTTCTTTCTAATTAGGTGGTTGCATCATCTCTGTTCTCTTTAGCACAAGGCACAACGGACAAATTTAATTTTCACCAAAATAAACAGTTGCATGAAGAACTGCTCTTCTAAGGGCTTTCTGTATCTGAAAGCAACAGCAATATCCAGCTGAGTCAAAAGAAAGCTCCATTGGGCTGGTTGGCGGGTGTAGAAAGGTTGTGTGTAGATTGTCTCCACAATGAGTCCAATTTTATTTTGACACAGGAGAGTCAAAAAATCCAAAGACATTTTATCTTTCTTTTGTTCACCCTGAGAACCTACAGTTCTCTGCTAAATACATTACCGTCTATTCCTTGTTATAAATACCAAATATGCTTTAAAAAAAATAATTAAATTAGGCTAGAAGACCACAAGATGCTAGAAGAAAGAGACTAAATTACAGCATTTGGAGAAGTTTGAAAATAACTTAAATATATCAGTGCTTATGCCCTATTACAAACACGGAAAGTTGTATCATTTAGTTTTCAATCAAGAAAAAATGATGTTTTAATGGCAAGTAGAAGACATTACCTTGTAAGTAGCTAAAAGCAAGACAAATGACCAAACATACAGCAAAATATCATTACAAAGTTGACTTGACACAGATCACAAATTGTGTCGCTGAAAGCAAATTAATGCACCTAGTCACATTAAATGGGCTGATTATTTTATTGTTACTTTGAAAATGCATATGTTTCCTGAAAAGTGATTTCCTAAATCTGTGTAGTATACTGGGATCAATCACTGCTTCACAAAAACAAGTTTATCAGAAGCACAGAGCTTCCATCTTCCTATTTCTGTAGGGGTCAGAAGCTGTCAGTGCTTTTAAAACAAAGTCTTTAAAGCCAAAAAAAAAGAAAGTGAAGAAAGAAGAATAAGAACCAAGAAAGACTGAGAAAACAAGAAGTATTTTCTAAACAGCATATATAAATAAATATATATTTTGATATATTTTGAATTTTGACCTGTTTTTCTACCAAAGCTGTATAAGTATCAAATCTAAGACTTGCAGCAAGGCTGCTGCAGTTCGATTAATTTGCTGAACACAGTCACACCTGCAGATCCAAGCGTCAGAGAAAACATTATTAGTTTTCAGTGTTTGGCCTAATTTTAACCTGGGTTTAAGTCTATCAGACACTTCAATATCTGCAGTGACTTCTGAAAATTTAAAAATTATGATTTAATGAAACAGAGAAATCACAAATTATACTACTATACAAATAATGATCATAATTTTCCAGCTATGCTTTAGATAACATTATTTGCCTATTCACAGTATTGTTAAGAATACTGAGGAATTGTAATTTTGTCATCAATGAAAGTTCACACATTTTAAAAGGTGATCATTGTATAAATTAAGTGTCATAAGCACCACTGTCTGCTGTGAATTTTAGAAGTAATTGAACTGTGGTGTCCCAAAGGGTATAGATATAATGTATACGTCCTCACACACAATGAATACCATTAGCACATGAGGTCTGTTTGCCAGGTGTAAGTGATGCTTCAGAGTGTTCTGAGATCAGAGGAAAATGGAGCATCTGTAACCCCAGCCAACAGCAACTGAATCTTCCTTCTGCCCTATGACTGCTAAGGATACATTAAGTCCCACTGTTTTTGACTGATGTTTCCTGAGAGGCTGCAGCAGCATGGGACACACAGGACACCTTAAGAATCACTCTAGCCTATGTTAGATAACCAGCAAAGGCATGCAGCACATGTTGAAGAAGGATGTACCCAATGCCTACCCCACTGCCTTGAAAATGACTCCTGTAAAAGGAAGTCATGGCTTATTAACCATACTGTAAGACTATAAACCACATTTTAAGTAGAATTGGTTGAAAGTATGACCTCTAACTTAACAAATATTTCTAAACACAATTTTTCTGATTCCCTTTCCCTAAGAAGTGGCAACTCAACAGACAAAAAGCCTGCTGGAACACTGGGAAATAAATATGTCAGCGGACAAGGAAAGATTTAAAATATATGCTAGTGCTGCTGTTATTATAATTATTATCCACAATGCTTATTTAATATAACAGCAGTTAGGAGTAATAAACTTTTAAAATTCAAAGATCAATCAAGGGAAAACATTCCTGACCTTGCTTGTGAATTGAAATTGTTGTATAAGAATTGCAGCAGGAAGCAGTAAAGTTCCACTGGAGATCTAAGCTCAATACATCCTGCGCTGCTTGCAAAGCATTCACTATGTTCCCTTCCAGGGAAAAGAAAATGGCTTAATTTTAGAAGAATTTTGACCAGTTTTATAATTCCATAAATATTATGAAATATTTATAGACAACATACAAAAGAATCCAACCCAAGGGCTTTCATGAGGTTGAAACAGCAAAAGTACCATAGATATGTGAAAATAACTGAAGTTCCATCAAGTTTCTGAAAGAATACCTTAGTGGAAGATCCACAGTTGAGGGGAAGAGCATGACAGGAATGTGATTGGATAAAAAATGTTCCAACCTGAGGAGTTTCAATCTTCTGCTTAATTTTATTTAAAACTATATGGTCACAATTATAAAATTACCTTCTCTAAATTAGATAAGTGAAAATCTAAATTAAATATTATAAATATAATTAAGTATAGCGAAAATTCGTTCAGAATCAAATACAACAGGTTTTTATTACGCAAAATATGTCAGTTATGTAAACCTCTGAAAACACCTCTCAATTTCTCAAATATATTTGTTAATGGATGTGCATACTTATTTCTTTGAGCTGAAATTAACAGAATTTAATCCATTATGGTGTGTAAGTATTCATACTGATACATTCCCAAAGATGCTATTAAAATTATTAGAAAGCACTGTAAAATACTGAAGACTTTACAACAGCTAACAGATTCGTCTGATCTACCTAAAATGTAAAAACATTTAGTTTGCATTATTTACTGCAAAGTTAAAAGAAATATCCTTCATCCATCAACCATGAGAGAAGGAACTTCCAATAGCAAACACAAGAGAGCAGGGACTTTGAACGCAGGTGTTGGACTGCCCCATTTTGCTGTTAAGACTACACTGCACAGAACTGTGCTTTTAGGTGTTGCCTTCTACTTGTTCGCTTTTGCAGCCACAAATTAATAAGCTGAAGCAAATGACAGACCCGATATGAATTGAAAATAAGGGATCAATTGCACTAAACCAAAAAGCAACAGATAAGCAAGCAAAGAGTAGATGCCTTTCAGCAGTTGGTATGCCAATGAGAGATGGCAGCAGCTAGAGTTACGGTTCAGAGAGACTTTCCACAAATGACAGTGGCCCACCTGCTGTATGTTATTTTACAGCAATTCCACAAGCATTTGAATACAATAGAATGCTCGTCGCCTTCATGTAAAATGCATGACAAAAGTCCCTATACTTAAATTGCATATTACCATGAGTAGGAATAAGGTAGGTGTCTTTTTTACACAGTCTGTATAAAAATAAAACAGCTAGAAATCCTACTATTTAACATTGTTTATTTTGTGAGATTTCTGAATACTGGAGCAGAAAATGGAAATGTGGCAAAATGATCTTCCCAAGAATGAGAGTAGCTTTTTCAGCCCATGAAAACTAACTCATCAGGTTTGAGATTATCAGGTTATTGGACTCAATACGACACAATAAAACAGGACACGGAAAGTCTAAGGAATACCTTTTAAATGCATAACAAAAAATAATCCATGCTTTTAACCTGTGCATATCAAGGGCATATCCTGTCATGGGACTGGGGGTCTGTAGGATTAAAAATACTGAAGCTGGAAAAGTAGCATTTCCAGCGGGAATTAGAAAAAGAACTTTCACCAAACAAACATCACTACCTTCACTACCTTATGAAAGCAACTTGAGAAAAGCTCCCAGTTTCTGAGAAAGAAGTATGTTTCCTAAAGGAAGAATACAAAAAGGACTCAATGTCCCTCTCTGTCTCTAAGCCAGCTTCAGGGACTTCTGTCATTTCTGGCCACAAAGCTCAAAGAATGTAACAGAAGAGGGTGTACAACCCTGTGCCATACAGAACTGCTACTGCTTCAAACTATCTGAAATCAAAATGGTTGCTCTATTTCCACTGTAGAAAGAAAAAAAAATAATTAACTTCACAACATTAAAATTGTTTTTTCTTCCTTATTGTATTCCTACTGTACTATATCTGTGTACCATACAATGATTGCCCTGTGGGTGGGAATATGTTCGTGTCATTCCAGACAGAGGAGGGAAGCTCCTCTCACTTTTGAAGTGTAGATGTTTCACTGGTGAATTGGCTGTCTGGGAAGTGGCAGGGATCCTAGACAATTCCTTCCACACTGCATCTTGCTAGAAAAATTTTATTATTAAACATTACTGATACCGTTTAGGCTCTATTTTTTCCTATATTTTTAAGTAACTGAAATGCAAACATCCACATCTCTGCTCTCTGCGAGAAACACATACTAATCTTTCTTTCAGAGAGTTTTAGACTCCTTCATTCAATTTTTGCCTTTTCATATAAGATTTTACTTTACAATAAAGACTTAACCATTTTGGTATTTAAAAACAACAGAACAATCGGATTACTGAGAATTTGGAAGTGCTTTCAACTGCCATACTTTACAGGCATTTTTAATAACCATTTGTTATTACTGTTCTGTAATATGGAAATCCATATTGTTGTTAATATTGCACAAATTCACAGCTAATCACATTATAGTACCAAAGGAACAATTATAGTATGTGAATGTGTATAAAGATTAATATACATATCCTAATAAATCCCAGCTGACCCATTAATGTATAATGGGTCCAAAGGAGGCCTCACATCCTTAGTATATAAATGGCACATTTCTTTTCCCCTCCACTCCTTTCCTCATTTTGTTTTATATGTACCAACTGCCATAAAAAGGAAAATTAAGCCATACAGAAATCCTTGCAAACATCAAGAGGCTAATCAAAAGCACAAACCACTTTCTTTTCTTATTATACTACAAGAATCAAGCTAATATTTGACATGCAAGTACAATGAGCTTTTTATTTTCCACACTTCTATCAGAATAAGGCTTCTGAACTCGTGGACAGACACCCATACCACGTGCTTTGCAATGAATAACTATTACAGGTGGGTAAATGGAAGACCCTTCAGTTTTAATTGTAAATTGTAATGTCTTTTTCTTGGTTTAGGGCACACCTTCAGCTCTTTCAATTAAATCTCTTGTAGTTTAAAATGAAAGAAAAAAAAAAGAGATAAATGATCCTTTTTGTTCTATAAGATATGCTTTTCAATAATGCTACATAGTGACAACTCCTTGTCCTCCTGTCACATCCTGTCCCTTAGACCATGCTGCAGAAAAGCAATTTTCTGCCTCAAAAGCACTCTATTTTTTAAAAGTTTGTCTCTGGGCAATTTTCAGGTCTACTAGAGCTGCACAACTGTATACAGATGAGAAAGACCCAAAATAGGGCAATTTATTTGATTCCTTCTCTTCAAAACATTTAGCTGAGATTGCATATCCAACAGAGAAACCCCAACAAGAATATTCAGAGATGACCTGCAGTGACACACATCTCTTTTTCACAAGAAATTTGCATTAAACATCTTCTCCAGACTCCTCAGATAGTCTAGATTTGACTTTTGTTTAATATGACCTTTAACACAAATATTTCCCAGGATATTAACAGCTAATTTCTTTTTTTAAAGGAGATTGCAAGAACCAGACAGTTAAATAAAACACTTATGGAGTTTCTCAGAGGAAAATCAGTTTTTTGAGGTTTTGTGTGGGTTTTTTTTTTTTTTTAGAAAAAAAAGTAAGAAAAGATGTGCATTCATTTGAATCCAGATTCTTTCTTGTTAGACAGTAAAGAGCCGTTTGGATAGGAAAATACATCCTCCTAGTGTTCAGCTCCTGGAAACTTAGCATTTCCTGATGCCTGAAGCTAGTTAGACCTCAGTATTCTCCTGGTACAGTTCTGCCCTAACACAGTAAGGGCATTTCATAATACAGCAAAGGCCTTGACTTTATAACCATCCACATCTTGAAAATCAAACTTTACCTGCATGAAAGTCTTTAAGGAATTAGGATAGCTTCAGGATTTGGACCTTCGTCTGGTAGGAATGTAACGTTCACTAACATACTGTATAAGTTAAAAATAAACCTTGATAGTACTTTTGAAACTTTTCAAGCAGCTAAGTGAATTTTCAAAGCTGAAAAATAATAAACTGTAAGCTCCTTAAGGTTTAAAATCATGTTTAAATTGCGTATATACACTTTTGAAAATTTTAAATCAGACTGATAGCTCATTTACCCCTAAAGACTTAAATTTCTCAATTTTATTCTACTATTGTTGCATTTAGTTTCATGCTGGAAGAGAAATTACAAATGCACTAAAAATCACTATTAATATTGGCACCAGAAAATAATAAAGCATAAAGAACATCTATAACCATACATGGTTCTGATTAGTGGATCAGACCCCACAACCTGAAGCATAAATTCTCTTTGCTAGTATGATAAATCCCCTTAGTAAGAATGCATTTTGCATTTTTCTGTGCCTGATGTATGCATATTTAAAAATGAACTGAAAGGGAAATGTCAATTTTCTCCTTTTTCTAAGGTGTAGAACTATAGTTCTCTCCAGTACAGAAGCATATTCAGCTAATTAATGTAATTTACTCAATTAACTTTTGTGCCAAAAATGCTATCATGCTGCCAGGGCAGCACCTATTAAACAATGCACTATTTAATTGAAAAATGCAAGAGTAGTCCTTAACACAGAGAATGAGGCCTCTCCTTTCTTCTCCATGGAGACTACGATAACCACAAAAATACAGTTGTGCTTTTGATCCTTCTATTCCCTCTAATTTTCTAACATTTCTCAAAATTAGCAACGAATACACAAGACCTCCGTAAGGATAATGTCTAGACTGTGTGTCTAGATGGAGTTCATTCAGAAGCTTGCATCCCTCACAATCCTTGTGATTGGAAGAGCCAACGCCTGCAGCCAGAGTCACAGAGTGACACAGCAAAGACCAGATGTCTGAGATTGTGAATGGTCAGTGAGCTACAGCTTAAGATTAGCTATGAATATGGGCACCCTTAACCTTGTAAATTTTATCACATTTAACTGTATTTCTAGTTATCTGTGACTCCTGCTCTGACAAAGATGCCTCTTTGCTGTCCAAGAACATGAGATGAGTGGCATATCCCCACATTTTCTACTAACATGCTTGAGTCCTGACTAAGTGCATCTTATGCTGAAACTCGTCACTTAGTTCACAGCACATAACATAGAGTTGGGTGCCAGTCCAAGTACTACTTGCTTGAAAACTAACTGATGTCATTCTCTGTAGTGCTCATATGGGAGTCCCTTTTTACAGTCCCCAGTAAAATTCACAGCTTGACAATTCCAAACCTTTAATCAAAAATTAATCTAACCTGAACCAAAACGAAAATCAAAATTAATTTTGTCATGCACACAAAAGTAAAAATGGAAAGAAAAACACCCCTCAAACTAGAAATCAAAATAAATTTATGAAATATATTTTCTACCCTCCTCTTGCAATAAGATAATAATAATAATAATAACAGCAACACCATCACTTTATTTCAACTTTGCTACATAACTGTAACCAGGTAACAAGAATATGTTTATAATAACTTTGATGAGGATGTTTGAATAGCAGACAGACAACTACTTAGCTCAAAGTCCTGCTGAATGAATAGCTAGGGCTTCCTAAGTGACATCACTCAAAAAAGGGTTTCTTACATCCTTTCAAAGCCCTCTCATTTACTTCCATTACACAGCAACTTTCTATGCCTAATCTTGGTTTGTCCCATAGTTTAACAGAGGAAGTAGTACCACCATTCCTATTTTAAAGTTTTCCTTGTACTCAAGCAAATCATATTATCAAAATGAGATATCTTTTTCAAAAGGAATAACTTACCTTCATGATTTCCTAGAGTGTATGTAACTTTATTTTTATCTTCCATTTTGGTTTGTAATGTCATTTTTAATGTCACATTTTTCAGAGGAATTGCAGATATGTGTTATTCAAGTATTTACCAGCATTTTTGTGATTTTGTATGAACATTTTGATTACTCAGAATTATCTATGAAGTTGTTTGAGCTCTGAACATTTTACATAAACAATCACTGACTAGTATTCTCTTATTCATTAATAAGACTTACATGTAAGCAGGTGGGAGGACTCAGCTAAATATCTCTAAAATCTCAAGCTAATATCTAAAATCTCACACTAATATCAGTAATTCACTTTTAAATATTTTATAAGTTAAAAACCTTGAGTGAGGGGAATTGTGGTTTTTTTATGTATTTGAAGAAACAAAAGGTTCAAACAAGGAATTGAGTCGCAGGTACAGTTCATGAAAATTTGCTCTTTAATTAAGAAAAACATTTGTGGATTTTTTTTTTTAAATTGAGTTGTCTCTTACCCAATGGCAGCACATGGATAGCTTTTACTTCTTGGATCTTATTTAACGTTTGCACATTTTAGCCTTACCTGAGGCTAATTTCCCAGTCTGTATGTGTGTCCTGTCTCTCTCCACTTAGTAATTTTTCAGCTGCGTGTTTGTCAAGTGTTAACCAAATCAGAAAAAAAAACAAGTCTTAAAGATAATTAGGACCCTACAAATTCCAGAGATGGAGATCCAGATTAATATTCCGTGGGAGAGGAATGTGAGTAGAATTCCATCATTCTGAAAGGAGCTGGCTGGGCTAATTGGCATTAATGGAGCCACAGACTAAGCACAGCTCTTTTGTTTCTCAGCCAAAGAGGGCAATAAGAGACAAGAGGAACAGGAAAATTGGGGTTGCAGTTGAAATTGGTGTTGTTACAGTACAAAGAAAAAAATATTTCCAAAGGAAACCCGTTTTTATTCGTTCTAGCTCCTGAAGCTTCATATTTCTGCCAGTTGGTATTTCATGGTATATATGTGGCAGATCACACTGAAGTACATCGTTGTATCAAAGAGCAATTAAAACGGGAAAACATAATATCACAAATTACTGGCATACTTTATCAATTCTTTCTAACAGTGGATGTAGTCAAAAGTAAAAAGCCCACCATTTTTTGAGCTACCAGAAATTCACTGAGAAATGGTAACAATTATATTTGATCCTCTCTGATCACATCCTAACTTCTACAAAGCTGCTACACTCTGTTAGAGAGGACAGAGCAGTTGCTGCGCTCCCAACGGAGTTTATGATCAGCAAATTACCTATTATTAGTATACTAGTTGCTCTTGCAAGATTTCAAAAAATGTCATAACTTTAAATAATGACTTTAGATCTGCAGGCCTTTACTTGGAATCCTGCATGAAAACCAAAAAAATCTGATTCTTTAACTGTTGGACTATCTATAGTTCTGTCTTCTATATTTTAAAGGAAAGCAGCTACATGTGAAAAATACCATCAAACATCAAGTTATTCCATACAGCTACAGTAAAGCTTGCAACATCCTCTAAAGATAAAAAAATGAGTTGACAGACAATTTTAGAAGGCCTTTGTCAAACAATGAATGCTTTGAAACTCTACCCTGCCCTCATGTTCTAAATGGTGTGCAACCTTACCATTATATGTTACTGATCTAAATGTTTGTGGTTATGACTAGCATGATGTTACTAGACGAAAAGCAGTAGAAAATGTATTCATCTAACGTTTATTTATCCTTTAATTTTTTAAAATCATTATTAAAATGATCCCAAACCAGGATGAAGACTTAATTCAGTTCTAAGAGAGTCACACAAATCCTCAAAACCAAGCCGGATACTGATTTATCTGTATACCCAAATGCTAACCTCAAAATTAAGTAGACTCCATCACACAGCTGATACAGAAACAAAGAATACCGATAGAGCATAACCATCTGTGTAATTCTGTAAAATTTTTGCCCTCTTCCTTCGCTTCTCCACTCTGTTCCCTGATTTATAGCAGCCAAGGTAATTGGCGACAATCCTAAAATACAGCTGAGGAACTTCTAAATGGCACCACTGCTCATCCTTTATGCGAGAGACACCTACACTACATACATGAGCCTTTCCTTTTGCTGGCAGTGTTCCTTTGATGAAACGACATTATTTTGTTAGGCCGGTGCCATGATAACACTCCTACTAATATTTCTTTTGAAGCTTCTCTGGTGTGTTAAACTGACATACTTCAAGCATACATATGATTAAGAAAAATAAAAAATCAAACATTACTTATCATACAGTCATAAATGATACATCACAGTTGTCTGACTGTAGTCTGAGTAGGAGATAATTGCAATAATGTAGTTAATACTGAATGACAGCTGGCTAAGTGACTCTTTTATGAAAATGTCTTTAGATTAAATGTGTAATCCTTTAATAACTTCTAGCCTTAGATCCTGCACATATTTACAATTTCCAAACTGTTCCAAGCCAGGTTAAATATTTTCTTTATCTGAGTGTGTGTTTTGTAGTGTTTTGTGTCACGGTACTGTAAATATTCCTGAGCCATGGGTGGCTATCTACACACCTGCTTTCAACACTGAAAATCTCTTTCAGCATACTGGATGTCTCAAGCAGGATAAATAAGTTGAGATAGCCTCAAACGACCTCAAAATTTTCCCAGTATTGAACTATGTAATTTAGATAGCCTTATGGAACTACTACAGTTACCACACCATTTCTGGACTGCCCTGCGGGTATCAGACTTTCTGCAGTGCTGTGATTTCACTCTAGACAAGCTTCCCAAATCAGAAGAGTCCCAGAACTCAGCCTCTGGCTATCTTCTTTAATTCCTACACTTGGGAAAGATTCACTTTGCTGTATTTGGGGTGTTATAATAAATTTATACCATTCCAGACTGTTTAGACAACACAAAGCAACAAGAAGAGGGGAGAGTTTCTTCTTTGTTGCCAGGAAGTATTTCTCTCTCTAAACAACTATTTTGAAAGATTGTTTCTTCTAGTTGTAATAGATAGCACATACTAATGTTCTATAAATGCTTGTGAGTCTAGAGAAATGTGTTTTTAAATACCCCAAGTTATTATTAAAAAACCCCAAACTCCTGCATGTGGGGTTTTTTAACATACTTCGCAAAAATGGCAACCCCTCAGGCCAACTCAGTTTTCTAAAACAGGTTTCTTTGCACCAAGAAATTACTTTCCCCATGTGGTCACTCACCAATATTTATAAGGGAAGGTCACTTTGAATGCCACCAGCAGATGAATAAACAAGAGGGAAGGAGGGTTTTTCTGTCTTCACTGAGCTGGCTGATTTTGCCAAAGTGATAGCCGACAGTGACATTACACAAGGGAAAAGTTGTTGTAGTCTCACAGTCCCAGCTCTGCTGCAGAAAAAAAACAAAACAAAACAAAAACAGGGAGGAAAAACATATGTGTATAGTTTTCAAATAAAAGTAATGATAGAACATTAAAACTCTGATCTCTGGACTATAAATAAGGCTTTAATCTTGGCTTTGAAACAGTTATCTCAAATCTACTTTAAAAATAAGATTTAAAAAGACCCCTAAGAAATTTAATATCTTTCTGTAAAATTAATCAATCACTTGGAGGGTTCAGTGGAAGGAAATGGCCATAAACATCTTATGTACTCAGCTGGTGGTAGAAGGCAGACAGAAATGACAATTCTGTTTAAAATAGGGAAAAGCTGAGATTTGAAGTGAAGATTGTATACAGAATATATGGCAGGGAATGACGGATTTTTTTAGGTGAACACGGAAAACTTAAGGGAAAGGTGAAGGATTAATGAGGGATTCCTCTTTATTTATTTATTTATTTAATTAATTTTTCTAGCATCTGTGTGAATTATTACCTATATGCCTGATATATCCTAAAAGAAAAAACTGTGATGAATAAGTAAACAGCTCTAGAAATCTTCAATAGGGTCCTTTACCTTGCAGGGAATATTATCATTGGCTTTTGATACAATTTCTGCTGCAGGGAAAGACTTTCAAAGCTCAGAATGCTGAAGTATTGCCAGGCACTCAAAGACCCCCTGCTGTGCGCGTCAAACTAAGAAATCTCTCTGAACTTGTCGAATTAAAAGTCATCTCTCTCTCTCTGCAACCCCTGCATGAGCTGGGAAGCTCTGTCCTCATTTTTTTAGGCCTTCCACGATAAACAAATGGAGCCTGAAGCATCTTTATTCTTTTCAGGCACATAATTAAAATTCTTTAAAAAACGTAATGGAAGGCAATGAATTTCAAAAGGAGGTTCTAGTTAATAAAGAGGCTAGAACAGTTTCAGTAGGCCATACTGCTTTAGCATTCAATTCTATTTCAAAGGTAAAAGCAAAACAGTTTGTTAAGATTCTGGGCAAGTGTCTTTTTTTTTTAAATTTATTTTGTTTGTACATCAAGAGGTTGCTCCAAACTTAAATTATTTCAGCAGGATTTATGCTTTCTGGAATGTCGTAAGACTTAATTACTGAAACAGCAAAAAAGAGCATATTATTAAAATATGAACAAAGTATTCTTGGTTTCTCAAAATCATTATTTAAATATCCTGTAAAAAATTAAAGAATATATTTGTTGAAGAATTTGTATTTTCTTGTTAAGACTCTTTCATTCATACAAACCATTGTAAACATTCACAACCTTGCAAATTTTAATGTAATGCATAGAGTGCAAATATTGTGATTGCTATTGCTGCAAAACATTGTAGTGATTACTTTTACTACATATTTTTGATGTTGCCAAGAAAAGAGCCAGTGCGGATATAATGAATAATTTCAATTTTATATAAAAGGAATTAATAACTTTCTCTTTGGATTTGAATACCAGAGATTATCACACAACATAAACTAAAAGGCAGTGAAGAAAAGACAGTGTTTCAGGAACTCACCACTAAAGTGACTTCCTAGAGAGCTCAAAATCTAAACCCAATGTTTTCGAATATCTCTTTTAGAGTGACTTTCAGCATCCTTCTGTATTGGAAGGAAAAATGGCCTCCATTTACACTTTTTTTTCCCCCATGTTGTATCTTTAAACTGTTATTTCTGGCCATAAACGACCACATAAAATTTATTTTTTGGGGATTTTCCCTAGAGAGACTGGAGTTTCTGATGTTTTAAGGGAAGTTATTTATGATTCTTGCAGCATTAAAAAAAAGAGGTGTGGCAAAGCAGCAGTACTCTTATGATTTCTAGGTAGCACTCTGCTTCTGATCCTTGTGATGCATCTGGGAGACCTGAGACAACATAGCTAACACAGCTGCTTTTGATGCTTGCCAAGGGAAAGCACCGTGTGTATTCTGCATGGGTCAAAAATTTTTCTAACTGGTAGAGATACGATTCAGTTAACTCCACTAGAAAAGGCAATGCCAAAGTTGATCTAGCAGGAGCAAACTAATTCTACACGACCAAGTAATAGCTCTGAAAGTCAGATGTCTTTCCTAGGTTCTTTCCTTTAAGTAAAAACTATGCAGCATATGTCACAGTCCATTCCAGAGGCCACGCTGAACAGAGAATATAAAGAACTGCACCCAATTTGGTCCTCTCTATTTTCTGCAGCTGTCTCGCATTACCTCAGCAGGCTTTAAACGCTCAGACTCCCACGTGCCTTCATCTCACACCCAGAACGTGCAGCATACAGCTTCAACTTTTACTTTGTGCATATGCAACTTTCACAGACAGCACAGAGTCCAACCACTATGCTCTAATCCAGACAAAATTCATTGCAAGTAATGATCATATATTAGATCCAACAAGACATCATACTGGCACAAGATCAGCAGCACCAAAGGCTATATTGCATGTTTACACCAGTCTGCTGTTTACTAGGGAGCAGCCTATCATTACAAACAAATAAAAGACCAAGGCAGTCCTTACTATGCCTACTGTATTCCTGCGCCCTTACTAGGAAAAAGTTAACTACTCTTAGCTTTCCCTTCAGACAAACTAGGGTAATTTATGAACACGTATTTAACATCTTTATTTTTAATTGTGTGCAGTATCTTTATGGGCCACGAAAATAACAAAAACCATAGGCATAACCAACAGAAAAAACCATGAATCAACAAACCCCATAATATAAAACAAACATAGCTAAATTAGTATTTTCGAATTTCATTTCTGCTATAAAACTGAATTAACGAAAGCACTGTGTTTATAAAACATAACTCATCTTTCACCATAATTTGCTCTGTAGAATGTGAAGGGCATTGGACAAAAAGAAAAACCTTTAACAAAAAGACTGTGTCTGATATTATAAGAAAAAAAGTGTGGCCCAGCATGGGTATTTCATGTCTGTTTGCAGAATGAGTAAAGGTTCTTTTAAGTTCACTGAGCACTCACTGTAAAGTTTACGGAATATCAGTTGCTTAGAAAAAAGAGGCTACTGAAATATGAGTAACACCTATGAACAAAAGTGATCAAAGTCTAGTTGGCTGTCAGAACATCTTCAGTTTATTCCACTGCAATACACATATTACTTACTGAAAGGTGTGCGTGGGATATAAGGAACCCAGGTCACCGTCTACTGTCACTGGGCCTGAAATTCTCATTTTTTACATTTGACTTCCTTTATTGATTTCTTTTTCATAAGAAGCAGCAGCTGAATAATTTTAAAAACATTTGGGAACACATTTACAACAGCATACATTCATATTAATTCCCCTCTCTCCCCCAAGCTCAAATTATTTTAAGAGCTGTGAAAAATTCCAAATTCTCCAGAATTTGTTTCCACTCATACACTGATACTATGACAGTGATGTTACAAATCATATCATACATTCTTGCGTATCTTGAGCACACCTTTTGTAATGGAGAAAAAAAAATCTCTTTTATACCATTTTCACATGAAAGTTTATTGCAAGTAATTTATTCCTTCAAAACACACTTGATGCTTATAAACACGTAGCTCATATATGTCACAAAAGTAATATATAACTTGGGCAGAAAATTAAGACACTTGCAGCAAAACTCTCCCAGATACAGTTTTGATCCAGTAGTTCAATATTCTACAGACAAAACTGCTGACAGATGCTACCTTGATAATTTATTATGAGGTACTGCTATTTCAGAAGATGGCAGAAGATGGAGTAAGTGAATGTAAACCCAAATTATTAGTTCAATGAAAGCAAACCAGAACATTTTAGCTGCTCTCTCTTTTTCAAAATAGCTTAATTTACATTTCCTAGGATACAATATTCCATATAGTGTACAAAGTTAGTGTACATCAGAACTTTAACTTTTTTCGAGACTATAATGCTCCTCCACATTTTTCTTGTGTCTTACTTAGTTAGATTAATACAGATTTTTCCACCATACTTTTAGATCATATATTCTGAAATCACCACATACCTTTATATGACAGATTTAAAGCAGAGATTAAAACAGAACCATGGAGGGACAGAGGAAGCAATTCCTTAGCAATGTTTGCTATCAAATGACAAGCTGTATAGATTCAATTAAAAATATTAAAAATAAAAGCTTAACCTTATCAACAAGTTCAATTCATCACATCAGTACTGTTTTTTTGTGTTGTATATTATGTAGTAATCACAAAATAACCCAAAACTTTTCAGAAACTATTCCACATCGTTTTTTATCTCCCCCATGGATGTAGGCATTATGACCCTATCCCCCAAAATAGTAAATATTAGAAATTATTGGAAGTACTAGAAAACTACATTTATCATATGCTTTAAATGAGATATTGACAGATGGCAATGATGAAAATAGATATTCAATAAAACAGATTCTGGTTTAATTATTGTGTACTTAATACAGCTATCAGGCCCAAAGTCTTAGAGAAGTTTAGAGTATGAAAGGAAAAAATAATTATCTTCTGGCAATCCTGTCTGTATATAAAATTACAATATGGAAGGTAACTATTAATGATGAGATGGATAAGTTTGCGTGAAATCTTTCCGATGATTTTTAGAGGATCCATTAAGCAAGCATGCAATTGTAAGCAGGTGTATATTAGAGAGTGCAAAAAGCCTGATGCCCTTTTTGCCACAAAACTGAAGAAAGGAATTGATAACACTTCACAGAAAATGATAAACCTGTGTTAAAAGAACTAATTCCCATATCTTGATGTATTTGCTTATTTCTTTGGGTTGATATTCTCTCATGAATTCTTTACCTAGCACTTGTGTAAGAGCTCTGTGGCCCTAAATTCCTCCTATTTCTAAATTTCTTTACTCCATTATTTTGCTAAAATCCATGTATTATACTTTATTAAATCTCATTCTGTGCTTTTCCTTAAGTTAAAATTTGTCACACCCTTAAAGAGTTTTAACAACAACTACCACTGTGTTCAAGGAAAAGCACTCCGTACCACCTCAGTGATGTGAGTTGTTGGTTTTGCAGTCAATTTAGAAATTCTTTGAAACAAATTGCACTGGCAGCTTCCCTTTTATACAGTTCAGAGTAAGACACTGGCAGCACAGTGTATCTGTCAAATTCTGTGTTGAAGAACAGAACAGGAAACTAACACAGTTATGACAAGCAAACACTTTATATCAGGAAAGAAATTTATGCTGTTGATTATTTCATACTGTTAGAATGCTCTGTTACATGTTCACGTGAATAGGATCACAATTAAAATGCTGAATTCTAAAATATCTTTGCAGACTGGAAGAAATTTAGATAAAATGAAACACCTTTTAAAATGATCACTTTTTATATTGAAAGATACATTATCATAAGGTACTGCTGTATGTGGTAAATTAAAACGTAATATTTTTCATTTGTATTCAGAATTACATGAAATTCTTATTTTCCAGTAATAAATACAATGGATAGCTCATACAGTGTTTTAGTTTGGTTAAAGTGGGTCAGCATAATTTCTAGTTTTACAGAAGTTGGATGTCAGTTCCTAAAATCCAGTATATTCACGTATTACATAGAATTACCACACTGTAACTACTCTAAATTCTTGAAATCCAAGGGTTATAAATTTAAAGAAACACCAAATGTTTACATACTTCCTCATAAAAACATGTTAGTTTACTACTTTAGATCTTTTAAACACATCTACTAGATACACAGGATATGGATATATATTGATAATATCGTCTCCTGTACAATTAGGCTTCTTAAAATTTGTTTCTTTTGTATCTCAGGATCTCTTTTCATCTCAAACTAACATTGTGAAAAAATTTCTGATGTTTTAATGCACAATTTTAGAGTGAAAGAGAACCGTTTTGTTTTTTCTTTTAAATAAATTTTAAGTTGTACCTATGAATTAAAAGCAAAGCAGAACTATATCTTTGTATCTGGTCATCTGTGACGTTAACAGGTACAGTTCTGAGTCGTGGCTGATGGATGCCCTCGTATTGAGTCATGAGGTTCAGGATGGACCCTCTTGCTTTCTAAGCTCCTGCTCAGAGAGGAAGCGTAGGTGTGGCTGGGTCTGACCTTAGTCCCAGATTTGGTCAACAATTCATAAACTAAAGAGTTACCTGGAAATATGTATGTGCTAGCCACCAATCAGAGTTAATGTTACCTGTCAGGGTATTGTCACCCACATGGTAAATGCTTGCTGCCAGAGAGACAAATGGGCTGCCACTGGAGCAGTTTTGACAGTTTCACAGTGCCTGTCAGGGCCCCTCATAGGACTGTTACTGAGAAAATTTTGCAATGCTGAAACAGTAGGTAATTTGTTTAAAGAGACAGATAAAAAAAAGTCCAGAATTACACTGATAAATGCACTTGCTGTGTCAGTGCTAGATGATTACAATCGGTGAACAAATGATCATATATATATATAAGACATAACAATTGAAATTTGAGTTAATAGTTAACATCTGACAAAGTCAGAGGCACGACTTCTACCAAAAAAGGCATCCCTTCTTGGAGGGGAAGAGAGGTGCAGGTCCATCGACCTGTCCATCAGGTAAGGTGGTCATTTGGTTCCACCTCCCCAACAAAAGGGTTTTCAGGTGCCAATTTTATACTTCTGTGGGGCCTCTTTGAAAGGTGGGACTAAGTCAATTATTATGTGTTAATTGGCTCTTGGCAATCCCTGTTGTGTCATCGGAAATGGGTCTCACACCCACAGTGTGGTTTGTCGCACCCTCAGGGTGGGGAGCTCAGTATGAGCTTTCAGGGTTCTTTTGTTCTTAAAAGTAACATCAGTCTGTGAGGCCTCTGCCTGGTGCCAGGTGTCACTCAGCTGATTTGTGTTAGGCCGCCACCCGGTCCACCAATCTTAGGAAGTAAAGTTATTCTAATTGAACTGCTCCCTTTTGTATTATTCAGGGGCTTGAGATTTTAGGGGCAGAACAGATTTTACTATAAATAGGCTTATTATACACTATGTATGTTAGATTGGCTGCAATGTGGGTGGATTAGTCACAAGCACAAGTTGAAACTGATCACAGTAATTGGTAAATAAAGCTCGCGCTACAGCTTTTACTGTCACATACAAAGTTTGTCTATATCCAAACACATTAAATGCATTAGCATGAGTTTATGTTCCACTAAGACTGCTCTTGCCATTTAAACAAACCTTTTTTTTTTGCTATATTCACTTATTACTGAAGAATCCTCTCACAATTTATATTACTTTCAATGTACCAGTTGGGGTGGTTTGTTCCTATGTATTTTTGAACTCAACGTTATCTCTGAGGCATAAAAAAAATCCAAGATGACATTGTTAAACTATTCTTCACATAATGAGATTTGCTTGTAAGAATTTTCAATAAATTTTTTTTTAAAAAAAATATTTCTATAAAATAACTTGCTCAAGTTCACATACAGTAGAGATGCTCACTGGAATTATTTGGCATTAACTCTTTTTTCATTTCAGCTTGCTACTTTGTTTTAGGTATGCATATGCTCAATTTCATGGCAGCAAGTACAATTTATTGACGTTACAACTGTAATATGCTTGTGCTGTATTCTATGTGATAACTGGAAAACAAACATCATACAGAGTGAGGCTTTTAATAAAAATTTCTCATGTAAGGGCTGGAAAGAGTTCTGTGACCTGTGATGAATGGAAGCATCCAGAGTGGATGTTCTATAGAGCCTTTTGGACTCAGTGTGCATTGCACAGGTAGCAGCATGTGTGTGGACTCAGAATCTCAGCTCATCTTCCTACCACACATTTCTGTATTTTGTATCACTTTTTCTTTTCAAATTTAATTCCTTCAAAATACTTTTCATTCCAGAAATTGTATAAAGCCCTAAATAACTTTCTAAATGAAGCCTATTATATCTAAGCACAATTTATCAGATCTTTACTATTTTAACTACAGTACTTACTTGTTAACTCAATGCATATAATAGGGATCATAAAACAAAAACATTTATAAGCTACTTGTGTCAATAGTAATCCAGTAGTATGTACCTCCATAACTGTAACATATTATGCTATAATTTTATTTATGTTATTAGGATAAAAACATGGAATAAACAAGAACTTGCAAATACTGATGCAAAGAAGATGTAAAGGCATGGTAAAAGAAAAAAAAAGAGAGATTTTCCTAGACTGCATGGTGGTGATTTGATAGCTTTTAAATAATCTAAATAGTTGTTTTAAAAAACGGAAATGTGATAGGTTTAATTTACCTGGATCTTGTTAAAGCATTTCACTGGAAGTTAAAATGAAGATGAGAGTGCAGAGAAGAATTACAGTATAGAAAAGAACCTGGGTAGTGTCTGAAAGAAGAATTCTAGTGGAACTCTTTAAATGAGATGGATCTTATGTAACGCCTTAATGCATCAGGTAAAAAAGTGTGCCAGTGAAAGCTGCTGACACAATTTCATTACTTTCAATATACAAAAGGGGTGGAAGATCTTACAGGAAGAGCTTTATGATTTTGTCAGCTACATGACTCGAACATAATGAAATAAAAGTTAAAAAAAGCACTTATGAACTAAGCCACTAGAACACATGCATTAAGTACTAGAAAAGGATGAAGTGTTTGATTAGTTTAGCCTTCCCAAATGAAATCTAAGAAGGAATATGATTACTACCCATAGTGGTAAACAAAAGCTGTTGGAAGAACCTTCAAGCCTAAAATATGACAATAAATACCTATAACTGGGAACAGCAGCAAAGGTAGAGACCCAGAAGAAAAGTTCTAACCATCAAAACTCGGTTGTTCTAGCATGCTATTTCATCCTGAATACTGAAAACCAAATCTTATCCAAAGAGATACATTTATATAATGTCATTTCCTGGGACAGCAGAAGCTGATTATTTGTGATCCTGTCCAGATCTATGTTATTTTGCTTTCTTAGGAAAGGACAAGACAGCAGAAAGAATATATTTAAATGTACTCTAAAAGACCAGTTTTCAAAGGCACCAAACACATATTTTTTAGGCATGACTTCTATTTACACTATGAGGCATGATCGATGCTCTACATCAGGCCGTAAATTCCTTCAAGAGTTTGATTTAGACTGGGATATTAATTGCTATTTTTCTGAATATTAGACTCTGCTCATTACAGCTACCAGAATATCTCTTTTTACACATGTTCTCTTCACTCAGTCCCAGTTTGTTTCATTACTATTTCTTGAAATTTACCAAGATACTGAAATTTTCGAATGATTTGCATGAAGCTGATTATGTAATGTGCACCATTCTACCCCAAAAGCAGACCAAAGACAAGGTAATTTTAAAATAAGCTTTTAAATCCAACTAGTACATAGTTTCTTCCTTGTCCCAGTGAGTAAATACTTTGCTCTAGAAGACTATATTTCTATTTTTTTTCAGCTTCATAAATCAAGGAAGGGCCATTAGAAGAAAATTGCATCAAAGAGGAGAAACTAGCATCCTAAGAAATCTCCTGTAGGTTGTCTATAGTTTCTAATTTTACTTTACTTAAGCAAACTATGGCAAACTAAGATTTTGTATAATATAAAGGAAAACAAACCTTGTTAGTAATTAATCTTTATGAAATACACAAATCTGGAATATTTTACTTATTCCAAACTGACAGAATCAAAATCAAACTGTTGTCAAACTCTATTCTTTGCTCATTTTCCCTCTGCATCTTATCATAATAAACCTCTAAAGCCACATAAAGTCAGAAGAACTCTTCCTTAGTCTGAAGTACTGGAACCGGAGTCTATGATTACGAATTTTCAGTCCAGGTCTTACAAGGGGATATGGAATCAAAATAAAAATTTCAGCTTTTCTTAGGAGGAGTAATTTAAAATCAAATTTACAATCTCAATAAAATGTCAGGTCTTTTTCAGCAGGAATTAATTATCTCTCCAGTTTGCATACTAGCTGGGTGTAGTGGCTGGGACGGTTGAGCTCTCCCATAGCTCATTATCTTGTTTCACTCTATTAAGTATTAATAGATGCATGACGTGGCCTTTGTGTATTCCAGGATACTAAAGCATTTCTGTGATCCAGTGTCTACTGGTCTGTTGTTTCACTTTATAATATTACTTTCTTCCTGGTGAAAAAAAGAATATGTACTCAAATGTATTTTACCAAAACATCAAAAAAAAAAGGAATATAAACCCATGCCTATTCACTAGTTTAGTAGTACTCTCTCCTGTGCCTGAAAGCCTACTGGAGAACAGAAGGCAATAGGATGCCAAGCACTGCCAATCACTCCTTCTCCTGCATTCACAGCATTCTACGCAAGCAGGACTGCACACTCTCATAGAATGAAAGAGTGCATTTTAATTCTTTGTTATATTTATTTTAAACCAATTTAACAGAGGTAAATCTACCATCTGCCAACTTAATGCTCCACTTTCATATAAAAACTTAGTCAAATATTTATAATTTATATTACTTACTTAGCAGAAAACTGAGAGCAGTTCTGAGAAACATTAGGAAACTGATTTGTCATGAGATGACTGTAATTCTATGCACTTTAAGATGATACGATAAACTCCCAAGGAAAATAAATAACACCATACAATAATTAATGTTTAGCTTAGAAAGACAGAGAAGGACTTCAGGACTATCTGGTTCAGTAATTTCTTCTACAGAAATTAAATCCCTTTCTTAAAACTTCCATTTTAAAATAAATTAAGGTATTGGGGGTTTGGTTTGACTGATCAGTTTGGTCCCTGCTCTAGGAAGACAGATGCTATACATTGTTATCCAGGTGGTAGGACAATATTGATAATTGCTGAGACTTATTTGACTATGAAAGCATGCCTGAGTAAAGTCAGACCTTTACCCTTATCTGGTGACCAAATTTATAGTCAGGGAACAGTCAGGACTCAATTACTGATTATAAAAATCTATTATCTGAGCTTCAATATGTCCTCTGTGTACATGTTCCTTAAATGTGAGGTGAAATTCCAGAGTCTCCAGTCTGCTACGTCTCTGGTAACTCACCTTTGGCTTTTTTGCTGGACTTCGGATTGTATAGACACAAAAGAATTAATTCTTCAAACAATTTTGAGAGTTAAATGCCTGTGTTTGTTTTAATTGTTAGGTGTAATAATCAAAACATTTATGAGATTATGCAGATATATCAAGTTAGTTTAAAACTTGTCTGTTTTTGAAAACAGAAACCTGAAGGTAGTGAGGGTTCTCACTGAGGGTTAAGTATTGTAATTTCTCATGCTCCATAATTGCATGGGACTAAAATGCTCCAAGCTAAGGAATCAATATACTGGTGATACTAATTTAGATAAATAGATGTTTTTTCCAACGGCAAAATATCAGTAAAGCGTCCTAGCATGCATTAATCTCCAGCTGGGAAAATATTCATTGGTTTTAGATAGGAAGAGTGTTTAGATACTGCCATCTCTGTGGGAGTAATTACATGTAGACTATAAAAGAAACAATAATTAAAAGTACACCTGAAATATCCTATTGAGCTATTTCTAGAGAACAGGTCATTTTATCCAAGACTCCAAATGACTATCTGGAATTGCACAGGTCAAATCATTCTTCCTCCATATTACCTGGTATTTTCTGAAAAACAAGACAAACCCCGTACAAACAAACAACTGTAAATACATTATGTATTCATCTTTGTGCTACTGTAAATTGTACAAAATATTTATACTATTATTTGTTTTTTTTCTTAATTGGCAAAATAATTAGGTAGGTACAGGTCAGAAGCCTAGAAGAACACATATAAATTATTTCTAACAAAATATCTGAAGTCATTGTTTCAGAAATACTTGAAGTATTTCAATTGGAAGGCAACACAGCTGCTATATGATGTCATTAGCCTTTTGACATTGCTTTATTTAGTTACAGTTTTCAAATACCTGAATGATAGCATTACCAGTTTTTTCTCAAAATGTTTGAGCAA
Source organism: Tapera naevia (assembly GCA_033556795.1). NCBI lineage: Eukaryota > Metazoa > Chordata > Aves > Cuculiformes > Neomorphidae > Tapera > Tapera naevia. Next base: position 9,817,178 of record JAUMJJ010000172.1, on the reverse strand, counting down.
CCCCTCAGAAGTATAAATAATATATATTCATCCACTTATTATATGCATTAAACATATCAGAAATTTCAGTCCCTGAACAAAGAAGAGAACTCTGAAATATTTACAAAATACAAGGACATATTAGTAACTAGAGAAACAGTACTATCCTGAATTAACTCTAATACTGTTCTTTTCATTCAAGAATTTCATGGCATAGAGTCACTTACCCCGTGACGAACTTTTTCTAGAAGAAAAATTTGAGGCATTTGCACTACTGGTACAAACAACCCACAAAATTGTGCTCAGGTGTCTTCTACTTTCTTTTCCTACTAAGTTAGAAGGGTATTCTTATGTGGCCATTAACTGAATTAATAATAAAAAAGGGACTTCTAAAAACTACAGTATAAAAATAAAATGCCATAAAAACTCTGAAGAATATATAATACAATTTTTTTCATTATTCACTGAATTACTCAGGGGCATGTCTACATGGTATCACAGATTGCTGTGTCCAAGCACTCCAAAGTCAGTTCTCTGAGAGCCTCTTGGCAGACTGCACACTCTCTAGGGTCACCGGCTTTTGTATCTAATTGTTTTAACCTAGCACTATAGAGAGGCTAATTAGTACTACCTGTGAGAGAGGGAAATCGACTTGCAGTAAGGCTGCAGTCTAGTTATTCCTGCAGCTATACTCTTTTCAGGTCCAGAAGCAGCTCCTTGCAGCACTGAGGCACTGCACAGTGTTCCATGTACCCTATCTCTTGGTCTCCACACCAAATGCAAAATTCTCAAAAGAGCTTAGTCACAGTGAAACTACTAAACAACACTGTTAGTCTCAAAGATTTGTTTCACAGGATATAGTTACTGCTTTTTACGAAGAATACCCTCAGATTTAGTTAGCTAGCCAGGTGTCCTAACACCAGAAACTGCACCCAGTCTTTCAGCAGATGATTACTTATCATTGACAAGTAATCCTTCTACATTTAAATCTGTTTTGTTGTTAAAATGACATTAAATACAAAGGTTGCATTAATCTGAGCTAATTTATTCAGTTAAAAAAAAAAAATGCAAAGGAAGAACTGCTACCGCTTAGTTACAGCTTCTCATGCACCCCACAATATCCACTGGAAGAGGCCATTTCATGTGACAGAAATTACTGCAAGTTTTGAACCAAAAAAATTGAGTCATTGATTTTCAACATCTGTTTTCCTTTTGAGTTAACACATCTTTGAAGACCAACACATCATTATTAAACTGACTAGTATATTTTAAAGCAGTCTGTCCTGGTTTAAATTGTCTTTCCTGAATTAGACAGCTGAAAGATGGTATCACTTCCTATTCAGGATCTAACAGTAGGGGTTATTGAAAGAACTGAATTTCAACAAAAAATGTTATATTTTTGAAGACCTCTGTTCAGTTACTACTTACACATAGAACTGTAACTGAGATCAGTGGTAATTTTGAATAAGCTTGATCAAGCTTCTATTTTGAAAAAAGTTTATTTATTTATTTTGTCAATACAGGAAACAGAGACCATAGCTCAAGTACTATAGTACTCGTATGCCAAAACACAAGTAGTAAATAATGACTTCAGAGACCAATATATGCAAGATCTTTAACTTTCTACTGTTCAATTATTTCTTGTCTTGCATTTTATCTGATATCCCTGTCTCCATTTTATAGTTAATGTTGAAATGTCTTTCTACACAGTGGCACAACAAGGAAATCCTTTCTAAACCAGTAACAAATGTTTGACTTTTACAAAGAAAGAAAAAAAATGGGAAAACAAGACACCAAAAAGAGACTGCTAGGTAACCACAAATATATGTAAAAAGAAAAGTATAACTAAAACTTATAACTATTCTAAAAACTACAGCTCTGATTTGAAGGTAGAAAAGTTCCATGCACAAATTGAGACACGTATCTATGTTTTTTTGCTGAAAGTTTCACGATAAAAAAAAAATCATTTGCAAGGAAAAATCCTTTTCCTCTATCATGTGTGTGCACTTAAATGACCAGATCATCAAAATATTTCATTTCAGAAAATGTGGAATCGAATCCACTGTTAATTAAAACTAAGATCTTAATGACAGTTTTAAAGAATTGCATACTGTATCTCTGCTTAGACAGCTGAGGCCCAAAACATTGCAACATCTCAATCTGTTGAATAATTTTTTTGTTTTGTTATTTTTCCTGGCAACTTGACTATACATCACAGCCCTCAGTCAAAGAAGAAATTGCACAGTGTACTATTTGAACCTAATGAGTAGGTTATACATTAGCAAGATACAAATTAAAGAACAAAATTTAGAAAATACAAAAAAACGTCCCTGTGATCTATTCCACAGAGACAACTAAGTTGAATTTCATACCATACATGCAGATGATTCTTTTCTATAGGTGATTCATATGTACATTTCTATAATTGGGCAAATACTGCAAAATTTATATTACTGTTCTTAACTTTACACAGTTGCTTGAACTAAATATTTTTTTTTCAGATATTACGTAACATCCATGAAAACAGATTTCTCATTTAATAAAACAAGTAACGTGCACAGAAGCTGAGAAACTGTTTACACGTTGAATCAGGACAACTGCAATCCATGCCAACATGAAAGCTCAGTATTTCAGAGACAAATGTAAATAAGATCCAATTCAGAAATTATTTGCACAAATACTTTAAAAAATTATTTTGACTAGTTAGTGCATGCAAGATAATTCAGATCCTCTTAACAACACTGCGGACATTAATGGTAAAAATAAGACAGATCACTGTAAGTTAGTCAGCTTGCTGCACAAACAGGTTTGGCACTATTTCTTGAATGAGAAAACGCAAAAACTTATTTTCTAGTGTTTTCAGAAGATGAGAATTTTTGAGCTATTACTTGGCTTTTATTTTGTAAACAGGGTGTGAGATCAAACACCTTTAATGTGCTATAGATGCATATGGAATAATTTTTTATGGCTTCACAGGGTGTGCAAGGAATGGAACTCACAGTTTATTCAGTGACTGAGATCAGCTGTACATTCTTCTAGCCAAATACATAATAATTTGTAACCATGTGTTACCATGGAGTATTCAGATCCTTTCCCTTTTGTTGATGAACTCAGATTTAAAAAAGTACACCAAACAATGTTTCCTATAAGTGGGAACTTATTTAAAATGTGAACCATTTAAAATGTGAACCTCCATAGCTTTCTATTATGAGATTATAAAACTTATCAGATAATTATCCAAAAACAGTCTAAGTATTTATCATATGATACATATCCCTTAAAGGCAAAAAACACAGGCATATATTTCAAAAAAGACATTCTTTTCATATAAAATCTTCAGATTGCAATAATTTCATATAATCTATCACATCTGTCACAGTTTTGTCTGGATTTCTAATCTCTGTTCTTACTTAGTCTTTCTACAGACTGTGATTCACCAATACTGATAGCTAGAGAGACCGCCAGGAGATTAGGAACGTAACCTGTTTCACATAATCTCAGGAGCACTTTTCTTCTGAAATGGAATCAAAACACATTCCAACTCATACTTTTAAACTAACTTGCTTATTTACTAAGATAGAGACAGACATGAAACAACTTTTGCTAATATTTTAATAGGTACAATATAAAAATTATTAAACTGAATATTTTAGTATTGTCATTTACTCTGAGATTTATGATATACATTCCTAAACATTCTTACATAATATTTTAAATTGGAAATACAAGTACATTTCTAAAAGTGAATTAAATTACTCATTAAATACGTCATTACATTTAAAATAATTACCATGCACAGGAAACGTAAAATATCGTTCTGAAAAGCTTTATGAGAGCCACGGAAGTGGTAAATTTCAAAAGTGACGAAGCATGATATTACACGTGTTCTCCTGGGACGATATCAAGTTTCACAGCCAGCATATGATAAAACAAAATACAAAATGCTTTCTTTACAAGTAAGTGAGAATTGGTCTTTTTAAAGTAAAATGTGAATTTCTAGGGTTAAAAAAAGAAAACTATTTAATATCCAAATTATTTGTATATCTGTCTATGGATACAAATATACACAAATTTCTTCATCCGTGTATGTAAAATTCCAATAATTATTTTAATGTAACTGCTTATACAAAATTCAGTAATCCTGTCATAGTTCTTTAAGATTAATACTGCTGTACCTGTGCATCTGGATTGCAATGATGCTGTACAGTTAAGGAGCAGAGATGTCTCTCTCAATTCTATTTTTTTCTTTATGTCTAGAACCAGTCCAAACATTTTCCAAATCTCTTTTTTTCACCAGACTATGGTTTCTAAAATAAAATATTTCACAGGAAATAATTATTTTGAGTAACTTCCTTTAATTCTTTTTAGATGTAAATAAATCAAGGTGAAATATTTTGAGAAAGAACAGATCCAAATCAGAATGTCTGGTTGGGTAAGAACTAGAGACCGAGGCAACAAAGACAATCTTGTGGTTGGTGTCGATTCCAGACTGTCTGGTCGAGAGCAGCCTACTGACAAGGCCTTCTTACCCTGACTACAAAAAGCATAGTGCTCACAGGCTCTCATCCTGCTCTGGGACTTCAACCACCCTGACATCTGCTGGAGAAGCAGCACGGAGAGCTGTAGGCAATTTAGGAGACTCCCGGAGTGCACTAAGGATAATTCTCAGGCCAGATACCAGAGGGGTCACCATACTGGACCTGCTAGTGATCAACACAAGCGAGCTCATTGGTGATGTCAATCGTGACGTCAGCCTGGGCTATAGGGATCACACACTAGTGTAGCTTGCAATCTAATAGATATTGAGTCAGGTGAAGAATAAAGTCAGGACCCTGAATTTCAGGAAAGCAAACTCTCCTCTATTCAACGAGTTAGACATTAGGACCCCCAGGGACAAGGGAGCAGAAATAAAGAAATGAAGGCAAGAGATTACCATGGCTGACTTGACACCTTCTGGTCAAACTAAAGAGTAAGAAGGAAATGCACAGGCAGTGGAAGAAGAGATGTATCCTGGGAAGAGTATAGGGATGCTACCCAATTGTATAGAGATGGAGTCAGGAAAACCAAGGTGCAGCTGGAGCTTAACATCACAAGGGATGCAAAGAATAATAAAAAGGGCTTCGACAGGTATGTCAGTGAGAAAAGGAAGGTCAAAGAAACTGTATCTCCCTGATGAACGTGACTAGCAAACTGCTAAAAATGGATGAGGAGAAGACTCAACAACCTTTTTCCCTCGGTCTTCACTGGCATCCTCTCTTCCCACACCTCTTGAGTGGATGGACTGCAAGATGGGGACTGGTGGAGCAATGTCCCTCCCATTCTAAAAGAAGATCAAGTTTGTGACAACCTGAAGAACCTGGGTCTATGAGACTTGACAAGATGCATCCCAAAGTCCTGACAGAATTGGCTGATTGCCAAGCTACTCCCTATGCCATCTGAAAAGTCATGGTAGTCAGGTGAAGTTCCTGGTAACTGGAAAAAGGGAAACACTGCATATATTTTTAAAACAAGTAGAAAGGAGGACCCTGGAAACTACAGACCTGTCAGCCTCACCTCTGTGTCAGGGAAGATAATGGAACAGATCCTCCTAGAGGCCATATTTAACATACATGGAGGAAAGGCAGGTGATTCAAGACAGCCAATGTGGCTTCACCAAGGGCAAGTCCTGCCTGACAAAAATAATGGCCTTCAATAATCGAGTGACTATGTCAGTGGACAAGGGAAGAGGTACAGATGTCATCTCTCTGGACTTCTATAAGGCCTTGGGCATAGTCCCCCACAACATCCTTCTCTCTAAATTGGAAACATGGATTCAATGGGTGGACTGTTCAGTGGATAAGGAATTGGTTGGAAGGTCACATCCAGAGGGTAGCTGTCAATGGCTCAATGTCTGGATGGAGTTTTGCTGACAAGTAGTATCCCTAAGGGGTCCATTTTGGTAACATTACTGTTTAACATCTTCTTCAATGACATATAGATGGTGGGATGGAATGCATCCTCAGCAAGTCTGCAGATGACACCAAACTGAGTGGTGTAGTTAACACGCCTGAGGGATGGAATGCCATCTAAAGTGACCTGGATAAGCTTGAGAAGTGGGCCTGTGAACTTCATGAGGTTCAACAAGGCAAAGTGCAAGACCCTGCACCTGGATCAAAGCAACTCCTAGTGTCAGTACAGGCCAGGAGATGAAGGGATTGAGAGCTGCCATGCACAGAAGGACTTTGGGGTGTTGGTGGATGAAAAGCTGGACCTCCGACTGCAACGTGCGCTTGCAAACCAGAAGGCCAACTGTATCCTGGGCTGCATGAAAAGAAGCGTGACCAACAGGCCGAGGGAGGTGATCCTGCCTCTCTACTGTGCTCTAGTGAGACCCCACCTGGAGTCCTATGCCCTGGAGTCCTCAGCCCAAGAAAAACATGGACATTTTGAAGCAGGTCCAGAGGAGGGCAACAAAAATGATCAGAGGGATGTAACACCACTCCTATGAACAAAAAATGAGAGAATTGGGGTTGTTCAGGCTGGAGAAAAGAAGGCTTGGGGGACACCTTACTGTAGCCTTTCAGTACTTAAAGGGAGCTTATATAACAGAGATGTAATAAATACCTCATGCCTGCAAATATTCAAGTTTAGATTTGATATAGCTCAGAGATGCCTGATCTAATTGAAGATCTTCCTGCTTACTACAGGAGGGTTTGACTAGATAACCTTTAAAGCTCCCTTCTAACCCAAACTAATCTATGATTCTATGATTTGCTGAACATTTTGAAGCTAGCCTTTACAGCCTCAGCCACTATTGTATGCTATTTGCAATTCACAGGCCATATTTTCCCTGTAGTTGAAAATATATCAGACAGACCAGGTTTGTCAGAACTTGCCAGTCTGTAAAATGTAAGTCTGAAGTCTGCTTGTCAGGTATCTAGAAATTCACATGTGGTATGGAGAAAGTCATCTGGCAATAATTAGATCATTAGCTCTTCTAATATAAAGATTAGGGGATAATAAATGAAGCTAGGGAGTAACAGGCTCAAAACAAATAAAAAGAGCCTATCTTCTCACACAAACAATTAAGCTGTGAATGAAGTAGACCCATTCGGAGAAAAATGGATGACAGTGGATTTGGAAGTGGATTCAGACACCTATGCGGAAGTAGCCTGGGAGCTATCAATACATACCTGCCCTGTTTTCATACTATTCCCTAGGTATTCATAATTGATCAAACACAATATTGTGCAAGATAGAGCTTTGATCTGATCTCAGTACTCCAAGTTTTTCATGTGTTTGTGCTGTACCTCAGTTTTTCCTATAGCTAAACTGCAGAGATGTATCAGGGCAGACACAGTCCTACTGGCAGCCTGACAGAATGCACAAACATTTTTCACTAAACTTTACTGTAGCTTTATTGTACCTGTATTTTCAGATGCAACATTTAAACACAGTTAAACAACAGATTTGGCCTAAACTGTAAAGTTTCCAGTTTGCATGTCTGGTTTCTAAGTATACAAGCTTTATCCAGTATTTCACAAAATGTCTGAATAACGTCATTGTGGTAACATTGGTTCTGCTTCCTTCATTTGCATGTGATCCATGAGGAAAGGGACAAGATAATTCTGAAATGAAGTATCATTATAGTAATATATTTTAATTACTATACTACCAGTTCCAGGCCAGCAAAGACAGAGACATGGTAAAAATTATACATTAACATATCAGATCTCATTATATTGTCTCAAGCGTTTAATTGTAAACCAAGCCACCTCAACATGTATTTAACAATGTAAGACTGCATAAAGCATTACATCTAAAAGCTATGAGTAATTAGCCCTTATTTTGTTTATAATTAAGAGGAAGCTTATGATTGATTCATCCTTGTTAATTCTTTCTGTACATAAATGTACATTCATTTTAAAAGGAAAGATCACAGTCGAATCTGAATTACTGTACTAAGCTCACTCTTGATACGCCACCTAAGGATACACAGATTTAAAGACTAATTAAAAGTAGCAAAAACTATAGTTGAATGTTTTACACTCATTACATTTAATTCAGAAGATTTTTGTGTCAAGTAAGTCAAAACAATGACAAGATAATTCCAGAAATTAGAAATAACTATGGGGAATATGCAGAATGACAATAAACAACGCATACCTCATGTAATCAGTTTTAGTACTATCAATATAGCATGTTCACATTTCAAGTGCTGTAAAACATTAAACATGCTTATTGCTTTTCATATTACTGATTTCCTTAGCTCTTCTGAAAATTGTCACTTATACTACTTCAAATATATTATTTTGAAGTTTCCTAAAAATAGTTGTTAGCTCTGAAGATTAGAGAACTATCTAAATATTTAATTCATGAAATTATTTATTCAGTAATCATAAACAAATCAGAACAAACACAGTATCCCATTAAGAATTTGCTTTTGTTAATCAGTATTTTTTATTTGGTATTATTACTGAACTTTCTCTTCCTGGAAAATGGTATCATGAGGCACTAACTCTTCGCTTAATTTTTTTTTTCTCTTATAAGTCTTTTAAGTTTGCCTCTGATGTAAAGCTATTGAAGTCCATCGTAAAATCCTGTTGATAACCCATGTAGTACCTCATTAGGCCATACTATTCCTTGACTCCCAAGAAGAGCCACATAAAGAGGATATGCTGTTTTACGGTGCCTCTCTGAATGAGACCTTTAGTGCGAAATAAAACAGAGATATATATTTTTCAAACTTGGCAAGTATTTGAAGGCATTGGTATGAATGAAAACAAAAATGTACAGCACCTTAAGGGATTGTGGATCAAAACCCTCTTGGGGTTTGCCCTGAAGTTCTATGACAAGCCATCTCTTTTAGTTGATCTTTTCAAATATTGGAAGAATTTTTTCAACCATCTATGAAAAAATGTAACTTCAAAAGATCTGTAAAGACAATGTTATGTCTTCAAGTAATGAAAGAAGTCTGAAACGGTTTCATCTAAAAAAAAACGGGTACTTTTTTGTAATATTTTTATAAAAAATCTATAACACATTCCTGGTGAGAACTCTCTTATATAAATCTTTGCTATGTACCAGATTCATAAATACCACTGCTTACATTTGTAAGAATAATGCTTCCACAATATGTTTAGATGAAACTTTTTTAGATAGAAATACTTTAAAGGTAAAATACCATGAAAAATAATCCACTGAACCTAGAAATGTGTATGTAGCTCTGGACAGTCTGAATAGTAGAGATGTAAATATAAAGAGTGAAAATGAATTAAATAAAATTCAGAACAAGTTAATTTCAGAAGAAAAGAGGTGCCAGGGTGATTAATTTGCTTTGTTCATACAGCACTGAGAATTTCTACAATAAAAGCCTTATTTGCAAATGTTTGCTCTATCAAAAACATCATTAGACTATACTTCCTAGGCAGCATGCAGAGTAAATAATGCATACACAGTCTGCAGGTGTTGATTGGACATCTCAGTTCAAAATGAAAATAACACAAACGCTGCTACATTTAAATTATCCCCTTTATACTCTAGAACTAGAGTTAATGAATTCCAGAGGGACAAAGAAATACAGAAAATTTAAGATCCACTGAAAAATATAGGGTAAAAAGCAAAGAAATAGAAAAAAATAGGCATTGCCTGAGCTTACATAAATTTTGGATTTTGTCTCAGTCTCTAACAACAAAGTTTCCCAAGGTATGTGCTGTAAGTACAAACTTAAACTGGCTTTTACAGAAGACTATATGCAAATATTCAGATTTACTGTCTCAGCTACAAGCTCAATATTCCTCAATGCTGCACCAGCTCACCTACATCACTTGCAGAAACTTTTCATAACATAAATATAGAGAAATCAAAAATCACATTTTGTTTGGTGAATTAAAGAGGATATTATTGATGGTTAAACCCTTTGGTCCTTATCAAAATACAAAGTCGATAACAGAATGTTTTTCTCTGTCTTTGACAAGATAACCTCTTCTGCATAGGGGTGGGTTCCTTCTTGTGTTGCTATTATGTAGCTGTCAGGACACCATTTCATACTGTTCTGACCGGACATTTTGCCCTTGTTTTAAAGCACACCTGAGGATTCTTGGGAGAATTATGTGCACCGGCATTTTTCCATCACCGAAAGTTTAGGCATTTGTCTTTAAAACATTGACCATAGTTGTATTACATTTACAGTTCCATTTGTGATATGTTAAATAGATTACTATGATTCTTAGTTTAACAATCACTAGTTCAGTAGTGTCAAAAAGTAAGAGGAAAAAAGTCTCATTGCTGTCTTTTTTTGGACAGTTTTCAAATAGAAACCGTTCTGAACATTGGAAATTACTATTAAGATGCTTCACAGACACACACTGAAGCACATAAAAATGACAGCAACACTTCTAAACACCTTAAAATCTCAAAAATCTGAAAGAGATTCCTAGTGTTGAAAATGTCTGATACTGATATTGTTAGATCATGAAACTAAGAAAGGAAAGAACCGTGTGCCAGGAAATCTGTAGCTAATATCACCCTTTTATTAGGATGCAGGAAAAAAGCCAAATCCTAGTTTTGTGGGCAGAATAACAATGCCTTTACTATTACTAAGTATAACAGCTAAAAGTCAAATATGTTTTGTATTAAGAAGTGTTTAGCCACACTCAGAATATTGCATGTGAAAGGCAATGCCCTCAGGTTTTCTACGCTTTAACCTGATTCCTACTCTTTCTCAACCTTTCTGACTCTTCAATTCCAAACCGGAGAGATATCCAGCATTTTCAATATTGAACATTTGCATGTTTTTTGCTGATTTTTAATATTCATACAATATCTGTATAACATCTGTAGCTACGGGATAGTTTTTCAATTTTCTTCTCTGCATATGGCAGAATCTAATTTTCGAACGCAGGTTGCACCATGACTAACAATGTTTTTTAGCATTTTACCATTATAGTATTAGCATTACTGTAATGAACACTTAAGAAATGAGGACATTTTCTCTTTACTATCATTTTTGGTTGTGATTGGAAGGAGTGTTCATGCTGAAAAAATCTGAAAGGTAGGACTATGCTTTTTTAGACATTTCATGTCCACTTTTGGGTCTAGGTTACTATGTCAGCTGTCACAGTGGCATCTGGAAAGAAGCTGTGGAAGTCAAGTTTCATACTGTTTTTAACACATACTTCTCATATAGACACAGAAAAGTCTGAATTGAGTCTCAGTTAGCCCAATTTTCTACTTGTGACAATGGATAATAAATGATGTATATAGAAGTATGTGTACAGTAATTCTTCCCTGGTGTGCCTTTCAAGCTTCTGCCAATCTCTAGCCCATAAATTCCTGAGCTAGAGATTAGACTCATCCCTTTCTGAGCTCATCTATGGTTTTGGCCTCTATAACATCATCTCGCAATGTATACTGCAATTTAACTATGTCATAAAATCTTAATCACAGATGCTATTCCTTTAGCTTAAAATTTCATTAGTTTCATTAACTGCCCATCCCCTTTGAAAAGACGCAAACAAAATATTTCAGAACGTGTGGATTCATTTAATAAAAAAGGTACACTCATGTTGTGCCTGACATAATTTACACCAACTTCATACATCACTCCGTCCTTTTCCCGTTCTAACCTTCTTGTTGAACGATTATGGTAATGGATGACCTAGCATAGAGAAATTTTTTAAAAAACACTTCAACAGAATTAGAAATCCTTAGAAGTGATCTCATGGCTCTTCTAGAAACAAGAAAGAACAGAGATGAGGAAGTGACTTAGTCTTGTCTGTATTGAAGCTAAAAAAACATCGGCACCGCTCTGAACAGGGACTGAGTGTATTCCTGAAAGGGATAGAAAGCAATAACGCTATCCCCAATGAGCAATACAAGCTTATTCCCACTGTTATGCTGGGTATGAAGGTAGATGTGGCTACAGAATCAATCTTAATTTCTTCACTATGATCTCTGTAACTCTGTTATTTAATATACAGAGATACGGAACAGGTTCTCAAAAGACTCACATAATAAGCAACATTATCTAGTGTATGCAGTGTATGAAACCACATTTCCTTTTTGTGTGAAACACTATGTAAGGAAAACAAAAACTGTAAATGTTAAGATTAACTCACCACAACAAACTGGTATAAAATTCACTCCTTGGACTTTAAAAGAGTCTAGAATTAAATTCAGTAGTCAAATAAAATTGGAAAGGGACTTCACAGGAAAAGAGCATTCCAGCACTTTTGAAGAAGCCTAAAATATACATGCATAGAAAGCACTGCCTGTTTACAGCTATTTGCAGCCCTCTACAGATCCTCTTCTTAGCAGGCAGGCTATAAAACGTCTCATACAGCAACATCTCATTCAGTTTTGCATCTTTTGCTTTCATTTGAGTGCTTAATGCATAAAACCCATAGAAATTAGAAGGTACAGTAAGCAGTGTGTATACAGAGAGGTTTGAATGACTTCTATCCCAACAACAAATGGCAATCTAACATAGAAATTCACAACACTAAGGTGAATAACAAAGACTTTCTAAATTTCTATCAAAGCAAAAACTAAAAATATGGATGATCCATTCTGGTCAGTGAAATCCAGTTTGTACATAAACAGTACCAATGAAATGTGTTCAATCTGAATTAATATTACAATCTAAAACATACTAGGACTTCCAGAATAAAGTGTAAAATATTTTGACATAAGGAAATTAGGACAATTTTTATCTATAGTCATGAAATTGAGAGAAATCAGCAAAGTCCCTTCAAACCAATAGGAAAATAGAGAGAAAAAAATGTTGAATAAACAACCTGAGCTTTTCCTCCCACAGCAGAAACTTTTTTTCAAAATAAGAACATGAATTTTTTCTTCCTACTGAAAACATGCACTGTTGGTGGTTACAATTTAATTATTACTACTCATGAACGAATTTCAATGTATAAACATAAATATTATTTTGCATGATATGACTGAAAATTGCAAAGGAGTGAAACTTTTGCAGAGCCTAAAAATACTGTTTTGTAACATCAAGGATTCTAAAGTGAGTAAGAGAAGCAGAATCATAATATGTAGAATGTCCTGAGTCGGAAGGGACCCATAAGGATCATCAAATCCCACTCGTGACCCTGCATAGGACAACGCAAAAAATCACACTATGTGTTTGAGTGCACTGTCTAAATGCTTCTTGAATACTGTCAGGCTTGGCACTGTTCCAGTGTTCCACCACCCTCTCAGTAAAGAACCTTTCCCTAAATTTAACCCAAATCTCTCCTGGAGTATCTTACTGCCATTCCCTCGTGTCCTGCCTTCACCAGAATGAAGACATCAGCGCCTGCTCCTCCTCCTTCCCTTGTGAGGAAGCAGTGAACTGCTGTGAGGTCTCCCCTTGGTCAAGGTGGTCTTGTACCAGTGCAGACGAGAGCGGGACAATCGCCTCCCTTGACTGGCTGGCAATGCTGTGCTTGATGCACCCCAGAACGCAGTTGCCCTCTTGGCTACCAAGGCACACTGTTGGCTCCTGTTCAACTTGTTGTCAACCGGAACCCCCAGATCCCTTTCTGCAGGGCTGCTCGCCAGCCTCTCTCTCTCCAGACTGTATGGATATCCAGGGTTGTTGTGTCTCAGGTGCAAAATCCAGCACCTGCTCTTGTTAAATTTCATGTGGTTGGTGATTGCCCAGCTCTCCAATTTTCAACAGCTCCCCCCAGTTTCATGTCATCCACAAACATAGTTATCAAACCTTCAAGTCCTGCATCCAGGTCATCTGTGAAGACATTGGAGAGACTGGCTCTAACATGGATCCCTGCTGAACCCTGGAAGTCACTGGTCGCCAGCCTGAGAAAACTCGATTTACTATGACCCTTTGAGCTCGACCCATCAGCCAATTGCTCTCGCATTGTGAGACCTTATGTCAGTTTGCATACTTAACTGTTTAGATACAAGACTGTTGTCCCAGCACAATGGTAAAAAGCCTCCAATTAAAACCTAACTGTTCATACTCCTGAGAAAAAAAAAAAGAAAAGTTTTAGGAGACAGCTGCATACCACAATCAATGGAATAGCATAAGCCACTAAGAGACTTGAGAAACTAATAGACTTCCATAATTCAATCCGTCTTTAAATACTCTTACTAAAATTGTCTGGCATTGAATTGAAAATTTCAACCCCCTTTTCTATAATAAATAGCACATTTTGCATAAATCCTCATAATTCTAATAGTTCTGGTTGCAAACACAGATATAGTGGAATATATTAAATTTATTTCATAGCAGCAGCTGTTTGTGCTTTTTTTTTCAAATTAAAGAATGCTTTTGATTTTAATATTAAATAAAAAGTCCTAAGGCAAGAACCTGAACCATAAGGTGAATTAAAACTGGCTTCCCTAATTCTTTAACACTAAGGTGAAATTGAGTCCTACTAAGGATTCTGTTGGCCTTCTTGGGGACATTCCTGGCTCATGTTCAGATGGCTGTCAACCAGCACCACCAGGTCCTTTTCTGCTGGGCAGCTTTCCAGCCACTCTTTCTCAATCCTGTGGCATTGTTGTGACCAAAGTGCAAGGAAATGTTGCTGACAGTACTACTTATATCGCCATTTATTGACTGAAATCACATAAATTAGCCTGTTCTCATGCTTATGAGTAATTATGAAAAGCTAGATGAGATGTAACTATTTAGCACAGTCTTTCAGCTGATCACAATATTCCTTTACTCCTCCTGGAGGCCATATTTAATGCACATGAAGGACAGGCAGGTGATTCCAGACAGCCAACGTGGCTTCACCAAGGGCAAGTCCTGCCTGACAAAAATAATGGCCTTCAATAATCGAGTGACTATGTCAGTGGACAAGGGAAGAGGTACAGATGTCATCTCTCTGGACTTCTATAAGGCCTTGGGCATAGTCCCCCACAACATCCTTCTCTCTAAATTGGAAACATATGGATTCAATGGGTGGACTGTTCAGTGGATAAGGAATTGGTTGGAAGGTCACATCCAGAGGGTAGCTGTAAATGGCTCAATGTCTGGATGGAGTTTTGCTGACAAGTAGTATCCCTAAGGGGTCCATTTTGGTAACATTACCGTTTAACATCTTCTTCAATGACATATAGATGGTGGGATGGAATGCATCTTCAGCAAGTCTGCAGATGACACCAAACTGAGTGGTGTAGTTAACACGCCTGAGGGATGGAATGCCATCTAAAGTGACCTGGATAAGCTTGAGAAGTGGGCCTGTGAACTTCATGAGGTTCAACAAGGCAAAGTGCAAGGCCCTGCACCTGGATCAAAGCAACTCCTAGTGTCAGTACAGGCCAGGAGATGAAGGGATTGAGAGCTGCCATGCACAGAAGGACTTTGGGGTGTTGGTGGATGAAAAGCTGGACCTCAGACTGCAACGTGCGCTTGCAAACCAGAAGGCCAACTGTATCATGGGCTGCATGAAAAGAAGCGTGACCAACAGGCTGAGGGAGGTGATCCTGCCCCTCTACTGTGCTCTGGTGAGACCCCACCTGGAGTCCTATGCCCTGGAGTCCTCAGCCCAAGAAAAACATGGACATTTTGAAGCAGGTCCAGAGGAGGGCAACAAAAATGTTCAGAGGGATGTAACACCACTCCTATGAACAAAAAATGAGAGAATTGGGGTTGTTCAGGCTGGAGAAAAGAAGGCTTGGGGGACACCTTACTGTAGCCTTTCAGTACTTAAAGGGAGCTTATATTACAGAGATGTAATAGATACCTCATGCCTGCAAATATTCAAGTTTAGATTTGAAGTCCAGTATGGGTACACTAAGCATATGCTGGATCTTTCATAAAGAGTGCATTAAGGTTATATCAGGCTTCCAGGCTTCACTCTGGTCAACTGAGATCAAAATATTTGATCACATACTTGCATTCTTGTCATACTCCAGCTCATCAGATCCACGAATCAGGATCAAATCAGGATTAATTCAATCAATCAGAACTATCAGGATCAATCTGTGAACTCCATCCTAAAAATAAATGTTATCATACGGAAATAAATACCATTACTGCAGTTATAATTATCCTAATTTGCTACACAAAGAATGAGAGACAGAAAAGCTAAGCAACTTGGAGAACAGTCATTTAGAGCTATCACAGAGCACATGAAACCGTGAAGCTTTACATCTCGCTTAATCTCCTTGGTCTCCTAAACCATTTCAATCTCTTTCTTCTGTGATATAAAAACTTTGTACTTTTAGTTCACTAGGTGTTTGGGTACCTGCACAATTTTTTATCACAATAACATCTGTGAGTCTTCCTTTCTCATTTAATAGTAGCTTCAGGATATTACTGCTTGTCCCTGCATTTTTCTTTCCATTAATTTTTCTTTCTTTAGCCCATATCTCTGTGCCTTTCTTACTTAAATTAGTTTTAAATGTATGTGCCCAGTGCAACCAGGACATGTGTCTCCTAGAGTGCTGAATTGCCATGACAGTAAATAGGGCCTCTCAGTGCAGGGCTGCTGACTCTGCCCGTGAGAGAAAGGTTCCACCGCTTCTTCAGATGCTGATTAAGCATATCTGGGGGAGAGACAGGCAAGAAACAGCAGGAACAAACAACTTGCAATAAATATAAGGAGTGGAAGATTACAGACCACTTAGGGAAATCAAACCCTGTGACGTTATACTGTTCGTGATCCCTGTACAGCCTTCCAATTAATATCACACATTCATGATGATCTTTTTCCTGTTCCAGTCAGAACAGCGTTTCCAGAATAACCCAGGATGAAAATAAAGAGAAAATTATGCACAAGCAAAAAATAATGATTCTGAACTCTGTCATACTTTAAATTCACAGCTACAATTTTTAAAGTTTGTTTATGTTTATATATAACAACATAACACAACAAAAAATATAATATAAGCTAAGGAAGGGAAAAAAATGCTTTAAAAAATATCCAGAACAAGACAGCAATAGCTGTCAGGCTACTGAATGCCTTGGATGAATTGCCTAGGAGAGGACAAAGGTGACATCTCCACGCAACCCCTCAAGAAGTCTACATACTGCCTATCACTAAGAGAACTGGTATAAATTACTACTATTTTAATACAAAACTATAACTAAATAACTATAACATTTTTTGAAAAATACCCTCGGCTATTGGAAAAACTGATGGAAAGATAGGAAACTATGCTTTCTCAATATTAATGTAGAAAATAGTTCACTTGATAGCAAGACACGAAGTAAACTTTACAACTAATAAAACACAGTAAGGCTTAATGATCTGTAAAAACGGTAGTAAAGTGGAGAAGGTGATAGTGTGAAGTAGTACTTTCTAATACTATACAATACTGGAAATGAAGGCCATGTATTCCTTTGAAATCTCATCCAGTGCTTTTAATAGTATTTCAGTATTTTGATCAGTAAACTGCTTATGTAAAAAAAAAAAGCAACATCAACTGGTGCAGGGTAGGCGGGAGCAGGGGAGAAAACAGGTCATCACTTCTTCTACTATTCTGAACCCGTTTACTTTTAATTTAATATTTGCTAGTCCTATGCGCTCTTTGAGAATTAAGTATTACTAAATTCCTCTGATTTCAGCATCTTTCCTGGTAGTACACCTGACTTTACGGAAGAGGAGAGGAAGCTTCAGCCACTGAATAGTCTCCTTTCACTTTCTGTTTAAAAAAATACACTTTTTCTTTCCAAAGAAATTTAAAAAACTGGTTCCTGATGTGTACTAGAATTCTTGGAGTCTGTTTTTTACCTTTGGACATCAAATCATATTAATAAGGCTAGTAAAAATACATCTAAAATAAAAAATAATTCTTTCTAATATTGCATTAAAATTTTTTTCCTCTTCTTTCACAAAAAAGGAAACACATCATGCTAGAACCATTTTTAAACAATGCAATTGTAAAGAGAAATTTAGTGTTTGGAAGATTTATAAGGTGCTGCTGACAGCTGCCAAGAGTAAAGTTCTTAGTTCTGTCCCCTCTACGGACCCTTCCAGGGCTGGTTTAAAACCCAGTCATGCTGACCAAATAAAAGAACATGTTAAGTCAAAAGATGAAAAATTAATTTAAGCAGGTGTGTTCGTAAAAGAATGGAATTGGTCGGAGGCAAAGTGAGATGTACCGGATTGGAACAAGAAGAAAGAAGTTTCTTAAGAAAGAAGAATTGAGAGGACTTAATAAGTGATGAATTCTGAGGACATGAAGACCCCATGGAAAATTTCAAAGGCTTTGTACCTCATGTAATCGGGATAAGAATAGTATAAAAATCAGCTTGCAACTTGGTATCTTTGCTATCCACTGCAGTTTTAGCCCAACTCTGAGTTGTAAAACTAAAGCAAACCTAGTGTTATCCAAAAACTTTGTTGATAATTTTTTTTTTTAACACAATGACACAAGTTGTAGCAGAAACTAAAGCAGAAACAAAGACATTTTTCCTGAAAGCTCTGATAATGGGAGGCAACTAAATATTTTAACACAGAATTTTTTTTTTTTCTAAAGAAAAGGTAGTAATATATTTTATCAATGTGATTGACAAAAATGAAGAATTTACTACCAATTACTTGCTTAAAGTTTTTAAAGGCAGAATTAGTATTATATATATATTATATATACACTATATAACTTCACGTCTAGCCTAATTTTTTAAACATGAAGTTGGATGATTAAAAAGCTTTCCTAACCCCTGGAGTGCATTGTCTACTTTTCATCTGTATAACACACAAAGGTAATTGTTTAAATATTTTTTTCATCCACCGAGTCCAAGACCTTTCTGTTTCTGAAAACAAAAGTTTAAATTCCTCTGAACTTCCTTGCCTCCAGGATCTTCAGTCTAAATCTCAGCCCATCCTGCTATATTTAACAAGAATATTCACCAGATCATGCTATACAGCAACACTTTGTTTCAAGGCTTTTGGAAATACACCTTTTCTTAATCAATGCATCAAAATATTATCTCCTTTTAAAAGTACTTATTCGATTGTGCTCAAACCTTTTACACTAGGACTACCGATTTTAGAATCTGTTGAAAATGACCCTCATAACAGAGACTGACTAGACAATAGCTGTGCAGTTCAAAATTACTCCTTTCTTAAGATATACAAGCTGTTGCATACCTTAATAGAAAAAAAGTAGAAAAAAAATTACAGGATCATGGAAAGATCACTGAGGAGAAACATAACGTCTGCAATAGTTTAGAGCCAAAGTTTAGGACCCTTCTGCCCAGAAGAATGGTAACTGAGAGGGAGTATTACAGATCTCTGGGAAATCAATTCATTGCTTTTTCAGACAAAATAATCGAATAGCAGCCAAAAAAGAAAAATAAATATGATACACTGGTGTAAACAAGTTGCAGTTAAACTGAGAAAATCACTGTAGCTGTGAGTTCTGGAAGTCAAAACTTTAGTGGTCAGTTTGAAAATTCATGGAGTGAATATAACCTTCAGCTTGGGAAATCCCTGAGCTGTGGACTGCCACATGCCAGAAAGTTTCATTTTATGCTTGATCTGTTCTTATTTTTCCTAGGCATTTTTGACTGGCCACTATTAGAGACAGGGCATCAGGCTAGTGGGTGCTTTAATTAAACTGAATATATCCATTTTTTTCTTCCTGTGTAAAAAATTAAGATTTTGAGAAGACTGAGATTTGAAGATCTTTTTTAATCTTCATTTTGCAGATACTATGCGAAATATCCATTTACATTAAAAAATACTTAGGTAAACTTCTCATTTCCTACTAACTGCTGCTTCAGTAAACACCAGTATTACGTTGAGTGCCTTATTGTTGCATTTACTGTGCCAATAGAAATCTAATTTATTATCAGGGATTGGGAGCAGGGCCACTAGTCACATTGTAACAATGAAGAAGTTAATTGCTGATATTTTACTATAAGGAGTAAATACAATAAAGTCAACAGTATGACCTTGCTGTGACTGCTGATAAGATTGCAATTCAAAAAATCAACTAGGCAAGTAAAGCTTTTGAAGATAGATTTGAAGTTATCAGTATCTTGAAAAGCAACTTTTTCTTCCAGAGCGCTACTTAGCCTTTGGTCTTTGAGTTATTATTTATCATGTAGCACGCCTCACATCCCTAGAAGAACATCTTTGCCTTTTGTAAGACAAAAAAAAAAACAAAAAGGTTTAGAGATACTCCTAATAAAGAGAAGAATAAAATGATGACTTCACACCTCAAACTTCCTTTACATACCCTTAATACAATTATAGCATCTATAATAAATTGATTGACAGAAAAAAAACATTTGAACGTAAGCAAATGTGTTTTGGAGAAAACTGCTTGACTTCATGAAAGACAACATCCACACAAAATGGTAACTCCATTATCATATTTCTACATTTAACATAATTCACACTATAGTGAAAAGTTTAAAGTTAATTTTAAGCAGGGGCATCACTGCTAACTCTTAATCCCTTTCCCTCTCCCTAGTACTAAAAACATATGCATTTGTAGTGTCAGAGTTAAATGCTGACAGCTTTTCAAACATTTAGTGTGTGGTTTTTAACTGTGTAAACTGGCTTAACTTGTACACATAATGCAATATGTGTACATTTTAAAAGCTATACTGACTGATAATAGAAATCAAATGCAGCTGTCTTTTCCTAATAGGAGAAATTTCACTGCACTTCCATTTTATTTATTTGGTGTATTTTAGCTAAAGTTCTCAATTTGTAAAGTGTTGTCTAAAGTTTAATGAAACACCATTGTAAAATTAGACAGATTATCTAGGCTGATCTATCATACAAGCTTGCCGTTTCCAAGTCTGCTACTACTGTAATTAATGTGTTAGTGGATTGAAAGAGGAAACAAAAAATGCAATCATTTTTGTTCTTTCTTGTTATTTTTAAGCAATTTTAAAAAGCTGAGTCTAAGCTCGCTTAGCTACCAGGGAAAGTAACTGTTTTCTTCCTTTGAACATTTACTGGCTAATCTTCCAGTCCAGAAATATTTTCCACCTAAAGCAATGACTTCTTTCCAGTTTAGATGTGTTAGCAACATCTGAGAAATAAGCTGGTTTTTTTCTTTGTAGTTATTTAAAAAGTATATTAATAGTTAATAATTTTATTCAGAGAAGGTTGGAAGCTCACAGAACAGCCTGAAAAATAAGGCAGCCTTTAACTGCCCAGCTGCTCTATTTGCCCTTAGCAACTTTGTCAGACTGGTTTCTTTCACTTCACTTCAAGAGAACCGTGCTGTTGTCCTCCTTAATCCTACTGATCTAGTACTGTGAATTATGAGAAAATAATAAACCGCATTCACCAATGCCACATTTCAGGGATGACCTCATCTCTAGTGTTCTTCCATTCTCTCACTGGCAGGAAATTGTGAAGAATAATACTCCATTCCCTCACTGTAGGAGAAGAAAAATGGTATGAATCACATACGTCTCATGATTCCTAACCAAATATAGTCATGTCAGCATTGCTACTAAAAGTACAGTTGCTTTTATATGGGCAAAGGATCCATAATGAACTAGTCAACACCACAGGAAATGACACAAATTCTTCTCAAAAATCAGCAATGAAGTTTTCATGAAGTTACTCACCAAGGGTAACACTTATTTCAACTCTGAATCTCTCGCACAGGAAAACAGAACAGAAGACTCTTTCAACAGAAAATCCATTTATTAAGCTTCAAGATGGTAGTGAATTGCAGTGTCTACTTTCTTAATAAGATAACAAAGGGCTTAGTAAAACCATGTAGTCAGCTATTAAATAATGCAAAACAGTCCCAGCTTGACGTTGCAATTTTTAACTTTTATCCCTCTTCCTCTCGTAATGTTTTTTGAAATCTAATTTTTGTCTTGGAAGCCTTGCTAATACAAACCTTCTAATGAAGTGGAATACAGCCATACATCTACTTCCAGCAAGAGGAACTGCAGCCCACTTTTTGGCAGCAAAATACAATTAACAAAGGAGAAAGATTCAGATTTTGAAGTTAAAAATATTTTCACTACCAGCTTTGCTTCACAACAAATATTGTTCATACTGATTTTTGAAAGTCACACCTGTGCAGCTTTTTCTCCATATTGCTGTGCAATATTTGAATTATTTAAAACATAAAGGTTTAAAGAATTACTACTGATCATATGACAGCAACTGCACAACAAGGCCTCTAAAATATGTTATCACATTTAGGGTTTTTGTAAAGCCAAGGAAGTGTTCACATATGGGGAGAATAAGAGTGATACCACAGAAAGATAAGTTTGGATAGGAGTATAAATAAAGTGTTCAGAATATTAGCATTTAGAACAGATATAAGAAAACCCGGTAAGGATCACAAAACAAAGGTAAGTGAAAATAGCACAATTAGTCTTAAAATGGCAATAATATTTAAAAATGAAGGTGCAGAACTACCACGTAATGTGGAAAAATCTCCAAGATCTCTACGTTGCACACTACTAATGTAAACATAATTTGGTTTTGCTCAGTTTTAGAATGCCTAATATTATCTTTCAAAAATGATAGCCATTATGCTATAACAAATACTGTATTACTATAATACTATCACATAATTACATAATGACATAATTATAAAGAAAAAGATCTTGTAAAAATCTATACAGATTTTTGTTTCATTATATACTATAAAGAGCAGACAAGCCTATAATTTTCATTTGTATCAATATTGTAGTATTAGAAAAATAAATTTGGCTACATACTGTGGAGTGCTGGTGTCTCATAGCACAGTATGTGTCAGACTTGCATGCATGCTGCAACACTGGTGAACACTTCCATGGTAAGTATGATGTGCTTTGCATGCGTAAAATTCACAGCACACACAGAGGAAAGCCACTGTGAATGTGAAGAGGTCTGCCATGCTGAGAATACATTAAAACTTCTGTGCTATCAACCAGAGCTCACTCATAATACATGTATCAGTACTGTGAACATCAACTAATAGGCGTAATTTGGATTTAGTACTACTTTAAACCAACTGTGAATATTCCTAAGTATTTGGGACGTTGTATTGTCAGCAAATTGTGTCTTCTACACAGCAAAACACTTGGTTACATGCTTCACTTGTCATATGTGAGTAGTTCTGCTAAGCTCCCCTGAATTGCTCTTAGGGATTGTGCTTACATATTTTAAAAAAAACCCATACCCTATGTGATTTGTTGAATCAGTTGTGATACTTAAAGACAAATTCTTTACTGTGTGCTTGTGCTCTTGTCACTTCCACTATCAAGCATGACTATGTATCTGTTGGTACAAACTGCTTTCCTTAAAATTCTACAGTTTTTACAGTAACTTATATCATTTCATATCAATCTACTTGAAAATTCTATCTAGAAACCCAATAATGTTGCAAAAGCCTTCCTCAGATAAATATTTATCATTTAAAGAGTTGAATGCCTCTTTTAACTTAGCAAGAGATTAACGATTAAAATCTTAATAGGTTCTGAGATTAAGAGATTTGAATTAATTCTCGCACTCCACAACAGGACTGGTAAAAAAACCAAACAAACCAACCAACCAATGAAAAAATAGCACCCCACCTCCAACCCCCCAAACCCACCACCAGAAAATGAAACAGATATACCCTAGAAGAACAAAATACGAACTCAGAGGAAAGCAGAAAAATCTTTAAAATTTTTTAAGTCATTATGAGATACTATGACTTTAGTTTGTGTAAAGTGTATTTTGAGACTCCTTGTTCTAATAAATCAGCCTTTAACTGAGATGATCGTAGATAGCTGAGAGAGTGAACAAACCACTCAAATCAAAAGACATTGCTTTTCCAGTCTTAAAACTCAGTTTTGGTGACTAGTGGCTAACCAACATCACTGTAGCCAAAGAAAGAAATTTTAACCTATTGCTAGTTTTAGAAATTATTATTTGATTTCTAACAATTCAAGTGTCTATTTTACAGTAGACCAATCTTTGCACTAGGTAGGATACTGTAAATAGATTTATCTATGTTAAAATGCAAGGAATATCTTATTGCCTAAATCCCGCAAAGATATAAATAAATACAAAATATATTTCCAAGGGATATATTGGAATTCATAGACTGCTTACATCCTAAAACTTTGCATGCATTTAAATAGTTGTTAGAAGAGTGGGTTGCACTTCTGAATCAGTCACGTCTTCAACGTAAATTCCACTTTAGAAAAATGTTTGCAAACTAAACTGTTTTTACATTATTCTTATGAAAAAAAAGCCTAAAAACTATAACTGGCAAAAAAGGATGTCTAGGATTTGAACTTAAAAAAAATAAAAAGGTCAATAATCAGCCTTAAAACCTAAAGAAAGTAAAGCAGTGAAGCATTGGCTTCATCAAACTATCAGTTATAAAAACATGCAGGTATTTAGCAACCAAATCTTGCTTTCTAGCTAAACCATGTTTTGGCATGCTTTTGCTGTTCAAATACTGACACTTGACAGAAGACATATTTATGTAATTTTTGTTTTGCTAATCTTTTATCACTTTAAACTGTATTTCCAGGAATACGTTTGAAAGTAGCAGTGATAAAACTGAAAGTGACCATAGAGAATAGATTCTCATACAAAGTGAAAAAGCCTAAAAGAGCTAGAGCTGGGGTTTTTTTTGCAAAACGTTTTATTAGTGGCACCGTTTCAGTGTTTTAATTTAATTTATTTTTTCACTGAAATATCTGTTTCAGATTTTACCACAGAATTGCAATCTTCTACTTGGGACTTATTCAAAGGTTTGGAAGTGTTTATCCAGAAATTCATATTCTTTTGCCACTAAACACTGGCTCAAAGATTTAATAGCATGATAGGTATTACATATATTGTACATCTACATATTTTGGGTATTTTAATTACTGTGTTATTTTTGTAAAATTAAAACTGTTTTCAAATTGAATTATATCTAAGTATATCCAGAAAATAAACACAATATTAGGAAGGCAATGAACATTCCTGACTTCTAATGTAAAGGAAGAGTTAGTAGATCGGTGTTACATGAAGGGATGATCTAGACAAGGAGAGCCCAAATTTACTACCATCAGCAGTAATCAATGACCCTGTTACAGAATTTTCATATTAATTATTGAAAATCTGTTTTTCATTGGGCTGTAAGAGTGTGCATTGTTTCTAGCAATCTTTTCCTTGTGTCAAGTACATAGTAACAGTTCATGAATAACATCAAGGTGCCTTTGTAAGGCATTTGATGGCAAACATCAAAGAAGAGAGCAGGCTACTGAGGCTGTTCCCATATTATCTCTACATAGTTCTTAGGTTTATGAAAAAAAATTAGTCTTTTAAAAAGAAAATCTTTAAAAAAAAGTCTTTAATCAAATGTCCTTTCCAATAGATGCAGCCAATACAAGTCACTCAGATGAGCTACACAGAAATGTTTGCCATTTGTACAAGATAAACCATTTGAGATCTACATATTCTAGTTTTGAAAGACTATATTAATTTTAATGGTCCAAACAACTATGCTGCATCTGGAGACAAGCTTCATGAGCTTCATGTTATACTCAAATCTTTAGCTTTTTTCTAAAGTCATTCAAGTTTTTGAAGGCTATTCCAAGAGATGGGGAGCAATGCACAAGACATCTAAGGAACCTTAATAAAGTAGTTTCACAATCATCAAAATTATACAAAATTTGTATTTTCCTTATAGTATAAACCTGTCTCATAACACATTTTAGAAGAAATATGACACAATTCCCAAGAAGCATGAAAAGTGAAATAATAGGAGACATTCTTTGTTCCAAACAGAAACCATTAATTTGCAAAAGAACCAAATTCATTTTTGCACGACATTTACATCCATGTAAATCTAACACCTCCAAACCTGTTCCACCTAGAAATTAGGTTGTCCTACTTGGACACTTTGACCTACTAGACACTTTTCTCTCTGGAAAAAACCCAAACTAAATGGACCAACAAACCCAACAAATAAAAAAATCCACAGACTATATTAACAGCACTAGATTATAATGCAAATTGAGAGCACACCAATAGCCACGATGAGCTGATGATTACTTTCAGTTTATTTCCTCATCAGTCCATTACATTAAATAAACCATTTACGTGTCAAAGAGATATATTCTGTATTTTGGCTAACAAAATCTGTTTACTATATACTAGTAAAATAACATTGATGTAAAATTAAACTACAAAGTCTGAAAGTTTAATATTGCAAATTTTATTGAATGGTTCATCATTTCATTAACACAGCTAATCTAGATTATTGTCTATGAACTAAAAACACAAGTCAGTTATCACTAAAAAAATCCTGTTTGTCAAGGCACATACACAAATAGATAATTATTTATCTGAAAATAGCACTTTCAATTTCAAGTCTAAAGTATAAAAAGCTGAGAGAAACTTCATTTGGAATATTTATGGCACATTAAATGGCAAGGAAGTGTATGATGAAAAATACTGATACAGATGAAACTAACACCATCTTGTGACAAAGCTATTCTAGTTTACAGTGGCTTATTGGCCTTGTTACTGTGATAGAAGTGTTTCATGAGGCAATTCTACTAATTAAGGATGAAAGTACAGACACAGTCAGTTCTTTGTAAGAATTAAACAGGTAAACTTTTAAAGCTCCTAAAGAAAGATTTTAGAGTGTAGAAGTTAGTTGCAAGAAGGCAGGCAGAAATAAATGGCATATTTTTTTTTTTGTGAACAGAATACAGTAAGTTATACCTCATCTTCTCAGTTTTGATACACTTCTGTCATTAATAACACAGCTGACAACAAAATCTAATTGCACAGATATTCAATGTGATTTGAATTTTGAGACCCGAACAATCTTGTACAGGCAAGAGGACTGGCAAAATGACTTTATGACTGAAGTTTTTGCCACCTACAATTCCTATTTTTTTTAAAAGTCATATGTAAGTAGCTACTTCGTTTTTTGCTCTGCTGTTTTAGAGTTAGCTCAGAGTTAGGTCACTTGAAGCAAACAGAGGAATCATGTTGCCATAACTGAGAGCTCTTCTGAAGTTATACAGGGACTATATTTTTGGAGGTTGTTTGGATTACAGTTTATTATCTTCATTCCATACCACGCCACGAACATGCACACACACAATATGAAATTACTTTAACTTAACAACAGGAAGGATGAGTAGACTATTAGGAGACAGGAATTGTATTATTTTGAATTTTCAAGATAGTTTTAATTTTATTGAGCTGAAGAAGCTCTGCACTTCCTCAACTCACTCTTACTCTGCTCAGAAGTACATACACTGACATATTCCATTTTCTAACAATAATAAAGATGAAATCTTACACCTGTAAGAACTCATGTTTATTGAAAAAATAAACAAAGAAAAACAAGCTTTCAAAAATGTTGGCTTTCTGAAGGAGAAATAAAATAATGAAGTAGATTATTATGGACACTAATAGCAGATTTCTTTCATTACATACAAGAAAACTGTTTCTCAAGCCTGAATATTAACAGAGATGTTTTAATTTGCTTTTCATTAATAAGGGTTTTAGAAACAGATGTGTGTATCTGTAAACAAATATATATTAAAATATAAAAATTCAAACATATAGACTATAAATATGTAATACAGTGTGAGTATTCCAGAATTTTAAGAAAATGGCTTAAGTAAAGGCTGTAAAGGTTAAATCATCCAAAAATCAATGAATAAAAGTTAAAGCGATCTTGTCGATTACTTACACTTAAGAATACTGTAAGGAAATGTATAAGAAACACTAAAGAAGGCAATGAATGATTATAACCTGGGCACTAATATGATGATGTTGGAAGTTAGAAAACTTCTGAAGAGCTGATTAACACATTCTTGTTATAACTTTCTAGTCCATAACGCAGAGAGAATCATAACTACTTTTGGTGTTGGAGTGTGGCTGGTTTCTGCCAGAAATTATATGTGACATGGTTTGAAAGGACAGATACCAGGGGTCATGTTTAACAAAACATTCCACAAGATCTTTTTATCTATGTACTTAAAATAATGCAATGCTTGAACTTTCTTGAGCCCCAAAATAAACACCACCTGCCTGAAACAGAAAGCACTGTGGGGAAGAAAAATGAACTATTTGTTATTTGCATAGTTTCTGGAAGTCAATCTACTTATTGGCACTTGTTTTCTCATGGCACATGCCCAAGCTCTCCAACCTCTCTATCTTTTCTCTCACAAGATACTCAAACCCACCCTTTTGTTTCTAGATCAGGCTGAAGGAAACACAGGACTGCAGGGAAATAACCCCTCCCTTGCAAATATTAGAGTGCACAACTACAAAAATAGGCTTTGGTCATCATTTCTGGTTTGGTTCATTTCAGCACCTTTCAATAACTGATTACTTTTGAGTGTATTAATATATGTTCCCATTAAAAATCAAGACAGGGAAATAAAAGGCCATGCTTTCTAATCTAGCTACAGTCAGAATAACCATCTGGTTCCTCGTGGGGTACTAGGAACTATCAGCAAGGTGTGCCACAGAAAAAATTCTTGGACAAGATAGTCTTCAAGAAAATGAAATATAAATGACTGAAAATGATTCAAAATTAAGTGAAACTGGACTGATACAAAACTATTGTATTGTGATGGAAAACTATGAATCACCTTGATATTAGAGACTGTTTAGGTCACACTACACAAATTATTATAACATTATATTATTAAAAAAGATGATGACTGTCTATCACACCATTTACAGTAAATAAAAAAGTATGGGTTTTTAAAGACTGAATTTTTAAAAGAGAATCAGAAATTGAGTTTTGGTGGTTTTTTTAAACCGTAAAACAATAGAACAAACAAACCCAAGATACATCTGATACAGACAAATTATAGCTTATATAACACAGATTTGCTGGTACTTCAGATAAAACCTTACCTAGTGGGGATTAGAGAATTCTGTTTAGCTGATTGCTAAAGTGTACTTGTGGTAAAAATGAACAAGGATGCTAATCTCAGGAAAGAAATGGGTGATGAATAGTGAAAAAGAAAGAAGAAAAACATCAAAAGATGAAATAAAAACTCAGAAAAAGGAAACAGAAAAGAAACTGTCAGTGTAGCCTTTGAAAATTATTTGCTAAAATATTTCTTGGGCTCTGTGCCTTTTTCTTAATCCACAACTGTCCTTTAATTCACATGTGTAACTGGAAACACTTTTAATGGAAGATGCAAAATTCATTAAAAAATCATTAATTTCTATAAAATTTCTTTCTTACTGTGTCTGAAAATACTTCTACAATATGCCTTCTACAAAAACTTAGAAACTATGTTTGAATACTGGTTTAAATTCAGTTAATGCAGCATTGAGTAATTCCCACATGATATGGAATAGTGCTATGTAAATAGGATGTACTATGTGCAAAGTAGGATGAAATACATCCCTGCGGAAAAGAGCTTTATGATGTATGGACATACGAAAGAGAGACTGGCCATGGAAGTGGGGCATTCAGAGAGCTCTGACACAGGATCTGTGACAAATGAGGGGAAACGCTTCTGAAATTATGTGTGGTAGCAAAATTGCCATGTAATCAGCTAGGCATTTATCAGCCAGCAGCATTAACTCATTAAAAAGGTTTTTTGAAGAGAACATCCCAATTAGACCAAGTACTTCAGAAATTTGAGTTTAAAACAATGAAACACTATTTACAATGAAGTGTTCCCAACGAGTTAAAAAAAAAAATTATGAAGAGCTAGGATATAAAATTGAATACTGCACATTATTCCAGGACACAGAGAAACCCAAAGGACAAGTACCACAGCTGTAGGAGCAGTCTGAATTACTTAGATCTGAATTTCGTCAAGCAACTGAATTTACATTTCAGAATTCTATGAAATACAAGGGCAGGTGTATCACATCAAGGTTTATGTAGCCAGTACCTTGCCTCCAGCAGCAGCCAATCATGTGTCGAGACAGCAACATAAAAAAAAGGCACACATAAAACAAAATTTCATGGTCCTACCCTTCACAGGACATGGTGATCTGCATATTAGGAATTTCCTCTGAGCCAGACATAATAAATCTACATTTAATCTGCACAGATATATTCTTCTTCTATTTTTAATTGCATTTTGCAGCACTAAAAACACAACAAAAAGATGGCAGATTTTGACATTGCCCTGAATGATCACTTATAAAGCCCTAACCTTCTCTTTAACAAAGCTTACATACAATTCATTCCAGACTTCCAAAATAGGTATGAAAAATAAAAACGTAAGATCAAAACACTAAGAATATTCTCTAAAAATATGACTTGAAAAGACATTTAACTTCATTAAAGGACACTGAGAACTAACCAAAAATCAACACTGAAAGGACCATACCTAGTTCATTTTATGAGCATTTTCGTATATTCACATAGAAAGAAATACTTGAAAACTCCAAGCCATGCAGGTGAACAAAACTATCCTGCTATTCTTAATTGTGACTTTATCTCACCACTCTCCAGCAAGGTGGAAGGTATTTTTTGAGTAGCAGCATGTGGTTCCATGACAGACTCCACAGGCAGTTACGCTGTGAGTTTTGGAGATGCCTTTATATTGGGATGCTGGTGTTGCTGCTGTGTTGGATTGTCATAACTGCTCAAGCAGCATTTTCATCTTTTTTCAGTTACTGAATTCTGAAAATGTTCTCTTGTTTATACTGACATTTATGCATACACAAACATATATAGAAAAATAAACACAGCTGTATATTGTTCTAATGATAATGTACTACACAAGTTTAAATGTCATCTTGCTAAATATCATCTCATATGTCAGAATGGGAAATTAATGGTATTACTAACCTTATTTTTAACACTGTAAAATAATTAACTGATTTTCCTGCTGCACCTGTTTACCAAAAAAAAAATTGAAATAAAAAGCAAGAAAGGTAACCTAAAACAGAATGTCAAAACTAAACAGTGACTCCATAAAGATACACATTTGTGTCTTCTCAAACTGAAGCACAGAAGAAATCGAAAGGTCAGCAGTCACTTCTGATACGTAATTTAAGAGGATGCAATACACAGGTCATTTCACCAAATATGGAATCAGAGTGCCAGCAGAAATATTTGTATAGCTATCTACAGGGCTACGAAGATGATGAGAGGGCTGGAGCACCTCTGCTGTGAGGACAGGCTGAGAGAGTTGGGCTTATTCAGCCTGGAGAACAAAAGGTTCTGGGGAGACCTCATCCATTACCTGAGGGGGCTACAGGAAAGCTGGGGAGGGACTTTTTACATGGAAAAGTAGTGATAGGATGAAGGGGAATGGCTTCAAGTTGGAAGGGGGAAGATTTAGATTAGACATTAGGAAGAAATTCTTCACGCTGAGGGTGGTGAGGCCCTGGCAGAGGTTGCCCAGGGAAGCTGTGGATGCCCCCTCCCTGGAAGTGTTCAAGGTCAGGCTGGATAGGGCCTTGAGCAGCCTGGTCTGGTGGGAGGTGTCCCTGTGAGCGGCAGGGGTGTTGGAAATGGATGAGCTTTAAGGTTCTATGATTCTATGATTCTATCTGCAGTACATATCTGTTCTCAAATATCTGTAGTGTAAAAAATCATATTTTTCAAACTGCCATATTAGATTAATTAACGAAACAAAGAAATAAAAACCTGGAACCACTAAACTAGAATCAGCCTAATTTTCATTTAGTAACAGATATGTAGTCCTGCTAATTTACATAAAAGACCAAATATCTGCAAAATCAGTCCTTCAATTCAGTGGTGAACAAAGAAAGCACCTAAACCAAAGAACTGTACACTCTACTGATTATCTACAGATTAAAAATACAAGCAATATTTTTCCTTTTCTTGTAAACACAAAAAAATACCAAACCAAGCGAAACCAGAAAATAAATATAAAGAAATTACCCCACTCTAGGTCAGACTAAGACCTCGGAACCTCCCTGAAGATACAGTTTTTTAATGGAAATGTCAACACCATATACAGCATTACCAGCAGACATTGTTTTAATTTAAGATATTACATTAATATCTGGTGCTCTTTTCCATTTCCAAATACAGCCCAAGAGCCCTAAGACGAGTTCTTGTCAACTAGTGTTTTCAGCTCGGTGTGGATTTTCAGACTGACAATAGACTTTTGTAGCTCCTGTGTTCTTCTGCTTCTGTTTTAATTTATCACTTGAAGTAAGTGCACTGGTTGGGTATTTATCAAGTCTCCCCTGGAGGACTACAAAATATAATTTCTGTGTTCATTGTTGATGGTCTATATACAACACAAATGAAACAACACGAATTGTCTTCTTAATATAGTGGGCAAAATGTCCATAAAGCAGTGGCTCTAGGCGTTGAATTAGCGGAAAAAAAACAAAACATATTTTACCTCATTGGATTTAGTTAATTTCTAAAATATTTAGTGCAAGGAACTTGAGCTGCTTAACAATAGAGTTTGAAGCAATATTCTGTGTCTGAATATCTTGCTACATGCTAATACCTACTTTACAATATTCCATACTTTTATCCCTTTCTAAAACATATAATCTGATGGAAGATTTTTTGAAAAGTTTACAAACTGGTTTAAAAAAAATTAAACCGAACATAAAAACGTTGTTCCTGTAGGATTTTTCTGTGAAACTTACAAATATTGAAAATGTGAAATACAGCACAGTTACGTAGTGTTTGCAGAAGGTATTGTTCAACCTAAGCTTAGGATAAGCTGCTGTCTTTTGCTAAAGAAGTTGAGTTAGTCATTTTAATGCTCCAATTTGGATTGAGTTAAAAGAATTTAGAAAGATATTTAACTCTGAATAAGTGGTACACAGCTAAAAATTGTAATATTTTTTGAAATTGAACGTAACTATTTCTCTTTCATTCTTGGAATAACTTTCTGTTCCATCCTTAATTTTCAGTGAATTAGAACTTCTGGTAGTGGTCAGACATGCGATGACTTGCCACAGAAGAGCGACAAAGAAACATTCTGTAAAGATTACAATTATTTCTGTACGTGCCTTCACCTCAAGGTTGAAAAATCAGATAATCGATACGAAGTCCTCAGCTTTATATCTTATCTCAGATCTATCTTCAGCAACACTGTGATCCAAAGTCATAGGTACAGAACTAGTTCAATATTGACCCAGTTGGAAAAATGACATTTGCTGAATCACAAACATTAAATTTGTACTGGTATATTCTTTGGGAAATTCCTATCACTATTCTATCATACATGAAGTAATTTAGTTTTTAGAATTACTCTGTCAGATATTATAATTATGGACAACAATCATGTGACGGATCACTAACAGCATAAGCTAATTTGTGGGAAAAAAAAATAAATCACCCTGCAGGATCTTTCATATTCTGTTCTGCACTGCCTTTGGCATAGGAGGACCAGTGAGTACACAGCAATATATTTGTCTGTGTACAGATGAAGAAATAAAAACTTCAAAGTGCTGTGACCAAAATATCTTCCAAAGGTTAGAAAAATAACCTGCATATTCCTCACTGCCAGCAGCTATACTACAAGAAACTTTCGTTTTCTATAGTTAGCAGAAATCTAGACATTCCTAATATAATTATGAAAACTATGAAGGTATTGCCAGTAGCCACTCTGTAATATTTTTCCTTAAGTCCCGTAAGAGTTGTTTCATACTCGCTATTTTCCAACACATTTGAGTAAATTTGTTTTCCTATTGCTATATCCATTGAACATACGTTTTAACCACATTAACAGTAAAACCACCATGGAAACATTGAGTGTTCTGTCCAGTGCAAAAAAATGATTGACTGTGACAAGGCTTTCATTCTGAGTTATCTCTTTCAACTTAACAACTACACAGCTATTCTGGAGATGGAAAGATTTAATCGTTCCACTCAAACTCCATCAATGCTGAGAACTGTAGGTGTTTCATTACCTTATTAGGCACTAAACCAGCAATCTCCATCCTACTTTAGCATCCTGATTTGCTTAAACTGTGATGTAACAGACTCTCAGACTCTCTCATTGTACTTTCTTCATCATTTTTCATCATTGCTATCTTATTTACTTTGAGTCACAAACAGAAGTAGTATCCCGGTTTGTCATAACTTTTAATTCTTATTTGAATATCAATTCTACATTAGTAAAGAACTCAGTTATCTATAGACTCTAAATGGGTAAGAGAACTACTGGGAGATCAAACCTGCTTGTAACTGGAGGACAGAGATTTTAGTACAAGTACTCAAAACCTTGATCCTTAAATCAAAATCACTGATCTTCTCTGAGATTTCTCATGAGAAAATGTGCGATGTAATGTGATCATTCTGACAACTTGGAGATTTCTGTTACACTTTCAGATTTCTGTTAGTTTGGAAAAATTTTGTTACAACATAAATTGAACTAAACCTGGGCATACTTGTGGGCAAATTGTGCTCTGCCTATTCCTATTTCTAACTCTGATTAAACATTGCTTCTTTAGCTGTTGAGATTTAAACCACACCTGTTACACTTTCTTTTACTCCTCATGATGGCATCTTAGCATATGTCTTTGAAAGCTCTTAAAAAATCTGTCACCTTAACTATAAAAAATTACAAATAAATTCTTAATTATATTATGCCATTAAACAAAAATATTTAGGTTGGTGCAAATATAATTGCTGGGGTTTTATCATTGTAATCAGTGAAGCTTATTTTGGATTAAAATTTTATTTAACTGTGTTTACGTAGCATACCATTTTAAAGCATAAAATTCACTCTACCTATTTATGTTGGGTTTTTTTTTCCACTATTTATTCTTTTTTATATCACCCTGTCAAATTAAAGTGGAAAATAAAGCAAATTCAATTGATTTTGTTGTATGAGTTAAAAAGGGGACACAAAGCGGAAGAAACTGCTAGCAATATCAACCAAGCATTTGGCCAGGGTACCAGCAAGGAACGTATAGCTCAACATTGGTTCCAAACATTTTGTAAGGGAAATAAGAGCCTTGAAGATGAGGAGGGTCATGGACATCCTTCTGCAATAGATGACTACCAGTGAGGGTCATTACTGAAGTGGACCCAAGCAAAACAACTCAAGAAGCTGCAGAATTAAATGTTGGCTATTCAACAGTTGTTTGACGTTTGCACATAATTGGAAAATGAAAAAAAAAGCTTGACAAATGAGTGCGGCATGAGTTGAGCAAATAATTTAAAAATCGCCATTATGAAGTCTGCTCTGTCGTTCTTTTGTGCAACAAAACTGATCAATTTCTTGATTGCATTGTGACATGAACAAAAAAAAGGATTCTATACAACTGATGGTGTTCTGCACAGTGACTGAACTAAGGTGAAGCATCAAAGCACTTCTCCAAACTGAAGTTGCATCCAAAGAAGGCTATGGTCACTGGGCGTTGGCAAGTGGAAACATCCACCACAACTTCTTGAATCCTGGTGAAACCATCACAGTAGACAAGTATTGTCAGCAAATCAACAAAATGCACTAAGAACTGCAACTCGTCCAACACTGGTCCATCGGAAAGGACCCATTCTTCTCTAGGACAACACCCAGCTGCATGTTTCACGAATGACTTTGAAGAAGCTGCTCGAATTGGGCTATGAAACTCTACCTCACCCAGCTTACTCATCAGACCTCTACCCACTGATTACCACATTTTCAAATATCTCAACAACTTCTTGTAAGAGAAGGTTTTCTGCAACCAAGGAGCAGCTCAAAACACCTTTGATGAATTCTTCAACTCCAGGACTTGAGAATTCTATGCTACTTAAATAAATAGACATGTTTCTTGTTGGCAAAAATGCCTATATTATAATGGTCCTTATTTCAATTAATAAATTTTACTGTAGGCTGAGATACACTGCATTGAAGTTCATGGTTAAAACCAGCATTTTTTTCTTTGCACCAGCCTAATACTACAGAAAAGATGAAATACACTAGTCTTCTTGTCAGCTTGCTCTTTGGGTTTCTTTATTTGTGTGTGTGCTATATTTACATTTATAGTGGACTTCGGGCAATCTAGTTCTGTTGTATTAGGATGTGATACATGGAAGAGAAATACTATTTAAAAAAAAATAGTTTGGGGATAGTTATCAGTAATTTATTTTAGAGTTATTCTATTATTATAATAAATAAAATAATTGCATTTTATAATATTTCTTCCAGCCATAGTAATTTCCTATGCAATTCTTAAAAAAAAAAAAAAAAGGGTTTTCTCACATCCTTAGAGAGTACTTTCCTAAATTAACAACATATCTATGCAGTAGCAGTAAAAAATTGCAAAAACAACAAATAAACCTGATTAAAACACTCCAAAAATATAGAAAAACAGGGGATGCTGCATTGTGTACACCGAATTTAAAAGCTTATACAATAACAAGAAATTTCTCTGAAAGGCTTTGATGCTCATCCAAAATATTTTTACAGATTCTGTGCAGAAATTAAAACATATCCTTTCTCCTTCCTTTCCTCCTTCTTTCACTGTTGACAAAATTTTCTCAGCATAAGACCTATCCTCTAATCAGAAAGAGATTGTGATACCTCTGCAGGTTCCCTACAGCACAGCCTAACCAAAGCCCATAACTGATACAACAGCATTTGTCATCTCTGCAGTATACTTGCTGTAATTCCCCTCCTCTGGCTTTTCTTTCAAACTAGATCACAAATAATCTTTGAACAAAATAAGAAAACCAAACTATTTTAACTGAGGAGAAATGACACATGGGTATTAAGTGCTATATATAATTAACTTAATTGCATTCCTCAAAAATTTATTATTTATTCTGCATAAGTGGCCTATGCTTTGTAATTATTTTTTATTTAATGTCACTTCTCAACAAAGTTTTTAGCTCTCAGGAACAACAACAAAAATATTTCTGACAAGTATTTTCAAGATAGTTTTGTTTGTTTTCTAAATGACTGTCTCTTTTGAACATTTATTGATTCTACACAATTAAACTGGGTAAAACATTTGCTCTGACACAGAATGTTTTATTTGTCAATCTATCTTTTATTATAAAAGCCAACAACAATTTTACCACTAGCATAGAATCTATTCCACACTATTCCACAGAATTTACTCTTCATTTGGGAAAGTCACAGAAATAAAAGGAGCAGATTTAAATCTGGGCCAAATAAACCATCAGAAGTCCCTAATTCTGCGATATTAAATAGATTGAATTTGCAGTATGAGTTCTCCCAGACCCATCTCTAACTCAAATGCTGTTTTGTGCTTGTTTGCTCATTTCAAAGTTTAAAATACTTTATACAGCCCCTTTCCGCAAACATAATATCAAAAATTATTGGTGAGACCAGAAGAATATATTTAAATAATCATCTTTCATGGTAAGAGAAGAAAATTTTTGGATGAAAGAAGAAATTCAGGACATATTTATTATATTTTATCTTATAATAAATTCCAGTTCTAACATAAAAAGTGGTGAAAGATTGGAAATAAAAGTGCCAAGAAGGAACTCATAAAATTATCTGACTTACTTTATGTACTTCCTTTTGGCTTACAATGGTATTTCATTGCTTTGTACAAGTTTTTTCATATTGCATCATAACCTGTGTACTTCACAAAATATATGCTTAGGTGTCTACTCATTATTTATATTTTATAAACTCAATAATATTGGAGGCTGAAATGATTTTTATATGTAATTCTGCTTTAGAATTACATACTTTATATTAGAACCTCTTGTAAAACCAAGATAGGCGGTCAGACACATTTGTAATAGACTGTAAAGGCGATTTTAATGTAGTCTAGAAAGAAGGAAAGTAGCATCAATATTTACTGAGGTAATCTATATATTTACATCAGTCTTTTCACCTAATGTTCCCACAGTACAACGGTAAATAATCCTCAGTGCAATTAAAGAATAATCCCCAGTGCAATTAAAAGAAAGAATTTTAGAGTTACCTCCCAGACAAGTAAGAGTAGCTAAGCTAACCAGAAAAAGTACTAACTTTTTTCAAAGTCTTAAAATAAGTTTCAGCTTAAAAAGAGCCCCCAAACGTTTAAAAGCAAAGAAACTTAAAACACTGAATTAGAATTTATGAAGGAGAAATAGGAACAGGAAAGATACTGCTTCTGCCTGAGGTGCAAAGACCACATCAGATGCAAAGGACTAAGAAAGAAAACTGCTGGGTTTTGGATACCTATAAAGACAGAATTTCAACAAAGCAGAGCCTTTGCTCTGTTTCCCATAGGTTGTAGGTTTTAAAAAAACGTGGTAAAAGGGGGAAGAATCATTGTTCCTTATGACAGGTAACAAGGATTTAATATGGCTTCTCATTATTCCACATCCCACTATGATATCCAAATTTCTTCTCTTCAAGTATAATAAGAAATCAAATTGAGGAACTTCTCCCAATTCCAATTCTATTCACTCAGAATATCTCCTTTAATCCAAATTTTGACTTCTGTAAAGATTTTAAGAGACATCGTTCTGTCCCATCCTGATGTAGCGTGCAAACTGAAGTAAATACTTCAGAACTGAGGTCTTTAATTTCAATTTACATTTCCTTACTTAATAATAATAAACACAATGAAGTGTGTGTGGATGTACATCTAATACTATCAACACTATGTAACCTACATACAAAGAGTAACAATGCATGCGTGCCTGTGTGTCTGTGTGTACAGGATTTAGTATTACTTAATTAGTTTAGAAAACAGCCTATACAGTTGTAATAATATTATATATTTCACTGGTTGATCTAAAATACAGCAGTTCTAGAATACAAAAAAACTGGTATAGGTCACTCATTTTGCAATGAAAATTTCAACTACTACTCATTACACTTAGACTTCTGCCTAGTTATGTAAGCAATGTAAGTTATGTTACAACGGTTTGTTTATTATATACTTTGTATTATTATGGTGTATGTAGACTACTTTTCCTTAAACCATGAAACAAGCTATGAGGGAACAAGAAGACATCTAATATTTGAGAGGGATCAATTGACAGGAGGATAATATGAACTCTGCAAGAGAAAAAGCATGTAAATTTACAGTTAGAAAAAAAAGAAAAAAAAACAAAAGAAAACAATGGATTAATTAAAGACTCAGACTTCCCACTTCTTCTCATTCTGGCATTCTGTTACTGAGGGAAAGCAGCATATTTGTGGCTCTCAGCTATCATGAAAAAGGTTGGTATGCGTCTATACAAAAGGGACAATGGAGTCCATGTGAGTCTTCCATCTTCCTGCGGTCCACCATCTTCGCTACTTGATAAGGTGGATGACTGCAGTTGCAGCACTAGATACACTCACTCCAGAGGGACTCCCCTGACAGGGAGAGAAACATTACGGAAAACAAAAACCAAAACAGTGGAGGATATCTATAAGCCTGTGATAAACTT
Organism: Tapera naevia; assembly: GCA_033556795.1. Lineage (NCBI taxonomy): Eukaryota > Metazoa > Chordata > Aves > Cuculiformes > Neomorphidae > Tapera > Tapera naevia. The sequence goes on along the minus strand of JAUMJJ010000172.1, from coordinate 9,778,052 downwards.
AAGGAACTTCTGGCACGGTCTTAAAAGCACTTCTGACCATCTGTGGAACTGGATGCACATTTCTTTCTGGTCCTAGAAGAAAACAGGTGAAACAGAGACTATTTTTTTCTTTCATCTGAGCCAAGAATCAAATGCATAGATGTAGAGTATCTGCATATCAGGCTGGGAGCCAGTATCACGATGTGCAAGATAGAGGAGGAAGTGTCCAGTTTGACAATGAAATCTTCTCATTCCCAGTACACAGCACGAATGATTGAATTGATGTAACAACCACTGAGTATTGGCATAGATAATAAACACGATTGTATGATGAAGAATTGAAAAAAGGCATGACTATTGCTATAAAAGACAGTTAAGAACAGTCATCACATGATAAACCAATGTCAGTGGAGAGCAGGATGATGTAATTTTGCATCTCTTTAGCTTCAGCTTAGTCAGATGAAATGGTGTCAAGAGGATTGCCTCATTCACCACAGTGACTGCATGGCCCTGGAAAGCTTAAGTCTTGCAGCATGATGTAAAGAAGGGACGAATACAGGCATCTACTCAGAACTGATTCTTTTCCTACAATTCTGGTAACTTTTTGAGTCATCAAGGCCTGAATGATCAATGCAATTGGGCTGAACTAAAGCATGTGTCTGGTTCTGATGTTGGAAGAGGCCTCTGCAGCTGCTAAAGCAAAATTCTCTAGAGCCTGACTCCCTGCTCATCTTGCCTGAGGCTTGAACCACTGGCAGAACTCTGGCCATGAGACTGTGAGGCAGCACAAACACTCACAACACAGGTTGAAATAGGATGCAATTGATCCACGTAGCACAAGGCCAAAAAGGCCTTTTAATGAAGTCACTGGATGCCAAAGAGGAAAGAAAAGTAGCTGAACAGCAAGATACAACAGAAACAGAAGGATTTTATATCAGTAGGATAAGCAAACATTAAGATAGGAGCTGAAATGGAGGTGATGTTCTATTCTGTATGCCAAGTCTCGAGCTAACAAAAAGAGCAGGTTAGAGAGAATTCTCTTATCAATAATAAAAAGGGAAATTGAAACAGTCCTTGCTTTAAGCTGCTGGGCACAAACATACACCTCGAAATTACAGATAATATAGGATGTTTGACATGTATGATAAGGTCTCAAAATCAGTCTCTCATTGATTTACTGATTTATGCACTTAAAAAGCTATTTATTCATAATTCAGACACTATCAACTTTTTTACCATATACAGTAGAGTGTATGACTTCTAGTCAAATGTAACCAAGCATTCCTCTTCATTTTTTAAAGAATGTACATCATTGCAAGGCCATATGAAAAAACTGACTGTGGAGGTCACAAGAAGAACTGACACACAAAGGATGGAGTATAAATACTTCCGCATCTTTATTACTCAGAAACAAGTTAATATCAGAATAAGCCCTAGAAATGTTTCCAAAAATCTTCACCTTCTAATAATTTGATTAAATATACATTAAAAGCCACTTAAACAGCTGTTTATTTGCCACTATAAACTTTATCAAGACTGCCAGGCTGCTGATGTAGCTGATGAAATGCAAAATACAGAAAGAATTGCAGGTAACTGGATCATTGTGCCATAAAATAGAAACTGTTGAAATTAAGAATTTTGGTTTAGTTATATTTGTTTCAAAATATGTATAACGTTAAACCTGATAATTTAGTTCTCAAGGAAAAAGAGTGAAGTTTGTGAGATTAATAGGGATATTAACTGCTATTTATCTCATCCCTAGGGATGAAGTACAGAGTTTACAATGAACATACTAAGTTTGAGAACATGACAGATAAACCAATCTATGTAAATATTTACAGGATTGTGTGCATGTACAGAGTAGATGGGGTGGTAGGTTGGCATAGGGTTGAGAAGTTTTCTTTACCCCTATATGACCCCCCCATCACTCACCTGAAAATGGCTGCCTTCTGGAGGGTGGGCAAAGAGTGCCTGTGCAGCAACAGCAAACCACCAAGTGCCACAGCAATTTCAGTCAAACAGAACCAACTATTCACTACTCAATTCTGTAAATGCAGGGGGACCTGGCAGAGATTCAGTGAGAGACTGGGAGAGGCTGATGAGTGCTGAGGGTGATGGCTCAGGCCAGGTAAATTGATGAGGACTGAGTTTTCAAAACTTCAGAGTTCCTAATAGCCTTTCACTAACCTCAGGCCAGAAGAGTTTATTACACTACAAACCAACTCTTTTATTTAAAAAAATAGGAGAAAGCCTTAGCTCTCAGGCTACCAGGCACTCCCTGTCACAACGCTGTAAGCAGCGAGGTACCTGGAGTGCTCCGGAGCCTTGTAAGCTGACAAGAAACCAGACAGGTTGCCACTTAAAACTTCCTACCTTTCGGCAGAAATGTATAGGAACTGACATGCCTCCTTGAAGTATTTAATTTCTGAGGAACGAGCACACGCATATCAAAGAATGGCACTTCACTGGAAGCTGACTTCCTTAAAGTTGCAAATGCCATTTGGAAACAGAAAGACAAAAGCATCTGCTGGTCAACAAGTATATGAAGCACATGAAAAAGACAAGAGGTCATAGTGGACAAAGTAAAATAGAGAGAAAAAATTGACCTCAGAAAGTCAAGAGACAATCTATTTTTTATTATTCTTCCATGAAAACATCTCACTCAGTTGTTTCCCTCCCCTGCCTCCTGTTTTGTTTCACAGAAACACCAAAGAGCTATTCCTGGAAAGTCTAAGTGTCAGGTTTTTTTTCTTGAAAGACAAGAAGTGAAAAAATGCAAGGACAAAAGCTGATTGACGTTTAAATTGTATTTGTAATACTGCCTCACAAGAAATGGAGAACAAAAAGATGAGTAAAAGCCAGAAATTAGATTTTTTTTTTTTAAAATAAGTTCATAAAATATAGCATCATATATGCCCTAATTGCTATAATATAGTACTTTTCAAAATGAGAAGTGACATAAAGTAGGACAAGTCAACAAAAAAGAATGACAGTTGATGAAAAACGGAATGATCATTCAGTCAAAGACAATAAATTGAATCTCTGAAAAAATTTGTTTTTCTGTATTTTTCCAAACAAACGGTGAAATCTGAGATCTAAAAAAGACCAGGAAGATAAGATGAAATCTTACACTACAGATCTATCTTCTATACTCTGCTCTTCTTAATCTCAGAATGCAGTTTGTGAACTCACAGTATCACAGTATCACAAGGTTGGAAAGGACCTCTGAGATCATCAAGTCCAACCTATAACCCAACACTAACACCAACACCAACAACTCTTGCATTTTGCTGTAAGGCAATTGTGTTAGACATATACATGACCATTAAAAAACTTACAGAATTCATTTAGTTTTCATTTAGTTCTAAATATAAAGGTTTTTTTTTTTAAAAAAATAATTTTGAATGCCCAAGCGAAACTAAGGAAAACAGAGAGAATATGCATAATCAAGCTGAGATTGTATCAGTGAGCATTAATGAGAGATCATTTTGGACAGTATGTGTTGCCTTCATAAGGACATGATCAGATTTTTTCCAAATATTTTATAAAAATGAGTGAATTAAAAAAAGTAGCATTTAAGTGGGTCATTCTCTTTACTGCTCACTATACTGAAAATTAGGCAAATTTTAAGACAGAATGTGTACCTAAATCAGTATCTCTTTTTGCTTTAGTTCTAACATCATGACAGAATTACCACAGCAGAATTCAGATTAATTTTAGTAATCAAAAAAAGCCTGCTTTATGATTTCTGTACAGATTCAATTGATGTGAAACAAATGGTCTTACATATTAAGGAACACACAATACTTATTTCAGAACTCTTATGACTATGCACACTGTGTACTACATTGACACACCCATCAGACAGATTGCTCATTAAAAACATAGTGTTCCCAAAAATTGCCACAGTTCAATATTCTATAAGATAATGGTATTGATCATCATATTTCTTTTGAGAGCTCTAGCTCCTTAATATATCATGCTGGATTTCTAGACAACATGCTATTTTTTTTTTAGACTTTACTAAATTTTTGTAATTAAGATGGGCAAAGACAAATTTTAAATAGCAGCTATTTTAAATAAAATATCTTTCTGATATTATATGTCAAAGATCTCAAAAAATTCAAAAGAAAATTAAAGAAAAAGGTGGGGTTTTTTTCTGTGGCACAAAGTCTTTTTAGTTTCTTAAATATTTTTCCAGCCTGTAATCTTTACAAATTTAGTCATAAATATAACATAAACATAACGTCACTTCTTTTATACATAGGGTTTTACATTTCTAAATCATAATCACTGTACAGCTATATAGATACAGTTGCTATCATTTATTTCTTTTTTATGAAAGTTTAGTCACTGTACAAATTTACCACACAAAAGCCTGGAAATTCTCTAAGATCAAAGAGAATACAAAAAAAAAATTGTGTCCAGAGATGGGAAACCTTGTCAATAATTTATTCTTAAGACACGACAAGAAATAGTCATAAGAAAACAAAACTGAAAACAAATTCTATAATCATTATTTTTCTGTGTTTTGGAAAAGAATATTATGGCATTCTCTGGCCAATAATATATTCTTACTAACAAGGACAGTACAGCCTTAATGATCTGAAACTCATTTATCTGGAAGATATAAGACTCAGTCACATAAATGAATTGTGGATAAACTAGGGTCACTGAGCAAAAGATCCTGCAGAGCCCAGAAGCTCCACAGGACAGAAACTCTCTCCTGCAGAGCCTTTATTCTGAGAAACAAGTAAGCTTTCTATGCTCAAACATTTCTGTAAACAATATTTTAAACATCAAAATACAGACATGGACATGCCAAACTTTTAAATAACTATATGTTTTTGTTATTGTGGTTGTACAGTTACGTGTGTGTGGTGTTTGGTCTGATTTTTATTTTATTTTTTAATTACAGTGCTGCTAGTTTGTTCTGGATTTTACTTTACAATACTTTAAGGATTTCTCTTTGTTTAGGTCCCTTTGGAAGGTTCTTGGTTATACAAGACTGTAAAGAACTAGAGCAAACTTTATTGTGCAATGCTTTACTCCAAGAGGTAAAAAGAGGCAAGGATCAGGTACAGATGCAGACTTTTCGCCTGTTTTGCTGTATGTTCTTTTTTTGTAAGTTCACCTGTGACAATCACAAAACAGCAGTAGCACCTTTAAATGAATGAAAATGCTCTACTAAAACAAGCAGTAGAATACATTGGAATATAATATTTTTTTTTCTACCTTAGTTAGTTTCCTATAGTTTCAAAGTATTTAGTTTTTAGTGGAAATAGAACATTCCTGCAGGAGATATCTGAAGGTAGAACCATCTACTATTCTAATACCCTATAATAACCAAGATGAGTGAGATTTAACAACTCTGCATGACTGGAGTTTATATCCTGCTTGGAAATTATGAAGTACAGTAGCAGTCAGCCCTCGTTTTCCTGGGGCTCCTGTGAAAGAGTTGTGATGTTTGTTACATACTGAGCCTTTTTATCCCAATACCATATATTTCTGATATTGGTGATGATACATTTTAAAAATTTATGTGTACAGAAAACATAAAGAAATTTTGTGATAGATTTAAATCAGAAACTACACAATGGTAAGTAAGAAGAAATGTTTCGACGCATAAATTAATTAAAACTAGCTTTAAATAGCAAATAGTTCAAATAAAGTGGAAACTGATGGAATTTTTTAGCATTTCTTGGCAAAATCTCTTCTCCTCACAGCTGACCTATTAATTTATATCAGTAGAAAGAGTTTTCCCATAAAAACATGATTTCTGATATGCTTTTTAAAATTAAAAAAGAAAAGAAAAAAGAATTACAAGATTTTAGTATGTCACAAAGTGAAGGAAGGTAATATAATAAATTTTAGCCCTGCCTGAGAAAAAGATGTCTCTCAAGCTATCCAGCCATGATGATCTTAGCCAGCACTGGAAACAGGCATGGATCATCCCTACTTCTGCAGACTACTCTGATTCCACACCAGAGCTACGGAATCTGTTAGTTTAGTATAGCTCATCCTCTTTCTTGTCTCCTGGTGAGCAATGGACCAGTACCTCACCTTCATCCAGGGCACTTTGCACAGGAGGGGACAAGAAATGGGAAAGGAAGAGTGATAACTCAGCTGGCAGGCTGGTGTGACACTGCAGCCAGGAACAGAACTGGTAGAGACAGAAGGGAGGGGGAAGATGGTCTGTACAGAATAAAGGTTAGATGTGACATGCACATGTATGCAAAGGAGAAAAAGACTGTCGCTAGGTTGAGAGTTAAGTTGGGTAAGGGCAGAATTCATGTGGACTTGGGGGGACCAGGCTGATCTGGAGTTTGGGGATGGGAATAAATAACTGGTTGGTAAAGCATAGGAGGATGAGGAAGACCAGAGTGCTTTTGTAAAAAGGCAAAATTGACAGTTCTCAACGCGTTTAGACAAGTCAGCAGCGCAGATTGTCACACATGCACACATATGTAGGTGCACATGCAGACATATATATATCTACATTGCTAAGCCGTTTTCCAATCTTGCCAGTTTTTTGGTCAATTTCGCACTGGATTTGAAAAACAACACAGGTCTTTTGAGGAAGAGCTCAATCTGGTGTATTTTATCTGAAAATCCGTAACAGTGTAAAGGAGATATGGGTACAAAAGTGGCCTTAGTTTTACCACAGTCCTTAATAAAATGTTACTTTTGTCCTTCTGTAGTGCTGAATATAATTTTTTAGTATGGGGAAAAAGTGAAAAAAAATCCCCTCAGACTGAATTAAACAATTCAGATTCAATACTTAAAGAATACATAAACTGACTACAATGGTTTTGTTAATTCTTTTCATTTATTTGCAAATATCTATAAACGTAGAAAATACACTATCTACTTTTCAGGATATTTAAATGAAAACACTTTAAGATGTATGAAAACATACCACGACAGTAAAGCTTCACCTGTTGTAAATATAGCAGCAAAACCAACAATAAGCTAGAAAAAATTGTATCTTGAGACAGTATAAACCACTGCTGTTCTGCATCAGCTTACTCTTAGGGCTGAAGTCAGTGGGAGTTACACTGTTTACTTTAATGGATCTATGATTTTACTCCTTTTGTTCATAGTAGTTGTTTTCTAAATTGCTACTTGCATTCACTTATCAATTTTCTTTAAGTAGCACACTATTTACAACAGCAGCATGTAGTAGCATGAATTGGGTTACCCATGATCTATTGCTCAGGACTGCATTTACAGTTAATACACTAGTGACACGTAATCATACTGTGGTAGAGTAGAGCTAGCAATTTCACCAACAAAACTTCCCACTGAAAAGCAGTCCTCTAATGCCCCATAGACATATGGCTTTTCTGCTGGCCCAGAATCACTGGTAGAAGAAAATGACAAATTTCTACCTCAGCTGCATCCAAATCTAGTGACAAACAAGAGCAATTGGACAGAAAGTCACTATAGAGTGCTCTAGAAAGACATGCTGTTAAGAGAACTTGGCTTGTAAAGCTGGATTGTTTTTTAGAAGAAGGGAACACAGGCACTAAGCCTTAAGAGCTGTAACCGCTGAGTAGAATATAGGTTATCACTATTTGGAAAGTTGCTTACTTGAAGACTGAGCCACTGTCTTGAAGCATATTTATAATCTTTCCCTTTTCCATCAGACCTGCTAGATCATATTATCAGTTTATGTCTTACAGTTTACTGGAAGTTACTTTGGTTAGTGGGTTTTCTCCATATTTGTGACTGAAAAGTAGTGTGCGCTATGCTAACACAAGTGTTGAGCAATTAGAATTAGATGTAGTATTTGGAAAGCTTTGTGACTAAACATCTGAATCAATAACTGCTTCAGATCAAATTATAAAGATCTATGTTTATTCAGATGACTACGTTTTGCTTTGTAGTTTAAATAAATGGATCAAAACAAAAAGATCAGAATTAGATGCTGCAGTCTTAAGACAACAGAGTTGAGCATAAACAAGAACGTAAGAGATTACCAGAAAAAATATTTTACAGAGTTTCACATTATGATATTTAGATCAGAAACGATGAACTATTAGAATACCTGCAAAGCTTAGTACTGGCAGAGATTTGCAGTGGTGCAGATAATGCTTTGGAAAATTAATTTGCTACTACTTTCAAGAATGATTTGTTGTAAATGACCTTTACTGCTAAAGATGAAGACAAAGAAAGGTAGAAGATAAAGACGTGGAAATCAAAACCACGGCCAAATAAAACTTGCTGAGCATTACACTTTCAAGTCTGTGATAGGCAGGGAGTTGTTTTGTACTATATAACCACAGGACTCTACGTATGGGATTAGATGGGCCTAGCAATCATCCTAGCATCAGGCCTGCAAATTTGTTAAAGCAGATGCACAAGCACATTTACATATACTGGAAGTTACATGTAAAAAAAATCATAACTGTACAGTGTTTTTATTATAATTAAGATTCTAAGAGGTAATGAAATTTTCCTTCTCACCTACATGGTTCATGCATGTAAATTCAACAAATGTAAGAACACTGGCACTCATTTCAAAACAGTGTTTCAGTCACCTGCAGTAAGAGGAGTACAATAATATAGATTACGTGATTATTTTTCGCATTACATACGTATGTAATACCTATTACATCATATGTAATAGGCTACAACATAATTTTCAGTCAAAGTTTACTGGACTTCATTTTAAAGCATAATACTGAAGTCAAGGTTTCTTCAAAATTAATTAGGCATTAAAAGTAAATGTGGACTGGCACGTATAGAGTTAAATGTATGCAAATAAACTCTTGCAAGCAAATGAGAACAGGCTTAATAAAAATTAAAAGCTAACTCTCTGTGAAGGTATACTCTGAGCAATGTGTATTATGACATCTTAGTTGCTATAGGAGAGCAAGAAAAATTGCACCAAATTTGTGTAACCATGCAGAACATTCAGTTAGAGGTTGTTTTTTCGAAATGATGGCAACATTTAAGGCATTTTAACAAACCAGCTGTCTTTGGGTATGGATTACAGCAATTTGTGCTATAGTAATATATCTTCAGGAACATGACAGAAAATAGTTTCAGAAAATATCTGGATATTTTCTGAAAAAAAGAACACTGTATGGAAAGTCACCCTTCTACATATTACTATATTATTTTCAGCTTCTTTTATCACTAGTAGCTTTACTCATTAAGAGTCAAATGAAGCAGGTCAGTTGCTTAGTGTGGCTAAATTAACTTAAACATAAGGACTGTTATATATGTATTTAACTTTATAAGAAATAAGTTTCAGATTGTATGTCTTTTCTATTACCATTATACAACAGAACTGTGAACAGAATACAGAATCCCTCCCCAACAAAAAGGGGAAAAGCCACAAGAAAACAGCTTTTCCACATCAGAACATACCTACACATTTTGCATAAGTTTTAATATAACTCTATTTAAAAATAACCAACCAAACAAACAAAACACCCCAAAACCCCAAATTTGAATTGCCAAACTTTATAAAGCAGGGCATTATAGATTTATCATGTCATCAGTTATTGTTTTAAAAGCCATACACTATAGTGAGCAAATAAAATACTACTAAGATATAACAGAAGCTCCCCCATCTGTTAAATCTAGTTGCTTATTTCCTGCCTCAGAAAAAAAAGTACTCCAGTGATGCTCATGATATTTAATCCTGTTTGTTCTTATCCTCTGACATCTGGCTTAGAGAGCAATACAGGAAATGGTATAGGATAACACTGCACTAACTGTATACATTGCCTCTTAAGAGATCTTAAGTTTGTCTTAATCATATACGATTCAGAAAGATATCTACTTGAACAATAGCAAAACCAAAGTTATCTGGAAAGTGCTTTTTTTTTCTCCAGAAGAAATTTGTTGCAAAGCCAGTAATCTTTGTTTGAAATCTTTCACTTTTCCTCTAATAGTTCTGAAGCTATTCAAAACAGACTTAAGTTAGACAGCAGAAGTTCACTGGCCAAATTGAATTATGGTGTGAATTTGTGTGGAAATTTGCTAGAGTATAAATGGAAAGGTAGGCTCAGAGACAGAGAAAGCATGAAAGAATGATGCACATCAGAAATAAAGTGGTTGCAAGGTTCACAAAGCTGGCTGCAAGTGGACTTTGCTACATTAACCTCTTTCTTCTGCAAAATCTGAACAATCCCTCTGTCTAGTCCATGGAAGAAAATAAAAATATGAACTTAGGCTAGAGAATTCAAAGGAAAACAATACTGTCGCTCCAAAGACTTTTATTGTGTCCCAGTCTGAGGCAGAGAGAGGCTGTTTGAAAATTAATGACTGCTACAAGCTTAGAACCTACAGGTAGTTTTACTTTTTCTAGTCTTTCTACAGGGCACATTCAAGCCCACAGCACTTTTAAATGGAAGTGATGGTTAAAAACACAAACATGCATTAATAAAGGACTGGTGGAGAAACATCTAATGTGTTAAGAGACCTCTGATTTGTTCCAGATAATTCTGATATGAAATAGTTTCAGATGCAAATGCATTACTTGGAACACAAAACAGTAAGCAAGCATGGATACTGCTACCCTGAGGAAGCTGGTAGTATATTCAAGTTCACATATGTAATTGTTGCAACTGTTTAATAGGTTAAAATTTTTAATAGACTTATTTCAAAATCATAATAATAGTTTAGCTTAACATAAGAAAATACCTTTCAGACAATGGAAGTAGTATGTAATACTAAGATGACTTTTACAGTATCCATACTTCAGGATACCTTATCTCATAAGAAACAGTAACACTTGATGATTACCTAGGGACTGAATTAATACTGCTGTAACATTTTAGTAATCTGAATGAGGGAATTTGGTACCAAGTGAAATATTTGCTCTCACAGTCTCTCCTGGTAAGAAACATAACTCAAGAAACAAGAACCACAGAAGAAGCACAGCCATTTCCAGATCAAAGGTTCATTTCCATCATTACCTCTACTGAAAATGTCTATCTGAATGAACTATACAAAAAATCCCAATTCTTAAAGTTTCAAAATAAGAAAACTGGTAGAGTGGTAAACACCCAGAAAACATATTACTTTTGATACAGTATTATCACAGATAAGAGTGACTTATCGCGTTTCCACAATAACTGGTTTCAGACACTGCACTGAGGAATTAAAATGCCATTTGGGATGGTATCAGTGACAATAGCAGGAATGATCTATGTACCTTGACCAAAACAGTGAACCAAGAAATCATTTAGTGTTTCTGAAAAACACAATGCAACTTTCTAAAGTCAGACTAGAGTAAGAGCCTTATGCACAAGTCACTGCCTAACCAAAGCCTTTTTTTTTAGCTGAAATACAACCTGTCTTCCAAATCTCAGTTTTCATTCAAATCTGTAGTTTTTATAGTTGTAAGAACTTTCAAAATATAAATAGATTGCTATTCATGATAATCCATTGCTCTATCTGTAAATTTCTGGGATATGTAACTATAATGACTCATATATTTCTATGGGCCTGGAACTGAATTCTGTTTGATATGTAAATAATCAGAATGAATAGATAACGTTTAGTAGAAACACATTAATAAGATTTATGGATATATCAGTATATAATAAAAAAAAGTTCAGAAGTTCATTTAACTCAATCAAGGATTTAAACATCAGTGTGAAACACAGAGAAGAACTGAAAACTTTGTCCCTAAATTCCATAAGTTACTGCTAGTAATATCAGTTTTTGTCCAAATACATCACCTTTAAAACACACAGACAAAGAAGAACATTCATGCTTCTTATTCCAAAAAAGTTGGAAAGACAGTGGTACTATCTTTCCTTCATTCAGATTCTACATTGAGATTTCCCCTGCAATTATGATTATAAGAGACTCCTGCAACAAAAGTTAAAAAAATGACAAATGCATAAAATAAGTTCAGTTATACATTTAATAAATACAAATTACATACCAAATGAGGAGGTGGGACAGACATTTTAAAATGTGCACTAGCATACATGAGATAAAAAATACAGACCCGGTGGGATATATAACAATTTGAGTGACCACAGTAAAGATTGTATAATGTGGTTTACATTTTGCAGAGTTTTTTTAAATGGGCCTTGCTAGAACAAATGAAAAATAAAGCACTTCTCATTCAGACTCACAGTTAAAATAAAATGTATATTAATTTAATGTCTCATAACCTTTTGCTATTATTATAAATGTTATCAAGATCATAGTATTTTAACTTTTTTTCTTCTGGGAAGAATACTACAAATTGTGATTTTATTTTGTAAGAAATTTGATTTGCTAGAATGCAAGCTCATCTTAAATGGATGTCTTATAAAAGTCTAGCAGGTTTTCTGGGGGAACATTAGGCAGCCACTTATTGACAACAACAAAGCCTGTTTTCATTTTTTAAAATATACGACCATTTAGAGAAATGTCAGAAAGGAAGATAAACATGTGCCAACCTGCGAAAGATAATTTGAGTAGTCAGCAAATCCCTACTGGCACAAAGATGAGGAGACACTGGCCAGAAAAATCTGTCTGTTTTTCAGAATGTGTAACACTTCCCTTATCAGGGAAATAAAAATGTCTCTCACTAAAATTTTAGCTGTCACATTAGCATTAAACCAGTGCCAGCTAACAAGCGTGGTAAAAGATTGTTAAAGGTTTTCATTGTAAATACTATCTTTCTTGAGAGCTTAAACAACACTATTGAAAGTGGCTCAGGGCTAAAATGTGGTGTATTACATGTCCATTAGACAGCATGTCTTTGGGCACTTATTTTTTAATTCCTCTACTGAGATAGGCCCAAATCCTAATCTTGAAAAGCAAAGTTTAAGTGAAAGCAATGGGACAGAATCCTTAAGAATGCTCAAGCACTGGGCACACAATATGCAACTTGCAATCTGATTATCCTCTCTGAGATCCTAGTCAGAAAGAAAAATTTCTCCTGCTTCCTTGAAATTTCTTTGAATTGAATTCATTCAAGAAAACCACAGTGTAAAGACAATTTTTATTTGGATTAGTAGCTGATTTCATACATTTCAGCAAGAAAACTCTTCCTGAGTGTTCCCTTATGGTAATTTCTCCATTTTTCCTTCACGCTATTGTAAAAGAAGAACAAGATATACCACTAAGATACTGACCTAACTGAAATATTCCCATTACCAAATAACAGTTCCAGAAGAGTCATCATGCAGGTACTTAAAAAATCAGTATCAGTCAAGAATGAGAAAAAAATGGGACTAAGAATGAAGGTCTTAAAAAGTCACAAAGAAGTTGGAAGAAAAAGTCACCAATAGAACAAATCTTAATGGACTGAGATCCAAAATGAAGATATATGGAAACAAGATAAGAGGGAATATGCAATATCTTTTAAAAAGAAAACAGACAGTATAATTGCCTGGAAAATATGGATTAACATATCAGATTAAATAGGAAGAATAACCTACTCTCTATTCAAACCATAAAGGTAAAAGTGAGCCTGAACTCCACTTCTGTTGGTGCTGCCAAATATACAGTTAGCAAAAATAACATTTATTGTGTCCCCAAAGTATGCATAAAATACAATGAATTACATTGTTCCTAAAGACTGGTATTTTTTCAACAAGACATTTAAATGTCATTGACTGCATCACTGGACCTTTTAAAAACATTTTTGCCATCTCGATATATAGTAAGAAATAATTAATCCTTCACAAAAAAAGGACAAATAGTAATCATGATTACTATTTAAACTAAAGTTTAAAACCAGGATGAAAGATAAGAAAACTTCAGAAAACATTAACTAGCTCTATGCGTTAGTAATTTCATTTGACATGTATTTTGAATCAACATCTCCCTTACTTTTCAACCAAAACTGTTGGGAGTTCAAAGTCGTAAGTCACTAATGGTAAAATTAAAGCAGACAGGACTGTTTTGAACTAAGTATCACTAGCCCAGGGACAAACTCAGGGCCTGTGGGTTGAATCAGGCCCTGCCCTACACCTTGCTTTATCCAGCCTGGCACCTTGTTCCCATCTGGCAGCTCCTTGCCCCTGCGCTCCTGCCAGTGCCGGTCACGTGTGCAGCGTGTGACGTGCCTTATGCTGCAGGAGCAGAATGGGGGAGATGTGAGTTTGACACCCCTGCACTAGGCTATAAGAAAGAATTTGTAGACAACTTCCATAGAGCCTAAGATCAGATCTTAACAGAAAAACGTCCACAACAGTGAAAGCTGGGAGGCATACAACAGAAAAAGTAGTACTAAGAACACGCTTATCTGGTTTACTTTAGAAAACACATAAACATTATGGTTTTGAGCATAACTAGATTTGATTTTGATCTATTTAAAGTTAGTCTCCTCTACACTGAAGCAGCAAGCTAACTACTGGATGAATTGATTTTGCCAAGACTGGAAAGACAAAAAAAGTATCTAATAAAAGGACAAAAATGTCATTCACACTTCAAAAGTGGAAAATGCTGAGTTCAATAAGAAGCAATGCTTTCAGTGAGTCTGCTAGTCTACTTTAATTCATGATATCAACAAATATTTTTAATAAATCCAAGTAATTAATACAGAAAAAAATCTTGAATTTTACATTTTTAAGACCTAAAAGCACACTAAAGACTAAGAAGGAAAATAATTCCTTATTAATACATCAATCAAAAAAAGTGCATTTACAAAAGAAAGTAGGGAAATTCAGCATGCAGTGTACAAAACCACTTAATCTTGTCATTTATTTTTCTGAAGGTATCATAGAATTTTTTAAAATCTAGTTCCTCTTCGTTTCTGATTGTTTCTCTCATAGGGGTAAATATTTCATAACTCTTAGCATTTCTTCTATTTTATCCCAAAATGTAATTCATTTTAGTTTGAAAAAATTATTAATAATACCTAGCATACACATAATTTGTAAAGCTCAACAGTTTTAAAAGGAATATTAAATCCATTATTTCCATTTTAGGATGGGAAACAATAAAGAAATGAAGAGGTTAAGTGATTTGCCCAAGGTCAGATGCACCAGCAGAAGAGAAGCCAGAAGTTCACAGATTAGCTGGCTTCTTATTAATTAGTATTACATTGACATATTTTGTAAAACTACAGGCAAAGATTGCTTGCTGTGTAATAATGTATCCTAATAACTCTCAGTGGGAATATCCACTTGAAGGAGAAAGGAAGTGATGAGAAAATGAATAGTAACAAATCATTAGGATAAGGTGGCATTCGCTCAGGAGTTAGAAGCAAATTCACAGATGAAACAGCTTATTTACCAGTGATGGTGCATTACCTCTCACCTAAAATTGTAAAGGCAGTTAGAACTTGAAAATGTCAAATTCAGTGAAAAGAGATTTGAATAAAAAGTTAAATAGTAGATGTAAAACCCCACAACCTGTGAGACTGAAGTCCATATTGGGCAAGTTAGTATAAAATGTAATAAAAAACTTAAGAGCAGAACTTAGACAAATATGCTATAATGGCCTTTGCAAAGGAAATTTCTGCTTCGTGGACCTGCTAAAAAACTCTGAATTTTTGAACAGACCCATGAATGTGAATGATTTAGTTTCCTGGAGTTGCTTAGTTGGATTTACAAAGGTTTTTTTCCTGAAATTTCTCTACAAATCCTGTTAAAAATATAAGGCTATTAAAAGTAAACAAATAAGAAGGAAGGTACGTACAACTGATACTGTGAAGGTCAAGTAGTAGACAGTTAGGAGTAAATAGCCAGTTCCTGCAAGCAGATATTGTTGCTGGACTCCTGAAAACAACTTTTCTAGGACCTCCGCTGTTCAACTTTTGCACATGGTCTAGGAAAAGGGATTCAAGTTGGTGAGAAATGTTCCCAGTCAGAATTATTTGGGATAGTCAAGAGAAGGACAAATATTTTAGAATTCTAGAAACAATTTACAAGACCGAGCAATCAGTAATACAAAGGCAGATTAAAACCTCTGTAAATAAATGTAAAGTGATGAGCAAGTTGTGGGACGGGAGGTGGGGATTTTAACTTCGCATGTAACATAATGGGCTTGGAGCTGACAATTACCACGGACAAATGAGCCAGTAGTTCCATTACTGCTCAATGTTAGTATTTAGTAAGAATAGGAGAAGAAAATCTGGGGGAATAATTTTGAAATTGTATAAACCTAAGAACCGCTCATACTTTGAAAACCAAATGTAGCATACAAAACCCAAAAAGGGGTACAAAGATGATCAACAGCTTCTGTACAGGTAGCAGAGGAGGATATTTGTCTTGAGAAGATCATCTCCAAAGACAGATACAGATGAGACTCACAAATCATTGGTGGTAAAGAGGGAACAGATACATAGATTTGCAATAACTACAAGAAACCACATTCAGATCAAACACAACTTGCTCTAAAGGTTTTCAAATGAAATAACATGATTTTATAATACCATTGAGGAGTAATACTTCATTTAATATGTACATTAATTATTGCTGAATTTTAATGGAGTTCCTAAAAAGATGTGCAATGTTCACATTAATACTAAATGAATTCATTATGATCAGCGTAATCACAATGAATATTAACTAAATTAACGGCAGTTAGACATGTTAGAAAAAGTGCCACCTATTTATTTGACATGTTCCAAACAGATACTTTGATACTGCATCTGTAAGAGCAGTGTGAATAATCTGAATAGTAGTATGCAGCAGTGTGTTTAGCAGAGGTTTTCTTAGTATCATTGGACAATTAATAATTTTAACGTATGTTGGTTTCATATACATACATATATAAAAATATATATATTATCTGAATTATATTAAAAATAACGCTTCAACCCACTCTGATGCTTCTGTTTGTATCTAGCTCCACTGTATATATATGTAGTATAAAGTCCTAGATGCACAGTCAGAAAAATAGTTAGTCAAGAAATAGCCTATATGTGCTGCCGTGCCCCAGTTCTGTGTTCCACTGTTCATTCTGGTGTGCACTGTACAGATCAGCCAGACACTGTCAGAGACTTGGAGTACAGCATTTCCAGGCAGAGCCTGATGTTAAGTGGTATGTTCAGCATACTTCTACATTTATATTTCTTGACCTGTTGGCCTAACCCTTACATAAATTATTCTTGCCTATGGCAAAAGAAATCTGTCCTGGGGATTGCATCTGTAGCCACATGCCAGATGTCTCACGGGCTCTTACAGAGTATTAGTCTTGCACCGGTTTTCAAAAAAGAACCCAATTTTAATCATGAAATAAAATTTTAGCATATAGAGAAAAATAAAACATTAAGCCTAATTCAACAGCAAAAACAGAGTTACTTACAATGCACTTTCCAATCAATGGAATGCAATTTTGCTGCCATTTGTGAGAGCAAACAAAGAAATATAATTTCCCGTAACTCCCAGAATTATGGAAATTTTATGCACAGAGTACAATTAGATGTTACATTATTAATACGCAACTAAATTATTATCATACTTTTTCTTCTACTACTTTGATTCAGAGGTAAAATCATCAACTGGATAACTTCTTTTGCATTCTTATCACTAAACCAGTACAAACTATAAAAACCCTTCATTGCTTTGTCCAAAGAGAAAAATCAGTGGATCAGTAGGGCAAACAAGGATTGAAAATGCTGCCAAACACTTAACGAACCATCACAACACAGCATGACTCTTTGTTCACAAAACAGAAGATATGAAAAAGAAAAGTATCATCCTTTAACTTTTCTTGTACTTTCTTGTATTGTGTGTCAGAGGAAGAGGAACTGTAGCCTTCCGGCAATCACTAATGCAGTGTTTGTATTCTGTGTTGAGATTATCCACTTGGGTGCTGCACTGAACCTGCCTGGGTTATTTTGACACTGCATCCAGATGCTCCAATTTTGCTTCAGTGACTCAGAACAGAGCCAAAATGCCTTAAAGCAATGTTCAAAGGGTTAGGTCTTGATGAACAATTAAAGCACTCAGAAAACATGTTTCTAAACATTTCTGACTAGTGCTGAAGTGACTTAAGCGGCCTTGGTATGACATCCAGGCAGAGAACGTGTAATAGAAAGATTTAGTTCTACTGCACAGAGCTATATCTCAGGCGAATGTGGATTTTACCCCATATTTATAGAAAAAGTGAAAATAAAGTCCAAAACAAAAAAAAGTGCTAATTTAATTGCTGTATATCAATTCTACAAAGCCTCTACATTTGTCTGCTTTATATAAATCAAACTAAAATGAATAGTAAGAAATATTTTATTAAAACTTGCACTTGTCATCTATTCCCACTTTTTTATTTGAAACCCAAATAATTTTACTATTTGAGCAAAAATATAAAAATAGTCCTTCCAGGGTCTTTTTTGTGAATGGACATCCTGAAGAATCTAAGCATAATTTCACACAAAATATATATCTACGCCCTCCAGTAGGCCATATCTGAAAATGTATATCTTAAGCACTGAGCATTATTATGCTGATTGGTAACAATTTATGGGATTGGAAAATCATTTTGCAACACACCATTCATTTAACTGGAAATTAAATTACTAAATTACTAGTTACTAAATTACTAAATTACTAGTTACTAAATAACAAAAAGACAGAGAAATACATGAGATTTCAGCATAGGCTTGACTCAAGTCAGAGAGGTCATGAAGCAGAAGGCCAAAGGCACCTGATCATTTAAAGCCAACTAAACCAAACAATAAATTTTAAAAAACTTACTGATGAAGAACATCAAGAATTGCAATTTCATATGTTCTCAACACATTTTTATTATGCAAAAAACAGGCTTTTAAAAAAACCCCATAGTTTACATTCTTAAATTTTACTTCTTTTTGAAAAAAAAACAGGCCAGGAAATGTTCCCATGTTTGCAAGAGTTTCAGTTTGGGGATTTTTGTTTGTTTAGAAGTTCCCGAACATCAATTTTAGCATTCTGATACCAGGTGGAGCAAGAAAAGAAATCTAAGTGTCAAGTGTGGTTGAAGAAGATTTTATTTGAATAATGATAACACAAACTTTAAGTTGGAGGAAACAGATTTGACAAAACTATATACTGTGTACCAGGAGGGAGTCAATCATGGGAAATTCTGAAAACACATACTGAGATAACTGAGTGATGTCCTGAAAGAAATGTAAAAAAAAAAAAAACAAACCCCAAAAAACCTGCAAAAAACCTACTTTATAATCACTCCAGCACCTTCTTCTACTCTGTTTTTGTTAACTTTGTATTTGATTGTAGATGCTAGTTAGCTGAATGGGCACTACAGAAGAAACACACCCCTGAGTGCCCTGCTGACTTAGGAGACAGGTTACAAGTTTCTTCAAACAGTGTAGAAGTTGTCCCTGTACTAGTGCTTCATATTTGTATTTCCTTTCTAAGAATGTATTGTCACTTCAACAACTTATATCTTGAAGGCTTACGTCGTATATTGCTAAATATGCTTGTTTTGTGAAATCCAGAAAGAGAAGATTCTTAGATAAGAAATAATATACAGAACATGTATAAGAATTGTTATCAAAATTTTTTATGCCATTTAAATCTAGGTGGGAAGAAAGCTATAGAGACTGATTATTTGATTTTATAATTGTTTTCACTCTCGTAGTTCAGAAAACATTTTTTGTTTCAAAATAAAACATTGGTTGAAATATCTTAATTTCTCCAGAATGGAAAATTATCCCAGTTTTACGGACTAAGAAAGTCTAGAATTACTGAGAATGATGGATGCTTAGTTAAAAATGGAATTCAGGATCTTCTACTCGCAATGGTTTTTGCTTGAACAGTGAACTATATGAACTCAATATATAATATCCTTTCACAGAAAAGTCAACAAACAACAAATTTACAATTAGCAAATTGAACTGACCATTCCAGAAAGAATGGTGGAATCTTTGGAGATTCTTATTCGGAATGTTTCAGAAAAAGGCACATGAGACACATGAGAACAACTCAGAGTTCAAGTATGCTTCCTATAGCATTTAACAAGAAAGAATCTGCTACATAACAGATACGTTGGATATTTCATAAAAATTATCTGATACAAATTGGGAGCATCACAGCTGCCTAAATACATACTATGGCATAACTACCTTCCACAGCAGATCTGTGTATCTAGGATACCAAACGTGCAAAGAGTATTCCCTCCCTCCATGAAATGCACAGGTGATCTCTGAATATGTGTAACCAGAAAAGGAAAAGATAGCTTCATTTCCCCAGGTAAACATCTAAAAGGGAGAGCTGAAGAAACCTTCATTCATGAAGGTTTAGCAAGCCTGACTTTGTTCTTTGGATTAAGTCTTGATCAGTCTCTTGTCTATCTGTTGGAGAAGGAAGTGCATTATGTTCTTGACCATTCATTCACTGATACAAAGCAAAAGAAAGATTGGGAAATAAGGAGTAAATACAAGCCCTCTTTCTAGTTAGAGGATGGCACACTACCATCCTTATTCCTTTACTACGCCCCTAAAGAAAAGGATATTCATTCACCGAATTAAGACGTAGGAACTCTGGGTTTCACAACGGGTATCAGCAAACCTGCTGTGTGATTCTGAGCAGATACACAATATTTAACAACTTTTTCTACATCTGCAGAATAACCACATATTTTCCTGCAAGTAGTCAATAATTGACCTTTCCCTGAAAGATTTTGCTGGTTCCTCCTCTCCCTGCCCATAAAAAAAAATTTGCCTACACTTTGTTTCACCCTCACCTTCTTTGGTAATGTAAGCTGCAGAGATAGATGACTCAGAATTCGTAAACAGGCTGTGAGGCTGTGCTGGTTTTGCATTGTTTTTTTTGTGTCTGAATTGAAATCAGCACCCATGTGGTTAGGAAGTTCTACTAGATCTTTTTAATAAAAACATGCTAGTTCAGTACAGGTTCCTGAACTAGGAAGTGTTAGGAAATACGGAAGCATATGCAACAGGGCTTTGCGTTTAGTTTTTTAGTTAGATGGGAAATCGAAAAATTCAGTCGTCTTCCTCTCCTCCACCCCCCATTCCCCAATTTAACTACAATTTTGCATTTACTGCCAAATCAAATCATACTTTGATTTCAATTGGGACTGACAGAAACATTCAGGTAATATTTAGGAAAAACAGCATGGAGAAGAATTATCCTTCACCGTTCTTAAAATCAGTATTTTGGTCCAATCATCTATCTGTATACTTGCCAGAAACACAGGCAACTCTACAGAAGCTACTTAAACTTCATAGAAAAGAACTGGAAATGAAAGATTACATTTACACATTCTTCGTAAATCATTCATGGAAGTAAAGAGAATTCCACCTTTCTTCATTTATTCAATAGCTCCTCAGTTAGGGCCTCATCTGATATACAATGTGGGACAATCAGATTCAAGATCCTCTTTGTCTACACATTCTTGATCCCACATTTTCACTTTCCCAGAAGAGTTCTTAAACCAGTGAGAAATCTGTAATTGCCTTCTCTTGATTCCCATGGAAAAAAGCTGTTCTGCATGGATTATTTAAATACCGGGTCAAAGGGAAAGAATGTGTCTTTGGTCTGGTGGTTGAAGTGTTCACTTGGGAGCCACATAGCTAGGTCAAAGTAGCAGTTCAAATAGCTCAGGTGAGAGTATACCACTGCAAAATATCCAGTGGCTTAGGTGATTCCCCTGGAAGGTAGAAAATAAGGGTTTAAATCTCACTTGGGATAAAGAGTTGAAACCTAGCTTCTTATACACAGGAGTAACTGCATTAAAAAAAACACGTGGTGAATTCTTCAGCTTTGTGGGGGCAGAGGTGAATGGGTGCAGAAGGGAAGAGAAACAGTTGTCTCCTTGCTGCTAGTTTTGTTAATTAGATCTCATTTCCAAAAGAAAAAAAAAAGACAGTAATGCCAAATTCACTCTGAGTTTTGAAAGAAAATTTAGACTGACGGTGTTTTTAAGTTTTGGTAATCAATTTACTCACCAGAAATGTATTCATATATTTGCTATAAAAACATATTGTCCTCCATGGAGGCTCGGATTAGACTGGCTACTGACAACTGGATTAAAACTTTTTCGTATATATAAAGTTGCTCCATGTACCCTTTTTTGGGGCTCTTTTTTCTTTTAATACACATACGTAATATATACTAATAACCTCTACGGAGCTAGGAGCGACTGCCATTTAAGAACTATTTTACAAATTAGCTTCTCAGAATTTGTGGACTAAGATGGAGATATTACAATAGAAGCTCTATTATGGTAACATTTCAAATTGTGCAGGGTATATTCATCATTCTTTTTAGCATGCTTTTTTCTTTTTTTTTTTGGAGATTGTATATGGACACACAGGAGTCAGTATAGTTCATCTGGATCAACTTCGATTTTCTATGATATGATGGATGTCAGCATCCTGTTTTAATGCAGTATTTTATATTTTACTTAATATACACTCCCTCCAAACACATCTGAGTCTTTGATGATAAAATAAATCATTATACTGAATAACAGTAAAATAAACCTCAATTCCGGACTACTTGCTATTAGCACTGACATGAGAATTCACTTGTTTTTCTGAAGATTAGATACAGACTTTTGTTGTTGTTTAAATTTGAACAAAGCATAACTCACTCATGATATTTAAATCTTAGTATTCTTTCCTTGTCACTATATTACTCCTAAAACCTTCATGCCTTTTTCTGACAGCATTCAGAAGCTCCAGGGATATCAATGACAAGTTAACTGGATGTAAATCTTTCAAACAGAAAGTGAGTTTCAACAGCAAAAGCCTGGTTAAGCTGGCATTTTAAGTTAGCAATACAGCATAACTTTTAATAAAAGAAACATTTTCACCATAATTCAATAATTAATGCAGCAATACAATTTGCTGGCTATGCAAACGTTATATATTCAGAAATATTCATTCTTAGGCCACCTCCATACAACACGATTGCCTGCTGGTCTGTATGTAGCATACAGAGTCACTATTTAGCTCTTAACAAGAAGGTAAGAATATGCTATTTCATACAGAACCTACTTTTCCTTGTTTTTTCAAAATCTGAGTGCATGCAAACAAAACCAAATACAAATACAAACCAATACAATTCTGCCTGCTAATAATTAGGGTAAATTATGATTTTTTTCAATCTACCTTTTTGCCAATGAACACACTTATGTGCATAAGTTGTGCTTCTCATGGGAAAGCTAACTTTGTAAATTTCCCGTGTTCCATTCTCCCTCCAAAATTCCCCCAGAAGTAAAACACGTTTTCCTGTTAAGGAAGTTCATGAATTTTTCCATTAGAATTTCTCAGGGGAAGGAGAAGAAAGTTTTAGTGTAAGAAACACCTGTCAACCAACTCTAATAAAAATATTCATCTTAAAATAATTCTATTTTGATGTGATTTTAAAATTTTTAGTGGAAAATAATGAATTATTGAGAAATGGCGTATACTAATGTAATTTACACTGTTTCTAAATCAGATATGTTCATGAGATAACTATTCAATGAAAAAGTGTTGGCACCATTGGGAAGTTCATCCTCTTATGACTAAACGCTGGAGCAGGTATCAGTATTGATAATTCCAGAAATTTTTCTTTATGTTTTATTGGTTACTCCAGCAGGTCACTGACTACCGATAAACAAATGGTGGTCTAGAGGTGCTTTAACATAAACAATAAACTGAGACATCTGTAGAATTTTGCCATTTAATTATATAGCAAATATTTAACACAAGAAAAATACACACAAATGGGCTTCAACTATTTTTTGAACGCATTGTGGATTAAAGTGCAGATATTCCCTCCTCCCCCCTAAAGCATTTCCGGTGATGTCATTCAGAAATAATCATAAAATAAAAATATGATAATGCATTCAATAGATCAGTAAACTGGAAAAAGTCTCAGGTTTCACTAATTAATTTTGTTAAAATATCAGTTCAGAATTGTATTATTTCAATTTAGAGACGTAATTTTCCATTTCTTACTACTGCATTATAGCCCATCTTAACTTGCTTTCATTTCAGCATCAGAGAGAAGAAAGCATTAATGGAAAACTCAGTACAGGCCAATGCAGTTTCCTTCACAGAACAGAAAGTTTATCACTGAATCCTCTATGATGAGGACTGGGCAAATGAATTTATTAAAAACCCCAACAGCAAAATAACACCTACAACACTAATGCTATATTCATCACATAACAATCAAATTTGTTGGATTTCAAACTTGAGATAGAAAAAGATAAAGTAAAAAAGCATGGCTCAATACGACAATATACAGTCTTCTTTGGTAGAAATTACTTCAGAAACAATACTGTGATCCTTAGTGACTAAAAATAATTAGATTAAAAAAATTAAGAAGTCAGAGCTAAAATAATAAGTAGTTTGGTGCTATACTGCATCATAATCTAGTCCAAAATTGTTCAGTAATTTATAAAAACCCACAGAAATGTAACTAACTAAAGTGTTTCTGGGTTATTGGTCTCTTAATCTTGTATATTAATTCAGGTAATGTACCACTTCAACTAGCTTCTATTTAATTATTTTTATTGATGTACTGTTACACTCAATTTTCTTTACTTCTGTTGCTGAGAAAACAGAGGAAGAATCTGCTTTATTTGCACTGTCATCTCATTTCCAGTTCTCATAAGCCTCTTTTTTTCTTCCTGGAGAGAGACTCTTTCACAATCTGTAACGTCAGTTTTTATTTCTTTAATTAGGAGTTTTTATTAGGACCTTTTCAGTGAACTCTTCACATTTTAATATACTTCTGCTTCACTACTCTAGCTGATTGTTTCGGAGTTTGTGCAGAAAACAGATCTGCAAGAAAGCTGCTTTCAAGGTCTTTCATATTCTGCCATAATCCCTTGGTAATTACAAAGGCTTTCTTTGCAACAATGAGCAAGTCTGAGAGGAGTTCTATGGCTCTGCATCACACATTAAACTGTACTTGGACATCTCAGCTGAATTTGCTTCCCCTGAGCCTCAAACTTGCATACAAAATCTGTGAGATGCCAAAACACAAGAACTGAAAGGTTATGATGATGGTAACTGTGTCTATACAAAGCATTGATTAAATGAAATACAAAACACAGCTTGGATAAAGGCTTTACTTTAGGAGCAGTTAAGTCCTCATTAGAAAAGCAAAGTTGACAGAGCTTAAAAACACTTATTTTATGGCTGATAACCATTAATCATCCTTCCTGATTTTTCTCTCCCCTAGGATGTTAACAGTACTTTTCGATGTTCCTCTGTAATTACTTATACTTTTAATTTTTTTTCAATTTTCTTTTATTTTTTAGAGAAAAATATGTCGTGCTGTCAAAGAGAGAGACCTTGTCAGATTTGTGACTTAGCTGCAGCTATTCAGATATTACTTCAGGTATATGACCTCTAAGCTATCAGAAGTCACCTCTCCAATTATTGTACGCATATACAGGAAAAAGGTACAATATGTATCTTCACAAACACAAAATCCTCTTTGTTCTATTACGTTTTTCCTTCTTCGAGTTTCCTCTATCTACAGCTTGTTGATCAAGAACATAATTGTACTTTTTTTTAAAATCATCAAAGGGCTACATGAGGTTCCATTTATAATTCAAAGGAAAAAATCTAATGGTCCAGAATATAGTAAATCACTCCCGTATCCCTTATCTTGCCTTGGTCTAAAAAGCTTTAAAATAAAAGAAACTGCTTTATGTTGCTTACTGCCAATAAAACTGGTCTAATTATGTTAAATAATGTTGTAGAATAAGAATAATTGAAAGTAAAAATGGTCTGATAATGATCCCTACTTTTCGAGAGGACATCCATAACGTTAAAATCAATTTTGTTTAAAAGGTTGTAATACTGATTTCTGATGCTGTGTAAGTATATAAGATGCCTTCTGTTACCTGCTAACTTCCTAAGTCTTCCAGCTTAAAGTCTTCTGTGTTTTTCAATGTGCAGAGCAATATTCCCTTCAAACAACAGGGAAGAAGCCAAAATCCACTGGCAAAAATGAAAGATGATTAGTGAACTGTTCAAAATACTTTCCACATATGTCATTGGCGAAAGAAAATCAAATATTTTTCTTCCTTTTTTTCATTGACGTGGTAAACTTTGAGATAGACGCCATTCACAGAAACAAGGAGAAAAAGATACCACTAATGTGTAACTCACTTTTTGCTTAATAAAATAGTTCTTCAAACATTCATCAATTACATGGAAAAAATTTCCTTTACATTTCAGCTGTACCTGAAAGTTATTTATCCTCTATTTCCCAGAAACTCTTTTAACTATAAAACTAAAGGGAGTTTGTTGGTAAGTATGTTCCTGTGTCTCCTGATGAAACTTTTTACTACTTTTAATAAATATTCATGTACTCAGTGAGTAAAAATGATTCTATTCCCTGTTTGTTGAAGCAATTTACATGAGAAACCCAAGGTTTAATTGATATACCAATGAATATTCATATATTTCATACAAAGTGGAAATATATCAACAAATAAAATGTCTGAAAGTGTTATGATTAAGGTAATTGCAGGAAAGGAGAGGAGATGGAGGTTCAAGTGAGATTTTCCTTCCCCTTCAACATGTGAACTGATTATTTTAATAGCTTTTTTATTGAATGAAATAGGTCTGATTGAATTTGTGAATTCAGTTCATAAAACCATTCTTCATTTAACTATTTTGTTATTTGAAACTGAATTTGCTGGTTTTAAACTAACTTTAAGCACATATTTACGGCCAATACATTCAACTACACACACCTTTCATTACTCCTAGCAAGCGCACATAATACATTTTGAAAGAATTTCTGTTTCTGATAACAACTGTAGTTAAAGGCTATTAAAAGAGATGCACATTCGAATTAGGTATCATCATATTAGCACAGGTGCCACCTTCAGGTTCTCCACTCGCAGGCACTATAAATGTATTGTAAACAAAGAAAGGTCTCAACAGACAAATACTATTTTACATTACTTGATGCCTTGTTGATCATGAGCAATCTCCTGTTCTCTAGCACCCTGGAAGCCAGCACATACTGAAGTGCAAGGCACTTTGTAAAACGCTACTTAATAAATAAATATGACATGATAATGCATGGTTGTTTCAGAATAATCTCTGCAAATCCATTATACTCTAGAAAGAATATATGGTCAGGCAGAGGTGACAATAATTACGCCAATATCAAAAAAAAGACAACTTCCCGTTCCTCATAAAGCATGAATGGAAAATGTTAAGAGTTCCGGAGTACTCAAAATATCTAGAAACGGGGAATGAACATGACTCCCATATGAATAATTAGATTATCATCCACAAACTGTATACGTCTAATAGTGAAGATGTATGCATTTCCTTTAATAAAGCACCTGTTAGGGACATATTTTTCAGTCTTCCTCTAACCCATCTGCTAATAAAGTACCATTTAAAGCCTTGATTATTTTCCTAGCAATGACCGCAAACATACATTTTATACATGTGCATTTTACGTCGCAATATTTTGCTAGTATTTGCCTCTGGATTCTCCTTCACTGTTCTCCCTCAGAACTTCAAGATAATCACTAGAAGACTGAGAACAAAAAAAAAAAGCCCCACCTCAAGTCATGAAAACCTGATCAGGATCAAAATACAGAAGCTCAGTATTCAGAGAAGTCTTTACCAATACATAAGCGCTTATTTCTTAATTTAATATAGCGAAAGGGACTGGAAAATAGCCTCACAAAAACAACAGAAATTATCACAGAATGGTAATTACCACAGAAAAAAAATACAGAATGAATTCCTGAAACCAACGAAAAGTGATACGATGCTAAAAAAAACCAAAATAACACGAAAAAAAACAAAGGAACTTTATAAATATTTTGTAGTAGAATATTCCAGCTTGCTTTATTACAGTGTTAACCTATGTTGTTCCTCTTGCATAAAGGCAAGGGAGCAACAATTCCTACAAGTAGCTCATTGAGAAATGTAGGAATTCGGAAAGTAAAAGGCTAGGATTTGTGTACTAGTTCCCAGAAATATAAAAATTTGTGCCTGTTCACTACATATACATTACTTAACTGGCAAAAGTTGGTACCACATCCAGTGTTGACAGTACTATATCAAAGCTTACTTTATTAAATATATGAGTTCTCTTAAATAAAATTTCTGTGGTAGGCTAATTGTAACAGTTTCACAGTAGTTTAAATGTGAGCCACGTGGCTGGGTCTTCAGCAGTAGCAATAACCTGTAGTTACAGCAACAGCCTGCAGTAGAACACAGCTTTTCCCACTGCAAGTCCTCATTCTATGAGGCTTATCCTACTTGTGAAGATTTAATCAATCCTATCCTTTTTGAAAATTAAAAAAAAATAATATGTTCTATTATGGTTTGGGTTTTTTTTTTGTATTTGTGTATGAGTCTAAGAGTGTACTACAGAGATTTATAGAAACTTCATTGTACAGTTTAGGGAATATTTCTCTTCCCATGAATTGGATTAATATACTTAACCCACTTGTTAGTAGTGGTAAGGTAATACTTCATATTACCTAACGTTTTCATTTTTAGATTAGAAATCATGATTACTAGGCAGGTTTTTGAAGCATGGCATTCTAAGGGAGATTTAAGAAGAGAAAACTAAGTCTCTTAGAGGAGACTTGCTATACAAAGTTCCCATTTTAGCAATGGAAATAAGCACTTTTTTACACTTCAAGTGCATAGAAATCACATATTAGGATGGGGAGAAATCAGATATTTCTCTAAATGGCTGCTCCTGTATCTCACTGGAGACCAGCCTATTTTGACTAAAATAAACTGCATGACAGAATTAGTATGGGGACACAGTATATACTTAAAAAGCTTGTTCCATTTTAAATCATAAGTATATTTATCATAGTTAATCACAGCATGTAACTTCTCTGCCTAACATTCATTTAAGATTAAAAAAAAAACAACAAACAAAACCAGCATAATTTCTTTCAATGCTATTTTGTGAACTTACATTAAATTTTCTCTGGTTTTAAACAGATATAATTTTCAAAGAATGTGTTTACTAAGGGGGAAAAAAAATTGAAATTACGGGAGAAATATGCACAGAAAACCCGACATATAGCATTAAAGCAGCTCTTCATCTGCAACATGATGATAAAATTCTCTCCCACGGTCATCCACAGATTTCACACTGGATATGAAGCCAGATATAATCATTAGCTATTCCTTGGACACCCACTTTATATTTCCCAGAAATAAATCCTCTACCCATTAAAAATCATGTTGAAGCTTTCAGTAACCAAAATTTTACCAGGATTTCAGGCACAGCAAATTAGTAAGAACAGAAATGAGTAATTCTATTGAAAATAATTGATTAATGAATTATATTTTTTTTCTATGGTGCATATAATCAACTTTGTATCTCAGTAAAAAGTCAGAAAAAGTAACTGACACTACATGGGATTGGGGGAATCTTATACACGGTTCCTGTAGTTGAATTTGTACTCATACTAGAATATGTTGGGTTATTTTTCTTTCTAAGTAATTTTCTCTATCCCTTCCCATCTTTTATCTCCTGCACCCTCCACTTCATTTCTATTCTTCTAAGCTGGTTAAATGGTTGCATGCTCTCTATATTTATTTTCTGTATGTCCACATATCCCAGAAAACTGTATTACCTGTATGCCGCACTAAAAAGGTAAAATCAATGACAATCTGGTAAGTTTCGCGCATTATTGTCCTATTAAAATTCAGATTATCTTTCTCAAAATGAATACTGAATTTTAGTCTTTCAACTCAAACTCTTACGAAAAGGGGGAAAAAAACCCTTCTAAAATTTAAAGTTATTTATTTTATCTTCAAATACTGTGCTATGTGGTGTCTCTTGTGGCCTAGTTATTGGTAACAGAGAACAAGGTAAGGTTCTTACAATTTAAAGAGTTATGTGTAAAATGAAATAACTGTGTTTATAAACATACGATATAAATATAATCCCTACTTAAGTCATATTCACATTATACCTACAACATAGAGACTCCTGCACTGATATGCAAAGATCTGTCTGGAAGAGTTTACAAATTGCTACTTTATGCATTTCTATCACAGTGCCTGCGATGTTATTTCTAATTTTCTCTGCTCCTGTGAAGCAGCATACTTAACTCTTAAGGGAAAAGAAAACATACAAATGCTATTACAGTACACATTTCCAAGCAGCAGGAAGTCTGTAGTAAGTGTCAGAGATTGATCAGGATTTTACCGCACCTATAAACAGCCACTATCAGCTGTATTGTGCCAAAGGGTTGCGTATGCCTCATCCATGCAGTATGTTTAATCACCTTCACTTTTCAGAAAGGTAACAGCAAGCTTAAATTAGTGAAAATAAAATTACTGAAATTACTGAAATCTTTTCCATACAAGTTAATCTTTAAAACCAGAATAAAAACAGAAATTGTATTTCTTTCCAAAAGAGATGGGACGGTGGCGTGAAAATATGAAAACAGATGTGAACTGTTAAAACTAAGTGCACTTAACACAAACATTAAAACCAGACACATATGTATTCCTACCTAGATGCAGAAAAGAAATGCATGTATACTGTAGATTTCAGGCATGCACCATAGAGTTCAAGGGTACGTTTTTAACCATTAAAATGTATGAGCAGTTTGCTAGCAAGGCACAGAAGTGCTTCATTTACAGACTGCCAAAATTGCATGAAAATTCCTGGAAAAAATTCAGAATTTACACTGTAATTACTGTATATATCTTGATTATTTTGTATTCAGTACCAAAATCAATTGATTAATAACTACTTCAAATATGAAACACTGAATTCCTACAAATGAGGTACAGTTCTGAAATATAATAATAAACACCTTAACCTAGAATACCACCATTTCGGAGACCTGCTAGGGATCCTGAACTAAAACAAAAACCACTGCATCGCACCAGGCTTGAATGAAGTCACTTCTTCGTGCAGAAGAGCTTCACTGCAGAAAACAAGGAATTCAGAGTCATCGTCATAGAATCCTATTAAGATACTGTGAATTGAAACGCTATGTATACAGCAATTCTGCTATATTTTCAACAAAACAAAGTCCTTTGACTCATATTTTTCTTTTCCCTCAACTCATTTAAACATGTAACTGGATTTGAAAGCAGTATCACACATTGGCTGTTAGGGAGAAATACTTTTGAGACTGTTCACAAATGATGTGAGAATTAGTCTTTCTGATACAGTGTTCGTCACTGATAATTGCATTGATGCCTATCCAATACTCAGAATACCACTGAACTGTACTGTTTAAAGAAGATGTGAATCATACAATTACAGATGTCTTTCAACCAAAAGTAAACCTTAAGGAGCTGGTGAACTTGATCTCAATTAGACAGGAAATCAACAATAAACAAGCATGCACAGTCTGCTGTTCAGTGTTCAGTAACACAGAAAATGCCTCAGTACTTAATAAAATTGTAACAAGTTTGTTTTCAAATCAATGTTGGACACCATTCATAATGATGTTTGGGTTAAACAGCTTTTTAAGCATAACAGCTACTTAGAAAACAGTGTCCTTAAATACCAGGCTTGTCGTCCTGAATATAATTAAGCAACGCAGAAATTATATATATTTTTGCCAAACTGTGACTGATTTTTACTATGTACAAGCAATCTCAAGTTATGACTTAAGTCTCAAATTACATCTGCCTTTACAATATTTATTCACAGTTAACTAGGTTTGGGGTTTTAATTTTTTTTTCTTAAAAACTCTGTTTTATAAAAAAAAGAAGAAATATTCTGAATTTGGTGTCAATACCATCTTTTAAAATACTGGGGATCTGCATACCTGTTTTAGATTTGCATAAACTTCACTTTGGAGAAAAGAACTCACCTGACTAGGAGGAAAAAAAAAAAAAGAAAAGATCTCAGATAGTAGAGTTCTGCTGTATAAAAAGATATTAATTATGAAAATGCCACATAGTCATCTTTTCTAAGGTATCCTCAAAGCTCTAAACCTTTCTCAAAATACCCACTGGTGAATTCAGAGATACAGATATTCATTAAGAGTTATAACTTAAAAGAAGCATTCCCTTCCAACATCTATTTTCCCTACTGTAGTAAACAGCCAACATAAATTTAACCAGACCAAATATACAATAGAAAGTTTTAAAAACAATAGCCTTCCCTGCTTGAAGCATGTTCATAACTCCATTAATATGAATGAAAGTTAACCATGCACAGGAGGAAAAGAATACATTTGCTGTATGTATACTTGCTCTTTGGAATCCTTGAATATTTATTTTTAATAAATATATTTTAGGAAGATGTCTAGTTTATCAGAACAAAGGCTTTGGTTTCTGTTTTAAAATTACTGAGGCGCAAGATAAGACCAGAAAAGTTCACCCGGCCATGTATATTTTACTGCAAACATGTCATTTTAGACATCTTTCAAAGATGTATCTGGATCTGAAAAGCAATCCTACTGAGGTATTGTTTGCCACTGCTCATTGACATATTCATACAATGTAAAATCAATCAAAACCAAAAAGCACTTAAATATAAACCCAAATCTGAACTAAAAAAGCTACCTAGTTGATATGAAAATATGAAGCTGCATCATTTTCTTTTTCTAGAACTCCTGTGTTTAGAAATTTGAGTAAAAACAAATTTATGCTATAAATATGTAAAGATTTAAACTACTCCAGCAGTATCAGCTTATATATTTAACACATGCATTAGGGAACTCTTCTATTTTGACAGAAGAGTAAGTGAATCTATTAATAAAGTGCAGACATAGGTAACAGTAAGGAAGCAGTGTGAACTTGAGAATTAAAGCTAAACATCTTGAAGGGCGACATGGAAGAGATTCTCTTTCACAAAAGGGATGACTTTCAGATTCCTAAGTATCTTTCATAACCTAAAGATTACAAAAGCCTCTAAGTATTTTCAAAATTATACTTGTAATTGACAACTTTTAAAATTTACATCTATTACAAACAACTGTTTTATCAAAATGGAAATGAGAGAACTATGGAGTAATCAAAGTTAGAAAGGAAGTCTGGAGGTCATCTAGTCGAGTCTACCTACACAAAGCAGAGACAACTTGGTTTAGGTTCCTCAGCACACCTTACAAGCAACCACTCAATCGCATTTTAACTCCAAAGATAAAAATTTAAGAGCCTCTCTGGACAGTCTGCTGCAATGCTTGACCATTCTCACTGTGAAACTGTTTTTCCTAATATTTAGTAGTAATTCGCCTGAAAGTTGTGGACACTGACTCTCATGCTTTTATGATTCAGAAGATGCTCTGAGAGCAGCCTGGGCCCATCTCGTCTATATGTGCTAGATACAAGATAGCAGTAAGAATCCCCACTGAACATAATACACTATATGAATAAAAAGGGTGAGTGGGGGAATATAACTGAAGATTTTGGGAGGAGGAACTATAAACACGCTCAAGTAACTGTGCAGTTGGGACGTAGAAAAACGCATAGATCATGGTAATCATTGCCTAGTCTTGGCAATGTTTCTGTGTTTAGGTAACACACGCATGTGAAACAGGACCACCCTAGAAAACCTGTGGAATTACAGTCCTGCTGTAAGAAAAAACAAAGCATGGTGGAAAAGTACTTTGCCTTCCCCTGAAAAAAAACACGTAAAGTGGCATGCTACACACATAGGGGTTTTTAGCAAGGCCTAAGTTCAGCAGTGCCTGCGTTCCCGCTTGCATTTCCTTTGCCCAGTTTTGGAGTTGCCCCAGAACATGAGCAAGGAACGACCTCTGTGGTCCCTGTGTTTTTGCTTGCATTTCTTCTAGCTGAGTGCTGTTTCAGAATTGCCCCAGATCATGAGGTAACAGAAATAAATTTTAATTTTGCCTATGTCTTTGTTATTGGACGCGCGCTCAGACCGTGTTCAGCTCACATAGTGAGTAAAGACAAGTCTGTCTTTTTATTACAAACACCAATTTCATATGTCTAAATTAAGAATTCATGTATTTCCACATTGAAATATTTTTGCATCCAAATCTTTGCTACAATTGTGACCAGTATTTTGAATAGTGTCACCCATATCAGCACTTAAAATAATGCAGAATTTGTAAAATATGTGTAGCAGTTGTAACCTTGATGTTAGACAAGGAGAATACCTAAAGCAAATATTAGAATTAGAAAAAATATATACAAATTGTCAATCAAGGCAGTAAATTATTCTGAATATTTGCAGTGAGGGAGCACCTGAAACTTTTTAGCTATCATATCAAAGTTGTATTTAAATTTTCATTTTGTTTCTTTCTTTTTAAACATTGCTAGCAGATCAAATCCAACGATATTTTGGCAGCCTAAAATTACACTCTTCTGACCTTGACATTAGTATTCAGCAGCACTGATGAAAGAATGACAGCTTCTCCATCCTACTGGGTGATCTTGCAAGCTTTTACCTTCATGACTATGGAGTTTCTGTCAAATATGCTTCCAGCTGAATGATCACATTCTTTTGAATTATGAAGTGGTTGAAAACTGTGCTAATTGGGTCCATATTGATGTCACTCATAAAGATTAAGCAGCCTTAATACTTAATAAAAGTTATATAAATACTTGTAATTTTAGTTCCTGTTAGCTGTAGCATCTATTTGGCTTCAACAAATCATTTGCTATACCTACATGACATTTTTTAGTAGTTTTAATGTATTAAAAGAATAAAACTCCTAAAAGTAGGGAAAGAACAGTTACACACAAATTTAAAAAGGCATTTATTAGAAAAAAACATTCATAAGGTCTCATGTGTAGTGCTATGTAATTTAGTAGAATTAGGAATTAGAAAGGTGAACTGAAATACTGAACTGCTAAGCAGTATTCACTTATAGGGAATACGGGTTCTGGACAAGAACTGTACTGTTCTGGAGTCCACTGAACTACATTTGAGCCATTACTCCTAACTTTAGTGAGTTGCATTATCAAGTCATAGATTTAAAAACAATAAACTTTAACAGAGGAGCACTCAGTTGTGCCATGGACACATTTAGTCTTTCAAAGCTCAGCAGTCTGCTTGAACTACTCAGAATTTGAATTGTAGGTACTGCCAAATATATAAGAACAGTTACATCATGAATTATTCTGTCATATCCATGCTTTGATAATGAAACAAAATTTCAAAAGGACAAAACAACCATAATTTTTGAAATTGCACTCAGCTGTTACTTTGACTATGTTTAGCTATACTAGGCATTTTCAACATCTTAATTTTTTTATACATTAAATAGAACTACTTATTTCTCCTTCTCCTCTTTGTGTACAGTACTGGGCTAGGAAATGGAATATACCACAGAATAGATGATGTCCATATAGTTTCCTTTTCTTTTTATCCTTAAAGCTACATATGACTGCTATTACATAGCTTAATATGGCTCTGATTTTAGATATTTGCATACGTAGCTTGGGATATAAAAGAAAGTATAACACATACATGATTTATTTTTCTATACTGTATCGGAAAATAGTTTAATCTCTATGGCTGATAGAGACTGAAGATCCCACAGTGTTCATTGAAGTGTATGAACTTGTAGAGTGAATACACACAAGCAGTTTTGGTCGATTCTTCTCAAGTGGCTTAGTCATACCAAACATCTTACTCAAAAACACTGAAGGTAAAATTGCCCTTCTGTTGTACTTTGTATGCTTACACGAGTCTTTCTATGACTTTTACTTTATACAGTACAAAAATTTTGAATTTATTTATTGCTTTGGTTTGTGTGCAGGAAGTTATTAGGTCCTCCTATGCCCATTACAGATTACTGGTTGGACATTTGGAGATGAATCTCAAGCATGTGACGTTACATCATATCACTTTGCACCGTAAGAAGAAGGATTTTTAAAATATTGTTCCATTTTTTGCAATGTTTTTACATAACCTGTTGGATATTATTATGTAACTTTGTAGCTTATATGGTAGAAGGTGAAGACAAAGAATTTTCTTATATGAAAACGTTTTCAGTCAAAATAGTATTTCTTTGTCTGTTAATTCATTAGGGGCATGACCAATCTGCTGGCCAAAAAGCAAAAAGTTAGGGTAGAATACTTATAATATTTCTGAGACAGAGTAGAACAAACTAGATTGAAAGTTCACATATTAAATATTCTTATATCATGCAGGGAGATTCTCCTGCATCTAAATAGTTTTCTCCATCTTAATAGCATCTCAACAGTTATCAGAATCTAAAAGATTGATTAAGATGGAAGTTTTGTTTACGTTTTCTTAAAAAATGAAAAAATTGTAGAAAAGAAGGCCGAAATGAATGAACTGAAAAGTCAGCTTGGCTCTTCTAGCTCATTTATAGGACAGTACATACAATGGTGATTCCTTTTTTTAACTTTCTAAAAAAATGATCACCATTTAATAAATACATTGGAAGACAGATACAACTGTACAATTAGGGGTGCAATAACTCCTGCATCCCTAGTCTTGTAAGATACCTGACTACAGATGCAATCCAAAAGCTTAGCAAGGTACCTGTGTTCACTTGCAAGTGGGAAAGCTGGACACTTTTGTACAGAATACAACAGAACAGCACACAGGGTGAAGAGGGGAAGAGCTACTTCAAGAAGAGCTGCTGAGAAATAGCCTAGAGGGCAGTTCTGGGGAGAGAGGCCATCCATGACTCAGGCCTCATAATAGCATTATTCAGGATTTTAGGGAGTCATATTCAACCAGTTGGGATCTAATCTCTCAGATGCTTGCATACCTGCATGCTATTCTTTTACAGAACTGAATAGGGTGTATTTCCCTAATTTACAATGTGGATACTTATAGTTGAGGTGCTGACCATTAGAACAGCAGCTGGAGCATTACTCAAAGTGGAAAAGAAAATTCAAATCCCTGCTCTAATAGAAAGGGCTAAATCAACAGATTCTATGTCCTTGGAGGGCATCATATCCAGGTCTTCAGATGGTTACAGACAGATTTACAGCTAACTGAGAAACAGAAGAGGATGAAAAACTACTAAGATGCCAGTAAAAATGTGCCACTGAGTGACGATCCTCCTGTGAGACAACTAGCTTTCCCAAGTCCTTCAAGAGTCACTATACCAGTGAATGAAAAACCTTAAAGACATCTCTTGCTCTATTGACTGTGTAAAATCCAAACACAGAGTCTGTCTGAACACTATTTAATAGAACACAGATAGGTAGCTCAGAATCTACTAATTTCCACATAATATACCTGATTCTGTTTCCGAGAAGCTTGTAAATAATGATTCTCAGGCAACAGCAGTTTGGGGTTTTCAATATATTAATCGTAGACCTAGATTCTTGTAGTCTTTAGGTAACAAAATATGATCTCTATGACTTCCTTTAAAATCCATTAGCAGACACAGCACCTGGCTCCCAGCACCACTAAAGCTTTAAAGGTTAACTCTGTATAGCTCACTTCAACAACATCCTCTTCCTATCATAGACACATCTTTTTCTTTACAATCAGAAGCTTTCTGCTATTTCAGTATTATCTCTATGAGACAGCTTGATAACTCGTTAATTTATTAATGACATAATTGCTTCTCATAAAATCTATCAAGTCTACTAACCTCTAATTGTTCCTCTTTGCAGCTGATTTTGAAACTGAACTCAAGATTATATTGATTATGGGAAAAAGGCCAGATGTTTTTCCCATTGAAACTGTGGGTGGAAAAAGACACTGATGAAAACCTAACTCAACTAATAAAATATGTCAATAACTTACTTTATGGAGTCTTCTCTTACAATAAATTTAAAAGCAAATTTTCATTTGTATGTAAACAATTAAACGTTTTTAAAATATTTGCATATGTGTCATAAGCCTGAAGTTAATTACTTTTGTGGCTTTATTGTGACTTTTTTTAAAAAAAGCTAAACATATAATTAAGAAGAAAACAGAAAAATATCCACTAAAATTGTACAATTCACTTAGAATTGGTTTGACACATCAAAACAAATCTCAGGGTTAACTTGCCTATATTTATAGAGAGGAAACTGATTATTTATTCTAATAGTAGTTACTTCTTATTTCCCATTTTGCTGATAGGATATAGTATCTAAGTGCCTCACTCAAGTTAACATATCATATACTACTGTGCTATATTCAACTAACGTCCAGCCACAGTATGACTTCACATGTGCACTACATTTTTCATTTCTATGGCTAATGATGCGCTCCCTTACAATCCTTTCTGCTTTTAAGTAGTAAAAATTACAAGATTATTATTTCAAAATCTTATTATTGTTAGCCTTTAGAATAAAATCACATAGTAATTACTGCTGCATTCAAAGGCTAGCACTGTTTTTAATCCTTTTTCTATCAAAAAAAAAAGAGAAACAAAAAAAACTACTGGCAAGTTTTTATGAGTAGCCGCAATTATATTTTGAAGCAAAATAACAGACACTGCTGAAGTTTAATAGCACAAAGTTAAATCATGATACACCTTCAACAATTTCCTAGCAAGAGTCTGACAAAGTGGATACAACCAGAAAAAATTTCTATGGAATGTTTTCTTTTAAAGCATTTAAACTCAAATTACTGTTGTTCAAAATCAGCTGTATTCTTAAAATAAAGGGAGACTATAAATCTTGTTCACAATGTAGTTTTGTCTCAATATAATGTATTTATAAACTAGTCACAAACATATAAATTAATCTGATTCTGAACCATATTTTGGCAGCTACATTAATACTGAGATTTCAAGTGCCTACAGATACATTTTTAGGCAAATCTTAGTTTGCTATTGACAGTTACTTTAAATGCAGCACTGTGGAACAAAACCTTACGTGGTCCAGAATGAACTTAATGCATCCTGGGACAAGAATATGGGCATTGGATTCATTCCTGTCAAAGGTAACTTAGAACTTCTGTTACAGTCCCCAGGTTAAAACATTTCCTATTCATTAGCTCTTGAAGACTCTTTACTCAATCCGGAGATTTTTCACCCTCAACTTCTAATCATCTGTTAAAGAACAAATCTGGATTCTTAATCTTGCATTTTGATGGTACCAGATGTACCAGATGTCAGCTATTACAGTACCTACTTAAACACATATTGGATGTGTCCTAATGTGCTTTAAAAAACCTTCAGTGTTTGTGTCTACATATTGCAAAGCTTCTTTAAAACATCCAGAACTTTAAACTGATTATATTTACGGAAAAGTGAAAAAAAAAATCTTAGTATATTAAGCTAAGAAGTGTTATTGTGTCTCGTCTGAATTCAAGCACAAACTATAGCATTTATTCTGTGCTTCCTGCACTAACACCCTGCCTTCTAGGAATCTTTCAAAACAACAATTAGTATTGGTCACAGGACTCAGTGTTGGTTTTACCACATTCCTTCATACTCTTCCAAACTAGTTCCACCTTTAAAACAACGTTATGTTTCTCAACGGGACTGGTTAAATGAATTTATTTTGTGAATGTAGTCAAATATTATGCCATTTGCTAAACCAAAAGTATAAAATTGGAAACTGGGATTCAGATTGTAAGTCCTTGCTGACACTCAGCTTCTTCCTTTGAAAAGACGTCTGCATATTGTCCTTAAACCTATGCATACCTTTTTGTGTTGGTTTTACTTGATCCTTAGTAATAATGAGATTTTTTTTCAAATTTTAATATAAAGACAATTATATAGAAATTCTGCTGCTATAATGGGCTCTGAACTGTGAGTTACACCTGAAAGGCTTCTTCTGCCTTTATTATCTCAGCATTTTGATAGGTCCTAGCAAATTCTTTATAGTTACAGAGGAGTATGAACTAAATTCTCCTAGCACAAAATTTCTTATTGTCAATGGAGTTGGAAGCTGGTTCTATTGAGTTTTATCAACCTACAAAACCCAAAACTCAGTTACACTCAAAGATGTACAGAATAAATTGAATTTTATTTTATGCCTACACCAATGACAGATTGACATTTCTGTATGATTTCTGGATTCTGCAGTAGGCATTTCTCTTTTCAAGTGGAACAAAAAATTGGCAACTATTAACCTTTATTCCAATCAAGCAAATAAATTTATGAAGTACAAATTCTGTGCTGTTACCTCCTAGACCTCTATGTTAGGAGTCCTGAACATTCATTTGTGTTCTCATGACAACATAACCTGTGAATTACTGAAATGTATGACTTTATCTCTAAGCAGATCATGAATCTACCAAAAAAAAATGAAAAAAGGCCCGAACTGCACTAGAAAAAATTCAGACAACAGAAAAAAATAGGGAGTTCCCTACAGTGATATAAAGAAACAAGATTCATATTTCTCATGTTACCTAAACCACTCTTCATTTCAGCCATTTCTTCCTGACCTATAGCTACATCCAGAGACTCTCCTTAAACTAATAAGCATTGTTAAGCCCAGCTACTCTTTGCAAATCATCCATCTTTTCACTGTATCCCATCAAAAGTCCTATAAAAGTTAACCATGTCTTTCCCAACTGCTTCTAATTTTATTTAAATGCTTAAAATATCTTAGTTTCATCTCAATTTTATTAGTGGTACAAGATCTTCATAAGCTAAAGTTGTCATTGATACGAAATGAGGTGAGCAGTGATTAAGGCTAAGTGGATCAGTTAATTCAGAAACACTTTGGAATGATTGAAGATGAATAAAATGGTAAATTACAATTATATTCCTAACAATACATATGAAACCCATATTAATATCACATTAGTTCATCATGACTAACAGTATTATAGCTAATACTAAATGATAAAATAATGACAACCTACTTACAGAATTACTATTTCTAATCTTTCTCTTAGAATAAATAGAATTATGCTTCTCTGGAAAGTATGCATTTTTTTTCTTTTTTGAAGAGATTATTTAAGTACAAAATACAGTTTGCATCTGACTCAACATGCATAGCGTCATATATGATCTTCCAGAGGTAAACAGCATAAATAGATGATCAGGATATTTATTTATTGAAATTTTGAAGAAGTAATTGTAGTTTAATTTTAATTTAGAAAGATGTATCTACTTTCTATTCTATCATTTAGGAAATAACCATGAACATGAGCAAAAATAACTCCATAGATATGATCTATCTCTTAAGTAGAACATATAAAGCATTTTCCATTGTCTTCTGTTCTCCCATGGAATATAGTGTAGAACAGTAGTATTTGTATTAGTTCAGTGCCTTAAGTTCCAACAAACCCTAAACAAACAAAGAAACCTGATGAAGAGTTAAGGCAGCAACTGAACAACAGAGGCCATCAAAGGGCATCTGAGGACACTGGCCTTCCACATACTTATGATTTTAGGTTTGGTTTTTAAAATTATATCTGCAAAAGGATGAAAGTGAACGCAGGATTTTTTTGTATCCTAAGGCTTGTGTCTTATTCACTGAATTGGCTCTCTATAACGCACGTTATTTTTTACACCACAGAATTGAGAACCTCATGTGAATGACGGCTTTAGCAAAGAAATTTTTGTAGTAATAACCCATGACCAAAATGAAATTACATGTAGGAGAGAAGGGGAGACAGAAAAGCTACACGACATTCCATCAAGAGGGGCACTGCATAAGCCTCTGAGTACTTTTGAAAGGTCTGACTTGGAGGTGGCTTTCATA
This sequence comes from Tapera naevia, assembly GCA_033556795.1. Classification (NCBI taxonomy): domain Eukaryota; kingdom Metazoa; phylum Chordata; class Aves; order Cuculiformes; family Neomorphidae; genus Tapera; species Tapera naevia. Next base: position 9,736,711 of record JAUMJJ010000172.1, on the reverse strand, counting down.
GAAGCCTTTAGGAGACTATAATTCTGTGTAATTTCTGAGGGACTTAGTAGAGTGACTAAGAAGAAGAAAGAAAACACGAAAGTAAAATGTAAATTTAAAACAAGGCACATCTTTTGCCTGCAAAAATTGTCAATCTACAAATTAAAAATGACAACAATGTAACGATCAATCTGTCAATATGCAGCAGTTTCAGCTACTTTATTTCTCCTACTGAAGTAGAGATGTCTAAATTGTTGAAAGGAAAAATTATTTGAGCTTCACACAATAGTTAATGATTGTCATTTGCTATGTCTTTATATGATATATTTGTTATCATGACATATTTGGGTCAGAAACACTGGAGAAGACAGGCTGATGTTTGGTAAAGAATTTAAACTAATCCAGTCTTCGAAGTTCCACAGCATTCACAGTATTTGAGAGAAGAATTACCAGCGTGTTTGACCCATTCTTGAACCTGCATGCCCTTTCAGCGGTACAAAATAACAACTGTCAAGGTACAAATAAGTTAGGTATGAGGATTCTATTACCAGGCTGTAGGATTTGTTTTTCTCTGTGCAGTGTCAAGAAAAACCTAGAGTCAGCATATGATTTTTTCACTCTCCATCTGAGGCCAAGGAAACTTCAAACTCCTGAGAAAAGAGGTTTGTTCCTTATAAGTGCCTCAATTGGAAGGGCAAACCTTTTTTTAGTTCATTTTGAACACTGTCAAACCAATGAGTGTTAGAAGATTTCTACCAAACCTGCTGGGATGGGGCCTATGTAAAAGACAATTAGCTGCACTCAAATTAGCAGAGATTATAAATATGTGTATATATATACAAAGGAATTTTAAATATGACAGTATACGATCATTAGTCAAAGCTAGTTCTTGTTAAAACAGTATAGGGCATTGAATGCTAAAACACAGAAAAAAGTATTTTAATAAATAATTCTGTTATTCTTCAAATATGTAAAACAGTGGAAAAAGGACTAACAATGACAGGACATTTATATTTGCAAAAAGAGACGCTCTCAAGGCAATGTGTCATTTAAAGCTCTTGACAGATTTTCACTATTGTGAACAGTGAAAAACTATCAGGTGGAGAAAACCTGGTGTTACAGTTTAGCCCCAACTTGGCTAATTTCGGCAGCTGAGACCATTCAGTTGAGCACCCAGTTCCCTTTCTTCCCACTCCCAGGCAAAGGGGAAAGGAAACCAAGAAGAAAAAGACTTGCGGGTTGGAATCTAAAACTTCAGTTTTAATGAAATAATAATAATCATTAGAAAGTAATTAAATATATACATGATTGCACTCCCACCCCACCCCTTGATGAATATACGTTACCACAAAAACTGCAGAGCAGACATGGGGGAATGGGTCCACAACTAGCAGGGAGCTGGACTCAAGAACTGAATTCAGGAACACATTAAACTGGGATCAGGAGCAATGAGATAGATGAGGTTCTCACTGGACACAGGCCCTCACAGGAGAGAGCGAGACCCTCGTGATCTGTCAATTTTATAATGAGTATGAGCTATATGGGATGGAATACTCTGTTGGTCAGTTTGGGGTCACCTGTCCTGTCTGCCCTCCCTGCATGTGTAGATGGTTTTTTTTCCAGCTCAAGGATGGCGCTGTCCACTGTACAAATAAGTATAAGCATTGGCCTTTCTGCACACCAATGCCCTGTGTTATCACTTCTAGAGAGGAATACTGTCTCAGAAACACGTACTTAGCTTTAAGAAAATGAAGTTACTTAGCGAAGACTTAAGAGTCAGAAAACTGACTCTAACTCAAACCACAACACATGGGAATTTTTTCTTCAGATTGCCTTGATTCTACTAGTTCTGCTAGAATCACCCTCTAAAGACTTTAGCAACCGATCTCTCTTCAGTAAGTAAACAATAAAAAGTGCTGTCAAGAAACTCAGGAGATATACCGGGAACTGGGATAAAGCTTCCTATACATACGTCCATAACATCCACATTCATTGTGCAGAGAGAAAGGTGTAGCTCTGCTTCCTCCAGAAGAATTAATACCAGCTCACTAGGCGGCATATACCTTGAAAACGTAACCCACTCCAATGCTCTGCCATGTTGCAAGGTTTCTGCTCGGGACTCAAAAGACTTACTGAGCTTTACGGACCTTATTGGTTATCCTTCAGAGCATCCTGGCTTTCAGGAGCTGTAGTGTTAATAACACTGATTTTGTCCAGGCTTTTCTAAGACATCAAGTGGCCTCGACAACTGTTGCTCTCTCAGATCAGTGATAAATACTCACAGCATGTACTTTATTTATGTCAGCAATCACTTCACAAATTTTCCAATTATCTGTTAAAAAGACATATCCTCTAATGAATCTCTACTATATGAAAAATTTTCTTAGTACTGTCATTGTATTTGCATAGCGAAAAAAAGACCTCATAATGTGATGAAAATGAGTATGATACTTCATTAGATAAATTACAGGCACTAAACTGGTTTTAGAAAACAAATGTTCATATTGAGATTTTTGTTTTCAGTTCCATTCACTTTCACAATTCACCTCTTTTGAAGCAAAAAGTAAGAATTACAAACCACAGTGTAATATCCAAAAAGTTTCTTTGGTTACTTTTTTCCTTCTTTGAAAATCCCTGATTATTTTACTTCCTTAAACCTGTTCTCACCTGCATTTAAGCTACGAGTTTTACTGGTAATGAGTAGACTGTTCACTTACTCAGTGTTATAGTTAAATGCTCAACAGAGCACTGGCTTTGTATCAACAGCTATCTGAGATTTTAGATGAGGGTCTTAAGTTCTTGCTAGGTTGTGCACAAAGCCTATATATATACACATACAGCTTCGCAAACACCCAGGGGACAGCTGCCAAGTAAACTTTGCATATACTTCAACCAGGTATTTTAATTAGTTTTCAACGGGCTTGATAGTCAAGGCAGATGCCCAAAACAACTGGAAAAGGATGAAATAAAATGCAAACATACAAGGCTGGAATAGTCAAAAGTAAATGTGAAGGCAGTTTATGCAGAGCAAAAGGGATAATATGTGAAAGAAACGACTTTTTGAGAAGTTAAAATGTTGAAAAATGCAAAGAAGGCTGTAATGAAGTAATTTAACAGTACCAGTGGGAAAACTGTAATTCTACCTTCGTACAGTGCTGTGGAATTAGAAGACAGAATGAGCCACTACTGAAGAGATGAGTTCTAGTGAAATTAATTTACTCACAGACACTCCATATTGCTCTTTTATCCACAAGAGTGCCCATATACAGCTTCATTAACAAAAACGGTCGTGAAAAAAGATCCAAATAGAAAAGGCCCTCAAACTTACATTAATTATAATCAAAGTACATTTAGAAAACCCTTTCCTCCCACTACCACGTCTCAAAGACAAAAGGAATTCAGGACTGTAGGACGTCAAACATTAACCAGACTCTGACGGGACTCTTCGGTACAGAACAAGTGCCAGTTTTCTCAGATGCTATGGACAAGCCAGGCAGCATTATTTGTATAATGGATAACTATAGTTTATTCACAATAAGATTAAAAAGATATTAAAACATAACTTTTGCCTTTTTCCTTCTTGCATGTATCGATCAGTAGCGAAACAGATAATCAATTCAGTTTGTCAGCAGTTACTCACTGCAAATAAAAGATAAAAAACAAGGAAAAGAAAACAGAAGAAATCAGTATTTCATTTTAGTCACTAGCAGGAGTAATTTTTCCAGCTAAAACAAAGATCTTTACTAAATGTACGCGTACAAAGATTCTTGAATAAACAAAAATAATTTGTTAATGAAGGTGAAACGTACATATCGGATAACAATTGTTTCCAATAATGAAACTACTCAACCTTTGAACGTAGACAGAAATCTTGCAAATGATCGTTGCTTTTTTTTTTAATTGGCTGAACGAAATATCTATAAAATGGGCCATCAACGAACTCAGACTCAGATCCCCTAACCTATGTGGGTAGGAGTTCAGTCACTAAATGCCTTGCAGGAACTGGCCATCTTCATGTGCAATATCTAAATAAAAGTAGAACAGGAAAGCTGATTTGTTTTTCACAGATTTGTCATCACTTTACTCCCAAACGGCTGCATACCAAAGTATATGAGACTTTCTTATTCACAGACCCTTCAAGTTTATTCAAATAGGATGATTACTGCTCTATCAGCTGTCAGAAAGTAAAATAACTACGAGATCTGTTTGCTTTTTAAGAATAGTTTTCAGAAGAGTGTACAAACTGTATTTTATATCCCTGAGATCAGAAGTAATAAACAAAAAAAGAAAGCATATTATATTTTAAATGTGTTACTATTGTTACAAGGAAAAGAAAATCCACTAGCGATGAGGCTATTGTGTTAGCTTGAGCACACCAGCTGGTCAAGAGCAATGCTTGCAGTAGAGGTAAGGCCATTTTTGCTTTTAGTAGAATTTGTCTTGACCTTTCAAGTTGAAAAAAAGGAAAAAAAGGCCCAAGGAAAAAAAAAAACCCAAGCAACAAACAAGACAAAAAAAAAAAAGAAAAGAAACAAAAGCAGGGGAGAGGAAGAAACAAGCTTTCCTTGCAGATATGGTTCCTGCCATTTTGACGGCTAAGAATGAAACAACAGCAAAGCGTGCTGTGTTAATTATTGACTCTTCTTCAGAGGTAGTCACAGTGAACTTTAAATTATAAATGGTCTGTATGATTTGAAGGAGGAGATGAATAAGGGTTTTGCAGAGAATGTTAAAAAAACCCCAAACAGATAAAGCACTTTTGCAAGTAAAATAGCTAAGGATGCTCTATTTGATTAAAGTGGGAAAAACACTTATGCCAAACTGTCTGCTTTGTTTATAATCATTGCCATTCTTTCACATCATCTGCCTCTTTGCATTATCATCCTGTCTACATTTTTTATTTACTGTTGAATGATCAGTGAATCAGCATCCAGTGTACTTTTCCTGTGACAGACTTATTTAAATGTATTGAACTCACTTGCTTTTTGTTTAGAGCAACTACTGTAATATCTTTATGAATGTTAGTTCTTTTACTCATAATCAGAAGTGGACAGCATGTAAAGAATAACAAAACTATGAGCTATGAAAAGGATTATGAGAATTTCATGTCAAAATGGTCACAAACCCCTGGCATCATGCTGTAAAAAAATTAATGACATTTCTGTCTTTTGGGCAAGGAGAAATAACTTTTCCACCACATAATAAATTCACTAGCCTTCCTGAACTTATCATTCCCACCTTAAGTTAGAAATAGCAATAAAAAAACCCAAACATCTGTTTGACAGTCATATTTTCAAATTCAGTTTGTTAAGTTACAGTTATTATTTTATCACTTGAAATTTACTGCTTGAGCACCACCTCGTGGAAATTGCTATAATTGCAAAATCATCTTGAAATTTATCCATATGCATATATACGCCTGTAACAAGGTAACATTCTTTTATGAGAAATTTTGTGCTCTAAATACCCAGGGTATATTTTATTTACTCATTTTCCAAAGTAACTGTAATTATTATAATCAAATATGTTTTACAGTTATGTAATGTTGCCATGTTGATTACTAATACTAGTATGCTTTTTATTTTTATTACATATAACTAGCCATCCTCTTTTCTACATATTTTGACAATAGTCCCTGCACATTTAAAATAAAAGCCACTGATAAACTATAATCTATTCTAGAGTTTACTATGGAAATAGTGATGTTCCTCAAGGGTCTCTACTGAGACCAGTGTTGTTTACACCTTTGTTGCAGATGTGAACAGTGGGATTGAGGGCACCCTCAGCAAGTCTGCTGATGACACTAAGCTGAATGGTGGAATTGACACGCTGGAGGGAACGGGTGCCATCCAGAGGGACCTTGTTAGGCTTGAGAGGTGGGCCTGTGTGACCCTCAACAAGTTCAGCAAGGTCAAGTACAAGGTCCTGCACCTGGATTGGGGCAATTCCGAGCACATACAGGCTAGGCAGAGAATGGACTGAGAGTAGCTCTGAAGAGAAGGACTTGGGGGTGCTGGTGGATGACAAGCTCAACATGAGCCGTCCATGTCCACTTGCAGCCCAGAAAGCCAATTGTATTCTGGGCTGCTTCCAAAGAAATGTGACCAACAGATGAGAGAGGTGATTCTCCCCCTCTACTGTGCTCTCATGAGATCCCACCTGGAGTAGGACATTCAGTTCTGGAGTCCTCAGCACAGGAAGGTCAGGGATCTGTCACAGCAGGTCCAGAGGACAGTCAAAAACGAAGATCAGAGGGGCTGGAAGACCTCCCATGTAAGGACAGGCTGGAAGAGTTGAGATTGTTCAGCTTAAAGGGAGAAGGCTCCAGGGAGGCCTTACAGCAGCCTTCCATTACTTTAAGGGTGCCCCCACAGGAAAGATAGGGAGGGGCTTTTTATCAGGGATTGCAGTGATAGGACAAGAGGTAACAGTTTTAAGCTAAAAGAAGGGAGATTTAGATCAGATATTAGGAAGATTTTTTTACTGTGAGGGTGGTGAGGCACTGGAACAGATTGTCCATAGAAGCTGAAGTTTGGTTTTTTTTCCTCTTTTCCTTATGATTTATTATTACTATTATTTCTTCTTAATTATTAAACTGTTTTTATCTCAACCTATGAGTTTTCTCACTTTTACTTTCCAATTCTCTCCCTCATCCCACAAGAGAGGACTGCACAAGCTGCTGTGTGCTGCTTAGTTACCGTCTGGGGTTAAAGAACAATACCTCTAAGATGCGCTCTGTATATATAATAAAGTGACCACTAAAATAATTAAGTGCATTATGCATGTTAAATATGGAATATATATGTTGCTGAAGAACATGTATAGAGTTAAGCATTCATAAAATAACATATTTTCTTTGCTAGTTGTTAATGGTAAACTCTTACATATCAGTTCAGTTATGGTGATCCAAAACCAGCTTGTTTTGTTCTCAGGTATACTACTGAAAATGTACAAGAAATACAACAGTCTTTCTATCAATACAAACCAACATAAATATTAAGCATTTACCACAAAAGTATGCACCTTTTCAATGTAATTAAGTTAAAGGATTGTATAATAGTCCATTCAAACAATTTAAAAATAGTTACATTCAATTTTACAAAAGAAAATAAGGAAGACTAATAGCCCAACTAAATATTCAAGGCAAATAATCAAATACATAGCATCTCAATTGGTCCACACTTTGTAATTTCAACCAAGTGCTATCGCACCATGTTTTGGCTGCCTTTCAATGAAAGATATCTCCAGGAATCTGACAACCCTCACTTCCCTTATCATATCTTCATTATTAATAATAATCATCCTAGCCCCCTATGAAATCAAGTTTAAGTACCAAAGTTAGAAAAAACACCTAGCAGGTTATTTTAATGACCTTTGGTATCATAGGATGTGTCAACATGAACAGATGCAAACAACTATTTAATTCTGCACTCAAATAAATTGTCATTTCTCCCTATTTAATACTTCCCCCAGCATCAGTCCAACACTACGTATACCAGTACATAAAAAGTAATGGAAATATATATATCACAGTATCACAAGGTTGGAAAGGACCTCTGAGATCATCAAGTCCAACCTATAACCCAACACTAACACCAACCCATCATCTAAATCATGGCACTCAGTGCCATATCCAGTCTCCCCTTAAACACCTCCAGGGTCGGCGACTCCACCACCTCCCTGGGCAGCGCATTCCAATGGCCAATCACCCTTTCAGTGAAGAACTTTCTCCTAACATCAAGTCTAAACCTTCCCTGAAGAAGCTTAGGTCCATGCCCTCTAGTTCTGTCACTGGTCACCTGAGAGAAGAGACCAACCCCTGCCTGACTACAACCTCCTTTTAGGTAGTTGCAGAGAGCAATGAGGTCTCCCCTGAGCCTCCTCTTCTTCAGACTAAACAGCCCCAATTCCCTCAGTCGCTCCTCATAGGGCTTGTGCTCCAGCCCCTTCACCATCTTCATTGCCCTCCTCTGAACACACTCCAGTATCCTGACATCTTTCCCAAACTGAGGGGCCCAGAACTGTACACAGTATTCAAGATGAGGCGAGACCAGTGCCGAGTACAAGGGGATGATAACTTCTCTGGTCCTGCTCACCACACTATTCCTGATGCAGGCCAGAATGCCACTGGCTTTCTTGGCCACCTGGGCACACTGCTGGCTCATGTTGAGCTTCCTGTCAACCAGCACTCCCAGGTCCCTTTCTGCCTGACTACTCTCCAGCCACTCTGTCCCCACTCTACAGCTCTGCACGGGATTGTTGTGTCCAAAATGAAGTACCCGACATTTGGACTTATTAAACATCATCCCATTAGAATCAGCCCATCTCTCCAATCTGTCCAGGTCCCTCTGTAGGTCCATCCTACCCTCTAACAGATCAACTCTTCCTCCCAGCTTGGTATCATCTGCAAATTTGCTGATGATGGACTCAATCCCCTCATCCAGATCATCCATAAAGATATTAAACAGGACGGGACCCAACACTGATCCCTGGGGGACACCACTGGTGACCGGCCACCAACTGGATGAGACACCATTCACCACCACTCTCTGGGCTCGGCCATCCAGCCAATTCCTAACCCAGCACAGAGTGCTGCCATCTAAGCCACGGGCTGCCAGCTTCTCTAGGAGTCTACTGTGGGAGACATGCATATATATACATGTGTATATATACACATGTACACATTTAACTCAAAAGGTCACAATTTGTAAACATTCATTATCAATGCAAAAGCAACATTGCCTTTGTTCAGATTTAGGAGCTCCAAGTCCACAAAAAGTCGTATAGGTAACTGCTTTATTATTAGGTTTGTATTTTAAAATACACAGTAAACTATTTATGAATAGAAAAAAGTTATGAAACACTCCAAAGCACATGAAACACCCTTGCCTCGATGCATATAGGTTTCTGTTTCAGAGGGCAAGAAGGCAAATGCATTACTAATGTGATTTGGAACCAATGTATAAAAAGAGGAATCAACAGACAGATATAATTTTTACAGCACTGCTGGCAAAGTCATTACACAAGGAAAGACAGCAGCACTGATACTGGCTTTGCAGCTATTCAACATGCTGATGAAAGTCATATGTCAGACAGACATTCTAACAACCAGATCAAAGACTTTATTAATAAAGATTTTTGAATAAAGCACTTTTAAAACATCTTCCAACCTCCAGAAAGTGTAGTTATAAGCAATAAACAATACATAGCCACTGCTAAATTAGTTCAGTAAGCAACGGCTTAAGTGCAAGTCATGAGAATGTGTTTTGTGTTTTAGGTTTATGCCACCTAATTTTCCAGGCTTTATTCCATGTGGATGGATTATATCTTCTATAAAACATTTCCCTAAGCTATTTAGGCTTTAAAACAAATCAAGTCATAAAATTGCTGTTCAGCAACTTCCTTTAAAGTTAGTTTCAAATACTTCTGAAGCATTAACTGTGTTTGGAGAAGAAAAGGAGAAACTATTAGAAACTGGTTTGTCTGTGTCCATAACCACACAGTATTAACACAAATTTGAAGCTTCTTCCAATTTCACCTCTTTTCTTTCTCAACAATAGACAAAAATACTGACCTTCCTTAAAAGCTAGACTTACCATTAGAGGGTAGTGGATGAAGTGCAAAATGACCTGGAAACATTGGTATTGGTGACCTTCCTTGAACACGTGGCAAATATTTCTTTCATTTGTTCTGAAAGGACAAACACACTTCCAAGCCTTCTTAGGTGAGCGGTCACATCTTTGACTCCACACTGTACCTAGAGTGAGCAGATTGCCCCATATGACAGGTAAGCTCAGAGTCATGTTGAGGATGGAGAAATTTGATTTCATAGCTTTTTCCTGAATTTCAACAGATGGCCACTGCTTTTTGATTCACCTCTCAATGGACATTTGAGTTGAATAATCAAAGCTGACTTTATGCGACACCTGTCATAGCACTTTGTTTGGTAACACTAGCTAGGGAAACTCCTTCTGACCAACCTAACTGTTCTATGACTTTGCAGGTCATATATGACCACCTTAGGACAAGGCTACACTACTTTCATTTTGTGAACTTTTAAAGCACAGGCGCCATTTAATGCTCTTTCAACCCACAGACAAGCTTCACTTACCTGTACTTTTTAGGCTGAGAGAAAAGGGTGGGTTTTGAGTTTTGTCACCTTCAACAAGAAATGGGCTATAGCAAGCAGGAATACACTGCACACCTGTGAAGTCATTTGCTACAAACTGCATAGGCATCACAAAACTTTATTGAAAAAATTATTTCATCCATTACCATCTAATCACTCTCCACCAGTATTGCAATAAACTTCCTATGCACTGCCTGTTTATCAGAGCACACACAGCTGTAACTGCTAAATACAGATAATTAATTTATTTACCATCATCTCCACAGATATCTGCCATAGTTTCTGTTTTCTACTGGAGAAGAAAGAGTTTTCTTGATCAATAGAAATTATGTTTTGATGAAGTATGGTCAGCTTCAAATACTGTACTTCAAGGCTAATATATTTTTTTCTTTTACTTTCTCTACCTCATGCATGGATTTGGAGAGGTATCCCTAAACAAGTGCAAGTTCTGGGTGTCCACTGCAAAGAACTTTAGTTCCACTTCTGTAGCAAGTACGTGAAACTGAATGATGCTTACTGTTATTTAAAGAGAAACTTTTATATATGAAGTAAGGGTTGGTTGTAGCAGATACAGCACTGGCTCCTGCTGGACTGAACAATCATAAAGTGTTTTATCAACCATGCTGTGGATTGGAAGGGACCACAAAGGTCATCTAGACAAAGACCCCCTGCAGTGAGCAGGGACATCTTCAACTGGATCAGGTTGCTCAGAGCCCCATCCAACCTGACCACTGCCCTCTGGATGCAACCATTCAACCAATTCCCTACCCACTGAACATTTACAGAATCCATATCTGTCCAATTTAGGTAGAAGCATGTTGGGGGGACTGTGTCAAAGGCCTTAGAGAAGTCCAGACAGATGACATCTGTGGGTCTTTCCTTTTCCATTGATACAGTCACTCTCTCGTAGAAGGCCACTAGGCTGGTGAGCCAGAACTTGCCCGTGGTGAAGCCATGCTGGCTGTCTTGAATTACCTCTCTGCCCTCCACGTGTCTTAGAACAGCTTCCAGGAAGATCTTCCCAGGCACAGAAGGTTGAGAGGTCTGTAGTTTCCCAGGATGCTCCTTTCTATCCTTTCTAAAAATGGGTGCTATATTATCCTTTTTTTTCCAGGCACTAGGGACTTCTAATTGCCATGACACTTGAAATATCATGGCCCGGATCCACACCAGTAGTACAGAAATCTTTAGCAAACATGTAATTATGCAGAGCTTCTGTGGGTAACTCAATGTTATTGGGAGCTCAATGTTATTACTTCAAATCAAATACTGTTCAGATTACACAAGAACGTTATGAAATCCTAATATAGTGCTGTCTATCTGACCTTTAATAAAAGGTTCTGTTTCCCAGTTTTACAAGCAGTGAATTCACCCAAAAAGCTATGTAGAGTAACATCTTAATAGTTTTTTTTTAAGCCTCAGCTGTGAAACATATGTGGTACCAGTGCAAAACCACCTTTTTAAAAAAATCCAGTTCAAACTGAAGAGAAGGCTGCCGAGCCTTCTTTCAATGCCTGATGAATTTTCAAGAAAAACACAACCTGGTTGCAGTACTTTCACCACATTATTCTCTTCAAGAATTCAATTTGAAATCAAATAGTTGTGTTACATGTATTTACGTGCTTATTGTTGGAGATATTTTAATAGGTTTGCTCACTTTCTTTTTTCTTGGTCCAATACAAGTTTTCCCAGAGAAACTATTAGATGTATATTTCCCATCATGCTAAAAAATCATTTAGCCCACACTGTTAGACATTAAGGAAGTTTCATGGCTGTAATGTCTTCATGCAGCTCGTATCCTTCTGCTCACATCTGAATAAGCTTGTAACTTTAACCATCTGGGAATGCCACTCCAAATAAACTATATATTCCTTAAACCTTCTTCAGTCTTTGATTATCCCTATGCACTTGAGAAAAACCTTAGGATTCCCACTGCCTACAAAAAGAATGTGAAGGACTGGCTAGGTGTTGTTGTGTCCACTGCCCTAGTTTTGTTTTCATACTCTGTTCAGGACTGTCTAAGAGCATTTCCAACTAGATTTTCCAGGCAAATAGGTTCCTCATCTTAATGCAAATAAATTGCTAAATAGCAGTATTTTGAATCCTATCTCCATGTCATGTCTAGCAAGAATTCTTTGCAAGAAATAGTAAAGAAATTATATTATTACCACTTTTCTGATCAGAAAACATTTCTTTATATTTGTGATACAAAAATATATTATACTCTATTTTGACAGGGCTAATAAAAGGCAAGAGGCCAAATGCCAGAGGAGATCAGCCACTTTCACAGTAACACTATTATATATTTTTTTACTTAGTGCCATGACATATGAACTACTCTACGACTTAGAAAAGGAACAGCATGTCTCACAGGCTCCCTGACACATTTCACTTTCTTTAGTGAGATGAAGCCTATTTATGCACAAACACTAATAATTCAGAAAGCTGAAACTTAAGATAAACCTGAGCATAGCTGTCATCTATTCTAAATTTGTGGGATCATCTTATTCTAAAGAAGCATATTCTAGCTGCAAATGCATTATGATTTATCCAAAAACGTATTGAACTGATGCAACCTGACATCTTCACAGTCTATCCACAGTGAGTGCCCCAATGTCAGGATTAAGACAGATGAGCGTGAAAGAATATCAGTAACCTTATTAACGGGTGCTAAGGTGCAGAGAGCTCTATGTTTCAGAGTATAGTACTTACAAATATTTGCAACCTTATGATGTTAATAAGAAAAAAAGTGCTGCCTTTTAAGATAATCCATTTTACTATGAATACTAATTCTTTTCTAGAAGCTACCTGCATTTTAAGTTTGTGGCTGCCTGAGATTTGTGCTTGAGGAATGCGTAGTCCATATAATGACAAAATACACAAAATACTTAGACACAATAGGATGACAGAAGTCATCAAACACAATTCCTAGAGCATGTTTCAAGAGTGCTACATCCATGCATAAGAAATTAATTAGCAGCATACCAGCAAATAGTACCTATGAGTATGTATATATACCATATTTATTGCAGTAATATTATCTATCATCAAGGGAAATTACAGAGTGATGAACACCTGCTTCACATAGGGAGCCACTAAGATCTGCGTTTATCCATCCCAAGTTTCTTCTTGGAAAAAATCCCTGTTTGAAGAGACAATACCTTAACCCCTTTAAGTTAGCTCCATGAAAAAAAGCTTCTTTAAATGTTTTTAGGAAGAGGACAAAGAACAAAGCCAGAGAACTTAAGTGATACTCAGTTTTATTCACTAGCAGTAAGTAAAGTTTGGAAGCAAACAAACTTGAATGCAAGTGTGTGGGTTTGTTTCCTAATGTCACCTTTTCCCTTTGTGGAAAGCCTTCTGAAATGAAGCTCTAGCAGAGCCTTTTTCCTTTATTAGGAAAAATTAGTGAAAGGTTAGCATATTTTGTTTCAAATGGTCACCTCTTTTCTTCTCCTGTTTTTCAAAAAATGTTGGTGGAGAAGATTGGAATAATTTTTAATGTGATAATTTTAAAACTGGGTCCACATCATTGCCACCTTTAGGCTAACAATGTCTAATACAATTGTTAGATCTAAAACTTCAGTGGTAGTAGAGTAGTAATAGAAAATGACCAATGATCTTTTATACTGCAGCAGTTTAATTTTTAATAACTTTTCATACAAAAAGACACATTTTTGAGTTTTATGTATTTTCAATTTAGCTACAAATGGACTGTAGCTTTGAGAAAAATCCATTTGTGAAATAGAAAATAGGGAAAACTTTTCACATAAAGAATACAAAGACAAGTCATAGCAAGTTAAGGCAGAACTGGACACCTTTCTGGTTATAATGCATATTTAATTACTCATAAAGTATCTTATAGTACACATTTCCTTCGTCTCCCTAGTAGCTGCTCTGCTTATAGCTAGACAGTAAGTTTTGTTAGAAATTACCCCATCAAACAACCCAAAAGCACATGCTGAATTTATGCTCTATCAACTAATAGTGAATAAAATCTACTTGTCTAGCTACTCTCACAAACTACATTCCTTTGCCAAGTATTGATGTTAGTAGTATAAGAAAACATACTTTAGCTATTTCAAATTATTAACAGTGGTTCTCTTGTTTATTTATTTATTTTTTTGAGTTTCTCTCCTTGTTCACTGGTTTATGAAATAGCAATAAAGAGCTATAAATTGTTTTCTTCCAGATGTCAAAGTGCAAAAATTGCATGATATCTTGCACTATTGCTTTTCCTTTTAAATACATACTTACAAATTGTCTGGGGTTTACATCTTAAATATATTTAGAAGATGCAAAGCTGCCAGAAGTTTATCAGCTGATAAATCATGTATGCCTGTATTGTCAGTAGATTCCTTTAATTTGTTAGTTCTTTGCATACATTACAAAAAGAGAAGGAAAATACTTCTAAAGTGTGGATATGTTGCAGAAGGATGGGCTTAACACAAAATATTGTAAGAACAAGGAGCTACGGCGTTTCACATAAGTTGAAATCAATACAGCATCCATCACCTACCCTGTACTTCTCACAGGATATGGTCAGGTTCATGCACATTGCAATTACAGTTTTGCCCTCAGCTTCTGTAACCATTAAAAAACTACTTCCAGTTTTCGTTTATTAAAACTATTATACATTTGGTGTTGTTTCTTTGCATTCCACCTGGAGTAATGTGTCCAGTTCTGGAATCCGAACATAAGAAGGACGGAACTGTTGGAACGGGTCCAGAGGAGGCCACTAAGATGATCAGAGGGCTGGAGCACCTCTGCTATGAGGACAGGCTGAGAGAGTTGGGCTTGTTCAGCCTGGAGAACAAAAGGCACCGGGGAGACCTCATAGCAACCTTCCAGTACCTGAAGGGGCTACAGGAAAGCTGGGGAGGGACTTCTTACAAGGGCAAGTAGCGATAAGATGAAGGGGAATGGCTTTAAATTGGAAGGGGGAAAATATAGATTAGACATTAGGAAGAAATTCTTCATAGTGAGGGTGGTGAGGCACTGGCACAGGCTGCCCAGGGAAGCTGTGGATGCCCCCTCCCTGGAAGTGTTCAAAGCCAGGTTGGATGGAGCCTTGAGCAGCCAGGTCTGTTGGGAGATGTCCCGGCCCATGGCAGGGGGTTGGAACTGGATAATCTTTAGGGTCCCTTCCAACCCAAACCATTCTGTGATTCTATGATTGCAACTCCTCCAAGTCACTGTAATCTAAACACAAAACCCATTAAAAGGAGAGGTATACTTCTAGGCTGACAATCACAGAAAACATCCACGTCAGAAGTAATAGGAAATGTCCGATATTAGAATAAATCTTTTTTTGGTAGCCAACCAAATCTGGAATTGAGATTCATGGAGAAAACAGAACCAGCTTGACACATATCATAGCTGGTACATGACAGTCTCTTGAAAAAAATGCAATAATATGTAAAAACAGTCTAGCTGATTAGGATGCAGGGGGTTTTTTTTGAAACAAGAAAGCAGTAGTCAGACTAAAGAGTTTAGTATCATTTTAAGTAGGTATATATTCAAGTTTTTAGTGCTTACAGGATATTTAAGATAATAAGAGTATATAACTGATTATTACATTACCAAAAGATGAAGTCCATAAGAACTTAGGAGAAGGATGCGAGGAGGTAGCACTATGGAAATCAAAAAAAAAAAAAAAGGGGCAAGAAACGAATGAATATTGCATTGTCGTGTGTGTTTTAAGCAAAGAACACAAATACAAATGGAGTTGTACTTATTTCTAAGAGAGAGAAAGGTATGGAAAAGAATCAGTAGCACCTTGCTACAAAAATTAAAATGTAAATATTCATTAATGATTTATTTTTGTTTGCACTAATGCCCTCTTCAGGCATCTATATCAAACCAATTAAATAATTTTGAAGTTTGATTAAATGATAATTCCATCTTTTTACAGATACAGTAAGGATAGTTACAATTCAGATTTTGCAGGGGTTTTAAGTTCTGATTATATTTTCTGGTGCAGAAATTAAAATCCCAGTTGAATGGGATCCTAAAAGTTAAAGAAAAACTTTGATATAGTTTCATGGTTTCTGCTTGCTACATACATTTAGAAACTGTTCAGTCAAATTAATTGTACCTAAAAACTCGGTGCATCAGTGGCAATATACAACCAATTTATAAAATAATGACCAAGACTATCTTGACACCCGATGCATTTACATAAATCATAAACCTTGAGGAAAGAGCAAAGCTGTCCCTTAGGAAAGGAAAATGGCTGGTTATGATGAAAACAGAGAATACTACTCTGTTCTCAAGAGCTTAGTGTGCATATATTCCTGAAACTAAAACAAGTACTTCCATAGACTGAGATAAAAATTCAATGTCTGCCAAAGCAAACAAGTTTAATACCCCACATGTACTTTAGAAGACACAGAGACCCTACTCTCGATGTTTCACAAAGACAGTGCTTGTAAATTTACACATTTAACTATGACGCTTAGTATTTTAACTGTGTCTCTTGTTTGCTTACAATTCCTTTCCTGGTAGAAGCACCGCATAACTGCATCTTCTAAATGAGAGTGATCTCTGTAGGAAAAGCAGCTGGAGTTAAGGCAGTTTTTCAACAGCGTTAATGCCTCCTACATATTGAAACAGTAATACCAAATATTAATCACTGTTAACATATAAGCTAGAAGGCTCATAATTTTCCCAGCAATACCACATGCTGTTAGCAGGTGCTTATCCTGCTGAGAAGAGGTTAAGTGGATACTGCTGATTCACTGAGGCAGGTGGATTGTTACCTCTGTTGCATGAAAGGGAGTAGGAGTGGCTCCCTAGGGAACAACAGGATTTTAAGATTAAAACAACCATTCCTATCAGAGGAGCGTAGGTACAGTCTGGCCCAGGGAAAGTCTTCAGATGCATTTTACTGATGATGTGTTAACAGTGACTAATCTCTAAGAAGAGATTTTATATTACAGACTTTGCTGGTTTAGCTCTGAAGTCTGTTCATATAAACTATTAGGTAACAGCCACAGGAAAAAATTAGTAGAGTTCACTAAAAATACAACTGCAAAAATACATTTACAGAAAGAACAATTAACATCTAGATATTCTGGCTCCACAGTTTAATGTATTTTCAGCTGTTCTGTATTTGAAAGATAACTAGATCCATGAATACTATGACTGATGTAATCGCTTGTAGTCCCTGAGTTCTAATGATGTATTATGGCAGCATGGAAAACCAAAGATAGACAGGTACGAACAAAAATAGGAGGGAGAGCTTCCAGCCTTTCCAGTGCCTACTAGAGCTGGCACATATGACTCCACATAGATACGCATAAAATCTGGTCTTTTTCTAGTTAGCTTGGTAGCAAAGACTGAGAAAAAGGGCAGCATGGGATACTGCATACCATCCTAGCAAGGACACTCAGGACTGAGACAGCTGAAGCCCTGTGCTGTAGCCTACACGGTGTGAATTAACTACAACAAGGTTAGCTTGATTACGCCTATTCGTGCTACAGTAGCATATTAACCATATTAGATATATCTTTGGTTGCAAACCTATCAGAAAAAGAGAGAATAGGTAAATAGTAAGTCTCATAACATCCACTCAACTCATGAAAAGACAAATATATGCATCACACACTATCAACTACTGCATGTATAACTATAGTTACATATCAACTAAATAATAAATATATGAAGTATGCAGAAACAAAAACAGCCTTCTTAAAATGGTATGCAGTTACAGACAGCAATACTCCTAATAAAAGTATTATAACCACTAGATTTATGTATTTTTGTTGATTCAGAAAGGCCAGTGTACGTGTTTAGGAAAAGACAACCAGAGTATGAATGGCCTGACTCAAACGGACAATAAATTATATGCTTTATGAAACATGCATACATTAAGCGATCATTTGTCCTATATTTAAATGGTTCAGTGGTACAGTAATAATGTGTAGGCAAAGACTAGACAACTATGAGGGCAGTATTTTATTTATCTTTTTTTACAACTCAAGCCCTCACCTCTCCTTAGTTTCTTTTAAACTTTGCATAATGTCACTTTTTTGCCACTCACCTGTTTCGCATAAACATATACAAGAAACCACTATACAATAAATACTCAATAATCTTGGTCTTGAACAGCTAATTGTGCATCCCTTGTGGATTTTACATAATACTTTACAGATCTGACTTAAATACTTTCACAAATTCATCGAATATATTCTCCAAGGCACATTTATCCAGCTTACTTTTAAAAACTTCTCATGAATTCTCTCAATGTTATTCTATATTCACATCATGATTTGCATTAAATATTATTGAACAAGGTGTTCATTATTGGATATGAATTATAATTAGAGCAATAGTAACCTTTACTATGATAACAGTTTTATTCCCTTTTCTTGAAAGCTTTATTTCCTATCTTTGTAAAGACCTTCACCTGAAAATCTACCTTACATGTAATGGAGAAATTAGGTTTTATCAGTCCCAACTCTACAGAGCTTTCATTGAAAAGCTAAACATATCCTCCTGCTACTGTGCCACCAATCAGAAGCACAATGGTGGATAATTTACTACAAGTAATGAAATATATGCTAATAATATGATGGGATCTAAATTTTCAAGGTGCCCCACTCTAATTTTGAAAATGATGTCTCTATGATGTATTTATTGTCAGCTTTGAATAGAGAAATCAGTCCCTGGAAAGATTATGAAGCACATCCTCTTGGAATCCATCTCTAAATGCATGACAGAAAAGAAGATAACTGGTAACAGTTAACATGAATTTAACCAAAGGCATGCTGCACATCACCAATCTGACTGCCTTCTATGGTGAAATGATGGACGGTGGTACAGCCGCATAAGAAATATGCCTCAAGTGCAGGGAAACTTTTGATGCTGTGGCAATAGCATTCTCATTTGGTAGCTGAGGAAATATGAACTGGAGGAAGAGACAGATGTATTGAAAAATGGCTGGGCTACCATGGTTTGTGTTGGGTTGGCAGCTAGCAGAAAGCAGGGCATCGCAGCAGTTCATCCTGGGGCATTATTGACCAGGGTGGTTGTAAGTGACCTGGATGATAAAACAAAATGCACCTTGAGCAAATCTGCATATGGTACCAAATTAGGGAAGTGGTGCATATTTACCAGAAAAACCTAAATCCACAGGGGTTCATAAGAACTGAGTTAACAGAAACCTCATGATATTCTGCAAGAAGTGAAAGTTTCTGCACCTGTGATGAAATAACCTCATGTATCAGCACAGGCTGTGAAGAAAGAGACCGAGTAGCAGTCCTGGAAAAAACCAACCAACTCCAAACACTATAACCAAAGCGGAAAAAAACCCAAAACCACAGGCAGCTGATGCCAGCAGATTGAGCAAAGTCATTAACTTCCTCTACTCCATGCTGCTGAGATTACACCAAAAATACTACGTCCAGACTTTGACACCCCTGTTCAAGAGCGATGCGGAGAACATAGAGGGGTTAGGGCCTTAGAGCATGTGACCTGAAGGGAGAGAGAGAGAGAGAGAGAGCGGGAGCTTACCTTGTTTAGTCAGGTGAACAGGAGGTTAAGGAACAACCTAACAATTTCCTACTAGCACTGAAGGATGTACACAAAGACGATGAGGGTAAACTCCTCATAGTAGCAACAGAAACTAAAGGACAATAGCCACGGCAGCTTGGAAATTTATAAAGGAAGTTAGGGAAGCTTTCTTCTATGATATGATGACTCCCCACCAGGAGAGTGTCATAGTGCTGTAGGTTTTAGAATCTCCACCCTTAAGGATTTTATAGACCTCATGAGACAAAACCACAGATAATCTAGCCTAGTGTTGTCAATAGTCTTACTTCCAGTATGAGGCTAGACAGGATGAGCTACATTCTGAGATCACTTACAACCAACATTTCTAAGCTGCTTTGAAATAACTGAAACAAACAAACCCCAAAACCCAAATTGACAATCTCTCCCTCCAAAATACAGAATTCCAGAAATATATACTGTGGCAATGCGAAAGCAATGTATATTAATACACAGGGCCAGCAGCACACCTCTGCATGTGGTAACCTGCATGTATGTGTGCTGTCCACCTGTAATGGTACACAAATACAAGCAATCTCATATGATGCTCATACTGGATATCTTTCATTTGTGCTAGAGTACAAAAAAAGGAATAACATACAAGTAGTGCTGCTACGAAACACAAAAAAAAAAAACCCTAGCAAGCTATTTTAAACTGCACCCAATCTTATTCATGTTAACATCCAACTTCTAGATTATGGTGCATCTTCTGTTTCTTTCGGGCACTGAAAGATAGTCTTTATACGCCCAACCCATAATAACCTACAGAAAACCCCTTCTATAATTACTGTACTGTCTATAATTACTGTACTGCTATTTATTTTATTTTCAGCTACTCAAAAAAAGGTTAATGCCCCCAAACACTTTTAGGTCATCTGACTCATGCAAACCTTAACTGACAAACTACACACAGTTCACAGCAAGATTTAGAAACTTTTGTACTACAATATTGTGCCTTGAAGTTACCCACCTTTAAGACCCCCGAATGTTGCTACACCTGGTAAAGGGGCATTACACAGAAACTGCACCATCTAGTAGACTTCCAGATAATAAAAATTACACTTCTTTTTCAGATAAACAAAACTATAACAATTTGTGGCCTGATTTATTCTTTATAAAAGGCTGACACCACTGCCCTACTCTCCCCAAACCTACCCAAAACAGGCATACCCGCCAGAATAGAACATCACTCACACTGGAAATACCAGGGAAGTAAAAAGAAGTAGCTCATCACATTAAAAGGAAGTAGCTCATCACATTTTAGTTTTTTAGTTCCAAGAGCAACAAAGTTACACATTAAAACTTGAATTTTATAAAGAACTAATTATTAGCAATTAACTATTTAATAAATTAACAATTCATTATTAGCACTTTATCTTTTAAAATGAAACAAAAAGCTCAAAAAGCAACAGACCGGGAGCTACAAGGAATAATATCCTGTTCATCCTCCAAACAAGAGTAGTACAGACAACACTAACATTCAATTACTATGCTAATAAGAGGAATAACAGTTATTTGCAAAAAGAAAACTCATCACAGAGCCTGACAGGTATACCTTAGCCATATTTTGAAGGTTGAATGTTTAGCAACAACATGACTGGCTTGTTGCACTTGGGTCTAAGAATTTATAGCAACATGTGGATTTGAAAAGGGCTTATTTTTAATTACTTTTTAATTTAAATTATTTTTAGTTCTTAATCTAACTGAAGATATTACTTGCAACTCCCCAAACAACACAATGTTTTTCTTTAAAACAAAGAACAATGCTTTGGGAAGATACACCAGGTTTGTCCTGGAAAATAAAGACTGAAAGCACAAGCAAAAAGGGTTTGCAACAGAGTTTCTGAGGTCCTTGAATTGCCCTCAAACGTGTATTATCCACATTGCTTTTAAATCACCTTTTTATTTAATACATATTTTACATACAAGACAACTCTGGCTTTAGACACCTGATTCCATAACATGATTCTTATTTTATTCACTGAAACTTTGGACCACATAACTGCAGAAACAGTCACATGAGCACCCATTTCAAATTATTCAAAGCATCATTTCATTTTAATATTGCCATACATGAAGAGGGAAAAAAAAGTTTTGGTACAATTTTGAGTTACGTATGATCTTATACAACCAGTCAATTCCAAAATCTTGTTGTCTTAACCACAAAGAATTGCTCCTTTTGTAAGTTGTATTTTGGTACATGTCCAAAAGTTGTATTTTATGGTTTTAAGATACACAGATTCATGGGGAGGAAACATAGTTGTTTTTCACAGTCTGTACACTGTAAAAATAAAGAGTTATAGCTAGTAGGCCTCTGAGGCTATTATAGTAGCTACAGGTCTTTGTGTGCCATACTGCTAAAAAAGCTAATCTTACCTAAAAACTGAGATCCTCTATGAAATCTTAAGGAAGCTTGATGGAAATCTTTCAACCAAACAGAAAAAGGAAATACAGAATCTATGGATAAGAACAATGTCATTCCGGGAAACTGGTTTTTCATTTGTATGTTTGCTTTTGACAAAGATTAACAACGAAAACGAAGACTATGCTCACCTCAGTACCAGTCAGATTACATTCCAAGTGAGTATTCTATCACTGGGTTATTCAGAACTAGCTGAGACTGCATGCTTAGCACTCTAGTTTGTCCAAAAGCAGAAAATTTATTTTCCTTCTTTCTTTCTTTAGTGGGAATGGAAGGAGAGAAGCATGTGTTAGATCACAGGAAGTACTTCCTCCTCAGTGGAAAAACTTACATTCTTTGTACAAAAGTCTGTGAGCTTATCTGAAAGCGTGCAGTGCTGTTCTGAACAGTCATGACAGGAAAGAAAAACAAAATAAAAGGGTATTTACAAATGCTTCTTACTATAACTTCTGTTATACAAAATTAGTAAATGCTCTTAGTTTTTGGTTTGGAATAAACGTCTATTTATAACCTTTTTCATGATAAGCCTGTTGCATTAGGATGAATAATCATATGAATAATAAAGTCTTAATTAAATATTCTTTCTATAACTAAAAAAGGCAGAATTAGTGATAGCTCTACAGAACCCTTTTATTTATATTAGCAAATACTGTTATATAGTGTTGATACCATAATGTTCTGCATTCAGAGTTTGATTTTCCCTGTTTTTATGTCCAGCTGTACAACTTTTGCAGAAATTTTAATATCAGTGGTCTGTGTAACTATGTCCTCCAGGTGAAAAGTATTACTGAAAAATACTATATTTATATTCATCCTGATTAGTTTGTATTTGACAGCTGAACATTCTTCATTTACTCTCCTCTGCAACATAAGCCCTACCCATTTGAAACACTATAATTGAGAAATAATATGCAAAAATACTAACCACTATTACTCACAATTGAGTCACAGTAACATGAGCTGCAACATGCTGTTTTATATTAATACCCTTCGCTCTTAAGGTCAAAAGAATTACAAATGTCACTTTATACTGTGACTATTACACACAGAGAAGATTACACACAGATGACAACACTTTGATAGAAACTAAAATGTTCTGGGTTCTTAAACACCTACTAACCTTCTAGTGAGCCCAAGCAAAAGCTTGGAATCAGGCACTACAGTTCACAAAGGTTCATTTACTTCAGCTATTTCCCACTAATAACAAAGTTTCAAAATGAGTCAAACTGAAATGGAAAGCTGAACAATTAAGATCTTCCCCATAAGCCCATCTCTATCATTTTATTAAAGGCAGCTGGGAAAACCCACACTGAATAACTAATTCAAAATTATATTTGTAGAAAACAAATTAATGTAATAATTTTCTTTCTGAAATTAATTTAAATCTCTGTGGATGCTCCAGCAAATTTACTCTTTACTATGCATGCAAAAAGTTATGAAAAGCCTTACTACACTGCTTTAGGCTCAGATTCATTGCCTCATTGTTGACTGTAATAGCTATTCCCATCCAGCAGGTTTGCTTTAAAGCAAATACATTTTTGCTCCTACGTTTGTATCAGAAATTCTGAATATTGCTCTGCTGTCTTGCTAGATTATAAAATGAGATTCCTAAATCTAATTAATGAGCATGAGTAAATAATTCATGAAGTCCCAATTTTGTGTGTTTTACAATCTTTTTCCAATTTTCTCCAACCAAATGGCTGGCACTCACATTTTCTACTTTATCCTATGTTTTCTAGGACTAAATTTTTCCAACTGCTTCTACGATGTAAAGGACATATTAGTTTCAGCAATAAACAAACCAAACTGGGAAAGGTATTATCCAATACAGAATCCACATAAAGACTATATCCTTTAGAAAAAAGTTATAATCACAAAGTAGTGTTCAGCTCAGTCCTGTACCTTTTAATCTTTATTTCTTTTAACAAAGTTCTGATTTAACATTTGTTGGCATAACAATTAGTCTTTTACATAGTTGCAGACATTAAGTTATTTTTTTTGTTTTTTTCAAAAAGTTCTTATTGAAAAGCCCCTGTATTTCTATATAAATTGCATTGAAAGAGCATAAATCCTTTTCTATTCGCAAAAAAGATATTAATTCAGACTTTTTTAGCAAGTGAATTCACTTGTTTTGTGCACTCCTATCTCCAAAGCAAAATACAGAACTTAAAAATTATTTTCTTACCATGCTTAATCAAGGAGAGGAAATAAACTTTTTTCTTCCTCTAGTTACTCTTTTAAGAGTTCTGCATGGCTGATTATAATGGATCCTGAGAGTACTCCTTGCTTTTCAAGAATAATGATTACATTATAGACATTAGTCTATAGGCAGCCATATATCACTAATACATAGTCAAATTATTTGATCAAGGCAACACTAACACCAGTTTAATTTCAAACCTGATGTTTTTGAGTAAACTTTTGTAACCTAGTGTGCCTTGAACCTGTATCTCTAGATCCTTCAAAAAAACCTTCTAAGTAATAAGTTCACAGTATCACAATATCACAAGGTTGGAAAGGACCTCTGAGATCATCAAGTCCAACCTATAACCCAACACTAACACCAACACTAACACCAACCATCATCTAAACCATGGCACTCAGTGCCTCATCCAGTCTCCCCTTAAACACCTCCAGGGTCGGCGACTCCACCACCTCCCTGGGCAGCGCATTCCAATGGCCAATCACCCTTTCAGTGAAGAACTTTTTCCTCACATCAAGCCTAAACTTTCCCTGACAAAGCTTAAGTCCATGCCCTCTAGTTCTGCCACTGGTCACCTGAGAGAAGAGACCAACCCCTGCCTGCCTACAACCTCCTTTTAGGTAGTTGTAGAGAGCAATGAGGTCTCCCCTGAGCCTCCTCTTCTCTAGACTAAACAGCCCCAACTCCCTCAGTCGCTCCTCATAGGGCTTGTGCTCCAGCCCCTTCACCATCTTCATTGCCCTCCTCTGAACACATTCCAGTATCCTAACATTTTTCCCAAACTGGGGGGCAAAGAACTGTACACAATATTCAAGATGAGGCCTGACCAGTGCCAAGTACAGGGAGACAATAACGTCTCTGGTCCTGCTCACTTCACTATTCCTGATGCAGGCCAGAATACCATTGGCCTTCTTGGCCACCTGGGCACACTGCTGGCTCATGTCGAGCTTCCTGTCAACCAGCACTCCCAGGTCCCTTTCTGCCTGACTACTCTCCAGCCACTCTGTCCCCAGTCTGTAGCTCTGCATGGGATTGTTGTGTCCAAAATGAAGTACCCGACATTTGGACTTATTAAACATCATCCCATTAGAATCGGCCCAACTCTCCAATCTGTCCAGGTCCCTCTGTAGGGCCATCCTACCCTCTAACATATCAACTCTTCCTCCCAGCTTGGTTATCATCTGCAAACTTGCTGGTGATGGACTCAATCCCCTCACCCAGATCATCAATAAAGATATTAAACAGGACTGGACCCAACACTGATCCCTGGGGGACACCACTGGTGACCGGCCGCCAACTGGATGAGACACCATTCACCACCACTCTCTGGGCTCAGCCATCCAGCCAATTCCTAACCCAGCACAGAGTGCTGCCATCTAAGCCACGGGCTGCCAGCTTCCCTAGGAGTCTACTGTGGGAGACAGTGTCAAAGGCCTTGCTAAAGTCCAGGTATACCACATCCACAGCCTTCCTCTCATCCACCAGGCGAGTCCATGGTCATAAAAGGAGATCAGGTTGGTCAGGCAGGACCTACCCCTCCGAAATCCATGCTGGCTGGGCCTGATCTCTTGACCGTTCTGCAAGTGCTGCATGATTACACCCAGGATTATCTGCTCCATGATTTTACCTGGGACCGAGGTCAGGCTGACAGGTCTGTAATTACCTGGATCATCCTTACGGCCCTTCTTGTGGATGGGAGTCACATTGGCCAACTTCCAATCTTCCGGGACCTCTCCAGTGAGCCAGGACTGCTGAAAGATGATGGAGAGCGGCTTAGCAAGCTCATCCGCCAGCTCTCTCAGCACCCTAGGATGGATCCCATCTGGCCCCATTGACTTATGAGGGTCCAAGTGGCTCAGCAGGTCTCTAACTTCCTCCTCATGGATTGCAGGAGGGCCATATTTCACCCTGCCCCCATCAACCACTTCAGAGGGCCAACTGTCAAAGCGAGCTGACATCCTTGCTGTTAAAAACTGAGACAAAAAAGGCATTAAGTACCTCAGCCTTCTCTGCATCTTTGGTTACTATATTTCCCTCCACATCCAACAAGGAGTGGAGGTCGCTGCCGCCCTTCTTTCTACCATTGATATATTTATAAAAACTCTTCTTATTATGCTTAACAGAAGTGGCCAATTTGAGCTCCAGCTGGGCTTTTGCTTCCCTGATTTTCCTCCTACACGACTTAACAACATCCTTGAACATGACGTGGTTTACATCCCCTTCTTTCCATCGACAATACATCCTCTTTTTCTTACTTAGTTCCTTCAGAAGTTCCCTACTCATCCAGGCCGGCCGTCTGCCCCTACGACTCTTCTTACAACACATGGGGACAGCCCGCTCCTGCGCCTTCAAGATTTCATTCTTGAAGTGTATCCAGCCTTCCTGGACCCCCTTGCCACTAAGTACTATTTCCCACTGTACTTTCCTGACCAGTTCCTTAAATAATCCAAAATCTGCCCGCCAAAAGTCCAGCATCGATGTTCTGTTCCTGGCTTTTCTTACTACATTGTTTAGAGAGAACTCAATTATCTCATGATCACTACACCCCAGACAGCCTCCGACAACAACATCACCCACCAGCCCTTCTTTGTTCATAAACAGCAGGTCAAGAAGAGCCTCACCCCTGGTGGGCTCACTCACCAGCTGTGACAGAAAGCAGTCCTCAATACACTCTAAGAACCTCCTGGACTGCCTCCTCTCTGCAGTGTTAAATTCCCAGCAGATATCCAGAAGGTTAAAGTCTCCTAAAAGAACAAGGGCAGCCGATCTAGAGGCAGCCTCCAGCTGCTTAAACAATAGAAGATCCAAGTCCTCCTCCTGGTCGGGCGGTCTGTAACACACTCCAACCAGGAGGTCAGACTTGACTGCCCCTCTGACTCTTACCCATAGGCACTCAACCTGGTCATCACCGATCTCAACTTCAACAGTATCCAGGGTTTCCCTAGTGTAGAGGGCCACCCCTCCACCCCTCTTCTCACGCCTGTCTCTCCTGAAGAGCCTGTAGCCTTCCATGGCAGCACTCCAGTTATGACAGTCGTTCCACCACGTTTCCGTGATGGCAACTATATCATAGCTCTCCCGCTGGCCCAGGACTTCCAGCTCCTCCTGTCTGTTTCCCATACTGCGTGCATTTGTGTACATGCACTTCAGTTGGGTTACTGACAACACCCTTTGAGATGGCTCATCCTTCACAGGAACATCATTGGTGAGCCTAGTAACTCCCTCCTCTCCCTTCATGCCTAGTTCAAAGCCCTCTCAACAAGCCCTGCCAGCTCCTGGGCTAGAATCCTCTTACCCTTTGGAGTTAGACGAGACCCATCTGGGTCAAGCAGGCCAGATGCCGTAAAGGTTTCCCCATGATCAAAGAACCCAAAATTCCTCTGCCGGCACCAGCCCCTAAGCCATTTATTAACTGCATATATTCTCTTGTTCCTATCTGCATACATCCCTGCCACCGGGGGAACTGAACAGAACACCACTGTGCTCCTGCCCTATCTATTGACCGTCCCAGCTCCTGGAATTCCTTCTTAACTACCCTTGACCCTCTTTTCGCTAGCTCATCACCACCAGCCTGGACCACCAGAAGCGGGTAATAATCAGAGGGTTTAATTAGGTCCAGGAGTCTCTTGGCGATGTCGTGTACCTGGGCTTGGGGAAGGCAGCAGACTTCCCTATGAGTTGCGTCCATCCTACAAATAGGGCCCTCCGTTCCTTCCAGAAGGGAGTCTCCCACTACAATGACCCTCCTTTTCTTTATCTTACTTGAAGTCCTGACCTGTCTGATGGGCAATATGAGGTTAACAGCCTCCTCAGGTGAGCTCTCTGTCAGACTATCCTCCACCTGAGCATCAAATTCCAACATCCCAAACCTGTTTTGTATGGGCAGCTGGAAAGGTGGCATTTGAAAGGGAGGTCTATAACCCTCACAAGAGCAGACCTGCTCCCAGTCCTCCTCACCAACCAGATCACTCCCCTTGTCCTGTTGATGAGGAATATGGCATTCCTCAGCCTCCTGGGGAGGATTACTGGGAGGAGAGAGGGTTCTACTCCACCAGTCTATCTCACTTTCACTTTCACAAATACTTCTCAATCTTTCCACCTGATCCTTAAGATCTGCAACCATAAGGAGCAGATCTTGAATCTGTTAGCACCTCAGACAAGCATTTTTGGTATGGTCCTCAGGAACCACAAGTAGGCTGAGATACTCCCTGCAGTCTCGAGTCTGGGCAGCTGCGTCCCGTAATACTGGTTCCGTTTGGATGCCTGCACTCCTGGTGGCAGAGGCTTTACCACGCCTGATCACCATTGCTGCAGGGGAGTGGGAAGTCAACCACCTGTCAAGAGAGTGCCTGCTTGCCCTGCCTGTGCGAACTGCCGCGCAAACTGCCTATACCGTGACCCTGTATACTGTGACCCTGTTTGCCGCACTCCGGTTGCTGGCGCTCCCAGGGAGATGTTTAAATGCCCCGCGGCTTGTTCTAGGACCGCCCCCCTACCACGCGGTCGGCCCACGTGACAGTTGCCGCTTCTGGGGTTCAGAGAGAGTCGCCCTGCCGGGGTCCTCTCCTGAGCTTTTGCCTTTCCCAGGAACTCTCCACCCACCCAGATTGAGCACCCGGCTGCAGTACCATTCCTGCCGCCGGTCACGCCGAATCTGGAATCAGTTGCAACATTCAATCTTTACATAACACCTGTTTGCAATGTTGCTCTTAGCTATTAGGTACTTATTAATACCAGATTAAAAAGTGTATGAATAAAGGCAGAATAAGGTTAACTTTACAAACTTGCAGATAGAGCCAAACTGCAACATATTTTGCTTCAGTTCAATATTCATTTGTCTACAAGCTTATTTATTATTTTTTGCTCTTTTCCCAGTGGAAAATACTAACCCTACCTCACAAATCCAAATTGGCCATATTAATTTCTACTGCCATTAAACAGATTACTTTGTGTCACATCATTAGGCAATAATCTAGAAAATTATTATCTCCTCTACCCACCCCATTCTTAGGTCTCAATAAATGGAATAATTTCAACCAGAATACCTGCAGTGTTCTTGGGATAGGCACCCATTACTACAATTTTGTGGATTAATCTAGGCAAAGAGTAAAAAGTGAAAGAAATGGTAAGACAAAAATATTGACAGTTTCAAAGTATTGAAAAATACACTTCTACTAGCATGGTTTTCTCACGCTGGATTTAGATCTAGGAAGAACCAAAAGTGTAGATACAGACTTCAACATATTTGTGCTAACTCATGATTTGAGGAAGCTCTGTAGTTGACAAATGTCATGAATTATTTTAGTTCAAAAGTGTTAAGTAACATCATAGTGAATAACCACAGATTTTCCTCATTATATCTCGTGTATGTGAAGCTAGCACTGTATGAACTCCCCTTGCTGTACTGCATTATATGTTCCTCTCCTTGCTATGCATCTCAGAGCCACTGGAAACGATGTGTCAAACAGACAAGAAGAAAGTCCTTTTAATCAAGAGTAAGACAAACAGCTTTACCTAACTTTATAATTGATTTCATTTAAACAGTCCATTACAATCTGAGGTGTGAAAAATTAATTCTGTACATGAAAAATTGATCAATTACTTAGAAGTTTAAAACATGATATTTAGCCAATTTGAATGAGATTTCCCTGTGAAAATCATAATTCGCATCCATTCATATTTATGAGATTTTATAGAAAACGCATTCAGGCATTCAGGAGGTAATGGTATTTGCACCACTGTGCAACTTCAAAAGGTTCTTATTGAGTTAGTCTGTTTTCTACTTTACTTATTTCTAAAGAATCATAGAACCATAGAATCACCTGGTTGGAAAAGACCTCTGAGATCATCAACCAACCGTACCTGTCCTCCTACTAAACTCATCTACCCGCCTTTTAAACACCTCCAGGGATGGGGACTCAATCACTTCCCTGGGCAGCTGTGCCAATGCCTGAATACCCTTTCAGTGAAGAAACTTTTCCTGATGTCCAATCTGAACCTCCCCTGACAAAACTTGTGGCCATTTCCTCTCGTCCTATCGCCTGTCACTTGAGAGAAGAGACCAACACCCACCTCGCCACAGCCTCCTTTCAGGCAGCCAGAGACAGCGATGAGGTCTCCCCTCAGCCTCCTTTTCTCCCAGCTAAACAACTCCAGTTCCCTCAGGCCGCTTCTCGTAGGACTTGTTCTCCAGCCCCCTCACCAGCCTCCTTGCCTTCTCTGGATGTGTTCCAGCACCTCAATGTCCTTCCCGTAGTGAGGAGCCCAGAACTACACACAGTACTCGAGCTGTGGCCTCACCAGTGCCAAGCAAAGGGGCACAATCACCTCCCTGTCCCTGATGGCCACACTGTTTCTGGTACAGGCCAAGATGCCATTGGCCCTCTTGTCCACCTGGGCACACTGCTGGCTCATATTCAGTCGCTGCCAACCAACACCCCCAGGTCCTTCTCTGCCAGGCAGCTCTCCAGCCACTCTTCCCCAAGCCTGTAACACTGCATGGGATTGTTGTGTCCCAAGCGCAGGACTTGGCACCTAGTCTTGTTGAATCCCATCCCACTGGTCTCAGCCCATGAATCCAGCCTGTCCAGATCCCTCTGCAGAGCATCAGATCCCTCTCTGTAAAGCCTCATGTGGGAGTAGCCTCTGGTTTTCTGCTTGCTCTCTGTAACACCACTAGAGAGCCACCAAGATGATTACGTGGCTGGAGCACAACCCACAAGAAAAGACTGAGAGAACGCGGTTTGTTTAGCCTTGGGGGAAAAAAACGGCTAAGGGAGAATCTTACTTGTTCTTGAACTACCCAATAGGATGGTGTACAAAAAGACAAAATTCACAGTGAAAGTGCATATAGCCCTCAGGTACAGAATTTATTTTTTCCCCCCAGTATGCAGCTATAAATTACTCTAACTTGGTATGGAGTGGTATGCACTGTGATCAGGTTTTGTGTCTGTAAGAGTGCACTTTTAATTCCTTAGCACCAGTAGTAAACCTCCAACAGAAAAAAGCCATGTGCAGCTCTCTCACTTTATATGTTGCTTCTTTATTAATTTTTACCATAACTGGGCAAAAGGAGAAGGGTGGAGAACTTTATTTCTTTTCTACCTTAACATCAAGTAATGGTAAATAACAGGCATTAACTTTTTAACCAGAAAAAGTAGCTAACCAACACTCCTGCTGTATCAGCTGTTAAACTGAGGCTTTTCCTTGTCTGTTCAGGTATTTCTACACACCTTCTCAAACACTGGGTTTATATAGTTCCAGTGCACACAGACTTCATGATAGGAAATAAATTCCATAAGCAATAGCAGAACAATAAAGATTTTGATTCAGAGACCTTAAAGTTTAGAAAGAGGATAGCAAAGAAAATTGCATTTGCCTTTCTATTACTAATCTCATCTATTCTGGAAACAAAATCCAGTGCACTTTAAGGTCAACACCTAAGCAGACAATTGTGCTTGCTAGGAACAGTGAAAAATACACCTTTATTTATGTCTTTCCCTGCATGCACTAGGAAAAGAGAGAGCTTGATGTCCTGCCCCAAAAACCAAAAGGCTTTAATATGACTCCCAACATATAAGCTTGATATTATGAAGTTGCATGTATGAGCTTAATTCTTGCACATGATAATCCACAGTAAGGTCAAAAGAACTTCTCTAAATGGCAAACCAATGCTCTGACTGCACAGCTGGCTATCACATCCTTCTTCCTTTTGTATTCAGCAGCTCTAAGACCCATTACTCTCAAATTTCTTGGAAATGCCACAGAAGAAAGCAATAGCAGCTAGGTCACATTAAAAAGTTCTTTATAATAATATTGCCTTCTGAAATTTGTCCCAGTAAGTTCACTCAACATCGAGACTTACTGTTTCCTTTCACAGTCTTCAGTGTCCAGTAGGAATACAAGTGGTTACCTGAGTTTCTGTGCTCTACTGTTACAGGAACTACCAGAAAACCAAACCTTTGCTATTTAGCTATAATAACAAAATTAGTAAGACACTGTAAATTGTTAGAAATGAAATCAAGCATGTTTATTATGTTGATAAAATATTTTAATAAGAATGCAGTGCTTTTCATGTTAGACTTGGCTCTCTATATTTTTACAGAATGTTTTTCACTCATGCCATAGTTTTTGTAAGAGCAGAACAGACAGACTCATATAACTAAAATTCAACAACGCATTCAGAAAGCATTCAGATTATTTTATCAGAGGAAAGGTGGTATTTTTTCAGTATTATTTTATGCATGACAAATTCTTCAGGGTAGTAAACAGAGCTGTCTTTATTATGTATGAAGAGAGTACAAAAATAATTTTTTAACCTTCAAAGATTAGATGCTCAAAAAATCTTCCCTTGCTTTACAGTGCACTTCACAGTGAAAAAGCCAGAGTTAACCGATTTGTAATTCAGTAGAACACAATTTCAGATCATATGAAATCTCATTTTCCATTTCTGCATGTTTTACAACAGTTTCCTAGATCCTGGATTGATGCCTGAAGCTCTTTTTCTGTGAACAGCAAACTCTATTACATATACATGATCACATGAAGCCATTGGAATTTGTGCTTCATATTGTTTATTAGACTTGTGTACAGCAAATTTCCTCATCTCACAAAAACATCCCTATATACCTATTACTGACAGCCTAAATAGCTCACAAAGGCTTTGTAAATTTTTAATTAAGGTAAATGAACAGACTTAAAATAACAGTTCATTTTACCATGTCAGAATTCTGCACTTAAAGCAGTTTGAGTTGTACCTTTTATGCATGTTTAGCCCAGCCTACAAAGCAGTCTTAGTATGTAACTTGGTGCACACACTATTGGAAGGTAAAAAAGCTTCCTGCACAATAATGGTGACAATAAAATTAAAATACCACTCACAGTACGAAGTTCAAAGTATCACAGAATACAGGAGTCTAAGATTACTACTTACTAAAAAATTAACAGAGCCTACCGACAAGAACTGAACACCATTTTAAACCAGAAGAGGTTTCCTGCTGAGAAGAATGTGATGTTGTTTTATGATTCTAGACCCCTGCATGGATGGAATGCACAACTTCGTGGCGCACTCCTCCTCTCAGAGTAACCAACACTACTTTTTAATGATATAAATTAAATATATTACACCAATGAGATATATGGACAGTTCTGGTTAAGAATACCAATCAAGATGAGATAAAGGCCTACCTAAATACTTCAACAGATTACACAGACTTCAGGACAAATATTTTTTGCTCTGAGATTCAGTTAGCAGTAGGAAATGTTTTCTTCAACTGAAATAAGCAGCAATAACAGAGAAATAATATAATACTACTTATAAAGTTGGGTTGATTATGTATATTTATTTTAAAATTATAAAATATTAATTTAGAGATGCTTAAATTTTAACTGCTTTTAGGATGGAATTTCACTTTGTCACAGGGCATTAAGGAGCCTTTGATATTCGGCTCTCAGATTTAGTTACAGCCTTCTAGTTTGAAGAGCCAACACTAAAAAATTCTCAGCAATTTTTTTAATTAATAAAACACTTAAGAGTTAGCAATAAAGGAATATTTTCCATGATTGGAAGTTTTCAGGCTTAATATCAATTTTCAATTTAGAGGTCTCAAATAGTAGCAGTCATTGAATAAATAAACAAATAAAATTTGTAAAAATTAAGTCATTAGTGTACTTATTTTGAAAACACTGGAAAAACTTGTAGTCCTGTATTAATTATCACTTTAAAAATGTTTAGCTATTTTAAGAGGAATCAGAGCCAATTAAAAAGCTGCAAGAATTCTTTGTACTTAACTGAGAAACCAAATAGGTGAAAATGTTAATAAACTGATATGGGAAGAGATTACTAAGATTAAAAGCCTACAGTTTATGCTGTAGTGGACTTAGATGAAGTTTAAATTAAATTCCGAAGTACATAGTGCTTTTAGAAATAGACATAGGTCTTCAGATTTGAAGTCCAAAGTGTGAGTTGTCAAAGAGCAGATGATGGTATGCAGCAAATTCCACCTCCTCACATAAAGGAAGAGATAGTCAACTATATCTGAACAGGTTTTTTTTAAATAAAATAGATTTGGAAAACAATCCCATGTTTAGCACTTGCTCTATTAAAAACCTGAAAATAAACTCCAAGCATAGCAAAAAGTGCATTTCAGCCACAAGGGAGAGCTTGAACACATTTTGTGTGAGGAAGGTTAGGAAGGGTCACTAAATGGAATCCTGCGCCTCTGGTGCTTGGAACAGACAATCAAAAATCTAATATTCTCTTCTCACTCTCAGCAGCTGAACCTTTTTGTGAAGAAGTCTGAAACTTAGCATGAGGAAAATTAAACACCAGTGCTCATCTAGATTTTTTCCAATGCTTTCCAGACAAGAGGGAAGAGTGATGCAGGAGCCAAATGGTGCAATGTAGTAGTCATGATATTATGCAGGTTTGAAGGCAACTAATTGTTTTTCCATCATTCTATATTTTAATACAGCTTATTGTTTTAGACACTTATCTCATGGTCAGGATTACAGTCTGTAAGGCAACTGATGTACCAGGCAAGCATTTCAGTAATCATAAGATATGCCCTCAATTAAAAAAATATTTAGAAAAACTATGAAGAATGTAATAAAGTAATTAAAAACAAATACTGAACAATAAAGCGCTAAATTAAAACTCAATTAAAAATAAAACCTGTGCAATGCATGCTTTTCCCTTCCCTGTTCTAATACAAAAACCACGACACCTTACGAAGAATTCTTGATTTGTGAATTTCCATTAGATTTCCATTACAGAAAGACAAATGGCAATACAAAACAATATATAGAAGACAAAAAAAAAAATCTAGCTGTAAAGGTAAGTTAAAATTGCTTTCTATAATACCAAAATATGTTTAGGTTGCAAATGTATATATACAGAAAGAATACTAATCATCAAATAGGAAGTAAATGAAAGAATAAAAAGAATATTAAAGGCCATAGCTATCTGTGAACTTCCACATTACCAAACACGTCTGGAAAAAAAGCATGTCTAACAGCCAGGCATACTCAATTAATTACCAAAAAATCAGAAAAGCTGATGAAAGAAGATACTAAGTTTATACTTAGAGGGAAACTATATGTGTAAACTTAGGACAATGTACCAAATTCACCTACTGCATTTTCTATTGTGGTATACTTATCATTGGTGAAATAGAAAAATAATATTTTCTTTTAACTTTTTTGGTTTGTGTTTCCCCCCTGAATTTAGAGACACTTGACCCACATTTCTATAGCGTTTGCCTTAGAAAGAAAAACTTAAAACTGCAATAACAGCCAGTGAACCTAATTACAGTACAGGTGGAAGATGAAGGGAGTTTACAATTTGTTTAACTATGGTTAGATTTATCCTTAGAACCAGGAAAAAAAAAAAACTTTCCATTCTCTTGAGCTAGCAGAGAATACTGGAATATCTTTAGTAATTTAAATATATGTGTACGGGGGGGGGGGGGGGGGGGGGGGGGCTGGCTGTATGCCAAATGTCATCAGCAAATGACAGGACTATACACAAACAGAAAATTGGACCAGAAGGGATTATAAGTAGTCAACCTGGAAACCCACATCCCTTCTAAAGGCAGATACTATCTAACCACAAGGCAGGTAGTATCTAACCTTTCTGAAAACACCCAGTTTCCCCAACAATTTTATACCTACCTTACCTTTTCTTTTAGCTAAACTATTATCTCCTAGCTTGCTTATAGCAATCTCATCTGAGACAGCATCGACAGCTTTAATAAATTTAAGATCTGTGACAACCACCACTACATTTCAATTCACAAAGCCCACTATTAGCTCTAACAAATTCAACATCAGTTGGTTTGGTGGTAATTATTCTTGATAAAACTATTCTGGCTGTTATTTGTGTCTCTGTTTTCTAAAAACGTACAACAGTTGAGGCTTTTTTCCCGATTCTTTATTTCATTAAAATGGATTGATTTGTAATTGTATTTTTCTCAATTCTAAAACCTTCGATTCTGTCACTTTCAGAAAAAACATCCATCTACTCTAAATTATAGACAACTAACACTTCCCTCACACATATTACTTCTTAATTTAAAAGAGGCTTCTTTTTACAAAAGAACTTTTTTCAACTTATCTATTCATCATGAATTTTGAAAGAAAAAATTGGGCTCAGTAAGAATACATCATTTGATGGTTCTTTGGGCTTTTTGCATTGATTGGGAGCTGGACCAAAAATCCATTATTTGCACAGCTTGAGTCATGCGTTTTTGTATATATTTTAATATACACGTCCATATACAAAAAGCAGTAAACAAATTAATATTGCTGTGACTTCTATTACAGACTGAGAAAGAATTATTATTGGTGGCATTTTTCTGAGAAAAGTGTTCGAATTCTTAATTTCCTTTTAGACAGTCTCTCTCAAAGGGTTTCTAAAATACTGTCAGCAGTGTAGGAGAATGCAGCTATTACGACCTGATTTCCAGAGTGCTAAATGTGCATACCTCCAGTAAAAGTCCACAGAAGCTTTAGACAATAAACAGCTTTGAAAAAAATAACCATTTTTGCATTACTATTTAATACAAAGCCTTGACTGGCAAAATCAACTTTATTTGGGGAAAAGAGCATAATTAAGAAAATGGTATGAGAATGAAATGTGTTTCCTTCTAGAATATCTGAAATTTGCAATTTATTCTCCCTAGTTTTCTTCATTTAAAAATGCAAATAAAGTATTTATGCCCCTTAACCACAATTTTCCATAGATTAGCACTTAATTTACTGATGGTAAGTTTAGCTACAGAGGACCTTAATACTGAAAGTAAGCTGCAATTCTGATGAAATGCTATGCTTGTATATCATATTGAGACTTCTTCTGCAGTTGTTTCTACATTCTTTCTGTTTACTATGGCTTACCAGCATACCTGAGATCATTTATAAGATTCCTTGTACTCTAAAGAAATCTTTTATTGTGATATCAATTAGCACTTAAGGTTCGTGTTTGCACTATACAAGCCCATGCACCATCTACTTGGAATGAAACAAAATTCTTTGCCTGCAGACTTTGTAATTGGCAGAAGAAAATTCAGCTTCTTTCTGGAAATATCAGTGGTACAGCGCTTAGTGATAAGGGCAAAATATATTTTCTTTTTCAGGGCAGCAAAATTAATGTGTGTTAAGCACTGTAAATGCAAGCCTGGAGAGTGTTGTCAATTCAAGTCAGTATCCAGTAAATTAAGTGGGCCCTATAAAATAGCGCTGGAAAACGAACTGAAATGAAATCTGAGCTTTTCTCCAGGTATATCTGCATGTGTCTGCTGCAGCCAGCATTGTGGCTATGCTGTAAGCATACTCAATACAGTTAAACTAGCTAGAATACAATCCATACTACAGCCACTCTGGTACACGTGCAAGCTGTTATTCAAGAGGCAATCTCAGCAGGTTTTCCCACACGTTTCCCTCCTCTGCACCAATGCTGGATCTTTCCTGAACTGGTTGCTGTTCAGGAATCTAAACCAATAGAAATTATTTATCTTCCCTTCCCCCTCTTCTTTTCCTCCTCCTCTACTGTTTTCTTCCTCTTTTTTTTTGTTTTCATTATTTTGTTGATTTGACTCAGTGGCTCAGCTAACATTGATGTGGTTTGCGTCACTGTAAGAAAAGCAAGAAGCTGCAGGCAGCAGTGGAATGTCCATAAAATACACCTGAGTGGCTGTTAGCAACTTAATCAGCTTAGTACTATGTCGGTTCTTCAGTTTCCACTTTCAAGTTCAAGTCAGCAATGTAATTAAACATATACTCCAGATGGGTCAACTAGTGAAATATTGACTGGTTTTTAGCTTGATTTTGCAGCTTATGAATTCTGTAAATCTGTACCTGGCAAATGCCTGTAAATAATTTTTAATTAACTACATTGTATTTTCAATGAGTTTACCATGCTTTCTGTCTGAATCTGAAAGATGCACCTTTAATATCTATCCCCCAAAATATGTTCCTACTGCTTCTACCTTTCAAATGGTATTAAAACAGGTATGTTACTCAAAATTGCTATCATTATCTCAATTACCAATGTTTTCACTGATTTATGCACATCCCTGAAACACTTCAAGATCAATCCTCCAGTCACGGAAAAAAATCTTCACATCTGCCGATACACACAATACCATTGCTCCTTCTAAGCTGATATCTAGCATATCACTGTTCATTCAAAGCAGGCCCTGAAGGGGAATGACGAAAAAGCAAACAGGGTGTTTGCCCAAGGCACCAAAGTTTGGGAAATTTGAGCAGTGTTTGTTTTATTCAAGCAGCTACAGCTCTCTTTGCTGTGTTCCAGGATGCCTCAATACTTCACACTTTCAAGCTGCATCATGGCATCATGACACGGGCAGGGAGCAGGATGCCTCAGGGTAGCCTTGGAGCAGAGCAAAGGCAGTTCGGGATAAATGAACATAGCGGACACAAACTAAAATAGCATGTGAGTGTTGGGCTGAAGAGAGCAAGGTGATTCTTAAAGGTATCAGAGATAACACTTGTATGAGTTGGACAGAATTTGGACTTGCCTGCAGAAATGTCTAATCTGAGGTCATCCTCAGCCTGACTGCTGTAACATTTCACTTCTGAAGTACAGACTTCAAATCAATCTATGTTTTAATCTGCTACTGAACACTAATTTTTCCATCCCACCTTAAGGCACCTCTATCTGCAACAGACTGTACTTAAAATAGAGGTTGTGCTGAAAGTTTTGTCCAATTCACTAAACTCAGCAAGCAAAATCTTAAGACAGTTCTTGACTGGACTGTTCCAAGCAGCCTCCCTTCAAGCACCGCTTCCAAGATCAATTGCCTTGTTCTTGGAAGCTGAACTTTTGTGTGTCCAGCAGTCACACAACCTCTTCTTATACTTGCATGTGTTTGGACCCAGAAGTCCCTCTCCCTGTATGAAAAGCATCAATATCTGTAGCACAGTTCTCAACACAAAACTTGCTGATATTTCTGGTAACACTATACAATTATAATGTCAGAACATCTAGAGACTTTGCACAAATCGGAGAAACTATAATAATTGAAATTAAATAAGTTCTAGTACACGGCAGTATAGAAAAGATAGATGGTCAATAAATTGTGCTGCTCTTGGATTTCATTTTCTAACCATTGGTTAGAATAAGCTTTCTTGCTACAGCACTAACCTAGGTCTGTTGCTTTCCTTAGTCAACACATTTTTTAAGTCACAAATTAAGTGGAAAAGTTCTTTTAAAAATACTGAAAAAAAAATACCCCAAAAAACAAATGATGAGATCATAAAAAACCTAGTTCAGCTTAAGGAAAAAAAATGAATGAACAACAAAGAGCCTTTGCTAACACTAATGTAAAACTCCTGTTGTCCAGCTACGCAAAGCAGCAGCTACAGCAGCTATATGCATGGTAGGAACGGAGACCAACGGAAATCTCTCAAATGACAGAAGAGTCCCAAGGTACCATCATACAGCTGATACTCATTGCTTGTTGGGTCAGTTTGAATGGTTAATGGAGCATCTTTGTCTCCACTGTAGCAACTGACTTTAGTTCTGACACCTCAATGGATTGGCGGAGGACAGCTTCTTCCTTGTAGAAACCTTCTGTTAGATTAGAGATGCTAGAAGCTGCGGCTGATGGGATACACAAGGGAAGGACAATCATGGTACGAGGGTGATTTGAAGTAAGGCTGAGACAAAGGTCACAACTCTAACAAAACTGTCTAAGTAAGGATTTCTCAAAATCTTTGTCCATGAATTTGAATAATTGAATTTAATGTTTAAAACATTTGTACAGAAACCACGGAACCATTAATGGCAAACTCAAGGTTACAAACAGAACCTCCAAAAGAGCTGTTACTTAACTTGGAGTATGATTCTTCATCACTTAATGACTATGAATTCCACAATATAAATGTATGCAAAGATTTAAAGGGTAGGATTAAAAGCTTAAAGACAAGACTGTATATCAGTAAAACATATTAACTACATGTGAAAATACATTTGGAAAATCTCTATATATATGCATCCTTTTTAGATATCACAAGGAGAACATTCAAGATAGTGGTTTCTATTTCTAGATCTATTTCAGCCAACATTCCTTGGAAAAAATTCTGTCCCTGTCACACCATGACTACAAATACAATAAGAAAAATCATATTACTAGTTAATATGCACAAGTAGTTAGACCAAAATTGCAATTTTTACAAGATTATGAA
This sequence comes from Tapera naevia, assembly GCA_033556795.1. NCBI lineage: Eukaryota > Metazoa > Chordata > Aves > Cuculiformes > Neomorphidae > Tapera > Tapera naevia. Next base: position 9,696,223 of record JAUMJJ010000172.1, on the reverse strand, counting down.
AAGAATGCCAAGGTCTGTATACATGCATAATTTAGATAAAGCAGACGGATGTATTTATAATATTTGAGTTTTTGCATGCAGGTCATGTCCATGTTGTTAGTTCTAAGCTCTTCTAGACAGGGACTTAGCCTTCCCACTTGTTTGCCAAGAGCAATGTATACGTTTGTATTGGGTTAATTAGTAGTATTAATTAATAATTGAGCCTACTATTTCATCTTGAGATGAAACGCAACGGGTTTTGACCAGGAATATACAGATAACAATAAAGAAAAACTGCTGCACAAGCTAAAAATAAACAAGTACATTTACCAGAAATCAATAAGCATTGGTTATGGATTATTAATTCACTTTTATTGAAGAAAATCAATCGTGGTCTTGACCACACTTCGAATAGTCACAAAACATAGTATCACAAGGTTGGAAAAGACCTCTGAGATCATAAAGTCCAACCTATGACCCAATACCAACACCTACTCGTTGTCTAAAACCATGGCACTAAATGCCTCAACCAATCTGCTTTTAAACACCTCTAGGGACAATGACTCCACCACCTCCCTGGGCAGTCCATTCCAACGGCCAATCACTCTTTCAATGAAGATTGTTTTCCTAATATCAAGTCTAAACCTCCCCTGACAAAGCCTGAGACCATGCCCTCTTGTTCTGTCACTGATCGCCTGAGAGAAGGGACCAACTCCTGCCTGCCTACAACCTCCTTTTAGGTAGTTGTAGAGAGCAATGAGGTCTCCCCTGAGCCTCCTCTTCTTCAGACTAAACAGCCCCAGCTCCCTCAGCCACTCTTCATAGGGCTTGTGCTCCAGTTCCTTCACCATCTTCGTTGCTCTCCTCTGGACATACTCCAGCATCTCAACATCTCCCTTAAACTGTGGGGCCCAGAACTGACACAGTACTCAAGGTGTGGCCTGACCAGTGCTGAAGTCTAAGGGGATGATAACTTCTCTAGTCCTGCTGGCCACACTATTCCTGATGCAGGCCAGGATACCATTGGCCCTCTCGGCCACACTGATGGATCATGTTGAGTTTCCTGTCTACCAGCACTCCCAAGTCCCTTTCCACCTGACTAGTCTCCAGCCACTCTCTCCCCAGCCTATAGTTCTGCATGGGGTTGTTGTGTCCAAAGTGTAGAACCCCGCACCTGGACTTGTTAAACTTGATCCCATTGGAATCAGCCCATCTCTCCAGCCTGTCAAGGTCCCTCTGTAGGACCCTCCTGCCCTCCAGTAGATTGACACTTCCTCCCAGCTTGGTATCATCTGCCAACTTGCTAATGATGGACTCAATCCCCTCATTCAGATCATCAACAGAGATGCTAAACAGGACCAGGCCCAACACCAACCCCTAGGGGACACCACTAGTGACTGGCTGCCAACTGGATGAGACACTGTTCACTGTCACTCTCTGGGCTCAGCCATCCAACCAATTCCTAACCCAACACAGAGCACTCCTGTCCAAGCCATGGGCTGCCAGCTTCTCCAGGAGTCTACTGTGGGAGACAGTGTCAAAGGCCTTGCTGAAGTCCAGGTATACCACATCCACAGCCGCCTTCTCGTCCACCAGCCGAGCCCATGGTCATAAAAGGAGATCAGGTTGGTCAGGCAGGACCTACCCCTCCTAAACCCATGCTGGCTGGGCCTGATCTCTCAGTCATTCTGCAGGTACCGCATGATTGCACCCAGGATTATCTGCTCCATGATTTTACCTTGAACTAAGGCCAGACTGACAAGTCTGTAATTACCTGGATCATTCCCACGTCCCTCCTTGTGGATGGGCATCACATTGGCCAACTTCCAGTCATCTGGGACCTCTCCAGTGAGCCATGACTGTTGATAAATGATGGAAAGTGGCTTAGCAAGCTCTGCCAGCTCTCTAAGGATGGATCCCATCTGGCCCCATAGACTTAAGGCATCCAAGTGGCTCAGCAGGTCTCTAACTTCTTCCTCCTGAATTACAGGGGAGCTATATTCCATCCTGACACCATCCACTTCAGAAGATCAGCTGTCCAGTGAACAATCTGTCTACAACTTTGTAGCTTATAGTATTCAAATAATGAAGAGTCTTCTAAAACCAAAGGTTTAAAGAAAAAAAAAAAAACAACCAAACCCACACAACAAGGTTCTTCTCTTACATTAAAAAAAAAAAGCTATTTTTTTTCTGTCAGGGACAGAACAGACCAAATTCTAATGCTCACAAACAGAAGTGCAATAAAGAAACTCTAGGTACTGGAGGGGTTTAGAGGTTTCATTCCAGATCTGCAAAAATGGCACACGCAAAGAACACGCTGCACAAAACACCAAGTGTACATACATCGCTAAATGTAGAAAGGTAAAAGTGTATTTACATCACTAAACAGAGCAAAACAAGATTGCTTAAATGAAATCAAGACATATACAGCAATACAGTAACATGGTAACTAAGTAACTGCACTTACTACTTGTTGAGAATTTCCTCATGTTTTTGCCTGCAGCGATCTGACCCCAAATATCTACTAGAACACAGTATTATTACAGCAGCAAAATAAGCACAAAACAATCAACAGAAAAACACCTTCATCTGTCAGGAACTTTAATGCCTATCCAAATCTCCCAAGGGGGAAAAATCTACAATTTTATTTACCTCTTTCAAACCTATTCTAGATTTAAGTGTTGTCGTGGTGTTAAGGGGGCTTATTAGGTACTATAGAGGTGAAAGCAATTTATTCCACGTATTTGTTATGATTATTCTTTAAATGAAACTGCCCCCTAAGACTGAAAAAACTAGTAACTACATGTCCATATGAAGGAATTTGCTATTCAAAGACCAATTTGCTTCTCTCCCTCTGAAGTTGAAATCTCTCACTGGTTATTTACTGTTTCATTGTCAAAAAGGAAAGTAACATAAAAAGATTACAGATAGCAAACTTATGATTTCTTATGAATCAATGAAAATTATAAGGTTTCTAAGAGCAATATAATGGTCCTGGAAACCCAAAGCTTTTAAAAACATACATTTCTATTTTCTCCCCATCAGCTTTGGGGAAAAAAAACACAACACGCACACCTCACTAATACAACTTTTCCTCTAGCAAGGATTACATCTCATAATAAGAAAACAATCATATATGTGTATATACTTAATCTTTACATGAACTACTCTAATGCAATGTTACGTGGTAACCCTCTGGGTTCAACCTATGCTCTTTGGCCCTTTTCTTGCTACATCGCTACATTATTTATGATTCCTGCATACCAAAACTCATTGCATTGAATCAATTCAGTCCATCTACTCCTTGGAATTAACATAAGCTCAAAAAAAGACAGTCTTTTTAACGTAGTGAAAGATGCCACCTCCAAATACAGGAGGGCAACATACATGTTTTATAATAAATACAAAATTTCAAATCACATGCTCAAAACCAGAGAAACTAAAAAAAGTTGTTGAAGTTAATACATAAATATATGAATTTCAGATTGAAATCTATCCCATTCACTTATGAGAAAGCTTGTCAGAAAATGCACTTGTAAAACCTATGTGAACAATTTGTCCCCATTACTCGGGTTAGGAAGACACAAATTCTGACACAAGTGGAAATTAGTGGATATATTTTGCTTTTTCTCTTTGACTAAAATAGATGACATTTGTATGACTCTGCATAACTATCAACCATGATAGGAACTTCTGTGTTACTCTTACTTTGCAACCGCTACAAATAACACGTTTTCTAAAATAAATTTTAGTAGAAGTAACACTCGAGCATTCCTTGAGATAGGAGAAAATACCTTCTCTAAAAGTAATCTCTGGAATGAGGATTAAAAAGATAAATAGAGTTTCATTTCTTTTATCTTATCACATCTTTGCTCCCTCATAAGAAACGAAGCGATAGCTACTGTAGAAAAGCAAAACACACTGCAGACAAATTCCAAGGCTGCATTCTTTTAGATCAGATAATGGAGATCAAGAAAGGAGGAATATTTTCCTTATTTTTAACTACCATGTTTCTCCATGTAAAAATGTTTGTGAGACTACAGGATTAGCATGTAAAAATCTATAGAATGCTATAGAGAGGGCCACCGTATGTTGGTAAGAGGTATGTATAGAACTCATAAGATAACATAAGGTGAAGGAGAAACTGCAGAAACAAAGACCAATATCTGTTTTTGACTGTTCCTCAAAGAACTTGTGAAAAATTACATGGTATGTCCCAAAAGCAGGCTAAATGACTGACTCGGACACATTGACTCTAGCTGCATGTCAGAGAAAGTGGTCCTTTAGGTCACACAGTGCAGTGCAAAGTTCCCTTTATTGAATGTAATTTTCTTCAATATTTGGTGTTTATGAAGAATAGATTAATAATATTCCTACATTTCATTATAGCCATATCATATTATTGATCAAAGTAGTTACCTATCATAACATATTTATAATTTTATTTTCTGTCAACAATAACTGAGATAGCCATTAACATTCATTTCAACTGTTCCAGAAGAAGTGGAAGTTCAGGGGTCATGCCTTGTTAGTCTCTTCACCTTGAAAAGCAGAATGTAATTATTTGTGAAGTGTCTATCAATATGAGCTGGGGTTCCATAAGCTGATGATTTACCAAAAGCAAGCTGCTCAGTTTTTACTGTAACTGTATCTACTCTTTGAGCTCTAGGAACTATTCTAAAACACTAATAAACATGATTTCTGATATCTTCTAAAGCAGAGACCATACCATAATTCTTTGAAAATTATATTAATCTATATGGAAGACAACCTGGATCTAATTAATATTTTAGTAAGGAACAAGAATAATTGTAAAGACAAAAAACAGCGAAGAGTCACGAATACCAAACGATACAACAACACAGTTTTTAACTATCAAATTAATTTTTTAAACTATCAGATTAATTTTTTAAAGTTTTAGGAAGAATGTCTAGAAAATTCAAATCCACTTACATTTTAAAGTTGTATAACAGACACATATTTGGGCATCCTGGTGGACAAGTTGAAATAAGACAGCTATGTGTCCTTGCCTCAAAGAAGGAAAATAGTATCCTGGGCTGCACTGGGCCAGGTGCTGCAGGTCAGTCCAGAGAGATGATCCCTCCCCTCCACTCAGCACTGCTGAAGCCACGTCTTGAGTGTTGCCTTCAGTTCTGGGCTCTCCATCATGAGAGATATGGAGTTATTTGAAAGGGTCTAGAAAAGGGCCACTAAGATGATTTACGGACTCTCACAGACTCACGAGATGGTACCTCAACTAGAAGGAAAAGCAAAGAGAGCTAGGATTTCAGCCTGGAGAAGAGAAGGCTCGGGGGGGAACTCATCAATGTATACAAATCAGCAATGGAGGGTGTAAAGAAGACAGATCCAAGCTCTTTTCAGTTGTGCCCATTGACAAGGCCTTAAGAGGCAATGGGCACAAACTGAAACATGGGAGGGTCCCTCTGATCGCAAAAAAACACTAATTGTGCGGGGGACTGAGCACTGGACCAGATTGCTCAGTATAAAGGAGAGGCTGTGGAGTCTCCATCCTTGGAGATAATTACGAACCTGTCTGGACATTGTCTTGCTAGGGGGCCCTGCTTGAGTAGGAGCATAGAACCAGATGATTCTCAGAGGTTCCTGCCAACTTCAATCATTCTGTGATCCTGTAATACTATCTTTACAAATGAAAACAATGAGTATTGTTCATTTAATAACTAAAAAGCTCATTTACTTAATTATTAGTGGAGTCTTGAAACCTGTCAAGAGGAGCCTTACCTACCATGGAAATCGGGTTTTAATTCATTATCAGCTTTTTTTTTTTTTTTGTTTAGCAGGGGAGAGTGGAGGATCTTTAATCACATGTGCTACAGAAAAAAATCAGTTTACCTTTCTTACAGTATTTTTTGTCCTTTTTTTTTGCAGGAGTCTCTTTACATTTCACGAGAAAAATCTGTGGAACTGGCTTAAGTATCAATTTGTAGTTGTCATTAGGTAAACAAAAGAAAAAGAAACTAGGAATAGTAGTGTAACAACAAACAGCAAAAAGTACCCCAACCATGCAATTCTTACAGCTTCAAAGAGTTGTTCAGAACTTATACAGATAACTGCAATTTGTTTTCAGAAATGTTTTGTTAATAAGCTCCTGTAAGAAGTAGACAGGGTTCTGATCCTGAAAATAATGATATGTTTGCTTAATTTGAAGCATAGGAATAATCCTGAAATCAAAGTAGGATTCTATACATAAGCATACACACACATTTTAGGCATATATAGAGAGATATGGACATGTATTAAGCAACTGGTAATATTTTTCAGGCTTCAGGCCTACATTTTTCACTGCAAAGTGTTAAAATCCGTCATCTCATCTTATACAAGATGCAAGTAGAGATGAAATGTGATAACTGCTGCTCCTCACACATGCACATTACGCTTGAAGAATGGTGGGTGGAAAGAGCAACTGCGTTTGAAGCTAACATTTACATACATACTCTAAAGTACCTGTCTGAAACTGTGCCTAATATTATAAGTTCTATCATTCAAGCATTAAACGTACAATCTATGTACACAAACCCTTATAGCCCCATTATAACAGCAGAGAAATTTTAAAAGTAAATTTAATCTTTCACGTTTCATCATTAAAAGCAGAGTCCCTATGTACATACAGTATTCATAATTTGATAATGGACTAAAATTTCTCTTACGCTTTCAAAATTAAATCATTTGTGAGTGGCAAAAAAAAAAAGAAAACAAAGACCCCACAAAAAGCAAAACTGAATACAACCTGTTGTTTGACAGGCAGGATTTTCCAGTCTCGGACTGCTTTAAGTTTAAAATGCATGTATTTTTCTTAAAAGTCAAAACCTATCCCTCCCCCCCAACAAAAAGCACATTTACAGAGATATAATATACAAACGGATTTGGAAAACAAATGAAAGATAAGCAATAGAGCAAGAAAATATAACCGGATTAAATTCTTCTTCTGACTGTAAAATGACATTTCATCTCTAAATATTAAGTACTATACCAAGAATTCTAAATTATATCAAAGGCAAAAATATCAAAGACAAACACATGCAGCGCTTATTTTTCTTCCTTCTTTTAGGCATATGATTATTTACCACCCAACAGGTAATTATCCACTTTTGCTTTATTCTAAGCATCTATTCACTCCTCTAGAGAATATGATTTGCATAAAGGCGATCTCCTGGGAGTTCTGGCTCTATCTTAAAAATCACAATCAATTTCTGTGTAATCCAGCTGGATATGAAGCGAGATACGGCACACAGACGAATGGAAATGCAAGAAGCACCAAAGCGTGAAAGAAAGTCACCTTGAAGGGCTGATACTGCAGCATATTTTGCCCAAGGTTTCATAGCTATGTTACACATGCATCTTCAAAATACATACTACGTAAGCATAAACTATATGAACAAACACCTGACAGAGCAGCTAAACGTTACCAGAACTTAGATCCTAGCAAGGTTAGGTAAATTATGCCTTATTAGCAATTAGTTTTTTCTCCAATTAAACTGTCATAAAAACTCCTACAGATGTTTTAGATAAATCTGGAAAAAATTGTTTCCTTTCAGCAAAGGGCGTCTGTATCTCATGTGCCATTTAAAGGTTACAGTATACAGACTATCCTTCTGAACTAAGAAGAAAAGGTACATGGTTATCCCTTTTGATTAATAGCTTTAAGTCTTATGATTTTGTCATAGAATGTTAATTTGCCCTCCTACTTTGGGTACAATATCCCCACACGTTGCTGCCTGTGTCCCCACCAATGCCTAGTAGATCATTCCATTCTCAGAACATTATTTGTTTAAAGTATATTCTTCTCAGAAAAAAAACAACAGTACAAACCTGTCCAACCTAAACCAGCTAAGATCAGATTATGATTTCACATAAAAGATTAAAAATAACTCCAATGAACTAAGTTCCAAATGCTCGCTTTAGACTTACACAGCTCCAAAATGCCTTTACATTCTTACAAGTAGTACAGCTCAGAAACTTAAGTCTTCAGGGAACTAATACCAAGTATTTAAAAGGATCCACTCACTGCCAGCAGGGAGAAAGAAGAGTGGGTTGAAATCTTAATAAAAGTGTTTCTACTGAGACAGTAACCCATACTTTCAGATGAGAAAAGGCATGAAGCCCTCAACATCTGAAGAACCCTCCCAGTCTTTCTAACGGTTAACCATGGCATGAGATGCCTTAACACAAATTGAATGGCTTCAACAGGTTGTAGTATTTGTTATGAAGGCATATTTATGACATTAAAAATACAGATAGATATGTATAACAGATTTGATGGTCAATGTAGTTATACTGTGCTATATGAAGGAAAAAAAACAGTCTACAGCCTTAGCCATGGATGACCCATACACACATTTTAGACTCGTTCCAGAGCAATGCAGATTCCCAAGGTAAGGAACGCATAAGGGAAAAAAAAAAAATCATCAAAATTCTCAAACTTGAATGCAGAAGTTGCCTTTTCAACATGGCCCCATAACTAAAGAAGTAGACCTTTTGTTCTCTCCTTCCTTCCTAGATACGTTCAGCTACCCAAGACAATTATATTCAAAGTATTCAAGAATATTGTGCTAAAATTCTCACAAAATCAAAAATGAGAACATGCTGGACTACAGCTTTCTTCAGCACTGAACATCAACCCAAATGAGAAATCATATGTGGCTAGCAATTTAGTCAGTGGTATTAGCAGAATAAAGGAACAGAATTTGAAAGATTACTGTTGAATGAATGAGATAAAATGTGAAATTTAAAAGCTCCTTAATAATGAGTTTCTTGCTGTTAAAATTTGCTACAGCTAGATAGCAAAACAATTACTTTGTGACAGATTGTGGTGAAAATGGCAACTTTATTTAAAGGGTAGACTAATTTAATACAGTTATTTCTTTCTTTCTTTTCTCCTTTGTATTGTCACGCTTTCTGAGTGAGTGGCTGTCAAGGACTTCTATGGACGATAACAATACAGTAACAAGGGACTACAAAACACAGTGTTTCTATAAGTGAACTACCAGTGGACATGCACAATGGTTCTGCTTCTTTTATAAAATTCCTGTTAAGAGTTGGTCAGGAAATGACATTTTTCCTTTTGAAAAGAAATAAAAATCACCAATGATTTTGCTGCTCTTGTTAGCCAATTTCAGGGGGCCTCTTTCCTTTCTTCCTACCTCTGCAAGAGTAGCTACGAAGTTGTATTTTCTTAAAAATACTACTCAACATTTCACAAAATTCTTGTTTTATTAAAAGAAAGTTAGGCAGAGACAGTTTGATTTTAATATTATTTAACGGTTAAAAAACTGGCTCCTTTTTCTTGGAAGTGCATTCCTCCATTGCCTAAATATCTTGCAATGGGAATCATAGATTCCTCCGGTTGGAAAAGACCTTTGAGCTCATCGATTCCAACCGCACCCATTAAACCACGTAAAAGAAACTAGATACTGGCTCTGCTGGCATTTAGGAGATGTAGCTCTTGGGTCAGTAAAAGGAACAGGAAATCCTGCTTCATGACCAAGAGCTGCAGGTATGAGTTACCTCTAACCATTTCCCACTAAGAGCATTTTCCTTAGCGTGTTCGACGGGTATTAGCAGACACATTGCTAACAATTGTCATGTTTCTGTGATGCTTAAAGAAATGATTTTTTAAGGAAGGATTTAAAGAAGAACTATGGAGAAACTGAGGATGTTTACAGGAAACTCTTCTCAAGGGTCCAGGTTGCCTGAGAAAACACTTTAAAGGATTTGCCCCAAAAACCCCCAAAGTATCACAAGTAGCCCAATATCACAAAATGATCAGTTGTTTCCACTAGTTTCATGATATGAATGACCACAAACACAGGATCAGCTCTGAGTAGAAGCCAGGTGATGAGCCAGAGATGTAAAATAAAAGCTGAGATCTGGCTAGAAGAACAAGAACACAACATTGTGATGGGTTATATGCAGGGCAAAAAAAAAATCACATTTGTCATACTCATCAGGAATGGAAGGTGCAACGTCTGGGAAGCCAGATTATCATGGGTGATTCAACTATGTTGCTAGAAAGCACCTATTTACAAAAAGTCTTTAGAACTATACTCTGGATGGAAGACCTCAGAGCAATCTTAATTAATTGGCCCAGGACTAGAGAGTGATAGTCTAAGTAGTAATTGAGAACAAATTCGGAAAACAACCTTTGCAAGCCTGCCAGTTCACCACCATCAGTCACCTATACTATTGTATAACAAATACAGTTGAATGAAATCTTTTGTTATTATTTCCTTAATTGCACTGTGAGTTGTCAGGAACCAGAATTAAACTATATCTTTTCTAAAAAAAAAAAAAAACAACCCACTTTTACTTGCAGTTCTGGAAAGTCTATTAGACAATCAAAAGAATTTTGACAAATATCTCAATACCAATTGAATTAGTCAACAATATTTGTATTAGAAGGAAGACACCAAACTAGGTTCAACAGCTGGAATCTAAAGCTAGATAAAACGCAGACTAATAGTAATGTATATTCTACAGTGAGAATTTCTAATCTTTCTCATTACTTGTCCTGAATTGCTCTGAAGTCTCTTTACATTTAAAAAATATTCTCCCACAGAACTCTGAACCTTACAGAAGCACCATTTACTGTAATTTATTGGTCTTTATCTAGATGCTGTTTATAGCACGAGAGTGATTCTTGGTTTCTTGCTCACTCCTTTAATGTTCAATATTATTAATGGTGTACTATGATCAGTTTTGGCCTCTCCAGTATAAGACAGACATATTGGAGGAACTTCAACAAAAAGTTAACCAAGATGGTCAGGGACACAACATATGGGAAGCTAATAGAAAAACATTTGTTCAGACTTGAAAGAAAGCTAAGGGAGAAAACTATTGAAGTTTACAGCTACACAGAGAAGGTAAGTCAAGCATTGCTCAGAGATGCTGAAGCGTAAGGGACAACAGACACAACTTAGAAGATGGGAAATCTTAACTCAATAAAGGAAAAAACTTATTCACAGTGAGGGCAGTTAGTCTTCGAACATGTTCTAGAGAAGATTGTGCAATATTCATCTTGGAAATATTTGAAAACACAATTGCACAAAGCCCTGAGCAACCTGCCACAACTGGTCCTACTAATGAGCACAAGGTTAGACTGGATGACACCCACAGGTCCCTTCCAATCTACACGAGTTTACGATTCTATGGTTCTAACTGCGCTTACTGAAAATATTTCCAAACAACTCACTGGGCTTATTGAAAATTCTGCTATCCAATAGGAGAGTTAAGTTGGAAGTGTTATAAAAGAATATTTTCAAGAAAGCAGTAATAAGAACATCAGGATATGTTGAAATCCTAAATATTAATCAGCTCAATGAAGGCTTTACTGTTATTTGTTATGTTTTATACTTTCTAAAAGGTTGAGACGCTTTATCCAAATTCCTTGAAAATCATACAAACCATTAAGTATAGAGCTTATAAGGCTGGTGGAGCATGAAAAAGAAATACACTTTTTTTTCTTCCTTTCTAGGAAAAGGTTTATATATAAATAACCCAAGGAAAATTTTGAATTAAATAATTGGTCACTCAAACTTTTTAAACATATGTTTTTTAAGTAGTAATGTATTTGAGTTATTTTTATTAAATCTTCCCTATAGTTTATGTAGTAAAGATCAGGAAACTCATCTCTGCAATAGGAAATAATCTCATTCTAGAAGCTGAGGCAAATTACATTTAAAGCTTTTTATAGCTTCGTTTACTATTCATACATCAAGGCAAGAGTTCAGCAAGCAATCAACGTAAGAAATATAAAGTGAAAGTACTAGAAGTAAATCATTTAAAGACTACTTAAGACAGTAAAAGCATCTTAGGAAGAAATCGGGAGTACCTCTGAAAATCTCAAAAATTACATCTTAAAAGCTAGAAAATTACCATATGATAAGGTCAAGAGTGTAAAGTAGATAACACGTGTTTCATGAGAAGCATGGTTAATATGCAGCTGGGTTTTTAATAATTCTTTAAAGATACAAAGTAAGCATTCTCCTAACATTGAGGTGTTTGGCTCCCTTGAAGGTATGATATAGCAATTGATGAAAGAGTTGATTTCAGAGCTGATACACCCTGCTTAAAGTACTTACTAGAATGAATCCCTGAGTAAAAAGCTCGCATATAACAATTTTATTATTAATTTTTCACTGAAGAACTACAAATTATTGAGCTTCTTTAAAAATCAGCATTATTCTATTCTAATTATTGATATCTAGTATTTTTCTATCTTTACTTAAAAGCTCCTTCATTTTCACATCTCTTCAAATCATGTTTTAATTTCTATACAGACATTTGTCGCAGATGCTTCATTGCACCCCCAACCATCCATGAAAATAAAACTGAAAGGTATTTGAAAAAGAGCTTATTTTTATATTATTTGCATCTTCAATGGTTTGCAACATGCACGTATTCATAAACAACACAGAGGATTTCTTATCAAAACAAGTGGCATGAAGCCACATGTAAAGCATTTTGGCCAGTCTGGCCAGCTGCTGACTCTTGATCCAAGTCTGGAAAAGCTCTGCAGGAAATTTACACCAGAAGAAAGAAAAAGAGGGAAATACTTTAAAATATTGTTCTAAATTTATACCAATTTTATTACATTTAATCCCAAAGACGCAGAGCATAGAGTTTATGTTATTAGGGGAAAACTAACTGCTTATAAGAACAGTTGATGAGGGCAAAGGAGATAGAATAGAGTGGGAGAAAAGCAACAAGTTACTAGGACTGTTGATCTGTGGTGGGAACAGAGTCAATGGCTTACTAAGAGCATATCCTGTCTAGAAAGTACATCTAAGAGGCCTCTTCATCACATTGTATGAATTCTTGTCTTCTTTTCTGGGGAACCAGAAAGCATTGGCAATTTGAGCTGTCTCCATCCAAGAGTCAATACCTCAGGTAGCCTGAGTGAGACTAGAAATATTGGAACAGTGAAGTACTCAGGATCATTTCCTCGACCACTGCAGATCCATCCAAATTACATAACACAAAAATTGCCTCTAGATTCTCAGTACAGGCTGTCTATTGCCTTCTATCCTTCTAGAAGGATATCTTCTATTTATATATTCTATATATATATTTATATTTATATTTATATATTTATATTTATATATTCTATATATATTTATATATTCTATATATAGAATCTTCTATTTGAAAAACAGGAGCAAAAAGTAGGTGAACACATGCACTGTCAGGATTGCCTGGGCCAGTGAGCAATCTACAACCTCCACAAGAAACATACTTGCTTGTTTGTAAGCAATGCACAAAAAACAAAGTAAACAAAGTAAACAAAAAACAAGTAAACAAAGCATATAACCACCATTGTAATGAATCTCAGTATAAAGAAAGAAATGGACTTTCATGATACTTTCAGGTATTAATGTATGCCAATCATAAATTATTTATGTTTTATATCACTTAAGACAATAGATCTTATCGTTCCATTCATATTTTTTATCTGGAGAAACTCCCAAACCTCAAGGATATATACATTCACATTCCTGCCATTAAAACTTAAGACACCACTCAACTTCCACCTCTATGTTCACTTTCCTCAATGAAATAAGATCACTCTCTTGCCACTGAACAAAATAAGCATGTGTAAAACCACTGATCATACAAAAGCGTGGAGTGGCAAAAAGAGGAAATGCTTCACCTCTTTTTCTCTTATTTGATTAATTGTCATTAATTCCATAAATAGTTTGAAAAGAGTGGGACTGCTGCTGAGATGCGTTTCTGCTCAAGGTTTACAATGAACAGCAGCAAAAAGGTACAGTAGAAAGCAGATGTTTCTATTAAATCATCCAATGCATTGAATAAGACAGAAGGGAAAATACTACTCAATTGTGTAATACTACTCATTTGTATGAACAGCATGTTCTGTTTTGCTAAAAGCACTCCATACTCTACTGCTTCTACTCAGATACTTCTTGAGCTGCTTCTGTCCAAAAAGAAAAATAAAGACAAGATTTAGAAAAAAATAAGTTCTTCCTTCTTTACGAAGCGGGACTGACTTTTCAATATGTCTTGTTCAGAAGCAGCACATAAGGCAGGAATGTTATTGGCAAAGCAATTTTAAAAGCCCTGGTCACTTTTTGAGTGCTGCCCACACCCAGAGGAAGAGTAGTGACAGAGCACTAAGAAAATTAATCCCCAGATGGAACCACTACTGTGTCATTTTTATTGTGTAAATCCTTTCTTAGTCTGGGAAGGAGTAGTGTTGGAGGTTTTCAGGTACAATTTCTTAATGGATCTGGGGCAAGCATGATAGGAATGAGTTCACTGCCCTATTGCTTTAACTACTCAGTTCATGAACCTATATACCCTTCTCATCTTTCGCTTTGGTTGCCTGCATATCCTTTATTGCCACATTTGTCAAAAAAATAGTGCACAGGTGACAATGATTTGCATTTTACAAAAAATACTTTAATATCAGTGGCTGCAAAAGAATATGGAACTAGCTTTCACAATTCCCTAATGTTTAGAAGCAAAAATAATTTTATAAACTAACTTAAAGATGTTTCAAAGAACAAAACTTCCTACAGCCCAGAAAGCGAAACAGATGATTTCTAAGCATTACTTTTTATTTCACTTGGGGGGTGGGTGTCTCTGTGTGTGTGTCTCAACTACTATACTGCATTTCAGCACCACCTGCTGACAGTTACAAAAATAGCAGAGCAAGTCAATGTCAGAAATTTATGACTTCACTTGCAACATGCTTGCAATGTTTTTCTCTTGTTGAAACATGGAGGAATAACCATTTTTTTCCCCCAGCCAATGTTTATAAAGTTGAATTTCCAAGAAAAGCACATGAAATGGGTTGATATTACTTCTAGCACGGCATTTCTCTACTTCTGAAATGATTTCTCATTGGAATCACTTGGTTTCTGGACACAGAACTGTGCAGGAGTCTTCAGCAACAAACACAAACCCTGAAGTTAAAAATTAATGTAAAAGGGATACGGGCAGATGAGAAATGGAAGAGAAATATTTGACCCAGGGTAAGATTAACACAAAATCAGCGTGTGCAGATGCTTAAGCACTTGGTAATTCTGAACAGCATCAGATAAAAAAAGACTTCTGTATTTTTCCGAATAACAGCATAAATATCAAAATATCTAACAGCAAATTGAAGAGAAGCACTGGTCCTTATTTCTTTTAAAAAAGGACTATTTCTTGACAGTTGTACATCATTTTAACATAACAGTCTACCTTTCAGTAACATTTCCCATAACAGAAAAGGAGAAAAATGTGTAATATGCATAAAATCCAAAGCACAAGGTCATATAGCCCTTTAACATGATGAAGCTGTGAATTACTGTAGCTTTGCATGGTATATTTATTCGCAAATCTCAACCAGATAATTGTCCAATCACTAATCTGAATTTGTCATTATCCCTCCACCAATTTTCTATTTGAAAACAAACCGACAAATAAAAAAAAACCCTACATAATTCAAAGTTTTTAGAATTTTACTTTAAGTATCATATACATTAGCATTGCTTACCTTAATGCAACACTGTATAAACATATATGGAGAGGGGCATGTTTGTGTGTAGTTTTTGGTGGTTTTTTATTTCTTGGTTGTTTTTTTTTAAGTAGTGCAGAATTTTTCGGCCTTTCCTGCAGCTATTCATTCTCATCCTCTATAACCTTTGCTACTCAGCATAGTTCAAAACTAAAAGGAGCTTTCCGTAAACTCGGTGTGCATGGAATACAGAAACCTGATTATTTTTTAATTACAAAGAAACCATTAAATGTAAATTACAAGTATATCGAATGTGTAATGCTTGTCTGATACTTCTTACACCTTGTGGGTCATCAAGTCCGAAGCTGTTACATAACATCAAAAAATATATTAAGAGCAAGCATTTCTAAGACTATTAATTACCACCAGTAACGATACATGGTTTAAAATCTACCACCAATTTGCACCATTCAAGTAGCTTTTTCTTTATTAGAATGCCTCATCAAGTTTTGTATTTAAATTGAATAAAATGTTTATACTTTACAGTACATGTAAATACAGAGTTTTTCAGGTGCTACTGATCAAAGATATAGATACACACTTGTTAATATTCTAAAAAAATAGACAAATAGTTTTTCAACAAATTAATATTTCAACAAAAAAAAAGTATTTCTAAAAGATGCAGTGTCTTCTCCGTCTCCACCTCATAAGGTAACTTTCTATTTGTATCATATAGTTTTGAAAATAAGAAGCATAATTTCTTAGAGTTTTGAATGTGTCCATAGAAAGCTGTGACACAAATGAAATGCCTCTTTGAATATTTACAACACTTCGAACAAGAATTCCCAAAAGGAAAAGCAATTTCAAAGCCAGCTTCTGCAATAAATGGGAGGAGTGCTTTGCATACTGTACTTATGGTGTATCTCTGTTCTGTCAAGCAAACTGTAACAGCTGAAGTTCAAAAAAGAAAATAAATATAAGTGGTTACAGAGCGCATTTGTAGGCATCTACTGTATAAATAAAAGGGTTTTGATCTTTAGGGCTTATTACTATGCCTTAAAGAACATGAAGGTCTAGACATTCATCTTCTAATATAAGAATTAATTTCAAGGAATGGAGGATTACTTAGCAGCTACAAGTATTTAACCCAAATCAATTAAGAAAGGTTTGATTATTTTTTAATCTGAAACTCTCTGAAAAGCATTGCATGTTCAGGTATATAAACCAGTTTCCTTAGAGTAACAGTACCACATTCTTTTTTCTACAAATTGAGCAGAGATAAACAAGTTCCATTTATCTGGGCAATTTTCAGATTAATTTCTCAGTTTGTAAGTATCAGACAATAACTTTGTTTGCCAGATCAGTTACTTCAATATATCTGTAGACTTGAAATTAATTGGGTTTTATTACTAAGCTTTATTTACTATTCATCAACTTGTCACACGCCATATTGAGTTTACAAGCTGCCATTTTAATTTAGACTCCTTTTATGAATGGAAAATTGACTTGGTGTATACACTGACTTACACTAGTATTAATCATGCCATGCATTAATACACTAGTATTAACCATAACCATGCAAAATCAGAAACACGATCAGAGCAAATAATAGATAACCGTACTTTTTCAGTTATTTTTAAAGCCCTTTAAATAAGTATTGGTTTTGCTTTGAGGGGAAAAAATTAAAAAAAAAAAATGAAGGGGAGAGAAAATCTGAAAGGGGTAGGAAAAAAGGCATATTTAAAACACAAATCTGCAGAAATATACAGGCAAAACTAGAAAAGCATGGTCTCTTCATCTGAGATTAAGCTACTGAGAATAAGTTTCAGCTAATTACATTAGACATTAAGTCTCAGTATTATTTTCTTGTAAATACTGATATAGAATACTGATCAAATTGAAAAATATCTTCAGTCATCATACACAGTATACAATACTAAGAATGAAAAAAAAAAAGGACAATAAATATCTAGACAAACAAATGCCTCAACGAGCCAGAGAGAGAAGACAAGACGCAGATATTCCGCTCCATTCTCTATAAAGCTGGATGACTCTGGGACACCCGAGCACAGCAGGATGTTCTTCCACAGTGGTATTTTAAGCTTTCCTGCTCCTAGAGTAAGTCATATAGGCCTGATGGCTTGGAGAGACTAGACACAATGGTTTTGCGGGTTTGCATACTGCAATGTAGTAACACCCTACTTCTCAACACTAGATAATAACATTTCTTACAATACTTGTAGGTTTTCCACTAGTTTATAGTGACTGTATTGCAGTATGACCAATAGATGAAGCAAGGATTTTTTTTCCTTAGGCAATGCTGCACAATCTGGTATTATTAATGCTGAAGCTCTCCAACTGCCCTTCTTTGTATTCTCTTCCCATATCACCTCTGTATATCTGCTTCAACTCCTTAACCGCATATCCACAGTCTATAAAATGCTAATTTAATGTTAACTTGCTTCACATAAATTCTGCTCACACAGGACATTCTACACTATGCTATTATATGAATCAGAAGATAACTTTTGTGTGGTTGCTGCTGGAGTTCAAACTGAAGGGGTGTTGTAAGAAAAGAAAAGATTTTTCCTTCAGAAGTTCCCACCATGCAGAAGATCTAAGAAAAATAGAGAATGTTTCCCTGCAGTAAGTTAAAACTGTAACTCCAAAGTTATTATGAAGGGAGGAACAGCTGTTTTCTTTTCATATATTATCCCTGGGAAATAAAACATCATGCAGGTTTAAATAAACTCTACCAATGCTCCTCCTAAGGCAACTGAAACATAAATATAAATTATGGTCACTAATTTGATGCTACACAGTATTCGTGAAGTTTTTTAGGCTTGATATGAACATGCTAGTTTTGGTCCAGAGACCAGGGAGCTCTGCGGGCTACAGGGCACTCTCTAAGATTCCCTGGGTTATCATGGACACAGGCTATCCTTCGTGAACAACATTGTGGCATTAAAAACCTCCCACAAGCACAGCATTCTGTTTGGTTGTATTGAAACAACTGACAATTTAAGAAAGGATCTAGTGACCAATTGTGCAAAAGTTTTGCACATTAAAAAAAAGGCGAAATTTGGTTCTAGATTTCACAGGATTTTACAAGATGATTTATAATTCTCAATTTATACTTTGTCACCAAGACTGCAGACTCTTTCATTTCAGGAACTAGCATCTGACTCATATGAGCCTTTAAAAACCCCATAATATCACTTCATTTTGTCTGTATGTCTGTTCCTCTCTATATAATAAAAAACGTATTTTTGTCACCACAGAAACAGATTGTATGGCAATAATATGGTAATCCAAATAGTAATACACAATACAGCAATGAAATTAAGTGAAAATAATTAGAACCACCTCCATCATGTGGAAAATAATGTACTTGGTACCACTGAGCATTTGCAGTTCATTCTCATTCAAATATGCTCTTTGCAGAGACTAATCTCTTAATCAGGCTAATCACCACAGCTGTGAAATAGAGCTAGTAGAAAAGCTAACAAATCTTTTATGTATTTTTACTGAATTTCACTTGAGTGACTTAAAATAGTATGCACAATATATGATCATTAAAGAAAAGATCCATTACGATATAACACAGATTTAGATCTATCCTTAAATGATATTGCAAAAATGTAGTAAAAGCGAACTAATAAATCGAATAGCTTCTTAATGTTAAAAGTTTAGTAAATAAAAATATTGACTTGCTTGTATACACGAAAACCAATCAACCAACCAAACAAACAAACAAACCCAGGCCATACAGAGGCCCTGCTGTGCTGGCAGAAACAACTTCACTATTTGCTACGCTTTCATGTATTACGACTGCAAGGAAAAAGCCAGTGTTTTGCGGTATTCATCCTCAGGATGAAAATTTCATTTACCTAGTTTCATCACTATATAAGGAAACAAAACATAGGCTTGAATGTAGTGTCTAACCCACTACCTATATTACACATTTATTAAAATCCCTCTGCTCTGCTGGAGTACCTCCCATACGAGGACAGGCTGAGAGAGCTGGGCTCGTTTAGCCCAGAGAAGAAAGAGAAGGGTCTGGAGAGATCTGATAGCATCCTTCCAGTAATAAAAGGAGGCCTACAGGAAAGCTGGGGAGGTGCTCTTGATCAAAGAGTGCAGTAATAGGATGAGAAGTAACAGTTTTAACCTGAAAGAGGGTAGATGTAGATTAGATTTTAGAAGGAAGTTCTTTACTGTGACAGAGGTGAGATATTGCAACAGGCTGCCCAGGGAAGCCATGGAAGCCACATCCCTGGATGTGTTCAAGGCCAGGCTGGATAAGGCCTTGAGCAACCTGATCTAGTGGAAGGTGTCCCTGCCCATGGCACAGAGGTTGGAACTAGATGATTATTAAGGTTCCTTCCAACCCAAGGTATTCCATGATTCTAAAATTCTATGACCATTTCTCTTTCTCCAGTTACAGATAACTACAGAAGCAAACCCAAAGTTCCAGTGTATCCCTATGAGACAGCTAATTAAACGTGGGGTAACACTACGCTGTTTTGATATAGCCAAGTATTTTGCTTGTTGAATTCAGCAATAATGTGCCCTTCATTTCATTTTCTCCCACTGTAGCCACATTACTTCCATGAACTCAGGGTGTTATGAGAAGATTTCTGCTGGGTACAGAGAACTGACAAATGCAGATTACTCCACAGGGCATTCTAATTGTCCTGAGCCAAATCAAAATGAGAATTGATTGAGAAGAACATAGTTTTCTTAAATTGGTGATTAAGCTAAGTTTTACTTCTACTCTTATTTTTTCACCCTTCTTATAACAAAACTGTTAAGTTTCTTTTAGAAAACATTTTTTTACAGTACCTATTTATGTCTTAATCTTTACCAGAACGAACTGGCAAAGAATGAATGTGACAGGTGAAGAGAGGCCACAAAAAAAAAAAACACCACCAAAATATATTACTACATACAGATAAACTTGGGAAATTTATTATACAATTGTTGTTACTATTAAAACCAGTGTTTAAATTTGATCCATATTTTTGAAGTAGTGCACACCAGGTTAACTTTCCATGCTTGTGGTCATTACATACTTAAAATTGGTCTCTCACTACTAACAATATTTTATCATTTTATCCTATCCAAATAAACTTAGACAGTATACTAAATTTTATCGGTGAATATTGTTATGATATCTATCAAACTTTAAAATTCTTCTCTGTTAAATAAAGCCCCCAAGGAGTTAGAAATATTCTAACCGTAGCATTTAGAGTCTATAGTTCCAGGTAAATGCCAAAAAAAATGGATAGAAATTAAGAAATCTGTTCTGCTTTTCAATACATTTTTGCCTGGGGGATTGAACTGAATGGGGGATTTAAGAATTTTTTTTTTTCATTTAGTACTGGTGGGTGCGTGCTGCCACCCAGATCCAGGCCGCAGGGAGTGCCCTCCTCTCGCACTAGTATTGGACTCCAATAGGGAATTCACCTGTGGGAAAGGTGCTTGGGTGGAGAAACTCCTCTATTTGGTGATGGAAGTCAGGGAGGAGGTGAGCAGGCTGAGGACTATCAGGGAGTAGGAGACGGAGAGGGAGACTGACTACTAGACAACACCCTATGTTCCATCTCATACCCAACAGGCAGACACGCTTCATGCAACAGGACTCCCCATCCCCTCTCCATTCAGCTGAACAGAGAAATTCAGGAGACAGAGCAGAATGGCAGCAGGTTCCTGATCAGCACAGCAGGTGTGTCTCCCCTGTGTCAACCTCAGCCTCCCAAGTTCCCTTGTATACCAGATACGAAGCTCTGCAAGAGGAAGTGAATCTTAGTGTGGGTCTCACAGCCTAGAAACATTCCCAAGGTTAAGGCACCTTAAACCATCCATCAAAATCGCTTCTGTAAAGAAGACAATATGAGTCATTGTCATAGGGGACTCCCTTCTGAAGGGAACAGAAGACCCGATATATTGACCTGACCCATTACATAGGGACCTTGGTTAGAGATTGGGAAGACTTTCAACACTGGTTAGGCCCACGGATTATTAACCACTATTGATTTTTCAAGTAGACAGTAATGAATCCCCAACAAGAAACCCGAGGGCAATTAAAAGGAACTTCAGGGCCTTGGATGAATGGTGAAGGGATTGGCTGCACAGGTAGAGTTCTCCTCTGTCATTCCTATAACAAGGAATGATAAGGGAAGGAGTAGAAAGAGCAAGGAAATAAATACATGGCTCCGAACCTGCTTTTCTTTTAGTACATCTAAAACAATAAAATACATCTAAATTGAAGAGGGTTTTTTAAATTTTTCTATCATTCCCAGGTGATATTAAAAAACTATTGTAAGAAGTATTAGATTAAAATTTTGCCATTTGCAGTTCCAGACTATTGTTTTTTCATTTATTGCATTTGCGCAGAAGCAATCTGTATCGAAATTTCATATTATCTGTAGTTAAACCTTCTTGAAACTTGTGCTTAGTCATTCATTGTAGAAAATAAGTTTTAAAGTAAGTGGAAAATTACCCAATTCCCATATTTTCCCAGACTTCTTGTAGTGTATTTTGACAATCTAGTCTAACCTTTGAAGTTAATCCTTTGCCTGGATTAGCCAACAAAACTGATCATTCCAGTTTCACATAGTTCCAATCCCATTTTCTCTCAGGTCTTGCATAAAACAATTCAAGTTGTTAATTTTGACAAGAGCTAAAAAAGCTGCTTAGATATTGAGAGTAAGTCCCAACTACTACTTCTGCTTCTTGAACATGCCCAGGATACCATTGGACCAAGTCCTTAACGGACACAACGCGGAAATACAGGTGTTTGAGGTTAGCACATACTCTGGCACATACCATGATAGAATGAAGGATTCTGAATTGGTCTGTGGAAGAGTTCTAGCACAAAAAACTCGGCAATAGAATTTACAAGTACTTTTACTTACAAGAAGCTTTTGGATCCCTTGCTGTCCCAGCAGCACGCCTACAGAACATGTTCAAACTATGATTTTCTTTCCCGAGGCTTACAGCAACAAAATGGCAAGAGACACAAATTAACACTTTGCTAACTTTTAAGTGCCTACTAAATCACAGTGACCAAAGATAGTTGCAAAGAGTCTTCAATTTTTTTGAAATGTGCAAAATCAGCTTTTTTCCTTAGCTTCGTTCTCAGAAATGACTGAGTTGTTCCTCTCCATATCATTAACACACACAAATAAGACAAAAATCAACCATGTCTGACATCAAGCACAGCAAGTTTTCAGTCCAACCATCTATACTGAAGTAGGCTTTTAGTTCTAGACTGCTATCCAAAAAGAGTTACAAAGTCTTACAGATGCAACTACTTTAACAGAAAGAAATATTTAATCTTAAATAACTTATCAGACATCAAGTTTCTTAACCATATTGAAGTCCAAGCTTTCACAAACCTTGTAATTTAAGGTAGCACTCTGATATTTAGCAGCAACACTTTTAAGGTTTAACATATATAAGTTCTACGCCATTTTATGAATCAAGATGTCAGTGGATTCATGTATGAGAAAAGCTGAAAATAAAATTGTATCAAATGAATCTTACTCAATGTAAGGAAAAAATCATGCCAAGCTTCATGTGTTTTTTTTAAAAAGTAGCTTTTCAATAATAGTGCAGAAATTCTGAATAGGATTCTAGTATAGGATTAAAGTCAAAGTGGGTACAGAATGACCAAAAGGTCAAATTTTTACACACAAAATTTAGTATATTCAGCATTAACATAAATCATAACCTAACTGAAAAAAATCAACTCTACAGTCCTTTACTAACATATCCTACGAGAATATTTTTGCCTCCTCCTAAATTAAAAGTTTTTAAAAATCCCTCACTGTATATTTGTATGATCTATTCTTTTGATTCTGTTGAAATAAATAGCCACTCCAACAAAAAGAAATTTTGTATATACTTAAGGAGGGATTATCAAACCAGGTCTTAGAAAAAACCTGAGAAGTATCTTTAAATTATCTTCAAAACAGTTTTTAGAAAACAAAATAAGATATTTTTTCTCCATGTGAACTAATGCTGTGCGTACCAAAACAAAGTATGTTTCAAAAACATAAGGACAAAGTAAATTTGCTTATTAAAATATGTTAAATTGAGAATGGTTGTTTATATGCTAGATATATTTATATTAGTTGTTTATATTTCTAAAAAATTACTCTGCTATTACTCATGCCTTGAATCAAGCACTGTGCTTTGCATTTGATATAGAGAAAAAGAATTATGTTCTGCGCTTTCCCTGCTGGGGGCAATATGACTCCACTTTTTTTCAATGAATGGCTAGAAATTACACAGAAGTGGAAAAAAATCAAAGCATTTAAAAATTCTAGACTGAATCCTTGAAGTTGAACGAGGGTGCTGGCACCAAAAACGTCTTTCTGAAACTTATCAGGAACTGTAAATGTATAGAGCAACTTGATATGGATGGAGAAGGCTGAGCAGAAGGTTTCACAGGTTTTTTTATTGTTACTTGTGTCACAGAACAGAAGGAATAAAACAAAAAAATCATCACTCCAATCAGTTAAACAGATAAGGGTTGCGCATATTAGCTATGCTTTATAAAAAAAATCTAACTATCTCACAAAATAATTATGCTCACCAAATCCTTTGCAAAACTGACATGTTCGTGAACTTCTTGTGAAATTATATTGATAAAAGAATAAAGTGAGGTAGAAAGAGATGAACAAGAACTAATATGAATCGGTATGTCAAGATCAAAAATAGGAATTAGAAAACTTTTAAGCCACACAAGTAATTGCCATACTTTTTATTTATTAATATTTTTTACTTCTATATTTCATTGTCAAACCCAGGGAGGAGAGCAACAGTTTTATTATTTAAATCTAGTGATTAAACATTTTTTAAAATGACTGTGGGGATGGGTAGAGTGTTTACTTGCTTTGCAGTTAGACAGATTTTGTTAAACTCCACACAAAAATAAAATAAAACTTTCAATGAAATCCAACTTCCTGAAAAAAAAAAACCCTCAAGTTCCACATACAGACATATAGGGGTTGATCATTTCTCCAAACACTAAGCTTTCTGCTACTCAGTCATAAACTCTATGTAAAACTCTTCTTAGTTTTCCAGTGTTTCAAATACTTGACAAATTGAGAGGGACGATGAAGAACAATAAATGCAATATTCAGAACTGAACTAATTTTGAAGTCTACTTACTTTTAACCTTATATCTTAACAAAAAAGTACATTTAATCCTCCTTTCATCAAATATAACAGACTATCCTTACTTCTGTTGTGTCTGCAGGGCTGATGAAATAGCGTGATACGTTTGCATTGCAGCATCGTATTTCATTTGTGCAAGGAACACACAAACCTCAAACATGGCAGCATTAGGACTGTAGCATTAAAAAGAATAGTGACAACATCCTTAAAGGTAGTTTACCACAGTATTCAGGGTGAGTTAAAACATTGTTCCTTAGTAAACTAGTTTCTTAAGGAACAATTAAGAGAACTATAGTTCTCTGTTTATATAAAGCATCAGGAAGCTGATACTGTCTGTCCTTTCCAAACACACACTTCAAGTCACATTTGTCTCATTGCAGGGGTTGCTTTCCATTAACTATAGAAAACTTGCAGATTATCTCCTCCTTTTTGAATAATTTTTAAACAATTATAGCACTGAACAATTTTAAGGGAAACCTATTATACTCTTTTTAATGAGGAAAGCAAGAATATGGCTTTACTGAGAACAGCTCAATGATAGTGAAAGAGTAGTTCTTCAGTTACGTCCTCTCTTCTTCAGCCCACACAAGTCTACCTCGTGATATTCCACTGTAACGTAACCTTGCTTGAACAGATTTCAGCTCCCCAAAAGCTACTAAATACATAAAAAATACACAATTCCATAATGTCAAAAGTGGAAGGTCTTGTCCCACTGCCCTCTTTCTCCCACTCATGTTCTGTAATTCCTTTCATCCTTCTTTCCCATATCTAACTTTGTTACATTCCTTATGCCTTTTCTCATACTAAATGGATCTCTTCCATGAGCTGATTTCACTCAGTAGAATAGCTCAAAAATTTCCCAAAACTACTTGCAGTTGTATGCAGTACTAGAGAGGTATTTTGCTGGTTTTCTCAAGGTAGCCCAAAACAAAAATGGTAAGAGTACAGTCTCAAAGGGAAGATGGCAGATGGAAAGAAGGGAGGGAGAGGAATTCTTTTCCCTTTTTTTAGGGTGTAATTGCTAGAATTTTTAAAGTATTTTCAAATTCAAATTAACACAGGAAGATAAAACCTCTCAACCAATTGTATCAGCTCACATGCGAAATGACAGCTTGAGGACCAATGATAACCTATAGGGAACTCTGGCATCTCCTCTCCTCCTCACATGGACCATAACTTCTAGCTAACATTGTTGCTTAAGACTCTGAAGAAAACAGATCTTCCCTATAACATTAACACTTCAGGGTACCTTGTTATATATTCCAAAGCCTTCTATGAGAAAATCTGCATATATGGGCTTCATACCATTCCACTTGCTGACAGAGAGATCGTAAAATAAAAAAAGTGCATCCACAGAGTTTTATAAAAATGAGGTGTCAGCTGAGACCCTGAAAATTTCAGGCGTTGGAATACTCGAACAAGTTATAAACATTAATTTAACTCTCCAGTGAGCCTCATTATTTAAGTTATATTAGAACTCAGTAATTTATTTCTATGCAACCAGACCCTTGTCATCTCCTCCTCCCCTACCTCCAAAAAAATTCCCAGACCTTTAGAAGCTTACTCTTAAAGTAACATTGAAAGTCATTATGTTTCCATTGTAATGAAATAAATAACATGCATAGTTTCATCTTATTTTTCATGTTTGACAAAAGAATGCAGGGTTTTCTGTATAAAAAAGATTAACTGGCTGAGAGCCTATTAGAAAACTGGAAGGAAGGAGTTTATTCAAATGCCCCTTGGAAGGTGAGAAGAATTCTTGTAGATGTCATATATTGCATAACTTTTATATAAAGACAGTTTCAAAGTGACCAAATAGCTCTAAAGAAGAAAAATGGCTGGACTCAATTAAATAATTTGCAAGGAAAAGAAAAGTCTGTAAATGTAGACAGAAGCATATTAAATTGTAACACAGAAAGATGACTCAGGCCTCAGGGCACATTATGGTAAAAAACTGATCTAAAATGTCTCCACTGCTGAAAGACAAAAATCTTGTTTGACCCCTTCTCACCTACTTTTTCTGTTACCCTTACAGTTCAGTCATTTCCCTCATATTTGTGTAATTAAAAATCTCAAAGTCTTCTTTCTCCTGAGCATAACATATGGAGGAAAAATACTGTGGAGGTACATCCACATAGTCTGGATAAAAGCAGCTAATATAGCAGGGATGCAAGTGTAAAGAGCACATGAAAGAAACATGCAGAACTGCTTACGAGCACATTTGTCGCAAAATTATAATGACTACGGAAACGGAAATAATGTGAATTGAGAAGTTCTGGGGTTTTGGGGAGGCTTAGTGGTAGGAGGACATTAGGGCTGGGTTTGTTTCTTTCCTCCCTGCAACACCCTACCTCAGAAAGCCAGTCACGTCCAGACTTGTAAATTACTTCAGCACCGCAGTCTCACATCGGATCTGGTAGCTGTCAGAATCCTATTCTCTCCATTACTGCATTCCAGTTTAGGGCTGGTGCCATTTTCCAGTAATTCCATGAACTATTTCCTGAATAATTTCAGAGGCAAACATTGAACCAATCTCTCCTGGAGCATCCAGATACTTTGAGTAGACCTGAATGTGCAGACAAAACTGACTGAGGTGACCCAGTCATTTCATTTGAGTTTATACAGTCTTCCAGGACTTGGATGACAGGTAAGACAATTTCTACAGAAGCTGAACCCTCTAACTTCCCTTCAGAATTCAACTGCTACACCATGCCCAGTACATTGATGCTATCCTCTTTCAATATTTATTAACTATGACGATAAATTTTCACACAGCACTTCTGGTTCAGTTCCCTACTAGTCCAGAGATTTGAGTCCCTTTCTCTAATCCTAATGACACTTGGGGTTTATTTTAGGAAAGGTAGTCAGTGTTGATCACAACTCTCCCATTAAAGTTGTGTTGAAAAGTGAAAGAAGGTGTGAAAAAAAATAAAAATCTGTCAGCTCCGCAATAAAATTATTAGAACTGTAATACCAGCTCATTTATGTAACATTCAGGTTTTTAATATATTGATACATCACGACTGCCTCCTTAGTACTTTAGTTTTGAAATGAAGACTTCTGCCCTACTTAAAATGAATTTATATACAAATGAATATAAATGAATATAAAATGAATTTAAATACAAATCTGTTCCGCCTACTAAACAAAAACTTACACTCATAGATACAGCTACAGAGTATAATCGAATTACTTTCAATGCTGCATTTTATTTACAAGATATCTAAAGCAGATACAGGTAACAGTAACTCTGAATAGTGAAAGCTTTTTTGAAGTATTTTTATTTGTTAGCAACCGCTGAAAATACTTCAGTTATCTAAATATGTAGTTGTTTCATGGTCTATGCTAATAAAGTTTCAAGCCAAAGGTAAATTATTTTTAGGACAGTTTTGTACAAATATTAACAGCAAAATCTACTAAAACACGTTGTAAACTCATTCTTGGAATCACTAAATTATTTCGCTTGAATCCTTCATCCAGATCTTATTAAGCATAAATTTCTAGCAACATTTGTGCACGACATATTAGAAGTACTGTACCCATGTAATTAACTAGGACTGAATATTCTAGAAATACTGTTTGCAAATTTCCTTGCCTGTCCTTTGCTCCATGAAGATTAGTAGGTAGTTGAGAAACAGAAACAAATTAAAAAATAATGCAAACAAAAATAAATGTGCAAACTTAATAAAAAAACACCAAGTGCCTTTCAGGTTGATTCATCCAATTTCTCCAAAAGGTGGAAGCTTTGGAGAAAAAAAACCAAACCAAATCAAAACATATTATTAGTAGCAATGTATACTTCTAGAGAAGACCAATCCTTGGGAATACAGTTCTTTGAAAAAATATTCAATTAACACATCTAACTCTGTATGTATGCAGCACTTAGTTTTATGACTCCAAGAATTATTTTGACTTTTTTTTTCCCCAAAAAAGTCTGAATTGGTCTACACATCTTTACACAACAAACTGGATTTCATACAGGCCCAAACATGGGACATCTATTACAGTGGGCCACAGATTCCAGTCTGCTAAAGGTTTTCACGGTACTTACTCTAAAGTAAAAACTTGTGTCTAAAACATGCATATGATATAACCTGGTGATCACAATGATGGAAGATAAAAATATGTAAACATATAAATACACTTCAAGGGCATTCTTTCTCCTATAAGGAAGAATTAGCTCTGTCGGAATTGGAAAATGTGGGCCTTATTTTGTACTACTTCAGAGCTGGGGTTTTCAGCCTGTGGAAGTGAAGCGTCTGGAAGCATTTTGAATTCCTCCGCAACTGTTTTGAACCTTTTGCCCATTTTTAATAAATATTGAATATTTATGATATTGAATTTCCCACATCACCAGCTGAACAGGCAGTTCCTATTGAGGAACAGCTTGAGAGTTTACTTCTGCTACTTAGAGTTCCGTTTATTCTACGCAGGGTCCCAAAGCAGCTTAAGAATACATTTTCCCTCATCCATCTGGTTGTGAAGGGGTAAGGGAATTGTCTAAACACACTGTCAGGAGTTTAGGAAGTGCAGGGGTAGGACCCTGATAGTACTCTAAAATGTGAAGTCTAAGGAGTTTGAAAGATGAAGAAATGATCTGGGATTATAGCAGCATATGCTTATGTGAGTAACCCAAAAGACAGAGTAGTCTTCAATAACACAGCATTTAAATAATACCAAAATAGATTCAAGGTAATATTGGCCCTGAAGTCACTGGAGAAACAAAACACATTAAAGATAATTCCATATATTCCTAGTTCTGCTTCAAAGAATTCCTGTCCCAAATCTGACTGAAATGACTATTTTTCCCCAAGTTCCTCTAGAGAAGAACAGACCCAAAACTGAAGGACAATTATGTCAACTCTTGTACCTTAATATTTGTAGTGTCTCTATTCAAAGACATTCCTGTGCCGCCTGCAGTCTACTGTACACAAAGACAATGCTTTAGTTCTTTCTAAGAAGTTGTGTTACATAAAGAATAATCAAGCAACTTGCTCTTAAATAGTGCCTACTTAAAAACGTTATCTAATGATTTCTTAATAGTCTGTAGTAGATAATGACTGCATTTTGTGTTAAGAAAAATAATTCTCATGATGAGAATTCATTTTAAAGAGTTGTTAATAAGCAATTAAACTACCCTGGGTTTTCAAAACCTCATATAATATACAACGGGCAGTGCTTTGGAGGGTGCATTACCTCTACTAAATTCTCATTCTAGGAATTACACCAGACTTTCTAGAGTGGGCAGGTGAAAGCACTGCCCCTCATCCCTTCCCAATTGCCCACTGTATTTTGAAAAAAACCCAGTAGTATTACTGGTATCTGCTGATAAAAAAAACTGAAAAGCTTCATAACAAAAAGGTATTCAGATTTTTCTTGAAATTTTATTTCAATTCATGGTTCTGAAAGAAGGAATGACTCAGCATAGCTACTCAGAAACCAAAATGATATAAAAAGCTTAAATAATAGATTTCCTACACAAATAAACAAATATTCAGTTCTGCTGTATGAAAAAATGAGTTTTAATTTTGAAGAAGCCCCAGAATTTTCAGTTTCAGTAAGAACTGGTAGAGCATAGACACCTCTTGAGCAGTCTGAATGCAGTAGACTTCAGTAAGCATCAAGGAGCATAACTCCTTATATTCTTAGGTGACCAAACATCTGTAGGATCTCTAGTTCTAGCAGTGAAAAGTTATTTAGGAATAGAAGAGCTGTATATACCTAGGACCTGCAGATTATTGCTTGAGCTGTGTTTTCATGATCTATCGAGTACCTGATGCAAACAAAGTGATTGCAAACACATTTTTTATTTGAATTATTGGAGGAAGTGCATGTGCTGAACGCAAGGACTGAATACAGTCTCCTCCTGCATAAAGAAGTGTCTTGATGATTAGATGACAAAAATCACACTGTTTCTAGCACTATGAGTATTTTTATCTTTTTGTAAAACATTCTGGCTTCTGAACAGCAGATGCTTAGAATATCCCTTACCAGCAAAGGGCAGACCTATTTGTTAAACTACTCTTCAAGGGTGAGGATTTGAACTCTGTGAGAACTGGGAGAACACTGTATGGGTCAAATACTGAGCAGGATTTCAAAGTAACAGGTACCACACAAAGCCTCACTTCATTGAGAGGTGACGAGTCTGTCATTCAAACTTCTTTAGCTTCCTTTTCAAAAGAAGAGTGAACCAGTTTTTCCACAATGTCTTGGCTTCCAAATGCTGCAACCCAATCTTCAACACCACAGTTTATTGTTCTCTTAGCCGCTACAACAATACACAAGTTTTCGCTACGGCTTACAATGCGCTCAAAAACAAAGCACAAAAAAAGATGCACCAAAACAATGTATTTTGTACCAGATTACTAGTCAATCTTAAAATACATTTCTGCACACAAGGTGTAATTCTATGGGAATCTAAGTTGGCCTAATTGATTGCTGCTGCAATTCTGTCCCACTGTCCTTCCCTCTCTTCCTCCTTTGTGTTAAGACTTGTTGGCTCCTAAGGACAGGTTGTTTCAGCACAGCTATTACAGACAGAAGTAATAAAATAAATAATTTAAAAAAACCCAAACCCTGCTTTGCATGTTTTTTTAATGTATCTGCAAAGTTAGTGCACTGAAGTAGCTAAGACTAAGCACAGGGGCAGAAAAGCATTTACATATGTCACGCACAACTCCTATTCATCTCTAGTAAGAAGATTAAAGGCAGACATCAGTCACGTAGACCGCCATGGAACAACAGTTACAAAGGAACTACATATCTATTGTTAAGATGAGGTTGAGCAACAACAGAACAAAACATCTGCGAGGAGGATCTTCCAAACCAACTTCACCACCACCACCACAAAAAACCAAACAACAACAACAAAGAAAAAATCATTACGTAGACCCATATGCTATGGTTAAAGAGCAAAACTTACGGCACAGCAGAGATTATTTAAAGTTCTTCTGAAATGGCCATAAAATAATGGTGAAACAATTAAAAATTGTATCATACATGTTTTAAGAAGCAAAATGGTTGAAACAGGACGGAGAATACAGATATTCAGTAGCATTACAACAATCCATTTTTGTGGTAAATATTTTTGAGGACAAATTCATCTGTTGTGCTTAGCTACTGCTGGGGCTGAGAAAGCAGAAGGCTAGCATAAGTAGGAGCATTAGAATACAGAATGGGTACATATGCCAACCATGTGATGAAATGTCTACTTCCCCAGAGGCCAAATATGTACTCTTATATCTCAAGAATGCTGTCCATGTTTAAGAAGTCTATTTTTTCCCATTTTGGAAGACACATTTCAACCTAGATCATTTCACAAAGCAATAATGAGTGGGCAGACAAATGAAAATTTAAGTTTGCGTTACCTAGAAAAGAGACCTTTTTTGTTCTTCAAACTACCTTCCACTTTTTGCGCTACATTTTTGTTGATATTGAACTACCTTTCTGCTTGAAGGAATGTTTGACTCAATAAGCATATGAATCTTGGATTACTTCATATGAAAGGTAACACGGGGTAAAAAACCCCAAAGATTTATAAAAGGTGCTGTGCAACTCTTGCTGCATGTAAAGTAGGGATGAAATTAAAACAATTTCAAACTTTTCCTGAAAAAATATTTTCCAGTTGAATGGAATTACTTTGCATTGTTAACTCCTGTTTATGAAGAGATCAAGCTTTTGAAAATTCCAAAACAACTTCTGTAAACAAAGTTATTGCAAACTTGCAAACTGGTAAGGGAGAAAAGAATTCAGAGAGGTGGAAAATTCAATTTTTTTGTGATTATAGACTTCAGGACTAGCTAAACATTCAAACTCTTCTCTAAAAACAAGCTTTCTGACTTTTATATGGGTTGCACCGACAGCTGGGGTAAAAAGAGTTGTTTAAATTAAAATACTACTCTAGGGAAGATCTTGTAGAACCAGCATCTGCAGCTGGCCTGATGAATCTCCAGTAAACAAACAGACGAGGTGGTTTAGTACAAGTATCAGTGTTGTAAAGAATTACAAAAAGCAATTTTGCTGGCATTTCTGAATATAAAACAGTACGATTTCTAACAAAGTCACATATAAAATGTAACTGTTCCAGGAAAAACACATACAACTCAAACAAGCTGCCCTACCTGTACACTTTGCTAAAATCACCCCGAATTATAAAGATATGGTTTATTCATCTGTATCTCCTAACACATATTGTACTAATTTAACTCACATCAACATAAGGCTTAATACACACAATAACAGAAAACCAAATCTGAAGGTATTTTTTTGAGCATAGAACAGTACATTGGAAATACTAGCACTTTTTGTCAGCTTGAAATATTCCTACATGAGAGCTAGCATTTAGTAAAAAGCCCTCCAGTTCAGACCATAATGAGACAGTGCATTAAAGACATGCATATATATTTAAACATACCATTAACTGGCATATCTGGAAGAAGAAATGGAAAAAAATGATCGGCTAAGATAGTCACTTGCAGATTCTATCACTGGCATTCAGATACCTTCATGTACTATAAATGTCATAATAGTAGTTATAGCACAAAGAGCTTTCACTCTCTTTTCTTCTTAGCCTTGAGCTACTGATGTTCTTAGAATTCTGAATTTTCAAAATTACCATACTTTGAAATTATTTGACGCTGGACTTGTAGATAATTTTACATCACCTTGCATCCCCTCAAAGATGATATTCAAAACAAAGAAACAAACAAACCAAACTACAATATATGATATCTTACCATATAAAGAATTATAAAGCAGTTCACAACTAAAGGCCTTGACAATAAACACTGACCAATGTAGACAAACTGAGCAACACTACATATAAAAGCTGAAATCATGTCTCAATTTCTAATGAGAGATGGAGAAAACAGAGCTCCTAGTTATCCCTAATATCTGGGCATTACTTCTTAAAATGTTACAATTCAAGAAATATTACATACCTATGTTTTTATAAAGCTTTCCTTAGAACTTTTTTTAAAAAAATTCCATATTCATAGACTTACCATTACGTAATACTTACTTTTAGGAATGCTCCTTAAAGCCTGTAAAACTTTCAGTTCAAAGAAGCTATTATCTTCTTTGTATACAAATTAAGAAATGTCTTCACTATTCAGTAACTTACGTTGCACTGCGAATCTTATCACAAGAAAAACTTGGCTGTTCATGTCTTATTTAATTTGATATTTTAAAAAAGATTCAGACTGACATTTTATACGGTTATGTATCTTTTCAGACAGAAAACACAACACTGCATTACAGCTGTAATGTTGTCTACAACACAAGTAGAAAAACTGAATGTAAACAGAAAGGAAAGCACACTATCCTTTATGTCGAGCATAATAAATTACAACCAAAAGTAATCATTTTCTATATTAATGAATTCCAAAATATTATCCAAGTATTTTTATGACACTGATATAAAAATTAATCTGTTGCAACAACACTCCTAACACTTCATTAGTAATATAGGGAGCCCAACATTTTTGGAGTATTAATTTCTAAACTCCGTCGAGTTGAACAAACAATTTTCATTCTGATGTTTATCTACCAAACTTTATCATTTTTGTGACTACACACATATGCCAGGTACACAAAATGGATAAGTATGAAGAACACAAAAAGAGTGCAGGCTAAAAGGCAATGAATTACAATGAACGCAAGACACC
Organism: Tapera naevia; assembly: GCA_033556795.1. Taxonomy (NCBI): domain Eukaryota; kingdom Metazoa; phylum Chordata; class Aves; order Cuculiformes; family Neomorphidae; genus Tapera; species Tapera naevia. Next base: position 9,661,894 of record JAUMJJ010000172.1, on the reverse strand, counting down.
AGCCCTTCTGCTGCACTCAAAGTTATATTAATCCCATGTGTTTGTACTACATCTATATGCACGTACTACATACATATATATGCACTGCGCTGAAGGTCTTTTACAAAGATATATGTTCATCCTGCTCAAACCTAGGCAGGAGACAACAGTCAAAAAAAAAGTATTCTCAAACTATAGTTCCATAACCATTAATGTTCGAGCTGCGTACAGCAATACAGATTTGATTTGTATCAGACATGAGGACACAACAGCATTTTTCCCTCAAATTAGATGGTGCAGACAATATAGCCTCTGTCATAGCTTTACACCCTATACTGGTTACATGACAGCTATAGAAGAAGAGATAATAGTCAATTTGGTATGAAGCCCAACAATAATGTTAACTTGTCAGAATTCCCAGAAAAGCATTGAGTTAGCGGAATACGCTTGTGCTGTGTGATCAGTGCTTACCATCATGTAGCTGCAACACTCCTGATTAAACGCAGGAGCCCTAAAGCCAGATTCAGTTTCTGTTGAAACATGGCCTTGGAACAGCTTACTGCAACTAGAGTGCAGCGCTGTGAGCTGAGGCTTGCTCCTGTTGAGCCAGTTTACACAGACACCCAGCTGTTCTGCCATCCACAGAGGCTGAACCACACAAAAAGCAAACGCTTAAAGTAGGAGCAATAACTTATTTCTCATGGCTCTTCATTTGTTCTGACACAAAGCACCTTTTGGGTAATTTCACAGGTAAAGAGTGCTTGGGTTTCCTGAGCTACAGTGATATACACCTAATTTACCCTGGAAGTTTAGCTGTGCACAAATTTAGGCTAAGAAAACTGTAAACAAATGAACAATTTTTACACCTCCCAAAATAACACTTGCTTTTCATTACACAAACTACCAACATGACATGTTTATTTACCTAAGAAGAAAAGACACTTTCCTATTTAACTGATGTTACAGACTAAAACTAGCCCTGAAATTTCCTTCTTTAAATGTCACAGGTTCATATTTCAAGCTGTGAATAAGTTCATCTTGGATATACTGTAAAGGCAGGCCCATTTCTTTTGGTACGATTTCATTTCAGAAGCACAAAACACTTTCCAAAGAGTAGTAACACAGATCTCCTGAGGAATTTGATTATATTTCAGTAATTTACATGGACTTTAAATTCATGACAAAATACAGACAAACCTATGTTCAAGACTCAGCCATCCCAAGGCAGTAGTTCATCAGAAGTCTATACTTCCATTCTTAAAATAAATCACAATTAATTTGAGAACCACAGATTAAGGGAATAATACCATGACAAGAAATCAATTTTGGTCTTTTCCAGCTGTAAAATTATCTTCTAATTTCTGGGGTGCTAACTTTTAAATTAATACAGTATTACATCACCAGAAATAATATTACTTAATATTAAATTTTGACTAAGTATATTTTACTTACACTTTTGTGCATGCATATGGATTGGGAATCCTGCGGAAGAGCAAGCATAAAGTTAAACACTTCCTTAATAAAATTAATTTCCCAGTGGCCCTTTTAGAGAACTTGATCTCAGTTTGGTATCTGAGCTCTTTTTTTTTTTTTAAGCCCAGCTAATAGGTTCTTGATTCTATTATTTGGTTCCAGTACTTTATTCTGTTGGTTTTAACAGACCCAAAAGTCACAACTACTTTGCGAGTAATTATTAGTAACCCCTGTGATGCTAACATCATGCAAGTTCCAAGAATAGCAGATTTCCCCCAGAGATGAAGTCCCTACTTGCTATGTAACTATTTTAACAAAAAAGCCTTTCCTTGCCCCATCATGTTCTGAGAGCTAAAAGGCTGAATTCAGGTGCTGCTATGCAGTGCTTCTGACAAGCAGCGCTCTTGGGAAAGTCCCCTATTCCCCTCAAAGTGCAGGCTGCATATAACGGAGTAGGGCAAAGGTGGTCATATTCCTACGTGATGCATCCCACTCCAGACAGCGTTTGAACCTTCAAAGAAAATCCTGTATAGTTCAAAAGGACTAATTGGTAGTGGTGTTCTACACAGGCAAACATACACAGAGCAGAAGTGATTCGCCCAAAGCAAAACCGATAGCAAAGCCCAATAACCTAATCAAACACCATTACTCTCACAGCATGACAAGAACCAAGTTAGTTGAAACTTGCTAGTGAGCAGACATTTCTGATCATATGTGTTTACATATATAAAATGCACTTTTCTGTCCAACAGAAACCCCTCTTAGGCATGTCTACGACACCTATTACAGTACCCTAAATGCTGCAACTCATTTGGCTATCATAGATCATGTGTTCGCATCTATAGGGGTAAGTATAGATCTTAGTCTCTGAAAACAGAATACTATTATAGCCTCATGTTTAAGGTGAACTAATATTTATTTTCTTTGACTCTGGAAAGTGAAGCATTGGGAAGGATAAAAAAGAACAGGCAAGCAAAAAAAGTCTCCATATACCTGTCTTTGAAATACTGTATAAAAAGCCTGAGTTGGTATATTCTGTGGGTTTTTTTAGTACACATAAAAACTACTCCCAAGTTCACACAAAACAGTATCTTTGATGCTGGTTATTTAGCTTTCTTGACTGAGGACTTGCTTTTATACCTTTTAATTTGTTTCAGACACAGAATGCAGGGCTGCTTGAAGGATTCTGCCCACCTCCGATGTGAAGCATCTTGCTAAGATGAAGCCCATCTGATACAACACATACCATGGACACAGCCTTGAGTAGAAAAAAAAATACAGGATTTCTTTTGTTTAACAGTAGTGTTTTGTATCAGAGATCAATAAACTCATAAAATCCCAAATCCTTCCTTGCTAGAGAAAATGGGATGTAGCAGCAAACATTTGGAAAAAAAAAAAAAGGAAAAAATCAGAAAGAGCAATTGCAAGAGTGACAGTTCTAAGGAATAACACTATATGTCTAAATTAACTCCACTGTACATCAAGCAATGTCCTTTGCATTAACAGATATACTCTTGTTACCCACAGAGGTTGAGTCAGACCTCAGTCTAGCACTACCTATGATATTTTTAGATCCATTTTTAAAAAAATTAGGGACTTTCCCCTGCCCCCTAACGATGACATATGCTACAGAAAGAAGCATCTTATGCTGTTGCACCGAGGAAAGTGACTCTTAATCTCTTACTAACAGAACTATGAAGCAATCTGCAAGAATTAGCATACAACAGTAGCATCTCATACACTAAAATATTTCCCATTTATTAAAAAAAAAAATCACCTCACTCAGACTGTGTATATTTGGATTCATTCTTCCCAATGACAAAGTTCTTAAAAGTTGCTCTGCAGGAAGCCTGGCACAATAGTTCTGAGATGTGAAGAGCTGCATTCCGCTCTATTAAGTGAGACTATTTCACTTATAGATTTAAAGACAACTTGTTAGCATTATTGACTATTAAATTCCTCATCAAAAAGAAAGGTTAACTAGGTACTTTTAGGCTTTACTTTGCAAAATGAATATTACTGCAATATGTATAATCATTAAGACATATTTTCATGTAGATTAACAATTAAGAAAATGAATATATGAAAAGTATGAAAATACTTTAACAGATATTTCTTTAGAAATTATTGCATTGTCAAAAAAAAAGAGAACCAGCCTAACAGGCTTGCAGAGTTATGAAAAATAGTCCTTATTAGTCTTGATTTTGAAAAGGACTAACTTGAGCTCCCAATTTTTGCTAATGTGGAATCTGTCCCTTTTATAACAATCTGCATGTGAATGACTTAAAATATTCATCTTCATTTAATCTGACAGCTCAATAATTTACCTTTTGATTGTTCTCACTTTGAATACTTGGAATTTAGCAACACTTCTGTGCTCCTACTTACATATTCTTACTTTAACAAGCATAACACAAACCACATTTAAGTCAAATTTAATGGAATCAGTTTTGAAGTCTAATTAAGTTTAAAGAAAGTGACCTGAAAAAATCTGCTCAATCTATTATTAAGCAAATTGCATACGGTGAGTATATTTTAATGAAGAGAATTCCTAAGCTTACCTTGGCTTGCAAAGAGTCACAAATATTAAAATACAACATGGTCTTGCAAGCTTTGAATATATATTTCCCAAAATCATTTGAGCATGTGTAACAGGTAATCTCCAGTATGTTGAGCCCACTTTGGTTTCAGAATACAGAAACTTTGAAAATCTTGATGAACGGAAATAATCAACCTCTTCATATTTCATGTTTGTATCAGTGCAATCTCTAACTGAAAAGACTACCCTTCTGTAAATCCCAGATGTTCTCAAGCAAACAGAGCTGCTGCATTGATGAGAGAAGTGAAAGAGGAAACATACATACAGTGGTTGTACAATTGGCTGATGGGTTGTGCTCAAAGAATCACAGTCAATGGGGATACATCAGGGTGGTGACCAGTCACCAGTGGGGTCCCACAGGGATCCATCTTGGGGCCAGTGCTCTTCAATATCTTCATAAATGACCTGGATGAAGGACTTGAAGGTTTATTGACAATTTTGCCAATGATACAAAACTGGGGGAAGCCATCAACACTCTTGGGGGCAAAGAGGCCCTGCAGAGGGATCCTGACAGATTGGAGAGTTGGACAATCACCAACAACATGAAATTTAACAAGGGCAAGTGCTGGGTTCTACACCTGGGACACATCAACCCTGGACACACATGCAGATTGGGGCGTGAGAGGCTGGAGAGCGGCCCTGCGGAGAGGGACTTGGGGATTCTGGTTGACAGCAAGTTGAACATGAGCCAACAGTGCCCTGGCAGCCAAGAGGGTCAACTGTGTCCTGGGGTGCATCAAGTACAGCATTGCCAGCCGATCGAGGCAGGTGATTGTCCTGCACTGCTCTGCACTGGTGAGGCCCCACCTTGAGTATTGTGTGCAGTTTGGGGTGCCATAGTGTAAAAAGGACATCAAACTACTGGAGAGTGTCCAGGGGACGTCACAAAGCTGGTGAAGGGTCTAGAGGGGATGTTGTGTAAAGAATGGGTGAAGTCACTTGGTGACTTAGCGGGGATCTCGTAACTGCCTTCTCACAAGGGAAGGAGGTGAAACAGGTGCTGATCTCTTCTCTCTTGTGACCTATGATAGGACTAGAGGTAATGGCAGGAAGATCTTCCAGGAGAGGTTTAGACTTGGTATTAGGAAGAGGTTCTTCACCCAGCAGGGTGTGGAGCACTGGAACAGCTCCCCCGGGAAGCAGTCACGGCACCGAGTCTGCCAGAAAGCATTTGGACAATGCCCTCAGTCACATGGTGTGAATGTCAGGTGTCTTATGCAGAGATAGGAATTGGACTTGATGATCCTTTTAGGTCCCTTCCAACTTGAGTAATTCTCTGCACTGAGTTGAGATATCCACTCTAAGTCTTTCAGTAATCTACAATCTGAAGCCACCTTAAATGCAAAAAAAGGAGGAACAGAAGACTTCAGTGAATTCTGACTAGAGACAGAGGGAAGCCCAGTGGCAAAGCTGCTACACAACGAAAGAGACTGAATAAACCTGTATCTGTGTTTCTCCTCCTTTTAAAATTGACTAGACTGCAGCACTGCCGTACCCATCTCTTGGCATTAGACAGCTGTGGACAGAGAACATAACTGATCACATGGATGAGAAAGTCAGACTGTGCTTTAATATTATGAATCCTTCTAGAGATCCATGCAAAATTGCTCTGATAAATGCTTTTATAGATCATGGGGTTTTTGCCAGCATCTCTTGTATTTTTATAGTATTCAGAAAGAAGCTGTAGGTTTCTAGAATAACCACTTCCTTACCACCACCCCATCTACCTACAGATCACATTTGCACAGAGTTCACAGCATATCAAAAAGGAGAATAAATGAAAGGAAAAGAAAACTAAGATACTACATAAAGTATTAATACATAGAAGTTGTCTTTTTTTTTTTTTGTCATATCTGCATGGAATCTTCTGAGACAATAAAAAAGCCTTGAAATCTTATATCCAAAAACAAGCCACTAATAGAGAGCAGAAGCTTGAATTATACATACTTACAAAATTTTCCTTAGGAACAACCACTTTCACATTAAAACTAACAGCAGTGATATGACTCCTGTGGGAATTTTTGTGAAATAATTTAAAACTGAGACAGCAATTATTTATGAGCATATGCCTCATTGCTCCTTGAATTGTTTCTACTAGTATATAGTTACCCTAATATTCCCAGAACACTTCAGCTGATATAGAAAAAATTCTCCATTCTTGAGAAACAACTCTAGACTATATCATACATCTTAGCTTTCTCATCTGAATGTAGTTTTGAATTGTCTTGGAAAACATTTCTTGTCATGCCTGTTTGAATATGGTACATTGTAAGACATGCTTCCAAATATAGTGGAGTGAACTGGTTGTTGGAAATCCTCAAACATGTCAAACAAAGAATTACAGAATAATACACTTATTTAATCTTCTGTAATAAACATGAACACAGAAGTAGCCGAGTATGGAATGCAGGTGATTTTTAAAACATGAGACTTGAGAAATAAATAAGCAGTTCCCTGATTTTAGAGGAAAAGACCTCAAGACTGTGCTTCAGACAACACATTAGCATAATCTAGAATTGATTTTTTTAAATATATAATTGCAGTGCAGAACATACCTGGAAGAAGTCTATGATGCATTTGTACTGGGCATTTGTACCTTTAGAATACTTGCCTTAGAGTATTTTCAATTCAGGTGATAACATATGTCTTCCTCTCATTACAGGTGCAGCTACTTGATTTTGCTGCTTGCCTCTCACTGAATAATAGCCATGCCATCTTTTCTTAAGGTACTAAAAGACCAGTAGCCTGGACATTTGAAATACTTTTAAAAACACATCATTCAAATTTTAGCTATGGCTTGTCTTCCAGCTTGGTTTTAAAGGAAACTTACATTTAAATAGTAGAAAAAAAATTAACTTCTCAGTTTTGAGTAAAAGTAGAAGTTTATACACATTGAACAAAAAATACATCTGTTGTTTTCAAGAATTATCCTTTGTATATATGTTTTTCAAAAATCTAAGATACTAAAATCAAATCTAAACTCTGACACTTCACTAATCACACACCTCATAAATAACCCACTAGACTTTGCATGAGTCCCTGTACTTTTGTGAAGCCCAACACAAGACATCTGGTAGCAGGGAAATGTACTCAGGAATATTTCACTAGGGGTTTAGGTGATAGCTGAAGCAATTTAAGCACTATTTTTCTGGTTGAGTTTCCACAATCATATAAGCTGGTGCAGTAACTAACATGGTACATCAGCTGCTAAAAGAACAATTATGAAAATGAGGACAAGTCCCAATTATGAGGTTCTAACCATCAACAGGAGTAGTTGCCCTTCAGATTCTACCACCGTCTTGAGATGGTCTTTATCTATATAAATCCACTGCCTTGACAAACTAGAATGCCATCTTTCTCACTGTAAGGAAGGAGAAACACATTGCTCTATACATCACTTGCAAGCCTAGATGTGTCCACTTAAATTGCTGAAAAAAAATTCACAATAGTTTCTCGACAACAGGCCTACATCTGTTATATTGTAAACGTCACTCGCTACTCATAAATAGGTTTTAGGTTAGGGATGTACAAATAACAAATTTTCCTCTTCAGCACACCAGCTCACCAGTAAGATATATGGAACAAAGATAACTGCTGTGGATGTGTAATAGAACTTGAAATAGTCAAAATGAGATACCCATGCTTTACTTTTTGATATATCTAAGACAGACTTACTTAATTCTCTAGTAAGTAGGGTTTGTTTAGTCTGGTTTTTTTTCCCAGTAAGCCTTCAAATCTTTTAAACTGGAAGATAAATCCCAACTGAACATTCCATTAAGCGTAAAATCAGAAGACTGTCAAAATGAAGCATTTTCTCAATAACTCTTTGCAAATGAAAAGCAAAGCAGTTTGCTCAACTTCTATCTTCCCTGTAAACGACCAGCTCATGGGATCAAATCACCTTGTGACAGGGGCCTCCTATTTCAGTAAGCTTTGTATTTAGTTTAGCTTTTTATGCAAAAAGCCTATAGTATTTCTTTAATTCCATCAGCAGAGCTTGTTTAAACTGGGACATTGAAATCTAATGTCATCCTCAGATAGCAATGAAATCCTTTGTAAAGAAATCTGCCCAGTTTACTTTCATATTTTGATAAGCATTGAAACAGTTAATGCTGCCTCAATTACAGCTTTTTCAATTAATCCTCCACAGAATTCCATACACTTGGGGTGAAAATTCTGCCCTTAGCAACATCTTGGTCTCCTGAGACTTCTTCCCCTCTGCCTCACAATTAACTTTTCCTTCTGTGAAGCTGAAGCAGCTTTTTGTCCTTGGTAACTCCCGTTGTTTGCATTGAAATATTTTGGGAGTTTGTTAGTAGTTTTCCTACTCCAGTAGTATTTCTGTTACTTGGAATACATGGATCTTCTCCACATCAGAAAGAGGTGAAGTAGCTTGTTATTCAACATACAAAATACTAAAAGCTCATGGATATAAAGCAGCCAGTTGTACCACAAAAGAACATGTTAGGCATTGCGTTGCTGATACATCATTTCACCAAAGACTGTGGAACGTGGGTAGGAAGAGGGCTAACGCGAATTCGTTTTCATGAAGAGAAAGTAACAAAAGCAGGAAAACTGTTTATCTAACCCATTGCACAAGGTTTAATTTTCAAAATCCCACAGAGGTCACATCAATTTTCATTTAGACAATTAAATCTTAAGACAAATTTACACAACATACTTTAGTCAAAAAGTCCAGTTGTTCTTTAGAAGATTAAGGTATTCAAGGACCTCTGTCAACACACAAACAGAAGTTTAAACAAAAATTAAAAAAAAAAAAAAACAAACGCATCCTAAGACACAAGGTGAATTTGATTCAACAGATAAATTGATTGACAATGATAAAATTATAAGGTGTATACAACTATTATATCACTCCATATCCTGGGTAAATGTTGATGCAGCAATTTCATAGTGGCAGAAGATTTATGTCCCAAGGCTGCTTATGGAGAACCTGACATACTGTAAGCAGACTCTCTTACAGTGATTTCAGGCTACTTTACTGTAGTTACAATAGTCAATGGCAGAAATACTGGAAAGAGAAATCACAACTCCCAATGCTTAACTAAAATTACTGTCCCTCCACACACACGTCAGAAGATTGTCAGCATTCTGCAGCTTACTTTTCTAAAATTTCTAAAATTTCTCTTATTTGATTTCCTTAACTCTAAAACCAAAATGCAAACTAAGAAGTAAACAAGCATTTGTAGATTACGTATATTAACAAATAATCTATTTTAAAGAAAATTTAGCATCTAGTGTTGCCTCTGTAGAAGTTTTCAGGTATGACATGTTATAGACCATTATTAAAACCTCAAACTCAACCATTACCTGCTAAAGAAGGCATAATGTCTGATTTAAACCACCAACAACATAAAAATCTTGTTAACTTACTAATAATTAAATAATATTCTAAAAACAATTTTAGTGTGCTATCATATTGAAGTCAAAGAAAATAAGAACAAGGAAACAAAACAAAACACAGCTCAGCTAAAACCGCAATGCTTTTGGAAGATATAAGCACTACTTAGTTTGCCATTTACCTTCATGTGTAGGTAATTCACATTAGCTTTCACTGATATCTGTAAGCACATGCTGTAGATAAGCAGCATCTTAAGGAAAAACTCCACTACTTGTGGACAAAGATCCGGTATCACTTGCCAATTTGGTAATGTAAGGTCATTCTAATTACCTTCTCCACACTTTATGCTCTCCTCTGTGGCCCTAGTAATCATGAGGGTTCTTTGAAATGCTGATGCAGCATTATGCTGATTTATTTTTTATTATGCTATATGTTACACTAATCACCAGAATTGCATATTGGGTATTTGCTGAGGTGATATTTAAAATTATTAGGCTACACACTATGAACAAGGATATCCCACACATTTGATGCTACATAAGTAGTATTTCCTGTCATTAACAACAGAGAAAATTACAGCTTCTATAAAGTCCTGGTACTGGACTGGTTTGTTTAAAAAATAAAATAAAAAACAGCCTCTAGTAACTGCAGGGGATTTGCTTGTGCTTCCTAATGAAGTTAAGGACTTTGTCACAGAACAAGTGCTAGGAGCTCTCGAGGCAAAGCCACTGTTTTGTATTTCCCATCTTGTGCTTTGTACTACACAATATTAAGTCAACCAGCATTTATGGTATTCCAATTCGGTAAGTTTCTCTCTCCATTTGACACATAACCCATGTGTCCGCCCCACTGGGTGCACTCCACCAGATTAAGGTCATAAAAATACTCTCCACTTAGAAAACAGGGAAAAATTGTAGCCCATTTTGCACACACCTATTGGGATGCTTGAGGGAAAGTATTCTCAGCTGATTTGCAAAGATCAAAATCTCATAATTTAACTCAACATTGTAGCTAACAGCTGAGCACTGGAAATGACAACACACACTGTGGCATCATTCCTATAATTGCCACTCTGTAATAAAGGGCTTCCAGAAGGGAAGCAGTAATTAAAATGTATTTTTACTACAGCAATCGGGAATAATGATGGGGTTTTTTTCCCTATGGTGATATTCATGTGCAGTGATTCAAAGGCCTGCCTTGTCCAGCAACTTATTCCCCCTTCTCCTAAATTTGGCCCAAAGTAGATGCCTGTAAAGTCCATAAGCATAAAACATCACTTTTGCCTCAGTGCTTTCCCACTAGCCATTTTCATTTAGAGCCTTTCCTGAACTGACAGTGGGTGGCTTTGTATGTGTCAATTACCTCACAGTTCTTACGCAAAGTTTCTTTTATGCTAATCACCACATGGAATGAAAACTGAAACTGATGTTAATTTCAAATTTTATGGTACACACTGTGAATGTTCCATTCAATTTTTCAGGCAGCAGTGGCCTCTTCATTACTATTGTAAGAGATGGATAATATTTGATTCTAAGCAAGAATGAGTTAATTTGTAATAGCAAATCCCTTTATATATAAAGCTATGAGCAAGAATACTCAAGATATGACGATTATTTACATACATGATTCAGAGACCAGTTATTTTTCCTCCTGCTGTATCTCTACTAAAACTCTAGTCACTAACAGAGATATTTTTAGTTGCTATACAAAGCTCGTGGTAGTTTAATTCCATTTTATTTCAAGATAAAAAGCCAAATTAATTATATTTCATTTCAGTCTATTTGATGCAGTTTTTCTCATAATTGAGCAGCTCATTCTCCCCTAATCGGGAAAACATTCCCTTCCTAGGAATAGCGACAATCTGCTCAGCCCTAGTCAGCACCATGACACACAGTCGCTCAGAGGCACTTTAAAACCTCGAGCCTGACCCCTTGTCTCCTATGTGATCAGAAAGGTAGTTCTAATAACCAAACCATAGGACAACTCCCTCACATACGACACTTGTGCCTAGCAAGAGGGCTGACATCTAGCCGAAGCCACACGCACAAAGCCAACTGCATCACTAGTTAAACAAGCATATTCATCAAAACACGAAAAGAAGTGCTTACATAGTGGACTATTTTTGCTTATAGAATGGACTTATTTTCAGTAAAATGGAAAGAAAAGTGAAAAGGCCTTCTAAAAGAATGAGTTGCAAGAACAATTCATCTAGTCTCTCATTCACTCTCTTTCTATCTGAAAGTATTTCAGTTTGGAAAAAAAGACGACAGCAAAGAACAGTTTATGGGTTCACAGACCTGACTCAGTCTTCAGGACATAGATGGTCATTATCTAGTCCAGAAGCACCTACACCTGCAAACCTTTTAAGTTACTGATGATGTGAAAATGCACGTTGCAACTCATCTGTAAAAATGCACTACTGGTAAACAGGAAGATACTATCTCTGTTTCTATAGCTATCATATGCTAAAGCCCATGTGCCTCCGCATGCATATACATTTTACATATGCCAGATGCAGTCCTCAATGTTTAGTTTACCCTTGCTAGAGTTAGCTGAACAAAAAGAATCAGCTAAAATGTTTAGTCCCATTAGAACATGAACTCAATTAATTCTCCTAAGACTGATAATACTTTTTCCTCAGACAAGAATATACATCTCTTCTCTATTGCATTAGAATCAAAGCCGCAAATGAGCAACTTTTTGAAGGAAACAATACGAGTAACTGAAATAATCAAGGTATACATGAAAGTGTTAAAACAAAGTAGAATAAGACAGAAAATATATTACTACAATTCTGATATTTAGGTCAACTGTTCTTCTAAGAGTATCTTTTATGCTTTCATTTTCTTTGATCTGCCAACACCAGCTTTTTGTTTGTTCTTCCAGTTTAATGTGTTCTGTGCTAGTTGAAGAGCTTTTAGTTATGACCCTCATTTGTGAAAGTTACCCTTGAAAGCATGTCTGCCAGACTATCATCATTTCGATTCCATGCTAACAATGCTTCTTTTATGCAAAAAAAGCTAAAACTCCCAGATCCACACACATCGTTGTGCTTATCTCAAAGCTCATCTGGTTGAATAGCATGACAGGCTCTTTTTCAGTTATTGCTCTACAAGAGTCTCATCTATGTGAATTGGCGTATACTAATTACTTTACATCTGAAAGTAAAATACAAGTGATGTCTCCAAAATGACTTAATTTAGAATTATTTCAAAAATGTGTATTTAAATATGGCAGTGTTGCTTTTAAGACCTACATTTCTGCAATCTGGGTCTACCTGTAAAAATAGCCTTTTGAACTGTGCAAGCACCATGAATAGATGGGTTACTCTTGAATAGAGAGGGAAAAGGCATTCTGTAGAAACAGACAACTAATGGATTTTCCAGTTTCCTTCATTTTAGGGTTGTAAAATCCAAGAGAGAAGTACACTTCTGTCAACATCTTGATATACATAAATGTTAGTTCTTCATGCATGAAATAAAAATCTTTGCAATTTTTTATCAGTAATCAAATATGCACTACGAAAACCCAAACAAAATCCCACACAATTTTCCTCCTTCTGATCCACAATGAACTGTGAACGTTACACTTTTCACCAAAGATAACCTACTAAATCACTAGAAGAGGAGGGGGAAAAAAAAAAATCCCCAAAAAACCACTAAACAGAACAGGTAAGTTTACTTACCAGTAAAAAGGAAGAAAAAAAAAGTGTAACAGCCATTACAACGTTCACAATTACCACAACTTCACAACACAGAAGATACAAGAAGAAATAAGAAGTTTACTTGATTAATTTTACTAACATAATGCAAAAATGGTGGGTGGCACCTTTAGAGCAAATTCTGCCTTTGCTTATTTCCCTTTCCAGGGGATACAGTGAATTTGTCTATTCAAATATTTTGAACTTAGTTTGTTATTTTTAGTATAATACTCCCATTGATCAAGATTTCATGAAGGCATCTAAACCCAATTATTTTTAGAGACTTTGATTACAAGTATAATCTATTGCTTTCCCTTCATTATATGCCTACTAATTCAATCAAAGCCAACTATTTGCAGTACTGTGTAACATATTTAAATTGCAATATCCCTTCTACTAATCAGCTTTCTGCAATGAAATGAGCATGCATAAGAATGGTAATTTAAAGAGACGGTCAGATAATGGGCTCCCTGCTGCTTTTCGTCTCCTTCAAGTCATAGGTTATTTCTACACAGGCAAGAAATACAGCTGAACACAGAAAATGCAAACAGAAGTCACCACTAGTCAGGGGAGCAATCCTCAAAGGGTCTCTCTAAATACTATGTATTAGAATAGCTGAGCTTTCAGAACAAAGCCTGCTTGGGCCTCTAGATGTATTAAGAATTGAAGAAAGAAGAAGGGGACAGAGTTGTTTCACTATCTATTATTTTGATGTAAGCGTTGGACATTAGAATTTATATGCCTGAAAAGTCACCTAAAAACATTTATATATAAGAGGCTTTAAAAAAATATACATTTCTCCACTGATAGTGAAGCAAGCACATTTCAGCATTATGTTAAGGAAAACAATGCAGCCCACCCTTTTTATCCAAGTGATAGTACTGCAAGTGATTAAACAAAAAAAAAAATCTACCTATTCAAGGCCAAATCACATCTAAGTGTCTCCTGTGAGCCTTTAAAATTCATCTGCTTCTATGCTGGAACAAAATATCATTTCTGCATCTAGCAAATTTTTTTTTATTCCTTCACCGCTTAGTTCTTTGACAAGAGGGAAGTGATATGCCTTGGCTCTGTAACATTATACCATGAGGGCACAAGCATATTGTCCAGCTGAAACGAAAGGCCTTTATTCAAGAAAAAAAGTTTATCACAAAGCTCTAAAATGAAAGCCTAATTCTTCCTATTGATTTTTCCACAACTCAAGTCCCAGGTTTTCTTCAGAAGAGACTCAATAGCTTGAGCAAACACAGATATTGTTAAGTTTTTGTGCCTCCCACCCCTGGTTTAATTTCATTTGCACAAATTAAATACAAAATAAAACCTCAACACCCTCAGCATATTTCAAAAAATTGAGTCATGTGATGCAGAAAGACCATTTTTCACCCACATAGACTATATAGCTAGGGAAGCAAGTTTAAACAAGTTTGTATCCTGATCATCACAGTTAGTTTGTGTTTAAGTAAATGTTTATACAGAATCCTTCAAAAGTCCTCTGCCGCTTTAAGGTACAACAGACAACTAGCAATAAATAAAAATGCTCTAAAAAAAACCCATAAAATATATTGATGCAGTAAAGGTTATGAAGAGATTCCCAAGATGCTGAGTCCTACATCAACTCAAGATTTTCATGTTGTAAATTAAAGCCCTCCTCTGTGCCCCCCACAGCAAGACCACTGACTTAAAAGAACAGTGAACAACTGATAAAAAATCTGTGTCAATTTATATATGCATCAAAATTGCTGGAAGTAAGTTGATTGAAAAACACTCAATACACTTCTTTATTAAAAGCTTTAATTAGATTCATATTTCAATTCAGTGTACCACTACTCACAGGGATCTAAGTTTAGTGTAACTGATTTTGATAACTCACAAGTAGAGATGAGTTTAGGAAAGCAGGTTGACACTCATTACAAAGTCCAGAAACAGATAACTGAAAGTGGTCTTAAAAATACAGTTTTGTAACAACACTGACTGTTACAGACCCCTCCAAACACTACAGGGCTTACTCTTACGATCTTGCCCAGACATTGCCCCAAGCTATGATGTCCTCAGGCCAGAAACACTCTCTAGCAGTTTCTTAGTGCAACACTGCCTGTCTCCCTACAACAATCCTTATTCAGGGTCTAATGAAAAGTGAAGCCAAACTGGAAAGTAATAAAATATATAAGCTTCCCAAATCAATCCCTTGGTGATAAATACATCAATAGGTATGCACTTTTACATTCAGTCTTATAATATCTGTGTGTTTAAAATTTATTTGCAAAGGTTATAAAGTCTTAATGTGCATATTAATTTCACGTTGCGTTATTTGTGCAGAGGCTGTTAAAAGTGATTAAGAACAGTCAAAGAAAGAAAGAAGCCATTAACAACAGTAGTGATGCGTCCAGTGCTATATTTAACTCCAACTGCAAAAACCGAAATGCAATAACCTGGAAATATCTTATTATGAACCAGCTTCATATCTTCGTTTAATCTTTCAGAACACTGACACTCATCCACTTTCTAACACAACAATTTTCTTCTTTCCAGGTTTCCTTTTCCCATTAAAATATCGCAGAACTTCCTGTAAAGGTATAGTAACTCTTCCAGTCTAATTTCTAATAATTTTAGTAACTTCAGTAAGTTGTTTCATAAACACAATTATGGTATTCAATGAAAGCACCAGGAATTATAGCCAATTGAAATGGATGCCTTTAATTTGGTTCTTGTTTTTTTCTAAAGATAACATAATATTCTGAACAAGAACCATCTGATCTATTAAGAGAACCTACTTGTAGCATTTCCGTATTGACCACAGCTGGCTTTCCAGAACACATGTAGAATAAATGTTACAAAGACATATGAAAACAACACATAAAAACTTACTGTTGCTTCCTTGATGTAGAATCTACATTCTCAACGAAAGCATGAAGTCAGAGTTTGAAGTTATTGCCTGTTAAGAAGTCAAAACAACATGAATGTTAATTAATATAGAATAAACCCTGAATTACAACAGATAATAAGAATCTTTCCACAATAAAGACTATGGTATTTTTTTTTTCCCTCCTCATGAATTAAGAATCACAAATGCAGGACAAGTACAAATAATGTCTTAATATAGACCCTGTCACAGAAACAGCCAAGAAATGCCACCTTGAGACCACAGGAAAACATTTCAGAATGTGCACAAACAGAAGTATAATGAAATGAAAAACAATCTCCAACTCATTCTAGTACTCTAGCAGTAGACAAAAACTATTACAATAAGGACACACACTTTTAGGCAAGTTAAAACTGCAAGATTAGAACCAGGTAATAAAGATTGGACATATGCATTGGACATAACTTTGCTGATTTTTTAAAACATTGAAATAAAGACGGTATTTCCAGTTTATCTATTATTCCATTAGACTTTAGTGTATCAAATCTGAGAAAAATGTAAATCTGATCACTCTGCCAACTGTCTTCTATATAGAACCAGCGACTAAATAGTGCAAAACCAGTTTCTGTTACGTTGTTATTTCCCAAGTTTGACATAAACAGAAGCGTTGTTACATCAGAAAGAAACAGAAAACCAAAACAAAAAAGCATTTTGTATCATTTGCTTATCTTACAGGTAATCCTACTTGTATTTTCCGTTCCTTATATCAAAATACCAATTTCTAGTAAGTAAAAAAATTGTAGTAAAGGCCTGGCTTTGTCAGGATGTCAAATCCATGAAAACAGTTAAGCCCACAGATAACTGTGTTCTAATATATAAAATAAAGTGACTCTGAATTCATAGCATGACTCCTTACATGCTACTGTTTTATGAAAAATCCCTTGCCATATGCCCTCAGTTATTGAAATCCTAAAATTATACAAGCAACATAAAGTTAAAAGTTCTCATTCTGAGCTAAACCGACCTTTCAAAGTAAATACGTATTTACAGCCATTAAAACATCTTAAGTTACAAGTACTGTTCCATTCTCCCCTCTACGTGCAAGCTGTAAGATTAAGTAGAATTACATTTTATTTTCAACTCCATCAGCATGTTACATACTTCATACAACACGAACGCTGAGATTTAATACAAAAGGCAAGATGTAGTTATCCTGCAATGGGAAGACCTTACTTGCAAGTTTATCAAGAAAATAATTGAGATAGAAGTCCATATTTAATTTCATCTCCAGATCAAAATGGAGAAAAAAAGTAAATTACACCAGCAGAGCTTTGGATAAAAGACTGCAACTGACCTTAACCAGCAGAACTTTGAGCAAGTGTCAAAGTAATTGAATGTTAAGAAGTAATAAATAAGAGTCATAAATTGCTCAGCAATAAAGCAATGCAATTAAAACCTTCTTTTTAACATATTTACCACTATGAGAAAACCTAGAAGCAGCTTCCAAAGTAAAGAATAATTTGCCCATTTTGAATGTTAGTATTATGAGGAATTAGTCTTCTAAAACATAAGAGAAGCGATCATTTCTTTTGCTTTACAGGTTGAAAAACACATTTGGTAATAACTCAGATATCGTGCTCAGTATTTTTTCCAATATTCTGTAGTAACATTCATTCAGATCACGCCACTTAGAAAACTTAAAGATCACTCTTTTCAGATTAGCTAGATCATTAAAGTAAGAGTCATTTTGGTACAAGTTGAGATGCCTCAATGCAAGACAAACTATCTCTGTTTCTCAAAGGTTAGATGTGGTGACGGTTTTTTGGCTTTTTTTTAATACTCTTATTTAAAGGAGTTAACTACTATTGTGAAGCAAGAACCAGATTTTATTCAACACATGAATTAACAAAGGATAACCTTCTTCATTCTTTAGAACATTGACATTATCTGTAAGAATTCTGTAAGCACTTCCACTGCTAAAGATACATTAAATATTTTATACATGTTAATTAGCAAGTCTTTACTAACAAAATGAGAACAATAAAGCCTAGAAACTGGGCATGACCCACTGGTAAAATAATGCTTTCAGTTTTTAATTAATTTTGATATTCTACTTAACCTTGGTTTCCAAAGAAAAGCTTTCTGTTTGAATAGGAGCAACGTGAGATCAAAACTGTGCTAAGCAGAGGTTAAAAAAACATGCTTGGAAATGAAACACTTTGCAGCACCCGGTAAACATGAGTTTATTGCCCTGAACAGGAATTCTTGTACCTTGTAAACATGCTTTTCCTGGATAAGATGCTTGACATTATTCTAAGAACTCAACTTGATTACTTTGAACATCTCTCTTGCTGACCCAGTGGCAGGGAACAATGGAGCTGTGTTTACACGCCTACACTGACAAGCTTCAGCCCAGCAGCAGGCATGACAGCCAATCAACCATATGACTTAGATATTTGCAAATATCTTTTAATCTGTTGATTAAGGAAAACCACTGCTAAAGCTTTCCTGTAAACATATCTGTCTTGGTAGAATTCTGGGCCATGTACTTACTGTAAGTGCATGTACTTACTTTGCTTTTTGGACTGCATTATAGACTTGGACTATGATATAAAGATAGCTGTCTTATAGTAAAAGAAAATTAAAAGAGCTCAAACAAAGAATTCCATAGGCTACAAACACTGGCAAAGAAGCCATTGCTTCAACTTAGACTCAGTGCTAAGATTTCATGCGGGAGTTACTCAAGGTACAACTCTGATAATGTAACACACCGCTGACAAGTCATGACAAATGTCACCACGTGGCAGATCTGTGTAGAACCGTAAAAATAACAGCCTGAACCCCACAACTCTTCAACTGCAACTAATCAGTATTTAAGCTTTGTAAAATTCATAGTCCTAGCACATTTACAATCTGCCTTCCTCCTCCCAAACCCTCTACTTATGTAGTAAGTACATCTCAATGAAGGGATTTAAAGCAGCCTTGCTGAGAAGGACGCGGGGTTACTGGTGGATGAAGAGCTGGATACAAGCCAGCATTGTGTGCTTGCAGCCCAGGCAACCAGCCATATCCCTGGGCTGCATCAGAAGAAAGGTGGCCAGCAAGTCAGGCAGTGCATTCTGCCCCTCTAATCCACTCTGGTAAGACCCCACTTGAAGTACTCCATCCAGCTCTGGAGCCCTCAGCACAGGAAAGACATGGAAGCACTGGAGTGGGTCTAGAGGAGGGCCACAAAACATGGTCAGAGGGATGCAACAGCTCTGCTGTGATGACAGGTAGAAAGAGTTTGGGTTGTTCAGCCTGGAGAAGAAAAGGCTCTGGAAAGACCTTATTGTAGCCTTTCAGTACTTAAATGGGACCTGTAAGAAAGATGGGGAACAGACATTTTAGTAGGGCTTGTTGTGATAGGCCATGGGGTAAAGGTTTTAAACTTGATACAAGAAATATTTAAATTTTTTATTTTTTTTTACACTGAGGGTGGTGAAACACTGGGACAATTTTCCCAGAGAAGTGGTAGATGTCCCACCCCTGGGAACATTCCAGGTCAGGTTGGATGGGGCTCAGAGCGACCCGATCTAGTCAAAGATGTCCCTGCTTACTGCAGGGGGTGCACAACACGACCTTTAAGGGCCCTTCCAATTCAAACTATTCTATAATTCTACAACAAAAACTCCTCACTGCCCCTTGTCCAAAAGGAAGAGCAAGACCCCTGGGATGAGCGATGGAGACCTTCAATAAAATTTCAGCCTGACTCTATCAAAACTATTTCTTCATTTGTACATTTTATAAGCTTTTCAACTAACTTGTCTATTTGCAATCTGAATTAAAAGTACTCTCATTTATCTTAACATGCACATGAACAACCACATAAACAGCAACACTTCCTCACTAGGGCAGCTATAGATTGGCAGATTATGGCAAGTGAGCACAGTGAGAAGAGCCCCACCTCTCAAACACACCTTCCACTTTAGCTCAAGCACAGCACTGCTACACTGGCCTCTGTTTCAGCTTTGTGAGCCAGACAGAGGGCTGGCACCAGAGGAACTGGTACAGGAAGAAGTGTCTTGCCAGTGACTGGTAACCACAGAAGGCTGACAGGGCTTCATATACCAAAATGCACACAGTATGCTGTTCCAACAGGCCTGAAACATGTTAAAAAGATGCTTTAAAAGGAAAGAGTTAACCACAGAATAATCAATTCCTTTTTTCATGTCTGCTGCTGGCAGAAGCTTACAGCAGGTGGTATGCCAGGTTACTGGTCAAAATAGTTCAAGCTATTTAACATCTACCCCATCCTGAACTTGAGAATATAAAAACATAAAATCATGCAGAGTAAGCATAAGTAGGTTCGTATCAAAGTTGCTAATCAATGGTTTCTTAAATCAGTTAAAAACTTAAGAGATATTTAATACTTTTAAGAGATCTCTTTCATGACAATTGCATGAAAAAAAACTTAAGAACAATGGCAAAAAAAACCCCCACTGCTTTACGGAACAAGTTAAAGATGAACTAAATCTATAAAGCAGTAATAAAAGCACACAAGAGTCAGCAAAAGAGTTCTATAGAAATCAGGTTTTATGTAGTGAATCATAAAGAGGTGAAACTTTTTTATTATGCCTAGGCAATTTATCACATTTATATGAGCAAATGTATGTCCCTACGTGACAGGACACTGAAAGGGATGCTTCACTCTATTTCTGACTCAATAAAGGCCCCACTTGTGCTTCTGTCATATTTTACATTTACTCATTCAATACAGTCCCTCAGTCACAGGTATTTCATTCACAAAAGCTCAAACACAGGGACAGTGAGAAGCTGAACTGATTAAGTAAAAAATTCCTGTGTATTTTTTAAAATACACACATTGGTAAATGGAAGCAACTAAATATGAAAAAACAAAACCAAAAAAATATTACAGAAACATAATATTTGATGCCAAACATTATCCAGAAAAGGGTTTGCAACCACAAGCACATGCTTGGTACAACACAGTTGATAGCCTCCAGGAGATGTTAAGTTGCATATTTAGCATAGAAATCTCATCAGTACTGAACTGCATCTGACCCAACAAATCTGATACTTCAGGAGCAAGTCTTATTTTACTGCATACCCATCAGATCAGGAAGGCAGATGTGTTATCATCATGCAATATAATCACACTGCACTATACTGCACAGAATCATAAAGATTCATGAACTTAGGCCAGCAGTAGGTCATGTCCATACTACCTATCAATGGATGGTGCCAGCATATCCTTATCCTGTGCTGGATTTTCTGGTGTTGTTTTTTTAGAACATCTGTAACGCACTTATACCAGTAAACACACTATAGCCACAGCACGCTGGTGTCCCCACACCTGCTGTCTATTCATCTGCTACTGAGAACACATGACTACAGTCAAGACCAAGCTTATTGGTTATGTTTCCCATGTCTTCACATTTCCACCAGCACCCTGTTCTCTCCCTCTGGGAAAGAGTTCTCAGAGGACTGCCAGATGTCAAGGATCATAAATGAAAAGAACCTATTCAATCCTAAAGTAAGCAGCCACTAAAGTGCAACAGATGTGCTACTCCCACTTGAAAAAGAGCTTTAAAGCATTGATGATTAAATAAATAATACTTCTGAAAAAAAAAGCTTTCTACTGCATAGGTCAGAGATCTATAGTGTGTCATTTATAATAAAATAGGGTTACAAGAAGCAGTTATGGTTAGTGATAATTAGCAGGAAATGGGGGCGAGAAGAAGAAAGTTCATCTTTTAAAAGAAGCATCAAAAAAGAATATGTAAAGAAATTTCTCTTTCACTTCTTATTCATCTGACATTTCCAAAAGTATCCCATGCCTTTGGAAAGCTGATTTTAAAGAGTTTGAAAGAAAGAAAGACTAATTGGAGTGACCCAGCTTTGTATGATTGCCAGTTGTTTTTAATAACTTCTAAAACCATAGGCAAAACAGTGAATTGATATTTACTCTAATTTTGTCACTCAAGCTACCCTTTAAAAAAATACTATTTACAGCTACCTTTCTAACTCACACTCTCTTTCACATATTTCAACTTCACTCCCACCAGATAAATATTTGTTGACCAAGTGACTTTCACTAGACTGAGGCATTAGCTTATTCTGTAGTTTCCATACTGACAACTACAACTAGGAGTTGTGCTCACCAAAAAACACTTCAGGTTAAAAATATAAGCTTCTTGTAAGCTTTCATTTAGATGTCTTTTTTTTGACTACACTATGAACTGGCTCACCTTAGTATTTAACACTTCATATGTAAGTGAATTACAAGTGAGTCACAGAAAACAACATGGCTTGGTAATTTGTTTTAGCAAGTACAACTGGTTGGCTAGTAATTAAAGGAAAGACCTTTGGAAGGGAACTGACAATATATTTAGTTCTTTTCCTTCTTACCTTAACAAACTTTCATTGAGAGATCCGTAATCAGAACATAATGAGATAAGACAACAAGAGATTTGGGAAAACAGGAGTAGCAAATAACAGACAGAATGGGAAAGAGAGTTAGAAGCAAAAATGAACAGTGATAGGAAAACATGCTCAAGAAAGAAAACATCGAAAAAGTAGGAAAATTAAAAAACACATAGGGGAAGAAAAAGTTCAAAAACAGGACAGAAAGGGGACTAGATTAGACTTCAGTTGCAAAGAATGACAAATATAACAGGGCACAGTGTAATGGAGTGCAAGAATAAAAGAAGGCATGCTAGGAATAGTCCTTGAAGCAGCAAGGCTCTTCACACTTCATCTACTTGTTAAGGCTCAGAGCTCACTACACCAGGAGAACTGTTCCACAGAGCTACCCAGCCTGGGAAGGACTCCTGTAACAATCACTCATTCACAGCTAGGTTTATTAATTTAAGAATACTGTGTATAATAACTCAGCTCAAGTTGTAGAAATATGGCCTTTAACTTTTAACTCTTGTAACTGACCCAGCAGCATATCGACCTCTGGTAGTTCTTGTTTATTGTTACCTTGCTAGTCCCCAGACATTTGTTAGTTTACCAGAATGGGCTTGCAAACAGTTACTAGACTATGGAAGAAAGCAGGACAACTTAAGGGCACCTCATCTTCATCCCCACAGTAACACCCTTCTTTGCCATGGACATTTCAGTGCAAACCTCCTTTCACCTGCTTCACATTGAGAACAGCTAAGCAGCTATTAAGAACGCTTATGTTCCAAGCCATTTGTACTTGGGTGTGCCTCCCCTGCCAGCACACTCATCTTTTTGGGACTATCTCCTATGGTTTTGGTAGGCAACATCTTCTCCTCTGACAGGACTAGCTGAGGGGAGACAGAGTAAAATAAGGATGCAAAACCTTCCTCTGGGATTATCCACAATTTGTATATTAAGTTTTACAAAAATAAAATATAGTAACACTTATTTCATTCCAGATAAGCAACGTAGCATCAGCACATTTTTTTCATGCAGAGTATGACTGTTTTCAAGCAATTAGGTTTACCAAGGCCCAGACCTACCTAGATCCATAATAAGCCAGGCTCTCTGTAGTCTTCCACTCCACACATTGCAAGTACTCTGCTGCTGACATGCTATCTTTCGCTCAGCCACCAGACACACAGCCCTGGTGTTGTTTGCTGTCTTACAGGGAGGGCATCTAGGCTCACTGAAGTTTTTCCCTCAAGTCACAAATAGCTAGTGTTGCAGTTTTTCCATTAGTAGAGTATGGCACTATCTACACCTTCCTTTAAATTATTTCCCCAAAATTCTCTCTTCTATTTCAGCTTCTTCTCCATTTTGCAGCCATCTCCACAAATCATCAACGATCTGTAACTGTGTAATGTTTTCATAGAGAAGGCTAACACTTTGCTTAATTGGCATTCAGAATACAGCAGAACTCATTTAAAAGCCAAAAAATAACTCAAACAAACTTATTCCTCCAGCTAATAAAAGCAACAAACCCCAGAACTGTTGTGCTTTACTCAGAACAAGCCCTCAGTGATATAGCAAAGAGTGCTGGGAAGTAGTTTTCCCAGGTGTGCTCAATGATCCTTGGCATATATTACCGGCTTGCTCTCCCTCTCTCACTTGTCTTTCATTTGCTTCTCTTTCTCTGCTTGCCTCATAATGCAATGCACCAGCTTGACCCAGCCTCCCCTTTGCTGAAATGCCACACCACTTGCTCATGTGCAATAGTTTTGAGACTTTGTGCCCCCCAAAAAAAAACCACCCTGCAAATAAATTAATGCAAGACTTTGCATTAAATTTGCTTTGCAAAGCCTTAAAATAGGAGACATTTTGTTACAATAAGCATTTTGATGTTGTGAGCCTCTATTCTTCAGAAGTATAACAGTTTTTCTGACCTCCTGGGAAAGATACTCTTAGGGGGATTGGCTGCGCAGTGTAGCCAGCAGAAGCCGCTGCAAAGATTGCTTCTGCAGTTACCAGGATGTTTTTAGACAACTTTTTTTGCTATGATATACTACTGACTGTAACTCTTGAACAATGCTCTGGAACACCATTTTTACCTAAACTTCTACTTTTTTCTCCTTCTTGCCTTCTCCCAATTTTTTTTTCTTACAGCTTTTAGTTACTTTCTAAATTCTCTTTTCTGTATGTATTATTTAATCTATGACTATTTATAAAATAAAAAAGGAATAAAAAATACTGTATACTCAAATCATCACTCAATTCATGATTCTTTTAGCTTTAGCAATCCTTTTTTCACTTGGGTATTTACAGTGTCAAGTTCTTAGTATCTTGTTGTATCACAGCCTGGAGCCCTGACCTTCACTGGAGTGCGACTACAGCAGAATTATAATAATAAATAGTTATGTGCTATCTCTTTTCTGCAGTTATTTAACACAATTATTACTAGAGTAATACCATTACATGTCTGTGTCCAGATGCTTTTCTGAGAAAATGGAAACATTAATGTGAAGCATGGCTTACCATTAAACAAAGTGAAAATATATTGTTGTCGAAGAATTACAGCAATTAAAGGGAAAGCTGCAGCAGAGCTCATCACATACGTTAAAAAAGATATTTTCTTTGCTTTGGATGTAGGAAAGTTGTGGTTTCAGATAATTACTGGAGGTACTAATAAGAGAATCAGGGGAACATTGATATATAGACAACACTAAGTGCATTCAGTAATGTGGAAATTGCTTATAATATAAGGTTTCAGCAGTTTTAGATTATTCACGTGCATAAGTTCTCTCCTAGAACACATATTTGTTCATGTAAACATATTACAGTTTTGTAAATTACAGGAACTGAGTGACTTCTATCCATATTTTTCCAAAACAAAATTTCACTAAGGAAACAATTCAAGCCCATAAAGTTTTAACTACCTTTGTAATTGTTAGGGAAAAAAATTGAAAAAAAAAAAAAGGCTGAGGCTTTGCTTCCCTGACAATGTCACGTATGTAACTGTGTCCAACTTGCCTTTTCCTGAAGTATTCAGAAAAAGTGTATTCCTATTATTTCCCCTCTCAGAGCTCCAAAGTAAAATGAAAAATATTTTCTACAAATTGCTTGCATTCAGAATTTATTCAAGCTTTAATCTTGATGAAAAGAACTATAATTGCAAATGTCAGTGTGATGCAAAAATTAGTTAAAATGTTTTTACATTTTGTAAAGTAGTTGTCTTACCGATCAAAAACTCTGCCTACTCATGGGAAGCTTTTTGTCTTTGTAGGTAATAGTGATAGCAAGGACAGGCATTCATAAAAATATACACCAAAAATATTTAAAATTAACAGGGAACTGTATCTGAACAGAAAAAACAAGCTTCCAAATAGCCAGAGCCATTGCCTAAGTAATGTAAAATAAAAGCAATTTTTGAAAAGTATCATTGCTGTTGTTCCACCTTAACTTAAACCAATCAGGACTTACAAACCTTTGAAGACCCTTTAAAGGGACTCTACAATGCACTACTCAAAGAAGACCTCTATGTGTACAAATTGTATGACTTTACCTTTTAAAACTAAACAGTGCTAGTAAAATGGTTCAAAGATGTTTACATTCAATGAATACAGAAAACCGAAGATTATTTTTAATGCTTAAGATTAGTGATTGCAACTACAACATAACTTCCTCCATCTAGCACTAAAATCCCCTTTACAGTGAGTATCACTGGCAATGAGTAAGAGTTCACATACTGAGTAAGTACTACTTCTAAGCTGTTCACATGCATTTATATATGTGCTACTCAATATTTTTTTGAGATTGAAGAGTTTTAAAAATGGCTTGTCTACCCTAGCCTGCTCAGCTTACCCATGTCTCCTGCTTCGAGAGAAGTATGTTGTGGGGATCTATGTCAAAGGCCTTGCAGATGTCCAGTTCGATGGCATCCACAGCTCTTCCCTTGCCCACTGATGTAGCCACTAACTACTACACCAGCAGTAGTTAGTGAGGTTCAGACTAGATATTGGGAAGAATTTCTTTACCAAAAGGGTGGTCAGGCACTGGAACAACTGCCCAGGGAGGTGGTTGAGTCACCATCCCTGAACAGGTAGATGAGTTTTTGAGGGACATGGTTTAGCAGATAATGGGTGCGGTTGGACTCGATTATCTCAAAGGTCTTTTCCAACCAGAGAGATTCTATGATTCTATGATTCAATCATATTTTGATCAGAAATTAAATAACATTAGTTGAGGTATTTGCTTACAGTGAAAATCAAGAATCAGTTCTAAGGTCTTTGCTGTTACTATATGAAATCGTTCTCTATTTGGATTCTTACCAACTTCTCTTCTACATAATAAAAATAATAATTTTGCTTTTAAAAACTATGTGTATTTTCTTTATTAGAGACAGACTGAGAAGAGAGAAAGTCGAAAAAATAGGCAAGTGAACAGTTCATGAAGCGATCATTGTAATGACAAAATTTCAAGACACAGTGCACAGTTTTAGTAAGTAAAAATATACCAAAGCTATTAGTTCTAACACCTGAACTTTAGGAAAGTACTTTGCACATTTAACAAAATTTGAAATTATATTTTATGCTTTTGCGATACTCTGGAGATAATTAGTGAAGTAATTATTGGAAAGGTCAGTTTCTTAAATGCTGTATTTGCATTTATTCAAAACCTTTTTATTTAAATTCTGCAAATTAAAACTGCTTTTGACAAAGTTATATAAGCTTTTCCGCAAAATGTCTTTTTTAAAAACTCAGAATAATCATTTTTATATTAAACTAAGAATTCAGTTTTTCCCCTCAGATTTCCCCTTCTGTAATTTCTACAGAAATACCAGCAAATCTTGGGAGAAAAGAATGAATGAATGGTGATGCTGTCTTTTACTAGAAAGAAACCCCGTTTCTTAATTTTGAAAAGCATGATTTTACACAAGAAAAATTTTTAAGAATACTTTATATAATATGTCTCTTATTATATCTATATATATTATATTATGGTGTGAGATGTTCAGATGAATGCTGGCTCAGCGTTCCCTTCCTTGCATGAATTCCTTCTCTAACCAGGCGACACCATTTTACTTTGCACCCATAATCTTTTGAATTCAGCAGCTTTGTTCAAGGCACTCTATTTATCATACTGAGGAGGTACAAAAAAGCCAGATCAAATGCATTCTACTTTTTTTATTTTTAAATAGCTTAATTATTAACTTGAAAGGAACTTTTATGTTCAAAGACTCTGAAAGTTTGTAAGGAGTGCTTCTAGTGAACATCAGCTTCTTAAAAACAGAGGTCATGTCTGGAGAGTCATTCAATTTACGTATCTAATACTGGACTCAGACACAATGCCTCAGCTAACTAGTGCCACACTAGTAGGTTAGTAGGTATCTGGCCCATTACTGTTGTCAAAGAACAGAAAGGACTCTGGCAAGCTAAAGAAACTGTTCTTTGCTCATCACATGGACCAACATGCCCGAGCTCAGAAGCATGAAGCTACTGAGATGTAGCAGCAATGGATTAATGCTGTGAAAAGCAGGTTAAGAGGCTGTTCTTCACTGTATTCTGTCTGAAACATATTGACTACTGGTTTAAATTATCCTCTTTGACCTTCACGGTAAAATGGACTGCACTTATTGTCAGTTATAATCCAAAAGATGTCATTACAAGATGTCACATGTATGGATGGTTATTTAATCTCAGGGCTTGCATATGGCTACACCTCTTCAGGAGATTTAGTTTGTGAATCCTTATCAGGGATTAGGGAATCTAACATACGGATGCTGTGCAAGTGTGGTCACTGGTACAGGATTAGAACCATACTAAAAAGGATTGTGTTGGTGCTCACTGAATTTCTTCTTTAGGAGATTCTGTAGAGTTTCCAGGAAAACCTTAAAATTTCCATATCTTCCAAATTAATCATTGTAAGAGGAGTCAACATAATTTTTTTCCTTTTAAATGTGAAAGATATATTAAGGATAGGTACCAAGAAGACAGCTGTGTGATTAGGAACTTTGAGCAAATTGATCTAATGAAAGATGATCTTTAAAAGGTCCCTTCTATCTGAAAGCATTCTATCATTGTATGAGAGCACAAAAAGAAAAAGCAATTCTTCTCCTAACATCCTGAGTGTAAAAATGAGGGATACATGCCTCCCACATCCTACCATTGTATTTGTTAAACCAATACTGCTATGCTAAAGAAAACTACTATCCGTCATCACCTAAAATTGTATTTAAAGAATCCTTCAAAAAAAAAAAAAAAAAGCAGAGACAGGATTGTTCTATCTGGTTGGTGATAAGTCTTCCTACATCTGCTTCCTCTATTAAGACTTCCTCCTAGTTAGTGCAGTTTCGGATCATTGATATTCAGTGCCTTTGCAAAAATAAACCATCACAAAAGAAATCAAGGGACAAACCGGCATTTAACTAACTCGCACATTTCTACTATACTACGTTTTCCTAAACAATGGACATAGATATTCTCCTCTGGATTCTGAGTACAAACTTTGCTCTGTGTCAATGATTACTTCAGGAAAAAAAACCCAAACAAATTATATTTTTCCTTACGTATCAGCAAACTCTCAGTTTTAAAGTTCTTGCTAGGAAGGGTTCAGAATGTCAAAATATTTTCATTATCTTTCCTATATAAGAATAACTGGGGGGAAATTACAGACTTCTATGTCCACAAATTTATCCATAAATTTATTTCTAATCCTCTGACTACTTGAAGAAGCTCATATAATCCTTTCCCTTTTCTAAAGCAATATACAAATAGTGGTGATTGTGTTTACATGTTCAGTTAGGAACACCTGTACATAACACACACACAACTTTGCATATTTCTATTTCCCTAATTTTCCAAGGACTTTGAGACACACAGAAATGAAAAAAACACCTTCTCACCTTAGGTGACCTCACAAGTCGTGCTTGTCTCTGTCTTATAAGAGGTCCCATATAAAAGAAAATAGGAAGTGTACATGGAAATGGAAAGGAAGATCACAGCGAAAGAGAACAATGAGAAGCAGAAAAATAAAACAGTAGGATGGTAAGAAGGAGAACAAATCTAGGAAGAAAAGAGGAGAAGAAACAGAAATGAAAGCAGAGACGTAAGATAGGAAGTAAATGTCAAACAGGAATCAACTGGAAAAAACTGAGAATGGATTAAATAATGCTAAGTAGGAGAATAAAATACTAGCCAATAAAACGGGAATGGTAGGTGGCAGGAATATGCCTAAAAGAAACTTGTAGAACCAAAAATGAAGAGAGAATATGCCCATATTTTTGAAGTAAGATTAGAAGAATAAAATCAGGACAACTTGACTGCAACCGATCCTGGAAATAATTGCCAGAAATCTTTTAGTTCTTCCATCCCTAACACTCAGTTATTCTCCTTTAATACTTTTCCACAAATTGAACAGATGACACAGTATTTCAAAAGCCAATAAAGTACTATATGGCCAGAAATAAGCTGTATTAACTAGTGCAGGAAATGCTGAAGCAATTACGATAATGACTCATCATTAAAATTATTCTTCCTTTCTAAAGTGGTCATAGCTGCAAACAGCTTATGATTATCTGAAAGTAGCCTGTCTTCAAAAGAAAGGGCAAAAGTATTTTTGTTTAAGAAGTCAATTGAATGCCTATTGTGCCATTTACCACCACCTTTTTCCTACCTCAGAAGGGTTAGTTTCTTCTTTGGTGCCTCATTTATATTCCACGGTATAAGGTTCATTGATTACAGTCAGGAGAAAAACTTACAATGAAGTGAATTATAAGTTTTATTCCCAAAGGCCTTTAGATTTGAGTAAAAGTTGCAGATAATATCCCTTAGGCTTCTGAGATATAGCATGGCAGAAAATTGCTTCATATTGCTTAATTTGGAAACATTAACATAATGGAAGACAATCAATAGGCTCTAATAATTACACCAAACCCACACGATTCCCACAAGTAAACATGTGCTTTATGTGGTATACAAATTGCAATCCTGTAAAATGCATAATTACATTCTCTGTAAAGCAATTCATCAGAAAACACAACTATCTTGCTATACTCTTGAGAGTATTTCAAAACTTCATTCCATAATACCAGCAATATCAGTTAAAACAAGTTCTAAGAGCAAACAATAGCAAGCAGGAGCTGTGATAGTTCCCTCTTCAGGTACCTGAATACAAAAAAACAAACATCACAGGAATGGAATCCCTAAATTCCCTTCTATCTGTAACTAACAGAAAGAAAAGAAACAATTTTAGAGCAAATGCTTGGGGTTGGCAATGGGAAAACTTCGCTTTGCACCCAGTGCTGATGGGTATCTTGCAAAGGCATTCTCGCATCCTCCTGAATAAAGGGAAGATGGTTCCTCATGCCATTAAAAAACAGGGAAAGATCTAGAAACACCTTTTTGGGAACAGGCTTACAGTGTCAGAGACGAGTAATGAGTGATCCAGCTTTTATTCTCTCAATGTAAAACCTTTGCTTCTCCCATATTCTTTTCACAGGAACTGAGGATGCTCTTAGTGGTTTTATGTACTATGAACTTTTACCTTACTATAAAAATACTGCTGGCAGTCTAGGGACCATAAAAAGACTTACTTACTGCAATACCCCTAATTTTGATGAATTGCAGCTCATCAAAAGTTACAATGTACCTAAAAATAGAGTGCTATGTTTTATCCTTAATATGTGAGCTGAATGCAGAAGCACTTCTATACTTAAATTTACAAGCCTGACTAGATTCAGGGCATATTAAGAGAAGAGATACAGGAGAAGAATTAGGATATGGCTTAGAAGTGCATATCACAGAAGTCCTTCTTCTACGCTGCAATGAAATTGTCTAAACACATGAGACTATTCAGAGGTTAAGTATTATTGTACAACTAGGGCCCATGTAACTAAGCTGGAGGCTTTTTTCCAGCTCATGACACAGCTGCTAATACTGTTGATCTGTGACTTAGTCAGTCATTTGCCTTATTGGCATAAATCCTTTGTGGTCTCATCTCTGTTAGCTATCACAGCATAATTAGTTTTACATATGCTAAACAGTTCTTCAAAGAATGGATAAGTTAAAGTACAAACAAACAGGTATTACACCCAATTTAGGAGAAGATAAACAAGGTTGAAAATTGCAACAATTTCCTAATATCACATCACATAGTTTTGCTTTGGTCGCTTTCCTGCTACATATTCTACAGCTTAGAATTATTTGATCCGATAAATACTTTGTTCAGGATTATCTGGTCTGCACTATCCTAGGTGATGTCTCAACCTCTGCTAATATACGTACACATGGTCTACTTGAATCTTAACAACTTCCTAACCTTTAGGATCTCAGCTTTGAAACTGTAAAATTGTAAATGTGTAACAATAAATAATATGCTCATTTTTGCATAAGAAATATAAGGCAATGCCCAAGAAAGGTGACCTTTTGACTATATGTAACTCTTAAAAATTATAAAGACTGGGTCTTTTAGATTTGCTGTTACTATTTAAATTAACATATTAACTTAAAACTGCAAAGAATTTTTTTTTAACAAGAACCAATCACTGATGGCAGAGGAAAAACAATTATACCAGCAATTATGAAACTACCAGAGATCCTAGATTTGGTTCCTATACAGGCAATGGTCTTTAAGCATTACAGACTACCTATTTCTCAAAAATCCACTGTGAGTGCCCTACCTCACACCTATTTCTGCTCTGTTTCAGGTTCTTTGCTCCAACTTTTCTTTACCTAACCTCAGCTATTTCTCCACTGCTTCCTGTCCTGTTTATCCTCTCCATGCCTCTGTCCTATTCTTATTCATCTTCTAGTGTGCTAGTGGTGCTCTCCTGCCACTTTAATGCCCAATTTCCTGTCTTCTAGTGTCCTCTACACTTTCCTGTCCTTTCTCTCGGCCCTTGTTAAAAGCAGAATCAATTTTCTAACTTTCTAACTAAGACTCTTCTAAGTAATTTCATCTTCTGAAAGTTAACTGCATGGTTTTTTTAGACAGTGTCCATCTCTAAAAGTGATAACATTTAAATTTTATGATTATTGCCAAGGTAGTGGTGCAGTGGTATGCAGAAAGGCCATTGCTCATACTTACTTCTATGGAAACCAAGGCCATCCTTGAATGGTGCAATGCTGTTAAGTCAAACGAGCCCCTCTTATTTGATGGCCGGCATCTAATAAGAACCTCAGCTGTACTTTTGCCCCTGATCCTGGATCTCCATTCCTGAATACAGTTTCTTAGTGAGTCCAGTTCCCATCTGCTGCTGTGTCCAGTCTGGGACCTTTGCTGTGCCTGCTCTGCAGCATCAGTGGTGACATATAGTCACAGAGGGTTCAATTTTGTATATTTGTATGTATTTTATTATTTTCTTATTAATGCATTATTATTGTTGTTGTTGTTATTATTATTATTGGCTCATCGCAGCTGTTTTAGTTTCCAACCCACAAGTCTCTCTCTCTCTCTTTCCATTTTGCTTTCCCTAGGGTGGGGGGTGGATTGATATTAAAACTGCCTGCATTTAGATGCTGACCAAGCCGGACACACACACACACACACACACACACACACACACACAGAGGAACTAAACCGTGACAATGGTGTAGCACATTCAAGCTCAATCAGGATGACAAGAGGAGACAAGAACTAGCTAGTGGAAGACAGACAGTTCTTACCTGATAAATGGGTGAAAGGAAGCAACCATCCAGTGTTCACCCAGTACCTGACCTGTTGTAGTACAGTGCAGTCTTCTAAACATTTTACAGAGGTTTGGCATGGGCACAGAAATGCCTAATCTTCTGTTTGCATGTCTTTTTATAGGAATATAACTAATAGAACATAGGAATTTAACTGATCCTGATTGTATTACCTTTTTCCCCTCTTCGCACTGTCTTTTCTCATTACCCAATTTATCTCTCTCAAACTATAATAACAACAACAACCTCCAATAATACTTAGCTTTTACACACCCTGCTGCTCTTGCTGTGGTGAAATTCCATTTGAACTCAATGGGAGCTTTGAATGAACAAGCACTACAGGATTCTCTCCTTGATTTATAACAAACAATGCACTATAGCATCTAGATGGTATTTCGAAAAATTTAAAAAAAATTACATAAATCGTCTCACAACGAATGCTATTTAACAGACTACTATTATCACTAAGGATATATTGGTAATCTTGGAGCTGGTGGCAGCAGGAGCATTTGATTTTTCTATTCTTATGATTAACCTCAGTAGGGAATATTTTGCCTTTTTTCCTGGGAATGTCTATGTTACAGACTCCTCATAAGTTAACAAGACCGTTACTGAAGAGTGATCTCTACAGGTCTATTCTTCAAAGCACAGTAAACTTAATTTAATCACAGCTTCAAAATACTATATAATAAAACTAATTTAATTACACTTAGCAATGGCCGCTAGTCTCATTAAAATGCTAATGAGGCTTATAATTATTAAATTGCTTAATGATTGTTAATAGAAATAAATGATAAAATAAAGCTTAAGCAGGAAGTCAGAATGCCCTCAGGTAGTTTTTCTTGGAGACGGTTTCACGTGATGTAGTTTCTTTGCACTATTCAGTAGAATAAAGTTGGAGGTAAGAGGACATGAAAGAGAAGAATGCAGTTGGACATGTAGCAAATTCCTTGTCTCTTCTTAAAGTACTTAAATACAGCTGACATAATCTTCCATTGTCTGGAATAATTTGGAGTATTTGTTTTCTAGTCATGTGCCAAATATAGAATAACTGAATGCATATCTAAAACTCATGAACCATCCAATTCACAAGAAATATATTTCTTACAGCATTTGTCAAGTATAGTAGTGTCATACTATCTGCATCAGTATGAAAATCATCGTAACCGAGAGTAAAAATGAGGCCTGTAAATGCTCAGAGATAGAGATACAGATCACTCTGAATTATTTTTAAAAAATCTAATGGATACAGACAGTTATTGTAAGACCCATTTCCAGGGCAAGAAGGAAAAGGAATTTAGTCACCGAGTTATGAGAAAAGGAGATTTGTAATCGCTGTGTCTTTCTTATATCTAGGAATATTTATAGGAAAAACATGGAGCATGCTGTTTTTTCAAGGCAAAAACATTAATGGAGATGAGCTGATTTTGACAAAACTTACGCCAGGGTAAAAGGTGAGAGAGAGAGACTGGGTGTTCTGGAAATAAGAACTATTTGACTCAAATGAAAAACAGCATTTGCACACACAATTTGCAGCCTATTCAATTGAAAAGATGCTGTTCATGTTCTAAAATGCGAACACAATTCAAAATCTCAAAAAGCAGCTGTTGCCATTTGGCCAAATGTAAAGCAGCCTCGTGTATTCCCACATTTTGACAGCTATTCTGTGGCTGGATGGGTGTCAGGCAGAGAGCAATGCGAGCAGCTCCAGCTCAGAAACAGACAGCAGTGCTGAGCCTGACCGCGACAGCTCCATGTGTTAGTGGGGTGGAACTCCCTGAGCTCTTATTAAGGGGACTTTGAGAGCCAGCACGCAGCCAGGGAACTTCTCCCGAAGGCTTATGAATAGTGACAAGGAAGGAAAAGCAAAGGACCAAAGCAAATGAAAGCCAAGCAACACTGACTGCTTTTTGGGTCTTCTAAGATGACTGCACTGACAATAAATGGCTTCTCTAATCCTCCAGTAGGATCTCTTTAGGTCTCCAGGACATAATGTTAATTTAGAGCATATTCCAAACACGCACATTACCCATTAACTAAAAAGGAAGTGAAAGGCACTGGCTTGCCAGACAGAAGCTACCATTGGCACTACAATGGCTGACACTTGGCTCTTCCCAGCAGTCAGGCCTCGCTAATGAGAAATGAAACCTTTCACAGCTTCAGAAAATAAGTCTCCCTCCTTTTCAAGACTACTTTTTATAAGACCTACCTTGTATGTATCATTATTCCCTCATTCCTTTAAAAGCATTGTTTCTTGTGTGAAGTACATTCGTCCTTCTAATCAAGAGAACATTGCCACGCATCAGTACCTCACCCAAGGGGAGAAAAAGTTATAAAATCAGAGTCTCTGTATGAGTAGAAAACTGAGAAAAAGGTAATATGAATTAATTCAGCAATCTAAGCTTGCAGTTATTAAAAACCACACACTTTGGGAGACTATAATAAACAGTATTCACATTTCTAAACTTTTCTACCCTGTTCTCCAATCTGTTATTTTTCTTTACTAAGTATAATGTTGCCTAGACAATGTTTTCTTGGTATCAAAGTTAACACTGAATGTCATTTCAATCTCAGAGGTAGTAATTTTCCTTAAGTCTTAGCATATGCTTTTCCTGTATCGTGTTTTCTGAAACACTTAAAAATAAATATTTTGGGTGCACGCCTAGTCATGCACAACCAGAATCCAAATTGATTACACTAGAATGCAAACAAAGTTGAAGTGATTCTCTTGGAGAAAAGTATTAACAAAGACTTTTCCAGGATATCCTACGTATTCCTACTTATGGAATAATTCACGCACTAACTTTATTCATTTATAGCAGACAGCAACTGGAATTGCTGTGCCCTCCCTTTAGCAATTCATCTGCAGAGAAAATTCACAACCATAGATCTATTCGTTCGGCTAGAGATTATCAGTAGATTTCAGATATCTGGAGATTTGCTCCTCAAGGCAAATGCTAAGGAACAGTTTGAGATATCTGCTGAATAGTACTCTGCAGTAAAATTAAGTAAACATACTTACCCAGTTATATTTAGGCAGCTGCAAAAACGAAAACTAAAGTTTTGTACAAGTATTAATTTCTGTGTAGTTCAATGCAGAACGGAGGACTTAAGACAAAATGCAGAGCTTCCTTTTTGTTAAATTTCTGAAGCTAATGTTTTGTTTCATGTATTCTCTGAAACTAGGAAAAAAAGAGATGAAAAAGTGATTCCCCAGTTGGATTTTAAAAAGAAAACAGCATAGCATCATCAAAATAATACAGGAAGAATGGAAACGAATAATCACGAAGTGTGTGGGAAGCAAGAAGGGGGGATCAGTGTGAAGACAGTACTATGGTTAAGAATTTCATTTGAGGTACAATAGAGGAATTGAAATTTTGATACCTAAGATGTCCTCACTTAATCTGAAGTAGACAAATGCAAATGTTTATAGCACAGAAAATTATGGTTTTATGGGATAATATAGTTACTGCTGGACAAAAGCAAATGGAAGCCTCCCATCTTGGTGGTTTATTTGATCACCCCTGAAGCCTTAGAAACTATTTCTGAGTACTATGCCCTACCGTTTAGTGGCTGATCAACAATCAGGCTGGGTTATTTGCTATGTTAAATGAGCTTAGACTGTATATTTATGGACCAAAGCTTGTTATATTTCCAGTTTCCAAGCTGTTTTTCTGTAATAAGTCTACCTAGAAATGGTAAAATAATTAGCTGTCCAGAGCCAAGTCTTTATCCAGTTTTACTGTTAGATATATAAAGCACTTAATTTTTCAAGTATGTTTTCACTAAGTTCCAGAAATACAGGACAGAGATGAGGGTAATTGCTTTACACAAGCACAGTGATGCTCAGTTATTGCACCAGGTTGGCTGTCCTCTTTGGATGCTGAGTGCTGAGATTATAAAGTCAGTATATATAAACTGTTACAGTTAAGGCCTTGTATTCAACAGCATAGTGCCTTTTGATAAAACAGAATGTTTTGAAGATAAATGTGATAGCTAAACATTTTTTGTCAAAGAATTTGCGTTTTCATTACAATCATTACTGAAAAAGTCTTAGAATGTTTCCCTGAAGAACACATTTTGCTTCATATTGTCAATCCTTAGAATGACAAATACAAAAGAGTTGATAGTGATAGCTTATTCTCTGGTTCCTTGCTTTAAATGAAATCAACATCTGTTGGCATTAGACTTGACAAAGAAGTTTCCCTGCAAATAATGTATTTCAGGGTAAGTCTGGTGAGGTAAAGGTGCTTTAAGGCCATTTTACAGAGATGTATACACTGTTCTTTGTGCCTGAATTAATCAGATGCAGAAAAGAACATACCAACACAGGAAAGAAAAAATTAGCAAAAACAAATGAAAAACAAACAAACAAACAAAAAAACTCCCCTAAACTGCCCCCACCCCCCAAAGTCAATCTCTCCCCACAGCACTAAAACACACAAAGCAGTTAGGAGAACAAGAAGGGAATTTTAGAGAAAGAGGTTTGTGAAATACAGGTCTTGTACGTGGTATCAAATGCTCAGGTTCACCTCAAGAACCAGATAAATTTTTCCCAGCTACCTCCTAAAGGAAGTTAGGTATTTAAAACCAAATGAGAATAGTTAACAGACTGATTAGACTACTGTATAGTGACCTACAGTAAAAGTCCAGAAGGAGAGTGATGGCTTATGTCTCTGTAGGAAGAAATCAGTTAGGGTGCTGTCTCCAGAAACAGAAAGGAAGGTTGGGCTCAGGAGGTCCAAACCAGAACATACAAAATAGCACAGCTTGAGAAAAAGGGCAGTGAAAAAGTGAAATCTTTTGAAAACTTCATTAGCTAAATAAAAGACAAAAGCATTAGAAAGCCATGTTGATTTTAGAAATTCTGAATTATCATTCCTCAACTACAAAAAAAGCCTGAGGTGAGGGCAGGGATGCCTCACCTTATAAACAAGGGTTGCATCTACTTAGTATTGATATAAGGTTTTGCCTGCTGCACCAGTCCGACATGTTTATTCCTAAGGAAGTTTCTGTTAGAGACAATTAATATTTAATCCAATTACATGACTTTCAGTCAAACACCCTGTACACATTTTCTCAGGATTTCTCAGAAACCAATTTATATACAAAATCACTCCAGTTATTCTAAATCTTGTCTTACTTAGACGCCTCCTACAAGAGCCTTGTCTTTGGAAGTTCAGTGGCGTGGAGATCTTACCATAGGGTCCTCAACGAGGTAAGAGGAGAAGCACACATAATGATTTAATTTTAAAAATAGACTCAGCGAAATTGAGTGTTAATAGATCGGCACGTAATTACATTCTGAGTAAAGATATGCAAGTAAATCACATTCACTTCTGTACAGAAAGCTTGTATAGTAATTATGACTCATGAAAAATCCCATTTAAATAATTTGTTTTAAATCTTTGATGAGGCTTAAGTGAAGCATATTTCTTTGCATTCCGCAAGTACAGTCCTTTGCAAAGGATCCAATTTTATTCTAAAAGTTCGCTCCTGAAGAACTGAGCAAAAAATAAGCTGTTGCATAGTCTATCAACAAGTACATAAAATAAGTTCTGCTGTGCTTATGCAGGAGGAAGAAAAGAATAGATATGTTTTGAAATAAACTAAATACATTACTTATTTGACAGAAACATAGATACAGGTCTCTCCAGATACACACATATAGGAGATTCCAAGATTATTGGAAGCTACTGAGATTCCAAGATTTACAGCATCAAATATACAATATGAATTTTTAAATACAAGGTTTTTTCTTTTATGGGTGACTTAAAATGCAAAAACAAGATTAGATTATAGAAAATGAAGACGTCTTAAAGGAAAATTCCGAAAGTGTTGAAACTGAAAAATAGATATAGAATATATTCTTGCTTAGGTGAAATCAGAGAAACATTTTTATTCCTACTGAAAAAAGAATTACAATAACAGAAGTATGAAATTGAAGAGCAGATCCAGAAGAACCTCCAAAAGACACTGTATAACCTGCATGTTTATGAATGCCTTTTACCCAGTAGTGTGCACTTTAATTATAAAGTCATGGAACTGAACCCTATTTTGGCAAGCGCTAGACCAATTCAGAGCAAAAATACCATTGTGAATTTGACTTATTATTAGTTATATGTGATGAAGCAAAGAAAAAGGGTAAATGAAAACTATGATGCATGAGGAAACAATACATTAATATACATTATGATAATCAGTGCTTTCAAGACATCAGCAGCCTAATTATTGTCAAGTAAACACTACTGTGGATATTTATATGAAAGTTCTCTCATGCAAGAAAGCATGG
This sequence comes from Tapera naevia, assembly GCA_033556795.1. Lineage (NCBI taxonomy): Eukaryota > Metazoa > Chordata > Aves > Cuculiformes > Neomorphidae > Tapera > Tapera naevia. Next base: position 9,622,557 of record JAUMJJ010000172.1, on the reverse strand, counting down.
AAATGCTGCGGTTTGAAAATGTAACAAGAAGGTGATAGAAGCTGGCATCATAATGTATTATTTCTCTTGTTTTCACTTTCATTGAGCCCAAATACACCACTTGAGTGTTGCACAGATCCTTCAGTTCTCACTGGCCCAGTTCTTCAGTGCAGCATCCCAGCACACTGCTTTAAGTCTGGAAGGAGCAAGCCTGAACTGCTGTTCCTCCCTGAGAACACCAGAATCTTCTTTTTTGATCTAAATTGTTGCTGTCTTAGTGCTGTGCCTGTCCACTCACTGTACTCCCCACTGCTTCCAGCACCAAATTTAGTTCCCAGTTCACTTGAAATTTACTTGCTGCAAATATTCACAAAGTTCATTTGCTGCAATTGTAAATCTGTTTCTCAGTCTTCCTATAACTTATAACTAAGCTGTAACTTGTAGTCATTTGATCCTTTATCAGAACATTCTTGACACACTGACTCATCACGCCTCTTAGTATTTGACTGAGAAGCAGGACGAAGGTGTCAGACATTGACAGCAGTCCTCTAACAGCAGCTGAGAAAGAAAACCCATTTGGAACATAAGAGTTACTGTTGGATAAGAGAGGTAAAAAAGCCCCCAAACAAACGACTAGAGAGCATCTCTTCAGACACACCAATACCAAACTGTGACTTAGGTATGAGATTTTTGCATTTCCACATCCTCTCATGAAAAAGTACTTCAGACCTTTACATATACTACAAACAAAGCTTATATTCCAGACAAAGTGTTCTATAGCACACTGTTTATATTTCATTTTTTTCACAGCTACAATGTGGTGATTGCTTGTATCTGTTGAATACCTACCTAACTGCACAGTTTTCCTTTCAGTCTAGATACATGATAGTGCACTCAATACTACGAATTGTTTTCTCACATAGATCTTCATCCTGGTCCTTATGATGGAAGATTCTCAAATCTGCACTATTATAAAACATTACTAGCTTGCTTCTACTTTCTGTGTCATCCTCTATGAAAATTCTCATCAACCATCCTTGTCTTTGAAAATTTCTCAGTTAAGCTCTCTTCAGTGCAAGACAGAAGTCTAGACTGTTGTGCTGCCATACCATTTGCTCAAAACTCTATACACATTGCAGTTGCTCTAACTTCTGTGTTTACTAGTTTTGTATTAGCAGACACTTTCATTGTATTCAGCAAGGCGTCACTACATTGAATTCTTTGTGGAAGACCAGATTCATAAGGTCTATCCTTTTGTCTAATTTAGAAAGCAGCTCAAATAAAAGTTGTGTATACGGATGTGTGCATAATTTCATTTTACTGCAAGTTGTTGATGGGTCTCCAGGTCTATACCCACATATAGCTGAAAATATTACCCTGTTTCATTTTAAAACTGTATTTCACATCTCACATTTCAGTGTTTTTACGCAGTATATAAACCAATACAACTGGTTAATATTACAGAATGCAGTAATGAAAAACATACAAGTGTAATTTCACGCATCTGCGTGTATATATACTTATTTTATGATTCATATTTTAAAATTTATGGATCTTTTAGGATATCCAAAGATGCAGCACTTATTTCAAGAATTGCTACAATACATACAAATTTCTGCCTATAGCAATAGCATGCAGAAAACTATGAGAGCAGAGAAAATAGGATTTACTCATCTAGATTAAAAAAAAGTATCCAAACAAGAAATATCTATAATACAATCTGATTCAGAATTGTAGGCTTCTGTAAAATATTGTGCAGATCATAATGCAGAAATCCCATATTAACTAGGATTATGTCCAAGTTCACAATTTCTTATAAATTGTGGCTGTTTTTTTTCACTCAGAACCAGGGTATATAAAAAAAGTTTTGATTGGATTGCAAGTTTGAAGGTACTACCTAGTGTTAAGGAACACACTAATTTTTACCAGGGCATCTTGAAGATTCTGTTTAAATACTTCACTCAATAGAGCAGCAGACTTAAGCTTAGATTTAGCCAACAAATCAAGACGTAATACCTAAGTCTGAGAAAACACAATAGAGATAATCCATTTCCTGTATCTTTTCCTGCTTCTATATTGACTATGGAAAAGGATTTTTTATTTTTATCCTCTTTTATCTTCCCTCTTTCCTAAATTTAAGCTCAGCTTTAGGGCACAGCAGAAATAAAAATAATACTAGGTTCCTCATTCATCAAAGAAATGAACTCGGTTTGTGAGTAGTTTCATTCAAGTCCATGCATTTACGCCAATGTTTAAAAAGTAATGTTCATCTGTCTTTCTGTATAAGTCAGCATCTTCTGCCAATTAAGTTGTGAACACTGTTCTAAATATTATTCCTAAATACACCCAAAGAACAATAGTTGAGTTTTGATGTTTTGTTTTGTTTGGGGATGAGAGGGTGGTGAATCCCAGGTTTGCTCTGGAATAAGCACTAAATCACTACCATGTGTGACTCTATGAATATGATCACTTTCTTGATACCCTTTCACCAGCCTCAGAAACAACTGAGTAGAATGAAAAAAATATTTCTCCATAGGCCTTGAATAAGGGCCTACAAATTCATCCTTCCAAAGGGAGGGTTTAATTTTCACTTTTTACTTCCTTTTTTTGCCTTCTTTTTTTCCTTCTTCTCTTTTGACATTTTAAAAAGTATGGTAAGGTGTTAGAGATTGAAAAATTTTCTAGGATTTGGTGTTTGTTTGCACATAGCATACTGAATGTGAAACAAGATAGGAAACAGAGAAATCTAATCTAGTATGAAGGATTATTCAGTACTATCCTTCAGTGGCATGGATAGAAATGAATTTTAACCTATCCTTTAAAGGAAATAGGTTTTCTAATAGTTGATCAGAAATTTAAACAAAAGGGGATGATGATCTCAGTTTAAAGGGTAGAAGAAAGCATAAGTAAATCTCTTCCTTAATGAACAGACAGGGCACAGTAAAGATTAAAACTAAACCACTGTCATCTTTTAAGTGATCCTTGAAAAACCAGGACACAACTCTAAGAGTACAGAAACTTGCACTACCAGTTCTTTTACTACCGTTACAGACACTGATGCAACAGTGGGAGTCTATCAACAGATAGGATGACGGCTATGTCAGACTTTGAAGACAGATAATATCATAAAATATACTTTAGTGCCTCCTTTCTATCCTAATTTTTTTTTTTTTTTAAGGAACCACAGACACGATCTCATACCACAGCTTATGAGTTACAGACAAAAGAGGCATAGTTGTTAGAGAGTATTCCAAGGATACAATCACACAGGATTGGAAAAATTAATGATATTAATAACACGCTTTACCTTCATCACACTTACTTTTCTCATACCTGAAATATACTTTAGCAATCATCCCAGAGATAATTATGAGAAAAGAGATTTAAATAATCTTTTCCCTCCCAGATTTTCTAGTATGTTTGGACTGAGAGCTTCTTTAGCAAACACTGATTATTATTCCCTGATTGTACAAGGTCTAGCACTGCAGGGATGATCTTAATGTGAACCTTTTAGATTTTATTGGAATATAAACAGCAATATTATAAATGAGTCTTTTATAGCTTTGCATCATAATGCAGTGTAACTAATCAACTTTCCTTACTCATCTCTGCCTCATCTAAACCCAAGACTACTTTCAACCCGACTTCATTATGACATTTGGCACGACTTTGTCGCTCTTGACCAAGTCATATAAATTTAATCAAATTATAAAACCTTTACTAAAACTAGCTATACAAGTAGGCTTACTCTTAAATGTATGGATCTTTCATATAAAGTAGTACAGACTAGTTTGCTATTTAAAGTTAATTTTTTTCTAAAATGAAAATCTTTTTCAATTTAATAATGAACAAAGAAAAAATAATGCATTGTCTAGGGGGTCTATACATTGTGGAATATATCCTATAAAGTATTGACCCAAATTTCCAAAGGATAAATTGTTAATCAATAGTCTATCCTTGAAAAAGTAGCCAATTTCTTGTTGCCTAGAAAGTAAGAGGTCATCATAGGCACAAAGAGGTGATTCATGAAGAAAGTTTTTGACTGTGACAGATGTAAAACTTAAAGGTATACTGGCCAAGAGTATAAAAAGCAAAACAACAAAAACGAGACATTTTTTTGCAAAAGATTCAATGAACAGAAAATCAAATCCAAGTAGAAAAAAACTAGTGGTTTAGCTTAGGTTAGTATCAGCGTAAGTCCTAACATTAGCTTCTTCAAGTCTGAAGATCACGAAACAACAACAAAAGGTGGAGCTTGTGGTTTTTTCCCATGGTGAATTTTTTCTGTTCTCTCTTTATAAATTCTTAAGCAGCACAAGAGAAAGAGTTTCTCTGTCTTTCTCCTCTGTGGTAGCTAGAATTATAATTTCCTTTCTAGAATTAAGAATGTGAAGTTCTTTATATGCATCCTGTCCTCTCCGTATTGTGTTAACTAAAGATTTCAAAAACCCTCATAAATAGTTATGGTTTTTTTCTGTTCACAATCTCAGCTGAGGATCAGAGGGAGACCACATAATGACTTTTATTATAAAGCATTATTCTACTTATTTTTACCACCATTTCTATTTCTGCCCCCAAAGTTTCATTTTAGCTCTCCAAGAAGTTCCACTATCTGATCCAAAGCCTTTTTGATACAGCTGCATAACCTCAGCTCAGAGAAAATTGCTTAATTATGCAGAATAAGTTTGGGAAAGCCCACAGAAAGGCAGCCATAAACAGTACGAAAGGTAATACTGCAAGCAGAGGTTAGACTGTTGAGATGAGGATAGCTGCCTGAAGGCTCGAGAAGAAAAATACTGGTAGAGAAAGGTGTGAAATCCTGAAGTGAAATGAAAGAATTGCAAGACAACAACACAGCAGCATCAAAAATCAATCTGAGTAAACATGGACATGAGGTCTCACACTGGGGCTGGTGTGCATATCGATGCTTACCCTACCCGCTCATTAGTCTTAGCTAGGTATTGTGTATATACTTTGTACTTTTAATTTATCTCCCACTAAGAGAGTTTCTTTGTAAAGAGAAAAAAATGACTACCCAGAAAAAAAAACCAAACCACCAAACATAATTCCTAAGCATGTAATGAGAAGAAAAAACTAAAATAGCACTGAATACCGAAAAGCATCTATAGACTTTACCCAACCACTTAATGGAGCATGGCAATGATTTGACACTACGTTATTGGCAATGACTTGACCATTAGCATACTATCTCAAAGGACATTTATTTAGAAGATGGCTCCCATATTGTGATTTCCATATAGCATTTCTGGGAAACAAGTAATCATTCTTTCTTAAGGAATTTCATTAAAGTGACAAACTCTTCAGCCTGCCCTTCTTGGTTGAACCAATATTTTTAATTATAACCTTATAATAAAATATCTACAGTCCAGTGACATGAAAAGATGAAAGTTCACAAGCTACTTCAGATCTATTGCAGATTTCACAGAAAAGGTCAAGAGTTTAGGGCTTTCAACGCATGTGTGAAAGAGCAGTTTATTTATTCTGAAAAATTATATTTGTTTTAGAAGTGTAGTAATATCATTGGTACAATGTTGTTCTAAGAGATGAGCACATTATGATGTCATAATACAATATTTATTCTGTGGTCTTACAGTTCAGCCACTTGGAAATCAGATTATCTTCATGTAAATGGAGGTGCAATTATGTAACTATTCTTGTGTAAGAAGACACTGACACCCCGTCCCCAGGAATACAGAAATAATAATGGAAAGACAATGATGAACATGAGATAGTAAGTACATCCGTGATTTTAGTTTCCATCTGCAAATGTCAGGCCTCTTCTCAGGTTGAAATGTTTTTTGGTATTATTTAGATGGCTCAAGGTTTCCAAGTTACAGCAACCTCTGTCAGGATTTTCTTGGGCAATCAGAATTGTCGTAACAATACACATTGCTTTAGTCTCTAAAAATATATGGTAACTCCCCTACACAGGGCTAGTAGTAAGCGATATTTCACTGACAAAGACAAATGGACCACAGCCTCAGTGCTAGAAGTTCTCTGTACAGGCTGTTTGTATGCTTTAGCGATAGAGTACCTTCCAAAAGCTGTAATCCCTCAGTTCTTCCAAGTATGGGAACTTGACCATGAGTGCATCATCATGGATATGCCATCTGCTGTTCATAATACAGTTCATATCTAAAGTAATATATAAAATAATTCTAGAAACTAACAGTAATGCACTAATGTAAAAAAAAGCTGACAATGGGAGAGGAACTAATTTCCCAAAATGTAACTTAGAATATTGACATTATTTCTCTGTGGTATTTTACGTGATGTAATGATGACTTTAGAGTACTATAAATCAATTGATACAGATACAAATAATCTCTTCTTGGTGATCAGCTGCCTAACAGTATCTTCAGAACTTAAAAATGCAATCGATATTGCAGTATTTTAAATTTGCAAAATTGCTGATAAAATAAAGTACATTTTTGAATTAACATCAGATTATACATTAATTTTGAGTTCAGAATGAGTTTGCACAAAACATGAGAAAAGTCTCACTGAGTAGAACAACTTTCAAAGTGTCTCTGCTTGAAGTTTCCTGCAACTTCAAGCACTTCTTGTCTCTAGAAACACTGATTCCTGCAGATTGCTTGCTCCATAAAGTTTCAGCAAAATTTATACAGCAAAGGAATATTGTTGAATATAGAGTCTGTAAACAATTTAATCTCAAATATTGCACTGAAGAAATGAAAACGTCAAATGAAGAGGGACAATCCTCAAAACAGAAGAAAAAAACCTCTTCTGGTAAAACTGTAAAAATCTACTGTCCTGGACTGGGGTGATCAATTTAGACCTCTGGAGTGCTAACACGACCTAACACAATCCCTTGCACTTATCATCATTCCAGAAATGTTATTACTTTTCCTATAAATGAATTAAATGTAATTATTATTTGGGAAAAAATAGCAAACCAACTAAATACATAACTACAGGATCAGCTGGTACAAATTTCATTCTTGTTACACGCGAATTCTCTATTTCACACATAAAGTCACCCTAGAACTAGGTAGCTTTCAACATCATACTGGAGCACAAGTGGGTTTTATGAGAAATAAGCATTAGCCTCAAGGCTTGCAAGGACCTTCAATTTAGGCATCTCCAAGGTTAGAAGAGACATATAATTTCTGGGTTGCTTTTGAACTTAAATGTTAAAATCTCACCTAATCTGCCAAGTGGTTACAGCAGCTCTTCCCCAGAGTGGTCTGCTGCAATGTGCTTTGATGGTGCAGTACTCTGCTCTTCATCCATAAAACATTTCCTCTTGAAAACTGCATTAGAATCTAGAATCCTCAGATTACAGTAAATCCCAGTTGTATCTACAGACATATCTATATAGATATGACAGCATGTAAAGATAACACTTTTATATAATAACACCCATTTCTTTTTCAACAATATCAGTTTACCTCTCTTCATATTTATGTATTACCTGAGAATTTTACAAGTAAATGCTGAGGATTCCCCATGGCCACAGCTCTCCTCTCCTCTGTGGAAATCTGTTTCTAAAATAACTCACATTCAATTATACAGGTCACTTGTGATAGCGACTTTTCTTGGAGAGCCTGAAGAAAAGTCTGCAGTATCTGAACCATGAAAAATTATGCACAGTATTTCATTTCAAAGATGTGCCAGATTAACAGAAGGTAATTGGTGGAGATTGTGAAGGGTAGCAGCTGCTTATTTGCAAATGCTAAAGACACAACTTCTTTTTGCTTAGAATTTCTATTACTTTCCTAACAACTACTATAGCTTATTTTTAGCTATGTCACCCTAAGCCAATATTCCTTATTGACTTCTGTTGTTGCTTCTTCTTGCATCAGTTTAACTCATCACTATTATGTCTGCAACCCTTCTACTACTATTTTATGTAAGCCAAGGAGAATTAAACAACGAAGATGTTTGAAGGTGACCTTCTCCTTTGTAATATTTTTCCCAGAATTGAAATCTGCACTATCCTAGTATCATTAAGTGTACCTACGTTGAATTTTTAAAAGAGGTGTATGACAACATATGATTAAAACTCTTATATTCAGTGTTATTTTGAGGACTCCATAGGCAACCCCACCTTCACCCCAACATACATCTTGATATTATTTGCAGAACAACTTCAAAGTTTCTAATAATAGTTTGGGATTAGAAATTAGCACATGACCAGAATGCTAATGAGACACATTATAACTTCTTACTTACATATTTGTATAAAAGATGAAAAATGGGTCATATTTAGAACTATCTCAGTAATGTATTAAGTTAATTTGCACACAGTGAACTTCCTGGCCTCAAATAAGTTGTATAAAAAAAAAAAAAAGAAAATTCTTTTTGACTGTGTCTTGAGGATGCTACAGCCTTGACTACACCTAAGCATATGCACCACACCAGGTAGACTATGAACATCTTTTTGGTCATAAGAATAAAAGGATCACTTTCAGATGACTTTTCCACCTTCCTCTCTTTTGTATTCAAAGCTATTTTAACTAAATCATCTGAGCAGATTCCCCAAACTCTAAATTATGAATTGTCCTTCATTATCTCAAAGATTTTTATTTAATATAAATACAAGCCAGAGGAAATAGGATGTCTTGCAATATTATATCAAATATGTGATTTGCAATAGCATTCCTTTATTAAAAACACCAATTATAATTTCACATAAAATTTAATTGAGGTCATTAACCTCCTGACAAGTTATTTCTAAATTCTTTCTTCTAATAAGACTTGTTATTTTAACATTTTCCACATCAATGCCTCTTTCACATCTATATACTTTTTATCAATTTATAAAGATAATAGAAATTACCCACAATTTGGTTGTATCATTGTGCTACTAATAAGAAAGCTGTCTATTTAACTACTTATCTAGGAGAAGAGACTATAATTTCTGTATAAAATTGTAAATGTTATCTTCTTAAAACCATAATTTATTGTAACAAAATTATATTTGTTAAAATTTTGGCAAAGAAAAATAACACTAAATTTATTAATGAATTTCTATGGTTTTTTTCTTTTGTCATCTTGATTAAAATTCTCAGGAAAAGTATAATCCTAAAACATAAAATTCATTTTTTCATCAGGCTTGCTCCATTATTGCCAGGTACTTCACAAAGTTAAATATGACTTGCCAATTCATTATGTAGCCAAACAAGGGAGGTCATATTATTCACTGAGAGATCTCACTGATTTGCTCCTATTTTACTCTGAAGTAATACATTGGCCAGGACAACTAAGTTTATTACCTTGGAGGTTTCCTAAACCTCACGGGATGCTTTACTTGCAGATGATACCAAGCTGGGAGGAAGAGTTGATCTGTTAGAGGGTAGGATGGACCTACAGAGGGACCTGGACAGATTGGAGAGCTGGGCCGATTCCAGTGGGATGATGTTTAATAAGTCCAAATGTCGGGTACTTCATTTTGGACACAACAATCCCATGCAGAGCTACAGACTGGGGACAGAGTGGCTAGAGAGTAGTCAGGTAGAAAAGGACCTGGGAGTGCTGGTGGACAGGAAGCTCAACATGAGCCAGCAGTGTGCCCAGGTGGCCAAGAAGGCCAATGGAATCCTGGCCTGCATCAGGAATTGTGTAGTAAGCAGGACCAGAGAAGTTATCATCCCCCTGTACTCGGCACTGGTCAGGCCTCACCTTGAATATTGTGTCCAGTTCTGGGCCCCCCAGTATGGGAAAGATGTTAGGATACTGGAATGTGTTCGGAGGAGGGCAACGAAGATGGTGAGGGGGCTGGAACACAAGCCCTATGAGGAGCGACTGGGGGAATTGGGGCTGTTTGGCCTGGAGAGGAGGAGGCTCAGGGGAGACCTCATTGCTCTCTACAACTACCTAAAAGGAGGTTGTAGTCGGGCAGGGGTTGGTCTCTTCTCTCAGGTGACCAGTGGCAGAACTAGAGGGCATGGACTTAAGCTTCGTCAGGGAAAGTTTAGACTTGATATGAGGAAAAAATTCTTCACTGAAAGGGTGATTGGCCATTGGAATGGGCTGCCCAGGGAGGTGGTGGAGTCACCGACCCTGGAGGTGTTTAAAGGGAGACTGGATGAGGCACTGAGTGCCATGGTTTAGATGATGGTTGGTGTTAGTGTTGGTGTTAGTGTTAGGTTATAGGTTGGACTTGATGATCTCAGAGGTCCTTTCCAACCTTGTGATACTGTGATACTGTGATACTGTGATACTTCATGTAAATGCATGTGGTGAGGATTCCTTGGCTAAAGTGCATAAAGGTTTCCTATTTCACGATAAATTTGCCTTAGCTATGTTTGCCACTGACGTGCAAGTAGTGAGACATTCAAGATATAATTAATTCTGTTTTCAGTCCTTCAGATATTTAATACATTTGGGAAGTTCATTTATGCTGAAGTTTATCATAAACCCACCTATGGACTGAAAAAAATAACATTTCACCTTCAATCAAACTAATCTAAATACATTTACTCGTAGTATAATATGTATTTAAACCTCAGGGAAATTAAAAAGAGGGATGTTTTTTCCCTATATTTTACTCATAATAGGCGTATAAAACCAGGCAACAAGGAAAAATCTGCTTTTATTAAATAACATCCTCTCTTGTAGGGTTCATGTATTGAGCAAGTCACACCTTAGTGTACGCACATCTAGTGGAAACCACTGCTTTATTGTAAAAAGAAATCGGAGACAACTGTTTGAGCAATGATAGGAATACAACAACACAAACACAGAATAAAGTGCTGCTACTGCTATGCTATCCATGACAAAAGAGGCAATGGGTCTCTTCCAGTATGTGTGCACTGTCTCACACAAAACTAGTTCAGTACATTCGTTTCTTCAGTACAGGACAACCTAATTTTATCCTCATGATGGTGATACCTGAGTGAACAAAGTAATGGGGTCTTAAGTGGACCAAGTGGAGCATATAATTGAAATTAACATACCTTTTGAAAGCTGCTCTTATTTATAATTAAGATCATAGTATGCAAATAGTAGTTTATGACCCAATAGTCCCTATATGGCACTTTCCTGATTTCTATTAAAAAAAAAAGGAGTACATCTTCTAGAATGGAGCAAACACTGAGGATGAACTGTTCTGTCTTGACAGGGTCCAACAAAGCACGATGGATTTACAGAAAGGTGGTTCATAAAGTTTGCAACTTGCCTGGCTTGGGCTGGGCTAGTTTATGTCCCCCAAAAAACAACGCCAATGTAAAAATCAGAAACATTTCTGTGAAGTAAAAAATAAATACATTGATTGCCAATAAACAAGATAATTACATCAGGACCTGTTTTATTTGTGTAATTTTCCCTCCTGAAAATTCTACTCCAAGCTCACTTTACAGGTTTAAAGTTCCTCCTTCTAAGGTCCAGTGATACCACTTCGCCTATTTTGAGGATGGGAGTTCTAAGAAAAGAAAAGAAAGGAAAATAAAAGGGAAGATAAGATGATAAACATGATTATTTGAAGCATAGCTCATTGACTTTAAGCTATACAGCTCAGTCAAAACAGGTGAGATGCAAGACCTGGCTCCGAAGTTACCATACTTGCTGGATGTGAGAAGCAAATGGACTAAGGATGTTTTGCTGCATTGTTTTTAATACCTTTATGAATTCCTATCAGTTGAGCTTCTGTTTCCACTTGCTTTTCTTTTTCAGCCTCTAACCCACATAACGTGGCATTAGGATTGTGTGAAACACTTCTACACAATGTTGAATCCACTCATATTTAACCTGAGAATGCAAGCCAGCCAGGAGGAAGAACATGTGTTATTCTGGAAAACTAGGGAAGAAGCCTAAAGTCAGCTAAGAAAGAAAGAATTTATTAAAAAATCCTTTAGGAACAATTTCAGATTCTGTGCTTTGCTTGTGGCAGCAACAGAGTAACAAACATCGTATAATTATTGCAAGACAAATTTACAGCTTCTCCTTCCACATATCAATATCGGACATGGCTTTCACAAGTCTTATCTTAGATTTTGCATTCAGGTTCACCGTAATTTTTTTTTTTTAAAAAAATATATGTTTCTTGTAAGTATACTAATCTTTTAAAAAAGAAATTTAGTAATGCATAACCTAATAATTCATATACAGAATTGCATGCATTTAATGTTTGAATTTTTAATTTAATGCTCTCACTTTTTCTGCTCACTGTTTAGTTTGCATTTATTCCCTTTGTCATATTAGTAGTGAAATTTGTTGCTAAGTTCCAAGCACAAAAGCTTTTTAAGAAAGTAGAAACATTACACCTGTTCAACTTTTAAATTATGATACTTAGGTGTTAGCAGATATTAATTAATATAATTAACCTAGACTTAGGAACAACGGCACTTTTGGGAAAAGGAGGGGGAAACCACAGTACAGATATAAAGCATGGTAGCTCTTGGCTGCAGAATTATTTCCTTCAGGCTCAAAGACAGCAAATTAAAGTCATTTCTTTGGTAGACTCAAACAGATAATTTCTAGTTCTACCATGGTTTCCACTGGAAAACTGAAATGTGACTACAGAAAAACACAACAAATACAGATTAGAAGAAAGAAAGAAAAATTCTGCTGCCTTAGTGGCTTCATATGCTTATTGCTATCAGTAGAACACATACCCTCAGAAAAGTGAAATATCTTCATTTTGAAACATAACTGGGCCTTTCTAGGAAGCACACTTTTAAGAAAAGAAGGATTGAAGAAATATTGTTATGTTCTTTTTCACTGCAGCTGCTTGCCTTTGGGTATTTGCATGGAAAAGAGTTGAGGAATTAACGAACTTTAGCTTCATGTATTTTTTTACCTCTGTACTTACAAATTTGTGTAAGATTTTAAGTTTCTATTACTCTTCTATTATCCAAATTTATGTTTACCTTAAAAATATTTGCTCACCGAGAATTAAATATAGTTGATATTTGCTTCACAGTTTAGTCCTTGTTAGAAAGTAAGTTTTCCACCCAAGTGAAAGAATACCTATTAACTGAAAACTGAGAACGGTTTTCAGCCACACTGTGTTGCTTGTTTACATAATTATGCTGGTGGTAGTAGTCTTGCAAAGAGCGCCTGCATGGCACTATTTCGAAACTGAGATTATAAATAAGCTAGCAAGATTAAATTTTTAATTACTAATACCTTCAGTTGTAGTTATATAGTTAATATTTATTGTCCATATGTTAAATTTTCCAGAGAAATCAGCGTATCTTATTTATCATCTAAAATATTTACACGAAGATTACTGCACTTTTAAAAATTCTGCTACTTTTTCTCCATTCAGGGACTGAATAAATCCTAACAGATAATTGTGCATATTTTTAAATACTTCTCATGGAGGGAAAAAAGAAGAATGAGAGTGATTACTACTTTGCACACTAATACTTTCATTAAAGAAAACACAGAACAGAAATTTATGCAGTTACAGTGCAAATCCCTTTGACAAATACCATTTAAATGACCATTGTTCTTATTGCTATAAAGATTTTATGGGAGGATGGGATTTAAATCTTATAAATACTTAAAAAATAAACATTGCTCTGTGAAAGAGAGTGTATTGATCCATAACAGCCAAACAGGAAGGACCACACACATATGCACGTGAAACAGTGACTCAGATTTAAGTGAACTTATGAAAATACAATTTTTCTACTATTTAACTAGATGTAGCTTTGGTAATGATAATAACTGTATCTTGAAACTGTGAACCAGTCCCCTTAATAATCTATTGACTTTCAGTTGTAACACACAGTGAAAAAAAAATGCTCCATCATTTGTAAACTGTCTGAACTTGATCAAGTATATCCTAACTAATAATGACAGAAACTTGCATGATCTGTTAGGTATGGAACATAAAACTTACGTTCACTTCAGCTACTCTATGAAGCCTTATAAAATTTTGAGAGTTACACTAAGCTAAAGATATATTGCTGCATCAATTGAGCCAAAAAATACCCATAAAAATGTTCTTTTTATATGCTCTGAAGCCTCTTGAAGAGAGAGGAGGGTGAGGGAAGCAGGAGAACCAGCTTTTTCACTGTAGCCTAAGTAATGAGGTCAGAAGGGCTCTATGCAAACACTAGGAGGAGGCACTTACAAACTGTGCCTATCAGAAATTAGTACCACTTGGGTGTCATTAACTAGTGTTTTTAATAACTGACTTAAAAAGTGACACTTGAACGTAAGAAATTTGCCTTGCTCCATTATGTGATTTTATAAACATGCCTCAAAGTTGCATTTGGTTTGGCAACTAGAGGATTGAGGAACAACTTTGCAAGAAAGATGACGATTTATCTCTGCTAGATTGCCAAATAAGACTGATTCCCAACTGTATTCATGCATGGAAAGTATTATTTTAATACAGAATGCAATAAGGTAATGCAGTATATTATCTATGTATCAAAATAGGTATTTTTCATCTGGCTGATGTACAACTCCTTTTCATTAAAAAGTACTTCCATGCTGTTAAACATGCATTTTTTTTATATTACTTTAACTACAGCAAATACATTCAAAACACCCTAAAATGTTACAAACTCAATTACTCAAATTGTTATATAAAATCCTTAACTGAATTTGTGAGGTTCACCTCATAATTATTCTCCCAGAGAAGCAAGTAAAAACCTCCAGCTATATGACTTGCATTCACATAGGTGAAGTTCTTTAGGTGAAACGTCCCTATGCACCCCTGGTATTCAAATCACTAAAATCCGCTTCTTTTACGAAGTGTAAGTGAAGAGTGCCCAGGTAGTTTTTGGTGTAATCATTGAACTTCATCCTAAAACATAGTGTTCAGAAAACAAGATACTTTTCTACGCTAAGTTTTCCCAGTATTGTATCCTATCAAACAATTTTGCTAAGAGAGAGAGTCTGTGCAGGTAAAATATTCATGACAGTGTGACTGATCCTGTACTGTTGCCTGGACCTCATATCTTCTAAATCCCACATAAATGGCAAACAGTGAGATCAAACTTGTACTCTGTTTTTACTCTTTTTTCCAGGAATCTGAAACACAATTTCAGACCTTCTTCAAACCTTTCATGGTTGCTGTTTCTCCATCTCCCATTTCCAGGAAATTGTGATTTCATGTTTTCTGGCATCCCCAGCACATAGTTGAAGCACAGTGAATTAGCACTGGCTGGCTGCTGAAGCTCGTCCATTTCCTTCAGCTCCAGCCTGGGACTCCTCTTTGCATCCAGCACTGTACAGTTGCCAGGACTGATGATAACATCGGAACTGGTTCTTGTGTGGCAAAATGCAACAGGCTGATGATGACTATGCTATCATTGCAATTCTGGCTCAAACCAGAATTGGTCTGCTGGTCCCGCAGCTGAGACAAGGTAATGGCAAGTGGCTCCTCATATTCTGTATCTTGTTAACTAAGATTTAAGCCAGGATGTTATTCTGGACAGGTCAGATAAGCCTCAAGAATTACCAGGTGTTTTTAGGTTGATCCAGCACAAAGCAAACCATGTGCTGCCTGTTGTGAGAGCGCAGCTTCAGCTTGAAACCCTCTCATAAATACCAGCCAGCAAGTCTAGGATCAGCTCTTGCATTTCTCCACGGCAGGAGAACTCAGCTGCTGGTGGCTGCTCCCTAGTGGAGCAGCTGCTGTCAAGGATGTGTTAGCCAAGGGGCACACAAGTGCAAAGCAGGGTTGTGCCTTGCCCCCAGCCACGATCGCACGGCCTTTGGATACTTAGCTAATAGAAGATTAAAGCTGAAGCTTCAGGCCCAGTTTTCTGGTAAATTTTGCATTGCACTACCATTGAAGGAAACCCAACAGCTACACACATACACACACAAACACGCTTCTCCAAAACCAGCACATACATTTGTTCTCTTTCCAGCTGAGTTGGGTGAGAATAAGCTTCCAAACTGCTTTTTCTCTTCCTGATTAATATATTTGCTTTCCTGCCTCAGCTTCAGCAAGAAGATAGAAATGCTTTTAACCAGAACACGCCTTGGTATTCCGTGGCAATTTGGATTCAGTCTGCTTTCGGCTATGACAGATTCAGAGCTCAGGTCTCCACACCAGGTTATTCTGCTTTAGCTGCTAGGTTATTATGAAAAAGTGAACACAACTCCTGGCTCAGTCTCAAAAGATGATTAAATGGAGCAAGCAATAGCCTGACATCTTCTGCTACCTCCATCTAATGCCAGTGTAAGAGGAAGAGACTTTTTGGTGGTATGTCATTTCAGCATAAATTAAAGATGGAAAGTATTTGGATTTGTGTGAACTTGATTCCTCTGATAACTCTTAGGTTTCCAGGTTCTGTTCTTTCCTCCATTAAGCAGACTGCCAGTGTGCAGCTGCTGCATACATAGCTTATGCCAGGAGAAAGGGACCCTGGGTCTGACATTCCAGTGAAGTGTTGCCTGCATTAGATGGAAATATTTCACCTGTGATGGTCAGATTTATGTACAGGCCTGGAATATCACACTGATGCTTTCAATGATTGCAATAAGAATGTGACATTTTAAGAAAGCCAAGAGTTGGGAACCAGACTGGCTTTTACTGCCAGCTTTCAACTGGATTGACTCTGAAGCATGAATAATAAATTCTCTTACATATTTTTATCTTATCCTTTAAAATAGTGTTGCAAAGAGAAGATACACTTGATATTAAGCCCTAATATGACACTTTCTCTGAGTTTGGTTTCTAGTCTGGAAAGACAATCTACTTTGTGGAAACCATGAATGGAGAAACAACCTTACCTCTATAATTTTATCTGGCAAAGGCCCTAAACAACAGCACGTGTTTGTGCCAGACAGAGACTTGCTTTAAAATAGGAACATTTCTTCAGGATAAAGGGGGATGGCTGAGCTTAAAAAACAATTAAATATAACCAGAAAAAAAATTACAGGACCTTTTTTCTTTTCCGATTTAAATCTGAAGTCACTTCACCTCTCTTGTGTGCATCTCTAAATATGGAAACAATATTTTGCTACTCTGCAGACCGTTTTAGAAGTTCAATTAATGCAGCCACTGAATTGAAGTATCCTGTCATTGTTTAACTCTGTGATATTGCTCCAGAGCAAAAAAACAACAAAAAAAACACACTAAACCCCAGAAACAACAGCTACTGCACCAAAAACAACCTTTACAGCACACTGAATGGATACAGAAGCCCAAAAACAAACAAATTCTGGGAGTAATTTTAAGGAGTAAGTTCCAGTTTTACGTACTTAATATGTTTTATGCTTTGATAGAAATAGGAATCTTAGCTGTATAACTGCAGGTATATCTGGAACAGGTGAGAGCCATCTGACAGAAGAAAGCAAATACAATCAGGTTTGCTGAACTTTTGAGGAAATGCAGGCAGAGTTGCAGGAGAAGGGTAGACAGGTACCTGCCTGCTATGGGTGAATCCCACGTTCTCAAAAGCTAAGACAAAAAATGGATATACCAGAAGTAGAGTCAAGGAGAAAGATGACTTCCAGTTCAGACAGTTCAGGCACCTGGGTGGTATGGAAATCTGAAAAATCTGTAACATATAGAACGTCTTGCTTATAATTTAAATTACTGCAGCACAAAAATGTAATTTAGTAAAGTCAAATTCGGTATTAAATTATAAATTCTGATCCCTGTTATCCCCCTTCTACACACAAGTAAAGACCTTTTTCCTGTTCAAAAATATAATCTCAAAGAGTTTTCTATTCATATTAAGAAACTTGAAAAAAAATGATGAGTGCGACAGTATCTGGAAGCTAAAATACATATTTTACAGGCTTATTAAAAGGAACATGTGCAGTAACAAATATTTGTTCTATAGAACTATTCATGATATTATTCTGGAGGAAGACATGAGTTAATATTGAAACAGAAAGAAATGTGACTGTTACAAAAGTAGGTATAGCCATTTTTTGATCTGAAAAACTGGAAGAGGAAAGCAAAACTAGAGATTTTCTCCTTTTTTTCAAAAGATAGTACTTACACTATTAATAAAAAATGAAAAATAAATAAAATAATATAGAAGTAGATCTAACAGGAGCACAGGCCTCTTTTTATTCCTCATGGGACTACAGAAGAGAGAAAGAACGAAGGCTGCCACTACATAAAAGTATATACCAGATAAGAAAATGCTAGTCAATATATTTTTTTCCTTCAGTCAAGCTATTTTTAATACATACAGTCCTGTCTCTTTTCTAGGAGACATATGTTATTGGAAAGATTAGTTTTACAGTACCTATTGCTTCTGCCAGCCTGCATCAAAGTAAATTTAGAGATGTGCTGACAGTCTAATACCTGCTATCAGGTTCTACCTGTAGATAAGAGGTGAAAAAACATCTGTTGAAGGCCACCCTTAAAAAAAAAATCCTGGTTGGCTGGATTCCAGTAAGTTTCTAGAAACTCAGTGTGTTGAGAAATTTCTTCTCAATCGTCAAATGCTACTATAAAGGATACTAAAAAAATAAAGAATATTTTAAAAAAATCCACCTTCTGATTTTAATGTTCACAGTGATAATTTCTGAGGTTATCTCCCACGAGTTTTAAATTGAATTAACTTGAAATGCAATGTAAAATACAAGTTACTGAATTGCTGTCCAAAACTGATGAAGTACATTTGCATAAGTCTGATTTGGGAGATCCTTGTCATTTAAGATGGTTGAATGGAAAGCAGCAAACAGACAAGAAGCTAGACAAGAAGAACAGTAGAGGATGAGTTATACCCACCACCACCATCTTGGATGTGCTCAATTCTTGACTTTTCCTTGTAAAAAACAAAGAAACAAAACCATTTTTTTCCTTCCTTTTCAGTTGCAAATCAAACTAAACTAGTGGAAAACACACCTCTCCAGTTCCTCCAAAAAAAAATGCCTTATTTTGCCTATTTCTCAAAGTAGACCTTTAAAAAGCAGGTTTTAAAAGATCCAGATGACTCTCATGCAATATATGAACGAGCGTGCATGCACACACAAAACTCCTCTTCTTCCAAATTCAAAGGTATCTTTCTTCAAAGGAAGGAGAGAGAATTACCTACAGAATAGGATACTGCACATTTTTGCTCACGTTCTTCCTCTGCATTTCCAAGTTCAGTTAAAATCTTTCATTAGTGTGCAGTATTTTTGATGAGGAAGTCAAGGACTGCCCAGAAAAGCTGTGGATGCCCCATCATTGGAAGTGTTCCAGGTCAGGTTGGATGGGGCTTTGAGCAATGTGATGTAGTGAAAGATGACCCTGCCCATGGCAGAGGGATTGGATACAGTTTTAAGACATCAAATATGATATCTCATTCTCATATGATATCTCAGACATGTAATCCAATTTCAGGTAGAGGTATATAAATTGTTCCACAAAAGTACGTCACATATTGTAGCAGCTGCCCGATACTGAGACTAATAATGACTAAAGGAGAAGAAGAGTTTTAAGGACTACTGTGTATCCTGTGAAGAAGAGATACACACAGTTTCAGCAATGACTTAAGTGTCTCAAGGCTATCTGAAGCTAATTTTCAGCTTTAGGAAAAGAAATCACTGTGATGCCGCTATCAAGAAATTATTGGGTTGACTTTGGGTTTGTGTTTTTTGTTTCAGGGTTTTTTTTTGTTATTTTTTGTTGGGTTTTTTTACATGGAAGCTATAATCCATCAGAAACACATTGTATGGACTGCCTCTCTTGAAACAGATGAAGGTCAAGATAGTAAGAACTGTTTGCAAATGCTTCTCATCGGAAAATTGTACAACTGTGCTCTGAGCACTAAAAAGTTGTTTTAAATTCACTGATTATTGATAAAAAGCATTGGCAGTATAAAACATCAGATTGCTAAAACTACTTTAATTATTTATTGTAAAAATTTGCCTTACCAGCCACTTTCATGGAGTTTCAGCACAGTACAGCTTAATCAATGAGGATTGTAAATAAACTTTGTTGTTGTACAACATAATTTCTGGTTTTGTGTTTAGGTTTTAATTATGTTTATTAGAAGGCATGATTTTTGTTTGCAGGGCAGTATGATACTTTCTGATTAGAATTTTTAATTCATTTTTTTCCTTATTCTTCAGTAAACTCCAGTTCCTGTACTAATATTTATTCCTGTTATTTACTGTCAGAACGATGCACAATTTCTAAAAATAATAACATTTTGAAAAACCCCAAGTTTTTATTTTCATCATAACATTAAAATATCTTCTTTTTTTAATGAGTTTGACCTTAACTAATGCAGTTCTTAAACCAATACAATGCACACCTTAGTCTACAGTGGGTTGACTTACATGAGCTGCAGCGCAAATCCCTGTTCTCAACAGTAAGTGGGATTCGGGACATTAGACAAATCATGCAATATTGTGCTGCATTATCTTTTCACCATTGGTTAGTGTGCTGTGTATCAGGGAAGGTATATTAACTATTAAATATGAAATACTAAATCAGACGAAGAAAAGCCTCACATTTCACTTAACCTCTTAAAGTGACTCCGGCTGACTTCGGCAACACAGTTGAATCTCTTGTTTTTCGTTCTCAGTGCTTTTGTAGTCATAAAAGCTCTATGCTGTAGATAAAACAAACTGGCTGAGGTAGCACCTCCTGAAAAGCCAGTTTAGCTCCCTTGACTAGGAATGCTCCTGCCTGCACCTGCTCAGGCACTATGGAAAAATCAGGACCCACTGATTTTAATTGGAATGGCACAGAGGTACTGAGAAAAGTGGAAGAGAAGCTTCTGAGATATCTGGAATTTGTATCAGAGAAAAAGCTTGTATCTATGAAGTTATCATGTTTATACCAACTTACAACTCCCTAAGGCTTGGCAAACAATACTTCTGACAAGTAAAAGATTCTGTAAAAACAAACAGAAGAAATACATATATCTTCCTGAATCACAAATATAGCATTCACATTAATTCTTCTTTCCAGTATACGAGTCTGATCTTCAACAAGTAGATCTAGCTGTAAGTTGTTGCTCTCAGAACTTATTTCTGTCTGATGTACAGGTTACTTATCTATAGAAAACACTTACTAGAACAGACTGCATCAACCTAACACTTATGTGTGGTTTTGTCATATACAGCTTTGGTTTTAATTGTATAGATATGTGTTCTTGCACTCAGAATATATTTTAACATCAATGTAAAATTGCCACTAGTGCATTGCATGAAAAGTATAGGGCTCAGAGTTATGATTTAAAGGAACAAGATTAACTAGAACACATCAAGAAGCAATATTTTTAAATTTGAATCAAGGAGGTAAAACAATATCTGAAAATATCAATATAATATCTGAGCAGCAAATATGACAAGATTACTGCTTGTTAATAAGGAACTGACTCATGTTTTATGAGATTTTGAAAAGTCACTCTCATCACTTTTACTTAAAAATTCAGGAAAGTGACTTGAAAGTAATATACAGAGATTGAGCTCAAGACCAAAGTGATTTCCAGAGAAGAATACACTGACATTTCCATACATACAAAGCAACTTCTCTCCAATAATACAGAGATAGACATACAGTGATCATTCCTTTCTACAAAGTATTCTGAGGCTGCACCTGGAGCATTATGTTCAGTTTGGTTCTCCCCAGTAGACCACAAAATTGAAATGAGTCCAGTGGAGAGCCACCAGTCTGGTTAGGAGGCTGGAGGACAAGATGAAATATGAGAGCCCAGGGAAGCTGTCGCTGTCCCCTCCCTGGAAGTGTTCAAGGCCAGGCTGGATGGGGCCTTGAGCAGTCTGATGGGAGGTGTCCCTGCCCATGGCAGGGGAGTTGGAACTCGATGATCTTTAAGGTCCCTTTGAATCTAAACCATTCTGTGATTGTTCAGCCTGGAAGAAAGGTAAGATGGGGCTCCAACTGCTGTTTTCAGCTATCTTGTGGGTGCGTACAGATGACATGAAGTCAGATTCTGAGCAGTGCACAGTGAAATGGCAAGAGGCAGCAGTCACAATTTGCAGCAAAGGAAACTGACTAGGTAAAAGAAAATAAAATACACCCATAAGGGTCTTCATTTCTGTTATTCACTGTAAGAATAATGCCCAGCTTCTAAAAATAAAAATGCTTTTTTTCCAAAATGTTATTTTCATCATAACATCATAATAACTTCTTTTTTTTTGATCCGTTTAACCTAAATCAGTGTAGTTCTTAAACTGGAATAAACCAGGATTATGAAAGACTGTGTGTCTGCCACCCATGGAGACATTCACCACTGGGAAATACTCTCAGCTTCTTGACCAATATTGACTTTTGCCCTGCTGTGATCAGTGTCTCAAAGTTCCTTTCCAGCCTAAACTATCTTACATTCCTGTGATTCTAAAGTGAAGGAAGTGGTGGATTTAGGTGGAAGATTATGCTTATTAATGAAAATACCTAGGAAGTGAGCTGTGTAAAACATCTATGTAAAACACATTAAATATCTGCGTAAAACATCTACATGAAAGAGGGCACTGGTAAGGTGTCAGAAGGCTCACTGACTAGTATCCTTCTGATAAGGATCTGGAAGGTTCTTTCTCCTGTTTTTTCTCCCTCCCTACAAAAAGCTGAAATCAGTTAACAAGGGAGTAATCCTCAAAGCCGAACCAAGGTCAGTATATCCATGAGAAACAAGAGGAAATTTGAATCTTACCACTCTGCCTTTCATGAACTTCGCAAATTATGAATAAAACAGAAGATATATTACACATTTTCAACACGCAGAAAAAATAACTGATCTATTTAGAGCACTCACATTGATTCAGTATCAGCCACGGAGGTGACTCAAAGCAATTTTAATAGCTCAGAAAAAAAGTCATGGGAATTCTGTTAAGACATTTTCCATATACATAACTATAAAGAAGGAAAGTCCATTTTTTTTAGTCACAATTTTCTTACTGGATATAATCTTAAATACACAACTAATGATATCTCAATTTCTTAAATTATGGTTTTATATTGATTGTATTCACGCGCTTACTCCTGGCAGAAATATAATATTCCAAAACATCTAGGTTTAAAATGGAGACTGAATCGCTTCATTTACAAAATATTTATTGACACATAGATATAATGTAAGCTTCAATATACTAACCTACCAGTATGCTGTAAGATGTACTTTAGACAGTTGGGTGCTGGGGCATTTAATATTTTATGTCAATAAACTACAAAATACCTCACATACACTAGATGGAGGCACTTCTCAAGAAGATAAGAAAGGTTGGCCAACACTTGATAGAAATAAGAGCAGAATTTTGTAGACCTAATTTTGTGGAGATTGTTATTACACAGTTAATACATTCTGTGAAAATCTTCGTATACTAAGAAAAAATCTGTTGGTTTAATTTAAATATGAAACAGTTCTACATGAGATATTTATATATATATTAATCTAGTATGTTTGATACTGTAGGCCTAAACCATATTAAGGAATTATCATCCTTTGAAGATACACATGAAGATGCACAGTTTTGTAAGTATGATACCATTTATACTGAAAGGCAGAGAAGACAGAATAATCAACATTTTTAAAAGAGAATTCAACAATTAATATCTGTTTTAGAGACAGACTGCCATTTTCCCAAAAAGAATGTTCTTAACTTTCAAATGAGATTGAAATGAGCTTGCTAAGCAGGAGTAAACAAACTGAATTCATTAGACATAGAAGTTTTCTTTGTGGATCATAAAGTCTATGAATAAATTAAAATGACTGCAAATGTGCTATCACCATTATTATCACTATTATACATCAGCAATGTGGAATAGTAGAATGGCCAAAAATACGCATATAAAAACCAAAAATTTCGTATCTTTTTCTTTTCTTGATAGAAAATGGCAGTAACATAATACTCATGGAAGGCTTGAACTACCTCACTCTGGATGGACTTGTTCTTGTGTAAGTAGGATTTTGATCAGTCCTAGAATTCATACATGAAAGGCAAATCTACGCTTACTATCTAATGTAATTAAAATACAGTTCATTTGTGAAAACCTGTTTCTACGCTGCAGATCATCCAAAAACTATTCTGAATGAAACTTCCAGTAATATTGAGCATAAACAACTTTGAGTAAGTATGTGTTATACGAAAAGGTAGAGGAGAAAAGTAAAGCTATAAAATCTATTCCAAAGAAAATGCAGGCTTAAGACTACATCATCTATGTTTTTAGGGTTTTAATATTAATTTTGAAGTATTTTCCGGTAAATTTCTATGTGACTTTTCTTACTGGCAATTCTGAAGTCAAAGGTAAAAGTAACGCATGCAGTTCAAATCGACATGCAGTTATAATGCTTGTCCTTGAAACTTTTTGGTACAAATAATGTGATTTGACACAACAAGAGATGCTCATTATCATACACTGTCCCAGTGATTTACACAGTTCTTGTGAGTTCACATAGGGGTTTGAGTGAAAAGAAGGGGGAATGGGTCTTTTCTACTTATGTAGATTAGGCCTAAAGATTTTCAGAACACATTTTTCTGAGCAAATCATATTTTGACTAAAGCAGGAATTACTTGCTGCTCTAAGTAATGATTCCCAAAATCTTTGAAAGCATTTTACAGGATTATAAACTTTGGAATTACCTTTTTTGTATCACCTGAAAATCATTTGCTCTCATTTTCATCCAAATTCCAGAGTTCTATACACACTCCACATTTCTGTGGCTGTTTCTCCTGTCTACTGTATTCTAGCGTGTATGTATCTGTGCATGTGCATAGGTGATATATAAAATGTATGTACTTTGCAGTGTCAGTACCTACAACTTTCTTAAATCTATAGTCAAGAAACATCAAACAAACTTTTAAAACAAGTATCTTCCAACTGTAACATAAATCACTCTTTTGAAAACCAGTATAAAATGTGAAAATTAAATGAATATGAGTCAAAAAATAAAAACAATAAAAGCCTGTTTGAACTTATTACAAAACTACCAGTTTTAAAAAATAATGCTATTTAATCCTCTGCCATGTAAGGATATACAAAGACACCAATCAATATGAGCAGGAGTGTAGTAGTATATTAGAAGTAGTATATTATAGTCTTTCAGTGCTTACAATGGCTGAAAGATGAATAAGCTGTTTGGTCAAATGTTCTCTTTAGCAGAAATAGTGCAATTTCACTGAAATGGATGGTGTTGCCATGATTTACACTAGCAGAAAAACCTAGCAATTTTTCTCGTTTTTACACTTATAGTGCAGGTAAAAATGTATTTTACATTCATCTTCTCTCAAGAGCTAGCAAATGGTTTACAAAAAATAAAATATGAATTTATGAAAATCTTAAGGCCGTTCTGAAACAGTATAAAATTGGTGGCACTCGCATTTAATTTTCTTTTTCACCTAGTGAAAATAGACTTGGTAAAACTTAAAATACCTCAGCTAGTCTACCTCTCTAATTATACAACTTGCTGAGGTACTAAATGTAAACATATATTCTAAAACTAAAATGTCCATTGCTCCATCAAAAGAAAACCTTGTAATATTGTTTTAGGCAACCTAAAATTCGTAATTTTTTTTATTCCTGCTAAATTACTCTTCACTTACAGCATGGGGCACTATTCAGTGTTCACTGAAAGGCATTTCCAGTTGACCTGACCATAAATGAGAGTACTTAGCGGTGGGGGTGGGGAGAACAGACCAGAGATATTATTGAGAATTGCCCCATTGCCTAAATTCTGTGCCAACGGTGTGTCAACAAGAAGGGATTTATTCTATTGGATCCTTCCGTTCAGCTATGCACTTCCTGTTAATTAGATCAATACCTGTGTCTATTAGGAGCTGGCTTAATATTCTTAATGAAGGTTCATTTAAGGTTCATTCTGGTTAAGGGTAGTTCTTTTCTCATCTTTCAGAAACCACTTTTTAGACTTAGTATTCCTTTGTAGGTTGTAAGTGATCTTCGAGGCTCACATTTGAAATCAGTAGTAGTTACACCACTGAGCAGTGAATACAGCTAATGAAAAATAATAATAATGATCAAAGAAATTTTATTTTTCTTTCATATCCTCAGGATGCATATGCACTTTCATTTCTTACCAGCATAGTCAAACTTCCTGGACTTGCAAATCATTCTCTCTTGAAACTTATCATTTTCCTTGGATAGTCTATTATCTTTATAACTGGAAAGTAGTTTAAGCCACATGAAGACATCAACACATTCACAAACCTAACTATCAATCAACAAGAGGACTACTGACATCACTATCGTGGATTCCTGGGAAGTCAGCAAGATTTGTAGGTGCTGAAAACTTACAACAATCGCTTTTGAGTTAAGAAGTATATTACACCCTTTGTTCTGACACATAAAGTTAAAATTTGGCTGTTTAGCAAAAAAACACTAAGTACACCTTGTAGCCAGATTACTGTTCAAGTGGTACATAGTTACATGTCAGCCATTAGGTCATAAACATACAGCTGTCAATATTTATCACAGATTAAAGCTCACTCCTGTAAAAACTACATCCCAGAAGTAGTTTTTTTAGCTGAAAAGAAATTTGAGTGCATGTTGGTTTGGTTTGTTTCTTACTGTCATTGTAAACTACTATAACAACCTTTGAAGTTGAATAAAATCCATCAAACTGGTTCCTGCAACAAGATCAGTTAAACTGTCAGTTTAAGGGCTTGTCTTTGGATGACTGATTCCATGAAATTATCTTTGGCAAAAATTCTAAACTGAGTAGATATCATGTACTATTTAATGAATAGAAATAGCCTGAAGTTTCACAATTCCAGTTGCATCGTATCGAAAAAAGTGAATTAGAAGAAAAGGATCCAGTAAAGACACCATCTACAAAAGGTGTTTTGGAGGCAGCAAGCGTTCACATTGACTTATGTTGACTATTTATTTTTGATTCTTTGGCAAAGCGGTCCTTCTTTGAGGACCATGACTGAGACAGTTTTGCATTCTACAGGATCCTCGCATCCTTTTCAAGAAGGAGCACATATGCTCAGTCTGCATTTTCCTCATTTTAATAGGCATTAGTGGAACTACTCACAGCCATCTGAACTAGTGAATTTCCATCTGCTGAGGGGGTGGCTTTCATGATTTCATAGTTTTCAAGATTTCTGAACATTAAACATAGGATTTGACAGTCCCTGACTTGAATTTATCTAATCTTAGTGTCTAACAGTCCAATTTTGATACCTGAAGGCACGATAACAAATATTTACTTACTAAACACCCAAATTTTATATATATAAATGTGCATCAAGAGAGAGAAGATATTTCTGCAGAGGGCTACTGAAGTGTAGCACACATAAATTTTGACTATTATTTATTCACTATATTAAAATATATCTCACAGAGTTGAATGATTTCCTAACGCGTATCAGCTACCATGAGAAAGACTACTTAAATCTGTCAGTCAATAGAAAATACTAGATGAACCAACAGGTAAAACAATATTATACATAATCTACCTAATCTTCCCAGTCCTTTTTCCTGTAATCCTTTCTGTTTTTCTGGAATAATATCTGTTATAGTGTTCTACGCACAATTCCCACAATAGAAAAGGAAAGATCTAAGTATAACATGTTTTACATAACAGAAAATATGGCTTAAAATATGCCAAACATGACACTCCCTGTTCTGTTTTCATTCATCCGAAAAGTAAACATAAGAAAGCAGTAATTTAAACTCTACTGCATTGAGGAAATATATCTAAGATGAACATCTTACCTCCTACAAAATTCGACAATGCAGTCTGAACTGAAGGAAAGCATGATGATGATAATGAACTTAAACGCATAATGTGATTTTCTAATATTTCCACTCCTTATAAAACAATCTGTTTAAATAAGTCTTTACTTGTAGATCAAAACTAGCATGCAATAATTTTATTACTTCGTGAGTACTAATGCATTTGTAGCACTTTAGCAAGTCTGCCATTCTTATAGCTACAGCTACGCTTACTGACTTTACAGCAAATACAATTCTCTCTAGAAAATGCATTGTCCACCTTTATTCCCTAATTCTCCGATATGATAAGACAAAAAAGTTAATATTTTTCCACCACAAAATACTGCAGTTACTGTTTTCCACATTACTCCTAACAGCATCAGAATGCAGCACCTCTCTCACCTAACAGTCAAAGGATTCAGATGTAAAACATATGTAATCTATTACTTTTTATTCATATTCTATAGCTTTTAGACTACTAGCCAGTTCTAGATAAAATCACAATTGGAAATAAATATAATTGCATGTCTCCAAGAAGCACACACACTGTAAATGGATTAAAATGTATCTGTCCACTCATATAGCCAATGTTTTTCTCTACTGCCACAATTTTTAATCTAATTTGTTTTACACAAAATAATGAATTTTAGCAGTTTTTAACAATTTGGGAGAAGAATGTAATTTTTCTTGTTAACAATAGGTATACTGTGGCACTTAGACTACCGAAAGAAAGGCATCTGAAAACTCCTAAATTTAGTTACCTTTAATAGTCATACAATAATTTTTCGAAAATCTAGCCTCAAGACCTAAAACCAGTTTATTGGATAGTGTTAATTTCTTATGAGAATAGCTTGCTTATATTGGGTAACATCCATTTATTACTTAAATTTGATTTAGAAATTAATTTCATTTTAATTAAATTCTTCCTACACGTTGAAAAGGCCTATCCTATACTTAACTGCATTCACCTTCACAAATGACTTTACGCTAACAACTGATTTATCAATTTTCTCCATAGGGATTATACATACAGCATGAATATAAAAAGCAAAAGGAGAAAGGAAGACAAAACTGATTCAGAAATAATATGACACACACACACACACACACAGGGGCTAATTTACTTAATCTAAATAAAAAAAAATGGTAGCATCCATTTATAACCAACATACTGTTTATTATGGGTTAATCATAGTGTTGAAACAGTGATACGTAATAAATTCACAAGCCAGAGAAAGTAACTGCCTTTAATATATATTATGTTTAGCTTTATTAATTAACATTATTGATTCTCAAAATCTTTGTTTTGTGGTTACTCCCAAAAAACCCCTCCCTGTTCTAAAATGTGAGAGATGGTATCACAGTGCAGGCAAAGAAACCCATCAATCATACACGGCAGCTGAAGAAGAGACAATGTATAGGAACAATAAAGTGCACATTTTTCTTAGATCATCAGCAGTTCTTCCTCAATTTACCAAGTGCAATGACCACGTCAGAACTTGAAGTTTAAGCACTGGAAGAAATAGTCTGAAGTTTAGAAAACGTGAATCATCATGCTCCAAGGTTTTATTGCTTACATCTAGTAAACATTAAGTGAAATAGAGAAAACATAAGAAAAATGTAATCCAGATTTAGACTGGTTAAATTTCACCTGTATCATTCTGCTTAGTGTTTTCTATTTGCTTGTTCTAGCCTGTGACACGTTTGGCCTAGATCAAATACTGCTGTAAGTATTTAACTAAATCTCAACTCTATGACAGAAAGATGAAACAACTGAGACTGACATTAAAGGAGATGAAAAGCTGAGGATAACCCTGCAGTAAAAAAAAGTCCCAACAGGACAGATGACCCAAACTGTAAGGAGGTTTATAAAGTCTTAACAGGCTTTAAATACTTAATATATGAGAAGGTGAAAGAGGGATAAAAGAGGGATGAAAGTATGGTAAAAAAGAATATGGAGTAATGGTGAATTATCACAAGGAAGAGGATTAATAACTGAGTTGCACAAGAGACGGGAATAAGACCTATGCTGTTCAAAAAATTCAGACCACAAATGACCCAGGAAGTGAATAGTAAGTTGACAAGTCTCTGATGATATTACGTTATGCATGATCGTAACAAGTACCATTTCTTAAGAGCCTTACAACACTGAGTAATTGAAACAATAAAATGGCCTATCCAATCAAATGCAGAGAAATGCAATGCAACATAAGGAAGGACAGGAAGAAAAATACAAACCCAACAGGTGCTATCAATTGTCTATTACTACTCCAGAATGAGATCCTGAGATTTTTATAGTTTTGGGGTTTTTTTTACATTTCTCAATACTCTGTAAAAAGAAATAGCTCAAAATATTAGGAACTTTTAGGAAAGAAACAGAAAATTCAATTAAAATATCGTTTTACCTTTAGATAAATTCATACAAATGAGAGTTAGGTGGAAAGGAACCTATTCAAGTTTAGCAAAGGCACATGCACAGTCCTCTACCTCGGGAGGAAGAACTCCATTCACCAGTAAAGGTTAGGGGTTGACCTGCTGGAAAGCAGCTCTGCAGAGACTGAACTGGGAGTCCTTGTGGACAAGTTAACCATAAGCCAGCAATGTGACCTTGTGACCAAGAAGGCCAATGGAAAAAATTATTTACTTTGAGCAGATCAAAGCACTGGAAAAGACTGCCTAGAGAGGTT
Source organism: Tapera naevia (assembly GCA_033556795.1). Lineage (NCBI taxonomy): Eukaryota > Metazoa > Chordata > Aves > Cuculiformes > Neomorphidae > Tapera > Tapera naevia. Next base: position 9,592,344 of record JAUMJJ010000172.1, on the reverse strand, counting down.
GTGGAGTCTCCTTCTCTGGATTAACTCATCTGTACGTATTCCTGTGCAGCCTGCTGTAGGTGAATCTGTGCTTTAGTGGGAGGGTTGAACTAGATGATCTCCAGAGGTCCCTTCCAACCCCTACCATTCTGTTATTCTGTGAAACGTTAATCAACCTGCATTCCTTCAAATTCTGAGGAGACACACTTCAATAGTAAAAAACCAGAGGGACTACACGGATGAGCCTAGTTACAGAACCAGCTAGAAAAACACTACTAGCTGGAAAAGTAAATGCTAAATATTTACATGATCTTGAAAGCAACTAGGCAAATCTAAGGGGAAAAAAAACCCTAACATCCAAGGTATGCATTCTGGCTGCTGAATCTCAAACACTTTAGTACAGGATGGTTTTCTAGGGCAGTAATACTATGTGACTGCCCCCTTCATTAAGCAACTGTTGTTGGTTACTGCCAGAGACAGGCAGCAACCTTGACAATAGTGATTTTTCATCTTACATAAGGAATCATCTGTTCTTATGTGTTTATGACTATTACAACAGACAATATTTGAACCTGTAAAATCTTGATACCTAACTATGTACACTACATAAGCTAGGAAACTACAGATCTTGCTGAAGCAGCTCTCATACAGTAATGAGTACTGTGTGGGTGGGGATTTCCCCACTATACAGAACAAAGTTTAACTTTAGTTAGAATTAACGATCTTTTTTTTGTTTCCCATTGCCCTGCTCTGTGCCTGAAGGTGGCAGCATCAAGATGCTAATAGTTTAGCAGTTCTAATCAAACAGAACATCAGTTCCTCTTAAAAATAAATTTGATTTGCGATTTTAAAATGAATGGTTTACTAACAGGTTCTCAAAGGACACAGGGAGCAAGGGTAATGAGTTATACTAATTCATTTAAAATAATGTCTCCATTGTTGTGTTGTAAAAATGCACAATAGATGTTCAATAATCTATTTTTGAATAATAAATGCAAGTTATTATGTTCTAGATGAATGACTTTCCTCAAATATATCCATGAAGAAAAAATATAAAACTTCATACACTCTGGAATTTATTACATCTGTTCATATCCTGTTGCATGCCAGCAAGCTGAGAGCACCACTTGTTCATTTTAATGCATCTCTTTAGATCTATATATAATGTAAACGTTGCTTCAAGAATTTCAACTGGAGCACAACTGACATATTTCGCATGGAAGGAAATTTGATAGGAAATCTGGGAAATCAGACACCAGGCTCAGCATAGATGTATAATCATACATTAGTGGTCTGAGAGTAAATGACAATGATGCAACACATACAGCTGCTTTGGCTTTATTTTCTACTCTGAAGTGAATATATCAAAAGCAAGCAGAAAAGCAGCAATGGAAAACTGCTTTAGTGATTGCTTTTAAAATTCTTTTAATTTGGAAAATACTGCTTCCACTGAGACTCCCCTTGGCTACATTTTACTACATGTTTGAAACAGCATTTTGAAATTATTTTAAACTTAGAACTTTTTAAAAAAGATATTACTATATGAACCTAAAAGGAAATAGCAAAACATTGAGATATAAAAAAGTAATCACAGATCGATATGGATAATGTTCAAATGGTTTCATAATGGTCATATTAGGATCTCCTTACTTAATTACTTAATTACTTAATTACTTAATTACTTAATTACTTAATTACAGAACGCATAAATCTCAAGAAATCCTGCAAGGTGAACATTGTTGGAAACTAGGAGATTTTTAAGATGGAAGATACCATTTATATTTGCCATTTCCTACTTACAAGTTTACAAAGATAGCTGAAAACTGAATTGTCAAATGAATATACAGGTGTGAGCGCTACAGGCTCTCAGGTAGCCTTTCAAATGCTAAGGAAAGATGTCCACGAACTAGAAATGTGACTCAAACGTCAAATACCAATGTCAAAGTGGATTTACTCTGTACGCAGTTGAACTCAAAGAACAAGATGGAGAGTGTGAAAGAGTAAGTATATGAGGTCTGACTAGTACATCACATATATGCTCATGAGTGATAATTATCACTCACTGTCCATAGGTGATAATGTTGCAGAACAGAAAATAGACCAACTTGATTTTTTTCCTTCAGCAGACCACATGAGGGAATAAAACTTTATTTAAATTAGTATATAAAAATGAATATAATTAGTGCAGCATTTTCAATAAAGCATTTTTAATTACTGAAGTTGAAAGCTGTAACTTATTACAATTGTATGGAGCACATTTTTTTCCTCAATTCCTGTGTTACAGACAGTAATACGTTATCCGGTAATCTTCACCAATTACGAGCTAGTAGTATTTAACAACACACAGTGCTGTTAAAAATGTTTTTTAAATAATCTTCAGTAAATGCAAGTTTCATCTTTTGCTCCAGTTTTCAGGTTTCTAATAATAGAGTACTTGAACCTTATAAATCTTAGAAATCTAATTAGACGATGTTAAGTTCTCTCTAGCTGAAGTCACAGATGTTTCATACTGGGAAAATCAGCAAGCCCCAGGGTTTATTTGGTCTAGTATAGTGTCAAATTTTCATGGATAATTTAATAGCTAATAACTCTAATTCTTTCTCGTAAACCAAGAGATGATAAATAATGATTGCTCTAAAGCTATAAAATTAACCCTCCAGGCTAAAAAAAAAATATTCAGGAACCTTTGAGGAGATTAATTTCTGGTACTTAATGTTTCATCATTACTAATTGTCCCTGAGTTGTGTACGTCTCACAGTGTGCAAGAGAATGCAAATAAATCCACTGAAATCATACAATCCATAAAGAAATACATATCAAGGATGCTGTACACATCTTTGATCTGTTATACACACCAATTAGATTTTAATGATTTTTTTTTTTCTTATCAGGTTCTATTAGCAACAATTTACGGTCACATCCGATGTTTCCTCAACAAAAATAACAGTTTCTATGTACAAAAGGGAGATTTTTCTGCTTTCATATTTTTTTCACAGATTTTTTTCCTTTGAAAAATTGTCAAATAAAATAATTCTTATTGCTTTAAACGGAACTAGACATACAAAGGTAATTACTGAATTTATATTCAAGAGCCTGCATTCTGTGAGAAGATATATTGATTATTTTTTCCCTGAGGAACATCAGAGTAACATTTAGCTGTTTTTAATAAGGCTAACAGCAGGTTGAGGCTTATTTGTTTTTATAAAATCATTAGCAGAGTTGCTGTGTGAAATGCACTGGGTAAACAAGGTAAACTATGCCTTATTTCAAATGCTCCCCAGATTCTTTTAGAAGAGCCACCCCATAAATAAGATGGGTTTCCAGATAATCATCCATTTTCTATGTTCCATCAGACCAGTTGGTAACAAGTTTTTTCTCTTTCCTTTTACTGTAGAGGAGCTGGCTTTAGTTTTAATCAGAAGAGTGTTGGCAATAAATAAGGAATGGGAATAATGTCTAAATGTGGAAACTCACAGTATCTGGCAATAGCAGCTTATCTTTCCAAAAGTTATGTGCAAAACAGTGAGGAGTCTCTTACAGAATTACGCCGACACTGGAAAAAAACAGATACTGAGCATACACTCATTGAGAAAACCGGGTTTAAACTAGTGACAAATCAAATGATCGAAAGACAAAACTAGAAAGTTATGAACAACTGCTCTTCGTCTCTGTTTCTTGTAATTGCTGGTTTCAATTGCTCAAGAGAAGCATGCTATAAAGAACTTCGAAGACACAAAAACATAAAATGCATTGTTAAGTAATCTTTAAAGTTGATTAATCCAGCAATGAAAGGAAAACAAACTATCCAAATTATTTCTAGTGTTTTAAATTACCTGGAAAGACTACAAAGAGTTCAATGATTACCGTAATTCAGTACGTAGATCCAGAGGCGCAAACAACACGTACAAAGGTGCAAAACAATATGGAGAACATCACAGAGGATGTTCCAATACAATTGCATATCTTATTCTTTAATTTAAAACATCATTTTCAGTTATTCCAATTTCAAAAATCAGACTATACAGTTCGGAAAATGATGTGGATAATTGCCAACTACATTGAAAACTCACTTAAGAAGAGAGCTCAAAGAAAATATCTAAGAATTTGAAAACATAAAAAAATACAAAGAATTTTGATAGGAAGTTTCGTTCTCCCACTTTACATATGAAATTGTTGCTGAAATAACTGAAAGAAGAAAATAATATTATTTATGTGACAGAATTTCAATACTATATGTATATTAAAAGAATGTGTACACTATCTAGCTATGGAAAGACTTTTATTTGCACAAGCAAATCAGGTCATTTCCCAATTATATTCGTGCTTGCTGATCTTATTTGAGAATACAAAAATGCAACATTACCTAGTCACTGCATCAACAAATAAAAGTTCTTCCACATTTTTTTTTTTTAAAAAGCTAGATGGTGTTTTGGACACATCTATATAGCTGATTTTGAGACATTTGAAAGCCAGAGAAGTTTCTTCTTTTGATTGCAGTTCATTTTTTTTTCTTTTCCCAATGGTAGTTAAGTTTGCTAAGTCGCTTCCCTGGACATGATGAAAAAAATCTGAAAATATATCTATATATGTAAGTTGATGGAATTTATAGCCTAGGGAATGTTCAATAGCTGCATCATACACCGATGCAGGTATCATCCTGGAAAGCAAAGAGTAACAGAAACACTACCTTGATCTTGCTTTGACAATGCTCATATACTGATCCAGCAACCAAATAAAAAGGGGGGTGAACGACACTCTTCTTTGTGTATGTATTCGCAAATGCTGAATTAACCTTTTAAGATTAAGAACAAAGAGCCGTGTTGCTGCCATGGGAGACTGGAAGCCTGATAGGTAAAATTAGGACTTTGAATGTGGGTTTTTTTCTTCTGAAAGTCTGCATTTATTGTGGTAGCAATGGATTTTGCTAAAGTAGTTCAAATACACCGTCATTTCTAATGTAAGTGTAATTTAAATTCTTTTTTTTTTACTGACAATGAGGAGGGATCTTTCCCACAACACACCTAGGAATATTAAGCAAGTACTTAGACTATAAAGACTTTTACATTAATATCAAACTTTGCTCTTCTCTACAAATCTTTTTGGAAAGAATGCTAGAATTATTGGCATGTAATGAAATTAAAACCAAATGCAAGTAAGTCACACTTCTGTAAGACTACGAAATAACTACAGGATAATTTTTACAAATCTCCGCCCATGTTCCTCTAACATCTTCTAAATGTTTGCTCAGCCTCAGAATCAGCTGGCTTATTCTAAGAATTCAAAACCTTTACATTATTTTGTAATTAAATCTATCTTGGGCAGATTCAACTCTTGTTACACTAGTCTGTATTGACTTGCAGGCTTAGGTACATAAATAATTTACTGGTTTAACAACACATGACAGATCAGCTGAGCTGTGGGAACTGTGCGCACAGCAGATGAGAAGCAAATCCAGTTAATTTACATGGCAACTAAGGGACAGCAAATACTTTTTTCCCTTGTATTACTTCTATTTAAGATTGTACACACAGAGAGTTGCTGTGTCCCCGCAGATATTCCTGGTAGCATAGCAGCTGGCTTCCTTTCTCCTGAGAAAGGTCTCATGCAATCACTTCAGTTCTGGTTTTCCTTCTTACACAGACTATGCCAGTTCACATATATTCAGATGTTGCAGAAGTAAGTATCCTAACCAGACAGTATCAGCCTCCCTAATTCCTGTTGACATTAAAAAAAAAAATCTTTTAATGAGAAACAGAGTACTGAAAAACCAATAGTAAGTCAAGAGCTTTTAAACTTAGCGGTACTAATCAATATACAACCTGTAACAAGCTTAACTCTAAATTGAATCACAAAGAACAAAGTTAATTACATATTTAACTTATTTCCTGAAAATACCTGTCATGCTGTCCATCTGCTCTAGCTTCTAAACCCTCAGATCTTTCAGAGTCCTTTTTGGTTTTGTTTTTGTTAGCCTCCTATTACACTAAAGGAACAGCCTTCTAAAAGATGTAAGCCTTGTCCTTACTAGCTTTCCCAGCTCCCCAAAGAACTACCTCTCCAGCTGGTTGCTTCCCATCCTCTGTGTCTCAGCTTACTGGTACTTAATCAGGAAGTTGTCCCCAAACCAGAGCAGATTTTACTTCCAATATTTAAAATGCCAATATAGCTGACACATCAAACAGTTGTTTTGAGCGCTTGAATTCATTGATATACTTTTTCCTTTCTCACATTTGAAAGCATAAGCTGTGTCTGATGTACTGTTTTATGAACGCTTCGAATATTTGTATAGCACACTGCTGAAGTGTTGCCTTCAGGTATTTTTTGTCATACTGAGGTCATATGAAGAGTTCCTAATAAAATCATGTATCCGTGTATTTTATATAGAGAAATAATGATGTACATTTGTATTAAAAACTACCATCAGCAAAGAAATAATCTTCCTCAGCATTTCATTTCGGTGGCTCCATTGTTCCCAGAGCTCTGGCGTCTAGAGTGGGTGCGAGTCCAGTCCCTTTCTTTCACTGCCCACTGGAGCGGGTGAGGAGTTACCCACTTTCCAGAGGGACTGGAGAGACCAGATACACTGCAGGGTTGAATGACCTAGAACTTGCCTTGGAAAAAGGACTCCAGCAAGCACACTGGATATTTCGACACTAAATTTGCTTTGTCCTAGGTGTGAGGACTACCTACAAGCCAAATGAAGGAGAAAGTTTAGGCTTGATGTGAGGAAAAAGTTCTTCACTGAAAGGGTGATTGGCCATTGGAATGCGCTGCCCAGGGAGGTGGTGGAGTCGTGGACCCTGGAGGTGTTTAAGGGGAGACTGGATGAGGCACTGAGTGCCATGGTTTAGATTATGGGTTGGTGTTAGTGTTGGTGTTAGTGTTGGGTTATAGGTTGGACTTGATGATCTCAGAGGTCCTTTCCAACCTTGTGATACTGATACTGTGATACTGTGAGAAGCCTTATCCTCTGCTTAAGGAGCTATTAGAAGATGGTCCTTTGGACTTTCTTTCCTAGACAAATTGTGGCAGTAATCCCTCACTAAACTGCTGCCTTTCTATAGATTATATGAAGATTCTTTGTCCTTAGGAAAGAATGGGACTAAAATCTACAACTCAAAACTATTAACAGAATTTCCAGGCCACAATTGTAATTCAGAAAGATCAATTAAATGTAATAGCATTTTTTGTTGCATTTCTTTGTATGCATAATTTTATAAAATTAAAAGTAATTAGAACATATACTTCATAAGCAATTTTAATATTAAAAAAGTACACAATAATTACTCTTTTACAACACTTCGGCAAATATGTACATTATGTTAACTGTTAAAGGAAACTGTTCTTCCAGCCTACCAATTCGGGGTCTCTGAACAAAGCCCTTGCATTAATTAATTAAATCCTACTTGACATGACTGAGTTATCAGATGTTTTGAATTCTTGGTATCTAAAGTTTATTCTTTTGTTTTTTAGTGAGCACTCTGAAAGTCTGATAGCTTTGCAAGGTGTAAACTGCCCTTAGCTCACTAAACAGATTTATGTTTGGGGAACTCCAGCAGCAATCTAAAGACCATCTCTGTAAGAAGAAAATCCCAACCAAAGCAAACTCTTGCTTGGGGAAGAGATGAGTAAGGACAAAGCTAAAAGATGTCCATGTCGATGTGTTTAAGAACTGTATTCTTTTAACTTAGTCTCATTCTTTTCTAGTAATTTCTTTTCCCAGTAATAGCAAACAGAAGCATCTGGCCAATTATATCTAGAATCTACCTCTTCCCCATACCAACTGTATTAAGCCATCAAAACAGCATGCACAGGCACACCCATGTCAAATCACATTTCTGTACTCAATTACAGCTTCTTTTTTAAGTTACACATTTTTTGGATTTCTTAAAGCTTTTCTGAATATGATCTTTGGGTTTTCGTCTGTACACTGAGACAGAATAAGAGACAACAGATCAAATTTGGGTTAGATACTAGGAAAAGAAATGTTATACCACAAAGAGGGGGGTCAAATACTAGAACAATTTGCTTCAAGTGGCTTTGGAGTCTCCTTGACAGCCGTGTTCAAGACTCAATAGGACCTCACCCCTAGAAACCTGATTTAATTAGACCTGCTCTGAGCAGGATCTTGGACTAAATCCCTAGAGATCCTTTTCAGCCTCAATTATTCTACAAATCTGTGAAAGCAGCTGCCTGTGTTTTCCATTAAGAATATGATGCTTTAGAAACTCTGACACTGCAGAAATAGGGCAGGCACGAGAAACAAGTACGACTGTACTTAGGAATGAGTCCAACTGCTAGAGAGATTTTGGCCCTTGCTCTCAATACTTACTAACTCATTTTATTGCATTTCTTTTAAATGAAAAATACATAGATGAAAACCAGGATTCCTACTTCTACCTTAAACAGGAAGATACAGAGTCTAACTCCCCCTATGATCTCATCAATCTTAAGACACCTGTGACACTTGATTTCTACATTTGGCATCAGTAAAGATGGAAGTAGATTTTCAACAAAAAAAGCCCTGATTTGACCTCCACTGTCTGAATCCTGGAAAAGTCTTTAGACCATGAATACTAATTTCACAGATGCTTCTAATATAAAGTTACAGGCTAGTTTCAAGTCCAAGCAGGATTCATAAAAAAGCACCTATCTCCAGGAATTTGTATACTCCACTTATCTCCTGTTCAGTCTTCTACTGTCAATACTCAGTTCCCACACAGTTTAGACTCAGATTTTAAATTGTAACCAAAAAGGCACAGTGAGAAAGAACTTTCTGACTTAATAACCCTGACTGAGCAGAAAGGTGGATAAGACTCAGTTCCCTCATTTTCTCTACAGCTGTTTCATCCCATTTCTCCCTGTGGAAAAGCACAGCTCCCAGGCTTCTTCACTGCCAGCCACTGGCAAAGGTCCAGCCCCTGCAGCTCTACTGCCTCCTTCAGGAGTCAGGCAGTTGGATCCATCTGTGGTCTGGTCCCATTCTGCTTCAATTTAAGCTTGTTAGATTGTGAAATCCTTGAACACTATCAAACTACTGGATGCCTGGCTGGTTAGAATGTAGAACAGAGAGCTGGCTTTTATTTTCCTTACCTACACAGCATTATCAGAAATTGTGTGTCAAACATATTCTGCACTTTTTATTCAATATAGTCTCAAAATTTTAGGTACTGAAATGATTTTCATTCCCCTTGTGACATCTTTCATTCATTTTTTAAAATCAAATTCAAAAATTAGCAGTGAAAACTGCTGGTTGGCTTCTTAACACAGTAACAGAAGGAGTTTCACTATTCAAAAAACACCATTGAAAACACAGTGCATAGTTTATTAACAATACAGCTAAAAGATAATTTTGAAGTGGAAATTCAAAATTATAAAAAAGGCATATAAAAGCTCAGAAATTAAATATTTCATTCATGTATAAATTTCTGCTATGATGCAAATAAAGTAAACTCAAGATCTTCTTACTTACACTTTTACCTAAGTATACAGAACTCAACAGAAGAGCAAGCCTCTCACAGTATGTTTTGTCAAAATTAAAAATATTGATGGCTATGAAAATTACTTTGTAGTAAAAAAAAAAAGCAGCAGACATAACCTGAAATGTCAGCCTGCTAGTCTATCCATTTCAGTTGAATATACTTTAAAGCTTTTATTTTAGAAACCAAGTAAATATGGCTGCGAATCATACTCTCATAAAATCAGTTAATCCCATTATGGCTTGTAAATACACAGATACAAGTAGCCTTTTCACAGTAAACTGTGGGGATTTTTATCAATTCATGATTGCTTTTGCCTAACACCTAGAATAGTGTTTGGATTCTTTTTCAGTAAATCAATAACCACATATAGTGATGTATGAATATTTCCCATTTAACTGAAAGTGTTAATTAATTTGTCTCTGATAAGATTCACAATGCAGGTTTTGCATTCGCACCTCATGATACAAATACCTGCACACTGACTTTAAATACAGTCTTCTGATAAGAGGGTAAGCATTAATAATATTATTATTATTGTTTCATTGTTTCAGCCAAGACCTTCAGCTATAATCATTATACAGCCTGATTGATTAGTCCTGTCCACAATAACATTTGAAATCATCTATAAAACAATCCTGTCTTAGCAACATTAATGTTTGAGCTGAAAAACTTGTTTGACTTAGAACCTAAGAAAGTTATTTGATAGTAATATCCAAATACGAATAAAATTCACATAAACATGATCTGATATTCTAGTTTGGTTGTTTTGTTCCAGTTCACACACAGGATATTACCATCTCATCAAATGTTCCCATTTTACAAACCAGAAGAAAACATGAAAACAGATAATTGCTCAGCAACCACTTCTGTGAATCGGGTTGTGTGCTATGCTTATCACCATAATGTCATAACAGCGTTTTACTATTGCCTTAAATGGCATTAGGCTTAAGCACAATGCCCGTCTGCATAAATTGTCCTCTGTTGACTGGCTGCAGTTAGGAAAGGACTTCTGTTGCCAACAGCTAACAAGCTCTCCCTTTATATCAAGTGCTACAGGCCCATGTTTTTGAAGTGGAAGGATCAGAGTTCTAGGATCTACAGATCTGTGAAGCTTGTTAAAACTTTTTATTAAATTCAGCTAATTTCAGAAGTGTAGAATGGTAAAATTATTCTCTTTTTTTTCAGTCCAAAGATACAGTGTTCGTTCTTCCCTTTTTTTAGATTTACATAATTCTTTCATAAGGTAAATGTGAAAAACATGGTGCCTATTTTCCCTCAATATTCTGTGGTCTATGCCAAGCTCGTGTCATTTATTGACTGGTGTTATATAGACTGTAACAAAATAAGGTAAAAATGTCTTACAAGCAATGTCTGGTAATTGCACTGTAAGCTGTTATAATAAAAAGTTAAAGCAAAATGCATTGAAAAAGGCTTAGATACAAATCAATATGGGGAAACCCAATACACAGATTTTCCTCCATAGGGAAGGCAATACATCTGATGTTACATTGTAAGAAAAGATTTAATTCAGAACAAGTGAAATCATACTGTCATTTCCGGGAAATGTAATGCTCAATAACAGATTCAAGAGATGTGTTCTAAAATACCAGTGAACAAGAAAAAATATTAAAATAACATAAAAATACACAGACTATAGTTTTATTGCTTTGTACTGTGGCCTACAAGAAATATCGTGAGGGACCTTTAACCAAAATAGTGATAGGATGAAGGGTAACGGTTTTAAACTGTAAGGGGAAAGATTTAGATTAGACATTATGAAGAAATTCCTCACGATGAGGGTGGTGAGACACTGGCACAGGTTGCCAGGGAAGTTGTGGATGTCCCTGCCTACAAGTATTCAAGGTCAGGTTGGATGGGGCCTTCAGCAGCCTGCTCTAGTGGGAGGTGTCCTGGTCCATGGCAGGGGGGTTGGAACTACATGATCTTTAAGGTCCCTTCCAACCCAAACCATTCTATGATTCCATATTACTTCATAATATTTGTTAAACATTAAAAGGTGACATTGTATTTTTACACCAGGAATCTTTTCCAAAACCATATCTATGATATCTTCCTAGCAGCAACATCTTAAGAGGTAATTTCAAAATACACAGGCACCATTTCATAACCGCAAGCAGAAACTTCCTAAAAAAGGTATATGTACATCATTTAATGCTTTAAGGGCTGGAAGTTGTTATAATTATCAAAAAATTTAAACAGTATCATTGATAGTGCAGACAGCTGCTTAATAACTCAAACAAGACACTGCACTGTGAATGTCACATCAAGATATCGACATTTTTCTGGTGGTTGAGATATTCTCAGACTTTATATGTAACACTATGATGAGGTATTGCTTTATCACAATCATTTACACTGTGTAGTATTCACAAATAGCCTCAAGATTACAAAGGTTACTTTGATTTAAATGCAACTGATACACAGAATGCTCAGATATTTGGTATTTCTGCATTACAATAACAAGTTACGGTGAATACTGTTTTTTCATGTCAAAATCTGGATAAAAGCTGGTTTGAATTCTACACGAGAGATCAAACACACTAGTGAAGACCAGGCTAAGGAAAGGTGTTAATTTACGCTGCCTGTCAGTAGCAGAGGGAGTGCTGTTGCCTCTCTGAACTGCACACCACACAACACAGGAGGGAGCCTTTGCTGTATGTCCTCTTGAGACATCTGCAGCCAGTTTAAAAACAAGGGAAAAGTTTATGGTTCTTCACCTGCAGTAATACATATGCACTATGAGCAAACTTTCTAGCCTTAAATTCTTTAAGTAGACTTAAAAATTCATGTTTATAAAGTCATACATATTTAAAGAAAGATAGTAAGGATCATAGCTAATTAAAAACAGATATTAAATCTATTTATTTCTGTAACCACAAACTAAATATACATACTATATAACCCTTCTTTAGGCCTAATGGTTTTCTCTTTAAGGTTTCTCTGAAACAGTTGAACCCATTTAAGACACATCAACCCTATGTCAAGGGCTGCGTTTCAAACTGCAGACAACTGTTCCTTTTTTCTTAAATGACATATTTAAGCCATGTTTTGAGAATAAGTGGTTGAAACTAGTGCAAAAGAACCTCAACAAGGTCACAGACCTTCACACCTGCAAAAATGCTCTTTGTGCAAGCCCACGAGAAGAGGTCAAATGGTGCACACTGCAATTCCAGAGGGGATTGAGGGGACCTGAGACGTCTTGGCACTCTTGAGACCAACTGTGCATGGCCCTCCCAGAACTATCACATGACAGCTTATCTAACACAAAATTCTTCCTAAAGGAATGCCCAGTGGGTGTAAATGGGCATGATCAGCCAGCACCAAGCACACAAAAAGGGAAACCTTTTTATTTTCAATGGACATTCCCATCTTTTCAGATGTTCACGTTATATTTTATCATGACATCCTTGGAAAGGTGAACTATATTTTTCCATTAATTCTCTGTTTCCTCTTTTTAATCTGCCTCTCTTCTCTTCTCCCTGATTATTCTCTCTCTCTGCATTTCCGTTACCGGAGAGGCATGGTATTGCTTTATACGCTTTATATATATATATATATACACACATCTTTGCCTTCGTCATGGATCAATAGTTGTTTTATGCTAATAGACAACTGAATATTTGAAAACTGCCTTAGAATTAATATATTAGTTCAAATTAGACATACAGTGTCGTTATCACTCTAATTCACTTCCTACAACTCCATTTTAATGCACCACGTCCCTCTTCCACTTGCAAAGGTGGGGGGAAGGTCGGGATGCAAAATCTACCTGGTAGAATATATTTTAAAGATAGAAAAAACTTTGCTGCAGTACACCTAATTTTATGTCTCCTTGCTGTCCAGATATACAAGCTAAGGATCAACTTTCCAAGGAAAGGAATTCATAAAGCAGAAAGGATGGAAATACAAAACATACCAAAAAAAAAGGAATATCTTTCATTAGAGAATTAGTGTGAATTTAAAAAAATACAACAGTCAAACTTTTACCAGCACAGTATGTAACACTGTACATACTATACATAAGCTATACAAACAAGCCATATTTTAAGTTTTTGCATCTTTTGTTTACTTGAAAGCAGCATTGCTAGGCTTGAGCTGCAAACACAGATCATGTGAAGGAAGTGCTACTGAGGCTAGTTTATAACACTGTCTTCAGTAACACCAAATGATGAGAGGTGACATGGAGCTGTTAATTTGTGAACTTCAATCATACATTCTTTTTGCTCGCCAGAATTAATCTAATTAAATATATTTTATGATATTTTTTAAAATGTTACGTGTGAATAAAAGTTATCTCTATTAGTATTAGATTATTAGAACTCTTTGCAAATCAAACTAGCTGTGGCCAAAATAAATTTTAAACTATTTGTGCAATAATCAAAGCTGTAGTCATAGGTATTATAGACATTGTAGGTCTTCTACTGCCACAGGCTTGTTTTGCTGTAACACAACTGTTATTTCCCGCACAAGAAAAATACAACAGCCTTCTGGGTTATGAAAATTCAGTTTCTCCAGGGGAAATGCATCACACATCGTAAGTCAATATATAAAGCTAACTGATGTATCATCACTGACAGTGCTGTTAATCTGATTGCTAAGAAAAACTTTTCTCTGTACTTCATGAAGTTCACTCTAAAAGCTTTAAAATAATTAGATAATTCATTTAAAATAATTAAATTATTAATTTTAAAGCTACTGTATAACGTAATGTTCTGATAGAGAGATAAAAGAAGTTTTCCATGTTTTGGATATTTGGTTACATCAAAATTAAATTTAGGTATCTATTAACTCCCAGCATTCAGCACAGAGATAATATCTGTGTCTATGAGATGAAAGATACAAATTATAAACTTAAGATCAAGATGATGCCAAATCTGGCTTTCCCACATCCTAGATAAATGCCGGAATCATTGAAATATAACAAAAACATAATCTAGTATTGCCTCTATTCTGATGGCTGTTTTTTGAAATAAAACAATGAGACTTACTTTATTCTTTTAAGGAATATGCACAGCCGCTTGTCCCAGCGAGGTGTTACAGGTTCAGTATTCTGGATGAAAGAAGGCACTACATACTTCTCAGGTGTAAGAAATGAAACACATTGCTGCGCTGAGCTGCTCTTGACTTCGTATCTCTCCCTGTATGGTGAGCAAGTTACTCTGGTGCGTTACTTCGAGACAGGATGTTAAAATAGTCAGGGATCTGAAATTACTTATTCTAGTCTCTGTTATTTGTTTTAGGAGACACACTATCTGCAAACCAGACAGTGTAGTTTTTTCTACAAATATGATAATATGGATGCTTATTTCACCCCTCCACTCTGTTATTAACATTTTTCATGCCTTCCTGTTAATTGAAACTGTATTTTACTGGATAATGCGTGAACAGTTCACATGACAGCACTAATTGGAACAATCAAAACCTATGTTTTTTTAGTGGTTTCAAAGGTTATGAAGATCTTGAAACAACGTATTAAAACCGAAACTATATTTAATTAACCACTCACTACACAGTTTAATCCTTAAATTAAAAACCTACTTCAAATCTAGACATAACATTTTTTCCCGATAACATCTGGAATAAGACTTACTGAAAAACATGTACAAAAGATGTGCAATTACTTTGAGAACATTAGGTACGGAGAGCCAAATGAAGCATTTCCCATAAATTATTACAACTGAAATTACAAGAGAAAACATTTTTGTCATTTAATGCCACATAGATAGATAGATAGTATTTATTTGGATTCATTTGTTTAAAAGCTTGTGATTTCTTCAGTGTACGGGCACTGTCTGGGTCATGCATAAATACAAGGATGGGTGGCTGTATGAATCATAATGGAACAGGCAGAAGCTAACTGGGAAGAAAGAAGCAAACAGTATTTGGGATCAGAACATCACTTAGAAAGATGATGCACTAAAGGTTAGACGTACAGATTTAGAGCTCCACAGATTTCTTGGTGGAGGCAGCTGCTATTGAAGAGGGCTACTCTCTTTCCAGAAAGAAGAAAGGTAAAGAAAAATATAGGAACTTTCAACATGTTTCCAAAACAGTCAGAAAGCTTAGACAAGCCAAGATACTGGAGGTGAAATGCGTATCTAGAAGACAAGCTAACCCTGAGGTGGAAGTGTGAATATACATATACTTTTACTTCCATTTACTAGTTCACAAGCATACACGGTAAAGGCAAGTATGTTATCAATTCTAAGACAGCGGGACTGCAATGGACAGTGAACATTTTGTGAATCAGACAATACCGATTATATTAATCGATCCTAATTCTCACAAAGGAAAAGAGCTTCAGTTTCCTTATAAGTCAACAGACAAATGGAAGAGTGTTTTGTAAAGAAGACTTACACGATTCTATTTTAAACCTCAAAATTCCCTAGCCTTTTTTTTTTTATTGCCCCATCACAACTGTGGTAACTTTCAGCTGACTATACACATGCATTGTTACAGGTATTCCACAGTAATGACAAAAAAAATTCCTTCTCCCTTTACATTATGTATAAGATCAGTACTTTACTTTCAGGTATAACTGTAAAGATCACAGGACTGACAGAATTTTACAGTGGTACATTCAGACAACTTGAACAAAAACTAGACTATGGTGTCACTAAAATGTGAAACAGTGAAAACTAGCGGAATGCACAGTTAAGCTTCTTCGAAGACAAAAAAACCTTAAACACATGGAATGACAATTTAATCAAATGCTAAAACTAGTAAATATGATCTACATGATGTACACCAAGAGGAGAGTGTGAAGAATGGTAGCAGTATTGTATTATGATGTATGTGAAGAGAATCTAACACACTTAACAGCTATTTCAACATTCCTGGTATTATATTTTTTTAAGTCTACAGATTTTATACATTGTAAATTCCATTTTTATTTCTTATTACATAACAACTGCTTACACTGGATCTGCATTGCCTGGTTTTGCTTTTGAGGTTCACCTCTTAATCAAAAGTCATGAAGCTGCTTGTTGTAGCCTCGTGAGTATAGATTATAGCCATCCTACTGAGGCTATACTGAGTGAAGCCCATACCAGCATCCATTTCAGACTTAGCCACGTAAGAATAGCTCACCTCAAGCACATTGCACATCTAAGTCATTTACAGTCTGTTTGGAAAGGAGGATAATACCACAGAAATTCAGAAAGAAATTCTGGAAAAATAATTTGTCACGGCCTGTAATTCGGTGTGCCCCCAACCTCTAAGTGCACATGAATGTTTTCTGTTAAAGGAGAAATACTTAAGAGGCAAGCTAGAGACAAGCTAACTCTCTAATCTATATGAATATTTAACTTGTAGAACATCATGTCAGATATTTTATAACTGAACTGAATCATCTGGCTACTTGAAGTATAGCCTCTTTCACCTTTCGAAAAAGTTCAAAAAGTTTATTGACTGCCATTCATCTTTCTTTCTGCTGCAAGATCATGTTTGCTGAGAACATTCACGTTTATCTATCACACAGGACACTTAAAATACATTTTTTTCCTGAAACTCAGTGCTATTGCATTACATCTTAGGCAAGGCTGTGCCAGTCAAGGAAATATTTAGACTTTAGTTGTAAAAGAAATACAAACAAATACAGGAAATACATTTCAACCTTCAAGCAAAAATACAGGGCTTGTTGTAAATAAAAAGTATGTACTACATAAAACAATACTATTAAAACTCATAAAGGTTGTAGCTTTCAAAATGTATTGCAAAGCTTATCAAATGTAATTTATTTTGTTAAAATTGTAGTTGCTCAGCTGACAGCAATATAATCTACACTTTTAAGTTCCAAAATACTGACTCCTGAGAAAAAATGGAGATGAGTAAAACCGTCTCTCTCCCTCTCTCCTCCCCAACCTCGTTGTTGTTGCTTCATGTGAACTTTTTGCTGCTGCTGTTCTAAATGTTTGTCACCTAGATGCCCCCTTAAAATCCACAGGAATAACACAGAAAGTTCAGAGGATGTAAAAATTCAGTAGTCAAGGAATCCCACCTTTTGTAATAGTTTGGTTATACAGAAATAATAATTAAAAAAAAAGAAAATAAACAGGAGTACTGGAGCACATTCAGGCACTTGAACTGTATTTTGCACGGACACCTGTAGAACAGTCTTTTGGTAATAAGGCAGTCATCTTCTAAGACGAGGTATATGCTCCTTTTATTGGCCTACATGTTAGCAGCTAGTAAGTAACAAACCACATCACAGGGTATCAGTTTAACTTTGCCTAAGATGAGTAATTTGTGGGACTGTCATTTTTTGATAGTTACTTGTATTTCACTATGCAGCAGGCTAACACCTGGGGCTGGCAACACCTGGCACAGCTCTTAACGAGTTCACCAGCGTTTTCTCCCAAACTGCTGACTTTAGTAACTGCAATGTTAGGTTTACTGTAGGAAAAGTACAAACCTGAATGCAACAAATTTAAAAGGTCAGTGAAATAAACATTACTTTTTGTGCTAATACAGTAAGACTGTAATTGGTAAAGAGACAGGATGGCAAAATAGCTTATGCAAAAAATTTTCATTGCCATAAATTCACAAGAATATTTAATTCCTAATGTTTTATATCAGTTAAAACAAAAGGTACACTCCACTCATAAACTTTTTAAACAGTTAATAGATCATAGCCAAATTAACTTAAACTAGGCAGTAGGCTATCTTCTCTTTAAATATTAATTAAACTAGAGATTCCTAGTCAGTAAACATTTGACAATAATTCAGTTGTTTGATTGCAAGCTGGAATGACTGAAATACAAATGAGAAATGAGATTTTCACGTTAACTGTAGGCTTGGAACACATCTGGCATTTCAGGATCTGAGCATTTCCCAAAGGATACGGTCATCCTAAAAGTACAGCAAGGTTTTATCTGAAGGATACAAAAATTACTGATAAGCCTCATTCAAAGTACCTAAGCAAACATGCACATGTAACTGAAAAATTAGAGACAGTGGTTTCACTGTCTTCAGTGATCAGGCCTGTATGTTTCTGCAGATGTATTCCTGCCTGCCAACAGCACTGATATCACCTGTACCTACTGAAGAAACTCAAATGACCAGCTGTTTAGGACATGTTTCTCCCTGAGAATGCATTGTTTCATGGCAGTTTATGCATATTTGATTCAAATAGTTAGATATTATTTTAAAATACCCGCTACATTAAAGTTATGCTTACTGTGTTTTAAAAACTTAAAAATACTTACGTAAAATAATTGGTACAGTCATTAATTATAGTCTCTGTTCTAAAGGGTTATCTAATTTTTTTTGTAAACAGCTTGTAAAACATACCAACAAACTTTAGCCATGATGTTAATTCCCCTGCTACCCATGCATATCTCAAACTTTTTATCAATGATGCTAACTTTTTCCTCAAAGAAAACAGCAATAACCCTACGTAATTATTATTACTATTATAACTATAATATTATCAATAAATAATAACCCATAATATACTAGCATCTGTAATAAGTATCACAAAACCCCCACATTTCTCATACATTTATAAATTATTTGGACTACTACTAACATGTGCCATAAATGTATAACTAATTTTTCATAGATTATTGAAACCCAATACTTCTAAAAAAAATTGAACGTGAGAATAAATCCATTTTTCCAGTTGTGGTTTTACAGCTATAAACACTGATTCAAGATGGGCAGCCTACCTGGAGGCTTTGACATCTTCAGCTTTCTACGTTTACGAATTGGAACTTAATATAGCTTTGTGACAGCCAAAAACACTTTAAAAATCTCATTCAAAACAAAACAAGATCAAGTCATAAGTTATGTCTAAAATATCTTTTCACAAAATTTGAGTTCTGTGATGAAAGCTTTGATACTTTCAAGATTGCTGAAGTTTACCATGAACAATTCCTGTAATCCAAAATTGACAAATATAAAATAGAATTATATTTTTATATCCTATATATTAAAGATATCAAGAGCCTTGTTAGACACTGAAATTTCAAATAAAATCAGGATTTATAACCATAGACATTTTCTAAGTCACTTTAAAATTGTAATTTTAAAGTATCATTTCACTCAGTTCAAGAAACTAAAATAGGCTTTCTCTTTATTCTTCCTCATTCTAAGAATATCTCCGGTAGCTCAAAAACGCTCATTTTAACCATAATTATCTTTTCACACAGTGTTCCCAGTTGTAGGATTCCCAAAATGTAATCCCACTCATCTACACAGCTATCGTGAGAAATTCTGAAGTGTATTAGATAATATGGAAGAAAGTCTTTATTTTTTCTTGAAGTGTCTTATGTAAATGTGTACACTGTGATTTAGTTCTTGAGTAAAATACCTTAAAGACAATATCAAGTTTTTCACCAATGAAATAAAAGGAAACTACTGTGATTGACAGTTTTTGGAATTTATTACCATAAGATACATTTTTCTACCATCACTCTCTTCTCAGAATTTACCTCTAAGGAGAGAGAAATACTCTCTAAAATCATGAGAGCTAGTAATGATTTTAGTTATAAGGCGTATTTCAAACTAAAGGGCTATACAGTGCTTTATGAAGACAGTCAAATAAAAGGCACAGCATCATGTAAATGGCAAAATATAAAAAACAAAAACAAAAACTAAAAATGAGACATCAGTAAGCTTACGGCAGAATGACCCACAAGTTTATTGTAAAAATGAATATGCAATTATTGTTACACTATGATTAAATAACTACTAAGATAAATAGATAATTACTATGATATTCCTTCCAGTGTTTAAAGTGGGACAGTGGCAGACTTTTTTTGTAGGGCCTGTTGTGATAGGACAGGGGATGATCGTTTTAAACTGGAAGAGGGTAGATTCAAACTACATATGAGGAAGACATTTTCCACAGTGAGGCTGGTGAAGCACTGGAACAGGTTGCCCAGAGAGGTGGGGGGATCCCATCCCTGGAAACATTCAAGGTTAGGTTAGATGGAGCTCTGAGTCACCCGATCCAGTTGAAGATGTTCCTTCTTGTTGCAGGTGGGCTGGACTAGATGACTTTTAAAGGTCCCTTGTAATCCAGAGTATTCTATGATTTCTTTGGCATATAAACGCAATATAAATTTCAAGTACACTAATATCATTTTTTTCATTAGATTCTGCAGATTTTGTATCAGACTCCATATCTGAAATGGATTAATTAAATAAATGAGGGAAAAAGCACACCATTCAGTCACTACTCCCGGAGGTATCCTGGAATAATCTACAGGATAACTACAGTGGTACCGTTCCACTGCATCTGAAGAAATTCTTAAAAATGTCAGAGATTCTATTAAGAGTCATAGATAGGTAAGCTTATTCAGAAAACGCAATTAAATAACTAAATCCTTCACAAATGGAGAAAATACATGAAAATAGGCAAATTCTTACTATTCAAACAAATGAATCAGGATACTCAAGAAGTCAACCATCTGGACTTTAAATATTAATAGCTGAATATGTGCGATCAGAAAGAGAAAGAATTGTTAGTGTGCATCATTTTAGAAGACAGCCATGACAGAGGCAAGTTTCATTCTATTATTGAAAGAAATCTGGTTAGAGCCCATTAATCATAGAAAAGCATAGATGAAGTTAAAACAAAAAAAATAAGAAACACTTTAATGGCTACCTAATGAATTTTTTACTACATAACTGAGAAAGTAAAAGCAGTGGTGAAATATGACCCAGAAAATTCAAAATTTAAAAGCTCAAATAAATTAATTCTAGGAATGAATGAGAACAGACAAACACTGAATAATGAGCAAGATCCTTCACACCGGTTTGGACAGACGACGTAACCTCTGAGGGAGGCACCTCAATTACACAACGGACTGACTCTGAATTATGTGTAAGTCATCAGGATATCATCTATTTGTCTTCATTTATATTTAAATAACTCTAACAGACAACCTCATGGTAAAAAAAAAAAAATTACACACACATAACTTTTAATCAAAAGATAACAACGCAGAAATATTTTGGCCTCAGAAGTTAAAATAAAAATAAAAAATATCTAATTAACTCAAATACCTGAGGCCATTGGTTGCTTCCATATTGTCCTGAGCAATGTTCTATTTCGCATGTTCAGTTCAAAGGTGCACTTTGGATAATTTTTTCCTAAAACAACGCCAATTAGAAGCCGTGCTTGGTTCAACAAAACTGAAAAATAGGTTTGATTAGTTCTGCTCAGATATATGGACTGTATATATAACAAATAGACGAAAACTGTCAAAAGCTAAGCGTTTGCATCAGAAATGAGACAAAAGATGAAATGCCATTCAATACAGAACACACCTACTGCATAGTAAAAGACCATCACCTACATACAAAATAGCTTTTTTTATTCACAAATTTCTACAAAATTTCCTACAATTCCTTTTAGTATGAAAGGATTTTCTGTACATATATATCTCCAGAGGGGATGAAGGAAACAAGTGAAGACATTCACTGCAGAGTGTATGTGCAGTGAGCTCACAACGTTTTGGGAACAGTAAGGTGAGAAATAGGTATTGGAACAGTCACGTCTTCATTAATAGAACTTCCCTAAATGCCAGGGAACTCTTGAACATACACCCACAAGAAAATACTTGGGAAATTAGTAGAGTTTATCAAAACATTAGGTATTAGAAATCACACTGGTTCTTTTTACATGGTGGTGTAAAATGAGTAAAAGGATATGGATTTCTTCTATAAATACTGAGGTTCTTAAGCTCGATCTAATGGGTTTGATGAACTTATATACTAGTTAGTCTGTCCCCAGTTTAGAGAAGGTTTTGTCTGGATCACATCATTTGACAACTGCAGTTGGAGAGGAGTTTGTCTCCATTTTTGATGCAAGCCCTAACAGTCTACTTACTGCCACTATTAATCTTAATTCAATAACCTCAGGACAGGACACTTCTTCTGAGTTCTTCTGAACTAGTACTACAACTACTTACTCTCAGAATATTCTTTTCAAATAAGATATGAATGTGTAGCCAAAAGAATGGGATAAATAACAAAAAAAATACATTTTGTAAAGCAAATCTTTCTGGTATATAATTAACGATGCAACCATCTTCCTTTTATGGGAGCGTTATAATTAACTTTCAGAAAACTGCAGATGTCCATGCAGTACTTTTTATACAGAGGAAAAGAGAAGAGAGAGGAGAAAGCTCAATCCCCACATAAAGAAAAGCAAATATAATAAAATAAGAAGCATTTAGTAGAGCTGTACTTACAGCTCCCTTATTCCATCTCTCCCCTCCAATTACTAGTGAATTTATAGTGGGAAGTAAGTAAAATTCATAGCAAATGTATACTTCACATCAATTAGTGAGGTTATGTTATAATGTGAGACATTTGTACGTGGTCCAAAACGTCTGTGTCACAAGAAAAATCAGCATAGCACAATGCCAGAAGGAAATACTCTAACGTAATGTGGTTATAAAATAGAACACCTGCACACTGATTTAGTCACTACTTGAAAATATAAATGTTTGTATCTTGTTATTTGCAGTAACCTTAATCTCAGTCAAACTCTGTCTTTTGTTTCATATTAAAGATCTGGGCAAAGTGATTGATCTTATACTGCCATCTCAATATTGTTCATATACTCAGCAGTCACTGTTCTCAAGATGTGTTTCTGTGCAGACAGTTTTAAGATGAAGTAATACTACACATATTGTACTCATATCTTGAATGATTGTATATTTAAGGGCTTTTTTCCAATGGCTTTCTTTCAGAAATAAAAGCAGAACACTTGGAGAATTCACACTTCTTATGCACAGAGTAAATCATTTAAATTATAGATGCTCTCTATGGAAAACAGAATACATTTAGACCTAAGGCATTAGAAAAGAAAGATAGCTACTTTATATTTATATCCTCAATAGGAGATACTTTGAAATCTTCAGACAGGACTTACTGCAATGTCTACTATTACATTATTGTTTCCTGCCAATGACTACACAGATTACTCAGTCTGCCCAGGATGAAATACTGGATGTAAGCTCGTTTTCCAAGGAAGATGCTAAAATGTGGCTAACTTAAAACCCTTCCTCTGCTTCCCATCTACTCTGAACATTACTACATCTCTTATTTTGACACAGCTAACCTTTTACCAGTCAGTAAATTCCTTCTACGTTACTCAACAGCCATCTTGTGTTAGGAGAGGGGACTGAGCTCTTCCTCATCTTTACAAGCTCGTCCATACTGCCACACCAAGATTTCACACTTGAATCCTAGATGTCCTAGTTACACGTGTCCGTAAGGCCTACTTGCTGGTACCTCCCCAGTCTCCTACACGTGCATACTGTCCCATTTGCAGAGAAGAGCCTTCTGTGCACCTGGGTTTGTAACATATATATATATGTATCAGTGCCCACCAGACAGAGCTTAGAAGGTGTGCACAACTGACTATTTGGGACCAAGTGTGACTTCTTTGGCTGTAACTCTGAACGGAGCACACAAACTGACTATTTCTCTAAGTTAGTAGTAAGTGGGAGAGGATTGTACTGCTCATACTTCTATGGGTGGAAAGATAGCTCTAGAAATGTTACTGCAATATCCATAAGCAGTAGTTGTTAGAAAATCAGTAACATGTAATGCCTCTATCTGTATTACACGATGCCAGAAGGGAAACTGTAGATTGCTTTGTAGACATGCTGAAGCACATTATATTAACATCATTTTAACAGTATATTAACAACAGTTTTCTCCATAAGCTAACTTTGAATTTGTATGGCTGCCATGACTGTCATTGATTAGAGCCTTAGGAGTCCAGCAGATTGAATTACATGCTGTAACATTAGTCAGTGATATATTTAGCTTTTTCTTGTCCATACTCTTTCTATAGACAAATGGTAGTAGTTTTTATGGATATTATTTTGCAAAATCATTTTTTTCCCATGGTTTAATAAGAACTGATAACTATAATTATTTGCTCTCTCAGCCAACTATAGCTGTGATTCTATTCTTTAACCTGTGAATTTTTATAATATGCCTCTTTATCTGAAGTAAAAGTAATAAAGATTTTAATCAACATACAACTTCCTGTATACAGTCTTATGAATGTATTCTCACAATGCTTTTGTAACTTGTTAATATCATTGGATAGAAAATACTTCAGCAAAAGGAACTCAGTAACTGCTAAGAAAGTTTTAAAAATAAAACTATATTGGTTTTCCTCATGTGACACAAATCTACACAACCTCTTTCCTTTGCCTCTCTAATTCAAGACATTGTCAAGAGATTTTAAGTATTTAGATACTATGCTCTACAAGCAATAAATAGTTAGGGAAGAAGGATAACAGCAGGGAGATATCATCTGCAACATAGTTTTCAAACTCACAACCTGTGTTTTTGTTGGTTTTTGCTGTATTACCATTTTCATAGAATCACGGAATCATCTGGTTGGAAAAGATCTCTGACATCAGCAAGTCCAACTGTACCTGTCCCCTTACTAAACCATGTACCTAAGAAACTCAATCTACCTGTGTTTTAAAAAGCTCCAGGATGGGGACTCAACCACCTCCCTGGACAGCTGTTCCAGTGCCTTACCACCTTTTCATTGAAGAATTTTTTCCTGATGTCTAATCTGAATCTCCCCTGGCACAACTTACGGCCATTTCCTCTCACCCTATCACCTCTCACTTTTGAGAAGAGACCAGCACTCACCTCGCCACAGCCTCCTTTCAGGTAATTGTAGACAGTTGATGAGGTCTCCCCTCAGCCTCCTCTTCTCTAGGCTAAACATCCCCAGTTCCCTCAGCTGCTCCTCACAGGACTTATTCTCCAGCCCCTTCACCAACTTTGTTGCCCTCCTCTGGATGCACTCCAGCACCTCAATGTCCTTGTAGCCAGGGGCCCAAAACTGAACCCAGTACTTGAGGTGCGGCCTCACCAGTGCCGAGTACAGGGGAACAATTGCTTCCCACTTCCCATCACTTTTGATCTGATTTAGCCTGAATTTAACACCTGCCTCTTCTTTCTGTTTCTGAGAACAGCAACAAAACCTTCTGAGTCTCTTTCAAGCTCTGTCACCATCACTTTAATAGTGGACTCATGAAGTTTCTTATCAGTCATGAATATTTATATTTAAATGAATATAGAATCCCACTCATAGCTTAATTACAGGTAGTCAGGATGTGAAATTATGTTTTAAGATTAAGGTAATTTTAAAGGGTAATGGTGAAACTATTGAATCAAACCAAATATGCCTTTACGGTACCTGACGTTATGGTACCTGTGGTCTGCCCCAGAAAGTCATTTTTTGATAGGTTTATTATTGCATCCACTAATCTCAGCAGAGGAAACAAAAGCCCACATTACTGGGGGAAATACCAAATAGAAAATTCAAAGGGTAAAAAATAGCTTTCAAACAAAGAGACTGATTAAAATGGCAGTTCAGTAGCAAAACCTGCCCCTGCATTTTTTAATTGCTTTGGGGAAGAAGAGGGAGCAACTGTTCAAAGAAAATATGAGTTCTTTTCTATCTGATTATTCCCAAAGTATGGAGCTTTCTTTGCATTAACGTACTTTGCTAAAAAGAGGAGACAAAGCTAGAGAAGAAAGTTATTCACTTGTGATAGTTCCAATTTACTTACCATTAAACTGTGTCTTTATATTGTTTTAATATATCTAGGAGTATAGTGGAGTTTCATTCAATGTAAATAGCCTGTGGTCAAGGAGAGCTTTTATCATTTATAGACTCTTGCTAAACTATAGCCTTTCCTCTTGTGTTCTGACCTGCAGATTGAGCGCTCTGCCTTTATCACTCTGAGATTGGATTACTCACTGAACCCTGCACATGGCCGTCTATAAAACACTTCTGCTACCACAGTGCAGAGGTAAGATTTATCATGTTTCTGCAGTGAAAAAAAAACCTGCCTTGAACCCCTGAACTGGTAAGAAGGAGTTAAATATTAAATTAAATTATCTCCTCATTCAGACTGTTAAAGCAGACCTGGAAATACCAATCTTTCAGCACCTTTTATGATTGTCTTATATCTTGAAGTTGATTAAAACATGAATTCTTATCTAACTTCAGAAATAAATACACCAACAATCTCCAGACTCCTTGTTTGGAATATCACTTCAATTTATAATCTTCTGTCATTTGATAGATACTTCAGTTTTAAAAGTGGAGGAGGAGGATTAGTTTGATTTGATTTTACATTTATATGACACTGTTTCTCAGTTTAAAAATGAAACACTCCTCTAGAAGAGAAATCAGTGGATTCCTATCAACAGTTTCAAGAGGCTCACAGGGAGAACATTCACATGGCTTGCTCATTAAATCTGTCACAACCACGGCAAGTCTGACAAATAAAAATTAAATCAAATGAAAAACATGAAAAATAAAGCTCTGAAATTGTATCAAAGTATATACTGTAACAGTAAATTGAACATCCAAATTACTTATTGCCACTCTGCAGCACTGCTGCTCTATAGCAATTCTTAAAAGTCCAGTCATGGTTCCTTGGACCTTCACAGTATGTGCATCATAAGGCTGACCAAGGCTGTAGGTAAATGAATTTGGAATCATGCAATGGAAAAATTGGAAGTGAGAGACTGAATGGAGTAGGTCTTCATTTTTCTCTTATTGTGGCATAATTACTGAACACTAGCCATTAGCACATCAAAATTAATTAAGAAAGAAAAACAATATAACTAATGACTAAAACAATGGAGCAGCTTTTAGCTCCAAAGGGATAAAACTTTCTAGACAGCTGGATAAAATTCAAACTATGCTTGAATTTACAATTAAATGCAATGTGCGCCTATCAGGAAAGAAAGGCTTTCAAAAGTAGTTTTTTATAATAAGTTGTTTTGATGCACTTTATATGTTTTACATCCTATGATTAGTTTAGATACAGAGCAAAACATTAAAACCAAAGCACAGTATTTTGAGAACCACTCTGTCCTACACAAACAAGAAAGTGCTAAAATTGTTTTGAGGAGGACATACAGAAAAGAAAATGTGTCGAGACCATCCACATTTATGACAGATTTGCTCTGAAAAACAACCTCACACCTTCTGATAAAAAAGCACAGGCAGTAAATAGCTTTCAAATAGGGATAAAAAAAAAAGCATGACTAGTTCTTATTAATTTCTCATCAGAGCAAAGGATAAGGTCACAATAGAAGGTGATTATCAGGCTTAAAGCTAATGACATAATTTTTCATTGGATACTAGTGCATGAGCTGTTATGATACCAGAAACAACATTAGAGCCTCTAAATGAAAGCAACAGATATTAAAAAGCAAACAATTAAGACTATGACCTTATTTCCTCTGAAGACATAAAATAATTACATAACAGAGAACTGGCAAAGATACGATTTGCAATAGTATCATTTAAAAGGGTACCCATTTTGGTTTAAAAGTCTGTTCAGCCTTATTTTTTTGTTATAGAGGAAGGAAATTAATCCAAGTGAACACTTACCATGGAAAGAAAATTTAAAAACATGCAACCATCCTAGTTTTCATGTCTGTCAGAAAAGCTGAGCTTTTTCAAGCTTGTAATTAAGAAGAAAATCTCTTGGATTTTGTATAATAATGCAACCAAGCTTGCTGCTCAGGAAAAGCTGGCAGATTTACAAAGAAAAAAACTATGGTGATGTAGACCACAAAGATTTTGTTTTGATGTCACAAGCCTCTCAGTTGTGCATATCCCATGCGTATCTTTTTAGAGAGTATTCATTTTGGAAAGAACTGTTTTCATAGACTTGTGTTTGGCATGTGCTTGACTCCTGCTTTTTTTCACTGGAAACCACACTTGTGATGACCTGCTTATACAAAGTTCTGATCTTACGGAAAACAGCAAGCCAATAATCACTGTGACCAGAGGCTTTGTACAGCTTTTGGAAAACAAGCCATCAGAATAAAATTAAGCAAACAGAACCATTACTTGCATTCACTAAAATGGAAATGAAGATATTTAAAGTGCAAAGTGTATTTGTAGGATGCACTAGAAGGAGACATTGCTTACCTATTAATAAATAAGGACGAGTGATGATACGAAATATCTAGCCAGAGAACGGTGAAATGCACAGAAAAAAACCCGTCTGAACGCCTTTCTTGAACAGTAAGCCCAGGGCACTGCGATATGAAGTCCAAGAGACTTCATTCTTAATAAATATCTTCAGAAACACAGATAATTAATTAAACACATATTCTTCCAAGCAGCAAGAACAGAACAATCCTTTAAGCAGATGTCTTCAAACGGTACTAGTAAGGTAGCCTCAAATCATAGCACAGAATGTTAAGATAGGTGCCTGCATGAGATGTGCGGAGGCAAACAGCTGGGGCAGTGACCCATTTGTCAGTGGTCTAAGCCCATGATTCAAAGCCTAGAATGTCAAATTTTTAAATTACCTCTGGCCTTTGTTCACAAATACAAACATTTCATATGTTTATTTACAGGAGGCATAAACTACTTACTTCCATTGCCTCAGAGTGCCTGACAGCCTCCCTAGTCTTCTGAGAGAAAAGAGAATTATTTTTCCCTTACAAATGTATCTTGGAAAAGAAGTGTAAGTTTTCTATCACTTACACTGTGATTAATTTGCTTACAGCAGATTTTGTGTTGCATTTCATTTGCTTAGGGCTAATTTCTGGCACTGTCAATTACACTGAATCATACAGTGTTCATCAGTTATCAAAATCAAATGACTTGTTAAAGCCCCTGCAAGTGACAACATCAGTATGCACAAAATAGTCATATTCCTTCTGATACCCCCATGAGAGACAATTTTGTAACGTAAAGCAGAACAACTTAAAGCTGTTTCCTTCCTCACTGATTGGAGGCTTTGCTATCTGCACTCACCACCTTACCAAGAGCTGCAAAAATTCGTACTGAAAGGTAATGTAAATGCAGATGCACTAAAGATATGAACAATGTGTGATCAGTGACTTTTTGTGCATTAAGGTATTAGTGGCTTCAAATCTTGGATCCTGATAACCAGGTACATTATTCAAATGTGACACAAGTTGCAAAAGTTCAGAAACTTCCATGGCTTTTAATGGGCTGTTCATATCATTCAGGCGCCTCTGGGCTACAGCACCATATAGAACATATGGGAAGGTTGTTGATGGCTGTATGGAGATAACCATACCATCTTCATAGCACCCAGGTATTCCCTGAGTAGGAAAAATCCACAGTTGTATAACTAGAGAAAATGTAATCATTTTCTATTGTTTAGCCTCTATTTGTACACCAACTGACATAAATTGCCTTTTTTTAAAATAAGATGACAGAAAAAAAAACGTGTTTTTTTTAACAACAAATGCATGTGAAAGGTTACTATCCTCATACATTGAACACTATTTGCCGAAAGTTCTTGAACTCGGTAAAAAATAGTTCAAACTCTCAGGAGCTTTCAGTGATAAAAGTATCTTGTTTACTCAACACACACAGAAGAAATGCCTGGAAAATGAGGCACTGTTCTTCATAGTTCTGGATTCTCCATAAATGCTACTAGTATGTATGCATAGGGTGGAATAGAACAAGTATACCAGTTTCATTACTAACTCACTGAAAGATTAAAATAGCCCATTAAAATTAAATTAAAGCCTATTAGGATTCATCAGAACATTTGGACACACACCCTGAACTGTAGTTAGCAATCTATGTGTATGGCGCCCTAATTAATAAGCCTCACTCTTAGTGAAGGCTTCCACTAACACAGCTCCATAGCCTGCAATGTGAGCTGGCTCATCAGGTGGTGATGGAGTTTGCAACTAAAAAAACAAGAATATGATGAAAATGTCCACGTTTAACTATTTTCTAAACTAGAGACAAAGCTGTTAACCTTCACAGCTATGGGT
This sequence comes from Tapera naevia, assembly GCA_033556795.1. Lineage (NCBI taxonomy): Eukaryota > Metazoa > Chordata > Aves > Cuculiformes > Neomorphidae > Tapera > Tapera naevia. Next base: position 9,562,069 of record JAUMJJ010000172.1, on the reverse strand, counting down.
CTTGCCCATTTCAGAGCTAGTGCCCTTTGATTTCAGGGTTATCAGCTTTTTCTGGTGTTATTCATAATAAGAGATTGATGTTCCATTTGTATTTGGAATACATTTAATTCTCCAGCATTCTCTACTTTCACACTACTGTCATTTATCTAGCTGGCAAAACATATCTCACTCCCAAAATATCATCACTGGCTATTTTTAAGATCAGAAAAAGAATATCTGGTCAAGAAACAGAAACGATTGTACATCACATAATGCAAAAAAATGGTGATGTTGAGAAGCAATAACTTGAAAGAGTAACTACCACTTTATGCCAATTATAGAGAAATCAATGAAATTGAATCTGTGCTGTGCGCTATGGCACATAAAAGTGAGACCAATCAATTTATGGAGAATTTTCTATATATTGTTACAATTCACAATAATTTTCTCCCATATGTGTCCAGTAAGAACTTCCGTTTCCTCACAATGTACTCTCCTATCAGTTTCTCCTTCAGGATTCCAAAAGCAGTATTGACAGAAAGTAAAAGACGTCAACAGATAAAATGTTTCAGATTTTTTTCCCTGTATTTTTTACCTGAAGCTACAATAGCCATTAAAATAAGGCAAAAAAACCCCCCACTAAAATAGCCATAATCGATCAAAAAGTAACTCATGATCTAGATTATATACAGCATTAATTTGCCTACATGTGTGTCAAATGTCTTCTTAGACCTTGTCTCAGAAGTACTTCTACATTTGCACTTATAAGGTATACTTCATCCTTTCTTCCACGGCCTATTACTGTACCTCATTCTGCTGTGCCCAAGTGTTCTTAATGGAAAGAGGTTCATGTATGAGCAAAACTGAAAAATACAATGTACGTTCCAGCTAATCTATACATTTCCTCTAGTTTTAAAGGGTCCATTATTGCATCTTATTTTTCTGAAGTAATCTGAACGAATTACAAAAATATATCCCCCAGTTTATCCCTATTATCAATAAAAGATATCAATAAGGTCATAAGCATATAGTAGTATTTTTTCTTTTGGTCTGTGATTCTCCTCAGCAACATTTTACATTCTCCCATAATTAATCTTTTCTGCCAAAAGTAGCTTCAGTAATTCAAAAAGTCCATCTTTTTTTTAAAAAAGATGGTGGAAAGAAAGTTATATTAATGAAGTAGAAAAGAAAATTTTAGGAATTCTAGTCCTTTCCTCAACAGAAGTATATCCTCACATTTCTACACAGTTCATTCTGCATGATAGACTTCTTTTGTTTCTCCACTGGAAATGCTTATTTTTCCATTATGATGAATTTCTTGATAGCATCCTCCTAAAGAGTTTTGTAACATCTCCATTTGATGAAGTCCTACTACATCATTAGTTCAGTTAAATTTCAATTTTCCACCATGAACTTCATTGCAGATGGTCAGTTATTTAATTCAATAAAGTAAGCCTATCTCCTATAGTCTCTATACTTTGCTTATAAAGGACTTTGCATAATAAATGAAAAGGTTTTATTAGTTGCACTCCATTCAGCAGAGAAAATGTTCAACTTAAATAATGCAATTAAAGGTGAGAAGAGAGTAATTTTCTACAAACTCTCTCTGGTGTGTTTTTCAGTAGGAGTCCTAAACCTTTAAACACTTTCACAGTAGCAATCTGTTCATTTATCACTCTCAGGTTTTATTTTAGCAGTCATTACAACCTACATCAAGACACTTAGTCTAAATGTCATAGGCCTACAGGAGGCCTGACATATACCTAAGATACAAATTTTAATTCTAAAAACCTCAACAAATAGGAGCTACATTGTTTGAAGCCAGCAGGGTTCCACAACGTTTTATTCAGAGTTTTAGCCTGTGATATCCTGTCTAAGCAATGTATTTTTTCTTATGAAATAAAATGAACAGCTTTCACAGAAAACAAAGAAAATCCAAATCACGATGTAAATTATACTTGCTATCAATAGCTAATTCAATATAGGATGTCTCTTTCTACTTGGGGATTTCAGCTAGCTCTCTCATGACAGTCAGAAAGCACAAATCAAAATCTTCTCTGTGTTTTACAGCCTTGTCAAGTTTTAGCCCCACTCCCAGTGTGGACAGTGGCTAAATGTGGGCACTTGTAGACTCAACTCCTTCCCCTCCTAACCAGAGAAATGGAAATAAATACTTGTGGGTTGGAAACTAGAGTTATAACAGCTTTACTGAAACAATAAGGAAAATGGTATTAGTAACAAAACAATAAAATATATCCAAATATACAAAACTGACCTCCCATCAATCACTATATGTCACCACTGATGCTGCAGAGCAGGCATGGGGACGGTCCTGGGCTGGTCTCAGCATCAAGGGGAAACTGGGCTCAGGAACTGGATTCAGAAATGTACGTATCAGGACCAAGGGGCAGAAAGACAGATGTCCTTACTGGAAATGAGTCACTGAATAACAGAGAGCTTGACCCTGTGATCCCACTTTTTTATACTGAGTATGACATACATGGAATGGCAAACTCTGTTGGTCACTGTTACATCACCTGTCCTGTCCAGTCCTCCCTGCAGGTGTGCCACTCTTTGACCCTTTTGACTCATAGCATTCCACCAACTCTACAGTTTCTATAAGTATAAGCTATGGCCTTGTTACATACCTTTACCCTGATACCTTGGTAATAACTATAAATTTTCAGCATTGTCAATTCTAGAGGCAGACATTGTCTGAAAAACGATGTTCTTAACTTTCAGAACATGAAGTTACTTAAGGTTTACTTGAAAAGTTAGAAAATTACTTCTGCTTTAGCTCAAACCAGAACAAGCCTTAATTCTGAATTTGAGTCAATCTACATTTAGCAAACACTGACAAGCTTTTTACAATAAAGCTTTGTTTATTGTAAACCTAGATGAAATTCAAGTTCCTCCTAGGTAGCTGAAGGGCCTTCTTGATTATGGCATACAGAAAGGGAGGCTTTTCTACATGGCTTTAAAGATAGCACAACACGGTGGTAGCTGAAGTGCTATCAAATGTTTTTCCTTCTCATTTAACATCCCGCTTTTGATGAAATCACTACATGAAATTACATGAAATCAATAAGATGGCAATATTTTGTTTTTCCTTTTGCAAGCTCATGCTTAACACCTACAAAGAAAAAAAGCCTCACAGAAATTATCCAAAATGTATGATTTCAACCATACCACAGCCAAACCCTCAGAAAAATAATGTTTTTAGCTACTTCACCATTAGAGAACACTATGAAAACACTTTAATCCATTTATTTAAATCATGCAGAAAGACTGAGTATTCAAGTTCTATCTTTACAACCAAAACCCTAAGGAAACCACAAAAGCTCTTTATCACTAATTCCATGTATTTGAGACAGCCAGCGTAACTTCACCAATGGCAAGTCCTGCTTATCAACCTTGTGACTTTCTGTGATGGAGTGACTACATTAGTGGACAAGGGAAGAGTTGTGGTTGTCATCTATCTGGACTGCTGCGAGGCCTCTGACAAGGTCCGTTACAACATCCTTCTCTCTAAATTGGATAGATATGGATACGCAGGGTTAAGTGTTCAGTGAATGAGGATTGGCTTGGATGGTCACATTCAGAAGGTAGTGGTCAACAGCTCGAGTCTGAATGGAGATTGCTGACAAGCTGTGTCCCTTGGGAGTCCGTATGGGGACCAATACTGTTTTAATATAGTCATCAATGACATACACAGTAAAATCCCAACTACAAGGTCCTGCACCTGAATCAGGGCAACCTCTAGTATCAATACAGGCTGAGAGATGACAGGACTGAGAGCAGTCCTGCTGAGAAGGACTCGGGGTTACTGATGGATGAAAAGCTGGACATAAGCCAGCACTGTGTGCTTGCATCCCAGAAGGTCAACCATATCCTGGGCTGCATCAACAGAAACATGGCCAACAGGTCAAGTGAGGTGATTCGCCTCTCCTTTGGTCTGGCGAGACCCCACCTAGAGTGCCTGTGTCCAGCTGGAGTCCTCAGCACAGGAAAGACATGGACTTGTTGGAGCAAGTCCAGATGAGGGCCACAAAATGACAAGAGGGAATTATCAGATCTTCCTATGAAGACAGGCTGAGAGAATTGGGGTTTTTCAGTCCAGAGAAGAGAAGGCTCTGGGAACACATTACTGAAGCCTTTTAATACTTAAACAGTATATACAGGCAGGATGGGGACAAACTTTTCAGCAGGGCTTATTGTGATAGAGTAAGGGACAATGGTTCTAAACTAGAAGAGGGTAGTTTTAGAGTAAATATTAGGAAAAAAAAATTACCGTTTACTGAGGCACTGGAACAGGTTGATGGTAGCCAGAATGATGGTAGATGCTCTACCCCAGGAAAGATTAAAGGTCAGGTTGGACAGGACTCAGAGCCACCTGGTCCAGTTGAAGATGTCCACTCTCATTGCAGAGGGGTTAGGCTAGATGACTTTTAAAGCCCCTTTACAATTCAAACCATTCTATGATTTCTTATGACATGAGAACTCAGAATGCACTCAGAATTCTTATTGGTAGCTTCTTAATGAGGGTGCTTGACTTCAAAACCAGTAAACAAACACAAAAAAGGTATTTATCTTGCAGTGATGTAATACATACTTTCTAAAAACAATAACCTACAAAATGTTAAAGAAAAATGGTGCAATTTTAGATGGACAATAACCTGGGCAATAGCAAGTACCTTTTTCTTATTTGTCTTATAAAAATATTTTGAAGTCCACAGAGTTAGAGAGATGCATTCCAGCTGATAACCTAGTTCTACATTCATCTGGTTTTGAATTTTGCTTACACTGTGATGTTTTCATTGCACTTTAACAATGTTAATGAGTTTTCATTTTGCCATGTTATGTTTGCAACGTGTCCCTTCACTGCTCCCTGATGGTAGTATACTGGATGTAAGTTGTTGAAACACATCCAAAAGTACTAAATGCATGCATCAGTTTTAGCACGTTAAAGAACTTCACTAATTAAGGTTAAATACATTCAGTACCTTGCAGAAATGAACTTACAAATTCAGTATTTTGATCAAATATCGAAATCTTAGTGTAAGACAGAAAATTCCTTATAGAATAGCCCTTATAAAGGGACCAACACGAAGAATGGGATTGTTACCAAATTTGCATTATCAAGACCACATGAACAGCGTCTTAAATATTTACTGCCATTTTTATACAAAAATTAGCCTACAGAAAATAACACCATAATTCAGATTTCAGTCTTGGATGGCTAACTATCTGAGGAAAATGAGGTATTTATTATACATATTGAATACTATTAAAATGGGGGCATCGCTTGCTTATTTTTCACCATATCTCTTTCTAAAAACACTGTTTCCATTTAAAACAGAGGTGCTGCCTCCCTCTGTGCTCCCTCATTTCTGCTTTCATTCAACTGCTTAAGCACCATGGACAGCTTCAAAGCTTGTTGCAGAAGTAGGAGAAAGTAGCTGTTTCTTGCTAACGCAGCAGACAGAAGGCAACAAGAAAAGGAACAAAAGAAGAAGAAACCTTTCTCTTTGACCTGTGATCCAGTTGCCACTATCAGTGCAAAATATTGCAAAATGCAAGATCTGCCTGAGTTCTGAGCTCATGGGGAGCCTGGAGGTCATGCCATTCACAAAAGATTGATCTTCCGGGGTCATCCAACTCCCACAACTCAGAAAGATGGGGAAGCTGAGAGGCCTTCCCTGTCATAGCAGCAATATATTGCTGAGTTCATAAGTGAAATCCTGCAATTATGTGACGAAACTGCCACCTCTCAAGTTAGGGAATGTTTCAGAACAAAATGGTAGATGTGAGGCAGGAGACGCTTCTCTTAGTGTCGCAGCTGAGCTCAGCAAGATCCTTATTTCTGTTTAGCTGTACTAATCCATAGTGCCATTTTTCCCAATTTTAATTCCCAATTTTAATTTGAGCACTGTATATATAGAAAAAAAATATTTGGCACATAATTTGTGTTTTCCTTATACAAGAAAGGGAATTTTTTTTTTTTTTTTAGACTAGGTAATACTGCTTTAATCTGCAAACACTGTTTTGGAGTAAAGACAAGCAAAGGGCAACACTAGCGCTAGCCGGTTCTCAAAGCAGAGGTGAAAAAATGATGCAAAAGTTGTATCTCCCTTCAGCTCTTCATTTTAGTCTCAGGTAAAAATGTTCAGTACAACACACTTTCCAAGACAGTTGTCTTGGAAACCATGCTTTTAAAGTGTGGCTATTAAACACATATGGGGAGGTGAATCATCTACCTTGTCCAGATGCCAAGGACACTGGAGAAAAGCTGTAAGTACCTTGGAGACTGTTTTGCACAACCACAGTACTTCTTCCAGTGGAAGTGTCAGTGCTAAGGATTATTAAGGATAAGATACTCCCTTCCTTCCTGTGTGCAGTCTTGGTTGGCTTTTAAATGTTCCAGACTCTTAAGACTTAAAGATATGTATATGTATATGTACCTACACCATGAAAGATATGTCTGAACATAGACACAGAATATTCAAACATCTTGCTAATGACTATATTATGCTTCTGTTGCAATTTCTCTGTTGTTGTTTTTTACAGACCAGTACCGTTTATCATTTTATTTGGATTTTTACCTCTATGTTAAGCCTGTATTGATTAAACCTACTTTTTGCTTTGGTGCCTTCACTTTGATGTGACTTTACTCCTGAAATACAAGCTTGTTAACTGATGTATATCTCTTTGATGAGTACTTTCAGTACCTGTGAGTATACTCTCAGCAAACCCATTGATATTCCTCTGATATAAAACATGGTAAATAACACACTTGTGTGTACAATGTTTTCATGTATTCCAAGTGTCATACTGCACATTTCGTGAGGCCCTATGTTAGCCATACATGGAGACACATACTAAATTAGTGACCATAAATTATCTCTACTCAAAATTTAACAGAACAAATTATTAATTAAAGGATTACCAAAAACAGGAGCGAGCCAAAGTAAGTTTTCACTACTAGTTAATTCTTCTGAACACAAATTTCTTGCTGAAAGTAGCAGACACAGTGAGGTCAGAAATGGTTTTATTATCTATTACTTCCACTGTCACAGGCAAACCAATCCAAGCCTTTTGTTACAATTAACTTCTAAGAATAATGATATTATCCATAGCTGTTTCTTTGTTTGCTACTTGATTATGGAAAATTGTAACACTGTAGAAATATTTTATCAGAATACTAAAAATGTCTCACAAAACCTCTCCTTGATCTAGCTGTTACTTTCAATTTTATAAAAATCTAAAATAAAGACACTTGTGCTTGTGAAGAAAAAGACTGAAAACATGAGCTGGATATACTCCAGATCTTCAGAAGCAGGAAGGAAAAGAAAATAAACATACACTCCTAACAAAAGTTTGCTGATTGTATATAATGTCATTACTTTTAGGGGAATCATGGATTCTTTATGGTTAATATTGGTAATACAATACAAACCAAAAAGAACAATCTACTTCATAGATATGAGTTGAGAAGAATGGCCTATTTTCTCTCTTCAGTTATTTTAATACTTGCTTCAAAATTGCTCTGCAGTCTAAATGATGCACGTGAGTATGTTTGATATACAACACAAGCAAAGTTAAGAAAAGTAAGAAAGATTGAACTAATGAACATGAGCAAAGAACAGTTTTCAAAACACTGGATGTGTTTTTCTGAGGAGAAAAGGGAATGTGTGTTGGAAGACAATCTACCTGTACGTACACTTAAACATTTCTGTATTACACTACATGACAGGTACATGTCAGACAGTGGAGAGTCTTCTAGTATTGAATTGGAGTTAATTTCCTACCACAGCTTCCTAGTTTTTATTTCAAGTGCTTTTAGAGTTGCAAAAGACAGGGCTCTTCCTGAATGGATCCATGCTACTTATTTTCTAACAGAATTACACTCTTTAAATTAAAAAAAAAGTTGAAAGTATGAAAAAGCATTTTAAAGCTAAAGTTTTCATTTATAATTTTGAAGTGTATTGTGGTATCTAAAAATGCACCTATGCTTTTAAACTGCCCTCTTAGAATCTAAATGAAAGACACCAAATAACTTACAACATAATCCAAAAAAGGCTACATAAGATCTATAGCAACAGGGTTTAGCATGTCAATAACAAAATGAATGGCAAAGTAGTATACATAAGATTGACAGAACTGCTCTAATCCTGAGTAGTTCCTAACAAGCATTCTAGAACTTAGAAAGTTCAAAAAAAAAAAGTCTGTAATAACTGAAGGACAAAATTAAGTTCTTCTGTATCAGTTAAATTATGCTTTAAACTCCAAATATTTTTGTAAAGAATGATACCCTTTTGGAATGAGATGTTTGTTTATAAATGATTCTTCAGTATTTTATTTGGAAATTTTTACTTACACAGTTGGGAAAATAAATGCTCTTTCTCTACCAAAGGTTAACAAGTGTATGTGGCATCTCTATTAGTAGATTTGATTCAGTTGATTCCTTTGGATAAAAGATATTCACCTAGTATTAGTACTAGTATTTAAACTAATCCCTGGTTGCAAACTGTTCCGTTACCTCAGCATAAATTCATAACTGCACTGATTCACTTGGAAAGTTGATTTAAAACTTCCTTTCTTGACAAACTTTTGTAAACTCTCTTTCAGGCTTTTTCCCCCCCAATAGTTACATCGTCATTGTATCTAGATTATGCTTTATGTCAAGGAAAGCTTGTCTATGTATCACAAAGCCTCAGTAAAAATGTAGCTTAGTCATGAATAAAGCATTCTCTTACTGCACTATGATATAATTAATCACCTGAAGTTCAAAAGTCCTTTTGCAAACAACAAAAACTGTCCTGGCAATTCAAGCAGCAGCAGAGTGAACTCTACATTACAGAGATACGAGAATTTGGCTTTTTATTTCCCTGCAGTATCAGGAAGTAGGAGACAGCGTTGTAAAACCAAATAAATGCTTCTTACTAGCCACATTCAAGTAGTAAAGAGTGTTATTAAGCGTAGAGGGAATATATGTCCATAGATTTTACATCAGAGTATCAGGGACTTCAAGAAGATGGAGACAGCTGAGACCTTCTTCAAAAATGAACTGTAAGAAGTAAGCTGAAGTATGAACAATAGGGAATAATGAAGAAAGAAACATGAATAATTCTAATTAAGCGGCCATCTCTACACTAGTTTATGTACACCTACCCTCTCTTTGTGGAAAGCAGTCCTAAACCCTCTCCTTAAAACTTATGAAACTTACTTCTGTTTTCCAACTGAAAATCTTTTTTTTTTTTTCAATATTCTTCCTCAATGTACAGATTTCTTTTCTCTGTGTTGCTAGTGAAAAACATTCTCAGTTCATGCAGTGAATTGCACCTGTGCAAAACATTCTGACAACAGTGCAAAGAAATCATAAATGTTTCCTCTATTGCTTGCTCTTAAAATTTTGATATGTGAAAGCCCAGAGTATCACAGTTTACTTTCCCTTAAAAAAAAACCTGCTTAAACCCAAGGCTGAAATGGAAGTTCTGTCATCCCATGGCTCTCAAATCAGGCTATCCTGCTTACTAAGAAAAGTCTTACACTGTGAGAATCAAATCCAGTACTCAGAATAGTATTTACACACCAAGTTCTTGAAAACTAAGTTCCTGCTCCCACAGCATTTATAGAAGTCAAGACCTACTAACACTCATGCCAATATTTCCCTTGATAGTAAAGGGGAACAGCCTACAAGGCTGAGACTGCTGAGTTATTTTAAAAAGAATTATACAAAGGAAGACTGATGCTACATGCTCAGAGACTGTGGATAACCTTGTCCTGTAAGTTCATTGTGTAAGAAATCCCAGTTTTCAAATAAACTGGATGGCAGTGCCAGTCTTAAAGGGACAATATGGAAGAAAAAGCAGTTATACCTCTAATAAATAATTTAGATTGGGCGCTTGCATGCTAACATTTGAGTTGGTAAAACTTGCATATCACTATAATACGTTGCACTGCCTCCTCTAAAAGGAAAATTCAGTAGAGTTGAATGCATATGTGCATCAATTGTTCCCCAAAAGATCCTAATTATGCTAAGAGATTTAGATTCACTGTATAACATTCACCCTTTATACAATACTATTGTAGTTGCTTCAGCTACTGTCATTAAATTTCACTGCAGCTATGATCCTAAAATAAAGTTTTAGAGTAGAATGAACTACAGTTTTGAAAAGAATATAAAAATTTTTGGTAGTACTGCAAAAAAAAAAAAATCCTTTGAATAATACCGGTCAAATTAACCACATGGACAAGGAAGCACTATCAGAAGTGCTGGAGGAGTCCCTTTTGACAGAAAACAGATACATTTCAGCCTGGAGAAGTTAGACAAGATGAATGAAAGGAAGCAGAAAGCAAAAGGAGAAGGTAACAGTGAAGGGAGGAAGGTAACAGAAGAAAAGAATCAGAGAAAATGAATGGAGAGACAAAGCAACCAGCAAACAATACAGTTGAAGAAGAATGAAAACAAAAATATATGAAAGAATTGAAAAAAGCAAAAGAAGGCGAAGAAAAAAAGAGTTCATGAGTGTCAATTAGGAATAAGAAAAACGAAAAGAGTGTCGTAGAAAGAAATAAAAAACAGTATGAGAAACCAAAACCAAAAAACATGGCCCCTGACGCACTGCTATTAATTTAATTACTAATGATTTTTCAGTCTCTGACTTCTCTGCTGCAAGGCTGTCGCTTGTTGCTCCTCATTGCAGAGTAATGGTAGCTTTCAATGATTCTCAAGGCTTTTTCACTATAGGATTTCAGTGCTTGGGGGTTGGGATTGCACAATTGCTCAGAATAAACTGCATTTCACTACAGTTATAAACTTCAGTTTGGGGGGGATATATAGATTAGGAAAATGACCATAAATATCACCTTTTTCACAAAGGAAACTCAAAGTTTTACTCGATTTTTTTTTTTTATTATTCAAAACCACTGCTTACAATGGTTACCCTAAGTGATTCTTCAAAGATAGCATTATTTCTGCATTTTGAGTAAAAATTACTGGAGATTCTTCAAATCAATTTGCAAAACCTCAGGGTAAATGTTGCCTCTAAAATGGTGGAAATACAGGTTCAATTTGGAGCCTGTTAAATTTTACAGTTAAATACAGTGTTCCACATCACTGTAGTTAGTTTCAGCTGGAGTACCGATTATTCGTATTCTATTAATCATTATTTCAAGCAAGTGGAGGGAAAAAAATTCACTGACCTTGAACAACCTCAAATAAATTTGGTCTATAAACTTTGATATATCCTTCTTCCTGACTACAATACCTTTTTCAATGTGCAAGTTCTCTTCGAAGAATAAAAAATGACCATTTCATCAAGCTTTTGAAACTACTGAGATTGAACCTGTAACTGAAAGAACTTCACTATAGTGCATGGTGACTAGTATTAATTACTAATTTTATGCAAAATGACATGCCAAATTAATTAGCGATGAGCTATTTTAGTGGATATATGCCAACCTTCAGATTGTTTTGGGCACAAATCACATGGCATTAAACATTTAACATGCTGAGGGATGTTCTGGTTACACTGGTCAATCATTAATTTCCTTTGATCCCTAGAAAGTAATTTTTGTTGCACTCAGCTGTAACTGATTGCAAACAGCTTTTTTATTCAGGCTCCTAATGTACTTTTCCCCAGTTGCTTTCCTCCAAATGAAACTATTTGTAGTTACACACTTTATCAGACAGCACAGGACCATTGCTTTTCTGTGACTACACCCTAATAGTCATTTAATATATGTTAATATGATTTGCGTTTATAGTGTTATTCTGAAAGAAATTCTAGAGGTACAGCAATAGCAAATATTTGGAACAATCAATGGAGACTCGGAGAAATCACAGATGTGCAAAATAATTCATTTTAATTTGTAATAACTAAGAGCAATAGCAATATTTTACACTTGAAGCAAGAAACAGTTATTTAAAGCAGTTTTTATTTTAGTCAGAATACTGTAAGCATGCATTATGTGTAAATTTGTACTATCACACTAGTATTACCACATTCATTATTACCATTTTATTGATTTGATTCTAGATCTGGGAAATATTTTTATTTAAAGTAGTTCTCAACCTTGCTGTCACCAGATTTCTGGAAAAGGAAGAAAAAAGTGCTTTACAGCTTTAAAAAAATAATCAGTTTTGATGGAAACTAAGCTTTATTTGAAAATGGTGTAAAATTTAGTTAAATCTGTAAAAGCAAACATTGTGAGTATTATGTTTAAATAAAAATCCTGGCAACCACAGAATCGATGAGAATGTAAGGGCTGAAACTGGAGATTGCCTAGCTCAGCTTCCCTGCTCAAAGTAGTGTGTGCTAATGCAGGATGATCAGGGCTCTGTGTTTTGAATATCTCCAAAACAGGACCCTTAAATATTTACTTACTACATATATTTTAGACTTTAAAAGCTAAGGAAAGTAAGACTTCTACTTGACATGTAACTTCTATCTCAACAGTCTTTTATATTTTTCAAAAAACTGCAGAACTTTAAGACATTATCTGATCACCAGCATTAACTCAATTTGTTACCTTTCAAAACAGTAAGCTAAGATTTGGCAAATATTTAGCAGAAAAATACTATTTCCTAAAGATTCAATGAGAAGATAAATTGATAAACATTTAACATTTATATATCAAATTTTTAATCAGCTAGTACAAAAAAACTACATCAGAATTAGTTATTAACCTTTCATAAGCTTAGGTATACTTTCATTTTAGTTTCTCTTTTCAAGCAAATATTAAGTTAATAAAACTTTAGCATAACAATATCTACATTGACGACAGAAGGAAAAGAGAAGCATCCTAAGTAAATTACTCCTTTACAGTGCTTGCTACAATCAGGCACTGGTCGACAAAGATAGGTGATCAGTTGGAATAATAAACTCTTCTTCTCTCACTGGTCACATTCAAGTATGATTTATGCCCTACGACAATTTTGGAAAGACATGTAATCTTGGAATCAGCACTATCTTATTTTCCTTCCATGAAGAAGGAGTATCTTCTAAATTTTCAGGTTCTGACACTATAAATACAGTTTCATGAGTCTTCAGACGAAGCCTTTCAGTTACAACCTTCAGTATCTCATAAACACTCCCATCTTGTTCTATTACAAGAGATTGGTTCCTGAAAATTATTACTAGTTAACTTTCCACTTTTTATTTCAGCCTATATGATTCACTTTGACCTTTAGACTTAAAAATAATGCATAAGAAGATGCACCTATCACTCAACCTTTTATCTTCTTATGAAAATGGATAAATGCATGAAAGTTAACATGACAGTAGGATTTTTTATTTCTGTTTTTAAAGAGCTTAAAACTTTTTTTAAAAGCAATAACACTAAGTGTTACATCACAGAATCATGGAGCAGTCGGAGCTGGAAGGGACCTCGCAAGTTCATCTAGTCCAACCCCTCTGTTAAAGCAGATTCACCTACAGCAGGTTACAAAGGAATGTGTCTGAGTGGATTGTGAGTTATCTCCAGAGAAGGAGACTCCACAACCGCTCTGGGCAGCCTGTTTCAGTAAAGAAGTTTTTTCCTCATGTTCAAGTGGAGCTTCTTCTGCTCCAGTTTGTGCCTGCTGCTCCTTGTCCTGTTGCTGGGCACCACAGAGAAGAGTCTGGCTCCATCTTCTTGACACCTGCCCTGTAGCTCTTAGTAAGAATCAGTAAGGTCCCCTCTCAGTCTTCTCTCATCCAGGCTAAACATACCCATGACTTTCAGACTTTCCTCTTAAAAGAGGTGCTCCAGTCCCCTAAATCATCCTTGCAGCCCTGTGGTGGACCTTCTCCAGTAGTTGTCTTTTCTGAACTGGGGAGTCCAGAACTGGACATGATACTGCAGACGTGGCCTCACTAGGTCAGTGTAAGGGAGGGGGGAGAATAATCTCACTCGACCTGATGGTCACACCTTCTTGATGCACTCCAGGATACAATTTGCCTTCTTGGCCACAGGGCACATTACTGGGTCATGATTAAGTTGTTCATCATGACTCCCAGGTCTTTCTTCGTAGAACTAGTTTATAGCCGGTCAACTCCTAACCTGTACAGGGGCAGGGCATTATTCCTCCCAAAGTGCAGGATTCTACACTTGCCTTTGTTGTTCACAAGAAATCAATGGCCAAACTAATATTCAAATCACACAGAACCTGAGACCTGATTACTTCAAGTAACAGTTCCAATACGGAAATGAAGGTATTTCAGTATTTTTCAAGAAGTGGCAGGGCACTCAGTAATTATGATCTTTCTAGACAGTCAATGGGAAGGAATGAGGAAGAAATGAAGACATTTTTAGTTTTGAAATTACTTATATACTTCGTGAAGTCTTCAACTCCCTGATGATGTCAAGATTTTCATGGTCCACCATGTGTCCAAAATGTAAAAAACCCCTATAACTACCATGTCTGTCAAACACATCCACACTTTTGTTTTCTAATTCTGGTATCTAATAGAAATATCCATATAAGGATTTAGATAGTATGACATAAATGCCATGACTTAGCAAAGCATGTAGTGGTAAAGATTACCATTGGTATACTCAAACGTTGAAAATTTATCAACTATTTTATTATAGCATATTTTACTGAAGATATACATGAAGGCACTGTATTGCTTTATTTAAACATAATCTTAATTACTAATGTGGCATATTTTAAACAAATAAGTGTCCATTTTTTACTTTGATACAGGTAAAATTGTCACTAATTTTATAGTGATTTGACATAACAAAATGAACACAAGAAATTTCATAAGGAAAGCATGATTGTGTATGTCCTATTTGGGACTGGGGAGATTAATTTTCGCAATATTCATCATTTTGCTATTTGCACATAGTATAGCTCTGCAGCTCCAGCATTAGTTACACAAAGAAGCCTGAAAATGCTTTTGTGTAAATTCTGCTTTTTTTATGAAAATGTTCTAGGTTTACTTCTGAACACATCGAAGAAATTATGTCAAAATTGTCTGTTTTACTGGACTACTTGTCCATGCTATTAGCTTCCTTTAACAGCTCAGTCTCCACACTTAGATCTGTAAACTGCTGCAAGTATGAGTTTATTTCTATTTTATTCTATCAGTAATTTATTTATTTATTTTCTTTCTCAACTCAGTAAGTCATCAAGAAGCGTATACCAGCTCCTGTCAACTGCTTTTCTAGTTGTATTTGATCCCTTTGGAGAAGTTCCAGACTTTGCCAGGCTGGCAGTTCTCTTCTGATGTAAGTTAAATCACCCTTACTGCCACTCTGTTCCCTACATTCAACTGGCTGTGACGACAGTAACAGTCCTTTAACTGCCAATTCTCCCTGCTGCTTTTTTTCTAATTTTGCTCAAAGCCATGTTGGGAAAATTCACACATTAAGGAAGACATACTAATCACTCCAAAATCTTTTCCCTAACACTGACTGCATTTTCAGAGAGTTACTAACTGAGAAAAAATAAGCTAAAACATTGGGAAGAGATAATATGCTTATCTCAGTACTTTCCATATGCTACCACATACTTTCCTGGTTTCCACTCTTGTAGACATTTGCAAGGTATTTCAAGTCCTTATTTAAGAAAGTCATGGGAATGTAACAGATGTGTTTTGCACAATTAAAATCCCTTGGTGTTAACAGATTCTTCACTGGATTCTTTCCCCAGAAATCTGGGGTATATTTGGAATAAGTCTTATTTGTGGGGATGGAACAGAGGCTCACTTTTCCTCTGAGAATAATTACTTTTCTCTAGAACAGCTCAAAGAATGACGGAGATGGTAATATCAGTTTCCTCCTGCATATGAAACACCAAATAGATGAAATGTTTGAAGACAGCATTTTCGTTAGTGATGAATAACTTCCAGTGAATAATTTATTGAGCAAATTGAGACAATTTTTCTACTTTATCAATATACACAAGCAAACCACAATTTTCTCTCATTTACTCATTAGCTGGAACCATTTTACTTACAACTGAATATTGATTGTGAAGGGATTTCTCAAACACTACCCGTAAGAGATTGGATACCTCATGGGGTAAAGCTCTTCAATGAATGGATAAGTGCATAAGCATTTCTTGCAAAAATCTTTATGAGGATTTCAATTTTTCAGGACATATTTTTATGGAAATAACATTGTAATTTACCTTATGTGAGCTTTATGTTTTGGAAAAATCAATACTTCACTGTATAATGTAGATAAGAGTAGTGCATCAGTAAAGACATAAAAGGAAACTCCAGCACCTGAATTCCATTTCTTTTAAGTTAACATGTTGATTTATTTAAAAAAAAAAACAGATTAAAACAAAATTAAAAGCAGACAAACCACACCCTGTCTCATGGTCCTTTAAGATGAATTTCATAATTGATATCCACATTATACGAAGTCATGACATGCCCTGCAGGTTTTCTAGAGATAATCCCTAATCAGATAAACTGATTTCAAGGTTTTTTTGAAATTACAGATCTTTCTGAGGAAGGCAACTATTTACATGCAATAGTTGTAGAGATAGAGTGTTATAATATTAATCATGAAAGCAAACCAACACTGAGCAATATAAAAATGGAATGAATTCAGAACAGACAGATGTCAACCAGAGTTTTCATCAAGAGCAACACACTCAGCAGTATTTGAGAAATTAAATCACAATTAAACCACCAGATCTAGACAATGCTGTATGTATTTTTCACCATTAATGTGTTATAAAATACAATGATGGAAGCAGACTAGAAACAATGAATAATGAAAACTAATATGAAAAGAAACAAAGCAGCAAGTAATATAAAGAATATATATTAAGTGTCCAAGCCCCAGAAACCAGTTATCTTTTGATTCAGACTAAGGCAAATCAGTGTACATAAATCTGCAGCAAAAAGGTGTTATTTTTAAAAATATATAAAAGGGATACACTTAGACATAATCAGTGTGTAAGAAATTTGTAGCAACAACACAGTAATATTGTATGTATACCTAAAATTTTTAGTATTTTAAATCTGGATAATCTGAAAAAAAAAATCACAAAAGCAACTGAAGGATGGAAAAAAAGGCTTTAGAATTATAGAAAGGAAACATTAGACAGCTAACTTACTCAGCTTATTAGGAGACACAGAGGTGTTCTTCCTTCATAAATAAACAGATACTGCCTGTATGTCAAAGACTATTTTAAGCTAATTAAGGTAAAACTGTCTTCTTGGAAACATAAGCCCTGGTAATGCAGAGTGTCAATCACTTAGAGCACTCTGCCCAGAAAGCACAGACGCAGCCAGCTTCAATACCAGTGTGATCAGAACCAAAACAGTTTCCACGAGAGACAGCACCATTGGTACATTTCCAAATGCTCTTGGGGAAACAAATTTTTAAGTTGGTATCCGACCATTGTCCTGTTCTGATTTCACTGGATCAGGAGGAAGGAGTAAAGAGGTGATGTCTTCTGGGGACAGCAGCCTCAAGTCTTCCTGTCTGACAGGAGGCCATGTGATTCCCTAAAGAACTGCTTATGTGTTGCTGCACAGTGCTGGTCACTAATGAAATTCAAAGATATTGAATGAAATACAAAGATACCAGTTGGCTTCAGAAGCAACACAACTGCAATTCTCTGGCTCTGTGCCTACAATAATAAAGGCTTCCAGGCTTGAGCAGAAATAATTCTAACCAAGATATCTAGCCAAAGATAGCTGAAAGCTGAACGCAAGGCATGAACTTCAAAGAAGTATTTGACCATTGGCTCAAACTACCAAAAAATTGGATTCTCTGCCTCTTCAGGGACTAAAGCAAGACTAAACATCCCTCTGGAAAATATATTTGGCCAAACGTGTTATGCTTTAGTGAAAAATTAGCTATTATGCTCAGCATTGAATGTTGTTGTTTGATCATTTCTGCCAAAACTCTGATTTCTGGTTTTGCAATATCTTCATTTGTTAAGCCATCTTTAACAGAGCATTAAAACAGGGTTCTGAAAGTAATGAGATGCTTTAATGTTATATAAATCACCTGCATGGCCACCTTTTTCCATATGTATAGTTTTCTAGTGTGGTGATTTTGCATCAAAGGTATTAAGAAATGTCCACTGTAAAACTGTTCAAGGTTTCACGGTCAGTTACAAGCAAGGGCAAAAGGGAGAAGCATAAATATTAGACAATAACATACTTTGGAAAGCAAGTCATTGCACTTCCATCATTAGCAAAAATAATGAATGAGCAACAATGACTTTGCATCAAAAAGAGATTATTAAATATTGAGAAGAACATGTAAGAGGCATCTGCCAACAGCGGTAGAGCAATCTGAAAATCTGAAAGAACCATCCACAATCTTCTAGCTCTAGTGACCTGACAGAAAAAGGAAAAAAATATTTTCAAAATAAATAAACATAAAATAATTTATGTTGCCCATAATGTTACTGAAAAATAACTTTCTGCATTCAAAAACGTAATCTGAAAGATCACCATGTAATGGAAGTATATACTTTATCTTTCCATTTGGAAATCCAGCTTGTTACGACAATGTCAAAGGGTAAGTTTCCCTGGATCACAGACTTGCTGAGATTCGTCTTACTCTCTTGTCACTACTCCACTCCACTCTTGGACAAGGCAATAATGTTACTGAAGGTGTCACCGTAAGAAGATCAGAACTGACAGTAAGACGTAGAAAACACAAACGCAACACTACTGAGAACAACTGTTATCATCCAGTTGTGGGTGCCAACACACAGTCATAAAACAGAGGTGATACTGGAGGACTAAACCAGAGAATACTGCATGAAAGCATAATTCAGAAACAGACACAGTGTTAAAACAGCGTTTTTGCTTATCTGACCAAAAAAAAAAAAATCAATGAGTAACGGAAAAAATAAAGAAAAATATTTTAGGTGACTTACTTTTCAGCTTTGTTACCCTGGGTTTAAATTAGCTCTCATGACAACAAAGCAAATTTTAAAAAGAGCCTCCCTGAAAGCCAGATTATAAGGGTAGATAACAAAGCTCAGCACAACCACAGAAAACAGAAACCTTAGAAGGGCAATATATGAGTTCACTGCTGACAGGCTCAAATAAAGAGTCCAGCAAATCTTCACAGACAGCAAACTGAAGTGGCTTAAAACACAGGTATTCCAGTTTTATTTTTCTGAAGAGCAGACGTATCTTCAGGAAGGATGACAACCGAAGATAGCCTTCACCTAAAAATGACATCACAAATTTTGCCCTAGAAAACTGTCAAGACCACAGCAAAACAAGATTTTGGCTGGGGGGAAAAAAAAAAATGTGAAAGGGTTTTTAAATTGTAGCAGGTTTGGAGCCACACAATCAGAGCAGCAAGAAGCTCTGAAAATGTCAAACAGAATGGCTGCAGAAGTTGAATACAAGCCATATATACAGTCTTGAGCTTCTGGTGCACAAGCACCACCAATACAAGTCCTATCTGCCACCAAGCCAATCAGACTCTTACTATTTGCAATACTTCCAGCTATGTTAAGCAATAAGATAGGTGTCTTGTCTCAAATCGTCATCATATTCCAGTCAGGAGATAGGTGATAAAGTAAGTGATACAGCAGATGATGGAAAAGCTGACCACGTGAGGTCAGCTAACAACAAAGAAACTTAACATTAAACCTGACATAGCTACTGGGAAGTCTTAATATGTGCATGAAGGTTCTTCTAAGGAGTTCACTACAGATGAACTAAAAACTACTTCCTAGAAAAAAAACTGTGTAATTGTTGAAAAATCAGTTATTACTTCCCTATTTATTTCTCTTGTAAGATTTTTCTTTTGTCCACTAAAAACACGTTTTTTACGCCATTTAGTAAGTGTTTGCAAGAAGGCATAACCAGCTCTTTAATTACTTGATTCACAACGTGTTTGCAAGTTGTTGCTTTGGTAGATTCCATTAAAACTGGATTCAGATCTTGTGGCTCACCTGTTGCTTCTGTGCATAGCATACACACAGCTGCATGCTATCCATGACAATGTGTTAGCAAGGATAATCTTCTAGGGTGTCTGCAAACAGTCTTAGTTAAGATGGACAGCAATGCCTTCACTCCCATTCCCTTTCTGCCTACTGCTATTTTTCAATCGTCCTTCCGTCATTAGGTTTAATTTTACTTAATGTGTCACAGACAGTGGAGTTCTTATTTCCATCCAGTGTGTGGTATACTCACTGACCACCCAAGTGGAAGAGACTCTTTGTCAAGAAAGCATTTTGACAAAACAAGGAAGAGTCTAGGGTTTATCTCCTTCAGTAAGAAAGGGTAGAATTTATTTCAAATGCACACAACTGGATACAAAACCCCCAAGAGACAGGCACCCCCTCTTCAAGAGAAGAGGACTGTGCTACTCAGGGGAAAACTAACATAAATTTTCTAAACAGAAAAAGAACAGAAAATACTTACTTTGTCCAAAGCAGTTAAAAAAGTCACTTTAGCATCACAACAGTAGCTTAATTTAAAACAACTTATTTTCTCACCTTTAATTACTGCTATTACAATTTGCTCATACGAAACCAACAAAGTGCACCAAAGCCTAATATTGTATGTCTAAGTTTCATACAGTCTTCCACAACAACTGACTTCAAACTATTCTCTTCCTGTGGTATGTCAGTAAATGTTTAGTATACATGTTATCTGAAAAAAAATTAAAAAACCTAGAAATGAAAACAATAAAAATTCCAACAGTACCCCTGGACAACTTTGAGTGCTATGAAGTAATCTTGGGGTGAATTGAATTATTCTTGTTCTACATAATAGACAATGTAACATCTGCATTTAAAGTTATAATGATCAGAAATGTGATATCACAAAATCAGCATTTACGAATGTATGGTTTCTGAGTTATAAGAAGAAACTTTGCATTTGCTGAACAAAGAAAAATCTGTACTTCAGTTTTAAATCTCTATGAAGTATAATGATATAAAACAAAATAATAATGCTCAGGAATTGAAGCAATTCCTATTTTATGCAACTCAAGAAATATACAAAAATGAACATCATTATTTTGTATTACACATGGAATAGTTCAGCTGAAGTCCTGCAAAAATCATTATGCAAAGTCCACTGGCAGAGCTTGAAATGGACTCAGGCTTTGGTGATTTATTTAATCGCAATTATTATTAATACTATAAAGTTGTTTGTAAAACCAGTGCAAATGAAGTCCAGTGCTCTCTGCGTTTCATGTTGTGCGATTTGTGTTAATATAATTTATTTGCTTCTGATTTCCCACAGATAGGACAAAACAGTGAAGAGCTGAACAGGCAGGCACTACGGAGCGACACAGATTTAAAGATGACAGGTTTCTTGCATATGGGAGAGGAGTTATCTTCTCTGTTGTGGGAAAGGAGCTATCTTCTCTGTTTTCTCCTATTCCACCTATCTCTAACCACCTATAGCACAAAAAAATTCAATTTTATACAGTTGGGAATAATAACGCTATTTATTTTGGAAAGTTACTGCAAGTGACTCTATCTTAGAAAATGAGTAATTATAAAAAATGCTATTTACCTATCATACAAGAGTGAAAAGTGCTAGCTAAATTAAAACTAATAACTGAAAAATCGTACTCACAGATCCACAGGCTGAACGTGGCTGAAGTGACCACAGACAGCAAAGCAAAAAAACAATAATACAGTGCAAGAAACTGTCATGGATGAGAATAATTATGCCATTCTTCGATAAAAGTGTATAATAACTATTGATATTGTCATTATGATCTATCTACAATGTAACACTAATGCTCCACCTCCTTAGGCCTAAGCATAGTCTGAAAACAAGCAGAAACAAGAAACATAGTAGACAACCAGACTGACAACTGGTTCAGCTAATAAACAATTACCTGCATGTTTTTTCTATATACTAAGAATTACTTTATTTCTGCAGATAAATATGAGCATTTAGCAAGTAAAAAAAAAGATGTATTCTAAGATAGGTATTTTTGCTACTGCAGACTGAACAGAACAAAGAATTTGTCTTCTCAAAGGGATACCTCAAGAGATTTTGAAAGGTTGATAAGAGAAAATTTTGGAGAATGTACAAACAGGTTTTTAGAAACACTGATGACAACACTATGGACGACACCACCCAGCTGGGTGGAAGTGTCAATCTGCTTGAGGGCAGTGAGGCTCTGCAGAGGGAACTGGACAGGCTGGATCGATGGGCTGAGACCAACCGGATGAGGCTGAACCAGGCCAAGTGCCGAGTCCTGCACTTGGGACAAAACAACCCCATGCAGTGATATAGGCTTGGGGAAGGATGGCTGGAAAGCTGCCTATAGGAGAAGGACCTAGGGGTGTTGGTTGATAGGCAGCTGAATGAGAGCCAGTAATGTGCCCAGGTGGCCAAGAGGGCCAACGGCATCTTGGCCTGTATCAGAAATAGCGTGGCCAGTAGGACCAGGGAGGTAATTGTGCCCCTGTACTCAGCACTGGTGAGGCTGCACCTGCAGGGAAGACATCAGGAAAAGTTCTTCACTGGAAAGGTTATCAGGCACAGGTACCCAGGAACTTGGTTCAGTCAGCATCCCTGGAGGTATTTCAAAGACTGGTAGATAAGGTGCTCAGGGATATCGTTTAGAAGTGGACAGGTACCCTTGGACTCCATGATCTCAAAGGTCTTTTCCAACCAAATGATTCTATGATTCTATACCTCAGATGTTCAGTTTACTATCCATTGTTTTTCTGTTCTCTTATTATTGATAAAATTCTTATGAAACTGCCCAGCAAATAAGCCACAGCACTCATGCCCTAATTATTCTATTGTCTGTCCTAAGGTCTGTATAGCCAAGTAGAGATGCAGGCAGTTATGAAGAATAAGTATATACTGTTGTTATTTATGAGTACTAGTAGAAAGTAGTAACAAAGAAACACTTTTATTTTAGAGAAGGTATAGTATGTTCCTTTTTCCTTGAAATTAAATATTTATGCATATTTATACTGAAGAAGTGATGCAAAAAGAATATGTAAATATCCCTGGGAATGTGGTCTTTTTCCTGTTCTATATCTGATATCACATCATTTCTCCCAAATCTCTTTACTCAGATAGTTGATTGTTCAGCAGTCCATTAGAATGACAGTGTTTATGTTGCAGTAATGAAAATTACATCAACATTCCTTTCTTAAACCGTTGTCGTAAGTTTTCCTTAAATAAAAAGAAAACAAAACTGCAACACCAAGTAAAATTCCAAGTTGAAGTCAGCTACACAGTCTAAGAATTCAATCTGCAAGTGTTCACTTATTCTTAGAACATTTGAAAAGAAAACAATTTATCATTTATAAAGCCATCCATCCCAGCCGCATTCCTTGTCTTCTCATTTTTGTTTTGATAAACCATACACTTCCACTACACCCTGATTTCATTTTTTTTTCTAATCAGGTTTCTGTTTACACATAATCTTCTGTTGACCACTTTCCCATTAAGAAGTTCAGTAAAATTTCAAGGGAAATTCAGTGATGCAGAAGTTCAATGGAAGACTGAATTTTCACAGGTTTCCTCCTGTTTCCCTAGAGATAATAATCAAATGTTATTCCCAGACAGTACAAAAATTGAATGTTTTCCTATATTTGTACTGTCAGAGAACACTCCTTTTGGAAGTAGGATGCAGATTCATTTTACCACAGTTTTCCCCAGAAGTATTCTCCTAATAGCCTTTTTCCAGGACAGGTAGCACAAATAACTCTCCCATACCACATTATTTTCATTAATAGAATAGTTGTTAAGATTTTTTAGTGCTATACTTGCATTCCAGTCACTATACCAGCAAATGTATTCCTTCCATACTTTTTTCTTCCTTGGTCTGTTTCATGTGACAACACAAATAAATGTCCTGAACCTCCTAAGCAAACAATCTTACTAAGAGTCTGTGACGAGTGAAAAATCATATATCCTCTAAGCAAGTTAATTCAATTCATATCAGAGGTTCTGGATAGAAAATTAAGGATAACTACAAAGGGTAATGCTACAAGTAAACACATCACTCTATTAATAATTCATAATGGTCTTCCAAAGTAGTTACCTGAAAGAACCTAGTTTTGTAACAGTCCCAAAAGCTAGCACACTGAATGACCTCAAGACTTATTTGTAAATCAGCTGAAAAAAGAATATACATTTCCTGCAAGTCAATAAATGTAGAAGAGTCATACCAAAAATCTGCTTTGGACTTTGCTAGTAGTAGGTTTATTTGTACAGATAATGACCCTAGTAATTGAGGACTATTTGCAACGGAGTCTGGAGGATATGGGCTGCTATACGCTTAATGCACTCATTGACTCTCATCAAAAAGAACAGATGAAATTTTGAGCTGAATAGCAAAGAGCAAATCAATTGTCAGTTGGACTTCGGCAGCTGTAACCAGATTATAAGATTAGAAGGCTAATTTGTAGCTTGATGCGTTGTCTGACAACCTTGTTTGTGAGTTTAACATGTTGGTCATTTCAAAATGCACTGGCCTGAAGCAGGCTGCAACCTCACGTACAAGCTGCTGGCATAGATACACTCTTCCTTAGCAAAAATGGTTTCAACCCATTAAGTTATTTTATTTTTAGGTCTATAGTTTCAGAACACTAATTTGCAAACGTAATTTGGCTGAATGTATGCTATGATTGCAAACAGCCGAGTTCTGCCTTTGACTGATATTCATTCAGATAAGTATTTCAGAAATTCTGGGGCTTTTAGTTTCTGCATAGCAGTTGTCGGCACTCTTCCAAAATACTTCTCAAACCAGGTGGCATTTCTGAAACTTGTTCCCTCCCATCACAAAGTCTCAAAATGTACCTTTGACGCAACCACTGACACTTGGGTTCTAGTGCTCTCTACATGCCACAGCGCTGTTTCTATCTGTCTCTGAAGGGAAGGCTCAGCTGCTGTGCTTTTGCAAGAACTTGTGAGATTGTTTACGCTTTGTTTTAAATGGGAAGAGAACAGGTGGCACCTTCCAAACTTATTTGATTCAGGCTGCCAGTTATTATTTAAAGCCAATTGTTACCACTCCTCACAGTATAGGACTCCTTTTGGGTTTTTTCATTTTTTATACTTTTGGGAAACTAATGAATAATATTTATTCACTGATGAAACAACTGTCACTAATGATAACTTTCAGACATTAAAAACTAAAGCTAGAAGTCTATAAAGACAAGTAAATCAAAAGAGTGAACAAAGAAAATGATTATGGGATGATTACCAACACACATCTAATAACTCTGAGTGTTCTGAAGAACCATCTAGTT
This sequence comes from Tapera naevia, assembly GCA_033556795.1. Classification (NCBI taxonomy): domain Eukaryota; kingdom Metazoa; phylum Chordata; class Aves; order Cuculiformes; family Neomorphidae; genus Tapera; species Tapera naevia. Next base: position 9,536,913 of record JAUMJJ010000172.1, on the reverse strand, counting down.
TTAATGCTCACTACGCTACAAAGGATGAACAGTCAAATATTTTATCCTACTCCATCTGCTTCGCACTATGGAAGTTAACATCATTCTCTTATAACATACTTAAAAAATACAAATTATACTGAATTTATCACTAATCTCCAGACTTCCTCTCACAGATGTAAACAGTCTTCGATCCACCTGTTATGGATACAATTTCACAGTTGTGAAATCAAAAGAAAAGATACTATCAATAAACATGAAGATGAAGAAGAATATCCTCCAAGATTCAGAAATGACTTTTGGAGTTTATTCATTCATAAATGTGTGAAGAAAGCACAATGTAAAATCTAAAGAATATCTTTTTTTATACAAACGGGTCATTTTTCTGCTTCAGATGCAAATTCTGTGTTTTGAAACCCCTCATACTAGGCAGAGTAACAAAACTCTTCTATCATAGACCTATCAATTCCTCATTTTACAGTTGAGACTCTTTCATGTTGTTTTTAAGATGGGATGTTTTCTTTGATAGGCTAAAACCTTTTCTGAAGTTTGAAAATGAGGATCTTTCTGCATTTGAAGGTGGACTATGCTACTGTGGCCTTAGCTTTTCTCCTGTCACTAAAATACAAAAATTACTACTGAAACTACTGTGAAAATAATCAAATTCTTAATAAACTAAATCTGCAATCCAAAATGATTTACTTTTTGATGATCAGTGTTGAAACTTGAATCACGGAATCACAAAACGGTTTGAGCTGGAAGGGACCTTGAAGATCAGCTAGTTCCAACTCTCCTGCCACATACAGGGACATCTTCTGTTAGATCAGGTTGATTAAAGCCTCATCCAACCTGGCCTTCAACACCTCCAGGAATGGAGCATCCACTACTTCTCCGGGTAATCTGTACCAGTGCTTCACCACCCTCACAGTATAAGATTTCTTCCTAATACCGATTCTAAACGTACCCTCTTTCAGCTTAAACTGTTGCCCCTCATCCTATCACTGCACTCTCCGATAAAGAAACTCTCCCCATCATTCCTGTGGGATCCTTTTAAGTACCAGAAGGCTGCTGTAAGGTCTCCTCAAAGCCTGCTCTTACTTAGGCTAAAGAAGCCCAACTCTCTCAGCCTGTCCTCACGGGGGAGATGCTCCAGCTCTCTGATTACTCTTGTGGCCCTCGTTTGGACTCGCTCTAACAGATTCATGTTCCTCCAGTGCTGAGACTCCAGAACTGAATGCAGTACTCCAGGTGAGGTCTCATTAGAGCACAGTGGAAGGGCAAACTACCTGCCTCAACCCGCTAGTCACACTGATACAGCTGGCTTTCTGGGCTGGAAGCACACGTTGCAGGCTTATGACGATCTTCTCATCTACCAATACCCCCAAGTCCTTCTCTGCAGGGCTACTCTGAATCCATTCTCTTTCCAGTCCATAATTGTGCTTGGGATTGCCCCAAGCCAGGTGCAGGACCTTGCACTGGTCATGTTGAACTTCATGACATTCACACAGGTCTACTCAAGCTCATCAAGGTCCCTCTGGACATCATTCCTTTCCTTCAGTGTCGACGGCACCACAGGCTGCACTCAATCCCACTGTCCATGTCTCTGACAAAGATGTTAAACAACACGGTTTCAACACTGACCCCTGGGGAATGCCAGTCATCAGCAGTCTCCAGCTGAGACATTAATCCCTTGACCATTAATCTTTCAATGTGTCCATCAATTCAATTTCTTACCCATTGTGTGGTCCATCCATCAAATACATGCCTCTCCAATTTAAAGACAAGATGATGGGTGAGACGTTGTCAAATGCTTTGCACAAGTCCGTGTAGATGATATTAATTACTCTTCCCTTACACACCAATTCTATAGCCCCATTACAGAAGGCCACCAAATTCAGCAGCACAATATAGCCTTTGTGAAGCCATGTTGGCTGTCACCAATCACCTTTTAATTTTCCATGTGCCTCAGCAGAGCTTCACGACCTTGCCAGGTACAGAGGTGAAGCCAACAGGCCTGTAGTTTCCTGGCTCACTCTTTTTTCGTTTTTGAAAATTTAAGTTATGCTTCTCCTTTTTCAGTTAGTGGGAACTTTACCAGACTGCCATGACTTGTCAAATATGATGGACAGGACCTACACATGCATCTCATGAGGTCCCATGGACTTGTGCACTTTCGGGTTCTTTAGACAGTCACAACTTACAGCAGGCAGTTCTTCGATCACCCAGTCCCTGCCTTTGCCTTCTGCTACTTGGGCAGCGTGTGACTTGACCCCCTGCCAGTGAAGACTGAAGCAGAAGAGCTGTTGAGTACCTCCGCCTTCTCCAGATCTTGGGCAACTAGTTGTCCTGTTTCCATCCAGAGAGGGCACATAACTTCCCCAGTCTTCCTTTTATCACCAACATACCTATAGAAACTTCTTTTGTTGTTTTTGACATCTTTGGCCAGATTTAACTCTATCAGGGCTTTAGCTTTCCTAACCTGGTCCCTGCCTGCGTGGACAATTTCTCTGTATTCTTCCAAGGCTACCTGCCCTTGTTTCCACCCTTTGTAGGTTTCTTTCTTGAGTTTACATCTGTATAGGAGTTTCTTGATGATCCATGCAGATATCCTGAGGTTTCTGCCTGACTTCCTCTTTGTTGAGAAAAATTAAATGTTGAAAATTAAAATTTTGAAATATATGACTACTTTTTACCTTTCTGTGTTGGAATTATCCTTAAAGTGAAGTCATTCTCACTGTTCAATGAGGGTCCCCACTTCCAAACATGAAGAAGAGTAGGTGGGATTGAAAGTATAGTCACCTTACAGTACAGGGTGTAAGAGGACTTTTCTACCTCACATGACTATTTTCCAGACTTCAGCTGGCAATAATATTGTGTGGTCTACCTCTGAGCTATGAATAAGAAACCTCCATACGTCTTTGAAAGAGTACTTGAGAAAGAGTACAGCCTGCATGTGCAGTATTTCAAAGACAAGTGTCGATTGCTTCCAAGGCTGTAATTCAAGCGACAAAATGAAGCTGTTTACGCTCTAGGTGCAAAATGAACTGTGAAACTCATTTAAGAAGAAGAAATATCCATGTTTAGGATGCTTTATATGGTTTTCATCTGGAATTGGAAATTCCCAGTTGAGCATTAGCTGGCATGAGAAGACTTCATGGAGATAAATGTGAAAAAAACGACTGGACCAAAGTGACACTCACATGAAGCAAAACACAGAAATGAGTTACTAGAATCTCAGGGAACTGTTAAATTATTTTTTTTGTTACAGTTAATAATTCTGGCCAGTTTCTACTGCACTTCATTAAAGTATGCTTGTTTTTTCAGTCATGGATGACCATTATACAATCTTGGTCACATCAGAGTAAGGATATACTTCCCTCATGTTTTACTGCCCCTTACTACTTCATAACTAAATTCTTCTACTACACTCTACTTGAGTGTCATTCTGAAATATATGCTATAATATAAAAATAAAATATATAATATGTACACAATATAGGTTTATTTGCCTTTTATTCATGCATTACCAAAAATGCTTCCTACCACAACTTTGTAGCAGTATCTTTCACAATTGCACAAAGATCACAGATAGGGTTGGTTTAAACTACATCATCTAGATCCTGGTCTGTTTCCAAATTTTGCAACTGAAATGTTGAAATGATGTTTAGCTCCAGAGCATTATCAAAACATGTCAAATCTACAAAGATGCCATGTGTTAGAAATAGTAAACAGAAGTTAATTCTCAATCACATTCATTTCTGGTCCTCAACACATGCCCTTCATGTGCCTTTAAAAAAAAAAATCTGTCTCAATGTCTGAGTACTGAACAAAGGTTAAAGCTGCAGCTTAGGTTCTCTATAGCAGACCTAAAATGTCCACATATTAGGGTTCACATTTTCTCCTGCCCATCGGGAGAAGAAGAAATGCTGGAGGGTCTGAGAGGAAAAAAAACGACAAGTAAAACAGCCAGTAATGTATTCTGCTGGGGAAAACGGAACTATAGACTAATCAGATACATTAACTGCCAGGACTGACATGACATCATGACTGACAAACATCAGATATATTAAGTAAGTTTGCAGCTGAGACTGTCCTGGTTACATGTATGTGATATAGAACAGAATTAGATTTTGGAATTGTAACAGCAGAAGTATGTACAGGTAACCTTGATAAGAGTGAAGAGGAACATTAATCCAAAGTTTCAAAAAAAAACAATACAAATCTTTCAGTTTACCTCTATGAATTTTGGAACCTTCTTGCTTTTATTACATTCATCCATTCATATACTCTTACTGAGCGTCACTTTTTACGTTCACCTGATCTCAGAGTAGTTTTTAAAGCCTAACTATAAATTCTGCAAGTTACTTAAACTTATAGCAGATTCAGAAATCTCAGCTAGAAGGTGTCATCCCATTTCATGCTTCCATGCAATTACTGAATCTAAAAAGAAGAGTAACTGGAGCCTGAAGTAAGTGGTAATACCATGAATTTGTAGTATGACTACAGATGTGACCAAACAGTTTATAGCAGAAAGTTAAAAACAGTTAAAAGCAGTAGACTATCAAGTGCTTAATACTAAACCACATGCTTTAAAGTCTGCATTTCTTTCTTTAGAAAACACAAAGCCCTGGAAGATGCCTGTTTATGTGCTGTATAAATATTAATTTCAGAACGTGGATGTACGTGAAGGCATATGAGGAACCTTTATATATGCAAGTGGTCTACAACTTTGTGAATCACCTTTGTTTTTTGGAAGGAGCATGGCAGATTATTCATTCTCTTACGTGTTTGGGTATTTTTTATTTTACCATATCCCAACTTTTAACCAGTGTTGGCCTGATGCCAGAAAATTTTACAGCAACGATATCAAACCTTACCAGATGTTTTTTTGTCTATGCTACATTCAAGCACTAGGTTCTAGATTTCTAGACAAGCTATCTCACAGTTTATGCAATACAGAACTCTTTCATTTATGGAGACAAATAAGTAAATTGTACAACTATGTCTGAAATTAAGGTCAGCATTAAGGGCTGGAAAAGAAGATACAGTCACTGTATGTGGGTTTTCAGCATCAAAACAAGTTCTGAAAACCCTCTGGGATGTTGACAATTTGCTGCTTGTGCTTTCCAGGTTTTGTTCCAGAAGCTTATGTCCATGTTCAGTAAGTTCAGTGAACTGTGCCATGCAATGGCTCCCACAGCAATTAACTAGGAGTTACCAGGAAACGTAATGTATTCACGACTCCACCTCATACTTTTAAAGAAGTATAATGCCGAAAGAATGCCATTAAAAAACTGTGTCACTAGCAGTAACAACAGAGCAATATAGTATTTTCCAGGTTTCACTGCAGCCCCGTAATATCTAGTAGCAGAAGGTTCAGGTTAAGTAAACATCATTTCTTTGAGCACAAGTTCTTCATCCATGGCAGGAAGTAATATGGGATGAGGATCTCAAATGTGGAGTAGGAGAAAAGAGATACAGATGGTTTAAGGCAAACGTGCAACCTTTTCCCCTTTTAAATAACATGTGAGAAAGTAATGCAAACTTTATGCATGAAAAATGCTGTAAATACCTCTAAAAAGAGAGTAATGAAAAATACTAATTTGGTGGGTAATTATGAATTCTGAGCACAGCTACAGATTTCCACCTTATCCAGAATAATTACTGCATGTCTAGAATAAACATACAAGTCAAGAATACACAGATATACTTACACAGACTGACAAATAACTATTTTAAAATATGAATATGAGAGAATTATTGCAGCCTGTAGAAGCATCCCTCTCCCAAAACGTAACGGCACTGTAATGAAGGCTAAAAAAAAAAATCACATATAAGAAATATACATACGTATATGATGAGTTTTAGCTCTTAAAACTTTACCAACATTTAGTTGACAGTTCACTGTCCATGTTAACGTTTCTAAAATGAAAAAGACAACACAAAACCTGTAATAACCTACTTTCAGAGATAATGCCCTCAAAATTTCCAATTAAGTGAAATAAAGAAGACCTGTATTTCACCTATTTGTAGTATTTTGCAAGTAACATATTCTAAATTATAAGCCTTGTATAGTGTAACATACATAAATCAATTTCTGATTCCATACATAAAAGTACTTTTTAACAGTATGTATAGCACCATGTTTCTGAATAAAAGTTAAAAAGCATTATTTTTAGGAATTGTTCTCACTGTCTGTTCCGTTTAGTCACTGGTCATCCCCATCTGCAGTGGTGGAGACAGTCCTATGCTATGCCTGTTCTCATTAATGGGGAGTAGTATTTAGTGGTAACTTTTGAAAACAGTTGTCCACTGCCCTATTCAGCACTTCTGAGATCACATCTTAAGCACTGTGTCCAGTTCTGAAATTCTCAGCACAGGAGAGACCTGGACATACTGGAGAAAGTCCCATGAAGGGCCACAAAGCTAAGGGACTTGAGTATCTGTTCCGTGAGGAAAGGCGTAAAGACTTGGGACTGTTCAGCCTGGAGAAGAGAAGGCTCGGGGGATTTCATCAATGTGTACATATGGAGAAATGGAGAAAGTAGATGGAGCCAGACTCTTTTCAGTGGTGCTCAGTAAAAAAAAACAGATGGCAATGGCAAATTTTAACTTTTCATAATTTCAGTTAATTGAATGACAAAATTTTTACATGTCAATTCCTTGTTATGGAAGTTTTCACAAAAGAAAAGTGTTATTTTCTAGAAATAACTGATAAGTTTTAAAATAACCCACAGTCAAAATTACTTCATTTTCAGTTGACCAACTTCAGAAAAATAATACATGGGACAGTTTTCTGGTTTTCCTAGAAGCTGTTGATGATAAGTCTCAACTCTGCTTTTGACACTTTTACCCTCAGCTTACTAACACACACTTCAAGGCTGCAATAACTAGATTAAAGTAATAACCCATGAAGTGTTGCTTCAGGCTACAGTTTCAGCTGACACAAATCATCTTTCACTGGACACACTTCATGGTTTCCAACATAAAATGACCCGGCTGCAAAGCCAGTGCTTTCATAATACTATCATTAACCTCAAATACTGAACTACAAGTTTTTAAGCGTTTATGATAAGATTGAGCTTATCCAGTTAAAATGCTTTAGCTAAAATTGTGAAATCAAATCAGAATTATTACAACTCTAAGAACAACAATTCAGCAAATCTTGTTTCATTACTTTGTGCCCAGTTTTGGAGAGCAGTTTTAATTATATTATTAATTTTAAATATATATTTTTCTTCTTAACACAATTTTATTTTAGAAGTCAAAATACACAGTACTTTTCAGATTGAGTGGTGAGACGGATAGTTGTTGTCAGTACTAATAGCAAGGTTTTTTCTCCATACACTCAGCACAAAATAAGCCTAATAGGTTTATTTATAGGTTTATGGTGATCATTACATATAACTTGTTGATAAAGGAGTTTACAAACTTCCTTATTAAAATTACTGTAAATTTAAAAATAGGTTTAAAATTAAAAAAATACAAATACTACATCTAGAACATGGCAAGATTTTCTAACTATAAATCATCTGAAAAAGATTAACTTATTAGAATCACTGGACAAACTCCCTTTCAAAAATGATACTGGATAACTGAATAAATTTATTGCGATGTTTGGAAGCCTGTACCAGGAAAAAATATCACATAACCTAAGTGCTAAATTTTATCCCACAGTGGTATGTTTACTGCCTTACACATCATTGTATGTCCTTTTAAGCTTAAAGACAATTCAGAAGAATACTCTTATCAACTCACAATGTCATGATTTTATTAAATTTAAAATTCTTTAAAGCATTAAAAAGAGCAAGCTAGATAATATATCTGAAAATATATTGGAGTACATTAGATGTGAATTGTCCAGCACTTCAGTAAACTATATTGAATTACTTTTTTCATGACAGATTATCGACCAAGTAAACGTCAGAAGCTTCAAGAGAACCATTATGGACACATCATGTTCATTTTGTAATGACCTGCATTTCTTTCACAATTATTCTCAGAAAACCGGACAGTTACCATGAATGATGCAAGATAATCATTCAAGTTGTCAGTGTTTTTCGGCAGACTTCCAGTGTCCATGCCTTTCGAGCCCTCATAGTCAATCATGGAAATTAGCTGGAGACAATTCGTGAAATGAGGTATTGATATTCATAGCAGCAGTTACTAGTAAACTGTTATTGAAAAACTGTCAAAGGAAGTTAATTAAAACAAGTGCAGCATATACATCTATGCTGTTATGAAGTGTTTATAGATTTATTTTATATATCCTGTATTTGCTAAAATATGTGTTTCTTTTGGAGGGAAGGGAAGAAATTCAGTAATGTCATACCCAGACATAACTAATGATTCACTCCTCTGGTATTACGAAGAGGTGTACAAAACATGTTAGAAATAGCTGACAACTCTGAATTTCATCTTAAACTGAGTCTGAGTCTGTCCAGAAGCTGTAATGAAACGGTGACTTTCAATTTCCCAGTTTCAAAAATGTTCTGTAGTTGTGAGACAAGATTATGCTGTACATCAGAGTTAATTATAAGAATAAGCTTGACATATTATGCTTCCTATCAGAAGCACCCAGGATTCCACACAGAACTCAAAAAAAAAAATTTGCAGCAGGTACTGATTAAGATGAACTCAGATTAAGTTACCGATTTACATACTGCATGTTTAATATACTGATAAGGCATTCAGCTAATTATTGTGTTATTTTTAATTTATTAAAATACCTTTACTTTGGAAACAATGCATTTACATTTTAAATAAAAATACACGGACTATTACGTCTTGAAATTCATGATATCAAAATGTCTGGATTAAAGAAATACTGTCTGAAAACTGGAAGTGTTAGGGAATACAAAAGCCCACCAAGAAACACTTTGATTAGGGTAGAATGGCTGCCCTTCACAAGAAATCCTGCTGCTTCAGACTACTTCCACAATACAAGAAAATAAGTATTCTCATTTTTTTCCCCATAAAAGACATGGTAAAAAAAAAAAGAATGAAATAAAGAAAGTGAGCCACTAAGGAGGATGCTACCCTGTAAGTCAGTAAGTCCTGTTTCTGCTCCCAGTGTTACCACTGATGTTGCTGCTGACTTGGAGGCAAAATCACTTCAGTCTATTAAGCAACAGCTTTGCTATCCATAAAGACAGAGGTAACATTTCCCTTTTTACCTACAGTCTTTCAATATGATGCTACACAGTACCAATTATATCCATGTTTTCATTTGTAATTTGAACAATTCAGGAGGCAGAAAATGTTAGTGTATATGTTTCCCAAAAAGCAACTCAAAGAATATGAAAAATAAAAAAAATTAATGAATCATAATAGACATGACTCAAAAAACAGTTTGATGTAGATTTACAATCTTGCCCCTCCCATAATTTTTTAGAATTCCATTTTATGGAGAAATTTATCCTTTAAATCTTCTTCTGAACAGATTCTGAATTTCAATCCTAGCATAGAAGAAAAACACCATGTGTGGCAACGCTCTGGTAACATCATACAGTATGAGTAGAGACTAATATTAAATATTTAAAAAACATTTAATGATCACAAATGTTTTGAAATTATATTTTACAGTCTTCCTCTGGTGTGTGACCTAGTTAAAGCTCTACTTTTAAAAATAAACAGTATATTTAAGAGTACTGAGAGATTTTAATGGCCATCTTACAAAATTCCACGTTAATTTTATATACCAGAGTGAAGTTGAGACCTTCTTTCTACTAAAATCCCTTCTCTTTACATTTGTCTTAATATTTATATGTGCAGAGACTACCATAATTTGTTTTTGACACTAAGTTATTTTACTAAAGAGACTTAATTAATTGGATAAGAATGTGTCTATGTAGATTCACAAATAATTCTAAACATGCTTCAATTTTTTATATTAGAGCTTCCAATTAAAATTGTACATGTCATTGTTTTATGTAATCCTACTGTTCCTTTTAGAGGACACTGCCTCAGTTGAAAAAGCTGCATTGATGTGAACTGAGCTCAATTAGTTTCTGATGTTCTGCCATATTGCCTCATTATCTGTCATACTAACACACTACTGGCACATTAAAAGCTAAATTCTTTACATACACACTACTTTCTGTGAGAAAGTTTGGTGACTAAAAATATAGGACTATGAGTGTGAGCTAGTCAAAATACTGGCTACATGGTGAATTAACTAGCTTAAACAGGTGGTAAGTGAAAATAATTTGTACCCCATTGATACTTAAAACTGTTCCAAGCAAAGCATTTTCTGAACTCCATATAACTGCGGCAAACAAATTATTTGCCCAGCAAATTCAAGAGAATTTAAACAGAAAGTGAAACTCACAGGTGCAGAATGTCCATGGTCTCAATTCCTTTTACTCACTTTAATATCCAATTTGAAATATCACAGAGATGTGAAACACTTCCTCAGCTATGGCATTACACTCCCACAAAACAACTGTTGAAAGCCTGACACGCCTGGAGATCCATTTACATTTCCAAGCAAAAATACTCTGTTAGATGTTTACTATATTTTGTCGTTCAGTATGTAGAAGAGTGCAATGTTAAATGGGCAGTTTGGCAGACCTAGCTTCAGTTCATTTGGATTTGGCTGAATCAATACAGTAACATCATTCCATTAGAAAAACAGGATGATAAAAGGTCTTGGCAATATGCTGTTCTGTGTAACACACTGTGAATTTGTTCAGCAATAACACTTAAAAGATCATCTTTATCAGACATTTAACGTGCACTCCAGTATTTCTTAGTTTCTAAGGATATGGACAGATAATATTCAGATATGAGAAGATAATATTCAGAATACCTCCTTTGGTAATTTTTCAGTCTGAATTAATTTCAGGTTCTCTTGCTAATTTGCATTTTGCAAGAACAAATTCCTATAACAAACCTGATTTAGAGTAGGTCTTGCAAAAACTGAAGAACCCAGCTCTCTCTTACGTAGCAAGAACAGAGAGGGAGATGACCAAGGAAAAAGAGCTGTGGTGTGCACATCTGAAGATATAAATCACGTATTTTGGACATTGTGCATAGGATGATTTTGAACTACCTTTATTCTGACCATACCCATGATATTTTTATATTTGTATACAGACCTGTAAAATAATCAGAACTCTGAGAATTTAAAAAAAGCCCATGTATTTTGTGTCTAGACTGATGAATAAAGTTTGAGGAAGCCTGCTCTTAAGAATTCTCCACCAAGTGTTGGAGTTTAAAACAAAATCAAACCAATCCAACCAACCACATTTTCTCAGAGCAACTTAAAATATTCCCAAATCCTATATACAGTGTTCAGAAATTACACACAGATACAAACAATACTATGAGGTCCAACATACACACACAAAAAAAAACCCCAAACCCTTGAGACTGTGCCTGTAACTCTTTTTATTTAACAAATAAAGAAAACATACTATGATCACCTTCAAAATAGTTCCCTTCTGAGTTGACACACAGCTGCATACATTGCTGCCAATGTTCAAAGCAATTCTGGAAATCATTTTCGGAAAAGTGATCTCCATCGTTTTTGCTTTCAGTCTTCTATCAAAAATGGTTTCCTTTGAGCACTAACTTGATCTTTGGGAAGAGTTAGTTATTAGCTAAAAACTGCTTCACAGCCAAGGCACTGTGCACTGGCACATCGCCTTGATGTTAACTCCCTGCTCACTCTTGCACACTAAGATCTTCTGACTGAGGTTAAGAAAATGTCTATATTTGAACATGTAACCATTTGTACTGCGTAAAGTGACTGAGTTGAGTCTTGTCTCACTGTGAAAGGTTAGAATACGTTCTATGACAATCTCTTTGTCTCTCCCCTCCCACTCTTGGTTCCCAAGCTAGAGGGTTAGGTTTTTTTTGTGTCAGACCTCATACTTCATTGAAATGTTTGATTTAGTTTACTTTGAATACTGGTCAAAAAGTTCTACCCTGGAAACTGATAGCATTTATTATGCAGGAAACAATGACCTGACCACCTAATTTGTGAGGATTAGAGCATGATTAAATTGTCAACTTGGAAACAAAGGAAATACATGGATATATTATCCTTCCATTCTTAGTTGATATTCTCTCACATCAGCGAATACTGAGGCTTCTGTTGGGGGAAGGAGGAGGAATAGATCTAGTTTACATAGTACAGCTGAAGTATGAAATGACTTTACGACTTTTCCCAGCGAAATCCATACCAATTTGGAGCTTTAGTGTATTTCGACACAGATGTCTCACAAGCTCTCTTGTTTATTTATTTTTAAACCTCCATTGATTGTAGTATCCAACTAGAAGCTTGAAAATAATCATTTTCCCAATACCCTTTTTGTCTTTTTCTACTTAGCAAATATTAGACTCTCCCCAATCCTGGTGTTTTGAGTAAACTGACATTAGAATTGATGTTTTTGACTGAAAAAAAAATAAACTAGGTATAGCACCTATCTTGTCAAATATCTTAGCACACGGATCTCAAACATAGCAGACTAGCTATGGGAATAGCATTTGTTAATTAACTGCTGCTGCAAAGCCAACATGAGGAGCGCCAAGCATTTTATATTTTATTAGTGTCTGAAAAACTTATGGCTTTGTTTATCTGCTATTTTGAAGAAAATTATTGGATATGGAGTGACAGATTAAAAAAATAGAATTTGGCAGTCTTTCACCATGAGAAAAGAGCAACTTCATTTTTTAATACCATCCACCATTTTAAAACATGATACACTTGTAAGGCAATGCAAAAGCAGTTTTTGGCATACTTCAAAATCACCATACTGATTTTATCATTGAGTGTGTGAATTTAATTTTTCCCAGATACATATCCACCTTATGTACATACTCATTTCTAACAGTCAAAAATATCTCTATACCAATGTTTTACACTTACATCTCCTAATTTTTGTAAGACTACGCTTTGGTCTCTACTTTGGTCTTACAGATCCATGCTCAAAATGCAATTTTGTCTCCATGAATACTGCCCACAGAAGGTACATATCTACATCTTGTATAATCTGATTTTATTTTCAATAGGATCATAAATATCCAATAAAACTGTCTTCCAAGAATCAAGAGTGGAATATGGAAGTTTAGATTTCTACCATGTGCAGAATTCTGTATTTCAGCTTGGATGCACATAACTCACACTGCAGGAATCCTGCTGGATGTCATACTTTTAAAAATGGAAGAACTGGTTAGGAATGTGAAGGTCAAGTGCAGCCAAGTTGGCTGCAGTGACCACTGGATAGTGGAGTCCAGGATCCGGAGACAAGGGAACAAAGCAAGAAGTAGGATCACAGCCCAGGGCTTGAGGTGACTTTGTCCTTTTCAGGGACCTGCTTGGGAGAATTTCATGGGATAAAATCCTAGGAGCAGTCGAAGAGAGCTGGCTGATTTTGAAGTATAACCCTCTCCAGGCTCAAGAATGGCTCATCCTTATGAGCAAGAAATCAGGTAATAGTGGCAGAGACCCGCATGGATGAACAGCTCCTGAGTAAACTCAGACACGAAAAAAATAGTATACAAGAGGTGGAAGAAGGAACAAGTGACCCAAGAACAATAGAAGAATTCACTAGTAAGGACTTCCTTCAGAAATTTGATCCCCCTGAGACCAGTGGGAAAGGGGGAGTAATGAAAACTCATTCCCAGTAGAGAAGTACCATGTTAGGGAACGCTAACACTACTGAGCATACACAAGTCCATGGAACCTAACAGTATGCTCCCATCAGTGCTGTAAGAGATGGCTGATACCACTGCAAGACCAGTGCTGATTAGCTTTGAAAGGTCATGGCAATTGAAGGATGTTCCCAAGGACTAGGAGAAAAGACACATCACTCCTATCCTTAAAAAGTACAAGAAGGATCCAGAGAAATATGGGCTACTCACCTTCAACTCATTTGTTCCAACACCACTCCATGAACTAACTCTCAAAACCATATCCAAACACATTAAGGCCAAGAAGGTAATAAATCCAGGCCAGCACGAATTCAATGAGGAGAAATCAGGCTTGACCAACATGATCGTTTGCTCTAATGAGATTACTGACAGCAAATGTGGAGAGAGCAGTGGATATCTTAACTCTAGCAAGGCTTTCTACACTGCCTCCTCATAACCAGAAACACAGAAAATTCCATTTAAACACAAGAAAAAACCTTTTTATACTGGATGGTTGATCAAACACTAATAGGTTGACAAGACAAGTCGTGGTGTCTCCATCCTAGGGAATATCTAAAACCTGACTGGGCATGACTCTGAGTAACCTGTTCTAGCTGATCCTGCTTTGAGGAGGGAGGCTGCAGTAGATATCTCAAGAGCTCTCTTCCAACCTCAACTGTTCTGTGACTTTTTGATTCTGTGAATTGGTACAAAATCTTGGCATGATACCATATATCTCATTAAAAGCATTGTTTCATACCTCTATGATGGCTGACATGAAGGGCCCCCTACAACTACACAGGTTAAAATGGCACATAGCAGAATGACACAGAAAGTTACAATATGTAGAGACGTTTAGCTCTGTCAATAAACAACCCACCTTGCATATACACAGAAACGAATTTTGAAACATTTCCATGATAAAAATCATTGTTTAAAATTGCAAATTCTACTTCTATTAGAAGTCTTACAAAAGAAATTGAAACGCAAAACTTTAAAGTCTCAGTTTTTCTTTTCAAACATGGAAGTGACAGTAATCAGAAAGGGAGAAAATAAAAAAAAAAAAAAACCAACAAATCTGAGTGTGAGAAACTAAAATTTAAAAAAATAGAGACACAGCAAATGTACAAGTCTGTTAATCAACTTTTAAATTAGGAATAAAATTTTAGATGGCTTTAAAATTGAACACTTGTCCAAAATAATAAAGAGAAAAATTAACAGTTCAATCACAAAAATTAATATCCCAAAGTTATGCTATTTCTCTTGGTATTTGTCTGAATTTCTACTGACTTAATTAAAAAAAATTAAGGTAAAGATTGCTTAAAATAAATATTCTACTTAATATGAATCCATTTTCAGTTTGTTTTTCATGTTGACAGGAAAATTAAACATTGTTTGCTTTTTGTGTGCCTGAAATAATCACCCCATTTTTTTCTTTAGTCAGCAATAAAAAAAAAACCAATTACTTATTCCAATATCACTAAAGTCTACACAGAATATTTGTGATCATCAAGAGGCCTAGAATCGTATCACTTGCTGCCCCTACCTTATAAGTTGTCACTGGGCATAAACAGGGTGAATCAGGTCATTGAGAATCTGTAATTGCATTTGCAACCTCTGCAGGAAGTAGAGATTGTGAATATCAACCTTTTGCCCCAAGCTGACAACAGAATGAGGAGCATTACGGTAATGAGGTATAAATTTAGGCTTCTTTCTAGCAACTTCTGATCCCTGTACTGTGGTAATTCAGCAAGTTTTAAAGCCCAATATTCTGGGATAATTTCAGATCCTTTGTCTCTTTCAAGTATTAAACGAAATTTGTCATTTTAGGTAGCAAATTTCTATTCACTTCACATCCTCTTTCATTGAAAAATACTTTGGAGAAGCACTAAGTGATAAATTCCATTGTATTTTATGGTGTAATGCTGCTACATAACATAATATTCTTTTACTCGTAAGGAAAATAAATCTTTGCCATTCAGTATCAGGAACTAAGTGATTTCAAATATATTTAACAATAATTCATCACAAAAGAGGTCATGTAAAGGAATTAACAGTCATTGTGTTATATTAGTGACAACTGAAAATAATAAATATGAAAATTACATGGAGAGCTGTTGAATTAGTTACTGGCTATGGCTAATGTTTTCATGGATCCCCAGTATTTTCCAGGGTTTTTTTTCCTTACCATAGGAGCCTATTATCATATATTATGTGGAATTCTTAGACTGACTTTTTTATATATATTTATTAAAAGAGTGAAAATACAGAATGCTGACATTTGACAAACACATTTTGCTTAGTTTTGTCTATAAATCGAGACCATTTTTCTGTTTACAAGTTGTCTAGAACAACTTTAAACCATTAGACTATTGCCTATTTTCCATTTACTACTCCTGAAAATAAGTTAAACTTATGTTAAGAAAAATATTTTGACAGCCCACTACCACAAACCTGACATGAAAATCCCAAAATTACATTATTATTTCTAGCTCATTCTCGTTATTCCTATTGTTATGGTAAAGGCATCTCAATCTTTTTTATTAATTCTGTGACAGAATTTAAACAAAAATGATGACGTTCTCCAGTATTTTAGAACATAGAAAGTACATTTATATAAGACTTTCTGTTCCCTCCCATTGCACTGGATAGATAAAATAGGTCGTCTTTTTTCCTCTTACCTTTACCTTTAACTGCATAATAGCAGCTTTTCTGAAATAAAAAATAGTCATCAGATGGGGGGAGTCATTCTCATCTGTAGGTACATTTTTTTATGCCCCATACAGTGATGTAGTATCTTTTAAATCATCGTATTAAATCAACATGATCCTTCAAAGTGGAGAAAAACGTATAGCAGAGCAGGAATTTACGAGCAAAAGTAGGGATATTTCCTTCATGTATGTACTCAATCCTTTTACAAATGCATGTCTGCAGAAAATCCAAAACCATTAGCAAATCAATGTCTTAGAACACCATTTGTTATTTTCACCAAATGCTTCCTACTAAAATAAAGCAATTGGAATGAAGACTCTGCAAAAAGAAGGAAGTCCAAAGCCAAAAGGATCCTATAGAGCTTTAACAATATTTGGCAGTAAGTGCACCCTGAAAAATCACAATTCAGTTTTCAATCAACCCCAAAGTGCTCCTCTGTTTAATGTTATGGTTCCTCAACCACATCATTCTGTAACAATGCCAGATTTTCTAAGACACTGAGGAGGTTGTGATTTAATACATGTAGACGTGTGGTGAAAGTCCAGAAAACAATTGTATCTCTCCTGAATCACTGTAAGAGGCATTTTCAAGGCTCATCTTGCTTATCTGTACTTCTGAAGTTGTGTCATTGTTCAGTTTATGGTAGGCCAGAAAAAGAACATGAGAAAGGGCATAATTCTTTAACCTGATCTTGAGGGCACAATCACCAGAGCAAGTTGCTGGCCCTTGTTCCATCTTCAGGACAAAATTTCAACATCTACCATACAGGATTCCAAATACTGCTATACTTCAGAGTTGGCTACAAATAATTTTTTATGATGCTTTATACTGACATTAAGTTACACGCTGAAACATTTTTCCAAGACTGCATAACAGGTAAGCTGCCAGAAAACTCCGGCAAAAGTAAGACAGTGGAGATGGAAGGTTAAAAGTAAAATCTGTGCTGCAGGTGACAGAGGTAAATGATGCTGATAAGACTCAAAAATCATAGTATTTTGATAAATGTCAGAGAATCAACATTCTGCACCGAATTTTAAGAGACCAGTTTACTTTTTAAAATTCACACAGACCAGTGACTTCTGCCTATCATCAACAATTTAAGTACACATCAGACTTCTTTAAAACCACTCCATAAACAGCATTCAGTTGTAGATGTTCTTTCCTACAACTGAACAGTCAAAGTGTTGAATAACCTGTAAGCAGAGTGAAAAAAAAAATCTCATCACACTTAGCTGAACTTCTGTTGGGACTGAAACATGGTCCATTAAAGGGATACTACAGACAGGAGTGGAGGGGAGGAAGGAAGACAAAGGAAGAAATAAAATGCAACAAAATCTAACTAACCTGATCACAACTAAAATTTTATTACCATGTGAGAAAAACAGAATTGATTCCTTACTGATTCCTGAAATAAAAAATGCAATATACGTTCCTACATTACAATGCAATTTTTTTTTCAAATGTTTTGCTACCTTTTTCCTCCAGAATTCCTATGTAAAGCTGAGATTAATAAATATTGCTTCTATTTTAAAAACAGATACCAGGATATTGGTAAAAAAAATATTCATTTAATGCTCAGAAGTAATTGTCTGCATAACGCCTACACAACTATGCTACGTTAACTCTGCCATATCACAACAGTGTTGCTATTATTAGTAGAATACACACAGCAACTTTCACTGATTTCAGCAAGAGATGCTAAGTGCTTAACACTTCTAAATGCGAGTACAGTTACTCTGGCACACAAATATAAATATGGGAATTTAGTTTTAAGCATACATTTTTAAATGAATCCTGCATAATCCAAGTATCACTATGCAATTACCACAGTGCAAAAATAGTGTATATTCCCCTCCCAGAATTGATTACTTAACAAACTGCCACATCCTTTTACCTGGAAAGAGTGCCTCTTTGTTAACACGGAACTTTAATGCCTTGTGATGGCACGAATTTTCCAAACAAGCACAACTAGATTTTATTTAATTGTATTGCTCAGAGGCATGATTAAAAGAAGTGATAAGTTAGAAACATGTAAAAAAAGTCAGTGAAACTCAAAATCATGTAACTAAAGGATCAGAGGAAATACCAATTTTATGGAGCAGTTTAGCCCATCAAATTTAGCCACTGCAGAACTGCATGATCCTGCAATAGAGAAATACCACATTTCAAAAACGTGATAACATGTAACAAAATCACACACAGAAAAAAAGGTTGTGGTCAATATATTAAATACCAATCAACCAAACTACAAAGTAAGGAAGTATAGTCTTGCATTCCCACTAATACAGAGCTCTGCCAAGAGGTTGCAGGCATTGCAATATGCCGAGCACACAGGCCTTGTCAGACTGCCTGGGCTTGTCCTGGCCTGCCTATTCCCTTGTTCTAGCTTTTTCAGCTATAACCAAACTTACGAATGACTGCGTGGCTGTTACCTACTTTGATTTAGCCTTTGCTTCACTTTGTACATCTGTGACATGTGATGCCTAGTGTAATAAATGTTTTGTAACTATCAGATAACAGTACCAATTACTTGTTCTTTGTAGAGCTGTCTATGGCCCTTCATTGAAATGCTTGCTTGGGGAGTACATGCAGGATGACAACAGACACCTTGAAGTAGAGGCACAGACTGATACCAGAGGGTTACAGATGACTCAACCACAGCCAGTTACTGGTTATTAAGGAAACAAAACCTTGGGAAAGAGGCAGAACAATTTCAAAGGTAACAAGAACAAAGAGCAAGAACCCAGGTATGTAAAACGCACCTCATACATACAGTGAATACTGCAAACTAATGCCAAACAGGCAGGATGCAGAGCAGGCTGACAAAAATATAATGCTGACCCCGAAATCATCATCATACACATAATAACACCTGGAGGAGAAGGAACCTCCCCACTTTGAACATCAGCCTTCTCCTGCTGCAGGACTTGGGATCACAACCCCTTCCCCTCACACTGAAGCCACTGCCCTCAGAAGCCAGGGTGGCCCTGGAAGGGTGAATCATAGCACCAGATAAGGCTTTCTTTATTAGTCTTAAGGACTAATAATCAAGTCTGCACAAATTTTTAAGACTTGAACAGACAGTGAATTCATGCTTTGTATAGAGGGTATGCCTCTTCTGCCTCACACAAACTGGAGCAGGTTTGTGCAGGAGCCTGATGGAGAACTCGCACAACCTAGTCTCGGGAAACAACCACCTGGTTGTCACGTTGTTAGAGACAAATTTTATAAGGAATATCAGCCTATGGACAACCCCTGCATGTAAAAGTGAGGGAAGAACTGTCCATCTAACTGCAAATATTGTTAGCTGTGAGACTCACGCTTGTAACAATAAAGACGAAGATGATAACAGGAAGATAAATGATGCAAAATCTGAAGGAAACCAATCACAAAGGAAGAATGGTGAACTCTGCCTTTACTCTTTTTAGACTGATAAAAGGATGAGATGTTTCAGCAACACATGTAATGCATGTGATACAGTTTATAGTACATTAACGAAAACAGAACTTTACAAAATCTAACAGAAAGCTAGCAGATCCTGAAGATTAGGTGAAAATATGCTCATAAAGTATCAAGACTGCAAAAACAAGACATTATCTACACCATTTACAGACACTTTGATGACCAAATATCAAACCCCAATACTGATTCAAAGCAATATGTCTGACATACCAGCAGGTACGAAAGACTATTTCGGAAGCCAAAATGATTGATATTACCATCATGTGTGTGTTACAGAATTAGAATCTGAGGGGGGGGAAGGAGGGAGGAAACCAACAGGAACATGCTAGACTAAGCGTCATGCTCAGGTAGTATGTTGAGTACTTTCATCCCACTGTATCTATGCAAGTCCCTTCAGAAGGAAAGACTTAAGCTTTTTATTTCCTGTTTAGATATGCATCATGGCTCCATTTCTTCCTGACAGACACTCCTAACGGCTTAAACACAGCATTTATTCAAAACCTTGAGTTGCTCTTACTACAGTCAGTGAACTAGAGATGCACAATTTCTGAAACTTTCAGGACCTCCAGATATTAACAAGAGGCAGAAAAGCAAATTTGTTTTCAGGTTTGTTTTTCTCAGTTGAAATACATGATAGAACAAATGAGGTTAAGATAGCATAAGAATGAAATGCCAAAAACCTGTGACAAAAAGCTGAAGCATGCATATTAACCCTCCCTTGGCTGGTTTACCAATTCAAAGCTGGGGCTGCAAAATTGGTTTTGAAATGCATATAAGTTAAGTTACAGACGCTTCAGTACCTGTGTAGTTACACACAGTGCTGCTTTGGCAATAAGAATTTTGATTTCCATTTTTGAGAATTCTAGAAGTAAACACTGCCAGCTGGGAACATTATTCGCTCTCTTTAGAATCGCTTTGACTGGGTCACAGCACTTGACAATAATAATATAAATACTTCTCTTTTTTTCCAGGTAGAATAATGTAATACCTGGAAATGAGTCCACAGTTAAACTGTTAAATTATGTGACATAAAATAAGCATAATCTGTAATTTATTCCTGATATATTGAGTGTGTTCTTAGGTTAGACAGCTACAGTCCACAAATACTGTAACAATTTGAAACATATGACAACCCTTTTCTCATACCTTTTGTGCTAGCAATTATTATATGGCATCTTAAAATTGTGTATCAGAAGGCTGAACTGTGAAATAACAGAGACATGCTTGTAACTTAGGACAGCAGGAAGATTTCAAAGAGGAACCCTTACTATACAAAAGATAAAGAACAGCCAAAGGGGGGATTCTGTACTGAAAAATAAATTTGAAATCTTATACCTTCAACTGGGGAGAAAAGAAGAGATGGGAAGAGAGCAGAAAGGAGAGCGTCAGGGTACGACTCCTCTGGGAAAGGCTAACGGTTTCTGTTTCTCTCAGAGTTTCCTTCTTCAGTGGGACTCAATAGGAACCACATAACCATGGAGGTTGGAAAAAACCCTTAAGGTCGAGTCCAACTATAAACCTCACACTGCCAAGTCCACAACTAAACCACGTCCCCAACTGAAATGTCTACATGTCTTTTAAATACCTCCAGGGACGGTGATTTAACCACTTCCCTGGTAAGAGTGTTCCAGAGACTGACAAGACCTTTTCAGTGAAGAAAAGGCTGAAGTGCCAGGGGAAGATGGATTTTAGATTTATTCCTATTTTATAAAATTCCAAAACACAAAGTACTTTTCATACTTAGAAGCCTTGTTACACACATAAAGAATGAGACATTTACAATTTTTTATGCATTTCTCAGTGTTAGCATGATGCTAGACATTCTCGACTGGTAATCTCGTTCCCGTGCGCCTAACTCTTCTTGTGGAGTACGTAAGGAATGCAGGTGCCTACCAGCTGTTCTGAGTATTAGGTATTGCAATGTCTAAGTGTGTTTATGGATCTTGCCCAAACTGTCTGCTAAATGACATCATCTCCTAAGCCACACTGATTTTTCTTGAAACTAGGCTTCCCAGTCAATTCAATACTTTGAAAACCACTATATAAGTCTGTCAAGAGATTCTTATTTGCTAAACCCCAGACTCTTTCTCTCTTTCCCATCACAAAAGTATTTCTGTCTTAAAGAAAGAGAATTAATCACGTAACTGAAAATGGCAGTAGTGAGAACTGTACTTTTTGTCATATTACAAACATACCTGCTTGGTAAATGAGGTTTTAAATAAAACCGATGGTACATGCTTGAATTCATAATTCTTCCTAATGCATAGGCAGTAAGTAACAAGCAACTGAAATGCTCTAGTACTTAATATATGTGCCTTTAGGGAGAAAAAAAGTAGGCAATAAACCATGTCATAAATAAACATTTCACGTATTTGCCCTCAAGGCAATTCCAACACGTTTTACTAGGAAGAACAGTATCTGAAGTGTCCAGTGTAGAGAGGTTTGGCCTAAAACGGAACACATTCATTTCTCAATTGTGCTACAGACAACAGGATTATAATTAGCATTTATTTTTATTTTTCATTTTTTTATTGAAATTCAGAAAGAATGTCCACCTTTTTTTTTTTTTGAGAGAGAGAGAGGGGTAAAAAAATCTTTTTCTAACTCTTTTATATATTGAAATGCCTTACTATGCTAATGCAATTCAGAAGGATAGAGAGCTATCTTCTTCGGAAGTAATTGCTCTCAGGATTAAAATAGCATCACTGAAGTAATTCACTGCAATGAAATGTATTCATTTTGCCTCAAAATTTCTGTAAAACCTTGCATGCCCCAGAATTGCAGAAAAAAAGCGGAAAAAACAGATTGCTATAACCACCTTTACTAGACAGTGTGCCAATCCTTGCATTCCATGCACTCACTCATGAGATAATATGAAACACAGAATAAAGTGATACCTTGCCCTTTCCTGTCCCTGTCTTTGGCTTATAGCACTGATGTCAATACAAGTCTTGCTCATGAATGAGGGTAAGATTGCGTTAACTCTCTTGAAGCACCTTACATCAGGCTTGAAAGGCTCCATTCCTTTTACCTCTTGTCCTTGCCTGCTATCACATACCTGTTGTAGACTTGTTCATTGTATTTGTATGGGGAAATACAATTTACGTGCCAAAGTTTGATGGACTAGAACTGCTTTTGAGAACTTCATAGAAACAGCATTAATTTAAATCATACCCTAAAATAAACCTGATACGTGCAAATTAATATTACATATAAATTACAGTCACAGCTTAGCAAAAGGTAGCAAAAGTTGATGGCTATTTTTCTATCCCAATTAGAATAATTTATAATTTACAATACATCCTGTCAGGTACAACGTTTAATCTTTACATGAAAGGACAAAGAGAGTAATACGTAACAATAAACTCCCAGGATAGCATCAATTAACACCACCAGATTAAGCAGTTCTTCTTTGCTTATCTTACTAGAGTGGCTTATTTAATAAACAAAACAAGACTTCTCAAGAGAATTGCCATGTCATTCGTTTTAGTCCTCTCCACCTCCTACTCCTATGCTGAATAGGATTTGGGGTTTTTTTCTCATAGTTAGCTGTATCTGTCAGAAATGTGGCATTTTCTCACCCTGATATTTGATGACTTTAGTGATGTTTCTCCTGGGAAACCTTAGTGGCATTCAAGTAGGACCTTGGAGTAATGGCACCCTCTCTTTTCCCTCCTTCACTCTTCTCTACTACTTTTTTTTTCTACTTTTAAGGTTCTTTTATTCTACTTGCACTGAAATATTTTCACTTAGCCAAAACTATTTAAATCTCAGCATGATCTAAGGTACCTGGGAAAGTAACAAATCACCTCATCAATTGTATCTCTATAGAAAGATGATACCTGAAAAGTAAAAAAATGGAACAAACTTGGCAACATATCTGCACACACAAAGAAGTCAGCCTTAGGGTAACATTATGATTTCCTTCATTATTTCCAAAGTCTAAAATTTGGAGTTTTCTATTTAATCCATGAGTTGCAGGTGCTTTGGGAGAATAAAAAGAGAGAGTCAGTTAGAAAACAAGACTGATTTCAATCAAAAAGATAAAATGGATTTTTAAAAGATTTTTTGAAAGGAAGTCTAAAAAAAAAAAACCCATAAAAAATTAATAAGAGTACCAGAGCCAGAATAGTGAAAGACTGAATATTTCAGGCATTCTTCTGGGACATAAGAACCTGCTTGAAGACCTTAGTCTATCAGACCCCTTTCTGGGAATACACCATGTTCTGAAATGAACCTCTGACTTTTTCACTGAGAACAGATATTCCATCCTGACCACTAGGATTTTCTCTCGAGAAGAGCTCCACCTACATGTTTTTGTTCCATAAAAAGTCCTGTACTCATTATGACATCTGGCACAATCCCCAGAAGCTTGTAGATTTCTTTGCAGAACTCCTCTCTCCCCTCCATGAATGCACAGAAAAAAAATTAGACTCAATACTGTCTGTAGTTAAGAAGTTATGTTTTGGCACACGGAAGTAATTATGGAACTTTTTTTTTAAAAAAAAATGCAACACTGAAATACATGGTTAAGTATTATTTAATACAGCATAGCCTATCTCTGTCAGTGTATGCACTAAAGCATATGCATAAGTGACACGTGTGTCCTGGTTTCGGCTGGGATTGAATCAATTTTCTTCTTGGGAATTTACTTTTTTTAAGTAACTGCAGTTTTCAGTAGTTAAAGCATTAAGTCTAGTGTGGGAATAAAGGTGATAAGACGTTCTGGTTTAGTTTTGCACTCAGCCACAGAATGCCATTTCCATGAAACCCAAGGACTTTTCTCAGTTTCTCACGTTTTACAAGTAAGCAGATGTGTCAAGCTGGAAGAAGTGGAGCCAGGAGAGCTGACACAAGCTGGCCAACAGAAGTATTCCACACCGCGAACATCACAGTTCCTATGTAAGCGGGAGGTTTTCCAGGGATTGCTATTTTCCCGATGGCTGCCATCCCAGGGGAACCCTGCTCATCCTTCAGCTCCTACTGCCCAGTTTCCCGTCTGCTGCAACCGCTGCATTTCACCAGAACTACTACTGTGCTCACTGTGTCTGCCATTTGGCAGTCACTGCTGGGAACACTCAGTATGTGACCACTGTATGGGCTGGGTACAGCTTTGTTTCTATCATTAGTATTGTTAGCAGTAATAGCTTTTTATCGTTTTATCAAAACTGTTTCTATTTCAATGCAAGGGGTTTCCTTTCTTTCCCTGATTCCCCTTCTCAAGGGGGGAGGGTTCATTGGGTGACAAAGTGATTGCCTACTGTTTAGCCCCCAGATATGAGCTGAATGTAGACACCTTACAGGCTCTTAGAAGTCCCCAGCGTTTCAAAACAAAGCAGACACATGCATGACAACTACAACAATAAATCACTGCTTTGCTTTCTCTTTTGTTACAAAATCCAAGTTTAGGGCAGACCACAATGTCCATATTATCCCCTCTAACTTGTTGACCTACAAAAAAAAATAATATAAGCAAAACCTTGTATGCTATTACCTGTGCCCTTGAAAGAATATTCTCTGTATACATGGACAGTACAGTTTAAAAGCTAATCAACAGGAGAGGTAGGTAAAGAACAACGAAGTATGACAAAGAACAATCTCACCATAATATGACACCAAGTTATTCCCCCCACAATTGAAAGTAAACAAAAAATTAAGCAAGCAAAATTAACTAAAAGTTTGGAGCCAAAGTCAAAAATATCTCTTAGAAGAACGAAAGAAATTCTTATCAGTAAAAAGTAAAAATATGTAGTTAGCAAGTTGTCATATTGAAAAAAGTATCCCATCCTAGCCATGTAAAATTACACATTTAATAATAGTATTCCAACCTTGCACAAAGAAAAATACAATAAAGTACCAAGCTTTTAATATATTGTATTTCCTCATATGCGGATTTTTTTCTACAGTTATAAAATTAATTAAATTTATTCCTTCTAAGAACAGAAAAGTGAAAATTTGTCTTTTATATGTAAGCATAGCTTCACAAACCGGAAGTCAAAGTTCATATATGTCAATTAATGTCATCTGTAAATTTCTATCAGTCAGATGGTCATGAAGAATTACCACTCCATTTTCTTTTCTAAATGATAAACCAGAAGGAATGACCATTTCAAATATCATTTTTAACGACATCCTTACCTTTGAAGTATTTTGAAGTTCGTCAATCTATTGAAAAGGAATATTTACCTATTATAAAGAAGATAAGGTATTATTAGTGACATCTCAAAATGCACGGCTAAAGTAAATCACCTTAATTACTTAGTTAAATAGATATAGATTTATGTTAATTATGTTCCACTCAGTATATTTCTGTTACACTCATCAAGGAAACTGCAGGGTTCTGGAAATGTGATACGCTCTTAGAATGGCAAAATTTTAAAAAAATTTTGCTTAATGTGATTCAGATAGGTCGTAAGTGCTACCTCCCTCTTATTTTTGTGTTCATAGTCAAAACATCTTTATTAGCCTAAGCATATTTCAGCACTTGTTTTATGTGGTACCTACAGAATCTTCTACAACATCCAGAATCTAAGCGGCTATGTCTACAGAGAATTTCGTTATCCGCTGTTTTCGTATATCTTGTTCCTTTTCTATTCATACGCCGTCTTGCATTTAACATTTATGTTTTAAGTTCCAGTGGGTAAAGGTGACTTTTATTTCTCCAACTGAACAAGGTCTTGAACAACAGAATTCTGACATGCAGGTGTTATGACCATAAATACATCATAATAAAATTTCTCATGTGGTTGTATGGTACATAAAAAGAAGGACTAAAGACAAACATTTACTAATAATTCATAATTAGATTTTCTGCATCAAGTAAGTTAACAGTTCTCAATTTGGTGCTTCAATTGTTTCTCAATTATTCTCACCACTGCAAAACTACAGGAACAATAACTGAAACTTTCCTTCTGTCTTCAATGGAAAAACATGAAATAATACCCCCTAGACCACATACGCGTATGACAGCAATGCTTCACTCTGTCCTGAAAGTGTGTTTTTCAGCACAAGTCCACTAGGAAAGGTATGCTGGTTTCATTGCTGCCACTAATGAAGTTTCTACTGATAGAGGTCTCAGAGTTTCATTGCACAAAAAAAAAATGAGCACTTGAGAGGTAAAGTACAAGGAAGGGTGAGGGAAAGAAAATGACTTGTTTGTAAAGATAAGGGAAGGACGAAGTTTGTCACTCTTTCTTACACTATTTAGAACTATTTCTAAAAGCCACAACACCTTCAAAAATACTCTATAAAACAAATGAAAATGTAGTTAAACATAATTTATAATTAGAATTTCTTTTTTAAGTCAGTTAATAACCTCTTAATACAGTTTGTTGCATTTTTTGCCTTTTCTTTTCAGCTAGTAAAACCAGAATAGATTTAAAAAACTGCTCTGAGTCAGTGTGTCAGCCTTGATAATGTGAAATACTGAAAAACATGGGAAAAACACGAAAAAAAAGTTTAGCTCCACATAAAGCACTTATTAATTGGAATGTCACAAAAAGTTACGTTCCAAATTCCCACCTCTGTTCAGAAAGCCTGAGAACAATATTTTGGCAGAAAGACATTCAGCATTACAGCCTTTTCATGACTTAAAATAGCTTTGTTCCTTGTCTTTGGAGTATTCATGATCGTACGGAGTTTCTACAATTTTTTTTTTACTGTAATAATATACTTAGCTGCTACTGAACACTCCATAATAACAAGAAAATATTGAGCTAAATCTTCAAATATGCACAAAATATGAAGCTGAGTTAGAATTTTTACTCCAGCATAGGAACATCATTTTGAAGGACATTCCCAAGGTTATTTAATTTTGTTTAATGGCAGGTTTTGGACTACAACTTCATTAAACATGTAGATTGGGAGGGTGGGGGTAATTGTCAGTCTTCAGAGTACATCACAGGATCTGTCTGGGTAGGTGACTGTCAGACAGTGGAATCTGAATGCCAGCAACATCCTTAATTCAACATGTATTTGATTGTAAGTAAGGGCCTCTTCATTGTATATACCATAATTGTAATAGTTTCACAGTGATTCCTAGAGTCAAATTGTATTAATTTTATTGCATTTAAATTTTCTTTAACTTTGAATTTATCAGAATCATTTAAGAAAGTGGAACCACATCCTGACTTCCACACCTACCCTGAATCCCTAGCACATATCTCTTCTTGTATTTAATTTTCCTTGTAATCAAACTAAGAAAAACATGACCATTAACTTCAATTTTATCCTTCGCTTCTCAAAGAAACCTTTATCATTTTGATCAAAGTGAATTCTAGTACTTTCATACTTATGGGGAGATTAAGTAGGCACATCTCTTAAGTGATTTGGTCAGAATTAATCAGAGTCAAGCTGCTTCAGTAGCTGCCAACAGAAGGATCCTTTTGCGATAAGTTTGAATGTGTATTTCATTTTTTTCTTAATTTTTTCTCTGTTTTTCTATAAGCTTTCCATTTTTTCTGTCTTAATTTTCTTCAGTTATATGAAAAAAGCATGTATTTCGTTGATACGACTATGTCTACAATACGTTTTGGAAATAAAAAGCATAATGAATAGTGATAACTCACATAATTATATTAATATTTTCAGGCAACAGTTTTAGGCACAGCAGAAGATAACTAACATTCAAAGTTCAATAACATAGTGATTTTTGCATGAAAAATATCTGGAAATTGAACATCTGGAATGACCTTACTACCTCTCTAAAATGAATAGTGGCAAGCAAATACAATGGTAGTCGCAAAAAGAATTTTACAATCATGAAATAATACTTTACGTAACAGCACCAAATATAATTGTAAGGGAAAAACAGAGCACATGTTGCAATCAGGAGGACAGAAGAGGAATACATTGGGATTCTCTCCAGAACTATTGCCTACCAGTAGAGCCCATTGTTCTGCTCTTATACAGTCTTTTTAGAGCAGTCATTCTAACCAAAATACCATTTCTATTCGTGGGCTACCTCAGAGTCTGCAGACAATTAGTATCTTTTAAATGTGATTTTTTTATTATTATTTTTAAATGCATTTCCTAAAACACAGCGACCAGAGGAGAAAGGCTTTGTAGTGCTTTTCCTTAATTTTCTAAATAATTAGTCTCCCCTGTTCTGTTAGGATCAAAGTCACACAACTCCTTTGCAACCCTCAAGAGTTCTATGGTAATTTACTTTATATTCTGAACATGCAAAAGAACTGTACTCATTGCTTTCCCTGACCCAATACATGTGTGAGTGTACAAACACACAACGTGACACATCATGGCATACAAAGGAAACAAGCAGAGAGAACTGACCTTAAAAGGTCCTAGTTTACACATAGTACACAACATGCATGTAACACAAGATGATGAGTGTTAAATGTGTCAATAATTTAAAGCAAATACAGTTCATCATCATAAAACATTAAAAGAAATTAAGAATTAAGTCACTTATTTTTTAGAAGATTAAAAATAAAATTGATAATAACAGTACAAGTACCATAATTTGGATTTACATAAAGCCTTTGATAAATGTCTCAAATGATAGCCTTCATCTTAAAATGAAAGCAGGAAAGACTCAGGTTAAACATGGGAACAGATAAAGAACCGATTAAAGTAAAGTGATTAGAAAGTAAAGTGCTGAAAAGGGGCACAGGGGAGTCAGTTCTCAGATCTTTATTGCTTCTAATCTACATGAATTACCAAGACAGAGAAACGAGCTGTAGAATTGCCAAATGTACTGATGACTTACAACTGAAATGGAAGTAGTAAGTGGAAAGCAAAAGAATTAAATGATAATTCCCACTGGAAAATACTTTACATATTCAATAGAAAACAAAATTTAAGAATTATGAATATACAAAGAATTCCTCCTTTAACCTTCCAATAGCATAAGAAGTCTACTTGTAAATACTACTATAAAAACTTCAGGGAACATTTTTGAACCTGTGCACATCATAGAAAAACTTACAGAAAGGCAAGCAGTTTCGGTATGCTGCAGCTCTATAGTAGAAAAAAAAAGTAGTTAGCTCAGGAAAAAAAAAATTAAAATCCAATCCCTTTCTACTACAAGTCTCAAAACAGAAAAAGATAAAAGCAAACACTCCTTTACACTAAAACTATTGAAAGAATATCAGTAAGCTGAAAAGATTTCCACTTAAGTTGTTCTTGTCATTTTCCTGTTCTCTTAATTTTTCATCTCAAATGAAACTTAAATCATCTAGCACAAGGGAGAATAAAACGTAACACAGTGTAAAATAACCCTTCTGGACCTTATGGGTTTTGTTTGTTTGGGGGAAGGGGTTTTTGTTTGGTTGCGTTTCATTTTGGCTTTTTGCGTGTTTTTTGGTTTGGTCTGTTTTTTGTTTTTTTTTTTAATGTACACACAGTTAAGACCTGTATAAATAGAGGATCAGACTTAGAGGAGATCAGCTATCTATACATTACCGAGAGTATAAATACCATAGCCTAGTCAAAATGCATGGAAAACTTCAACAGTTAGAAAACGTTAGAGACTAGAAATTAGTAAAAGAGATAACCTCATAGGTAGTCACGCATGATGCTGCTTACCATCACTGTAATTTGACCCATTCACTATGTCACAGAAATAGTGTTAGAATTGTTATCTGTATCCTTCTGAAGCCTCTAGAAATGTTACTCATATGACAGAAACACTAGACAAAGAAAATCTTTGTTTAAAAAATATAATTATTCAGGTAATTGTATTTTATTATTTTTTTCTGTACCTTATCTGTCTTGTTTCAGTATCATATCTTGCCTCCATCTACATCTCCCTCTAAAAGCCGTAATATTTGATCTTAGTTTGCAGAAAAAAATTGACTGCTTCACAAATGGCAACACTGAAAAGCAGAAAACAATGAAGCAAGAAGATCTTCTCCAAGCTCTGTTTCTCATGTGTAATTATATATTCATAATTACATGTACATACAGTTCTCAAGACAGCTGCATGAAAACAATGGAAATGTAAGGGTTTATAGTATTAATAAAACTGCATTCCTATGTCTATTTGAATGGTAGATGAAGTGATTGATTTCAGTCCAGCACCTGCAAAATATTTTCGCATAAAACACATAAGAAATTATGATCGAGGGATGATTGTATCAGCATATACAGCTTACAATAAGGTGAAACAAATTTGTATATAGGGAGAAATGATTCAGAAGTAAGAGAAAATTAATATTCATTCTATTTTATTGCACACATCTACTTTTTGAATATTTGGTCTTTTAGTGATCACCATTTTAGAAATACTTGTAGTTTGACAGACAGCTTGATATCTAATATAGAATGTTTCTATATTTAATGTTCCATTGCTACCGCTTGCTTTGGTTTTTAAATGTCATTAATGTAATTGATTAATCTGAAAGCTGCTTGAATAGCACAGAAAATTAATGTAAAATAAATAGCTGTTTACGTTGATAACATTCAAAATTGCTGTGGTCTTCCGAAGATGACTCTTCCTGGGCGTTTTTCCCATCGATCCATTCAGCATAGCAGGAGTAAATGAGCCCATATAGAAACTTTCACTTACTCTTTTATGTTCTAGTGAACAGAAAAGTTTGATCCTTTTTTCCTTCATTTTTAATAGTAATTAAGACGGCTTCCTGCAGAAGATTAGGGACTGTTTCATTTAGAGAAGTAAGTTTTCTATTCTTTGTGTATTTATGCAAAGTGTAAGAAACAAACAGTATGGTCTGATTATCAAATAGCATAATAAACTTTACAAATCTAGTCTAGCATTCATTATTGTTTAAGAAGTTAAATGTGCAAGAATTGTCTCCTCATTCTGCTCTGGGCCTGGTGATAAAAACTTCATCTACAGGCAAATGTCTTTCCAGAAAAAAAACCAAAAGACCATCAAACCCAAGATGATCACGTAAGATGATCACGTAACATCATCTACCGATATTCCTGGTCTTCGACTGAAGCACAGAATTGCTCCAAAGAACCAAGGTTATATGTCACAGTTACTATCTATGGATATTAAGCCTTTAATGAAGTAACTCTATAATGGCATTCCAAGTCACAAGCCGGGACATTTCTCTTCACATACATCTTTGCCTGATCGGAAAACCCTGTAAGAGACTAGTTCTGCAATAGAAATGGTATGCTTTAAACCAATCGTTTCCAGACACCGAACTGCAGAAAGAAGCAAGTCACGGGGAAGCGGGACAGTGCCTATTTCTGTGACAGCTTGCAAGCAGCTCAGCTGTGTCTGCAAACCAAGGAAGGTCATACCGCAGAGAATGATCACCTAAGACCCTCTAAGACCTCAGACTTATTTCCAGAATCTACAGAACCTTCCAGTAAGGGCACTGTGCAAGCACATCAAAACTCCTCCCCTGAAGGGACCTCATCTATAAATAACACTCACGAGATAGCGCAGGTGCTCACCCCCCATTCCAGGATCCTAGAAGAAAATACTGAAACCTGGGCTGGTGATATTTTACCCTCCCATCCTTCCTTTCCATTTTCCTTGCTGCAGGTTTAACAAGGCAACACCTGTATTATTCCTAAGACCTTGCCTGCGCAAACAATTATCTTTTAAGTTGATAGTTTGATCTTGTTTCATCTTAATTTAGCCCAAGGGGAATCCACAAATTTTAGGGGTCCCAAGGTCACCTTCAGCAAGCCCTGGACATCCCAATTTGAGTTGCAACAGACTTAGCCATGGTATGTCTTAAACTCACGTGACTTTTTAGTTGTGCTGGTTTTAGTACATGGATTTATGAAAAGTCTAGTTAATTAGAAGTGCCATATGTTTTAAGAAAATAATAGACCACCATATTACTGAATTACAGCACATAGTTTTGAGGATAAGCATTATCCTATGGCAGAGAATATAACCTGTGTACATAATACTGTAACTGGCATCAATTAGACTAGCCAATTGAGACTGGTATCTACTCTTTACGTAACTTCATCAGAAATATTCTATCAGCATCTGCTTTGTGATTCACATAGTGGATTTTTAATTTGTTTCACTTTTCTTGGATCTTTTTATTTGCTTATTAATTTTTGTAAGTGATTATGATCATTCACTGATGAAGACAGGTTGGTCAGCCATGACAGGTAAGATTACCATGTTGCTTTTGGTATTTTATACTTAATAGAAGGCCCATAAGAGAAGGAGAATATAGCATCTTGTGTCATAATTTGATATCTGTTCATAAATCAGGATTACACTGTTCCTATTACACTCTTAAGTACTACACTTCCTTAAAAATGCAACTGTTACTCCATCAATGTTAGCACTAGGTTAGAACTATAAGTTATCTGAGAAAGTGAATCACCTGAATATGACGTAGCAAGTATTTGCATGTCATAAGCCATTGTTCCTGTATACTTGAAAATGATATAAAATCATTTACTTCTGATAGAGAAATACTGAATACTATTGAAGAGTACAAGAGGTTTATAATTTGCATCTTGATCCTTGGGTTTCCAGCACGTAATTGTGAGAAGGTAGAACCATTTAAAACTTGATATACAGTTGAATAACCCTATTCAAATACAAGAGCGTTAGAAACTTCTTTGTCAGCAGCTGTTTCCTGACTCTTCTGCATCCGTTCTATATGACGGATGATAACAGGGATATTAACATCCCATAGAAAGTAAACTGCACTGTGAATTTGGCTCCACCAAAATGGAAGCCAATCCTGTCAAAACCCAGGAAAACCCATGCCTGACAACTATATGCAGAATGGACAACAGCCAAAACCAAACATCATAAATTTGACCAATGGGCACGTTGCTTGTTTTAAAAGAACTATGTGAGATGGGAAGTATCCAAGAGGCAACCAAGTCACATCAAACAACAAGTGACTATTTCAGTACTGAAAATAAAGAAAAGACTTTTATTCTGGTGCAAGCAGACATACAAAGCATAGAACAGTTTAATAAGCTAAAGTTTAAGATCTTTCACAGATGAGTTCTTGATTAGAATTTTAAGACTAGAGCTTTAAGAATTATAAAATTTGTTGCTAGCAATTACTGTTCCCTTTCAAGCTGACAAATGCAGAAGGAATATATAATTTGTCATCATCAGGAAAATATTTATGTCCACTGATTCTGAATGTAGAATTGAGAAATGTCACCGTTTTTCTCATTAAATTTGCCATTCTACCTATTTGGATGAAATCACTATACAAAGTGGAAGTATGTATAGATGGATTGAGTATATCTGCTCACCAGCCTCTCTGTACATTGAACTCTACATTTTTAAATTGAAATTCTTTTAAGATTACTGAAAGCAAACATCTCACAGTTCTATTTAACATACCTCAAACTAATCCTTAGGAACTGCAATCGAACAGCCCTATGAGAATCATCGTAGAAAAAAAAGTATAATCTATCACCCATGTATTGAACTGGATGGTAATCTCAAAATGCTGAACAATTTGAAAGGTTAAGTCTTAAATGTACTATGAGAAAACCATAAGTTTATGACAGGAAAATACATAAGAGAGTTTAAGAGCAGTTTATTCAAGACATTGCGCAATCTGTTAAGGAGTCAGCTGCTTAAAAGCACCTCTTTTGAGCTGTTGGCATTAAAATAAAACTGAAAAAAAAATTCTAATTAATGATGATATGGTGTAACAGACATGCAGAAATAACACACATACTAGGAACACAAATTAAACCAAACCACCTTACATTTGAAACAGAATTTATTACTGTTCAGAGATAGCATCAAGTCTGATTTTGTTATTTGTTCAAAGCTAGCATCAAGGCTCTCAGTTTCATTGCCTAAATTGATAGCTTTCTGAACATATCTCTGAATTTGTTGAGGAGCTTGCCACCTCAAGAGGCAGTTTCTGATTATCCTTACTTAGGAAGCATTGAAAAATTTTTCAACAAGGGAGAATCCCAGTAAAAACATTTATTTTAAGCTATAAATTTACTACCTTGAAGAGGGATGCATATTTAATTTCTCCACAAACTAGAAGTAACTCTAATTTGGATCCTGTTCTAATAAAAATGTTCTAGCACACATTCTTAGGTGATCCACAGAATTAACAGCATCAGTTTTCCTGCAGCTGGACAAGAGATGTTCTCTGAGCTACGACTGTTCACTATCTGCAACGGGCTCACTCCACTGCCAAACACAACTACGGCCTCATATCATAGAACCCCCTTCCCCTGTATTAGAGAATAGTGAATAAAACCCCACTTTTTTTTACTTAAACACTGCTTTTTATTAATCTTCTAAGAACTTAATACTTTTTAGATTCCTAGTCCTCTGGTAAGTTTGCAAAAATTAGCTACTGAATTTCAAAGTGGCTCAGGAGGATGCAGGGATCTGTTGATAACCTGAGAACACAAATAAGCCTTAGGACACTATGTCAGAAAAGAATCTGATAATAACTGGTTGTGAAGTATCATTTTGGTAAACAGCTTTAAATCGCTCCTTCTAGGCCTAGAAAAATGAATCACAAATTTTGTAATATAGAATATAATAAATTTACAAAACTGATGAAGACTTACTTTTGCATAGCAAATAAATTAACTGAACACTAGCAGCTATGAAAACTAAAACAAGGTATATTTTTTTCCCTCAAAAAAATAAGAAATCAAACTTACACCGCCAGCCTAAGTGTACCAGCTAAAGGACATAAAAATACTACAAATAAATGGTTCAGAACCTTATCCACAAGTATTAGATGTGGTGGGTCTAAGCCTGCGAGATCTGCATTCCTTGCAAGTTGCAACTAATTATTAATTGGCTGTTACACCAGTATTATTAGGCTGTGCTAACATTTTGAATTTATTTGCTTTAAGTTTTTTAATGCAAGTCCAGCTACTTTGAAAGAAACAAATTTTGTCAGCACTACAGTTGTAAGCTATTTTGTAATAAAGGCCATTCTATGCACATTAATAATACTGACAAGAACAGATGGCAATTATTGCTTTTAACAATTATTTTTTTCTGTTAGTATTAATTACTTAGCCTTAATTTCTGTTGTTATGTCCACTGGGCACTGAGGTAAGATGGTAAAAATCTGCCTGTATACTTTCATCTCATTGACAGTAATGTAATTCTTATTAAAATTGAAACATTGTCACTTTAATTAACTCATTGGGGATGCATTCAAATTCATCATTACTGACAGTTATTTTTAATGATTTCTAATACTAAGGTGCTTTATAAAGCGAGCAGTGTTCTTACAAACTGTATGGTTATAACATCATTTGTTGTATTTAAAAAAGAGAAATAACCATAAAGTTGATTAAAATATCAATCACATGAATCACCAGAAAATGCTCTGCAGCTTTCTAACTGTGCTGAAAAGTCTCTTCTGTTTCAAAACTTAAGGCTTTGAATTTAATTCCTGTTCAACGATTTACTAGGAGTATTACAGTATTTTTTCCATTCTCTGTCTGGTAGAATGCTCACGTCCAAGTCAGGCAGCCAGATGGTTCTCTTCTGTAGTGGCATTAGCAACAGAAGAATTAAATCCTTAAGCAATGTGGTCTGTAACAGCCAACACTCTTAGCAGGGAGCTACTTAACCTTTGTCAAAAGATAACGCCAAAACCAGTCTTAAACAAACACCCTTCAGGGCTTCATTACAGGGGTACGCTTGCTTTCAGTTAAGCTTCATTGCCACAAGCTGTTTCAGTTCTGAGTTTTAAAGCATTCAACCAATGACCTGAAGAAATGCCAAGGACATTGTAGACTTCTCTTTACAAACGTGACTACTAACTTAGAGATTTCTGCAGTGTGAAAGGATCTACCTACAGACATAGAAAAAGACAGGATGCTAAAACAATCTCTTCTGAAAATGACCAAGAAGTGACCCTGGAATCATCAGACAAATCAACTCCGCTGGACCAGCAGGTTAAAAACAAGGGCATGACAAAGAGCTTGGGATATTCCAGTCAAACAGCAGATATGGCCTGATACTCCAGTATAAAAGTTGACTCCATCTGCCTTGAATTATTTTCTAATAGACCTTGCTGGAGTACAGCCAAATGCACGTGTAACTCAAAATCCCAGCTATTTGGAAAATTCAGGAAAAGAAAGTGAGTTTGGGGTTTTGCATGAAAGAAGCAGACATGAATTCAGTTCTCTTTGACCATTCCAAGCATCAATTTCTATGTACTACGGAACAATGTTCTTTGGTTCCTTTATGCAGAAGTTCTGGTAGAGGAGTTTACAGAGCACAGCTGCAATCTTGTGAATGGTGATCTTGGAGATGGAGTCCTAACTGCAATGCTGCAAGTTTAATAACGATGAAGGACTCATAACAATGACAGTTAGTTACCTGCCTAGGTACTTAAATATGGTTGCTGCTTTAAAAGTTATACATTTTAGCTATTTGTTCAGTCTTTATTTTATTCTTAAATAATTCACTGATGGATGTTACTAATCTAGTAAATAATATACCTTCACGAGGGCTTTTTCTTTTGCATTACAGT
Source organism: Tapera naevia (assembly GCA_033556795.1). Classification (NCBI taxonomy): domain Eukaryota; kingdom Metazoa; phylum Chordata; class Aves; order Cuculiformes; family Neomorphidae; genus Tapera; species Tapera naevia. The sequence goes on along the minus strand of JAUMJJ010000172.1, from coordinate 9,499,705 downwards.
TTTCTAGTACTCTAATTCTGCTGCTAGTTTATTAACAAACCTGTGTAAAAACCACAATTCTATTTTTAAGACTTGGTGAAAAGTAAAGATAATTGTAAATAACAGAAGATTAACAATTTACCTAACAGACAACAAGATTTTTGGTAAAAATTGTTTAAACAACATAATAAAACAACATGGATTCTGAAATAATATAATAATATTATAGCATGTAATTTACCAGGCATAGAGAATGTCTAGTGCCTTTTAGTGAAAAAAAAACCAAAACACTAAAGTATCCCAACTGAAACCTCACAAACCTTAAAATATTCCTGTACTACAATAAAGGTTGGTTGTGTTTTTTTTTCTTTTCTAAGCACAGGAACTCGTTTTTATTCAGTGAGTATCCACCACAGTTGATACTGTTTATCATAAGCATTTCAGAAACAAGTTTAAGAACTTAAGTAAGCATTTAGGCATTACATCAGCAAGCAATCACTGGAAGCCTCTAAATTAAAAGCAAATCTAGGAAAAAAAAATCACTGCAAATACATTATGGTTATTTCTTCTTTACTGCTCTTACTGGGACTCAAAAAGTTCATCTAGTTGGAAAGCTGCAGATGATCAGCCTGAACAGAAAATGCATATTTTGAAAGTTGGAGCATACACCTGTACTCAGGATTTAGAGATATCAACTAGTCAAATACCCAAGATATGAAATGAACGACAATAAAATATTAGCTTCAGGTGTGAACAGGTGACAGAACGTCAAGGATTAAAGTCTAAAATACATTGTCTCACACTGAAAGAAAGACACAGAATAACTTCTATTTTATTATTTGGCACTGAGAATTTGTAGAAGTAATTCCCATAGCATCAGTGAAATGAATACCTTTAATTTTCCAGAAATATTAGATTCACTAGATGCATCCACAGCCCAGGACACTAGTATGAGCTTCAAGAAACTGACAATTATCAATGCTGTGGTTTTCATCAGTTTCACACACCAGAGTTTCCCTCCTATGCAAACAAGAGCATTACTGCCACTATGGATTGGAATGCGCCCAGAAAAAGGAAATTACTGAGCTTTGCAGAGTTTATAGAGCCAAGTCCACGAAGCCTTAAAAGCTAGGAAGAATCTCAGGAAATTCAAAAGATCTATTTACCATCATAGTAATGAGATCATCTCACTTCTCTCCAATTACGTTTGAGCAAATGCCTGAATACATCAGCTTTACTAGCAGCAAAAAAAGTTATAAGTTGGGATTAGCATTTTCAATAGTATGTTTTTTCTGTAGTATTTTAAGAATGGGAATTTCCAGACATGACTTGGATCACATTAAGCCCTCAGGTTGAGCATCTTTTCTGGCCATTTAAAAATAATATACATCATACTGCACACTTAAGATTCTCGAAGTAGTAGAATATGTTTTTTTTCACCACTGCAAGGCTGTATGAACTAGTTACTCAGCAAAAAACAAGCAAGTCAAAATGAAATGAGTTAGTTCTTACTGTATTTGTCAATGAAAACTTCTAAAAAAAATTTGAAATTATTCACGCAAAATGACTTCTATCATTGCAAACTATTGCAGCCTAAACAACTCTTCTGCATCTAGACACATACCATATAGTTTTTTTAATATTATTCTTTATCTTGGAAAAAAAAAATCAGAAAATCCTCTTCCATTTCCTCTCTATTTTATACAGATGCTGTGGTCACCAAATTATTCTGAGGCTGTACTTTGAGGCAAGATAACAAAGAGGGTCTTTGCTATGATTGCAAGACCTTTGCTGTGCCTGCTGAGTTATTAACAAATGACTGGCTTCCATCTGGTTAAATTTCTTCTCTTCAAACTGTTGTGCAGGATTCTAAACAAATGTAAGAAAGGCTTGAATTGGCTGATAAATCAGCTTTGGAAATATTTTCTATATGCTCTCAAACTTAGACAATCTGTCATCCTTAAAACTTTGAGCTAGTGAGATAATTCCAGACTCTTCTTTACATACCTTGATTCTGGAGGTTTAAGAGGCAGTACAATGTGCTATAGTATCAAGAAATTTTCTTGTACAGTGCAATTATTCACTGGAAAGATTTAGTGCGACAGTAAAAATCAACTTCAATATAATTCTCAAAATATAGCTGTAGTACAAAGCTAATTATTCCCACCCTATTAATGCTTTTACTAACTTGAGTAAATCTGCCTGCACACTCTTTCTTATGACTCCACATAATCTCCACAACATTCTCTAAAATTGTTTGAATGGCTGTAAAAAGCAAAGTAGCCTAACTGGAAAACCAGCTAACATATGTTTTCATATCTACTTTACATCAGTCTCTACATGTTAAAATAAAGAGACACAGCCAAAGCATCACAGACGACTCAACAAGTTATGTACTCATTAATTTGTTCAGATTGTGAGATATTCTGTCTTAGAAAAAGTTAAAATTAGTAAGTAGAACTAAAACTGTAAAATCAAACTCCTGATTTAAAAATCGATAAAATATTGAAGCTAGCTGTTGTATCTTTTTCCAGAAATTTAAAGAACTTTAATGTTTTTCAGTTAAGAGGTATGATCATATTGGCAGTCATTTGCCTTCAGCTTCCATTAGAGCTAAAATGAAAAAAATAGCCTACAACACTGAAAGAAATTTACTGATACCTTATATGCTAAATTCATTAAGCACCAACATATTTAAGGGAGAGTACAAAGGCAATATAGAAGCCTATACTTTATCTAGGATAGACTGGACAGTTATACAGACTAGATAGTCTATACTACATTTCGTATTTAAAATACTAGATAAATTAGATCTAGATACTTAGAAACAATTGGTGTGAATAAGTTGAGAAGCAACAAACCATCACAAACACCTTGTAGTTCACTGAAGTTGGGAACTGAATGTCTATTGTATTATGAGACAAGGTTTGAATACATAGCTCGAAGTACAATGAGAAAGCTGGCACTGAGATTTTATTTCAAATGTTCAATTCCTGAAACACACCAGCTTGATCAACAAAATTTTATATCCTTTGCTTAGGTTACAGAAAGAGGCATTTGTCTACTGATGAGAAGTGGTTAAGCAATTGCTTTTCCATCACTTTTTTTTTCTTTTCTTCCCCCCCTCCCCCCCCCCCCCCCTTATTTATTAATCTGTCTTTATCTTGACCCATGAGTTTTTCCTCACTTTTGCCCTTCCAATTCTCTCCCCCAACCTCCTGAAGTGAGAGTGAGCAGTTGTGGGTGTTTAGTTGCAGGTCAGGGTCAACACATCACAACTCCACAATGGCAAACCTTAACCTTCCAGCTTAAATTGCTCATTAACAGAAAAATGTTAGGAAAATAACATATTATTTGAATAGAAAACAACAGCAAAAATACCCCAAACAGAGAACAGTTGGTTTGGTTGATTCTGAACAGACATTCTCAGAATGACTGATTTGCACTGTGATTGGAGTGCCCGTATATACTCCTCATTCACAGTTATGCAAAAAATATTGCCACTGCCCTAATCACCAGCATGAGCCTCACTAATCACAAGGTTTGGCTTGAGGGATGCTATTCCAGGTAGATGATGTGAACAATGATTGTTTCAACAATTCATTCATAATTGACAACAAGAGTAGTTTATTATTCTAAGATCCACGATTTTAGGCTTAATCTCATTGCTGTTAAATTGCTGTTTTCCACTCCATGCAGTTACTCTATGCACAAGCCTTAAATCATCTTAGAAAACTGATGAAAACTACCTCAAAAAGCAATTACACAGGAAAATATCTGTGGATGGTCTACAGTGTGAATTTTTGCGTGTATCTTCGAATCTCATAAAAAGTACACAAAAAAAGGCAATACTGCACCTGAGGCTGTCTAACATTAAGCAGATGATCCAGAATTACAGCTTCTACCATAAGAATGTTCCATCTCCTGATAATATGGATGCACTCCCATTTTCATAGTGTTGATCTAGTTGACTTAATGGAATCAAGTGGTGACTGATAAATTATGTTCAAAAAAGAATAAGCCTGACTAAATATACATATATCCTTTCTATTAATTGCATGAAAAATGAAGTTTGTATTTTTCTCCAGGGATGAGGTTTACTAAAAAGCTTATATCTAGCAGATAGTTTTTGCAGACTCAAAGCTTTTGAAATGTCATCTATGGGAAATGCAGCCTCTAATTTCAGGTATGGGACTGGTGATTATAGTTTCCACAGTGCCTGCTGCTCTCCAGCTGTCTGCATTATTGCTCTCTTCATTTCCAGCCCTAGTGCAGATGACTGCAGAAATGCAGCAGAAGGAAAGCTTTGCTCACAGAAACACAGCAACACATGCAGCCTCTAAGGATCACCTAAGGACACAGCAACAGATACATTAACTGCAACCAATTTCTTCTGCAACTTCTGTAGTTACTCTGTGTTTTTATCATGTTATTTGGAAATAACTACAGACATAAAATATATGTAACCTCTGCACCTTAGTATTTAAATCTATTTTTTAAAGGTTTTATTAATTATTATGGAACACCTCACTGTCACTTCATATAGCACATTGGGCATAATGCTACAGTTCCACACAGCAGAATGACCTTCCCCTAACTTCATTTTTCATTACATTTATGTAAACTTTGCATCTGTGTGGTAGTAGATAATGGTGACCATTTCTGAATGACAGAAATATTATTAGAAATATTAACGTAAAGTTAGTCTAATGTGAAGTCTTGAACTTAAATCTTCAGTACTGCAGCTGAATGATTCTAACCTAAATTAAAAGTTGGCACTTGTGAAAAAGCTGTTGAAAAATGAAAAGATACAATGCAATGCACAAAATTTGTGAAGATTATCCAAAGTAAATGCTGAAACAGCATAAAGACTAAAGTTGTAGTACTGAGAAAGCTGGCTAGATAAAATGCCTAAGTATTTTAAAGCCATACTTTGAAAAACAAGAGCCTTGTTAACGAAGCGCAGGTATGGGGGAGAGGTCATTTTTTAAGCTAATACCATCCTACAGAAGACTGGAATAATTGCTGTAATGTAATTTCACTCATCATTTTCTGATACAGCAAGTCCTTAGGAGTTTAAGATAAACAGATGAATTTAAGATAATATACGATATACTAAGACAAACATGGCATTCCTTGTGATTTATTATGTGTGGCTGTAGGACTCTTTTCTGTCCTTTGTATATAACTGCAGCAGTGTCTTCCTGGAAGTACCCGAGTTCAGAATGTTGTACTTTCTCATCATTCATGTTCTGTGATATTAAAAGGGAAAAATTTACTCAGGAGAATAAATTAGAGAACAGTCACATATATTTAAGAGATCATGACACAACTCAGGTTGTCATAATTAAATTCTAAAATTCCACAGTTTTTTCCTTAAATATTTTTAAATATGATAACTTGTATGATGACTTGTATTTAAAAATTAACTTGAGCGTGTCTGCCTTGACATCACTTGAAGATCTAAATCAATACGAGTGACAGTTTTCAGGTATTCTCTTTCTTTTTTTTTATGAATTTTGCCATCCATCATTCTTTTTCTAACATTGCAGTTAAATAATATGGATCAGTTGTGCAGAGTGGACTACTGGACAAAATGTATCATTTGCATTCACAAATACTTGGCCATACACAGTATATAAATATCCATTACATCTGCAATAAAACCATTTTATGTAAGCAATTTTTTAAAACTATATAGCCAATAGTAAAACTTGCTAAGGTAAATCAAATCAAGACATTTCTCCTGCTATGTTTTATATTTTGTATGACTAAATATTACTTGTCTATTAAGAAATTCAAACAATCAGAAGTATACAACAGATTCAGGACTGAATTAACACAGAAGCAGAGCTCTCCTGAACTGCAAATTACTGAAGCACTTTAATGCTAATTACAGGTATGTTATGGAACTAATTTTTGTAGCAAAATCTGCTTTCACATATCTTATTACAGCAACAGGGTTTTCAGAATACCGCAAAACTAAGGTCTTAAAAGCTGTTAGTGCAAAAAGAAATAAAGCATTTTATCTTACATACATGTAGCACAACAAAAGCAAAGGGAATTAAAAAGATCATAAAAAGTACAAAAAAACCTTCTTTTTCTTCAGTATATGAGAAACAATATTACATAAACGACTCACTGCACTTCTTGTACAGTATGAGCCTGTTTTGTTATATTTTCAGTTTTGTTGCAAATTAATGCTGCCTTATATAAATTCCTGCATTTGTTTAATAATAAAAAGAATGTAAACTTATTTAATCTATCTTTTACATTAAAATGTTCTCATTGTAAACATACAGTTTCTTCTCTGGTAAAGATTTATTAACATATTACACTTGTGGAATCCCATTTTGGCATTTTCTACATAGCTTTCTGTTGGTTGTGGGCAATCCCTAGCACATGGAAACTGCAAAGAAAATCGAATTCCTACACAGAAGGTGAAGCATCTTTAATATCAACATGTACCAATTTCATCAACTAATAGTATACACTATGTAACCTAAAGAGATCGATTCCTTATAAGTATGAAGAAATGAATCCACAGTATTCTGACAAATTAGGCTATACCCAAAGTTAGTTTTTTGCAGTGCTAAAGATTCTCATTTTTTAGTAGTGCCCTAGGAAATTACAGCCTAAGTCCCCCGAAGTACTGAAATTTAATTTTTAAACTTTCATATAGTTCCATTTCTCTACTTCAGAAGTTTACTTTAACTTGATTCAGCTCAATGCAAACTTAAATATATAGATGGTGTATATTTTATAACATACAAGATATTCTGGACTAGTCATGGCAAACCAATCTTTATGAGGGGTATTCTACCACATCATCAAAACTGTTTGAAAAGTAAAACTACTATTTCAGAAAAGTTTTAGACTAGCGTTTCATACTAGTATGGTGTTACTGAAGTCAGTGGCATTAAACCAATGATAAAATGTTATTTTCAAGCTTCTCGTGCACAAAATTTTGCCCAGTTATAGAAAATAGCTACAATAACACACTGAAAACTGCAACAAGCAATAGAAACATGATGTTTTTCTTGCTCTTTCTAGTCTTATTTTATGCAATGACAATGTTTGTTGGCATTTCTTCTAGTGATCGTGGAGGGGGGAGGAAAAACGATGTTGCATTAAGAAAATGCCACAAGGAATTTGTTTTAAAAGCATCCACACTTCTTATTCAATTAAATCTGGAATATATATGTATTTGACACAGGTGCCTGTAATCAAGACTGTTACCAAAATAATATGAATCAGTGCAAACAATTGCAAATTACGAGCATAAACAAACTCATGTATTGCTACTATTTGCTTTAAATTGGCTTAAATGGTCTTACTCGTATGTGGGGTTTTTAAATAAAAAAAAAAACACACCACCTGCATAGTTATTTCAAGTATTCAACTAAAACAAAAGCACTATTTTGAAAATACACTCTTTCAGCTGTACACCTCAGATAACTGTCATTTCCATACAGTTTTCCTTCCATTCAAGAACCCGTGCTGCAGTTTACATATTTCCTTCTACTAACCTATCACCATAAAAATACAAAGTACTCATTTCTACTGCAGATATTATGGTTATTTATTACTGTGAAAAGGCATACCAGTAACTTAAAAATGTTCAAGAATACCCATAAGGTAGCTCTGGATATCTCAATTATTACCTTGCTAACCCCTAAATATATGCTATACAATGAAAAGATATTTTTATTTAGTTTAACATTTCTTATTTCAAGACAGCTTTGCTTTTTCCAACATATATCCTAAATTTTAGTAAATAAGACATCGGATTAAAGGTATCAAGTACTGCTGGTACAAGAAAATGTGTCCACAGCAGCCTGCTATGGTTAGAATGATATGGGTACTCTTATTTACAACTAGGAGTCTATAGCCTGCAGACACTTCCTAATGAAACTCTAAAGAAATGGTAAAAATTTTCAGGCTGTCAAAAACTGTAAGTAAAACAGAAATTAAATATAAACGTGGTTAATGCACACAATAATGCACAAGCACCTGCACAGAAAAGCTAGAGATTACCTAAAGATAAAGCCTGGGTAATAACAGCTCTGTATACTAGACATATTCTTTTATAGTTTGGGATATTGGAAATTCTTATTTGAAAGATATTTTTTTCACAAGGATGCCAAACAAATTTTTCATGGCTCAAAATTTCAGCTCAGGAGCAACTCAAGTCATTAGAATGTGGTTTTGGTTTATCAGCTGTCCAGGAAATGTTTGATTATTTCCAAATGTGTTCACTATTCAAAATGATTTGGCAAACAATTCATTTAAACACATCTCACCTGTGTAATATTTAGAAACTCTTTGTTGTAACTATCAATCTAAGTACTTACTACTTAAAAACTGCTGTTTCTACATTGACATCGTTCTGCAATTTGTTACTGTGCTCTAAACAGATAATTCACAAGCTGATGAAGGGCAAAATCACATGACGTATCTTAAAGCACTGCCAACTTGAAATCAGTTCAAGTTCCATCTAGGTAACCTTGGTAGAAACAAGCCTCCTCCTCAAAATAGTCAATGCTGAAAATTATGTTCTATGCATGGAATATTTCCAGGTTTTAGCCCACTATGTTATTTTCTACATCAAACAGACATGCCGACTAAGGATGCACATATTGCCAACATCTGTATTATAACACACATCTAAAAAAAAAGGAAAAGCAACTTCTGTAGACCAAATTGGCCCGAGAAAGTCCAATCTAATCTGAAATACAATTTAAAGGAAATTACTTTAAGACTGCATTTAATATTTTTCTTGCGTATAGTTTTCATTTCAAACACACTGTGATTGTAATTTAGTGGATTAAAAAACATATTAATGATAAAATATAAAGCGTTTATCTCCTTTAAACTAATAATCACCTCTTCTTTGCAGGAAAAAAAAATTATGCAGTGTTTCTCAACATTTTTTTCTGATGCTAAAATAAGCCTTCTGTCAATACTAAATTATTTTCATAGTAAGAAGTACTGAAAACAAAACTTAATCTTGCCAAAAAACATATCTAAAAACAGATTTCAGATGTTCAGTTAATCCCTGTTACAATATTTAGATCTTTAGCTGAACTCCTACAAGGCAGAGTTGAAAACATTTAGTTTGCAATCACTTCCATTTATACGAAACATATATCACAAACTACTAGGCCAAGACCAAGCAGTGATAGGTTTTGACTTGGTCTCAGCCTTCAACAAAATTCAAAAACTAATTACATAAAAAACAGTTTTTATAAGGGGGAATAAGGTTTCAGTGATAGCTTTTCATTTCTTAGCTTTATAATAACAGTAAATTTTGTTTGGCTACAATTAACTTGTACCTTTCTCCATTATAAAAGAAAAAAAGTATCAGAACAAAGCTTTAAAATTATCAGAACAGTACACACGGGCATTTTCAAACTAGAACTGCAAGAAAACTCCCATTTCAGCTGCATGTCAAGCTTTTTATTCATGACATTTCTTACTAGTCATTACTTAATTGCAACAAAAATAGAACCAAACCTCAGCTGTATGAACTGGCATAAATCTGTTTGCTTCAGTTATATTGTACTGATAGAAGCATCAGTAGAATTGCTCAGTATTAGCATTGTTTTGAGTTAACATCTGCACTTTGTACAAGGATAGTAAAAATTACTGTCAGGACACAGGTAAGTGTTAGGCTCAGAAGAAGTAAGTAAAAACTGCTATGCTTACAAGGAATCCCATGTAGCTTGTACCACAGACAAAAAAAAATGAGCAACAGAAGCTGCAAGAAGACTAATGACAATCAGAAGTTGTAACAGTTACCTCGGCACAAGCCCTTACATCTGGAACAGGATGCAAAATCATGAACAATGCTATAATAATAGCAAAGGACCTTCCTATTAAAAATGTATACATCTGGCTGCAAAAAGTACGCTGAGGCTGCGTTCTGAACACTACAAGGTCATATAACAATCTGGCTCCTGGGGAATAATGTCAGTGGTCCCTAAGGATGCTCAGTTCGAAGCTATGTATTGCTCTCCTCTGCAGAGCAGAACTGAGTACTCAAACGAGATTTGTGACAGGGTGCTTTCTGGGTGCCATTTCTGCTCTCCATAGATAAAGAAAGAGGTCAGTTCATTTAGACCAAGTAGCTCTCAACAAGGGAAAGAGCAAAAGTTTATATATACAATTTTAACATACATTTTTTACATATGTAATCATATTTATAATAGATATGAATGTATATGTCTGTATATGAATTTTTATATTTATGAATTTGTATATGTGTGTGCATATGTAAGTACATAAATCCACAGGAAATCATCAGTGGACGACTACTGTCAAAGGCAGGGTCAAGGAATACAATTCCTGAAACACTGGCCTGAAATATGTGGTAACAACATGACTCCTATCACTGATTTTGAAACATGTGACGTAAAGTTTTGGAAAAAAACCTGGGTATCAAGACTAGGATACCATTTTTTAAAGCAGTTTTAGAAGAGAAATTTTGCCCAGCAGAAGGAAACCATAACAGCAATAAAATGAGCTAGTACTCAGGGGTGTGGGACAGCAGAGAAGGAAGGAAAAACGAGAACTATGAGATCTGAACTGAAATATTTGAAAATACAAGTTATTCTTCTGTCCTTATTTTCAACTGGTTTCAGAGCCAGTATCAGTGAGCCAAAGTTTTCAGTAAATTCCACTACCACATCTAGAAAAAAAAAAAGAACTAAATATCTCTTTCCAAACCTTCTTCACTAATGCTGTGCTAAGTTAAACAGTCTGGGACCTCTATTTTTGCAGTGCAGGCATACTTCTAGCAGTCTGGGAGCAACGAACAGATGGTTTGAAAGAGAGATTTATTAAGTGTCTAAGATCTAAATTAATTTTAGGTTAAGATTAGAGTCTAACAAGGTAATTTGGGATCGTCGTTTTGGCAGGTGTTCATTGCTAGTACTTCTCCCACAGAAACTGGCTTGTAATAAGCTAGAGTTACAAATGAAGGAAAGGGAAGACTCTGAAGACTGGGAATAAATTGCCGGTGTTCTGCCAGTTGATAGTGAAGAAGATTCCCTTTGCTGGTATCTTCTTAAGCTTAACTTGTAAACATTCCTCTCTCATGTAAAGCCAAAATTTTTTGTTTTAACATGGACTCTAGAGCCCTATTAATAATCTGGGGCAGGATGGGAGGCCAGGAAGTAGCTCACCCTGAAATTGCAATGATCAGAAAAAGAAAGGGTAACTTGCACTGTTTTTAATAACTCAATACAATTCCAAAAAAAATGAATTAAAGTTTCCAGATAGTTAAACCCAAATGATCCTCTTCCCTTTCAATTTCACGCTATGATAAAGAAATGCCTTGCCACCGAATAAGTTTCACAGAAAGCATTACAGAAGGGGTCCAGTTTGCCAGCATTATGTCCCAAGCTGTGAGAAATGAAAGCAGATTGCAATTTTTTCCCAAAGCTCTTAATTACTACAAGGTTCTTCTCTCAGCAAACCAGAAGCTTTAAAAAGAAAGACTGCTGAAAATATACTTACGGGATTACAGTCCTGTGCAAAACATACATACACATACTTTTATAGACATATGTTAGTGTAGGTAATTAAATATTTAATTAGTATAATTAAACATATCAGCTTCTTTCTCTCATATAGGTACAGTTATAGTTAGGACAGTTTAAAATTAATACAGCTGGAAAAAGAATATGTTGCAGGGGTTTGGGAATTCAGTCTTTTCCTAATCAGAGTGAGATACTGTATCATGAAAAAGCAAGCAAACAAAAAATAAAATCAGAATTTTCATGACTTCAGTATTTACTTCTTTAGAAGAGACAAATGGTTTTCCTGCTGTAGAGACCTCAACTTCACACTTAACTGAGATCTCCAAAGGGAACAAACACTCTTCTAGTGTTTTCAGCTTAAAAATCAAGAAACTGATGTGACATGACAAAGTACAAAAGGAGAAAAGGCAAATGGCTGGTTTGAGTAAATGCAAAAGCTGGTGCCTTGTTGCATTATTTATTTTAGTCAGAAAGAATAAGTGGTAGGATTAAGAAACAAAGTGTAAGCTTAACGTATCACAAGCACTGTCTAGTTTCTCCTCATATTCACTGCTCACCCATTCATATTTTGAGGATTCTGTTGTATGTTAACATACATATGACACATAGTTTTATTGATAGCAAAGGACATCAAATACATCTCTTCCAACTATACATACTGAAGGATTCCTTAGCAGTGAACACATCAGAAACTACATATAGAATAATAACTTCCTCCTCTCTGGTCTTTGATTCATAACTTGAATTAAGGAGTCAGTTAGCAGACTGATTATTTTGAGGTACTAAGATTGCTTGGGGCTTCTCAACATAGTGAGGCTGTACTAGTGAACTGAATTTGAGCAGTAGTTCAAGGCAACGATTTCTTGAATGTTTGGTAACGTGGTGAGAATCCTGTAACAGACTTGGCGATCATCTCCAAAGAATACAAATAAAGAAGCACACCAGCGTTGCCAGAGACGTGACACCACATCGGTCTCACATCACAGTATCACAAGGTTGGAAAGGACCTCTGAGATCATCAAGTCCAACCTATAACCCTACACTAACACCAAAACTAACACCAATCCATCATCTAAACCATGGCACTCAGTGCCTCATCCAGTCTCCCCTTAAACACCTCCAGGGTCGGCGACTCCACCACCTCCCTGGGCAGCCCATTCCAATGGCCAATCACCCTTTCAGTGAAGAACTTTTTCCTCACATCAAGCCTAAACTTTCCCTGACAAAGCTTAAGTCCATGCCCTCTAGTTCTGCCACTGGTCACCTGAGAGAAGAGACCAACCCCTGCCTGACTACAACCTCCTTTTAGGTAGTTGTAGAGAGCAATGAGGTCTCCCCTGAGCCTCCTCTTCTCTAGACTAAACAGCCCCAATTCCCTCAGTCACTCCTCATAGGGCTTGTGCTCCAGCCCCTTCACCATCTTCGTTGCCCTCCTCTGAACACATTCCAGTATCCTAACATTTTTCCCAAACTGGGGGGCCCAGAACTGTACACAATATTCAAGATGAGGCCTGACCAGTGCCGAGTACAGGGAGACAATAACGTCTCTGGTCCTGCTCACTACACTATTCCTGATGCAGGCCAGGATGCCATTGGCTTTCTTGGTCACCTGGGCACACTGCTGGCTCATGTTGAGCTTCCTGTCCACCAGCACTCCCAGGTTCTTTTCTGCCTGACTACTCTCCAGCCACTCTGTCCCCAGTCTGTAGCTCTGCATGGGATTGTTGTGTCCAAAATGAAGTACCTGAACATCTCCACTCCTTTTGCACTTCTCCTACTTACTACAACAGTAAAATGAAGGAGAAGGGGGAAAACCGCCGTATCTTACGCGCAGTTCAAAGAAATGATGTTTTAAAGGGACAGACCTGTTCCTGATGGAAAACACTGCAGAGAATTTTCAAGCAAAGGAAGTGACAGAACTAATTCCCAAGGCAATTTGAAAATTCCTGGGTGAATGGTAAAAGACTGACAAATACTTTTCCATAAAACCATGAGACTTCAAGCTTTATATCATGCATAAAACCTAAACATGTTTGTCATTCAGGTTTCTGCAATACTTTTTTCATCTTAGTTTAATTTCATTGGGCAATTTCACTGTTTTCACTTTTATTAACATTAGCTGTTGCTCTTCCTTGAAAGCATTCACTTCTATTCGTCTTGTAATGTCACCTGAAAAGCTTTGTTGCTTTTCTGGAGAATTCAGGACTCTATGTTTGCTCTTCAGCTTCATACTCTAAATGGACTAACATGAAACTACTGACCTTAAGAGTACATACTTCATGCACTCTTGATTGCTGTTCACTGTGATGTATGTCATAACCTTCTCTCTAAGGACGCTGAAGGGCACAAGGTGAAGTGCTGCAAATATATTTACAGTACAAGTGTTCTATAAATTTTGTAACAGAAGCATCAAATTATACTTTCAAAAGGAGTAAACTACTTTTATGTATGGGGTATGATATTTTCAAAATGTTATTCATTTTTTTTTTACTAATTTGATTAAGCTTAACTGTTTACGTGAAAATTAAAACTCCATCTCAGATTAATATTACGCATTGGGTAAATATAACTACTTAAATTTTTTGTTTAGTTCTTGTTGTGAAAATACTGTTGTCTAATACAAGTATCCAGTACCAATTTGCCAAGGCTTAAGCATTATTTTGCAATTATCAGATGCAGAAAGGCAAAATATAGGGATATGTTGTTTTAATGTCCCAGCTAAACTAATTGTGGGCAATACATGGGTCAGTCATTAATAAAATTTAATTGTTATGCTATTGGAAATGTTAGCTACTAAGTTTAGCAATAAAATTTAATTTTTTTAAAAAATACACTTTCAAATACACATATACCCCATAAATAAGTTTTGTAGGAAAGCAGTTTCTCTCTCTAGTTTAAATCATGATACTTCTTTAATTACTATACATTTTAAAATCATAGTAATCCTGAAATGCTTTGATATAACATGAATTATTGTATAAAATATTTGGTTTTGACAGCATGCAAAATACACAATCCTATATATATTCCTGTTCTCAAGATTTTTAGTGCCATGATTTTTACATTATGTACACAGTGGACTGACTCTACAGGACTGGACATGAAGCATGTTTTCAGACCATTTCTCATAAAATATATATGAAACTGACTTAAGAAATGAGTCATGCTTCCTTGTAAAGTGAGCTGTCGGTTAGTAATATTTCCAAATACTACTAAGACGACAGCTAAGCTCTATTGCAAAACCATATTAGCATAAAGTCAATCCAATATACAGATGTACGTTTAGCATCCTGTAGAAAACCCTTTATATGTAACTTCTCAGGTTAAAGTTCTTAGATAAGTATTTTAAGAAGGAAGGCATTTTAAAAGGGAAACTGGCAAAACTGAATATCTTTAGGTGGTGGAGAAGACTGAGAGGGAGGAAAGGGTTTGTGTGGTAAAGTTTAGAGAAATAGCAGAAGACTGTGTTGGGTGGTTGAGATAAAATTCTCTCCTCCCAGTTTGCCTCCACTTTGACACCTCAATTATCTTTACTTCAGCTCTGTTCCAGATACAGGTGAAAGCGCAGTAAATAGACAATCAATTGAATATATCATACTTCAAAGCCGAAGGACCAGAAAGACTCAAAAGAAATCTCATAAAATCTTCCCAGTACAGTAGGTTTAACTGATTTCTCACAGAGGATAGAAAACCTATTTCTTCCAAAAGTCCTTCCAAAGAACATGATTTAGAAGAGGAACACCAAACAACAGAGAGGACACCAATAGCTCAGATGAAAATATTTTGCCTTTTTTTCTGTCACCTAAGATGAGGGCATGTAATGGAGGACTCTAACAAGACCGAAGGAATACTACTCTTCTGAACATTTAGAAAAACGGAAAACGGAAGAGAGTTGGAACTGTATTATAAAAGTTTGGGCACACTTCCTGTTGAGTTTTTTTTAATTACTTGCATGGAAATAATTACTGAAGGTTATTTTAAATACACTGATCTATTAAATGTAAGTGAGCAAAACAGTACAGTGATTCATATTATCTAAATGGACTAACATGAAACTACTGATCTTAAAGAGTATGCATTTTATGCACTCTTAATTGTTGTTCACTGTGATGTACGTTACAACCTTCTCTCCAAGGACACTGACGGGCACAAGGTGAAGTGCTGCAAATCTATTCACAGTACAAGTGGTTTAGGCCTTTTTAGATAACGTGTCTAGCTTTATAATACATATGGAGAAATGACAACATAAAACATACTTTTCCCAGATTTTTTAGGAGACACGTTTTTGATTTTCACAGAAGTTTCAATGCTAATATAGTTTCAAGAAACAGTCACGGAGATTGGGTAGTAGGGCACTGTAAATTATATTAAGAGGAATGTGGTTTCTGACCTTAGGTCTCTTGTCTTTAACCAGGTGAAAGTAATTGCATCCGCAGAAGAAAAGTGGGTGATGCCAACACTTTTATTTATAGCGGTTAATGAGTTTTAAGGTCACAATCCTGATTTAGGTTCTGTGAGTGACAGGAGAACAGAAATTTTTGTTGTAATAAATGTATACCTAAACATTGTGCACGTACAACATTACATTCTATTTAGTCTTAGTTAAAATGGATTTCATAGTAAAGTAATTTACCACTTCTCAACAAAAAATGCAATGAGAAGATACTGCAATTACATTTTATCTCTAGCTCTCAAAGTACTTTCTAAGTGTCTTATTTGGCTTCACAGCACTTCTAAGAGGTAGACAGACGTTCTATAACAGCTATAATGTTAGTCTGCAGTTAAGCTTTGATGCAGGAAAACTTATTCTTGGCATGCTGTTGACCAAGGTAAAGCCAGGAATAAGATTCAAAGCTTCAGATTTCTTATCTTCTAATATTAAACTGTAATCTGTTCCTTTTCTGTTATCCCTACGCATAAACCTGATGTTTACCTGTCTCTTAAAACTAATAAAAAAACAAAAGAACAAAAGGAGGAAAGATCTATTAATAAGCCTACACAGGTTAATTTTTCATACTTCTCTTATTTATGACTATCTGTAGTCCACTTATTTATGACTATCTGTAGTCCAAAGAGATATTAAAGAGTTACACTTTGAGGGGAAAAAGAAATGTAATAAAACAGCAGTTTGTAGCATGATGGTTAACTAGAGGTAACAATAAGATCTATTATTTCTGTTTAGTTATAGTACAATTCATGACTGATACATGCAGTAACAGTAGCATAATGTATAACTGCTTTAATTAAAGAAGCATTATCTAACGAGACAAAATGTGCATCATTTTTGAGAAACAGGGCTTGGGAAGAAGAGACTTAACAGTCCAGCAGAAGGACACCTTCTACTTCAGACTGGGGGGAATTTCCCTGCAATCCCTTTCCCTACCATGGAGCACTGCTGTCACGGAAATTTTCATGACAATCTGTCAGCAGAAAGCCCAGGGTGATCACAGCTCCCAGGACAGCCATGGTGCCATGAAAAGAAAGAATGGCATTAAGATGCAGAAATTCCCCATGTATTAAAGAAAGTGCTCCCTCGGGATCTGTATTTCACAGGTGCTCTCACAGCACTTTCTCCACAGCTTTTCTCCTGATCTCTGATCTTTGGAAACAAATGCCCATTATCTTTGTCGGAACAGCAGTCAAATGAAAGCAAAATGCAAATTCAGGTGTTTGTTTACAATATGCAAAATGGTAACAGCAAATGTTTACACACAGTGA
Source organism: Tapera naevia (assembly GCA_033556795.1). Classification (NCBI taxonomy): domain Eukaryota; kingdom Metazoa; phylum Chordata; class Aves; order Cuculiformes; family Neomorphidae; genus Tapera; species Tapera naevia. The sequence continues at coordinate 9,482,465 of JAUMJJ010000172.1, read as the reverse complement.
GGAAAGAAAAAAAAAATCACACCTCACAACACTTATTTTAGGACCAGGTATCTCTTGATCCCCAGTACCAGGCCAACAGGCTGAATTCCTAAATCACACTTATTTTCCAGTACATTTCCCACTTCTGGTTACATTTCTTGGAGGAGATTAGCTGAAGTACCCAACTCTCTCGTAAACTCCTTTTGTTCCTACAAACCTGATGCAGTTAAGACTCATGTAGTCTCCTCAAACTTTATTCCTCCCTAAGGCATCCAGAGGCATTTTTGGCACTTACCACACCTAATTGTGAAAAATCATCATCTCTCTGTAGGTGTAAGGTGTAAGGCTATGTGTCATTTACTGTGCTCAGCTATGACTAATTCCTTGACTCTGCGAACAGCAAAATTCAGTTCACATTCCAGTATGAAGTATCTCTGTTCACTGAGTTCATTTAAGCATGTAAACTAATTTGATACAAAATATTGAATGTAAATATATAAATGGAACACATTTTTTTCTGAATGAAGCCTGTTGCCAGCTTCATTCATATTGTCTCAGATGAGAAAATATTGGGCTGAATATACAACCGAGACGAAAAATATCCAAAACTGATTTTTAAGGCATACTTCAACATATACTATAAACGCACGGGTCTTTTAATAAGCTTCTTTCATTTGGTTAGATTTTACCTGTATTTTTAATTTTACCTATTGCACCATTCTATACTCTAAAATGCATTCTAAATTATCATTTCATTTCACTCTTGATTTGACTATAGCAAGTGAAACTCAGGAAAAAGGAAAGAGTAACAATAGGATCTGCACAGATCAATACCAATCATATTACATTACAAACTGCTGAGAAATTTTTAAACACATGGAAAGGCTTCTTATGAAGCACCACAGAAGATCTAGTGAACTGAAACCTGACCAGAAGATAGCTGATAAGAAACTGAAAAACAATAGTGCTAGTGCTTGCTTTTTAAAGGTTCTGTAATAATTCTTCATTTTTTCCCCCTTTAAGGTTCTGCAAGATCCTCTATCAGAATGTCCTAGATTTGTAAACATTTTCTCTAGTATTCCAGGCACAAATCCAGAACAGTAATTTCTTTTAAATAATTTCATTGCTGCTATACAAAGTATGGCATACACAGAAACAGTTTATCTGCCTACGAGTATATAGAACCTGTTGCCGAAAAGATGCTGAACACATAATGTATATAATTAAAATACAAATTCATGTGGGAATGAGAACATAAATTTAATTGTTCTAAGAAGTAATAAAAAATATGACATTAATGTGCATATTTCACTCAATATAACTAAATTCAATGCTAAACTGGACACGCATAAAATCATTAGAATCTGATTTGGCTATTTTACTTTTACAGTATACTAGTGCCTTTCAAATACAATTCCTGAGTCATTCTCCAAAGTGTATTCTAAATAAAATAACTTTTGTATTTAGTATCACTGCAGTTTAACAGACTCAATAATTCAGCATGCTTTCACAAACTGCTTTGCAAGTGAAATATTCCTTCGTGTCCCAAGAGAGTACAGAAATGCACATAACTAAACTGGTGATCAAGAAGTGAGAATCCAGAAAGAAATAACACATTCTCTAATGCTTTTTACCTGCTACAGATGCCAGCGTTGTCAGCAGGTTCAGCTGCCTGACTAGATGCAAGTGACAGGCCCTGAATCAATACAGTGCCATATACTTTACAGAGAGATTGCAATTACTGATTTGGAAAGCACTCTCACAAAATTTCAATATTAGGTCAATATACTAAACACCTCTATTTTGATCTACGTTATGTTTTAGCTCAAATGAAGAAATACATCTTAAACTGCTTCTCCAGACAAATTACTAAGTGTATGCAGACTACTATAATAAAAAAAATGCAGAATTACAAGAATTGCAACAGCACAGACCAAAAAGAGTCTTTAAATTCATAACAAGTTAAACAAAATCAGAATCTATTCAATGAAGCAAATGCTATTTTTAATTATATTTTCACACTTCTGTGCTCTATCTAGGTGAAGTTTTACAATTTCATTATTTTATTCCTGAGGGTAGGTTGTACATAAACTTACTCTCCAAAATGGCAGTATACACATAATACATATTAAAGCATAGATATTTACATGCATATACTATGTACACTGTATATAAACATATATATAACTATTAAACATATATGCTTAAAGAGAAATTACACAGCTATAACAGCAATTATAAAAGAAAAATCAAACTACCTGGAGTCAGTGGTATTTTGCATGGAAAACCCCATGACGACTAAAGTAACTCTTCTGTTGACATACACTTCAATTCTGTACATTAAGAGTAATTTCTCTTTTTAAATTTTCTTTTCCTTACCACTAACAAAGAAGGCTATTTTCAGTATGAGAATAGTAAAGGATTCAGTACATTTTTAGTATGGAATTCAGCCAGTTTCCAAATTTTAATACCAAGCAGACTGTTAGCAAGTTTGCCTTGTGTCACAGCCCTAGTCAATGGTCCTCTGCCAGATTCACTAGCTGAGAATCTGTGTTGAAAATTGCTTTTCTTTGAATGAAAAAAAGGTTCAGAATTGTGATTATCATTCTCAGAAGCACTTTCACGTTTAAAAGAAGCTTCCCTTCCATTTAACAGTTTTGGTATTCCCTCTTAGGTTCGTAGCACAAAAGCTCCTCTCGAACCAACGCTGACGAAAGAACATCCAACCTATTTCCTGTTACGCGATTCCTTCTTTGAGCAAAAACATTGTAGATATCTGCAGTTCATATACGGCTATGTTGGTAATATATAACTTCAGCTGTCATAAAACATTCATATATAAAACACATCAGAAGAGAAATACTCAATTCCATTTCAGCAAGATGGTCTGAGTAACAAATAACAGATATTTGCACATAATGGTAGTCTCTAACACACTTCTAAAATGCCTTCTATGTCTACTAAAACTCATTTTTAAATTAGGTAACAAGGAAATTGTTTCGGGCAGGAATAGATCTACTTCCCAGTTTAATCAAACTCTTTGGCCATTCACACGTGCCAGTAATAATGTCCCATTGGTTTTAGTCTTTTTGAAGAAATAGATGGAACATTTATAAATATGAAGAAATAACTTCACCTCCTTTCAGCATGCTGCCAAGTGAATGCTACACTCGCTGAAAATGAGACTTCTGTCATCAGTTCCTGCTGATGCATACTGTATCTTAGCAGGTTACAAAACACAAGTTGTTCTGTGGAAATTGCTCAAGAGGAAGGTTTGGTTTTGATGTCCATACTACAGATAAATGTAGAAAAAAGATAACTTCCTTGTTTCGTAGCCACAAAACTGACTGAAAATTGAAATCTAACTATTTGCATCTCTAAAATAAGTCATCAGGAAAACATTAGACACCCAATAACTTCCTGCAAATATATTTCAATTCTTCACAGAAAACTCCAGAATTATGTTAAAAAAGTCTTTACAGAAAGAGAGTTCAGGAACAATAAATTTGGATTAAAAATTTGAAATGTCTTGCTAAATTGATTTCTCTCACTCAATCTTTAGAGCTCATAAGAAATACAAAATACCATCATCAGGTTTATTCATGTTACTGAAGTTCAGAAAATTCATAGATAAACTTGGGGTTTTGACAGGGCAACTAGTGCTCTAATGAAATTTCAAATAATGAAATTAATTTAGCTTGTTTATTGTTTGAATATATATGGACAGAACAATGTAGTCTTCTGCTCTTTAACACCAACAAGAGTCAATCAAAGAAAAAAGAGCAAAAATATTTCAGTAAGGCTGTGAAATGAAATGTCTTACCTACAGGAATTATTGTGAATTTCTCAGCACAAGTAAGACCAGGTGCACAAAGACAGTCATAGATATAACTACTGCATTAATCTTCTGAAGAACTGCTAAACCAGGAATTCAATATTCACTTGTACTTTGTGCCTTTAATTTTCTTGAACTGTGACCAGCAAGTTAAGGCAGGTGATTGTGCCCCTCTACTCTGCTCTCGTAAGACCTCACCTGGAGTACTGTGTTCAGTTCTGGAGTCCTCAGCACAGGAAGGACATGGATCTTTTGGAGTGAGTTCAGAGGAGGATCATGTAGATAATCAAGAGGGCTCAAACACCTCCCATAAAAGGGCAGGCTGAAAGAGTTGTGCTTATTCAGCCTAGGGAAGAGAAGGCTCCAGGGAGACCTTACAGCAGCCTTCCAGTACTTAAAGGGGCTCTATAGGAAAGCTGGGGAGGAGCTCCTTATCAGGGAGTGCGGTAACAGGAGGAGGAGTAATGGTTTTAAGCTGAAAAGGGGTAGGTTTAGATCAGATATTAGGAAGAAATTCTTGCTGTGAGGGTGGTGAGGCACTGGAACAGGTTGCTCAGATGCCCCATCCTTGGAGGTGTTCAGTGCCAGCTTGGATGAGGCATTGAGCCACCTGATCTAGTGGAAGGTGTCTCTGTCCATGGCAGGCAGCTTGGAACTAGATTTCTTTAAGGCCCCTTCCAACCCAAACCCTTCTGTGATTCTATGTTGAACACGTAAGATTTGGACATGATCCATTTTTATTGTTCTCACAACTTGTAATGTTAACTTCATACTTCGTTAAACATTTACCACACAGTGAGGGATGAAATTACTGGAAAAAAGGCAGTATGTTTAAACAAATAGAAACCACAACGTAAAAACACAAAGCCCTCAGTGCACATTAGTCATCTAAAATTCTATTCAATCGAAGTACCTATATGTCCATACATCCTCAGCTGAGAGATGTTAAGTAAACTTGAAATATTCAGGTGCTTCTGAGAATGAACTCTGCAATATGTGCATTTTTAGAGTGTGCATAATGTCACACAGGAATCATACAGATTTTTAACTATGTGCCACTGTACACAAAAAACTTTATGTAGAGACACTAAATATCAACTGTACTTTTTTTCACGTAAGATAACCTACTGACCTACTCTTCACTGGAAGAAAAAACATTCAAGACAAATTTAGGAATCCGAAGAGATGACTTCATAGGAGTATTAACAGGTGACATGACAGATACTGGCAAGATATAATTATCAGTCTTGATAATAAAGTTTGACATACTGATAAAAACTGCTGATTCATATTTCAATTCAAAACTAATGGATCTGATAAAGTGTCTGATAATGTCTGTACAGAGTGGAATGGATGTGAGGATGATAGGAATATTTAATGCAATTGGAAATGTCATTATCAGAGATACTAAAATACCTTATATACAGTCAAGACAGATTCTCATTCTGCTTACAGCCAGAATATTTCTAGACACGGATCATGTGAATTATTAGTTCCTTATACCCTACGAATGTGTACATATTTCCATTTGTTTTTTGTAACAAATATTTTTTTCATGCTCTCACATTATTCTAGTGATGATTTGAAAATTTTCTTGAATATTACGCCTTTCCCATTTCATGAAATCTTCAGTTACCCATTACAGTATGAATATTGGTGGGATACTGCAAGATCCTGTGTAAAGCACGGAGTCTGCCCCTCACTCCAAATTTAAGGCAAATGGCAGAAGTTTCTGCATCTCTCTTCTATGCTCCAAAAAAAATTTACACTAACATCCCATTGTAATATATAGAAGAATTCAAAAGTAAATACATTTTTTTTGTTACTAACATCCAACTAACACTGGATGTATCTGTCTCAACATCATATTTGATAACAAAGTGTGCAACGCAAATAGTAACTGAAGGTGTAAATATAGAAAAGGTGACTGTATAGGAAAGGTTTGAAGAAACAGCTTGGTATGGATTTTGGGAAAAGCACTTCAAGCCCAGAGAGAATGTGTGCTCTTCACAAACAGTGAAAACAATTACTGTTCTTCAAAGACTTAAACGTAATTTCAGAAAAACTTGTGGATTCAGAGAATAAGGGCATAGATATCAGGAGTGGGTTGTATAGCTTCAAAAGTCAAAGTACAAGATCAGAAATAAAAGCAAGAACTGTATGGGCAAAATTTCAAACTTCAAAAAACGTTTTACAATTCGAATCTGCATTGCAGGTGGCAGACTCAAAAGTACAAACGTACTTTCAACATAAAAACTGCATTATTTTAATTCCAGCAACAAATACACTTCAACTATTTTTAAAAAGATTACAAATCTTAATATGAATCTCAGCAACATGTGTTTCTTCAGCAAAACAGTTTCCTGCCTTAGTTTTCAGCCTACTTCTCATCACCTGTATAAACAGTATAACTACATAGACAATATAATTGCTTAGATTAATTTGAGTTCTGTAATCACAGAAATACCATATTCTATGCAAAAAAGTAGCCAGGTTTATTAGAAACCTCTTTTCCTGCTCCTTCTCAATTGCCAGTAGCACTGTGATACCAGTTATCTACTACTTAGATCATTATCTATAGATTAGCCTTTCATGTTGCCACGTAGTTTTATTCCTCAAGATATGATGAGCCTAGGAACATGCTGGAACATACCTCATTAACACATTAGTCTCACAACCTTTGCTGTTGATCCTACATGGATCAGACTCTACAAAGCAGATTTCTGAGCCTGGTTATAGGTCTTAATGGGCAGCAACAAGTTAGGAAAATTATCTTTTTTAGTGGTACAATCACTCTCTTTACAAGCTTCCCTGATGAAAGAGAATTTAGCAAAAAGTTAACTCCTGTATGTGCTCTGTTAGAGATAACAGGAAGACTATTTACCAAATACATGTGCTATAAGCCCCATGGGAGTTACAGGTTCTTCATTTTATTTTGCATGATTTCTCAGTGCAACATCGAGACTAAAATATACTGCTGGGCTTAAACTGAAATTAAACTAATTTTCTTAAAACCATGATTCTAGTATTTGAGTTTAAAACAGTCTTCTTTCTTTCATTGCAAATTTCTAGCTGCTTCCAGGGTAGGCACTTGCACTCCTGTGTCTGAAAGGCTGATCAGTAGGCTGATCTAGACAAAAAAATTTCTTTGTTGTTGTTTAAGGTTAATTTTCAGCCTGATTAGATAAATGACCATATCACCCCATGGACACAAGCAGCCAACAAAACAACAGCATAGAAGTATGTATCTTGTAGGTCACAAGGGATAATTAGATCACTCCTCTAAGAAGCTTGCTTTTTTTGAGACTACACTTAAGAGGACAGCCAGATCCAGAAATGCATCCAAGTTGATCTCTGTGGTCAAGCCCCATGCGGTCAAAAATTAATATAGTATGGTAAGTAAGGATGTCTAATAGGAGTAAAGGAAGGAAAAGACAGATGAAAGGAGTGACGCATACCAATCTTGAAAAACCTGCATTGACAGGAGCCTCAAAAGGGATGCTGAGGACCTGCACACAAATGAGGTTAAGAGATTTAGAAAGGGAAGAAAGGGAATTGGGGAAGTGGAGAGAGGACTCCAGAACAACAGGGCTTAAGGGAGATCCAAGTCAGTTACACTGGGAACTGTAATTCTGATGGGATGTGTGGGAAGTTTTGGAGGAACTCCTCTCTCCCGCCCAGGACCTACTTTTCTTCCATTATACCTAGTGTACTCCCTCTCAGTACTCACAAACCCATATTGCTCCAGCTGCCCAACTCTCTTCCCATCCACATTCTGTATGCCCCTACAACCAGGCTTCTATTTCAGAAAGGAAAAGAGCTTGGCTAGAAAATGGAACTGAATGACTTGGCAGGATTGGATTGTCTTTCCCACCACCAGAGATGGACTTGGAAGCAGGAAACAGTGACTGTCTTTCTCAAAGAAAGTAGAGATCTGTGTAAACAGAAGACCAGCAAGTTTTCTCCTTTCCCTAAGCAGTCGCCTATTTTCTCCTATAACTAAAAATGGCTTATTGAGTTTTCTATCTGGGCCTATGCATGCTAAAATAAAACTGCACCAAATAAGATATCTATTTCCACCAAATTCAAAGTGCTTGGAATATTTTACCTTAACTGTAGTATTTGGATTCAAGGATACAGCAGATGTTTCATCTTCTTTTTTGTTCTTAAAGGTTCACAACACACCATTGCAAACAGTTGGTACTACAGTAAGATTTGTCACTCATTAACCCATCTCCAAAGATTCTAATAAAATATACACCATATCTGTATTTAGAACCACAGGAAAGACCTACAAGTCAAATGGATTTGTAGTAAATTCAGTAGGTTGCTGTGACATATCAATACAATTTGCAATGATTTTATGACATTTAATGATAAACATAGTATTTGTCATAAATACTAATAAAATTTATTACTACTGGGTTGCTTAAGTAAAGATGACTTGTGATTTTGTTTAACAGAGCAATCAGCTGCCAGGAGTTTTTGAACTAGTAAGCAGAATTATACTATGTTCATAAAACTGTAACAGAATTAACAGGGTGTTAACTATGCAATAAGAAGGGCCAGGTTACAGATTCCATTTAGAATGACCTTCCGTTCATCTCCCCGAGTCTTTGCCTTTTATTGTATCTGCATATTCCTAGCATTTTTCATAACTTTTAAAATGAGGTATTCATTTCACTTTTGTTGTAACAGGCACATTTCAAGCTCACTATTATCAAGAATGCCATTTTCATATTACAGTAGGACAGAAATGGTTTTATGGTATCAAATCTGATTCTTATCTTTCCACTCTGCCATTTCAGAAACTGGTCTCTCTACTGAGTTCTGGGCCCAAAGACTCTGTTTATTCACATAAAAAATAAAAACTGTGATTTATGTTCACTGGGTCCACTACCAGAACAAAATGAAGGTTTTCTGAGGACTAGACACTTTCCCACGATCAAATTACTACGAATAAGTTGAGCCACCCCTTCACAAGTTAGCAGGGACCTCAACACTCCTTATTTTCTGCTGCAGAACTCCCTGTCTTCCTACGAATTACCTGGCCTTTATCCTTACTATGACTTGACATCATCCAGCAACGTGACCTCCTCAGGCAACTGGAAAACCAGATTATACATTTTAACGCATTTCTAAGAACTTTGTAGAAGAGACAAAGACATACAAAACAGTTACTGGCTGAAACAAAATCCAAATGATGCTCTTAAATATATTACTGCATTAGACTCCCCATTTAATATTTTACAGTAGCAAGTTTAGAACTAGCTGAGGAAAAACATGCCTAGGTCTGTGTTTTCTTCTTAAACCAGACTATCAATAATTCATTGGTTCTTGCACAATTTACTACTGATCATTAATTAATTACAATAAGAGAACGGCATCTTCAGCATTCAAAAGCTATAATTCCAACGAAAAGAACAATCATTTATACCAGACAATGGCATTTCACACATCACCTATCAAAAATAAAGAAGGCATAAAGCTGGAAGAACTTTTGATGACAGACTTGGCAAATCTTGGTGAATCTTGGGAGATTTTGGTCCTCCCATCTAATTTGGTATTGCAATTTACTACTCGCAAACATACATGGGTAAAAGAGATACCCCAATACACCAGTTGTCACAACCATCATCTGCAAAGGTTTTTAAATGAAATTTACAGTTCTTAAATATGTGAACAACTTCTTCGGCTATACAGAACTAGCTGTGTACTAGCAACACTTTAGGAACACAAGCATTTGATAACGACCACCGAACCTTGGAGGACAAATGGAATAGACATTTGCAAAAGACATAACTGAAAACACTCCAGTAAAATACACTCTCAGAGCATATTAAAAATGAATATAAAATATGAATGCTTGAGTTCTTACTTCCTCTTATATCTTTTCATTATCTTCCATAACTGCTGCCGCAGAGGGAGGGTACTAATACATCTTTCACCAAAGCTGTAAAATCCTCCACCAGGCCTGCAAGGCAGGCTGATCCATCTTTGAAATAGTATCTAATTAATTGTTTCTGTTGCTACTAGTAGTGTAGGACTTGTCTGCATGTAATACCATCTGTAATATCAGCTGGAATCTTCTGTCAGATCTGCTCTTAGCAATTTCTACCACTAAAACTGAAATTTCAGAGAATACCAGTTACCTTCCATGTTATTAAAGGCTTAGTACCATAAGATTATTTTGGTCCATATACAATCAGAAGAATCTTTGAGTAACTCGAATAAATGAAAAGAGAAAGATTAAAGGCTTATGCTTTGACTGTGTCTGTGAAACAAAATATTGGAGTTTCCTATGATTATTTCATTTCAAGATGCAGAACTGAGAAGGAAAATAATTTTATTAAAATCATTTAACTGAGTATTGTACTACTTCCATAGAAAGTAACTGTGCCACCATCTACTCTATTTTGATCTGTGTAGATGGAACACACCATCTCAACTTTATTCAGATAAAACTCAGATTTCAAAACTATACATGACAGTATAATCTGAGTGAAAAATCCAAAATTACATAATTTAATAGAATTACACCATCAAATGGTTTAAGTTGGACCTTAAAGATAATCCAGTTTCAAGCTGCCTGCCATAGGCAGGGACACATTCCACTAGATCAGGTGGCTCAGTCTCATCCAACCTGACCTTGAACACCTCCAGGGATGGGACATCCACCATTTCTCTCAGCAACCTGTTCCAATGCCTCACCAGCCTCACAGCAAAAGATTTCTTCCTAATAGCTAATCTAAATCTACCCTAAAACCATTACCCTTCATCCTACTACTGCACTCCCTGATGTAGAACCCCTCCCCATCTTCCCTGTAGGCCCCCTTTAAGTAGTGGAAGGTGGCTATAAGGTCTCTTCAAGAGCATTCTCTACTCCAGGCTCTCCCAGCCTTTCCTTACAGCTGAGGTGCTCCAGCCCTCTTATCTTTATGGCCCTCCTTTACGATTACTCAAACAGATCGTGCCCTTCCTGTGCTGATCTGATACTTATTTTCACACATCCTCTTTGCCATCTGCAGTATCTGAGCCAAAGATACATCCACTTTCAATAAACACATGCTTTCAAGAGGCTGGGTTTTTTTTTTAAGCACAAAGAACTCAGCTGCTGTAGACATCTTCAACTCAATTTGGCCCTGATAGGGCATTTGTACCATCTTCAGTGAGTAGGGTCTTTTCCCACACTAATGAGACTACCTGAGAAAGCAGGCAGTGCTCAAGAAAATACTTTTCAATATTAAAAAAAAAAGGTAAAATCCTTAGTGCTCAAGGAGAGAATCAGGTACTTCTTTGCATGTCCTCTTTCAGAGACAAAAAGAATTCTTTAGTTTGATCTTTCCCTAAGGTTATCTGAACATCTGTTCTTGCTGTAACAAGAAAAAAAACCTTGACTATCATGCCTTTGTTTGGCAGGTTTCTATCGCCGTTTATTTTCGGGGGGGGGGGGGGGGGGGGGGGGGGAAAGGTGTTCCTGATTTAGGCTGGGGTCTGTTTTCAGAAGTGGCACCTAACTGCATCTTTGGTCTTTCTTCCTGCAGCATAAAATGTACTTATGTTAGAAAACCACCATACTAATCTCAGATTTTTAATTTTGCAACTACAGGGGAAAATACTATTATTTGACAATACTATATTTTCTAAGACAAAACACAAAACGATGATAAAAGTGCATCTGTAACTTACCATTCCTGCCACTAGTTCTGCAACATTTATACAATAATAGCAACAGTAAAGACTGAATATGGCCTCTATTTCTTCCAAATTAGAACTCTCCTATTTTTATTACACTATAAATCTATTTCTGCAATTACAGCCATTTCCAAATTAATCCATAACATTCACTTTACTGTCCTAAACATAGAAATGCTTTGTTTTCAAGTTACACTATCACACTTAAAGACAGTGAAGTCTGTCTGATCACTACTGGTTTTACCTGGTTTTACCTCTACTTTATATAAGAAAGTGAATAACGTCTGCCGCGGTTCCCAATTTCTTACTGATACTTCTTTATAAACGTTTAACTTGTGTAACTTTGTTATAATTACCCGCTGCTCCTGGCCCCAGCAGCGTTCGAGCACCCCTTCGCCCCAGCCAAAGACAGGGTCTCACGATACCTGTTCTGCAAACTTGAGACCAACAATCTTCCAGGGTAAATTCAAAAGCAGTGTTTATATCGGGCACAACCGAAATAACAAACCAGATACTCGGGTGCACTCCCAAGTCACAACTTCTCAAAACTGCTAAAAGCAGATCTCGGTCTGTTCAGATCACACTCGGACCCCCGAACACAGGCCAGGTCACTAAACACAACTACAGCCCCACCCGAGTCCAACCCACGACAGGGCAGCGCCAAGGGGGGGGAGCGATACAGTTAGATGTCAGAGAAGGAGAAAGAATGAAATAGAAGGTTCTCAGGTGAAAAAGAAAAATAGCTACCGCTCCACGGGCACGGCAGCTCCTCTGCAAAAGGCGGTCCTCGGCAGCACGAGGTTCCCCTGCAGGACACCTCCCAGCCGGCTCCACGGCGTGCCAGGCACACCCTCCGCGCCCCTCCAGCACGCTTCTGCCCGCAGGGCAACTCCATGCCCTGTTAGCACCGGAGGGGGCGGTCTTGCTGCGCACGCACAGAAACTCCTTCGAGAAGCTTCTGGAATTGCTGCTTGGCTGCAGCTCCTCCCCCTCCGCCTGGCAGCTGCCGCCCATCACAAGCGAAGGGAGCGGGGTCAGAGCCGGCTCCTACCCCGGCGCCTCATTGTTAGCCAGGAGCCAAAGAACAGCCCCTGAGGCAATGCGCAGACCTGGCCCAGGCAAGGTTTAAGACCCACAGGGTTTGGGACACAACAAGTACACTAGGTTCAGACATGTAGACAAGTAGAGTCAGTCTTTACAAATATAAATAAAATACAGAATCAAAAAATATGCAACAGATCTTTAAATTTACTGGACCCATTCTGAAACAATTATATTTTAAAATCCTTTCCTACTCCAAACTGCTTACAATTCATGCCATACAAATGTGATATACAGTCTAAGGTTCACTTTGTGTGCTATGTGCTATTCTGTATTATAATTCTGTTAAGCTTTATTTTCTACTTTTGATGAATAACATTTTCTATTCACGATGAGTGATTATATCAGTGGATGGGGAAGACCCACAGATGTCATCTACCTGAAATTCTGTAAGGCCTTTGAAACAGTCCCCCACAACATCCTTTTCTCTAAATTGGAGATGTATGGATTTGATAGATGGACTATTTGGTGGATAAGGAATTGGTTGAACGGTTGCACCCAGAGGGTAGCAGTAAATGGCTCAATGTCCAGATGGAGATCAGTGACAAGCAGTTTCTCTCAGGGTTCTGTTCTGGAACTGGTGTTAAATTTAATATCTTCATCAATGACGTAGACAATGGGACCAAGTGCATCCTCAGCAAGTTTGCAGATGACAGCAAGATGAGTGGTGAGATTGAAACCATTAACAGATGGGATGTCCTTGCCATCCAGAGGGTCCTTGACAAGCTGGAGAAGTGGGCTTCTGAAAATCTCATGAGGTTCAACAAGGCAAGGATCGCACCTGGGTTGTGGCAACCCCCAGTACTGATACAGGCTGGAGGACAAAAAGATTGAAAGCAGCCCTGTGGAGAAGGACCTAAGTGTCCTGGTGGATTAAAAGCTGGACATGAGCTGACAATGTGCACTTAAAGCCCAGAAGGCCAATTAATATCCTGGGCTGTATCAAAAGAAGCATGGCCAGCAGATCAAGGGAGGTGATTCTGCTCCTCTGCTCTGTTGAAACCACACTTGGAATACTGAGCTCTGGAAGCCTTAGCACAGGAAGGACGTGGACTTTTTGGAGTGCATCCAGAGGAGGGTCACAAAAATTATCAAAGGCAAAGAACGTCTCCCCTGTGAAGAGAGGCTGAGAGAGTTGGAGTTGTTCAGCTTGGAGAAAAGACTCTGAAGATACCTTATTTTGGCCTTTCAATACTTAAATATATTACAAGAAAGATGGGGAAAAACTTATTAGCACGGCCTTATGTAAAACTTATGTAGCAATACAACAAGGGTAATATTTTAAACTACAAGAGGAGAGGTCTATACTAGATACTAGGAAGGAATTTTTTACGCCAAGGGTGGTGAAACACTGGAACAGGTTGCCCAGAGAGGTGATAGGTGTCCTATCACTGGAAGCTTTCAAGGTCAGGTTGGATGGGGCTCTGAGCAACCTGATCTATTTTAAGATGCCCCTGCTCACTGATGGGGAGTTGGACAATCAGATTGCCTTCATGGTCCCTTCCAATCCAAGCCATTGTATGATTCCATGATTCTATGTTCTATGCAACCATTATATTTTAATGCAAATATTACTGTTATAAAGTATATAATTACATAGCTAATTTTAAATATATAAATACAGAAATTTAAGCATGTTTGTTACAGTAAAGATACAATGTAAGATGCACCAAAAGCATTAGAGTAATTAATAAGAAAGTCCTGTCATGCATCTTCTGATATATCTAAGTTATACGAAGAAAATCAATAATTCTCCTTTTCCACATTCTTCCTTACTTAACGCCCAGACTGACTTAATTAGCTAATACAATAAGTATTTTAACTGCCTCTTCAGCAATAGTGTAAATCTATAATAATTCCACTTACTTCAATGGATTCACTCCAAATTTGTCATTATTTATTGTGAAAGCAAAATCTCAACAATTATTGCGGTAGCTTTTTTTAACACATTCAGTAAGAATGACAAAGACCTGGCTGACATTCACACTAAAGCTACTCTTTTAATATTGGTTTTCACAGCTCTAAGAAAAACAAGCAAAGGAGAAAATCTCAAAACTTCCTCTCACTAAAAAAAGCAGTCATAAGTGTAGGACTTGTTGAGTCCCCATTAGCTGAGGCTTTGGGTTCTCTGAAGTACTGCCCACTTATGCATTCGCTTTTAAGATCCAGTAAAAATATAGACGTTAGGAGAAGTTTAGAGAAGAAAAAGAAGAACAAACACAAGGAGAAAATACTTAGATATGATGGAGAATAAATTTTTGTTACAGGAAGAAGAGTGTATTTCACTAGTACAAACAGGATGCAGGCAGGAAAAAGAATTCCATTGAAGACTGGGTAGTTTATTGAGTCCAAATTCTGAGTCTCATCAGTGTGCATACTCCGCTGTAGAGTCTTCTTGTAGCAAACAAACTTAAAATCAATTATAACAAGTAAGTAACAACAGGAATAGCTGAACGTACTAGATGATTAAAAATACTGTCTTAAACACATTGACATTTACTTGGTTTAGCTCAGGACCATTATTGATGTATGAGTATCTCCACAGAAATGCACTAATGGAAACCTAAGCTGACAGTAAATTTATTTAGCTGAACATAACTTCATATACGATCTGTTAGGGCTGGATGCAACTGGCTGCATTAATCTGGTTTTAGGTTATATGAGAAGTACATCCTTACCCTCAAGGATTTATTCATAGCTGTATAGAGATCTGAATTACTAATATTGGTGATTCTATAGCAACATGTGTCGACAGGATAAATTTATGTTGCTACTAGTACTAATTTCTCTAGTCTTCATTTTCTATGTTTAAACAAGAAATAACAGCAGTGATAATTTAGACACAGAATTTCTACTGGAGCACTCAGTTTCATAACTGCACATGGAAAAAAGCAAGTCTTGTTTGATGTGGTAACTCAATTTTTCTTAATATGTGCATAATAATTGGATTAGCTGACCTTAAAATAAACAGCACAAGAAAGAAGTCTCCATGCAAAACTTTACTTACAGAGCTCAACTAAAGTAAAGAGAGATTTGAATTCGTTTCAGGTTATTACTAATGTATTTAACAGAATGAGGTGTTCTGGAGGCACTTGGGAAAGTGCTCCATTTTTGTGGAAAAAAAGAAAAACAATTATTTTATAAACCTCAGACTTCTTTAACTTTCAAAAACAAAAGTTAGCATTTTATATAAAAATGCAAGACTGCTCTGAGAAAAGCAGACAACATTATTTAACTTAACAGCTTTATTCGATATATTAAAAATCAATCTCAATGGCTTCAAATTAAAAAAAATAAACAGAGATTATCACAGAAATTACGAAAACTGATGGCAAAGGTAGAAGCCTTTGACATTGTTCTAATCTACAGTTATATTTTATCTCTGAGTCATACAGTCTCTGACAATGACTGTCATGTACAGTGACAGAAATGGTATCCTATGTAAATGACCCATGCACATAATAATCGTAAAATTCTGCAAGGCAGAATATTATGACAACATAGACTTTCTCAGTACATAAGGGCTGCAGGACAATGCAATGTGTAAGAAGGCACAGGTGTGAATGATTCCTTATTTTTGTTATTTAGTACTCGTATAACTTGCTTAATGCCAGCTATAATAACGCTTTACAAATACCAAGTCTGGGCTCAATTAAATTATTTCTTATTTAAAATTAAATTACATGCATAGCAGTAATACTTTATAAAACTTGGTATAAATTTCTCTGTAAAGATATTTTTTGGTCACGCCAAGCTTTAAAGAGGAATCCAAGCAGATCAGCTGGTTGGATTCAGCAGACCACTCTAATCAGAAACATAATTTATACCAAAAGGAGAGGATATATAATGAACTGTACAGAGTTTTGAAAATGAGTCAATGAATAAGGCCCATCAAAACCCAAAGATATTGTCTGTAAGGTGAATCACTAAAAATAGGACTAAAAAAACCATTTCCAGTGGCTCAATTAGCAGATTTTTTTCAGACACTATTTTGTTTGTTTTATTAATTCTTCGTTGGAGGTAAGTTACTGCTTCCAAAATGTGTCCATTGTGATGAAGGGTAACTGAAAATTGTTAGAAAAAAGTAATTGTCATTATATACATTTGTAATATATGCAATTGATTTCTGGTTTCAGACATGTATAATATTATTCTGACTTTCTCATAAGAACATAAGTCTCCCTGCACAGTTTTGAAAATCCTAAATACTATAAAAAATAGGCTATTAATGTTGCAAGGTATTAAGTGACGTTTGCAAGTGGGGACAGATACTTAATGTGTTTTGAGTGGAAAACAGAGAAATGATACGGTTCTATTTACTAGTTTACTTTACATAGTTTACAAGCCACTGGCAATAAAATACAAAAAAGAACCACAGGAAAAATACAGTCGTAGATCAAAAAATTGTCAGTCATTTCTTTTAATTGGATTTTTTGTTGTTGTTCTTGTTCTCACATAACTCTTCTAATGTTTGAAATTCAAAGAAAAACAAATATCTTCTAAATAGATTGAAAGTTCCTGTGAAAGGTACCTTGGATTTGGTGCACAGAGTCCCACAGCCAGAAATCTAGTATCAAAATTGGGTACAGAACAAAATACAAGTTTAATAAAAGATCTGTAGGGAATAAGTGATAAAATCAGCAGGGAATCACTAGTGCTTCAAACAATAGTCTAAGCAGCCAGTTAGTGATCACCAAAATACAAGCAAAGTGATAAAAAGCAGCAGGGAGATAGGAAACAGCAGTGGGAGACAATGCAAGTTGCCAGGGGGTCCATTGAGAAGTTAATTGAAGCAACAAGCTGAAAGACATGTAAGGCAGATTGCAGCAACATGGAAGAGAAAACAAGCAGTCACTTGAAACAACCAAAGAAAAAGGTGATGTCACAAAAGGAGTGGAAAAAACCCAAACCCCCAAAACCTCAAAAGAAGCAAATAAGAGGGGGTTGCCAGACATGAGTCCATTGCAAATGACAAAAGGTCAGTATGTTTCAATAGTGTGATAGTTTAAAACACTCAAGAGTAGATGAGACTTAAAATATGCTGGATCCAAGCACTATGGAAATATCTTTTTTTTTAAACTTGTATTTCTTCAGTTCTTATTTTGTACTGTGGTACTTTAGGTTGTTTGGCTTGTTCTAAGACGCTTTTGGAAGCCTTATAAATAAGGATTAAGTAATTCCCGTATTTACTAGCCTGAGAGACAGCAGTGTGGTGCAGGGAGACTTTTGCTTGTCTGGAAACAGGAATAAAGAAGGGACATGGCTGTGTTTTGTCTGGAGAGCAGGCAGGCCACAGCATAAGCATAAGATGCACTAAGAAGCGCTAATCATAGTGTAGTACTCTCCCTGCTTTCTCACATTTTTTCCCTGGCGTGTAATTTGAGCTGTGTCTAATTGAAATAATCATTTTAGTATTAGTTTTACCAGTGCATGTCAAAGGAAGGCTATTATCTCAAGATTCTTCACGTAAAAACTTAACAAGAAAATATAAGTAAGCCTTTTCTTAAGGTAAACGCTAATTTTAAATGATGTATAAAATGTAGGAATATCCCTGCATTTTTAGTGAAATATTCATAGGATTTCAGACATCCATTGAGTCCTGGACAAGTCTCTATAATATGTGTAATTCTTTTTTTATCTTACACATTTGTGCATCTCATTTACAGAAATTATTTCACTTATTTAAAATATTTTTTAATCAATTTTGCATCAACTTTCAGTTGACGTATGATTAGCTGTGCTTTTTACTAAAATTCTATCACTTTAGTAGTTCACAATAAATCAGATCTAAACTTCCAGCAAATGTGCACATCTGTAGGTAGAATCCTATTTCATTTCAACTAAATAACTAAAATACAAATCACAAGAGCAGAAACAAGTTACATAGTGCTTCTTCCTCTGGAACCATGATATACTTATTTTAAAATGTTCATTAAATTAAGCCATTCAAAGCATCAGCAGTTGTCTGATGGCAGCACTTTTTCACCTGTTAACAAAACAATACCGCTGTCTCCTTTCCAGCTCATGTTTCAGTACCTTCCTAATAGAGTTTATTTTGAACACAGATAATACATGTTGTAAATACCAGAGAAAAAACAGAAAATGTGGAATTTTTGGTTTAAGGGGAGTGAGAATTCTCAGGAATGTCTACAACTGAAGATGGTAACATGACATGTCAGAAATCTCTAAAGTAAGCAAAGACCCTCAGGTATCTAAGTCTAGAAAAGATGGAACTATGCCCTTTTCTACAGAGGATCCTACATTACCACCCACATTATTTTGGCTTGCATTAGAAAGCTGTAGATTTTTTCCAGCCATGAAGTTCATACACTAACTAGCAATCATAGCAGGACGTTTAAAGAACTTCCATAACAAGTTTCTGGTAATATACACAGTTGGTGATTTTAATCCTGACTTCTACAGTATGTGCTATCTGTAACTATGTAATTATACTGTGCTACCATAAATACAACTCATAATGACCAGTAGAGATATTTGGAAAAGTGCAGTAGAAATGAAACTAGAAACTACCAGAAAGTCTTGTAGGAAAAGAAATAAAAAAGGAAAGGATAAAGAAAGGAAAGGTTTTTATAGTTCAAGTGGAATTTGTAGCTTTATTTTGATAGAGAGATTGAACATTTGTGTGTGTACTTCTATTTACATGCAGTGATGATATTTTTTTCCTCTGGTCCTAGTAACAAAACAAAGAGTTCTTATTACAGGGTATATAGTTCATCTAGGACTTTCCAATTCTGACCAAATCCTCACTGTGAATCTGGCACTGGCAGAAGTGTGACATTGAGGTTTTTTTCAGCCTATGTGAAAGCTTACTGTAGAGCTCTGGATTCAGAAAGTAATTTTCTACTTTCAGAAGAAGTATTCGTGGCATGGAACAGTTTATGTGTCGACTCTACTAAAGCCAGCAGTCATTGGTGTGGTAAAAGAAACAAAATTGATAAATTAGATCATATTAATTTGAATTCAAATTACTTTGTCATATATCACGTTCACAAAAAGCTCATATTCATTTGTGTCCCTTCAACCTATTACAAACTGCAAACATGCATTTCTCTAAAGCAATTTACATAACAAAAACTATGTACCATTCCAGAGTATTGTTAGGTTACTGATAAAAGCTCATCTGCACCCACAAAGGAGCCCGGAGAGACAATGGCAAGTGGGGAGAGCCCAAACAATGCCCTGCCAAGCCTCCTCAAAGACCCATCACTGGAGCTATCAGTCCATCAAAGGACCACCTCCATGCCCAGAGGAGAACAGGAGCACAAGGGTCTGGGTGTCAGTGACCAGGCAGATCCCAGTGAGTGACACCATGCATCAGCATTTTGGGTAGGATTAGAGGTCAGAGCCTTATGCCTGTGGTGTAGCATCTGGCCCAGGGGATGCAAAGGCCACAATCCGAAAATACTCCAGAGGCCATCATAACTCGGCACTATAAGTGATAAAGTTTCAGTGCTCAAGAAAGTTCCCTGTAACTGCTTCATTTACTAATGAAGATGTAATCACATATAAGAAATTTTAAAGATGAGGTAGTGGTCACTGCAATGAGCCCTGGTATCAGCTCAGCAGCAGCCCTCCTGTTGACAGAATTTAGCAAATATATAC
Source organism: Tapera naevia (assembly GCA_033556795.1). Lineage (NCBI taxonomy): Eukaryota > Metazoa > Chordata > Aves > Cuculiformes > Neomorphidae > Tapera > Tapera naevia. The sequence goes on along the minus strand of JAUMJJ010000172.1, from coordinate 9,462,232 downwards.
AGGCACATTCCTGCTGCCCATAGTTTATGGTCATATTCTGATTTGATAACAACGTTACCCAGGCTGTCTTCAAAAAATTACACAGGATGTTTAATATTACTACAGATACTGCAAAACAATAAAAAAAAAATCAAGCTCTAAATCTATAATCAGGAAATCTTTTAAAAGTACCTTATTTAGGGAGTGCAGTAAATGCTTTAGGCAATTTGAGAGTTACGTAGAATATAAAATACAAGGAATGGGTTTCAAGGTAATGAATCCAGCAAAAGGACAAAATGTGTTATTTTGAATGATTGCTACTTGATGAGACTATGATCAAATCTCAAGCTCCATCCTATTAGACTAAGCAGGAAGGTCAAATATGCAACAGTAATTGGATTGACATGATGCGGTTAGCAAAAAAGATCAGTAGTACCAATTCTGCCTTTAATTTTGTGAAGTCTGGATTATATTTAAACTGTGCAAAAAGCAGAAGCTCTTACAACTTATAAAAATGAGGAAAAAAATCTCCAGGCCTATACACCATAGGTTGTAATAAACATAAAATATGCTGTATCGGAGAGCTGAAACAATAAAATAATATAGAGTACTTCTATTAAAAAAAAATCTCAACCAAAAGGCCTATGGTTGAATATTTAAACGTCGATTTTTATTCAAAGGACATATTCTCAAATAATATAAAACAGGTCAGGTCTATATTAGACCATAAGGAAACAGAAGGGCTTAACTCAACAATCCTCCTTGTCCCTGCACTGTGGATTTGAGTGCATCTGAAATGAGAGACACTGCAGTTATAAGACATTTTTGTATTCCAAATATTCTGGCAAGCCCCCTCAGGGCTTTCTTTCTTTGGCTTTGCTTTCCAGGACCCTTGAGGAGAAGAAACCACACTAAACTCAAGTGCACACCCATTACACCCAAAAGAGCCTTCTCTATCTTCCTTCATGCCCCTCTTCTGCTGAAATAGTTAAAATAGCTAAAAGAGGTATTTAGTGTAATTGAGAAACAAGACTAAGATTGCTGTGTACTCTGAGATAAGCAAAAGAGGTTAGTTCAGTTATGGATAATTAAATTAAAAAATCATGATTGTCTGGATTTGGATTCATGTTTTCATCTTCTGAGGGAAACTGAATATATGAATGCATATTTTACTGCAAAGATAAGTTTAAACACCTCAGAATCAGTATTGAATTAACATTGTAATAGATAAATAAAGTTTTGTTTCAGCCAGATTGTGATAGTTGAAATCAGTAGGGGGTGGGGAAGAATGTAGGTTTCCAAATACCCAGTTAAGGACATTGTAAATAACCTTTCAAGACTCATTTTAATGTGAAGCGCGGACAGGTAATGTACATGTATAGGCGTATTGGAGAATGCAATGAGTATGTAACATATTGCTGTGAATCAGAACTGGTGGTATGCATGTGAAGGGGGGGGGGGGAAGTAACTAAATGGATGAAACTAAATGATTATGTATAATAAATGTACACGAGTGTCCATCCTCTTATGCACCCAGCGCTGTAAATAAATCTCTTTGCTTCTAAGACTTTGTCCTCTCTAAAATTCTATATGTTAGCTGGCATTTTTCACAACATGAATCAGCATAGAGATGTTAATCTTTTTTTAGTAGCATTCTTTTAGGTTTTTTTTGGTAAATTGCACTGCAATTTTATTTTCTCAGTACTGAAAGAATGGGAAAGAAGATCTTAAAAAATGTAGCAGTATGAGAAATTCACACAAGAATGAAAATTCCAAATGCCCTAAAATTAATTCTTCCAACACATGCAAAAACATATGCAGTTAGACATACATGCACACATATAGAGTGATGTTGGAAACAGTAAACAGTCATTGTAGCAGAGTGAGGCATTCACTAATGACCTTTTCAGTCATCATTTCAAATCTGTATTTTATTTATACAGTTCTCCAGTTTTGGGAATTCATAGAAAAAAAACCCTCAGTCTTCATCAAAGCTACACTGAATATTTTTAAAATTTGTAACCATCTTGACAACTACTTTCCAATTTTGCTAAAAATGCCATAGTCATCGTTGTTACAAGATAAAAAATAGGTTTCATCTCACTTCAGGAAAAATGGACAAGAGGAGGTTCCACTACAGAAACAGATATACTTCTATTCATTTTCCATATGGAAGCAAATTAGAGTGGTTTGAATTGAACAGAATAACAAAATCAGACGATTATGAATTTAAGGGCTGTATCATAGTCATACACGGAAAAGGTAAATTAAAGCAATCAATGTCAACAGATCACAAGGATGGGCATTGTAAGGCAAGTTATCAAGGCCAGAGCTAATTCTCTCTGAGCTAATACCAACTGGTTTCCAGTGGACCATATTCACCCTTTTTCCTGCAAAAGTAATAATTTAAGTATGGGATTGGTGCCTAGTATACCTGGGCTCTGGGCTGAAGGAAATCAGAGCTGAGATTCCTGGGCTGGTGGGCAAATGACGAGTAGCTAAGCCAATGGCTTGGGAAAGTTACTGTTATTTCTCAGAACAGGTGCTCCATCCAAAAATCAAGCTCATGTGGTTGCCCAAGAAAACTGCGAAACACAATGTCACAACAGACTAACATCAACCAAATGGAAAATTTTACCCTGAAACAAAAAGCAACAGCGGCAAATAGAGGATTAAAAAAACCCAACCAAACAAACACCCCTCACCCCCTCCAATATTAAAAAGAGCAAGAATGTCATTGTACTTTATCTTAAAACTGCCCTAACATCCTCAGGATTTCTTGAAGCAGATGTGCTTTCTTTGTACTTCTAGCATGCACAAGTTGGGTGACAACCACATAGAGGAATTCTATTTATGGAAAAGGAAAGCATAAGAAAAAATGTGTCCTCCAAGAACTTGTGCTGCAGTATATTTTCAAAGGCTAAAACAATTCGCCTTCAAAAATCTGAAATCTCCCAGTGGTTTTATCTAATTTAAAAAATGTAAATATATTCAACACCTACATTTTTATGTTGAGGTATTTGTAGATGTTTGTAGATACCAGAATGGAGCTACAGAAGTTTGTTTTCAAAGGTAGATCAGCAGAAATTATAAGTAGATGGAATATCATTAGCTTTAAATGGCATATGTATCTCTCAACAGATTTTACAAGGTATTAATGCTTTAGATGTCTTGAGATAATTATTAGAACAAAGTTTTATTTTAATATTATGATCATTCTAAACTGAGCCTTCTCTGTCTTTAAACAGCAGGATTTCTCTAATACTGTACATGCCTTTATAATTACTTTACTTCAATGTAATACTTTAATGAAGACCAGTTTAATTAAATTAAATTTCTCCCTAGTGGTAACTCAATCAAAACACATTCTACCCTCATTATGTTATCTGTAGGAGCCCAACGTGGTAAGTGCTATACGAAAACCTGGTTTTAATGAGAACTGTCATAATATAATGTATTTGAGAGTCAAGTTACAGAAACTTTAAATGTCATATAACAAAGAACTATATATTTAGATGAGAGGGTAGACATTTCAGTACTAATTGGTTCTGTTTAATATTCTCCTTTAAATGAGGTTATTTATTGCTTATTTATAACAGGCATCTATCTACCTAGAAGTTTATACTGTGTGCAAGTTGCCGTGACTAAACTTTCACAGATAAATATTTTTCTTAATGATTAGGACAGCAATAATTGAAGTTTATTTTGATATGATGTTCCCTGTCACTTACTGCGGAGATGTTTAACAATGACATGCTCGTAACATATTTACAAAGACTCTAATTTTAAAAAGGCTTTTTTAGAAATGTGTATAATACACATCTTGTTAATATTAAAGTGGTTTCTCTGTAAACTGTACATCAAGAGTAGACTTTATAAACTATTATTTTTCCATCTCTTGATCTCTGCTATTCGATAACAAATGGATTCAGTAACCTTAAAGGTAGCCAGAAGTTAAATTAGGAGGGATAAACCACTAAAATACTAGATTAAGGCCTCATGTACCTTTTCTCTCTGTCTCCTGGTTGACATCAGAATCCTAATGCCACAACTAGAAACACATTAATATGATGAGGAATTTGCTATGGAGTGAACAAGGTAAGTATTTTTTTGTAAAACCTAGGAATGGACTAGAACATAAAGCACAGTAGAGACACAGCCTATCCCACATCTGGTTGTGCTGACCTCCTCCAGTTGCCTGCATGTTTCCCTCAACCCAAACCTCATTCTGTCACCCTTGTACACCTGGTAAGGTCCAGGCTTACAAAATGGATGGCTGCCAAGCTGCCTTCTTACTCAGATGCATCTTTGCAGGTCTTAGACATGTTCAGAAAAGAGGTGATTAACACCTTGATTGCATCTCTATGATGCTCACAACCAGAAAAAAAAATATTGAAATATAGCAAAGTGTATAAAAAAAGCAACAGTGTATGATGACTCTTCTGTATAGCAATAAACTGTCACAATCTGTGTTGTCGATGGCTAACTGCAACATCTTATTTTTGACTGCAACATCTTTGGTGGCTGTAGTACACACCCAACTCAGCAGAATTTTGTCCTTACCAGCTATCCATTTTGGAGCAAACACTCATTTTTCTTACTTTGTTCCACTTCTGACAGAACTTCCCATGCCACTTGCTATGGGAGTACTTTCAAATTTGAGCTTTCATGCTATGAAGATGCACGCTAGGCAGAACACAATATTTGCTTGTTTTGAAACCCCAAGTAAGCGCTCTTGAACCTCATAGCCTAGTAAAAATTTTATTGCTATTACTAGTACTAACAGGCTAAAGACTTTATAAGAACTGTCTTACAATAACTGCAGGGGTCCAGTCCTGGCCTGAAAGGCTTGCTATCAACCTGTTATGACAACCTGTAGTGTGAGTCAAAGCTAAACACCAGATGTCTCTTCTTTTGATCTCCTTCTGTAATGACCTTATTGTTACATTCAAAAAGCAAAACTTAGTCTGGCTTCTCAGTAGGCTCTCCATGTAACTGATACCAGCAAATGATCTTTTACTTTTCAAAACCTTAGCTGAAGAAAATTATGAGGATAATTCATCCATCTCTATTTTTTGAAGCACTGGAATTCATAGTAAGAAGAGCAGGTAATGCAAGATTTAAGTATCACAGTATCACAGTATCACAAGGTTGGAAAGGACCTCTGAGATCATCAAGTCCAACCTATAATCTAACACTAACACCAACACTAACACCAACCATCACCTAAACCATGGCACTCAGTGCCTCATCCAGTCTCCCTTTAAACACCTCCAGGGTCGGTGACTCCACCACCTCCCTGGGCAGCCCATTCCAATGGCCAATCACCCTTTCAGTGAAGAATTTTTTCCTCATATCAAGTCTAAACTTTCCCTGACGAAGCTTAAGTCCATGCCCTCTGGTTCTGCCACTGGTCACCTGAGAGAAGAGACCAACCCCTGCCTGACTACAACCTCCTTTTAGGTAGTTATAGAGAGCAATGAGGTCTCCCCTGAGCCTCCTCTTCTCCAGGCTAAACAGCCCCAATTCCCTCAGTCGCTCCTCATAGGGCTTGTGCTCCAGCCCCTTCACCATCTTCGTTGCCCTCCTCTGAACACATTCCAGTATCCTAACATCCTTCCCAAACTGGGGGGCAAAGAACTGGACACAATATTCAAGGTGAGGCCTGACCAGTGCCGAGTACAGGGGGACGATAACTTCTCTGGTCCTGCTTACTACACTATTCCTGATGCAGGCCAGGATGCCATTGGCCTTCTTGGCCACCTGGGCACACTGCTGGCTCATGTTGAGCTTCCTGTCCACCAGCACTCCCAGGTCCTTTTCTGCCTGACTACTCTCTAGCCACTCTGTCCCCAGTCTGTAGCTCTGCATGGGATTGTTGTGTCCAAAATGAAGTACCCGACATTTGGACTTATTAAACATCATCCCATTAGAATCAGCCCATCTCTCCAATCTGTCCAGGTCCCTCTGTAGGGCCATCCTACCCTCTAACAGATCAACCCTTCCTCCCAGCTTGGCATCATCTGCAAATTTGCTGATGATGGACTCAATCCCCTCATCCAAATCGTCAATAAAGATATTAAACAGGACGGGACCCAATACCGTTCCCTGGGGGACACCACTGGTGACCGGCCGCCAACTGGATGAGACACCATTCACCATCACTCTTTGGGCTCGGCCATCCAACCAATTCCTAACCCAGCACAAAGTGCTCCCATCTAGGCCACGGGCTGCCAGCTTCCCTAGGAGTCTACTGTGGGAGACAGTGTCAAAGGCCTTGCTAAAGTCCAGGTATACCACATCCACAGCCTTCCTCTCATCCACCAGGCGAGTCACATGATCATAAAAGGAGATCAGGTTGGTCAGGCAGGACCTACCCCTCCTAAATCCATGCTGGCTGGGCCTGATCTCTTGACCGTTCTGCAGGTGGTGCATGATTTCACCCAGGATTATCTTCTCCATGATTTTACCTGGGACCGAGGTCAGGCTGACAGGTCTGTAATTACCTGGATCATCCTTACGGCCCTTCTTATGGATGGGAGTCACATTGGCCAACTTCCAGTCTTCCTGGACCTCTCCAGTGAGCCAGGACTGCTGAAAGATGATGGAGAGCGGCTTAGCAAGCTCATCCGCCAGCTCTCTCAGCACCCTAGGATGGATCCCATCCGGCCCCATAGACTTAGGAGGGTCCAAGCGGCTCAGCAGGTCTCTAACCTCCTCCTCATGGATTGCAGGAGGGCCATATTTCACCCTGCCCCCATCAACCACTTCAGAGGGCCAACTGTCAAGCGAGCTGACATCCTTGTTGTTAAAAACTGAGGCAAAGAAGGCATTAAGTACCTCAGCCTTCTCTGCATCTCTGGTTACTATATTTCCCTCCACATCCAACAAGGAGTGGAGGTCGCTGCCGCCCTTCTTTCTGCCATTGATGTATTTATAAAAACTCTTCTTATTGTCCTTAACAGAAGTGGCCAATTTGAGCTCCAGCTGGGCTTTTGCTTCCCTGATTTTCCTCCTACACGACTTAACAACATCCTTGAACATGACCTGACTTACATCCCCTTCTTTCCAACGATGATACATCCTCTTTTTCTTACTTAGTTCCTTCAGAAGTTCCCTACTCATCCAGGCCGGCCGTCTGCCCCTACGACTCTTCTTACAACACACAGGGACAGCCCGCTCCTGCGCCTGCAAAATTTCATTCTTGAAGTATATCCAAGCTTCCTGGACCCCCTTGCCACTAAGAGCTATTTCCCAGGGTACTTTCCTGACCAGTTCCTTAAATAATCCAAAATCTGCCCGCCGAAAGTCCAGCATTGATGCTCTGTTCCTGGCTTTTCCTATTACATTGTTCAGAGAGAACTCAATTATCTCATGATCACTACACCCCAGACAGCCTCCGACAACAACATCACTCACCAGCCCATCTTTGTTTGTAAACAGCAAGTCAAGCAGAGCCTCACCCCTGGTGGGCTCACTCACCAGCTGTGACAAAAAGCAGTCCTCAATACACTCTAAGAACCTCCTGGACTGCCTCCTCTCAGCAGTATTAAGTTTCCAGCAGATATCTGGAAGGTTAAAGTCTCCTAAAAGAATAAGGGCAGCCGATCTAGAGGCAGCCTCCAGCTGTTTAAACAACAGAAGATCCAAATCCTCCTCCTGGTCGGGCGGTCTGTAGCACACTCCAACCAAGAGGTCAGACTTGACTGCCCCTCTGACTCTTACCCATAGGCACTCAACCTGGTCATCACTGATCTCAACTTCAACAGTATCCAGGGTTTCCCTAATGTAGAGGGCCACCCTTCCACCCCTCTTCTCACGCCTGTCTCTCCTGAAGAGCCTGTAGCCTTCCATGGCAGCACTCCAGTTATGACAGTCGTTCCACCACGTTTCCGTGATGGCAACTATATCATAGCTCTCCCGCTGGACCAGGACTTCCAGCTCCTCCTGCTTGTTTCCCATACTGCGTATGGGAAGTAGCAAGTGTTCGTTTCCATGTCTTTTGATAAAACTAGCTACAGTATCTCAAAACTACATTGGCAGGTAACATAGGTTTTTTCTCAGTGCTCACATTCTCTTTTCAGGAGATGTAATCACTGTTGCTGTCAAGAAATCACAATAACTGCGAAAGAACATCTTCTGAATATAAAAGTGCACCAGGTCAAATTAAGGCAATGCTGGAAAGAACTAAAATTACTTGCAGCAAGTCAAGAAATGGACTGCGCTAGACAAAGCTAACTCAAAATCAGCTCAGTGTACATTACAACCACAGAATATTTCCATAAAAATGCAGTTAATGCAGATAGGACTTGTCCACAAGTGATTTCCTACTGTTAGGGAACAACCATTGAGCAGAAAGTTTATTAAAACATAAATCTTCAAAGAATAGCTCACCCTTGACCAGCCTCTTGCTAGAAACTTTTACCAAAAGCAAAACAGAGTATTTCCTGAATCACTCTATAATCACAGAATCACAATAAACAATAGTTTCAACCCTGTGGACTTTTTGTAATTTAAATATGTACAAGGTTTTACAATATTACCAAAGGTATTTAAGTAATATTAAAGGTATTTAAAGGAAGAGTTTGGTCTGTATTTCTGTGTAATTTGCTTGGAGTTTCCAGGTTTGGTAATTAACAATATAATGTTTCAGAACTTATGTTGAATCAGTTATAACTGTGTATGTTTGATAGCTTTGAAAAGGTGGCCCTATAAAAAAGCCATTCACAAACTACAAACTTCAGAAAGACAGCTTTGAAAAATCTCTGCCTCAGCCTAATGATTAAATACTAGGGTAAAGGTTTTAGTTTGTAATGATGAAATACTTATTTTTAATGAAAAAATTATGTTCTGAAGGATATTACCTGTTCTATGATTTATGAATCTCATAAACTGGTTGCTAGTTATTTACGTGTGAGTATATTGACATAGTTCAACAACACTATGGAAAAAAAGCCCAAACAATAAAACAGGCAAGAATGAAGAAAAAAGGCTACAAAATGACCAATTCTTTAAGACACACTTCCAAGGACTGTACAGGGGAAAGGTGAGGAGCATTTTTGTGCAGAGGACTGAATCTAATTCTGATATCTGCAGGAAAAAAAAAAAAAGATAATTTGAGTAGGTTTTGGAGAAATTATTTGGGGAAGAAGAAGGAAAACCAAATTCAGGTTTAATTCAAACAAATTACACTTGCCTAGCTTAGACTCGTGAAGGTATGTAACTACTCAACAAATTCCACCTTCTCATTTTAAGTCTTCTTGCTTGTTCTTAACCTGCTGGCAAAATTGCAGGTGCTACTCACATGAGGTTCGTTCTGTATTTCATTTCCTGACAGTCTTATCATCCTTTTCCATTTCTGCAGTGACAGAAGTTATGATTTGAGCAATGTCAGCTGGTTTTCATTCCTCTGCTCCAGACTGAAACTGCTATTGATTTATTCTGTGTAGACACAATGCTTCCTTCCTTTCTCTGCTTCGTTTCACTTTTTATTTTTGCATTTCACTTGCTCCAGTCCATGGATCTTTGCATGTTTATTTCATTCATTCACAATCCCAAACTAATTCTTGGTATCTGTTCACTAATTTGAAAATTTTCTCTCTATTTTTTCTTTATTTGTCATGTGTTTTCTTAAGTTAATGCCCCTCAGATCTTACCCACCTTAGTGTTAGACAAAGACAGGTAGGAAGCTAATGGAAAACAATTTCTCAAGTAACACAAAGAGGTCAAACTTTTAATATGAATGTGAAAGTAGCAACGGTAGCTCAGAATATGACAGGAACATATAATAATTTAATTCTCTCATGCTGGCATATACCTTACATAAGAAGTAATAGAATCCCACTTATTTTCTTTTGGCAAGTAAGAAAATATTAATTTACAGCTCATACATACAGTGAGATTTAAGGGAAAATAACTTAAAATCTTATTTCAAGATGACAAATCGAAAAAAATGAAAGCTAAGATTATTTTTAAAATGTAGAAAGAGTATGACATGCTATGCTTCCATAACAGTATATAAAATTAACTGCATGTTTATAACATTATTTATCCCTGATTTAAACAGAATCTTTCTAGCAAATATATCTAAATTTGAAAACTGAGCATTTACTCCAATCACATCTCAATTATACTTTTAAGATAAGTGGAGTGGAATGCAAATAATTGAGCCATTGCTGAAGTTCACTGACTAGCTTAGTAAGCGAATCTCATTTTGGAATGGACTAGATATTAACATGCAATACAACATAACCAGCTTGCAGACTTAATTGCTATGAACTGCTACAAAAGAAATACGTTTCAAATGAACTTGCATTCAGAAAGAATTGTAAAGGTAAGGGTGAAGGAAGCCAATTAATAATTGGAATGTAACGTTCACGCAGACATCTTGAGTACTTAAGAAGTCATACCAAGCCCACTGTAATGAAATGTAGCTATAATATTACAGTAGTTTGGGTTATTTTTATTTTTTATTTTATTCTTTGGCTTAATGCATTACCAATTGATCTATCTATTTCTTTAACATTCTAGTACAGTAGATACTCTAAGAAATACCTGGGGGAAAAAAAAGAGATATAAGGTATATTTAGTAAGCACTGATTTTATTTAGTATCAGGAATAATTTTTTTCTGCAGAGTGAAATAGATTCAATATTATTGTTTTACAGCCTCTGTGTGGCCCACATATTGTGTTCCATAAAAGTTTCATTTAGCAGAAATTCTTCAAAGAAATTTAGTAGTGTGCTACTGTGAACTACTGTAATTTACATATGCAGATTTTGTCTCCGGAAAGAGTGGCCCTACATCTGCAGTGTACCATTTCTTTTCCTTCTCTTCTTTTGTCTTTTTTTTAGTTAATAAATATGCTATTTACTGAGGAATTGGGGTTTTATATGCATTTTCTATCCTGTTATTAAAGATATTTTTTTAAAGAGGTGCTATTTTTACTACTGGAATCATCAGCTGGACCTGAAAGTAATACATACTTCAAGTAGTGAAGATATTTGTCTCTTGTACAGTCTTCCATTAAAGATGTACATTTTGTATTTGCCTCTCTACTAAGGGCATAAAACCTCATTCAACAAGAGACTAAAAGGCAACACTGTGTTATTACTGTTGAACAACTCATTAACTCAATGCATTTTTTCCTCATTTTTTTGCTATTTTCAGGGAATAAATGGAGCTTACTGTCCATATGATTTTCTACTGCTTATAACTAGGCTAAAAGTGAATGTAGTTTCATGAGAAAAGCAATGCATCTCATGAACTTGATAAGATTCTGTATTAAAGATCAAAAACTGCTTCACAATCAGCACCTGGGTCAGGGCAGTTCCAAGCTCAAATACAGGCCAGGTGGAGAATGTATTGAGAGTAGCCCTGAAGAGAAGGACTTAAGGGTGCTAGTGAATGAGAAGCTCAACACGAGCCGGCAGTGTGCGCTTGCAGCCTGGAAAGCCAGTCCTGGGTTGCATCAAAAGAAATGTGACCAGCAGGTTAAGGCAATTGATTGTGCCCCTCTACTCTGCTCTCATGAGACCTTGCCCAGAGTACTGCGTTCAGTTCTGGAGTCCTCAGCACAGGAAGGACATGGATCTGTTTGGAGTGAGTTCAGAGGAGGGCCATGTAGATGATCAGAAGGCTTGAGCACGTCCCATACAAGGACAGGCTGACAGAGTTGGGCTTGTTTAGCTTGGGGAAGAAAGGACTCTGGGGGAGGCCTTATAGCTGCCTTCTATGCAGTGACAGGACAAGCGGTAACGGTTTTAAGCTGAAAGGGGGCAGATTTCATTAGGAAGACATTTTTTGCTGTGAGGGTAGTGAGGCACTAGAACAGGTTGCCCAGGGAAGCTGTGGAAGCCCCACCCCTGGAGGTATTCAAGGCCAGGTTGGATGGGGCTTTGAGCAACCTGATCTAGTGGAAGGTGTCCTTGCCCATTGCAGGCGAGTTGGATGTAGATGATCTTTAAGGCCCCTTTCAACCCAAACCATTCTATGATTTGATGATTTTATGACCCGATAATTCTGAGTTACTGAGAATTAAAAAAAAAACAAACAAAAAACAAAGGAAGACAATTAAGACACAATTATTTTGTCACAAAAATGTAAGCAAAAAGTACACATAAGAAGCAGAAACCTGAATCCAAAAAATGGAACAAAAAAACGCTGTCAAGATTTTAGTCATTGTGTACTACATTATAAGATATATCATCAAAAGCAAACATTGAAAATGCTGGCAGGAATATAGCCAAAAAAGGAAACAAACCCCACAATATGTAGCAAACTAGGTAAAACAGCAGTCATAGTTAAATAACTGAATTATCCTGACTCTGATAGCCACCTATGTTTCTTGTCGGGAACACAAACAAGAACAAATGTTCTACTGCCACAAAATGCTATAACATTATTGTAACACTAGTGCTGTAATGTCTACCCAGATACCTTTTTCATGTTCACAAAAGACTACAGAAATCACATCCTTTCTTCTAGTGCCAACTCTGTTGTACCTACAACTTCATTCTGAAGATATATATATTTATATTTATAAAGCTTAGTTCAAGCTTTATGAGACATAAACAAGTTAAATTTTGCTTAAATATGAAAGAAAAATATAAATTAATATTGTTGTTAAATATGGTAATAATTAAGAGTTGTGGATTTACTTCTCTGAGATGCAGACTTTGTTAGTGATATGAAGAATATGAAGATAATTCCAGTACAGAATTACTATTCAGGGGGATTTCTGACTTCTTATGATACAATTGTACTGTATGCTAAACCATTGTTTTAGAAAAGCACATAGTTGTAGTTTACAAGCATCAAAATACTTACACTCTTTTTGTCCTCTAAACAAGCTGCTCTACTCTTTCTTCCATAACCTCTCAAATCTCTTGACTCTGCCAGAGAATTCCACATTAGATCTGCTAATTGTAAAACCCCTTTGCAAAGTCTAGGACAGCTCTTTGTGACCAACTCTCCAAGGCCAACTCTCCGTGGGACAATGGTACACAGCCAACTCTTTACAGTGACAACTCTATGCGTGAAGCTCCAAATCCTGACCCTAACCTTAACCCTAAACCTAACCCTAACCATAACCCTAATTCAAACTATGACACTCTCCGCGTACAGTTGTCCCTGTGGAGAGCTGGCTGTGTACTGTTGTCCCATAGAGAGTTGGCCACTGTGTACAGCTGTCCACAGAGAGCGGTCCCTTTCTGCCATTTCCATTCAGTCTTCTCCGAAAAATTATACTTACCATAGCAGCAGTAAACTCGATTGCCAAACATTCTTGCGTGACTAAGAAAAAAGATCAGATTCAAAAATGTAGAAGACGTGTTTCACAGTTGGCAGAAGCCATGGAAGAACTGACAGAGGAGAGCAGTATTAACAGATTTACCTTCTTCCAAATCTCAAAAATAGCTGTAAAACATCATTGTATGTGCAAATTCAGGTGTCATTAATGACATGCTGTACTTAAGTGGTTGCTGTTACATGGTACAATCTTCAGAATTGTGATATTTTTCCATGCATTTGGTAGAGAAAATAGAAAAGTTCTTTGAGGTGAAGTTAGAGCTCCTGCTAAGGTTGACAGAAGTGTGCACTGCATTAAATGAAGCTTGAGAAAGCAAAACTGCTACCGTGCATTCATAAAATAGTTGTAGGTGAAGTTATTAAGTAATCTGTCATGTCAAATTTACGTTTATGTTACTGGCATATAGTGCCAATAATGAAACTTCCTCACCATATATACAAGAAACCTTTACTGATGCCCTTTCTGTGGCATTCATTCACTTTTGCTTAAAATTACTTCTACAGGTTTAACTGTTAACTGTTCCAGCGTAAAAGAATTTTGATGTCTGCTCTTCAAGACTGACATATTTTGTCAGTGCAATTCTGCTTAAAATAGGTAGCTATTCAAGAGATATTATTTAAAGCTTATAGCAACAATCATCTTCTGTGGGAACTGCTTAAACAGAGAAATAATTTTCAGAAGTTCAAAGAGATCACCCATATAGAGAGAAAAGTATTCTTAATTCTTCTTTTTCATTTAACATAGCTGGTGCTTGTCTAAATTCTCTGCTGGAAAAGAGAAAACATAAAAGTAGTCCTATATCCAAAATCCATTACCCTGATCCTAAATGGGGTTTGTGGCATGTATTTCAGAAGTTTTTGGGGACACCCAACAGAAATTACTGTCTCCTGGTTTATAAAGGACAGATGCTGTATTTCTGATATGGCCCACAGAACAAAATACATTCACTTTCTGTACTGCTGAAATTAAAAAAGTATTGTTTTGTTCTGTAAAATTATTACGATTCACGGTCATAATAATAATTAGATTGCTCAAGCAAAAGAAAACAAAACCAGATGGAAATATTTTTGTTGTCAAAAGCCTTTAAACTGTTCAGAGTGTGTTCTTTTGCAGTACTGGTGTAGTTCTTTGCTCTGTTCTCAATGCACTATCAAGTTAGTACGAATCTGGTGTCAAAGAAATTGCTTTTCTTATATCATCTCACTGTAACATAGCAAATAGTTTTAGCAATATAACACTGCTGAATTGTAATGAAGCCAGAAAATATGTCACAATGTCAGTCATATCATCCAACATAAAAACCAGTTAGCAAATTAGTATTGTAGGAAGGACAGAAAATTCTAGTGAAAGAAGTCAAAATATCACAAGATCTGTACATCTGGTGAGTTTTACAATCAATCAAGTCTAACCTATTGCAGCAGTTATATTTTACAAACGTTAAGTTCAAAGCAATTTGGGTACAGCTTTAAAGTTTAACTGCTTAGACAACTTCTGATGATACTTATGTCTAACCAGGAAAAAAAGAGTGATCAGTTTTGCAGTTTTAGGACTTGTCCTCTTTGAGGCAGCTGAACCTCTGGTTGCTTTAGGAACAATGCAGCCTAAGAATTATCCCTCAAGTGACAGTCAGGACTAAGAGCAGAAGTCAGCTATATTTTAAGTATGTAACCTCTTATTTATGGCTTTCTCTCATAGCACTCTTCTACCAGTTTTATAACCTCAAACTTTTCCTTTTAATTTTACTAGAATATTTGTAGCTCACACCAGTGTAATATTGAGGATGGACTTGTGTTCATCTCACAGACCTAGGTCTCCCTTGCAATAGGCCATCTAAAGTTGCATTGGAAATGACAAAACCTCAAGGATACCAGATTGTAGGGGCTGAAAAAGTCGATTTGAGAACTGAGAGGGAAGGAGAGAAGGAGGGAAGGAAGGAGGGAGGGAGGGAGGGAGGGAGGGAGGGAGGGAGGGAGGGAGGGAGGGAGGGAGGGAGGGAAGGAGGGAAAAAAAAAAATCCTTGGTCATTACCCTCTTCGAGCTCCTATACCAAAAGGCAGGGTGTAGCTAGATCTCCTGTGACTCTGGAATGAAGCCCCTGATGTTATTGTTAATGGAGTTTCTGGATACATACATGTATGTCGCCCTCTGCCTCATTCCAAGAGACACCATTTGCCTTCTGGTTTCGTCCCAGTAAGTGTGGTTTTGCCACGCTGTTCCAGACCACAGTGTCTGGGTATAAGTGACAACCATTATCAGGGTACCATGGTAAGAAAACATGTTAAAGACAAAAAGAGAAAGACAGCAACACTCCTATTTTGTAAAAATTAAAAATGAAAAAAAACCAATTTATCAAAATATGTTGAGGGTAAGAAGAGACATGACAAAAACTAGAAGTCCTCCAGTCTGACCTCATGATCTATTGTAAAAATCATACAAAATATATGATATCAGAACAATGAAAGAATTAAGAAAAAGTACATGGATAAAATATTTGTCTAATATTACTTCCACATTAGGAAGTCTCTGATTCTTACTACCTAAAAATGAAGAAAGTCAAATCAAGTATCACAGTCTTTACAAAGAAAAAGGAATACATAGAAATCAATGTAAGCATATTAATTTTAATTCCAGTCTCCTGATGAGGGTAGCTCTCAAATACATCTCAACACAGATGGCAAGATGGAATGCTGATGAATAATACATATATTTTCCAGCCTAAAGTAAATCATTTATCTCTGCAATTACAAGCTACTGAATGATTTTTTAACATGCAATTCTTGACATGTTTGTTCAGGATTAAAAGAAGCAGATTGACCTTATCCTGAACCAAACAATTGCTAACGAGATCAGTTTATTTTCAGTTTAGTTAATATTGAAACAAAATAACTGGATATTCTGTAATGGATAATTGTTGCCATTCACTCATTTTTACAGAGATTATTTACATAAAATTTAATTTTTTAGAAAAAGAATTAATTGCAATGATGTAATGGGATGAAAATATGAACAAAAAGTTGAATGGCAAGACTTCAGTTTAAATTTTTTTCTTGCAATGCTATGTACAGAAAACAACTTCCCTTTATGCATCACAGGAAAAAGGAACCCACCTTGCTTTCATTATTGCTATGTCATATAAACTGTAGGTTCTTACGCACAATTGAACTTACGAAATTGTCAGCTTGATTCATATCTATAGTTTCTTGGGAAAAGGTGAAGCTTTGCCACAAAAGAGGATTTTTAAAAAACACTTTTTATTTTGTCTTTTTCTCAGGGGGAAAGAAACCTGAAGGAGAATTTTTTGAAGCCAGGTTCATCAAGAATGTAATATAAGAAATCCCCAAAGCATGGATAAAGCATCTGTCCTGAAATAGATATTTTCACCCATGAAAGCATCCCTTTCTTTGCTAAATACCTATAGTGAAATTTTTTATAGATTCCAAAAGTTTTACATATCTTAAGAGCATCAATCAGCATTGTTTTTGTGTCTGCATTTACTTTCCATTTAATTTTATGCTGAAGATAAATAATGAATGACTGAAACTAATTTGCTATCTGTCCTAATTTTCTGTTTCATACCTTTAAACAACTGCTAAGTTACATGGAGGAGGTTTTGTGATTTTTCAATAGTATATATTAAAACATATTCTTTATACTGTCATGTAAGAGTATATAAGGGATACTGCCATTTCTTATAAAGTGAATAATAATTTACCTATGTACATATGATTTGATTAATTAGGAGTAAAAGTAATCATCTTGAAATTTTAGAATAGGATTTCTTTGGCTCAAGCTTATATTATATGTTTTCAAAAAGAGATGTGGAAATTGTTAATCACTAGCGGAATGCTGCTGGTTAAATTGAAAACCCTGGTTTTATATTAACATATTAAAAAAAGTGACGGTCATACTGAGCTTAGTAAGAGACTTTCAACCAGTGAATAATATTGTGTAGAGTAGCTAAGATGTTTCCTAAAATCTATTAGTAAAAAAAATTCAGTACTTGGAAAAGATTTTCTAAGACACCAGGGGAAATTCTGCCCTGAAGCAGCAACACTTGCATTGTGAAAAAGAAAAAATAAAATTCAGGGATAATTTAAAAAATTTTAGAAGAACTCCAGATTCAGTGTAATCTTTTCTCTATGTAAATAACTGTACTGCTCATCCAGACCAACAGCTTATAATGGCAATAATTTAGAATTCCACACATATACCTAGCAAGGCAGCTTTGTCCATAAATTTGATTGACTCGTCTCTATTGACTACATCATAGATGAAGCACTTCAGACTCCCCTACAAAATCCTATATACTTAGGGAATAAAATGTTTTTTTTACATTTTCATATCTGCAACTGGCAAATAATTGCAGATCTCTCCTTATAGTCCAAATGAATGTTAAATGTAGTCAGTAACAGAACTGTAATAGGGAGGCCTCCAGATGTATAGCAACTATCAACTTGTGGATATCACAAATATGTGAAACATTTTCCCTTGGCTGAACAAACACACAGTAATTTTCACCTGTAGGTAACACAGACAGGAAAAGGATTTAGTGCACATATGATGTGTCTCTGAGTCATCATTCTGACAAGGCAATTAAAAAAATCAAAGTAACACTCTATGCTTTCAATATGGTTCTTATAAAACATGAATTAAATTAAAATTTTACATAATACTACTCTGATTTCAGTTTGAGAAACATTAGACTGTGAAGACTTTGATGAATACCCTATTAAGATAACAGCCCAGTCAGCTGCAGTATTGTTTGTAATCTTAACGGTTTTTAGACAGCAATGAAGGAGCAATAATTTTGTTCCATTGCAAACAATTCAGCATTGAAATAACCAAAGGGCATTCAAGGAAACTACAATTCTATTATTCTTTTTTTTTTTTTTGCATCCCTTGGAGTACAATGATTACATTGCATTTGTTTTCTCATAAAATAATGTTAAAAACACAGTTAAGTGTTAACTTCTCTAGTGGTTTATTTATCTACAATGCATTTTCTCCACTATTTGAGAGCTTAAACTTCAATCTATGTGGAATAGCTAAATTACATTTACTAGGTAGTATTTTGATAATTACTCAACTTTTACTGAGCCTTTGTTTCCATTGACCTGGTGAAATCAGGACTGAAGTAAGTGCTTCTTTTCATTCAGAATCTGCCTGAAAAAAGAATGAATAACTTGTGAGAAACACAGGATTTCGGACATAATGTTCTCTCCAGAGAAGAAGTTCAGCTTCTGTTGTGGTGACTTGTTCTTCATGAAATACTAGTTTTAAGACTGCTCGTAAAAATGAAGTTTTGCAGAATTTGGCTCCAAATATTCTCAAGGACTAAAAGTTCACACTTGACTACTACATGTGACCATTCTTCAAAGAGGTTAAGCCTTTAAATAGAGTGTTGACAAGCAGCTTATGTATCTCTACAAAGGAATACTTCTAAGATAACACATAAAATTGTATTAACCTGTTACATTAGGAGACAGGTTTTTTTCTGTAGTTTCTCTTTGTGCTCTGAAATGTTTGCTTTATTGATATCAGTAGGACTGAGGTAATTTTCCTGTGGAATCAGATTCAGTAGGAAGGCAGCAGTCAGCTTAGGTCAGACCTCTTCACATCACTGACATATTATATATAAGGTAGGAGTAGACTCTATGCCATAAGAAATGAGAAGGAATCACACATTGAAAGTGCTTTATTTTTTCAGGTGGTTGGTTTGGGGTATTTGTTTTGTTCTGTTTTCTTAACAGAAATACTGACACTGCTGGATGCTCTGTAGAGTCCAATACTAAAATTAGATAAACACTTTTTTTCTAGACTGATTTGGGTTCAGTAATTATTTTGTTTAAAATTGGGTTTTTTTTTATTTTTCAGTGTATTATTAATATTTAATTTGAGGATTCACTGAGTTCTTATTCAAATTACGATATATTTTGATAGCAGCTTAATTGTGTGGGGTTTTTATCATCAGCTTTTTAAAAAAATCATTATTTTATTACCCTTAGGTTCTGAATTAATGTCTTCTCAACAAATAGCAGTCAAAGTCTAACCATTTGTTTTGTATACTTATAAGATGTTTAAATGAGAATAAACAAAATAACATTCTGTGCTCCAAATTTCCCTCTACCTCAATGTTTCCTTTTCTTCTTTCTTAGAAAGCTCTCTTATTACCATTTGATGTATTAGCTAGGTCGTATTTTCTGCCCCTTCACACTGAAGCAGAATGCCAAGTAAAGAATATTACTTACTGCCAAAGGTTTTCAGAGAGTGTAATTAAAAGTTTGTTTCCCTGTTTTTATTTAGCTTTTCCTGGCATTTGACTAATTTGGCAGCATATGGTAGGTTTGTTTATTAACTTGTGCATAGTAATTAAAGCCGTGCTTTAACAGAGACACAAAAGAAATGTGTTCTATTTATATTTGAGGGGAAGACTTTTTCTAAAAGATATATACAACATGAAAAGCATTTTTTAATTTAATTCTGAAATCTGGAGGTATCTGGATGGATTTACGTAACTGTCTTTATAAAAATTAATTCTTTATAACACAAAGGTATTAACAGGTATTTCAATTGGTGTGGCAGAAACGTGGCCTACAGAAATAATTCAGAAATGCAAGTTAATCAACTATATATACTTAGGAGACTGCCAAAATACCCTTTGGCATAAAGATTTCCATGTTTCAGGCAGTCTGTGTTCACTGTTTAGTCATTCAGAGTCCTCACCATTTGCCTTAGGAAACATATTTTTGTCCATGATAGGTAATAGAGAGTTTCACACTGACAGTATGCGTATTGGTAACTTGCTCATAATTAACAGCCGTTTCCTCTGGAAAATTGAATCTAACTTTTTGTGAATAATTAAGTAAATTCTCCCAGTTGGTAACTCTGTAAGAATGAATGCATATCATTACACACAGCAATATAATTAAGAGTCCATCTTAAATCTCTTTTTCATTAATACAACACTAGCTACTTACCATGGAATTTGACCATTACAGTATTTATTAAAAAATAATGTTAGCTATTTTCTTTTTAATCTTCAGTATTTACTGTCCATTTAATTGCCTACCCTAAAGGAAAGACAGATTTCTATGCCATAAAGTTATACAAAATTTACATCATCAATAAAAATATGCTGTCTTTTATATTGCTGTTACTCCTTTTCTTCTCTATGACTTAATATGCAGTGAAAAGCTAGTAAATTTTATCCTCAAATTTGAGGAGAGGAGAAAGATGCTTAGGATCTGATGCACTTATCAACCCTAACCTGGCAAATAAGCTCAGAAATTAATAATGAAACCAAAAAACTAAAATACAAATATGTCAAGTACTTATGATGAGACACAATGCCAGGGAGACTGGAATCTTGAGCAAAGTTATCTTGCTATGTGGAAAATGATGTTCAAAGGCTAAACTGCTTCTAACAGATGAAGAATAGATTTCTCATTAACTATACGTGCAACAGGAGAAAATTATACACTACCTTATAAGATAGAATAGAGTTATTTGATAACATCTGCACTGATTTTGGCTGGGATAGAGTTACTCTTCTTCATGGTGGCTCCTATGGGGCTATGGTTTGGATTTATGCTGAAAACAGTGCTGATAAGACAGGGGTGTTTTAGTTACAGCTGAGCTGTGCTTACACAGTTAAGACTTTTTCTGCTGCTCACACAACCCACCTGTTAGTAGTCTGGGGATATACAAGAATTTGGGAAGGGATACAGCTGGAACAGCTGATCCTATCTGACCAAAGGTATATCCTAGACATTATGCTCAGTGTATACAGCTGGGGGAGGAGAAGAAGACAAAGACAAAGACGGGACGGGACTTTTGGAGTGATGGCGTTTGTCTTTCCAAGTAACCGTTACACATGATGGAGCCCTGCTTTCCTAGAGATGACTGAACACCTGCCTGCCAATAGGAAATAGCAGATGAATTCCTTGTTTTGCTTTGTTCGTTTGTGTGGCTTTTGCTTTATCTATTAAACTGTCTTAGTCTCAACCCATGAGTTTTCTCACTTTTACTATTCTAATTCTCTCCCCTGCCCCACCAGGAGCGGGGGGTGTGTATGTGTGTGGTGAGTAAACAGTTGCATGGTGCTTAGTTGCTGGCTGGGGCTAAATAATGACAGTATGTGAAAACCTTTCATAAATCATACGCAAAAAAGCTAATTACACTTTGACTGCACTGAAATAACAGGTTACAGGTAGGGAGAACTCAATCAGGATTTTACTGTTGTCGCCCTTCTTGCCAGCCCAACAACTTGCCAGAATAAGAAATAGAACCTAATAAAATGTAATGTGTTTGCTCAAAGTGCCAGGCCGAGGGAACTGGGGTTGTTCAGCCTGGAGAAGGCTTCTGGGGGACCTCCTAGCAGTCTTCCAGTACCTGAAGGGGCTACAGGAAATCTAGGGAGGGACTTTTTGCAAAGGCAAGTAGTGATAAAATGATGCGGAAGGACTTTAAATTGGAAGGGGAAGATTAAGGTTAGGTATTAGGAAGAAACTCTTCCTGATGAGGGTGTGGAGGCACTGCCACAGGTTGCCCGGGGAAGCTGTGGATGCCCCCTCCCTGGAAGTGTTCAAGGCCAGGTTGGATGGGGCCTTGAACAGCCTGGTCTGGTGGTTGGAACCGGATGATCTTTAAGGTACCTTCCAACCCATACCATTCTATGATTCTATAAACTAGATTCCTAGAACACGTATGTCAGTCATTTTTTAGACTTTTACTATATAATAATGGCAATTGTGTATTACAGTGATGAATGATAAGCAAAATTACTTTGTATGAAATCAAATTACATCATATAAAAGTTACATGAAAGTAGAACAGAGCATAAATTGTAATTTTGCATGCATCCATTCTAGATTTGGATGTAGTCTGCAGTATTCAAGCCTCACTGCTGTCTCAAGTTCTGTGGGAAAATTTCAGGCCACACACATGAACTTAAAATGCTGTGTACACAAGGCTGCTTATTCAGTTTGCTTTCCCAAGGGCTACCACAGAGTCTTCAGCTGCACAAGGGTCAATCCCTTAATGCCTTAGATATTATGTAACAATGAAAACAAGAATATTTGTAGGTCCTCAGACTACCAAAGGATCTACAGAAGATAGGGTATGTAGCTCCACTGAGTCCCATAAATATTTATTTATTTGTTAACTGCTGCAGCAGGACCTCAAATTGCAAGTTGTCTTTATGTTTATACACTGCTTGAAGTGTCTCTGCCTATTCCCACTATAGGCATTGAATAATAATAATAGCAAGCATAACTGTCACAGCAGAAGTAGCTGTCTCCCAACAGTGGTGTGATCTGAAGTAGCCAACCCATATTCTTGACTTAACAGGTCTGTTAAGTCTTCTCATTTTCAAATACTGGCTTCCATGTGTAAAAACAAACCTATACAACTCGAGAAAGTTTTATATGTAGTGGAGAATTTGAGATCTGCTGCCTAAAAATTATCAAGTCTGCTTGCTTACAAACATGTTCAAATGCTCAGGAGCTGATGCAGAGGACTTGATATGTAAACAGATAAATAGTTTGGGGCCCACATTTAGACCACACATTTGGTATAAATAAAAAGTTTTTTAATACTTTTGAAAATAACCTTTCTACATAACTTTATTTTACCCAGCTCCTGTGCTTAGTCCTGGGAACTTTTAAGTCATTTGGGATATGGATCATGTTTGTTTTTCAAATAAAAACAGCACTGTGAAAACTTCTTGATTAGCTTGCAATCTCACAACGGAGGCTTGGTGCTTACAGCAGTTAAAGAGTGGAGCAGCAGAGCGATGCTCACAAATTCCTCCAGTGACAGAAATTCCCAGCTTTTTTCTTTAAAAAAAATCCTTCATACTGTATGGGAAGCTCGATGACAGTGAAGTGTGAACCTGTATGAGTGGCAGTGAAATAAAGCACAGGAGATTGAGTGCTAAATATTGAAAGAGCTCAAAGAATGACACAGGATTCTGAAATCAAATTATAACATATGAGAGGTTTAAGTTCACCTTCACTACGTGGAAAAAAAAAAAAAAAAAAGTAGTGCTACTCACATACATATACCTTACACAGAATCACAGAATTACTGAGATTGGCAGACACCTCTGGGACCTTTTGAGTCTGTCCAACTACTGTCCAACTCCTCTGCTCAGTAAGGGACACCTAGGGAATGTTGGCCAGGACTGTGTCCAGGCTGCTTTTGAGTATCTCCAAGGCCGGAGATTTCAACACTTTTCTAGACAACCCATTGTAGCTCTCCACAGAAATTTGCTGAATTTATTGACTTGTGAGAGGTGTGTTACTCAGAACAAAAATTTTGTTCTGGTTTGTGAAACAATGTCATTTCACGTCCTGACATGGATTAGTAACCAAAGGGTAGTGCTGGCTCAAGTAACTAGTTGTGGTTTTAAGTAAAGATAAAACCATCCATGAGGAAGGAAGGAGAGAGAGGAAGGAAAAAGGAGAGAGAGGAAGGAAAAAGGAGAGAGAGGAAGGAAAAAGGAGAGAGAGGAAGGAAGGAAGGAAGGAAGGAAGGAAGGAAGGAAGGAAGGAAGGAAGGAAGGAAGGAAGGAAGGAAGGAAGGAAGGAAGGAAGGAAGGAAGGAAGGAAGGAAGGAAGGAAGGAAGGAAGGAAGGAAGGAAGGAAGGAAGGAAGGAAGGAAGGAAGGAAGGAAGGAAGGAAGGAAGGAAGGAAGGAAGGAAGGAAGGAAGGAAGGAAGGAAGGAAGGAAGGAAGGAAGGAAGGAAGGAAGGAAGGAAGGAAGGAAGGAAGGAAGGAAGGAAGGAAGGAAGGAAGGAAGGAAGGAACTTCAACTTTCAGTCATTCTATGTACATGAGAAAAATTGTTAAGGCAAAAGTGTACTTTTACAATGGGACACAGAAGGATGAAATTAGCAGTACAAAAACTATAAAATTGGAACTACACTGTAGTTCGTAGACTCAATACATCACAGAAAACCTATACCTTAAATTCATAAAACTTGTTATGTTGCTTTTATGGAAAACAGCCATAAGTATTTTTTGTTCTTGGGTCCTATGACAATGTATAATGCATGTATTTTCAATGTGTTTGATGTCTTCCCCTTTTTTTACACTATCAGAAAGAATCTCTGTTTAATGATTAATACCTGTTCCAAAGCGGTTATTTCCATTGGGCAACCTTGGCATAACAATCATATATATTATTCTTAATGTTATACAGCTAAAAAGAGAAATAGAAGGCCCATTAACAGTCAAAATGGTTTTGCTTCCCAAAACATTCCCTTTTCTCATTAAAATGTGAACTTCTGTAGTTCTTTAGATTTTACTTTGAGAAAGTCTTGAGAAAATAGTAGCAAAAAAATTAATTACACATGATATAAGACATGAGAACTTACGCTCCTTCAGTAGATCAAAATTTTCTTTCAAGTCACAGTAGGCACAGTAGTGCATATTATCTACAAAAATTCGTTTTGAGTTGGGCACAATATCAGTCATGTGAGATGTGCACACAGAAAGGACCTATAGGCTAAATGTTTTCTCCTTCATTCATTAATGATTTCATTGCACACCTTGCAGGATATGCGTATTTACGCTAATGTAAACAAGAATATTAAGAACTCATCAAATTGAAGCTACATTTACCACTCTTATCACCAGAAGCCAATGTCCTGTGCTTTGCAGCTACAGTTATCAGGTAAGGATATGGAATATAGATGAAGAAATTTTAAGTATCACTCACTGTTCTGAGGCAGTCAAAGTATCTGGCAGTGTTTAAATAAACATAACGCAGGTTTTAAATACAGTTTGTGAGCTACTAAAGAGGAAATGTTCACATGAAAAATTAGAAAATACAGTTCTATCTTCACTGGAAGTATTGCTTTAGAGATTTCTAAGCTGGCACTGGAACACATTTAAATGACACAGACAATACTACTAATAAATACATAACAAATACTAGGAGCAAACCAAGCCCATGTAAGTGTCAAAAAGAAGCAGAAGGTTCAAAATGCCTTTCTCTGACCTCTACTAAAAGTCAACTGAAAAATAAAATGAGAAAAGAGGCTTTGCCTTAAGCTATTAATAAAGCTGAATTTCTGAATAACTTCTTTCAGTCCAATTAGTTTCAAGACACCAGAATTCACTGTATCTGTCAATTCAGAGTTTTATTTAACAAAAAAAAAATGAGATTTTTGGCAAATAATATCATAACTACCTAAATGAAAATTTACAGCTCACCAGTTCCCTTGTCAGATTGTTTCCTTGTCCTTGGGTAACAGAGGATCAGGAGATTTTACTTACAGAATCTTTCCTAATACAATTCAAATGCATCTAAAAATCATAGTTTCTGCTTCCTTACTTATGTTTCTTAATTCATATAATTAGTAAGATGTGCATACACATATGCATATGAACTAATGCCCTTTAGCTACATAAGTGTTTCCCTTTTACTGATTTTGCTAAGTATATGATTAGACACAATTGAAGCTACTGAAGTAACAAAAAACTATCACCCTGGTTTTCAGTCACATACTAATAAAAACAACCCTTTAATATTCCCTCATTTTATATGTATACAATTGTTCTGAACATTTTCAATATCATTAGACACTGAATGGCTAAAGGACAATCAGCAAGATAGATTTGAGCCTTCACCTAAAAAAAGAATAATTTTTTTATTTGCATTATTAGACACATTAATTATACTGTGAAATTGATATAAAAACTAAGCATACATTTAATAGCAAAATTGAGACAAGGATATCTAGAAAAAAATCACACTACAGCTATATAACAATAGTTTTATTGGGAAGCTACTGGGGATATTATCAGCACAATTTCTGCTCTCTCTCAACCATGTGCCCAGAATGTTATTTTAATAGTATATAATAATGTAACAGCCCAAAGAGCTAAAATAATTGCATTGTTTCTACAGTTTCTAGCTTTATGAATGTGTTTATTCACCCACATATGCACTCTCAGTGCAAAACAATAATATGATTAGGCATCTACAGTCTACAGTACTACATGAAAATAATTTTGAAGTGAACTGAAAACAAATACACCAAGCAGGCAACTGACATCCATATAAACTCAAACTGCACAGCACTTGCATTGTTTTCCTCAACACAAAACACAGAGAACAATTCAGAAGCATGAAAGTCCTTCTTAAATTAAAAACTTGTAAAAACTTCAAAAAGAGTCTTCTCGGAGTATTTATGAACTAATATCACTTCTCAAGCTGATAAACTAAAAAGCTTGCCTATTGATGAATTAAGTGATGTGTTTTGCCAAGGTAGTTATCCTTGGAACACAACATATTGCACAGCATGATAAAGTAAGCTTTACCTATGTGCCTTGTGACTTATATCTATTTAGCATTCTGTCAAAAATAATTTATTAGTGAAAGTGATAGCTAAGTATACAGAATGCATGCCTGATCCTAAGAGGATATGGGATTTCTGAACCCTCAAGTGCAGAGTTTTACTCACATAATCACATTTTGAACACTACAGTCTTGAGTTCTTTGCCTCTGTTTTAATCAAGGAAAAGCTATCAGATAGGGTGATTGTTATCTGGATTTCCTTGAGAGCTTCAGAATAATATTCCATTTGGCCCAGAAATATACCCTAAGGAGTACGGATTGTACATTCTCTCTTCTGTCAAACCCAGAGTATGAGTAGGACTATTTCCATTCTGGAGCTCTGGGACTTGGTTCCTAGTCTGATGGCTAAGAAGCAGTTGTCAACTGTTTCTTTCATGGCAGATACTAAGTCTTTGTTCTCTTCTGCTTTTCCATACTATTGCAACTTGTTTCTTTAGCCTTTGTTCTTTCTAAAGTATACATTCTTATGCAGAGTTCACCTGGTTTCAATCAAAGTACACAGAAGTCAACTATATGGTCAGTGCAATGGTGCCCCATATACTCCCACCAAAACAGCAAGGTTTTTCTTTGTTCAGGTAGCAAAGAAAACTGTGAAAATCAGACTGACCCACAGGTATATGTTTACGTTTTTTTTTGCTTTTTTATTTCAGTGTTCAGAACATTGTGATTTTCTATGGTTTTGAAATTATACACATATAATTAATATGACAAATATAATATGACTGCTTCCAGGAGCTCACACTCATTACAGTAAATGTATCACATACATACGTATTCCTGAACTCTCTGGATGATAGCTTCATGGCACAGGTGCTGAGGGAGCTGGCCAGGAAAGCTGCCTTCCTTGATTTGTTGCTGGTTAACACAGAAGATCTCATGAGTGAAGAGGCGACTGGAGGCTGCCTTAGTCACAGTAACCATGAAGCAGTTAAATTTAGCATCTACGGTAACAGGAGGTGAAGTGTCAGCAAGGCCTCAGCTCTGCATACGAGGAAAGTAGATTTCAGGTTGCTCAGGAAACTGCTTAGTAAGGTCCCCTGGAGAAAAGCTTTTGAAGGTGCTGGGGTACATCAGTGCTGGTCACTTTTTAAGTACCACCTCCTAAGAGCACAGGACCAGGCAATTCCAAAATGCCAGAAGTCAGGTAGAAGGCCAGCTTGGCTGAGTAGGGATATTCTACTCAAAAGGCATGAAAGGATGGTGTATGGCGAGCGGAAACAAGGACAGGGGACATGGGAGGACTGCAAGGATGCTGTTTGCCACTGCAGGGCAAAAATTTGTGTGACCAAAGCTCAGACTGGAAGCTGGCCAGCACTGTGAAGGACAATAAAAAGGGCTTTTTCAAATATGTCAATAACAAAAGGCAGGTCAGAAATAACACTGGCCCGTTACCTGATAAGTGTGGACACCCCATAAACAGGAATATAGACAAAGCAGAGATATTTAATGGTTTTTTTCGCGTCTGTCTTCAATACTGATGGTGGGCTCAGGGCCCCCACAGAGCCCTGAGCTAAAGGACCAAGATTGTGCAAATGACAAACCCCCAATCAACCCCAACCTTGCGTGGGATTTACTGCTCCAGCTGGATCCCTGGAAGTTGATGAGGCCTGGGTGGGATTCATCCAAGGGTACTTAAAGAGCTGGCCAATGTCATAGCAAGACTTCTCTCAATGATTTTTCAATTTTCAGTGAATCTGGAGAGGTGCCACTTGACTGGAAGCTGGCCAACCTTGTCCCAATCTTCAAGAAGGGCAGCAGGGACGACCCCAGTAACTACAGGCCTGTCAGTACTTGTCAGTCCCTTCAGTGCCTTGTAAGATAGTGGAGAAGATTATTCTGGGAGCTACTGAAAAACACCTGAAAGACAACGCAATCATTGGTCCCAGCCAGCACAGGCTTATAAAGGGAAGGTCCTGCTTGATAAACTTCCTTCTATCAGGGTTACTCACCTAGTTGACCAAGGAAAAACAGTTGATGTAATCTTTATGGATTTCAGCGAGGCCTTTGATACTGTCTCTCATAGTATCCTCCTAAACAAAATGTCCAGCATAAAGCTGGATAAACACATAATTCAGTAGGTGAACAATTGACTAATGGGTTGGGCTCAAAGAGTCATAGTGAATGGGGTTACATCAGGCTGGGAACCAGTCACTAGCGGAGTTCCGCAGGGATCAATCCTGGGGCCAGCGCTCTTCAATATCTTCATAAATTACCTGGATGCAGGACTTGAAGTTCCAACCAAAGTTAGAACTAACCAAGTTCACTGATGTCATGAAACTATGGGGAGCTATCAACACTCCTGAGGGCAAAGCCTGCAGATGGATCTAGACAAACTGTAGACCTGGGCAATCGCCAACCACATGAAGTTTAACAAGGGCAAATGCTGGCTTTTGCACCTGCACAGCAACCCTGGATATCCATACAGACTGGGGAGAGAGAGGCTGGAAAGCAGCCCTGTGGAAAGGGATCTGGGGGTTCTGGCTGTTGACAAGTTGAACAGGAGCCAACAGTGTGCCCTGGCAGCCAAGAGGGCCAATCATGTCCTGGGGTGCATCAAGCACAGCATTGCCAGCCGGGCAAGGTTGGTGATTGTCCCACTCTGCTCTGCACTGGTGAGGCCCCACCTTGAGTACTGTGTGCAGTTTCGGGTGCTACAGGATAAAAAAGGACATCAAACTACTGGAGAGTGTCCAAAGGAGGGCCACAAATCTGGTGAAGGGTCTAGAAGAGAAAGCACATGAGGAGAGACTGAAGTCACTTGGTCTGTTCAGCCTGGAAAAGAGGAGACTGAGGGGGGACCTCATAGCCATCTACTGCTTCCTCACAAGGGAAGGAGGAAGAGCAGGTGCTGATCTCTTCCCTTTGGTGACCAATGATAAGACTCAAGGGAATGACAGGAAGAAGTGCCAGGGGAGGTTTTGGTTGCATATTAGGAAAAATCACTCAGAGCATGGTGGAGCACTGGAACAGCTCCCCAGGGAAGTAGTCATGGCACAGAGCCTGACAATATGCATTTGGACAATTCACTCAGACACAAGTTGAGAATGTTGGGATTGTCCTATGCAGGAATAGGAGTTGGACTCGATGATCATTGTGGGCCCCTTCCACCTCAGGCCATTCTGTGTTCTGTGATACACAGGTACCACTTAAAGTCTTATGTGCAGTACAATTAATCATATATATAAACACATTAATTTCAGTGATACGGATAAGCAGTATTATAGGAATTAATTTGTAAAAAATAAGTATATTCCATGACTTCTATTTTAGTTTCTGCTCCAAAATAGTATTTCTTTTCATGGAAAAAAGCCTATTAATTAGGCTTTTACTATTCCATTTTTCTGCACATGACAAATTAAACCTACTACAAACTTTCAAAACTGACAGGAAGGTTGCGTTCCAAAAAAGGAGTATAGTAAGGATTTAATTCCTTATTGGTTACAGGATTCATTAATCAATGGTAATTTACATTAATATAAATACATTGATCCTTCTCTGAGGGCCCTCTCTTGTGAGTAATTTCATCCTCCAGTAGACATTATGAGATACATTAAGAACTGGCATTTCAACAAATGAGAATGGCTTGACTAAGAGAAATACCCAATTAATAATCAAATAGGAAATGATTTTTAAATTTTTATATTGCACTACCAGACTTTATTGCAATATTCAAGGAAAATGCACCTGGATTCCCTCATAAACTTCACTCAAGAAAAACGTAGTAACAGTCATTGGTAATTAAAGAGACCAGATTTCTCATGTGATATTTTCCCATGTAATTTTAGAAAATCTTTCTTCTGCTGCCATGTGATATGGGGAATTCATGCAAAGATGTATTTCTGAAGAAAAATTATGTGGAAAGAATGTAATACTAATACTTCCATTCCATTAAAGTAAGTTTTTGTGCTCAGATCTATGCATAGAGTAGCAAACAATTATTTCCCCGAAGTACTAGCTACAGGGAAGAATTTTATCCAAATTTGCACTGAGCTGTTCTTGAAATGATAGAATGAGCCATTTTATACTAAATGACAGTTAGGTAGGATTATCTCAATGTTCTTCCCACTTTCACATCATTCTTATCTTCTAAAAGTCATGCACTAAGAGAAGCTGGCAAAACCTAGTTGTAAATCTCTCTGATTAATTGCGAATAGTATTGCCCAAAATGCTAACTGTAAATATAAGGTTTCACCTATGCAAAACCAAAAGATCAAGATCTTGAAGAAACAAGATCTAAAAGAAGAAATAAAATTTCTGATTATTAAGGGAAAATTGGGATGCCTTAAAAACACTGTCCTTTAATGCATACAGATACAGTAACAAGCTAACACAGAAATTATGAGTAGTAAAATCAAGACAGTGTATTTCAAGACTACTTGGTCTATTTACTTACAGTCTTAGAGTTAGTCCAATCCTGTACCATACGGTGGAAATACTTATCCTTTTTGTGTCTCAGTTTTCATTTCTGTAGAATTGCCTGCTACAACATAGGTGTGATATTCTATGGGTGAGAAATGGCAAGAAAAATCTCTGATGAAAAATTCTCTACAAGTAAATCAAATGAACTCATGTCAAAAAGGAGAAAAAACTTGTATTTCACATATGTTTTCCAGACTATGCCCTCGAGTTAGAAAAAAAACTCAGTTCCCATTCCTAGACGATCTTCCAGAGTTCTATTTTTCACCTCATTCTATATTGTCAGGCGTAATTTAAAAGTACAATCAGCATCTAAGAAAAGATTAAAATAGTAATTCAAATCCCTAACTAGAATACCATTATGCTGTAGGTGCAGATGCCTTAACATTTTTTTACAGAACAACATAAATTACAAATCCATTTTGCATACTCAATGGGAGACAGTTATTCAGGTAATATTATTATCTCTAACTGTCATTTGACCAAATAAATTGGAAAACAAGAAACTGAGAAAAGTTGTCACTGTAACATAAAATATGTTATCAACATTAAGCTTCACTCAGAAGGAAAGGAAACTATGTTTTGCCAGCTGGAAGACTGCAATAAGTAGGAGGGAAGGTGAAATGAGGGTGTGTCTGTGACAGATGTCACAAAGACCCAGAATACACAGAAGGAACTATTCCTGCAGTGCACTTAAGACTTTCAGAGCTACTGAAAGAATAAGAAAGTAGAGAGAAGGAAAAACACTAAAAAGAATGTCCTGACCTAACGTCAAGTAACAGTATAAAAGCAAGGAATATCACAAGGACTGCAACAAGAAAAATTTGGGAAGGGCTGTCCTATGGATGTACATAAAATCTGTTTAAATCTTAGCTTTCTGCCTTTTTTCTCAAAGTAACAGTTAATTTGTATTATAGACTCTTTTTCTGTGACAAGATATCTTCTTCTGCATTTCCTTTGTACCGCTATGGTAATCCAAAGAAGTTATTTTCCCTCAGCATAGGAACTCCCTTGCTTTCCTCTTTTAAGAACAACCAGTGAGCAATTTGAAAGTACTCCCTCTGTCAACCAGCACACCTAGTGAGGACTGACTCACTGGTGAGTGATGGCTGTCCTCACTCGGTGAGTCACTTGGCAAAAAAAAAATCAGTGGAATCTGCCATACGGCAGAAAAAACTACTGCAAATTGAAATAATTCCACAAGCTAACAGAATGTTTCCAGTATAATCTCTGAACTGAATGAAGACTATGAATGTGCCTCACCAAAATAAATGGCAAAAAGAAAAAGCTTTCAGATTATTTCAGTACCAAGAGCATACTACAAACTGGAATGGAAAGAAGAATGACAATCCGTATTTCGAACAAACTTCTTAAACTCAAAGGCTGAAAGTTGCAAGAGGCTGCATCTTTTTGTTGCTTGATTTGTTATTTATATAAGGAATATCTTCTGACACACTCAGTTTTGCACAAGAATTACAGAAGGCTTAATTAATTCAGGCCTTTTCTTTAAGCTGGCGATAACAATGTTCTACATATCTTTCATTATTTGATTTCATTGCTATTTTACTATTATTATTGCTACTAATTCAAGTGAAGGTAGAAAAAAGAAATTACTGTGACTGCATGGAAAAAAGTTGAGAAAGTGAAGAGTTTCTCCTTCTCCTTCATATTGGCCTCCTGAATACTTTGAATACTTCTCATACCTCTGTTTCACTCTGTTTTCAGAGTCTACTGTGTTTTTAGGTTCTACATAATCTTTTTAAATTGTGTAACTGCTGTAGCTTCCCTTTAGGATTCTGTGGTAGATGGAGCACCCTGACAAGGACCTGATAAAGATCATAGCCTTATAAGCACCTGGAAAAGATTATGGCCTATTAAGGACCTGAGGAATACCCAACTGGCCAAAGACAAAAAGATCAGGGCTTTCTGGCTGTTGAAACCTGATTACTTTTTTTCAGCTTTCAAGGGGGGAAAGGAGGGGCAGGATGGATGGGGGAGATGTCCTTTAACTGCAAGGAACAATGAGGTCAGTGATGACTGAAATCTCCTTTTCTTTCCCCCTCCCCTTCACACTGGGGAGAGAGGTGGTAGGGAACTGTTGCCACGCAGTCCCAGAAGATGTGGGTCCTTAGCCAGTCAGAACGACCACAGTTCAGATCCAACTACAGTATAAAACAGGATTCCGCCAGAGAGAGATGTGAGTGGGTTCCTCCTCAGAGCTGTGGGTCTGCAGTACAGAAGGAACCCTCCCCTTGGATCATGACACTGGCCAAGGTAACTCCGCTGGGACTGATACCTCATCTTACAGGTGAGTGGCTGTGTGCATTTTGGGTCACCCTCCTAAAGGACTGTTTGCAAAACTTAGGAATTCTTAAGTCAGTTGTGCAGTAATAATTTCCAAATGATACCCAAACCTTTGGTTTATGTTGTCAGTATGCCAGGTTCATCTTCATTATCTTCAGTGGTTAACTGTCTGTTTTGTGGGTGCACCCATAATACATACACTTGAGTGTCTTACATGAGGTCTGTTAACTACAGGCTTCTCTGGTTTTCCTCAGCTTTGTAGTGTGTTTTTTCAATCTTTCTTCTTAATTTTTATGTGTTCTGAGCAGTATTTTTTCTTTATTGTTTTATTTTCTAAGGTATTTCTAAGCATTTCTGTAAGCTGTACAGTTGCAGGTCATTCCTTTATTTTTCTCCATTGACTGTAATCATGTCTTTATATTCCCTTATATTTCTTTATTTACTTTCAATGTTACGTGTTTTAATGAAAAATATACCTTCCAATGAAAGGAAGTTTCAGTTGCTTCTGGTCCTATCACTGGGCACCAATGAAAAAAGGCTGGCTCCCTGTTCTATGCACCTTTCCTTCAGATAGATATATACATTAATGAGAACTTTCTAAGCTGTCTCTTCTCTAGGCTAAATACTCCCAGTGGAAGAAGTGTAAGAGATAAGTAAGTACTATGAACAGAAAGAGGAATATGACATTATCATGTAACAATACAATAGTGCAGCATGAAATTAAGGAACATTAAAAGCAAGCAATGATTTACAGTCTTCTGCAAAATTGCCACAGTATTCTACGGATGTGAGAAGTACAAACAGCTTTATAAGCCTAGACAATAGAGAAGTTCAATAGAGAAGTCTAAACTTTATCTTGCAGTGTACAATTACCAGTCAGAGATCACACAGGTGTTTAAAATACCTAAAAAAATTATATGGATGTAAAGAAGGGAAGTTTGATTTTGCTCACGAGCACTTGACTGTAAGAAGTTTGTTTGGCTTTTACATGATTAGATTGATATAGCTTAGCATACATTTAGCAGATGTAAGGAAAGTCAAGGCAGCAAGTGGAAAACTAATAAAAAGAGAGCGGCATACTGAATTAATAGTTAGTGCATACACTTAGCAGCAAGTGTTACAAATCACACGTAGGATGAGGATTTAGATGTACTGCAGGAAGTGAACCATACAAGAAGAACACTATGATTCTCATGACCTAAGGTTGGAGAAGCTAGAAAACACAAGAGGATATTGTTTCCTCAGAGCAATAGTTCACATGTCTGGGATTCTGGTTGTCTTGGTCCTGGTACTGTGCTTTTTCAGTTACATCAGCCCTTTTCCTAGAAAATCTCTTGAAACTGAAAATTTGACATCCCAGTTGGAAGTACAAACTACTGTGTATGGCATAGGTGAAAGTTCCATCTTTGGAAGTCTCTTATTTTTGTTGTCTGAAAGCGGAAGTGGACTCCAGAAAGAAAATAATTCTATTCTTAATAAAGTATTCATTAAGCGGCTGTATTTTTGGCCACTATCTGAGATAAAGAGTAAAGGACTGAGCTAGCACAAACATGAGCTTACATGAATTATATAGTTCTTTTATTCTTCTGTCTTCTATATGACACAAAGATGTTCTTACTTAATTCTTGTATAAATGCTCATATTTTTTCTGATACTTATTATAAAAGTATAGACTTTCATATGCAGAAAACCATTTTACAGAGCAGCCATATAATAGCCTTTTTTTAAGACTTTGCCTAGAATATTATGTTCATTGCTGATTAAGTTATGGAAAGGCTAAACAGTTTGAACAATAAGTAGAAGGCTTTTTAGGCGGCATCAAATGGATGTAACAGTCTCCAAAGATGTGAATGAGAGCAATCTCTTAAACAGTATCAGATGTGGATATTCCAAAAAAATAAGGTATTAAGAAGTCTTTTCTGACAATCAACTAAACAATACAAGGAATGAACTCATACCAAAGTTATGAAGGTAACATCGTGTTCTGTCACATTCTAAGATTCAGTATGGTCAATGTCATCAGTTTTTCTTTTAACTCCTAAATACCAGACCACTTTTGTGGCCTTTAATGTACAAAAGTTTCCAGTAAGCTTTCAGTATATCAACATTTCAACACCCTAATCCAAAAGTAAACTTGAAATCACCAATTACCAACTGAAATGAAGGACCTATCTAATGTTGGAATGTAAGGAGTACAAAAAAAGGCTTCATTTTTTTTCAGAAACTCAAAAAGAAATATGATACAAATTTCTAAAAAGATAGCCTAGTATGTCAATAAACCTCTATCAAAAACAAGTCCTGCTGCTCTATCCACTTATGCTAGGACTGAAATTGGTCCATGGTGATTAATTTGAATTAAGTAGAGTATATATGGTGTATGGTTCAGTTATTGACCCACAGCACTCCTAGGTTCCTCTGAGAATGCTATGTCTAGTGGTTCCAGTGCTGATGCGTGAAATGTTCTAACAAACCAGAAATCAATGCAGAGTGCACAGTAAACACACACAGTCAATGAGCTATTCATTACCTTTTGTAC
Source organism: Tapera naevia (assembly GCA_033556795.1). Taxonomy (NCBI): domain Eukaryota; kingdom Metazoa; phylum Chordata; class Aves; order Cuculiformes; family Neomorphidae; genus Tapera; species Tapera naevia. The sequence goes on along the minus strand of JAUMJJ010000172.1, from coordinate 9,426,325 downwards.
ACCTTCAGTATAATTGGCATGTGGTCAATTTATAAACTGTAATCAACTGTGGCTTTATTTAATCTCTTATATAAAATAAGACTAAAAAGCTTCATGTTTTATGTACTCATAAGAACATGAAACCAGAGAGGTAAGTAATTAGATACCTGAATGCACTCTCCATCAAATAAAATAAATCATTTTTCCGCTTGATCTCTAATAGAAGCTGTTTAGTAAACACCTCGGCACTATAGCCAACAAAGATATTTGTGTATGATACTTTTATTAGGTATTTTTTTCTGATCAGTAATTAAAACCAAAATCCCAGATGTTTTTTAAAATAAATTGTTGCCTTCAGGATAGAAATTTCTGCTACCAAAAGAGGGCACAGAGGAGGTATGTATTCCATAATGAATGTTTATTCTCACTTCCTGATAGAAAAATTTTTTATCACAAAACTAATTAAAGTTTCTAAAGGACAAAGTTAGCCTTTTCATTTTAAATTGAAAGCAAACCCCAAACCCCATAATGACATTAATATCTTACAAAAATGTTTGGATAACTTCTAAAATAAATCAGTATCTTCAATAGAAAGCAGTAATCAGGATTTATTTCAAAACCCTGAATATAAAGAACAAGAAGCAAAGCAGAGAGCATTGCACTGGAAAGTTTAAAGGAAATTAATTTGCTTTACTATTCAGTTATCCCATAAGTAGATGGATTATGGCCATCTAGACAACTTGCCCTTCCTTTTTATTCTCTTTCATTCAGTTCTATTTTCTGGGTTTCCAGAATGTCCAGGAAAGGTTTCAATTATGGAGTCCTGTACAGCCCTTATTCCATCTTCCTTCAGTGAATGTTCTGCAGGGTCAGCAGATGTGGAGGATTTAAGTATTTTGCACCACGTAGTTCATTCAGTTTTGTAGTGTATTATGACCATACCTCTGAGCCAAAAAGAAGCACATGGTGTTACCACATGGCAGAGCTAAGATAACATACTTCATTTGATTGCTGGGATAATTGCAGCCATGTGGTTTCATGGCTCAGCATACAAGCAGAATGAACTTTTGTCAGCCTGAAGCATTAGACAACTAAAATTGATAATGTCTATGAGGGCATATCCCAGAGAGTGGCAGCTTCTCTCAGTGTCAGCTCAATAGAAAGAGTGAAGTAGAGGAAACTAAATGTTGTAAAAGGTAAGACAGAGAAGGCTGAGTAACTTGTATACACCCAAATATGAGATCATATCTGATTTAAAAAATAAATGTACCTGATACTTGTCTATCTCTGTCCAGGTTAAGTTGCTAAGTATTTCTGTTGCTGCTGTCAATCTCTCTCTGAAAAACCCATGTTCTTAACTCTGTATGATGTCAGAATCTGAGTGGATGAACTGAATGCATGTCAGACTTTGTTGTGACACTATCTCGATGAAAATGCACAGCCTAAAGGGTAAATCAGAAAAAAAACTTAGGACAAGACTTACCTAAGCCACAGAGTATTGACAGGAATTCTGAAGTGAATTTCAGAAAACCCAAATGCCTAGGCAGTTATTCTTAAACTTTTTGAACTACGTGACTTGTCTATCATACAATCATAAAATCATAGAATCGTAAGGTTGGAAGAGACCTCTGAGATCATCGAGTCCAACCATGCCTGTCTCCTTACTAAACCATATCCCTAAGATCTACACGGAATGAATAATTAGCACTTTATTTAAAAAAAAAAAAATTACTTTGGCCAGTTATTGCTCATATCAGCTCAGATTAAATGTATGATGTGTCAGTGCTACATTGATAAAACCTGTCAATTATGTTATAAAGCCAAAGATCTAATTTAATTATTGACTGTTAGATTTGGAAAATTGTTACTATATTTAATTAATAAAAGAAGTACTCTAACTCTTACATTTCTCCTCTCTATGCTTATTTATTTGCCTGTTAGTCCTGGTAATTGTTATTAGCTTCCTAATTTTTTTAGAAATAAAGGAACTGGCTGTGCTTTCAGGATATACAGTCTTCAAATTAATATGTTCCTCATAAATAAGTATGTAACACATTTTCTATTAAAGCTTTATTCTTTCTATTATTGTTTATTATTTTAAAATTGCTTGGAGCAATTTTGAGTTTAGCAGTTCCTAAGTAGGAAATAAAAAAAGCAGTAAATGGTGGAACATCTTCTCCCAAAAAGATTTAGGATTCAACTATAACATGAGTCTTGCTGAATAAGTTGAGGAAATACTATTTAATTCTTTTCCCTTGTGAATCATCTGAATTATTATTTTCCTGAAATAAACTGGAAGGCTTGAAATATTATTTCATTATTTGCTAGTGTGTTCATCAAAAATCAGAAAAGGCACATATTTTTATACATTAATTTTTTTGAGTGACTTGGGGAAAACATGTAACAGGGACCCCATAGAAAAATTACTCTTTCATGGAATATAACATGAAATAAATAGAAGATGGAATTATCTCCAAGATGAGTCTAACAAAATATTACTATACTTTTACATTTAATATTTTGGGGTTGCATATGTCATATTATTACTAATCTAAATCATGTGAAATTTCTAAATCATAATTTCTAAATCATGTGAAACAGCAAAACTCCTGTACCAGACAAGCATATTGAGAAAATACCAAGAAAATATTTACTAACAAATATTCAAAATTCTCTATGAAGATGGGTTTCTGGGAGAATGGATTCTCATATTCTGTAAGATTGTCATTTTTAAGTATTTTATTGCGGTGGGTTTGGACTCTAGTTTAGTTTTTTAGATTAGCTGTCCTTGAGTGCTGTTCAGCATGGATGTAATATTCTCAAAAACATTCTGGTTAAGCAACTGTTCTATTGTGAGACTAAATTGCTCCTTTCTCATATTCTCAATTTTCTTTCCTAACCACCTGGTGTTGCAGTAAAAATTCAAATTTGATGTACCTTTCACTCTATATTCATCATTAAATATCAGCCAAAGTATTACCCAATGCCAGATGCTGAAGTCAAACCAAGAGTGTATCCAACAGGTATGGGCATTGTAAGGTGGAGAAGAACATGAGCATTACTTTGACATTGCCCAAACTCTCTGAAACTATAATACCTGTTTGAAGATGCTAAAAGGTTATTTATAAATAAAAAGAAAGACAAGTAACAACTGGACAGAGTTCAGCGGAGGATCACGAAGATGATTATGGGACTGGAGCATCTCTCTTATGAGGAAAGGCTGAAAAAGCTGGATCTGTTTAGGCTGGAGGAGGGAAAACTAAGAGACGACCTTATCAATGCTTATAAAGATCTACAGGGCAGGTGTCAAGAGGATGGGGCCAGACTCTTTTCAGTGGTGCCCAGTAAGGGACAATGGGCAGAAACTGGAACACAGGAAGTTCTACTTGAAAATAAGGAAAAACTTCTCTACTGTGAAGGTCACAGAGCATCAGAACAGGCTGCCCAGAGAGGTTGTGCAGGTTTTTTTCTCTGGTGATATTCAAACCCCATCTAGACAGGTTCCAGAGCATCTTAAAAAGTGCCACAGTACCACACACAAGCAAAAATCGCTAGTAAAAGGAGTGCTCTAATGTAGCACACATGTTCAAGGGACAGTTGCATACAGGGGTTGATATCGACATAGTCAATTTTGCGTATCTTCAGAAGAATCAGATTGCTATTGGTTATTATTCTGGCTATCCAGGGACAGCGTATCTGGCGTATATGATGTAGCTGCGATATAAACATCTGTCTTCGTTTGGATATGTTAATGTTATGACTACACCACAACTTTATTTTTATGAATTTACTTTTTTTTTCAAAAAAGGAGCAGGAGCAGGCTGATGTGGCCCCCAGTAAAAATCAGTCCTAAGCGTACCCAAGGATGAACAGGAAGAAAACAGAATATTTAAGACTGCAAAACCAATCACAGTGAGATTTATAGGATGCTAATGACTCCCTATAATTAACTCTCTTCCCTCTCCCCACCTCCCCAACACACTGACATCATGACCTAGAAGAGCAGGGAGAAGCCGAGCACAACACAGAAAAAAGGGCAGATACTAGAACATTATTAGTTTTAATGGGCATTACCACAAATAAGCTGTAAAAACTGAGTAATTTTTACTATAAGTGCTAGCATCACTGTAACTGGGCTAATAACTCTCTGATTAGACTGCTAAGATTCTAATTAGTCTAAAACCTGTTGATTTTACATGTAAGGTTTGCTTCTTTGACCCATGTAAACTGTGCAAATTGTATTGCAACCACTGCTAGGATGTAATTGGGATGCAAAAAATGGTAACTGTAGCACAGAAAAGCATTTCACTTTACATAGCTCAAATCAGTATCAAAGCAGCTTTCTGATTTATTAATGAGAAATAACTAGCAATCAGTGAATTTTATATCAATTATTAACATTACAGCATATAAATTGCAATACTAGACACAAAAACATTGATAAACGCTTCTTAATTTCTAAACAGCCTTCTTAAAGCAATCCCACAGATTTCTAAGGGCACTCACACCGAGTTACAGTAACGCAGACACAGGCTGGGTGACAAGCACACCCCTCAGCCCTGGGAGCGCAGGTTTACCTGTTCACACAAACCTCGGCTGAGAGAGAGAAGTGCTCTAGCTTTGTGCTAAGCTGTGTCTCTCCCTGCAGGTTGCTAATCCACATGCCAGTGCAAAACCATACCATGGAGGTTTCATATGCCCACCCAAGGTGCGAATCCCTACGTGTTGTCTCTCATACTGTCATGACGGATACTTCAGCAGCATCAAAAGAGGTTTGATTGCTGCTGTTCCCACTGCTCCCAGATGCTACAGGTTTCCTTGTTACATATTTCTTTTAAAGCTGACTCCTTTATTTAAAAAAATCTCATCATAGATCCCTGGCTACCTTTTAAGCAATTATGAGACTTATTTTACTTCTTAATGTCATCGATTTCAGGAAAACACATCCTCAGACAATTTTGGGTGAAAAGATCTCAAGTATATATAGAACAGGTCATAGGAAAAGTAGAATATCAGACACTATCAGAGGAGCTTAACAGAGATGTACAAGCACAAAGTAGACGACCACTCAGACTAAAAAAACTATTAGATATCTCAGAGACTGAGACGACAAAGGAGATCTATATAAAGGCTGACCAATACTGTTGAGTGATGCATTTTACTGTAAATTACTTTGGAAGTCTCAATAACTGTAAGTAACTCGACTTTCTGTTGAAGTTTAGTTAAAATACAATGCCTTTTGGTAGATTCTTAATAAAAGCAGTTGTTTTGAATATGAATTGAATCTTAGCAACACGAAAAACTATATCCTTTTGCTCAAAATTTATTTAATCTACTTGTCCTTGTGTAAAGGTTTCTTTATAACGATAAACTTGAGTTTTTATTAATCACTATTTGAGATTACTATAACTGCATTAATTTTATTTCACAGAATGACCACTGATTCTGAAAGAAAGAGCAGCCAGTATTACAATTACCATGGCCCATACTCAGTAACAGGGAGTGAATCAAACCAAGAAAATTGAATCATAAACTGATCCTAAGGTATTCAAGTATACTTCACATTCTGTTTATATTCTTGTTAATGAAGTTGTCTGACAATGGCCTTCTTCACAAAGCTAAATACATTCAGAACTTGAAGTTATTCAGTGCTACTAGTTTGGAACCGGCAAATCTTCAGTACAGCAGGATTAGTTATAAATTAGTTACAAATAAACTAATTCATTCACAAAAGATTCCTATGTGAGCTTGTGATACACATTCCATACTGTAAAGTATTTCGAACTCCCATGGAATTTAATCAAAAAGCTTGATGTGAATATAAATGATTTTCTGACTTATATAAAAAAGAATTACTAGAATTATTATCTTAGTCTTAATTCTAGATAGAAATTTTGGCTGAGGTAAAGATGCAGTATCTTGTTTTCACATAGGAATACTTTCTGACAATTGTCTATATCAAAGTTCTTCAAAAAGTTTCAGAAAAGTGAAATAAAGCTGTAACTCCATGGTGAAGACATGTCAACAGATTTTCCAAGGTAAATTAGTATTACAAAATTATGCCCTTTGATGACAAAATGCAACTTCTTCAAAAAACGGACATAACTTTTACTGGGGGATCACCTCTAATCCATATGCATGAGTCTAGAAGATGTCTTGAAGACCTGAATTCATGCCTGACAGAAGAACTAATCACATATATCACTCAAGACTGAACCTGTGGTTTGGCACAATTCATAGCTCCCAGCTGGGGTACATTCCATCATACACAGCGCATAAACAAGGGGTGTAACTGTACTTAGTATGTGGAATTCAGAAAAGACAGACAGTGGTTAAATCATGGGTTTGAACAATGAAGAACTATGTAATTGAGACAATACTTCTTCAGAAATTCTGTGTGTTCAGCCTTTAGTTTCATGACTTAGATGACTAAGTAGGCTTCCTTTATTTTGTTAGAAAGAAAACAAAATAATAAATGAATTTTATTTGTATTTATCTTCTTTTACATATTAGCAGCCAGCTTCATTTAGGTAGCATATCATCTTAACTGATTCCTTAAATAATTAAACTAGTCTTAAGGGAAGTTATGTTTCTGTGTCACATCCAAAAGAAAAAAAATCTCCCAAAACTTTTGTCCTAGCACAGGCACACTAAAATGAGCTAACAGTGAGAATCTACATGCATATGCTCAAGGAAATGGATTAATATTTTAAATTATTTTAAGTTAATGAAGCTCTATAAAGTCCATGTTATCTTCCCCATTGAACAGTATTAAAAATACCAATAATTTTATGATAGTTTAAAATGATAAAGATACATCCACTAATTCTGAAGTTAAATCTTGTTCTATATCGCAACAACTGTAGAACTTTAGAAGTAATTTTACTGCTTCTCTAGTTTAATTGCAACCACTTTTCCTTTTCCTATATATATTTCTGTATTATGTGTGTGTGTGCAGATGAATATGTATGGGCTGATTTCAACAATAAGAAATTTTCTTTTACATAATGACTCAAGACGAAAGAAAGAAACTGAGAATTCTACATAAATAAATGATAAATTTATTCAAAACAGCCAGAAGCATTTTGACACCCTAGATAATCTGTAACTATATTATTTTCATAGCAAATGCCAAATAGACATCTGGATACAAGATGCTCTTGAAGGCTTTCATTTCTAAATAAATAGATGACAATTTCAAGAAGAGAGAGGGTAATATTTTCCAAAGCGCCTGAGTGGTTTGCAAACCACTGCACCTAGACTTGGAGGTACTGCAACCTGGAGCTGATTGTTTGTGCATGACTGCATACTGCAGCAGAAATCGTGGCCACTTATGTACTACCTTGAAAACTAATCTATATGCAACCTTTTGTATTCAGTGAGGCATCAAGTTGCTTGGAGTTTTTGCCTGATGTTGAAGCTGTCAAGTGTTGCTAAAGGTATGGTGGCTTTTGAGAAAAACAGCATACAGGTTTAAGCAACACAAGCAAGGTTCCAGGCAGAATGCACAACACAGGAGACACAGATGGTGAGGAGAGAAACTGGGGAGTGTGACTGGCACATATCCTTGGAGTACACTCTAGGTGCATACATACTTTGGAAAATAATGATTTGATTACAGTATGAGGAAGAAAAAATGAGAATAAATATTGCTCAGATATGTCAGATTTTATTCAGAAAAAAAATATTATGCAGAAATTACAGAAGTTACAGAAATTTCAGGTAAAGCTGAGTCTAGGTATCTCAGAGAAAGACACCAGCACATTCACCATGAGAGGAAGCTGAAGTCTATGCACAGATGACCAAGGGATACTTCTAAATTCCTTAGAAGCCTAAACTAAAGCCACAAAAGAGAATTATTTTTCATAAAGTAATTCATCATCTTTTGTATTATCTTTTCTCCTACTCTTAATCATATCACACTTCTGTTCGTAGCTACTGTTGATACAAAACAAGAAGCAATATAGTTTACATTTTGCTGTGGAAATGTAATTTAACAGCTGCACAGTGAGAGAAAGGGAACAGAAGGATTTCTTTTGTCAGAATGTGGCAATAAATAATGGCTTAGGATATAAAAAAATATTCGGTCAGACTTTTGATTGCTCAGTAGTAGTAGTTGATTCTAAACTTGGAAATTACTGATTTAGTGCTAAATTGCTAAAAGGGCTGTCAGTGTAGTCACTGGCTGCAGAGTTCCTATCTGGTTACAAACCTTTGGGTACTTGTAACTCAGCTTTAATCAACCGAGTTACACGAATACGAAATTTGCAAAAATGTCAGGTAAATAAGTAAATGCCAGCTAAGCTGGCTTTGTTTAACTTCATCTCTGTCTAGGATTGCACAATGCACATGCACCAGGAACTCACTTTTACATTTATCATGACATATAGATTCCTGTGCATAAGTTTATTTTTCAAATGTAAATAGATGAGCAAAGAGCTGCCTAACTGTGACTTTGGTGATAACACCATCCATAATGAGGGAAGACTCTCTGAAATTGAAGTCTCAGTGAAGGAGAAATTCTTAAAAATGAAACAAAACTAAATCTGCATTTCCCCCCCACCTTCATAATTTAGGGCAAACACTATGTTTTTGATTTAAAGATGAGCTGGACTGCATAATTATTATATAGTTCATTGAGATTAAAGAATTTACTGCTATTTTCAAACTTTTTAAGAACAAAATTAGCAGAATGATAAATAATATTTTTATTACAAAGATAAATATGCTGATTTTATGCATATTAAATACCGTATTGGAATGCTTTAATTTTTAGTAATTGAATTCTTTATAAGAATTACCTTAACTTCTGGGAAAATTACTTCTAAGGTAAAGAAGGTGATATAGTTTTGATATTTAAGTAATATTTCATGATTATGTAATCAGCAGATTAGATCTTAAAGGTTGGCTCTATGTATCACAGTATCACAAGGTTGGAAAAGACCTCTGAGATCATCTAATCCAACCTATGGCCCAACACAAATACCCACTCGTCATTTAAATCATGGCACTAAGTGCCTCATCCAATCTGTTTTGAAACACCTTCAGGGACGGTGACTCCACCACCTCCCTGGGCAGCGCATTCCAATGGCCAATCACCCTTTCAATGAAGATTTTTTTTCCTAATATCAAGCCTAAACCTCCCCTGACAAAGCTTGAGACCATGTCCTCTTCTTCTGTCACTGATCGCCTGAGAGAAGAAACCAACCCCTGCCTGCCTGCAACCTCCTTTTAGGTAGTTGTAGAGAGCAATAAGGTCTCCCCTGAGCCTCCTCTTCTCCAGGCTAAACAACCCCAGCTCCCTCAGTCGCTCTTCACAGGGCTTGTGCTCCAGCTCCTTCACCTTCTTCGTTGCTCTTCTCTGGACACACTCCAGCATCTCGACATCTCTCTTAAACTGAGAGGCCCAGAACTGGACACAGTACTCAACGTGCAGCCTGACCAGTGCCGAGTATAAGGAGATGTAGATTCACCCAAGATCAAAAATACCACTCTGGTAAATACACACAAGCTGGCACACTTCGTTTCTTTTGATGGATGACCAGAACTGTGCATTGCTTTTATTAATGATAACTAATGTGCCCCCTGTGCCATATATTGTATCTATATTCATTTTTATAACTATATTTAGTTTACCATAGGTATTCCTGAAAATGAGCCCATCGTATAGTTGCAAAAACTGGAACAACGGCAGTTCGATGCTTACGTTATGAATTTCAATCAGTCACATAAATCATTAGATTAACCAGTGTAACAAAGGCAGGTCGCTTTTAACTGTGTTTCATTATTAATTCAGTTGGTGCTCTAGTAAATTAGATTAATCTGTAGTAGGTTTATGAGTAGACTATCCCTTGCCAGACTTAAGAGTGCACCTCCAGCTTTTTAGATGCCCATACCATTTTCTGAAAACTGATAAACTGTTCTTGATAAATTTCACCGAGAATATATAAGCCATGCATCACACATCCCACTAAATATCTCAGAAGTCAATAGCACCAAAAACTGGCAGATGAGAGATTATCAGTAGAAAATGTAAGGAAAATGCACATTTCCTATAGGAACTGAAATGATGAGTGATATTTGAAAATATTTTAATTGGCTTCTACCATATACTCATATATGAAAATTTTTGTTCTTCAGGAAGTCACCGTTCTACATGGTAAAGCTCTGTCTTCAACTGCTTAGAACATTGTTCATTTTCAGCTTTTCTGAAACAAATTAGAAAAGACTAGCATTACTCACAAAATTCAGTTCATCCAAGGGAAAAGAATGTCATTCTCCAATGTTTGGAGAAAAAAAAAACCCACCAAAAAACTCCTATTCATCTGAGAAGTCCCAGTGCTTTGGAACACGCGCGCTAGTTGAGTTGGCAGCTGAAGTTAGTCTGACAGCTACGTTCTTACATTCTTCAATGACTTTGTCCATAATAAAAATAGTAAAGCTCTCTACAGATCCCACTGCAGATGAAACGTTTTCTTAATGAAAGAGCTAAGCATGCTATTTTCTACATGTGTAGGGGGTGGCCTAGCTTTTGATTAGATTTCTATTGTGACTTAAAATGGCACTGAATTCAGGGATTACAAACTCAAATGTCAAATCCTATACGTTCTGGCAACTAAGCAATATGTTAGTGAAGGGATAAAAGGCAAAAAATAGCAGGGAATTAGGGGTGTAGAAGACAATTTTGCTAGAGTTGCAGGACTTGAAGGATCTCTGAAAGGACAGGCAGAGTACAAGAACCAAAGAGCAGAGGTAGATGGAAAGAAAAGGCACTAAGAATGAAAAGAGTAGAACCTGAGGAGATGTATTGAAAGGATTTTTGGATTGCAAGTCTAGATTCTCTCAGCCATTTACAACTGAACTAAGACTGTGCTTTGAATACAAAGTGCTATAAAAATATGAATAACTGAAAAAATAATGTCCTAATCCTGTAAAGATGGCCATTTGTTAATTTTCACTGCAATGTTTCTAAACTTCACTTGTGATTTGGAAATAATATTACCATTGTAAAAGAATTAATATAATGTGAACCATTCAGCTCCTATGACAGAGGCATCTTAAAATGTTCTGATTGAAAATTATTTTTTATTCTAGAAAGATCTTTTAAAGTGTGCATTACATGAAACTTGAAACCTTACATTCCCTGAGGAGCTAGAAGATAAATGTTGAAAAATGATGTGAACATACATGTTTATTTTTGCCCCTCGCTACTATTTCGCACCTTTGTAGCTGAGGCACTATTTCTGACAATCTCTCTAACAACTGCATAAGTTGTTCCAGCTAGTCTGTTCTCTTCACCACCAAAATGCTCAGTCACAGTTGCTGAGATGACCTCAGACTGCTGTGGGTGGCAGCTCCCACTACACTTTCAGTGGTCTGCATGTCTCCCCCCAGTCCCCACCCTTCACTAAGTAGTGGGGGATGCTGTATTTCCTATAGCAATGGATGTCTCCTAGCAGAGAAGCACAGAAAGACGCTGACTAAAGCTGCTAACATCCTTTTAACATTTTTTTCTAAAAAAATCATAACCTACTTATGCCACAAAGACCAAAATATTATCCATAACTTATCCATCAGGGTTGTGCTATGATTTGTGTTATATTACACAGCAAATGATAAATGTGGCACTATAAATCCCTTACATGATTCATGCACAATATGTCTTCATAATGTAGCTCAGTATAGGGGGTAATGGAATGGTGCAGCTGGTAAGCAACACCAGAAAAAAGTCTATCATCTTGTAATCCTATAAATCACCTGTCGATGAATGCCGATGCATTAAAAGTAAGTAATTCAATAAACCAGAGAAAAGAGAAATTTTGATCATAGGTTAACTGCTTTGTGTCTGTATATTTATGTATCTTTGTGTTTTTGTGTGTCTGTGCGTGTGTGATTTGATTTAGGAAACCCTCTGTAGTAAGCATTGTGTGAGCCATTCTTGAATCTTTTAAGTTTATTTTTGTTTGTAGCAACTTCTGTTGAATCACTTTGTTAAACTGGCTGATGATTAAGTGCTGTTAAAAATTCCACAACCATAATCCTATGACCTACATAACTACTAACAAATCTTAAATTGCTGCTAAATCAAAGCTGTGTAAAAATCTATTCATGACACTGACACACAAATAAGAACACTTGTAATGGTTCTAGACACATTACAATCATCAATATTTTTTTTCTAAAATAACAGTTTTACCATAAATTACATGCTTATCGCACATATAAATCATATGCTTATCTGAAATAATCCTCCTGTTTGGAAGTGTGAATTCAATTCAGTTCTAAAGATTTCATGCTTTCTTTAGGAATGCACTTCATATTTGACAGTCTTAGAGTCCAATACCATACACAATATTTTTCTGTTTGCCTAATGCAGTAGCAGAAAACTGATACTCTTAACTGTGATGTAAAAAAAAATCTGTTTTTAATTCTCCCATGTAAATTCTTGCATGAATCTGGACTGCAAGTTGAATTGCCATAAATGTCATAGCCATGGACCAAGAATATGATTCTTTTAATTGCAACTTCTATTCTTTATAAATACTGGCATATATAATACAGAGCAATGCAGCTGTTCAGGAATTTGTACAACACCGTAACCATTACAAAAATTAAGCACCATTAAGCAGTTGTCTGATTTTTTAGTTCTCACCTGACTGTTCTTCACAGAACTACAAATCATTAAGAGTAGAACAGATCTGGAATAACTACTCTATGTGAGTCAGACAAAAAAATTGCTCATGCTGGAGTGAAGCACACAATAAAATGTAAATGTCTGAAGATACCGTGACATTTTGTAACATCTTTTAAAATTGTGTCAAAAGTTTTATCAATGAAGAAAAGAAAATTAAGTTTAAATGCAGCAGTGGTTCTCTACTGACTAAAAAACACATCATATCCTTGATAAAATATATACAGCACATGATTTTTTTTAAAAAAAATTTGAATTTTGAGATAGATAAATATTATTCTTTGTCTGCCTGTGGTAGGTCATCATGCATTGTAGCATTCAACTGGTATTTCATAGCCAGCATTTCCTAAAAGTCTGTTAAAAGAAAACTCTAATTAGAGTCATATGTTCTGATTAAAGGGATTAAAGGGATATATTGATAAAGTGACCTATATGGTAATGCAAACTCCAGCAATCACTGTATTTTTTATGCAATTTCCCATTCCTACTTAAAAGAGAATGTTTCATTTCTAAGCAAAGAAAGAAAAAGAAGTTCAATCTGTTCAATTTAATTCATATTCTTAGTTCAAAATTTCATCTACAGATATTGCTAATGCTTAATAGATGCTGAAGAGTCTAGGGATCCCCTTCCAGCAGATCCAGCGCAACAGAGGTTGAAGGAAAAAATAATATTTAATACCCTGCTCAAAGTGAGAATTGTAATGCAGTTTCTCAGACCATTTATGACAGCTTCAAAAGAATGGCAAGATTAAACCTGAGGCTGCTTGGATTATTCCAAGACTCTTGAGCAAGATCCTGTGTTTTCCAGGAGAATACAGAAACTGCACTGCACGGAGTCATAACTGTCAATTGTATACAATTTTGAGAGCGTCCTCAAATATAAGCACTGAATTACTGACTTTTGAGAACTGGATTATCTGCATGTGATACCAGAGCAACTAACGGCAGCCCAAATCATGAGCCAAACAGACACAAATGATATTAAAGAAGTCACATATAGTAAAGTCCTGGTTTCTTCATGCTGGTGAGCACTTCCAGACCTTTTATAGAAACATCTCATTCTTTCACAGTGTTAGTTACCTCAACAAATGAATGATGTGAGATGTTATGAGTTTAATCAATAGCTGAGTTTTATCAATAGCCACCTATGACTGGGAAAATTATTACCAGCAAGCTCTACATTCATCATTAGCACAGTCTGTAGCAGTGAAGATTTAACACATAACATTATTTCTTTTATTACTTTCTGTCTTTAGGGCATATACAGTTCACTTGACACTTGGGATTTTGATTTTTGAGAAATTGCAATGCCAACAGGAAATCAAGCAGAATCAACAGACGCTTCACCACGAACAAACAGAACCATATATAAGGTTATATAAAAAAGCAAATTCTGCACAATTCAAATTAATTAACTAAATTTGTAGAATGGTTTGGCATTTAATTTCCCTATTTCCCTGTTATTTGTAAAACAGATTATCCCTTAGCCTCATAAGTAATGTGTTTATTAATGTTTATGTTTATTACAGTTATTAATGTTCGTGAAGTACTCCAGCACTTGCATGACAACTGCCACACTTATCCTATTAAGGAATTAACCATTTTGTATTCAGAGCAATCTTCATATAACGTACAATAAATATGACATGTTGACAGAGTAAGTAATGAGGGAAAGCAAAAACAGAATAAAGAATACTTTTTCCTGCAATAAACATTGCAATTTTATACATAAATTATGTTGTGTTCATGTTCAAAAAAAAGAAGATAGCATTCTAAATTTGTCCTAATGCACATGCACAGGGGAGCTGAAAAAGTGTATTCCTAAGTTTAATTCTAGCAGTTTCCCAGCCTAGCTAAATTTATTTTTAATGACTATTTATACAGTAATATTTCTGAAAACATCTTTGACAAGGAGGCAACACATTCTGTCAGAATAAGTATCAGTAAACCCTGGCAAAAACTGTTTCAAATATTTTAATACTAACAAAGCTTTATGTCAGAGTACTCAGCTGTACAATATTGCCCATGCTAGAAATGAATGTCTTTAGCAATCTTTGTGTGAATCGTATGATCATGGCTTTCATTTAATAATTCCAGTAATTTCTTGGAACACTGAAATAGTAGAAAGTATCTAGCATATCACGTAATGGTAAGCACTAGTAAATACTGATTTTCTTCATGACAATCATTAAAAGGAGTAGTGTTACTAAAAATGTCGACATTAATCATGCAAAACGAATTTTCAAAAATTCGTTGGGGGGTGTTGCCTTGCAAAGCATGAAGAGAAAGCTTTTCTAATTTTTAGAATGGAGAAGGATCTCATTCTTGCACTGCTGTTGTAGACTCCGGAGCTAAACGGCCCAGAAACATTTCTTTCAGGAGAAAGAGCACACACCCAAATTTTCTCACCTCAGCTCACGAATCATAATCCTGCTTGTTCTTAGTTTCTCATACTGTATTTTTGTTGCTGTCATTGGTCATTCTACATTCTGGTTTTATAAATTTTAGCGTTGCGAACTACTGAATACTGTCTGAACTGTATTGTGGAATAAAGTAAAAATGGAACAAATCTAGCCTTGAATAAGAATAATATTTTGATTTTTCAGATTGCTAACAGTAGTTAAGGGTACTGACCCGCTCAGGTTCTAAAATGAGGATGAAAAACTGAGTATTCTATCCTAAGGTCTACTTCTTGTAGTTATTTCAGAGTCTCATTTCCTGAGACTCTTCATCCTGTGAGATGGAACTGTTAAGGCCATGACAGGGTGAATGTTGAGTCCAATCAATTAGGAGGCACTGATGGGGTTTTGTATGCATGTAAGTTACACTGCTTAAAAATCACATGTAATTGAAAAAAATAGGTCCTTGCTGAAAAGCAATACAGATATCTGTTCCTGAAAAAAGTATAAAATATCTGTATCTATCTGTATTTCTTTGTCTCAGTCAGCAATTTTTCTGCAAACCAAAAAAATATTTGACATTTCTTCTTTGAAGGATTTTTAATAATTATGACTTGGAAAGGACTACCTGCCTGTTTCACAATGAAAATTAGGATAGATTTTCATATCAAGATAATTATTTTATCAGTACTCCATGTAAATTAAATATATCCTTATTACCACCACTAACAAATAAGAACAGAGTTAATTATATATGAACTTATTAAGCTTGCATTTAACTATGTTCCAGTGAATAAGTAACAGAAAATATAAATCTGCCTTTTCTTTTAATTTTTATTAAACCACACATTTTCCTGCTTTTTCTTAGCCACGATCACACTAAGATCTTGCATAGTAGTAGTTACATGAGTAAGGAGCTTTATTTCAAAGAAGCGCTATGAGTCACTTATGATTCATTTAGCTAAGCACTTCCAAACCACTCTAACAGAACAGCACGAGCCACAATTCTCTGACAAATCAGTCAATGAACTCTGAAAAAAATTCTTAAATCATTACCCTCTAAGCACAGTAAGTGAGTAAGTGAGAGACTAGAGTGGGCAAAGGGAATTGAGCCCTTGTTTGCTGTTTTTTGTTTTATTTCTTAATGAGGTCATAAAATACAGTTTAATGCTTTCCAAGTGGGATGAGTTAACAGTATGCATCACACCAGCGGACAACAGTATGTATAGCTGTGGCTATAAACCACTGAAGCACAGCTAAGCTCAAGTTACTGAAAGCCTGCATTAAAGGAACTAAGCTTCTATACTGAAGGCAGGTTCAGCAATGGTATGAATTAAGGGCACGAGTAGAGGGAAACTGTGACATGCATGTCCTGCTGGGGATACACAGCCAACTCCTCTACCTTCTTTGCTCATGTTAGTTGATGCCTGTCTATACCCATGATAAGCCTCCCAGAATCAGGACGGCATGTGAAAGCCACAGCAACAGAAAGATGCTACAAATTTTCTATAAATAGCCCACAGGGGCTTATCCACTGCACAGACAACATACAGCTGCTAGGAGGACGTGACAAGATAGCTAAAAAATATGTCAATGACTATATATCCACTGTGCACCCTCTACTACCAGGAGTATCTATTTAGCCTCTGGCTGAAATGAAGTCTAGTGGTTCTCCAACTCCAAAAGCCACCTTCCCTGAACAGGAATTTCTCTGAAATGCATAAAACCTTCCTGTTGCAGGGAAGTTAAATTGGTGTTTCTGTGTACCACTGGAGGTATATGAATTCAGCCTACAGAAAAAATTCATAAATTGGTATTTTCCCTGCCCAGAAAACATTAGAATAATGATACACAGTGCAGATCATCTAGAAAGAGTTCAAATAAACTCTTACCTTCACAGAGTTGAGAAAATCACCTCTCATTCATGTAACAGTGATAGCAGTATTACTAAACATAACGATATTTGTGCTAAAGACTAGATCCTTAGAGCCATAATAATATAAAAATTAGCTTTTCTAAACATACTTTCTAGTGTGGTTCAAGTATACCTCTTCCTTTCAACAGCAGAAGGCAAATTAGATTCGTGATTTCTGAATTTATCACACTGGTAATCCTGTATTTTTCTTAGTGTTATTTCTCATTTCTATGGTTTATTCAGGAGGGACAGTTATTTAAGGTACCATCTTTGTTTCAAAACATCTTGCTAACAGTAACTCTGCCAAGAGTGTCTGTAATCTCTTTTCTTCATGGCATTATTTATTGCTTGTTATAGTCTTTAAATATTTAAGACCCTACAGAGGATAAGCCTTGCTGAAGGAAATCTGCCTAAAGCATGAAGGCCACGGAGGTATCTTTAGATGAACAGTGTCTACCAATGTAAGGGCCTTCTTTCAGCACAGAACAGCAGACCTATATAATCCTTGAATAAAGAGATAAATTCAAATAAAAACAATCTTAGAAAAACAGAATCGAGGACATAGGGAAAAGATAAGAATACGTAATAATGTCAGATATAAGTTTTAGTCCTTTATAATGAATACGATCACTAGAGAACAGAAAGAAACTTTTTAAAAAAAAACTCCTAAAGTGATGACTTGTTTTAAATAACTTAGGGCAAGAAAATTTCTTGACAGCTGTTCAGACAAATATGGTAAAATAGTTTGCAACATTTGGACAAGTATATTGACATGGTACTGGAAGTGTGAGACTAGTATAAATCGCTTTACATTTTACAAATGTGTTATCTTGAAAACAGAGTGTATTTCTTGTAAGGAAAAATGCTGCCCTGGTAATTTTCCTTCACTATATTCTAATAAAATATTTTCTGTCATTAATCATAGGCTATGCTATAGGATCAGTATTCGTGAATCTTCTATAACAGTTATTATCAGCTTGTTTCTTGCAGGGGAAGAGAAAATTTTTGAATTAGTGGGATGAATATAAGAACTTAAAAATGAGTAAATGCCCTAGAATTACCAGATTATATATGACTAATGTAAATAGTTAACATCATAGTAAGGGGAAAGAACTGCAAAAGCTCTTCAAATTAGCACATTTTAAATGTAGCTTGCTTACAAAATATGATCAAAATTAGTTCATCCTTGATATTTCTGTGCCTCTGTGCAATGTTCGGTAAGGATATGAATGCCAAGTAATGTTATATTGGTTTTGTTTCAATGTGTTGTTTCCTCACCAAATGACCAAAATAGTTCCAGACAGAGAAAGCCTTTAATCTGTAATCCTCTCAGATGTGGCAAATTATGATTCATCAAAACAAAGCAATTCAGGATGTAGTTCATCCCTGTTTCTGGACTTTCACACAGAACAGATTTTTTAATGGTTTTGCTCAGATAAATCAGAAAAGCCTACATTTGCCAAAGCTTTTCAACCTTAGAATGTGATCAGAAGAAACATAGTTTTAACACAGGAATTTTTAGACATCATAAAAATTAAAGTGTATTTGAAGGAACGGGTTTTTTTCAGAGAAGGTTTTAGGAGGTGCAGTAATTTATCTTTAGAATAAACCAAAAAGCTAAAATAATGCAATGTCATTTTTTCATTTACTTAAAAGATGTAATTGCTATAAATGAAGCTACCTTAATGGAAGGAGAATGCAATGAAGCTCATTGCAAAGACTCAAATGGAAAGTAACATAGTGCTTCTGAACAATCACAGTGATAAGACAATGAAAACAGGAGTAAATTTTTGGCAAAAGAATTGAACTTTAAAGCTATTTAGTTCTGGTGTTTTAAAGCTTTTGTAAACAGGTATAGTAGTATAAGAGTTTCTATCATCATGATCTTGGTTTTGTCATGTGTTCCAAGGTTTAGGATAACTATAATTGCCATAGGTGTATGATTTACATTCAACTAATCAGATACTTGGAATAACAAACCTCTAAATCTGTAAAGAACAAACAAAAATCAGATTAATCAAGAATATAAATGAGAAATTCCAGCACAATAATCCAGGCAGGCAAATATTCACTACATCGAATATCAGTTTAGCATCCTGGCACCCTAATTTCCTAAATGTAAGCAAATAGCATGATAGTGCATTTGAAATTTTCGCTCCATTTCCCAAATAACTTGACAAAGATGTCTTTGGTCAAGTAAGATCAACTAATTTTGGAAGTAAACTTTTAATTTTATCTATTTTTAAGTACCCATTATAGTCAATTTTCCTTCAAGTTATCATCATTGTGTCAGTGGAGTTAACGTATCTGTTAGCAATACTCATTTTCAAATTTGGAAAAACTGTCAGCTTCTGCAATGTAAAATAAATTGCACAAAGCTCTGTTATTCCTCTAAGGTGTAAATTATTCAACACATTTCACACTACATAAATTCAATAATACTGCTGGTCAAGACTATTATACTCTATTTTGAGTGATAACTGAAAAAAGTGAATGACACAAGAATAACATCCTTTATGACAAATCCAAAACTTAGACATTATCAATCTACATAAGCAAAAGAGAATTATCACCAAGAAAGGTTTTTCTTGATTAATGTATTTGTAAATGCCTAGTGAATTAGTGTTATGACAAGACTTTGCATCCTTTTTCAGAAGTATCAGGGCAAAACCAGTTATTTGCAGAGATTCTAATTTCAAAGAAATACTTTTTTTCGCTACCAGATCTGGAGGAAACAGGTTTATTTCTTCATTGCACAAGGAGAAAGAGGGAAAGGAGAGAGATAAATGTAGATATTAACGTTACAAATTGCAGAATTCTATATGGGTAATTTCAAAGTTAGACTGGGAATTCAAAGACTAAGAAAAATGGGACAGCCCAAAGCAGAGTATGCAAAAGAAACCATACAGAAAGTAATAAGATCAGTTTTCAAGAGAAAGCATAGCTTCAACAGTAAGGTAAATTCTATTAAGTAATGTCTCCATTTTCACATAGTGGCTTCAGATAAACAAAGCAACAGCAGTTTTTAAACAACTTGTAACAATGGAAATACATGTGTGAATTTTTCTTATTAAAATTCTCCTGCCTCCAAACTTTTTTTTTTGAATTGACAGTATGCTATGTTGGGGGGTTTTTTTTGAGTAATGCCAAATTTGCCTTAGATTTCAGTTTCTCCAGAGTGGGAAAACAGTTGCTGTCTGAAACAAAGAATGTTTTAAGAAGAAACAGACAAGCAGCAGAGCAGTTCTGCCAGACAGGAAACACAACAACAATAGTTTGGACAAGAGTCAGTTGGAATAGTTACATTCATTGTAAAGTAGTAAATGTTACAAAGAAGTTGTCAGAGCTGAAACTAAAAATTCTGTTCCTTTAACAGAGTTATCACAAATTTCTTAATTATGACTAGAGTTAAAAATGTCATTCAAAATACGTGGGGTATGTATCACTATGCTTAAAGAGAATAAAGAGATTGCTGGAGAGGATCTGGACTTAGGAAGCTGGGGTCTGTTGCCTGGCTACAACAAAAAGTCTGTTTTGCCTCCTGTAAGATAGCTAGTTTTCGACTGTAGGGAATTTGTCCATGATCTGCCACAACTGACAAGTTGCTTTTGGCAAACAAATAATATTAAAACCAAACCTAAACATAAAAACTAGTAACAAACTAAGCAATTTCTTTATACATCAAAATGTTACAGAACTCGTGTTCTTAGACCTTCACAGAGCAACATTACTACTCTGCAGGGAAAAAAGTCTTGAAATCAACACTGCCAAATCTGACTTCTGGTGCACATCTGTGGTCACTCTGATTCTAAACTCTGGCTTTGAAGGATGAGAGTGTTAAGAAGAAAATTAAAGGCTGAAAATTCCTTTAAAAAAATTGAGACCAAGATGGAATTTTATAGCTTTATAAGAAAAACGAATAGGATTGCTCCCATTTCTCACCAGACAGATGAGTCATAGACTCTGAATCAGAGTGGTTTGGGTTGGCAGGAGCCTTTAAAGGTTATCTAGTCCACTCCCCCTGCCATGGGCAGGGACATCTTTCACTAGATCAGGTTGCTCAAAACTCCTTCCAGCCTGACCTTGAACACATCCAGGGATTCTCTGGACAACCTGAGAGTTGTGGATTAAGAGAGATAACAAAATTTTCTTGAAATTATGGAAGTAACACATCTTACTTCAGCAGATGATATCCCCTCAAACAATGGTGAAAATGGACAGTTCTTAAGAAAAGAGGACATATACCTAGAGTAATCCACTATCAAAAGTCTAGGTTCCTTAAAACGTAAATCAATTGGAATTTTGAGGACAAGTCTGTAATTCAAGAATGCCCAGAAGCTCTTACAAAAATTGCTGAGGTGTCTCTTAAATATGTAACAACTTCAGCTGAACCTTGAAAAAAGATTCACGTAAAATTGATGCTAACTGACACATCGAGGATGCTTTTCTGCCCTACTTTTATAAAAAAGATTGCAGAAATCCATCAGGAAATAGCTTGAAGTTGGTAGCTGACAACTGGACAGGTGAAAACAAAGATTTTAAATATAATGAATGTTTTAAGACTACCGTTTGAAGCTTTAAAGTAAAAGCTAGATTGAATTACTGAGTATTGCATTGATCTAATTTGAATTATTAAGGAACTGGAGAAAGTAACCCAGAATGAGAAAGAAATAATCTTCAGGTGGAACGATAAAGGATCAAATGTTGTATTCA
The DNA here is from genome assembly GCA_033556795.1 of Tapera naevia. NCBI lineage: Eukaryota > Metazoa > Chordata > Aves > Cuculiformes > Neomorphidae > Tapera > Tapera naevia. The sequence goes on along the minus strand of JAUMJJ010000172.1, from coordinate 9,404,628 downwards.
GGAAGGCATACTAAAAGGCTTCAGATGTAAAGGCAGAAAACAACAGTTTGTTTCATATTTTAGAATATGGAGATGCTTGGAGACCACAATGGTGGAAGAATGCAAGACAACTGTTTTGAAAATAAAAGTTCTAATCATAGATATTTTCCAAGGAATTAATTTACTTGTATGATACTCCCATAATTTTGAATTTTATTCTTGTATTGTGTCATATACTCAGTAGTCCCATAAAATAAGTATCTGTTCTCACAGTTTGCTTATCATATATTGCTATACAGTAGATCGGAAATATTGAGCAATTTCTCCTGAAGTAGTTCTCTGAAGAAAGAATTCATATTTTTGCAATGATTGTTAATGTTTCATTTGTAGTCAGGCTTCCCTACATGTCTAGTTAGGTTATATTATGGAAGATTAAGTTAATTCTTGTGTCCAAGTTACAACATTTTAGTCTGTATGGGTGGACAACTAGATAGTTACAATACTGATTGGATGATCAGGCTCAGAGGGTGCTTCATGAGTCATACTCTGCTTGGAGGCCACTAAAAAATGGCACATTGTAAATGTTTCTGTAGGGCCTGTTCTGTTTAACATCTTTCTTAGTGGAGGAGGCAACAAAGTATGTGCTCAGAAAGCTTGCAGATAACACCAAACCCATATACTTGAGGGTAAATCTACTGTCCAGAGGGTTCTAACTAAGCTACAGAGAAGCATCAACTACAACATATGAAATACATTAAAGGCAGAATTTTCCTGAATTCTCATGAAGCATTCTAAGCAATGCCATTTTTCCCATAGCCTAGCTTCTTGTCCCTCTGATGCATTAAGGGCTACATTTTTCCTTAATTTCCATGTACACAAAACTCTGCTTTTCTAATGTAATCCTTTATACAGAGTGCATAGACCTTCAGATTTAATTCAATAGATGTATGAGAGAAAAATTACCCTCATTTATATCATAACATCAACGTGATTGCTTTTCAAACCATGCTGGATTGCACTGTGTGACGTAAAATGCAATAAAATGGAAAACATGCCTGCTCACTTTTAAAAAAATGGATTAAATCACACTCATAGTCTGTGTATATCTGCATGAACGGTCAAACCACAAGGAACACCAACCGCATCACTTAATTTCTCCCAAAATAAAAATTCCTATTCCTCCCTCTTATCCTTGCTTTCAGCACTTTATAATGAAGACTCCAACAGCGAGTAGTTTTCTGTATATGAGCGAAATGCGTCAAAATGCATCAATATTTTGGAGTGATTTAAAACAAGTTACAAATAGAAACACTAAAGAACCTGTTACTTTTCAAAAAAATATTTCTTTGCTACAGGCACTACAGGAATAATTTAATAACATTTAAATAACAAGGAAATACAGGTAAATATTGCTAAAAATATATATAAAGAAGGAGAGATAAACAAGTAGTGACAGAGATGTACTTGAGCAGACCTATGCATTAGGTCTACTTTGCATATTTGATCAACCTTTTTCCTTGTGGCTGCACCTTTCTGGCACGTTCTGTAACTTTGATTGCTCCCAATGACCTTTGCCAGTTTTAAATTTCTCAGGTTGTGAACATACTGAAATGAGTTTGCTTTCCTTGTGTTTCTAAAGCTTCTATGCTTATATGCTAATTACAAATAAAATGCTTGACCCATAAGGGAATCGGCAGGAAACCTGAAATGAAGGCATTACCCAACATTTCATGCTCCTTAGTGATGCCATTTTAAATATTTTAGACAGCCTATAAATAATTAAAACCTCACCACAGCAAATTATGTCCTATTATGCAAATAAATAGTCTCCTCCCTGGTTTCATTAAAGATTCTAAATGACAAGCTGAGCAGTTTAAACATGGCAAGGTACTGCAGTGAGGCGAGAAATCTTCAAATTTTTTTTAATTGTTAGTGCCAAGTTTCATGTGGATTTTCACTCTAACACTTTAATTTCCATGAACAAATAAACCTTTAATAAAGATTTTGTAAATGGTGAAAATGCATCATTTAATTAAATTTGATTTGTCGTGAAACTACTGTGCTTCATGAATATTTAAGTTATGCAAACTCTATAGCATAAAAATGCAAGTGTATTCTTTTTTTTTCATAGAAGTCTGTATTTATGTACTATAATCTCTATTAAATCTTTATTTTTCACATACATTATATATACTAAAAACATGTCAAGTTTTTACATTAAAATTTGTTAAACATCCGATTTGGTTTTCACAGTAGAATTTATATTTTATTTCAGTAGAAGCAGAATTCCGCTGCATTCCTATCTGCCTATAGCAAGCAGACTTTCATCACATAATATACTTTTATGTGTGATTACATTTATGCAGTTATCAAAACCCTTGAAACTGATTTTATAAATAAATCAAATGTACTGACCAAACCGCAAAATTATTTACTTAAGTAATTTAAAAAAAATAAAATAATTGATAAGAAATCTAGAATTGGAAAAGAACGAAAGATTATTCCTCTATATGCTTTTACTTCAAATTTTAAATTATAATTTTATTATCTAGTGTTGTAGGAAAGATAAAATACAAACATACCAAGATATATGCTGTTTTTCAAAATAAAAATTAAGAACTTTGGAGCTGTAATCCACTCAAAACCTTTTAAAAATCTTCTTTATCAATGTATTAATGTGAATTAATTGTATATCACCATAAAACTGAAAAATGAACGTATGTGGGTTTTTGTAAACTTTAAGGTCAGCTAACTACTACTTCCTTGCAAGTCTGCAGAACTTCCAATGCAAATAAAATGAGAATTTCAGAATGTCAGAAATATTCATCAGCTTATAATTTCCTTCATGAAATAAACCTATGTTAAAATATTTCTGTAGTAGTGCTTATTTACATGACAATACACACTTTCTGATAGGTTCTGGCAAAAGTGAGGTCTGGATAATGCAAAAATGAACACAAATTAAGAAAACTGTGTAGAAAACACACATTGCATTCATAGACCCCTACAGCATCTAAACATGACAGCTTATTTCTCCTTGGTCTCTATGCTACATCCTGACTGACATCTCCTGTGACCCAGAATGCTGGTTTTTCTTACCACCTTCTATGAACATTAGTTGCTTAAGGGAAAGAAAAAAGAATTTCCTCTATTCTCTTCTAAAAAGACATTCTTTTCAGTCACAGTCCTTGTTACTTGTGTTCATATCAGGCTTTCATTACACCAAATGGTGCAACTAGATAATCTGTTCTCTGTTTTTCTAATAGAAATACTGGGAGTAATTCAAGAACATAAATTTCTTTGTTGCTTTCTCTGGGTAAATTCAGGTATGTGTATTGAGCCAAATTACTGAAAGTAAAGTGTATTTTACAAAGTCTGAATATCTAATCCTGTTTAACCAACTGTGTTTTATGTTGATCCTGTTCCCATAAACAACTGGTATCAGTCTCAAAGTAACAACAAGCGAGATAAATGAACTATGCAGTGTTTAGGCAAAAAAACATAAGGAACACAATGCCAATAGATTCTAGAATAAAAAGAGCAGAAAATTAGATTAAGCTGAATGTACATAATCTTCAGTTTGGAAACAAGCTTGCTTTTCTGAAGAATGTTAGTAATAAGCTTATTGAAAAAGAAAATTCTAATATAAGAAACAGAAGTTATCTGTTTGCAGGTTGGGTGGGGTTTTTTTCAGACCTGTGAAAAAAGTTTTGGTGAGAAAAAAATAAGAGCTTATTTAGCTTATTATTCATATTCTCTTAGAGAATGTGTGCGTAACAAATGGTGAATAACTACATGAGGGTGTATGCTAAATAATACTTTCTTAATAAAGCAGAAAATTATGACAGACAGTCAAAGACTAGAAGAAATGCTAGACTATCCAGAATGTACTGAATGTAAGCAGATGTTTTCAACAACAGTATTACTTTTGTACCAAAAAAATAATCAAAATGAAGGTGTAGAACTAAAAAATTCCTTAGAAAGAGAGCAGGGAAAAACACTGACACATGTGACACATATGTATTAAAGACAGAATATCAAAACTCTGCATATAGAAAAGGCACAAAGGGCTGGAGAAAGCGTATCAAAAATATTTGTGCCACTGAAAGCAATGGTAATACTGATAACTAATCATTATTTAAACAGTGGAAAAGACCTGCATGAAGTGCAATAAGGAAACCATTTTATGTGATTATGTTACACAGGTAAACAGGAAATTACATAAATTACAGTGTATTTAACCGTGCAATTAGAGACAATCTTCCAGGAGAAAATTTAGAACAGCAGGTTTTGGCTACAATATAGAATAAAATTTGTATTTGAACAAAAAAAATTAGGATAAGAAGGACATTCTTTCCATAAAGGGGAGAAATACAGCATTAAAAAAAAAAAGTATTAAATACTAAAAATAAAATACTAAAAATAAACATTTTCTGTAATTAAACCCTGCATCCATACAACATCATCTCAAAGAAGACAATTGGTTAGGAAATATTTTCTGGAGTGTTTGAAGGGAGAGACTTAGGACACTTATCAAATCACCTTTATCTACAAGCGGTGCTTCATTATATTATGCATTATAATCAACATTATTATTATTGTCCAAGGTAGGGTAAAATATTTTAAAAAATTACTCAGAAAATAAATGCTTTGTTTACCATGTGCTGTCTTGATATCCATTCCTAAAGCCATTCAAAGCAAGACAATGCAATGCCACCATTCACTCTCAACCATTCGTTTGGAATTTGTGAGTCAGTTCTCTTAAGCGTGCCAGTATAGTTTTAATTAGAGGACTTTGGAAAAGTGGTGCAATTTTATATACTTTTACTTTGCATTTACAGCCTATGCACAGTTTCTATGTGTGTCAGATGTCTCAGACCTGCACACAAGCCACATCAATAGTCTACACACACGCTGCAATTCTGTTATGCTAGGGACCGCTTAATTTTCTGTGCTACGCATTGCTCAGAAGTTCTAAAACAAATTTGATAATCTCACTGAGGCTCATTTAGCTAGAGGTTTAAATCTCTTACACCTCAGTCTGACCTGATGATAGACAAAACTATACGACCCTACACTGTTCCAGTAAAGTGTCCCAGCCTACCAATGATCATCTTAACATCTGCTATGTCACACAGAGCAGAACTAGTGTTCACCTTGTCTGTATTTATGCACTTTCTGGGAAAGCTCAGGTAACTAATGAGTTGTAATGTCCCTGTGATGACAAATCCAATCATTTAGAACAAGGATTCAGCTGAACCTCTGGCATGCAGAACTAACACGTAGTAATTCTTACAGAAATTTATGAAAAGATCTTCATAAATAATTATTCAATCATTTTAAATGTACTTCTATAACAAATGTGTAGAACAAGCTTAAATACCTCTACAACATTTCTTTAACATTTAAAAAAAGGTAGCATCTACAGTTTACCTCAAGAAGGTATTTGTAAAGAATGTAATACATTAACTTTGAAGTTTTCTGAAAAAACCCTGTATTCTTCACAATATGAAAAACTTCTTGTCAAATCTAGTACTATCTTTCTTATTTCTGCTCAGATGAAAAGGTGACTAGTTTAAATATTAAGCTATATAAACTATTTTGGTTTATAAATTAAACCAAAAGGTCTTCCCTTCAGCAGTAATAAGCTGGTTTTAAAAGAGCAATATAGATGTGCTAATTAATAAAATAAAATAAAATAAAATAAAATAAAATAAAATAAAATAAAACCACTTTCCATTTACTGTAATTAAAAATCTCATGGTCAAGAAAGATATGAGTTTATTATAATATTAATATCATGCTGAAGTAACATACATATAGTTAAAAATGGAAAGATGGAAAGATGTCTTTCTACATAGAAGCAGCATAAACATTTAATTTCTAAAGTTTCCCTTATCTTGTAAGTAAAAAAATTTCAAGCTCAGCTTCAAAATATAAATGTATTTGAATTTTTGCACAGGAACTATCACTTATAGTATAGTACTTGTTGCTTTTAGTTATTCCATTTACCCATCATTCACTCTCTAATCTCCTTTAAGCCCATGTTTCTCCATTCCGTACACAATAAAAGGATTATGCACATCATACCTCTTAACTTTCTCTGGAGGATAACAGATTTAATTACTGTTCTTCCTTCCATGCAAGCTTTCAAGTCAGCAAATTTTGTGTAGTTCTGTAGTATAATTTTTAATACAGAAGTCTTATGTATCTGTATTCAGGTGACACAAGTAAAGCACATGTTCTGCAATGCTGAATATAAAGCTATTTGCTATTTATAGTTCTCATACATTTAATTTTAAAAATGCATCACATCTAATAGTTTTTTAAGTATTTTGAATACAGATTCTGGCTTACTTTAAAAATAAAAGAAAATTTATTAGGAAACCAATTTTGAATTACAGTGTTAAATACTGTTAAAAATAACAACGTAAGATAGCTGTCCTGAAAGTATAGTTTTCATGTGTCCTGTGCTTTGTGGCACCAAAATCCTCTGTACTTTAAAACCTACTCCACCAAGAGGTTTTACACAAAATCAGTTCAATTCAGCAGAACTATTGCACTACTTTTGAAGTTCACGATGAGCTTCTTAGCCGAAAAGGCAAAGGAGAATTTTATATTTAGTATAACTTCCCCTAATCTACAGACATATACTAGCAGCCTCAATTGCAGCTTAGTTAAAAGTTTTCTTTTACGTCACTTTTTTTTGCCTGGAATTTTTTTAGAAAATCATAGAATGATTTGGGTTGGAAAAGACCTTAAAGATCATTTAGACGCAACCCCTCTGCCATGGGCAGGGACACCTTCGAGTAGATCAGGCTTTTCAAAGCCCCATCCAACCTGGCCTTGAATACTTCCAGGAGTGAGGCTTCCACAGCTTCCCTGAGCAACCTGTTCCAGTGCCTCACCACCCTCACAGTAAAAAATGTCTTCCTAATATATATTCTAAATATACCCCCTTTCAGCTTAAACTCTTACCCCTTGTCCTATCACTGCACTCCTTTATAAAGAGGCCCTCCCCTTCCTTCTGGTGGGCATCCTTTAAGTACTGGAAGGTTGCTGTAAGGTCTTCCTGGAGCCTTCTCTCCTCTAGGCTAAACAAGCACAACTCTCTCAGCCTGTCCTCCTGTGGGAGGTGTTGCAACACTCTGATCATCTTCGTGGTCCTTCTCTGGACTTGCTCTTAGAGACCCATGTACTTCAAAATATGTTGGAAAACATACTGGAAAATATTGTTGATATCCAGACATAAATTCTGAAAAGATTAATGTAATTTCAGTTTTACTACAAATGTCTGAAAATCCAAGACCAAGCTAATACATAACTGGCAAAAAAAGAAGATGAACTGCAGAGGAAAAAGTAAATTTAAAATTCCATTTATTACTGGCAATTTTTTTCAAAAAGTACTCCAATCCAAGTAGACAAAATACAGCAGAAAAACTGTATTTTCATTCCTCTTCTGAAGAACTGAGAGGAACATGTAAGGAATAAGATGAATTGCAGTACCTAGAAGATGTACTTCAATGCGGATTGTATGATAGTCTACATTTTTTATTCTCCAAGTTTAAATTAGGAAACAGTAAGAAACAATGAAGACAGCAGTATTCTTTAGGTACTATTAGTTTTCTCTAAAATTTAGAAGGAACTAGCACATGGGTAAAAGAAAACAGAAAGTCACAAAATAATTAAAAAAACCCACCATGAAGAACATAAACAAACAGAATGTAAGATAGTAGTACATTTATAGCTTCCTAAAATTTGAACATTGACAGAAAGAAGGAATTTTAATTTCCAAGGTTGTAAAATCATGTATTGGTCCTCTGGTAGGGATACGAGACTTTAAATGTCCTCTGTATGTCCATATGGCAAATTATTCTATTCCATTCCATGTCCATTGCAGTTCTCTAAAGCATAAGCTGATATATGATCTCATTGGCTAAGGATGCTGAACTCCTTTAAACTGCAAATACTGCTAAAATTTTAAAATTATGAGGCGATACATGTATTTTCATTTTTCTACTCTGAAAATATACTTTTCATGTGCAAAAATATTCAAATGCGTTCTTTGTATAATTCATTCACAAATTCCTCTACCAACTGCTATCAACAAACTGCAATTTGGATTAAGCCCTAAACAATTAAATCAAATTCTTCATAGAGTTTGGGTACGCAAAAACAAACAAACAATGTTTGAAACATTTCTGATATTTAAGAAAAAAACCCTGAAGTTGTATCTATAAGGCAAACCTCATAAATGTTGAGACTAAAACAATTTTTGGGAATTTTAATATCTTACATAACATATTTGTTACGTTTTTGTAAAAAATATTACGTATTTGAATTTTGTTATGATTGCTTTATTTAACACTGATTTTACTTTGATAACATTCAGTAAATAGAGTATATAAGATCAGAGATGACTTCAACTGAATTAAGGTTTGTACTTCAGTCAGATTCTGCTGATGCTACAATATGAACCATACAAGTGCAATACAAGCCCTTAGTGAAGGTCAGTTCGACTGGGAGAGTAAAATGCGAATCTTTGCATTGAATTATCAGCCTCTGAGATGCAATTTCTATGATGAACTTGAGCACTAAGCATAGAAAAACTACAAGGAGATAGCATTCAGAGGTCTATCAAAATTAACAACTGTGTTTTCCCAGTATAAAAACTGTTCTGTACTATAAGGTGATTACTGTTGCACACTAAACAATTTTGTAATTACTATATTTTCCCAATTTCTTAGTACTGTTACAAGCATATACAAGTAGAATTCTATTTGAATTTTTAAAGTAAATTATGAACTAATATAATAGTGGAATTTTCAGTTTCAGTACACATTTTTATTCAGTATCAATAGCAAATGTATTTATATATAACTGTATGATATTACTTACATTCAAAACATGAAGTCCAGCCCGGAAGTGTTACAGGATGAATTTTAAAAAAACATCCCCATAATTAGTATCTATACAGATTACCAAAATCAAACTTAAGTTTTGCACCAAGTACATACGCACACAAAATAATTCATACAGATCAGTAACAATGGTGGCTAAATAAAATCCTCTATTCTGGATACAGCTCTTTACCAGACATCACTCAAGGCTATGACATTTTGTGGGTTTGTGCTGTGCATCTTCACTACTGCTTTCGTAGCTTGTTTTTATTAGCTCTACAACCTTTCTGAACTCTTTGAATTCTACAGATGATTCGAATGGCCAGTCTGTGTTGGTCTGCATCCAACAGAAGGGTAAGAGCTCTGTTCTCTGTTAGTGACTAAATTTTGGTTTTGTAACATGCATACAGCTTTCAGATAGTGCTGGGATGAAAGGTAGCATGACCTAAAAACACACATGGAACATATATGACCATAGAGAACAATATTTTTCGCTGTACAAAAGACTTCCTTTTCCTCAATTCTTTTTTTGTTCAGTTCTGATATTCTTATAAGGTGATAAATCCTTTACACAGCAATTTACATAACAATGTAAGAAATAATAATGTTTCAAATTTCTCTCAGAACTTTGCCCTAAAGGCTTGCTATGGTAGGAAAGAAAAAACCTGGTATGTCCAATTCCAAAGGACTATAAAGACTTTCTGCTTCCTAGAGTACGAAGTTGTAATTCTTTGCATGGATGTACAACTAAGAATTATTACTGAATGTAATTTCAATGACACATGATTCTCCATATATATTAATAAGTTATACCTAAATACTTCACCAAGTAAAAATATCTGCTACTTACTGCAAAATTTTCAGACTAAACTAATGAAATTTGTATTCTCAGTGTACTAAGATTTTTCTTATAATAAATACATTTAATATTTTGTGCATGAAGACAGTTTAGATCATGCTGGCTTGAAATGTGGCACGATTTTAAAGACCGAATAGGAAAGGTAAATTTCAATATAAAAACATTGCACAGCCAGAAGTTCATACGTTTGGTATAAGATTCTTGTACACTCACTCAACTTCCTTCAAAATTACAGAATCTCACTGAGATCATTTGGGGATATATATATATATATAAACTGTCTACAGAAAAAGACTTCACTGTTATAAAGAAATCGTTTACAGAAAAAGACTTCTGCATTGTTTTTTCTCTTAGATATTAGGTAACAATGACACTTGAGTGACTACTGCCTTATTCAAGGCTCAGCTGTGTTGAAGTAAACAGAATCTCATAATACACTGAAAAAGTTTATAACACTTGCTATGCTTTACACATACTAGTTAATGTTCTTGGAGATAAATTGCCTCATAGAATGATGAAAGTGACAGACTTCAGCACACCACTGTTTGCACCCAACTGAGACCATTATCATTCATTACAGGGTGTGTTTTTTTTTTCTTCTCTTAGCTAAGTAGCAATAACTTTCTCTAAACAACTCAGGCTTCTGTGTATTTTTTTACTCTTTAAATTACTTTCAGCATTAAAAGTGTCACAGGATCATTTATCCTCTCTTGAACAGTACTTACTTTAGTGACAGTTACCACAGAAGTTACAAGGATGTCTCTTCCTGATCCTCTTCAATCTGAAACTTCCCAAAAGAAGTGAGTAACTATTATATTGTCTATACACACACTACAGTGTTAGGCACCAATGCTCAAAAGACCTCTGAATTACTTAGTCTAGGAAAAGGTTTAACGCCTCACAGAAGTACTTGCAGCATTGCAGTCTAGTAAATTTGGTGTTTCCATTGTTTGTCACAGACATCTGGTTTGTTGTCTCTTTCTTCAATAATTGCTAACGTTTATTGTGCTTTAAGAATTCAACAGTTAAACAAAGAGCAAATCTCCCAAAAATTCTAAGTGAGAAACCATTTCTAAAAGGTTCATATTATAGAAACACTACCCCAGGTATTTCTCTTTCAAGTGAAACAGGACACATAATTATAAAAAATTCCTACAAAACTCAAAATTACAAATAAAAATATAACATAGCACTAATCAGTCACTGGAATATAACAGTCTTACGGCACAAAACTGTGATGTATGTACTTTTCTATGGCAGTGAAGCCAGAGCTCTCAACTGGGTAAAATTTTAGAAACATGACTTTCCTAGATAATTTCCTAGATAATCAGGGCAACATTCTCTTCTCCTCCACTGCAGTTTTAGAATAGAACAGACTACTTCAGTTCGAAGGGACCTAAAATGACCATTTAGTCCAACTGCGTGAACACCTCAGGGACGACCAAAAGTTGGAAGTATTAAGGGTATTGTCTAAATGCCTCTTAAGAAGTGATAGGTGTAAGGCATTGACTACCTCTGTAGGAAGTCTGTTTCAGTGTTTGACCACCCTCTCGGTAAAGAAATGCTTCCTCATGTTCAGTCTAAACCTTCTAAGGCCCAGATTTGAACCACTCCCATGTGTCCTTTCTCTGGATACCATGGAGAGCAGCACCTCCCTCTCCGCTACCCCTCCTCAGGAAGCTGTAGAGCATGATCAGGTCATCCCTCAGCCTCCCTTTCTCCAAACTCAGAAAACAAAAAGTCCTCAGCACACTATGAACCCACTGATCCCACAGCTGGACAACTTGTCCAGAAGGATGCTGTGAGGGACAGTCTCAGAAGCCTCACTGAAATCCAGAAAAACTACATGTATAATTTCTCCAGGAACTGAGGTTAGACTAAGAGGTCTGTTTTCAGGGTATTCCCTCATGCCCTTTCTTGTAAACTGGAATAACAGTGCCTAGCTTCCAGTCAGCAGGAACCTCCCCAGACTACCAAGACCTTTGGTGGATGATTTTGTACTTTGCATAAGGATAACTTCTGTGTAACAGCTTCCATACAGGGCAGTAAATACATATAAACATACAAGGCATAAAACTGACTATATCTACATGAATTCCATGTATAATTTAATTTCATAAATATAAATATAAATACAAAGCATAAAACTGTGTTCTTTCTGAATACTAACATAAAAATGTAAAAGTATTTGTAGTATATTATGTTATATTATTACCAAAGAGTCAACACTTAAAATTATATATTGCACACTTGAAAATACTTGTATCTAATGGGTACAAGTTCTTGCTTCTTGTATTTATTGGCAACTACATTCAAGGGAGCAAGCCAAAGGAAGTATAATATAGGAAAAGCTACAGGTTTAAGGAGTGATATAATAGTATTTCCTCTGTTTATCTCTGCAGCTCATATTATTTTAGCTAGCTGAGCTGCTAACACTTTTTCCAAACGTCATACATAGCATGTGCTGATGCTGCATAAGGAAGGAGACCAACTCTCAGTGACCAAAAGCAGGAATAAGATGAAATGATAACAAAGTGGCAACATCACACCAAAGCTCACTAATATTAATAAAGATAATATCCCCAGATTAAACACCTCAGTCAGCCTGAATAAACATTTAATGTTTGTAGTGCGCATACATATACACATATTAAAAAATGCTGCTTCATCATCAACTCATTCCTAAGGTGGTCATCGTTATCAAAACCCGGATTGAAATAGCATTCTTCAAATTAGAACTAATATGATAATTATTACCATGAAAAGTAATATTTTGCATAGTATTCTTTTGTTTTGCTATGTTTTCTATATTTTTTCTAATATACATTCCGATTTCACCGTCTAAAGTGTATACTTTCAGTCCTGGACGGTTTCCTAAAACATCTTTTTTCATTATAAACAGCTTAGTACATCTTTCCTTAAAACACAAAAACTATACATGAGTTTTTGGAATCTATTTTAAGAAAGTTCTAGGCCAAGAGTGAGCTAAAATGTAACATCTTTCCTGACCATATTCTTTGCTTGCTCATGGCATTCTTCTCCATTTATTGAGCTGAGGCCATCTAGCAATGTCAGATTCCTTTGTATTCCAGGATTCCACATCCTTCCAAAAACCTAATTTCTTTGTAGTCCTAGTTACTTGATGCCTCCAGAAGGTGTCATGAGACAATATAGTTACGGATTTGATTTAAGTCAGCAGGCTTGACTCATCTACACCAGAGGAAAGTATGTACCCTGATAGCACCATCTCCAGGTTTTCTTTGGCACGTTATGCAGCTCTCCAAACATCCACTCTATCACTTTGGATGTTAGGTAATTTCAGGATCTAGTTCACACGCCTTCTTCAGAACACCTCCCCACCCCACAAAAAAAAGTAGTACATAGCACTGATCCTGAACAAAACCCACAAACTTCGAGTAACTGCCTAACCATCAAACACCGCGATCTCATAAACAATTTCTAAAGATGGTCAAGTAGTCTCACATTTAACATAACATACACTGATAAAATTGCATAAAAACGTGTTTTCATTTTTTCATTTGTAAGCATCAAAATTGATTTGATGCCTACGAATCAATGGGCCTGAGGGTGTTAAGAGAGCTGGCTGACACTCTTGTGAGGCCGCTTTCCATAATTGTGAAATTGTGGAGACTGGAGGAGCTCTCAGAAGACTGGAAGAATGTCATCTTCATTTATAGTAAGGGCTTAAAGAAAGATCCAGAAAATTATAGGCCTATCAGTCTTACTTCAGTCCCTGGGAAAGTAATGGAATGAATCCTCCTGGGGGCTATCATGAGTCAAATGAAGCACATGATTGGGAAAAGCCAGCACAGATTCACCAAAGGGAAGTTGTGCTTGACAAACCTGATCTCCTTCTGTGACAAAATAACCTTCTTGGTTGATGTGGGGTCAACGGTGGACACTGTCTATCTGAATTTCTATAAGGCTTCTGATACTGTTTCTCACAACCTCCTCCAAGAGAAAAGGATGTGTTATGATCTGGACGAGTGGTCTGTGCAGTGGATAGGGAAGTGGCTGCACCAAGAGGGTGTTGGTAAATAGCTCCCTTTTCAAACTGGCAATCTGTCATGGATGGCGTCTCCCAGGATGAATATTGGGCCCAACACTGTTTAAGATCTTCATAAGTGACCTGAATGATGGGATCAAGCGTACCCTGATTTTATTGACGATACCAAACTGAGTGCAGAAGTGGACACCTCAAGAGGGAAAGCCAACTTGCAGGAAGATCTCAATAGGAGAGCTAATGTGAACCTTATGAAGTTCAACAAGGAAAAGTTAAAGGTCTTGCACCACAGAAAATATAATCCAGGAGTGCTTTTCCATATGAGGAAAGGCTAGGAGAATTTGGTTTATTTAGCCTTGATAAAAGAAGGCCATGGGGAGAGCTTATCACCATGTTTCAGTATTTAAACAGTGTTACAAAGAAGATGTAGACTCCCTTTTTACAAGGAATCACATGGAAAAGATAAGGGGCAATAGGTACAAGTTGATGAGGTTCCAATTAGACACAAGAAGACAATTTTTCACAATGAGAACAATCATCTATTGAACTACTCTCCCCAGGGAAGTGGTGGATTCCCCAACATTGGACACTTTTAAGATTCAGCTAGATAGGGTGCTGAGCCATCTTGTCTAGACTGTGCTTTTGCTAAGGAAGATTGGACTAGATGATCATTGAGATCTGTTCCAACTTGGTATTCTATGATTGGTTCTATAAAACTGTGCTTGTACTTGCATGCTGCAGGTAAATTTGTCTGTCCATGCTCATAACAGGTATGTGTGGGAGAATACAAACAGATTATCAGATAATTCTTGTGTCGTGGGTCTTCCGATACACAGCCCAAAAGTGCACAAAAATGCCCTGAAAATACTGACAGTTTTCCTTGCATTATTTTTCTTCATTCTTCAAAACAATGAAGTCCTGCATAAGTACCTCCTACTCAGAATCAATCTCTATATGAAATTACTGATGTGGTGGACACACTACACAGACTGACATAGATGATGCATACAGACACAAGCAGTTCTACAAATACTGCTCTTTGAAAAAATTATGAAAATCAGTCACTGAAATTTATGTTCTTAGCTCTCACTGCAGCATACAAAGATTGTGTACTATCTGGCAGTAGATATTAACTAAAAAACAACAGATTTTTCTCTTTTTTTAAAGGTTACTCTTCCCATCCATTCCACGGAAACTCTCTGAGCACTTTCCAGGAGCAGATAAAACATTATTCTTTCAAATTATTTGACCTTGTAAATTCTGAAACCTTTACATTTAACAATGCAATATATAGTGAGAGACACCTGTATTACTGAAGTAGGATATAAAGAATGTTCACATAATGCTTTCCAAAAGGAACTATAGTTAAAAATACATGTATTTCTCTTTAGTTGTTTCTAACTTAGTTTTACTAAAAGAATCTGTCACCAGATTGAGAGAAAAATCACGAAGCAGTTTAAAAAACTTGAGGTATCTTCCTGCACTTAGAACCTAAGTCACAGATGTATCGTAAAGGTATCAAAGATGCAAGAGTTTTTATTTATACTGTTGTGTCAGTAATACAAACCTGGGCATACTCCTCCAGATGCAGCCTTACAAGCACAGAATCAACAAGAGAAACCTTGACTTGTACACTCTCTGAAAGCACATGGGTATGCAGCTAAGCACAAAGCTGCACTGCTGACTCACATTCACCTGTTGTCCACATCAGGACACTCAGGTCTGTTTCTGCAAATCTGTCAGTTCAATGCCAGTCTCTACTGTTTCATAAGGTTATTTAATTCCATGTAACTGATTTCCCATTTGTCCTTATTGGACTTCACAATGTTTCTAGCAGCTTGTTTCTGAGACTGCTTTGAATGGCAGCCCCCTGCAGTTTGGTGTCATCTGTCACTGTTGTTCTGGTTGTGGTCCCTTCCATTTTTCTGTTTGTTGATGAAGACGTTATATAACACTGGCTGCAATAGAGATCTCCAAGCAATGCCTCTAGAAAACAGTCTGTTGTTTGCCACACACGTTGAAACAATCCTGCGTATTTTGTATTTTACCCAACCAACTCGTTTCTTCCCCATTTGATGAAAAGGATACCACAGCTAAGAGAGACCACAGCTAAGAAATACATTAAAAGCTCTGTTTAAGTTATGATTTAAGAAACGGATATATTTTTACACAATACATTTTCCCTTCCTTCTGTGTATTTAAACCATTCATAACGATTTTTAGAAAGTGTGATCAAAACAAATGAGAAGAAAGCTGCTTTCAAAGATTCATTTTTAAAGGAGTTGCTTTCTTTTTTACACTATATTAAAGCTACGATATATTGTTATATATATTATTAGTATATGTATAATACCTAGTTGAGCTCACAGCAGATAACATTATTATTTTACTCCTAGTTTAAGAAAACTGTGGTTTAGACTGGGATTTAATTATGTTCCCTTAGAACACTCACAAGACACAAAACCCCTTCAAACCTTTAATTGCTGAATTGACAGGAAAATGGTGCCTGAATTTGTGCTCTTACGGAGGAGTATTGATCAAAGGAATATGGATAAACATGGCTTTGGCCAAAAGGACCTGAGTAAGGAATTATAATCAGATTAAAATACGGAAGAAATACGACCACAGAGAAGTATGTCTAGAGTAAAAATGTTCAGGAATTTTATTGAGTAGATTTGGAAACAGCTAGTAAATATCTATCTTATCCACAAACACAGTATTCAACTTACACTTTCTTATTCATTTAACTCTCTACTATGCTTATTTCCATGCTGCTTGTTTCAGGAGATCTCCTGAAGTAATAAAAGTATTTTTCCCTACATAGTTAGATTAATCAGCATGTTACTTTGTATTGCCTGGAAGTGTGTGTTCAGTAATTGGATAATTTGTCTTCCCTGTCCCACTCAAAGTGAATGGAATTAGTATCCTTTCCATGGAGACATTTTCTGGCACAGACAGGGGAAGTCTTGATTCAGACTATCAGAGCAACGACTCATTTTCAGTATGATACAAGGTACAGTATAAAATGTGATTTGAAATCGCATTGATCCCATTTAATATGCTCATGTCAGCAACACATGCACGGCCATCCCCAAAATTATAGCACCTCTTTGACATCTGCAAGAAATTTCAAGATGAACTGTCACGAGGCATTATCTTCATAGTTCACGTTTGGTTTTGTGATGAAAATATGACATACTTTCAGCAAACAAATCTGGAATTCCGTCTCAGTTCAATAGTAACAGGGACTATACTTTTCAACAAGACTCTTTGATCTTCATCATAGAGTTAAAGTAAGGAATCACCTTTATGAATAACTCAGAACTCTTAAACTACTTTTAAAAAAAGCAATTCTAGTAAAATAATGTAAAACTCCAATACATTAAAGAATAAAAGTTTTGTTCCTCTACATTTGTACCAAATTATGTTTCATGTTGCATTTTAACAAGTGCAGTCAGTCTAGAGAGAATTAATAAGAAAAGAAAGTGAAAAATAGTAACCACCAAGTACGGAATTTAATAACTACATTTTAAGAGAAACAGCAAATACCTGAAACTGGATTAAAATATTTGTATATTCATTCAAACCTTACAAATTAAGCCACACAAATGTCTCTTTCCTCAAAAGAATTTCCCAAAGACAATAAGGAAAAAATGACATGTATTCCGATGACATATGTTACATGACTAAGGCGGGTTATGCTTTCAATCAGTGTCTAAAGGAATGCAGGCTACTAATACTGCTATTGCAAAGCAATTTAAAACATAGTATAATTATACAGACAGATAGATTGCAAAAGCTCTGTAGTTTATTTTCAGCATTTAAATTGGAGAGAAAGATAAGTCGAGACATTTTAGTTATAAAATGCCTAAAAACTAATAGACGAAGTCAACACCATCTGCAAATTAAGGTTACTGGAGACCGCTTAAGAAAAACAAAATACAGTATTTTACTCATGGTGCAAGGTAGCATTAGCATAACTTTCACAAAGTAATTAACACATTCAGAAAATCAGGAAAAAGAAATGTAAGCATAAAGACATCACTTCATCTTGTAAGCTTCTTATTTATTTACCACACATGCAAATTTTATTTTCAAAGAGTGCAAGCTAATAAATCTATTTTTCTTGGAACTTTTTACTTACTTTCTACAATGTATAACACACTCCTGCAGACTGCTTGGAGATGACATTCTTAAGAATAATCATGGAGCAGCAAGTTAGAGAACCTTTAAGTGGAAAACCCCAACCCTTTAAGAATTCCTGAGCAGTAAACAGGAATTTCATTAAAATCTGATAATCTAAGTATGTTCTAGAACACCATCTAGAACATACTTAGATTCAATAACACTGGTAAGAAAAAATTGTATGATCTTCATTCACCTTATTAATTATTTCATTTTCTTTATTTTTGATGTTTCAATTACTATTTAGGTTTCCACTCTACTTGTTAAATATCTTCATTTTGCAAAATATTTGTTAATAAGACTAGCAAAACTGTTTTGTGTTTTCTGACTTGACATTTCTTAAGAAAATTTGAAACTGTGATTGTTCTGGCTATCTCCTTGGCTTTTGCTAGAGAACACTTTTTAATCTCTACTGAATTTCAACTAATTTGAAACAAAGAAGTTGCAAACAAATACATTACTTGAGCTTTTACAGCCTTATGTTTGGTAATTTGCTGTTTATCTGTAATCGCACTGAAATATCCTTTGTTTTTTACAGTCTCAGTTTCATTAATTTAAGTATATTAAACTGTCTTAACTGTGAATAGCCAATAGTTATAAAAAATTACTTAGTCTAAACACTGCAACTACATTCAAATATACTGATAAAACAGCGGACATGAATCCCTCCACAGAGCTTTCAGAACTATCCTGAACACACAGGAATTGAAGCTATATCTAAGCTAACCTAAGCTATATGACGGTGCCTGTCAGATCATTTTACTGAAAAGGTCAGTACTTCAGCAAGCTTTATATCCTCAAAACATCTGTCACATAGCTTATGTCAAGTAATATTCTCAGCAGCACACTATAAAACACAATATTGATAAACTACACTACAACTGAATATGGTGAATATGTTCTTGAGAAGACTAAACAGTATGGGACACTTTTCCACCACTTCACCTGAGGGCTATGAGTCACTATCTTGTGCTGAAAATCTTAAGCAGAATGCTTATAGTGAGAGGCCAAGTTCTCTCTGCACCAGACTTCACAATATTGGTCCACAGCGTGGCACACACTGAGAGTGATGCAGTTTTCTTTTTTGCTCTGATGACAGGAAAGCAGCAAGGACTTACAAGAAAATGGTAGGCCCTTGTGTCACTGTGTCAACATGGGATCAGGATTATTCATCAGAAATTCTCCAGTATTCCTTAATATTGGTATAACTGTAACTGCACCCAAATTCATAAGAAGTAAATGGTGGTTTTGTGCAGGAGAAGCATACTCTGTCTGTGTATGCAAATGCAAACATGAAATGAACTTCAGATATAACCTGTGAACTAATTTCCTTACCAATGACATAACATGCAGAAAAGTTGATTTGTGTTGTTGATCTACAAATAAACGACTGTTTAGAACTGCAGTAGAAATGAACCTCAGCATTGTCTCCATGGAAACATACTTGCATGAATAAAATAAACAGGAAAATCTGTGTTGAATGTGTTTCAAAAACTACTCACAACCCTTATGGCAAAGAAAAAATAAAGAGAATGACATTAGTTTTAAAAACTCCTGTGATATGATATGATATGATATGATAATGATATGATATTATATATGATACAAGTTGCCATGCCTGATCTGACTATATTATCAGATCTTGACAATAATTCAATATTGGGAAAAAACAAAGCAGTCAGTTAGTATTTATGCACCCTGAAACTTGTTCTTTACCTCAGCAGGAATATTCACTTACACCAACAAATCAACACAGTTATGCCTCCATTTTTAATCAGCAAATCTACAACAAGAAAATTATAGGTTTAGAAAATAAAGGTTTTATCTTAAGAACTTCAAAGGTGTATTAGAAATTATTTCTTACACAAAACCGGGCAGTATATGTACTCATTTATACCTCTGTTTCTAAACAAAAATAGGTAGGAATCTGTATAAATAGACAATGAAGTTCTTAAGCCATGACATATTTGCATATTTAGAGTCAAAACAGCATGAAAGACAAAAGATTTAGAAATCATTGAATCACAGTACTAAACTTTTCAAACTTGAAGGAAAACATAAAGAATCTGCTTCTTTCCTAATGTTAATGTTTGGCATTGCCTTGTAATTCCTGACAACTGAAGCAACGTATAAGTGATAGAAATATAAGTAGAATTTGAATATACTCAAGAAATTAACATCAGGATATTTCTATTTATTTTTAAAAAAGAAGATTTTTTTTCCTTTCTTCCTTACACAGTCTTACCTAAGACAACTTGCATTTATTGTATGTTACCGGCTGAATTAATAACCATACCTATAGGTCAGTTTCATCATTATTTTCCTAAAGAAAATGTGCAAGTTTTTCAACATTGTCTACAAGTAAAACCAAGAAAGAACTTTCACAGCTACTGCTTCATCTGTACAGTAAAGATGCCACAGAGTGTTCATTTTGACAAGAAAGAAAGACCATATCCAAGTTTTATTTTCTTCACAATGGAAGGGCAATTGAGGAATCTGTCTGACAGATGGACAGAATGCATGTGCATAAAGAATAAAACCAGGGACATTCAGGACAGCAGGAAGCGAGCACAACTGAAACTGGGCAAAGACTAGTTTGAAAAAACTGAGTAAACAGATGAGTCAAGGAAAGTTGTCTGAAACTGAAAAGTGTAAAGGAAAATGTTATTTCAAAATCTTGGAGAAAGAGACTGTCCTATGTATAGCTTTCTCTATGTCCTCCTGTGCTGCAAGCACCCTTCCCTTATATCTTAATACTCCGTTCTTTTCTTCAGGTTGTGCACAAAATACTCAGAGGTACTCCATATCTGCTTGTTACCTGAGAATCTGGCAGTTATTGGCCATGACTCATATCTCCTGTCCTTTGAGCCTTTAGCTTCTCATGCACTTGAATAAATTGCCTCACAGATATCTAGCATATTTAACATGCATCCACAATGGGATTTTAATTTTGATCAGGATTTTTGAAGCTTGTCTCCTGATCATGGCTACTTCTTACACTTTCATTTCCTTTAAAGAAAAGTCCAGGTGCATGCAGATCCTTCAGGATGAAATTAAACCAGAAAGTGTGCTTGAGAAAAGCAGTAAATGCATTCCAAGTGCTATTCAGCCCAAGCTGTTCTGGAGTAAAACTGGACTGTAAGTGATGTAGATGTCAGATACACGTATCTGGCTAATCTTTCTACATAGCCATTACCTTACTGAAACCCAAAGATATGTAACAACTTTAAGACTTCTGTTTCTCTGTGATGTGTGGTTGAATAGATTCTTAAATTACTAGACAGAACAAGAAAAGTGTTTGTTAAACCTTGCTTCCTTAAAAGCCAGGCTAAAAATTCTGGAGTTACACATTTTGAGCAGTTATAACAGCAGATATATTCAGCCTTTTTGACACAACTCAAACCTCATGAGCTCAGGTTACATCTTTCTGTCCTGTTGATGGTTGCTGTTCACTCAGCTGCAAATTGAGGATGGTCATCAAGACTGGGTTATCAAGGGCAACTGGTTAGGATGCCAATTACTTCATTGTCCAATGGCATTTATTAAGCATACAAACCTGAGCAACCATCTTGGCTTGGATGGAATTTTGACCTTGATGTATGTCTGAAAGGACTGCAGCAAGATTAGAATTTTAAGCAGTCTCTGAAGCATCTAAATACTTGAGCCACCGTGAGAAAGAGATAATGAAAAGCCTGAAAAAATAGAACCATAAATAACACCTGATACATGGCCTAATTTTCAATGGATAGTTATGAGAGAATTAAATTGCCTTGGGAGCTATAAAATAATTTGGAAATTAATTACTAGCCAAACTTCTTTTAAATTCAAATGCATTTCCTATATATTTCAGCAAGTATGTAAAACCAAGAGAGCCACACTAAGCTTTTCAAAAGCATGACATAGAGCCTGTACAACTAATTGCACTTAGAAAATTAATACTTGTATTTAATTATTTGAGCATAAACTCCACCATTTTAATATAATGAGAAAAAATATTAAAACACTTTAAAAAGCCCACAAAGCATCTGTAACAAAATTGAGAACAATTTGGTCGTAAAAATAGAGACAGTTTTCCCACTGTTTTTGTGAACAGAAAATTCTTTAAGATAGAATACATGGCATTGTATAATGCAAAGGAAAGATAAGAAGTCTCAATGTATATAAATGTCTGAAGGGAAGGTACAAAGAGGACAGAGCCAGGTTCTTTTCAGTGGTGCTCAAGGACAGGACCAAGGCAATGTGCACAAACTGAAACACACGCAGTTCCCTCTGAATATCAAGAAATGGTTCTGCACTGTGAGGGTGACCAAGCACTCACACAGACTGCCCAGCGAGGTTATGAAGTCTACATCCTTGGATATATTCAAAAACCATCCAGACACACTCCTGAGCAACCAGCTCTAGGGAGCACTAGATTTGGACCAAATGACCTCCAGTGGTCCCCGCCAACCTGATCAATCCTACGATTCAGCAACTCAGAAGGAGAAGTATTTCTAATTAAGAAAGATGATAACCAAATGTATCATACTTCTATGTGACTAAACTAAGTATCGGGCTAGAACTTGGCATTTAGGAAAAAATATAGAATGACATAAGGAGGTATGTTCATTTAATTACTTAACTCAACACAACTAAAAATAGCCTAGAATGCTACTAAAATATTATGAGATATACCAAACTCTAGAAAATGAAGAACAAATATAAATATCTACCGATATTTCAAGTGGACTGGTTCACATTAATACTTGAGGATGATGGGATACATATTTTAAAAACTTCTGGCAACAGGTTTCTGACAACAACCCATCTGTGCTTTAAATTTAATAATTATTATCATTATTATTTGCTGTTTATCCTTGAAGCTAGATTATTTGTATGTTCTTTAAAATTACTTTTAAATAACAACCCCATTAATCATCAAAAAATATACTGTAGTTCTGGTAAAAAAAAAAGGAAAAATGAATTCTTGACTGAATTAGAATTACTACAGGCAAAAATCTGAACTATTAAGCAAATTTCAGGTTTGCTTTGTATGCAGATTTTTTTTTTTTAAAATATAATCTGTATTTGTAACAGTACAGGATTATACAGCTGTAGGGGTACATACGTGCACTACAATAAAAGTGGATTGGGAACCATTCTACTTTATAATTATTTCAGGTAACTGAATAGCATGTGTACATATGTATACTCCTTATGGAGTATGGAGACACGTCAGCTACCTTTAAACTTGAATACTGTGAGCAGTATAGTTCATGGCACAAAGAAATAATCAGGGTAATTTACTCTCCTGACACTACAATTCATGCCCAACTAAACAAACTCACTTAAAACAGCACTGCAGTGGCAGATATTTTTGCTGGTCTCTCTGTATTTCTTGAATTTCATCCAGATATCTTTTGGATATAGCTCACTAAGGGTACATTTGAAACACATTCTCTGACTGACAAAGCAGGGATTGAATTGCAGTCTGAATTCTCTAGAGGGGTGGTATTGCCTAAACAGCCAAAGAGTAAGTGCTATGTGCTGAACCATGAAATGTAAAATGCTGCCCTGCCTCTAAACATCAGGAGTGTACATTTTTCTTGAGAATGAGCAGCAAAGCTCTGTATCTACAGTGGGGGTGGTTACTATTCAGACCTTGTAACTCTCGGTCATACTATAACCAACATTTCAAACTGTCATGTTCAGAGGCAGATACAGCTGGCAGCAGGTGTGTAACCACAACCTGAACATCACTGGAAAACTTCTGTCTACATAAGATGCAGGGACTTTTTTTGGAATACAGGCACAAAAGCATGAATCTGAGTATAGATATCAGAACACACGAAGGAACTCATTAGCAAAAAAAGAGCTAAGCATTAACATACAAAAGACACTAATCCTGCTCCTTTTTTTTTTTTTTCATAGTGGTGGAAAATAAAAAATTGCATGAAAAACTGTATTTACACTAAAACTTCCAGTTGTAAGAAAAAGAACACATTTCTTTAGAGACAAGATGACAGTTAAATCCCTCTGACCAAGCAAGAGAGGTAATATGAAGACGAATGTAGGCCAGCCACCCTATCTGAAAGACCTTTCACCACACCATCGCCTAATTAGTTACACATAGTCAGGTCAAGTACCCTTCTCCTTTCTTCGGGACAGTGTCCAGACTTTAAAATTGTATTTCTAATCCTGCCTGTGAAAAACAGTCTGGCACATCCAATTATAAAATTTGCATGTGCACATACAAATCATATGTAACCATAAGGTGCCTTCCGTGATTAAAATGGCATACACAGAATATTAAGACCTGTTTTAAGGTGTTAAGATTCTGTTCTTTTGCCTCTTATTTAATTATCCCAAATATTAAAAATAGTTGTAAACATCTCACATTTTATTTCTCTTCGTAGAACTATCAGCTTGTAAATAAGAATAACCGATGTTTATTTAAGATATTTGCTAAATACATAATAAACTGGAAAAATCATTCCCTTTTTCCGTCTTAAAGATCAAAAGAATTTTGTATTTTGATCTAACATACCACTGATGACTGGGTCATCTCAAATGAAAATCACACAATCTCTTAGAAAAGGGATGCTGCAGTACATTTCTTTGATTATTCAAATATCAAACACGCTCTCCAAGAAACTCCTTCAAAAATAGAATAACAGCACTGCACCTAAACTGTCATCATTTAATACGAAGTGACAAGGAAGTGACAGATAATGAAGAACAGCCTGAAGATTCAATTGCTTGTCATTAAGCCTGATTTCCTCCTCAGGCAGGTTTTGAAAAAGACCACAAGACTCCATTGTGCTGAAAAAAGCTCCCTAAAGCTGAGTTATATCTTATACAAAAACATGGAGATATGTGATGTTTCAAGTAAAAAATGGAGTCTGAGCAATAAGATATCAGGACCTTCCTTTAGAAGATGGCAAGATTTAAAGAGGTCTCTTGAATTTCTCAGGGAGGGTAACACACTTTATTTTCTTGTTTCTTATTTGCTCCCCTTATTGGGAGCCATCGTTGATAGGCCTATAAATACTACCGCTGCTACCAACTTCTCCAGTAGGTGGTAGGTAACGGCAACTTCAGTATCATCACCATACAGGTCCAAAACGATCATGATGATCCTAATTTTGATATTGGAAACGCATGCATTCTTAGTAATGAAATGACAGTAGTTAAGACGGATAACTACCTCCTCTTCTGACTACCGTTTGTTCTACCAAACTAACTTGCATCATCACTGCAATGACTAATATGCTAAACATAGATATTTTAATGCATTTTGCCTGCAAAAATATGAAAATTCAAATTTTTCCATATAGGTGCCTGCCAGGGAAATGCTTGAAATGGGCAAATTTCTCGGTCTATAACAAGCACCTACTTTTTTTCCCTGCATGAGTTTGAGATACTAATTCTCTTCAAAAAGTAGACTCCAGTTTAATCCTGACATGTTAGAAAGCACAACATATTGCAGCCCACTGGGTCATCAAGGTTAGTAAGAAAAAGAAAAAAAATAATTGATTAAATTATGTCACTTAGTCTCTCTGTCCTAAACTACCTGAAATCTTTTTTCTTGTAATATTTATTTGCAAAACTTAAAGCAAGACCTTTAGATTTGTTTTATTTAAACTCTACTTTCAGAGGAAATTTAATTTTAGGACAAAAAGAGAAAAGAAATAAATGAGAGGCTCAACAATGAAAGCAAACTTGAACTTTCAGCTCATGAAAAAGTAAAAATGTATATCTGGTCAACACAATCTGATTTTACTCTTAGATTTGCAAGTAAATAAAAAAACATATGTCAGCAACCACCATTATCATGCTTTTGGGTTTGTAGATTAAAGTATACTGCCTGGTGATTAATTTTTAAAACCTTGATTCCACACACACTGTTTTTTTTCTGATGGATCTGAATCCTTAAGATGCCATGAAAACAAATGATAGAATCATTGTATTATATGAACACATTTTTGAACAGAGTTACTTTATAAATATGTCAAAAAGGAGTCATTGTAACTGGCTGATAATCACCTTTAGCCCTGAAATTTCGTGAGCTTTTCAACCACAGAGAGTGGGTTTTAAGACTTGTTCCACTAACATTCTGTACAGATTAGTTCCTAGTGTGGACAAAGTTGTGTTTGACTTATTTGACAAAATATGAGGAAAAAAAAGAGTGAAATCTTTCAAATACATTAAAAGAGTAGAAATACATTATGTCTAAATTAAAATAATAAACAGCCCTTTCAACCTTTCTATTTTCAAAAGCTGTACCTATATGTTACCAGATTCATAATTAATGCTGACAACTGAATAAACACTATCACTTGTTATTATAAAAACCCAATTAAATTGCAAATGGAAATAAATGATTAAAAATTTTAAATTTTTGAATAAGTCGTGTTTGAATACTATTAATAAACAAAACAATTGCTGCCACTACCACCTGCTTATCCCTTATAAATATTCTGATGCTATTACTATTCTGTTTACTGACATTTACAAATCATTGATTAGGACAAAAATTCCTATCCTGCTCCTAAGTGTCCTAATGGGACCTAAAATACTTTTTTTTTTTTAATCTGGCTAATATAATAACTGTAATAATATATAATGTACAAAGTAAGTTTCTTTACAGCAGCATTTATTCCCTAATAAAATGCAAATGCTTTATCTATCCATATTAAATTCAACCATTTTTAGAGTCAGAAAGTACCACTTAGTTGCAAAAACCTAAAACTTAATGGTTATATTCTAGCCTGAAAAGACAGAGAAAATGAACTGTAGAAAATAGGTCTGGAGGGAATTTTAGTAATTAATTTCGTCCATTCTTCTGCCCAGACAATCATCAAACAGAAAAGAAGGCTATGTACTACATCCCGGTAGGACAGAACCAGCAGAAAAATTTTCAAGTGCCAACTGCAGTGATATTTTTTCTATTTAAATAAACTTGATAATGCTTCACAGATTCTGTATTTGTTTGAAGTTTTCTGTTACAATTTGTAAAAATGTAGTTTAGTGCCATTTTAATAATGTAATGCTTCAGAAATTTAATTCCTTCAAAAATGGTGAAAATATCACAAATTCAAAGTGCAGGAGAAAGAAAAGAGAAAAGGAGTAGTGCTGAAGAACTAAGAAACTAGTTTCTATAAATAGTTTTATCAGGGACTTCAGCAAGATCAGTGTTTCAAGTGTAATGATCAAGGAAAAGCAATAAGAGTGACATAGATACAATTTAAAACACACCATTGTAAATGAAAAGAACTTATAAAAACTTTATGGGTGTGCTAAGGCAAGTGCAGAGAGAAGTTGTACCAGTATCACTTATAATAAGCCAATATGTGATACGTGTTGTATAGCTCTGTTATTTCATTACTGTTCAAGAGAATAATTCTACTGAATTCTACAAAACTGTATTACATATACAATATTAAACAAACAGGTACATATAAATCAGTATGATTTACACTTTCAAGTGAAGAGATTCTAATGAAATCAGAAATAGATTTTAAATAGAAGTAGAAAAAATGCAGTAAAATACAAACCAAACAAAATGAATACAAGAAAAAAATCTGATTCTACCAATTATGGCATTATTAGCTGAGATGTAACATTTTTGTATTCATTCCCTATTTACCTTCTAAATTAAAACCATAACTGAAATAGTGTCTATTTGTTAATGTGTTCATATACATACTGTCATGTCTCAGTGTGCGTATACATATGTATGTGTGTACGTGTGTTTATCCTTACTGAGATCACCAGAAAGTAATAAGAAAACCATAATTATCCTTCTAGTGAGATATACAAGACTATGCAAAAGAAGTAGCTTCTTTATTAAATACTTCACCACTAAGATAAGATGAGCACTCTTAGCTTGCTGCTAACAACTGAAAATAGTACTGGAGAAGTAGTACAGTGCCAGAGATATTAAAGTAGTTTACATAAACCAGCTATAATTCAAAACAAAATCACAAACATTCATAGTTTACATGTCCCTAAATAATTGTGGGACTGAAGCTAATTCTTTCGTGACTATGACAGGAGCCTATGAATAACAAAAAAAAAAAAATTAAAAAATGATAATTTTTTTCATTACATGTGAGTTTCTACATAATTAACTTCCAAAATTTTCATTTTTTTCTTCAAGAAATCAAAACAAATACAGAAACTTGTGGGGTTAAATTATTCCTTGTTTTCTTTGTTTTGCTAGCAGTAATATAACTCATTACCTCAACATTTTCTTGTATTTTATTTCCTACTCTGAAAACAAGTCACAACATGGAGAAGCTGAAGATCATCAGAGGACAAGGAAACCTATCACACAAAGTAAGGCTGAAAGAACTGGGTTTGTTCAGCTGTGAGAGCAGGCTTAGGGGAGAACTTCTGACCACGTACCAGGACATAAAGCGTGTCTGTCAAGAGGATGGAAACTCCCTTTTGACAAGGAAAAGACAAGGGGTAATGGGTGTAAGATGCTCCTGGGGAGTTTCCGATTCCAGAAGAAAATTCTTCGTCATGAGAACAGCTAAACATCGGAATAATCTCCCCAGGGAAATTGTTGATGCTTTGACACTGAGTACTCTTAAGGCTCAGCTTGACAGGGTTCTGGGCCATCTCATTTAAACTATAGATCACCTAAAATGATTGAACTGGATGATCCTTGAAGTCCCTTCCAACCTGGCATTCTATGATTCTATGATTCTAAGTCAATTTTAAATCTAGACAGACACACATACATGCATATTTACAGCATGAAATTCATGTTTATATTAAGTGTTTAACCTAGAACTTGTTAAAAATCACAGTCTCCTCAATCTTAACATCCGCAAAATTCCATCGCCCTAACAGCTTTTGAGTTTGTTTATAAACTTCAAGTTATTCCTTATTCTGATCTTGTCTCTTTTACACAAAATATTTTTTTCCAACTCAGGGCAAAATAAGTTCACCCTTAAAATCTGTTATGAAAATGTTAAGTCATATTCATTTCCTTTTCCCTCCTCTCTTGCAGATTTTTAGTAGGGTAGAGTCTTTACAGGGACCCAGGTGACAGATATCATTAGAGCTGTCATACACTTTTATTATACCGAATTCTTCATTAGAATCTTTAAATAGCAGACTGTCGATAGTAGCAATTTATGACAGATATCTCTGCCAAGCACTTAACCTGGATTTCTTTGGCCATAAGGTAAAAGTTTCTATTTTCTACTAGCTTTCCTATAACCAAATATATTTAGAAGGAAAAGAAAGCAAGGTTTGCAAGATTTACAAATGAACTAATGAAATAAAAAACTAATAATGCTTATAACTTGTTTGTAAGGAAACTAGAGAAGAGACTAAGGAACCTTAGCTCTGAGTTTCTAGTCAGAAGGTCTGAGCAGCCTCAGCAAAAATATATAACACAATAGTGATCTGATAAAGATACAGAATTGCATTGACAAAGAAATTTTATCAAGGATTACTGTCATCCTTGGAAGACCATCACTACACTGGTAAGTTATTATTCAAGAACTTAAAAGAATAAGGTGAAGTTGAGGAGAACAAAAGGAAACTGGTTTCTCTCTCTTTCTTTAAAAAAAAATTACTTATGATGCTGAAGGTTTTTATTCTGTTTTGTTTTGCTTTTCACAGCAAAGAGAAAAGAATCTATCACTTCCTCTGTCAGTAGTAGGATACAATCCAGAACGATTGAGAAATGAACCTTCAATTTTAAAGCAATGGCAATCCTAGGAAAGCTATGATGTCAGAGCTTTTTCATTCCTAGGATTTTCATAAATGGATAAATAATAACATTAGAGATATATTTTACTTGGACACTAACTAACAGTAGAATTTATATTTAATCAGTGTTTATACTCCATTAAAAATTAAGTTTTACACATACAGAAGGAATAAAAAAACCAGGATTTTGACTACCCTTTCCTTTCCAGAAAAGAAGTGTCAACTCATGGTTACTCCTGTGGAAAATGTAGGGTCAAATCCTCTCAGACGTAACCGAGAAGTGGAGTCTGTTTTCTTCAATTAATTACTATAAAAATAAAACTACTAAAATAAAAAGTAGCTACCAGGGAGATCAGGTAAAATACCCACTCCAGAATCTTGTGACTCTAAAACTACTAAAATAATTGGTGCAGACTCTTCCATGTTGCAACAGGTAGAAAAAGGATAATTTTATTAAAGTCAGAAATAAAAAGGCGGTATTTTTCATTTTAATCTAAGCTATTTTTTCTTTCTATATCTCAAATTAATTTCTAAAAAAGCCCTAAAAGACTATGTACTTATTCAACCTAGGTTTGTCTGGTGTAGTAGATAAGAGGGGAAAAATGTGAGGTATTCTAGGCTACTATACAAGCACTTATTCTGCAAGGAAACTATTACATCTTTATCACTCAAATATAATGATAAAATGCAACTTTGAAGAGAAAATTTTATTAAATTTCTGGCAGAGAAAGTTCACCAGAAAATGAAGATAGGTAATGAAACTCAGTTACTAATGATTTGTACATGTCAATCTAAAAAAATGGATGTATATACAGATACAAATAGAAGGACATAAATCATATACACCTATATATTTAATTATATTTGAAAACATTTTTAGAAAAATAGTATTTATGTTAGTTTTGCTTCTATTGCTACCAAATGATGCATCTCATCTGGATTTACTACACTTTAAATACACACTCTCTGGTACAGTATTCCTACACCAGGTTTTTCACCTTTTCATTTTCTAATTTCCATCCCTTTCAGGTGGAAATCGCTTCAGAAAAACTGATAATTGCTTCTGCTTAGCAATGTCAAATAGCTTGCCTCAGGTTACCGCAGTCTCTAAAACTAAGATAGCAAAAAAAAATTTCTCTCATTGTCTTTCTCCCTTTCAAGCATCCTTTCATCTCATCCTCTTCAATGGTGTCCAAAGCCATACTTCTCCCATTGTTTATTCTTTTCTACTGTGTTCTTGCAGTTAGTTGCAATTTTGCTTCTTGCCTTCCCCACAATCCTTCACCTTCAAGTCTCAGTTTTGAATGTCAAAATTTTACAATGGTTGAAGAGGAAAACTAGTATATGTTGCAACCCAATTGCTCAGTCCATGGCATTTTCAATACCAGTCATAAATCTTTTTGTCTTTCTATTTTCTCTGCACAAAAAGCTGGTACAGTAAAACCTCCTCTGTATCTCTAAACAGAAAAACAAAGGAATGTTCTGAGACTATTGTATTCTTGTAATCTCAGAAGTCTGAAGATAAAACTATCACTCATTTCCATATCCATGTTTTCCATAGTCTTGCCTTAACTTTCATCTCTTGGCAGTTAAGTTCTAAAAATATGTCCTTATTAAAAACACAAAGCATAGACTGACCAATGGGAGCAAGTAACAATGTACAGTGGCTCCTCCTGCTGTGAAGGCAAATTTTGAAAGCATCAGTGAAGCAATCAGTCCTTACAAGACTCTCTTCATTGTTACCGTAAAATTATGCTTGCTCATTGGAAGGACTGAAGAACAGTTTTCATCTTTCCATTGAAGGATAACTTTCTTCTTTCTTGATGTGTAAATTTTAGGCCCACTTCAGTGGGATAGCATCACATGACTGGGAACTTTTGCTGAATACGTATGATTTTATTTGTTCAATTTGATCTAAGAACTAGATTTCAAAACCCGAGCATAGACACTATCTATGAGCAGATCCATACATATATCCATATTTGTGGAATGTAGTAATATTTAATAGAAATAAATAAATAAACATACAAAAGTAATCTAACACGATTGTTCAACAGGTTGCCTAAATAGATGCTTTCTCTCCCCTCATCCTTTTCTCCAGATGAGCATTATTATTCTTTATTTTGACACCACTTGGAAGATGGAATTTTTGGTTCAGTCAGACTGTCCTAACAAAGGTAAAATTCTAAACAGTTTCCGTAAAAGCTGAAGAGAGGCCAAGCCACTTAGAATGGTCTCATAAGACTTCTCTCTTTTTCATGTTTTACCAATGCACAAGCATTTTGTTTGTAGCAGTTTGGGTAACCCAAAATGCTATTTGTGTAAAAATATTGCTACTAGAATAAATCATAAATTACAACTGCTTTAACTATTTTATTACTTGAAATAGGCATTAATGAAACATTATTATATAATAGTTTTATATTTTAATTTTGTACTCTCCTGGCACATTTACAGAGCAGAACTCAGCTCATACAGCTGTCATTCAATATAATTTAAACTTATTACCCAGCTCTTAAATAAAATAAATAGCTGAAATATTTGGATGAGCATCATAGCACTTCCTTATTACTTTCTGCAAAGGGATTTCTTTAAGTAAAAGAGAAAGAATATCAAAGAGGTTTATTTTTTTTTTTTTTTGCAGTTAATAAAGTCATAAAGATAAACAGAACTGAGAAAGCCATTAAATTATAATTCTGTTTGTAATTTCCAGTCAGATTTAACTGATATATAAAGAAATAATGCTGATGGTATCTATCTAATGTTGAGCTTAGTTAATAATTACTCAAGTACTCTAGTATAATTGAGAAGCAAATTGATTTTAAAATGTAATGACAGTGAAGTAAAACTATCAACCTACCATGTACATGTATTTTCATTGTAATTTTCTTTGTATGTTTTTTCCTTGGTGATTTGATTTATAACATTTGAAAAAAATGTATAATTCTTCAGCAGTTTACATAGATGTCAATGTATTAAGTTTGTTACTTATACTAAACAGGTTAATGAGGTAATGAAACATTTATGTTTCTGTATGCTTTCTGATTAGACAAAAAAGTTTGATGAGTCATTTTGAAGCAATTTTTTTTCAAGGTTCTGGAAGCAATTACATTATATTGTAAATTATTAACCTGTAGTTGTTCCCCTAAAAATAAAAATGTGTATACTTAGTATATCTGTAGGCACTATATGTAGTCTCTATAGTCTGTAATTATATGTATAAAGCAGGTGCTTAGAAGTCTTGAATAACTTCTAACCATTGACTCATCAAATAAGCATATAAATAGTAATAAATAAACACCAGAAAAACCTAATTTCTAGTGGTTTACACAGCATTATACAGGAACACAACGGATCACATAGGCCCACACTCAGACAGAATTTAATTTCAGATGCAGTCATCTCAGTTTCTGTGTTTGGAACCATGAAGGTTCTAAATGGTTGAATGAAATACTTTGCTTCTTCCATTTTGGGGTATAAGAATATTCAAAACAGACATAATTCTAGCAAGTGTCCATAGAACTTGTGTTACTGATTTTTTAATTTTTGGTTTTTAAGATATTGCACATAGCTACATTTTGTTGATCTGTCATGGAAAAGTAGATGTTAAGCTGTTTTCGCTTTCTTCAAAACATTTCAAAGGTCTGATCAACCAGACAGGCAAGATCTTTTTTTAAAAAAACTTGTGGCATCTAAAGTAAGAGGGATTATAAGACATCTATGAACAGAAGAGGAAGCAAAGGAACGGGAGAAAATGTCCAGCCAGTAAATGCATTAGAAGCTCTTCTATCAAATGTAACTGAGTTTACAACTCTATTGTATTGCAAAGAGGGGAGATAAAATTCAGCAATAGTTTTAAGCCCTGTCATCATTTAAGGAGGCTAGGGTAATAGGATCAGAATGCATTTCCTGGACTTATGAACTCCTCGTTACATCCAAACAAAGTCTGGCTGTGTAAGAAGTCTGTTACAGTCACGGATTATTGCTTAAATTCTTTTATAAAATCTGACTTTATTCTCCTTTTCCCACTCAGATGATATTCACATTCTATATTCTTGAACCTCAGCTGTTCTACATGAACATAGATCAGGATCTATGTGAGGAAATCATCTAGATTTGAATTCCAACAGTGAGAACTAACAGCAAAAAGTACATAGGGATGAACTTTAGTTGTTCTTTTAGACTTCGGGGGACAGAAGGTGAGTATTCCCTAACTCAAGGCAAAGTAATAAAGAAACAAATTAGCGAGCACAGTAGCCGGGGAACAATAAATACATCCAGTAAGTCAGACAGAGTGCATATGTGGCTGATAATTTAACACCATGAAAGGGGATTACAAATCTGCAGTGGTGCAATGAAACACTAAATTCCAAAGAGATTTAGTGCAAGTAATACAAGGTAGCTTTAACAGTTGACAAAAGATAACAAAGAAAAAGCACGAACAGTGTCACAGATTTCATAAAAGACGTAAAGCCATACAGAACCTAAGGATGTAGACATTGCATCACTATTATCGTCAACTTAATCACTACTCTTTAAAGTAGTAGTTTGGCTGGTAGATTCATTAAGGACAGGTTATCACAAAAAAATAAAAAGCTTTAAAGTAAGGTTTGACAATACGAAAAATCAATTTATGTGCCTAGATTCGTACTTTAAAGAAATATAAATCCCTAACCTAATCGATTACAAAATAGAATAAGAAAAAAAATCAAGTATTTTTGAACTACTTTAACACTGATCTCTGTTGAAGAGTTGGATTATTATTGAAATGCAAATCTTGCACAGATGAATGTTTCATACTTCTAGGAGTAGCATCTCAGGCTAGGACTGAGTCAAATGGCGTAGAAACAAATTGTAAGATGTCTTAAAATGTATTAATTATTGCTAACATGGTTTCATTAATTAGTTCTGCCCTTTATACATTAAAATCATAGATTTGAAAGACCACAGTTTTCCATTCTATCTCAGGAAGGAAAAAAAACCAATTAAAACTAATCTGATAAATCAAGTAATGGCAGCAAACCCATACAGTACTGATATTTATCAGAGATAATAATGATTCGACAAATATTTACAGAATAATATTTCAAGAATAGTTTGTTGATGAAAGTGTACATACATATATTACCCATGAAGAGCTCCCATAATATTGAGTTAAATTTCTTAAATATTTCAAATTCCATTTTTCTAAATTTAAAAATATTCTTTCCTACCTAATCTTTGTAAAGGAAAACAAATGGGAAAACCAAGCTCTCCGATTTTAACAAATTGGCAATAAAGCTTTGTAAGAACAAAGTTACTTAAATGGAATTATCGTCTATTTGTCTTATTCTATATTGCCATTTTTTCCCCGCAGAGTGCTAATAAGTGCTTGCTGTTGAAGAGGTTTACATTTAACATCTGTCATTTGTATCCAGAAGTAGCACCTACAGGGAACTGTCAAACAGATTGTTATTCTCCTCTGTAGCACCAGCAAATTTGTCTCACATCATTTACATACAGATAGTTATAGGCATTCATCATTTCATTATGCTGACTGCCTCACTATTCTAATGTATAATGTCTCTTTAATGAGCCTCAAAAAATACAATATTCCTTGATTTATGACTGCTTAACTG
This sequence comes from Tapera naevia, assembly GCA_033556795.1. Taxonomy (NCBI): domain Eukaryota; kingdom Metazoa; phylum Chordata; class Aves; order Cuculiformes; family Neomorphidae; genus Tapera; species Tapera naevia. The sequence goes on along the minus strand of JAUMJJ010000172.1, from coordinate 9,369,351 downwards.
AAAAATTATACAGATTGACAAAAACTCATCATAAAGCATTTTTTGTGTTCCCACTACTGTGCACGTTAAATTTAACAAGAGCTCTTGAGTTAATCTCATGATTTGTTTCTTTGACAAAAGAAATTATCAAATTTTAACACACTAGACTTCACAGTCACTGCTCTTCTAATAAGTATACTTTCACTTCAATGAGAGAGCAGTAAAGAATTCAACAAATTAAAATCTATCAGTTTTTGTCAGAGAAATAAATGCATTGGACAATTTGTTTCAATATTATTACATGTCAATTACTGTCTACTTCCTAACTTATCACATGGAATATTCCTATACCAGTCATGCACAAGTGACTCATAAATGAGCCAATTTACATGTTCAAGTAAATTGAACTATTCTTTATTGTACAAACTTCAATTATTTCATACACAAATGGTAACCACTGAAAAACAGCTCTGTCATTAAAAGCATGCTGAAGTATTACAAATAGATCTAAAACACACAAAAGAAAGCTGAGAACAAGAGGCAAACGCTTCATTCACTTGACTGTACTCAGGCATTACATAGGGTTTAGTTTCTCCAGTGATATCTCCATGCATTTGTAAATAGTATCAGTGTTCTGCTGGGGCCATCAGGTTTTGACTGTCCAAGCTAGAAAGATTTGCAAACAGTGCTCATCATAGCCACTGGAAGGAAGAAGTTTCAAATTTCCATCTTCTGGCTGAATGCTTTTAGTATATAAAAGAGTTAATAACTATCTGAAGTTTCTCACTTAAGAGAGCTAACTACAACTTCTTCCTATCCAATATAGTTTGAACTTACACTATAGACAATCACTCCACAACTCCCTCTTCTCCACTCAGCCATTCATTTCCATATACATTTTAGAAAACTAGTACTGAGACCTGTCCCTCTCTTTCAAAATGCCAACCTTTCAAATGTAATGAGTGCAGATGTAAACAAAAGGGCACTAACATAACCCTACACTGCCTGATACTGTAAGCATTGCTTCCTATTTCCAAATAATGAAGCCAGGCTAAAAAGATTTTCCATTTAACGCAGTAGAAACATACAGAGAGTTAAGCAATAGATGGCAAGCTACAATCCCTAGATCCCTGCAAAAAGTCAGCTTTAAGCAAAAAATCATACAAAACAACCTACAATACTACTGTTTATTTAAGATGCAGATACATTACAATGTGACAGAAAACAAAGCGCAGAAATTACACTGGTATGTTTGACCCTGACAGTGTTAAATGCTCAATACAATAAAAATTCTCATTTTGTAATTTTGGACTCATAGTTTAGTTCATTTGCACTCAATATTTCAGTCAACTTCAAAGTCTGAATTTCAACAATTTCAAGGAGTCAAACTTCTAAAGAATATAGGTATATTATTCCCTTATCAACACACTGTATTTTTATCATCTAGGAGAATTTGCATATCTACACATTTCAACCATATAAAATGAAAGCCTATGAAATAAGTCAGTACAACATTCTTTCTATTTTTTGTTTCAGTTACTAAATCACAAAACCTCCATGGTATTATTTTGTACGTGAAATTTATAACTCTGAATCCAGAAAACAAGTATGCCAACCCAAATACCTGTTACAAATAACCGAAGATGCAAATTTATACACCTGGATACTCTGTGAATTCAAAATATCTCAAGATATCCATTCAATCCCACAACAAGCAGGTTTATATCTCACCTCTTAGTAGTGTGATAGAATCTAATTTTAAAAAATATTCAATACTTACTAATGACAAGAGATTCTTTGACTGTCACTCTGGCCATTTAAGAACTATCTTTCTGTGTCTCTTGAGACCAGGAGTGACCATGGACAATAAGTGTATGCTGTGTCTGTTGGTGTTGATGTTGTAAAGCTGTGCTACCTAACACTAATTTAAAAGCTGGAAAAAAAATATGATTCATTATTAGTGACACAGATAGAAGGTGATATGAACAAAGTAAATACAGCTACCCCTATAGTCCCCTTCATGTTGCAACTCATTTCTCATCTTTCTTGCCTTGTAACTTCATCCTTACATCTCACATACTGTACAATAAAGACTTCTAAAAACTAGCTAATAGCGTTTGAGACTCTTGATTTTACATTCTCATTTTGAATTTCACAAAAAAACAGTGGGGGAACATCTGTCAGAAGATGCTTTAAGCCTTCACATTTGTTCTTTCTTCTATGTGCACATAAATATATGGCAGTGTTTCTCTGGTAGACCACTGACTCAGATTTTGCTTACAGAGTACCTAATTATGAAAGAACCTAATAAAACAGTATTGTGCAGTGTTGCACAATGATTGAGCCTACTTACAGGAAGGTGATGCTGTCAGTGGATTCAAGACTTCATTCAGTGTAGTCTACAAATCAGAAGAAAATCCAGGGTGTGTTCTGTTCCTGTGATTACTTTCTGTCTTTCTGCAGATACACCTAGGAAATATCCAGTAGGGAGTAAGTGCAAATACATATATAACATAAACCAAATAGTTAGAAATAAAAAAATAAGAATATATTGAGCAACAATTTATTGCGAAGTCTGTACTATCAATATGCAATTATCACAATATAGAAGACAAAAGTTTAATTTTGTCTTCACTTAATCCTGCAGTACCCAAGTGATCCCAAAGTTCTTCCATCTCAAAGGCTGGCAAGTAGAACCAAACAGCTGTTATCGTTACACCTAAACAGCTATCTGGTGTCCTGAGAGGAGAAACATAATGACCACAGAGGGAATTGGTCAAGCCCTCCAAAACAGCACAGCTAGGTTTCCATTCAGCATGTAGAACAACTGTGGTATATAGAACACAGGAAATAAACAGTCATGTTTATTTTAACAGTAGAGTTAATTCATAATTTTCAGCAGAAACTGAAACATGTGACTTTATTTTCTTTCAGTAGAAACAGAAGAAGTAGCTTTTATTCCTTCTCCTGTTTCCTATTTTCATATTTGGCAGAATTCCACAAAAAGTGATTGAAGAAGTAATAGGAACAAAGCAGAAAAAGGACCTGTTTACATGCCTTGGCATTTCTTACAAGTAGCAGGATTCAGCTGCATCTTGCTTCATACATAAACCAGTACTGACAATCACCAGTTCAATTTCCCTTTAAATAGATTAAGTCAAAGCTGGACTATCCTCCAGATAAAAATATCTACTTCATAAAGTTCACCATTCTTACTCTTCACAGACCTGTTTTTTATCTCTTGCATCTATGATTTACGACAAATTAAACCCCACTACTTCTTCTCATATCTAAACTGGAGAAAGCAAACAGTTTATGCTGATATCCTTTTGCAACAATCCTATATATACCTATCCACATTCTTCTAATTTCCTAGGTTAAATACACCTGGTTCTAAGTCATCTTTCAACGACTTTAATAATGTCATGAACTATCAATATGTAGGTACACTGTGTTGTTGGTCATTTTTGAAAACTTAGACAACTTGAGACTATAAGTTGTTTTACTCGATGCTTACAATTACACTCCTAAAGATTTGTCGAGAAAGATCTCTAGTGAATCTTGGTTTAGCAGTTTCAGATATTCCATTCTTTGTGCCTCTGTCACAGACTATCAATCCAGGAAACAGGTAGATAGAAATCAGTATGTTATGCCTCAAATTCGTAACAGGTGATAGAGGTTTCAGATTTGCCAAAAGGCTGTCTGCCAGGCTTTTCAACACTTATTGAGCTCTGCTACTGCTGATATGAAGTGCAAACACTTGTGTAAGAAAGCAAGAAGTCTGGAACCAGCTACGCATGTAACAGTATGGTATGGTGCATATGCTATCCGCATATTATCTCCTGAAGCATTAGAGGGGATTGACCATTTTGTTCCATAACTACCAAAACGAAGACTTGAACAAAGACAGTTTGATTGTTTCTAGTTGAGATAGCCTTGCAATTATATACTTTATACTGATTTTTGTAAGAGAAAACATGTCTTTCTGTGTAATTAATTTGTTCTAACAGCTAAAGTCATGGCATTCTAATATACCACTTGTCCTAAATTCCAATACTGACTTTGAATGTTCTACCACTTTCTATAAATTACTCACCTCACACAAAGAGACTAACAGAAAATGAGATAGGTAATTAACTCTTCATGTTCTTTAAGGTTTTATGCAAGGATTTGTCCCATTTCATCTGATCATTCAGTTAAAATTTCTTATGAGCAACAGTATCCTTAGTTGTATACCTTGCCTATACTTTGAGTATATTTAAAACGCTGTCTTTTTTTTTTTAAACATGAACTATTTTCAAAACAAATACTTTTGGTTTGGGATACTTAAATTACATTACTTGGTCAAGCTCTTTGAGTGCAGAGGTGTAGTCATCAGATTACTGAAAGTATTTTACTCAAAGGAAAGAACACAGAAGACATAACTAGATTAATCTAAGACCACTAGGAGCAAGTGCCTCATTTCCCCAGGTTCAACTGTGACAGCTCAGAGCAGAGATAACAGAGGCAGGTCTCAGCTAACCACGTGTGTACACATCTGCACAAAGACCACCCTGACGCAGCCTATCCCTCACTTCAACCTCTTAACAAACTGAGTTTAACAGTGAGTTTCACATTGCTTGGTGTCCCTTTACCCTGTCACAGAAACTGCTGAAGGACTGGGCATTGATTTGGCTACCTTTCATACACATTAATTAACTATACCTTCATAGCAATGAAGTATTTTATATGCCTTGGTCACCTGTATTTTTTCAGCTTCTCTGCTACTCTAGCTCACTTTTGCCCTTAGTTTTCCTTCTGAACACTTGATCCTCTCTGGTTTATCGGGTATATTGGCTTTCTTTAATATTAGGATGAAAGTTAGGGACTATGACTTTACAGAAACCTTAACATATATAGCACAGTTCTACTGCAGGATCATGAGCAAAATCATAGTTCACTGCATATTGAAAGTTTAACACAAGAAGATACACCTAAAACAAATGCGCTGAAGTCCATGTTCAACCCCTCCTTGTGTACAGTCTTCTGCTTAGACAGGGCCTTGGGGTAGTAGTCTCTTTGGCATATAAAAACAATGGGAAGTATCAGCTGTTCCTGACGAGAAGACTGCGTTAACATCTGTATCTCACTGTAAGTACAAGATTATTTTTTTTCCTAAGACTTTCTTTGGCTTCTCTGTTCTTTAATATTCCACCCTTAACACATAAAATGACCCTAAGAAAAGAAGTTCAGCCCTGTAATTCTATTGCTTCCATGATAGCAGCACAATAGGATTATCTATGAAAATATCGTCAGAAAATTATCTGTTCATTCTGGTCTCCTTTTTTGCTTTATTTTTCTTATCTTCCAGCAGCACATGCCTGGGCTTATACCCAATATCCCTCACAAAGCTCACTGATATATAAAATGAACATATAAATAAAAACAAAAACCCCCCAAACCCTCAAAACAAACAAACCAACCCACTCAAAAAGTTCCCTACTCTTTTTCCCTTTCTAAGGTAGGGCTTTTTTAAACTCTCCTTTATTTCTCTCAAGTTGCACCAGGGGAGATTCGGATTAGACATCAGGAAAAATTCCTTTACTGAAAGGGCTTTCAGGCATTGCAACAGGCTGTCCAGGGAGGTGCTGGATTCACCATCCCTGGAGGTGTTTAGAAGATGGGTAGATGAAGTGCTTAGGGATACAGTTTAGAAGTGGATTGGTTCAATTTACTCAATGATCTCAAAAGTCTTTTCCAACCAAAGGATTCTATGATTCTAGGATACTAAGAAAAATAATGAAGTGCACAAACAGCAGTCGATTCTTCCAGCCTTGGGGGCACTCTCTGTGTGACATCTGACTTTGTGTGCATGGCAACCAGGCCAAGACCACTTCACACAACTCACAGAGCCACTGCAATCTCCTCTCACTCTACTGCCAGCAGGTGGGTGGTCGGCACGTACTGTGAGGGACTGTGAGTAGCTGAACTGGGACATTTCTCCCTCACAGATTGCTAGCTGCTGTCGATTGCAACACAGGAAATGTCAAAACCCACCAGTCAGCATCCTGCAGAAGTTCAGTGAGGGCCACGTGCCCACAGCATGAAGAAGCGAGCTGGAGGTGCAGGGTAGGAAGTGCACATGCAGAAGTGAATGGAGATATGCAGTAGGTGTGGTATATGCAGTTGTTACGACAAACTGAGCTGAGCAAAGCTATAAAAGGCCCACCAAAAGTGCCCCGCACGCCTCTGCCCACCACCAACTCTTTGTGGGACCCTGAGAACTTCTAAGACTCCACAGACCCATGGTGGTGACTATCCTTGTGAAACTATCCCAAAAACTTGCTTAATTTTCTACCTCCGTTCCTCTCTTTCCCATCGCTATTGCCTTATCTCACCCTTGACTAACTGCTTTTCACAATAAAGATTTTTGATATATGGTATCTGACCTTGGTTGTGTCTTAATCTCGACCTGAGGGATCACCAAGAAACCCCCCTGGCTCTGGTCTGGGACAGGGAGACAGGGGCTGCCCTCTGTCCCCCGCTATTTCAAAGGGCTCCTGGTCCCACAAGAAGTGGCAGGGCCAGAGCTGCTGCTTAGCTCTGTACAACTGCTGCCATGGTGGTTGGTGGGGTCATAGAATGGTTAGAATCATGGAACGGTTTGGGTTGGAAGGGACGTTAAAGATCACCCAGTTCCAAGCCCCCTGGCACAGAAGGATCAGGCACGTAGGCAATGCAGTGGTAGCACCCAGTATGACTGCATGGATCCACACACCACTGGCAGGGAGGTGGCTACGTGGAAGCTGTCACCACTGCTCTATGGGATAGGGTGCCCAGTGACAACTGATGGGCAAAAAGCTGAGGTACGTCATGCCTTTTTCCCCTCAGTTTTCACAGGTAAGGCTTCTCCTCAAACCTCCTGGTTCTCTGAGCCTCCTAAGAGCGTGTATGGGCATGAAGCAGCACCCACAAGAGAGGAAGGAGTAGTCACAATGGATTGTCACATTATTTTCCACAGAGACAATTAAGGTAACCTTCAAGATATAGATATATGATTCATAGTGTAACACATTTTTTATAAATGTGTTTTATATAAATGAGATTATCATATGTATTGTTGCTATCATCTCCTGCCTTCTAAAATATGCAAGATATTATTTCATTATCTACAAGTATAAATACAGCTCTCTTCTACAATGTATGTTATAGAAAACATGGCCTCTGTCAAAAAATTATGGCAAATTACTAACTTAAAAATATGAATCTCATTTCCAATAAGATCTTGCAGAAAATGCCTGCAAAAGAGCATAAAACTGAAAAAAAAAAAAGGTTATCTTAATATGAAAAGGGGTTTGGAAGCTTGCTTTTTGAAAATATAAAACTACTTTATTTAGACTCATAGAATGGTTTGGGTTAGAAAGGACCTTCAACATCAGCTATTTCCAACCCTCCTGTCATGGGCAGAGACACCTTCTACTAAAACACGTTGCTCAGAGCCCCATCCAACCTGGCCTTGAACACCTCCATGGATGTAGCTTCCACTAGCTCTTGAGCAACCTGTTCCAGTGCCTCACCACCCTCATAGTAAAAAATTTCTTCCTAAAATCTAAAATCTAATCTTAAGCTACTCTCTTTCACCTTAAAACCTCTACCCCTTGTCCTATCACTGCATTTCCTGATAAAAAGCCCTGCCCCAGCTTTCCTATAAGCCCCCTTTAAATACTCGAAGTCTGCTGTAAGGCCTCCCCAGAGCCTTCTGTACTCCAGGCTGAAAAACCGCAACTCTCTCAGCCTGTCTGCATAGCAGAGGTGCTCCAGCCCTCTGATCATCTTCGCAGTTCTCCTCTGGACTAATTCTAACAGATCCACGTCCTTCCCGTGTTGAGAACTCCTAAACTGAATGAATATTCCAGCTGAGGTCTCATGAGAGCAGAGTAGAGGGGCAGAAACACCTCCCTCAACCTGCTGGTCATGCTTCTTTTGATGCAACTCAGGCTACAGTTGTCTTTCCAGACTGAAAACACACATTGCTGGCTCATGTTGAGCTTGTCATCCACCAGCACCCCCAGGTCCTTCTTTTTGGGGTTACTCTCAGTCCATTCTCCACCCAGCCTGTATTTGTGCTTGCGATTGACCCAACTCAGGTGCAGGACCTTGCACTTGGCCTTAAACTTCATAAGGTTCGCACAGGCCCACCTCTCAAGCATGTCAAGGTCCCTCTGGATGGTATCATTTCCCTCCAGTGTGTCAGTCATGCCACACATATTGGTGTCATTGGCACACTTGCTGAGCCTGCACTCAATCCCACTGTCCATGTCTGTGACAAAAGTGTTAAACAACACTGGTCCCAATACTGACCCCTGAGGAATGTCACTCATTACCTGTCTCCACTTGAACATTGAGCCATTTACCACAACTCTTTGAGTGCGACCATTCAGCCAATTCTTTATCCACTGAGTGGTCCATCTGTCAAACCCATATCTCTTCGATTTATGAAGAAATAAACCAGAAGTCTTTACCACTGCATAGCTAGATGTCACTGTTTCTGATAATTTGGTTTTGATAGCAAGAAATTTTTCTCTTCATAGAGAAAAAAAGGAGGAAACTTTCTAGCCATTTCTTTCCCTTGTAACTGCAGTTTTTTTATAAAATCTAGATATGACTGAATGAACACAGAATGTCTGCTGTGAACAACATATTTCAAGTATGGTGCTTTCAGCTGGCTTTTAGCTACTGAAGCTATAAGGTGCGTTAAAATGAAAAGTTTTAAAAGTTCTTGATGATTAGATGTTGCAAAGAAGAATACAGAAAATGGCAATTTAAAATACACTTGAATCTAATAGCACCTTCAAATTATGAAGACTTCATTTTAATTTAACTAAAATCTGGCCTGATTTTTACCATGTGTATTCCTTAATATTCAAGGAATATAAGGGAGCTCTGGTAGAAGGAGAAAATACGAATTCATGTACAAGAAAAAAGAAGTACTGCAAATGATGACAACAAAGGATTTGTTTTCTTTAGGTATTATACAAATGTCTACAAAAACTGGCTTAATATACAGCTTTCACGTTTTAATGTTCATTATATTGTGTCAACTGAATGTGATTTACAATTTCAATATACTTATTTCTGAACTGTGCAATCACTTTAATCCAGTAATATTGTGTGTCACTAACTTTTCTTTTACTCTGAAGATTTTTGGATGAAATAATTATAGCCAAGATACCAAATATAAATATCCTGATCTCACTAGCGCTACAATTATTTTACCTTTATTACCCAAGACTTTTATAAACGAGCAACAGCACATCATGATTTAGTCCACTGAGACTGACAGGCCACAATATATGATTTGACAGGATGTCACTGTAGTAGGTATTCTGACTATTTAATGTCTTTAGAAAGTCTCTTATGGCCTTCACTGACTCATAAAATTAACTTCCATTGTCCTCTTACATGCGTACCGATGACAAAATTTAATCTTATTACAGGAGAGAAAATGTCTAATGGTAGTTTCTTTAGTAAAACATTTTTCTTCAGTGATTTAATTTATAAAGTTTCATCTTGCATGAATTATATTCAGTGCTTCAAAGCACATAGTAACCTTTCAGTATTTCAGTGGTCCTCTTTTGATGTACTGTACCAACTCTCAGAAGTGACATATCGTCAAACTGTCAAGAATCTTCCTGATGCATGTCAAAGCTTCCCTATTCAGAACTAGCAAACCTAGACACATGAGCAGTAAAAAAACATAGTGAATTTTTACTCTGTACCTTCAATATAATGTATCTGTGTAGGACTACCTCAGAAAGTAGTAATATCTCTTGGCAAACAGCATTCATCTGGGCTGAAAAGCTGTCTGCAGCAATATGGTAGATGTCAATTAGAATAAAGTATGAGATGCAAACACATTTGCCAATTACATGCATTAGACCTCATAATGACTGATGTCACAAACATAGTTCAGTGATAAATTATCTTAAGGACAGTAATTATATTTTTCCATCAGTTGAATGTACCCATTTTGAAGTTACAAAACAGATCCACAGAAAAAGTCTCCCTTTAGGCAACAGAAACAACACAAATGTCAAGGGGTGGGGTAGCTTGCTGTTTTTTTGTTTTGTTTTGTTTTTTCCAGACAGACCCAGATGGGACTTATATGAAAAATACATACTGTTCAATTTTTTTTATTATATGCTGTTTGCAAGGAAAATAAATGTGTGTCATCTTTATAAAATAAATACACTGGTGATTTTAAAAAGACAATTTTGAAGTGTGTTGAAGAGATTATGGCAATTTAGATTAGAGAATAAATAAGTGTTCTAAAATAGGATTTACCAAAAGAATTACGTGGTTCAAAATAAGGAAAAGAGGAGCTGGATCATTTAAGATAGGGAGATGTCATCCAAGATAGCGTAAGAAGAAATGCAAACAGTGATAGAGACAGTGTCATGTGCATACAAAACTACCAGGCAGTATACCCAGTATTGGCAATTTTTTAATCAAGATTTAGATCAAGATGGGGAGTTGGACTTAATGATCTTTATGGGTCCCTACTAACTTCAGATATTCTGCCCGAAGGTCACTGCTCAGAAAAAATAATAACAAGGATAAACATACTGAGCAAACTTTTCTGATTCATACATTTGAAAAAATACAAATGAAAGAGCAAAGATGGCATAGAAGAGTTAGTGTACACACAGGAAAAAGCACAGCTTTGCAATACTATAAGGAAATAATCTTTCATAAATAACAAAGTTTCCACAGGATTTCTATCTTTATTCCCATTTTCTCAGGCTATATTACCTCACACAAAACCTGCCCACTTACCTCATCTATCTTTAACATCACCTTACTGATATTTAATTTTCAGCTGATGTTCAAAATTAAATCAAGCTTCTCTACATTTTTAAAAGATATCAGGTGACACTGTGTTTAGGTAAATAGAAAGATGTTATATTAGCTCTTCTTGCTACTTCAGCGTTAATCAATTCAACAGTCTCTGCAAATTTCTTACTTTTTTTTGTATCATTTTAGAATTGGGTACGGACATGTTATTCCAACTTGAACACGCAGTTGATATTTTCTGTAAGTCAGAACTTTTTATTTGCCTAGCTACAACTACCTTAAATATTAAACTACTATTCTCAGATCTTCATTCATAAAGGCTATAAGATACTAATAAAACCTCTTATTAGGTATCTGAAACTATACTTGGTTTTCCCCCAGTTGAATTATTGTCTTTGACTTTTTATTATGATTATTTCAACTGCCATTTTAACACACATTCATATGGACTCATCAGATCTTTCTGAAATTAATTTTTCTATATCAACACAACCTTAATACCATGTAAGTGGCAATTACCAAATTGATTGCTAATTGTAATAAATTTAATATGTAACAAATCAATCATATGCTAATTTATAATAGCTATTGTTTTTTCTAAGTTTAGAAAAACTTTGATAGAATTTCATTTCTACACTGATGTCAGTGTGGTTAATTAAGAAGAATTGATTTCTTTGAGGAAAGCAGTCTCATGAAGGCTGCCAAAATGCCTACGTTCAAATTCCTTTATGCAGCAATGGTTAGGTTTTTAAGCAAACTAATGAAGACATTCTACTCTTTTTAACAAGCAGAACACAGAAAGGAATAAACACCTCCTCATCCTGTGGAAAGACTGTATAGTTCTTAACTTATACCTCTGCCTGTTATGTTTATCTCAGCCTGGAAAGAGAAGAGTGATTCCCTGTTCAGTTTCTAGTTTCTACCAACTTTATATCCATGCATTTTTAATATGAGTAGGAGGACAGTTCTGCTTCTGACCTTTCCATCTTTGAGAGTAGGTGTATGAAAACTGGTGATAGTTATTCCCTACATGGATGAACTAGTCGCACAACTAAAAGGGATTTTCCTAAACATTTCCCAACTTAGAATGTAATCAAGTCAAGGTAAAAGTCAATGTCAGCTGATGTTTCACAAAGCTTAATTAAAAAACATGAGATTTTATGGGCCAGTACATTAAAACAAGGTAGAATGGTCAATACTACTGTAGCCGTTGGCGAGCAAAACACAGACACATTTTCTTTAAACTTAAAAGGAGTAGTAAGCATAGAGGGGAAGATAAGAATTGACTAGCTCTACATCCACCTGAATATAAAATCCTTTGTCCCAACTCTATTTAAATTGCAGCATTGATTCATTCAACCACACTTCATCATTCACAATATGAACTGTATGTGAACTGTTTCCCACTGATTTGTCTATTCGATTTCAAACAATCCATCAATAGTAATCTCACAGATTTTCTTCTAATTATTGTTATATTTCTCTATTGATATCACTTCTTTTTACTGGTATATTAAAGAAAGTTTTTATTAAAACACAAATGACATAGTTTTGGTCAAGAGCCAAAGGAAATGCACTGCTGTGTTCCTATTGACATAACCTCCTTGAACTAACTTGCATAAACTGAATCTAGGGAATGAAGGAGAGACAGAATACATCTGATGTTTCTTTATTCATTACTTCAAATGCTCATACTACCAAGTTTCATCTATCATCTTAAAAACTATCAGGAAAGATAATTTTGGGGAATCAGACCAGTGTTTTGGTGGGTTATAGATGACTGTTCATTCCAGATATTGCTCGTAACATTAATAGTTCAGTGTACACATGCAAAGACTTGGCAAAACATGATTGAAATGCACCAAACTAAAATTTGTCATTGTGGCAGTGAGAAGGATAATAGTGTATCAGTGAAAATGAGGAGACAGCTATTATTTCCGCCCAAAATCTAGGATTCAATTCCTGAGGGAAAAAAAACAGCAACAGTAACAGTACAGATTCATTGTCTTCAGAGTTGAAACTGTGCGGTCATAAGAGGAAAAGATCAGCTGATAAAAATCTAAAAGACTGATAGGAGATATTATGGTGAGAAGAGGCAAACTGAAGAAAAGCTCTTCAATGGAACGTCACCTGCACAGGTTTTGAACACCCATGTTAGCTCCACAACTGGAAGAAAAATAGTCATGTTTAAGTTTACTCATGTTTTAATACTCAAAATAATCTGTTTAAGCTAATAAACCCTGTCGAGATTAAATTGCATTATATAGGCAAACCAATGTATCTATGCAACACTTCATCTTATCACACGAGTTCTTGTATCTCGTAGGGCGTTACTAACTTATGGACATTTCACTCTGATCTGTTTCGTGCTTTACATAGTTTTTAGACTCCAGAATCACATATACCACAGTATGCCAGTGAGGAAATCAATTTTAGCTACACTTATAACTCCTTTATCATTCATTTTCAAAATGCCATTACGATACAGTCTGCTGATGGCTATAAAAATGAGAAATCTGGAAATGACTGTATGTGTTATGTCTGGAAGCTATACTAAAATTCATTAAAATTATCCAATAAAGTATGGAGTTAATCATTAGTTTTGGGTGTGATATATTTTAGCACACTGCTCTGTCATCACAAGAACCTTTGTTCTTTTCATAATCTGTCCCTGTGAAGCTTTTACATTAGCTGCAAAACTGGTTGTTTCAATGACAGCCTTCCTATCTTTTCTCAAGGTATAACATTCTTGCCTAAAATGTTACCAATTTGTTGAGTCATAAGCTCCTGCTTCTTGTATTAGTATCTTAACTTTATCTGGAAAGAAAACAGAAATCACAATAAAACTGAATTAATCTTAGTTCTCTGAACTAAGAGTCCTATATTTTTTTTCCTTTCTGTTTTCACTAACTAAGAAGCAGATGCATCCAAGTTCAACCACTTATACATTAGAAAATCAATTGGCGTGATCACAGGAACTCTGCAAGAACACTGATTGTGGAAATAACTTCAGCAGAAACTGTTTTCAAAGTATTTCCCTTTTTGAAGGCCAGCTAACCCTAAACACTTTGGAGGAAATAAACAGAAAGACTTAGTACCAGAAAACTGAACCTTCATTGCCAGAGGAAAAATAAATAGTCCAACAGACCTAAAGGTAACAATCTGCATTTATTAACAAGGACCACAAGTGTCCTAGCATTAACAACTTAAATTCAGGTCATTTATGGATTGACAGAACTTAGGTAGTTGTAGTTATTTTGAAAATATGAAATAGCTATGTGTATTTTAGGTAGATAATCTACATGAAAAGAAACACTGAACATTTAGTACCATATTATTTTATCAACAGATGGGTTCATTAATCAAAGAAAAAATATCAAAACCTTTTAAACAGGGATGTTATTTATTATAAAAGTTAAAAATCTAAATGGATTTTATCATAGGACATGAAAGATAAGCATGTAATTGACAGCACCCATTGAGTAAACATTCTTTTTTAAAGAATAACTTCTTTCCCTTATCCTTTTTTTCCCTGGGATATTGTTTTCCTTTAAAATGCACATAGTATGACAAAGGGCTTCACAGCCCACACAGGCCATAGAAGCCAACATGCTGATTTTGTAATTTCCCAAATATTGATCATGTCAGTTCAGTATATTTTGTGATAAAATCACGGACACTGATGCAGTCTACTGAATATTGATGGAGGAAAAGTATAGACTACTAGCACACTTCAAGGCATCTCAATTAACTGACTATAAAGCTAAGAAATTACATAGATTGTTCTCTTAATTCTGAATATTTGAATATTATTAAGAAAGCAACTAGCATATTAGAATGGATGAAGAATAACATGAGTCCTGCGCTTGGGACACAATGACCCCATGCAGCGTTACAGGTTTGGGGAAGACTGGCTGGAGAGCTGCCTGGAGAAGAAGAACCTGGGGGTGTTGGTCGACAGCAGCTGAATATGAGCCAGCAGTGTGCCCAGGTGGCCAAGAAGGCCAGTGGCATCCTGGCCTGTATCAAAAACAGTGTGGCCAGCAGTACAAAGGAGGTTATTGTCCCCCTGTACTCAGCACTGGTGAGGCCACACCTCAAGTACTGTGTGCAGTTCTGGGCCCCTCAGTACACGAAGGACATTGAGGCGCTGGAGCACATCCAGAGAAGGGCAACGAGGCTGGTGAAGGGGCTGGCAAATAAGTCCTACGAGGAACGGCTGAGGGAACTGGGGTTGTTTAGCTTGGAGAAGACGAGACTGAGGGGAGACCTCATCGCTGTCTATGGCTGCCTGAAAGGAGGCTGTGGCAGAGCAAATGTTGATCTCTTCTCTCAAGTGACAGGTGGTGGCCATAAGTTGCACCAGGGGAAGTTCAGACTTGATATTAGGAAGAATTTCTTTAATGAAAGGGTGGTCAGGCACTGGAACAGGTGACCAGGGAGGTGACTGAGTCACCATCCCTGGAGGTATTTAAAAAAAGAACAGATGAGTTTTTAAGGGACATGGTTTAGCGGATGATGGTTGCAGTTGGACTCAATGATCTCAGAGGTCTTTTCCAACCAGAGGATTCTATGATTCTATGAAAAACGACACAGATAATATCATAATGTCACACTTACAGATCATGGATATAACCCGGTCTGGAATCTGCTGCATAATATCACATCCACTGAAATACCCCAGAGTCGAGAAAGGAGAAATAATAAGTTTAATTATTTAATCTGTAGAATGCACTGGTGGTTTAGAGGCAGAGAATATTCTACAATATAATTTGACATTAATGTCCATAACGAAAATATCCAATCTTAAAAGCTTAAGAGACAGCCATGAAGTTCTGGTAACTAGTTTTGGCATCAAAACTACACGAGGCAACCTTACACTTCAGAGCAAAGACACCCAGGCAAACAATGCATACTGGCTGTAACTCTCACTTGACACAAAGCTTCAGCAATCATCACTCCAGCCACTAAGCGTGAAAACCAGAATCAGCTCTTCCTTGTCTTGCTCTTCGAAGAGTAAGACATACACAATTGATGGGGAAAGCCATGAATCTGTAAATTCATGAAGGGACTGGAGTATAAGTCCTATAGGGAGCGGCTGAGGGAGTTGGGGTTGTTTAGCCTGGAGAAGAGAAGGCTTAGAGGTGACCTCATCACTGTCTATAACTACCTGAAGGGAAGTTATAGCCAGGTGGATGATGGTCTCTTCTCCCAGGCAGTTAGCAATAGGACAAGGGGGCATGGGCTTAAGGGAAATTTAAGTTGGACATCAGAAAAAAATTCTTTATAGAGAGAGTAATTAGGCATTGGAATGGCCTGCCCAGGGAGGTGGTGGATTCACCATCCCTGGAGGTTTTTAAACTGAGATTGGATGTGGCACTGAGTGCCATTATTTAGTAAACGGACTGGAGTTGGACCAAGGGTTGGACTTGATGATCTCTGAGCTCTTTTCCAGCCCGATTGATTCTATGATTCTATGAAATTGCAAATTAAGTAAATATTTTTTTTTTTAAAAAAGCTAATGTCTAGCCATGCTATTAATCTACCTTAATAGAAAATGTAGGCAGGGACGGATCTATGTTTTGCCAGGATGGAGACTCAACCACTTCCCTGGGCAGCCTGTTAAAGTGATTGAGAATACTTCTGGTGAAGAAATTTCTCCTTCTATCACTTATTTTCAATTTTAATCTCTCAGCAGGGCAAACAACACAAATCTCTACCTATGACTGATAACCATAGTCAGAAACCTCTACATGAATGCTAACAGTACCCACGAGAAAATAAGAAAAGATGAGCTGCGAGAGCTATAGAAACATGATTACAATTGTATCTTTCTTTAATCAATATAAACTCCAATTGCCTAAATACACTATAAAAATATTTTCCCCTGTATTTTCTCCAATTAAAAAGAAAGCAATGAGACAGAAATAAATGTTCCAAGAAGCTGATTGAAGAACAAAGTTCTACGTAACCTCATAGAGAGAGATAATTTACTTTTTCAGTCTTTAATACTACAAAGATGAGCTCTAAAGGAAATGCAAAATAGATTTGTTAAAAAATACTTCAAGGTCCTTCAAGCATTTTTGTACAGTATTAGTAGAAACTATTTTCTTCAACAGTGCAGTGCCCTGAGTTCTCCTCTTCTTTTTGCTAGCAACTCAGTGTTCAAGCTAGATTCTGCAGGAGAGAAATCTTCAAAACATTGTTCCAAGAAAACCAATCCTTCAACACCCGACTTCTAAGTGGAAAAAAGGAATAGACTGTTGGGAGGAGCTGTGGTAAAAAGCTTCATAGACTCCTTCATTTGCAAAAATAAGTCTAAGTCTTCCTCCCAATGTACAGCATGAGCATTAAAAACTGTACAGTAAAAGTCTTTGGAAAAAAAATGGTATAGTCATAGCACAATGAATATTTCAGATTAAAATTATTTAATTAATTTAAAACCAAATTAAGCTTCAATGAAATTATATTCTTACTTCATTTTTTTCCAAAACCAGTTGTTCATAATAATAAATTTTTATTTAACATTAATTTAAGAAACATTTGAAGACATTAATAACAAGGTGAGACATGTTTCTCATATCTGACTTTTTCATCTATATACAATAATTTCCTATTTAGGGTTATTTTAATAATCAGCTACATACATGAACTGACTATAATTGCATGAACACATAAATAAGAAACTTAGATATGTACTGATGGCTTTCTTCTTAGCAAAATGTAACTAAGAGGCCAGGCTAAGAAACCAGTAATTTGCTTTGTATATTTAAAAACATATTAGTTTAGTGAGAGTACGTGCATTCATACATGTACTTTATTAGAGAACGTCACTTACATGAAATATAAAACAAACATAAAACATGAATATTGTAATAACAGTGAAAAATTATTTCTATAGAAAAAACCAAATAGGTCTACTAAAAATCTTTCGCCTCAAATTCTACAACATGGAAAATTCTTAGCTACAATCATAAATGGCTAAGGAGATACAACTGCCTGACATATTTTTCATTTGATTCTAAAGTGCTGAATAGTAACTGTGTGACTATGCTGAAAAACAAGACAGATAGGGTAAAAATTATAATTTTGTGTAACAAAGATTAATTTTCTACAGCAATCATAACCTTCAAAATTATAACATTAGGAAAATTTACTGCACTTTTTCGCAAGCATTTTAATAACTTCTTGGTCCACATTTTTGGTGTATTTAGTAATGATCCAGCCTATTTATTTCTCCTTGACTAAACTACAAAAAACAGAAATCCAAATATTTAACATGTAAACATAGATATTACTTTGTGTTAATTTTTATGTTCCTTTTATCAATCTAAACACTAAATTAACACATCATGTTTACCTTTATTTCCTGTTTACTTGCTGAAGATAAAACAAATAATAAGCAATACCTAAACTGTTTATTCATGAAGTATTAGTTAATTGTGTATAGTTGCAGAAGATCAATGTACTTTATGCAAAACTACTTCAATCTCTAGGGAAAAAATAAACCTCTAATTGATGTTTGAAACAAGAGAACTGGCTGTACTTAACATGCATTTCATCTATTCTGAAGTAATTTCCTGGTCTTCTGCCTCTGAACTTACAATAAATCTTGCTGCCCTCAGTCCTTCAGCACCTAAAATAGCCTACATACTTTTGGTTAGACCACTGTTGATCTAAGAATGGCACCATAAATCCCCGGGAAGAGATCTGATTTACATTAACAGAGAAAATGAGTTACTACAGGATTTCACATTTTTGGTATTAGCAAATCTTTTTGAAATAGGCAAATTTATTTTAAGAGTTGGCAAGAGATATTGCAAAATGAAAAAGGAGATCGTAAATTGGACGTTCTTTACATCAAAGTGCTTTTGCTTTGACATTATAATCAAATAGTTTCTACAGTATGTGTTACTGTTGGAAGATTAAGTAGGAAAGAACATTTTGCATACCAGATGTGTAACTTTACTGAGGGAAGTGTAATGTATGGTTTTGGAATAAAAAGGTAACACGCCATCTGAGGTTTTTTTATATTCTTCAAAGTAAAGAAACAACTCAGGAGTCTTTTCAGGACTTATTTTTTTTTTTCCCCTCTCTTTCTGAAATCCTTACAGATAGGGAGATGAAAATCAGTTTTATAGAGTGCTACAACTCAGGATAACCTACAACATTTCATATTCCTTCTAATAGTCTCAAACCCTTAATTCCTCTCCAGCTTTTTTCCCCGCTCCATTGCTTTGGTGTGAGAAATATGGATTTGTTTTTTCATTGGTTTTGATAATCTGAAGTCCAGTAATTTCTAGAGTGTTTTTATTTTCCCTTTTTGCCATTGCTTTCAGTAGAACCAATAACGTTTAACACGCCCGTCCCCCACCCAAAAAAACAAAAGCAGTTTGGCTGCTTTTAAAAACTGACTTCAGTAAATTAAATAAATGGCTTTTCCCTATTAAATAATCAGGGATATAGGAAGACAATTGGTTATATTCAAGGATGCAAAAAATACATTCCTCTGTGAACTTGTAAATTTTTTTATTGTGGATAGAGCAATTATTTTTTTAGAGCCTAGTCACTGACATGACACAGAAATCAATGAGTATATTTCTGTACTGTAGTATACATTGGCCATTTATCAATCATGACACTTAATTACTTCTTTAAGTATTTAACCAGAATTCTGATAAGAGAAGAATCAGCTCTGTATAAAGGCGTGTGTGCAGTGTGTTCTGCAGGAAAGTTTTCACAAGTGACCAAAATACATTGTCCATATGAGAACTTGTTTCAATATGCACAAATCAGCATCAATGAAATCCCTTCTGATGAATTACTTGTCACGTAGAAGAAAATGTTTCACAATTCTGTTTCTATGGAGTTTTCTATGAACTTGAAAGGTAATGGGATTGCAGCTTGGACAGGGAAGTATCTTCCAGTCTCTTTGTTGATTGCTATTGCAACCTAAAGGAATTAATTCCTAGCACTCTCATTGCTATATTGTGGCCACAAAGATACGTGGTACGTACAATTAATCTACAGCTGGAAAGATACTTTAAACGCGTACTCAAAATACAAAGGTTTCAGGATTAAAGGTATAATGGAAATCTGAATTTATGAATTTATGAACAGTATCAGAGGACATGGTTGCTCATCACAATGAAAATTAATGTAAGAACTTCCAAGTTTCTAAAACACAATTTTCAGTTGAAGTTAAAATGGCAGAAGCAAACAGACTCTCACTGTGTTTTTCAGCACATTTATCCTCACTTCATACTGTGATTTATCATAGTCCAGGTGTAGTGATTTGAAAGTCCTATAATGCACTAATGCATTACTGATAGCTATTTTCATTTATTAAAAGCAGTACCAGAATTCTTAGAGCATTTCAAAGGCTTGTTCCTCTATAGCAACTTTGGCAGAGACCCTGACATGCAGAAAATAGCTGAAACACTTTTTTTTTTTAAAAAAAGGCATTGACATGAAATGGACTCTTTCTGTTTTCAAGTTACAGCATATAGAAATATTGTCTGTTCTTGCTAATTAACAGGAACAGGCCTCATTCTCTTCCTTTAGATAAATATACAATAGAGAGAAAAGAAAGCAGCCTGCTACATAGCGCCCTCATAAGGGAAGGTAACCATAGAGGACATCCAGTCTTTATCCTCCAGTGTAAGAGAACACTTGCACTGAAGGGAAAAAGATACTAAGGAGCCATGGCTGCTAGTTTTCCATGGCTACACAAAGAAGTTGTATGGCAGAGCTTAAGTTCGAGAAAGCACTTCATAATTTATTCTTCTTAAAAAAACTTAGAGTGGACAATCATAAAGCTCTATAATAAAGACAGAAGGCCAAGTTAAATTTTAATAGAAACCAATTATTTTCATATCCATTAAACAGGTACAGAATTGTAGATAAGAACATATTAATTGAATAGACATTTGTATATCGTATTCCTAAATTCCAAGGATTTAGGGTAAAAATCACAACCTTGTGATCATTAGACAGGGCCATAGTGATGACATACATCTAAGGTCAAGGCAGCAAGGTGATGTTAGAATAAGCAAAGTAAAGACTGGGGCACAGCCTATCTACAACATATCTTAGGAAAAGACTAAGGACAAGGGTTCAAAATCACAGGTCTGTCTCACAGCACAGTTGTTCCACACTGCCTAGCCCAAGCCAGCTGCGCCAGCTCATGACAGCTGTAGCCATGCTGGAGCTGACCAAAGTCTCGCCATTGGACCCCAGGGGAGATGATGGAGTGCTGACAACAGCTCCAACATTAACTGGTAAGTGGCACTGGAATTACTTCATGTGTTTCTCAAGGTGAGAAGAGCAGCCTTTTCAGAAATGTCTGTCTCTTTCCATTGAAGAACTTACTTAGGTTAGTTCTCTAAGCTTTAGAAGACTAAAGGAAGCTGAGATGAGTCTTAATGTTGATAGCACCATACTGATGCATCAGTAAGTTTTTAACTTCTCAGAAGAGAAGTGCTTTTATTACCCAAGTATCATATTTCTAATGGTTTCTATTTTTAATATTTTCTCTGCTTTACATCACAGAAACACTGAGAAATATTGCAGAATACGTCTCAACATCTTAGCTAAACATCTTAAAAACTCACACTGCTCCTAAATCTTGAAAAGACAGTCACCAAATACCAAAAGCAGTCTTCTCAGTTTACTGCATATTAGCATGTCCTATAACAGAAGTTGAAACAAAATGATGCAACAAAATATAAGAAGGGATCACATTCCCTGTATATGTCTGTAGTTTCTTTAGGGTCTTAAAATAATTAAATAATTCATCTTTTAAAAATAACTTCAAAATAGTAGTATTGCTAGCAAGTAACTTCAGGTACATTTAGACTCAATTGAATTCAAAATGCTGCAACAAACTAAGGCATTGTTCTCATTTTGATTTAGAACTTACATTTAATTACAAATTTCAGAAACATTACTAAATCAAGTAAGACTTAAGTCACTAAAAAATTCTGCCTAAACCCCAACTTGTATTGTAAACCTTGAAGTCTCTTGATTTCTCCAATTTCAGGCATGGTCATGGTTTCTAAAACTGATTATTGATTTTGATGTTTCAAGCTGAAATAACACAGACCAAATTTTCAGGAAGCGGACTGTAAGAGTTCTGCACTGCAAATTGGTTTAGAATCCCACAATTTTTTATTAGTAGCAATTTTTTTAGACGATCATCAGAAACACTTAATGGAGTTTTTCAACTATACTGTTATTCACTGTCCAATGAATCAGCTAATATCTTTTCAAATATGTTTTGTTTCTTCAGAAGATCCCTTCGAACAAGATGGGATTTTTAGGAAAGCAGCTTAAACCATATAGTTTCAAGCAATTTAATGCTACTTTAATAAAACTCTATTCTTTCTTTTCAATTGCAGGATACAGCTTTAAGCAGATTTTATTAATTAAAATAAAATAAATCTTTTAAGAAGTTGAATAAACTCCGCAAAGCATGCCAACTGGCAAGCACAAATGCTCAACAATTTACATGCTTGTATTTATAAAGCATTTTACAATTAGTAACAAAAAACAAGAAATGAAGCAACCTGACAATAGACATTCAATTTTTGCTATTGTGATGAGTGATATCTTCTAAATAGAGAATACTATAAAAAGAAAAAATATTTTACCTGCAGAATAAATGCAACAAAGGAGAGCATTCTCTTGCAATGAAGATACAGAAGAAAAGGGTCTAAAAACCAGGTATAAGAAATCTCACATTTTATATTATACTGTGTATGATCATAATTATTATTTCTAACTACTCTAAATATTCAATTTCAGTAACTTTTTTTTTTTTTTTGGTGATATGCAAGCAGTTTCCACAGTCCCAAACACAACATGTAAGTATGTGAATGGCTGAAGCTGTTTTAATCCACCATGAAAGACAAATGTTCTTCCTGGGGCTGCCACATTTGTATCCAAGTTCCTAATTGCTTTCCATGCCCTAACAGTTTTTCTTTTTACACTGATGTACTTTCCTGGACTCCTGATCACTCCCCTAGGCCCAAAAATCATTATAGAGTTTTACATATTCTGTCCAAAATACTATTTTTCCCACTAATTATTTCCCTACCTCATTCTTTGAAATGTTTCTACAATTAAAACTGAAATGAAATAGATGAACTGGTCGTTTCATCAGTAGATGTAAGATATATTGTATGTGTTCAAGATATAGAAAAAAATTATATCACAATATCATACTTCAATTAATATATCGCAGTATGAGTATTTATGTATCACATGCATTTGATAAACTGGGGAGGGGTTAAGCAAGAAGCAATAATGTTAAAGCCAATGTTATAGTTTGTCTCTTAAGAAATTCAGGGAGCATCACTTAATGTTAATTATACTAAAAGTACAGGCACTCTATAGTGAATAAACTTTAATGTGTTTCTATACAGAAATCAACACTCACTCAATTAAACACAACAGGAAGCTTATATTTGAAGGAATCTAAGGGGTCAAAGTAACAAAATGCAGTTGTTTACTCTCACTTATAATTATGTACATCTGTTCGAACAACATTTAGGTTGAATGCATAACAAAGTGAATTCCATTAAAAATGAGCAAGCAACCTATAAAAATACATAATAGGAATAAAATAAAAAAGTTAAAAATATAAATTCTCATAAGTATTAAACAAAGGCCAAGGAGATAATTACTCTGTGTCGTATACTAGCACATTTTCCTGGAATTATGACATATAAAACCACAGCAACTGTTTAACAAATAGGACAATTGTGAAAACTGTTTAATCCAAATAATAAAAACCTACTGGGATAAACAGTAGTGTTTCCATTTACATTTATAAATATTATTAGAGGTCCTGGATGATCAAAGTTTCCCAGATCCTGTTATTTTATTAGCTCATAGGGGCGTTTCTGGTTTCTGTTTGGTTTATGGTATTTCTAAGTATCAAATTTATTGAACATGGATATGAAGCAGTGGACAAAAATCCACATGTTAGTACTCAAAGTAAAACAACTCTCCACCACCACTATGAATCCTAAAAAAACCAAACCCACAGGCTTACATTTTCTCTGTAGTGTATTACATCCCTCCAACAATATTAAGTTCTCTAAAATTTTAGTTAACATTTCAGTCTGGATACAGAACTATGAAAACCAGAAATATGATGAACAATATTCCTGAAATTAAGACTTATAAAATACCAGGAGAACTATTTAAAAATGGAAAACCTAATGTGCTTGTAAGCAGACATTGGAAGACTTGCTTGAGCAACTCCATGAAGATTGTACTGTAGAAGGCCTGAACAGACCATAGTGTTTTACTGGGGTCAATTCCTAAACCAAGTTCCTACAAGTCTGATCAAAGGAGATCCAACTGTGCTTCAAGAATACCAAAGTATTCTCACCTCCTTTCAATACTGTATATGTCATTAGTGAGATACAGCTTTCTCTGAAGTCTATCACCAGCCAAATAATAAAATAAATAATTTTGGATGATGATAAATGTGTAGAAGTGAAAGACTATACACAGTACACAACATAATAGTTACGAAATTTAGCAGCCTATAATTTGACAATACATCATTTATATGTAGCTTTTATTCCGTACAGGCTAAAGACAAATAGAGATTTGTTTTGCGTGCAGTAAGTCTCCTTCATAGACAGCACAATGAGTGTTGTGGGGGTTATTCACTTAATTTTGTATTACCTGAAATATCAGTTTTGCTGAAGATTGATGTCTTGGTAGAGTTCAAGATCTCACTGGTAAACCTCAATTCTGTTGGCTTTTTCTTTGTTTGTTTTGAACAACAGTAAGACGTATACTTTTGCCACTGAATACTAAATTCCTGAAATGTATAAAACATTAACTTGTATAGCAGCTATTACCTTTTGCCACTTTAGTATCTTTAATAAGGCCAAGGTAAGAATTTGACTCAAGTACTCCTCTCTCCTACAGATTTTATTACATACAAATGGAGATAAAGCTTGCAAATTAAATGGATTTGCTGTCTCCATTTTGATACAGTTAGCAATATTAAAACTACACCAGAACCCTGGCAATCACAGTAATATTAAGCATGCAAAAAAGATCTTTGTGTTTCATCTCCTACCACAGTGTGTGTCCCCTTCTCATTTCCAGGTCACTATCTCTATTCTGTCTTGATCATTATGTTTAGCTATTACAAAACCTTAACATGCAAAAGGTTAGGAAGGTTTCAGCACAATTACACAGCCAGTGGGATCATTTCACCTACTAAAATAAACCGATCAGAAAGTCTTAAATTCTTTGCAAGCATATTTTCAGCCAAGTCTAATTTTCTTCTGACTATTAAGTACAGATTTAACTAGACAGCTCTCCTTCTCCACCCTGTTTTACCTATGAAGTACTATGTATAACGCATTGTATGAAAGTTGTTGAGTAGTTAATGGAATGAGAGCAAGCAAAGCTATATTTTTGTGGACAAGGGAAGTGGACAAGAGAAGAGCTATAGATGTTGTTTATCTGGACTTCTTTAAGGCCTTGGACGCAGTCCCCCACAACATCCTTCTCTCTAAATTGGAAACACATGGATCTGATGGGTTGCCTCTTCCATGAATAGGAATGTGTACCAAGGATGAGTACTAAGAAAAATGTGTCATGCCTGAAATACATTTCAAATTTCAATTGTGTAAGAAGCAAATTACCTTAACAAATTTTGATCACTATCACAGTCAATAATTGTTACTACATTCTTCTGTGACTGATATAACAGCGTCTTGCAATAGTTTCTTCTTCTCTGACCTAGAGCATGTAAAGATTACAAATGTTTAAAAAGATAATCAATACAATCTAAAGAATCAGTAAAATCTGGAATCCTCAGGCACATCGCCATGTGAAAAATAAATCATTATTATCTGAAAAGCTTCTCTCTCTTCCCTCCCCCCCAAAAAAAACCCCAATCTTAAATGATGTGGGAAAACATCGTTAATTGTACACTATAAAATATCACTTCTTTGACTCAGTCCTCATAGATTTAGAAACAATTCAAGCTACTACACTGTTAAGAAATATTCTCTAAGAATATACAGTTTTTCACTGTTCAGAGGTTCTGGTTTAAAAATCAGTCTACATCTGTGTCAGAATATATCAGAATGTCATTTGTTCTGCTTTTTTTTTAAATTGTATTTCAATGCTGAAAACTAACACCAGTTTCCAATTTCATCACTTCTTAAACATAGTGGGAGAGGCGAGCAGCGAGATACAAACCAACTATGACTTACCGTGTACAAGCAACATACAACAGAAAACAACTCATTTGCTGACAGTGATGTATCACATCCAAACTTCTTTTTCTGTACTTGGGAAGGGAATGTCATGGCAGGACAGTGCTTTACTCAGTTTTCCTCAGTTACAATCTTTATTTAAATTCTTCTAGCTTTCCTCTAAATTAACTGTAGAAGACCAGTATCTCCCCTAGACGTATAAAGACTGACATTCCCTTGAAGAGTCACCAAATGAGCAAGAAGTGGTTGTTCTTATATTTTAAACCCTATAGTCTTACAGCTTGTTAAATCCTCTCTAAGAACAGGTAGAATATATGTCAGACATTCCCTGGTTTTCACAAGACCTATATTATATAGGCTGAACCAATACAAAAGTATTCCTTTTCTTGGAACTTACACGCTAGCATTCAGTCTGATTGCTGCTAAAATTGGAAACAATGCTCTAATATTGTAAACACCATTAGATGTTCGATTCTGTACTGAATGGGTTGGATTCTGCCATCTCTGCAAAATGCCACAGTGAGAGAAGATCATAAAATCAAAGATTAATATGGGTCTCTTATTATTTATTCAGTATCGGGATTTTTCACAATAATATCTCTAGAGATACTTTTATTATTCCTTATCATATAACAGAAATGGATTCACCATCACAGCAGCCACTTGCCAAGGAGAGAGCATAAAGTAGCAAAACCACTAGCATCACAACAGTTTTGTTACTTGGTATATTTATTGATTCGTTATCTGTGATTCTTCAGGTTATATTTACCCTAATGTTACAAACTTTCTGGCTCAGATGCATCTTCTTACTTGCCAAATCCAAAAGAGCCAGGGAGAGGAGGTACAGATACAGGTCAAAAGTGCCATTCTGTTTATATGTAACTGCCAGTGAAAAATGGGAGTTTTACAGAAGCATGCAGAGAAAACGAATATTCCTTCAAGCATTTAATCAAGAATCTTTCAGCTCAATTTGTGCATTTCAGGCTGTTTATATTGTTATTGTGTACCTTTTCTCTTGTTTTGTGTAATATCACATATTATTTAAAATATTAGGACAAGTATTAATGAAAATATACTATGTAAATGATATTCCTATACCCCTTGTACATCGACTGTCTTGTGGAATTACATTTCTAAATACATAATAGAAACAACTTGTAGTAAAACTGGCTTCTGGACTTAAGCAGAGGAGGACTCACTTTAAGTCTTAAGAAACCATTTGTTACGCAAAATCAGTCATTCGGACATGTTGAGATTCATTCACACTTATCGTTCCAGGATTCTGGAATTTACATCATCCTTCCAAGAAAAAAAAAAGATTTTAAAAAAAAGATCTAAAGCAGACTTCACAGGAAAAAAAATACAGTGTTTTGAATTTAAGTCACAGTAGAAGAGCCTTCCAAGTCCTTTACACTATATATACTTATTTTCCAGAAACGTCAAGAGATGTTGTTCAGGTACACCAACACTACCAGAGAGTTATCGTTCATTTTAAAGGTGAAACACTACAGTGTTACTTAGACAATGAAATCAAGTTCTGGATATCAGATTTCCTCCATTAATGCTAACTGCTGGTAGGTACTCAATAATAACCTACAGATTTATTTGAATTTTTGCTATGTCTGTTATTCAAAAATTTGCTCTGTAGCACATTACTCGACTCAGTTTAAAAAACCTCTGTAAGAATGCTTACAGACGATACTCCTCCTATGAACACCCTTCAGATGGTGACTGGTCATTGAAAAATTTTTGATCAAGACATACCCCATTACAAAGGTCCCCATAAAAACTAGAAACACACTGTTACAGTAATTTGTTTTTCTTAATTTTTCACTTTTATTCTTCTCCTTATAATTCACATAAAGTTTAAATCCTTTTTTAAAAAATGGAAGTAATCTTAAGTCTAGTTATTTCCCATATTAATTAACCATGTACCTCTCTCACAATTAAAATTATTAAAATTTTACAATTACTACAGAGAGGACTTATTTATTCGTATCCTCACCTACTTCTGGTTTGTCTTCTGTCCCATGCATTCTATTGAAAATATCCTATTCATTATCTTCAGTGATCTATTTATTATGAAGTTTAAAAATATCCACCACTCGACCTCCATAATTTTTCCTATTAGGTTCCTTCAAATACATTGACAAACTATTGTAGGAAATTCATCCCTCTTTCAGATCTCCTAAAATTTTCTAAACTGCTATGTATTGTCCTCTATTTGATTATGGTTATGTTCTGGCCAGGTTCTCTAGTACATTTAACAGAAACTTACGTTTTCATATATTGAAAAGGTAAGTCACACCTTGCACTGGCTAGTTATACCAGCTTTCCAGGCTGCCCTTTTCATTTCAGGAGCTCCCACAGGCTGACAAAATATTACTCCATTTTCTCGTTCAAATTCCTCATTAGAAGGCCCTGGAGAGGTAAGATTATGTTAAAGTGGACACAAATCCACTTTAGCTTTGGGCCTATTTCAGGTTCACAGCCAATAACCTCACAAGCCTTTATAAATAAGCTTGCATCTGTCTGTCTGAACCTGTTTCTATGAACAAGAAAACCTTGAATTAAAAAATGACAGAAAATAATTTCTGAAAACCTTATTCATCACTACTTGAAAACTGTATACTACTTAGATGAGTCTGGAAACACTACAGACCTTAAAAATTTTACTAGTTAAGTCTGGAATCTAGCCTCATATAAAGCTTGCAAATAGAAGAAAAAAATAATTATGATTTTACCAGTCTTCAGGAAACAAGGAAATGCATCTTCGTGGCCTTTCCATCTGAGCTTGTCATACTCTTTAGCAAATTCTTTTTCTTTAAATGAAGTTTCAAGCATACTTCTCATCAAAAACTAGAGTCCAAGCTGTCCAATTGTCATATATACATATATGCAAAATTGCTTGGGATTTATATTATGTTTATTATACATCTGTAAACAAACTTAAATCTTTTAAAGCAAAAAATGTAAGATGATCTAACAATCACTAGCAGAATGCAAAAATATTTTTGCTCTATCATTCTAATTACTGTCTAGTTATGCAACAAGCAGTGCCTATTGACCTGAAAAATTGCACTTCCATGGAACAATAAAACAAATTTTGACTGAACTCTCATTTACCTGCATGAAGAAAAAACTTTTTTTTCCCCAGATATCACAGCCCATTAATATATTATGACTGTACTTAATATCCCAAAAGCTGCCTCTGTGTTCCATATACCTTATCAGGTGGAGATTAGCAAATGTACAAGTTTCTAAACCAAGAAAACATGATCCTCATAAGCTTCAGAGATAACTTCCCTACTTTTTATGAGCATTTCCTATGTTCTCTCCAGTAAAGGTTTCTGTTTCATAGCTTTTTACTATTAAAAATATTAAGCTTTTGCTTCAGGTTTGGATGTCACTCCACCTTCATTCAAAAAATTCGTTAAGTGCATGGCTGCATTTCATTGATGATACCTTTTTTGTTTCAGTCAGGTACTGTTTCAGTTTTTCCACACCCTCTGGAAAACATGTTAAATATACTGAGAGAAAAAACACAGTTCTGAACATAGCAACTGAGGGAAAAAAAACCCCACCATGTTCAACAAATCATATGAAGATGATTGTACTTTCAGATATTTACTATGCTGCAGTACAGATCTCCTGGAAATGGCTAGTGCTGATACGCTCTATATTTCAACTTTCAGAGATAAATGATTGCAGGTCAATGAAATAAATGAAAACTGAAGCAGAAAGACCTCTGAAATTCTAAACACATGGAATCCCTGAAAATCTAAGCATCTCTGAAATCTAAATATAATCAATCTAATCTATGCATCTCTCAAAATCTAACCATACAGAGACCAAGGTAACAAAGGGAACTTTGTGTTGGTGTCTACTCCAGGCCACCTGATCATGGGAAGCCTACTGATGAACTCTTCTTCTTCCAGTTACAGCAGGCTTCATGCTTGCAAGCTCTCATCCTACTGAGAGACTTCAAAATCCCTAACATTTGCTGGAAAATTAGCATGGCAACCTGTAGGCAATCCAGTAGATTCCTAGAGCGGATAGAAGATGAACCCAGATAATACACACCTCTAAACAAGGAGATGCAATACTGGACCTGATGATCACCAGTGAAAGTGAGCTCATGAGTGATGTCAAGATCAGATGCAGTCTGGGCTGCAGTGATCACACACTGGTGGAGTTCAGGGTCCTGAGGGATATGGGACAAGCAACGAGTACAGTCAGGACCCTAAATTTTAGTTTTAGGACTAGCTTAGCTTGGTTAGGATGGGATATCATCCAGAGGGACACGGACAGGTCTGTGTGACCCTCATGAGGTTTACAACAAGTCCAAGTGCAGAGTCCTGCACTTAGGCCAGGGCAACCCTCAGGATTGATAAAATGTGATTGAGAGCAGCCCTGCAGAGGAAAACCTGGGGATCCTGGCTGATGAGAAGCTCAACATGTCGGTAACGTGCGCCTGCAGCCCAGAAGGCCAACCATATCCTGGGCTGCATCAGAAGCACAGCCAGCAGGCCAAGGGACAGGTGATCTTCCCCCTCTACTCCACTCTCGTGAGATTCACATCCAGTTCTAGAATGCCCGACATAAGAAGGATATGGAACTATTGGAATAGGTCCAGAGGAGGGCTATGAAGATGATCAGAAGGCTGGAGCAACTCTGTTATGAGGACAGGCTGAGAGAGTTGGGGTTGTCCATCCTGGAGAATATAAGGCTTGGGAGAAACCTTATAGTGGACTTCCGGTACCTAATGGGGAAGGGACTTTTTACAAGGGCAAGTAGTGATAAGATGAAGGGGAATGGCTTTAAATTGGAAGGGGGAAGATTTAGATTAGACATTGGAAAGAAATTCTTCACACCAAGGATGGTGAGTCACTGGCAGAGGTTGCCCAGGGAAGCTGTGGATGCCTCCACCCTGGAAGTGTTCAAGGCCAGGGTGGATGTGGTCTTGAGCAGCCTGGTCTGGTGGGAGGTGTTCCAACTTCTCTCCATGACAGGGGAGTTGGAACTGGATGATCTTTAAGGTACCTTCCAACACAAACTACTCTAGGAAAGTTCTATGAATATTGTTCAGGGGGTGTATTTAAGTAGAGGACGACTAAATATCTACATGGATTCCTGGAGAAAACAAATCTTTATGAATGGAAGGAAAAAGTATTCCAACTTCTTTATAACTGCAGAACAGCAAAGTCCATGAAGAACTAAGATGTGCTTAAGGAAAGTTGCTTGCTAGTACATTGATATAGCTTATAGAAATGATTTATTACAAATGCACAGAAATAACAGTGAGAGCCTTTACTTGTCATGATTATTACATTAATAAAACTTTTGCCTTTAAGTAATTTCTTGAGTTACAAAGCAAAACAGAAGGACACTTGATTGGGACAAAAGACACACAGTCCTGCCATAGTATATTTATTTTTCACCAGTGCAGGTACATACACTGTTCATAGCTTCCAGGACTGTTTCATTGACTCTCACCTCTACAGAAATGCTAGTTAACTGCAGTAATGTAACCACTCACATCTGAAAAGCAGCCCAGTGAGAACTTCAAACTGTTTTTAATGCTTTCTCCATAATTTCTGGAGTAACAGCGGCATTTTAATTGAAAACAGACCATTTTAAAGGATGGACTGCACAATAGTCAAAGAAGCTACAATCAATCAGCTTGAAGATCAGTGCCCTAAGGAGGACCTTCTATTCCTATAACAGAGTAGCAATGTTCGTGACAAGTGACAGGACCAAAAAATATCCACCTTAATTTAAGAATAATTAACAATTAAATTGGTGACTGATAAGCTTCAGACTTTTGCTAGCATATCAAAGGAATTTTTACCATGAAAATAAGTCAACTTAAAAGTCCTGAAGGTACTATCTTTTCCCATGTTTTTATATTTAAATTAAGACTCTACTGCCTTCTTCATGCTGGGGAGTGTGGC
Source organism: Tapera naevia (assembly GCA_033556795.1). Taxonomy (NCBI): domain Eukaryota; kingdom Metazoa; phylum Chordata; class Aves; order Cuculiformes; family Neomorphidae; genus Tapera; species Tapera naevia. The sequence goes on along the minus strand of JAUMJJ010000172.1, from coordinate 9,337,328 downwards.
TGAATGTCAAGAAAAATAATCTGTAAAGAGGAAAAGAGGCAACACATTAAACCTACAGAGTGAAGAGATCTTCCAATTTGTTCTCTGGTTCTAGAAATATCTCTAGCTTAAAACGGGACTTCACATAGAGAAACCACTGGAGCCTCTATAAGCTCCATTTAAGATTTTCACATACAAAGCAACAGAAAAGGTCAATGTAATTGTAACAAGGAATTTTTCATTTCCAGGGTAGCAAAAAGAAATATAACACTAACTGACTAGCTTGCTCTGGAAGACTAGAACAAATGTTTTAAATACCAGAAAATAGATTTCCCATCCTCAGATTTTAATATATTAAATTCTAGCTGTTTACATTGTAACCAGTACTTATTAAGTCTTCATTCACCAATTTCTTTTAATGAATGCTTATTCAATAAACATTTCCTTTATTCACTTCATCTGCTTTTATCTTATGCCTTACTGTTCATTTCTTTGAGCAGTTGTTGTGTAGAAGTTTACAGTAAGTATTATAAATATTAGTTTATGACAAAGCTTTGGACAAATCAAGCCAGAATACGGTTTCTCCTCATTTTAGTTATTGTTTTTTTTAAATAAAAAACAACAAGAAAACTCAAACCAGAAACAGAAAAAAGCCAGAAGCATACGTAGGTTATTCTTCTTGGAAGAGGTGAAACTATCACTAGGATACACAGAAGCTTTATCTTCAGCTTGATGCTGAACATCAAAAAATAGTTTAGAAAGCTTACAGAGAACTGAGAACAATGCATCCAGCTGATCTTCATTTAGTTTAGTGGTTTAGTTTCATAGAGAGAAATAGATACAGAAATTAGAAGAAAGATTTTGAAGAGAAAAGAACATGCAGATATTTTCTTACGGAAGAAAAACAGCTTTATAAAATATCTTAACAAACATATGCTTAAAATCAAGCAAAGCCTAACTACAGTTGCACAAGACCTGGCATAAAACTCCATGCTGCTTAGACAAAACCACTAGCAATGCTCAACAAGTATGATGAAAAATTAAGTGCCAAATAAAAAACAACAAAATTTAAATAAAAATGATAATTAAATCTAGGTGTTTGGCTTTTTTCCCCTAAAAATAAACATTCTGTAAACGGGGAATGCTATTGTAATCAGGTAATATGAACTATGGCACCAAAGATCAAATAAATACTTCAAAGTTTGCGTATACCTGATTTTATTTTGCTTTTCTCACTTACTGTAAAAAAAAAAAAAGACAAAAAAGTGCCTTGGTTTCTCAAGTAATAAGATTTGGTCATGTAGTTTCTATAGGTCCAATTACATGCCACTCAATGGATTTTTTTTTTTAAGTTGCAAATAAAATTACTTATGAAAGTATTAAATAAATCACAATAATTAACTCATGTCTACTATAACAAACATGAACAGTACCTGTAAGAACAGTATGGGACTCAAAAATATTTCCTTGTGTTTAACACGTAAAAGACCCCTTATATTTAGAGAATAATTAAGATAATGAAACATTATATGAAATCTTTACTTGCCTTTCAATTCTTAAAAAAGGTTGCCTACAGGATAGTTTTAAGCATATAAAAAAATCCCAATCAAGAAAGAACAGTTTAACCCAGGAATCTGTAATTTTGCTCTCTGTTCACATTAATAGAAAACAGGCAGCTTATTCTATTTACAAAAAAAACCCAATTTAATTGTGTAGTAATTAGGTTGAAATCAAGATGGACTTAACTACATTCAAACAATAAATCTCTCACAAAGGAGAAGTCATTTTATTTACTGTTATTATACAGTCAGAACTTTGCTTTAGAAAAGTAAAAAATGCTTTCATCTTTAAAGAAAAATGAAACATCCTTTGAAATCAAACACACCTTCTAAAGACATCAGTCACTCCACTGAGAAAGCATTACAACCTTGGCACTTGCACTCAAGGGATTGTTGTCAGTCTACAGTCTGATATCACTATAGAATTAGAGTTTACAGTACATTATCAAGGCCTGTTATGTCCTCTGAGAAAGTAAACTCTGCTGGCTGAACTTTCCAATTTAATCCCAAAGGCAGAAGAAAAAAGCTTCCAAAACTACATAGCACATATTTTTAAAAAGTTCTATAGTGGCAAGAATAAATTTATTAGCAACGTTATCTTGTATTACAGATTAGAGTGAATACTAAGCAAAGTTCCCTTGTGTATAATTAATAGGCAAAACCCCCAATCCACTAAGAAATATATCAAAATTACAGGGAATACATCCAAAATAAAACAGGTATAAAAACAAAGCTGCCAAAAAGTAATTCAGACTTTGGAGTTAAAAAAAAAAATAAAATAAAAATCCTCCTAGAGGGACCAAATATGACATCAACCACATTTCTTCTAGACTACACGGAAGAGTTTCATTATTGCTGAAGTTTCATATATCACCAACTCCCCTTTCAAAAGAACCACACAGTTTACCCATCTCTAATCCTGCAAACATCAGCTAATTAGTTATATTTATGAGTTTATAGTTCTTCGTCCACGTCTGAGGAGGATCCCAACTTTGCTGTTAGAAAGACGAATACAAGAAAATTTTCCTCTCTGCCTTTTATTATGTTTGCCTTTATCTTAAAAAGATTTGCAAGAGGCGAAATCAGGAAAAATAAAATTTTATTTGTGCATCACTTCCTGGCTATTTGAGTAGGGAATAAAGCATATTTGAAATGTCTTTTTGGATGAATGACTGTTGTGATTACAATATATAAATATCTTCAAAATTAAGTTCTACTTCTTGTTCCTATTTCCTGAATTTAGTAACAGAACTGATGTGGGTGGGGAGGAGAGATGAAGGGAAGGTGAAACAGAACATAAGGAAAAATTGGAAGCATTACTGGTACATGACGGTTAGGATTCCATCCACTCGGCAAGTCTAGCTTTGCTCAGAAGGAAGAATACAGACTTTGAGACAGACCTGACTCAGTCCATTAAGGCTCGAGTATTTTACTTTCTAGAGTAGCTTTTTGCAAAACATTTTAGTTGTTTCTTCTACTATATATTTTTGCATTCTTCAGTCTTCTTACTTTGGATAGTGCTGGCCTTTCATAGGATTTGAATCTTGATTTTATATCAGACAGTTCTAGGAAGAATATTTTAAGAGTGATGTCAATTCACAACTCAAACATCTCTTTGTATCAAAAACTGAAAACATTACACATCTCCCATTCTTTTCTACAGAACAAAAAGCTACAAAAGACTGATCAAACCTGTCACCTGTCTTTCTCCTTCAGTGGGAAAAGTTTTACTCCTATAAGGTATATATATATTAAAAAAACCCTTCAGTATGCTTCCTAAACTCTTTTATTAGTCAAAAATATCCATCATTTGTCATAAGTGTCATCTCTTCTCCTTTAATGGATAAACCGATAAGACTTCTTCCTACTCAGTTAACTTATAAAAAAAAAGGCAAAAGAACTCTTCTGTTAAAAAAAAAATAAAATTACAAGTTCCCAGAAAAGTTATAATGGCATTACAGATACTTTGTTTTTTTCCTACAAACAAAAGAAAGAAATCAACAGTTTGCCTGTGTTATTAGCAGAACAGAATCTGGAGGGGAAGTGAAACACTATGGCAGCAAAAACTGGCAACTGCTGATTGATCTTTCTGCCTGAATGCCTGAAAAATAATCCCAGATGCCTGGATTGATATTATTTAATGAACAGACAATATTATTCTATTTCCTTTGATTTAGACTAACTTCATTGTCATTTGTTTGAGCAAGCCAACCCCGTGGTAAAGAAAGAGGAAGGAAGGAAAGGAGGAACTGGATAGGATGAAGAAAAATAAGTAAGCTGGAGATCAAGGGCATATTATTGACTGTAACTGCCACTTAGCTCACCACATTCAAACATCCTACAGTTTAGCAGTCTGCTGTAACTTTAACATGAATAGATCAAAATAGTCCAGCTGTGCTCCATATTAAGTCCCTATAACAGTACAGCATTTTCTACCTTAATGTTTTAAGAACTCTGCATGAAAACACAATAGATACGAGAAAAACAGCTGGCATATAAGTCCAGCTTCAAAGAAGTTATTAAGAATTCTCCTCCGGAATTCAGAGGGGCTAAAATAATGCTCATACACTTGCTTATTTTTCCTGAAAACCTGGCACATGACATTAGAAGCAGGAATAAAAAAAAACTTATATTAGCTGCTACTAACAACTAAATCAATACACAAGATCAGTACAGTTATATCCTTAGCAATTCCGAGTTGCTGAAGGATAAACACTCTTAGCACATGATAAAGTTAAAAACATTTTTTCCAGTCCAACCGACCAGAAACCTGAGCAGTTTAACTGGAGTACAAGTTTTAGAGTTCTCAGAGAACTTCCTCGTGTAAGTAATCAAACAATTTTTGTAAAAGTATCTGATTATTCTCTAATTATTCATGTTCTACTTTTATCTATGCTGCTAGAAGCCACTGTTATACTCAGTGGGACAAACTGCAGGAGCTACATCCTAACTAGAGTTCTAGGTGGTTAATTCATCAAGTAGTAATTCCAGACACAGTTATCTGGAAACATCAAGTTAGCGATTCTGAAGAATTATTATATTCACTGTTGTATTGGGTACTCTAGTCAGTTGCAATTTTTTTTAAGTTATTTGTATAGCCTCCTTACATTTAAATACAGAATTATGCAAAAGTGCCACTAGTTTTTCATTTCAAGCCCTCAGATGTTACAGATAGATAATAAATATCTGTTACTCTTTAGAGAATAAAGTGTTTCAATCAACTTTCAAGTAGCCCTTCAGATCTGACTGCCAGTCTGGCTTGCTTCTGATGTATTTATAGAACGACTTCTGTTTACTTAAAAAATAAAATCAGCAACAACCACCTGCAAAAAGAACACCATACTTTTTCTAATTTCTACCCTTAAAAGGAAAAGATAACTAAGTGATAAGCATTTCACAATTTCAACTAAAATCAATGAAATTACTGAGGCAAGTCACACATACATTTGCCAATGTGTTCTTATTTGGTATTCCAAACAGTATTGTTTAAACAAAATTTTCAATCACTTTCCATCTCTAAGTAAATTGATGCACGTCCATATTTAATTGGGTCAAATTCCTTTCCCTTTTCATACGATACTTCTTCCTCAGAAATACAAAATCTGTAACGCCAGAAGGACATTTTGAAGCTGTTCACTTGGATTTTAGGGTTTTTTTTTAAAAAACAAAAATCTTTACATGCATAATTAGTTTTTTTTTGGTTTTGTATTTTACCCAAAAATAAACAACCCTTCCTATAAAAAACTCTCTGAAAGTTGTAACAGTATCAACCACTAAACAGTAGAAGTTTTACAACTGCCTTATTTTTAATATCTAGCTGAGATACTACTAATCATCTGGATCCCACTAGAGCTAAGCATTTACCTCAGCTGTTCAAGACTAGGTTTATTCTTTTTAGTTGCTAAGTCTATCAGGCTTGATGAGAAGACTTCTTCAGGCTTTCCTCCAATGACCATAATACACAGGTCTGTCAAAAATCTCACACCTGGGTTCCTGAAGACATAGAAAAGGAGGAATTGCGGGACATTAATACAGTCCATACTGATTACAGTCTCTCAGGAAACAGTTTCTCCAATTTCTCGCTGCAATAGATTAAGTGTGCACCCTCAGGATGTTTCTGTCAAAAAGAAATTATAGTACCTTTCTCCTGAACTTAACCAGCAAAGATGCATCAATGGATCACTCCACTTTGCTTTACAGAATTACAATAATAAATTGTTGGAGGCAGCAGAAGAAAGCTGACTTCTAATGGAACTACATTCAGTGATAGTTCTTCATAGGAAACTCTCCAGTTGGCTTTATGGAAGGACTACTCAGCTCTCATTGATTATATGCTCACAAAGTATATAACTTGTTACTGACTAAAGGGTCTCAGTGGCAGAATTTGTGAACAGGCTGGTGAAAGCATATGGCACGATTTTACTAGACTCGACTGCCTGCAAAAACTGCTGACACCTTTCAGGAATAATTACAAATTACACAAAACTGTATATAGCAGTTTTAGTTTATACACATATGTATACAGACAAGCATACGTATAGAGCAGCACATATATACAAGCATAAGAGCAATGCATTACAGTAACTTGTCATAGTCAGTATACCACTACACACGGTAGTCATAACTATATTTTTAGTAGACCACCTGAAACTGCTATACAAGGCAGTAAGATTAACACAGCTAGCAAATATTCAAGCCTTTCTTAATATCATGACCTAGAATATTTACATAAGAAATAACCAGCAGATGCATGAATAATTTCAGTCAACTACTCAGTAATAACTTCAGAGGAGAGAAATGAAAAGACCAAACCTTCTCATATAACACATCTGAACATTATCATGCATAACTGAACCATAAGTTAACCCATTTGAGAAACAGTGGATAAATCAAACTGTCAATAGTTCTCCAGAGTTTGAAAAAAAAGAAAAGCAAGTGCCCCAATTCAGAACTATTCATCAAAAGAAATAAATACTAGATAAGAAATTAAATTCCTGACCCCAAAATATAAATGTACTTCTCTTCAGAAGATCTTTGATTAATCCTAGCGAGAACTTTGAAGCCATCTTATGATTGTTTCATCAGAGCATCCATTTTGAATTGTTTGTGAAGACACATACTATTTCTTTAAAACAAAAATCACAAGTAGCTCATTAGGCCTACTCTGATTCTTCAGATACTCACAAAAAGCTCAATACCACTTGGACCTCAACAGTTAGACCAGATTTACTTTCCAAAGTATACAACATGCAGCTGTAACACTCCAGTGCATTTGAAATTCAGGATGCCCACAGAAAAGTCTGCTCTGCTAATATTTTGTGATAGAATGACCTTCATATTCATAGAGTTTGTTTTAGGGTAATCTAATCATTCTAGGCTCTTCGGAGAGAAAATTCCAGCACGATTACCAAGATTCCTCCAAAGTCCATGGTAGACAGATAGTGGCTGATACACACACAGTATGCACCGCCCTAGACAGCCAAGACAATATGGAATCCTACGCCCTGTGCAGTCCTTCAAACACCTTCATACACTTTTTATCAAAAAACAAAGAGGAAAAGAAAAAAATGAAAACTCCAAAAAATCCCTCAACCCAATCACAGAATCACACCTCAGAGCTACTTAAAACAAACCACCACCACCACCTCAAATCCATGGTTTGCCCGTGTCACAGGAATGCGAGTACACACCAATCTGCTTGGGCCCTGGTCTTTCCTTAGAGTATGCCCCAGGGTAAACAGTAGACTTTATAGCTATGGACAACACGTTCCTAGTAGAGTTACCAATCAGTCCCTAACCAAAATTACCGACTCTGAGATGTTACATGAAGCTGCTTAACTCTTCTGGATATAGGTCTTTTCAGAAAAAATATCCAATATTTAGGAGAGTATGAATATAGCAGAATTTCACTTACATTCTCTGTTTATTAAAACTCACAACTAACCTATAACACAGGCAGAAGTACCTTGGGACAACTTTTGAAATGCTCCTGAAAAAGCAACTCTTCAGACTAAGTGAAGCAGGGAGCTTTGGGCAGTAACCAGTTTCATTAATATTCAAGAAACTTTGTAGTTGATCCATTCATTGATTATAAGCAATAATCACAATATCTTCAATTCTCACGCATCATTTCTGAAATGTACATTAGCTTCTAGTAAATCGGCTGGCACACTTCCGGTGGTAAAATTTAAAGCTTTCTGCATTTCAGAGGATTTCAATCCCCCCCCTTAACTAAACCCTTCTGCCAAAAGTAATGTTCATGTAAGAAAAGTGTATAATCTGAAACATCAGGAAGAAAGATATTTTCTAGACTTCCAAATCTGATTCTTTAAAATTCTTTTGCACTGTCCTTATGAATACTTATAATTCTGGTTACAGCATAGTGATGCCTCAAAAGCATTTTTAATATCTGCTCTCTACACAAATGCAAGTCATCGTTTTACTTTACACACATTCAGCTGTACTGACAGATGAATTTTATGAAGACTTCGCTCATTCATCTTGAAGGACAGTTCAACCTTTTATTGTTATAAAGAGAAACAAACAGTACTTAGCATTTTTGTTATGGCTTATAAGCTGAACCTCTTTCTTGTTTTGGTAATTAGACAAAATCATCTTCCTTTATATTTGAAGCTTAAGCACATACAAACGTCTAGATTTTTATAGCGCAAAGAAATGCAGCACAATTAGCATTCCAATCTTTTGCCATACCACCACTCTCTTCAAATAACAAACACAAAAGTTTTTTGTGAACTAAAGAATCTGTAGTCTCAGGTTAAACAGTTGGATAAAGAATTAATCTACGAGTTCCATGAATATTCATAAGAGTATTAAATAAGGAAAAATGTACAGATAAAGACAGCTGGCCATTTAATTTACTCCATTCATCATTTGGATAATGTTGACAACAACTATGTTGGCACTATGAGGAAAATCATTACACGCAGATGCAGAAAACCAAGCTGCTTTTAAGACTTATATTTTTATTAGTCTTAAAAATCTTTATTAGTAGTAACAGAGTAAATGATCATATTGAATCTGGCAAGATACTCCATCGTATGTGCCATGACTGTGAATTGACTGGAAATACATTTTCACCCCACATGTACATTTTAGAAATATAGAACACATTCATTACTCATTATTCTAGTAGAAGGAACACACGTTAGCACTGTGGAGTTTAGATTTATATCTTCAATATTTTTTTAAAAAGTAATTGTGTTGTTTACTTAGAGCCTTTAGATAGTACTGCCACTATACAGGCACCCAAATGCAGTCTTAATTTTTTTTTCCTTTCTATTAGCAGATTGCTAAACGCTATAATTTGACAACAAAACAGTACAGAAATTTTTTTCCTGATGTGTCTTATAGTATGATACCGTTGTTTGATCTACATGGTTGTTTGAACCCTGGAATTCCATTCAAGTTCAAGTTCTCTGCTGGCCAAAATTGTAACTGTGACACTCTCTAACACATTAAATAAAAAGAAAGACATTCTGTTTTTGTAAAGCATATAAAAATACTGTGATAATAGAAAGGTGGCTTATCTACTTCAGTAAACTTATTTCTAAAGCTATTCATTCTTCAGGTACAATAGTTGACATTTGCTAACAATGCCTATATGCCAGATCTTTTATATCCCGTTCTGACATTGAATGCCTTTGTGTCTACAACCTTAGCAATCAACAGCTTTAAAAATTTACTGAATTGACACCTGGATTACAGTTCCTGCTCAGAGCATTTAATTTGTTTACCCAATAAATATGTAGCGCAAAAAAACCCCAAAGCAATCTAGTGGCACACCCAAGACCTCCTCTTATATTCACTGAATCTGAGAGTAATACTCTTCAGTTATTTCTATTTCTCTCTTAAAATTACTTGTTGTACAATAATAAACTAACCTACTGTTCTTGTAGGACACAGGAATTAACTGAAGTCCCTTCAAAAGATGTCAGACTGAAAGACTGATGTTTCCACTCTCTGTGCAAGTGCCCTAAGCACTAAGAGCTGCCTGCAATCACTATTACTGTCCTTTTAAAGAGAATAAGCTCCTCTCACTTAGGTGTATTCCTATAGAAAGGACCTCAGATTTTTGGCTCCTGAATGAAGAGATCCTTCTAATGCACAGCCCTGAGTTAGCCTTTCAAGCCCTCAAGCGATGTGAGATTTCAAATAAACCACTGCATACCTGGTATTTTCTATTGAACAGCTTGCTGCAGCCTCTCAACAAGCACACACTCCTCTGATCTGACCTCAAAAGACAGTTTCGCCATGAAGTGCTCTAACTAGGCAGACTAGATTGCTCTGCTTAATTTCCTTGAATTACATTATATGCCTGACCATACTTAGTATATCCAGAAAAATCTAGACCATATACAGCAAAGGCAGCCAGTGAAAAATGTGTATTTATTAGGAAAGCTTGTATGTACATTGGCTTCACCACAGTATCTGATGAGAGCAAAGAAAGACAGGAAGAAAAAAATCATGTAAACCAGTATTAAAAGTGACACTATAAAGTGATAAAGCGTACCTAGCAAACAAGAGACAAAGCCATTCAGAATGTAAAGCAGACTGAATTAGCTTCCCAAACCAACATAGCAGTGCTTTTACCATTAATTCATAGAGTAAGGATCAATGACAGACTGAGAGGACTCTATAGCCAGTCACTACCTGACTACAGTCTAAAATCTTTTTAAGTGGATATCAAGAAACTGCTTCACCACATTACTGGATTTTAACCAAACAACTGGCCTACCTAAGAAAATTCCTCACTACAAAGCACCTTTGTATGATAATGGAGCTACAAGACAAGATATATATCTATTACATAAAGTGATTATTGACTATGAGAAGCTTCCAATTTAGTAGAAAATTACTTTGTGTAAGAGCTCTCCAGAGCCACTGACAAAGGTTACATTTAACTATTTTAACACACAGTAAAAGAGAATAAGGCTTCCACTGGCCTCCTGTATAGCAAATCATCAAACAATGTAAAGAAAATTATGTAACGATACCTCTTTACATAGCTTTTCACATTCTGTCCAAAAGATTTGTTTTTTTTTAAAGAAAGTGCACTGGAACCTAAAATTCACTGATGCTACTACTCATCAGCTGCACATGTACTTTAAAGCACAAAGATTTAACATCAGTGAAGATGTAAAATTCACTAAAGTAATAAGAAATTAATATACTAAATTCTGCTAAGTTAACCGGAAAAATAGATGAGATAAAATTATTTCAAATAAAAATACAAGAATAATATATTATTTACCCATTTTAAGACCATTCTGAATTATTTACTTGATATTTTTACAAACTTTATTATAGGAAATTAAAATACGGAGGATAAATGGGACAAGACAATCAGCTATTTGAATCTAAAAAAAAGGTTTCAAGGTATTTGTTACCTTGAAACTATACAAAGGTTTTTAATTTAAATCTAAATTGGACCAAGCAGCACATATGCTTCACAAAAAAACAGAGAAGACTATGGTGTCAAAGTCCTCTTATCAAAATAGCAAATTCTTCAGCATTTAGGAATACACTTGCTAACAAATGAGGAAATTCAGTTAAACTGAGCACCATTCACATTTTACCAGTTATTCTGCCATTTAAGCTCTCATTTAAATTTTGTAATTCTTTGTAGTCACAAAAAATGGAGCTATAACCCTTCAGTATTCAGCAGGCTGTATTACACACTCAATAGTGCACACCTCAGAGTCACTTCTCAATGGAAAAGTAGAGAGTTATGACTTCCCAATTTGCTCTTTTACCAGCTAGTATTTTCAAAATGTTTGCATCATTCTGCACAAATAGAGCACGTTATAATTTCTGCATGGACAAGATAACACTCAAAGCCAGAAATAAATATGAAGTATCTTAAATTTATTCAAATGTGGTGTAAGAAATATTTTGCACTGGAAAGGAACCACATGGAAATCTTGGTTTTAACAGTAAAACCATGGATATTATCAAAAGTTGTGAGAATGAACTGATGTAAAAGAAAACAAGTATCAGCATCATGTCATTTTTTCCAAATATTTGATTTTTGAGACGTCAAAGTGATGTATTCTGAGGCCAATATCGGAGTTACAGTATTTAAAATTATTCTGCACATGCTCTCATTTACATGTTTCTAATCCTGGCCTGAACACGCATGAATACTGGCAAAAATTGGGTCCTAGGATTTATTTGATTTTATTTTTTAAACCAGCTTGATATTGACAAGTGATATAAAATAAACAAGTAGAATGGAAGAACTTCTGTTTTGTAAATCACAACATAAAATTAGAAATAGCAGGCTTTTGTTTCAAAAGCATGGAGTGCTTTCTGTGCGAAAGAAACTGATGTATTGCACAACTGTTGATCTTTAAACTCATACAGTTCTTTCAACTGGGAGTTTATAGTCTACAAAAATTTACAGAAAAGTTTCATGCAAATTTTAACAAGAAATCATTAAATCTCTAGCAATATTCCACTTGAAGAGCACCTTTAGGTCTTATTTATTTATATGTGAATACCTTCAGAGAAAATGTGAAAAAGTTCACAACATTAAAATAGCCAACACAAATTACTGGCCCAGAGGAAAACTAGAAGTTTAGCTTACAGTGCAATGTAGTTTAACATTCAGCATTTTCATAGTGGATCTCAGGTCCAATAAACTAATAAAATGTCTACACGTGCATAATAATTTTTAAAGAGAGACAAATACAGGGGTTTGTTTTGGTTTAATTATGAGATACTACTAGAACCGAAGGATTACCTATCTGCGGTAAAAGTAGTGTTTCCTTTAACTAGAGATGGCTTCATGAACAGAAGTCCAAAGAAAGAGACTGAAAAGAATGAGGCATGTGATAATTATATCAAATATGGAGAAAAGTATGTTTTCAAGAGTTTTTCACCAGCTGGCATAGCCAAAGTACACGATATACATTCACCACCATCAAATCATGTAAACACTTAGGTTATCAGCAAGTTTAAATTAATTTCTTATTAAAAGCTATTTGGTTTTAGCCATTTGCACAGCAGGGACAAGAATAAAATCACTGCAGTATTTACAATATGTAGTATATTTGATAGCATTTGTCAGAGTTCTGAGCTACAGCAGCAAAATCAGAAAGCAAAGTATGTACAACTTTTTCTTTGCGGTGCATCACACCATCCATGTATTTCCTTGCAAAAATTACTGTATTGGATAACAGACTGATTCCTGATTTTGAGGAACTGCAGGTATAGCGCAGTATATTATTTCTGCATATTATATAGCAAAACACCTTTGAATACTTAAAAGACAGTTAATGCAGAATTTAGCCAGACAGGTTTGCTATTTTTCTCTGAAGATGGCACAAAGTACTGTCTTCACTGAATGACGAAAGCTTTCATTTTGTTCTGTAAAAACAAAGTTCATGACAGGTTTGACTGCATAATTCCTGAATATCTTACTTATATCACACATTTTTGTCCCCATGAAGCAATATTTTTACTGTGGTTATTGAGGGCATTTAAAGAAAAAGTTTCCTACTTTAAACTTCTACTGTGAGTCCCCTCAGAGTCCAGACTCAGTAGGCTTTAAATATGTAAAGACATTCATTCATCATCTTGAGGTACTGAAGGAGTGTTAGAGGAATGTAGGATAACTTTAGGAGTTTGGGTGTTCAGTCTGTTTTACTAGGGTTGAACTTTGTCACAGTTCAGTATGAAATATTATTTTCTACAGCTTACATTTTACCATGAATGTTTTGTCACTGTAGATATTTTACAAACATGATAGGCATTTCAAAAATGCTATCATCTAATAGGTAAGGATATCTTCACTGCAGTGATGAAACAGAGACAAGGTATTCACTGAAATGTAAATTGACATTAACTTAGAAGTGGGCTCCCAAAAGTAAGACTGAGATGGATTACCACAACAGTGATGAAATAGAGCCTTACAACTACATCCCCAGTGTGCATCCTTTCCCTGAGTAAGTTGACAAGCTTTTCATACAGCTAACACTTCTCATTCACTGGCTTCAAACTGGCTTTCAGAAAAACCCCAAGCAAAATGATTCTTGATTTGTTCTGAAAGTATGATTGCTGAGCACAAGTCTTAAGCCTATCATAATTTCTGCACTACCGAAGAAACAGTTTGGGGCAACAGGTTGTATTTTTAATCTTAAAAATACCATCTAGTTACTGAATCTTTTCAACATGCTTTCCTCTTTATATGAGAAACATAAGAAAGAACGGCTGATACACAGATTTCAGAATAGATCTATTTCCAGGCTTACAGATTATTCACAAAAAGGATCGTCTGAGACTCAGCTCTGGCTCCCAAAATACCAACTTAGGAGCATTTCTGTGGGGAGGTGAAGATCAAAGAGAGAGTCAGACAAAGACTCAGTGAAAAGGATAGCCACTCACAAAGCTCAGTATATACCAGTCAGTACTGGCCACAGTGAATTTAATGATAAGTTGTAAATGCAGATAACTACAATAATGGCAGATGTATAGTCACAACAGAGAAACAGATGAGACGAAAACAGAAGAGGAAGAGGTAAGACTTGCTGGGTGGGTGGAGAAAGTCATTGCAGTTGAATAAACAACAGCATCAGCAGAAAATTCCTTTAGCAAAAAATTATTTACAATAGATAGCAGCACACTATTTATGTTATTCTAAGAGTTATTAATACATAAATAGCAAATAGGATCTTCAGCATGTGATCCCAGAGTCATGAAATTCTCTGAAAGGAATAGATGGCAGAATGGTGCACGGGTGAGTGGAAGAAAAAGCAACAGAAAAAAAAGAAGTTTAAAGTTTAAGTACATTTTCTAAAGCTCAATGTAGGAACAAATACTCTTACATGTTGTATTAGATATGCTATACATGCAAGAGCATCTGAGGTCCAATTCAAGAAAACAGAGACTAATCCTATAATGCATGAACCAAAAGTAGGAGGGAAGAGACAAAGAGATGCTTACAGAACATGTTCTAATGTGCCACAGTGAGACAAGGCTCAACTCAATTGCTTCACTTAGTACAAATGGATGCTTGCACAAATATAGTTATTTTCTTACGTTCAGTCACAAAAAGTCAGTGTGTAAGAGTGAACAAGTTACATCAACTTTCTTGTGAAACTTTTCAGCTACTGACTGAGGATTATAGCGAAGAGATCCGAAAGATCAAGTCAGTGATCAAATGAACCCATGTTTTGCCAGCAGAAGATGCGAAAGCAAAAATGATGGAGATCCTCAAAAGCCTTTCAGAAAATGATCTGCAGAACTGATTTGAACATTGCCAGCATCATTTGAAGCTGTGTGTCAGCTCAGAATGGAATTATTTTGCAGGTGATCAGAGATTATTTTCTTAAATTGTTAAATAAAAAGTTACAGGCACAGTCTCATTTTTGTGTCAGACCGTACACATTCAGACAAGATGGTGGAATCTTCTATTCATTACATAAAACAGAATCTGTACTCATTAAATGTACACGCCATCTAGCACAAGAAAGTCCTGTCCTGTTCTCTAGCTGTTACAGCAAAATACAGGGGATTAAATACAATAATGAAACAATCACAGAATCTTCTGATTACAGAGTAGATGATACCAAGCATGAGGCAGATGTTCTACAAATCTTTCTTCTGGTGGTAAGGCTGGCTAAAGCAGATCCCATCTCCTCCTCCCTCCCAGAAGGGAATCCTACCCTTATTCTGTACCCTCATTTGCACCAGCAGAACTATTTGGGGGCACTGAGGTGATTCAATATGGTTTAAAATCTAGGCTGTTGATTGTTTTTTCACCACAGAATTATTATTCATTTTAGATTGGTTGTGTGTATAGTCCTCTAAAGAATTCAACTTAGAAGGTCATTAGAGACTAGAAATGAATAGCCAAAGAGTTGGAACAATTTAACTTCTACATCAAGAATAGAATGAAAGCTTCAAATGCGATGAAACAGTTTTGAAAATCAGCTACCAATATTCAGTGAGGAAATGAAAAGATTCTATGTGAAAGTTTTATAATGAGGGAAAAAAAGAAAGCTTCAGAGAAAATACGAGTTTTCCTTTCTCTAATAAAGTTTCTCATTCACTGACTGAAGATAGTGACTCTCCCTGTGATTTTTTACCATTATGACAACTAACAGCTGAACCAAAAATTAAGAGAATCCTTCACAATCTTACTCTACATGACACTAGTCAGCAGTGTGAAATTGAGTGTGATCACAGTCTCAGCCAAATCTACTGGTTCAGGAAGTCTTCAGTTTAGGTCAATTTTATCTTCAGATCCTCATGCTCTTGAATCACAGAAGTAAATAAAACAGAGAAAAAGACAGTAACATGAAAGTCTATAAAAAGGAAACAAGAAAATTTTAGAAATTGATAAAAGCTCTTCCTGTCCTCCAGGAACCAAGTCTACACAGCACGAAGTAAACTTTGTGCACATTATGAATAATTCTCCCTGAGCTTGCTTAAATCCAAAGAATTCATGTACACTTTGACATTCAGACACTTACTCCATGTCCTCTTCAGCACATCACAAGCTCTTCAAGAGACAAACTTCATACCCAACTTAATTCTTCTTACACAAAAAAAAGGTAGGGAAGAGGGTGTTCATTTAAAATAAGAAAAGGTTTTCCCTCTTGCTGACTAACCTCTTTATCCTAAGAACTTCAGACAAGGTAGTATTTTAAAGCCTTCTTTAGCTGTTCTCTTTTCTCATTACTCTTTTTTCTTCTTTATTTTAAATCCACTTCTCACTCCTTCAGTTCCTACTAAAGAACAACTACTTGTCATCCCCCTTGATTGCTGTAACAGCTGTTGCTAGTTTGCCAATCAGTTCCACGCAATCTTCTCTCATTTTCTTTGTATAGTTTCTTTTTAATTTTTGCATGAAAAAATCAAAGAGCATATCTGAGTGAACACTTCCTAAGTTACAAGTATTTACTAGTGAGTATAAGAAGAGTGGTAGAACTTAACTCTTTTAGCTGTGTCTCAGTGTTGCTAATCCTAGCTATTACTGAAGTAATCTTTAAATAGTCCATCTTTATTAAAAAAACCAAAACCAAACAACTTCATGCCACAGCACTTCACAGTAAACTACAATTCCTTTTCCCAAGGACACACACGCCACAACAAATCTTTTGCAAAGTGAAGGAAAATTAATTAGTCCTGCAGTTGCAAATGAACGTATTTTACTTCCTGCTGCAACAAACTAGGAATACATGTGCAGTTTAGTTTGAAAGTCAGCTAAAAAATCCAATTAAATTAACACTAGCTTTTAAGTGAATGGATAGTTTCTTCTTACCCACAGCAACTCATTTACAGGCTACCCTCCGCCCACACCCTAAATTAGCAGATCTTCTGAAATACAAAAAAAAAAAAAAAAAAAGGACAAAACTCTACTAACCATCACTTCTCTCCAAAGCCTAATTTCCCCTAGACCAGGGGTATCAAACTCACAGCTCCTGCTGTTCTGCTCCTGCAGCGTAACGCGGATCATTCGCTGTACATGTGACCAGCGCTGGCAGGAGCACAAGGACAAGCAGCTTGGTGTTGCCACCGGGAAATAACAAGGTGCCGGGCCAGATAAAACAAGGCGGAGGGCTGGATTTGGCCCATGGGCTGCAAGTCTGACATGCCTAGACAATCAGCTAGTCCATTTTGATTCTCATTCCTCTATTTTGTCCTTTTTACCGTAGCAAGTTGTTAGAAATATTTTAAAATTGCGTTGTGAAGACTTGTATGCTCTTGAATGTGATCTTTTATTTCAGCGTAAGATAAAATTAGGTTTAGTAATCTCTTTTGTTCAAGAAAAGTTATCCCCAAATGATTTGGGTTAGCATGTGACACTGTACAATATACAGCTGCTGAGGTATGATTCATTGCCAGTCAGAGACCCACCAAAATGAAAAAATAAGTTGCTGGTTTCCAAAAAATGAAGTATTACTCAAATTTTGCTTCTGATAAAAGATTATGTTTCATACCTCATTCTATCAAGCTGTAGTCCTAAAAATATCAGCAGTACTTGTCATCAGATTAAACATGTATGGAGTGTCCACAAGAACAGGGCCTAAATGGGTTTTACCAGTCATAATGTTAGATGGTTGTCACTGCATAAATCAGTGCAATTTAAGATAATTTTGTTAACAGTTCAAATGCTTTCATCTGAAATCGTGCACGTAATGGTCAGTCTACCATAAAGTGGAATTAATTGCCAAGACAATGTCTCTCAGAGGTGAGCTGGCCGTGTCCAGACTTCAACAAGCTTCACTCCTCCTGTGGCCTAGAAGCACTGTCCACTGTCAATGAGCACATGCTTCATCCTTCTTTCTTCTTCACCCCACTTTCTCTGGAAGTAGACAAACATGAGCTGGCTGGCTGACTTCCTCCAATTATGCCCCACTCCCTGCCCCTGGAACTGGCTGATGTTCTTTTGAACATAATTATGGCTATCTCTCAATGCTACCCTGCCCCAAGGGAGAACACATTTACAATAAGAAGGTAGAGATCAGAGTGGGAACAGTACTTCAGCAAGAATGATTTGTCACATATGTCTTCAGAGATTAAATCAATGTGATTTTTAACATTATTATAAAGACAGAATGATTCCTGAATAAAGAGAAGAACTGTCAATGCGTAGGTGTCTATCAGAAGTGAAAGGCAACTTGACCACTTCCCTTTTTATGTTCAAAATGCTCCTACTCTAGATATTTCATATGGGTCAAGATCACATGCAGCAGGATGGCCGCAAGTCTGCTCTCTGGAGTTATACACTGTCAAACAGTCATTGACAGCATAACCTGGAATACAGCTAACCTTTTTTGCTTTCTCTTCCCCTTGGAGGAAGAAAAAGCTTCCACTAGCAGAAGTCTTGGATATTGGTGCAGACAAGTATTGGACTAGGGAACCCCTATGTGTGTGACCCTACAAATTTCTGTAAACCGGTCCTGCAGTCAACTAATGAAGGGAAAGTGGTGCTGCTTGCATTACACTGCTACAACGGAAACATGATGAACAGATTTCTCTATGGGTGATTATTTAAGGCTTTTGCAGAAACACTTCCTATTGAACAGACAATGGTGAAACACACTTGTTTTCTCAAAGTGTGTCTACTTAGCCACAGAACTTATATTCAACAGGAGACCATTATGCTGTCATAACATTCGATTCCACTTACATTACCTCTTAATTAACACTGGAACATTTAGCAGCTATTAGAAGAGACATTCTCAAGAGGTCTAGACTTCAGCGGAGCTCACAGGCAGACTGCCTTTAGGTACTATACTGCAATAGTTGATGATTAGAAATGCAATCTGAATTAACAAAATACTATTGTCTTTGACTCGCTCACGTTTCCAGAGGAAAAATATTTGAAACTACTCCACGCTGATCTTTTGATATGCTATAGTTAAAATACTTCCCATGCTTTAAAAGAATCTTTGCAATATATCTTATAGTAGATACATTATTTGGGGTACGAGGTACTAGATAAATTAAATCTTTAAAGCTATTTGTAAAGCAGATAAACTTCAGCAAGAGATATAATCTATTAAATAAAAGACTGGTTTTCACACAGAAAGCATATATAGGGACACATTTAAATATGTATCAGTGCATATGTGCATGCTAAATCAAGACGTCTTCTCTGTTTGACAAAATGCTAGCCATCAAAAAAATGCTAGTCCTATAGTATCTATCATTAAATTGCTAAACTCATAGTCCAGAAGTAACAAGTCCTCATATAAAACTTAGTTTCGTTATGGACCTGAACGAAAGATTACATTTCAGAAATACAAATATATTCATAACATAACAAAGCTGCAAGTCAAATCTTGTACGAAATTATCTTTATTGCACAAATAGAAGTGTAATTTAATGCTTTAGTCATTCTGATAATTTGCAGGCTAGGACTCTTCTAAGCCTATAGAATTTATTAGTTTATAACTTCAATTGCTATCATCTTTAATACAGTAAAGCCGCTATGAAACACATGAAACCAAAAATTTTTGATAACAAAAAAACATAGAAGCATTGGCTTCCAGAAGTCTGATTGCAGTATCTATTACAGGTCATAATTATTATTTTATTAGCTACACTAGAAATATTCTCAGAAACTGGATTTTGTATCATGTTCACTTCAATGCATTAACAAATATCTTGCATCTCTATTTCTTAAATATTTGTTTCACCTGGAAAGATCTGTAATCTACGCTGTAGCTTCCAAGTCAACCATAGGGTATTTCACTGTTATGACACAGGTATGTGCCCAGAAGTTGACATTCCCTCATCTAACAAGCAATATGAATACAGTAATTACAGAATTTAAGAACTTCTTGCATTCTCCCTCCTCTCATTAAAATTGCATTTTCCAAGATCAAGTATTTGGGGGTTATCCATATTGAGCTGTGAGTTTAGTGAATACAACATTTCTAGATATACTACATGTAAAACACTGGTATATATCTTTTGGAAGTGTCAGAAGAGCAGAAAGGTACTTTCAACCTACCAAGCACATTAAGTTTAACATTAGTATTGCAAATGTTAGAAGGAAAGAAAGACTTCAAGTGGTAAAATTTGGAAGCAGTATAGAAGAATACAATAATTAGTGCTGGGGAATCTTATTGCATAGATTTACTTATAAAGAGTTGGGAAAAATCAGGGGAAAAAATATACAGATGCTATAGAAGAAAATTATGTAGGTTTCACTAGAAGAATTTTCAAGTAGAGTTAATATTCTTGTAAAACTTGTACTGGTATAATTTTAATAAAATATATGGAAAATACACAAACATAACTCCCCGGAACAGCTTTATACAATCCAGTACGTCATGAAAAGCCTTTTAAAATAATCCTTCTATTTTGAGATTGTGGGGGTTTCCCTCAAAAAAACACTTCTTTGGCAGTTTCTCACACTCCATGTTTTATGAAAGACACTCTACAAATCCAGATGTCGAGACAACAGTTATTGTAAATCTTTGATAACATGTTCAACTATCTATTTATCAGCTGTGCGAAGTCATACTTCTGTTTTGGAGGAAATCCAATCTTAACATTAATACCTGTCTTC
This sequence comes from Tapera naevia, assembly GCA_033556795.1. NCBI lineage: Eukaryota > Metazoa > Chordata > Aves > Cuculiformes > Neomorphidae > Tapera > Tapera naevia. Next base: position 9,316,742 of record JAUMJJ010000172.1, on the reverse strand, counting down.
ATTCAAGATAACATTTTTACAATAACTGAGTAAAAAACAAGAGCTCTGTTATTCTGATTTTTAGAAACCCTCATTAGGGAAAGCATACAATGGAATTCAGATTCAAACATCTAGTAGCAAACCTCCTAAGAAATTTTTTAATACTTTGGTGTGCAAGAATAGTGTTTGAGAAACATACCTTTAATAGTGAAAAGAACAAGGCTGGGATACAACACAAAAAGTAACAACCGTAGCCCCCAACAGAAGAAGAAAATAGACTAGTTTTACAATTGTGACTATAACTTCAGCAAAGCTCAGCATTTTCACTGACTTGGGAGGCACACACTCAAGAGCCCTTTCAGTATTTAAACCAGTATTTTAGGAGCTTATTTATTTCAGTATTTTTTCTTTCCTTACAGGAAGACAAAACTATGTTGACTGCAAAACTTAAGGCTGACTGAATAAAGCATAGGTATATAAGATCTCACTCACAATTTCAATTATGTGTTATTCTTTACAGTAGTTCTTAAATAAAATATCCTATTGAATTTGTTAAATTTAACCTCCTATTTAATTCCACTTCTGGAATCTTCCTTAAATATATGTCTTTGATGAGGATAGTGGGAAACGTTTTCTATGTAAAAAAAAAACTACAGCAAGTATAAGATTACATTGTGTTGCATCTTGATGTCAATTTTATTACTCATTATAATGAGAAAACTTTTAAAACAAAATGCAACAAGTTTACTTACAGCTCTTCTATGAGTTTCTCATAGAACATTTTCAAGTTAGGTGGAGAAAGAAGCTTAGAAAATAAAGTTTAGTCATGCAGAAGCTGACTTATTTATCACTTACTGAAGTACAGTTTTTAAATTGGTATGTTACGACTACCAAAAAGAAACACCATCTTAGCTGTTTAGTTTTCAAAGGATGACAAGAGGAGTGTTACTACACCATCTCTGATCCAGTCTTCACAATATTAAACAGTGACTATTTCCAATTAGTCTAAGTGGCATAAAGTGACATAAAACTCAAATTCAATTATCAGTTCAGTCAAATGATATCAGTAAAAGATGGAAGATTTCACCAGACTATCTAAAATATTGCCTCCCCTTCTATTTCGTCTCACCCAGATTTCTAGGGTGTTTAGCTGTATGTACCTATCAAAGGAAAAATGATGAACATCCAGCCTTTTCTTAGCCGATGTTCCAAAACTGTGCGCTGTCTGTCCCAGTGCTGCTGGCCAAGCTAACAACCCAACCGCCATGTACCTGGTGTTACCATCACCACAATATAATTATTAAATATGCTAACACCCTATTCAGCTCCCTGAAAGAGTGGAGCTTACTATTTTAAGAAAGCATGCCTATTTAATTGTCATTAAATAACCAATTAGTACAGTCTGCTCCTTGCTAGCTGCAGACTACTGGGATAATCTTTTAATTGTTAACCACTATTGAATAATTTTAACAATTAGACTTTTATACATTCTGCGATAATTAAGACAGACTGCCCCTAGAATCTCATCTTCTGGGGTTTTTTTCTCGGATCATAGTGACACCCAGAAAGACAATCACTGGCAGAAGAATACGCGTGGCCAGGAGTAACGCTAACGCTGAAGCCCGCCTTCTCCACCTGCCTCCCGCCACCCGCGCAGGAAGGCGCGCAGCCCTGCTCACCGCATCCCATTTAAGGACCCACTCTGGCCGCCGAGGCGCGGGCTCAGGGATACCGGAGCCTACGGGGCACCACGGTTGAACCCCGGATAAATTCCTGCTGCCACCGCTACCCACGGCTCCACCTGCCGGGCGCCCGCGCCCCGCCGCGCAGCCCGCTCCCTCCCCAGGGAAGGCAGAGCCGCCCCGCGCGCACCTTCCGCGTGGCAGCCGGGTGGAAACACCCCGTCCAAGCCCTCAGGCGGATCGGCAAGTTTCTCTCCTTCTTAGGAGGAGGTGTGACTCCGAGGGGTGCTTCTGAGGGCTCGCGGCACGGGCAAATCCTTGGAGGTGTTGGAAACAAAGCGAAATTACCTACGAGGGCAGAGGTCCGCGCGGTGCCGCCGGCAGCCCCTCCGCAGGACGCTGCCTGTTGCACGGCCCTGCGGGCTCCTCACAGGGCGAAAAAATGAACTTCGCTCCGCTGCCCTCCGCGCCCGCGCTGCGAACCCGCGCAGAGGGCTCGGACAAGCCCCCTCTCCCGATAAAGGCTGAGCTGCGCTCTGCGGAGCGGGACCCCCGCCTCCCCCCGGCTTCCCTCTGCGCAAAACCAATTAACCCCGAGCACTCGCCCTCCTTGCAAAAGGCAAGGCGGGGGCTGCGGGAGCCAACAGGAGGCAAAGTTTGATAAACGAGCGGCTCCTGCAGTGACAGGTGACTACGGAGCACAGGCACCCTCCGCAGAAGTGCGGAAAAAGAGGCACTCACTCACCTGTCCGTGGCCCCTCCGGCAGCCGCGGAGGGGAAGGCGGGCAGGGAAGAGGCGCAGCGCGGCGCTCCGCTGCCGTCCTGCGGCCCCGGCGGCAGGGGAGGATGCCGGGCAGAGGGTCGCCCCGGGCCAGGCAGGCACCCCGGCAGCGGAGCAGGTGAAGCGGGGCGCTCGCCGCCGGGAAGCAACACGTTTTGGCTCTGAACTTTGCAGCTCCCAGTCACAAACAAACAAATGCAGCCCCGGGAAGGACCTCTCCCATCCGATCCTAGCCTGCTCGGCAGCCGCTGGCTCTCTTATTGGTGCGGAGGTTATTTATTTATTTATTTGATTTCTCCCCCCTCCTCCCCTCCCCCTCCACACACACCCCCCACCCCCTTTCCCTTTCGTTTCCCCTTCCCTCCCCCCTCCCCACCCGCACGCCGCCCAGCCAACCGCTGTCCCTCCGTGCCCCGCAGCGCGGCCGCCGCTGCTGTGCGGCCGGCACCGGCGCCGGGTGCTGGGCGAGGGGCGGGCGCGCCGCGGGGAGGCGGGAGCGGAGGCGGGCGGGAGCGGGGCAGCGGCCGCGCCGCTGCCGGGCAGTGAGCGGAGAGAGCGGGCGGGAGGTACCCTCGGACGCCCCGTCCTCCGCACCGGCGTGCGGCGGCGGGAGGGTGCTGCCCGCCTTGACCCTGGCCATCGCGGGGCAGGGGCATGCTCGGTTGCTGGAGCCGGGAAGGAGGGTGATGGGGCGGGGGGCCCGGGGCGGGGGGCGGTTTTGCGGCCCTCGCCCGCGCGGAGCCCCGGCGGGTGCGGTGCGGCGGGCGCCGGCTCGGCCGCGGTGCGGCAGCGGCGGGAGCGGGCGGGCGCGCACGGGAGGGGAAGCCTCTCTCGCCGGGTGCGCATACGGGCGCGCTGGTGTGCGTGTCAGTGCCTCTGTGTGTGTGCTTACGTACGTGTGTCTCCGGTAACGCCGCACGGAGCTTGTTTTCAAGGAGGCGCCAGGCTCGCCAGCCGCAGTGCACTCCGTGTGCATCGCTTTGCTGTGGCTTGTGCGTGACCGGTGCAGAGCGAGCTTTATTTCACCTGTCTTATCGGCTGCTAAACCTTTGTTTGCTGGGGTTTTTTTTGCTGGTTTTATTGCCGTTTTCCTCACAAATCCACATGCAACTCGAGCAACACAGTAGGTCTCGCCTGTCCATTCCTTAGGGCCAAGTATACACCGCTACGATTATCGGAAGAAAAGGGAACATAAGTTAAAAGCTGCAGAGGTGAGACTGCATGAAGGATTCCCTTCACTGCTTCTGCAGTATCAGTCCTAGCTTTGCTCCTCATTGCAGCTGTCAGTGGAAAAAACATTTCTGTCCCATAGTGGCTGTTTCTATCCTGCTGTACCCACACGTGACAGACAGAATATTGACGTCCTTGTCGTCTCCTATGCCTCCCCCTTTAGAAATTAGGGTTAAAGTTAGATGCCCCTGTAGTAGAACACAGAAGTGTAAAATCTGAAAAGTTGGTACGAACTCTTCCAGATATTCTGATCGGCGGAGGAGTGATGTGTTATTTGTTTGTTTGGGTTTTCCTGGATAAAATTCCCACCCTTGCAGTAAATACACATTTTGGATGTTATTTTTTCACTTCTGGGGAAAAAAATACAGCACTACAATAAACAATCAAGGAAATAATGAATATACTTAGAGAATAAGCAGTTATTCAACAATATTACTAGGCAATACTGCACATATTATATCCCTATTTCTCTTCAGGTGACAAGACGTAGAGATGTAAAGATTGCTTTTATCCTAAACCTGTCGATGAAGTTATGTAGATTTGTCATTTCAAACAGAGGGTACAAATCTTTCTTTGTGCAACAACCCTGTAATTCTACCTTTGTCAACTGAAGACAATAAACTAGAAAGATTAATGTACATTTTGTCTTCAGAAGTAAATCCTATTGTCAAAGGGGGAGAACTTTTTATTCAAAGAGTTGGATCAATGGTTGGCTTTGTTTTGAAGCATTTATTTAAGAAGCTACTTAAAAAGAATGAAGTTCATGCTCTTAACATCCTTAAAGAAATCCCTCAAAGGCAGTTATTCTATTTGCCAATCTAGCGGTCACTGCCATGTAGCAACGGAAAGCATGAACGCTAGATGTGGAAATCCCTTTGGGTTCAGGCAGTGCTTTCTCAATGGAAGAAGAATAGTGGGAAATTAAAAAGTGAAATGCACTTAATAAAAATCTATTTGAATGTTTTAAACAGCTTGCTTTGAATAGGTGAAGTTTCATCTCTAACCAGTAAGCTTCAAGGTCAATGAAATGCAAATGACAGTTGTGTTCCATGCCTGAAAGAATGACACCAACTTTAGGTGAAGTTTAGTGAGCAATATTTAAAAAGTTGACTGTCTGACAGTTATTTTAATCTGTGTATTCTCTATGTTCAGCAAGCATTTGTTCAGAAGAGCAGAGTGGCATAAACTACTGTATTTTCAAAATACAGGAGATAATGAAGATACTACTTTACTAATGATGGGTCTGTAAAAAACGCTTGCCAAAGTCAATGAACAGACCCTCAGTGACTGCAGTTAGATTTAGTTTGACACATACTGTAATAACACTCTTTGAATTTCAACTGTTTCACAGATCTTTAAAAGCAATTTATTTATGAGTAACTGAGACTCTCTTATTTTTATATGGATTCTAAGAAAAGGCAGCACTATCTAATAACAGTAAAGTTCCTAACAAGAGTCTTCATATGCTAGTGTATTACATCTGCTTCCATCAAAATGAATTCCATAGGCAAGTGGACCCACCTCAGCAGGATTTTGACTTGACTAAGTCGAGGTAATATTAATTTACTGGCTACTTAATATGTTGACTGTTCACCAGAGTTATGCAAGCAGAATATTATCCAGTGTTCTGGAGTCATAGCAAAAAATTTGCAAGAAGCCTAGAAATAAACAACTAAAATTAAGAAAACCAGGAGAAAAAAAAAAGGCATAAAATCAGAAAGGAAAAAGAAAGCAGAAGGAAAGCTGTGTTTTCTAAAATTTCATCTTGTGTTGTTTACTTGCCTTCATTTGACTTCTTTCATCATTTCCCTGTGATCTCACACTTGGCATTTTGGTGTTTTAAACTGTTTCAAATTGAGACTGCTAAATAAAAAAAATGCAGCCCCCAGTGCCACCCACCAACACTGATACGATCTGAAAACTAACTTTCTTTATTGTAATATAACGGCCTGTTTTGTGTCTGGACTCTTAAAATCCTACTCATAAGGGCTTAAAGAGTGCCAATATTACATGTAGCTGCAGATACACATCATGTGCAGCACGTTGTACTTAAGAAATGCATCTAATGATCTCAGCAGAAAGCTAAATGCATGTGTTAGTATTTTCAAATACTTATATCAGTCAAATCGGAGCAAGTTCTGTTTAAATGTCAAGACAGACATCTCATCAGGAAGAAGTTTCTCCAAAACAAGCACTGTTTTCTATAGCCCCAGCCATTTTATCTGTGCAGGAGGGTTTTACAAAAAAGATGGATTTTTCTTCCACAGCCGAACAGGCAAGTTTTCACTCCCTTTTCAGTTCCTTTTCAGGTAGCTGAAATGCTTTTCATCACAATTTATAAATATGTCAGACAGAGCTGTGAGTAAACTTAGCAAGAATTGGACAGTTTGAGTTTTAAAATTGTGTCAAAAATCATAGCTGATGTATGTTATAAAAAATCAAGAATTCTACACAAGTTCATGTAAAATTTATGGGTGGATAACGTTATTTAATATATTGTGAAGCCTTATCTAATTATTACAGACTTCTAAAGATTTAATGAATAGGTTTTCAGCCAGCCAGAATTTGGAATACCTTACTGCTGTGAGCATTTCAAAGACAAGAAAAGGTAGGGTTTTTTTTTTAGATCCAATAAGCAAAGTGTTGCATTTAACTTAGCCTGTCCAAAGGTTACTATAGAATTCAGTCTTTAGTCTATTCTTCAGTTTCTTTAAATGAACATTAATACCATAGAATCATAGAATGGTTTGGGTTGGAAGGGACCATGGGACCATGGAGGTCATCTAGTCCAATCCCCCTGCAGTGAACAGAGACATAATAATGTATATATTTTTATATATAAGAAACTGATTAGGAGAAGTGTGCTAATGTTGCATATTTTAAAAGAAATGCATGTCAATAAAATCTGTGAGAGGGAAAAACCATAATAAAGACTGAAAAAGGGAAAGAAAATCTGCAACCTTTTAAAGAACATTGATACTCTCGGGGTAGTGTGTTGTAGGAAGATTATTTACTTCCCTATAAATTAAGCCTTTAAGTTGAGATGATATGAATACATTTGAATAATAAGTACTGGGTCTGACCACTGCTTACTTTGCCGGTTTGGTTAGGGGAAAATTATTTCTTCTAGGGCGACATACAGCCATAGGTGAGGTCAGTGTCCTCTAGATAAAAGAGAAATTGCAGCTGGCTTTGGTAGTGGGAGTTGTTTGCAGACCATTTCTTTTCTGGCAGCTAAGAAGATCTGCATCTTCTGACTTCATTGCAGTCTTATAAATTCCCGAAGGGGGGCAGCAGACAGGGATGTGCTGATCAGGTGCTGATAGGACGTGAGGAAATAGAATGAAGCTGCATCACGGAAAATGTAAGTTGGACATTATAAAAAGTTGAGAGGGTAGTCTTTTCAAATAGATGTTATAATTTTCATTTTAGTTTATTTTGGTTTGCCTTCTGTAATTGTTGTACCTATTGTCCTCATATCAAGGAATAAAACCACTTGTTACACTTTTTTACATTCAGCACTCTTGATCTGAAGCTAATACATTTTGAAGACCTGTTATCTGTATTGCTCCAGTGTACACGGCCAAATAGCTGCCAAGATGAATCTGAAGATTTGCAGAATTATGTCAACATATGACCCATGTGTATACGGAAGTTTTAAAAAAGTAGATTGCCACAGAGATAAACTAAGTTCAGAAATGTTCATAATGTTGATCTTTAAAACCACTTTGTTTTTAGTAATCCCTTCTCTGCTCTTAGACATCCTACTATGCAAACATTTGTGCACATCCTCAATTGTTTTTTTACCTGAAACTTAATGTTTAGACAATTTGTTTATATCTGAGGGGAAGAATATATCATTAGACTATTTACTATTCTACACTTTTTTTTTTGTTTTTTTTTTTTTTTTGTTTTAAATTCCCTTTCTTTCCTTCCTAAGAAAAAATGGAATTATGATTTGGGAATTTAATTTAGGATATGTGAAGTTAGATACTCTACATGCACTCATTCCACTTTGGTCTTTATTGGGATAGATAAAGATTAATTAATCATTGTAATGGAAGTTTGCAGTTGGCCAGGGAACGGTGGTGTTAAGTTGATCGTACTTACTGTTGTTAAACAGAGGAAGGTCCTTAGCAGTAATGTGGAGAACTGGTACCTCAAAGAGGCTAATTTCTCAACATTAAATGTTTTCTGAATGATATTCTTGGGAGGTAAAAGTAGATATGAGATCGTGACTGAAAGGTAAATTAAAGAAGAGGAAGCTTAGTAACCAGCTAAATAGCTGCTGTACTATCACTGAGAAAAGCAGCTTCTAAAAACCTGATCTTGTTTGGTGACAATATGAGGACACTGGTTAGAAAAAAAATGTATGTAATATCACAGTGTAAAAAGTGAAAAGGCAAATACTAACATGAACTGGAAACTGTAAAGTGTAGTGGCAGTGAGACCAGTCCTTGCCTTTGCTAAGGACAATAGAGTATCTATTACATTATATTAGGACAAAAAGGGAATATCCCTTTATATGTATAAATGGCTATAAAGGTTTAAGAAAATCAAATCACTAGTACTGATAAAAAAAAGAAAGTGTTCAATATCTATTTCGTTTCTGTTTCTGGAAAGAAGTAGGAGAGTGCACTCATATTCCATAATGATGGTAAAGTATTTTCCAAGCAATTAGTTCCTAAGGAAAGCATTAAGCAGTATTTTTATGATGAATATTTGAAAGTAGCTGATTCAGATGAACTGAATTCAGAAGTAGTTATATATTGTATTCATTTTAGAGGAATATTGGAATACTCTAGAAACTCCTGGAAACAGTGAATGTAATATTAAAGCTTAAAAAAAAAGAAATAGAAACTCAAGCAACGTGACCCATGTTGTAAAAGAGAAGCTAATAGAATGGTGAGGTGGATTTCTATACATAACAGTTCAAAAGCTTTGAATACAGAGCATTACTGCTAGAATTCAAGACAGAAGGTTTTTGGAAGGTAAAGTCTTGTCAAACAAATGTGAATTCTTTCTTTGAGAATGTTAAAAGTTTGGCTGATAAAAGTAAGTGCTTTTGTACAGCTGCCTGGATAGTTGTATGCTTAGATATATAAGCACCATTCTCAAAATTGGGATTGTATCCTTTAAAACAATTATTCTGAAAATAATTATAAGGTCATAAAATAGTTGAGTCACTATAATGCACACATACAATACCATGCAGGGATGCAGTAGTTTTATCTCTTTGTTTGTTGTATGTAGAAATAAATAGTGTTTAGGAGAATAGCATTTAGATTGTTCACATGCATAGTATAGGTAAAGGTGATAAAAGAATGTTACATCTGCTTGTTATACCCACACAATAAAAAGATACTGAAGAGTAGAAAACTTAAGTAAAAGAGCCCTAAGTGCTTGGAAAGTGGAGAAAATGTCTGATACTAAGTATTAGTTTGCTGGTAAGAGAAGAAAATTTCAGATAGTAGTGAATTCTTCAGTCTAATGGAGAAAGACTTTGTAGTCTTTCTGGAGATTGCTACCAAAATCCTTTAAAGTGTAAATACACTATGTATTTTTCATGATGAGGTCAACTATAAGAACAGACTCCCCAAAACAGTGATAAATTGTGCATTCCTTCAGGTGCTCAAATACAATCTGGATCTATCTTTTAATTCAGGTTATGCTTTAACCAAATGAAACGTTTACATTTAAGTTTGAGGCAAGTATAAGGGTCTATGATATGCCTGGTTCTTTCTGTCCTTGGATACTCTTTATCAATGTGATTTTTTGAATATACAATTTTAATTGTTTTGAAATAAGTCTGTGTTAATCAGGTTTGTGGAACAACTTGTTAACTCATTATTTGGCACCGAATTTGCACGTAACACACTTTTCATGTACTAATATGCATAACACATATTTTTACCTCATTCACCCCCTTCACCTTCTCATATTCCCTTAACTACGTGTTAAAGATTTTAGAAGATTCTAAAACTTTCGTATATACAAAACTGGTCAATGTTATGCTCTTATATTCTAATATTAAATTAAAATAGGTACTAAATATTCTAATATTACATTAGAATAGACACTAAATTATTTTATAGATATGTTAAAGTTTTAAATTGAGAGGTACTTTATTACATTTGGGAATTTTAGAGCAAGAGGATTATAGTTTCCCTTTTAATAGTGTAAAAGTAAAAATTAGAGTGTTAGATGAGATCATCATCATAAGATTTTTTTTTCACTCATTTTCTGTCAGCAAGAAGTATCATACTGGATAGTTGCATATTAAGTTCCCCATAAAGGACATTATTTATTCTGCTGATACCTCGGCCTCGCTAATGAACAGCCAAGGTTGTCCAATAGTCACCTGTAAAATCATGGTCTGTTTTGCCTCATTTTTATTTCTTTCTTATTCCCATCAAGATATCTTTTCCTTACATTTTCTAAATTTCTGTGCTTCATACCACCCAACAGAGCAGTGTTCCTATGCTAATCAGTCTGAGATAAGCAGTGAAAAACAAATTTCTACCTAAACAGTCTTCCAGACTTAACTAAATAAGCTCTGATATCCAGCCTCCATGGGTATCCTGCAATGCTTTGGATTTCTATATTTCATTTTTTAAGCCAACATAATTGGTCATTTCCAACGCTTAAACATTAATTTTCCACTTACATTTTCTATGAGAGTTAGCAATCTGAGATTTTGCTACCAAAAAGAGATCCTCGCCATGTTTAATGTTATGTGGTGACGGCCTCATAACCTTTCTCGACCAATGTATTCCATGTAAAATAGTATGTCATTTGGGAGAAGAAATTTTTGATAGTGACTTCTGAGGGAAAGTAAGCTGTTTTGCTCAGGAGGAAGGAAGGTGCCATTTCTTCTTCCGTGAATGGTCTCTTCTCTCAGGTGACCAGTGGCAGAACCAGAGGGCATGGACTTAAGCTTCGTCAGGGAAAGTTTAGACTTGATGTGAGGAAAAAATTCTTCACTGAAAGGGTGATTGGCCATTGGAATGGGCTGCCCAGGGAGGTGGTGGAGTCACCGACCCTGGAGGTGTTTAAAGGGAGACTGGATGAGGCACTGAGTGCCATGGTCTAGATGATGGTTGGTGTTAGTGTTGGTGTTAGTGTTAGGTTATAGGTTGGACTTGATGATCTCAGAGGTCCTTTCCAACCTTGTGATACTGTGATACTGTGATACTGTGAATGTTCACGATTTTGACATCTGCTGAGCTTCTGCCCCTATTACTTGCCAGGAGATTCTGCTTTCTTGTGCGAACTTGCCACTGAATAGATGACAAGGTTAACATACAAAGTTTTTCCTTACGTATGGGAACTGTGACAAATATAATTATACACAGTTGTGTGTTACTGGTTGTATCCTGTTCTTTTATCTATATTCCCACACTTCTACTGTGAAATTTTAATGCACTGAATTACATAAGTCAGTGGTGCATTTTTGTTTAGACACAGTGTCTCTCTATGTTTTCATTTTTTTGCTTTCAATGTCAATGAACATTTCTATGTTCTTTCTAGAAAAGAACACCTAATTTCTTGTGTATAATTTGCCAGATGACCTAAAGAAAATCAGCAGTCTTAAATCTTGTATTTAAAATTCTTTAGTCACTTGAAAATGAAACAAAATGTTAGCGTCACATATTTGTTAATTCTGCTTTGTATATGTGTTAGCTATCAGACTGTATAGTTTTATTGTATGCCTTTGTACTAAGAATCTTTATCACGTCTCCTTAAAGAAAAATGTTTCATTGTGCAACCTTTGGTTCTAATCTGTTTTTGTTTGTGCTTTTTAAAGATTGAATAATAATTATTTAGGTTCATATGCTTGGGGAAGAATGACATCAAAATAATCGTGACTTGTTGGGGTGTTTAATGTTAGGTCCTGTTTGGACCTCTCCACCACCACGCTCGACCTGAAGTCAAAGAGGGAGACTTTTGGTATCTGCGTGGCAGATCAGAGACTGACAAATCTCCCAGGGTTAATTCAGAAGCAGTGTTTATTTTGAATACAGCCAAAATAATGAACCAGATACTCAGATGCACTTTGAGTCACAATTTCACAAAGTTGCAAAAACCGATCTCAATCTGTTCAGATTACAATCTGATACACTGAACACAGTCAAAGTCACTAAACCAAATTACAACACAACTTGGATTTGATCCGATACACCATAGTGCTGAGAGAAGGTAGAGTGAGTTAAATCAGAGTGAGAGAAAGAAATAAAACAGTAGCAGAGGGGAAGAGAAAAATAGTCACCACTCCAGTGGGGTACGGCGGTTCCTCCGGAAAATGTGGTCTTCAGGAGCACGTGGTCTTGTAGTTCATATTTCTGCAGCACATATTCAGGCTTTTTCCATGTGATGATGAGCATGCACAGTGCCTTCTAGGCAGGTTCTATTTATAGGGCAATTCCATGCCCTATTAGCATGTGAGAGGTGATCTTGCTGTGCAGGCACAGAAGCTTCTTCAAGAAGCTTCTGGAATTGGAGCTGGGGGCTCCAGGGTCACTGGCAGTTCAACAGACCCTTGCCAGAATAACTCCTTGTGTGCATGCGCAGTCAGGTGGGGGGGGGGGGGGGGGGGGGGCAGCGTCTGTTCCTACACCTCCCCCTCTCATTGTTAACCAGGAGCCACAGAAAAAACCCTCACGCACGCAGACCTGTACTCTGAAAATGTTTAAGACAGACAACGTTTGAGACACAACAAATACAAGTAAAGTCAGGCTGTACAAGTATGTATGTGTGTATATATATATCTTACATTATTTTTATGGAGATATTTATTCTTTTTTGTTTTGGTTTGACTTTTTAAGTTTGGTTGTATGCACCTAGCCAGAAATGTCATACTTCTTTTTTCAGCTGAGTCACAGTAGGTAATTTCTCCACTTACCTAGCATCTTGACATTACAGCTCATACAGTTTTATGTCCTCTGCAATTTTAAGTATCTGCTTGATCCTTTACGGGAATAAATATGTAGTAAATAACATATTAGCTAACATGGTAACCACTGCAGATAATGAAAACTGATGGTTTAGTTTCTCTTTTTTCTATCTCTTTCTAATTAACCAAGGCTTAATCCATGATAAAACTTTTCCTCTTGTTCCATGAGCAGTCCCAGGTTCTACTATCAAGGACTTTTGAAAATAAAAAAATATATTATAGTATGAAATTGTATACTTTATCTCTCCTTAGTAGAATATATTCCTGTTGCACTAGCAGTGTACAAATCAGGCAGAAATTTATAACTTTTAAAATATTTTCCTATTTCATGCCCTGCAAAGCAATCATTTTTGGCTGCTGGTATCCATGATTTTGGAGTCAAAACTACCATAGGATAAGTAGATTTGCTACCCTGCAGACTTTTTCATTTTTCAATAACTCCTACATTGGAGCTCACAGTTCAGCCAGGTGAATCTGAGGCTCCAGTAGAACTTGCGGATTATTGTATCTAGGCCTAATGAAGTACAGCTTTTCAATTTATCTTTTTGTTCTATTACTTTTGTACCATTAATGTTCAGAAATTTTGTACACAACTTACTCCATCTTCTGTGACAAATGTGACAAAATAAAGCATTTGCCTCCTTTCTCTAATGTTTTTTTCTTTTAAAATCCAGCTGTACCACCAGTTCTTTCTTAACTTTCCTTCATCCTTGATTTACACTTTCAAGAGCTGTTTATGTCTTTGATACTTACTTTTCATGGTCTGCTTTTGAATCATCCTAATTTACATCTTACATTTTTAACCTGCCAGAAGTCATGCTTCTTTCTGGGGAAAAAGGACTGAATAATACAAAAGAAAGATTGTATCTGTCACTGACAGAGGAAAATATTTATACCTTATAGCATATGGATCAGTATATTCATTCATTGATGTATAGTATTGAGGTATTCTTACCAAAAATTCAATAATTTTCTAAACTTACTTTAGATTAAGTAGAAGGAAGGGCTGGGGAACATCCTTCTTAATATGACTTTTCCAGGAGACATCAGAGGAATTTTTGTTTCAAATTCCACCCACTTTTTAAAGTCAAACTCACTTTGGGATTTTTCTACAGGGAGAAGAGTAAAAGTGTGGTAAATTCATCTTTATTTGCATTAAGAAAGTAATATTATCTGTATAGTATAATTATACTCAAATTTCTAAGATGTGTTATGAGCATGAAAAAAAAGAATATTGCCAATCACATAAAAACCCTTTTGAGATATTTGCTGTTTAAATAGCAAATTGTATTTAAGGTGAGTCTCCTATTTGTGAAGAAATCCACCTGTAAGTCAGTAATATCATGACTTTTCTTTGGTTTTGGGATAGACAAAATGTCTGTTTCATATGTATCAGTCTCTTCATATTCCTGTGCACATACATCTTTTCCATTGAGCATTTCTCCATCTGTAGGACAGTGCTGGACATACAGGAAAATAAGGGATTAATGACAATATTAGTAGAGTTCTGAGGACAGAGGAAATTCTGCTAATGACCGTGTTAGTTCTAGAAACTATGAGCATAATATAGTCCATACTTTAGGATTATGCCTCATATACCTTAAGAATTATATGGGACCTAATATATTTTTCAGAATCAACAAACATAATACATAATATATTTTTCAGAATCAACAAATATAATACATAGACTGTAATGTATTAAATTGAATAAATGAATTGCTTGAAATATGTATAATTTTCAGATCAAGGCTAGCATTCTGTAGTCACAGAAAAGTGCAAGAAGACTACAGTATTTATGTCGATTATGTGAGCATAAATTGTGCTGCACTTTGCAATTTTTTTTTTTACAAATTACAATTTTTAGGTATATGCTAGCGTTTTTCTAACTCATATACTAAAATCTTTCTATCAATAAGAGTGATACAAGGTCTTCTAAAATGTATGTTTATCTTTTTAAGTATGTAAATATATGTATTTTTGTATTTCTGAGAATTTTATGATTTTGTCTTCTTGCAAAGAACTCCAACCGGACTTCTCTAAGGCCTTTGACATGGTGCACCGCAACATCCTTCTCTCTAAATTGGAGAGGTATGGATTTGATACAGTTTCTATTTGTTGAATAAGAAATTGGTTGGATGGCCGCACCTAGAGGACAGTGGTCAATGGTTCAATGTTCAGATGGAGATCAGTGATGAACAGTGTCCCTCAGGAGTCTGTTCTGGGACTGATGGTGTTTAGTATCTTCATCAATGACATAGATGATGGGATCGAGTGCACCCTCAGCAAGTTTGTGGATGACACCAAGCTGAGTGGTGAGGTTGACGCCCCTGAGGAACCGGATGCCATCCAGAGGGACCTCGACAAGCTGGAGAAGTGGGCTTGTGAAAACCTTATGAGGTTCAACAAGGCGAAGTCCATCGTCCTGCACCTGGTTCAGGGCAGCCCCCAGTATCGATATAGGATGAAGAGATTGAGAGCAGCCCTGCTGAGAAGGACCTGAGGGTCCTGGTGGATTAGAAGCTGGGCTTGAGCTCGCAATGTGCACTTGCAGCCCCGGGTCCAAATGTATCCTGAGCTGCATCTGAAGAAGTGTGCCCAGCAGGTCAAGGGAGGTGTTTCTGCCCCTCTACTCCGCTCTGGTCTGGTGAGACCACACCTGGAATACTGTGTCCAGTTCTGGAGCCCTCAGCACAGGAAAGACATGGACCTGTTGGAGCAGGTCCAGAGGAAGGCCACAAAAGTGATCAAAGACCTAGACCACCTTCCCTATGAAGAGAGGCTGAGAGAGTTGGAGTTGTTCATCTTGGAGAAGACTCCAAGGAGACTTTATTGCAGCCTTTGAATGCTTGAAGGGGGCTTACAAGAAAGATGGGGACAAACTTTTTGCAGAACCTATAAGATGAGGGGTAATGGTTTTAAACTAAAAAAGGAGAAGTTTAGACTAGATATTAGGAAGAAATTTTTCATGCTGAGGGTGATGAAACACTGGAACAGGTTGCCCAAAGAGGTGGTGGAGGCTTCATCCCGAGAAACATTCAAGGTTAGGTTGGATGGGGCTCTGAGCAACCTGATCCAGCTTAAGATGTCCCTGCTCACTGCAAGGGAGGGTTTCTAGATGTCCTTTATGGTCCCTTCCAAGCCAAGCCATTCTATGATGCTATGAAACCAAAGCAGAAAATTCATCTAAAATTTACTCTAGCTTTTGGCTGGATCCGATGCCATAGTTTTGCTACTGAAAATGGTAATATAGGGTAAAAATGTATTAACATGCAAATAAGTAGTTCAGGTCTCCATGTCCAATTTAGGTTTCCCAGTGTCATTGTAAAATACACCAGACAAGTACATCATATTTAGATTGCAAGAAGTCGTGTATCTATTAATGTTCATACAAACTATTGAGATCAACTACTCAAAAATTTTGGTCTATTGGTACTGCTTTTGACTTGCATTGTTCTGCAGAAGCAGACTCTGTGTTAAGACGATGAGAAAGATTATAAAGAAATATGGTAATAATGAGGAAAGAAAGAGCTGGTTCAAATTTAGGAGTAAACACAGTGGCTGTGATTTGTTCTACACCTAGTGCTATTATCAGATCAGGAATTTATATATAAATTCTGAGAGATATCATTTCATGTGTCTGTCCCAGTTGCTGAATGCTGTTCCATATGACTGCTTAGTGTTAGTGGAGCTCAAAGCATCAGGGATGAATCTTTGATACAATCAGTAGTTCAGCAGTGTGGCAACAGATAGCTTACAAGTTCTTTGCTCCAGTACTGGTAATGAAGTAGCTACATAAAAAGCCCCTTGTTGTTTGGTATTTTGTTGATTAATTTATTTCAGTAAGTTAATTGCTTTTATCCCCTTCTGTCCTTGCCACCTTTCCACTGTGTGAAAGACTGAAAAAGTCTGTCATGAGAAAAGGAAAAATATTAAAATTGAAAAGCTTAGATATACTCTGAGACAATGGGAGCATTGCAGTGCTGACTACTGTATGGCATATTGCTAAAACAATACCTAAATGTATTAAAAAACAAGTATTAAAAAAAAAGTGTATTATTGCACAGATCTTGCAGAGTATAAAGAAACAGTCTTGCTTACCTGATTTTTTTTCAAATCATTGCAAGCATATGCATTTTTAAGCTATAGTATTCTCACATTCTCTAATTGTTTGCTGTTGTCCTGTACAGTGATCCTTCAAATAACTGTTTTTCAACATATTTCATATGCTTATTTATTCTTGACTTTTGATTTTGTTTTTTAAAGATGGTAATAAGAAATTGAGAGTCCTTTCAAAACCTGTCACATTGATTGAACCCATCTATTTTCCAATTCAAAATACATTTTAGACATCTCCAAGATACCAAAAATGAGGTTCATATTAAATATATATATATTGATACCAAGCTCCGTGTTTCTTGTAAAGAAGAGACAAAGCTGTCACTAGCTGACCGAATATGCTAAAGAAATGAGAACTTGAGAGAAATGCACTTCCAGCTTAACCCAGACCAGTGACATTGTGTGAGTTGAAAGATGCAATTTAACAAATTGGCAGAGACCATTATTGTTGTTTGTGTTCTGACTTTCAAAATGTTGCATATTTCCTCAAAGACCTGGTGTCTGCCTTCCAGGAATTTTCTGTGCAAGGCTGAGGTAGATTACAGAAATTATATAATTTATCTTTATGTCAAAATAAGTGTATATATTTTACATATTATGTTTTCCATTTTAAAAGCAGCTAAAGGGCAAAGATATAAAAATCAAAATCAGTAGATAAAGTGCTATTGACTAGAATTATTTTAATTTACTTCTAAATAAGATTTGGGACTCAGTTTTGCAGCACTTATCTTAAGACCATTTGCGAATTTAGAAACCATTCTTAAGATTTCTGGGAAAGATATCCCCCCCCACCCCATTGGAATTGATGCTTCTCAGAGTATTTTTTTCTACTTTCACAAAACTGGGAACATGGCACACTGTATAACAAATTAAGAAGAAAAATCTGTTGAGTTAAAACCAATACTTGCAGGTGTTAAGATAGCTTCATCTTCCTTCTTTTTTTACTCCTCCTCTAGGTGGAGCTAGAGATCTGCATGTGAGTTCATTAGGATGAGATTTACGATTCTTTACTAACATTTAATTTTTGTCTTACTTTCTCAATACTATATTCAGTGAGCCATCGTTTTTTTCTTAATGCATGGGAATAAAATATTCTTTTGAACAGTTCGATTAAAATAGAAAATAATGAAGACATTTTCATGATTTAAATTTTGGAACACCTACAGAAAGTGAAGAAGTATTAAAGAAGTATTAAAGAATTAGAAAAAAAGGCAACTATGGTTAGATTTGAAAAATCATCACGGTACAGTACTTACTTCTTTTATGTGTATACATATATATTGGAAGCAGATAATGTTTGAGGCAAATTTTTGTAGACCCTCTGTTGTGTTTAAATCTGTCCCTCGCAATATGAAGGATCATGTTTCTGGAATTGCTTATCTGCTTTCTGATATCGTTACTTTGCAGATTAAAAGAAACACTTCATTAGATCCTGTTTTTCTGTTTTAATAGGATTCTTTATTTAATGCTTTCTTTTTTTAATGTCTGTGGGAGTTTTCTCCCTAAGTATCAAGTCTCTGTTTTAAAACTCCCCTACACTGGCAATTTAATTCCTTTCCTTCCTACTGGAAAACATCAAAGGCTTAGAAGGATTTCTTTCTCTGAGCATAGTTAGACAGCAGTAGAAAATTTCCAAACACTACCTATTGAACCCGAGTTTTGGTTACTCACACCTCCCTTCTTTCCTTGTAAGAAGAGAGCTTCACAGAAATTTACAGACAGCTGTTAATTTAAAAGAAATTTCAAAAATCTTCAGAAGGACTGGCTGTGGCCAGGAGTCCTTCAGAAAGAAATGTATATTGCATGTTCCAATGTAATAAAACTGCCTTCAATAAAGTTAAAGGGGACAGGAAAACTTACTTTTGGGATGGAATGGGTTCTTCCCAGATTTCTTATTTTCTTTATTTTCATCTGGTTATTTCTTCAATGAAGTGTTGCCTCTTGATTGCAAGAATAATAAGAAAAAAGTGAATATTTTAGCAAAAGAAAACATTTTCCGCACCCCAAATTGTATTGCCAGAGAACAAACTTGTAAGGAAAAGATATAAAAGATGTATAAAAGAAAATCTGTTTGGATCTTTTGTATTCACCAACTGTGTATCTGAGTTCAAAGGGGAAAATTATGAAATTTCTCTTGTTGATTTTAGTTTCTGTTTATGAAATGGTATTATAGTAAGGAATTTCCCCTCCCTTGCTTTTTATTGTTTGTTTCCAAGTAGAAATATATTCAGAAGGAATAAAGAAAATACTAGGGTTTGATTCTGAAAAGATGGTGAATAATTTGATTAAAGTATTATTAGAATATGGAAGCTATTTCCAAAGGTTTGTCTAAAACATCTCCTTAGATATCTTCTTTTTCTTTCTCGTAAATATTTTACAATCTATTATTGTCTGTGAGATACTCTGTAGTACAGAAAAAAATGATTTCCTCTGAAGATCATTTGTATTTAACAAACGCCTCTTTCAAGTCATGAAAGTAATTTTTCCCAAAGTGTAGCTTTAGATTCAGAAAGCATTTTCTCCATACATTTGAAGTTAAAATAGTATCTCCTTTTCAAATAGGAAATATATAAATATGTATTATTATACTTTTAAAAAGCATACTATTTTTATAAATGACATCACAACCAATACACAGTCAAATTTGTACTTCTAAGTTACATCTGTCATGAATCTGATCTGACAAGAATTGTTCACCAGTCTTTAGCAGAATAGAGCTAATAAAGTGCAAAATTACTTTCCTAAAAGAAAAGTATCATAAATTGTAACTTAAATAATTTATTTATCTTCATTGTGTAATCTAAGAAGCAAATTGCCTTATAGGAGGAAAATTTTTTATAAATTGTTTTTTTTTTCATCAAATGACATCTTTTTATAATCCGCTCATTTAGCTGGTCAGCGTGAGTCAATGCAATCTAAATAATGCAACTATTATCCTTTATTCCAAGTATTGCAAAAATACCATTAACACTGCCATGGAACTAGGAACTAAGATTTCTGTTTCTTTATTTTCTATTGATTTTCTGCGTGGTTTTGCATGAATAATGCTTCTCTTTTGCAGTGAGTGCAGCCCTACTCCTTACATGCTCCTCACCTTCTTATATTGACTGTGAAATGAAAGCAGTACTCTAACTTTTGAAAGCTGTAAAAGACATAAATTCTGACATCTAATGTACTTCCTTTTATGTAGTGTTTTGCAAATTGTTAAGCTCTGTAAAACAGTACTCAAAGCATCACGAAGACTCTTAGGAAGTATCCAGCAAGTACTGGATCTGGAAGGGTGAACAAATAGGTGTTGGTAAGATAGACAATATTAAATGTAGCAATATTAATGTTCAGAAATTCAAGATACCTGTTTCTTTGTGTTCAGGAATTTTCAAGCACCTGAAATTTATAAATATAAAGGAATATTGCTTTCGTAAGTGGCTTAACTCCACTGAAAATAATGGCTTAAATCATAGCTGGAAGTACTACCACATGCATTTGATTCCTTGCAAGAAAAGTTTAGGTTTTCAGTCAGTCACTAAATTGGTGACTGACTCTCATACAATGAAAGGGATCTTATTTCAAATTTAAAAGAGGAGAGCCATCAGACATGGAAATGACTGCCTCACTCAGAAAATAGTTAGGAAATAAACTTGGATAAAAATTCTTTCTCATGAGATATCAGTGGTCTAATCTTAAGAAAAAAATTACTTTATTCATTTAGACTATGGAGTTTTTCTCACAGGCCTCAGAAAGATGTATGTGGATTTTAGCTGAGTTAATCCAAGGGAAATGAAATCTTTAATCTTTTAAAAGATTATAATGTCAAGAGACAGAGAAGGTAGTTATGGCCTAGCTGATGGACATATGGTTAGCAAAGCTCATTAGCACTGTTATCCTTAGCAGAATGGTTTCTTACTTAGGGGTTGCAGAGAGAAGAGCTGCAAGAAAATTACTGAATGTTACGTTGCATTTCTGTATGCTTTGGAGCTTCTTTCACATATGACTGAGCAGCTGGCTGATGGTTACTAGGAGACTTCGGGCTATCCCAGCAATTCCAAAAAAAACCCTACCATCCAGTTGGTAAGTCACAGGAAAGATATGGTTGTGGAAGAGAGTACTTGCAGCAGTAGGACACAGTCCAGGCTTCTGTGCAGCTCTTTTCCTTTGGAAGAACTACTGGACTTTATTCCAGGCTGGCTGAAAGACCAGCAATATCTTCTCTTGCTTTTGTGACACTAGTGGATGCAGAAAAAATTATTCAATTAAATTTAAGGAAAAGAGAAGGCTTTGGCATTATGACACATTTCATTCTGAAACTTTTAAAAAGCGTCAGAGGCTATTTAGGATGAGCTAGAATATACTGAGTCTGCTACCCCATAAACTGCCTTCTCATACTCAGGTTTGCATGGTATACTCTGATGATATTTCAAAGAATATTGCTGTTTGCATCGATTATCTTGTAAGAGGGCACCAGTAGATGATCATAGTTCTCTGAGAGTTAGGCCATACTGTCTATTCATTATTGTTGCAAAGTTTTTGGGATCAGGGTATCAGTTTCGGTGTCTGTTGCTAAGGGTTCTGCTGTTTAGTGCAGGTAGACATTCAGTTTTCCAGATATACTAGAGACACTGCCTATGAAACCGAGTTTCTCATCTAGAGAGAATAAATTGTCTTATGTCTCTTGAACATACTGGAGTATTCTGGGAACAAGTGCCTCATGCATATCTGGGGACTAACATTCTCTTTGCTACATGATCATTATGCTAATATTTTAAATTAAGGGTTAGAAATTGCAGTGTGGAAAGAGTTTCACAATGTGTCTGTATCTGAATGACTTCTAACTAGAAGTACATTTTGTAGGCTTGAGAAAATTTTACCAAGTGCAAAAATGTGAGTGTGTGTGCTTGTGCCACAATGTTAGTTTGGTGCTTTCTTGTCTTTTAAGTTCACAGAAGAAGTAAAGGGATGCTATGCACAAGGAAAGTCATCAATAGTAAATTGAAAGTTATTGACTGAGTGAGCTACCAGCTCACAGACATCAGCAAAAAGCAGCTCACTAATGAAGAGATCAGCCACACGTGTCTGCAGACTGAACAACTTGCATCGGGAAGAAACTGAATAAATATATCTCTGTGAATGGCACAGAGTGCTTCTGTCTGCACAACAGAGGCAAGATGGAAAGGAGTACGGAACCCATTTATGGTATTAAAGAGGTCTTGCGATTTTCCACCTCTCTAACCATCATCTTATTACAGAAGACTTATATATCAGAAATAAAATTTGCAATGTATTCACAGGTCTGCAAAAGCTTCTAGAGTCCCTTATAATTTACATTGTCAAAACCTTTAGTTATGTCAATGGTTAGCAAGCAAAACTGTAATTTTACTTGATAGTATTTGCAATGGGTCATGTGTGTAGTATTACTTTCTTAATAACTCCACATTGAAGTTTTGGGAAGACAGCTTACACAAAACAGAAATTGAGTTGTTCAGCTTAGATATGCTAGGATTTTCCTAGCATCAGAGAATAGAAATACCACAATAATTATCATAGTTTGCATGATGATTATTTGTAATAGATATTGTTGATATCTATAAACTACTGTGAAATTGACTCTTGCTTTCAGGTAATGTGAAAAGGCCATGTGGTGTTCATGTTGCTTTTTAAAATGTAATTTGCCATCATTTTTTTCCCTACTTGTATTGTACAAAGGCAGTATGTCACTAAATGTACTGGTTAAATGTCAAGACACTGTTAAAGAGTGACTGTTCTGGACTGAAAAATTATACGAATCATCTTTGCATTTTGAACACAGGAAACTACAAACTTAAGGCTGTGGCAAATTTCTGTCTCTCCCAGGACTGTGACTAAGGATTGCTTCTATCTACTTCTATTGCAAAAGAATTGTTTTGGGTTTATTGAGTTTACATGCTGTAATAAGTGGAGAGATATGCATGCTGTCACTCTCTTGCCCATGCAAGGGGTATATGATACTGGTACAGAGACTGCATTGAGTAGGCTGATAATGACAAATAGAGGCTCAGTTTTTAGCTTCTTTTCTCTGGTAACTGGTATTGATTTCACTGGATTAAATGCCATTCCAGAGTTCTTTCAGGAGTGATATTTTTTTTAACGTTAATTTAAAATGTGCTTGTAACATTTTTATGGCTACATTTGAGGTTAATGGACACCTACTTCCATCATATCCAGTACTATCTTGGGCATTTGTCCTAGGTGTAATTTGTGCTACTATGAAATCTTACTACCTGCAACTGCTGGTTTTCTGTTTGTGTTTTCAGCTGACAGTCCAAAATTCATGACAATACTTAGACGCAGATGTATAGTTCCTGAAAACTGATAGATCTTGGGATAAGTTAGAGAAATTGAATTAAAGGAGAAAATAACAGGAAACAGTGTACTGATTTATAGATTTTTGTACTGAGGAAACAGTCTGAGTGTTTTACCACAATTACATAACTATCTGAACAAATAGGGAAAGAGATTTCAAAACAAGTCCCTCAAAATAAAGAAAAAAATTAATTCTAATGCAGATTGAAACAAACAAGCAAACAAACAATCAGAGTGTATCTAGAACAACTTAAAGATACATAAAAATCTATGTTATCCTTATATGTTGAATGAAATATTAATCCTTTCAGAACTAATTCTGATTTTCTTGAAGTTTTTAAGAGCTTTTAAAACAGAAATTGTAAAGCTGTTTTAAAGCTTTTCTGACAGTGGTTTGGCAAGAACAAATGTGTTTATGCATTATATCAAAGTTCCATGTTCTGTACTGTTTTCTCAAAAAATGTGTGAAGCAGTGTGTCCATCTCTGTGCACCTTTGAAAGAAGGAAATTGAAGCAGTCTGCCAATGCAGTTACTAGATTGGTGGTAAGTTATTGATGATGCCCCTTCCAGATGTACTAGACGGACACATTATATCAATTATACATCAATAAAACACAGTAAAGAAGCTTGCACTGTGCAAGTAATGCATAATCTATGTATGTGCATTGTATTTAAATTGTATCCTAATACCCCTTAATTCAATATCCTTTCTATTGGAACAAAGAATTAAAGGCATGGATTAGCTTGCTGTTATCTCTAAACATTCTGAGTCTTCAGTTCTCTGTTACCTACTCGTTATTTCATTCATTACTCATTCTATCATTTCTGCTCCCTCATCCTCGTAATTTAAGATTCTTTCCACAAACCAAGCATCACTACTGGGAATCAATCTCCCTCCCTTCTTCCCTTTCTTCTTTTCCTTTCCTCCTTTTTTCCTCCTTCTCCTTAGTAATGGAAAGAAAGGGAGGAATGAGAATACATTTTAATAAAAAAAAGTGTTTTGAGGAAGTGTGTAAACTTTCTAAACAGGGTCACTGTCACCACAGCACCTGTGGAAGCTGAACTTCAGTATTTATCTTCAGTCCTCTGGACTGTTGTAAAAATAGCACCTCATGACTCTATTGGGTAGTACCTGCACAGGCATGTGCCTCCTTCTGTGTTTCATGCTGCTCTCCCTTAGGAAGAACAGTTACTTTGGAGCTCTGTATGGATACCATTTCGCCTTCTCTTTGAATGGGGGTGGTTTTGTTTTCTGCCAGCCACTTCTAGTTGGCAGAATGCAGAAGATATGTCTTTCCTCTTTGCTTCTTTCCTCTCCCCTCTCATTGGGAGAGAAGAGACAGTGACAGTACCATGATGAAGTGTTTGGCTGTGCCAGTGGCAATTAGATGCTCAAACAGTTGCTTCTGTTGCCTAGAGAAAAGCTAGTAAAGGAGATGAAAGCATTCTGTGGGCTGGTCTTGATCCATGGACTACCTGTAGAACCTGCAAAACTCATTAGAATCTCCTCTATTGCTTATATTCTGCTAGGCGGAAAAGTATATCTAATTTAATTTTAAATTTTATATTCCTTTAATGAGGCAGAGTGTATTTCGTAAGGATGTTAGTTGCAGTACATATAGCAGTTTTGTCAGGGTAAAATGATGTATATCTTGGGACATAAAGTGCTTCCTAGAGGACTTAGTGACATAAGTATTTCTACTACTAGAGAAAGCTGTAAGTAAGTCCACCAGTAAAAATTGAAGAATATGCTAAATAAGATCTTAAAACATTGCTGTATTCAAAAATGCTAAAGTTTGATGACTTAATTTACAAACTGCAAAGAAAGCAAGGACAACGTGTTTATGCAGAGATTCTACTTATATATGATTTATTATTTCTGAAGACTAAAGGCCAAATCCCAAGGACTTCAGTGGAAGTCACGTGCAAGATTCTGGCAGAATTACGCTCCAGAATAGTAGTTAACTACCTTCTAAGCTCTTATGAGAAATATTAGAGGGTTAAATGCTCAGCTTGTAGCATTTAAACTTGAGCTTGGGAAATTTAAATGCAATAAACATCCTAGCTAAGTTCTTTTCAGAAAACAAGTCTCATGCATTTTTATGTGCTTCTGTATTATTTAATATGCTACACCTTACTTAGACCTAGAAAGAAAATAAAAAAATACAATTGGGAGAGCTTTTAGATACACTCTGTGAAATATTATTTTGCCCAGGTCATGTGTAGGGTGCTATCATTAGTGTTCTATGCTAAAATTTTTTTGTTGTTCATATTTTTTTTGGTTTTGTGCCCATTGTTATGACCTTGGGCCTCAATCAGCTCATTAAAAATTAAATTGCTTATTATAACCTGGCTTCATATTCCACTTTGATCTGAAAGCACAATAGGTTTCTTAAGTGGAATAATGTATATTGCCATAAAATATATTGGTAATGAGAATAGAAATGATAAGTTTAATAACTTTAATATCAAAACAAAAGCTACAGAAATACCACCCAGAGGATAATAACAAATATTTTATCGAACAAAAAGATAAAAATCCTTGCAATAGGAAAATTCTGTTTTCTGATTTATTAAATGAACATCCTTAACAATTGGAAATTGGTATAATTTCCACTTCTTCCTTGACTAGAACTCCTCTCCCATCAACATGTGAACATTAGAGCATTATTTAATTCAATAATACAGCATTATTTAAATCAATAATTTGAATTCAAAGGAGGAGATAAAACTTTTTAGAATCAGAGGAATTTTGCTGAATGCTGTTAATTACTCATTTTTATGCTATTGTTCAGTTTTTCTGTGTTCACTCATTACTTGCTATCCAGGAATACTTGAAGAGATTTTGTCTCATAGGCATTTGTTCACACAAATATTTGGGAATGAGTAGAGGTACGAACATAACAATAAAAATATCTGTAATGTGAAAGCACAAATTCACTTAATGTGATCTGTTGTTTCTAATAGGGTCTGGGGGAAAGCATGAGAGGACGAAAAAATGTATAGATACTTTTCCAGCATATTAACTGAGCTTTCTGTGACCTTTGGTGCCAGTGATCTTTCTTTTGCCTATATAACCAAATGATCTTAAAACAAAATATCCCTGTGTAAACACGAATGTTTGATTTTTTGTTATTACATTTTTACTAGTCTCCTTTATCAAAGGTTTCACCCATTATGAAAGGAGATAAAATAGGTGCAACTTAAGTGACTGGTCGCAAACTGTGAATGAACAGTTTTCAGCTAAACAGATCACAGTTAATTCTTGGGTTGCAAACGGTTCAGAGTGGTGAAAACACCCAGAAAATGTTTTTAGTAAGGAGAAGAAAATAATTCATAATGTAGAGAATCGGTCAACAATAGCTATCAGAAACAGTCTATCCTACATTTGGCAGTCCTTAATGAATAAGGATCAATAACTTCAGGAAGAAATGTGAAATACATTTGCTCTTACTAGTAAGCTAACTTCTGAAAATGGAATGAAAATTAAAATCAGCATTACTTTTAAATAAATACAGAAACAGGAAACATGTATTTTAGGATCTTGTCATAAAGTTATAGCTACCAGACAAGAGTTGGCAAACTTATTATTTGGTAGAGGTAGCTGTTTCAAGCCTGGACTACCACGCTATGGGAAAATAAAGAGGCTTCAAAGCTTGTCTGCCTGACAGAGAGGTTTTGAAATGAGATGGAGAAACTAAGTGGTGACTTGTCAGCTCCAGATGTAATCCCTGAGCATACCCATATGTGGCAAAGTGCTGGGAAGTGACTTACTTTTGCTATTATCACTCAACTTTCAGTCAAGAAGGGAGTAAGTTCTTTTTTTCTTTATCAAACTTGCATAGTCATCATTCTTCTTTTTGGTAAGAATACGCTATGCAATAATTGAAGATATAAATTAACAGACTAAGCATGCAATATTTGTCAAGAACTTTATTCCCCTATATCTTTTTCAGATTTCTGGAGAATGTTATACATCATTTAAATCTTTTGTGTTTAGAACTTTACGACAGAAGTGCAGGTCAGAAGCAAAGCATTTCATACATGTATTTGTCCTGTTTATAAGTCTCCTTACAACTGTCTGGAAAACTACTGAAAAATGATTTTTTTTTCTTTAAAGTATGCTGTATTACAAAGTATCTTTTCATCATAGATTTTATATTAAATACTCTTTTCATTAAAAAATGTTAAACACACTAAGTTTAACAAATTATTCAAGTTTAAAAACAAAACTGCCTTGTCAATGGAGTGCATTAATAGTCAGCAGCCAGCTGATAGCATAGAGCATTTAGAGAGCTCTGAATTTGTCTCTGGGTATTAATATTTTGCTGAATTATTCAGTTTTGCAATCTGCTATTCATATATATTTATTTAAATTAAGACTTTTTCCTTGGAAAATCACAATGACCTAAATCAATCTCTGATTTCTGTAAATAGCTTGAATATATTTCCCCTCATGATGTGTATACTGTATGCAGAATATTTTTTATAATAAATCTATTAGAACCTTTTATGTGTACAAATACAGAGAATGGCAAGATTTTTTTTGTGTGTTCATATTAGTTATGGTCACAGTTTGTTTTATGAGTGATTTCCTTTGTGGTGGTGATTATGAACACACTTGTATTTTTCAATCTTAGACAGAACATTGTATTAAATAATTTTTATTCAAAACAATATCCTGATACAGAGCAAGGATTTGAAATAGGCTTTACATTAAGAAATACACTATTTGTATACATACTTTAGCTATTATAAAGCTTTTTAGTGCATTCCATATTCACTGGGAGCAAATCACTCATTAAGGAAATACTATTCAGTTCTCAAATTCTCCAGCCACTGCCATTCACATAAAGTAGTTTTAAAATTAAGAGAATATCAGTTACTTAATCATAATAAGAAATAATAAACAAAAACCTTTTCATAACCAGAGGATTCAAAATGAAGATGTACATGAATATATAATAAAATTGCTATATGTATATATATATGCAGTTATATAGTTACACATACAAAGCTATGTATGTTAACATAAACATGTATACTTGTAAAGATAAAGTGGACGTATGCTTTTAAACAGTAATCACATGAATAAAGGATATATCTATTTGAAATTTAAAAATATACGATAATGCTAAAGAACGTGAAGGATTTTATCTGTATATTAACCTTTTCCTTCCTTGTTGTGGGAAATATCTAGAACTGCCTTTGTAATTTGATCCATATATTAAATATCCTGAATTAAGTGTGCTGCTTTATGATTGCACTGGCTTTTGTTCTCATTCTTTAGGTTTTGTAAATAAAGCTGAAGAGTTTTGATATATTGGCAAACATTAACAATATCTGGCAGTACTTGGATTGATTGCTTCTCATATAGAATTATAGCAGTTGTGTTAACTTCCAGTAAATATATAGCACTTTATAATGTTTCTGTTCCAGCTGACACTAAGGTGTATGTTCACATCTAAGCATATATTCTGTACATTCCAAATCAAAGCACTGTAAGTTATATTAAGTATCTGAAAAGCTACATTTGCTCAGGTATTTGCACTTTTCCTGTTATTTTCAGTTAATTAAGGGTTAGATTTTTACATGCAATTTTGCAAGTAAAAATACAAGGTAGAACTCACAAATAGTTCCTAGTATGTTAAATAGGATTCTGGTCTGAGCTTAGAGAAGTCATTTTGCCTTCATTACACCAATCCTTAAGCTATTTCATCTCTGTCCCCATCTCTCATCTTATGCAAGATTGAAATTGGTTTATTTCTTTTCATCCACGAAGAGGAAGTCATCTAAAATTCTGTTCTGGTGAAAAAACACTGTACCTTTTGGTATGCAGTTTGTACTTTATTATTTTTCAGATAAGGCTTGGAAAATTCTTTCTACAGGTAGACTACGTTCACTTGAAAGAGAGAACATGCATTTCTAGTCTATCAGTTTGTTTTGAAAAGACCAGGGGTTTGAAGTAACATCAGGAAAGAATTTAATCTATTGAGTCAAATCAGTTTCTGTTTACTTTTCTTCTTGAGGAGACTACCGTGTTGTGTTGGACAATATCCCAGCAATGCTACTTTGATTATCGATGCACTGAAGACCGGTACCTTGTTAAAGGACAGGCAGATAATGGACTAATAACTTTTGCTCTTTCTCTTCCTCTGTCTACTATCCTGATAATCGCCATTAAACATCAAGAGTCTTTATAGGGAAGTGCTTTTAGTACAGGCACAATAGTTACTGTCAGCTATTCTCACACTTGAAACTGGGGTTCACAGTTGTCTGACTTTACCAGGATTGTTACTGAGTGTTGTGCCTTTCAAAATTATTTCCTCTTATCCTTTCTCCCCATTTTGACACTTTTATACTGAATCTCCAGTGAAGCTGTGTGACTTTCTGCCATTTCCTGTTGCTGTACAAAAAACATAAGCATAGCTATGGCTTTTAGCTTTCCCTGTTATCCTCAAAATCATACAACAGAATTTAATGGGGAGTTTTATGCCATTTCCCTTATGTGCTATTTTTAAGCTTACCTGTAATCGGTGTCTACACTTTTTCACAAAATGTATCCAGAAAGATGCCAAATGTTTAAAAGACTACTGTCATTATTCAGTACAATAAAAATACCCTTTGGCAGGAAATAGTAGATTATACGTGATTTGTACTTGATATTGTACTGAATAGATTAGAATTTCCATGAGAGCCTTTTAACATGACTCAAAAAAATACTGATAGCTAAAATGCTGGAGACCACAATCACTTTTTTAAGAAATATATTGTCTTTGTTACCTTTTCAAGGACAAAAACTTTCAAGTGACCTCTAAGGAAAAAATCATTAGGAGAGATTTCAGGCTCTTGGAAGAACTTTCTCTTAATCTAGCGGGAAAATTTCATTTGGAGTCAGAAGCAGAACAGGAGTTCTTTTACAGCGCAATTACTTAATCAGTGCTACTGAAGATTAGTCTGAAATACTGCATAACTAAACGGAGCTCGTTCTTCCTTATAAAAACAGAGGTCTGATCATTTAACATATATTTAAAAAGTATATCACTTTTACTATAATGCAGTACTCTGCAGTGTCTAATTTCATTCAATAAGAATTTTAATATAATCAAAAGCTGTATTGTAAATTAGATCTGAAAATATATGATTGTCAAATAACTTAATTTCAAGTTCATGTTTTTATTCTTTGGGAATATTTTTTATATGTCTCTCACTTACTCAGAAATTAAGATATTTGTTTTCCCTGGTGATGATTCACATAACAACAGTTCAGATGATTTCGAGTTCAATTTAAGTTAAGGAAGAGTTTTCACAGTGTAACACAGGTTTTTGCAGCTTTTTTTTTTTTACTCTCCACAACAAAAAGAACTCGGACTAGAAAGCTGACATTTGCAAATAGTAACCCTCGCTGTCCAGTCCTATACATTTTATGCTTTTGTAAGGTATCAAAAGGTAACAAAAACAATGATGAATTTTAGATATTTTGGTAAGCATTTATTTCATAGTGCATACATAATTGTGTTTGTGTATTTTGTTAATAAAAGAAAAATAGAGATGATGATGATTATTATTATACTGTTATACTACTTGTTTTATACTCATAATTTTATCAAAACATGACTTTCTATTTAAGAACTGAAGCTCCAATGATCCAGGAGGGTTTGGTTAGAGACCTGCTTGGCCAATTAGACATACACAGGTCTATGGGGCCAGAGGGGATCCACCCAAGGGTATTAAAGGAGCTGGCAGAGGTCCTCTCCAAAACCCTGTCCCTCATCTACCAGCAGGCCTGGCTGACTGGGGAAGTGCCACTTAACTGGAGACTGACGAATGTTATGCCCATTTACAAGAAGGGTCGGAGGGAGGATCCGGGAAACTGCAGGCCTGTCAGTCTGACCTCAGCACCAGGGAAGGTCATGAAGCAGATCATCTTGAGTGCTGTCACACATGCAGGACAATCGGGTGAGCAGGCCCCGTCAACATGGGTCTATGAAAGGCAGGTCCTGCCAGACCAACCTGTTCTCCTTCTATGGCAATGTTACCCGGTTAATGGACAAGAGAAAGGCTGTGGATATGGTGTACCTGGACTTTTGTAAAGCCTTTGACACTCTTTCTCACAGTATTCTGCTTGAGAAACTGGCTGCCCTTGGCCTTATCCTCATTCTTCGTTGCTATCATTCCCACTGCATTCAGTAAAGGATGGAGATTCTCCTTTGCCCTTCTTTTGTTGTTACTGTATTTGTAGAAACATTTTTTTTATCTTTTACAGAATTGGCCAATGTAAGTTCTAGTTAAGTTTCAGTCCAGCAAGACCACCGCTGACTATTTAGTTCTGGTTTTGGTTAAGAAAACTCATTGTATAATGGGTTTAATCGTATTATTAACACTTTATTTAAATAGAAAATTCCAGTGTATTAGCTGTTATAAGGGAATAATCGCTAACAATATTTAAATACATCATAGATATTTGTCTATTGCTTTATTCTTGTCATGACAGCTAAAAACTATTGCCTATGGTCTCTGCGTGAGTGGCTTACTCTGTCTATGTGGAAAGCAGAATGTCTCTTTATAAGAATTCAAAGTTTGTCCTAAACATGTGTGCAAATATTCAAGAAAGCAGAGTTAATGTTGTTTTTCAAAGCTTAGTATTCTCTTAATGTGCTTTGGCCACAGAATTAGAAAAGATTTAACATTAAGTGAATATAAACGCCTTAATATACACACACTAAAGAGTAATATATCTTACATAATGGGAACAGGTTTTCCCAGAGAAAATCTTTGTGTTATGGGTGACTTCTGATGACTTTTTTATTACATTTCCTTGAAAACATGTGCCTTATGGTGGCAATTCAAATAGTAGAACAGCTGCTTTTCAGAAGATGTAGAGAAGTATTATTATGGCTGTGAACAGTTGCTTAAAGTTTGCTTCAGTTTTTTTTTCCATAGAAACCACAGGAAAATACAAGTAGAGACATCAAGTGGCTGTTCAGTCGATGCATCTCTCATCCTCCTTCAAATCAAGGTCAGTCATACTCAGTTCATTCCTGACGGTTGTACCTGCTTTTTTAAAGAAAACTACAGTGTTCGAAATTCTTTCTACTTTACAGGCAGTGTTCTCCAGTACTTCCTTGAAGGAATAAGAATAAAATAGAATAAAAATTAAAATCAGAATCTGTAGAAGAAATGCCTGCATATCTAGCGTTTCTCAGCTGTATAACTTTCTGATTTCATGTTCTGCTTAAAAGTAGACATTAAAAAATGCTGATATAACATGATTTCAGGAAGGAAAGCTGTTGCCATTGAGGCAGAGGTGGTTATCTTTCAGTGGATTATTTAGTGGTTGTCTTTTTCCCTAAGATTTCACTGAAGTCATGATTTAACTCTTAAGATCTGAGGCAAAGAACGTAGTTAAATTCTTCAGTTTTATTGGTCTCTGTAGGATTTAGACTTCTGAATGATAGGTTCCAAGCTAGCATATACTGTATGTCTCAACTACTGAATGCTTTGAAACACGTAAGATGATACATCTATGCTCACAAGAGGATTGGAATTGAGTGCCTTACAGTTTAACTGACCTGAGACTATGACTGCAAATGAAGACAAAGGGAGGACAGCACCAAGCTCAAGTGCATGAAAGTTTCCTCCTGTGGAGACGAGGGTTTTTCTTTTAACTACAGAAGGACATTTCCCTACTCAAATAACCTGGCTGAGAATGGATGCTAAATGTTTGGCAATAGAGGAGTGACCTGAAACGATCTGGAATTCTCTTTACAAGAATATAAACTGTAGCTTTAAAAGTTTCGTATGTTTCCAACTTTGACTATAACAGGTGTTTATAATGTCTTTCTAAACATATGGATGTTTTTAAGGATTTCTCCTTAAGGACCTATCTCTATGAATTACTCCCATTGCATGAGACATTTCCTAAACATTCTTGAATCACTGGATTCATCTCCATCTCTTTTCTTCAGGGGATCATTTTCTTGATGGAAATTACATCTGTCAAAAGGAAGAAAGGACGACTCAAACATTCTAATAGTCTTTTTGTACCACACACGTAATTTTTTGAAATACAATGGTATTTTTTTGCTGCTGCTGACTTTTCTGCCAGAAATTGCAACATACTCCTCATAAACTGAAATTTCATATTTCAATTTTGAAACTCAGCAGTTATGTCCAGAAAAGAACACATCTCTATTAGCCGAATAGAGTGAGAGTGCTGAAATTGCTCCTCAGAAGAACATGGAACTCAGTATTTGAAAGAGGTGTAAAAACTCCCGTATTCCTCTGCAAGGGTGGATTGTGCTCAATGCACATGAATCACCCAAAGCAGCAAGTAAGAATGCATCACCAGTTTCTTACCATGAAGCACAACAGAATAGGAAATGTGAACATTTTTATCACTTCCAAATACAAAGTCAGTTTTAAAGAAGGTGTTACTACACCTGAAATACTTGAATAGAGAGCTTTTAATCTGAGTTAGATCTACTAGTACTTTTGTATGGAAATTTTCCTATTAGTAAATACAAAGGCCTACTTCTAAAAGTACTCAAAGCAGCCTGAACAAAGAGGTTTTAAAGTTTATTACTACAAAAGAGACATTTTTCTGAAAACAGAATCTTTAAGTACTTTACTTAGATTTTATTGTGTGAACAAAAAGTAAATTCTGTGTACACTAAGTTGTATATTCTCAATCTGGAAACAAAATAGCAATTAATAAAAATAATTGTGCACACTTTTAATATTTAATAAAATTATGGGCTTACTATTTGATTATAAAATTTGATGTACGCTATGCTTTTTTCTAAAATGAAAGGTAAAATAGAATGTTCCTACAAATAGAGTATAGCTGGATTATCATAGGCTTGCCTCATATATTTATAGGAAAATAGAGTGTAAATTCCACACCAAAAATCAAAGTAGAACTTCACAAGATATAACTTTAAATATGGAATCACTTTGGGTGATGTAGACTTTGAATCACTGAATCATTATTGTGATGGAACTTAGGAGTTGCTGAAACAAACATATTTGCAGTAACACACTACTTACAAAGATGATGCTATGCATTTATAGGGAAATCCTATTCTATCTGGTTGCCTGTAGATACATTTTTAACTGCATAATTTCATGTTTTGTAAATGAGGGCAACTTATTAGAATGAGAGCTCAGTTTACACAGAACTTCTATTTCAAAGACAGTGGAGATTGCCATGCTGATGATCAGAGGGCTGGAGAACTTCCCATATGAGGGCAGGCTGAGATAGGTGGGGTTGTTTAGCCTAGAGAAAAGAAGGCCCCAAGGAGGCATTATAATAGCCATCCAGTACTTTCTACATCCATCCAGCTTCTTTCTACAAGAAAGCTGGGGAGGGGCCCTTTGTGGAGTGTAGTGGTAGGAAGAAGGGTAATGGTTTTAAGCTGAAAGGGGGAAAATTTAGAGCAGATATTAGAAAGAAATTTTTTACTCTGAGGGTGGTGAGGCCCTGGCACAGGTTGTCCAGAGAAGCTGTGGATGCCCCGTCCCTGGAACTGTTCAAGGTCAGGTTGGATGATGCATTGAGCAACCTGATCTATGGGAAAGTGTCCCTACACATAGCAATGGGGTTGGGACTACATGGTCTCTAAGGTCTCTTCCAACCTAAGCCACTCTGATTCTATTATTCTATGAAGGCAGTGTAATAGATGTAATTTGTAAGCAATGTTGTAGGAGTCATAGTAGTTTTAGAGAATGTAAATGTGTATTGTTCTGAATGCCCCTGGACAAAGTGGTAACGTCAACCTTCTGGCTTTGGTCTGTGAGAAAATTTACCCATTCGCTTATTTTTATCTCTCTGGCGGAGAGTGCAGGATGAGATGTGTGCTCTGCAGTGCATGATCTTACATGTGGTGGCCTGACCCTTCTCTTCTGATAATATTGTCATTGATTTCTCTTATGAGCATAAAAACAAGTCGCAACTGCATTCTGCTAGTGCTCATTTGCAAGCAGTTCTGCAAACACATATGCAGGGTGTTTCATGTATAGGGAACTGATGAAATAAAATTCCAGGATGCAGATCTTCTCCATGGAGCTGCTATTCAAAAAGTTCTTTGCCATGGATGAAAAACTAATTTATGCATATTTTAATGATAACAGAAGAACACTGACAACCTTATACCAGAGATGGTTTGTATTGCTAGAAGAACAGAAATCCAACCCTTGCACCAAATGATTCTGTAGCTGCCAGGTACTTACAAACTTAATGAATAAGTAAAGTTTGTGTGGTTTTCTGTAGGAAGATGAAATATTTGCTGAAGTAATAA
Source organism: Tapera naevia (assembly GCA_033556795.1). Taxonomy (NCBI): domain Eukaryota; kingdom Metazoa; phylum Chordata; class Aves; order Cuculiformes; family Neomorphidae; genus Tapera; species Tapera naevia. The sequence continues at coordinate 9,281,362 of JAUMJJ010000172.1, read as the reverse complement.
CTGAGATAAATCCCATTTCACATAACGATCTAGTTTACCTTTTTTTTTTTAATTCCAGTAGTTTTTAAGCCACTATAATTTTAATTACTTGAATTTTAATTAATTGAATTACAATTGTGTAATTTTCAGTCTTATGTGGCCTAACATTCAGTTGATGAGGCAGAGTAGTTCTGAAACTGAGCTTGGAAGATTACTGGGCAAATTAACCAGACTTGGTCAACACTTTTTTCCAGTCGTGGAACACTAAAAAGCATTTTTGCCTAAGACTTGCCCTTCTGATTTTGGTGCTATTTTGCCTTTTCTTTTGCTTGTTTGTATACAGTAATAATTTTTAACTCTGGTTCTTTTTCTGTGTGTATCAAGTACCAGATTTTCTCCTTACATGTATGTAAGTAAGGGCTGAGTATGAAGAGCTGTGTCTAAGTCTTTATAAAGTCAGTGACAGAAAACTTAGTGCTGAATTCCAGGGCCGTGTTTTCTCGACTTGACCAGACTGTTTATGGTTCCAGAGATACATAGGAGAGATTTTAAGAGCTTTAGAGCCAGTCAGCACTTAATCTCCTCAGCAGAAACTGGACTGTCAGCTGGAGGTACTAGCCCTGAGGACCCTGTGAAGGATTCAGTCATAATTATCAACAGCTTTGACTAGATTTTCTGTGCCCTGTGCCAGCTGATGGTACTTTCTCACTTCTATTGACTTCAGTAGCCCTTCCTTACTTCAGTCTCATTCTCCACCTTCGTCTTTTATTCTTCCCCTCCCTACCCTGAGCTTAACTTCTTTTTTTCCTGTTCCTCCTGAAATGGACTTATGCAAAAATAAATGTAAATATTTTAATATGTTATTAACATGATGATTTAACCTTCAATGCTGGAGTTACTTTGCGAGATCTGTTTATTTTAGCTCTGTGTATGTGATTTTGATTGTGAAGTTTTCATGTGCAAGAGGAACAGTCTTTTAGTTCGTATTTGTACTGCATCCTTATGAAACATACTGTATATCAAATTGCAAGTAACTTAGGGATGTAGATATCATGTGCAGATGTTTGATTATTTCGCCTTGGAAAGCTGGCTATAGTTCCTGCTTAAGTGAGCTTATTGTGCTGTGATAAAAGGGGGTATTCTATGAGGCCAAGGATTAAATGAAGTAGGGATATCGGGGTAGTTTTTATGGTAAAATCTTTCATGCCAGAAGCATGTGGTCACAATGTGTTTCTTTATCAGCCAGGGGGAAAAGATATGCTTCAAAATAAGAAATACTGCCAGCTGTACCTACAATATTTGGAAAGTAGATGTTGATACAGATACAATTTTAATTTACTTCTTTTCACACGCTTGTTTCTTGGTGAAAACCACCCTTTCAGGGGGTTTCTGCTGAATTTCAAAAGCTTTTTCAGATATGATAGCAGGAGAAGATATTTAATTTAATTATTTTTATGTCTGCTGATTTAAAATAACTGGATGATAAAACTAGCATGTTATCTCTTCAAACCTGGTGTAACTTTTGGCTCCAGTTCTCCTACCTGTTGTTTCATATGCTTCATTGGTGGTCCAATTGACCTAAACAGGATGCTGGTTGTTAATAAAAACATTATTTCTTAAACTTCTTAAAAATATATATAAAATAAATACATTTCTTAAAAATCTTTCCCTAGGCAGATGTAAATTGGAAATCTGAATGATCTTATGTCTGTCATGATTTTGAGCCACTTTATAGGAATGTCTTGCCTTTGGCTCCAGAGAGATATATTCCTTCTTACACATTACTCTCTCAGTAAAATAATGGACACTCCCTTCTCTTCAGATAAAATCTGTCATCTATGATTGACTACCATTTAATTCAGTGGTATGTTCCTTCTTTGAGATAAATAGATTGAGATAACAGGGAATCAATCAGAAATAAAAAAAAATGTGCCACTGTAGTAATTTGGGAGCAAACTCCTTTTTCCTTTAAATCCAGCAACATCAGTGTTATTAAGGTAGCAATTAATTTAAACCTTTTAATTTAATTTGATTTATGCCTTATGTATAAAATCTGAAAAATGGTAAATAGTATTCATACTTGTCATTGTTTATTTTCACATGTAAAACAATCTCAGTCTTGAACATGTGTAATGAATTTAAACCTGATATTAAAATTGCTTGTAAAAATGAAGAAGGGAAAGAATTTAGTGGTGTTTAAACTGGAGAAAAATGTGCTTATGGACATCTTCACTCCAGAAACAGATGTCAGAAACGCTACTTCATAAGAAGTAGCACACAAATCTGTTGAAGTATAACAAGCATCTGCAAAATCCCCACGTTTAGAGTCTTCCACCACTTTCAGAAAAACAATATATGCTTCAGATGTTCCTTCCAGTTATAGTTGGTCTTGTATAGGTGACTTCTGGAGATATTTGGGGGATGTATAAGTTGCTCTGGGAAACTGTCAGTGCAATTGAGCTGAAAAATGATCAACACTCTTGTAGTCAAAACACAAGGTCTGCGCTGTTTATATCACACATTACTTGGGCTCTCCTTATTTCTGTTTGCTTTATTTTTTTAATTTCTATTCCTGCAGGCCAGCTGGAGATGAGGAGCAGGCTAGAAGAGTGTCCCTAGCAGAGCTGATGGAGCTGAGGCTCAATAGGAAACTTTCCATTGCTTCAGAAGTCAAAAGCAAATCTCAATGGGAGATTTGGGTGCAGAGTGCATGGGAACACTTACTCACTGTAACACTGTCAAATGTTGTTCCTACTGTTCCCCTCTAGATAGGTAATTGCAGTTAGTTACGAGGAAGAAATTTGCTTATTTGCATCAGGAGGCAGAGAGGGATCAACAGAGTATAATTTACTGAAGAATAAAATATCTACCAATTCATTATGTGTTTTTTTCTTCACAGTACTTTACTGACAGAGCAGTATGGGCCTTATTTCTATGTCAGAGCAGCTGAAACAGAGAGAGAGATGTGTGCTTAGGGGAACGTAGGGAGTTTGTGAATTCCCATTCTCAAACTCAATCCAGTATTTTAATCATTAAATTGCCTTTTTTTCTTTCTCACTGATACATTTCTGAAATGTATTTTATCAGTCAAGGATCACTTGCTGACTTAACAATAAAGAGCATATCAGGTGAAACATTTTAACTACGGGTATTTAATTTCACATCAGTAAGTGGCATTACAGGAAAGAATCTGTTTTCAAAAGACAAAGCTTCCTTATATCTAATAATTTAGCAGATGGCTGACACCACTTTTGCTTGCTTTTTTTAAATAATTACGTAGCCAGGTAATCACTATGTAAACCAAAGAAGGAACTAAGCTGAAAGAAGGTCTGAGGGATCCATGCATACTTACTGCAATGAATCATTATTATGTGCTCTCTATAAAACCCCATCTGTTGTTAGGTTCCTAGTGCCAGCAAGTTTTATTACAAATATTACTTTTATAAAATACCTAATCCCCTAGCAGTGGTATTAGTTCAAAGAATTATGGTATAGATGCGTATATTATGCATGTTATGCAACTCAGAATTTATTTATCAGGGCAGCAATGTTATGTTTGAATTCATCTGAACACAGAGCAGGCAGAACAATAATGCAAGTATTTATCTTCTAGTTCATAGGGCTGAACTGAGAATAGAAGTAATGCATTGCAGTTTACCAGGCATATCATTTTCACCTCAAAATTTCTGGGTGAATAAAGTAATCCCTGTAAAAATACAATCCCTGTTTAAAAAAAATGAACTTTAATAATCCAGTTGTTCCTATGAGGTCCTCCCATTCAGTTTGAAGTTTTTATTTGATACGAAAAAACATCTGATATACAGTTAATGCCAAAGTAATCATTAGGTAGAAAGAGTACTATCATCTCTCAATGCCTCTGGCCAGGACAGGTATAAACAATATATTTATAGATATATATTCCTAAGTATAAAACTTTATTGCTAGTTTAGCCAATTTTGGAATTTTGGTGTCTTTTTTAAAAAGTCTTGCTACAGACTTTTTTTAAAAGTCTTGCTTTCTTTGAAGAAAAATCTCACGTTTCCAGTTCATTTTCCCAAAATTTAAAATGTAACAACGTGCATTCTTTTAGGACACAGTTCTCTTTTTGCATGAAAAAATAATTTCACATTTTACTTCATAGGTACCTCAATAGTTGTTTTGAGGCTATATGCCTAATAGTACCAGAAGGAAAGAGGATAGTTCTCTGTGTGTGAAAGGATCCATCAACTGCCCCATGTGTTATGCTGTGGAAAACTGAAAGAACAGTTAAATTTATGTATATTTAATAGAAGTTTCAGAGAATAGAAAAGGGATAACTGTACAGCATTTTTACTGTCTTATGCAGCTTTGAGTATTGGAGTAATGTGCTTAACTCCTACCATTATTGTATATTTATGGTAGGACTGTTTATATGGACATTGCAAATGAAAAGTGTATTGATAAAGGATGTGGGGTGGCCTGTGAGAACTTGGAAGCATGCAGTGACCCATTAGTCCCCAAAGTTTAGAGCTGCCAGTTTAGAAAATAGCTAATCCTCACTTGCTTGTGTTGAAAATGTCCCATTAAAAAATCTTCTTCAATGGGAATTGGGTGGCATTAACACACAATTAAACTCTGTATTATTAGAAGCCAACAGTTTTGGAAGGAATAGTATTACACTTATCTGAAATACGGTGAATGTCTTTCCTCCAGGGTGATACACTTAGCTTACCACTAATGTGCTAAGCATTATGCTTAATATTAAACATTATGCTTATACTATTTCTGCCCTCTCTATTAAAACCTAGAGCTTTGTACTCACTGGGGAGTTATCTATCTATATGATTTTCCATATCTGTTGGCTGAATTAGAGATTCAAATGCAAAATCTAGAGCTCATAAACATTAGGTGGATTTGTGAGTGACAATCCCTGGAGGGCTTTAGGTCCATAAACTAATGAGACATAAATATAGTGGAGTAGGGAATAGTATTTTTATCTGTGATATGTAAAGTAGTTCCAAACTTGTTCAGGTCATTAATAGAAAACTATCCATTTTCCTAACATCAGCATTTTTAAAAATTTAGCAAAATAATTAGCATTTTTAAAAATTAATACACTATGAATTGGAACCGTAATGGAAAAGTTACTTGGCATCTGTGTTCTCACAGTCTGTAGTCTTAATATGAGTACAATTGGCATAGCTTTCCACTAATTATCATGTAAAGACTTGCAATGCAAAGGGAATCCTACATTCAAGTGTAAGATGAGGTGTTAGCATTTTGTGACATGTGGTACCCCTGTTAATGAAGTGAGAGGCAAAAATGCGATAATGATTTTGCTTTGTGTCATGCCACAAGGTAGCAGTGTTGTGGTACAATATTAATAATTTTCTGATGCAAGTGACTAAGCATTGGATAAGTTCTGTTCCCATGAAATTCACGAGAAGTTTTGTTATTGACTTCTGAGAACTGTTTCCAGTACAACCAATGAAACCTCACTTTGATGATTTCTGTACATTGTACCAATAAATATCACAATCCCTACTACATCATATTACATTGACTCACTATTGGGCAAATACTGAGAGAGTTAAAATGATAGAAGAGGACTTCTAATCAATACAAAATTGTAATTCCATTTAGGTATTTTTTGTTATTGCATTATTCCGGTATCTGTGAAACAGAAAATTACTACAGCAAAAAGTAGAAGCATGTGATAAAAGTGAGTAATATAGTAATTAAGTTTTTATACCATCAGTAGGAATTGGAGAATATTGTTCAGGCAAGCAGTTTTTAATCTATGCTTTTCTATTAGCTAATTTTTCTACTGTTGAAAATATGTAATCAGAAATAAGAATTTTATTCTGAAGATCAAGTATTGTGGAAGGTCAATAGATGTAAGCATTAGTTCTGTCTCAGCTCTTCTGATAGCACAATTAATTGTTTTCAACTAAGCAGAAAATATTTTTCTTTCAAGGTGGAGGCCTGTTTGCTGGGGCTCTGCAAGTTGATGGCAACTCATTTTCACTGGAGGTGAAATGACCTATTGTTTCAGATTCTTTCATGTCCCTCAGTAGTATAATTTAGAGAGAATTTTTCAGGATTATTAGTTTGCACAGGGACAAGTGGATGAAAAAACACATTAAAAGTTTATGAATGAAATCAGGATCTTTATAGTGCAAATGCTTAAGCTTGCCAATCGCTATCAATCTATTTATCAATATATAGAGAAAAAAGCTTTATGATGAGATCTACAGATTTTATTGATATGAAATTAATATTGCGAGCTATACCTTAAAGGCAAAGTGATGATGGATTAAAGGATGTTAGGGTAGATGGTCCAATCTGTCTTCTGTATGGGAATTCTTCACACAAATGGGATACCAAAGGTGACTGAGGAAGCGTTTATTGATTACTTTCAAGGTTGCTTATTAACATGCCCTTACAAGAATAAGTTTTCAATTGGTTGTTTTTCTACAACACCTGACACATTTGGTCTGAAATATTAAGAAAGTGAAGATGAAAGATGAATTTCATCTATGAAGATGAAATTATGTGGAACTTCATCCATAGAACATCCTCATTTGCCAAAATAAGTAATTTTCTGTTTCCAGGGACCACAGAGAAATATTGGTTTGACTAAAAATAAAATAGTAATGAAATCTGAGAACTATTTTGTCATGAAATATTACCATATCCATTGTCTGCAAGTTTTGAATCACATACAGTGTCTTTTGCCACCCTGTGAAAACAAGCCCCTGCCTGGATTTCAGTGCTTCAAAGGAGAGTCATACGACTCTGACATACTACATTCAATTAGGATTCTCTCTGAACCAAACATATGCAAGGAGTCAGTGAAAAATAATGGGAAAAAAGGTAAACCACATTCCCTCAGCTTGCTACTGGGAGACCTGTTGAGGTGAATGATTCCAATTGTGTTTATAAGGCTTTTCCTACTACGTGAAAGTAGGGCAGTGAGGACTGAAAGCTAAGAGAATACATGGGAAAAAGAAAAACAACTAGAGGAAAAAAAAGGTGGGCAGGACAGGAAGAGAGAATGAAGGTAACATATGGAACAGAACAGTAAGGGAGGTTATAAGTGACATAGGCATTAAAAGAAACAGGAAATTCTCAGCAAGAGAAAAGACAGGCTAGAAAAAAATATCTGCTGTTTGCTGTGACTGAAACTGTTATCCCATGGGAAAAAAAAAACCAAACACAAATGTGATTACACATAGCCTATGTCATAGTGCTGTGTTCCTAGCTGGAGTTCAGGTCACACAATCATTGTGACAGTTCAGAAGAGCCAGTGTGTGAATATATAAACTTACCACATGGCATATGTGGAATGGGAGTATACGTGTGTTCAACCAAAAGATGTACTCTTGACACTGAGTAACTATTGTGACTTGGCTCTGCAGAGTGTCCTTTTTTTTTTTTTTTTAATTACAATTGTCCTTTTCTGGATGTGACTCACCAAACATTGGATCCTTTATTTGTTAATTTCAGAAAGATTTCCTTAAAGAGTAGGATTACTCACTGAACCACCCTAATAACTTGTCAGTGCACACCAATTCAGAGACAGACAGATGTCTCAAAGAAAAAAATCCAGAATTTCATCAGAAAAACTCTCAATTTTAAGTTTGAAATTAATTATCCTGATTTCCTTTGAACATCAGTGATTTCACTTTGTTATATATTTTGGCTATCTCCAGTACCGAGCGTGAATCAATTTCTTCCTTTTTTTCCTGGACAGAAGAATGTTGATTTTGTAAAGTGGAAGAGGGCAATTAAAAGACACAATTCTTTTAATAAATGATGAATGATGAATTAGCTTTTATTTTTTTTTGTCAGACACAAACTATTTTTCTCCAACATGTGATTAAAAGGATGCTATCTCATTTTTATTTATAATTATTATTTTTATATATATGTGTTCACATATTGCCAAAGAAATATATCACAACTGAACATACACACACAGTGGCGTTTTTTAAACAGTTAGTTATGGCACTCTGAGTTTAGCAACAGAGTAGCCTGTACATTTAATTCACTCGTGGTAGACAATTCTTTGTAAAGTGTATGTGGAGAATGTTACTTGGTAGGAATATTAAAAATAGTTTATTTTATAAAACTAGATTTTAAAATAAACATACTGTGGTCTTGTGTTTTAATATACATATATATAATTTGTTGAAGACTATCAAATCTTGCTTGAAAAGTTGTGAATTAGGGGTTACTGCTTTTGTCCCTTCTCAGTTATGTTACTATTTCAAAGTCATCCTAGAATCCATATCTGTCTGTAAACACTTCCTGTTTAATTCTGTGCAAATCAGTGTTCTTCAGTTCTGTAAATAAAATAGACGATCACTTGTAGCCAGTGAATAGATCATTGCTGATCGTGGCAGTATCTAGTTTCAGAAAGATGTGACTGCAAGAGGCTGGTTAGCTAAAATGGGTTAGCTGTTAGCTGAGAGTAGTCCTATTGGGTGATATAGATTATTCGACTTTTCAGGCACACTAAATATGCAGATCTTATTGCTAGTTGGATAGGGGATCTCCAAGGCAATTGCTGCAGCTGAAGAAAAATGTACTGACTTGATAGATGCAAATCATTCTTGAAAGTACTGTAAACCAAGTCCCTTGATGGATTAACCTGCACAGAATTTCTAAAAGCTTTGCATTCATATGAAATCCAAAAGAGAATTCCTGGCACTTACCGACATCAGACTCCCCTGAAATTTGGGTTGGTTTGGCTTTAGCAATGTATTCAAACAAGCTGGATCTGCCACAAGAGATGTGTGTGTGAAGTTGCTAATAGAAACCTGTTATTCTGTATTTACTGTGTTGTGATCACTATAAAAGGCAAAAGTATAATCAGAAAAATATTCTATTGAAAATTAGAAGATTTTGCTGGGAGAGCTGCAAAGGATGCACAACTCTTTTTTTTTCACAGGAAACCCTAGGATATTTTATGGTATTGAGCAGAAAGTCATGAAAAATATTTGCCTGGGAGTCTGATATGTTCTATTCAATTTCTAGTCTCCTGGTATTTAATCTTGTGGGGAAGTTCGTTCTTTGGAAAAATGGTTAACCTGTCTCTGACAGTGCTCTGATCTTTGCCCTGTGAGAAAGTCAACTTTTGTTTCCCAATTTTGACAGTATTCATGACTGGTAGGAGCCTGAAATCTCTACTTGTCAGAGACAACATATTTCTATGAGCTGAGAGAAAGATGGACCCTTGCTCTGGATAATCTTTGAACTCTGGGCTCACCTTATTCTCATCATCTTTCACATTTCTCTATTACTTAACTATTTAACAGAAAGTAGCAATTCACTTCTATTGAGAAGCTGGTTTAATTCCCTCTTTCATTCAGCCTGCCAGTCTTTCTTCCAGCTCACTGCCTAGTACCCTTATGGCCTTAATTTCAGGTTGGCTGTGTGTAATTTCTTCAAACCTCAAGCCTAGCCTTTTGAATCAAGCCAATGTTCAGCAAAACTCAATGTACCCTCCTTCTCAGTGCAATTCCTCTTCCTACTAGAAACCCAGCATCAGTAGTTACAGAAAACCCCATACATGTTGCTGGCCTGAATATGCAGGATCATAGGATACAATGAAAGGAAAAGGAACAGTTGTAATATATTACTATGCAAAGATAAAACTCATCTGAACCTATCCAAGGATTCCCATGGGCTGGGGAGGATGTAGAGAGTGAGATTCTTCTGGTTTTCTTTAGTAAGGAAAACCTGAGTTGCTTGAAACCTCTTTTTCCTACTGTGAACAAAACCACCCAGTTTTGCTATTTGAAGCATATGCGCTGCAAGACCAGAAATCCTCTGGTGGCTGCAAGTGGGTTAGTACAGTGCAAGATAATTGGATAAGCTTTGCTGCTTAGTGTAACTAACAGTTGTAGTAATACTAAGTATGCTTAATTGACAAAATCTCAGCTTGAATAATAAAATTACAACTATCTAAAATATCACTTTGCAATTTTTATCAATAGTATTACCTTTCATCTTATGAAATATCTGCCAGTCCTCTTCAGTTAACCTACTGAAGAGTGAACCTACTCGCTGGCCTGTGGTAAGTGCAGTTGCATAGCAAGGGAACCTAAGTTTTATTCCTTCTTCTGTTAAGTTTGCAGATTTTAAGTTAAGCATTAGCTTGGATTGGGAGAGTAATTCACAACTTCCTGTTAAGCAGCTTCCCCAAACACCCCAGATTACACAGCCTCCAGGATTTTATTCACACCTAGCTGCCAGGGAACAGCAAGGGCACGCTGCTTCAAAGGGAAGAGGTGCTGGGGGCTGAGCATAACAAGGTAAGTAGAGGCAGTGGCTGTACCAACAAGGGCAATGGGACCTAAGCAAGGTGAGAAGAGCAAGTCCAAAGGACAGAAATAAAGCTCAGCCAATCAAGACCAGATTCCTGGGGAAGTTCGTAGTGATAAGGTTTGAGGTCAATCTGGGGAGTCAAGGGTTGTATCAGGTTTTGGATCAACAGGGCACATAGCCAAGCACAGGCATTGTTGCAGTGCAACTTCCAAAGTCATTGAGGCAAGGAGCAAGCCTAAACTAAAAGCACTTTGAGCAGAGATATTTATGCGGAGCCTCCACTGAAGCTTCTCTTTCTTTCAAGGTTACTGGCTGCACTGTCTCCATGTTGGGCCTGAACTCTGCCAGTCAAACCTCCCCAGTGATGCAGAAATGCTCTCAGGGCCCCAACACTACGTTTTTGTGGGAAGAACAACAAAACATAGCCAGCTTACTATCTGCATATTTCACTTATTTTAGACCTCTTTATATGAAAAAACAGGTATGTCCTTCTCCAAAATAATATTGATAACTTATCAATGATATTGCAAAGCTACCTGATACTAGTTGCAAGAAGTTGCCTTTATAATTCTAAAAGATTATTTGTTTTGTAGATTGGAATTTGAATGGCCTAGATCAGGGAGGTACGTGTGGATTTGATGTGCTTTTCAAACACTAGTTATGCTGTCAGGAAACCACATCTTGAAAGTTAGTGAAGAAATAACAGGACACTGCAACTGGACCCCCTACACCTGCCATTGTAATGTGGAGGTGTAAAGCAATGAACAAAGAGCAAAGTACACTGCCTGTTAGTAAATTTATAAGAATTATTCTAAAATGTGGGAGGAGAGACCACTGACATTATCATACTCCTCCTGCCAAAGTACTTAAAATACTACTGACTTGCCACACCCTCTTCTCCATCCTGTTTCAGTGCTGAGGCAGCGTAAGAAGGGTCAGCGTTAACACCAGAAGAGAGGGGAACACCAGAAAGTTAGTGTATATCTGTTTTAGCTGTATTTTTTTTGTGAATGAGCTGTTATAATTGGGTAATTTGGATTGTGAATGTTAGATTGTTAAGATTTTATTAAGAGTAACAATGAACACTTGACTTTGTATTGAAGGTGTGTTTCTTCAGACCAAATAAATTGCAGGCAGTGCTTGGTCTGGTATCTCTGTTCCTGAAGACTCTGTTAAACTTGAACATGGCAGTTTTTACCACAGGGATGATGGGGCTTGGCGCTGGAATAATTAATATATATGATGAAAATAACGCATTTATATTCGACACTAATTCTACTGAAAACAACTGTGCTCATGTAGACTGTAACTTACAGATGTTATTTTTAAAGGCTCAATCTTGCAAAAGCTCAGATATAACTACTGCCACTGGGTTATGCTCCTTCTCTCTTCTTAGGCCGATGTAAGAGAAGCCTAGCCTCCCATCTTTGATAGTTAAACTCAGCCACACTTATTGAATAAAACTCATTACAGAGACTTGTTCCATCCATGGACCGATTTGGGCACTAGCCCTGCTCCTGAATTTAATATGGTGCAAGAGAAAGTATGATGAATCCAATTTAAGGAATTACCAGGGAACATATTTCTATATAAATTTTAGAAAGTAGGTCTTTTAAGGATGTTGTAGCCTCCTACATCTTTCTTCCTGGAAAACAGCATCAATTTCCATCAAGATATTTTTCTTTCCTGAGTTCATAACTTTCCAAAATAAAGAGAAATTGCATAGTCCAAGTAACCAATGCTTGCTTACTTACCTGTATGTATGTAATTCTCTTTCTCAAAGATTAAGTGTATCATTTTCTGTCTTGTATGCAATCTGGCATCTCAGTTCAAAGGTAGATCTCAGTAAGCTATTGCCTCATTATTATTTCTACGGCAATTTACCTGAAATTTGGGAGCAAAAAAGATCTGTACTGAAACCCTGATCAGCATAGATTACAGATCCATAATCTGATCTTTTCTCCTATGCTTTATGATATCAATCCAGTCCAAACCTATTAGGTTAGAAAGCCAGAAGTGTAAGCACTATTTGACAAAATCTGAATATTGCAGTAAGCAACAAGCAAAATGTGGATGACATGCTGGCCGAAGGAAGTTTTCAGGAGGAGGTAGAAGGAGAAAAATGAGATGACCTTTACTATTTTTTCAAAAATTAGCATGACTAGCATAATGATCACGTACATTAATCCCACTTTAAATGCACTGCAACTACTAGTAATACCCTTTATTATGGTAAATATATTTAAAAACTCAAATTATACACCTGTATTTCTGGGTAGAATTACCATCTATGGGCTTTAATACCAAGATTGATTAATTATTACCACCAGTGTAACACTCTTAGGCAATGAAATAGTAATAGGCCTCAGGCAATGGATCTTACAGCCTTAATTAGCTGTAGTGCAGAAAAAAAAAGAAAAGTCATAAAGTTTTGAGAGATCAAGTACTGGAATAAGTTAGTGTTAGTTAAAATAGTCCTCATTCGTGTTTGGAATATAGAATCAAATGCTTAGACGGATCTGTGGAGTCTGGTATTTTATCTGTGATACAGTCTAGCATCATAATTTTAAAAAGGCAAAGAATCCCCTTAGTGAACAATTAAGAAATAATTTGCCTTTTGGGACATTTTCTTCCTTCTGTCAGTTGAACTTCTCTTGTTCCCTAAGATGTGAAGCTTATGTCTCTTCATAAAAACTGTTTAATCTTATCTAATGGAACTATGGTTGTTAGCATTATCGATATAAATGTCTAATCCTTTAAAAGCCTAAGCCTTTGGCCTCAGTGTATCTAATTAAAGATATTAAAGTATACAGAATGTGTGGAAAACAAAAGCCATAGGACAGGTCAGCAAGGCCAACTGAAGGGAACAGTTTTGTAAATGAGGAATAAAGAGTGCATATTGCAAGACCATGAAGATATGTCCTTATCCTTACAGTTATTACTTTATCTTTGTCATTGTCCTTTCTCTTGATTGCTTAACTTTGGAATATCTTTTCATCCTGCTCTCCTTGCTCTCTTCTTTCTTCTTTCCATTCTACGAACATTGCCACAAAGAAAGCCACATTCAGTCACTCAAGCCACTTCACGCACCTACAAAACTAAACCTATTTTGCTTTTTTCTTCAAAACACCCAAAAGGAGGGCTCATACTGCAGATTTCAAAAGGTTTCAAAACCAAAGCCAATTAAATGCAGAAAGTAACAGAAACATGATAGTAAATTAAGGTTATCCAAGTCTTTGGCAAAGAAATGGTTCTGGAGAAAGAAGACAGAAGCCACAAGGCATTACTTTTCGTCTCCTTACTCTGAAAATTGCAATGAGCCAAAGCTTGAGCTGCTCTAAACTGGTGTGAGTTTAATAATGTAACAGAATTGCAGAATCATAGAACGGTTTGTGTTGGAAGGGACATTAAAGGTCATCCAGTTCCAAACCCCTTTCCATGGGCAGGGACGCTTTCCACTAGATCAGGTTGCTCAAAGTCTCCTCCAACTTGGCCTTGAACACCTCCAGGGATGGAGCACCCACAGCTTCTCTGTGGGTGTGACAGTGCCTCACCCCGTTCACAGTAAAAAATTTCTTCCTAATATCTGATCTAAATCACCCATCTTTCAGGTTAAAGCTGTTGCCCTTCCTCCTATCACTGCACTCCCTGATAGAGAGTTCCTCCCCATCTTTCCTGTAGGCCCCCTTTAAATTTTGGAATGCTGATACAAGGTCTCCATGGAGCCTTCTCTAGGCTAAACAAGCCAAATTCTCTTAGCCTGTCCTCGTATGTGAGGTACTCCAAACCCTCTGCTAATCTTCGTGGCCTTCTTTTGTAATCATTCTAATAGATCCATGTCCAGTAGCTCAGGTATGATTGTCCTATGCCTGTATGTAGCATATAACACAATATGGTTTGGAAAGGAGGGGTACAAGGAGTGGGTATCTTTTGTTACAGCCAAGGGGATGATTTTGTAGCAACATACTCTGATGATGACATCATTTCACAATGACATCCACAGAAGCAGAGTGTGTCTATGGAAAGGCTTTACCTATGGAATGATGCCATTGAGCAATTATTTCAGTTACATGGGAGTATACACCCCCTTGAGAGTGCAGAGCTGTAAGTACATAATAAGTTTTACAAATCCAGTTGTTCTCTGTGGAACCTACTTCTTTGCTTCTTTATTTAGAAAAGTGTTTTATCATTCCAACCTAGGGGAACAAGAGTTAATACTTAGAATTTAAGTTTGGCCCCACAAGATAAGTAGTATAATCTGTTATGTACAAAGACTGCACTGGCAAGTCTTTGATTTTACTCATGCCCCATGGTATCAAATCAACAAGTTTGTCATTATGCTTACCAAAGGCAAAGATGGATAAATACAGATTGTGGATTTTATTGACTTTTTTTTTTGTTCTAAGAGAGATAATCCTCTGAGTGTGTTGTAGTACCCTCTAACTATTTTCAAAAATGTGATAGGGAAATGTCTAACCAGACTCAAACTTCTCTAAGCCAGTGAAGGAAAATTTAAAATCACATTTGGATGTGAGATACATTATAAAGGATTTTCATGCAAGGAGAGATGGCTGTAATCAAGTACTCAGTAACAGCAGGGTTCTGATTCTGCAGATGGGACATTTCTAAGCTCCTATGTTAAGTTGAATCTCAAATGATGAACTCAGTAAAATTAAGTGTAGGCCACCCTTGCAAATGTTGGAGGTTTTTGAGATCACTCTGAAGATATAGAGGTTTTGACCTTGGTGATATGCCAGTACCCGATATATGAGTATATAGTACCTGAATGCATATGTAATTCTTATTCAGCATACATTGCTGATTGCTAGATGCATACTGTTCAGATGCTGAGGTTAATTGCTTTTATATAATTTACAAAATTCATGTAACTAACAAATAGAGCTGAAGCACTGAACTGAAGACAAGTAGTAGCAGAGCATTAACAGACAAAAGTGTAGTGCAGTGCTTATACAATGCTTTATGTGGCCCTAAATGCCAAAGCCTCAATGCAAGCTTACATTTTCAAGCTGTTCTCTCTCTCACTGTGTGCAGAAACTTACTTTGTGCCTCATCTAAAATATTTATTTCTTAAACACACCCTTCTTCCACCAGTTTTTGTGGGAAGAGTTTAATAAAACCATCCTTACACTGAGGCTTCAATAATATCTCAATAGTGTTATTAAACCAAGGAACAGTGGTACCAGTGACTGTATCTTTGAACCTGAATGCAGAGAAGCTGGAGTGGAGACAGGAGCCTACATAGTCTCCTCTCAGAAGAACTCAGAGGACTGGAGTTCAGCTTTAGTTTTCAATTGAAATAAGGTTTGGGAGGAAGTTATTAGAATGTCAAACTCAAAGTTATACTGAAACGATAAGGATTTTGATATTTTAGAATAGTGTGGGCAAACCAGTCATACGCGGTTCATCTTCAGACATTCAGGAGATGGAAGGGAGCCCAAGGAGTTTAAGCCATTTCTTTGTCAATAATAGTTGCCTTTTGTTATGGTTTGAGTTAACTGGGGTTCTTCTGACTTTGGCTCACCCTTAGTCTAAAGTAACTGCATTTTCTGAAAAACTAACTGCATGTTTTTCAGACAGTTTGTCTCTAGCAGTGATAACATGGAACTTTGGTATGCAGAGAGGCTAATATTTGTACTTATTCCTCTGGTAACCAAGGCCATTTCGAGCTAGCAAAAAATGGCTGCACCTGCAGGGAGAGGCAGACAGGACAGGTGACCCCAAACTGACCAAGAGGAGTAGTCCATCCCATATTCCTCATGCTTGGTATAAAATTGAGAGATCATGAGGGTCTCACTCTCTTCTGCGATGGTCGATGTCCAGTGAGGACCTCGTTTGTCTGATGGTTCCTGATCCTGGATCCATGCGTCCCTGATTACAGTTCCTGAGTCCAACACCCTCCTGGCTGTGGACCCATTCCCCAATGTCTGCTCTACAGCACTTGTGGTGATGTATAGTCTTTGAGGGGTGGGGTGTGGGAGTAATCTTGAATATTTGTATTTATTTTCATTACTTTCTGATTATTTTAATCATTATTATTATCATCATTTCATTAAAATTGTAGCTTTAGTTTCTAATCTGCAAGCCTTTTTTCCTCTCATTTTCCTCTCCCTTCCTTTAGGGGTGGTGGAGTGGAATTTGGGAGTCCAACTACACAAGTTTATCAAAAATTAGCTGGGTCAAGGCTAAACACTGACAGTACTTTTAGTGCCCAACATGAGGCATAACAGGACCCTTCTTGCACAGAATAGCTCTGAAAATGATCTAAGGATTGTTACCTCTGTCATGTTTTTAAGTTCAAACTGCATCCCAAATAATTAGACTGCAAATTATCTCCATAATTAAGTGTACCTCTGGGAAAGTGAGAAAATAGACTTTTCTTTCAAACTACTGTTTTAAGCCAATATCCTATCTCCCGCTGTTTCCAGCTTTGATTGTCTCAAAAGCAATGGAAAAAATGTAAGGCTATATTCTTTTTTTCAAATTATCTTCCTTATTTTGGTCTGGAGAACTCTTAGTAAGGATTCTTATTTTTCCATAAATTTTCACCTCTTTTTAGTTTGGGTTTTTTTTGTGGTTTTTTGGTTGGGTTTTTTTTTCAGATTCCTTGCTTAAAACTTTTATAGGACATTATTGATCATTGCCTCAGACAGAGAAATTGTTATAATTTAGGAATCTTTTTTTTTCCAATTCTTAATGCTGGATTAGGTGGCGAGACTAAATTGTCTTCGAGAAGCCCTTTCTTTTTTTTAAAGTTTGATGACATAGTGAGTCATTCCAAGAGTGTAAATATACATGTAGGGCTGACTGTGAAGAAAATGAGGTAGCGTTGATATAAGTCCTCTTCCCACTACTATAACAGTGACATTTTTCATTTTGCAACTTCTTTATATGTTATCCTGTGTTAATGACTGTGTAGATAGAAGTCAACATTTTTATAAAATATAGAGGAAACCTAAGTGATAAAGCTTGCATAATTGTAAGTCTAATTTGTTATTTCTAATCTGCGAAAGATTTGCATCATGTAATACTACCATGTTCAAACGTTCTGGTTATATGACTTTACGACAGCTATAGGAAGACCAAGCGGCAACACACATTTCCTAACAAAAGGAGCATTGGGAGGGTGACAGCTGACACCTATGAAGTGATGAAGGTATCTTGGGTATCTTTGTCAAGCTACAGCCTAAGGCCAGTCTTGTTGGAGATACAAGGAACTGTTAAAAGTACTGACAGGCATTTTACGCAAAAAAGAATTGAGGAAAAATGAAGGAAAAAACAGTGGGGAATTGTATTTGTTATTATAATTTGTTCTTAACACAAAATAGAACAGGAAGAGAAAACTTTTTTTCTTTGAGTGGCAGAAATGTAAACAGGAGAATTATGATTCCTTTTGAGAAATTATGGTTTGCTTTATTCATGGCACAAAAGAAAACTGCACGTAGTGTGCTAGTGAAGTATTTACTAGAAGGCATTCTGTTAACTTTTCCATGAAGGAACCTTCAGTCTGAGAGACCCCTTAAAGCTATAACCTTTTAAGTAATTATGTGATTTTTTTTCTTCTATAGTGTGCTGGATGAAATGCATTCTTAAAACTTTCAATAAGTTTGGTATGGGGTAATCCACAGATCTGATGTGCCTCTCAAGAGTAACTCTTCATAAACTAGCATATACCGAGTAACTCACAACACTAAGAAACTAAAATTTTCCCAGATACTTGTAAAATACTTCATATGAAAATAACTCTAGTTAGATTCTTGTACACTTTTTGGTTTCTCTGAGCTGGAGCTTCTGTTTTACAGACCTCTTCCTGTTTTTAAACCATTTAATGACACCAGAAGTCAAAACTTTTTGAGACTTTAGAAAAGTAAATCCTTTCATTTTATTGTTATGATTACTGCTGTAATTGCCGGAGGGGTGCATGTGTTACCAAAGTGTGGCTGCATATTATAACTGTAACAATTGTGAAGACCTTCTATACAGATGTATAAAATCTTTTTCAGTGCAGCTTTTCCAGCCTGCAGGATATGTCCTGTGTATCAGCACAAAAGCAAGGCCAGAAGGAAAAGAAATGCTGACTTTAGCTAAGAAGAAGCCACCAGATTTGAGGTCACCAAATTTTAAGACACTAGCAAGATGACTTCAGTCTTGAATTCTGAAATGACCTATATTATCTGTCACTGCTATGTCTCTAAAAATAGGTTTTAGATATTCTGAAAAAGGGTGCTCAGCTGCACCTGTAGGATGACTAGTTAGTACAGGCATTAACATAACTGTCAGCTGGGTGTTAGATGGCAGCTTCTGGGTAGCCGCTGGCTCATTGCAGTTGTAGTTTTCCTACGGTCTTAAACACAGAGGTAAGCTGACAGAATCCACAATAATATAATAAAGGTCTTTAAAGGTCTGGTTTTGGTTGGTTGTGAGGGTTTTTTGTTTGATTTTTTCAGAAATGTGTAGAGATGTAATTGAGATAAAATATTTAATTTATTGAGCAGTTGAATTCTAACATTCATTGCTTTGACTCTAACATTAAACCTGATAACAAACTGGCAATTCTGAAAATACAGTGCTTACTTGTATTCTCTGTGGAGTAACAGCCAATCTGGCACCAAAAGGAAGAGATAACAAGCAGCATAATCACCTAATATAAATAAGATATATGTTGTTTGTTTTCCATTTTGAAAATACCACCTTCCTATACCTTCCTATATCTCATATTTAAATTGTGCAGTATGCCCACCTGCGTGCACTCATTTCAGTTAAAATATAAACTGAAACAGTTCTTAATTCTGACGAAAAAATAATATCAAGAAATACATGTAAACAGTTATATCTCAAATAATCTCTTTTCTCCCATTTGCTTCAGCGCAAACTCTCTAACAGTGAGTATCAGTTTAAAACGCTACTTAAAATAATTTTTGTCAAAGGAAAAGTAAAAGATGATACTCTGTAGTCATTTGTTTCATCAGTACAATCGACAGCTTGACAAATGTCCCTTGTCAAATGGAGCTGCAACACATACTCTACAAACTCTTTACATTTCATGCCGATAATTCCCTCACTATGCAGAATGTGTAATAACAATGTAGTTTTCCTCTTGCATGGTAATACCTGGCCTACACCTCAGGTGAACACACACAGAGGTGTTTTCCTCTGAGTAAAACAAATGGAGAACTCAGTGTAGTCAGCAGTTAGCACGCAACAGCAGCATGTCTTATATAAAATACCTGTAATACTATTCTATTGTGGAAGCTGATGAAATAGTAGCGGCCTATCCTGAATTTTTCATATGATATGCATGTTTGTTCTCAAACATAAAGCCTAAAAGTAGGTCCAGCATGCGTATTTAAAATGCAGGAAAGTGTCCTGTGGCTATGCATTGATAGCCTTCTAACATCAAAATGCAACAAAGCAAATTTAGCACAACAGCAATAGTAAAATTTCACAGTCCAAATAGGCTTCTCTTTATCTCCTTAGTCTGTCAAACTACTGCTTTAATTGTTTGTGGAAAGGACCATAAACTACAGGTTTTCATGTTAAAAGTTAATAAGAATGTAAATCTAAAAAGTAAAGAGTAGCTAAAGTGGTAACTTTGGAGCAGTAAGCAGAAGTGGGTGACATTATCATCTGTGAAACATTAAAAAGTTATGAAAATTATAGTTTTTGTTTAATTCTGGCCAGCCTCCATGTTTTGCAGCTGATAGCCTTTACTTTGGCAAACTCAGATATGGTTTTTACTAAACTGAAAATTAATTTTGCGGTTTACTTTACAATTAAATTTATTACATGAAATATAGAATAGAAGGCAAAAATAAACTGTTGTAAAATACTGATAACTTCAGAAGTTCAGGTTTCAAGTCTCAGCTGAAAAATGTTACTTCATTTCTAACTGATTATAAACAGTTATCTCTGAAAGAAAGAAAAGATCTCTGTTAATACCTGACTGTTTTTTTATATTGATCAGTACTGCAATGATGGTGCAAAACTGTAATTCTCTTTTCCCTGTTCTTTAAAAAAGCTTTAATTCCTTCAGAATAAAGCCTGTATTAGCAGTAACTGTAACAAAAACACACAGAGATGAAAAGGGGGGAGAGGGAGACACAGGGAATATGTTGCCATAGCACAGATTTTCAGTGGGCATTCATCTTGAAAGCTCAGGAAGATCAGGTTATTCTATTATAAAGATCAGTAGGGATCACCAAATTATTCAAAATAGTATTAAATATGTTTAAATTATATTAACTCAAACTAATTAATTAATTGGTTTATTTTGAAACTTCTCAGAAAAAAAAATGTGTACTTAGTATAAAAGCAGCAGTGTTTAGAAGAAAGTAGTTCATTCATAACTTATTTAAGAAAGTCCTTGTATACCTTCTTGAGCATAAAAGACATCTCAACCTTAAGTATAGAAGTACCTATATATCATGCTTCTGTAATATTTTAATCATGGTGCATTGAAAAGATTTTATGCCATCCCCAAAGCACTCCTACAACTTAGTATTAGAAATAGGTTAAAAACTATTGAAATTCTCACTCTTTTCCATATACGAAGATAAGATTTCTAGAAACAGTGATCAAGTCTGAAAGTAATTACAACTTCACTTGCATGAATAATGATTAATACACTCTTAGAATCATGCATGTGAACCTTGCCCTCACTTGTGTTTCAAAACTCATTACTTCTTAATTAGCAATAATAATGACTGGGAAAAACCCCAAACAAACAAACAAACAAACAAAAAGATGTCTTTGGGGAAAAGAAAATAATTTTTGTGGGAAACTTCCACTCAGATTTTTTTATTGTTATTTTTATTCTGCTGTAAAGTGAAACCCAAGGTCTTTCCAAACTATCTGTACCCTTTAGCCCCCTGGAACCCTAATCCATTCTGCAGTAGCCTATTGGATTTCTCAAATGTGAAAGAATCCCCAGTTTATAGGATTTGGAACAAAGACCTAAAGTTGGATTTCCTATATTTCAGGTGCTCAAACACGTGCACTTTGTGAACTGTAAAAGTCACCTAATCAAAAATGTACAATACACTTCTAAATATTTGCAGAAAATTTCATTTCTCATAAAAAGCAAACATCAATAACTAACTACTCTAAGTTTGAAGTACGTTTTTATGTTTACAGTTGTATGATTATATACACACTTAGGTCTGGAATCTAAAATTAGTTTGCTATTATACACGCTGGTTCTAGAGTAAATCCTGTGATTTTCAGATAGCTTACCCTTTCTCTCACTATTGGGCTGACACGACTCAATCAGAGGGCCTATCTGACTAGATGCTTTTGCCCTCTTCTTTTAATGGTTTCATACACTTCCATTTCTCAGAACTCCTTGTTGTTTTAGCTACTGCAAAGAAGTGGTACTTAGTGACAGATTTATGCAACAACAACAACAAAAAGAAATAGTAATTTTCTTAGAATGCCTTTTTTTCCCCTAAGATTGGCTAAATAAATTACTTGGTATTTTTATCCAAAGGAATACTCTTAATTTTTTTTTACATCTGTTTATCCCTTTGCAGTTTATCATCAGGCAAAGCATCGTACTGCTTTTTCTATTTCCTTGTGTCTGTGCCACTATATTCCTTCAACACTCTTTTCTTTCGCTCTATGTAGATGTTTCTGTCAGTCTCTGAACTCATAAGCGCAGACAGCCAATTACCCATTGCAAAGGGGAATTTTCCTTAGTGGTCCTTGCTTTTGAGAATAAATTCTAAGAACATCTCTAGGGAAGTATTTTCTATATATTTGTGACTCTGAAACATTCGTTGTATCTAAAACCTGAATGAAACATTCAGTAATTTATGTTTATTATGCTAAACTGGATAAAGTGATAACTCTGAAACTACAAGACAGTCTCCCTTCAGTAGCACTGATGTAATGCAGTACTTACACTTTCCTTACAAGTAAAGCACTTTCACAGACAGTGCCAGTAAGTGCTGAAAAAATAATCATGTTATGGAGGAAAGAAGATGTGGCAAGGGTTCACAGATGAACTAATGGAAGGCTGCAGCCCCTTCAGGGCTTCAACAGAGCACCTCTCTGAATCACAGTGCTTCCTGTATCTCTTGCCGAAATTGGCAGTGATTTCTGGTACAGCTGTGTCCTAACAAGGAAACAACAGGTTTGCTTCCCTAAGAAAACATGTATGCAAACAGGGCTTTTATAGACAAGTCAAATGCTGAGGTAGAGAAGATTGGGCAGAACACATGAAATGAAGAAACTTCTAAAAGATATGATATCCATAGGAAAAAAAAGTAGTAGAAAAGATGCTGACTCTAGGAGAGAATTAAGTGAAAACAAAATGCTGACATTCAGTTCTTCATGGAAGACAATTCTGGTTCTCTATTTTTATTCTTAAGGTCAATCCCTTAAACGCCTTCTGTATTTAGCGAGATTTAGTATTACAAGAATTTATGGCTGCTGCTGCAAAACTTGGATTCTTGAGTCCCTTTATACTAGTAATTCTATTGCTGTCAAAAGCATTACTCATGTCAGAGTCCATGAACTTATATAGATTTTGAGGAAGTATTACAAGACTTTTAACAGATGTGCGAAATATTTCTTGTTTACCACAGCAGCATATTAGAATTAACAATGTTTAAAGAAGATCTAGTTGGAATGACTATTTTCAAGCAATTCAACAGGAACATATTGTTTCATTTAAGTATAAATTCTAAGGAAGAAATAGATATTGAAAATATTCAAACCAGTTCACAGAAACAGGCTGCAACTTTCTAGCTAGAAGAGGAAAAGCTGTCAGAACCCAGCCCTGTGTGTCTTTTCCTTTGCATAGTTTTTTTTAGTTTTGTTTTATGGTGTTTTGAGTGTGCACATCAACTGACAGATCAGTAAGTAGCTAAGATTAAATGAAATTACCAGGTATACAGTACCAGTAATTTATAATAAGCAGCCATCTCAAGGTACACAGAAAATGAAGAATTCTCCTAGGAAAGAATTTACAGTGGAAGAGTTAGCATTAGTGTCACGGAAAAATTAGGTAGTTAACAATTTTTTAGCAGCAAAGCACTACCTTTATAAAGTCCTTCTCAGTTTCATAAATCTAGTCCACATCAGAGAGGATTTTGAGCAGCAATGGAGCTATATGAAGAATATGTGGACTGTTACCGTTCTGCCATTACTGCTGATACACTGTTGGGTTATCACACCATGTCTTTTTCATCTTTTTATGATCTTTACATGCCCTATAGCTCCTGTGACATTACATTTAATCATCTTTAACAGCTTGAATGTCAAAAAGTTAAACAGTTTTAACTATCCTCTTTTTTTGACTTTAACAATATGCAACTTAACAGCACCTATGCTGAGCTCATTAGAGCTATTGACAGATTTTTTGCTATCCCGTGCTGATGCCCTCACCATTCTTAGGATCATGTGATACATTTGTGCACTATTAAACCTACGGAAGGTGATTTTATTACAGCCATGATCTTCCTTTGATACCATTCTGCCATATAACTTGTCTCTCACTAATTGCCTAGGTGTTAGTCACAGTTTTTTCCATATACTGTCTATAGCTGTAGAGAGAACAACTAATAATGCAATCCATCATCTATAAAGCCTCAGATTTTTTTCAGAATAATTAATCTATTCTTATGTCTTTATTAAAAGCTTAATTCAGAAATTCTTTTCCAAGCATTCCAGTTTCAGCCCTATTTCTGATAATTACAATATCAAACACAAATTCGGATTACTGATGATCAAGAAAGATGAGTTCAAATTGCAATAGGTGCTGCAAGACTGATAAGAGGAATAGAAAATTTATCTTACATGGAGGGTCTAACATATTCATAAAGTAAAGCATAGGAGTGAACAAGAGTATCTTTTATAATACATTGCAGATGAGATTTCTTTAAGTTAAAGAACCCTGATAAAATCTATAAGGACTTTCTTTCTATGAAGCAATACTTTAATGGTAAATAAGTTGAAAATTATTCTATAATCATCTTCTGGGGGAAGAAACTTATGAGGTTTAAGCTTAGAAAGAGCTAAGTTTCTGAAGTAATTATTTTGTATGGCTGCAAGGAAGAACAGGAGTTGTATTTGATGTTTCCAAGTCCTGTCATATTTCCACTGCTTCTAAATTTTTTTCCTTCTTTTACAAATAATATGAAAGAAAACTTTCTTGCTTCCTTCAATATATTTCCAAATGTTTCAGGTTGGTATAAGACACTCTGAATGTGTCTTTGTGACCTTTCTGACATTAAAATATTTCCAGATCCAGTTGCACAGTCAGCTTGCCTCAACAGCACAGGGCAACATAAGATTTGCTGTGCTGGTCAGTCAAGTAATGAGAACAGTGGAGTACCTGCTTTGATATTGCACTTCTAGCAACCTTGCCCAACAGTGAATGCTTTACCCCTACTGCTTTACTGCTTTGTTTCCATTTTATTTCTGAATAGAAAAAGTTGGAATGGCACAAATCTGCAACTGTTGGATGAGCTACTGATGGTAGAAACCCTGAATTTTCTGCACGATTAGATAATCTCCTAAAATATTTATATGAAACAGCTATTGATAACTCCACATCTGGACTACTGTGTCCGATTCTGGGCTTTCCAGTGCAAGAGACACACCAGAGAAAGTCTAGTGAAGGGCCACTCAGTAAGAGAATGGAGTATCTCTCATGTGAGGTAAGGCTGAGAGAGCTGAGGCTGGACACAGGGTGATCTTGTCCATGTATATAAATACCTGAAGGAAAGGCATGAAAAAGTTGGATCTAGGCTCTTTTCAGTGGTACCCAGTGAAGGATCAGAGAATATGGGCACAGACTGAAACACCTGACATCAAGAAACATTATTGTGACTATGACTGTGCACTGCCACAAGGTTGCCGTGAAAGGTTGTGGAATTCCCATCCTTGGACGTATTAAAAAAACATCTGGACATGGTCCTGGGTGATGTTCTCTAAGTGGCCCTACTTCAGCAAAGGAGTTGGACAAGATGGTCTCCAGAGGTCCCTGCGAACCTCAAACATTCTATGATTCTGTGAACAAGGGGTTTCATTTAGACAACGGTATTTTCAGAAAATGAGAGATCATTACCAATTTGGAAAAGAGAAGTGATATATCAGTAACCGCACTGGTATTTGATGAGAACTTTTCAATCTTCAGTACATTCTCGTTTCCTGGTTACCATTATTTTTACTTCTATTATTAGAGACTTAAGTATAAGTTCAAAGTAAATTAAGTATATTTTCTAAGAACAGTTAATAGAAACAAATTAATATTTTAAGTTTCACAGTTTATTTTCTGGGTTTTGGTAACTATATAGATTTCTTACATGGTCAGTTTTGATCCCTTTTTAAAAATATATCTTAATTTTACTATTTCTAATTAAATATTTCTTTGGTTTTTTTCATCTTGACTTTCAGAAGACTTTTTCTTACCTTGAGATTTTTCTCAGGAACAAGAAAAGGCATTTCTCTACCCGAAATCCACTACCTCTGAAGGTTTCTGCCTAAGCTTAAACTTTTCCATCTGTCCATTTATGTAAGACATAGTTTCCTAAATTTCACTTGCACAATATGAACAGATGCAACCAGGTTTATAATCTCATGCTTGGACTCAGTTCATGATAGGATTAAAAGAAATATACTATTCTCAGCAGAAGCGTTGCCATTGAAAGAAATGGTAGTTACTAGGCATTATTTGAATACATCAATACAGAATTGATCCTTGTACTTTCAGTCTGTCTCCAGAGCAAATAGTAATAATATTCTCCATAAATACTTGCAGATAGCTACTTCTGCTTCCTTCAATCAAACCAAAAATTATACAACACTCTATCACTCTTTAGAGAGTTTCCAGATGTTTTTCAGGCAATTTAATTTCTAATTGGACATAATCTATACATTTATCAATCTTGTTCAAGACATTATTAAATTTGTCAATGAGTCAGATTTACTTTTCTACTTATTTAGATATTTCCATTTTTTGTTTGGCTTGTACGTTTCTTTGCAATAGGTTTTTCACTGCTACAGCTCCTTACACAAACAGATACTTCTGTCAAGGAATATACCTATGCCAGCAAAAGCATATCTGTCTGTTGATGGTTTCCTTAGTTTAAAGAGTATGGTTTTGGCTCAAGCTTAAAAAAGATAAATCCTACTCTACAAGGCATGGGAAACGTAACATAACATAGTGTAACGTAATACAATGTAATATAATATCAAAAAATGTTTTTAATTGTGTGCCTTTAATGATCAATCCTCTTTCAAATACATATTTTTCTGGGAAAATCACAAGTGTTTTTTCAGTAAATGTCTACTTGAAGTTCTAAATATCTGCCACTTTACTGACTTCTTGTTCAATAACAACATGTCAGTACAAGGAAAACAATAATATCAGAAATAAAATGTTGGCAAAACAGACAATCTTGCTCAAAATCAAAGGATTTGTTTTCGTTATTAAGGAAAAGTACTTTACACAAAGTGCCCATTTATGTCAGCCTAATTTATTTTGAATTAATATGAAGTTATGACTACTCTATGATTATCAATTGATTTTTATTAAGAATAGTGCAATTAAAGTATGTTCATAATTAATTTATCTGGATATACACAATGAATAATTGCTAGGAGCATTAGAGATGAGTGAAAAAAAAAACCCTTTCTGGTAATAGAACAGGTATTGCAAGATTCCATAGCTAGTGCAGGTTAACAACTCTATTGCACCTTTCCTTTTTTAACAATATAAACGGGAGGGATGGTCCCAAGATATTTAGATATTATTACCCACCTTCACTTTTATTGTTATTCAGGAGACCTGGTGCCACTTGAAGCATGTTCCATCCTCTGAAGAATCCAGTGTTGGATTTATGGCAATATATTGATCTTTAAGAGCTGTGTTTAGAAACATTGGTCTCTACACTAAACTTTCAATTGATTTTAAACAGAATTATTTCCAAAGTAATTCAACGGTCATTTATTTATGAATCCACAGGAACCACAGATCTTTTTCTTTTTCTCTTTTTCTCTTTTTCTCTTTTTCTCTTTTTCTCTTTTTCTCTTTTTCTCTTTTTCTTTTTCTTTTTCTTTTTCTTTTTCTTTTTCTTTTTCTTTCTCTTTTTCTTTCTCTTTTTCTTTCTCTTTTTCTTTCTCTTTTTCTTTCTCTTTTTCTTTTTCTTTTTCTTTTTCTTTTTCTTTCTCTTTTTCTTTTTCTTTTTCTTTTTCTTTTTCTTTCTCTTTTTCTTTCTCTTTTTCTTTCTCTTTTTCTTTCTCTTTTTCTTTCTCTTTTTCTTTTTCTTTTTCTTTTTCTTTTTCTTTTTCTTTTTCTTTTTCTTTTTCTTTTTCTTTTTCTTTTTCTTTTTCTTTTTCTTTTTCTTTTTCTTTTTCTTTTTCTTTTTCTTTTTCTTTCTGAAAGGTGGAATCCGAAGCAGTGTCTTGACTTGATACAAAGTATTCACCCAATAGTGCTTCCTTAAGCTATATTTCTGGGAATTGAGATTATCAGCCAACAGATGTATTTAAAACTAAACTAAACTAAGTCTCTTGTGGCACAAGCAGAGTACATGGACATATCTAAGAGGAAGCAGGAAGTGAATAGCACTAAAGAACTAAAGAAATTACACAGAGTATATTTCCAGTAAGAAAAGAAGACAGTTCTCTAGGAAGTATTTCAAAACATTTTTTTAAATTGTTCTCTTGACTTATACTCAAAACAGAAATACAATTGCAGAGAGGCATGTAAAATTATATATGCGAGTATTCCTCATGCAGTTACCAGTTTGGTAACTGGTTGATAAATACTTGGTTTATAAAATGCTAAATATAATTTTTTATAGAAGGTCAAAATTCACCAGAGGAGACTGAGTCCACTGAAATGTACCCCAAACCCAATCTGCCCTTAAAATTTTCAAATGAAAACACTTTCAAAGTAATTTCTAAAATTTATGGAAAGTCAAATATGAAGTTACTGACATATATAGTGGAAGAGGTATGTCTTCTTGAGTCTTACAGTTCTATCATGCCAGTAACATTAAAAAGAAAAATATTATATAGTTTATCATTATTATTTTGTCAGTATGTAAGTGTCTTGTGATATTATTAAATCTACACAAGTATAGAAATAGATCTGCATAAAAGGCATACTGTGATTACTTATGCTGCAGCACGCAGGGTGCCATCATAGTCATTGCTCATGTTTCCTTCCTGTGTTCAGGGTGACGATTCAGCGAATTTCAAATCCATGATTCCGCAGAAGTTCTCTCTTCTTTCCATGTTCTTAGACCATTAGCCACACTGAAAACTATTCCAGTTTTCATTGTCTAATGCAAAGGAATAGCAAGGGCTGTGATTCATCCACCGATGCAGGAAGAATATTTGCTCAAAGACTGAACTGAGTAATATGCTTATCCATATTTATGGTGATAGAAAAGAAAGTCTTTATATGTATAAGCAAGGTTGGACATGGATGTTTGGAAAAGCATACACAGACATTATCCTGAGCATTTGAAGAAATTACTGAACATATTGTAAAAGAGAGGTCTATGAATGTTAAAAAAAAATCTGCAGTCCTTTAAAGAGAATTTAAACTCCTACCTTTTAAGTGAGATAAACATAAGAGTACGAATGTAATTATGCTTTTCTACAGACTTTCATTGACAGAAACATGGGATATACACATGATACTGCTACAGATCCTACCCATAGAATTTACTGCTTAGAGACAGATGTTTGACAGAAAAGAGGGAAAAGTCTTGAAAAAGACAAAGAAAGTAAACAAATGACGTAATCATTTCCACACCACTTTACACTGTAAATACAAGTGTAAACACTTGTTTTGTTTCACATTTGTTGCTTCCTTCCCCATAACTTACTAATTCTAATGGATAAGGCATGTTCTTATGGGTTTGTAATCTAGAACATCTAGCCAGTCCTCCATGAGCAATAGTGTTTTAGGCAGATTTTCCAGAAAATTAATTTGCTCTGTCATACTTCGGCCTTTACCTTTTCCTCTGAAGATAATTATATTTGATGACAGTCTTGCATAACATGCATCTTACCAGTAATAGAATATCTTAAAAGTTTTGTAAGAGCATTATAATAATATAGCATCAAATTTATCTGGACATGTTCAATGCACTCCTATACTATCAAATGTCATTTCAGCAACCATTCAGATAAGTCTTTGAGCTTCACTGGAATTTATCTCTGAGGGTATTTGAGAACATTAATAATGAATCACAAGCAATTTTTACTAAATATAGCAGCAGTAAGCTAAAATCTATGGTTAGTAGCACAGAGTGGATTCCTAGCGTGGGAGTAAAAAACAAGTTAAAAAATAATGCAGTAAATGACTAAAGATTAAAATAGTAATTTATTTGCCTAATTATTCTATGAAGTTGGGTTTTTTTAAAATGTATTTCCTGAAGGAAAATGGCCATGAATGTGGAAGCCAATATTGTTTTTTTGCCTGTATGAACTTGGACACAAAGTGCTGAAGGTACTGTATTCACAAGTAGGCACATAACTTGACCCCTAAGAATTCAGTGTCTTCCCTCATTCAGGGACTTGGACTCTCAATGGTATAACGATAACACTATAAGTCTTGAAATATTTCCTGTTTCTGAAGAGTGGTTTGGAGGTAGAAATCTAGTCTAATAAAATATGGTATTGGTAATAAAATATAAGTAGAAATACTGTAACTTCACTTGCTGTGCTGCTGGCATAGTGCAACCTGTCCCAAACTTTGCTTTCTCTGCTTGCAACAATTGTTGGTCTTTGATCATTTGCAAAACATTTTCTATTTCATGAGTCCCTGAAGGACTCATGGACAAGGAGCATGTCCTCTTGTTCATAATGTATCATTGCCATTCAGTAGTGAGAGAGGTTAATTATTCTGCAATTGTTGCCTGGTGTTTACTCGCTTGAACTAATTTCCACGGAAGCCATCAGGAGAGGTGAGGAGTACAAACTGAGCAAGAACCTTCTAGCACTGATAGTTTGAAAAGAGCATAGTCTATCTATTCTTAGATTTATCACTTTTTAGTATCAAGCAGCAGATTGTCTCTATAGTGGTAGGTGTTGACTAGTGAGGTGGAAAGACTTTGCCAAGAAACTCATGGCTATGATTACTTTGACAAATAAAATTAATGAATTCTACAATATTTTCAAATGTCTTCTGAACTCCTTATAGAGTTTCAGTAAAGTTTGTTTATTATATCTACAGTTCTGGAATATTGTTTAGAGTTTGTTCAGTTATATGTATGTATAATATATAGAATTAGTATCACTCTTTCATTTTGTATATATATACATAAAAGCAACACAAAATAGTAGATTTTGTTATCTATATCACATTGCATATTTTTCTCCTTATGATTTCCATGGTGTGTTTGATATAATCGTTTTAACACAAACAAAATGAGCTTACCTCCAGGCAGCAGTTTGAAAAAAATAAGCTTCCACATCAGGCATGATTGGGAATGTGTAAGCATCTCTGAAATCAACAGGGACCATTGAAGAATTGGCCATATATTGCAGACTTAAATTGACATCTAATAGATCCTTAGAAGGCAAGGTTGCTGCTGTTCTGGCTCATGCTTATATTGCTCTGCTTAGGTGTGCTTACAGGTTTCGACATTTTTGCAGAAGCAAGAGCAGCTCTTTTTCTAAGGGGGGAAAAACAACCTTTCCCACAAGCATCAGTTTTGCAAGCACATAAAGGAGCTAAAATCTTGGTTGAGTCTCTTAATGTGAGTCTGTAGTGCCACAGAGGGCCCCTACTGGCCCTAAGATATGTTGACCTAGTAATTCATTTAGTCGTGGGTTATTTCATTTGTTTCCATGTGTATGATTACTATGTACTAATCATGATGGGTTCCTTAGGCTACCTGCTATCAAACTAGAACATAATTCAAAGCAGCATACAAGTTGTATATTATACAAATCTTGTTATCTTTGTTTATTTAGGAAGTAGTAAACATCTTTTAGCACTGTGTGAAGTGAGGATGCCCATGGCCATGAGGTCTTCTGGTTCCAAACTCTAATTTGAGGTATTGCAATCGTTCCTGAAAACTGTGAAATGATCTACACGGTCTCTTCCAAAGGAAATATAATGATTTAGATGTGTTATATTTTGCAAGTGCCAGCAGAATCCTAAAAAAATCTCTTTCAGCTCATTTCTTAACCCACACTGGATCTCAGATGTGAGCTGCAAGCAATTTTTCGTGGTCATGTTTGTTGGAGACTATTAGAGGTACAGATGCTGTGTATTTGGCAATACACATTAGGGAGGCTCAGGTTGGGAATCAGAGGTCCTGGTGATGCAAATTGTAATATAAAATCTCAACTTTATAAGGAATTATTGACAGTAGCTTATTGTAAGCTTTAAATATTTAATCTAATAAAATCATGAGCCCAGGCAAGTCATATGTTTGAGTGCTACTTTGGGGAAATCGTTGCAGTGTTTATTGTATGTGGATGAATAAACAAGGGCAATGTAAACTGTTTTACGGGATTTTTTTTAAATCAAATTTAGAGTCCAAGGACCTTTCTTGCTTCAGATTTTTGTAAAGCTAATTCCCTGCAATTCAGTCAGTTCACTACAAGAAATTGCGATAAGTCTGATGGCATCATGAAGAGAATCAAAAAGTGCTTATTACATTTTATAAATATCACATACATCATCTACTTGTTATATCTGCCTGACAATGCAGAGTTAAATCTTGGAGACTGTTAAAATAGATGGAGACATATTTAAGTCATATTAAGGAAATCTGTGAAAGGCTATATCAATTAAAGTCCTACTTCATTTCATTTAAGCCAGCAAAGTAAGATTTTGCAGACTCTGTATGAGAAAACATTGCAGGAAAATATAAAACACAACCAAAGTGCTCAATAACTGTTCAGGTTCTTACCACATTAAAAGAAACAACGCACCTCAGGACTGAACCTAGGGGTATTGAACCACTGATGGACTTCAAGCCTACACAGGTGAGAGGTTGAATATCTTGCCAAAAATTACAGTAGACTCATTCACTCCCACTGAATGTTTGACACCCTGGCCTGTGTCTGATATGCAGCAGCTTGGTCACTCGTACACTTTATATTCCACCTGGAAAGGAGCAAATACCAGGTTTATTAGGAAGCAGAAACACACCCTCATCTATCTCTCAAAAAAGATTATTCCTTATTCATTGCAGCCAGATCATAGAATCATAGAATAATTTGGTTGGAAAAGGCCTTTGAGACCATTGAGTCTAACTGTACCTGTCCACTGCTAAACCATATCTGCTAACCCTGAGCACCATATCAACCTGTCTTTTAAGTATCTTCAGAGTATTTAAAAGGCTTAGCCACTTCGCTGGGTAGCCTGTTCCAGTAGCTGATAACCTTTTCAGTGAAGAAGTTTTTCCTGGTATCTAATCAAAACCTCCCCTGGCACAATTTGAGGCCATTTCCTCTGGTCCTATCACTAATTACATGGGAGAAGAAATCAATACCCACCTTGCTACAACCTTCTTTCAGGAAGTGATAGACAATGATAAGGTCTTTGGTCAGCCTCCTTTTCTCCAGACTAGACAATCTCAGCTCCCTCAGCTGCTGCTCGTAAGAATTGTTCTCCAGCCCCTTCAACAGCTTTGTTTCCCTTCTCTGGATGTGCTCCAGCACCTCAACGTCTTTCTTGTAGTGAGGGGCCCAAAACTGAGCACAGTATTCACGATGCAGCCTCACCAGTGCTGAGTATAGGGGCATGACCACTTCCATAGTCCTGCTGTCACACTATTTATTTCTGATACAGGCCCGGGTGCCATTGACCTGCTTGGCCACTTGGGCACACTGCTGGCTCATTTTCAGCTGGTTGTCAACCAGAACTCTCAAGTCCTTCTCTGCATCAGTTGCCCAGCGGTCATATTGACTGTCTTTCTGCTGAGAGTCAGGTCTGCTTGGATGAGTTTTGGTTTCAATGTGTTTTGTTTGCTTGGTGTTTTTGTGCTAAATATTCAGCAGTGGAATGAGTTAGAATGGAGAATGTGCTTAACTGTACTAGTACTTTTCCTATGCTTGAAGTAGGCTCCAGGTGGAAAGTAGTCTTTTTTTTTTTTTTTTTTTTAAGTTGCTACATTGCAGTTAAAATGTGTGTGAGCTCTGCAAATGCTTATTCTTCTTGCTCTGTCTCTGACTCCCAACTGAGAATGGTACGTAACGGTATGGATGCTATTCCTCTCCTTGGTTATAAGAGTGGTCCTTTGCTTGGTTTCGGGGGAGGGGGGGACAATGGTCAAGCAGCGTCACTATATTACAAAGGTAAGGAAAGTTAAGAGGAGCATAGAGGTACATTCCTATTGTAATGATGGAATATTAACAAATAAGGGTTGATGTGTAATAGAGAGTATAGGCTTTTGCTGTTCAACATCTATTTCTGACTTGGATCCTTGGGGTGAACTTCAATGTAATGTCTGTTTAAAGAGATGGTCCCAAGATTGTTTAATAAACTAAACCCTTCTTTCATAAGGGTTAATGAATGACTGAAGGATTGGAAGACTAAAGAGAGGTGAAAAACGCAGATCTGTAATTCTATTACTGTGAGACAAAAGGCATAAAATACTACTTTAAATCACAGTGTGATTAAAAATTCAAAAGGATACCAACATCCAATTTTCTAACCAAATATAGTAGTAGGAAAAAAGCCTCCTGTATTTGTATTAAAAGGGTTTAGTAACATTTTATTTCTCTCCTCTTCCTTTGATGTAGGATACAGGCATATCTACAACCTACACATTCTCTGATTATTAGGGGAGCCATATTAAGGAAATGGGAAAGAAGATTATTCGCTTGGTTAGGAATGAAGGAAACAGAGAAAAGGCCCATCTTTTTCCTTCTTTAAAGAATACTGCTTTGCAGAACTTGTAGGTGTATCCATGTTTCCATGGATAGCTTATGCTAATGTACAGTGGAAGTAAAGCAGGGATAAACCACAACTGAAAAACTTCTAATTTGCATTCAGTGCATTTAGCTCTGTTGAATGCAGATGTGTGCAACAAGACTGTCGTGGTTACTGAGTCATCCAATTCTCTCTGAAAAGAAGAGGATCACACCACCTGAGACAGATACTAGAGGTGCTGAAAAATGTGAGTTTTCTTGCAAATTCTGAGAGGACAGACAAGGACACAACTGTTTTCTTTTGAACCTGTACAAATGCTTCCCTATGGGAAAGAAGTCACTCCTTCTGTGTCCTTTGTGTCCTACATAACTTCAAATACACAAAAGAATTTGGTCAATCCAGGGGGGAAGAAACAAAAAAATTATTTTATTTTAGTTCTTAAAAAAATACTTAACTTTTTAATATGAATGCTTAACTGTTAGAAATATATTAAATGTTTTTTCTTCTTTTATGAAATGCAGTGACCAGATGTATTCCTCAAATCTGCCTTCAGTGTTATGGAGAAGGAACGGTCTAGTCCCAATAGTAATAAATAACAAAATGCAGTATAATACAGGAGAAGATAGACAAATGAGGAAAACTAAATGCAAGCAAAGAAAGATACATCCTGCCATACAGAAATAATGTAAAACATCGGGAGAAAAAAAGTAGAAATTCAGAGGTAGATAACAGAACAAGAGAATAATTAGTCAAGATGAAAGAAGATTAGGGTAAAATCTTAGTTTCATCGAGGGACTGGCTTAGCTCCTAATCCAGTGTTGCCATTTCTGGGTAATACAGAGCATACAGGAAAAGAAGACATAAAGGTCATGAAGAAGGAGGGATTAAGAGATGATGTCTGTTTTTTCTTTTCTCTACAGCATGTTTATTATATGGAGTATGCCTACACTCAAATATGGCCTAAAGATGTCTTGGTTTTGCGTTGTGGGTTTTGATTTGGGGGGAGTGGTGTTTTTTAAATCTGGAGACTGCTGATAAATGAATCATCTGCCAATAGCTACCATTTTATTCTTTAACTGGAGCATATAGGTCTTTTTTCTTATTTTCTAAGTCTTAGTGTCTCCTGTACTTTAATAAAAATGTATGAATTCTGAGTTCAGTGTTTATTTGTGAGTTTTTTATAATTGTGTCTCGAATAGGAGGCCTTAAAATACGTTTAAATCTCTTTTTATTTATCTTGTCTATGCTTTCTAGATAATTTTAAATCAGTCTAATGCTATCGAAATTGTCTGACATCTTTAGAAGTATAATTCTGAGGAACCTTACAAATGCAGGACAGATTATATGAAAAACTAATACGAAGTTCAGAAACAATCATAAGTGATCATGATTTATTACACCACATCAAAAGCAGATAACCACTAAAATCCATAATTCATTGTAATAGTATCATAGTCAAGCCTGACAAAAAGTCATCATGTTTATACTTGGATAGTTCAGATGAGTAATTTATGGGTTCGAAAACATAATGTACTGTAAAAATACTCATAGGGCTCTAGACTGTCAACAATAAAAAGCCATATTATGTATACAGGTCCATGCACTGAAAGTGCCCTTCAAGTGGCCTTCGTGAATGCATTAAGGATATACAGTATCCTGATATGCTAAGCAATCTTACTTGCCATAAACTTTCAATGCACTCAATTTTTTGTAAAAATACCGTTGAAAATCATCCTTTATCAGTCCTCCAAGCTAAATCACTTTATCCTCCATGGCTCCTATGTTACCTTTGCCAACAAAGGCTACAACTAACCTCGTAAAAGAAAGTTCATCTCATCTCCTAAAATACCTGTAAAGGTTTATTGATCACATGCATAATTTGTAGAATGTTTACAGGATTTTATTAATAATAAATGACCAGAAGCTAAGTTCCACAAAAGAAGAAGATAATTCCTTGTCTCTCAAGCTACCCTGAGATGGGGACAATTTATCTTGATTTTGTTCATCTAAGTAATAGGCAGAAATGGCACAATGAATAGAAGAATCTAGTATTGGGAACAGCCTTTGTTCTGCAAACTAGAAACTGATTGTAGGAAATACAAACTGATGCTTACAGAATGTAAGAAGGCAAAAGCAAAACAAGTAATAGAACAACAGTGTTTCAAGAAATGGAATAAATTTCACTGAGAAAATATTTCTGAGTTAATATGCTTAAATGCCATTAGGAAAAGAGAAGCCTTAAAGATGATTTCTACTTAATTCTCTAGCTGAAATCAAAATTACTTCTTGCTGTAAGAGTACTTGAGACATTTAATAATAATTGGAAGTTCTATCCATAAAATCCTGATCAACTTTAGGTTTTATAGAATCATAGAATAGCTTGTTTGGAAAGGACCTTAAAGATTATTGAGTTCCAAACCCCCACACCATGGGCAGGGACACCTTCCACTAGACCAGGTTGCTCAAAGCCTCACCCAACCTGGCCTGGAACACCTCCAGGATTGGGGCGTCCGTGACTTCTCTGGGCAACCTGTTCCAGTGCCTCACCACACTTACAGTAAAAAAATTCTTCCTAAAATCTAATCTACATCTCTCTTCCTTCATCTTAAAAATGTTAGCCCTTGTCCTATCACTGCACTCTTTGATAAACACCCCCTCCCCAGCTATATTCCCTAATAAAGAGCTCTTCCCCAACTTTCCTGTAGGCCCCCTTTAAATACTGGAAAGCCACTATAAGGTCTCCACAGAGCCTTCTCCTCTCTAGGCTAAACAAGTCCAACTATCTCAGCCTGTTCATTTGTCTAATATATTTTTTATATTGTACTCATTAATGTGATTTATAAGAAAATTGAATTGTTTGCTTTTATTGACTACTTTTCTTTTTTTCCTTTTTCCATTCTAAAATCTCATACAATGTTAATCTGAACAAGTAGCTGCTATCTTTTACTTTAGAATTACAATATTTAGGTGGAGAATACAACTGATTAAATTTATTTTACATATAAATATCTAGTTAAAAAGACAAAAAGCCATAAAAAAAATCTTAGATTTTTCAAATTACAACAGTGTAATTTTGCTTACCAAAATTTAACTATTGGCCTGCTACAATCCTTGGCTTTTAGGATACCTTGTAGACTTTCATGAGTTTGAGATTTATCACATGAAAATGTTTATTTCAATGTTTTATTTGTTGTTTCAAATGGTTAAAGCAAAGATGATTAAATAATCTAATGCTCTAATAAAAGTAGCACTTCTTATGCCAAGTACACTGTGCTATAGAAGAAAAAGTAACAGTACAGGAGAAATATGCATTCAGGAAATTAAGTAATTCATTATTGTAATTTACTTTCTCTAAGTTCAATGTATTACCCAGGGTGTCATAAAAGAGTGTTGATAAAGGATTGATAGGAGCTTAAAAAAGCAATTGTCAATAGCGTGTCTGGAGCTTTCTAACAGGACCATGGGTGAACTTCAAACTTTGCAAGGCTCAGCAAACAGACTGTACACAAATCCAAACAATTGTTTGAGTGGCTGATTTGGTGTTTTTTAAGAGCTGCAAATTCCGTTGTTTTTTCTAGAA
This sequence comes from Tapera naevia, assembly GCA_033556795.1. Taxonomy (NCBI): domain Eukaryota; kingdom Metazoa; phylum Chordata; class Aves; order Cuculiformes; family Neomorphidae; genus Tapera; species Tapera naevia. The sequence goes on along the minus strand of JAUMJJ010000172.1, from coordinate 9,243,617 downwards.
TTCGTCTTTCTCTGAATTCAGCAACACACAAAGGCTGAGAAAAGCAAAAGGAAGAACTGTTATAAACTTTCTTTGTTAGCAGCCTTCCAATGTCATTATGTCATTTTATTATTTAGAAAGAATTAAGTGTATATCTTTACATAATGACTCAAGCTAGATATGGATATTATTAAGATTTGGAGATAAAATCATTCATATTAGATTATGATTAGGCAAAGGTTTTCCTTGTTTATGCATTTTTAGGTAGCATTTTTTCAAAGTTTGGGTGAGAAAATTTTAATATCAGTATTAATATGAAAGTGAAAATCATGAGATAATAGAGAATTTAAGTGAAATTTTAAAGAAATCTTAAAGAAGTTTTAAAGAAAAAAAAATGTTTGGGAGGGATAGTGTTTAAATTAAAAAATTGAAGGGCATAAAATTCTTGTATGCCAGGACATGGAATTGTGGATCTGACCCATGTTTAGGGCCAGACATGGTCACATCTGAGTTAGAGGGTATTTCCTCCGGCACACAGGATCCAAATACTAATAAGTTAGAACGTTGAATCCATAATAGAAATTATAGTAACACTAAACTGGAAGGAACAGCTGTCTGTAATCATGAGTAATATAAAAAACGTCAACTTAGGATAGTTCAATTGAGGCTTCTTTTTTTACTCCTTCTGTCCTTGTTTACCTTTGCTCCCACTCGCTATAAGACCAGTGTAAAAGATTAAGAATAATGGGTGGAAATAGAGATATGATATACAGACAGAGTGCTAAGTTGCCCTTCCTTGAACCAAATGTATCAGCTTAAAATCGTCCTATCACTTATAAATAACAATAAACAACTGTAGTTAGGATTAGAGATTCATTGTATTAGGTGTTTTGTGGAAATTAAGAAACTGTCTCTGAGGGTTTATAATTCTACCTGAAATAACCTACTGAGTAATGTAGGACAGAGATAGTGAGCAAAGAGGAAAACACACAGACAGGCTAGATAAGAGGCTCAACTTAATGGAGGCATTTTGTCTAATATTTATTTACTTTGTAAATAGCTAGTATTGACTAAATATGAATGCTACCCACTTTATTAGTGGCAAGGAGCTCAGTATCTCTCAGATATCTTAACACAAAGGAAAAAGTGGAGGCTGAGGAGACAGCTACCATCTTCAGTTCCATTTATGTGTAAACTACTCAAAGAAAGTAAAAGGTTTAGGAGACAACCAGCTGCATGAGGGTACTGGGTGGCCTTGTTTGAAGTGTTTTAGTCATTCTATTTATCTACCTCTGACAAAAATGGAAATATATACAACTCAAAATCTTCCACTGTACGTTAAAATATGCTCTATCTGAAGCTATAGGAGCAAATTTACCCTGCTTTCTTCTGGTGGAGTACAAATTGGCACAATTATCTTTGTATTGAGACCAAGAGAGTATGAAAGGTCCTAAGCACCTTTCATTCATTGAGTGGTCTAAATTGAAAAGTTAAGGATGTTGATGCAGAAAATATATTACATTTCAATTACATAGATTCCTTCCCCGCCCAACCCCAAGTATTGGTGTGTGTATATGCAAGCCTTAAGTGTTAGGCAGCAGCTCTGACTCTGTGTGTTGCCCTCCTGGGCTCCAGACCCAGTACCCCCAGCAGGGTAGTGTACACAAGCTCATGGAGAAGCCCACACATAGAGGACTGCATTGTAAATAGCTAGGAAGTTAGAAAAGCCTAACAGTATCAGTCAGCATAATTAACATGGTACCCACTTGCCATTAAAAATCTGTGCAAATCTGCCATTAAAAATCTGTGCAAAGACTCAGTGAGTCTTTGCAGTTAAAAAATCTGTGTGCTAAGCAGTCAAACATGAAATGCATTATAACAGTTAAAGCAAGCCATAAGAAGAATCTGTGTATTGTAGTTACCTCTGGCCACTCTCTTGAGGGGACACCTCCTTGGGAAATCTTGTTTTACAAGAGCCTCAAAATTAATTGAAACAGGGGGAATAGTCTCCACTGAGATCATCCTCTGAGCAGCTGCTTTTTCACCCATAGACAGTGCTGACTGAAGAAGCAAAATAACAGTTGCAAGCTGGCATCTAGTCATCCGGCCACCAAAGAGGAAGGTTGTGCCATACTCAGCTATATTGCAGATCATTTAAAATTAAGAGCTGGTAAACAGTGATGCTTTGTTATAAATGCTTCTTTTGTAGGCATATAAAATATGAACTGGTCTATATCCAGATATTTCAGTAAACATTTAATTTTTGAAAGATGCAGACTGGGACATATGCAATTGTAACAAAAAGGGATTTCTACAGAAAGTAACAGTATAATTGTCAGATTCTAAGGTCAATACACTTCAGAATGTTCCCTGATTTGGCAATGGCTTTTCCACGGGGCAGTTCCAGCTAAGATTTATGCCAGGTAAGAGAGAGCTTGACTACATCTGCCCATCTCTTCACTCATAGGTAATTCTGTTATGCATTAGGAAAACAAAACAAATACAGTGGTTATGGAAGAGGATTATCCATAAAGCTCTCAACTATATGTCTACTCGTTTCTATTGGTTTAGTTATACACAGGGAAAGAAGGATGGATGAACTTTTGACAACTACATACCTATAATTCACTTGAGGTAGGAAGTAAGAAATTGATATTAACCTTAACTAAGAGCAGCTAATCTTCTTTAAATATGGGAAATATCAATGGGACTGTCCTGGGGTGATATGACCAAAAAGGCCATTGGCAACTCATGACAGTACAGCCATCTAAGTTGGAAACAATAAGTAACAGAAACAGCAGTTCTGGGTGGACTGAGATGGATCTGCAGATGTCCCCCAGGATCATGGTGTTGGACATAGGGTGGAAGCATGTTTCAAAAATTTTATTAATAATATTACTGTAATAAAAAGACCTTGACATTCTTTATTCTGATCTTGGAATAAGGTAGTTTATTATCAGTTTTTGTTTAAAGATGAAAAAAAAATTCCCTGGAAAAAAAGTCTGTATTTATTGTGGTAAAGATGTAACTAGGGCTTTAAATGTAAGGAAAGTCAATTAGCTCATTCGTCAGGTAAATTACTGTAAACATCATTTTTTTTTTGTCTGGGCTAAAAACATCTCTGCGAGAATTAGTGCTTTAAAAGTTATTATTACATCAGAGAAAAACAGCATTTACCTTTTCCTGGTTTATACACACATATTTCATAATATTGTACAAAGCATGACAAATGACAAATATGACTTCTCATACATGTAAACAAATAGATATCAATAATTTGACATAGAATATAACCATAAAGTACAAATCACGCTGCATAGAAAAGGTTTGTGACAACTTCAGTAATTGCAATTAATATAAACAATATATGAAGTCCAATGTGACTCCTAAGTGTAGCATGGAATAGACTACACGGGAAGAAGATTTCAGTGAACGGAAGAGGCATTAAATATCAAGGAAACATAGACTTTGCGTAATTATCTATGATGATAATGTAGAGAGAAAAAGCATCATGTGTTTCAAAAGTCTTGTGCATTTCTGCAAAGCAGACACTGAATGTAAACATAAATCGGTACGAATTCTGTCACATAACAGTGGTTCATTTTCTTTTCATAGAACTAAGCAATGACCCTTTTAAGGAAGAAAGGAAAATACTAATCTTTGAACACTGCAATATTTAGGTCTAGAACTCTTGTGCCTGAAACTCATTCCAGGCCTTTGTTTCTTTAAGACTTCTGTTTTTGTTTTTAAGATACTGCTTGCAATGGAAATTAGGCATTAATACAGCTTTGAGGATTTAGGTAAAAGTACTGAAACATCTTTGATATTCTAGTATAGTTCCAACCTTTTAATTTCACTGTGTAGCTTCTGGCAGTAAGCTCTTCCATTTCTGCAGCTATGTGTGAATATGCACAGGTGGATGCTACAGTAAGACCTTTTTTTTTCATTGTCTTTCAGTAAAGTTTTTGGTTTTAGTCAAAAACTCTACTTTTCTTTCCATTTTCTTTTGAGGTCAGTTTGTAAGACTGCTGATGTTGTATATGACACACAACTTCTGCAATAAGCTGAATACTTACCGTGAAAAGATCCCTGGAGAGAAAACAACTTTTCACTTGTCAAAAATGAGTCAAAATGCCAACTGCTCAACTTCTTTCTAAGATCCGGAAAATGCAGACATCAATGAATTTCTGTCCTGTGTTTCTAAATTATCTGAGTACTAAATGGAACAAAAGAATCATAAGAGTCAAAGAAAATATGCCTCTGGTTGCAAAATAATATTATTTTAGTGAAATATTAATATAAAAGCAAAAATGCAGACACTGTAACACGTCCTGTGTAAGTACTGAATAATTCAGCAAACAGGATTATGGTAATCTATTTTTAAAAAAGAGATGTAATTTATTTTATGCAAGATTTTGTACCCTCTGAATATAATTATACAGTTATAAAAGTTATAAACATTTTAAAATAAATTGAGCGTATTTTCACTGAATATTTATGTAGTTAAATAGATGACTAATAAGAAAAAAACTATTAAGATGATGCCAAAATAATTATGAAAAATTGTAGTGTCTCCTCTGTACATAGTGCAATAGTAAGTAGAATAACAGAAGTAGGTGTCTTGCTTAGATTAAAAAAATGTCTGTGGAAAAATATAGGCACTACGTATTGTTATTATATGCACACATTAAAAATACAGAGGTATCTCAGTGTCTTTGGTTTATCTTATATCACAACACTCAGAATCTTGCAAGAATCCTAGTGCACGTTCCTATAAAACTGACAGTAAAATTATCAAATATGAATGTTCTGTTGGCCCAAATGAATATTTTTTTTTTTTGTTCTCAGTGTGTTTTTCTTGCTAAAAATAAGTGAAAATAAAACAAGACAAGTAATTGAGCCACAGCCCCAAGTTGCTATGGAGTGAGAAATTCCAGATAATGTAGGAACACATTTGGCGGCTTCAGCATTGACTGACAGGGTGTGTGTCTGAAAAAAACCTAAGAACAGCATGAGTTCCTGTTTCTGTTAGAAATAGGTTTGCTGAAGACATCCAGGGAAGCCATCATGGGCTGCCTGCTGCTGTGTAATTTTGGCACAGAGAAGTTATAAGTTTTCCATGGGACAAAACCAGAGCTGGTAGCTGACTGTGACTGACAGCACAAAACATTGAAACAATAATCTACCGAGATCATTTATGTAAAAAAAGGAACCCAGAGAAATTCATTCCCTGAGGCTTCTCTTGTAAGAGACTATTATTTTTTGTATTGATTTTAGTATGCAAGTTCTCTCTTTCCCTCTCTCTCTTGGCCCACAGTGCAAATTATAAATAATAAACTAAAGAAGACTTGCCCTGAAACCATCACAACTTTGCAGCACAATAATTTGAGCACCTGCAGTTATAAAACGAGAAAAATCATGGGGAAAATGGGCAGGTTGAATGAAGCCCTGCCTCTACAACCAAAGAAAGTGCTTTATGGCATTGTCATGTGCCTTCAAGGCTTCCTTATACATTGCTTATACAATGCTATTTAAATGAAACAAGAAAATATCCTTTTTGATACCAGTTCTCTTTAACTAATGATACTTTGTTCAGGTATTTCTCTGTGTCCTTTCACACATCAGGTAATATATTACTAAATGCAAATATTACCAAGGCTACTATGCATCTTGGAAACTGAGACAATTACTTGTTCTCACTCTTGCAGGACACAAATATTAGCATCAGTACATATGACATTTCCCCTCTGTTTGTCTCTTTCAAATAATATTTGAAAAGAATTACAGGAATGGTGGGACATTTCATAGCTGAAATATTGGCTTCATTCAGTTCCATTTGAATGTTCCTTCAGGATGGTAGAATTTCACATTGATGGTGTTAGGTATCTAATCCATGCCTATTTCACCTTCCTGTATATTTCCGTGTCCTTTTCATTTCTGCTCTTAATGCATAAAATGATATGTCTACCACTACATAATTGAGAATTTCAGAGTTTTGGGTAGGGTATAACGTAATCCAAGAATAAGATCTTCCTAGTAAACATCTCTGCTGAAATACTGAACTCTGTAACATGGTGCTAAAAGAAGACCTTTTGTGGTGGGTTTGACCCCAGTCAGCAGCTAAGCACCTGCAAGCTGCTCTCTCACTCTCTCCATTTTATTGCTGGGTTAAACATTATTTATCACGGAATATCTCTTTGGTCAATTCAACTCAGCTTTCCCAGCTGTGACCCCACCCAACTTCTTTCCCACTGTCAATTTACTAGCTATAGAGAGAGTGAGAAACAGAGAAGGCCTTGATGCTATGTGAGCACTGTTCAGCAACAGGTAAGACATTGGTGTATTATCAACCCTGTTATAATCACAAATTTAAATCAGAAGCACTATATGGACTGCTGTGAAGAAAATGACCATCCCAGCCAGACCCAGTACAATTGGCATGGACCAGACGTTTATTTATAAAAAGCAAAGGTGTAACAAATACATTTGTGTGAAGCAAGAAATGACTTAACCAACATAACATCCAGTTTCCATCAAAATAAGATTAAAGAACTTTTTGAAAGAAAAGCCTGCACAGGGCTTATTCCAGTGATCCTATTAGGAAGATCTCAAAAACTAGTGGAACAATGGCAGAACAATGATAATATAATGCAAACCAATCCAGGAATGATAGAGGCTTTATTACTATTTTGAGCAGGGTAGGTACAGTGTCCTGATCTATCTTAGAAGCTGATCCTTCACTGATGCTCGCAGAAAGGAAAGAGGTGAGAGGCTGTTGAGAGACTGGACATTTCTAGCTCACATAAAAAATTCACATATTGAATGTAAGAATTGTTTTTTCATCAGAAAACTTAGCATTTCTTAGTTCCGAACTATCTAACATTGCTGTCTGATGCATACAGATACTTGCTTTTTTATTTCAGTCAGGAACCTGTGTTAAATAACATTCAGTGTGAGCATGTGATGAATCCTGGAGATACTTCTGAAAGCATTTAGTGGTTTCTCTGATACTAGTGTAGCATTTGTGTGGTGTTAGAAATGTGGAAATAAACTGAACAAGTGAATAAACAGAAATGTGCTGGCTAGGTGGATCTAGATGGATGTTACACTAGAGATCAAATTCATCCTTTTCAGTGTCTTCTTGGTGATATTATCATTCGGGTGAAATATTAAAGTCACAAGAAGTTGCCGTGACTGGGACTTGACTGAAAATGAATGTAGCTTATTTCTTTCTCTGTTCCGGTTGGTTGGTTCACATAGTCTTTTACTTTCCTGTTCAGAAAAGCTCTCTAAAATGTACAATTAAGACTTATTTCACAATTATTTTCTATATAAAAACCAACTGATATTGGAGATGTTTTAATCAATTTTATTTCCACAGAACTGTGTTAGGCCTAACAATAACACAGTAAGTCCTTTCACACACATGCTATCTCAGAAAATTTTTCACATCTTGATGACCACGGAAATGTAAAGTTGTATCGAGCTACAAGGGACTGACTTAATTGGTTGCAGTGCATTTGAAATATGAAGGATGATTTAATCAACTTATGACATTAAGTTGACACTCTGTCCACTAGAAAACTGTATAATCTTTCATTGAGTTCCTAAGTGCTTGTTTATGGTTTTTTTGAAGGTTCTATATTGCTGATCATACATTGTCAAAAATTGTAGAGACTACAACAGCTACTGCAAAACATGATAAATGCATCAGATGCCATAAAATAAATATGATTTCAGGTATGATAGATATTAACTGTTTAAAAAAATCTGTTAAGTGTCAAGTATTCATACTAAAATGAATGAAAACAAAGATGTATGTAATCTATATTTTTCTTGTCAAAGCAGGAATTATAATACATTTTTTCTTTAAATTTTAATACCAGTTATCTGTCTTTCTCCTGATGTTTTGTTAGAATGAAAGCTGCCTAGGTCAAACTGTGCTCAAAATTATGGAAATGGACAAATATGTAACACAGCAGTAAAATCACACTCTAATTTTCCACATACTACGATCAGATATCTGTATCTGTCTGGAATATAATGTCATTATGAACGAAACACACTGAATTTCTGCTGTGTTTGGCTATAATTTCACTCATCCACTGTGAGCTCTGGAAAACTTTCTTTGCAACAGTCCGTCTTTAAAATATTTAGCACCCAAACTGTAAATGTCCTTCCGTAAGGACTTTTTGGGAAATTTACATTAACAACTCTTAAGCAACTCACCCTTGCTGTGTCTTAGTATTATTTCTTGTACATTACTAGCAAAAGAAACTTTCAGAAATAGTTGTTTCTGAAGCATGCAGAGCAAACTGCTGTTAAAGGAATGCAGGATTTGAGTGTTTATTTTCTGATAAACTGGAAATAAAAAGTGCCTAGAAATGCAACTGAAATAGAGTTATGGACAACAGCACTGGACATGTGCAGTTTCATGGTGTTAAAAGTTTGGAAAGGGTTTGCTATAAATATTCCATGCCAAATTTCACAAGAATACATGTTAGTGATTCAGAAAAAGAACAACAAAGAAATAAACAACAATCCCTCCACCCAAAACTCCCCCAAAACTAACTAACCAGCTAAGAATGTAAATGTTTGAATGCTACTTAAATAGCCCTTAAAATACCTTTCTTGGATATTTTTCAAGATGCAAATTGTCTTTCCTAAGTCCTCTTTGCTCTATTCAAATCCAGAACCGTTGTTTTGAGTCAGGTTTGTAGATTTCACTATGGTAGTCACTCTGCAATGTATGTACATTTGTCCAGAAGCTTAAAATTTTATTTCTGGGCATACTGAGACATACTTCAGACTTGCTTGTGATGAGCGAGTCAGCACATATCATACCTAACTCTCGTTCACATCTCTTGGTGCCTACGTTAATATTAACTGAATAACTTAATCAATAGAACATCAATTGAATAGCAGGAGAGTATTCATCTCAAACCTCTCTACTTCTGAATAATTTAGCTTGAAAGGTAGATTTCTCTCCCATGAGTTATGAAATATCTCATCAGTCAAAGAAGCAACTATAGCTTTCACCTTTGGAAACAACAAATGCTGTTTGGGGCTGCACTACCTTTTTCTGGTCATATTTTGAAGAAATATCTGATGTTTCTTCCTTTCCTTATGAAGGAAAACACAAAGATTTCTACCACTAGCTGAAGTCACCTATTTCCCAGAGGGGAGTAGGATTTGTCATGTTGGGTTGATCGTTTCATATAACTAATTTTCTGCTGTAGAGGCCAGGACATACTCCATATGAAGATAGTCCATAAGTCTATAAGGGTGTACTCCTTATGAATTTATTTCAGAGTTAGAGCCTACTCTGTAAAAAGCAGAGGGAAGCAAGCAGACTTTTTTCTTTTGATCTGGTCTACGACCCAGCATTTAAACAGAAAACTCAAAAAATAGCCAAGCCATCACTTACCAAGTTTCTAAAGTAATTCTCTTAAGTTATTAATTTTGCTGTTGTCTGTGAAATACAGTGGTATTCCAACAGTTGTGTTCATAAAGAGATGTCAAGTGAAAATACAATGCAGGCTTTTGGCAATAAGTTTAGAATAGAAAATTAAAGGAGGAAAATTACTCACATTCTTTTTAGCATCTAATACCTGTGGAAGGAACTTGACCATTTCATGGACATGCCCCAATTGGAAGAGGACAAGAGATGAAATCCATTCTATAAATTTTTTGTCACACACTGTTCATTCTGCTGTAGCTCAGTGCTGATGGCAGGGAGAAAGAACAGGAAATAACTTTTACCTGTGCACATATTCTGTGTAGAGGTGTTTCCAGATATATGAGTACTGCTGCTCTGCTGCTGTATTTTTGAAGTATCAGTATATTAGGTCACTCCTGTAATTAGCTGGGTTTCTGTATCAGAGAGTATGTGACATATTATGTATCTCATTCTGTTATTTCAGATGACAAAGCCTAATTTAATTGTATGTACCCCTGGGATTTATGGGGAAGTCGAAGATCAATTTTTAAAAACTTTAATATTGTTGCTGTAAAACTTAATTGTACAGTCTGGCTCTTTTAGTGGTAAATTCTAATTAATCTGAAGTGTGGAAAGGAAATGGAAGACTAATTTTTTAAAAATTACTTCCTTTTCTTCCTGTCTGCTTCTTAATCTGAATATAACCTAATGAGGCAATGTTAGTTCAAAGCTTAGCCTGACCATTCTTTACTAGTGGTTAATATAACAACTGATTTTATTCTTGTGACTATTTTGTATGCACTGTATCATGTCTAAGTCTACTGATTTAGTTAATAAATGCTTATTAATGTTCAAACCAAGCCTAATTGGAAGGACATAAAATAAAGTGTAATATGATAATTATTTGACTGTGCATAAAAAGAGATAAACACATGAACTGAAGTTGCTGTCTTCCTCTGAGAGAGTACTGTCTGTACAACTGTCTTTGTCTGAAGTGTCTGGCATTTGCTAAAACTGGGAAGGGATAAGGTATGGAAGTACAATTGGTCTATTTTAGTTCATTTGTGATCTTAGATATTCCTGCAAACAAGCAAAATTGCTTTCTATCTAATGAAGATAGTTTAACTACACAACAGCTGCACGAAGTTCCCTCAATCTCTGAACCACATTCTGACTCTCAAATGCAGACAGGTACATGTATCTGGGTCATAGCATTCCATTTTCACCTGTATTGACTACAGTGAGTCAGCATGAATATTACCTGGTAGAATTAATGTCATTGTTTCAATCTCTGTATTTTGGTGAATGTGATCCACTTACCTACCCTGTGCTAAATTCCTCATGATAAAGCTTTCATAAGTTTTCAAGAGCTGACAATGTAGAAATAACTAGGAGATAATAAAATGTGGGACATACACTAACTAGAAGATTTTAAATCAGAAATACAATTATGCGTTTATGCTGCTTGCAGCATAAACACATATGTAGTCATCTCTGCCATCTCTGCCAAAAGAAGAAGAACTTCCATTTGTTCCTATCTTTACCTCCTACACGACGTGAAAGAGGTGAAAGGACGAAAGATCTCATTAGTTCTAAATTATCTTTCTTAGCCATATGGAAGGCAGAAAAAAACAAAAAAAAAGCTCTCTTTTCTTTTCTCTGAAGGGCAAGGAATGAAACCATGTTTTCCCATACAGACTTTAGTCTCTGGTACTGTAGTGTACATGGCATTATTTGAAATAGAAATAGCAGAATCTAATAAGAGATCATCTATGCTGAAACCTAGGGTTTGGACCTGTTGGGCAAGGTGTTCACTTGCGTTTGGAAGAGATTCAGTGTGTGTGCAGGTGCAGACGACACCAAGGTGGGGAATGCTGTTCGTGTTAATTGTTTTGAGGATTTGGAGGGTATGAGCATGGAGCCAGTGGTCTTTGGAAAGCCGTGCAGTTTTAACAGCTTTTTGAGGTCGGGGGCGCTTTTGCTGCTTTCTTTGTTCATGAACAGAATTGCACCTGTACCTGTCTCTCACTGCGACCCCTTAAATAACTGCCTTCTCACTCGCCACAGGGTGCAGCTGCCTGTGCAGACCTAGACTGGATATGGCTCAGCTTCATAACCTTGGCTCAGACCTCTCAGGAAACTGCTAAGTTGAGAGGAAGTCTGCAGAGTAGAGGTATGCAAGATAAGAAAGGTAAAAGTGCAGACAGAGTGGGATTGTTGAGACTGGATCATTAGTAGCTGAAGATTTCAAGAGGGAGAATATCAGCATGAAATGATATGAAATCCTGAAGGAAAAAAAATAGAGTCAGTGAAAAAGGATCTGTTTCAGGGGCAGTGGAAGCTAGCACTTCCCATTCAGACTGGTGCCTGCCCGACCAGCAGAGACTCCAAGTGTCTTATCACGCTGGAGTGCATGTTAGTACCTAGTCTAGTAGCTTGTTAAATCCTAGATATGACTATGTACATCAGCCCATAAATAAATGTATTATACTTTAAAGCTATATGTACCTTGCTGGCAGACACTTTTTGTGCAAGGCTAAGAAATGCCTGAAAAATTACCTAAGGAGGGTGGGTAACACTCCTTGGCAAAATATTCCACCTCCTATGAAAGAAGAGATTAGTGTACATGACAAGAAACTTCTGTATTTAGAAAAAAACATTTGCTGTAACCTCAGATTATTGATTTTCCCTGTGATGATTTCATTTCCCTACTGATGCTGGAAGTGAAGCTATTGGAGTGACTGATGTATGCAATCTGTGACTGGATAGTTCTGCTGTATATACATGCACTTACATATGGTCACTTATCTACTGAAACATCAAAAATACCTACAATACATCAAAATAATACTGAGCACTGGCTAGTATTAACGTGTAACAGGAAGGAATTTCAGAGCTGAAATCAAAACTTCAGTTTTTAGTAATCTTGCGGTGTCTACATGTGGCAATACTTTACCTAAGATAAATATCGCTCTAGAAGAGTTTATGATGTGGTGTTAGATAAGAATGGCTTTTCCATTTCAGCCCTGAATTGCAAAGTTCTCCAGAAATGCATTTATATTTTTTTCTTCCCAATTAAGTCATACATAAAGAAATTATGTAAAAAAAATGAAGGAATATGAAGTACAAAACAAATTATCTTAAAGAAACTAAAAAATGTAACTTTTGATACCAATCATTACACACAATCTCATTTCAGAAGCAATTTTAATTTTTTAAACTAAACACAAATTAATATACTGTAAAGAGGGAAATTGTTCAGAATATTCTTATCTTATTAAATTGGATCATATTTCATTATTTTAAGACAGACTTATAGAAATACACAAACTCACTATTATGGAAATAAATTTAGATCATACATTTTAGGAGAATTATTCTAATTTTAGCAGTTCTACACAGGCAGCTATCCCAGTGCCCTAGGGCTAGAATTTTATCTTAAATTCCAGAAGGCAAGGTAGATAAAATGTCTTACAAAAATGTGTACTGGTCTTTCTGCTCTCTCAGCTAAGTCAATTTAAAATTAATTAAATTGTCCATTAAATATGTTTTCTTTTCGATTTGGACCTGTAACAGAACTAGACCGAGTATTGATTCCAGGTATGTGTCATCCAGCATCTTCTCAAATTAATGCAAATATTCCAACAGATCAAGGCCTTAAAAATGACCAGATTTCTTAGTGTCTGCCTGGAAATTAATTGTAATTTGTGGGTGTGTACTCTAGAAAATGTATCTTGCAAAAATGCTGGACAGAAAATGTTGGATTTATTCACATTTCTCTTAGCTTTACATCATTTGGATAAGAAATAAATTATCCCTATTCCATCTGGAGCAAATATTTGTAGGTTAAGTTTTTTTTTTTGTAAAATGAATCCAAAACTTTAAAGAAATAAAATACTTTTAAAGTCCCCCTTAGTACCTGCTGTGAATGCAGCTGCTATCTTAATGAGAATAGACTGCTATTTAAAACTGCTGTATTTTCACAATTTTTGTGGGTTTTTTTTTTTCACTAGCAATGGATGAGTATAGGATGTTTAAATAATGGTTATTGAGGTGTTCATTGCAATTACTGCCATGCTTTCACTCCTGCTTTTAAGTAGCACTGTTTTAACAACTGCGTAAGTATCGTAGATACCCCAGCATTAGCCAAGCCTTCTGTTGCCAAGCAACATTTCATCCACATTTTGAAGTATTTGTTTCATTTGACGTACATCACTCAGTTATTTTCATATACAGACCGGTGTGACCTTCATGTTTATATTTTTAATACAACTGATTATCAATGGCATTGATTGGCATAGGTTGCACTGAAGATCCTGGAAATTATAATATATCTGATGAAAGCAAAAACGTAATGAGTGAAGTTGCGCTGTATGTCATATGGAAGCTCCTTGTTAGTTTTCCCATTTTTATCAATCTTAAGTCACATCTATTTCAGCTGGTTAGATTTCCTGAAAATACTTTAACACTGGACACCTAACAGGAATTAAGCATCATGCATACTGGGTTCCAATGTGCTTTCAAAATAAATGCTTGCACTAACAGTAAATTTCATTGATCTAAACCAGTAGTCAATATATGCTTTATGCTATGGAATACATGATGAAGTTTTTCAACAAGAAAGACAAAAAAACCTCGTATCAAAATAGAAATGTGAAAATTGTGGCAGGAAACTCTATATGTCCTATATAAATTTCAGTGTGCTTTAAATCTACAATGTTGCATCAGAACATTTTGAAAGCAGAACATACACAATAATTTTAAATAGCACAACAATGTTTGAAAAAACAAGCACTCTCCTGGAATCTCAAGGGGAGAAACAGAACAGTGAATCCTGTCTTGAATATCTAATAGGCAGGAAAAATGATTGGATCGTCTGGGTGGTGACTCCGAGTAACTCGCTGACCTCTAATCTCACAGCAGACCTTGCTCTGAGAGGGAGGCTGAACTACCTGAGACTCTGCAGGTACCTTCCAACCTGAACGATTCAGTGATTCTGCACATATGGGGGGCCTGGTTTCTTCCACTCGCCCACCACTTATCTACTTTGGATTTCCTGACTACTTACTCAATAGCATGAGATGCTCTGCAGTATTTCAGTCAGGTTTCATTTTTACTAGCATCAGCAAACTTACCTTGAATTCATCTCCTTCTCTAGATAATTTATGAATACGCTGAACAGCATACATCCCTGCACAATTCTGGTGGGAGTCTACTGATGACCTCTTTACCAAAACTCCCTGTTCATTTGGTACACTGCAATGTAAGTGAAAATAAACTAAGAAATTACACCAAAAACTTGTCAAAAGAAAGTGAACTGAAAAAAAGAAACAAATACATCTTCCTCTGAAATGTCAACAATTCTCAGTTTCGGTACTGTTAGAAAGTGAATTTGTTTTTTAAGTAGAGTGAATTTTTTCAGTCTAAGTATTGCACTTAAAATGAGAAATTTGTATCAAATAGAAAAATAATTAAAAATTTTTTTTTTTTTTTCTTGTTTGCCTTTATCCTAAAGGATGTTGAAATCTTTTGACTTAATTTAGTAAAAGTTTAAATCTTATGGTAAGTATGGGAGTATTCAAATCTATAAAACTGAGCTAAATTTCAGAGCATAGTTAATGGTTTCACTGAACTGAAGTGGTTATTCATAAAGTCTGAGTCATTGATAATTACTAAATACATTTTTAAAAAGAAAAAACCTTGCTTTTTAAGAATTTAAAATTCCTCTACTAACTTATGCAAGTAAAGCCAGGTTCTTATGAACTCATAGAAGTGATTCCACTTAAATGTAAATGCTGATAGGTTTGCCAGCTGCTACATGTGTTTCAACAAACAGGACCTACCAAACTGATGGCGGTTCGTTTGGGGTCTTCTTGAATACACGCCAGACTTGTGCCCATTTCCCAGTCTGCCATTTCTGTTGTGGGTATTCCTCTTCTACTCTGAGGAAACTCTTTCTATACTTCCTTTTTGTGCCCGTAATTCCCTTTTCCTTTCACTTTTATTTTAACATGAGCTTTGTTGATTTTAAAACCAGACATTCTTTTTTGCATTCTTGAAAATGTCTGCAGAACTGGATATAAATTCTTTCAGAGAAGCCAAGGAGAAAGAGAATAAGGTGACTATTTCTCATATTCACTTATGAGAATAAGTGCAGTATCAGTCCTTCCAAGTTGTCAGTGGTTGCAGCAGACAGTGAGAAGGCTGTGCGGTAGGTCACGCACAGGCATTGCATTAATCTAACCACTTCCCCTAAGTGTGAAAGGAGCATGTTCTCAACCTGATCAGTAACTGTAACCTCCTGACCAGTCCTTAATTATAGAAGTACATTTATAATTTATATTACAGCTGCCTATGGACCTGTTAGTGTTCATTTGTTTCTAATCATAATTGGTATGCTATTCTCTTTAAAAAATTATTCTACTACTCTGTTTTGTGAGGAAATATTTAAATTTGTTATTATCGACAAAGATTTACTGATATGATTCATAATTCAAAGACATTTGTTCCATTTACTTTTTTTTTTTTTTGAACCTGTCAGTAGATTATATGACATCTGATTGATGATTAAAACAATGGGTGGTAAAGAGATTGAAAGGAAAAAAGCCTCATCTTCAGAGAAAGGTGCAATCTGGATAATTTTTCTATAAAAAGAATTAGTAGAGTAACTGTAAAAGAGTGAAATGGAAACAGAATATTTTTTAGCAGTCCTAGAGTAGCTGTTAATGGAGCTGGATATCTACACAATTAAAACTGAAAAACCCTGTTGAAAACTAATGAGATGTGTGTTTCCAGTCAGAAAGAAATTTGATTAACATGTAAGGTTCAGATAGATCTTTTTCCTCCTTTTTGCATGAATGGTTATTTGGGTTCATAACATCTGGAAGTTGGAGACAGCTGTGCTTGATTTATGTTTTGTGAGCACTGGAAATCTTTCTGGACATATTATGTGGATACAAGTATGTTATATACAAAGAAAAGACTAGTAAGTTGAACAATGGACTAAAATCAGGATATGTGTAATGAAGACGGTGATTTAAAATATTCTGCTGTTACTGTCAGATTAGAGGATGTAGAGGTTGAAAAAATGGACTTACCTGCCTAGCAACAGAGACTACAAACTGAATTACCTGAAAGATTACCTGAAAGAATATTTGCTTCACTTATACTTGACTTTGAAAATATGGGAATACATTATGTTTTGGAGAAGGGCATGGAAAAAAAAAACCTGTGATGAAAGAGCTGTTTTTTGACGTCCCTATTCTCAACTTGTCTAACTGTGTGAAGGTCTTACAGTATATATTCAACTTTAGCTCAACTATCTGTATAAAATTTTATATTGCTTGTTGTAACGTGTAGAATTATAAGGGTAAGTATCAACTACAGAAAAACAGGGATGAAATTATAGACCTTGGTAAAAAAAAAAAAAAAAAAGGAGTTTACAGGATCTTGGGAGAAATTCTTTCAGGACAGAATAAAAAATGTAATAGGAATTTAAAAAGAAATTTTCTAGGTAAAGACAGAAAATGCTATTATAATTTTCTAGAACATATACACACTAATATAACTTTCTAGGTGTATCATGGGCCACAAAGAAACACTCTAAATACTGATTTACATGCTTGACATGTTCCTCAAGAACTTCAGATAGTTTAATATTTACTTGTAAGAGTGTATATTTCCATTGCATGTATATTGTACACTATTAAGTACACATGATTAGTGTGAATATTCAGGTCAACATACTGACTACTGGACAAATTGTACTGAAAATAAACAAATACAAGTGAACATAAATCTGCTGCTAATTCAGTGGCCTTGTATTTTACAGTGTTGTATTTTTTCAAATCAATTTCAAGAGAGAGGTTGAATAAATCCAAGATTAGTTTCATAAGCTGAACCAGAATGAAACAAAGGATAAATACAAACACTTAGGCTGTGTTAATTCCATTTTTGGAACGTGTGGTCTACACCTAGAAAAGGAATTCTGGCAACACATGCATTCAAGGTCTTTGACAGCCTTATGGCACTGCCATGGATCAGTGAGGGCTGGCTGCTTCTAAGGATGATGAGTTGTGAGCCAAAGTTGACCCAGACCCTGGTACAGCAAACGGTGCACCAGATCCAGGGACCACCCAGGAAGCCTAGTCAGGAGCAGAAGGGGATGGGGACAAGTTTATGATATACTTCTGACAGGAACATCCAGGAGAGGATGGCTGAGTTCCACTGAGAAGGCAGGACCAGAGGCAGCCCTCCTCTGGACTGAGTTGAAATGGGGTGATGGGAAAGTGGTCTGCAGGCAGGGGCTGAAGCGGGAGGCCGAAGGTGAGGCTGTCCAGGTCAACTAAGGCATATGTGTGGACACAGGGACATGATAAAAGGTGACACAGATTTTAAACTAAACAAAACATAACCAAATCTTTTGTCAGCTATTAAGGCATCCTATTACTACAGAAGGAACTCTGT
Organism: Tapera naevia; assembly: GCA_033556795.1. Classification (NCBI taxonomy): domain Eukaryota; kingdom Metazoa; phylum Chordata; class Aves; order Cuculiformes; family Neomorphidae; genus Tapera; species Tapera naevia. The sequence continues at coordinate 9,225,733 of JAUMJJ010000172.1, read as the reverse complement.
TTTGTTCATACATGTCAAAGACGAGGCAAACCTTACTGAGTGGCAGAAATTCTGCAAACTAAAAATTGCCATGCTCAAACTGCAAAGCCATGTTCATAAATATTTTGTAAAGTATTAATGGTAAGTTCTTATGAAAGAATAACAAATCAGCTAAGAACTACCCAGCTTTCAGTTGTTGGATTTGTTGTTGTGTTGGGGGTGTTATGCTGCCATATGTGAAGACTATTTTAGTGGGCTCAAGCGTGGAAGTTTTAGCTTAGTAAATGGCCATTGTTCTATTCTGTTCTAACTACTGCATATGTATAGAAAATAAACCATCAGAAAAACTAGGTGCATTTTATTATATTTTATAGCTGCACAAGAAATGATTAGTTACAAAAATACGAGATACTAATGATCATATTTCTTAGAGATCACTGTATAGAAAGAGTATTATAAGAAAGTTACTTTTCACATTTTTTTTAGTAACCTGCTTTTGTTCTTTTCAAAAAAAAGGTTTGTGAGTTTCTGAGAATTGACTGTATGACTCTGCAGTGAATAACAGGCTGTACTTTCCAAACTAATTTTTAATTGTTTGTAAAGGGTAGAATTTCAGTCTCTCACACATAGTGAGAATTTTTTTAGTCTTATCTGCTATATAAACAAACAACAGTCATTTTGTTATCACTTCAAATTGGCGTTTAGTCTTCAATTTGAAATACTGATCAATAATGAAGAAAAAATTTGAGAATAAATCAAAACTTCCTGTAAAATGGTATCTCATGTCTCCCATGTCTGTCAGTAGCCAAATGTAGCCAAATGTAGCTGTCTATGGAAAAAGTGGATGAAACACTCAGCTCAGCGTGATCCCAGAAACTCCAAGTAGACAATGAGAGGGCTATGTGATTTCATAGCTGAGTCAAAACTGTTCTTTAATAGCCATTATGATAACCCTTGCTGTGCTAGCCTAGATATTTTCAGAATCTACTATATTGGTATAAAGTAGCATTGCCATAACTGAAATCAGTGTTCAAAATGTGGGTGTATCATGGATTTAACTAATACCAAAATAATTTCTTCTGGCTTGTTCTGTATTACTTTCTTGCTAACATTCTATCTCATTTATTGTTTACTGCAAAGCATTTTGATGACATTTTCAAATAACTGTCCATGGTGAATCCAAAATATGTTTTCACAGTCACAAAGGCTATTTTAGAGCCAATCCGGTTGTGTGTGTTTTCTCTGTGCAGTACTTTTTTCCTGACATTTTTCATCTTGCATTTCATCTATTGGTCTTATAAGTTTGCTATATATTTAAGCTTTTAGGTTCCCATTTTGATATGGCTCAGGATATTTTTAAAGGTCACATTACTTTGAGAGTCTTCCAGAGACAGTTCCACAGGAGAATCATAATAATTTAATTTATTCTGGATTGAGAAATTCCGCATTTTAAGTTCAGATAATGAATATTTCATATATGTGACTTACATACAGAATAAGTTTGATACTCGAGTACCTGGAATTATTCAGGGAACTAATGAATTTACTGTCAAACTATTAATCCATTTTCAAGTTCACAGCTTTGTTCTTTGTTTAGACAAAATATTTCTTGCTGATGGCACATTTCTGAGTTAGCTTTGGAGGACTATTGGTTTAAGTATGTTTGGATTGAAAATATGAAGGTTAGTCTTACTTTTGTAGGTATTTCAGACAGCTAATGATACTGCCATGGAACTGGTTATTAATGTGGAAATTTTGTTGTACATATTGAGAGATGTTATTAACAGATCTTACAGAGTTTGTGGAGGACATTCACCATGTCTTAGAAAGCTCACTCTTGTCAAGAGATACAAGTTTTTTGTGAACATGATAGATATTCTGAAAATGTTGTGGTAGAAAATGAAATAACTTCCATAGTTTTCTTGCTTATGGATCAGTTTTCATCAGGGCAATCTAATTTCTCTGCATGATTGACAAATGCTGTTAAACTTTATAGAGAATTCAGAAAAATCCTTAATGGAGTGTGTTAGTCTAAGACCCTTGTGAAATGTTCTACCATTCTTACATATTTGGCTCCCTTGAAAGACAATTTCTTGCTCAATAATATCCTTCCAACAAAATTCCAAGATGTCTACCACATAAAAATCAGCATGTAAAAACAAACATTCAAATTAATCTTAATTTTGATAGTTCATGCTTTAGTAATAAAATGTGGTCTTTGATTTCCTGACCTATCTTCTTTTCTGTGACACAGGATTGGCAACTAGAGCTATCACTGTGAAACTAAGAATATCTTTAAAGAAGTAAAATGATACACACCTATATGCCACATACACACGTCACAGCCTTTTTGGCTTTCATTTTTGTGTATCTTCTCAGTTTGAGGGCTTATTTCCTCATTTTAAACAATTCATGTAATCCAGGAAGACTAATCAGACTACATATAATTTCTAGCTTTATATGGTACTTAAGAATTTGATTTAAACAGACAAGTGTTACTGTGGTGCTTCTGAATTAATACCTTCATGACATTGTTTTGATATACTATAAGTAGAGCTGCATAGAACGGCTTTTGTTGCATTCAGGTGCTAGAGAAAAACTTTATTAAGTTTGCAGAGTGAGGAATGTCTTCTGTAGGTCATAGAAACAGAGATGCGGCAATATTTTTATATTGATTACATGGGAGAGGATAAAGGCTGCTTTTCTTCATGTCAACAGCAGGTGAAAATAAGAAATAATTGCGTTGTCCACACAAACCGTGTTACAACCACTCTTTGTAGTTTATATGAAATCTTAAATATCTCAAATTTCTTTCATAATGATAGTAGGTAGCCATGAAAAACCTTTCCTTGTTCTCTACACACTTTGGGAGGTAACTTTATTTGTCTGTGCACAAAGACTGTGGGAAAGGTAAAAATGGGTAGCTGGAGAGCAGATTTTGTCTTTATTTATCCACATTAGTAAAGCAGAATCTCAAAGTATTTGAGTTTTTCTAGCGAAAATGAAGAGCAATTGTAATAAGAGCTGAAAAATATACTGTGCCTATAAACTACAGCTAGACTGAAATACAGCAACAGAACAGTTCCAGCTGCCAGACTTTGTTCTGTCCTCCCTCTTTTCACAATTTATGCTACTGCCATGCCCACCTGGCATCGCCAGTTTTCCCCCCTCAGCCATGATCAAGGATTAACAAAAGAAATGGATACATTATACAAAGAAGAAAACAAAAATGCAATAAAAAATTATTAATTACGCCCCAATTGTATTTGTTATATCCCAACTGCTTTGCTTAAATTAACTCTGTTCTCCATCCTCTCTATGTTTCTTGACTCTTTCAGATTTTAGGACTGGAATATGTCTTACCTGCATATTTGTGCAACATCCGAGACAGTGAGGTTGTTTATTTGATTGAATCATCTGTGTGTAAGTCCATCCTAAAAACAGTGACAGTTAATAATAAATATTACTGTCTCTAGGGAAAATCGGAAAAAAAATATATATTTTTAAAGAAAAAAGTTAGAACTATAGAAGCTTTTGGCAAATTTAGTTCAGGCTCTTGATACATCTGTAAGATTGTCCTATATTCTGCCTTTTTCTTTTATGCTGGATGAAATAAATTATAGCTAAATCACAATAAAAGAGTTTATCAGCGTATGCACATATATGCCATTCTAGCTGGCAAGGTTACTATTCTGACAGATAATGCGTGAACAGCATCAGTAGCACATGCAGCAGAGGTGTAACAAATGACAATAAATGTGCTACAGAAATGAAATATATATTTTTTTATCTGAAAGCAGACAAAAGTATAATATGAAATCCTATTTTGACAGTGGTTTGGCCTTTTGCAGAATATAAGAATTATTGTCATTGATATCGTAACATGTATTATCCTTCCACACATTAATTTTTACTGCAGAACCTTTAACATAAATGAGAAAAACAAATATATGTATGTATACCCAAAAGTTAAATCCTTATTTGATTTTTTTATCAGTATGGATAGTAAAAATGTGGTTTCAGGACTTATAAAGACACTTAAATATTTCAATTTTAAAATTTTGCTTATGATGCCAGTAACAGAGATTACAGTTATAGCGTTTAATCCTGTTGTCTGAGGTCATTATGCAGAATCCATCTTTGTATATCTTGGAAAGACATTTTGTGCTTACATATGCATACCAGTGCGATCGTTGATTTTGCAACTTGGATGGTGATTTTACAGTACTAAAGAAAGGTCTTTTTGAGTCCTATGCAGTGAAATCAAAATAATTGGTAAAATGAAGGTGTTTCATGGTATATTTCACTATTTTTTTTGTTAAATATACCAAGCTTGGAGGAAGCAGACAGTTCTGAAAATGCAGGTAAGATGTGAGAACAGAGCATGGAATGATGCAGAGGAAGAGATGCATGACAAAAGGAACAACAGAAACGAAGAAGGAAAGAGATGGGGAAAGAAGAAAAAGAGGAAAATAGTTACTGTATGTGAAGGAGAAAAGATCAGAACAGGTTACTGTATCTGTCATTCAGTCAAGCATGGTGTTTCACTGTTTATTTGAAAGGCTGCCTTTCTTTTCAGTTGAGTTTACCCGTACAGCTTGCTATTCACTGCCATATAGTCCTTACCAAAACTGTAAAAAAATTTTAAAAAGCTCCAACCCCACTGTGACATGCATCCACAAAACAAATAGATGGTTTGAGAATATCACCCAGCTGCAAATGTTCCTGAGATGCAAAAACCCCCAAATTCCAAGCTCTAGAAAATAACCATGAAATCCTTAAATAAAGTCTATTTAAATATTTATTAAAAAGTTGAACTCTGATTTGTGCTGTCATTAAGTACAGTACATTTTTCCAAGTGAAATGAAGTTAAAATATAGATTTCAATAAACTATGATTATTTAAAATATACAGATTTCTTTTTGACTACCACCAGATGTTGCTGCTTTCATCTGGATTATATAGCCTTTAAATAATTTTAGTTTCAAAGGGAAAATGACCCCAATGGATTACAAATTACTTCACTATTTTACAAGTGCAGGTAAAATTGCTTGTGGAGAGGCTGCATTGGAAAAAGCTTTTGTGGAAGAGTTCTGTTGTGATAATGGCTGTGTATCAATTATTTACGAAATAGAGAAAAATGAGGTTTAGTCCTGTACAGTACAGAGATGGAGTATACAGTTCATAAAATAAAAAGCAACAGCTGGTTCAGACACTGAAGAAGAGACTGACCTTATATTTATGACAATGCTGGGCCCAGGAGTAAATCAAAGAGCACAGTCCCTCAGATATGTGCTTACTTATATTTTAAAGTTCATATTTGATCTATATGGTCATTGAAGCAATCATTCCTTATTCCTTTTTGGCTTTTCTCTCCAGTATAAAACAGAAGTATTATAATGAAAGAACAAATTACTTCTGGTATGCGTAGACAATTATATTCGTGCTATATTGTGCTTAAGTTCATGTAGTTTCCATTCAAACATTTGCTGGAGGACAAAAGCATTGTTATCTGCTCCTGATTTCACAGGAACTTACAATAGAAGGGCTGAAGGGAATACTAAGGCTAAAGGACATCATCATGCTGAGCAATTCTGCCAAAGGTTTTATCATGAACTTGCTGAATTTACGTGTGTTCTGTTTACATTGCAGGAGAGGAAAGTGAATTTAATTAGACAGAGAACAGTCTGAATAATAAAAAAAAAATCCTTTAAGAGGTATTGTTTAACCAAGGATCTTACAAAGCATCTACAACTTCAGAAAGAGTGTTTTTTATTGAATAACTGCTTTAATTATGTTTTCTGTGCTGTGTGTGTCAAAAGTGTTAATTTTGTTGTAAAAAATAATTTACTAATTTCCTAGACAATGCAGTTAACGTGGAAATATTTTATTACAACAAACCAACTGCTCTTAATTTAAAATAGAACTCAACAGGTTTTGGTGAATTATTGTGGAATTTAATTTGCCCTAATCTGCTATGGTTACCAGTCCAATAAAAATAAACGTCTAAAGAAGAAAATCGTGCCATTAAGACAAGAGTAAATGTCAGGAGGCAAAGGTTAAGATTTTTCAAAACTGGAACCTGAAGTTCAAACCAGAACTCTCTAATTACATGCCTAAAAATGACCTTGGTGCTCAATGATTCTGAGCCTTCATTAAACTCCAGTTAACTCAAAGAAAACCACCATGTGTATAATTAGCTTGTAAAAATAAAGTTGCATCTGTAGGCCCCCGAGTATGGATCTATGAGCTCACCTTTATTATCTAACTATGAAAACAGAATATGAAATTACTTGTTTTCAGTTCTACTGTAGTGAATTTTTGATTGACTTGTTTGGGTTTTTTTTCATTTGTTTGCTTTTTTTTTTGTATCAATCTCAAACTATTTCTTGCTCTAAGCCCCTGAAGATTACTTTTTACCTTAGAATTTTATCTATTCCTTTCTCCCCTTAGTTTAAGGAAAAAAAGTCTCTAGGACCCATGGTTGTAGAGAGGAATCACAGAATCATAGAACCTTAGAATCATCTGGTTGGAAAAGACTTCCGACATCATCGAGTCCAGCCATGCCTGCCTGTCCCCTTACTAAAGCATGTAACTAAGAAACTCATCTACCCGCCTTTTAAATACCTCCAGGGATGGGGACTCAGCCACCTCCCTGGGCAGCTGTTCCAATGCCTGAACACCCTTTCAGTGAAGAAATTTTTCCTGATGCCTAGTCTGAACCTCCCCTGGTGCAACTTGTGGCCATTTCCTCTCGTTCTATCGCTCATCACTTCTAATAAGAGACCAGCACCTATCTCACCACAATCTCCTTTCACGCAGTTGTAGACAGTGATGAGGTCTCCTCTCAGCCTCCTCTCTCTAGGCTAAACAGCTCCAGTGCCCTCAGCCGCTCCTCACAGGACTTGTTCTCCAGCCCCTTCACCAGCCTCATTGCTCCTCTCTGGATGCACTTCAACACCTCAGTGTCCTTCTTGTAGTGAGGGGCCCAAAACTGAACACAGTACTTGAGGTGAGGCCTCAACAATGCCGAGTACAGGGGCACAATCACCTCCCTGGTCCTGTTGGCCACACTGTTTCTGATACAGGCCAAGATGCCATTGGCCTTCTTGGCCACCTGGGCACATTGCTGGCTCATGTTCAGCTGGTTGTCAACCAACACTCCCAGGTCCTTCTCCACCAGGCAGCTCTCCAGCCATTCTTCCCCAAGCCTGTAATGCTGCATGGGATTGTTGTGTTCCAAGTGCAGGACTCTGTACTTGGCCTTGTTGAACCTCATCCCGTTGGTCTCAGCCCATCGATCCAGCTTGTCCAGATCCCTCTGCGGAGCCTGCTTTCCTTCAAGCAGATCAACACTGCCACCCAGCTTGATGTAATCTGCAAACTTGCTAAGGGTGCACTCAATCCCTTGATCCAGATGGTTGATAAAGATATCGAACTGGACTGAACTCAGCACTGAACCCTGGGGAACACCACTCATGACTGGCCTCCAACTGGATTTAACTCCATTTACCACCACTCTTTGGGCCCGGCCATCCAGCCACTTTTTCACCCAGCAGAGGGTGGGCCCATCCAGGCCAAAGGCAGCCAGTTTCTCAAGAAGAATACCGTGAGAAACGGTGTCAAAGGCTTTACAAAAGTCCAGGTACATCACATCCACAGCCTTTCCCTCGTTCATGAAATGGGTAACGTTGTCACAGAAGATCAGATTAGTCAGGCAGGACCTGCCTTTCATAAACCCATGTTGACTGGGCGTGTTGTGTGACAGCACTCTAGATGATCTGCTTCATGGCCTTGCCTGGTGCTGAGGTCAGACTCACAGGCCTGTAGTTCCCTGGATCCTCCCTCTGACCCTTCTTGTAAAGGGGTGTAACATCTGCCAGTCTCCAGTTAAGTGGCACTTCCCCAGTCAGCCAGGACTGCTGGTAGATGAAGGAAAGAGTTTTGGAGAGGACCTCTGCCAGCTCCTTTAATACCCTTGGGTGTATTCCATCTGGATCCATAGGCTTATGTATGTCTAGTTGGCCAAGCAGGTCTCTAACCAAATCCTCCTGGATCATTGGAGCTTCACTCTCACTGTCTTCTGGCTCAGGGGTCCAGAACATCTCACCTTACTATTAAAGACCAAGGCAACTATTAGAAAAACAATTAAAGGCCAAAATCCAAGGGAGAAAAAGCAAACAAAAAAAGAGCATTAAGAAGTAGAAGCCACATGATTTTAAACCCATCTCATAATTCTAGGGGTGGGAATTATTATCCATTTCTTGATATTTATCCTTACTCACACTGTGCTAGGCAAGTTATTTAACCTTTCCAAACCTAACTACTTTTCTGTATGTTATAGCTGAAATAATAGTATTTACTCATCTCTCAGGGTATTAGGAGATTTAATTTAATAATGCCTATGAAACACTTCATTAATCATAGAGGGAAAACAATATGGAAGAATGGATTATTATCATTATTAATTACTTAAAAGAATCTCCCAAGACTAGAAAAGAATTATTATGGTCAGGTGATTTTTTTTATAGGAGTATACTGTGCTGTGATTTCTAAAAGAATTTTTGGGTAGCCTTGGAAGAGAACACATTAAATATATTGTTAGTAGATTTAGATTTATAGCCTCATTGAAATATTCAGGTTTTTAAAAGACTCATTATTTCTTTTCTTCTGTTGAATTGATGAGTAATTATTATGCAAATCTTGTATTTTGTTATGGGTAACCTTTGGACTGGCATTTTAGCTAAATATTATGTATTATTGATAAAACACAATTGAATAGTAACAGAAGCAATGACAGCAGCTACTGCATATGGAAATGCTCTCCAGAGATTGAATGCTTTTAAATATGATGGGTCGAATACTTTGACAATAAAAATATTCAGTGATACTTTTCCCTGTTCTTAAATACTCAATTAGATTAAAAGTATTCAGCTTCCAAGCTGATAAGTTTTTTTGTTTTTCAATTAGAAGTGAATTTTCTATTCCATTGCAAATTGAAGAACTATCTAATTAATGTATTCCCTAAATAATTCTAACCAAAACCTTCTTTTAATGACTTTTTATCGTCATCAACAGCAAAATATAATAATACATGGAGTGATCACACCATCTTTTTATCTGTGAAACAGACTTTTTCTCATTTAATAAGTGCAAAGCAATGCAAAATTTCTTCTGACCCTGCTGTGGTAAACAATAGTTTTTTGCTGCTAGCTTCAGTACTGTCAATTTCTATATCTATTCAGTATTTTAGAAGAGATCACTAGATGCTGCTGCATTCAGAAGTTTTATGAAATAAAGAAAGATTAGAAAAAAAACTGTGCAGAGCCTCATCCTCTGAGTTTTGTCTGTATCTGCCGAACTTAGCTCCTGAACAGAGGAAAAGAGGGAAGTGAAATACTGGACCAGGAAGCTCTGGGGTGAGGTTGGAGGTGCTTTGATGATCCACATATTTTGGACAGCCTCTTTTCTGGAAAGCTCAACAGAACCTCAAACCTATCTGCCTGCAAGAGACAGCACAAAGTTTACTAGAATTCACATCACTGAGTTTACGCTCAACATAGGAAGGCAAGTCCCGACATTCTCAAAAATGTTTTATTTCTCTTGGTGTTCAAAACAATAGAAAAGTTTAGATATTTTTAATTAATCTCCGATTTGAAAGAAATTTCTATTTTTCATGTCTCACGGTCCTGTTTTCAAACTTGAGTACATGATCATAAGAACTCCAGTGCTTGTTTTACATTTAAGAAGTTTAAAATCAGACTCTCGTGACAGATTCCATGACTTGAGAACTTATGAAACATGCCAAATAATGGAAAACTTCAAACAAAGTGCCCCAAAGTGACAACATTGTTCAGTTGTTTTCGTTCTCAGGGTGCTTTTCCACCTTATAATAATGTATTTATTTTTGTTATCACTATTGAGGTATTCAGTTTGCTTGTTTTTAAAAGAAGATAAAAATATTACACTTCACATTTTACTCCTTTTACTACAGCTAAATGGAGTGCTTTCTGTTTTTACTGGAACAGTTCGCCATTGACAAATTTGAGCTGTTGTTTTTGAGTTTATGAAGTCTGAGAGCACTGAAGGCTTGCACTATGCCATCTAGGATGTGAGGTTTGTTCTTGCTGGCATATCAACAAGAACATTAAGAACTCCACTCCCTTCTGGGTGAAGGACCTCTTCCTAATATACAATCTATCCTCCCATTACACATCTTCCTGTCATTCCCTCGAGTCCTATCATTGGTCACCAGAGAGAAGAGACCAACACCTGCTCCTCCTCCTTCACTTGTGAGGAAGCACTAGATGGCTATCAGGTCCCCTCTCAGTCTCTTCTTCTCCAGGCTGAACAGACCAAGTAACTTCAGCCGCTCCTCATGTTATTTCTTCACTAGACCCTTCCCCTTGTGACCTCCCCTGGACACTCTCCCGCAGCTTGATGTACTTTTTATACTGTGGCACCCAAAACTGCACACAGTACTCGAGGTGGGGCTGCACCAGAGCAGAGCGGGGCAATCACCTCTTGACCAGCTGGCAATGCTGTGCTTGATGCACTCCAGGACATAGTTGCCCTCTTGGCTGCCAGGGCACACTGTTGACTCATGTTCCCCTTGTTGTCAACTAGAACCCTCGGGTCCCTCTCCACAGGGCCGTTCTCCAGCCTCTCACACCCCAATCTGTACATGTGTCCAGGGTTGCCATGTCCCAGCTGCAGAACCTGGCACTTGCCCTTGTTAAATTTCATGCAGTTGGTGATTGTCCAGCTCTTCAATCTGTCAGGATCCCTCTGCAGGGCCTCTTTGCCCCCAAGAGTGTTGACAGCTCCCCCTAGTTTTGTGCCAGCAGCAAACTTTGTCAATAAACCTTCAAGCCCATCCAGGTCATTTATGCAGATATTGAAGAGCACTGGCCCCAGGAGAGATCGCTGTGGGACCCCACTGGTGGCTGGTTGCTAGCCTGATGTAACCCCATTGACTATAACTCTTTGAGCCCAATCCATCATCCATTTGTGCAACTGTCGTGTTATGTGTTTATCCAGCTGCATTCTGGACATTTTGTTTATGAGAATACTGTAAGAGACAGTATCAAAGGCTTTGCTTCAATCCAGAAAAATGGCATTCATTGATTTTTCCTGGTTGACCAGGTGGGTGACCTTGTCATAAAAGGATGTTAAGTTTGGAAGGCAGGACCTTCCTTTTGTAAACCAGCGCTGGCTGGGACAAATGACTGCATTGTCTTTCAGCTGGAAATCTCCAGGAAAAAGACCTTGGGGTTTTGGTTGACAGCTGGCTGAACATAAGCCAACAGGGTGCCCAGGTGACCAAGAAGGCCAATGGCATCCTGGCTTATATCAGAAATAGTGTGGCCAGCGGGAGCAGGGAAGAAATGGTGCCCCTGTGCTCAGCACTGGTGAGGCCACTCTTTGAATCCTGTGCTCAGTTTTGGGCCCCTCACTGCAAGAAAGACATTGAGTTGCTGGAGTGTGTGCAGAGAAGAGCAGCTGGAGTGTGTCCAGAGAAGAGCAACAAAGCTTGTGAAGGATCTGGAGCACAAGTCTCATGAGAAGAGGCTCAGGAAACTGGGTTTGCTTAGTCTGGAGAAAAGGAGGCTGAGGGGTGACTTTATTGCTCTCTACAACAACATGGAAGGAGATAGATTGTAGTAAGGTGGGTGTATCTTTTCTCCCAAGTAACAAATTATAGGAGGAGAGAAAATGTTCTCAAGTTATACGAGGGGAGGTTTAGGCTAGATATTAGGAAATACTGCTTCACTCAAGGGTTGTAAAGCACTGGAGCAGGCTGCCCAAGGAAGTGGTTGAGCCACCATCCTTGGAGGTATTTAAAAGACATGCGGATGTGGAACACAGTGATATAGTTTAGTGGTGAACTTGGCAGTGTTCGGTTTATGGTTGTCCGACCGAAATGATTCTGTGATTCTCCTAACTTGGAAAATGTTTAAAGGATATTGTGGTTCTGTAAAAATGCCTTTTATTTTTTTTTTTTAATTTATAGTCTCAATATTTTTTTCATATTGGAACTGAATACTTTGGTCTCATTAAAACTATTTTCTTCCAGTTGAAATCACCTGTTTAGTTTAAATACATTCTCCAGGGTGGAAAATTGTCTTCAAAATCAGGGCTGCAAGCATTCTTGTTTCTCCTTTTAAAGAAAACAGAATGTCTTGTACAAATATGACTTGGTGAACAGAGGTGGAGTATAATTACAGAGACTGCCAACAACTGCAAGACGATGAATAGCAGCCATATTTTCTGTCCTGCCCTCAAATGGAAAAAAGGAGACATCTTCCCAGAAACTGTTTTCTTTGAAACAAGTAATCTTGCTAGAGTAAATTAAAGTTAGTTGAAAATAAAGAAAACAACTATTTGCAAAAGTGGGTTAGATATAGGAAAAAGTATATTTTCAGTTCTTTATTTTCCTTGACTTCATGATAATTGGGTGAAAGAACCATACAATTTAAGTTTTTACAGAGAAAATATCTCCTTTATATTACTCTAAATGTTAAACATATTTATTGAATGAACTTCTCAAACCCAGTGAATTTTGTTGTATGGAGTTGTCAGAGTGATATTTAAAATGAGTGAATACGGTCAGTGTATCAAAAAAAAATGGAGCATTTTAAGTAGCAGTGTAACAAGACTAAAGGCCAACATTTTAGCTATAATTGCACTTGAAAGTCTGCCAATTAAGTCAAGAATTGCAACTATGGTGCTTGTTTCACATTTCTAGGTGTGAAAAGACAAGTAGGTGGTGGGGGTGGGGAACTGTATTCTTGAAGACAATGACCCCAAGGACTGAAATTTGCAGATGCTGTATATTAGAACAAGCTACTGATGCCAATATTCTTGTGAGATTTCTTGCAATAAATGTGTGTGGGTGAAACTAAAAGGTGTTTTCACACCTCTTTTGTCCTTCCTGGTTTACGTGAAGAGTTCAGAGATCTTGCAGCTTTGTACTGAACTTCTCCAGAACTCCATTCCTGTCATTCTTGGGTGCCTTCCTAGGTAGAAGGAGTGACCAAGACGTTGCAGTGCCCTTACAGTAAAGCTGTCTTAGCTCAGGCAATCTCCAGATTTTTGCTTCTCGGTACCCTGTTGCAGGTCAAGTGTCCTCTTAAGTAGAAATATGCAATGAAACAACCAAAGATAAACAGTAATTACAACAAAAGCAATGTTTGTTTATAAAGAGACATGTGTCAGCTACCTAGGTATAAACAGCTTTGCAGCCCTCTTAAAAGCCAGTGCAATCATGGAGGATAAACCTCTCCCTTCCTCAGATGTAATCCTTGTCCCAGTAAACTTGCTTGTAACACAGACAACACCTAATAGTCTACTAGAGATTTCAACATTAGCTTTTCAGCATAATTAATCTTATTGATAACCCACAATTCTTTCCACTGAAATGGTGAGAGTTAAATTGATAGCTTAGGGTCAACATGTTGTATTCCGTAACATAATTCATCCATATTCTCTTGACCCCTTGGAACATGTCTCTCCTAGCCAGCTTTCTTATTAGGAATGACTAAATAGCACCACTGCTCCATTTATGTTACTATCAGACGAACTCTTAATGCAGTTGTAAATAAGAAAAGCTAGTAGCTATAAAACAGCAGGGCAAATCCTCAAGGACAACATCACATTTGACAAACTGGCAAAATACTTAAGAAACTTGAAAAACTGTAGCTGGAAATCCATAAAAATGGTTTTCAGTTTTAGTGTTATTCTAAGTACATTGTCTTTTTGTATTGCATGAATTCCTTTTGTATTACTCTGTATTCTTAAAAGTGACTTTTAGCTAACATAGCAGGAAGCCACAGCTGTTTGTGAGGGCTGGGAGACTACAGCCCACCTTTAAAACATAGGAAAACTGAAGACTACGGATGAGAATGATCTGCTGGGTCACCAGGCATTGTTCTTGGAACGTTCCAGAGAATCACTTCTTTGATGACTTGAGAATTTTTCCCCCCTTATTTCTAACATAAATTTATTCTTAGTTAGTGCTTACACATTTGTTTTTATGTCAACAATATGCTTTATCTTCTATAGCTCTTTTTCCTCCTAAGTGATTGCCCAATGATGATTTAAAAAAAGCAGTCATAGCCCCTCTCAGTCTGACAAAAAGAAAACACAGACTCTTCAGGCTTCAGAAGGTTTTCCATTCGTTTGATAGAGAATGTTAATTAACTTCATTTCTGTCTGTTACACTATTTTTCTTAAATATATGGAAATAAATTATCCTCTTTAAAATTAGTTGGCATAGACATACACAGATAAATACAGTGTGTTTTCATAAGCTTTTCCACACTGATATACACGTAGAATAAGTTACCTGGATTAAGTCCATAACATGACAATGAAGATTTTATCAGTACACATACATATGGTACATGATAAGCTGTTGACATACAATTAGAGTTTAAAAATTTTCTAATCTCAAATATTCAAGAAAAATTCTGCATCTTTAATAGGTAAAAGATACAATTAGTTCTGCCGCTTTTATAATTTTTTAACATGGTTCTTATTGCACCCTACTAACTTTTTGACCCTGAAGCACGAAGAAAATAAAAACATGTAATAGCACATTTTGCTAATACAAACAGTATAGATGATACATAAAATACGTGTTCTTACAAAATTTTCTTAATAGTTTAGGGTCATAGTCAAAATATGTTGGTACCATCTTGCTGTCCTCCCTATTGTGTTAAAATTATAAAGTCATATATTTTTATTAATTTCTCTCAGCAATAATTTATTGCTAGATTTTTTACTGTTTAACAACAGTCAAAGTTTAAACTGTAATATAAAGACAAACTCCAGCAGCTGTTCATCTTCTGCAGGTGCATGGATGGTTTAGATTAACAATAGAGTCAGCCTATCTGATTCAGGCTATGAGACAGAGAGAAGCATTGCATAGCATAAGGACAGAAGCAATAGAGAACATAAATTATGGATATGCCAAATGCAGAAAGGTTTTTTTTATAAATCTAGGTCACTGGTTTAGTAGTTGAAATTACAGTATAAATATGGAAATTAAGAAAAATTGCATTTGAATAACTCCTGATAATGTTTCCAATTACAGTATCTGATTTTTCATACTCATTATATATTTCCTCTGATACAACTGTTTAAAGGTTTTCCTTGTCAAAAAGAAATGCAATTATCCACTTATCATTATAAATAAGAATGTGAAAACATAACGATGTTCTGAGTTTCAGTGAAATTGGTTTTGTTAATTTAAAACATGCCTTCTTGAAAATGGTACTTCAAGACCTGCCTGAATGGGAAACTTCCTGCTTCCTCAAATCCTACTTTGAAAACTCCTGTTCTTCTCTTTGTCCTTGCAAGAGATGGAAAATGTAAGGATAGCAGTTTAAGTTCAGTAGTGGATATAAATCCTACTTTCTTCAGGAGATTCAGTGAAAGCTATGAATCAGGAACCTCTGCAACATGTACCTTCAGAGTCAACAGATCCCGAGCCAGCTGTTTTGACAGCTCTCTCACTAACAGTAGCTCTTATCTAATCCTTAGAAGCTATCTATAATACAAGCTCTTCCTCTAAAGACAGTTTTCAAACCAGAAGTGTAGTGTTATTAAGAACCTTTACCCTTTCTGCACTACCGGTCTGCCTCAAATCCCTGATTGATTTAACTGCCAGTGCTCTGTTCTTTGCATCTGATAAAATACATGACTTTTATTTCTGATCTAATATGTCATTAGAGTTTATTTGCTTAATCATCTTTGTAAAAAAATCAATAAATGCTGTGAATTTATCTTATCTATGAGTAAGCCGGTAATAAATACTTATACAGACAAAAATCATGCATTTTTAAAGACAATTGAATTTGCATTGTACCTCTGAACTCTAGTAAAAACAAAGCAGATGTGAAATCTGCATATCTCTGTTTCAGTGATTTTTTTTTATGTCAAGTCACGAGAAAAAAGCCAGCAAATATTTTCATCCTGCTATTTTTCATGACCAAATATTTTTTTCTTAACTCTTTTTGGGAAACAGATATTTCAAGATAGACTTGTTAAACTGCATTTAGATAACAATAAGCAATGAAAGCAGTTAAAAGTCTTTTTTTAAGGAAATTTTTTAATGTATTTTTAATGAAAATTTTTCTGAAAATAATTAAGACTTATTCGCAAGTAAGGCAATTCCCTATTTCAGCAAATCATCTTTGAGTGACAAAAAGGAAAAAAAGCTGGATGATCTGACTGACAAAAAGATGTATACCTGAATGAGAAACCCTTGTAGCTGAGGAAATGACCTCCACAATGTTTCACCTTGGTATCTTCTTAAAAATTCTATATTAGAATGGTCAGAGACATACGAACAAGAGTTTCTTCTACCTCAGGATAGTGCCTTGGGTTTGCCTGCCCCTAGTCCTGTCCTTGTGTAGTTTGATTTCCTGCACTGATATCAGACATGGTTTATTCTCATACTTCCCAATGCCCATGGACCCTGCTGCCGCCAGCCGGGTGTCCGGCCTGCCTCCAGCTTTGGGACCACGAATGTGGGTGTGATTGTGGTCCTGCACTTTGGGTGAACAAAGGGACCCCTTGCCTCTCCAAGGACTGCGTTAAACCCTCGTGGTGGTATCTGTTGTGTTGGCAGTTATTTTCAGTCCATACTAGTGAAACGGAACTGTTTAACAAAAATAATCCCCAGTAAATAAAATGAAGATTCTTTGGGTAAGCAAGAGAGGACAACGGATATTTTACGGGAAGAAGTGGATTGATTCAGAAAATAATTAACTTGAAGCATCTTTCTGAGGGGGGAGTGTCATATGGCTAACATTCACTGACTCTGCCTTGGACTGGGCTTTCCTTCCTGCTCAGGCAAAGAATGATCTGATTCTGTCACGTTGGTCCTGTGATAGGTCTCACATGGCAAACTAGTGTGCATGCTGAAGCAAACACTGAGGCATTTACCACATTTATAAGATGGAGATCCTTACAGGCTTTCGACGTGTTTGTGGAGTGGCGCTTGTCATAAACTTCGAATTCAGTTTTAAAGAATCGAGTCCTTGTGGATCTGAGATTCATGAATGATGTGGTCTAAACACATAGTCATAAAGCCTACATTTTCTATGGACTGAAGTTCAGGTCTTGAGACAACTAGTGATTTCTCCTAGGCTATTTTGTATTTTTAGTAACCATTATACTTCAGTGACAGGTTGCTCAGGAAATCTGGCAAATGCTTCTCAGGTGTCTGGAAAATACTTCCCATGTGTCTTTAGACATGTCATTAATTTCCCTGTGCATCATTCTTGCATCTATAAAATGAAAGGCTTTTGTATTTCTAGTGTCTGAAGAACATGTTTATTTTTTAGATATAGTAACAACTGCAAGGAATCAAAAGCACAAACTAAAGAGGAACTTAGCAGCTGGACTCCAGAAATCCTTGTGAGAAATTGGTATTAAAATACATTCTGGGAAGTGATCATTTTGAATGTGAATGAAAGTTTTGGCTAATTAAGTATTCACTGGAAATATCATAGGAGACACAAACTTCTTTGTTTCTAAGTTTATATTCTAAAGTCTATTAGTTTGATCCATCTGAAGTTTTGTTCCTCCAGTCCATATATATAAGTTCAGACCCTTTTTTTTCACGTAGAAATCAATGAAATTCTGAAGAAGCTGCCAAATTCTGCCCTCACATAGAATTTGTGCTGGAAGTCTAACCTGTACAAATACAAGCAAATTTTAGTGACAATTGGGAAATAACTTGAGTACTGGTTGAAATATCTTGTTTGTATGGAACCTTAAATTGTGTCATCCTAGCTTATCTATGAATGTATCTATGAAAGCATGGCTGTTTCACTTTGATTCTGTTTTTTCAGCCCATTTCTGCACATTCTAGTTAATTGGAATGACCTCATGCCTTTAAAATAAGGATTCAGGTTATAACAAAAAAAATTGAACTTGGACTTTCTTTAAATACGTAATAGCTATTGATTTGTATTGCTTTCTATTCTAAGACAATTATATATTCTTTTTGAATAAGAAAAAGCATAAAATATGCCTTAAATAAATAATCATCTGTTTTACCTTTTAATCTTGATTCAGATTGTCTAAATCATTAATCACAAAGAAAGATGTACAATACAGTTTATACTTCAAAATACATACATTCTTTACCATTAAGATAGAAAATACTACTTCTCCCTCTTTTTTTTTTTAAATACTCAGCTATTTTATCTCCATTAATGGGATAAACATTAAAGGGGTAAAAAACAAATCTGTGCATAAAGTATTTAACTCAGTATACATTATGCAATTCATTACCTAATTTAAATTTTCTAAATGATATTTAAAGAGGATGTTCAGGCAAATATAATGCTGATTCTTACATTCTTATAATTTTTACTTTGACATAATTTACCTACATTTGAAAAACAAGTGAATTAATCAAAAATCTGATTTACAAAAAGCAACGCACTTCATGGACATTTACAAACCTCAGCGATCATCTCAAATGTTTGATTGCTCACTTTTTTTTAAATAAAATGGTCGGTGTGCAAGACCAGCTTAGTAGGTATAGTTTGTGTTGTGAGTGCAGTTCTATGGTAAGTCTTAATGAAAAAGTCATTTTCTAAAGCACAGGAAACTCTAAATCAATATTGGTTTTTCATGATTGAAGGACACCAGAGTGAAATATACAGAATTTTGTAGAAAAAAATCAACTCTGGATTGCAGTAATCCAAGGAAATGAATACAGAACAAATTTTTACCAATAAAGGAAAAGTTTTATCAATCTGAGAAAAAACTTTACAATTGATTATAGCTTGTGATTCAAACGCAGGATGAAGTAAACACATTTATGCAGAATCTAACATCTATATCTTCGACAAGAACCTATTTGTGAGTAGATCCAACAGAACAAAAGTTGCCTAAAAGAAGATTTAGGAAATAATCAAAACTGGACAAATGTTAAATATGCTGAAAATGTCCTTATCCTTGTTTAAAACAAAATTTTGCATGTACTGGAAACTTCATTCTTTTACGTATTGACTGCTTTTATAGATGCCTAGCTCAAACCTATACCTAAATAGGTTCCTGAGACAAAGGTATCTTGATTCAGAAAACAATCTATTTGGAAGAAATAGAGATTATTCCTTCTTTCATAACATAATCTCATGGAATCAGGATATTGATGACTAGCTATATACTCCTTTCCCCTAGACTGATCCTTTACCTTAAAAGGTAAAGGGTCAGTGGAAGGAGAGAGAAGATATCACCAGAAGAAGTAGCAGACACTGAATAGTTTGTGTTTGTATCATTTAAATCTGTATAATCTCAAGTATCAACGTTAATATTGTTGCAAGAGAACTAATAAGAATACTTTTATTAGAATAGAAGGAATTTAATTAGATTAACAATAATATCCTCCCTTTGTGTATACAGTGTGTTCCTTTTGCTGATAGCAAGATTGCATGTAACGTGTCAGTGGTAAGTCAAGCAGCCTGTTCTTTAATTCGAGTGGAAGAGGCTGCTGATGCTACCATAGTTTCCAATTACTAAAAAGCAAACACTGGAGCTTTCCAGTCATCCTGCTCTGTCAATGTGTAAACTGAGGCTGAAACGTGGAGCCCAAAAGGAAAATCCATTTAGTCTGTGGGCTGCAGTTTGGAAGGAAATAGTCTGATCTCCATTCCCAGGTTTTATTTTACATATCTGATTTTCCCAGTAGTCACTGGGTAAGAGTGTAGTTTGCAAGGCTTTTGCAAAGTTTTTTTCAGAGTTCTGCTTCTCTATCATTGAAATGTTTGCATGAACTGTTTTAATAACTAATTTAGTGTGATAAACATGCTCAGAAATAATCCACAGAGCTTACTTGTCATCTACAGCTTTTGAGAAACGTAGCTATTCACAGCTTCTATTCCATTTCTGTTAATTCACTTTAGTCTCTCTTACCCACGTGTGTCCTTGACCATCTGTAATGCAACAATAGTCGTCAGTAAAAACATGACATTCTTTTGTTTAAAAAGTATCAGAAACTTCTTCAAGGGGCAGAAGACTAAGCACAGATATCCATTAAAGTTTCACAGTTCAGGATCCCTTCTGCATTTAAAGTCTATACCAACAGTTCGGATTGAAATGAAGAGGGAAGCAATCTTGTTCTTAGAAAGACATACATTTAAATTAGGGCATTACATTAACACATGTATTTTCATTCTGGATAACCAATATTTTTATACTGTAGACATAATTTACCAACTAGACTGAAGAAATGAAGGCAATGTCCTGAATAACATCATTTTCACAGTTAAGCATCAGTATCAAAGTTGGGTGTTTGAAGACATAAAAGCAAAAGGTAATGACATTATCCTTGAATCTTTATGACTTTCCTAAAGGTGAATGTATTAAATAAGAACTGCTGAAGTGTTGTTGGCACTGTTTTATGCATCCCATCTGTTAGTCATAATATTACATCAGCTAATTAATGCATGTTACCTTGTGTGTAAACCAACACGTACACTGTTGATTGCAGAATCAAACCTAAACTGGTTCTCAATGGAGTAGTTTGATTTTTGTGTGTCAGAAAGTTATGGATTTTCCCAATGAAAATTTCTGTTTTCATTAAAATCTTCAGCATTTTAAAATCTCTACTTTTTTTTTTTGAAAATTGTGCAGAAAGCACTTATTTTGAAACAGTCCTTTTTTTTTGCTTTCTAGAATGCTTTGTCTTAAAAATTTAAAGAATTTTGTAATGTTGTTTTGCCTTTGTTTTTCTGTGCATTGCATTTGATCCATCTGATGGTAAAAATTGTCAAAAATTGTATTATGAAATGACAGTAGCAATGGTGCACAACTAATTAAATCTAATAAAGTCTGTCATTTTAACTTTTTTTTTAAATCATGAAGGGCAGCTGCTACTTAGTACTGAAAAACATCTTCTAGACTAAAACACTTATTCTTTGTGTTTACAGTGAAACAGTTGAATCAGTTCTAAATTCCCCTAATTATCTTGAAATGTGTTTGAGGTGAATATCACATGTCCCTTGTAGCAATTAAGAAAAGTCTATTTGGTTCCTGAGGCAGCGAGGCTGTTCACCATTGATGTATAATTGTAGTTGTATCAGATGCGTTATATAGATGAAGCATCACTTTCTCTTGCAGAAAGGAGCAGATATACGAAGAAAAACAAGTTCAATGATGATGCTCCTTCTACTAAATCTTCCCTTCCCAGGGTGCTTCAGATTTTTTTTAACTATCAGTTTGCCAGCCACTAAAAACCCTTCTCTGGACACACTCCTACACTTCAATGTCTTTCTTGAACTGGGGAGCCCAAAACTGAACACAATATTCAAGATGCATCTTCACCAGCATTGAGTACAGGGACACTATCTTTTCCCTACTCTTGTTTGCCACACTATTCTCAATACAGGAAGTTGTTGACCTTCTTGGCCACTTGGTTACACTGCTAGCTCATGTTCAGCTGGCTGTCAACCAGCACCTGCAGGTCCTTTTCCGCCTGGCAGCTTTCCAGCCATTCTTCTCCAAACCTGTAGCGCTGCATGGGGTTGTTGTGATCAAAGTGCAGGATGCATCACTTGGCCTTGTTGAACCCCATACAATTGACCTCGACCCATCAATCCAACCTGTCCAGATCCTTCTTCAGAGCCTTCTTACCATCAGACAGATCAACAATCCCACCCGATTTGGCGTTTCGTTTCGATCCACTGGTTGTCCTGCACATGCCTGGTGAGTGCACTCCATAATATTCCCCAATACTGAGGTCAGACTGATAGGCCCATAGTTCCCCAGATCCTCTTTCCAGCCCTTCTTGTAGATGGGTGTCACATTGGCAAATGTCCAGTCATCTGGGACCTCCCCTGATTATCAGGACTGCTGATGAACTATGGAGAGTGGCTTGGCAAGCTCCTCTGCCAGCTGCCTCAGTACTCTTGGGTAGATCTCATATGTCCCCATAGACTTGCGAGTGTCCAGGTGGTGTAGCAGATCATTAACTGCTTCCTCCTGGTTTATTATTATTATATGTTTTGCTTGTAGTTCATTATCAGGTAGTTCTTAATTGCATCTACTTTTATTTGTTGTGATGTAAAACAGAATTACAGGATCAGAATTACAGAATCACAGAGACTCACAGAATAACAAAGTGCATGAGGCTTAAAGGGACCTTTGGAGGTCATCTAGTATAAACTCCTGTTCAAGCAGAGCCACCCAGAGCAGGTTTACCAGGACCATATCTAGATTGCTTTTGAATATCTCCAAGGACAGAGTTTCCACAACATTTATGAGCCACCTATTCCACTGCTGTCACCCTCACAGTAGAAAAAGTGTTTCCTGGAGTTCAGACAGATATTCCCTTTGTGTCCATAACCTCTTCTCTGTCAGTATACACCAGTAAATACGGCCGGGTTTCATCTTCTTCATACTCTCCCTTCAGGTACTTATACGCATAGATAAGATCCCCCTGAGCCTTCTCTTCTCTAGACTGAACAGTCGCAGATCTCTCAGCCTCTCCTAATCTAAGAGAAAATCCAGTCCCTTAATTATCTTAGTGGACTTTCACTGGACTTTGTCTAGCAGCTCCATGTCCAGCTGCGGCTTCACCAATGCAGAGTTGAGGCGAAGGATTACCTTCTTTATCCTGTTGACAAGGTGCCTCCTGATGCAGTCCAGGACAGCATTATCTGCTTGGCAGGCAGCTGTTCCCCAGCATGGACTGCTGCATGGGGTTATTCCTCCTGAGGTGCAGGACGTTGCGTTTCTCCTTCTTGAAATTAATGAGGTTCCTGTCAGACCATTTCTCCAGTCTCTCAGTGTTCCTCTGGATGGCAGCATGACCTTCTGGTGTATCATCACTCCTCCAAGTTTTGTGTCTTCTGCAAGCTTGCTGAGGGTTTGTTCTACCATGTCATTAATGAAGGTATTGAACAGGATTCGACCCAATATTGAAATCTGGGGTACACCGCTCCTTATTAGCCTTTGACTAGACTTCATGCTACTGATCATTACCCTCTGCACCCAATCATTTGGTCAGTTTTCAACTCACCTAATTGTTTGGTCAGCCAACCCACGCTTTTTCAGCTTCTGTATGAGGATCTATGGGAGACAGTGTCAAAAGCCTTATTGAAGTCAAAGCAGATAATAACAACTGCAGTCAACTTTTCTACCGATTGCTTGGATCTGTAAAATTCCAATAGATTGGTTCTGTACAAATGAAAAACTTCCATGGGATCAAAATCCAGATTCAACTATTTAGGAATTTCTTGGAGATTAAAAATGAGCAATCTCTATAAAGTTATTTAATTAATGTATAAGACTATACATCTTCACTATTGCCCTTTGTTGGCTAGTACAAATGTCTTCACATTTTCAGTACACAGTCATTCCTGAAATGACATAGCTAGCTTCCACATTTTATAAAATATTTATTTCAATTACAGAAAGAAGTGACCTATGAATTAAAGAACATGCTACTTTTTTAAAAAATTCAGATCAGAGGGCATTAGTAAAGTCAAATATTAAAAAGGAATCCCTCACAAAATAATGATTTGTTTTAAAAGACAATCCTAACTGTTATCAGACAACTTCGTTCAACTTACAGCTCTTCAGTTCTGAGTGTACAAGCACAGGAAACACAGAAATGAGAATTTTCATTGAATGGTATACTTTCAATTTTGATTCAGCAGAGACATCAGTATGCACTACAGAACATATATCCAAGGGTTCCTAAACTTCAAAGTTCACAAACTTAAGTCTAATTTGCACTTTAGAGAAGACACATGAAGGATTTCAGTCAATATAGTGGGGTTCATTGTGTTTCTGTGTTCAGTATTTGATAGCCTTTTCTAGTAATTCAGTCACGTATCTTGTTTGAATGAAGTTTCTTTTAAATGTCAGAATTGAGATATGACAATAAGTATTCACTTTGATTAACATGTTAAAAGATTTTCCTTGACCTTAAATGAAGACACTGCTTCAAAATGTAATCTGATCTTTAAACTGGGTGGAGGTTGAGATGGGAAAATGCTATACAGACATCAAAGCATGATAAGTACTGGCTCTGGGTCAGAATATGTTGCCATTTCCCACCATGCTGTCTTACAGAAATGGTGTTCAGTTTTCATTCAAATGAAATAAGTGTATTTTGATACTCTTTTTTTCTGTCCTTTGGTGAATTCATAGTACACCTTGATTAACCTGAATTTAATGAAACAATCCCACTGTTTGAAAAACAATGTTTTGGGAAATCAGCTTTTATTTTGGTAATAGTTTAGGTATATATACGTGAAAACATGTTTAAGTGACTCATGATTTTAGTCTTAGTTTTTGAGTTCCAATCATCTTCATTCATTTTGGAGCTACTGTGACAGTAAGATTTTCTGCACATATGTTAAAAAAATGCAAGATTTATTTTAGTGTGTTACTACATTATGGTAACTGTAATGGGCAGATCATTGTAAAGATATCACGTTTTCAAGGGCTGTCATTTACTTCATAAAGCATATGCATTCCACGTGCAATTAAAGGATGGACATGATGAGCCATGCTTAATTCTAAATATCAAGTAAATTATTAAAATAAATTACTTTTCCTTATGATAAGGTTTCAAGAAGGAATAGGAAAGGTTAAGCGTATTCTAACTACCTTAATGAGACCTTAGCCTGATAAATAATATTACATTAAAAAAAGAAATAAAAATAGAAAGTGGAATGTGGGTAAATGAATGTAACATGTAATTAATTTTTCAAATTCAGAATTCTACAGGAGTCTAAAATTCTACACAAGGTGCAATAAATGCAATTAGAAGGTGCAACCACAAGGTGCAATAAATGCAATTAGAATGCAAGTGGAAGACAAGAAAAAGGAAATAATACTACAGATGCTTCCCCTACAAAAACAACCTAAAGGTAGTGTTTTAGGGGAGAGTAATAGTTTCTAAGGAGGCTATTAACCCATTAAGTTCAAAATCAAAGTAGTTTAACTGAATAGGAATAATGAAAGTTGGTACATCAAAGCCCTATTCAATCCACGAAGTTTTTTCTATAGTAGATTTATAGCATTGCATAAAAATCTCGGGGCAGTATTCTGTTCTCTTGGTTAATCAGAAGTACACCAGGGTCCAACTGTTTGCTCATTGTGTAGCTGTTCAACTATTTTCTGCAAGATTTAATAAGCTTGGTAACATCAGTATTAAAACGTGCATCTTTTTCTTCATCACGTTCCAATGAAATGGGTAGTGATCTTATTTTTATGGCAAACTATGACTGATTCGAAATTAATATAAGCTAGAACACGCAAATATTTCCTATGTATTCTAAGAAAATAAAGGAAGGGACAGCCAAGTATTTTCTAGAATTATTCATTTAATTAATGATGAAGAGTTTGTTTGTTAAATGTGTATTTTAATGATCAGTACTGATTACAAAAGGACTTGCTGTGAGAACGTATATGTAATTCTGAATTGCTCTCTAAGTATCAACTTTCCCATAAACAAAGAAAGCTTAAAAATTAGTACTTAATATTCCACAGTAAGACTATGCATGGTCTTCAGCACTTCTTACAGACAACAGGAATATTCTGCTGCCTAAAGTCTGAGGTCTCAAAAGAATTTACGACCATTTCTTAATCAAAACAATGAGTAACATGCAATGAAATATTTAACTTTGCAAAACACTCTCAAGTTACTTTGTGAAGAATAGACAGTCTTCTAAAATTCATTTGTACTCATTTTTGGTATAACTTTGCTAACTCAACAATAAATTCTAATATGTAATTTTGTCCAAGACCATGGACAGTATTTACTTAGTGCTTCTCCTAAGTTCTTTCACCTTTATATTTTTTCCAGATATTTTTTCTGAGTAGACACTGTTTATTTCTTACTGTGTTAAAAATTAAAATTGTTTTATATCATACTAAAAGCATGCTTTTGTAGGCTAAATAGGACTATCTTTTTAAACCTAACTTTGTGTCCACTCTGAGCTTGATTTGGGAGTAGTTTGGTTTCAATGATTTTGTATGTTTAACATTCAATAGATCTATTTTTTTTCTCTTAGTGAAAACATATCAGTGAAACCAAACATTCAGTTAAGTCAGGGATAAATAATACTTCTTTTACAGAGTTCTCTGATGAGTGATACAATAAAGATACAAGTTTCACTATTCCTGTGTCACTATTACTTAAACCAGGACAGAGGATATGAAACAATTTAAAGTCGAGCAGAGTTAGCAACAGAAAGCAGGCCATGATAGTCCTAGCCTGTTGCTGTACACAGTGGCCAAGACAACATTTATGATCACTGCCTCAGATAATGACTTTTGTTTAAAATACAACGATCCACATACATTGCATTATTCTTGGCTTATGTCTCTGAATGACCTTTTCAATGTTTCATTTCTGCCTCAAGTCAGTTACTTGACACAGCATAAACTCCTCTTACTGTATCTTCTGTGAAGAACCAGTCCAATAGTCAGACTGCACGGAATAGTCATGTGGTATGCAGAGATGAACTGGAAGGAGTAACATTTTAGTTAAGTCCACTGGGATATAGCCATGCAACTCCTATTAACATTAATGAGAACCAAGCAGCTAAATCTCAGTATGTTGTGCTGAAAATGCTCCCTGATGTGTTTGAAGGAATACCATTTTCATATCAAGTTTTTGCAAATGTGCTGGTGCTGCTCCATAAAACATAACAACCTAGAAAAGCATTCCCAAATGTTTCATCCTCTATAGCAAAAATGATCTCTGGGAATGGTTGATTGAATGACTCCACAAGATACTGTACATCATTTCTATTGATAAGGAAGTTGTCATCTGTGTAGCCTCAGTATAAAGTTGAATGAGCATAAGTTGCTTTAAAGTTTTACATTTTTGATTAACTATCAAATTGTCCACTAAAAATTAGTTCAATTCAGGTCCTGATTTTTTTTACTTCCTGGCTCTACCTGTAAACTTGAAAGACAGAGGCACAGTTTTCTATAGATTCTTGCCAAGTTTCCAGTTATTGAGATGTTTGTTCCCTTGTAAAAGTTTAGCAGGTTTTGTTGAAGACAGCAATGACAGCTTTATTTTCATTTAAATCAGTAGTGATTTGTAGGTAACTATTAGGCAGTGGAGATAATCAATATAATTTAGGGTAGCCTGTTTGATTGGAAGGAAAAGTTTATTAAGGATGTTAAAACTCATAAGTGACCTCCTATTCTCCATTATATACTTTTCGGAGTTTTAATATTTGCTTGTATAAAGTATCTACACAGTGAATTACATAAGAAAACAAACATTATTTACCATGCTTTTAGTCTGTATGTCACAAGAGACAATTCTGGGAAAAGAATATTTACACACTTATTATAGGGCATCAAGTAAAATTGCATAATACATATATTTTTAACCCATTATACATCATATAAAAGTTTTTGCGAAGTATACAAGACTACAAAATGTTCTCCATACTAAAAAGTAACTCTACAGGGTAAGTAATTACTGAAATATCCACATCATTGTAGTTCAGGGCAAGAAGTGTTTATGATTTTCTGCAGTTTTCTACCAGTTTCTGTCTTCTGTGCTTGTATTTTAGAATATCTGAAGTATTATCTTCATAGCATATAGCCAAATCTTTACCATTTATTTGATTGGCTTATATCATCATCATGAAGTTTTAATATTGAAAATTAAAAGTAATTCAGAACAAATAATTTTATGAATTTCATCTTTCTCTCTTTGAGAGTGATTCATTTCTCAAATTTATTCAGAGTGATTCAGTAATTCCTTTAGCAAATAATTCTTGATCTGTCATTTTAGTTGTGAATTATGAATATTACAATTAGTTTGTGCTCTAACTTCTTTGAGGTAATACATGTATTTGACTATCCTAAGCAATTCAGTCTGAATTTCCAACTGTGTTTAATTATAATAGGTGTTAGCAATGTATGCCAGGCAATCAAAATCCAGATATC
The DNA here is from genome assembly GCA_033556795.1 of Tapera naevia. Classification (NCBI taxonomy): domain Eukaryota; kingdom Metazoa; phylum Chordata; class Aves; order Cuculiformes; family Neomorphidae; genus Tapera; species Tapera naevia. The sequence continues at coordinate 9,197,800 of JAUMJJ010000172.1, read as the reverse complement.
ATGTGTCTCATGGTAACTAACCAACTCAGCATGAAGGCAAACTACAAATTTGATAATCAGATGTTCAGTTTAAAATTTACTTTCAGCATATACTCAAGTAATCAAGCCAAAAGTATACCCAGTGAACTCTGAACAATTGAGTGCTTTCAGAAAGTAATCTTAAAAAAAGATAAACTGAATTTAAAGAACAAATAGTCAAGGATACTTTCTTCTGCTGTTTTGGGGTATTGAGATGCTCACTGTTTTGCAATCTAATTTTTCCTTACAGAAACAAAGAATTTAGTGAAGCACCAGAAATTAATGAAAGAAATAGCTGAACTTCAGTAATGGGTATCAGTGTTCCTGGGATGAACAGAGGGACATTAATTCTTATGTACATATGCAAGTTTTTTACCATTTCCAAACTCTTAGATCATGCAAAGGAAGAATTGAGATGAATTATACAACCTTTTTGTAATAGTCATTCTGGCTATTATATTAAATCCTGCTCATGGGAATCCTAAAGCAAATCTCAAAAAATTGTTTTCAGAAGTATTGAATTCTTTTCTGTAACTTTAATATGCATTTGATTTGTGTGTCAGATACAGAATATTTATTCATTTCACACTCAAAGAAATTTGAATCTAACATGTTGATAAATATTGCAATGTTAATGCAGGATGTCATTTATCTTCATGCCATTCTCTGACTTAAATACACTCCTTTTTTCATATCTACTATTTCATCAAATGATATTAGTTATAAAAAAAAGAATTTTAATTTCTATTTCAGAACAAAAAAAGGTCCCAAGAAAAGAAAGAACTATCCATTCTAAGTAATAAAGTAAATAAAACCCAAGACAAACCAAAAAACTCAACATGATTTAAATGAGCATCTGAATTTATCACAAATTCAAATTTTCCAACTTCAGTACTGTAAAATTTTTTGGGGAAAAAGTGTGTATTTTGTAGATGGTGACAGATCCATGCTGACTTTCACTTATCTGTTTAGTTTCATTAGTTAGTTAGACATCGCAGGGCAAAATGGCTAGAGCCCTGACTTCATCCATTAGTGAGAGTGACTAAGTAAATCAATAACAGTGCAAAGATACAACTATTATTCTATTTTTAATGGTCTGTTTATTGTTAGGTTTCTGTGAATCAAGAACACATAATATTACATTAATTCAAGTTACAAGGTTTCTTATAAAGGCTGTAACAAATTTTGTCTGATATTCCCAGTTACAGGAAACTGCTTTCAACAGCTTTTACATTTGCAACTATTTAATCATTTGTGTGATATTATTTTATTAGAGTTTGACCATAATATTAATTTCTCAGGATGGACCTGATGAGGGGCAAAGGGTTTCTGTCCATGTTAAATCCTTGCAATCATTTTGATAATAGACACTGCTACCATGAATTGCGGATTTGAAACTTGGCATTCAAGGACTGAAAAAAATAGAGTGCCATTGCTAAGGGTGCATGCGTCGCTGTTTGTCTATTTTGTCAAGTTGTGTTACTTAATAGAGTTTCTGGACTTCACTGATTTGAATATTTTATACTAACAGATCTCTGCACAATCCAAGCAAGGACTCAACAGGTTTTTGACATTTTTTAGCAGATTTGGAACAAAATAAAAGTTCAAAAGATATTGAAAACAGGGAAGAACTTCCTGTTGTTCATTATAACTTTTGTTGCATGTAGTACAGAGGAATATGTACTGGCCAGGCTGGAGTACACAGGAAACCGTTTCATATCAAAGACTGACTGAAGTAGACACCTTCTGAGGAAAATAGTTTGTGGTTATGTAAGTAAAGACTGTTTTGTGTGACACATATGCTAAAGAGAAAGAGGAACATAAAGGAAGATAAACTTAGTCTTTGCAGGGCAGGTCAAAAAGAAGTTGAGGAGTGACTTGCTAAAGTTTAAAAATTAACAGAATTTACAGAAACAGAATGCTGGCCTGAGTGGTGAATAGTGTGCCATCAAAAGTTCATTCAAGAACATTAGGGCCATTCTAGAAAATTTAGGTGAGTCACGTGTCTTGGTAGTCAAGATAAAGCGCATTTCTACAGATGATGAAAGATATGCCTGATGATGTTTTCCCAAAATCATGTGACAGTACAAGAAGCTGCTAAATTTAATGAAAAACATATTTTTTCATTTGTCTTACCATTTACATCATTGAAAAAATAGAACAGTACTTTCAAGAGATGATGTGACACAAATCTGTAAAATTATGAAGTGATGCCAAGAGCTAATAAAGAATAATTATTTGCTATTTTTCAGATTGCTGAACTAGGGCACTAATTAATACGAGCAGGTAGCTAGTTTAGAACAGAAAAAAACACCTTTTCATAAAGTACATAGCTGAATTGAAGACTAAGTAGACTTACAGAATGAAAGTCCACTTGAGTAATAAAAAGTCTTTGCAGTAATCATTTCATACACGTTATAGAATGTTTGAAATACACAACAGGTCCAGGTAAATCTATTTATTTCTTATGTAGAGAGATATGACCTTAACAGCTTAAGACGTATCAATACTTATGGACTATTCAGTTGGTGGTAGAAATAAATTGTATCACTATATTCCTTTGTTAAGTAGTCCCTTTGTAAGTGACATTTTTCAGTGGCTTGAAAATTCTGTAACAATTGCAAGTTTTCACACTGTAAATATTGATTGAGCAACAGTAAGAGTGTTTATACTTTGAGTATTTGAGAAGCTTCTCAAACACAGAATGAACATTCGCACTCTGAAATAATAAGTTCTGATTATTCCCCTAAGGGTAGTTTATGCAAGATTATGATCTCTTATTAAACGATGTATTTTTCTAGCATAATTATTTAATTTTTAGGTAGTTTTGAAGACACTGAAGTTCTGACATCAATCTTTGTCACAGTGGACAATACACGTATGGACAAATTACAGCTCAGTAGGAATGGAGTTAGACGAAGTATGAAGTTGCTTACTGTACAATAGTAGTAACTAGCACTGAAGTCTCCTGTTGCAGTCCATGAATATAGCCAGGCAATATCCAGATGCCTGTTATCTAATGTTTATTGCAAACCACAGAGGCACCAGTTGCCCAAAGCAAATTATAATCCTAACTGAACCATAGACTCTACAAACTTTGGCAGGATGTTTGACCTCCTTGTTCCTCAGCCAGCCCAGCTGTGAAATTGATAAAAGCAATTGTGTTTCCCCACTGGAAAACAAATCTGCCACTGGCTTGGACAACAAATATGAATGAATAAATGGCAAATACATCAGGGTCCTCACAGTCTGTTATGTTTTATATTAAATAACAGAGGCTAAACCTGAACAGTTGATTCATCAATTATTCCTAGATAAAAGAGATTAAAAAATGGGAGACAACCCTGAAATATAATGATCTTCTACCCAGGAGATGTAGTACAATTTCAGTATTTCTAACCATATGATACAGAATATATCAACTGGATTTCTGCTGTTGACTATTATGCTACCGTGAGGGATACTGGTAGTTTTAAAACTGCACACTTAAATTAAGAGTGATAAGTTTTTTCTAAGTTATTACGTAATATTAAAAAAGTTATTCTAAAATGTAAGTTAAATATTTTTTAAAAGATCATGTTTTTTTCAACTGAAACAATTAGAATTTATGACAACCATTCAGGTCTAATAGATTTTCTTTTGTTATTTGGAGACTCTATATTCAGATTTCGTATCAGAGATAAGTACACTGCAACTCACTGACTTAAACATCTGTGTTTTGGATGTTTATTACTATATCTGACATACATATTTATCTTATGTAACAATTTAATCTAAAGAAAAATTTTTCTAGCTGCATTCCAGGATATCTAGTAGACATATCATTTAAATGAGAGATGTGATTATCTAAATAGCTAAATCATTTATTAGAGCTAGATAAAAGCCACATGTACCGTGTAATAAGTAATAACTCTTTTAATATTCAGTGGTGTAGATATTCTGCATCTACTGAGGATACATTACTTGATGTCCTGTTATTGAGTGAGTAATGAAAGTGGCAAACGCTAGTATTGTTTGACACACACACTATTGCTTCTCCTTTGTGACTGGGTGATGAAAGGCTTTCTATAAATATGACTAGTAAACCATAACTGACGTTTATGTTGTAGGTATAAAATATGTCATTCAATGGAATCTAAAATAGGAAACAATTATAAATTCCACAAAGTAGTTGAGTCTACATCTTTTCTTTAAATTCATATTGGTATTGCACAGTGTCTGTACTTGCGCCTCCTGTTCTTTCAAGACATCTTGATTTTTACCACCTCAAGAGACTATAATATTTCCATCCTATACTCTAATGTATCACTGAAAGATAAGCAAAATGTTCCTATTTCCTTACAAACATTTATAAATAGCTAATCAATAGCATAATCTTTAAAATAATCTGAATTATTGCTACTGTTGAAGGAAATTTTAAAACCAACAATACTGTATATGATTTATTTACTGCTGTCTGCTAATGTCACTATTTCATCATTAAAATTTTTGTAGGATCACAAACATAGTCAAATATATCTTCAAATGCCAACATTAAGAAAAAAATCTCACATAGCACATACATTTTGATGCTACGTAGGTGTATCTGAGTTTAGAAATAGTAATTAATAGTCTGTCTAGTTTAGTGTAGATTGCAAGGGACTGCCTCAAATCACCATATCTTAATCAGTCTTTTAGAACTAATTAAATCACTTTCTTCAGCTGTGGTGCTAAACAATTATTCTAGACTGCTTGGGTGCACTGACACAGAACAAACCTAGTACATCCAAGAGGGTTGTCAGTATTTTGAGAACAAAAACAATCAGCAATTCCTTTTGCTCTATTATGTAACTTTGAACATACTGCTGTTGACTTTAGTTCAGAAGACTGCATTTTTCTGCACTGAAATGAAATAAGATGTTTGAGGTATTTTCCACAGATAATAGTTACTATATTTTCCATTTGTCCTTCTAAAAGAAGCAGTTGGGTGGAGGGAGGTAACATTTCATCCCACTTTGTAAAAAAATCAGAAGAAACTTCTCCAAAAGCCCAAGAGTAATGATAACTTATAGTCTCAATAATTAGATTTTTCTCTTTTATCACTTCAGCAAATGGCAGGAAAGACATTGGGACTGTTCAGTTTAATGGCTGAGGTTGACAAAACACTGCAGAAAAGGAGCATTTTTTTCTCCCTGTCCTATGCATGGGATTTTAGATTTCTGTTAATGTACAGAAAAGCTTTAGATTACAGTTCCTTGCTAAGCTTTTTCTAATGTCTGGAGAATTACCTTTAAATGTATGCTTTTTGGTGGGTAGTGCTTTCAGTGGATAGGACTTTTCAACATCTTAGATGACCTTCCTCAGAAACTGCTGTTCTTTAGTCAGTAAACAGTGATTTCTGTTCCTTTTAAATAGCTTGTGCATAGCTTATTGTTCTAAGGGTGCTATACAAGGTGGAGGAACAAAATTTGGCAATAAAGCATTCCTGTCTAAAGAACATTGTTGGGGTTTTTTTTTTGTGTAATGATGGCTCAAAACCAAAATTTTTGGCTTTGCTCCTGCGGCAACTGGAAGAAGTTCTGGTACATATCTGAATTTGAGTCTAAACTTTTAGCTTGAACTCACCTCTCCTGCAGTGCCTACCTAAATAAAAATCATAAAAAGTAATTTATTGTTCAAGTAACAGACATTTTCCTCTCTTCACTTCATTGATTTTGTATATCAAAATTACTTCAGTCATTATGCCCTGATGAGCATGTTAGTCCATGTTATTTTCTAAATACGTAATATATTGGTCTGGAAAGAACTGAAAGGCTGTGTAGCACTTGTGCATGGTGTGAGGCTTGGGGAGGCAAACTCTTTCAGATAAAATGCTTACTAAAATAGCAACAAATCTATCATTACTGCCAGAACATAGTGTTCCATTCAAACTATTGTGTGAAGGGTAATTATGAGTTTAAATGGTACAAGCTTTTGCACTTTATCAAATTATTTTCACAGAGCAGCTCTCGTAATTTCAATAAAGGTCTTCAATAAATGTCTTTTTGTTTGTAGAATCCAGTAAATATCAAAGAATATGGTTTCATTAAAGGCATTGCAAAAATCCATGTTACCTTCAAGTTTGATAACTAAGAATAGAGTATGCAACCTTACATCCTGGGGCTTTTTTTTTAGTATTTCATCATATACATTTCTAATACATATGCACAAAAGTAAGCCTTCCATGGGATTTATCAGGAATGTTAGAAAGGGTCTCTTGACACGTCAGAAAGGAATTGTGCTTAAATGTTAGATTAGCACTCTCATTGGTAGGTACGTTGGGTGTACTTGCCACTCAACCAGGATCCTGTATTTGTCGTCTTGATTGCTTACTTCTTGCTTCACTTGCAGTGGTATGCAGCTGGCATAATCAACATTATGACATTTTGAAGTTTGACTTGTCTGCATGAGTTTTATGGAGGAAACTTGTTTCTTGCCATTTTTCTCTTCTTGAAGTTTTCCTTGAAGCAATAGAATAAATATCATAAAACCAAACCTTTTTGTGAAACTCACTCTCCAGTCTCGGATAACCCTAGAAAATCTGGCAAGTGTAGAATGTTAACTGTAGTGCCTACCAACTATTGTAAAAAATTATAAGGAAAAAAGTATAGATCTTTTGGGCTTTATTTCCTCCTTCATTCATTTCATTTGAGACTCATCAGTGCATCTATGCAGTTCTTGTTAGTATTATAATGGAGGCTGGGAGTATGCATCACCAGAAGAAGAAATAGCTTTCTGCAGAACTGTCTGGCTTGAAAAAGTTTTTCTTACACTGTGCTGCAAGCATGTGCACATTTCGGTATGTGCTGTGAGAACCACCTCTCTGCCTTTAAGCCCTTTGCTTTTCCAAAAAGTAGGAAAAAAAGAGAGGTTTTCACAAAGGTGAATGCTTAGCGAAAGAATGTGAATCAATATAGGAGCTGGAGCGGATTCGTTGTAACTGCACGTTTTCCTAACATTTGGGAGAAAGGTTGCGTGTGTGTGAATGAGCTTTGGCTAAGAGGCTTCAAACAAATAACGACTGACTGTCTGCATGGCAATCAAAAGAACACGTTAAAAGCAGTGTACATTTGCCCTGACTTTTGCCCTAATCTTTGGTGACTGGTAGCATAATTCTATGTCTGCAGTGACAAGTAGGATTGGGCTAATTTGCAAGTACAAAATTCACGCGGTACTAGGTAACGAGATATTATGCCTGCCAATTATGGGGCAAAAATATGCATACTTTCAGTGCTCATTTAACATAATAGTAAGAATAGGTAAATTCAAACAGTAAAAGTGAAAATGTTAAATCTCACCATTTCCAACATGATAAAGAACACAGAACTGGCCTTGTTTATGATTATTTTAAACATTTCAAGCACATCTATATGCATATACACTTACCTATGATATTTTGTTGAATATCAGGGAATTGTCATTAATTTGTACTCCCAATAGGAATAATACACAAATACAAACATTTTAGACTATAAGAAAAAAAAAAAGAAAAAAGACCAGTTCAAAATAAATTCAAGTTTCAAATATTTGGATTAGATTTGTCTTAATTTACACAAATACTGGGAGGTCACTTACACATGAAAGAACATATTTATTTGCATGCATGTGTACTCCAGGAATCAATATGCAAAGAAAAAAATTGTTCTTGTAGTTAAAATTAAAACTACCAAGTCAGAAGAATGAACTTTTTAATATGGTTAACAGTCAGTTACGTTACATAAGGCATAGCAAATACTCGATTATTTTTTATGGTGAATAATTCCTGAGATTAGTCAGGAACTGTGTCAGTTTTAGACTGATATTTGCCTCAATAAAGTATTAGTCAATGACGGTAAAAATTGAAGAAATTTAATAAAACATCTAACAGCTTATTCATTTTTGTAAAATTTCTGGGAACAAAAAGCTGAATTTGCATTGCAAGTGCCCCATAAGGAAAGGATAGTGGAAGAGTACGATAATTTTTTATCCACTTCTAAAAATTCCTCTCATTTTAGAAACCAATTCATTAAGGTAAACTAAAAAAAAATATTCTGAATAATTCTGAATGAAGTTATATTACATCACATACACACTTTCATAGATGAGCAATTCTTTACAGTGCTTCAAAGAATTTAAATATTTTTAAGTGTATTGTGTGATGCATCACTCTCATCAGACCTGCAGCCTTTTATTCGCTTCCACTGAATTTCCCTTTCATTGCCTGTGTATTCCTAAATTATGCCTGGAGGTTTGCAATATACTTTTGCTAAAACTTTGTGCTCAAAGTAAATCAATCTTCAGACTAATTTTCTTCCATATAAAGATGCAGAATCCATGATTTTTTTTCTTTATTAGCGTAATACAACTCTTATTGGATTTTTGATCCACTATAACTGTGTTAATCAACCCTTATTTCCCATTTTGTACGCAAAAAATTATTTTTTCTTTCCGAGAGAATGCATTTAGGATGTGTTTTTTTATTGAATATAATTTTCTTGTTTCTGGTCATTTCACAACCTTATTAAGAAATATTTGAATTGAACAATGCTCTCCAAAATATTCAGCATCATCTGTGGATGTTATAACTGCAGACTTTAACTATCCTGTAATCCAGTGTATTAAAAACACATTTAATACCACAAAACCAAGGGTAAAGTTTGTGATAGTCCCACTAACTTGCCTATCCAGTTTGAGATACATTCACTAATAAAGCTTTCTCAGCTCTAGCATAGTCATTCTTCCTTTTAAAAGTAATTTGTTCTAGACTATATTTTTATTCTTATGTCAATTCTGTGTCAGATTGTATTACAGTGTGATGTTAACAAAGCTGTTAATCAGATTTGGTATTCATATATGTGTTATTTAAGCCAATAACCTCACAAAAAGAGAATTTAGGTCAACACAACTTTAAAGTTCATGTTGACTGATTCTTATCGTGTCAGATTCTGCTAGGTGCTTACAGATTGTTTAGAAATTTGCTACGATATATTTGTTTGCGTTAAGCCAGTCTGATCATTTTCTGCAAGTTTACTTTATGTTGTCCTCCAGATCTTTAGATTTCCCACACTGACAACTCATTTAGGAATATAATTGCTATTATTCAAGGCTAAGATATATGGCAATACAAAATCAACCCTGCTGCCTTCTTTAACCCACCTCAAGCTGGATATAATCATGAGCAGTTTTCTGCACTCTACAAACCTATACCTTCCACGTAAATTGTAAATATGTTGAAAGGTGAAAGATTACTAAAGAAGCTTGCAGAGCCACAGCTGTGAAATAAACGGATTTGGACACTTTTTCCATTCTGTGTGTGATATAGCTACTCAGATGGATCCATTATGTCTCATTTCAGAAGTGAGACTCATATGTGATCACAAATAAATTTCCTTTCGTGTAAAAATTTTGAGTAGAGACCTGAGATACAGCAGTTGTCTGTAGGTCTGGTAAAAATAAATTTACTAACGGAGTAGGTATGATTTAAGGAAAGGGAAAGACATTGCGTAAGCTGACAAAGAAATTCTTTTTGGGTACTATCATTGACAGCGTTTGAAAACATCTCTGGTGCAACACAGACTACGTAAATCATGAATTTACTCTGATAAAGAGAAGTGTTGGTCTTAATTTTACAAGTTGATTTGGATTCCTTCTCCTGAGTAATATGATTTGTTTACAGATTTGGAATGGGCTGCGTATTTAGAAGGGACTGGGTCACTACCCCTAGGACAGCTGTGAGAAATGTTGGCTCTGTAAAGTTTTCAATTCAGAGTACCTTGTGGTCTCAGTTTCTTGGTTTCCAGAGATCTCAGCCTGACTAAAAATTCCAGAAGAAAAAGTGGTACTATGCACTATTGGAACTCTACATTAAAATTGTTTTGCTTTGGTTTTTGTTTTCTTTTTTTTATTAGTGGATTCCCTTGATTTTACTGGGAGATCCACAGCCATAGAAGTATAATGTAGGTTTGCAGTTAATAATCTAACAACAAATATATAAAGGCAATAATAACATTTATCTTGTATGCAGCAAGTTTCACTGATATTTCCAAGATTTCAATACCATTATCCCCAAGAAAACGACTTGATAATGCCCAGTGACTTCATAGTGAGTTAAAAATCCCCAGGAAGAATCACAAGATAATAAGGATCTCAGTTCTACAGCACAGATCTCCTTGAATCCAGTATTTTCTACAAAGAAAGAAGCCATTCTTGTAAGATATGCCTCCTAACTCCTATACTTAGTGTTATGACAGAATGGAGAAAGCAGTCATACTTTAATATATCTGGAAAATAAGATGTTGATGCAGCCACCAAAAATGTCTTAGATCTATGTCGTAAAATTCTGTCATTTTTATTACTTGCTGGCTGTAGTAACTTAAAACTTATAAAAGAGGACTGGATCTTCTGTTTGTTTTCCTTAGGAAATGTAGCTGTAATCAAGAAATATTTTTACATTAACCTCCATTCTCCATCACTTTAAATTATTATTTCTAGAAATTATTAGCGTAGGAAGTATTTTTGCATACTGTCTGGCACCCTCTACTGTACATAAATATTCCATGCATAAATATTATAATATCACTGGTGCTTTGCTATAATTAAAGTACAAAGAGCCAAAATATGAAAACTAAATATTATGCCATGAAGTGAACTAGTAGGCTGATCTTTTTCTGATACTATGTGCATGTGTGCCTAATAATAAGTATTTTTTAATAGCCATGTCCCCTTTCATCTAGGGTACTTTTTATATTCCTTTCTAATAAATAAGAGTATTGCACTCTTACTAGATTTGAGAGATTTATCATTCTGAAGCTCCATTTGTAGCTTTGAGGCGTAGCTCCCAGTCCACTCTCTTAGTTTCAAAATGCATTAATAAGGGGCCACTTTCTTCTTCCTTGACTTCATGATGTGCAGATCTTCATATACCTCCCTACTATTCTCTTAGATGACAAATATTTTATGGGAACAAGACATCAAAGGCACTAAATACACATGGAACTATAACTGCTTTTTCTTGAAGGAAAATAGTGTTATTTTATAATGTCACCATAGTACAACATGATAAATTGTAAGCATCTGCCTAGCTGGTTAATAGAGCAACTCAAGTTTCAAGTGGTTGAATGTAGCCAGTTGGTGCATTTTCTACTGAAAGAAACCTACAGATGTAAGTCTCTGTCAGAGTCCAATACTCTCTCTCCAGTTTCTTATAGACACTCCATGTGTGGAGGGTGCAGTATTTCATATCACATTTACTTATTTGATGATCCATGATGTTAAATGGGATTTCTAATTTAGCAGAATGTTACAAAACATGCTGAAAATGTAACACAGTACAAATAGAAGTTACTCTTAGCAATATATAGCAATACATGGCTCTGTTGCAATACTCATTTGATTCCTGTTATTGATGTCTCTTAAATGCTCACTGCCACGACGCTGTGGATCTCCAATTGCTAGGATGAAATATGTGGGTTGAAGCCAGCTGAAGCTCATAACTCTCTTCAAACTTATTTTGTAAATTGTTTAGTTTTTATAACTTGTGATGGGCTGAGACACATATTCACTACTAACACCCTCACAAGCTGGTATGTCTAACTTGGGAAGAAACGTTTACTGATCCACTCAATTGTGATATAGTCAGTTAATCCACTCAACTGACACAGCTGTTCATCTAAAACAAAGGCCACGCTCATTTTCCTTCTGTGTTGAGATAAAGTCATCTTTATTTGCCACAGCTGTTGTCAGTAACACACTACATGATTCTCTGAACTCCATAGGCCCATCACCTTAGCCTGTGGGTGGCAAACACAAAACCCACGGGCTGAATCCAGCCCTCCACCTTGGTTTATTTGGCCTGGCACCTTGTTTCTACCCAACAGCAGCACCGAGCTCCTTGCCCCTGTGCTCCTGCCAGCACTGGTCACGTGTGCACTGGGTGTGACAGGAACAGGCTAATGTGGCCCCCAGTGAAAATGAGTTTGACACCCCTGCCCTAGCCCATCTCTGCTGAGTCTTCTTCCATTTTAGGGGTTTATTGGTCAGCCACAGTCTCCAAAGAACTTTACAGGCACATCAACAATTACATGTTTTATAAAATTAGTACTACATAGTGATGAACTAGAAGAATTTTAAATTAAAATGTCAATAAACTGAATTAATTGGATTCCTTTTAATGGTTTAAAAGAAGGTCCAATAAAATCAGTCCAAATTAAAACTAATAAATATCAGATTAATTCTGTTCCTTCCTACTTCTACATAATAATAACATCCTTTGTGATGTGTAGGTTTCAATGTTTCTTTTAATAGGTTTATGACATGCAGAAAGTCATATTCTATACAAATGAATTCAATTATAATATTAGCAAGATCTGAAGGTACTTCTTTGCCTGGTACACACTGATCTACTCACAGCCATGGGATCACATATCATACAGTGACTTCACTTTCATGTCTTAGAAATACAATGATTTTCGGTTCCATTTTTCTCTACCATCTAGACTGGTCAAGGTTTTCTTTCCCATTTCAAGCTTATTAAAAAGGTACTGAGTTGACGTTCATAGGTTATAAGTTTTCAACAAAACTTAGATGAGATTTAACAGTATGTAGCAATGCTTTTAGTAATCTTTCATAATTCTGGCTTCCTTGACAGCAGTCATACAGTGGGTTGTATGACTTGGCCTAGAATAGGAAAGAGTCTAGATGCCCCGATATCCCTGTACTTCACCAGGATCTTTGGGAGCTCTATGGTTGTTGGCTTGCAACAGCTGAGACTTTAACCTGGCAGAATATGGAGCCAGAAATGGTTTTTACTTCCAAAACGTTTGAATTTTGTGGGGTTTTTTTTTTGTGCTTTTCCCAAAATAGCTTTGTTTGTTTGCTGGATTGTTTTTTTTTATTTGAAATGAGTGTGAAAATCAATGCTACCAGAGTGCTCTCAGGAAGGGTCTTCACTGAGATGTTATCCCTTATGGTCTGCATCTCCTAGATTTTTAACTTCATAAAGCTTTTTAGTACTTCAAAGCTCATTCCTTGGGCTTCTTGAGAGTAGTTATCTGAAGAGGGTATAACAATTGTGTGTTACTGTGTTATCTATTGTTGGAAAGAACATGCATTACTCCGACAGTTATTAGTGGAAAGTCTTTTTTTGATGGTTATAGTCTCTTACTATGTTTCTAAATCTTTCATTTCTGTACAATACTGTAGTCTGCAATAGGAGTTCTGAAGCAAAACATACAAAATGTGTATGTAAAGAAATAGTTAATTATTTCCTGTCAAAATGGAGTTCCAGTAGCAGCATGCAATGAAGTGATAGAGTTCGCATTTCTGTAGAGTTCTTAATCACCTGAAAGCAATGAATTTTGCAAAGAAATTAATCAGGACTTTTACTGAGAAATCAAGGAAATGTATCCAGTTTGTTGATTTCCTATTGAGTGTTCTCTGTCAGGACTGTGATGGTGTTCTTCTCTGGTTCACTCTTCAAGTCATATCTTTCCCTCTGATTCTGTTTTACTGAGACCATTATCTCTGCAAAGAAAAATAGTACGTGTTATACCAAAAGCGGATTATATTGGCCTATAGCATGTATCGTTAAGCATGCTATGGTAGATCTGGTTTATCTGGTTGCAAGATAAAGGCTGCAGAATTTTCAATGTTTTTAATATACCGATGTGATAATTCTGTTCTGCCTAACACCTGCAAAATATCCCTCATAAATTCTAATTCTAACTAATCCAGGTGTAATTACATAGGATTTAATAAGAAATACGGCCTAAAGAAAAGCTAAAGCAATTATATTGTATTTTAACTAGAAGGTTTTTAATTAAATAAAGAGGTTCATATAGACTATGGCTACACTAGTAAGTAGATATCAGTAGTCTCACTTTCTACCAAAGTATGTTCCTTTTTTAGGGTAATTTTTCATCTATTCTGTGCTTCAGAATAATCTCACCCAGTTTCCTAATGGTGACACAGTCTTTTCTCTCTTGTTTTACTTTGTAGGAAATAACACCAAATTCTGCCCTGATAACTCCTTCCTGAATGCAAAGATCTAAAGTTGCTCTCTGTTATATAATTACTTTAATACACTTGAACAAACAAACAAACTGGCAATCTTCCTATAGCAATTTGCCAAATGCTATATAGAGATGAATAGATAGATAAATTTGTGGATAGATACGAAAGATTAGGAAAAGAGAGTGACAATAAACATGTCTTGAAAGACATACACTTGGGACATAGCATTTTAATAATTTTACTCTTTTTCTGTTGAGATACACAAGAATTTATTTTAAGATTCGTGCATCACTTCTGGCTTTCAGTCATCTTTTCCTTTTTGATTACACTGTTTAATTTCTTCACTTCTCAGTCTCAGTTCCCATATCTTCTTTCATCTTTCCTCTCTTTTGTTCATTTCCCAGTGTTGTTTGTTATCTGCTGTGGATATTTCTCTCTCTCTCTCTCAGTCCAGTAGATATCCTGAGGGCATAAAGTTCCTTATTTTTCATATTTTAAAAAAAAATTTAATTGCTTATCTTCTCCTATATAAATAAATGCCTAAAACTGTTGATAAACGGAAATCCTCTCTCTCTTAGTTAGCTCTGTTGCAAACAATGTGTTGTCCCATAATGATGCAAACAGAATTTATGTCCCTTTCAAGGAGAATCACATGACCTTTTAAAAGAAAACATAACCCTAAGCACCTTTCTTGTTTGGATTTCTTGCATGATGTACTGAAATACATTAATCTAGAGATACACTAAAGGAATGTGTCTGCATTTTATTCAGGTGGAAAGACAAGACTTCAGTTCTCTTTTTAGTATGTGCTATACTATAATATGAATCAAAATGTTATTCTTGTTGATGGAGATAAAACTAGTAAAAGGGGTCTTGGACTACATGATCTGCAAATGTTCCTTCCAACTCAAACCATTCTATGACTCTATAATTTTTTCTTAAAATTGAAGAAAAGTACACATTTGGAAATGTTGTCAGGAAAGACGGCTTAATAAACTATTATTGCTCTTTGTCAAATTGTACGACTACCAGCTGTACCCTCTAGCCATAGATTAGGAACCTTTGGACTATTGCCAAGTTAAGTAAAGAACATTTTGTGTGCAACATTGATTCCTGTTCAGATAAAAATAGGGGATTTGCTTGGAACCAAAATTATGCTATATCTAAAGAAAATATGTTCCCCAGAGTAAAATTAAAACCCCTATCAGTCAAGAACATGCATACCTTAGGAAAAGTAAGCCTTTACTACAACTTATAAATTACCTTATCAAGAAGCTGTGTGTTGCTGCTGGGGAAATATTTCCATGACTTGGCACCTGCATTCTGATATTGTCATGAAATAGGAAGGACATCTAAAGCTTGTGCTCACTTTAAGAAGTGAATCTCATTTTACATAGGGTTTCAATTACAAAGAGAGTATATACCAAGATAATTTCTACTGATTTAGAATAGAAAGTGCTTGAATAAAGAAATAAGGAACTTCATATGTTTATGTGTGTTATTTTGAAGTGTACTGAAATTACACTGGATTTAAGTTCTTGAGAATATAGCACATTTTATTTATTTATTTTTAATGATTTCTATCTTATGGTTTATATCTAACATTAAGATATAACTAAATTTTATTATTTAAATCTATTTTTATATAAAATTATTTATACGAAAATAATTTTTATTTGAAGAATGGTTTTGTATTGTGACATAAAACATTTATCAAAGACATAATATTATTTTACATGCATGACTTTCATAGCTCAATGAGTTTTCTGTTTTGCACTTTCCTCTACAGGCTATTGATCCACATAAAGCATACCAAAAAAAAAAAAAGGGAAAAAAGGACACAGTTTCTAAAAGAGAGCTGACCAAAACTGCCACTGTGGATCCTGTTTGCAGAGAAATTACAGCTCTGATAAGATGTTCATATCCTCCTGAACTCTGGTTCTCTATTCACCTTATGAAGAAAAGAAAAGATAGATATCACCTATAGAGGAGCTTAGAGGTACCTGTCTATGTCTAATCCCATCTCTCGATATGCACTGTATAGCAGCAGAAAAGTCAGGAATCTAGCTATGACTCAGAATCAGGGAAGAAGTGTTATTGTAAGACCTCTTTGAAGACCTGAATGGAAAGAATATGAAGGAGGTGGAGGACATTCCTACACATTCCTTTTAAGAATGGGGAAAAAAGTTTGCATTACAAATCTAGGAAACATCAACTTTGACCCTAAGGTGCTTCTCTAGCAACAAAAGTTTGGATACCCAGAGATGAGTAAAAGTTTTGTGAATACAATTTATTGTGTTCTGTAGCTACAATAAAACTTTAACCCATTTAAAATATTTTATATTTTTTTTTAAATCTTGTGGAACACAGAGACTCATAGCTGTGCATGCATGGAGATACATTTCCAAGGCATGTGGTTACAATTGCCTTTGTCCAACCTGAACATCTGGGTTCACATGACCAGCACTCGTACTGCTCACTAGCAGTTTTGTTTCCTAACGTGAGCTTTAAATTTTTTGGAAGGCCGAAGCAATCTCTGGGTGTGAGTCATGTGAAAGTTACATTGAAAGAGTTTGTTGTGTTGTTGGTGAAATGGCCACTGTCTTTCTCAAGCTTTTATCACTTTGCCATTGCTGTATCAGGCAAGAGATGAAGTTTCCAGCAGGGACAACAAAGTGGGACAACCCCCCCTGAATTTTCTGGGCCAAACTGAGCGATTTCTTTGTCGACAGTGATAACAGTGAAAAACAGTATGGGAAATAAGTCTTCAGAAAGAAAACCAAACCTATCAGTTTAAGGGAAAAGTTTCAGTTTTTATAATTTTCAAAGTTCTCTAATTAAAGTATGGCCAATTTAATAAGAGTTGTCGAAACTAATAAGGGCTTGATTAAAAAAACGCCACAAAACAAAAACCACATAACCAACTCTAATTGGAAGCAACATTCCTTCAAATGAGAATGCAATCAACTGAGCAGCAAGGAATGATTACGTTACAGGTACTGTTTGTGTTGTCTGAGGGTTTTAGTTAGACGTGGTGGCTCCATGATAGTGGTTATGTTGATTAAAAAATGAGTGTGCTTGTATCCGAACATATAACGAGGGGTAAGAAAATAAGAGGGAGGAATTGTGGGAGAATGAATGTAAAGTTAAAATATGCATTCTAAATGAGGCTTGATGTGTTTATCATCTTAGCATTGTGGAGTGGTTGATAGGCATCATAGCAGAAATAGTTTATAAGGTGCACATTATAGTGGCCTTCAAGCTTTTAGAAAAGAAAACTGGCCTTATACAAAGTATGCCAAAACTATGAAGCGAACAAATAGAACTACAGATACATGGCTTGGCTCTTAATTTTGGTTTTTCCTCTTCTAACTATTTTCAGGAAGACTAATTTTGAACACTTCTTCAAACTTGAGTTGCTGTATCTTTCACAGAATTGAAAGTTGCTGTATAATTCACAGAATTATAGAATGACCTGAGTTGGAAGGAACCCATAAGGATCATCGAGTCCAACTCCTACCCCTGCATAGGCCAATCCCAATATTCACAACATGTGTCTGAGGGAATTGTCCAAATGTTTCTTGAATATTTCAGGCTCTGTGCCATGACTACTTCCCTGGGGAGCTGTTTCAGTGCTCCATCACCCTCTGGGTGAAGAACCTCTTCCTAATATCTAAATGAAACCTCCCATGACACATCTTCCTGTCATGGAAGATCATTGGTCACCAGAGAGAAGAAATCAGCAACCGCTCCTCCTCCTTCCCTTGTGAGGAAGCAGTAGATGACTACCAGGTCCCCTCTTCTCCAGGCTGAACAGACCAAGTGACTTCAGCCGCTTCTCGTGTGATTTCTCCTCTAGACCCTTCACCAGCCTTGTGGCCTCCTCTGGACACTCTCCAGTGGTTTTATGTCCTTTTTATACTGTGGCACCCTGCATACAGTACTCAAGATGGAGCCTCACCAGTGCGGAGCAGAGTGGGACAATCGCCTTCTTTGACTGGCTGGCAATGCTCTGCTTGATGCACCTCAGGACATGATTGGCCCTCTTGGCTGCCATGGCACACTGTTGGCTCCTCTTCAACTGGCCATCAACCAGAACCCTCCCTTTTCACAGGGCTGCTCTCCAGCCTCTCAATCTTCTCAGTCCCCAGTCTGCACAACAGTTGCACAACAACTTAATAGATGCATTCTTATGACTCAGGGTTAATTATAGAGCAGCAGATGGTGCAGATATTTCAGGAAAATGCAAAAATTTTAAAACAATAATAAACTGAGCATTTCTTTGTATATGGTTGGACATATATGTGTTTTACTGATGTGAAAAAGTAATTTAGGCAAAAGAAAATAGGCACCAGAGAAAATGGAATACTTCAAGAAGAGAATAGTCCTCATTAAAAATGTAATATGTGGTTTTAGTATTTAAAATACCTGTAAAATATAAGGGAACTACAAAGTTGATTCTGTTTCACTACAATTAATTAGAACTTTCCAGAAACTCACTGTGGGGTTTTATATGTAAGGATCATACTAACTCTGTGTAGTTAGATGCCAGTGTTTATTTCTTTTCAACAAAAAGCATACGGCAACCTTTCCAGAAGTTCTATCACAGAAAAAAGTGTTAAAAAACCTCCTTTGCTTCTGTAAAATAACTTTTAAAACAACCTTTAACCATTAAATATCTGAAAGTTGTTCTGATCTTGCCTATATACCTATAAAAATATATTCAGTGACAACTGAAAAATAAGAAGTTTCTGACAGACTTAACTGTTGAAGTATTTTTCCTGAGGCAAAGTGAACAGCTAAAACTTTGCCATGCAGCTGGCAATTGGGACTGGAAAACAAACCTGTTAAGACTGCATAACTTTCAAAAACTGAACAAACCAATTAGGATTTATATGGATTTTCTTCCATTGACTTTATTCCATTCAAAAAGTGCTGTCTAGAGTAGTAAAAACTCCAGTATTAATGCATAGCTTAATACACAGTTATGAACCCATTACTTAGTAGCTATCTAATCTTTTTATTTATTAAAGTTTACCGTATTTTTTTATTTTGCTAATAATATGCTAGACACTAAAATGATGCTCATAGAGAATTTAGTGTCAGCCTTAATCAGCACCAATAAGATAGCAAAAATAGTGTGGCTCAGCTGTCAGACTGGAAACTTAACTGTTGTTCTTCTTCCAGTGCGAACATCTTCTCAATGGATGGCTCACAAATATTACAAGATTATTTTTTTGTAGTGTGATTTACTGAATTGCCATTAGAACTTACTTAACAAGACTATTATAACAAATGAATATCATCTTTCATTCACCAGTTCCAAGGAAAAGCAGCAGTTTTGGCACAGTGAGATTGCACTGTCACTGACTCATAACAATCAAAAGAGTAATGTTATCAACAAAACTCACATGAGGATGCTTGACTTTAATAAGGTTTTCATATATAAAACATTCCAAATTTTCATTGATCATGTCAAAATCTTTATCGCCTGGTTCTGCAAAATCCCAATCACACTGAAATAATTCTTTTCTGATGAAATTATAAATAAAATTTTATGATTTACCTTCACATTTCTTTGCTTTATTTCACTCTACCTTCCTGCCAACACTTTTGTATCTTATAAAAACCAAAATTTGCTTGTGTATGAATACTAAATTTTTGAATATCTGTGGTTTCTGCAGCATTTTGTTAATAATTCCAAGTTTAATAAGCATTTTCTAACATTTAAAAGCAAGGTACAGTAACTTATGAGAACCTGGACATAGTTTAAAACCTTGCTGGATGATAGTAATGCCACCTGTTTCCACCAGTGAAATTACTAGTAGTTTATTTACTTAGGCACCAATTAGTGTCTACATCTTATAAGTCTGAGATTTTCAGATATTGCAAGGCTGGAAACACTGTTCTGAAATCTAACTTTATTTTACTTACACTATTACATTTCCTCATTAGACTGCGGTTATTGTGCTTTCACTCAGTTCACCGGCATCCCTTACTAAGTGTTCCTACGGTAGGGATAGTCACAAAGATTAGAACTTTTTTTTACATGCAGGCTGCACTCTCCATAGAAGACTGCAATAATTTCACACATCCAAATAGTTTTTTCCTCCCTTCTACAAGGCTGAATCCAAAATCAGAGGCCTGACAGATTTCATGGATAATGGATATAATATCATGCTACCATTTAAGTCCAAAGAGCAATTTTACATCACCTTTTTCATGGCTCATAATGCTTCCACAAGGAATGCTAAAGAGATGGGTAGATAAAGTCCAAACACCAGATCTTTAACAGAACAACACTGACAAGAAGGTACTTATGCGGCTGCACTTGGCTGAGACTTTAACACAATGTCTTGCAGCACTTCCATAGTTCCCTCTCATCTATTTAAGAAAATACTGAAGCTGCAAAAGGCATTGCAATTTTTTCTTCATTTTTATGGTTGTTTTACTTGTAAAGCACCTGTATTAGGAACAATAAAATCTCTAAAGCAAAGAGAATTTCTTTCTGTATTAGCTTCAGTATCCACAGGAATGTATCAGGGAGAAGATGTTGTGGTTTGAGCTAAAGTAACAGCAGTTTTCTATGTGAAGCCGAAACTTAGCAGAAGTTAGAAAACTGATACTACTGATGCTACTTGAGCTCAAACCACAACATAAGGCAATAAGTTAAACTGATGGACTTAAAATGGATTCTAAAAAAGGAAAACACTGACATGATTTTTACTTCTAGAAAGAAGAAAGATTTCCTAAAACTTGGTATTAAAAGGAAATATTGAACAATTCTTATAAAGTTTCTTATAAACATCCCTACTGTTGGTAGGGTATTAGAAAAATTCCAAACTTTATTTACTTCAGGGTATTACATTTTTGACTACTATTAAATACCTTGCATTTTGAGTTGAAGAATGTATTTCATTACTGATATAAACTAGAGGGAAAGAAAGATCTGAACAAAAAGAGAAAAGAGTAAACATTCTCATGGTTGATTTCTTCTGAAAAGTTACAGCCTTTGTTAGAAAATACATAGGCAGATTTCTGGCAGCAATTTTCTTTAATTAAATGTTAGATAGAGTCAATACAGCAAAGTTTGCCTCACAAGAATACAGATTACATTTTTGACATTCTTCTAGAAGTTTCCCAGCTCCATGCAATTATTTGTGTGACACATTATCTGAAGGGCTTTGTAGACAGCGTATATTTTGAAAACAGTTTAGCAGTTCCCTGAACAGCACACACAAACAATCTATTTCAATTTTGAAAAATATTTTTTAAAATCTAAATTATTTTTTTAAAATTCTCTGAATAACTGGTATTCGGATACTGTTCTTATGAGAAATACTAAAATACTGAGGATGATACTTTCTGCATTCAGCATAAAGCAATAACCTGCTTTTTATTTCTTTATATTTTCAATATTAAATAAGTAATCATGCCATTCTGCAGCCAAATAGTGACTTTGAATAATTCAGAGAAAACTCCAAAGTGCTATTTAAATTCATGTAGGCTTGAATTATTGTTAGTAGAAACTTAATACATGAGCTACACATTATATGCCTTTGTATTTTACATTGAGACTGGTCTTGAGCAAGTGTTTTGCATTTATTTTGCACAGTGCTCCACATGAGTATAATTCAGAACTTTCTACGTTGACTCAGACTGGTGATGTATCGGGATTGACAGCGGCTACAATAGGTATTTGTGAAGAAGACAGAATAAACTTTTCTGAAAATATCTTGCTTGCTCATGGGAGAACTTTCCCCTGCCTTCCATCAGTGAACTTTGATATGAAACATAGATCTGATGAAATTAAATATTCTCTGTAGTCACTATTCATCATTTGAAAATTTATCCTTTGAAAAGGCAACTGAAACACTTGCTGAACAAACTGGTGTCATATTCAAAAGTTTCTAATTTCTTTGCAAATCTTATCACAAGGATGAAGAAAGAGGATGTAAGAGTGTTTGGAAAATGTTGAAACTAGAGGATAAGAACTGAAAAGGATTAAAACAGACACAGGAATTCTGAGTCTCATCTATTGTAAAAACTGTTTATAGAAACATATTTCTCTGCTGACTATATAAGCTCTGAGATACGTTGCCAGTTATGCTTGCTAAACATGACTGTTCAGGTATCATTTCATGTACAGCAATCCTAAGTGCTCTTTACTGCTCTGTTCTTTCTTTTCTTCCCAGAACAGTGTTCAATCTTTTTAATTTATACATGGCTGACAACAACTATTCTGGAGGGGATTGTATGTTTACTTCCATTCTCATTGTTTTACTGAAGTAGCATCAAAATCAGAGACCATCTGAATGTGCTTTCATTGCACACCATGCTACTTTCTGTAGTGACTTCATTAGGTTCCTCTCCACCCAGCTCTCCAGCCTGTCCAGGCCTCACAACACAGCCTTCCGGTGTATTCCTCACAGTTTTGAGTCATCAGCAAAGTTGTTGAGGGTACGCTCTGACCCCTAATCTAGAACAGGCTGCCCAGGGAGGTGGTTGAGTCACCATCCCTGGAAGTATTTAAAAAAAAGATAGATGAGTTTTCAAGGGACATGGTTTAGCAGACGATGGGTGCGGTTTGACTTGATGATCTCAGAGGTCTTCTCCAACCCAAAGATTCTATGATTATAATTCAGGTCATTGATGAATATGTTGAACAAGATCGACCCCTGGGGAACACTGCTAGCTACAAGTCTCCAACGAGACTCTCTACCGCTGATTTAACCCTCCCAGCTCTGCCATCCAGCCAGTCCTCAAACCACCTGATTTAACCCAATCATCTAACCCACACTTCCTAAGCTTACATATGAGCATTTCAGACAGGTAATTATTCATGCAGGTTTCCCTGAAGGGGTGCAAGAGAATCCATCATAGCCATACATACCCTTGGCCTTCTGGTGCTCTTCATGAGAGGCAGTTAAGGAACAACTGTCACTGTTCTGGTTGTCCTGTTTTTTTCCCCAGTTGGATGAAAGGCCATGAGCATTGTCATTTTGGACCCCATCCCCTGAGCCCTTCAGTTTAAAGCCCACTTCACCAAGTTGAGCAGCCTGCTGCCAAAGATTCCTTCGACTCCTCTAGACAGGGGGATCCCATCCCTCCCTAACAGGCTATGGTCATCAAGAACATTCCATTGCTGTTAAAAAAGAAGAACCCTCAGGCTGGCAGAAGCCACGTAGCCAGGAGCTGACATGCATTATATTTCTATTTCTTGCTGCCCCCCTTCCTTCCAACTGGTAAAAGGGAGGAAAAGATAAATTTGACACCAATATTTTTCACTTATGCTCTCAGGGCTTTATAGCCTTACTTGATTGTGCCCACATGAAAGTGTAACAGCAGATAGCAGCCTGTACTCTTGACAAATTGTGGCACTCAGCAGTGTCTGATATCTTAGCTCCTGGAAGGCATCAAAACTCTCATGACTCCCGGTCAGGTCAGCAGATGGGTGCTTCAGTGTCCTTTAACAGAGTGTCACTCACTATGAGCACTCGTTTCTTTTTACGTTATCCACTGTGGGGTGCTGTTACACTTTCCCCTTCCAGACCTTGCTGGTGGGCATCTGTAGGTGTTAAATCTTCACATATTTTTTTTCTTTTTTTGTGATGGTGGAGGGGTGGAGACTGAAGCAGAGTTCTGCTTTTTGTGGGCCACCAGGGTCTAAAGCATCTTATTCTCAGTAGTGTCTACTACAGGAAAGTTGTTATGAAACCACCTATCTATCTCCATCTTGGTTCCTCTAATACTGCCAACTTTTTGTCAGTTTTCTGCAATTTGGCCACCTGACACAACAGATCATCAACCTGTGCAAACCTTACACGGGTACTTATGTTTTCTCCAGGAGAAAGATCTGAGCATTCCATGCTACCTGCTGCCTGTACTGAATTCTCCTTCCTTACCAGTTTCATCTGGGTGGGTATGTTAGACATCTCAGGGTCTTTCTCTGTAGGAACACTAGATTTAGCTCTGAGGTGGGTGCCACCATTTTGACAGAGACCTGGAGCATTCCCTTGGCTGTTCACCTACAAGCGGGTTGCAGGGCCTGCCCTGCATGTCCCTATTGGGAACTGCTGAACCACACCCTAGCTGATGCCCCATGCCCTGCCTGCCATGCTCATAGTTGATGGTGCTCCCTACAGCCTTTTAAATCCCCCACGGTTGATCCTGGGAATGTCTAACCTGTGTGAGCCTCACTCCTGAGAGATGCTGCCTCCTGGTGGGTCTCTCTGCTCTTGCTCAGTTTTCTCTGGCTCCAGGAACTACCCTGTCTGCCTCAATCTAGTGGTCAGCGACACAACTTAACTGTTGCTGTTGCTGAGAGCCTTGCAGACTGAGTAATATCCTGAAAGTATTCTCCTATAAGACAGGTTTTCAGTATATTTAGACTATTAAATTATGTCGAGTGGTAAAAAAGCCATATTTATTAGTGTTTTAAAAAAATTTCCACTTTTTATTGACATTACTGTCAGTGGGAGACACATGATCATTTCTGTCAGCTGACAAGACTGAAAAAGCAGAAAGGTGAAAGTTGATAATATCAGAATGAATACAATTTTGAAGATTATAATTCTTTTCAATGAAAGGACTTCTTTTGTCTGAATTACTACTTAACTATTTGTTTTAATCAGGAGTGACATATTCTTGCTTGGTCTCCTCAACCAGTACAGTTTAAGTGATTCATTCAGCAAAGACTTATCTGCACTATTATCTATACATGTTTATGAAATGTCACTCTTGAGTTAATATTTTTATATGTACATATAAAATATGACATGCATAATGGGTTCAAGCATATTTTAATCCTTACTGGAAGCTCAAATTAGAAAAAGGAAAAGGAAAGGGAAAAGGAAAACAAATAGAAGGCAAAAAAAGAGGCAGATTCATGTTAGATATTGACTCTTTAATTTTGTTACCTTGGGTTTTGATCCTGAAAAATGCTGAACACTGATGTCAGCAGAAGCAGAGCATGTGTTTAGCAGTATTGGGCTTGACTGTTACATGTATAAACTGCAAAGAAGTGCGCTAGCTCAGCCAAGAAATAAAAATTCTGTTTTTCAAATAACCTTCATGCCAAGTGGGGATGATTCTGTCAACATCTTTTCGTACATGATTAATCTTTCTTCCCTGTTCCTATAAGCAGAATCAGCTTGTCATGCTACAGAACCATATACATCTGTGGTACTAGAATTGCTTGTGTGATAGCAAGGAAAGTCAGCAACCTAGAAGCTAGCTCATTAAGATAATAAGGAAAGAACAGTTAGGAAAGCATTAATGATATATTTTGGCTATCAACATGTATTAATTCTACATGTTATACTAGTCAAAAATCTGTTTGTGCAAAGTTATTGAAAAATAGTATATTGAAAATGTCTTGACTCTTGGGCTTTCTTCACTGGCACTAATGAGGTAAACACTGTGTGAAATGTGGCATGTGGATGAGCTGTGTTCTGAGCTTTTATTGTGAATCAGTTGTAAAATATGCTGGATCTCTGCCATAGGAAAAAAAGCAATTTCACTTAAGCCTATAAACATATTCTGAGTGAATGAGGTGTTTAAATTGTAAAAATCACAATCAGGGAACTATCAATCAGCACGCTTTCAGGTAACACCAAATGCACTTAACTTGACAACTTTAATTTTTTTTTTTTTAAATAACATCACTCCTGACCAGAATGTCAAGAAGTATGATGTTATTTGTTTGTTTGCTTGCTTTTTGTTTTTTTTTATAAATCAATGAATTCTGCTTTAGCAGAATGGTATTTTCAGATAAATTCCAGGTAATATAGTTATGGATTGACTTACACAAAATTACAGAATGATTCTGCTGGCATTGACAAGCCGTGGGGCACAATGGCCTATGCCAGTAGGACAACTGAAGGAAAGAGAGTAAGTTTCCTAAATAGTCCAATTGGGAAGAAAGCATCCCAAAACAGTAATTTATACTGAATCAAAGGAGCTCTACAAATCAGGAAAAGGATCCTCAGAAATTCATAGCAATTTGGCAGCTATCTAGGAGTACATGTGGTTACTGCCACTCCCTGAAGGACATACATTTCATTTGTTAGATAGAAGCCTTCTCTATTCACCCAGAACAGAGGCTCCTGCAGCCCAGAATTTTGCTTTGTCCTATATCTAGTCATTAGAGCACTAAGCTGGGAGAGGAGAGACTTGGTTCCCAGGCTCTTTTTAACTTGAAAGGAGTCAAACACACCTGGCTGACTTTCCATGAGGATTTGTGTATTCTGGGCTACCAAGCAATTGAACAAGCTGAACAGGGACAGCTTCTCACCTTCCTACTGATTCTTTACAGGAAACTGGAATTCACTGCTGTCTCTGATAAAAGTGCTTATATGACACTGAGCACATCAAAAACAGTAACAGAGTATATCCCCCCACGCCTCTGATGCAAACAAGAAAGTTGTTCTGTGAACAGCAGAAGGGCAAAATACTTTAAAAATGACACTCAGGTTGTTTCACATTAGGACCTTGCTTCTATTTGAGACACAACCTCTTTATAGGTACCTCTGTGCTTTGAGGATGGGATAATTTTATATAGTTAACTCACAAGCTGCTGGGAAGTTTGAGAAATATTGGGTCCTCTGGCAATGGACATCATACAAAACATGAAAAGCGAATAATTCTGTCTTTGTAATGAACTGAAATTAAAAAATAATTAAGCTACCTGTCATTATGGTAGGACTAGACCTTGAATATAAAGAAGAAAAATCATGAAATACTTGTTCATGGAATTAGAACCATTCTATGCAATGGATGAAACAGTAAAAAGTCTATCACCGTCTAATTAAATACTAGGCCATGGTGAATATTTACAATTATCTGCATCCATGTTAATGGTTAGCATCTGAATTCTAGACTGCTAAGCTTCACAAACCTTTAATAATTTTTTATAAGTACCTGTAATATTTTGAACTTATATACAATTACTATCCTGTTTTCAATCTATATGTCTAGAGCTAAGATAGACAATCTTTTAATTCCCCTTAGTCCAATTTTGTAGTTATCCTTAATTGCTAAGCACTATTGGTGATGAAACATGAAATTGAGGATTTTTGTTCTGTTGCCCTTATAACTATATTTCTTTGGTGTTTTTCTGACCAGTCCATCAAGCAAAACTGCTTGAATATAGTGGATACACAGAACAGCAATGGAACAACTGTCCTTTTTGTACTATGGCTGGGAGTATCTTGTTTCTGGTCTACAACTGATGTCCAAGAAAGGGTGTTCCATACCTATTTCACACTCTGTGAAAGAAATTATTTTTGGAAATTATTGGCTGAACATCTCCAAAGTAAAATATGTGACATTTTTACTGATGACTAAGGGAGATACCATCTATGAAGCAACAGCACAACTTTTTCAGTCTAGAGGGCATATCCAGCAATGACGGCGTCAAAACAATAGATTATCTTCACTACAGTGCACTCTGCAGGTACTGGACTACAACAATATCCAAGAAGTTTTTGATCACCACAATATCTAAATAGGGAATAGTCTTTCATATTCAGCTATAACAAAATTGAAAAATGGATGTTTGTTTAAATTTATGTCTCTATTTTTCTTTCTTGTTTCATACTTTGTGGTCTTTTTGTAGGATGCACCTTGAAGAAAATAAGAGTCCTTCACAGTCTTCTTTTCAACACAGAGGGCTCAACATGTAGAGTTGCAGACAATGTTTAAGTCCACATACATATTGTATTGAACCCAAACAGGATAATAGCACCAGGCAATGCTGGGATGTGAGGCTATTTTTCATAGAATTGTAAAATAATTGAGGTTGGAGGGACTTCAACTGGAGATTGCCTAATGCTACATTCCCGCTCAAACCAGGCCCAAGTACAAAACGTTACCCAGGACTATATATAGTCGGCTTTTGACCATGTACACTTGGATTTTGAGTGTCTGCAGTGGTGGAGACTGCATGTTCACTCTAGGCAAATGTTCCAGTGTTTTGTAAATCATAGAATCATAAGATCTTTTAGAGTATAGTTTGGCTTGGAAGGGACCTTAAAGATCACCTAGTTTCAACCCTTCTGTAATGAGCACATAGTTTGCTCAGAGTGCCTACCAGCCTGACCTTGAATACTTCCAGGAGGGGGTCTCCACAACTTCTCTGGGCAACTTTTTCCAGTGTCTGGCCACACTGACAGAAGAAAAGGCTTTCTTAGTTGGAATTTCTTGTATTTCAGTTTATGCCTATTGCCTCTTGTCCAGTCATCATACCACTACCAGAGACTGTCTTCTTTACTCCCTTATCAGGAATTTATACATTTTGACAAAGTCCTCCCAGAGCCTTCTCTTCTCCAGGTTGGACAGCCCCAGCTCTTAGTCTGTCCCCACATAAGAAATGCTTCAATCTCTTAATCATTTTTGTAGCCCTTTGCTGGACTTGCACCGGTATGTCTCATGTACTGGGGAGCCCAGCAGCAGACATAGCACTTCAGATCTGTTCTCACCAGGTCTGAGGAGGGGAGAAGGATCAGTACGCAGGTGATTGTCTACCTAAGGTGGCTCAAGAGGCTGTTGTCTTTCTTTGCTGCAAGAGCAAATTTCTGTCTCGTGTTCAACTTGATGTCCACCAGGACCAGCAGGTCTTTTTTCACCGAGATGCTTTCCAGACAAGTGGCCTCCAGGTTGTATGGGAGTAAAGAATTATTGCTAGCCAGGTGCAAGGCTTGAAATTTCTCTTTGTTAAACTTTATGAGGTTTCTGGAGGCCCATCTCACTAACCTACTGAGGTCCTTCGCAATGACAATGCAACCATGTGATGTATCAACCATTCTTAGCAGTTTTGTATCATCTGAAAACTTTCTGAGGATGCACTTCTTTGTCCCATCTAGATCATTAATAACTTTTTTTTTTAATACCTTCAGTCTTTTCATCTCTCAGACAGGCAAAGATTAGAACTGCAAAGTCATTCAGAAATAGCTGCTGAAGTGGCTCTTTTTTCAGTTCAATGACTTGAAAGAAGGGGAAGATTTCCTCCAGTCTCATTTTTGCTGGGAAAATCTGCAATATGTTATCAGTGTAGAAGGCTTTTAAATAGTCTACAAATACTCTATCTAGCAGACACTACTGTCCTTTCTAACCATTGCAGGGCACAATGAAAATTCTGTCAACCAGAGAAGAAATTTTCTGTGTATCAGCACATTGTCCTTCAGCACAGGTGTTTTCATAATGATGATATATTATGAAAATTCATGGTGTTCAATGGCTCTCACACTCAGACTTCCACCTCATCAGTCACATGTCAGTGTAACTCCACCCTCTACTGTCAATAATCTTCAAATTATGTTGATAATGCAAAATTGTATTCTGAATTCTAACTTCATTTTCATCATTAAATTTAAACTTCATCTTTACATGGAAAATAATTTTACTTGTTAGCTGCCTATAACACAGGAATTGTTTTTATAACTCCATAGGTACTTCCTTGAAATTCCTTCAGTGAGACTTATAAAAGCATAGCAGATTTTTCTCTAAATGATCAGCATCTACTGTTATGCAGAGGACTTTTAAACAAAATTTTGAGGTAGTCAGTTGTAAGACAGACAAGAGTCAAGTGAGTCAATATCTCTTGCAACTGTCAGGATGCTACCTCAAAATCATTTAACTCCTAGAAACTCAATGCAGCATTTACGTTTAGTATGTGTTTAATTTAGTATATGTTTAGTATCCATGTATTTAAGATATAAAAATACAAATTCCAGTTTTTAATAGTATTTTGAACACCAGCCAAAATTACGTCAATTAATATTAATCACCTTTTCAGATCACCTTTTCACCCGTGATCACCTTTTCAGGGAGACAATATTTTTCAATGTTTAGTGTGCGCCAGAATAATTTTTTTTTTCATTTGTGCATCTGCAGTGGAAGGATAATGTTAATTTCAGACAACCCACTTCAGGGTTCTCCTGGAAAACACTGGGGCTGAATAATGTGCTATTAGATTCACTGATCACAAGTCATTTTTCTCATAGTAAGAAAAGGAAACAGAAAACTGAATGAAAAGGTATGCAGAGATTTTTCAATACAATTGATAGTCACATGTATGTTTATTAAAAATTAAGGTAAATGCATGTGTCTAATATGCATAAGAAAATGCAGATAGGAAAATATACTGCAAGACTAGGACCAATAAATAACAGCCTTATAAAAAATTATTTGCTCTAAGAAGTTCTCAGTCCAGCACCAAACGAAAGTTTGCATAAAACACATAAAGCAAGTAATAGAATTGAGAGAGATAATCCTACGCACTTATTTTACAGAAATATCTATTCTTGTACAACTGTTTGTACTAGTTATCTTCTTGTACTTTACTTGCACTACTTGTCAACATTACTTTTAGTATTAAAGTAAATCATTATGGATGAACTGACATTATTAAATGATAATAAAAATACATACAAAAATACGATAATTTTCATCAGTTTGCTGAAGGCAAAAAAGTGAACTCCCTTTTACCCTCTTAATACTGAACTTCCGTTTAATTTTAACAAGTTGTTATTTATTCAATCTGTTTCCATATTCGTCATTGTACAGTTTATGTAATAAAAACATTTATGCATTTCCTTAATTCAGGGTCTTTTCCAAATGTGTATCTTTATGAAAACACTGTTATGCTCTTGCTTGGATTTAAGTTCTGAAGTTCTGTAAGATTTTTGTATCATGATTGAAAAAGGCAAGTTCACCAAGTTACCTCTAAAATAATTCGTGTAAAATCACTTTATAATTTTCTGCAGGTATATCAGTCAAAGACAACATTGGGAGAAGAGGTGATAGCAGTCTTCAAAGAGATAGCACAAAACTGTCTTTCTTTTTCATTTGGAATAGGAAGAATATGAAATTATGATTTTACATTACTGTAAAGAGATTCAGGCTGGACACTGGGAAAATACTTCTAAATATAAATACACTTAAGCATTGAACTAAATAGCCTATGGTTCGTGTTAAAATCTTATCACCAGGCTTTTCAGTTACAGACTAGCTAAAAATGCTTGGGAATCATCCTTGAGCAGGTGTTTAAATTTCCAGACTCCCATTTAAACATATTTTTAGATTTATAGTTCTTCATAGTTCCCATAATTTGTGAATTTAAATATTGGGAAAAAGTTGCCTGATATTTTCACTATGTTTTAATCCAAATACTTAGTTCGTTATTCTGACACTATTTAGGGGATTTTATTATTCTGTAGTACCTCTGTTGTGCAACCACACTCTGATATTTCTTTGTTCTCATACATACAAAGAGGCAAGAGTTAGGTTTAGTCAGAATCATATTTTAGGGCAAATGAATAAGAAAACAAGGGGAGGAAAAAGAAATTAGGCACAAGAAAACACAGACATAGTCTTTGTTAAGCTGAGAACTTCAGCTCATTATTTTCATTTTTTCATTCATCATCAGAATACTGAATAGATTATGAAACACAATAATTCTGAGAGGTCATGTTTTGCTTCTAAATTGCATTAGTCCAAAGCCAACAGATACGTAAATTGAAAATGTATGGAGAACTTTGTAAACATTACAAGTACCTAGAAATATGGAAAGGTAGTACACAGCACCTAATATCCAGTGATTTCATTGTATCATAAATGACAGGCAGAAACTTTTTATTCAGTTTTGTTAAAATGGAGTTTTCATAGCAGTGGTAGGAAAGAAGGGTAATTTCAGGTGATTTTTTTTGGATTAAAGCATCTTAAAAAGCTATGAAAATCATCTGTAATATGCTGTTCTCATGGAAGCCATGCACTCAGAAATACGTTAAAGAAGTGGTAGTACCTGCAGGACAGGGGTGTCAACCTCATGGCTCCCACCATTCTCCTGCTCCTGCTCTGTCGCACTCACTGCACACGTGACAGTGCTGGCAGGAGCTCAGGGACAAGGAGCTCGGCACTGCTGCCAGGTAGAAACAAGGTGCTGGGCTGGACAAATCAAAGCAGAGGGCCGGATTCGGCCAGCGGGCTGCAAGTTTGACACCCCTGCTGTAGAACAATGTTTTTAAAGGAATTTGACAGAATCATGGCTGAAGCCGGAAGAGAGCTCTGGAGGTCATCTAATCCAACCCCCCACTAAAGCAGGTTCACCTGGAGCATGTTGCACAGGAACATGTCCAGGCGGGTTTTGAATATCTCCAGAGAAAGAGACTCCACAACATCTCTGGGCAGCCTGTTCCAGTGTTCTGAAACCTTTTACGTAAAGAAGCTTTTCTTCATGTTCATTAGTGTCATGAACATTAGTTTCATGAAAAAATCAAGCAGCATACAAATATATATGTGTATATGCATAGGTACAAGAACACCTGACTGTTTTATAACTCTTCACACAAAAAAAAGGATTAAAAATTTTCAATATGTAATCATGTAAATTTAAGATATGATGCAGACAATCATTTTGGTAATAACTGTAATGACTTAAAATGAAGATTTCTTTCTCAGCAGCTGAATCACAGTAACCAAGTACGTGAAGGATCTCCATTATTTTCTGTGCAGAATTTAACTACATTTGGGTTTTCTCCAGATCAACACTATCAGTTGGAATCCCTTATTCTTAAGCTACTCTGTTTAAATCTGGAACAGATGTCTATGTTGCATGTGTTTATGTATGTAATAAGTGAAAACAGAGCAGCTGAGTAAAGCTATAAGTTTTCTTTGGAACGCTAAAATCATACCTAATAGACTTAATATGCCATATAATATAACGGGCTTATTCCACCATATAGTAGAGCGTCCAAACTATCTGACCTCTGTGAGAAGAGCAACCTAGAAAGCCTCAGTCAACATGTATGCAATAGAAGTCAGATTTATTTTAATTTTACCAAAATATTTCATATAAACTTCATTATTTTAATCCACATATCTCCAAACAAAACAGAAAAGTTAAAAAGGGTTAGATATGAGACCTAGTATTTTACTTATCAAAACTTTTATCCAAAGAGGAAAAAAGCCAATAAAATATTTATTGCTCTGATTACCTAAGCCCTTTAGTTCATGTTCTGACTTCTATAAATGTGGGTAAGGGGAAAAGGGAAGTGAAAAGAAATAACAAATCCAAATTACAAAACTTGATTTAGAACCAGCAGAGACTACAATAAAGCAACCAACTGGGATGATATCAAATGAAAGGCTAGTCTTTTTTGTTAGGAACCAATTCTTGCAAAAAAAAAAATGGAACCATGCACCTTTGTATTCAAAAGCAGTAGAGATAACTATTGAACTAAAGGATACTCTGCTTTTCCTGCCAGCAGGTGCCCTGTTTTAGATCTGTAAGCAGCCCAGTGTACAAAACTTAAGCCTATTCCATACACTGCTTTCCCTTGGCAGTCTCTAGCAACTGTACTGTCCTGCGGAGAAAGGAATTCAAACATATACATTTAATTTCTTCCAACAGCTTTTCTCTTTTATACCTTCTGAAGCCTTGCCACATCACTGAGATTTTCAAAGCACATAAGAAGGCTAATTGCAAAAAGTATATTATCACCACTCTAAGTCTCTTTAATTTTTAAAAATGAAGGTGGTCTGATATAGTTGTCTATTTTACAGCTGTGTTCTTTGGTACACTAAGCTGGTATTAGCTTTGCCTATTTGATTAGTTTATTGCATCTATCACTACTGTATATTGATGCTGCAATGCCCATGACAAATAGAAGTGTCTCTACAACTATTATTTTACTCTCCTACTGGCTTAATCTCATGCTTCTTAATATTATAATACAACAAAACCCATAACAAACTACATAATACATATATACACATACATATATGTGCAACATGCACAAACAAACCCCTAAAATTTAAAATTTATGAAAACCTACTTCTTCTAGAACATTTTTATTAGTTGAATATGACTGGAAGATCTGAATTTTTAAGTATAAATCTTTCACATACAATACTTAGAAGGTGTTTTTGTGACCAACTCATTCAAAATAAAATTAAGATTTGTTAAGTATTTCAGGGTACTGACTACTTCAAAATAGTTGTCTGGTCATCATCTATAGTAATAAAAGGCAGTATATCACACTTGCAGTGAGGAATTCACTGCCACAAATATTCTCTCATTTGCGATGAAGTAAGAACTACTTGAGGTCAGTGCTACTTGTAAATTCATCCACAGTCCAACTGCCTCAAGTTAATTTCTTCATAGCACCATCCCCTTTGTCTTCCAAACTGAACTCTGCTTTGAATACACAGCAGTATTTCTCTACAATAATTATTTTACAGTGCAATTCCTCTAAAATACAGTAAATATTTATAAAAAACACAGACTCAAGTATCTGTCCTTGATATATACATCAAAAGTAAATATTTGCTAGTCTCATTTATTCTGACCCCTCTCTGTTTTTATGAATAAAGTGGTCAGAAATCTTTATAAAGCACCTAGAGGAGGACATAACTCTTAAACAGAAAATCGTCTAGGCTTTTATTTAAAAACATGGGTCTTCCAGCAAGCCACTGTATACATTCCACATCCAAGATTATACACACATCAGTACTTATTTTTTGATACTTAATATTTAGAAATAAAACAATAATTTCTTATTTTCCTATTCCAATAACAAAAATAATAACAGAATAATACTAAACAGCAGAAGCAGACCACCTTGGTAATGGAAATTATAAACAAGAATCAAACAGTGTAATTCTTCTTTCTTTGAAGTTCATTACAAAAACTATTGAGTTTATCAAGAACAATATTAGTTATTAATTGCTGCTTTAATATTAAACATTAAGAATGTGTTACAGCTCATCAAAGTTCATGGCATTATGAGTATGTTTCTAGTTAAACATACACTAAAGTGTTTTGCTGAATACAAATGGCTTCCTGAATAGGAATCTGATATAATAAATTCTCACTTTTTCTGTAAACTAATTAATTTCCTGCTGTTATCTTCTCATTGTTGTTTCTCAAGTGCATAGTGACATTTTGTCATATTCACCTATTTTAGATGAAAAGATGGTTTCATTTTTAAAATCAATATTGGTTTTTTGGACTTCTCTTTGCTTTCATTAATACCTTGCTGTGCAGAATATATGAAGATGGTCACAGCAGAACTCTCTTTAATCCTCACACTGGGTTATGTCTTTGATCATCTATTAACTGAGACTATAGTATATTAACTTTCAGCTGAGTCAAGATAAAAGGTTTCTGTGAGTGGAAAGTTTCCTTCTTTGCTATTCAGCACTCCTGGATATTAATAACAAGCAATATATGAGCTGTCTTTCCTTATAAACAACATAGACCAGAGAGATCTAACACTTAAACATATTTTTCTGCATAGACTTATTGTATTTGATACATTGACAGACCTTCATATCATATATCTCTTAACGGAAGAAAGCCCTTGAAAAGGACAAAAAAAAAAGAAAGGTATGCACAGGCTTTGAACATGTAAGTAAATTGACGTCATTATAGATTAATGGAAAAAAGTAATACTCTGCACAATTTTGTAAAGTTTAACTTGAGTGAGCAGTTTAAAAGGATTTTTTGATAAGTTCTTTTGAATCCTATACTATCTTTAAGTCAATAAGGAAAAGGAACGTGCCATGCTTGAACAGCCTAGATGCCTGTCTAATTCCATATCTCTAACAATAATCAGAAGCTAATAATTCAGAGAATAATTTGGGTAAAATTGACAAGCGGAATTAAATGTTCATACACTTGTAGTTTAATACTTGTTTCGAAAACGTTATAGGAATTGTCGTAGTTCTGACTATTCTGGATATGCTAAACAAGTATCCTAACTTTTTAATTTTTTCATTCAGATTTCTTTGCCTCAACAGCTTTCAAGGCCAATAAATGACATAGATTAATTACAAATTATGATCATGAGCTCTAATTCCTTTGAAATTATTCACTTTAATATTTTATTATTCTTGCACTTTGAGAGAGGGAGAATTTATATTATGGAAGAGGATGTATGGGTGGCAGCCTTGTGCTTTGCTGTTAGCACTCAATGTTTAGCTACAATGCTGAAGCAGTGGTTCCTATTAAGTGAAACAAGGAAAGATTACTTTCCTTTTTTTCCCTTTTAATTGAACTTGATTTGTTTGACCTTCTGTTAGACACCTTCTGGACCTTTATTTCTTTTGTTATGGCTATAACACTTCCTTTAAAATCTGATTGTGACACTGAATTTTTTAAAAAAGGTTTTGTTTGCAAAGTGAATACTGGGAAAAGTATTTTTTGGTCTATTGTATAGCTACTGAAAATGGTTTTCTCACACATGTAAGGCCTTTTTTTTTAGCATTAGATGCCTCATCACTTGTAACTAACTTAAATTAGTGTAGCCAGTGATGTTCATTAGCAACACTTTTGAAAATCAGTGACATGACAATACTTGTATATACTTTGGAGCTGAGCAGCATTTGTTATATTTTAATTTGTTTTTAAATAAGCGATATGTTAACTGACAAACACACAGTAGTTACTTCTAACAGGGGAAAAGACTGAAACACCTGTATGCACTTATTTAGTGTATTTTGTGTTTATATCACACAGTTTTCAAGATTTTCAAGTGTTTTTTTCTTTTCAGTTTTCTACAAGAAACAATAACAAAACTATAAAGTGAAGAGTTACACCAGAAAGCAGTAACTATTATCCTAATCCTAGTTTTAGTGTATATATCATCATGTTTCCTTTTTATTTGATGAGCAAAGAATCCAGGAAGTAAAATATAGTATTTTATTAATAGTTCTGTACTTACATTATGGATAGCAGGGATAAAGCAATGGGGTAAGCAGTTTAAAATCAGCAGTATACTACGTTGTGCAATAGCAGCGATGGATGTGAAAAGTAAAATGCAATTCCTTGAAAGCCCAAGATGTCTCACAATAATAGAGAACAAGGAAGAAAGTTCACATCAGGAAGGAAGCTACATTGCTGCTAGACAGAGGAGAAGTCTAAGATTTTCTCTGATCTTTCGCTCTTACAGAAGATGGGAAAAGGAAAGTTAATAACTATTTTAGCAAGTAGAATTAGTGACAGGAAGATTTTTCTTAGGTTTTTAGAGAAAAATTCAAACTTAATCCAAGAGAGAAGTAGAGGCTGGCTGACATACTAAATATGGTGAAGATCTTTATTATGTATAATCCTAATATGCTTTGCTTTTTATTTTTGTAACAATTCTGTTATCAATGAAGATGGGCTTTTTGCTAAACTTATTCTGAGCTTTAAATCCTGTCTAGCGAGCAAGTTAACTCTGACTGCTCTCCCACTTAAAAGAAATATCACAACTGTGGCTGTGGAGATCATCAGCAGATGCCTGATTCCCTTGTTCACTGCCCTTAAATAATACCATGTGCCTCCATAGAATGCACAATGCAGATGGAAGGCAAAGAACACACAGGCCAGTGGATACACATTTGTATTTTGAGGACATGTGGTAACTAGGAAAGCTATTTTGACAGCTGCATATTAAAGTTCTACTACTTCTAGTACCTTCACTATCTACTAGCATTTCCAGGAATACTATAGGCTACTTGAATACCTACTTTTTTAAGACACAGATGACCTATTCTATTCCTAGCTTCAGCCCTTTTTACATCCCTGTAAATACACCAATGATGCATGGGTTTTTTCTTGGCCCCCAAACACAACTGTGTCACAAGCGTTTCTTCTGTGCTCCAGTAATCTCTACACTGGTACAGCTAAAATTCCAAGCCTCTCCTTTGTGGTAAAGGACATTTACCTGCTCCCTCTCTTTGTTCTCTCTGAATCATGCAGTGCAATTCAGACTCAATACTTTTACCTATACAATCTACTTGGTATGTACTTTTCCATACCAAGGAATATGGGAATGTTACACGACATGACAGATTTTTCAAAAATCTGTAATAAAAAAGAAGGAAATAAACAACCTAATCCTCATCCACTTGACACACTACGGTTAAACTGTATTTTGTGAAACAATCATCTTAGGAATGTACAGTAAAGCAGAGGAAGCACTATGTTAGCATAAACAATTTTGCTAAGTAAGAACATGAGGTCATTTTGACAGTAATTTGAATTTCAAATGCAGAACAAAAGACAAGTCTGAGAACAGACTTCAAGGCAAACTGCAGGCTTTTTCTGATGAATATATTTCAATTCTTCTTAACCACAAGTCCCTAATTCTCCTGCTGGAAATCATCAGAGATCAGATATTTAATAATATAGGGAAACATTATAAAAACAATGTTAGAAAAAAATAACACTGAGCAAAACCAAATTTTATTATAAAATAGTTTTATACAGAGTTTCCCATGAAAGCCATGTTTTAAGTCTAATTCTGAGTCAAATACTGAAGTATTTTTTTTAACATTCAAATTGTTTGAAAAATAATGGGGAAAAATATTAGTACAGATCTTTTTTATGAGTTTCATTTCACTTTTATCAATTTTACAAATGTCCCATGACAACAATATTGCATATTTTTCAAATCTTCTGAAAGTGAGAATGAATTTATATCCATTCTTTATATCCATTAGGAAAATAAACACATAAAGGTTAAGTGACTTTTTTGCATTCTGAAATAAGAAATGGAAACATTTGGCCACTGGTTGCATAATTGGAAATTGGCTCTGTTTTAAACACTGCCACTAATTTTACAGATCTTCAGGAGCAAAATAATCCCACAGAGCCACAGCTGTCTAAATATTTATCATCAAGGCTATCTATATAGTAAATAAGTACCTCATGATAGTCATTGCTTCCACTGATTTATCTTTTGATATTTAATTTTTTTTCTGATTCATAACTTTCTGTATGTATGACCCTCTATTTCATGCCTGAAACAGATAAATGAGATAAATTCAGCGATGAGTCTCTAATGCAACCTAGCTCCAACAATAATGTTGACTTTGGGGAACACTGATAAAACGTTGTATATTGTATTTGAAAAGGGCTGAACAGATAAATATTCAAACATCTTTAAAGTGTCATTTTCTGCTCTAGGATGCTTTATGAGGCAAACTCATATAATCATTTTGGCCTCGTCAACATCAAATTGAAGTTAGCAGAGTAGCCTATTCATTTTGAGCCATTAATAAAAGCCCTTTGGACGATCCTCAAAACTTTTTCTGTGCTTCAGAAATCTTTAGAATAACTCCGAGTCCATTTTCTTAGTATACTAATACTAATTTATAGTTTTTAATTTAAATTACCTAAAAGGTACTGAGAATTAAACATAATGGAACTTGGCTGTTGTGAGTTACTCTCTCAACTTCTCAACTCAAGAAAATACAGGGTTAACAAACTCATGAGGCTATAATCTGAAGTAAATGATGGTAACTTGTTGATGTATTTTACCAGATAAATTAGCCTTGCTGTGGCTTTCCTTCACTAGAATTTCCAAGAATTATTGGAGCATACCAGTATATTTGGCTTAATATTACAAGAGACTCTTGGAAATTAAACTACCACATTTTGCTGAGCTATGTTCTTTCTTAATCTCTTTGAAATTTTATATGTTCTGTTACTTTTTGTAGCAGATACCACCTGACCTTTTATTAAATACTTATAGTTTGGGGTTTTTTTTTTGCATAAATTTAAGGAAAGCAGTAATATGCTATTGTGCTCATTACAAGGAGAGAAATACCAGGCACACTGTTCAGATAGAGGATAATATACTATTACCACTGCAATTTACTGGAAGTTACCCAAAATCCATATGCTTAAAATGTCTACTAAAGCTTTATAAAATGTATAGTCAGTGATTATAGTTTTCCACCTTGAATTTCTTATCATAAAGCAATTAATTTAAATTACATTGGATTTTTTTTGGTTAATGTTTCTTTAACTGTCAGACACTATTCTTCTTTACAGTTATGCTAACTGATTGATCTATTTCACTTTCATTAATGACCAATCTAGTCTTCTTCTGAAAATAAAAAAAACCCTAAAACCAAAGAAATATTCCCTGTATTTTGTAAACTAGATTTCTGATTCTTGTGTGCTGCCAAATCTGCCTAACCTTCATGTTTTTCAGAACACTGAGTGACTTCACACAACCTGAGCGCCTGAGCAGAACACCCAGACAGCTAATGAGTCAATATTTCTGAAGACAAACGTTTGTTTCACACACTGAATCTATTTTCTCTTGAGATTCTAGAACGGTACAGGATTTTAATCTCACACATTGATAAAACAATTTCTGAAGTATATTTTGATACAGGTAGTTATAAGAAAATTATTGGTTTAAAGAAGTTATGTGTGTGTTAAGGAACACAATTGCCTATTACCTGGACTGAGTTGTTTGTCATCAAGAAATTGTCTGTAAACTAGCATAAGGTATCCTTCATTCCATAGAGACAACATATATGACAGCGCTATGATTTGTGGAGCCATCTTGACAAATTTTGACTGCAGAAATAAAAAAAGGTCCATGACAAATCTGTGGAAAAAAACCAGTGTTTATTTTTAAGAAAATATCTTGTCACTTTCTTTGCATTTTGTATAATTCTACATATTAGACTCTGGTGACAAAGTCATTAAAAATAACACTACTATAATTA
The DNA here is from genome assembly GCA_033556795.1 of Tapera naevia. Lineage (NCBI taxonomy): Eukaryota > Metazoa > Chordata > Aves > Cuculiformes > Neomorphidae > Tapera > Tapera naevia. The sequence goes on along the minus strand of JAUMJJ010000172.1, from coordinate 9,157,264 downwards.
TTATTGAATACTAAACCCACATATATTTATATACTACATGCATTTAAGCTTAGTCCACCATAAAAAAAAAAATACTGTGAAAAAATGCTGGCAGAAACTCAAAGCCAGCTTCTGCATCGTATAGACAGAACTTGAAATCTAGAGTCAACAAATAAATTTCCGAAGCTGACAGGAATGTACAGTCTTTTTCAAATCCTCCCTTGAGTCATAGAGCTGGACAAGTAATGGAAGCTTATTAATAAATATTCCCCATAAGTTTGGAGGTCACTTGACATGCCAGATAATCCAATTCCCCTCATTATCTTGAGAAGCACTGGCTTAAATAGAATATCTTCTCTTGGTGTTCCCAAGCATCTTCAAGTACTGCAGAAATTTTACCTTTTTTTTGTGGCAATCTGAAAGAAAGATTGATTTTCTCTGACACTTTTCTGCAGTAATCTTTTCTTTGATGACGTTTCCATGTATCTGGCCCTTCTGAAAGTCCCAGCTTATCCTTGGTCTTACTGGTTTATAAAATATATTGATAGAAAATGAATTGGAAAAAGGCACTTTTTAAAAAACTGAACTCCAAAGAATAGCAAAATAACGGTGCAATATGTATCTCAAAGAATGAAACTAGAGCGATCAGATGGAATCTGGCACTGATGGTGATACCAACTACTTTCAACCTAAACCAGGTATGTTCTTCATAGATTTTTCCCAAGTTCTGTGATGGAGGATATGATGGCAGCCAGTAGAGAAAGGATTACAACTGCATCCATAATTCTGCTGGTTGTCTTTGTGTCTCAGCATGTTATCCTGCAGGATTGTGCTAAAAGCTGGTGTAAGATTTTGTTAAAAATGGCAGTAAGAAGCCTGGAGTATGTTGTGCTGCAGTTTGCTGGGAATCCACTTATCAGTCAGTAAAAGAATGGATTAAAATTACAAGCTAAATAGGAAAAACACCATTTAATCTCTATGCCAAATGGAAACACTGCCTTAGAGTAAAATAATTACTTTTTAATGTCTAGAGATATTCATAATAAGCACTGCAAAATGGGAGGAATTTGTGAATTACACATAGACTAGGCTGCAAAATACGAAAGAAGATTTTTAAAAAAATATTTCCATAGTTTCACTTGGCAGTTTTGCCTCATTTCTACATGTTGGCTATGAGTTAGATACATGAATTAAGCAGTGGGCCAGAAACTTCTTGTTTCTTCTGTATTTTTTAAGGCAATAAATGTTTATGCTCTTCAAGTAGTTTGCTAACTGATATGGTGCCACCAGCTTGACTAGGAGAAAGAATAAATATTAACGACTAAACAGTATGACCCACAGGGGCTCAGAGAGAGGGAAAATACTGCAGTAAAAAGTGAATACAAAATGACATGCCTACTGTAGAGACTGACTCTACTTCTATTGTTGTCTTAAATATCGACTAATTCTACTCGGATTGTCTTAAACACCTTCTGCCTCTACTTGTATTGTTGACCTTAACAACCTCCTGAGTGCTGGTGCAGAGGAGGGGGAGGAGGTGCAGCAGCAGGCGCTGCCCCCCCACACCTGACTGCGCTTGGGGACCCGAAGGGCTCAGGCAGAGGTGATTCTGGCAAGGCTCTGTTGAATTGCCAGTGACCCTGGAGCCCCCAGCGCCAATTCCAGAACCTTCCCAAAGAAGCTTCTGCACATGCACCAATTCAAGAACTTTCGCAGCAAGACACGCCCCCCCCATCCCGCTAGGGGAGGGGGCATGGACTGAGCTATAAATAAAAGCTCTCCAAGAAGGCAGGCGATGAGTGGCAGGACCACGGGCTACTGAGGACAACGTTTTCCAGAGGCCCGTGGAGTGGTGAGTGTTTATTGTGGTCTAAAGTGGTTATGATCTGGTTTTTAGCAACTTCTGCAAAGTTGCGACTTGGAGTGTACCCGAGTGTTTCATTCCATATTTTGGCCGTGCCCAAAATATTGCTTTGCTGATTTGGCCATGTCCAAAACAGTATTGATTCCATACTTTGCCCATGTCCAAAATATTGCTTTGCTCTTTAGGCTGTGCCCAAAGTAGATACTGATTTGTTGTTTTGGCTGTGTTCAAAATAAACACCGTGTGGATTGACTCTGGGAGGTTTGTCATCTCCAGTACACTGCGCAGGCATCAAAGGACTTGTCCCTCCCCCCTCCCCGGCGACTGAGCAGGTCTGTGGAGGGCGCGACCCGGGAGCGGGCCCTGACTTTTATTGGCATGGGTAAATTGTGTTGAGAAGGGATAACAGAAGGGATAACGGCTTGAGAGCTAAATGGGAATTGTACTTTCCTGCGTGGTTACCTGGGACGTGCCCGATTCCTGTTGCCCTCTGCTACTATTTCTAAAAGTCCTGGCAGCTCTGAAAGGAAAATTTGTTGGATGCAAAATTGAGGGCGAAAATGAGGCACTGAAAGAAATGGCTAAGGCACTTGTAATAGACCAGAGAGCAACTCTGCAGCAAGGTACTTTAGATGAACCAAAAGTGAATAAGAAAAACTTGGCAGGTAGACGATTGCTAGATTGGGGGGGGGGGGGGGGGGGCGGGGGGAAGAGGGCGACCCAGGAGGGAGCCCTGACATTTATGTAGATAAAGAGGTCTGTCAGAAAATAGAGTGAGTGGACTACTGGATGGCAAGAACTATGCAATGGACTCACGTTGCAATAGTGTTAAATTACATTGCAGCTTATTAATAGTTTCCTGTTGTAGCACCTGTGCAAGAGGTGCTGTATGATATATTTGAGATTTGTATGTAGATGCATTAGACATCCAATGTGCTGTGATGCAAATACAGGTGTAGTTCAGTCAGCTTCCGAATCTATGGATTCTGTATGTGTATTGGCTTCTCTGGACCATGAGGTAAGATGATTTTGTGTTGTATTTCCTTCTACTTTACTGATGTGGAAATGAAATATTCCATGATGATATCCCTAGGAAATATAGACTATAAGTATATCACCAAATTAAATAATGCCTGCAACAAGTTAGAGCTCTTGTAAATGATTCAGTAGCATTTTCAATGTACATTCCTGGTAGGCAGCTTCCCTCTTTCAGAGCGTAGTCATTCAGTAGCATAGACATAGGCTGTGCTCTGATAGTTGGCTTCAGAGCCCTGGAACGTGCCCAGAGATGCTTAATTTGCTAACACAAGCTCAGCCATATGGTCCCGACTCTTTCAGTAGCCATGGCTATTAAACTCTCTCCCAGATGTTTGGTTTTCAACTGTCTCATCTGGTGCCTCTTGCTTTTCTTGTGCCAGGGGTTTCGCTACCTATACTGTTACAAAGCTAGCTTTCCAGCTTTTAGATTAAATAGCTTCTGACTTTGAAGAAGAATAAGTATTACATCTGTTCTTCTGAGTTTAGACGTGGTGCCGTGTAGTTTAACTAGAACCCACTCCCTTGAAGTGGAAGAAGCAGATATGCTCCTTTAAGGGGAGGATTTTTTCTGTTGAAGGAATAGTTCTGTTATAGGATGGAGCTGTCCTGCTCTTCTGATTACAAAACAGGAATGAAAAAAACTTTTTGCCCTAAACTAGTGGTGACACTTTCTATTTTGCTGGCAGAAGATAAGACTAGACATCTGCAATTGTCTTTACTTACTTTCTTTTAGATTAGTCATTTATACAGTGGACTTGTAAGTGCTTTTCTGCTCTGAAGAAGATGTAAGATTTCAGCAAAGGGCCCTGCTTAAACAGCAAATGTAGCTAGACTTTCCACAGGTCATTTTATAAAGTCTGGAATTTAACCACGTGCCTGCATTCAGCTATGAAATAACATTTACTTAAGGTAGCCCTGGAGCAATAGGTGTCATGCAACTTAACAGTCTTAAGCCTGACCCATCTAAGTAGCCTCCAAAGCAGTAAGATATATTGTCAACAGACACATAGCAGTTGTTTTTGAACTAGTTTTTTTACAGATGACTTACTGTAATTTTCAGTAAAACCATTTTCCAAATGACCATGTTAACAAGTGCTCAGAAACCATAAAATCATGAAAAATACATCGTTTATGAGCACAAATCATTTAGTTCAGAAGTAACACATTAATTAATACATAGTGAACTTGAGCCTAAGGAACTTAAAATCACAGACCAGATACAAGGCAGAACCTGGAATTTCTACCTCAAATACATTGTTTTCAAAGGTGAACATTACCTGTAGACAGTTGGTTTTGGAGTGCCATTTTTAATACGGGATTAGCCATAGTAATAGTGATTTTCAAAATCTGCGTATTCCGTGTATTTCAGGTATTTCTCGACAACCAAAAATGCATTTCAATATGACTTAAAGTGAATATCTGAAAAATGTGTTTGAATTCATGAGTAACTGACTCATATATAGTTCACTAGCAGTTGAGTTGTATATCTTGATCTAATTAAGTGTAAGATAGTTTTCCTCCTTAAAACAAAAGTATCCATTTTAAAAAGCTAGCCCAGGCTGGTCCAAATAAGTATATTCATGATACAGACCTACACCCCCTACATTTCATTCAGAACCAAACTTAGGTATTTTGTATTGAGGGTGGACATTATTTAAAAATGTTAGCAATTCTTAATAACTTTATCCTGGTAGTTCTTCTGATACTAAGATAAGAACTTGCGGTAAACCTGAGATATATTTTTACTTTTAAATAGATAGTTCAATAGTTTACTTATCCCTTTCAATCACAGGATTTTTCTAACTGAATAGCGCACAAACAGTATTCCAAAGTCAAACATTGCAGCTAGGAATGTTATTTCCTTAGGTACATTTGAAAGCAATTAAACTACTCGTATTACATAACAATACGTATCTGCCTAATCCCATTCAGGACCATGATTTAGCTTGAAGGTTGTGTAACTGTGCAAGTAAACAAGACAGAATATGTTCTCTATTTACTGAATACTATGCTGTTATTTATTCTTAAATTCAGTGTTCTTAGGTTGTAAAAATGGTGACCGAAAACAGTTTATATGTTTTTTTAGTGGGATAAGATACTGTCATAACAGATAGAAAATCTGTTACTGAATTTGCTAATGCCTGCACGTCAGTATTAGGGAAAAATATGTGAAAAATGTTAAAAAGAAAATATTTTCAATAGAAAGAGTCTCAAAGCTGTGTAAAAACTCAGTTGTTAATAGGCATGGAATTGTTGGGTGTGGAGGAAAGCTGCTTCGGTAGATGCACGATTGGTTCCATAAATGAGCTTTCAATCCTATCTCCAGAAATCATGACATGATGTGAAAAACAAATTTTGTTTTATTCTTTTTGAAGACTAAAGCAGAGACATGCACACCCTTAACATAGATTGGGAAAGCTGCAAAAAGTAATCTAAATTAAGCTGAAATTTTCAAGGAGAAGATGAGGTACAAACCCCAAAATGGAAACAAAACTAAGAATAAATAACTTATTTATTCTGTGGTTGTATCTCATGAATTTTGAAGATAATCGTGTGATTCTTTGGGAGTAAATAATCATGTTTGAATTTGAAATTGTAAATAAAAGTAGGAAAAATATATATTATATTAGTAGGTACAAATACCAGTAAATATTTCACCTCTTGAAAGATTAGATTAATTATAGTATCCCAAAATAGTTCTTTTTTAATACAGTAGCTTGGAAAACATAATAAATTATTTATGTTTACAAAGTTCTGCATATTTATTTTCTCTTTTAGACATGAATTTATCGAATGGGGAAGAATTCAGTTAATTTAAACTAAGACACACTAGGAAAAACACATTTTAAAAATAAATATTCTTGGGTTAACAGCATGTTCAAACAAAACTTTAGATTAAAACAAATAATAAGTATTTAATAATTCATTTAAAATGTTTACTGTATTTATTCTGGTTAACTGTTTCTGTTTCTAAGAACAGAAATGCGTCCACAATTTGAAGTAAGCCTTTTGACCTTTCCTCATTCTTCCTATTCTAATCTTATGTACAAACTAGAGATATTATTTTCATTGCCTATGGATTTTTAAACAAATAGGTCAATAAGCACAACTTCCAGTAAATGTCCTTAATTATATCAGAAAAGGCAGAAAACAGTAAAAGCTAAAGTCAACATTTTAATGAATAAAAGCATTATTTTTACATAGTCACGTGGCATTGTAAGTTAAACAAATTTTCTGATGTTCTTTTCCTCCTGCTCTCATCCCTGTATGTGTTTTATCCTTTATTTCATTTTTTACCAGGACATAATTGAAGAAAATATCCCAAATCCTCTCCATGATACTTTGAGGGACACAAGTGGCCACCTGCAAAAATTTTATATGAAAGGTTGGATTACCGTGGAGGGTTTGGCATTGGTATTGGAAGTTTTTCTTTGTATGGCACGTTCGTGAAATAAACACAAAACTGTAAACCATGATAAAGGTTACTTGGATGCAAACCAAAAGCAACAGAGAAATTCTTTTCCCACAGTAGCCTAATGAGTTACCCACTACAGTGTTTTCCAGCAGTAGCTTTGTTTCATGTCAGACTGACGGGAATAAACAAAACCAGTTAAAATGGGAATGACTGTGAGAAACACATTTCAAAAGTTTCAGAATTTCTTGGGTTCTAATATGGTTATCTATGTGTTTGGAAGTTTTCAAGAAATAAAATTCTTGCCCAGCTCTAATGATGTTGAAGCTTTAGAAATAGCCTGTATGTACTTTGCACAGCCTTTTGATAGCATATATAGTAATAAAAATCTGAATGATTTTAAACAGCAAAAAAAACCTCCTCTGGAAGCTGCAGCTTGTAAAGTGCTTAGTCTCCCTTGGTGAGCTACAATGGAACATCATAGGGATCTATACTACATATAGAAATCTTTCACAGTTTAAAAAAAAAGAAAATCTATGCTATATCCTCTGTATTTACAGGCAACTACAATATTTGCAGTAAGGGTAGTACTCTGCATTTGTTTTGTAGAATTTCAGTATATTTGTAGGATTTCTAAACTCAACTTGTGAGGTACTTAATGAAATTAGAAGTAGAAAATGCTTATGTCAAAATCTTTGAAACTTGAATCAGATTTTACCTATTTTTGAAGTAAATTAAAATAGTAAAAGGAAAAGTTTTCCTTCATTTATTTTCCTGTTGCTCAAATACATATTTATTTTTTTGTAGGAAAAATATAGCTATTTTTATTTTGGGAGAATACTATCAAAACTTAAATTATACTCTTTAGCCTCATTTTAAATGTTCTGATGAACTGTTCTCTTAATTCTCCTAACACGTAGCCAATTAATGAGTCTCCCTTGTCGAGGTTAATGGAGCCAAATGCTAAACCACTGTCCTGTGGATTACTTGACTTTTTCAGAACTATTTTCTGTTCTCCTCCTTTTTACTGTTTCAGATTTCTTTGCATAGCTTCTCAGCCTACAGCATATTACAAGAAAATGTTGGACCCAAATTTTCTGCTCTAGTGAATTATATGCAACCCTAGGAAATTTGACTTCTACAATACTGATAAATAAGAAAATGTTATCACATTGGTTTCTGTGAGTTTGAGTGTATGAAGTCAAAATTCTGAAAGCAACCTCCCCTCTACAGCTGTAGCTCAGTCTATAATATAAAAACCCAAATTACTAAAAAAACAAACTTGAGTACTATTTCTAAAACATTTCTGAAATTTCTTTATGCAAACTTAAGCATAAACTTGTTTAAACATGATTTCCAAACTTTAAAATATGAATTTTAAATTGTAATTCATCCTGAACAACTTTCTAACTAACTGGGTTTTTTTACTGATAAATTTCCCATGTGCTTGTAGTAAGGCTGAATTTACTAAATCAAATTCAGTTAAACAAAATGTTGAAATGGAAAATATAACAGCACACCAAATAAATTCTAAATATAATTCAAAAAAAATCTTACACTCTCACTCGTCCAATTTATATTACCTCGTGTTTTGTTGATGTTTAATTCAGTGTTTGACATAGTGGGAGACAAAAAAGAAGCAGGTGAACATATTCTTCATGGACATATAAACAAACAGCAGTTTTGCAGTTTTACAGTTTTACAACTAACAGCAGTTGTAAAATAAATGAGTTTAGGAAGCCTTTGTTTTATTTACTGGCAAAACCTGACCACTGTGACAGTTGTAAAAGCATATGAAAAAAGTAAATGTTTAGTCATGGCTGGTTAATAATATCTTATTCGTTCTGTGATCTACACGCTTTCTGAATAGTGTGTGAATTTGGGTCAAAGAAATAAATGAAAAAAAGGAGGTAGTAATTTTGTTAAGGTTACTCTTTAGTTACATACAGACTACAGAACAGCACTTCATCGGTAGACCTCAAATCACCAAGAAGTAGTATTAGCTTGACTACTCTTGCTGGCACTGTACAAAAAGATGCAGTATGAGGAAATTTTCTAACAAATTACATTCAGTCATCTTCTAGGTTCTGAGTACAACAGAACCAAAGGCAACTTAAAAAGAGAGGAATTTAAACTAATTTATGTAGCATCAACTGGTTAGTTCCAAGGCTGATGGGGTTCTCCACAGAATGAACTACTATTCAAGCTTTAGTTACTTTTTATGAAGAGAATATTTGGTGATTTTTATGGAGCTAGTGAGAAGGAAGAAAATGTTTGTGTCACATTTTCATAAAAACTCAAGCAAATAGTTAACTGACCAATTTAAACCAAGAGTTGGTTTCTGCTAACAAGAGATCAGAGGCAGATGTGAGTAAAATAAAGAGGTACTGCTTGGATACACTGAGTGTTGTATGGAGATTCTGAGAGGGTATATTTTGGTTTGTTTGTTTATTTGTGTTTTTTTTCCCAAATACTGAGTCCAGTAGTTAAGTCATTTTAAACTTCTAACTTCAAAACTTTTCAGTTTTGGAATACTTTTTCACAAGTAACTATGAGCTCTGGAGTATGCTCCCGATTTTGTGGAAGTTCGAAGATTCTAAATGACACACTGTTTTGAAGTGTCACATCATAAAGACTGAGCTCTTATCTCTAAAGAAAAATTGTTAGAGGGTGAGCAAGAGGAGAAGTATCTACATGTGCATTGAAGTTCAAAGGTGTTTTGTGTTATAACTCGATGCTTTATGTTATAACTTGTTGTGCTTTGTAAGCTTTAAGTAGCTTCAATAAAGTGGGAAGTTCCTGTGTCACTGTCAGCAGACTTAAAGATTGACAGCTTTTCTTTTTACTTTTCCTTGGAGAATGTCAAGCACCACTTTACAGTAGTTTATATGTATGAAATATTATTGTTCTGATGATAAGCCATGCTGCAATCTCCTTTGAAAAAGCATTAAATAAACACAAGGTCCATTGTTTGAAATATCCAAATAAAACAGACTCAGTGGTCCTTATATAATTTTTAAAAGTGCAGAATTCTTGTAGGTGTATTAATCAAAACTTCAGCTAAGATTCTAGGAAAAAGAAAATGCAATAATTTATCTTGTTCCATCAGCACCCCTGTATTGTATTTGTGGGCTGGCAAGTTCTGAATTTTAAATAATACATGGAATATATTATAAGACCACATAAGCCTAAGGATTGTTTCACATAGAATGTTCTTTGCATTGTACTCTCATACCTTTTCCATCATTTTGAAGTGGCAAGGAAAATAATCTGTACAGAGCATTGAGGGATTAATTTGTTTCCCATCCTCACTAAGATATATAGCTTTGTCTTTTCTCTATACACTAGTTGCCTACCTAGAGACTTGACAGTTTTTCTAGTATTCTAGTTAAGAGTTTTGCTGTTGTTATTTTTTTCAAATACGAGTGTTGATTTGCTCATCATAGAACACTGTAACCTCAAAAAAAGGAATATTTCAGTCTGTCAATGATCTTAAGATCAGTTAAATGACCTTTTTGTCACTGAAAGAGCTATTCTGTATTTGAAAAATGGTAGATGAATTTCGCTTTTATTTTTAAGGTAACCCAAAGCCAGCCTGCATTCACTTTAAGGAAATGCGGTTTTTAATAATAGTAAGCCAAAAAAAATGTACACAATAAGCTGGCAAAATCCTGTAAAATTTAATGAATGAGAGTGACAAATGACGAAAGAATTGTTTGAGGATTAGACTCAAAGCTAATTGGAAAAGATTGCAGCTTGCAAATGTGTTTCTCTTCCTTTAAGATAGTATTGACTACTTAGTAAGGCATGTGCTCAGCACCTAGAAGTTTGGATTCTAGTTATGTTTTAGGCAAGCTTTGATTTAATGAACATTATCACAGAACAATCAGAGAAGCCTATACTGTTAGCTGATTATCTAACACAGAACTGTAAATAGCTTTGAATCATGTATAATGGGTACTTGAGCATGCCTATATCAATAGATCATTGCAGGACTTAGACCTCTTAACAGGCAGATTTGATTATCATTTGATTATCATGGTGGCTGCACTTTCTGTTCATGGGAGTCTGGAGTGCTTCTTGGTGCTTTGATGGTCTTCCCCTCAGCATGACCATGAGTGCATTAGGTACAGTGTGGTCAGAAACATTAGATCTCATATCCAAATTCTATCAAGTATTTCCTCAACTATCCTGCCTCTGTGGCGCTCTCAAAGAGCGCTTGCTGGGTAGAACACTTTTTGTGGACTGGGAAAATGCATAGAAGTTGTCTTAAGGAAAAGAAAAAATGGAATTTGAAGTTTTCCACTGAAAATGAATGCATTCTGGAAGACCAATTTAAGGTAAAGGATTGGCAGCTTCTGCTTTGTAACTTGTAACAAAGTATTGCTTTAACCTAAGGATATATTGAAGGTTTATAAATGTTGGTTGATGCTAGGCCTTCCTTGGACTGTCACATAAGGGAACTAAGTCATGCAAAGCAACAGATTTAGTGACTCAACACTGTCTTTGATAGGTCCTCTTAAGTATGCTCAGTCTTAAATATTACAATAATGAAACTATGGTACAGGAAAAACTGATAGAATAGACAACTGTGCTTATAAAACCTGTCCTTACACTACAGAAGGATGAATGGAAAACACTGTGGAATTAAGTGATTTTTCTTGAATTTTAATGAATCTGGAAAACTTCCTTAATGTGCGCCCCCCCTCCCCCCCCCGAAAACAAAACATCACCCCAAAAAAAGCGCAACAATGCAACAAGAATAAGTGAAAATACTACACATTCCAAAGAAATAAAGAAAATCAGAGATGTTAAATGGGTAACAACATTTTTATGCAGCAGACCAGATAATGTAGCAAGCCATTTAATTCAACTCAACAGTATTTTGCACTTGCAAGAGCGATAGAGATTTCACACTGAAATGATAGAGGAGATTGCATTGTGTTAAGAGTTACTTAGGCCTTTACTGAACTACTGCCTGGTTTGGAGGTAAGAGGCAGAAAAGTGCAGGGATTCAACCAGAGAAGTGTGACATTAATTTTAACACTTTAAAATATGAGTTGTGAAGAAATAATGGGTTATTTTTTCTTTAAAGGTTAGGTCTGAGTAGGGATATGTGATAATTCTTCCACTCTAACTGTGAAGGCTGATTAACTCTTTTCCCTACAAATGAAATAAGAGGAAGTCAGTCTGTTGCCTTTTAAGGGAGAGGGTTTCTGTTTGATTTAGCCTTTTCTGTTTCTGTGTGTTTTTTCTTAAATAAAACGGGTTAGGTTTAATAAGAAAAATAAATTCGTGATGGCTTTCAAAGGAGGTGGAAGAATTTTTTTCAATGTTTTTTTACAGAAATTTAGCAAACATCTTTGACAGATAAATTTGATCCTTCATAACAGGTGAAATAGATCATCTCTTGCAGCTAGCTTCCAAACATTTTTTCTGTTGGAGATTAGTAGATTAACAATCAGTTTGTCAATAATCCTCATGGTAAAACTCACCCCAAAGCACTAGTTTTTATTGATCGCAAGTCCAAGACTAAATGCTGAAGAACAATTTAACTATTTCATTAGACTTTTTTTAGGAAGGGACTCATTAATTTGCCTGTGTCATTTCATAATTAAATAAGGCCAAAAACATCGAAATAGATCATAATATGTCTTTTCTGTAACACATGGGATTTTATTGACAGTGGAAATCACTATATTTTGAGGGACATCAAAAGCAAGATGCTTACACAATATTATATATGAACTGGAATACCTTTCAGGATAGTATGCTTACCAGTATTTTGAAACAAGAAAATTGAATTGTGAAATATTTCACTACAATCTATGTACCATTTGGATAGTCTTATCCATGTGATTGTGTACATAGTGGTGCAGGAATATCATCTTTGTGCTCCACTCTGAGAATCTGAGTATATCTGCATCAAGAGATGGACTATCAATTCTGATTGACCATGGCAAGATACACAACAAAATGCAACTAAATTATATTTCAATGTCACAAGTTGAAGTATACTGAGGTCTCCTGAAGTGCACCTTTCAGTATGCTCACTTAAAGAAATGAAGGAGCTCGTGTGCTCCAACATCACAGCCAATAATGTGGCATGTGGGCATAATCAAAACCAAAACCTTGAACAAAAATGCAGATACACCCAGAAAGAAAGCAACGAAGTTCCATATTGAATTTACTGAAGATTTTCCTGATAATAAATACTCCATAATCAGAAATACCAATGGTTGCAGGTATCGTGAGCTTAATATGAATTAAGATCACGCTTTTATCAGCACCAGTCACAATTGAACTAATTTATACAGTCCCAGTATATGGAGTCAGAACTGCAAATGTACAATTGATGACTGGCATCAGTCAATCTAGATTTCCCGTCCAGGCCCATGTGATTCATTCCACTCACACACACCTTATGTGAGTAGTGCATATCCTTTTTGCTAGACTACTTTACAGAATGAAACGTGAGCATAGAGTCCAACATGGTTTCTGCCTTCTATTCTTATCAGCGCAACTTACCTGTCTGTAGATTTAACCCAAATAGGGTAGTCTAGTAATATCATAAACAACTTGGGGCAGAGTAGCAGTGTGTTCTACATTCCTCCTCACCCCCAGCCCTGAACTTGGAAGAGAAAAAAAGAAGGGCTTTATTTCATCCGTCATATGATTTGATGACGCTTCCATCAAGTAGGATTTGTGAAGAAGTTCTGGGACTCCTGATAAACTGTATTAGGAGTTTCTGCAATGACATACAGCACCACATGTCTCACTGCAGCATTTGTTACTCAGACTTTATATCTACCTATGTATTTATTGATCTACTGATGGATTTATCTATATTTGTTAGTCTTCGTATAAAAGATTTTTAGTAAATATAGGCAGAACAGGATGGCAGGATTCAGACTGAAAGAAGACTGAGCTTTCTCCCTTTTCCTTTATGTCAGGGACAAATACTGTGCTGCAGACAGGAAAGAAAGGCATTGTTTTTGGAAGTCTTTTGATTTTTCTGATTCAGTATTTTTACAGAAGACAAAATGATGCATATCTAGTGCTCTGGTTATAGATAGTGCTTGCTTTTCCTGTGGCATCTTAGTCTTATGGACACAACAGATGTGCTGCTGAAGTCCAACTAGTCAGTTTATACAACATTGAAACTTCTTGCTGATATCTTTTACCAAGTGACAATTTTTTGTTATCATCCTTACTTTTCATTTTCCTATTCAATGTCAGCAGTGTCCTAGCTTTCCATCTTCTGAGTTTTTCATTTGTCCGCTGACAATTTGCCAAGTAATGATGTTCTTCCACAGAACAGTCTTTGTGCCCTCATAGAGGATATTTACCTACTCTTAAAAATGTTTACTTTGAAGTGGGGAAGCTGTGATTTGAAATACCGCTGATGTAGCTGCAGGCTGAAATGGTGCTGAAAAGTTCAAAACAGGTTTATGATGAGATCAACAGAAGTAAATGATGATTAGTTTTAGCACTTTGGTTAATAAGATTGCATGTGAAGATAAATATACTATCCTCTTGCAACATAATGAAAATTATTGGCTAAAAGGAAATATAGGAAAAAAATGGGATGGGACAACAATTATCAATAGTGCATTATGGCAACCTAAGTCTGAATAAACTGCTCTTAGGGAGAAAAAAACCCAAAGGCTGACATGCTGTGTCCATTTCTAACAATCAATATAATGACTAATCATATGGAGCACAGAATGGTGTCCACAGCTAGAATCTTTATTTGCTTTTAAGCAGATTAAAATGTGACGTTTCCGTAAATGTAAGCAAACTAATTTAAAAAACACTGATACTCTGGTAAAATATATTTTGAAGCTGACCTATATTTTAGTAGCATTTTATCAGCAATTTTTTTGTGTTTGATAATCAAGTGGGGTCATGTTTTACAAAATTTTTTTTATCTACAGATTGTTCTTGACCTAATTGAAAAGGAAATGCTGCGTGTGTTCCTATATACAGCATAATTTTAGTTTACACTTTTCTTGATATACTATTTTCTTACAGGAACATTTTTACGTATTTGTGGTGTAGAAAATGTGCTTATGTTTTTCTCAATCTCAAAACTATATTGAGATAGAAGAAGCACTTAAAAACTCAGAGGAATAATGCCTTGAAATACAGGATTATTTTTGTTTTGATAGCTGTTGGAGGGAGGCAAAAATTATTTTAGGGAACACTTAAGCAGACGGGGCTTTCACAATGTCCATTTTTTACTGATGACAGTAAAAAGCATAAATGCCACCCCCATCTTGAAGAAAGGAAAGGAGTATCTAGGGAACTACAGGCTTTTTCAGCTTCCTTTCAGTCCTTAGGATGACTATCCCTGTAAGCAAAGAGAGAGCAATGGATGTTGCTTACTTTGAGTTTAACCATGTAGCTAATATAATAGCATTCCAGTAGACAGACTCGGATATGGATGGGTGTACTGTAAGGATATGGACTGAATAAATCACTGGGCTTATGGACTGATCAACAATTCAATGTCTAACTGGTGGTTAGATGTTTATTAGGGATATTAAATAGATCATTCACAACTAGAGGTGTAGAGGAAGAAACAGGGAAGGAGAGTTCTTCCAAGGTTCCATCACTCAGGGAATGGCTGGCCATTACTCTGCCTGCGGGAGGTAGTAAATGATAGCTTTTGCATCATTTGTTTTTAGTGTCATTTGTTTGTCTTGTTGTCATATTTTTATTTGTTTGCTTGTTGGTTTGGTTTTTGTTTCCTCTTCACTGACTGAAATGCTCTTCCTATCCTCCACACTATCCTAGTGCGGGTTAGGGAGTGAATGAACAGCTATATGAGTGCTTAGTTTCTGGCTGGAGCCAATCTACAAGAACCTCGATGAACTGCAGGAATGGGCTTCTGAAGTTCAAAAAATGCAAATGCTTCCTGAAATACAAAGAAAATTGAAGAAGGAGACACAAATAACATGCTGAAGCATAAAGTTTTCCTTCTAACTTCATTATAAATTAACAGGCATAAACTAACAGGAGTATGACCAGTGTCACCATCTGGGTTGTAAATTTTGTTGTAGGCTTTGTAATAGACTTTTAGAAAATACTGGTGCAGCTTTCCTAATACTATTGAATCATATTCAAACTGTATGCTTATGCCACTTCCTTAGAGATTCTCAGCTTTGCTTGTGTTTTAAAGACTGTACTATTTTTTTTCTTCATCTCGAGGAACATATGACAGAACTAGAAAAGACTGACACGAGGAAGGTTCCAAAGCAATGAAACAGTTTTCATCCAAAGGCTGAGAGAGTAAGCTAAGACTCTGCAGTGTTGAACAGATGTGACTTACTGGGTATTATGGCTATTTGCAAAAAAGAACTGTCATGGAGAGAGGGGCTACAGAGTAAGCATTCAGAAGAACTAGATGCCAGCATAATAATACACAGAATGAGCAAAAGGAGGTGGTTTATCACTAAGGTGATAGCTGTAAAGACCTTCTTGCCAACGTGCCATGTTAGAAAATGTTCGCCTTGTTTCAAGCAAGATCCATCAGGAATTAAAAGACAATCAGCATCAAGCTCAATCTGAGTTGGAAATCATTGGAAGCAGTATTAAGAAAGAGGTATAATCGATATAAAAGGAAGAAGCATATTTATTGAATATATGGAGAGATCCATGAACTCCTGAAAGCTTTATCTGTTGAGTTGTCTTAAACACTGAGAATATGTGCACTGATTTCCATTAAGAACTGAAAGTAAACTGTTCATAACTGCAGAAGTTATCCTGGATGCTGTAGTTCAGAGCTGAAGTAGCACTTTTCTAATTTGAATTAAACTGATAAAACCAGATTTAAGTCACCTTGAAGGAAGAGCTTAATAGCCATAACTGCTAACAGAAGTCCTATAAGAAATATATTTGTTGTATCTATTTAGCATATAAGATTTTTAGATATAGCCATGTAATTAAATTCAAAGTAGACAGTGTGAAAAAGATGTCCTTTCAGAGGCTTAGTTATTCAGCTATTGCCTGAAAAACTGAAAGGAAGCATAGACAATTACAGTGCTCCAGAGGTAAGTGTTGCTGTAGAAGGTGGGAACCTAAATAATGACATGTAAAATAAAAGAAAAATGAAATCAAACTATTTCTATTCCAAATTATAGTAGACAACAGTCATGAAAGGGACTACTCCTTAAGTTTTGGCAGATTTTGCTCTTAATTGATTTAATTTTAAAAATTCACTTTAGTGTATGTATAAAACTAACCAGTTGATGCATAAAGTGCAAACTATAACTACTATAAGAAACAGATGCAATTTCATTTATACAGAACAGTACTGTGAACAGAAAGGAACATGTAGAAAAGTAGTAAAATCCAATTTTACACTTAACAGAAGCAATAGAAGTGACAAATGATAACCAGCAGGACTTGGTGCTGTTGCATCTTGCTGAACCAGATGTCCAAGAGATTTCCGAAACTGAGAATAGAAACATAATTTCTTACCCTAAAGTTACCACAGATGATGTAGGTAGCTACTGTACATTCAAAAACACAACAGTGTTTGAGAAGTTCTGTATATTTGTAGGCAAGACAGTTGGAGTCAAAATCTATATATCACTCCACAAAACTCAGCTGTAGCGCACTCAGAAATGCTACTGTGGTATGGCACTTTTTTAAAATCAGGTTCTCAAAGCTTACCCTATTGACAATTGTAAGAGCATGAGACTCAAGGAATATTGACAGAGGCCAAGCTTGACATTTGAAATACCACTAGTCACTGCTGTAACAAGAAAGTATTGCTTGGTGATGACCTATTCCAGAAGCACTGCAGTGAATTCTGTCAAGCAAAAAAGCAGCAGAGTTGGTGAATATGGTGGTAGTTTTAGGTGCTGTCTGAACGAGAGGTCACGTTACTGGTGAGATCCACCCATGTCACTGTTCCTGGAACTTTACCTGATAGGAAACAGAGTATATGGCTGGGTGCAAGTCTGCCTTCTGTGAAACAAAGAAAACTTACACAGAGACATCAAAAATGCTGCTACACAATGTAACGATAAGACCACATACGATGATGAGCAATTACAAAAAATATATAAAAATATCATTTTCATTGAGAATTATCTTGCTGAATCTCCCTTGACCTTCATTTACTATACTCTTCTAAATGTGTGAACAAAGCCTGTGGTGTCTGAAACTTTGTAATATCCATTGCAGAGGACATCATCTACAATAGAAAAATGGTTTCCCACATAGGAAATACGTCAAACAGCTTGTCATTATTATTCATATCTGTATGATGGTATAAGCTGAGATGATAATAAAGAATGGCTGCTTCAGTACTACTTTTCTAAATTTTTTCTAAAAATTATTTGATATCTGACAGACTGTACTGCTGTAATCAACAGATCAACTTTATTGGCCACATCTAGATCAAAAAAGAAAGGATAGAGTTTTTTAAAAAAAAAAAAAAAGAAAACCAAACCACTTTATTCTCAAAATAATCAAGGTAGTGGGTAGTGCACCCACCAGGTAATGGCAGCCTTCAGGATGTTCTTCCGTTCCTTCACCTAGGTCTAAATGACCTTTCCCTGTCTCATGCTTGGAAAACAGGCCAAAGAATCCATCCTACCTCATGTTGTTTGTGCTGCCTACAAATGGTGCATAATATTCACTTTCTAGTGCCCTTGCCAGCCAAATTTGTTGTACTCCATTGCCCAGTCTTGAATTTTTCACAGTCTTTGCTTCAGGCATTCATAAAACCTTTTCCATACTATTATTCTATCAATTTCTACCCGATAAGCTGATTTACAGAAATGAGTTACAAGATTCAGACACAAAAATTGTATTCATTTTACAGAAGACTATGAATGAAGGATGTAGTAGATATCTGTTCAGTACTGCTCAGGAAAGATGTGGCATGGAATGGAAAAGAATGCAGTTCTGTTTGAATTCTTTTGCCACAGTCTTAGCTTTTGCTGGAAGATGACTGAAATGTAATTCTTGTTATAAGCTGATGTTAGCTTCTTTTGAGGGACAAGAAGGGAAATGAGGTACCTATAGTGGAACTAACATTGTTTTGTCATTTTTTTTAATTCCTTACATAAGGAATTTAAATAGAATTATCCCATTTATAATATATCCAAAGTCAGGAAAGAAAAAGCAATGATAAAAATGAGCAAGCTGGCCAAGGCTTGGCCAAGGGAATAAAGATAGGAGCAGATAATAATAAAGAAATGACAACAGTGCTTGTACAACTTGAAGGTCAAGGAAAAAATTGGAGAGTGGCTAAGCCTATGACTAATGCTGTTATAAGAGGATACAGGGCATGAAGAGTCAAGCATAGTAATAGTTGTGTCGCAGAAGTGTGCATATAAAAGGAAATCTGTCACTTATATTGCATTATTTCTTGGGGTTTTTATTTTCCTTTTGTGTCACACAATCTAGAAAAAGCTGAGCTTAATTAAACTACATAGTTCTATGTCGTGCTTTTCTTATTAAACTATTTTAATTAAATAAATGAGTTTTTTAATGATTTAATAGTATTTTGAATTTTTTTATTTTTTAAATCTCCCATCAGGTCTTATAAAAATACATTCTGAGTTAAATAAACAAATCCAGAAAAACATCTGTTGCATTAGGACAAACCTTGTATTGTTCCTGTGTTAGATAGAAAGCATAGGATGGAAAAACCAATTGGTATTTACACTTAAAATTATCGATTAAGTATTTCTCTACATTGTCATATATTTATGATTCTAACATATATTTATGATTCTACTTTTAAAGGATTCCATTTTGAAATGTTCCACTTCAGGAACATTATAAAGGTAATAAATGGGGATTTAATTTTGGTTACTTGTTTAGATATAGGTAGTCTAACCAAAGAAATAAGATTGTGCCTATAACTTTTTTTTAACAAATTAAGAAAATCAACAATGATCACCTTCAAAATAGTTCCCTTCTGAGCTGACACACAGCTGCATATGATGTTGCCAATGTTCAAAACAATTCTGCAGATCATTTTCTGAAAGGCTGTTGAGGATCTCCATCATTTTTTGCTTTCACCTCTTCTGCTGACGAAAATGGACTGATGCAGTTAGGACAATAATTATATTTTTGCCTATATAGGGGAAAATCCTTTGAGTTTATATGCTGATTTTGGCTGGAATATATTTAATTTTCTTCATAGTAGCTAGTATGGGGCTGAATTTTGGATTTTTGCTGGAAACAGTGTTGTTAACGCACAGATGTTCTTCTTACTAAGCAGTGATTATACTGAGCCAAAGTGTTTTCTGTTTCTCACACCACCACACCAGCAAGTAGGCTGAGGGTGTAAAAGAGTTTGGGAGAGGATACAGGTGGGACAGCTGTTCCCAACTGACCAAAGGGATATTGCAGATCATACGATGTCAGGCTTATAAAACTGGGGGAAGAAGAAGGAAAGGAGGGGGGATGTTTGGAGTGATGCCTTTTGACTTCTCAAGTAACCGTTCCTTGCTTTCCTGGAGATGGCTGAACACTTCCCTGCCAATGGGAAGTAATGAGTGAATTCCTTGTTTTGCTTTGCTGGCACGTGTGGCTTTTGCTTTATCTCTCAAACTGTCCTGGTCTCAACCCACAAATTTTCTCACTTTTACCCTTCTGACTCTCCTCCATCCAGCCGCTGGAATGAGTGAGCAGCTGGATGGTGCTTAGTTGCCAGCAGAAGTTAAACCAGGGCAGTTTAATTAATAACATTATGCAAAGTACAGACATTGTCATGTAAGGCACTGAGCAAACCAAAGCTGAGGAAGATCATGATGGTTTATTAGTGGTTTACAGCAAGGATTTTTTTTTTTAAAGAAACTGCTTATCATTCTTTCCAGTGAAGTGAAGGGGCTCTTAGGTCTTGATTCATTACATTCAATTTTAGGGCTTTGATGTAGCTAACCTAATTTGAGAGTCTGCTTCTTGTATAATTAATGGAAAGATGCTGGGTTATATATAAACAATGAGGTCCATTTAAGATCTCTATTAACTGTTAGAGGTATTTGTCTATTTCCAGTAAAGAGGGGAGGAAGCTGATGCTGTGGATAACTGGGCAGAATGACTGAGTCAGTATTTACTTCTGAAACAAGCAAAAAAGATAGACCTGAAGTAAAGGCATCCTACTCTTAGTGGATACACTCACTGCATAGCTACCACATGAGGTAGAAATATGGTTATTCAAATCCATGGACAAATATTTAAGCTCACTGACAATTTTTCTAATACTTTTGCTGGCTATGGTTTAATACTTGGTTGAACTGTATGTAAAACCCTGTTTGGAGGGGCAATATGCTTACACATTTTTCTTATGAATATAGGCTCCTACTCTCCATCTCCAGATAACCTAGTTAAAAAATTAAAGTGTCTTAATATGAAGAGCTATTGAAATTAGATATTTAGTACGTGTATAGTGAGAAGTCTGTAGCAGATGGGTTTGTGCTAAACAAGATCTCATTCTGTGCATTCCTGCAGGGCTTGAATTCTCACCACCAGTAAGGATAGTTACATGGTTCTGATAAGGAAAAGATATTTTAAATCAAGCTTAATTTATAAGCATTTTCATTTATGCTTTAAATAGCCACAATAGTTGAAGTAACATTTGTGTATTAAGAATAAGGAAGAAAGTATATATGGAATAATATGCAGCTGAGAGGTTTTAATATGTAGTCTCTAGATTGCTACTGCATACCATTCAAGAATAAGTTTAACTAGTTTTGGATTATTTTTCCCTGAAAAATGTTAAAATGTTAGTTTTAGCTCAACATTAGAATGAAAAATTCCCTGTGTTTAAGGGACTCTTTCATACATGCCTCTGCTTTCTTCCTGACAAATTTCCTTACTTTATAGGTAAAATGTTATTAACAAATTAAGGGAAGAAAAGAAAGAAGAAATGCATGATGAAAATCTCTTTAAGAACTCTGTACTTTAAAGTCTTCTAGTTTGTAGGAACTCTGTCTGACAAAAAGCTTTATATTTTTTAATTTACATATACATAGATATGTACAGTTATGCACCCGTGCATACACATGAGCATGCACACAGAAATATAGAGATGCATAAATACTGAAGTGGTATTGTGGCACTTCTGGAATTCTACACTTGCAAAAAAGCATTAGGCAGCTGCTTCTGTTAGCTTATTTTCTACCTTAAGCTTTAGTGAGAAAGGTGGAATAAAAGGAGTAGACTATTACAGCTTTCAGTCAGGAGATTTAATTGGCATTAATTAAACTGCCTTCCAAAGGGCACATTATGTAGGGGACTTCCCCATTTAAATAATTAGTCCATGTTTATAGAACACATTAGTTCTGGTAGAAAGCCAAATTCAAAAAGATGAGATACAGACCAGGTAAGTGTAAAACTTAAGTGCCTCCTAATTGTTTTGCACTAATTATTGGGAGCTTTTATTATGCAACTGTTAATAGTATTGTAGTGTTCTTCAGCAAGAAGCACAGCCAACATTCTGGACTAAGTCTTTGCATTAATAAATCTCCTAATAAAAGGATGGAAAATATATAGGAGTGTCCAGAAATTGGCTGGAGTCAATAAGTTGTCTTCTTCCTGTACAACTCCAACAAAATTACCTTCTGGATTTACTAAACAAAAATTAATTTACTTTGAAGTCTTATATTGTTTAGCACAGAAACAGTAAGCATTTTTGTGTGCATTTTTATTTCACTAGTTAGTAAAACGTTATGTGGAAACTATAAAACATTGAGGCTCAGTATTCTGCTTGACAGTATTATGCTTCCGTAATAATGCAACTCCCTTCTTTTCCAGCTTCAGGTTCCAAAAATTAAAAAAAACAACTCTTGCATTCTTTTTTTATTTCCCAAATTTCACATTCTACTCAAAAAGTTTAGAGAATGTAAGATATATCCAGCTGCTTTTTTATTACTAAGAACATTACTTCTACCTTGGTGTCAAATATTGCAAAATCTGCGTTTGAACAGCTTGTAAATGTGCTGAAAAAATCTGCATTAAATGATTTAGACATCTATCCAGTATTCCTGGAAAAAGAGTACTTTTAGTTTTAGCATTAAAAAGGTAGAACTGGAATAGTTAGATGCATGGACGTATTTCACTTTCACTTGGAGATAACCAGTGAAAACATTTTATCAGTGTTACCTGAGTGTTAAGATGTGGTAAGTTTTGGTGACTCATTTAGCTTAGGTATATTTTATTTCAGCAATCTGGGGAACACAGTTCTTTTGGGATACAAGAAGAAAAAGGCTTAGTTTTATTTTGTTTCTTTAATTCTGTGTACTGATGTTTCAGAAGTGATTAGACATTTAAAAATGGTTGAACCCTCTCACTGAATGACGTCAAACAGTTGTCACCTCTCAAAACAAGGCTATGCCTCAGCAAAGCACTTGGTACAAAGAACAGAATACAATATTGCAAGATAATCTCTATTAAAATTGAAGACAACAGTGATTAATCTAATTCAATAATTTTTAAGCATAATTTGAATGAGTCATACCTAAGTTAGAGGGGGACTAATGTTCAGTAATTTTCCATATTTAATCCAAGAGAGGAAAATGTGGTAGCCTAATGACTTGTCAGGGTCCAGAGGGACTTAACTTTCATGAATGCAATAAAGGATGTTCGAAATTCAAAAATTTAAATCATGCTTAAGTCAACACAGGATGATTATGCTATTTTTTCTTTCTAGCAAAACCCTCATAGCATCTAGTAGACATGTTTTAGTCTGCTTAGCTTGTATATACATTGATTTCTGTTTTTATGCTTTCTTCAATAAGTCTTGATTTAAGACAATAAGGATTAATAATTTCATTAAGGAAAACCACTATATAATACTGTGTAAGAGCGGGAAGACTGCCAAAACATGAACTTCCTTAAAGCCGCATTATTTTCATTTTGAAGTGTCTAGCTTCCAGTCCAAATATCCTGGACTGTGATCCTTTTCTGCCATTTCTGGAGCCCTTCCTATTGGAACACTTTCCTCTAGTCATCCACTTTGTCCACAGCATGCGAAGGAGCCATGTGAAAGGAGGGTATATACAGCTCAAAACCACACAGTAGTTGTGTGTGTTGCTAATACTTAGCAGTGGATAGTTATGGTACCAGGTTAAGCTTTAGTGTGTTTATTAGCTCTGAGACTCCTGAATAATGTCTACTGGACAGTTAAGTGGTCATTCAGTTGTGGAGTGTCACCTCCCACAATCCTGGAAATGTCTTTCATCTTGATAACTTGTCATGTCTAAGTTGTCTGTCTTATTTTCCATGTTTGGTTTTTTTTTCCCCCTCATGATACCATGAGCTGCCAACAATTGTCATTGGAACAATTTCTCTTCTGCCTGTGCTATTATTTATTTCATGTGGCTCCCATTTATGTACTCTAAAAGCTTAGCAACCTTCTCAGTATGATTGAGCCAAGGGCACAGAGCTGTGCTGCACCAAAGTAGCCCTGGGGTCAGAGAGCTCAGCTCCGGGCCTGTGAGTTACACTGTCTATAGTGTAAGTCATCTAACTGCTTAAATTATGAAAACATTTTATGTGGCTTATGAATTGGCAATCATAAATTGTCTGTAAAAATTTCATTCTGTAGTCTTAATCAGATAGGATGAACCCTTTTATTTACAACACACGCTTCTGAATGATTATTCTGTCTCTGAGAAAGATGCAGAGGGGAAATGCTGTGTTTTTATTTATTTCTTTCAAGAGTTGTTTCTTTGAAAGCATACAGCTGCAGATTTTGGAGAAGAGATTCAGTTTTTTTTCTAGTGTTTTCTCCTGACAACCACAGCAACAGAAAATGAGTTGCATTTAACCGAGTTTATACATATGTTTTACAGTTCTTGGGTGTGGATGTTAGAGTACAGTATAACTGAGTATTTCCTTGAGGCTTATTGAGGAGGGTGAGAAGTCACAATGAGCATGTTGCAGCGTAGTAATCATGTTGATTACTACACCTGATGGCAAATCCCTCTGCCAAAAAAGGAGACAGAAAATTCCTAAAAAGGACTGGGGAGGTAATCAGCTGTTTTATGCACTCATGGTCAATGGGTAAGTGTAAAAAGCAAGTGTGCAAGTGTCAGACTGATTGTTGCTACTCAGATGGTTTTCCTTAAGTAATTTGTTTTGTAGCTGTTGAGATTGCAGCAGAGTGGTGGTGCCCTTTGGTATCAACTCTATCTTGCAAGCAGTCCAGCTGTGCATGCTGGTAGGAGCAGTCATACTGCAATCCTGCAGGTGAGGGAAGCAAGGGCAGAACTAGATGTCCAACTCCCCAAGGACTCGAGAGCCCTCTCCAGGACCTCCCAAACTCAGTTCCAGAACCTTCTAGAGAGTGCCCTGCACAAGTGCACCAGGAATCCCTCATCCTTGGAACTCTAATCTATAAATAACAAGTGCCCCGCTGTCCTGAGAGAAGGCAGAGTTGAAGCCCAGATAGTGTCCTTGTGTGTCTCTCTCTCCTCCCTTTCTCGCTTACTGTTTTCCCTTACCATAGATTTAGCAAGTCAACATCTGTCTTATTCCCAAGATTACCTATATAAATAAATTCTTTAGAGTAATAGTTTGGCATCATTTAGCTTTCATTTAGCCTGGGAGTAGCCAAACCCATACAGTTTACAGGGAGACCCTGGTGACCAGATTGGGTCACAACAGCAAGAGGAAATACAGAGAGCACAAGAGAAGACAACTAGATTTTCGAATACATGGGAGCGAAGAGATTTGTGCAATAGCAGGAGCATATATTGGAAGATAGAAGGTAAAATGGAAAGAGCGACAGCTTTAGACAAAGTGTGTAAGGCAACACTAGAACAGCAAGAGTTTATGCAATGGGAACACACTACTTTCCAGAACCAGAAAGTCTGTATTTGTAGCACATGAAAAAAATTGGACCTAATTTGGACACCTTTTTTTCCTCTGGTTAAAAGAAGATAGTTCTGTGACATCATTCTTCAGTGAGGCTTAGCTTGAGTCAGGCAGTGATTGCATGTTTGTTTTCAGAGAGTGCCAATCTTTTTGCCAAAGTTTTTGTTCTAATCTGAAAGTAAACTAGACTCCCTGACATTGGTCTGACTCTGGCAGTTGTATCTGTGCTGAAACAGTCTGCACAGATTTCCATTTCAGCCTTTGGCAAAAGAATCTGTGCAGTTGTCACTGATCTGAATGTGCGTCAGGCCTTTAGGGATGTTTCATGAGCTGAGAATGTTGGAAAATAACTCCAGAAATTATTTTGACAATCACAGTAATAGATTTGTTATTTTCCTTTTTGAATAGTTTTTTCCTTTATTTCTATGACAAATTTAGTATTGTACTTTTTTACACAGTGGGCAATGAGAACTGGGCTGGTACTTATTAATTGATTCTAGTGATATAATGCAAAAGCAGAGTACAACAAATTAAGGTCTTTGTTAAGGAGAGGGAACGATATCTACAATAAGTGGGAATGATACTTTTCCTTTAGTGTTCAGAGAGCACTTTTCAAGCAGATTTCCTGATCTTTCTCCTGTGCCTTGATGCACATTATAGAATGGTTTTGAAACATAAAAACTCTATTTGTCTTGAATGAAGTTTAAGTGGATCATGCTCCAGGTGTGCATTGCACGCTGTTTGCAAATGGGCAAGCAGTCAATGACTGTAGCCAGTTTAAAACAGTTGTACCCCAGCAACAACAAAACAAAATCCTGAAATGTGTACAGTGTTGATCTCAACAGAGCTGCTGTCATTGGTCTGCACAACTTGATGTGCATAGTTTCATACTTCCATCACATATCAATGAACCGTGTCTCAGTCAAAACATTTTATTCAGCCCTAGCCTCTGAAAGGACAACTTGCCTTGGATAGCTGAAGTGATCTAGATTGAGAAAAATGCATGAGTGAAATCCTGTATCTGTCTTTTGTGTTGGTCTTCAAGATGACTGACTGACCTCCCTTTTATCAGAGATCATGAGTTTAATCACACTGGCCACAGAGCAAGCAACACTAATCAATAATATAGTAACCTAGTAGTGGCAGGGTCATGAGTCGTGACTTAAGCCCAAAAGATTAAACTATGAACTTGGTGCTGGTAGCCCTAGACCATAAACATGCATCAGATTTTGTGATGCTGTTAATTCAGATGTGTTCTCATCAGGTCCCTCCATAAAATTCCAACTGTAATTTAGGGCTGTCTCTTTATTTGTCAGACACCTGCGTTCACTTGTTCATAAATATTTTAAAGATTAGTTCTGTTAACAATACTCACACTACACTTCTTGACTGCTGTAATCACTGAATAATATGTTTTTGAGTATCTAATGAAAAAGTTAGCACACTTTCCCTCCACGTCTTAAGTCAAAATGCAGGTATTTTTTTTGTACTGTACATTGTAATAAATCATTTTGAATAAAGGGCCCCATAAAAATAATAAAAATCACATGCTGATATTGTTTCTGTAATGAAACCATATACAAAGAGAAGTGGCATATTTCATCAGAGTACTTTTAAGCTATTTTCTTAATAAAAAGAAGAATCTCAATTTGTACCTTTGCATTTGGGAGCAGTTTACGTTATTCATTTAAGAGGTCAGCATTAGATTCATGAATGTCTCCAAAAAGAATGCCAGTAATCTTTCCGTGTTTACTCTTCCCGGATTATGCCCAGCTCCAGTAATAAAATAGTTAAGACAAAAAAAAATTAGACTTCTGAAAATTTTCACAAAAAATCCAGAGTAAATGGGGAAGATGAAATAAGGACTGACTTTTTTGCATGAAATAACTCCAGCATCAAATTCAGGGTGAAGAGCAAAGTAACCTATGAATCATATTTACATTAATTTTTTTCTTCAGATGATGGTACAATGGGGAACATAAAACTAATATGTGATAAGTTGTACACATATAAAATAGAAAATTAAAACCACCTGTCATCATTTGAGTCTTTGGTCTATAAGTAGTAAAATGAGAATGTTCTATTGGGTGTCTGAAGCTAGGTTTTGTCTCAGACTTCAGCTTGTGGCTCATCATTCAGGAATGAATATGTGTATTAATCCAATCACAGATCATGGAGAGCTGTAGATCCGCAGCTCAAAAATTATATGCTCCTTGCAGATAAGTAGATGTGGGATAAATACATAATATTCATATGGATCTTTGGAGGATTAAACAAAATTATTGTTGTTATAGAAACTTGATAGAAGTAGATTTCTCATGTTCTAAGTATTACTCCCAAGTATTTTCCTGTGGTTGAAGTCCCACTAGAATCTGTTTGTACTTTGCCCAAAGCTTCCCTCTGTCCATGACTATCTGTTGTTTACTCCTCATTTGTTTTGTTTCTGGGACACTGGGTATGGAAATGCTTTTGTGTTGAATTACACAAAAGGCAGTAATTGACATGTAAGGCAATCATTTTAGTTAATGCAGGAAGTTTTTGTCTTGGTAAATTCACTCCTTCGTGATAAGTATTCATTATTTTCAAGAACTATTTCTTTATATCACTGAATACTCTCCATGGCTATTACATGTTCTGACCTTGGAAAATCAGTTATGCCCGCTAAACAGGTTGCTGCAGACCTATTAAATGCTTGTTCCTCTGAAGTTCCCTCCTTGAAAGTCTGATTTCAAGTAAATAAATAAACTTCACTGTAAGTCAACATTGACAATTTTTAAATGCTATTTGTTAGTTTTACAAAATCTAAGGAGAGCTAAGAATCTTGATGACATGTCAATTCCCCATTTTTTTTGGTTCAAACATTAAGTTCTTGTTCCACTAGAATACCAAATTGTAAATGACACTTTCAGTATCATCAGGCTGACATCTTTTTGGGTTGTTGCAGTTAAACTTTCTTTGATCGTGAAAACTTGTATTGCATTATTAAACAAAAGTATTAGAACCTTGAGGTAGGGAGATGTGAAATTCAACTCAAAGGAATTTCCATAACCTCTTACCTGATAAACTTATTTCTGAACAATTTGTTAAAGCCCATTAAATGGAAACACTTGGCATAGATACTTGCGTGATGCCTTACCTAGGTACAAGTCTAAAGCAGAAGTGCAGAAGAAAGAATTCCAGCTCCTCTCCCTGGCATGTCCTTTGTTCCTAGACTTCTTATTGCATGTGAGCTAGGGATAAGCCCTCTCTCAAATACTGTTTCTGTCTGAGAGGTGTCAGTTAGCACTTTGGGATGAATACACTTGTCAGCTTTTTATTCTCAGAAATCTTATCAAAAATGTCATGCACAGATAAGCCAAATACAGAATGATGGCAACATTTTGAATTCATGATAAGAAGTTAGACTTCCATGGCAGTCAAAGGAAAGGAATTGTAAAGTAATGTCTACTTCAATATTAATTAGGGAAGTACAGACTAATTAGAGTTCACAGAAGAAGGGTGTGTGTGTGTATTAAATATTGGATAAAATGTTTTAAAATGGAAAAAAAGGGCAACATTCATAAGAGATGCAATTTTAAAAAGTGTTATCTTTATGAGAAGACATGAAGTTGAAAAAACCTTATACTTTCAGTTGGGATTGCAACAGACACCTTGGTACTAACAAACATGCAGGCTTTGGAGGGAGTTGGAAAAACGCAGACTCAAATGTCAGAAAATCATTGCTTTATAGAACTAAACAGATTTTCTTAAAAAGAGAAGTAGCTGCCATTGTTGCAGGAGGCTTAATCTTTCAAGTTTTGCTTTATGCACAAATGGAGTTATTCTGTAAATTTTTACCTTCCACCTATGAAAGAATATCAAAAAAGCGAGGAACAAATAAAGGCCTTGTATTTGTCCTAAAGAGTTCACAAGCAAGAGCACTTGAAGTCTTTACATTGAATTAATGTAAAAGGCTGACTTGCTATTAAATATAGTTTTCTGTTTTTTACTACAGTAATGAATGCTTTTGGTAAAAATAATGCAGAATATAAATAAGAGTTCCAAGTGAACTAGGTGTTGTAACATTTGAGCTATTTAAGAAACACTGGGAACAGTAATGTCAGTTGCCATCTAAATATGTTGCTCTGGGGTGTTGTTTCTCCATATATATTAGAAAGTACCAGGTTTTGGTATTTGGTTTGATTTTTTTTGGTTGGATTTTCTGGAATTTTTTGTGGCAGGTTTGTTTCCCACAGCCCCCCCCCCCCTTATTTTTTCTGTAGTTTCTATGTATAGAATGTGCTTCCTGCCTCTTTGTAGAAAGAGATTTTTATTTGAGCTAGATCAACATTTCGTATTAATAGATGTGTTCAGTTTATCCAGTGAATGAATGACCATGTAAATGCATCAGTCTAACCTCTAGATAGCCAATTCAACCTGTCCTGCTACAAGTCTACATTTTGTTTATGAAATATAGTGTTAAGATAAGCACACTACCTGAAGTTCCAGTCTGTTTTCATGTATATTTTTGACATAAGCAACTGCTTTAAACTTGGCATGTGTCAAAGATAGTAATTGTCATGTCAGAATATTATTGTAGCCAGTTAATTTGTGAGAAGCTAATGAAAAATAAAGCTGAAACTGACTGAGGAGAACGGTTCCTGTGGTTTAAAGGTGACTGGATAATATAATCTGAAGGCAATTTTAAAATGAATATTGCATGTAGACCTGAATGTTCCAAATTAAGCAAACTTGAACTTAGCAGTTGTTTTAGAAATATTTTTTCAGAATATAAATTAGACTTTCAAAATCCTCCAATACTAATTTCACTGAAATTAAAAGTTTGACATTGCTCAAAACACTGCTGAACTGAACATAAACGAAAAATGAAATTAAGTATAATAGAACCATTAGATGAGCAGCTCTGCAGGAAAATGGATCTAACTCAGCAATAAGAAGAAAGACACTGGCAACAAAAGAATATTTTGAAGCTGAAGTTGACACAGCAGAAAGGATGACTAGAAGTTTGGTCAGCGGCTTGATCCTGGTTTTTATCACATAATGCAATGAAATCATAATGACAGTAAATAATTAAATTGCAGCCAAATCTCTGGGGGATTAATTTAAAAGTAGCAAAGGATAAAACACCTGGCTGTTTTGAGGCAAAAATATGGTTGTATATATATCTAGGAGGGTGCTACAGGTAACTGTCTCTAAGTTAACACCTCACATCAAACACAGACAAGGTGGCAAACATGAAGCCATTTGGGACTGATACTAGAGTCACAGAAAAAGCTTTCTGTCCTGGCACGTAATTACAGAGGTGAAGAGAGTGGGAAAACTGCTTATACTGAAATTAACCACACCAGTAAAACCTTTAGAATTGAATCAGCAATTGGGGGGGGGGGGGAAATGCAGTAGGTGAAATAACAAAAAAACACACTTGTTTTCTAGTCATAAAGCAGAAATTCAGAGTACTGGATGATCTGCAGAGTAGTCAGCTGCTGTTGTGGTAAGCATCTATCACACGAGTGCTGTTACGGATGTTGCTTAAGGTTTCATTTTGGTTGTAGATAATATTACTCAACTGACTAACCTTAGCAATATTTGACCCATTAGCTCTTACTTTGTGGGTTAAATTTCTTTTCATAAATAGTTTATAGGCATCATGTTGCTTATTGCACATTTGTTTCCTTTTTCAGAAACTCATCTTTGAGTCTTGGTTTATACTGAAAGCAAATGGCCATTATTATTATTGTGTTCTGCCTTCATGAAAAAATAACTAGCACTAATTCTGGTTTCCATGGTCAGAAGTTGTCAATAAATTATTAACGTAAGAATGACTGACCTTGAGAAAAAAAATGGTGGCTGTAGTCTTAATGAAAAATTATAGACTTTTCGAAAATAATTTTGACCCATTTACGATTGACATATCTGTAGGTAGTCTGACAGACTTAAGCTTGTTTTCACATTAGATGTTTTATCTCACATCCACGTTTTCTTTAATAAGAAAATTTCATGGCTATTGTGAGTTGAGCTTCCCTGACTGTTTCCTCTGTGACTCTGTGGGTTTTTCTTTTACTCCTGCTGGTCTATATTTTCTCCTAAAATAAAGTAGAACACAACTTACTATGCTCTAAGCAATTTATTTTTTGTTTCTTCATTTATGTACACTGTTATGTTCTATATAATTTCCTATAGTATGTTTATGCTTATGGCAGCATGGCAGAATGTTGACTTTGAGTTATATGGTAACCTGTAGCACCAAAAATGTCTTATCTTCCTCATTAATAAGTATTTAGATAAATATTTCCCAAACTTCCATAATGTATACAATGTAGATACTCAAGAATCATTGTCCTTTGCTTCAAACTCTTTGTTGCTTTATTGAGACATGTGGTCTAAATTATGGAACTAGTCCTGTTTACGTAACTGGATTTGTGGTGCAAGTACATTTGCAGGATCTGTGTCTGAGTTACATTCTGTTCTGCATTTACTAGGTACTTGAGATAACCGTGTGCCAAGTTACTAAACCCAACATTTTTTCATGGGTAAAGAAGATATTTTAGGAACATGTAAGCAGAATGTTGCATTTTCTATCTGATTGTGAAACTAGTTGAGAACAGAAAATGACAGATCTTATATCATAGTGCTGGCCTTTTGGACCGAGTGTTTTTTCAAGTTGCTAAATGTGAGCTGTACTACTTTCCAAAGGCTTACACATAATTTGTTTTTAACTCTTGGAAAGATCCTCTCTTTCATTCATTGTGTTCTTTCATTTATGAGTCATTTTAACAGCTTGGTTCATTTAGCTTCTGCGTTGGCACTTGTTTATCCATGACAACTCATTCACATATAAAATGTACCATTGTGAAAAAAAATGCTGCTAGAAGGTAGGAGCTTCAAATACTTGATACAAAAAATGAGTTAGGTCTCTAAACACCATAAAAAAGGACCCATTTTGACCACCCAGAGCACTTCAGAATTCATTCTGTTTTCTTACACATTGTTGATACCAAATTATCATCTAATAGAGATCTTTTACAAATCAAATATAGATTCTGACTGGTAAGTTTTTTCAATACACTTTTTAAAACAAATGAACGAAATAAATTAAGAAAAAAATACCCACCAGCATTTATTTTCATAGGTTGATAGAAGATAGAAAATAATATTTTACATAGGCAAGTTGACAGTTGGTTATTCCTTTATAGAAATAAGCTGTTGCTTTTCCTCAGAAAACACACAACATATGTATTATAGCTTTGCCTTTTTTTATGGGACTAACTATTTGCAATAATGAAGTACCACACTGTACATCTTCCTTGTCAAAGCTTTGATTCAGATTTGCTGAAATTTATTTCGTATATTCAGTTGTAGCCGTGTGCCTATTACTGAAGTAATGGAACATTTGCAGAACTGGTAATAGTATACATTCCAATGAACACAATTTTTCAACTGAGGCTTTTATTTTCAATTCTGTTTAGCTTTAAGAACCCTCTGGTTTTCCTCATTTTATTAATATAATATAAGGATAATTATTTTCTGCTTCTTAGTGTAACTCATTTTATGTATACATATGTATATGTGTTTATTTGTCCATATATGTGCAAAGCAGATATCTAGATATTTTTAAAGTACTTGAGAGTTCCACCCACCCATGAAGGTAAAAGCTGTAACTTAATTCAAGGTAGAGGGAGGGGATAGAGAATGGGAAAATGTCCATTATATTGTTGAGGATTTTTTAACTTTTAACTGTTATTTCAAAAATTACTCTGGATTATGTTTTTATTTTTTAATTATTATTGCTACTGTCTCTAACTTGGGGCTAACCTTACTTTAACAAGCACTCCATTACTGTAATCACTAAACTTCTGAGTTTTGCAGGAAATGGGTTGCCATTCTATGATTAAACTGTTGGTAGTTCTGACAAGGCAACATCGTTAATGTTACCATGACAGAAACTCCACATGATTTAGTACTACGGGCCTTTGTTGTTTTGGTGCTTCTTGCTTCTATGTATTGCTGGAGTTCTGTGCACGCAGAGATAGCATTCATATGTATTGCATTCCAGCTCTGGTTTTACTTTGGTTTTATAAATGATTCACAACAAATTCAATCACCACTTATGTCTTTGAAGGTATAGTGTTGCCTGAATAAGCTAGTTCTTAGGGTAGAAAGAAAATTATTACACATACATTTGAAATAGCTTTGGAAGATCAGTATTACACAGTTGATGAGGATCACAGCATTGTGTTTTCTGGCATATGAAAATATAATGCTATCCGATACCTAAGTTTCTGCTGTCTTAAATGAAGCAATTTGAAATGTAAGTTAAAACAGCAGTAAGGACTCTGGAGGCTTTAAATCAAGCGGAAAATAAAAATGCACAGATAAAGGACGCAAAAACCCCTAAGATGTAATTTCTGATTGTGGCCTTGTTTCTTGCTTATGAATACTGAAAAATGTTTACAGGTAGCTAGAGGACTGAAACATTGTCCACAACTCTGACATGGGGAATCAGAAGATGGCATATGCAGGGGAAGGTTCTGGCACCCAAACTGACAAGGTCTGGAGAGTATCCTTGACATTTGAGCAGTTATTTTCCTATTGAGTACTCCCAATCATGCTGAAACTGGTTGGAGTGAAAGATAAGTCACATGGCAGAGTTAACAGCTCTTTGCAAACGTGTGTAAGGTTCTAGAAAGCACCGAAAGAAGTTGTGTTTAAAGTTTCAAAGAATGGTGTTCATTTTTATGAAATTCAGCTTAACCCTAAAAAGAGTTAGTTAGTGAGCAGACTAAAGGAAAGTATTTTCAGAATGGAACGAATATTAGGTGTATATGAAGGAAATCCTTTTTTTGATTAACAGAAGGGTCAGTTTTGAAACTGTCAGACAAAAAAACCCTCCTTTTGAGTAAATATATGAAGAGTTCAGTATTCTTTAGATGATGTAATGGGACTCTCAAGGCAAATTACCTCAGATTAAGATTTTAATATATTCTTTGCCATGAAACTAATTATCTCAGAGCTCATAAAACTCAACCAGTTTCTAAGAATGCAACCATTTCTAGCCAGATCCTTGAAGTGCACCTTTGCAATGTGTTCTTTATTTTCAGTGCAAAGTTTTGATTCATTTTTCATTTGAGTCTTAAATTACATCATCTGAAAAGTTATTTTGGCAGGTTAACTGTGATGGTATCTTAAAGACCATTACAGTAATTTCAGGTATATATATGAAGCTTAAACGTTGTTGTCGATCATTCATCTGTTACGATTGCGTCTATGTGCCAGTGCATTTGCTTTGCACCATGGTTTAGATGATGAGTAGGTATTGGTGTTGGGTCATAGGTTGGACTTGATGATCTCAAAGGTCTTTTCCAGCCTTGTGATACTGTAATACTGTGATACTGTGATATTTTGTCGGTTCATGGGTTTTGCTGGCCTGAGAACTTCATTAGAATGTTTCCCTTTTTCATTTTCTGAAATACATTTTTTCACATTCAGTTACAATCACACTTCTGAGTGTAATGCAATATATCATTAGGTTTAGACTTTCAGTATTGAAAGCCAGTTCCTGAAGAGATCAGCTTGCTGGTGTTTCTCTTGTTCCTTTTATCTCATTCAGCATTAGTGACCTTTCTATTTTGACAGGTGCACAAGCATAGCCTTGTAACCCAGGGAGTATTGAGGTACAGTTGTAACAGGCTTACAGGATTTGTGTTAAGCTAACAACACAGACTTCAAAAGCATTGGGACTTGTCACAAGTAGCTTGGAGCTGTTTTAGCTTGTAACACCAATGTTCTAATGACCAATTGATTATTACACGCTCCATTTTAGCTTGTTTACTTTGGTATAAATTTGTGGTGTAATGCCCTGTTTACGTGTATTTTGTAACCAACACACAGTAATAGCAAGTATTTACTCTATGTAACAAGAGCTACTTGTGACCCTAGAATACAATACAGCATTGAGGAGTACAGGCATGGGGTGATTGCAGGAACACTAAAAGTGCACAAACCAGTTAATACTGAAGGCCTCAGGGCCTCGGCAATGGACATTACAAGTCACCAAAGAGCTGCATTGTTAAGAATTCTGCAAAGCCATCTTAAAAGTCACAAAGAGATTTTTAAAAAACACAACCCACACAAAAATCCAAATAGGTAAAATACAACATATATAGCAAATTCAGATACAACATGAACTTGCAGATCAAAAAAGAGCAAGCCACAGAGCATGTTACCAAACATGAAAGTGACTACAAGCAATCCTGAGGTGAGGAAGAAGACACCATTGATGTGATACTCCTCTGGTGAAGGATTTGGAATGTTCACAGCTCACTGAACACCCCCTTCCTGGACTATCAACTTTAGCACCCATAAAGATGTGGAAGGGTGAGTATAACAGTAGAGAAACCTACATAGGGATTTCATATCTTTTGACGTATTTTGAAATATCTTCTAGATTTAGGCTCTGACACGGTCCCCAACAACAGCCTACTCTCTAAATTGGAGTGATATGGATTTGATGGGTGGACTGTTCAGTGGATGAGGAATTGGTTAGGTGATTGCATTCAGAGAGTAGTGGTCAATGGCTCAATGTCCTCATGGAGATCTGTGACAAGCGGTGTCCCTCAGGGGTCCGTATTGCGACCAGTGATACAGACAACAGGATTGAGCGCAGCCTCTGCAGGTTTGCAGATGACACCAAGCTGAGTGCAGCAGTTGTCACAGCAGAAGGATGGGATGTCATCCAGAGGCACCTGGACAAGCTGGAGAAGTGGGTCTGTGTGAACCTCATGTTGTTCAACAAGGCCAAGTGCAAGGTCCTACACCTGGGTTGGGGCAACCCGCACTATAAATACAGGATGGGGGATGATGTGATCAAGAGCAGCCCTGCAGAGAAGCACTTAGGGGTACTGATTGTTGAGAAACTTTACATAAGCCAGCAATGTGTGCTTGAAGCCCAGAAGGCCAACTGTGTCCTGGGCTGAATCAGAAGAAGTGTTGTCAGCAGGTCAAGGGAGGGGATTCTCTTCCCTCTGCTCCTCTTTCCAGAGACCCCACCTGGAGTATTGTGTCTAGTTCTGGAATCCCCAACATAAGAAGGATATGGAACTGTTGAATCAGAGGAGGGGTACAGAGATGACCAAAGGGCCAGAACACCTCTGCTTTTGAGGACAGGCTGAGAGAGTTGGAGTTGTTCAGCCTGGAGAAGAGATGGTTCTGGTGAGACCTCATAGCAGCCTTCCAGTAACTGAAGGGGCTACAGGAAAGCTGGGGAGGGACTTCTTACAAGGGCAAGTAGTCATAAGATGAGAGGGAATAGTTTTAAATTGGAAGGAGGAGGATTTATATTAGACATTAGGAAGAAATTCTTCATGCTGAGGGTGGTGAGGCACTGGCACAGGTTGCCCAGGGAAGCTGTGGATGCCCCCTCCCTGGAAGTGTTCAAGGCCAGGCTGGATGGGGCCTTGAGCAGCCTGGTCTGGGGGGAGGTTCCTGTCCGTGGCAGGGGGCTTGTAACATTGATCTTTAAGGTACCTTCTGATCCAAACCATTCTGTGATTTTATGATTTAAATGAATATGAAATGAATTAACTTGTTCTATTAAACGTTTTTAATTCCCAATATTTCCAGGCGTAAGATTCCTTGAAATTTGAAGCTTTCTATTTACTGTTTTGTCAATGTGTCTCTTTGCTGAGTTTGCAAATCTGATTTTTCTGTATATTTTGAAATTCTGATTAAGCTTCTGTTAAAATAGTACAGTCTCAATTGCTTTATTACTCAGGCTAATTTCTCAGATTTTCCTTAAATAGTTGTCATTCTGTCTTTCATCAGATTTTTAGAGAACTTCTTCAATATCTTTCAGCAAGTTTTTTCCTCTATGATTTAATGCTGCCAAATGTTTGCCTGTAATTCCTGGCATTTGTAGAAAACATTGATGGCAGAAAAAAAAGCTTTCTGTTGCTTTGTATTTAAACTGATATATTTTGATATGATTTCCCATCAAAATGACAGTGTAAATTTTTCTTTTCTATGTTCTGTTCAAACATGGAAGCAGTGGAACAAGTATTGTATTTTAATTCTTTTTTCTTTTGGTATTTGTCATATCTTGCTGTGTATCATGATACTACGTATCTCTCTATATGCAGTACATACTGTGGGAATTTGAATCTTTATTTAAGAGCAAGACAATTTTTAGAATGTGTCCTTTCATTTTGTAGCACCCTTTTCCCATTCTCATCACAATGCTATGCTCAGTGATTCAGCAAGCACTTGTTGTCGTGGTTTCAGCTGGGATAGAGTTAATTTTGTTTCCAGTAGCTGGTTTGGATTTAGTATGAAAATAGTGTTGATAGCACATATTGTTTTAGTTGTTATCAGGTAATGTTTATGTTTAGCTGAGACAGAAGCTGATGGTTGTTTCAGGTTTAGTATGAGAAGAATATAGAAAATACACTGATGTTTTCAGTTGTTTCTAAGAAACCAAGGATTTCTCAGTTTGCCATCTTTGCTAGTACATAGGTGTAGGCCAAAGCTAACCCTAACTGGAGGCAGTAACTGATATATTGGAGTGATGCATACTTCTTAAGCATACTATTTAATGATGTTGGATCACATGACATGCTGTGTGATGTTGCTTTATTTCTATTTGTTTTATAAAGTGTACAATAAAGTGGGTTTGCAGGCTTAGCTTATCTAATTTGTGCAATTAGTTTCTTGTATTGCATTCATGAACAGGTGTATTATTACTTAGTGTGAGCAAGATATATTTTCACACTATAGACATGGCTGTAACTCTTGAAAAAATATCCATACTTGTAATGATACTTACTTTTTTATTTATAATATCATTATTTAACTTCTGGTTATTTTTTTGTGATTCAGTATTGGATGAAATACACTCTTAGAATAATATATATTATACTGGGGTACACGCTATTGCAAAGAATTATTTGCATTTCTCTCATTGCCGTTGCAGGGAAAGACAAGAAAAATGCAGGAAATCTAATTAGAGCAAAAACTGCAAGCACTTACGTCTTGAAGAATTAAGGGACTGGAAGACTGTTAAACCAGATGCACAGTCCATTAAAAGTAAAGCAAGCTTTTATTATCTGTATTTTTCAAAACCCTGTGCAGTTAAGTGTTATTTCCACCTAAAACTTACGAAGGATGTAGCAAGCTGTCTTTGCATGTACTTTCAAGTGGAAGAAGCATTTTCTAAGTATCGGGAGTGTTTGAAATACTGTGAAAGTTTTGCCAACAAAACAGGCTGTACTGAGAATTGGAAGAACGCGTATCTACTGGCATAAATATTGTTAATATGTTTAGTCTACTGAGTTTACTAAATGTGAACATTTGCAGTACACTGCTTCTGTTTCTAAAAGATTTCCTTGAGCTAAGTGAACTGAGTTGTTGGTAGACTGAAACATAGGTTTATTATCCAGAAGAATTATCTTTTCTGCTGACTGGAAATGAAACACAATATTATTCTGAAGTTGGAATTTTGGCTTGTTAGACTTTTGATTAGTAAAATAGTACAAAGTTAAGGTGTGCTATTTAATTTTGTAATAAAACCAGAAACTAATTAAATGGATAAAATTTAGATTTAATTCTTAAGAAACAGAGCCAAGGGAAAATTTAGGAATATCAGTAGAGTCTGTCAGAATCTTGGGAAGCAGACATATGTAGGTTCTGTCTATTGCAAATGAAGTATTACCAACAGATCGTTCAAGAAAATTTTGAGAATGGGTAAAGAAAAACTGTACCAGCTACCATAAGAGGCATTACTTTCTCAAACCTAAGTTGCCATGTTATATATTGACTTCTGCTTCCTCATTAGGTTTGTTTCAGTGGAAGCTATTCGGTAAATTTCTGCTTCTGTTTCAATGGAGTTCTCAAATAGCTTAAGCTCATTAAATTCTCCATAGCTTCCTTTTTAGATTTCCAGCCTCTCTTACCTAGTTAACTAATAGACATTTTTTCCTACAAAGTTGTAATGAGGTTACTGTGTAACCATATTACAAAATACTGTGTGCAGGATGAGTCATTTTCATCAGGTATCATGAATGCATTAAGAACACCAAGGTCTTTTGAATTTCATTTAGATTTTTAGCATCATCGAGAATATATTTTTTTAAAAGCTGTATTAGTACTTTTTACAGAGCCGTTCTTGTTATATTAGTATAAACACACTCATATAGACATCGGTAATAATGGTTTCTTGCTTCTAGTATTTTATTTGCATTTCTTTCTTTGTGTATATACTCCACCTCTATTTCAGTTGAGTCCTCACATTTTCATCTGATAAAATCATTCAGCCTTCAAACCTCAACATAGTAACAATATTTTTGTTTCTTTCTCGCCCCCACCCCTGTAGAAACAAGAGTTTGAACATAGTTCCAAGTTTCTCCTTTGTATTTTCACAAGACTATGTACAGGATTTGCTGATTTTGTACTCAGAAGACATTTTTCTAAACTTTCAAAACCAAAATTTGACAAATCACTTTTACTTTTCACTGATGCTTTCTTTTTCTCACCTTCCACATGTATTTTCATGCATTTCCTTCCTGGACTTCATTCTATTCTGGACTTCTCTACCAAACTTTTTCACTTTCTCTAAGTGTCATCCTACTTATTTTGAAAAAAAACTACTGTATTTTAAGCTTTTAAATTACTGGTAATGCAGTGCTTTCCAGTTCATGTAAGTCTCATGTTGAATTATTTTTATTTTTAAAAACTTTTTTCTCCCCTCAAAAGTGTGACTATAGTAAAATATGAAATAATATTTTTTTTAATGGGTTTGATATGTCATGGAGGGAGTTCATTTTGTTTAGGCTCTCCTCTAAGAAAGGCCAGTCCTTATAGTACATAGAATTTATTTCCAACAATCTGCAAGAATAATATTGCAATAAATTTTATCTCCTACATGCAACGAAAATATTATTCATTTCATTAAAACTATTTCATTTAGTAAGGTTTTTTTACAATCTGCTTACTTACTTTTTTTGCAATCTACTTATGATTACTCCACCAATGGAAGATTTTTTTTCAGTATGTTGATTCCAGGTGGTTGCCAGTGAAATATTTTTTTTAGCTATGTATCTTGCAAAACTTTTATGTTGCTATAGTCAACACCTTCCCTGTATGTGTCTTCTTTAAAGCTATGAAATCCAAAAAACGTTTAAAACCTCTTCAATGTTACAGTCTACACATGAGATGCAGAGTCATAAGTATTTGGCGTATAGCCTTAGTTACTGGTGTTTAGCATTGTCCATAACAGACATAACTGAAGCCAGGAGACTATGGTGGCAAGTGTTTATCTTAGGTCGCTGAGTTTGCCTGTATATTCTTGTTTTATGTATGTGTATCTTCTAGTACACCATTCTGTTAATGATTTCAGAGAAAGGATGCATAGATTTGGGACTGTGCTAATAAAAAAATATTTATGCTTGTAGGAAACTAGAGTTTTAAAGCTGTTGGAAAAAAACAGAGGTTTATAAGTATTCAGATACAACATGGAATTGTCAATAAATGAAGTAAAAGTAGCTATGCCATACATGTTTATAAAAGGGTGATGGAGTGACAATGACTTAGAGTAAGAAGGAAGAAACTGTTGACATAAACACTGTATGCGTCTGCATGCAGATGGAAGAGACTACCTGAACTGTAGCTAACAGCAGACTTCTTTCAGAGAAGAATATGGAACTTTGAATTGTTGCAGTTCCTGCTAGCACTCCTAAAGGAAGGGTGAAAACACTGGAGAAAGGGGTGAGTATTAGGAAGTTTGTGTGTATCAGTTTTTATTTTACCACTACTGGGAATAAGCTAATAATTGGGCGATCTGAACTGTAAATAATTGATTGTAACAAGGCTACTAATAACTATGATTAGACTGTTAGACTAACAGTAAGTTCTTGACTTGGTTTAAAATTGCCTGGGTGCTTGATCCGGTATCAGTTGCCTGGAGGGCAGGCTGTTAATGTGGATGCAATGTTGCTTTTTTAATAGGACTAACAGTTCTTGCGGGCAGCTCATATATAATTAAGGAAAATGGTCAAATGTGACCTTCTGGAAGTTTATAGGATAATTTTACAATTATAATGGTGATTTCCAGGCTCAAGGTCCCCTCAAAATTTTTTTGCAGGAAATTTGATTGAAAACTATTAAGTACCAGGACCTATAGAGAAATAACGTGTTTACACATGATGAGATTACTGCAATCCCCTTTTTTTCTCATTCTATCATATTACAATGAAAAAATATAAAAATTTATAGTTCTTTGTGATATGCAGTAGAATTCATTTGTCTTCTCTGGAAGGTATGCAATGCTACTAATTTCCTATAAATTGTATTTTATGTATTTTGATTAACAATTTGCTAAAGAGCATAGGGCTTTGGGTTTTTTGTTATTTGATATTTTTGTTTTGTTTTGAGGGTTTTTGTTGTTGTTATAATACAGAATTTTTACGCAGTGGTCACAAAAATCTCTGACAAATTAGGAAAAAGCTGAAAAGTAACTCTGCAGTGGTATGCTGGTAGTATGGAGATCCTCCTCCTGCTTTGAAGTAGATGGTGATAAATAGGACTCCCAGGTGCTACATATTATTAAAAACATAATATTAATACAGTGCCTAGTGCTCCAGAACCACCAAGGTGGAGCTCAGTGATTGCTGCTAGTGATTCAGCTCCACAGGGAATGTGACGGATGAAGTGAGGAACACAATGTTAAGAAATATCTCGATAGAATTAGACAGCTCTTTTCTATAAATATTCAGTAGCATCCAATAAATATAACTTCAGAACTATACATTGAGAGACAGTATGTAGAATTAAAGACCAGAGCATATCTCCAGCACACAGTATATCCCTGTACTTTTGTAAGGCAGCACTAACAGCCACCTCAGGAAGATACGATGGGTAGGTTTCCTCTTTACTCTTTTGACCTCTGCAGATAGTAAATTATCCTAGGCTAGCATTGTAGTTAATTGAACAAAATAGACATCTTAAGTGACTTATCTGATTCTGAAATTGGTATTTAAAGTCGCTTGTACTACAGAAGTAATTATCACCTCTTCTAACCGTAAAAGGATGACTAGCAGAAAAACAATAGTCTGTGATTTTTGTATCTCACATTTGTGCAAGGTGTTGAGAAATTCAGTACTCCCTTAAAAGATGCATGTATCAAAATGCTATCTGGAAAATTCTTTTCCGTTATGTATAACTTAATCCTGGTAACAGTAATGTCATAGCAGCCCTACAATATACTCCCTGTGCAGTGCAACCAGAAGTTGCAATTCTTACCAGTCCTATGAGAGCTCATACAAAAATAAGACTTCCAATTCTTCAGAAAAGATTTAGGAAACGTTAATCAGCAACATGCTGGCTCAAAATTCTGCTGTTTCCTTTCTTTGCTTTTGTTTACCCTTCAGATTTTGAGGATTGTAACATACCTTTCCAGTACAAAGTTCTGCATTTCCTACTTCTGCAAGCCTATTTCATCAGATGTGTTTCTCCTATTTTGTGAGTAGACTGTAAGGACAGGTTTCTAGATGATTTTTTTCAGATCTCTTGCGCTAATAGAGGCCTAAATGTTATAGTTACTCTTGTATCGACACCTGTATTAAATGTATGCATTTGAAAAAAGTGCAGAATGTATTTTTCTATAACCACACTTTGGAGAGGAACACTTTTAGTGTCAGAAGAGAAAGAAATTCTGAATTTAGTCTGACAGGTTGTTTCTTTGCTTAATTAAGAATGATTCTAAATTTATTCAGAGAAGGTATGGATGCCCCATCCCTGGAGGTATTGAAGGTCAGGTTGGATGAAGCTTTGAGTAACCTGGTCTAGTAGAAGGTGTCCCTGTCCAAGATAGAGGATTAAGAACTTGATGGTCTTTCAGGTCTGTTTCAACCCAAACTATTCTTTGATTCGATGATATTTGGTTGTATTTCCAGTTTCCATTTTTGTGAACTTCTGTCATGGTTGATTTCTCTTTTTAGACCTTGATATTAAATTAAGATAGTACAAACCCCAAATATATTCAAACATACACTTTAGAAATAGTCTTGCGTAAGGTAATGCTAAACTGTTAGCATGATGCTCATACTTTGACTTTAGATGTTGAAATTTGAGGTGGTTGTGTTGAACCTGGGAGGAGTACTGGAAAACTAGAATCAGTTGCAAAGCAGTAATATAAATTTCCTTCTGTGCAATAAGTCAGATTTATTTAAATGACATTAACTGACAAAATGATTTTATTACAAGGAACAATAATGTGAGAATTTTATGAATCTGAAATTTCTTGTTAAATCTGGAATATGGTTGTTGAGGCATAATGGCTGAATATTCCACTTTTTTAGTATTAAGGACACTTGCTATTTGGACATGACAGGTCTTTTCCTGGATCAAACCATGTTTGTCGTGGAATGAAATATCTTGATATTCTTTCATAATGTTTGTCAGAGCATCTTTGCTTCTTACAGGACAAACAAAGCCTCTTTAGATCTCTTAAACAGATATGTTTC
Source organism: Tapera naevia (assembly GCA_033556795.1). Taxonomy (NCBI): domain Eukaryota; kingdom Metazoa; phylum Chordata; class Aves; order Cuculiformes; family Neomorphidae; genus Tapera; species Tapera naevia. The sequence goes on along the minus strand of JAUMJJ010000172.1, from coordinate 9,113,613 downwards.
TATCAGTACAGTGTTCATTACTTTCAAGGAAAAAAATCAAGGAAATTATAGATCTGAAATAAAATTTTTTGAAATAAGAACACTTAAAAAACCCCAAACCTAGAAATTTTGAAGAAATTTTTGACTTTTTCTTTCTTCAGTTAAAAATAAATTAGAAAGTACTTTTATAAAGGAAACTTGAAGTTTTTGGTTAGATCGGTTTATTTATGTTTAGTTTTAAAATATTTATCATATCAATTCATTGACATAACTGTCAGTAACTTTTAAGATTGGTCAACTGCTTTTAACAAATGTCATGCTTTTAATATTCTGGAAATGGTATATGTTGTCTCTTTTTTTAATTGAGAATGCTATTAAGTGCATTGTGGAACTCCTGGTGTTTTATGTAGTTAGCTTTGTTTCACTTCAGGTATTTTCCAAAACAATTTGTTACATAATATTAAGTATCTTGCTATTCTTAAATCTTTGTTAATTGAGTCTCAGACCCATATTTTCATAATTTTATTTGAGACCTGATGAAATAATAAAAGCTTGTAGTTATTTGTATTGCTTTCTTTTTTTTTTAAGTTGTTGTTTAATAGGACCAGTCCAGTCTGCTGGAAATTCTGTGGTATTCCAAGATTTAGTAAAAATGTATTTCATCATTAAATGTAGATATTGTTTTATACCTCTTTGCTTACTAGCGGACTGGAAAGTACTTCATCTTTCCTCTATGATAAGAGGATTCATCATGCTATTTCCTTCTAAGAATAGTAATATATATTGAACTGCTTTCTTCCATCATTAACTGCATTACCATTGTATCCTAGTAATTAGTCCTTATTACTATGTTTTTGCTGTTATATTCTTCACACACTTATCCCTGTTTTCCCTGGTCCTGCAGTCCACAGATTTCTCTTTGATATCGTGTGCTCCCTGAATCAGTTTTCTGAAGTAATAATCCTATTGCGTTTTTTAACTCTTGAATGGTTTTTTTTGTGTAGTTGTAGAATTTACCTTCTGTGCTAACAAACTGGGTATTTAGGTAAGTCATAAGCAGGATGAGTTAAGGTCTCTTGTTTAGATGTATTTGTATTACATACCGTAGAAGATGTTCCTATTATTTCCAGATACATCTACCCTCCATGTAAAATTCATAGCCTCCATTTGAAATATCACTTTAATTTTCTTTCTTGGGACTGCCAAGTATTAAGAAACTGTAGTTCTTAGTCTTCTGTACTTCTAAAAGTCTAGATTAAATTAGGGTGAAGGGAAGAAGATAGACTCTGTCTATGTTACAGGCCAGTTGTAAATTTGTAACAATGTAGTCTCCTTTCCCAATTTCTTTGCAAAGTCCTAGAACTTTATTGGGTGAAATTCTGGTATTGTATGCAGGATAAAAGAAACCACTCCTAATTAAATCATGGGCAGTTAAAATTCTATTTAGTATTGATCATGCATTTAACAGCAAAGACTCCAAGACACCAGATCACTATCTATTGACATCCTAGCCCCTTGAGAGGTAATTAACGATGAAGCCAGCAGTATTGGATTAAACATTTTGCCTGTGGTTTATTCTCTGTGTGGGAGTTTCTTCTGGCCTTCTTCACAGTGGTCACATTTGGGAATATACCAACAATTTTAAGTTAAGATGCCGTAATTGTCATGTAAAAAAAAAAAAGAGAATATCATTACTTTTTGCAATGATTAAATAGATTTGAAAATTTAAGTCTTTAAAAAGTATTTTCAACTAAGTTTGTACAAAGTATCTTGAATAAATAACCATTTTTGTAACTTCCAAACATTTGTCTGAAAATAACCTTAATGAGAAGGAATCAATTCTGTATTTAGTAAATATATTAGAATTTTTTTTAATAATCCAGATGCATAATTTCAAAATAACACTGTCAAGCTAAGTACTATATGTTCAATCATTTGTTTCTTTTTTTCAGTGAGGGATATTTGGTGTTAACAAGTGACAGTATAGTCCTGTCATTTCATTTAGCCAAGTTTTGACCTGTGTTGCTTTGACAATATATTATGGAGAAAGAGGAGTACATATTTGAAAAGTGAGAAAATATTAAATACCTGCTTTGTGGCAGAAGAATGACCTAAAATTCAACGCTTTGGTTAGTTCTTTAGTATATTTAAAATAAATATTTTTTAAGAACATATGGTTTAAATTTTTTCAATCACACCTCACAGAATAGTTTTCCAGTCAAGAACTGGGCTTTGAAATCATTGGCTTGTTTTTTAATAGTAGCCTGATTTAATACTAAGGACTGAAAGAAATAAGAGAGCAAAATATGAAGCATGACTATGTCACTGAGTAAATTCATAGTAGACTTGACTAATGTGCCTTATTGAAAGTTGAAGCAGAAATAAGAATAACAATAATAAAGGAAAAGGAACAACAAAGACAAAAGTAAATGTTGGTAGCTTCTTGCAAGAATTGAATAAATACATTTAGACTCTTCAGCATGGAGGAGGTGGTTCATGGGAGGGCGTGATAGAAAGCTAGAAACTCATGAAAGCTGTGTAGGAGAACAGGAATGTACGATTCATTGATTCTTCAATACAGGAACTAGGTGGCACTCAATAGAAGGACCTGGGGGTGTTGGTCAGTAGGTGACCAAATGTTAGCTAGCAGTGTTCTCAGATGGCCAAGAAAGCAAATGGCATCCTGGCTTGTGTCAGAAATAGAGTGGCCAGCAGGACTAAGGAAGTGATTGCGCCCATGTGTTCATCACTGATGAGGCCACACCTCAAATACTGTGTTTAGTTTTGGGCACCTCAGTATAAGAAGGACATTGAGGTGCTGGAGTGTGTTCAGAGAAGAGCAACAAAGCTGGTCTGGAGAATAAGTCTTATGAGGACTGGCTGAGGGAACTGGCATTGTTTAGTCTGGAGAAAAGGATGCTGAGGGAAGGCCTTATAATTGTCTACAACTATCTGAAAGGAGGTTGTAACGAACTGGGTATCGCTCTCTTCTTCCAAGTAACTACCGAGAGAAAATGGCCTCAGGTTTTGCCAGGGGAGATTTAAACTGGTTGCTGGGAAATACTGCTTCACCAAAAGGGTTGTCTAGCGTTGGAACAGACTGCCATGGGAAGTGATTGAGTCTCCATCCCTGGAGAAATTTAAAAGACCTGTACATATGGCACTTAGGGACATGGTTCAGTGGTGGACTTGGAAGTGTTAGTTTTATGCTTAGACTTTATGATCTTAACAGTCTTTTCCAACCTAAGTGATTCTGTGTTTTTTGCATCTCATGTCTCATCTCATCATAACTCCTGTTTTTTTTTCTTCTGAAAAACAAGCTAATATTCATGTGAAAGAAATGTCATTTCTGAATAAAGGAACAAAATACTGTTAAGAAGACCAGAAACATCAGAAAAAGCATCAGAAAATTTCTTTGTCACATTGTTGTATTTCTCACTGGAAAGAGAAAAAGGAGGAAGAAGAATTGAACACAGAATGTGGAAGGGCCTACTGATGTTACATTATCAAATAGGTGAATTAGTACGTTTTAGAACAGTTTGAAATATTTTGAAGTAAAGATTACTTCAGTAAAACAAAGACAACAGTTCCCAACAATATATAAGCCTCTCCATTCAGACAGAGCTAAAAACCAGTATTGCAAGGATGATCCAGTGGTTTTGGGGGCAAACAAAGCTTTAGAAAAATAGGCTGAAAGTTTTGTTCTGCCAGTAATTTCATTAATGGTGTGCTACTTAGCTACCCAGTTGCATGTTACATAACTGCTTGCTTCGTAAAATAGGTGTTAGTCTTTACCTAATACCTTTGATCTCTTTGGTCTCTTCTCCCAAGTAACTACCAAGAGAGAATGGTCTCAAATTGTATCAGGGGAGGTTTAGACTGTGTGCTAGGAAATACTACTTCAGCGAAGGTGTTGTCTAGCATATGAGCAAAACTATTACTAATATTTTGAAGCTTTAAGCTTTTATATGTTCTGGTGATGAAAGAGAGATTCTTACTCAGTTGTTCCACTAGTTTCTTCCACTAGTTCTATTATGCTTTCCATTTTTCACCAACTCTTTTTGGAAATAGGAGGCCAGTTACACAGTCCAGAACTACCTTGATTAAAATCCAGACCAGATCCTTGACTCCAGTGGAGTTTCTACATTTACATTGAATTTTAAATATTTTTTATTCCAAAACACACTTGTGTGCGAACTGAGGTGACCATAGAAAAAGAAATCAATTAATTATGGGCCACATAGCATTTGACATTTGTATCTGAGAAGTTCTGTTGGCTTCTAGAGGAACAAGTCTCCTTGTATGAATAGAGTAAATAGGTTTTGGTCCAATCTAGCGAATTTTAATTTTTTTTTTCCTTTTCAGAGAATAATTTAAATAATATTCTTAAGACATCCACACAAAAGGGTCGGTGTTCTAAATAAAGACTTCCTATAGAGATTGAATTCAATTGTTCCGAGACATTGCAGCACATATTATCTCTTCCTGCTGAGATTCCATTCTCCCTCCTACTGCATTTTCTAATTAAAATCCTCTGAGTTTCCTATGAACTCAGTGATGTGTAAGTTATTTGTACCTCCTTTGGATTATCAGCTGTAACATTTCAGGGATTAACAGAATGAGAATTCACAGAATTCTGTTCTCAGAATGTTTTCAGAATCAGAGGAGAACTGGTCAGCAAGCAGTTTATGAAATTTTTCAGTTTTATATTTTTTGGGCTGTGATTACCTGTTAACCAGGACATTTGAGACATGGTATTCACAGCTCTGTCAGTGCTCATCTATGAGAAGATTTTTTTGATTAAGAAGACAAACAAAACCAAGTGTACTTCCAAAGTAGCTTAGGGCAAAACTCCATTCCATGCACACAAGTGGTGGTCCTGCTTTCAGAGAGGAAAGCAACATACATGAACTGAAATTCGGGGTCACAGAGGACATCAAACGCATTGCGTGTCATACTTTGTGTGTCACATTGCATTGCTATGGCCTAATGCAATCCCATGGTGTATAAAAGGGATAGTACTTTGGAAGCAATTACCTGGTTTTATCTCTAAATATTTATATAAATATTTACTCTGTATTGGCTTACTATATATACATAGTATATATCAGGCCAATATTGAAATCGATTTGTGATGATTACTGTAAAAAGAATGAAAGAGGTAAATAAGGAGACATACAGACATTAGTTTGATGAATATGAAGAGAGTGAAAGCACCCCATCTCATCTTGACAAAAATGAAGAGGTGATTTGATTACAGTCCATAAATATTTTCATAGGATGAAAATAAAAGATTCATTAATTTAGCAGGAAAGGGCATAACAAAGACAACTGGCAGGAAGATGAAGCCACACAATTCAAATACAAATAATGTAATTGAGAGTATAGTTGATTCTCTATTAGAGTACATGGAAAAGTAGTACCTCCTGTAGCTCTCGAGTTTCAGATGAGAACAGTCCCTCCCATAAAGACAGATTTTCATTACTGTATTTTGTGAAACTCAGTTCACTGTAGCTCCAAATGTTTTTAAATAGTCATTTCAGGCTAACCCAATGTCTTATATTTTTTCTAAGTAAAAGAAAAAAAATCTGTTTGCATTAGAACAAAATACTCTATAGAGCCCACTTAGCTTTTTATATTTAGGATATTACATAGTTTTAACTTTTAGATTTTAATTTCATTACTTTAATCTTAAATTTTATTGTTATTATATATTTTTATATTTTCATTTTATTATTTTAATAATAATCTCAAAATACATTGTTTTTCCATGTGAAGATTTTCTAAAAAGATAAACAATGCTGAGACAATTTTTTCATCTTTTTTTCATCTTATGAAAAGGGATTTGCTAAAAACATTTTTCATAGTCAGAATTTATTGAAGTTATCATTTAGTTTGCAGGTTCTTAAGCTCGAGCTAGATGGAAACTTAATAGGAAGAAATCAAGCTAGTCAAGCTTTAAGAGTGTGCTTTGGAAAGTGAAGGAGTGTGGACCGCAGGTATTAAAACCAAAAGAATGGGTGATCCCATTTCCAGAGATGGCAGGTTGTTTTGCAGGATGATGTAGTGCTCTGTTCCTCTTCTGTTACAGTCAAGGTTAGAAAAGATTACGACTCTGCTTGTGGAAAGACACAGGTTGTATGTATCTAACCAATACTTCTACAATAGTTAACCAGCCTTTCACTTCTATCTTTTTACTAGAAATCTCAGGTAAGTTCACCTCTCTTCTTTGCTCTTCTGAGTTTCAGATCAATACAGATGAGGGTTTTGTTTATGAAGCTACTTGTCAAATGGGCTCCAGATAATGCTGAGGCACTAATGCCTTTTAAAAATTTTATTGTGTTACGTTTAGTTAATAAACTTTTTTAGTTTACAATCAATATAGATCGAGGACTGGTGCTTGCTAAGTGTTACTAGAAAGAGAGACTGAGACAGAGGAATGAATATTTGGTGCTTGTCCCTTCCGCAGAAAGGCATGGACTGAAGTGACTTCTATCTGTAGAGAGAAGTATGTAATTTCTCTTTCATTGTAACATTAGACCAAAATTAAGACAAAAAGTCTTGAAAATAAGAGACCTAAAACGTTCTTAAGAAGAACTCAGTATTTCTCAAAGTCATCACAGTGGTAGAAATATTTCCACAGAGTTTGCAAAAAGCTCAGAAAACAGAAAATTATAGGAAAGAAGGATTATTAGGTCTCATAAGGCTTTGTTTAAGGAAAAAAGAAAGGTCTTGTTTTCAGTGGAGTAGCTGTATTCTCCTCAATCCATATTCAACTGGATCCTCTGCCCTCAGTCCTTTGGTCACACCGTGGACAGCTTTTAATTTTATGTGGAAGACAGCTAAGACTGGATGCATGAGAGATCTCTTAAGTAGACGTGGGAAAACATTAACAAAAATTATAACTGCACATAATATACTTTGGCATGTATTAGTTATTAAATTGACAGGTCAATTAGGGTCTTCCAGGTTTATGGCAATGTAACTGCACACACTCCTAAGAAGATAATTTGGACCATTAATATATTATCTGAGATAATTCCTTAATGCAAATGTGTAAGTTGCTAACATTGAACCATATTAATTAAATTACATCTTATTAATTACTTGTAGACTTCTGAAAATGCAGTCAAATGTTGCAGATGCCAGTTTATAACCTTTAATGATGCCCTGTTATGGGAGTTCTTGTTATATTGCCATGATATCCTCTATAAATTGGCTGCTCAATTTAACTTGGACAGCAACATTACAGATTCTGTGCATTCTGTTCTGGATTTCTCTTCTATAGAAACTTTGTACAGGTTAAAAGGAGTGTTCATGATAGAAAATGTTTTTGATCTGAGGAGGACTTTTTACCAGAAACACAGAAGATGTCATTGCACCTCATACTTCAGTTTTAGCCTGCTGTACCTAGGCCCACCAGTTTTGCCACTCTTCTCTTTACTGTGTTTTGAGAGAATCTTCAAGTATCCAAGCTAAGAATTTAATGCTAATACTACTGGAAAGCTATCAATGCCATGTTTCCATGGTGTCCTTTAAAACCTCTACTCACTTTAAGGCCTTAGGACATTTTACTATATTATGATATAAGTAAGAACGATCTCTCTTATCCCCAACATTTTTCAGTATACTCATGAGAATGGTTTAAAGTTCTTAGTTCATAATTTCTCACTGCTTTAGCCTTCATGTTCCTTTTCCCTATAGATTCTCTCAACACAAGCGTTCAGTATAAACTTTGGCATGTTTAATTTAGAGTATAAAATCTGAATGACAGAGGTCTGTCATTTTTTTTCTGTCTGAAAAAGGCAGTACACACCTGGGAGACTAGAAATAATAAAACCATATAATAACACTCAATATCGATACATGTTCCCAGGCTAATTTCTTTGTCCCAAGATGTTTTGTTTCTTATCCTTGAACAAAGGAAAGCATATGTTGAGATTACCTTGTGTATGTATTTTGAAATTAGAAAGTACATTAAATTTAGTAGCAGATATTTCCTTTTGCTTAGCTTGTGTTTTAGAAGCAAAATTATAACAACAGTTACAGATGATAATCAGATGACGGGGGAAAGAGGAAAGTGGTCAAAATAAAATTTGTCAGGTGCTATGGGGGAGTAAAATAGGAGTTCATATGCAGAATACAGTAAAATGCAAGAAAAACGGATGGCTTTCAGTGGCCTGCTTGTACTTCTAGGCTTGAGGAAGAGTGAGCACAGGAGTTTTGATAGGGGAAAAAGGATAGCATATTAAACTGCAGTTACAGAATTTTTTTATGACAGGACATAAACATCCCACATAAAAAAGAATTCATAATAAAGTATTTATAATAAGTCTATTTAAAAAAGAATTAAGATGTGAAGAAAGAAGGGAAAGTAATTTCAGGTTGCATTTTGTATTGAAAATTTAGCAGAAGTCTTGCTGATTCTCTGTGGTGGGACTGTTTTTAGAACTTGACCACTCACCAAATTGTGAATTGTCTCTGGTTTATCTTTTTCTGCAATACAAAGCAGCAGTCTAGGCTCTAACCTATACATTGCAAGTAAAAATTGTTACTAATGAAGCAGATGTCATTCAAGTTAACAAGACCTGAATTTTCAGGAGGGGACGTTATTTACCACATCTCTGTAAAGTATTTCATGGCCACCTTCCTTCTTCACTTTTCTTATTACTGGCTAAGAGTCATGCAGCAAAATTTCCTTTCAAAGTGTCATTAAGCAGCATTTATGTTCGAGTGCTGGTCACACTGTTCTTTAGATTCAGTAAAGATGCCTCTGGTACACTTAAAATGATTTGACACTTAAAACTTACTGGCCTGGACCTTAAATTCAGAGCAGAATGAAGAAAAAGCTTTCTTGTGTAGACAAGGAAGACGAATACAGGCAAGTCTGTGCTTTTAGTAGTTTTAAAAAATACCAACCAAATAAAAACCAACAAACAAACTAAATCAACATTGCAGTATTTGGACAGAGACACACACAAACACACAAAATGTAATCTACTATTTGAGATGTGATGCAAGTTCATAGAATCATAGAATGGTTTGGGTTGGAAGGGACGTTAAAGATCATCCAGTTCCAGGCCCCTGCCACGGGCAGGGACACCTCCCACCAGACCAGGCTGCTCAAAGCCCCATCCAGCCTGGCCTTGAACACTTCCAGGGAGGGGCATCCACAGCTTCCCTGGGCAACCTGTGCTAGTGCCTCACCACCCTCAGTGTGAAGAATTTCTTCCTAATGTCTTAACCTAGATCCCCTCTTAGTTTATAGCCATTCCCCCTTGTTGTGTCACCACTTTTCCTTGTCGAAAGTCCAACTTCCCTGCAGCCCCTTCAGTTACTGGAAGGCTGCTATGAGGCCGCCCCGAGGCCTTCTCTTCTCCAGGCAGAAGAACTCCAACTCTCTCAGTCTGTCCTCATAGCAGAGGTGTTCTGGCCCTTTGGCCATCTTTGTAGCCTTCCTCTGGGCCTGATCCAGCAGTTATATATCCTTCTTAAGTTTGGGGATTCCAGAACCAAACACAGTACTCCACATGTCTTTTAAACTACTATAAAGAACAGAGAAAGACATAGCCCCTGAGAAAAATACGCAATATGTGACCTTGCACCCTCTAACACAGTGCTGCCGTGGCTTTGTATTATAGGTCATAAGATTTGTACAGAGTTTGCAAGTCTCAGGATTAGGTTTGTCAGTCTTGCTCCGTGTGGACTTTTATTGACCTGCCTGCAGTGTTATTTTACTTGATTGAGCTGTGACAGCAATTTCTCTAATTGACTAGATGTCTAAAGCTTATTTCTTTTACTTTTTAGCTGTGTATGTTATAGCTGTACATGGTTTTATGCAGATAGATGTGTGTACAGTTCTGTGCAGGTGGCAGTAACAAGTGGTTGTTGCAGATAGGGTAAGTTATTTGCCTCTCTAACTCAGTGATTAGGTGTAGAGACATATAAGCCTGGTGCAATATCAGGGGCCTTGAGAAGAGGAGACCTAGGGTGTGGCAGGAGCAGTACAGGCATGAGTGACAACACCAGGGGAAAGAGTAGAAAACCAAAAACTTGTGTATAACAATCTTAACTGCATTATTATTTTTTTTCTGTTACAATTATATCTGGACTAATGATTAGAATCAAGGTTTAAGTTATTCTAAGAATAAACTTTTTGGCTTTGCTTATGTATAGGGTGTGCTGCTTCCTTGCTCAAGAACAGTTGCTCTAAGGGCCTCACACTGACCAGCATAACTGATGTAGTAAATATGTGATTACAGCACACATGGTATATTCTTATAAATTATTTTAAAATATAACCTAGTACTTTTAAAAACTTAATTTTCAGAGGTGCAAATTGTTGGTTATATTTTTTTAACAGTTTTGGTTTGAGCTAAAGTAGAATCAGTTTTGTAGATTTTCAGCAAACCCTTGTTGAAGTACTTCATTTTCTAACCATTAACTGCATGTTTTTCAGACAGGATTTCTCTGTAGAAGTGATAACATGGAACACTGGTATGCAGAAAGGCCACTGGTTATACTTATTCCAGTAGAAACTAAGGCCGTCCTCAATCTGGTGGAACACTATAAGTGAAAGGGGTGAAACAGGGTCGCACCTGTAGGAAGGAGGGGACAGGATAGGCGACCCCAAATTTACTAACCAAGTATTCCATTCCATACATGTCATGCTTGGGATAAAACTGAAGGATCACGAGGGTCAAGCTTTCTTCTTCGATGGCGAGTGTCGAATACGGACCTTGTCGATCTTTTTGCGCATGATCCCAGATCTGTGTGTTCCTGAGTCCAGTTCACTCAGTCTAGTTCACTCCTGCTGAGTCCAGCCTGGCGCCTTTTCTCCATGTCCACTCTGCAGCATCTGTGGTGACCTACAGATGTGGGGGGCTCAATGTTGTATATTTATATGCATTTTTATTATTTTTGTTTTTAGTTTCCAATCCACAAGTCTATTGCGTTTCCTTTTTTCCTTTCCCTGGGCTGGGGGAGAGAACTGGGATAACAACTGCTTGCATTTTGCTGCTGATTCAGACTAGGCCAGGCCTGGGCTAAATTGTGATGCTAACTGTAATGAAAATGGTTTGTTTGCACTCTTAAGTCAGTGAAAATTTCCTGATTCTATTTAAGTACTAAAGATAACAACAAGAAAGAAATATTTTTCATGACTTCAATAGAGCGACTTATTCCTTTTTGAAAAATTTCATTTTATTTTCTCTTGTTACTGGAGCTTTCCCCTGAAAAGCACTTTATATTTTAAAACCTTGAAATTTTGTAAATGCAAGATGGAAACTGTAACTTTCACTGTACCATATGCATTTCCATTTCATGCACTTAAAAACACCAACTAGGTCATGCTGATGAAGCAAATTATGCTCAGCTCTGGCTTCTTGCTTGTTATGAAGAAGACATTGTATTATGTGGAAAAAAAAATTACTCACTATTAGTAAGATAGACATGTAGAAATATTTTGATGGTCATTTAATCTGGTGCTGATTTACTTATACAAGAGATATTTCCAGTTCACCTCTTTTATGGATTACTGGCCCAATTCACTGGTTTTATTTCTTGGCTGTAAAACAGTTGCTCATGATTAACAATAGTCTAGAGTAAAGGATCACTATATCCAGGATTCTGTATAAGTCACCTGAAATTTTTGCTTTGTTTCTCTTTCGTTTGTCATTTTGTTGTTTTTCAGAAATCAGGATTGGGGAGTTTGTTTTTCTCTGTTTTATTTTAATGTATTCCAAATTTGGTCAATTCCTAATTCCCTTGAGTTTTTTTGAGGTTTTGGGAAGTTTTTTCCACTCTGCTTTTTAAATAATGAGGTATAGGAGAAATTATTTTGCCAAAATTTGAAATCCATTAAATATTACGAGCTAAAATCACCTCTCATGTGATTTTACTGCATTGATTAATGCTGTGCCAGAAATTAATTTGGCCTCCTGAGTTTTTATTTTGGCAATGAAAGTGAATTATGATTTGTATTCTTGGAACAGTATCGCTTTCGTAGATAAATTTTAAAATACAATAAACTAATGAATATTTATCAATAGCTTTGCCAAACCATCCTTTCACCACTCTATTTCTTTAAAATATTATTTAACGGGCTATTGTAGTGAATGTCATAGAATCAGATGGATTTTTCGCATGCCTTTCGTTTTCTCTCTTTTTGGACTTGACGTTACCTTCCCACACCTTGGTTGTAAAACACTAATAGCATTATTTTTCCTCTTTCTCAGACATCAAAAAATGTATTGTGCTTCTCCAGAGAAGTTCACACTGGAGATATATGAGAAACAATAGACTTTTTGACATTCTGTCCAATGATAAAATCATGTCATTTATCATTTTCCATTCTCTAAGTGAACTCGATAAGGATTTTTGATCAATAGTTGCCACCTCTAATTGCGTCCTTTGTTTTTCCTGTCTCTCTGGATTTACAGTAAATCATTTAAAAATTGTATGCTCTACCATTACTCATAAGACTACATTGAAAATATTTAAACCCCTAGGTGTCTTGTGAACAGATGGATAGAATTTTAACTGAATGGCACACTTTGTAGGTTTTGATACAAAGTATGTTCATTTACTTCTTTGTGGTAGAAACCTTGGGTTTGTATTCAATATTTATATTTACTTAAATAACCAGAAAGGTTAAGGATTATTTTAACCTCACACTAACATGACTAACAACATGTAGTCATGCTGATAATGATCTCTGGAAGAAGGACTTCCTACTGAGCAGTTTGTTCAGAAAGTGGCAGTATAAACCTAACAAGCACAGCTGAATGTATTTCAATTCATTGAATTTTTTTCTTGAAAATTACTCTATAAAATAACAGAGCTTTGGAAATGTAGAAGGTTTTTATTTTTAGCTATGTTTTTTTTTTTGTTAGGTATCTAAGATTTCTACCAGCTGGTGGAAATGAAATGTTTTTTTCTCCTTCTCATTTCATGTTAAAATTTCACCAATGAAGTATGGCCATAAAATGGTCACTTATGCTGTCATAAAACTGTTTTTCAATCTCATCATAATCAATCAAATACAAGCTCTTGCTTGACATAAAAAAAAATATTGAGGTCTGAGAATTAGTTACTAGTCTTTTTGTGCTAAGTCCCAAAGTACTATTTATAAAGCTTACTAATGTATGCCAAATGTTAATATAATTATTTCATAAGAGATAAAATTTGCTAGGTAGTCATTTTATGGATTTTAATAATTCTGAATAGAAATGGGGATAACCAATTATTTTTTTTAAAGTTTACACTGTGTTTGCTATAAAGACAAGTGACAGTAGTAAATGGTAAAGTATTAAGTCTGTAATATTAGGACAATTTTGGTATAATTCTTTTCAATGTCATTGGTGTGCCATGGTACAATTCTTGCAAAATTCAAAAGGTATGATGATACAGTAAATTTTACTCGTAGATAAACCAGTATTATTCTCTGGAAAGGACTTAAGTCAAAAATCTGTAACCTTGATCTTATCAGTGTCATATCAACCTGTGTTAATTGACTAGGAGTTGTCAATTTATAATTTACACTTTCAAATAATATAGTAATTTGAAATGCTTCATCAGAATTATAAATGAGAAGGTGTTCCATCAGTCTATAATACTATGTATTATACTTTCTGTAAACAATGTAACAAGAAAAGGCAGGAACAGGACATCGATGCTGGACTTCCGGCAGGCAGATTTTGCATTATTTAAGGAACTGGTCAGGAAAGTACCCTGGGAAATAGTTCTTAGTGGCAAGGGGGTCCAGGAAGGTTGGATGCACTTCAAGAATGAAATCTTGAAGGCGCAGGAGCGGGCTGTCCCTGTGTGTTGTAAGAAGAGTTGTAGGGGCAGATGGCCGGCCTGGGTGAGTAGGGAGCTTCTGAAGAAACTAAGTAAGAAAAAGGATATATCACCATTGGAAAGAAGGGGACATAAGCCATGTAATGTTGAAAGATGTTGTTAAGTCGTGTAGGAAAAAAATCAGGGAAGCAAAAGCCCAGCTGGAGCTCAATTTGGCCACTTCTGTTAAGGATAATAAGAAGAGTTTTTATAAATATATCAATGGTAGAAAGAAGGGCGGCAGCGACCTCCACTCCTTGTTGGATGTGGAGGGAAATATAGTAACCAAAGATGCAGAGAAGGCTGAGGTACTTAATGCCTTCTTTGCCTCAGTTTTCAACTTAAGGATGTCAGCTCGCTTGACAGTTGGCCCTCTGAAGTGGTTGATGGGGGCAGGGTGAAATATGGCCCTCCTGCAATCCATGAGAAGGAAGTTAGAGACCTGCTGAGCCGCTTGGACCCTCATAAGTCTATGGGGCTGGAGGGGATCCATCCTAGGGTGCTGAGAGAGCTGGCGGATGAGCTTGCTAAGCCGCTCTCCATCATCTTTCAGCAGTCCTGGCTCACTGGAGAGGTCCCGGAAGACTGGAAGTTGGCCAATGTGACACCCATCCATAAGAAGGGCCGTAAGGATGATCCAGGTAATTACAGACCTGTCAGCCTGACCTCGGTCCCAGGTAAAATTATGGAGCAGATAATACTGGGTGTAATCATGCATCACCTGCAGAACGGCCAAGAGATTAGGCCTAGTCAGCATGGGTTTAGGAGGGGTAGGTCCTGCCTGACCAACCTGATCTCCTTTTACGACCATGTGACTCACCTGGTGGATGAGAGGAAGGCTGTGGATGTGGTATACCTGGACTTTAGCAAGGCCTTTGACACTGTATCCCACAGTAGACTCCTAGAAAAGCTGGTAGCCCGTGGCTTACACAGAAGCACTCTGTGCTGGGTTAGGAATTGGCTGGATGGCCGAGCCCAGAGAGTGGTGGTGAATGGTGTTTCTTCCAGTTGGAGGCCAGTCACCAGTGGTGTCCCCCAGGGATCGGTGTTGGGTCTAGTCCTGTTTAATATCTTTATTGATGATCTGGATGAGGGGATTGAGTCCATCATCAGCAAGTTTGCAGATGATACCAAGCTGGGAGGAAGGGTTAATCTGTTAGAGGGTAGGATGGCCCTACAGAGGGACCTGGACAGACTGGAGATCTGGGCTGATTCTAATGGGATGATGTTTAATAAGTCCAAATATTGGGTACTTCATTTTGGACACAACAATTCCGTGCAGAGCTACAGACTGGGGACAGAGTGGCTGGAGAGTAGTCAGGCAGAAAAGGGCCTGGGAGTGCTGGTTGACAGGAAGCTCAGCATGAGCCAGCAGTGTGCCCAGGTGGTTAAGAAAGCCAATGGCATTCTGACCTGCATCAGGAATAGTGTAGTGAGCAGGACCAGAGACGTTATTGTCTCCCTGTACTTGGCACTGGTCAGGCCTCATCTTAAATATTGTGTCCAGTTCTGGGCCCCTCAGTTTGGGAAAGATGTCAGGATGCTGGAGTGTGTCCAGACGAGGGCAACAAAGATGGTGAAAGGTCTGGAGCAAAAGCCCTATGAGGAGCGACTGAGGGAGTTGGGGCTGTTTAGTCTAAAGAAGAGGAGGCTCAGGGGAGACCTCATTGCTCTCTACAACTACCTAAAAGGAGGCTGTAGTCAGGCAGGGGTTGGTCTCTTCTCTCAGGTGACCAGTGACAGAACTAGAGGGCATGGACTTAAGCTTCTTCAGGGAAAGTTTAGGCTTGATGTTAGGAGAAAGTTCTTCACTGAAGGGGTGATTGGCCATTGGAATGCACTGCCCAGGGAGGTGGTGGAGTTGCCGACCCTGGAGGTGTTTAAGGGGAGATTGGATGAGGCACTTTGTGTCATGGTTTAGATGATGGTGTTAGTGTTGGTGTTAGTTTTGTGTTATAGGTTGGACTCGATGATCTCGGAGGTCCTTTCTAACCATATGATACTGTGATACTGTGATACTAGTGAAAAGTGTTAGGTTGCTAGTATGATTTTTGAAATTTTTAATTGTAAATACTTAAAAAATTCAGATTATGTCTGTGAATGCTACTGTTGTAGTTCAAGTTTCATATTAAATCTAGCTAATTAAATAAAACTAATAATACACTATAAAATAATGAAACTGTTCTTTGTCAGAGTAGGGTGAAAGCAGAGTTAATTATTCCCATAACTTGCGTATTATCTATGAAATTCATAACATGATGCAAAACTTTCACCTTCATCTAAAGCAGCTTCTTCATGTCAGCTGAAATCCTAATGTACCCAAATGGATTTATTAATTTACAATGACAAAAAAGAAAGATGCAAAAGAATTCCTTTTTAAAAAATCATTATCTGACAGTTGATTTCTAAAAAGTTGCTTAAGGCTTTTGTTGACATAATGATGTAAAGAGTGTCATTTACACGTAGATCATTCTGCAGGCAATTGGCTATACATTTATTCATTTTGACTATGAGAGTAGGAGGAATTATCTGGCCTTAAGGCTGCTCTTTTGATCTAGAATGAAATTACTGTTGTAGCTATAATCTTTGTTGTCAAAGAATATTTTTCCTTTCCATAAAACAAAAGAGTGGATGGATCACGTAGTTAGAACGGCATCAGATTCGTGGGATCTGAAGCAGTTTCCTCCACAATTAAATGTACTTCAGTCAATACGAGTTCAAGATGAGTAAGTCCAGGAGTTTAGAGCAATAGAGTTGATAATCCTTTCAGATAGCTCAAACAGCCATTTGTAGTTTCAGAATGTTCATCTGTCAAGTCAGGGAGACATTGCATTTATCTGTGTTCAGAAAAACATCTTTGTAGGATATGATTCTTTTTAATCCTGCAATACTGTTGTTAAAAAGAGAAAATATTATTAAAACGGATATCTCTTCACTGTAATAAACCATAAAGCATGTTACTGCTAATGAAAGAGTTACCTGTACTGTGATTACAAAATAAATATTAAATTTTTTTTTTGCTAAGGATTTTGCCTTTGGTGTCATTTTGGGCTTTAATAGTCACTGAAGTAAAAGCACTCTGTGTTCATGTATTTTTTAAAAATAAAAATTAGTCCTGCCTTTTTTTTGCTATTTGAAGGAGGAAAAAAAAAAGAATGATTGACATATTTCAGTCTATTTGGAACAACGCATCTATAACCAAATTCTACATCCCCACCCCTTGATAACTATACATCACCACAAATGCTGTAGAGCAGACATGAGCGAATGGGTCCACAGTTAGGAGGGCGTTGAATTCTGGGACTGGATTCAGAGATGCGTGGATCTGGCATCAAGAGCAATCAGACAAATGAGGTCCTCGCTGGACTTCGGCCGTCAGAGAAGGCAGCGAAACACTTGTGATCTCTCATTTTTATGCTGAGTATGCTGTATATGGAATGGACTACTCTGTGGGTCCATTTGGGGTCACCCTCCCTGCAGGTGTGGCCTTTTTCACTAGCTGGAGGATGGCTTTGGTTGCTAAAGGAGTAGGTATAAATATGGGCCCTTCTGCATACCAATATTCCATATTATGACTTCTAGAGAGAAAGTGTCTGAAAAACATGAAGTTAGTTTTCAGAAAATGAAGTCACTTCAGACTAAGGCCGAGCCAGAATCAGGAAACAGACCCAGTTTAACTCAAACCATAACATGGTCATGTCTCCCTGCAGAGAGGTAATTTAGGACTCTGGAATCCCGTAAATGTTTGAAGGGGGCATCTGGGGGTGCCCTATTCCAGATGACTACCTGAAGTGGAAGTACTACTACCAGCAGGCAGGTCAGATAGAGTTTTGTGTAAATGAGTGTTGAAAAACTCCAAGGGTGGGGATTCCACAAATTCTCTGGGCAACCTGGCCATTGCTGCAGTACCCTTGAAGTGAAAAGTACATTCCTGATGGTGAGTAAAAATCAAGGCCACAGCAGGAGTTACTCCTAATCTGCAGGCAACAACATGCATTGTTTTACAGTGGTCTGTGCTATGGAAGCTGTTTAAATTAGCCTTTTAACAGTGGAAGAACTGCCTGCAGTATTCTGCCCAGTTTTCAACTGAAGCTTTTCACACAGTCTGAAGTAATCAGAAGCATGATTTTTCTGAGGGACCGTGGTCTAGCTGAGCTGCTTCCACAGAACCTCATTGGCATCCCATTGGTAGTTTGCTTTGCTTCTGTGTGCAGTCAGGAAATTTTTCATGGAGAACTTATTTAAAAGGCACAGTAAAATGTTGAGGCTTTTGTTCTTTCAAATAGGAACTGTGTCCTTTACAGTATGAACCAGGTTGGAAATTAAGTCACATATCAGTAATAATTGTTAAGCCTGTGAGAAAGAATATAATTTTTCTGTGCAAGATAGGCACAAAGTAATACAATTAAATAGATTTTATAAATGCTTTGTAAAATGGGGAAAAAATATTGTTTCAGTCAAGTCATCTTGCTAGTAGTGTCAAGCTAAAATTTTATTTTGAGTGTGGCTAGTCTACTCTAAATGCCTTCTTAAATATTCTCTTCTTGCCAGCTGTTATATTTAACACTTCAGGCACCACAACAAAGCATGTATGATAACAACCACTGATAAATTTCCTTATGAAAAGAAAAGGAAATTTAATAGCAGTGATCAGCATGGATTCATTGCGGGGAGATCATGCTTAGCCTATCTGATAGCCTTCTGTTATACTATCACTGGCTGGGTAGATGAGGGGAGAGACAGGATGTTGTCTACCTCGACTTCAGCAAGGCTTTTCACAGGTAGGTTTAGGAAGTTTGGGCTAAATGAGTGGACAGTGAGATTAGCTGAGGACTGACTGTATGGCAGAACTCAAAGGATTATCATCAGCTATGTAGGGTCTAGTTGGAAGCCTGTGGCCAGTGGTTTTGTCTAGCATTGGTACTTGATCCGGTCTTGTTCAGCATATTCTTCAATGAACTGGGTGAGGGGACAGAGTGTACACTCAGCAAGCTTGCTGGGAGGAATGGCTGTTACACCAGAAGGCTGTGCTACCATTCAGTGAGACCTGGACAGGCTGGAGGGTTGGGCGGAGAAGAAGCTAATGAAGCAAAGTGTAGGGTTCTGCACCTTGAGAGGAATAACCTCATGAACAACTACAGGTTAGGGGTTGACCAGGAAGCTGGACAGCAGCTCTGTGGAGAAGCACCTGGGAGTCCTGGTGGACGAGTTAACCATGAACCAGCAATGTGCCCTTGCAGCAAAGAAGGCCAATGGTGTCCAGCAGTAGGTCAAGAAGAGTGTGGCCAGCAGGTTCCAGGAGATTATCCTTCCCTATTGGGACTGCAGCTGGAGTACTGTCTCCAGTTCTAGGCTGCACAGTTAAGAAAGACAAGGAACTACTAGGGTCCAGTGGAGGGCCACAAAAATTACTAGGGGACTGGAGCCTCTGTCTTATGTGGATATGCTGAGACACCTGGGTCTGTTTAGTCTCGAGAAGAGAATAGTTAGAAGATAGCTTATAAAGATCTACATGGCAGGTGTAAAGAGGATGGGACCTGACTCTTTCCAGTGTTGCCCTGCAACTTGACAAGGGACAACAGGCACAAACTGGAGCACAGGAAGTTCCACCTGAACATGAGGAAAAACTTCTCTACTGTGAGGGTGTTAGAGCACTGGAAGAGGCTGCCCAGAGAGGTTGTGGAGTCTTCTTCTCTGGAGATATTCAAAACTTGCCGGGAAGCATTCCTGGACAACCTGCTCTAGATAAAACTGTTTTAGCAAGATGATTGGATTAGATGACTACCAGAGGTCCCCTCCAAACCCTACGATTCTTTGAGTCTGTAATTCTTTTCTTTTTTTCTGTAACTCCTTTCTTTTTTTCTGTAATTTGTTTTCTTTTTTCTTTAAATTTAAAATTATTGCCTATTTTGACCAATTTGCTTCTACACCAAAACTACACGGCCACCTTGTTGACATATCTTGGGGATCCTGGATTACCTGTGAAATACAAGGAAACTGAAGGTAATTGGCACTTATTAAAGTGTTTTTTTCTCTTTCATACTATTAGTATTATATAATCTAAACCTCTTCATGTTTCAATCTATGAATAGAATCTTTACTTTGAAAGACATTATGGGGTTAAAATCAAGATTGATACTCTGAAACAAAGTCCAATAGATGCTAACAATGACAACTTCTCCTCCCTGCCTGGCCAAAGACTTGAGCTGAAGCAAATCTCTCTGCAGAGGAAGTAATAACTTCTGAGTCCAATTGATCTTCTTCCGTTCCTTTGAGATTGTTCACAAGGTCTTGATTCAGGTTCCTCTGCAAAACTAAATATTTTAAGCTGTGAGTACTGTAAATGGAGAGTGAAATTTGGCTGCTAGTTCATGTAATATCTGATCATCAATCTGCAACCGAAAAGCTAGTTGAGTGCAGTGGGAAGGGATGGACAGGAGAGCAAGAGCTGCTTCTCAGGCAAGAGCTAACTGTTCTGTGACAGGAGATGGCAGCTGTTCCAGTCATACTGAATTCTTCCCAAGACATGGATCATGGCAAGAAGATGTTATCTCTGTTCTACTGTAAGCTAAATGGTGACTCAGGCAAAACTGACCAGAGAAATCCACTACACAGTTCAGAAGAAACAGAGCAAAAGCAATCTGTTAATTCAGGTCCCAAAATATAGAGTGTACTGTAACTAATGCATTAAAACAAGGATGAGGTCTCACTGTGATTGCAATTTGTGTTATGCAATAATTAAGTCTCAGTCTAGATTAGCGAGATATAATTGTTACCCTTATTGTCTGTTCTTGGAGGAATTACAGTGATTTTTTTTTCTCTAGCATTACTTTTTCCTGTATTTAAATTTCCTGATCAAAGTGAAACAAAAAAATGAACGGATGAAATGGAAATTCTGTATGTACGCTATTTCTCTCACTCTTGTGTATGCACATACATATTCTGTGTGACTTTGGAAATATCGGTAATTATGTCTCAAGATGTACTGTAGCAGCAGGACAAAAGGCAAGGCTATAGATACAGATTATTAAAAACATGAAAAACATCAGCGGGTAATTTAGATCCAGATTTGTCTTTGTCAGCTAAAAAAAGCCTTGTGATATCGTGACTTGTACAACGAGTTTTTTACAAAATATTTTTTTGTTAGGAAACACCATCTATACTGAAGTCTTGCCAAGAAATGGGTAATTAAAGTAACAACAAAAGATATTTTATTAACAACCTAGTTCCAATCATGAACAGAATAGGAAAAAAAAAACACCAAACCCTTCAGTCCTGAGATCAGAGGATTCCATTTCTAAAGGAAGCTTTTATTATAAGTATTTCTGGAAAAAACCCAAATGAATCCACAAAAACAAGAGATGTTCTTGGAACAGCACACCTCTCGAATGAGAATTCACATTAGGATGTGGTGTACCTGAACCAGAAACAAAGACTGAAGTGCCACATGATTTCCTTACTTCTCCTATTCTGTTCGTGTGCTCTTTAAACTGTATGTGCAAAAAGGAAAGCAGCGAAAAGGAACCTTAGCTTAGATCTTTGTTAAAGCTGTTGCAAGAGGTTAGCTTTTGGTTTTCAAATGTTTTCTCTCACCAAGGCTACCTTCTCAACTCATGTGAAAATCTGATTATCTGAAAGGTATTTTTATTTTTAGCCTTTCTGCTTCCTTCTCTTTCTTTCAGAGTAAGAAATAATGGCAAAATAGGGAGATGAATATGTCTATCTAAATACATGTGTTGTGCACATGCACATATAAATGGTTAGAAAGCAAGAAAAGACAAAGTAAATTACAGGGCATTAATTTGTTCGGGTTGCATATTAGTCAAGAAGTTCAATCTCAGGTTTTATATTTGAGTTAAAAATCCTGTTGAAGGATCCTGATGAAATAATAATAATGACAATCTCTTTTCTCATTCCACAATGGAATTTTTGCTAAGGGAGAATAGATTAGGTATCACACTCATCTTTTTACTCGTAGTTAAAGTTTGTTAGTACTAGAACTGAAAATTTGTTCTTTCTCACTGGAGTATTTCACAACAGTATGTGCAGTTCTATAGCAGAATTTCATCTAGTAGCTAATGCTACACAAGAAGCCACTTGTGCTTTCCTGCATTACATTGCAGCTAAATGTATAGGCATATCTGCACTAAGATTTCAGATACTTACTTGTTCAGCTCAGAAAAGCATTAGTTCAGATATATACAAAATTATTTGTTCTGGTTAGGTAGGTGTGAATCAAGTCTTACAAATGCTTGGGAAGTTCATTTTAGTTCCTGGTGAGCTATCATCATTTATAGAGAGACATCATTTCCTGTTATGGGCACAAATCTCATTCATAGAATGTCCTGTAGTTATGTTTTATCTCACCTTAAAAATAATAAAAGCTGTATGGGATGATCTTTCATTTGGTATGTATCAACTGTTAAATCTGTTTACCTGATAGACAGCAAAGAATGGAATAAATTGAATATTATTGGACAGTAAAAACATGTTATTCGAGCACCTGATTCCTGGTCTATATAGTATTAGAAGGCTAGGCCAATTAATGTTTTAATCACACAGAAATTAAATGTTCAAAAAATAGCAAGATGTGGGGGTATGTTTAGAAATCATAGAATCATTTGGTTTGGAAGGGACCTTTAAACGTCATCTAGTCCAATCCCCCTGCAATGAGCAGGGACATCTTCAACTAGATCGGGTTGCTCAGAATCTCATCCAGTCTCACCCTGAATGGTTTCAGCGATGGGGAATCTACCATCTTTCTGGACATCCTGTTTCAGTATTTCACCACCCTCATCGTAAGAAAATTTCTTCTTGATGTCTAGTCTAAATCTACCCTATTTTAGTTTAAAGCCATTACCCCATGTTATAACAACAGTCCCTGCTAAAAAAGTTTATTCAGTCCTTTCTTAGAAGCCTACTTCTACTGAAAGGCTGCTATAAGGTGTCTCTGGAGCCCTTGCTTCTCCAGGCTGAACAACCCCAGATCTCTCAGCATTTCTTCATAGGAGAGATGTTCATCCCTTTGATTGTTTTTGTGGCCTTCCCCTGAATCAGCTCCAGCAAGTCCATGTCTTTGCTGTGCTGAGGACTCCAGAGCTGGATGCAATACTCAGGTGGGATCTTGCCAGAGTGAAGTAGAGGAGCAGGATGCAATACTCAGATGGGATCTTGCCAGAGTGGAGTAGAAGAGCAGAATCATATCCCTCTTAACCTATTGGGCACAGTTCTTTGATGCAGCCCAGGATCTGTTGACCTTCTGGGCAGCGAGCACACATTGCCAGTTCCTGTCCAGCTTTTCATCCACCAGCCCCCTCGGCAGCGCTGCTCTCAATCCCTTCATCCCACAATGTGTGTTGATACTGTGGATTTCCAGGTACAGGACCTTTCACTTGGCCTTGTTAAACCTCATGAGGTTCATAGAGGCCAACTTAAGCTTGTTCAGATCTCTCTGGATGACATCCAATCACTCAGTTGTGTCAGCTGCACCATTCAGCTGGGTGTCATCTGCAGACTTACTGAAAGTGCACTCAGTCCCACTGTCTATGTCATTGCTAATGATATTAAATCTACTTACACCAGTACAGACCCTTGAGGGACACCATTTTTCACCAGACTCCACTGGGACATTGAGCTGGTAACCACTGCACTCTGGATGTGACCATCCAACCAATTCCTCATCCACTAAAAAGTCTGCCTATCAAATCCATATGTCTCCAATTTAGAGAGAAGCATGTTGTGGAGGACTGTGTTAAAGACCTTACAGCAGTCTAGGTAGACGACATCCATAACTCTTCCCCTGTCCACTGATGTAGCTACTCATTCGTAGAAGGCCACTAGGTTGGTCAGGCAGGACTTGACATTGGTGAAGCCACACTGGCTGTCTTGAATGATCTCCTTGTCCTTCATGTACCTTAATGTAACTTCTAAAAGGATCTATTCCACAGTCTTCCCAGGCACAGAGGGAGGTTAACAGGTCGGTAGTTCTCAGGGGGGTCCTCTCTATCCTTTTAAAAAATGATTGCAAATTTTCCTTTTTTTTTTTTCTGTCACCAGGGACTTCACCTGATTGCCATGATTTTTCAAATATCATGGGGAGTGGTTTGATATCTACATCAGCCAATTCCCTCAGGACTCTGGGATGCATTTCATCAGGTCCCATAGACTTACGTATGTTTAGGTTCCTCAGGTGGTCTGATATTTTCTTACAGTGTGGTGCACTACTCCCCGTGTTGAGATTCATCCACTTGAGAGGTGTAGGAAGAGAGGTTGCCAGTGAAGACTGAGACACAAAGTTACTGAGTACCTCAGCCTTCTCCTTATCTGTTGTTGCCAGTTTGCCTTTGCCTGATTGTTTGATGGCTAAGGTGTGGGATATTTTCAAGTTTCTGAAATGGAGATACACTGATTGAAGAACTGTAGATTTCAGAGATCTAAAATAAGGGCTAGTAAGGCTATCTGTCTATTTACACTACATTGTTCCTTATAGTGAATGATCTAGTTTGTTGTCATGTTATTTGGATCAAACTCCATAAATTGAAGCTTCCACCACTTAAAACTATGAATTGCTCAAGACAAGGCCTTATAGGGGCATATATTCTGATATTAATGTTACTTTCTGCTTCAGAGTAATATTCAAAACCCAGAAATAAGTAGATGGAGAGAAATGTAGTATCTGCTGGGAATTAACAGTTCAAAAAGGGTAGTAGATTGTTTTAGCCTTTGTTAGTGTGCATCTGTCTTTTTTTCTGGCTCTAACTGCAGATTTGTTTTCATCTCAGCTGTCCACTACTAACCCCTAAATCTCTGTGTGTGTGCTAGCTTTCAGAGTTCCTTCCAGTCGTACTGTCCTGATTTTGGTTTATTTTTCCCCAGATGTATTACCCTGTGCTTTTGTACGTCTAATTTGTTACTTCTTGCATGTGTCTCAGACTTAGTGTCCCTGCTGTTGTTGTCCTCAGTGCAGTATATAAGTACTTCCTAATTTAATACTATGCATGAATTTATTTCTACTGTTTGCTCATCCTTGTATCATTAATGAAAATGCTAAATAACAACAGACCTAATATTACACCTGACACAAAAAGGAAAGTTCGTGCGACCATTTATGACTTATTATCTAAGCAGAGCTTTTCTATTAGTACTGCATTTTTCATTTCAATTGCAAAAAAATCTGCAGGTATGAAATTCCATGGATGTTATTTAAATGCTTACATTAAAGACACACAAATATTATAATACTTCTGTTTCTGCATCCTAAGAAAAAATTGCCTGCTTCTGGATAGTTAATTGACCCAGTAATTTCTTTTGAACGTGTGGGTTGGTTGTTTCCTGCTTGAAATAATTAGCCAATGAAGCCCATACTAGAGATACCTGCAGGAAGCTAACAACTAGTACATTGGTGAAAAGAGTTTTTAACACACTCCTATGTTGTTTTTTTCTTTTTTTTTTCTTTGCCAGATGGAGGAACAGACGCATGTGTAATGCACACAAAAACTTAAATACATGATCTCAGCTCTCAACCAGCAGCCACAGTGAAATGTAAAAAAATCAGTTGTAGCTACTCTATAGCAGTTGACTGCAAAGAGATGGACTCATTGCCCTAAAACCAAATTTCTAAAGTGAATATTTTATGTTCAACTTCCAAAAGCTCACTTAAAAAGTTTATTTCTGAGCAATAAAACTATCACCATCATTAGTGTGATTTATGGTTGCAAATCTTTAGATAAGTGGTAGCATACAGCTTCATTAATTCTTAGAAGTTCATTTTAGAGCCTTCGATAGGTGTTCTTGTACTAATGCTATGTGCTCTCCTCTATTTCTAAAGTATCTGTTTTTTGTGCTTCTTAGTGGCTGTATGCGCTATGATTGGAATGCTGATTTTAATTATTGGAATGCTGATTTGATAATTGTATTATTATATGTTATTTTTTTTACTCCTATACATACACTAGTCTCTTATTCCCAATATAACTAGCATTTCAGTCTCAACACAGAAAGAACACAATCACAGTTGTAGATGCATTGTCAGATCGTGCTTCGGTTTGCCAATTCCGTTGCTATATTAACGTGGGGTCATTGACTGTTACCAATATGAAATGTCATTAATATGGGCTAAATCAATGTGATTACCACAGAGGAAAAATTAATCACCTAGCTTGTCTTTTTCATTTGACTACCAACAGATAGAAATCTATAAACATAACGACAACTAAAAAGTACCTAGGTATGCTGTTTGTCCTCTTGATAATAATATCTTTGAGAAGTCTTCCTCAATGGACACATTCAACTTTTGATGTAAAAAAGTGAAAAATATTAAGTAAGTAAACATAATTTACAATCCTTTTTCTAACTCATAATAAATAGTCCTAATATTAAGTCATAAAATACTTCAGTAAAGAATCAAGGAATAAATAGAGAAGGTATAAGGGAGCGAACAAAAAGTAAGCCAAAAGGCTTTTATGCTGGTAACATGGAGCCTTTTTTGTTTCTGTGATCACCTGTGGGAAAAATTTAGATACATACACAAGAAGACATGATAAGCTTTGAAGGGGATTATATTTGGAAAAAAAAGCCAAAAGCTTTTGATAGTATTTGTGTTGTAAAAAACAAAGTACGATAATACATTAGAATGTGCAACTGAATTGTAAAGCCAAGAATATAACACAGAGGTCAAATCAGTTGATGAATGGTTCTGTGTTAAAAAGTAAATGAAAGGAATTTTGAGAAATAAATTATAAACTCTCTGAAAGGCGGTACATACTGAAATCATCATAAGTGCATAATGATTCATAGAAGTTTTCTCTTATTTGCATGTGAAATCTTATTTTGTTGCTCACACTTTTTGTGATCATTTTTGTAATTGGTTTTCGCTACCACAAAATGATAATGTCCTGCCTTCCAGTGCAGCCAGATCTGAAACTGCCTGAAAAACAGTTTCAAAGTCATAAGAATGACTAGCTATATAGAAACATGTATTTAGATTTGAAAGCAGGTATATTGTGGCACAATTGCTATCAATTTTATTTACTAAGGAGAAAGGAACACTGTAATTTGACATCTTAAAAATCAAATAGCTGTGAAACTCACATAACAAAAGTCAGTTTGATTCACAGAACTTTTAGAAAGCATAATGGATGTGGCATGTGGAAAAACGAAAATTGAGAAAAAATATTATTAATAATATATTGATATTATTACTTTCATAATATTCCACATATTATTAGGTTGTTGTAAAAATAATTACCATTTTGAACCATCAGTAGTATATCTCATCTTAGAATAAAATTTATTAATCAGAGTAAGAACCATTAGAATATATACATTTTTGCCAGCAAGAATGTCTTTGCCAACAAGTCTACTCCAATAGCACAGAATTCTGGAGTCTGGGAACTGATGAATTGTTCAAGGGCATTTTGAGCTGCTGCTTGGTTGCACAAAACCTTCGCCTGCAGGAAGTTGTCTGGGTGCTTGAAAATTTGGTAAACGTTGGGAGAGAGATCCCGTTAAGTAAGCAGGGTGAGGTAGAGTTTTGTAGCCCAGTTCGTGCAGCTTTTACACAGTCATTCATGAACCATACAGTCACGGAGAACAATTGGTCCTTTTTGATTGATCAATGTTGGATGAAAATGTTTCAGTTCTCTTTGTCCTACTGCCTTTGTCAGTTGCTTGTAGCTTGGGTTTATTTAGAAATGTTCAGTTTAGTGGCACTCCTTTTTAACAATTCTCACGCTCTTCAGCATCCAGTAACTTTAATATCCTATATATTGACAATCAGGACAAGAAAAAGGCTAAAAAATATGAAAATCTATATTTTGCAATCAAGAAATCCCCCTTTCTTCCCTGGACTGGTGTGATTTTCAAAAAATCCTAAGCAAACAAAACAACAACTTCGGGCTCCCTAGTTTTATTTAGCTTAGATAGCTCATCTTTTTATAACTGCTAAAAGATTCAAAGCTCCTACTGGACTCCACTACTCTCAGTCTCCAGTGTCACCAGTGACTCTGAGAAGTTGACCTAAGTCCTCCCTAAATCTGTTTCCAACTGTGTGAACATACATTCATAGAACACCTCTGTTAGATACATCTGAACATGTAATGAATTAATAATAAATTTATTCCACACTATGACTCAACATAACTGAAATACGGAATGCAAAAACTGGATTAACTTTTGTTGAAAAAGCTGAGAAAAGAAAAACAAAATATCTTTAAATTTGGGGCTGGGGGTTAGTACGTATTTTTATTCTTGGCTTGGTAAACTGAACTCTTGAGCTTCCTGGAGCAGTGGAGACTTAAGAGTTTACTGTATAATTCAAAGTTGTCCTTCAAAAATAACTCTGATATTAATGGATAAAAGAATATATAGCTGAAGACTGAAGGAGTATTAGTGTAGAGTACTTTAGTATTAAACAAGATATACAAATATTATGGGTCATATATGAAAAGATAACATAACCTGGATGTTTCCTGTGGAGGTTAACATGTCAGTCACAGAAAAATGCTCAAATTCAGCAGCATTTTAACTAAATGACAAAGTAGTGGAAATTCGGCAATTATAGATCTTTACTCATGGCAGTGTGGTCACTGAAGCCTAAATCAGTCAGTATATTAATTGCTTATTTATTACAGACCCTACATGTTTACTCTTTGAGCAAAAGGGGATATTCATGGCATCAAGCAATTGCATTAATGTAACAGATTAGAGCTGCTATATTGTGCATTGAGATTCTTCATCAAGAAGTGAACTCAGAGAAAGTGTAACTTCTGTTTGTACACTTCTCCCTCTGTAAAGTGCGTTGAAAACTTTCCCAGAGGATGAATGGCTGGAGGATTTTCCGTTAACAGCATCATTTGGATGACTCCAGTTGGAATTTCTTTTGTTCAGTGTGAAGGTGACCTTATATAATAGTCTTAGAATAATAGTAGATATATCAGAGGTGGAAAAAAAAAAGATATTTTAGTAATTTTATTCTGGTGTGATAAAAAAAGAAGCCAGGATATCCTAAAAGATGATCTTGCCAGAATGTACTTGAATTGTTCTGTCCAAGGTCTGTAGTCTTCATCAATACCTGTAGTACAAACTTGACTATGAAGACAAGAGCTTCTGTGTATTGATTTCCATTTGGAACAGAAAGATTCTCGTCCCCTTTATTTACCTGTACAAAATAAATGTAAAATTACCTAGTCCCATTTGTGTCATACTCATTCATCAAAATTATTTCCGGAGTTGACTTCCGTCTGTGTGGTTTGGCCGGTCAAGGGGAAGGTAGTCCCACTCTACTCTGGTGCCACCCCACCCTGAGTACTCTCTGCGGTTTTGGGTACCACAGTACAGAGAGGACATCAAGCTACTGAATAGTGTCCAGAGGAGGTCTCAAAGTTGGTGAAGGGTTTAGAGAGGAAGCTGTATAAGGAGTGGCTAAAGACACTTTGTTCGTTCAGCCTGGGGAAGAGGAGGTTGAGGGGAGACCTCATCGCAGTATACGGATTGAGAGGAGGAGGAGAAGCAGGCTCTGATCTATTCTGTCTGGCTACCAATGAGGAAACGTCAGGAAGATGTGGCGAGGAGTTTTAGATTGAATATTAGGAATTTCACTCAAAGGGTGGTTGAGCACTGAAACAACCTCCCCAGGGAAGTAGTCATGGCACCAAGCCTGACAATATTGAAGAAGTGTTTGGA
The DNA here is from genome assembly GCA_033556795.1 of Tapera naevia. NCBI lineage: Eukaryota > Metazoa > Chordata > Aves > Cuculiformes > Neomorphidae > Tapera > Tapera naevia. The sequence goes on along the minus strand of JAUMJJ010000172.1, from coordinate 9,084,114 downwards.
CAATGCCCTCAGACACATAATGTGAATATTGGGGTTGTCTTTTGCAGGAATAGGAGTTGGACTCAATGCTCCTCCTCAGGACATTCTATGATTCTGTTGTTCTATGATAAAAATATATACAGAACGGATATAAGTAAAGATTTGCTGTTTTCTCTTACTAACATTTAATTTCCCTGCCAAGTCTTTTACTGCTGCTAAGTACTTTTGCTTGAATATGTAATTTCTGAGTAAATAAGTAAATTTCTAGTGTTGTATGTGTCAAGGGCTGTGTTTCAAACCATAGACAAACTTCCTTTTCTTTTGTCTTAAACACAGTTTTTGAGCCATATTTTGGGATTAAATGGTTGAAACTAGTTCAAAAGGACTAAAACAAGGTCGCAGGCTTTTGCACCTGCTAAAATGCTCTTTGTGCAAGCGTGTGAAGAGAGGTCAAGCATCAGTCGCTACAGTTTTGGGAAGGGCCTGGAGGGGCTTAGTGATCCTGAGACCAACTGTGTGTGCCCATCTGGAGTGACCTAGTGACAGCTTATGTAACACAGAGCTCATCCTGAAGAAACACCAAGAGGGTGTAAATGGGCGTGATCAGCTGACATCAAGTACATAAAGGGGAAAGTCTCCCTATTTTGAATGGATGTTCCTATGTTCTCAAGGATCATATTTCATCGTGGGATCTCTTGGAAAGGTGAGACTGTATTTTGCCACTAATTGTCTGTTCCTCTTTTTAATCTGTGTCTGTTTTCTTTACCCAGATCCTTCTCTTTCTCTGCATTTCCTTTCCAAGAGAGGCATGTTTTTGGTTTATGCAGTTTATATATGTACATTTCTTATGCTTCGTCACAAATTGATAGTTATTTTACTGTAATAGATGACTGTATATTTGCAAACTGCCTTAGAATTGATAAATTAGTTCAAAATAACCATATAATTTCATTTTCACTTTAATTCACTTCACAGAACTCCACTTTAATAAACCATGTCCCTGTTCAGCTTACAGAACCAGAGTGGGAGAGGGGATCAGGACATGACATTTGAGTCCGCCTTGACTGGTCCAAACTAATGTTTTTGATGGACTTGCTTGCTAGTTGTGGCTGGTTAATGTCTAACAAAGACAAATTCCATTTTAAAGATGTTATAAAAATGCACACAAAATAAGAAAACCACAGAACTATACACATTGCTTATCTGAAATGGTCTTTGCTCTTCACAGTTTTCTGGCTTCTCACAAATCTTAATGTTTGGTCCCACTATTGTTGAGGGCAAACTTATTTTGAAGGCTAAAATAGCAAATCTCCAAGAAAGCTATTTTTTAAAACTTTATTTTGAACAATGTGGTTCAGCTGTATCCGTGTTAAAAACTGGTTGTGAAATTATGTGAGTTATGAAAGATTACATGATAAGGTAAAGAAGGTAGGATCTATAATCTGCAACATCTGAAACATTTTCTGCTGCCTTTTTACAAAAAGTACATAATTTTTTTGACAAGTATAATACTGTTTCTGCTGCCATTTGGGTCCAATGAACAGACTTCCCATGTTTTCTTAAATTACATTCTGTGTTTGCATACATGTATTAAATCTTTGTGAGATAACTGCCTAAAATTCACCGTATAATTACATGAACTCTAGGTAAAGAAATAACTAAGAAAATGAAATTTGCTGGCAATAATCCAAAACTAACAAGAAATGTTTTTCAGTATTTAACATACCGAGAGGCAACTAAGTGTGACATTCAAGAACAATATATATTAGGATCTATCAGTAATAAGTCTGCAGTTACGTATCTATAGAAAAAATACTACATCTGCCTTTCAAAATCATACGTAGCACAATTTTTTTTGTTAAAGGTTTTTCGTCTAAGAAGTGACTAACAGTACTTTGTTCATCTTTCTCAGAAGAAAGATTGTAATAGGGTGTTTTGACTATCAACAGCTTTAGAAATAGAGTTAATTCCTTTTTCAGAAGCTGAGAAAAAATAGAATAGTACTTCGTAGAAGATAAATTACAGAATAAAGCATTTTTTCATACAGGGTTGATATTTTATTTAGAAGTATATTTTATAAAAATCATAGTAGATATAGATATTGGGTTTTTTTATAAAGAGTGTATTTCTTATAATATGAACTCCAAACCCATTCAAGCTGAGTCATAATCTTGTCGCTTATATAACTTCTTTACTGATGTAAATTCGCTTTGAACTGCTTGTATGAAGGAACTCTGCATTAGAACAAAAAGCAGAGACTTCCCTGATGATGACAGGGTGAGAGAGTTGGGCTTGTTCAACCTGGAGAAGAAAAGGCTCTGGGGAGACCTTACAGCAGACTTCCAGTACTTAAAGGGGCTACAGGAAAGCTGAGGAGGAGCTCTTTATTAGGGGGTGCAGTGATAGGATGAAGGGTAATGATTTTAAGCTGAAAGAAGAGAGATTTAGGTTAGATATTAGAAAGAAATTTTTTTACTGCAGAGGTGGAACAGGTTGCCTAGAGAAGTGGTGCATGCCCTGTCTCTGGAATTGTTCAGCACCAAATTGGATGAGACTATGAGCAACCTGTTCTAGTGCAAGGTATCACTACCTATGGCAGGACTCTTGAAACTAGATGATCTTTAACGCTTCTTCCAACCCAAACCATTCAATGATTCTTACGATTCTATGATTCGTGTTTGTATAATACATCTTTTCCCTCTTTTCAAACAAAGCCAAAACAGAGCTGTCTGTCCTCAAAGTCAACTGACTAGCTAGCACTGAATCTGCAAGATAACAGGGATATGGTGCAGAAAAGTAGGGTTTATATGTAAAAGTATCATTCAGTTATTATTAAGAATTAAGGTTTTGTAAAAATAAAATTTGCTTGGAAAGAAAACAAAAAACCCTCAGTTTGAAAGCCTCTTGAATCTTCTGTACAGTTTGGGATGGGAAATACAAAATATGGCTTATGTAGATAGTATATTTATTTCTAGTATTAATACTGAATTCTTCTTCATTTAGTCTTTTTTAAAAAAAAAAACCAACCAACTCACTGAATATTCTCCTTCATATGGTTTCCCAGAATAACCTATTCAGTTTTTATCATGGTTTCAGAAGGGGGTAGCATGTCTGACTGTATTCAGAGACATAAGTTCATCATAATATTTCTAAATTGTTGAATTTAAAAATTTCTGAATGAGTACAATTTTATGACTATTTCTAGTTATAAGTTTCCTTTAAGTGTTCTTTACCACTAAGCAAGAAATTAATCGGTGTCTTTAATATGAGTATAATGAGCATTGTCAACCATCATCTAGAGATACACTATCTCTGTAAACTTTGCAATTGATGCAGTTCTTAATGTTAGGAAGAGTTTTAAAATGTATTCATTTCTTCTTTATTTTTTAACTCTTTGGAAGGTAGCCAAAAGTAGATTATTGTTTGTAAAAAAGAAAAAACCTTGCTTTTAAAATTTACAACATCTGAAACAGTGTCCTTCTGCCCTGGAGACATTAATTAAAGAAAATGTTACGGCAGTTATTAAAAAAATGGAAGTGATGCTTCCTTTAGATCTACAGAATATATCATTGTTTTAAGAACCATAAACTGTATGAAATAACTTTGATAGCAGCCAATCTGCATAACTATTCCATATCTAGGATAGTAATTCGAGAAAGGTCATACTTATATTTCAGTGAGGTATCTTTCAAATGAAAAGTTACTTAAAGGGCTAAAATCAATTCGGTATAGAATATCGTATTTTCTGATGGGAATAATAGAGAAAAGATGACTGGAAGTTGTTTGTCATGATAAAATGAGATTTTACCTCTTGTTATTATCAGCCCCTACATTCATCATTATGTAGTATTCCTTTTTTTATTTATTGTATTGATTTATTTTATCGTCGAAGACTGTTTGTACTTGTATGAGATTCAGAAAACATTGATTTACTTAAATTATTCAATACTTTAGTGTACGGCTATTATGTCATTTAACACTTCAGACAAATCAATACACTTTAAAAAATTACTGTATTCAGAAGGTTTGCAAATGTACTTGTCTTGAATCATTAGTTTGCTTTAAGGTGATGACATTTTACAAATAATCTATTCTAAAACTCTAAGGGGTTATATATATGTATAAATGCATAAGTCATTACAAATAAAATGAATAACAAGTTTGCCTAAAGCATGGTGTGATGTAGAATATACCCTTAATTTTACAACATTATTCTCACACATATTATGGTATGGTCTTATAAAACTTGTTTTTCTTTTTAACTGGCAATCATGGCTGGATGTTAAGAATATTTAAACTTCAAAGACTGGAAAGTTTGACTCTTGGACACAGAACATATCTTCAGTTGCCTGAGGAAAGATCTAAGGCAGGGGATAAATCTTAAGTGCGAATGGATTTTTTGTAGTTAGGTTAGAGCCAAGAAGTATGTGTTCTAATATGACAAGTGAAAACACAGGAAGAGAAGTCCGTCATTGGGAAAGAAATCAGTGCCATGTTCATACTGAAATACACAGTCCTGAGACAATTGCTTTTTTACACTGTGATACTTTGGTCTTTATTCCTTGTACACAATTACTTACAGTGAACAATTTTTTTTTTCCAAAATAAAAAGCCTCATATTGATTAAAATAGGTATTGATTCACATTCAAAAAATTTAAATTTAAATGTACATTTTTTTGCAAAGAGTATACTAGAACAAAGAAGCTGTTGAACAAACAACTTGTACATCAACATTTATCTGCAAAAAATCTTTTTCACCTGCTAAATAGAGCAATGAGAGGCTGAGGGTTAACCCTGAAAGGATTTATTATTCAAATTTCAATGCATTGACAATGCACAAACTTTAGTATTTTGCTAGAAAGTATTTCATTTCCATCGATTTTACAATAAAAGATATTATTCAAATCTATATTTGTTTCTTTACTGGTAATTTACAACTTTGAAATTAGAGTGCATGCTGAATATTTGTTTTTACTGGATAGTTCAAGATTCTTCATGCTGAGATTGGACAGCTGATGAATTAACAAGATTTCTTTTTTTCCCCTTGTTTGAAGTTCCCTATTTCCATATGTCTCCTATTCCAGTTACAAGGGAATAAAATATCTGTTCTCAGTTTTCCTGTATTTGTCTCATCCCTTTCTCTAGCAGTGTTGACTCCTGTAGACTCATGTTAATTTACATTAATGCTCTGGACCAATGTCTCTATCACAAATAGAAGTACGCAAGATTATTTCTAAAGTGTAAAACTGTACATACAGTCCATATACATAATTCATTTCCATAGAAGCTTAAAGTTTAAACTTAACTGTGTTGCAGGATTCCTTCTCTGTGTGTTGCGCCGGAGTCCATGGAACTCTTTCGGATCTGGAAAATAAAAATCCTCTGTAGATAGCAGTATGATGATTGTGTTCAGTTATCTGTCCTACCTGAAACAGTATAGTTTGGTACTTAAGAAACACCTTTCAGAATCTTAAACCAACTGATTTTAAGATATCAGAATGCATTTACATTGAAATAATTAAATTTGCCTTAATTCTGAAAGAATTATCAAGGGGTTTCAACAGTAATGTGTTTTCTTCAGTATTTGCCATATTATTCATATCTTGTCAGATGCAGAAATATTTTCATTGGAAGGGCTAATGCTTGGGAATTACACAACTGTAATGTAGGATCACATTTATCTAGTGTGGTGCTTTAAGGAAGTACTCTCAACTATTTAAAGTATTAAAAAAGTTGTGGCTATTCTTAGGCTTTTTGTGGGTAATAGGGATATATTCATTCATTAATGGAAGGTGTACCTGCCTGTGGTGGGAGTAAAAGTTCCTTCCAACCCAAACTGTTACATGATTCTATGATTCTATGATCTTCTAGCCACATAGAAGTTTTGTCTGGTTTGGAGGGACACAGAGAGGAAGGGCCAACTGAAAATTCCCATTGTTTTCTTGGTGCACTACAGGGCACTTCTAAGAAGACTTGAGTCATGATACATCCTCTTCACTAGAGAATTCTCTCTTTCAAGGGATGGAACGTGGAAGGTTCAATGTGAGTGTGAATATAGTGTAGGAATTATATGCATATATAAGGAATTTAAATTTAATAATGATCAGCACACTTCCAGTTCCAGGAGAGAGACAGATTTTTTGTGGCTTGGCTAGGCATACCTTTCAACCAAAGAATGTATAATGATATATATTGAAATATCCAAAATGCTTTTAAGGAATTTGTACTTATTACTTGATGAAAGGTTGATTTCAGTAGGAGATTCTATGCAAGGGTAAGGATGGTCTTGACTGATTAAGACCCGCCGACATGTCATGGTGAGTAAAAACACCTAAACATGACAGAGAAATTCTACCCTAAAAATCCTGTCTTTATAACCAGAGCGTTTGAGTGCAGTGAGCCACCAGCAGATTGGATTGTTCCACATGTAACAATCGGGACATAGTGCGCTTAATTAATAAACATGCAGCCTTCTGGGTCCTTAAATCAGTAAGGCCTTTTGTGCTCCACTGGTTATGTCACAATATCCTTTCTTAAGGGATGCATGTGCCAAGATTGGAAAATGGCACAGCACATGCTTCATCTTGATTTCAGGATAGTAGGAAGCCAGCCAAGATCCCAAGGTAATGTCCAGACAGTTATGGAATGAGTTTAATCTTGTGGGAGGCAGAGTTTTTGTGTTTTTGAGATTCAGAGAGCAGAAAGGAGTGTAGTGGGATGACTTAAGGTAACATTAACTTAAGGGATGAGCTTCAGTTAACATGCTGCATGACCAGTGCCCTGAAGGAAGGCTTGGCACCCTGCACTCTTTTGAATGTACTGGTGACCATCCTGTTCGGCTTTTTCTGAATGCTAGCGGTAACTATAGCAGAGAACAATATTATTTCAGTGTTTCAGTACAGTGTCATTTTTTGGCACACTTGGGGTGTGTGATTTCAATATTATTGGTAAATGGCGTTTTGGGCAGAACCATGCATGTAAATATTATGCATGTAAATATGGTATGCACAACAATGGACAATTTATCAGATATACAAAAATCTGGCAAGTAAAGGGCCTCAGAAGTGTCTATTTAGGTGACTACCCTACAATTCTGACACTCAAGAAACTCAGGAATGCCAATCATCAAGTTGCTCACTGTAACAAAATCCCTCTTTCCTGCTTTCAGTTTCTACCAGGAAGAAACATCTGCAAGTGGGTTTAAACCCTTATGAGGTTGGCATGAGTTCATTCTAAAGAAATGTAGTCATCAGTTGCTTTTGTTTGTTCACAGGAAATTCAGCTTGTTGGGATAGCTATGCATTTGCTGTAGAACATATCTTTGCTCTGTAATCATGCCTTCTTTATTATAACAGTCAATGAGAACTGAGACAGTTCTGTGTCTGGCTGCTCTGTAAGTGCAGCAACTCTTAGGCAATAGTCAGTAGCCATAAACATGACCAAAGGTATCTGTAGTTATTTAACCCAGTATTATAACAGGAGGGGTCATGTTGTTGGGGGTTCCCAATAGCGCAGGTCTATTTACTGTTTTGGCATTTACAAATATGTTTTACTGTCACTTTGTATTAGATTTTTGAGTAATTGCAAGAAGACAGAAATTAAACTGAAATGTAATTGGTTTAGGGAACTACTTTGTGCCAAGCCGAATTAGTTTGGATAGAGGAAGCTGCCATGATATCTCTGTTACAGAATGAGCAGTAAATAAGGAAACCGCGCAGAGAGGTCTTACCATTTTCTACCACATCCTGAAGGATCCACTCCTATTGCTGAAAGTAGCCTATTGCCTAGCACTGTATAAGAACATGATCTACAGATACTGAGTTCACTTGCTACAAATACCATCTGCTGAATCATCGCTGGCTAGGACTATTAATGCTATAGGCTCTAGAAACACTTAAGTGTGTGCCTAGTCCTGTGCTTTTATAGGCATGAAAAATTCTGCCTTAATTCTTACAATCTTTCTTCTTTAATTGAAATTAATAATGTTGACTCATTCTCATTAAAAAAATCATATGAAAAATTGGCTTATGAGTCAGCTTTAGAGATGTGAAAATTGTTTTACGTAACATTCAGGCCCAACTGACTAGAATAATCCTGTAATTGCAGGGGAGGACAGAGTCAGTCACTTCCCTGTACTAGAGGTAATACTGTGGGGTTTTTTTATTTTCTGCTAAGGCATTAAAATCAGAAAAGTCGCAAACCTAAACGGTAGTTCCTAAATGGTAGCTGAGATCAGGAGTACAGCTATGAAGCATCTTGTATCACCCAGCAGCCGCTGCACACATGCACTGAATTCTTCTGGGAAGAAGATGAACTGGAGGGCATGTTCCAGGAGCCCACCAGGTCGCTCCACAGGACCAGACTGGCATTAGTATGAAGTGATATAATTTTATTCCATTTTCACTATAATACTTCCACTGGATTCAGTGTTTCCAGTCTGGTGTCATGGCTACATGGTAGAATTTGCTGGTTTAGCATCTTTTCGGCATCCCTTTACCAAATGTCAATATGTGAATGCAATATCCTTTGCCTACTGCCTGGTTTTAGAGGGCTTTCCATGATGATGGAAGTTTTAAAGTCCATTGCCCAACTGGAAAAGTCAAATCTCAGAGTCAATATCAAATGTCGCAACTTTCTTTCCACATAATCTTTCACTTCATGTGGGGAACAGTATCCTCAGCTTCTCAATTTGGAGTGTTGCAGTTACCCTTTTCTGTCTGCCCTTTAGAGTGACTGAATCCCATTCTGTGGAAGCTCACACATAAAAGAGGTGTTACCTCCTGTATCTTCTTATCTACTCACAGGCTGTGCTGCTTTTTTTGACTACTTTTTCTTTCACTTGGAGGTTTTTAAAATATTCCATTTTTATGTAGCACCAAAGTATGTTCTCTAATCAAGCAGTCACCAAAGGACCTAAGATAAAGTTGTTGCAAAGGCCAGGTGATAACGTCTACATAGAGACACTCTTGAACAAGATTCCAAATAACAGGAGTCTTGCTTTCTGCTGGCATTCCTGACTGCATAGGAAAGAGTATGGGTTCTGTGATAGCTGCGAGGAAGACGAGGAGAAGAAAAAGAATTCTGCACCCTAGGAACCAAAACATTCTATTACATGTCTGGCTAGCTATTTGACGACGTTAACTTCAGTGCTTAGGTTTAAGTTCTTCAAAGTCAGGTTAAATGGTATTTCAGATACTTCAAGTGGAAGCAAAATTAATTTAATTTCCTGAGAAAACACCTCTAGCGAGGGGGGAAAAAAAGTGTCTAGTACCAAGCACTTTCATGAGCTTGACAGAAATAGGCAGAGAACAAGCTTTACCCTACAGAGCAGATACGCATTTGTGCCGTTATTTCATGGAAAACAACAATGCTAACAAACACTCCCAGTAAGGCAAAACTGGAGGAGAATCAGGATGTTCACAGTATGTTTTTTCCTGGCTTAATGGTAATTCAGTACGTCATTGAATGCTGTTACAAAAAAGTTACAAGGCATACACTTTGTGCTATGTCTGCTAATGATTGTTTTGGCTTATCAATGAGATAAAACAAGGTCTTAACAAAATCCTGACCATAGAGTGCCTGACACCCTCTGCAGTTCCTAATAACACAACGATCAAGTGTCTGAAAGAAGCTACTTAAAGCCAGGTTCATTTTTCATGACAGCCAGCAGCATGTAGATAAATGTTTCAAACTGGTAATGACCTGTATTTATTCTCCTTTACTTCCAATCTAACCTTCCCTTTTAAAGATCCCACCTACTTCCATTTCTGATTGATAAAGCTGAATGCAGTCTCACATTACAATGTACTTTTTGATTCAATACTGAATTTTAGTATTCCCTTTGATTCTCGGATCTGCAGTATCCAGGCAGGAGCTGCTTTCTGTTTAATTATTTGGGTATCATTTTCAAAAGATGTGATGCTTACAAAGTTAATGCACTACTACTGGCAACATTTTATTTCTTGTGGTTTTCCTTGTTTTTGGTATCCTCTGGTTTGACGCAATACATTATTATATATTTCATAACTTGGTCCTAAGATGGATAGAGAAATCCTTTAATATTGATCTTAAAATTTTTTGAGCACATTTTAGTTCTGTATTCATGCATTATGGATGTATATCATTCATTAATTTAATTTGCAAAGGGATTACTTCAGTGTAATCTCATTAGAGATTATCATATTACCAGATAGCCTTGCCTAAGACAATCTCGTTAACTGTGCTTCAGAATGTTGCTTTAGATAACTATTTCATACCCCAGATATAAATTCATCACATGCTTCAGATTGGCTTTATTCCTCAAACTGACAAATGTTCTGTATGATGTGTGTTGAACACGTGTTCAATATCTTTAGGTTTGTTAATATGTCAAAATAGATGTTTCCAGTAAAATTTTAAGGAATATAAATGTGAGCAAAGGTTTAAAGTTCCTTGTATCTATATACTGTAATCATACTCACATAAGATACATGATTCCTATCTTTAAATTTTTAGATGTTGTTGCTCAGACTGGTTTTCATCCACATTTTATATAGCTGCTAGTATATAAAATAAACTATCTGAAACTAGTAACAGATTATTCCTGTTGATTTAAAATTAGCCATTATTGTTCCTGATTGTATAAAGATTAAGTCAAACAACAGAGTTGACCCTCACTTGACTGTAGGAGGAACAGTTTTCTATCACAAAATACATGGTGAGGAAGGAACTATGTTACGTGCAACTAGTGAGCAGTTTCAGAAACACGACAATGCAAATCAAGAAATGATGTATATGCAGTGATCATTTTGTTTTCTGTACGTTGTAGTTATAAATGTAAGAAGCCAGCCGGCTATGCTTTCTGGAATAAAGAAGGATAATGTTTGGGTTCAAGCTGATAGTAAAAGAAGGTTGATACAAACATAGTGAACCAAGTCCCCTTGTCATTCCGTAAACCTGCCAGTGAATTATAGAGTGTAATCATTCTGCCATTTTTTGTGCTGACTGAATCTTCGTTGCTGATCTTCCTACTTCACCAAGCAGGATGGAGAAGCTTTCTCCGACAGCTGTTTCAGTTCCCTAAACTAGCAATCAGCTGGCTTAATTCCCTCTTCAAACAGTTGTTCATTCAGCCCAAAAGGATGGTGCTTTTCCAGTACAAACTAATACACACGTCAAGGATGTGCTGTTTGCTTTTGGATAATCGCCACAAGTGATCTATTTACAGATTTCTGTACACTACAATATGATGATTTTAGACTATCACAGATAATTTATACTTTACAATTTGATGAAGTTGTACTTACTATTTGTCTGAAAGATATGTCCAAGACCTGGGAAATAATATAAAACAGTGGGAAACTTGCTTTCCCAGAGGAGGAGAATACAGGTATGAGAAACTGCATCTCTTACACTAGACAATTCTGTAGGATTCTGAAGTGAGATCTATGATTTTAGGCTGTTGCATTGAGTGTCTACATGCAGGCAGTAGGTGAACTGTTCAAGTGACATTCAATCAAGTGCCCACGTTATAATGACAATATATAGCTCAGCTTTGTCTTTATCTCTTATAAGACTGCCACTATCACAAGAACAGATAGAAGTATCTGAAAAGCGGTTCTTTATGAAGAATGGCAGATTGAAGCACTACCCTAGCAAGACAGTGATTATAATGGAAGACAGAGGAAAGAAAAATTGCAGAAATGGTCTAATACGCTGTTTGGAAAGCACGAAAGCAGCTCATTAATCTAGTTTAGGGTTTACATAAGGCAAAGCAGCATTCCAAAATAATGCTTTCTATCAGTTCTGGTTGGCTGGGAGACACTGCTGCACTCACAAACCTGACTGTTTTATGTTATTTGTTTGTTATTTTGTCAATTCTTGCCAGGGTCAAAGTAATGCAACGTAATAGAATTTAAAGGTGTGATGTTAGTTTATCCAACCATCCCAAAGAAGTGTAAGGACAGGGCAGCAGAAACTATTGTTGTAGAGTATTTTACCTAGTGATAATGATACTTGAAATTTTTAACATCTAGTCCCTAGAATTCACTTTCTTATTTTATTTTATGGTATGACATTATGGATAAGAATTTTACTAAAGTGTGACTCAATGGTAAGACTTTACTCTCCTACCAGTATATTTCAGACAACTCTGCTGAGGTTAGCTCCAGTAGCATCAAGCTAGGAAAGACAACTCTCAAACCATATACACTTGAATATACACTGAATACCCATAACTCATAAAAAACCCAGTGGTAATTCAAGAAATGAGTGTGATGCAGTATGGAGCTGCTTAACCCATGAGTTGTACTCAGCACTAATTTTAGTCTCGGTGTTGATTTACAGAGGAGTCTGATAACATTAACACAAGAATGTCAACAGAAAGATCAATATGAGCAGAAAAAATGTAATGTATTACTGAGCTATAGAGAGAGCTGAGTGAAAGAGGGTGACCCAAAAGCAGGAATAATGAAACACAGGTTTTGATGACAGATTAACTCAAAAAAAGCAGTATCATTGAAATTTACACGTGTTCATGGGAGGAACAGTGTGGCACGTAATTTAAAATTGTAAAAATATTTCCTCTTTATTTTCTTGGAATTGATTTCAAGTTGTAAAACATTATCTGTAAAGTGCAAAAAAAATGTAAAACCGAATTTTTTTTAGCCAATAACCACTATGAATCTCTACATCTGACTGGATAGTGGAGGCAAAGCAGCGATTGCAGTCCCCCCTTACACATAGACATGCTTTGTCTCTTACAGTTATTGGGGAAATACATGCCCACATTGGAGAGCATTACTAGTGATGTTTGCCTTGATATGTGGTGATGTATCTTAGCTTACTCTGTATATGTACCTTCTAATATACGCTAGCTGTAATCAGTTTGTTTTATGAGGGAGTGAGATCCATGGTTTTTAATATACAATTCACTAAATTAGACTCAGAATTACATACTCGGGTCAAGCAAAGAGTGGTGGAACTTAATCTGAAATATCTGAGAAAGTCTGAATGTCAAGTTGGATGGTACAGGAAATGAAAAAATTAGAGAAATAATTATGGCAAATGGGATTTATATGAAATTCTTGAAATAAGATTTACAAGAGAAATACAGGTAGGCTTTAATTATGATTAAGTTGATGAGTGTTTCATCAAGAAGAATGAGGGTCAGGAGGCTAGACTTCTTATGAGCTATGTTGGGGGTGGTGACTTCTAGCCCTTTGGAGATGATGTTTAGCTCTGGAAGAAACAATATCTCTTGAGCTAGTAAGACAGAAGCAGGAGAACCCCTTAGTAATTACCGTAGGAGCTATGCAGACACACAGCGAAGTGTAAGCTGCTCCATGAAATGTAACGTGTGTTGTGATGAAATACCATTAACACAGGACACCCAAGGAACAAAGGGAACGTTTTTATTACTCTGGTTTTGGTCAACCCAATAGAGCTGTTCCTTCTAGTACAGTACTGCCCCATGTGTTCAGTAAAATGTCTTAACACTGGCCTAACAGTCTACATATTTGAGAAATGCCATAAATCACATTGTTTTACCAGGACTGTTAATTGCAGAAAATGGGATTTTCTAGCTCACTAAAAATATGTCTAAATGAACACATGCATTTATTCAGTAATTTTTTGGGACCAGGCATTGTTGTAAAAGCTTGGTGAAACTATTTGCTTAAGGGTTCTGATGAGAGTCTTTTGCTATACCTCCTGTTTTTCAGCACAGAGTTGTGCAGTAATTACAGTATATCAACATCTGAAGAACAGGCTGGGAGCAATTGCAGTTTTCCCCGTGGACTTGATAAAAAATTGAGAGTCGCTATCCGAAAAACTGTATTACCTTTCTTTACACCTCCAGAATTTTCCTATCTATCAAAAATGTCAAAAGGAAATACCTTTGAATTTGTTTCTACTGGGTTTAATAATTTAAATCTAAGAAATTTTTTTATAAATAAAACAAAAACTGTAGCAGAGTACTGAAATTTTAATGTTATCATAGAGTGGGCTCAGTCTAACATACTCTGTTTACACTGCTCTGCAGAAATTTTTATCTTACTGTGTTTCTTCTTGAGCAGTAGGGCAAACAAGGCATACAGAGAGTTTCTTCAGAAGCTAGACTCCTGCCCAGCCTTAAACTTCTTCCCAGGATTTCCCCAGTTCACTTACACCTTTGTTCATTGTCAAGAGACTCTACAGCTTTGTTTTCCTCATCAGCTTTCAATGTACTACATGGACTGGAGTCCTATATATTTCTGGGTTCGCTATGTGCTCAAACCTAGTAAGTGCTTTTTTCCACAGAAACTTATAGTCTAATGTCTGACCTCATATTTCCAGAACTATGACCTTGATCACTCATTTAATTTCCCTTGTAGGTACTACAAATCACAAGCCTGCTTTATACATTGGCAATGCCACCATTTTGTTTTCATGCATATTTGAAAGTTGTCTGGTTTGGCTGATATTGACTGTCTGAAATAGCATGGAATGCTTTCTTTATTTATCCATTCTCTCCACTTTCAATTATGCATTCTTAATTTCTATCATTGGACTGAAATTATGCAACACTTTTTATGTGTTCCTGATCAATTGCATTATTGGTCCTTTACCTTTTAAATTCAGTTATTTTCTGATCAACTGAAGTAGAGAAAAAGGAATAGTCCAGTCTAGAACTGTCAACAGCAAATGCTTATCACAACCCAAGGTTTAATATTTTGGGAGACACATAGATCAGCACTTTGCCACTGAGGTTAGAGCTCAGTGCTGGGTCCATAGGATGAAAATAAAAGCAAAACCACAAAGTAGTCTGTGAAAGTGCATCACAGCAAAAGATATTTTGAGTCTTTTCTGTTTGCCTATAATCCAAAAGAGTCAAATCTAAGACTAAGGAATCTTGAGATGGTAATAATAAGGCTGCTTTGTTTTTTTTGCCAGCATCTTGGTGTGTTTTAATGTATTTTATGGAACTGTTAATGTGGTTGCACAATAGCAACCTTACTTATAAGAATATATTGAAGCTTCTAAGCTAAATGTTCTTTCTATGTTAATTCCCAGATTTCTCATTTACTCTCTGGTAAATTTTGTTTAAAATATATGAGTTAACGTGGACATTTGTGTTGATTGCTTATATAAAGGGGGGAAAAAAAACCCAACCAAACAAGTACATCTTAATTGCTGACAAACACATAGAAGTTTTGTCTTTGTTATTTGTCCCTTAAGAAGTAATGATCGCACATTTTGCTTGAACATTATTCTGTTTCGGGGATTTCTATTAATTTCTCATATATATATTTGCAAGAGGAAATATTTTTGTCCCTGGTAACATATTCCAACTGAAAAAAAATTACAGATCCAACTTGTGTAGTAAGAGATCTAATGTTTTAATCTCTTTTGGCTTGTTGTTACTAAACTTTTCAGGCAAAAATTATCATCTGCACAGTATTCTCCTGAAGCAAGGAGAAGGCGGCTGTGCTGCACATGGCATTCTTGCAAGGGAATTTAAAATGATGAAAAAAATCTGCAGATTGTCATCAGCTTATCTGTTCTACAACACAGGACTGCAGCTTTTGCTGAGATATGTATCTGATAAAGCTGTTCATTTTGATGATGGATTTCTTCTTTTTATTCTTCCCATGATCTTGGCCATTTGTACGGGGTTATCCGGTTTCCTTTCCTGAAAGTGGTTCACTAAATTTACAGGCAGTTATGTGCATTTCTGTCTATGCCGTTGATTTCTGAACTATACAGATTATCCCATATGCAGACACCAGTGGAATATTAGGAATACATTCTCAATTAAATATTCTTCTGAAAAGGATGAGTTGATTTGTTTCTGTACTCACAAGGTTTAGGTGGGGAAAGAACCAAAATTATTTTTTAAGTATTAATTTAAGTTATGCTAAGGTATAAGCAACAGAAATATGAGTCTGGTGGTGAACGTAAAACTGATAGAAAAATTTTCATTTCCTTATTCTTGTATTTCCCAGATAGAAATTGACCGTTTAAGAGACTGCTTAGACTTCTGCTTATATTTGCATTTGATAATATGTCGTTATTTAGTATATATTACTTGGCAGCATATTAAACACAAATAAATAGTTTTATTGATGTAACAATTTATTTCTTTAAATCTGAAAACTTTATTTACATGTTCTAAAATCCAAAGTTTACTCTTGAGAAAGAGATACAGAAGGGGGGAAATACTGTTTGTAAATAACTGAAAGTTCTGTAGTCCCATGATTTATGTATTTTCTTCTGTATAGTTTTCAGTATGTTACTTTAAATGTGTCCCCAAATAGTGATTGAAACAGTGTTCAGGGATTTTTTTTTTGGAGTAGTGGAATAAAAATTACATCTTTAGCAGTGGATCAATCTAAAAGAATCAATAAATAGAAGGAACTTATGCAGATAAATTTACACAGTATATTATTACAGTGCTTTTCTCTTTAAATTTTGAAGGGAGTAATTTGAAACGAGTTTGCTATAATATGCCTTACAAATATTATATTTCAGTTATGCTTCAACATAGTTTTGTTGAAACTAGAGAATGAATTTTTGTATACTCCTGAAGTATATTTTGAATTAATAGTGTTTTTAAAGGATAAAAACCTAGTAATCTCACACAAGCAATCACTATAGTGTCTAAGGCTTTTGTTTCTGTATTCTACAGTAATTACTATCATTTAGGTGACAACGCATTTTTAAATCACATTCATATGTTATGATTTTAAGTGTTTTAATATTCCTTACCTTCAAAGGAAATGGAAGGTGAGTTATAACATAGATATGTTCTTTTGGTTTCTGCTAATGGCCCGCCCGTTTCCACCCCCCATTGAAAATTAGTAGGTATGTTTAAACTACTCTCAATCACTCACAAAATAAATGTCTTGGGTTTTATTTTTCCCTTTGGGTGACTTGATAAATACAGTCTGCGGATATTTTTAAAAAATGAATGCCTCACTGGAGGTATAGCACAAGCGTTATTACTGAACTGTTTGACAATCATAGATTGATTCTTTTAGTGATAGCAATATTGTAGATACAAACCACTGAAAGCACTTACATGTAAATATGATTTTCTTATAGTTCTATGCAGCAGTTAGAACTGACTATAGTCTCTTATTGTACATTATGCTTATGAATATACAAATACTTGAATACTCAAAATTTTCCTAAATGCTACTAACATGAACAAAAACATCACCCTGAAACTCATTCGCACTCACAAGGGACTTTTTAATTAACAGTCACATCTGTGCAAGAATACTATATTTTGCAAAGTTAGCAGCAATCTAAAACATATTATTAAATTCCGAAAATGAGTAAAAATCTCAGTAGACTTGTTTAACAATTCAGGAACTAGTGTGGAATCATACCTCTGGCCTCTTGAGTCTAGTTTGGAAATAACTAAATTTTCCATAATGATGTCATTAAATATTTAATAGTGTAATATTTTGAACACCTTTCCGACATAAATGACATTAAAATTTAACCTGTTTAAACTGTTAAACTTTATCTGAGAAAATTAAATTATAATACACCTTCAAAGACTATTAGAGATACCTTGATATTAAAAGATTGCTTTTGTGAAGAAATTGAGTTATTGTAAACAATAAAATATAAAGATCAGAGTGAACAGGTTGATTATTTCTGAAGTATTTCACAAGATTATAGAATAAAATTCTGAAATAGGTATTATTTTCAGAAAAGTATTATTGATCCTATGTAATCCCGATTAGAGTCTAGTTGCAATTCCAGTCTAATCACTCTATTGAATCACAGAAAGGGTTGTAAATATTCATCAAGGTACGAAGAAATATTGCCATTTTAAGATAAGGCAAAAATTCATTATATGGAAAAAGGGTCTAAAATATTACAATAAAATAAAGCATTAAATATCAAGGTGAATACTTTTTCTTATGGTCTTACAATAAATAATCCACTTGTTTCTGCTTGCAAGCAGCAGATACTCTGAAGGGACTCTGTGAGAACAGTTTTGATTATACCACCTATCTCTGGTTCCTGTAGGCAAAAAGCCATGAGAATGCACATGAGATCTTGTAGGAGCAGCAATTCCTTCACTGTTAGCAGGGTGCAGAAAAAGCAAGTCAAGGGCCTGGTACCTACCTTTAGTGGGTTGACGTCTGATCATAATCACCAACATCTCCATATAATGGTATTGTATTTCACAAAGTGGTCAGAAAACAACTGTGAGTCACACATCAACAGTGAGGAAGAATTATAACTAATCCATTGCATGAAGCTGAAGGCAGCATTTTGACTTGACATAGACAATATTCTTCAGGAGTTTAAAGACTGGACACAGCTTGCAAATGCCAACTTCATGCTGAGTTTAAACACAACTGTGTTTCATTTTAAGTGAAAAATGGAAATCTTACAGCAGAACTCCTCTTTCATACTTCGCTCATGGAGGAGAAACAAATGCAGGAAACTGGACTATGTTTAGTTTATGATTTGAAATGTGGTAGTATGTATTACTAACTTGACTTTTCTGCCTATAGTAGTCAATTAAGGAAACAACAAAGCAGAAATTTTGTGAGACTTCTGTTCAAGAAGATTTGCAGTTTATGGATTTCATACTCCGAATATTTCTGTGTAAATTCAATCTAGATGGGGTTTTGTAATGCAGCCTGGGTTAATGATGTTAGGTGTTATATAATACAATGAATGTCATAGATACTCCTCTGAGAGAAAAACGCTATCTTCATTTTCGTTTTAAAGGTAAACAGAAAAAAGTGTGAAAGGAATCACAGACCACTGTGGTACCAAATGACTCTCCTTTGGAAGCTCAGATAAAATAATTCCATTTAATTGGAAAATCAGTCATAACTTTGAATTGTCTGTCGTCTTTAACTTAGGAGAGGAGCAAAGAAGGGAAAAAAAAGTTAATGAAACTCACTTTCCTTAAAAACATACAGTTCAGTTTAAATCCATTCACTGTGGCTGCTTGTATGAAAATGAGTGGTCACTAATTTTGAATGGATATCAGAGGCTGTGATGAAGAGCATAGCTGATGGGCTAGTACTAACACTGAGTTTACAATTCTTTAGTAAGTGGAAACATACGAAAAAGCACTGAAGGAATCTGTCCATGTATGTGGATGTTTAAGATCATCTTGATTAAAAATACCCAACCTCTTGACAATTTTGGTTTTGACTAAAACAATACTTTGTTTTCCTTTCATATGACATAATTTGATGAAATGATTAACATTCCTATAATCCTTTGTATGTTTTGAACATGTAACACATTTAAGAACTGAACACAGACAGAAAATGTTGAATTTTTAAGGTGCCTGAGAAATCTAAGTGATTTTAAATGGTAAAATTATAAAACCTTGCCTCCTATTGACAAAACGTCTTCCTATGAGAGCTTGCCTTTTATTCTTATGCTTGTGGTTTTTTGCTAAGCATTTACATGCTTCCCTACGTAAACGATCCCCTTTCCCTAGAGAATCACTAGTTCCTAATAGATAATCAGTTGTTTTGCACTTTAGTTTTTAAATAAAATACAGAAAGAAACGGAAGTGTTATAATAGATTTTGATTATGATCAGTCTCCAGATTTTTGAAAGATCGTTTCCACACCAAATCAACTTTTATGTCTGTCTCCACCATCATAAAACTTATTTTCTTCTATTTATTTTCTGCTTCACAATCACCTTTCTGTAGCGCTTCTCTCCTCAAAGAATCTTCCTATTTCTTAATGGGCATTTTCTCTTCTGTACCCTCTTCTCTTTATCTTATTACAGAATATACTTTTGTATTATTCACTTCCAGCTATCTAGAAATAAATACATTAAAGACAAAACTTGAGGAATGATGCTGCAGTTTTACAAGAGTTCAGAGCAAGCAGTACTGTCAAAAGTCAGGTTTTTAATTGGATTCCAACTTGGAGCAATAATATGAAGAATCTAGTCTGATCTCCCTGAAGTGCTATTTAAATCATAATTGAAGTAATCATTTACTCTGCTAGGGCCTGATTCTTCAAAAGTTACTGATTGCAGTAAGCACCACTTATGACAGTCTCTGTTATATTTGATGTTTAGCATGAGAGCTTGCCTCTAGCTCTAACTCCTTACACTCTTTTCTGTCCTCTTCCTGTGTTTCTTACAGAAATATTTTAATCTGCATGTGCAACTGCCATCCTGACATCTTCATTTTTACCTGTTTTTCTTGTAATTTTCCAGTATCCAATCTGATCTTTCTACTTATTTTTAAATGCAAACTATTTCTATGTCGCAAGTTAACATTTACCTTAAAATAAATTCAAAGACATTAAAAAATGACTTATTCTTTTGTTAAGTAAACTTTGTATTTGTAACATCTGTTATTAATAATTATTAGATAACACGTCATATTTTAGTTTACAAGAAACACAATGAATATCACATAGAGGATCAGCGTAGACTTTATCTAAAGGAAATCTGATTATTTGAAAAAAACAGAAGACCTGATTTAATGTGCAGGATTCAAAAAATTTCTCTGCAGTATAGTATTGAAACATGTGAAGCTCAACATTAAATTGAACACTAATCTTAGAATTAACTAGTGCTTATAGGAAAAAAAGTGCAGGATCTTAATTACCTCGTCAATTATGTAAGTACAGTGCTTATTCACTTCAGTAGAAGTCATATGTAGAAACAGATGACATGGTGTTTTAATTTTGATTCTTCATTGTATGGCTCTTTTTAATGTTGAACTAAGCTTTTGCAAAAAAGGAGCTTTGGCAGTACTGATGAGTAGGAGAAAATATAATATTTTGCATTGAGGTGCGAACTTTGCAAAGAAGAAAAATATTTTAAAGCATTGTTTAGCTTTGTTTATATTTTATTATTTGCAATGTTTAAAGCAGGACAGATTCCTTCATAAAAGTAGCAGAAGGTATTTGTTCATATGCGTAAGTCTCCCATTCTCAGTATTACTCTGTAGAATTATCCATTATTACTCTTCCTCACCCCAGGTATTCTTACAGTTACTGTTGTACAGTTGTATAACAGACATGACACTAATATTCATGACACATGACAACATTCAGGAGCCTTGTAAATGGCTCTCTTCTGTTTCTTTTTAGTCTTGAAGTTAGAATGAAGAAAGTAAGGAGAATGGGCTTGCAACTATAACTATTATATGTAGGTAATTTTACCATGCCACCTTGTGGGGTTACTAGAACAAGACTGTACTTAATTTGGCTTTTGAATATCACTTTATTGACAGATTGTACCTGCATTTGCTTTGCTCTTTTTTTCCTGCATCCTGGAGAAGATGAATACTCAGGTGTAAATAAAGATAGGCATTTCTTCTTTCAGGCAACTCGACCTCAATGATTTGCTCTTTATGAATGAAACTCTGCATATCAGCAAATGTTTTCTTAAATCAGTGATTAATACATAGTGTTTTAGTAGCTGCTTCTTCATACTGCAACTTGTTATTTTATAAATTGGTTCATTGAGTCTAGTACAATGGAACCCTATTGATCATATCTTGTCTTGAAAGAACAGAATGATACACGCTATCAATCTGAAGATTACTTTCTCCTCCCTTCTAGTATTGGACTACAGGGCCCACTGAGCCTCTGTATAAAATTATTCAGACCTTTTTTTGTAGATCTAGGCATTATTAGCATTACAGGCAGAAAATTACACAGTCTGCTATCAGATTGACTAATGTAGGTTTTGCTAAACCATCTGGCACACTTCTGTTAAAAAAGAGCTTTTTTTTACAGGTGGAAAAGCCTTTCAGAAAAGTCTGTACATCATAGCTGAGCTCACTGCATCTTGAGTTCCTAACTGTTGTATGCTTATTTTCGTATTTTTAATATTACTGTTCCTAGACCCAGTAACTCTGTAGTTTATGTCTTACAAACAGTTATTTTATGTCCTATTAAAGAATAAAATTTTTGAGCTAAAGACAGGGCTTTAGGGAATAAAAATAACTTGAAAAATGTTTTTTATACTCCCTAAATGAATTTTTGATGTAGGTATACAATTTCATGTGGATGGCTATCACAGAACATGATTTAGTGCTCTAGTTTTCTTTCCTGTGTCAGTGATCAGCTTGATTAGTCAGTGTGGCCTTGAAATCCAAGTACTGTGATGCACTGAGATATCAACCACAAGGACACTATTTTGTGCAAAATCAGGTTTACATTTAAAATCATTTAGCACTCTCTAATTTTATCAGTACATACCTCAATATGTTTTCCTTCTTTTGTAATGATTTAAAAATAATAACACCTCATTTTTCTAACAATCTGTAATAATAGGCAGCCTCTTATATAGTTAAACCTGAAAGTTTCTACATAGTAAATATAAAATATATCTATCTTTAGAAGTTTCATAAAAGGTTAGTTTGACAATTCAGTAGCTATTAAGAAATAAAAACTATTTCAGGTCAGAAGATAATGCAAAACTTAAAGAAGGAGACAAAGAGAATTTGTTTCTTCCAAGCTATGACTCCAAGCATTGGCTTTACGTAAAAGCTTCTAACCCTGCAACACACACAAATCTTGGTGCCTTGATTGCTTTGAAGATACAGCAGAACAAAACTTTAAAAGAGGAAACAATCTAAATAAGATTTTAAGAGTCAAGAGGAGATAAGGCCCATTGCATCTACCATGACAGAACTGGGTAACGCTTGGAATTTCGTTTACTATAATAGTACTAATGAATACAACACCTTGACTATGCCATACACTGCAAGTGTGCTATTTGTCGAATATAATTATAAAATATTATTATATTTTTAAATATCTTATTAAATAGCAATGTGCGCTCGCAGCCCAGAAGGCCAACATTGTCCTGGGCTGCATCCAAAGAGGCGTGGCCAGCAGGTTGAGGGCGGTAATGCGCCCTATCTGCTCTGCCCTTGTGAGACCCCTACTTAAGTATTGTGTCAAGTTATGGAATCCCCAACTTAAGAAGGATATGGAACTCTTGGAACAAGTCCAGAGGAGGGCTACTAAAATGATCAAAGGGCTGGAGCACTTCTGCTATGAGGACAGGCTGAGAGAGTTGGGGTACTTCTGCCTGGAGAATAGAAGGCCTTGGGGGGACCTCATAACGGCCTTCCAGTATCTGAGGGGGCTACAGAAAAGCTGGGGAGGGAGTTCTTACAAGGACAATTAGTGACACGATGAGGGAGAAAGGCTATAAACTCAAAGAGGGGATTTAGGTTAAGACATTAGGAAGAAATTCTTCACACTGAGGGTGGTAAGGCACTGGCACAGGTTGCCAGGGAAGCTGTGGATGCCCCCTCCCTGGAAGAGTTCAAGGCCAGGCTGGATGGGGCCTTGAGCAGCCTGGTCCGGTGGGAGGTGTCTCTGCCTGTGGCAGGCGGATTGGAACTGGGTGATCTTTAAGGTCCCTTCCAACCCAAACCATTCTATTGGTCCATGATTCTATAAAATAACTTCATTCTTAGCCTAGATAAAATCTGCCAGAGCAACAGCAGACAGGCTGTGGATGTATTTTGGAATTCATTCATACAAGCACATATCTTTGTGCTTTCTGACTTC
Source organism: Tapera naevia (assembly GCA_033556795.1). Taxonomy (NCBI): domain Eukaryota; kingdom Metazoa; phylum Chordata; class Aves; order Cuculiformes; family Neomorphidae; genus Tapera; species Tapera naevia. Next base: position 9,060,624 of record JAUMJJ010000172.1, on the reverse strand, counting down.
CCGGCTGTAATGGTGACAAAAGTGTTATGAAATTATGTTCAGATAAGCATTAGAACACTTATTTCAGCCAACAGTTCTTATTTTATCTTTATGTTTGAATAGTGGCATCATTTGGGATTACTTGGGAAGAAATACTACTGGAAAAAGGTTAGCAATGACGTTTCACTTCTGTGTTATGAGGTGTGTGTTAGCTGTTGTGACAATCCAGATACATGCGCACAAGGTCTCTCCATTTTATATTGCCTAGATCTACCTAATTTCTGTGGTTTCATGCCCATCCAAGAAAGCCTGTCAGGAGTTTGTCACAGATGAGATACACAGTACTACGGTACTTACCCTTAGTTGCAAGTTTACAGGAGACGTATTTCCAAAAATGAGCATTAGTGCACTAGGAAGCTGTGTAAAATTTTGGTATCTTTTAAAATATGGAATTCTAATCACATGTTTGTGTTTTGTCATGTTTATGTTTTGAGTCAAGCACGTTCCACTGGCTGAAAAAATTTTTGTACTGCTATGCTACCACACTTACAGATAATAACTCATGAAACTACCAGTGACTGTACACAGTGGATGACAGTACAGATTGAACTGTTATTGCAGAGCGGAGAAATACTTTTTTATTTTCATTTTTAGTATATAAAATGCAACTAAGACTGCTGTAAGAAGGAAAGACAAAGATGAATAGACGTGTCTAAGGACAATACATACTGTCTCCTCCTTGTGATGTAATGCAGCACTGTTATAGCATAATATTTCTAGTGGAACAGATATTTTCATGAGAATCCTTGCTCTAAGCAACCAACATTCATTATTTTGGCAATGCCAAAATCAACTTGTTCCAAAAGCTTTTTGAATCACCTCTGTGCCATAGCATTCAGTACATCTGTCTCTACATGTGCTACTTAGACATTCTCCAAAGTCTGTTAACAAATTTAAAATATACCTCCTAATGTACATTTCCTAATGTATATCTTCTAAGCAATGTATAATTTCATGTGTTGAGCTATAAAAGCATGGGAAATACTGTTTTAGCATAGAATAAGAAGTTTTTACTTTCAATTAGTGTAACTCAACACTAACTTATTAGTTGCAGAATACGCAGGTCATAAAATAGATGAGATTTCAGATGCAGCAATTTCACTGTCTCCCTACAGTGTTGTGATGGAGAGGATACTGGGGAGTTTTCTGAAACTCAGGAAGTCAATGAATTAATGAAAACCAGGCCTTGAGAAAATGGATCTTTCTGGAAGGATACAGGTTTAAACTTCTTTTTTTCCAAGATTTTTCCAAATTAGCTTTTGATTTGTAATATTCCATATTATATTTGCATATTATCTGATTTCTTCAAGCTTAAAATCCTTTTAGTTTTTTTTTCAAAATGTTTACTGCAGAGAAAAGTTGTCACAACTCTGTCCAACCCCAGGCACTTCCAACCTTTCGTTACCGTAAAAGACTGATATCTGTGTTTATGATGTTGCATCTTGTCTCATTTGCAAATCAGTAATGAGCAGCAGGTATGTTTCCTGTGTTTCCTTGAAGTATGGTTGCCATTTGTTTATTTAAAATCAAAACTTATTTTTCCATGTTAAAGGCTGGCTGTAGCCTTAATAGTTACGAAATATTGTTGTAGTTTTAGCAGATAAACAGCTTATTAATACTTGAATAATTTGCAAGAAATCTCTTCGTATAGATGGACAGACACTGTAGTAATTGTAATAATAACCAAGAAGAAAAGGTCAAAACTGCTTCTTAGATAAGTTAGCATTAATGATCCTGTAGAGTTATTTGCATTATAGAAAAGTATAGCTATATTAAAAGAAGAAATCCAGCAATGCCTTCCATAGCAGGGTTTACAGCCTAATATTATCTCCTTTAAACAGAACTTGACATAGAGGACATTTTGAACGTACGCCAAATGTAAAACTTACTTTCTGCATTTGGCAAGCTTGTACAGTTTGTCAGCAAGGTACAGAAAAAAAATATTGGTGGAAGCAGATGCACTTCTCTGATTTCTTTTTCACTGCTTTATTTTAACCTTTACTCTTATGCCTCTTTGTTTTTATACCCGTTTCTCTTTGTATGTGTACACGTATAGTCAGGATCGTTAATGTGTGTTGTTTCTAACAAGAAAGTAAAATGTGTATTTCACAATTATGTGGTAGTATTGCAACCTTCTTGCAAGATTCTCTCCTCCTAGAAACAAATTCCCTAGTTGCAGTAGATTCTGGAAAGATGATAGAGCAAACAATACAGTAGTTCTTTTTCTTTACTTTATTTTCCCAAAAGCCCACTTTAAACTCGCATCCTGTTTCTTTTGAACGACTCTGTTACTTTAACAAAACATGAAATGTTTTTGGAAAAAAGTGACCAAAGTCACATTGTGATTCAAAAGTACAGTACAGTTCATTACTAGAACAAAGACTCTTTCTGCATCAGATTTCATCCTGGTACTTCGTAGTCAGAAGAAATTGAAACTCCACTGATACATTAATTTATCTATTGTAAGTCAATAAGATGCCTAAAAAAATATTGTATAACAGCATTATCTTTAAAATATTTTTAGTTTAAATAGGGTCACACTCAAGTTAGAAGAACTAAAAAACCAAAATGAAAACACTTTGAAGGAAATGAAGAACTAGATTTTGCAAAGGCAGAAGGCATCTGGGATTAACAGCTAGCAACATTTTTACGTTATCTGCTTGTTCTTGTGAAGTTCAGCACTTCATTAGGTGGCACTCAGGCAACCATTTTCCAAAAATAAACCTCTGTTATCCAAGTTAGGTATCCAAGTGTCTTGTTAATACAGAGAACTGTGAGTCTTCACAGTGGAGTTCTTATTCACAACCAGTGTATTAAATGTCTAACTTACCTGGAGAGATGAACAGATGTAAGGTAGAGAAGGCTTTCAATTTCACTTTCACATGGCTGGCTTTATTGCCTTGCAAGGCCTTTTAAGGACTTGTTAGATTAGCTCAGACATCTTCATGGGGCTTGATGTGAATCTATTCCTTCCACAGGAAAATAGAGTAATTGTTTTATTTTAAAGATTTTGAGGGATGGTATTGTGACTTACCCTTTGGCAGAACAAGCTTGGTGTTAGGCCATTCTCATATGCACTTCAGTGCCTTTCTCCATGTTAGGATGTTAAAACAACAATGTCATTTCCTAGGAGAATACTCAACGATTAGGCTTCAGGTGATTTTCCTCTCAAGGCTTTACCACTGGGCAGTGGTAAAATCATTCAAGACTCAACAGACTATAACCTTCTGGCTCAGTGAGTAGGGCACTTATCTGAGAAGAGGATGGGCTTGGATTTGAATTTCTCTCCCAAGATGGTTTGTGTGATTTTTCATTAACTAAACGTTTAATAAAAGACTGAAATGCACTTTTTTGAAGGCTCAAAGGCTGAGACTTTTACAATGAGGCCAAGATCCTCTCCCTCCCCCCCCCGCCCCCCCAGACTAAGGCAAGTTGGTTTTGCTCCCTGCTGCTGAACACCTGAAGGCATTGAACTGCACCTGGGGAGATGAGAGCTGTAGTCTGTTCTGTCTGAAGCTGAGAAAAACAGTGAATCTGGATTGTCTTCTACCAGTTCAAATTCTCTAACCAGTATTTTGCGTCAAGAGAAGGAGATAGTACACTCATACTTCCTCATAGTTTGTTTTTTTTTATCAATGATCTTTAGCAGCATATTTTGTCCAGAGTTCAGTGCTTTTAGAATGTTGTAGTCGTTCTCAGACCAGGCTAACTGATCGAACTTTCAGAGGCAAAGAAAGAAGACTGCCTACTTTGAAAACCACAGTTCTCCAAAAATTATGCTTTTAAAAGACAGGGAAGGGATCATTGTATACTGTCTTTGAGAAACAGTACTAGATAAAGCTTGAAACTACAGAACTTGTGGTTGTTTAGATTATAAAATTTTCCTCAGTACTCTTAACATTCTTGACTTCTTTCTGTGGGCATTGGGCTGAAAAATAAGAAAATTTGTATATGACTGAAGAAAAAAATGAAAAAAATGAAACTATGAAATACTATATGAGGACCTTTTCACACAAAATATTGTGCAAAAGAGTATCACTACCTGGGAAATAAGAGAAAAAAAAATAAAATTACAAATCACAAAAGGGACATTTTTACGACCTGTTTTGCTCCAAGGCAGTCAAAAACCTTCTGTTTTGTTTCTTGTTGCTTTTTTTAGCAACAAATAAAGGTAGTTGTATATTTAGCTATCAGCCATTCTTGTAGTTTTCCACATTTAATTTCAGCTTTTGTCTGTCCTTATCCAGTTTTGGAAAAGCTATGGAATGATTTCTTACAGAAAAATGAAAGAATCAGCAGAAGGCCAAAAATATTCCATATTACCTGTAAAGTGTAATTTAACTGGACTTTTGAAAATAAGTACACCTTATTAGAAGATAAACTTTTTTAAAAGATGCATTAGCCTGAAACAAATGCACACTGTGTATACATTTAGTCTCTGTATACGCAGGAAGCCTTATATAAATTAATCTTGTAACTCATTCTCACAAACCTGATTAAACTGTAAATGAGAACTATCATCAATACTAGATTTGATTTGTTGCATGACTTAGGACCACCATATACATTGTGTAGTGACATTTAACTAGTAATGGTAGGTGGACAAGAGATGCGGAATTTTACCACATGCACATCAGCTATTAAATCAAAGATTCAGTGGAATCTGAAAGATCCAAACATTTCTTTAGACAACTAGATTTAACATGAAAGCATTCTCTGGGAAATAACCTGGCTAATACCACTGCTTACTTTCCATTGTTGTAAAGAGGTGATGGCAATTATTAAATGAAGGAAAGGAGAATTTTTAGAATAGCTTTAGCTATTTCTTTGGTATTTAGATCTCAGCTTGTGGAAAAGTGATAGCACTTCATGAATAAATATATGATTTTGTAATGCTGACTATAATAATTTTCTGACAGAATATTATTGTTGGCACTGAACCAAATAGGAACAGTCTGGTCTTACCATTTCTTTGCTCCTTTCCTAACAGTTTGTTCCTTATGCTTTTCAAGATACTACACCATAAAATTAATGAAAGCTGTACTGCAGCTGGATCTGCTGTTCAGTCTGAAGTGAAAGAGAGCTGTATACTGTGAACCTTAATGTGATAAATTTAATAAAGTCAGTTCTACTCATACAACACGTAAGTATTGGTGTAGAAGACTGCTGTACACTCAAAGCTCTTTGATAGTGGAATATGGAGGAGTACTAATAAGACTTGGGATTGCTGTGTCTCATCACTGTTCTTATATTCAACCTGAGGGACATTATGTCAAGGAATTCAGCCAAGATAAGATTTTGTTTGCGTGAATTGTGTATGCAGTGGCAAAAAAAAAAAAAAGTTAAGTTCAAGTATACAATATTCAGAGAAGCAATAAAACAGCCAATGTTGAAAAGGAAAACACAATACAGTAAGTTAAATGATACTCCATGGCAGTTCACTCCAGTGACTGTATTACCCGTATGATTCTGCCAAGGTCAATGAGAGTTTGAGCTACCTGCTGTACAACTGGAAATGCAAGTTAAACTTTCATCTGGGCAAGTTACATTCTTGTCTGCTATCCTTTTTATGTTAGTTCTTAAATTTGATCTGTGAATGAGCATCCCTGTTGCATAGTGCTTTCCCGTTTTGTTGAATCTGAGGGTCGTTTTCAGGTTGAACCTTGTCTCACAGCACAGAGATCAGTCTGTGTTTCATGCTCCATAACAGAAGCATAAGCAAAAAATTCAAACCTTGCTGTACTGGCAGATGTGAAGGGGGTGAATACAGTATGCATTTTGCACTGGGGACATTTAGAACGCAGATGTGATACTGATTTGTTCTGTTCAAGCAGAGGAGAAGCCCGCAATCCCTTGCATTTTCCTGCACCAGACTTTTTTTTTCCCTACAGAAAGAGTGCAAGCTTACTGCCCTGTAGAAGTCTCTGCATACAGAAAAACACTTCTGGGTTTTTTTGGAAGGTTTGACAGAGGAAAAGATGGCTGCCTTTGCCACTTGCTATCTAAGAAGACAAGATAGCAATCCTTTTGCTAAACTCTATCAAGATTGGATGGCTGGGTCTTGTGCTTGTCATCTGACTACTGGGGCCTGATTTCTGTTGGCTACTTACAGAGGGAAGAGAACTTTGGTCAGCCTAGGGAAATATCTTTTTTTCTGTGTTTTCTTTTGCATATGACTGAGAAAAACTAACATCTAGAAAAGGCGTATTTGAATCTCTGGTGTGCAATTAGGAGTGGTATAGCCTAGAATTCAGATGCATATTAAAAGTAATCATATTTTGAGGCATGTGAAATAATAGTAGCGCTCTGTTAGTAAATAGGAGGTTTCTTACAGGAATACATCACAGTGGTCTTTAGCCACAGAAATCCCAGCAGTTTTTTTAGGGTGGACGTGAGTGCTGCCTTTCCTGATGCTGATATTTTGCAGAGCCCAATTGAGAAATAATGGCCTGCTGAAGAAGTTATATGAACGCTTTCTTTCAGTTGCCTGTACCAGCACTGTCATAGAGAAAGAATGTCAGACAAAGGACTTTTAAAAAATACCCTGGTAGCGTTAACATTTGAACAGCATTAACAGCACAGGTGAAATATGAAATGTATAAATAAACATTATAAAACCATTTTAAAGTACCAACTCCTCTGTTTGAAGGTCAAATGTGAACAATGTACACAAGTTTTTAAAGATCCATTTTCCATTTTTTTTCATTGTAATAGTTCCCTAATGTTTCATCTGCAGTTCACTAGAGAACTGAGTGTCATCAAGGTCACTTGTTCAGTTTAATTAATATCAGTTAATATTCTCCTACTAGGTTTTATCACTCAGTACTGTCCTCAGAGATACTGAGATGTGCGATGCAGAAGTCATTTGATTTTGGAATTTTTGACATATTTTTGTATAGTGAATGTTCCTGTGAATCAGATAATTCAATGTAGTCTGTAAGCCTAATGTGAATGCAAACTGTAGTATCTTGGCTTGTTCCTAATCAGCATTGAAGATGTGCCAAACTGTCAACAGCTCATGAGCAGTATGAACACTATAGTTCTTCACACCCATTTGAGTTCGTATCAATCATTGAAAATAACTCTTTTTTTTAGGAATGAGCTGTCACTATCAATTTGATTAGTGCCTGTTCAACTGGAATTTTTCCAATTTTCCAGCAAGCCATTTGGTACATTATATCATGAAGCAAACAATTTACAAAAGCAGATTCTTTTTGTGATGCTTGTGGGGCAGAAATGTATGCTTAAGAGTTCCAAGCCTCCTTTGCACGATTGGACTCAGCTTTCATCTGAACAAACTAAAGAAGATTATTCAAAGAAAAGAGACTTCTGAGACTTTATCTAGTATATGATGATACACAGAAATTTACACACATTTTTTCAATATTTAGAATCTTGTGAGAAATAACAAGGTAATGATCAAATGAAATAACTCTCTGAAATGGTATATCTTGTACAATAAATAGTCTGTATGATTTCAAAAATCAATTTAGTAGATGCTTCCCCCTGAAGAGGAGAAAAAAATACAGAAATCATTACTGGTCATTGAACTTCTATATTTCTGGGAAGAGAATGGGAAAATGAAGGGGAAGGGGAAGGGGAAGGAGAAGGGGAAGGGGAAGGGGAAGGGGAAGGGGAAGGGGAAGGGGGAGGAGGGGAGGGAAGGGAAGGGAAGTACGTTTACTTAGGCATCATATTTCCGTAAGCACTCTAGGGTTTGATTATGTCCTACTTGTGAATTCCAATCTCCTATTTACTGAATGAGAATAAGTATAACATGAAGCACAGAATCAGAATTTTTCACAAACAAGGTTCTGTAATAATAACAGTACCTATTCTCCTCCCAGCTTTGTTCTACATGCTTACAAAAATGTCTTCATATATTTATGCCAATTTAATATTGATTTTATAGGATTTTGCTATTTTTTCATAAATATTACAGTGATTGCCGAGTGTGACACCTTAAGGCAAAAAAAGCCCTGTATTTGAGCTATTAGATACAATTTGTATATCATCCATTATTGATTTACTGTTCCATCTAGATAGTGTAATACTTGACTTGAAATCTAGCAACCATTATGAGATTTATTGCTGTCAAGAGAGTACAATAAGTAATAGGAAACATCTTAGTCAAATAAAAGAAATACGGTCTGCACTTCTTCACTAAATGAACATTCCTGTAACTGCTTAAAGACAGCATTGAGGCATGAGATTCAGTAAGGTCATACATGATAACGTCATCTCAAACAGCTGAATGACTGTATGAATAATCTAAACAAAAAAAATCAGTGTTTGCTGTAGTATCTCAGTTTAAACATGGTGTGAACTTAAACTCTGAAAACGTGCAACAATAAATGATAGCTGTTTAAAATACTCTGAAATAAAAAGCAGCAGGCAAAAGCAACATAACAGTTTATATTCTGTAAACAAGAAAACATCAACACTTGCTTTAATGGTAGTTGGTGGCAAAACCACTGCTAGTCTGCATCTTTGTTTCAACTAGTTCTGGAGATCTTCTTGTGCCCTTCAGGTATTGCAGCCTTTCAGAAGCGGTACATCTAGGAAAATCCTAAGGCCACATGTGTTTTTGAGGGGATTCCTTCTAGCATTTGAAAAAAGTGGATTTACCCTGACCCAGGTCCTGTCTTGGTTATTTCTTGTGCGAAAATACTTTTGTGTTTCGGCCGTACACTACTGTACGAGGAAACTATGACAGTCTTGCCTGGCTGTTTCACGTTTGCATTTTGTATTTTTGATTGTGTGACTAAATGACACTTCCTTTTGAGAAATTAAATATCCCAGTGAATTACTTGCTGCAAATACTAACACTAGCCTCAATCTCCAGGCACTCCTCTTATAGAATTCCTCTGAAATAATGTTTAAAATTGCAATCCAGTGGAGTATATAAGGTTTGCACAATGCCTCTCTTAGTAAGAATCGATCCTAGGAATAAAAGCTGCTTGATCACACTCCATCAGGAATTTTTCTATTATGTTGAGAGTTTTTTGTTATATGAGGGATTTATAAGGCTATTAATTTTAAGAGAGCTGATGTTCTTTAACATCACTCTGTTTTGTCAAGATTTACAAAGATAACTTTGGAAGAAACCAGTCAAAAAAAAAAAAAAAGAGGTGCTCTCTTTAGGTTTTCTCTGTAGCATAACTAATCCTTTGTCTACTATTTTAAGGTCACTTATAAAGTTGAGCTCTTATTCACTGAGCATACGTGCCTTTATATAAAAGCCCTAGTCTGGGTTCAACCAATAAAGATCATCATGATTTTTGAAGGACTCCTTTAGGCCAAAGGCTCTCTTCATACAGAACAGACTCTCTGTTCATATTAGAATCTCCACACCAACATAACTAAATCTGAAAGAGGTGTAGTTCTACTCTTATAATAAATAAATAAAATAATGATAGTAAGAAGATAATTTATTAGTAAAAGAGGATGTTGAATTATCGTACATTTTATAGCTGTATGGCAAAGGGATAACAGGTTAAAAATCCTGGTAGATTGTTGCTATTTGGCCACATCATATTAGGCTATATTATTCAGGTGTCAGCGTTATCATTATTTCGTAAATATATCTCTGAAATGAATGAAAAAATTGTCGAGTAAACAAATTAACTATTTTTTTTTTAGTGATGAGAAACACGCCTGCACTCTAATTGTTGTAAGACTCTGTGTCAGGGAGTGTAAAAGTTTATACACCTTGGTTGCAATGATTAGATTAAAAAAAGTTTTTGGTAATTCAGTGCAGATAGAGGTTTAGTTGAATGAAATAATTCAGTATAAGCAGAGCCAGTAGTGTAATAAGACTTTAAACCATCATATCAAGGTAACAGTCTCATCCTTTTTTTTTCCCCACAATGTTAAAAACAATGTCTGTTTATCTTATGCCTTCACTTAATTCTTGTAGTACTGGCTTTAAACATTCTTTGCCATCTAGGCTGTTATTGTTTCTTTAAAGATCGCTCATTTTCTTTAATTGTCAGTTGTTTTCCTACATATATGCATGAATCACTATTTCACATAATTATAGGAGACATAGTTTGGCCTGTTCTTGTCAGTCATCAGATTTTGTTGACTATCTTCATCAACATTTATGAGCTGCTACTGATTCCTGCTCTAACCGTGTTAAATCTTTCCAAAACACTAAATAAATGTGTCCAGTTTTCTCTCTGTGGCAGTTCTGCTGATGCCTAGCAGACTTGTTCTTTAAACTTGAACATGTTATTTTTTACATGCACTTGCCGATTTGCTCTAGCCTGGCCATTTTTTTTTCATTTGCCTTGTTATTTTCTATTTATGCACCTGTTGACTGTCCATCTATAGATACAGTGCCAAAAGCCCAGTTTTGAGTCTCAGATGATGAGACACAATTCCAACTACATGACCTTGTAATTTAACGGATACCAGAGATGAAAGCTTCCTATCAGGCATTTCTCATATTAATCAAAGGATGGTCATGAGCAGCTGTCTTTCCTGGAGAAAGATAAACTACACAGCATGAACTGATTGAAAATCTTTGCTGCTTTTGCTTACAATGATGCTAAAAAATGTGCTGAATTTATTAAGTGAAAATTACTAAATCATTGTATAAATAAAAGGAAAGACAAATCTTTCTGTTGCAAGACGGTTGATGAACACCCTGGAGGTGTTCAGCATCTTCCTAAAGGTGGTATACACAGAATGCTCTAAGAACCTGACACGAGTTAGAAGGTTACTTTTTGGTAAAAGTAGCTCAAAATGCAATTTCTACAAATGCAATAAATATTCATAACTCCACATTAAAACAAAAAATAAATACACTATGTTAGTTCCTAACTCATGTTCACTGTTACCTCTTGTTTCTTGTGCAGTTTTTATTTCAAAATAAATTCCTGATACGCTGCAGGGGTGCCAATGCTGTCTTTAATGTAACATTTCTCTTTGAAGGTCTGAAATCAAGTGGTCTCTCCGGGGCATCATAAATCTTAGTTTTCACTTGCAATTTAGAAATCATAGAAAGTATAAAACAATATTTAAGCTTTGGAGTAGACCAGTTTTCAGTGTAAAATGAGTTGTTATGACAGTAAAGAAATGAGCAGATGAGAGTAAGGATTCTCCAATTTATAAAACCCTGCTGGAAGGAGGATATAGGAAAAACTTGAATCCCAAAGATACTGAAAGGCAGAGCAGTGACCAGAAAGCTGAAATGACCTACAAGGATTCATTCTTTTTTCCAGGGTGCCTGTGTATACAAGTGTAAAGCACCTGTGTTAACACACTGCGCTTAAAAATGTAATGACAACTATAACCAACATATTATGTAGTGGAGTACAATATGATTTTCACAGATCAGAGGTCGGTTTGCTAAAAAAAATAAATATCAGATGGTTGTATGGAATTAGGTAATTTTAGATTGTTTTCACTAATTGCAGATGTCGTGATAAATTTAAGACATTAAAGTGCAGCAGAATTTTCTGTAAGGCTTTTGAATAACTTCACTGTTTTAGAAGCTATTGGAAAGTCAAGAAAAATGAGGGAAAACAAATCTTCAAATTGTTCAGGTCCCCAGAGTTCTGTTGTGTTCTCTTTCAGACACCCCTCCCTCCTAAGGTTTCTAGAAGACAACAGAAGTGGACAAGTTCAGAATCATCAAATAAAAGGCTAGAAAATGATCTTTTTGATAAGCTAAGAATATGCTTATGTTTGTTTAAAGTGTAAGTGTAAGACATAGCACTGGCTATGTTTCTAACAACGGTGCACAAAAAAGTATGTGTGTGTGATGGTGAAGGATTTTGTGGGTGATGGTGAAGGAGCAGGATTTTGTGAAACACAGCGACAAAACTGTCACATTTGGCCTCAGTTTTTACAGCTGGAGATCTGTTTTTTAATTTGTTTAGCATTGTAAAATAAACAAAATCACAAAGAATTATGGTGTTTTTATTGATGCCAACTTTATCTGGGTTTAAAGGTTCATTAATAGAGTATTATACACAAGTCCAGTTTTCAAGCCTGCCCAGAGATAATTAGAAGCCCTTGGCCAGCAATATTTCATTCACTTCCTTTGTTCCACATTTAATTATTTGTTTGCATTTAAAAAGCACTGAGAGTTTTTAAACGTTCCAATACATTTTCTTCAGCTACTATTGATTATAAATTATAAATACTGTGAAGGGGAGAAATTCACAATATTTTCCATTGCAATGAACATTGCAGAGGTAATATTCAGTTTGTTTAAAAAAGAAAAATTGCCACTAAAGTAATAATTTTTTAATATATTACTTTAGTGGCAATATTTCTTCACAAGGAACTAAAAGAATGAACAATTGCAGTGGCATCAAGCATGAAACAAAAAGTAAAATGGCTGGACTAGGCTGGATGTTGGTTATCATTTTATATATAACAACATTTTTGAGATTGCAGGTTTAAAATCGAACATATTTATTCATCTGTACTAGGATCTGAAATATACGATAAAAAGAAAAAAACCAACTAGTAAAACAACCAACAAACTAAATAAAGAATGCAAAGGAAACAGTAACAGGTTTTGAGAAGCTATTTCTTACTGAAATGATCCAATTTGGGTTGGAATGTTACCCATATGATCTGCAGGGTGTCTGTAAGAAACAGAGCAACAGCTGAACAGGAAATGGCATCTGTGGTTCAGGGAAAGACTTGGCAAGAAAAATAAACAAACAAACAGAAATGTTAAAAAATGCTAAATGGCCATAAAATCGCAGTCTTCTGTGAACCATAGGGGTAGTTTAATTTCTTAATTTTATTTTCTGCTTTAAGTGAAGACTGCTAGATAGAGATTCAAACTCCTATTTCCGCATTACAAAAAAAACATGTTTTATGCAAAGATTTTCCAAGTTTTATTTTATGCTCCTGTAGAGTAAGTTCATCGGTAAAGAATACAGTTCTTTGTCTAGAAAACACTGACAAATCTAAATACTGAAATTGCAGTGACTGGCATCAAGTCATTGTGGATGTGTTTAAGAGTGAGGGGAAGGAAGGCAAAGTGAAATCAGGTAAATGGAAGTGTATATAAAGGAGGAATGCAGCAATCATTATTCCTGCTCTAATTCTTAAAATCGGCATCAAGTAGGTAATACTAAACTATCCCGAGCTCCTTGGATAAAAACACAGTACTCTTCAAATATCCTAGAAATTTTACATTAGAAAAAAACCCAAAGAAACAAAAAGCTCTAGTAAACATCACAGCATCAGCAAAATTAAAAGGTAGTCTTAAATCAATGGCTGGGAAATTACATTCTCTTATTTCTTTGGAAGATATGACCATTGAGGGTAGATAGCTGTCTTCAACCACTGCAGAAGCAATGTACTGAGCAGAAGGCGAGGAAACTTGTTGTAGAGGCCAGACAAAAGTAAATTCCTGTAGCTGTAGTATGATGCAACAAGTTCACACAAAATCTTATATATGTAGGTATATCTCACCTAAATTACGCCACGTACTTACAATGAAGAGGAGGGAAGAGTGCTCATTTAATCCACTTATCAGAGACATCTATATTGGGACTGTATTGCCATATCTAGAGGGACCTGTTCTGCAGTAACTAGAACAATTGTATAGATTAAATACATAGATTAAATAGACAATGTTTTTTCCTGGAATTCATTCTGCAGTAATGGAAAAGATCTGAAATCTTTAAAGAAGTGGTTGACTTCCATAGTATATCACAGTACCACAGTATCACAAGGTTGGAAAAGACCTCTGAGATCATCCAGTCCAACCTATGACCCAACACTAGCACCCACTTGTCATTTAAACCTTGGCACTAAGTGCCTCATCCAGTCTGTTTTTAAACACCTCCAAGGACGATGATTCCACCACTTCCCTGGGCAGTGCATTCCAATGGCCAATCACCCTTTCAGTGAAAAAGTTTTTCCTAATATCAAGCCTAAACCTCCCCTGACGAAGCTTGAGACCATGTCCTCTTGTTCTGTCACTGATCTACTGAGAGAAGAGACCAACCCCTGCCTGCCTACAGCCTCCTTTTAAGTACTTATAAACAATATAAACATAAACTTATACAGTACTGACAAAGCAGCAGAGAGACTTGACTGTGAATGAGCTTGAAAACTGGATAGAATCCCCAAAGAGAAACTAATTTTGTGATAAATGCTTTTGCAAATCAGAAGACCAAATAGACAACACCACTGTGTCAGTAATTTGACATAATGCTGACTGATGATGGCAAATCTAGAGATGAATTGTTTGAAGAAATGCTGGTTGTAGATATGTGAAAAATTTCACATGACATTTTTTTGAAATTACTTCTCAACCTAGAAATTTAAACACTTAATGAGACAAACAGTATCATGACTATACTATGTCAGTAAATATTTAAATAATCCATGACATAGATGATGTTTTTTAGCAAAACTTACCCTTAAACTAGGAACAATAACACATCTAAAATCTAGAAGTGACTGAAAATATGGAGAACAGTGACAGGAAGTAAAAGTTTCATAAGCTCAGTGAATGCTTGAAGTGTAAAATGGTGTTTGGTCACTGCTTAACATAGCAGGATTCTCATTCCCTGCTTGCTGGTGGTATGGCAATTGAAATTGAGCAGGCTAGGAAGACAAAGCCTTTGCAGACAGCAATGGTTTAACTGTATGTAATGATTGACTGTGGCAAAAAGTTAGCAATAGCTTAAAAAAAGAAGGAAAAAAAGAATCTTATACATTTAATTCATGAAATCAGTAAGAAAAAAATCCATAGGTTTCTGGCACCTCCGTTATCATCTTGGCCACAAGACCATCTATTCACAGTACTGGAAAAATGGCAACATAAGCTGATGGCTGTCTGCCATATAAGTGGTGCAAACTTGTTTGACTCTTAGAAACTGAAAAGAAAGTTTCATAGAACACGTTTAAGACATACTCACTTTTTTCTTTCTTCCTGCTGTCAGTTTCCAAAGAACAACTAAATATTGCTGGCAAACATACCAGGAAATCCCATCACTTGTGGCTCTGGGGATTTTTTTTTTTTAATGTTTGTGTGGGTTGTTTTTGTTTTTTTTTTCCCATGTTAGACCCATATAAGTTACTTCTAAAATTCTCGTGAAAGAGGAAAGACTATAATATATTTATTTAGCATCTTGACCCCAGCTACAGTTAAAAGTATTTTTATAGTTATACTGGTATTCTGTCACTGTCGTAAGACTTCTGTTGTAAAGAAGTTATATTATCTTTATTTTTGAAAGAAGAAAAACAAACCATAGAAGATAATTTCCTTGAAGTGAAGATGGAAAGTTTATGCATTGATCCAGTTTAATTCTGAATCTTCCAAAAAGCAGATTGAATTATAAAGTTGTTCAACAATAGTAAAAGACAAAAACAAATTATGCTTATAAATAACCAAAGCAAAAAAAAAGAATCTGCATTGTGATCTTTTAATAAAATAATACAGCAGAGAGTTTACAAGTAATCTATAAACCTAAATACATTCATATGCAGAATCTATTAAAGAATTTTAGATAACAAAATTTATTAGTAAAATTCATGAGTGCTCATTGACAATTTGGAATCAAGCTCAGAGGCCAAATTCTAAGGATACATTGTTTTCAATGAATAATTCTGTATATTCTTAATCTAAGCTCTTTAAATGCAATTTTCTATTATGAATAGATTACTGCTTTACAACAAATGCTATTTCATTTCTTAATTTTAACTGCCTGATTAATCAGTCCCATATGGGAACACAGTAAGAAAGAAATCAAAAGTTTCTATTTGCCACAAGTTCTTTAACAAAAAAAAATTTAAAATTTATCTTTTATGAACAAGCATTTACTTATCTAAGTGTTTAAACAAAAGCAATTGGTAATATTTGCAGCATTTTTGTAACACTAAAGAAGGGCTATAAGCTCCTTTATGTTATTTCTTGTACATGAAAGAGGCGTAGCCTACTGAGTTCTTTCATTAAAGTTTCATATTTTGTTTTGAATGGTGTTTGGGTTTGTTTTTTTTACTTTCATTTGACAATTGATAGTTCTAATTTTATTATGGACATAACAGTAACAGAATAAAATTTAGGGAATTCCCCTTGCTCTAACAAGAGAAATTATATAATTTAATTTAGCAGAGTGCAAAGTTTTATTTAAGTAATTCTTAACCAGGCATTATACTATTTTTTATCACCATTTACTTAATTTCTTGGTAAGTCAGTATGATTTTACTCAGTTCATTTTAAGAAGACCAAAAGCTTCATGTAAAATTCTGCAGTCAGAGTGAAATGATTGTGTTTTCATAACCTTTTAAGCAAGTTTCCGCAATGTTTATTTTTAAATAGGTATGGTAACAATTTGTGGCTTTTTTTTCTGGTTTCATTTAGAAAGGAAGGTGAGACTTGGTTTGAAACTAGAAAAAATACCCCAAGCAAAACATGGCTCAGAGATGCAACCAATGATACCTTGTGTGGGGTAGCAGCTAACTCCATCTGTACTCAAAGCTAAAGCAACATATACCATCTCTGGTCAGAAAAGTAGAGACTCTGTTTTGTACTTGTGCTGTAGTTAATTTCTTAATTAGGTGGCCAAGTGTTTTCTGGAGTGGAGGAGGTAGTAGGGAAAAGCCAGCAATTATCTTGTTATTATGCACATGACCTTCAACACATTTCCCAGTGTGAGGCAGGCTACAGGGAAGACAACATTTATTAGAACAGGCTAAGCTGCGAGTGCACAAAATATGAGAAGTAATTTCTCCTCTAAAAGGAAGACTCTCAAATATTAACATCAATGAATGAATACTGGACAAATCACAGGGAATAAGAAAACAAAACTCTGCAATGAGAAAAAAAATAAATAAAATATATTGTGGTATTTAGTATTTAAAATGATTTTCAATACTGAAAATCATGAATCAGATGATTGGAACCATAAAACTGAAACCAAATGCTTAGAATTGAAGTAGACAAAACCAACAAAATGAATAAAAATTGTTAAGTTTGAAAAAAATTTTAGACAGAACTAACCATCAGAGTGTCCAGTGAAGCTGTGTATAGGTTTCATAAAAAAAAAACGAAAAAAAAAGAAAGAAGGAACCAGAGGCAAATGCCTAAAAGACACTATGCCATTAGGTGACATTCCTGAAAAGAGTGAGAGTAATAGACCACGTAAGTTCTAAATCAGTTGAGTTAAAAGAAATCTTCTTGTGACTCACTGATTAAGCATCATTATCCCAGTGGAAGAAAAAAATATGGATAAAACAGACTACTTAACCTACCTGTTCTGCAGTGTGCTAGCCAATGGAGTTTTTATGAATGAAGTGATGTTATTATAGTATTAGGAAAGTGATACATAGGAATAAAACCACTAACATGAAGGAAAAAAATAGAATTACATGTTACATGCCTTAGATGTGCAATGCTTGGAAGTTTTCTGTTTCAGGAGAAAACTGCAGGTAGAAGCATCAATAAAATTTTTTGAGCCACATAGAAATTGCTAGTTATTAACAAAGAGTTGTAAAAATTCACCACCATATTTACAACAGAAAAGAAGCATTTGGGAGGGGCAGTTCAGGAACAGGATACATACTCTAAATGACACCATCAGTGAAAATCAGCTAATATACCGAAAAAGGCATTTAAGAGATCCAGAAAAAACGTGTTAGCAGGCAAGGGGAGCAATCAAGATCAACACCGCAGAAGCACGGGGAAATCACATACTGGAGCAGAAAGATGTAGTTTCTGCCCTAGGCACCTGTGCTAGCTTGGGAAGGATGAAATGTAGTAAATTATAGACACACTAAAGTGAATGAGGCAGGTCTTTAGTCCTCACATGATTCTTTTGTACTGCTGTAAAATGGGTGAAAATCCAAACCAAAAGGACCAGAAAAAGGAATCTCTGCTGGAAGTCTGTTAGCATCTTCAACGGGCTGCACGCTGCCCATGCCATACAGTTCCCTAGTACAGCAGGAATATGTGTAAGGGACATTTTTAGAGCATTCTCAAGAATGAATGAGTACAGATTTCTAAAACTAGAGCAGCTTCAGAAGTTCTCCTGTTTTGTATTAGCTTGGGAGACCTAAAAAGTTCTGTTATTTGGCTCTTTCAGCCTTCTAGTCCTTTGCTGAAAATAATTCGACAAGACTCAAGGATTATGACTTGTCGTTTTTGGTAATCATGAGATTTCCAATGACATTGCAGAGCAGTTCACAGTGAATGAATAAAGTGGAAAAAAAAATTAAATAGTTTATGACATATTTCTAAAGGCCATACATATTTATGAATATTTGAGATATATTCATTCAGTGAACAAATTATTTCAAGATGTCAAGGAATAAATTTTAAATGAAAAAAAATCAAGTGATCAATATATATCTCAGTATTGTAATAATATTTGAAATCTTAATCTGGAAAACCAAATCAGTCACATATTGCTCTCAGAGATTTCCTTTGGTACATTCATTTTGCAAATATACCAGAAGTTTTAAGGTGAGCAAAATGGTGTGACATTGACAGACAAAAGAGGTGAACTCTTAAATAGAATTATAACAGAATATTTTCAAGGAAATTACAATTGTTCTGTTTTATAATAGTGCAGTCCTTAGGCAATTTCTTTTCTAAGCTCTAAGTATACTTATGGAAAAACAGATGAGAAACAAATCAAATTTGTTTTTTAGTGAAATTACTCTATGAATTCAAGTCTGGAAGTACTCACAAATAAACCAAGAATATAATACTCCTAGGATTTGTTCATAAATGCTTAACTGAAGTCTTGTTTTAATTGTAGAGGGTTGAAATAATTTGAATTACAGCAAAGGATAAGATGCAGCATGTTTGACTTCTTTGTTTCCATTACTTCAGCGTATGCTACTCCTGCAATTTGATCCTAAATTTGTTCTAGTAACTTTGTGAGGATAAAGAGCTCAGACTGGGTTCCACCTAGACTGGGTTCTACCTGACTAGAGAGCAGCTCTGTGGAGAAGGACCTGGGGGTCTTGGTTGTACAACGGACTTTACATGAGCGAACAATGTGCTGCAGCAGCAAAGAAGGCCAACAGGATGCTGGGATGTATCAAGAGGGGATCACCAGCAGAGATAAGTCATTATCCCTCTCTACTCAGCAACTATCAGGCTGCACTTTGAGTACTGTGTTCAGTTTTGGTTCCCACTATGCTGAAAACGTGCAGATAGTGAAGAGGGTCCAGAGAAGGGCCACTAAGATGGTCAGAGGACTAGGAAGCCTACCATATGGAGTAAGGCTGAGAGAACTGCATTTGTTCAGCCTTGAGAGGGGAGAACTTATTATCATGTACCAGTACCTAAAGAGTGTCTACCAAGTGAATGGAGACTCCCTTTTTACAAGGAGTCACATGGAAAAGACAAGTGTAAGTGGGTATAAGTTGCTCCTGGGGAGATTCCAATAGGATTCCATAAGAAAAATTTTTACCATGAGAACAATTAAACATTGGAATAATCTCCCCAGGGAAGTGGTAGTTTTCTCTACATGGGACACTTTTAAGGCTCAGCTTGACAGGGTTCAGAGCCACCTCATTTAAACTATGGATCAGATCAAAAGATTGGACCAGATGATCCTTCAGGTCCCTTCCAATCTGCCATTCTACAATTCTGTGATTTATTACCCAATGACCTGGAATACAATCTGGTAGGTGCTTAAAGCATTTTTCTATATTTAGCAGATAAATAATCAATAGTTAAAATGGCAAAATATGAAGCACCTGAACAACTGAACTCCTTGCAGCAGTGCAATAGGTTTTGTTTTGGCATGTGAATTTTCATCTGTCTAGGTCTTTTCTCCTGGATAAGGAGCATCTGCTAAATATGAATTTTGCCTATAGTCCCTACAGCAAAGAAAAAAACAATTAACCGTATGTCAAAAAGCTGGGAGAGGGGGATGTGTGTGGAAGTGAAATGACATTGTAGGACTCGATTATAGGGCATGCAGACACTTAAGAGATGGAGTGTATATTAGGCCTTTAAGACAGCCAAAATGAGTTGTGATGGCTAAGCTGTGACACATAGTTATAGAAGCAGAATAAATTTAGACAGAAAAGGAAGATACAACACTAGAATAATATATTTGAAACAGGAGGGAAAGAGATGTAGAGAAGATGGTAAAGAGGATTTGAGATTCACGTTAATAAGCACGAATAAGTGAAAATAGCTTTGGATCTGGAAAGGGAGGTGATAGTAACTGTACAGCTGCAGATGGCCTTACACATGACAGTTCCTTTTCAAGATCCATTTTCACTGAATTGCCTTGACAGCCATCTATCACTGAATCAGAATTAGGTGACAGTGTGGCTCACAAGGTATTGAATACATTTTCAGAACATAACTCATTCTTTCAAAAAGCCACAGGGCTGATACTGCTCTATATAAATTGTCCATTCATAACCACCAATAACTTGCATGCCCCTTACACCTGTAAAAATTATTGACCTCTCTAGTGGACACTGTGTTTGTACTTTGATGCTTTCGGCACAGCTTGGCATAACGTTTCTGTGGAAAGTAGTGAAGGTTGTTTGGACACCCAAGGTGATAACCAGGTGGAAGTGAACCAACTAACATGTAGCCCCTTGTGTCTTTTCGCCAGCAGCGGCTAAGATAGATTAGCTAATGGAAAATTTCTTTAGTTGCCTGAAGTGTCCAACTTTGGCATGTCTCACAAAACTAAAAGTAGCCATTTCAACCATGAATGAACAGGTCAACTGCTGGCAACCCTATGAGCAATGAGGATACAATTCCACCACTGGATGGTGATATGAATCCACTGTGTTAGAGTGTGCCTGATCTTAGAAAGGTTTGTACCTGCAATTCAGCTTTATTCTCAGCCTGCTGTTGACTGACTGCCATGATGCTGAGTACAGCAAAGAATATAAGACAGCCTGATAATTCAGCTGTGAGCATCGAGACACTGCATCAAAGGTGACAGGTTTTCCCATTCCTCTGTGGAAAGCTCCTTGAAGTCTCTCTTACTGTACCATAACCACATACATGAGCTTGACACACCTTTTGGGATGAAGCAGCTCCTCTCAAAGACTGGTACAGAAACAGGTACATGAATGTCCTGTATATGTAATGAGGTGTTTTCCTTGAGGATGCTAAATGTGATGGGGGTCAATGCCAAACATGTACTACTCGGCAAGCACTATGAATAGCTTTGGGATATTTTGCAGACAAAGTAATATAAATACAATGGAGCACTTCAGACTGAGTGGCTTCCACTGAAGCATCCCTTAATCTTTCAGGAGCTGGGTGTCTCATTTATTTTTTCCCATGATTCTTCAATAATTACCTCTTATTTATCATCATATTTCCCTACCTTCTGTCCTTCCCTCACATTCTTCAAACTCTTCCATTCCTGAAGTCTCGTTCCACTTTCCAATATTCCTTTAGCTGAGACATTCAGCTTCCTGATGTGTCCTTTCATCTTTATTGACCCATTTCACACAGGTACATTGTATTCTATCCCCTTCTACTCCCAACAGTGATTAAGGAATCATCACCATTTTTCCTGAAAACAATAAAAAGTGTCTTTCCCAGGACTAAGTTTATTTTTACTGTAGCAGTTAGTGGAGTAGATGATGTGAATGTTGGAAGTGTCCTATGTAGGGACAGGAGTTGGACTCTGTGATCCTTTTTTGGTCACTTCCAACTTGGGTAATTCTATGATTCTGTGGTGATCAGCTTGCTGGAGAAGTCTTCAGAAATTTTGATTTGAAATGGGTTTCAAGAATGTTCCATGAGATCAAAGAAGTTAATGTGAAATTAATGAAAACTCACTAAATATTCAGGTATCAAAAAAATTGAATAAACCTAGTTTTTAAAATCAAGATTTATAAAAGTAGCTATTTTTATGTGTGTGAGTTATTAAAAGAGGTGCTGTATTTCCACTTAGCCCTTTGCATACTCATTCACACTTCTAAATGGAGTAACTAGAATAATATTAAACAACATTATTCTGCATCCATTTTGCAACCATGCAAATGGTTAACAGTGGAATTAATATGCTTGCATATGGACATTTGCATTTTGCAAAAAGTTATGTTTGCTTACCAATAGACATAAAACTGCTAAAAGCAAAACCTTAGCATTAAGAAAGTGCTTTCATACCATATACTGGAGAGACACCAGAATGCAGCGCTGCCTGAAAACTTCATAAAAAGGTAAACTTAAGACTATTCTGTGTCCCGGGTGACTTGTCTTTCACGCTGAGACATAATTACTATGTCTTGAAGTGTCCTAGAACTAAGTGCCAGAAAAAACAGTAAGGCAGCATTGAGATGTACCCGAGAAGTGCCTTTTAGGGTGATGTCCTTGGTATGTACAGAGAAGTGAGGGCTCCACTGTGAAGGGTTATGAGGATGTTGGAGAGGGGCAAGATTTTCCAGGATTTTGTAGGATTTTGGGGGACTGCCCTTCTTGGAAGTAACAAAAATTGACATTAGCAAGTAGTAGCCAGCTCTCCTATCCACTGTATCATTGTTTCCTCTTGATGGGATGAAATCCCACTGGAGATCGTGAGTGAACTAACATTCGTGCAGTGTGGATATGGAAAATGCAGCCTTGACCAAAACTAGGAATAAGTGCTATTGACAGTATTGATAACTCCACAGACAGAATTGTGAAGTTCTGAAAGAGGCAAAAAAAGGGGAGAGGAATCAGGAAGCAGTGGAAAAGTACTCAGGGAGCCAATACGTCACTGAGGAAAAGGGGAGGAAACTTTTCTAATTGTGCAGCTGTCTTGGTGCTTGCTTAGTTCATTGTCCCTCTTCTACCTGTATTATAAAGAAACGTGTTCATGACTATTGAAAAATGGCCAGCCATATGACACAGAGGTTCCTATGCAACACATTTACCGTTCTGCTACTGTGACAGCTGTAGGAGTGTCTGTTCATTAGTATTTAAATTAGTTCATAAATATTTCACTCTGAAATCCGGTTTAAATAAGCCTTACATCTGGTCGGTGCAATGCTGTGGTTTAATGTCTATTATAACTTTAATTCTAGCCTGATATAATGCTACTCTATAGTCATACAATTTCATAAGGGCACTTATACAATAAAACAGGGACTTAATGGAGCACTTTATCTTTTTGTGATTTTTAGTTTCAGCTGACCATAGCAAGTGAAGCTAAAGATTGTATAATACTGCACATCTCCCTCTGGTAGAATGACTTCTTTGCATAGAAAAGTTCTCCATTTTAAGAAAAATATGTGATTTTTTGCAAAGGCTTAGCTAAGATTTTTGCTAAGAAATGGGAATGTATAAAATGCATTCACTCATTTTCTTGCAGTTTCCCTCTTTCGCTTAATTCTTAATGTTTTAAGTTATGATTGTGGAGGTGTTGGAATGATGTGAGAGTAATGCCATTTTCAAAGCACAGTGAATCTTATGGAGAAGCAGGTACAAGTAAAGAAGAATATTTTAGGTCAGTACATAAATTCAAAAATTGAGTATGAAAGTAGAGAGTTTGCTATAGTTCCACATTATTCTGTGTTAACCACCACTAGAATCTCTTCCACTCAAATAACCCAATCTCCAAAATTTTCTCACTGTGTATGAGAAAAAATTAATGTGAAAAAATTAATGGAAGAACTCTGAATTTGTCAAATGAGGATTAAGAAAAGAGAAAAGCAGAAATGGCACCATTTTTCATCAACACTCATGTATATGCTACAACTTCCTATAAAAGAGCATAGTAGGAAACAATGGTATGGAAAGGCCAGTAGCCATGTCATGTTGCAGAAGAAAAACGAGTTTGCAGAATGCTGTCTAATGTCTGTCTTTCAGATCTGTCCATTTTCACACATTACAGTGACACTCTTAAGCAACTTAGACCTATTTTTTCTTGTGTAATGTGGGGTAAAAATCTTACCACTAATGTAAATTTAGTGCAATAACTCTAATATTGTGTAGTAGTTGTGTAATAATAATAATAATTATGATTATGATGACAATGATGATATTCTGTGTTTCATAGCATCATAGAATCATTTAGATTGGAAAAGACCTTTCAAATCATCAAGTTCAACCATGAATATAATAGTGCAATAATGAAAAGTTTCCCCAAAACAATTAAATTTGCTGTCAGCTTGAGCTATTCTCCTTTACTATTTGCTAAGACACTAAAGTAGTCCTGGAAAGACTTTCTGGTTTTGTTAATTAAGATTTGTTAATAAGATTGGGATTCTAAAACTTGTGTGGAAAAAAAGACACATTGAAAATTCTTCTCTGAGAATGTAGTCTCCTAAAAACTATTTGAACTAAAAAATTTCATTAGTAAATTTCATCTAAGAATCTTAGGTCATTTTGAAACATTAATTCAATAGACTCCACAACACTTTTGTGAACAGACAAAGAAAACAAAGCACAGAAGGGGGCAACCCACCCACCAGTGAATAGAGTTCATCTTCTCTGACATCAGCCATCCAAAAATTAAATGTCTAGTATTACCTCAGAGTCTATGAGTCTTGTATAATCAAGGCATGGAAATAAATACTTTTGGGAGTGTGTTATGTCATCTATTTTAGGCACTTCTTCTATGGTGAGTTGTCTTTGAGCACCTATAGCTGGAACTAGATAGGTATATTTAAGGTGGATTAAGTTGAGTGATAGGAATCTCATAATTACTAACTATACAGGAAACCTAGAAGATGTTTATTTCCAATATTTTTTTCTCCAACTACTAAAGAAAAGAGTCAGCTAAACATGCTGCTTGCCTAGGCTTTTGACTGTTAGCCTCTACTGTACTATTACCCTAGTTACAGAAATGTAACACTAGAAGTCAGCACCAGGTATTTGTAAGTGGCTAGGACAGATTTCCAATTGCTTGGAGTTGTCGTCTGGGAAAATGTTTTGAAATGATTCAATGCTGTTATAGGCTAGATTTTTATGGTCTGATTTTTCAAAACTGCTGTGTGTCCAATCTGCTGAAGGTTTCTGAAAACAGACCACTTATTCTAATGCTAAAAATGGGAGATGAATTTAGGGAAATTCTGACTGAGAATATTAATGGTGAGTTCTTTTTAAAACTAGAGATTGAGAATAATAAAAAAGATAATGTAGCTGAAAATAGGCAGAGCCATGAACCACCAGTGTTTCCTACTTGTAAACTCCTCCTTGTTGAAATATGAAGCCTCTTGTGTTTTTTCTTACTTTCAAATAAACTCAACATGTCAAAATTATCGATGTCCTTTCTAGTATAATGCTCTTTTGCTTGGATACTGACATAGTTTAGTGCATTAACTTTCCAGCTGAATGGCTGGAATTTGGTGTTTTAATTACCAGTCACTCCATGGTTTAGGAGATAAACTCAGCAGCTGCTGCTTTGTTTTGGATGTGGTTTGGAAAATCTATGGGTACTTCAGCCCTTATTTGAAAACCAAAACGTTTTGACCCAGCTGCAGTGTGAAAACAAGCTGGCAAATCTTCTCTTCAAGTAAATATATCCAATTCATTCAAACTCTGCTTACAATATGTTTGAGACTAGATGCTGAAACAACAGAAATGTATGATGATTAACAGACTAAGTTCAAATAAACTAGGAGTAGTAGTGGTTTTCTTAATATTGCTGAAGAAGCTGTATTTTCTACCAGGATTTTGGCTAATATGCTGTCTCTACTGGAGCTATTGCCTTGAGAGTGAATTCTGATATTAAACCTGTCTTCCCAAATATCAGACACTTTTCATTTAAAGGATTTTTTTAAAAGCAAATTAAAAGCAATGTGATAACACAGTAGCTCCTGAAACCATGACAGAAAGCATGCCCTTTGTCTGTTTAGAGAAATGTACTTCTTCACTTAGATGCAGATTTAGAAGTGTTTAAGAACAAACTGGTACACAGAATGACAAACATTAGGTAAGTATACTTCTGCATAGAAAAGATTCGCTGCACCTTCTGAAAATTGCAGATATAGACAGGCTTCACTAGCTGTGTAGTACTTCTAAATACATTGTATGGTAACCTTTTGGCTATCAGGATGCAATTCACTTCTACAATTAGTATTGAACATCTGTGGGTCCTAAAGTATGTTAAAAAATTTAAAGCATTTTTTGCATAAGATGCAGAATCTTACAAGGGATGCATAGATTTAAAAAGTGAATTTAGTGCATTACTTGCACCACCGAGGTCAGTGAGTGTTCCATTACTGATTGTCATGGCTTAACCCCACCTGGCAACTCAGCACCATGCCGCTGCTCACTCATCTCCTCCACCCCCCAGAGGGCCAGGAGGACAATGAGAATAGGTAAAAGTAGCGTATTTAGAAAATGTCAGTTTAGTAGGACAGTAAAAGGGAGAGAAATAATAATAATTATAATACTACTACAACAATAACAATAATAATAACAATATACAAAACAAATTATGCACAATACAGCTTTTCCTCACCCGATGCCCAGCCTGTGTCTGAGCAGCGATCGCTGCTCCCCAAACAACTCCCCCAGTTTATATACTGAGCATGATGTGATATGGCCACTTTGGGTCAGCTGTCCAAGCTGTGTTCCCTCCCAGTTTCCTGTGCACCTCCCACCAGGACAGCATGAAAAGCTGAAAAGTCCTTGACTGCTTAGCAACAACTGAAAACAGCAGCGTGGCATCAACACTGTTTCCATCCCAAATCCAAAACATAGCACCATACCAGCCACCAGAAAGAAACTAGGACAGTGCCTCACTGAGGATTCACCATCCGCTTGCTGAGATGTTCAGTGAAACATAATTAAAGGAATCTTACCATTACTTGGGACTCACGACAGATTACCTTGTGCATTTTAGCCTTGTGTGAATTCTTATCTCTCTGAATGAATTTGAGACTATGTCTTGAAGGTACAAAGGGACCAAATAGGTAAGGTAATGGTGACCCCAGCTGTGAGTTTTTTGACCATCCTCTGCTGCTTAACACAAATTAACCTTTGAACTTGTCTCTCATACTCTTAATAGTTTAATTTTTCCTATACTTCTGAACAAATCAGGCCCAGATGGTAAAACTACAGATTGAATTAGTTTTGTGCATATCTCTGAAGTTCACATAAAGCTGGAAACACAGTGCAGGTCAGTATAATATACACTTAAAACCATAGAAGTGATAGGAGATCAGAGGCCTTTCAAACCTTTATTATGTGCTGTAATAGGAAGTTCCAGCATGATTTTCGGTATTGTTCCTGGGAATAAACATATGAAAAGATTAATACAAACTTACAGTGGATTCAAATTTACAACACGGAACTGTTTAAGAACAGACTGCAGAAGATTTACATGAAGATGATGGATGTCAAAATAAAAAAGAATACATAGTTTATTGCTTGGAAAGCTGGCTAAAGAGACTCTGGATGAAACTGTAGTGACAAACTAAACATTTTATTGTTTTGGAAAGGAATACATTCTAAAATTTGAGGTTCAAGACCTTACAGATGGCATCTGTTACAGCTCTGTTGCCAAATATGTAATACAAGTCCCCAAGTTCAAGTGAGAGTTGTACAGGAATAATGTTGAATATTTTTCTTTCTGAGGGACAGATTACAGTAGCAATACTTCTTTTCATAAAAATTGAGTGAATGTATGTCCCAGCAACATAATTCTGAATAGAAGGAAAGAATCAAGAGAGAAAAATCAAAAATAGTAAAAGATAAAAAAAAAAAATCCTAATGAGAGGTTTTTATAACAAGTAGTATGACTTTATACCATTCAGACTGTAACATTTATGATAAAACTGCTAAAAAAATAGACCAAAATGTAATTTTTCTCCACAGAATAACAAAATAAATAGAAATATCATTTTGATCAAGAGATACAGTTCCACAAGATTCTCAAGTACGTAATTCTAGTAAGATTTCTTTTGTTTACAAAATCATCAAATGAGTTTCTGGATTCTTATATGCCAGGAGTCTGTTTCATAGTAAATTCCCACTACCCACAACTTACTGATCTTCTCTTGCAGTTGTAGTAACTGAAAAATGGTGATTTTTGTAGTCAAGATTTTTATGTCCGTCTGTTATGTGCTTCATTCATCACAAAAAAAAAATTATGATTCGGGTTTTGGAATTTACAGTCTGAAGTGACTTATTTTTTATTTTATGTGAAATGTCTTATTCATGGAGAGAAAAACTGACTTTACTGAACTTAGCAGAAGTAATTTCTATTGATCTTCAGAGGGGCAAGATTTTGTCCATAGCCATCTATAAAGATGTTAATATTTACTATTTTTTTAAAAAAAATAGCTAACTGAAATATCTTTGGTAATTGTGAAAATCATTCGCAAATGCTGACATCTTGTTAGTGACTCCTACATTGATCATGTTAAAATACTCCACACATTGATTCTTTGCTTAACTGTTTTATCCTTCTCCGCAATGACTGGCACAAACTTCTTGTCATATTTTATTTTGGAATGCCAATTAAATTAGTGACAGTGATTACTTACAACTGATGTTGAATCATTTCAAAGACTGAAAAATCACTTTATATTATACTTTTCATTGTTTACCTTAACAAATATTTTCTCACTTATTGTACTTTCTCAGTTACGTAGTAATATTTTTCTGTGGTCATTTTGGGGACTTATGAATCGTTTGAAAAATAAAAGGTGACATACATTGACCTGACAGTAGTTAAAGTACTTCAATTATAAATATACATTAATTTGTCATATTGCAATTACTAATTACAATGAAATGTGTTGATTAATTATCCCATAAGAATACTACACTGTGGTATTCTCAACAAGGTGACATCTACAAATGCAGGCCTGACAATTTGATGAGGAAATTGGCTTGTAAGTTGGACCTTTAGCAGGAAATAGCTGCCCTGAGCAAATATATGTGAACATGTTTTAAGGTTTCTGTGTCCTCTCAAGACTGAGACCCTCCCATTTTGTCTCCTTAAACCTTGTTTTCTGGAGCACCTTGTAAATCCTTAGGAATTAACTTATGAAATGTCCACAACAAAGAACTAGCAAACATTTCTGTTCCAAGAAAGAGACTAGGCATACAATTAACCTTTGACATGGTTATGGTATTGTCATTGATGTGTTTACATCATTAAACTCAATGCCCTGATAAGGAATCTTCCTTTACTAGTGGTTTGTTATAGAATATAAAAGAGTTTGTTGATCTAATCCTCACTATGGTGTTCATTTTATCATAGTTTTTTTTCACAGCTATACTTTCACATTTAGATATTAATATTCAATGGAGCACCTTCCAAATCCTCAACTGGTATATCACTTTTACTAAGACAGAAACAATGACCTCATTGTTTCACCCAAATGCATAGAGGTAATGATGATGATAGCATTTAAAATCATATTCCAGTGTATGTATATATTCTGCAAAACCTCTATGGATTAAATTAGAAATGTTATGTATAAATATATTTATAAATAAAACCTAATGATTAAGATGTGTGGTCACAACGTCATAGAAACACAACAGCACAACATCAACACAATATGATAATATTTTAATAACGTGTATTACAAAGAAATTTATCAAGCTACCAAAATATACATATATGTATAATATTTAGTGAACTTGAAATATTTTATATACCTGGTTAGTGGTATTATCAGTTTGAGGAGTCAGTGTTCATACCTTCTGCAGGGAAAAAATATTCTAAACCCAGTAACATTTGTTAGCAAATAAAAATCACATTGGTACAAAGTATCGGAATATAAAACATCCCTATGTAATCGAAAGCCAAATTAAACTATCAAGTTTCTGTAGCTTACCAAAAACATTTAGAATAAAACCATATCTTTAATATGAATCCAGATGGGAAGTAAAAATTCAATATCAGGAAAGAAAGAAAGAAAAGGAAGAAAGAAAGAAAAACACTGATTGGGGTTATAGATGTTCTGTCCTGGACATTGATGAAACAATCATTACAGACAGAGATGGCATCCTGTGAAGAGATGAATTGCCTCTGCTGCTGCTACTTTTCTGAAGGTGCTTTGAAATGGAAATAATAACAGGCTTGAACGTCCTGACCAAGCAAGGTTGTATGCAGAAATCAGAGCTGCACTTGGCAAATGATAAGAAAAATTGAAATCAAAGCTGGATGGCAGAAGTGCAACGTGTATGTCCTCAGAAAAATTGGAATTAAGCAATGTGGTAAGGATTTAGAAATTAAAATGTTCAAAGGCATAAATAAATTATCTTTGTTAAAGAGTTCAAACCTAATCTTCACTAGCACAGGAGTGCAGATAAAAGGTATCTACTGACATAATCAAATTTGGGTTTACACCAGCATCCACAGTGGCAATATTTGTGCCAACCTACTTTTATTTGAAGGATATGCTATTAGACTGGATGAAACCTTTCTGATAGTCATAGAGAAGTGAATAGAAAAGCAGGAAGGGTTGCCACTGACAAAATTCTGTGAGATAATTGTGTGAAACTGTTGACATCTCAGAGGCTTATAGTTCTCGAGCAGCTTTGCTAAGTGTGCAGTGTCAGGGGTCTGAATCAGATGAGCCATTGATTGTATTGAGATTCTGGAAATGGAGGAATCTCTAGTAGACTATGGGACTTGCTTTGGAGCTGTGACCTCCTGGAAAGACCATCCCTGGGCTATAGAGTAGAAAGCCTGCTTACCACATTAACTTTCTGGTTGGCTTATGAAAAGGCTGTCAAAAATGAGAAAACTAGGGTTCAGTGAAATGGTGTTGTTCAGTGAAACCCTACCTACAGAGCTAAAGGTCCGTTTAAAGCAAATAAATAAATCTCTTTCAGGCACCAAGTAGCTGAAAACACTGAAGACTCTGGTTTGAAAAAAACAAAACAGACCTGAAGTACAGGCAAGGGACAGGTGGGGAAGATTATTTCACCAGTTCGGGGAAATCCTGTGGAACTGCAAACTGTACAGGAGATGCAAACTGAAGAGAAGAGAGGGCACTAGATATAAAATGAGCAACCATTGGGAACATATTCAAAAAATGGCAAGATATTTAGGCCTAATGAAGACTGATTTTTTTTCTGATAGGAAATGGAGCTGTGAGCTAATTCCTCCTTTGTGGAAATTGCCATTTTTTGAATGTTTTCACCTATATGGCTCCAAATTTGGCTAATAATTTAAATCAAAATATATAACAACATTGTATGTTCCTTCTGTGGCAATTTTGTTAAAATAGCTGCATTTTAACGGAAACATTAAAAAGAGTGTTAAGCATAAGTGTTGACTAAACAGCTGTCACTAGGATGTTATAGTATGTTTACTCTAAGGTTATGACATGAGCAGGTCTAGAATGTTTCCTGTTTCAATTAAAATCCCTTTTGTTTAAAAATGAGAAATCTGCTGGGTCTCATTAGTTTCCTATAAATCTTGTTTGCAATTAATTTGAAAAAAGCTATTGGTTTGAAATTTTTTTAGTCTGAGTGCTAATATTGTGTCACTGACTTGTAGAAAGTGGCAGACATGCTGTTACATGGCAGTTTCCAGACTGCTGTTGAGCCCTCTGGGAAATGCAGAATGAATCTTAAGAAAGTGAAAGAGAATCAGGCAAAATCTTTGCCTTCTCCCTCCCCACTTTCCCTCATGTCCAATCTCTGAAAATTTCATCTTCTTTGGCAGTGTGGAAGACATTTTCTTGAAGCCCACAGGCAACCGGTGCAAGGAGACCAAAGACACAGGCTGCTGAGGGCTGCATGCACACAAAATGTTGGGAAGAGGTCTACCACCTCCTCAAACATTCCCTTCACCCTGCAAAGCAGGACAGGCAGTATGAGGGGGGCATGTTAGGGTGACTGTCTAAGCCATATCTTTGAGACAGTGTGAAGAATCCAGTTGTTTGGGGTGGTGTAGGGCAGATGAGTTGGGCTGGGGCAGACTGGGGGCTCCATGAGGGCATCTGGGGGAATGGAGACTCCTCTGACCCAGCCTTGCTGAAACAGGGAATGAGCGGAGATAGGGAAGGAGTCCTTGCTGAAATCCAGAGTTGGGAGGATTGTGTGCATGTCTGTGACTGGATGCCTTCAGGATATGGGAAAGGGTTTAACTGAGTAGTTGTACGTGTGTATGTGTTCCTTTTCTCTCTTGTTTCATGGGGAGAAGTTGAGGTCAATACATTGTATCTTCAAGATTACGAGTTAGAGATGTAGAATTTTAAAGTATTTAAGGATTTCAGGGAGGCCATAGAAAGGAAAAAGTGAGGGAGGGAGAAAAATACTGCTAAAAGAGGAGTTCACAATAAGGGTTGAGTTCTTGTGCTATAGAGTATTAGCAGAAAAAAAAATTTCTTTCTTAACTAAAGCAAATAGAGATGATGTTTCTGATAAGTCAGTGAAGAAATAACTGTTTGGCAGAGAAAAATGTCAACATGAATTATGCTTCATAGATTTGTCTGAAGTGTATCTATGCAATGTAGAGATAAATGGCAACATTTTGATGGGTTGTGTCAGGTTTTAATACAAAAAAATTATTTTGCCTTTTTTATACTTTAAATGATTTTCTAATACATTTTTGCTTAAAGATAACTCTCTTTCAAGTTTCTATTAGTAGGTGTCTAAAACTGAAGAAAGGAGAGTGTGGAATAAGGTAGAAATAGATAACAGGTATTTGCAGTGATCTTTGCTCTCGTTCATCTTACAGCCACTTCTGTGTCTTCCCCAAATTTCTGTCTGCTCTGTTTGCCTCTAAACTACAAAAACTTCTTTTCTAGTCCAAAAATATGACCAAGTGCAACACATAAATTCAGTTCATTGTAGGTTTCTGAGCTGTATCACCAGTCCTCACAATTTATGACAAGCTGGTAGTTTTGCAACATGCTTCTTAAAAGATGCAAACTTTTTTTTTACTAGATCAATGGAATTTGAATTATTATTTATTTTACATTGCACTATATGAAAACATTGTTTAAATTTTTGCTTTGATAACAAGTTTACTTAACTGCATGGCCTCCTTTACACAAAGTTCTTTGACACCTTAATCACAAGAGAAAGAAGGAATCCTGTTCTGGTCTCCCTGTTTTGCTTGAGATGTATTTAGCACATATAAAGCTGGTTTCTGTATCTTTTTTTCTTGAACTACCTCTTTGTGGGGCTTTTCACTCTTTTCCTCATCCTCCAACATACTCAACAGAAGTAATAAGTCTGCCATAAAAGCAACTAATTCTCCCTTACTTTAATTTTTGAAACATGGAACACTGTGAAACTAAGTATGATAAATGACATTTTCAGTTATCATTATCGCTCAATAACATGTAACTT
The DNA here is from genome assembly GCA_033556795.1 of Tapera naevia. Lineage (NCBI taxonomy): Eukaryota > Metazoa > Chordata > Aves > Cuculiformes > Neomorphidae > Tapera > Tapera naevia. Next base: position 9,027,404 of record JAUMJJ010000172.1, on the reverse strand, counting down.
CAGGAAATGAGAAAGAAAAAAGTCCTAAGCCAAGTTCCTCAAAAGTCTATGTCAAACTATTTATCATTTATGTTTTATTTTTCCCTGGCTTTTCAATGTGAAAAATTCCTTTTCCATAGGCAGAAGGACAAAACTAGTTGTGATTCAATGTGGTTTCAGCTGATATCACTCAAGACTATTTGAATGTGTACCTACCCCACTTCAGGTAAGAATGTGAGGCACTCATTTTTCTGTACAAGTAACCTGGAGAAAAATTAAACCTCATCATACTGACCTACATAGAAAAATACAACTGGACTTTTATTTGATGATGCTAGAGACCTTAAAAAATTGCAAAGAAGCTACAGCTACATTTAACAAAGATCTACTAAGACTCTTTGCCTCTCAGATTTTGTTTTCTCAGTACTCCCGCACAAGCATGAAAGAGATGATTCATCTGAGATTGACATTTCTTTATAGACTTTTTCTTCTTAAAAGAGAAAAAGTTGAGTTTGCGTGTATTAATTAATTGTGTGGAGGACATCAGAATAAAAAGCTTCTTGTGTATCTTTTCATGTTTTGCACATAGATCATCCTATATGTTGTGGTTTCTTTTTTTTTAATGTACATAGATATATGCATTCATGGTCACTAAAGAAGAAAAGGGACAACCTATGGCAAGATTAATTCATCCTGAATGATTTCATTTATTCAGCGGAGCTCTTATTCTAGCTGAAAGCTCTCAACTGTAGTAAAAAATGATATTTCATTTCTGTTTAAGAATTATCCAACCACACACTTCAATACAGTACATGAACAGACAGCCTGTTGTGAATGAATGATGATACAATAATGAGGAAAAAGTACAAAAAAACCCCAAACCTTTAGAAAGATCAACATATTTTTTGTATTGTATATGTGTATGTATGAAAAAGACATTAGAGTAATTCCTGAGATAAGTCTACTCTGGCATTATAAGAACAATGGCAGAAACAAAGTTTTCCTGTGTAGAACTTCTCTTTGTGATGTCTTATTTATTTCTATGGCAAGAAGATCTGAAAGAAACTATACAACTTATCAGGTCTTTCTAGAGAGACACTATTATTTCTATAGACGGTTAAATCAAAGGGAAACATTTTGGAAACAGTAAACCTGGTGTGAATTTCCCATTGGTTCCTGTTTCTTTTTTTCACTGAAAAGTAGAAGAAAAAAGTTAATGTGTATATTTCTGCTGTACTTGAACCACTTTTTGTAGATGGCAATTCCAAATTATGCTTATATGAAAATTTTATTCTTGAGATGTTGTAGATAAGGATAAAAATGAAATAGAGAGGATAAGGGGGAACATCATGTTTGAAAAAGTGGTGCAACTTCACAGTAATATTCAAAAGAAATGTAACATATTCTTTTGGAAGATATGTTTAAGGAGAAATTGAACCTATTTCTCTCCCCTTATCTTTCCATTGTACTGGTAAAAACAGAGCAAAAATCAAAAGGGCACAACTGGATTCCACCACAGACATTTGTGCTGCATGTGAGTTTTCTTTGGGGGAGTTCAAACAGCCTTACCAAAGGGAGGGTTGTTGCCACTATTTAACAAATAGAGAAGTGGAGGAATTTGAGGACAAAGCTCACAAAAGGGTGCATTTGTGGTTATGTGTGAAATGATTTAAGGACATGACCGCTCAGACTTACTCCTTTGTAAAAGGTATGGAGAATGATTTTAGGCTTTTACCTCTGTCTCAGTATTATGTCTGCTTAAGAACTCACACCAACCTGTTCCTTACTGCCATATCATGACCCATTCGTGACTAATGGTCCTCAACTCAAAGGCATATCTTTTACATCTCAAGTTCATTAATAAACACTGTGTAATATTGTCTTTGCAATTCCGATAGACATCAGATGATCATACTGCTACCTTAGCTACAAAAAACTGAAATATTTTTTCCTTAGACATTTTAATGATCTATGTAATCAATGTGAATTAGAAAAGTAAATAAAGTATTTGAATCAAATGAGATTATTAATTCATCTACAAATCATTTTGGCTGTTCTGCTGTCTGACATCTTCTAATATGGAAAGATACCGAAAGCCTAAATAGTCTGTACTTACTCATTTTTGTGAAAATTCCTGAGTTAAACAAATCCCATTTGCCAATAACAGTTTGTGAAGAGATTAATTGGTTTGTCCCTCGGGAGCTTTCCAGACACATCTTCTATGCCTTTCCCGCAATTTACATGTTTTCATACTTGTGCCATAAACAGGTCTGTGCTTATGTATTGTTGTGAGGCCGGTGGGACCAGTCACAATAGGTCTATCTTACATTGAAGACAGATTACAGTCTATAACTGGAAGAGTCTTTTATAGTGTACGAAGAACATCACTACATACCAGATTCCCCCTAAGCCTCCCATATATGCCCAAAATCGGTGGAGAGACACAAAAATAACATGTACAACACCTATATATACTGTATTCAATTATTTCTGCATAGAGCAGAAATAACAATACGAACTGGGAGTGTCAAGATCAGAGAATGTTATGATTTCATGCAGGCAGCGATTGAAGTACAAGCACTCGTAGAAAGGACTTGATTTCGGTGGAGATACTTGTAATGCCTATGCAAGAATTGTTAAGCAGTATATAGCCCAGTTCCAAGTCATGTAAATTCTTTTTAAGTAAGGGAATATCTTCAGTAAGGCAGCAGGACCTCTCAGCTCCTCCAGCCCCTCCAGAACTCTGCAGTGAGCTGCAAAGCAGGCAGCAGAAAGCTGAATTGATAGTTGCCCTTGCAGAGCTGAGAAGTTTAGAGAATGGGAGGTGCTAGTCAGATGTCTCACTTGGAATTACTGTTGTGTAACACCACACAGGATAGAACTGAAAACAGAAGAAAACTGAGCTAAGGAGCAGATGTTGTTATCTCTGCTCTACACTGTATTTCACCTTTAAGCATTTGATTTTTTTTTTTTAATGTTCTAATTTTAGCTTGATCAAGAGGTTTGGCTTGCCCATTGTTCTGCCGTTTAAAACCTCTCATTTATTTACTATTTGCAGCCTGCAGTTCTGACCACATTTTTTGATCACAAGCATTATTCATGTTTGTAAGTTTGATAAAGTTCTGCAGTGACAACATGGTTTTGAAGTCTGTGAAGCTGCATCAAAGGAGAAGTGACCCATATTCAGAAAGATTTTTCCGAAAAATTAAGAAAACTTTCTGTGTCTATGTCTAACTTGTGGGGTACAGACATGCTTTCCAGTCCTAGGTCTGTGACTTGTTTCCTTATTTATCTAAGACTTACCTCCTACCCTGTATCTTTTTCCACTTTTCTCACTGAGAAAAAATAGTTGTGCTCCTCATGGAAGGGAGTGAAAAATGTGTTCTAGTCCTGTGCCTGATCTGAATGATCAAAGGACCAGCATTATGGAGTGTCCTGAAAAACTTTTTACATGAAACTCATGGAATCTAGCAACTTTGCTCCATTGATACTTACTTCTTTGGTAATTGAAATTGACATCTGATTCATTGATCACTGTACATCTGTGTACATCTATGTACATCAGCACTGATTGATAATCACATGATTCACATTAGCAACCTTATAAGAAAGAAAAGCTTTTTCTATTAGTTCCCTTTTTATATGCATTATTTTTTCTCTAAGCTTTTCAGCAACAGACCAAGAGTTGGAGGTAAGCTTATAGACATCAATTTTCTTAACACAATTTGGAAACACAAATCAATGAAAATAAGTTATAAGTTCAGATGTATTTGAGATACTGAGGTAAATAGCATCACAAGAACCAGATGTCTCTGACAGTTCTACAACATCGAGCCATAAAATCTGGGATAGTAAGTTCCCAAAGTGATAGCAACCACTGCTGTACTAGAAAAACCCTTTCAATTTCTCACCACTTGATTTTCAATTACAGAACTTCTACAGCCTTTCTGCCTCAATAAATTGCAGCATGCATCATGTCATCCAAATCAATTATACCTACTTCCACACTGATTGTTTTCTTGTTTTTTCAGAGCAGTGAACTTTGTTCTTTAACCTTCTGGGTTTCTCTAAATCACACATGGGCTCTCAGAGCTGTTCCACTGTAGTAACATTTGAGTCAATGTTGTGATGAGCTCCTCTGGCACTCGTGTGGGCATTTTGCATTGCTATAAACTGAGTTATGGCCTGCTACCAACAGCTATACAAAATAAAAAAAAAAAAAATTGCACAGTCTTCTCTGATTTGGAAGACAGATTTTTTATGACACACAGAAACCTAAAAAAGGCATCAGAGATCATGAAGTAACAGCTCAGTCCCAAGAAATACAATTGCCAGCTAGTGAACAAGCTCTAATAATTTTCATTCAAATTTTGAAGAAGGAGGAAGCTGGATAAACAACTTGTTCATAGGCAAGACATGAAGTTTTATGAAAATGGATATATGATAATCAGTAACAGACTAGAAGAGCTTCTCTTTGCATGGGAAATGGTCAGTAAATAAAACTTACCAAAGGAGTCATAATTTTAGTTCCTCTTAGAAGCTTGTGATTTTTTAAACCCTATTAACTTTCCTGTAGTGAAATGTAGGCCAAGTATGAGGATTTTTTTACCTATAAGTAAATATATATTCTTTTATACACATATGCTTATATTTAGATTGTCATTGAGTGAAATACTAAGTAGCGAGATTTAATAACCTTTAGTTGTATTGACCTGTGTGCCACTGTGGCTCTTCTCAAATGAAAAAACCTCTGCCACAAGGTACTCAATGCCAGGAATAAAAGTCCAAATATTCTTCTTTATAAATGTTGTGGTTTACATCTTATAAAAGAAGGCTAACTGTTAAAAATACCTTTGGTTTTGCAGCTTCAGTAACTGAATATTCACATGGATTTTAGGAGTCTCTTTTATTTTCAGTACTCATACTGTGCAAGAGTGAAATTTATGTGTGGATACGTAAAGATGAAATGAGCTTTGAAGATGCAGTATTAGTTTATTTTATTTACACACAAAATTAGGACTACGATGTGCACTTGAATATATATTCTGGAAAGGAGACATCCTAGAGTAGATTATGTTGCTATTTAAGTTAGTAAAAAGTTTCTCAGCTTGATTAATTAGCAAATTACTATTGTTATATCATGACTGGTGTATTATATCTGTACAATGCATACTGACAGATTCTCGGAGCTTGTGTTGTATAGCAACCACAGATGACACTGATGGATGTTAATGCTTTTATAAATGATGTTATACAGCATCACTACAATGTGGTCTTGAAGTTCCTCTGATAAACACAGTCCCTTACAGCATTGATAGAAAATCTCTGCTGAGTCTTAACCAAAATGAAGTAAAAATTACGTGCCAAAATAATATGTCACTGCCAGCTTAAACCTCACACAACAACTTGAAACACTACAATTTTTTAAAACATATTTGTGCAGCTTGTTGTATTTTCTTACTGCAGTCCTCTCATAATTTCTGGCTGGCTGGTGGGGATGTTTCTTTTTTATTCAGACATCATTTTCTGTTTCATACCTTGTGTATGAAATTACTCCTTCTATACAAAATTAAAACCCACTTCCTTCCTTGCTTGCTTGCTTTCCTCCTTCCTTCCTTCCTTTCTTCCTTCTTCCAGCCCTTACTTCTCTCCTCTCTCCCATCAATGTTTTTGGTTTTCGGGAGCAAACTAATAACCCTTTCCTTACAGCTTACAGCTATTCACATTCCATATGGATTCTTTTCGAAGATATTCGGTACTGTTGGAGTGCTTTGCAGCAGTAGTTTAGAAGACAGCTCCTATTGTTTTGTAGAATATGTATCCTTAAATCATGTAAATCTTAGGCTTGTCAGGTCAGTTTGCAAAGGTACAAATACATCTCATCCTATGAAGGGCTGAGTCACAGAACAGAATTGAACAGAAAAGGCTGGTGGTGTGAGCTGGTAGTGATCTTAAAGTTTCTAGCAATGAATTTGTATTACAGTGGTTTTTCAAGTCAAGTCCAGTAAATTTCTTTAAATTTGTTAACTTTTTTTTTTTACATCAGTTGTGCTGCTGGGTGTAGTCCACATGGAATTCCAATATTGTCCACCAATGGGTGGGGGAAGTAGCACCTCAGCTGAGAAATCAAAGGATGTCTTTCCATTATGAAAGCTCAGAAATTCAAAATAGTAGACGTAAAAAGAGCAAATTGGAAGAAAAAATAAAGTTTGGAAGTTCTGAGTTAGTCATGGCATTTTGTCATCAACTCCTGGCAACAAATTAAAATTCCATTCCCTTCCCTTCCCATCCTATTTTGTCTGCACATCTTCTGAGGTCTTCTTTTAAAGAAGAAAGAAAATCTTGTATTTAATATTTTTTTTAGACAAAAACTTAAGATAATGTGAAAGAAGACTGTGCAATATGTAGTGATGATAATAATGCTTGTTTATGATAATGCAAAAGATTTTAGATATGCTTCTATAGTTTTAAAACAAATCAAATTCACTTGATCTACTGGTTGACCCATAGAACTGCGTACAAATCTAAAAGACCTCCAGTTTAAGACAACACAGAAAAAGATATGCAGACCCACAAACCATGTTCGCAATTAATTTTGCTGCCCTCAATATTTTGCTGCTCTAGTTGGCAATCCATTCTGGTTTTATGGCAGAGTCAGCCCTGTTTGCATGCTTATGAACTGTCTATTATTAGTCCATTTCCTTAAGGAAAAAAGTTACTTGTTCAAAATTAATCTCTAAACTAGCTGACCAAAAACTGCATTATTTGCATTCTTGCAAATCTGATACACAAAGGCACATTAATTCTACTTTTTTTTGCCAGCTGGCCAGATTTTGTTTGTACTTTTTTCCTTTTTATTAGTGCACATAATGTTGTTCTTTGCTTAGCTTTCCTTTTTATTGTACAGGTTTAAAATATGTTCTTAGGGAGGCTGGGGAAAATGCATTTCAAAAGAATGGGCATTTTTTCCTTTTGTTCTTCAGCAACTCTTTTTAATAAATCACTTTCTTTATACATAAGCAATGAAAAGCTTTAATCCTTCAGAAATCTGCTCCTCTGACTTTTCTGCTTCCCACACTCATTATTGTATGCTGCAACTCCTCTGTTTCATTAGTGATAATCCAAAAGATAGCAAAATTTTTTCCTTTCTTTTCCAAGAGCATGGTATGATACTTTAAATAATATATCCTTTAATCTGGTATGAATGTCCTGTAAATAATACACCAAATAACCAAAAAAATGTTCAGGTGAACAAAGTATATCCAGTCCAAATACATTATTTGTGCAAAATACGTGCGTATTTTAATATCGCCCTTCATTCTCACTCTTATTGTATATTGTCCTATGCTTTGAATAGCAATTGATGCTGATAGGATTAGTTCATGAATCTACCTAGACCCCTCTGGAGTGGGGAAGAAATCTTTATAAATGAGACTGTTGTCATGTACAGTATTTTAAATTTTATTGATACCCTTCAGGTGAGATTTCTCATTTTGATAAATAACGTTAAGATAATGTTTTTTTAAAGGAGGAACTACCTTAATATTATATTTCTGGTTTGTGGACCAATACACTTTAAAGATAAAACTAAAAAAAAAAACCTTAAAGATAGGCAGTGATATCTTCCGTAACAAACTAGAGAAAATTTACAGGTAGCAAGTTCCTCTGAAACATTAAGCATGAAAGTGAAATACTAAAAGGCAGCCATAAATGATACATATGGTCCTTGTCCAAAAACCAGCAATCTTCTCAGAATTTTGTGTTTTGGAATAGAGATAATATATCCAAATAGACCCTGAGGTCTCATGTCCAGGTCTGCTGGCTGAATAGGAGTTTTCTTGGCTGAACAGGAAAGTTCGTATTATTGAACCTTCACATTTTTTCATGCAGGTTTGATATTATTGCCTTTGCCTGGAACACTCAGAAATGAAAACATTAGGCCACCCTCAGAATCAACTTATAAGTAAATTTAGTATTATCCGGTTTCAACTTCTGTAAATTGGAATAGGCAGGTTAATACTAGCTGTGGATCCTGAGTAGCTGTTGCAAAGCTTCTTCTATACAGTTTAATTTGCAACAGTCTTATTTTTTTAAAACAATTGTCTTTGTCTTTAGCATTGATTAAGTAGTGCTATCACTTGGTCAAAACTACTGCTGCTTCCAGGGAACTGCATTTGAGTCTCTTAAACATACATAGCAAGGAAAAGACTATTTAAGGAAAGTTTTCTTCCCAGACTCTATGTTAGTTTCTTGTAGTGGTTCTCTGAATTTTATTCAAGAATAATAATTAAAAAAACCCCCTCTGTTGCTGCTGTGTTTTTGTCTTTGAGAATCTGGCACCTTAACAGTACCTTAACTAAATTCTGCCTCTGCCCAGATTTCTGTCGCTGCCTCAACACCTAAATTTACCGTGATGGCAGCACAGATATGGGCAGTTACTCTTACCAGAAAACAAAGTAATAAACTTTATTTTGGGTCACATTGTTAATATGAGTATGTGATGCTGTTATTTCCCAAACAATATTACAATGGAGTTGCTTTGCTCACTTTTTAATAATAACATTCTCTCAACAATATAATTAACTCCCCTAATTATCAAATTATATAACTGACTTATCTGAGATAAATGTAGGATTTAGGTGTACGAAACCTCTGAAGTGTAAAGAAATGGAGTAATTACTTGCCTCTTCCAGAATGGAAAGGGAAACAGACTTCTTTTACTTGCTCTGAGAACCTTCAAAGATTTAATCTGGCCTTAAGTGTCTATATTTTAGCAACCCATATTTGATATCCACCTTGTGCTATGCTTGCACTTATGAAAGATTTCTCTGAGAAAGGACTCACAACAATAGTCCCTGTTCAATAAAATTTAGAAGTATATATATAAAGTAATGAACAAACTGGTTTATATCTTTGGACATCTGTATAGTCTGTAAATACAAGAAATTTATTTAAAAATTCTGACCTATTCTGGAAAGCACAAATAAGGATCTTAGAGACCGTAACATTATGGTAATTAAGCCTAGCACCTGCGTGGCAAAGTGGAGAAATGTAATATGTATCTGTTTCAGCACCAAAGTTCACACAGTGGTGATTTTTAGTAAGTATAGAAGGAAAGCCTTCTCTTTCTTTTCTGGACATTTCACAGTTGTTTCTTTTCAAGACTTGTAAGACACCATGTGCTTGATTTTTATAGAATTTGACAGTGAACACCAGAAGCAGCTTGACAATCATTTGCTGCAAGCCCAGTGCTATACCTTGTCACTGAAATAACAAGACTGTTTTTAACCTTTAAGAATGAAATTATATTTTCCAAGTATATGTCTGAAAAAAACCCTTCCCAGTATGTTCTCTCTTCTTCCAAAACATTTCCTATATTTGATCTAAAAATATGTTTGATATTCATCTAATTGTATTCATTTGGACTGTTAATTTGCTCACTATTCAAAGTATTTCCGAGCATTATCTTTTGTAAAGACATCGTGTATGTTAATGAAGCATTTAAATTTTGACTTCTATTTCTAAAAGAAATATGTTCATTCGCTTGTCACAGCTTGTCAGCACCATTGATGTGGTACCTGCATTCCTGCAATTACCATTTCATTGTGTTTCAAAATGTCATTTTAGTAAAGCAATCCTTATCAATAAAGGTCAATTATCAAGAGAAAGTTATTTTGCTGAAGCTAAACTGACTGTTCTGAGATATCACTACTTTGCTGTTCCTTTAGGTTCCTGAGTTTTTATTATAACAGGGAATTATTTAATTTTGATTCTTTGTTTCCTCATTCAGTGTATCGAATTACAGTTTGCCATATGAACAGTAAGACATGCCAGTAGAAGCTGAAAAAAACTGCAGAGAAAGGCTGAATATTTGCTTTTGGCAAAATTTTTCATTCTATTCCTTGTTTTTTGGTACCGAATTCACCTGTTTCTTCCTCTTGCTGGACTTATTATATATAATTTACCTGAAAAAGTAACTTTTGGGTAATCAAGAGACATTAAATTCAAGAGTTCTGACAGTCCAAATGTAATATAAGCCTTACAGCCAGACTTGAACATTCTTTTTTTTAAATGAGTGGTGTGTTTGTAAGAAAATACAATTTTGGTTTTCTAAACCCAATAATGAATTCATGTTAAATCTGCTGAACAGCTTCAGCTGCGAAGGCAAAGAAATCAACAAAAAAATAATCCTGAAGACTAGTGTCATCAGGCTGCCAACATAGGAAATGGTATTTATTATCCCAGTGATTATGAATATGGAAGGCTTGGATTCTTTACCTCAGATTTGGCAATCAGTTTAATGCTGAATACAGTAACTAAGCTTAATGAATCCTGCTCAACATCCTGTCCCTATTCATTGTGTGAAAAATCATTCAGAAATCATTCAATTTTCTACCCCTTGTTGTTTGTTTTATTTTTTTTTATCATAGAGGGGTTTCAGTGATTATTCCTTCTTGTTTGTTTGTTTGTTTGTTTAATTCCTGGAAGAGAACAGAGGGTCTTTCCTTGCATAAAATGTAGCTTTAATAGGTATATGCCTTAATGCTTTTCTGTCTCCAGAATTCTGCACTTCTGGATACAGGTTTCCATTCTGGTTAAGGAAAAGTCTGTGGGAATCCCTTCTTAAAATATTAGGATCACAGAATCATAGAATCATTAAGGCTGGAAAAGACCTCTAAGATCATTAAATTCAACCATCAGCCCAACATCACCATTTAAACTATGTCATGTCAACACATTTTTTTAACACCACCAGGGATCCTGACTCCATCATTTCCCTGGGAAGTCTGTTCCAATGTTCCACCAGTCTTTTAGTAAGGAAATTTTCATAATACGCAATCTAAACTTCCTCTGACACAACTTGAGGCCATTTCCTCTCTTCTTATTGCTAGTCAATTGGGAGAAGAGATCACAACCAGCCTCACTACAGCCTCCGTTCAGATAGTTGTAGAGAGCGATCTCTCCCCTCATTCTCCTCCTTTCCAGATTAAACAATGCCAGTTCACTCACCTGCTCCTCATAAAACTTGTCCTCCAGACATTCACCAGCTTTGTTGACCTTCTCTGGACACCCTCTAGCAGCTCTAGGAGCCCAAAACTGAGCACAGTGTTCAACGTGCAGCCTCACTAGTGCTGAGTGCAAGGGCATGATCACTTGTCTACTCCTGCCTACCACACCATTTCTAGTACAAACCAGGATACTGATGGCCTTGTTGGCCACCTGGGCACACTGCTGGCTTATGTTCAACCAAGAGTGCTAAAAATGCTAGAGAATGGCTTGGCAAGCTACTTCACCAGCTTTCTCAGTACTTGTGGGTGGATTCCATCCAGTCCTTTAGACTTGTGTGCATCCAGGTGGTGTAGCAGACCATTAACTGCTCCTTCTTGGATTACGTGTGGTTTATTCTGCTCTCTGTCCCTGTCTTCCATTCAAGGGGCTGGATACCTTGAGGATAACCGGTCTGACTATTGAAGACTGAGGCAAAGAGGCACTAAGTACCTCAGCCTTTTTGTCATCTTTGGCGGCAAAGTTCCCCCTGCATCTAGTAAAGGACAGAGATTTTCCTTGTCTCTCTTTTTGTTGTTAATGTATTTATAAAAACATTTTTGTTATCTCTTATAAAAGTGGCCAGATTAGGTTCTAGCTGGGCTTTTGCCTTTCTAGTTTTCTCTCTGCGTGATGAAATTTTCTTGACTTCCTGATCCCCTGGCTTACAGTGCCTGTCTAAGCTGGTGTGGAGTGGCAGTAGAACTCTTTTTGAGTTGCCTGCCCCTTCTTTCAAAAGTTTTTTTTCCTGAGTCCCAGCAAAAGCTCCCTGTTAATAATTTGCATGATTTGCTTTGTTGTCAGGAAGAGTTGCTTTATGACTAAAATGAAGGTAGTTGATTTAAGACAAGGTAGTACAAGATTGTGATCTATGGTTTTGTGAAGCCGCAAACTGAATAAAAGTATTCACAGTTGCTAGCTAAACCAGATTGGTTTATCTTCCTTTTTTAGCATGTGACCTAATTAAACCAAGAGTGTATGGGGTAGTCAAGATTTATAGCAGAATATTCAAAACATCTGAGATGGTAAAGAGGAAAGCATGAAGCACTGAAAGCCATGAGGTTATGTCAGGTAACAAGAATGAAGAGAAGAAGAGCAGGGAATGTTTGCAAGGATTCTAGTGATCTCCATGTTGAAGAGCCTGAGAAGTGCAAGAATGTAAACTACTTGAATTTCAGAAGCCAAGGTAATGACAAACCCTGTGAAACTTGGAGGAGAAAAATCCAAATAGAGAAATGACAGCCTGAAAGTACAGCATTTGAGAATACAATTAGAAGCTAAGCATTAAGAGAGTGTGAAATGGCAGTTATCTGAGCTGAATGAAGTGCAAATGCTAGTCATAATATAAAGAACATTTGATTTTACATTTTAGTCACTATTTAAAATCATAATTGAAGGAATGTGAACACCCATTTCCCTGGTGTTAGGAAAAACATATACGTGACTATTTGGCAGCAATACAAAATTAGTTCAAGTTTTCAGATCCTATGTAGATTTTTAACAAAGCATTGAAAATGAAAGGGCAGAATGATAAATCACGTCTTCCTTTCCTGCTCCCGAGTACTTTTGGCCCAAGAAGAAATAAGTTGGGCTGTCATCACCTTAACATCTACCAGTATGCTGCAGAAAACTGCTTTCACTAATACAACTTTCAGAAGTCTATTATATCTTTTAACATCACTGCAGCATGAAGAAGTATTAACACGGATGAAAATTTGATGCCATGTGATTCTGAAGAGAAGCCCATTTGAAAAAAAATCAAAGTAAATTTCAAACACAGAAAAGAATGCTTTCTTCTACGGATTTCTTAATATGAATCTGAAAACTTCTGTGCTTCAGTTAACCTTTTGAACCTATGATACTTGTATGGTTTTGAAATCAAATCAGATTAATTAATCTACCTATACCTGCTAATAGCCCATATAAAAGTCTTTCAAAGAGGATCTGTTTATCAGCTGCTGACTGCAATAGTTCTGCACCTTCTGGGAGAATCTGGCAGAGTTTGCTCTGAGCTTGACCTTGTATGGGCTTGCATAAAAACTGAAAGACAAAATACTTAAGGATAATCTCACAATGTGAACAGAAGGCCAAATCAACAGCGAATATGAATTGGCATACTTCCAATGACTCCAGTGAAGCTAAACTAATTTATACTAAGGATCTGACCCAGAGCTGTAACACAGTTACATACCTACCACCATAGTGTCATGCTGTGCAAGTCATGAAGTATCTCTCCTTTCTCATGAGAGCAGCTCCACCAAACTAATTCAAAACCTCATGAGGAGGGATATCTGTTTATTACTTCTATGATGGATTCACAGAAAGTTTTTGTGATACACAAGAGCTTTATTTCTTGTGTAAAATATAAATATATGCTGTCTGTGCATTTGTATCAGCAAATTACGAGGTAATGTTTGTTTGGCTTGCTTAAAATCATGCAGATGCCACTTTGCCAAAGTTTTTAAATAGGATGTCTACACTTATTGGGAATCACAAAGTCACTTTAGTATAAAGGAGTGCTGTTATAATTTGACATTGGAAGTGAAATCCATAAGCAAGACTTTGTATCATATAACTGGAGAAAGTAAAGCACACATCAAAAAAAACCCAAACAAAATATGTAATTGGCATCTAAAAATTTAGCTGATTAATCTCCTTATGGTCCCCACAGTTATACTAGCATTAATGTTAAAAAAACTAGAAAGCTTTAAATGAAGCTTCTTTATACAACAGAATTGTCATGGGGTGAAGCCTACCTGAAAACACAGCCCAAACAAGTGAGATATTGACTACATCTCTGCAGCTCTAATTGACTGGGTTAATAATGACCTAACAACCAAAGAAGGATTAGATTGATTTTATTATACTACTACTGTTAACGCCCAACTTTTCATAACAAAAACAATAGAAAGAGAATAGCTCTCCTTATTGGGCAAGACAAGATGAAGAACATATAAATGGTCCTCCAAACGAAAGTTATGCAAACTGTTTGGCCCAAAATGGAGCTGAGATCCATTGAGACCAGGCCACCAGATGGAACCTGGTGTCTGGAGCAGTAGGACTCATTGGATTGAGGTTCCTGGTCCCAGTTCCATTCTCCTTGCTTACAGTTCCTGTCTAAGCTGGTGTGGAGTGCCAGAGGCCTTGCTCCCTATGAAAGTGTGATGTGTGTGTCATAGATCAGAAATCACAGCATAGCAATTGTCATCACCCACTGAGTCCATCCTACTTAGTGACGGGTTTGAGATAATACCTCCCTGAGTGATGTGGTTCCATTTTGGTGGCCATCCCACCTCAACTGCCCTACAGCAAGAGCAAACATAAAATTCTGATGCTGTCACCGTACTAATTAGCTGGACCTGCACTATTCCCACATGAGTTTTCAGACAAAAAAAAGCCTTATATTTAATTTGCTGGTATGGAATAATGCATAACAAGCAATTTGTGGTAAAGATATTGTTGGAAAAGAGCCATAGTCATCATGGCCTTTTGCTATCTGTAGCTTTTGTAAGCCCTGCTTTTCAGGATGCCCAGTATATAGAAGTTGAGTTCTACTGTCTTTAAATTCCTGACTGTCATTTTTCTGATTTCTTCATATTACTGAATGATCTATTTCCAGTTGGGGCAACAGATTGTCTTTCTTCCGGGGTGGTTGTCATAAATTTCTTGCCGTAAATTCTCTTGTTTATTTGGTGACATGTAGCAATATTTATTTTACTTTCTGATACTTCTCTTTGTCCTCTAGCTGCTTCATACTCTCTTTCAAATCTGAAGTGTATTGAACTTTACCTCACTGTACACCGTATCCCAGAGAGGAGGATGACAATTTTGCAGGGTTGAGCGTTGAGGCTGGCACTGTGAGGGCATATGGGTGGTAGACAAATGTAATCTTCTAGAGAATGCATTGCTTATCAATAGCTTCCATGTAAGAATGTTTTCCTATTCTTTACACAGAGAGTATCTAACATCAGTATCCGTTTGGTACTCATGAATTAAATAAGTATTCTTTTCAAAAAGGAAAATAGAAATGAGTCCTTAGAGATGTTTAAAATTAGAGATATTTAAAATCACCTGCAGATGCAAACTTCTTACAAACACAGCTAATGTTCAGTATAAATATTCAGAGGGGGGGAAAAAAAGAGCAAATGCTCTTTTTATGCCTTTCAAGTAATAAACCAGACTCAGAGATTTAAGAAATAACTATTAACTTTATGCACTCGGCTCTTGGTTTTTTGTTTTCCATCTCACCAAGGTACTTCATGACTAGTGTTACAACAGAGCTCTGAGGTATGAATGAAAAAACTCTGTTTAAAACTTAGGAAGAGTGGTAAGAGAGAAGCACGTATCAGTCAGAAAAGAAGCAATATGGGGAAGCATGTCCAATACAACAGCAAAAATTGGAGTTTTTTTGCTGTCCAATAGCGGCTAGGTAAATATATTCTGATATACACAGTATGAAGTCTTCAGGGTGAGGACAGAAATGGGATGTGTGACAAGATCTTCCAGACAGAAAGAAAGAGAAAACCCCAGTTGTATCACAATTAGTTGGGTTTAGATGACATCCAAAAAGATATTAGAACTCATTTGTCAGTTTTCATTAGGTTGCAAGTGCCCTGGGAGACTCCGTACCTTGCCAAGATGTGTACTTTTAGGCCTAGATCCTACAAACATATGGATGTTCACCTTCATATGACTATTACTGTGATATTCAATGAATGTCATGGATGTTTCTTCATTCAAATTATGCAGTGGACCAATCTGCACAGCTATAAATAATAAATAATATTGTGTAATTTCCATTTATGGTCTGCCTCAAGAAGCGTCAAGGGTATCTCTGAGAATATTAAAAACTGCATATGAGGTTCCTATGTGAGGGTATTTTCTTTTGCACAGGAGGTAAATAGCTTGGGTTGATGGATAATCTCTGAGCTTCCTTGATGCTAGGTTGCTTGTGTTAATGAGAACACTGAATCACTGAGAATCTGCTGAAAATCTTGGGTATTTCCTGAATCTCCTATTCTGACAAAAAGTGATCCCTGTGTATGCAATAGGTGCTTATAGAAGAGATCCAGAGGCTCCTAGAAGTTTTCAGTGACAGGTGAAGGAGGGCTGGAGTCTTTCAGAGAGCAGTTGAGTTTTTGGATGTGCTTGTGAGAGAGGGAGAAAAAGTGTGTAGGTACTTTCCAGATAGTTGCAGAGTGTGCTGAGGAGTTCATCTCCCAGGTGTCTGGAAGGTACCTGGGATCTTTTTAGGTTGATATTCTTTGGTGTTAATACCACAAATGTCTATAAGATGTCATTGAGTGTAGCTCTTCTTGGACCAAAAATAATTGCCTTTGAAAATAAAAAAGTTCAAAAAAACCCACGTAAAATTCCTGTATTTAAAATTTCAGAAGAGATTATTTTCTTCTGCAACTTGAATATATTATAGAGAACTCCATCCTTGATTGCAGGAGTTCATATGCTACTGTAGCGTAAGATAATAGAGCTTGCAAACTTATACTTTTATTGTATTTCTTCTGTCAGCTGGAAGTCATGAAAGGTAATGAGGTCAGGATGGTGGAAGTTTGCAGAGGTTAGACTCAGAGGTTATAGCATGCCAGGTGTTTGAATAGTTACTTATGCTTGAAAGAACAACAGTGCCTACCATTTGAAGCTGAGTGTTGTTAGGTTTCCCTGATTCCTCGCAAAGCTGCAGCTGAGTTAAAATTGGGACTACGACATGATTTATGATTTTGATGATGCCAATTATTTGTTTCTTTTTTTTATTTGGGTGAGTGGGTTGGTGAGAGGGATTCCATTTTTTTCCTTCTGCTGTTATATAAAGAGATTTTCTTCTGTAATCTTGACTGATTTATTATGGACTTCTGATTGGTGTTATTTCAAACAGATTTTTCTGAACAAACTATACTTATAGTATTTAAGTTGCATATACTTTTTAAAGAAACTCAGAATTTCTGTATCATTTATCTCCAAGATGATTAGGAACTTCACTAGGATCTTCAGCTGATTGTAATAAAAGACAAAATGTTTTTTGGTACTTTGCTGCTACTAAACTTCCATTCAAATAATAAATATATTGACAACAACAATAGCAACTTTTCAGAGTAAAAAGTGTATGGAGACCAGCTGTGAGGAAGACACAATGAACTATTTCTGCAGACATCTTTGTACTCATTAGCCAATAAAATAATATAAACTGAGGTTAGGTAGTTGTGTGCATAGGCCCAAAATAAAGCTGATATGATACTTCAGGTCCTACTGAAAATTAAATAGTCCAAGCCATGAAAAAAAAGAAGCTGTCTTTGTCTTAACACAGGTGAGAACAATTAAAATACCTTTTTATGAATCCTGGATCAGCAACCAGTGCCTGAGGAAATACCATGGAGAGACAGCACCTGGGGAATCAGCTGGCTGCCCTGGGGCCAGTGTCTGAGCCCCTGTCAGAGCTGGGCTGGGTCTTAGGAGGAAGGAAGGAAGGAAAGAAATGGCAAAGGAGTTGCTTTAGACTAGACTAAGGGAAAAAAAGAAAGTGATCTTTAGATCGGGGAAACATCTCCTGGGTTTTATACCTTCGGTGTTTAAGGGATCAAAACTCTTTTCATTCTTTGTTTTATTAAGACTTCATCTGCTAACAGAATCAATTTGCTCAGCTAAGAAAGATAATTCATTAAATCAAAAATACCCTATTTCTTGAGACAGGAAGCAATGAAACTGGTCTTAGCGGTAAGATCCATTTTTCCAACGAAGCAGATTGTATGTTCGTATTGCTGTTGAATCAATACGCAATAAATAATGGAGATGCTCATAGATATAAAAATAGCCAAAAGGAATTGATATAAGACTAAAATGAATTAAAACCAGACTTAAAAGCAAGCCAGGAGACTCCACAAAATTAATTAAAGCAACATCTGGAAAATTCCCAAGAAAAATTAACAATGAACTATTGTTAGAAATGGTATCTTTGTCTGAGCAGGAACTACAAAACTCTGTCTAGTCTGATAAAATGGAGGGGAGATATGAACTGACTGCCCTAGATCAATAGGTTTTCAAGGAGTAGAGGTGACCAGTAAAACTTTATCTAACTTGAAATTTTCTAAGAGAATGGATATTCAGGAATTTGCACAGTTAAATGACACCCTTGAGAAGAAAATTAAAGGGACAACCGTATGGGTGAGGGAATTGAGCCAGGTGAGATGGCGACTGAGGCAGTATGTTGAAAATTTCCATCTTTTTTAAACTCAATAATGCCTGGAGATAATATAACCCTCCACTCCTCTACCTTTTAGGGAAAACTCCGTAGGAAGTTTATTTGGCGCAGTTCAACATCCTAATCCAAATGGATGGTTAGGAAGATGAACAGATGAACAATATATGGTCAGAGTCATGGAGCAGTTGTGAGAGGCACTGTTTGCTCTGAACCCATAGGCACAGTTCCAGGTTAGCGGCCTGTCTTGTCTACCCCTCCATCAATTCCTTATAAACACAATCCTTAAGCACATTCGAATAATTTTGGCTAGTAGGGGAAGTAACTAAAAATACTGGTCATTCAAATTGTTTGCACATAGTGAATTGCAACCAAGCAATTATGCTCTGATCAAAATTTATGGGCCTGATCCAAAGCCTGGTGAAACACCTCTTCTGCCTTCTACGATGCCCACTTTCACTCTGCTTCACCTGTTATGAGATCAGAGCAGGTGTAGAGCCTCACTCTGTATTGCTGATGGTTAACATCTCTTCAGCTCACAACTGTCTCTCTGCACAGGTGCTGTGCAAGTGAGAGCAAGCATAAAAACTCTGCTCTTCCTTTAAAGGGTCAATCCCAAAAGGATTCAGATATTTCTTCCATGAAAAATTGTATTCTGTTAACCAGTGCTCAGAATGCTTCCAACATCTTTAGCTGACCCTAGGATGATAAATGAGGTCATCTTGTTTAAGTCTATGTTACTTTACATTATGTTGCTCCAACTCAATAAACACACTTAAAGGAAAATCTCATTTTCATAATAGAAAAAAATGAAATGCCTTTCTGATATGGCTTGCACCATTTCAGGTCACTCTGTTCTCTTTGCCATTTATTGAACTGCATTAGCATCACCTTCAGAGGAAGCAGGTCACCCTTCCTTTTATGTGAAGATACAAAGTGGTGAAGTGAAAAGAGTGGGTGAAGCAAAAGCAGAAATTGCAATTAGTTTAAGTGCTGCTCTTAGAACATTCTAGTCAAAATTGAGAATTGAAAGGAAGAAATAAGGTAGAGGAGGAGAGAACAGTTCTAATTTAAATGACAAGCTTTTATTTAAATTTCAATGCTTAAGAAAAAGGCTTAAGAATTGGGATATGACTATGTGAAACTGTTTTATCCAATATACCTGTTCCCTAGGAATGGTCATAGGTAAGCAGTCTCTATGATTGAGTTACAAGCTGAAATTTTTTCTTCCAGAAATATTTAATCTCTCTCCCTAAATAGAAATTATTAATTAATCTAACTTTTATTGTTTACATGAGGGAATTTTTCTGTAATAAAAAATAGGATTATGCCCTGTATGCTTTTTTTCCTATTACGAGACAAAGGTATTAAAGAAGATAATTAATGAGGACCTCACACACTTCCTTCATGAATATGCTTATTTTGAGCTGTCCTAGTTCCTCCGAAATAACATTGTTTTTAAAGTCGTCATTCAGAAAAAAAATCCCTATCAGCTGTTTGGGGTATAATTTTGCAAGTCTCTGATGGCTGTGTGAATGCATCTCAGATATAATTTTACCCTATTAACAGGGAATACTTTTGGGAAAGCCATTATGAATGCTTTCTTTTCTTGGGAAAAGATTAATCCTCTTTTTTGTTGTTTGTTGTTGTTGTTCAGGTTTTTTTCCCAATTGTTCTTTGCAGCACCTCTATCTAACATTAAATCTATGACCTTTGCCTATTTGTCTATTTATATCTTAAATAATATGTGAATTTTTTTTCATTCAAAGAAAGCCATATAACAGTGATGCATTCATGTGACAAAAGCAGTATGCAGATGGAAAATTAAGACCACAGGCTATGGATCTAGGCAAGACAGCACAGTTTAATCTACAAGAAGCAGATAAGTGTGTATCTTTACACAACAGCATTATCATAGGAGATTGATATCATTAGGATGTCTCTAGAGCTTCCTCATTTTTTTTTCTGTCCATGTGATTGCTTTTATGATGGGCAATATTTCAGCAATTCTGAGAGACATGAATATTCCTTAAGATTTGATCAAACCATTTACGTCACAAAAGCCCCCCAAAAGCTGGACTTTAAAAAACTGAGGTTTGCCCCTTTCAGGACCAAATAAAATGTATATAGAGATATTTTAGGCTTTTGTTTGTTCATTTTTGCAATGTGTAGAGGGCTGCTCAGCTTCTGCATTGACTGACAATACGGTTTGTGAGATGATTGATAATCATGTTTTCACATGAGTTTCATAATCAAGTATTTGCATACAGTACTGAAAATTATGAAAGATAAATGAAAGGGATGTTCAAAGAGGAAGAGAAGCAGGGTGTAGTCAGAGTAATAGAAAAGTCTTATTTTTACGTAAACCCTAATATCGGTTCATTTAAGTATTGAGCTGCAAGATTGTGGCAAGCATATGATAGCAAGAGATGCTGTGCTTGTCCATGCTAAACGAAAAACAGAAATGAAACATCAAACATATTGAGGTGAACTCGATTTCTAATATATGTATATATTTGACAGATGTTTAATAGTATAAAAAATAGAAATCTGCACTCTTTTTTGTACTAACACTGCTTTAGCTTGATGAAAAAACATTTCCCTGCTAAACTGGACCACACCTCTTTAGAAAGGCATGGGATTGGAATCACTTTATGAAGTGGAATGGGGAAAAGGAGAAACTTGATGTATCCTGTTTCTTGACACTATGCATCGTTGCAACTTCTTTCCAATTTTGGAAGGGCTGAGCCACTGCATAGCATCAAGGAGTACAGAGCTTGTTGGTATCAGATTGACAATACAGTTAAGTAGAACTCCAAAGTCAGGGTCTGACAGGAGAAAGGCATGCTCATTTCCTTGATAAATCAATTTCTTGTGCAGAATACACCTGATGACTAACAAGTATCTATTTTCTCCCACTTCAGGATAACAAAGAATGTTGTCTACTGGGAGTTTGTAGTAGTCCTTTGATTCAACAGGGATTAGTCAGAACCACAGTTTATTTAAATTAGATTGTGGTAGCTCTAAGACCTTGCATCTTCAAAATTCAAAATTGCAGTCCTATTCAAAATTCCATATAATTCTCCTCCCTTCATATCCACGCAGTCTTTTTTCCATACATGGTGCACAGGTGGGTAGTATGTTTCTATCTAATATTGCAAATGAACTGGAGATTATGCTTTGTATTGTTGACATGTAAAACGGTTAAAACTGTGAAGTTATATAGGGGAAAAAAGGAAATAACTAGAAAAGATTTTTTTACCTTCAAGTTTAGACACCCAAGATTTGAGGGCATCAGCTCTAAATAAACGGCAAATGCTGGTTATCCATGATTAATAACTAGATTCCAAGTAAGCTGCCCCTGAAAAGAAACATTAACACTAATTTCATATCCTCTGAATTTTCTCTGCCATGTACAAAGATACCTAACGAGAACACGATGACAATTTTTTTTTTTTTGTATAGACAGATAAAGAAAAAATTAAGCAATTTTAATTCTGCCAAATATAAGGAGGATCGTGACAATTTCTTAGAGCTCACAAATCTTAAAATTTAAGCTTCATGAATAAAGGAAATTAAAATTCACGATTTTTAAATAGCAATAAGACAGAATCCAGTAACAAGGGAAAGAGTAGTAGACAAAATGAAGAATTTATTATTTATACCAGAATTAAAAAAAGCTTTCAGTGAATTTTATAAATACAGGGTTTATTTCAGGCTTCTGTTGTTTCTTGAATGTTAGAGTCTTTATTTTGAAATGTTTGTTCCTGATTTCATTAGACACTAATACACACCAGTCAGCAAGACTAGGTTTTGCATAGCTTCAGATCTTTCAGCATTATGTGGGCTTGGGCAAGAAGTAGTGAAGGTATTGGTCTTGAAGGTAATAGACATATTTATGTAGGAATCTTTATGTTGTGATCTATTTCTAGTTGTGCTGTGCAGTAATGGATTACTTAAATCTTTTGAAAATATACAAAGAGGTGCACACATTTCTTCATACCCTTCTTGTAACTTTTGGTTTAGGATAATGATAGAAACCAAAGTTCAGTCATATTATGAACTGAGACAAATATTTTTGCTGCAGATTAGAAAATACAGTATATACATATTTAAAGGATATTGTAGGAGGTATGAAATTTTCAGTGTAAAACTTTGTCATATGAGACCTTTCTTTGTGCCCCGTCTGACATCTCAGATTTTTTTTCCCTAGAACAGAAAGATTCACATCCACTCTACCTTCCTTTAGTTTGTTGAGCCTGTGAAATATTCAACTTTATGCATGCATAACTGATTAAATAACAGATTTTCTAGCTATTGCTTGCACCAGTTGCTAACCTAGACTGAACTTTCAGAGTGCAGAAGGATGGGTAATAAAAGTGTCTGTATGAGGAGTCTGTTTTCCTCCAACCTAGGTCTGTACTGGAGAGACATCTACAGATGGTATATTGTGTTATAAATTCAGGAGATATCCATGGGCCTGGGGAGACATCATGATTCTAAGACAGACATTTGAAAAGCAAACTGCTAGATATGGCAAGGCATAGAAACATTTCTGAGGAATGGGGACCCCCAAAGCACAAATGATGCTGCTTTGTTATGCACATGAAGATTTTTGAAGAAAAAATCTGGGCTTCCAATATGGGTTTTCAAAATCTTTTTCTGTTGTAAATATTAATCATATATATTGAATGAAACCCTGTATTATGAATCAAAATACGATATTTTGCTTTTCCTCCCTCTGTGTGTATTAAATGTTACCCAAACTGTGCCAGCAACCAAATGTGACAGTAGATCTCCCTGAATGATTTTTCCTAGTCTTTATTTCTACCAGGAGATTGTCAGGTATCGTCTTTGACGATCCTACTTTCTAGGCAAAGCCTTATACTGTGAAAGTTAATGTAGCCTTCAACATTTCCAGCAATACAAAAGAAATCCTGAAGAAGTCCAATAGTGAGTATAATTGAACAAATATAAACTGCCTTTCTCAATCTCGATCTTGAGGTTCAGAGTTGATGGATTCTGGTTTTGTTCCAACTGACAGTCTCCTGATGAAGTTCCTTTCATTTGAAACACATGCTTGACTCTCTTTACCTTGTCAAGATTGTTCTTATTTTCAGAGTCACCGCTATCCATGTCTAACTTGACCAGGGACCTACAGAGAATTTGTTGTCTATATCACCCCAGCCTGTTCCTGTTCATCTCTCTTTGTCTACTGCTTCTTTTCATTATTGCTACTCCTAAACCAGGCTGTTTATCCTCTATAAAGCAGTTAAAATAATTTTTACTCACTGAATTGTTTACAAAACTGCTAAAGGAAAATTGAGACCAGTTTGTTTTTTTGCTAAAAAGTAAATTAAAAAGCATTCAGGAAAATGCAAGATGTCTGGGTCCCATTTCAGTTTGATAATAGAGTTCATACCAGTAATAAATACCTGCAAGCTCTCATTATACATATATGCTGCAGAGGTCAGAAGTAACTCCAGCACAGAACCACTGCTATTGTATGTTTAAACACTCATGATATTGTTTTATACCAGTACAATCACCCTAATTACCATTTTTCATTCCAATTTAGACAGTTGTGTGATCTTTCAAAATTTGTCTTTACTAGGTAATGTCCTACTAAACTTCTTCTTATTTGGCACTGTCAAACATCACCTTATTTGGGGACTCAGATATAACAATAACTCTCCAATAGCTGTGACAGTTATGCTAATCTAACCATACTGAAACCAGAATTTGCTTTAGGGACACTTATGAATGGTTATTAATGGACAGAGTATTTTTAAAAACCGCTAAGAGCACATGTATGAAGGAGAGAAAAATGGAATGCCAAAGAAATAATTTATTCATTTTTACAGTAAGATAGCTACTCATAATAGTAAATTTGAAATAAGATTACAATAACTGAACAAGCTTATGGTAATGTGTTTGGTGAGAGCATTTATCTTGAGATTCTGCAATGCATGTGTGACTGTCACAGTATAGCACAAAGTCCATTTCATGATATAACTTTTTAAAATTTGTCTTCAGATGAGTTTGTAAGAGTACTAAAATCCGTTTGTGCCGTCATCAGTCTTTTCTCATAAACTGAATGTGTGTACAATCCCTGGGTTTAAGGCATACATTTCCAAAACCTGTATTTCCAAAAGGGGTTTATCAGAATTGTCCCAGGTAAATCAAACTGAAGTATCTTGGGTCTTCTAAAGATTTAACAGCACCTGTGAATTATTTTGCTTCCGAAGTTGTTATGAACACATTCAAATACTTCTCAAAAATGTTACTCTTACAAAAAAAAAAAAAAAAAAGCAGCGCAGTTCTGACATTAGCACCTGGTTTCTTTCAGGTTATTTTTAAACTATCATTAATTTGTACTTAAAGATGATACATATTACTCTTTTTAACTTTAAATTTGTTCTCTTCTTAAAATATAGGCTACCGTTTTTGAAACCTGAGATTTTCTTTGCTGAAAACATGTCTTTTTCTAAACTGACACTGATAACACAGTTTTACTACTTTGCTTTTTCATCGAATACTTTAATTAATAAAACCTTCTTTCTTTCTAGAGATTCTAACAAACTTGTTGCCTAGTCTCTCACTGTTTTATTTCAGTGTGTTCAACTATAGTCTGAAGGGATTTAAACTTCCTCTGGCCATTACTTCTTCAGCTTGAAGTGAAGGCAATTATTTCACCCCTGAGAACTGTTTTAAGGT
Source organism: Tapera naevia (assembly GCA_033556795.1). Taxonomy (NCBI): domain Eukaryota; kingdom Metazoa; phylum Chordata; class Aves; order Cuculiformes; family Neomorphidae; genus Tapera; species Tapera naevia. The sequence goes on along the minus strand of JAUMJJ010000172.1, from coordinate 9,002,455 downwards.
CTTCCTGCAGCCATTACCAATGAGATTTCTTGATTCTTATTAATTTGCAGGAGTTCTTTTCATTCCTATTTCTGTGACATGTCTGAAAGTTAAATCTTCTAAAAGAAATTTGCTAAGCTGCCATGAGCTAGCAGTCTTGTGCTTTTTGTAACTGTTGCACGATGGGAAAGTGATATGACAGAAATACATTCTTCAGTATATTATACTGTAGGTAAGCTCAACAGAAGAGAAAGAAGTCTGTCTTGAGCTACATCAAAAAACAAATATATTTTCTAGTCTGACACTGCTGTCTTTCTAGGTATTTGTCAGATGTCTTATTAGAAGGTGACTGTTCCGAGTTTTTCACATTCAGTTTTAGGCTCAATTAACACCTTCCAGCTGTATGCTTTGAAACAGGTCAGACAGGATATTGCCATAGATATCTTAATGATTTTGGAGGCACAGATGTTGGAGTTGGGGAGGGAGTAGACAGTGTTCAGGTTGCTTAGTTGCAGAAGAGACAGGGATTTTCTACAACAGTGTAAGCATCTTTCTGCTATCTATGTCCATCCGAGTCCCCAATTTCCTCTTCTGAATCTTTGTGGAATATAGTATGTGACTTTACCTTATATAAGAAGTGGGCCCTGAATGGCAAATGTGAATGTGAATTTAGAAACCGAGGAATGAAAATAGTAAGAAGTATCTGAGAATTGAAGAATTGTGTATTCACATACAGGAGAGTAGTTTCTTTTACTAAAGGTACAAATCTAGATTAGTTTCAACATATAGAACATATAGTGGAAAAGTAGGTGGCAGCAGCTATTTGTCTACTGCTTTAATATGTGTTTACCAATTTTAACAGTTACAGGAAGGATTTTTAATAAGAAGGGGAAAATTATATTTCCTTTTCATAGTAAAAATAAAAGGAAAATCCTAGTAGAATTTATAATTGTCAAATTGTGCTTCTGTAAGTGAAATCTAAGCTTCTTTGTATGGGCTGTCAGCTGGTCTGTATGAGAAAACTGGGTTGAAAATGGAAAAAAGCAAAAACCAATCAGAATTCAACATACCTTCTCATGTATATTCAGCATTTTGCCTTGTTTAGATTCTGGGAATTTCTTCAAGGAAAGAGAAAATGTGTAATTTGAAACAGCAATTGAGAATAACTGAGAAGTTAGAGGAGAAGCAAATGAAATCAGAGTTGAAGGAGAGTCTGCTCCTCGCACACTCGATGATACTGTACGTCACTGAGGTACTGCCTCCTACTGCATGATCTTGTGTTCAGGCACTTAAGACTTTGCCAAACTAACCAGTCAGCCTGAAATTTCTCATCCTGAATGCCTGTTACAAAATGAATTTATTCAGAATTTGCCAGTCAAAGTGACTTAGCTCTTTCCAAGAACGATACCAGTAAAAAAAGCCTGTCAGTTGTCCCACACTAAAAAATTTTAGTGACTTTTTCTTTGATGATTTTTAAGTAAACTCATGCTTTGAACTTAAAAACTGGTGAGTTATTACAGTATATGCCAGTGAAATCTGTCTGAATATATCTATGAGCTGGAAGATTAAACAGAAATGTGTAGTTTGCAGAAATTTGATAGAGATATCTTTCACAGTTCCGTGAGAATTTTCTTTAATGCTAAGCTTGCCTCAACCCAGTGATAAAAGGGGTAACAAGCTTAGTACTGAACAGCACTGGGTATTCCCTGACTGGGTGAGGAACCTGTGTAGCAATAGTGACATGAGACTCCCAGGAGTATGATGAATGGAGACAACAGGGTGAATGGAAACAAGTACGAGTGAGAGAGAACAGCTGGAGGAACAGATAAAGATGGAGGGAACAAAGCAATTAGGAGGGAGGGAAGAGATGTACTGAGGCTGCAGAAACTGAAAGGAAGAACATGGAGATAGGAAAAAAGGTTGGAAGAGGGATAGGCAATTCTGGAGAATTGATCCAAGGGTCTGCTGGTACTGTGAGATGAACATCTTGGTTGGGGCCTGGGAATGTAGGGAGAGTGGATATAGTACAAAAAACCCAGAAGTCAGCAAGTTGGTTAGAAAGATACAGTCTTAGTAATGTTGTAATTGGGAGGAACAGAGTGAAAATTTTATTCTTATTAGATTCTAATTTCCTTAAAAAGAAATTTTTTTTATAAATCCCACCTTTGCTTTTCAGTCAGAACTAATATGAAAACCAGTGGCAAAATATCCTGTCTATTTCTACACGAGATGTTAGTGAAGATCACGGGAGAAGGCAACCAATTACTTCTGTCAGCTCAAATGACAGCGAATAATGTCTAAAATGAGTTAATCCACATTTCATCTCTGAACATGGTCAGTAGTGGTTATTTGGAGAGAGTTTAAGAAGACAGTAAATTGCAAAGATTTGGATTCCATTGCAGAGAAATGGGATGACATTTTACTTTCTAGAGATCTATGGGTTAAGAAAAACTTAAGCTAGCATTTGCAGCTGGGCTCATTATTCTTATTGTCTTCTGATAGATTATACTGTGATAAAAGTGAAAGCTAACACCAGGCAACAAAGTGATTTTCCATTTCCTGTCTTTTCCTATTTTCTTTGAACCCTATAGCCACATTTATGTCACTAGTTAGATCCCATGGTACAACAGTTGCAATTTGAACACAACATGGTATCCATAGTGGAAAATCAGATTTGAAAAGAATTGGAAAAGAAACCTTCCCACAGAAATTAATAGACCTGTCTTCTGAGTTTGAACTGGCTCCATTCAATAAGGACTAGAGACAGACACTACAAAAATCTCAAAGAAACAAAGCATAGCATTGAATGTTTTTAAATGAGAGATATCCATCCTGTGCACAAAATGAAAGAGGACTCTTGAAACTTTATTATGTGATCAGGAAGCTAAAAAGTGTACAGTAATGAATAAGAGGGCTACTCACAACCACTTTAGATTTATACAGTTCTGGCATTTCCTGACTTCTAAATGCAAATCCCTCAAAATACTACCGTGTAGTTTATCTGTCTTCATGTGCAAAGCATTTGACGCTGTCCCAGCACAATGTTTTGGTCAATAAATTGGAGAGATAGGGATTTGACCGATGGACCATTCTGTGGATAAGGAATTGGCTGGATGGTCACACCTAAAAGTTGTGGTCAATGGTGCAATGTCCAAGTGGAGACAGGTAACGAGTTGGTATTGGGATTGGCATTTTAACATCCTTGTCACAGACGTGGACAGCATGAGTGATTGCACTCGAAGCAAGTTTGCCGATGACACCAGGCTGTGTGGTGCTATCAGCAATCTGGAGGGAAGGGCTGATATCCAGAGGGACCTTGTCAGGCTTGAGATGTAGGCCTGTGCTAACGTCATGAAGTTCAAAAAGACTGAGTCATGCACCTAGGTTGGGACAATCCCAAGCACAGTTACAGTCTGGGCAGAGAACGGATTGAGAATGCCCTGAAGAGAAAGACTTAGAGGTGCTGGTGGATGAGAAGCTCAAGGTAAGATGGCAATGTGTGTTTGCAGCCCAGAAAGCCAACTGTATCCTAGGCTGCATCAAAAGAAGTGTGACCAGCACGTTGAGGGAAGTGATTCTCCACCTCTGGAGTACTGTGTTGAGTTCTGGAGTCCTTGACACAAGAAAGACATTGGTCTGTTGGAGAGAGTCTAGAGGAGGGCCATGAAGATGATCAGAGGGCTGGAACACCTCCCATATGAGAACAGGCTCATATGTGTTGGGCTTATATAGCCAATAGGAGGCTCCAGGGAGACCTTATAGCATCCTTCCAGTATTTACAGTGGGCCTACAGGAAAGATGGGGAAGGCTCTTTTTCAGGGAATGCAGGAATAGGATCGGGGTAAAGGTTTTAAGCTGGAAGAGAGTGTATTTAGGATAGATATTAGGAAGAAATATTTTACTTTGAGGGTGGTGAGACACTGGCACAGGTTGCCCAGAGAAGTAGTGGATGCCCCATCCCTGGAGGTGTTCAAGGCCAGGCTGGACAAGGCTTTGAGCAACCTCTAGTGCAAGTTGCCCCTGCCTATGGCAGTGAGCTTGGAACTAAGTAATCTTTAAGGTCCCTTCCAACCCAAACCATTCTATGATTCTAAAATTGTATCATTCGATGTGTAGTATTCTCTGTCTGTGTCATAAGATAAATGTAGGAAAGACAACAATTTTAAGAAAAATCCTGATGTTTCTGGGAAGCTTTAATAAAGTGTGCCTAATATGACATGAACTCTAATTCTTCAAGTGTGTACTTTACTGAAACATCAAACGTATTGCAATTCACGTGCTAGAAAAATGCTGAAATTGAGTAGCAGCTTTTTACTGATTGCTTCTGTATCCACACTCAGTTCAGCAATAAGCAATCAGGCAAGATGCTTTTTATCTGTTTCTGTTATATGAAGTGTGAGAAGAGGTCAAGGGACAATTATTTAGGTTCATTTTGAAGAATAGCCCTCTTTCATCTCATCATTGTAGTTATAGATTGAATTCATATTTCCTGTTTATACACAGCTTCCTTGGAAGGTCAAGGAAGGCATATTATATTAGCTAGAGTCGTGCAAAAAAGATTGATTTTTTTTTGTTTGTTGGCCAAAACAATGAATAAATACATGTAATGTTTCAAAGGAAACAAAGCATTTGATGTTATTGTTGTTTTTTTTAAACATTTTAAATAAAATTGGAGAATCTGTACAAGTAAAATAGGGTTTCAAAATGATGCATTTTCCCTCATTGTGATATTATAACCCCTTAAGAAATGATATTTTTACTTTTGAAAAGGCACTGAAATTTATTTTCTGTGGAATCTTTTATGATTTTGATGGAAATCTTTGTTTCTATTTTGATGAAAATCTGTAATTCTCATAGCGGTTACATTTTTGTAATAGGTTTATGTATGACTGACGACATTTTACCTTTATAGCTGTATATCTGACACAGGTTCAGTATAATCTTATTAGGCATAGCTTAATCCAAAACTGATGCTATAAAATATTTCTGTCTTTTTCAATATACAGTTTATCAGTACCCAGTGTTACACCATGTCTTTTAAATACAGTAACTTTGGAGCTTCTGGGCTTGGCCTTCCTTTAAGAATATGTCATAACAGAGATGCACTACTCTTTCAAAAATGAAATATGAGTCATTTTGTGAAGTCACATATGTCTCAAACAGCTGACTTAATGCATATCAAATGTTTGCATAATTCTTTTACTCTTATTGGAGACTAATTATGCAAGATTGCAGGAAAAAGGAAGACTTATTTTTGGAATTGAGAGGATGAGTCACATGCAAAATCTGTTAGGATCTTAGCTGATGAGCACCTCCAAACTGTGCTGATGGCAGTGTAACAAATAATCCTCTTAAAAGGAATTACGTGTAAAAGGTGAAAGTATGAAAACTATAGTTTTTTAATTCTTGATTTTGCAGTTATATTGCCTTTAAAATTCCTTTTGGTTTTAGAAACATGCTTCCTAACTGACTGAAAACATAAAATGGCAGCATGGCACTGTGATACTTTCCTTGCTGGTTTATATTTCAGAATGTAATAAAATTCTTTCTACAATTTCAGCAAATAATCCATATTTTGTCAATGTTCTTATGGAGTTATATTTTATAATAGTTGACAGGAATCAAAGGATAATGTTGAAAATCATTTAGTCACTGATCTCTTGTAGATAGTAATAGGATATAGTATAGTAAATTTAAATCTTTTAAAACAGAATTAATAAAAAAATATAAAAATACAATCTTAGAAGCAGAAATACACATTTAGGCCTCATCAAACATAACTATTCATGAAGTAGTTGGCAGTAAAGTAGTTTGAATGTCAACTTCTCTGAAGATAAGGCCAATTTTGAACTAAAAATCTGCCTTTAACAGAATTGTTATGAAAACCAAAGAATATTTGAAATTTTGTGTGTAATTTGACTATAAGGTGATAGTTTTCAGAGTTATTGATTAGTTATATTATTTTGAAATTTCTCTGAAAACCAAAAATAATCATATTGTGTCCATGTGGTGAGGTTTTGGTAGCGATGGAGGGCTGCAGGGGTGAGCCCTGTGAGAAGAGACCAAGGCTGTCATGTGCCAGCCAAAGCCCATTCCAGCCAACTCCTCAAATAGCTCTACAGGGCACAGATGGGGCTGTCAGCAATGCTGGTGATGTCTCTGTGATAGCATATCAAAGAAAGGATAAAATAAACACTGGGCAGCAGCTGTGAGAGAGACAAAAACGTGAAAGAAATTACTATGCAAACATCAACGTCAATGAAGAAAGAGGAGGAGATCCTCCACACACTGGAGCTGAGTTTCCCCTGCAGCTTGATGGAACAAGTGGATGTACCCTGAAAGAAGCTGCAGGCCATGTAAAGCCCACACTGGAGCTGAATCCTGTCAGGAACTGTGGCCTATAGGATATCCATACTGGAGAAGTCTCCTCTTGGTGGATGGGACCCTGTGGAGAACGTCCACGTTGGAGCAGTTCTTGAAGAACCACAACCCCCATCAAGGACTTAACAATAGAGTAGTTTGTGAAGGACTGTGTTCCATGGGAAAGAATGCATGCTGAAATAGAGGAAAAATGTGAGGAGGAAGGAGCAGCAGAGCCAAAGTGTTACCCTAGACCCCCAGTCCCTATTCTCCTTGAGCTGCTTGGGGAGAGAGGAAATAGAATAGTCAAGAGCAAAGGAGTGAAGTTGAGCTTGTGAAGAAGGAGGAGGTTGGGATGGTGTTTTCAGTTTTGTCTTTGTTTCTCACCATCCTACTCTATTTTTAATTGGCAATAAGTGAAATTAATTTTCCCCAACTAAAGTCTGTGTTGCCTGTGATGGTAACTGGTTATCAATCGCCCTGTCTTAATCTCTACCCACAAGCCTTTTCAACCTCTCCTGGAGGGGACAGAGGGTAATGAGAAAGCATCTGGGTGGCCATCTGGCAGCCAGCCAAGGTCAACCCACCACAACAGTTTTAAACCATAAATCTTCCTTTAAGTCACATTTTACAGAAATATCAACTGAATTATTGAAAAAGAAACAAACTCCAAACCAAAAAACAACCACGAAAAAACAATCCACAGAAAAAGCCCATGCTGTAGGACAGATGATGTGTGTCTGAACATTTGTAGGACTTACTTTTTGTTAAAAACACAGGATTCCTTTTGTCGTAAATCAGCATAAACATCAGTGAGGTTGCCCACCTTACAGAGTTTATATTCACAAACACATAAGTAAGTTCTTCGTACCTTTTCTCTTTACCCTGTCCTACATTTGGTCCTTCATTTACAGTCTGTGAATGTTAAGGAGATGTGGGTGGGGAGGTGTGGGTGCTATCTGCTAGTTGCAGAAGTGACTACAGTATTTACTTGTGAGGGGAAACAGTAGTGTACAGAGCAGTGGTCAGAGTCTGGAATCCATGATCCATGGCATCAATGTTGTATTATATTATACGTAAGAAATTGTTATTCTACCTGAATTACAGGTTCCTCTGCAGAGCTCTAGAAATCCTTTCTTTAAGGGAAATTTTATTATTGTTCTTAAAAATGACTACCAGCAACCTTAGAGCATATAGTCTTTTGATCCACAGGAAAATCACTTGAAGTAACCAAAAGCTACTATTGTGCAATAAACTTCTCTAACAGGAGCTAATCAACTTTTGGAATGATGATCTAAAAGAAACTTCTACAGAAGCTGCAGAAAGTAGACCAACAACAAACTGATCTAATCAAATGCCATATTACAAAGAATCCCTGAAATAATATCACCTGCTCTCCTTATTTGTAGTGAAAGACTTCTGTTTCTCTTGGATTCAAGGCCAAGCAGTTTCAATATGGATCACCACACATGAATACAGTCACTCCTGGAGTTCAAACACTCAAGTCAAAGCATTCTCAGAGCAAGCCATGTCTATTGGAGACACTGGCACAGGATCTGGAACAGGAAGCAGAACAGTGTTTGTGTTCTTTTTAGTGACTTTGAATCGATTCTCTGGATATAAAATTCCATCATTAGAGAAAGTTTCCATATATTGTTGCTACTTTAAACACTGGGTTTAAGGGTTAATCATCTCCTGCCACTGAAAAATATTTTCAACATGAATGTCTGTAAAAACAAGCAGGCTGTATCACTAAAGATCAGCAAAGTTATGCTAAATCTGTTTAGTAATGAGGTACTTCCGTTACCAGTGAAAACTTACATAAAATTATTACTTAAATGGTAAAAGTCATTACTAAATATGTGAGCTTCAGACTGTTACTGAAGACATTATTGCTAAGTATTCAGAAGTTAACCTTGCAGGATTTACTGCTACATTGGAGTAGGGTATCAGAATGAAAATACTGCTGCTAATGAATCAGATAATGACTAAATAGCCTGTCTCTCTAGATCAAAGCCATCTTTTAACAACATAATTTGAACTTCTTGGTCTTCAGCCTACACTCATTACTCAAGGAAAAGGAAATGAAGTTAATAAAAAATTTGCTTGGGTAAAAATTCCTCCAGTCATTTTTATGGTGTTGCTTAGAAAAATAACATTAATGAAAAGGTCAAAGAAACCACAGCATCTCTGCTATAAGCAGGTAAATAACAGAGATGTATTAAATAGATCTTCTCATATGTATTCTTCTACACTATGCTTCAGAACCCTTTTTATAAGATAAGTTGATGGATTCCACTGTGTTATATACCATTATAAAGGTAGCGCAGCCTTAGTTAAGTTGCCTATATAGTGTAAAACCAAACCACAGCACTGGTGTTGCTTTCTTTATGTTTCTAAATCAGATTACTTTTGTGTAACTTCCATAATTCAGAGTAATTCAGATAGCTAAGGATCTTTCTGTGTTCTCTTGTACATTCTAGCAAGTTTGAAACAAAATTTATTTCAGTGTGATTGACACAGGAACATGATTTTCAGCACTATATTTTAGAATATATATGCAAAATATTCAGTCTGCACAAGAAACAAAGCACAAACTTTCAATGATTCTTCAGAACAAGCGTAAGTTAAACCCAAAAACTTACTTAAGGTTATGGAAAGGAACTCATAAGATTTTCCAACATTTCTTAGGTTGCTTCAGTGAGTTAATTGTCCCCATTTCTTTGGGATACAATAGGTTCTGATTCAAAATCTGACATGTACACTGTGAATTCAGTCCTATCTAGACACAAGAAATTCTGCTGGAACCGATCAGCCTTTGAAGAAGAGAAGAAAATCTGAAGTTTTCCCTTGACAAGAGGGCCAGAAAGTCCTGGTCAGAGAAAATGTTAGGAAATGGTAGATTATCAATTTTCCCACCTTATCTCAAAATGAAATCTACTCTAAGAGAGAGACAGGAGTTTTTGACTTCTAGCCAAGAATAAAAACTGCCTAGGAAAGGGAGAAATATAATCTTCGCAGTCTTTCAAGGAAGTGAAGGGAAAGAGAAAGAGTATGTTTACCAGAGAAGCTGGTCATCTGCTTGTGATACGGTGTATCCAGTTAAAATGAGATTTAAACTAAGTTATTCTCCCTTCAGAATGATTGCATTGATTATTAAATATCTGTGAACTTCCGAGCTATGTTTTAATATGTGTACGAACATATCAAATCTGTAAGGGAAAACTGGCTTTTGTCTTGGCTTGTTATTTGTTAGATGATTTCCTGGCTATGGTTATTGCCTGTGGCACATAATGCACTTTTGTCTATTCTCAAGACATAAACATTTCTTTTAATTTCTACAACAGTCTCAGGATGTCGTGGGAAAAACACAAGAGAAATGGCTAGAGATTTTAAAAATAAAAAAGTTCTACGGAATGAAACATTAAGATAGCATTAGTCAGTGCTATGAATGGAAAGACTTACACTAGGCTCCACTACCATCCAAATCCATTTCAGTCTAGGACTCTCTGTGCAGGTTGGTGGTAATAGATACCCACTGTCTTAAAGCATAGGTCATTTGGATCAGAAGCCATATTTATTTACCTACTCAATTAAAATTCAAGAAAATCGTGGCTACAGCTAACACAGTAGTAATGCAAATGTTATTGTGTATGTGCCTTAATAAATGTTATAAACAATTAACTTTTTACAAACACTTGGCTGAAAGGATATTAGTAACAATTCTCCCACAGAACCACTTTACAATGCATTATAAATTCTCCACATTCATTTGTATTTGTGACTCTCTGCCACACAAAAGTCACAGCTTTCCTGCCTGTTCTCACTGAAGTTGGCCAGATACAGAATCATAGAATCATAGAACTGTTTAGGTTGGAAAAGACCTTTAAGATCACTTAGTCCGATCATAAACCTGACACTGCCAAGTCCACCATTAAACTATGTCCCTAAGCACCACATCTAAATCTCTTTTAAATACTTCCAGAGATGGTGACTCAACCACTTTCCTGGGGCAGCCTGCTCCAGTGCTTGACAACCTTTTTAGGAGAGAATTTTTTTCTTAATAGTCAATCTAAACCTCCCCCTTTTATTTTCTTCTTCTCATTCTTTTTTTTTTTTTTTTTGTTCACTTTATAAGAAATGAAAAAAAAGATAGTGTTTTCCGCTTCCCCCTGTTCTTCCCACGGATGTTTTTTCTTGCCTGCTCATCTTGCTTGCTCGTTAACTTGTTGTTGCTCTTTGTAATGAAGTATTTTGAGTATGGCACTAGTATGTTTCCTTTGTATCTCGGTTATAAGATCCACTGAAAAGACAATGACCTCAAAGAGGTCTCTGCCACTCTGCAGTTACCAGATTGGCTAATTACCCAGACTGCATGCATAGCTGTGTGTAAAAACTAATGATAATGTTTCTAGGGGGTGATTATCATTTTAAGCACCAGCCTGAAGAACTAGATGGTGGTAGTATTCTTTATCAGCTAATGTAAATAATCAAGGTATCAAGGACTCATTTTCCTTTCTGATGCTTTGATTCTACTTAAAACGAGGTTGAAAGAATAAGAACAACAGAGTAGGGGTAGGTGTTACGCAAAGAGGGGATTTTCATTTTACTGCTACAAAATTCTCCTACCTTTTGAAGGTGGGGCATGAAATTACTTTGGCTGAAATTAAGCAGCTGTAAGAAGAGTAACAATTTCTCTCTGTGCCTAGACGTGCCTTTTTAAATTTTTCCATGTAAATGAAATGGCGAACATTTTTTTTAATATGTAACTTCTTTCTTGAAGTTACAAGAAGTTAGGTGTTTGAGGGGTTGGAGTGGTTCTTTAATCTAGATCATACTGCTTCTGTAATAGCTAGGTTGCTCTTTTCGTTTAGTGGAAGTAAACATAACTTGATAAATAGCATGCTCGGGAGGAAGCAGCAATGAGCTGCAACATCACAGCAGGAGACTGTAAGTCTTGCTGTAGGAGATAATGGGAGATTCTGAGCTCCAGAGGGAAGGGAGTAACATCTTCCACAGCAGAAAGAGACGGAGTCTTCACACTGTTGGCAGCTTTAGTTCATCTTTTCTGAGAACGTCAATTTCTTTACCTCTTTCTTATGGTTGTATTTTAAATCCAGAAGGAAAAGGTTCTTCACCAAGAGGGTGGTTGGTCACTGGAACAGGCTCCCCGGAGAAGTGGTCACTGACCCAAGCTTGTCTGAGTTCAAGGAGCATCTGGATGATGGTCTTAGTGGTATACTTTAGTTTTAGATAGTCCTGCAAGGAGCAGGGTGTTGGACTCAATGATCCTTATGGGTCCCTTCTAACTTCAAATCTTCTATGATTTTGTGATTCTTTTTAATCTTTTCATGTATCTCAGGTCACCATGACTAATGACAGCTGCACGACCGTCCATGCCACTGAAATCTTTAAGTGTGTTATCTATTACTTTTCCATTTTCTGACTCTGTTGTAGTCACTGGATATTCTAGTTATCTCCAAACTTATTCGTACCTCGCTTTCTACATGTGCACAAGTCAGTCACATTGTCAGCAAAGAATTCATCAGTTCTGGCTTGGAAAACCAACTTTCCTGTATCTACCACAGTTAAAGTCTCTTCTAGATGCAGCCGTTCTCCCTTATTTCTTATCTAAATTCACTGCCTTCTCTGCTCTAATAATGAGATCAGATTCATCCATCTTTCGTCTATGGTTTGTCAAGTAAGTTGTTGCAAAGGAAAAAAAAAAGATTGCATTTTCACTCCTTCCATGAGACTATGTTGAGGGACTTATTCTAAGCCTTTCTTCCTACTTTTGCCTCAATATATGGGGTAAGTATCCTATATGAGGGAATGCCTAACACGGTGCAACTTGATTCTGACTAGGATCACTGTACAAGCAAAAAAAAGGAGGATTCAAAATTATTGTCTTTTCATCTCTTCAGATGCAATGCTGTCTCAAGGAAGCTGTCTCAGGCACATTTTCTTGTGGTTTATATCTCATTTCCCTGTTGACTCAAGAGATAACCAAGCATAAGAAAAAATAAACCTTAAACACTTTAGACACTCAGTATTTGGGGTAAGATAGTGGCAAATAAAAATTTTTTATTATTATTTTTCTCCATGTTTTACCATAGCACAATAGTCTTTTTTTCACTGTGATGAATGTGTGATTTTAGCCATAAAATACTCCCTAAATCTTTAGTTTGAAATGTGAAGATGCTTGAGGGATTTATGGGCATCTTCAGAAATGTCATCAGGAATCTTTATAAATAGAAAAAATGAGGAGAAAACATAACTTAAATTGACTCCCTCTGCAAATTAAAAATATTTGTTATTGCTATAATACACAGGAAAATATTAGCAGACATATGGTATTGTTATGTGAACCATATGCCTACATCACTTGCAGAGCATATGGTAAGAGTTTAAAATAAGCAGTGTTATAAAAATATGATGGGCTTCAAAAAACATATAATTTAAAACAAACAAACCTTTAATTTTGGGTTTGTTTTTTTTTTTTTGTAAAACAGGTATTTGCAGGAACACATCAGACAAGATTTCAGCTATTGAAACTGTAATATTAAGAGTGCCTCTTGTCTGTTTGGTTGCTCCAATCTCAACTGGGAATGGCTGAAAATATTACATGTCATAATGGGTGTGTAAGGAAATTAGTTTTGCTGGAAAAAAGCCTCATATTCTGAAAGAAAGTGTATAGTGTGCACAAGTACTGTTATATGCTACTAAACAGGATGGAAAACATTTGTTGTGCGTCATGGTCTCCTGTTTCGGAACATGATTCCTCACATATAAAAGTAAACTGAACAAAACTGTAAAGCAATCTGCAATTGCTTCACCCTTAAACTCCTCTAGAAAAGAGGTTTTTTCTTTAGAAGCAGGAAGATTATACAGAACCGCAAAACCGGACAAGTCCTTTTCTGCCCATCTTCTCTGCCAACAGGTCGCTGCTGTGATGAAAAGCCTCATTCTGTACAGGTCATATAATGACAATGGTGCCTTCTGTTAGTATTATTGCTTCTTATATTTGCAGTTACATGTACTGATATCAAATCTCTCTTTTTGCAATTATGTTAGTTCAGCTACAATTTTATTAGCGTTTAAAATCCATCACTTTTCATTAAATAGGTAATTAATGTACAAACAAGGCGAACAAGTAAAAATCTTACTGTATTTTTTAATGGGCTACCTGATATTTGCCATCTTTTTCAAAAAGAAGAATTTTCAACTTCAGTGCAACAATGCATCATTTGTTTCCACTATGTTCTTGTTTATTATACAGGTGCCAGGATTTTCATTCTCACAATCTATGTTTCTTTCTGTCTCTCTTTGCTTTTCTTCTTTCAGATTCTGTAGTATCACTACAGTAAAAAAGAGAAAATATTGATAAATGAGGTTTGCCATTAAGGGGAAGTAATTTGCTGCAGAGTTAAAAGTTATATTAGTCCTTTGAATTATTAGAAGGCAGTGAATCTTTTGAAATACAAATGCGTGTAATTTTGTGAAAGATTGCAAAGTTATTTGTTCTTTGTCTCTTGTTTTGTCTGATTTTCAGTTTTTAGGAGTAACGGTGGAGAACTAACAGCCTCTTCTGCTTTTTGGTCAAATGAAAAAAATGGAAGATGAGGTTCTAGGTTAATACATATTTTGTTTTAATTTTATTCTTCTATTAAAACCACTTAAAACTTTTGGGCTTTATATAAATTCATAGATTTTTAAATGCAATTTTGTTCTTAAATTAAAATAGTTTGGTGGTTTTTTCAGGCTTGTACCTTTTTAAAATTCAGTGCTGGGCAAATCAACAGGATCCAAAACAGTTTCCCTACCACTTAATTTGTATTTACTATGCATAGTTTTAAAGAAAGAGGCTACTCCAAACATTGCATTTACCTATGTGTTAGAAACCACACAGTGTAATATCCTTTCATTCCACTCCTCTCAGTTCTATTTTCTCAAACCAGTCTTTTTCTCTTTGACCCAAAGATTCTCTAAAGTTTAGTCCACTTTGAAACTCAGCCTAGTGTTTCTATTCCAGAACACTTTACCTATCTCTGTTTTTTCTGTATTTTCTTTGTTTCAGAAATTCTATATTAAAATACGAACCTTATAAACGCCTTTCACAGGCCTTGGAAAAGGTCCCAAACACATATTTTTGGGGAAAATCATGCAGAGTTCTGCATGGAGTACTTAGATTCTATACAAAAAGCATGTAGGTTGCTTTCTTCATTCCCTGCTATGCAAAAGGGTAGATTTAAAGGCATGATCCATTCTTTCTTTTCAGTGGAAAGGAGGAGAGAAATTGACAAGAATTAAAAGATACGTTCTTAGCAAAATCTTACCAGATCTTCAGAAAAGGCTCAAAGTGTGTCGGGTTTTTTTCTACATTTTTTTCCTGGTCTATACAAATGGAAAGGGAAGTTTGTCAGAAATCCAATAAGAAATATGGAGTAAACTTTTTAATCCCCATTTCTAGACACAGGGTATTAATGTATGTTTGAAGAAAATGGTTTGACATTTTGGCATTTTTCCATTAATAGCATTAGGGGTAGAAAAAGTGTCAGTTCAAAGTTCTGGGTACAATACAGAAGTGAGAATACACTCATTCCATACACATATGTTCAACTACAATGTCTGTTTACTACTTGGTCCAGTGACAATCACAGCAGTACAGCTGCACTTGTAATTGCAGGCACAACATGGTCAGGATAAATATTGATGAATTAGAATGAATTGAAGAGGGAAAGCAGCTTGAGTGTCATCCAGAAAGGATACACATACAAGGATGCCTTTGTGGGAAGGACACCTGGGGGAAAGGATTTGTAATTTGCTTTCCAGTACAAGTTCGGAATAAGGAACATCACTTCCTCCTTGGATATATGGTAGATGGGTGCCTATCACATCAGCAGACTCTGACAACAATAGGAAAAGAAAAATATAGCCCTAAATCTGTCAGCTATTCAGCAAGATGAGACATTTGTTTTCTCTTCCATTACAGTTTTCCTGAAAAAAAGCTTAGGATAAACTTTCAAGTGAAATGCGTTCCCCTGTACTGTGTTACAGCAGGTTGCAACTGATCAGTCACACTAGATCATGTTTCACATCGGGCTGTGTGTGTTTTAGTATTGTTGTCACATCACATTAGAAAAGGAACTTTGGAAATTTGAATTCAAAGGCGGGAAATTTTTAGAGATAATATTTATGGGAAGCACTATCAAATCAGACCCCTTTTTCTAGTTGTAGTGTGATATCAGTATAACGCCCTGAGCCTTAAAAAGCTGCAGAATTATTTGCCCATCAAAGGACTATCTTTATCAAGTAAGGATTGCTTTTTTCCTTTTTTTAATCTTTCTTTTTTATTACTGTATTATAGTTTTTATTGAGGAATTTAATGAAACCAGGTAAACCAGAAAATTATTATAACTTTCACTAGCTTTTTGCAGCCCACTCCTATCAGAAAATGCTGATGCAGTTCCTATTGCATCAGACGCCTAAGTAATGCTTTAAATGCTTTTAAATACTTTTGTGCCTCTCCAAGAACAGAAACATTTTGTTCACATAATATTACTCTTCCCTTCCTGAATTCCTGACCTCAGTGGAGCGCAAGCAAACTGGACCTGGGAAAACTATTGGCAAGTTCCTCTAATGGTCTTTGGTCAGAAAGCAAAGAAGTGTGTTTACATATTTGAGTTTGTAATGGAAATAGACATTTCCAGTTGCCATCTATTTTTAAATTTTCTATTACAGATTGTCTACATTTCTTGCTTGCTTAGAAAAAAGAAACCATGTTTGATAGCCTATTTGACTTAAGTATAATAAACCAAGAACATATTTGACATGAAGTGTCCATACATTAGGTAAAGAAATGTCCTTTTTGTGTGAGGTGCTCACCTCTGTGGATAAGTATGAGGACTAGACACATCAGTTTATAACATATTTACCTCCATGCTTACACAGCATTACTTCCCTCTCTTCACTGTCCTGGACTGCTGAATGTCTCTTAAGTAATATTGAATATTAACATTCTATATGTCATTAGATATTTACTGCAAATCTGTTGTTACAGGAAAATGTTAATATTCCAACAGCATTTTGCATAATTATGCAAAAAAGTATGTGTTGCAGACTCAGTGGTTATGACTGTCTTGCTAAAGAATAAGATGGTCACTTTTTACTTCGCTCCATGTCCTTCACCCAGGTAATCATACACTTTTATCTATCCTTCCATTGCCTATAATTAAAGTTTTCTGTCATTTCAGAGGACAAGAAAGAGTTGCCCCTGATTGTGTGTGGGAGACTTGCCTTAGAGATTGCAAGTAATTTATGAGAACACATGGGGAGGCACTAGATTCTGTAAAAGATTCCCCAGAAGTGCTCTAATCTCAAAATAATGGGAGAGGAAAGATAAACAGCTGCTGAATTCCAGTGCTGTTGGATGTTGCTTTCTCCATACTTGGAGCTGCATCTCATACTACAAAAAAGTATTTTGTGTATTGATAATGGAAGGAACTGTTGCAATTAGCTAGAAAGACAGCAAGTTTCAAATCTGCAAACTGCATTCTAATACAATTTAAATTAAATCGTCAGACATTCTGCAGTGTTTTTAAATTTTTCATGTTTCTTGACAGAAAAATAGCCAAAATCCAGATACTATAGGAATAACTAGAGTCAGACTTAGGAGACAATGAAAATAAAAAACTTGGCTAAAGCAGTCATCACTGTTGGGTTAAAAAGCCCAACCCCCTCCCCATTATATGTAAAATTCAGGTAGATTCCTTTCTTATGACTTCCAGAAAATAGGCTGGTTTTAATTTCCAAGCATGACGCATTGCCCTTTGCAGTGTTGTGGCAGGTTGCATCTGAGCAGTCACACTGGATTACATTCCACGTCAAAGCCAATGTTATCATTCCAGTCACATTAGATTAGAAGATGACATATCATGTGGCAATTTGAATTCAAGCCTTTTGAAGGGTAATTTTCAAGTGTAGGATTAAAATATCCATCCCAGTCAAAGGTCAATAGGTACACTTCAGATATCAGATGTCCAGTATTTGGCACTAGTTCCCTCCTTTTACACTGGGTTGATTAAGCCAGATGCAATAGACTGAAGATGGGAGAAACAAGGTTAAAGGACACACTTTTAAAATATCAGTGTCTAAATTACAGATGAAAAATATGTACAATATAGCAGAAATGTGTGTGGAAGATGAATGACTGGAGAAATATATAAAAAAAAATTGCTAATATAACTGTGCAGTGATCATTAAGAATTGTTACAGCCTGCACCATAACATAATACATATGCATATGCATACTTGTAGCAGAATTCAGCTTCATATTCCTTAACAGTTGCATTTGAGATAAAAGTTTTCGATACTGGTGTTTAGAGGCAGGACCTGAAGTCCAGAGACAGGGAATCCAGAACAGCTGTTGTTGTCCTTTGCTCTTTTTTAATCCCAGGCTGCTCTGCCATCTGTAGTGTCATGTGGATATCCCTAATGTTGATTTTGAAAATGTTACAACCTCTAGTGTGTTGTTTTGTCAAGAATGCCTGGCAATCCTAAATCTGTAGCTGCTCATCTTGCCCCCTGAAGGTCCTTCCTTAGCCCTTTTTCTCCAGAAAAATGTAAGGATTTTACATTCTTGATTTAGCCAGTTTTGAAAATACTCTGTGAATTAATGCAAGGCTGACTTATGTTAAAATCATCATCAAACCCTTGATCCTCCGTGTTGCTGCATGGACATCCCTGTAGTGAGCATCAGGCACATGTTATAAGAACCCTGTTTGAAAGGTCTCCAAAGATCCATTTATCACGGGGGGTGTCAGCGTCTCCACATATAACACGAGCTTAGCTTTTCTTTGCAATATGAGTAAGCTCCATGTCCATAATGAAAACCATGAAATATGACATTTCCTTTCTTTTCCAAACCATTTCTCTAGGACTGTGAGGTATCTGCAAAAGCCATTGCTGGGAAGGTGCAGGTGCTGTAGATGTGTCCAGCGGGAGGTCAGGTGGATTGCACACGCTCACCACTGGTTTCTACACAGCTGCTTGGTGAATGCTTCTGTTCACACCACAATGTACCTGTCCTGTCTCTTGAATGTACTGCTCCCAGGCATCCAGAAATTTTAAATCTAGTCTGATTGTAGCTGGACAAAGTCTACCTAATCAAAGGAATTTTGCCTAATTTGAAAGCAATGCACAGTTAAGGCTGTATTGTGACTGAGAGTCTTGAGCATGACAAGAAGTAAAATCCTGTGGAAAGTCGCCTTTTGAAGATGATGCTGGCGTCCTCATCCACTTAGTCTGAAGAAAGAAATATAGTAGTTTTTTGCAACCTTTTTTCTTCTAAAACCTTCATGTTGTATCTACTTATATAATGTGAGAAACTGATAAAGTCAAATGCTGCAATTTGACACAGAATCATAGAACTGCTGCTTGGAAGGGACCACTGGAGAACATCAAGATCAGTGTCTTGCTTAAGGCACCAACACTATATCAAAACAGTCATGAGTTAGTCTCAAAAAACCCTTACTCTTAAAATAGTTTTAAAAACCTTTAAGTCTGTAGATTCTGCAGTCCCCTCAGGCAGTGTATTGTAGGCCTACACACCATAACTTCCTAAACTCTAGGTTACAATGGCCATCTGCCCTCGAAAAAGGTCTGTTACATTTTCCTTTTTCATGTCCAGCTTCTGGTCAATGTAAGTGCTATGTTAGGATCCACTTCATGAATAACAACTGCAAGGTAGGAAATTAATGTTTTTGCTGAAGAATTTACTTTCTCTCTTATTTCCTTGCAATGTCTTCCCAGTCCCACTCCTTCTGTTTATTTTAATCTGCTGTAATTGTCAATATATGTGACTGGAAAAGTGTAATTTCTTTTTTTGTTGTTGTTGCTTTTTCTCCCTAGTTCAGAGAAAGAAGCAGAAATAACTTGATCATGGAATATTTTAACTGATTTTTTTTGCATTACTGTGATCTAGTTCAGTTCCCTGGTAATATATTTTGTGTTTTATTAATTGGTTCCTGGCAACTAACCTACTCATTCCCATTATAATGCCTTTTCTATCAGATAAGCATTTTGATAAAAGTGAGATTATTTTAATAAGATCTCTTTAAGTTAAAACTAGACCGTTTCAGAGTCAGATTTTGAATGACTTACTGTCCTTTTTTACAGCTTTACAAATCCAGAGTAAATTCCAGTTCAAGCAGATAAGATCAGATGCTGCTGTAAGGGTTAAGAGTCCATGTCTAGACACATATAAATCTTTATGCGAAGCATGAAGTGATGTTAAGTTTGAATACCAGTCATTAGTTTCTCAGATTCAAGATTCACCGGACTTTAATCTGAAACATTTACTTATTCATAAACATGGAGAGGTTGTCTTGAAGAGTTGGTATTTTGTATTTGCCCAAGTATTACACACATAAATATCAGATAGGCTTCTGGGTGCACATGGTATTACCAGTGTGAAAAAAGAAAAAGGCATGATTCCTCTTCTACTTTTTTTTTCTCCTCTACAAGGTCTAGCTGTTTCTGCTCCATTTTTTATTGGTTTTGTTCAGGTTTTAGAATGTTTGTTGTTCAAAGAGAATTTAAACACTGTTGTAATTACTTTGGTGCTGTTCCAACTGAAATATATGTGAGGTTTTCCTCTCACTCTAGGGTTACTCTGTATTTGTTCAGGACACAGTAGCATCTCTGAGAATGGAGATGTAATTGCTTTTAATCACTCGATATCTCACCATGCGTGTATGCAAATCTTCTTTTATTTCAGACTCAAATGTTTGTTTTCTTTTGGCGATTGCTTTTAGTTTGCCAGTATTTATTCTCTGACCTGTGGCTAAGTCACTTCTAGACAGTTTGACAGAAACATGGCCTAGTGAAAAGTGAATGTTCATTGGTTCGTATATGTACTTCAATACATATAGTATACTAGTGCCAAATTTAGTATTCCAGTCCCAAATTCAAGACAATAGATAATCTTCAAGCTGCCATTTATACGCTTTATTATTAAATTTCATGTTTCAGTAAATGGAGAAGATACAAAGGAGCATCAGAGAAAAACAAGTGTACTGTTATTTTTTTTATGTTGGTATTTATACATCTTTTCCTCATTTAAGATCACTATAATGTGAGTAATCTAGTTTTTCAGATTTTTAATTATTTGGGATGTTTATTTTCAAAATAATGTACAGATACTGTGCATCTCTAGCACGTAATAAAACAAGGTATGGACAGCTGGATGTATTGTGGCCTTAGTTCATGTATATTCTCCACAAAACACATAACACATCAAGGACATCTTATAAATTTATAAGAAACCACTTCTTAATTTTATTACATAAATATGTTGTTGGTCTACAGCTAATTCTCTTGATACATGCAGTTTTGTCATTTTTTAAGTTTCTAAATTTAGGCAGAAATGTTGGAAAACATCTTCTAAGGTGTACTGAGACAAGTGATCAGTCCCTAACTGAGGCAAAAAATGCAGTGAGAAGTGCAGTCAGACTCTGGTGGGAAGTAGCTAGGTCCCTGACTATTTCCTCAAAGTTTCAAAAACCTGTGCTTGGGGGATACTGAGGATATCACTTTTTTTCTGAAACAGCAATAAAAAGCACTTCACAGCAAACTGTGCTCCAACCCTGATTACCATTCAAAAACTTGCTTTTGACTGTAACAAGTCATGAAAAAAAAAGCCAAAATGTCTTCCCTGATTTTCTTTTGCTTACCCAAGTAGTGTATAAGAATACAGTGCAATATGTGTAGCAATACTTTTTCAGTTGGTTATTTCCTAGGTCTTTAGATGGTAAGACAGACGGAATAAAGCAGTCAATGTAAATTGCTGGATTGCCCATACAAACACAAATGGAGATGCAGTCAGTGTAGATACCATGTATCTGTAGTATTTTATGTATTTATACAACAATGATTTTTAAAAATCCTGAAATGAACGTCATAAACTGGTAAAAAAGCAGAAAAGTTTGCAATCTTTTTGGAAGGTTGCCAAAAATATACTCTGGTGAATAGCGAGGGTAAGAGCAGCAGTGAATCTCTTTTATGGTACTGTTATCAGGATATAATGTGCTGGG
This sequence comes from Tapera naevia, assembly GCA_033556795.1. Lineage (NCBI taxonomy): Eukaryota > Metazoa > Chordata > Aves > Cuculiformes > Neomorphidae > Tapera > Tapera naevia. Next base: position 8,981,024 of record JAUMJJ010000172.1, on the reverse strand, counting down.
TTTATGGCATACCACCACAGTCAGTACCCAAACTGCCAATCGAAAAGTAATTCAGGATCTGATGTGAGATCTTGCAGTGCATCAGTAATGTAATTAGATCTTTCATCATTTCCATCTCTGTCATTAAATGATAATTGCTTATCCTAAAAGAACTGGGGAAATTTGTATGTATTTAGTGGATCTCAATGTGTACTTAACATTTAAACAGAACACAATCTACTACAAGATTGCTATGCTGGGGTGAGGAGAAAAGAAAGAACTCTTTAGCCTCTTGATCCCAAGAGTGAAGTGTTTTCCTAATCTTTACAAATGTTTCTGTAGATTCGCTGTGTTTTTGTAGTTTTTTGGTTTTTTTTTTAACAGCAACAAGGGCATAGGTGCAGTGTTCTACCAAACCGTGTCCCCCACTGGTCCAAAGAAAAGCATGTATCACATTAGACATGTTCCACCAGATGTTCCTGTGAATCTTGCAAGAGATGTTACTGTGATGAGTATAATAGGGGAATCTGAATAGAAAAGAGATTAATAAGAACATTTTTACTGGAAACACTTTATGTATTATTTTGCTTTCAGAGTAGGTGTTTGAAGGTTCTCCTAGACACTGCTGTGGTGTACTGTGCAGAAGGTCAGAGCAGATAATCATAAAGGACCCCTTGTAGCTTTGTAATTTATGAATCTATGCTCATGGGGAACTGAAAGTGCTAAAAAAATCTGCTTAAAAACACTGGTTACAGAGAAAGCAATAAAGAATTAGTGGGAGAAGGCATCCCCCACCATTCTTCCTAAAAAGGCTTCAATATAGATAGATGGGGAGATCTGTGATGCAAATTATAGATGGATTTTTTTCAATTAAACAAGAAAGGAAAGAAGCTGGGAAATTTCAAAACAATGCTTACATGAAGTTAATGACATGGGTAACAGCGAGGGAAACCTTGGAAATATTATAACAGGCGATTTGATTGTAGCAGACATGCATTTTGAGGAAAGACAACAGAGGGAAAAATGCCTGATCATTATTTTGCTGTCAGATTCTGATAGAACTTGAGATTTTTTAAAAATATTAGCAGAAAAGATAACTAGCAGCAGAATTATGAATAATCATAGGCTTAATTTTCAACTTAAATGAAGCAAAGAAATAAATATCCGGAGAAAAAGGTCTATTGAATAGCTAGGAGATAACGGAATCATACAAAATGAATAGCATGAACTCTTCAGGAAAAAAAAAGAGATGGGTTTGTTGTTGATGACAGAATTTTAATTTTAGTACAAAAAAGGAAAATAGATGAAATCTGTATTTGCATGAATCCTGTCTCAGGCACTATAAAATAAAAGATCAATTCATATTAGCTGTCAAAATCCCTCTCTCAAAATTAATTAAAAGTCATTTGGATAGGGACACTGTCATATGGACTGAAAAGTGACTGAAAGGCCATTAACAAGTGATAATGACACACAGCAGTTTATCAAGTTGTGGGCGAGCTGTCTAGTAGCACTAAAGGGACAGGAGTTGGTTCCAGGTTTTTTTGACATCCTCATTAGTGATTTGAAAGTGGGAGTAAACAGTAAGTTAAAGAAATTCACGTATTATACAAAATTAAGAGGTGTTGCAAACACCAGTGATGGCACAAAAATAATAGGAAGGAACCAAGCAATAATAGAAACATGGGCATACCAGCAAAATGAGATTCAATTTGGAACAAGGCTATCCAATAACATCTGAAGAAAAATAATTCAAAACGTGGCTATGGAATGGGAGAGAGAAACCTGGAAAGCAGTAATGCTTAAAGAACCATGGAGGTTGTAATGGGCAGAAAATTAGGCATGAATCTACAATGTAATATGGCATTAAGGAAAGCCAATGAGCTTTTGGGTTTCATACAAAGAGATGTCAAAGAGCGAGAAAATAATAATCATTCACAGCATAACATGCATGCAACTCAGCCTGGAATATTACGTTCACTTCTGGGCAGTGGTTTACTACAAAAGTAAAAGAGCAAATGAGATACATTTCATAGCAGAGCAGCAAAAACGAACAAAAGGTGAGGGAGATAATTTTAGGAAAAGCAAATGTGAAACCCAAATGCCAGTCTGTATACCTCGACCAAATGACAACAGAAAAGGGATGTGAAAACATTGTGTCTGTATAAAACCTGTAAACTCCAAAGGAAAAAAAAAAAGGATTTAGGAAGGAACAAAACGGTAGCAATACATTTTACAGGGTTAAATTAAGAAATAAATTAGAAGAAAAAAACTAGAAAAATAGATACCAGGAAACAATCCTTGGATCTATTAGAGTTTCTATTTGCTTTGTTTTAGAAGAATCATTCTGTTAAACTGGATGTTCAGAAAACAAAATGTATTACAATGGTATTAATTGTGCAGCTTGGAATTTCCTACTAAAACACGCTTTTTGTTACTCTCTTGATTGGTGACTATAGTAATTTCCAGTATAATGTGGAGTAATGTGGTAAAGGTTACATTATCTGGAAAATGTTATAAAGGGCTAAATAAATCAACTCTACATGTTTTCACAATCTGTGCAAGTATTAGCTAAAATCGATACATGGACAGATACATGAAGGAGAAAAATAGCAGAATGGACTCAGTAACCAGAAATACCTGTAGAGAAAGGCCATGCGAGCTAGAGGGATAGTGAAGAAGAAAAGCAACATTCACTCCTTCACTCTAGCAGGCTGAAGAAGAGAGACACATAAAACACTCTTGGAAGAGAAAGTGGGATTTCAAAGAACAGCTCTTTCCCTATCCTGACATAAAATTTGTTACAGAAAACTATATGCTTTATTAGCTCCTTAGTAAAGAGGGAGATGCTTTTTACTTTTTTTGATATGCTGGAAGTTCTGTACTGGAAATATATATTCCTAACATGAAATCTGAAAAAAAATTCATTGAAAAATGAAGACTTTCATTAAAATAAAAATCTGTAAGGGCAAAAATCTGTAAGGACATGGATTGTGGACACTTTATCCAGGGAAATAAATGAAAATCTCAACAGTTTTCTAGGTCTGCATGATTCTGTACTGAGTTACAGAAGATTATGAAGAGACAGCAGGCAAATAAATCTGACAAAAAAATCCTAGCTCCGTGTAAGCAAAAAGGGAGTGGGGATGAATTAAGACTGCGTGGAGGCAAATATGTAACATACTGATATTAAATAGGGCATTGTTACCTACTTTTCACTGCACGATATGATGTCCCTTACTAGAGTCTGCTTAGGAGTACCTTTCACAGATGGCCGAGACATGCCCTAGCTCATTCTGGTATTAATATTATTTTCTTTGTTTGGAAATATTGTACAGTCTTTTGATTCAGTCTTTTTGTGTGTTTTGAGCATCTCCTTCAACTCTCATTTCCTGGAGATGCTCATCCCCTCTCTTCTCCATACTAGTCAGCTCTGCAGTTAGTTTGTTATTTATATATATTATTTGAGGGTCAATGAAAGTGAAATAACATGATTTCTAATTTTTTGCTTGCTAAATGGAATTTGATGGCATTTAAAACATAACAAATTTATATACAATGATCATATACAAAACCAAAAAAAAATCTGGGATGTTGAAAAAATAATTTCTGGCCTGGAATGTGATGTCATTTATAAAATTTCATATGATTGACACATCTTAATTCTAATGTAGAAAACAGTCTAGCTTTTCTTTTTAGTGTGCTATCATGTCCTTATAACATCTCTCTCCAGGAAATACGGTATAGGCAATAGTATAGCATTTTTCATATGTGAGAAACATTGCTATTTTGATACAACCACACTGTGACATTTAACCTTGTGCGGAAGGTTATAATGACACTGGAAGATAGTGAAAAATGGCTGAGGAGCAGGATGCTGACACTGTGGCATGATATGATTTATTTTTTCCATAATCTGCTTTTCAGCTCTTCCTCTTCTTCTATTTCTCATGAGCCTAACATATTCACCTGAAGCAGTTTAGTTAAGATACAGTTTCACTTATTCAAAAAGACAGGGCTAATTATAAGGTCTGTATGATGAGTTTCATTGTTGTGAAGAATGTCTTAAATTGTTTAAATGCCAAATATTTTATAAGAGAGAGAAATACTTTTTTGAAGCAATGAGAGAAGCTGCACAGGTATTTGTAGGCCCATATGAAATCAGAGATGGAAAGGGTTGTCTCCACTGCAGGTGAACATAACTGTTCGAAATGAAAGTTTTGTCTCATTTTGTTCATTGGTGATGAGAACACAGCCGGGGCCACTGTAGACTGAACAAGCCTGACAATGGTCAGTTACAGAGTTGTGTCCATCATTGCCCCAGAGAACAATAGCTCTTTTCTCTCCAGTAGGGTTTTCATAGGAAACCCTGTCTGGAGGATGCCACATCTCTGCTGCGTGCACAGTCCCTCAGCCACAAAACCATCCTCTCTCTGTCTCTCTTTTTCTAAAGGGTGTACATATTATGCTCTTAGAAAGGCATGGCATATGAACAATGGCATATGCTTAGGGTATTTACATCTTAAAGCTATCCCACAGATCTCTATGAAGACTCAGTAACCAACTATAGCTTCTGGTTTGAATTAGCAATGCTATTTCTTAAATCAGGAAAACTACTACATAAGACCAGATTTTCAGAAATCTAATACCTTACAGAAATATAAGGAAAAGTAATGGGAACTACTTCAGGACTGAATAAGCATAAATCAAAGGTAATGGCTGCATAATGAGATACATAGACATCTGACAAGTAACGTTAGTTTACAGACTAGTCTAGAGGGTAGCCTGCAGCCTCACAGAAAAATGCATAGCTGTTGAAATTGTGGGATGGCTAAACTCTATTAATTTTTATAAGCAATAGACAGCTATTCATAAGATTAAAGCAAGTAGGAATAATTAAAAGCAAAGATATTGAAAATGTACAAGCTGATAAACAAATACTTAGCTGTCAAAAGTATAATGATGTCATATATCTAACATTGCTCTTACTCACTTTCCATCCCAGAATCTAAGAAGAGTATTGAGCCTTTTGGCCTTTTTTTTTCCTTTGTTTCTACTTTTCTTTTTTTTTTTTTTTTTAAGTGTACATATTGTCAAAAAAACATATGCAGAAGAGTAAAAACTTTAAATCATTATGACTGTAGGGAACATTGGCTTCTATCAGGATTATGTCCTTGTGCTGCTGTACAATAAAATAGATGTAGTGTTTTATTGAAAATCTTGTATTATAATGGGCAAATTTGCAAAGACACAAATTGACTTCCCATGTCTTTGGAATACTCTTCCTGAAAAACACTCTTGTAGTTACAGAAATGTAAAAAGTATAGTAGCTTCCATGGCATTGCAATGGAGAACACAGGCTGCAGGTGAGAAGAGGCTGGAGAAGTCTGACTATAGAGACAATGACACATGGAAGGATGCCACTTCAATAGACTGGCAGAAATCCACTGACAAATGTAGTATCCTTTCTTACAACTAACTAGCAAGCAATCCATAAAGTAGAAAGTCACAAAAAGTGTTTTTTAGCTGATTTATTTGCAATTAAAAAAACAAAACCAGATGTTCAGGGTTCCATTTCGTAACAGCTCACCATTAATTCTTCTGCATCTTCTATGGCTTATAAGGAAGGATTTTAAGGAAAAGAGGCTGATTAGCTCAGAATGAACACGTGAGGCAATGTACATTAGGCGTTTTATTGTTCAAACTAAAATCTAAAATGTGGATCGATGTGATGAGCTGGTAGAATAGCAAAGGTGGAAGACAACAGAGGAGAACTGAAGAACCGTAAGGAAAGAAGGAGTTAAGAAGGGTAAAAATACTGTGCTGAAGATTATTACCAAGTCATTACATATGAGTCACAGATTAGGTTGCTTGAATTCTCTTTGTTTCTGACTATCTAATCTTATTACAGACCAGAGGAGCATGCCATATATGCAAACCCAATAATTTACTATTACTCTACTTAAAGTCTTACCTGTCCAATGGAAGAATTACTATTAATTCGAATTATACACAGATAAAATGTTGTTTATACAAACTTTCTAATACCTACCCCTTTCTCTGGGTCCTAAACCCAAAACCTTCAGTATAACAAGGGAGGTTTACGGCAAGTTTTCAGCATCTCAAGTCCTCTGCTGAGATGAGTAAGAAGATAGAATATTTTTGTTTGTCAATTGTTTGTTATCATAATCAGGCTATTTCACATTTCCTTCAGTACACAGAAAAAAATTACACTGTAAATAATGTTGCTGAATTGAATGAACATATACCTTTCCAATATGCACCTAAATTAAATAACTCACACTCTAAAGATACTGATCAAATCATTAAAATCAAGAACTATTCATTTGGAACTATATATTCTACCTCAAACACTCCCTCGCTCCTGATATGAACCTGCATGATCACCTTAATTCTTGCAATTCAATTTTCCACTCAGAAAAGTGGAAAAATACCTATTTACCTGCAGCACAATGGAGATTCAAATAATTGGGAAAAGAACTGTAGGTAAAGGGTAGTGTCCCAATACCAGTGTCATCCCTCCACCTTTATTTTTTAAAATGAGAGGAGGAAGATGCTACTGCTGGTGACCTAATCTCTGCAAAGGGAGGTATGATTTGCATTCTTATAACGGTTATAGCATCTATAAAAGCAATACTCTGATTTAGTTTCATACTCCTGCTCTGACAAAATGCAGTGGCGTAGTCTAAAGCAAACATAGAGCTAGGACTTCATGCAAAATATTTGCCAATCTTAGGTGAAAGGTACTAAATAAATATTATTACTATTATTACCGTCTGTAGAGAGCAGCACTATAGGCCTTTTTGGAAGGCTGACTTCATGGAAAATCTTTGTCATTTCCATAAAAAATGTTATGTTAGAAATTGGTATAGCCTTTATATCTTTATGGGGCTATAAAATGTGATGGTTCGAATATTAAACTGCAGTGAAAAGTAATGTAAACAATATAAAAATATACAGGAAGAAACCTATTCTTTAATGATACAAAAAGCATCCAGGGAAGAAATCCATATTAAAGGTTAGAGAGCCCAACAAGAGACTAAGTACTTCACAAATGGTGCTTTTAAATCTTTCCAAAGTTGAAAGTAACTTACAAATGCGTCATTGTGATTGATTTTCACTTGTTTTAGTTTAAGCACAACTGAGTGTGTCATAACTGCACTGGATATGCACACCAGCAAGAGAAAAATCTCTTAAGTGTGTATTCAGGACTTGAGGAAGGAGAATCAGTAGGTCACAGAGAGGAAATGGGAAAGCAATTAGCAGGTGGCTGGAGAGTAATTTCCAGTCTCTTCCACTTGTAAAGGCTTATCCTACCCACTGCATACCAGAGCTTGTTGTTGCTAATCACTCACAAAATGTCTCAGATTTAGGGGAGTAACTCGTTTATTTCACAGAACAATGGCTGAAAACAAAAGACCAAATGCTCTTTGAAGTTTACCAGTATCTTTTCATCCTTAAAGACAGACAGTGTGTAAGAGTTTAATGGATTGTTCCGGCCCCAGCATAATCTACAGATAGCTGTCAGTTATATCAGTCACTAACTACACTAATTTCTTTACAGAACATGAATTAGAAAGAAATATCTATGCATCTAAAACACAATCTGTATCCTGATTCTCTGTAATAATTCGAAAAATGGCAGCTTTTCGATCAACAACCAGAGCAGTTTATAATGCTGTGCTCTATTTCCTATGACTAGGATTTCATTCTGTAACATACCATTGAGGTATATTATGGTCTTGTTTCCTTAAGACAAATGAAAAGTAGGGTTACAAGCATTTCAAGTGGTTTTCTCATGAATCAAAAACAAACTGCACAAATTATTTTTCAAAGTATTTTTACTAAAACTTTTTAAATTTTTGTTTGTGCATCTTTGAAATTAAAATATGTTTTTAACTATAATACAAAGCCTACTATTTGAGTATAAGTTCTAATTTGTTCTGTAACTCATTGAAAAAGACTTGGAGAACTCATATTGATAAGTGAAAAAAAAATCTGTCAAAATAACCTCTCTTACTTATGTTCCAAGTACAATGAAGAAAATCTCACAAAAATATTGCAAAATATTTGGCTAACAAAGTTATCATGATTGGAGTTCACAATGATACTTCATTATAGCAGTATATCTGTAGAACTTATCAGATTGTTCTCTTTTTTTTCTAGACTGAATTTATCACTGAAGTATTGAAAAAGCAGAGAAACTTTCAGATCATCATGTAAGTAGGTAGTCTTGAGCAGAAGAAAGTGGCTGATACCTTAACCAGCAAGTGAAATGAATTTGCTAGCAATTCAAACCTTAATGTAAACAGTCCCATGGATTATGTTTCTTTGCATTCTAATGCTGAATAACTATTAACAATTTCATTTTATCTACTAGAAATACAGAAATATCTTTGTGCAATTTACCTGATCTTTATTGTAAACAAGAAAGAAGAGCTAGCAAAATACAGTCAGTTTTTTACAGACACTTGTAAACATTCTCTGGTCTACAGTTTGCCACAAACTTTGGTTTTAAAGCACATATTTTAAAACCTGTCTTCATGCCAGTAATGTCAACTTTAAATCACACGATTCTGAGTATAGAAAAATCTAAGTAGCCTTATTCTTAAAGATTTGTATTTACACGAAAAGGAAGAGAAACTACTTTTTATACATAAATTTTAGTTTACATGACATTTATTAAAAGTGCTGCTTTTACTATTCAAACTTTGAAGTCAACAAACTAAGTATGTTGCCCATTCTCAAATATTACTTATTAGTTTTTGTATTATTTGGTGTATCATACTGTTAGGTAGCTTTGATGGACAGTTTACAAAAATGTTAGTATCTAAATTCAGATTTTACATTAAGGTTTGTAATTCTTCCAAAGACTGATAAAATCAGATTTGTAATTCAGACATTCTTTTAATGTTTTGTCTTGATGTATATTAGGGAACAAAGTACAGAGATATGAAAATGTCACATTAATCTTCAGGTGCTAGTTTACATTTTGAAAGATAAAAAAGGTAGAACAAACAAAGGTAACTTAGTAGACAATTTTTCATACTGAATATTTAAAAATGTCCAATTGCTGTGACATGTTGTATCATAAACAAATAAACAAATCTAGACTTGTTTCAAAAACAATTTTTTCACACCCCCACCCCCACCCCTGTAATATTTAATAATGTGGAACATATTGTGGTAACTTGTTATTAAATTAGACAGGAGCATTTGGAAGTTTATAGGGGTTTAGGCTGGTGTTAATTACTAGTCTGAGCTGAACTTAAAACACTATTGCAAGTTTAAATGCAGGTTGTCATGTATGTTTTAAGTACCTCTTTGCAATAAAAGGATAGAATAGCTCTGCAGCATTGATTTTCATATTTTGGGGAGCTATTTATTCATTTCTCCTACAAGAAGAAGAAAGGGCAAACAAGAAAATGGGATTTTCCTTGAAGCAGAATCACGGTCTTTCCTAGTGGTTGCAGACTTCCTGTTCATCTGTCTTTACAGAAGACTAGGGTGGAGGCTAATAAGCAAGGAAGTACTGAGAAGGCAAAGACTTCTTTTTAGTCAGGCTCGCTCTGTCTGAACTTCTCTTGACCTGACCACAGCCTCATTTTCCTTGGCTTATTTGTGAAAGCAAATTTTCTAATTGACCAGGTATCTAATTTATTTTACTTTTGTTTAGCTGTGTTTGTTACAACCCTAATTTTATACAGACAGCAGGAACAACTAGGTAGAATGAGATATTTACCACTCCAACACAGTAATGTGTGTGCTGTAGAGACATACAGGCCCTGACGGCACCGGGAGGCTCAAAGAGACCAGAACGTGGCATGAAAGAGTGAAAGTGTGAGGTGAAAAGATATTGGGCGCAGGCTTGACACCTGAGACACTAAACTCAATAGTGGTCAGTTTAAAAAAAGCTGAAGCTGGACAAAACTAGTTCTAGAGGTAACAAACAAATAGTATCTAACATACATAAAGGCACTATATATAGTAAATTTGGATGTAACCTGGAACTGTGGATCATTGAAGAAAGAGTAACATGTTTGTATGCTAGTTGACATATTTAAATTACCTTAAGTGGAAGAGGGGAGAAAATAAGAGAAGAAATTATTAATAAGAACATCATATTCCTCCTGGCAAAGGACTTTAGATACTGACTTTGGAAAACCTCAACCCACCAGCAACATTGGGATGAAACTACTGACCTTTGCACCCAGAGGAGCAGCGGAACAATGAGCATAGCACCATGAAAAGGGATGGAAACTAAGTGTATATGCTACAATTTTAGTTGCATTATTTTTAATATTGCACCCATAAACAAGATTCTGAGTGTAACAGAGGATCCAAAAACTCCAACGTAAGGGAAGAATACAGAAACTTTGAAACTTATGGCAAACACACAGTTAGATGATATAAATATTTCTCCAAAAATCACAAAATGCAGGGAATATTATCAGAAAAGTATTGTCTGACAGGTACACAGGCAGTTCAGCAATGGGGAAAGATGGAGTTCTGTCAGATCAGTAGTTCCAGGAGCTGTATCATCAGCTGTGAACAGGTGACAGCAAACAACAATGTGATACAGAAGCATGAATGCAAGTAGTAAAATCTTTAGCATCTCCTTCACAACAAAACACGAATTAAGGAGTTTAGCAACAATCAGATAAGATTCTGCCTGAGGCTACTAACATTGCATTGACTGTTCAAAGATAGTTCCTTGTGACACTGAAGAAAGTATCAACAAATTCTGTATGTAATGCAGGGGCTAACAAGTCCTCCTAAGGTTTTCCAAACATTTCTGGCTAAACCAAGGAGAGAAATTAGAATTGAAATTATGACAAAAGCAAACGGTTGAAGAAACATATTTACGTATTATTGTAGTTAGAAAAGCTATGAGACACATCAGTTTGTAAACAAACAACTGTCTTCACCCTGACAGTTTCACAAAGAATCTTTGTAAAGCTCTATATTATTAAAAAGACAATTAATGAAACCAATATATTACAGAAGAATGAATGGGCACAAATGCACAGGGATGGCTGTGTCACTGAGCCACCATGAGAAAAACCCGTGTTTACATTTACTCAAACTAATAAAACTACCTCAGTGAAGGACACGGATGACCAGATTTTAGCTTATTTATTGGAATCTAAACAATTTCTCAAAATATATGGTATGGAAAGTCCTAGCTAAAGAATCTACAGCAACTCCAGAAATTTTTAGTCTGCTTGAATATTACCTTTTCAATTAGTTTCTGTGTCGCATACATTTGGCTATGGTCCAAAGTGTGAGTTTCTTCTGTATTATAATAATGTTGCCTGAGGCCCTTTGCTACATGGTTAATGTCTGTTTTTCTGAAAAAAATAAAAATTAGTATGATGAGGTAACATACATTTTAAGATTCTTTCTATAAATTCATTCAGACGAGAAATACAAATTTGAAACATAATCAAAGCAATTTGGGGAACACATATTTAGCAAACAGAAAATTCAGACTATCAGGAAGCTATTAGTCACATTATCCGGGCTGCTTCTGCTGTAAAAAAAAATCCCAAGTGCATTGTCTCATCAAAGTTAGCTCAGCTAAGAAAGCTGTTAAGTGGATGTCTTTGGCAGCTTTCTGCTCTAATTAGCCTTTGTGTGTAACACATATTGGTCCTTACTACTCACTGTGAAGGTCCAAACCACTCATCATTTTCTGTTTGTAAATAAGTCAGACTAAAACACAATATATGGAGTGGGCTGCATGGGTATTCTTTACTGTCTAGGATATCCAGTTGTAGTATGTGAAACTGGATATGTCCAAAGAAAACACAGTTAATTTAAAAGAAACACTTTTCAGCTTTGACAGTTTCAGCAGAAGGCTACTGAAAAATTAGAGCAGGAGGCTCAAATACTAACAAATGCAAGAAGAAATTCTTACATAACGCCTACCAGAAAGTCCTATAAAGATTCCTCACAGAAAAGAAACAGTGGTACTCTTAAGTAAGAGGGTATCTTGAGCAATGATTTGAATTGTATATGAGTGTGTTAGATATTTAAGATGGAAGCAGACCACAGGTCCAAAGTGCCACTATTAGTGGGACTATTAGACAGGCTCCGAATGCTGAATGAACAGAGATGTTTGTTTGCAACTTTGATTTAGGAGCAAGTTTTCATTAGTGTAAATTTTTTTCTGACTGACAGTTTAATTCTTTATGTGCTATTCAGGCTTTTTTGAATCTCTTTTCTATGTCATCCCAAGAGACATGATGCAGCTACAGATGTCCTGTGCAGTGTGCATGAGTCTTCTGACGCATCATCTTCATCAGAGAGGTGAGTTGCAGGGAAGGGAAAACATAACTGAATGAAGTAAATTTAGAGGGGAAAGGACTACAAGAATGACATAGAGCTACTGGAGCTGGTGCAAAGAACAGCAACGAAGCTGGTGAAGGGTCTGGAGAACAAGTCTTATGAGGAGTAGTTGAGGGAACTTGGGCTTGAGTTTGGAGAAAATGAGGCTGAAAGGAGACCTTATCATTCTGACCTTATCATTCTTTACAACCACCTGAAAGGAAATTGTAGTGAGGTCGGTGTCAGTCACTTCTTCCAAGTAAAAAGCAGTAGGACTGGAGGAAATGGCCTCAAGTTGCATCAGGGGAGGTTTAGGCAAAATATTAGGGAATTTTGCTTCACTGAAAGGACTTTCAAGCATTGGAACAGGCTGCCTAGGGAAGTAGTTGAGTCACTATCCCTGGAGGTATGTAAAAGATGTGTAGATGTGGCATGTAGGGACATAGTTTAGCTGTGGACTTGGCAGTGTTAAGTATTGGACTTGATAATCTTAAAGGTCTTGTCCAACCTAAACAATTCTGTGATTCTACCTCTCTGCTAGTTCATCATAAACAAAGAATACATGATACAGTTGCACAAAGAGTAACAGTGCTGCTATTTAAAAATGTGGTCTCAAATCTTACCAGCAAAATAGCCTTTTGTCAGGACTGTTCTTCAAGCATCTTGCCTTCCAGCCCCAAACAAGCTCTTACAGAACAGATACAGCTTTGCCTCTGAAGTCCAGATTGCTATTAACTGTGTTGAATGTTGTCATATCAAAATTAGTTCGCTCTGTTGCATGTCAGTCATTCAACACCTGACTTTGACAGACGATACCGTAACTACTGGTGGATCTTTTCCATAAAGCTGGGTGGAAAATAATGAAAGCAAAAATAGATAGTTTTGTAAAAAAAAAAAAATTTAAACAACCTAGCCTCGCTCAAACCCAACAACAAAAAGAGAAGCAAAAAATACAGCAGTTTAAGTGTAACAGAATTTAAATTTTTCCACTAATACAAGTACAATTTGTCCTTGACCTTCTTTGAAGTATAACAAAGCTACAGACCAACCTAAGAGCACATTATTAACTATTTTTCTGTCATTTCTCTTCATCATTTCATTCTCAACACTCACAATCTTATCAATGTTTTTTAATAGAAAAGCTACTCAAGGTTGGTTTGGGGTTTTTTACTCTGCACAATATCTGGTCAGCAATTTCACCAGATGCCACCTTTAAAAATGATAGTACTATTTCGTAAGAAAAGATTAGATAATTTTAAAGAGTTGACTCAAACATTTGGTGATTTCTTACTGTGCAGGTTTGCCATGCAAGAGTACTACAAATGAAAAGAGTGACTTCTTGAAATTTTCATCTGCTAATGAGAAAATGAATGAGACGGTTGATACATTTCACCTACAATTTATTTCTCAAAAAACTTTGAGTTAATATCAGTCAGGAATAAACAACAACATCTTGCTGTGAAACCTGCTTGAATGTAATTGAGAACATGCAAATTTTATTCTGTGTCTGATTAAAACAAATCCAGCATTGAATGAAAAACTGTTTTTAAAGTCAAGTCTTGCCAGATGTAGTTCACATAACTATTGCTTATATAAATGTTATTAAATGGCATTGTAGTTGTTGCTCTATTACTGGAATGACAATATGAGAAAAATAATAATAACAGATTCTTACCAAGTATAATGTAATGTAATATATACAGATAGAAGATTCTAAAAGACTCTTATTTATCTAAGTCTGTTCTTTTTTTTCTTTTTGTTTGCTTTTGACAAGCTCTTTACCATATAAAAGCTGAGAAAGCAAGTAGACAGTCTTTTTGTGGCACTTGGGTCCCCTACTGTGTTTTGGAAAGCCTAAGTGAGGAAAGGTATATCACATTACAAAGATGTTATATGTTATGTACTATTTCCTTCTAAGTTAGCTTCTACTCGAGATACACTATAGACGAGATAATATTCTTTTGCATTTATTAATTTTATTTTCCACTTTAGTTTAGGTTATTTAACATCAAAGGATGTATTTTACAGGAAGCACACTTATCAATTTCTTGTTTTCCATGATACTTGTCCTCCTGATTTTTAATCTTTATATTTATTTATATATTTATTTTTCCATCTGAAGCACTGTGTTCCTTTTCTCAAACTCTATTTCTAGCACTAGTAAGAAGCGTATACACTGAATTATGGAACAGAAAGTGTCCCTAAATGTGATGTACAGAATATTGAAGCCTGTGCTTGATATTGAGGTAAGCAGATCAGTGGAAAGAAATGCAGTGAAAACAGGAGTCACTTGGCACAGAGGGTGGCTGTTCTAGGGATGGAGGATTAAGAAGAAAATTATGAAGTAAAGAAGAAAAAGAAAAAGAGAAGGGAACTCTTTGCATACAGGGTGATCCTTCTACCCCAGTACAATTCACAGCTTGCAAATCTCGAGCGTTATATGCTATTACTCTGAAGACTTTTAGATATCCTATACAGGATCATGCTATTCTGTTAAAGTCAGGCTTCTTTCCACTGAGTATTGGAGAAAAAGCATACTCAAAGAAACTTATTTGAAATGCAGACATTAAAAGAGAATTCAGCCTAAGTTCTTAAGTCCCAGATCTATGAAGTCCCACTACTTTAGCAGTAAACCAAAATACATTTATTTGAGTGTCTTGTGCTGAAAAGTTCAGGCAATGTAATCAGGATAAACATGAAAAAGGAATTCATGTTGCCGTTTTATATACAGCAACCTTTAAGGCTGACACATCAGTGAGCTTGGAAAAACCCCTCTTAGTCAATTCTGTCAACATATAGCAACAGCTATGATTTCAGAGTCTTTAGGATATACTTAAAATATGGAAGGAGATACTGATTGTCCCAAAAAGGTGTAACAGAAACTAAAAATAGTCCCATTTTATGGCAATAACATCTCAGTGCCATAATATTGATGTATTTGGTCAGAACACTAGTCCCTTTGATTACGGAAAGAATATAAGCAGATACAAGCAGTTACCCCTATAGATCATCTTATAGAAACAGAGTTAAATATTAGATATCCAATTAAAAAGATTCACCTTACTCTGATCAAGCATGAAAAGACTTAGTAAGGACTGTACAGAATGCCTTGAAACTGCTGCAAGGAAGTATTAAATATTTACATAGGGAAGTTTCAAGAAGAATTTTAGAAATGGAGAGATATGAATCGCTCTAGAAGCTATACTTATGTATCATCAAGATAAGGAATAGTAATATATTGAAATCAAAATAATAGCTCTGAAATATAAAGAGTGGCCCTGATAAATGTAGAAAAGTTCTATTAAAATCATGGCATAATATAATTAAACTATCTAAGATTTCAGAAAACTTTTCTTTCAATCTCAGCTCCTTGATTGTGTCATACTTCTGGGGGAAGGGGTACGCACAATTTATTTCAGAGAAAGACCAATATAAATGTTGTGACTATGAGAATATGCTATTGATTGACTTCTACTTTATTCACTGTTTATTTACTTAAATCTTTTTGTCTACTACACTGAAGATGCACCGACATCTAGGCACAACATATGCCATCGTAGAATATTTAAATTCTGTTTCTGTAATCAGTTTTGTCCAAAGACTTTTCTTAGCCATAAGCCCTTATCTCTGATGGAAATAATAGCTTATGGGATTGCAGACTGGTTTACCAGCATACATCATAATTTTAAGACCTTAAAAATGAATCCCATAGTGTTCTTAATACATGTGCACATTCATGCATAGTTGGAAATTAAGAAATATCTCTAATTTCAGAGAGTACATCTTGCTGCATTTTGCATAATGACTGTGAACATTGTACATCAGATAAATTAAAGGAAATAGCTTTAATGCAGTGTTCTGTCATGGGAAAATAATAAATCAACAACCTATGAACTCTAGGCCCCTTTGAAGAATATTTAGAGCCCTCATTAACCTATAGAGGCCAATTTGAATAGAAGCTATTTAATGAAGACACAGAGGGGATTTTTAATAATTTATTATCATGGAAGAAATGGAAACAAGTTAGAAATGGTGAAGATGATTACCTAAATGATATAATGAGATCCAAAAGTGTCAACATAATCGTCCGAATCATGCTACAAAGGCTATTGCCAAGGCACAGATCCTAAACTGCTGCATAACTTTATAGAATAAATTTGTGTTGGCTTTGGGATGTAGCACAAGAGGAGAAATTTATGGTTTACTACTCTCATGTAGGAATCACTTGTCTTTTTCTGATTGCTTTTTAAAACTTCTGGAAAGCCTCCTCAGTGGAGAGCACAGAATTGAAATGTGGCTGTGCTGTGGTAGAACAGGCTATTCTATGCTAGGTGCCACACATCATATTCACAGTATCACAGTATCACAGTATCATAAGGTTGGAAAGGACCTCTGAGATCATCAAGTCCAACCTATAACCTAACACTATCACCAACCATCATCTAGACCATGGCACTCAGTGCCTCATCCAGTCTCCCTTTAAACACCTCCAGGGTAGGTGACTCCACCACCTTCCTGGGCAGCCCATTCCAATGGCCAATCACCCTTTCAGTGAAGAATTTTTTCCTCACATCAAGTCTAAACTTTCCCTGACGAAGCTTAAGTCCATGCCCTCTGGTTCTGCCACTGGTCACCTGAGAGAAGAGACCAACCCCTGCCCGACTACAACCTCCTTTTAGGTAGTTGTAGAGAGCAATGAGGTCTCCCCTGAGCCTCCTCTTCTCCAGGCTAAACAGCCCCAATTCCCTCAGTCGCTCCTCATAGGGCTTGTGCTCCAGCCCCCTCACCATCTTCGTTGCCCTCCTCTGAACACATTCCAGTATCCTAACATCTTTCCCATACTGAGGGGCCCAGAACTGGACACAATATTCAAATTGACTGAAATATCTGCAAGAAAAAGAAAAAATATTTTTGCTGTCCCCTCTCCAGGATTACACAGGAAGGCGCAGTGCTTCTCCTTTGTGTATCTGAATGTGCAAAAGTATCAATGCATATAATTTATTAAATCCAACAGTTTATCTTATTTTCTTCCAATGTAATTTGCCCCATAAAGTGTTTAGTTTCATGCCACTGGCACTGAATGTTACATTTGAGTCATGACAACTGGGTTTCAGTTTTTGATGAAACATGCCTATCCATGGCTTACTTCTGGAGTCACCATTTAACTGAACAAAGAGATATTAGTCCTGAGTTTAAGAATCCTTGTGTTGCCTTTAACTTGATTTACATTTGGCTTATGTGCTGAAATCACAGAAACTGATGTAGTCGAATATTATGTTTGCTAATTGACAGAATAAACTCATGAAAGCAGCTAGAAAAGGCATTGAAAAACTCATGGTTTAGATATGAATTCAATTCCTTAATAGTATTCAGCTTTACAAAGTTTTAGTGCATTCAGCCATATTTATATGCAACATTTAGCACAACAAGGACCCTGCAGGTTTGAGAAAATACTTTGTCTCCATGTCTGAATATTTATTAGAAAACTGGTGATACCAATCTTGATCCCAAGAGGCAGCATCTCTTTAAGTAGTTCAATATTCTAAGCTGTGGACAAAAGTAATATGCATTGTCAATAAGTTTGACTATTGACTTGAGTATTTAAATATAAAAAAATTAAATGTATAAAATGAAAACATCCACTGAAGTGGTTGCTTGAATAGGTATTAAGTGTTGTTAATCGATACAATTTATTTGGCTGTGTAAATATGTATGAAATGGTCTTGTTGTAAGTGCAAAACATTTCTCACGGGAAAAAAATCTGAAGTAGACATTTATCAGGTCACACTGATTAAATTCTGGCTCTAGGAAATAGTGCCATATGAGCTGGGGTTTAGTAAATCAGACTGAGATGAAATCCATATTACAACTTTCCAAACAATCATCTGGATGATAATGCAAAATTTTGCCTGAAGGAAGAAGCAAAAAAACCCAGAAATATTTGATGATGCGTAGTGTTTCCATAGATATTCATGCTCTAATGAGAAGAATAACACATGAAACACAACTTTTTTTTTTTCTATACAGCATTATGGATTAATGTGACACCCCCATCACAAACAAAAAATCCATTAAAAATATCAGGCAGACACTGATATTTCTTGGAATATAAGATTTTGGTTGGTCATCATCTTGGCACATAACTGGGCCTGGTCTGAGAATTTAAAATCACTTCACATGTTAGTTTCTTTTTTTGTACAGTAAAAGGAAATCACCCTCTGAGATGGTAGTCTATAAAATAGACTGACACTGTCTGTAGATGTCGAAAAGTGTCTACAGTAATGGTTTCAATAGTAGGAAGAAAATTTCAGAATAAATGCTTAAGGAAAATGTTGACTGGTTAATAAATGTTGACTGGTTAATAAATGTCCCCTTCATGACATATTCTGTTAACAGTCATTGGAATTTTAGGAAACTCACCTTTTTCTCCTTTGATATGAAAGATCAAAATTAATTAGTGTCAATTCTAGAAAGTCTAGAAACTCATTAAAATACTTCTATTTTATGTTATCCTTCTGAGATTTTGTCATCCTCTGAAGTTACCACCAGAAGCTACAGTAGTTCATACATGACTGCATTTTCATGGTTTGTGCTGCTGGTTTAATTCTAGCTTCTTCTCAGCAAACTGAAAAGTTACTACAACATGATATTCAGACGATATTGTCTTTCAAACTGCCTTTTGCATGATTTCCATAGAAACCTTCCCACAGCTATTTGTTTATTGCCATAATCTAAAAATCATCAGTTATCTCCTCTTTATATCAAAGTGGTTTAATGGGCTACAAGGGAGTTCTACAAAAATAAACCAGCACATTTTTTACACACATTGAACTCTTGAAAAAACTTTGTTTTACAGAAAAAAAATAATTTTACTTTAATCAATATGTTCTTTATCACAGTATCACAGTATCACAGTATCACAAGGTTGGAAAGGACCTCTGAGATCATCAAGTCCAACCTATAACCTAACACTAACACCAACACTAACACCAACCATCATCTAAACCATGGCAC
The DNA here is from genome assembly GCA_033556795.1 of Tapera naevia. Lineage (NCBI taxonomy): Eukaryota > Metazoa > Chordata > Aves > Cuculiformes > Neomorphidae > Tapera > Tapera naevia. The sequence goes on along the minus strand of JAUMJJ010000172.1, from coordinate 8,961,680 downwards.
TCAGTGCCTCATCCAGTCTCCCCTTAAACACCTCCAGGGTCGGTGACTCCACCACCTCCCTGGGCAGCGCATTCCAATGGCCAATCACCCTTTCAGTGAAGAACTTTTTCCTCATATCAAGTCTAAACTTTCCCTGACGAAGCTTAAGTCCATGCCCTCTGGTTCTGCCACTGGTCACCTGAGAGAAGAGACCAATCCCTGCCCGACTACAGCCTCCTTTTAGGTAGTTGTAGAGAGCAATGTGGTCTCCTCTTCTCCAGACTAAACAGCCCCAACTCCCTCAGTCGCTCCTCATAGGGCTTGTGCTCCAGCCCCTTCACCATCTTCGTTGCCCTCCTCTGAACACATTCCAGTATCCTAACATCCTTCCCAAATTGGGGGGCCCAGAACTGACCAGTGCCGAGTACAGGGGGACGATAACTTCTCTGGTCCTGCTTACTACACTATTCCTGATGCAGGCCAGGATGCCATTGGCCTTCTTGGCCACCTGGGCACATTGCTGGCTCATGTTGAGCTTCCTGTCCACCAGCACTCCCAGGTCCTTTTCTGCCTGACTACTCTCCAGCCACTCTGTCCCCAGTCTGTAGCTCTGCATGGGTCCAAAATGAAGTACCCGACATTTGGACTTATTAAACATCATCCCATTAGAATCGGCCCAGCTCTCCAATCTGTCCAGGTCCCTCTGTAGAGCCATCCTACCCTCTAACAGATCAACCCTTCCTCCCAGCTTGGTATCATCTGCAAATTTGCTGATGATGGACTCAATCCCCTGATCCAGATCATCAATAAAGATATTAAACAGGACAGGACCCAATACCGATCCCTGGGGGACACCACTGGTGACCGGTCGCCAACTGGATGAAACACCATTCACCACCACTCTCTGGGCTCGGCCATCCAGCCAATTCCTAACCCAGCACAGAGTGCTCCCATCTAAGCCACGGGCTGCCAGCTTCCCTAGGAGTCTACTGTGGGAGACAGTGTCAAAGGCCTTGCTGAAGTCCAGGTATACCACATCCACAGCCTTTATAGATAATTATTCCTTCTAAATATAAATGGATATGCATCACCTAAGGAATGATGAAAAAAAGCATTTATTTGTCAGTTCACTGTGATGACATTTTAATTCATAGTTCTTCATTAAACATGTAAGGTATTGTTATAAATATTTTATTACATATTAGAAAGGAACAAAGAGGGATTCCTAACTGGAATGCGGGAAGAAAACATCATTGTACCTAAGCACCATATGACCATTATAATTTGTGTGATAATCTTTTAAAGAAGAATTCACTTATAGAAATCCAGTGTAACAAATAAATATTAGTAAGAAAGGGAGTCTACAACTGATACTTTTAGGTTCTAATTTGTACTTCTGATTCCTTTAAAAACCAAAAACCAAAAAACCTTTGGAAATCAATAGGACTTTCTACCAAATTTCCTGATATACTTTTCAGTTATTGTTACTAAGAGATGGATCTGTGTATAAATAAACAGTTAATCAGAGAATGTTTCTGAAAGCTTTGTGTAAAGATAATTAGATTTGCTTCATGATTATCTTTATTCTGTGGGTAACCCTCATAGTTAGGTAATCACTTTTGTATCGTTTCTGACAAGTATCTTGAAAAGGCAAATATGCAAATAGTTGGGTTTTTTTCTTCTTTCCTCTCAAGCAAGACATTACTGTTGATCCTACTGGTCACTAACCTACAGTATACAGTAGAAAATATTTTTTAAGCAAAAAGAAACACACTGTATTCACTGCACTCATATTTTCATGGTTTGCATTCAAACAGGTAGGTGAAGCTCAGGAGAAGGAGATAGGCAAAACACAGATCACAACGATGCAAAAGCCTTCGTGAAGTTATCCAGTTTCTCTAGCTTGTACAGTAAGGAATGTGTATAGGGTGTAAGGTTGGAGACAGTTCAATACAGGTATGTTCCACTAAAATTAATGTGCTTAAAAAATAAAACTGCTTTGCAAACATGGTCTCAGTAATGAATTGTTCTAGCAAAACTATCTCTTTAAACAGTTCCAGTAGTTTGGTGACATCCTAAACAGTTGGGTTTTAATTAAAAAAGAAAATATATTCAGATGGATACTTGCACCAAATAATTCCATTTAGAAGGATATGCAAAACATACTAAATTTTCAAAACTGAAATGTTTCCAGTGATGTCAAATCTGTTCGGCGGGGACAGAAGAACAAAAATAAACTTGTCTATTAAAATACCATTCATCTGGACAACATTTTCTTTTGGCTAATGTCCTATCACTGACTACGTTTCTTTCCTCCATATGCGAGATTTATATAAGCAGAAAAGAGATTATTTTAGTGCTCTTTACATATAAGTGTACTCTAATTCATTGAGCATTTTAATATGTAAATAAAAATAACAACTAAGATGAAGAGCATTTAGTAACCTCATTAAAAAAAAGAAAATATTTCAGAAGTTACAAGTGGGTATATTTTCATCATTACTCTGATTATTTCAAATGCTGTTCTTTATCCTGAATATTATGTTTATGTACTGCACTGGCCTTAATGAATAAATGAAGGATTATTTCTAGTAATATATTCTATGAAAACAATACAGGTTTAGTGGAAAGAGGGACAGTGCTTGCCAATTTTAATTGTAGGAGTTGGTATAGTACCATTTGAGAATTATCAATATTGAAAGGAATGCACAGTTTTCTACATAGTGGTTTAATTTTCTTTTAATGTAGGAATAACTCCTTTTGTTTGGTGTTTTCATACTTGTGTTCATAATAATTAATAGCCATAGGTTGGAATAGGTGGTAGGACCTTCTGCCATGGGCTGAGAGACATACAATATTTCAATTTGATGGTCATTGACCAACCAGTGATATTATTAATTGCGATTACATGGTAGCTGTGATATACAAGAACGTTAACAGGTAGACACCTGTGAAAATTACATTGGAAGCCAAGACAGAGAAGAGACAGCTGAACAGATGCCTTCAGAAGAGCAGCATTTGTTCTCCTAACTTGCCTTCAAATTCTCATTTTTTAAGACTTCCTAACTTTGATACAAATTAGGTGGAGACAATTTGCCAGCCTCCAAATACTCCATAATGTTTAGCATACTTTAATACACTGAATTCACATAAGAACACATTTGAAGCAAAATTTTGGTGTACATCAGAAGGAAATAACAACTGCTATGACAAGGTAAGAGAACAGTTGGGAAACAAGTCAATTTCAAGTCCCACTGACATCCATAAGAACATAAGGTAAATGTGAGAGATTCTGGAATATCCTTACTGCAATATTTTTGATTCTTAAATACATATTTCAATAATCATTATTTCCTCACAGAGAGTCCTTGTACTTTATCTCATTTACAGATTTCAGAAGAACATATCTTCTTATAGTCTAGGCTTTTATAAACTGCCCTGTAATCTGTCTGTAGTAGGATCTATGTGATTAATCTTGCTCATACTGATGACTATAATCAGTAAGGAAAGGAAATGAAAAATTAGTATTTCTTTTGATAAAAGATTAAAGCACAGCCAATTTCAAGTACAGGAAAACCCATCCTCTTTGTATCTTTACTTAATTATTAAGTCTCTCTGTATACCTTGCTCTCCATTCCCTGACTTCACCTGGGGTCTTTTCCTACGTTGCCTCTGCTCAATAACCTTTCTGAGTGTTGTGAAAAAGGGCTTGGTCTTCCAAGAGAGGCAAGAATAGTGAAGAAATTTGATATAGCTACATTTTCTACTGGACCAGAAAAGTTTGCTTAATTAGTTCAAACCCTTCTCTATTTAAATATAGAAATGAATTTTTTGACTTTTTGCTCTATATCTTTTCCTTTGTTGGAGATTGTTTACTGCAGCAATAGATTTCATAATTTATAAAACTCATGTCACTTCAGAATATCCTTTAGTCCTAGGAGAATAAGTTTTTTTCCAGACTTTCTTCAGAACATGTACCACAGAAATTAACCCTTTGACACTCCCAAACCCCAAATTGTAATTACGGTCTTATATTTTTAAATATAACTACCACCACATTCAACAGGTCAGGTAGCTCACTCTTTTTTTTTGTGAAAAACTACTTTGGATTATAGGTGTTTGCCGAACACGCTTCTTTGTATTTCTTAACAGGAAAATAATGCTTGCATTAGTTATTCAAAATGCTTACTAACTAATACAAGTCTTTAACATTTGATTACAGTGGAATAAAGGTAAGATGCAGCAGTCAGACATTTAAATTTTGACTTAGTGTGCAATGATTTTCAGTGCTGTCTGAACTTGGTCTTTTATATGTACATGCATATTATAGAAATAAGAGAAGGTTCTATAACTCTTTAACACAACTGAGTAAGTGGAATAGATTTTTCCTTCCATAGCACAGTCCACTTGAATTTTTCTCTGCATAACTCAAGACCTTACTTTTATCTTGTTGACATAAGGTTGTCACTCAGGAAGTTAGATAAAGAGAAAAAAAAATACCACGTTTGTAATGACAGCACTCCTCTTTTTTTTATAACAAAGCATTACAAAATTTTTAAGAAAAAAATTAACTTTTTAAAGAAGTATTACACTAGAAAAATAAGTTTCCAGCTGAAATTAATGATTTCAACTAGCATTGTCAATCAAGCTACTCCAGGTCTGTTGCTCAGACATTCAATTCTACTTGCTGATTTTATATCTATAATAAATTCAGATATTATTCAGCATCTCCTATATACCTCATTCTACCTAGGACCACTCTCCTCATCATTTCTACAGAATAATTATGCAGATTCTTTATTTCTAATATTGTGAGCATATATACTTTATTTACGAAAAATACTACGCGTAATTTTTTTCTGCAATACTATATGTTATACTAAAATAGCTTACATTGTACAACGTTCCCAAATTCAAGTAATGTTTCCATTATTAAAAAAAAAATAATTACAAAGGAATGGTAAAACCAGAGGAGTAAATGCTGAACAGATTATAGACAAATTGCTTTAAGTCAAACGAGTGGTATAAGTAGAAGCTGAAATAAGGTTAATAAAAGGGGTTCTGGTTCTCAGTCCCAGAACTACCCACAGGCTTCATCATATGCTTTATTTTATTGTTTTTACTCATCTGCTGAGATAATCCTGGCTCCTTTGAAGGCCGTGGCAAAACTCAGGACTTTGGCAGGTTGAGGGAGGTGATTCTCCCTCTCTACTCTGCTCTTCTGAGACCCACCTGGACTACTGTGTCCAGTTCTGGAATCCCCAACGTAAGAAGGATATGGAGCTGCCAGAACGGGTCCAGAGGAGGCCACAAAGATGATGAGAGGGCTGGAGCACCTCTGCTATCAGGACAAGCTGAGAGAGTTGGGCTTGTTCAGCCCCAAGAAGAGAGGGTTCTGGGGAAAACTTATAGTGGGCTTCCAGTACCTGAAGGGGCTACAGGAAAGCTGGGGAGAGACTTTTTACAAGGGCAAGTAGTGATAGGATGAGGGTGATTGGCTTTAAATTGGAAGGGGAAAGATTTAAATTAGACATTAGGAAGAAATTCTTCACAATGAGTGTGGTGAGGCACTGGCAAAGGTTGCCCAGGGAAACTGTGGATGACCCCTCCCTGGAAGTGTTCAAGGCCAGGTTGGATGGGGCTTTGAGCAGCTAGGTTTGGTGGGAGGTGTCCGTGCCCGTGACAGGGGGGTTGGAACTGGATGATCTTTAAAGTCCCTTCCAGCCCTATGGTTCTACGATTCAAAAGGCTACTGTATTGAAGCCCTGAATAATAAAAAATCCTGAGGCAAGTAGCAGTGCCCACAGGGAAAAAAAAATCTAGTCTGGTTATTGCTAGAAGAGGCCTGGGAGATAAAATGACCCCTGAGTCTTCAAGATTCCTAGAAACAGCCTTTTGTATCCTTCTTTATCAGTAAAAGTTTAGGTATGAAACAAATTTTAGGCCAAGATTTGCCTGTGAATTCAGTTTCACATATTATTCCCTAAGCATAGTGGGAAAATTAATTAAAATTTTGTTGTAATCTTCAGTCTTTTCAAATACATATAAGAATGAAATGATATATGATTTTCCAGTTTTTCTCAGATTCTTTTCCTCCAAGGGTAGTCATTTTAAGATGGCTACTGCTGCAAGATTTTGGGGCACTAAATAGACCAGCCATATTCATCTACCAGCTCACAAACTGATAAAGAACCAAAGCTAGAAATAAGTGTTTGTGATCAAGAACAATCAAAAAATCAATCCAAAATTAAAGGAGATTTTGGACTGGAAGTGGAAGTTTTCTCTGCTATTCAGATGCTTTAACATCCCCTTCTCCCACAGCAGAGTAAAATGCCCCTCAATGCTATTTTAAACTGAAAAAAACAGGAGATTTTATATGATTATTTCGACTTAGAAAAATTATAGCTTGCACTTCTGTGGTTTAATTTTCCCCACATCCTCAGGGGAAGTGAGGAGGTACAGACATACAGAGAAACAGAGACATGGGAACAAATATAGACGCTTTTATCTATTTTGATTCCCTTTTCTTTCAAAACAGTTGGGATGATAATGAGTAGAGGTGATGGAAATTTTTGAAAAGTCCTTAAAAATCATGTCCTTCTTAGTTCCACTGTACTATCTTTAATGCAGTCATGGTCAATCTGGGCTGTGTATTACTATAGACTTAAGTTTTGCAATCTATACTCGCTAATCAATTTTACACAGCTTGAGAATATGGGCAAGTTTGTATTTGCGCTATAAAGATGTTTCAGAGGGGAAAAGAATGAAAACAGTATTGTAACTGCAAACAAATCACTGAGACTGTATTAAAACTTAACACATGGTGCCAAAGATGAATGTAGAGACAGAAATAGGGACAGAGAATACCATGGGGTCTAGACACATACAGTGATTAATCATCACACGCATCTGCAAAAGAAAAGCACAACAAGAAACAGCTTTTTATTCTTGGGCTAGGGAGTTTAGAGATTAAAAAAAAAATGATATTCTGTTCCCCATGGATGATGGAAAAGATGAAATGGATATTGACTATCTCTTATTTACACCAAACTGAAAATCTGTCTCTCAGCTGTCTTTATTTTTTTTATAATTTGAAAACAATCCCATAATTAATTTTTAAATTAAAAACATAAGTAGATCTGTTTCTTTCTCAAGTGTTAATTTCAAATTTAAAATAATTTTAAATAATTATATTTGGGTTAATTCACAAAAACCGATTTAATTAAATTCAGCAAATCTGAATACAGGAAGGAGCTGTAATACTAGATTTTTTTTTTTTTCCATAGATATTATAATTACAAGAAAATACCCAGATGTAAGTATCGCTGTTTGCAGTTCCAACTACTGGGAGCATGACACTCTTTGGCTGTGCAGCATTTATTGTTGGTGTTAGTGTAGGGTTATAGGTTGGACTTGATGATCTCAGAGGTCCTTTCCAACCTTGTAATACTGTGATACTGTGTGATAAGTTAAAATGAGAACAGTCTATTTAGATTTTTTTGTTCTACACACACGCAATACTGACATGGCTATGGTGCTTAGAAACTAATTGATAAATTTCCCAGCTTTGGAGACAAATTTCACCTTCATACTGAGGCTGATAAAACAAATGTGTTTGTAGTCCTGTATGATAAATAGAACTCATTTGTATGAAAAAAAAATCTGCAGGAAGAGCTGTGGGGAGGTCACAGGACCATCTGTATGGTAGCTGACTTTAAATACCAGATTTATGTGTGATTATTTGGAAGTTATGAGGTTCATTGGGAGGGAGCAGCTATATATCTATCTAAACTTTTTATAGAGCTTCTCTATAAACTTTCCAAATACTCTTTTTACTCTAAATTTGCAACAATAATTAGTTCAAACCGACAGATGCCCCATGCCTTTCTTGTACATAGATAATTGAAGATATAGTAGTTTTCTCAGTATGTGCCAACAGCAGAAAGTTTTTGCAGATCTATTCCTACCATGTATCTATAAAGACCTACTCCTGAAATTGGCTTGTCCCAGCTGGATCCTCTCTGGAAGGGCTCAGTACCTCCACGAATTCTGTCTAAGCTGACTGCTTAAAAATACTTCCTTCCAGCCTGCTTTAGGTTTTGTTTTAACACCAGAAAACTACAGGAGCAGAAAATGTACTTCTGTAATTCCTGAGAGGGAAGAAGTATATGCATGGATTGTGTGCAAAGAAAGGCAACAAAGCTGGTCTGGAGCACAAGTCTTACTAGGAGTAGCTGAGAGAACTAGGGTTGTTTATTCTGGAGAATAGGAGGCTGAGGGGAGACCTTATCGCTCTTTATAAATAACTCAAAGGAAGTTGTAGTGCTGTGGGTTTCTATCTTTCCTCCCAAATGATCATAGGACAAGAGGAGTTGCGTCAGGGAGGTTTAAACTTCACCAAAAGGGTTATCGAGCATTGGAACAGGCTGCTCAGGGAAGTGGCTGAGTCACCATCCCTGGAGGTATTTAAAAGACAGGTATATGTGGCACTTAAGACAAGGCTTAGTGGTAGACTTGGAAGTTTTAAGTTTATGTCTGGATTTGATGATCTTAAAGTCTTTTCCAACCTAAATGACTCTAATTCTGTGTTTCTGTTCAAGTGTGTTGCACTCCTTTCATGTTTGTACGTATCCAAGAGAGTTTTTTTCAGCTGAGTTCAGGGCAGGATATGTGTAGGGGCTGGGACAGGGTTGTTGGTGATTGTTTGCTTACGAAAAAAAGTATAAAAACTGTGTGATAATTTACTCTATCTTTCTTCTACCCTGTTCAGGTAGGTTATGTGCTGTTAAAGGAGAATATGATTTAAGACATACTAAAATATCTCTAGAAAAGACACAGTTCTTGAAAAAATAGCAGCATCTTGAAAAAATAGCAGGCCAGGTGGAAAAAAATAGGATGGTTGAATGAAATACCTCTGAAGACAGTTTTGTTGTACAACATTTGGCCTTAAATAAATGTATGGGCCTTCTTCTTAAAATACATTACAGATGTCAAAGAAACAGTAATTAAACTGCTCCCTCTAAGCCTTTTTCATAGACCGTTTTCAGAATGAATTGTTGAGGCAGAGAAAGGGCACTTGGCACTTAAGAACTCTACCTTTAGGATATTATTCTCTGTCCTTTCTCATGCTCACATAATTTCACTTTTTTTTCTACCAACTTAGGTCAATGCTAATATCCACTGGTTTTGTTAAAGATGTCAGTATAATAAAAATTATGTATCATGTAAATTTAATTGTTTTTGTCATTAAAAAAGATCAGTTGGTCACATATCAAACCTGAAGAAGAGAGAAATGTAATGTGTTGATCATGGTGGAAACTGAAAATTTTGCATTTTTTCATTGATTAATGGAAACTGACAGTCACACTAAATGACTCAAAAAAATTATCTGCTTACTATGGTGTTATGGTGAATAAATAATAATAATAAAAAAGGCAGTCTGACCAAGACCCATAACACATGAGATTAAGTTAAATGTGATGGAGTAAAGCCCTAACTCATCTTTAAATAAACTGGCAGGTTCTAGAAAATTCTTATCAAAATTTATGTTACATCATTTGCATTTAAAAGAATTATTTTGACCAATATTACTGTTTCATATGACTTGTATCTTGGACATAGATTTCTACTTTATTTTAATGTATTCACTTGCAGTAACATAAGTGCACATAAAGAAACAAAAATTAAGTTAGTATAAATAACAATCTTTCATTTTCTTTAAAGCTGAAAGTTCAAGAAAATAAATTGTAACAGAATGAAATGGATAAAATTTTTTGTTATCTCTAGGAATTATAGCAAAGTGACAATTTCAAGTGACAGAAAAGTCCTTGCTTTGAATAGGCTTCTACAGGAAATATTTTACATGAATCTATACAATTTTACATGAATCTATACAATACCTTCCCTATTGTAATGGGTTTACCTCTTCATGCAATTTCTTTTCTCATTTGAGTATACCATACAGCAGTTCCATTTCCATGGACTGTAAATGCATATTTTCAGACTGTCCAAAACTGATTTTTATGTATCTTATCTCTTTATTATTACAAGGTGCATTACTTGTTCTTTAACTTTTTCCAGTTTTCAGAATATGGTACAACTTTTTAAGGAAGATTGCACAGATGCAAGAATTCTTCCTGCTATGAAGGTGGAAAAATTCTGTATCTGTTTATTAATCTCTGACTTTTAACATAATATTCTCAGGGTAATTTTTTTCTCCGTGCTGTAGCAATTGGAATCAGATTTTATAGGCTTTAACTGTGACAGTAATAGAGTGCCAGTACTCTTGCATAGATAATATTCTTTCTGTGGCTGTCTCAGAAACTTGAGTTTATTTGGTTTTACTTTTGTTATTGGATTATTTTTCTTAAAACTCTGTGAAATCTAGAAACTATAAGCACTTTCAATACAGAGTCCTTAGGGATACAGCATAATAAAAATTAAAGCCATCTTTATTTGCCGGTCAGAAACACACAATGTCTGAAAAAAATGTTGAATGGAATGACTCTGCAATTACAGGCCTGTTAGAAACAGTCAAAATGAAACGTATTGTTAAAAGGGAACATTACTGGAACAGGGGAGATAATGGAATTATGATACTGGGAATGCAAATAATTCGTGTTTTTGTCTCCTCTAGGATCATAAATGTTCTTCCAGTTGAAACCAAACAATATAAAACTTTGATTTATCTTTTGACAAATTGACTACCTCATGAAGTTTTAAGTGTAATAAGAATTTATAGAAACTTTTCTGTTAATCACAAAAACATATATTTATAAAGGCAAAGAAAAATGACGGTTCCTAATAAATAGGTTATTGTAACCATGAAAAGGTGTATTTCACGTTTTCTGTTTCTAAAACTTTATATTACATGACTGCCACCCACCATCCACCTGCACATTTGCTTTCAGAAGATCTCTCATGAGTTCAGCAACTGTATTACAGAACTGATGTAATGCACTCTCATCCAGGTAGCTCTTTCCATGAGGGAAGTTAGGAAGAAGCTTGTGAAGAATAAGCACATTCTTCCTCCATTTCTCCTTTTCACAATCACTTAGTGCAATAAAACAATTAACACTAAATGTTTATAGGTCTTCTTTTTTTGGATGTTTACAAGGAAATTATTAGTATATGGAAAACATTAGGGTTTTTTAAATTTTTATTTGGCTCCTCACTACACATGCACACATATACTTACGTGCATCACTTATAAAATTAACTTGTTATTGATGTCCGCTGTTATCCCTTAATCTGAATTTTCTCTCACTTATTACTGTGTAAATTATGTACTATTCAATACCAGATTCTTTAAAAAAAATGAAAAAAAATCGCAAAACTTAAAACTCTGTTCAAGAGTCTTTTTCTCTCATGGTGTTCACTTGCAATCTAGTTAAATATGCTTAATTGTAGACAAATGCTTAAATCTTTCATTCCACTGAAGTATAAAGGAACATGCAGTTAGATGTCTTAGTGAAATGGTGACAGACAAACGTCATTAACAACTGTTTACTAACTGATTCCATCTTTGCAAGACAAAAAGTAGGTATGACTTTAGATGTCACAAACCAATGTTTATTGCTAAAATTTTACATGGAGAGAGAAAGCAGAGACATAGTGCAGGAGTCTACTGAAAATAAAAATAACCTCAAGTACAGAAAAATTATATATACATACTATTATACATACTGGTAGAACACCAGTAACTGTTATTGGGAGCATCATTAACTACTAAGCTTGTTTCGCATTCTATTAAGAAAAAAATGCACTGGTTATTCACCATATTTTTGGGGAAGGAGGATGAAGCATGTTCTGAATATGGCCATCTCAAATTTGCAGCTTCATAGACAAAGAATTAATCCTACATCATATGGTCTGGACTCAAAGACACTTTCCACTGCTCCAGAGACTTTTCAGAAAAGGCCTGATTTTCATCATCACTCTTCAGCATTGCTAACACCTGGAACATGAACATGATCAATTTATTTTAAAATTATTTGAGCAATAATTTCCTTTTCTTCATTTTCAAATGAAATAAACTGCATAGAACTTTTGAAGAAAATCCTAACATTTGATTGTCTTTGATTCCTTTAATATTTGTAATTTTTTTGAAGGAAATGAGACCTTGTGAAATTCACACATACAGGATGCTATACTTCTAATAGTTGAGACCTAACTAACGCCTACAAAATATCTTCAATAACTTTGTGAATGATCTGGATGAAGAAACTGAGTGCACACTCAGTAAATTTGTGGATGCCACTAAGCTGGGCAGAAATGTTGGTCTGCTCGAGGGTAGAGAGGATCCATAGAGGGATCTGAACAAAACAGATCGATGGACTGTGCCCAGTGGTATGACTTTCAACAAAGCCAAGTGCTGGGTCCTGCACTTGGGACACAACAACCCCATGCAGCGTTACAGACTTGCAGAAGAATGGCTGGAGAGCTGCCTGGAGCAGAAGGACCTGGAGGTGTTGGTTGACAGCAACTGAATATGAGCCAGCAGTGTGCCCAGGTGGCCAAAAGGCCAATGGCATCTTGGCCTGTACCAGAAACATTGTGGCCAGCAGGACCAGGGCAGTGATTGTGCCCGTGTACTTGCCACTGGTGAGGCTGCGCCTTGAGTACTGTGTTCAGTTTTGGGCCCCTCAGCACAAGTACATTGAGATGCTGGAGCGTGTCCAGAGAAGAGCAACAAAGCTGATGAAGGGGCTCGGGAACAAGCCTTATGAGAGGTGGTTGAGGAAACCGGGGTTGTTTAGCCTAAAGAAGAGAAGGCTGAGGGGAGATCTTATCACTTTCTAGAACTACCTGAAAGGAGGTTTTATCGAGGTGGGCGTTGGTCTCTCGTCCTAAGCAACAAGTGATGGGACAAGAGGACGTGGCCTCAAGTTACACCAGGGGAGGTTCAGATTAGACATCAGGAAAAATTTCTTCACTGAAAGGGTAGTCAGGCACTGGAACAGTTGCCCAGGAAGTCACCATCCCTAGAGGCATTTAAAAAATGAAGTGCAGGGACATAGTTTAGTAGCGGACAGGTATGGTTGGACTCGATGATCTCAAAGGTCTTTTCTAACCAAATGATTCGATGATTCTACGAAAATTTTAATTTTTAGAAGCAATTTCCTTTTGTACTGAGACTAGTTTCACATATAAAAGATTTCTGTAGGAGCTTATGACAGAACTTTACTATTGAAGATTAATTATTAAACTGAACAGGAAGAGTTTTTCAATCAAAATACTTCTACTCTACTCTATGAAATTCATACGAGGTTTTCAATATTCAGATTCAAGAATAAGAACAGACCTTGATTCTAAGTATATTTGTGTTTCTACTGTCTATGACTTGTGTCCTATATAAGGTTACAATGCACGTATATAACTCCAGAAGATGGGAAGTGGAAAGTAGAAAGTGATTGAACTGCATGACTGAAAGTAATTACCAAGCTACTTAGAGATACCTTTTTTTTTGTGCCTTTCCCATCTACAAGGGTTATAAGGAAGTTGTTTTACTAGACTTCAGAACTGAATAAAAAATCCAGTATGGATGGAAATGTTCTCAAATGTACTTGTTGTGTAAATAAACTTCCTATCCTGGTCCTTTACTTCGTTTTATGTTGTTGAAGGATAATACTACTTCTCTTTCCCATAGCCAACCTTACAAGATAAAACTGCTTTACCAAGGGTCATCTGCCACTGGCTAAGCGACAGAGTAACTAATAAATGAGAGAGAAGTATAGTATTTTTCTTTTTATATGGTAAGGGATTGATGAACATGCTGAGCAGAGCTTGCCACTGTCGTAGGAGATACATTCAAAATACATTTACTATCCTGATACACGCTTGTGAATAATTCTTACTAGTGTTAAACAGAAGCAAATGAACGTGACTGATCTTGTAAGTCTGCTTACATATCCAGTGGGCAAAACTTTACCCTTTCTTTTGGCATGCCACACACTCTGAACCGCTAGAAGCTGCATGTTGGCTCGAGGGCAGAATGTAGCAGTTGGGGTCTAGAGCTGGTGGTCGTTTTTTTAAATGCACTGCTAAATCCTTAATTTGAACTCCTATCTCAGGGGTACAGCACTACAATTCCCATCATAATCCATGGGAATTTCATGGACATACCCTCACATAGTGCTTCAAAAGTCTGCCTTTAGCTTCCCAAAGCAGGAAAGAGTGTGTTGATCCAAATAACATTAATTAATAAAAAGTCATATTGCTAACTTACAATAAAATCCGTGCTAAGACTTTCGACTTTGAAGATTTAATTGGAAGCATTTGAAGCCCAGAAATGAAAGACAAAGAGCGGAATAGTGTGAATAAGAAAGAGATGATAGAGGAACAGTAAATAATGGAGGATGTAACTAGACAGAAAATATAAAAAACATTTAGAAGACTAATAAATTACAAAGGCAGTTCAATGGAAATAAATGTAGAACAGTGGTGGCTTTGATGAGTCTTTATAACACAACTGTGTATGCATTATAAAATAGGAAGAACAAAGTGTTCAAGAGTCAAAAGAAAACTGTGTATCACTGATGTAGAAAAAAAAGCCCACAGACAAGTCTTAGCACATGGATGAATGATAACTTTGAGACAGTCTTTTTGACAGAAGTCTGTTTTTCATAAAGCAGAAGTATGAAAGAGTAGGAGTTAAAAAAAAAACCCAAAAAGATAAATTCTACATGGACTCTAAAGTATGAAACAACCACAGCAACAAATGTTTCTGTAGAGGAGAAAGATTGATGTAGATGAATTATCACTACAATTCTAGCACTGATCTGACTGTACTCATTACACAAAATTAGTATTTAGAGGAAGGATTGCCTTCTGTTTGGCCACTGTGCAATGATTATTTCTCAAGTATTTATTTTTCATGCACAGTAAAAATGCAGTGGCAGTGATAATAACACACAAAAGACACAGCTAATAGATATGAATATATAAAAAGGTATGGAGGAAAGGGGAGGAAGGTATCTGAAAGCAAGTAGAACAATGAGACAAATAGAATGAGTAGACAGAAGAGAGGATGAAGCAAAAGTGATATTATTTATTAGTATAAATGTGGGGGAAAAAGGAAGGGAAGTTTGAAAAGACTTATCGTAGGCTCAGATTTTCCTACTCTGTTATAAAAATAGCCAGTTTTAAACAAAGAGATATTTTGGTCTTACTGCAACATGTATACTTTCTAGAACATATCGAGATACTGTGGTTGAAATCAAGGACTGCTTACTTCAGCATTTCTTAACTAACCACAGCTGGTGTTCCTTGCTGTGCTTTGTTCCTTACCCTCCCTCCTTCCTGGGCTGTTGTTCCCTCTCTTCGGGATATTTAGCACAAGAAGGAGCAGGGACAGCAAAACTGCATATCTAACCCATAAGATTCCTAATACCCAAAGTGACCACCTCTTTTCCCTACATATAGTGAATCGCCAGCTCTCTGTGGTACCATACAAAAATTTCCAGTAAAGAAGTTTTCTTCATTTCAGCTCTTCACATTGCTGTGGAGGTATATTACTGAAATCTGAAGATCATGACTATCATTGAACCTGAACCCAGGCTATTTTTTGTAGTAGTTAAGATTAATGTTGAAAGCTTGCACTCTTTCTGTCCCTGGGATTTTGGTGTCAGACTAATGTCAGACCAAATAGATAAGCTTGAAATGCAATTTCTAGATTGAGTCTGTCAGACCTTTCAGTTGCAGTAGTCTCATGTCAGAAACTGCGTGGCGCTAAAAAAAATGGTGCACTTCCACACATGGCCAGAAGTAGATCTCAAGCACTTGGGAAATTTAAACATAAGATGCTAGCAGTTCTAGAAGTTTTTGTTTTGTTTTGTTTTGTTTTGAGAGAGGGCATTGAGACATCTAAACAGACATGTGTAGAAGTGTAATTCTGCCTACAGGCATCTCAGTTTTAAGAGTATTCCATGCTAGGATTCTGAAGAGTCAAACAGATATTACAAATTAGTTTGCATTCCAGTTTGCATTGAGAGACAATATCTGTAATGATATTTGGAATTCTAACATCACTGCATGACACCGGAGTAAACCTGCCTTTCTTCTACCACAGTCTAAATCTATTGAAGAATAAAAGCAAATCATCTTACAAAACTTATATAAACCAGACTGAAATATGGTTCCATTTTGGCAGAGATGTTTTTCTGTTGAGTCTGGATCACTGGTTTTAAAAAATATCAGCTGCCCTCAGTGTGTACTATCCTGGATTATAAAATATTTACATGGGGTTCTGTGTGTTTAACTTGCCCTGGAGTATATCTGGTATGCTTTAGTTCCAATTTTTTAATGGTACTACTATTCCTGCCAGCAATTTTTATACCAGCTGCACTGGACTAATTAGGTGGTTTTCTCAAAAGTCTATTTTTGAAATAATTATGGCCTTTGAGCATATAATAGACAGCAAGCTTTGGATAGGCAGAAGTAATGAACTTTCTGTTTGAACAGAAAGAATAAGAAAGTTGGCATATCCTTGTTACATCCTCATTTTGAATGCATAAACCTGTACACCATCTAAAGATACCTATCTAATAAACAATAATTTCTTCATATTTATTATAATCATAGAATGGCTTGGGATGGAAGGGATCTTAAAGATTATTCAGTTCCAAACTCCCTGCCGTGGGCAGGGACACCTCCCACTAGATGAGGCTGCTCAAGGTCCCATCCAACCTGGCCTTGAACACTTCCACCGGGAGGGGGCATCCACAACTTCCATGGGCAACCTTTTACAGCGTCTCACTACACTCATCTTTAAGAATTTCTTCCTAATGTGTAATCTAAATCATCCCCCTCTAATTTAGAGCCATTCCCCCTCATCCTATCACTCCAAATCCTTGTAAAAAGTCCCTCCCCAGCTTTCCTGTAGCCCCTTCAGGTATGGTAAGGCTGCTATAAGGTCTCAACAATGGAAAAATTCAAGTTCAAGTTGGATGGGGCTCTAAACAACCTGATCAGTACGAAGATGACATTGCATGGACATTACACTAAATGACCTTCATCTTCCCTTCCAATCCAAACCATTCTATGACTCTATAATTCTAAGGTTTTTACATAGAAATATGAATTGACTACTGCAATAAAAGCCTCTTGAAATAGAATTTAACTGTGTATTATCTAACTATATGAAACACAAGTTTGCTCTGGACAGATATGACCAATATTATTATGGCTAAAATTTTAAGATAGGGAGGAATTATCTAATTAATAGAATTTTCATTCTTCTACCTAATACCATCATTCATCCCCATGAAAACAAAAAGAATTTAAATTAAAACATTAATAAAATGTGAGGGCTTTTGTTGATATTAGCACATTAATGTGTAATACTTGTTTTGCTCATCTCAGTTCTCTTCCACACCCCTTCCTCTTTATATATATGTTGCACGTTTGGGATCATATAGAAGATCATATAGATTGCACTTTTCTTATTTAGATTGAGAGGTTTGTTGATATTAATCCTGAAGAATATTGACCAATGCACTATTCCTACTTCATTATTTTCATAGTTTAATCTCCTTATTACACTATCCTTGAATAAACATTGAGAAAACTTTTAGTTATAGATTTGTAAACTGATTAAAATGTCATGGTCCTTTAGTATATTCTCCGATGTTCAATCCTAATTCTTCACAGGGTTTACTAGCCTAGAATCTACTTGTTTCTGTGGCTTCCAGTTGGCATGGGAAAGAGGCAAGCTGAGCTTGCATCTCCTCAGGATTCAGCTGAAGTCAACACCTTTCTAAGAATACAGATTCATTGTTTACACATCTACTCAGCTGCAGAATTGCATTTTAGTAAATAATTAGTTTGTTTAAAATCTTCTGAGATTTGGCTATTGGCAAGCATTGTATGGATTCCAAACAAAATGAGAAAAATTCGTTCCCAATGATTCTCTAGACCCAATTAAATTTGTTAAAATACACATTCAGTTTTGATGAAACATCTTACCTTACTGTAGCTGAATATGACAGCAAATCAGTAGCATCTCATTAACCTTTATCCTCCAATTTATTGTGTTCAGGTAGACCTTTAACAAGTTGTAAACTTGACAATGCACTTTAAAAACCATTATGATTTATGATTTTTTACTGATGAATTTTATCATGTCTTTTATCTAATAGAATTTAGTAAGCTTTCTTGAGTGCTAAATTAGAGTGCCAAATAACAGGAGATTACAAGATCCATATGCATTTGCAGTTTGTAATTTAAACGTAGTTTCAATAGAAGTCGTCATTAATAAGTTCAGTCTTGTTAATACTGAAGACATTAATCAAAAGTGGTTTACAAAAAAGTATTTATGTATAGAAACAATACCTGGAGAACTGCAGTCTATCAAATACACTACACTATTTCAAATGTACTGTCCTCCTGTGTGTCTCAGAAGCTTAGAGACATAATTATCTCCCTGGAAAATAATTTATTTTTCTCTCATTCTATCGCTTTTTTCTTAAAAAACCCCACACAAATAAATCCTGTTGTTTCAACTAGAGGCTTCTATTCCAAAAGTTAATTTGTAAGTACATTAATTTTGTAACACAATTTAATGGAATGAGTATTCCTGCTCTTGAATTTGTACTAATAATACCCTAAACCACAAACTTCATGTTTTCCTTTCCAGTCTTCAATATTTTTTGTTTGAAGCTCTTTGTTTGATCTTGGTTGTTTTATTGCATTGCATTTAGCAGTGTTTTACATATAGTCGTATCAATATTGGCTAAAAGGTCCAAATCTATTTTTTTTCCCTCTTTCTGTCACCCATTTATTTGGCTTGGAATAACAGATAAAATTTGAGTTTAAGACATCTTCTTTCAGGATTAAAATCAAATTGTATTTATTCTTCCCATCTTCCTGTTTGTTTACTTTAAACAGACTCAAACATGTCAAAAAGAGAGTTTGGTTCCTTGTGAACAGGTGTAATAATTACATGGCCAAATCCTTCTCTGCTGGGCTTTTTTGTGTCCTTGACTTATCATGAAAACCTGAGGATAATGTGAATAAGGTGTGAGTATCTTTGCTTTCTACTTCACTGCCATCTCTTGACTGTCTTCTCATCTGTAAAACCACCAGAAAACGGAGATTTTAAGTCAGTTATGCTTAATACATTGAGCAATGTCTCTGTCTTTGCAAAACCCACAAAATTCTTTTTTTTCTTCAGCTGCAAGCCCCATGTTCTCCCGCATTTTCACTCACTAATCAGTTTCCTGCACTGTCCTTTCTCTGTTTTATTGAATTAAGAAAAGAATTACGCCAAACTACTTTGTCATGAAATGTGATTTTCACATGAATATTCCCTTTGGTTTCCAGGGCTTTAGTGAATACAGAAGAGACACTATCACATCTTTAATAAACTTGTCTTTGAATCTATTGAGTTATGTCATATGAATATTCCCTCGGGTCTTCAGGATTTTAGCAGAAATAGAAGAGCTACTATCACATCTTTAATAAACCTGCTTTTGGAACTACTGAATTATCTCCTTTTCCAGTGTGTAATGGTGCCTATATGTGGAAAAAATGCCTGGGTTGATGAGTAATCCTGAAGAATGGATTTAATGCATAATCTAGTCAGTCTGTATTCCCTTGGGTTTGGTGTCTGACAGTTTGCCTGGCTCCATGTTGCTAGACCAATTTGTGTTCACTTGCTTTGCTTGAGGAGCTGGTGACACTATTCCACAAAGACAAGACAATTTTTAGTTTCCACACTTTGCTGGATCTGATTTAGATTTGATTTTTTTTCATATAAAACTTACTGAGGAAGAGAATTTCTTATTTGTCCTTATATTTTATTAATACCACCGTTTCTTGCATTCACAGAGAATTTCATAATTCTTTTTAATTCAGTAAAAAACTCTAGTATTCAAACATCACTGTTATTTTATTTTGCAATCATTTGTCTTTGTCCATTAGCTTTCTCTTTTAAAGTTACATCCATTGAGCAGAAATGGACTCCTTAGCTCTTGAACAGTGTTTTTATTTGATATGGTCAACATATCCAACCGATTTGTTTCATTACCAGAAGCTGTATTTCCAAGACATATGTTAAATACATATTCATTTCATTTTCATATTGCACTTTTATGCTTAAAAATGTATTTTACTATATCAAGGTACACTAATACCTTACTTAAATACTTCATTTCAAATCAACTGCTTTCATACTTTACTGTTTTCTTGAATTATCAGAGTTTCTGAGAAGACTTTTGTTTAGATAAAAAGCGTTGGAGTTTCAATATATTAAGAACTAATAAACCACCCATAGATTTGATCAATGTAAATTTAGCTATTGATTGACCGTTTTATTCTCCCTTCAGATTTCTTACTATTAAATTATTTAATTTTCATAACACTTGTGTCAGTTTAAGACTTCCATAATTCCATTCTTTCTGACCTTCTCTCTGCTAGGGCTAGCTCTCCCTTACTGTGCAAGTGCTGCCATAAACACACTGATAAATTATTTGTAAGCAATACTATATTTTTGAAACTGAAGAAAATAATTCAGGGTGGTATGCCTGTTTTCCTGGATGTAAACTACATTCATGACTACGAGATTTTTAAATGACATTCCAAAAAGTAAATGGATACTATAGGAATGCACGCATAGCATACAGTTCTGCTTAATAGAATGGAATTTGTAATTAATAACCTGTGTTCTTAGCTCATTTGAGTTGTCCACAAAAGGCTATTAATGGCTGGAAACTATTATTATCAGACCAGTGCCTAGTTCTGTAGAGACAGAACTTCTACTGTGCACATACTTCTTTGGGTGTATTCACTATTGACTTATGAAATTATATGTACACCTAAAATCCTATCACAATTATTGTCTCCACCAAGGATGTTAAAAAGCCTCTTGATGCACACAGTCAAACAAAAGAATGTGGATTTTACAAAAACTTAAGTCACGTTGTTGTGACATTTCTCTCTTCTCCGAGCCAAAATAATAATGCAATTTCAAAGATCTGAATAATAAATATAATATTAAAAAAATCATACAAATCCATGCTCCAGTAATCTGTGAATGCTGTCAATACAAATATAATAATACTGTCTAAACTTTTCTGGTAGTATACACTCTATTGCTTATAAATCAGAGGAAACTGTAGGAGTAAATTATGCAGTTGTTAAATAACTATTAAGTTCCTAATTTAAATTCCCAATTATGGCAAAATTCAAAAGCTACACCCTAGTCATGTCATTAGCAGTCAATTTATACTGTAGTAAGAGGTTTGAGTGTAGGTTATAGCACTGCTTCAATTCACATTGTTATCTGGGTTATTTATAACAGTGTAGTCAGTTAGCACATACAACAGTATCAATATAGCAGCTCAGGCTTCAGTAAGAAGGAATATCCCTACTATTTCCATAATTTCACAGACGTCTTTGGAAGTCAGTGAACGTACAGTATTCAAGTTAGCTAATTTATTGCCAGTTCAGCTATTGTAAGCTAATTACAATCACATGGAGTAAATAAGTATGAATCAGTACTATACAGTCTGCTAAAGAAGTGTCCTGTGCAGTATTTTGAAAATATGATTAACAGATGCATGTAGTTAGAGAGAATTATAAAACTTTTACTGTAGTCTTTGAGATGATTGATATTCCTAAAGACAAGTGAATAGAAGAAAAGGCTTTGATTTTTTACTCCAGAGCAGATGGATGGGAAAGATGGTAACAAAATGAAAATGAAAGGAAGGACAAAAGAAGGTAAGACAAAAAAGAAGAAAAATTGATCAAAGGAGATAAAGACGGAACAACTAGAAATCTGCAGCATCCTGGAAAATGAAAAAGTCCCAGTCAGCACAGTTATTGTATTTACTTTAATTGTTTGTTGAAGAAACACCCGAGAAACCAGATCAGAGAAGGCTGCAGGCTGCCACAGAAGCCCACGGAACTCGTAGCTTTTTGTTCTATGTTTTGGACCTAGATCTAATATGCATCTTAAGGAGGCTATTTTGTCTAATTAAAATTGGCACCAACATAAACTGCAGAGAGAAGGGCATGTATCCTCCCTTCTTGTTGATGGTTAGTTGTTCCTACCTCTCCCCAGGCATCTTCCATGCTTTTTATCAGTTTTCAGGGCGAGTGCTGATGAGCTTGTTTTGAGTGAAGTACACCATGCCTTTTGCTTTGAGATCTACAGTGAAGGATGAGCGAAGAAGGAACAGTGCCTGTTTTGGCAGTCATTGCCTAAAGTGACTGTCAAACTCAGGGGCTAACAGGGAGTTTCCATACTGAATTATGTAATACTATCTTTACTATAAAAAGTATAGTTTTAAAATGAATAAGAAATAAATTAAAAGTTCTAACATGCATAGGTAACAGTTGTTAAAACAATATAATTATCTAAAAAAATGTAAGGCACCTGTACAAACAAATAAAAAAAGGACATATATATTTCCAACACCTCTTTCTGCTGAACAATAGTGTATTCACACAGAAAAAATAGTTTCCAATTAACCTTCAAGCATGTAGTCAGAGATAAAATCCATCTTATTAAGTCAATCTAAATGTCAATAGAAGTACAGGTTTTTCACTGAATGTCATACCAAAAAAAAAAATAAAAAGAAGTGGGGGTGGGTTGGGTGGGTTTGTAAACACAGTTTAAGGATAACAAAGGAAAAATGCAGCTTCTGGGAGGAAGGTTTCTCAGCTACTTCTGGGCCCATCCAAGGACTGTCTAGCAGGTTGCTTTCTTCTTGCTACACTCAGTCTCCACCCCTTTTCCTGATGGTGGCCACACTGTCATCTTTTCTTTTTCACCTCCCTTCTCCATCCTTCTCTGGCCTCACTGTGCTCTCTGTCCCCTACACCTCAGCTCCAAAATTCCCTTGCAAGACGCAGAAAACCAAGGAAGGACCTGCCCAACTGCTTCTAGTGCCTAAATACAAGAAGCCAGAAAATTTTTGGACAGGATGAATAGTTAGGGTAAGGTTGCTTTAATTACACCAGGAGCTCACCCCATCCCAGCCACGTGAATCCCTAGGGTCTTGTGGCCAGGATAATGACAGTAAAGAAAATTGCTGGTAGTGTTACAATACCCTCCTATGGTTTTGGCTGCACTAGAAAAAGTCCAGCTTATTAGTGACATCAATTTTTGAAAGCAATCCACATGTCATGCAACTAGCAGTCAATGCACAATAACTGTATTTTCCAAGACAGTTTACGTTTTATTCAGACTTTTGAAACAGTTAATGAGCAAACAAGCAAACAGGCTTGCTAAATGTTACTCCATTGTAATCATAAATAAACAAAATTCTGCCTTAGTGTATGTGGTTCAAGTGAATTGATAAGAAAGAAAATTGCTAGGGAGTTTTTTGTTCTCTTATTAAACTAGTACTTTTAATTGCATTTCTGTGATACTTATTTGTTTTCTGTTGTATTAATTGTCCAATAAAAGGAACTTGCTATCACAAAACAACATACAAGCACATACATTATTAGTGATTTTTCAAAGTAACGCATGGGAATGTGTCACTGACTTAATAGAAAATACAACTGATGTAAAGAGACCTTTTCCTCTGTTTTTCTTAAAGTTTTAGACTAAATGTATTTATTCCTTAATGATTGGCATAAAGGCACTTATTTGCACAGCTGGGATAATGTCTGTTCACAGGGACCCAGAGTGATATATTCTGCAATTGCTACTAATCTATTTTATCTAAGTGTTTGTTCTCAGAAGCCAATGCCTGTCTGGAAAGTTTTGTGTGTTAGAATGAACATTATTTCTTTCAGTGGTTTCTATTTATCACTGTGCTGTGGGACACTACTGGCAATTTAGAAAAGAATAATGCCCTCCAGGTTAGAGACCAACAGCAGGAGCTGCTCCCATAAAGACAAATGTACTAAAGATTTATCTGTTTACCTATGTAATTTTTCCCTCTTTGAGATACCGAGGGATTTTTGTGCATCATTTGCTACTGATTTGTAAGAGGCTGTTGTCTAAAGTAAAGAAACATAACACCTAAGACATCTCTTAACAAAAATTCCTCATCTTTCAGGCAGTATAAAGAGAACAGAAATTATTTTATAGTCAAATATATTTGCAGAGCTCTTAATGAAGCTACTAAAACATATAATTATAACTGATATTGAGTATATTAATGGTTTGATTCTCAGTAGAACTGGTGCAGCAGTGAGGGAAAAGCAGCTGTCATGGTTCCAGGAGCTATTCCTAAGTACTAAAGATAGGCTGTGCATTTAAAAATTCCACTTACAGAAAGTACTGATATAAGTCTAAGAATTAGTGCTGTGTTGAATTAATAAACTTATTATAGACTTAATCTTTTTTGTATACTTAGTTGGCATGTGGAATCCTCATTAAATATAATGATAGGTTGTTTTCATCATATTTATTAGTAAAAAAAAATAATAAATTATTTTAAGTAATACTGAGATCAATTTTGATATTCAAAAATTTAGGAGTAACACCATCAAGGATAGATTTTAATCTCTTAGCACGGGCAGAAATACTTCATGCAAATAAACTGTAAAAATTGACTTTAGGAATAACTATTTATTTAGATAATTCTTTATATGTAGACTTGTATGTTTGTAGGGGGCATATATACATGAAATTACATGCAACATGCAAATAGATTTTATAGGAATAATTAAAGTCATCACAGATATCTGCTTAACTGGTGATGCGGGCATTTTTATGCAAGACATATTTCTGGGTGATGATTTTGTGCCCTAGATTCTGACATATGGCAAATATGCCTGGTCAGTGTCACCTGAGATGTTACTGGAAAGTGAAATTAAGAACTTACGAAATAAACCTGAACACTTGGCTTTTCTCATCAGTTCCTAACCAGTGCATTATGATCTTCCTGAAAGAGATTCGGGTAGCTGAAATATTGCTGCTCATCAGTGCCTTTCTAGTGACTAAGTAGACAATATGGGTCTGTTCCCCTTTCCAAATGTCTGCTTCTAAAAGGAGGTTTACCTGATTCAACATCTTCTTGCTAAAAAAAGGAAAAACTAAAATAATGCTTGGAAGAGTGAGTGAAAATGAATAGGCCAGCCAACAGGGGATGGAGTAAATGTGGAACTTTGTCAGAACACAGAGTGAGTGAGAAACAGCCAACATATTGCAATTACAGAAGGCATACCTATTTTAAAATCCTTACACAACAACGAAATTCAGATTGCTTCTAAAACAAATCTGGAAATTCAACTTCATATATTGTGTCCCTGCAGATAAGTAAGGAAAGAATAAGAGTTTATGCATTAAAAAGCCAAGTTCTGCTTTTACTTACACCTATTGTGCCTGTGTAATCTGATGAAAATCAACACGGTTGCACATATGTTATTAGTTCTGAATTTGGTCCTAAACTCATACAACTATGACAGTCAGTTATTTGACTCAAATAGCTTTGATTAGAAGTGCTTTTCTGATGCAAAATCAAAGGCCTTAATGCAATCAGATTTTCTAAAATCTGTGTGAAAAACCGTATCGAGAATCAAACAATAAATGGTTTATTAAAATTGCTGTTCTTTCGCATAATGTTCCCTAATCTAGAGCACTTAATATTTGTTTTCCAGTGCAATGACTTAATTGAGTTACGTTTAATTTCTTGCTGTTCAATTAACAGTACAATAGACTGTAGTTCATCTGGGATACTACATCTGTGCAGTGCTATCTCTTCTGAAGGTGAGAGTCAGTCTTCATCAAGCCAGCTTTAAACTCATTCAGCTCTCAACACTTGACATCCCAGCTGTCCATATTCCCTTTGCAATTTTTTGTTTCATTCTAATTGGTTCAAATACTACATCAACTTTATCTGTATTCTAGAATTTAAGAAAATAAAAAAGAGTAGAAGGCAGAGGTAGGCACATTTTTTAATGAAATTAAGAACTGTATCAAATAGTTATTAATTTGCTTTTAGGAAGTAAAGTAAGGAAAGCATAAGGTGATACAAAGAGAATACTTCACATTTTATGACTTCTGAAAAGGTATGGTGGTGATGGGACCAGAAAGAAGGAAGCTAAGCTGGTACTGCAGAGAATTAAAAGACCCGTGGGAGATACAGGAAAGGAAGGGATGATATTCTCATTTAAATTAAGCAAGTTACACTTGACTGTTAGCAAAATAAGATTATAGACACCATCTTCAGAATTCTACTCGTTTTCGTAGTGAGGTTACATTTCAAACTTCCATGTTTTGGTGAGAAGAGAAGGATGTTCACACTTTATTCCAGGAAAACGAATGACTGGAAACTACAATTAAAAGAAAATTCTGGAAAATTAGAATATTATAGACAAGAGAGAATAAATAATGAAGTGAGCAGTGACAGAAAGACAACAGAGAGGACTAGGAACATTTTTTTTTTGTGACAGTGTAATAGAACTATCATTTGCTTTAAATAATACATAGTTTCACAAACACTGGAAGTAATAGAGTTGTGTTTCCAAATGATTTGTGTTTCATCAAATGGCTTTTTAAATGAAGTAAACTAAGCCTGCAGCATGTTTCCTGTCCTTATTAAACACTAGAGATCTAAAACGAGGAGGAAAAGAGAAAAGGAGAATGAAAGTGAGAGGATGTCTAATAAAGTTCAAACTTTGATTGAAGCTTTTCTAGAATTAAGGCATTTATAACTACTCTCTCCTATCCACATTCTTCAACACAAGAATGCGTGTATGCAGTAATAGTTCAGTTCATACTCCAGTCTTTCCCTCTGTAGGTATCAGTAGAGCCTACTTCCTGCTCTTAGCTATTATTTACACAGAACTCATAAGAACAGAACATCTGAAAGCCGTGTCTTTCTGTCAGGGTTGATAGAAATTAGCCAACCAGTTCAAATGTGCTGAAGGACTGGGGAACTGCCACGCTCTCACAACTGCACTGACTCACGAACAGCCTGACTTTGATGAACTTCTTATTCAGGAAAGTAGGAGGGGAGGGAAGAAAGAAAACAGAAAAGATCCTTTAGGATAGTTTCATTAGTCTGCTCATTTTTTTCTTCCATTTTCTGTTATGAAGATTGAAAGAAGTGTCTTAGTTTTGTGTTGCTTAGTCCTGGTTTATAATATTTCCTTCTGGTAAACTGGGCATGGAGATTTCATTTTGAATCTGTTCAGCAAGGCATTAAACTGCACCCCTGGCCAGCCAGTTACCTGGTTCATGCTGGTCTCCTACTCTGTCCTACTGAGTTGCCTTGCTGCAAGTGAAAGTAACTCCCCATAATGGATCCATGCAGTATCAAGGCATCACTTCTGACAAAGACACATGCACAACCCACAGAAGCCAGAAATTTCTGCATGCATCTTGGGAGTAGTACTCTAACTAGAAAGCTTGCTTCTCAGGGGAGAAAAGGAACTTCCCACAGTGAAGAAGCACCTCTCATCACATAAAGTACCCCAAGTAGAAAAGGAAATTTAATGCTAAAACATTTGAACCATTTGAGAATAGTTCGATTTATTAAAAAGATAGTAGATGCAGGGGTACTTGGCACTGAATAGAGTTCTTCTCCTAAGTATTACGTACACTTCAGTAGTGCACAAAGGTAGATTTAAGCCCTTCAGCTAAGTGGTTGCGGGAAGACAGGGCACCGCGGTGGCATTCTTCCATTTCCACTGTGGAAATGACACCAGAAGTTCTGAACTGCAAGGAGAATGGGCTGTAGCAAGGTCCAAAAGGGCATTTCAGGCATCGTAGCCATCGACACTGCTGTTTTTGCCTGACCTTGATGCTCACCTTCATTGTATTTCCATTTTCAAACCCCTATCCACTACCTTCCTGCTGAACAATTTTCTCCCGTCCCACTCCCCTTCTTTCCTCTCTACCAACAGGAGACTCTCCCTGTGTTACCATAACAACAGACAGCAACCTGGCCGCGGCTGGGCACTCCTGGACTTTCCCGTAAAAATTCAACATCATGTGAAAATATTTGTGCCTTGTTCTCTCTCTGAAATCCTTTTCCCCCTGGCCTTAATAGAAGAAAGCCTCACTCTACTCTGCGTGTGGCCACTGTAGTCTCTTACTCCCTCTCAAAACACTGTTTTCACATCACCAAGAAACAGATATTTGATGCTTAATTATCCCCTACTGAGCTTCCTATGTAATGGACTCAGAAGGGCAAGCCACTCTGCAAGATCCACTGTTTTAGCACGTTTATCTTTGCCATCTTGGTGCTCCTCTCTGCAATCACTGCACTGCAGCCACATCAGCTGGACCAGATGTGGACTGATAGGGAAGAACAGGTCTGCTCAGAGAAAAGGAAATGCGGAGAGCTGACCCACAAAGTCATTGTATCAGATAGCAGCAACAAACATCTCCTCTTTCCTCAACCTATCCATCAGACTGAAAAGAGAGCAGTATGGTCACACTTTTGCTGACATTGACAGTGAACATATATAACTCTGCAAAACGTCTGTGCTATTTCATTTTGGCTCATTCTACATGGAATAGATTTCTCACCTGAACACCAATATAGGCACACTTCTATAGTGCTGTAAAAGAGTAAAGTTTAGTTTATTCTAATCTTGTAGCCTAACTGGCAGAGCCCATTCCCCTCCATCTCGGGCCACCCCCACATCACAGACCTGCTGGGGGAGAGGGGTAACACAGGTCCTTTGATGTCCTCCAGGGGAGCTGGAAACAACCGGTGAATCCCAGGGTGAATCCAAACAGTGTTTATTTTGGGCACAACCAAGGCAACAAATCAGTATTTATCTTAAACACAACCGAAACAGCAAACCAATATTCTGGGCATGGCCAGAACACCAAACTCAGTATTTGTTTTGGTCACGGCCAAACCAGCAAATGAATATTTTGGACACGGCCAAAATTCTGAACCAGTACTGGTTTACTCAGCCAAAACAGCAAAAGTTGCTAAACAACAGAGAGAGAGAGAGTGTGAGGAATAAGAGTGGGTGGTAAGGAAAATAGTCACCACTCTGTAGGCATCTGGAAAACGTGCTCTTCAGAAGCACGTGATCCTGCCATTCTCCATCGTCTCCAGTGAAAGTTCTCGAATCAACACACGCCTTTGAGATTTCTTTGGGAAGGTTCTGGAATTGGCGCTGGAGGCTCCAGGGTCACTGGCAATTCAACAGAGCCTTGCCAGAATCACCTCTGCCTGAGCCCTTCGGGTCCCCAAGCGCAGTCAGGTGTGGGGGGGCAGCGCCTGCTGCTGCACCTCCTCCCCCTCCTCTGCACCAGCACCGCCAGCCCAGCAGGAGCCGCAGCACTCAGGAGGTTGGTAAGGACAACAATACAAGTGGAGGCAGACGAGTGTTTCAGGCGACAATAGAAGTAGAGTCAGTCTCTACACTGATGTAAATGTCATTCTGGTGCATATAATTTAACTGTTAATCAGACTTTCAGGTCAATTCCTGTTTCTGAAACCAAAACATGTCAAAACGCAGTTGGAGAAGGTTATCTTTGATTCACCTGTTCTGTCCTTGTACAGTGTATCTGACATTGTCCTGACAGCCAGATTTCTAGGACCCCACAAAATTCTGGAAGGCTCCAGGCCTTGGAGTGCCTATGACAGCATAGTGAGTATAAGCCATTATAGCTGGAACAGCAAACAGATAATGTCAGTATCACAGAGCTCTCTTTTACCTCACAATTTGGACAGCAAGCATTTTAGAAACTCTCTAATGTGCCAGGGCCCAGATATTATTGTCGTGGTGATAAAGGAGGGAAGATTTTAACAAAAAGTAGCTTTATAAAGTTAATTGTCTAGTTACACAATAGAATATAGAAAGGTTAAAAATAAGAAATGAGTGAGGAATTTGTAGGGGTTCTCTTTAAAGCTGAAGACTTCTCTTAACTTTAAGGAACTTTGTAAGCTAAACAAACTTCAGATTTAGAAAAAACTGTGTCTTCCCCCTTTTGTGTGTAACTCAGTTTTGCTGGTAACCACCTGGACTTTGGACCTGTTTGATAAGTTGTACAAGAACAAATGGGGAGTACTGCAGATTCAGCAGAAGCCAATTATAGACTTGACTAATGACCAAGGAGCTCTCTGAGCATGCGCAAGGGAGTAAGGCGAGAAGTTCACCCTGAGGATAACTGCTCGATTCATCCCCAAAGACCCTCTGAAGACCACCACCAGGAGATACAGTGCAGGCGCAGCTGGGAGGAGACAATGGAAATGATCTCTTGGGCTCATTTTAATACGAAGCGGGGGAAAATTATGCATATCTATAGGTAGAATTAGGTAATCTCATTATTACATATTATTGTAGCACATATAACCACGCAGGTTCTTTGTCTTGGTGTGCAGGGCTTGTGGAATAATCCACCCTGTTGCCTGCTAGCAAAATAAAAGCATACCTATTCTATAACTTATGCAAGTTATAGAGTTTGTTTCCGCAGCTCAATGGAGTTCAGTTCTTTACCGTATCTATCTCCTGCTCCATACATAGCATCTTTAGACAACAGAAAGTTGTGGATAGAGAAGGAGCCGTGGAAGTGTTACTCGTTTTGCTTGGGACTTTTTGCCAATTTTATATTGACACTGATATCTCCATGAATCTTTGGGGAAGAATTTCATGTAACTCTACATCCTCTGTTACACCTGCATCTTGTGCAAAATGATGTCTACAGGTAAACTGTATCTGATTAGTAGCTGCACAGATGTCAGCGTAGCTACAGTTCACCATTCTGTGACAGCGTGCCTCCAAAAGGTGTAAGGTGTGTGTCCTATACTTTCTTTACAAACCCATTAAAGATTGAATGACAAAGAAACACATCTCATAAGCACTATCTGTTTCTCTACTGAAGGTTAAGTTGCAGGAGGTTCTCCACCTCCACACTGTATGTTTTGGATAAAGAAGACCACGTCCATGATGATTGTTGAAGTGTGATAGGAACTGACACAGAGGAATGCTATATGAAATAACAATTTATCCTGCTACAACTCCATGATAATCGTGAACACCAAAGAACACCAAGGAACCCTGACAGGCTTGAGAGGTGGGCCTATGTGAACCTCATCAAGTTCAACAAGTCCAAGTGCAAGGTCCTGCATCTGGGTTAGTGCAATCCCAAACACGATTACAAGATGGGCAGAGAACTGAGGAGGATTTGGGTGTGCTGGTGGAGAAGAAGCTTCCAGTTCTTAAAGGGAGCCTACAAGAAAGCTGGGGAGGGGCTCTTTATCAGGAAGTGTAGTGACAGAAGAAGGGGTAATGGTTTTAAGCTGAAAGAAGGGAGAGTTAGGTTAGATATTAGGAAGAAATTTTTTACTGTTAGGGTGGTGGAACACGTTGCCCAGAGAAGTAGTGGATGCCCCATCCCTGGCAGTGTTCAAAACCTGTCTGGATGAGGTTTTGAGCAATCTGGCCTAGTGGAAGGTGTCCCTGCCCATGCCAAGGGTATTCGAACTAGGTGATTTTTAATGTCACTTCCAACCCAAACCGTTTTATGATGCTATGATTCTATGAATTATTGGAGAACTAGTGGCCTTTGGAGGATCTAAATAATTGCTGTACAGAAGGAGGAGAAAGGGATGTTGTTCACAATAGGCTTCTGGAAACAGAGATGGCAATGTGACTTTCTTGTTACCCTAACTTGAAGTAAGAGTTCAGTTCCCAAGGATTAATGACAGACCGTCAGATCATCTATTCAAGCAGAAATTGTATAAAGAAGGAAATATGCATGAGAGGTGTAGCTACCTAGCTGACAAAAAAAATCACGCGGACAAGTATTCTGTTCAATCATAGTCCCTTGGTGGGATATTCAGTTTGTTTTCAGGGATTGTAGGGGCTTAGAAGACAGTATAAAGTAGTTTGTTGCAGAGTCTTTTATGCAACTAAGCAGCAGCTTTTTTTTGGTGGTGACCATCCTTTCTGTTGAGCATTTCCCACTCATATCCCTCTTCTAGCCAGCTACAGTTTTTATAACATTAGAAACATTAATTTCTAACATTCTGACATTAACTTTCATCTGCGTTAGTGGAGTAACATCTGATAGTGTTAGAATAAGGCAAAAATCTCAGTGCTATGAAGCCTTCTAAGGAGCATGTTATGGGGTCTCTAGAGGCATTAGTTTGGAAACCTCAGTTTGATTATTGTGCTACTCGTGGCTGTATCAAAAGAAGAGAACCCTGAGTCAAAACATTTGTGTCCCCCAAAATGGGTCTGACAGCCCTGCTTCATTCAGCATCTAAGTCCTAGGCATTGTTAATGTCAGCTTCTATTGCTGATATTAATGTCTTACAGAGCTTCTTTCAGCCTTCTCCAAACCTATCACATCTGGTTCTCAGTGAATCATCTATGACTACTATTCTTTCTCAAGGTCTCCAACTTCTGTTTTAGAAAAATAAAATCTTATTGTTGCGCAGTTTTTGCTTCACAACAGGGAAGAGAGTTCATTTGATGTTTCAGCACATTAATAAGGTAGAACTGGTAGCAAGGAGCAGAAAAGAAGGCAGAAAGGCTTAGTCTAAGAAAACAGGCATAGGTAAAATATATAAATAAAACTGAGTAAATAGGCATTTTTTTTTTTTCCATTTTTCATGTATTGATTGAGTGGGCAAATGAAACTCTGGGAAGAAACTGTGTGGGCTGAACCAAATCATAGGGGTTTTTTTCTAAAGATATAATAACAATAACAATAGTTTCAGTGCAAAAGGTATAACTTTTCACAAACAGGAATATTCTACTTTTAAGGTAAATAAAAGATTCCATTTTTTAAAACAGTATCTTTTAAAGCATATTACAACTGCTTTCAGCAAATGTCAAAACAAAATTGTCTCACATCCTTTCATCCAAAAATAAACTGTGGCAATTTGTTAATCACTTGTCATCTCTACTGACAAAGGAAATTTGTAAGCCTACACTTGGACAAAATGATACAAAATACTTTGTTCTAATATTAAGGATAGCGAGAAAGGAGAGGCAAGGAAAAGGGCTATGAACAGCTCTAATCTGCTTTACTTGTCTGCACTGAATTTGGATTTTCAGTCATGGATGACATAAATTTCCCACTTGCTGTTAATATATATCATGTCTTCTACTGCACTCATCAACAGTTCACTGAGTTGACTGGCCTCCAACATACCTGTCACCCATCACAATTAACTACAGTCACTGTCACAAACAATTTAGTACATACACATCTGTGCTCAGTCAGTCAGTCCCAACTGTGATGTGCACGTCTCATTTGATGAACCCAGCTCAACAACAGGGTTCTTGAGAAAGTGTTAAATATGGTGACCTGAACCAAATACAACAATGTTTAATCTGCTTATAAGTAGATTGAATTTACATGCCTTTTGCGCTGTTACAGGCTTCAGATATGCACTGTGGTGCTACTGTGTGATTCTCTTTCTTTGAAAGCTGTCCTATGTCCAGAAGAAAAATTACAGCTGAAAAGATTCTTCTACAATGCAGTGGAATAAACAATAGATCTGCTAATTATTACCACTGGCATGGTAGACTTGACAAATGTTTGCATAGGGAGAATACTGAAGTATGCACACACTTGACTGCTGCATTGTTTCTATATTTAATGTTTGTGCTGAGCTCAAAATAATGATTCTAGCAGGAATTAATATTTTAAATAAAGTATGGTGATCCATAAATTTGAACTAACGAATCTGCTAAATGATTAGAAAACCATATTCATTCAGTAGCTGATATAAAGTTTCTAAACTACTGCCAATATTCCAATACCTGATTAAGGAAATGTTTTCATGTCTTAAAAAAAAAAGCTTTGAAATCTTACATGATGGATTAACAGATCAAGATTTTAAGGTCACACAGAGGGAAATGTTTTGGACCTGGAAAATGTATATGTGCGTTTTAGAAGTATTTTCCTTAAAGTACGCCTAAGATTTTTTCCTACTATTGAAAATTCACTTAGAAGGTGTTCTTTTGTTTTATAAGTTCGCTTGACATTTTAATATTTTTTTTTTTTTTTAAATCTAATGCTGTTGTGTACAGCAAAAATTGCCAAATGAAAATGGTATTTTTTCGTAATTTATTTGTCCAAATAAAAGCAGTTGTTGTGCAAGTCATAAGACAATGAGCTGTTAAGGGTTTATAAATGCCTACCTGAAATGAAAAGCACAGTGTAATATTCAAAGAGACTATACTGACTTTTACCGAAATATTCCGAATCTTTTATTGTAGTACAGAATTGTCCTGTTGTACACGTTGGTAAATCAAACACACTTGATCAACAACAGTTTTGAGAGGGCCAGACATTGCTTAACTTTAAATGATGTCCAGTAGGATCTGATGCTTTAGCTCTGAATGTTTACTCCTCCCGGTCTCGAATCCTGGACTTGTGGAAAGAAAAGCTCGTGTAACATTTAAAGGTTTCCTGCTTTCAGGAGTAAAATAAAAGAGAACTGTAAAAAGCAGAGGCATTGCTGGGTGCCACAGCCTGAGATGATGTTTGTTTTGGGGCAATCATGTATGAGACTTCTCTTTCCCACATATGAAGCTTCTCTCTCCAAGCTGACTTGCTGTCTTTTAAAGCAACAGAGGAATCAGGTGTTCATTTATATGGTTATGGCACCCGCCTTGAAGAACAGAGATTCAGAGAGATCTAGTAAAGAAGTTGTCAGCAAGTGTGCAAGGAAATGAGGTCTGTGTAGATATTCTACACCTGGCAAACATTAAGATTACATGGTGAAATAGGAACTTGGTTTCCTGAGTCCGAAGTGGATCAATGATAATTAATTGTATAGCATTTTTTATTCATTTTTCTTTAGGGTAACTTGCCAAATGCTAAGTTATGGTTACATAGACCTTCCAAGTAGCTTATGAATTGTTAAAGAGCACTTGGCCATCCACCAAGCTGTTCATAACCTGATCTAAAATCACGTTTTTAAAATGTATAAATCTCTGTTCATCTTCCATGTCATACATATGTAGACTATTAATAGGCAGTGCTATTGATTGATAGAGAATTTAAGATAAAGCAGTTGTTACTTTCACCATATGTAGAGTACCGCAAGATTTTCTAAACTTCAGGTAGTAAGCGCTGAGAGAGAAGAGTGTGCAACTTCTTGCACACCTCGCTGCTTTCTTCTGATGCAAATTCTTTTCTTTTTCCATTTATCCCTTTAATGTGTTTTAGTTCTCCCTGAACAAGCTTCAAAACAATGTTACAGGTACATCAATGTAGGATATTTTCTATCACAGACTTACTTGCTATTACTGATCTCACATAAAAGATGGCACTTATGCTGGCGCTATATCAA
This sequence comes from Tapera naevia, assembly GCA_033556795.1. NCBI lineage: Eukaryota > Metazoa > Chordata > Aves > Cuculiformes > Neomorphidae > Tapera > Tapera naevia. The sequence continues at coordinate 8,926,518 of JAUMJJ010000172.1, read as the reverse complement.
TGAAGCAGGAGTCACTGTGATGGTTTGATTTTTAAATCTTTCCAAGCTTAGCATTGCATAGAAGGCTATGGCAAACAAGATTTTTCAATTCCTCTGTTTCTTTTCAAGATTATATATATTTATTTCTTTAGGGGTATCATAAAAAAATTAAAATCCACTGAAAATCACAGCTTTGTGTTTTTTCCTGTTTTAGTTACAACTATTACTTCAAAATTAGAACTGGAGAACAGAAGAGAATAAAGTTACATTTAAATTTTCTTAATTGACCTCATTCAGTACAAACTGAGATATATAAACCGTAAAGGCCATCACAGATAAGGCTAATGTTCTATGATTTGGCATTCTATCTATCATCTGCTATATTTACCTCTACTGCAAGGTTATATAGAATGCTTATTGTTCACACTCTTAAAGAGTACTTAGTTCTCTCAATGCAAATTCTTACTTTCCCTTGGAAGAAAAAAAATACATGTTTTACTAAGTTCTTATATTTAGTCCCATAATATCATTGTAAATTGCTACTGCTTAAAACCCCAGCAAAAACTTGAGACAGAAGAAAGTTAACTCCTGAAGGATTCATAACCACAAACTTTGATTTGCATGCTTTTGAACATTACAAAGAAATTCTGTTGTTCACAACTGTCCCGCCAGTAGTAAAGAGCTATCACACTTCTTGTGCAGTTTCATATTAGTTGGTGCCATCAATAACTGCAGTTCAAAGGAGTTTGCTAAAATGAAAGGCATACAATTACCCCATTTGTTCCACAAAGGACGGGGAGTATTTATTTTATAGCAAAAGTGCAGCCTGTGAGATCAAATATTGTATCACTATCATTGAGGCTATAATAATGTTGAACAAGGTACTTTCGGGGATTACAAACCATGCTTGAATTCTGAGGTTGAGGTCAAAGTTCTTGGGGCTTCAGTCCCCTCAGAGTTGCAACAAATACTCAAAATTTTATAAAAAAATTAAATTACATTATAAATTAGAGTAAGAGTTCATTCATAGTTACTAGTGTAAATCCATTTCTCACTATATTATGCACAGCACACTGACATTAGACATGATGAAAAATAAGTATCACAAGGGATGGTTGCATTGTCCAGCTGGAGTAACTATAGGATGGTTGAACATTGCTGCAAAATGGCAAAGTTCTCTTTATTAATTAAAACGTAAAACTGGAATACTATTCCCAGAAACAATAATAGATATAATATTAGAGTAATCATTATGAGATGTTTGCAGAGTAAATTATTAAGATTTGTCAGGTAGTTCATAAAATGTATTTTCCTAGAACAGGTCAATCCAGTGAAAAAAATTGAAAAAATGTTCTAAACAGAAAGAGGATTTATTACACATTTTAATGGCAATTAATGTCAGTACTTCATACATTAGAATTTAATTTACCATCTTGTGTGTATAGTGCTAGATGCATTTACTGTGCAAATCTATATGTAATACATAGATAACAAAAGAATTAGATTAAGATATGAGTCCTTAAAAATTAAAAAAATAAGAAAGACATTAGTTTGAGGAGTAGCTCAAACTTTTGCCACAGGCTAAAAGTTTCTTTCACATTACTCTTGCATTAGACTTGTGAGAATTAGCAGTATCACCTCCTACTTTTTGCAAAATTCTGCTTTTATGTTCTCCCAGGTATAAATGTTCAGCATCTGTTTACAAAATTACTCAGAAAGCATTTAAACCTAGAAATGCTCACAGGTATAGAAATCTCCTTTTAAATGTCAGTATCTTCCCTCAAAAATTTTTGAAAACTTGGTTTTGGGAAGATATTGATTGAGGTAGGCAGGCGATTCTGACTCAATGCTGCTGTAAAACAAAGGGCCAGGAGAGGGGAAGTAATCTCTTCAGGACTATTTCCAGGAGATAAGAAAAAAGAACGCATTCTCAGGGATAAACAGAAAGGAACAGCATAAATGTTTAGATCATGTTTAAATCAAGTTATGAAATATTTCCATTTCTGGACTGCTCTGCTTACTAAAGTATATGAGAAATCCAACATATTTATGATGTGGGCAAGTATACAATAGTTAGTTACTTAGCTCATTAACTACTTAAATGGTACAGTGAAAACATCAATGACATTGGTACATTTGAGACAGAAACCACATTAAAATGTGGTTTTAGTATTGGTTTTGTAATTCTAGTATTGTTTAGCATAGTTTTTGTATATAGGTGCCACACTAGTTAAGAAAGAATATCTGTCCATATTGCTGCCCTGTTTTTAGAGGGGGGAGTTCTTTGTTTTTCTGGACAGTAGTGTATTTATGATATACTTGGGACATACACTGTGTATGGGAGAAAGAAAGCTAGGTCTTCATAGATATACTGCTTAATTTTAATTTAACATTGTATTTAGTGACATGGGGGGGTTGTGTTGCATTTGGAATGGAGGGCATTGGGGATTTCTTTCGTGGCATTTTTCAGATCAGACCATGGTACCGTGAAAAATACCTGCTTTTTAAGGGGGCTCAACATATATCCTCTACACTAACAGGTCCATCTTTCATGTCTTGAGCAAGGTCTTCAGGGGCTGTATTTTGCAGCATGAAGCAATTTATTCTGTTTGTGATTCTCAGTCTTCCAGGAAAATTTGTATTGAAAATGAACAGGGAATACTCCTTTTATTCTATCAGTGATGCCCTAGGGAATATAAATTTGTTACAGTAGCTCCTGATTGTGGTTCTGTTTCTCAGACAGTTTATCCAGTGTTTCAGACAATATCAAATGCAAATTCTCTCAAAATACAGTAAAGTTATTTTTCTTTATAAGTCTGGATACATCGAAGAAAGAACAGGTCCAAATATAGATGACAGAACTTTAACTGAACTATACTGTAAGTTAAACTGCTGGAAATAAATGTGCAAACTGTACAATTATCAAACAATTAACTTTTTGGATTACCATCAGGGTAAACCAGACCAAAACACCTATTAAATAGCATAAAATATGATTTTATTTAATGGCCACTGTTTCCCTAATTTGCTTAGTTCTTGAGAAAAGCTGTGACCAGGAAAAATATTTGAATCCCACAGTGGAACGAAGTTCACTTTGTTCCAGTTACGTTCAGTGAGTATATCATACCTATGCACAAAGTGAAATTCATTTGCAAATGAACTATATAGCTCCAGGAAGTATTGCAGGAACTATGACATGCAAAAAAAAGGCTTTTGCCTTTGAGCATGTGTGCTTCTGGAAGGCACACTTCTACTTTTATTGGGATGAATTGTCATGGCTTAGGCCAATAAAAGTCACAAAGGATTATTTTAAAATCATGCAAATTGTTTTCCTTATCAGTTCAGAAATGTCTAAACTGAACAGCTGTCTTCTGCACACAAAATGCAAGGTATATGGAAGACTATTTCAGTCTTCATTATAGATTTAATTTAGGTTATAATATACTAGAAAATGTTTCCAGTGCAATTTACCCCTCTGCAGTGTTCAGCATTTAAAAGTCTCTGTAACATGTTAATTGATCTTTCATCAGTAAATCTTAAAGATCTCACCTGTACAAATCCTGATTTCTATTAAATCTGAAGTAGCCCAGTAAGTCCAAATACTACTTCTTAAAAATAAGATGACATTAGGAAGGACTATGAAAATAAAGACTTAAATTATTTTCCTGTGGCATTACTCTTTACTGTCTATTTCAAAGTCTTGTAGAAAAAGGGGAAAAGGAACTTCTGTGCGTTCAAAAAAAAGAAGAGAAAAAAAGTTTTTTTTATACTCCTTAAAGCTGTAGGCAAGAGAAATGTACATAAAATACTTTTCATAAAAGCACTGCTTCAGGGTAGACTATCCAAAAGACAAAAAAAGGAAAAGAGAAAAATTGGGTGAAAATTAAATAGAAACTATATCTGTATCCAGGACTTGCTAGTTATATGGGTATTTTCATAATTATCTGTCTAATGCCAATACAGAGGATATGGGCAACATGAAAATTAAGTCATAACACCTGGACTCAAATGTCTAATGTAGGGGTAAGACATAAGTAACCGAAGAAAACAAATCACATACAAATGAGACCCAAATCATTCATCTGTAATAACAATTAAGTTAAATTCAGAGTTTATATTTCCCCACCCACCCACAAAGCTGACTTGAGATTATTTTTCACCTTTTTTTCAAAACAATTACATTCTATATTAGTTGAATTATATTATCACATAGAAATGAACAGTTATACTCCGTAATGATGTCAGTAATTTTCTAGTGAACAAAAGGTTCAACTGCAATTCTTTTTTTATATAAAATGTATCTTTGTTTATAATAATCAGCAATTAGATCTGGCAATATTCCTGTAGCTCCCCCCGTCAGTTGGAAGGAAAAATAATTATATAGTTGGCATTTCTTTTAGGACAGCAGCTTCAGAGTCAGTGTACAAGCAACTACTTTCAATAGTGTTATTTAGATTTTTAAGAATTACCTTCACAAATTTGTTTCAAGAAATCATTTGCCTCCCTTGTGATTCAGCCAAAAACTTAATTACACTTGATAGTCAGAAGGTGATGTTTTGGTCAGAAGGTAACACATATATTTAGAAGAGAGTTCAGAATGCTTTAAGAGATTTACCAGAGATTTCTAGTTAAGAATGGAAGAGAGCGATGGGAGAGGATGGAGGCCTGAGGAATATTTGTATGAGTAAGAATGTGAATTATACCTTCCATTGGCATATTTCCTGAATGCTAGTCTCTCTTTCTATTGTGTACTTAAACTGATTATCAGCTTATTTTCTAGACATATGGTAAGAAGCAGCAAATGTGAAGGAAAAAACTATCATGATCTGTACATCCCTAAAAAAGATAAAGGGATGAGATCTAAAAAAAACCCAGCCCACCCTGTAGAAAATTGTAACTGCTATCATTATTATCTAACTGATTCCTTCTTGGCATCATAGTAGATCGTTAGGGAAGAACTGTGGAATGAAAACGCAGTGTGATTTCAATGCACTGTAGGTGAAAATTTAGAGAAGAATTCATCCACAGATATCTATTGACTGTTGCCTTGAAACCAGCATTCTGTCAAGTCTCATTAAGCACTCCAGCGTAATAAATTATATTAGTAATAAAGCCAGAAATACTAGACCACTCAGAATTATCAGCAGAATAAAATGACAAGGTAAAGATTTAATTTGCTTCCAGAAATCATTTAACTGTTCAGATTTTTCAGATTTGTAACCACAGATAGTTAGTATAGTTATTTAGGTTTTGCAGAAATGGTCAAAAATTTGTCTGTGAAGATCTAGGAAGCATTTCTTAAACTTCCAGTTCAAGACTTGGCTTCTGCTGAGATACATTTATTTTTTTTTTTTGCCAGCAGGTCAAGGAAATGATTCCACCCCTTTGCTCCATTCTGGTGAGACGCCACTTATAGTTCTGTGTCCGGTTCTGGAGCCCTCCGCACAGGAAAGACGTGGACCTCTTGGAGCAGGTCCAGAGGATGGCCACAAAATGATCAGAGGGGTGGAACACTTCTCCTATGAGGTAAAGACTGAGAGCTGTAGTTGTTCAGCCTGGAGCAGAAAAGGTTCTGGGATGCATTATTGCAGTTTTTCAGTGCTTAAAGAGAGCCTACAAAGAAAGACAAGGACAAATATTTTAGTAGGGCCTGTTGCGACAAGACAAGACAAAAGTTAATGGTTTTAAACTAAAATAGGGTACATTTAGATTAGATATAAGGAAGAAATTTTTTACGATGAGTGTGATGAATCCCTGGAAACATTAAAAGTAAGGATGGACCAGGCTCTGAGCATCCTGACATAGTTGAAGACATCCCTGCTCTTTGCAGGGGCATTTGGACTGGATGAACTTAAAGGGTCCCTTCCTACTCAAGCCATTCTATGATTCTAGCCTGTGATCTCTCTGAATTCCTGTCTTTTTTTTTTTTGGGAAAAACTCTGCAACATAACACCCTATACTAACCTTTTCTCTGTGTTATGCTTTACTGTGTTCTTTCTTTTCCCTTTTTTTTTATTTGCTTTACTCCATCCATTTCATGGTCCCTTGCTCTTCCAAGAAGTCACTAACATTCATACATTTTTTTCACTTCTTTTTCTTGTTACTCCTAATTCCCTTAGCTCCTTAGGCCAGAAGATATTTCTTTAATGCTTACAACATGTACTAGTCAGAAAAACACCTTTTTACATAGTTAAAATGCTAAATCAAAGAATATTTGTATTTTAAAAGTTAAGATTTCAAAAATCATTTCCATTTCCAACTGCTAGTATTTTGATTGCTTTCTTAAAGTCATTGAAAACTGAAAAAGAGGAGATCTTTAACTAAAAAATAATTTTTGTCTGCTTTTGGGGATAATTAATTTTACATAGGTCAATATAAATTAGCAGTAATTACTTTACATCTACTTAAAACCTGATATTCAATAGAAAAGAGGAATAGACTTATACTCTACAGCGGACTGTATTCTCTTTTTGTTAGTAAGAGTAGAGTATCTGAATGGCATCCAATAGTGCAAGTGTGGCACAATAAATACAACATCGATGGAAAGTACTGTCTTAACCTTTTTTTTTAAATTTAAAAATGCCTGAAATCTAGGACAGGAAAACCAAATCTGGATACGAGTTTATTCTGCAGGTGAAGAAGATTCAATAAGAGGAAATCTCAGCAATAAGACAATTTTGCTGTACCAGACTGGAAGTTCCTCAACCTGCTGGCTCGGGTAGGGGATAGGCAATCTTTTGAGTGTGCAGAAATAGTGAGAGTGATGACACTGACTCCAGAGCTTTTGCAAAAATACAACTCTTTACAACCCAATCCAAATGCCAATCACAACAGTAAGAGATTTGCAAAAGGTTGGTTGTTAGCAAACAGTGATAATTTACAACTATATACAGAAAATAGACTAAGTCAAAACTGTATACAAACAATATCAGACTCACCAAAAGTGTTGACAAAGATGAGGTAGATCAGAGGAGAGGACAAGGACAGAGACACAGAGAGATAGAAACAGGAAAGAAAAAAGAGAAGCAGAACAGAAGGATAGTTACCACTGAATGGATCCATTGAGGGACTCAGCCTGTGGCCTTCTGTCAGTGACTGTGGTTCAAGGAGCAGCGGGTGTCCATAGGGGCTTCTGTGGTGCCCCTCATTGTTGTATGAGGTGTAGGGAGAGGGGATCTTGCTGTGCAGTGTTATCGTTGGAAAGTTCTAAAAATGGCTCATCCTTCTGGCAGTTCCAGAACTGAGACAGGGAGGCTTCCAGGGTGACTGCTGTGTGAACTCTCTGGGTGTGCACCCACATTTTGGGGCATTCACTCCTTCCCCCTCCCTATCACAGTGATTCAGCATTTTCTGGTCCCTCACCAGGTACAACACCCTCCCTTCTTTGACTGCAACTTCCTGCTATTGGGCAGCGGGATGTTTAAGCAGCAGTTTCAAGCACATGCTGTTTTACAGTAAGATCAAATTTACTAAATGAGATTAAATTTAAGAAATAAAAAATAAATCGCCCAATACTATTAAAGAAAACTGGACCTTACAGTGATTAACCTAATAAAATAATAAAAAAAGACTTTTATCACTAATACTAATCAGTAAGTCGAGTGAGGTTTGGGTAGGAGGCCCAGATGTGGTCAGCTGCCTGGTAAAATTTCTAAATATGTAAAGAGCTTAAAAAAGTAAATAATGCAATGCCAATATTTCTTTCAAGTTTTAGCAAAAAACCCTTCACAATAAAATAAGTTTTATAACTTTTGAAGACAAGTCAAAGCCAGCAATTTTTTCACATTTGTATAAAATATCGGTCCCTGCTGAGACTGTACTAACCACAGCAACTGCCTTAAGAACCTTCTAGCCTTTGATCTCATCTCATCTGGAAAACTATATAAAAATACTCTGATTCAACTAATGATTACTTTTCCCCAAAGCAATTTAAAGGACCATATGAATGTTCTCTAAAAAGAATGGAATGCAGTGGAGGACGATGCAGGATTGTGTGAAACATACGAAAGGACTTAAATTATTAACGAATAACATCCATCTTCAGAATGATAAGCAAGGAAAATACACCCTCAAAATCACCCCTGATTTGTACATCCATGTTGCTACCCTGTTCTGAGGAAAGTCACTCCGTAGAAACATTCTCAGTTATTTTTAAAAGTCTTCAGCTTCAGTACGGTCTTCCTTGCAGATATGAGAAGTTAAAGCTTTCAGTTTATGCTCAGAAGTCTCAGAGGTTCTTTTCTAATAGTTTTCTAATAGCAATACTTACTGTGAAATACTACAGATTCATCTCTCATGCTGTTTCTAAAAAAGGAAAAAGGTACCCTAGACTTATCTTATTGTTCTAAGAATGATTCAAAACTGTTCTTAGGAAAACAGTAGATTGTGATTATAGTCTATGCTAACTGATAACCAAAATAAAACTAAATTCAGGCCACAGAACAGACTCAGCAATGTATGTAATTATTTAAATAATTTCCAAATATGGTGGTCAAAGTCTTAGGCTTAGTACAACTTACTGGGGAGTTTAATAATGGAATAAAAAAGCCTATCCCACAGTTGCATCTCTCATCTGCAACGATAAAACTTGAGTAGACAGCTGGAGGAGAAACAGACTTAAAACTTTGTGGATCAGCCACAGAGAAAGGCAGGCTGACACACACAAGGCATTGTACAAGTATTAATATATTAAGTCAGAGTAGGAACTTCTACTGGTAAGCACAAACTCTCATAATGCCATTTATTGGAAGTAACATTGATAAATATTCACAGTGTGAGAATAGCTCAGTCTATAGGAATAAAAAGAAGAGAATGACTAAACAATGGTCTCTAAGAAAAAAGCAAGACCAAAGAAGGAGTATTAACTGTATATCTTGATCATTAATTTCCAAAATTACTCCTCCTCGAGGAGATACGTTTTAGAAAGCTGTTTGCAGAAACTGCACCGATTTTGTTTCCTGTGCTGATCTATAGAGATTTTATTCAAAATAAGGAAAACAAGAAAGAAGAGCAGATCAAAATCTAGAATGCTTCTTTCACATCAACTTCACATTCGTGGTTCGTAACATTAAATCTCTATTCACAATAAGTTGCTCCTCAATCTCTCTCTACAAGCTCTGCAGAAGGGCTAGAATTTAAGAAGCTGGTAGGACTATTATGCCTTTAGAAATAGACTTGTAAACCACTTCAGTCAGGAAAGAAAGAATTAAAAAATAAGCAGTTCCAAATGATTTGGTGGTAGCTGCAGGTATTGTTAAAGGGAACATGAGTGAGGGTCTTCTATTGAAAACAGATTTTTTTTAAAAACAGAGATACACATTTCTCTAGAAACTGAGTTCTGGTCTCTGTCTGTTTGTTTGTTATTTTGTTTGTTTCTTTTCCCAGATGACATTTATTATTGATTGGAAAGATAAGGTTTTTAATGACAAACAAACCAATACAATCCTAAAGTCAACAGCTGACAGAAATGAGCAAGTACAACACAATGAATATATGAATATCAATTGGAGTTTTTATGTAGGGTTAGATTCTCCTACATGCTCAGGTTCAGGAAATGTGTGATTACATCTTCCTGAGAATGGCCAGGCAACCTCCACAACAATTTCTAGAACTATTTCTAAACACTAAGACAGTGGCAATCATCTGGCAAATAAAGCTAGGCTGTTCAGTTAGTCAGTCTAAAGATGTTAGTGAAAATTCAGATGGATCACAGTGAAACTTCGGGCTTATCGTATGTGATTTTTTTTCCTGTAGAGCCCATACTTATCACATGTTCCCCGCATCCTTTATTACTGCCTCCTAAGAAGTTATGTTATTTATAGATTAAAGTGAAGATGCTTAAAGGTAAAATTTACAGGATTTGGAATTCCATTTTTATTTCAATTAATTCCTTGAACTTTTCAAAGCTCTCTACTTTTTTCTCTGTGCCTTTTACAGCAATGTCGCTACTATTAATATTGTAAAATTTACTTTATATTTAGCTTGTTTGCCTTTCTAGGTCTGCAGTGTTTGATTATATCCCAGTATGTACATGTTTATATATAATAATGTAAGTGGAAGGAGATAAAATACAATTTTCTTATAATTTTTCAGCCTTCATTATTTTTCCTATGCTACCAACCCATTTAGAAATTATAATAGGACTATTGTTTTGCTCAAAAGTGAGAAATGATTGCAAATTTTAAGTCAGCCTACAACTCTGAGGTTATGCTTTAGATTTTTAAATATGCAAGAGTTTTAGGTAAATAAGTAATTTTAAAATTGCACAACAAAATAGAGAAAAATAGAGGAAGGAAAATGCAGATACTATACTATTTTCAGTGCACTGAGCTAGTTTTCATTGAATTTATCTCAAAAAAAGGTATCTGAAGTTGCTCCAAATATAGCAAATTATTGCTCCTTTAGAACTGTCTCACTATATGTTATGATTTGAATACTGTGCCAAATGAGTCAGGGTCATAACAATAACATACATACATCTATATAATTTATATATATACTGCAATACTTAAAATGTGTCTTTTGCACAGAATACTGCAATTAGAGGATAATGTTCCTGGTAATGGACTTAGATGTAAACCCAGCTTTCTTTAGCCAAACTGATTTCAAAAGCAGAGGTTTGACTCACAAAGATATGGCACTCAAAACCAAACCAACCAACAAAAATCCAAAGGGGTTGAGCTGTGTTTTCTGACCTCAATCTGACCAGAGATAGCCATACACTGCATCCCTCCTACATGTTCATTAATTTATACTCCCCTGCTCTAAGACAGTTTAAGTATTCTTCTAACAGATTAGCTTAATGCATACTCACTTGATAAGAAAATGATTTTCTAATTGCACCAAAACCTAAGTATTAAAAGAATGCTTTGCTGGGATAAATCTCATCCTGAGTCAGTTGATATAATTCACAAGATAGAGGTCTAAAAAAGTCAATATGAAGTTCAGCTCAAAATTTTTAAGCTCTTGAGCAGTGTGTAGATTTGGCCTTGCGCTTTGCCTCCAGAGTCAGGAACCAAAGATTCATACCCTTCCTCTCTACAAAATCTGGATACCACTTCTTGGACAACAGTATGTGGAAATCAAAAGAAATGGAAAAAAGGAAATAGGAGATGGGCTTCTCAAGTCAATTGTTAGTGTGGATCTTTCTATTTCCTAGTAAACATTCTGGAAAAGATCTTAGGTTGTGTGTAAGCTGCCCCTGTATTCCAGTAACCACTTATGTCAGATCACTTACGGTTTCCAGGTGAAACCAACTCTAGTAGCATCAATCTTCATACTATCCAAACTGATCTCTGCTTCATTAGAAGGAAAACATACCTTTTTCCTACCTCAGACAGACGTTTTTATGTCCCTATAAATATATATTTGAAAGTGCGTATTTATTAAGATCAGTTCCAATAAAACTCCACTTTCCTTTTTCTGTTGAGTTTTCATACATCATTTAGAGCATGCTGGAGTATTGATTGGGGAACAGGAGATTATTCTTGTATTGTAAGCAGTCAATTGGGAATGATTTCTTTTTAATACAGCAATATTATTTCATAACTGTTTAGAACTGGTGTAACCAAAACCCAAGATATTTTGGTGTGTTGGCTTCTGATGACATGAAGAACATTTTGGGTTACAAAGAAATATGTGACTGGAATTACAACTGTGAATAATCTGTACAAAGGCAATGTATTCACCAAATAATTCCGAACTTGTTCCCACACAGATGTAAGAGAAATTCCCCAATTGTAATTTGTGCTATGAATTTAGTATTTGAAGTCAGACGTGTTAGCTGGCATTAGGGCAGCGGCCTTTTTGTACTCAGGTCAGGTAAAAATTTCAGAGATGTCGTTAGCGTAAGTAGATTACCTTAATGTGGTGGAATAAGATACAAGATTCTTTCTAAAACATTCATATAACAGTTTGGTAATTCTTTTCAGGAGTGAAAAAAGAAAAAATATAGTACTTTAAAAACACAAACTTAAAACACTTTTTTAAACATATGCAATATATTATTCAGTAGATCTGCATTAATATTGTATGTGGTTGCAATGGATACCTTAGTGTAGATTTCCCTCATATTTTTTTCCAGTTACTCAATGGAAAAATAAACTAATTTTTGTAAGATTCAGATGATACTGAAGTTTTATTTTCAAAGTTTTTGTGGAACTACAATGGATTTTCCTGTCAGAAATTGAGAACAATCCCATGAAACAAGTACAATCCTACTTCTATCAGGATCTATATAGTTATATACAAAGATATGTGAGATCTAGTTTCAACTAAATTCACTGATTTCCAGCAAAGGGCCACTGCATTCTCCTAATTTTCCTGATTATAATGGTAGCAACAATGCTAAAAATAGAGCAATAGTACTATAAGCTGACAGAGATGGAAATTGAATTTTATCTTTGATAAAGTGCCAGGGTCACTATAGGAAGCATGTAATTACAGATGTACATATTATTTACTTCTTATATTGGCTTGGACTCTTTTTCTTCAAACTGTTTCTTGCAATACCAAACAAATACCTAACATACACTCTGACAATAAAACATAAGTTGCCCACAGAATTTCACTGAAGATCATTTTTATTTTCTCTTTTTCTGTCATCTCACACTAACTTGTAATTTGTTATTGTCCGTGAACAGGATTCTTTCCTTTCTAATTCACCAGAAAAAGCATTTGACAGAACCTGAAGCAAAATTTCATTTAGCAGGTGGGAATCCTTGAAGGCTGGACTTTTTAAGCTGAGCTGATTCACTGTTGAGCAAAACAATTTAGTGTGACTGTTGTGGCAAAATTACAACTACACTGAAATTTATCAATACCTGTCGTTGCATAATTGTACAGCTCTGATACAGGAAAATGTGTGGCATGGCTGGTTCACCTTTGTTCACTGCCTGTAACTCTCAGTGTTTGATTAATAAACTAAAACAAGGCAAAAAAAATGTAAAATAGGATATCTGATTGTACATTTCTATTTCTCCTGCTAATAAACATTGATATGAATAATAGTGAACAAGAAGAGCACTCATGTTTCATGACAAGCAAGACTGAAAAAAAAATACTTGGACTAAGGCAGCGTACAGCCAGTTTTATATTAACTCAATGTTTTTCTGGTGTCATCTATGTAATTTCAAATTTATATTCCATCTGAATTACGCAGGCTATTTGCCATGCAAAATTGCTGTTATCATTTAATCTCATCTCTCTATTCATTTGTAGAGTGCCTATAAAAATGACTCCTAAATGCAAGTTTGCAGATCAATGATATAGTAAGCAGAATAAACCATATTTCAATAAATCTCTTATTCTATAGAAAACTGCTTTTGTACTGCACTGTACACTGAAAATTAAAGTCTAATTTCCAGCTTCAGTACTCTAAAATGATGGATTTATATGTCTCTCTTTTCTTAGGTATCACAGTACAGCAAAAAAAACCCAAACCACCCAACAATGACATGAAATATATTAATAAGAAATATATAAGTAACCCCCCCATATTCAATTATGTGCATAGGTACATGCAATTTCACATACCCCAATGTGCACACATAATAATTCACAGAATATGTAATGTACAGAGGAGAGCAATGAAGATGGTGAAGGAGATGGAGCACAAGCCCTATGAAGAGCAACTGAGAAAGCTGGGGTTGTTTAGCCTGGAGAAGAGGAGTCTCAGGGGAGACCTTATTGCTCTCTATAACTGCCTAAAAGGAGATTGCAGGCAGGCAGGGGTTGGTCTCTTCTCTCAGTAGATCAGTGACAGAACAAGAGGACCTGATCTCAAGCTTCGTCAGGGGAGGTTTAGGCTTGATATTAGGAAAAACATTTTAACTGAAAGGGTGATTGGCCATTGGAATGCACTGCCCAGGGAGGCGGTGGAGTCATTGTCCCTGGAGGTGCTTAAAAACAGGTTGGATGAGGTGCTTAGTGCCATGGTTTAAATGACGAGTGGGTGCTAGTGTTGGGTCATAGGTTGGACTGGATGATCTCAGAGGTCTTTTCCAACCTTGTGATACTGCGATACTGTGATGCAGAAGATGGGATAAGTACCTTGTAATTGCCTAAAAATAATATTTTTGAACTATGCATTTAGAGGAAGAACATAAAACAGGAAAAAAAGCAGAATTTCATATGCAGCACTGATTTTAAAAGTAAAATATGTTTCTATGTATTATTCATGTTGGTGATTACTGATTTTCTACTCAGTAATGCATCTTGTTTCTTTTTTTCTGTGTACGAATTCTGAACAAATGTGTTCCTATTTGAATTTTTGGAATCTTTTACTAATTATGCCATTGTCAATTAAGTTAATGTATTTATTGTATATTGCGTATTTACTACAAATATTGTTGACAATATTCTCTGTTGGCTGGTCAGGTGAGACAGATGTCATTATTTCCACACTTGCTCTGGATTACTTCTAAACAGCAGAGTTCAGAACAGCTATATGAATGTTTTGAGGGGAAAAGCTGTGCATGCATGTATGTTTGTGCACACGTGTGTTCACACAGTGGAAACATTACAGTTTCATGGTCACTTTTTTGGCCAAAATGCGATTCACATCTTAACTTTGTGAAGAGAAATGTTATCAGCATAAATAGTTACTGTTTAAGTAATCGTGACTTTTCAGTATCTTCATAATATGGTATATATGTAATTTCCTCAAATTCATCATTTAAGTGTAGTTCCCTGTTTTCCTTCTTTACACACACTGACTGTCCAAATCATGCTATGAGGAGAGTTCTCCCCAAAACGTATCTCATATTTTTTTGTTGTTAAATTATTGGGTTTGAAAAAAATTGAGAATTATATTACATCTTCAAAATCCGAAAGCAATTCTTTAATCTAAAAATGAAAGCCAAATCTTGTGTCCACAACTTGCTTCTCACAACCTGTGGGTTTTTTCTGGAGTTTGACGATGGCTTTGATATCATTCTGTCATTCTCCCAGGCACAAAGACAGCAACACTGTTTACATTTAGCATGAAATTCATACTTGCAGAAAAACACAGACTGTGTAAAGCAGGATTTATGTGGGTGGTAGCTAATACAGTTGGATAGGGTTAATCCATATGTAACACGAAATTATCTTTTAATGGAGACATATAGAGACTACTGTACCCTACCTTGACAGCTGTGATGGGTTGTTTGATAGATTACTTTTATGCAAAGTCGGAATTCTGTAAATTCATTCTTATGGTGACTGCTTTGCCTCAGCGTTGAAAAGCTTTCATCTGTATATACATGTATATAATAGGATTCTTTTCATGTTAGGAGGCCACAACTGCCTAACGAAGCACATTATAGTGACTGGGTGTTAGTGACAGGCACTAAACCTGTAGAATGGCACAGTGAGGACTGAGACACTGCTCTGAAATGTCTCAAGGCTGAAAATTATGAACCTAGTGTAGGATTTCTACAGGATTCTGGAAGATGCTTATTACTGCTTTGGATGTATCTATAAAGACTTTGAAAGCTGATTCTTGAGATAGAACTCGAGTGTGTGAAGTCAAGTGGCTTAGTCTACATGTGCTAACTGATGTAGCAGAACCTCAATATGGCCAAGTTATCAACATCATGTCATTGACATGGTTTGGTAGTAATTGCCTCACTCCTCAATAAGACAAATGGGAAGGATGACAGTATTTTAGGGAACACACTAGTTAAAGCTCAGATATTACCTTTTGCCCAAAGATTACATTAATATGTAAGTTACTCTTATTTGTTCTTCCAAGAATTCCTGCAGAATCACAGAACTCACACAAAACTGGAAACCAAATCTGGATCACAAAAGTCCTAAGAGGCTGCAGTTCATAGTGTTGCAGCTGATATTCTATTGTCTCTTCTTTTGCAGAGCTTGCAAAATTCAGCTTTCTGTGAGTCATTTTATTCAATATGAGAAAATGATGATTCAGTCAGGCATTACTCTCTTGATGAAATCCTCTTTACAAATAAAGTTTTGATTCCCTGAACACAGAATAAATCAATCAATAAAGCAAAGTACTTTTGTTCACTGCTCTGAGACCTTTTCAGGCAGTATGCACCTAAAAACTCTTTAGCTTCCTTTTTAGCTTAGGGCAAAGCTATCTTTTCTTCATTGCTATATGTGTATTTCTGAGAAAGCTACGCTCGCTCAGTCTATGATCTCCACACTCCTGTTTTCCAAGTTATTTTCTTTGTGCCCAGGTACAACTGCTGTGGCATATTGTCAGCAAAAATGTTGCTGTGATATGATTTAGTACATGGCACCAGAAGTATCACCAAGGCAAAAAACTGCCCAAAAACCCATCTTCCTTCTCTAGGTAAGGTGTTCTTCGGACAGAGCTGCATTCTTGGTATGGAGTTACTCTGTTATTTAACCATGTGTCAGGAGCGACTTCTTTACTTGTTTTGTGTCTTAAACATTGTTTGAATACAGGGCTGTGTTCTTCCGGAGGGGCTTTTCTGTGGCTCCTGGTTAACAACGAGAGAGGGAGGCGTATGAGCAGGAACCGCTCCCCCAGGGGGAGGAGGTGTGACACCACTGTAAGGGTTCACACAGAGGTTATTCGGGTGTTCTCACAAGGGTCTGTTGAACTGTCAGTCACCCTGGAGTCCCGAGCCCCAATTCGAGAACCTTCCTGGAGGAACTTCTTCGCATGCCCCAATTCAAGAACTTTCACGGCAAGACAACTCCTCACACCCTAGTAGGGCCGGGACTTGCCCTATAAACAGAGCCTTACAGGAAGGCACAGAGAATGTGCCCACAACCCCGTGGACCACTTTTCCTTCTGAAGGGCTACTGGTCTGGACTGCATCTTCCTCAAGGATTGGTGTTGGAAGAATTGCTGCTGGATGGACGACAATTTCTGAAGAACCTCTGTGCCCCACTAAAGTGGTGACTATTTCTTTTCCCCGCTACTTCTTCCTACTGTCTCTCTTGTCCTGTGCTTATTCTCTTCCATTAAATTACTATATCTCCTTTTTCCTGGCATTATAGTGTACTGGATTGAACCCCAGTTGTCTCGTAATTTGTTTAGCAACTTTGTCTGTGTTCAGAGTATCAGATGGTGATCTGAACAGATTGGGATCTGTTTTGTTCAATTTGAGAAGTCATGACTCAAAGTGTACCCAAATATCTGTCTTTTGATATTGGTTGTGTCCAAAATAAACACTTGATTTGAATTTGCTCTGGGAGATTTGTCAATCTCCTTTTTGCTGCACAGATACCAAAGCACCCTTTTTACCCTCCCTCATTGACTGCTCAGGTTGGGGTGGGCTCTCAACACTGTGTTCTTCTTTATTCTGTCTTAGATGAAAAGTGGTGATTACAGCTGTGAGACTGAGTGAACATAAACTTAGTAAGAACAAGCAATGATTTGGGAACAGATAACTCATTAAGACTGAATAATATTTTCTTGTACGTAGGCTGGTGCTGAGTTCTTTTCCTAAGGGATTTTCTCCATCTACACCAAGACACTTTTCTTGCATGTCTAAACTGAGAGACTTGAGGATCATTACAGCACTGTTTAAATTTAAATCTTGTTTAAATTTCAGGTGTGAAATTTACTTCAATATGAGAATTTTCCGCTTTATTTTTTCTTTATAAATGTTCATAAATGTCATTGTTTTCATTTTATTAATTTTAACTCATTGAACTCTAGGAAAAAAGCTAACATCTGTAACAATAGGAAACAATCTTACAAAACTATTTCTGTTGCTGTCAAATACTTCAGCTTCACTTAAGTAATTAGTCACTTACAAAAGAAATTTTCTTTGAGTGCTGCAGGTCCTTGAACATTAGTAGTTCAAATTATAATTTGCTTTGGAGGAAACCACTTATTCTCAATTCTGATAACAGATTGGATTGCTGATAAAAGTCAGAAAATAAATTAAAAAAAAGAACCAGATTAAAATAACAACAGAGGAAAACCAGGAATGTTTAAAACCAGTAAAGCAAAACATAGGTTTGCTGTTCTCACTAAACAGATGTCTTGTTTTTCAAGTGGTTGTTACACAGCAAAAGTGTCAGGTTTACTATAATATAAATCGATGAACTAAATAAATTAAATCTTAATAGCTCAGTCATTCAGAGACAAGTTTATTTTTAAATACAAACACTTAAAAATCAACACATCCCAAATCTATAAAGTGATGTCATTCACTGTACTGGGTAAATGCTAAGTGTCGTATTCAAATTTTTCAAACGTGTTGTGGCAGTACTGCAGGATCTTATAGGGTCACCCTGTCCATAACACACGACAGGGCCTTGGCTCAGAACTCCATTATTCCCTATAATTTTGACACTCTTTCATGGGCTTGCTGAAAACCACTTGCTTACTGCCATAGTTCTAGTTGACTGTTTATTCCTCTTTATTTATATCCAAATCTCTTGTTTCTTTGTTGTCTCTTCTCATAATGTACCTCTATATAGATTTTGTTTCTCTTTTTGGAAGGTTCTATCAAGTTCTCTCCTTATCAAAGGGCCTCAGGTCAGCACTATGTTTTCTTACCTTGTCATTACAAGTTTCCCAGATCTTTTGGTTTCATAAATTCTTTACGTTGTATCAAATGTAACTGTACTTACATTTAATCTCCCATCTTGCTAGGAGCTGAAAATACTTCCAATTTCAGCATGCTTTATTGAAATACAGTGTTTTCCCAATTCTTACTAATCTCATAATGCTGTATGCATCACCTTTCCCTCTTTTCTCCCCTTCTTAATTCTTCTCTCCAATGGAGTTATCCTGTTTTCTTCTCTTGCTAAGATCTCTGCTTTTTCTCTACCTTTCCACACATACACTTCTCTGTCCTTTGTTATTATTTTCCTGTTATGTCTGGGAAAGCTATTCATGGTGTTCGAATTTTGAACAGTAAAAGCAGCAGATGCTGAAATAAGACAAAGAAAAGGAAGGTAATGACTGATGCCATTATCAAAGTGGTAGAAAATTCTGAGTTGTAGAATATTTACATTCATCAGATTATTTGCACCTATTATTTCCCAGAACAGAATAAACCAATTATGTCCTCCTGCACTATGGGCATTGTGCATTTAAGCAGATAGGGTAAATCAGCCTGTTATAGGACACAGATTGTGGAGCTCTTTTGCATGTTCCAGTTCTTACGCTAACTAGCAAAAAATAAGACATCGTGTGTCTAGCTTTTTATATGTAATTTTCTTCTATCTCAAACTCAGGCAATATGGCTTTCCTGTATAGATCTCTGCAATGGGTCCTATAATGTCAGTGGAGCAAAAACCATACAGATGTCATTAAAAGACAACCAATCTATGCAGAGCCAATAGAGTAGCAATTAGATTACTTACATCTGCATAAGCTAAAATAAGCAAGAGGAGTTAATTAGAAAACCTTATGTCTTTTTTCTTGAAGAAATTACTAGATCCTACTTCCTTATCCTCCAGAATCTCTCATGGAGATGTAGAGGAGAAGGAAAGACCTGAATTAACTCTTAAATACTTTCAAATTGATAGAAGCTTACCTGGAGACTAAAGAACCTTAAAAAAAAATAGACTGGACTAAATGGAGCTACTGCTTAAGGATTCTTAAATAAATGGCTCACCAATGAGACCAAAACCATAAAATAAGTCTCTCCACCTCTTATGCTTTGTTTTATGACTAGGAAGACAAAGATCTGTATGTCACTTTCCTGGGTCCCTGTTACAGAATCTAAACTCATCTTAGCCATAACATTTTTGAGTGTTTCTCCTGTTCCCTGCTGAAAAAGGTAAGGACTATGAGACTGACTTTGAAAACTTTATGTTGTAGAGTTGCCAACAATTGTTTTAAGGCAGTTCACAGCTCAGTGGCAGAGCCCTTTGCATCTTTTTTTTATTTCAAATTCAATGGTCAAATGAGGATGATCTTCTGAGCTAAAGCCAACAGGATTAGAGGAGTTCTTGGCTAGAGTTTGAGCATCTGACAAATTATGTCCTTCCTTTCCTTTTCTCTCTTCCATTCTCTTTAACAATGGCTTACTATGAATTACATCTTGCATAGCAAATAACATCCCTTACATAGTTATATAATACTTATCTTTAGTTTTATATGGTACTTAGCTTTAGTTTTCCCTCCCTAGATACAGATATTTTCTTCTAAGTTCTTCTAAGTACAATTAAAACAAAGTCACGTTGGATCATGTTAATGGTATATAAGAATGGCACTTAAGGCTCCTTCCTTGTAAGTCTTCTCCTAGGTAAGTATTTAATATGTTTTACTTGAAACAAAAAACAATACCAAAAATTCAGATACACAAACACAATGACAAAGATAGTTTCAAGTAAGTAAGCATATGAATGTTTTTTCAGAAAAAAATAATATCTGAATATGAAAATGATACAAGGAGTCAACATACAAGATACAGGAACATAAAATGTGTTCAAAAAGAATTTTATATCTGGAAGAACATGGGGGTTCATTAAATGTTCAAGTGATCATATTTCAGAATTGTTTTCTATTCAAAGTATAGAAGTAGTTAGAGGTTAACACAGTCTACTCAAAAGTGATGACTCCTTAAGATATCTGCTATTCTATCTCCACAATTCCATTTATTGATCAAGTTGATTTATGCCTTTACCTCTGCAATTCCTGTAAGAGCTAGAAATGTGGAAAAGCGAGAAGAGCACTGCTTTTTATAAAGGCTTGTTCAAACTATATTAGTTTATATTTTAGATACAGTTCTAACAATATGTGAACACCAATAGTTCATTGAGATGAAGGGAAAATAATCCCAGAATCACAGAACTGTTTAGGTTGGAAAGGACCTTTAAGATCAAAGTCAAAACTGCAAAATCCAGCAACCTGAGGATGAGAGGACATGGCTTCAAATTGCACCAGGGGAGGTTTAAACTAGATATTAGAAAAAATATCTTCACTGAAGGGGTTGTCAAGCATTGCAACAGGTTGCCCAGGGAGGTGGCCAATTCACCTTCCCTGGAGGAATTTAAAAGAAGTGTAGATGTGGTGCTTAGGAACATGGTTTAGTGGCGGAGTTGGCAGTCTCAGGTTTGTGGTTGGACTTGATCTGAAAAGTCTTTTCCAATCTAAACTATTCTGATTCTATACATCCTTGAGTAACTGAAATTACTTTCCTCTCACAGGGGCTTTTCTTATGCCTAGTATCTTCCTAAAATTCAATTTTCATGCATGTATATTGTTTAATTAAGTAATATTGAAAAAAATTTTCTTCAGTCTATTCACATTCTTTGTCTTAGATGAGCAGCTTCTGATAATGCTGTCCTGATGTGATTGACTGTACTTTCTATAACATGTGACTTGACAATCTGTAATCCTACCTTTAGCAAGCTAGCCACAAAAGTTTATAATACTTTGAAAACTTAAAAGGAGACCATCTGCACAAAGCGGAATTTGTATTTGTTTCCTATCTCTGGTAAAATTTATTCTCAAAAAGTAATTTTTTTCATCAACAGTTACGGTGGCAGTTACGCTCAACTTCTGACTGTTAGTTTATAAGTATACTGAAATTTACATCCTGGGTGAATTACAGGTTTCTCAGCTGAAAAACCTACAGTGCTGATTTCTAGCAGATTGTGCTGTTTAATGAGGCTGACAAAATTTCAGGCATATTTCAAACATTTTCATGTGTCGTTAAACCTGGTGAACTGAAAACATTTGCTTTCATTTTATCTAGGCTTAACCACCATTTTTATGTAGGCCTCTTCCAGATGACAGAAATTTACTTCTTTTAAAAGAATCAGACTTAATCAGAAAAAGAAAATGAAGTCCCTTCTTTCATTTGGTTCAAGCAGTGAAGATGAAACTCCGTTTATTTTTTGCTAATGTATTCTTTAGTGTCACATCACACCTCTTCAGCGAAGAGAGGAGATCATATACTTTTTAAATAGAGCCCCTCCCCTTTGAAACAAGTTGGATTCAGTGGTATTACCACAGAAGCTACCCTGTTCCCTCCTGTTCCTTACTGCCTTGGAATTAGTTGACAACTCACATTGCTGGAGGAACGGTAAATATTTTGCAAAGTCATCCCAGTCTTTGTCTCCAGACAAAAGAAAGTGGGGTCCTTGCTGCATACACCATCAATTCAAATCTTTGGGATCTCTCAGGAGATAGACTGTTTTGAGGGGAGCTCTGTGTGCAGTGGATGGAGCATGGAGTCTTGCTTATCAAATAGCCGTTAAGGTACCCTTCCTTCTCTGAAACAAAGATCCATTTCATTTAAGTTAACTTTACAAGTATTATGTCCTACTGACTGCCCCATTTTAAGTTGGTTTTGCAGTAGCATTGTATCTTAAATTACTTAACTCTTCTTTCATTAATTGACAATTTTCTCTGGTCAGAATAATACACTTAAACAGTGTGTTATGTTTGTACTGAGACAAAATATGGGAAATTTTATAGTGGCAATGAAGCAAAATCAGCAGGTGTGGTTATCATGATAACTACACTCGTGGGTGCTTAGAAGCACATGGCTGCATCTGGTCCATAGTTATCTCTCCAGGGGTGAGATTATTTCATGATAACCACACTGCCCTAATGGCCCATTGCTTAAGTAGTATTCATGACCCTTAACAAAATCCTGCCTCTATTGAACAGACTGAATTTCTCTCCCATCCCAGCTGTCTCTCCTTTTATATTTTTAATATAATTCTTTCTCTGTTCATTCCTATTAATTAAAGACGTACATTTAATATAAATGCAGAGTGCATTGTCTTTAATACTAGAATTATAGATGAATAAAATTGACCCTTTGGGTTAAAACCACCCATTTATCTAGATTCGAGGTGCAACATAACTGATTCTGTGTCATACATCCGGTGGGACCTAACCAGCATTATTTGCCATGAAAACCCCAGTTTCAGAATAAGGTACATTTCCAGTGCTCTGAACAGATAATAATAATTTCTACTTTATTACTGTACTGTTGCTAGAGAAGGTATAAACAAATGAGAGCAGAGGCACGAGTTTCCAAACCTTTCTCACTTCATAATGATTGATAAGCAGTGTGATTTGCAATTAGAATGAGAATTCTCCCGACTGTTAGCGAGGAAGAACTCCAGAATTCAGGGAACCTAGCACTGAACAATGCAGATATGACTTTCATGTCATCTTTGGATGCCTGTCATCATCTGATTCCTGGTATATGCCTTCTGCTGTGCTGGGACTCTTCATACATTTCTATGTCCTATGTCACCTAATTAAAACTGGCTTATAGTGTGCAACTGTAAACACTGCATAAACACTTAATGAGTGCAGAAGGAAAACAAGTACTATAGCTGAAGGACATATTTTTTATACATCATATAATAGATTATTTTACCACTTTCTTTTAAAGGTTAATGTATTTTCCCAGCAATTTATGTTGAGCACAAAGGCTTAGAAAAAGAGAAAATGACAGGAAAGTGAGTGCTATGAAGTAAAAAACAAAGGCTTACTTTCTCTTAATGGGACTCAAGACACCACTGATCTCATCTGGTTTAACTGATAAGAGTAGGTATGAGATGGTGAAATGGATTCAACAAAGAAATATGTCTTTATTAGGCACAATCAACTTTTATTTGGTTTTGGTGTGTTCTTTTTTTCTTTATGGAAATAAAAAGCTACGATGATTGCTTTTCTCAAGGTACTAATCATTCAATGAGTTAAATCAATATTTTATTTTTTAAATTGAGGCAACGCCACAAGATATTTCTTAATTGATTTCATAAATCCTAAGAGCAATTAAAAGGATTATTGTGAGAATAACTGTTGTAATTTAAATCAATTTTAGTACATAAAGTCATTTCACAATCATATCCTCTCTCCCTAGCAAAAGTGGATCAGAGCATGATAGGGAAGTGAAATATGCCCACTGCATCCAGACAGGGTAAGCACAAATTAGAATATTTAATTGCATGAATCTCACATCTCTTTTCAGTCTGCAACAATACTTTAAGGCTTTTATTTACCACGGTTTTTAAGGTTTTTTTTAAAAAAAATCTGTGTTTTACACAGAGGATCCAAGGGAAAAATACTTTTAAATAAAACATGGAATTTGTATTTTTTGTTCCTTTTCTTATGAAGAATATTACAAAAAAAATGTATAAATGAAAAAACTGGGAAGAATGTAGTATCTGTGATGTAGGTGGAAGCAACTGAAAGAAATAATATGTTACATTAGTGAGTAACATTAATGAGTAATAGAAAACTTGGAAACAGGCAAGCAATGGGCTTTTAACCAATTTACTTCTATGTCTTTATTTTGGATTCACAAGTCTGTTGGAGAGATAAGCAAAAGCACAACACAGTACCTGTTTTCTCTTTTAAATTCAGGAATCCCAGCTCAGAAGTCCCTCAAGAGCTCAGTGTATAATTTAAATCTCCCTCTAAAAGGGAAAAATGTTGAAATCCACGGGCTTTTCCTCTTAGAACATCTAAACAATGCAAGTTGTAGTTTTGCTTCTCAGGCACCCACTCATGTGTCTGCCTAAAATAGATGTGTTGCATACTGTATAAGGAAAAGCAACAATAATACATTCAGCCCTAACTTCAGATATTCCAGGTGACTTCTTTGTGTTTTCTTTAACAGTTCAGCAGAAGAGGGGAACTGAGTGTTTATCTCATAAATTTGTTTGTTTTATTAGTAAATGCCTCTTTTCCCTAACAGAGCATATGTTAGTGAGATAAGGGAACAAAAAGAGACATTTAAATAAATTCATTAAGCTCCTTTATTCTTCAGGTGAATGATACCTGAGAAATTCTCAGTGATCAACAGAGAATGAAGTACTTATGAAGTAAAAATGGCTGCCCATTCATGTCTTGGGATGCAAATCAAAGTGTGGAATGGAATTTTTAATTCCATTTTTTTAAAACATATTGAAAGGAGCTTCTCCTGCTTCACGTAATAGTCCGTCTATTTTGCACATGCCATCTGTAGGAGCAAATGTTATGCTGCTTTTCTGGATTGTAGTCTGTTCAGGAAAACATGTAGTCTTATGCAGAGCTTTCGTTATATGAACTGTTCCATAGAAGATGAAATGATGTGATTCAAAAAGATTGTTCAGAGAGTTTCTATGTCACTCAATTTATCTATGAAAACATTTTTACAGCTGAATTGAAGAATTTTACTGAGGACTCCTAACAGTCCTTTGTGTTTTCTTTTGTCATGACCTATGAAATGCCAACTAATCTACAGGTATAATATGGAAATCAGACAGTGTTGTCTGTGAGATATTTAGCCACAAATCTCACTGCACAAAAACTAAGTTTCTAAGGTAAGCTTTTTCTTCAAGAAATCATTCACCCTTCTTTGTATGTATGTCAATGGAAATTTTGTTTCTTATGACTAGGAAAATCTTTTTGTTGTTAAAAAGTCTTGAAGGAAAACTTATATTTAGAATAAATCTGATCATTGCGTTCTCAGGCTGTTAAGTAACTTTTGAAGTATTTATTCTCAAACAAGAGAAAAGTATTTTTGTTTGAATGAAGTCAAAGGTTTCAATGAAGTCAAACAGAAAGGACTGAGAGCTGTGTACTTGTTGTACTTCTCATTCTGAAGTGCCAAGTTCAATGATAGCAAAGAAAATGATAACCTCTTGCTCAAAAATGGAGATTCAGATCACAGAAAATATAGCATAAGTAGACAAGAGAAATAAGCCATGGGAAAACAAGGATTAAGATCACTATTAACAGGTCTGAAAAAAATAAACCCTACGTATAACATCATATAGTAAAACTTCACAAACATTCAAAGGGGAAGCAGCTTCAATATTAGTTCATCAAAATTCTGAACAAAACCATTACGATTCTCTCTTTTAATGTTCGGCCATTTCTGAACTTTAAATAATACTCACTGTGATTTAAGTCTGTGCTTAAAGTATATAGCAATCCATTCACACAGGCTTGATTACATATTTTATTTCACTAAATAAGCTATCTCATTTAAAAAAAAAATTTCAAAAGCTTTGTCCACCCTGTAACATAAGAAAAAATGTACTTCATCGGAGACAGTAACACCTTTGACAAAAACCCACAGATATTATAATATCTTTCTTTACCTTTCTCTCATCTAATTCTAACTGTTAAATTAAACTAACATTTATTTTTAAGGTTTATGTTTTCTCTGAGCCTGTGAAGCATTTTGAATATACCATGCATAGTAGATTTCAAAGTTAGTAATGCTGCTTAAGAACTAACCAAACAGTAAGAATGCCTTCTTGAAAAGCAGATTCTCCTTCCATGGGACACATCTTAAAATATAAATAGGTTTTTATTTAAAAAAAATATTCAATATTTGCAGGATTGGTCTTGTGGTTGTAGGTGAATGCACAGAGGGATAAAAAGAAGTTGCAAAAATATTGAAGAACAAACAAGACCTAAGAAAATGATTTTAAACTCATAGATTGAATGATAAAATGAGCCTTAAAAAACTTGGAAAAAAATTTCTTTTTTCAAAAATAATCTGTTAAATTTTTACTAATCAAAGGTCTCTACAGAGACTTTGGTATTTAATGAAAAATACTAAAATATTCTGAAAAAAGGTATCAGTTACTTCAAAGGTCTCCTATGTGAGAGGGATGCCCTGGACTCTGTAACATTTTAAGTTATGCCCTGTGTAGACGTAGCATGTACTGAAACATCACTACTGCACTTTTGGTAGAGAATTGCCTTGGCACTAGCAGACCTTACAAATAACACCTCCTTCCAAATAGCATACATGTTGTTTGTTCCTTACATAATTGAGATGACAAACTTCTTGAAGTGGTAGGTTATAATTTCCTGGTATTCTTACTGTGCAGTAATGAAACTATTTATGTATAATAAAGCAAGACCATTTAGGCTATCAAACAGAAAAAAAGCCATATAAGCATAAACCCCCCACATATTAACTCAGTAAGTTGTTTTCTGACAATGGTTAAACAACTTTATTTATATATGTATTGAATAGTCAATGGCTTCTAACCTCAGGAATGCTGAGAAAGAGCAATGCAATTATTCTCAATAAGATAATGTGACCAAATAACTATTAAAAAGAAAGATACATTTAAGAATCCAATTTAAAAAAAAAATAAGAGCTGAAAATCTTTAATATGTAATTGAGTGTCTGGATTTATTAAAACAAACATTTTAGCTCTTGTTAAAACTTATGAAACTCAAAGAATCTGTTAGAAAAAGAAGTTGCTGAATATTGGTTTAAGACTGTCCACCATCACAACAAAGACTACGTACCTCTCAAGCTGATGGAAGACCATTATTCCAGTGCATGTAAAGTAGCAGATTGGCTATTGATAAGCCAAAATGTGTAATGAAACAACTCATGAAAGAATGGAGCCATACTTGAAAATGGCTCATTCTGGACTCAGAAAAATGAGAATGAAAGTGTCCTCCCTCTTCCATATATTTAGAGTTGAGGATTACTTTAAAAGTCTTTGGAGCTGATTCAGCTCATTTCTCTGACCTTCTCAAACCAAAATCCCCCTTCCCATATCAGTCTCATTGCTCTTAAAGATCTCTTTCCTCCCCCCCTGGCGCACCTGGCAGAATCTGCACAGCAAGTATTCAGGTCAGCATGCTTCTACTACATTAATTTCACAGAGACAAACCAAAAAAAATAATACAGAGATCTAAGCCGTTATTCGATAATATTTCTTTTTCAAGGTTTTTAATGGCTATCTAGGTTATTTTATATGTTTAAGCACAAAAAGCTTCTTTACTTAAACACTGGCTCATTTAGGCCACTTATTTCTGGAGAGGATATATAAACAAAATAATGTCACCAATGAATATCTTTTGCCCATTTGTAAATATTTCAAGTATCAGGAATACAGTGAAAAGGTATGTGCATCGTATTGAAATAAGGTGTACTGGTTTTGGCTGGGGTGGAGTTAGTTACCTGCTTAGTAGCTTGTTACAGTGCTGTGCTTTGGATTTGGGACCAAACCAAGTGTTGATAATACTGGAATGTTCTGTCTGTTAACTGGGCAGTTCTTACAGAGCATCAAAGTCTTTTCTGCTTCTCTTACAGCCCTGTAGGGCGTTAGGCTGTGGGTGCACAAGAAGCTGAGGGGACACAGCTGAGAGAGATGACCCCAATCAGCCCACACCATATAACATCATGCTCAGCAATTGAAGTTGGGGTGGGGGGTTGTGGCATTTGTCTTCCTAAATAACTGTCATGTGTGATGGGGACCTGCTTTCCTATAAATGCCTTCCTCTGGGAAGTAGTGAATAAATGCCTTATTTTACTATGGAGCTTTTGCCTTCCCTATTAGACTGTCTTTATTTCAACCCACAGGTTTTCTCACCTTTCCCCTTCTGATTCTCTTACTCATCCCACCGGAGGGTAAGAAGGGAGTAGCTGTGCAGTGCTTAACTGTCTACTAGGATTAACTCACAACATGAAGTGACAAATCTTGTCTACAGATGAAATCACAAGAAAAATTATGGGATTTTTATTTTAAACTTCAGGCAAATGAAATCATCTGTGTTATAATCATCTCTTGTGTTTTTGAATTACATTTGCCTTTAATAATAAAATTGTCATAATTAACAGTCATTATAACTGTGTTTTTCTTTAGCTTTGAGAACCATTTGAATGCAGATGACTGCAGGAGGCTGAAGTTGTGAAGACTGGCATAAGAAACAAGCATTAAAAACTCAGCTGTTTTTCCATAGAAAATATCCAGACTTAATTTTAATATTTAATATGCTTGCTTTTAAAGTTATGCTACACTGTTATTCTGATTTTATGTTTACCACTGAATCTTCTCAGTTCTCTGACAGGCTGAAGATATGAAATACATAATATGTCTCTTTCATAATGTGCATGTTATTAGATAGGATGTCAGACTTTGTTTTCTTTCTCCCTAACATCTTAACATCCCTAAGCCAATTTGTAGTTTTTCCTAATGGAAGGCACTGAGGGCAAACTCCTGAACTTTACAATTAATCAGAGAAAGGTAAGGAATAGACCTTACTCTTGCTCTCTGAAAGATGACATTTCTTTGCAAACTGTGTATTCCACAAAATTATTGTTGTTGTTGATTCAAGTTGCAGGTTTCACAAATGCTACCCATTTGCCTTAACACAATTTTCTTATTGGTAGGAATGTCACACTTGAAATTAGGAATAAATTTTTTTTTGGCAGTTTTCCAGAATTTTTCAGCTACAGTCATTCCTTGTGCAAAAGTCATAGGATACTTGTAAAATTACATTAGCAATGAAATTAGTATTTTTAGAAGGTGTTACTGTATGTAATTCCATATTGATGGTAACTCTCTTCAAATGCATTTGACAGGCAGCATTAGTGAACTGAATAAAAGAGCTCATTGGATAAAAGCATTCCAGAAGACAGTTTTTGTAAGTGGCTGTTACAAACCTACTGCAAATTTTAGACTGATAAATACATATTCACAGTTTTGGCAGTAGTTTGAGTTGTGTTCAATACCGGGAAAAGTTACATACATTTCTGTTGCAGTCTGCTTCCTGCAGCTATGAGTAATCTATGGGGTATGTACTTCAAAGTGTTTTGTGAAAATCACTAGATTTCAAAGGAAGGAGGATCTGAATTACTTGTACTTTCTAGCTTTATGGCTGAGAAAGTCCTAGGATAAAACTTATTCATTCTTTTTACTTAAATTTACTAATATTTATCAGCACACCGTAAGTTTCAAAATAAGCTGACTTGACTGACTCTATTTGCTGTGGACAGAAAGGCTTAAGATCCCACAAGGTTTTCATTCCTTTAAGTCATTTTTCATGAGACTATAGAAAAGAAATAACTTATCTAAACATTGCAGGACCTTGGGGGCAGAAAAAAAGATTTGGTGCAAATTTGTCTCTAAAAATGAATGGGGTGATACAATTCTGCTTTAATACGGAATGGAAAATAGTGGAGATTTATTTTCAAATCTGTTAGAGATACTAGTAAAGGCTTGGTATGGTGTGGAATTTTCTCAATGTCCTTGGTACTACCTGTCAGTTCTAAGCATTTTGGCACCTTTTTTGAAACTGTGATTACTTCCTTTGGAAGTTTGTCATTGCCCACCTTGCTCTATCTGTTCTTGAGATACATAAAATGTTTGCTGCTTCTTTTGTCTGATTCCTTTGAAGGATATTAAAACAGTTATTCAGGTAAATAGAAATGACCAGATTCAGTTTGTAGTGCCAGTTTTGAGGGCAAAATTCTCAGCATAATCCAATCTGGACATTTCAGAACTTGTTGATCAGCTTGTTTATTCCCTACAAGTTTTGAAACTATTTGAAACTATCTATTTGACATAGCTGGATAGACACATTGCTGTAGTTCTATTATCCAAAAAGGTTTAAATAGTAGCACAGATAGGTGTTCCTTTTCCACAGAAAACCCCTTTTCTGAGGCTCCTGAGCATTCATAAAGGTATACAATTCCATATTCTTTACAAAGCAGATTACCATCAGTGCATTTAACCACTATTGCTTTGATGATAACTTAGCCATTCCTGCATTTGGTGACATTTTTGTTATTTTGGTAATTGTGAAGTATTTTGATGTCTTAATGAATAGCAGTTTCAATTCTACTGAGAACAGTGCAGCTTCTTAGAACATACAATTAAATCTTTCATATGTATCTATGAAAATTTTTCTCAAAATTTCTACTGTGAAAGTTGGAAGATTGATTTTTGAGTCCTGGAGTGCTATTTCATCATCAGTCAGTTTAAGATCTAATTGTGTTCAGTAGATGCAAAAATTTTTCTGTCAAGAAAATGAACATTGGGCCATTACAGAGAAATCAAAATTCTAAGAAATGTCAATTCTTTCTTTTTACCTGTGTTAGGCACATCTGTTATGGAAGTAAGAATCAAGGCTGGACTTTCTAGGGAGATTAGTATTGCTGCTTGGTAAGTGAAATGTTTGAAGAGTACTTCAAAATAAATTCTGAAGATTGGTAGGCCAGAAAGAATCTTCTTTCCGATATGTTGTATCTACTCATGAGAAGAGGATCAAAAATTTCCCATAATAAGGGCTTTAAATTGGCTTTTGAATACAAATGACCTCCACCTGAATAGCTGTGGAAAGCTTGAAAACCAGGAAATCAACCAATACAGAAGCTAGAGCACCATGGTTCAGTTTGTAAGTCTCTTTTTTTAACCTGCATCTCATCACCATTTGCAAGTGTCAAAGAAACAAACAATCCAATAACGAAATTCACTTACAGTCATGTACATGTCTACTTAGTAAAGAGTGACAACCATCTTAATTTCAAAATGGATAGAAGATTACAGCTCATTCAGATTAATCAGAAGTGCATGAAAGGATAGGGATTGAAATTGATGTTCAATATTGAAAAAAGACAAAATGGCTCAAGAGGACTGAGGAGAACAGAAGACGATGAAATTTGCATGTTCAACTTTTAAAAGAGGAGAAGGAAGGACATGAATATTGCAGATGCTTAGTTTTACTCTGCTTATTGTGTTCATTTCCAAATTTTTCATCTTTGCCACTTAAGATTGCAAGGTCTTTGAAACACAAAAGGTTTCCTTAATTGTTTAGACATCATCTAATGCTTCTTAATGCTACCAAACTTTACTTAATAAATGTATTTCTTTAATGTATTTTTGGTTTCATTTGCAATATGCTTGCCAGAAGCAGAGGTCAATATATTTATAGTCAGTAATTGGGCAGGAGGTCAAAAACATTATCTAATGTAACTTTTTTAATCTTTAATTAAATTCTATTTGCGTGCACTGCAGGAATAGCTACAAAATTAAGTTAAATAGCTCTGTATATTAATGTTTATTAGTAGAAGGTCATGATGACAACAGCCCCCTTTTGCAAGATTAGAAATTTTAGTCCAGAAACCAGTTCATATATTTTTTTTGTCAGTTTCAAATAGTATATGTCCAAAGTTTCATTTTTATCATAACACTATAGTGGTTGTCGATAAGAAAATTAGCCAACTGCTTCTTGCTCTTCCTTCATGAGATTGTACTGTTCTTTGACATCATGAGCAGATACAATGACATACTGTGGGTCAAGAATAAGAAAATTTAGTCATAACCCATTATCGTATTTCTTACTAGAGAAGCCGATTAAGAAACCAGACACCAAGATTTTTTCAGTGTTTATCATTGTGAAAAATTACTGCTGAAGTAAAGCTGTACATGCAGTTTCAATACAATTAACTGTAAATTTTCATATGATTTCAGAGCAAAAAGTATGGCTTTACCAGCACTACTGTATGGCTTCTAAAACCAGTAATTAGTGCGTTTCATTTTCTAACTGCCCCACAATGCAAGTATTTTCCTATTGTAGGATTGCCTGGAAGTAGCGAGTGTGCTCTTCCCTAGCAACAGAATTTATAGTATTAGAATATTTCGAAATTTTACATTGTAGTTGTTTCATAGCAAATAAGTCTTGAAAAGCCCTTGAAATAATCTAATCCATTCACTGCCTCAAAGCAGTAAAACCATTTCTAACACATATTGATTTTGAAAATCCCTAGTTACGTAGAGTTTACAATCTTCTCACTTAAACTAGTTCTTAACTGGTTTTACTATTGACAAACCTTTTTTTTTCTGATGTCTAGGACTATTCCTTCCTTGATTCACTTTTACCTATTATTTCTTGCCTTAATTCCATGACAGTAAGTTTATGCCTTTCTCATTTTCAGCAGTCAGATCTTGGTACCCTCAGCATTCTCTTACCTGGACCAATCTGCCCCAAATACTCCTGTCTTTGTTGATCACCTATCATCATTATCATTCTGCACTGATCTCTCGCCAGTTATTCTGTTTTATCTTTCCTGAAAGAATGATGCCGACAGTGTGATATTAAACCCTAGTAGATAGTTGATCAGCACTGAGCAGACTAGTGGGCAAACTTCTTGTTTCTTTCATGCGGTTCCAAACAGTCTTTTTCTGCAGCAGTGTTTTGTGGAGTCATGCTACAATGCTTATTCTGATTTTTACTTTCGGACTTATTATATTCTGGGTCCTTTTAGCTTAATTTAGCCTAATCATCCACATTTTCCTGATATGTAGTGAATCTCAGGGTCTCTTTTGCTGTAAATTGTCCAAACTTTTCTCTGTTTAATTCTACTTCAACCAAGTTCACTCTTCCTGTAGTGTTCATGCATTGGTCTGCTTGATACTGCTTCTGTGCTCCCAAGTGTTCAACACTATACCACCAGGGCTTACTTTTCAATAAACCTAGTAGGGATCTAATAAATTAACTTTCATGGTAGGAAATAGTCTAATAAAACTCATAAGGCAGAGAACTGCTGACCAGAGTATGTAACTGCTCCTGAAAGGTCTATGGACTGAGAAACTGAGAACTTTAAAATACTTTGTAAGATTTATTAGAGTAAAACCATTTCAAGCATTATTCAGTGGTGTGCTCCAGACTGTCACAGCAGGGACTAGGCACAGATGGTGACTCTGAATCAGTTGCCCAGGCATGAAGAAATCACTTTGGAGTGGAACAGGGATGTTAGATTGCTAGACATTTTCTACTTAAACTGCTTAAAAAAAAAAAGCCATAGCTGACTTGATCAAGTGTTGGAAATAGCCTATATGAGCTTTAGTTGGGGTCTTCTGGAAGTCCTTACCACCAGTACTATGACTGTGTGATTCCTTTATAAAGGCTGAGCATAAGTCCAGGTCACACCTGCAGAACTCATGCCGAGCTAGCTGTCCCTCATCTAGTAGCTATTTACTTCTCACTGTAGCATGTTGAACTTGTCCTTCTTGATGGGCATCTTATTTATTTATGACAGGTATCCTAATTCATCGTGACCATTTTGCATTCTAACTTTGCCCTTTAAAAGGATATCATTCCCAGCCTGCCAACATGTGCGTGCTTACTAAGGTGTACTAAACACTCCATCACCCAAGTAATTAAATAGCAAGGAGTGCCAAAACAGGAAAAAGTTTTGCATTAAACCCTCCAATTTGACAAAATACCATTTTGAGGAAATAATTTTAGTATACCTTCAATAGTGTATTCTGCCTCCTTGTGTCTTTTCTTTGAATTACTCTTATGGATATGCATATGCAAGTAAACAGAAAAGAGGTAGGGAAAAATTCCTAGCAAAATGTAATGGATTAACTTCTGTCCACACTGCTTGGTGGGTGCATCCTTCTACAATAGCATAGAAATATCCTTCCCGATGACCTACTTCTAGCTTGCTATGTCCTGTGACAATGAAAGATTGACAAACCAATCACTTTGGACCCTAGACTGACTCAAGGGACTGCTGGGCACTGAAGTGCGAGTATGTGATTCACCTTATTTCATTATCTGACTGATAGTTTTGTCTTTGTCTCAAGCCTGAACTCCTTCAGTTATTTAACTGTGGACATTATGACAAATAAGAAACTTGTGGTGCTTAGTTATGTGATGAAAGCTTATCTGTGTACGCACAAATGGGCAGAAAGACATTGCAGGAGGTAAACCCAAATAACACCTTGCTCTGGCTCCTCGCAGGCCTATCATAGGAGCCCTGAGCCTATCAAAGGCCCATCGCCGCAAACTCAGAGGTGCACAGGAACCCAAATTAAGGATTCAGAAGAAGGGATGTTATGTCCAGGTCACTTCCACGACTAGGAAAGCCTCAGTGCAAAATCCACTTGCGAAACACATCAAAATAAGTCAATGCTGGAGAAATACCATTTGGACTGAGTCCGGTCACTCCACAGAGAGGGTGGGACACGTTATGGGATGCAAGGAAATTTTTTGGAATTGCACAGGACTTATTAAGGAGGAGGAACCAAAGGTATGAAAAAGGGATATAGCTGATTTGAGGAGGGAAAAGCATGGAAAAATAGAGGAATAAAGAAATGGAACAGATTGGTGGTGAGTAAATAGGTTAGCACAATTGGCTGTCCATGCCATGTGCTTGGCCAATGCTGACTCTTCTGTCTTGCTAAATTCATTTTGAGTTCTTTTTCTGGATGAGGAGCTTGATATGATGTGTCTACATCTGGGTGTATGGGGAGCTGAGTGCCAGCAACTGAAGGGGCAGCTTGAGTCCTGGGGCGTGGAGCTACAACAGCACTGCCTTTCTCTAAGCTGGCCTGATGTTTTACACTAGAAAAAGGTACTTAAGGACCTTTGAAATGCAGGAACATGTCCATCAGTGCCTGAACTGCCCCTGTATCTAAATAAAGTTTTTAATTTATGCATACTCTGACTTGAATTGTGCTATCAGAAACAACAAAAAAGGGAAAACTATACACTGCAGCTATTCATACTCTAATGTTACTGAAATGGAGATCCAAGTAAAGTGCCCTGTGATTTCATGATGCACTGCTCATTTATATGACATTGCATTAGATACATTAAATAGAACTATGGCCTCTCTAGATCCTTTTCTCTTTGTGTAAATTAACATACCACAACATCCAATAACCAGGACTGTAAGGAAAACCAGGCTAAAGTAATTATGTTCAACAATCTGTTATTGTTTATCTAACCTTTCAATTCCTGACTTTGTCAATTCACATAGTATATGTATCTGAGAAAATGTACTGTTTGATCTGTTACAGATAAATCCTAGAAATAATATTCAGTTGCTTATTTCAGGACTATTTTTTCCATGATATAATTACCTCTTTGCCAAGTATATCTTGGATGTGTTTGCACAGCTCTCACTGTCTGTGCTGTCTGAAGAAAGCTGACACTCATCGACACTTCAGCTGTTTTGTTCTTCAGTTTAATTTGGATATTGTTATTGGGTTTTTTCCTATCCTTTTGCTTTTTTTTCTCTCTTTTGTTCTAGTTGACATATTACTTGATTATTTTTTTTTAATCTGGCAGATGTCTCCATCATCATCATCATCATCCATTTAGAGGCCAGTCAATGAGGATGTATGGAGACTAGACACTAAATATCATGAATTATATTTGAACTATGCAACACTTTCCAAAACACTTACAGGATGTGTCTTTAGGACTATACGACTGTAAATACTAAAGCTGCATATACGGATAGAGTACAGCTCTAAAGATTACAGTATTTTTGTGAGATTCTAAAGCCATTGAGTTCACTCCTAATATTTAAAAATAGACTTTTAATATACAGGACATTATATGGTCTTTTCTTTCACCTAAAATTACTGTGTTTTCTAACATCTCCAACATCTAACATCATCTATTGCAATACCTTTAGGAATCTTCAGGAATCTTTCCCTTTAAGAACATTTGTCTAATATATTTTTCTTACTTTGAAGCAACCAGTCTATTCACTGAGTTTCAGATCAGTTTTGGACTTTATGATTCTAATCAATAAAATAAGCCTTAGGAAAAAACAGTCTTCCAATTTATTCCTTGTAGTAAATAAAAATTCCAAAGGTGTTCAGCAGTCTACCAAAGCGAGAAGTGAAGCTTGCATCTTAAACCACACCAGAGTAGGGAAGATATGCACTCTTTGTGGGGTTGCCTGACACTTTTAGTTTTATGTTGTGCATCACACTACTTGTTATAGAATGTGTTAAATGGCATAAAAAAGTCTTTTAAACGCACTATATAGGGAAAAGATAACCTTTAAATCAAATATCCCATCTAATAACTGTGTTTTTGTAGACAGAAGCAACCTTTAGATGTATAGTGTTAATTCTCACTGTAGAAACTGTATCTGAAGACAACGCAATTACTACATATATAAGAAATTGAAAAGCACAAAAATAATATAAAAATGTACTTATCCCATGCCATGACAAGCTTACTGAGGCTTTAAATGAATATATATATTTATAAAATTGCCTTTGACAATTCACAAGATCTGATTATGCAGCAGGATGCTCTGACAAAGGATTTGATTATATGGTGCACTGAGCTGTGGCTAGTAAATAATAACCTTTGTTCGTGCTTCTACTTATTATTGTTAGAAAAATGGCACAATATTGAAAATTAGTAAGTGTCATAAACAAATTATTGAAGCAGAACAGCATGTACCATTTGGGAAGGGTAAAGAGGATAAGGCATTTTGCTTTACTGTATCAAGAAATTTTATAAGTGGTTGAAAGTGAAATCTTGATCTTTAAGATCTAAACAGTTTTTAACAAGAATCAGTTAATACATAATGCTGTAATACCCTGCATTAGCAGGTACACAGGTACGATCCTTGCAGAATGGGTGGGGTATAGATTCTGCAAAACTGGTTGACTTTAGTGGAGCAAAATTCTCCCACACTATAGAAATAATAGATAAAAGGAAATCTTCTACCGTTGCATCTCCACAGACTTTGCTTCATACTTACCAGCACTTACACACCAGAAACCCATTGTAGTATTCTGTTTATATTACATAATATAACAAAGGTGCCAGACAAGTGTTGGCACACGTACTGGTAGATGCTATAAAGACGCAGATTTTTATTTTCTTCAAAATAATTTCCCTTCTGCTCTCTCCTACAGAGAATTTTCCTTTTCTATAAAAAAAACCTGATAACAAATTAAATGTCTGCTTTGGTTGGTATTGTTACCAAATCATGCAAAAATTAACTAAAATTTGAAAGGAAAAAAATGTATTTAAACAGTTTTTAAGTCTTTTAATTCTGGAAAATTGCATTTTCCAGAAGAAAAGGAAATTTTTAAGCAATCCTACTTCTGATTTTAACTATGCTCTGTTTCTTTGCATAAAAATAGATTTGAAATTCTTTGCACAATGACCTGTCCTGTTTTATCACTTGTACTGAATTAAAAAAAAACCAAACCAACATATTACCCTTGTAGAATCATAGAACAGCCGAGATGAGAAGAGATCTGAAGAGATCATTTGTTCCAGCCTCTTTGAGAAAGGGAGCCTGCATAACATTATACAGCATCCTGTCCACTCTTATCTTATAGGGCTGAAATATTTAGAAATACAATTTTTGGTGCTTAAAGGCCCAATTCTTTCCTTATGCATATAGGTACAGCTGAATAATCTTCAATATGTAGAGGGTATGGGAATATAAGGAGAGAGGTATTAGAGTACATGGAGAAATTGCCAAGAAGATGAAAAATATAACTTTAAAACTTTTTTTTTTTTTTGCTAGTCTAATGAATGATTCCTTGACTGGTCTCCTGGTCTCACTCTAAGAGAAAATAAGCGCTTCAGTTGTACAAACACACAGTTGGCAGATTTAAGAATTCTCTTTCGTGCTGTACCTACCCTATAAATGGTAATGAACTCAGAAGGTTTTGCAAGAACACACGGAGATGCTGGCATGCCAATCTCTGCTCTGTTGAACATGTTGATGCATGTACCGCTTCCAATACCCTGTATGTTTCACTGAAGTCTTTGCAGTACCCTTAAGGATTATTCATATCTCTCTTGCTTGGGTCATTTGTGATCTTGTTGTCTCTGTGGATTAATCCACAAATATTTCTATGCTAGGTAAAACCAAACTGTGGCATCCTCATTCTTGTCTTACTTGAGAGTACGTTGTAAGTCATGCGTTCTTAATTTCAAATCTAATATATCCATTGAAATAATCTTATCTTTTTTTAGTCATAAATCATACTGTATTAGTGTCTTACAAATGTAAATTCCTTAGAAAATATTACATTTATTTTAATACAACTACTATATGCTCTCTTATCTTGATGATATGTACATGTAAACATAAAATTAGATAGTGCTGCAAAACACTGCTGTGATGTCTCTAGAGTATGAAGTAATCAACCTTGATAATTAGACAGGAAATAGACAACAAATGCATTTAAAGATTCTCAATAGTTTAAGATAATCTGTTATAACTGGTTTTATTTTGCTCAACATATAAATGCGTCAGCCAAAGTATTTAATGACTTTTTTGCCAGTTATGCCATGTTTTTAGAGTGAAAAATAAGAATAAATATAAAACCTATATAATTCTTAAAATTACTCTTTCTTAATAGTTGTGATTTCAAAAATATTTTTTAATATCAATAAGTACTTCCACTGTTTTTAAAATGTATTCTTTTAAAACTGAAAATGCAGCATTAATTTTTTGTCTAAATTTATCTAAAATACTTTCTGTCTCATACCCTGTTTTAAAAAAACCCACAAGCATAATTTTGCGTGATTCTGTTTAAGATAACTGTACCTTGTATACTTTGGAAAAAAATTTTATCTGAGAAATTTCAACAAATTCCATTTTAGTTATCTAAATCCCTCTGACTCTCGTCTTTCAATAGATTTTGAAAATCTTTCCAAATTTAAACTGCAGTATTGCAGTACTTAACTGTTGGGTGATGAACAATATGGTTGTTGGGGTTTCACCATTTTTCCTTTTTATTAACTTATTAAAGAACATATTTTCCAATTAATGCTCTATTTAAATTTTCTTACTGTTTGTCAGATTAGAAACGATGCCATTTTTATTTTTGATCTCATTTGAAAACACGTTTTTAGAAAATCTTCGGTGACACAAATATTTGGAGAATATTTGAAGCCAATATTACTATTGGCTTCAAACAGAAGTTTGTAAATAAGTTATATCATTACATGAGTGTTGATTATTAATTATGTTTCATAGTAGTTTCTGGTGCTAAATTGTATTAAACCATATTCTTTAGGATGATGCAAATTATAGATTACTGAATGCTTTTTGTTATCTATCAGTCTAAGAAAAATATATCTCATTTTCTTTTAATGTGGTTTACGTGTTCTGTTAATTTCTACTCAGTTTGTATTAATTTATTTATATATTTGTTTTATGTTTCTCTTGTAAGGTACAATAAACTGAACTTTCTGACTTTTTTATCATATTGTCAGTAATAAGAAAATCAGAACTAATATGCTGCTAATCCATAAGGCAAGTATTGCAGGAGTACTCCAGGAAAGATAGATCAGAGAATTTTCGGATGGTTTCATGGTACTATTGGGAACTAACATATTTTAAAAAAACAGGCGGGAGAAAGAAATACACGGACTATAAGCTGCATTGAATAGGTGGATTCTCTTCAAAACCAAATCCCTAAAATAAAGCAAGTACTTTCATATTCCTGCTTTGTTGCTAATTTCAAGGGGACTTGCAACAGCATAAATTATATGGAAGCTTGTAGAATTTAAAAAACATTGGACAGTAGAACATATGAGAGAAAGGAAAAAGTGAAAAATGGTTGAAAGAAAAAGAGGAAAATCTAAAGCTTGAGGAAAGAGCAGAATGTTATAGTCGTAAAGTAAAAACAATTGAAGAGACAATGAAGTTAAGTAAGATAAGAGAAATTAAAACAAGTCAAGCAAGGGAAACATTAAGTCAATTATGAGCTTGGTTACCTAGCCAAGAAGTTAGATGTGAAAAAAAAGAAATAATAAGTATTCAGTTAGAATATGAAAGTTGGAGAGATTAACTTAACATACAAAAAAGCCACAATGGCTAGTTATTATTATGTATGTGTTCACATCTCCATGCAGCCATGAGAGATATCTGTGTAATTATACATGGTGACTTGAGCCATGTTTCAAGGAGGTAGGTAAGAATTTCTTCTCAGTCCTCAGTTTGCTGTTGTGTACAACTGAACATTGTTAAAAATCCATATTTAAAGATTCCTGTTTCACAATACAATAATGCCTGTTTAAAAAGACAGACATAAAAAGTTCTGAGTTTTACGTGTTCTTGCCTCTTACAATCTCTACATCATCTGATTGTTTTATTGCAGAAGTAACGCTATGACCGCATCCGTTGTAAGAGTGTATCCATAACTTTCAGAACTGCAGTAACACCATTGCTTCATGCACAAACATGGCTCCAGAAAGTTTTTACCTCTCAGAATTTGTGAACCGGCTGCAAAATCCATGCCTGTTACTACTTTGAGGACCCTCCTTGTAGGTTTATGCATGTTTAACTAAAGGCTGGTTCTAATCTGAAAATGCAAGCCTACTTATCTCTCGCATGCTTACACGTCCTGGTAGCAAATGTTGGGGAAGCACTTGAAAGGAAGAAAAAGCTTTCCATTTTCAACAGTGAACTTCAGAACAGAGAAAGCTACACATGGACTTTTAATGATAATGTTTGCCTACAGTAAACAGCACACTTGGTAAATCCTAGTTTTATTTGGGCTGCATATATATATGTAATTTCTAAAGTACATTTTACAAAATGAAGAAAATTCCAGCAAAGTACACTTGTGAATGAGTAAACAGAATAAGGGATTAGGGAACTGACGATCCTGCAGTACAACCCAGTAATGAGCCATCTAGCTTGGTTCAGAAGAATTTTAATTTAGTGTGGTGAGTTCTTCCTTGTTTTCATAGTAAAATAATAAAGATTTTTTTTTCTTCACCTTGGAAACTGGGGTTTTAGCTCTAAAGCCAAAGCATGCAGGAATTTTCAATATAGTGATTTAGCCACAATTCTCTTTTATTCATCTTAGTACAGAAGCTCTGGAATACAAGATATTCCCAGAAACTGAAATACAGCAATGTGAGGAGGAAATATACCTATGAAAATAAGAATTTAACAACCAAAAAAAAGAGACTATGATCCAAACTTTTGAAAACATTTACTAGACCCAGAGATTTGTGCGCATCCTGCAGAAATGTCCAAACCAGAATTATAGTGTTTGTGTGTGGACTACCTCACACTTAATGCAGTTTATAATGCATCTTTTACTAACTGCAGTGTAATCAGAGTTATCCAAATTTTCTACTTCTCCCTCAATGAAGTACAACTCACTGAACACATTCACCCTTGATGGCTGCATTTTTCTGGCAGCAATGATGCGATAAGGTGCTTGGAAGATAATGATGATAGACTATTGTGGAAGACACTGACATAGTCTTCTGGTTTTTATTTGTGGGGTTTTTTGAAGAACAAGAAGAGTCTGCAGAAGCTACTGTTCAGCTGGTGATGCAGTTTGACATGGAGGAAGCACTCCAGACCTTAAAAGTCACATCTAGTGAAAACTGAGTGTTCTGTTTTCTGTAATAAGTTCTTAAGACCTTTACCATTGGCCTTTTTTGTTTGACTGCCTACTTTTGTTGAGGGTCAAGTCTGTCATATTTTGCACTTCACCAGTCCCCTACTCTTTCTACTAATTGAGGTACCTGAAGTGTGGTCATTAACAGTATTATATATGTACCTTTAAAATTATTCCCCCCCCTTTTATTTTCTAATTCAAAATTGCTAGTTATTTCTTGTGCTTGCACTGTCTAATGAAGTGTGGAGCTAAGACTGAGGGAAATCAAGCAAACCATTTTAATCACAAGATCTTGATAATCTCTTTCTCTAAGGATGGTTCTAATTCTTCTACTTTTTGTCCAGATATAACCATCTTCCAGAGTAACCAGTCTGGGATTTTAAGAACTCCCTTGATTTTAAGATTCCTAGATAATGCTGGCCGTGATCTCATTATTATAGTCCACATTCCCACATAGCTAAGCAGATGAAGAAGAACAACGATATCCAAGGTGGCATCAAAAGAAGTGTAGCCAACAAGGGAGGTTATTTCCCCCATCTACTCTGCTGTTGTGAGACCCCGCCTGGAGTATTGTGTCCCATTCTGGAATTCCCAACATAAGAAGGGTATGAAACTGTTGGAACAGGTCCAGAGGAGGGCTACAAAGTTCATCAGAGGGCTGGAGCACCTCTGCTATGAGGACAGGAAAAGAGAGTTCGGGATGTTAAGCCTGGAGAACAGAAGGTTCTGGGGAGACTTTATAGTGTCCTTGCAATACATGAAGGGGGTCTGCAAGAAAGCTGGAGAGGGATGTTTTATCAGGAATTGTAGTTGCTTTGAGTTGAAAGGGGGAAGACTTAGATTAGACATTAGGAAGAAATTCTCCACGCTGAGGGGTGGTGAGACGCTGGCACAGGTTTCCCAGGGAAGCTGTGGATGGCCCCTCCCTGGAAGTGTACAAGGCCAGGCTGGATAGGGCCTTGAGCAGCCTGGTCTGGTGGGAGGTGTCCATGACCATGGCAGGGGAATTGGAACTGGATGATCTTTAAGGTCCCTTCCAACCCAGGCTATTTTATGATTCTATGATTCTATGAAGGCTTAATGATTTGCCTGTTTGTTGAACACCTGCCATGGTAATAGCCACAAGTCTGAACCTACACGTTATTCCATACTCTTTTGTAGACAAGTGCAAACTATGGGAAAAATAAATTGTGTGACTGGGAACGGTTTCGAAGGCTTTCCAACTGGAACTGGCAGAAATATATGTAATTACTTTTCTTACAAAAATATTAAAAATGGCATTCCAGCATTCCAGCCATACTGTGAGAAATCCGTTTCCATTTTTAAATCTTTATTTAAGTTTTAAATGTCATCTGCTTAAATTTTAAAAAATAATCACTTTAAATTTAGGAAGGAAAAGAAAAAAGGAACCTCAATATTGGCCAAAGCATTTTATTAATGACAAATATTTTTTTCGCATTTGTAAGTAAAAGTGTTTCTGTATCACAGTTGAAATGTGAAATGTTCGTGTACTCTCACTAATGCAGTATTTATGAATTTTGGGAGCAGTAGGAAAGGCCGACTTTGTAGCTTAGTATTCAGACACTTTTTGAGGACTAGATCAAATTCCTTCTCTAAATGAAAGACAGATATTTGAAATTGTACTGCTTCATCAAGTGTAGGCACCTTAACTACTGAGATACTAACATAATATACAAGATACATAGCCTCTCTCCCACCTGCAAAGGTGAGAAGAGAAAGTTGTAGTATGACTCATTTCTATACACGAGGTACCCGAAAGGTACTGTGTGACTGAAGAAGAAAAACAGGCTGCTGCACAAGCAGCAGAGCTAGCCATGCTTGGTTACTGACGACAAGCACACTTCATTCCTTAATCCTTCCTGACCATTTCCCAGTGTCTATTTTGAGAACCCAGACCAGTCAAAAAACTGCACAGGGTCTCACTGACGTAAACATTAATTTTTCAGTATCCTCCTGAATCTTGTTTTCAGGTGTCACAGGGTCAGTTCATGAACTGCCAGTATTATAGTTTATGTGAAGGGTTAATTTATCTTTGATTTCTTCCCAAGTATTATTTTGAATATTGTGAAGCAAATTGTTGTTGAATTCATAGCATAAATAGG
This sequence comes from Tapera naevia, assembly GCA_033556795.1. Lineage (NCBI taxonomy): Eukaryota > Metazoa > Chordata > Aves > Cuculiformes > Neomorphidae > Tapera > Tapera naevia. The sequence goes on along the minus strand of JAUMJJ010000172.1, from coordinate 8,882,602 downwards.
ATGAAAAAGAAGTCTCATAGTTTATGAGTTATGCTGTGAGTAAAAATCCATTTGAAACCAAGGGAGAAGATGAATGTTTAGCATATTAGAAAATCAGACACAGGAGGTGTAACATGATATTTCAGTTTTGGAGAAGAAAACTGTATTTTGCTGTTCAAAGACAGCCTGCAATCAAGTCTTAATGGTTGTGATAGGGCATTTACTGAATCTGCAGTTGATCAGAACCAAATATTTAAGACATCTTACTAAATGCATTGGGCATTTGTAATGCATTATTTTCATTTACATATTTTTGTTGGAAGGAGAAAATTGAGATACCTTGACAGGCCTGTGAAATAGAATAGAGGCACTGGTATAAAACAGCAGGAATTTACCTGTCTTTTATGTTTTTATGCAACTGTTTCTTAAATTCCTGTCTGTTCTTGCAAGCTGCCAGAAAGAATTCCTCATATCCAATACTAAGAAAAGTCACAGTGTATTTGCTTTAAATATCAACAATTTTTTGTGATTGTAAGCTTTTAAATATACTTTTCTTTCTTTCTTTTACTTTTCAGGTCATGAAGGCACTTCTGGTTAACATTTTATATTTAGATATGGCTTTATACTGGCATTTAGCACATCTCAAGAGTTGTGCACTTGTCAAAACACTAGAAATCTACAGCATAAATGATTTTTGTAGAAATATTGAAGTATTGTTAGCTTCAATAGGAAAGAGAGTGACAGTGAAGTATAAAAGTACAGATTTTACTTACAGGCATCTGGTAGAAGTCATCTTAATATAACACAGTACTAAAAGTAAAATGACAATATTTTACTTGAAATGAGGAAATATATGTCCTAATATGTGACAGGCCAAACCAGTAATCATTTTAATCACAAAAGACAGTTAAGCAGCATGATCCCAGACAAATGCATCAGAATCTTTTACTGTGAGTTACTGGCTAAGATTTTTTAGGTAGATTATTGTAGTGGGAGCAGATGGTCCCAGTTTATGCCTTTTGTTCTGCACAATTATTGATGTGGATGCTAATATGAGACAATAAGTGGGCTATTTTTTGTCTATAATTGACATTAAATGGGCAATATTGAGGAAGCATTATGACTAGCTGACAGATTCAAATCCATGTAGTCCTTACTAAAAATCACGCAAGTTCAGAATGTTGTAGCCAAATTACCATCATAATTATCCACACACAAAAGAGAAGCAGAACAAAGAATCAGCAGGGAGAAAAATCTTTCAAGGGTATTTGTGATTTACAAAGTGCTACAGAGAGTAAAATTTCAAATAGAGAGAGGTGGCATTCAAACATCCATCCATCCATCCATCCATCCATCCATCCATCCATCCATCCATCCATCCATCTGTACCCACAGCTGTTTACACACCCTGATATGGACATGTGCCCTACCCACACAGCTGTTTTTATTCTTGTATATACAAATACCTGTTAGTGTACCCAGAGTCAGTCTCTCCAATAATTGACAGTTAGCAATATTATTTACTCTCTTGCTTCAGGGTGGTTAATGATGAGTGAGAATCAGAAACCCTGAAAGTCTTCTGTGTTTTTTTTTTTAACGTAGTGAATGTTTAAATGTCTGTTCATTTACTTTTTAATAAAAAAAGTCATTTTTAACCTGTACATTAGTATAGTTAAGAGTAAGAATACAATTCTTACTGAAGGAGGAATCTATTTTTTGAGGACCAGGTAAAACTAACATCTACTAGAAATGTCATTGGGAAAGCTGATCCTTTCTGAGATACGACAGATGGACAATAGAATCTCTTGAAGCTCCTTCCAAGCCTATTTTCTGTGATTCTGTAATGCAGTGGAACAGGCTTTGACCAAGGAAAAAAACAATGAATTTATCTTGGTATTTGAAAGTTTTAATAGATAACCAAAATCTGTAATACCTTCTAGCTCACATAAATCTGTGCCAGTTCAAAATTACTGAGATGCAGATATTAAGCATACGTAAGCGTTTGTTGTACATGCCTTAAGTTTTTTTCCTTTAGGATGATTATAAGATATTAATGGCTTGAACTGAGTGCATCCAGAAGACAAAAAGAGATCTTTTCAGCAAAATTGATGTGAAATCTTGATCACATTCATATAAGCAGAGGTTTGGTACTGCTTTTTTGTTTACTGTGAGGTTTAATACAGATGAGAGTACCTACTGACAAAAGAAATCTTGCTGTTCTGCATTTTGTAAGGCAAATAGCAACAGGAGTTGTACAAGTTTTTAAAAAACACAGATAATCATTGGGATACTATTTTTTTCTTCAGAAAACAGATTCTTCTCCTCAGATATTTCGAATTGAAAGAGTCAATCAACTGTCAGAGAAGAAAGTCATTGCAGTTCAACTTTTACCACCAGGATGCTGAAAAAAATTTGGATTCCACAACCATACACAAGTTCTAGACTTTCAAAAATCTCTACAATATTAATGTTTTTACGTGATCATTCTGTCATTTTGGCAAATCATGAAACCCATATTCTATATTTTTGTGAAGGTGGATTATTCAGCTTTTTTGCTTTAGACAGAAGGTTATGAAATATGAGTGGTTTTGGAAGATGCTTCCATAAAAATGTGAGATGTATTATTCAATTGCCACGTAAGATTTTCTGATTTAAAATATCTTGATATATTCTGTTAAAAGTAAATAATCTGTACTATAACACATACTTATTTTAGATACTAGGCAAACATCACAAAAATACAGGCTTCTGATATTCATACTTTCCGTCAGCTGGACACACTTAGCCTTCATATTCTTAAGACAGCTGTTAACTTTACTAATTCTGCAGTTCTTGGATGAAATTATTCTGCAATGGTAATGCACATTTGCATTTAAAATCCCATCTTAGGCTATTATCTATTTCTGTATTATCCTGAGAGCATGTAAATAGGCAGAACTTGGTTGAGTTCAGTAGAGGTTTGTCAATATGCATCTGCTTGGTAGCTAGTTGCTTATTTTTGAAGTAATATGTAATTTAGGAAGATGGGTTTTGCAAGTAGGTACTATGGTATTTACCTTTTCCTCAGATGACAGCTAAAATATACACACAACATGAGAATGTTTATTTATTATGATGAGACATTATGTACTGGGTTCTAGAGAGAATTCAGCTAAAATTAAAATAACACTCTTTTGTTCTGCTGCATTCAGATTCTGCAAGAGTCATCTTTTAAGTGAAAATTTTCCATCAAGAGAATTACAGTTCGGCCTTGTATTGAATGTGCAGCATTTTACCTTATCTGTATCTCAGTCTATGAGTACATAGACCGTTGCATGAAAGCTATTGGTAGGAGAAGAAGATGGAAACAGTGCCTTGTCCGTTCTCACTGATTTAAGTAGGAATCTGTATGCTTTAGATATAAAGATCATATTTTTCTATTTTATTCAGTTTAAAATCCCATCCTTTTCATGTCTCTCTTATGTCTGGCTTGATTGGACTTTTAGTTTTCAGGGTTTTGCGCATGTAAATATTAAGATATATTATTATCTATGAACATGATCAAGTTTATTTGTAAATTGAAACTCAGAATCATGGAATGACCTGAGTTGGAAGGGGCCCATAAAGATCATTGATTCCAGCTCCTATTCCTGCATAAGACAATCCCAACATTCACCACGTGTGTCTAAGGGCATTGTCCAAATGCTTCTTGAATATTGTTAGGCTCTGTGCCATGACTGCTTCCCTGGGGAGCTGTTCCACTGCTCCACCACCCTCTGAGTGAAGAACTTTTTGCTAATACCCAACCTAAACCTCCCCTGGCACATTTTTGTGCCACTCCCTTGAGTCCTATTGTTGGTCACCAGAGAGATCAGTGCCTGCTCCTCCTCCTCCCTTTGTGAGGAAGCGGTAGATGGCTATGAGGTCCCCCCTCAGTCTTCTCCTCTCCAGGCTGAACAGACCAAATGAAATCAGCCTCTCCTTATGTGATTTCTCCTCTAGACCCTTCACCATCTTTGTGACTTCCTTTGGACACTCTCTAGTAGTTTTATATCCTTTTATCCTGTGGTGCCCCAAACTATACACATTACTTGAGGTGAGGCCTCACCAGTGCAGAGCAGAGTGGGACAATCACCTCCCTCCACCAGCTGGCAATGCTGTGCTTGATGCACCCCAGGACACGGTTGGCACCTCTTGGCTGCCAGGGCACACTGCTGGCTCATGTTCAACTTGCCATTGACTAGAACCCCCAGATCCCTTTCCGCCGGGCTGCTCGCCAGCCTCTCTCGCTCCAGTCTGTATGGATATCCAGGGCTGCCGTGTCCCAGGTACAAAACCTGGCACTTGCCCTGGTTAAACTTCATGTGGTTGGTGATTGCCCAGCTCTCCAGCTTGTCTCGATCCCTCTGCAGGGCCTCTTTGCCCACAGGAGGAACTTGGGGAACTTGGTTAGTAAACCTGCAACTCCGTAACTGTAGGTTAGTGGTACAAAACTGTCCTTGCATTTCATGTGAATAATTTTCCTCCTTATTTCAGTGCGAACTCCCTGTAATCCAAGGCCAGAATGACAGAAGGCTTAGAAATTCTCATTTTAAATGCAAATTCACATAATGATTAATTTTGATATGTGTACTGAAAATCATGGTTTCATCCAAGTTTTGGAGACATCCTCTGTTTTCTTAAATCATTTCAAATCAAATTAAATTAAAATCTGTCTGTTTCCAATGTTTTTACTTTATCATAAGGAGATCACAGTGCAGTTATTTGTGTAGTGTGTTACGCCACCTGCTATCCCAGAAGAGTTTATATAATGTAATTTATTCAATTAAAGATAAACAAACAATGTAATAAAAAGGAAGCTTCTCTGACATGGTTTGTTACAGGAGAAGAGAACAGATTTCAGATTGTAGCTTATAAAAGGAATCATTTTGAGCCCTTTTGAACAGATTTTACTACATATACAGCTCACAGTTGTCAGAATTGGCCAGTCAAATATTTACATAGCTTATCCAAAAGAGATTAATAGCCACCCTACACCCCACCTCCACAGGGGAAAGAAGTATTTTAAAGAGAAGGACTGAGTAGACAGAAGTATGCTGTTAGCCTAGCAGTGTTAGCTTATCATTCTTTGATTATTTTTCTGCAAAAACTCCGGTGCTTTGAAGGGAAACTAACCACAAATTTATAGCTGAGCGTTTTGTGCAACCTTTTCTTACTAGATTAGTTTCTTTCATTTCAATAACTTTCTAGAAGTGAATCTTAATAACTATGTATTTCTGAGTAGTGTACATACATCCTCAACTACTTTTTCACTGGGAAAAATGTTGCATATAGGCTTTACTAAGACTTTCAGCACTATCTCCCATGAGATCCTCACAGAGAATCTAATAAAGTGTGGGCTAAATGAGTGGATAATGAGTTGGGTTGAAAACTGTATGAACAGATGACCTTAGAGGACTTATCAGTGGTAAAAAGTCTACTTGGAGGCCAGTGACTAGTGGTGTACCCCTGGGGTTGTTACCATGCCAATGATGTTCAACACCTTCATTAATGACCTAGAAGGTGGCACAGAATGCACCCCCAGCAAGTTTGCAGTTGATGTAAAACTGAGTGACTCATACACCAGAGGGTTGTGCTGCCATCCAGAGGGACTGTGATGGGCTGGAGAAATGGGCTGACAGAAACATTATGAAGTTCAACCAGGCAAAATGTGAAGTTCTTCATCTCGGAAGGAATAACCTTAAACACCAGTACATGCTGGAGAACAGCTGCCTGGAAAGCAGCTTTTCCAAGGAGGAGCTTGGAGTCCAGGTGGACAAGCTGATCATGATCCAGTAATGTGCCCTCACAGTAAAAAACACCAACAGTACCTTAGGCTGCATTAGGACGAATGTTGCTAGAAGCTTAAAGGAAGTGGTCTTTTGTCTCTACTCAGCACAGGTGAGGCTGCATCTGAAGTGATATGTCCAGCTTGGGGTTCCGCAGTACAAGAAAGTTATATACTTACTGGAACAAGCCTAGTGAAGGATCAGTAGGACGATTAAAGCACTGTAACATCTTCCGTATGAGGAGAAGTTAAGAGATCTGTGGTTGTTCAGTCTGAAGAAGAGAAGGCTCAGAGCAAACTTATCAATGCGAGTAAATCCCGAGGGAAGGGAAGACAGATAGGCAAGTCAGACATTGCAGTAGAGCCCACTAATAGGATAAAAAAAACCAGGCACATGAAATTCCATATAGAAGAAGAAATTATTTTTACTGTGAGGGTGGTCAAGCAAGTTGGCCAAGAGAGGTTCTGGAGTCTTCACCTGTGGAGATATTTAAAACAAAATAGTGCACGGTTCTGGACGACCTACCCTAGCTAGTCCTGCTTCAGTACGTGTGTTGGACTAGGTGATCTCAGGAGTTCCCTTCAAACCTCAGTCTTTCTGTGATCCTGTGTTATGAAGTCCTGCACAGTTGCTATGCTCTTTACATTACCCTTCAATGTATCACTATATGAATTTCCTTAGCAGTAGGACATCTTTTATTGTTTCAGAGGCAAATTTAGTCCTTCACTGCTTGCAAGTATTCTGCAAGTGAGAATTCAAATAAACACTTGCAGAAACACTTCAGAGCACACAAGAATTTTGAAAATAAAAAGATTTTACAACAAATAGGAGACAATGTAAAGCCCTTTCTAGAAAAAAAGGTATAAAATTAAAAAAATGTGATTTTAAAATTAAAATAAAGTAGTCAAAACTCCCTTTTTTCTGCTTCCATTAATATTTTCGTATTTTCAGACAACTGTGCTGTACACTTCAGATTCAAATTTCACATACTCTCTATTTAGCAAATTCTGCAACACTATCCTTAAAAAACCCAATTAAGTTATTGTATGCAAAGGCCATTTCAATACTTTAAAGCTTCTTTGACCAGAGATAGTGTTCGAAGGTAATTTTAACAACACCTGGTTTCAATGCAAATGTTTCAATCTGAGCAGCACAGCACGTCCCTGTGATTTGGATTACAATAGTACAGTCAGTTTGCAGACACATTATATTTGTGTCTAAAATGAAAAAGAAAAATCTGTGCTAATACAACAAACATGCAGTCATTCTGTTACTTCTTGTTGTCTTTTGGATATAGAGTCCTAATATTTCCCTCACATCTTTTAGCACAGACTTGAAGCACCTGTATAATGAATGCTGAATTATAGAAATAGTTTGGCTAAAGCAGCCATCTAACCTGTAGGACATGTGTCTACTGTGAGACCTGGAGTGCTTTGCAGCATACTCTGGTTGCGTTCTGACTCCAGAATCAGATGAGAAACGGACACACCAGCTTTGCTCCCCATTAGTAAACAGAGAGCTCACAGTTGCCACAAGTGCCATCTTACCCCCAAAGTTAAAACCTACAATCCTTTTGCCCCCATTTCCAAAAGAAAAAAATCCTGGAGAGGCACAGTAATATCTTACACAGAATAATGATGATACAACACCATTGACAGAGTAGACTTTGTGTGATGGTCGCTTTCCTAGTCACAATATATCTGAGGCAACTTATACAGCTTGCATTTTAGTGATCCTTCGATATACCTAATGTGGTGCTGTTAATCTGAGATGAATTAGCTCAAAATACAGTCATAAAACATATTTGTTTGCTTGTGAGGGGAATTCTGTAGGATCAAAATCCAAGACACACCAGAACACCTTCAAAGTGAGACATAGATTGTATGAATTCCTATTATGTCTCTTTGTGACAAATCTTTGTATTTCACTATAAAATACGAGCACTAAGAGGAATAAAAGCAAGCCATCAAACTGAGAGAAATAACACTTCTGGCTTATGAAGGCTTTCTAACCAAACATCAAGCAGCACTTCAGATGGATCAAAGCATGTTAATAAAACCTATTGGTTCTTTGCCTGTGTTTTGGCATCCTGACACCTTATTCAGGTAACATTCACTATGCTATCAAGATAAACAGCTTATCTATTTCAGAGATCCCTTTTTTAAATTTTTCTAATACAGTTATGAAATCACCATTTTGTATTACACTGAAAACTGCAAGAAATTTGAGCATATGCTATGTATTACAACACATACACGCTCGAAAATCTATAAATGCTTTTTGTTGATTTGAAATGCTCACTCATGCATTTTTTCTGAAGACATAAATGGCTTGAACACGTTCATGGAGTCCTCTTACCATTATGAGGCAACCTGTTTACTTATAAGTTTATTTATTACACCTGGAGAACAACATGATGAGCCCTCTGATGCAAACACAGAGACTGTTGGGGGAATACATACATGGGAAACAATAGCTATCATTCTTCATAGACAGCACTGCATGTCTTTTACAGCATTACTCAGACCTGTGTCTACATGGAGGAAGAAGATAGCATTTTTAGCTTCTCATTGCCTTTGTTCCTTCCCCTAGAGTTGCAGTCTGTTTCCTGTTTTTGTTGGTTATCTCCTGTTCCAACGTTGCACATGCTGCAGGTGTGTGCAGTCCCTTGGCATACCTAAACATAGATTATTATGGTGGTCTGGCAGAAGGCAGGCTCAAAGGGTATTCAGATACAGTGTTGTAGCTGGGTTTTCAGCAGAAATGTGATTAACAGTAATTTATTGAGTACTTTAATTCCCTCTTACCTACTAAAACGGGAAACATTATCAGGGATCCAAGAAGGTAATTCACAAAAGCTTTTGAAAACCTGCAGGAAGTTGAAGAAAAGAGTGCTTACATTCTTTTCCCCTTCTCTTTCTGCTTTTCAAGGCTTGTCTGAAATGCTGCTACCAAGACCCAAGGATCATCCCTTCTCCTTTCCTTAAGAATCTGTGGCAATCGTCCCCAGAGATAAGCAGGCTAACCTAGCAGTCCACCACCACTGAAAAAAAAGGTCCTGTTTCACCACTGACTCGCTCCCTCTGTGCTGCCAGCCATGTGCTTCCCTAATTTGCCTTGCACCCCTGTGGTCCTTGCCTTACCCCATACTGAGCTTTCTCAACTTAGCAACTAAGAGGAAATAATAAAAAGAGTGATTTAAAAAAGCAGGTAGTTCTGGACTGGTTAGATGAATTGGATCATGGGATGTCCAGCAGACACTGGGGAGGATCAGAATAATATGTTTAGGAATATGGAAAGTCAAGTGGGACTGCCCCTTTCTAACAACTCTCAGACTTCAGATGCCCTGGAAACCTCAGACTAAGCTGCCTCTTCAAATCAGAAAGAAGAGAGCAAGAAGAAAGAGAGGGACCAGTTCCAGACTTTTAGATAATTTCTGCTGTTCATACAGCAAAAGGATTTCACATCAGTTCCCTCAAGTAAATAAAGTCAAATGATTAAGCAATAATTATTACTTATTAATAATTATAGTCAGACTCGATCCTAAAATAGAATGCATGTAACAATTACATGATTTATTATGAGGTGATTAGACAAAACTTGTAGTCTTCGGGGCCTGAAACCAAGTTAGATGCTTATGAGATTTTTTTGGTTGCTTTGGTTTTTTTCCCCCTTCCTAGTTTACCCAGTTTCTCTGCCTTGCACACACAGTTTCCCACAGATAAAGAGCTTGGCAACAAAGTCTATACATTGAAAAATATGTTTAGTATAGCTCCAAGGTTAGTAAGTGACTGTAAGCACAGACAAATGTTAATGGAATATGGTACATTTCTGTCTTTATTCCCTGATCAGGTACAGATCATTAATATAGTGCCCAGTGACAGGGGAATAGTGTGGCTAGTGATGTTGTATCACCATTTCAGAATAGGATCTCTCACATCTAGTATTTCATCAAGGTGTCACCACATCTATAGAAAGTCAGGAGTGCTCCTGGCCCTCATGATTTGTAGTGCTTCAAGTTAGCTTACACTTAGAACAGTGTTCGTTTTGTTTCCCTCACTGAGGAAAAATGTTTTATTTTGCTGAAAAATTGTTAACAAATTGTTAAAAGTATTTCTTGGATAGTGGCAGTGAATCTTTTATTTCATTTGATCATGTAGAACTGTAAATTGATTTGCCTTTTTGTGTTTCCCTGACTTTACCAACCAAATGAAAAGGTTTTGAAAACACGTCAGATTTGATACAACACTTCAAGCAGATGAATGGTGATTTTGGGCAACTACTAATGATTAATTTCTTTTGGTATCTTTGTGCCCTAGAGGTGACCATAGAGTATCAAATAGGGAAAAAAAAAATGCAAAAAAACCCAAACAAAATTCCATAAAACACAGTATTTCATCAAGGCTGTAAAAATGTGCAACTTTCAGATCTCATATATTATTGTTTTACTATGTCTTTTTTTCCTTCCCTATTACTGATCTGTCTTATTTTATTAACATAAATTAAATAAAATTTTGAATGAACATATTTGCAATAGTTCTCCAGAGCAAACAAAATGAAATCTGCCAATTCATTTTGTAAATAGGCCTTGGTTACATTTTGCACTTGCTCCATATTCATACTCCTTTAAGAGGCTTTGCAGATGGCAAACTACATACAGATTGTTGAGAAAACTCTAGAATTATCATCTGAGAATGTTCCCATAGTCACACTTTCTCACTGATACCTCTGCATATTCATAGGCATTTGGGAATTTACACTGAGCACTTAATGCTTCTCATCCACCTCTTCTCCCTCCTGCCCCAACCTGCACAGAGACTGGATTGTCATTCATTTCCATTATTTGAAGTACTCTTATGCCTGAAGAATGTACTTTGTTTTCAGCAATCATATGTTGCCACATTAAGTACATTGCACAAATGTTTATGTGGAGAACACAAAACCTCTATGAGCAATGTCTTCTTTTCTAAAGGTGAAAAGCTCACAATTTTACTAAACTCAATTCGTACATAACGGACACAGATTGATGGTTTAAGTAGGGTAAATGACTATGTTGGAGACACACAAAAAAACCCCTAAGCCCATTGTAATTTTGTTTAATATTATTTTATTGACAATTTTCCATAAAGAATAAGGAGTCCAAAAAGAATGCATGTGGACTCCTCAAGCAAATATTAAGGAAAACATCAGCACAGCGGAACTTGGATCTGCAACAGTGAACAAACACATTAGCTTATTCAGCATCTTCAGCGTTTTAATAGATATATACTTGTGGATATGAAATGCAAGGTTGAAAACTGTTAGTCATTTATTATAGACCACCAAAAGACAGCTACCTAAGGCCTTTTCAACAATATTTCTTTCAATATTGTATTGATTTTGCAATAATCATACCACTCATAGAATCAGCATAGGAATATTGGAATATGTATATTCAACACATAATGCAATATGTTCACTCATAGGTAACACATCACCACTTGGCCTTTAGAAAACCTGCGGTGGTATAGAATTTCTTGCATGTAAAAGTTTATCCTATTTAGGGCCCATAAGTAACAGTGCAATACCAATTAATCTACATTTCTATCATTTCACCTAGTGACAACAGAATAGTGTTATACAGTTATACAAACTGGGGCTAAACATTGGCTCTTCAGATATTTTCCGGATGCTCACAATAAAGAAAATGGAAGATCGCAGAGGCTGAAATAGGCAATCTATTTGCACCATGTTACTTCAAGTCATCCAGCTACCTGGGAGCCTAGACTATCTAATGACGTCTCCGGAAAGCAATGCAAAATAACAAGAGTTTGCTCTTATTTCCAGCCTCGAGTGCTCCAGGGCTCTCTGACTACAGAAGGTGCTCCAGCTCAGTCAGACAGTACAACTAACTTCATGATACGATACAGCAATTTGCTTCTTCCTGCTCAGGTGTGGTTTATGTTGCTATATGAACTGGTGCAGGGGAAAAGTAGAACTACAGCTCTGTCCACTTGCAATAATTTGTGGAGCACTACTCAGTTGCAGTCTGCACCTCTGCAGGCTCTTGCTTTATCCCTCCACTTGTTTTAATTCAGTGGCATGCAGTCAGACACAGTTTTTTAACATGACCAGTGATTTATTTTTATTTTATCCTCCTTTTGCTTCGAGATTTGTCCATTCAGTTCATTTCTAAGCTGTGCTGTGCCATTGCTCCTTAAAACAGCTGTACATAGTAAGTTCAAAACTACCTCTTCTTTTCGTTTGATCATAGTCATGAAAAATTTTTTCCTTTTTTCCCAATGTACTTCTACTGATATACATCTGACGCATTAATTTTTTTATCATTGTCCCCATGTAAGTATTAGATTTTGTAAATTCATTCAGAACATTCTTGATTGCTGCTGAGAAGATACAAGAATTCAAATAAGAGTGAGATTGTCAACTATAGCTGCAGAAAATAGTCAACTGATAGTGACAAACCTTTCAGATAGTTTTCTTTAAACTCATTTTGCAAGGTAAACGAATTTTGATATAATCAAAGAAAGAGTACTTATAATACCCTAACTTGGAAGTGAAGTTTGTTAACAGAAAAGAATCCAAGTGGGATACAGCTGAAGGACCCTAGAAAAAGAGAAATTGAGTTGATCCTTGTTGATGTGACATCATGAGACAACCTAAGGGATGGATAAGACCTGTTTAGTTGTGGCTACATCTGTGATAAGTTCTATGTTAATAAGATAATGCATATTTCTAAGAAGAAGATTACGTCCCACACTGTTCTGAATAATTTGTATTCTCAGGCCTCCTTACTCCTTTTTTTTTTTTTTTTTGTAGATGTGTGTTTGTAACAACTTCTGGAACAAGAATTCTATGAAAAATCTGTTTCAATCTCTCCCTTTTTTTTTTTGAAAACTCACAGAGAACTATTCCTCATTTTAGTGCAGATAATTGTGGTTTTATAACAGAGAATTCCTCTGTCTTCAAATTAGGCTCTGCAGAAAACTGACAGTTCTAAGATAACCTTCAGGTGGCCACTGGAGCTTTTGCTTTAAAAATGATAAATTATCTGTCGCATTTAAAGCAGTGATATTTGTACTACTTTTTGTATTTTTGACTAGCTAACTACAAAGAGTTCTGTGCCTAAGGAGGGCAACACAATACCTTGCAGTAGAACAGGTTATATTGAATTCTAAGACCCTTTTGAGAAGGACGAAACAGACAGAGAAGTGATGGCAAAGGAAGTTGAGAAGAACAGGAAGAATTAGTGATATTTTGGGAAGTGAAGGTAAAATAAATGGGCAGAGATTTAAATGGGGTTTTGGACTGAGTCAATGGAAAGTGTGGGTAATATCTGTACAGGACTCATTCTCTCTCACTTACTCAAATGGTCTGACCTTGGAGTATAAGTTCATTCCTATCCCAAAATCACTCTTTTCCTCATGTGTTGTAAATAAAAAAAAGAGAGAGAGACATAAGCACTGGCCAAGCCAGTACTTACTAATTCCCAGTACCCTGTAGGTGTCTAAGGTGTCTACCCACACAACCTGGGATAAAATTGCCTAATGGGGAGAAGTGGAACTACTTGCTGACTTACGACATGTTCTGTCATATGGAAAGGGAATAGGTTCATAGTTCTTAAAAAAGGGAGAAAATAAAATAAAAAAGCCTGGAAAGATATATTTTCTGCTGTTATCTTCAAAGAAACACGATTTTCAGTATAAACGACAATTCTTCCTGGAGGGTCTCTGCTCTATGTCCTACCTCTTGGCAGCAGCCAGATGAACCATATTATTTATCCCTGGCGGGATAAATAGATATCTGAGATCCATACAACATGTAGATCAACATTTCAGACTTCTGTAAGGCCTTTGAAATGGTCCCCCACAACATCGTTCTCTATGAAGTGTTGACATACGCGTTTGATAGGTAGACTGTTTGGTGGATGAGGAATCATTTGGATAGTCACTACCAGAGGGTTGTGGTCAACATCTCAATGTCACGGTGGAGTATGGTGACACATGCTGTCCCTCAGTGGTCTATTTTTGGACAGGTACTCTTTAATATCTTCATCAATGACCTGGAGAGTGGGATTGAGTGCATCCTCAGCAAGTTTGCAGATGGCACTAAGCTGAGCGATATGGTTGACACACCTGAGGGATGGGATGCCATCCAGAGAGACCTGGACTATCTTGAGAAGTGGGTCCATGTGAACCTCATGAGTTTCAACAAGGCCAAGTGCAAGGTTCTGCACTTGGATTAGGGCGAACCCTGGTATCAGTACAGGCTATGAGATGAAGGTGCTGAGAGAAGCCCTGGCAAGAATCACTTGGGGGTACCAGTGGATGAAAAACAGGACATGAGCTGGCAATGGGCACTTGCAGTCCAGAAAGCCAACTGCATCTACGACTGCATCAAGAGAAGTGGGGACAGCAGGTGGAGGGAGGTGATTCTGCCCCTTGATTCCCATACTCTGTCCAGCTCTGGAGTCTTTAGCACAGGAAAGACCTATTGGAATGAATCCAAAGGAGAGGCACAAAAAAGTTCAGAAGAATGGAACACCTCTCATATGAACAAAAGTTGAAAGAGCTGGGATTTTTCAACCTGTAGAAGAGAAGGCTCCAGGTATTCCTTATTGTGGCCTTTTAATACTTAAAGGCAGCCTATAAGAAAGATGGGGAAAAAAAATTTTAGCAGGGCTTGTTGCAATAGGACAAGGGGTAATGGCTTTAAACTAAATGAGGGCAGATTTAGACTAGATACAAGGAAGAAATTTTTTACTGTGAGGGTGGTGAAATACTGGAACAGGTTTCCCAGAGCAGTAGGAGAAGCCCCATCCATGGAGACATACAAGGTCAGGCTGGATGAGACTCCCGATCTAGTTGAAGATGTCCCTGCTCATTGCAAGGGCTTTTGGACTAGATGACCTTTAAGGGTCCCTTTCAACTCAAACCACTCTATGAGAGTGGTTGGACACAGTCAATGTGTCTAACTATAACACTTGGCAGCTTTACTCACCAGTTGCCAGTCCTAGTGCTCTGGTATTACACCTGAATTTTAGTGATTGTGTGCTACAGCCATACAAATGCCAGAGTGGTAAAAGGAATATTTGTAGCAGCTTTGTAGGAAGTGATAACTTAAAATGCATCAATATAACCACAGGGTTTCAGGAAAGGAGAAAATACTTAAGAACAATTATTCCAGAGAAGGGATTATGCACAAATGGCATAGAAACAAAGCAAGTATTTCAAACAAATATGATTAAATAAGCATACTATCACCTTTAAATGCATGTGTTTATATTGATAGTACTCTAGTAAAGTGTTTTAATGGGCAAGGTTGATTTGAGACCATGAAGTTTTTAGTTTTAAGAGTTATTAGTTATTAGGAGTTATTAGAAAACTGGGTTTTTTTAACAGAAGACACTTTCCCCCAACATTAGCTCATATAGACAGCTTCAGACACTGTAATTAGCTGAAACAAACAAGTTGCTGCTTACCTGTAAACTTTTATCAGCTTACAACCTTCGATTAGATTAGATATATAACCTATATAGAAACATCAAAGGTCTGAAGTGCTTTCAAATATAAGTACATAAATCATAAATTTTTAACTACCTATATTATAGGGATGAAGCAGCTTTATATCCCTACTGAAATCCATTATTGTGCTTTCCATTTGCAGTGTGTTTATCACAAACAATCACAGTGGACAAAAGCAGAATTTGTGAGAACAAACTCTGTAGATTCAACCTACTCTGTTCTTTATAATGAAAATAATTTATTTTTGCAACCTATGGGTTTTTGACATCATTGCCAGTATTTGAAATCTTCATTTTAGTTTCTGTGGGAAGCTGAGCAAAGATAGATAGACGAAAAATGTTTTTATCACAGAGCAAGTTCGGATATATACCATGATGAAGTTTCAGTTTACTATTTATAATAAAAAGAATTTTAGATTTTTTTTTCTGCAGAAATAAATCAGTGTCTGTTGGAATAGATTTTTTTTATGCCTGTGATCTACTACCTCCTCAAACAATGCCTTATAAATGCCTACATGATTGCATGTGTAAATCTTGTCTTCTGAGATGCCTTAAGGTGTGGAAACAACAGCAGCTGGAAGTTTGTGTTCTTGTTTCAAGAGCCCAAACCAAAAGTTGTAGTGGAAATTAATGAGAATATCATTTGCAGAAAGATGTCTAAGATGTGTTAGGGAGTAAGTGCATTGATGAACTGGTGGTATGGTTAGAGAAACACTTTAGCATGTTTTTTAAGCCATCCACTGATGCTGTGCTTTCCTTGTTTCTCCTGATCATTTTGTTTTGGAGAAAACTATCATAGAATCTTCCAGTTGGAAAAGACCTTTGAGATCATTGAGACCAACCGCACCCATCATACGCTAAATCATGTCCCTCAAAATCTCATCTATCCTTTTTTTAAACACCTCCAGGGATGGTGACTGAACCACCTCCCTGGGCAGCTGTGCCAGTGCCTGACCACCCTTTAGGTAAAGAAATTCTCTCTAATATCCAGTCTGAACCTCCCCTGGTGCAACTTATGGCCATTTCCACTTGTCCTATCACCTGCCATTTGAGAGCAGAGATCAACACCTGCTCTGCCACAGCCCCCTTTCAGGCAGTCATAGATAGCGATGAGGTCTTCCCTCACCCTCCTCTTCTCTGGGCTAAACAACCCCCATTCCCTCAGCTGTTCCCTGTAGTACTTGTTCTCCAACCCATGTGTTCTCCAACTAGTAATTTGGTCAACAGGTTCCAGCTGCAGTGGGTGGGAAATAAATGTGCAGGGAAATGGATGTAAGCTCCTCTACACCAACTATATCATTCCGTTCCTCTCTGGGTTGCGCTGTCTTTTAATGAAGAACGCATGGCTACAAGAATGAATCCTTACCAGATTTTTGAAGTCCACCATAGGAAAACCCCCAATCCTTATGGGTTTTTTTTGTAACATGACTTCCCTTTGAACGTGAGAGAACTGTAAACAAGAAGCATGCATTTGAAATATGGGGCTCTGAATATTCAGGGCACATGGCTGTAAGGAAATAGGAGTTCTTTTCCTGTTTGCTCAAGAATCTGAAAACCCTTCTCTGCAAAGGAAACCTCATCATACACAAACAGGCAATCTACAGACAAACCAGATTTCACTAAATATTGATCTGACCCCAAAGCATTCTATTTAAAATTTTGTGTGGACAGTCATTTTTATATAGGAAAAGTAAAGAACGAAACTACTACCAGTCTCTGACTGTTTCATAATATGAAACCTGACTTCATGATAATCAGGTTATGCCCCTCCTCAAAGAGTATAAAACAGGGTAAAAAATACTAAATTCTTTTACTTAACACTATACTGAAAATACACACTCTTCACGTGAACAGAATATAGTCATTTCTTACTTTTTTTTTTATTTATTGGTTAGATCTTGGTTTGTTTATTTTTAATTATCTGTGCTATGACCTGAGATCATTAATTATTTCTCTGCAAAAACAAGGTAGACCTCAGTGATTTTTCTCCTGACTTAATAAATATCCAGAAGAATATGAATAAGTAAAAATCTCGATATCAACCCAGCCAAAGGTTCTTTCTACAGGTAATGAGAGTTAGGAGGAAGGTCTCATTTCATGCATGTGTGGCTTTTTGAGGGTTTTCTTTCAGTGTTTTATAGTGGTCTTTTTTATCTCCCACTGAAAAATACAGGAACAGAACCACTTAAATAATAATTCCTTAGGTATTCACCTAACCAGATAAGTTAGCAAAGGAAGTTTCTGATTGATGTTAACTTGTTCAATAAACAAATGACAATCAAGACTTTTTTCCCTGCATCTATAGAAATATTTTGTTCCGCTTTATGTGAAATGTTTCAATCCATATACATAGAAACCAAAGTAGACTGCTAAAACTAATAATAAGGAATTAATTATTTTAATGCAAAGGTCCAGTGCATTTACCTAGCAAATCTAAAGGCTAGCTAGATCTTCCTTCCCCTAAATGATATTCAGATTTTCCTAGAAGAATAGTCCAACCTGCTGTTTCAAATATGCTGGAACAAGTTGCTCTGGATACCCTATAGTGATGTCCTTTGTCTTCATATGAATTATTTAAATATATTTTGAAAAAGGAACTAGAAACTAGGGAAATGGTTTTGTCTAAGACTACAGTGTCACATATTTTTTCTTTTGATCCGATTAGTATTTAAGTATTTTGTAAGCAGTTGAAAAACTCCATATACAAAACCTTTAATTGCAAAGTGGATTGTCCATATTCTAATAATATAACAATTTATGTCAAGTGGAGTAATACAAGAGATTGAGATCCTTTTCCCTCAGAACAAATTATCATCTTGCAAAAAAATCCCTTCTTATGTGAGAAATACAGATTTAAATATCTAAGAAAAAAAGACACTACTTTCATCTGGGCAAATGGTCTAGACATAGTAACAGAAAGCAGCTGCTACTATTCTGTCACGAAACAGAATCTATATATTGATTTCAAACAAATATAACTTGGTGAACTTCATCTTAAGTCACAAGTAGCTCTGAATAGCTTAAAGGTGAAGTAAACAGACAATAGGAAACTAACAAGTGATTAGATATTATGCTTTTCATTTCAATGGAAGAAAAAATAAACCATAAATTTTTATTATAATATTTAAAGAATTAAATGTACTTTCATAACTTTATTCTGCATTAACTATGTTTATTCCTCTTTAAATAATTTCCTTTATATGTCAAAGCACTAAATTCAGATACATAGGTATCCATTTTATTTGAAATAAATTTTTATATAAGATGCTCTCAGACCAATGACTATGCGGTAAACCATAATCTTATTTCCATACTGGTTTTTGGACAGTGTCATATATGTAGACATCAATTTTCTTTCTTCTAGTGAAATATTTCTCATTATATTGAATTACAACAAAGTTGTGATGGGGGAGATTTCTTTCTGATAAAACAACAGGCTTACTGACAAGGGCTGATTAGTAGTTAGCTCTTTCAGTAATGTATTTTCTAAATGAGAACCTCTGTTTCCCAGCCACTCTCTACTTACAGGGTGAACTGCTTTAGTTTAATTTCTAAATGCCAAATTCTCTCAAGGATTCTCATAAACTTCTGAGACAGAATTGATAAACTGGTTTTCATACTCCCTGAGGGAAAGCCACAGTAATTCTGCCTTTCACACTGATATGTGGAGAACTGACCAGTCCAAAACAGCATTACCAGTGTCCTGAACTATATGGCCTTAACAGGCCACTCTTCTTCACGAATATGTCAATAATACCTACCCATGACTTGATGATAATATCCTTACTATCTATCTTTAAGTAAGGTAATTAAAATGTGCATGGATCAGGGCTGCAAATTAAATATAGCAATGCTTGGAAACAGGTTTTAAAAGTGTAGTGGATTGACTTTTGATCCATGGAAGTATTCCACATCTTCCTTTAATGTAACCCAACATATAAATAGGGTGTAGATAAAAGAGTACACTCTCTTCTTCTTCCAGCAAGGCTGCGGAGCAGAAGGTCCCTGCGTTGGTCCTGTCTGCTGCCGAGCCTGCGGAAAATTTTTAACAAGTTGGATTTGGCCGTCCGGCTCTCCACGGGGGAGGTGGCGTGGTAAGATTTCATGAATTCTTTACTTCGTTAGTTACTGGGTGTTATAGTTGTATTCTGGGTGTTATATAGAACCTTTTTGTCCTTTTTCCCATTTCTCTTCCCCTCTTCCCTTGCTCCATTGCATATACTTGCGGTGTAGTTGTTTGTATTTAGAAAAATACAGAAATATATATATTTAGTGTGATTTTGGTTTCTTCCATATTTTTTTTTTCTTTTTTCTTTGAAAGGGGAGAAGTTTTAGGAGAAAGGCAGACTGAGTGGTTGGAGAGCTTGGGAAAACTAGCTCAAACCAGCTCAAAAAGCTAACATTAAGCACGAATTGTTGCTCATGTCCTACTCAAATGTAAAGAAAAAAGCTAATATTGCCTTGTGGATATTTAATTTGAAAATTTTTACTCACACAACAAGAAATTTCCATATAGTATTCTTTTAATATACTGCAGGGTACTGATAATGTTTCCCAAAAGGTTGATTTGGGTTTGCTTCCAAGAGTAAGGCAAAGTTTCTTGGAAGAACAACTTGCTTGTACCTTCAAAATGCCAGTCAAACTTCTATCTACATTTCTTCCTGTGTAGCTGATCTCTTTGTCTGTCTTGTTAAGAAAATGTGACACTGAGCATGGATAAGAGCAATGGAAGGAGAGCTGACTTCAAACTTTACAGAAGTGACACCAGCAGTCTGGGAAAAGCCAACACAAAGCCTATCAAGTACTGTGAGTATCCCTCTAATTGATAGGGTATGCACTTCTGCTGGAAGTGACATTTCATGACTTTGGAACCTTCTTGCTCCTACACAATCAATTTTAGCCTTTTCTAGGCAACAGGGCAGGAAAATTCTCCCCTGTTAAGATTCATTTCTTTAAAAAATAAGAAATGCTGTAATTCTGATAATACTCAGTGTGCTTTGTTATTTTTAGTCTGGTATAGTTTATACTAAAAGACGGCTGAGATTTTTAACTTGCCTCCATTTGCAAGATTCTTCTCTCATGAATGAGATTTTAGCTGTGCTTTTTATTAGAAATAGGTTTACCAATTTAACCTAATATATATAATCTGACCAGAGTGTTTTGTTTTCTTTAAATTGCTGAGTGTTAAAAGGAGAGAGGAGCAAGAACTCTGTAGTTTACTGAGGTAAGGTCATAACAGTTCCTGTATTACATGATTTATAATGTTACAGAAAATTGTTCTGCTTTACAAAAACTCATCTTCCTCAGAAAAAAACTACAAATTATTGCAACTAAAATGACAGGCACTTGTTCTTTTTTTCAGAATAAATAAAAGTGATATTCCTGCTCCATGTGGCATATAGCCCGGGAACAGGAAAACAATCAGATTACCTCCAAATAATCTGTTTATTTGTCAACCATTGATTTACAAAAACGACATAACATAAAGCAATAATACAGTTGTACCTTCAAAGACCACAACTGATTCTATGCTAGATATGCTTTTGTATTACAGCTCTATCTATATCACTAGACAGAAACCCTCTGTATGTGTAAGAATTACCTAACTCACTTGTGTTTTTTTAGAGCGCTGTATTGACTTTGGCCTTAGGCTCAAGTCTTGGGTGCTGTCAGGTCCTGTCCAATTGTGTACAGAATCATTTTGGAAGCTTTGAAACCCCTGAAACAATGAGTTAATGAAAGTATTGACAGAATCTTAACTGAAGCATCCTAAACATGCTGCTGTAACAATAATACTATTTTTTTCCCAGAGGGAGAAATCAAGAATTACACACTATCAGGATGATATTTATTTATTTGCTAACAGGAGAGGTGTTATAATTAACAATGAAGAAATGGGTTTAACTGCCAGTAAATAGGCAAAGAATTCATCAAAATAGCACACAGAAGATTGTTCTTCTGTATTGAAAGTTGAGAAGCAGGGGACAAGAATAAGTCAAATGGAATGATATGACATAGCCTGAGCCTACCTGTCTCTGTGTTGTCATGGCATTCTCAAACATTTCTGTATGCTAATTTTTTTTCCTCTGTTCTGATTTTAACCACTCATACTTTACAGCTGCATTTGTCTATCTTTTTCTTATTAATTTCAATTTTTAATGTGACTTGTCCTTTTCTGAAGCATGTCACACAACTATCGTTTGAAAACTGTCTAACATTTAAAGCTTATGGCTTATGGCTAATAACTACCCTGTTGGCCTGGGAAGAGTTAGATGTTTCAAAAGAATAGGTTCATTTTCATACTCAGGTACCCTTTAGTCTTTTTGAGATTTTTGCCAAGAGTACAAATAGTGATGGAGAATTTTATGACATTTGTCTACCTGAAAATTTACACTCATAACTTTTTCTGTTTATTACTTAAGAAGATGAAATAATAATAACCCTCTGAAAGTTATTTAACTATCAACTCTCTTAATTATAAAATTTAAATAAATGGAAACAAGTTTAGCAATGTTTAGTCTCGTTTCATGAATAATTGCTACTTATTTTTCATTTCATTCTTTTCTATGATGTCTTATTTTTAACCACACAAGGAAAAAAACCCACATCTAAGTATTGTCATTCCTTACATTGAACATTTTTCAAGTATATTATCCAACTGCAATTCTATGAATTTGACCCTGCACTGTACTAAGTTTTTGGGCTATGTAGTTCTGTATATTTTTAAGGTATATTTCATTCTAACTGAATATATTATCAGAATGAGCACTGCTCTTACTGTATCCATCCAACTGCAAACAAAAATAGTGAATTCCTACTGTAACAGACCCATTTTAAGTTATAATAAGGGAAAAATTACAAAGAGAATGAAGCCTTCATGAGAGATTGCAGTTTGAGCTTTTTGCTTCTATCACACTGCACCTATTCCGAAAACAAAAACGGCAGTAGATCTTATAGACATGGTCTTAGATGCCTAGTTAACAGAGAAATCAACCTGAAATTTCATAAATCCAAACAACACTTTTAAAAAATGAGATCAGCGTCTTCAGCCCATTACTGAACTGCCAGACAGCAGTAAATATTAAATTTAAAGGGTGCATAGTAGATTTCTAATAAAATACTGTATTTTCAATTAAGTGCAGTAAAGTAGGGAAAACATGATATAAAGACTAAATATATAATGAACTATGGGCAGTTAAGAATTTGCCCTTAAGTCACTGAAGAGGTGATTCCCAACTTCTACAGGGACATTGGTTTAGTGTGGGCATAGATGAGAAGGACAATGTTATGTATATTACATTAACGAAAAAGCTTTTTTTTTCAACCTCACAGCAAGGTAAGCAATAAGTGACCCATCCAGATCCCTCTGCACCATCAAAACCTTTTTGTCTACTACTCCTGTTCATACATGGAAATTCTTGTGCTTTAGGGCATTGGGACTGCACACAGTTGGTTTTAACAGTTTTCACAGGACTAGATTTAACTGAAATATGAAATCTTGCCAAAATTAGCATGTTTAAAGAAGCAGATCAAGTAATTAGAATTTTCTTTCAAAAGAAAGCTGGAAAGGAGACTGATAATGCTGATACACGGCACAGTTATGCATTCAGAATGCTGCATTGTTCCTGCATCCATTTTTTTTTTTTTTTTGTGATCTTTGTTGTTCTAGTTTGGGCTAAAATAGAACACATTCTCCGGTTTTTCAGCTAAGCTTCTTTCAAACCTTCAGCTCTTGAAGCTTACTAACACAGTTTTTCAGACAATGGTTGCCCCTAGAAATATAGGTTATCACCAAGGTAAAAGGGCATTGGTATGTAGGAGGCCATTGCTCACACCTATTCCTATGTAAATTGAGAGTTGGTGGTGAAGGGGGTTGCACCTGCCGGGAGGACATACATGACAGGTGACTCAAATCTGCCATACACGTCATACTCAGTATAAAATCTTAGGGTTCCTGAGGGGCAGCATCACTTCTTCGGGGGCAAATGTTCAGGGAGGACCTCGCTTCTCTCTCTGCCCCTGAACCTCTCTGTGTGTTCCTGAATCTGGTTCCTGGATCTGGTGCTGAGTCCAGTTCTCTACCCGCACATAGCCTGAAGCATCAAGGAAGTTTGTTTTTATATATTTGGATACAGTTTACTATTTTCTTATTAATATTATTGTTTTCTTTGTATCAGTATTGTTTCATTAAAGTTGTTCTAGTTTTAGCTTCCCACCCGGAAATCTCTCTCTCTTGCATTTCCCTTTTCTCTTTCCTGAGGGGGGCACGGAACACACTGGTACTAAAGCTGTCCAGTTTTGTTACTGATCTGGCCCAGTAGGGTGCTAAATTAGGGCATTGGTACATCTACATTCCATTTCCCTCATCAGTTCAATCTCTCATCATTGTATTCAGGTAGAATAGGTGGGCATAATCATGTCACAATCAGCAAATTATTTTATGTAGGTCTGTGCTGGAAATTCTCTTACAAATCATTTGAAACAGCCTTGAAGTGGAAACAGAATTGCATCAGAAATATCCTGACAAATCGTGGTAGAAAAATGGGCTAGTGACATTTAGTACTCCTAAACCCCCCCTTTTCTTATTGTGTTCAGTGGGAAAACCAGATGTTTTCCATTTGCTTCCTATTGTACTCCAGTTATGAATGAAGTTGTATGGGTTTTATCTTGTATTAACATTCATAATAATTTATTAGCTGGTGTTGAAAAATGCAGTTTTAAAGACTGGAAAAGATTAAGTAACAATGCACAAACCTTTCTCCATGAAATGATTTATCCCTCTTTTTTTCAGCCCTGGTGTGCCCTTATTCCCCAAACAGTGCTACAGCTTCTTTCCAGCTGTCTTGATTTGGAAAATGGAGTTGAAGACCTGCAAAGAATGTGTAGCCCTGTGTGTGATGGACTGCTAGTGCCACAAATTCTTCAGAAGGCAGGTGTTGGGAAATTGGAGAAAAGAGGAAACTCTATACCACTGTAAATTTTCCTAATCTTTTTGCAGTTAGTTATGATCCAGAAAACACACTCAGGCACAAATTCTTCAGAAGGCAAGTGTTGGGAAATTGGAGAAAAGAGGAAACTCTATACCACTGTATATTTTCCTAATCTTTTTGCAGTTAGTTATGATCCAGAAAACACACTCAGGCACAAATTCTTCAGAAGGCAGGTGTTGGGAAATCGGAGAAAAGAGGAAACGCTATACCACTGTATATTTTCCTAATCTTTTTGCAGTTAGTTATGATCCAGAAAACACACTCAGGCAACGGTTCAGGTGCAGTTTTGGTTTTTTTCACCAAAAACTCAGTATTTAATTTGGATTCATCATGAATGTATTGTTGATTCTATCTATTCTTGAACCAGTATTTTATATGTCTTCTCTTTCAGCTAATCAGTCCTCATACTGTCTTTTACTTGGAAAAAGCTTAATTTTTTTATCTCCCAAGTAGGTTTTTCTACAACTTTCTCTTTGGTCAATTGTGGACAAGAGAAGGAAAGCACTCTAAAAAATCTCCAAACCTGGGTAGAATTTTCATTAGTGGTGGAATATAATCTGTTTTTAAACTTCAGTCGGTGCTATGGGCATTAGTATGACTTCTACATTAACTGAATAAAAGTAACAAAAACAATTAAAATAATAAACCGGTAGTTCAAGTTTAGAAATCTTGTCAAGTAGCCCATCTTAATCAACATGTTTCTTTTTTCTGAAAATAGGTGGTGGTCAAGCTTCCTTTTGTTTGCTGCCAGCATCACTAGATAAAAAAGCAAACATTTGTGTTTACCATTTATTGTGAATCACAGCCAAACTGTGTCTTGTTTACTAATGCAATCAATATCACAAAACAAGAGAAGATGTTTTTGTTTGTTCACCTCTTACAGTACATTGAAATTACCTTACAAAAGGGCATATGAAATGGTACAATTTTAATACCTAAAGAGGTTTGAGAACGCTTCCTATCTGTGAGGGTTTTTTCACTTTTTTTTTGAAAAATAAACCCTAGGGTTTTTTTTTATTGTACAGGAAGAGCTCTGCAAAAGTGGACTCAGAGGTTCTCCAGAGACTAGTGAATCTTTTGAACCACAATGTGTTTTGTTTTGTACAGTGGTACTGTCTTAACTGTTCCTCTCATTAAACATCAAGATTTTCAATTCTCACCCAATCTGATGTTAATAAAAAATAATCACTATCAATATTGTCATTTTTCAGGTCTTCCAAAATATGTACTTACTAAAAAATATCTAGCTACCTGAAGTTGAGGTGTCTTTCTATATAGGATTCTTTTGTTTTACCCTAAGAAATTTGCAATACTGTGCATTGTGTCCAAAGCCTGAATGCATTTAGGGGAATGAACAGCTTTATTAACAGTGCTAATGCCAAACAACATGTCCATGGATAGAATACTGCATGCTATGCCAGGAGCCTTCCAGCTAGGTTTTCACATGACGTCAGCCCTTCTCACTGGAAAAAAACAGTCCTTTCTGAGACCTCTCCAGGAGCGAGAGCTTTTTCAGAAGGATCAAAGTAAGGGTGACATGTACACTAGTCTTCTACTTGAAGGAATTATTCCTGACAACAATACCAATTAATGATATTCGTATGTTAAATACAGTAACTAAAGAGGTAAGTTTGCATTTTCTAGTAAAGTCAGGGATATGCCTGATGAGTTCATTAGCTGAAGATTTACATAGCTTACAGTCAGTGAGAGGAAAAAACACTAAAGCCTTTAATAAGCCTATTTCTTTATCTTCAGTAAGTTGTATGCTGTGACCATTTAATTTGATTATTGTGATCTGCACTGAGCCCTTGACTAATGCTATTATAAGCTGACTTTACGCTGATTTCATTAAAAGTCTACTACTTATCTATTAGCATTTTCTTTGGTCCTTTGTGGTTTAAAAGAATTGGTTGGGATTCCTAGGTGAATGTTCAGCTCCAAAGTTACTCAGGGACACTTAGCTGAGATTTACAGCCTCAATTCTAAGGCTGCCTGACCTTTCAGATGATTACTTCTTAACATGTGCGCTCACAGTAACACAAGATATAGTTTGGAAATAGTAGCACCTCTGTGATAACATATTTAAAAAGGGGCAAAAAAACCCTGTGCAGCTGCAGCTGGAGAAGAGAAGAGTGTGAATATGTGACAGAAACAACTGCAGACGCCAGGGTCAGTGAAGAAGGAGAGAGAGGAAATGCTTCAGGTGCTCAAGCAGAGATTCCCCTGCAGCCCACAGTAAAGACCATGGTGGGGCAGACTGTCTCCCGGCAGCCCACAGAGAGCCACTGTGGAGCAGATATCCACTTGCAGCCTATAGAGGACCTCATGCCAGAGCAGATGGATATGCCCAAAGCAGGCTGTGACCTTGCGGGAAGCCTGAGCTGGACCTGTGATGGAGACAGAGGAGCCCATGTTGTAGCAGGTTTGCTGGCAGGACTTGTGATCCCAAGGGGAACCCATGTTGGAGCAGTCTGTTCCTGAAGGACTGTACCCCATGGAGCAGTTTGTGAAGAACGGTAGCATGTGGGAAGGATTGACATCCGAGGATTTCATGAAGGACCATGTCACGTGGGAGGGACCCCATGCTGGAGCAGGGGAAAAGGGGTGAGGAGTCTTCACCCTGAGGAGCAGAAACAATGTGATGAACTGACCACAACCCCCATTCCCCATCCTCCTACACTACTGGCAGGGAGGAGGTAGAGAAAAATCGAGAGTGAAGTTAAGCACAAGAAGAAGGAAGGGGTAGGGAGAATTTTAAGATTTATTTCTCATTATCCTACTCTGATTTGATTGGTAATGAGTCAGTTTCCTCAAGTCCATTCTATTTTGCCTATGATGGTAATTGGTGAGTGTTCTCTTTCTGAATCCTTCTCAATCCATGAGCATTATGTTACATTTTCTCTCCTCTGTCCAGCTGTGGAGGGGAGTGATAGAGTGGCTTTGG
The DNA here is from genome assembly GCA_033556795.1 of Tapera naevia. Classification (NCBI taxonomy): domain Eukaryota; kingdom Metazoa; phylum Chordata; class Aves; order Cuculiformes; family Neomorphidae; genus Tapera; species Tapera naevia. The sequence continues at coordinate 8,855,362 of JAUMJJ010000172.1, read as the reverse complement.
TGGGCACCTGGCATCCAGACAAGGTCAGCCCACCACGGGCAATAAAAGGGTATTTCCAAAAGTCCACACTGTTCACACATCCTTACACAGTCCATTTGCAAAAGATGCTGTGTCTACATAATGGAGTAAGTCTGGTGATCTCTTCCGTCTGCCACCCAATTATGTCTCAAGACAAACTTTAATCATATGCTATTCCTTCCTTCCTTCATCTTCTGACTCATTCCTTACAAGAAAGGGTAAGACAAACTTGTGGCCCACATGGGAGGTGGTCATCAGCCTGAAACTTCAGGTCATGTTCAGGTCATCAGCCTGAAATTTTTGATATTAGGGTTTTTGGAAGCACTGAAGAGCATCTCACTCCATAGTTCAGTTGTATCCTTACATTTTAAGTACCTAAATCTGATTTGTATTTTCTATATGACTAGTCTTTTAAATACTGGTATAGATGCACAATGTAGAGAAGAAAGTAGAGAGTGTAGATTGGTTTCTGAAAGAAATACAATTACATTAGCATTGAATTGCCTTGGAGTAATTAGCAGAGACTGTGAGTGGTAATACTATCACGGGTGCAGCGATATGCTGTTGCGGGTACACTGCCTCAATTTTCTGCCCTTTTGTGGTGCTCATATTTTTGTAGTGCAGACTCTGGAAGCTGTAATTATAGGATATCTGAGACTGAAAACCTCTATTTTATCTTGGTAGCCAATCCACCTCGATTCTTTCTCTGTTTATTCTTTCTGCCCTATACCTATTTTCATGGCAGCGTTATTCATGTATTGCTGGGACCCTGGCAGAAGGGAGAAAATTCACAGCTGTCTCTTTCTTAAGCAAAGACCTTTAAGGCAGAATCTAAGCAGCTAGAGAGAGAAACATTTACTAAATTGGGACCAAGACGACATGTTAAGAGTATCCTGAAATAGAAACTTTGACCCCTTGGAAAGGCAAGCAGCTTTTCAAATACAAACATCCTCAGTTAGCAGAAAGTTTAAAGGAAGCAAGAGAAGGTAGAAATGTCTGAACATTGTTCGGGTTGTTAGGTCTGCACATGGAATAGAAGAGGCTGAGAAAAATCATCTGGCTCAGAAAGAAAAGTAAAGCATATTTACACCTGATAGAGAAAACTCAACACCACAGTAAATTTCAAAAGTTAAATTTAAGACGCCTTTTCGAAAAAATCGAAGGTTTATTAATTCTTTAAAGATTAAAACTCTTCCCTTTTTGGTGTAGCCTTGGACTAACAGCTTTGTGAATAATTTGTTCTCTGTTCCGCTGGAAGTTTTTATATGAAAACAGAGCTGGTTTACTGCCAAATTTGGTTCAAGCATCTACCTCTGAATAATACAATCCCACAGATACAGCAGAGAGATGGATGTAGAAGGAAAAGACCGCTATCTTGTGATATGACGATAGACAGTGTTTATGCCATATAAAGTTAAATCTTGTATTAGTCCAGTTGTGTGCAGGGAAAAACCCTAGTATCAAAGCCAGTGGCTAATTTGCTACCAGTTTGGGTAGTAGAAGTTTTTGAAAGGCTGGACACCAATCTTGAAGCTAAAATGAATGGTGAGGACTGACAAAACTTATCTGGAAGACAAACAGACAGGATGGGTGCTTTCTCAAATGGTTTATTATTAAAACAAAGAATTTTAAAAGACTAAGGTTACGGTAGAGATCATTGGGAATCAAAGAGGGTTTGTTCTTAAATATCACTAAACTGAAATCAGCAACAGCCACTGAATACTTACAATGCAAACAAATACATTTTTGTGAAAAATCCTATTAAAAAATGAGAGATAATCCAATTAAATTTTCATAAACGTACATTACGTGAATGGTAAGCAGCATAACGTACACAAAATACTATCTTTCAAACAAAAAGCAATAAATTTGCCAAATAAACCAAAGAATTTCATAAATAATCTGCATTAAAAATTTGTGTATTGCAACAAATCAATATATTTCATTAGTCAACAGACACCTAAGAGCTTCAAAACAATTCATTATTATTTCATTCTGAAATTGAATTGTTTGTACTGCTTTAAAAAAAGATGGGAAATCCTCAAATAAACAAACCCCCATGTTTATCTCTTCAGATGTGATTCGAAACATATATACACCTTAAATATCTGGTTTGTACTCTGAGTGTATCTGATTTGAAAGAACTCACATAAAGAGGAAATTAAAGAGCAGATTGCTAAATGGCATATAAACACAATTTCACTCAGGCTTGCTAATATGTCAGATTGAAATCTGACACTCTCCCTTACTTAAAATTATTCTAAATAGTGCATGTCAAATATTTTAGACATTATTGAAAATGTATGTCACGGAAAATGTAAAAGGATTCTGCATGTATTCAGCATGGCCTTATTGTCTGAATGCCTGAATCTCTACACTGACACAAAATTGCTACCCTGTCAGCATGTAAAAGGACGGATCATTTCATCTCTTTAGTGATAAAGTTTCAAATCCACAAAGCACAAGCTATCAATCCTTTGAGATGATTATGATGCCTTGAACCTGACAGCTTGTGATGACAGCTTTCACAAATTCTAGAATCAAATTGTTCCTGCATTAACAGAAGAAGGCACGTGTGTACAAAACAGAAATGGATGAGGCTAAACATGAAGATAGTGTGATCTTTATGTTCAGTGTAATTGTTAAAAGTTATACTAGGGAAAATTATAGACTTTGATTTTGAACCTCTTCATGGTATACACAGATGAGGGCACCAATAACCCATATGGGTAAAAGGTTTGCCAGGAAACTAATATCAAGATAAACAGATGGTTGTACCATTGCCATATGGCTCCTCAGAAATTGGACGATCTATGGCATTTTGCCACAAAATAGATCTAGTGTTATTTCGGTGCCAATCTTTTAAGCAATGCAAGGAAGGAATACATAACTATTTGCAATTAGCTGTGTTATGTAAATACAAAAACTAATAACACTTTTATGGGAAATTTTGTAGACTGAAATGTTTCTGAACTGCAGATAGCAATTCACTGGAAAATTATTTGCTCCAGCTCTTTATTTTTTGTACTCTTTACTCAGGAAAATGTGTTAAATAAACTAAGTTGCTGTGCTGATGAGGCTTAATTTCACAGTTTATCTCCCTGTACAGAACAAAGAAATTCTCTCTAAACACTTATGGGTTTTGCAGTGCTAAAATAGGAAAGCAGAAGCAGACTACAGACTTCTCAAAATAAGGGCAGTAATTCTAAAACTCAGTTCAGCTGGGTATTTGCATACATAACTGAATTATTCAAATGTGACCTTGTACCCAAGGTCAGAGGTTGGACATTCTCACAGAGTGACTACGTAACAGAGTTTCTTATAGTTTAAAAACTGTTGGTTGACGTATCAGGTGTATATTGCTGCATTTTCATGTTAGTTGTACTTACCAGGTTTTTGCATTGGCTCAGACATCTCCTTAGTTCCAGTTCAAACTGGTATTTTTTTAAAGAGCAAAGGAAAGCATAGCATGAAGCACAGAAACACCACAGAGGATAACACAGAGGTTATTTCCACTTCATGGAACAGTAACTGGGCTTCACATGTTATAACAGCAATAACAGGATTTTAAAAAAGAAGTTCAGGCAAAATTGCATGAGTTAGAGCTATTACACTATTTGTATACTTAAATCCCAAGTTCAAAGCTTAAATTTGAATTAAGAAATTACACTCTCTGGGCAGATCAACATGAAAGCTTGATTTACAAGGACTCTAATGACTCACAGAAAATTTTGTGTTAAACAGTACCTAATATTCGAAATCATTAGCGTGTCTACAGGGTACAAAACACAGCAAGAAGAGACAAGAAAAAAAATCCAGCAGGTTAGATAAAAAACTCACATTTTCCTTCGGTGATATTTCCTCCAGCTCCTCAGCTAGGAATTACTCATCCTCACTACTGCTTCTTACCGTTTCAATTCCTTAGCTCTAAAAGTACCCAAAGCATGTAGATATTTCTCTAATATTCTTTTAGCTGAAATTAGCACTGAGTCTGCTTCCCCGTGATTTCAAATCTTTGCCTAAAATATAAATATAAATACAAAATCACATAGTAGCAGAAGTAACCAGAAGACAGGTTCTGCAATTAACTTGTGGGCTGCCAGTAATGATTTTTTTTTTCAGGAGATTAGCTAGGAAAAAACCATAAGCACTGAATATATCCTAGAGGAAATTATTGTTGACCTTAAAAGATGACTAGCATTTTTACACAACTCCTGTTCTCTGATCAATCTATACTACCACCAGTTGCCTTCACAGAAGCTTTGGAAAAACCCTCCAGACAGTTCCTTTTAGAAATCTAGGAGTTTTTCAGAGGATCTGTGCATACTTCCAAGTTTTGATCTCTTGAACTTCTCAAGTGTTGTAAAGTCTATAGCACATGCCTTTTTTTCACTCTTCATTTCCCTGAAGCATTTTCAGCTTCAGAGGAAATTTCAGCCATAGCTTAGAAGCACAAAGACGGTTCAGCTACTGTAGAAAGCTCAGTGTGGTTTTTGCCCTCAGGAAAATATTTCTTCATGCACTTACAATCTTCTTCTCTTTAACAGATCTTGCATCCCAACCCATGTTTCATTAGAAAACTGGCTCTACTGCAGTATATTCTGGAGTATGAGCAAGGTATATCAATACGCACTTTTTTATTGCCAGGCACACTAGAGGTACCAAGGCATTTGACAGAGAAATAGTAAGTTGACCACTTTTTTTTGGCATGAATGACAACAGATCTTCAAAACCAGCTTGTTCTCCCACTTAATCATTATTACTGTGAGTCAGTAAAATTCCATTTCTATAATACTCTATTCAGCTATATTCAGCAGATTAGTTCTGCTAGGCTGGCTCAACAACAGCTCTTGGTCACAGGCCTTTAATATCCTGTTCAAGGGAGGAGAAGTAGGAGGAGAAAGAAAGAAGGCAGAAAATGAGAAGAGGATTGAAGGAAGTGGTAAACTTGTAGGGAACTTACATTAGATGATTATTGTGACTTGAGTATTCAGTACAATCAGGGCAGTGTGCTTTTAAATGAAAATATCCTAGGCATTATGAAAGTCATTTTTTCATAAAAAGGTGGCCGGTAAATGGAAATACGTAGGATTCTAATTGTAAATTTTCACAAGAATTCCCTCCATTTATACCTGTGAGGTAAAAAAAAATCTAGTGCTCAAAACAGTATGATTACTTTATGGAAATTAAACCTCTCTTTTCCTCACTTATTTTCATTTAAAATTATTTATTTGAATGTCACTTTTCCTTGAGGTATTTTTCTTATAGTGAACTAATATTTCCTACTTTTAACTAGAAAGATTTTCACTGGGGATACTTATACATTTGTAAGCCATTTGTTCCGTGGTGCTGTCCTCTGTCAAACAGATTTTGATTTCTCAAGATTCAGATGTTATCTTACCACTTAATCAGATAATCAGCTCTAGGATGACCTCACCTAGAGAGAATACAGAGTATTACTTCAGTTCCCTATATGAAGCAACTATTAGACTGCACCAGGGAATAGACATTATTACCAGTCTTAGGGAGTAGAGAGGTATTTTTCAGGGAATAAGGAAATAGGAGTTATTTATCATAGCAAAATGAAGGCTAGAAAGAAATAACATTACTTTCTGGAACTGTACTGTAAGGAAAGTAGGGGAAAACCTGTTTAACTATAAAGGCCAATGATAACACAGTAATTGGTTATAAACTGACTGTTGAATGCTTCCTGTCTGGCAGTAAGAACTGTTAAGCCCTAAAACAGATTGCATGTAGTGTTTAGGGAAAATTCTTGCTGTAGGCTTTGAAGAACAGGCTAGAAAAATGTTTTTGAGCACCATGATGCATACAATATTGGGAAGGGCTAGTTAACTAGGCAACCTCTAAAGCTTCCTTCCAGGCTTATTTCACGCAAGAACAGAGTATTGGGCCAAATTTTGTGATCAAGAGATTGCTTTCAGAACTATGCTATTATTGTTAAGACAAATCAAAATCCCCAAATTAATTTTTAGCTGTGAGAGGACTATACTTTTTGATAATATTTTTATCTTTACTACCCAGAATGAATATTTGCACATCTGTTATTAATGGGAGATTTTTTTTTAAAGTCTGCACTCTGAAATGCAGTCTTGCACAGCACCTGGATGAAAGGAGGAGATTCTAAAAGCACTTTTCAGTGGGTAGGTTGCAGGAAAAAAAAAAAATCACATGGAAGCTAGAAAAGGACAGAAAAAACTGCTTTGGGAGGATTTAGAGCTTTCTACAAAAGTGTAATTTCACACATTGCTCCAGGATTTTCTAGCACAAAAAAATCTTGGATAAATTATCTCAGATATATATTTAAAGAAAAAGTTTGTCTGCTTTAATTTATAGATGCTATTGTATTTACTATTAAGATAAATTTCAATGAAAATATGAATTATATTTTTACAGTTCTTTTAAAGTTACCTTGTTTTTTATTTATGTTGTGGTTGCACCATAAGTCTAACCAAAGCCAAAATTCAACTTCAATACACAGTGATAGCCAAAATGATGATTCTGAAGACTGTAGGTATCTATCTGTTTGAATAAAGTTAACAGCCACAGCCATGACTATTTAATTCAAATCAGGACTTAGTAAAACTTTTTGTGGACAGCAGCTGATGTACGTCAGTTTGTGCACCTAGGATCTTTGTTGCATATGAATGATATACTCGGATGAATTTGTGTGATCAGCTTCAGTATTCTGATTGCTAAACTCATGCTTGAACGCCTGAAGTCTCTATTTCCTAAGCCCTCTTCTGCTTCGTATGAGGAGCTGACAATTGTTATAGGATAGTCACAGATCACTTGAATTTGGGGAAGTGCAATGAGTACGCGTCATGTGGGAAGAAAGTATTACAGAAATTGGAAATGATCTCTGGAGATGTTTTCTTTTCATGATTTTCTTTATTTATCTGAAACAGGGACTTGTCTTCTTGTGGCTGAACCTGGGGAAATTGCCAGTAATGCCCTAGCAGCACATAACCAGCTGTGGATAATTGAAATTCCTAAGTGCAGCAACTCTCAGTTAGCTAAACCAGAAGCACTGTGAGAATTCTTGAAATGTAGAAAGCTTTGCTGTAAATGCCTAAGGACACAGTGTTAGCATACCTAGGGTTTTGAAAAAGAGAGTATCCTGTGTTAGAAATTGGATTTTTGTTTTTCAGCTTAGGCTGTAAAATTCTCTGAGTATTTAATGTAAACTTACATCCATGCATTTGTGGGTTGTTTTTTTCCCTCAATTCTGACAAATGTTTTAAAATTAGTTAAACATCTCTTTTCGTCTTTGTTTGAAGCAACTTTTCCTTTTAAACAGCTGTTTAGCCTATGATAATAGACTTCCTCCTGGGAAAGCAGTTCATCTTTGTTGCCAGTTTTCAATACCTTTAAGATGGGTTGTTTTAAATCTCTAAATTCATGACTACTGGGTTTTCTACTATGTGTTTGTGCCTGTGTAACTGTTTCTTCCTCTCTGGCATATTAGCACAATTCTTCTTGTTACATGAAGGAAGATAAGAAGAGTTATGAATGGAGTAGTGAAAATTGTGTTTTCTTTTTTTTCCTGTTTGCCTGTGCATACCTTCTTCATTGTTGAAGTTCCTGTGTTATTTCTAGGCAAACAAGGGTCTTATATTATCAAAGGCAAGAGAAGCCAGAAGGCTAGTTTTCCTCACCTATTAGTAGAGAATTTTGAGTCTCAGGAGTTAAAGCAGTCCTTGAGAGCCTGAGAGAAAACATTGTAATGAAGAAAGCAGTAATTACTGAGCTTATAGTGCTCTCATTGCTTTTGTATTCCTTAGGTATTTGGTTTGGTGAAAATGATGTTTTTTATAAGCAGCTTTAACAATTCCTGTTGAAAACAAATCACTGGAGCTAACCATTAGCTACTAGTTTAGTACTAGCCTGTAAAGTAGACCATAAGTACTGGAAAAATGTTTTGTCTCCCAGTTTTTCAGAGAAATGCTGTTTATGAGAGAAAATGTTTTAGCTCAGAGATACAAGGAAGAATGAAACTGTTCCTTCTGCTTCAAGATATCAAATAACAAGAAGTTAAATATAGATATAGGCAAAAGCTAAGACATCTGTTCCTTTTTTTGTTGTTAAAACAGCTTAGAAGCTGCAAGCCACTCCCTGCTGCCACATTCATTTTGACAAAAATGCCAAAGACCTTGAGCTGTAGATCAAATCAATGATGTACAGCAGTTGAATATTTTGGTAAAAAATACTGAAGAAGTGGAAAACTGTGACTTGAGAATGGAAATGCATGACCATCTTTTAGGATGTGGTGAAGAAATATGCAGAGCTGCAACTAAAGTTCAGGTTTCAACTCTGTTTCACAACAGCTCCCATTTTCCTGATTTTAACCTATTGAGAAGGTGCTACGTCTTTAGACATTGAAGTTCTCCATCTTTGTTGGAGAATGGCTGCGGGACCGTGGACATGGCTCAAAGGAGGAGCTCTGTGAATTGGCCCTTACAGAAATCAACTGAGCTGGGCTGTGATAAAAAAGTACTGAGGACTTTGCCAAGTCACGCTGACAAGGAGGGAAGCAGTGAGAAAATCCCCAAGAGAGGGTCAAGAAGACCTTGTGACTGTACAGATAAAGAACTTAAGGAAGTAGGCAAGGATGAGACCCGGACCCGAGCATATACCAGTAACTGCAAGTAGGAGGAGCAAGTAGGAGGAGCATACTAATGTACCTTTAGAGCTTAGCCAATGATTGCAAGCAGGAGGGGCATGATAAGGTAACTTTTAGAGTTAAGTTAATGATTGTAGGGCCTTTGGAGCCAAGCCAATGATTATAAGACAAGTGTATGTAAGGGCCAATGATTGTTAGACAAACCAATGATTGTTAGAGAAGTATACATGAGTTAAGTAGACATGAGTTACGGTATAGACATGAATGAGCTTCGCAAAAACCAGAACTTGCTTTACCACTCATATTGAGTCTACTGCATGGTTCTCCTCGCTTGTTACACATCTTTGTAGTCTTTGTATCAGTATTGCATCATAGGACATATAGATGATAAGATTATAAGAAAAATGGATATCACGTGCATCATGTGTAGGCTTGCTGGGGGATTTTTTACTGGACATTTTGCCAAAACCTTATAATCACAGTATCACAGTATTACAAGGTTGGAAAAGACCTCTGAGATCATCAAGTCCAACCTATAACCCAACACTAACACCAACACTAACACCAACCATCATCTAAACCATGGCACTCAGTGCCTCATCCAGTCTCCCTTTAAACACCTCCAGGGTCGGCGACTCCACCACCTCCCTGGGCAGCCCATTCCAATGGCCAATCACCCTTTCAGTGAAGAACTTTTTCCTCACATCAAGCCTAAACTTTCCCTGACGAAGCTTAGGTCCATGCCCTCTAGTTCTCTCACTGGTCACCTGAGAGAAAAGACAAACCCCTGCCCGACTACAACCTCCTTTTAGGTAGTTGTAGAGAGCAATGAGGTCTCCCCTGAGCCTCCTCTTCTCTAGACTAAACAGCCCCAACTCCCTCAGTCGCTCCTCATAGGGCTTGTGCTCCAGCCCCCTCACCATCTTCGTTGCCCTCCTCTGAACACATTCCAGTATCCTAACATCTTTCCCAAACTGGGGGGCCCAGAACTGGACACAATATTCAAGATGAGGCCTGACCAGTGCCAAGTACAGGGGGACAATAACTTCTCTGGTCCTGCTTACTACACTATTCCTGATGCAGGCCAGAATGCCATTGGCCTTCTTGGCCACCTGGGCACACTGCTGGCTCATGTTGAGCTTCCTGTCAACCAGCACTCCCAGGTCCTTTTCTGCCTGACTACTCTCCAGCCACTCTGTCCCCAGTCTATAGCTCTGCATGGGATTGTTGTGTCCAAAATGAAGTACCCGACATTTGGACTTATTAAACATCATCCCATTAGAATCAGCCCAGCTCTCCAATCTGTCCAGGTCCCTCTGTAGGGCCGTCCTACCCTCTAACAGATCAACCCTTCCTCCAGCTTGGTATCATCTGCAAATTTGCTGATGATGGACTCAATCCCCTGATCCAGATCATCAATAAAGATATTAAACAGGACAGGACCCAATACCGATCCCTGAGGGACACCACTGGTGACTGGCCTCCAACTGAATGAAACACCATTCACCATCACTCTCTCGGCTCGGCCATCCAGCCAATTCCTAACCCAGCACAGAGTGCTCCCATCTAAGCCATGGGCTGCCAGCTTCTCTAGGAGTCTACTGTGGGAGACAGTGTCAAAGGCCTTGATGAAGTCCAGGTATACCACATCCACAATGAGGTTTTTTTTACTATTTTGGAAGTAGAAGTCCATACTTTCCTTGAAGATATTTTGGAAAAAGTATCTTCAGTTGAAATGCCAATTTTGTTTTCATAGTCTTTATTTTAATGTATAATTTCAACTAGCCTCAGGAGAGTACATCAAACACCTCAAATGACTGTTGTTGGTTTTGTGGAGTTGTTTCTTTGGTTGTTTGATTTTTTTGTTTACCCTAAGACTACAGAGGTTATTCATTGGTGAGGGCTGATGGTAGAAGACACCTGTCTTCTTTTAGATTTCTCTTACTGGGTTTTTTCAGTTGTACAGTCATAGAGATTAAGAGTTTGTGGATGAGATTTTCACAAGTGTTCAGTGTCAGCTTTCTGTTGCTTCATGAAAGGAACAGCTTTTGGCAGCAGAGCTGGAATGAGAATGAGCACTTGTACCTTTTTATAAAAAATCCAGTTTACACAAAACTATCTGTAACAAACGAATCTTGTAACTCTAGCTTCAGTCCATGGTTTGCAACATCTTGGAGGGGTCCTCAGGGTTTCCTGAAGCCCCACCTAGATGAAGGCATCTGCTGCAGTTGCTGAGAATTAATCTTCACTCACTGTGTTAAAAAACACAGATTTTACTCATCATGTGGAAGGCATTTCTGCATTTATATCTGAATTTTCAAGTATAGTTATTAACAGCTTCAAAAAAGACAGAGTTAAAAAATTACAAAAGAGTCAGCCTTAGTTTCCATTACTAGAGTGAATTTGATACGCTTTTTAAAGGTCATAGGATCAGGACAAGCTTTAGTTGACATGTGCTCTGGAAAGCCTTTTGGTTGTGCTATTGCTGAAAGGAGTGTCTTCGAACAATGCATACCATAAGGTTATTTTCAGTAGTTAGCTGGGTCTTTCTGGTTACTTTAGGGGACTGGGCCAAAATTTGCCTAAATAATTTGGCAAACCTAACCTACAAACCTTTAGTTTTCTTCTCATTAGGAAAAAAACATAATAAAATTCTAGCTCAGAACTTGAAGACTGGAGTCTGGAAGATATAGATCTTATTTCTGGTGTTTTCAGATACTTCATCAATGTAAATCATAATTATTTTTAGTCATTCTTACTCTAGCACTCTTTAAGAGCCAGTTTAAACCAAGTCTCCACATTGCTATGCAATATGCAAAGCACATAGCAGTAGGTGTTCCTCCCTTCAAACTTCACTGCATGGAATAATGTTTACTGCTAGGGAGATGGGAGTCGACACACATAGGGAACCACAGGGTAGCAATAAGCAGGATTTTAGTATCTTTTCCACTCCTCTTTCTTTAGTGATTTACTTCAGAGGCAATAAACACGGGGGAAAAAGAACGTAAACAGAGTAACAGGGCATTAAGAAAGCATAAAATAAGGAAGATATGAAGATGCTGTGAGGACAAGAAAAGGCTGGAGCAATTAGAGAGACAGAACAAGACAGAAAAAGTCAACCAGAACTACAAATTTATTGAATGCTCACGTGCCCTACCTGGCCTTATTCTGTGCCTACGACCAGGCATTTTTCCCTTCTGTCGTGTGGTATTGAGGAAAAGCAGCAACTGCAAGTGGTTATGCCTTTCTGAATGATCTGGATGGGAGAAACGCTTTCATTCCCTTCTCCTAGAATTTTTGCTCTTCTCATTTGGAGTCCTTTACAACTAACATAAATATTGCCATCTCCCCCAAATCAATGCTAACCTAGGGCTTGAACACAGAACTTCCAATCAAGCGTCAATCTAATACAGAAATGTTTATTAGCAAGTCAACAAAGAAAGGTAAACAGCAAGACTCTTGAAAATCTCACTTGATATCAGAACAACCTTTTTCAACAATAACAGATGCTTTCAAATGTGCTATATTAACGGTGATATTCTAAAGCTGTGAACCACAGGACATTTTTAAGTCTTTTTTTTTGTTAGGATCATTTTTTTCTCTAACGTGCTTCTAGGTGTAAAGCAATATATAATATACACTGTCTATATGTATTTATGTATCTCATATGCAAAGGCAAGAGGTAATAAAGGTAAACATGGCCTGACTCCATTGAGCATTTATTCCTTAGGCCTTGTAACCTGTGAAATATCAATCAAAGCTGTATCAGAGAGATATATTATTGTTAATATTTTTTCTACTGCTATGCCTTTTATCACTGCAGCTGTCATTCTATAGCCAGGGTTACTAGGGTACTGTCTAGGAAAATTGCATTTGTAAAAATGAAGTGGTTCCTATCACAGGGCAGAAGGGGTAGTTATCTAGCAACTCTTATGAACAAAAATTATTAAAACAGTTCGTGACTGTCTCCCAGAAAATGCCATCTATTAAAGACAATTTGTGGTTACAGCAAACAGAGGAACTGGAAACAGTTTTTAAAATCCCAAAGTCAGGACACATTTTGACAAAGTTTCTTGAATGTTACTGAGATAAAACCTGACAAATATAATAAAAATTAAATATTTTAGCTTTTCATGTTACTTTACAAAGAAGGAGGGAGAATTATTCAGTGTGGAGACTTCCAGCTTGCAAGAGGTTGTCTCATTCTGCTATCTATAGTCTCCTTTTTTAGATACAAAAGACAGCTTTGTTACAAACAGTGGAAAGGTAGCTGCTGTTTTGTATTCCTTAAATGTTGCAGGTAAGAGTGATTCAATTTCTCAATTACAGATAAATTCTATGTATTATATAAAATAACCTTGAATAAGTTATTCAGGTGGAGAGGGATTTTTTTTTTTTTTGCATGTAAAGACAAATAATTGTACTGTGTTATTGTTTGCTATTCATAAATTGGTTGTTAAAGACATTTTGCAATGTTGAAACACTATTTCCCCTGTTAACTGTGATAAATTGTGGACTGGAAATATAGGAATACTGAGCATTTTAATTACTTGACCAAAGAAGAATAAGCATAATGTCACACATGGTTGCTGAATCTGCAGTGATCTTCCCACAGCTGGAAAACTGCAGCAGCAATTTTTGCAGTCAGCTGAGGTTTGGTTCACTTGTTTCACCTGGAAAGTGAAACTCCTTGTTTTTTCATGAACTCACTTTTCATGAAACAAGGAAAAAACTTGTTTTTTCATGAACTCACAATAGTGAAAATGTTTGAGGCATTAAAATAAAAAAGTACTGTATTATTTGAGATTGTTTATCCTTGCACAAAAGGTGTTAAGTCTGGCACAATTTAAGATAGACTACAAAATGGTTCAAGAACAGATTTGAAGAGAAATGAGGGATTTTCTTCTTTTCAAATGATGCTAATAACCTTCCTCTACGATTATCTGCATGGATTTGTTATTGAATAAAGATTCTTAGATATGTACAGCATGCACTTGATATGTTATAACTATGGTACAATTATTTCTAGTAACCTGGAAGGCAACATAAGGCAATGTCTTGTTTATCATGATTGTGTGCAGTGTAGCCTTTAGAAACTCCAATTAGAGAATAACAAAATCTTTTCTGTCATTTACAGACTGTATTTGATAAAACTTTTCAGAGATCCAGCCTGTTGGGTCTGCACATATCTGCTCCTTCATACACATCAAAGTCTAGAGCTGAAGTTCCATCAACCTTCAATTTATTCTTTGCATCCAAAAGGTGGGCCAGAAGCCATTTAATCTACTGGAATTAGAGCAGTGTGTGTTTAAATAGCTCCATTTTTTCTCAGATTTAAGGTAGGGTAATAAAAATATGCTTGGTCTTGACCAGTCTGGCCTTCCAGAAAAATTCGCATTTGGCTTCTGTTGCCACAGCTGCAGGTTATCCCACAGTCTTCTTTTATGACCCTAATCAAGGTAATGTTTGCTGCCAAATCCAAACCCTCTGGCTTCTGTAACTAAGCAAGTTTCCTCTTAGGTGCATTGGGACTTTACATGACCTATCATTTTCCCTCTCTGTCTCCCAGGATGAAGGTAATGTTCCAGGGATTCACTCACAAATATCTCATTATTCTTTTCTAGGCTGGCTAAATTTATGCCTGGTCAATCTTCTAGAAAGCAAACTTACTACTTGCTGTAGTGCTAAAGAGGCCCATTATAGAATTCACTTGAGATAAGAGGTAATCCAATGTTAATCACATTTTTAAAAGTATGAAATTCAGCATGGTAAATAGGTCCCTAAAATCTTTTAGACTAGATGTGGTTTCCATACAATTTTTTCATATAGAATTATAATATTTTAAATTCATCATAACAAATTTTCCAAAGCATTTTAGAAGAGGCATAAATTCTGCTACCTGTTGAATGAACTATCTTAAATCTTACAAGCTCTTTTTAAAAATATTCCTTTGTGGAATACTTTGAGGACAGCTGTATAAAATCTGTACAATCTATTTCCACCAGGCTAGAATATTTTTCTACATGTAAACAAAATTTGAAATAACAGTCTTCATAAAATTGGTTGATGCATGAGAACCAAGACAGGATATTATCTTTGTGAAGATTTTATTCTGTGTCTTTGTAAATGTCAAGAAATAAAACCAGAGTTAGTGAATTCTGCAGTTCCTTTGCAGTTTTCCCTCACAATTTGCTGCTTGCCTTTCAAAACAAGTTTGTTGGCAGCTCACAATTAACACCTTTTCTTTTCATTAAAATAGTTTATCAGATGCTTCTCAAACTTAAGTATGCAACCACATTCCACTCTCCTTGGGAAAGAAAAAAACCTCCTTTTGCCTCAGGCATCTTCCAGTGTTAGTCACGAACATGTTAGGACACAATGGTGACTGAAGGAGTTTGGAGTGCTACTGCTTGTCTAAGATTGTCTTATGTCACATGGAGTCTTCTCCTACCACTGAGACCCCTACTACCCAGCCAAAAGAAGCTCTGAAAGTTAATGTTCATTTTTTTTCTTTGACGATGTGTCTGATAGAAAAAGGCTGTATCTATAAAAACGTCATTTAAGGTAGACCTGGGAATTGAAGAAGAGAATGAAATTTACACGCTTGAGTCACCTGTGGTAGAAAAGCCTTCTCTTTATATATTCTCCTTTAGGGACCACATAGTGTGCAAAAACAACCTGGTCTGCAGCTCTGCCCACACTGGTAACTTTTGTTTGAACATCTTTGATTTGTTACATAAGTTCTTAGGCAGGACTGTATGGAATTTGTATAGTACACAACAAATACTTACTAATACATCGTGTAGATAACTATGACCAATGTTGTAACAATTACAGTGTGAATATGCTGCTAGCAAGCTCAACAGACACTTGACAAGCCACTGTTGAGTAGGCAGTCACTGGTCAACTGCAGATGCATCACCTGCCTTTGGATAGATTTTATGATAAAAGCACACCCACAAAGGAGCACAGAGAGACAATAGCTGGGGAAGAGAGGCCCAAACAAACCCTGACCCTGCTCTTTCCAAGCCCATCACAGGAGCTATCAGCCCATCAAAATTTCATTTCCACAAATTAAGAGGAGCACAGAGGCACAAAGGCAGACAGGTACCCAAGATTCAGAGGAAGAGATGCCCTGTTCAGGTACTCCCAGGGCTGTCCCAGAAAAACTTCAGTCCACTTGTTAAACACATCAAAGTGAGTCAATGCTGGAGGAGCACCTTCACTGCCTGGGACTGTGGGACTCATTACGGGGTATAGGGGAAGAGCATTTCAGCATTGCACAGGACTTCTTATGGATATTTAGAGGAAGGATCCAAGTGATCTGAGAAGGAACAAGTGTGGGAAAATATAGGCATAAGAAGATAGAAAAAGCTGGTCGTGTGTAAACATTTTGCTGGTTGGTTCCTTATCTGTCCATGCCTCAATCAGTCTGCCTTTTCAATTTCTTCCTAACTGTTACCCATGGACAAGACTCCTGGAGAATCTGGCTGTTGGGGGGACCAGGGGAGTCCTGCTGGAAATGCCATGGGGTCTGGGGGTCTTTAGGGGTGAGACCTGCCCATGTATATAATACATATAAGAGAATAAGAGAATATATGCAGTTAATAAATGGCTTAGGGGCTGGTGCCGGCAGAGGAATTTTGGATTCTTTGATCATGGGGAAACCTTTATGGCACCTGGCCTGTTTGACCCCGATGGGTCTCGTCTAACTCCGAAGGGGAGGAGGATTCTAGCTCAGGAGCTGGCAGGGCTTGTTGAGAGGGCTTTAAACTAGGCATGACGGGGGAGGGGGGAGTTACTAGGCTCACCAAAGATGTCCCCGTGGAAGATGAGCCATCCCAAAAGGGGTTGTCAGTAACCCAACTGAAGTGCATGTACACAAACGCACGCAGTATGGGAAACAAGCAGGAGGAGCTAGAAGTCCTGGTCCAGCGGGAGAGATATGATATAGTTGCCATCACGGAAACGTGGTGGAACGACTGTCATAACTGGAGTGCTGCCATGGAAGGCTACAGGCTCTTCAGGAGAGACAGGCGTGAGAAGAGGGGTGGAGGGGTGGCCCTCTACACTAGGGAAACCCTGGATACTGTTGAAGTTGAGATCGGTGATGACCAGGTTGAGTGCCTATGGGTAAGAGTCAGAGGGGCAGTCAAGTCTGACCTCCTGGTTGGAGTGTGCTACAGACCGCCCGACCAGGAGGAGGATTTGGATCTTCTGTTGTTTAAATAGCTGGAGGCTGCCTCTAGATTGGCTGCCCTTATTCTTTTAGGAGACTTTAACCTTCCAGATATCTGCTGGAAACTTAATACTGCTGAGAGGAGGCAGTCCAGGAGGTTTTTAGAGTGTATTGAGGACTGCTTTTTGTCACAGCTGGTGAGTGAGCCCACCAGGGGTGAGGCTCTGCTTGACTTGCTGTTTACAAACAAAGATGGGCTGGTGAGTGATGTTGTTGTCGGAGGATGTCTAGGGTCTAGTGATCATGAAATAATTGAGTTCTCTGTAAACAATGTAATAGGAAAAGCCAGGAACAGAACATCAATGCTGGACTTTCGGCGGGCAGATTTTGGATTATTTAAGGAACTGGTCAGGAAAGTACCCTGGGAAATAGCTCTTAGTGGCAAGGGGGTCCAGGAAGCTTGGATATACTTCAAGAATGAAGTTTTGCAGGCGCAGGAGCGGGCTGTCCCTGTGTGTTGTAAGAAGAGTCGTAGGGGCAGACGGCCGGCCTGGATGAGTAGGGAACTTCTGAAGGAACTAAGTAAGAAAAAGAGGATGTATCATCGTTGTAAGGAAGGGGATGTAAGTCAGGTCACGTTCAAGGATGTTGTTAAGTCGTGTAGGAGAAAAATCAGGGAAGCAAAAGCCCAGCTGGAGCTCAAATTGGCCACTTCTGTTAAGGACAATAAGAAGAGTTTTTATAAATACATCAGTGGCAGAAAGAAGGGCGGCAGCGACCTCCACTCCTTGTTGGATGTGGAGGGAAATATAGTAACCAGAGATGCAGAGAAGGCTGAGGTACTTAATGCCTTCTTTGCCTCAGTTTTTAACAACAAGGATGTCAGCTCGCTTGACAGTTGGCCCTCTGAAGTGGTTGATGGGGGCAGGGTGAAATGCAATCCATGAGGAGGAGGTTAGAGACCTGCTGAGCCGCTTGGACCCTCATAAGTCTATGGGGCCGGATGGGATCCATCCTAGGGTGCTGAGAGAGCTGGCTGATGAGCTTGCTAAGCCGCTCTCCATCATCTTTCAGCAGTCCTGGCTCACTGGAGAGGTCCCGGAAGACTGGAAGTTGGCCAATGTGACGCCCATCCATAAGAAGGGCCGTAAGGATGATCCAGGTAATTACAGACCTGTCAGCCTGACCTCGGTCTCAGGTAAAATCATGGAGCAGATAATCCTGGGTGAAATCATGCACCACCTGCAGAACGGTCAAGAAATCAGGCCCAGCCAGCATGGATTTAGGAGGGGTAGGTCCTGCCTGACCAACCTGATCTCCTTTTACGACCATGTGACTCGCCTGGTGGATGAGAGGAAAGCTGTGGATGTGGTATACCTGGACTTCAGTAAGGCCTTTGACACGGTCCCCCACAGTAGACTCCTAGGGAAGCTGGCAGCCCGTGGCCTAGATGGGAGCACTCTGTGCTGGGTTAGGAATTGGCTGCATGGCCGAGCCCAAAGAGTGATGGTGAATGGTGTTTCATCCAGTTGGCGGCCGGTCACCAGTGGTGTCCCTCAGGGTTCGGTATTGGGTCCCGTCCTGTTTAATATCTTTATTGACGATTTGGATGAGGGGATTGAGTTCATCATCAGCAAATTTGCAGATGATACCAAGCTGGGAGGAAGGGTTGATCTGTTAGAGGGTAGGATGGCCCTACAGAGGGACCTGGACAGATTGGAGAGCTGGGCCGATTCTAATGGGATGATGTTTAATAAGTCCAAATGTCGGGTACTTCATTTTGGACACAGCAATCCCATGCAGAGCTACAGACTGGGGACAGAGTGGCTAGAGAGTAGTCAGGTAGAAAAGGACCTGGGAGTGCTGGTTGACAGGAAGCTCAACATGAGCCAGCAGTGTGCCCAGGTGGCCAAGAAGGCCAATGGCATTCTGGCCTGCATCAGGAATAGTGTAGTAAGCAGGACCAGAGAAGTTATTGTCCCCCTGTACTCGGCACTGGTCAGGCCTCACCTTGAATATTGTGTCCAGTTCTGGGCCCCCCAGTTTGGGAAAGATGTTAGGATACTGGAATGTGTTCAGAGGAGGGCAACGAAGATGGTGAGGGGGCTGGAGCACAAGCCCTATGAGGAGCGACTGAGGGAATTGGGGCTGTTTAGCCTGGAGAAGAGGAGGCTCAGGGGAGACCTCATTGCTCTCTACAACTACCTAAAAGGAGGTTGTAGTCGGGCAGGGGTTTGTCTTTTCTCTCAGGTGACCAGTGACAGAACTAGAGGGCATGGACTTAAGCTTCGTCAGGGAAAGTTTAGACTTGATATGAGGAAAAAATTCTTCACTGAAAGGGTGATTGGCCATTGGAATGGGCTGCCCAGGGAGGTGGTGGAGTCACCGACCCTGGAGGTGTTTAAAGGGAGACTGGATGAGGCACTGAGTGCCATGGTTTAGATGATGGTTGGTGTTAGTGTTGGTGTTAGTGTTAGGTTATAGGTTGGACTTGATGATCTCAGAGGTCCTTTCCAACCTTGTGATACTGTGATACTGTGATCTAAGGGAAAGAGCAAAGAGGGGTTGGCTACTGGGGGCCAAACCTGGGAATAGGGGTTGTAGGTGTGTGAGTGGGAAGGTCGGTGTCATCAGGTGGAGCAGAGATACAGCCTCAGGAGCTCTTATAATCAGCTGCCAGCAACTGGGGAGACTGGGATCCAGGACCAGCTGTTGAGAAGACAGAGTGTCTGAGCACAGCTGCTGGAGGGATCCATATTGTATTTGTATGTTTGTGTATGTGTGTGTGTTCATACACAGACTTCGTCTTGCTTATCCAGAGAGGGATGGCTGCCCTGTACCAATGTGTGTGTATGCACGTGGTGCATATGCAAACTTGCTCTGTGTGCATCTGCCTACAGAGAATACATTTTCAGCCTCACTATTGGTTGAGCCTGGGGGCATCACAGCACTCTTGTCTCTCTCAAGCTGCCCTGTTTAGCCCAATATATTTTCCTCTTAACCTCCACTCCGCTAATCCTTGGAACGAGCTGATCTTTTATTTCAATGAATAGCTGTCTTCTCAATCCTATCAAGTGTTACACCTTTTTATGTTTTTCAGAACTCTTTGAATTAATATTAACAATTTTAAAAAATATTTCTGGTTTTGTTTTCACTTTTACTGTGTTGCATGGATCTGATTCCTGTACACTTGCATAGCTCAGTAATGGTTTCATTAGAGCTGAGCCAAGGTCGTAGAATTGTGCTTCACAAAGCACAAAATTGTATACAGCTAAACTCTTGAGTTGCGCACCCAGATTTTGTCTATGGCAACATTCACTATTTATTTTTTAAGATTTTACTCCATGCTATTTTAGGCAAAGATGTGTTTATGTACTTTTTATGACTCAAATAGCTTATTCTTCTGAAAGATTACTTATACTTGCTTATTTGAACTTCAACTTCTTTTATGTCTCTAATGTGATCATTCTTTAGATATTAGATGTAATGCAGAGGTAAAACATTTCCAGTATAGATGATGTAAAAAACCTTCACTTTTTATGTGACAATTAGGGCTGCACAAGTGTTGAAATATATGTTAGGAGATGCATATATTTGCTATTTAAAAACCAGAGAGAGTAAAGGCAGATGTGAAACTGCATGCAAACAAAACCAGAAAAAAACCACCACCCTTTATTTACAGAGAGGAAACTGTAAAAGAAGCACACACAGTTTGAGCATTAATGATTAGATAGTACTTTCAAGCCTATTTGTTTTGAAAAATCTGGCCTTCCTACACAGTACCCTTCAGGATG
This sequence comes from Tapera naevia, assembly GCA_033556795.1. NCBI lineage: Eukaryota > Metazoa > Chordata > Aves > Cuculiformes > Neomorphidae > Tapera > Tapera naevia. The sequence goes on along the minus strand of JAUMJJ010000172.1, from coordinate 8,834,730 downwards.
CAATGTAAATTGAACTGCGGGGCACTCTATAGCAAATCTACAGTCATTATCTCTTAGTTGATTCTGTCTTGTGTCTCATAACTTTTCAGAGGTGCATGTGAAGCTCCTCTCATAAAAGCTATTACTTTGTCTCCATGATACCTGTTGATATGAGATGATGAAATAAAGATGATTACTCATCCCAGCAGGCACCTGCTTTGACCTTGTTGTGTGTAGTTTATCACAAACATTGCTGTGTGGTATTTCAAGTTGAAAATTAGGCAGATGCAAGAACATAACATATGCCACTGGGCCATTTTATCTTTTCTAGCAGTACACATGAGAAGTTAATAATGCCACGAAAGCAACATTATACAGATGATACAGCAAATTTAAAAAAAGCCCACTGCCAAAGGTATACATGAAAATGTAACCTAACCACTTAGCTTCTTTCTTTCAGAACAGAACTTTTGCAGAGAACATAATGAAAAAATTCTGGAACAGAAAATAAGCAAAGATTAAACATTTAAATGTTTTAAATAAATCAGGAAAATTAAGATCCCTTTGTCAATGTTAATGAACACTTAAAATTTATGTTATTTTCCAAAGATCCTTTCCGTAATTTGAGGGGAAATCATTTATGGTGAAAAATTTTGTCATCTTAAGATTAAGTTTTTTTAGGTTTTGAGTGTGCAATGCACAAATAAGAAATGTATAAATACAGTAAATACGGTTTAAAATATTAAAATAATAAAAATATTATCTCCAAACTTGTGCAGGAATGTATATCCTAAAGAAATCACCTGTCCATCAAAATCAGATCACAAAGCTTTCTTTTTTGCTGTATTTTTCTGATGTGAGTTTTCTAAAGCAATGATAGCTTCCTCCCCTGCTCTGTATCCTTTGACATTGCCCTTTAGAAGAGCTAAGTACACTAAACAGGGGAAACAAAGGCAAAAGAACCAGCAAGTAAGACTCATAACTTCTATGCTTCATTTTGAAACATAGCTGTGTTTTACAAGAACACTTCTCCTGAACTCTGAGCCCATGAGGGAAATTCTTGCTTTTGTTCTTTTTGACACATACTGAACTACTGCTTATTTCTTGCAGGTATGATACTGTGTCCATAAATGTCTTTGCTTATTGTGAATTTGGGTCAGGCTCCAACTATACATATATGAAACACCTCATAACTGAAATTCCTAACCTCAAAGTCTGTTTTACCTTAAAAAATATAAGAAATAATTGGAAGACAGGATTTTTTTATCATTATTATTTAACATTTAGGGAAAGGGAAGCTGTAGGCTGAAACTGCTACATCCATGTTTGAGTTGCATAGCCATAAAAAATAGTCATATTTAAATTGAGGCAATTATTTCAACAGTTAGTTTAGATATTTCAGCTTAAAAATACCTTCTAATAATAATATTTTAATTTTTTATAAAAGTCTCTGAATCTATAAAGGGAGGTACAATCCTGTTAAATACCATAAATTTTCGGAATTATATTTTTCAACATAGGGAAATATTACTATCTGAAATTTATAATGAAATAGTAAGTCTGAGGCATAAGGTTTTAAAAAATGCCTGTTCTCTCACATCATCCTGAAAATAATATGCAAATCAATTTGTGAAAGAGAGTTGAGATTACTTTCTCTAAAATTTTTGCAATGATAATCTATCCTTCATGGCAATTTCTAATCTGGTTTTGTTGGGGTTTTTTTCACAACAAAGGTAAATATTTTACTTTGTGTTCTAATATGTTAATTATTTTTCAGTTAATCTGTAAAATTATTTTTTGGGTTAAAAAATAAAAAAGTAAAAAATTGGGCCCCAGAACAGGATTTGCTTAAAAGACAAACAAGCAAACAGTTCAAAACTAATACAATTTCTTCGTGATAAAATAAATTATGACATATGATTTACATGCAGGAAGAGAGAATTTATATTTGATCATTTTCCTGTTTTGCCAGAAGTGGCAACACAATGAAACTAAGCTAGTGTGAGAGAATTAGAGCAACCCTTAGCGAAGACAAGTGAAATTGAATTATTTCTGCTAGCTTTAATAGAAACTATGTCAGGGTGCAAAACTCAGTTTTTAATACTAGCAGGTGGGGAAGAAGGAAATAAATCCTAGAAGTACTTGGGTCTGACTCATAAATGTCGCTTTTTTAAAAATAAAATCAGCACAAAGGTACCTTTCTACATCTGATAGCTGCACTTCTTAAAAATAGGCTATTATTGCCCAAAGTTCAATGCATATGGCAACAACAAAACAGGTAAAAATTAATTGAGATATTTAGGTGTTCATATGAATGTTGCATGAACAGAGAATTTTTTTTAATGTACCATATTCATCTTGATTTATTATGATTAATATATTCAGAAGTGGAAGGATATGACTAAAAAAATATTATAAGTCTTTGAAATGCCCTTCAGCAATTGTATTTTCCAATCAGAAGAACATCTGACTAATCACAAACCATGTTTACATTCATTGCAAGACATTCACAGAAAACAAAAGGCCCTGTAAAAAATTCGCCGTTGTTTGTTAAAGTGTGACAAAAATGAAACTTAGGTTTGAATTAACTTAAAAATGCTAAATGTTTCTTGCTTCTCTGGTTCACAGAATAAAGTTATTACTCTTTAAAAACACCCTTGGTCTATAATTCTAAATAGTTCATATGAATTGCAGGAATATAAACTGGTCACTTTTTTAAACCTGCAATTTAAGCAATTTAGATTTACACATCTTATTGACTTTCAGTGACATTCTTCTTCTTAGATCAACCATGTACATATAAAAATCTCATCCAAAATACTGATTGAGTTTAAACTGTACATGGAGGTCTATAAATATCTTGTCTTCACATTAACCTTAAGACTTTTGAAGCACGCATTAAGACACAGTAATTTTATCAAACCCAATGTCCTCTTGTCCAGGCTAGACTGTTCACATCTCCACACTCGCACTGCATATGAACTGGAGAGAGGTCATTTTCAAGGGACAATTTATGCTGTTCTAAAATAGTTTTCTGAAACAGTAAGAACATCTGATTCTTATTTTCTTCTAATATACTGCACAAAGAGTAGCACTTCATCGTGCAAAAGGCACTGTGGGCTCTGGGTCTGCCATTGGTCACATTCCAGTCAGAGTGCTGGCCCTGTGTGCAGCATGGCATTGCATCATGTATTGTATATGCCTGTTCCAATTTTCAATTGATTAAATAGAGGCTTGATAGATACTTAAAACAATGAACACTGAAACAATAAACACTGGACTCTGATAATTCTATACTCATCATTTACTTACTTTAAATACTCTTTTTGCCTGAAAAGTTTTGTTTCCACACTTTTCCACAGCTATTTATGTTCCAAAGAATTTTCCTAACTGGACCTTCAAAGCATAAAATTATCAGAGAGAAGGAATATCCACACACCTTGGCTGAATTCCTCGGACAATTAAAGTTGTAGAATAAGGGTAGAATAGTAGGATGTGATGGGAACTAATACTCGTGTCTTAGTAGATGCCATTATTTTTCTGTGTTTATGACTGAACGATATTAATGGAACAACATAACTTTGTTGGTTGGGGGGAAAAAAAGAATAAAGAGAGAGACTAAATCTTAAATCTTCTGTAAATATTTGCATCAACTCCTGCCTTCTTTTTTTCACACCTTATACTTTCTCATTCTGTGAAAAATCATGTCAGCCTTTTTAAGTTTAAGGGAAAAGTCAGTGGAGTGAAAGGTGACAAACCTAGTTATTAATGAAAATACATAAGAGATATTACAAAAGTCAGGATTTATTAACCATTGTACACAACTGCAATAGAAATGTTCTAGTCCAAGAAAAGTGCAGGGAGAAATAGTAATAATCTTGTACATTAACCTGTGTTAGCAAAGGCTGACTTTTTAGTTATAACTGGAAGGTATTATGTGGAATGTTTTAAACAAAGGAACTAACTAACAATAATTGTTTTGTCTGTTCAGGAAGTAAGAACACTGTTTGAACATTTTATTAATGTTGCAAGAATAATCATAAAGCACAAATGGTTTGTCCCAAAGCCTAGTACACACAAAAATAATGCAGAAGGGTAGTTAATGTGTGGAATATCGTTCATTAGGTCTTATTTTTTTCTTGAGGAATTATTTTAGTTCTTATACAGGGGAACTAAAAATATAAAAATAAGAAGCGAAATAAAAAGAAGAACATAACGGGGAAAAATATTGTATTTAGTCAGCTTATGATCCACCTCAAAATTTTATTGTTGAAAAACCAAAGCTGCTTTAGGGAGCAGAGTATCTGAAGCAAGATTTTCACTTTTCAAAGAGGTGATATACAACCCATTAAACACCCTCCCTTTTCATCTTCACTTTCCATACAAATTCTAAGTATTCTTTACCTGTAAATACCATGTCACATTTGACAAAAACCAGAAAACACTTGCAAAAGCAGTAACCTTTATTTTAGAGACTGCTTTTATGTGCATTCACGTATGTTCTGTGTTCCCAGATGGTTCAACCCAAGTACCTTAAACATTAAAGTTATCACGGGGAAAACAGAGCTGCAATGGATCCTGAAAAAAGGATAGAAGGTTTTAATTCAGAGAAGTGTCCCAACATTTAAGTGCTGTTCTTTGACCTACACATCAAGGCCCTGCTTTCACAATGTGTACAAGCATATTTTTAAATCAGCCTTTATTCGAAAGGCAATTCACAGTGCCTGTACTGTTGTAATGGCTTGTTCTCAAGTCACACTTGAGCCCTTATCCTTTGCTGTCCAAAATAGCTATATGCCTGCATATGCATTGGTATACATAAAGTGCCTCTTTCTGAGGAGACTTGAACTTGAGGCAAGAGTAAAAACAAACTTACTTTTTATTTCCATCCTTTTAGCACATGTGTAGAATATACACCTGAGTAAGTCAGGGATGGATAGAATTGGCTCACTCCTAGTTTCTTCTGTCAATACCCCATCAGGCTTAGCATCCTTCTATATCTCCATATTGGACTCTTGTTTGCCCTCAAAGTCATGCTGCAAAACAAAGCAGTCTATGTAATGCCCACTGATTTTTCAGAAATGCTTATGCCACCATGTCCACAATCTGATGTGGAGCTACTTAGAATTATGGGTCTCTTTCCCTTGCTGACATGTAAAAGGAGTCTCTAGGGTAATATTTCTTAAATTGTTCTCTTTCTGCTTTTGCCTAACAGTACTTTATTTTGAAGTCCATTGAAGAAGCATCATCCTGTTGAACTCGTGAGATCTTTTACATCTAGAACCTTTTCTGAAAACCTTAGAGTTCTCCCAGACTCTCAAGGAAAGGACTTCAGTTCTAGTCAAGGGTTCAAAGTAAGTAAAACGCACATGAAACATAAAAGGCATTGCAGCAAAGTGACAAGAAATCTTGTGACTGTCTCTATGTAAAAATATGTTTTTTACAGGGATCATCCATGGGTAGGTAAATGCCTGGTCATGGCTTGGGTGGATGTACTCTTCACTGGATAAAAAACTGGTTGAATGATGGGGCCCAAAGCGTTGCGGTGAATGGAGTTAAATCCAGCTGGCAGCTGGTGGCAAGTAGTGTTCCTTGGTGCTCAGTGTTAGGGCCAGTTCTGTTTAACATCTTTATCACTCATCTGGGCTAGGGAGTTGAGTGCACCTGCAGTAAGTTTGCAGGAGACACCAAATTTGGCAGGAGTGTTGATTTGCTTGAGGGAAGGAAGACTATAGAGGGAATTAGACAGGCTGGATTGATGGTCCGATAGCAAATGTATGGGGCTCAACAAAGCTAAGTGTCAGGTGCTGCACTTGAGCCACAGCAACTCCATGCACTGCTACAGGCTAGGCAAGGAGAGGCTGGAAAGAAGCCCAGCAGAAAAAGACATGGGAACACTGGTAGTTAGCTAGCTGAATATGAGCCAGCAGCGTGCTCAGGTGGCCAAGAATACCAACAGAATCCTTGCTTGTATCAGAAGAAGTGTAGCCAGCAGGACCAGTGAAGTGATCATGTCTCTGTACTTGGTGCTGGGGAGGCCACACCTCAAATACTGTGTTTAGTTTTGGACCTCTCACTCCAATAATGACGCTGAGGCACTGGAGTGTGTGCAAAGCAGGACTACAGAGCTGGTGAAGGGTCTAGAGCACAAATCTTATGACGAGCATCTGAGGGAACTGGGTCTGTTTTGTCTGGAGAGAAAGAAACATTATTTCACTGAAAGGGTTGTTAGGAATCGGAGCAGGCTGACCAGAGAAGTGGTTGGGTTACCATTCCTGGAGTTACTTAAAAGACGTAGATATTATGCTTAGGGACAAATTTTAGTAGTGGACTTGGCAGTATTAGTTTATGGTTGGACTTATCTTAAAGGTCCTTTTCAACCTAAATACTTCTGTGTTTCTGTGATTCCATAAATCCAAAATCCAGGTTCTTCATGATCCCCCCCCCCGCCCCAGACACTGCTTTGTGAGGAGAAGAGGAGAGGTGATGATAGCGTTTTGTTTGAGAGGGTCCTCCCATATCTTAGATACATATTCTAAGAAACTGCCATGGATAAAGAAATCTCCAAGGATTTTCTGTGTGTTTAATCCCTCCATGACAAGAAGTCTGATATTGGACATCAGTTATAAAATAGTTAAGGAGATAATCTCATGTCATATGGATTTGATCTATTATCAGCACTATAGGAGAGGAACTTACTGACTTTTCTGGAATCCTAAGAACAGAAGAGAAAATTGGGGGAAAAAACCCTCTATAAAATAAAGCAAATCCTCAAAGATTAGTGTACTTTCTTTCTTTTTTGCATCTTAGCAAGCTGCAGTTCTTTTTCATAAGCCACAAGTACCCTTGCATACGATTCTTAGAACTTTCCCCTCAGCGAACTCTGACAGGAGTTGGAGGAGTATATCTCTTTTTCTATCACTTGTCCAAATATTTGGGAAGCAAAACCTAAATTCCTTGGAGCATTGTCTCCTGTTGATCTGGCTTTGTCCCTGACAAAGTGCTCCTAAGTCTCGCTAATGCCTTGCAGGGTGACCACTTGAGTTCATACCAATTATTTCATACCTTTCTGCTTTTTCTGAAGTTTGTGTATTGCACGCATAGTGACAGCCATGTCACCTTTCAGACATGTAGCCACTTCTTGGAATACTGTAAATCCTTGAGATAGCTCTCAGTGTGAGCTATGAGTGTAGGAAGAGATCCTACAAATAAAGTTCCAACTCAAAACTATAAAATGAAGCATGTAGACTAAGCACTATAACTACACTCAGCAGAGGGCTAGTGCTACACTGTGATTCTTCAGAAGAGACAAAAAAGTACTCTAAAATAAAATCAACATCCAAACACATTATATTTACTGATATCAAAAGTACCTACTTTCCAGAAAAAAAGAACTATTAGGTTATTCCGTAGAACTGAGAAGAAGCACTCATGCAACTTCAATTAAAAAAATAAGTAATAGCAGTTAATCACAGGGTATTACAAAACTACTGAAGGAGGTCCTTTGTACAATTACGTATTTTTGAAAAGGACTAGTTTGGAATATCATAATTTGATAATATTCCAAGGAACCGCAATACTGATGACTCCAGGAGAAAGGGATAGAGATAACATCACACTACACTCTGAGATCTCCATCTGATCCATCTCAACAGCAGAAGAGCAAATGGGATGAGATGGAACATGAAAGACAGTAAATTGCTCCAATTTCAAGAAACTGTGCTTGCTCAGATTTCAAGAATTAGCTATCAATACCTCTTCACTATTCCTTTCATAGATGTGGTTTCTGAAATGGTTTTTAAAAAATAACACAGTGGAATTCATTTTCAAAGGACTGAGCTGATGCAGTGAAATGGACAAAACATTTTTGTTTAAATAGAGAAAGACTGAGATAGTTTAGGGAAAGTATTTACTACCCAGAAACAAATGACAAACTGAAAATGGAAGAAAATGAGATGTACCCAAATTTTATGAGCCACTGCAGAAGATTATACAACAACCTGAGATGCCGGACAGTTGAACACAAATCTGATTAATTCCATAAGATTAATATCTGGTTTGAAAAACTGAGCTCTGCAAGATTTTCAAGGCAGAATTCTGATCTGAAAGTTGTTGTATGATTTACCCTACATTTGAACACAGGAAGTCCTGGTTTTACATTCAGCCAAACAAGAAAGCAAACCATACTCAAAATATTTGAAAATTTTTATTGAATGAAAGTATAGCCAATTAATCACTGAAATAATGTTTATGTTACTATATTACACAAGACCACATGAAAACTAAAAGTTATTTTTGGTATTTTATTGAGTCTATCCACTAAAGAATATTCCAAGGTTCTGGAGGAAAAAACAAAAACCAAACCAAAAAACTAAACACCTACCCTCCTCCTCCAAATTTTAAAAAATAAAAGCTTTTGATAAAATAAATACAAGTTAAAATAAGGTCTTAGAAGGGTAACCTGAGGTAGAGGATTGAGCAGTGAGAACACATCTCCTTGACGGACTACCTAAAATCCATGCAGAACCAAATCCATGCTTCTAAAACTGTGAGAATTGAGATGCCCTTGAACAGAAGGAAAGAGATAGAGAGATGGGAGAATGAGGGGAGTAGAAAAAGAATGGAACAATCTCAATATTTAAGTGCATGATACAGAGAATTATCTTGTATTAATATTTGGCAATCATTTTAATTATAATTATTTTCCACCATTGAGATTATTATAACAACAGGGAAGTAAAGGAAAAATAGGCAAAGGGACTCACCTACTTCAATTAACTTGAAGTACGCACTACAACAGCAATAATATCTAGCACACAGATATATCCTGTTAATAAGTATCCTTTTATCAAAAAAACTCTAGTGTATACAATTCATCTGCTGATACAAAAAATGAAGAAAGAATAAAAATGTACAAAGAATCACGATTTGCAGAGATAAAAAATAGTGTGAAAAAATAAAATAAAAATCCATTCAGTTTCCAAACACTCAGCTTGAAAAGAAAGCTTCAAGCCTATTTTTTTAAATCAAGCCACAGATTTTGTGTTCAATAATGCTGATTTATTTGTCCTATTTTATGACTAACGCAAACCATTTCCCTCAAGTAGTTACACTGCAGGATGGGCATACAGTTCTCTCTGTATAAAGCAAGAGAATATTTACAAAACAATAATCAAATTTATATATAGCACAGCCTCAAGATCGCTTCCACTTCAGACAAGTTTGAAAAACGGGTGTTCTAGGCATCAAAGCCCTCATCCGATAAATCACATATAGGCTGCCAAGTAACTAGTAAACCATTCATATGACAAAGATGAATAATGACCTGTACAGAGTTTATAAAAATGTTCTTAGGAATGTTCCTAAATAAAAGTCATGGCAAACATAAATGAAGTGCATCTAAAATAACTGTGGGAGTATCCTGCTGAATGGTTGTCATAAATGATATACTGATGGTGGTGAAAATGAACATGAAATACTAGAGGAAAGCCTGACAAAAGAGTGCTTCTTCTGTTTGCTAGATACTGTGGGAAACATATACTTGCTGTTGCTCCTTAAAATGACATCAGCTCAATACTATACCTGTGATGAAATGTTGTGCCTTGTCTTTTTTTACATATGCAATGACTAGAAGAGTAAGCCCTTTTGATAGGAACACCAAAATGCAAGCAGAATGTGTATTTTCTGTGAATCCAAAGCTTCAATTCTGCTTTCACTTATGTGACTGTTAGTCTTGAAACTTATGTTGCCTTGATCAGAATTGATTGGCATACTGCTGCTGAAATAAAGAACAAAAAAAATTGCACCAGACAGGAAAACACTTTAGAGAAGGTAATAAAAGGAAGAATTCAAAAGAATTAATCAGACAGGTACCCTGAACTGTAAAAAGGGATGGCAATTGAAAAATGTGTATCTGTAGCATGGCAGTATTTGTATTGGTTTCTATTTTTTTCTCCATGTATAATTTATAATTATGTGAACTACTTATTAATTACATGTTAATGCTTACCTGAATCACAAAAAAAGCATTATGTGAACCTGCCAGATGATACCTATTAAGAATATAGAAAATGTACTGAGTATCACACTGGACACATCTAAGATATGCTTTAAAAATGTTTAAAAAATATTTTAGAATAATATACTTTAGGAATAACTTCTATCTTGGGTAATGAAATGGGAGCTGACCAGAGAAAGAGTGACCTAGAGATATATTAAGTAGTAAAAAACAATAAAAAAGAAGGCTAATTCATCAGCCTGACACTCAAAAGTCTTTGCGAGACTGAAAGAAGGAGTGCAAATAGTGGATACGCCTCATATCTGATGGGGTGGGAGAATGAGGACAAAAATACTGAAAATAAGAAGTTCCATATATCATTATATTTATATTCCCCAGTTTCAATTCCATACTAGGCCCTGAACAGTTTTCTAAACTGAAACTCTGGAAAATGTAGACCCAAATGTCAAAACAAAAATACATTAATGTATGTCACACATGCAGCTAATACCCAATAGGATACGTATATGACAGCAGCCAGCTTTGTTGGTTGCTCCTGATTGGTAGGATATAAATCACTATTTTACTGCTTTTTCATCATAAAACATTCCTTCCTAGGTTTCAAAAAGCTTGTTTTAATTGTGAAAGTCAGCATGTGTCTTCTTATCCCTCCGAGTAGGCTCAGTTTTCTATCTTTTATCTTCTCAGTGACTATCTGCAATCCTGTTCTCTGTTGCAGCACAAATAGCAGATTATTACTTGGAACTCCATACCTTACTGAGGTTTTGTGATATAGAAGATCAGGGAAAGAAACATATGGATCTGGTATCATCATGTGTTCTTTCACTCAAAGATTACTGTTTTCTTTGGTTGAATGTGTAGCTTTTCCTTTTATTTCTCTTCTGTGATGAATGACAATACTCTCTGAACAACCAAATTATTCCATCTATCTAAGGAAGATATATTCGGTTTTGAACTTATTTGCCAATAGTGACACCAAAGTATAACAGGTTATTTTTTGTGTATCAGAAAAGATACTAGGTTTTCACTTCAACATTCATGCAGACATTGATTCTATTACAGTTCAAGGCATTTGCGCCACACTCATCAAAGTGACACTATAAAAAGGGAAGGGAACAATATTCTCTACTGTCTGATTGTAGCTGAAGCCATACCCACTTTTTTATTTTCTGTGAGTTACACATAGTAGTAGGTCTGATTTGACAATAAACTGATACAGCACAGTTGATTTCAACAAAAGTAATGCAAAAACCAAGCCACAGTTGAAATCTGGATTCAGCAGTGCCCTAATTTTCTTTTCCCTCCTCCTTGGGTACCAATAAGATCAGTTTAAAAAAAAATTGCAGAAGACTGCCTTATCACAGGATTGGAACCTCCAATCATTGGAATTCATATTCTTCCAGCAGAAAGAAACATGAAAGGTGGAAGAGATCTGGTTGACTTTACACCACCAGATTAAGGAAGGTCATAATGGTTTCTCTATCTAGAATCAAGAATGGTAAATTTCATTCTCTTCTGATACACTACTCATAAATATCTTTGTCAAATTTTCCATATAAAATTCCAATAGTTGTAGTACAGATGCATAATATATTTTGTAAGAAAATAGTTTCAATATTTCAACCTTGTATGCTGATAAGTGTTGTCTTTTAACCCATTTACAGTTATGGAAAAAGGTTTAACTTAGAGCAGAATAATTAACAGATCGTTCATACAGTTCACTTCTGCAAAAGAATGAGCAAATGGAGGTGACTGAAGACTTTTCAGAATGTATGAAAACCTTCTGCTTTCATCTCCTATCATGTCTCTTTTCGAAGAGGTATATCCTTCTGCTTACTACTGATCTGCCATATACCCAGAGTGTTAGCTGGCTCCTTCTTTGGTTTAACAGCCACTTACATCCTGCCTGAAACGCTGTGTCTGGAACACCTTATGGCATTAATGCAATCTGTGACTGATTTTGGATCAAAGATTTTCTTGGTAGTGGCCATTGTCAACACTCAGTGTATTCCACAATAAGCCTCCTTTTTAGAGCAAAGATGTACAAATAATCCCCCTAATCTGTGTAAAAGATTTACAGAGCTACTGCCTTTTGATGTTCAAAATACATTTTGCATGATAAACATATCTTGTTACCCATAAAGCTTTAATTTCTGAGATATTTGGGTTTCTTTCAAATGTTCATTTCTTCACGTCTCTGTGAGGTATTAAGGTATAATTATGCTTATTTCAGAGATGAGGAAATGAAAAAAAGTCTAGATATGTCTTCTAATCCAAGCATCTAAAATTGCTTTAGGAAGCTTGATGTCTATCAGTGAGTCACCTCAACAAATTTCCTGTAACATCTGGCATCTAGGATTAGTGAGTGTCTTAGATACCTACAATGTAGGTTTCTTGTGCAGTACATCTTGAAATCATAGGTGTCGGACCCACTACCCGTCCAGTTGTCTGTCTCATCCCACCCCTATTTATCTCTCATGCACACAAACACACACAGAATTATTTCTCTTACCCACAGATGTCTACTTTCCATTGAATCAGTTCACAAGCTTGTTTTGCTGCTAAAATCCCAAAACCTTTTGTAATCTTTCTTTCATTGTTAACTTCTAAACTTTCAAAAAGGTGCTTTTGGAAGTATCATCTCTCATATACTAGATTTTGCTGGGCATGTTAGGTGCTCTTTATCTCATGTCTTCCTTTTAAATTGCTGTATGTATCAAAGAGGTAGCACAGATTTCTCTCCCTTTGCTTGGATACATGTCATCCTACCCATATCTAGGCACTGTAATTCTTCTACAAATGCTTTTCTGTTACATATGAAACATTATATAACATTAATTTTGTAGAAAAAGTTTCTATCATTATTCAGAATGCAGAAGAAACTTTGCCCTTTTGATCCATTACAGCTCACATCACATCACTTTGTAGCCACACAAAGCCACATGTTGACAGAATCAGACATAACAAGACAAAACATATCAGTTCTTTCCAGTCTTATACTCAAGGTGCAAAGACAAATGCTATCACAGAGGCTTGTAAGACTGCTTTATAAAACTCATCATCAGAAAGCAGTGAATCTTGCAACAGTGCTGCACCTTAAATGCCTGAGTAGAGAGCTGATATTTGATAGCATAATGGCAGTACAAACTTACTGATGTGGTGGGATGAAATGTTGCAAAAGATGAAAGGCGAAATAATAAATAAATCTAGCAGCACAAGTTTGCTGTGAGGAGCAGTATCAGTCAAATACAGTATTTTACCGACAACTTACCTTCCTTCTGATTTTTATGCTTACATCCCTGTTAACTAGCGTCCCACTTAGAGGACATGTTAATTTCTCCCTAAGCTAGACACATCCAAGAACAGACCATCTGTTCGCTTTTTAAAATCTTTAAAAAGAGTATGGTTCTTGTTTGGCCAAAATTTCAGACTCCTTACAAAGGATCTTTCAGTCTTGAAATCCGTCCCTCCCTTTACCTGCTAGTAAAACATCATGATGCTGGACCAGGACAAGTTTGCCCTACTGGAGCATTTTCAGGTTCTTAAAAGATGAAAACCAACATTTATTAAAAGTGTATTTTGATGGAGTACACTAGTCAACTGTTGTATGTGATCTGCAATAGTACAACGAAAGGACAACCTTTTTTTATGTGATTCCTTCAGGATTGTTTACTGGCTGAGTGTTAATTGGTAATAGTATTCAGAGTAACAGTGATCTAGTTACAGAAAAATCTGGCAAAATATCTTTTAAAATTTTGTAAAGTATTTTATAAAGCTATTATGAAAACACACATTTAAGTACTGAGGATGATATATTTATTTTTTTTAGAACATGATATTTAAGTTTAATCACCTAAAAACATTGTTCAAAATATTTATGTACAAATATTTTTCTTATGAGAATGGAAATTCTATACCAGTTGATGAATTCATTTGACCAAAGAAAGCAAGCCACAAAACTGAATCATAAATGACATTATAGATCTTCTTTTTTGAGGAAAATAAAAAAAAGAATCAGATGAGACATTTTGAAAACAGTTTGGAAGTTGCCACAGTGATGAAATATACTTGAAAGGAAGTAGCTTTCTAGTCTTGAGTCATCATTGCTCATCAACCTGTATTTTCTCACCTGGTGATATAAAACATACAAAAAAATTTCCAGTTTTAATTAGAATCAACTGGTTGTCAAGCAACATTGAAAGGTAGCTTTCTCAGATCTGAGAGCTCCCAGAAATAGAATATTAGTTTAACTTCAATGTTGCTTGGGATAATGCACAAAATTGAAGACCTAGTTGGAAAAAAAAGCGTCTTGATTCTCCAAGAACAAAAAAATAATAGAGTTTTCCTAGTACCCACCTGATGTAGTGAGAACCACACAGAATGGCTGTCTTTGTGTGTATCAGGACAGCCAATTTTGTATTTTAACATTAAAAAGTCCATTCTCTAAGTTTTCTGCAAGCACCTATTGTACAAGTGCCAGAAGACAAGGGTTTACCTTTCATTCAAGTTTTAAAATTGGGCTTCTGTTCATAAAATATAACAATGCACACTAAGAATAAAGATTCCTAGCTTTGTAGAATACTGATTGAAAAGAGAACTTTTTAAATAGCTTTCCACTAAAAGCAAGTTCAAAAATTGTATATTGATTCAAAAACCCAAACCAGCATTTGAAAATGATAGTCTTAGATGTGCCACTTTTAAGAAGTAAGCTTTATTCTGTCATATTCTGCAGCTGTTCTTTTTCAGGGCCCTTTCTGCATGAATAAAAAATCTCTCTTCAATACTGTAATTCGTTGTGTATTTCAAGTGTCTTCTCATAAATAAAAACTGCAAAAAAAACCCAAGATGATTCTCAGTAGTTTTTTAGTTCCTGGCACTTTGGGAAATAAAGACCACGGAAGAGCAGAAGCAGTGTCTGGGCATAAATGCTGCTTGGTAGCCATTTTAAAGGAATATTGTTTATGCATTTTCCACTCAGAATGAGGATTATGGAAGTAATGAAATCTTTGCTTGAAAGTAAGGGATTATGGAGGTGTTTATACTCAAGAATGGGATAAAGGAGACTTGAGAGTGGAAAAATAAACCTTTGCAGTAGCCCTGCAGTGCCGTAATGATCTTGCAGTTTAAGCACTCAGTGTGAAGCTCTCTCTCTGTAAGTAAAATGAAACCCGAACTGCAAAATTTGGACATGTATCCTCAGAAGTGCACAATGAAAGACAGGGACCTGTATTTTTATATCTATATGCTTTTGGCTGTGTCTACATGAATTAATTTTGGTGCCCTTCCTAATGTTGAATGAAGGAACTTGCTGTACAATATAAAAAGTATAATGTACTACAGCACAGTAGTTAAATTCAAGCTTTCTATAGAAAAATTTTCAGAAACACTAAAGGAATTAAGGAACGTGAGAACTCATTGAAGATTAATGGTGCTTTTTCTAAAACTTTCATAATCTTAGCGTTTAAACTTCAAAACTTTGAAATGTACTTGACAGATAGAGCACCATTTCATGAATTACTGGCCTAGTGGCCTATTTGCACGCAAACTCAAAATTAGCAAGACACAGAATTCTGCTGGAGATCTGGAGTTTCTAAAATCTGATTATGTCACTCCATAATGAATACGTCCTTTCTGAAACAACAAATGCAAGGAGAGGTGAAACAATGACTGCTCAGTAATAGGAAGAATATAGAAGTAAGAAGCACATTCTTAATTAAGACAAAACAAAAAAAACCCACAACCCTCTCAGAGTTTTTAAAGTTATAAAACCCTGAAACAATGAACTTTCTAAATGATCTATCAAAATCTCGTAATCTTTTTAAGCTTTTTTTCACTGGTTAGAGAATTATTCAGTAGCTGAAATCCTCTCTTTTAAGATTGAATAGATCATAAGACCAACGAAATTGCCTTTTAATGATATATTTCTTAAACATTGAATTATGCTTTACTTTCCATAAATCTTAAGATTTTAACTTAAAAAGTGAGACATTCATTCTTAACTTAATTATTTGATAAGATTAGAAATAAATTATTAATCTGAATCTCAAAGAAATCTCTATTTCTTCACATATTAAAAAAAAATCATTTTCCTGTGCTTGTTGAAGGAAAGACATCGTATGCCAACAATCTACAACGTCTTCAGTGATGAGTAAAATCCATTTCAGTTATACTTCTTCATGTTGAGGCAATTCTCTATAAACTCTGTTGGACTTTTTTTTTTTTTCCACTCACTTTAGGTCTGACCAAGAAAATGCATGAACAAGAGCAGGGCTACTTAATATTGTTCCTTTGGTTAGTACATAAATAAGTAATGATATTTGTCAGAGACTGGTGTCACAGTCTTCTTCTGTCTTCACATAATTCTGACTGAGCAGTTCCAGTGCTAGCTTATTCCCTGCTGTGTGTGACACTTGGAACAAAAAATAAGCCCTGACAGCAACTATATGCTGTATGGACCTCTCCCTCACCAGAAAAGGTGAAGGGAATACACAGGAAGAGATACAGAGCTCGATCCATGAAAACCAAACCAAAATGAACGCAAAGCAGAGTGGCAAATCTCACTAACAGTGTCATGCAAATATTTATCAGCATACAGGGACTGTACAGCTAGATAGATGTGTTTAAAAACCAGAGCAAACCAGAGTTGTAAGTTTTCATACTACTCCCCTGCATAAACCACTGGCTTTGATGACAGCTTTTTTTTCAGTCAACCAGTTGAGAGGGTGTTCTTTGAGTTCTGCACTGTTCCCTACATATTCAGTAAGGTGGCACCCTTTGTAACGCTGTTTTAGAGCCAACGTTTCATCATATGAGGAGGAGTGACAGGTATGGAGAGAAGAGTTCATAATGGAGCTGAGTTGTACTATTATATTGTATTATTGCCCAAAAGTAATGAAAGTAAAGATAGAAGTAAGAGTTAAGAAAAGCTGGAGAACATGAAATAAAGTTTGAAGAAGTTCTAAGTATGTTCATCCCATATAATATGTGGGAAAAAAATGGAAAAATGCTTGTCTTTATGGATAGCACAGATCAAGACTTGTGTTACTGAAACACATCTGTTTCTATCCCTGACAATAACTTCCAGAAATAAGCTGAAATTTATATTTCCATTTGAATAAACATCACAAACCAGTCAGATGCTTGATAAGGACTATAAAATAAACAACAGAGAGGGTTAATTCTCTGTGCATGTCTTTGAATTTTTATTTTTATTCTTATTTTAATATTAATTTTCATTAGTCAAATTATAACTCTCAGAAAATCCCAAACCAGCAAATCTTGTTATCTCTGGAATATAAGAAAACGGTGTTGTTTAGATACAGATCTATCAATTCTTGGTATACTTAGCACTTAAGAAGACACTTCTGTGAGGTTATTGCAAAAGTTACAAAGTTGTGCAACATATTGACATCACTGACCATTCACAAGAAACCATTAAATATAATGTCTTTTGTTTATTGTTGACTTGAGATAAATTTCAAGCAATAGCTGAAAGTTGAAAAGTTCTACTTTATCTTTGAAAACTCCTGTTCAGTTCCCTGTTTGTTGATATTCTTACAAAAAAAGTCTTACAGAAAGAGTTTCCATTATAAATAGAAGGCTCAGACAAGATGTGTCCCTGTGATTACAACAAAGGGTGCCTTGCATCTAAAGAAACACAGGAGTTGCATGAACAGAAGAATTAAACCTCTAGGGAGCAGATGTTTGTCTGCCTGTCATCCCACTATTGTTGGAGGCAGTCTTAAAATCCAGTTGACATCTGTATGGATCATGGACGCAATATATGGGTTTTTTCTTGGGATGAACCTTCTTTCTTCTGGTTAGAGAGTCACTAAGTCCTGGGTACCTAGTGATGAAGGACTGTCTGGAAAAGGCAATACCACCACCCTTTCACCTCCAGAAAAAAAAAAAAAAAAAAAGAACAAAGCTGCTTAATTTAATGTTTTCATAAAAGAGAGAGGAGTAATGTGGAGATTTTGACAATAGTAATAAGAAAAGACATTTTACTCAAACTCTCTTCATAGAAATTCACAAAGTTCATACTCATTTTAAATACTCTAACATGTGTTCAAACTACTTTCCAAGACTGTCTTTTACCATTTGAATAATATTTAATCATGGTTTTAATCAAATTTTTGTTGTGGAAACACATTCATTCCACAACTGCGCAGCACTTTAGTTATAATGCTAACACTCAACTCATAATAGTACTGCAAGTATGACTGCTTCTCAAACACATGCAGTCTATGGACAGGCTCCTTGGACTATGAGGTCCATAGAAGAACTATATTTTTCATACAAGAATTGAATATAATAAAAATGTTCTTCATTGTTCTACCTGTAAAACAGCACTGCTGAATGTCATCTCTGTTTCTCTGTACTTGACAGTGAGTGGGTAACTGTAGGTTCCATAAGCACTCAAGCTGACCTTAGACATCCTTAAAAAGTTGTGAATACACTGATTACCTCCTTTAATTTAAATATTTATATTTTTATATATATTTATTGCCAAACAGAATAATTTCAGTTAACTTACACAACCTCTTTTTATATCTCCTTTAGGTAGAGAACTAAATAATGTAGTTTTTCCTGATATTTCAATCTCTTTATGTGCAATTCTAATTATAGATAAAATGGTTTGGGTTGGAAGGGACCTTAACGATCATCCAGTTCTAGACCCTCTGCCATGGGCAGGGACACCTCCTGCCAGACCAGGTTGCTCAAGGCCCCTTCCAACCTGACTTTGATACATTGACTTCTCCTTTTTATTAATTGGAAATTACTTGGTTACTTTGTCCACTTATGATTTTTTGAACTCCTGCCGCCTGATTGGAGTTTGATAGAGCTGAAGATATCTGAAAATTCTGGACAAATAAAAACTGAGAACAGGCATATCAAATCTACAGTACAGATTCAGCTAAATCCATTATGCACATAGCACAAAATTAATCCAGACATATCTTTCAAACCTGATATATTCTGGATGAGTCATATTTCAGGGCATTTATAGTTCAATGGTAGAGAAGAAATAGAGAAAGGAGAAGTCAGGAAAGCATTGACTTATATCTCACACAGCTTGATAACCTTTGTATTCATGCTGCTGTTATTCCCATAGGTGATTTTGCTGGCTTTATGGTGACAACTAATTTTCAGTGTTTGTGGGATGATTGGTTAATTTTCCAGTTTTCTGGTTGCTTCTTTACGTTCCCTGATGCTATCTCTCTAGCTGATGAATTCCATCCATCTCATGAATAACTGACATAATCTACTGATTCCTCTTGCACTGGTTCAAACCTTGCATTTTGTTTAAAGTAGACAGATTCATTCCCTTCTGGCATTCAGTCTTTTGTCACTCTGAAATTCTCTAGTGAATTTAATTTAGTTTTCTTATGTGTATCTGAAATTTTAAGCCAGGGAGAAACTTTGCTTCAGTTAGTCTTTATTTTCAAGATCATCCATCCCTGTGCTTACAGGTATTTGAAAGAAAATACTAAGCAGCATGAACATGAATATTTGGTCTTACTGTCCACTTCAGTGCCTTAGAAGAGAATCTGACATGAAATTTAGCTTGTAGATAAATGAAGACTATCTAACATTCCCATTTTTGTTGTGGTTATTCAGGTATTACTTTTTTGTAGCTTATATTAAAATGACTGATTTAAGTCTCTAATCCTGTAGAAGGGAGTCAAAGATTAAAGAAAGAAGTGAAGGGGCATACAGAAAGAACGAAATGTAAGCTGGAATGCAAGAAAAAAATGGGAAAAAAAAAGAGAGGCAAATGGAGAAAGATCCACCTTTGTGAAATCACAAATTGGGAAGAAACCTGTAACAAACCTGTAACAAATTTCCTGCAATATTATGCATGTTGTCAAGTGCTGTAGTAATGCATAGGAACTGGAGGAGAAAAGACACTTGGCAAGTTTCATGAAAATTATAGAAATGACAAAATGGAATGGATTTCAAATTAATCTGCAATCGATCTTGAATATTTCAAGTGCGTTACACTTGATCCCATGAGTATAAAACTAAATGTATGAGCAGAGTAACTTTAGGGATAGTGGTATACTCATAAAAACAAGAAGTCAATCTCTTGTTCTTTTGAAAATTAAAGCAAATTTCTCCAAAAAAACTGCCATAGGATGCTTTTCCAGTTTTCTGGAAAAACTTGTTGTTTTAGTGGTAGGAAAGTGAGAGTAAACACTACCTGTATCCCTGCAGACATTTTGACATTCAATTTTGCTGCAAGTGTCAAGATTTTCTGCGGTGCAGAAGGTGGCAACTCCAGGAACTTGACCATTTTCCTCAGTCATGTGTGCTATGTTAGTGTGACAGTATCACAACGTAGTGTATTCACCATGATATAGGTTAGTAATTTTTGTGGACACTGAAGCAACTCTGGTTATGATTTTTCTACTGCAGAGCATGTAAACCCATACTGAGTCCCTTTCTAATCTAATGAGTAGAATATTATTCCTAATAGCAACAAATGCATGGCTACAGAAAATCAAACTGAGACAATAGTACTTCTTGAAGCATTTTTTTTAAATGATTTGAAAACTATCTGGAGGGATAATATGTGGGAAACAACTATTTCTGGGCATAGTTGTCTTTGACAGTAGTATCTCAGACTTCAATGCCTGAGAATAAAAGAAAGAACAGCCACAGGATCACATAATTTATCCTTCTTCTGAACTACAACTCCATGCAGTCAGAACTATTAGAAATTATGTTCTTCTATTTGTTTCTGAAACCCCTACATATGTCTACACAGCCTCTCATTTCAGTAATTTTTCTGAAATAATTTTGAGAGTAGACATCACAATACAAGTCTTGGGAATCATAGAATCATAGAACAGTTTGAGTCGGAAAGGTCCATAAAGGTCATCTAGTCCAACCCGCTGCAGTGAGCAGGGACATCTCCAACACGATCAGGTTGCTCAGAGCCCCATTCTGCATGACCTTGACTGCTTTTAGGGATGGGGCATCAACCACCTCTCTCGGCAACCTGTTCCAGTACTTCACCACACTCAGCATAAAAAATTTCTTCCTAGTATCTATTCTAAACTTCTCCTCTTTTAGTTTAAAACCACTACTCCTTGTCGTATTGCTACAGGCAGACCCAAAAAGTTTTTCCCCATCTTTCTTGTAAGCTGCCTTTAAGTATTGAAAGGCCACGAGAAGGTCTCCTGAGAGTCTTCGTTAGGCTCAACAACCCAACTCTCTCAGCCTCTCTTCACAAGGGAGGTGCTTCAAGCCTTTGATCATTTTAGTGACCCTTCTCTGAACCTACTCCAACATGAGCTGGAGCAGTATTCCAGGTGTAGTCTCACCAGAGCAGAGCAGAGCAGAGGGGCAGAATCACCTCCCTTGCCCTCCTGTTCACGCTTCTTTTTGATGCGATCAAGGATGTAATTGGCCTTCTGGGCTTTAAGCACACATTGCCACCTCGTGTCCAGCTTCTCATACACCAGGACTCCTAGGTTCTTCTTCACAGGGCCGCTCTCAATCTCTTCTTCCCTTAGCCTGTATCAATACTGAGGGCTGCCCCAACCCAAGCGCAGGATGTTGCACTTCACCTTTTTGAACCTCATGAGGTTTTTCACAAGCCCACTTCTCTAGCTTGTGCTTCTTCACCTTGTCAAGGTCCTTCTGGATGACAATGTAGAATAGTCATGTACCTCTAAGCAATACAATATTGATACCCAAAGAAATAAAGAAACCTATGTATTAATAGAGGAATTAATCTGTCTTTTAATAACTATAACAGTAGTCAATGGAACAGCGACTTGAATATCCAAAGCCAGTGCTATAAAATAATAATTTTGAAGTGAGTTTTAAAGTCTTTCTTTGTATTTTTTTCTCAGCTAAGCTCTGGTTTCTGTTTTCTTTTTTTTTTTTTTTTTTTTGATGCCTTATGGGGCTCTTTTTCTACTGAATAGGAGTTTGAATGAATTCTGTTTACAATGTCAGACAAGAGTTCGTAATTCTTAGAGCCCTGAAATATGAATATATTGCATTTCTGTAAGTCATAAAACTGAACAAATACTGCCGTGGAAAATATAATTTTGTAAGTGGGTTTAAATATTAATGCTCAATATGCCTTATTAAAATTCTGTGAATTAAATAAAAGTGAGTGATATTTCCCAAACATTGTTCGCAGAAGAAAGCTTAAAAGCTAACAACCTTTTTTTTTTTTTTATGCAAGAGAAAAATAAAACTTACTTGAGCCACCAAGAAAAAATGGTTTCCCTCACATAATACCATATAAGCTGGAATTCATGACGTTCTTCCTGGTTTTGGAAAGGCTGTTAAGATGTAAGCCACACAGCCAGATGTTCCAGAAGAAAATAACTCTTCTAACTATTTTTATGAAAGAAAAATGCTTCCACAAAAAAAATTGAGTGTCATACATTTGTTATTTCTGCACAGTTTCTTTACTGGTACATGGTATGTAATCATCATTATACCTGAAATGTGACTTTACAATGTGGTAACCTCTTGAACAAATATCTCTTTGGCTGAACAGTTTATTTCTTACCCATGAGAGCTTTAATTTACCTTAAATTCTCTCATTTATTAATCTCTGTGAGAGTATCACTGACTGAGAAACAGAGCTGAGGACAGTGCAGTTGAACAGTGCCCGTTGAAGTCTCAGATTGTTAGTATCTTAGTAAAGCTGAAACAATCTCATTTAAGTGATCAAATGCCCATGTAAGAGAGTTAGGCAGCAGCTTTGCAACTTTGGACCTTGAGGGTGACAGGAACAATTACATTGCCTGTAGTTACTTGCATGCAGACTCTGATTCAGATGGAAAAGCTGCAGAACATAAGGAGAAGGGTTGACTTGTTGTTTGCACATATGAAAGCGTTAGATTGTGTGATAAAAGGCTAATCACGAAAAATACAAAGATTGGTGGAAGAACCCTAGCAACATCACCAGTAAACATTGCACCCACTGAATTGACAATCCTAAAGCTACTGAAGGAGAAAATTTGACCATTGTCCCTGATGGAGATCAATGTCGGCGGCAATGTCCCCGGTGGGGACAGAACAGTGAGTGAAAAAAACTGTCTTTCCTGAAAACCATGCAAGTTAGAGGGGATGCTTGCCTACAGAAGTAGAGGACTTGTTATGGGATGTGAGGGAAGAACATCTAGCCACTATGTAAAACTTAGTCTCTGAGAGGTTTATGGGAAGGGCCGAAAGGCAAGGAAAGGATCAAGGCAGATCTAAGAGGAGCAAGCATGGGAAAATGTAGTACTATACATGCTCACACAAGTGCCAGAGAACGCACTGGTCTCTGTCTATGTTAACTTGTGAATGGATTTGAGTGTGCGTACGGTATGATGCGCCCGTGCATGTGCACACACAACTGCTTACTGGGAATGCATGTTCAGCTTTACTATTGAAAGTAAAACTAGTAGCAACACATCTGTCATTCTATAATGGGGAAAATCCACTTGCAGCCTGAAGACCTTTGGATTAGGCTACCTCTAAGAGTAAAATTTCCCATTTAGTGTTTATAAAGTACATTCCTAAACTCCTTTTACCTGAAAATTGTGGCTCTTTGCATATAGCCTTACGCTACGCATATGTGCTATGAGAAGGATAAGTGGCAATATGCAGAGGGAGACAGAGATGTGTGGCAGTTCTACCTGCTAAGAAAATAGAGTTTTCTTAGGTTTTGAAGAATAAGTATGCATGAGATATTGTGCCAGCATGTTTAATTGCCCAAAGGTATCTTTCTTTTATCTGGCTTCTCCCTTTTTGCTGAATGCTATCTCCTGGTAGAAAGGTTTTGTATTAAATGCTAACAATGTCCCACATTTTACAATAAGCAAACAACATAAAACCAAGAAGTAGCACAATTTATATGAACAATTCTACTCTCAGAGTAAAACGTCACTGTAGTAAATATGGAATTAAATGCAGTTGCAAGCAGCAGCATGCAGTGTGTTTGTCTGACAAATGTGCATATTAGTAACTGCATTTTCTACACAAAAAAGCTTTATCACTGCTCAAACAGTTCCTCTTTTTCCTTCTATTTCCTGTCTTTGTGCAGTTGTACCTGTCTTAGGACCAGTAGGTTCCCTTGCCAGAAAATATATTATTCTTCCATTCCACGTACGTAGTGCAAATTTAAATTCATACTTTTAATCAGAATTCTACTCTTTCGAACACTAATGAACTGAATCTGTAGTTTCTAAATGTGAACAGTGCTCCATAATAAGTCTATGATAAAACTCTGAGTCAAACTGCAACTTCTGCATTGTGTTGGCCACATGAATTTGCGAGCTCTGCTCATCTCAACAAAACCATTAAGCGCAGTAAACTGAAAAATAACAAACAGAACTTTGTCTTTACAGAATCAACATCATGAGCACCAACTGTGTCCTCTGATTATTGTTAGTCATAAAAACATTTCCGTAAGCCCCATGCTTTTGCAAAGCCATATATATGTTTCTAAATGACCCCAAAATCAGCACACAAAGATGGACGGACAGTTATAAGTAATGTATTCGTTGGAGAAAAAATCAGACTCAACTCCCTCCACTCCTAAGACTGTCTAAGTCCTTCAGGTAGATTTTATGTTTATCTCTCTTTATATATATGTATACACATATATACACACACACACACAAAGATACCGATGGCTGTCACTTTGCATTTTGCAGCCACACAGTGGACAGTTTATCAGATCCATTTTGGTTTCAGCTTCTGTATCACAGTTTGCTCCAGTCCCCACAATATCAGCTCCTCCAAATATAAACAAGATGTTCAAAAAACACAGAAACATTTAGTAGAGCGTAATGAATGCATAGTAAATGCCTAATGCTGCATAATTCAAGTAAATATGCTTTGTTCCTGAATGCTGTTGCTGAATCCTTTGTAGAAATGAAGCCAGCACATGCACAAGAATAATCCAGTCTTTGGGTTAGTTCCCAGAGTTCATCCTCCTTACAGTGAAATTGTGGTGAATCACTGAAGCATCTTACATTGATATTAGAATTTTCATACTCAACATGCTGTCAAGCATTACTTTGCTTTTTGAAACTGTCTCGCTTTTTCTACTTCAGTTCCGTAGTCTGGTTGGCTGCAGATAACCTAATATAATAATGATTTAATTTTTTCAGTGGTATTCTTCACTTAGTTTATGGTAAAATAAGACTCAGATAGTAGGAAGAAGAAAAAAATGTCTCCTTCTAAGAAAAGCACTAGTTGATAACTGGAGATACTTATTTTGAGAATCAGTTCAAGATTAAAACACATATGTTTGGATCTCTCTGGCTTAAGCTGTGTGCTTAAGCTTGGAGCTAGGCTTGATTTAACTGCCTAAACAAACAGCTATTTGAGATTCCTTTGGCTATTTTCTGTGGCCTCTACCTGCCATTCCAGAAAGATGCAAGTTTCTGGTAGGACTTGTATCAACACTGCAAGGTTTGTATGACTATCTTTAATACCCAGGGCCACCTTGGATGGAATAGAAACGTTGTTTAGATGACTCAAAATCAACCAGGTAGTCAATATACTCAAGAGACTCATCTTACTCTGACACAGACACTTGAAATGGGATAAATATAGTCTCCTTGAATCATTTTAGGAAAACAAATCTTAATATAACTGCTGGACAGCTGAAAAACTCCTTAGACTCTACTAACTTTATTATTTACAGCATCTCCATTAATTACGAATCTATGTCCGGTTGACAGAGTTTGTCAGTAAAGTTACTTCCCCAAAGCAAATATTTCTTATTTGCACTTTTTTTATTATTCAAGTAGATACAGTACTTTTCTATAAGTCAAAACCTTCATAGTTAATTATAAAGAAATGCATTGTATGACATAACACCTACAACACTGAACCACCTTAAAGATATTTTATTTACCACTTTGCTGTAAAATCTACTTCCATTTGTATGGCAAAAGCTGATATTACAATATTGGTCTATGACTTGTGCCATGTGTTTCCTAGTTCATAAATGTTAATTATAAACAAAACAAATTACTGTCATTTTGCTGTTTAACTTTTGTAAAGGGTGCATATTTCAAGTGAAAAACAGTAATGAATGTGTTCATACTGCTTAATTCCATTTTTAAGATATGGTAGATTTACAAGGAGGTAGAAAGGTGAAGATAGCTCAATGGATATTTCTCAGCGCAACATCCATGAAATCTAAAGTATTCTGGCTGTTAATCACAGCTATCGTCCCTTTGGGAGAGGAAAATAACCCATCTCAAAGTGGGGCAAACTAAAAACTAAGAAAAAATATGGTAAAAATGAAGTAGCAAGACTGGTCAAGAGTCGCTGCTATTCAGCAACTTAAGTCCTCCCTTGGTTATACAGAATATTGATTTTCATCTTTGCAGCCAGTTCCCTCTCTTTACCCTAGGCATCTTTTATTCTCACCAGGATGGTAACAAGAGCCAATAGATGTGGCCAAGCATTCTCAGGGAAAAAATATCCTAGGATTTCACTGCTGTTCCATAAAATCATGTGCAGTTGGACATAAATTAACACATGATCTGAGGAATTCATAATCTTTTTGTTTACTGTAACGCAATAGACCAGATGCAGATTGCTTATTCAAGTCTTAGAGATTCACTTAGAGCTTCATTACCTGCCACTTAGAACTCCAGGATGGGTTGCAGAAGCATACTATGAGTCTTCCATGACACTCTTTTGTTTTACATAAACAGGTATGGAGCAGAGCAGGAAAAGAAACTATGACGTCCTTTCCCCGTAAATCTCTTAACTGGGAGAGATTTTTCACTGCTTTGTCTTGGCTTTAATGAGTGCTTAGCATTTTAATCAAAATGGAATAAATCCAAATAAGAGCCTACAGTCACACTCTTCACAGTGATGTCTAAAACTGAGAAATCCTTTATTTTCTGTACTTTTTCCTGTTTTTTTCTTTCCTGAAAATTAATTTCAAGGTAACCAAGCTATCTCTAAGTTGACTGTGGGTTATGAAGTCCAAAACAACTCAGTGAAATCACGGCTGTCTTTTCTAATACTACAATTACCAATTCAGTGCAGAGGGTTCACTCCCTGGTGCCCAGTCATGCCACATCCACCCCAGTCCTCACACAACCCTTCCAGCTCTCTTCTGAAAGCTTCCAGCACTCCTGCCTCTGCGGTACAACTGACAGGGCTTCAGGCAGGATGGTTTAGGGTTTCCAGTAGTTTAACAAACCTGGAAGAGTGAAAAATACTTGGGTTAATGAGCAGTTATGGCAAATGTTGTCTCATTACGTCTCAGACACCGTTTAAGACATCTTAAAGCTTGACATTATCAAGCAGTTCATCACAAGATTAACTGCCATCTACAGATTGTGCAAGATAGCAATGGCTCAATGTGCAATCTAAGCGTAATTCTCCGACTATGATCCCACGTGCTGCACCGAGACAGGTGAAATGACCAGCAGTTTTATTTATTTGTCAGACTGGTGGAAGGAATGCATCTGGCAGGAAGTCATTCTTAGATTTGTAGTGGCATTTCATCTGCCCTGTTTGTGCTACCACCTCCTTCTTCTTCCTTGGGCAATCTAAAGTGTTCTGAAAAGGAACAGATTCAGTCCCTATCTGTACTTAATGGGTGAGAGGCACCTGACAACTCCACTACTCGTGGACACAATGGATGGGCTCTCAGATCCAGGCAGCTGTCAGCAGATCATGCTAGATCATCAAAATATTTCTTCATAATAATTACACCCAAGCCATTTATGCTTTAATTGAGCTCTGAATAGTAGATTAATTTAATTTTTTTTTTCCCCTTCATTTAGCTAATTCTGTCTCTTCTTGGAACAGAAGCTGCTTAGGCTTTTCAGGCATTTTCATTGTTTTACATTTTCACAGGATATATTGGAATAACTTTTCAGTTATTGAAGTGTTTTATGTCTCCCCTGTATGCTCACTTTTTTGGCAGATGAAAACAGAAAGTTCTTTCCCTTATCACATTTCACCACACCCTTACATTTCACATATTCAGTGCTTTGACACTGAAGTATCTCAATACAATTGGACTATTGTGGATTTTGTCTCCCCAACTCTGTCTGTTAAAGAACACCAGAGCATTTGTTACAAGTGAAAAGAAAATCAAAAGAGCTGAATGTACCAAATCCAATAAAAGATGTTGTACATTGTATTTTTATATGGCAGAACTGAACCCCTGGACCTCTGCAGAGAGATTCACATTATCAGAGTAAAGACAGTGTTGCTGCCACCTGCCTTCCCTTTGGGTTTCTGCCAAGAAAGAATAGCTAGTTATTGATGCAGGTCTCATACGCTGTTCAGGATTTTCATTCCAGACAAAAGCAGCTCCTTTAGTGGCGATGTTGGCACCAGTCCTCTGACTGTGAAGGTTTTCCAAAATATTTTCTGCTGCTGAGGATTTATACCAGCCTTACCATAAAACGCGCCTTAATCTGATACCATATGAATCTGGACCCCAAAATCTACAAGATTGATACATATATACAGAAAAGAAAATGATAAATTTTAAAACTTGATATTGTTTCCCATACATCTAATTTTACTGTGACTCTAGAAAAAAAACTATGAGAACTGAGCATATGATCTATAATTTTTATTTTATTAATTTCATATCATCCACGTACTTATACCACTAAATTCTACTATGCCATATGAATCTCCATGGCTGTGATTACTCTATGATAACTTCATGACCCATTGTGTCTTGTTATCTAATTTGCAGTTTACAAGGAAGTGTCTATGCTGGTTTTGAGATTAGCATCCTGTTTCCTCAGTAGAAAGACATATTTGCTTGGCTTGATCAAAGTTGTTAATGTTGGTATGCTTGCTTACACAAACTGTAAGTGTAAAAATATCCTATTGAGAAGGGTAGTGAAAATAAAGGAAACTAATAGACTGCAAAACAGATGTTGTCTGTGAGGTGAGAGAAGATCTTGAATCTTAGTTCAGTGTTCATTTGCAACAATGTAGTGCAGACACATCTCTGCTGATTTGCAAAGCTAAAGGTTAGCCCAGAATTTGAACCACCAGGTGCACCTTTACTGCAGAAGCCTCCTTAGGCCTCACGTAGATGCTGCATATAAGATGTATCTGTTTAAACATCTTTGCCAGCTTGGTTATATCCCATGCTAGCATATTTTAGAAATAGACTGAAAGAAGAATGGATATCTAAGACCTCATGCAACCAGGCAGTCAATCAGTGGGACTGATCTCCCCTAAAGTAGCTACCCAGAGTGCATTTAGATCACTTGGAAATTTTCCAAATTTGCCAGTTTTCTTCATGGTTCTCCAAGCAACAAAATGAAGTCCTTCGTCCTTTAAAGTCCTGTAGGTCTTGGTGCATCTTTTGGGCCACATGTAGCTGCCACACTTCATTCTCTATTCACACTCCAGAGGACAAAACAGGCTTCACTAGGATTACAGAAAATCTCAGCCATACTTCACATTGTGCTAAGATTTACCTACAAGAATTTCCTGCCACAGGACACCACAAGCTTTTGATATGAAAACACATGAGAACACAACTGTTACTTAATTACCTTTTGCTAAGGGAAATATCCTATCACAAGAAGCATTAGCCTCCCATGCTTAAAAGATTTTATCATGAAACAGCTACATTCTGGAGGAGGGCTCAAATGAATACTGACAGATATCTGAGTTTGAGCACAATTTTTCAAGGAACACAACACTGTCTTTTCCAGCTTCCCTATATAAGCTTCCTTATCCCTCAGCCCTAGTCCTCCTAATTAGGGCTCATTTCTGGCAATATCTCCGTCCTGGCCCCTGTCAGAAACTGACTTTCTGCCAGTCACAAAACACCACCTCTATTACTTATGAATAAGTGGCTAGATCTAGAGATTATGCGCCTCATGTATCTGCAGGTTGTTGCTTCTTATCTAATCCGAAAATAAATGCTAAATTGTGCAACTGAGAGGTTCCTGAACAATACACAGCAACAGATACAGAGGGTACAGTATTTAGGTGGTATAGAAAACAAAGTTAAGCTGGACAGAGACATGTCCTAAAACTAAGCCTTCCAAAAATGTTTTCCATTAGTAGTTAGAGAAAGACATCCATTCCTCAGTGAACTGTAAAAAAAATAATTCAAAAATACATAAAACATAGCATACAAATTGTTGGAAATTACAGATGTATGAAAGACACGCAAGAAAGCCTGAGGGGACAGATTAACTTCCCCAAATCTTCACAGTATCACAGTATCACAGTATCACAAGGTTGGAAAAGACCTCTGAGATCATCAAGTCCAACCTATAACCCAACACTAACACCAACGCTAACACCAACCCATCATCTAAACCATGGCACTCAGTGCCTCATCCAGTCTCCCCTTAAATACCTCCAGGGTCAGCGACTCCACCACCTCCCTGGGCAGCCCATTCCAATGGCCAATCACCCTTTCACTAAAGAACTTTTTCCTCACATCAAGCCTAAACTTTCCCTGACGAAGCTTAAGTCCATGCCCTCCAGTTCTGCCACTGGTCACCTGAGAGAAGAGACCAACCCTTGCCCGACTACAACCTCCTTTTAGGTAGTTGTAGAGAGCAATGAGGTCTCCCCTGAGCCTCCTCTTCTCCAGGCTAAACAGCCCCAACTCCCTCAGTCGCTCCTCATAGGGCTTGTGCTCCAGCCCCTTCACCATCTTCGTTGCCCTCCTCTGAACACATTCCAGTATCCTAACATCTTTCCCAAACTGGGGGGCCCAGAACTGAACACAATATTCAAGATGAGGCCTGACCAGTGCCGAGTACAGGGGGACAATAACTTCTCTGGTCCTGCTTACTACACTATTCCTGATGCAGGCCAGAATGGATCTTATGGCTTTCTGACCACTATTTGAAGACTGAAAAAGTGCTGGCCTACACAATCCCTGTGCACATCTAGAGCTTTGAAAAAAAAAAGAATAAATCACCGCCATTTGCTTTTCTTGTACTCTACATTTGTTTCTTTTCAACAGCTACTGCAACATTTTCATTGACTGCATAAGTATGGGAGCTCAGTATGGGCACAGATACACCAGCTTCTGCTAATTTTACGATATATAAAGAGATCAGGCTTAGGAACAGTGGAAGTTTCTCTTCCTTTCCCTCAGGACAACAGATCTTCACAGCAGTCATCCATGGAAAATGATGAAAAATAGTCCTAAAGGATAATAGCTGTGTTAAAATTCAAAGAAAAGTTTATGTAGACATCAGGATTGACTTGTACTTCCTTCTGTCTCTTATTTAATCTCTTCAGTTTCTCCTCAGCACCTTCAAATATGTTTTTTTTTTTGCTCTTCTGCTTTATGCTTCTCTTTTTTTTTTTTTGCATCTGTAATAAGATTTGGTTCCTTCTTAAACATTTATTATCATCTTATTCCCCTCCAGGGAAGAATTTCTTTGAGATAAAATGGCTGCCACTGTGCCCCAGTCACAGAACCATAGAATCATAGAACGGTTTATGTTGGAAGGAGACTTAAAAGATCACCTAATTCCAACCCTCCCAGCCATGGGCAGGGACACTTTCCACTATGTCAGGTTGCTCAAAGTCTCATCCAACCTGGCCTTGAACACCTCCAGGCATGGGGCATCCATGACTTCTCTTGGAAACCTGTTACAGTGCCTCACCATCCAGGAAAATTTCTTCCTGATATCTAATCTAAACCTACTTTCTTTAAGCTTAAAAATGTTACCTCTCATGCTATCACTGCACTCCCTGATAAAAAATCCCTCCCCATTTTTTCTGTAGCCCCCTTTAAGCACCAGAAGGCTGCTATAAGGTCTCCCCAGAGCTTTCTCTTCTCCAGGCTGAACAACCACATCTCTCAGCCTGTCCTAAGACGGGAGATGCTCCAGCCCTCTGACTATCCTCTGGACTCGGTCTGACAGATCCATGTCCCTCACATATCCTCTCTCCCAGATTATCCAAGAACCCCCAGGCTAAGTGACCACTGACATTAACATCAGGCACTTAAGACACCAGCCTATGTCTTTCCAAACCATGAGCCTGTGCAGGGGTTAATACCTCCAACCAGAGCAAAGCAGCCAGCCACACCTAAAGGAAGACACCCTGGAAGTCCTAAAATACTTTATTACCCACAACCCATGAAACATGGTGGTTCATGCATGTGAAGAGTACGGAGATGATGAACGTGCCCCAGGATTATGATGTGCACTAACTACCAATCAATTGCAGATGATTAGACCAGTGAACAGGACACCAAAGAGTACCTCCCAAAGCACTCTCCACTTGCACAGGCCAGTGGCCACTCTTCATGTTTCTGTGTAATTTCTCCCTGCTTTGCCTCGCTTCTGAGAGACATTACAGCAGTCTACAGATGAAAGGCATTATTTGGTTTTGTTTTTCAAACCTACACATCCCTTCTGTTTTAATGTAACTTTAAATAATATTACCTTTCTTATTCTTAAGACCCCTGTTAAGGAATGTCTGGTCTGCCTACACTACAAACAATTTGCTGTATCATTCTCCTCTGGATCTATTGGATCGTTCTCTGTAGAATATTCTTCCCCATCCACTTGAAATACCTCCCCTTTCCAGGTGGATTCCCAGAGCCAGCTTTAAGAAGTTAGTCCTTGCCACTGCAGTTATGCTGCCACTCTCAGTTTCTCGGAAGGTATCATTGTGCTTCTTCTCTTCTTTCTTCCTTATATTTGTTTCCATTTCCTAGGCATACTTCTGTTCCTCTGAGTCCCTCCTGATCTATTTCTTCTAGACCTGCATTTTTCAATATTAAACCTGACATAACAATGTTATTTACTCCCAAAGGACTTTTTGAATACACCTTCACAGTTTTGAGACTTAAAAGACAAGGAACAGAGCAATCCTTGACATAGATTTGACTAAACACCTCCGCTGGATAGGAACTCCTCCTCTTTTGGGGATGTAAGAGGAACTTGGGACTGAGGTGGTAGATGTGGTCATATGTTCAGTGACTGCAAGAGGCAGAAGAGTCATGACACCTGTGGAAGCTCTGGGTATTGAGACCTGTTTCTACTGCGTTTGAGTTGTTTTGCAAGTGCAAACTATCAACGTACACAGAGATTTCTTCAGCTGAAAATGAAACTGAGACTGGACTGCACATCATGTACACTCTACACTGATTCCAGGAATGTGAAGCATATGTTAGCAAAGTGGAAGTTCGTATCAGGTATCCATATGCCACACCATGGATTTGGTGTCATCTGACAAAGAGTTTGTGTTGTCTGAAAACTAATATTCATGTCAGGGTCATCAAGCATCTCCAGTACCCCAGAAATTCCAGCATTTAATTTGTCCTAAATTGCCTTGCATAATTTCCATTGGTAATCACTTCTGAATATTTTCATATTTATCCATTATAAACTCCCTCAGCTTTCCTTCTACAGAGTTAAACAAACCAACCAATCTCTTTGTCCCAAGTTCAAAAATTTAATGTAATTAAGCCTCATGTTCATCTAATGCAACAAAGACTACATGGGAATAGTTTGTTATCCTCATATGTATTTTTTTTTTTCATTATGAAAGTTTAAATCCAGTTTGTATCAACTGCTGATTTTGAAAACCTTTGGTCTGGAGGTTCCTATAACTTTGTCAAAACTTAGAAACTTACTAAATCACAGACACATACCCAGACATGTACATTTAAAGTTATATTGTATCACATCTTGCATGGGTAGGCAGTAGAGGAGGATCCAAAGAACTAGTTGGTTGTTAAATAGCAAAAGGGGAGTGACGACCACAAACCTGTACTTAAGAGTATCTTGCTGAGGGAAGCACGGTTGTTCCTCAAGCATCAGTGGGCACACATCCATTGACTGTACTGTAAACACCTATCTGCACAAAAGAATCCACCATGCATTCAGTAAGCCAGTATAACAACCAGCAGGATCATTGGACCATGTCTTGGATCCATCCTACTACCACTTCTCTTTTTGCCATCTTCTATGCATTTCCTGTGTGGTACACAATCTTCCTCTTCAGGCTGGCATTTCTGTAGCTGATTTATTCCTGGTGTCTTTGATACCTTCACTCAGGGCAAACGTTGTGTTATGCACATGCACTTCTCTCCTCCATATTGCCTCATGCGCCCACAATTAGACTGATTCTGGAACTCTGGGTGCACTGTTTCTTATGTATGATCTGTATTCAGTATGGAAATTTCACAGTCAGTAATAGAACTCTCAGATTTGGGTGCAATTCTTTTTACCATTCAGATAAACAACCTTCCCTGAGATAAGGCAAAGCCTGAAAGACTCAGCTGAAACCTACAAGGAACATAATACCAGTTGTTCCTTATGAAGGTCCTTTTTTTTTTTTTATTTCACTATCACAGAAAACTATTTCTTAGTTCTCTTAGATTAAGTTTGTAAAGCCACTAGCACTGTTTCTAGTAACACAAGAATAACAGTAGTTTCCAAATTCTGGAAGATTAATTTTGAGACTGTTTGCTTTGTCCACATCACTTTATTTTAATCTTGTTCATTTGTCACTGACAACATCACCTGCTGAGCTAAAATATTTTTCAGACTGAAACTGGAGGATGGGCAGCCAAGATTAATGGTCCCAAAATCATGTTAGCAAATGATTTTCTTTGACTGGGACTGAATCCTCATTTGTGCTATTGTTGGATAGCACTAGAAAATTGTAGTGGAAAAACAGTTCACGTTTTCCCTTCACAATATTTCATTTTCAGGCAACTGACCCCCAAAAGTTGTTAGATTTATCACTTAAAGACACCATCTGCTGACCTGTCAGGGAGGGTGGTCAGAGCTCTCCCAGTGGAGCATTTCTTCTTCCAGATTTGTGTGTAACAGCAGTAGTAGGAGGAAAGTACGTATTTAAAATGCAGACCTACCCATATTTGTATTGTTTGGAGGATTCTCTATATGGTCACATTTGCAAGGCGACAAAGTAATCCATGCAGAGGGAAGCTAAAACCTGCGTGCTGCATGGGAGAAGGCTCTTGTATCAAATGTGAACTTCAGCTGTTTTTTCCTGTTCAGCTAGTACAGTAGAGTAGCTGATTTGCCAGCTCTGCTACAGATACATATCTCTCTTTCACTGGGATATCATTGGAACCACTGCATGCAATAGAGAGCAGGTAGATGATGAAGCCAAGGAATATCATCAGTGCAATTTTTAGTCTTTTTTATGTCATGCTTTCAAGACTTCTAGTTCATGTTGCAATAAAACTGGCCTCAAAGTAGAGTAAAGCAAATAACAATATAGATAATATACTTAGACATAAAACTGTTTTCCAGTCACAGCAGCACAGACCCACAAGATGTCTTACATGGCTCATGATTTAAGTAAGACATTCCAGACACATGTCCTCCAACTATTACCCCTTGTGCCAAGGATTCTAGCAGCAAACATCCAGGCTTTCTATTAAACTAAGAAATGTTTTTTGTGAGTTCCCGTACAGATTTTATTAGATCACCAATTGCTTTGTATTGTAAACACAATTTTTTTCCTATGTTGTTCTTATGCACTAAGGTTATCTGTGAAGCCTGAAAAACTACATTAAGTAAATGCGTAAGGACCACAGTTGCAACTAGGGAAACTAAAACATTGATTTAACTATAAATGAATGGTAAACGCAATAATTTTGGCAGTAACCATTTAACATGGTTTCCTAGTCATGCAGATATCCAATGGATGATATCTTTGTTCCATGAAAGTTCTTCTGTCGCCATCTACAAAACTACATTCATCTTGTTTCCAGGAGTGCTAAGCTGTTCTCAGACAAGGTTGTTTTTCATCTCTTAGGATGTATTTCCCGTTCCTGTACTTTGGATCTATCATGTAATGAGAAATGTCAGTTTCAGATTTATTTATTAGCTAGATAAGAAGAGACTCAAAAACAATGCTCAACTGCTTCATTGTGTGAGTCAGCAGAGGTTTCTTTCTCCATGATAGACGACACAAAAAAAAAATCCACCACCACCAAAAACTTAAAAGAACCTCGTAGTGAAACATCTTTGTATCATTTTTCTACCAAAGTCTACGTTGTTCTGAATACTTTAGGATCTGTATAAATGAGAATAAAACTCATAACAGGGTTTGCAAGTCCTTTACAAGTGGAAACATTTTCATGTTTTTCCTCAAATCTATGAGGTGAATAATTCTAATTTTCAAGAAAATTATGACTCCCAAAATTTTGCCCAAAGACTGTTCGGCAGATAATTCCTCTGTATCTGAAGTATCCTCCATTCATCTATGAACAGGAGCAAAGCACCCCTTTCCTCTGATGTGGCTGTTCAACTGGAGTTCTAAATAAAGAACATATGGAAATACAGTGGCTCTGTGTTTGGGTTTTGCCTTTTTGCAAAAGGCATCCTCAAGGAGTCAAACTCTTTATCATCCATACGGACAGGCTACAGGAAGCAAGTGCGCTTATATCAAACAAAGCCTCATTAGGCTAGATGTGGTAAATACAGTACTGTCTTTCCTGTGAAGAATTTATAAATGTTTCCTATCCATTAAGGCTGACCTTGAAAGTATTTCCACCACTACCTTCATCAGCTCAGCAAGAAGAAATAGGAGAGAAAGGATTTTTCATTGTCAAGTTTTTCTTCAAAAGTTTATAAATCATGATTTTAACATTTGTGTAAAAATATGAGCATATTGTTATCATAATCTGATTAGATTTCTCTGAGCATCCCTTCTCTTCTTCAAAAACTTTGTTTGTATGACACTGCCCTAAGTACCTCCTTAAGTAGGAAGCCTGAGCCACTGCTGTAAAGGACTGACATTTTTTTCCTGTCTTTTCTTCACTTTGAATAAGTATTACGAACCCTCACTTTGGGACAATAAACACTCAAGCAGCCATTAAATCACAGTTTTATTACCTTTCTAGGGCAGAGGGAGCACCAGGCCTTTGAAACATGTAGCCCCATACCCTTTGTGCAGCTCCACTAGGTCAGCCACACCAGGGAGTAAAGTGAAGACAGGGGCTTAGAACCATAATTCCCCCTTGCTCTTGCCATACTCTTTAACCAATACATTTCTCTCACCATACCCTGCCTTTTTGCCACCGTATTGGTGTCAAAATTACT
Organism: Tapera naevia; assembly: GCA_033556795.1. Taxonomy (NCBI): domain Eukaryota; kingdom Metazoa; phylum Chordata; class Aves; order Cuculiformes; family Neomorphidae; genus Tapera; species Tapera naevia. The sequence goes on along the minus strand of JAUMJJ010000172.1, from coordinate 8,797,683 downwards.
AAAATCTCTAAAATGACAGGTACTTGTCAGGACCTACTAAACTACTGAAGACTGTGATGTGGACTCTTTCCAGAAATCATGAATTAAACTCCTGGTTGCTGTTGTTTTTCTTAGCATGTATTTAATAGAATGGCTCAATTCCATATTTGCTTTCACTTTTTCTCTTTTTTTTTCTATAGATAGATGAACATAGTAACTGTTGCTGTTTCATCACTAATAGATGGTAATCAAAAACTGCTTATAGAAATCAAACAAATGTTCCAGCATGATTCATTGAGTGAAACAGAGAACTTGGTCTTCCTACTGCTGAAATACATAATTTTTCAATGTTTATCTACAAATTTATTTTCAACTTCAATAACACTAATTGTGTGAGTAGGATTTATAGCTAAAATATATTTTTATTAAAATATGAGGGAGGAAACAGCACATTTAGCCTTACTATGACAGTTTTTGTTTGTTTACTGGAAAGGACTTGTTTTTACAATAGTTCACTACTATGCATTTTTAAAAAGCTGACTTTAAAAACATATTTATTTATTTATTACATTTTATTTCCTCTGAAGTTTATTGTTGGGATTTTTTTTCTACTTTATTGAATCAGCTACTAATTGAAGCATATTTGCTTACCTGTTACCAAGAAGATTTACTTGGCTCTCCTGAACATCAAGTGGGACATGTTATTCACATTTCTGTATTTGAATAATATAATGACAGCTCATAATCCTCTTACATGCAAGGATTTTCAGCAATGATTCAATGTCATGTGAGATGCTTTCTTGGGCTTTTTAAACTGGCTTTCGTATATGTGCAAATTTCCTGAAAAGCTCTTTTATTCAGAGGTTTCTTAGTTTAACGCCCACCGGATTCTTCTTAAACATAAGCCCATGTACCTGTATAATTCAAAATGCAAAGCCTTCACCAGAACAGTGAGATACACAGAAACTATTTACTAGTATATTTTACACTTACATGAAGAGTGCATTTGTGACCTTAGTATAACCACAAAAGTCTGGAGAGAGTTGCTGGGACTGTTAAGTCTCCAGGTTTGAGTAGTAGCAGAATTCCAGTTGCTGGAATTTTTAAGACAGCTTTTTCCAGCTTGCTTAAAGTGATAATATATCTATTCCAATGAACTGAGAGCGATCAGAGGCTCTCTTGCCATAGTTACAGCTGCAGAAAAGCATATTGAAAATTATTTTACAGCAGTGTTTTTTCACCCAGGTCTGCAATTGGAACCAGGTTTAGACGTATTTGTGACTATCACACGTCACCAGACATACCACTTAGTAAGGTGCAGGAAGAGAAACTCCTGCTTCAGTACTTTAGGCTTTTCAATTTTAGAAACTCTCCTACATATAAGGATTAAGCATGTAACATCTTCCAAATATATTCTTAATTACAGTTACATAGTATAACATGTTTAAAGAGGGTGATTCCTAAAGGCATCTGGTTATTAACGAGTCATGTTAGGAGCTACTGAGTAAAGAGGAGAAACAAATATAGATGAGCATGAACTCAGTATTGGGGAGGCACTATTATATAATTAGCAATACAGTAAAAGTAGCAAGTATACTCAACCCCACCTCCAACATGTAGAAAAGAAATCCAGTTGATTCATAGGTTGCCTAAAAGAAGCAAGTGACAAAAGGATTTAAATTTGCCCATGAGAGGTAGTTCAGCATAAGCTTAACATGAGATGAAGGAATAATCGGTCAAAAGAGGTATGACCCTGGTTTACAGTGAGATTCTTACAATCAAGTAAAACCACAAGTGAAGATATTCTTGTTCCCACAGCTGTTATCAGCACTAATCTGCACTTCTGTAAATCAGTGTAAACGAACCACTTGCTTGCAAATAAAGGTAATTAGTATGTTGCTAAGACACCTGGATAATAAACTTGGTGTCACTGACATCTCCAATTCCCCACTGAGTAGAAAAATGCTTTATAGAACTCTGTTACTCAGTACCTCTTTTCAAAGAAGATTTGTATGTGTTGAAATCCAAGGCAAGATTTTGTAATGAAATACACTTTAGCTATGTGTATAATATAGGATTTGGGAGTCTTCCTTATAATATCCAGTGATGTTTCTTTTCTTTTATACTTCTTATTAGTACTGGGGAAATCACTGTAATATATCTCCCTAATGCAAAAGAACTAGGCTCTTTAAAAAAAAAAATGCATGCACTTTCAGGTCTACTTCTCCACCCTCCCCTGCCCTGAAAAGGTGTGCACAATTAGAAGTTCCTTATTTTAAACTATATTTTGATATCCTTAATTAAAAGTCAATTGGTCTTGACAGAACACACTTTAATCAAGACAAAGCCTGCAACTAAATCAAATCCTACTCTTTACACACATACCAGGCGGTGCATGTGGCTTTATGGATTGTCTTAAATCTTGTACTACAACATCAATGAACTTTGCAGCATGGAGATAATATTATGGGAGTAATATTAGCCCACTGGAACGGCCAGCTGTAAAATTATAACTGCCAATAATTTAATATCATGTTTCCACTGTGTGTTGAAGAATTCTGTGAATAAACTCTTTTCTAGATATTGTGAATTCTTCTAGAGCATGACAGAAAAAGCATATTTTACCTTCTTATATCTTTGGCTTCCCCCCCATAGTTTTTAATCATGTGACTGTTCACGCAGTACACTGAAGATCTGAAGTGTATTGACGTGTGGATACCAGAATCAACGTCCCTATTCCATAGTCATTACAGAGACATGCCTAACAAAAAAATCTTTTATTTTCTCTGAGATCTTCAGTACATGATACCAAATAACTGCTGTAAACCTCCTGATAAATTGAAATTATATGTTTAGATGATTATTCCCATGAACTCATCAAAGTTTTTTATGTCACTGATTTCTGCTCCTGTAGTTGTCACCTGAAACATGCCAAACACATCCCTCTTCTGGATTAGAAAACCAGCAACTTTCTCACATATTTGGGCAGAGTAACATGAGGGTATTGATAATACTAGCTGTTGATTCTTTCTTATTCGTATTTGGCATTTGTATGTGACAGGCCACTTTTGCAGAAAGTTTATTGACAAATCATATACAACACACGTGAGTAAAAATTATATTCAATTATCTCTTCACAATGTTTCTTAACATTTTGGACACAGTTTTCAGATTTGGTTAGCTGGTTTAAAGATGAATTTCTCACTTGCTTTCAGGACTCGGAACTCAGATGTGCTCAAAGGCCTGACTCCTCATTTTGGACAAAATAAACCAGCTGTTGTTCTCTGGCTCTAAGGTCAAGTTGCATGGCATGGTTTGCATGCCAAAGCTCACAAGACCACTGATTGAAGATTTAACTGAAACAAGTTCTCTGCCAAAATTCACCTGAGTGCTGTTTGGGAAAGTGTTCATTTACATGGGCAAAAAAAATTCAAGGGCTGGACCTACGGTTAAACAGCATGGGTGATGACGTGTCATTACCTTAGAGCGCACCTGGTCCTGTCCTGTTTACTTGTATAGACATAGCAGGAGGGTCATAGCTACCCTGGAGAACCAATAATTAGTAGAAGGATCTTACATAATGTCCTGTTTATCCTCTGGCTGACTTTTCTTCATATGCCACAGTTACCTGGAAATGAGAATATTTTATTTTTCTAGCGTAGTTTAGTTTGAGATTTTTGTGACTGTACATGTGAAATACCTTGAAAATTACTAAGACTGAGAGGACTAAAATTCAACTTACACCTCACCATGTATTTTGTTTTTAGGATAGTAAAGTACTCATTGTACTGACTTTAGAAATCAAAAGAAAATAGTGGACAACAGCACTACTGATGCATTATTCCTTTTTAAAATAAAAACTGACTGTGAAGTTAGCAAATTTGTTAGATGCAACCAGCTTCAGTTATGCTCCAAAGTATAAACTGAGATTAAAAATATTACAAAAATCTGTGCTTTGCAAAAGAATGACATGGATACGTTATACAAATCTGAAAAGAAATCCTTTGGGAGATGATTTAATGGTAGCAATTACACAATATGTAGCAAGATAAAATTTCAACAGCATAAATATTGATGGCAATTAGCTAAGAATTAAATGCACAGTTAAAAAGGCAAGTCCTGTATTAGAATTGAATCCTTCAGCAGAAACCTTGTTTGGAAAATACAGTGACAAATTATTTCACGAAGTTGTGCTTTATCATAAACACACCATTACTAAAAGTTTTTGATTAAGTGGAAGAGATCAAACTTGTTTCTCTGAAACTTAAAAGCCTTGCATAAACATACAAAATAAGAAGTGGCTTAGAATTGGACTGTAGCAAGAGGGACTTGGCTTTATTTTTGCAACAAAGATACAGTAACTCACCCCAAAACTTTCAATTTCCCCAACTGACAATTGCTGTGTCATGTCTCAGTAATATGTGTATATATCTTGTCCAGATGTTTGCATGTCTGTTAATGTAAGTATTTATCTGAATGATGTTTCAGCTGATAAAGTTCCTTCATATTGATGACACAGTCTAACAGTTAGTTCAGACAGGCATAAACTGGCTCTGCTGCTGAACCAGCCTATCCACCCTCACCCTCCAGCCCTGGCTGCTTCTGTCCCTGTGTCTCTGCCTCTTCCATTTTGGCACAATTTGCTATAACTCCAGCTCTTTCTTTAGGTTGATTACCTGATTTAGGTCAGATATTATAAGCACAGAGGACTGCCATGTTGAAGGATGGACAGACATGAGTGAGGGTTGGTCTTATGTTTCAGCAGTGATGCCAGCACATGCTGGTTTGCACTGGTTGTGAAACCACGGCACCACTAAGGAGAGAATTGAGGTGAGACAAAGAGTGATCTCTCAGATTGAGTAAACGGTAGCTGCTCTAACAAAACAACAACCGTTTTTCTAAAAAAGCAGCAATGCTTAATTTATTTGTGGAGTGGCAAAGCTTGCTCCTGAACCGGGGAGACATTACAAGGGAGAAGCTAACAGGAAGATTTTCAGGGTATGTAAAGCTGTTCTTAGTGAATCATCAACAGTTCCTCTTCATCATCTGATGAAGAAAAGGTTTCAGCAACACAGGAAGGGGAAATGTCTTTGTAAACTTGAGCTCACAGAACAATGGAAGGTAAAACGATACTAATCCACAAGCGTCAAAGACAGTTGACAAGGAGTGTCTCATGCTATGGACTACCCTTGGTAATTTATATACTCACAAAATCAAGAAGAAATTTTTGAAGGAGCAACAGGTTTGTCCATGTACTGCCTAAGTTGATGTTTTCTTCATAGCACGATCAGGTATACAACTAATACAACTAAGAAATAAAACAATTCCTTTTTGGTGGCCCCACTGGAGCTAGATATTTAAAGCCTTACCCTCAGAGATAAAGGACATGAAAATAGGCTCCTAGATTCTGAGCTATGGCTACAGAACAGACCACCTCCAAAAAGCTTTGAATGGTTTATAGTGCTAGATCCACACAGGAGAACACTCAAGAACCTGGTGGACCAGGGACACAGGGATTCCTGGATGGAATGTAGGAGTCTTCCTTTACATATTTCCCCTGTGCTAGGTGTATGTCTGGATACTTCCATTCCAGACATCCACACTATCCTTTAATAGACACAAATCTTGGTCTAGATTCCTCAAAAAACTCTTGGAGACGATAACCTGTTTCTCTAGGAAGATGTTTTATCTAAGGAAAGCAATGTAATTTAAATAAATGCAGTGAGACCTCCTACAACTAGATATAGATCTTCCTTTTTTAAACCCAGCACAAGTTAATTTCTTAATTTTATTTCTTTACTCGCATCTTTTGTAAACATTTCTCTAGCTTGTATGTTGAAAACAATTACTTTTATTTGTATTTGTGCTAACCTCTCTGAATAGTGAATTTTAAGAGGAACTGATTCTCATCACCTTGCTTAAGATGAGCAACAGTCTATTTGAAACTAGATAATGCTTAAATCATCAATTTCATATTGGAGTCTGATAACATCCTGAGTAATCTACTCATAAATGGTCATATTTATTCAAATTATTTAAATCTATAGCAATGTAATTTGCAACGTACACATTGCTGCAAGGTGTCTTGGAGGAGCCTGTCCTGTCTCACCACTTGTAATCCCAGCATTTACTCTTGGTTCATTATGATGACACTGGCCTGTAACCATATAGCCTTTCTCACAGAGCAAGCATTTTGTCCTCTTTAGATGGTGCCAAAAGTCCATAAGACTTTCTTATTAACATTTATTATAAGCCTTATCAATTTACTATCTGAGTATGATTTTTCCACTGCTTTGCACAGCAGAGTCACTCACACCTGAGCAATAGGAGTGTTAAGTGACTACCGAATATTTTTAGTGGTGAAAAGTATTTGACAGCTCTTTAGCACTTACTTTGCACTGATATAAGCAACGGAACATGCAAGGCAGGGGAAGAGAGGAGTCTAAGGTGCCTTAACTGCTCTTATCAACTACTTTTGTTGTTGCCAAAAGCAAAGGAAGTTTTCATTTGAGAACCATATTCCTTTTGTTGATGTCAGTGTTTTAGAAATGTGAAGAAATTATGGCATTGGAAGAAGAAAGTCTTGCCACTGGATTAGGAAAGTACCAAAGTTCTTTCTGTTTTCAAAACCTCAGATGAGAGAAATTGAAAAGAAAGTGATTGTGCAAAAAAATGAGAAAATGTGGTTTCTTTAATGACAACTGGAATACTTCTTTCTATACCCAGTAATTCACAGTGGAGGTTGCAAGGATGTCTGTATATACAAATGCACATGAGCATATATAAATAAAAAGAATTATGTATATATGTTTAAAGATTAACAATCCTGGGAGGTACCTCTTTCAGGACAGTGCATGACACTCATAACCTGGTTATCCCTGAGGACTGAATGCTTTAAAATAAGTATTGACTAGGCACGGTGAGCTAAAATGCAAAAAAGCATTAAAAAAAATTCTTCTCATATAGCAAGAAATAAGATAATAACTGTTCAGATTAGATTATAAATAATGAGACGAAAAATCATTGACTTTTGTCCTTCATAGTTTGGAGGAAAACTTTCTTCTAGCTAGTAGTTTTAGAACTATAATAGTTTTAGAAGCCTTTGTTATTTTCTTAAGCCCCTGCCCACATAATATCTTAAACAGTCCTGTTAAAATAAGTGGGTTAATTCTATGTGAAAGCAAAAAGGTATCATCTGAAGGGCTGAAGCTTGAGAAGCTAAATTACTTGATTTGTGGGTGCTCTCAGGCATTCAGACTTCTTAATGGACAATATTATAGATGAACCTATCAAAGATAAAAATAACACCCACAGTGTTAGAAATGTGAGCCACCAAATAAATTATTATCTACAGATTTACATAAATGGAAATATGAAAGTATCATTCTTCAGGCTTTCTACAGGCCACTAGAGCAAGAGATGATTTCTTTGAAACCTAAAATGGCCTGTTACTGGATTCAGAAAACCACTTTAATTCTTAGTAGATCAATAGCAAAAAAATGGTTCAGAAACCTAGCACACTCCTCAATGTTTACCCAGAAGATATTGACTGAATAAAGGTGACATTCAAATACTGGTTCAAGTATGTATCTGCTAATAAATGCAGTAAAATTGTTGTGTTGTGTAAAATGGATAAAGGGGAAATGCAAAATCAATCAAATAATGTTTAAAGTTTACCTAAAGACAATAGCAAGCTATCTATGGTAGCTAGAAACAGAAGAGATATTTCAGTTAATTAACTTGGCCCTAGATTCTCACTATATTCTAAATGTTATTTTTCCAGGAATAATTTCTTTGACAATTTTATTTAAAAATTAGGGTATTGTAATTTCTCCTTTCATTAAAGTCTAAGGGATAAATAAGAGTTTCAGTTAAAATTATTAACCATTTCACTGGGTATAGCTGTTTCCTTCTAGTGAGTGTACAAATATTTAATTTTCCAGCAGCAGATCTTCTGGGAATAAGATCTGAGAGTGCAACAGCCTCCTCATTAGTACTGCCAGATGTCATATGGGTTTTTCAGATAGGAACATGATGTAGGAAAATTCATTGAGCTTCTCCAGTGTCTTTAGCCATGATTCCTACTAGTCTCAACACTGTAATCAACAGAACATTAGAATTAGCCAAGGGAGTTGAGCCTGTCTGTGTTTCAGACAGTAAAAGCAGTGGAAGATGTATATATGATGTATGTGGATGATAAACTATTATCAGACTTAGCAGATTAAACAGTTGTGTGTTTAAAAATGAAGCAGAAAGGATAATAATAATATGATTAGCTGAAAAATCGAAGTGATCATTCAAGCCAGGAAGAAACTTGAACACAGTTTTGGTGAAGCAGAAAGGAAAATAAAATCATGTTAGATAAAATATAAATTAAGAGACTTCAAAGGAAACCTGAAATACAAATGCTGAAATCTTACAGAAAGAGCAGGAAAATTGTCTCACTGATATAAAGGGAAAGATTTAGTTAGAAAAAAAAAGGCAACTACTTTATATTCATTATTTTCCAGTTGATTCAAATTAATATGTCATAAAAGCAAGCTTATGGCTATAAATTTGCAATTCATCCCAGGTTTCAGGTTTCTTCCATATCATGTGGCTACTTCCTATGGCTTAGCTGGTGAATGGATTTTTGGCACAGATTACCATGTTTTGCTTAACGCAATCAATCTGCTGTACAAACTCAAACTCGCAGACAGTTACGTTACTCGGAAAAACGCATGATTTCTCAGGTGCCAGGTGTTGTTAAAGAGCTTGCAGCCTTAGTTCTCGATATCTCAGGGAAGGGCCAAGAAGCTGTAGATGAATTAATGTTACCAGTTCGCACATAGCCCGCTAAACCATCCACTGAGAGATGTCTGACTGTCTGCTTGGGGAGAAAACAGACCCACTGGAATTAGTTCTGCTTAGATTAGGGAGGAGCACAGCACAATTGGCAGACCACTTGGTGCTGAGGACTGGCAACTACATTACAGATGTTTCAGAAGTTTTACAGGCCAGACTTGCTCTGCTCTGCTCCTGGGAACAGAATACCTGTTATGAGTTGAAATGTGTTAAATACCTAGATACTCAGACCATATTACCTAGTTTAGTTTCATTTGAAAGAAAGTTATTTTTTTGTACTTTGGTACTGCTTTGTGAAGAAAACCAAAGAGCAGAAAATGGAGGCTATTGGGAGATTTATTTCAAAAATGTACCCTTGATCTGGAATAAAATATTTATGGAGACTCACTTACTCGTCATTAACTTGAAGAGAAGCATTTGGTCATGTTCGGGTTGCATTTGTGGGCAGCAATGAAACTGGATTTTTGGCATGTTGAAAACAGGAAGGGAAAGACCTAAACATGCGGAATTATCTCTCCATTCTTTTTTTTACCAGCATTTAGTTAGAAAAACAATTTTAAATTAGATTGGCAGGGAGTAAGAAGACTAGTCTTTCTTCTACAGAAAAAGCAAATGAGTTATTTCCATCATTCTTTACCACACTTGGCAGGTATACACTTGCCCTAAAGCTATTCTTTGTAAGTAATTAAGATGAGGCACTGTCAAAGATCAAGAGGAAAAAAGATGATGGCAGAACCAACTGATAATTTAAATCACAGCAACTTGCTATATCTGGGTAGTAGAATTGGGATGAATGAAAACACTGAATCGCTACCAAAAAAAATCAGTCTTTATTTGACACATGGAAAGTCATCCAGTTTTGCCTGTCTTTACAAGACATGATGTTGTGAACTGCTAACCATTGATATTCACTCCATCACAAGGTAAATTAGTTGAAAAAAAAGCCTGTAAAAGTTCTTACAAAGGTGAACATGATGAATAGTGGTAAATCCTCATGGATCCTTTGTAACATAATTATGCTGCTTCAGTCAGCTGAAGCCATTTAAAACAACAAAAATGGCAAATACCATTTTTGGGATAAAATTTCCATTTGTCACATTGTTTTTTGTCTTTTTTAAAAAAAAAAACAAAACCCGAAACTTGTCAATCTTTTACTCAGTCTATTAAACTTCCAGGTTGTAGAGCATGGTTCTACTGCGAATTAGAAAATAATGCTGGGAGAAGGAGGGAGAAAAGCAAAAATAAATAACTGCAAAGCAGATGGAAGTTAAAAATGACTACCTGGCTGGTATAAGATATCAGATTTTTGCTTCAAGTTAAACCAAACAATCAAAAAAAAACCAAACAAACAAAAAATACCTAGATGAAACCCTTAAGGTTTTTCTAAGTATAGCTGAAAATTTTGGTTTACAAGCTCTGCACTTTCTTGTCTGTCTTTACTTTCTACTCAGTATTCAATAGAGGCATTTGGGGGCAGGATGAAACTACGGAAGGACATTCTGTGTCTGTAATGCTCCAGAACATGAAGTGCTGCAGAAGGTAATTCCTAAATTGGGGCAACCCCTGACTTTCACAGGCATCATATTCAAACTCTGAATTACAATCTAAGTGATTAATACAGTTTTAAAATGAAATTAAGGAGAAATAAATTGTTTTTCCTCTACAAGTTAAAACTTCTGTACTTTTGAGATTTTCTTTGTAGCAAGGATTTGGAAACTAGTCACTCTCTGCACACTCATGAAGTTTCTCCCTGTTTCTGCAGCAAAAAGTGATCCTCCAGATAATAGCCAAGGCAGGTTCTTTGCAGGGTAGCTTTCATCTTAACTACTGGGTGAGATGGAAGACCTATGAAAAATATGCCATTAAAATACATTATAAACGACTGAACACAAACAGTTAAAAAGCATTGCAAGGAAGAGCAGAAAGTGTAAATTGTATCAGCAGTTTCCTTTTGATATTTCTTAATTTCTAGTGTTACACATCTTTAAAATTGTGCTTGTGCAATTTTTAGAAGTCCATCATTACTGCCAAAGTAGCTGTAACAAAATATGTTTGAGACAAAGAACTGTAGGCTTCAGAAAAGAATAAGAAATGGTGTACAATCAACAGGAATCACAATTACCTTGTCAAGGATTAAAAAACATGCTTGGGTTGTCATTCTTCATGCTTCACAACACAAGTCCTTACAGCGATTGCCTGGGGTTAGGAAGAGATGTCCCTTTCATTATAGGGATCTCATATACAGCTCTGAACTCTTTCGTACAATGCTGTTCAGTATCATCAGAAGAATATCATGTTAGACAGGCCATTAGTCTGATTCAACATGTCACTCTCTGTGTTCCCTGTCCCTGTGCCATCTATCCAAGGCAGAAATTCTGCTTTATTACCTAGTGATAAGGAAACTCTGAAGTCTAATAGCTGTGTCTTGTAGGAAACTGGCCATGAAAGAGCACGCCAGGTCTTGATTAATGACACATGCAACTTCCTTTCCAGGCCTCTAAGCAGAGGATTTGACAGCTATGTATAGCTGGTATGATATAAGAAACATAAACTGTGTATTAGGAGACTACACAGGAATGAAATGTGAAAACTTAAAGAGAATCAGAGCACTATCACAGAATTTACAAAATTAAATAGTCTATACCATCATAGAAATTGTATGTAGGAGGTAACAAGATATACAAAGAAATACAGATGTCACAATATAAAAACCACACAAACAAATGGAGAACTGTTTTTATTGAATCAACTGTACAGAAAAAGATCAATAAAGATTTGTTAGAGTCGGCCTCAGGAGAAGTAAGGCCAGTTATTGTAAGAAACTATTTCTTCGATTCAAATATCTAAAATACTTTACTCTGTAAGTATTTGGCACGAATATATAATGAAGACTTTATCTTGCAACATGACAACAACATCATAAAAATAAAACCATTGTCATCTGCACTCCAAAATGTCATTGATAAGTTTTAAAAATATATTTGATTCTCAGTAGGTAAATTATTGTTCAAACTAGTGTTATTGCTTACTGGTTAGATTTAAATCTTCAGAAACGGTAATCAAAATGTCAGTACTGTCTCTGGCACGCAAATTTTTTAGCATTTTTAAACAGTCAGCCATAGAATCTTCTATGAGACATGATAGCCTAGTTTCAATGTCACAGTAGTTAGATATCCCAATCTGGTCACCGTTTTTCTCTTCCGCATGGGCACAGAAGGGGAGATGGATCCTGTTTTAATCCTACACTGCTTAGATACCCAAAATCTGTTTTGGATTCCTCTCTGGACCCTGTAACCTAAAAGATATGGTACTTTGAAGACAGGCTGAGAGAGTTGGATTGTTCAGCCTGTAAAGAGAACGCTTCAGGGAGAATTCACATAATATGCCAGATCATTGCTTCAAGTTAAAGCAAACAATCAAAAAAACCCAAACAAAACCCACACAAATTAAACCCTTAAGGTTGTTAGCAGCCTCCTAGTACGTAAAGAGAGCCTACAAGAAAGCTAGAAATGGACTTTTTACAAGGGCATGTAGTGGTAGGACAAAAGGTAATGGATTTAAATTGAAAGAGGGTAGATTTAGATTAAATATGAGGAAGAAATTCTTCACTCTAAGGGTGGTGAGGCACTGGAACAGGTTGTCCAGAGAAGTCTTGGATTCCCCATCCCTTGAAGTGTTCGAGGCCAGGCTGGATGGGGCTTTGAGCAACTCAGTGTTGTGGAAGGTGTCCCATGGCAGAGGAGTTGGGACTAGATGATCTTTAAGGTCTCTTTCAACACAAACCATTCCACTATTCTATGATTCTTTTAGATGCAAAATTCTAACTTTTTGCAAGCTCTCCCCTTGAGCTCCCCAGGCTGCATATGGTTAGGCTTCTCTCTTTTCTCTGACACCTGGTCATCTCTATCTACCCAACACCCAAAACTGATAAATCTCTTGAATATAGACAGTCTCTTATGATTATCTATTTGAGAGCTGAATGCTTGTGTGCGTTTTCTTAAAATGTACCCAGTTGTATTCCAGTTATGTAACAGTTCTACTTCACGTAAAATCTTACTGACCTTTCCAGGTGAAACCCCAAGAAACTCAACCCATTTCTCTTGCTGCAAAACCAGAAAAGTCTCTGTTATGTGAGACAGGTTTTTTTATTGCCTGGTAAAGTTTTGGCTTTCTCCCAACATAGGATTTAAAGGTCATTCATTGCACCTTATTTAGTCATGCTTGCGCTACTGGATACTGAGAGAGCAACCGGAGTTTTCAAACTGTACCTAGCTGTCTATGGCAGATGTCAGCAAATGCATCTCAAAACAGTATTTCTGTCATATAGTGCAGCTGAATACAAAACACAACCTTTTAATATGAGTGAAATTTCACCTTCTAAAAATGCCACTCTTCTCTGCAGAAAACTTTTATCGATAAAATTATGCAGTTTTCTTTTAGTAGGACGTATCACAGATTATTTTTCACACTGATGAGCATCGATGGTCTAAAAATCAAGACCTTTACAACATGACATGTTGGACACCTAAAATTACTAGCATGTCAGAAAAGAATATATTCTTTTCCAGCATGAGGTGAGTTGCAAAAATTGAAACTGTTGCTCTCATGGCTACCATCATACAACTGTGGCTGTATGAAATATTAAAAAAGAGCTTGATCACATTTTTTATTTTCAATTTGTCATAGGCCTCTTAACCTTCTGTAACACATTGTACTTGAGGATTAAGGTCATTAGTCTAATAACTGTAATTAGTCATAATTATCCTAATACGGTGTATTAGTTAATGAAATATCATTTCAATGTTCTTAATAAATTTAATTAATGCAATATCTATGTCAGCTTGAAAATCAGAGGCATTTAGGCATTTTGCAATATACCTAATTCTTAATATACCAAGAAGTATTAGTTTAATGGAAGTTGCCAAAATATAATTATATGCGGCCTGTCAATGTGCCATAAATTTACCTTACACTAGTCAGAGTAACATGAGAGACTATGAAGACCTTTACACCTCTACCCCTTACATTTCCTGAAAATAATTTTCAAACATCCCTGGCTGATACTTTTCTAATGGTTGATCTGTCTTCCTAACTTCTTGGTTTCATTACTGCCCTACCAAGTAATTCAACCGTTATTCAGTCACTGACATCCTTTCTTCACCTATGGACTCTCCCTTCTTTTCTGGGAGATGGTCATTAAAGCCAAAATAGCTGAAAATTTTCCAGTACCAGAAATAGAACACACTTCTTTAAATAAGGAAGGTATCCTTGTATCACTATTTCTTCTCAACAGCTCTGGGCTTAGGGAATTCATGTTTGCATTTATGGAATAAACACTTAGAACAAATGAGCACACACTGAATTCTAAGTGCTAATTGAATGTTCATGTTGATTTTGTCATAGAAAAACACAAGCTTTTAAAGAGTACTTGCATTTACTAGTTTCAAAGACATTTAAGGTGTCAGATTTTCTGTTTAAATCTATTGTAGTCTTTTCAAAAAGCTTTACCATTGTTGTCATAACTTGGGGTCTAAAGCATTGCAATGAAATCTGCTTTCAGTTTACAGAATTATCCTTACCTATGAACAGAGGTAGCTCTAGCCTTGGGGAAAGGATAGAGGCCTTCTCACCAGAACTTTATAACCCTTTGTAAAATCTACCCAATTCTAATTCCCCATTTGTGCTGACTGTGATGGTGCCCAACTGTACCAGAGCCAACCCTGGCACCACAGCATGTTAGAACTAGAAGTATACCTTGCTTATGCATGTATTTGCCCCGAAGTGTGGGACAGCCAGCACCTAAATGGATTTAAGAGCCCATTCACTCAAAAGAAGACAAAAGTTTAAAAAAACTGATAGACTCTCCAGGAAAAAAAAATATTTCAGAGGAACAGAAAAGGAATTTTTCATTGTTCTGAGTACCAGATTGCAGGCACTTGTGAGCTTTGCTTTCTCCCTAAAGACAAAGAAAAATTGATAAGAGTCTTTCAACCTTTTAGCCTCACTGCCAAAAATCCGTGGATGCTTAGTCTGCCTGTCCCTGCTGAAAGCAGCAAATGGTCCAGGAACTTGGACCATTCACGTAAAAACTGAAACCGATAGCAGTCTTCCAGGTGACCAACCAGGGACCCATTAGTTTCACTCTTTCTATCAAAACCCCCACTTTCTAACAAATAAAAAGATAATCCCCACCAGAAATTTATTCCAACAGAAAAATTATCAAGTACTTCTAAGCTTATAACACTTTTGCATGAACTCTGTACTAAGTAAATTTCATCTACAAATTAAATGTTCGCATACTATGCAGCATAAAATTTCTGAAACCTACTAAGTAGGTTAGAAGCCAGATTTTGTTTTCAGCAATGACTGAAGCATTTATGAGTTAAATACTTTGGAATTTATAAGTCCAGAGGTTTCAAATATTTTGTACTAAAAATAAAATATAGAAATGAAAGGAGGGGGAGAAAGGAAAAAATGCAAACACTGAACTAAGTTCAAGCTTTTAAATCTTCTACCAAAATAGTTACTTCAAAAGAAGTTCCACTTTAGGAGTCTGGCTTTTCCATGGGAATGGACAGGTACAGATTGATACTTTTCATATCTTTCCTTTGCTTGTGATTGTTTTATGTCCTGAGCAAACTGCTAGAGGGGAGCTGATGAGGCCTTAGTTCCCATTTCTCCCCAGCCACACATTCCCTTATGACAAGTCTTGAGCTCCAATAGTTTTGTCATTTAGTCAAGCAGGTTGCTGATCTATGATTGCTTCTTTTCTGTTTGTTTAGTTTTAAGCTGTATCAGATCATTAAGGACATGCGAATGGATCCATGACAGGATGAAAAATGTGGAACTGCCCTGGCCTTCTCATTGTATGTAAATGAGATTGGTAAGGGAAAGCTACTGAAATTCAGACTAAAATTCCACATCTGGTTTCTTTTTCTGGTCTGTATATCTGCAAAGTTCCCCATCAAAAAAATTGAAACATCTGGATTGTCCAATGAAGCAGAAGATTTACCTTGATGTAAATCATGTTTATAAATCTTCCTTCTCAGTATCTGTTATATGATTTTATGGTTGAAATTCACTGTGGAAGAAATAATCAGGAATAATGTCTGTAAGCCAATACAGCCCTTCAGAAGCTTTATCTTTTCTAACCAATGTGTGTCTAAAATCAAAGGTGGTGCATAAGGTGATATAACTAGTTGAAAGGCTGCCCAGGCTGTCAGCATTAACATAATGAAGAGCAGTAAATTTTACTTTTTATGCATTTCATAAGTGTTCCCCTGAATAAGGTTAAGTGTGATAGTGTTGTACACCTCATTCTCAACCAAAAATAAAAATTCCAATGGGTTTCTGCTGAAAGGATTCTCTGCTATACAGTTTGACTTTTTTTTTTTTAATCACTGAGCAAGTCAACACACTTACCTAGAATTCACTAAGGCATACTTGATCTTTCTTCACCTACCACAAACTTAGCAACAATATGCACTAAAGAACCATTCTAGCTACCATCCAGAGATTCAGGAAAAATGAAGTTTGTCTTGGATGCTTATTTCTTGGGATTTCTTACTTCTATCAGGCTTATGTTGAAATTTATGGGGAAAGCAATCTCTAATCTAATGCATGTGCAAAGTGTCCTAACCTCATTTTTGAGGATTTCAGAGGGACTTCAGGAGCGTTTATCTCTGGACTACACTTCCATTGGGAAGAGAACCTTGCCCAGAGAGAAGCTTTTCAGTAATTATCATCATCCTGGCATTCTAAAAACAATACATATGATAATGAAGAACATTTTAAAACATTGCCCTAATCATTATTAATTCTTCTGGTATTTATATAATAATGGTAATTATGATGAACTCTATTTGTACTAATGTAGGTTCTTCTGTAATTCTGCATTAATCTGCAAAATCATATTGAAGTGTTATTCAAGATGCATTTTATACACTATATTTTTAAAGGTTTGCAAACACTTTAAAAACAAAGACCTCCTGAAAAAAAAAATGTTTTTTTCAACTGAGGATATTGTTTGTTTTTTATTAAAACCACAGTTTCTTCTGAGATTTAACAGTGATGAAAACTGACAAAATTGAAGGGAAAAAGCTGAGGCTCATGTCACAGGGAATACATAAAAGGAGAAACAAAATTCTTATACTTTTCAAAGGCATTTGCATGAATGGTTTTTGCTTTTATTTTACCCCTAGTGACAACTGCCAGATTAATGCCACTAGATTTTAAAAATTATAAGTTTATTCAATATATAGAGTGCTGTCTTCTGCTAATGTTGACTGTATGTGATTAAAAGACTGAATTATAATGATACTTGGGTGATTCAGTTTGCACATCTGTTCCAGTGTACCATTATCAATGTGGTACGTTTATTAATAATCAGGATGTTATAGATATATTAGTCCACTATGTTCACAGTAAGCCAGTTCTTCATAAATGAATAACTTAAACCGTAATCCTTCAAACTCTTGAATTTACCTTACATACATGGTTTACTTTGCCACTTGATCTGCCTGTGGCATCTAAGACTGAGCATCATCCACACAGGGGAAAGGCAAAACCTAAAGCAGATATATGGTTTGTTCTGTATTTTTCAAAGCATCTTTCAAAATCCTAGCATGTGTTGAGAACTGCTTTTCACAGCCCATCAGCACCAGACTATTGCTCCATGTTATTTCCCCTGGCAGCAAGGCTCGTGAAAGTGGGTCCAGTATCCTGCCATTCACTCTCAAAAACTCTCTTCAAAACTGCCTAGTGAATTTATATTATTTAAACCACTTCCTTTATTTTTTTTAGTGTTATTATCAGTGCAGCTGTTGCGAAATCATAGGGGTGGAAATCATGTGCAAGGACAGGAAAAGCTGCTTGAGTCAACTTTGTTGCCCAGTGAAAATGGGATGACTGGTCTTAAATTTCTATGTCAGTGGAATTCACTGAGGCCTTAAACTAAATAGGATTTAAATAGTGCATAGGCTGCTGTGTGCACATGCTTGTGGCCTCACAGAGAAATACTGGTGAGATGTCATTCAGATTCAAGAACAATGTCACTATTCTCACAACCTTTATTTTCGCTTTTTGCAAACACTGGAGTTTGTGAACTTTTATTATGCTAAAATTCATATGAAAATCAATGAGCAAAATCAAATGAGCTTTGTTAAGCTCAAACTCTCTGTTATTCTAGACAGAGCACAGCTGGAAATCCTTTGAGCTTAGTTGGCTGTTCCTCTGGAATAAAGAATGTGTAAACACCCCACCTCCCACTCTCCTTCCCCACCATTTTCACTGCTGTTGCTATGTGCCTCTAAGTCCTGGATACTAGCTTCTCTTCTCTAAGCAACAGGCAAACAGGCAGATCTCAACGCAACCTAAAACCTGCGAGCATCACACTTCTGCAAAGGTACCTTTAAGCTCCCTTTGTTTCCTAACAGTTTTTTCATAGGCTGAGTACTTAACCAGCTGGACCTGTCACATTAGTGGGATTGGGTGAGGAAGAGGAGACATGCAATGTAGTTAAAAAAATATTGAGAGGGAAGATTCCCTGCGAAAAAGAAAGATTCCTTCATATCTTACATGTTCTCAGTGGTACTAGAATGTTTCCCTGTAAAGGAAAACTTTGCATTGACTAGTAAGTATAAAAAAAAGGCAAAAATGCAACAAAATGCCATTAAGCTGAGTTAGACAGCTGCCCAGACAGAACGTGTAAAACCACCCTCACAAAGCAGAAAATGAGCAAAAGATGGCAGGCGTTTCTCAAAGGGCAGCTCTCCTTAAATGCCTATGTTTCCGACATGTTTATGTATCAAGCCCCACAGCTAGGCTTCCAGGAGGAAAGAAAACTTTCTACACGGCAACATTCAGAAATGGTTTGCAACCTCCGGTTTTGCTTAACATCAGATCTATTATAATGGCAAGAGACTTTTCTCGGGAGGTTCTTACAGCATTCCTTTGCTATACTGTGCAATAAACACCTAAATACAAACAATTCTCAGTTTACTCTAATGAACATTTTAAAATTGAATGTTTTCTTCCTAGGTTTTATTGAAACTGAACACTTTGGTTTTTTTTGCATTCAGTTAAAATGAGTTGAGAATATAGTTTTTTAGGAGCTTCACAAGTTGTCTGTGAAGTATGAGATTCTATATAGAGATATATAGAATTATTTTCTTTAATACAAATATATGCAATCCCCATAGTAAACAAATGGCAAAGGAGAGAACAAAACTGCCTGTAGAAGCAGAAAATTATATATAAAAAAAGCTTAAAGCCTCATTTAATAAAGGCAGCAGGCTTTTCACAACTTTCTAATTTGTGATTTTTTTCTACAAATATATGATCTGTTTCTAATGCTCCGTAAGAGAAAAATATTTTTAGATTAAATTAGAACCCAAAGAAACATTGAATATACAGTGAGTAAGGAGAAGTTAAAAAAAAGAGGACATAAAACACTAATTGCCAATATTTTTACAGATTGTGGTATTTCTCTGTCTTGTAATATAGGTTTTCTAAGTAAACATTTCAAAAGATGTTTTCTTTGTCCCATAATGATTTGATTTCCGTATTCCTTTTCCACTTCCCATTACTGCTTCAGGCTGGTTTTATCTTTGTATTAATTCTCTTTCCCATCTACTTTTCTTTCTTAATGTAATTCGATGTGCTTTACGTTTCAGCATCTTTTGCATTGGTATTGTAATTTTTTTGTTTGTAAACAAAATGGATTTTACAGAACCTTGCATTTTAATTTAGAATACTATGATATCTTATCAAACTTTAAAAATTTGCCTTGAAAGTATGTTGAAATTAGCATTCGTATTTAACACTTCACTGTGCTGGTAATAATCAGTGGAACAAAATGGTAAACCACAGAAATTCATCTTTTATGGCTGGATAATTCCATCAAGAGGGAACAAAAATAGGCCGTTCTCTTCTTTAATAGGTTTTGAGATGCATCTGTCTTACAATAGATGGAAAACCTCACCAGTCATATAAAAATATTTATATTGTCATGATTTAGTTATTTGAAATATAACTGTTAAAGACAAAAAGTTATTTATTGTTTTTGCTGCAGCAAATTTACAGCCTTTTACTTTACAGGGTGCGCAGGAATACAACTAAAATATTGAAACACAAAGAGAAATTTGTAATCATTAGTTTAATTGCATCAGATAAATGCTGTCACCGTAAGATTAGAAGGTAAGTAAGAGAGGAAATCCCATGAAAAAATGAAGTACTGCAAATAGATTAAGATTATTTACTTTTTTTTTTTAAACCAGAGAACAAGGGAAGGAGTGTTTAGGGCTGTATTATTGCACTCTATGATAACAGATGTGTTACCACAATGCATGGACTTTATAAAGCAGCACATCATCTGTCATTAAGACTGTGTTTCTTGTCTCAATAGAAGGCATTTTCATCCCGGAAGTGCAATCTTTCCAAGGTTTATATAAACTCACCATTATGCACTAGCATTTTTAGAACAACTGTAAATATTGATTACTGATCTAGGTCCCACCTTTGAAATAAGTGTCTTAATACAGAGCCATCAGTGAATTCAGGGGTAAGAAGTGCATCTTCTCTGTTTTTTTTTCTTTTGAAAACTTAAAGCATGAAAAGAAAAAGGGAAATGGCAGTAACAGAGGGCAGATTGTTAATTCCACAGAAAATACACAGAGGGGTGAAACTTGAATGAAGAGGAATGAAACAGCCTCACTGAGTTCTTTCCTCAGTCTGTTTGACCACACCAGACTAAGTTACAGATGGGATGAAATTCTTCAAGTTGATCTTCCTAGCATATCTGTAAATTTAAGACCACTGTGAGTGAATTTTAATATCCAGTTTTAAACTCTGTAGCTGACTGGTGATCCTAGCAGCCTATGCTGATGTAAAGAGGAAGCATACACAAATATGGCAAAAGGTTTGGCACTGAAGTTCACAGCCTCCCAAGTTCTAAATCTGGGTTTGCAGAGGCAATTTTTAGCTACGGAGGGTGAAAGGGACTGCTTTCTCAGAAAGACCATAGCCTTAGCCTAGTCATTACCCACCCACAGCTGCAGGAGCTCTGACAGCTGTTGAGGAAGGGGTGGTCAATTTCCCCCCAATCTGCTGATTCAGGCCAAGCGGGTCTCTGCTGAGGATTTGGCCATATCACAAGGTGCAATGGTATCAAGTTGGTGGCAGCACAGGACTGTGGCGCAGTAAATCTGCTTTCATTTTTCCACCCTTTTCTCTTCCTCATTTCCCCTCATCCCACACAGTTCAGAGCACACATCAGCAGACCTTGTTTACTGAGCCTTTAAGTTCAGTTTGGTCTGATCATTTCCTTGCAAACTATTCCAGGCATTTGGTTGATGACAGTCATGAAGTGTTGACTCTGGGATGTTCTCATCTCTAATCATAGCCCCTTCAGAACTGTTGTTTTTAGAAGTGATTTTTAGTACAACAGATGACTGGGGTAGATAAGAATCCTTTTATGCAAAGGTCTCCTTTATTACACACATCTTAAATATTTGTTCTCAAATATTACATTTGTTGCTAAGTCCTCTGTGACACTTCATTGCTGATGTTCAAGAGAAATACTACTTTAGCTGAAATCAAATGGAAGGGGACGTGATATTTGTTGTTTACTTTAAAGATGAAAAACACTCATTTGTTTCCAAAACAAATAGGTCTATTTCCAGCTCGAGCAGGACATTTTCAGATTTTATTTTTTTTTTTTTTTTTGCTTCTGAAAGGCAAGGTAACACAGTACATGAAAGCTAATAGTACCTTCCTTGGAGACTTTATTCTCTTTCAGGTACAAAATACTGAATACTTTTTAAACTGAAAGATTTTCATCACTTTGAAAGGACCACTCAACAACACAGAGTGGAGACCATACATGCAGGAAGCCATTTTATAGTAAATATGCAGAAAAATTGGCAAAGGTAGAGTCTGAGAATAGGCAACTAATGTTATCAAAGAGAATCTTGCCTAAAGTTTTTAGATAGCAGTGGTCAACCAAGTGCTCAGCTGCAGTGTGGGGAGCTGTTTCTAGTACTGAACTCATGACCCCAAAAGATATATTTTTATGCATATTCAGTATTGTATATTTTATGCATATTTTATGCATACTCGGAATGTATAGAGTGGAGGATAGTGAGTTTTTTTGAACAACTGAATAACTATGCTATATGAGATACCAAGTGATGTATAGCTGAAGTATGAGCTTGTTTAATACCACTGATGTGTATGTGCAATCTGCTAAATGTTTTTTTAAAAATTGGTAGCATTTTTTTTGATACCTTGCCTGACCTCCTTAAGGAAAATAAATCTCTTTATAGGGAATTATCCATTTCCTTCTTCCCAGAAAATTAGACCGTTATTGAAGAAGCTAATTTAAAAGAAACTAATTACTTCTTAAACTGTTTATATTACAAATCTATTTTTCCTTAAGTACATTATAGATCTAGTGATAGTTAGGTATATTTTTTTTAAGATAAAAATATATATTTACCATACTTAAAAAGCTGCTTGCGATCACAGCTGCCGCCTTAATACAGAAGCAAACCAAAGACAACTTATATGAAATGTTAAAACTTCTACCAATGTCAACCATCTTTTAACTATTACAACACTTTCATATTGACAAGTATGCTGTCAGTATCCAGGGAACTGCCTATATATTGCAATAAGAGAAAACTGCACACCTTGGGAGATTTTCCATGCATCAGTATTCTACTGGCTCAGAAATGAAACATGATCACTGGATTTCTGTTTCTGAAACTCCTTTGCATTTTGTGAATGTAAATAGGACTAGTAAATAAATTAATGGGAAATTTATTTGCTAGAGAAATCACTGCAAAATGTTTTTTCATAAAATGAAATGTTAACATTTCCAATAAAAAATAAGCAGATAAAAATATTATATTTAATGTAGCATTTTGGAGTGTGTTGCAACTGCTGATACTGGTTTAAACTGGCTTTCAGCTAATGACAGTAGAAAACTAATTCTGCTTACAGAATGAGAGACTTTATAGTCTAATAAAGCTTTTAATAAAGCTTGTATATATCATTGTATGGGCTTACTTCTTAATGCATGAGATGGAGCCATTCCTTATACTCCATTTTTTTCCCAAGGTTGTGAACTCTGGTTTTTTTGGTAACCAGGAGAATTCTGATTGACGGTATGGAGTTATTTAAAGAAAACCTTTTTTCATGTTAGTGTCAATCTAATAACAATGTCTTAAGTGTAATAGCATGACGCAAGATCTCATTTGCTGTTGCTGAGGGAATATGGTAGTAAAACGTAACAGCTGAAGGTTATTTTTTCCCTTATGCCTGCAGTACAGGAGATCATGATAGAGTAAAATTACTTAAACCAGGTATTAGGAAAAGGGCATTATAGAAGGGTCTGAAAAGCATAGAGGGGCGTTTGGTAAGGAAACCAGAAAAATACAGAGACTTTCCTAGCAAGGAAGATTAGGACCATCAAAATACAGAAAAAGTAAATTAAAAGTTATTCAAAATATGTACAATAGGAAATGCAGAAGAACGTTCTTGCATAACTGAAAATAACGCAGGACTCAGCCCTGGAACAAGAATTAAGAGAGAGGGTTGCAATTGCAAAACTTCTTATACTACCACATAAAGAATGAAGACTTAAAATTTTCTCTTTATGTTTATGCTTATATAACACACTCTTCTCTCAAACACCCCTTAAAACCTAATGATAGGCATGGACCTGGAAATGTGTTTAAATGTGTACCAGGATCAGCTAATGATCAGCATTAATTCTGGCTGCTAGAGGTGACATCTCCAATGAAGAGGTCACAGACAGAGTGTCTGTGCATAAGAAGCATGTCGGAAAAGACAAGAGGTGAATCTTATCCAAAGCTTGCTTCTCGATGTATCACAAGCAGGGCTCTCAACTACGGAGCGAAAGTGAGCAGAAAAAAACCCACTCTCCTGTCTTTTATGTTGAGCAACAGTACCATTCCATCTTTCTGGATACACGAGTATATGCAGTTTACACGAGCAGTTTGAGGAATTTCTTCTCTTATGACTTTTCCATCCCTCAAAACTGAAAAATAAAAGAAAGGACGAGGTAGATCTCAAGTAAAAGAACATGTACTTCAGTCTTTTTGAATGAAACTGTATTTAGGTCTGTCAGCAGGGATCAGATCCTTGGTGTAGCAGGCTGATTGCTTCTCCAAGTCATAAAAGAGGCCATGTACTCTCTTACCATTCAAACTGGAGTTCATCCAGGTATGTGATGCAGCTTTAACCTGAAACTAGTTAGTCTGCTGCATTTATAGCAAAACTTGTAGGAAAAGATCATACATTTTACTACAGGGCTGATATATTTGGTGAGAAATCAGAGGCTTTCAGTGCATACTAGTCCTTTAGATTTGGAACAGAAATAACAAACCTGTAAACAGAAGCAAATCTTATAAATACCGTTTGAGAATAAAATCTCTGAATTGAACTTGATAATGTTTATCAAAGCTAATCTGAAAATAAAGTGCTGATGAGCTGGTAGGAAGAAGCAACAAAATGGTTAGCTTTTGTGCAATCTGGACAGTTTTTTTTCTCAATTAATAAAAATTATAGCATGTTATAAAACTGATATTTCCACCGAAGTCTATAAGTGATGAATTTTAGTTCCCAGGCTTGTGTTTGGAACCTAGTCTGTAGATATCCTTTGAAACGTCCTGGACTGAGAGGTTGAAGATAATGTGTTGTTTGTGAAAATTGTTCTTCCAGATGTGACTGGGTGTTTCTGTTTTGATTTGATTACGTGGTTTTATTGTGGTGCATCATGTTTGATAGAGTTTATCCGTCTAGTTTCTAGAAAAGATTTTAAACATAATGAAATAGATTGCATTTTGGAATGTGTATGATCATGGATTTTTATTCTCCAGCTTGATCAAGGTTCTTCACAAGATTTTTTCAGCTGATGAATTTAACAAGGGAGTCACAGAAAGGCTGGGAAATTACAGGTTGTGACAGATCAAATGTTTTTCCATGTAAGTTTCAGTACAAGTTAGCAATAGGATCTTCATAATCTTGAATTTAAGCCTTGAATGTGTGTTGCAAAAACGCTCAAACTACTGTGTCATTATAATTTGTTTTGAGATGTAATTGTTATAAAGACTGCTGTTATATTATGGTAGTGGACATTAACACAAAAAATCAGTTAAAAGGTTAAGAGAGAGACACTTTATTTAATGTTAACACATCAGAACCTTCAAGAAAACAAAACTTTGCCATCTAAGATGCAGTGATCCCAAGACACCACATTTGACTTTGATGTTTAAGAGCATAGTTGCATGAGCTTTCTTGATTTCTGTCATATAAAGTCATAGATCTGGAATTTTAATTTTCTACTTGCATTCAGAAACTGTATGTAAATTGCAATAAGTCATATTTATCTTATAATTAAGGCTCAGATTACTTCCTGGAGAGTCACCCATTTCTCCTTTTAATGTATTTCCAGAAAAAAGAAATTATATGCTCTTTATGACGACTGTGTGCACCAAATGCAATATTTTAGTGGGTGCTGCTAGGATTTTTTAAACCAGAATTTACTTTGAAATTCAGGCTAATGGCTAGTTGTGCACTCAGCATATGGTTTTCACAAAGTGCTGACAAAAATCGCCTCCCACTTAAGGAAGTAGAAGTGTTTCTGCATGCTTCAGCAGAAGCATGCTAAGGCTAGACAGAGGACATTAGCAGTAGCTAAGTCATTACACTTCTTAAAAGATAAGACACAGCCACATGACAATGTAAACCCATTCTCACTTGCAGATTTACTGTATAAATTAGGCTTGTGCTTAGGGCTTATAAAAATACTGCTCTCAGAGGGTGATCTAGCTCAGGTAAAACCAAGGCATTGATATAAACAGGACTGAATGCTCACTGCATGAAAAAGCTTGAATACAGTCTGTGATTTTATCCACCTGACAGCTGCTCCATGTCTTAGAAGAGCGATGTCATTTTTGTCCTGAAGTAGTTGCAAGTAAAAATTAGAATACCAGTGAAACCAAGCACTATTACTGTAGCCAGTGTGGTTGTAAAGTAGTACAGCTTGTCAGAGAAGTGATGCAGTAGTAAAACTGCACACAGGCACTGACATCTGCACTGGTATTCCACAAAGATACCAAGAATGGCAGTGGTTGTATAGGAATACACACTTACAAGAAAGGCACTGTTTTAGTCAATAAACTCTATTTGCTGTTCTGTCTCCTATGAAGAACTGAAAATAATTTAGTGAGTCTACACCCAAAGCCCTTATCCTTTCCTCTGGCTCTCCCAGAAATCTCCGTAGGACAACAATACAAGTAGAGGCAGACGATGTTTAAGACAACAAAAGAAGCAGAGTCAGTCTCTACACCACCTTGTGTTGGTAACTACTGTTCTGCCTCACTTCAGATTAAAAGAGTTGCCTTGTTTTACTGCAAGTGAGCAGTAAAAGACCTCTGTGTTTCTCAGGGTCTGAGTTCCCTTTATGATAGGATCTCATATTAATAATACATGTAGGCATTATTTAAAAGATCAACTCATCTACTGGAAAAAGAATGCAGCAGCTCCAAACCATTCCCCAGCTGAAACTGGGAATTAAACTACAGCAATAAACTGCATGAAAATAATTCTCACAGGTCAAAGGGGGTATTCACAAGGCAGAGGCTAATCAGGCCTCAGTGTCATAACAGAGACACTAATTGCCTGATTTTCAGTGTCGCTGGGCACCTGCACCTCCTACTGAAGTGTACAGAGGAACAATATAATAAGAATGTATAGGGTAATTTTCCTTTGGGATGTGGAAAGCAAAGAGGAAATGTACAGCAGAAGATAAAACTAGCAGAAATTATTTATTCCCCATGTACTTAACGTTTCCACTTTGGCTTAATTCCTGTTTGTAAAAGTGTTGAAAATTTGTAGTGTTTAATCACCAAGACTCTTTGTTAGTACAGGCCTTTAACACGGTCCCCCACAGTAGACTCCTAGGGAAGCTGGCAGCCCGTGGCTTAGATGGGAGCACTTTGTGCTGGGTTAGGAATTGGCTGGATGGCCGAGCCCAAAGAGTGATGGTAAATGGTGTCTCATCCAGTTGGCAGCCGGTCACCAGTGGTGTCCCCCAGGGATCGGTATTGGGTCCCGTCCTGTTTAATATCTTTATTGACGATTTGGATGAGGGGATTGAGTCCATCATCAGCAAATTTGCAGATGATACCAAGCTGGGAGGAAGAGTTGATCTGCTAGAGGGTAGGATGGCCCTGCAGAGGGACCTGGACAGATTGGAGAGCTGGGCTGATTCTAATGGGATGATGTTTAATAAGTCCAAATGTCGGGTACTTCATTTTGGACACAACAATCCCATGCAGAGCTACAGACTGGGGACAGAGTGGCTAGAGAGTAGTCAGGTAGAAAAGGACCTGGGAGTGCTGGTTGACAGGAAGCTCAACATGAGCCAGCAGTGTGCCCAGGTGGCCAAGAAGGCAAATGGAATCCTGGCCTGCATCAGGAATAGTGTAGTAAGCAGGACCAGAGAAGTTATCGTCCCCCTGTACTCGGCACTGATCAGGCCTCACCTTGAATATTGTGTCCAGTTCTGGGCCCCTCAGTATGGGAAAGATGTTAGGATACTGGAATGTGTTCAGAGGAGGGCAACGAAGATGGTGAGGGGGCTGGAGCACAAGCCCTATGAGGAGCGACTGAGGGAATTGGGGCTGTTTAGCCTGGAGAAGAGGAGGCTCAGGGGAGACCTCATTGCTCTCTACAACTACCTAAAAGGAGGTTGTAGTCGGGCAGGGGTTGGTCTCTTCTCTCAGGTGACCAGTGGCAGAACCAGAGGGCATGGACTTAAGCTTCGTCAGGGAAAGTTTAGACTTGATGTGAGGAAAAAATTCTTCACTGAAAGGGTGATTGGCCATTGGAATGGGCTGCCCAGGAAGGTGGTGGAGTCACCTACCCTGGAGGTGTTTAAAGGGAGACTGGATGAGGCACTGAGTGCCATGGTCTAGATGATGGTTGGTGTTAGTGTTAGGTTATAGGTTGGACTTGATGATCTCAGAGGTCCTTTCCAACCTTATGATACTGTGATACTGTGTGATACTGTGATACAGTGGGCTCAGCAAAACACCACTGAAATAAAAACTAAAACCAATACAATGTGAGTTTTAAGTCACACATGCTAAAATACCAACAAAGCTAGCTCATAGTTTCAGAATGTCCTGTGATAAGGTGCATTAAAATTTCAACGGAAAGACAGAAAATTGGCCCTTTAACGTGTAATCCATATGTTGAAATATCAGCATCTCATTATTTTAAATGGAAAAAATGAATGAAAATTGTGCTTAATTTGTGTACAATAAGATAGAATTGGCCTTGATTCCACAAACAAATCATTTGCTGCAAATAATTTATCTGGGTTTCCTTCTGTACTGTAAAACTAAATAAAGCAATAGTTCAAAAATTGTTCATTTTCGTGTCCTTTTGAAGAGAGAGATATTGAAATAAAAATATTTAACATTGCCTAATTTTAATTAAAAGCTAGTTTATGCAATATTTTTATTATTTATGCAGCAAGGTCTGGCTTAGTTTGTTGGATATCTTTAAGTATAAACATGTTTCAAAGCAAATAAAAGGTAATATTCAGTCCAATTACATTATTTAAATAGTTATACTGGTGGAATTATAATAGTAGAACCAAGAAATTTTTAAGCCACTATTCTGAGTTACACTGTATGATGCCAAACATGAATGATGCCAAAAGTAAACTGTTGAAGCATATATAATAGAAAATATATTTATTAGTATTAAACAGCTTTTGGAATTCTGGGAAGGGAAGGAAAAAGGGAAAGTAATAGTAATTTTATACTCCAATTCAATATAATAATTTGTTGTATTCTACCTGTAGATTCATTTTACAGTTTCATTCAAGATTATATCTGAACAGTTATGCTTGCAGAATATTTGCTTTTGGTAGTCCTCAGTTTAAAAATCAGTGAGAATTACATTCTGTTCAAATCTACATGACTCATGATGCTGAAGTCTCACAAACAGGGGAAGTAACTAAAGGTATTAACAGAAGAGAGTTATGCCAGATTCATTCATTCTATGAGTAAGCTTATAATGCTCTTCAAAAAGAATGCAAAATCAAATCCATCGCCTTTTCAAAAAATGAAACATATCACCTTTTCCTCTTCTTGTCAAACAGATAGCTAGGAATGGCTCAGAAGTGAACGTTGCATGACTTTGTCCCTTCTGTGCTATAGAATTTACTGGAAATTCTCTGCAGTCTTCTTGCAGCAGCTTCTCCCATCTGAAAACATAAGAGAGCTGCGGAGAAACTTTCCATTCCTATATCACAAAATTATTTATTGTTGAAATGGACAGAGTCTATGAATCTAGTTAGAAAGAACATGAATGTCAATGCTGAAAGGCAAAAGTGTCAAACAACCTTCTATGAAGATGACCTGAAGGTAACTTACTTCTGAATAAAGTATTTATGAATTTAAAAAACTATATTCCTTCCTATATTCCATATGCAAAGGATAGAAATGCAAAAGAACTGAGGTGTTTCATAGTGCAAGCTCCACTACAGTTACTTCTAATTCAAAAATCTGTGTATTCTAAATTACCACTTTGTGGCTAAAACTTATTTGGAATGATGCCAAACAGCATTCATTTCTAACAAGATGTCAGAATATATTAGGAAGTCAAAAGAAAATATCTTCTTTTAGTATCAGCATAATAAATAATTCACAATAAGAGTAAAAGGTTATGAAGTTACCATTCTTGTTTTGTGTGGCTGTTTTTTTCAAATGTCTAGGGGTGTAGTCTGCTATTTATAAAGCAAGAAAAGTCATTTGGAGGATGAGCAATGTTACAATGCTGAGGTGGATATATGTAACACATTCTTAGGCAAGTAAGCCTATTAACTCATAGGTTTGTTTAAACATGTAAGTTGTCACGTGAACAATGAGCAATGAGATATATGAGAGGACCTTTATTTTCTTCTTTAGAACCATAGAGTTTAGGGTACCCCAAAAATGTTCACATTATGGAATAAACCAGATTTTCAGAATTTTGCTACCCAATTTAAAGACGTTTTACAAGCTGAAAAACAGAACACGAGCATTCTGTCTTTTTTTAGGAGACAGCATTGTTTTGAATGGGTTCATTTTATTGCAAAACAAATAGTGATTTCTTTATCTAGATTCAAAACCTTCTGCCATTATTTTTCTTCAAGTTTAATTTTTAATTTAATTTTATCACACATGATTAATGCACAACAAGGCCTGATTGCTTAATCTATTTGGAAGGGAATGTATTAGAATATAAGTTGGCTGAAGCCATCCAGAACTGGTTTTATGAGTTAATTGTAGGAGAGACCACTGTAAAGGTTCCAAAGGGACCCTTTGGGTTTTGCTTGCTAATAGTTCTGCTATTGTTCTACAAATCCTACTCTACAAGGGAATGAGAAAAGGAAACCAAGAGCATCTCAGCTTTGATTACTTTTTCTCTTCCCCATCTACATCTCCAGACTTTGGAGGCAGGACAATCCACTGAATTAAAAAAAAAGGCTACTTGCAGGAACAGCCTTGCTCTCAACATATCTCAGGAAGAAGATGGGCAGGATTTGTGCTCTACAAACCAGAGCAGACTTTGCCCTTTCTCCTTGTCTTACAGTCTGTACTTTTCTAATCCTGAAGGTGGATACTGTAATTACATCACCATTTTCATTCTCATCAGAAGAAAAAAAATTTATCATACCTATTTTATTAATTCATTTATAGCCCTCAGCAATGTTCTGAATAGTAAAATTTCCTGCATTTTTGCAGAAAACATAAACAATTACTGTAAATTAACACCATGTAACACCTCCGTGTCCAAAATGTTACATGTCCAAAAAGAGGTATTTTGAATAAATTCACAGTGCTATACAATATGTTCACTGTAACTGAAGCAGAAAGAGCTACTTGACCTCCCATTATTGCCTTTGAGCTATCAGTAAAGTTGTCTTGGCCAGCTTACCTTACTGAATAAGTAAACTGAAAAATGTTTCAGGTCTAAGGTGTAATCTTTCTTGTAACTGGGACATTTAGTGTGATATTGACACAAAGTACACTGTCTTTAACCATCTTGGACAAGTGGATAAGTTTTTGGACTGTCTTGGCCTACTGGCAGTAAATAAGGAGCAAATGACTTTGCAAGGAGGTCTCTATAAAAAGACCAGAAACAGTCTAATACAAATGAAACGTTCTATTGAAATTGAACTGATACTACTTTATTAGATCTGACAGTGACTGAAAAACAGTCTTCAGTTTTGTAGAGGACGGATTTCTGTTTAATATCTTCATTTCAGTAAAAATTTCAAAGCGACATAATTTTTGCTCAAGAAAGCAAAAATGTAATATCTTGTAGTTCACTTTAATCTACATCAGGATTACTTTTTTTCCAGTTGTTGAATGAAATTGTTGCAGGTTATGCCTGCATTAAAAGTGCAGTAATTTAGGGAACCCTGATTAGGAACCTTCTAACTTTGTTCAATTTTATTGCCAAGTTGGCTCCATTCTAATGTTCTTGGGAGATTCAACCCCAACATACTTTTAGCCCTCACTCCTCACAGGATCTAACATCTCTAAAATCTAACATTCAGCAACCACTAGATAATTTTTTTTTGGCCCAGAAAGTAAGGAGAAAAACTTTCCGTTATGTATTTCTGCTTACTTAATGGGAAGGTTGTCTGAGCAGAAGAACATTTGGTTTCCACTCTATCTGCCTTTAGCCAGGCAGAGTTCATAATAAATCTTCAGCACTTGAGATTTCCCAAAAATATCTGCTCTCTGACTAGGAAGTAAATGGAATATTGGAACATTACTTTCTCAGTGATTCTTATGAACATATTTCCACTGTACAGAATAGACATTGGGTGCAGATGGCATGTACAAGCAGGACCATAGCTTTTAACCGAATAATTTGTGTTCTGATACCTGCCTCTGGGAATGCCCTGTCTTTATTTAAAAAAACCATCAATACTATGTTATACCACATCATCACTTTATGTATAATAGCAGGTTATTAACTGATTTATTTTTCAAAAAATTCTGTATAGAGATGCCATTGCTAAAATATCATAAGATGTAGACCTT
Source organism: Tapera naevia (assembly GCA_033556795.1). NCBI lineage: Eukaryota > Metazoa > Chordata > Aves > Cuculiformes > Neomorphidae > Tapera > Tapera naevia. The sequence continues at coordinate 8,765,722 of JAUMJJ010000172.1, read as the reverse complement.
GATTAAATGCGGAGTAGATTAGCTATGAGATTGCCACTGTTTTCTGTGAAAAAGATTTCACTGAGATTTGGAAAAATACCTTTAAATTTCATCAGTTATTAACGTGACATACCATCCCTCTTCATCCACACTGCAGAAAAAAAATCATATTATATTGTAACAGCTTCAGTCTTAAAGGAAGGTTGAATATCAAAGTCTATCATAATATATGTGTTTTTAACTGAAGCTGATAGAAATTATTACTTTTTGCAGCAGAGAACACATTACAAATAACTCTGGTCTCTGGGCAAATGTTTCTTATTTATCAGAAATAGACAATTTCCTGAAGAAATGTCCTTTAATTTTTGTATGACAATATGTGCAGTATCCTCATACTAACCTCTTCTTTTAGCTTAGCTTTGTTGGAAAGGATTATTGACATTCTTGGGGACTGGCAATATTCACAGAATATACAGTAGTGTTTACTTTAAAAAATGAAACTGTTCAATCAAGGAAGGAAGACAGCTAGGACTTTCATCTAAGCCAAAGTCATCTCAATGGGAACTTTCCTGCCGTGCAATGCTCCATATTCTAAATTGTTACCATGCTGTGCCTGTCTTCTTGTTTTTAGGTAACAGATGCAGCTCATTGCTTGGAATACAATTTATGGATTTTTATAATAGAGATATGAATTATTAATCTGCCTTTCAATTGTAACTTTTTGTGTATTGTAGCTTAGTAAATAACGATTAGGAAGATATCAACAAGCGTGCTTCGGTATGTTTCCTAAAATCAAACAGGTATGAGAGGAGAGTTAGCAGAGATGGTGCCTAGACAGAATGTAGGCTTGGTGACTACAGTAAAAATACGTATTTGCAACCTCTTAGGAGCAAAGAATTTTGCTGAAATAAAAGTCAGTATTAAAACATACAGTATCTCTACAGTATCTTTCAAGAACAGTATGACACAATTCCAGCGCAGTGGTTTGTGTAAAAAGATGAAACTATGCCCTAATAATCACCTGAACAGGCCTGATTGTGAAAGATTTTGAATTCTACATGGTCCATATCCATATAGCCATCCAAAGACATACATGTGAGTTTTTGAAGAACTTCAAATGAATTTTACATTAGTTTCAGTCAATATATTTTGTATGGAATGTAATATACTGGCACTATTGTTTATTTTTCTGAACTGATGAAAAATTATCAGCTTAAGACCTTTTCCACGTTTCAATTGAAATGAATACAAATCTCCATATTAACTTCAACAAGCTTAGACTCAAGCCTTGAGAAAGTAAAAGGAGATTCCAAATGTTTCTAATATTTTGTAACGAATTTGTATAAATCAGACTTGTGCTAATTCATTAGTATTACCTAAATATTGTTAGATATGATTGTTGGAAACTCTGAAAGATGGATGTACCTTGGCATTACATTTGTATACACACATGCAAGCACATGAATGCACATGTGCAAATACTGAAGTTTGTTGATGCAAGAACATCAGAAGAGGAAGAACAACTTCTTAATGTAAAGTCATTAATAATGTGACATTAAAGATATTCTGAAAATGCAAATAAGAAAGTAATCCCTACACAAAACTAAAAACAATACAAACCACCTTTGAATATATATGATATATCTGGATTTGTTTGATACCAGTTACAAAAACAAGCAGATGAAAGAAACATAGGCTTCTCAGAGATTTTCTTTAGGTGTGTTAGGCTTTACTATAAAATAAACTCAGCCATATTTTTATTTAACATAATTTTAGCTAATAAAGTGTAAGGGTGATGTTTGGTTTACTCTTCATACTACTTCAGACTGCAGAATTCACCATCATGTTATTTTGTCATTTGAAATACATTTTCTGTTTTCCTTCAGTCTATTCCATTGTCTATAATGGGTAATATCAAAATAACAAAAACATAAAGATTCTAATGGACTTCACTGTGAATGGAAACAAAGTATTTGTCCTGCTAGTTTAATTGTTAAGCAGACAATATTTTTCAATTAATTTTTTTCCTTTAATTATCTCTTAGCACGTAGTAATATTATTTTGTGGTATTTTTATAGATTGTGATATTAAGGTAGGCTAGGATTTAATGCATCTTTTGTGCAATTAAATAGGTGCACCTCACCTCTAAAGTATGGTGCCCTAACTTCAGCAAACAACATTTTTATAGGAGTCATGGTCAAAATTTTAAAAACTTGACCACTGGTCTCAGTTTTATGCTGTTCTCTGATTGAAACTAGCTGGAGTTCAATTAAGTATTTTTTAGTTCTGCAGTATGCCTAACACCGTACAGAAATCAAAACAATTACGAAATTAGTAAAGTGAAAATTGGTACATTCAACGGATTCTTATTGAAACCAAGTTTTCAATAGGCATGGAAACATTTGTAAATGCAAGATTTCATACAAATAGGATAGGAAAAATCCTAGTGACCAGATGTTATTACAGAACTACATTAAACTGTATATTTATAAATTAAGGCTTGTAGAATATGCATATAAAATACTAAGCAGTACTGACACTACAGTTGTTAAAACCTCTTCTGTCTTTTTGCTAATCTTATATTATTAGTAATGTTGCAAAAAAGATCAGATTTTTTGAACAACCCAGAAAATATACGTTATTTAGAGAACTTAAGCTCATATGTATCCCGATAACAAATGAATACCTTTTCTTAGAATTCTGTCTTCAGGCAAGAATCTTTCAAAGCTGTTTTGCATTTTATTCATTTCACACCAAATGCATCTAATAATCTTTTCTATTATTTGGGGTTAGGACTGCTTGAATACTCCCATAAGTACAGAATTCAGATGTGCATGCATGAGTTTGGTCACAAAGTTTGCGTACAATCCCCACAGGGTGTTTGTTTGAATTTCAAGGTGTTAGATAGGTTTAGAGCAAGGTATGGATTTTCTACGTAACACTTTCCTACTTGTCCTTGCAAATCTTTACCAGCAAATTTGATACCCTCATTAAGCAGTAACAGTAGCAAGCTGTGGGTATAGAGGGAACTAACAGAATTTAATGATCATAGCAGAAGATACACCGAAAGCCTTAAGGTCTCTCTCTTCCATACTTGGAATTTTCTCAAGTTGGCATGAGCTTAAGATTTGCTTTCAGTTGAGGATGGTCCCAGATTCTTAAATAGTTACGGATCCGTGAAGCATAGAAACACTCAGCCCGCTTCAATTTCTTTTTGCAGATTGTACCACATGCTTTGTCATAAATTGCATGAAATTGAGGCAGAGCTGCTCATTTCAGCTCTTTGTACTGGAATATTGTGTTTCTGTAACTACAATCCACAAACACTATTTGAACCTTCAGCTGGTCACTGTCTGAAGTTTATTTTGTGCCCATGAATTGCTATACAATTATTTTTATGAATAATAATAACTCACAGAATTTCTCTGAATATTCACAAACAGGTATTGCTTTCACAAAGATGACACAAGCAGTATGAGACTCTGATTACAAGAAAGGTTATCAGACTATTCTTTATGCCATGGAACTATAACCTCACATTGAGAATCCAGTCAGCAACACCCTTATACTACGTTTCAATTCAGAGCTGCTTTCATTAAAAATTTGCAGCCAAGCAGACTTCCTTCTGATAAAGCATCACCTTCACAAGCTCACAAAGACATGCTGAAAATACATCAACGTGTTAAGGGTGTTGTTTCCCTGGTTCCTTGAGTCTGAATGAAGTTTAGTACTTGTCACAAAATACAGGAATTCCTAATCACATGAAAGCACCCTAAGACCTTCCTAATCAAAATATATTTAAGTTACCTTCAGCTAAGAAAAAGAGCTGTACAGCTTATCTATTGGTCTACCAGCATTAAAAAAAAAAATGTTCTTTAATAATTTCCTCCATTGGAATAATTACCCTTAACATCATCAAGATTCTCTGCAAGAGTTTGGGACTTTGCACAGGAATGTGACAATGGTAGTTCCCCAACATGATATTCCATTAAAAATATATATGAAATATAAACAAAAAAATTACATTAAAAGCTAAACTGAAAAAGGTATAAAACGATGCAGAGAAGCTTCTAATACCTGATACCTTCAACAGATTGCAGGTGGAAAGAACAGAAGCTTCTGTTCATGATGCATAGCTCTGTTCCTTCTCTTTCCTCTGAGAAAAACTTAGCTCTCAGAATGAATATACCAGGCAACCAAGTACCTTCCAAATATTGCTTTTTTAGACCAGTTTTTTTCCTTTCTTAATTGTCCACAATATTTCACCTATCACTACCCTGAATTTCCTCAGAGATAAAAAGAAACAATCTAGACAGTATCCTCCCTCCACTGTAAAAATAGTAACCGCACTATGCTATTAGAGCAACCAGAGCCCTATTTATTCATTTCACACTTGGTTTCGGGAGGAGACGGGTTTGTTTCTGTCCCTGGAGGAAGCGCCTGGTATGAGGTTTGAAACGTCAGGGATAATTAAGACAAACTGTGCTTTTTTACCCCAACAAAGGAAATATATCTCTTAAAATAACTCCCTACTGAAATCTCTGAACAAAAAACAGCCCAGCACTGTTGAGGCAGCTTACAATGCTAAATCAATTGTCAGCATTAGCAAGGCTCTGAACTGGAGCATCTTACAGTTTCATTGCAATCCAGCAGCTACCGTGCTACCAGCAGGTAAGAGTACAGACAGAATGCTGAATAGACAGGTATGAAAGCACAGGTACAGGGATCAAATAAAAAGAAACAGAGAAAGGATGTTTATCTCAGAAACTGAAAGTATAATTATTGTAAGGCCAAAATTTAGAGGTCAGAGGCATTCAATATCGTTTCTCATCCAGCACATTTTATTGTGCTGGAGTTCATTTCCACTTAAGAATTGTGCAAATTACTGTCTTCTGCACCCGAAAAACATCTCTAAGGAACACTGAGCAAAATTCTCTGCCAAAGTGAACCTGTATCCAAACTTGGCTTCATGTCTCTCCATTAAGTTTTAAGACAGGAATGCAACAATTTTCCTCATATAGTTGCTTATAAGTCCATCTTCAAGGCACTGAATGAGCTCAAACATCTAACATGTTTTTAAAAGCTTCCCATCACCCTGGATTATTGCATTGGCTTCAATGTGGCAATGCTCAGTTCTCCAACATTAATAAATAGATCTTAGATTCCAGGTTTTGTAGTCTTCTTGGCATTACCAGTGCAATGTAAACCCCTTACAAAGCTTTCAATAGTATAAAACAGTATTTGCCTCTAGTTTTTGTAGGTATTTGTCCTTATTTTTTAACAGTTTATGGAATCAGTAAGTTAATTTACCTTTTTTTTTGTTTTAGACTTTTTAAATAGCTATCACAGTGAAGTGTACTTCGTCTGAATAAGACATAAAGATACATTAATGATAAATATAAAGTGTTTTTCAAAAACAGCTTTTTAGTGGAAGAATTAATACCATGAAAAATGTAGTTTATTATGTTAGAATAACAAGTCTGATTTGCGTTTTTTGTTGTGAGAAGTATGACAATACCATTCAATAAAATAATACACGGGGTATTAAAAACCATGATTACTACATGAACAGTAGAATTTGTGTGTGTTTTTATAAAATTTGTGTGATCCGACCACTTCCATGCAAAATGAATGAAAACTAAGTGGAAACCATTAAATTATTGTAGTGAAACCATGGTAACATACATTGTAGTGGTGCTGGCATAAAGGACTGTAAGAAAAGTATTCATGATGAACTAACTCATCTAATTCCAGAGTGCCAATGTGGGTGATGAAGCTCCCTCTGAGATGGAGAGATTCAGCGGTCTTAGAATAGGAATCACAGTAGTAAAGGCACAGTGCTCAGGGACTCATCTAAGAAAGCTGATAGGAAAATACTGAAAAGCAGCTGGCCCCTCTTCAGTTATCTATTTTCTTTAAAATGCAGGTGTTTCTGCCAGGAAAGCTGATAGTGCTTCCCATTCCCCACCTTTTTGGATTGTATGATAGCTCTCTTTTAAGATGAAAGGACCAGGGTTCAGTACACTTTTCTAACGTCACTAAGGAAACTGGACAATCACATGAAAGCAGAATTTCTGAATTCCCTTTTGTGCTTCAAGAGCCTCATATACACCCTGCAACTATATGCTGAAATACGTAATCTTGGAAGCTGTAAGCAGAATGAGATAAGAGACTCTAATTCTAATACCATCTTCTCATCCCACGTGAATCTTCAAATATTCCCTGGAAAACAGAAACTTCAGTATGAAGATTTTGAGATGTTTCCTACTCCACATGCCTTAGAATAGCCTTCATTTGTAAGGTGGGTGATATGGTTTGTATTTCTTTTAAGTGGGAACAAAAGGTGGGGAAGAAAGCTGGTCCTGTTTCTTCACATCCTGTTATGCTGCTTTTCTCTTACCTTTATAGAAGTGGGGCACTACCATCATTGTTATTCTTCCTTCAGCAGCTGTGTTTTAAGACAAAGAAGGGAACTCTTTATCTGGCAGTTGTCTCAGGGCACATGCTCTGAGGATAACAGGTTAAGAAGCACCTTCTCTGGCACAGGAACACCTAAATTGTTAATCTTAGTGAAATTTAGGCACGTACTCAATATTGTGCTGTTCAATTATGTCATGCCTTAGGCATTTCAGGGCTTCTCCTAAAATAGAACTGTAGAATAAGAAACACCTGAAGATCTTACATAGACATGTCTTTGAACATTAAGCCCCTACAGTGGTATGGCAGCTGAGTGAGAATTTTGATGCTTTTTACATCTAAAAGCCTAATATCACATGAGGTATCTCAGTTTGTCAGTGGACTTGTCCCCCAATAGCTTTATGCTTACTGTCTCCAATCCTAAAACTATAGCCTTGCAACAGTTGCTGGCATCACAATAGTTTGTTGTGAAGCTAAAGACTATAAAGCATACTAGTACCATGGTAGTAAGGATTACATTAGGTAACAGAACAGTGATGGGATCTGAAGCTATTTTAAGGGCCTTTAGGACTCTTCATACTTCATAGTGTTTACCTATAGCCTTCATCAGAAGCATTTCCAAGTCATGTAATGTTTAAGAAATTAAAACTGTGACAACTCTACTAATTCATATTAATGTGTTGCCTTGAAATATATACAATGCCATTGACAGATACACTGGCACACCCACACATATTACTGTAGCTGTTCTAGGATGGGTCAGATTTCACTGTGTGCTGTAGGGGTGGGAAAAGTAGTAAAAGAACATTAAATTTACAAGGTTTTCTGTCATGTCTGAGTGTACATTTTTTTTTTTTGGTGTGTAAATATCTATAAATGGTTCTGGAAAGAGGAATAATCTGAAATCTGACTCTGCATGAAGAATAGCAATACTCATCTAAGATGAAGAGTCCAGCTTCAGTGCTCATTTCAGCATTAGCAATAAATAACCTCTTCAGGATATAAAGAAAAAGCAAAGCATTAGCACAATCCTGGGAATGGTAAGTATGGAATCATGACAAGGTCTTTCCTCATGTCTGCTGAATACAGCACATAGTTGCCAGCCGTGAACAGAAAGATTAAAAAAATACAAAAAAAAAAAAAAGGTGAGAAAATAAATTAGGATATGCATAAAGACCTTTGAAGAAGAAAATTATTTAAGAGAATTCTTATATGGAAAACTGCCTGATTCCAAAACAAGAGCTGTTGAAGAACCAGCATCTTTGGACTGGAGTTTTACAAGCAGTAGCTAAGAACATCAGCCAACCTGTACCTAGTACTGATAGAGAGAATACTAATAAATGACTTGGTGTGACATCCTCAGATGATGTGATGGTTCTGAGGGAGGGATGATTGCATTAGCCAAGAAAATCAATTAATCTATCTGATGGAAAATTGAAGTAATAAAATTGACAAGGTTTAGGCTTGTATTAGAGTGATGGTAACTGGAAGAAATTAAGTGAACTAGCCACATACAAAAAATATTTGATGTTCAGGTTATGCAACTGGTCACAGATTGAAGTACAGAACTGTTTATTTCTGACAGAGAAAGGACAAAACAATGATAAAAGAATGAAGTAATTGACACATGACTGTATTCAGAATGGCCACAATCCAAGTACTGGCCACGTAACATTGCTCTTCAAAGAGCACAGCAGGAGGAAAATGGTGATTCAGATGGAGAGATGTCCCTGTGGGGAAACAATTCTTTGAACTTGTCAGACTTACCTTGCAAGATCCAGAAGGATTCAGATGAAGCTATGAATGCACTTCTGCTTGATGGATAATTCCAGGATACCACTGTTCTCTTTGCCAGTGCATACTCTTTAATGCCTTGGCAGCTTGCAATGGCTCTTTCTAGCAAGTCCTGCTTCATATAGCTCAGCCTTGAAAAATTTTTATGAATGTTTACCTGCCAAGATACAAAATGTATTCTCTCTGCTATTATAATAACTTTTGAATATAGATTGTCTGAAGCTGCACTGGAATAATTTATCCTCACAGTGAACATTGCCCCAGATTTACTCCATGACAAAAATCTCATTAAAAGTAAGTCATGGTTTAAATCATCCACTCCTTACCTGAGAGTAAATAGGCTATGAAGATGTTGTTGTTATCTTGAAATCAAATATTGAGAACACGGGGCAACTGGATTTAAGTCTAAACTTAAAACAATCTGTTGTAAGAGATGCGGTTATGTTAACTGAACAATGCTAATTTTGCTGCACAATCATTATGGAATTTTTAGTGAAGTATTTCTATAGCTTGGGATTCTAATTAAATTAAAACATTTTATTGCCACTTCATGCTGTACCACATAAACCCAGAGATCTTTGTTATACCACAATCTTCTAGATATTTATATTTCTATTTTGCAGAACAAAACTTATCAATTTACAAAAAAGCCATCCCTTAGGGGCATTGCTTCCAAACAGTTTGAATATGGCCATCAAAGTGTCTCAAAAAGTGTTCAAAAAGAGTATCAAGTGTCAATACATTTCCCAGGATTTTCATACACGGTTCTGGCTATATCAAAACAGTTGTTCTCCTAAAAGTGTAAATGTGTGTCTAAGGGCAAAGGTTTAGTACTTAATGATCTGCAATTTCTTTTATATAATGAGGGAAAAGGAACATATAATTTAGTTCAAAGCCTGACTGTAGTTTAATTGTGTTGATGGTTTTTGTCTTTTAATCAATTGAATGAGGAACGACGAAGTAGGTGCATCTTCTGAGGCTAAAGAGAATTCACTGAAAGAGTAGGGGACAACTAAATATTTTGCAGATGTCACCTAAGGTGACGGGACCAGGGTTCAGTACACTTTTCTAATATCACTTAGGAAACAGGACAGTCACATGAAAAAAAATCTTGACTTTCTATTTGAGGACATGATTAAGGCCTCCAGGAAAATTTATCACAAACTTAGTTATAGTTCTTATCACGGGCAAGCCTATCCTGGCAATTTATTTTCTGCTTGATATGTTCTGTCTGTAGCAGTTTGTACTTTTTTTTTATTGGGAAAAATGAAGCATGTAATTTGTGAATAGACAGGAGAAGAAACTCTGTTTACAGAAGGAACGTCTTAAGAAGAAACGCGACCTTGCTATCTCAAAAATGATGTAGCCAAGTATCTCACTTCAGAAAACAAAGTAGAAAAAAAATCCTTTAAAGATTAAAAGCGATTTGTATGTTGAAAAGGTTACACATAGGAGCTGCTGATCATATTCATTAGTCATTGGCCTGTATCTGGAGGTCTATACGGGAGAACACCTAACCGTTCTGTTAAAGTGAACATTCCCGTGGTTTGCCAATTTAAATGCACTCTTAATGAAAGTCCATGTTCTTTTCAGAAACATTACAATTGGAGTTGTTATAAGTAGATGACTATAAAATTGAGATGAAATCAGACACTAGTACAACATTCTGAATTTATTTTGGTTTAAAATGGTCTTCAGTATGTGCAAGCCATTAAAGTGCCAATCTATTGCCGAGGAGTATAAGGCTTGTTTCAATATTTTATAGGAGGAATTCTGATCTATGATTTATCAATCAACAGACAGCACTAAGGGAAGATTTTTTTTTATTTGCAATCAATTATCCTCTTGGTATAGTGCGGTTTTTATTTCTATTTCCATTTCTACAACTGAAAAAATGTTTGTTATATGCCTGTCAAGCTGAGTGACCAGCCATATAAGTAATATAAAATGCAGGTTTTCTTCTGAGCTGAATAAAGTATTTGTATGGCATGAACAGTTGGACACAACACTTTTTTTATTTGCAGATACTGCTCAACTTTGTCATATATCTGACTTTCACGGTTTTCCTCTCCTGTGTGATTGAATGCTGTTATTTTTTTATTCTTTTCTGATAGATATAGATTACTTAGGCAAGAATCTGACTAGCCTAGCAGTTTTCCCATTCTTGGCATTTGTATCTCGAAATGAATAACAAGTCATTACAGTCAGTATATACTTCATACAATTATGTCTATCTGAGAAACATTAGGAGAGGTGAGCAGTGTTACTATTGTTACTTGTTTGAAAAAGCAAGTAATCTGAAGAAGCAATATCTGAGTTTCAGATTTTATAACAAGCCTCACTTTTATATGTTTATGAACTATTCAACAATAAAATGCTAAGAAGCGTATAACATTGATGTTTCTTAGAGAAGCACCAGTTGCTCTAAGATAACATTTCATGACTTCCAGGTTTTACAAAGAGCCTCGCATCATGGAGAAACATTTTACATATCAGTGCAAATCAAAAATTCTAATCCACCTACAGAATTGTGCTAGAACCATTTCTTATTTGAGTAATCAGATAGTCACCTTTTTTTTTGTTTTTTGTAGATGCTTAGGGCTTTCTGAGGGTTCTTTGTATTGAATTGGAGTACTTATTCCTATATTCTGATAAGAAGCAACAATCTTGATGAGAGTTTTCCAGGAGTACTTTGCAAAAGTCCTTTAAAAGTTAGGAATATCATCCTATCATCTTAGGTTCAAATTGTCTAAAAAGCAGAAAAGAGAATAAGCAATGTACCAACAAGTCATTCACCCCATGACAGAACACATAAGAATTAGGAGCATGCTCTCAGTGTGGTTCCCAAACTTTTATCAGATTCTAGACTTCCAGGTAGTTCTCCTCAGCAAATATAGGAACAGGCTATGGTCTTCTAGAGACTGCTGTCTCTGAAATCCAGTAGCCAGTTATAATCATGAAATAAATGAGTTAAATCATTAAAAAAGTTTGCTGCACCCTAAGATACGCAATATGAGACTCTGCAGTGATACTGGCTGAGTTAACTCAGTTCAAACCAACATTGGATTGGAAATTTTCCTTGCCTACATACAGTCCAAAGCATGAAGCCTCCTCAAGTAATTCTCTTCTTTTGGGCTATACAGGCAATAGAAGGATCATAGAATCCAGTTATTTGTCTCCAAAAATCCCCTCTGCAGCAATGAAGTCTCAAGTGGACTAAAATTTAATTCTTCACTCGTACATCGTATTTTCTGTTTTGTGACTGAGAAGAAGTCTCTATGAGGAGCTGAGACCACAACCTGATGTCCCTGGCTGATGGTTGTCCAGGTATGCATGCGACTGATAGATTTGTTACAGATGGTGCAATTTTATCAAGGCACTTAACTGTGTATGACATAAAGGCAATAACTAGAAAGATATTTTCTCCCGCTGAACTCTTCCCCTGTTCTGAAACATCCAGCCTAAGTGCAGAACATCACTTCTTTATGTGAGATATTGTTCATATGAGGCTTCCCCCAGACAAAAATGCTATTGTAAAGATTTTATTATTAAGAAAGCATTTAGATTTACATTTTTCTTCCTTTCAATGTCGAGAAAGTGCTAGCTGTGTGTATCATCCACGTGATGAATCAGATAAAGCAACAAAATTAGTTCTTTTTAGAGAAAAAAACTATTGCGCTGAGTGGTCCAGAACTTCTTGAAGAACATTTGCAAAAAACTAAAACTGCTTAAAAGCATTGAGAAATCGAATTTTAAACCAGATGTGAATAAAATTGCTGCAAATCCCTTGGTTACGCAATGTTAGTATGCTGAGATACTATGTTTAGGAACCCTGAAAGAAAATGAAATCTTAGTCTAAACTTTCATGCATTTCATGATTTTCTATTAAGCTGCAATATCAAGAAAACAGCATTTGTTTTGAAGCCTCACTACCAAAAAGTTGATAACAAGTCATTCAGCGTTAAAAGTTCTTATGAAGGAGTTTATAATAAACATACATTTTCAGGGTAGCTAGAGTTCTGGTAAATACAGGTTTTTCATATGGATTTCACACACATTCTTTGTGCTTTATTATGTGAACATCTGTTATGATCTGGATTTCACCATAGGATAGCGTGGCTTTATACATCAATTATGAGGACCATTTTCTGGTTTATAGAAACTAAAAATTTAACACATTGCAAAAGATTATGAACAAAGGTAGGAGGCATAAAAGGAAAGGGCTATGTACAACAGTAAGAGTCCAAGATATGACTTCGAACATACCCTGATATGAATTTCTGTAATATTCATGCTGACTTGTACAAGATCTGAAACACATTGTTACGGTGGTGCTGCTGCGTATGTCCCAATTTGTATCTTTATGTCATTCACCACAGCTTTCAGCATGCAACTGTGCACGTTTCTGTAATGCTGGTGCTGGCGTTGTGCTTTCAAACATATTTCATAAACATCCATGCACTGGTATGTTTTTTAGGAAATTAAAGCAAGTTTTTTTGGGTGCTACAGTACGTTTCTGCTAGTGCTGCTGGTTTTGCTCTTTTAATGGTTTTCCCTTGGCTCACATAAAGTTAGCTTTCATTTAGTTCCCAATCCATTTTTGTTAATTACGAACACTTCTCATCAGGAACTCTTTGAATTTAAAGTGAGAGGGAACATAACGATTGTTTCACAAACAGCATTCTGTGGAACACATTCCTAAAGCTTTCATGGGCCCAGATGTATATTTACATGCATGTGATTTGTCTTGTGCATATATCACAGAAGATTTTAGGAAATTATGCTTTGTCTTTAGGAATACTCTTACATACTTCCATGGACTTTTCACAAGATCTGGACAAGCAACATTGAAAACTGACTATGTAGAACTAAGTCTGGATCTGCATTACAAAGGGATAATTCCTGTCTCCCTAGCTGAAGGTATGAATAAAATCAAATCCTACAAATGCACCCTCATATGACTTTCATCTTACCAGCACCATGTCTTGACATAGCTAGTAATGTATTTATTTGTATGAAAGACAAATAAAATTAAAAGGGAATTATAAAGAAATTTAGTCCTACTTTTTTACCCCAAACACACATTTGCAATTAATCCCTCCCTGAGGGTTGAAGGCACACTATGGTTGCAAAGATTTCTAGCACTGCTCTCCAGAGCCTGAGGGGGAATCTAGCACAGCACCTGCTCTTCTCTTTGATTAGGCATCACCAGCAGTCATTGTGCCTTTAGGATGCATCTCTCTGAATGCCACAATACACCTGAAAACTCCTTGGTAAGAAAGGTTGCTTGTGTTTGGGAGTCTGGTTAACTTCCTCACCCACAACTTGATGTAACCCTTAACTGCTTCATTCTTTTGATGGTGTTCTGTGCTTTCATAGCCTTGACTTTCCCATTGAATAATGCCATAACTTTATAATGCTGCTTATCTTCTTCAATATCAGTATTTCAGTCGCCTCTGTAGGAAAAGGTAAAATGCAGGAAAGTGCTTCACTTCATTCAAAAAGGATTAAACTGCTTCTGAATTTGGGACTTGGAGCCATGATTCTCTTGCCTGCTCTTTAGGACTTTGTATATACTCTTTATTTTGAATAAAAAGAGGAAGCTTGTACCTCTATAAGAGATTTTAATGAATTGCAGGGTATAAATCTGCAGCTGTGTGCATTCTACAGACTTCTGTTTTTGAATGATGGTGCTCAGGTGGGTATTAATTTACGTGGTAGAAAGCAACTTGTGTCACTGCACACACTTTTCTGAGAAACATGGATTTTCCTTTCGTTAACCATCTTGTTGACAGCAGCTGCTTTTTCATGGATAGTGAAAATAATTTTGAACGAATAACCTGCCAGAGTAATTTTTACCTTTTCTGTCTTTTTGGAAATGAAACATGAACTTACTGAATAATTCTTTTCTTTCTTTTATGTGGAAATAGATATTCTTTTCTGTACATAGGTGATGAAAAGATTCCAGAGGCTTGTCAGGATTCAAAAATACTGCATGGATCCATTTTATGCATTGATGTATGGTGATGGAATATGCTACTGGATTTACATTTTGAGGTACAAATAAAGGAGCTTGAATCAGATTTACCAACTCCAGCTGCTTTGCACAGCCATAATAAAGTACATGCACGAAGTGTAGTTTGAAAGGCTAGTAATATTAACTAATAGTTGGTCTAGCAAAACAGAAAATTAGCATACGGTTTGGCTTACAGGCTGAAGAAGGTTTTTCTGAAAAACCCACCACATTTTTTTCAAGCTCTCTCAATTGGACTATGAATTAGTCTAAAAAAATTGGTCTAACCTTTCTCTACAAACCTTGTTTTATTTAAGGACATTCTTACTGTCATAGCTGTAACACTACCACTACCAAAACAAGGTGAATATGAACTTAATTTTCTTGATCACAAGGTGTTTATGGCATGATACCAACTAGCCAAAATATATGCATACTGGTGAATCATAACCATTTCCCATAATTTTATTTCAGGTTTTGATGTTCTAATGAGAAACTGTTCTGACAGTAAACCTATCCACTATGGTGCATGTGGAAATTTGAAAAGACACAAAATTAATTGATTTAAACACTACAGTGATGCTAACTCAACACTTCTTTCAACTTTTACTCAACTTTTTTTGCTCACAGTACTTGAAAAAAAAACATTGCGTTTCTGGCTTCAGAGTGCCTTAGGTACTGCTTGGAAATGAAGCCCAGTCTTCCAGGGAGTCCAATGTGATGTTAAAACAATAAGCTACAAAAAGCCTGACTATTCTACACCTATGCAACTGATTCCTTATTAAAAACTTCATTTTATTTGCAGACAGAATTTAGTATTGGACAACATGAATACTTCAGATGTTCTTACAGCCCTCCTACAAACATTTTTTGGTATGTTCTGTGCTTGTTGCCATGAATAATCTGTTACCTCTTGTGCAGTGAGCATAATGCTCAATAGTGAGCGCTTACAACAAAAGACCTGTTGGCTGTAATTCATAAGTAGTCTCATTGATCTGAGTAAGCACATGCATAAATGTTTGCAGGATTACATTTGCATATTGTTGTCAGTAAGGAATCAGATTGTGTATGGCTTTGGCACTCAAGATAAATATCAATGAAATACGGCAAAGGGTGTAAAAAGTTGCCTTTGTGTTCATGTTGTCCTTTAAATTTTATTGTCATAAACGTTTTAACCCATCCCCTTGCAAACCTTTACCAAATAGAAAACACAATATATTACAAAGTTCAACAGCTCTAATAGATTTGCAGTAATTCTTTTGTTTTATATGTGTAAGTGCCATTTTCTGTAACACAAAGCAAAAAGCTGCTGTGCTGTCCTGAGGAAATCATCTTCATCTGTAGGGAGAAATAAGGTTTATAGCGTTTGAATACTTTCATAATAAACTTTCATAATACTTTCATAATAATAGATTTGCAGTAATTCTTTTGTTTTATATGTGTAAGTGCCATTTTCTGTAACACAAAGCAAAAAGCTGCTGTGCTGTCCTGAGGAAATCATCTTCATCTGTAGGGAGAAATAAGGTTTATAGCATTTGAATACTTTCATAATAAACTCTCACGTAATGTTAAATGTGTTTGGCCAGACACTTCAGCCACAAATAATAAGCTAGCTCTGTCAAATAAGCTAGTGGTGTCTATAATGACTACTTGGGGATATCTACATTTACTGACTGCAAAAATTATGTCTCAGCTGTTATTCTATGGTTTCAGGAAGCATAAAACCACTTAATAGCAACCAACCATGTTAAAAAAAAAAATAAAACCCAAGTTATTATAAAAGCAGTCATACTATGACTTTTAGAAAGCATAATTAGTGGACAGAAGTAGTACTTGAGAAAGAGAAATTATCCTCTTCTAAGGTGTGATTTCCTCCCTCTACTTCATGTCCATCTCTTGCATAGAGCCATGGCTTCGTGTCTCCTGGTGGGAAAAGATTTCTCTTGGAATTCCTTATACAGAACAAATTTAACCCAGAAGAAACCCAGAAAAAAAGCTAAGAAAAATTGAATTCTGCCTCTGAATTTAATAGTAAATTTGCCACTCAGAAAGGAATACCTGGAGCTGATGCTGTGGTACGTAAAATGTAAACAAGAATATACAGTCTTTCACAATTTTTTTGTTTGTAACATTTGAAATCATGTTTAATGCTACATCATAATTGTTGTGACACATTTATCCTGTTATCAGTCCTTGTCTGTCCAATTATTCTGTCTGTGACTGGCAGATATTTGTTGCAAGTAACCCTTTCCCATTAAGCTTTGTAAGGTGCTCTGGCCTGTACTATATACTTGAATTTTCATGCCATCTGTCTTCCAGGGCTTAATGCCTCTCTTAATCCCTCATACATCTAATGGTTGTTCAAATCTTCCCTTCTCAATCTCACTCAAATGTCACTTCTCTGCAGATGTTGCCAGGTATTAAATTCCCTTCACTGCTTTAAATATAGAGACTTCACTTAATAGTCTTAGTCTCATCACTTATTTTTTCCTATTATACCATCAGCATTGTTAGAATGGTTTTGATAACATTAAAGCAGAAATGGCACTTCATGCACCTAGGTCTCCTGTTGACCAAGAAGTAAGTAACAGGACCACAAAAAAAACAGATGGATTGATTATCTGTCTGGCAGGAATACTTTGTGAAAGAGTTTAGGCATCAGAGGGTTTTTTTTCAAAAAATGTGTGATTTTCCTTGTATAAACAACAAAACATCATGTCTGCATTTTTTTCTGAGTTCTCTGTGATCCTTGAAATCATTGCTGATTTAGGAGTGTTAAGTCACTGTCAAATAATTTACATAGAATGTCCTTTTTTATCCTGGAGATATGTAGAAATGGTCAATATTTTTCCTCTAGTACTGAAGTAGAGGCCCCTGAAAATGTATATGTCATTAAAAGTTAAAGACTGAAAATAACCTAAAAGTTGAACTGATGAACTCTATTCATCAAAATGCAACTGTGAAAAGTGTATATAAGAAATAATTTTTCTAATAATCTCAGTTTATCCCCATTTATGTTGGCACACAGTATTTTATGTACACTCAGAGCATCAAAACTGGTATAAAATTTTATAAATATATTTTGAATTCTATGAATACTTTTCAAACATACTATAAATCAGAAAATACTGTAATATTCTTTATACTCTATATATGCTTTATACCATACAAATGATCTTTTTACTCTACAAATACTCTAATGGTTTTTATTAGATTTCCTCACCTGCATCCTCTTATTTAATATTTTTAAATGATGATTTTATCTTTAACACTATGACAAGGATGAGAGATTTACTGTGAGACACAAGATCCTTTCAGAGTGATTTTTTTTTTCCCTACTGCAATAGAATTAAGTAGCATACACTACATGGATGCTTTTGAGAAAAACAACAGCGTATGACAACTTCCCTAAACATTTCAAAATTCTTCCAGTAAGCTAATGGTCCAAGATTTTCAGCACCTAGCAGAAATCCAGCCCTTCAGATAACATTTAACTCACCTCAGTTGCCACAAAATAAGGAATCAATATCTTATATGGAGTCAGCATATGAGAAGTCTATTAATTGGATTTTTCTGAGTTTCTCACTTCAAAAGACATAATTTCCTAATGTGTTCAGCAAAGTCCATTAGGAATGCGTATGTCCTTGTTTTACTCTCTGCTTTGATTTTTCCTTTACAGAGGACAAATTCTGATCTAAAGCAACTAGCTTGTAACTAAATAGAAATTCCACAAGCCATGAGGCCCTTGGGGTAATCCCAGGTCTTCTCCATAAAACCTCTAAGTAAGTACATCATTGTGGAACAAGAATCTTTATACAGAGCATTTCCTTCATCAATGAAGACGACTAAAATCAGTAAACCAGCATATTTCTGTATCGTGTCACAAGTGCTTAACTCAGCCCATACTATTAAGAGCTTGTTTGATCCTGCAGAGTGTACAGAGCTACCCTGCACCCTTAATGTTCAAGCTATTGTGATGTTACTTTGAGGTGATAAATACCTATGGGATAAATATACTTACTGCTTGTATGAAAGAACCCACTCCTATTCAGTTTAATTAAATGTAATGTGTTTCACAAAGCAAATTCTGTAGTTACTTCAAACTATTTCTGGATGTAACTGAGCTGAATTATTCTATTATGTATTCTGTATAAAGACAGAGGTAGAATACTAGGCACGAAAACCTGGCGTCTTTCCCATTGTACCACTTCATTTCTTCAGACGAATTAACTAAAATCACATGGGTAAGAAATGCAGAAGTGGACTACGCCAGGAGCAAAATGTTTACAGTGTCCCTGAGACTTTATCAACCATTCACTGGATAAGTTCAGAGCAGACATTGAAATAAATCATTGCAGAATCAATACTTAGTTTAGTGTAAAAAGTATAAAAGGTATATTATCAGGATTTTTTAAAATGGAGACTAGAGACAGTGAATTAATGCCTTTATTGTCTTAGCAACATTTTTCCCTCTTTCCTCTTTTTACTTTCTATTCTTCTTTCATCTGTTTCTCATAACTCTCAGTATAGACATTTGCCATAACTCTTACAAGAATCAACAAATAGGCTTCTGAAGATATTATGAATATTCATTTTCTGTATGTGACCTGTCTGAATGCATGCTATTTTTGCTGCTTGTTTTTTTTTGCTGTCTCCTGCTTTTGTATTCTAGCCGATGTATAATTTTATATTCTTGTTGTGTTTCAGTAAAACTATTAACTTTTGAAGATGAAGTTTCATTTACGTTCTGTTTTAAAATATCTAGTCCTGCCTATATCAAAATGTTGCCTGTAAAAGTGCTACTTTTAACATATAACATATAATATAGTAAGCATTTATATATAACATATAATATAGTGTGTAAAAACAGTACAGTGCTACTATAGCTTATAATACTGTAACATGTAAAGAATCTTTTTCATTCTCTGCTGAACTATGTCTTCCTTTCTCCTCTAACTATTTCTTCCTCTATTTTCTCTGTTATCCTCATCTTCTGCTGTGCCTTCTGCCTTCTCTATTTCCATTTCAAGTTCTCTTTATTTATTATCATCCATTTCTTCTTTCCTTTTCAGTTTGCAGTTTCCTTACCTTACAAAAAAAATAAGTGAAAATAACCTCTTTTGTATTTCACTTCGTGTGTGGGGTCTACCAGGGATATGGTCTCTCTGCTGCATTTTATTATTCATTTATGCCATTGGAGTACCCTAGCAAAAAACACCTGAACAAAGCTGATGCCCTAAGGCATCTTTGGGGAAGTTTACTAGCTTGTTTACTTGTTCATTTAGTTACATTTTTATTTGGCATGGATTATCATCCTGAAGTGCACATTTCTTTCTTTGGCTATCACTGAGGGGTTTGATATAATTACCTGACTTAATATGAGAGTTCAAGTTTGATAGCCTTAGAATTTTACTAAAGAAATCTCCTCATTTTGTCTTCTCAAAGACACAGTTTTCTAAAACTTTGTGTTAGTCTGATGCCCTAAGCTTTTTTGCACCAAGGGCACCTTGTCAGCTGAAACTTAAGGAACCAAAGTGACGCTCTCAGATATTATTTGAGTTGCATGGCCTTGGGGCTTCCTAAGGCAAAGATGGCTGCAAAAAAAGATAAATTTATGTACCAAAGCCATTTTTTCTGTTGGACAAACTAATGTTCTCATACAACAGACTTCTACGTGGACCTTGAAAGACAAGTAAGAGAAATGTTTTTAAACCAAATGCCCTTGGAAACACATTTCTCCTGATATAAAATGATGCCCCAAAGACATTAGGTATATCGTACATTGGTCAATTCGATGAAAGTTTCTTTGCACTTGCATAAGATATAGCTATAATTTCTGTATCCTAGATGCATAAAATTTATACTTTGAAATAATATTTTTTAGGGATTTTTTTTAACCTCTAGGGAAATAAAATAAAATTTATGAACACCACAAAAAAATTCCAATTTCAAGATGTCTTGTATTCTTTCCCAGAGTGCTTCTGCAATTAGAGAGCACCGTCTAAAGAGCTGCAGTTTTGGACCTTAATCTGTCAAAGGATGTTAATATTGAGGGGAAGTATCTTACAGAAATTTTAGGTAAGAAGAAAGACAGTTAAAAAGCAGATGTTTCTTCAACATACTGCTGTGCTGAGTCTGAGGAAATCCGTGTTCTTTGCCAATCCCAGTTTGGGATTTGTCATTATGTCACTGAGCAATTCAAAAGCAATTCTCTTACATCCTTTTGACCTCTTCTCACCTCCTCCACCACCCTGCCAAAAGCGTATGATGTGTAAATCTCAATTGTTAAAAAGGAAAATATTTTAAATAAATTATTAATAAATTATATACCTCATAAACTTTTACACCAAATATGCATTTTATATTTATCAAATATAGTTCAAATTTATTTAAAGATTAGTGTATTTATATTAAGAATTAATATCTAAAATATTTTTGTAAGTAATTATATACACAAAAGCTATGTTTAGTCTTGAAGCATAAGATTTGAGTGATAAATCATTCAAAGCAATATAGAAGATCTTGTGGGGTACGTCTCTATTTTTCTATTTTTTTAGAAAGTGATAATACAGTCTTTCATACCTCATTATGACCTCAGATTTTCTTTATACAGATGTAAACTGATTGATTTTGTGGTTTATGTGGTTTCATGTGATAAGTATTACTAGGAGAGAAGTCCAACCTACTTCCTTATAAATTAGGAGAAAGGTGTTAATTCTTCTGTCTTATCAAAGCCAATGCTTCACATGAACTTTTATGTTTGTTTAGTATCCATAACACAAAGACTCTAGTGCATTCTTACAATTATTTAAATGAGACTATTACAATTAAAGAGTATTTGATCTTAAATATTTGCAACATCAATCAATACCTTTTGTTAAGTTTGTGCAAACACGCTTTCTGATCTTCCATAATCTTTTACGCAATCAATCCTGGGGATTCATTTATCTTCTTGAAAAATGAATCAGAAAAATATCTATGAAACCAATACAGAAAGCAAAAAAAAATGTAATAAGCTACAGCAGTTTTTAATGGATGTACATATATCATGAGAAAAATACAGATTCTTCACTGCTAAGAAGTATGCATATATGAATTCAATTTGATATTTACATTATGAGAGCCAGGAGGAAGGAAAAATATATCCTATACCTTCTACATCTCTGGACATGCTTTTGACATTCAGTACAATAATAAAACGTGTGTAAGCATATTATATTGGCAAATATTATTATATTCTGTCTGATGTATTTGGGCACATGTGTTATGCATAGGCGATCTAGTAAATCATCCATAGACAGTGTTGAGTATTATGATACTTTTTTAGCATTTGAATACCAGAAATAAGAAATGAAAACTTAAGTTCATATGAAAAGTACATTCAGCACTGAAATCTATTACTAGTCCTGCAATGTAAGTTCTAACTTATCTGAATGCCAGGTTACCCTGAAAGAAACATCAAAACTCTATGCATGTAGTATTTGTCTCTTCATCTGCCAGTAAAAGTAGACAGACTGGTGATATTCAAGGAAGCTTCTACAATAGCTGTAAGCATCATATGATATCAATCTGTTATTATTCGCTCTAGTTTAATAAAACCAAAATTCGCTCAAAATATTAAAAGTGCACACACATGGACACACATACATGCACATATATAAAAATACGTGTGTGCATACATATCTATAGATTTTATCCCTCTTTCCATAAAGATTTTAGGCAAAGAAAAGACTCACTATTCCTCTGGGTTAGATTCAAAGATATCTGTGGTCTACATCTTATTCCCATGTGTTTGAATGAGGTGGGTTACAAAAGAACTATTTGATGAAAACTCCTTAAATATTTAAGGACAGTATTTAATTAAAGACAATAATTTTCCAAACATTTATTTTGCTTTTTCTGTATTTCTTAGCTCACAAAATTTTTCTTGTAATTTCCTCTCCAGGATTCAGTCACAAAGACCTGTTATCTAAGACGTCCTAAGGTTACAGAAGATGAAAATTTAAATATCTCTGTTCAGAACTGAGGTCTCGTGCTCACAAGTGCTTACAGGTCATTTCTTTTAGGAGGACTTTGATTTTACTTTTAATATTTAATTTAGTTTTTAAAGCTCTGGTTATCGGCTCACCTGGAAATTTTTAAGAGTTAATCCAACTCATACACAAACATTGTCAAGATTAAGCAGCTAGACATTTTTTTCCTATCCCTTCCCTCTGAGAAACTTCACTTGAAATGAGAGCATATTTCATGAAATATCTTTATTTCTTTCTTGTACTATACTATTCTTCCTCTCTCTTCATAAGATGGATACATGATTTGAACAGTCAACCAGAGTACAGAAAGTCTAGGTATAGATTTAGTCTCCTCATGGATTGAAACCCTTATCTTCCATTGAAATGTTTTATCTTGTTGGCAATTTTCACTCTTCCCTGCTAATTATGCTCCACTGTGCTAAAGCCATTCTGACTAACTGGACCTCCGCAGTTGTTAAGACCGATTCACTCAGAAAAACTGTATATACTTTTTATACAAAGAAGTAATCATAAAATATACATACATAATGACTGGAGCAAGAGCAAAAGTATTTCATATAGTACTGAGTAAGGAAAATAAAGAAGGTTGTTTTGGTGTGGGTTTTTTATTGTCTGCTTAGTCTCACAACTCAGAACCTCCGCCGTTTGAATCATAAAAGTAAGTATATTTTGAACTCACTCTATAGGGTTCTGGTTAAGCATCACTACTTACCAGGCTTTATGGAGCCTGAATTTCTTTCATTGTCTACCTCACTATGTTTTTAAATCACAAGCAGAAACAAACCCACCATCCAATTGAAAATATATAAAAACAAACCAGACAACTAAATAAAAGTGAAAGATGTTTCCACACATTCCTTCTAGAAACCATCCATGTGACATTTTTTAGTGTTTGCTACAAAGTCTATGACAAGAAACAGTTTCCCAACACACTTTGGAATGATGAGCAATAGATCTCACATGTTACATACTAAAGGGAGTAAGAGTCTCACAACTCTACAGAAAATGTTAAAAGGGTAAAAATATTTCTGATGACATTTAAACTGTTAAAATTCACTTTTTTTCAGAGTCAAGACATTCTGCAGTGCTTTATTGATTTCTATAAAGATTTCTCTAAGAAGATTTTTGAAATTTTTCCAGATTTCTTCTGATCAGAAGGACTGACTTGAAACCTGAGGATCAAGTAATCTAATTCTGTTTGACTCAAGCTCACAAAAAGTTTTGGTTTTATTCCAAAAAAAAATTAATTACCTTGAAAGTTGTTAAACATGTGGAAAATCTGTAGCAGTGTTATGCTAAGAAAAGTCTCTCAGATAGAACCCACTTCACTAGAGGATTAAGTATCAAGACCAATATCATAAAATTCAAACATAAAACAGTAAGACTTGGAGCTTGCAACTATTTTCTGTGTTTGAAGAAAGGTATTCCACTTGATAAGTCAGA
The DNA here is from genome assembly GCA_033556795.1 of Tapera naevia. Classification (NCBI taxonomy): domain Eukaryota; kingdom Metazoa; phylum Chordata; class Aves; order Cuculiformes; family Neomorphidae; genus Tapera; species Tapera naevia. The sequence continues at coordinate 8,742,043 of JAUMJJ010000172.1, read as the reverse complement.
CTTCATTATTCTGCCCTATATTCGAAGATGATCCTGTACTGTGCAATCCTGCTTGTCTCTGCCTCTTTTTATCTTCTCTATCTTTTATCTTTCTTCTTTCCTCTCGAAGGTATCATTGTCAAAGTGGTAACTCAGTCTCCAGTAATTCTGTTTCTGCTTCTTCCTCCCTTCAATTTTTATGGTCTTTCTCATTTAGCTTTTTTCCTTGATTGCTTCCTCACACTACATTTTTTGGTTGGTTTACTTTTCTTTTCTTGTGGCAACTTACAAATCTCCACTAATTCTAAAAGAATCTAAAAAGGTTCATGTGGACAGAGGCACAAATTATATGCAGATTGTTAGTGCAGGAGTTATTGCTGCTTGTAGCTGCAGAACTTATGACACCTGCTGTTTGTTAAATGAGAGAATACTTCTTTCTCCGAAATCATATTATTCAAGAAGTCCAGGGGTCTGCAAAGAAAATAATGAAGATAAGTCTTCAAATAATTTAAAGAATCCTAATATACAGGCTTGATAGTTTGTACTGTCATTTTAATTTCCCAAAGTATTTAGGTAAGTCATATGTCATAGAAGATACTTTGAAGGAAGATTAATCTCATTTGTGGTTACATGTGCTGGAAGTAGTGTTGTGAATCTTCTATATTGTTGTGGCTGAAAAATGATTAAACCATCTTTAGAAGATGAACAGGACCATACATTCTTATCAGTAAAAGTAAAGATGTTAATGAGGATGTGTAACTGACTCATGATAGCAGTTAATAAGAAAGCAAACTCCATGATATCTGATGCTCTGCACTGATGATGTCCAGAAGCCAATGTTAATTGGTCTTCCAGCACGTTAATGGGAGGGTTCAAGTGAGCTTCAAGCAGTAGTGATAGGTGGGGAAAGGCAGGCAATTAGGCTTACTTTAAAAAAAAACAAACACAAAAATCCCTGTTTTAAATAACTGCTGACATGTTATTGGATAATTACTTTTATGATCTGATAAGAGACATCAAACAAATTTAGAGAATCTTAAAAAAAAAATGCCTGAATCCTTATAACAGTGTGACAACATGGATGACTCAGAGGTCAACACCAGAGTAAAGTTTGAACTAGTTCTCTGCTTATATGTTCTGCAGCGAGTGAAAAAGTCCCAAGATATCAGATAAATCATTAATTTTTTCACCACCTATATTTACTGATACAATTGTTTTTTACAGATTTGAAGAAAAAAATGTTAAATAATTGCATGACACTTGATGGGAACGGTCATCCTTTTCTTTCCACATCTCATGAACAAATCCCATATATGCAAGTACTCAGAAACAGACATATTGATCAGAATTTTCATCAAAAGTCCAACCTCATTCACACATTCAGGGTGTTAAAAACTTTATTTAATAAATACTAACATATCTGAATGTAATCAGTTATGCAAAACACAAGTACATAAAATATCTGGCCTTAGAAACATTAATAGACAAATGTCTCAACAAACCTCATAAAATGCATTTAAAATCAGTCTTAATGCTTCTAATGCAGTCCAACCTGTTTATAGTCAATGTTCAAAATACAGAAAGTCCTTTGTAACATTCAAATTGTTCTGAGAAGCAAAAATACACTATTAAAAAAAGAACTGTAACAGTCACAGCAGGGTTATGAAAAAACCTAACAAATAAGTGTTAATATTGGTTTCTTCAATTGTGTTGAAATATTTATAGAAATGTGTACTAATAAGTATGTTTATTCATGTAATTAAACTCAAAAATTACAGTGGTGTATTAGTTATAAAACTGGTAGTTTTATTAAACACTTGCTTAGTATATTTTCTTCAAAAAATCTGTACACATAAAACTAAGCAGAGGAATAAATAATTAATGTATGAATCATCTTCATCTCTATGCAGATGCAGAAGTGTATGTTCATGTCCTTGATTTAACACTCACAGAAAATCAACCAACTTAAAGAGTAATATGAAAAAATATTTGTGTCAGCACTTTTAGAGTAATCATGTATTTCAATATAGAAGTACACAGTTCAATGAGAATGCCTTCAAAATAAATCAAAGCGCTGGTGTTCTTTTTGAAAGGGTTGCTCATCACTGAAATATTCCAAAAATGAAGGCAATTCCTGGCAAACAATATATAGCTCTTCAAAGAATAATGAAATGTCAATATAGGAAGCTTTATCTAGTGTTTCTACTTAATAATACATTGACAATTAGTGATAAGTACACAGTTAATAAATTCTAGCCTGAAGCACAAGTGCAGAACCTGAAATCTGTTGACAGTAAACAAAGCAGCTTTTGATTTACTACTCAGTTGAAACAGATTGTTGTAAACAATCTACAAAGTGTCCAAGGTTATTTATCTTTTTTCTTCATTTATTTGTAATTTTGTTTTTATATTTATGAAGGAATCCAATTCTCAGTAAATAAAAATGAATGGAAAATAAATATTGCAATATTCATCTGGGAATTGTATGTTATCTTCATCTCCCAACTCCTTTCTCAGCTTTATTTGCCTTTTGGGGACTGCTGCTTTCTTATTTCCTTTAATACATGCATTGACTAGTGCAATTTCTCCCTCTCACAGATGTGGCAGGAATTTTTGTGTGTTTTGATAATAAGTGAGTAGACACCCAAGCTCTAATCCCCACAAGCTTACTTCTGACATTCTTTAATATTACTATGATTTATCAAGGATTTCCACAGTTCCCTCCTGGCTCCTTTAAAAGATGTTTTAAATGATTTTACAATAAATCTGTTTAGTGGCTGTCTAATTTGAAACACACTTTGACATAGTCAATTGTCACATGTGTTTAACAAATCGTGTGATAAGAAAAGAGCTTATGAATTGTTTAAACTTTGCTCTGTATGAAAAACGCAGTCTTTTTATTCCAGGACTAGGACTGTAATTAGTGAATAGATGATTAAAGAATCTAATTTTCAAATAATTAGGTTTTAGACATTACTACACTATCTTAAAAAGCATTTATTTATATTCCTGTCAGTATCTGGCTATCAGACTAAAGGTCCTCTTAATGCATAGTTCAATTGCCCAAAAGAATTTCAAATTTATTTAATAGTGAGAATATGTAAATTGATTCATAAATATACTTTGAAAACTAGTGAAGAACATATTAGACAACTAGTACATTGAGAATATAAAATGTAAATAAAATATTTATGGAATGTAGGAGTATGAGCAACATGTCTAAAAATGTGTTACCAACTTCATGCTCCACTGATCTGAATTTTAGCTAAGAATTTTTAGAGTTTGGTTTTATAGTTGGTTTAAAAATTATCATTTAATGAGTCTTTAAAACTGATTTTCATAATCCTCAAAGAAAATATTGTTCAACATTCAAAAGACCTATCAGTATCCTTTTCCAAAGCTCGTATTAATTCCTATTTCAAAAAGGGGATTGTTTATGACACCAAGACAAGAAAATATAAATACAGTTGTTAATCACTGTAATTACAAAAAAGACATTTCATAAAGTGATAGCAGAAATACCTCACAAATATTTCACTTTCATCTACTAACGTTAATCTTTCCTGTTTAACCACTGCTCAGGAAATTTATAATAGTCTACAACAAATAAACTTTACACAACTGAAGAAAACTTTGTGAAAGCAAAAGCTCTACCTTCTTTAAACATTTTGCGAAAGGTAATATGTATTTGTTCTACAGTACGTTTTGGTGATATGTAGTAATACTTTCAAAGACTTTTGCTCAGAAAGATTCCAGAGACTAAACAGAGTGGTTGAAACCCAGTCACTGCATTTTTGCATGGAAATGCATCATCTAAAAGTGAGCCTCACAACAAAAGTGGTATTTAAGAGTAAAATATTATTTCTGTGTAAAAACTGAGTTAGAAGATGTTTTTACTTATATGAAAACAAGATATTTCCATCGTGCAATGTTTTGCAGGGTTGTGCTCCTGTCTTATGACCCCTTATGAGGGAAATGGCCCTGAAGCATGAAGTTGCATCTTCATGACCTCATGGGAGATCTGTGAAGAGCCACAATGTTAATATTCAGTATATTCATGAGATATTCCTAATACTTCTACCAGAGTGATTTCCTGCTCTATCCAGAGCTGTTCACGAATCTTCTTGAGAAAGAGTCTGCAAAGAGATGAATCTGCCAGAGAATACAGATAGAGAGTTACAAATTTGGCCATGAGTTTGGGCATTGATAGCTGGCTAAAAGTGAATCGTATGTTGTATCTTCAGATTCCAGGGAATGCTATTACATATTCCTTTGTTCATTCTCTGTTGACACATCTGAAGAAGAACATCAAGCCAGACATACTGGTCCTGTGAGGAATTCTCAGCCCGAGGCCTCAGTCAGTAGATAAGCAACAACAGTCGCTTACCAAACTCACACTTGTTGCTGATGTCTCAGACAGGCATATTGCCCCGGAATTTCTTCCCTGGTTTTCCAGAGAAGCAAGGGAAGATAAAACTATACCTTAAGGTAGGGTCAGCATACAGAAATTAACTTTTGCTGCTGGCTTACCTGAAATATTTCAGGGTGGCAGACAAATTCAAAAAAGGCAGAAGAAGAAATCCGCTGGGGAGAAGAGTTAGCAGACCAGCGTGTGAAGAAGATGACTGATGTCACAATTTTAACCACCAGTATTTTTTATGAATATATTGAACACAAAAGACATTACTTCTTCAGTTTGTTTAGGCTTTGGTAGATAATCAGGCCACAACACTGTATCCAGCAAGGCAGAGAGAAACTTACTTCTTTTTATCATTTTTTGAGTACTGTATTTTGACACAAGAGACCCTCGTTTATTATTGAAGTGCAGCCTTTTCAAAGCCTGAATGGCTCCCCTCAATTAGATAATTATTAAATTGTTTGACTACAGAAAGACATACATTTGCAAAAAAAACAAGTGACCCCAGAACATATATTTACTGAAGAAGCAAAGTAGTTTTATATTGCTGCTTTTTCAATTTAATTCTGGCATGTAATGGACTTGTTGGCATATGTTTCCTTATTGCTTAATGCTAAACATATGTTCAAATACTGATGAAAAAACAGATGTGTTTGGCCTTTTGAAGATCTCTTACTATTCAAACTTTTCTGAGAGCCTGACAGTTTACTGCATCTTCCTGTGACGGAAAGTCCAAAATGGAGAGATTTTATAGGATACGTTGCTGACATTCTAGGATGTAAGGGACATCATCTAAGCCAAGAAGGAAGGAGAGCAGAAGGGAGGGCTATTATGAGTGTGAAACATTATTTTGAAAGGCAGCCAAAGTGTTCTGATTAGTAACCTAGTTTCCAGGATTTATGACATTGTATGACCCTGCTTGGTGTTTTGCCATAGGCTGAAACGGGGTGAGATAGATCAGGTAAGGGAGTCAGAGATCACTACCGGAAAGAACTGAGAAGAGGACATGATCCACTCTCTATATAAAGAAGGTCAGAGTGAATTACAGATTTATTGAAGGGAAGAGTGCTTCTGCCTGTGGCTCCTAGGTACAGCAGTAGTGCATGATGCAGTTTGACAAGTTGGTACATATGATTGCAACTTAGAGGAAGCCTTTTCACTTTAAGTTCAGCCTACTGCAATATTCCTGTAACAAGTGACATCCAAAATTCCTTGCCCCAGTGGAACTGCTTTCTGGTGTCCTCGTTGAAGTTAGTAAACAGCATACTTAAATGAACTCCTTATTTCAAACAATGTGTACAAATTCTGTGTGAGATTGAATCCTCTGAACTCATGATCATCCTGAATAGTCTGATAAGTAGCTTTTGAAGTGCACTGTTCTTCAGATTGGTAAAGGAAGAAAAAATGTGAGGGACATGATTGCACCCTGGTTTCTTCTTAATGCTAGAAAGGCTTGATAGACTGCATCAGCAAAAGCAGTCTGAGCTCCTAGTGCTGCAGGTGTTAGACATTAGGGTAGGAGCTCTTCTTCCAGTTAAAGAGAATGCTGACTAAAACATCCCTGTGTTTCCTACCAACTATGGCAGACTCATACTGTGGATCCTCAGAGAATAAAGGCTTCTCCTCATGTACAACACACTGCAGGTTTGCCTAGAAGGCTTAATGAGTAAGTCATATGTACTAATTAGTGTGAGAAGAAAAGGATGGGGGGATGTTTGGCAAGTCCAAATTCTTTGCTGCTGAGGTACAGTGTGGGTACAATCAGAAGGAGTCACACGTACATTGCAGTCTGGAGCAGAGCTCCTACTAAACCAGACTTTGGCTTGGAGAATATGAACTTAAACTCAAGCACATTTATCAAAGTCAGCAAAGATGGGGATTTCGGTGTGTTTCAAGATACAGTAATCTCGTTCAAAATAGAGTTCAAAGAAAAATATGGTTCTTAATATTACAAAGTACATCTTGATTCAATTACATTTTCAGTGAAAAAGGTATCAGTATGAAGCACCTTGTAGAAATAACTGAAATTTATATATTCTGTTACAAACCAGGAAAATGATTATTTGTACCTTTAAAATTACTGCACATCAGATTTTTTTCACAAATGACTACATGTTTTTTAATCTGAAATGATCATGTATTAGGTATTAGAGTTAAATGCCTGAATTTCAACCTTTTTATGACAAAAAAAAGTGGAATTTTATTTAAGTTTTTTGCTTGGCTATCTTTTAAAAACTGATCAGATTCAGTAATACATGATTAATGTATTCAGATAATTCCAGTTTCAATGTTATTTGTTATTTACAATGGATTGGATTACAGGCTTACATAGGACTCGGGTGCTATGGTAATAGCCTATCAAATAACATCTCTTGAACTGTTAGGATGAAGTCTCTTATTGCTTCCATGTGAATTAAAGGTGCTAGATCTTGGGCTCTTTCAATCTTTGAAGCACACTGATTTTAAAGGTACATATTTTGAGATATTATTTGGTTTTAAATTAACCTGTTAGGGGCTCTCCTCTCTTGTGTACGTGTTATCCAATAAGCATACTAAGCTAAGCAATCAGTAAATAGAATATGTGTTATGTTTGTAACCTCTGGAGGTGTATTTCCCAAAGAATTATGCACTGTGGTAATTTTCACAGATTGTATTCATGAAAAGCCCTGAAGTTGTCAGTGGTGAATAAATGCCTTAGTTTTAATAATTTAAAAAGCAAGCATCTCAAAGTGCAAACAAAAGTCTCAAACAACTAAGTGCATCATTTCCTAGTGAGGAATAAGCTAAATGAAAATAATCAGCAAAAACTAGTTCAGGATTTCATCTGCCACAAAAAAATAACTGAACAAAATTTGCCATGAGAAGAGGAAAGCAATGCCACATAACCAGTTCAAATTAAATGCCGTTTTTTTGTCCCTGTAAACTGTTCACAAAAGAGTAGTTAAGATTTCATATAAGGCACGCATGCACTTACTCAAAAGGTATTTCATTTGGGACATATGAGTTAACATCATCCCCTTCGCTATCTTGTAAATTTTAAAGTGATTTTTTTTCTCTTACTCATGATAGATAACTTGGTTCAGAAACAGATGCTAGAGTATGATGAAATTAAAAAGCCCAGATTCGGGGTTAGGGATACCAAAGGTGAAAATAAGAATGAGTGTTCTTGCTTATATTTGTTTTCAGTAATGTGCAGTCACGAAGCAGAAGTATAAAACACAAGCTAATTAACAAGGAGGACACAGTAACAACAGTGCAAATGCAGATGGGTATCCATGGAAGTTTAAGCTGAGTTGAGATGACAGAAATCACTAGGAGCAGCCACCTTGTTATCTTTTGTGGTAGGACAAAATGTATATACTTCATAAAAAATATTTTCCTGTTATTGTTAAATTGTCAAAAACACTATGGCATTTTGAAAGCCCATTTTTCAAATGCCTATGGACAAGAAGACAGTGTGACAACTAATGTGGTGATTTTGAGCAACTTTTTATACGTTCTACATGAAATTATACTTGGGCTTGGCTTTTGCTTTAACAGACAGAAAAATATTCAAAGACTAGCAAATATCCATGCACAAATAAAGGTCTATAATTCTTTTATACCATTTGCACATAGTAAATTACTTCAGAGAATGTTAAAGTTCTGTCTTGACAATTTCTACCTTTATCAAGCCCTTTTTTTAGAAAAAATCTTAACCTGTATGTTTTAATGTGAAATATGGATTAAGAATTGATTTCTTCAGCTTAGTCAAAACATCAGTTTGGTCAAGATTGTCTCATCAAGTTTAAGTCAATCCATCATTTATTATAAATTATTATTATAAATCTTAAGTACATCATCAATGGAAAAGTCCAGTAATTCCAATGTAAAACAACACGTTTATGTGTTTTAAATAACAGACTAAGCTGCTCTGTATATATGTGAATTTACAGTAGACATTTTATCAGTATAATTATTTAAACAAAAAAATCACATAACATCCAGTAATTATTCTGCTAGTGAACATTTTCTATACAGATTAGGCTTAATTCAATTTACTGGCAAGTGGAGCAAAGGAGTCTGCTCTCCCTATTGCTCTCCCTGCCAATATACAGTCATGGACTGCAGCCAGAAAAGGCTATTCAACCATCCAGCACAGTTTTTTATGCAATGTAAGACTTCAAATTAGTTTTTCCTTGAGGCAGAGCAGCATGGGGGAACCAACCTCCGTTTAAGAATTTAAGAACAGTAATGCTGATCACTTGTTCAAAATGTGTCTTATGCTACTCTTAAAATAACCTTATTTATAATTTGAGTATATCTAGTTATGACTACAAACCATCAGGTGTTATTGTTATGCATTTTTTCTGACAGATTGAAGAAACTTCTCTTGCCAATAACCTGTCCCCTTTAACTTCAGGCTTTGGTTACTAATAACATAAATTGTGTCTTAACTTTTTTAGGAGGATTCTTAGATGATTTTATTATCAGAAAAATTCTCCAGTCTTTTCTCTGTTTCTGCTGTTCTTTTAACCTGTTTAGTTAAATCAATGCCTGATGTGTACTCCAAAACTAGCTATTATAATTAAAATTACACCAGTGAGTTATGGATGAATGGAGATTTTCTAAACACATTAGATTATAGTTATTTTGTTTATGTATCCACAGATTATATTATTCCTATGAGTTACAGCATCTCAATGTAAGTGTATTGTCCACTAATTATCAAACTTACTCTGAGTCTTTCTCAGTCTTCACATGACAGCGTTTGCCCTGCTGCAAATACAGCTTAATTTTTCATTAATAGACTTGTGACTGCATACTGAGACATATTTAACATTTAAGGAACCCAAGATCCTTAGAAAAAAAATACGACTTTATAATATGAGTAAAAAACCTTATTCAATTATTTCAGTCATTATCTTAACAGCACACTCAATGAAGAGTAATACTTCAAGTCATAAATAACAAACAACAGTAAAATACAAAAAAAGATATCAAATCCAACACGGTTCTGCTAAGGCCTTCTCTGCTACATGATGTTTTTTGGACAGTTTACTTTGAAACCTTCCACTTGCTTAGAGAGATTTTCATCTATTTATGGTGTGTGACACTGATTTTCTATCTTCCTTCTTTATTAGACAAAATGTGGTACAATATCAAGACAAAAGCTTGTGGTACAATGGGTGTATTTTTTCAATCCCATCTGAATTATCAACAAAACTAGTTGTGCTGTTGAAAATGTTTTCGAGATAGTTTGATGACCTTTATTTTCCTATTTTTTCCTTCATTTTCCTTACTTTTTATAAGCCTGTTTTGATAATTATACTTATCTCCTTTGCTTCTTTATTAATCACATATTTTATCAATAAGCCTCATTCTATTGCTTTACTTGAGATCAATGTCAGATGGACAGGTCTAACATCATTCATGTCATTCAATTCATCCCTATTGAATATTATCACGACATCATCTTTCTCTGAGTTGCTGGAGAGCTGCCCCAGGGTTCCAAGAATTACAGATCAGTGTTAATAGAACAGAATGCTCATTTGTCAGATATTTTGTGACAAATTGCTAAATACATCACTTAGTACTTTCATAAATATAGAACAGAAATATATAAATGTTATTATTAATGGATAAAATTTAATTTTAGCATTTCTCTTGCTCTTAACACACAAAACTTTTTAACCTCAGCTTGTGTACTTCTGGATTTCTCGCTAATTTTCTGAAATTCCACATTTTGGACTAACATGCTTTCATTTGTAATATAGAGAAGTTTTACTTAATTATTTAGCTGCTTTAATTTCATCTAAATTAAATTAGAGAATTTTTTTTTTAATGCAATAGGTCACTTCTTGATTTAGGATTAGGAATTTTTGTAATGTGCTAAAATTCTTTCAACAACTGCCTTATTATTATGGTGTTTCTGTAAAAAGGTATCTTGTCTACTACTTTCTGCTCATTAATGCCTTCAGCTCTTCAGGTCTTTTTGAAGTACAAATATAGAAGTATTGTTAGATGGATATTACTTCATTCCTGCTTAATGAGAAAACAATCATTTGCACAAAGACAACAGATTTTTTAGATATTATTATTTGTACTTTGTTATCAATGTCACCACTTTCTGTTCCTTAGCATGAGCCAGCAAAGATGGTTATCAGTGCATGCTAGCATCCAGCATTAGGTGGAGTGTTGGCAGCAGGTTGAGGAAGATGATCCCTTCCCTCTGCTCAGCACTGGTGAGTCCACTCCTACAGTAACGCATCCGTGTCCAGTTCCAGGCTCTCCAGTACAAGATATGGACATGTTGGAGAGCAGCCAACAAAGGGCAACAATTATGAGTAAGGAACTGAAACATCTCTCATAAAAGGAAAGGTTGAGTGAGCTGGAACTGTTTAGCCTGGAGCAGAGAATGCTCAGAGGTGCTCTCATCAATGTCTATAAATGCCTAAAGGGAAGATGCAAAGAGGACAGATCCAGGCTGTTTTGGTGGTGCATACTGACAGGACAAGAGGCAATGAGCACCAATTAAAACATAGGTTTGAAGAGATTCCTTCTGGACATAGGAAAACTCTTTTTTACTGAAAGGGTGACAAAGCACTGGCATGAGATTACTCAGAGTCCTTGTGGAGTCTCCATCTTTGGAAATATTAACAAAACCTCCGGACATGGTCCTGGGCAACATCCTGGGTGTCCCTCCTTAAGCTAATGGGGTGTATAGGATGACCTCCAGAGACTCCTTCCAACCTCAACCGTTCTATGAATGATCGATTATATTTTTCCTGTGTCAAATGTAAAGGTTTTGAGTCCGGAAATTGTAATATATATTTTTTTCCAGTTGCAATTAATATTTTAGTTTGGTGTTTGTGCTGTCCCCAGTATTTTAAAGCTCCACTTAGAATCATAGAATCATATGGTTGGAAAAGACCTCTGAGGTGATCGAGTTGAACTGTACCTGACCCTTTAATAAACCACGTACTTAAGAAACTCATCAACTTTTCTTTCAAACACCTCCAGGAATGGGGATCCAACCACCTCCCTGGGCAGCCCCTTCCGGTGCCTGACCATGCTTGTGGTGAAGAAGTACCTCCCCTGGCAGAACTTGTGGCCACTTCCCTTCATCCTATCACCTCTCACTTGAGAGAAAAGACCAGTAATAAACTCTCTACAGCCTCCTTTCAGGCAGTTGTAGACAGTGATGAGGTCTCGCCTCAACCTCCTCTTCTCCAGGCTAAACAACCCCAGTTCTCTCAGCCACCTCTCACAAGACTTGTTCTCCAACTCCCTCACCAGCCTAGTTGCTCTTCTTTGGATCCATTCTGGCACCTCAATGTCTTTCTTGTACTGAGGGGCCCAGAGCAGAACACAGTTCACTCACCCACGCCCAGTACAGGGGCACAATCACTTCCCTGGTCCTGCTGGCCATACTGTTTCTGATACAGGCAAGGATGTCTTTGGCCCTCTTGGCCACCTGGGCACACTGCTGGCTCATATTCAGTCAGCTGTCAACCAACAACTCCCAGACCCTTCTCCACCAGGCAGCTCTCCAGCCATTCTTCCCCAAGCCTGTAACGCTGCATGAGGTTGCTGTGTCCCAAGTGCAGGACTCAGCATTTGGTCTTCGTTAAACCTCATCCTGTTGGTCTCAGCCCGTGGATTCAGCCTGTCCAGATCTCTCTGCAGAACCTCCCTTCCTTCAAGAAGATCAACACTGCCACCCAGCTTGGTGTCATCCACAAACTTGCGAAGGGTGCACTTAATCCCTTCGTTCAGATTGTTGATAAAGATATTGAACAGAACTGGACCCAGGACTGAACCCTGGGAACATCACTCGTGGCTGGCACTTAATTCCCTTTCTGTAAGAAGAGATTTTCCTCCATGTGTTGTAAATTAACCGTTACAGAGTCATCACCCTCTTCACTGGAGCAATTTGATTCTTTGTCAGTTAATCATCAGTTTCCAAATTAATTGACTACAATATTGTTGCTTCTCAGTGGTAAAAGCACATTTTTTGAAAAGTGCTCTCCTCTTTTTTTTTTTGCCTACTTTATTATTCCCCCTTTCAGTAATATGAAGTTGATTCAAGGATAAACTTTAACATTCATGATTACAACTTTACTTGTCAAGTTTATAAAGTCAGTTTCAGAAAGTATATTTAGGTGCATAAATGTAACTTTCTACCTCTGTACTGCACAAAAGACTGATGTCAGTCCTCTCTAAGCTGTCTTCAGAGTATCCAGGGCAGCAGCACAGGATTTACAGGAGATCTATGGTCTTTAAACATTTCTCAAATGGCATGATCCACCTAGGTGGAGGCAACAAGACCCTAGAAAAGAGAATCAGGGAAGTTTAGAGAGGTTTCAGCTACTGTAAAAAACTGATGCTTGTTTCAATTGCCTGAAGACAGATGTCCAGTACCATCTGAGATACTCTAAGGTGTCTCTTACCCAGAATGTGTTTGCAAGTCTGTGCTCTCAACTACAGATGAGTGAAAACTGGAATGATGCTTTTAATCATCCAGACAGAATCAGGAGATTCTCTGCTTTTTCTGGTGTGTTTTTCTTCCATTTAAAAGCATTTCAAGCACTTTTGAAACAGAAAAAACCACCAGTTTTTCTTAGTTTAAGTTTGTGTTGGCATAAATTTAAATATAAATATTTCTATGGAGAAATTATAAAAATTTCTACACAATTATCAACTCCCTGAATGAGTGGTTCTTGAAAAACATATATGACTGATACTCTGTCCTTTGACCTCAAGGTGTTTTTTCCACTGTTGTGATTATTCCCACATATTCCCAGTACCCCAAAAAACCCTCGATATTTTCAGCAGAAGAAAATTGTGCACCTTGACTGCGTTTTTTTTTTCTTAAATAATGTATATTTGCAAGTTATTTGTACATTGCATTTTCAAATAAAAGTTCACAAGTAAAGTAGCAGACACTTAGAGGCAGCAGTTCGAGATTAATTTCTAATTTCAGCTTCCCAGAGAGGTTACTTTTTTAGATAACGAATACCATCTCTTCTTATTATATGTCAATAGGATTTTTTTTCATAGTATAACTTTGGCATTTCAAATTTAGAATTGTCTTCATATCTCTGTGTTTGCATTTTAATTGGATGAGACAATCCAGCAGATTAGCACAAAAATGCCAGCTTGTGCTTCTAACCTCATTATTTAAAAACTCTGAGGAACCATACGACTTTGGTATTACTGTGGTACTGTTGTTTTTCTACATAACCTAGACAGATAGTGCACTTATGGCTGTTTGGAGTGTTTGACAAATACTAAAGCAAAATTGCTGTATAAGCAATGTATAAATAAAGTCAGGCAATATATTTGTCATTTTCTTACAAGAAATTTGATGAGAAAATATTTGCAGAATTGTTAATGGTTGCATTATACATCTTAGTAAGCAACTCAAATTATTTCCTTTCTTCTCCTTGTGATAAGCAACTTTGCAGTTCACTAGGTATGACTTTACTGATGAATGAATAATTCAGCTTTTTGAACTAACATCTCAAAAAAGGGGTGATATCTAAGATTTTTTTCTTTTCCTTTTCCTATTATGCCATTTGTAATATCCTCCTTACAAAGTAAATTTCTGAAATATAGGCAGAAGAGAGATAAAGATTCCTCAAGGCACAGCAAGTGAAACAAAGGAATAATAATTTTGCAGAACTTATTCATGATTTATTTTTGACAGGGGTAATAGAATTAGATTTCTAGGTAATATAACAAATGATGATTACACATGATAGTCATCTTTTGACAGCTTTCAGTAGCTTCAGCATACAGTATGAGTAGTTCAGTAATACATGAATGGACATAATATTACCAAATTAATTTTTTAGGGTCGACTTCCATACCTGACATATAGTCAAAATTCTGATTGAAGTTATAATAACTAATATAAGCAATGGCTACATCATCATTCATGAAAATTCAGTGACTGAGTATCAAAGAAAAAGCTGGAATCCAGTACAGCTGTAGAAATAGTTTGAGTAGATCTACTTATTTTCTATGAAATTAAATTCAGGTCAACATGGATATACACAAGGAAAAAAAGGTGTATATCACTCATTTCCACCTGAAAAATTATGCTCAGATTTTCCCATAGTTTATTTTTATTTGAATGAGAATAAACAAGAGGTTTTTTTCAACATTTTAGTACTATGTGCAACAAATCAAAAAGCAAGGAGCTTTCACAGAGCTTTAATACATAGTGATGCCATTGTATCATAGTACTAATAATCGAAGTAGAAATTAGAGTTCTACTGGTCTTCTTTTGCCTCAGCTTGTCAATTTTAAAAAAAACGTGCTTCAAGACATAAAAAAATGCATTTGGATAACTGAATAAGTAGACAGGTTTTCAGACATGCTTTAGTTAACAGCTGTATGAAGCAGTCTTGATTTCATTATCAGTTTACCATTTTAATTTGCACTGGAGTCAATATGTTAGCTCAGTCACTGAACTTTTAACTCCACTTCTGAGGAAGAAGTTACCTTTTCTGGTGATAGCACCCTGCTTGCTTTTAAAGCTCATTTGAAAATTTTTTTTCAGTCTTATATGTTCTTCTTTTGTGGTATTCTGGAACCAAAATGACTTTGCAAAAGAAAAGTTAAGAATTCCTTAAATTCCTGAACTCCAAGGCCCTATGTTAAATATCTCTGATGGTAACCAGTTATGTATATTAAATTGACATATATTCTACCATATTAAAAGTCAAATAAAAACATTTTGCAGCCCAGACTCTCTAAAGTCTTTGAACATGTTCACACATATATTTTACAATTCTTTCTAGACACTTGACCTGCTTAAAAGTTGACCTTACAGAAAGCCTTTGGGGTAAAATCTGTGAATGTTAATAATCTCCTAAATACTTATTTACATTATAAACTCTTAAAGCTTCAAAGGAGCTGTCACAGGCTCCTCTCCCAAACATTGCAGTCCCATGTCCATTTATCATTTACTTTTATCATGCAAATTCTCAGACAGAGACAAAATTCAAGGCTGAATGAGAGACACTGGCACTTGAAATAAGTGTGCTTTTTCCAGGAAGTAGGTTTTTATATTTCAGCTTTTAAACCATAATAGTAGCTTTTCAATGACAGTCTCACAGACTCTTCATAAAAACCCATGAACTACATGTGAGTTGTGTAAAGTTAATGTTATCAATATCACAAATTCTCAGCACTCAAAGCATTTTTTGAGTCTAGGTGTGTTGCATGGACACATGGGTATGAACTGTATTTGCTGTATGCAACTCTTATGGTAGTGGATTATCGTAATCATGCTAAAAATCCAGAGAGGGATAAAATGGTATGAAAATTATTTTAAATGGCATTTTCATTATGAAAAACTATGCATATCTAATGGAATAGTTTGATTTAGAATGTATTTGCTAGGAATGTAAGGTTGGTGCACTTTCACCTGATCTGAGAAAAAGCATTTACAGCTTTTGACAACAGCAGTGTCATTGTGGTGTGACCATTTTTTATTATTTCTCTACTCTGTACTGTAGAATAATATTCATTGCACTTAAGAATTTGTTTTAGCATCTTGTAGACAGTGATTGCTGAAACAATCTTTTGTAAAAAAAATATTTTTTTCCCTTCCAAACATATTACTTTTAGTTAAAAGTAACTTTCAGTTACTTTTATTTGAGCTAGAACACTGCATTGAAAATGAGTGATGGATAAACTGAAATATTATTCAGGAAATGAAAACTGCAAAGGAAAGTTCAAAGCAATAAAGAAGTCTAAGTTGGAGAGGCAGTTTTATAAGAGCAAACAACACTAAACTGCAGTTTTGAATAGAGACCTGCAGATCAGAAGCGAGCATGCCTAAGTCCAATCACAAAGAAAAGTGCTATGCTTCTACACACATCCAGTGTCCGACTTTGCCTCATTACTGAATGAAATGGAAAAGGGACAAGTTTAAAGTGTGCAAATATAACTATACTGTGACATTTGATCTTAATGGCCATTGTTATTTTTGTGGGACACTACATTAGTGTTGATTAATAGACCTTGTTGGTAAGTATTCTGTTAGTAACAAATATTCAGTGAAAGGAAATTATCCAGTCATTCTGTACTTCTATGTTCTCCATTCATTTTGTCAAATTTGACTATATTTTAATATAGCCCTGGCTCTCATAACAGTTGCCAGAATCACTCTAAGTTTACTTTTTTAATAATACATGTGCATTCATTAGATTTCACATATGCTGCATCCTACTACCCATTGTTCTTAGATTTGAAAACAATTTTGAGGACAATGAGACATATTCCATGTTGATAAGGCATGATAAATCCACCCATGTTTGATGGATAAATTAAACATTTTTTGTCATTTTATATCCGAATGTGAAATACTAGTTCTGAATGTTTTAATTTCTTTGTCTCTCTTTCAGCATGTATTTCTCCAAGCTGTAATATTTCTTTACATTATAAGCGTTAAAAGTAAAGATGTGAATACAGATCTCATGGGAAGGATTCAAACAAAGTTCTCCATGCCAATCAGAGCTCCAGCTGTGCAATTAGTAGGGCAGCAGACAGAACAATGACAGTGACGGAAGGCATTGTGATAAGTGGAACTGGGAGAAGGGTTTAAAAACAAGGGAAGCCTTGCTGTAGTACTAGGAGTACGAACTAGAGCAAAGAGGCTACTAAACTAGCTCTAAACTTCAAAGCATCCTGCTGGACTTACAAGGAAGATACCTTCCCAATTGCTTTGCTGATGTGTCACCTTTTCGCTAATAAAAAATAAAGAATTCTTGTTTAAGGCTCATGGAGACCTGGACTGTCACATCAAACTGACTCTCCACATAACTGTTTGCTACATTATTGTTTAAGGCATTACATATTTTTTCAGTAAGACTTTTCAGTGTAAGAGATTGAGTCTGTCATCCCACTCAGGTTATGACCGAAAAATATGTTGAAAAAGTCTAAACCCAAAACAGTGTCTCATCTACTTCAGTCTGAAAAATATTGAGAATTCTTGATAAAAGAAGTTTTATGTTGTAGATAATGACAAATGTCAGGCTACATCTTGAGAAAGTTAGCACATGCAAGAAGTCTCTGTCTTCACACCTTGTAATTTAAGAATTCTTTCCACATGACTTGGACTTTTTGTAAAGGTGTTTAAATTGGGTATAGGCAAATTGACGGGAAAAAAAATCATTAACCAATTAGAGGAAAACTGTATACAGTTGTCAGAAGTGTGGCACAGTGTCAGATTTGGACTCTTACAGATTAAATATACATAACAGTAATTAGTAAACAGTTCCAAAATGTATTAATAACTTTTCCTGTCCTGTTTCATTGATTTTTAATCAATGTAATTATATAGTAACTATCAAATACTGAATTTGGATATTTTTTCTAATTTCTTCTTTCTCCAAGCAATTTTTTGTTGGACTAATAATAATTAAATCAATTCAATTTTCAAGTGAATTTGTTATAAAATAATAAATCATGATTGATAAATATTTCTACCGGCGTTTCTAGATTTGCAGTATCTGGAGAACATGTAATATCTGAAGCTCTCGTGTGTAAAATAACAAACTTTCAAAATTAATTGGCCTGTTGTTTAAGGTAAACTCTTAAATGAATAGCCTTAGTTTCAAATCCCTTAAAGTGATAGTATTTACAAATTCCAGAATCTCAGAACTTCTGTTTCTCAGTCTGTCTCTTAGTTACGTCTTTACTGCCCTTAGCAATAAGCTGCTCAAGTTTAACCTCAAGTTGTCAAAGCTGGGCAGTTTAGTTTAGCCAACTTTCTGTGAACTTGAACTTCCCTATAAAAACAAGTAGCTGGCTTTCTCCAGCACACAGGGTGCTCTGGCTAAGAAACCAGAGTAGGAGACAACGTGCATAGGGTATGGACCTCAAGCCTGACGTCTCAGGTGGGCCTGAGACCACAGTATGTGTCTGAACTCATATGGCAATATGGATGCAGGAAAACTTATAATTGAACAAAAAAATATCAGGCAAGCAGAACCTTGTACTGGAATATCTTCTTTCTTTTTTTTTTTCTTCCCATTGATGCTAGAGTCTTACAAGTCTTACTTGTTTATTTTGATTCTTCAACTTCTGATCTTTGCGGTTATAAAAAACTGTAAATCATATAAAATGGAACATATTGAGTAAAATTGTAACAAATGTTGTGCATGAATTGTGGTTGGTGGCCAAGGATAGCTTTTTTGTTCCAGTTCGGCGCATCTGTCCTCTACATTAAAGTGCCGAAGGTGCTGTGTTGTGGGGTTTAATTTCTTACCTCTAAAACCAATATAATCAGACTTTCAGGTAAAAACATTAATCAGTTTACTCTATGTAAGTACCTGTTGAATCAGCTTGTACATTCCTTCTTTGATTCATTATTTATATGGCTCTAACATTACTAGCTCAAGATACTTTAATAATATACTATATTCACTTTTAAAACCAAGTGATGTGCTTACCAAGAAATCATTCTGATGTGCTCTTTGTAAAGGAACTTCATAAAATTCTGTGAGAACAAAACTCGATCATGGGAAGGCAGAATGAGAAGATAACACGTCAAACTTGAGGGAAAAAAAAAGAGATTGGGGCATAGCTTTCTCATCACGATCCTTTTAAGAACTGGCATACAACTTAAAAAATTCATTAAATGCAAAAAAAAAAGTGCTACAGACATTTCAGAAATCCACTGCAAATAAAATCTCTGCTAAAAAATGAAATGCAGTTTTGTACAACAGTATTTTGATCTAATTTTGGCAGACATGCATTCAGTATGACCATAACATGAAAACACAGAAAACCTAACGAAAGCAAGATTCTGATTTTCATGGAGAAAATTATAGTTATTATAGGGCTCTTTAATCTAGAACAGAAAAGTGTAACAGGAATCAATGCTTAGATGCTGAAGGCAGAAAAAAGCCAAATCAGAAGTAAAGCATATTTTATTTTAACAGTGAGATTACTAAACTTGTTAACAAGCAACAAAGAAAGTGACACATTCTCTGTCTTCTGGTGTATTTTTGAGCAAATTGTATTTCCTAGAAGACAAGCATTAGCCAATGATTCTTATTCAAATGTAGATTGTCAGGTTTGGTGGAGGTTATTGGAAATGCAATGCGCCTATGGCCTTTGATATGCAATGAAGCAGTCTAGGTGATGGAATGATGTCTTCTGGCCTTGTGTTCTTCAAATCAGTAAATTTAAAATTTTGAAGAAAGTGCAGATCCATGGTAAGGCTAATATCCTATATCTTATCCCTCCCTCATGAGGTTCCTAGCATACAGTATTTAAAATAACTAAGCTCCTTGATCCAAATAGAATTTGAAAAATTCAGTTTTCATTTACAACAAAGTAAGGGTTAAAATCTGCTCCTACTGACATTACGGGAAATGCTGATATTAAATTACAGTTAAGTCATGATTTCAACCCAATTGAGCTCCCATGATTGAAAATGATGTAAACCTTGATGGTCTAACATTAATGAAGGAATTTATTGTATGTTGTTTGAAAGATGTGCTTCATCTAAGAGCAGAGGTTAAAAAAGGAAATAATGACAATAAATCAAATTGCATTATATTTTTAAAGTGCAGCATTATTTAGTAAATTTATAGAATTAAATGAGCTGATTGAAAGTCTTTGGCTGCCCAGACTTCACATGTATATGCATAGTATATGCACAATTCTCTTCGATAAATCCAAGGAGATTAACAAAGGAACTCAACAAGATGTGTAACATCTCGAGGAAAGATAAACTTGTAATGGTTATTGCTGTTAGGGAGAGTTCAAAGCTGGAAAAACATTAATAGAAGATTTTTTTTAAGGATCAGCTGGAGTGATCTTGTTATTTCCATTGGAGATAGTGACACTGAAACAGAGGAACGTGGATGCCAACTGGAACCTGGCAATACAGAAAAAAAAAGTTATTCTGCAGAAAGAAATTAATGACATGTAGGACTGGAGAATGAAGAATAGGATAATTAACAATATTAAAAAAAGGAAAAAAGAAAAAAAGATAAAAAAGACCTGAGGATAACAGCTGAAACTAGCGAGAGTAGGGGGATGAGCTACTAGCACCATAAGAAGAGATCCAACGTCATATGAGTAAAATAGATGAATAACTTGTAAGCCTATCACAGACAAGTCAAGACAGAGACAGAAGTGAAGACAGGGAGAGGGAGAGACAAAAAATGCGTCAGAGAGAAGAAAGCCAATTGTTTAAATGTCAGTGAGTGACTATGAACTAATTCTGAATATATTTCTACAGAGGACTAGGGAGAGTTTGCTAAACATCACAACAGGTAAATTCTGAAGAAGCCCACAATCTGGGTAAGTTGGCTAAAAAGCTCAACTGACGGAGGTCTCTTGGTTAATGTGAATAGAAGCTAGAATTTCTGTGAGTGACAAGGACTAAATTCATCAGCCAAAGTGATACCTTCTAGTTCTGTGTTCCTGTGCTGTTAGTATTATGCCAATGTATAAGGAAAAATGTTTCTGGGCTGGGTAAAGACATGTCTTTTGAGAGTTTACCCTATTGGGAGGACAAGAAGGGAATCCTATAGGGTACAGCTTCAGTCAGTAACAAGAACCATACTGCTTCAGGACTTGCAGCTTAAAGAAGTGAACACCATTCTGCTATGTTTCACTTGTAAGCCATTTTCTAATTATATTTAAAAAAAATAAATGTAAGCATGTTCAAATGTTCTTAGAAAAAGCATATGATGCTGTGGACTGCCTTCATGATGTTGGTTAGTTTATGCAGTACCAAAAATATATGAATCACTGGGAAAGATCTGCCCAGAATCCTTTTCAACTGACACTGATCCTCACCCCATATTGGTCGAAAACAAAGTCAGATGAGGTAAAAAAAACACTTACCTTTACTTGCCCTTGAATCCAGTTAGTGTCATTAATTCGTAGCTTCTTACATTCTGCTAGGTATCTGATATGCATGTTTTAAAGATTCTTCATTGGATTGTGTTTAAATCACTACCTAAAGTAGATCTATTAACATTAAAATTTTATAAAAACATATATTGTAGAGTTGTGAAGAAAGCTGGCTTGTCAGTGTTTTGTAGATTCAGCTTTATTGTCAGCCTTGCTCTTTTCATACCTTTTGATTTTCACCAAAGGTAATTAACCTCTCTGTGTAGTGACAGTTTTGAAAAAATGTGAAGTTATTAATGACCATCATGATTCCATTAGAAATGCAAAAGATCAAATTCAGTAAGAAATTTCAATCAGAATAGAAAAGGTAAGATGCTAAGTTTGACTTTCTTCGCACTTTGTTGAAACAGATACATAAAAAATTTGGAAGAATAGTAGCATAACCTTCATAAAAATTCCACAAGTATAGTACTACATTCCTAGGACATACTGTAATACAATACTTTGTGAATAAATACAATGTTTAAGTATAAAGGGACTATATCTTGATCACTACCAGTTTCATTTAGCCAAAATCATTAAAATATCCTGCAAGAACATAAAAGAAAAACTTATTAGAACACAATTCATATATAAATGTATTTTTATTAGTAGTGTATCAATAACAGTATTGCAAATAACTGTTTCATTTTGCTGCGTTCAATACAGCAAAACTTGCTAGACTGCTCTAGTCTGAAGTTGCTTCATAAACATGTATCTATCTGGAAAAGAGATAAGGTCTATTTGTCTCACTCATTTTCATGAATTCCGTACTTGTCTGTGTAAATATCGCATTACACAGCTGAGCTCAGGAAACGCACATGGAGGCAAGGTAAGGCAATAGCATTCTCATCGGCAGCCCATAGGTGAGGATTACAACGATTTGGGTTTACAATAATTCATTTACCATTTTTAATTTTTCTATGGGACAGAAGTGATTTTCTAATGGAAAATTCAGTTAACTGTATGATGGGACAATATATATAACTATATAATGGAAAATTTGGATAATTATATTATGACTTCATGAGCTTGAAGTCTCCTTTATAATTGTCTAATGCTGCATGGCTCCTAGCACATTCAAAACTGACTGATAGCTTCCTCCTCTGATTAGACAGGATAGAGAAAGCCCCCTGCAGAACAAATCCTGTTGGAGTCCCTACTCAGCCCCTTTGCCATACTGATATCCTCTCTTGATTAATTAGTTCAGTAATATCAGCTAACAGTGCACTCAAAGCTTACAAATTGCTCAGCCTGTAAAGCCATGCTCTTTTGTTTAGTGTGTAGTATAATCTAAGCATGAGAAGATTAAGAAGCATTCAAATGTATGTTTTTTAATTCCACATCCCCCAAAATACAGCAATCAATGTTTTTCATTTGTGAGTAATAAAATAAAAATCAGCAGAAATATGCATTAAAATCATTTTAGATATTTCTGGTTGTGTTACTGCTCGGTAAAACCTTCAGACTAATCAGAGAAAGTAAACAGGAGGAAAACCAGAAACAGTTTAAATTTCTAATAACCATTTTTGATAGGTAAGCAGACCAACAGACAAATAAGTATAATTCAGTAGCTTCAAAAAGAAAAGGAAGGGATTCTAGGTGTTCCAGACTCGCTCTTCTGTAAACAGTATGGAACTGAGTAGACCCAAAGAGTTTTCAACGTGCAATCATTGAATTTTTTCAACTTTACAGATAATTTGGCACTGGGTTTATGCACTTATCAGCCTTCATCTCAATATTTTACGACAAACAGTCTTGAATTTAACAGTTCTCTTGAAAAGTTTTGATCTGTCCAGGAAAGTGTACCAATGATGACAAGTAAATTAAGTGGTATTTAAAAAGCAATGAAAAGCATAATAACTTCTACAATTTTTGTTAATTGATACAATATTCTACATTTGAAGGAAGGAGCTGAAAGGAAAGCATTCCTTTAAGAAAATTGAAATAGTAAGTAAAATATGAAGAATTTTAAATACAAGTTACAACGTCCTTCTGTAAGTTCAGTTAGGATTGTGATGAACAACATTTTTTATTTTAAATACATAAATATTTTTTTTCCAGTAAGCTATTTAGTCCAATGAGTATAACATTCACATTCACAAGTACAACATGAAATGATTCTTGTAGTACTTTTTGGAAGGGTATTCCATTTTATGTCCATACCTTAAGCTAGAAAATAGTACCGCAGCCACACATGGATATGTCAACACTAAGCAGAGGCACATGGTGGCAAGAGCTGTGAATATCCATCTCTCAAAGGTGCCACAAGAAAACTATCTCTGGTCCTCTACATAGCTTTACTTCTTTTACACAGCTCTGTGCTACTGCAGAGCTAGGCTTGTAGACAAAAGGTGGGGAATGTCCAAGAGATCTCAGCTCTCTGACAGTAGAGATAGATCAAAGGCACCCTACCTCATTGCTCAATCTGTTCCATCAAGAAACATAAACCTGAATAAATTTGCTTGACTGCAGCTTGGCAAAAGAGCAAAAGGATTTGCAAATGCTTGCTCACGTATTCCAACCATAACAAATAAAATCTCTTATTTCTTGAAATTTTGCGTTGCTTATATCCCTTACGCTACCACAGATAGGGCATTAACACTACCTTTGTAAGTACTTGCCTAGGTGCCTCCAATATACCTGGGGTACCTGTAATTAAGCTATGTTTGACTAATGTTCATATTAGTGAAAGAACAGCATGGACTTTCATCAAACTTCCTACACTTAGATGATTTCAAGCTGTTTGCATGAAATGTTCATCAGAGTGACTGCTGAGGTCTCAGTTTCTGAGCTAAGCAGGCAGGAGTATCTGAACATGTGGAATGCTGGCTACACATAGACAAGGCTCCAGCAGGGCAGCTGGACATACAGACATCAGAACACGACAAGGCGTAGGCCACACACTGCTTGTCTTTCACTGGTTCCATTTCACAAGAATTTTTCAAATACTGGAATCGACACATTTATCGTAATTTCAGGTAAACTATCAGAATTTTTTCCCCTTTTCTGATCTTTAATCTCTTCTGTGCCATACCTCTGACAATGGCTACCAGTGACCATTTTCACCTTCAAAAGTTTTGTCATGGCCTTCTTTAAACTGGAATATGTTTGACAAGAAAGAGTGTATCTTCCACTGCATTTATTATTACTATTTTTCTTCATCATGACGGTGATGATGATTTATTGTGTTATTGCTGTTATTATTATTTTTATTGTCATTATCATCATCCGCACAACTGGAGGAAAACATACCGTGCTGGAGTCAACAGTTCAAGAGAGCTGTGGCTGGTGCTACTCCGTGTCCCCAGGTCTAGTCTGTAGTGAGAGCGGGTTCTCAGCAGGCACATTCACACAGAGCACCCACATACACCACGTACGTATACACCCGGCCACACTGATGACAGACAAACACACAGAACACAATGAACTCACAGGAACACAATCAGAACTAACAGCCCTCTCTGACTGAGGAGGATGGAGGTCCAGTAGTGACAATATATGCATAAACACACACGTATGTAACTGTGTTGTCAAATGAATCTCTATCTTACAATGTGCTGTGCTTTCCTTCTACCTTCCTTTCTTTCATTCCAGGTTCAAAAATGTTTAAATAAGCTACCTAAGACGACTTAAAATATAATCACAGTTTTAATCACTGATTGCTTATGGAAAGGTTTCATATGATGAACATCAGGATGTGTAAAGAAGGCTTTACGGCCAGTTATTGATACAGAAAGTCAGAATATGACACTCTACAGAGGAGCAAAATAGATGAGAGGGTGACAGATTAAGTATTAAGTATTCTAAATAAAGGAGGCAATGTTGATGCAATAAAGCTATATTTGTAAAATGCACTTGCATTCAGTTAGGGGCATCAATAAAAAGAAAATGTTGCAAAAGGCCAACAGATGCCTTGAGGCAAATAAAAATTCGTCTTCACAGATGAGACAATATTATATATTCTCTATGGATGGACACTGAAGTTGTGACCAATACGCTCCCTGTAAATTTATGTGTCAGAGGATTTTGAAAAGAGGAAATCATTGTATTAATAACTTCAAATATGGCCTGGTTTGCTCTGTGGTTTGCATTATTCTTATAACTTCTTGCGGCCCAACAAAGGTAGTGTGTCTATAGAAGACTACTTATATGTATTTCAAACATGATATGATAGTGCAGAACATGCTGGCAAATGTTGATTTATAATGGTTAAAATAACAAATGCTAATAAAATAATCTTCCCTTATAGCTTTGAAGTTAATGCTCAAAGTTTACTGGGACTGTAATATTCAGTGAAGCTCAAAGAATTATACAGGAAATATGATGTGAACAGGGAGCATTAGTGCAGAAAATCCTACAATTTTTTCTAAAAATATGTGGTACCTTTAACATCCACTTTATACAGTTTGACATTGAATTCTTGGACCACATCCTGCCTGTTGTAATCTAATAGAATTCCAATTTATACTGAGGTAAGGCAGTTTGATTTTCTGCTCTACAAGTCATTAGCAGTAAACACTGTGTAAATGAAAAAGAATAGGAAGCAGCGTAAACCACAGGCTCAAGTGAATGCCTACAAAATGCTCAGAGTCTGTGTATAAATCTGAATAAATAAATTAGCAAATCATGAACTAAAATTGCTCACTTGCATTTCTAGAATTAAACATTTTCCTGGATAAATTTGAATAAATATTTAACAAACTTTAAAAAGGAATGCCTAACATGGCTGGTCAAAAGGTTATGAATAGCACATTGCCTGATAAACCACATACGGTTTTTGCATCCATCTTTTTCTCTTCTGACTACTTAAGAATTTTTTTTTAGTCTTTGTAGAGCCAGGAACGACTTAGGCTGCATCTCCCTAATTTACATATGATATTTTCTTAGACTGAGGGCCTTCCTTCCACACAAAAAGATTTTCAGAATTTCTTTTTTTCCCCTTCTTTTCATTCACTGGTGAAAGAAAACAGACATTATTAACATATTAAAACAGTAAATGCATTAGACCACATCTTAAAATTTCACCTGTATTCCTTTTGTAAGCAAGGGTGTAGTGTAAGTGCTGCAAAGGTATTTGACATCCATTGAAGCAGAAATTCTGGAGTCCCTTAGGCAACCAGCTGGATGGTAGGGGGTGGAAAAGATGATAAAGGCCTGTCACTCATCTGTAGTGTTTACCTTCCCAGGGTGATTTCCCAAAGAGCAAAGCAAAACAATTGCAGGACCAATAACTCCTACAGAGAGTAAAGAAGTAAAGATGAAGTATTACAATATTTAGGAATACAAACATATTTGCATCTCTTCAGCAGAGGCGCTACAAAGACATCAAGTAAATATAAGATAATGGGCTAGAAAACCATGATCTGGAAACACTCAAGGATAACTGAGTATGCAATCCAAATGCCAAATAAAAATATCAGACTTAAACCCAGGTGCTAAGGCACAAGATACTAACATAGTTACTGAGATATAATGTACACACCTTTGAAGGTTTTCTACTGAGGTATGTCTGTGCCACAGGTAGGAAAGGGCTGCTGTAGGTACAGGGCTGTTGTGAGGCTGAATAAATGTTTTTTTTCCTGGTAAAGTGGAGTAATAAAGTATTAATGTGATATATTTCCTAATTAAGGCATTTTAAAAGGCCTAGTGAAGGTTCAGCAATACCAAGACACTAACATATAATTTTCCAAATGCTTTCTCATGTCCCCCTATAAAAATGATAGGAAATTTTGAAGAAAAGGTCCTCTTATCTCCATCTCTCCCAAATATAGCTCACAGGACAGGTTTTACTGAACAAAAGCTCACTGAAGATTCATGACAGATTCACTATATCACAATATCACACTATTTTATCATATATATTTCAGATGTATCTATCTAGAGTCTGACCTTCTAGATACTTTGGGAATGTAGACATTTCAAGCCTTTTGCTGTGTATTTCTACACTTTTATTTATTAGTAGTTTTACTGCTACTGAAAAAGGTTGGATTGACAGTCACGGAGAAGAAAACCCCTCATAGAAAAGGGATAGGGTCAACAGATTTCTCAGCACTAGCTCAGCAGAGTGTTTCAATGTTAACTTAGAAAAGTAGGTCAATCCCTTTACCCATTTAGTTTTTAGCCTTTCTGATCAAACTGCCAAGTTTGCCAATTAGTGCCAGTTGTACTCAATATGATCTATGATCTCCTTTCTAATGTAAGCCAGGTTGCTACACAAATCTGCTTCACACAGGCAACCAAAACCAAATGTTCCTTAGCATTTTAAAGTAATTTCTAAACTTAGAGTTATTTGAATTGACAAAGAAAATCTTCGAAATGCACTCACATAGTGTATACACATATATGTAGTATTCACTGATAATGTTCTGGTAAATTCTGAAGGAAATTTGTTACATTATCTATTTAAGACATATGAAACGTTTCTGGAATCTGTAATACAGATAATAAATATTTATAATAAGTTATAATATAAAGGATCTATGTTTCATCCCATATGTACAGTATAGGAGATGAAAGAGCATTTGGGTATGCACTGTAAGACTATGAAAAATATCAGCATGATGTAAAAGGCAAGGAACAATAAATAAAAAATTATGAGTTTGAATCATAGCTTGTCTCTTACTGTTAATTTTCGTACACATGTCCTAATCACATCTTACATAGAGCTTGCTAGCATAAAGATACAAACATTCCACAATATTTTTTTTCATTCCTACCATAATGATTCTAATACATCAAAACCAAAATCCCAAAAGGGAAGAGTCAGATACTTCTCATTACTGATAAAGAACTATTTTAAGTCTGTTCAAATTGTCTATGAAAGAAAAAGTTGACATACACTTTTCAGTTATATATAGTAGTTTCAGAAAATCTTAAAAATATATCCAAATTGCAGATTGAATTCTTAGTTAAATCATGTCACTAACTGGAATTAAGTAGGAAAAAAAGAATTGTACTTATTTGACTCTATTAGATGCATGTACCATAAATGGAGTAAAAAAATCTTGATATTTCATTTACAGTCCTGGCCAGTAAAAGAACTCTAAAATACAAAAGGACTTCAGCTTTCCATACTCCATCTATTGGGTACAGATTGTAGATGTTGTGGTGGAAATACAGTATAGCAACACCCATCATTGTACTGAGGTATTTGGACCACTCATATAAGAAACTGGGATAGCAAAACACATTACCAAAAGTTTTGGTGTACCTTTTTTCATTTTAGAAATCATTCCCTTTCTCATATAAGGTCTTTACGATTCTTTTGCCCTCTGAAGACTGTATTACAATTTGTCTTTCACTGTGAAGCAAGGAATATCACCAGTATGGTTCAGAATGAGAAGAAACATAACTAAAACTCTGCAAATGTTGGCAGCTTGTTAAAAACTTTGAGAAAGGTTCAGCAGTTTTCTATTGTGAAGAATTTTGAATGACCAGAGAAAGTTTGCACAAAGGATGAGGACCATATTCCAAAGTTTCTATTAAACTGATTTTCCAGGAATGAAAAGAATCAGTGTACAGAAAATACTATGAAGAAGAACTTTGGTAAACAATTTGGTTATTTTTTCAATTATTCACTATATTTGAGACATAGTTTTGAAGTTAGAAAGGCCTATGTTTGACTTGGTCTTAGAGATCACTTCCATATGAAGTGACTCCTCATGTATTTGTTTAAACCAATGAGTAATCTAAAACTGACAGTATGCAAAATTATCATGTGTATTTTCTGGTATAGTAAGCAACTAATTCCATACAATCTGGGTCATAAAGAGGGTTCAGTCTAGATAAAATTTCCTTTTAGATTCTGACCATGTATTTTCTTATAGCAGAGGAACAGCTACAACCTATTTCAATGACTTATAAGATCCTCTGAAGAATGTGTTTGTAGGTAATACTATGCTTTTTAAGAAAGTATATGTTCGTCATGCAATCATTCATTCTCTAATGAGAAAAGGTTTCAAGAAGGTCATGAAATGACTGCTGTGATGGTTACAATCACACCACAGAAATTGGCGTTACGAGTATTCCATTACGTGGCTGCTATGAACAGTTGAAACCTATGTGGGCAGGGTGCTATTAATCACTCTGACTTTTATCCCCTGCAACTTCTTACTGACTGAGTTATCAAGAGAAATAAGTCTGTGTCACTACAGGATATTATTATCAAGTGTCTTGCTGCGGAAGTCAGCAACAGGTGAAGAAGAGGAAAGACTTCTAAAAGAAAATAAATACACGTAATAACGTAAATCAATAAATGCAACAACATTTTCATCTACAGAAATAAGTGCTGATTATTTGAAAAATTGTCCATATACACATTTCTTCTACAGTTGTCTTAATACTGCAATGCTATGAGCAGGAGAATATGTGGTTTTGGTTTTGTTGGAATTGCCTAAGTGTATGCAATTTTATCGCTCCTCTTTTGCTTGAGATGTTTGTTATATTGGAGAGTAAATGACAGAAGTAATTGAGCTCCTGTTGTCTGTCTCCAGTAAAGCCTTCAACTATCTCTCCTTTGAATTTATATCATGTTGGTACGTAGTAGTTGTTTTGCTCTTGACTGAAACTAAGTCATTTTTCTGCCTAGTACAGGGAGTGTTTTCTAATGTTCCTGGTATTGAAAGTCTTCCCTTCATCTCGGAGGTAAAGCATCACTAACTGGAAGATCTTTTTCCTCTAGCTCACCATATGTTCAAATTTGTTAGTTCTTTTCCCTGGGTATGTGATGGAAACACTTTTGGATCTAGGTTGTGAAGACAAATACAAGAACTCAGCTTCTGAATGTATTTCATGGTTCACATATCACTCACAACTTTTATTATTCTAGAGCAAACCATAAGGGACCTGAGTGTATAACAGATTGATTCTAAGAAAAACAGTCATATTTCATAGAATGGCTTGAGTGGGAAGGGACCATAAAGATTGACTAGTTCCAACCTCCCTGCCATGGAAAAGGACACCTCCCACTAGATCGGACTGCTCAAAGCCTCATCCAACTTGGCCTTAAACACCTCCAGGGATGGGGCATTCACTCCTTCTCTGGGCAACCTGTTCATGTGCTTCACTACAATCAGAGTAAAAAATTTCAGCCTAACATCTAATATAAATCTACCCTCTTTCAGCTGAAAACAATTACCCTTCTTCCTGTCACTACAATCCCTCATAAAGAACTCCTCCTTAGCTTTTCTGTAGGTCTCCTTTAAGTACTGGAAGGCTGCTCTAAGGTCTTCTCCAGGCTGAACAAGCCCAACTCTCTCAGTCTGCCCTCATATGGGAGGCGCTCCATCCCTCTGATCATTTTCATGGCCCTCCTCTGGACTCTAACCAATCCCTGTCCTTCCTGTGCTGAGGAATCCACAACTGAATGCAATATTCCAGGTGGGGTCTCGCGAGAGCAGAGCAGAGGGGGAGAATCACCTCCCTCAACCTGCCGGCCACACTTCTTTTGATGCAGCTCAGGATATAGCCGGTTTTCTGGGCTGCTGCCAGCTCATGTTGAGCTTCTCATTCACCAGCAACTACAAGTCCTTCTCTTCAGGGCTGCTCTCAATTTGTTTTCCGCCTAGCCTGTATTTGTGCTTGGTATTGCCTTGATCCAGGTGCAGGACCTTGCACTTGGCCTTTTTGAAATTCATGAGGTTCTCACAGCCCCACCTCTCAAGCCTGTCAGGGTCCCTCTGGATGGCATTCCTTCCCTCTAGCTTGTTGACCATGTCACACAGCTTGGCGTCATTGGCCCACTTGCCGAGATTGCCCTCAATCCCACTGTCCATGTCTGCAACAAAGACACTAAACAGCACTGGTTCCAATACTGACCCCTGAGGAGTGCCATTCATCACTAGTCCCACTGGACATTTTTGCCACTGACCATAACTCCTTGAGTGCAACCATCCAGTCAATTCCTTATTCACCAACTGGTCCTTCCATCAAATCCATCTATCTCCAATTGAGAGACAAGGACGTCATGCAGCACAGTGTTGAGTGCTTTGCACTAGTTCAGGTAGATAATGTCTGTTATTCTTCCTCTCTCCACCAATGCTGCAGCCTGATCATAGAAAGCCACCAAATACATCAGGCACAATTTACCCTTAGTGAAGCCATGTTAACAGTCACCAGTCACCTCAATATTTTCCATGTGCCTCAGCTGGGTTTTGGGGAGAAACTGCTCCATAATCTTGTTGGGTGCAGAGGTGAGGCTGAGTGCCCTGTAGTTCTCTGGATCTTCTTTTTTTTTGATTTTTTAAAAAAGGGGGGTTCCTTTTCCAGTCAGTGGAAACTTCACCAACCTGCCATAAGTTCTTGAATATGGCGATAGCAGCTTAGCAACTTCATCCCTCTGGACCTGCTGATGCATCTCATCAGGTTCGAAGGACTTCTGCACCTTCATGTTCCTTAGATGGTCTTGAACCTCTTCTTATTGAGCCAAGTGCAGTGGTACAGCTCTCATGCCAGAAGGACGGGATGCTATCCAGAAACCCTGGACAAGCTGGAGAAGTGGCGCTGTGTGAACCTCATGAGGCTCAACAAAGCCAAATGCAAGGTTATATACCTGGGTTGGGCAAACTGTGGTTTCAATACAGGATGGGGGATGATGTGACTGAGAGCAGCCCTGCGGAGAAGGACTTGGGGGTGCTGATTGATGAGAAGCTCGACTTACGCTGGCAATGTGCGCTCACAGCCCAGAAGGCCAATCGTGTCCTGGGCTGCATCAAAAACATGTGGCCAGCAGGTTGAGGGAAGTAATTCTGCTCCTTTTCTCTGTTCTCATGAGACTCCACCTGGAGTATTGTGTCCAGTTCTGGAATCCCCAACATAAGAAGGATGTGGAGCTGTTGGAACAGGTCCAGAAGAGGTCTACGAAGATGTTTCGAGGGCTGGAGCACCTCCCACATGAGAACGGGCTGAGAGAGTTGGGTTGTTCAGCCTGGAGAAGGGGAGGCTCTGGGGAGACCTTATAGCTTCCTTCCTGTACTTGAAGAGGGCCTACAGGAAAGCTGGGAAGCGAGTTTTTACAAGGGCAAGTATTAATAGGACAAGCGGGAATGGCTTTAAATTGGAAAGGGGAAGATTTAGATTAGACAGTAGGAAGAAATTCTTCACGATGACGGTGGTGAGACAGTGGAATAGGTTGCTCGGGAAGTTGTAGATGCCCTATCCCTGACAGCGTTCAAGGCAATGTTAAATGAGGCTTTGAGTAATGTGATCTTGTGGAAGATATCCCTGCCTATGGCAGTGGGGTTGGAACTGGGTGATATTTAATGTCCCTTTCAACCCAAATCATTCTCTTCTATGAAGAAAAGTATATCTAACTGAGTTATTAGAAGTTGGATGGGACCTTGAGCAGCCTGGTCTAGTGGGAGGCGTCCTTGCCCATGACAGGGGGGTTGGAAGAGGATGAGCTTTATGGTCCCTTCCCACTCAAACCATTCTATGATTCTATGATTCTCCTACAGTGGGCTGTTCTTCAGTCTCCCAGTCCCAGCCTTTGCCTTCTGTGACTTGGGCAGTTGTGGTCTGATTCCTTTCCAGTAAAAGCTGAGGCACAATAGTTATTGAGTACCTCAGCCTTCTCCATACCCTGGATAACCAAGTCACCTGCTTCCTTCTGGAGACGGACAGTCTCTTTTTTATCGTTGACTTACCTGAAGACTCTTTTCTTGTCCTTGATGTCTTTGGCCAGATTTAATTCTATCAAGAGTTTAGCTTTCCTAACCTGACCCCTGGCTGCTTGGACAATTTCTCTGTATTTCTCCCAGGCTCCTCGCCCTTACTTCTACCCTCTGTAGGCTTCCTTTTTGTGTTTAAGTTTGTCCAATAATGCCTTGTTCATCTGGCCAAAGTCTGCACTCTTAAAGACCGACCACGGTAGTGAGCTTGCTGCACACCTTACTTGCTGCCCAAATGATTTGTGACCTCCCAGCCACACATTTACCCTTTGAATTTTAAGAGGACCTGTCTTCACACAAACCAAAATTCAAATAGAGATCATATTTCAAAGATTTTATTATTATTGGTGTTGATATTATTATCATCCTATTATCTTAAAAATGACACTGATATTGTCAGTTTTGGTGCTATCTTTGGGAAAAATTATGAGACAAGAATATGTTTACCTTTTTGAGCCCTTGTGATTAGATATGTGTTTTAAAGCATAGGTGATATCTTTATTCTTTTACAAAGTTCCTGAAACTTTAGCGCTCTCATAAAATGTTGAGTGAGCAGTCATTTCATTAAGTGAATGAAAAATTTATTCCTTTCAGGTAATGACTGATTTCACTACATCAGTATCAAATGTGGACCTCATTATGTGCAACTTTCTCTGGCAATTTTTAAAGGATAGGGCATATCACGTGTACCCTTGCTTCAGCAGCTGCTTCTTGATATGTCACTAGCATGCCAGTTATAAACAGAAAATCTCATGAACTTCATAGTACAAGGTCTGTCTTCAATTCACAGGAAATAAACCATGCTTTTCCTACTAACTATAAGTAAGTATGAACAAAATAATGTTGTTAGTACTGACTTCTCAGTACTAACAAGAAACAAGATCAAGTCATATGTCACTGAAAACTGGAATAAAAAGTTGTGATTCTTGCAGGTGATCAGTTATACCTGTTAATTTGAAATTAGAAGCCACTTTCATATTTTTCCCTATGTGCAGCATTCAACACCTCATTTTGTATATATGTTTTCATAGAAACAAAGTACTCATAAATCATAGATTTTAAAGGTAGATATTTCTATTTAAATCACCTAGACTCATTTCCTATTAATGAAAGTCACAAAATATCACCTTTTAATTTCTGTATAGCGCCCATAGTTTTTTTTTTCTTTATGCTGTCTTGATAGCCTATTCATATAAACCTCACATATAGTAAGATGTTTTAATGGGTAGATTATCCCATTCACCTACTTTTCTTATTAGTTAATTTCTTCCTAAAAGTTGATCTTTTTCCATAAAGCAATTTTTATGATTACATTTTTTAAAAGTCACAGATAGCACTGAATCAATAATTCTGTTGACTTCACTTTGATGCTCAGAGCAAAAGCTCTTGTAACAGACTGTATTTCCAAGTATTATTCAAGAATCAGTCAAGAATGGCAGAATTTTTCTGAAATATTTGTGCACATTTCTTCAGAGAATGTTGTATCAAGTCATGTGAAAACAAGCTTCTCTCTGGGGCCATCAGAACTATCTACTTACGACCCAATTCAAGATTCATAGACAATCGGATTTTTCTAGCAGTCTCTGTAGGCTTGGGATGGTTCCTCACTGATAAAAAAAAAAAAATTTTTGTTCTCTGCACAAGAAGGAAGGACCAATAAGTGGAACAAAAGAGGCTCACTCAAGTTTAATACTAAATATTAAATATCTTAATTTAGGCATCATTTTTTCAACTTGAATAGGCAATTGGGGTTTTGTACATATTTATGACATAAACAGCCTTGAATTATTTTTATACATCCTTATCCTCAGCTTCCCTTTACAAGAAACTCTCTTGAGAAACAAAAATCAAAGGCACCTGTTCAAGAAGCAAATGTACATATATTTTTCTCAAAAAGGAAACATTAAATTAAGCTGAATGAAACATTTGACATTTGTCCCCTTACCCAGACTATTTTAAATTTTAAGAAAAAAAATCTACAGATTAAATACACCAGTGCAGCTACATATAAAAGGAAAGAAATTGCTGTACTTATCCTTGAGATATAGACTGTGGAGAACAAAGTACACCAGTGTTTACGGCTTATTTGGAGCATAGTAGTTGAGTACCTGTTTTATCGTCTGAGGTTTTCTTGCCAGTAATAAGAAAAATGAAAATTATGGTTGGCTATATTAAGCAGGGAGTATTTTCTATTCATTAGAATTCCATATGAATTGAGAATCTCTACTGAAATTTGTGCAGAATGAGTGTACTCCTGAGAAATTATTGTTCAAACTTCAAAATATTCCACTTAGTTTTTCTAGACAAAAGACTAAGTGGTAAAAAATATATAGTTATTAAATCACTATAATGGATCGACTTTAAAGAAAAATTATAGTTAGTGAAAGCAGTGTTTTGATTCAGCTAAATTCTTTTCATGATACTGTTTATTGATCACTGATTTGGTTCTCTTCCTAAACCCAGAGATTCTCTATGAAGCTATGCATCAAAATGTGCTCTAGCAAGTTCAGACACAGTTTCTTTTCTTCTATATTTGTTTCACATGTTGTCCCTGTAAGAATCTGCGAGGATTGCTAGTTATTACCACTTAGTGATGGGAAAATTAACAATTCCAACATTATATATTATCTATGAGACAATGCAACAGTACAGTTTACAAAATGTTTCTCACAAAAATGACTGTAATGCTATCCGCTTCACTGATATATGTTGATTACTTCCCATTATCACAAATGGATTATACCTCTATCTGCAACTGTAGAAAATGTGATAATTTTTTTTTTTGCAAAAGGGTATGCAATCTTATAATTATAGGATTATTTTTTTCTTATTTTTATATGTGGGGAAAACAGCATTAATCAATGTCATTTTGACTACACACATCAACTGAGCAATCTACTGAACTATAA
This sequence comes from Tapera naevia, assembly GCA_033556795.1. NCBI lineage: Eukaryota > Metazoa > Chordata > Aves > Cuculiformes > Neomorphidae > Tapera > Tapera naevia. Next base: position 8,706,158 of record JAUMJJ010000172.1, on the reverse strand, counting down.
CATTACTGCAGAAGTACAATATGACTCCAGCTTGGAAGGGTAGAGGCTGCTCATCTTCATGTGCTCCCCTGATACATAATGTTAACATCAAGAAATCTGGACACAATGCAGTAATATTACCTCAGTGTCCTCAAAGCATATTTTGAGTTACACAAACTGAATGTGCAGTCTGACCAGAAATTTTCTTTTGCCAGCACCTGAGCTGAGAGCACACTGTATAACAAATCAAGCTCATTCCCCGAGACAGGATTTCTTTTGCTGTCAAGTGTATTTCTGAAGCTACAAAACTCACCCACTGTTTCCTAATATTTGGCTATGTAGTGGTAGAGGTCAGATAAGGTACGCAACAAAAAGGAACAAATAGTAATTTCTCCCCAGTGCTGTAAACACTGTATATAACTTCAGTGTATAGCAAACCCATTTGGCATGAAGGAATGAAATATATTCAAATTGAAAGGTTTATAAGTGACAGTAATAGCTATTCAACCTGATTACAGATTCTGAAAATATACTAGGTTTTAGCTAAAATATAAGCAAATCTGAAATAGGAAAACCCCAGAGGTATGGATGTGAGCATTTCACTCACGCTTTTCTAAAACACTGCAGTTTTTGTCAGATGAATGAAGTTGATCTGCTCTGTTTGATTGTAAATGGCACTCTTCAAATAAAATACCTGCTTAAAAAAATAGACTTTTTTTTTGCCAAAAGTTAAATATTTACTGAAAACCAACTCTAGAGAAAGTACTCTTGGAGTTGGAGACCAAAATTATTACCAAAGCCAAGAGAGCTTTTTTTTGGATTAGTTTATTGAAAGACAATAGAGTTTTCTATTTGTGAACTGTGGAAAGATTTAAAACAATTAGAATATTTACTGATTTTAAAAAGCAAAGAATTTCTGAGAGATCTAGATCAATCTAGTATTTAATAAATATTTGTTACAAAAAAGTGCATTAATTTTACTATCTCTATCATGAAGTGTTCAACAAAATAATAGAAAAACAGAAGCATACTTAATCACATAAAAAATAAAGATGTCATTATCAAAACTATTTTTTTTTTACTCACCTGTTCCCAGAAATTAGTTATTATGCCTGTGAGACCAAGCTTCATGTGGTAGAAATGGACATAAAAACACCTGAGCTATGGTAATTTACTTTGGCTGGGGTTCCACAGGTCAACAGAATAAAATCATTATTTCTATTTTTATTCTACCATAGCAGTGTTGCAGATGTGAAGTTTTGGGTATGGGAAGTATTTGTGGGGTTTTTTTTGTTTTGTTTTGTTTTTTTTAAAAAAAAAAAAAATCCTTTACCTATTCTACTTATCATTCCTTTTCTTTTCACTTCCTAATATGTACCTCGAAGTTAGGATATTTTGTTGTAGTTTGTTCGAAATTCTTCAGCCGCTTGCAATTCCTTTGCAGGTGCCACTAATAGATAATTATTCCCCAAGGGTTTTGGCTCTAATTGCACAGACTCATTTATCATATCTATTCTAAATTAAAAATATTTTTTGTTCCTTAAAGTTATGTGGATAACACTGTTCTATCAATTCCAAAATAAAATCTCCAGTTAAAAGCCATGATAATACAAAAAGTAATCTTTACAGGATCCAGACCTGCACGCTTTCCTCTCCAGTGTTTTTACTAAATGACACTCCTTCAGTTCTCCACTTTTCTTAAAAACAAAACAAGAAAAAGACTGTTTTGTTATTTTTTATGAGAATAAAACAACTGACACAATGATCAAATGCCTTTTCCCTTGCTCGTTACCATGTAGCAGCCAATTAATATTTTAGTACACAGGTTAGGCTAATTTTTTTGCTTCAGACCTTCTATGTGGGTTTCCAGCTGGTGGGGATGTGATGCAAACCCACTTTATCTCATCCAGTTCACTTTCTGAAGTATAGAGTGCCTATTTCAATCTTTCTTCTGAATTATTTCTTACACTCTGTCCTGGAAACAACAATGCAGGGCAAAGATTCTGTCCCCTCAGCCCTTTGCTGTAGCCTATGATTAAAGAGTAACATCTCCTTTACATTCCCTGTATCTACCTTGATAGAGTAATACACAATAATTTAAGAATATTTGCTCTCAAAATTTCTTCTTTGTTCTTGTACTTACTTGAACTGAAAAGACTGCATTTGGAATAGAATACTATATCTTTCCCCAAAAAATACACCTGAGAAAGAAAAAGTCCATACTCATCTGCAGGCACGCCTATTGCAATTTCAATGTAAGAGTCATTGTCCCATCACAACCCTCATTGTATTTTGTCTAAGTAAATATTCTAGAGCTTTCCTCAAGTAAGACTTTTCCTCTTTCTAAATGATTTCTACAGTACTGAAGAAACAAGAATTTTTCTTCTCATCTGAAAGAGTTGTCCATGTGCATCTGTTCCTAGTGGTACCAAGAGAAAAGAAAATGGAAACAGAGAGATCTTTATGTAGGTACTGAAATGTAAAAGAGGGGATAAGACATGCCTTATTACTAGGTAATATGTTACCCATATATTTTATCTCTTATTTTATGCTCTTTTGGAAACATAGTTTTTGACAGAGGAGTTTAAAGATGCTAGGAAAGATTTAAGAACAAACAGATCAACCATATCATAAACTATTCAAATATACCAAAAGAATCCCACAAACAAGACTGTGGATATTTTAGACCACGGAGGTGCAACCAAACACCAAAAGTCTGCAGGGGAAGTAAGTGGGTTATTGGCATGGGTCTATAGAGAGAGGAGAGCACTACCGTCATATTAGTCTTTACAAGTAATGAGAGTAAAACCACTACAGAGATAAAGGGATCAAAAAGAGTTGATGGAACAATTTCAGAAATACAGCTGAAATCAATCAAAAGGACCAGATTGTGTTCATCTGAGAGCTCAGTGAAAGCTAGAGGATGGAGTAGCCATCCTACTAATATACACATGCTTTAAACTCATCCTGAGAAAGAACTGAAATAAAACTGGCTTAATTCTCTCAGCTTTGTCAAGAAAGATTCTATGAATGAATCTGGGAATGCCAGAAAAAAAAAAACTGGACTTCTTTACACGCCTAAACACTGCAAAGACTCTGTAATTTGCACTGTTCATTGGGAGTCAAATTGCAGATTGCCAAATTTTATAAATAGGCAAGTAGAACTAAAATAAAAAAAAAACATAAGCATGGAAAACAGCATGTTTCCCCTCCATTAAAGTAAATTAAATTTTAATTATTTCCTTTCTGTTTCTTTCAGTCAGGAAAATACAAAGGAAAAGTACATCAACATAGTGAAAAACTATACTGTATCACGTGTAATTATTCTGATAAGTGGTTTGACAATTTAAATTTGCCGTAAAGCTATATCTAAAAAAAACCAAACCAAACTAAACAAACAGAAACCAATTTTAATTATAGAGGTATAACATATATATTGTTATGTAAAATTAGAGCCTGTTCTCTGAAAAGGACTAGACCTACAAAGCCTTACTGTTAGAGAATATTTTGAGAAATAATATGGAAGTTTTCAAAAATTTTGTTGCAGGATTGCAATACCCAGCAAAAGTTCCTCAAGATATTAATGCAAATTTCATAGAGTACTGAGATGGCTAACTGCAACAAATTAAAGCAAATATATATTGTGGTGCATTTAAAAGGAATAATTAAAATTAGAAACATAAGGAAATTAATGTTTTTGGGGTTTGGTTTGAGTTTTTTTTTAAACTTACGGATGCAACAGTTTCCAAGACCTAACTGTCTAGATATTCTGTTAAACAGACTTGTAAAACTCTCATTGACCATGCCACTTTGTCATATAAATATTGTAGACATTTCCCTACTCATTGTAAGAGGATATAATAAATATTATTTTATTTCTTTTAAATCCTTTACAATATTAAATATTCCTACCACATATTAAAATTTATCCTGCCTTTTGAAATTCATGAGACAATCTGCAAAGCTTGTTAGTCTCAGACCTAAAAATACATAATAACAGAGGAATAAAAATATTTAAATATAGTCTATGTTATTCCAGTGATGTACTGGAATATTAGAATAGGCTGGTATATATACAAGTTTTCATCCTCCAAAGGAAATACTGCAGTAAACTACAGAGGAACTCAGTAAGATGTTATAGAAAGTTGTGGGCATGGACGTAATAATTAAATGCTATTTATTCATTGAAGATTCATTTATGCACAGCACTAACTTCAAGGTAGAATTTTCTTACTTCTGGTCAGACAATATTTTTTCAGCGATGGAATTTGAATTTCCAATATTTGTGGAAAGGTCTGTCAGCTGACGTTTTCACTCTGCATAACGTGGTGCTCTGTGAAATCTAAACTCAACTCGGATTATTCCAAGCTTAGTAAATACCCCGACAGCTAACCAATGCTGAGCTCCATTCTGTCCCAGCTGTCCTGCTAGTAGTACTGCCTGCCTAGGGATGTCTATCTGAGTCTTTGTCAAACCTTTCACTGTAGTTTAAACACCCTCTAAGACAATGCCTCAGGGGAAAACAAGGAGTTGAAAGCTCCACCAGAGACTGAATCTTCACAGCTGAGAAAGACAACTCAGGAAAGTTCAAACAGTATTTAACTGTGTGGCTGAAAGGAACAGGCACTAGGAAGGGAAGAGTTTTCAATAAAGCAGCTTTGAATAATTTTGCATTGGTTTCTCCTCGAATTTGAGTGTAGGATGCTAACAATGTAAATTTAACACAAATGTTTTGGGCATGAAAAAGCAAAAAAAAAAAAGTCATGTCTTTATTTATAGGTCAGCAAAAGATAAACTTGAGTGTAAACCATTTAGTGTCATTTTCAAAGGGGACTGACAAATACTCTCCAAGCAGTAAACTGGGATTTTTTTAGCTAAAAATATATGAGCTACAAATCGAAATACTGAATTGATATCTAATATGTTAAACAAAAAAAACCATAGCAAAATCATGTCCATCCTGAAATACATGTATAAACTTCAAAAAAAAAAGCCCTAAACTGACTGCCAGTGACTGCCAGAACTATTGAAGAAACTGAGATCCTGCAGACAGTAATTAAGCACAGGTGTCTGTGACACTGTTTTCTCCAAGGCTACTAATGATTGCATGAGGAAAATTCAGTACCAAATCAGCTGTGAAAAAACAGGATTATGACTCTTTATGTATTCTGGCATGATGAGTTAAGAAAAAAGGTATGTGAATACCTTTTAGGGACTGTAAAAAAAAATGAGATATGTGTTGTTTTGCCCTGAATGAACAGTAAAGGAAAGTTTTTGGAGCTTGTCACACATGCAAAAATATAGGCCACATCAAGGAAGTGCTCCTGCTGATTTCACAGCAAAAAGCACTATTTGAAAGTGTAGTTTAGTTTAGACTTTTTTCTTCAAAGTAACATCCTGTTCTAGCCCTTTTGTCTCACTTTCTGCAGACAGTTTTTACAGGAGCAACTAAGAATTAAATAGGTGATGTCTATATCCTATTTTTCATAGACATTGTAATTTACAAAGAAATAGATGACAGTAGGTCCTATTTTAGGGTATGAGTTTAAGTTATTTACAGTTAAGTATAATTTAGATATTGAACAGCTAGTTCTCATCATCTCTGTTTAACAGCTTGGAAAGAAACAGTGTAAAAATAGCATTATCCCTACAAGAAAGAGCAGTGTCTGATACATCTCTTTCGCTGTAAAATTCCAGAAGAGAATCAGCTGAACATGATTTTGTACCAGCCAGAATTTCAATAAATGGAAACAAGGATTCTGGCAGTATTAGAAATTGATGTGAGGATTGCTTGGACCTTCATAACCTATCATGTCACAGAAAAGGTAGGCAAAGGCCTAATTTTGTATGAGCTGCTACCACTATATGAAAATGATAAAGTCACTAGATGAGAAATGATGGCCGTGAACAGCAGTCATGTCACATGTTCTTATACAAATTCATCAACTTATGTAGACTTATCACAGAGCAATGAGCAAGAAGGGTGCAAAGTAAGGGACGCTGATTCAGTTTAACAAGGTCATGGAAGAGGCAAACATTGAAACAGTGGATCTCAGGGACCAGGACAAACTGGACAGCTGCATGCTTATGGTGATACTGTGATGAGAGTGCCAGTACATCAGGGGACCACTGCAGGTCGAAGAAGAAATACCACAAGAACTAACTGAATATCAGTTACAGGCTAAGCTGTTGGACTGCTTATGAGTACAAATATACTGTGTGATATGTTAATATTGGCTTCAGTATTACGTCATGTATAGGCAGAGAAAATGTGCTATTAAGGACCACACCATTGGGTTGAGTTCCTCTGACACATAGTCTCAGAAGCCTGAGCCCCATATTTAGTCTAGTGTCGCGTAAAATGCTCTGGATTACCCAAGACATCAGTTCAGTGTGACTGATACAATGTAGGACTTACACGAGACATGTTGTTCTGGAGTAGCAGCTGCAGGCCAAATGCAGAGCCCTGGAGTACCACAGGTAGAGTTGGATGTCCTTACATAGTCAACATAATAAGGAGTAAAAGCTTAAAGAGGAACTTCTGTTTCAAAGGACGTTTATGAGCATCGAGAGCACTGGATATTTACTGAATATACAGCTGATGCAGTATCTTTTCTAAGAGAAGCTGAAAAGGTTGTCAGCTGCCACAAGGTACTGAGTGTGAGGCTCATTAGCACCTATATATTTTATCAGAGACATACAACAGTGCTCAGAATGAATTCTTTTTGGGTTATCTATTCAAATAAAACCATCTAGAATCACGGTTACATGACAACTGTGTGTGGAAAGTTATATGATCATACTTATTTCCTGAAAGAAAAGACATTTCCACTCCAGGTTTCTGGAGAAAAAAAGAGTGGGTTTGGATGGGCTTAATATAATAGCTGGCACTTTTCCTGACATTTTTTTTAAAGCTTTTGATTAAATGAAGATAGATAGAACACTAAAATGCTAGGTCTAGTTACTCACAGTTTTGTGCAAGACCCAACACATAGAGTGTTAATCAACAGTGCAACAATGCACAGTATATACAGTATATTAAAAAGTGACACTCTGCTTCTGATCTGCTCTAAAATGAAGGGCAAACTGCCTGCAAAAAGAAAAAAAAAAAAAACAAACCCCTTTTTATTTCAATCCAAAAACTGCAGACACAGTAATTGCCCAAACATGTGGAGAATTTGCATAAATAAGATTTTATCCATTTCAACAGCAAGGGAACTTAACTTTTCTTTTTTACCTTGAGCATCCTTATGATCAACCCAAAATGGAAAGTGTATTCAGTGGCTAAGTTTTCCCTGGGATCTGATTATTTTGGAATTTTCTCTGCAGGTGTAAAGAGCTAGCTGTAAATACAATGATTTAATCCCTACACAATTCTCTCCTTTTTTAGTCTTATCCATTGTCTAATGAAGGTCTCAGAGCTCAGATATTGCCTATTTTTTTTTATCTACAACAATATATATTTTAATAGTTTCATTTTTTGGATAACAGTTTTATGCCTTAAATGTAACTCCAGGTGGGTTTCAAGAGAGTGAAAATGACTAGCCCCATGTTTCCCTTTAGCTAGAGGACTGGCTGCAATTGTTACAAGAGCTGTCAATCTCTTCCTAACACATTGAAGTCCTTTGGAGGAAAGCATAGGCGGAAGGGGAACACCCAGAGAGTAATATTTCTGAAGGTGATTATAAAAGAGGCTGAGTGCTAGTGAAAGGTACAGTTCCAAAAGACTCTGATTAACATCATCCTGTAAAATAAGGACCAGAAAGTAAGCCATTAATTTTATGGCTATTTTTTCCCAATGCTTAGTTTTTCATAAGTTGGACTTCCTTGCAGGCTAATTAACCACTAAACATTTTAGAAGCAATCCAAGTGCGGAAGCAGTAAAAGATGAATTGCACTTATGAAGTAATTGACAAAGGGTATATTGGGCCTTTTAAGCAATGATATTGTGCATCTTAATACAGGAAGAAAGGATCCTTTGTACTGTAGTTTGATAGGTCATTATTTAATTCTCAGAACACTGCACAAGATAATAATGACTCAAGGCTAAAATTAATCTGCCTGGATTGGGGTGGGGAATCCTACCTCAAAATGTCTCCAGAGAAAACACTTAATGTTTGTGCCTTGGCATTATCAAAATACCCCCTGTGTTATCTTAGATTAATTCCCTGGCTATTTTCTTTTCTTTTGACAGCAAAGTCAGAGCTGACAAACCAAGGCAGTTCTCAAGGAAATTCAATTACTGAAATGTCTGACAGCTTGCTTTGCTGCTTCTAACTAAAGTTTTGAAAGTTACATGCTGCATGTATAATATAGTTTTCACTACAAAGGAATAGATTTGCATTTTCTAGGGGGAAAATCATTTTAAAGCTGTAGGAGTCTAATGATAAAAGATAAAAAATGAAATGCTGAAGTTCCTGTTTTGCAAAGAAATGAAATAAGTTGAGTGGCTGCCACATGAAACTAGGAAAACACTGTGTTTTCTTAAAAGCAGGATTTACTTGCCTTTCAATATAAATGAGGGAATGCCAGTCAGTCTGAATAGTATCTGCATGTATCATTTTCTAATTAGTCCTTATGATGCAAGATGAAAAGGTTTACAAACTTTTCAGTAACTAGGAAAATTCTTAACTCAGCATCAATAACCCGAACTTCGGGTCCTGTGGAGTAGTATCTCTGTTTGTCATTTATTTGTTTTCAGAGATGAGAAAATGATGAAACATCTCTTGGTCACCACATTTGTGAGAAACAAGTCAGACCACATTTGCCCTCTGTTAAATTCACCCTTTTCTTTTTTATCCAGAAATTTACAAACAGGCAAAAGACATATCTATAATTAAAAAATGCATTCTCACACAGTTAGGTTGTTACCTCCAGCTATTATACAGAAAGCAGAACCAGACTCCAAAAAATGAGCTTGGGCTGTCTTGATGTCTCCAACTCAAAAGTTGTGATCTGACAACTTCAGGAACCATTTAAATTCATGATGCATGTTCCTAACTTTTATGAAAGACTTCTTAGCATTTTCAATTTCAATTTTGAAGAAGTGCCCCAATTTGGAACCAGCTCCATGAATATCATGATACTGTTGTCTACTTCTTATTAACCTACTAGGTAGAGTATGGACCTGGGAAGGAGTAATTTTAGTCTTCTCACTCTCCAAGCTATAGGTTAAACCACTCATGAGGAAGAAGAACAGCGCAGTGGGAGATGGAACCATCCATAGCGTCTGAAGGAAATGTCTTTACAAAAAGGAAAGAGTTGTGAGATCTATGATATTTTTTTTCCCCCAAGGCTATGGTTTCTTTTCACATGCAACTGTTACTGGATTAAAAAAAAAAAACAGGTTCCTTCTCAGACAACTCAGAAATACAAGGAGTAGAGGTAGTAGTAGCTGTAGTACTGCACTGAATCTTGCATTACTGTCACATAGTGGCTCAGATTCAGCTAGAGGAGAGAAAATCTTTCCCTGATAGTCTGGCTTACATAATGCTTAGTGCCTTGACACATAGCTCTCTTGACTGGAATTAGTAGCTACAAGTTACCACTGAAAAAATATATCAAGCTTGGTGGTTTTGACTGTGCCATTTAAAAAATGGCATCTTTGCTTCACTACTGTATTACTCCTGCTTTATACCAGAGAAATTCTATTACAGAAAATGGGCTTATGTCAGCATAAAATTAGAATAACACAATGATGAATCAGCCTCAGCTTTCAACAAAAATAGGTCTCTGTAAAGAAACAAGCCAAAAACCTTCCCATGCAAAGCACCTCCAAAAATCTTTCTTCAGATTGCCTGAATCACCAATTCAGTTTAAATGCAGATTTGTGGATGCTGAATCATTATGGAATGTAGACACTTTCTGCATGGTATGTCTTTTACTAAAGCTGAATTACAGTAACTACTGTAATAAAACTTCCCTCATATCCTTTTCGGGCCAGATGGTTAATGTCACAGGTAACTTTAAAACCGCATTAATCCAAGTGAACAAACCTGATAGAGTTCAGGAGAAACATCCATCAAAGGATCTAAGAAAAATTTAGGCTTCCAAATTCATTTTCAAAGATGACATGAACAGTTCAAGAGCCTAAGCCTTTTGGATTTAGGCTCTTATGTTCTGATGCATTGTCTGATAGCAAAAGTAAAATATTTCACAAATTTTTACCCTAGGACATAAATGTACTGTCCTAGAGACAGAAATTCAAAGCGTAGGCACAATAGTGGAGCAGGAGTCCCTAATTTGTGGTGTGAACAGATAAGTTTCAGGTACCAGCTTACAATGCATGCACACTCCACCATGAAGTGAAGCATGCGACTACAAGGTTTAGTAAATAGCCATGTCTTCCTCAAGATTTTTACTCAGAGAATTTAATTTAATTTAATTTCACTCTTCATTCAGGCAATTTAACAATCAGCAGACCTTTGGGCTGCATTTGAGCCAGTGATCTTTGTTATTTCTGCACTGCAGCTTGGAGAATGATACACAAGCTGAATTCCACTGGTTGAAAGCAAAAGCGTGTCTGTGGTTTCCCAAAGATTAACTCATTATTTTAATACATCCAGACAAGTGCAGCAAGGTGCAGTTGACCCTGTATGGTGCTGGACCTTCAGCTACAACATAACTTGCAGTTGGGATAGTTTAGAATTAGCTTGAATATACTACATAAGCATAATTCAGATCCAAAACTACAGTGTGGCCAGCCCCTTAGACATGAAAAGCAATATACTCCAGTGTCACCTCTGGGAGTTGTCTGGTTCTCTTTTTGATGTTGAAAAATTATTGTTGGAAGCACGTCATGTTATAGAACCTGGACACAAGAACTGGCAATATCATTGTGATACCAACTTTTAAAACAGTGTTTTCTTCAGAATGTCTAGATGTGACAATATCTCAAAGGATTTGGCTGTTTTATACAAATTCAATACACTATTTTAAGGTTTTGGGCTAATGATTTTGATGTATTGTTACACACGCTCAGTGTGTTTGACTATAGCAGGGATTAAATAAATTGTGTTTTAAGGATTTAAGGTTGAGAGGAAAGGATTTGGCTATGTAAATTGAGGTCTAGGAAGTCCATGGCTCATTACACATATCTTTGGGGTGACCTTCACTCTTCGAGGTGACTGCTATTTATATTTTCAGATATATAGGATTATATAAAACAAAACCCGAGAGTTATTAAAAGTTATTAGGTTAGATTTGCAATTAAACCTAAAAAATAAATACAGTTGTTTTAAAGTCTAGATTTGCAGCTTACAAAAATAGAAAAAGAAAAGAGGATACAGTATGGATTCGTTTAACCCATGGCACAAAATGATACTTTCCCAATCTGAACTCCTCTTGTGATAACGGATGTACACAGAAGCCCCAGAGTAAAAATATTAAGAACTAGATTAACATATGAAAGAGCATATATAAATATAAAATTTCATATATGTGTGTATATATATAAACAAACATGTATAAAAAACACACATAAATATAAAACTTCCCCTCCCTGGAACTGTTCACGGCCAGGCTGGATGGAGTCCTGAGCAGCCTGGTCTGATGGGAGGTGTCTCGGCTAATGGCAGGGAGGTTGGAACCGGATGATCTTTATGGTTCCTTCCAACCCCAACTATTCTATGATTCTATGAAATATGCTACACTGGAAAGAGTGCCAACCTGGCCTTCTTACAAGGTTCTCTTCAACTGTTGCTTTCATCACTTTAGTGGAAATCGTTTCTAGGTTTTTTACGAGATTAAGTTCCAAAGTTATAAATTTTATTAAATATTTCAATTATGTTTGTCTAGAAAAAAATATTTATAAAGTACTTTTATTAATGGTACGAAAAACTGATGGTCAGAAAATAATGAATAATCTCCTTTGGGTATCAACTAATAGTACTGCATCACTAACCTTGTTGCAGAAAAATCTCAGTTTTATAAAGCATTGAAGTTATGTTTTCTGATATCTATCTGAACAAAAGCCAGGCTAAAGAGGAACGACAAGAGAATCTCATGTCTGAGAGATAACAACCAACATTCTTAAAAGTGTGTGTTAATTTTCTGCATCAAAATCTTACGTAATATAAAAATCTGAAATTTCCAATAGTTTCTTAATTCTGTCTTCAGAATTCTTGGAAAGCCTTAATTTTTATTCATTCTCAAATTTTAAGACACCTACAAATCATGGCACTATCAATCAAGCAAATGAAAAGAAACTGATACTTTACACAATGTCACATCAACAGAAAGCAATTTCTGTATTATTTAGTTCTACATTAGCAGAAACAGGACAGTTCAGACAGAAGATAACGTAAGATTTTCATGATACTTTGAGCAGCCATGGTTTATAGACACCTTCTTCTGGGTTCGCATGTACGAGAGAGTGTCTGACTAACCAAGAAGAGGTTACCCATAAAGAATTACCCAGAGACGCCATCTACTTTCTGAATTTATCCTTAGTTGGCTGTATTTGGCTAAACAGAAATGATAGATAACAGTATAATTTTGGTTGGATTTTTCTCCAATAATATTTCCACAATATTTATATACCCAACCTGTAAATGTTAATTATACCCCTTTTACTGTGTTTATTGGTGTTTGAAGGTTTTTCTGGTATGAATACACTAGCACGAACTTCGACTAGGACCTAACTTGAACACTGCTTTACTTGTTCTTCAGTCCTGTCCATAAAAACAAACCCACTTAACTAAGAGTTACGTGGGACATTACACACAATCGTTTCACCACAGTATTGAGTAAAGCCCAGGCTGATCGTTGTGGGATACGACCATCACTACTAGATTGAGCACAGTCCACCAGAGCCTTGGCACTCTTCATGCCCAGTACAACACCCATATCCTCCCACTGCCCCCTATGGAGAAGTCATAGAATGGACAGATATAGTGACTGGCTGAAAATCAGAGAATGTTTCCATAAACCTACAAAACCAATGGTGAAATTATTTAAAAATTATTTAAAAAAGAAGCAAACCTAAAACACACTCAGGTCCCAAATACGAATGTAATCACCAACCAGGACCCAGTGCAGTCACTGTATGAGAAGTCTAAAAATCTGGACTACTTCTTGTTCAAATACACATCCTGAAGAAAATAATCTCCTTCTGGCCTGCGGTGCTACAACGCAGCATTCATTAGTTTTCTTAATGCAAGAGCTCAAGGAAAGGCTGCAAACCTGCCATACAAGGTTTGCAGGGATTCCAGGACATTGAAGTCCACATAAATGCCATCAGTCACTTCTCTCAGTCTTCCTTCTGATTTGAATGAAAGTGGGGTGCAGTAATGATGCAACTGTCCTCAGCCATACTGATGCCTTCTACCTAAGTGAAAGTATATTACCAGGTGTAAACAAAGTGTCCTTTTTTGGTGTTTCTCACTGGGTGAATATTACTACTCATAATTAATTTAGATCTTAGAATGGCATTATCATGCCAAAGTGTATAGGAGATGTATGTTAATCTTTTCTCTCAGTGGAATGGGAAATATGAAGTCATAAATGATCCTCATGCTTAATAAATAGTTACAGTTATTACACATGATAGGAAGCCAGATTGCACCATTCTTCCTCATAAAGCACAATATCCTCATTTTCAAGTGGCTCTACTGAAATTAATACTGCTATATGGAGAACAGGTTATGGTTAAAAATGAAGAAGTCTAAAAAATATTTCATTTTGGTCTTTGGGTAATAATCATAGTACCTCCTATAATAATCTGTTAACACTCTACCCATCCATCATCCCAGTTCTGCCTGGGTGCTTATAGTAAAATAGGGAGATGGAAGGTCATACAAGCTCTGGATTAAATTCAGTGTGCTTGCACTTTCTTTCATGGACAACTGAGAGCAAAGAGAATACCCAGATTGGTATATTTGCAAGTACCCAAAGCTGTTGGCAGGATTTCATCTTAATGACAGTGATGAGGCATTTCTTTTACTTTTTTTTTGTTCAAAACTTAAGCTTTTCAGTTCTTTTGCTATTAAACACCGTAACTTTTTAAAAGTTCTCTCACCATTTTTCTCTTTCCACCACTTTATATGCACTCTTCTTCATGTCTTAGTGCACTTAACGTTCCTTCAAACATTGTCTTTCATTCCCAGAATCATTTGAGTCTGAAAGGATCTTTGCTGGATCATCTACCCATTTCACCCCTTCTGTGTCTTCCTACTTCTTTTAATTTGTTTAGTCCAAAACCATCTCTACTAGATGAGTAGCTATTTCACCTTGAATACCTCTGGAGGCAGTGACTCCCTAACACTCTTTGGCAGTTCGTTTCATTATCTATCTGGTTTTATAGTTACAGTTTTTCATAATATTTAACCTATATTTTCCCTGCAACAGCTCAAGCATATTACTCTTTCTTGAGTGACTAATGAGAATAATTTCCCTTGTCCTTTTACATATCTATAGAGAGCTGTCATGCTTTTTCTAAGCCTTCTTTTCTTTAGATTGAACATCCCACTTATCTTATTAACCTTCTTCTCCCCTCACAGATCTTACTTTCCAAACCTTCTATCATTTTCTTGATCTTTCTTTTCTTCATTTGATGTCCCATTACTCAAATGATAAAAGGAAGAGACAAAAGCCAAGGAAAACTGTAGGCAAGCTTTTGAAAACAAAGCAGAAAATAAGAATTTGCTTTAATTCACACTCAAAAATACAAGTACAAAGAATAAAATATCCAACTGAGAATCACCACTGGGGGGCTGATGTGTGCACACATGCAGGCTGTGTACGTAATTGTATGACTGTTCAAATCCTTTGCAAAAGAGTGTGGCTGCATCTCAAGATCTAAAGAAAAAGGACTGAAATTTCAAAACAGAAATACAGACTCAAACAATCCCTTGCCTATTGAAATAATTTGTCCTTGCCTCAGCTGCAGGTCTCTTTTGATTATTTTTAAGCAATAGTTTTGATGCTTTTACTTTACAGCAGTACAAAACAAAGTAAAAAGATCTTTCTAAAAGTAGTGAAGAACAAATTTAGTCATGTCTAACTTAGGTTATTAGGACAATACAGCTCCACTAGTGGTCAATCTTTAAGAAAAAAAGAACAGAAATATCAGGTCAGAACAAATGTCCAAAGCAATATCCCTGGCAGTAGCCAGCAGCAGGTGAATATACGAAGCAGAACATGTTGTACTGACAGGACCTGAGTGCCAAATGTTTAACTCAGAAGAATTTAATTTAAAATAAGTTTATCGTTCAGTTTGACCTTTGTAATTGGTTTGTTCCCTGTTTCATTGAGGTCATCCCTCTCACTCCCCTGTGTAAAACTTAATTCCACAGGAACTCTGCTGGCATCGTATGAATCAGTTTCAATTAAAACCATTACTACTGATGATGTTTAACTTGCCAGGAGAGCAGATAAGTACCAATTTGAATCTGCACGTTTCACTCCCAAAACAAAGACAAGTTTTCTGTTAACCAAACTGGGAGAGAAAGGAGACAATGCTGCAGTTCTTTGTTCTGTATAGGGTTATTTGGGAAGACTCATTTTTCTCTCTTCCCCCTCCCCAGCCTCCTTTAGTCTCGAGACAAGTCATGTCAAAGACAGAAGAAACTGGAATGTTATCACTACAGGGGACTCATCTAAAAAGTAATCAAGCTGTTCAGCCAGAACTCTTATTACCATTTTCTTTCACAGCTTCATCCAGAACACACAGAAAGTCAACTGAAAGATAAAACATCAGAAACATCTCATAATGCCGTTATATTTTTGTGCTAGATATTTTTCTGCTTATAGTTAAGGCGTGTGTGAAGATGTACAGCTACTCAAGGATCACCACTTTTACTGTAGGAGTCATTAAAACCACTGGGTCTTTGCAACGATGTGGCAGTTTCTCATGGAATGCACGGCACTGGTGGCATGATCCTGTTGTGGATCCTTCACATAAGACCTGAGACTTCTCTCTGTGCTCTGGTAGTTTAGGACTAGACTGAACTGTGCACCCAGTGGACACAATGGTTCAGTTCACATTAATGAAGCTCTACAGCTTGCTAGGAACTCATTATCTTTTACAGAACTTTTAATAGTAGGTGTGTTATAGAAATTTTGAATGATATCCATTTTGGAATGAAAAATAAGAACTACAAACACACACACAATATCATTTAATAGAATTCATTGATTTATCTTTAGAAGAAAAACCTAGCCTGAGTTATTAATGGTTATATTACACTTCCAAAGTGTAATTCAACCTTTACAGTTATAACTGTGATTATGCAGTAACACATCTCCCTTCTGACCACCTCTGAGCTAACTGTGGTGACAAGGATGCAATATGATGAGATGAAGTGTTTTGAGTGTTTATATTCCAAAATATAAACAAATTCGAGCTTGTTGTTATAGGTTAGGGAATATTAGCGGTGTCATTTCCGTTGTAGTAAAGCCAGAACAAAAAAAAGCATCTCTTGTTTTCTGTTTCCATTTCTAGCTCCCAAGAAATGTCTCCCTTCAATACTCCCCATTGCTTCCTGATGGAAGCCAAAAAAGAACTCATTTACCATGGGCATTTTTGTGTATATCAGTCAGGTGGTCAGACACATTTGCTGGTGGGATGACTAAAGAGTAGAGATTACTTATTCCCTTCCCAGCCCAGTCCACAGCCTAGTGTAGTGCTGTTCCTGCACTCATCCCCACTCTTCCCTCCTTCTTTCCATCTGTTGGGCAGAGACAAAAGTTGGGATGCCCTGTTCTGACAGGACAAAAATAGGGATCTCACTTGTTTTCCGTTCGTTTTATTAATGCCTAATGGAAAATACTAAGCTTGAAGAATTCCCTTATAACACTTCGTGACTACTGACTAATGTAAAAAGCTAATGAATAAAGCAGATGCTCACATACATTTTGAACAAGTTGATGTGCAAGTGGCCCTTGACTCAGAAGGATAGGATCCTTTTAGATATTTGCTGGCTTTTCCATAAAGTACGTTAGAATAGCAAAGCAATTGGAAAGCGAGCAGAGAGCTATGAAGAGAAGGATTGTGGGGTGGGTGACCCAGAGCACATGAAGCAACAAAGCTGTCAGATTTGTTGCCTAAGTTTTATAAGAAAATGGATCATTACATATTTCTAGGTAGTGATAGTTATTCAGTTTTGAGGACTGGGAGCAGGCCTTGTTCGAACACGACCTTAGAAGCAGGACAGTTTACAGTGATTACTATCTTCTCAAATAGGTGAGGCCAAAGCTGAGAGTACAGCTTGCCATGCTGTGGCAGTCTTCAGCTGAGATATAGTTTTGGGGGTTCATTTTCATTGAGGAAGTATCCAACCCAGTTACCAAAGCCTAGGTCTATATCAAATCATCAATAGTTTTGTTAGACCTGCACCTATATTATCTGTGACTAAATAGAAACTTGGCATATCCTGGTCCTTGACCTCGAAGTCAGTAAAAAGGATGTAACAGATAGGCTCTTTTTCTATGTGTGCTGTCCCCATCAAAGCACCTCACAGAGTATCATTGTCAACAGTAATTACAGAAGTGCCATCTCCAAATGATGTGCAGCTTCAATTGTTTCACAACAGATCTGCTCTTTTTTGCCTTCAAATTTTGTCTTAAATTAGATAATTTTGTAAATGTGGGAGAAATTACTAGTGGCAAATGTGACATGTAATACAATTGTTAATTCTGTTTTCCAAAAGTGAGATGAAATTGTTCAGATATTACTCATAAATATATTTAAATAGTGTGAATGATTTTTCTTCCGAGGTTATTTGTTTGTTTACTATTGCTTACACTTATTTATTATGAGTTCACTTCCACCCATCTGTCAGCTGAAAGGAACTTCAACATGATGCTCTCTCTTTCACGTCTTTTTGTAATGCCAAACTGGTGAAAAGAGGTCTTAAGGTAAATTACAATAGAGTTCTACCTCTATTTGGTATTTGTATTATGTGACTTGTCAAATGTATTGTCTCTTCTCAATGAATGAGGAATTAAAAGGTTTGAAGGAGGAGAATAACAAAGGTGTCTAGTAAATAAAACACTTCTGTTTCGCCACTCTCCCTAAACTGGAGCTGGAAAATGGCATTTTCAAAGTAAGTTCTAAACCAGAAAGTCAGGCAGATTGTACAACAAAGTAGAGATTGAGACATACTTTATATCAATTCCTGAAAGACAAGTGATGAGGAAGACTAGGCTCAACATTTGGGATAAATGAGAGACAAAACTGAAGTAATCAGGAACGAATGAGTCCCATAATTACCATGCTTAACAACCCCCTTTGTCATATGTTTTAAGTGAAAAGCTAGAAATCTGGAACCAGAGAAATCAGAGAAGAGTTTTAGCCTCTGTTACTGAGGCAGTAGGAAGAAAGGAAAATCCATTTTAATTCCTTGCCTGTATTGGAATGAAAATGAACCCTTATTACTGAACTGATGACAAGGGTACTGAAGGAAGAACATTTGAATAACTCCACCACCTTTACTGTCTTTTTCTTCTGTTGAAAAAAAATCATTAAGTAGAACTGAAAAATCAAACCAGGAAACTAAAAGTTTAAACTTCAAATTACCTCTTTCTACTAATATGCCTTACAATATTATTTTATTTGTAAAACAAAGACACATCAAAAAGATTTCCAACTAAAATAGATTAGCAATGACTCCAAACATTAAAAATTCCTTTTTTGTTTTTTTTTTTCTTTTCCAAGAAAGCCATTTGAGGATTAAATTGTACCCAAAGGTCTTGTAATTTTATCAGTAGCAGAGGAAGTTATAGTGAAGAAATATAATTTTCATCCATTCTGTACTTGAATATAATAGTTTTATTTATAGAACCTTTACAGGGTAATGACACAGCCTACTTCACAACAGCTGTACTTTTTTGGTATACACTGATATAAGGCAGTCAAAAAATGTATCACTACACAGTGATATAATCAACAGCTTATCTATTTTTCACTTTAGAGAATTCATTATTTTTAAATTCTTGTCTTATTCTGGTTTTGCTGGTGGTCAAAGTACTTTTGGAACCCCTGAAGCACAGCAGCATTTCTGATTAGCTATTTCCTTAAAAACATCCATACACAGTGTTCAAGTGACAAAGACGAAAATGGCCATCTCAGCAAAAGACTATCTAATAAAGTGGGTTTGTTTCAGTGGCTTTGAATACGCAGAAGTGGAATGATCCAGACTGTCTAAACTAGAATGAAACTTCCACAATCATACAATAATTGCAATGCTATTTTGTGCTAAAAGCGATACAAGTTCAACATTCTTAGAGAAAATGTCTACTGCTCTAATAAGGTGGCTTTAACCCTTTCATCACATATTTACGGTATGTACTCTACTTAAATAATACTGCAATGTCATCAGCGCACTGTCCCCACTTCAGCCCTGTGAAAAAAACAAGGAGGAAGCTACTAAGAGAAGTCTTCACACCCTGTTCTATGGCGTGATAAGAAAACATAGTTATGTCCAAAAGTGTCTGCAGCTATCAAAATAAAATTGAGCTTTCTTTCTGTTATATCATGAAGTTTCCAGTTTCTTTACTAATGCATGCAATCTTCCCTAATTTCACATCCTGAGCTCATGACTCACTTCCAGTTGGGAGCTTCGCCTTTGCAGCTGAGCTTCAATTAGTCTTGTCTTCTCATACAGGCTAGCTTAAGTAGCAACCCTTTAATTTGGAGCCACTGTCTTAGAAGTAGGTGTATTCTGATGTCGATCTCAAATGTAATTGTGCATCTCTCCCTCATAAATGCCAATATTGAAGGTGCTGCAGAAATTAATCCAGTGCTTTTCACTGGTCATCCACTACTTCTCTGGGTAATCTGTTCCACTGCCTCATCACCCTTACAGTAAAAAAATGCTTCCTAATATTTAATCTAAATCTACCCTCTTTCATCTTAAAACTGTTACCCCCCATCCTGTCGCTACACTCTCTGTTAACAAGCCCCTCCCCAGATTTTCTCTAGGCCCCACTCAAGTACTGGAAGGCTGCTACAAGGTCTCCCTGGAGCCTTCTCTTCTCTATGCTGAGCAAGACCCACTCTCTCAGCCTGTCCTCACATGGAAAGGGCACCAGCCCTCTAATCATTTTCGTGGCCCTCCTCTGGACTCACTCCAACAGATCTATGTTTTTACTGTGTTGAGAATGGAACACAGTATTCAGGGAGGTCTCACAAGAGCAGAAGAATATGTGCAAAAGAATCTAGTTCCAGTGACATCCACAGCTGAAATGGAAAATAAACTTAGAAACTTGGTATTCTTTGTTAAAACAATTATTTCTAAGTGAATAATCAGTGTTTGCTAAAAGCATTGGTCTGGCTGTGCTGAAAAGGTGTAAACATAGGCAGGAGCACTACAAGCTTTCTATGTTTGCCCCAAAGTGCCTTTGAGATGACCTGGAAAGTATTTTGGTCTCCTTCCTTGGCCTGTCTTTTCAGATGCCAGCTAGGTCGCCAATTAACGCCTACTTGGCAGTGCTTTCATGTGACTTGTACATCTTGCTGGCAGACTGGGAGCTGAGGTGGAAGAAATGTGTTTAATAAGGATCCAGAGAGAAGCTGGATGGAATGAGTGCTTCCTTTTAAGTATGAGCGGCTCAGCTAGCGTTGACCTACACGGACATCCACAAAAATCATTTGTCACAGCTGTTACTACCCTACAGATGATTACCAAAGCTTAGATTTCTATTTTTGTCAAGTTCTAGATTATGAACACTAATTTTCAGTTATCTGTATATAGTCCACTTCTAACACTGTAAATATCCTTCAATGTCAAAGAGTGAAAAACATATTTAAAAAAACAGTGTGAGTAACACCCTTCCATTTTATCTCACTTAATTTTCTTCTCACTTCTAAATCTAATATTTTTCCTGAAAGAGGACAGGAAGATGATTTTTGCTGAAATCTAATTCAATAGCTCCTTCATTGTCCAATTTAATTACTAGTCATGTGATTTAAAAGAGGCAGGACTCATAAAACTGCTTTATTATATTATTATTCTGTTGTGATTACAGAAAGTATAGTTATATTCCTGAAGTTTGAAAATTTAAGTTAAGTTTAGGTATCAGTTCCTTTACTGAGCATGACAAATGCAAAGAGCTTTTGCTTCAGCAGTGAAATACTGTTCCATGATAATATTTCCTACATTAGTGTTTTTCCCAGCATGCGATATCTTGCCATAATAATTTTATTACTAGCTTGTTATTTACAGCGCAGTATTCCTGGAGTTAAAGCCTCCACAAGACCTGCACATTTCGCTCTCAGTTCTTGAGGAAAACATGATGCAAGCAAATTAATAAAAATATAGGGGTAATATTCCAACAAGTTGGTGGTCTCAGTCAAGTTGCTGGTGCCTGGGTTTCCACATTAAATAACAACACTAGTAACAACAACTGTGTTTCAAAACCTAGCTGAGATGCCAAAGTTTTAATAAACGTGGGGAAGGTTACCCTGAGATGAGGATAAGACACAGTTTTCAAGAAATTAGAGGAGGGAAGTTCCCATTGCTGTTATTATCCTGTAAATAAAGACAGGGCTGTAGTCTGAAGGGCTGTCTGTTTGGTACGTTTCCTGCACTTGCTCTGAGTTCTGAATGCAACTTACATTTAAATCATACATGTGGATAAGATTTCCTTGCAGTACACAAGGATCTTGTAGAAGAGAAATAAGAGACTTAAAGCTGCTTTGTCCTGGAATAAATCAAGTGTATTAGCAAACAAAATGTGAAATTCAGAGATATGAATATTCAGTGAGCAAGAACTTTCAAGAAACAAAAACCATCAACAAATAAATAATTTCTAGTGTTTTTATTGTTAGAAGTCTAAAAAGGAGACTAGGAGGTATGAAAATGTATAAATGTTAGATGTAAATGTTTTCTGGTGAAAAAAGAATCACATACAAAAGTTAGCAGAAGATCTGGGATAGTATACCCAGGTTAATCTAGTAGAATATTTACAAGCTAGCTAGTTTCCCAAACAATAGTTTAGTTATTGGACTTGTTTATACAGCTAGGGACACGTGCAGGCATTGACTGTACATAACAACCTCTGAAACAGTACACCTCCCCCCAGATTCTTGTTTGGGAACTCTTCTTTTATATTTCCAAGGTACTGTCATCCTCTTTTTATACTGTGATGCTTGAAGTCTTTCTTGCATCTGCACAGCATGAAAGATACAATATTTCTTAGGACAGTAAATCTGTTAATCTTCCAAAACAGTTTTTCTGCTGCGATACAAGATGGGGTCACAACTAATCACTTATGATTACGAAAAGCGTAAAAGTAAGATCAGACATAGATCTTCCAGTTCTTACTAGTGCAATGAGCCAATCAGGTAGGACAGATTAGCCTGTCTAATCTGAAGACATTTCAATTCAAAGCTGTGATGGATGGGGATATATAATGGATCAATTTATGGTCCATCTGTGGTTATTAATGATAAAGGTATAGTAAGTAAATTACTCATGCTGTGAAAGTGATCTTGGTTATGGTAAATGTCCCAAGTTATGTTGAAGGACTAAGATTACAATTCTGAGAATAACTAATTTTTAGTTTCCTGATCACACACAAAAATATTTTTTTTTCTGGCAAGAATAATAAACATAGAACAAAATAATTTTGTATCATTCTCAATATTTCATTTTCTTCATTAGTATTATAAAGAACTGTCCTCAGAACATTTTGTTTTTGAAATGCTAAAGATGAAATATCCTTGATTATTTTAAAATACTGTCAAAACTACTATCCAAATCACCATAGACTTTTGTTTAGGAAAAGAAGGACCTCAAACCTGGAGGATAAAAGCCACATGCTTAACGGTTCCTATAGTTACATCCCTTCACCCAGGGAGACTTTAGAGTGTCTCTCTGAAGTGTTTCATTTAGCTTGATCATATGGCAAGTTTTTGTAACAACCACAGAATATCCTTTAATGCTTGTGCTTTTGCATGACCCTCTGTGCAATTAAAGACAGTTGCAATTTATGTTTTAAAATGCATTCTGTTACTCTTTCACGTGCATGTCCTCATCAAGTGCTCTTTGTGCACCACACACAGAAAGATGCAGAAACCTTATGAAGAACAACATAAAACAATCCTGAGCTGAGATACATGTACTTTCTGAGTTGCTAAAGACAGAAAGATAACTTGGGTGAGATAGAAGAATATAGAGAAATACCTACTAGAGGACACTGAATTACTCCAGCTCTAAGGTGATGTTTTCCTGTCATGTACAAGAAGGTATCTTATGACTGACAAACAGAGATATTATTTATTCTTCGTTATTCCTCTTAGAATTTCAGAAACCTTTGTTATTATCAGGATAGTTAAGTTAGACACAGTTTAAAAAACATGGAAACATATGGAGGATATTCACAGAGTTTAACTTCAGCCTAATGAGCTTAACTATATTGATAAATTAGGAGCCACAGACTAGCAAAGCTACACTCTCTCTCTTTCCAGGGATGACTCCACTTATGTAGTTCGTGGGATTTATACACCAATATTCCAAACAAATAATTTCATACTAAAGCCAGTGAGACAGTACACAGGTTCAAAGGCATGTATGTATTGGTCGGACCCAAGACAAGTTTAAGGCTTAGAGGCAAATGCCAGCTAGCAGTAGGATTTACTTCTGTTTACAACTGGCAATACCTGGTGGAAGAAGTCTAGCAGTAGAGAAACGCTCTGCTTAGAATATTAGTATATCTTTTCCTGGCAAGAGTATTTTTGAGAGATGAAGCTATGTATTTAAAAGAATCATGTATTGGAAGACTATGTTCTTAATGATAAGAAAATGGGACAATGACTGATCGTAATCAATAATACTAGGGAAAATGAAACTTAAGTGCTATATGAACCCATTGTGTCTAGTTACACACACAGCCTAACTGTGCTGAGATACAAATAAATACAGAGAGTGAGACTTTTGTTAAAGTTGGGACTTTCAAAGGCTTCCTAAGGTAGCTGACTTTTCCTAGTCCTAGGACAGTTTAACACTCCCAAATAGCTTTAAAAATTCCAGATTAAACAGACTAACGAACAGAATTTGAAGGAGTAAATCCTGATTCTATTATTCTTCTCAGTACTTTACTCTTAGCATCTCATCTTTAAAGCACTAATAGTGGAGCTGTGAATAGAGTCAGAATAAACTGGGAAAACAGAAGTCTACAACACACATACCCGAGGTCTTGACTGTAACTGGAGGAAAGCCACCTTTTTTGTATTTAGAAGTTAACATACGAAGGTTATTGATTTACATTCACTCTAGCATTCGTTTTAGCCCTGGTTTGCCTGTCTGCCCCAGCTACCAGAAAGAGTTACTGGTTCAGAGAGAACTCAGTTCTGTTTTCCTTTGTGCACAAAAGCAGAACGTCACATGCAAATAGATAACTAGGCTTTGGTCACCCAAATGGGCTTTAGACAGGTATATAATTGATAAATAGTGCAAGCAGATGCCAATACCAAAAATTTACACAGGTACTCTTGAGTTTTTTCCCTTCTCTGGAGCAGGTGACCCACAAAAGATGTTTGAGTGCGCTGTGGATTTTGTCAAAGGGTGTACCTGGGCAGTATTTTACAGTAACATGCAAACTTGATCTAATTTTTTTGCCCAAGAATATATAAGCTCACTGTGATATTATAATCTGGTCAGACAACATGCAGATTGTTATCATGGGCCTGAGCTTAGGTAAACCAACATAACTAGCTTCCTAACAGGATTTGATAGATCACAATCAACACCAAGGCAGTGGGAGCTATACAACTGCAAGATTACAGCTGGATCCTATCCAACCCACACAGAGCTCATGCAGACAATGGCTGTATTCACTGCCTAAACAACATGATGGCAAAGTTTGAGAGACTCAGACAGCAATTGAATGATGTAGCCAACTCATCTTTGAGGTAGATAATACTAGAATATTGCAGCCATGTAATAGAAAATAATTCCCCCTCACTCTCTCAGCTATGCAAGTATAAACTCACTTTGTCAACACATATTTGTTCAAAACATTTGGCTATATAATTTAATTGCAGGCTTTTTGCTGGATCACAAGACTTCTGCCTTCCTGTAGCAAGCATAAATCTAATATAAAATCATAAAAATACCGTACCCTGCATTTCAAGTCCTTTGACTAACCTGATAAAACAATTGTGAGTTCATTCCCATGCTGATTCAAATTTCTCATGCTGGATAATCCAACAGTGCACTGTTCAGTATTAAGACTGCAGAGCCCTGCATCACTGTCCAAGTGAGATTTTCAAAGGGGCTCAGTCTCCTAATTCTACAATAGGCAAAGTCTATAGAAATATTACTATTAAAATCATGGCAGATCACTTTTGCAAATTCTGACCTTTTGCCTTTAAATATAATATATTGGATTCAAACCCTACTGTTAACACTAGTAGAATTTATTACATGAAAAACTAAGTACTCTGAAGTACTCTGCTGTTAAAAAAACAGCAGGTAAAAGATATGAATATAGCCAAAACCTTAACTGACAGAAAAAAAAGGCATGTTCTTTTCCAAATAAACTACTTTTTAGTGTTTGTTTCCACATTTAATGTAATAAAGTAAGCCTAAACAGCAGGTTAAGGTGGTCGTCCACTAGAAATAGAATTCTTTAATCTGGTTCAGAGAGCCATGTTCCCCAGACTTTACACAGAGGGAGTTAGGTCCCTCAAAATTACATCCACAACAACCACTATAGTACATGGAGAGATCTGAGTTGAAAAGAAACAAACTCTGGTGAAAGAGTATGCCTTAACCCCAGCTCATCTTCATAAAGGCCTCCCTAAGAAGGAAAGTTCCAAGTTATACTTCCTGCTGAATTTACATATTCTGGTTTTGTATTTTGTTTGTTCTGTACTAAACAACCTCTAAAAAGAATCACCAATCGCACAGATGTCTCCAAATGTACTCTGACTCATGTTTGTAAGTGCTTATTCTATTTCAGTTCACTTCCTCTATTCATACTCTTTTTCACATATGTACAGTAATCTCGACACAAACACATTGGCAGTTAATCTATAAATATTTGCTCTGGGAAAAATGATGAAGAATTTCTCTTTCCTTTCGGAAGCAGAAGTTGGTTTCTTCTTGATTTTGTTTTCTTAATGCAAGTATGGAAACCTCATAGTTTTTCAAAATTCTATTTGGTTTTCAACATAATCTCATGAGTTTGAGTGCATCTGCCAACACCAAAATCTATGAAACAGGGTACAAGGGAAAAGGATCTGTCTTCTTGAAGTGCTTCCTGGAAGACAAAAAAAATTCTTATCCTCAAGTTCAGTTTGTCTAAATTGAAGCAAGACAGAACACATTTCTGTATTATTTAGAGCTGTATTCTAAGTAGACATAGCAAAATTTATCTTCAATATATTAAAACAGGCATAAGAAGGCATATATATTAGGTACCCTAACTGGTCAATCTCTTTAGAGCCTTACAGTGCCCTTACAGTGCGCCAACATTAACATTTTACCTTCATTTAGGAGTGCATCATGAAATGTGTAGCCTGAAAAATCTTTTCTGTGCTTTGGTTTGCATCATAGAGTTGCATCTGGGCACATAAATTTCATTCCTTTTATACGAGGTCAAACTATGGGAGGTACCCAAGAACATACACTTTGTGTGCTTCTGTTGCTATTGGACATTCAGTCAGAAGGATCAATCAGGAGGTGTGAATCAAACCCTCACTGAAACAAAATCCAATGTGAAATACATAGGATGGACACCGAGACAAGATCACCAACTCCTAACGCCATTACCGTGCTGCAGCACTTGAGCAACGTAGCTTTATGAATCTCAATCTCCTCCAGAAAAGCCTTTCTTTCTCCTCTGAACAAAAGTGAATGAGACAGCTTAGGTACCTGATGCACACACAGAAGACTATCTCCCACCATTTCAAGTTCCACTCAACCTACATTAGGTTTTGCAGTGCTATGTGAGAAAGTGACTTAGATACAATAACTGTCAAATTAAAGTTCTCTCAAAGAAGTGGTGACTCCATATTACTTCACTCATGAAGGTACAATTCGATTATTCATTTCAAGATAAATGATGGAGGAGTTTTCACTTCTTATTAGACTGCATGAGGTTATCTGGCCAAATACACTGCAAGGAGAGCTAGAAGGAGTCCTGAAGAATCTTTTTTAAAAAAAAAGTTGAGATAACTGAATAATCAGTAGTAGGAATTCAGTTTGTTAATTAATGTTAATATTGTCGAATCATGTACTTTGAGGAATAATTTATCTCCATGGAGGTCAGACTGCTTCACTACAGGCTGAAACATTCCTCATGAGCTTGCTGTTGCTCTTTATATCGGAGCACAGATTGGAAGCCGGCTTACCTTTTTTATAGCTATTATCTAAAGTCAGAAACAGGATGATGGAGTTGATTAAGAAACATAACATAATTTTTATTCTCCTCTCAACCAACATTGAATTTCATAGATCATTATCTGTTGGCTTCTGAGTTGCTTATACAGATAAATTACTGTCAGCTTGTAACATTTTACATAATTTTTCAATTACAACAGGGAAGCTAAATACTCTTTTAACTAGAGAGTATACTACGGTTTTCTTTAAAGACTCAATTGGCTTCACAGCATATAGCTAATGAGCTGTCTATAACAAAACTGTATTAGTGAAAAAGAGATCATTGTGATGTGTCTTATTCTATCTGTAAAGGAGTCTTTAAAGCTCTGATCACTATCTTGCACCATGTGCGAACAAAAGGAGACATTGACATCTGGTCACCAGTGAAGTATAAAGTTGAGAGGTTAGACACAAAAATCTAATTAATTGATGCATGGATTTCTTGAGGAGATGGCTGCTTCCAGAAGAAACAAAAAGTCTATCATGAAAGAAAAAAAAACAACAGACAAACAGAAACCAGCTAAAAGCCTTTTATGTCCAGATAGAATGCAAGGGCAGCAAAAGATTGAAAAAGCTTCTATTTAGCCTCATTTCTACAATAGACAAGTACACTTCTCACTGCTCTCCTCTTAATATACTTACTAGTAAAGAATGTAAAGAATTAGTTCATCACTATCATGAATTTGCCAATTATAAGATGAAACAACTCTTGTTGGTGAATACAAATGCTTTGTGTATGATGTTGTTTTCATTCCACTACTCTTCTTCCTATGATAGGCAGCTGTCTACTACTTTTCTCCTATGGACTGACACTGAGAATTTTACCTTTCAGGTAGCAGGAATATGCTGGAAAATTATTTGTTTCTCATCAAACAGCTAAGGTAATTCATAATCCACAGATAAGGGGAAGAATTCCTGCAGTCTTTCCAGAAAAATCCTGGAGCTGCTGAAACATTTAAATAAGACTCATCAAATTTCCAGCCAGCCTGCACAGATCCATCACTATAAAAAGAACACAGACCAATGTTAAAGAGGGGTGTCCTTCCACTTAGATGGTTATTTATTGGAACAGATACAAAGGCTTGGTATGGCCTTTTTAAGAGTCATAAGTAGCTATCATCTCACTTTCAAATAATACTTCGAAGTATCTTAACTCATTCTGTGCCTTGTTGTTGATCATATCCTTAATTCTTTTGAGAGTTCTTATTTTTCTGTTCTAGAAGATGTTTATGGGAGACAGTTCAAATCCCCAAGCCCATGGTAGTGCCCTTTTTGCTGACTATTCCTTGAATTACAAAGAAAGTACTCAAAGGGTTAAGCTGAATTTGTGTGGATCATCAGTGACATCCAGTGGCTACTTAGGTGATCACAGGTGTGCAATGCCAATCCAGCACACTATAGTAGAATGACATGAACTGAAATGGACATTAACTATTTCTTTGTCCAGTTGATCTCTTACTCCTTGAAAAAATATTATGCATTTATTTTGGAACATTATTATATTTAAGCATATCTTTCTCTTCTGCAGAAACCAGTTCTTCCAAGTGTACCTTGTCCATCACTTCACCAAAAGCATGAAATAGAATTGCCCAGAAGACATCTCTTACATTAAGAGTACATAACCAAACAAAAGGGGCAATCTCATAGAGGGGAAGGTGGAAGGGAAAGAAAATAAAAAAAGATAAAAGGTTTTAGAACCCTTTCTATGACCCTGTAACTCAAAATCATATTGTCTAAACTACATGGTGAACTGGAACACCAACACAAAAATGGGAAGGATAGGTGGTTTTTACTTGTTACTTCACAAGATTTTATTCAGTCCAAGGCTTAAATCTCTTCTTCTGGTCATAACTAATGAGACATCTTCCATTCTTAGACCTAAAATGAAAGCCAAAATGATTGAATCAGTTCCCTACCACGGTTCCCCAAGACAAATATTTTTTTTGGTTTTTTTAGTCTTGTATTGTTTCTACATATACTGAGCTGTCTTCTCACATCTGAATGTTATTCCTAGGCAGTCTTCACACAGTTTGAGGTTGTCAGTTATAACCGTGGCTGTATTGTCCTTGAAAATTGTCAAGCTCTGCTAGAACTGTAAAACTTTCTTCTAGCTCTTCAGATTAGCTCATGCTTCCCACTCGTATGTATTATATTTATGAGCCATGTGAATAGGGTGCAGGTCTCTGCCTTTCCTTGGTGGCCTGTCTGTCTGCGTAGAGATTTATAAATCTATTTCAGACTTCAGCTAAGGAACCTTCTTGTCTACCTGATAGCCTGCCTAGACACCACCAAATAAGTACATTGTATTGTACGAACCAAGCAAAACAGAAAACTTGTCCAGCTCACTCAACCTCTAAATTAAAGCCATATTATGTTACCTTCTTAACCATTAAACATAAAAAGGAGGAAACCCCCCACATCTTGGTACTATAAATAATTCACTAACCAGATCTCTAATCATCACCAAAATTTATATAAATCATTTCAATGCTCAGCACTTCTAAAAATTCAGAAATTTTCAAATTCAGATGCTTTTCAAACCATACTAATTATTTCAACCTCACCCATGTTTAGTTATCAAAGACCACATACATCAAAACATAAACACTTTATCCAATGAAGATCTCCTGGAATAAAGGCCAGATGTCAATTGTTAGTATTTTAATAACTGGCCAACAACCAATGAAATGCCAAGTACTATATCATTTTAATACATAAAGAATTACTTATTCAAAATTACAACATCATAAAGCAATGTATTTCTAATACAGCCATGAAATACCTTGTTTTCTCTCCATGTTTAGAATACTCCAAACACTGGTCCTTACAACATAACCCAAAAGACAACAAGCAAATGCAAAAGTGTGAGGCAGCAAATGGAGATCTTACTTATCAGTGTGAATACTTTTCCTGTGACACGGCTATTAATCTCTATGAATTTTCTGGTGCTGTCTGGATATACCAAAAAAGAGTTTGTTCCCTTAGTTACGATAATGTATCTTCCCACTTCAGACATACAGCTTCAGTCTATAAAAAATATTATAATGTTAAGATCTAATAAATTCTTCATCATTAGTACAGTGCATATTTCATGTATGTAAAGAGATTAAGGAAAATTATTAAATTACTGCAGTAAATTAGAAGGTTAGAACACCTACCAAAATCAATATAGGAAAATAGAAAATAATTCTACATTTCTGTCAGGTTGTGAGATAGTTTCATCTAATATACTGACAGATAACATCTTATTTTCAGTAGAAAAGATCATCAGGAAATGGGTTTATTTCTTCCACATATCTACTTTTAAGGGAGACAGTAAAAACACTGACATAGCTTTCAAAGTATTAAACAACACTATTTTAAAACATAAGTTTAGAAATTGACTAAGTCATATAAATTCATCTGCAAATCAAAACAGTCTGTGGGAAAGAAATCCGCATAGATCATTAGAACTGGGTACACATTTTAAAATACTTGCTGTCAGGCATTTATATAATTTCTCTTAAGTTCTCCTAAATATTTGCTCTGAATTGAGTCTAAACCCATTACTGAAAAAGAAAAAAAAACAAAATTTATTATGTAAAAGAGATGGCACAACTTCAAATCACAATTGGAAACACTTTCAAAGGCTTCTAAGGGATGAAACAGCACCAGATGAGGGAACCTCAGGGATAGTTTACAAAGATGTCTGTTCTTCAATCACTCTTTAACTTGAATGAAGTAAAATTTTGTGGCTTTTGCCAAACGTAAAATACCTCTTATAATAACAAAAGCAAGGCTAAATTCCCTCTTGTATCTTTTCTCAAACATTAAGTAAAATTTTTTGCTGTAACAAAAGCAGTTCAAAACATGCACTTAGAAAAAGTTCTCTGTAAAAATGGTGCAGTAATGGAAAAAAAAATCAGTTTTTTTAAGCAGAAATAAAGCTAAATATACAATTGCTCTCTTTTGCATTCTCTATCTTACCAGGAAATGAGAGGATAATTGCAAAAATCTATTCTGAAGTTTCAAAAACTTTGACAGAATGTCATGTTTCACTAATCAGGAAACTCTATATTCAAATCCTCTTCGCCATCCCTGCCCTGAAGGGTACAGATTATTTTACCATTGCATTTTGCTCAAAAATATTGAGTTTTAAACTCACAGGAGTTCCATTGGTCCATCACTCTGATCTTCTCCATAGCACAGCCTGTCATGTAACATGCAGATTCCTATGTCTACTGAAAGTATTCATAAATATTGAACATCAGAATGTGCCTTCCTTACCGAGTTTCAAAACATTACACTGTACAAGGGACCCTCTTTGTCAGGAAAAGTGAGATGGTATTCCATGAGCTTGATTTACCTAATTTCTCCAGTTTTATGTTAACAAATTTCTATAAGGTCGTCCATTGTGAAAAAGGAGCACAGAATATTCTGCCAAGAAAAAAAAGAAACAATCTCTACTTTGTCTCATATACCTGACCCTTCTGCTGATACATGTATTTCTCTTCATTTACAGTCCAGCTTAATATGTTGTAGTTTGACATCTTAGCGTCTGATGCAACATTGCAAGTTTCTGTAATGCTAAATTGGAAGTCAAAGAGGAAAAAGTATGATTTTGTTATCAGATGGAAAGATGAGCATGAGGAAGTTTGATGGAATGTTTAACATGTTTTTTAGAGAACACTGCGAAAATGACAAGTCTATTCCTTAATGCAACAATTTTCTTATAGGTATCCTCTACTTTTCAAAGGCAGACCTCAGGTCAGATGCTACCATGTTTTCTAAGAAACTGAATAGCAGCTAACTTTGAAAGTAATCCCACTATCTTTGTGGTAAGGGAAAGTAAACAGAATCTGTTCCTTAATTAATTTGTTATCAAAATGATAAAAAACAAATTCAGAAAGTTGGTAATTGGTTAGCTGCCACCTACAGCAAGAATAATGTTCTATGGATCTACCAGAATATTTTTTTCTTTTTTTTTTTTTAAACTTATTCATAGATCGTGGAATCATAGAATGACAAAATCATAGAATCATTAAGGTTGGAAAAGATCATCAAGTCAAACCATCAACAAAATAGCAACATACCTCTTAAACCATATCCCAGAGCGCCCGATCTACACATTTTTTGAACACTTCGAGGGATGGTGACATCACCACTTCCCTTGACAGCCTGTTCCAATTCTTCATTACTCTTTTAGTAAAGGAATTTTTCCTAATACCCAAACTAAACCTCCCCTGGTGCAACTCGAGGCTATTTCTTCTCATCCTATCACTTAGTATCACTTAGCAGAAGAGACCAGCACTGAGCTCACCACAACCTCCTTTTAGGTAGTTCTAGAGAGCAATAAGGTCTCCCGTTAGCCTCCTCCTCTTCAGGCTAAACAGTCACAGTTTCCTCAGCTAATCCTCATTAGACTTGTTCTCTAGACTCTTCACCAGCTTTGTTGCCCTCCCCTGGATACGCTCCAGCAGCTCAGTATCTTTCTTATACTGAGGGTCCCAAAAGTGGACACAGTATTCAAGGTGCAGCTTCATGAGCGCCTAATATTGGGGCACAATCACTTCCCTGCTTCTACTGGCCACACAATTTTTGATACAAGCCAGTATGTCCTTTGCCTTTTTGGCCATCTAGGCACACTGCTGGCTCATGTCCAGCCAGCTGTTGACCAGCACCCCCAAGTTCTTTTCCATTAGTCCAGCCACTCCTCCCCAAGCCTGTAGCGTTGCATGGCACTGTTGTAACAAAAGTGCAAAACCCAGTACCTGGCCTTGTGGAATCTCACGCAACTGGCCTCAGCTCATTGACCCAGCCTGTCAAGGACCCTGTGCAGAGCCTTCCTGCTCTCAAGCTGATCGACACTTCCACCCAATTTGCTGTTATCTGCAGACTTACTGAGGGAGCACTGAATTCCTTCATCTAGATCATTGATAAAGACATTAAACATGACTGGCCCCAACACTGAGCCCTGGTGAACACCACTTATGGCCAACTGGATTTAGCTCCATTCACCACAACTCTCTGGGCTCAGTCATCCAGATGGTTTTTTACCCAGTGAAGAGCACCTAAGTCATGAGTTGGCAGCTTCTCTAGGAGAAAGCTGTGGGAGGCTGTGAAAGACTTTACTGAAATCCAGGTAGACAACATCCACAGCCCTTCCCTCACCCACTAGGCGGGTCACACGGTCATAAAAGGAGATCAGGCTGGTCAAAGAGGACCTGTCCTTCATGAACCTATGCGGGATGGGCCTGATACCCTGACTGACCCTCATTTGCCTGATGAGTGCATTCAAGGGTCAATAGCTCCATAATCTTTCCTGATATCGAGGTCAGGCTTACAGGTATGTTCATTTTCACTCTTGATTTTATAAAATCCTTATCTAGCCTCTCTATATTCTATGTAATAGGGGAGAAGGTGAAAGTTCAACCCAGTTTCTTGGTGACTACTATTTTTTGATAAAAAATGTTCTTTGATACATAATAGAATAACCCAGAAAGAACCAACTATCTGTCTCGCATTGAATAAGAAAATCTGCCAGTTTGGTCAAATTTTACACATTGAATCTTAATCACATTACTTTCTTAATATCTTGCTAAAGGTGTTCTTATATAAATCCATACCATTTATTCACCAGCCCTCCATTTGCTTTCTAATCCTGGCATGACAAAAATCATATGTGTTTAGAAATTAAATAATTACCAGACAGAAGTTTTGGAAGAACAGCAGATATACAAATACCAATTCAGGACCCAACCCACATATTTCATTGAAAGTTAAGTATTTGCTAACAATGAAGTTTCTCTTTGAATGCCACAACGGTTGTGCTGTATCTTGCTAAATAGGGCATAGTAAGAGTCAAGAACCTTGTGTTGGAAGTGAATATTTCTTAGATCACTATAAAGCCTACATAAGATGAAAATACATCCACATTTTTTAATAATACTTTTACAAAGTTATTTGGAATACTGTGTAGCCAAACTACATTAAAAGTGTGCCCAGACCCTTGCATCGTATAGCTACAAGGAAATACACTTTTGATTTAAGATACTGATCTATATTTATGTATTTCATAGCTTCCTATTGCAGATATAAAAAAGTAAAAAATTACAGTCTCCATTCCCATAAGTCCGCTTTATTAGCTAAATAAAAATTGTGTTATATTATTATTACATTAAAAACCAAACTATCAAAATATAGTGGAAATATTTAATCACATTTGCTCTCTATAGATCAGAGACTGAATGCATATCTATCAGGGATTAATATTTCTTGTATTTTGTTATTCAGAAAATGAGAACCTATTTTTGATCTGTTACTCTACTTAATGGGTAGTGATAACACGAACTTTCATAGCATTAAAGCATCTGTGTGTTACTGAAATCGGAGAGATTGTTTTTTTCCTGAATATTTGCATTTACATCCATTTTTATTTTTTTACCATGGAGACTAACACTACGTTGCAATGCTTTGTAGAAGCTGCCATTTCACTTCTGTCCACAGTCATAAAGTTTCTACATTCACAAAAAAATATGTGGCTATAACAGACTGAAATGTCAATCATATCCATCATATTTGAGAAGTCTTGGCGGTCTGGTGAAGTTCCCACAAACAAGAAAAGGGGAACTATAACTCCCATTTCTAAAAAGGAAAAAAAGGAAGACCCAGGAAACAACAGGCCAGTTAATCTCACCTCTGCACCCAAGATGGAAAATGGAGATGGAAAGGGAGATGGAAAATAAGGAGGTGATTGGTGACAACCAACATGGTTTCACTAAGAGTAAATCATTCCTGATGAATTTGGTGACCTTCTATCATCAGGCTGCAGTAGTGATGGATAAGGGAACAGTAACTGACATCATCTCCCTGGACTTGCGTAAAGCACTTGACACTGTGCCACACGACATCCTTGTCTCTCAATTGGAGATAGATGGATTTGACAGATGGACCAGTTGGTGAATAAGGAATTGACTGGTTGGTTGCGCTCAAAGAGTTATGGTCAGCGGCTCAATGTCCAGCGGACACTGGTGATGAATGGCACTCCTCAGGGGTCAGTATTGGAACCAGTGCTGTTTAGTGCCTTTGTTGCAGACATGGAATTGAGGGCAATCTCGGCAAGTGGGCCAATGACACCAAGCTGTGTGACATGGTCAACAAACTGGAGGGAAGGAATGCCATCCAGAGGGACCCTGACAGGCTTGAGAGGTGGGGCTGTGAGAACCTCATGAATTTCAACAAGGCCAAGTGCAAGGTCCTGCACCTGGATCGAGGCAATCCCAAGTACAAATACAGGCTGAGTGGAAAACGAATTGAGAGTAACCCTGAAGAGAAGGACTTGTAGGTGCTGGATGAGAAGCTTAATGTGAGCCAGCAATGTGCACTTGCAGCCCAGAAAGCCAACTGGATCCTGGGCTGCAGCAAAAGAAGTGTGACCAGCAGGTCAAGGGAGGTGATTCTCCCCCTCTGCTCTGCTCTCCTGAGACCTCATCTGGAGGATTGTGTTCAGTTCTGGAGTCCTCAGCACAGGAAGGACAGGGATTTGTTAGAATGCATTCAGAGGAGGGCTACGAAGATGATCAGAGGGTTTGAGCACCTCCCATACGAGGACAGGCTGAGAGAGTTGGGCTTGTTTAGCCTATAGAAGAGAAGGCTCCAAGGAGACTTTATGGCAGCCTTTCAGTACTTAAAGCGGGCCTACAGGAAAACTGGTGAAGGATTAGAGAGCGTAGTGACAGGATGAGGGGTAATGGTTTTAAGCTGAAAGAGAATATATTTAAGTTTGATATTAGGAAGAAATTTTTTACTGTGAGGGTGATGAGGCATTGGAAAAGGCTGTGCAGAGAAGTCGTGGATGCCCCATTCCTGGTGGTGTTCAAGAACAGGTTGGATGAGGCTTTGAGTAATGTGATCTAATGGAAGGTATTGTAGCCATTCAGAGATAGCGTCGGTTCAAAATGTTCTGGTCAGAACAGATAAAAATGAGACAACGCTCTGATATTTCTGTAAAGTAAAATGAAGATATCTTTCACAAAACTGAACTTTTCCAATGCTAACATTCCTTGAAGGAGAAAAAAATAATAAAAATAGAACAGCATAAACCCAATTAAGTTAAAGGTTAGCTGATGGCTGGCATTTCTGCAGCCATGTGAAGCACAACCAGAGGAGGCCTCTCCATTTGCACAGTAACATAAGCAGTACATAACAACTAACAACTTGATTGCTATATAGACATGTGCAGTAATTTCTGCAGTAACGTTCCCATTCAGGGTATATTCCCTAGAAGCAGCCAATTGAACAGAAACTCTACTCAACCACATGTCAGTGGCAGAGTTAGTTTATTGTACCTGGGGGAAAATGTCACTTCCTTAAAAAAGCTGCAGTAAATTATATCCAGAACAACCAAGGAACTCAAGGAAGTGTTCTAAGAATACATTATCACTTTTTACAACAGATAAATTCCAAAAGGCACTGTGTAGTCAAAGAAATTAACTATTAAACATAGTTTAAGAATTCGTAGAGCCATTTGAAATAATATATGTGGGCCTGGAGTTTAAAAAAAAGCAGAGTAGCAAAGCTAGAATAAAAATACTGAACTTGTCCTAAAAGATGCTGCATTAAGAGTGGTATGAAGCCATTCCACCATCTCCTTTCTTTCAGGAAAGAAAACAGATGTTAAAAAAAATAGCGTCTCTATATGCAGGCAGACTATTATGTTCTGTAAATAGGTTTAAGATGTCCTAACATTTTTGAGGCTTTTTTATCTCTTGCTCATTTACCTCACTTTAGATTACTTGCATACTTTCCCCTCTTTCCATTAAATTATTCAAGAACTCCTGTTTATAAAGGTCACAGTCGTAAAAAAACAGGGAACAGGAGAACTGGCATGTGATTCCCAGGACCAATGAGGCAGCACACAAAGTGGATTGTGAAGGATTCGTAAAACATAAGGCCGGAAGGAACCATTAGATCATCTAACCTGATCTGCAGTACATGATAAGTCATTATATCTCACTTATACCCTGTAATGAGCTCAAAGCCAGACACAGAGAACCTTTCAGCTTCTGCTATGATTGGTAGTGTTATCTGTTTGGCTGCTGCCCGCAGTTATTATAGCTGCCAATCAGCCAGACTAATTGCTAGTACCTCCCATTATGATGATCCTGTACTTCATAGAATTATTTCTGTGTACTATGAAATAGAATTTGGGGATATTTAGTATTTAAAGAAAGAAAAGACAGCACTCATTCCAGCCCTTCCAGCTTCTTCCTTGTTCCAGTGGAAGTACAATCTGGCCCCAGCATTGCCTTGGGGATGAAACAGAGACAGAGGTTTGAACAAGAAGAAAGAACTAAAATAAGGCTCATGAGTTTTTTATGAACTAGTGTTTAAGATAAAACAAATTTTTAAATAAAAGTCCGACTTAATAGGGTTTGCTATTACTTACCGTATGCAGGAAGTACATGAGGGAAAACTGAGTTATATGAGTTCATAGCTAAAGAACTATATATGCTCGCAGCAAAATGGTTATTATATATGCTCATAAGAAAAGTATTATACATGCACACATGATTCCCTATGTCACTTAGTTCAGATTTCAAAGTTTCATAGTGCTTATCCCCAATTCACTTTCATCTGAACATCTGGAGTGAATTTGCTCTGGAGTTCAAACCTGAGGTTTCACTAAACAGACCCTCAGACATCAGGTTTTATAAAATAAATAATTTAATACAGGGATATAGGTCTGACTCAGGGAGAAAGAGTAATTCCATAGAGAGAGACCAACATGAACCAAGAACCCCCTAGACAGTTATACCTATACAGACAACTTACCCATCCGCTTACGCGATGGCTTGGTTCAGTAGTCATTTTGAGGTCTGGAGTCTCCTTGTTTCTTATTGGACTCCTTTGCTGCCTTTCAGACTGTTTCTTATTTTG
The DNA here is from genome assembly GCA_033556795.1 of Tapera naevia. Lineage (NCBI taxonomy): Eukaryota > Metazoa > Chordata > Aves > Cuculiformes > Neomorphidae > Tapera > Tapera naevia. The sequence goes on along the minus strand of JAUMJJ010000172.1, from coordinate 8,667,936 downwards.
TCTTGTTGCAGCTGGTGTTGATGGTCTGTATCCTTCAACTCTCTGTATTTTCCTGGTTTTCCTTGATTCTGGAGGCCATGTTTTGACTGAAGAAGTTGACTGAACACTGAAGATAGAGAAAGTTTTTAACTGGAAATTCCCAGCTTGTGCCCACTCATGTTGACAAGCCAAACAAAAAGTATACTAAATCACAGAATATGATAACCTCAAATGATTTATTCTATTTAAAATATTACTTATTTAGACTAAACAATTAATCCCTCTTAAAGAGGAGAAATGCCTTGTTGCGCAGTCCAGCTGCCATCCAGGGAAGACTCAAACAGGGCTCACCAACCATCTGCAATTGGTGAAAGATCTCATTGCTTTGAGGAGCAACCTTGAAAGGCTTCTCAGTGTAAGGGGAGATCATCACCATGCAGCAACACTGCCTAGCCAGGAAAGCTCAAAGAAGGTCCACTTAAGGCTCTCAGATTTAGGGGATAAAAGCAGGTGACTCATAGTCAAATTGCACATAATAGAGATATACATGAGGTTACTTATTGCTGTTCACTCTGTTGCTCTGTTCCTTGGGGGTTTACTACAGGAATTCTTGGTCTGGCTGCAGACAGGTCTTTACCTCCTCTAGAAAATGAACCAACTTGCTGCTGATTAAAGGGTTTGGGGTGGAATGCATCTGTCACACAGCTACATCATATGATTTGTTGTTTATAGATTCCAGCTGAGTTAAGTTAATGAAGCTGCTGCCTAATTAAAACACATCTTTTGGTTTTTTAGTTCATTTGCATGCCAGGGACTATAGTTGTGTTTGGCCAGTACTTACCCTGGTGTACTCATCACTTTCATTGGTAGTTTTGTTATAGTGTTTAAACATTTACATTGTTGAAAATAAAAGTAAAATACTTGTAAAAAGTGACTAACTTCTTGTTTGAATTTTTCTTACTTTAAGTTTCCTGCCACTGGTTCTTGTTATGACTTATTCCACTAACAAAGATAAGCCAATTAATATTCAGTGGGACTGCTAATACACTTCACTCAGGTCACCTTCCAGTCTTATTTCTGACAGTATAAATAGATGCTGCTTCTAAAGTTCTGCATAAAAACTCATTTTTGTGCAGTACTTAAATAATATTTGCGGCTCTGCTTTGTACCTTCTTCAGTTCCACAGGTGAACACCAGATTTGTGTGGAGCAAAGTAGCACTAATTTCAGCAGCACTGGACAGACAGGCAAATTCCCTGCTACCTCTACTTACCTGCACCTACATGCTCAAGGAGCATCAGAACCTTTCGGTCAAAGCTTGGCTTGGTTTGATCTGGTCACTCGTTCAGTAGAAACATGTATAACCCCTACAGTTGTTTTTAGTAAAGTTATTTCCCATTTCATAGATCTACCTCTCTTACTGTGTATTTTTTTTTTTACACATAAACCTCTGGCTATATTGTTTTAATTGTCTATTTAAACTGTGTAGTCAGTTTAGGAAACCAGTCTTCCTGTTTTAAGCATACTGCTAGTGTTTATGTTCCTCATAAATTCTATGAATTCTATCTATCTATCTATCTATCTATCTATCTATCTATCTATCTATCTATCTATCATTTAAACAAGAAGCTACTGAGAAAGTTATTGAATGATTTTGTGTTCAATACTAAGAGCTTGCAGAAACTCGCTAAGCAAAACCCCTTTGATATGCTTCCCATTTATGTGGGGTATTTTGATCAGCATGTTAATTAATTTTTGATTTAGATATCTCACTGATATCACAGCATTTATCTTTTTGTCAGAACTTTAGTTATTAAATACATTAAAATTATATATTCATACATTAATGCCTCATTCATACATGCTAAATGCCTCAGTAATAATTCAGCTATATAGTCACCTTTTTGAGAGAAATTTGTAAAAGATTTGTTTGATAAGACTTATTTGCTACAAACCCATGTTGAATGGCATTAATTATAGTCCTAAACCATACTTGCAGTAAACAGCTAGTGAAAAATACATCAAATAAAATGTTTGTACACTGTATTTGGCCTCTGTCAAGAGAAGTCAGTATGAGAGTTTTCATTGATTCTCTGTACTTTGGATAAGGCCTTTATCAAACACTCTAAAATAATGTACACATTAATTTAAAAAAGCAGTTTGTTCACTGACATGTCATGAACACGTAGAGGACTAGATTTAGTGAAAAAGCTTGCTTGCTACAAATGATTTATCCAGCTTCAGAGAAGATATATTTATAAAGAGTACTGAAATACTAGAGTTAATACTATTTCAAAGTCTTCCCTTTGCACTTCACTTTTATAATCACTGTTCATATTGTGTTGGCTTTTTACAGATAGCACTGATAGAAGAAATGGAATGCTTCAAATGTAAGTAAGCAGATAAATAACACAAGACTCATGGGTTGGCCTCAGTAGGAATTCTTTAGAAAATGTTGGATAAGAAAATGAATACCTTGTTGTTAAGTTACCTTTGTTTCATTTAGTGTGATAATTATTTGTTGCTTAAAGGAAAAGCATTGACATTTCCACCTTAGTCTCTGCTATATGAAAGATAGGCTTTTAAGATTCTCTTATGAGATGTGTACGATTATAATAGATACCTTTATGTTCTCCAAGTGTAAGAATCAACATCCTGTGGGATAATCAAGACATTTCAGGCTTCAAAAATTTCTACTGTGCCATTCCAAAGTAATTCTAATATTCCTGAAAGTTTATTTTTAGATGTAAATACAATCCCTAATTACTTCATTATATATTTCCCTACTTTTTAATCAATCAGGAAATTGGCAGGATAAAAATATCTGCTATACACTTTAATCACTATGTAGAACAGTTGTTCCCTTCTGGAAAGTTAACAAAACAGATGGTATGACTGAATGGGCTCATATTTCAGTTTTTAATCACATTCAGCACCACAGGTATTATTTCAGTCCATAAGATTTTTGATGTATTTACCTTAAAAACAATAAGGAAATAACATAAATTATAATTCAGGGCAAAAGCAAATGCCACCCTAAATATGTGCAGTTGCACACATGCAGAAATGCTTTCCTGAATTTTGTGCAAGCCATTTTTACCTAAAGACTTCAAAGTATTTTGCAAACTTTGAACATCACAAAGCTGCTGGGTGGATAGAAATGTTAATATTTTCTTCTTGAAACAGAGAAGTTAAATGACACTTGAAACAAGTACAGAGACATTCAGTGACTTGACCAAAGTCATGAACTGAGTCAGTATCAGAGCTAAGGATAGCACCTGGATCCAGTATTGGATTCTGATTCTTAAAGATGCCTTCTAGGAAAATCTGACGTCAAGATTGGAAACCTTTACCATTTTCTCTTCTTCTTCCAGTGTCTGTCACGGCCTGGCACCACAAGCATGTGGGTGCAATTATAGCCAAGAGAGCATTTTGCACACAGCAACAGTGCAGTGGCAGCAAGACTGTGCTAACACTGGCATAGTGTGTCCTGTGACTGTCAGCGTAAAGTGGTGATGTACCTCTTTGGTGCTTACACACAGTAATAACGGAAGTCACAAAAGGATGTCAAAGACAGCATTTCAGCCCTTTCTTTCTATGTTACCTTTTGACTCACACATACAAAATCTGCAAGCATAACTTTTTTTTTTTTTTTAAATCTAGATGCATAAAATCCGTGCTTGGAGATGGATGCATTGAATTGAATCTGGTAGGAAATCACCCATGACTCAAGCCAGTGATGCGTGCTTTTTACTCCAGAAAGACTTCTCTAATAATTTTATTTTAAAAGTATTTTTTTGAAAAAAAAGAAAAAGGATCTGTAGCAACCCTGGAGTTTCTTCTCTAGAGTCAAAAGGACAGTAGCTCTTCCTTCATTCAAACTCTTGAATGTGTAGTCCAAAAGTTAGCTACCTGAGCAATGAACAAACAAGGCACTGTGATAAACACATGAACGAAGGTAGCCTATTTAGCCTAGTCAGTCAAGTAAGCAGTATGTCCTTTCTTCTGTTAAAGCTCTTCCTTACACAGCAAAGCAGTCGTCTTATTTCTTGCTTATGTCTCTTTAAAAAGCAACTGTTTCACTGTTATTTGACAACACGCATAGGTTCGGTGTTTGACAAGTAGTCAGAAATAAGGAGACATACCCTTGAAAAATAAACAGTGTGCTGGTACATAAAGAACCACTAAGAGACAGAAACAAACTAAAAATATTGCAATTCTTTAATAATTTCCCTTACAAGGTTACTGAATCAAAGAGAAAGTCGTGGTTTTATCTCAATATCATTTCACCTTGCCTTCATCGACTCCCATGCTGCATTTTTACATTTTCTACCTATTTAAGGACCCACTGAGGAACATGTTCACACGTTCTTACTCATTTATCTTTGTCACTTGTAATTACCACAGTGGCCATTTTCTTGCTCGTGAATATTCCTTCTCTACTCCTCTTTCTTTCTTTCCTCTTAGGAGGAGTGTGACACTCTTAATTCCAGGCACCCTTGGCTACACCATCTGCAGGAAGATCAAAGACAGGGTCATATCCATCTAATAACAAGAGAGGAAACAATACTGTAGGTGAACACTCTATTAGCCTCCTTCTTCATTTTATTCAGGTCAGTGCTCAGGGACTTTCATATGTCTTTGAACAAATGGATGTGAAAATGAAAGACAAGTTACAAAGAAATAAGTTTCTTTTCTTACGCAAGTTAGGCTGATAGGTTGAACCATGCCAGTTTTATAATAGTATTTTCCCTGGGCAGCTCAGGAAGTATCATTTCTGAACAATCTTCACCCTTCAAAATAAAGCATAAAAATCTACTTCCATCTTGAGACTTGCAGCTATTAAAAAGATATCCAGAGGCTATAAACTGAAGACTTGTGTAGGATACTGAGGACACTTATTATTGACAGGAAATCAGTCTTCCATGATAGCTCAACTACAAAATCCCTATTCAGAGAGGACTAATTTCTCCTCTGGTGTAAACAGACAAAGCTTTAGTGACGCTGGTGGTGATGCATTAGTTTAAACCAGCAGAGAATTTGAATTAATGTCTTTAATTTACTTTGGATGCCTGGAACTGAAAGTTTGGGTCACCGCACTGCAAAAGCAGCCTGAAAATAAGGCTGGAATGGAGGGGGATTTCTGGCTGGGTCTTGGCATCTGTCTTCTGCACCACAACTCCACAGTATGACAACAGAGAAGGAAAAACAAGGAAAGCAGTGGCAATTCAGTTTGAGCTTAGGAGACTTTTTCATTTCTATCTGTCCAATCTCTTTCCATGAATTTTTGGTCCAGCTTACCACCCTAAAGACTAAAGCAACCTTTGTGATTCTCTTAATGCATGAGTTCAGCTGGTAAGTAACTGAGGCAGTCTCTGTGTGTCTTGTTAAAAACTGGTTATATTAGCTAAAAATAAGACCAGTGCTTTACTTGCTGCAATGAAATGCATGCACCTCACAATTTTCTGGGCAAAAGTTTCAAAGGTTTTTCTCAGTTTTTTCCTTTTAAACACAATGTTCCTTATATATTTCAGAGAAAGTCAGTGAAAGCATGGAGAAATATTTCCAAAACAGGAAAAAAACACGAAGATGCTATCATGTCAATATATTTGCATAAAAGATTTTTTATAGTGCTGATAATGCTGTCTCAGACACTTTGTCTAATGTTGGTAATATTGTCCCATAAAGTCCCATAAAGAAGTGTGTCCTCAGCGTGTGTAAAGTTTCTCAAAACATCATTGCTATTGATTTTTATATCCCCCAGCTGAGAGCTTGCTCCCTTATTACATTATTTTTTCCCAGATGGAATTACATGAACTCAACTTTTCATCTGTGGAAAAGTCCCAGGCAATTTACTAGAAAGTGTATTCTTGTTGCAGTGTTCTAGAGGATGTTTCAATGTTCTTCTTGGTAACAGCTTACTCTCCACTAACTCCAAGAAATTCTTAAGCGTAGTCTCAAACCCCACAAATTATTAATTTCTATGTTCAGCTGGCCATCTAAATAAATACCTAACTTCATGAATATGGGTAGTTTATTTGAAAATATTGAGAGTACTTTTTCACATGGCTAGTTCTAAGTTAATGGTAACAGCTTTGCTCAATTAGGATCATTGTACGTATACAATCCATAATTTTTTTTCTAAATGCATTCCTTTAATACAATAAAATATAAAATCTGTTGCTACATTAACAGTGCTTAATGAAATTAGTTGATCTATTCAATCATCTTGCAATTATAAACGAATAATTATTTTGACCTTTCAAGGTTTCTTCAGGTAGTTGTTGCAGTTCATTATATTTTTTTTTAAAATAACTGTGCTAGGCATGTCATTGTGGATCAATAGGATGGTAAAATGTATTGTATTAGGCCTGCTTGTCTGAGTAGAACTTGGGTGAGAAGAATAAAAATACCACATAACTTATTTTTGAATGCCTATCATACTTTAGTATGTAATGTTGTAAATTACAACCTATACTTTTCAAAAGAGAAAATAAAAGACAGCATTCAACAAGGCTTTGCTCTAATCAAGCAGTTTTATACAGATCCTTACCCCTGTTTAGAGTACCAGATGTCTCGTTTTCATGCATACAAATGTCGAGGCAGCAACTAGTGCATAGGAATAGCTGTTGGGGCCAATGTTTTTGTTAGTTTTGTAGGTTTTTTTAAAGTTAGTATTCGTTGAAATAAGCCACTGACATCTGGAAAACTACTTCTAAGTAAGTTTCAGCACCACATCAGACTATTGTAGCTACATTGGCTCAACAGCCCTACTTGGAATGGAGCCACAGACACGAGCATACTAGTACAGACTACAGATGCACACAAAATAAATAACAAAAAATAGAATAAATTAGTTCAATATACAAATAAATTACAAGTTTAGGATAAACAGACCAATAACAAAACAATGTCCATTGCCACCATTGCCACATTAAAATGAGAGCAATCTGTCTTTTCCTTCAGAATGCAGAGGAAGAGAGGCTGAGAATATGAGTCTAAGAAATGACACTGATGCAAAATATTCCTTTCGAAGCTGAGATATTTTGAATCAGATGACAAAAGCCTATTATTTTCAGGGCAGCTCATTAAAATGTATGAAGGTGTTGCCAGTATTAGAAAGACACCACTTACAATAAAGTCAGTAAATTTCAGAGAAGGTCATACCAGAGATCCTACATCAGGTGAAAAATACCTATATGGTGCTATAATGGGACTCAAGAATGAGCTGGCAGAAATTCAGGTTTCTTAGGTCACCTGTCATCATAACAATGACTGCTGGTCCTAAGAGAAAGAGGAACGTATTTTAAGAAAGCCCTCTGTGGATTCTGCAGTTGTCTTCAGCTGCACAAAGTCAGAGCCCTTGTCTGTTCCAAAATAAGTTCAGATCAGTAGCACAGAGGTGCTTTGCCAAGTGCCGTGGACCATGCAGTTCAGTGGACAGTGAAATAACGTGGTCAGAGACTAACATTCTGTAAATGTGCATGTTCTGCAAATCTGGAGCTCAAAAATCTGCATTTATGGTTAAAGTTGTTTAAGGATTTTATTGAATTGCTTTTGCATTCTGCTGGATAAGTGCTGTCATTATTAATTGCTTTTTCATTTTGCTATTTTACAGGGAGTTCTCTGAATTGTCACAAATCACAGGGAAATTTTAAATTCCATGGGACAGGAGCTGTCATTGGCTTTCTATTTGTAAAGTGCCTAACAGAGTAGCTTGTTTCCTGATCCATCTAGTACAACAATTTTGAATAAAATAACAATCGACTATCTCAGTTAACCTTTACCTGAGATAAACATAAATAACAACATACACAGACTTCCAATAATAAGGTAAAATCAGTACACATTCTCCATATGAACTCTCCTTACACAGATTTATGATCCAGGACAGATGGTGAGGAAGTTCAGTCTTTCTGTAGTATGAAGAAGGATTTAAGGTCTTGAGTTAAATGTTTTCTACGTCCTGAATCTATTGGCTTCTTAACAGTTGAAAGGGGGACTGTATGATCCAATTTTCCATACAGTTTTGTTATAAAATGAGCCCGAAACATGTTTAATTGTTCATCTTTTCAGCAACCACAGCAGTAATATTATGGTACATGTAAGCTATTGCAAGTATCACAGTTCATGTTGATGTATGAACTAGAGTTTCCATTTGAATTAATTTTCCCTGTAGTTTTCCATTAAAGGCAGGACTTTGCTCAAAATTACAGGAACTAAAGTAAATGAGTAAACTGTTTAAGATCTTTCTGGATGAAGGGATTAAGTGTACCCTTATTAAGCTTGTGGATGACACCAAGGTGGGTGGTAGTGTTGACCTGCTTGAAGAAAGGGAGGCACTGTAAAGAGATCTGGACAGGCTGGATTGATGGGCTGAGACCAACGGGATGAGGTTTAACAAAACCAAATGCCAAGTCCTGTACCTGGGGAACAACAACCCCATGCAGCGTTACAGGCTTGGGGAAGAATAGCTGGAGAACTGTATGGTGGAGAAGGACCTTGGGGTGTTGGTTGACAACCGGCTGAATATGAGTCAGCAGTGTGCCCAGGTGGATAAGAAGGCCAATGACATCTTGGCCTTTATCAGAAACAGTGTGGCCAGAAGAACCAGGGAAATGATCGTACCCCTGTACTTGGCACTGGTGAGGCCACACCTTGAGTGCTGTGTGCAGTTGTGGGCTACTCAGCACAAGGACACTTAGGTGTTGGAATGCATCCAGAGAAGGGCAACAAGGCTGGTGAGGGGGCTGGAGAACAGTTCATACAAGGAGCAGCTGAGGGAACTGGGGTTGTTTAGCTTGGAGAAGAGGAGGCTGAGGAGAGACCTCATCACTGTCTGCAGCTGCCTGAAAGGAGGTTGTAGCGAGGTGGGTGCTGGTTTCATCTCACATGTGACAGATGATAGGACGAGAGGAAATGGCTGCAATTTGCGTCAGGGGAGGTTCAGATTAGACATCAGGAAAAATTGGAACAGCTGCCCATGGAGGTGGTTGGGTCACCATCCCTGGAGATGTTTAAAAGACAGGTAGATGAATTTCTTAGGAACATGGTTTAGTAACTAGACAGGTATGGTTGGACTCGATGATCTCAGAGGTCTTTTCCACCCAGGCGATTCTATGATTCTATGATCTTGTGAAATTCACTTAGTTGTTGTAGTTTTAATCAGTCATGAGACCTTTCATATAAGCTAAAATATCAAGAGCTAAGTCACATCATAAAAAGCAGGTCTCATTTGAGGGTGACATTCAGTCTTCTGACCACTTATGGGTTTCCAGCAGCCTTTGAAAAAATGTAATTTTGTAAGTCATAACACAAGACTAAGGAATATGAGTGCCCAGGATGACTGGCTTGTCCAAGTGCTAGTTTTAACTTCAAGGAAATAAAAAACTCCCGGTGCTTTTTTAACATGAATTGAAATCTTTAAGAAAATCGTACTTCCAAAAGCAGCTGGAAAGCAGTGTAGCAGTGTTCCTTTTTATGCCTACTAACAGAATAGGTGCAGCTTGAAGTATTTTTATTGTGACTTTATTTCTTAGAAAATAATCTTTGTTAAAAAAAAATTGGAAAAAATACCCAGAATGGGCAATAATGAACTTTGGCTGAAATAAAGACTGCAGTTTCACAAGTTTTTTCCTTTGGTTTCTGAAAGAAAACATTCTCATTTTATACTTTTATATTTTATCATATGTACTTAAGCTAACAGCTGATTCGAACAAATCATTGGATGATTTGTGTGGCTGATCGTAATGGAAACCTAGCAAGTGAATTTCAGGTACTGAATACTGAAATATCCTTAACTAATATCTGTAAAAATTACTATAAAATTGATGCTGACTGTCCATAATATTCTAGAGTTCAGACAGTACAGGCTTCAGGCCCTGAAGCAAGCTGAACTATAAAATCCAGCCATAACAATTTCAGTGGTCATATTGATAGAAATACACCATACTTTACCTCTCTTAATTCTATTGTTGTCCTTGTGAGCTCAGCAAACCTGTACAAAACCATCACTTTATGTGCCTCCATGAAGTTTTACCTTGCCTCATAACAGAATGTGGCAGATAAAATTTTGAGCAGGCAAGCTTGCCAACTGAAATTCTGACTCTCCAGTAAGAAAATTTGCTGTACAAATCACACATCCCAGAGCTTCATCTGAATCTCTCATGTCTCCTTTGGAGAATATTATGGTTAAAAACCCAGAAGGTTCTTAGAGTGTATTAAGGACTGCTTTCTGTCACAGCTGGTGAGTGAGCCTACCAGGGGTGAGGCTCTCCTTGACGTGCTGTTTACAAACAAAGAAGGGCTGGTGGGTGATGCTGTTGTCGGAGGCTGTCTGGGGTGTAGTGATCATGAGATAATTGAGTTCTCTGTAAACAATGTAACAAGAAAAGCCAGAAACAGGACATCGGTGCTGGACTTCCGGCGGGCAGATTTTGGATTATTTAAGGAACTGGTCAGGAAAGTAACCTGGGAAATAGTTCTTAGTGGCAAGGGGGTCCAGGAAGGTTGGATGCACTTCAAGAATGAAATCTTGAAGGTGCAGGAGCGGGCTGTCCCCATGTGTTGTAAGAAGAGTCGTAGGGGCAGACGGCCGGCCTGGATGAGTAGGGAGCTTCTGAAGGAACTAAGTAAGAAAAAGAGGATGTATCACCGTTGGAAAGAAGGGGACGGAAGCCAGGTCATGTTCAAAATGTTAAGTCGTGTAGGAACAAAATCAGGGAAACAAAAGCCCAGCTGGAGCTCAAATTGGCCACTTCTGTTAAGAATAAGAGTTTTTATAAATATATCGATGGTAGAAAGAAGGGCGCAGCGACCTCCACTCCTTGTTCGATGTGGAGGGAAATGTAGTAACCAAAGATGCAGAGAAGGCTGAGGTACTTAATGCCTTCTTTGCCTCAGTTTTTAACAGCAAGGATGTCAGCTCGCTTGACAGTTGGCCCTCTGAAGTGGTTGATGGGGGCAGGGTGAAATATGGCCCTCCTGCAATCCATGAGGTGGAAGTCAGAGACCTGCTGAGCCGCTTGGACCCTCATAAGTCTATGGGGCCGGATGGGATCCGTCCTAGGGTGATGAGAGACCTGGCTGATGAGCTTGCTAAGCCGCTCTCCATCATCTTTCAGAAGTCCTGGCTCTCTGGAGAGGTCCCAGAAGACTGGAAGTTGGCCAATGTGATGCCCATCCACAAGAAGGGCCGTAAGGATGATCCAGGTAATTACAGACCTGTCAGCCTGACCTCGGTCCCAGGTAAAATCATGGCGCAGATAATCCTGGGTGCAATCATGCGGCACCTGCAGAACGGTCAAGAGATCAGGCCCAGCCAGCATGGGTTTAGGAGGGGTAGGTCCTGCCTGACCAACCTGATCTCCTTTTATGACCATGTGACTCGCCTGGTGGATGAGAGGAAGGCTATGGATGTGGTATACCTGGACTTCATCAAGGCCTTTGACATTGTCTCCCATAGTAGACTCCTAGAGAAGCTGGCAGCCCATGGCTTAGATGGGAGCACTCTGTGCTGGGTTAGGAATTGGCTGGATGGCCGAGCCCAGAGAGTGGTGGTGAATGGTGTCTCATCCAGTTGGTGGCCGGTCACCAGTGGTGTCCCCCAGGGATCGGTGTTGGGTCCAGCCCTGTTTAATATCTTTATTGATGATCTGGATGAGGGGATTGAGTCCATCATCAGCAAGTTAGCAGATGATGCCAAGCTGGGAGGAAGGGTTGAGCTGTTAGAGGGTAGGATGGCCCTACAGAGGAACCTGGACAGACTGGAGAGATGGGCCGATTCTAATGGGATGATGTTTAATAAATCCAAATGTCAAGTACTTCATTTTGGACACAACAATCCCATGCAGAGATATAGAGTGGGGACAGAGTGGTTGGAGAGTAGTCAGGCAGAAAGGGACCTGGGAGTGCAGGTTGACAGGAAGCTCAACATGAGCCGGCAGTGTGCCCAGGTGGCCAAGAAGGCCAATGGCATTCTGGCCTGCATCAGGAATAGTGTAGTGAGCAGGACCAGAGAAGTTATCATTCCCCTGTACTCGGCACTGGTCAGGCCTCACCTTGAATATTGGGTCCAGTTCTGGGCCCCTCAGTTTGGGAAAGATGTCAGGATGCTGGCTTGTGTCCAGAGGAGGGCAACGAAGATGGTGAAGGGGCTGGAGCACAAGCCCTACAAGGAGCGACTGAGGGAGTTGGGGCTGTTTAGTCTGAAGAAGAGGAGGCTCAGGGGAGACCTCATTGCTCTCTACAACTACCTAAAAGGAGGTTGTAGTCGGGCAGGTGTTTGTCTTTTCTCTCAGGTGACCAGTGGCAGAACTAGAGGGCATGGACTCAAGCTTCGTCAGGGAAAGTTTAGACTTGATGTTAGGAAAAAGTTCTTCGCTGAAAGGGTGATTGGCCATTGGAATGGGCTGCCCAGGGAGGTGGTGGAGTCGCTGACCCTGGAGGTGTTTAAAGGGAGACTGGATGAGGCACTGAGTGCCATGGTTTAGATGATGGTTGGTGTTAGTGTTGGTGTTAGTGTTGGGTTATAGGTTGGACTTGATGATCTCAGAGGTCCTTTCCAACCTTATGATACTGTGATACTGTGATCTAAAAGCCAAGATCCATACATAAGGATTTGTCCATTACAAAAAAAAACCAAAACTCTTGCATGGATATTCATCAAGATGATCACAAGTTTGATTTTCTTTCTTTGTATTTTCATTTTACTCCCAAAACAGCTAAGATTTGGAGTTTGAGTTTTATTCTCTCTCTGGGACTCCAGAAGCCAAGGAAAGAGTTTTTTAATAAGCAATTAGCTAAAGGATATCTTCTGACCCCAGTTCATGTCATGACTTAAGGAGAGATACAGTGTCTTGTTATTATGAACTATACTTCATTGTGATCAGTTCTACCCTTATTGAAGTTCATTGCAGCTGGGCAACTGAGACCACAGAACAGTGGATAGCAAATTAACATTAGGTTCAAAGTTTTATTTTGTGATTTAGGACAGGAAAAGAAAACAAATGCATCAATTTTAAGGAAAAAAAAGATGATTCAAAATTTTGTGCTGATAATTTTGATAGAAAAATTACCACTTCAGTATTGATGTAGACATACAAATGCAGTAGACACCATATCTTTTAACTAATTCTTCACAAAAAAAGTCTTTGTTCCACTAGAAAATTCATTACATTCAGTAAATCAACATTAACAGCAGGTAATCAAATTCCCACCAGCACAACAATATTTTAAAGTACATTTTTACAGCTCTCTAGTCTTATCCTGGCTTTCAATAACAACAAATGACAGAGATGCTTTCCTTCTATTTTGTGGATTATTTGCATTCAATATCCAAAAAGACAACATTTTAAAAAACGGGGGAAGGATGAAGTGTTACACTGAGAGATCTCATATAATTAAGCTTACAGATGCATACATTTTTAATATCACAGACAACGTGGTAATTGACATATGTGACTCTGGATCACATTACAGGTTATAAATTATTTCACTCAATTGAAATGTGTTTAAAAGCAACTTCCAGACACTTTCAGTAATTCAGCTTTTAATGACTAGCTGTCTCTCCAGTGCTATTTTTGGTGTTAAAATAGTCTAAGAAATAATGTAATTTTCCAGGATTCTCATTGCATAAAATTCAGATGTTTCTAAAATACTTTTAGAACTCTCCCTTACCCCAACCACAGCAAAAATGTGAAAAGATTTCACTTACAACGTTTATGTCTTGCAGTTTGTTAAATTCATTTAGATGATCAGGGCCTCTAAACCAGCATTGATTTCTGAATCTAAAATAATATTAAAGGAATAAATCAAGAGATTACAGCATATATAGAAATACAAGATATAGCAACGATGTCCTAATAATTAATTCTTCCAGGTTTATACTAAGACCTTAAAGATACCATAGTTTTCCTATGAATCAAAATTAGTAGCTTGGGAAATTCTGTTACCCAGTGTGCCTATGGTCCTGTAGACCAAAAAGGAGTGTGTACAATTCAGTTTCAAATAAAGAAACTTAAAAGGTTATATAATCAGCACTGTTAAAATAAACAAATCCGTGTTTATGTTTAATATTGCACATTATTTCCAGCTGCAGGTAGAATCTGTGGGGCTTTAACCTATCAAAAAAAAAAAGAAAAAACTAAGGATGCCACCTGGTGTAATTGTCTAAAACACTTTGACATAAATGTTGCTACTAATGGAAAATTCTTGAACCTTTACTGTAATATACTTTATTTCTTCATTAAGAAGCAAGGTACAGACTCATCACAACCTTACGTAAAAACACCCAGTTTCAATTTCTCTTTTAATTAACCATAGAATCATAAAATGGTTTAGGTTGAAATGGATCTTAAAGATCATCCAGTTCTAACCCCCCTGCCATGGGTAGGGACACTTCCCTCTAGACCAGGCTGCTCAAGACCCCATCCAACCTGGCCTTGAATGCTTTCAGGGAAGGGGCATCCACAACTTCCCTGAACAACCTGTGCCAGTGTCTCATCGCCCTCATGATAAACAATTACTTCCTAATGTCTAATTCTGTATGTTAAACTCACCTTGCAGCCAGGGCATGGTTTTAGAAACAAGGTTTGCTTTTGCTGGAATAAACAGTTGTCATTAAGATGTTGGCTGTTTTTGCTAATGCTTTCAGACAATGCAGACACCAGTAATAGGGCTTCACTGAAAAATGTGCGGTATAATTTTAAAGGGATTGCTTTGATACAAGGAACAGATTTATAAGGCTCTGGATAATTATTGTGTAGGAAAAAATCAGGGTAGTTTTCTTACCTCCTTCCTGTAACTGTTCTTTCTCCCTTTCAGATCTCCTCTCCTTTTTAGTGCCACTGAAGCCCAAGATACTGAAAAAGTTATGTTCTGTCACCAGCATGTGTTCTTTTTTTTTTTTTAAGAATGTATTATGTTTGGTTTAGAGAATCTTATTTTTCTTTACATGATATTTTTAGTAGAATCAGTCAGGGATCATTTTATTGATTCTTCCCTAAAGATTTTGTTTTGTTGTAGTGGACCAAGATGCGTGACCTTCTTCTGCTTCGGGCTACATTTTAATTAATCACTATGAGCGGAAATGGTGCAGACAACATAAACTTCATTTGACAGGTGTTTTTTTCCATTGCATTTTTATTTGTTTGTTTTCAGATCTTTTTTTCTAAAGAATATTTAATGGTACCTAAGTGTGCAAGCTCGACTAACCTCCCCGTCATTACTGCTATGGACAAGGAACCCTCATGAAACTTCCCCTCAGGCAGAAATATAACCTTTTTAAAAAAGACAGGGTTTGTATTATGCCCTGCAGGTCAACTAAATAGTTTACAGACTGATACTACAGTTGCCCAAGTGTAACCAAGTGTCATTCAGCAACAAGACAGAAACACAGTGTGCTAAGACGTCACATTTTGATTCCACAGAATGGAAATCCTACGATAGGAAGAACAAATCCAGTCCTTCTCCAGTAAGTTTCATTTGAAAATTATAGAAACCTCACACAAAAAATAATCAGGTCTCCATATGCTAGCACTGGTGGAGTCAGTATTTCCTTTACTACTGCCACCATCTTCATCCTCACACCTACAACTCTGTTGCTGATGACTCATTACCACAGAAATACTGTGATACCACCGTGATCAAGTAGTCCTTTTCATAATACTTGTCAGAAGAAAGAACTGAGAGCAAATACAAGCAGCATCAGTAAAGTTTGAGAGACTATGTAAACTTCTTTCCTGGAGGTTGGATGGCTTAGTAGCAGTATTTTTTCCCTAAGGTCAGTGATTACCTGGTTGTTCATTCTTGCCTCTGACCTAAGTGGAGGAATCGCTCATCAGTAAAGACTGGTAGACATACTGAAGGTGTAAAACAAATCTGGATGTCTGGATGTCTGATACTTAAGGTTGCATTTGTCATGGGTAGAGATGGCAAGAACAAATTGGTATCAAAAGTACTGAAAGCAATTCCAGAGAGAGAGACAGAGAATTCAGTGGAGCTTGATCCATGACATTTACTTGGCTTTATCTCACCAAAGTAATGTGCACTACTGATTTTCAAGGCATTGATATGAGAATACGAGTTTTAAAAACCTAGAGGGTAAGTAGGACACTCAACACCTTGTACATGCAGAATCTGTATAATTTTTCTAGGCAGTGGGCAGACTATCATAACTTTATTGTTTCAGGATATAAGCCTATTATACTCTGCAAATGAATACAGTGACATTTTGTTGTATCGGTTGAAAAGATTAACAGCTCACAAAGCAAACTGCCGAGTGCGGCAAATTAAATACATTAAAGTGTGCAAGCTTAAAATTCTATACTCCCTGTGCTATAAACTTACATACAATACAGTTTAAAGGGTCTCAATAGCTCAGTTAATAATGCCCTGGCCTGTCAGCTTTCTGGACACAATTAAGGTTGCAGAAAGCCATGACAAGGTGTGTTTTTCTCAGCCATTAATGAATGCTGTAGGTAAATTGTTCAGTAAGAAGGTGGCCCTGAGGTATATTAGTGTCACAGTAAATGTGCTAGGATTATTTTAGATGCTATTACTAAAAACAAAAGCATTTTTGGATTAATGTCAAACAGCTTGAAAGTTTATCGTGGAGAAAGGCTGGAATATTGAGATACTCTCGGTCTAAACCAGTGAGCTTTAGTAGAGCCTCTTCTCCTGTGAATGGTTATTCTCAAATGTTTTCTCTAGTGATATTTATCTGACGGAGGAACTAGGCCTAAAGACCACCTAGAAATTGCAAGAAAATAAGCATTAAAAAGACCACAAATCCTCACAAGTCCCAAGGATTTGACCTGGGGAGTCCTTCAGTAGCTGGTAGAAACAGTCAACAACCTGGGAAACAAATATTTTAAAACAAAGGTCTTGATCTCAGCTGATATTAAGTAACATTAATTAATGATAATTATTTAATTAATGTCTGGAGAGAAGGAGACTGAGGGAACACCTCTTTTATCTCTACAACTACCTAGAATGAGGCTGTAGCGAGGTGGGGGTTTGTCTCCTCTCCCTGGCAGCTAGTGACAGGACAAGAGGAAATGGCCTCAAGATGCACCAGGGAGATTTAGGTTGGATGTTAGGAGGAATTTCTTTACTGAAAGTGTGGTCAGACTTTGGAATAGTCTGCCCAGGGAGTTTGTTGAGTCACCATCCCTGGAGGTCTTTAAAAGACAAGTAGATATTGTACTTATGGACATGATCTAGTGGTGGACTTAGCAGGGCTGGATCGATGGTTGGACTTTACGATCTTCAAGTTCTTTTCCACCTGAAACTATTCTGTGATTCTATAATATTAATATTGATAGAATCGCCCTACTTTCTGGGGAAACAGCTATCTGGTCTACTTAATAGCCACACAAAATCCATGGTCCTTTTGACTGAAACTCTTCAGTAAAACAACATGGTATTAAGGAACCTGACTAAATAGCTAACAACAAATCCAAGGAGGCATACAGAAAGTTATTCAAGGCTTCATTTTAAGATGAGATTCAGGATGTTGTTTCTACTTAGCCCTTTTAGACTAATCTGTTCATTTTACAGGTTCTGAAAAGTGTTAATCAGTGCTATAAAATTATGCCCATAGATGTTCTCATTCATCAGTGCCTTTTTGCCACTTCTCACCCCAGCTGTATGTCTAGACCACAGTTAAAAAAACCATGATAGTTGTTTGCTAGAGCAAGAAGATGACAAAGCCATGAGAAGAAGTAGGTTTACTTAGCTGCAACATTTTTAGCCATGCCTGATGTTACATATTCCCCTAAATATATAATATTTATAAATATTTATAAATATATAATATCTCTTTGAGTATGCAGAGAAGTCGTTTTCCCCACTCTCGCTTTTTCTGCTCTGCTTCAGTGATACAGAGACTGTTGACTAGAGGCAAATCAGTAGACACCTTACCAGCATGAGTCAGAGCTTAGCAAATCCTCAGCTGCTTTCACAGATCCCTCATTGCCGGTCCTGATGGTGAAAAAATTGGTTGAGATTAGGAGTTGAGCATAGTTTAAAATGCAACATATTCTAAGTCAGTGTAAATCAGGTTGCCCAAACAGTGTCAAAAATAATGCTCCATAAAGCATTCCCAAGTCCAGATATCCCAGCTTCCTAGATGGTAGATCTGGCCCAAGCATCTTGATTTCCTTTCCACAGAAAACAGGAGAGTTTAAACATGTCACAGGATCTACGTCCAAATTCAGGAATGTGGCATAATTGTTGGGATTCTCAATTTAGATGTTGACTCATACACCCAAATAGCCTAACCTGCTTTTAATAGTGGAACAACAGGAAGAACATCTTTTTACCATCTTGATTTGAATGTAATTTTTGAGTTTTGAAATATTCTATGAAATATTTGACACTGCACCTGCTCTGGTTTCACAGCATAGTTTGGGCCAATTTCAGTTCTGATTAGAGTAGTTCTTTTACTATTCTAGCTCTGCTTCACCCCCGTGAATAACACCGATAGTCATAGAAAAATGAAAATTTCAAAACATACCAGGTGAATTAAGAATTGTTCTAAAGCTGGCAGTATTTTGGACCCATTTTTTCCTGCTAAAATTGAAAGAATGTCTTTTTGTAGTGAACTGTCTGAGTTTCTGACAGAAAAAAATAGAAAATAAGTGTATTTTTCCCTCTTCGACCACCTTCTTATATTTATCATTTTTCCTCAGAAATACTAAAGTTTACTGAGCCTTTTGGGATGTTCTGTGTCTGTTTCCATGAAGACCTTTTTGACACCATTTTTCCGGCAGCCAGCCATGCTGTCTGTAGTTTAAAATCTCAATGAATTAGGTTAATTTATAACGCCTTTCTAACACTAGTTCTTATTGACTCCACCAGGCCTCACTGGTGCATGTTAGATAGACCAGTCTCTATCCAAATGTCACAGGACAAATTTCATTAAATTTAGTGTACAGTAGACTTCTGAGAGAAGACAGAAGATTCAGCACAAAGGAATCCCTTGGAAATAAGTTCAATTTTTTTTTTCCATACTTGGACCAGAAATTTGAGTGAAGCTTCTGCATGAAACATGAGTTTTGTCCATGCTTGTAATTAATTTTATTTCATGTGATTGACCTTTGCACAAAGGTCTATAAGAATGTCTTTGAAATCTTATATATACCAAATTTCACTTTTTCTACAGTTTTTATTTAAAAAGATAATGGAATTATTAAGTATTAATGTTGAGTACCCACTAAAATATTTTATAGTTTAACATTTCTGCATAAAAGGTGTCATTCCTTTCTATGTCTTTTTGAGAAGAAAGGGCTTAAAAATTGTCAATTTTGTGCCTTTTCCTAACAATTAGCTTTATTATCCTTATACTTTAGTGTAAGAGATGTGCAGGTTTCTTGCCTTTGAAATCAAATGTTTTTGGGGAAACAGTGATAGTGATTCTTGAACCAAAGTCTCATTCTAGCTTCTAAGGACCAATAACCTCCTGGTGATTTTAATACATCCTGCTTTCAAAATGAAGAAATATAAATATATTTTTAAAAAAGGAGATTAAATAGTAAGATCATCTTGCTCAAATTAAGCTACCTTTTCAAAGAGAATTGTAATTTTACTCTGATAGTATAAAGAAAACCAGCCTGCTGGAATAACCCCAGCTATATTGGTTTCTGTGGATCTGATGCAGTATCCAGAGCAAAATCAGTACACAGCAGAAGGGAGGAAAATAGAATGAGTCAGTTGCAAGAGAAAAAGAAGGTAAGAGAGCAGAAGGAATAATTGGAAATCAAAAACACAATGTAGTATCTACCTGTGTCAGATTGCAAAAACCTACTCCACCCCTAGGCTGTCAATGGTCAATCTTCCTTTGATTTCAGGTTATTGATTTGGGACTGAAATCTCAAACTGTTCTAGTGATTTTCCACATATAAACAAAAGTTGAAATGTCAGTTCTTACTTCTATACAGTACATGGAGGTCAGATCTTCATCTACAGATGGTTTACAAATTACTGTAGTCCCCCATTTTAATTTTACAATGCCTCTGCCATGATTAGGAAATAAAACAACATGATCTTGCCAGCAGTTGACACAACTTATAATTTTTAACCCTTTTTTTATTTACCACAACATTATTTTTATTTGGGTTGTAGTTGGATGGAATTCATTCAAGAACCAAAGACGAATTGAAAAATACTGGTTTGTTTTTATTTAATCTTCTCAGTTCTCTGCTGTGCTGCCTGAAAGCATCTCATGTCAGATATCTCCAGCTAGCTCCTTGCCATGAATCTGATATCCTAGGATGCCTGACACTAGATGCAAAACCCATTTTCTTAGGCTCATGAGCTTTCAGCAAGGCAAGTGCTATAGTTATATTCAGATTATATGTTTTGGTTTTACCTATGGGGAATTTTGAAAAAAATATTTCTCCTTTTGAGGATTTTTTTCCTCTTCAAAAATGCCAGCAAAAGGACATTTCTGTTTCCAAATGCATCCACTAGTTTTGTTCATTTCCAATGAAAATATAAATCGTATCTCAATCAGCCAAGAGTCCTGAATTTCAAATCTTCAGAATGTAGAGGTCACCTTTTGAAAGTCTCAGGGAAGAGGGAGCTGCTGGTATGACTGAGCAGCTTAGTAAAGTAAAATAGAAGAAACTTCATCCAAATGAGAAGAAAACCATGAAGGGAGAAGAAATATAAGAGATATAAGAAATATAAGAAATATAAGAAATCGTGAATTCTAATGCAACTTAGGGTAGTATTGACTGTGGCTCATAGGTTGTATCACAAGACTTCATGCTATTTAAAGATTACAACCACAGACATGCATATTTTGTTCTTGAAAATCACTCTACAGCAAAAAGCCCATGCCCTTTCTAGATCAAATGCAGGATTCATAAAAGCTGGCATTTTCTATCAGCTTTAGAAGAGACCTTCGAAAGTCAAGGATATAATCCTTTACCAGCTCCTCTTCCTGAAAAATGTTTCCAATCTAAATTGCGTAAGCCTTTTAACTGTACTTGTAACTGATGGAAATAAACAGCTTTATTACCTTGAGTTAAAACCAACTTGACTTCAAGAAGCATCCACATGATAAAGAAAATTCTTTGGATTAAAGTACTTCCATTACAAAAGTAGTGGAAAGGTAAAATACAATTAGGCTCAGCTAGATCATTTTAATATTTGAATATAACCAACCGAGCTGGAACAAATTTTTGTGCTAGCACTAAGAACCTGGTGATAATAGGGTTACATATCCTCTGTAAAATAAAATGTGAAATTTACGTGCAAAATGAATATTCTCTTGATGCACACATACAACTCCTATTAGCATCAATGGGAAATATGTGTGTCTATCAAGAAGAAAATATACCCCATTAAATTCCCAAACATCATGTCAGTTACTGACGTCTATGCTCAGACAGCAAGAATTTTAATAACTCGGTTACATATACTGGTTTTCATAGCATAGAATGCTTTGGGTTGGAAGAGACCTTAAAGATCATCTGACTCCAACACCGCTGCCATGGGCAGAGATATCTTCCACAAGATCACATTGCTCAAAGCCTCACCCAACCTGGCCTTCAACACAGCTGAATACTGTGTCCAGTTCTGGGCCCCCCAATTTGGGAAAGATGTTAGGATACTGGAATGTGTCCAGAGGAGGGCAACGAAGATGGTGAAGGGGCTGGAGCACAAGCCCTATGAGGAGCGACTGAGGGAATTGGGGCTGTTTAGTCTGGAGAAGAGGAGGCTCAGGGGAGACCTCATTGTTCTCTATGACTACCTAAAA
Source organism: Tapera naevia (assembly GCA_033556795.1). Taxonomy (NCBI): domain Eukaryota; kingdom Metazoa; phylum Chordata; class Aves; order Cuculiformes; family Neomorphidae; genus Tapera; species Tapera naevia. Next base: position 8,646,192 of record JAUMJJ010000172.1, on the reverse strand, counting down.
GGAGGTTGTAGTCGGGCAGGGGTTGGTCTCTTCTCTCAGGTGACCAGTGGCAGAACCAGAGGGCATGGACTTAAGCTTCGTCAGGGAAAGTTTAGACTTGACGTGAGGAAAAAATTCTTCACTGAAAGGGTGATTGGCCATTGGAATGGGCTGCCCAGGGAGGTGGTGGAGTCACCGACCCTGGAGGTGTTTAAAGGGAGACTGGATGAGGCACTGAGTGCCATGGTTTAGATGATGGTTGGTGTTAGTGTTGGTGTTAGTGTTAGGTTATAGGTTGGACTTGATGATCTCAGAGGTCCTTTCCAACCTTGTGATACTGTGATACTGTGAAGGAGAGGGCATCCACAGATTCTCTGGGTAACCTGCACCAGTGCCTCACCACCCACACAGTAAAAAATTTCAACCTAATATTTAATCTAAATCTACCCTCTTTCAGTCTAAAATCATTAACCCTCATCCTGTCACTACAATCCCTGATACAGAATCCCTCCCCAGCTTTCCTTGTAGGCCACCTTTAAGTAGTGGAAGGCTGCTATAGTCTCCTTAAAGCCTTCTCTTCTCCAGGCTTAACAAGCCTAGCTCTCTCAGCCTATCCTCGTATGGCAGTTGCTCAAACCCTCTGATCATCTTTGTGACCTTCCTCTGCACTCACTCTAACAGATCTCTGTCCTTCCTGTGCTGAGGAATCCACAACTGAACGCAACCCTCCAGATGAGGTCTCAGGAGAGCAAAGTAGAGGAGGAGAATCACCTCCCTTGACCTGCTGGTCACACTTCTTTTGCTGCAGCCCAGGATCCAGTTGGCTTTCTGGGCTGCAAGTGCACATTGCTGGCTCACGTTAAGCTTCTCATCCACCAGCACCTACAAGTCCTTCTCTTCAGGGCTACTCTCAACCTGTTTTCCATCCAACCTTTATTTGTACTTGGAACTCCCTTGATCCAGGTGCAGAACCTTGGACTTGGCCTTGTTGAACTTCATGAGGTTCTCGCAGCCCCACCTCTCAAGCCTATCAGGGTCCCTCTGGAGGGTGTTCACTCCCTCCAACTTGTTGACCATGTTACACAGCTTGGGGTCATCAGTCAGCTTGCTGAGGGTGCCCTCAATCCCACTGGCCATGTCTATGACAAAGATGTTAATCAGCACTAGAGGAACGCCACCCATCGCCAGTCTCCATTTGGACATTTAGCTGTTGACCACAACTCTTTGAGCATGACCATCACAGTAATTTCTTACCCATCAAGTATTCCAACCATCAAATCCACATCTCTCAAGTTCAAAGACAACAATGCTGTGTGGGACAGTGTTGAATGTTTGCACAAGTCCAGGGAGATGATACTTGTTACTCTTCCCTTGTGCATAAGTGCTGTAGCCTCATGGTAAAAGGCCACTAAGTCCTTCTGCATCAAAGTTAAGAGAAGTCGCATTTTCAGCTCTAAAATGTAAGTGGTGATCATGTCTTCTACATCTCTTCAGCCTTTGATTAATGCATTTGGATAATACTTGAATTTATGCATATATATCATATTTCAGTTCTTTACATCATGATGTTAGGATTCATAATTAATTATTTAAAATAAAAAAGGCAAAAAATGGGTGATCTAAAACTCAGCAAAACACCATGAAGACATGTTGAGAGGAGACTGAGGTCAGAGAAAGCAGAGTAAAATGTTACTACAAATATAGGATGCTCTCAGTCAAACACCTCCCATTGTTGAAATAATAGGAAAAATAGGAATTTATGAAACCTTGGTTTATGCCCACCGATTTTCATTCCTTTGCTCTGACAGATTCACCAAGTAGTCTGTTCTTAACGTAAACAGTTCTCACCAAATTAATTTTTTTTCTACCTGAGAACAGGTCCTTTCCAAAATAAGCCCTTAAACTTATGTACATCTTCCGACAGAACATGACTCCTGTAAAGAACTTTGATATTACAGTCTTATCTTGGAGCGGTGTATTTCTGAATGCGTGAACTGACTGCTGTTAAAGCATGTGAGGTGTATTAAGCTGGCTTCTGGTTCAGACCACTATCAACGAAGAGGAAGCTATCCAGATGAGAGATGGAATAAGCAGCTTGAGCAGGAATGTGAAAAATGAAACTGATTGCTATGATATTTCAGAGATGTTGGGAAAAAAAGTAATTTGTGTTATTAAATATAAAAAGGCAATCTATAAACACATATCTATAAGATATCACAAAAAAAAATATCTAGTTAATTCAGAAAAGTCTAGTCATTCAGTAATCTTCAGCATTTAAGTGCTCCTTGTTGTGGAATCCTACACATCTAATTCGAACCATACTGTGAAAGGTAGAGGAAGCGAGAAGAAAACATTGGCTTTATATATTTTATTTTGTCTTAACATAAAACAAAATAAGCCTCCAGATTATTTGAAATAGTCCAAAATTAAAGAAGAAAATTCTCATATTTCAAGAAGTCATGTATTATTTTGTATTTTTATCTTTTGTTATTATCTACATTTTTCACATTATATAATTCATTACATTTTATCATTTTTGATAGAGTAGAATCCAAATGTCTTTGACTGAACAAGTGCCTATGTGGTAGTCGGTATCTCAGTACTAGAGGGTTATTTCCTTTCTTCACTGCTTTAGCCTTCGAGGAATTGATCTTAGGGACATGACAAAAATAGCTCAGGAAATAGGTCCAGACTCTCAAACTGATGTAACGCAGCAGTTCTGTGATTTCAGTAGAGATATGCCAATTCACACCTGCCAGGAAATCTGGCCATCACCCTTAAAATGGCTATTACAAGATGTATATCACTTCATGATGAGATTTATATTATCAAGCACATTCTGTGGAGTTTTCTTGCTTGCTTCAGGGGAATAGTTATTTACAGATGAGTCACTGACGTGTATTGAGCTATCACAGACTCTCCAGAGAATCATCAACCTTTTCTTCCATAGCAGCAAAGTTAAGATGAACAGCATTTTCAGCTCTAAAATGTCGCTGGTTTATTGGAGACAATGTCTTCTACATCTCTTCGGCCCTTTAATTAATATATTTGGATAATACTTAAATTTATGCATATATATTTCCATCCTGAAGCCTTTACATGATGATGTTAGGATTCATAACTGATTTAATTTTTTAAAAATAGGCAAAATATAGATAATAAAAACTGAGCAAAATACCATGAAGACACGTTGAGAGGATACTGTGAGGTCAGGGAAGACAGAAGTGAAAGGTTGCTAAAAATATAAAAATCCTCAGACAAATGCCTCTCAGTATTGAAATGGTGTATTGCAGTCAGTAATTTGTGAAACTTTGGTTTATTAGCAATTTACAATTTATTAAAGTAAGACTGTAAAATTCCCTTTAACACTTAATTATCAATTGATTAACAAAGTGATTAAAATGATTTAATGTATGTGTTATAATCAAATTGCTCAGCAACTTAGATTCAAAAATAACAAGATTCACTCCTATTTAATACATGTTATGGTAAGTATGTATGTAAGCATAGAGATATAGACATATTTATGTACAGGAAGATATAAATATATTTAAACATAAGAGAAGTACTGTTCCTGACAGATTGAGAGAAGTTTTCCCCTTAAGATTGGTGAGAATACTCACATTCAATGCATCGGAATTCCCAACAGAAGACAGTTGGTCCTCAAGAAATCTGAAAGATTCTTTGAGATAGGTAAGAATACTCACCTTCAAGGCACAAGTATTCCTGATAGAAGACAGTCAGCCCCCAGGAAGGGTATCTTCACCTAAGGCCTTTTTATTTGCTATGTAAGCAAATGAGATCATGGACTACATCTGAGAGGCATCTCAAGTCAGGGGGAAATTGCTGATCTCAGCCTACTGCGATCCAGAAAAGGCCTTCTATGTGATCACATACTTACAGGGTTTTGAGGTAATTGACTTCCATCAGAAATTTGAATATTTGTTTTGATGTGTTAATATTCACTTCAGATGGACTTCAAAGATGTCATACCAGTGGAACTTTCCAGCTGTTGCATGGACCACGTGAAGTGGGCCACAATCCAGGTCTTAGGTGTCCAGAGGAAGGTAACCAATGGTCAGTCTCTTTATTGGGCAATGACAAGGCTTCTTCCCAGGCAAGCAGTATCCCAAGACAACCAATAGAATGTCTAGGTGTACTGCATCACTGTGCTGTGATAGCGAGTATTGTCTCTCCAGTGTGCCTGATCAAGATGACTGGTTATCAGTCCCCTTCTTCAGATGATAAGGGAGTTTCTTTTCCAGTGATAGCAGTTTCAGGTAGGCTGAGGAGCTGCCTTGGCATCCTGGATGACAATTGGAACTCTTCTCCCTAAGAAGACTGTGTTCTGTTGGATCAGGTAATAGTCCAAATAAGGGAATGAAGATTTTTCCAAGTGCATCAAAAAGGTTATATAAAGGAGCACAGAGTGGTCTGTGTGACTAGCAGGATGGGAAGAAATCCCACCACCACATAATGCCCTTTTCTTAAATTTATACCCGTTCTCTGTGTAAAGATGTTCATAAGCTTTTTTTCGTTTGGTAGTTCACCTTGATTAAAACCCCTACTGAAAGAAATACAGCCAAAGGTGTCAATGGAAATATGCACGCTTTGACAACTTCCAGATGTTATCTGAATTGTGTCTTTCAGATTTCCAAGCCTGTAATGGTAGATCTGGTTATAAAAGGTGATGTTTTTCAGGTGCCATTGTTGTTCAAGTAGCACATGTGTCAGATAAAACTATCAATCCTGTACAATTGGTTGAAGTACATACTCTCCTTTCCTTCACAATGCATGAGTTTAAATATAAATTAAACAGTGTGTTCCCAAATTTTGTTCCAATAAAGTAATCTGAGATAAATGACAATTCCATACTATTTTTCACTTAAACATACCCACTTTCCAAAATGACTGACAGAAGACAACTGTTGAAACAGGTGAAAATCTGATAAAAGCCCCAAAGTTATAACTATTTGCAAGTAAAATGGAATTTTAAAAAGACTAATGTGTCCTTTTAACAATCCTATTCTACTTGTGATAGTGAGAATGTAAAACAAGCCGTTAGCTAGTTAAAAGCAGCTTGATTCATAATCCAAAGTTACTGTAAGCACCGGTCAGATGTAGATTGGAGTCTGACCCAATCTGCCATCTCAGCTTCTCCCTTTTTATCTGCGACTAGGCTCTAATTTTCACAAAACTGATTTTCTGGAATGCTGAAGAATAACAAAATTGAAAACTTTGCAATTTGTCATATTAATAAATGGAGTTTAATTAATGGTAAGAAAGAACCGGAAGAGACACAGTCCAGTAAGTCAATTCATCACAATATCAGTAACTCCATTTAGTGAAATAGAATAGAAGTGAAATCACAGGCTTCAGAAATATAGGGATTTATATGACCATCATTAGAAACTACATATTTGTATGAATAATTAAAATAATAACAGGTCTGTATTATGGAAGGATTTTAATTCGCACTGAGTTACTTCTTAGGGGGAGAGGGTAGGCAGAACTTCATCACCTGTACCTTGCTGTAGTTTTAAAATATATTTGGTATCCTATGGCAAATGATAACTATAAAATTATTATTTCACGTGACACAAGATTAAATTCTTACTCCTACTCCAGTAATTGTCAAAAGAAAGGATTCAAGTTGTGCCATTTACCATTTTAAATTGCAGGCTTTGTTCTTAGTGAGGATTAATTTTATGCTATATTATGTTCTTGTAATAATTTTATTATGAAGTGGAATATCAGGGAATGGAAAATATATTGTCTTATGTGCAATATTCTGTGAATTAGAATAACTGTAGTACCTTGACCTTTTCTATATTCTGTAATTTGACTGAATGGTCACTACACTTTTCCCTCATTAACAAACTGAATAACCAATAGCTGAATTGATGACATGGGCATGAAGTCAAGAAACAATAATGAAATAGTCGCAGCAGCATAGTATAGTAGGTGACTATTTCTAAGAGAACACATGAGCCATTAAATCTCAGAATCAGTGAGAAGGACTGGAATGAGAGTTGAAGGTGCACCAAAAAAAACCCAAATATGACAATAGAGCAGGCTTAATCTATTCGTATTAAGCCCTTGTAAAATTGTATTGCCATATGAAACACTAGAGCAAGTGAAATATTGAGGCTTAATTCAAACAATACACATCACTGGACTAGACAAGGTTTAAAGGTTCTTTAAGAAAGAATTTAATATCAAATATTTATAAGCGGATTTAAACTCTAATGAACTGACAGTCATCATATACACACAATAGTACAATGATAGAAATATTACAAATTAGCCATATGAGGCCATTGTCTAGATATTTCTTTTCAAGCAGACAGAATCCACACTGACAGTACTGTGTCAGTGGTATCACACAAGACAAATGTACATTATAGAATGGAAGAAATCAAGCCGTATCTTTTAAAAATAAAATAATTGTAATTATTTTACAGAACGTTAAGAAATAAAAATGCACTTTGAATCTATAAGATGTATTGACTACAATAAGATTCAAGAGATGTTATACTTATATACTGATTTATTTGCTATTCTGCTGGATTCAGTTTGTAACTAATTACAGTTAGCATTGTTTATCTGCTTATACTCAGCTTTAAAAATATTTTCAATCTTTTTGTACTACTAATTTCTAACCATGGTCTTTTCCAGCAGCTGCTAGGGAGATGTCTTGTCATGGATGTCTTCCTCACCAAAGTCCCAAGAGTCATAAAAGAAGAGTAGTATGTAGCCTTGTGATAAATCTGCACCACTGCAATTTCTAGCCAGTGCTGGTATTCTAGGTAATCAGAAGGAGGAATAAAAGGCCTTTAGTAGAGGATAAAAAGTAAGTGCTGTAAATTTGCAGCTAAAGATGATCTCTTGCTTCAATAAGGCTGTTTTTGATCTGCTATATTTGACCAGAATTAGCTCCACAGTTTTGCATTGGGTTACTTTAAGCTTGTAATATCATGGTCCACCCTCACACCAAGAAAAATTATTTGGTTTGATTATTTATAAAGCTAGGTAAAAAGTAGGTAATTTCTTACAGCTAGGTAATTAATTTTGCAAGCATAAAATTTTCAGATTTTTATTGTCAAAATCCTGGGTAAAGTGAATTAGAACAAGAAATTTTACACTTTCTCCCAGTTTATGTAAAATGACAGCAAATTCAGTTTGCAGGTTTCATCATTCTTTTTGACGTGCTTTCTTTTGATCCCCAAAAAAGAAATTTATTTATAATTTTCAGAAAAATTGCCTTAAAGGTAAGTGATATCGGAACAACAATATTGTTCTGAAGCAAAAAAACCCATAATGTCAGTAATATTGCTCTGTGTATTAATAATGCATTGCACAAGGATACAGACATGTCAATCCTATAAAACTTGTAACATTACAGTTTAGGGTATATGTAACCTTTAATACTAATAATTTCTACCCACCACCACCACATTCCCTCCCCTCCCCCACCCCAAATTCAAAGCACTTTATTTTTTTATATATATTTAGGGTTTTGGGGAGTTTTCCCTAATTTTTGCCTATGCTATTGCTGCTGAATTTTTTCACTTAGGCAAAACTGGAACATCTGACTTCACTGCAAAGGACGAGAGTAATGTAGAGGACTTCAAGAGTACCAGCTTAAGTCGAATAGATTTCAGTGTAAAGTGTGATATACAGGAGTGTAAAATTGGACTTTCAAAAGGAAATCAGAACACATGAAATACTTTTTACAGTGGAACTGTCATCCAAATCAATCTTCAGAAAAGGCTAAGACTCTAATTTAAACTCACAAAGCCTCACAGAAAACAGAGGACTTCCTACAAACACCCTGGATTTTCTACTTCTGATCTTTCCCTGTTATTCTAAAAAATGTCTCTCTATTCCACCCAGTTTCCATACACTCCAAGGATTAGTCCATGATTTATTTTATGTGTATTATATACAGTCATTCCATAGAATCTGCCATCTAGCAATATTTTCTGGATCATAAAAATGTACAGTTGTTCTCTCTTATGTGTGTGATTCATTACTTGATCCTCAAAAAACAAAGGAATCTCTATTGTCACCTGGGATTAACATTGTACTTAAATGTCCTTCCACTAGCAATGATAACACTTGATCTCAGGTATTCATGCTTTGCAAACCTACTGCCTACTAGCAAAATGGTTTCGTCTAGGGGTATTCCTCTGATCCGTATTGGACTCCAACAGCAGTGGGATGTGGTGGCTGGGCAGACACCCAGACCACAGGTTCACCCACTATATTTCGCAGACTCTGAGAAGCAGACCTCTTGGCTCTGAGTGATAATTGAGTCAGAACTGTAGCTAACTAAGCAAAGATGTTGAAGAATGAAGCAGTTAGTTAAAAACCTCATAGCAACGGAAAGGTTAATAAAAGGAAGGCGATTTAGCAACGGGTGCTAGTGAAAAGGAAGACTGGGAGCTATTTCCAACAATAGGTGGCTTTGAAGCTTCAACAGGTTTCAGTTAACTCAGGGCCAAGAAGGTTAACTGTGAAACTGTATTACAGAGATTCGAAGAGTTCAACTCCAAATAAAAATTAAACTTATGAGATATATATATGGGGGGGGGGGGGTTGTCAGATGGTTTTGTATAGCAAACAAAAATTCAGGGAGTTTGCAAATCTACCGAAGACTATACTGAAGTGCTTCCCTTTTCAGCCCCCTGTACATGATTAATAACTCAAATAAAACAATTTGAAAACCACATGAAAATATTGCCAAACTAATTCCGCAAGAGTAATTAATAGTTGAGTATAGAAGTCACTAGAGGATGCTGAAGAGAGTGGCTAGTTTCGTACCTGGAGAAAGAATAGAGATTCATAACATTCCTAACAGAGAGATGTGTGGTCATGTCCTCTGCAGAAAGGAGTAATGAGCCTTCTGCCAGAAGAGTTTCTCCAGAATTGGTGGACAGACAAAGCTGCAGGCAGTGGAAGCTTTCACAGCCATGAACCAGCGAGCAGAGGCTTATCTGTCCTTTGCGAGAAGTCTCTAAATGTGTAGCATAGAATGAAGTAGGTGCTACTGACAGGAAAAAAAACAACCCAAACCTCTGTGCTAGAAAATTGAACTAAGAACTGGTGCATAAAGCATCCAGGAGCACAGTAATTTCCCCTAAATCTGCTGTGAATATTAATTTCTTTTATTAAGAGTTGGGGACCACAGCTGCTTTCTTGGTTAAGGAGAATTAGAGCCCTGTGACAAACTAGGTAATTAAGACTGTGCTTAATTTCTGGAAACAGTGCAAGAAACAAATTGATTGTGCAGTTAGACCAAGAGATGATGCACATATAGTATAAAATGGTACATCATCAGAGCCTGGTGAGCACTGCTGAGATACTATATTATTGAAGAGTGTGAAACAAACCCCCAAAATTAACATTGCTTAATGTCAAGATGCTACATCAGTTACCAAGACACCCAAATCAGTAACACTAATATTTGAAGAAGACACGGACAGTAAAAAAAGTAAAGATGAAATACAGCAGTTCAAATGACGTACTTTTAACTTCTAAGGGACTATACCAGGTAAAGGTATAGATCAAGAATGAATTTTTTTTAGAAGGCGCAGTTTCAAATACCATCAGAGAAAAGAATATCTGTGCCTGTGCTAGTTTTACCCATATTGGGTTCCCTTAAAAAGACTGTTCACTGGAGTGACAGGGAAAATACAGAGTGGATAAGGAGGATCTCAACCTGACACAAAATAAAGGAACGTTACCGGCATACAGTGTGCAGGGAAAATTTTCAGACCAACTCTTTTAAGCTGCAAATTATCAGAAACCACCGAACTGATAATATGTAATCTTTTATCAATGTAGAATAAAAATATCCTTCCCTTCTGAGTAGTTTCATTTATGTTGCATGAAAAAAAAAAGCAATATTTATTTATCATAGAATATTATTCTCACTTCCCGTGGTAAGAAAGCACCATGTCCAGATGGGTGATTGTAGATATCAAATCTGCTTTTGCAGGAGATGTTTCATATTAGAATAGGTGTCAATAGACAAAGGTTTATTGTGTTTAAGTAGGAATAACTGAAATATAGATTTGGACATACTTCCACTTAGCATTTCTACTCCCAACTTTGTATTCTGTTGGGAAACAATAACGAAATACTACAGTACCTTTTAAAAAGAGGAAAAGATGAGAAGAAATATCAAACATATAGCAATATAATTCCCCTGAGGAGAAATGGAAATGTGTTGTGTTAATTTACTTATGGTAATCTTATTTACTGTTTTGTTGAAATTGAAGGGGAGAGGGGAACAAGCCTGTTGAGTGCTGTGTAAGTGCCGCATAGCCTGATGAAGGAAATGTAAATCTCACATGAACACATAGTAAATCTCACTGTACTAATCTATTTTCTTCAATCTAAGGATTTGAGGAGCACATTGCAGAGAGTACTTCAATTACCCGAGGGAAGGACTTCTTGGATGCATGTTATGCTTCTTATATGTTTCATTACACTTATTGTGAGACTGAGTTTTGGAGATCTTTAAGATTTTTATAATATACCTGTGAATAATGACTAAGTTATCGGATTTCTTCTACTCCCCAGTACAGGACATATAAACTTTACAGCTCATTTCACACTTGAAAGTGCAAAGCTATGTCTTTACAGATATTTGGATTTAATACAGGAAAACGATGGACAACTGTGTCTACGAGTTCTGTCTTCCAGACAGTCTTCAAGTATAGCTCTATGTTCAATGAATTAAGTTTATAATATAAAAGTTACCTGTGTTGTGTATCGAAATGTAATTACAGTTACATTTATCTAGTCCTTAGAAGTACTTTCTTAAACCATTTTGAAGATTTCAGGCTGAGATTTAAAAACCTTTACATTTACAAGTATAGCTGGCAGAATAATGAGGTTTTTTTTTTCTTTTAATAACTATTATTTAACTACCTAACTAGTGTGATGCTTTTTAATTCCAAGTGTGAAACCCCCCCCCGCCAAACAAACTCTTTTTTTTTTCAGGAAAACTAGGAGCACTGCAATTCAGAAGTGAAACAAAAGAGTGACAGTCCTGTCACCATTCACCTGCTTCACCTTTCAACTGAACCTGAATCCCCCCTAAGCAATGGAGTGGAGAAGGGCAACTTCAGAGCTCGTTGGGATCATCTGTCTCCCGTTTCTTGGAAGCAGCCTTCAGAGTCTGATAAGTAGTGTCAGCAAATGCCTTTTAACACATCTCTTAGCTATGACATGCCTCTAATTTAATTGCCTAACAGAGATCAGCAGGACTGGCAGGTTCAGAAGTACTCTGATCTCGGGAATCAGGACAAGAAGCACCCTAGCACACATATAGCTGAATTAAAATGAGACGGGAAGTAGGGCTCTGAGGACAGTACATGTTACAGGAGCAACAGTCAAGGGGTTTGAGCTGTCACCTCAGATGGGGACATTGAATGCAACACCGCATACCAGAAAATACTTGTTTTCAGAGACAGAAGAATGAAGAACTGGCTTAGCTGACATTGTATATAGCAACGCTGTGGCAAGACTGTTCCAAGCCTAGTCAATTATTAATACAAGTCAGAAAGGTTTTAGCCAGAGAGATATTGAGAAACCATCCAGCAGTTTGGTTGTTTCAATATTCAGGCCTCATTTCTCAGCCAGGACAGGAGTTGGAGTTTGTGTCTCCCATACCAGGGCTTTAATATCACTCCAAATTTAATCCTAAAGCTATTTCTCTGGTTGTAAGTAGATATGGATACTGAATGACAGAAGGAGGCTCATAATCCTAAGAAACAGCAGTCATTTAGTCAGCACTGAGACTTCTTTGCATTTCCCAGGTGCTTAACTGGTTATTGAGGCTCCCATTCTGAAGATAATCCAGCTTTCCATGCGCTTTATGGTCAACATGTAGCTGTACTTATATCACGTGGAGGTACCCATCTCAGCACCTTCAACCTTCAATAAGGTGTGATCAGGTGAAACTGGCAAGGCTTTGCGACCTGGGAGTCTTCCTTCTCATTTGTTTGGAATCCAATCACCTTTTTCTAGCAAGACTGAAATTTCATCTTTAAAATAAAAAAGAAAGGGAGTATTTCATAACCATTTCTGCTCTAAAAGGCAAAGGCATATTTGCTTATACACAGCATGTTGTGTGCAGCACTCTGCACTCAGTCACACACAAAGTAAGTGTAGATGCAGATCTGCATGCATATACATAGTCAAAAATACATATTAGAAATACCATCAGTATTAGTTACATGAACAAGGTATATTAACTCCTACAGTTAATGAACCCCTGGGCTTTATCTACAAGAGTTTTAGTCCTAGAGGCAGAAAATAAAAATAAATATATTGTAACATGTTATAATGCAGAGTCTGCTTTGGATTTTTGTTTTGATTAAGGTATTTACTGAAGAATAGTTAAGGAAAGCTGCATCTCATGCAAGGAGAAGAAGACATTGTTGTCTCTGGAGTGTGTTTTTCATAGATTATGGCAGAGAAGAGGGAGAACATGTATCAGTTAGATCATGTTCATTGTTCTAACCAAGCAGATGCAACTCTGGTATATGTGCTGAGTAGAAAATTAGTATGAGGTAATGTTATCATAAATAATTGCTTAAAGCACCGCGATATTATGAAGGTAGAAATTTCTGAAAATGAGAAAGGCCTGTAAATGTAAAAGCATGGTGAAGGGTAGCTTTTAAAGTAATTGAGGATTTTTCATTGGATGATAGCTTTCTACAGTACTTTATTTAAAATCCAAGTGTGGAGTACCCTCTAGCTGATATCTGAAAATCAAAGCTGCTATTAGATTTTTTTAACTGTTGTAAAGGTTCAGCTATTATAAAAGAAATTAAAGGAACTAATGGAACAAATAACATAAAGTAGTCTTCCATCCAACATAGTAGATCAGTATAACCTGTGAAAGGGTGTTTGTTACAAAAGACCCCAAAGCTTTTAAATGCATTTTTTGGTCTAAAAATTGAATTTCAGGTAGCACAGTTGAAAAATCAAACATTGACTTTAATGACTGCTATTAAAGATTCACCATCCTTATTGTCAGGATTTATTCTCTCTTCTCTCTGGAAACTAAATTTGAAGCCGAAATGCAAAGGAAACAAGCTACTTCACTCTGGACAAGAATTCTTTGATCGCAGAGGCAAACACAAATGGCTTACTAATGATTGCAGCTCCATGCTCTGCCTGACCTCAGGGAGAGCAGCTTTTTTAGAAGCAGGCACAATTACATTATATAGTTTAACCCTTAAAGGGAAGACAATTTTTGGGTCTCCAACCTACTGTAATCTGACAGGAGACCAAAGAAGCCATTCAACGTAACAGTCAAATATAAAGCATTGTAGGATTAGCACTATGTATCATGAAAGAGAGTATAACAGTGGCTGCCTCTGCTTTTGCACTGGAGAAAGTTTAGATGGCATTACATGTTAGGCAGCAAGTTAGTAAACAATGAACATAGTGTAGTACATTGTGCCTGGATGAGAAAAACACCAAGCCACCTGTGAAAAAACAAAATACATATTTTGAAAAAGTTCTTCATACTGGAAGAAGGAGAAACACATTGGTACCTGATGAGATGTGATTAGTTTTATAGATCATTCATTTCAGGGCTTAGCACATGGATTATTTATACCAGCAGAAATGATTAACTATAACAGCTCATAGGAAATGAGAACAGGAAGCTCAAATTTTTTATCTGGTTTTGACCTAAGCTAAAGTAAACATTTGTAAATAAAACTGCATTTATTTGTAAACAGAATTATTTTATCTTGAATGTCACATTCATGTTCCTTTACCACATAAAACATGACACTCCCATAAGATAAATCTTTGAAAATGATACACGTAAATGATACAACCACAAGGCAGTTAAAGGTGGACTAGGATATCACTCATATAGCAAAGAATAAGCATCCTTCCAAGTGTTTTGATTATTTTCTTGTCCCTCACTCTTTCTTGTTTGATTTTCCTAACTCTGAACTGTGACCTTTCTATATGTTATGTCCTGAAACAAAGACAGAACCCCCCTAAATATCACTGCATTTATAAACAGAAAAAACATAGACTAAGAAACAACTTCAGGAGAAAACAAATAAAGATTATGTCTGAATGTCTATTCTTTCTTCTTTTACCACTATTCAGTTTCTTCAACCAGATTGCATGAGTCAAGCTTCTACAAATAGGAACATATATTAAAAATATTTTTATTGTGTTTTATACATGTGCTATTATTCTGAGGTTAGTGTGCTGTGTTTCTCTTAAACTCTTAATCAGGATTGTCCAATAAATGAAGGAAACACGGTAAAAAAAATGGAAAATGAACCACTGATTAATAAGCAATGTAGGAATTTGGAAACTTGTGGAATATTTGGAATCTTTGGTGAGTGGAGAGGACAATTGTTTTAGCTATTTTTATGTGATTTAAAAAAAAAGAAATATTGTTCTGGGACAGCAGTCTGCAGAGCACTGACCTCATAGGCTGAATGGGCACAAAGTGGAATAAGAATCGGGTAATTAACTCAAACGCAAGATATTGATTACAAAATTAGCCAAGGCACTAAAGGAAGAAAAGGGAATGATACTTATTAACTATTTATATGCTACTACTGGGAATAAATAGTAAATAAGAAGGCTCAGAATAGTTCATTTCTCAATATACACTTACCGTGTTTAGAATTTAATAAGACCTGGAGGACTAATCACTGAAATATTAAAATCGGTGGTTATATACAAAAGAGAGAAGAGGCCTCCTTTGTCCAATATGGTCCTTGGTTTTCGTTTTCTAAATCATTAATAAGTTGGATGCCAAACTTTGAATCTATATAAATCAATTCTCCAACTCATGCCTCTTCTAGTTAGACCAGTAGTTGTCCTGACTGCCAGATTCAGGTCTCATAGACCAAAAGATTGGCTCCTGCCCATGTGTATCAGTGAATATAGATAAAATATGAGTAGAAAGGGAGGAAAATCCTAAATGACATTCAGAAATGAAATTTAATAGATGGCATACATCAGAAGTCTTATGACAGTAACAGAAATAAATTTTGTTTACTATAATAAATGTGGTAACTAACAGGTTATTACTTCCACAGAGGAATATGTGATTATGACTTATATCTGTTGTATGAAACAGGATTACATGCATGCAATACTACAAACTACTACATGTATACTACTGAAAACTATGCTCAAATCAGGAGGGAGAAAATTTTAAGCAGAAAAATGTGAATATTAGTAAAAATATGGAACTGACAATTTGCCTAAAGCAAATTTTAAGAAAAAAATTGAACATTAGTAAAATTGTTACAATGATATAATCAAGAAGATTGGTGTCATTGCTTTAAAAAAATAGTTGTTAGCTAAAGGATAAAAAAAGGGGAAGTTGTTCGTTAACAGCTAAGCTAGTAACAATGAATACACACATGATGCTAGAAAAAATGGAAAACTCATAAGAACTACAGTAAGGAAAATACCACATGTGGGAAAATCTATGATTAGTACATTTAAGACTGAAAAGAAAGGCTTATTTTCAAGTAAAATATGGATAAAAAAAAAAAAAGATCCTAGCAATGGTATTGCCCAGATAAGTTTATTTCAATGATACTGGAGGAGAAAAGAAATATTCATTAGATATTCTGTTATGTGTTTGGGAACTTCACAGCAGTGCAAGTCAGAAAACAATATATTCCAAAAGCCTATTTGTTACCCCAAAAAATAGAACAACAGGACCAAGTGAAAATAAATTTTGATACAAATTGTTCTTTTAAAGATCTCAATGAACGCTTCTTTACAGGCTCAGGATGTCAGTTGAGAGCTGTTACTATATGATGAACAGTCAATTCTAAGCTTAGAATGATGACTCAAAATGCACTATTCACTCACTCAGTTAAGAGGAAGTCACTGAATCCTGGGAAGTTTCCTGGGAGGGCATCCCGATCCAAGGAGAGAGTCGCCCAACTGTGGATCTGCTGCTCCAAGGAAGATTGGCCTACGGGAATCTTCCAGCAGGGCCCCATTTTTACCATAAGTCAAATCTGATCAATGGTTGTACTCTTTCTTAATTGGCTAAAATTCCTACTTTTCAGGGTGTACATGACCGACTCTGACTATGCCTAAGTTAGTGACCACTGCCCCTTCTCAGGTGCGTATATCATCAAAGTCAGTGATCATCATATGTTCTCAGGCGCATCCATGACCAAAGCTGAGGATTATTGCCCCTTTTGGAGATGCCTTGCTAATGTCGGCAGTCATTGCGGTTTCCTTAGCCCAGCGGGGGGGAAGAAGCACAGGAAAGATACTCAATACATAATACATACGTATCATATGATGATTATAAAATTCTTATCACCTCAAAGCCAAGAAAATAATTTACATTTTAATGTGACTAACAATAGCATTGATCGTGTATGAACAAATAACGAAAACAGAAGGGTTTTCCGTGCCCAGACTGTTGATTTTGCCAAAGACTCGAGAATGCTAGTGAACTGCCAGTTGTACACAAGTTCTAAATCAAAACAAGACTAATTTCTACAAAGGAGTATACTCAGTCGATGTAAAGCAGTTATTGTTCCTCTTGCTTCAGTATGACCATTTCATAGAGCACTATGGCCATTTATTCGGAAATTTGCACTTACAAGAAAATATAAAAAAAAAGGAAAGCATTGAAATAAGAAGCATAAAATTAGTAAAAACAGCGGATATTTTACATACAAGGACAGATTCAAAGAGCACAGTTTTTCTGGTTTAGGCTAAAGCAGAACCAACTCTCTAACCTTCCAGCTAAGCTTGAGTAACTTCAGTGTCTGAAAATCAGCATCACATTTTTCAGACAATGTCTGCCCCTAAAAGTGATAAGCCTATTATTTATTTATCACCAAGGTAAAAGGGCATTGATATGTAGAGAGGCCATTGCTCACACCTATTCTTACGTAAATTAAGACCATCTTAGAGTTGGTGGTGAAGGGGGTAGCACCTGCCGGGAGGAGATACAGGACAGGTGACTCAGTTATGGCCAGTGGAGCATTCTATGCCATATACATAATATTCAGTATAAAATATTAGGGATCCCAAGGGGCAGCCTCTCTTCTTCGAGAGCCAATGTTCAGGGAGGACCTTGTCTGTCTTTCTGACCCTGAACCTGTCTTTGTGTCCTTAATCCAGTTCCCAAGTCCAACTCCTGCCTGCCACTGATTCTAATCTGGGACCTTCCTCGCACCTGCCCTGCAGTGTTAGCGGTAACCGATGGTTACTCGTGAAGTCTGAATTGGTTTTGTATACTTGTATATATTTTATTATTTTCTTATTAATATTATTAGCTTCATTTTTACTATAATTGTTTCATTAAAGCAGCCTTAGTTTCCAAGCCATAAGTCTCTATTTTCTCTCACTTCCCTGTTCCCTGGTGGGGGAGGCATGGAGGAAACTGGGACTACAGCTGCCCTGCCTGGAGCTGCTCAACTGGTCAAGGCCCGGGGTAGAGCGTACTAAACGGTAACAGTAGCATGTGTTTGGTGAATATATGAGTCAGTCTCAGTCTGTAGGACTGAGTTGGTAATACTTTTTCATCTTGTTGTATGCACAAAAATGATTGATAATATTTCTAAGAAATGACTTCATAGGACATGATAAGGGATTTTAGAAAATGAAAATTACTTGTTTGCACTCTTATGACATTTGAGAAGATAATTGTCCCAAGTTTTCATACACAAGTCTTTAAATGAAGGGAAGCTGTGGATACCCAGATTTTTTTTTAAACTAGGCCAAAGTATAGTAGGTTAACATAAAATGCCTGAGTTTAAGATGGCATAAGTGTCAATTTATCTTCTAACAGCGGTAGTAACAGAAAGGCTTGTGGTAAATGTTTATTTTGGATGTAACACTGTGGAAGAGAGGGTCTAGAACTATTCCTTGCTGCTGAATGCCTCCTATGTTCAAGGAAGCTTAGGCAGTCACTGGGGTTACACTGGACACATTTTTATTACATAATCAGGCTCTTCTCCTATCAGAAACTACGTGTAGACTTCAAATTCAGGTAATCCCTTCAATGTGAGGAGCCCAGAAAACATGCTGACAGTTTACCTAAACTGCTCAATTTTTGGTAATGCTCTGATAGAAGATACAACTCTTTCAAATCCAGAGAGTTCATAGCCTGATTTCCATTATGTGAAAAACTTGGTGCTGATTTTTCTTGACCCGTTTATAAGATTCTTACCATGCTCATTTAATATAAAGATAGATTAAGCCATTTGAAGTTAGTTATATGAAGGTCTAATAAAAGGAGCTACAGAGCATACCTAGGAATATCTGTCTACATTTATTGATTTGCACTTCTACTCATAACTTCTTTTGAGTATCCAGACTCCAGTTTTCTAAAATTTTTCTCTCGAAGATAATAGCAGTTTTAGAGTTTTTTTCCTCAGATGTCAAAATCTTTCAGCAATAATTTACACTTTCTCCATTCCTGTCACCTGTTTTCTATCTGCAAAAGTTGTATCGTGTTTATAAAAATAATTTTCATATCATTTATGCAGAAAAATACAGCAGTAAGATAAATGTCACATAAGCCAAAATAATTTTGAATGGTGCATTGCACTATGTGGGATTATTCACAAATGGATATCAAGGGAATGAATAGGAATGAAACAACGTTCAGCATATCAGACAGCAGCACTCTAAACCCTCCAGTGGGAGGCCTGGCATTCAGGCTATTAACCCAGTAAGAAAGACAAAGACGAGTGACCAAACCGTTGGCAATCGGTGCTGTATTCACATAAATACAATTACTCTATGTGATTGTAACAAGAGAAAATGGAACATATATTTTGTAAACAGTCAGCTGAGATGATACTTTGAATATATTTGTCTCTAGAATGGTAATGGAATTAGGTTTTTGCAATCCAAATTGTCATGTATAGGCAAATACTACTTTTTTTTGAGAACAAAAAACAGGAAAAAGTTAAAAAGTTTAATTCACTTCTCTCTAAAACACTGAAATGTTCCTAGGCTTTAGGTTGTATGAGTATTAAGGACTCATTCCTGCAGTCCTCGCATTTATTTACATAATTTTTAGGTGCAGAACCAACATTGTGTGACTAATTACACAACAGAAATAATGAATTCTAGGCTCTACTGGCTACAAAAGTAGTCAGACAAGCAAATATTTATTTTCTCCATGATTCCATAATATGCCTTTCATTGTAGTATCGCAGCTCTTGATCAACAGGGTCTGTAGGAAAAAAAATGTTCTCTTAAACTACTTAGAAAAACAAACCCTACAAAATTTGCCTCTATTCATAAATTATTTGTAAGCAAGAGGAGGCTGAAATTTACAACTTCCCAACATACTATTTAAGAAGTTCTATCTAATATTGAGAGTCTTTTCTTTTTTCTCCTTAGTAGTCTTGGCATTTTTCAAATGTTAATTTGTTAATTGGGTGGAGAATCCAATGTGTGCATACTATTTTTATATGGTTTTCCCAGGCTGGGTTGCAAGCATGAAGAGATTCTTGTTGATACACCATCAATGCTAAGGACATGCTTAGTTTGATTTTATATTAAGAACCAGTTCAATATTCTGTGATGAGTGGTGAATCTTGGATGAGAATTTGTTTTCTCCTACCAGGTAAATGGTTTGTTGTAAATTCAAGCGCTGCAGCAACGCTTCACTGATGTCCTGGGAATGATTTTGTGAGAAATAAGGAATAAAAGTAAAGTGTTTCCAGCAAGTATAAATAAGAAACAGGAATATAGTTTCTCCAGAAAGTCTTTTGCACTTATTACTCATATTACTAAAATGCTAAGCTAAATGGAGAGAAAAAGTACGCAACTTGTTCTCAGAAAGATAGTACAGCATCACAATATGGTCTGTGCTAAGAAAGCAATCAGTATGATATAATGCTATCATAAACCCTTTAAAAATAAATCATAATAACTTCTTGATTCTATTGCTACTTTCATATTTTAGCCATCAGTGCGGAAAATTCTATTCTGCAATATAATTTGCAGAAGGCAGTCACTGTGTTACCCAAGGTAACAGTGGTTTGTATTACTTCTGTCTTCTACAGTAAATTCAGATTGAGTGCTTTACAGTCTCTTTTCAGGAATTGTATTTTTCATCCCCATGGAAAACCAAACAGAACCTGGTGTGAAACCTGGGGGGAAATTACTCAGGGATCTACTTTAAGGGATTTTAGATTCCAAGGCAACAAGTTTTGCCAATGTTGAGCCCATTATAGGCCAAGACAACTGTGCATCTACTACTGTGCAGCCTTGAGAAGTTCCACTCAGGAGATAACAGGCGTAGGGTGTGTTTCCCTGCGAACAATGCCTACCATGGGAACATGCCTACCATGGAGGAGTGTGTTTCACCGACAAATTTTTTGAGTAGATCTTGCTGGAATAGTAGAATTCCATGAGAGTTAGTTACCTAGGACCTTGATATGTTTTCTAACAGATTCTACAACGAAAATGTACGTCCTACTAACCACTATTTCACTTTACAGAATGTGTGCTGTTTCAATAACTACTGGAACAGTTAGCAGTACGATTGCTATATTTAGAATTAGTTATTTTTCTGCTGTTCTTCCTTAATAGATGCTATTAGATAGATCATTTAAGTCAAGAAGATATGATTTCAATAAATACCCTCTATAAATACAAGGTTGGCTAGTAATAAGCAGATTTTGGTAAGGAGTGGAATGTGGAAGTAAGCTTCATTCAGGAGGGCTATAATAAAGAATAACAATCCTTTGATTTAAATGCTTGAGTGGTTGTCATTAATGCCCTGCCAGTCAAACTTGGAATTATTGAGACTGCCTCAGCAGGGACATTTCCAGTAATTTGAACAACAAGTTAACTATATCTTTTATTTATATGAGGATAGCAATTACCACTTCCATTCAGACTAACAGGGAGACTGTTCTCCAATCTTTAAAATGGTAGCTTGCCTTTTTGTGCAGTCAGCATATTAAAAACATGCTTTTTATCTTTTACAAACTGGAAAATATTCCTTGTTTAATAGAATGTTTGGAAAATTTAAATGAACAAACCTTTGAGGTGGAGTTTGGTTCCCTTAAAAACTTATACTCTTCTATTCTTTAGAAACTTTTGATTATTTCTAAGGAAATGGTGTTATTTTATGAAAATATACAGGGAAAATGAAGAAACAGTGGAAACTTCAGAAGAAAAACGCAGTTTCAATCTTAAAAATGTCATAGTTTGATGATTACTTTCAACACAGTGATCTTTTATCTCTCTGATGTACAGCGTTTTTTTCAGCTTTGTGTCTCTAGAGACATAGAGTTCTTTTATCAGCAGCACACTTAATGTAGAACATGTTCTTATGCTCAACATTTTAAAGGATTCTTTTCCAGGCTGATGATTTCTACCTTCCAAAACATCAGGCATTTCTCTAGATGGAAAAGTGTCTTTTTAAGGATGTGAAGCTCTAGTGTGTGTAGCTCTTCACAATAAATGTTATAAGAGATGAAAATTCAAAATATTCAATAAACACCTAGATGTCAAGGTCCAGATATATGGTAAAGCTCTCACAAACAAGTTTAGAAGTAGCTGGTTGTAAATCAAATAAGATTTATAATGCAGTTGTGTACAAATGCCCTTGTTTGTTTGTTTGTTTGGATTTTTCTTTTTTTCCATAGTAGCTTTGGAAAAGAATTATTTGAGCATACTTGCTTTTATATTTGACCAACTACTGCAAATATGTTTAAGGCACAAGTGGTGGGGTTTTCTTTCTTCTGCTGACATTCTCGCAATAATGAGTTCAGGATGAAACAAGACTGATATCTGTACAACAGCAGCAACAAATTGCGTTTGAGGGTTTTTTTAGGTGAAACATTTTAAAAGATCTATTTTTTTGACTGGCAGTTGGACAAGTTGTCTGGTCACTTAATACAGAAAAACTATACTGAATTTTATAGTTATACAATCAGTAAAGTTCTGGGAAATGGTATTCCAGGACTCATTCGGTTCTTCTGTTCAATATTTGTTCATTCATTGCACCATTTGTAATACAGATTTCTTTCTGTACCTCTTACAAGCCACCATTACTGCTCATACTTCTTAGGCATCATGTCAAATACACTTCATACCAGTTTTCCCCTAAAAAGAACAGGGTAGATCTACCTCTCCAGGTTGAAAAAGTGCTACATCTTGGCTCACATAAAAATTGTCTAGCTGCCTGATGAAAATGTTATTACGAATTTAAAAAAAAGACTTAATGCTATTCTAGGAAGTATAATATCATAACAAAGAACAGGAAAGACAAAAAGGACAACATACTATTTACTGAACTACAGAATTAGCTAAGTGGTGCTTGTTTCAGATCTTATTGCCCTTTTCAACTTTTCCTCTGTGCTTTCTCAACTTTTCACTGAAACATGACTCTACACTTACCCCTACTATACCATGAGAATTCTCAGATCATTTTCCTGGACCCTAAAGGATTATGTTTCTGAAACAACGCTCCATCCAGAACCCACATACATGAAAACAGAATCATTAATTTCTGAAAAAGATAAAAGTTTTGCCTGTACTTATTCCTTATGGGTTTTGGATTACATACAAAGTAAGCGTCTTGTAGCATACATAGAAAGTCTTTTTCACAGTCCGTGCAAAAAGCCAATAACTTCTGTTTATGCTCAGCCTCTCAGAAAGCTAAAAACCCTTTCTCCAACACTAGATTTCTGTATGTTTCAGAGAAACTAGAAGAAGTATTTGGTTGGATTATTGGATATGTCATGTTTGAGCCCAAACTGATGGAGACAAATTCCTTTGTACTTCGTACTCCAGAGTCAGTGCAGATATTTTACTTTGTTTTGTGGTGTAACATGAATTTTGGGTTAACTAGTCAATCGGGAAATTTATGTGGCTTAAGTACCACAATATTTATTCTGATTTGATGCTTGACAATGCCTACTGTAGCCGTCTACGAGAATGTTAGAATCTACCTCCACTTAATTTGTCAGAGGAAATGATTGCAGCTGGGGTAAGGTGTGTAAAAAATGATTAGAACGACTCTGACCACCTTTCTTTGCTTAATCTTGTGTATCTGGCAAATGGTATAATGAACACTGCCGACAAATGCATCATGTGTGTTTATCTTATTTACAAAAGGATGTTGCATGCAGCATATCATAGAAATTCCTGAGCCAATTCATGCTTTTGTATGCTTGGCTGAACAGGGCTGAAGTGAAACCTTTGTTCCAGAAAGATAAGAAAAAATGAAGTGAAATTAAGAAGCATTGCCCTTTACCTTGAAGATATATTTGCAGATCTAATGCAGTCAACTGGAATTTTATAGAGTTTCACAAGATATAGAACTCCTCACTTAAATAAGTCTGAAAAGATTTCCTTATAAGATCAAGGAAACTACATAGTTGTTCTTAACACGTGCTTTTTTTTTCAGAAATCAAATGTGACATACTATGTTAGGACTCAAATCGTGCAATTATACGTTATACAGTATAAATTATTTTTTTTTTCCAAGAGATGCTTGAGAGTGTTGATGTGGAAATGCAATAGAAACTACTGGATTCATTTAGAAAATTGCAGCTCTGTAATTATTGGTGAAACACAGGAATAGACTGCCCAGACAGGCTGTAGATACCTCATCCCTGGAAACATTCAAGGTCAGGCTTGACAGAACTTTGAGGAACCCCATCTAGTTGAAGATGTCCTGGCTTATTGTCAGGAGATTGGACTAGATGGTCTTTAAGAGTTCCCTTCCAACCCAACCCATTCTATGATTCTGTGATTCATTCTAAGTCAGAGGTGTCAAACTCACAGCTCCCGCCACTCTCCTGCTCCTGCACACGTGACCAGCACTGTCAGGAGCATAGGAGCAAGAAACTCTGCACTGCTTCCAGGTAGAAACAAGGTGCCAGGCTGGATAAAACAAGGTAGAGGATTAGATGCAGCCCGCGGGCCGTGAGTTTGACACCCCTTTTTTAAGTACAGTAGACATTAAACCATAGGATAGCTGGGCTTCACTCAGTCAACTCATCTTTAACCATCACCTTTCTCCTTTCCTATGACTCCTGGATCTGCCTAATAAATATTTTTCATGTGAGAAGCCTTCTTTCTCTCATTGGCTCTAGCACCACCAGACAAATTCATGATCATATCTATTCCAACAAACAGACTCTTTGGTCTTCGGTCACGCAGGACACAATTTCGAAGTTGCAACATGTGCATTTTGATGACCCGCTCCTCTGAGAAGGTGAAAAACATTCATTAAACGATTATCAGTGTGCCTGCAATGTCATAAAATGTCTCCCATTATCCATAGCACATCTGTCAATCCAAACTATACGTGTCAAATAATACAAAGTGAAGAAAGTCAGATTACAGAAAACTCCCATGCAGAGGCATGAGTAAAAGAGAGGGTGAGGAAGAAAGGGCTGATCAGTTGCCTTTTAGTCTGAGCAGCATGGGAAGAGGTGCAAAGCCTTCTTCACTAAGGAAGAATCTTGGGATGCAAAGTCATCAGGTTTGTCTATGAAGGATAAACATGTGAATATATCTATGAAGAGGCATGTGGGACTTGATGCTGCAATCAGCAGGGGTTCATGTGGCTTTGGATCTATCAGGCATAACTCAGCATCCCGACAAAGCAGACCTTTGCCTCAGTCCTTAGCGCTCCATGGTTTCTCAAAAAGTCATGTATCGTAAGTACAAGAGCAGAAAAAAGATAGAATATCCAGCTCAGCAAACTTATTGGCATTAAATGCTTTATAAAAGCCAGAACTGTGTAAAATGTGGATAACAGCTGGAAGATGGGTTTAACTGTGCTTTATTCTGCAATTTCAGTGAATAAGTTGCAAAACCCAAGTAAGATATTTCTGAAAGAAGCTGCTTCTGAAGCAACTTAATATCTTAGTTATTTTCAGTTAAATCAGGCAGAGGAAATTAACAATGAACTTCTCTGTTGATCATCTGGAAAGTGCTGCACTCTTATGAAAATGAAGCATAAAGGTGATGTGCTTTCTTATTCAATGGTATTTTGAAAAAAATGACCACATAAGAGCATTAATGATGATGAAGCAGCACAAAGGTGGAATGAAGGAGGTACAGCTACTGCATTAGGAAATCAGATGGTGCTCGCACAATAAAGAAAAAGCCTGTAGGAGTGACGCTAATAGAAAACTCAGAGCAAGTCCTTAGAACTCTGGCGTGAGCTGCCACGAAGACTTCACAATGTGACAAGACTCACTATGGCCAACATAAAAGAAACCAAGCTAATTTAAAAAAGGACATTTGTATTAAATTTTGAGCTCTTCACATCTCTTTCATTCCAAAAAACATATAGGACACCTGCATGTGTCCTGGCAAACTATGGCAAAAGTCAGAATTTGGGGGAGAGAGTGAGATATAAAGGAATACAACTGAATTGTATTACTCACAAGAGCCAAAGGAAGGTGTTCAGAAAAGACAAAGTGGCCAGCACTGCTTCCTCAGGGAAAACCTTCATAAAGCAATGCTCTGCAAAACAGCACTGTTAGACAGGCTGCAAATGGGATAGCTTTCTTTTTTAACATTTCACGACCCTTTTAAGATTCACACAGGACAGTCCTGAGGATATTGTCATTACTAGGTAAGTCAGAAAGAGGCACGTGGCTAAGGTTAGCCCTTCTCACAAATATGTCACTTAAATACAAGTAAGTAGACAAATACAGAGTTGGAAAGGATACAATTTACAGCAGTGACAGAAAAAAAATAAATCCATTTTTTCAGCTAAAAAGATGTTGAGTAACTAATTTTATCAAAGAAGGACAAGAATCAAGAAGTTAGAAAAAACATGAGGTTGGTTTTACAAGCACAGGTCAACTGTATTGGACAACTAGAAAAGTTCTTTACTATCTACAGAGAATGAAGAGGAGCTGAAAGTTCCTCTGCATTAGCAGAGTCCTCAGAGGAACTAGAAGGGGTATTCTCTGCTCATTTAAAAGCACAGAGGTGGGACAGAGGGAAGCAGAAATAAGAGAATTGCACCTGCAGGTCCCAAGGATTGAACTGTGTGCTTACAACACAGATCTCTTTCTGGTAAATGATTTAAAGACAAAAAGTTTGCTGTGATGGATGTTTCTTCAGGGTTCTGATGAGCAACAGAACATACCTGCAGGCAAGTCTGCATTGGAAATGCTGCTTCTACAGGCTATTTGAATTGTGACCATCATTAAAGATATGGTCCAGAAAAATTAATAATTTTTCATGTATATTTAAGAATATAAAGGTCTACATAGACTATAGTTTTGTCTTGGGAAACAAGAACAAAAGAATGATCAGAAACTTTACAAATTAGTTGTAAATCTAAATCTAAACAAGTAACAATTAAATTCTAGTGATATAACTTCAGACAAGTTACCTCAACATTATGTTGCAGAGTAAGCTTCATTAGATGGAAGATTAAACAACCATCAAAACTGATAATATTGTGAAATGGAGGAGCTATTTGGCAAGAATCATGAAAGAAAAATTATGAAAGATAAAAAAAAAATAATGAATGGTGACTATCAGCTAGATACAATATTAACAAGGAGAAGCATCCAGGAATTTAATGAGATGAAGCGTATGTCATTTAATGCATTCAGTGACATTTCCACACTGATTAAAAAAAGAAAGAAAAGACCTCAAAACACAGGAAAAGGTAGGTAAAATTTTTGACATGGATATTACCATCTTTTAAAAGTACCATTTTTATTATTCGCAGAATAAAAGAAGGAAAAGGTCACTTAGTTCTCCTGCCAGTTCAGGTACAGACACTTTCCAAGATTTTTGACGTTTCTTTTTCTGTATAGTTTCAAATGCTCCAGGGGATGAGAGTCCCACCACCTCTCTTTGGAAACTGCTCTGCAGCTTCCTGCATCTCACTGTTAGAGAGTGCTTACTAATGTTCTATTTAAATATTTTCTATATTAAGTTCATTCCATTTCTCATAATTATGACACCATTTACTACTATAAATAACAACTTACTCTCAATTTGTGCAACCTTAATTAATATCATTGTTCTTTTCTCTAATTGATCAACATCTTTCTGGTAAAACGATATCCAAAAATGAACGTAATGTTCCAGACATAATGCAATGACTTATCTACACCTGTTACACTTCAATGGAGGAATATCAAAGCTGGCTCTAGACGGGTACTGAGAGGGCTCTTGAAATATTACTTCACTATTTCCTAACCTTGTTTGGAAGTGGTGCGTATTAGTCTGAGAGAAGTGTAGTGTGAACAGAACTACAGTGGTTTTGTTGGACCTGTTTGTAAGCACCATGCTTCTCTGACATGTCATAGAGGCTTGGAGGGAAGCAAGTAGGTCACATTCCCAAGAAACACAAACATAAATCCCACATGCTGTCTCAGTAGCTGTTTTACATGTTCTGACCTCATTGAAAACAAAACCTTAAGTTAAAACATCTGTGCTTACACAGAGATGACACAAAATCAGGTTCTCATAAACCAACACGCTTTTTCTGTGTTACTATAAATATTAAGGACAGGAGACAGTTCAAATTTCACAGTGTATACCAGAGGCTCAAAGGAAAGAGACTTCCCTGGATTTGTGCTTATCAATCCTTTCAAAATCAGCCGGTAAGCTTTCTTTATTAAAAGGAAAGTATCTTAACTTATCACTCTTAATTTTAAATGGTTAAAATATCACTGAATATAGATGAAAAAGATTAAAATATCTCTGTTCAAAAGATCTGAATCTATGTTTTAGATCTCAGGAAAGCACTACTCAGTGAGACACTATTCTTGAGGGACATCAAATCTTTCTTACAGTTTCCTCTGGAAGGTGTTTTATTTTCTTTTAAATGAATCTCAAGTGGCTGGATCCATAATAAATACCCAGATTCCTCATTCTGCAGGCAATTTTTTTGTCATTCTAACTCTAATTGAGGAAATAAGATAAATCCGCTAAATTATGTAAGGATAATTCTTGAATGCATTTAACTGAGGATTTAGTCTGTATTTTATTTTTCATTCCAAAGAAAGCAGAATCTTCATTATAAGAAAAAAAAATGAGTAGAAGTATCTGACTAATTTGAGATTAAATCCAATCTCCCAGACTACAGGCAGCAGAGTGACATTGAAGAGTTGCTTGAGTGCATAGCGTGGAAATTCTTCACTGACAAAGTGAGAAAAATATTTCAGGACATAGAAAGAAAAAAATAAAAGAATGGGCAAGGGGAAGAGTTCAAAAAGATAGAGGAAAAAGTGTGAAACACAAAGCAGAATAATCACCTGAAGGGTCACTAAGGTCACACTAATGTATTTTAAAATAGCCTGCAGACAGTGTATAAAAGCTGCAATAAACATTCAAAACAAACTAAAAGGCATATTTCACAAAACGTAGTTGAGCTTGAAAGCGCAAGCTCTGGAGTTCCCTGTATTACTGTGACCTTCTATTGTCCGACATTCAACTTTTTCACAGGCATCATCCACATAAAAATCTGCTGCCCAAAGCCTAGAGGACAGGAGTAAAAATAAAATTTTCCCATTTCAGTTCACCTGATATCATCCTGTTCCTACTGATGTTTTAACCCAGAGCATCCTCTTCAGTCTTACAGAGAACCTTTACTATTTAAATTGCTTAATATAATTGCTTGATCTATGCTGATATGGGTAGCTAAGCAATTTCTCATTACTTCACTCTAAAAAATTGTGTTTGGCTAGTGTTTCTTCAGTGTAGGTGGGTTTTTTTGTTTTGCACTTTTCAAAGTGTTTAGGAGACTTTTCTGTAATAACAGAAGCTAACTTAGTACTTGATAGATACACTTTACACACAGCTAAAAGATAGGAGCCCAAAAGAACTGGCTAGCTTGTCACAGTCCAGAAAAGTTAAGAAAGGAGTCAAAAAAAAAAAATCAAAGTAATTTGAACACTAAATGAAAAAATTGTCATGTTATGGAGAGGAAGCTGGACAGCTGAACGTATATGTAAAAGTGGGGAAAGAATAATAAATGCACATCATATTTATATTAACAAGAAAAACTTTTTGCGTACTGTTTTTATTGAACAGCATGGAAATGTGTAAAATA
The DNA here is from genome assembly GCA_033556795.1 of Tapera naevia. Classification (NCBI taxonomy): domain Eukaryota; kingdom Metazoa; phylum Chordata; class Aves; order Cuculiformes; family Neomorphidae; genus Tapera; species Tapera naevia. The sequence goes on along the minus strand of JAUMJJ010000172.1, from coordinate 8,617,142 downwards.
TGAGGTTATTATAGGTGTAAATTAATATAACAGGTGACCAGATAGTTTTATCTTTGATCTGTATTTCTGTGTAATGAAGTTCTCTGTGATTAAAGAAGACTCCTTATTTACTCACAGTTCATTGCATGCTTAGGTGTTTTGCTGGTGCAGGTTTAGGTTTCTCAGTATTTTGATGGACAGGGAAAAACTTTGGCTTCTTCAAAAACACTCTGGCTTCAGTGGAGCCAAGATTTTGTGACTGTTTTTACGTGATGCTATGAAGAAAGATTCTTATGCTGAACTGTAATCACAAATAAATGATTTAGGGAATAACTGCTAAGGAAACCTCTGTGCAGTTTATCTGAGGCTACACAGATGTAGTTGAGAAGCTATTAGCAACATTGGCTCCAAAAATCAGATTTGTAAGTTTAGCTTGTAAAGACACAACGTGTACGGTTTAGCTTGCAATTTCCAGGTTTCAAGAGGTGTTTTGCAAAACTGGGAGTTAGGTCAAAGAGACCACCAATATTTAAAAGCTTTTTTCTGTAAATGGTATTACCAGGCAGTTTCTTTTAGGAACAACGGTAAAACAGATGTTATCCTGCTGCAGCTAAACTAACCTATAATTCCAAATGGAGAGGTTACTACACACTATGTAAGAGTTGAGTACACGAGTTTATTTTTTTTAACTTGGGTTTTTTATTATTTTCTTGTGCAGTTTATTTCTAGCTCTAAGAGCTATGTTTATGAAATTACAAGTTATTATCTACAGATCTAGTTACTTTTCCTGAAAAGATAAGTAGCTGCATAGAAACCAGGTCTTAGAAAAGTTCTTGGATCAGACACTCGGGTCTGGTTAGAGATCACTTCAGGTTAATAACCTGCAAACATTTAAAGTGTGAAATCATTTAAATATTTATGTTAGCAGGTAGGAAGTCAAGCAAACAATTTAATCACAGCTTTATGGTCTGGTAAGGAGATAACCATGCATTAAATATCTGCTTAACATCTCAATCTCTGGAGTGCAATACTCACTCAGAAGTTACATTGTTTGTTTTTAAACTTCCATAACATACCTTAAGCTTAAAACACACAACACTTTGGGTTATAGACTTTTACAGGGCACATGTTTTCAAGAACAAGCAACACATATGTTTTGTTGATTGTTTATTATTTGTTGTGTACAGCTACATATTTTTTTCTCGTGGATTTCTCAAAAAAATCTGGTTCCTTACTATAATACATTGACACATTGACAGGTTCTCTGTTCTGTTTTCTCTTTACAATACTTTGTTTGACTACTTTATTTTGATTTCCCTGACAGCAAAGCTCTATTTTTGCTCTGAAAAGTGCAGTGCAACCTGTACAGGCTTCTTTTATTTATGTTGACTTACACTCTGCTATCTATAAATATTTTAAAAGATGAAGTAGTTGGATTATAGCCCACCTACACTTTTTTTTTAAGATGCACACACATTTAAAATTGCAGGAATGTCTGTTGAGTGAGGCTTGAAAGTCTCTGTGGATGTCTATCACTTATTCAGAAAGACCAGGGAAAAGTCAGAAGTGAGACTATCTGTGTAACCATGGCAACAACTACTTGTATGTAATGCTTATCTGTATAGTATAGTTTCTGATTCCTTCAAAAGTTCACATGATCCTAGGCTGAATTCTTTGGTAAGATATCTGAGCCATGTCAAATGGCAAGTATTGCCAGGCATTGTAAACACTGCTTACACTGAAGAATAAATGAGGAAATGGTCTGAAAGGTGGAGGAAAGAAAAAAAAAAGGTGTTGGTACTGTTCCACTGAATAATATTTGACAAGTTGATGTGGAGCTGTTGAGAGAGAGCTTCTATTGCTATTCCCCATCAAATTAGCACCAAATCGTAGTAGATCATAGGTATGGATTTTTTTAGAAACTGAGGTTTTGTAGGTATATAGCATTTAGCAAGAGGCATTATGCCAGATTAGTGTAAAAGTTGATCAATAATTAAAATAAATATATTGAATTTAGGTTAGTGTTAAGTTATTTAGAGAATGATGAATTCTCTGTTCTGTGTGTTTCTATTTTTTATTATTATTTTGTGTAAAATAAAGATTAATTCTGATATGATTTTTGAAGCAATATATAAAATTAATAAAGGTTGCAAGTTCAAAGTTATTTTGTCTTTAGTATTGTTAAAGTTTATTTTTATTCCAGAGAAAATGTTGTGATCATTTTACAGAGGGATATTTATAGTCAATTATTTATGTTCTATTACAGTCTACCATAGGACCACATTACGAAAACCCTTCGTGTCTGGGACCTGAGGAGATAGATAACCTCCAAAATTTTGTTTGCTTCAGCACAGTAATGAGAACTGTGACCTCACAATCCAATACAAATGTCAAAAACTACAACACAATACAAAAGAATATTCAGTATCAGAATGCTACTTTTTCTTTCTTCTTCCTCTTTCTTCCTTTTTCCTCCCCCCAAAATAACCAAATTAGCTTCTAGCTCCTGCAGAATTCCCTTTGGTACAAGTCATGGACAGAAAGGTTTTGCCTTATAGAATTCAAGCACAATAAATATGTCAAAAATCAGGTTAATAATTACAAAGTTAATTACAACCTTAACAAAAGAACATGTGTTATGGTTACCTGATAGAAGAGTAATTCTCATGGCTGAAGGTAAAAAAAAAAATAAAAATCAAGAAAATAAATAGATTTTTTTATCTGTTTTTAGCAAAATAAGATAAATATTGACAAGAACCATGTAACATCTAAAGGTTAAAAAAAATAATAAAATATAAACCTTTTGCATTCCTTTCTTCATTTCACAGAGACAGAAAAAAATCTCTGCAAAATTAAAGTTAAGTAACAACCCTAGAAGTATTTTTTCATATGTTATGAAAATATATGTTCTTTTCTTTTAATGTATAAAACATTCATAGGTTTGAAATCACTTTTCATTAAAGAACACACAAAACTCTAGTTTAACACAATTTAGGTTTTCAGGAAAAAAGTCTGCCAGGCAAACAAAGTTACTTCAGAATAGTCAAATATGCACTATAAGACTTGAAACAGCTACCTAAGTTTTTTCACCAAAAGTACAGCAATTAAAGAAGAAGAATCTACTCTTTTATACATTATGATAACGGTAACTGGGATAATGTGCTACACACTAGACCAAGCAATTGCTGAGATTTATTAAGAGGATGAATAACATTTTTCTTGGTTCTCTAGAAATTCTTAGTTTGATTCCTAATGTGGTCGTAAGGAAAGAGAATTAAGTGGCAGTAATTGTAATGGCAGAATTGTTTTCCCTGTTTTTCCTCCTTCTGCATCTGATGCAATTCAGGATCCCCAAGTCGTCAAGGCAAATACAACTTCATTTAATCCAGTTCTTACAAATGTAACTTCAATACAGACAGATTATAACCTACAAAGTCATGCATGCCTAGTAAAACAATTATACTATAATGTGTTATGATTCCTCTAGTAATCAGACTTTAAAAGTTATTAGTGCTAAAGTTACCTGTAGGAAGCAGGAGAAACTTTTATGAATGTTACAATAGCTTGAAAAATACGAATATTGGCAGAAATGCCAAAAGCAGAAGAGAACTTGATGCAAACTGAGTGACTTACTGTTGCTACGTAGGCTGTGTTCACCTCAGGTACATTAAAGAATGGTAAGACATATGATTCTGATAGACTAGAACTATTGTTTTAAAAATTAGGCCAACTTAATGAGTAAATAATGAGAAAAATGGTCCATTCCACTCGTTTATCTTTTTGTGATACACAAACAGCCTAAATGAGGAAAACAGCTCCTGGACAATCTCATGGAGAGAGTTAACTCGGTTTTACTTTTTTGGAAAGGCTGCCCTGTGGTGGTGATCTTTGGCTATTGATATGTTTAGAGCACCAGAAGGTTTTTCACCTTTACTACCAAACCAATATGATCCTCTCCCATTTTATCCCCTTTCTGTGATTCCCTTCTGTATCTATTTGCCTTCTTCTTCATTTTTTAACTCCTATCTTCAAAATAATTTTCATATGTCTACCTCTGCAATGCCTCAGAACGACCGCTTGAAAAAGCACCATCCAAACCAACCAGAAGATGCAACAGACAGAAGAAATGCATCAGGTCCCAGAGGAAAAGCTGTGAGAGACATCTTGCCAGGTCTAAGTATTCACCTGTGACTGATAAGCCATCTTCAATTCTAAGAACACCAAAAAAAAGGTATATTTTTTTCACATTTTATTATGTTCCTTGCACTTCTCTTTCTGGATATCTACTTTGTCAAAATTGGAAAAGTACCTGCTGTGCTCAAAAGCTGTTTCAGGGCTAAAATTAATGTTTTATTTCCTGCTCATGTGGTGTGCTTAGCAAAGCTAGAACTTTATCAACTAACCCCTCTATGGAGAATAGGGTTTGATTACATATATTTTGTATAATTTCCTCCCCTCTCCCACCACTTCTTTTCATGCTCTACGTTACATTTCTCTGTCTTGGATTTGTTGGGGGTTTTTTTTCCTTATGTCTTCCACCCAAATTAGCAGTGAGAGGTCTCAAATCAAAACCTTGAACCATGTTTAACTGGTGAATATTGCATAGTGAAAAGGTTATGATAATACTTTCAATCTTTCTGGGTCCATTTAGCCTTTCTGAATTAAAAAAGAATGATCTCACTGACATTGCCAAGTTTGAGAGTTTCACAACATCCTCAGGAACCAATACTGCATTCTTGATTTGAGGAAAATTTAGGGACATTTTCTGACTCTCAGTTATGCCAAATAAAATTTGGCATTTAATTAGATGAGGCCAAAGACAATTAAACACAGGCAGGTCTATATGTTCAATAGGACTGCGTCTTTGTTTGTAACACAAATGTTGAAATGTAGCAGAGATTCTGTGTATGCATTTTCTCATAGAACATAAGCTTACTCACCTGTAGCTTGTTCTTACCTTTTTATCTACTAGTCTCAATGTCTTACTCTGACACTTTCTTGCTTTAAGTTCAAATTCATTCCACATGGACTGAATTATATATGTTTGGTTGCATAACCTAAGGTTGATCTCAGAGCAGAATCCACTCAACGTCTAATTTTTGATTATCCTGGTATTTTCCTGACTTCTGTCCAGCTCTTTCCATGCCATTTTGATCAATTTCCAGCTGTCATAACATGAGCTTACATACCCGTCAGCTGTATTTTATTTGCTTATGCATTTTTCTGTTTTGTAGATCTAATATTCTATATTGCGAGTCTTGCAGAAGACATTGTATTCAAGGAGTTAGTGATCTTGAGGAAGCCATGTCTGCTCCACTAGACCCTGTACTTAGGGCTTGAAAAGACCATATGTTAGCATGAGTAACTACAGTATCATCCTACACACACACATATATATATGTACATGTAAATAGCAATGTAAAGGAATGTGCTGAAATAACCCTGCACAACACACTGTTCCTACAATGGATCCAGATGGATATGCTCCGGTGGGTATTAAAAAAGAAATAAAATTTCAGTCTCTACAGACAAGATATGTAGTTTTGTTTGTTACACTAGATGTAAAGAGAAACAGTGGTGGGGGGTGGGAAGGAGGGTGAACTTCTCCATAAATAAGATCTGCAGCGGGTTCCATCTGATGCTGCACAGAAGTCACATTCCAGCACCTGCAAGGGTGTAAAGTTTACTTTCTGTGTATATTTCTCTTCCTAATCCTATCTTATTATTAAAGAAATTCTAATATGCCATTTGTTGCCTGTTGCAAAACCAGTTCTGGATTTTGTTTATATTGTTCAAGTGATATTCTGAAATGAAGCGGGAACAACAGCATTCAGACTACAAATTCTTTTCTCTGATATACTACCTTCCATTTTTATGTATGTGTTTGACAAATAACAGCAATCCATATACCCTTTGTGCCACTCAATTGTAAGAACAGACTAAGACAGCTTTGCACTGGTGGTAAGAGATGTGGGAAATTCAGAATGGTCTGTTGGACCATGCCACATTAACATAATCCCTTTTACTTATGTGAAAACAGAGTCTTTACCTACTGAACTGCAGAGCTTTAACTTCAGCACCTCATGCTCATTTATTTACATGCAGAGATATTGCAACCCTCAGCCTTTCCACACTGTCTTTTCCAGGTACAAGCATGAAGGTTCTTATCCTAGAAACGCTGAGCTGTGAATTTAGTCCTTCCTCTACATGGAAATTCGAAGGGCTACATTCAAATACACAGAAGGCCGAACAGAGAGCAAGAAAGGTCATCTGGTAATGCACTTCTCTTCGTCTTTGGATTATTAAGTTTAATTTTTAAGCATGACAAAAAATTCTATAAAATTTCCTGAATTAATCTCATCTTCTCAGAAAGGAGCAATCATGTTGGCTTTGTCTTGACTTTTAGAACACATACCATTTCATAGCCTTTGATGTTTTCTTGATCTACCCCAGAATTGCACGTATTGCACAGTGCAAGGGACGTTTGACAGTTCGGTTGTACTGGTAAGGAGTTAATTGGTAATAGGTAAATTTGTATTCTCTGGCTATGGAGGTGACGTACAGACAACTGTAATTCATGTTCTATGCATCCTACACAGGAATTCACATACTCCTCTCCAGCTATTTCTTGCTTTGTCAGAATGCGTCAGTACCCCTTGAATTTCCCTAGTACAAAGCCCACTTTCCTAAACATTTTTCTGAGGACAAAACCCCATGTACCAAAAATCAAACTCCTAGTGTTTCATCTTGATATAAATATGCCAGTTTTCAACAATGACTAAATTTTTACAGCAGTCGCAGGTGTGTTAGCATTTTACTTTTACTGTCATGACTTTTCACTAGTGTTACAGTAATATTACAACAAAAACCCTATGACCTTTTGTCTTGAGCAACATTCATCAAAACATGCTTAAACACAGTTTTATAAGACCTGAAGTTGACTTAGGGCCCTAGGTCTAAAATTGTCAATCTATTTTCAGTCATTGTGAAAACATGGCAAAAGGTTGTTCTCCTGTACTTAGTTTTTCTTTTTTTTGTGGCTTTGCTTTTTAGGCACTTACAGTGCTGCAAAATGTTGTCTGATTTTCCGTGAAGACGAGAAGGTGAATAATGATCTTTCCCATGTTAGGTCTGGGACTGTGTTAAAATTCTGCATAACCCTTCTTCTAGATTATAGTTGTTTTCAGGAAAGGCGATGCATGTTTTGCCTTTATGAATCAGGCCTTACCTGGTATTTTTGATGTGCAAGGGGAATTAAAGTGTATGTTAGTTCTTCTGTTTCAAAAATGCTTAACCTAATCATTGACTACATAATGACTGTTAAAAGTTGTCTCAAATATATCACATAGATGAAGATAATTCTATATTTTAGATTTAGATTTTAAAACAAACAAATTTCTTCAGAAAAAAATGGTACTGAAATACATTTTTTTTCTGATGAAAGGGCTTTTGTTTTGCTTTTGGGAAAATTTTCCTGTTTAAATTGATATTTTATGTAAAAATACATTTTAGAGCATTTTAAAATGTAGATATGGAAACCAAATATTGAATTGCACCCAAAAAAATATTCTCTTGATTCTCTACTGGCATTTAACAATACTAATATTTCTATTTTTTTCCAGTCAAAAAAATGCCACTGCAGAATTTTCCATGGAAAGAAAAGTGAAGTTCCAGTGTTTGATATACCCGAAGTACTTAACTGGCTGTGACTGACTACAGGGAAGTTGTTTTTCATTAAAATAAATCAAAACCAAATCATTAGATGTGTATGTTCCTACCATTATCAGTAAGTTGAATTCTGTAGTTTTGGTCTATAGGCTTTATGTACTCTAAGTCCCAATTGTATCAAACCTGAACTTCTCATGTTTTTTGTAGGCAGCCTAATGTTTCTTATGGTTCAAATGAAAAGTTACTGAAGTGTTTGAATCTGAGCTGCAGCTGTCGCAGGGGATGCAGGTGGGAGACAAACATAGTGTGTGGTGGTCCCAGCTCTTTAGCATAGTTCCACAGAACAATTGTATCTCCACAATACAACTGCAATTAGGTTGTTTTTTTTTTAATCTGTATCTTCATGTCTACATACAGGGTCCCTAATCAAGCTTCTAATCAATTCAGAGCTTAACAGAATTGGTTTCAATCTGTTGTCTAATAACATGCTTTCATGACTATCTGGGTGCACATTCCCACAGAGAAATTTAAAGCAACCACAGAGTGTGTGAACAAGATTTTCCTTGGTGCACTATAAGCCCTCTTCCCCACAGTAACCGTCAGCATAAGGGAGCAGCACTGGTACCATAACAAAAATAACTAATCTTGCTAAAAATGCTACACATAGAGGAAATATGTGGAGGTAAAGCAAATGAAAAATCAGTTCAGGTATTTTTTCAGGTATTTATAGAGCTTTTTTATTGTAATATAAAATAATCTTTAATATATTTGACTTCATCTCATATTTAAACTTATTTACTAGAAACGTGTCACTTCTTTCATCTCACTTGCTTGAGGCCAGCCATGCCATGCAAAGATGTTCCTAGCACTTTTAGAAGCACTTAGGCAGAAGAGAGGTACCTCAGAAGAGAAGGCCAAAATGAGAATATAAAACCTCCCAATCAGTAAAGTCTAGAGGTATGTAAACTCCCCCAGTGCTTTCTTTTTCCCATCAAGGCTCTCAGTCTCACAGCTCTGCGTTTTTGACAGAACTGCCTGATCTCTCTGGGGCTTAGAATCCCCAGGTGCCACATACTCCTTGATCCAGGAGAATCTACCTTACCAGACAGGCCATCTCCCAGCACCCGACCCTGGCAGGACTGGAAAAGCACCAACAAGACCTCCTTGAAAACAGCACTTTCCCCTGCTGTGTAGAAACAGATATCTTACTTAATCTGAGTAGAGAAAGTTTCAATTTCTCTCTGTGACTGAGGATTTTGCAGTCCTGGATATAGCTTTAATTACTGAGCTGTGCTGGTCAGGGACGTTTTCCTTCCATTTTCCTGAAAATATGCCAGAGTAGAGGAGAGGCTTTTTTTTCCCCATCAATACACATAATAAAGGGAAAACAGCATTATTACTCATAAAGGAGAGAAAACAGTTGATAAGAATCCATTTTACTGCTAAGAGAAAATGTTGCTAAGGTTGTATAGCATATTTTGCCTAAAATTATCAATTGAGAGGAAGAAGAGGCACATTGATCACAGGAAAGTTTTTACTTTAAAAGACATGACAGCACATCTAATTTATAGTAACATAGCAGAAGTTATGGGGAAAAAAATAACAAGCTGAAATTAAGAGAAAGTATTCAAATATCGCATTACATTTGTGAAAGGCAACTGAGTTTTGTTTCAGTAAGGCCTGATGGTTTTCTCCATAGTATTTCACCTCAGAAGAAAAGAAAACACAAAAACTTAGTGGTAAAAATAAGAGCTAGAAAATATAGATATGCCTACAGAAGAAAAAGAAAACCTGAAATAATAATAATAAAGAAAAACAGAAAGAACTTTCTCAGGAATGAAGGAAATAAATCAAAAATAATTAAGACCCTTGCTTGGGGCTAGATGGTATAAATCAAAAAAGCCTGAGGTGGCAAAGAAAATTTAATTTAAAAAAGCCCTTCTTTGCATGAAAGATTTATCATTTTTAAAGCCCAGTGGGGCTAGAATACTTTTTTTCTTAATTCCAAAGAGGTTCAGTTCTGTTTCTATTGATAAATCCATTTGACTTGTCTAAGTCTTCGGAAATATTTCCGTTAGTTCATTTTTCTTTCATCTTTAAGAGAAGGAAACAATCTGAATGCCTGAACGTCTTGCATTTGATTGTTTACTGTGAAGAATAATTAGGCTCAGAAAACCAAAACGTCAAGTTGCTTGTTCCAAGATATTTTTAGTTGTTCTCCTTTGTAGCTATTACCCACTTAAATCTCCCTTCACCACTGTCAGTGTTAAATGCTTTTATGTAACAGGCTTGCAGTCCCAGCTGGTAAGTACAATTCTATACTTACTATGCCCTCCATCTTTTAATGTTAAATTTCAGAGTAAGTGAAGGCTATCAAAACCTTCAGTTATTATCCTGTAAGGAAAATTTTGACTGCATAAGGCAGAATTTCAGTCAAGTCAATAGAATTGTAGTGACAAGGAATGTGGCTGGGAACTACAATCTGCAAAAGGCACAAGGTCATAACCAGAAATGTGATTACTGAAATCTGTAATATCCTGATATTTGAGCTTCAGATGGTCATCTCTATCTAACAGTCACAAAGGAAATGGCATGCCACAAAGCAAAAAAGGAATGACGATGGAACAGTGTAAGACAGTAATATCATATAGAGAAGGGGGAATTAAGGGTTTGGTCTTCCAGCTTTTATTTCTGTAAGTCAAGACATCACTACAACAAAACTGCACAAAAAAGTCAGCAAATAACAGCTGGGGAACTCGAAGCAGAAAAGAGAACTGTAGTACAGAGAAGGCAGGCACAGAGGGAGAAGGGAGCTATAAAGAATGAATGTCTGAGAGGTGAGATGGGTTTGATTATCTGAGGAATGATCAGCCAGCTGAGAAATGCAGAAAAGACGAGGTCTAAGCAAGAGAACTTGATTATTCTTTATGATTAAGTACTAGAATTATAAGACTGTTTAGTGGGAGAAAACAATGAACAATTCAATATGTCTGGGCTCAGAATAACTTGTATGATCCCTGGACACTAACTCACATCACCCCCATTGTCAGACAACTCCACTGGCTTCTCATTAATTTCAGAACCCAGTGCAAAATGAACTTCTTGATTATAAAATTCTCCATGGGCTTGCTCTAGTCTCTCTCTGCTTCCTCTGTACATCTAACACTGGCTCTCTCTTTTTCCCTCCAGACAACACTGTTGGTGTGATTAAAAGCTCTTGTTTCTGCTGCGCCACCACATCACTTACTTTACTGGTTTGCCAGTGGCTGTATGAACAGAGGTTATTAATAGAGCTCACACTGTCAGAGTAGAAAAACAAACCACTACTAAGAAACTGTAATGTGTTGGATTTTGAGAAAAGAACAATTCATACTTGAAGATGTATTTTCAATCCCTCAGCTGGATACAAGAGTTTAACAAATGTAAATGTTTGTGGCTATGGTCTGGCTGCTGTTGTGCATGATGCCCAGTGACATTGTAATTCACACCTTTTCTCTAACCAGTGAAGAAGATCCAACAGAAGGGAATGGAAAATTAAAAATGCCTGAGATTTAGCTCAGGGCTTCATTTAGTGCACCAGAAAACAGGAATCTCTAAAGTAGGCATCAAAAAACCTTGAAGAATGAACCATCTTGTAGCATATGAAAGCCTGTCAGATCTCTGCTACTTTCATTGCATGTCTGTTGCTTAATTTGTATATTTCTTATCAACTATCATGCCTTATTAAGCAGCAGCATCTCTGGTTGTGCATACTTAAGCTATTAGTTTGATTTTTAATACAGTTTTTACACCAAATAACTGGATTTATTTTTAAGAGCATTTCCTATTTATTTTTCATTTGCAAAAATCTGAGAAAGGTTTAACTACATATAGAGTATCTCAGAAATAAGAGGTTAATTTTCAAATAAAAGCTGCCTGTAAAGGCAACTAAGCCCATTACATTTTCTCCTCGTAGCCACAATCAGGTCTCGGTGAGAGACGCTCCAAGTGAATAAAAACGTATTAGTGGGCTTAACTTTCGTGTATTTAACATCACAAGCAGGCAGGTACCATCACCTACCCAAGGGATCTTTCACTGAATATAATCCTTCTCTAAAGAAAACCAAAAAACAGAACTTGGACATACTGTTCCAGTTTAAGAATATTTTATTGCAGCCTCTTTATAGAATCTATTACTATAAATGCTCATACGTGATTCTTTGGGTATCAGTCTTGAGAACATCTGTACAGAACCGCCGAAGTCCCTTGTTCAGCCCACCATATTTGAAGCCCTACAAAATTTGGGCTTGGAACTACCAATCAAAATATCCTCCTGGTTTCTATGACTGCACAAAGACCAAAGATTAAAAATTCTATGGTATGAGACAGTTTATTTTTTCCCACTTCCTCCTACTCACAGAAATGCAGTTAATCTTACATTACCTCCGAAACATGAAGTTAAATTGTTTTATTTCCATTGTATGTCTTCCCAAGACCACAGAAGAGCTGTGATCCAAAAGAAAGGGTTCATCCAAAGTAACTTCTTTGTTCACTCTCTACTGTTGATGTCTTCACAAATATATGGAAAAACAGAAGCAGGAACTTAGAGAAACGTGAGCCCTCAAGAGGCAATATCCCAATTAGAACTGTCCATGTGACAGAGGGAAATGCCTGCACCAGATCTTAATTCTTCATCCACACAAATGAACCATAGTTGCTAGTTTATCTGCTAAGGTCACATGAAGGAACGCCTGTTTGTGTATCATGGAAAGCTGTCCGTTTCAGAGATGCCTAAAAATCAGCCAGATCCAGGTGTTTTACTGGTACAAACTCATGTTACAAATGGCTTGGAAGAAAGATGATGGATGAAGTAAACATCTGCAATTTGACTTAGTCCTTAGGAAGTTCTCAACAAAATATGAAAAGGAGTAGCTCAGTTATCATTGCCCCTCTTTCTCATTATGCCACCGTTACCTGTAGAGTGTCATTAATACAATGTTCTCTATGAGTAGAACAACCATTTTCTATTAGTTTGGCCATTGACTAGTAATGACTTTCCATTCAGAGATGAGTCAAAATATGGAAGGAATCAATATGGAAAGACCCTACTGAAATCACAGAGGTAGTCAGATTTTTCCAGCAAAATATAGATGTGTCAACAAAATTTGTTGACAGTAGGAAGCAGAGAGTTATTATGAACAGAGGATAGACTGTACAGAAAGAACAAAGGTGTCATCTTAAAACGGAACTAAAAATGAGATGAATAGCAAGAAATAGTACAGAATGCAAGACTTCACACTGGAAGGATAAAATAATGCTGATTTCTGAAACGAGACTGGAGTTAGTGGACTGGGATGACTGAATACAATAAATTGGTGCTTGTTTTGATCTCATTACGTGTATAATTCATCAATGAGGTGCTGTGAAAAGGCAGTGAAAGCTTAAAATACAGCCATCAAGTTGTTTTCAGGTAAACCTAAGAAATCTTAAGTCTATTGTGCAGAAATCATGTAGGTGTTCAGTGGAACACTGCAGAGCCGTTACCACAGAAGATGCATTCAAATTGGAATTGGTCTAGACATGTAAGAATGTCCAGTATGCCCTGACTTATTAAGGCACACTCGAAGACTGGACTTGTCCAGCAGTCTAAAATGTACAATGAAAAGGGGATTTGTCTTTGTGCATCAAGAAGAGAATATCAAACATTAACATTAAAGACAAGGGTCGTCCTGAAGCAAGGGTAAATGGAGATAAAATTCCGGTGCATACATATATCATAAATCAGAAGAGTTTTTTAACATGCAAAGAAATCAGAAGGTCAAAGACTAACACATCCAAACACAGTGCTTGACAAGTTTTCTGATTCTCCTGTCCCTAATGCAGAATCACATCATTTTCCACTCTGGTATTTTACAGTCTGGTACCATTGCTTTTGTTTGTCAATATATCAGTCTTGCTTTGGTTATAAATTTTGTCACACTTCTGTCTAAACAACCTGAAGTAGTCTCCATATACTTCCATTTGGTCTGTTTGTGTCACAGGACCTTGGCAGGAAGACAACAGGCAGTTACTCGTGGGATTACAGTATAAAGTATACAACTATCTTAAGAAAACCATAGGTGAAAAGCAAGGTGCTACCAAACGTGAGCACAGGTAACAGAGTTTGATCCCATAAAACTATTTAATGCAGAGAGATCAGATAAATCCAAGCCATCGCTGAAGACAGACTTTAAAAATAGGAAAGTATAAGGCAGTCAGTACACTTATGAAGAGAGGAAATGAGGGTTTTTTTCAGGTTCAGAGTCAGGGACACAGTAAAATTATAGACTATATCAATTGGCTGAAGTCTGATGTTACAGGGGAAACTTTTAGCGATTTCTTGATGTTCTAAAGTAATCAGAAACTTTTAATCCCTACACAGAAAAAGTTCAAAACACTCAACATGCAATTTATGAGCTGAATTTTATATATATGCATGCATACTTAAAGAAAGAGAAAAACGTAAATATAGAAGTATAAAATGAAAAAAGCAAATAGAAATATATATATGCCAGATGCCACTGGTATTTATGCATATTCAGTGCATTTGCAGTTTTATACAATTTTTCCTTCTGTTATCCTACACATAAACATTAGTAACACGAAATAAAACTTGTCCATTATTTGTCATTGACGAACAAATTATGTACATGCTCTCCTAGAGTGAGAAAACTAGAGATAAACAATCTGCAAAAAAAAGGAAATGTAGAAAAATCTAGTCAAACAAGAGAGGAATCCTTTAGCAATAAGAGAAACATACTGATACAGGATAAACAGCCACCTGGGAGTTAGACATGATTTGGAAATAAATTAAATAGCTTCCCAAGAGAGATCAAATGTTCGTACATATTTGCCAGTAGCCATTCAGAAGTGATGGGGAACTCTCAATGGCCATCTGTAAATGGCTCTAGCTAGCCTGGCCTTCTTGATTTTATTAGCTGCACAATCTCATTTTTGTTTGATTGCTTTCTATCTGTATATGCATTAGGGGAGACAACATTTGCTATTTTCTCAAGTCTGCTGTTTATTCCTCTAGACTATGCTCTTCTCCATTTTCAAAGTCAATGCAAACTTTCTTCCCCTGAAGATAAGGCTTTCTTGTCTCTTTTTTTGCTCTGTTGTTCATACAGAGATTTAAAAGAAGCAACCCTCTGAAAAAGGGTGGAGGGGCGAAGTGAGATTTCACGTCTCTCCTGAGGATATAAAGCTGCAGTGATGAAAAGGCCTTTCCCAGTGGAATCCTGAATGATTCTGCCTCTTAACTCTTGCATGGCAAAGTTTACTGTTATTTTTCACCCTAAAGAGTCTCATATTTGAGTATTACATGCTTAAGCATGAAGAGAGGGATTTGGCATTTCGTGGAGTATAAAATATAAAAGTCACTATGTCAAATGACAAGGAAGACCATCTAATAGTTTGATCCATCTGAAAAAGAGAAGTTCACAGTACTCCTCCTTTTAATTAGGCCTCTAATGTTTTGTAAATCCATTCTCCTTATATGCTCCCTCGGAGACTGTAATCTTAATTCTGAGACACATGTTAAACACCTTGGAGTGTTGTCAATAGTATCCCTGTTCTCACAGCAATAAGCCATAAAATGTACATTTGAATTTACTGGCTAGAGTTAACAATCCTGATGAAGGAGGAAAGAAAAGGAGACCAGATGAATAGTTTGAATAATATTTTTTATTAATTTAGTTCACTAAGCAGATGCAGTAGGAGTGATCAGTAGGGATATATACAAATTGAAACAAGCTGTAAAGTTATGAGATTAAACAGCATGGATGACACATTTACATTTTTCAGAAAAAAATATTTAGCAAAAACATCCTCAGGAGGGTTTTTGAAAATATGTCGGTGCTTTTTTACTAGGCAAATAGTTATTTTTCTATGTATGGGACAAAAGTGGTGACAGTTACAGTGTTTTTTCCCTATATTCATTAACTTATCTGTTAATATTACCTTAAAAGAATTGATTATGAACCATCATATGGAGGCAAATTAGAAGGACTGAGAATACAGTAATTTTAGTTGGAAGTACAACTGAAAACTTGCTTTGTAAGTATGCTCACAGTACACTTTCTTAGTGCCAGACATTTGATGTTAAAAGCAGTCTCAGGGAAATTGAGAAGACAGTTGCTAATGCTGATACTTAATTAGAGTAAGTAAACGCTTGGAAGCAGTTTGGATATTTAGCCAAAGACCTGGATGTTGGATATTTTAATGTTTTGAGGAAGTAGGCTCTCTATTTAGCTCTCTTGGGCAATCTCTTTGAAAAATTTTGGTCTTAATGATTTTTTTTAGGTCCAGATTCATGGCTGAATCTGTGCCTTGTTCCAGCTTTCTGAATTTTGGCTGAAAGGGCATGAGAAAACCCTGAGACAGGCCAGAAGGAGGATGGAGAAGAGGCACCAAAACGGCAGCTCCTGCAACTTGGTAGCCCTGCTGTAGAGGCTGTCTGAGCCCTGTAACTCTCAGTCGTGCACAAAACAGCTCATTCCAGCCCTTTGCAGGTTAGCAGGGCCAAAGACAGCTCAGCCTTTCCTGAAAAAAAAGGCAAACTTTAATTAGGAGCCAGCCTTTAGGCACCCTGGTGCGACAGGGTCATTAATATTTTCTAAAATTCTAATCCAATTCCACTGGCATAACAACCAGTTATCAGTATGCTTAACTACAAGCCTTAAGTCAGATATAAATAAGATTAATTATAAGCCCTAAATCAGTAACGAGAATGCTTAATTATTTTATTTGTGGTAAGCCTTGTTTTCTTTAGAGCAGTTTTAAACTCCCTTGGCCTGTGCTCAAGAACATTAAATAGTAAGTGTAATTTTATATTTTTTGTTTCTTTTACAACTAATGAAAAGAGCAGCAATTAACATATCAGGCTTCCAAGACAGCACAAGAAATTCCACTGTGTTATGTTGTTCTAACTAGTGCTTACATGTCATTTTAATAACCTTATCTTAAAATCACCTGTTAAAAATGATGTAAAGATATTTCATTCCAAATAACTTTATATAGTAATTCAAAGATCATATTTTATTAAAGTACTGAAAATATTAATAGTTTGAACTGCTTTTGACTATATAACTACCTTAATCAACCATACCTACCCATAATCAAGCATATCCATCTTCTCAGGGCGAAAAACAAAGTTCTGCTGGCTGCAGACAGATCTTTTTACTTAAATATAGTGTGTCTGATATCTATTTAAATAACAGAAAATATACAGTAGGCTAGCTCAATTATTTCCTGGGATAAGGGCGATTTCTGCATTTTAACATGTTAACTGGCTATTCTTTCATATGAAACATCTACTGTTCAAAAATCTCAGTTTTCAGTCTAGGTCATAGTGACATCTATTCTCTCCAAAATTGTTTTTCAAGAATTATGTTGCCTTTATTGGTTAAGTTTGCAATCATTGTCACTAAAAACTCTCCGTGCTGATCATTTTCAAAGTTTATGATAAGGCTATTTGGAACAGATCATAATTTTAAGCGTAATCCATAAATTTAATGTTTCCTCCTCTTTCACATTATCTTTAAGAACTAAGGAAGTGCAACAGGGTCAAAGAAGATACTGGCAGAAAAGCTGGAGAAAAGCATAGTTAGCATCATAAATAACACCACTTTATTGCATATAATATGACTTCCATTCTGAGTTTGTTAGTAAGAAAAAAACGTGAATTATGCACAATAGAAATAATTTCTTGATATTTCTTTTTCAGTTCACATATCCACATCTTGTTTAGTGTCTATGGTCTCAAAAAAATTCCTGCATGATGCAAATAGGCATTTTTGTGTGGATTAATTCAGAATCTCTCTCACTTTTGCTGGGTTTTCTTAGTAGTTATATGCAAGAGATGAGTTGAGATTAGGTTATCTTCAGTTATCATGCACTGGCTGCCCAGGGAGGTGGTTGAGTCCTCATCCCAGGAGGTGTTTAAAAGAAGGTAGATGAGGTGCACAATGATGTGGCTTAGTAGTGAACAGGTGCTGTTAGACTCGATGATCTCAAAGGTCTTCTTCAATCAAATGATTCTATGATTCTGTGAGTACCTCTCATTACAGAAAAGCTATGTCTGCCTTGTGCTGTTTGCTGGCTACTAGGGGCTTTGCAGATGTGGTAACAGACATCACAGTTATCAGAGGTAAAGACATAAAGGTAACTGACTAGGACAGATTTCTGGTTGCACAGAATCTTCAAAAGGTGATTTCTTTTGGTTGTTGCTGAAATAGATTAAATGCAAACCTTTGCTCTGGAGCAGGCACATGGGTTTTCAGCTACACATTTTCATATAAACAGTAAAGACAATTATCCTACAGTAGTAAAGAAAGACGCTGTTATTGAATAACTACTCAATGATAAATGTGAAGAAAAGGAGGTTTGTTCTTTTCTGCATACTCATTACAAAGCAATTTGCCCTGGCAGAAGGCCATCAGAAGCCTTTGAGGTTTCTTACATTCTCAGCAATGCTGTTCCTCACACTTGAGCTACAGAGGCAGTATAGATGCTAATCATCATGAGAACCATCTGCATGTCATTAGGAAGTATTGTAGATTAAAAGCAGCCACACCAGTATTAGTCTGAAGAAGCACTTTTAAAAGAAGTGCCTCATTGAAGATCATAGGTTAAAGATCTTAAAACATGAAGAGACAGGATAGTTAAGGGATAAACAGTAATTTATATCTCCCAGGAATCGTCGAGCAGCTAGAAAGAGTTCAGTCCTACGACATAGGACATTCTATCTGTTAAAGCTATTATTACACTTAAATTGACACCTCATGAACCAATTTTGTGCTTTCATAAGGGGTGAGAAGACTTCTTTTCAGCAAGCCCTCCAAGTGTAAACATATTCAGAAGCCCACTTTAGAAAACCCACTCTTTGTATGTCTATAGCGGAGTCACTTGGCAAAAAGCAAGTGAAAAATATCGTCTGTACTCTAGCAGCAAAAGGGCATCATGAACCTGACAGGCTGACCAACTTCTATCCAGCGACAGCCTGATCTGTAGTTCATGTACCATATCTTCATTTACATTACTGCTCGTTCAGTGTAAATTAATAGTTGGCCCTAGTTATACTGTAGATTCATCTTTGGTTAAAGTAAAGATTTTCTTCTTTAGGGCTTTACCAGCATCTAGGTGAGCCAAATATTTCTACTGAGATAAGTAGTTTCCTAGACTCGCTCAGTCATCTCTAAACAGGTAATGTTTAATTTAATCTCTGATGTATTTTCAAATAATCTTTTAAAAATCTGAAAAAAAACCCAAGTTTGCTCATTATTTTGCCTATGCAGCCATGAGCTTTCAGTTAAAAACCTGCTCATTATTCCTACTGGTTGAACAGGTAAATTACCTGATTTTGCAGGCTAACCTACTACAGCTAGTGTTGATGACTGAGTCCTATGAGGTTATTTACTCTGCCAGTTCTTGACCACACTATCTTATAACTTCCACCTATACTGTATATCATGGAACAGAAGTTTTCAAAAGTTGTACAAGCTTCACTGGTTCATAGGTCTCATGAGGTTTAGGATTACCAAAAATCTTTTGAGAAAGATATGGCTATTTACACGCTGTTGGTTTTGTTTGAAGGAATTGCTCATCAATGTAAAGTATCTTAGTTAGCATATCCCTTTTTTACCTAAAGGATTATCTGAAGTTCTGAGCCTTGCAAGTGTTATCGTTGAGAAAGGAAAAATAATGTTCAGTGTGTCTGTTTCACAGTCTTGTTTACTTGTAAAGAACCTTAAACAAACAGTTTCTTAATTATGAAAGGAATCCAGAAGGAAGAAGGATTTTTCTTCTGAAGTTTCAACTCTGTTTTAGCCCGTGTTAAACTCAAAAGTTCTCTCTCCCTTCAGAGCCACACCACAGATCTTCACTAACCCACTGGAATCTCTTTCAACTCTTGTCTTCTTGCCACTCTCAGACGTGCACATATTTACATATGAAAACTCTTCTGAAAAAAAATGCTGTAAGTGTGTCACAAATGCTTTTATTTTGACCATTGGCAGGTGCTGGCATTCAGGATGGAACAATTTCCATTTCATCTGCTTCTCTGCATAGCAGTAAGCCTTGCAGTTTCTTATCAGTATCTTTAAAGCAGTTTTGCTTCTGTCCTCTTTCAAGTAATTCTGAATCCAGAATTTCAATCAAGCAGGAGAGAGTTCTTAATTGTTAAAGGCATCAATGTTAAAGGCATTCTCTTCAGTGCTTATTATCACGACTAGGTGTTTTAGTATCTTGACTACAGAAGTGAACACTGTCAGTGTTAAAATCTTGTACTGTAACTGAAAAGGCAGTAAATTATTATGTTCGTATAAGGCAAATGCTATAATGGGTCATGTTTGAGATTGGTCTTCCATCTGCCTGATGCACTGAGAATGATCAATGACAAAATATGCTGGTCCTAATGAAAAGTATGCTTTCTACACAACTTTACTTTCACCCCTGTTGACTCTAGCAGTCACAAAGATCAAATTTTTTCAAATTTATTTTGCTGCAGTGTGAGAAAAAACTAATTTATATTTTGAGTCTCTGCAAAATTGTTCATTATGCAAATCTTATTTTGTGAAAGAAGTGATTGAGGATGAAGGGAAAAAGAAGCTAAATGTTATGGAAGAAAAAATGCATAAGGACAAAAAGAAGAATATTTCTATTCACATGCTGCTGGTAAAGTGTTTAGAAGTACAACTTCATGTTTTTGTTTCTCAGATTTGTGCCTAACTTGTCTGCAAATAAAGTAGCATACAAAATCTTTTTATACTAAATGCAGCTTTTAAAACATTTTCAGCTGTAGAGCGGCACTGAAAAATGCAGTCTGCAGTATCTCCATACTCAGTAGTGTATGACTGTACTGCAGCACTGCTACTTCATAACTCTTTTTTTGGATCATCTCTTATCAGTCAATTTTCTCCAACTGCTAATATAAATTTGCTGATACAAGGGCTGCCTTCCTTAATCAGATAAAGCTCCTATTAACAAAAGATGACAGCGTGGCTCATTTTATTGCTAGGCTACTGCTACACATGTTCATATTTCCACGAGTATGGCAACTCATTGACCTTGGCAGACTGGATTGATTCATCAAGTTCAAGGATCACAGCTTCTGTGGTGAGTGATGTTTACTTGGCTAACTGCAATCTTTCTATTTCCTCTTGATTTAGTAGTGTTTCTTGTTTTATAGATTATCATAGGATTGAAATATAAGTTTGGATCCTCATTCAATTTTGGCCTCTCTCAAATCCCTTTCTAGAACACTGTTAATCAAGGAGAATCTCTAGCCCTGGCCTATTTCCTAGCATACTCTTAAATACAAGTATTAAAGAGACATGCATAAATACACAAGAGGGAAAGAGAAGTTGCATACAGAATAAAAACATTAACCTCTTCATTAACTTTCATTCCTTCTTTTACAGACAAGGAACCTTCTGCTTTCAGAGCATTTTTAGAAATTTTGGCTCTCTAACTAGAAATCTTTAAATTATATATATTTAAGCATAGTCTCTAGCAATAAGACAAACACAGGAATATTGGTACAATGATAGAAAAATATCATCCGACTACTTGGTTAAGAATCTGTTTCTACCAGTATTCTGGAATGAGTGTTAACCTCTTACCAGTTTTCTGAGTTCTGAATACAGCTTTAGGGTGGTAAAAAAAATACAAGATATGACTACAACGCATCTGTTACTCTTCCAGAAGTAAATATATGTCACAACATTCAGTGCAAGGCAGTCACCTGAAATGCATGTAAGTGAAGCCATATGTAGATGAAATAGTTCAGGCACTCACTGCAGAATAGCTGCAGCAGCACAGAGCTCCTTCCAGGCTAATTTATTCTGTTTCTTGGCACAGACGTTGAGCTGAATGCAGAAGGGTATTTGGCACAGCTACTCTGCAGCACAGTGACCTCCAGATGAGTGCTGCACATCATACAAATCTACTTGGACACTGAGCTTTAATGTGTATCTACCAAATGCTTTCCCAGTCCACCCAATGTGCCCTGACTTGCCCATAACATAGTGAGGTCTGCCACTAGAACAACCAGAAACAACATTGCTGAGCAAACTATAATAGCTTCTGAAAGTTTTTAATACTCGGTCTGTCATTTCTGACGTGACACAGAATGTGTATGTTAAACTCTTGGATACCTTGAGTGATGTTTAAGTTTCAAAGCTTACTTTGGCTCAGTGGCTCAGGTAAAACAATGGCTGTACACTGCTAATAAGTTCTCACCTGTTACCATACTTCAGTGATTGCTTGCACTTGCCTTTTGCTCCAGTGGGCTTCCATGTTTGGCTTTTTTTTTCCTTTTTGTTCTGATAGACGTAGCCTACCAGTTCTCTCAAATCAACCATATTACAAATTTTTGTCCTTTATCGACATCCCATCCATCTGTCTTCCTCCAGCAATTTTCAGACTAGAGAACTTCAGTAACATTTTCTAGCATTTCATCGCTCCCTGGAGCCTCTTTGACTACTCCATAAAACTGTCTTCCTCACATCTCACACCAGTGCCTCCAGCTTCATGCCATGCATCGGTAGCCTCCAGATCATTGCTTTGCATCACTAGCCTTCTAGCCTATGCTCATGGATATTAGCTCACATTTTAATTAGGATAAAACTGAAACTAAACAAGAAATGTGTCAAGTGAAAATGTAAATTAAGCAGAGCTAGATGTAGGTGCTATTGTTTTATCTTTATGAGCATTTGGTATAAAGAGGACGTTACAAAACCTGAACAATTCTGCATCAGTAATTCTTGGGGGTTTTATTAAGATTTCAACAGTAGCTTAGTTTTAGACCTAAAGAGAGCAAACATCCTGTCACCCAAGACTGCATTCCCAAGCCTGTAATACACTCATTTTCTGAATGATAACTCCATGTCATGCTGGTGTTTTTCAATGCCTCCTATCCTGTTCAGAATAAAATATGATCAACTAAAGTGAGAAATACACAAGGATGCTTTTTCAGTCTCTGGTGATGAATGAAACTTCTATTAGACAGAAGCATACTTAATAATCTTGTGGTATTGACTATCAAGGAAAGGAAAGAAAGCTGGGAGGTCATCATAAAGTTAAAATACGTACAGGAAAAAAAAATAAGATTCATCAGATGCTCATTTAAGAGATATCTCCCTTCTCTGGCGTACTTAAGTTTCTGTTAGTTCTTTTGTACGTGGCTAATGCTTCTCAAAATATGGTCATTTTGACATCAGTGTTCTCTGCTTCAGCAAAGTGAGAAATACTCATTCCTTTTATTTACTTTTTAACACATCTATAAAATAGTATATTATTTATTAGGTAGTTACGCAGTCTTTTTTTTTCTAGGTAAGGGAAGAAAATTATATGGAGTGTGGGGCAAGCACTTGAGTCCATATGTCAGTCAACGGTCTGGTAATTGCCTTATTCTCATTGTTCTTACAGACATAAAATAAAAGTAATTTCTGTGCTGGCTTCATTAATAGTTCTAGAATAAAATCCATAGAAATAAGAAGAAACATCTCTAAATTTAAAAAAGATAATTCACTTTTTGGGGAATTTTTTCAATATTTCAAATATTTAGCTAACTGAAAGCAGAAGCACTCAAAAGATAAGAAGAGTTAGTGTTTTAAGTGAGGTAATGTGTACAAATACAGCATCAGTTCCAAATTTAACATTGTAGTGTTACAGCTACTTAGCCCCTTAGAGCGAGCGGGTTAGAAACCTAATCAGCGCAAGTCATAAGCTGCTGTTTAAAGGGATCTGCAGTCTCTCTACGCCACCCCACAATCTACATGTTGCACACAAATAGATGAGTAAACCAACAGCTTACGAGGAAGCAGTCCCATGAGGCCCTGCTTGCTGCAGTGCAAGGGACCATGAGCCCTGCCTCCAGAACTTGCTGCACTGCAAAGGAGTAAGGAAGGACAAGGTCATCTCAGACTGCCACTCAAGTAGAATTTTGCAGCGTTGTCAGTCTCTGTAGAATTAGGCTCTTTAACTAGACTGAAAAATATCCACTTTTAACCCAAAGAAAGAGAAAATACTCAAAAGGTTTTTTGCTGTGGTTGCATCAGGTTTGAAATGAAAGGTATCTGTGGTGTTAACTTGCTTTATGTACAGGGTACTGGAAACAAATTGGTCTTACATCATGAAAGCCCAGTTTTCAATGCCTCTTTAGGGGAACGAGGTCAGGACGAGTAGAGTTACATGTACCATACACTACTTTTTAAAGCTTGGGTCAGTTTTCTGACATTAATTAACATGAAAAGTCTTTTTTATGTCATATCAACTTCTAGATCACACCATTCTGGATGTGGAAATTCAGGTCTGCTTTTTAAAGACGTAAGAGTCTTCAGCAAAACTGTAGACAGTCTAGGCTTTAAACTTTTAAAAAAAAAGTAGAATCAGAGGAAAAATAATGTTCTAAAGGGAGTTAAAATGTCAAACGTACACTTGATCTTTTCATGACTATTTTAGATTCAGAAAAGCATTGAAATGAGTGACATAAAAATGTAAAAATTGAGAGGATAGTGTATAGAAGTCAATTGATTTAGAGTCCTTCATTTTTGTCACCTTAGTCAAACCACACAGGACCGTTTAAAAAGGTCATACCTTATCAGAGCAAGGAAGAGTCTTCTCCAATTGAATGATATCACAGGTAAACAACAGACTTGGATAACTAAGTCTTTTTATTTTACATCTATTCCAAAACTTTCCGTGAGAACTATCTGCAAGATTTTTCCCACCATCCTGTGAATGCCAAGAAAAGAACCAAAGGGTGATTAGCCGTAATATGTAGACTGGGATTCTAACTAGGATCATATGGTCAAATACATCGTAAACATGCAAACTGAGAGACAGAAAATATAGCTGGCATGATAATTTTGATGATTATTTATCAACTTCTCAGTTTCTGTCTTGTTTTGTTCTTCTTTATTTTCCACCTCTGATTTCTTTTTATTCTCTTGCTTTCTAGCTTCTTTCTTGAATTTCCTTGTTTGCTCGCTGCAGTGAATAACATATTCTACTCACTCAGCACCCAGTCTCACAGCCTCCTGCCAAATCTAACCCCCTCTGCAATCAGCCTGTGTGGAGAAAAAGGTGTCTCGTGCTCTAATAGTCTTCAGTATCATTAGCCAGGCATCTTCCATTACTCAAATCCAACCTTATTTTCTGCTTCAGTGATGGTAATTCACAATTAATTTAACAGATTTTAGGCAAAATAGATGATACTTTAATGCATTTTTTTTCCTGCCAGGGTAAACTATCATCTGTCTGAATAATAATCATAGAGAAAAATATGGTTTTAGAGTAAAAAACATCTTTGATATAAGAAAGAAAAACACACAAGACAAACCAAATGGAAATTATCACATTCTCTTTTTAAAAATTTTATAGAATTTCACACATATTGCTTAATTTTTAAAGAAGGAAGGAGTAATAAATAGCCTTGAAATCACACATTATAGGGTGTAATTTAATGTGAGTATGGCACTATCAGATTGAACGTTGTGTTTAGATGAAAGATTCAACATATTCAGCATCCTGTTTTCTGATGCTGACCGGTCGGAAAATATACAAACAGGGCACACATCCGGAGATACTTCTCCAGTGTGTCCTCCCAGATTTCAGCGGGTTTTCAGTTTTTTCATTTGTAGCTCTTTTGTGGTTTTAAAGCCTTAAATAATTTTCTTTCCATGACTTAACATTATTGGTTTTTTGAACACATACTTTTTTTAGCATCTAAAATGTCCTTAGTCAGAGTTGAAATACTTTGCAATCGGCCGTCATTGCAGCTTATCTGTGCACTGCGTGGAATGCTTCTCTATGTTGATTTTGATTCTACTGTCTCATAGTTTCATTTTGTTTCTCAAGTTAAAGAGATTATTGTTTCTAATCATTCTTTCTATGTTGCTCATGATTTTATAGACTCCTGGCATATCTCTCTTCAGTCATTTATTTTCCAGATTGAAGAGATCTCTAAATATTCTCTACAGAAACCTCTCTCCATCACCTCCCTCCAGATGTTTTCTAGTTCAATTATGTAATTTTGATGGTGCAAGAACCGCACACTTGTTAGTCCAAAATAGACAGAAATCATAGAGTAATGCACAGTGTTCTTACCATAATGTTTTCTGTTCCACTCACAGTAAATGTTAACTTTTGCTTTGTTAAACACAACCCAGCACCAAACTGATCTTTTTATAGAACACAAAAACATAAACACCAAAGATCTTTTCTGAACGCACAGCCCCCCACTGGAACAGTTTTCCACACAGATTTTGTTTCTGTCTGTGGACACTGAATGTCGCCTGTCATTTCATTGCTTAACCTCTCAGTATCAGGAATACATAAACAATTCTACACAGTCTTTTGTTGCAATAGACTAAAAATGACACATTTGGTCATATTTTTTTTCAAAAAATCATCATGCCAAACGTCATAAACTCTGACACTGAACACTATCAGTCGCCGATGGCCGTCCAGATCCCTTTAAAGGATTTGTTTCCTGCCTTTTGTTACCCTTTAACCAGTTATTCAATCATAACGTTTCTCAACCCACCTTAGCCGAGAAGGTCTTTAGGACGTTTTGGTGGGTGACCTTGTCTTTTGTAAATTCAGGTCTGCTATATCAAGTGGCTTTGCTGTATTCAAATAGTAGCATAATTTCCCTTAACAAAAGCCCTTCTAACTCTTCATTAAGACATGATACCATGTATTAAATTCTTGTGTGCAATATACAGGGTGAGAAAGGATACTCTGAACTTCCTGTCTGGTGGTTGGTGGTGAGCTTGTCCATGAAACAGGGCAAACATTGGCATGGCTGTAACTGAAGCTTCTTTCAAGTGTTTTCTTTCTCAGACTAACATATTAGTTGCGAAGATCTTTCAGAAGCAGTGGATATACATGGACTGACAATGTAGAAATTCCCAACCGTGCCTTAAATTACAAAACAAACAACAAACAAACCCCAACAAATGAAAGAAATAAAAAAAAAAAAAATTATGTGTCATTTAGGAGAAAGGTAAAACATATAGATTGTACAGAAGGTGACAGGAGAATTAGGAGACTGTAAAACAAACATTTGATATGTTAAACTTAATTCTGTCCTTTGTGTGCACATTTTACAGTGGAGTCTTAATGTAAATATATTGTATACATACATATGGAAGAAAAAATCATATAGTTTGAAATTTCAGCTTTTTATTTAGGAAATGCTTTCTGATTTCAATTATACTAATTACTTTGAGATCAGCATACTGATATGCGTAGGTTTTGTAAGCACAAAAATGTCAACAGAAAAATACGAAATACTTTGTATGAAAAGAATCAACAACAATGAAATAAAATATAAAAATACATCAAGATATAAACTAAATCAATTTAATTGCTAAAAATATTAGTTACTTTGGAGCAAATATACTAAAGTGTATACAATATATGATCCGTTGTCAGACAAACTGAACTTCAACTGTTCTATTATCAACCTCATCAAATAAAATCCAGATAGAGAAGACAGTTTTGTGGTAAATCATGCTCCAAATATCATTACGGTAAAGCGTCTTAGAAAAAACTGAAATATCTATGTGATGTAAGGACTGTCCATCAAGATAGTTCTGTCACCAGTACCTCATCAAGGCCCTTTTAGCAAAAAAACCTCAGTTGATTTCACCTGTTTTTGTAAACCATAAATCAAGAATAAGTCTGAGGTAGTTTCTAAGAAAACCAAGATTGTAACAACAGAGGTCTTTATAAATCAAAATCTGCACCTGGAAGGAAAATTAGGGTGTAGAGCATACACTTGTGAAATGGTGAGTGTACGTATTCCTTCATATCATGCTGTTGGTTAAATGTTGTTTGTATCTGTTATTGGGGACCACGGCTGGGAGAGAGTCATGGAACACGAAATGCTTTCTTCAGGATACAAAATACTTTCTGCAGACACTTCATTCTCTTCTTACAGTAAACTAACTTTAAAAACATCTCTTCAGAAGTCTCCCAGCCACTTTCTCTGTCACAAGACCCACAAGGAGTGAGCTGTTGCAGATGCACCTGTGTTTACAGTCAAACTCAGAAGAAAGAAGCAAGGAATCAGGTTTCAGAAGGAAAATAGATGAAGCCAAGTACCAATTCTGTATCGATGGAGCAGAAGTTCTCTAGGGACAGAAAGATCATTTGTCCAAGCCTGCTGTTTGATAGCTTACAAAGGAAGCCCAAAATTACAGATCATTTGCTTCCATTTCATTAAGATTGTGCTTGCAAGGAAATTATTATACCTATATATAGCTAGCACTGGTCAACAATATGAAAAGCTCTGCAATAGCCTGAGAAAACTGAACATTGGCAGCATCTAGGAAGAAGCCTGCAAATATCCTAACAGCATTTTCTTCATATGTTGTGCTCAGAATCAGACTGAAAATAAGCCAGAAAACGTGGGGGGAAAACATGGGTATGAGCAAGGTTTCGATTATGTGGTTCTTTTCCCCAGCCATTATACGTTGTTCAGTTTATGGCTTTAAGTATCTTAGATCTTCTTGATCTATGACAAGTCACAAGAATATTTCATTAATGATAAGTAAGTAAACTCAATTGGTAGTATTTACATACTTAACCATTAAACTAGTATACTTTTTAATGGGGATACAGTGTTGCTTAAAAACACAAAAGCCCTAATCTGGAAAACATACCTCTTACCTCGTCCTTTATAAATCCTTTCAACCACTATATTTAAAATGTTCTAAAATTTAACCTAAATACCTGCTATAATTTTGAAATTTATGTTCATCCAATTTAATTAGCTGGAGAAATACGAATATTTAGTGCTCAGTTGTTAAAGCTCAGTCAACAGAATTTATACGTTTATGTTATCCTGTTGTGTGCTATGTGTCTCACAACATAACAGCACACTTATGAGTCCAGGGTTTCCTTCTTGTCTTAGGAATATCACAGCCATTTTCCTCTTATTTCTGTATCTCTTATGCACTCAGTAAAAGAAAAAAAAATCACATTAATTGGTATTAAATAACAAATTCAGAGTGCACATACATGTGTTTACTTATCCACTTTACAGTATTCAGTTTGCATTTCTTTCCACAGAACAATGAAATGTACGTCTCAGAGCTTCTCATAAGAAATCTTTTGAGTGTTGCAGGTTTTTGCAACTTTCCACTTCTGTCTTGTGGCAGGACTCTTCACTTTTTAACAGCAAAAGTGAATATTTCATAATGTATTTACTTACAAAGTTGCATAAATATGATTTTTGAAAACAATAATTGTGTAAGGATTCATTTGTCTCAGGACAGGTTGTGGTGGAGAGAGACTAAGCTGGACATTTGTACTGGTTTATGTATTGCCTAAGGAATAAACTATTTTGGATATTGTTTAACTTCTTGTGGAAAAACTGAAACGGAAATATTTCTGACCGCTAACTCTTTAGGTAATCCTAAAGAAACTGTAATTTATCCCATTGCTGAGATGTAGCTGAAATAAACTCTTTGAAACACAAAAGAAAGTTACCACAATAGTATTCTTTCTTCTTATCAAGTATTGTTCAAGACCTGTCAGCAACAGCAGATGCTTTTCTATTAAGAACCACTGAAAACAAATGACAGCTTAATTGTTCATTTAATATTTCTATTAAACATGACAACCAAGCTGCCATAGCATCCATTTTCTCACAACAAATTAGGTGTACAATTTTGCAAAGAGAAAGAGTAAAACATAGGTGTGGTTTAAGTTTTGTCTTATCTTGAAAGTTGAATCATTTCAACTGACTTGAATGTATGTGAGATCAAGTCCTACCTACTTATATTTGATTAATATGAAGAAATTAGCTTGCCCGACCAAAAACTATGCAAAATCCACCCAAAAATAATTCTGTAGATTTTTCATTACATATACATGAATTTTTTAAAATTATATTTCCATCCCTTTTTATTACTATATTAATTCATTTAGATTTAAAATAATAAAGAAGTCCTTCCAGAGGATCTAGGTGATCTATTTTAACCTTCATAATATAAAAATTCAGAAGAACATTAAGGCAATAATTCCAAAAATAATTAAAAATGTATATATCTTTTCTCTTTTACCTCTGAATGTCCTCTTGTCCTTCTCTCTCTCTACTCTGTGCTTCCTGAGGCATTATCCTTCACCCAGCTTTTTCAGCTTTTCCAGAATTCAAATACAAAATTTTTTTTAAGTGATTAATAATTTTACACTGATAAAGCTCAATGCTATAAACCATAAGATTTCTTTTTCTTTTGGGTAGGATGGAAGACAAGGAAAAGGAAAAATACTTGGAGAATTTATTTTTTATCCAACATCACCTACTTTTAACTTTGGCTAAAGAGAAAGGACGAAGAGAGTTTCCAAGTGAAAAATAAATGGGAACTCAGAATATCTACACTTTCAAACTTGCTCTAGTTCTCTTAGTTTGAAAGGTGTTTTAAGACACATTGAAAGGAAGCAAAATAGTCAGAGAAGAAGTACTTTGACAAACAAGTAATTTTGTATTAGTTGCTATTATGTAAGCATTCAGAACATTAAGAACTGAAGGAGTAAGTTAATGTGCTCAAAATAACCCATATGGTACGGTAGTTAATGTAACACTTATCCCTCTCTCTCTCTTTCATTCACCTTTTAAAAAACAAGCAATTCCTTTGTGAAACAGAGGAAGAGAGGTAATTAAAATATTCTAGTTACAAAAAAAAAGAATAATATGTATCTTGTGTGCCTTAATTGGTAATAGGATCTTGCCGACTGTACATTGTACGGTCTTTTCAACCACTTACCCAGCAGTCATTTTTTGTTTCATCTCTTCTGAGAAGGAGATAGGAAAATAGCTATCACTTTTTTTTTGAGAAAAGCTAGGTAAGCCTAGGTGAATTGCACATTTAT
The DNA here is from genome assembly GCA_033556795.1 of Tapera naevia. Classification (NCBI taxonomy): domain Eukaryota; kingdom Metazoa; phylum Chordata; class Aves; order Cuculiformes; family Neomorphidae; genus Tapera; species Tapera naevia. The sequence goes on along the minus strand of JAUMJJ010000172.1, from coordinate 8,586,590 downwards.
ACTATATGATTATCAATCCCATCATTTTCTGAAGATTGACTCTTCTGCAGCCCTCCTGTTCTTTTCTCATTCCAGAAATGCAGTCATGATTACCGTATTCAAACTATTTCAGTAACCCTATTATTACCATCCTTGTCTCCAAACACTAGGAAATGAAAACTTGGGGTAAAAACAAGTGTCAATCTCTATGACCAACATTCAGAAATAAAGCAACAAGAGCTCTTCTCTTCCTACAAATAATAGTTAGATCTTCTTCATAAAACATCCATGTAAAAACTCTTTAATTTCCCAATACAGGGAGGGAAGATTTGATCTCTTATTAAACATTTTATGGAAAAGTCTAAAAGTGCTTTCAATTATTTATCTGAATTGAAATCCAGACCTTGGAAACTGCTGGCATTACACACATACACACACATAATATTATCAGCCCACTGAGTGCTATTAGGTCATAAAATGCTGCTGTAGCAACATCTCCGTTACAGCTGCTGGTGCTCATGCAACTTTTACTACAGTTATAAAGTCATTTATTACATTTTCTTTATGATGCTAATGCATTGCAGTCTGTTATTTTATTGTTCCACTGTGATAAAGACTGAAATGTATGATATTGTGCAAAAAAAATACAAACCTAGTAACATACCCTGCTGCATTAAAAATCTCTTAGATAAGCCTGAGAGGCTCATAAAAATATTAACAGGGGATATCAAAAGGGAAATATTTGGTGGAACATTTTCTTTCATTTATTTTATTGTTCCCCAAGGTAGTTTTTTAATTGTGCTTTGTCAAAATATACAAAGGATAATATGAATGTGACTTCTTTTCTTAATTATAATGCCATCATTGTGGAAGAACCTAATTTGGAGTATGCTATGAGGAAAGATGTCTATATAATACCTAAATAATCATTGAAAAGGAGAAAAGCCATTAAAAATAATCATTCTCTTATACTCAGAGGTATATAGTAGATAATTACAGTTTGTTCAAATTGTCTAAATTTACCTACCCCTTTAATGTAATTTTGTTTTAAGAAAATGCAGTTTCTTTTGAGGGATAATGAATTCACTTAATTAACTACTAACTCATTTAGAGACTTCCCCATCAACAGTAGTATAATTCAAATAAAAATTCATTACTGTTTAACTGAGGTGGAATCTCCAGATTTTGACTTGGATACTCTTCTGGATGTGGATTATGGCTAGTTTCCTCTTCAGCAATGAAATGGAAGAGGAAGAATGACTGGGATATTTTCATAGTTTTAAGACTGCGTACAGAAGACAGTAACTTTTAAGAGGCCTCTGCCACTAAAGATTCCTGTGTTTACAAAATCCAGTCCCTTTTTCCTTAAAGCAATCACGGAAGACCCTGAAACAACACTGTTTGCAAGAAATAATACGGTTTCTTCTTGAAGTATACATATAAAAAACCCCAAAATAACATCGTGACATGGATTTTAAAATATATCTTTCTGACAACTTTTCACAGAGTAGAAACATCCAGATAATATTTGAAATAAGCTTTATTCCCACAATGTTAAGAAAACAGGGTGGGCTTTTCTTTTTTCTGTTGCATTTTCTAAACTTTTGGTTTTAAATTACTCTGTATCTAACAAGTACGTTGGTACTAAGTATTTTCAGAAACTGTACGGTACATTCCCTTGTCAAACATTTGCAGGAGTTTACAAAGTAGAGGTCAAACATTATCATAAAGCTGATGGAGACAGTAAAGAGACCAAGCCATCTCATAACACATTTTGAGAGAACAAATTCCTGAAAAGCACCAAGTCCCATCCCCATGGAGATTCACCAGCTCATTACTCTGCCAACTCAGCTCCACCAGGGCAAATAACACTAGGTTACTTTACTGGCTTCTCAGGACATTTTAGAAAACGTCATAGTAGAACTGGCTAAAGGCTACTCATTGTTGCAAAGGCTTTTGAAGCTCAGCTTTTGTGGTGTCATAGAACAAAGTCCAAACTGTCAGGAAGGTCTCATGTATTGCTGAAAAATGCATTCATTGAGTGAAAAATCTCTCATTTTAAATACTGTAGCTCTCCCTCTCACCTGCTGCTGTTTACTGTCAGTCTGCCTTTTCCCCTTTTTCTCACACGAATGCTTTCTTTGACTGGCCTTGTATGACCAAAGAGCTCTGCAGCTCAGAAATCTTCCCAGTCTACTGCCCCAATCAATATCTTCATAAAATCCTTTTGCTCTGAAAACAAGGCATTGGTCTGAGTCATTTTGAAGTAGGATAGAATGGGATTAAAGACACTATTCCAGTAAAACCTGTAATGCATAATTCAAAATGTGTGAGTAACAGCTCCCCAGATCCCTTCAGAATAGAGGGTACACTGTAAAGTCACACTTTATACACACTTAGTGTATAAAAAATTGCATTTTATCAGAAATACTTAATGTATAAATTGATATAATCTTAAGAAGTTTAAATAACATCAGATCTTCATTGCTAGTCTGTTGTCTTTACAGAATGTAACTAATTCTACAAAGTTATCTATGGGTTCGATTGCGTTAGCAGGGTTGCCAATGATCTTGCCATTAGCTAGGTCTTTAACCAGCCTTGAGTCTTAAATATTCAAGGAACAAATAGAGTCACTTAGAGTGACAACTTTGCTTCATGGGGAGCCACAGTCTACATCCGTCCTCAGTTGATAGAATTCAGTCTTCTTTTCTGGTGCGTCTGTAACACAGACGGGCTTTTATTTTTCACTAAGAAAAAAATCAAGGAACTGCTCATCTTACAGCAGTGCAATGAAATGTCAATCCTGCACCCAAAGTTTTCATGAGGTACTGTAACATCAGAGTGCAGCTTCTGGATTAGACATGGCTTTGATGTCTGTTTTGTCACAATGGACTAAGATAAACCATCTTCTGAGATGGAAGTGCCAATCACCTGGATTAATTTTATTCTCCTAAAATTTTGCATATGTTGCTGGAGTAAAGTTGTACTACCTTGGCCCGTGTGCAGAAAACCACCCTCTTAGATGAAAAGATTTTCCGTAGCATCTGTATTTAGCTAAGAGTCATGAGTCCTTTGTTACCTGGTTAATTATCTTCCTCATTCTGTTACCTTAAGTTGGGCAACTGCAACCAAACAACAAAGGTTTTAAAATCTATCCCTAAACATATCTGATTTTACATCCTTGTTCTTGGCTGCATCAGCTGACACAGAAAAAGCAATAGCATTCCACATAGCTTTGGGGTAGAAATCACACTTTTTGACCAATACACTCTTCTTCTGTTTCTATTAATATCTACCTGAAAGTCATCTTTTTTCAACAGATGCACCCAAAGATGATGTACGTTATTACCTCTTCAGTATTTTACAGTTACTCCTGTCATTGGAATTGCCAAACACAGACTATGGTGTCTCTTACAGTAAAATAAGGCAAGATAAAATCTTTTAGAACTTGTGAAAAAAATTAAGTGGTGGTGCATGAGCAAACGCATTAAAGATTAGGTATTAATCATTGTTACTTAGAAGATGCACAGCAAAAAGGACTCTACAGCAGGGAACCTGGTACATACATATTTAAAACTTCTATAGCGCTTCAGGAGGTTAACCAGAAAGAAGAAGTACTCAGTAAAACGAGCACAGAAAGCAGCACAATGGAAGGATTTCCAAAATTCTGGAAACCGAGCAATTATTTGTGTACAATCTGAAATATCTTTCTGAGACTCATCTGAGAGTGTTTTGAGTATAATGGTGTTTAATCAACATTAGAAATTATGAGAAGAATGCTTAAGGGTTGTGAGAGTGGGAAATGGTGAAGGATTGTTTTATTGTGGCAAAGATGCATTGAAGAAAGTGACAAAATTTTCACTTATGTTGGGTAGATTATATGAAGCCATATATTAGTGTTTCGTGAGTGAATTATAAGAGTGCCTGAAATGATGAAGATTTATGGAATGTTTGTGGTATTTATATGTAATAGCTAAGATAAATTTTTGGTTTGAGTATAGTGGTAAAATGTCAGATAAAGGAAGGTGAAAACATAACATTTCCCAAGTTGATTTCTTGTCATTCTGATTCTGTGTTACCTCACCTTTTCAGGAGTAAACAGCATTGAGGCACTCAGAGGAAATCTACCTAATGACTGTTAATGGACATCTTGTATCACACTTTTTGTGTAGTCAGCTGGAAATGATACCACAACAAAATTTATATCAATTCAATGGTCAAATTTTATCCATTTGTGAAAGAGAAAGAAATAAACTTCAGGTTCAACCATGCACATATCTTATGATGCTCAAAGGAACTGTGCAAATGTTACAGAAATAGAAGCACAAAAAGGAGTAATAGAACATTGATTTAAGAAATGAAAGCTTTTAAGAGTTCTTGAGAAGCAAAACGTTCATAAGGAGGAAGGTAAAGATTCCAGAAAGAATGCTTTAGGAGTTATAAATTCTGTTGAAGGAAAAGTTGAACTAGCAAAATACATTTCAGTCAATAGATGTATATTTGAACCCAGGTTCTCACTATCCCATCCATTTCTGGTATTTACAGTAAGATATACAGACAGTAGGCTAGAAATAGGTGCTTTATAAAGAAGTGTGTTGACAGCTATCAAGGATACTGTGGAAAAAAGTATGTAATTATTGTATAAAAGTATATAGTTTTATGGCTTTGCAGAAAAAGCATATTCTCCCAGAATGCGTTATAAAGATAGATAGTAGCTAAGTTGTCAGACCAGAGTGCAGAACATGTGGCCAAGCCCCAGGGACAATTAGTCTTATTGTAATTGGATTTACTGAATTGGCAGGAAGTGAGTATAAATTAGTGCATGTCAAAACCAGCTATAGTGTGTCCTGATTGCTCAGCAAGAAATGTAGACTATAAGAGAACCTAGACAAAACTGTAATGAATGATAACACTGGAGGATCTTTCAGATGTTGTTGCTACTATAAAACACATTCAAACGCACAGTAATGTGATCATGAAAGAGAAAGAAAATTGCTGTCCCAACCAATTCATGAGAAAGTAGAAAACATCACTGGAAAGAAAACGAAAGTTTGATACTATAGTTAGTCTAGCTGGACCTACAGAGCTTCTGGGAAATTGAAAATTAATCAAAGTCCAGTTATTTTTATTGCATTGAGAGCTAATTAAGCAAAAGTACAAGATGACAGAATTCATTTGCACTGAGTTCTTGAGGAAGCAATATCAATGTACAACAAGAAAATACTGAAAAAATTATAGCTCTCTCAGGCCACATCTGGTGAGTAGTTGATGTTAGGACCACAATAAGCAGTGTGTTATTTCCCTCAAAGCCCCTCATTTAGACACCAATTCTAGTTTTGCAAACAATCTTAAAAGTTAAATTGATGTTGACCAGGGGCTCTTCTGTCATGGGAGAGGGGTTGCTGTCTACAGAATCCTCTGTCTGGAGCTGAAATGAAGTCAAAGTAACAGTTCCTACTAGAAATATTTTTGATGCCATTTTTAATTTTAACAGCACTTGATGTCCTCTTTTCCACTAGCACATTACTGATTTTTCAGGTACAGTATACAAAAGATATGTCTCATCTTTCATACAGAAAAATCTTAGCAACGGTTAAGTAAATTGTTTAGGATTACATAAAACATTGTTTTTACAAACTGGTGTCTCAAATCTGGAAATTATCAAACAATACTTCATGTCCTGCAGATCTTAAAAAAACTTCATTATAATTTCCATCTGAAAAAGGTTACTGATAGCTACCTGCCACACACTTCCTAATTCCTGGGTTTGCTTCTGGAAACTGCTGGACTTTGTGCTTGCTAAAGGTAAACAGGAGAAGGTATTAGGACAGTTTTTCCATTTCTCAGATTACTTGAGAGATAAATGCAACTTCATTTTAATACGGATGTGTCGCATGGAAGACCTGGAAACAAAGCTCAGAATTTTCTCTGCAGAATTGATGATACCTATGACCATATGATATAATCCATATTTGTTAAATTATATGAGTTTCTAGGAAGAGTATATAAGTTTTGAAATTTTAGCAGAGAGTAACATGGAGAAGTGAAAGTATGTTCCAATACGAAAATTTTTTTTAATAATATTTAGAGAATAATACTCAAAAATATCATGCTGAATTTTACAGAGCTCAAGAATTTAACAGAATCTGCCACATAACACAACTACTGATAAAGAAATGTGCTACACAGCATAAAATATCATTTTAATAAAATAAAAGTCATGTAATCCAAGAATTAGGACTTTGGGAAACATTCCAAAAGTGAGATTCACAAGATTCATCCTGAATATAGAGAAACTGGAAAGATAAAGAGATGCTTAAATCCAATTGGACAGAAATGCCTAGAACAATACTGAACATGAGCTGACAAAGAGGATTGAAAGAATCCTAACAAATGAAGATTTCTTGCTGAACCTGAGCATTCTTGCATGCTTTCAAAAAGCCAAGTCATACTCCCATCTCCTTTGAGCGTCTGATTAGTGCTTGAGGACCCATTTTCTTTTTTCCCCTTCCAAATACTTGATTGTCCCTAAGCACATTATCCCGCAGCAGCTGAGGTACAGTCCTGTTGAGCCTTTTTTTGTTGAAGCTGTTTGTGTTTGCATATGGTAGTGACTGGAGAAAGGACTTGAAATTAGGATAACTAGTTCAATACCTCGACTAACAACTAATTAGTTTGCATTGCAGCATTAGCTTATTTCTCTAGCTGATGATTTGTAATATTTTCTCAAAGTCCATCAAAAAATTATGCACTTTATGCAACATAAAGCAACGTCAATAAAAAGGCTGGAAGAGAGTTGTATGACAGGATATCCATTTGTCTATTTCTAGGGTACTCTCAAATGTGGCAAACCAAAGCTGAAGCCTTTGCGTCAAAGAAGGGATTTGAGTCTGGCTCTCCTGTGGTCCAGACAAGTAAACCAATTATGGTTTTTCGAGAGAAGCATATCTCTTCTCATCCAATACTTCCTTTTCCCTCCCAGCATTTTCCAACTTTTTTTCTATTTCTCAGTCATTACCTTTTAAGGCATAAAATTACCAGTATACACAGTACAGTCTGATCCCGCCTCCTGGCTCATGCAGCCCAAGATAGATAAAATGCCTTATTTTTACACCTCTCACAGACTAAGGATACAGCTAAAGCCAAGTAATTAATGATTTAGGCAGCTCTCTACATGTCCTGTCAGAAAATTCAGTGTTGAAGGACTTCAGGCATCAAAAAGGAAATTAACACCCGTTGTGCTTAATTTGTACATAGTAGCCTAAGAACCATCTAAGTCTCTGTAGTGAACCTTCCCCAAATATCATGTTGTTCACAATAAAATCAATAACCCTGTGGTAAATCCCAGTTTACTTTCATAGGACTATCTTAAGTGCTTTAATATATGGAGCTTTAATGGGTTTTGCTGCTGGTCTAACAAGTTGGAGCTGGTATCACAGCAGTAATATTTTGGCGCAGCAGCTAACACAGTTGGCCACATGTTCTTTTCCTCATATCTGATCTCTCATCTACCAGTCTTTACAACACTATGTTTTATGCTATTATCACGTTATGTACCATATTCAGAAATGAGCTTATTATTTAAAAAGGAAGTCAACATTTTTCTAAGTAGTACAATATATTACTAGTAGTACAATATATTTCCCATGCAAAATCTTCAACTTATAACTGTACTTGTGACATATGGAAGAGCAGTGCTTCCGATTGATATGAGAAGAAACAGGAGTAAGCTATGTGTTGGTAACAATACTCTATACACTTAATACTCAACTGCATAGTTTAAAAAGAGAAAAAGGAGTTTATTTAGTTTCCTGCACATAAGAACATTACCAAGGCTTAAATCCTTTATATGTAACCAAAGTCAGAAGCAGATGGTTGGACACAACTTTGATGGCCCTTCAGTTTCGTTATTGCAAATAAAATACTTGCTAGGTTTGGTAAAATAAAAGTAGATCACAGCTGTCTTATTTGTGTATATTTAGACTAAGCACACATAATCAGTCTATAAATGATGAGCCACAGTTGAAATACAAGAAAATTATTTATGCCATGTATGTCATTCAAAGTCATTACTGAACATATGCACCCAAATGTGTAGGCACAAGGTACCTGTACTCTGTGGGCAATTCATCGAAGCAAATAAAAGTAAACTACAGTATACATCTTTCTAATAAAATGAGCAATACTTCTGGCATATAAAGAAGCCTAAAGCACAGTGATATAATCAAAATTATAATTACCAGTAATAAGCTTCAAGCAAATATAAAGCATTATCTGTTCTATGAAACTTTGATCAGACTGTGATTAAATTATTTTTGAGAGACATGCAGTATGTGTCAGATCTCAATTATCCAGAGCAATCTTACCTGCAAGGAATCTCTGCTTGTTCATTTCATACAACAACTTTTTTTATGAAGTGGCTCTATAAGGAGCATTTTTGGTATGTTTCTTTTTCCATTTTTCTCGAGTGACAAGCAATCTGATGATCTCAACTTATCTGGTTTGTTGTTCCAGGAGATATATGAAAGACAAAACCATTATAACCAAGGCTGTGTACTGTTTTTCTGAACTGGGATAGATAAAAGCACGTTTTCGAGAGGAAAACAAACTGCAAGTCCTGAATGCCTGCCCTATCCTTATTAGAAAAAGCAGTGAGCAATAGTCATATCTGGCATGGTTAGAACAACTGAAAAAGAAGCTGTGGGGCAGATAAATCAAGAGCTACCAAATTACATTAGCTAATATTGACCTTGCTTACTGATGCAACACTGGCTTGTTACTGTGTTCATCATCACTGTTGAGACCTGGAACAGTCAAAATGTACAGAATGAACAAAATCTTCACATACCACCTGAGACCCATTTCCCCATCTCCCTCCTTCTTCATCACTCCACATTTCCCAGAGCTGTCTTTCTGACAGCTATAACTTGCCTCAGCCTGCTTTCCCTGCTTCTGCACAGCTTTGCTCTAGTGCTCCATACAAATTTGTGAGATTTCATTGAGTGGGTCCCTGCTAAAATGAAAAAAAGAGAGGATTAACTTGGTCTAGAAGTTGCAGAGGACCTTGTTGTATTACAAAGGGTCGTTCTGAAGTGATTTATATTTCTTTTCATTTCAGTTTTTTAATTTTTTAAGTGAAAATACTAATTTTGATGAAAATATAATTAAATTTAGCTTTAAAAGTAGTAAGTTTTCAGGGGTGAATTATGAATGGACTAAATGATATGAACTCAGAAGCCAGGCTTACATAAAACGGACATACAGAAAAAAACTACTATTCCTATAACTTCTTATCCAGCAGAAGAAAGAGCTTGCAACTTCAGATGAAGAATATTTATTACATAATCCTCTATCACAGGAAATATTTCTGCCTTGTTCTATTTGGTAATCAGATTGTAGTGAAGAAAGAAATAATGAGAGATGATTGTTACTCACAGGGACAGTCAGAGTCTGAGAGTTTCTGAGAGAAGAACATATCATATCAGAGACATTTTGTGTAGTAGTCACATTACATCAAAGTGAATTACATATCAACTTTTCCAAAAAGGAGAATTGACCCTTCCTCTTTGAAAAAAACTCCTGTTGCCTGCTGAGATACACCGAATATTTATTTTTTTGAAAGACAGTTCACAAGGGGAAGCCCAACTGCAGGGGTGCCCACAAGTTTTAGATGCTTTGTTGTAATCACAGCACAAAATCAAAGTTTCTTGCTTTGCTCAAAAAATACTCCTCCAGGTCTTTTAGATTCTAAAGTGAGGCTTATTTTATCTTTTCAACATACGACACTTTTCTACTTGAATTAGTTTTCACACAGTTTTTCTATCAGCTCCATTGCCACATGCCATTCTAAATACAAGCAGTAGCTGCTGAGGAAAAAAAAATGGTAAGGACTCTGTGCAACCACCTATACTACCTTTCTGTTTCTCTTGCCTCTTCCCAAAAACACCAACATCCTGTCTACTTAGTTTTCCTCGTGTATTCTCTGCACCTAAACTTGTCAGCTTTTTAGTGTTTAGTTGATTTAATTTTACTGCCATAGCTCTGCCACTAAAACTGTCCTATTGATATAGTTATACTTACAAAGAAATTGTTTTGCTGATATCTCTTATTTCAACAAGCAATATATGCTAAAGTGCCAAGAGCAGGTATATCAACAACTTTGCTAGGGCTTTGTTTATCTGGCTGCATCATAAAGTAGCTGGGAAATAACCAAAGTAGCTGAGACGGCAAAACTGCTAGGGTACACCCAGTATATCTTCTTTTCTCTTTATCTAGTTATTGGTAACTCATCCTAATCTCCTTCTCCGTTATTTTTTCTGAGTTTTCACCTTTTATAAGCAAGTGAGTCCATTGCCAGTTGGGACAGTTGGGAAAACAACGTAGGAGAGTTTGGTTTTTCTTTTTTTTTTTTTTTTTGAGACTGTAAGATGGGATTCGTATGCAAAAAGGAGAAAGGATAGGTGAGCAGCCTCACAAAGCCATCCACGAGGCCAAGGATGTTTCCAGTTTCAAGTGTGATCATTAAGCACATGCTAGAAGCCACAGCCTACCCATATCATTTTCCACTTATCTGTGAATCCAGCCTTAGATATATTTTTCTATCCTTATTGGTTTACCAACAGCAGGCCTTAGAGGTTTTGATGCCACATTTGCTTTCAAAGGCAGTTTCTTTACTTTCGAAGTGCAGGAATCATTAATTAAGCATAATGCTCTCTTAGAGACCTTTGTAATTAATTATGAATGTGACCAGTCAAATATTCTATCCTCATAGTAGTGCCAAGATTAGATTAATGTCAACTCTGAACTGTAGGATGCCCTCCAAAGTTCAGAAACAAAAGAGCAAGTAAGCATCAAGAAGTTTTAATAAAAAAGAGAATGCTCTTTGTGAGTTTGCCTGAGGTGGTTGACAACAGGATTGTCACAGCTCCATCTGCCTCAAAATTTGCTCTCGCACTGACTGAGGTGCACTAGTTAATATGGGAGGACCACTGAGCCAAAACTTTACCCCTCATCAGCCATTGCCCACCTAAATGCAAGAATGTCATCTGAGTAATTAATAACATAGGATACAATGCTCATTAAATGAATGTCTATTTTGTCACTTCCTGACTTTATTTTTCTCCCTGAGTTTTCTTTTTCTACATAAAAAGGATCTTATCACGGATCTACAGAACTACATCCAAGAATATATAACCTTGTTCTTGTAATATATGCTTGTATAAGCCATTGTAGAATGTGGCTTTTTCCATATTGACCGACTTTCTATGGAAAATTCTGGATTTTGATGAAAAATCAAGCAGTTTTCCAAAATTATTTACAAGTAAAATAAATGAAAATTTAGAGTTACAGAAAGAGATGCTATTTCTCAACAGTAGGATCTATCTGTTTCTGGTGGGCCTCACTGTCCTGTCTCAGGCTTACTATCCACACCAAGCCTGCACTGTCAGAGAAGGAAAGACCACAAGATGAAGAAGGAGAGAGAAAATCCCAGTCCACGCTTGATATGTTACCTCTGATCTTTGTAATATTGACTACATATGAGCAGTCCTATTAGCTTCAGTTAGAAAGCTTAAAATGGTGGTTTGCAGGGTCAACTGACTCACCTTGGACATATTAATAAACTATTTTAATAAGTATGAATTATGCATATAACTCCCAGGTAAAATATATATTAAGATACTACATGCAATAACCTTATTTCAGCTTTATAGTAACATGAGGTAATAACCATATGGTTATGAAAAATTCATTTTAAAGTTTGAAACTCCAGATTAGATTTAACTGGGTTTTAATGACATATTTTTTGCTATATAGATATTCTTTTCTATGTAGGTTTTACTGCTGGACCAAATTAAGACTGTCTGGTGGCTTTAATCTCACACTTTTGATTTTAAATTATTAGAATTCTTGTAAGTGTAAATTAATTTTAATTTAGAAATCTTGAATCATTACTATGGAAGTAATTGCAAAATTCCTGTGAGGTCAGTCTGTTTTCTACAAGGCAGTCGGGTGATTGTGTGCTTTAATTCTGCTGTCATGATAGCCCTGCTGAGCTGTTGTTCAGAATATCCATTCCTGTACAATTGTTACAGACACAATAATTAATAAGTTAATTTGATTAACACGTAAGCAGAATTTAGGTAAGATTTCAACTCATTTTAACTCTATAGATACACAGAAAATGTCTCTATTGCTTTGTTGTTATCCATAGTGACAAAGAAATGGTGGACACAGATGTTAAATGCTTAAAGGACCCAGTTTGTAAGCAAAATAAATTAAAATAAATTAATTAATGACTTCAGCTCTTTGCCAAAAGAATGAATGTTGTATCATTGCGAAGAAGATGTAGTACTGCTCAAAGAAAGCAAAGATATTCTATGCCTGATTTAAAAGCTAAATTGAACTTCGTAACTCAGGAGCCACGGCAAGGCTCTCCATAACATCAAGGTAGAAATTAAATTGATATATCAGTAGTTAGCATATTGCCATGTAAAAATAAATCACTGTTTATACTATATTGCACTTTGTAGTATTAGAAGAGTTAAAAGGAATATGAGCAATGGAATAAGGGAGAAGTCCAGTCACATTGCTTGTGGCATCGGTGGAGTATGTCTCAGAATTTTTGCTCCATATCTGTGATTTTTCATAACCCATGTTTGATAGTTCTTGATTGGTATAAAGGGTTTACAAAATGTCCCGGTCCCTCTGAAGCATTGCTAAGTCCACTTTCTGCAAGATTCTGACAGCAAATTTATTTGGTGATTAATCTTGTGATCACACTGTGTAATGTCATGATTATCACCAGAGCACACAGTACACTTATGAAAGCCTAAGGCACAAAAAAATAAGAGGAAAAATTATGTTTGTGGATGAAAGGAGAGAGAAATAGCATTACTCTGTTTCTGTACAAAAGGTATCCATAGTGCAGCAACGAAAAAATGCTCGTCATCCTGTTGCTATCAAGGTTTCACAATGGTTACAACAATATCTAGATAGAAATCAAACCTGACAGAACCAAATTCCAGACAAAGCCCTGTCTACAATACATCAGCATATGGAAAACTCAACCAACAGCAGCAGTTGAGTTCCCTGAAGAGGTTAGAGCTGAGAGCCATGAGAGCAAGAAAAAGTGGGAACTGAGGTATGGAGAGATTGAATGAAATTGTCTCATTCACATGGAAAAATTCTGCAAAATGCATCACTGTGCAGAGATCTGCATAATTTTATCCCAAATACCAACAATCCTATATTCTACTATTCATTTTCTCTTCAGATAGAAAGGTTTTGAAGACCAAAGAGAGAGGTCAAAACCACTTTTCAGAAGTCTCTGTAGACTCAAGCTTAGCTGCTGGCTTAGTTCCCATAATTTAGTTGACCATTTTTCTGCATCAGAAACATTCTGTAATCTTCTTACAATTTACGGACTTGTCCAGACTCATAATTATTATTTAGATATTTACAAATAATTAAAATATATTTTCTTATATTAATATATATTAATATGTAGTATAAATAATGCCTCTAAGGAAACAGATTAAAAATTGGTTTGTTGCAAAGGACAAGATACATTTGAAACCGTAATTAGTCGAGATGGGGATCTCCAAATCCCAGAATTATTCTTGTGAAATTCCTGGTACCCAATAAAACTTTCTCAATATTATCTTAGTAACATTTATGACTAAGTTCCTGTAATATGACTCTTTTTCTTGTGTTTACAGTAGCAATGATATAGCACACCTTCATAAGAAGGACCCAAAATAATTTACAAAAGAATTACAGAGGTTTGGGTGGTAAGAACTGATAAGAGAGCAACAGATCTGAATTCCGTTCATAGGATATTTCAACACAACTTATACTCTAGAGATAGCTGGTACCAGACTGAGATATCATTTCAAAGTAGAGCATAAATTCTATGCCTAAACATTTTCTAAATTCTATAAGTATTCATAACACATACTTTACTTAAAACTGATAAGGCTATCCGCTCTTTAACAGTTGTAGCCTTTGATTTCACACAACAGTATGTGAACTGCCAATATCATAAGCCTTTTTAAAGACATTAATTTGAAACATTCTAATAATGCATGTATTTACACACATCATACTGAACTGCTAGCATAGTATGCAGTTTTTTAAATCGTTTCCTAGAGTACCTTTTCCAATAGCAGGCGCATTATTCTTCTTTCCTTCCTTAAATTCACTGAAGAGTGCTTTACAATAGCGCCTAACTGAATAATTATCAGGTTTCTAAATTCCTATGTATAACAGAATGCATGAAAGTAAATAGATTTTATGCAATGTATGACTTGTTGGATGTGGAGGGAAATATAGTAACCAAAGATGCAGAGAAGGCTGAGGTACTTAATGCCTTCTTTGCCTCAGTTTTTAACAGCAAGGATGTCAGCTCACTTGACAGTTGGCCCTCTGAAGTGGTTAATGGGGGCAGGGTGAAATATGGCCCTCCTGCAATCCATAAGGAGGAGGTTAGAGACCTGCTGAGCCACTTGGACCCTCATAAGTCTATGGGGCCAGATGGGATCCATCCTAGGGTGTTGAGAGAGCTGGTGGATGAGCTTGCTAAGCCGCTCTCCATCATCTTTCAGCAGTCCTGGCTCACTGGAGAGGTCCCGGAAGATTGGAAGTTGGGCAATGTGACGCCCATCCATAAGAAGGGCCGTAAGGATGATCCAGGTAATTACAGACCTGTCAGCCTGACCTCGGTCCCAGGTAAAGTCATGGAGCAGATAATCCTGGGTGAAATCATGCGGCACTTGCAGAACAGTCAAGAGATCAGGCCCAGCCAGCATGGGTTTAGGAGGGTAGGTCCTGCCTGACCAACCTGATCTCCTTTTATGACCATGTGACTTGCCTGGTGGATGAGAGGAAGGCTGTGGATGTGGTATACCTGGACTTCATCAAGGCCTTTGACACTGTCTCCCACAGTAGACTCCTAGAGAAGCTGGCAGCCCGTGGCTTAGATGGGAGCACTCTGTGCTGGGTTAGGAATTGGCTGGATGGCCGAGCCCAGAGAGTGGTCGTGAATGGTGTCTCATCCAGTTGGCGGCCGGTCACCAGTGGTTTCCTCCAGGGATCGGTATTGGGTCCAGCCCTGTTTAATATATTTATTGATGATCTGGATGAGGGAATTGAGTCCATCATCAGCAGGTTTGCAGAGGATACCAAGCTGGGAGGAAAGGTTGATCTGTTAGAGGGTAGGATGGCCCTAGAGAGGGACCTGGACAGATTGGAGAGCTGGGCTGATTCTAATGGGATGATGTTTAATAAGTCCAAATGTTTGGTACTTCATTTTGGACACAACAATCCCGTGCATAGCTGTAGAGTGGGGACAGAGTGGCTGGAGAGTAGTCAGGCAGAAAGAGACCTGGGAGTGCTGGTTGACAGGAAGCTCAACATGAGCCAGCAGTGTGCCTAGGTGGCCAAGAAGGCCAATGGCATTCTGGCCTGCATCAGGAATAGTGTAGTGAGCAGGACTAGAGACGTTATTGTCCCCCTGTACTCGGCACTGGTCAGGCCTCATCTTGAATATTGTGTCCAGTTCTGGGCCCCCCAGTTTGGGAAAGATGTTAGGATACTGGAATGTGTTCAGAGGAGGGCAACGAAGATGGTGAGGGGGCTGGAGCACAAGCCCTATGAGGAGCGACTGAGGGAATTGGGGCTGTTTAGCCTGGAGAAGAGGAGGCTCAGGGGAGACCTCATTGCTCTCTGCAACTACCTAAAAGGAGGTTGTAGTCGGGCAAGGGTTGGTCTCTTCTCTCAGGTGACCAGTGGCAGAACTAGAGGGCATGGACTCAAGCTTTGTCAGGGAAAGTTTAGACTTGATGTTAGGAAAAGGTTCTTCACTGAAAGGGTGATCGGCCATTGGAATGCGCTGCCCAGGGAGGTGGTGGAGTCGCTGACGCTGGAGGTGTTTAAGGGGAGACTGGATGAGGCACTGAGTGCCCTGGTTTAGATGATGGGTTGGTATTAGTGTTGGTGTTAGTGTTTGGTTATAGGTTGGACTTGATGATCTCAGAGGTCCTTTCCAACCTTGTGATACTGTGATACTGTGATACTGTGATGTTATTATTTTTAGTTGATTTGTTTCTTCCTCAAAATGTAGCATCAAGTTTATAGGCCCGCCAAAAAATCACAACTATATTCAGAACCAAAATAGTCTCTTCCCTTGCATTTTGAGATTCCATTCTTGCAGATTCCTACCACTAGTTTAACTTTTTCATGAGGAGTTTGTGGCTTTGTGTGGAAGTTATAAGTTTTCATTATGAACGGATCAGCTGATGCAGCTAAAATGATTTAGTAGGTATGTAAGTAAAGACCAAAAATATGAGAGATTAGCCAGACTGAGAATATCACACCCTACATAATGGAGTCTGCTACTACTGGAGACAACCATATGTCTCTTTTTAGCCCAGTTATACTTTTTAGTATTTTGTCACTACATAAGTATGTTCCACATGTTTTGCTGGGCTTTTTTATCCAGAACACACACAATAGGCTACACCATTTCAGGATTAAAGTTTACTCCACAATTTTGCCCTAATGCTGTCTTCTTGCTTATTTATCAGTTCCCTCCCTTATTTTTTGGTCAGGAATTTTATTGTCTATTATTTTATCTGCTCACAGCATTTTGCAACTAAGCTAATTATGATTTTTTTTTTAGCCAATACAATAATAAAGAGCAAGCAGGACTTTTCCTTAGTGGTGAAAATTGAAGTCCCAGTGCTAAGATGATGATCAAGTCTGTCTGCTATCGATCTCAAAGGAAGTCTATCTGCAGCTTAAGGGTTGAAAGGTGAAACCTTCATGTATATTTCAAGCCTGTTAGCTGAGAACATCCTGATACAGAGTTCACAAACATTTGTCTCGAGGATCCTGACAGCCAGGAATTAGTTAATTCAGTTCTTATTGTTACTTATTTGCTATGAGCTAATAAAGTTAAACAAAAAAAAAAAAAAAAAAGAAAAAAGAGAAGGGAGGAAGAAATGACCAACTGAGCTGCACAAAGAACATAACAAGATTAAGTGCAAAGAATCAGCTTTTGTGATTGTTTAAATAAAGTAAGATATAAACAGACTAGTATGGCCACACAGCCCATATGAGTTTTAACTTCATATCCTTAGGAAGGTCCAACCGCTCACCCTTTACCATGACACTCCTATTGGATTCTTCCTGTATATTGCAAGTACCCTTTTCTTCAGCTGTCCTAGTCAATCTTCAGAAATATTGAAATCTGATAATGACAGTCATTGCACATTCAAAATGCTCCTCTACATTCTATATGAGGTGACTCCTCAAAATACTGTATGTAAGGGCAGTAAGATAAATTTCAAGAGTCCAGTTGATCCAACACATCCCACACCAGATTTACTGTCCTCAAATCTTCCAGTGCTCCTAGATACACATCCTTTCAGGAAGAAGAAGAGATGTGGATCTGCTCTCATTCACTTTTGACTTGATATTTTAATCTCTGAAGTTGTATAAGAGAAGGGAATCACCTGTCTTTTAAAACACATTGGCACTACTGAATTTTGTAGAGTCTAAATTAAACATGCTTTCAGAAGACCTGCTAACATTTTAGGTCAAAGAGGTGAACGTATTCAGCTCTTTTCTGCTACAACATACTTATGAGAAGCAATGCAGGAAACTTACTACCAAGAAATCAGGTACCTAGTGAGTTCAATTCATGATGTGAGAAAACAAGAATGGCTGATCTGATTTTGACCAAGTCTCCTCTTATGACCTTAAGCTGCTGCTAAAGGCAGAGTGAAAAAAGCAAGTACACATGAGGCCATCCAACACCATTTTCCAGAGTCCAAATATGTTTACTGTGAATAACTTTCTGAGCTTGTTGTGTTTGGCCTGTTCAGCAACCCTCAATGTCTGTTTTCATTCTTCCTTTGAAGCCGCCTGCATGCACAATAACTTGCAGCCAGAAGTTCTACAGGTCTCCTGCCCAATGAACAAAAAATACTCACTTTTGTATATATTTAATTTGGCTTTCAGGGGCCTCTTATTTTCATGTTGGAAGGGGAATAACTAAACCATCCACGTTCACCTACTCCTTGTCACTCACAATTTTATATATTTCTAACATGTCCCCTTTAAATGACCTCTTCCATACATGAAGAGTCATGGTCTGCTTAGTTGGTCTTCAAGAGGAAGACATTCTATATTTCTTGTCACTCCTGTCCTTATTTTCCTGACTTTTGAATTGCAAAATAGTTTATCTAAGAAAAGGGGGACAAAATTCACAGTTTGGCCAGAAGGATTACAAGGTTCTTTGATTTATTTTCCGTTTCTTTTTCACTATTTAATATTATTTGGTATGCTTTATTGACTACTGTTGAGCACAGAGCTGATATTAACAGCAGACAATCTAATATCGCCACAAGATCTCAGTCTTGAATGGTAATGGTAATAGTCACCTCAGAGTTCATTATCTCACATGTGAAATTAAGATGGTTTTTCCCATGCTTTTTTCTCACTATTTACCTGAATTTATTTTTATATTCCATTTTGTTAGCCGGTCACTCAGTTTCGTAATGTTCTTCTGGAATTATTCAGTGTACTCTCAAAATTACTGCTGTGAACATCTTTGTGTCATCAAATATTTCCATCTCATTGCTTAACTTCCTTTCCTAGGTCCTTATGACTGTTTTAAACTGTAAAAATCCCAGCACGGACCCCTTGCAAAACTGCACTGTGATCTTTCTTCTTGCAAAATTTATTTATCTAATTGTAATTTTCAGTATTAATCACTTAACCACAGCAGTGCCAATTTTGCAAAATAAAGTGTAAAAAACGTGGAATTACTGAGCAGTTTTGGTCCATGACATAGAAGTTCTTTGATACACAAGCACAGAGATGCTATTAGCATGCTCAATTAAAAAAAAATTCATCTTTGCAATCAAAGAAGATCAGTATTTTTTCTTAGTCATTACTCATCTCTAATCAACATCTACTTCATATATTTTCTGGCCAGTAACAAAATAGGCAGTCCATCCTTTCATCCTGGTAGATATCACGCAAAGCATTTAAAGTAAGCATTTAAACTACAAAGAATTATTTTTACTCAGCTCCTTACAAGCTCCTAAATTTCACAGAACACCACTAATAAGCTACCCATATATTTAGTGATATTTTTGCCATGGATTCTGATGTGATTGCATAGGGATATTAAGACATCTAGGAAAAAAAAAAGTTGGAGAGAGGGCTATTTTCTGAAAGGATATCTAATTAACTGATATTCCTGTACATGACAGGTTACTACTAGTACTGCAGACACGTGCTGAGTGGCGTTCCACACCGGTTTGGTAATTCACCTGACTCATGACCCAAGTCTGTTCTGATCTTGGGTAAAAGGTTGACATTTGTGATAAACTGTGCACTGATCTGTGCTACAAATATTTCTGTTTTCCAAAATAAAGCTACAGCTACAATGCTCTTTTTACATTATTCCAACCAAAAAGGGACTAAGGATAAGCACACTCACTGACTGCACTGTTTATAACAAGGATGAGCAATATCTCAGACGTCTGACCTTATACCTCTGCATTCATTTTAATAAGAGACAAAATACATGATTTGAGTAAATTATGGACATACAAAAACTATAACTGTTCACACTCTGGTTATTAAGATAAAAGGAAGTACTAAAACCAAAGACTCCAGTGTTGATATTTTATACAGGTAAGATACCAGTCAAGAGTGTGTAAAGTCATAAAATACCCTTATCATAGAGGAATTAAGGTATATCAGAAACCTAAGTAAGCCTAAGTCTTGTGAGATTTATAATCATGATTTATGGATTAAATTGGCCTGGATGCATTAAGATTAATACACAATTTGTCATGCTTTAACCTATGACACTTAACTTCCAAATATTTTGAAGTTAACCCCTCTCTAACTGGAAAACAAAAAAAGTTATGTCCTTTCTTCAGACAAATGGGAGGCACAAGACAGAAAAACTTTGAATCCATCTTCCAAAATTAACTATATCACATCCTCCATTAAAAGAAATGCTCATGTTTTAAAGGCTGTACATTATATAGATTGCTTATAGTGTGTATCAAAACATTATCGGTAAGATGACAGAATGTATCTATTTCAGCATCTCTTTACTTTTGATAAAAATTCCATGATGAAGCTTTGCAAAAAATGTATGCAGAATTTGGCATCGGGTATCTGTCTGAGGAGTAACAGAAAGATATCCTTGTAATCGCATAGACAAGCTCTGCAAGTCCTACATCCTTCACTTAGCATGAAAAATATTTCTTCCTTGACTACGGGATAATTGCATAGCTGATGACTCCCACTTAGAAAAGGCACTTAAAAGCATCAGCAATGCTGGTGTTGGCATCCTTCAAGGTCATTTTGATGTAGTCTTTTATAATTACTCATTTTCATGAAACATAGACAGACTGAAAGTGTGCCTTACTTTCCTCAGAGATAACAGTAATGGAAACCTAACAACACTTTGAAATGCTTATATTGTCATGGTGGAAGTTGTTCTGGAACTAATATGGGCATCAAGGGAAAGGGACAGGATGTTACACCTGAATTTTGATCATGGTATGAATCTTTGGACTTCTATGTATATAGGCTGAACTATTCATTCTGTTTAACTGTCTCCTAAATGCACAAATTATGCATTTCCCAGATAACCACATCCATCTTAAAAATGGAGGCTCAGAATATATCTCTAGACATCTTAGGAATATCAAATAATTGAAAAGGTGAATAAAGATGCTAAGAAAAAGAAAATTAAAGTTCTGTATGCGCTACTTGAGCAGAGAGCTCCAATATGCTTCTGAGATAAAGAATCAAGGATACCACCATCTTTTTCTAAATTTACTGAAGCAGATCTGGAAATTGACCAAACAGATGCAGAATTCTTCCTTAAAATATTTGAGAATGACTGACTACTGATCAGATCGTTCTTTTCCACTTATCAGCTAGTTATCTACTTCTGTAAGACCTTGAGGATTTATTTGAGGATGCATGAGACAAAAGGCAAAAATTTTTAAAGGAACCATCCTGAGACTGAGGCTACCTTTCAGAAATTCTAGGACCATTTATATTACCAGAAACTTAAATTGTTTTTAGATATCAACTCAAAGAATGTGCAAAGAGAGGGAAGGAGAGAGAGGGAAGCAGGGAGGCAGACTGGGTAATTCTCTCAGGAAAATAAATCATACTCTGCCAAACAGAATTTTGGTGGCATAGAGAATTGCATCCAACCATTTCTATTAAAATTACCCATTGAAGAATTAAACATTGCTATAAAGCTGTAGGTTATTTTTCTGAGTCATTCAAACCAGCTCAGATTAACAGTTCCTTATATATATCAAACAAAATTTTAAGCAATTCAGGAGTGCTATAATGGAAATAACCAATTAGCACAGTATGGGAGGTTGTCATCATGAATAGCACAGCTGTTGTTATGATGATACTAGTCAGTAGCATTTATCCTATCATGTCAAAGAATACAGTTAGATATACTAATTTTAAAAAGTGTCATTCTAATCTACTACTTTGAGTGGAACAAACTGCTGAAATTTCGGAGGCTAATAGTCATAGTACATTTCCATCTGGTTTGTATTGTAAAAGGTGAACACATGATTACAATAAAAGTACAAGAAAGGAAAATATTAGCACTATTGTCCATTTGGTTTGTGCTGTACTTGTGTCTGTTGTACAGACCACCAAACATTCCGTTTCACAAGACAAAACAAGGTCCAGAAGGTGCCAGCTTTTGTTCCTTCAGTCAGCAACTGAGTCCAATGGCAATGCTCTACAAATTGCAGCATCCATAGCACTGAATCTGAGTTCAAGCATCTGTTAAGGTATATCGGTTCTTTTGCTTACCTATGACTTAAGAACACATCTTTCTTCATATACTAAAAAAAGTATCATAGTATCACAGTATCACAAGGTTGGAAAGGACCTCCGAGATCATCGAGTCCAACCTATAACCCAACACTAACACCAACACTAATACCAACCCATCATCTAAACCATGGCACTCAGTGCCTCATCCAGGCTCCCCTTAAACACCTCCAGGGTCAGCGACTCCACCACCTCCCTGGGCAGCACATTCTAATGGCCGATCACCCTTTCAGTGAAGAACTTTTTCCTAACATCAAGTCTAAACTTTCCCTGACAAAGCTTGAGTCCATGCCCTCTAGTTCTCTCACTGATCACCCGAGAGAAGAGACCAACCCCTGCCCGACTACTACAACCTCCTTTTAGGTAGTGGTAGGGAGCAATGAGGTCTCCCCTGAGCCTCCTCTTCTTCAGACTAAACAGCCCCAACTCCCTCAGTCGCTCCTCATAGGGCTTGTGCTCCAGCCCCCTCACCATCTTCATTGCCCTCCTCTGGACACACTCCAGCATCCTGACAACTTTCCCAAACTGGGGGGCCCAGAACTGGACACAGTATTCAAGATGAGGCCTGACCAGTGCTGAGTACAGGGGGACGATAACTTCTCTGGTCCTGCTCGCCACACTACTCCTGATGCAGGCCAGAATGCCATTTGCTTTCTTGGCCACCTAGGCACACCGCTGGCTCATGTTGAGCTTCCTGTCAACCAGCACTGCCAGGTCCCTTTCTGCCTGACTACTCTCCAGCCACTCTGTCCCCACTCTACAGCTATGCACGGGATTGTTGTGTCCAAAATGAAGTACCAAACATTTGGACTTATTAAACATCATCCCATTAGAATCAGCCCAGCTCTCCAATCTGTGCAGGTCCCTCTGTAGGGCCATCCTACCCTCTAACAGATCAACCCTTCCTCCCAGCTTGGTATCATCTGCAAACCTGCTGATGATGGACTCAATCCCCTCATCCAGATCATCAATAAAGATATTAAACAGGACTGGACCCAATACCGTTCCCTGGGGTATACCACTGGTGACCGGCCGCCAACTGGATGAGACACCATTCACGACCACTCTCTGGGCTCGGCCATCCAGCCAATTCCTAACCCAGCACAGAGTGCTCCCATCTAAGCCACGGGCTGCCAGCTTCTCTAGGAGTCTACTGTGGGAGACAGTGTCAAAGGCCTTGATGAAGTCCAGGTATACCACATCCACAGCCTTCCTCTCATCCACCAGGCAAGTCACATGGTCATAAAAGGAGATCAGGTTGGTCAGGCAGGACCTACCCCTCCTAAACCCATGCTGGCTGGGCCTGATCTCTTGGCCGTTCTGCAGGTGCACCCAGTATTATCAGCTCCATAATTTTAATACAGATCATAAACTTGCTTTGCTCGTCGCAGAAGGATGTTTTATAGGAGTAATTGTGGATGACACTACAGGTTGCAATAGTGAATCTCAAGTATTTTTCTTATGTCAGTAGAACCATGGGAGAAAAATAGTGTTATGCTTTTATAACTTGTATGGTTCATGTGTCCATAAATTGTAACTGTTTACAACCTGTGGGCAACCACAAACACACACAACTTGAAAGTCAACTTCACAATATTATCCAACAATTTAAAATACTTATTGCCTCTGAATCCCTTTTTATTTGATTTAGCTCCTGCACATTTCTTTTTATGATTAGCTGTAACAAAATAAATCTGAAGTACTTAAGAAAACACTTTGCTGCAGCATAGTAATCATTTCTGGCTTCTTCTGTCTGAAGCAGATGGCTGATCTCTAAGAAACGAGTAAAGAAAAAGCTTATAGGATAGACCCTCCTCTAGCATAAAATGTAGACATTCCACTGACTTTGAATAATAAAAATACAGTGTTTCGTTAACGGTATAGTAAAAAGGATGTTTACTTCATTTTACTTCTGATACCAGGTCTTGTCCGTGTTGACTAAAAATAAACAATAGTCAAAATACTACCAATACTACTAAAATACGCACTATCATGACATGTTCATATTAATGATCATCCCATTGCTTTGAAAATATTCGAATGCAAATCAACAGTGTTGATTTAGTTAATTGATTACACATTGTATGAAAAACAGGAGGTATATGTTGTCCATAAAGCCCCAGACTAAAATGTAAAAGTTTAGCTAGTAATTATTCAGAGACCCTGAAATTGTTTTCCTCAAACAATTTGTAGAAAGAAAGAGTAGAGATTTACTTGGGCAACGTATTTGCAATTACCGCATTGACCCATTCTATACGTCAATGTTGCCAGCTGTCCTCCAACGTCAGGAATTTAATAATGGTAATTACATAAAAGCAAAGAAAAACAGATGTTTATTTGAGCAACTACAGTCGAATCTACATGACTGACAGAAGGAAATTTTGAACCTAAGCCTTGGCTGGTAAGCCAAGTTCCATCAACACAAAGAAGGCTTCCTGCTGATGAAGGTCTGGCTTTTGCCTTGTCCAGCAGCTGCAAGAAAGGGCTGCAGTGGAATAGGGGTATATCAGCTACAGTTGGCAGTTTGTCATGGAGGAAAAAGTATTTCATATAACTGTCATTTGCACATATGCACTTGCACAAATCCAGACTACCCTCCCAATTAAATGGAACACAGCTCACACAGTTTTCTTCAAATAAATCCCACAGGTGAGAAACCAATAGGAAAGTAAGAACATTTCATAGCAGTGCTGTGTTAGAGGTGACTGAATTGGTGCCAAGAGTACTAATATATCCACATGATCCCCATCAGTGCAAAGCCCAGGTCCTCCATTGCCTTACACAATACAATGTTTTCAGCTGCAAACCCATCTCATTCAGAGTTCCAGGTTTTCTGCACTTAATGGACACACTCTGGTGTTTCATGTAATTACTGTTTCCCACATTCCACTACCTGCAATGCGCATGGTCTGCTACATCATGAAACATTTCAGCAAAGCAAGGTTAGTTCTACTGTTAGGAACCCAACTAACACCAAAAATCACACCTTGTAAATAGCAGTTAACATCTTAAAAGGTGTTTTTAGTTCAGTGCAACTAAGGACATGTAAAATCCAAGAATTAATAGAACTAACGAGTCTAATGTTTAAAGACTATCAAATAACGCCCAAAAGAAAAGAAGAATAAAAAATACTTTAAAGAAACTTTCTTTTTATTAAAAATAAAATAGGATACACTGGGCAGTCAGAGATTGCATAGAAAGGGAATTCAAATCTTCAACTAGCTTTAAATCAGATGTGCTTAAGAGAAATATTTTTCACAGGGTATTAAAAACAGGATTGTTCATATAGTAACATTATCCTTTTTTAAAGAAATGGAGAGAAATAGAGAGAGAGAGGGAAGGACAGGGGGAAAACACTGCTGCTAGGAATATATGAGACAAATAAATGATGTGCAAATAGCGATCCATATCAAAGAAAGCATCAAATAAGTTTAAGGGCAGCAATGAATGTATGTATGTATTGAAAAGGGTGAAATTTCAGAGATAAAATACTGAATACTTGTCTCTAAAGTGACAGAGCTTTATGCTCCATTTAGGAAACAATAAGTGATGATCATCAGAACTGGTTAGCCAAAGAAGTAGTGCTGGAGTGAGAAAATAAACAGCTAAAGAGTGTCTAAGATACATTCCTACACAGAGTAGGAAAAAGTGTTTGCATCTCCTGCATTTTGAGGAGAACGGCTCAGTGAAAATATTTAAAACATCAATATTTTCCTTATTTCAGATTTTTTTCAGAAAACGGAATGTTACATGCGCTTCTAGTAAATATTTATTATTGAACTTGTTTCACCTTTTGTGACAACTTCACTTGCAAAAAAAGAAAATATTGTTGAAATTCAGTTTTTTGAATTTGCAGCAGGAAGATTTGGAAATAATACTGCAGAAAACCTTACAATCTAGAAATCAGTAAATCTTATAGTAGAACATTTTTTGCAGGGAAGTTAACACAAAAACCCAATGAAATACATCTCCCAGAGATAGAAGAAAATAAATTCAGCAGAAATATGAAACAAACTAGCTTTTCAGCAGCATTACTGAACATGTATTGGAATTAATAACAGTTCTCACATGAGAGACTAATACATTGATCTCAGACTTCAGCTATGTAGTACCAAAGAATGATACTGAACATCTACATACATCTTCAGCGTTCTTTGAAATATCACAGTCTTTCTGACACAAGACTGCTTCTTCTTTGTACAGTTTTTCTCTTACTCATTAGGGGGGTCTCAGTACAAAACTCGATATAAATTCTCTTTTACCACTTTTAAAGGGATTAAAATAGCATTTACCAAAGAATAATGGGGAGTATGTCAGTACCTATCTCCTTGGCATCAGGATGCATTGCCCTGTGGGAATATTGTCAGGTATCAGTGAATTTTAAAGTAAGTTTTATCTAAGCTTACCATAACATTTTTATCACTAAGTATCATCTGGCATAAATGTGTAATGCAAGCATTAGAAGACATAGGTTTTGCTAACAGCATGTGTCATTACTAGATCTCCTTACTAGTATTAGTTACAAGGATCAGGTGAAACCTGTGGCAGCCTAAGACTTTATAGGCTGAGTTTGTAGATGTTTCAAAGTGTGAACTATTGTAGTAACAGAAACCTATTATAATTCCTCAAAAAAGAATGGGCAAGTAGAGTATAAACTGACTGAACAAATACAAGAAAAGTATAAAAAGGCCAAAGTGCTAATAAGAAAAAGGAAATTTTTATTACCTAGGCAGTCTAGAGTACATTAAATGTGGTAAGGAGATTGGAAGAACGTACAGATGCACACCTATTATATGAAATAGCAATCACATTTAATTCTGCAAATAAATGACACCACAGTGATTTTCTTGATATGAAGTAACACAGAGGATATGTGTGAAGACATAAGGGTAAAAGAGAACCTGTGAAAGGGAGTAATATTGCTCTGCTGCTAGTCAAAGTAAGAACAGAATGAAAATAAAACTTCCTTAAGCCAACCTGCTAGGTACAAGATGCACTTAGTAAAGACAAATGATGCATGCATAATAATGCTACTTAGTAAAAATATAACAGGTGTAAAGCATAGCATGGGCATAAATAACACAAAATAAAGAGTGTTTAGAGAAAAAGGTATTCTTTATTGAACAACTAAAGGCCAGGGAGAGAAAATACTGATTAATGTATAGAAAAGCATTAGAGATAGTACAAAATTAATAAGGACGGTTACAGCAAAACAGCTAATAAAAAAAAATAACAGGGTAGATCCAGATATTCAGTGAAAACTTCTTCTAACAGAGTTATGGAAAGCAAACAGAGAAAGGAAAAGAATGGGATATTCTATATTCTGATACTGGAGACTTAGAATGTTTATGTGACTGAAAAAAAAAAAAAGAAAGAAAAAGAAAAAGAGAAGGACTAAGCCCAACATACAAACATGTGCAAGCTAGTAAGTGGCAGCCAAAAAAACCCAAAGGATTCATAAACAAAGATAAAATAATAGATATGAAACTTCCATATTAAATAAAAATTATTTCTGTGCCTCAGAAGAGCTTGAATTACAGACATACTTTAGACTGTGATTTCAGACTCTCTAAGATTCTTTGGTGTGATGGATTTTCTTGCAGTACTGCTTTCCAATACAAAACAAAAAAATTTCACATGTGAATTTCACTCATTTATGTAGGTTTTTGCATATGTGAATTCATCATTAGAGAGCTTTTTATGGTAAAACTTGGATTAACAATCACAAAAAAGCAATTGAATTTATGGCTCAAGTACGGATCATAAAAAAATCATTTGGGCCCAAGGTTAGCAGTGCAGTTGTAAGTCTATGTTAAGCTCCTGAATATTTCTTTTTATATATTGAAGGTTTTACTACCAAAAAGAATGGAATTCTGAAAACCATTAAAACTTGTGAATTGTTTCATTCACTTAGATGTCAAGAACATATTTATACAGGCTTAATGAATAGGAATCAGATCAGGCTTACTTACAAGTAAACGTGTGCTTAGCTTCACATTTTATTGAATAGAGTGAAATTTTCTGTGCTTAAGTTCTGTCACTGTAAAGAGAAATAATAACTCATTTTTTCCTTACTGTTTTTGTATGGAGTGTAAGTGTAGTGGCCAAGCCCATGGGCCAAGCATTTGGCTTTGGATTGCAAATTTCTAGAAACAGCAGTTGTATATACAAAGCACATGCATCATGGGCCACTCGTGTAATTCAGGGCCTACAATGTATGGAGGAGTTTCTAAATATTGCAGCTAACTGTTAACCCATTGTGCATACAGCTTTGCACAAACACAAACTGAATGAAGGACAGTAGCTTGAACACCAGCAGAAACTTGACCACAATAACTTTTCCAGCAAATATTCTTTATTTGGAAAAAGGAAGTTCAGGATCCTGATACAAAACTGCTTCCTAGTTTGATTATTCTGCCTAATAGAGATCAAAGAAATGTGACAATCACATTGCTTTTTGTAAATTTAAGCATGGGCTCTTGCATGTTTTAAAAGCTGTGTAAATTAATGTCAAAAATTTTGAGAAAATCCTGAGAAGCACAACATATTAATTAATTTTTAAATGCTTTAGTTTATGAACTAATATTTTTTTCTTGCAATTTATTGCAGAGAGTACTGGAGACAGGGTATTATCACAAAGACTCAAATAAAAACAGTCGCAGAGCAGAACATAACCAACAAAAAGGTGTCAGGTCATTATGAGCAGTAATTTAAAAGACTGAAAGTGCCTTCGTAATACTTCACATGCCTTTAGTTTAGTTTATATAGATATATACTACAGGGTAGTGCCAAGCCTAAACCTAAAAAATTAGCCACTGCTGATAGCATTTCTTCAAGAGTTAACTGCTTGTAGTTCAGTTGAAAAGACCTTGAAGCAGAACTGTCACTGACAAAGCCATCTGGCTTTATCATAGAAGTTTTCACAAGCCTGTGTAATAATCAGGAATGTAGATATGTAATTTTAAAAAGTCTTTCTTCCTTCTCCAGCTTCAATAGAGAAAAAGTAGCTCTTGAGTTGTAGGAGAAGCAAAATCATGAAGTCTCTTTAATAATTCCCTCCTATTCTTCCTAAATCTTCAGAAGAGCTTAGCCTTTACATTGCCTTGGGAGGAAGGTGAAATAGAGGTCTTCATTTGATTAAGCGAACAGAAGATTTCATGGGAGTTTGCCATTTTCAACATATTCACCATTTTCCCTATATAAGGTGTTCTGTGCAAGCAGCTCTTGCTGTCTGCTGGTCTTCCACAGGAGCTTAACAGCATTTTTTTACGTACCTTGCTATGCACAGGGTTCAACTCACTTTTTAGGAGTGAACACTTAGAACAGCCTGATTTTGTGCTCCTTTTAGAGACTAATAGATGTGAGAGATTCAGTCAAGAAAACATGAGATTGGTAATGCTTGCATTTTTTCCTTTTCCTCATAAAGTAAGGACACTGAAGATACACCTTTACAAAGGGTCTCAAGGCATAGCCACTGTTCAGTTCAGTCCACACACAAACATTATCCACTAAACCATGAGAGCTATTTGTGAAATGGTAATTACATCTGAAAATTGCGTATTGCTCCAATATGCATGGGAATGCTTAACTCTGGATATGTATCAAAGTGTACTTGAACTGTAGGAGGTTTCTGACTTTGCACTAATAACTGAAAAAAAGGAAAATGTTATGGTTATAGAGATAGTAGTAAGAGAGTTGAGTTCTTCCTCCCCTGAGGGAAGTAATACAAATAAAAGATCTGTCACTTGCAAGTAAGGAATCTGAACACAGATACTAGAAACAATGATATATATCAATAAAAATAAAATAAGAAAAAAAAAAAGAAATGTAATGGATATGATGTACATCATTGGGAGAATATCTTAGTAAAGGTATAGAAGGTTTAAATCAGTCATCAATAAAAAGAGAGTTTAGAAAAGAGCAATCAAACTACAGTTCACCATGGCAGATCATAGTTTTATTAATGCTATCTTTTTTATGTGGATATGTGCATCTACTCACATATTGTTAATGCCTACATGACTAGTCATGTGTGCATTCCACATCACTAACATAGTTAAATGTCCTACTGCAAATGAGAGACTAAGTATCACTGCTTGCATAGATAAATGGCTCTTAATAACACTTGATGCACTTGGGATGTTACTGATCCTTGAGCTGCTTCCGTCCATAAACATATGTCATATTTGGTTGCACAAAAAAAACCTTTTTACTGATAAATCAAGTAGCAGACACTTATTAAAACTTTTACACTAATGTCTTTTACAGCAAGTTCAAATCAATTTTACTCCTGAGGAACAACGAGTTTCATAGGGAAACAAGGCTTGTGTGAAGATACTACCCACACGTAGACTGAGACCTATTGCTAGTAGTAATAAAATTGTATTTACACAGTATAGCACCCTGTGCAGTAAAATCCCCAGAGAAAGGACACACTTCTGGAAAACTTGTCAGAACCCTTCAAAATGTGTTCAGTATGATCCACAGTGATGGACAGAGCTGAAACATTTTATCTTGTTATCCTTCATTGCTTGCTGGAGATTGATTAGAGAAGGCTACCCAGCTTCTCAGGTTTGGTAGCCTCTGTTTCCCTGATTCCCTCTCTTTGTGCCACACACCCTCTCACCAGCTGTCTGCATAGCACATGTTCATTTAAAAACAAAGAGCCAAAGGGAAGGTGCTTCAAGGCACTTTTTATCCAGTATTTTTTATATGCCCTACTTGGAAGCTTATCAATAACACTTTCTTTTAGAAACACATTTTAGTACAAAAAAAACCCGAATATTAAAAAAATGAGGTTACTGAAAGGAGCAGATGTTTACATTAGTGCCCAAGGGTGCCATATCAGTTCAGTATTAAGTTATTATTCCCTACAATGCACTTCAGACACTCATACACTACTAAAAAATTCCCTGATGTTTATAACAGTCAACATCGTGATTTGATAACATAACCAAGTGCAGTTATATTTCTGATCTTTCACTCTGAAACATGTAGCACTGTTATTTCATTTTGTTACAATAGGCTTGAATCATCAAGCCTAATACAAAAGGAGATCAAATTAACAGACATTGTAGTTGACATCATCATTACACATGGGTTCTGATTGTCAGTAAAGATGATAATATCTGTGATAAGTTTCTTTGAATGATAATCAGTTCTTTTTCGAGTTTTCCCTCATTACATGTTTTATTTAACCATACAAATATCAATGTCAGTTTCAGTGAGGAAGCTTATGGCAAGGTCATTATGTTATTAGACTATTGCAGTAAGTAATGTAAGCCTTCAGGAAATGAGTAAATTTCCTATATATCTGAGCAAGAAAATTTCACCTTGAACAAATTGTTTCTTACATAAAGATTTCTCCAAGTAAAACCTCAGGTTGCCAAAGTAGATGCAACCACAGCAGAAAAATACTTTCTGAGTTCAAGTTCTTCAGA
This sequence comes from Tapera naevia, assembly GCA_033556795.1. Classification (NCBI taxonomy): domain Eukaryota; kingdom Metazoa; phylum Chordata; class Aves; order Cuculiformes; family Neomorphidae; genus Tapera; species Tapera naevia. The sequence continues at coordinate 8,555,265 of JAUMJJ010000172.1, read as the reverse complement.
TATATTTCTTTGCTATTAGTTTAAATGTGACCCAAAATATTTTATTTTAAATGCTATCTAGAAATAAATCCAATTTTACTTTCTATAATAATTGCTTTGTGATAAAAATACGGTGTGTAAGAGACTGATTGAAAGGAAACTGCATCTTGCTTAAGGGGGTACATGATCATTTAATTTAATTATCTTATTCCAACTGGTGATAATATCTAAAGGGAAACTATGCCTAAATTTACTTTTTATTAAACTTAATTCAAGAACAAGTAGCAAAATTTCTATGCACTGAAATGTATTTTACCCTCAGTGCCTCTGTCAGACTCATTACCCGTTACTTTAGAAATCAAATGAGGAGAAAATACTGTTTTTCTAAAATACCAGAAAATTGACAAATATAAAATGCAGATACTGTAAGAAAGGAAATTATTTAACATGGATCAAAGTGAATTAGCAATTATATGAGGGGTTTTTTTTACATTTTCCTAAATACTGAGACATTTCTGTGAATTCTCAGAAGAGGAAGAAAATCTCAGGCAGAGACTTCCAATGAGTCATTTTTACCTTTTTAACCATTTCCAGTGCCACATTCAGTTAGCAATAACAATTCCCTCTCATTTATCCCCATTTGAGTCCTACTTGTGCAAAATTGGTACCCAGCAATGATTTTCTGAGAGACATACATACATTTGCGGGAGAAAAATCCTTCTGAGGGCTGTTGTTACATATCATAGAGCAAGAAGAGGTTGTTATACATATTGTGTTGTTTTTCCATTTTCGCTCTTGAGTTTGATCCTGTACTAAAATCTTTGTTAGTTACAAACTAACTACTTGAGAACAGATACTTGGTTTGGCAAACCATTAAAAATAAAAGTCAACAAGGCCATTCGGAACTGTTGGCAGCAAAACTATTCAAAACCCTTATACCTTAACTACATCTGGCTTAATGGGGAAATGTCCACTTTGCACAGCTGCAGTAAAGACATTTCCTGCTCTTCTAGACTGTAAATAGCTGTTTTCTTTCTATCTTCAAGGTGACATCTCCCATGCTACAGAACAATTCAAAGACAACAGGTACTTTTACCTCTCCTTGTAGCTCTTAATACAGTCATGGCCATTACACAGCACATTAGTTTTTTGCAAGGATGTTCTTAGCAACAGAGTAGGCTTGGGGCCTATCACACTCTATGATTTTATGCTCCCAGTACGTCTTCCTTTTTTTTTCTTAATATACTTCAGCTAACTGATATTTTACTGACTCCTTTTAGTGCATTTTCTTTGATTTTTATACCATTACATTTTGAAATATCTTCCAAATATTTTTATCCAATAATATTTTCTGTTGCTTAATTATTATACACAATGTAACAGTTAAGGGGTTTTTTTCCTGCAAGAACAATGTTGGAAAACTGATGCCTATGGCATTCAACAATCTTCATAAAAACAAGTAAGTTATTGGCATATTCAACAGTTGGAAAGTGAAATAAAATACGTTCTTACTTCTTAGAGTTGGAGGCCATTTACCCTAGCTACTTAAATCAGCATTCAATTTGATTCTTTTTTTGAGTGAGATATCATCTCAAGAAAGACATACCATCTTGTTCTACATGCACACCAAAATATAAAATCCATCAATCTTGTTCGTGACTGAACTGTCATCACTATTAAAAATATTTTCCTGATTTTTAATTATACCCTAGTTCAACTTCCAGCCTTGTTTTCCCATGTGTTTATTTACTATATTGTCCTGGTTTCCACACTTTTTATCTCCTAGAAAAAAGTTCTTGCAGTTCTCCTTTTTCATCTTCCTTATGCTCTTTAATGCATGTTTTGTAATTCTTGATTTCTTATTTAGCTTTTCTGGTATATTTTCCATTTTTTCAACATTCTTTGAAAAGTGAACACACAACAGGATAGGTATTCTTCAATCTCTTGTATAATTTTAACATTTTCCTAGTATCTATTCCTTTCTATGCTTTCATGTCATGACACCACGCAAGGACCTGCATCAAAATGTTCGTATATTACCCTGCTAAAATGCTTTTCAGAGTTGCTGGTTAGTAAACCGTCATTCTAGAGATAGGGTCTTCATTCCTTTTTTTCCTGGATATAGTTCTACATTTGGATGAAACCACCTCTATACTGATCTTGCTTTTGGCAATAGTTCCAAGTATCTTTTTATCTTCAAATGCTAAAAAAATGACTTAATATTTTCTTACAGATTATCCTTGAAGCTATTTTGTATCATGGAGCTCCACTAAAAGCTCATTTATGCAATGCTGAATCTTCACTAACAAAACTGTGTCAGGTTATGTCAGCATTGTCTCAGTCTCCTTCAAGTTTTTAATTTATTTTTTATCACCTACTTCTTTAGCAGTGTCAAATGTCCAACAGAAATGTAAACAGACAGTTTTCCACTTGCCTTCTTTGAACACTACCATAGTATTCTCATTTGGCACTCCACACTACAGCCAATATTCAATTCATTTTATTAATTATCACCAGTAGGCCACAGGCGTACCTGCCACACTATTTTAGGGCTCTTGACTGAGAGTTATTGGGACCTGTAGCTTTTAAAAGGCTGGTCTGTAGTTCATTTTATTCTTTCCAATTAATAATGGACCAAAAAGTACTTTATATGAGTGTATTATCCTGAGCCTTCCAAGTAAAGAAATGAATATTCATTAAACACTTCTGCATTTTCTACATCACTGCTAATAATTTTACCATCTCCACCTTTTATATTACTCATATCAAACCTAAGATTAATTTTGTGTCTAATATACTATAAAAACTGATTTTTATTATCCTTAGCAGTACCACCTATGGAATCTTACTTGATATCTTTAGGAGTTTTTCTTCTTGAATCTTCCCATTTATAGCAATAATTACTTTATTTCATCTTACCTTAAAACTCTCTTTGGCTTTCGTTATTTCTAATTGCTGTCATTATTTGTCCCTGAAACAAGAACAGGCGTTTAAGAAAAGGTTTGCTCCTTTTCTCTGTAATTGTATAGATGTCAGCTATATAAACTTTTCCTAAAGAATTACTTCTTTTTATTCACATTCCCTCTGTCTCCTTTTTTTTGCTGTTCATTGCCATTCACATAATAAATTTTGGATCAATTTATTATATATATGGTTATACATATGTACACCAATTTTCACCTTTCCCTGATTGTTTGCATTGTAAATAATCCAGTCATAAAAATTAGTCTCTAGGCAATCATTAAAAATATTTACTTCCAGATTCGTGTCATATTGAGTGCAATACCTTTTGTATATACAAGTATTTAATTGTATTCACAGTAGTGAATCATTGTAGACCCATTGCATGTGAAAGGTACAGGTTGAAAAGTGCACATATTTGTCACCTTCATCGAAGGTGTGGCGACTTGGTTCAGGAATGGCACGGTGACCAACCCCAGGCCGCTTGGGCCATCGGCTCACAGACACCAATGTGGTGGATGGCAAATGGCATTTATTGATAGATGACACAGGTTTAATATAGCTAAGGTTTACAACGTCACTTCCGTCTGCTTACATCATGAACTAAACGTTATTGGCTATTCGGAGAGGGGCCCTATCTTTCCGTACATAGTGAGATCTTCTGGCCGCCGGACCTTAGCTAGCAACATTCATATTGAAAAGTGCACATGCACTCATGAATTCCAAACTTTTACTCCTTGGATATTTTAATTTAAGCTATGCTTTCATTTAAGATATGTTTTCCTTATTAAAGCTTTATAGGGGTTGTTTCATTAGTGACAGTTTTTTCTATCTTTTTTTTTTTTTTTTTTCTGCATTGCCGGTACTCATTTAGCCTTATAATTTGCATTTTTGATCTTTAGCTATTATGTCATTCAGGTTTTCAAATGACAGTGACAACCTTGTTAATAACATAATTTAGATAAGCTGGTATTTGGAGATAATTTTATTTAATGTAAATTCTCTTTTATTTATATATACATATTAATTTATTTGTTCTTAGTCCGTGTTGTTGAAACCTTATTGCCACCATTTCAAGTTCATCTCCTGCTAACCAATTATTTCTGACCGAGATGGCTGTGAATCGCATATAGTCCAAACCACAGATGCTATGCTGTAGTGCAAAACCTGGTTTACAAAAAAAAAAAAAAAAAAGAATTTAATTGAATAAAGTCTTTTTCATAAAAATGTTGTTGCAAGAAAGAGGGAGCTAAAGCCTCTCTCTCTTGTACAAGCAAGAGATTAAGGAATAGGACTTCCAAATTGTGACTTGAGCATGGGAAAGTAAATGTGTGCTACTCCAATGCCATTGGTGTCTTTCCCAGGATCAGCCACAACAGCCTGCTCCTTGATGCTGTGCAAGTGTTACTGAGCATTATTTCATGGTCAAAGGGACTTGGATGCCTTCTCTTGGAATTTCCCTATAAAGATTTCCTTCCTGGAAAAAAAAACAATTTTGTTTGTTTGTTTGTTTGTTTGTTTGTTTCTCCCAGGACTTGAATGTGTACTTGAAGCATTCAGGAAAGAAATCTTTCTCTTACGCTACTATGATAATGAACCAGTAGAATTGCTTGATGTCATTTTTGTCCTATGTGCATTTCCAACCACAATGTAACAGCCAGAAGTACCTTCATAGCTCTGAAGTCTTTGCTGCAGCAAAACCATGCCGACTGACAGGCACAACTTTTCTTTCTTGCTATGACTTTGATAGCTGAATTAAAGAACAATTGCAGGTATTTCCACAGGAAAGGTCAATTTTGACAAACAGTTCCTTGAAAAATGCTGAACATACTTCTGCCTTGTCATCTTGGATCTTAATTAAAAATTATCATATATTAAAAAACCTAATTCAACTGCAGTCAGTGTAAATCTGCCTTTGAAAAAAAAAATGAAACTTTCTATCTGTAATAAATCGGTATTATTCGTCTTCATCAGATAAGAATCTGCTACGCCATTTGTAATTGCAGAGATGTGGGCAACTAATTAGAGTTCTATTTGAAGAAAAACGACAATTACGTAGCCTTTCAAACTTGTGAGTTTTCCCTGAAGTACTCGCCTAAACATACTACAAGTACTTCTGTAGTTATTCTCTCAATAGCTCAGACATAAATCCATTGCATTTTCCTGGAAAATCACATGGAAAATAGATTAACAGAGATGCTGAAAACCACTGCTAATATTTTGAAGTCTTTCTGTATATGGAGAATCTATGTGTGGAAAAAAGAGAACGATCAAAAGCCAAGGAGCATCCACAATAATCCAGGTGAATTGCCAGAGGTAAACTTCTGACTTGCCCAGACTATAGACATGATTTTAATGCAGTTTGCCTAGCAGTCAGGCTTACTGCTCTGTCTAAGGACAAAGGATGAGGGAAAGTCTACAGATGTAGTCTACCTGGACTTTCGTAAAGCCTTTGACACCGTTTCTCACAGCTTTCTGCTTGAGAAACTGGCTGCCATTGGCCTGGACGGGCACACCCTCTGCTGGGTAAAAAACTCTCTGGATGGTTGGGCCCAAAGATTTGTGGTAAAAGGAGCTAAATCCAGTTGCACGCTGGTTGCAAGTGGTGTTCCTCAGGGTTCGGTGCTGGGTCTAGTCCTGTTCAATATCTTTATCAATGATCTGGATGAAGGGATTGAGTGCACCCTTAATAAGCTTGCAGATGATACCAAGTTAAGTGGAAGTGTCTGTCTGCTTGAAGGAAGGGAGGCTCTGCAGAGGGATCTGGACAGGCTGGATTGATAGGCTGAGACCAACAGGATGAGGTTCAACAAGAACAACCCCACAACAACCCCATGCAGCATTACAGACTTGGGGAAGAACGGCTGGAGAGCTGCCTGGAGGAGAAGGACCTGGGGGTGTTGGTTGACAACCAGCTGAATATGAGCCAGAAGTGTGCCCAAGTGGCCAAGAGGGCCAATGGCTTCTTGGTCTGCATCAAAAACAGTGTGGCCAGCAGGATCAGGGTAGTGGTTGTGCCCCTGTACTCAGCACTGGTGAGGCCACACCTCGAGTACTATGTTCAGTTCTGGGCCCCTCACTATAAAGCAGGACATTGAGGTGTTGGAGTGCGTCCAGAGAAGGGCAACAAGGCCAGTGAGGGGGGGCTGAAGAAAAAGCCTAATGAGAGACAGCTGAGGGAACTGGGGTTTTTAGCCCAGAAAAAAAGAAAGTTGAGGGGAGATCATATTACTTTCTACAGCTACCTGAAAGGAGGTTGTAGCGAGGTGGATGTTGGTCTCTTCTCCAAAGGAACTAGTGATAGGACAAGAGGAAATTGTCTCCAGTTGTACCAGGGGAGGTTCAGGTTAGATATCAGGAAAAATTTCTTCACCGAAAGGGTTATCAGGCTCTGGAATAGGCCTCACAGGGAAGTGGTTGAGTCACCATCCCTGGAGGTATTTAAGAGACAGGTAGATGAGGTGCTCAGGGATATGGCTTAGTAGTGTGGAGGTATAGTTGGACTCAACAATCTCAAAGGTCTTTTCCAACCAAATGGTTCTATGATTCTATGAAAGGAAGAGCAAAGCAATTGTTCTAGTCTGTTGCTCTTTGTATCTTATACATAAATTGCAGCCAAAGCTAGAAATGCTAATCCATAACTTCATTTGTGTGTTTGTTTCCTATACCCATATCATATTTTCATCCAATGAATGATCAATTGTTTTTATAAGCAATGTGTTCCCAGAATAAAAATCAAGATATTTCCCATACTATAATATATTTTTCTGGTGAGTTCACTGTGTTGAGTTTGTTTAGACACATGATGGAAGCAAAGTCTAGTCTCTCCCATGTCCAACAAGAACACACTTTTAGTGGTATAGTACAGGATGGGGAAGAAGATCATAGAAGAGGGAGAAAATAATCACTTCATTTACTAGCAGTTTTTCATGGCTCACTTCAGTAACTGTGCTCCAAGTGTGCCTACATGACTGGAACTCAAACACAAAATGGGCACAAGAAATGTCTACACTGATTCCCAACAAAGTTTAGGCTTCAGATTAAAGCTGAGAAAATGTATATGCTTGCAGGTGTGCCCAGAAGCTGACATTTACACACCCTGCAGGACTCCTGAGGATCAAAGCAACAGGAAACTTTCAGTGTCAAGGGTCTTAATATTGAGTATAAATTCCTAGAATGATGAAGGTGATGAAAGATTCCTAGAATTAAAGAAGGTAGCATTTCAGAAAGATTTTCTTCTGAAAAAGAACTTCATGTTAAACTAACAAAATTAAAATGACTTCTCGGAGTTCTACTGACACCAATACTCGGAGATGGTGCATCATTCAACCTCTAAATAAATATTTACCCTACAAACAATGAACCAACATCGTATGCCTAGGCATTTCTTCCATTTGTTTTTAACAAGCTCCCCTGTCCTGTTCTGGACTTGCCAGTCTGAATCAGATACTTTTACGTTTCAGATGAAGTGGGTTAGGAAGAAGGCACAATAGATGATGCAACAGTAATTTGGACTCCTTATAACCATTTTTGGAAACATGAAGAACCCAAGACTGAAGAGAGTAAAGTTAGGAAATAAATACCATGCTACAAAACTTTAAATAAATCTGAGTCATTACCTTACTGTCAAAAATCATATCTAAGGTTCATTGGCATTATGTGAAATGCATAATAAGAGGGATTTTTTTTTTCCAATATCTATCTAGAATCCTGTCTACCTCCTCGTACTCTGTTAAGATCTTAAATGTAGTATTCTCATTGCAGTTACAAAGCAAAACCAGAAAAATTTATTTTAAATCATAGAAACGAATCCTACTTCCCCTGTACTTCAGTTTTTCATTACAATCCTCGTCTCATACCATTACTACTAAAGAACATAAGTTCCCCAGCTAGATTTCTCGTAGATTTCAGCTAAAATCTGTTTTTCTTTTTGAAAGAAACCATCACCTTCAAACCATATCTTTTGAAAAATTCCATGAGGAACTGAAGAAAAACAAATTAACAAAAGGTCCTTTCCAACCTTGTGATACTGCAATACTGTGAAAAGCAATTGCCAGTTTAGCATTTTTTTAATACTGGAAATATTTTCAGTCATTGCCAGATTCGGAATTGCATCTGGATTTGCTATGACTGTTAAGATTTTTCACCTCAATGAACTGACCAAGAGATTTTATTTCTGTCCAACATCTGTGAATTAGTTGCAACATGTTTGAGTGCTGTTTACCTAATATAAATGCTATTATTATAATAAAAACAGTGTAATCAGCTTTTTGATTGACTGAGTACATATTGTGCATATATGTCTTTTCTACCATTCTGATTCCAAAATAAATGTCTGTTCTCTTATACCTCTTTATTTTATAATGCTATAAATTCTACTTATTCTTTCTCCTTAAACAGTGATAGCATCAAACGCATTTTATGGTCTTTCTATGGCTGTACTGCTCGGTCAAGCTTTGACAACATATATCACCAATCCATATACTACAAATCCTTATGGTGTCTCAGCTTATATGTTCATCCTAACCTGTCAAGTGCAGGTGTCTTGAAGTCTAAAATATCCACAGGTTATGATATTTCTTCTGCAAATATCAGTTACAAAAAGACTGACCTCCACTCTCCTCTCATTAGATTGTTAGGACACCAGACTGCCTTTCCTACCTGCTCATGGTCAAGTGGTATCACCACAAAGGCAGATGAAGAACTTGAAGGATGTTACAACAGATGAAACTGATCCGCAGGACAAGTGTACCCCAGATTATCTGAGAACACAAAAGCAGTCTGAGCAGGTCAGAAGATAAATCCATCTTGCCCCATCTCTAGAAAATGGGCCCCTGCCAACATCCTGAGGCCACTGAGCTCCATGTCCACCTCTGCCCACAGACCTCCTGCACCACCCCCCCACACTGTGTGCATAGGCTCCATCCAGTCTACCTCTAAATCAAACAAACCACAAGAATCTCCTCATGCTCCATCTATTCCATTTTCTTGCCTGTGCACCACCATATTTTGCCCAAGGAGAGAGGGCAAGGAACCCCACCACGCCACTCTGTGCTCAGAGCTGATTCCTCTGTGCAGTAGGGTTGTAAGGAGCAAACTCTGTAGAGCAGTGGACACGGTCGTGTTTGTGGTACAGTTCACAGGCTATTCAAACATATGTGTTGAGTAGGTCAAGCTGCAGACCTTCTGTAGGATCCACCAGAACCATTTACTGAGATATGGCCGTGCTTCAGTGACATCCCCAAGGAATACTTGGTAGTACCTACAGTTTTCTGCTACTATATTTTGTGTCCCTAAATGCCTGTCTAATCTTTGTAAACATATCACAGCCAGTATCAACTTTCTAAACAGAAGATCAATTACTAGCTCATTTCAGAGCTTAAATTCTATTCTTAACAGATTTATGTTATCTTTGAGACAAACAGTTTATTTGGTTAGACTGTAGATTCTCTCTTTGCCAAACGTCCAATCAACATTGCAGTTTATTCCATTTTTCTTGTGTGTTTTACCCTAATACTGTGATGTCTCACTAATCGTCTTCTTTTCACAAAGTTCCCACCATGCTTCACCGAGCTTACTGACATTCTTAGAACAGTAATCCCAGTTTTTCCATCTTATTATTTGGAATTACAACACTCATATAAAAGCATATGTGTCACTATCTAGATTATTTTTGATAACATGTTGATAAAAATCTGTCTTCCGTTTTCTATTTTTTATTTCCATGCCCTTCACTTGAGGGTACAGGACTTCATCCACAACAGAAACATCATGCCAAAGAATGATCTCTTCTGCACTAGTTGCCTCCTTGATTTTTCAGTTTGAACACTCAGAGCGATGGCATATTTGTTCCTTTATGTCTGCACTGAAATCTACCCTTCCAAAGCAGGTTCTGATTATCTGAAAAATATTTCCTAATGAATCTGAGCCTTCATTCCTCAAACTGAGTAAGCTTTCAGCAGCCAATAAGTGTAACAAACGCAATTGATACCAGCACATGAAAATGAAACTTCACAGAAAATCTTTTACATGACAATACAGAGCAGTATTAAGCTGAGAAGTGCTAGCTTGAAGCCTGGACCCAACCGGGCATAACATCAAAACCAAAGGTTATGCAAAGAACTCCTTGAAAGGAGTAACAAAAGCCACCGTCAGCTCCTTCTTTTGGATAAGGAAATAATGTCTTTTAGTTGCCTAATTCAAGTGGCTAAAAAAATAAAAGTTAGACTAAGACTGAAGTTTCCTTCTTAAACAAAGGCGATAAAGGGAATTGGAGCAAGACTTTAAAAAGAACTTAGGAAACACCATCTTCTGCACAGGGTGGTTCAAAGTTTAAAATAACAAAGCAACAGCTGCTTTTCCCAGCAACGCCATACTTTCAGGGAAATAGAACTTTGTAAGAAATTTTATCAAACAAACAAGGTTTTATCAAAAATATACCTGGTTCAGTCTCCCTAGTTCTTATTTAAAGAAAAGAATTTGATTCACCTTTTGAACCAATGGAACAAAGCCACACAGTTCAAGCTCACAAAACTTAATTGGATCTTAAATCAAAATATACCTAAAATGCAGTCTCTGAGACAATATTTCTCTTTTTTTTAGTGCAATTAGCACAAATAATACCCTGCTATGTCAAACTATGTGACTGGAGTCCTCTTCTGTCTCTTCTCGAGACAATATCAATGTTAATTGAAATCTACACAATCTTATTGCAATTGTCTTTACAATAACTCTCTGACAGGCTGTCATATTAAGGCATCCCTTCAAACAGGAAACCATCTATTCTCGAATAAATATTTGACAATCTCTAGCAAATGTGACTCCTACACTATTTAATACAAAGGATTTACAAAGGTTTTGTATCTTTTCTGTCAAAACTGTAATGGAATGAAATTATCACACATTTTCAGAGGAAGTACAAGAAACGTTTCCTCTGTCAAAATTCCTCTGTTAATCATTATCTGCTGCATGCTATACTAGTGGTTATGTGGGTTTTGAATAAAATTTTAGGGAAAATTGCTGTATTTAGATAATGAAAAAAAAAACATTAAAAAACTCACATCCCTTGAGCTGCAGAACTGTTTACTGTTCAGTCTTATTGTGAATATTTTTACTAGATTTGTCATTTAGCTGCATGTAGCTCTTGAATTTATATTGTGTATATTTCTAGATACTTGATATTCAGATTATGAGAGCAGCATAGTTACCAAAAAATTCTAATTTATGTATGAAAGCCTATATCACCTAGATTTTATTTCCTTTATTTTTTTGCTTTTACCAACTACATGAACAGAAGTAACACATCCATTCAGAGTTACAAATTAATTTCAAGTGTGATTCTTTTTTTATTTAAACTACCTAACACGATTAAAATTGTAGATGCTGTAAATCATTTCTGCTTTCCAGACTCGTACAGTTGACTAGTGGTGATTTCTATTAACTGCATTTCTGGTTATTTTGGATTTTGTTAGTGTAAATGCATAGCAATATATATATTACAACCTTAGATCAAGCTATCATGACATTATGTTATGTTATGTTATGTTATGTTATGTTATGTTATGTTATGTTATGTTATGTTATGTTATGTTATGTTATGTTGCGTTCTGTTACTACCTGCCTTATTTTCAGTGGAATCAGAAAAATTACTTAAATATTCTTTTGAAATACAGATCATTTAAAGAAATTAAAACAGCTAGTTAAAAACTGACATTCAACCTGTTTTGCTCTTCTTGATGAGCAAAATGTTAGAAGTCACTATAATCATAGTGTTCGGAAAAAAAAATGTTTTAAGTAGAAGAGTTCATGAGTTGTGACTAGAGTTGGCTAGACAAAATTTTTTTTTTAATTTAAATGAAGAAATCGTGTGAGGACTGGACCTCATCTCTATAGTCAAGCAAATCTTTTGTTTGTATAGTTTCAAAATACCTTTAAAGCTTTCAGTAGAACAAAGAAGTACTCTGTTGTCTTCATCTTTAACCCTAATAGAAACCCTCACTTTTAAAAGTCTACCTTCCTAACCCCTTGTCTTACTGGAGTATCAGTTTGATCAATAGGAGGATCAATTTGAATCTAGAGCACTTGTTCCTTCTCTACATTTTCTTTGGCTTTAAATAGCAGTTTTGTTAATTATCTCAGCAAAAGGTATTACAGTATCACAGTATCATAAGATTGGAAAGGACCTCTGAGATCATCGAGTCCAACCTATAACCCAACACTAACACCAACACTAATACCAACCCATCATCTAAACCATGGCACTCAGTGCCTCATCCAGGCTCCCCTTAAACACCTCCAGGGTCAGCGACTCCACCACCTCCCTGGGCAGCCCATTCCAATGGCTGATCACCCTTTCAGTGAAGAACTTTTTCCTAACATCAAGTCTAAACTTTCCCTGACGAAGCTTGAGTCCATGCCCTCTAGTTCTGCCACTGGTCACCTGAGAGAAGAGACCAACCCCTGCCCGACTACTACAACCTCCTTTCAGGCAGTTGTAGAGAGCAATGAGGTCTCCCCTGAGCCTCCTCTTCTTCAGACTAAACAGCCCCAACTCCCTCAGTCGCTCCTCATAGGGCTTGTGCTCCAGCCCCCTCGCCATCTTCATTGCCCTCCTCTGGACAAATACCAGTATCCTAACATCTTTCCCAAACTGAGGGGACCAGAACTGTACATAGTACTGACCAGTGCCGAGTACAGGGGGACGATAACGTCTCTGGTCCTGCTCGCCACACTATTCCCAATGCAGGCCAGAATGCCATTGGCTTTCTTGATCACCTGGGCACACTGCTGGCTCATGTTGAGCTTCCTGTCAACCAGCACTCCCAGGTCCCTTTCTGCCTGACTACTCTCCAGCCACTCTGTCCCCACTCTACAGCTATGCATGGGATTGTTGTGTCCAAAATGAAGTACCAAACATTTGGACTTATTAAACATCATCCCATTAGAATCAGCCCATCTCTCCAGTCTGTCCAGGTCCCTCTGTAGGGCCATCCTACCCTCTAACAGATCAAACTTTCCTCCCAGCTTGGTATCATCTGCAAACTTGCTGATGATGGACTCAATCCCCTCATCCAGATCATCAATAAAGATATTAAACAGGACTGGACCCAACACCGATCCCTGGGGGACACCACTGGTGACTGGCCGCCAACTGGATGAAACACCATTCACCGCCACTCTCTGGGCTCGGCCATCCAGCCAATTCCTAACCCAGCACAGAGTGCTCCCATCTAAGCCACGGGCTGCCAGCTTCTCTAGGAGTCTACTGTGGGAGACAGTGTCAAAGGCCTTGCTGAAGTCCAGGTATACCACATCCACAGCCTTCCTCTCATCCACCAGGCGAGTCACATGGTCATAAAAGGAGATCAGGTAGGTCAGGCAGGACCTATCCCTCCTAAACCTATGCTGGCTGGGCCTGATCTCTTGACTGTTCTGCAGGTGCTGCATGATTGCACCCAGTATTATCTGCTCCATAATTTTACCTGGGACTGATGTCAGGCTGACAGGTCTGTAATTATCTGGATCATCCTTACAGCCCTTCTTGTGGATGGTACCATTCATCGCCATTACTGCCACCTTTTGGGATGTTTTAAACTCCTACATAACATTCTTGCTTTTTCCCCTTCTCTCTTTTAAGCTGTGGAAAACCCATCCCAGCAAACCATTTTGTTCACCTTCGCTACAGTATACCTTTGCTATGAAAAACGCAAGATATTATCCTTTGGTACAGAAGAAAAGCTGTAAGCTGCGGTCACTTAGCACCTTGTCCTAAGTAATATCCTCTATAGCTGGAAAGCTTTCCATTTAGCAGAGCAGGAGGCACATAAGCTCTGTGACACTTTCTCATTATCTATCTTGATCATAATTTAATGGACTGATTGATCCATTTGTATTTATTATTTGATATTGTATACCTTCAGCAGTTGAGACCTGGACAGAATTCAGAGTAAAATCTGTATAGACAATGAGAAGTTCATACCCCAGTGATAATACAGGTTAAAGATTTTGGTTGCTATTTTTTTTTCCATTAAGAGAACTACAACCACCATGGGTTATTTATTGTACTGCACCAAATCCACATCATGTTTTCATCTCAGCAGGGTTTTTCTTCCACATTCAGGAAAAAACAAATAAATATTCAGTATCCTGGACTAATACATGCCTGCGCAGGCACAGGGCAAAACCAGAGAGCTGCAGAGCCATATTCAGGGTCCTTATGCAAAGAAACCACCAACATTACTTTCTAAACTTTCCCCAACATCTGCTTTCCCTTTGGGGAATATAGACTGGTACACAGAGGGCCATGCAGAGAAACTGTCTGACAGTGCAGAGAGGGTCCTGAGGAAATTACATGTGATTTAGTGGGGTTAAAAAACTAGAATTTACTGCAGTAAATTCAGGTGAGTCCTAAAGATCTTCAGTCTCACAAAGAAGGATTAAAATTTTGTTCTGTGATGCACAAGTTATATTCTGTAGTTGTGAGGAAAGAACTGTTTGCACCAAGGCAAGTTGTGCCTCTGCTTTCCAAAGGTTTGGCATGTGTGCCACCACCAGGCACATATACAGCTACAGAAAGGGACCCAATTTGCCTCTGTGCAAATGGCTTTTAATGTTCTGTTTCTTTTTTAGTCATAGGAACAGCAGTTGATAGCATAGAGTATTAAGTGCTGCTTCCTCTCCTTCTTTCTCAGCTCCAGTATAATAATTTCAGCTTGAAGCAGTGTGGGGTATAGATCAACATTAAATTAAAAGGTTCAGCCAGAATCATTTCTAGAGTCAAATGTCATATCCATGAAACTAAAGAGTTGGCTGTGGAAGTTCTGACAAAGTTATAGTAAAGTAAGCAAACACTTCCATACTTAGAAGCGTGTAAACAGATGCTTTTAAAACTGCTTCACTCCCTCTGGGTGATCAAGGTGGCAGGGGTTCATATTAAACACCAAAATCAGGGCTTTGGAAGCTCAGCTGTCATTACTTTTGAGCAGAATCTTGAGTTTCCTCTTACTTTAGTTTCATATTTACAGCACCACAGGATGTTGTAGAGACACTCAAGCCCCAAATAAATATATATGTATTTTTTAATCCCAAACTGAAAGGGAAAGCAGCATGTATACAAAGTCATAAGCTGTAGCTTAAGTCTAGTGTAAAAATGAACAAATCACAGGGAAGTATTTTTTTAAGCTTAGTTTCTGATGTGTTTTTGCTTTCTGATGAAAACTGACAGGTAGAACAGTTTGTTTTTTAAGAAACCAATGGAGTCCTGGGAAGACAGGTGACAGGAGCAAATGAAAACAATAGAAATGTCAGCTCTACCTGCCCTACTTTAAAGAAATTTTGTCATAGAGCATGACACTTTGCTACTATTTTTTTTTTCAGCTTATGAGACAGTGATGGAGGAAAGAGATCCCATGTTCGTTTTCTGATTCAAATTTTGGTTTCTTTGGTTACGTTTCTTAATTAAGGAGGAAAATATAGATGCATGTTTTGTGATTGTGGTGGTGTAGACACAAACACATAATAAAGACATATGTGCTTGACTGTGAGTCTAAACTCCCAGCACTAAGAAAGCAGAAAGGATTTTAGTGTAGGTCTAAGTAATAATAGGAAACGAACAGGTTGCCTTTTATTCTGACACCCTTGTAAGATGCTTCAGTAATAACTCTTCTTTAGAAAGGCTTCACTTTCATCCCACAGAGAGTTTGACACAAGGGAGAAAGATGCTATTCCTGAAAGGTCTATTTGACTTGCTTGAAAATAGATAGAGAACAAAGCTTTCTCCTTTAAACTCATAGAGGAATATTAAGTAGCTTATTACAGACGCACAGAACCGAGTGAGAAGTGTGCCTGAAAAGACCTCTTTACTTGGCCCCAACGGTTTAGACCCATGGCTTAAGAACTCTTTCTTCTTTCCCCAAGAGACTGGTTTAAGATATCAGGAGAATACTGTTTTAATTAAAAAAAAAAAGTGTTAGGAAGAGGGAAATAGTCTCTTGAGATGCCTCTGAGCCATCATCAGTCTTTCCTTTGCACCAAAAAACCCACATACTATTATAAAAGGTTGAAGTTCTCAACCTTTTGTACAATAACAGTTCTGAAAGTGAGACTTAAAACATATACAACCATCTGACATTAGAAAGATTGATAGTTTTGAATGTAAGCAGGGAGTTTTATTTATGAGTATTCATTTGCACCATACGAACAGGTCCTCATAACAACAGATCATTTAGACAGCTACCTGGTAAAGTAAATAAGAAAATTACAAAAAGATTTACTAGTCAATTGCCTGTATCAATAACAATCCCTATGTTTGGGGGATTATGTGGTCTGTCATCTCAGAGCTCCTACAGGAATTAAATAGTAATTCAAAGCAGGGAGGGAGAATTTGGAGAGAAAAGGAAAGATGGGGAAAAGAAAACAAATAAGTCATTAAAGAGGGTGTTCAAAAAGACATAGATCAGTCCACAAATACAAAAGTGACACAGAGAGTTAGGCAAGACTTGCTTTTGCCCGAATACCGGGAGATTTATAGCTGGTATTATTACTTTTGGCCTTAGTTTAGATATAAAGCACTAGACCTATACTGGGAAGGACTCAAGTCTTTAGTGTCAGAGACTATCCGGATACAAACGCAATAGCACTTATTGTCAAATCTTGTTCACTTCTAATTAATAGACTCTAATGTGTTATTCTCCACATTTATTTAGTCATTCTTTACTTTAAAATCTTTTACATCCCTAGTCAGATCATGTCATCTAAACTAACGTACTGTAAGTCCTATAAAAATTATATTCTGAAATGAATTCATTGTGCGCTAAATGCCTACAAAGTTTTGATATGGGTAACAGCTGTGTCAACCGTCTCCAACATTCAGAATGTATTTTCTTATTCTGATAAGTGCTGAGGAATTCTCAAGTAAAAATATACGATCCTAGCTGACCCCCTCCAGGCCCCCCCCCCCCCCCCCCCCCCCAACGAGTCTTGTGTGATCTGCACCATCAGGCATTTATTTCCAAGACAACACTGTGTAAAATCAGGGAAAGACTTGGTCTAAGAATAAGCACCTTAAGTTTTAAATCTTTTTCAGGGAATGAAAGGGTTCAGCCCAGGTCCCTTACATTTGCATATGCTCAATGCCAGGGCCTCCTATGCAAAATGCAACCAGAACCCACACTGGTGTGTCTAAATGTATTCCAAGATAGAACCAAGTTATTGTAGCTGCTGCATTACAAGCAGCTTTTGTCCAGAGACCCTACTGTTGGTATGATAAATGGATTAATTATTCACATTTATTTTATTGATCCACATGATCTCCCTGATCTCTCCAAAATAAAACCCAAAATATATACTCATATTGAATATGATATGATTTTTGAAAGATATAATTAATGTCATTATCTTAATTTTCTTAACTTCAATTTTCTAATCTTAATTAACTTACCTTACTCAGCTTCTAGTCTAAAATCCTTCTACTATCTTCAAACAAATCCTTTATGAAAATGTTACATGGTTTTTGAACCCAGATGTCTCAAAGTTTCATAAGGATCATGCCAAGTTTTGCTTTAAACCATTTATTTCACAGTGGAAGCATAGTTGGGACAAAAATATTAAATTTATTTTCCTATCCAGTGTCATTTCACAATTGGTCAGGTTTCTATTTTCTGTTTGTAGCACATATTCTCTGAGCTACAATGCCCCGGAGGCCGCCCATGGATTCATGGACAGCTGGTTAACCATTCCACTGAGCCAGCTCAATTTCAATAGTCCTTGCCTTGCTATATATGAAGATCTGCCTCAGTGCACTGTTACCTTGCCAAACATTCACAACCATGTTGTCACGCAAGTTTAGCAAACATGACTATGGGAAATGCACTCTTCAGCAGCAGCAGTATGAAAATATATTGAAAAGTCTGGCAGAGGCGAGGTTCAAATGGAGAGCAACATGGTGAAAAGAGCATTTTAAAAACCTCAGGATGCCGGTACACCATCAAGCCCTCGCATGCTTCATCTCAATCCCTCTTCAGCAAGGATTTCAAATGCATACTAGCACCAGTTTTCAGCTGGGAGTCTTGCATGGCAGGCCCTCTAGCAAGGTTAGTCAGATGTTTTGCATCACAGACATAAAGTTTTGGCAGCATCAAATGGGAAGCCTATCAAAAAAAAAACAAAACAAAACAAAACAAATGGATAGAGGAAGAGCACTTAATCCCTGAAACACATCACCTTGCTGAAACAGACCTGCACCTGGACAAGCAGGCCTAAGGCCATGCTCTGACAGTCTGATTGAGGAACAAGCTCAGAAAGAAATCTAGCAAAATCAAACCAACAGCTGAAACTGCAGCTTAGTAAGTAGTAAACATCACTATATCATTTCCATAAGGTATACTGGAGGAGAACAGTATATGGAAAACAAGGAGGTGATTGGTGACAGCCAGCATGGCTTCACTAAGGGAAAAATGTGTCTGACTAATTTGGTGATGTTCTACAACAGGGATACAGCACTGGTAGATAAGGAAAGGGTAACTGACATCATCTACCTGGACTTGTGCAAGGCATTCAACACGGTCCTGCATGACATTCTTCGCTCTAAACTGGAGAGATATGGATTTGACAGAGGGACCACTCAGTGGACAAGAAATTGGTTGGATGACTGCATGCAAAAAGCTGCAGTCAATGGCTCAGTGTCCAAGTGAAGACCTGTGATGAGTGAGTTCTTCAGGGGCTGATATTGGAATCAGTGTTGATTAATATCTTTGACATGGACAGTGGAATTGAGGGCACTCTCAGCAAGTTTGCCAACAACACCAGGATGTGTGGCACACACTGGAGGTAAATAGGATCCAAAGGGGCCTTGACAGGCTTGAGAGGTGGGCCTGTGCAAACCTCATAAAGTTCAACAAGGCCAAGTCCAAGGTCCTGCACCTGAACTGGGGCAATCCCAAGTACAAATACAGATTGGGAAGAGAATGTATTGAGAGTAACCCTGAATAGAAGGACTTTGGAGTGCTGGTGGATGAGAAGCTCAGTATGAGCCAGCAATGTGTGCTTGCAGCCCAGAAAGCCAACCTTATGTTGGACTGCATCAAAGGCAGCGTGACCAGCAGATGAAGGGAGGTGATTCTCCTTCTCTACTCTTGTGAGAGCTCACCTACAGTATTGCATTCAGTTCCAGATTCCTCAGCACAGGATCTGTTAGCGCAAGTCCATAGGAAAGTCATGAAGATGATCAGATGATCAGAGCACCTTCCATACAAAGTTGGACTTCAGCCTAGAGAATAGAAGGCTCTGGGGAAGACCTTACAGCAACCTTCCAGTACACAAAGAGGGTCTACAGGAAAGCTGGGGAGGGGTTCTTTGTCAGGGAACGTAGTGATAGCATGAGGGTTAGTGGTTTTAAGCTGAAAGAGGGTAGGTTTAGATTAGATATTAGGCTGAAATTTTTTTACTGTGAGGGTGGTGAGGCACTGGAACAGGCTGTCAAGAGAAGTTGTGGATGCCTCATCCCTGGAGGTGTTCAAAGCCAGGCTGGATGAGGCTTTGAGCAACTTGATCTAGTGGAAGGTATCCCTGCCCATTGCAAGGAGAGTGAAACCAGATGGGTTTTAATGTCCCTTCCAAACCAAACCGCAATGACAATATGAATCTATGTTGTAAAATAAAGAAAACAACTATCAGAACAAACTCTAACCAGCCTTGCCTATAGCTTTACTTCTTTCCATTCTTCAGCAAGCTGTGTATTCAACCATACATCCAAATCTGTTTTGCATGGATGGACAGCATTCCTTGCTACGCTACAAAATTTGACTTTTTTTTTCTGACGGTTAATTGCAGAGGATTTGTCCCTGATGTTATCCCAGTTCCTAAAAATAATGATAGTAACAGCTCCCTGGGTTTAGCATGTTCCCTCCATCCCACCAGTCAAGCTGAGTGTTCTTTACATAATGAAATCTGAATTGCTTACTGAAGTGCATGCAGGACAGCAGTCTTAGGAGTAACAACTCAGAAAAAGCCAATGCTTAGAAATTAAATACAGATATAATAAAGAAAGCAAAAGTTTATCCTGTCTAGGAAACCGTACCATGAATTTTTATAAAGGACAGCAAATAGTCAGCTCCATTTTCTGCCAGAAAGAGGCCTTTTAGCTTACTGGAAAAGTATATAGCAGGAAAAGACCAAAGACTTGTCTTGAAAGAAGCAGTAGTAAACTACTGAATGTATACAACAGCTCACAGCATTGCATTCCCTCAGGCATATCTGGAAAGCAAAAAAATTTCCACAAAAAACACTTCTCATTTTCATTGCCTGCTAAGGACTAGCCACAGGATGACAAGAACATCTCACAATGATTTGTACAAGAGCAGAAAATCCTCTGTGCTTTAATGCCATAATTGGGAAAAAAAATCTTTCTCACAGACTCCAAACCATGCTTTTGATAGCATTGCTGTATCTATGCCATATTATATAGAATGCCATCTTTCAGGTTGTCAAAACCATAGGTTGTGACCACCCTGCAAAAGTATAGTTTTGTCTACTAGGAACTCTGAAGCCAATATACTGACGCTTATCTCAGCTTACTTTTGGACTTAGATTACCTTCCTCATTTGAATACTGTGTAACTACAGTATTTGAGCATGTTACAGATCTGTTTCCACCAGAAGACATGCTAGTCATGCTAGAATTAAATATGTAACATCAAAATGTACATTGCATATATTATACCCACCGTAACGGGCATCATACAACAATTGCCTTCATTTTTCACTCCCAACCAACTTTATCTAGTTTCTTTCCTGGTGTTCTACTCTGCCTTCAGAAACCTTTGAAGTAAAGAATGACTAAATATAATCTCCCATGGCCTTTGTGAGCATTCTACTCATCACCTGCTCTGGGCCAGATACTGACTAATTGAAGTAGATGAGAATGATCAGGAGCACAATGTGTTCAGAAAACATAAAATATCTTTCAGTATCTGTAGCAGACCATGAGTATTTGCACACAGAACAATAGGCAAGGTTTCCTAAGATTTCTGAACAAATAAGTATCCACAGAAATAAAAGCTATGCGCAACAGAATGCCCCATGCAAGTTCTTTGCCATCACGAAGGCACAGATCCAGGTAGACTCTGCAAGACAAACATACTCTCTTTTATTTTAGAAGTGGTTATATGGATGATAGAAGAAGCAGTTAGAACGACACAAGTGGAGAAAACCACAGCTTTTTAACACTTTTATATGTGTTGTGATAATAATATACTCCATTATAAGCCTTTCCATTACCTGACAGAACAGCTGAGTTTATTTTTCTAAAGATCATAAAACCTCTCATTTCTCTATGGATAGAGTGCAATGACAAAAAGGTATTTTAGCTTCTGTCTCTACAAAACAATTACTCAGAAAGTATCAGAAAAGGGATGTTTTCCAGTAAGTGTCAAATGCCTTCTGGATTTTTCCCACTCCCTTCTGCTTTCACTTTTATTGTTTATACACGATAAGTCTTTAAAGAAATGAGTGGTGAAGCTAGGGTCAGACTCTATCAGTAGAAATAAGACCACGTAGCCATGATCACCCAGCACGACTGAGTAAAATTTAATTTATGCTCAGAAAAACATAGGCAAAGTCATTGTAGTTTTTTGCAGGCTTAAGGCCGCAGTATGTACCTTAATTTTATTTTTTATCTCCACCCATTTGCCTTTTCTGCCCTGAATCATTCCCTAGCCTTCTCTATCATCAAGCAGGATTGTAACTAAAGGACTGAAACTGTAATGATATCATTATACTGGCTTTAAGGTCTTGAATTTTCTTCCTCCGTAGACACACACTATTGTATTCAGCATAGAATACAGATAATGGAACATGAATTGAATAATTCTTGAATAACAGTCTTTAGGACTTGGACATACAACACATCACCAGTACTGGGGTAATTCTGACAATGATATGACTACCGTGATGACCATGAACCTCTCAAAAAACAATCACTTCCTGCCCTCGCTCAAATCCATTTTGACATAATACTTACATTAATTTGATATTAACCAAGATTTTGATTTGGAACCCTTTTCTGCAATCAGACTCACCCAGATGTTTACTGATCAAAGCTCCATTTACTGAAAACAGATCAAATTTTACATACATATGAATACAATTCTAGCAATTAGCCTGTAGGTGGAGTTCCCTTAATGATGCTGAATCCATTGGGACATTCGTATTAGCCGTGCCACTCAGGAGTCAGCAGCAAAGACAGGGAAATCTCAGACTTGAACTTTGATAATTGCAACTGTATTTTCAATGCGTCTTACTTCTCTCTCTGGCAGTGAGCAAAGGTCAAGGAAAACCCTCTGTGTGCAGCTTCCCACATGAGGAAAGAGATGGTCATTACCATCTTTCTTGATGATCTCCACTCAATTGGAACATTATTGTTGCAACATCTTTCTGGTACTAGCTCATACAGCATTTTTCTGCCTTCAGTGAATGATAACTGAGAACATAAAATGAGGAAAAAATGCACTGAAAATTGCCAAAATAGGATCCCTCTTTGACATCAATCACTGTTTTCAAGGGGGAAATATTGTTGCTGCTTAGGCCTAATCTATCATGACCTGAAGTTACTACTTTGAACATTTGATATGCAAAATTGCAGTAGACTGCACTAGACAGAGCTAGCATAGGCTAGCTGGGTAATCTGTGGTCTCCTTTCAAATACACAGGTCACTGTAACTCACCATTAAGATAAATCAGAGCAAGATGGTTGCTCAAGACACAAATCACTTGGAAGTTGAAATTCCACTTGGAGTAAGGCTAATTCTCTGAGTGAACTCTCTGGAAAAGTACACTGGAACCTCTTCTGTCAGCCAGCTCTGCTATTTGCAATTTTTATATTGTACTTTTTGCATGAAAAATATATCCTGGTTTGGGATAGCAGGAATGAAGTCTAATGTGAAAATGCATTATTTATTTTTGGACACAGCATCAAATACATAGGCACACAGTTTGCAAAATGTCACTGTGGCGACAATGTGAAAGACCATAATATTGTTGCATAATGTTGTTGTAACATATAGGGGTCAGTAAGGTGACTGACCAGCTGCCACGGGAGGTCTCAATTAGGCAACTAAGATGCTAGAAAACAAACATGGAAATATGTCTCAAAATGCTGCTAAGAACAGGAAATTATTCCTAAGCAGCTTTATTTTTAGTTGCATTTCTAGAGATACTTTATTGGTGAATATTTTTTGTTCTCTGCTATTTAACATCATTATCAGTCTCCTGGACAGCAGAAACCTGGATCTGATGGTATTCTGAAGGTATGAACATTTTATTTCAAATCTCAGTTCATTTCAACAAGGCCAAACCTACAGCCAGACATGGAAACAGCAAAAATCGTCCACTTTACTATAGTCTGTTCTGCCAGATAGTGACTCTAAATGATTAAAGAGTTACAGTGACTAATAGGCAGCATGTGAGCTTTTAATATGATGCTCTGTCCAATAGAGTAGCACAACCCTTTAGATGTAAAAGTAGGTGAATACCAAATAAGAGCACACCTACCTAACACTAGTTTGATTGCTGTCATGTCTAGTCTTATATCCTCAGATCAAGAAAAATGTTGAAAAGGAGTTACCAAAGAAGCAGAGAATGACTGGAGGATGAAAAATATGTACAGACCAAAAGTCTCCAAGCGCTAAGTGTATTTATCTCAAAGAGAAGCCAAGTTGATCACAACCTCTACGTGGATACACAGAGAACAGAGCACCTCAGTCTAGAGGATGTAGGTTAACATGCTCCAATGGCTAGAAGATGAAACCAGACAACTTCAACCTAGAGAGAAGGTAACATCTGAAAGTAATTAATGATTAGGTTTCTGAGAATTGCAGAGGGATTTTATTCGATATGAATTTTTTTTTCAAAATGTGTGCTCTAGTTCAAACGCAAATTAATGCTGCCAAGTCCTACAATTCTGTTATGAAAAAGGTTAGGTTAGATAATCACAGTGGGTTTTGGAAGGCTTAAAACATTTAAACCTCCATGAGGATTTTGAGATTATTTTTGACAGGGTAGCATAGACAGCATTGAATAGGATGAACAATGCAAAAACTTTTTCTTTAGGAAAAAGAAATGACTTGAGTGAAGTGTAGAAATAGTTTTTCATCAGAATTAATACTTAGAACTGTTACAGGACAGATTACACATATCATTAAGGGCACATCTCCATGAAATATTCCTGGAAGAGCATTATTCTTATTAAAATAGTTGTCTAATAGACCCCACAATGAAGTTCAACATCTTAACACCTAGATAGGGTGTTATCATGCTCTTCTGTTTAAAAAATACATGCACAGTAAGGGCAATAGGTAATCAAGCATGATACAGGATTTGCCCTCATCCATCTTAGAAAAACGTATCTGCACAGTTGGCTCTAACTTACCAGTGTTCTCCACTTCCTAATACATATGCCAGTCTTTCAGGGCAACAAGATACATTAATCATTTGAAAACATCTATGCAATTTGTGACATTTAGAAAACGAAAACTGAATCCTGGAAAAGAGGGTCAGAACTGTAGCATTTACCATCCATTCCTCTCAATGCCAGTCTTTATAAAAAATAAAGCCAACTGTATTGCACACATGCCAGTACTGTCCATTAGTGTTGTGGTTTGAGCTAAAGCAGAACCAATTTTCTGATCAGAGGATCTACTAGTTGAGACCTTCTATATACAGTAGAGGGGGATAAAGCGATGCATCAAAGGAATTTGCTGAAGAAAACTGGGTTTCTCCTGCTTCAAGTAGAAGTAAACCTATTTGTGGGGTTGCTTTCACTCAAGGACCTCAGCATACTTGGTAGGTAATGCTATAAGATGGTGAAGTTCAAAGAAGAAAATTTGGCTCTGAGTGAGAATGCTCAATCTTAAACTGTGTTACTGTTTACTTAGAGTTTCTCAGGATAAAGAGCTAGCTTCATCATGTGGCACCCTGTGACTTTCTTAACGTTGACATCTCTAACCTGCAGCTTGTGTGCAGGAAGAGTGATGAATCCTCACAATATTCTTCTTACCCTGTGAGACTGCTATAACAGATGGACATCCACAATCATGAAGGTAATGGACTTTTGTGTGGATAAATCATGAATTAGTAATCTATATGTATATTTGAAGATAGTAGTAGTAAGTACCTGAGCATGACATGAATCACTATTAAGGGTATAAGGGGCGGAATATTGTGGTTTAAGCTAAAGCAGAATCAGTTTTCTGACTTCAGCTAAGTCTCATCTAAGTAAATTTGTTTTCTAAAAGTTAACTGCATGTTTTTCAGACAGTGTTTCTTTTGAGAAGTGATAACGTGGGGCATCGGTATGCAGAAAGGCTATTGTTTAAACTTATTCCTGTAGCAACCAGGCCACTGTCCAGCTGTAAGCCAAAGAGGAGAGAAAGGTCACATCTGCAGAAAGGGGAAGACAGGATACGTGACATCAAACTGACCAACAGGTATTCCATCCCATAGGCATCATACTCAATATACAGTTGAGAGATCACAAGAGTCTCCCTCTCTTCTTCGATGACCGACATCCAGTGAGGACTTCATCAGTTTGCCCTGATCCAGAATCTGTGCATTCCTGAACCCAGTTCCTGAGCCCAGTTGCTTCCTAACCTCAGAACCTTTCCCTCATGTCTGTTCTGCAGTATTTGTGGTCATGTATATTCATCGAGGGGTGGGGGAGTGATTTCATATATTTGTATGTATTTTATGATCTTATTATTTTCTTTATTATTATTATTATTATTATTATTATTACTATTATTTCATTAAAGCTCTAGTTTTAGTTCCCAACCTGCAAGTCTTTTTCCTCTCATCTCCCTTTTTCTAGGGTGTGGAGGGGGATAGAGGGGGAAGGGAACAGGGAGTCCACCTGATCGGTTTTAGCTGCTGAAATTGTCCAGGTCAGGTCTAAACCTTGACAATCAGTCTCATGTGGATTTCAAGTCAAGACAACAAAAAGCAATATCTAAGTAAATAGTATCAAAAGCCTAAAACCATGTAAGGTCATCAATTAAGAAAGAAGAGGACCATCAGAAATTAATTCTTGCAGAACACTAAGAGTTAGTGTCCATAGAATTAAATACAGGATCCTTAATATCTTCCGTTCTGAATGGTCAAGAGAAGACTGAAGATAGGTATTCTTTTATCAAAAAGCCTTGCTCTGAAGCAGTTAAATGCCTTCCCTTTCTCCCTCTCCACTCCTCTTTCTCCCTCCCTCAAAATACTGATGGTTTTCATACATGTTTTGAAACTAGTCAAAACAAGCGGTTTTGTGGTTTCTTTGTCCATTCCCTCCTATCTTCCAAACTCTGACAAAGCCTGTAAGCAAAGCAAGCAAAGAAAGAGGCAACTAGAGGAAAAAAAAGGTCTGACCAGCACCCCCTGTGTGAGCTACCTTAGCACCCTAAGTTAGAACACATTTGATATACAGTCTCCTGATTGAGAGTTTCTATAGACGTATCATTCTTGTATTTTTTTTCCTTTCCCAGAAAGTAGATAAAAACAGCTGATAATTTAGCCTGACTTTTAGTTTTACAGTTACTTTTGGGTGGTCCCTCCACCAGTTAATGAGAAGAATCTTGTTCACAAAAGTTATAAACAATGTAAACAAGAGCTCATTCCTATTCCTTACCATATCTATACCGGGATTAGAAGGATTTTCCATTACTGTTAGCAGCTAGTGTTTACAGAGAGATTTGACTGCCTTCAGCACAAGTTAAACAAGGTCTAATTTTTATGTCGATTTAGTCTGCGGTCAATATACTTCAAAGGCACTTTGCTAAACTGGAGACAAAGCTATAAACCCTTTCTTGCATGCCTATGTCCTCTAGCTAGATATCTAGCCTTAAGTTAATCACTACAGGCATGTGATTTAAGCTTACAATAGAAAAATTTAAAAGGGAAATTCAGGAAATTCAGGAAACTCTCGGGCTTCACTCAGGCAAAACACAAAACACCAGTCAAAATCTTTGCATCTGCAGTAACACACATATATGGACACTATGATACTACAGATCTTTATCTTACTAGCTGCGGTCCCTTACATGGGTTTCAGCTTCATTCTTGAAACCCATTCCCAGCAGCACATTAATTGTACAATCTGTAAAACCTTTTTGTGAACTGACTTTAAGACACCTGCTATTATTTTTCCTCCAAGAGTATTTTTAACCTAGGTCACTTATTGTGTTCTGTTCATAGTGCAGTCCCATGAATATTTTCAGCAGAGCTGAGGGAAAAGGGTGGGGAAGGAAAAATAAAAGACCAGAGGTTGAGGAGATCAAGATCTGTTTAAGATGCCATTGTCACTGGGGAAAAGCACGTTAAAAAAAAAAAAGAGTAGCTGGAACCAGTGAAATTAGTTTCCCACTCTTGAACATTCTTACAATTCCTTTCTCTTTTTTGTCCTTTCTCTTCTAAGACAAGTAGGAAAGCAAGATTCTACTGCCTTTTACCAGCTCAAAATTCTCAGAGAATTAGAGGGGAAGGATTTCCAGACCAGCATACTAATTGTATAAAATTTGCAGAGAAATTATATTTTCAGTAAAACACGTATGAAGACTTTTAGTTATGGGCATCCTAGATCTGGAGGCAGTGATTCTGTGAAAATTAAGTTGTGCCTCCCAAAGGCACACTTACCTCTGTCAGAGAAAAAGAATTCCTGACAAACTATGTTTGCACCTTCTAACACACATTTAGTCAGGTATCAGTGGTGGGGCAGGTGCAGAAATGGTGGGATAGTCCTCTCCATCTCTTTATATGAGCAGAGAAGGACAGGAACTTTGCCCGCAGGAATGCCCTTTGCATTTTTCCTTCTGTGAGAGTTCACAGAGCAGGCAGAAGAAGCCTGGATTTTATTCTCCATGCCTTAATTACAGTCACTACTAAAATATGACACAGGTATTCCCACAGAGTATTACGCTGTTGAAAAGAAATGAATTGTCTGAGCTGTGGTTCAAAACTCTACTGTATACGCTAGATTTAACTAGTATCCCCTCAAAAATGTACAGTTAATAGTGATTTGGAACATAATGCTAATTAAAAAGCTTTAAATGCAAATTAAGCTACAAGATTTTTGCAGAATCACCATTTTTCATTCCAACAGTAATCAGGATGATGAAAACACTATGCTTTGAAAGCAAAAGATTAAATTTAAAGGTCTGCTAAGAGTTAAAACTGAAAAATTTGGATTTCTACCAATGGCTCAGTATAGTCTACTATGATATACTCACTTTCTAGAATCCCTCAAACAACCATGTTTGGTTTCATTATGTAATAAACAGATAGCTATCATTTATTTTAAAATGATTATTTACTCCAGAAAGAGGTGCTTCGTACTTCTGCAGCAAATTTTGCATTTTTAAATCACAGGAATGTTACCTACCAAGAAGTTCTTTGAGCCTCTTTCATTATTGATTAGAATTTAACCTCATGTAAAAAAGGGCTATAAGGTAAAAAAATATGCCACCCGATCCTTATTCTTCTTACAATCTATTTTCAAAAGAATTTAAAGATTCCATAGGTCTGTAGTAGAATACAAGTAATTGAAATTGTGTTTTCAGCTCAGATTTCATCCAGGTTAAACAGGAAAGAGTGTGCAAATCATTGTGTTACCAGAGAGGTGCCAACATATTTTCAGTAAGGCTCATCCAATTCGGTTCCCAAAGGCCAAACATACGCAGGCTCAGAAACATCACTGCCACATCTGATACTAATTGGCTATAAGCTGGGCCTCTCTCACAAGAGGGAGCTGAGGAAATGATAAGTCAAGGAGGCAGAATAAACCTGTCATTATTTGAGATAAAGATATAAGCGTGGCACCTTGGTGATATAAGCAATGTCACTGCCCCAGGTATACAGTTCTGTAGATAAAAAGGTCTTCACTGTTGTCAATATAGGACCATTCAAAGACACTGTATTCATTAAAACTAAATAAAAAATCACTTTTCCAGCAAAACTACAGATTTTTCACAGGGACCAATTAAGGATAAAATGATGCTTTTACATTATAAGGAAAAGTGATTTGTCATAACTTTTGCGTTCTTGTTTGAGCAGTTTTGCGATGCAGAAGGAAGACACACTCTTATTGAAAGTACTCACTGGTAGGTTTGTAGTTTGTGTTGATCTTTTTTATTCCCTATCTCTTCTCTCTTAACAGGCGAAAGTAAATTCTTGCATTGTAACTTTCTATGCCCTTTTTAAACTAGAATTCCAACTTGGCTGTTATGCTTCTTCTGCATGCTTTCATTAAAAATCACGGCACATACACATTTCAGAAACAGAAAAATACAAATATGTTTATGTATTTCTGCAACACCTAGATAATTTAGTGGATTCATTTCTCTTTTTTCCTGTTTCACCTCTCTCATAACTCAGCTCAAGGATATCTCAGCATTGTCAAGTTGTGGAACTGTATAGCCTTCCATTAGATCTATTGAGTCCATGCACATTGTAATGCCTAGTTATAACTTCGAGAAAAGAATATCTCCTGAAATAAAGAAGCTTTCTTTCTTCCATAACCAGAATGCATTTGATTCAAACATAAATTATTTCTATTCATTTAGAAGTTACTGTAAGTTAATATATTGCAGAGAATTAAGTAACTGTAAAGATACTGTCTCCAATGTGATTAAAAACAAATGTGTATGAGCTAAATCCAACCTATTTGTCTACAGAGCAATGCAAGGTAAACTGCAACCACCTTACCACAAATATGTCCATAGTTCTGCAAATGACATGGAGCTACCAGTTTTAGCCATCTCCATTTTCAGCACCATAAAGCTTTGCAGATATTTGGATATTCAGAGGAAGCAGTAAACCAAGAGTCTAGGAGAGTGAGTAGCCATTATTTTGCACTATCTAATGTCTATTTGCCCTTATAAATGAATATGAAGAAGTAATAATTTTTTTGACATCTCTAATTAAGTAAAGGTGACTTTTTAGATGATTACATAAAGATGGAAAAGAAATCTATGGGAGTGAAAGAAAAAGAAGAAAATGGAGATGATATTTGAAGAATTTTCACTAGCAGATTTAGAAAAATAAATTTAACTTAGTTTCATATAAAAAATGAATACAAGTAAAAGCAAATATTACATTATATTTTGCACCTACTTTAATGAGCTGTTTCTAACATTTCATACATTAGAACTAGGTTAACTACTTTAAGTTCCTTAAATTCTACTGAATATTTCTGTTATGTTTTCATATAATTAACATAAACTTGATATATATAGGTAATTAAAAGAATTTCAAATAAACAAACAAACAAACAAAACCAACCCAAAAATACAAAAAACAATCTTAGGCAGCATCAAAACTACTGATTTGCAGTTTGCTCCTAAGAACACACAAGGTTGTACTTATACACCCCTGCAGAAGCAAATTTAGAATGATTTAATAAAACTACCATTTAGAATCAGTAAAGGAATTTATTAGGAATTAATGGTGATGTCAAAATAGACTTAGATGCACTGTACTCTTTCGTAAGTGATATGCAAAAAAAAAAAAAATTAATTACTAGGAAAAGAGACTAGTATTATTCAAATAACTAATTTCAATCCGTCACCTTCCTGCTCACTCTGATTTTTAAAATTTGCTGCTATTTTGACAGCCAACTGAAATACATTCTTCAGCTCTGTCAATATGATGACCAAACCATATTATGAAATCATAATGTTCACATTAAAAAAAAGATTTCAGACCTTACATTTTTGCTCATTCAAAGAGCTTAGAAGATTTGGTTTCCACCCTTCCTCCTTCTTGATCTAAATCTGACTTTCATTATTTTATAGGAGTCCAGCCTATCATTTCTAGGGATATCTAAAATTATTTGAGCCTGGGACAGTTCTAAATATATTCGCCAGCTTTAACATGGTCTTTCTGTCTGGGCAACTCAAAAGACTGAAGTGCTCGATCATTTCCATAGAATACACTGTAATCTCCTATTTCACATAATCCACACTCCTAGAGAAAACTAGACAAGTGAAAGAGACCTTTCGAAAGAGAGCTTTCAAAAGAGAAAACACCACATCACAATGGATAGTTTCCATTATAAGGGTTGAAACAATGCCCTAGAATGGATGTAAATAGACCTCATGATTTCAGTAGAAGTTACTGAAGTACACTTAGTCAGATAAATTACTAATAAACACTTTTCCTAAAGTCCTAATATTATTCATATTCTTTTAAACCCCTTCTATATGTGCAAAGACACATACATAAATGTGTCTAACACATATTAGAAATTACACAAAAGCATGTATATGCATATTTATCTGGGTCACAGAGTAAAATATTAACAAAAATTTTTACCTCATAATCCAGTCTTGCTCAGTTTTTTCTCTCTGTGTCATTATAATATTAATAATTCAGAAATACTGATATTACCACTCATACTCAAATTACTATCTGCAAATCTCAAGAGCCTTATATTTGTGCTGGAGTTTCACTCATTGTTAATTATGAAATAATTTTAATGTTCAAATTAATAATTCTTTGGTGTCCATTCCAAAAGGAGAAAGTATGATACGCATCCAGCAACACAATATAACTGGATAACAGATAAAATGAACACTGAATATTTTAGAACAATTGAGGAATGAAAATTAGTTGCATGTACTACTAGGCAGGCATTAAAAGTGTTTAATCAATTTTCAGAACACACGACTGGACAAAAAAATATTACACGAAATAGAAAAGTCGCTCAATTAATTGATTTCTTTTAATAAATGCTATTCAACTAGTTCTTGTATTCATTATCCTGTAAGAGTCTCATACAAAGCTGCTATCAACAGGAATGTCTTCAGTGACTTAAAAAACTTTAGATCAATTTCTGGGACTACATAAGGGCTGCCTAAAATCAAGCATTTACACTGATTTTGCTAGAAACACAGCACAGACCTTAGTCATCCCACTGAAGGTTTGATGTGTTTGTTACAGTGGGGTTTTTCCCATCAAACGGGTGTTCTAACTCGGTGACCGTAACACTTGTAAGTCTGGTTGTGCTTATGTAAGAAAGTCAAATTAGGAACTAGAAATCTACCTGGGTGATTTTCAGAAAGTCATCTTTAGAAAGAAATTCAACTCACCTAAGATCTGAACCAGCTTCTGGACGTGCTTATCTCTGCCCACTGCTGTTGGAGTCAGCCTTGAGCCATCAGATCCCACACATGTTTATGATGAAGTTTCGGCAGGAAGTATTTGTGCAATAGCATTTGTCTTTACCACAACAGTTCCCAGTAAGAGAACACATAAGTGTTTAAAATTTACACATCTTTCCTTGACCAGCCTGTGTTCCCTAGGCTTGATAATTCGTTAATTAAGTAACTGTAAAGATAGTTAGAGAGAGAAGCTGGAAAACATGCTGAAAAAGAGAAGACAGAAATTATAGTTTCTCTTTAAGAATCAGTATAAATAAAAGTGAAAGTTTAATTTTATTCTTTCATCCTTTTCTATGAAATCTTCATATGAAGTCGAGACCACAAATTTGTAAAATCAACTCAGGAGAACTGAGAACAAGGCACACAAGGCTTCCTCTCTTTGTGCCACAGTGCATCAGGATGCATTAAGAATGAAATACATTGTGCTGATGCCTTTGCACGCTTGCTAGTGCCATAGGTCCATCTGCAAAACTGTGTTCATTTCACTTCATCTGCTTTGTGAGTAGAGGAATTGCATGTAGTGGTGACAGGAATGATTATGGTCTCAGTAAGATTCTAAGTTGAAGGGGGAATGGGAAGACGTGGACACGTTAATTCAGTGATAAGAAAAAATACAGAAATAAGGAAAATATATAGAAAATGCTGAGCAAAAGGTGGATGTTTTCTCTGTGAAAAAGAAACTCATGATGGTAAAAGGTGCTAAACAGTAGGAGAAAAACTTTTCCACGAAAAGAATAAACTATCTCATGAGATTTACTGCGATGAAATACACTTGAAGCCACAAATTTATAAAGATTTAGGAACAAGCAAAGAAAAATCATAAAATAGAAACTACTTTAAGTGAGAGAGATGTAAACCGTTATATTTCCGGCATACAATGACTGCTCCCTATTGGGAACTTTTAGAAATATGTTGCCAGAAAGCAGATTATCTTATCTTTCTCTGAAACAGCTGTTGCTTGTTGCTCACAGAGATAGTGAGTAGAATACATCTGTTGCTTTATATCTTTTTTTTCAAACATGTTCTGGGAACCTGCATGAAGGATGTTTTTTGCCTAAAAATACTAAATGTCAGCTTAAATCTATAGGCAAAGCTAGCTCTGCATCTAGGATTTTGTCTAGTTCTTTTCTCCAGATCATCAGCATCAAGTTGTCATGCATACTATCTTTAATATAAAATATATGTACGGAAGACAACGGTGAGTATTTATCACATCTCCCACTGAAGAGGGACAAGATGTATTCATTTGAAGGCTGCTGTTCCAGTAGCTCTCATTCCTAGCATTCAAAAACTTTGAGTTCCATCCTTCTGGACAGTCTCTTTAACTGTATTAGCTGTATTACAAGAAATGTGTTATTTATAGTCCTTATTTTTGCTGATTCACTCAGGTACATAAGAGCTTATGTTGACTTCACACCAATTAAGCAGAAGCTCAGAGGTGTGGGGGTGTATAATTTCAGGCATCTTCTGACTTTAGCAAGTGAAATGACAGCTCTAAATAAACTTTTCATGTACAAAAGCCACATGCTACAATGGCATATGTTTGGAGAACATAGTCTTTGGGAGACTATCAGTGCCGCAGCAGTTTCTTGATGAGTTTATGCAGCTTGCAGTGAGTAAGAGATTAAGAGCACTCTTAATTCATCCTCTACATAATGATGAGTCAGGATGAATTTTTAACAATAGCGCTTGTATACTGTATAGACTTTTCACTGCAGGTAACAATTTAGTTAATAGCAATGTTTCTGTTTAAATTCTAGCTAACTTCTTGCAAAAATAGCCATAGTATAGTTCAAAGATCACCATCCTAAGAGAAAACATTTTGCATGATGATAAGCATAAAGTATACAAACTCTGCAATTACTAGTCAGGTTTAAGCAGAATTAAAGTACCATTGAATATACCAGGAAGGATGAAATGCTGCCTCAAATATCCCAGTAGAGAAAATAATTAGTCCTTAAAAGATATCCAAATTAATCAAGAATAATAGGAGAGAGGCCACATCAGATCGTCCCCCCTCCTTCCTTCTTTAATTGTCTTCATTTTATATGCAGATACAAATTAGCCTTAGATCACACTCGTAAAATATTAAAATTCCAGAGGGATTACTGCTGGGCTAACTTGTATTCTGAAATGGATTGTTCATTGGATCTTCTACATTGCCTCTTGTTAAATATAAAAAGCAAAAAAAAAAGCAAAATTTGTTTATTTGAGGTTTTAAAAATATGTTTATATTAATTTCCTACTGCCTGGAGAAAATTTGCATAATTTGAAGACCTTTCTGGGAATCTGAAGGTAGAGATGTTTTTTTCACAAAAAATAATAAAAAAAAAGGCCTGATTATGTCATCTAGATAGCATCCTCCTAGTGTGAGATAAAGGACTGTTGTTATTTAGTATTTCTTTTGTCATTATAAGACAGAACACTGTCAGGAGCCCACTGTACAAATAATATTGTGGTACTACCTGCCTGGCAGAATCACACTCTTTGGGATTTAAAACACAGAAAAATACTGAGGGCCTGATAACAATAGAGACAGGCATAATTGGATATATTAGAAATAGTAGTGGATGCAGGAATCACAAGTGATTACCAGGATAATTATTTTTCTGTTTGCTTGTGCTTATCACTTCTAAATACATTCAGCCTTGGAAATCCCATCTTTGGAGCATGCATTGCTATAGTGAAGACTCACAAGGGTGAATTAATAGTGCACTTGTAATTCACACTTCCAGAAGTGCTTTTTTTTCATCAGTATAAGCCACAGTGTTAATGCCATGCCTTTGTACTTGTATTTCAAAGCAGAAAACACCTTGGTTTGTACTACTTCATTTTGGCTAAGATTCAACAAAGCACTTAAATATGAGCTTAACTTTAAAGCACAAGGAGTCTCACTGATTATAATGAGACTACTCATGTGTTTAAGGTTAAGTACGTGCTTAAGTGTTTTGCTGGATTAGGACCTCAGATATTACAACACTGATTTATTGGGGAATGTGGGTGCGGGGGTGAAAGAGAGAAAACACATGTTTCTAGTTGTAATGTCTGCCTCTTTGTATACTAGTACTGCCTCAGTTGAAATATGTACCTGAAATACAGAGAAAAGATGAAAAGGTTTTTGTTCTGCATCTCTGAAGTCCCAACAAATGTGTGATTGGGAAGACTGATTTATATACAGTATCTTCCTGTTTCATCAGAATGCCACAAACACTGCATTTTTTTCAAAAGAATTATAATTTCTGTTTGATCTATCAATAATGGTCTTGCTGTAATTATGGCAGGAATAATGAATAGATTGTCTGTCTGCCATGAATTACTGCGCCTTGTGCACAGCCAGCCTGGTGAGCTTTAATGATGTCTCAGACAAATGAAACATATTAATGTCTTCTGTACACAGCCCCTTTGCTATAACAGTACTACATATGCTTTTCTGAGCAGAAACCGTCCCTTTAAAAAGATGAAGGAAAGGTGTTTCTAATCTCTCCCTTTATCAGAAGAATGATTGACACAGGTTTGAGGAAGAATTGGTGGTTGAGATTTAGCCTCATTGCCTGAAAGTCCACCAACAGCTGCAAGACTGCCCTTTCTCACACTGCAAAGCATCTTGTGGTTCACGTGGCCTTGCTGACCTCAAGCAATGATTGATAGGGATATTATGCAGTGAGAATGAGAAGTAGCAGAATCTGGCCTGTGAGTTGCGGCCCTCATCGCACCCTCAGATGCATCCTTCTGTGAATAGGAGTGTGCCACAGTTTTTATTAGAGAAGAGGTAACCTTCAAAAGACCTTGCTGTTAATTTCAGATCCATTTTCTTTCTAAAAATGTCATGATGGAGAAATAACTTGGTTGCATCAATGGTTTTAGAGTGAAGGATTTCCCAGTCTCACTTTGCATTTTGCCTGGCCATTTGGAGTGGTTACGCCTGTCACCTCATCACTAAATCTTGTAATGAAAATGGACCCTTTAATCAGTTGCATACAATGCATAATTGCTGTAAAACTCTAACATCCTTTATGTAAATGATTCTTTGGAGATCATTAATTAGTTTTTGAGGAATATTAATTTCTCCAAACTAAAAAAAAATATATATTACAACAGGGAAATGGGTTTGAATTAGTTTTAACTATGATAAAATTACATTCTGTGACAATTAATCAAGTGGAGCACAAGAGAGCCTAGTTTAAAATGAAAAGTATACTGTTAATGCTGCTTCCCATGGTTACAACTAATTAGTATGCATAAACAGTATTTTAAGAAGAATGTAAGTTATCTATGCTTCAGAGTATTTCCTGCTTACACCTTGATGTGAACCAAAAGTTCAGAGGTACTCTTGTGCCAACGTGATTATAAGAACATATTTATAAAACATACAAATTTTAATCAGTGCCCCAAGAGTGCATGTATTTGTATCATAGGGCAGTTACAGAACAGCTTGAGTTCAAGCTATTAAAAAAAAAAGTAAAATAAAGCTGTGATTCTACCCTAACAAATCTGTGATCGAGATATTTTAGGATATTATAGTACAAACAGAGCTGCCCTTGGGGCATCATATAAACTTATTATAAAGCATTGAAATGAAACTACAAGTTAATTTTATTAAAATTAACAATGCTTTCCTCTCCATCATTCTCACCTTAAATGGGGCACTGAGGAAGATAACAGTTGAACTGGTTTGCAGGATTATAAATAGCCACAGATTGTTTTCTGAATAGTTAAAGTATACAGTTCAATCAAAAAAAAAAAATCCAGTTGTGTGAAGCCTTTATTTCTGGAAAGCTGAGGCAAACAGTTTGTTTATATACAAATATGGAGCCAAATACTGCCCCCAGATACACTCACCTAAATCCAGACAATCTTTTGTGAATACTGTGGAGTTACTCCACCTTAGAGCTAGTGTAATTGAGATTAGAATTTTAGAATTATTTGCTAATAATATACTGACTTCTCAATGCCTGTCAATCCCAAACATTGAATTCTGCAACTGCAGAACCCCAGCCCCACCTTTGTACTGTTTTGGAAGCAGGGAAGTTTTCCCCCATCTTTCTGCCTCCAGGTAGGTCTTTCCATCTCTGAGGCTATACATAATCTGTTCAGCAGATGTGCTCTGTAGTCTGTCCCAAGATCAGCAGGGACAGGACAGTCACAGAGAGCAAGATATGCTCCCAGCTCTTGCAGCCTAGACACAGCACGAGCACCTCGCACCTTCTGAGTATGGAAGTCCAGCCCTTGGGTTTTTCTCAGAGGTCATCCTGAGACATCTGATTACCCAATATTTTTTATGCTATGGCATTTAAGATCTAAGCAATCCATCTGTAATAGGATGCTGTGGCCTTGGGCAATCATGACTTCTTCTGACTAGCATATTTAACCTTATGTTAAACTTTTAATATTCATGAAGAGACCCAGAGACAGGACAGATATTTTTGAACAGATCACGATAAATAAGTAAATAAATAAATGGGTTTTGCACATTGTTTGCTGCTAACTCTAATCTCCTCCCTTCTAAAGAAATGCTTTTAGTGCTCTAAACAAATACAAAACACTATAAACGGGAGCAGGCACTGCTTTTCTGTAGACATGTGTAATATGTTTATACCACAATTCAGACTTCCCACAGGAATGAAAAAAGCTTTTCCATTCTAATGATTTTTTTTGTACATGAAAAAAATATAAAAAACACACTTATGACTGAATCTAAATTAATATAACACAAGATACGCTACTGTTATGCTCAGGATTTTTTTTAATTACAGGAAAAATACATACTGAATTGTTTGTAGCTGTGCTTCAGTGTAATTTAAGAGCCTCACAAATATATTTGCATCAATGAAATTGCATTAATTTATATTTCCCTCTAATACAGATCACATGTTTGCCTATATTGGACATAAACTGCATTTAACACCGTATTATCTGGTATTAAAGGGAAAGTAAGAAAGATGTGCACAGAACTGTACAACACAATTCAGGTTGAATAATTAGGCTTTTCCTTCAATGCAAAACCTTGGATAATTTATCCAGTGAAGTCAGAAACAAAAACAAGGAAGAAGAAAAATGTTTGACAAACATGTTTGACAAGCATTTTAACCTCCATATCCAAGTTCTGTAGTTCACGTAGTTTGACAGCTTATATAAATGTCATTGTGACATAACTGTAATGACAAATCAGAAACTGAAAATCGATCACCATCCCATTTCTTGTCAAGTCTTATAAGTATTTTAGAGTAAAGCCAAATTTTAATAAATCCTGTTGCCTAAATTCTTGGAACCTAATTATCAAATGATTCCCAAAAGTAATGAGTTTTGAGGTGTCAACACCTTGTAAATATTCACTGCAACAGAATCCTTGATTTGGTTTAAATACATTAAAAGTCGAACTGTTTCCACCTACATGCTCAGCTGAATTTTGTCCAAACAGGATGATATTGAGTATTTTTTATTTTTAATATGTATGGAAGAATATGCAATTAACACTCAACAGAACAGAAAGAGGATTCTAGGAAAAGTTGTTACATCACCTCTTTGGAAGGAAACATGGTCAGGCTTCAGCTGTGTATTAAGTGAGTATAAGTGTCTATGCACAGGCAGCAACGGGTAAGCTGAGAGACTAAAACCTAATCACACTCAGAGGAGTAAACAGCACCTCTGGGGCCCAGAAAAAATGTGCAGTTGTCATTAGGAATTCTCCTTAGAGGTCTAGACACAGGTAGATGCTACTCTTGCAGGTGTCCATGGGCATCCCTTCCATGCACCAGATGCAGCTGCAGGTCTCCTTCTAACAGATCTTGCATTTGCCCACCAGGTGTCGTAGCCTGCAGCACTGCAAATGGCTCCAGATGCCAATGTTTAGGCCACTTAGACAATGACTATTTTCTGGCATGCTTTGTGAGATTTGATTAGGAAATTATCAATTCTCTGTCATTTTTTAATGTCTTCATAGAACTATTTTTTCCTACGGATCTTCAGCACTGCTTATAATGAGCCATTGACTCTAACAGGGATACTTGCTGTTTTACAGGACAAAAACTCAGCTTTCTTCTTACATGCAACAGCAGTTAATGGACACTCTCACTTAGTCACTTGGATTTATAAGATCAATAAATCAGCATAACAGAGCTCACTTCAGAAACCTCAGATCCCAATTTAAAATTATTTTTCAAAGTAAACTAACAATCTCACTAAATTGTGATATCTTATCCATTAGATCAGCACTGTCAGCATCCAATAACGAAAAAAAAAACCCTTAGGAAATGCATTTTTCTAAATCGGTAAAAGTCTAGGTAGAAAAAAAACTAATTGTAAAAGTTACTACAATTCTGAACACTAACAATGGGAATGTAGGAGTCCTGTAGGAATAACCTGAGTATAGGATCCTGACATCTGTGAGAAGTGTTCGTTTTTCAAAACATGCTGTCAATATGTCATTAATATTAAGAGAAATAAGGTTAGCAAAGTTCAATATATATTGAAGAGTTTCCTTGACATTTAACACATCATATTAAAAGCTTCTTCAGGAGGAAAGAAATATCAACTTGTCACCTAGAGATTGAAATTGAACTGCTCTGAGACAAACTGCTATTTCTTCCCCATGATGAAATTCACAGGATGGGCAAAATGTCAAGATAAAAATAAACTATCTGGGAAAAAAACATCAAAAGAAATATAGCCATTGTTACAGTTACTGACAAAATAATCTAGAAAATCTAGTTTGTCCTCAGTAATCATACATGACAGAAATCCCCACACATTCAGATCTGCTCCTGAAATGCAGTGGAAAGTAGTACTAAAGGTATATGTTCCTGCTCCATGTAGTTTGTGAAATTTATTGGGAAAATATAACTTATTTTTTTAAGATAAATCAAATTTTCAAATCACAAAGCACAAAACTTTTTTTCTCGTTTCTGAATAAATACTATGAGTAAGTAAAAAACCCTATAGCTGTATGAAATACTAGGCAGTTAAGCTGATTGCCAAATTGTGGGTAATCTTAGGATGCAATTTTACAATGAAAGACTGCTGAAAATTTTTTATGAGTATATTAATTGGTTAAAACTACTGTGAAGATATTTTAATATATATTTCTGAATGAGCAATACTAATTACAAAAGCCTTAGTCATGAAAACTAAGTAAAGAGATATTGATAGGAAATCTAGGATAAAGCATATTATTTTTCAGAACAAATTTTGACGTCTGGAATTACTACAAATTTATGTGCTTTACTACAGGTCAGTCTTTTGCTTTCTGTGGCTATGACTCTTCAAGAAAAATTGAATGCTCTTAATTCTTTTTAGTACCCAACGAAATGTGTGCACTTTCTTACAGCTTGTAAGCGTAAGCTCTGATTGATTGACTGCCAAGTAAGGACAAGATGTTACACTAGAACTTGCCAAAAATCCAAAAAGTTTCCATGATAAGTATCTCACATTATCTAACATGTCAAGTATCTCCTATTATTTACTTAGCGTTTTGGAAATATATAGAAACTTGAAATGGTCTTAACATTTATCTTCATTTTGTGCATATGTATTAGTGGCACCATATAGTTTGAGTGGTATCTTTTACTTTCTTTTTTTCATCTAAAAACTGAGCATAATTTTCTTTTCAATGAAAATGCATGGCCCAGAACTTAATTTTCAATTTAAAATTCAAGTAACTCTCCATCTTTTCTCCATCTGCCTTTAAAACATCCAATGTCAAATGAAAGCTCAGAAAGTTATATTCTCTCCTTCACCATGTTTAGATATTATCAAGATATTATCTGATAACCTTTCCCCAAGACCTAGTGACAGAGAAGCCAGTCACTATTTAAAAAGATTCCCTTTTTTTCTAAGAAAAAGTAGTGTTCAGGAAGTTAAGATAGTATCACAAATGTAGGTCTGACTATGCATTATAAATCCTTTATCAGCTGATAAAAAAGTGAATTCTAGCTGCTTGTTTCAAAATTAATTTTCTTTGAAGTGCACCATATTATTATATTCTGGCTACCATACATAAGTGCTTACTGGAAAGGTAATCTTTGACAAGGATTTGACAGGCTCTTTCTGGATTTGCATTTTCAGAATGTAGCTATATTAATCCATCAGCCACAAAGAGATGATGTAGAAAAAATATTGCAAGAATAATTTGAAGAAGACTGATTTTCCTTGCAATTGTGTCCTGAAAATTTCAGGTACTGATCTTAAACAAGTTCAAGGAAAATGCTGTGGGGTACCATGAAAGACATCATAGAATACATTTTTCGTTTTATTATTTATTTTTTAAATTTTCCTTGAAAAAGCCAGTTAGAACAGGTGAATGTTTGTTCAGGATTCATCGTGTCAGATCATAATAGTTCATGCATTTCAAAGCAGAAATTTCTTTTGCACACACACATAAGGCAAAAATACATATTAAAAAACAAATTATGTTGAAATAACATCGTAAGACCATTGAGGAAAGCTTTCAAATGGT
The DNA here is from genome assembly GCA_033556795.1 of Tapera naevia. NCBI lineage: Eukaryota > Metazoa > Chordata > Aves > Cuculiformes > Neomorphidae > Tapera > Tapera naevia. Next base: position 8,513,686 of record JAUMJJ010000172.1, on the reverse strand, counting down.
AAGAAATGCTCAGCTTTGATTTTCCTGTACATCTTTCCTTTAGCCTTCCTTGTGCACAAGCTTCATGACAAAATCTAATTATGTGATCACTTTTTCACAGGACCTCTGATTTGTTCGGTGTACAGAATGTTCACATAATGAGTAACTATTCAATATTTTGTTTTCTTCTCATTTTTCAGTTTGTGACCTGAGGCCTTATTTACTGCACACTAGTCAAACCCTTCTCACAAGATAGAATTGTTAATTTCCTCATGAGCTCCTCTGATGCTCATCACCACTGTACCTAAACAATTAAAAATATTAATTAACCACTGTTCACAAGACTCCTGAAAGATTATAGAGAACCAAAGAGCAAAGAAATTAATGTCAAGAAGGTCTACTAATTTAGTGTCTGTAGATAATAGTTTCCTTCTGTGCATATTTCTTTCCTCTTGTACAACAACTTGGACCCTTTATTAAAAACTTGTATATACTATACAACAAAGGCCTACAGGATAGCACATCTGCAAAAGGCAAAATAATAATTAGAAAAGTAAAGTGAATTCTGAAATGTTCTGACTATGAAATTATTTTCCTTCTTGATACTAGTAAGGTTCCTATAAGGGAGGCTTTTTGTGAAATCACCTCTAATTTTATTTAAAAAATTCAGTTCTATCATGTGGTGTGAAACTGAGAGCAACAAGGGTTTATATCAGGATGAGAAAGTTTTGTGTTACTTGAGCTGAAAGAGTAGCTGGCAACTCTAATAATTCATCAGCTCTTGCGCAGGTCAGGAGCAGGAAGGAGCAGGTCACAGGATGAGATTTGTAGAGGCTTGCTGGTATCAGGGGAATGGCATGGAATCAGAATCCTAAGTTCACCTACAGATTTTGCAGGGCAACATATTATTTGAGAAAGACGACCTTTTTTTTTTGTCTGAATCATTCTTCCCCCACAAGAGTGAAGCAAACCTCACTAGCCAATCTCTTCTCCACATCTTTTCTTGTGATAATCCCATCCATTCTTGTAGGAACTTAATGTTATAAGACATGAAGGATAAAACCATACAGCCATGAAAGTGTTTAGGGAGAGCCACTTCAACTAACTATAACTAACAGTAGATAATATTAGGTTTTCCAATAGATCCAAAGCCAGATAGCCAAAAGTTCTTCTATTTCTTTTTATCTCTTGGCTGAGAACTTTGTAACACCTGTTCTTTCAGTAGATTTTTTTTTTTTTTTACTGATGTTATTTCTCATCAAAGATAGAAGGTCTCTGACAAAGATACATCTGTTAAGATTCAAGCCAACAGTATGCATTACTGACCTTTCCTGTGCAGTTTAACCTATTACCGGACTCTGAAATAAAGTTTATTTTTCAAAAGGAATTTAAGATTTCCAAGTCATTCTTTTTACAAAGGCATAATCACCTACTTTTCTGAAAACCCAGCTAATTTCCTTATTTCATACCTGGATCAGAAAGGCAAGTTGTAGCAAAAGTGAAATAGAGTGACATATTCTTCCCCCTTCTACTTACCCCTCATCAGTGAGACACAGGTGCTTTTATCATGAGGGATGGTCTCATATGAGCAGTTGTCCATTGCCACCTTCCCCATTTATACACAGGCACAGACAGCTTCTCATCTGCTGCTGTGTCTTGAGGATTATAACTGTAGTAATGTAAATGAAGTGTTCAGTTCAAAATTAAAAGAAGAAGAAACAGAAGAACAGCACAGTTTACAGATCCTTTGAAATCGTTGTTTAGTGACCCTAGTGCTAAGGGTCCAAGGTTATTTTCACACTGCTTCCTTCTAGGATAAAACACATATACAAATATATGCTGTAATCGGCCAAAGTTGTGTTCAAGGATATATATGAACATTATTTTCCTCTCCTATCCTGCTCTTGAAATATCTATTCTTTTTTAAAAGAAAGTTACTGCCACATGCAGTAGAAATATAAGATAAATCAGAGAGGGATCTCTAATTCTAGAAATTTGTCTGGTCATTAGAGAGCAAAATTAACTCTTTGTATCTGCCTTTACCAAAATATCCACTATCTGGTACTTCATGGCTGTAATTATGAAAGAATCACAGAAAAAACACTGTATGACAAGTCAAATACTGGCATGCTCTGAGTATCCAAGAAGAGATTTGTATTTGGTTTCATGCATTGTACTTAAGGAAAATACAGTTTGTAACAAAACAACTGGTATTTTAGAATAAGAGAATATGCTTACAGAGAACCTCAAAATAAATGATCTCTCTTTTCAGTGCAGATCTACATACACAAGTATACCCAAATTTCCTGAAACAGAAATTAGTAACTCCTCCTTAGGCAATCTAAATATTTGTATTGGATATGCCATAACTGTGGATCAATGGTAGACTAAAGATGGAGTTTGACTGATGCAGTTTCCTTATCAAAGACTAATATGTGACAGTTCTGATGGAACTGTGAAATTAGGGCTTAGGGCTTAGGTATCTGATACCTTACGCAAAAATTTGAAGTAGAAGGTTAGACACCTTACAGTTAAGATAAAGAAGAATGTTCCATACCAAAGGAATATTGGGAGACAATTAAAATGTACAAAAGGAAATAAAAAAAATGCAAGAACCACTGTTAGAGTGTAAGGGAATGAAAACAACAAGGCTGTGGAATACAGGGCCAAGTAAACAGGGACCTAATTTCCGGAATTCTTAACAATGAAAATAAACCACACACATTTAAAAAGACATTAGAATAGCAAAAACAGGAGTACAAAGAGCAATATGACAACAATAGGCTAAGTTTTTACAGCAGTGATGTGAATGAAGTGCTATAGAGGGTTGGGGAAGGATGAGATAATGTGGAATGAGAGTTGCCAAAGAGATCACAGCCAGTGAGAAAACTGAAGAAGGTTGGGAAAATTTTAGCTGCCTCAGCAAATAAAAAATGATTGAAACTTCAACATTATTATGGATAGAAAGAATCTGTAGATAGATTAGACATGAAGGATGAACAGCAAAGACAAATGAGTTGGAAATGATACAAAGTATAGACTCAGCCATCAGGGAATATGGGGCTACTGTAAATACAACAGTATTTACAGAAAATGGGAAAAGCAGGGAAACTTTTAAAGAAAATCAAGGATTGACAACCTGAAATATTTGATGGGCTGGAAGAAAACTGCTCAAATTATAGAAAAAGCATTTGTTACCCACTGACATATATTGTAGTGTAAGAGCCACCGGGAGTGATAGGGGAAAAAAAATAAAACAAATTAATATATTAAAGATCAACTGAAGTTGTAAGTGAATGGTACTGAGAAATCTGTACAAATTAAAAACACTCAAAGAGGATGCAGTCCTTACAGTTGACAGCCCTTCAAGAAACTCAACGTAGGAGGGTATGACCAACTCTGACAAAGGAAGAAAAGAGATACTTCTTATCTGTTCACTGACACCAAAGCAGTTTTCATAAACTCACTTGAAAGTGTTGTAATTCTGTTTCATTGAAGGACTAAAAAGGCAAACAATGAAAAGAGCTTACTCTCATGTGGGATGTTAATGACAAGGGAATGCACTGGGAAAAGCACTGAAGAAACCAGCTAATAGTTCAGTATTGTTATCCATCTATCAACCAGATGGTGCCAAAATGCAAAGGAAAAAGGAACAAGAAATTATATTTTTGTAACTCCACACTTTGGACATAGTAAAGTAGACCTAAATCTTTATTTTTTACTTAATTACAAAGAAATTTACTCCAACATACTGCCTTGAAAACTTCATGCAATTTAACTTACGTCATTATAAATAACATGATTCTCTTGGTCTGATGTTTTTTTCATATTATTTGCATTCCTGATAATAAGCCTGTTTGTGACACAATTAATGTGCCTTTATTTGGGGAAAAAAATCCCACACACCAGAGAGATTTTCTAAACAAGTGTAGAAAAGCCAATCCAGCTAATCAATAGCCTAAATATTTTTTAAATAAAAACAATGGGCAAGTGCCTCAGATTTAATTAGAAGTGCTTTAACTCCAGTAGCACAATGGGCACTTAACAATGCTTGAAACAAGCAGCTGAGAGCTTCTCAGAGCAGGGAGTCCTTGAACAGCATAAAGCTAGGGCAACCAATTTATATTTCGTACTTTAAACCCTTGGATGCGGAAAATGACTAGGGAAGAAAGGATCACTCCAGGACTGGGGAGGGAGGAGATTGGCTGTGGTGCTATTCTTGCTGCAGTGGCTTACTTGGCAAAGCCCCAGCCAAGTGAACTGAGATCACTGTAAGTCTTAGCCCCACTGCCTCATAGCTGAGTAATGAGGTAGTAAATAGAAAATAAATGCTCACCTTTCTACCATCTATATATTCTCCCACCACTCCAAGACTCAGATTGATATTTTTACAAATTCATAGGATGCAAACATAACCAGTGCAAAGCTGGGACTTTGACAGAAAAACAGACATCTTACAGTCTAAACATAGGAATGAAGGTTTCTTTTATTACCTTTGTGGGGAAAAAAACCCACACATGATTTTATAGGAAAACACTTATCAGGTTGTATTTTTCAAATATTCCATACATAAACTTTTGAGGTTTTATTTGTATCTTTAGGAAATGCCATGACAGTGGGTTTAAGTTCAGTTGGACCAATGAAATATAGTCACTTTTTTCCCAACCAATGCTGATTCCCAGTGTTAAAAAATAAAAATACAAAGCAGTAAACACAAGCAACAATACATGATATTACCGTCCAGTAAGAACATGAACAATCTCTGCTATCCTAGAAATATATTTGTCCCACAGACATTCATAAATGATTATCATATTACTTTATTAAAGAACTGTAGAACTCTTCATATGGTTGAAATTTTCAGATAAGGTACAGATGGAAAATTATGTATCGTATTTTTTCTTCTGCTTATTGCTATGGACTCTTAAGAACAAAATGAATATTCAAGTAAATACAATCACTTGGACTTTTTAAAGATTTTTTTTAATCTAGTCAATCATAGAACAATTGCATAAAATTATTCTGGAAATCTAATATACTAAAACTTATTTACTTCTACAAATGCATTAAGAGGTCCAAACTCTGAGAACAAGACAAGCACTAAGTGACAAGTGCTGTTGGGTTCAATCATTTCTTTTCCATCTCAGCTGAATGGTGATATTGTATCAAAGACTAAAGAGCCATCGTAGCAATTTGTTGTTCTAGTCTTCGAGGTTTCAGACAGTGTTTTGGTTCTGTATTGAAAAAGAACAAAAGATAAGAATAGAATGTTTTCCTTATAACTGCAGACAGTCAAAGAGACTACATATGGTGCCAAAAATTTGGCTTCTGATCTCCTTGAGGACTGGTATTAGGATTTTTAGAAGGAAGCTGTCTTAGCACTTAATGGTTGCCCTAATGTTGATCTGTTCACCTCTCCCAAATAATTTTAAAGAGTCAGTGAGCTGCCACAGACATGGAACATGAAGCTAAGCAGAATCTCTGTCCACTGGGAGACACGGCAAATCTCCATGGGCCCAGGAAATCTGCGTGACATCAGAGCTGTCAATACGCACAGCATTGGCCGGAGCTGACCTTAAGCAGAGGAGGTGCTCCCAATTCACAATCTGCACATCTTCCTAGTGCACAAGATGCTTTTCAGCTGTGCATGAGTGTTGGCCAGCCTGTCACCTGGCATGTATGTGTTGTCTGGCACAAGTCAGGAGTTCCTTCTCCAGAGCTGATATCCTCCCAAAAATGAGTTAGGAACACCTCACTTCGTATTGCTATCACTAACTAGCTGCAGAAAGCAGGTAAGCGATTGTTATTTACTTTACGCACATTTTCAGTGTTATTGGCACTGTGTGGACTATTCATATTCTGAAAAGCATCATCTTACATGAATTCAAGTATGGGGACTACTAGTTTATAGTGGAGTACGGAAATGTCAGTCTACTGTTGAGCTGGATTTCAGGATGCCAATCTATACCACAGGAAGAGCAGCAGCGGTGAGATACTTTAATGAGTACAGAGTCAAATCAATAAATTTGAAAGAGCAGTGCAGTGCCATGCTGACTTACCAGTTCATGCCATCAGCCTACATACTGTGAGGAGAACCACATTTAAAAAAAAAAAACCCTCCTATTCTTGAAAATTTTCCATAATTCTGGAGTACCCTAAATACTGTGTTTATATTCTCTTCCGTGCAACCTAATCACACCTTCAAAAATGCACCTGTAATTCTCCATACTTCTTTTTCTCCATCTGTCGAACGCAGATAAAAATACTCTTAAATTATAGAGCTGCTGTGAGGCTTAATTTATTAATGCATCTACTCTGAGATTCAGAATTGAAAGGAATCATATACATGAATTATTATTATTATTACTGTTCCATTTCAAAAATATTTTGAAACAAAGGAAGAATCAGCAAGACGACAGTATTTTTTGAAAACATTTGGTTGTTAAATCCTTTTGAATATTACTGTGCTGAAGCTATAGAACAAATCAATTTTATCATACATTAACAGATCATGTAAAATCATCAATGATGCTTTTTATTAACTGTATAAAACAACTTCAGACAGTTAAAACACGCAAGGTAACAATGATTTCTCTTGAGAATTCTTGATAATAATACCACTACCTATTATACAGTGCATGTGTATGACAGTTTGGAGTCTATTACAATTTCTGAAACATCTTTTTGCATGAGCTCTTATAAGTTGACTGAACATTGCACCAGAAATTATAAGCAGTTGTTCTGCGATAAGCTAAGTCAAAATAGTCAAATTTAAGATCTTGAAGTAAATCACAAAAGCTATATTTAGGGCCCTAAATCAGGGGCCTTATTTCACACACACTTAGCATTGCTGGTTGCCCTACATGCCACAAGCAATTTCATCATGGCCCAGACGCCACCACCACATGCCTGATACATTTGCATGCTGCTGCTCTCCTCATATGGAGCCCTGCGTCTTGTGCAGTCACAGGTGTGCAGAACAGCTCTGCCTTCTATCAAATCAGTTTCCACAGCTGACTAGGACTTGCTATTTATATCTCAGTAGCGGGATATTAACTTTATAGGGTCTTACACACAATTACTGTAAAAGTCAGATTGTTATATGCATTATACTACAATTATATTTTATATATGGACTTTTTTTTCCAGAGGAAATACATCCAAAAAGGAATGTGCCACAAGATTAGCCTATAGAGACATAAACCTGAATATTTCTAGTATATCTGTCAATGTAAAAGTTCTTAGTTTTTTAGTATCAACACATAGTAATTCTCAGGAAAACTTTCAGAAGAACTTCACTTCTACCAGACTTGTACTGCACTCAGTTTATGCTGTAAATTTTAACAGCACTATTAACAGATTTGATTGATTAGGAAAATTGAGTGGCAGAGTATAAATAACTTCAGGAAATGTACTACAGATCTGTATAAATTTTCATTCTTTTTTTTCCTCTTTTCTGAGCTGGTAATAGAAATTCTTTAAAGCAGGAGTAGCCACAGCTGTTGTCCTTAAATATCTGGCAGTTTTGCTTACAACCAGATAAAGTTATCTCGGAATCTGCAGTATTGGCTTTTACCTTGTACATTTGAAATAAGAAGTGCTCTAAATACTGTGAATAATACAGTAAGTTTACTGAAAACCCTTAGGGCATAGACATATGCTGTGGAAGTAGCTGGAGTAGTTTGAGAGATTACCACCCCCAGCTTTTTACTACCACCCCACAGCTGGAAATTACACCCTACACACAGCTGGAGCACCTTAATTACCCATATGGACAGCCATAGTTAGTTCCTGTGAAAAGCAGACAGGTTTGCTCCAATCACCTTCAGAGCAACAGAAGAAATCCTGGCAACAAGCCGAAATAAGGTGGAGACGGTAGAACTCTTAATAACAAAGTAGAAAAGGTAAAAACTATTATATCAACATTTTGTTGGGCACAAACAGGAGCCTGGCCCTCCCCCCTTTGCTAGGGAGAGGTGTTTTAACCAAGACCCTCACCCTTCATCCCTGCCTGTGCTGTGCTGTTGGTATGTCCACGTTTATATCCGTAAACCGCAATAACAGTTCCAGAGCCCTAAAAATCCTAGTCAAGGAGAAGCTGGTCGGCAGAACTGTGCAAAGTGGGCAACAGAAAGGAAACATGGAAAGGCACTATATCCACAGCCTGCAGGCAGCAGCACCCCGTCAGAGCCTGGCTCCAAGTGGCTGTCACAGACTTATTGTCCCCTGTGCATTTCTCCCACTTGGAGTGGCATTTCCCCTCCAGCTCTGGCCACCACACGAAAACTTATTAACAGTTTTTCAAATGCTTACTGCCTAGGAGAGTTCACAGCCCTCAGCCAGGCACTCTGGCTGAGAAAAATACAAAGGTGGGGGAGAATTAGCCGTGTGGAAAGAGGGACTCAGCAAAAATTTTACACTGCAAAGAGCTGCTTACACCAGCTCACAGGAGAGACCAAGGAGCTGGGGAAGGAGGACAAGTTCTAAAACAGATCTGATGGAATAAAACCTTTTCTTTCATTTACCTTCCACTGCCAGAAATTCTTCTTGGTCTGAATTTCTTAAGACATTGCTCTTCCAAATACTTCGACACAGGTGAAATACTGGCACCGGCATTCAATGAGTGAAGGATCTAGCATTCATATAGGCTATAAAACCATACATTGAAATAGAATCATAGAATCATAGAATCATAGAAAGGTCTCCTGAGACCTCCTGAGAACTCATCTGGAGTACTCCATCAAATCATAGAATGGTTTGAGCTGCAAAGGACCTTTAAAGGTCATCTGATCCAATCCTCTTGCAATGAGCAGAGCCATGATTGACATGGACGAAAATAAGCATCCACTTTTTTTTTTCTGAGACAAGAAGATGTCTTGTAACTGGGATCCCTCAACCTCCAGATGAGGTCTCAGGAGAGCAGAGAATCACCTGCCTTGACCCGCTGGGCAGACTTCTTTTGATGCAGCCCAAGATACGGTTGGCTTTCTGGGCCACAAGTGCACATCGCTGGCTCATGTTGAGTTTCTCATCCACCAGCATCCCCAAGCCCTTGTCTTCAGAGCTACTCTCAATGCATTCTCTGACCAGCCTGTAATTTGCCTTGGGATTGCCGTGACCCAGGTGCAAGTCCTTGCACTTGGCCTTGTTGAAATTCATGATGTTCACAAAGGCCCACTTCCCAAGTCTGTCGAGGTCCCTCTGGATGACATCCCTTCCCTCCAGCTTGTTGATCATGTCACACAGCTTGGTGTTGTCAGCAAATTTGCTGAAGGTGCTCTCAATCCCACTGTCCAAGTCTGCAACAAAGTTGTTAAACAACACTGGCCCCAATACCAACCCCTGAAGACCCTCTGGTCACCACTTGGACACTGAGATAATGACAACAGCTCTGCATGCAACAATCCAGCCAGTTTCTTCTCCACTGAACAGTCCATCTTACTGCTCAGACAATTTTTCTGTATTCCTCCCGGGCTCCCTGCCCTTGCTTCTACCCTCTGTACGCTTGATTTTTGTGTTTGAGTTCATCCAGGAGTTCATCCATGCAGGCCTCTTGGCATTTTTGCCGAACTTCCTCCTTGTTGGGATACATCAATCCTGAGCCTGGAGTTGGTGATCCTTGAATATTAACCAGCTTTCTTGTGCTCCTCTTCCCTCCAGCACAGTAGCCCATGTTGCTCTACCAAGCAGATCCCTGAAGAGGTCAAAGTCTGCCCTCCTCAAGTCAGTTCATTAGCTAATACATCTCCTTAAGATACATAAGGCCTTCCTGAAGTCAGCTAAAAGCTAATTTAAAACCCAATGTCCCTGTGCACGTGCATTTACAGTTGGTTTTCCCTATGTAAACCACTATAAATACCTATATTGGACTTCAACTATCCTTTTACTGTTCGGTCACTTAATACTGTAAGGTCCCTCTTTAAGCTTTCTGATACTGCCTTTCATTTCTATTGCCTTACATGTAGTAGCCTTGCCAATAAATGTTATCAATTTACTTCATTCTCATTTTCTTCATTGTTTATGGATATATGAAATAGCAAAGGTGTCTGTAACAGCTCCTGATAACCTTTTACAACATTAGCACAGCTCATTTAGTCCTGCACTCTTTTTTCTCTGTCTTTCAGTTAGCGGTTAACAAAAGGACTGTTTCTTCTTGCCATAGGGACAGCTTTGATTCCATAAGAGCTTTCAGCACAGGGGTTTTGTTCAATGTTTTTTAAAATCTGAGTATAGCATATATGCTTGGATATGACAAGTTGAATCACCCTTAGCTATAGCACATCTGTGAAATTACTGCCATGTTTTATGAACTCCATATTATCAGGGTGTCTAAGAATGTTGTGGAGAGTGTATTTATGGTTAATTCATCTATAATACAGATTTATTCATTCACTAATACAACTTGACACTTGGTATATTTTTTTAATAAAAATGTCCCATAATATTTCTCATACTTTAATAAAACAGGGATTGTGCAAGTAATCTTGTCTCTCCCAAACTCAAAACGGGCCTCATAAAAACTGACATTTAGATGTAGATTATACATTATGCTGGAGATAACAGATGAGGCTATCATTTTTTTTACAATTGCAAAGAAAATTTATCAATAAAAACTGAACAACACAAATTAAACTGATTCTTGACAGTAACCCCTTACCATAACAGGTCTCTCTCCACTCACCTGTTTATATTAATCTCTTAGGTAGCAGGAAATTAACAGCTCGTATTCCCCCATTGATAGACTGTGCTTTAAAAGTTTTAAATTTCTCTATTGCTTCTAGTTTTTAAAGAGTTCCTCCAAAGACTCATATTTTAGCAAAAATTCTCTCATCTTACAGTATGACCTTAAGCAAACCATACAGCAATATGTGCCTATTGTGCCATCTTCAGGATATTTTTGGAATAAAGTTATCCCAGATTCTGCAGTCTTTCTAAATTAAAGGAGACACACATTTTTTTAGTTTTCATTTATTTAACTATTTTGCATGACTCAAGTCAAGACTAAGAAATTCAATTAGAGAAGTTTAGAAAAAAAAAAGTTTTCCACAACACAAACAAGCTTATTTGCTTTGCAAAAATGGCCTCAGGCCACTACTTGGTGAGTTGAATTTTCATCCTGTTCCATAACATGATGTGGAGATTTGACCATTCAGGTTATCTGTTTCAGTACAATTTATTTGCTGGAAATTCACAGTACTGTTTTCTGATCTGAAGTAGATGAAGAACTGCAGGGGAATCATGCTGTAATTTTAGCTTTTGGTTTTTTTAGTCTTCTCTGATTTTGCAGCACTGAGCATTGTGGCAAATGATGTTGCACCAGACCCTTTTGGTGAACAACTTTAATTTTACCATGACCCTTTGATTCTTCAGTTGGTTATTGTTTAAGACCGAGCTGAAGCTTTATATCTGATGATTTTGACTTGCATTCACTCTTTATTGCCAAGCAGCACAAAATCTTTGCTGGAGGAAACATGATTTCTGCAAAATGTATTTCTAAAGATACCTTGGCTACAGCAGGGATTTTTTTCCTTGCTATGAAGGAGTAATGAATATAAACAACCTGCACCTTAAGATTCAGCACAGCTCTCATGACCTCCAAGCCCTGACAAGGTAAGACTGCCCATTTTTCTTATGCAAACTGTTGTGAATTAACAGCCTCTGTATGAATCAGAATTATGAATACAGTAGGATCTAGTGAGCTGTAGCTGTAGATGAGGGTGAGCTTAATCTCCATGGAAAAGAAACGCACAAAATTCCAGTTATTTTTACACTAAGAAACAGATCTTCTTAATGAATTACCACATCTATCTGCATTTAAGTGCACAAAAACATTGTACTTGCCTGGCTTTCCCACATACCAACATGAATTAAACGTGTCCTTTCTTGCAAAAGGAAACCTACTCCACATGAGGAGGCTGTAGTGTCTGTAACTTGCAGCCTCACACCTGCTTACAGAGTAAAAAATGTTAATTTCGTAACGTAAACTTAGAAAGCAAGAAGCTCAGAATGAACCATCAGGTTTTTAGTGGAGCTATGCCATGACGACAAAACTACAGCATGACACGAATGTCACCTTATGCAGCTTAAGCAGATAAGCAGACAGGATATCCAGCACATGCTGGAAAGGTCTGTTAAGTATTTCTCACCCAATAGGTTAATGATCACACCTGGAACTTTTACGTAACCTCTCCTAACACAGAGAATAGCGTGAACTCTTCTGAATTGATCCAAAACACAGTTCCATTGTCAAACAGTACTGTATCACCCTTTTTTACCTGTAAGGTAAACCATGTCTTCACACTTTCTCTGAAGTCCATCATACCTTCTGAAAAAATAAGCTTTCTATCAGACATGAAACCAGTTCAACAAAAAAAAATAAATGAGGTGCTCAGGAACATGAATAGTCAAGCACTACAGACCAGTTTTGTTCATTTGATGAACTACAACCATACTGGCAAACCACAGCTTTGTTTCAAAACATAGAACGTAAAGCAGTCAAGCAGCATTGCCCTTCCTTGTTGTTTCAGTCAAATGAGCAAAAAAAGGGGAGGGAAAGACAGTAACAAAAGAAATGTTACTGTTCATGCCTAAATAAAGGGCATTAGAGGTCTTAAAGCCTTCCTTTCTGTTCTTCCCTCAACAAATAAATTTTCTTTCTGCAGATTATCTTCATAGTGCAGAGATGACCACTCTGGATCAGCTACAAAAAAATAAGCCAGACTGTCAGTCTTGTGGCCCTGCTCACTGTTTCCCTTCCTCTCAAATATTTCCATAACTTACACTATCCATTGTCAATTTGCTTGAGAAGAGGTTTGCTTGTGAAGACCTGAGTGATTTTCTGTCTGAACTCACATGTGACTCTACAGGCTGCTGATTACGTTGCCTGGCATTCACTGTGAACAGCGTGTCATCCGGTTGAGTCAAGTTTCACCATCCTTTTCATACCAAACAAGTGACAGTGCTTTGAAGTTCATGAGAAGGAAAAACTTATCACATTCCAATTATGCATGTCTTATGAACTGGACTTTACTGATACATCTGGTGTTATATTTCAAGCAGTCCAGAAATAGATACATAGAAGTAGGTTTTCAAAATCTTAGATTCTGGAAAACTAGTTTGGTGAGAACCTTTCAAATAATTTCTTATCTCACTCAGAAAACATAGGGGATTATCTTCCTACTCTACTTAACCAGGTTTTTTGGTTTTCATAATGAAATGTAATGAACTTGATTGTCCGGTCACAGCAATGTAAATCTGGAATAAGTCCATTCTAAACGCCTAAACTATAAAAGCATGAAAGTAAAGTAAAAACAGTATTAGAACCACCTGTTGTAAGTAAATCTTAAATCTCAGTTTTTCTGTAAAGAGAGTGTACAGAAACACTTGAAAAGATATTGTAAACAAGGAAATGGGGGATTTTCAATGGAGACATTTATCTTCTGTTTTGTGTGTGAAAAATACCAGTATTCTTATTATCACCCTTGAATTCTACATACCTCAAAAGCAGCCCACCTTTGCTGAAAGCAATGGACACTTCATTGCTCCTTACAGTCATCATCCTTGCAGAAAATCTAGTATCTGCTTTAACTGTTTCACTTAAACGCACTTTAGTGAATCTCACTATTCACTAGAAGTATAAGATTATCATTATAAAATGATCATACATGGGCCACCATATTTATTAAAAATCCCAGCTGTTAAAAAAAATAAAAGTGTTGCAAAGTTGTCTACCTTCTATGCATTCAAAGAGTTTACGTTTCTGACTGTAGGATTTGTTTACCTGCATTTATAATGGACATCTTCATATGCATGATGGATGCAATCATGAACAGCTAAAACACCTCATCAACTCTTACCTTAAAACAAGGAGTTTTCACTTTATTACCAACATTCATAACGTTCATGAACTCCAGAGATGAGAGCATAAAAAGAGATGACTGTGTAGCATATGCACAATGGTTCAGGCTGAGAGCAAAGATGGGAAAGTATTTTTCATGCCAGAAAAGTGTATGAGTGTGTGTAAGAGCATGTGTACATAGACCGAGATTCCATTAATCAAAATACCCACACATTAGTCACTGTCATCATTCATCAGCCACTGTTTTTTTGATTTATTATACTGATCTGTTTTTCTTAACTCTGAGGACATTGACAGCTAACACACATTGATGCCAGCAGAAGTCACACAGAGCTTTGTTTCATTTACATTACAACCAGGTCTGCTTGCCTCTCTGGTAGACACTAAAAAACATGGGAAAAATGCTACTCTATTAAACTAACTTCTATTTCTTAAATCAATAAAATTTTGCAACCCTCTCTTCTCTGCTACTGTACTTTCTCCTTGCATATAAACACGGGTACTATTGATAAGTACATTACTTTCTAAGCAGTAAGAGGAAAGAAAATCTTGGAGGAATTAAACCCTGGAAAGCAGCAAAATAAAATAGGAAACTGTATAGTAGATGAAAGCTGTAAGACTCCTCCTAGTCATCTCCGTCAATCTAAGGTTTGCCTACCAGAAAGTGGGCTAGAAAAATCTTCTTTTTAAATGAGTGGCCCTGGAGCTAGAAACTTGAATACTAAATAGTGAATGGGAAAGAATAGTACTTTGGGAGAAGAGATTTAAATCTTTTCACTTTTTAAAGATCAAAACCTTCTTACTGAAAAATATCACTGTTTCACTCTCACATTTAGAATTGCTGGTGAAACTCAGGAAACATTAATCTAATTTTGATTATTAATTTTTTTACATGAGACTCGTACAGTTTTCAAATTATAGCATGAAATTAACAGATATAAATCTTTCAAATAGAAATTTATTATTATTTTTACCTAAATACATTGACAATCTGGTACAAAAATATTATTTCCAGATGCTTTGAAAATTCAAATCAATATTAATGGTAATTGTGATAGCACTGATATTAGAAGTCTATCTTATACATGAAATAATGATTAAACATTATGAAACTCTTTGTAAGCATAACTACAGGACAGAATTAGAAAGTGTATGTTATCTAAATATCTCTACAAATCAGCAAGACCAAGTAGATAATTCAAATATTGCTCAGAGATGAAAATTTTTTTTCTTCTACTTGGGAGTGTAAATTTGAGGTAAAAAAACGCTCACAGTATGTGTTTGTCCAAGTTTGAGATCCTGTAATGTTGTCCGCTTTAGAAATATAAAGATAACATTAAAGTCATATTCTCTGTTTTGAGAACCAGGATACAGAGTATTTATTAAGAATGTGGAATTTTGGAAAGGTAAAAATGTTGTGGCATGGTTCTTTGCCAAGGAAATAATAAATTGGAACCAATATTCTCTCAAATGAAAGCAATCCCAGAAGAAATGAACATAAGTCCTTATACGGGCTTTGCACTGAAGGCTGAAACTAAAAACCTTCACAAAACAAAAGAAAAAATTATGAAAACTCTGAGAGAAAAAGAAAAGCAGATTTTCTTATGCCTTTAATGCAGTAAAATAACAAAATCCTGTGCAAAGAGATTGTGAAGCGATACTGGCCTAAGCTGGGTCATTTTGTCTGCCTTTTGTACCTACTTGGAAACTGCAAGGTGATAAAGCCTTCACACTCTGAATTTTGTTCTCAACTGCAACATCGAATTTTTATGAGTCAGCTTACTTTGGAAATCAGTTTTCTCAATTTTAAATATTAAGTTTTGCAGTAGCTCTTAGAAGAGCATGATCAGATGTAATTTTTTTGAGAACTGTCTGAAAACCTTCAATTAAGCATGAGTATATTTTGCAATTAATTTAATTTTGAGAGTATGTAGCTACTTTTCCCTAGCTCATATATTTTTTCCAGAAGAGGCTAGAAATTTTCTGTAAGTAAACATTCTATGTTCCCTGAATTCTTAAACACAGGCAGTCTAAGAGATGCTAACTTTGCACATTAGCCCGCAAAACACACAGTACCCCAAATCATATTTACAACCTCAGTACATAATTGTGACATACGAGCACTTATATCAGAAGCAATGAAAGCTCAGATGAGCAAGTGTAGAACTTAAAATGTGCTATTTCTCTGAACTTAGTGAGGAGAATCTGAGTTAACCAGGTTAGATTTATGTCATTACATTCTCGCTTGTAAGGTCTCTGTTACAGGAACTAATTTCTGACGATGATTTGAATGAATCCAGTTCTCACACAGCATGCTACATATTCCATGTTCTGCCAATTATTCATTTCTTTCAGTGTGTCTTTTCAGCAATGAAAAAAAAATTAAAAATCTGAAAAGCTTTCTTAAAAAAATCTCATCACATTCAGAAAATGATTTCTCTGAAAGGATTTCTCTGAACGGATTTCTCTGAACATCCTACCAAAATAATTGCAGCTCATTTCAGTCCAGCATTACAAAAAGAGAATTTCACAGAGACACATTTCCTTATTGAATGTAATATTTATGTTTATAGGTGTAGTCTGACCTAGCTGATTGCTTATGCTCTGTGCTGCACTTCTTGCAGGTGAGGTCAAGGTTATGGTCAAGTCCTCATCAGCTTTCACATGTACAAGAAATTGATGAGTTTTGCCATAGTGGCTTTACCCAAAGAAAGTCTCTCCTGTTTTACTGGAGGCTCAGTGCTTGCTCCTTTCTTATAACTCTTCGGTGAAATCAATCTATCAATCAGTTGCCATAGCTGCATAGTTGGCAGTGTAATTAGTTAGGCAATTTGTATAAAAGATCTTTTCTAGTGTTTTCTAGCTTCCTGACTAATAGGACAGGGAAACCAGATAAATGGCAGGAGAGGAAGTTGAAACTTTCATTTGCAGAAGGCTCAAAAAAATAAGAGTTATTCAAAAAAGCCAGCATCCACACCCAAATCCTGCACATCATTAACAACATGTCTAAGGTCTACCTTTATGGCCAATCTAGACATCAACACGCACTCATTTTGAAAAGCTCAGTTTCACAGACATACAAAAGGAAGGACATTGTCCGCACTTGCGTGTCTGGGCAGTAAGCAATGCTGAACAATGTGGGTTTTTCATATCCTATTGCATATTAAGGGTCTTGCTGGTTTTGCATTTATCCAGAGATAACAGAAAATGCTGAAAGAACTCCACCACCCATTCTTATACTTGAAGAAAGACATTTTGTTAAACCCCTAGGGGCCAGAATAAAAACTCTTCTGTCTAGCCCAGATAAAGGTTCTTTCCTTCAAGAGTCCACAATTTCTTTAAACTAGATTACTAAGGTGTAAGGCTTATATGTACATTTCCCAGATGAGCTGTAATAATATTTTACCAATTGTAGAGAGTTATTTCCATCCTCTTCATATTTAATATATATATATCAACCTTTTTTTCATTATGTACTCTAATTTAATATGTAATGGTCTGTTTGCACTACACTTAAGAATATATTAAACGCTTTATAAATTGAGTTAAAAACATTTTAAAAATGGTAAGGCAGCCAAATGACCGCAATAATCTCATTCGCTGATTGATTTGGATCACAAGCAGCTTTTATTGCAAGAAAATTAAGTACCATTATGTCTGGGAATATGCTTTCTGTAGCAATGTTTTGTTATATCTTATGAAAGACAGTGAATTTGGGATATTTTTCTTAACTTCAAAAATGTCACTTTTCCTAACAAAAACACCATAAGAACTCCCAATTAATTTTTCCAAATATAGCCAGTGTATTGCAAGGTGGTTCTATCTGTGTGTAAGCAATCATGATAGTAACCAGTGGGGAAGGTCATTAGGAAGCCTTCATGGGAATACTTACCAGCTAGATATCCAACATTTTGGGGTTTGGAGCCAGGATAACAAGGCTGATAGGACAGTAGATCTTGTACTACAGATTATTTACTCAGCATGGGATTGCTATCTTCAGCAAATAGAAGGAGAGGGAAAAGAATTTGAGTTCCAGTTAAAACATAGTTTGAAAAGTAGGCCAAAAAGATGAATCTAACAAAAAAGCAGAACATGCTGCTGAGTGTATGGCAAAAGCTTTTAAGAGAGAATAGTTATAAGATCTAAAGTCTTTTCAAAAGCAAAAGGTACCAAACATTGTTCTATATTTTTACTTCACCACTTGAACAGCTCAGAGGCATTCTTCCACAGAGGAAGCAATCTTCACAAACTCTTCAAGAGTCACGATATTTTCTCAATGCAAGTTGGAAATGCAAGGTTTTGAAAACAATAGCAGCAAACAGTTAAGAGCTCAGGCTTCCAAAATAGGAAATACAGAGATAAAAGAGAAACAAACCATTCGTTTTCATGGGACTACGGAAGAAAGATCTTTGTTTCTAGGTGTCCTTGTCTTTACGATCATAACGGATGCCACAGTCAATTAATTAACTTCTAATGTGCATATGATAATTTTGGTAGTCCTTTGTGACGTTCTCTTCTTAAATATGAATACAAAGCAAAATGAGTTTAACAGAATTCAGAAAAGAACTTAAGAACGTCAGAAATCTGAAACAGATTCTAAATTAATAAGATACTAAATGATCAACTTCTTGTTCCAATTTTACAATCTCAAAGATATTTCCAATCTTTTCTTTATTATGTCGCTAATTAAGTTCAGATGATATTTATCATTTTTAACTACTACATCTGCCATTTCAAATAATGCTTTGGATATTTGTCTTTATTCTGAGCTGATGTTTAGAAATGTCTTTCAGACAGGAAGAAATTGACTGACTGTGAAGGAAACAGAGAAACTGTAGATACATATAGGGACCATATTCTGTAAATCTTCTGTGGTCTACTCATGAAAAGTGCTGTATAAAAGGTAGATATTTTATTTATTACGAAGACCTGCCAAATGTACAAAGTAAACCAACCAAAGAGATAGAGATTTTTTTCATTAACTTTTTTCAATTATAGTAATCTTAGTTGTTACTCATAATTACACTCAGTAACAATTTTTCAGACAGCACTGTTATTTTCAAGTTGAATATGTCCCTTTAATTAAACCCCATCATGTGTCTAAATTAACCACACGGCAGAGAACTGAAGCAGGTATTTAAAACCCCATGCACACTGCAGATTTTTTGTGATCTCTACAGTCATGATGTCGGTATTTTCTTGATAGAGATATAAAAGATATTCGCTAACTTATTGCAGTATTTTTTATTATAGGTGCAGGTTATATTTCCCTAGATTCTTCTAATTCTGCATTTCTAAAGGTCAAAAAGGTTTCTGTGATACAAGAGAATGCTCATTTTATTCACTAAATGGATCAGGAAAAAAAAAATATATACATACACCCAAATATTAAGCAGAGGGAATGAGGCAAAGATCAAAATGAGAGTGGGTCTTGGATTCCTGAGACTTTTTATAGAAATGAGTATGTTTACCCAAACTAAATAAATGGGGACTTTATGCCACAATATCTTTCAGCAATAATTTAAATACCAGACGGTATGTGTCACAATGCAAGAAAAAAGGTCAGACAATATGCTAGAGGGTGACTGAACGCGAAAGCAAACTAAAATGGTAATACAAAAGAGATCAAAGTTATCACACTGCAGTCAGAAATAAGATAGGCATAGCCACGCTACACATTTTAAAGCATGGAACTGTCTACGAACTCCACTGGGGGTGCAAAGTCATGCTATCTTTTTGGGTTTAAGTCATACAACATTGCTTTCATCTGTCATCAAAAAGTAAATTAGAAATGTTTTCCCACTCCACCATACTTTCCCATCTTTTAGCATAAAACTATGATATCCCTTGGAACCGCAGCACATATCCTCCTGGTTTAAACCCTTTTTCCTGCTTGGCTACTGCTCCCACATTGAAATATTCTTCCCTGTTTGGCCTCTGATTTCCTAACAAAGCATTCAAACTGGAAATTACATGCATGACTGGGTAACTCCACCTCTTAGGAGCCACACCGATTGCATTTTCTCATTATAATTGATGACAGTTCTTGACAAACTAATCTAACAAAAAGATGACAGAAGATGCTGAGGAAACTTCTCTAAGCAATTACAGCCGTATCCACAAGCTCGGAAGCACCTGTTTATTCTGATTTTCCTTCTTCATTTCTGAAAACAATTACCTGTTGTTTAATAATCTTCCCTTTACACCAGAAAACAAACATGCTGGAACAATCTGATCAAGCCACAAATTGGAATTTGGATCTTGCTTCTCTGTGGAAATTGTCAAGACCTGCTCTATAACAGGTATATTCCTCCATGGACACTTGTATTCAGATAACAGCAACCCCAAAATTCATGTAAGGCTAAAGAATTGTATTATCGCCTGCCGATAATAAGGTAGGCAAGCTTTTACTAGTGAGGAAGACAATCATAAATCTTGTAAGGAAGAAATAAAGGAGATGCTTCTTACATGCTGCTTGTTATTGTTTTTATTTGGGGCTGCATTCCTTTTTCCTTCTCACTAGTAAATTCCCAGATTCACAACCCTTCAGAAATCAGGTGGTAGTAGCCATGGCTGGATGCTCAGCTCAGCTTAGCAGGGATGGGTGTCCAGCTGTGTCTCTGTCCAGAACATGAAGAGAAATGTCACTGAAGCCAGCTAGACATCTGCTACCCGAGCTAGGATCTTGAGAAGGTGCTACCAGCCTTTGATAAGATAGAACAGCAGCTCTGAAGCCAGTCTGGGAAGCATGCTACAGACATGCCTTTTATTAGAGCAACAGTTGCTATAATACCAAGGATATAACCTTTTCCTATCAGTACAACACTCCTCCGCATGCCTCACTGAAAGTTTTCAATTGTCCCCCGTGGCTCTTTTCCTTATAATGGGGCAACTACTCTAGAAACCTCTGCAGTGAATTGTAGAGGAAGTCGCATCACTTCCAGGAGATATTAATTACTACATAAGAGCAGTGGAAAATCTGTCATCAGGGGAATGAAATTCCCAGTGGGCATTTTGAGATATCGCATTTTGAGCTCAAAGCTCTAGAGTAGACATCCACTTACTGTAAACATCCTTCAAAGTGGAAGAAGTGACTCCCAGAGAAAAACTAAGGCAAGCAAGCAGTCAAGATAACTCTGCAGTGCAGACAGACCCACACCTAACCACTCCTAAATTATTAGGAAACTGATTAGGCTATTTACCTATCTCACCCGTCTCTGCTTACACCAAAATAAACTAATCCAACACAGAAGTGCTGACCCTTTCAATCAAAGAAATATTTGTGCTTTACTTCTCTTTGTTGCCTTTTGATGTGAAGGTTTAGTTATCATTCATTTAGCTGTTCCCCATTAAGAAATGTCAGGGATCTCTTACACAAATTGCTAACTAACAGGTAGACTGTGTACCAGCTACCCCTCCTTAATGCTATGAATGCTTTAATCCACTGAAACAGTGCATTGCTGCAAAGCAGAGGAAAGCAGCTCCTCACTAATTTTCCTGTATAGACCAATTCGAATTACACCACACTACTTCAGTGCAGAGCGGAGTTGTGTGTTTGTCCTTATGTGAATGCTGAAGTCCCATCTGGCAAAATATAAAAACTACAAGTAAAACGGTGTGAAAAACTGGTTTTACAATTGGATTTAATCGAATGGATGCAGCAGAAGGAGTGTTCAGACCATGACATGAATATTTGCCATGCTCTGAACATTTGAATGGAGTGGAAAAGCCCTCATCAGGCATTTGGAAAGAGTGAAAACAGGCAACATAAGGGAGTATTAAACTTCTAGCTTATGTTAACAAAGACCTACCACTTCTGAACAGAAATTTTGCTACTGGAAAAAAAAAAAAATGTGTTTCAATATAAGCTAAAGAAACACTAATGGGAGCTTCTTTTTGATATTGAATACCATGCCCACAATTACAAGCAGTACACACTTACATAGCAAAAGCAAGCACAGATTCATCAGATTCATTTGCAAGAAATGAAAGACAAAAAGTGAAAATTGCTGAGGGTAAGACAGAGTGACAAGAAGCTGAGTATCCAGACAGCGTGACTCATGACACAAAATTTAGCTCTGACACATCTCAAGCCAGGAAATCACTCTAATTTGTGACATTGATTGCAATCAGTGAAGTGGCTACTGTACATAATAACTTCTCTTCTGTACAGTACATTTTGTGCTGTACTTGGCTGATGCAAGCCAATTTATAGACTGCTAGGCACTAAGCCCCAAAAGGGACGCAGTCTTACTGCCCTTCTTCTCTGAAGCAAGGTTTTACCGTTCTTCATTTAATTCAACCCCATTTGTAAGACCTATCTGAACACTTCACTGTTCTCATGGATGCCAGTGTACCCCAACATTATTTAGCTGGCAGTCATAGGATGTAATATGAGGCTGATTCAAAGAGCAGTGAACCAATGGAAGAAACCCTACTGAACAAAGGTTCAAGAGAACCAAGCAAAGAAGGTGGGTAGCACAATCTGTAAGGAAGGTCTATTTTAGGTTTCTCAGTCTCTAAAATACCTGTCAGTGTTAACAAGAATAGCAAAAGAAAGGACATGACTTTTGCTTTACTTTCTCTACTCGTTTGCTGTTATATTCAGTGTTTGACAGGCATATAGCTATATATAAAACATAATAGATAAATGTATCTGATATACCAAAACCAGGCTCTTATCATTAATAGTAACGAAGTACAAATTAAAATGGAATGACAATCAGCCTTTCTAGCAGGAAGAAAATGAAAAATGGCAAGACGCTTTCAGAAAATCATATAGAACCTTGCAGATACTTTTTTAAAATATAGACTGAGAGCCAATCTCTCAGATTGGAAAAGATGTTTCCTAAATGCATAACTTTTGAGTTCAGAATGGACTAATCACTGTTCAGCCACCTTAGTCTCCTTTTTTGCACAAGCCATAGAATTTCACCAAGTAACTCCTATGTCATGACAGAACTCACTGACCTAGGGCATATGCTACTTTTAACAAAAACAAACCAAACCACCAAAAAACCATACATCCTCATGTGTTGTTTTTTTAAAAACTTCTTTCAGTTCCACTATTAGTAATACTAACAGGCAGACTCTTTTTCCCACATATACTTCAAAAAAATCTACCTACCAGCAGATGAGTTGCTTATGGTTACCTGCTTTTAAAATTCATTTTACATAGCCCATGACAGCCTGGCATGGCAACTTCATTCTTTTCTGACTGACACCAAGGCTCTGCAGAACTGTGTTGTCTATAGCACAAATACTTTTTATGTGAGAAGAGAGAAAGACCTCTTGTAATAATGAAATGAAATTAACAAATCTGAGCAGAATAGTTAAATTACTCCTCTAGCCAGTAACTGATTGTCAAGTTTGCTAAGGACCAGATCTGGTATTCCCAAGACATTCCTGATTCATTCCAATTTCTTTTTGATTCAAAGCTAGAACCCAGACACGGTCACTTCTGTGTCTCTTTTCATCTTAGTGCTCGCTACCTCCATACCCAGTACCTGAGCACATAGCAGCCTGCTCCATCAGAACTTACAGCTTGGCTGGGTGAAACTAGCCTCTTTGCTGTAGGTTATGTCCTGCACCATGGCTTTTTGCTAGCTGCAACACCTAGTAGGCTGTCTTCAAAGGCACATTCAGAGTTTAAACCCTAGATATCAGGATCTGAAAGTAAGCGTCTCAGAAGACTAAGCTAACGAGTCCCCAGGTTTCAAAATTACAACTCTCTATAGCTGTTGGCAGGCAACAGGAAGTCACAAGATACGAATCCCTCACAAGTATTGGGTAGTAGTCTAGTTTCAGTGGTTTGGGAAGCAAAGGGGATGGAGAGAAAGCCTCTGAGCAGCCCGTGCTTGCTGTGGCACACCCGCTTCCCCTGCACTTGTACGACATTCTTGCTTTTTCACTTTGCCCTTTCACTCTCCTCTTCTCTTAACTGTGACCAGAGGCTAAAATAATATTGCTTTAACACATAATAGAGAATCTGTCAAATGTAGCTCCTTCATGGAGATTTTCCTTCTATGGCCATCTCTTTCCCGCAGCGTATTTTGGTCTCTCTGATGGATGCAAGAGTTGGAGCACTGGGTTATGCTGCCTTCTGGCAGCACTGCATAAGTGATCCTTGCAGAGCTTTGCTACAGCTAAAGTGTGTGACTTTACCAGTAAGTACTTCTTGTGAGCTCGATCTTGCCTAAAGAACCTGCAGGGTTTTTTGTGACAAGATGCTAAAATTGAAGCTAGCGGCAGTGTTTAAATTATCCCCAAAGTCTTTAGCATTGTAAAGCCTAGAGGGGGGGAAGAAGACTTCCAGACTTCAAAGAGAAATAATGAAAAGAAGGGGAAAAAAAGCCTATCAGGTTAAATTATATACAGTGCAAAGAAACAAGACTTTTTGTTTTTCATTTGCCACAGCTGAAAAAAAAAGTGCAATTGATTACAGGATAGGAAAAGGAAGTGCATTTACCAAGTCCTCAAGAATGGGACTACTGCAGCTGTTCAGTTCAATGTGAGGTTTATTGCGAAATATTCTTTTAGCAGCTTTAGGAAGGATAAGAGTTGCTCTCTGAAGGCATGTATTACAACAATCACAAAGAAAACACATCTCTGTTGAAGTGCAATAGCCAGTTCACAAGGTATGCTTCCTCCAGTGTGAACATATCGATGCTATCTGTCTGCAAAGTAACTGATTCTGTAAATACAAATGTAATACTAATATTTTAAGTTCAGAAATATTTGTCTTTTCTTTTTTTATGTCTAATCTCCCCTCTCATCCTTTCCTAAACAAAAAACAATCTACTAGTTAAAAAAACCACACTTTGCATAGTTATTCTCCCATAATTTTCCACTGCAGAAAATTTATCTGGATTCATTTGACATATGCAATAAAATCTGCACTTGTAAATAAAATTAGTGTTATACAGCACCCTATTAAAGCACACTAACTTATTAAAGCTTATCAGATACTAATTATGCTCAACTGGTTTTATTCTCAGTATATCCCTTGAGGAAAAAATATGATCAACCAAGAATAACAATACTCAAACCAGAGGATTGGTTATAGAACATTAATCTATTTGGCGGTTTGTGATGCTAAGTTTGAAAGAGACTTGTAATAGAGACATTTAACCAGTATTTTAGTATATTCAGATTTATGAGCCTGACACCTAACTCTTTACACAGTCGGGATCATTAATTCAACAAGAGAGTTCAAGAAGCATGTCAGTCTGTTCTTTTAAGGGGGAACTGCCAGAGCATCACTTTTTATGATGTATCACAGAAGGCTTCTGTCTTACTAATTTTTTCTTAGAATAAAATAACAACTGAAAATATAAAAATTACAAGTTAGTCATTTAACCTCTGTGAATGGGATTGTTTAAGAGAAACTGATATCATTTTTCTACTCAATTTTCTACTCAACTAACTGGTGTTTATTCTAAACATGTTATTGTTCTTTATTAAAACAAAAAGAGGTGAAATTTACAGTGTATTTTGTGTACCTAATGTGGCAATTGAGTAGGATTTTCAGGAACACCTCATGATTACAGGCACTTCAGTTTTTCAGATATTCAGGGGAGGCAATTAATAGCAATATTTTAATTATAAAAAAGAAAGGTATTTCTTAAAGTATTGCTGGACAGGCACTTCTGACTCTAGTGTTATTAATCGCTTGGGTAAAACTTTGGCTAATTGGTCACATGCTATAAAAGGAGCGGGTGCCCTGCTGTTGGGTATTTCATGTCTGTTGATGCGAGCAGGAGTAACTGTACATTAGGGATTTTTTAAGTGCATACATGAGTTACAGGCAAGAAAACAAAGTACAACAGAGGAAGACAATGCATGTCTGGCATTTTTCAATTAAATTAAATCAGTATATTTCACTGTTGATGGGCATTAGTTCTCTTTTCTCTCCTGTAAACTGGCTATTGGGGTGTCAGAATTTGAGCTGCTTTTTCAGAGAAAAAAAACAGCCATTAGATTTTATGGCACCTGTGCCTCTGCAGAGTTGTCAGGGAAACATATTTCCAAGGGGAAGTGAGCCAGTTCCTTCTACAGATGTTCAGTACTTATCAGACCTATGAACTAAGCATCTCTGAGTACTGTTGCGGGGCGGCGGCGGGGGAGGAGATCTTCGTCTTTCACTGAGCCCTTGTCGGTTTGATCTTGAGTGCAAGGCACCAGTATCTCATCCAGCAGGGGCCTGATCAGGAGGATTATGCAGGTCAGGGAGCTCCGCAATTTGAGATCTGCAGGTTCCCAATGGAAATCAGCGATCTGTGCCCTTTAGAGAACCACAATGATGAAAGAGGAACACCACCTTGTCAAGACTCTTGTCCATAACGAACTGTTGTGTCTGCCAGCAACACACTAGATAGGAACAATGCAGATGGTGTTCAAGAAATCATGGACTTTGAATCTCCGAGAGGAGCTCAACTCTCAGCTCCCTTAGCACCAAATTCCTTTCCTGTCCTGTGCCACATAGTGAAAAATAAAAAAAATACTTGTGCTGGAAGCCAATCTTGCAGACACCTGAAAATACATAGTCTAAGAAGGCTCAGCTGTGTTATCATCCACCTTAGCTTACCTGGGATAATCCTCCCTTGACTGAATTCTGTATGCCTATTGTGCTGTATAAAGTAATGCAAAAATGAATTGAAATAGTAAAGACATTAGAGCTATGTACTCCTGAGTATTGTACTGATTAAGAAAAAGAAAAAAAGGTGAAGGGGGCAGCAGGAAGTCCAAAGAGAAAAGAGAAAAGGGCAAATTTTCTCTAATTAGTCTGTTTCTTTTACACTGAATTCAGGGAAATTAATTAATTTAGATACTCATAAAATATTTCTACAAACTCTATGAAAGCTTATTGCAGAAACTTTGGAAACATCTCCTACTTCTACAGATAAAACAAGCCCCTAATTGGAATAAGAAGTCCAGAGGAGGGATATTTTAAGATCCATGCACAAGAAAGTCTCAAAAGTTAGAACTATGGATGTGTATATGAAAAGGGAATATTTAGGAGGTGAGTTATTTCAAAATTTGGCAGAAGACAGAAGTATTGTGTTGTTAATTAGTAGCTTAGATGAAAGGAAATAAAGCAGAGAGCAATAGTACCTAATGACAGAGAACCAAATCCTGCTTACTTTACTCAAGTTCAATATGAAGATGGAGGACACCCTGTATGATCAAAACCAGAAGAACTTGATCTAGAATAGTAGTCTTACTCTCCTCCCACTGATGGAGGCAAGTTGAGATCTGACATGAGTAATTCAAGTGAGTGACATTACAAAGAATTTAAGGGATAAAAAGAGTATATCTGTGTGAAAAATCATGGCCTGAAATTCAGTTTTCAAAAAAGGGAAGCTAAATATTAATAGACAAGTGACAAGATACGACAATATAAAATACATGTAAAAGAATTGTTAAAATGTAAAACCCTTATAGGCAATGTAGATTTCAAGTAGCTACCCAAACCATGAAGTGGAGAACATTAAGCAGAAGGAAAAATCAGGGAAAACAGATGGGACAAAATACTGAAAGAATAACACAATGCACAAAAAAACTGAAAGAGGAAATTTGGAAGGGAGTTATCAATGGTAGAGACATGCTTAGGGATGTACAGCAAAGGTGGAGGAGTAGCTAGACAACAGTAATCATAAACAATCTGTGTTTGTTAAGTGGCCATAAAAAGACTACAACTAATCAGAATAAATCTTGGAGGGACACGGAAAACACGGGGGAAAATGGAAGGGATAGAGCAATAGCGTGGAAGGGTACAACAGGGAAACTGAGAATGCAAAATAATTAGCATATGTCCAACTGCTCTGTGGCTCTTTCCACAACTTTTGGAGAAAAATAGACTGATGAGCAAGTAGGCACAAAAAGTAACTGAGAATTAAAAAAAAAAAAAACAGATTAAAGAAGGATTATAGAATTAAGTTTGCAAAGAAGCCTCAAGGAAAAAATCGGAAGACAAGAATGACAGTTAAATTACACGAGTTTAAAACATGCAATAAAAGATTTTTAGAAATTGAAGAAGGAACCACTAATGGTAATTGTAACAAACTAGAAGTGTTTATTCAGTTCAGCTTCTCTTTGTCATTAGCAGATATTGAATTCAATGAGATCAATGGGTCCAGCTGAAGTATTTGAGTCATTCTTATTCTCTAATAATAGATGAAAACTGTTTTAAGTTGTAGGCTAGATTGCTGGTGTAATGCCTGAAAGCAAAGGTACATGAAGAAATAAAATGCTTTCTTTACAATGTGTTTATTTTGAGTATTTGTTAGTACTTGAGAACTATCCGCATCACAGATTTGCTTGAAGTTTTCTCCCTTTCTTCATCTTTGCAAACAAAAATTGTATGTCAATAAAAGCAGCAGCAAAGCAGGAAGTGAAAAGGTATCAGGAAATGTATATAATAAAGAAAAGTGTAAATAATTTATGTTAAGAAAAGCTAGACATGCTGGAATCACAGGTCACCTTCAAAGCTAAGCTCTGCAGAAGAACCAGATGCAACTTCATGTAATGTAGGAATGCCAAATCCCAGTAAGCCAGTCACAACTCTAAAGTATTAGCTCTCCTGAACAGTCAAAAGTAAGATAGTAAATACTACCAAAATGCTGCTAAAAATGAGAAAATGACTGAATTGTCTCTGAAAGAACTACACTTGTACTCCATTTCTCACAATTTGTGCCTGCTTACAAGAATTTTGGTAAGATTTGCACGCACCATTGAGTCTTTTAAGAAAGAAGACCCCCTATCCTGCTTGAAGGATTTTGCTTCCTCTTCCTTCTCTCAGCCACCTAAAAATAACTCTTTCTTTTTTCTTAATGATGGCAGGAAATGTTCCACTCTTGAGTTTTCAAGAATAAAAATCATCTCAGCTTTTTGATACCGTGGCTGTTTACTCTAAAAGATATTTATTATTTATTTAATATGTTCTGAATTTTGTTCATATATCCGGACAGAACTTAGTAGAATATTTCAAACAGTGATTTGGAAGTGAAACTTTATGTAGAAAGATTGAGAGGTATAAAGCTTGAAAAAAGAACATCCATAAAATTTTGACCAGATCTAGGGTGCAGAGGGGGAAAACTTATAAAGTCATAGCATACAGCTTAATAGAATTTAAAATATTCTATAACCCACAAAGCAAGGAATAAAATATAAAATGGCGAAAATAGATCCAGCAGTAGGCACGTAATGGAGAATAAGATCATATATATAATGGGCATCGTTCTGGTTACCTTATTATGGAAGTGTTGAAACTTCATTGGCTGACATCCGATATGAGGTGGTTTTGGATGTCGTCCTGTTTCTTCCATTATTAATTTTGTGCTCAAGGGCAAATGCCAGCAGTGCTCATTTTAGTTTTTACCTCCTGCTGCAACTTCAACTGTCAGAGAGACAGCAGGAGTCAAAAATGAAAGGAGCCACCTTATAGAAATGCTGTGCCACTATGTCATTTTTAAACTGACAGCTTTTTACAGTCCAATTTCTCAGGGAAAGAAAAAAAAGACTTTCATTTTCACCTCCCACTGCTGCTTTGACAGAGAAAGACATTCACCCAGGTTTGAATGCTGGTGGGAGGCAAAAATGTAAAACTGCGGCAGTGTGTTTGTAAGTGGGCTTTGACTGCCCTGTAGAAGGATAAGTTGATTTGGGACAAGTTGAACTCTAACCTTTGCTTACTAGGTGGTAACAGAGAAAAATGTGTACACCTGCCCTCAATGCAATAGACAGAGACTAGTCTGAAGGATATACGTGAATATAGAAGAGTCAGATACACCCAAGGATTTCAGCTCATCTGAAAACTAAAAAATGGCTGGTTTAACAGTCTTTGGCCCTCAACAAACTGGCACTTGAGAAGATTCTTCAATAAGAACAACCACGGAGGATAGTAGAACTCAGGAAAATTTAGAGTGCTCCTTATGTTATTATTATATAGTAAATATATAAATTATAATATAAAATATAATATATATACAATACCAATTATGACATATATAAGTATATCAATTATATAAGCCCCAATAAAATGACTCAGAAAAAGTAGCTAAGAGAAAACTGAGTGCTGAAGGACACTTAGTAATTTTTCCGGTTATTGGCATAATAGTTACAAAAGCCAAATATTTATGATGGTGAAAGCAAGTCATAAGGAATAGTGATATTTAACTACATCCATGGGATTTCCCTCTAGCATCCTAATCTATCTGTCTTCCATGACATGTATACTATTTAGAAAATTCAGAATCTAATATAATAAAATAATGTAGTAATAGAAGATAAAAGTAAAAATTCCCCTAATCACTGCTTAATTCAGTTTTTCATTTTCAAAGTATGGTACATACTCTTCTGAGATCATAGTTCAAATTAATTGCAAGTGACAATGTTATTCAGGCTAAAGAAATTAATCTCCTATCTTTTAAAACTGTCTGTTGTTAAGCTTGTATTCCTTGTTTTGGGTCTCTGCTTCTGACAACGTCCATGACCTTCTCAAGCTTAGAAGGATGCACTTGACTAGAACATGCAAAATCTTCAGCTCTCAAGGACAAAGACACTGAGGATCTCCAAATGCACTGTTTAGTGAGACTACCTAGAATAGTAACAAAGCTGTGGTATCTGGAAAACAAGAAAAATAGCATATCTCAATTTCTAATTAATGTCATAGACCTGGCTCCAAACTTTTTTCAAGTACATGAGACAGCAAAGAGCGTTGCGTGGTATCCCATGCAAATACAGTTCTACATCTTTTACATATTTTATTTTCTATTATTTCCTTTAGAATAATTTTGAAATCCTGTTTCATTTATCTAAGTTCATTGACAAAATTTTCTTTGATTATATACTTCTTACTTTCTGTTAATTTCACATGAAGAAACTTATTTTCAAGTTCCAAGATCATAGAATCATAGAATGGTTTGGGTTGGAACGGACCTTAAAGATCATCCAGTTCCAAGCTCCCTGCCATGGGTAGGAACACCTCCCACCAGACCAGGCTGCTCAAGACACCATCCAACCTGGCCTTGAACACTTCCAGGGCTGGGGCATTCACAGCCTCCATGGGCAACCTGTTTCAGTGTTTCACCGCCCTTATGGTAAAGAATTTCTTCCTAATGTCTAATCTAAATCTCCCTCTTTCCAGTTTAAAGCCATTCCCTCTCACCCTATCACTACAAGCTCTTGTAAAAAGTCCCTCCCCAGCTTTACTGTAGGCCTTTCAGGTACTGGAAGGATGCTATGAAGTCTCCCCAGAGCCTTCTCTTCTCCAGGCTGAACAACCCCAACTCTCTTTTCCTGTCCTCATAACAGAGGTGCTCCCCACCCTTTGATTATCTTTGTAGCCCTCCTGTGGACCCGTTCCAACAGCTCCATATCCTTCTTATGTCGGGGATACCAGAACTGGACACAATACTCCACGTGGAGTCCCACAAGAGCAGAATATAGAGTGGAAGAATCACCTCCCTCAGCCTGCTGGCAATACTCCTTTTGATGCAGCCCAGGATATGATTGGCCTTCTGGGCTGGGAGCGCACATTGCCAGCTCAAGTCGAGCTTCTCATCAATCAGCAACCCTGAGTCCTTCTCCACAGGGCTGCTCTCAGTCACATCAGCCCCCCATCCTGTATTGACACCGGGGGTTGCTCCAACCCAGGTTTAGAACCTTGCACTTAGCCTTGTTGAACCTCATGAAGTTCACACAGGCCTACTTCTCCAGCTTGTCCAGGTCCCTCTGGATGACATCCCATCCTTCTGCTGTGTCAATGGCTCCAATGGCTTGGTATCATCTGCAAACTTCCTAAGGGTGCACTTGATCCCACTGTCAATACCATTAATGAAAATATTAAGCAGCACTGGTCTCAGTATGGACCCCTGAGGAACACCACTCATCATGGGTCTCCATCTAAACATCGAGCCATTGATCACTACTCTCTGAGTGTGACCATTCGACCAATTCCTTACCACCGAGCAGTCCACCCATTAAATATATACTTCCAGTTTAGAGAGAAGGATGTTGTGAGGAAACGTGTGAAAGGCTTTGTAGAATTCCAGACAGATTACATCCATTGCTACTCCTGTGTCTACTGATGCAGTCACTCCATTGTAGAAAGCCACTAGGTTGGTCAAACAGGACTTCCCCTTGGAGAAACCAAACTGGCTGTCTCGAATCAACTCTTTGTCCTCCATGTGCTTTAGCATGGCTTCTAGGAGGATATGTTCCATGTTCTTCCCAGGCACAGAGGTGAGGCTGACAGGTCAGTAGTTCCCATGGTCCTCCTTTCTACCCTTTTTAAAAATGGGCATGCCCGTCTTCCAGTCACAAGGAACTTCCCCTAACTGCCCCGACTTTTCAAATAGTATGGAAAGTGGCTTGGCTATCACATCAGCCAATTCCTTCAGGACTCTGGGATGCATCTCCTCAGATCCCATGGACTTGTATATGTTCAGGTTCCTCAGGTGGTCACAAACTCAATCTTCCCCTACAGTGGGAGGGACTCTATCCCCCTGATCCCCATCTTGTTGTTCCTTGACCCTGGAGGAGTGAGGAGAGTGGTTGCCAGTGAAGACTGAGGAAAAAATTTGTTGAGTACCTCAGCCTTCTCCTTGCCTGTTCATACGAGGTCACCATTTTCATTACACTTTTTTAACTTTCCTTTACTGGTTGGCAGACCTATAGAAGCCCTTCTTGTCATTCTTTGGTTTTCTTGCCAAGTTTAGCTCCAGCTGCATCTTGGCCTTCCTGACCTCATCCCTACACAACCCAAGTAGCATTCCTATACCCTTCCCAGGTTACCTGTCCTTGCTTGCACTGCCTATGCAATTCTCTCCTGTTTTTCAGTTTGTCCAGCAGGTCTCAACTCAGCCACACTGGTCTCTTCCTTTTCCTGACTCATTTCCTACCTCTGGGGAATGAGCACTCTTGCATTCTATGGAAACCTTCCTTAAATATTTGCCAGCTCCGTACTGCTCCCTTACCCCTGAGTACCTTTTCCCAGGGGGTCCTACTGGCTGACTCCCTGAAGAGTTGGAAGTTGGCTTTCCTAAAATTTAGGGTTCTTACTACACTCCTTGCCTGTCCCATATGCCTCAGGACCTTGGAACTCCACCAGTGCATGATCTCTGCAGCTGCCTCCAGGCTGCCTCCAGTCTTGACAACACTGATGAGGTCACTTGCGTTGGTGACCATCGGGTCCAATATTGCATCCCTTCGGGTAGGGGTGTCTATTATATGGATTAAGAAGTTATCATCTCTGCACTGTAGGAGTCTCCTGGATTGCCTACAACTTGCTGTGCTGCTTTTGCAGCAAATGTCAGGGTGGTTGAAGTCTCCCAACAGGACAAGAGCTTGAGAGCGTGAAGTCTGCTGTAGCTGGAGGAAAAAGGCTTTATCAGGTGGCCTGTAGTCGACACTGATCACAATGATCCTTTTGTTGACTTGGTCTTTTATTCTCACCCATAAGCTTCAACTTGTCCTCCAGGGACAGCTTTTCACACTCAGTTTCCTTATATAGAGGGAAAAGTGTTCACCCCTCCTTCCCCGTCTGTCCCTTCTGAAGAGCCTGTAGACATCAATAGCCACACTCTAGTCATGGGATTCATCCCACCAGGTTTCTTTAATTGTGACCAGATCATAACTTTCTAGCAGCACGGTAGCTTCCAGCTCCTCCTGTTTGTTGCCCAAACTTCAAGTGTTTGTGTAGAGGCACTTGAACTGGGCAGTTGGCTGTATCACCTTCTTAGTGGAACAATCCTTATTTCCCTTAAGGTGTTCCATGGAGGTTTGCTTGTTGATTCCTACTATCTCAGGAGCCCTCAGCTCATCTCCACAAGACTCCATCTGTGCTGCAGCACCCCCAGTAGACCCTGGGGGAACAGGTGAAGGGGCCATAGTAACAACTCGTGATTCTAAATGTAATTTGCTAACACGTAGCTTGCCATAGACAAGCCTGATATTGTTCCCCTTCACATCTAATTTAAAGCCCTGTCAATGAGCCCTGCTGGCTCCCCAGAGAACACCTTCCAACCTCTGTAAGAAAGGTGGCTCCTATTTGACACCTGTAGGCCCGGTGGCCACTCCATTATCAAAAAACCCAAAGCTGTTGGGGTGACACCAACCACAGAGCCATACGTTAACAGATTGGGACCATCTGTTCCTCCCAGTGTCACAGTATCACAGTATCATAAGGTTGGAAAGGACCTCTGAGATCATTGAGTCCAACCTATAACCCAACACTAAAACCAACACTAACACCAACCCATCATCTAAACCATGGCACTCAGTGCCTCATCCAGTCTCCCCTTAAACACCTCCAGGGTCTGCGACTCCACCACCTCCCTGGGCAGCCCATTCCAATGGCCAATCACCCTTTCAGTGAAGAACTTTTTCCTAACATCAAGTCTAAACTTTCCCTGACAAAGCTTGAGTCCATGCCCTCTAGTTCTGTCACTGGTCACCTGAGAGAAGAGACCAACCCCTGCCCGACTACAACCTCCTTTTAGGTAGTTGTAGAGAGCAATGAGGTCTCCCCTGAGCCTCCCCTTCTTCAGACTAAACAGCCCCAACTCCCTCAGTCGCTCCTCGTAGGGCTTGTGCTCCAGCCCCTTCACCATCTTCATTGCCCTCCTCTGAACACATACCAGTATCCTAACATCTTTCCCAAACTGGGGGGCCCAGAACTGGACACAGTATTCAAGGTGAGGCCTGACCAGTGCCGAGTACAGGGGAACGACAACTTCTCTGGTCCTGCTCGCCACACTATTCCTGATGCAGGCCAGAATGCCTACTTTCTTGGCCACCTGGGCACACTACTGGCTCATGTTGAGCTTCCTGTCAACCAGCACTCCCAGGTCCCTTTCTGCCTGACTACTCTCCAGCCACTCTGTCCCCAGTCTGTAGCTCTGCATGGGATTGTTGTGTCCAAAATGAAGTACCCAACATTTGGACTTACTAAACATCATCCCATTGGAATCGGCCCATCTCTCCAGTCTGTCCAGGTCCCTCTGTAGGGCCATCCTACCCTCTAGCAGATAAACCCTTCCTCCCAGCTTGGTATCATCTGCTAACTTGCTGATGATGGACTCAATCCCCTCATCCAGATCATCAATAAAGATATTAAACAGGACGGGACCCAATACCGTTCCCTGGGGGACACCACTGGTGACCGGCTGCCAACTGGATGAGACACCATTGACCACCACTCTCTGGGCTCGGCCATCCAGCCAATTCCTAACCCAGCACAGAGTGCTCCCATCTAAGCCACGGGCTGCCAGTTTCTCTAGGAGTTTACTGTGGGAGACAGTGTCAAAGGCCTTGATGAAGTCCAGGTATACCACATCCACAGCCTTCCTCTCATCCACCAGGCAAGTCATATGGTCATAAAAGGAGATCAGGTTGGTCAGACAGGACCTACCCCTCCTAAACCCGTGCTGGCTGGGCCTGATCTCTTGGCCGCTCTGCAGGTGTCACTGCAATCAGCTGGAAGAAGGGAGGAAAAGATCACCTCGCTTCCAGAGTCCTTTACTAGCTGTCTCAAGGTCCTTGGCTACTGCCAAGAAACCACAGACCACATCTTCCCTATCCACAGTCCTATCCCTAACCACAGTCCTATCTTCCCTATTTGTTTCATTGTCACACAGCATATCCTGATCCACAATTTTCCTTCAAATCAAGTGGGCTTTCTCACATGGATGTTCTCCTATATAGTCAGTTCTGTGGGAAGAGGTGTTGAAACAATCCTCAGAATTGCGTTTAGTGTTTTCTAGGCCTTATTTCTATAAAAGAATGCTTGAACACATGAATTGTTCAAAAAATTACGCAAATGATGTGTGTAAGTGCCTTTGTAATATGAAATATTAGCAGTTGTATTTATGAATGGATTTGTGGATGATAACATCAAGTTAATGATGTAGTACACAGAAAGAATGGAAAGGTAGAACAGTGTTAAATACATAAATTAAGCAGTATTGTAGTGGCTGAACTGGAGATTCTGAACTGATTGCATAATCATTTTCAATTAATATTTTTATTATTATGGTTATTATTATTTATTCTGATGTAAGTTTCTAATGTAAGTTTCACACTTTCTATCAGAGCAGTTTACAGCAATTTTAAAGCAGAATTTGAAGCAGCTTCACTGAATGAAGTCAGTAATAGGTAAACCAAGGAGCACAAAGAATTCATATGCTATCGTATTTCAAACACACATACAGTCTGCTAAGAGCATCGTTATATATAGGTGGAGCTTATTTTGTAGTTGTGACTAAAGAGGTTATAATCATCTCTGTCTCCCCCTTTCCTGGTTAAACAATGCTTCAAAGAAACAGAGAGGCAGGTAGCTGGAACAGAAGCAGAGATAGCATGGGAACAGGCTTTGAGGAAATAGGGAGGGAAGAAATAATCAGAATAAATAGAGCAACCATCTCAGAGATGTGAATCTCAAAAGCAGAGTAGAAGAGCCCAGGTATGTTCAGAGGTAATTGCGTGGAATAATAGATATTGGTTTCTCCTAAGTAATAACCTCAGGGAAGAGAACATTTTGATCTTTGATAGCAAAAGCAAGGCAGGCTGCAGAGAAATTACATAAAAACCGGGTTTGGGTTTTTCTTTCCTTTTCATGTAGTTAATCCACACTTCTCTCAGTTTCTACCTGAATTGAGGGCATCTCACTATGCCTCAATGCTTTCCCCACTTACAGTAAAATTGGGTTGCTTTTCCACCACCTTTCAGTGGTGCATTTTTTCTTGAGTCAGTTTTGAACATCAGCTACAGAAAGGGACATATCTGTGAAAGTATCTGTGAAAATATTTGCATATCCAATGACGCAGAGGAGGGCCTTGTGGAATTTCACCCATTTTGGAGGAAAATCCAATCAGCAGTAGAAGAATCAGGTGATTTTGAAAAATTTCTTTGATGTATCCTTTTTTGTTTAGAATTCTAAAAACTCTGGTTCTTAAGTAGGCT
This sequence comes from Tapera naevia, assembly GCA_033556795.1. NCBI lineage: Eukaryota > Metazoa > Chordata > Aves > Cuculiformes > Neomorphidae > Tapera > Tapera naevia. Next base: position 8,476,887 of record JAUMJJ010000172.1, on the reverse strand, counting down.
GATAAAGCCAGAGGCCAAGTCAAACGGTATACTTGGTGGCTGTATACTATAAGTAAAAGAAAGAGGAGATGCCAGGAACAAAAAGGTTTAAAAAAAAAAAAAGCAGAAGCAAAAACCTGAAAACACATTGGTTTAGACTTTGCATAGACATCTCCTGATAAGAATTGTAATACACCATATATGAAGTCCAAATTCCTCTCTTATTTGCACTGATAGCTAGAGGAAATATTTTGACTGACAAGAAGTCAGCTCATGTTCCAACACACAGCCTTTCATTACTACAGTGTTATAGAGGTTCAATATGAATCCCCAAGAGCAAATCCATAGTACATCCTAGCACATTGTTGTTTTCACTCCTGATGGTTGAAATTCTAATTGAAATTTTATGTTTATTTATTTATTTTTTAAAATTTTCTTTCTCTCACTCAAACCTCAAGTGATTTCATTATGGTATTTATCTTTTAATAACTACTTGACCAGCTCTGCGTCTCACTTATCCATCCTAATGCAAATACTCTCATGAATTTTATGGAGCCAAATACAAGCAGCAAAGACACTTTAGTGCGTTTGCAAAATTGGTCTGTCGGTTGGTAAATTATTCAGGTTTAAATATGAAAGATACTGGGTTTTAACTGACAGACTGGTTGAATGATATAACTACAAAGAGCTATGTTTATTTCTAGCATAAATCCCATGATGAAATGGCTGTGCAATGAAAGTCATCAGGATATGGCTGGGATATTGTTAAAGGTGAATCAACAGCTACAGAGTTCACTTGACAAAAGAATCGCAGTGAGCCAGCAAGAGAAAGGTTTGGTTGTACAGCAGGAAGGCAGATGACAGGGTAGCCAGCGAGCCATAATGATGAGAGCTCTTTTTATCAACTCCTTCACCCACCAAAAAATAAGTCAGCCAACAATGCCAACAACAAAACAGTAATTACACTCCCTATTTCTCCCAAAATGGGAAATCAGCTTTTTTCTAGCCAATCCACCAAGGCATCCTTGGAGTACTAACCTTTTTAGAAATATGTGTGGAAGAACCACACCTGAAAAGAAATCTGCTTTGTCATCTCTGCAAGTGGAAGAAAGCTCCAGATGTACATTCTCAGAGGGAGAATATTTCGGAATTTTTGGGAATCCTCTGTCTTCTTAAGGCTGAACAGAAGTGGGGCTGAACCCAAGCTGAGCCTCATGATTGGTTGACAAGCAAAAGGAAAAAATTGCCCTTTTATTATTCTATTACACTTCTGATTTGCCCAGAAGTAGCTGCAAAATTTTAAAAAGTAGTCGGTTGGTTTTAGGCCTTTTTTTATGATAGAATGAGAGAGAAAAACTAAAGAAAAAATAAGATCTCATGATAAAAGCCTCTTTTCATACTGCAGTCCTCTATAAACAAGGAGTTGAAAGGTTTGGATAAAGACTGAACTCTTTACTCTTTTTGTAGTCAGAAATGAAAAATATCTACCTTATATTCGTTTCACGACCACCCTGTTGCTCTTATAATTAGTACATACCATGATATCAATATTCTAAGAAACTGAACTACTAGTTATTAAGCAAATCTAAGCATGTCACAGGAGCAGATTACACTCTTGTATGAGTTGTTAAGTTACCAGGATTTGTTCAAAGCAGCAATACTGGTGAATGTTGAAACAATAATAAAGAAGGCCTTAATATAGAATTTTTTATTCCAGAAGAACACAGCTACGAATTATTCAGTGTGTGAACGCATACATATAAATAGATGCAAACACACATTTAAAAGTATTTGGATACAGAAGCTTTTAAACAGAGCACAAACTTAACACAGGAAGAGACAACCACATGGTTACTGTGATGCTGATGAACTGCATCAGAGTTAAATCATAATATTATTAACTTAATAAAAAATGGTTTTAAAAGTATGTCTTAATTCACCAAACTGCTTTGAAAACGTTGCCCAACCCATAGAAAAGGAACCCATACACAGACTAGTTAATTTCACTTCTCTGGTAATATAGTTAATTTCTGTTTCTGCCAGGATAATGCACAATGAAGCAGTAAAACAGGGCTGCAATTATGTAGCATTTAAAGGAAAACTTCTACTAGTGTTTACGGAAAAATCACACTATCATCACATTGTTGAGGAGCTTGTTCATCTTTCTACAAAAGCCTAGAATGTCCCAAAAATTCTGAATGTTTTCTAAAAACTTGATTTTAGAATAGGTACCTTTCTTAAATCAGAAAGAACTTTGGGAGCACCTGTCTCTATTTAAAAGAACTTTAATTACACAGAGCAGCCAACATTCATATACTCTGATTTAAGCAATTAATTTGCTATTATTTAGAATTTTAAAACCTCGATAATAGTGTGAAATGTAAGTTTTTTTGTACCAGAGTATTTAACTTGTGCACTTACTTTCAATTAGATCTGTAAAGATAATTGAGGCAAAGTTCAGTTGCCATCTCTCACTGCCTAAAATCCACAGAAAAAGAAAAGTAACATTGTCAATGTTTTCTGACTTTAACTCAGCTGGGAGGCATCAGTGGTAAGTTTCAACTGCTGAGATGCATTTGATGAAAATCTTAAAAGCAATTGAGTAGTCTAAACTGTTGGCTTTTATGAATTTGTATTGCGAATTCCTCTTTGAAGGCTCTTTACCTGGGAGGCTTTGAAATGCTATTGTTGTGCTAAGCTTCTTGTATTTGGAGATAACAAAAATTAACTTTTCAAAGATTCAGTGGTCTGGAAACTGGGAAGTTATTTAAAAGGTTTATTTCCAAGAGTACAACAACACTCCGAACCCTTAATTATTGAAGACAGTCTCTAATGCTTATCATCTGAATAAGAACAGGTCTATTAATTATTTTTTTAAAAAAAACAGATAATCTGAGCTCTTTCATTTGTGGATTAGTTGGGCATTCATTTTCACAGAATTTTATGGATGATTTGATATTGCCTTTGAAAGGTTGTGGGGCACTGCTGTTATTTACTTCATTTTATCCCTGTAGATTCTTTCATAAAGTCATTAGGAGCACAAAAGTAGCTTCATAGTGAGTTTATCCCTTTCATTTTGTAAGGACTTCCTTAATGGTAAGATACACAAGTTTTTTGATTTTTAAATATAAAGGGCCTGATCCTGCATGGTAATGAATGCTTTTAGTTCCCTTCGAAGATAACAGGCAGCAAGTTTCTTTACCATACTGCAGAAGTCACCCAGCAGGATGCAAATCTGGGCACAGAGTGATTTAAAAAGACAGTATATGTTTTAGTCCCATTCAAACCACATTTCTGCACAAGAAGTTTATTTCAACATAAGACTGAAAGACTAATCAGGCATTCATCTTCTTTCCTGTGGCATATGAAACCATAGATTAACAAACTCAGAAGACACACTGTATACTGCAGCAAGAGGGCCACTGCAGTGCTAGCCCATTCAATCTACCTAGTAAGAAACTGTTAATTACAGCACCACTTTAATTACAGCAAGTAGATGTTGGAATAAACTTCAGTACTATCACAAGCTCACCTGAACTTGAAGAAATGCAATTGTTTCTAACATCTAAAATACAGACATTTGAGAGTTCTCCTTTGTTTCAGCATCTAGTAGTAAGTTTGGAAAAAATACAGATATTTCTTGTTATGATTAGGGGTTTTCACTCAGTATTTCATAAGAATCTTTAATTGTCAGGTTTTTGCATAATAGAGGGCTCATAGACTGAGAACAGCTTTCTACAAACTCAGACCACTAGCAAACAAGCCAAAGCATATCATTCAGATCCAGGATGCAACGTTTTGCCATGAAACGTCAATATGGTACAAAAATAGGGTTGCATCAGAAAAAAAAAAAAAAACAACAAATTTTTGCAAGATACTTGTTTTAAAAATTTATACTGCCAAAAATGGATTGCAGCTTTTCTGCAGGAAAAAGAAATAAAAAAAATAAGATTCATTTTCCGTACAGACACTGTAAAATCTGCAAATGTGAAGGAAATGTTTTGGTTAGTCAGAGCCTACTTGCATAATTGAGAAGCCTCTCAGCAGCCATAACACAGATCTGTTCTTAGGTCACTTACCAAGTCAGCAGAGCAGAGCCGAAAATTGCTAAGTCAAACATCAGAAGAACATCTGCAGTTAACATCCAAATTGAGTAATCTCTAATACTTTTCTAGTCTCTAATACCTTTCTAACTGACCTAATCTACAGAGGCAACATGGTATAACATACACAAACAAGGACACAAGTCCACAAAATAGAGGGAAATGAAGAGACATCCTTTCCTCTCTAATTGGGAAAGACCTGACAACAGATGGCCTTGCCCTTTAAACAACTCTTCAAACACACATGCAGAGTCTGCAGGGTGAGGAATGGACAGTTTGTAGCATTGATACTGATTTCCAGAGTTGTTGATGAGGGGAAACAAGGTCATCTGAGTTTCCCCTTCCTTTCCACATTTTCCATGTCCCCCTCAGCCTGTAAACCAAATGCCTCACGCTTTGCTTCTCAGAAGGGATATGTGCTTGGACTGGCTGACAAAAATATGGGAATTGCATGGGTATTCTAACTACTGTCTAACACTGTAATTATGTCTTAACCAAAGGCAAAAGAAGTATAAATACTTAGCACACAAAGACTTAGGAATTCAGCTAGGATTTATCGCATCTTTAAAATATAAAGTAAAAATCCAATCTTGAATCTGACAAACTCTCTCAGCACCATGATTGTTGGATGTCTGTATGCTTTACCTTCTGGATTCTCAGAGTCTGATTGACCTGGGGTATTTCCATACTCACAGTATCATTACATTAAGCAAAGCAAATTAGCAGGAGAAAAAAATGGAACAGACTAAACCAGAGATAATATAAAACCCATTCAAAATCCACACACCACAATACCACCAGAGTAAAAGAAATAAGAAAAGATTTTTTATTTTTATTTTTCCTCCACACAGCTGCAAAATCCTGACTGTCAGGGATCGATATTAATTCACTGGATGGGTCTTTGGATTCACGAACCCCAGGAAGATGAAAATGACAATGATAAGAGCGAAAATATGCTTCAGAAAACTACTGGAAGACTATTGTTCTTTTCCACTGAAGACAATTGCCCTTTGTTCATAAAATGTCAATCTAACTTGCTACAGCTTTCATAATAAGGACTCATGAGTAGGTGTAAATGAAAGAAGAGTCTCTGTTATTTAAATTTAAATCCTCTTGCAATTCCATGGTATGCAAATTACAGATTATGTTATACACGGATAGAGATGGTATAAATAGATCTAGCAGAGTCTAAGGGGACCTTTTGAATTGTTCTAAGTAACATGCACCACTTCTGAATATGGTCTTGAATACAGACACAGAGGCAAACACAGAAAGGAATGTTTAACTGCTGATGGAGAAACTTTGAAAGTGACTATAGGCAATGCAGAAATGAACAGACTAAGAGAGGAAGATGATACATCCTCCCTTACATTCAGGGTCAAACAAGGATATCAGTAAAAACAGGCATCACACTTTCCGTGGAAAAGAAAGTTTCATAAAATTGTTCAAAATCCAACAGGACTGTTCGCAGTAAAATGTCTCCAAGTGACAGCAAGACCTAACAGCTTGTGAAATCCAACCCTGCTTAGCACCACCAGAGCTGTAAAGCCAAAGAATCCATGAAGGTAACATGACACAGGAAACCTTTAAGTCTATAACGGCGACAAGGATTTTTTTTCCAAAAAACTTCCACAGAAGCATAAGCTTGTTAGTCTTTGGAGACATAACTTATGGCCTAGCCTTTTAAGATACCTTTGTTTCATAACTCAGAAACCAAACCCTTTAGACCTGGAGTTGGAAACTTCAGCAGGTCTGCTAATAATAGTATATTGAACTTGTGTGGGCGTTTAATACTCTGGCCTTTGTTCACCTACTGTAGATGATATATGCTGTGCTGGAGGATAGAATTTTTTTATATTGTCACAATCATCAAAACGGCAGCTGACAAGAAGAAACTAGAGGGTGGGTTAAAAGAAAAGGATATGCATCATCCTGCTTTTGAAAGGAATATTACATATGCGTGTAATAGAATACCAATATTGAAAGTTAAATGCTAGAAAATAACAGAAAAGTACTATACAGCATCTTGGCCATGAGCAAGGATGACAGAATGATAAAGCACTTAGGGACCAATTCATAAGGTTATTTAGGTGTCAAGCAACCTACATTCATTCATTTCAATGGAAAATAAGATACTAAATAGAATTTAAATAACTAGAAGCCAATGTGGATGCAAGACATTTTTCATTTTTTTTAAATTTTCTTGTTTTTTCTTCTGATCATACCTTTCTTAATGGAGACTAAATGTGCAGATGATGTTTTCCACTAATCATGCTCAGCAGCAGAAACATGTTTCAAAATGTAGGCTCAGTACTAAAGATGCAAATACATACATAGCATGAGCAGCATATAACAGTCAAAAGAGGGAAAGACAGGGACAGAAAAAAAGCCAGTTATACAGCAGCCGATAAACTTGTGCAATAATTTTCAAGGCAAACCCATTTTTATAAGCTGGTTTAGACAAAAAAGTCTTTTTTTGCACAGAACATTCTGTAGGCATTTGTGAAGTGCATAGTCAATATAAACAAATAGGTTTGTATCCCATTCCAAAATGCAGAAGGAAGGAAGCACACAACTGCATAACTAAAAATGTTTTTCCTATCCTGTCTGTGATATACAAAATTTGTAGGTAATATCAGTGCACCTTTTCGACAGAGAGCAAAATCTGCATTAGAAACACTTGTGTTATCTGGTTTAAATTCTTTGGATAAAAATCTTCTCGTGACTCTTAAATCAGAAATGCCAACACTATTGCTGGCACTCAAAAAGCCTTTATGTAAATACAGGGATGCTGCAACTCTGAAACAACTGGAAAAAAAAAAAAAGCAGCTTTATAATGCTCTATTAAATATATCCTGACACTAACAGAGATGATGGTGACAGAAAGAAAAGTTAAGCAGCCCACCATAGCCTTGACCTTAAGTCAATGACAAGACTGACACTCCAAATCTGTTCTGGCAAAGTGCATTTCATAGCTGCAAGAAGAAGCCATGGGACACAGTGATTTATAATTCTTGCTCTGCACAAATGAAAGCCCAACATTTTTACACTTGAGTAAAATTGGACCTGGACAATAGGGAACCAAAAACTCATTTGGATACGTGTGGTGTTGTAAAACACATCACCAGGATCTTAAAATCGAACCAGTACCTAATGGCAGGCAGCACTGAGATGGCAGCACAGAGACATATGATGACTGGTTATTGTGCATGTTTAAAATCTCAGTGGTTGCGTTATTGTACAAGTTCTTGTTTTGTGAAAAGAGGGCTGAGCGAGACCTGCAAGCAGGGAATTACAGTAATCCAGACAAGATGTCACAGAAGCATGAATTAATGTTTCAGTATCTCTGTGTGACAATGCTCTCAAACTTCTTATATTTCTTGGTTGATAATAGTTTTGTTCTCCCTGAAGGCACATGATCCCCAAAGAAAAGCCCTCAATTAAAGTTTACCTCTACATTTTGCACAGATGAAGACCAAGGAGTATTTATGTGTGGTACAGTGAAGGAAAAAATCTTCAGACACAGTGTTAACAGCATTATTAAGCACAGTGGTCTCATCTTTTTCATGTTTAAAGCGATTTTGGGGCAGTCAGAACTACACTTCATAAGAAATAGGGATCAGATGCTCCTATTGAGTCTGTAGCAAAATAATGTAAGTCTTCTTTCTAATAGCTGTGCAAGCTTTTTACTTCTGCTCTTCTCATCTTTCCCTGGATCTTATTATCCTCTTTTGTCTATGATGCTTAATCAGAGACACAGCAGTTTAAACTGCTATATGACCTGAGAGATGACTTCTTTATCACCTCTGCACTTTCATAACATAAGTAAGTGACAGATAAATTGTATAAGAAAGCCTAGACTGTGACCTGAGCTAATAATTTTTGTGGGCTAAGTCCTGGCATTGTAAGTCTTACACAGTGCTTGTTCAGGTAAAACCCACATAGGAGGAAGAACTTTATCAGAGTCAAGTCTGAATAAAAGCAGAGAAGGGACCTAAAGATTTGGCCCTTTTTGACCTCCTGCTTAAAATTTCTTCCAAGCATATTGGGCCATATTTTCAAAAGTATTCAGAAGAGTGAAAGCCGTCTCTATGTTATAACACACTACAGTTCCTTACCTCCATTATTGAGGTATTTTCCAACAATTTTCTGAATAAATCAAATATGTTACATAGTAGCAGTTCAACTTTGCCCGTAAAATAATCAAAACTTTACCTTCAGAGATTATTTTGGTTAGAAGAGGCAGAGTTAATACTGAAATACCTCTAACACATCTTGTTATTATATATTTTAAGGTCTATGCTTTGCAAATAAGCTTGGCAGTGCTTACAGTATCAAAAAAGCATATTCAGAACTACAGTCATCAGTCAACAAGCTTCACCAAAAAGGCTAAAAAGTAACCGCATATTTTTTATTTCTGTTCATCAGACTATTCCAGGAAAAAGCGCTTTCTCCCAGGAGAGCCTCAGCCCCACTTTCCAGACACGAAACTCAAAGCGAGTCATTAGGAGCAGCTCTCTGGATCACCTTTCAGACTAAAGGATGCAGGGAAGCACAGTTTGGAAAGTAGCTTTGCAGGAAAAGACTTGGGTCCAGGGGGTAGCGAGCTGGACATCAACCAACAGTGTGTTGTTGCAGCAAAGGTGGCAAACAGGACATGGGGGATACATTACAGTGCTGCCAGCAGGTCAGGGGAGGGAATTCTTCCCCTCTACTCAGCACCGGGGAGGTCACACCTGGAGTTGTGCATCCACATCTGGGCTACCCAGTACAAGAGAGATATGGAGCTACTGGAGAGAGTCCCATGACGGGTCACAAAGATGAGTAACAGACTGGAGCATAAGGAAAGGCTGAGAGAGTTGGGACTGTTCAGCCTGGAGAAGGCTCAGGGAAATCTCATCAATGTATATAAATACCTGAACAAAGGGAGGGTATAAAGAAGACAGAGCCAGGCCATTTTCAGTGGTGCTCAGGGACAGAACAAGAGAGACAATGGGCACAAACTGGAACACACAAGGTTCCCTCTGAACAGCAGGAAACACTTTTCACTCTGAGGTCATGCACAAGTCGTGCACAGAGAAATTGTGGAGCGTCCACCCCTGGAGATATTTAAAAGCCATCTAATACCTCTAGGTGGCCATTTCTGAGCAACGGAGTTAGACCAGATGTCCTCTGGATGTCCCTTCCAACCTCAAACATTCTGTGATTCTGTGAACTGGAGCTGGGCTGCAGCCTTGGAAGCTTCTATGTCCAGGTCCTCACAACTGGAGATATTGGGATCCAAGAGCAGCTACTGGGTAGACCGAGCCTCTGAGCCTCACTGCTCATGCATGGCCATGTTTTCCCACTAATGGACCTCTACCTTGCTCACCCTGCTGAGTGGAGCAGGATGAAGCCATTGGTGCCGCCTGTGTTCATTTCAGTGCTCTGTGTGTCTCAGGTCTGAGCCGCTGGGCATGTACATACATAGCTATGTAGTACATCCAGGTGCTCTGTGTGCTTGTACATATTGGGAAGATGCTTTCAGACTCACTGCTTTTTGGACCTGGGGGCACTGCAGTAGCCTCCCCTCTACCAGACTGTCAGACCCAGCTTAGCATGTTCTTTTCTTACAGAACCAGTTAAAGACAAATTCAGAACTGTTAATTTTGTTGCTTCCCTTTATCTTCTGTACCTCTGATTCAAGTCAGCTTTTTTTTCCCCCATTTTACTTCATATATTCTGCAAAGTAATAAACCTGCCAAATTGTAAAACCTGCTCTGCTCAGCTCAATAAATATGAATCCAAACATATAAAAAAACCCCCGTAGTTATTGTTTGTTATTAACCACTTACATGCTTCATCAAGAACTTCTGTTATCAGTGTTCAAAAGCCTTGAAAATTCTGGCAGTAGCCTCTCACCAGTTTCATTTTGCAGTATGCATAATGCAAATACCATTGCTGCTATATTCTAGGAGCACATTATTAGGAGCATATTGTATTTGTACAGATTGTAAAGGGCCCTATTTCTATCATTACTAGAAAGCAGTTTTTTCTTATGAGCAGTTTGGAAAGTTAAGTTCATCAAAATCACCAACATACAGGATAATTTTGCCTGCTAGCATTTTTGAATGCTTTTCCTCTGCTTAAAATCTCTTTCTTTCGTCTCCTGAATGTCCAGGATTTTTAAAGAAATTTATCTTTCTTTTTTTAATCTATGGTTTTTAAAACCCTTTTAGTATATTCAAGTTGTATTTTCAAACTTCCTTCTTCTATTAGGAAAATAAAAATTTATATTTTCGTTAAGCTGAAAGCTGAGATCCTGTCTTGATAACATGAATAACCAAGCGAGCTTTTAAGAGAAGCAACAAATATTGCAAGATTCACAATGCAATAATGATGGAATGTTCCTCCCATAAAAACAATTTTACACTTCTGTTGGCCAATATAAATCTAATAAAACCCTACTCTCCAATTCTCCAGTTTAAAATTTTGTAACTTCAGAACAAATACATTTTAAGGATTCAGACTTAACTCAGGTATACAGTCCAGGTTTTCTACTTGGCTTTCCAAAGGTAGTTCCTTGTTATGTGACGGAATTTTTACATGAAGTGAGCAAAAATGCTACAAGCATTAGCTCTATGATAATCTGGGTTCAGTTTCAGCTATCTGTCTGAGTTATTTTATGGCATGATACACAGAAATTATTAGCAAATCTACATAGATGTTCAAACCAGAAAAAATTCACACTATATAACATTCTGGATGGAAATGCTATTGTAGTAACTGCTGTGCTATAAGCTGGCATTTTGTAACAACAGGTTCTTCCTTGTACCAGTGATCTTGAGTGAAGCTGGAGAAGACACTGTGGGATATGAACAAGACCTTGTAAGTCAAAAATGTATTTCTCAGCCACTGCAAGCAGCAGCAGCTTTAAAGCTTGTTGGCTGGTGGGAATCTCAACAGAGAAACTTGAGTAGGATTGTGTGTATCTGTGTTTGCATGCATGTAACTCAGATACTTCACTTGAGGCTGCTGAGCAGGTTCGGGAGTCTCCTAAAACTGTGCATTCACACTTACCATATTCATATATATAAATATAAAGATGAAAAGCTAACACACATTTTAATAAGCTGTTACGTTAGGAATTTCACTGATGACCTCCACACACACAGAAGATATAGCGACTCTGACAACACAAAAAGGCTTTTCAGAGTTGTAACAAGAAGAGTTGTAAAAGTTTTTTGGAGTTTTTATAGGTTACTGGCCACGTTTTTCTCTTTTCTGGTACTTTACAGGTAAGTATCCTTGTTTTATTAGTTTTAATCTGATAATAAACAACTCATATTGTTCTTAAAACTTCTGTTGGATTATGTTGTCTACATCTCTTTATTAAAATGGCAAATAAAGGTTTTAGCAGGTCGGACCCCGCTATCGACAAGGTCAGAACCATATCCAGTTACAAAAAACTTTTGACGTTTGGGGGATTTGTTTACTTTTGACAGCAAAAGAAACATAAAGCATAGCACAAATTCTCCTGAATTGCAGGACATATTTTAACAACAGCAAACAGCTATTTCTTACCTGGTCCTCTAACAAAACAAATCATAAGCATCAGAAACTCAAAGGTATATAACAGGCCCAGTCCAAAAATAATTAAATACCCCAAATAATTATTGTCCACTTGGCAATTACAGCAAGGGTACAATCTGTCAAAGGGAACAGAGGGATAATTGAGACAATTTGACAGAAAAGTGCTCAGGACAAAAGAGTGTTGGGACAGATAGATGGAACTATCAGTGTTATAAAGCACTACAGCAGCAAAAACTTCTAAATATAAACATCGCCTGTTGCCTTAGAATAAAAAGTATGGACAGCTTAAAAGAGAACAAATTAAACAGTCAAGTCACATAACGAAATCTGAGAAAGCAAAAGGCTGCCCACAGAGAATCGGGCAGACAATTAGCTGTGCATGAGGTCATTCTCAAAACCAGAAAAAATTGCATCTGCCCAATAGAAAGCATTCAATTAATTCACAAGGCAAATGAGAAAAAGAACATCTTGGTTCTATATAATATAGTAGTTGTATTTTAACATCTCACACTTTATGTCTAGAAACAGAAGATTTAATATTGAATTGATGAAATCATGAAGGCAGCCTATCCATTGCATGCACAGTGAATTTTAAAACAGGAATTGCAACTGATACTGCTGATGGTCTCCACCTCCACAATGTTTTCTTCCGGCCCTGCAGTGCAGACCTTTTTCTCACAGACAGACCTTGTTCTCTCTCTTGTTACTAGCTCTCACCAGCTCCATGGGACTGGTGCTCCTACTACCTCCAGTTCATGTCTCTGAGACTCCTTTGGGTACTTCCTAAAGCATTAGTGCTGTGGGAAAAGAGAGATAAACTGAGGTAATCATAGACCAAGCTATCCACATTCTTATTCTGTTCCGAACATCGGTGCTTACAGCTCTGATACCACCAGAGAAGATATACTTCAGAAACTCATTCTAACAGAGCATTTCTAATTCCTGGCTGTAACCAGGCTTTTCTCATTGCCTGAAATTAACTCTTCCCACTGAGCTGACTGAGTTACATATGCTCCTTTTGGCATCACACTCCGTTCCTGATACTTCAGGTCCAAGTACTAGAGCTGATGGGCTCTGCTGACTCTCCTGAGCTACCTCTAAATACCTCGTGAATTTTCAGGGCTTTGCCATTTAGCACAATCATCTCATGTATTTTCTACTTAAGGTGTAGAGTATGAATTATTACAAGCATAAAATAAAAAAGTTGGACTACGAATTAATCAACATTTCCTCATTGCAATTCAATGTAAAATGTTTACCTAGTGAGGTTATTTCTGATTAGTACAGCTCTGCTGTAAATTTCCTACAAATTACATACTGCATTGCCACCTAGTGAATACATTTGTAAATTTAACTACAATAAAATGAAGTGTACAGGAGTATTTCAAGTATCCTGAAAATTAACATCTCTAGCTTCCTTGTGATAGTTCTGTAGTGTGTAAGAAGGTATCCACCAACCATCTTAACTTTTGTGCCTGTGTGTATGTTTTTCCATATTTTTGCATGTGTACATTGTCCTGCTTAATGACAATGCACATATGCATAATTACGAGTCTATCTGCAATACATCTACTTTGACAGATGATATGTTTTGCCCTATAAAATACAGATGCTGCCACCAATGTGAAGGAAGAATAGAAACTTCTATGTGGTGCTGTCTGTCATGCTTGTTAGCAAATCACCTATGCCTAGGGGAGATCAAATCTGATTTGTTCAGAGTGATGAGGCAGTCCAAATTCTCCTTAGATAAAAGTGTTGCACTCATCAGACTGTGCTGGTCTACTTGGACTTCACTACCAACAAGCTGGCCTACCAGCATATTTGCCATGTTTTCTAAGATAGGTTGTGGGTATAAAAGGTAAGCGGTGGAGCTCCTGGTCTGACAAATTGCAAGTGATATCTTGACAACCATCATATGAGCTTTTATGTCATACTCAAGGCACTTTAAGGACTGACAGGGGACATGGCAATGCCAGACAAGAGCAGACAAGATGAAAATGTGCTGATCAGAGATTACGAAGGCGTAAGGCATTGCTGTACTGAAAACTTTTGAATGTACTCAATCACCCTGTCAACAGAGTTGTTTCAGATGACATCTGCCTCACCGCCGCTCTGCACCAAGCAGGCAAGGTCAAGACCTGCGAAGTTTAAGGACCAGTTTGTCATTATTTTTTCCTGCAGGAAACATCCAGTTCCTAAGCAAAGATGACAAAATGAATTACATGTCAGAGATTGTCTCTTCGGAAAATTCTGGATCCTTACAGAGAGAGACTAATTTAATGCTATAGCTGTTGGTGTATTCTGTGAGTGTGTCTATAAACAAGGATACATCTATGCAAAAATACAACCTAATAACCTAATAAACATGAAACAAGTGTAAATTATTCATGACATACAGATCAGCCCAGATTTTATTTTTTATTGTTGAGTTTGCAATCAGCATTTCACATTTGTGGAGTAGTAAAAAGTAAAGCATGCCTCACTAGCAGCTGGAAATGGACTAAGTTCCTTGCAATGGCATTCTTCATATATGTGGATACATACAGGCAATAGGGTGCAATGAGGTGTTTACCTATAATTTATAATTTTTTTACCTTAAGTCTGTTTGCTTGCATGCCTATACATTTTCATCACATTTACATACCTACTGCCCTCTAGAACAGTAGTGGACAACAGAGCCAAATGCAGCTGATGCAGCTGTGCACCTAACTGCTATGTCATTTACTGATCAAGGGTCATTCTCAGTGATGTACTTCCTGTGCAGGGTTCATTCTTGTTAGTATAAAATAACCAGAATGCACTCAAATACATACAGCGTATAGAACCAGATGTTACTTACATTTCACAAGTTAAACAATGAAAACCGCAACATGGAAGTCCACACATGTCTCAAAATGTTGAATGGAGAAGAAGTTCCATGTCTCGTCTGGTTTTCAAAGAAATGTTATTATACCCTTTAGATATATTTTTCAGCTTCTGGGTATTATGTTTATTACATAGATTGATTTGTAATCTGTTTTTTCTTCTTGACTGAAACCTGTTTCTATGAGTGAGACACTGAAATAATATAATTTTTCATCAGCTTTCTTATAGACTGTAGATAGAATCGTAATTTCATAACGTCCATAGCCTAGCAGGAGTCTGTATTTACTACTTCAAAGCCAAATATGTGCAAAGTTAATGAATGGAGGCAGAGGCACTGCTTCTAACTAATGTTTGTATAGTTCTGGGAGTAAACACTACTCAAACACAGTGCTTCTCTAGGAATATCTTTAAATTAACAAAAAATAAATTGCACAAAAAAAGTGCCAAACTTTTAAGACTACAGACTTATTCATTTTACGTTATCTGTCCATTTAATGCCTGATTAATATTCTAGATTTTATTTCAAAATACTGAACAGACCTAGTTTCCAAGCATGCATTTTTACCTATTATGTACAAATGGAAGTGCCACAGACCATCTAACAGTATAGTGGTACATACATCCCTATAGGGAAATGACAGAAAAAATTGAGTGATATAAATAGAAACAGTTTAACTTTGAATACATGACAAGAAAGAAAATGAGAGTGCTGAGGTGATAAACATCATAAACTGAATTAACACTAGAAAACACAAAGCCTTTGCCAGAGCCAGTATCTGAAAGAATGGCCTATCACTATCATACATTATTGAGCCATTTTTAACAAAGCATTGGATGGTATTTTTGGTATTAGAAAATAACATGGTCCCTGATTCTGTATACTTTTTTACGCATAGTAAACACAATTTGTACATCAGATAGGAAATTTTGCACTATTAGAATTCATGTTTGATCAGTGCAAACTCTGATAAGAGCAATGAATAAAACATAATACCCAATTTTAGAAACTGAGTTACAGAAAAGTAATGGCACTGTTTTAGTCATAGCTCAAACAACAGCAACCATCTTTGTCCCAGAATAGTTTTAGTGACTGAAGAAGCTCCCAGGTGATATATTACCAGGCCATGATTGTATTTCCAGTTCACGGATTACTGAAATTAAGAAATATTAGAAAAGTTTTCTAAACAAATAGTATTTTCTCTCAAAGTATGTAAGTAGTTTCACCTTAAATAATATTTGCTGAGATAAGCATTTTGGATAAAATTTCTTTAAATAATGTCACTTATGGATAAGTCAAAACTTCAAGTTCACTGTTTATGGGAAAGTCTCACAATTTGAGAAACTAACAAAATAAATTATATGGAGAAATCAGCCACAAGTTGTTCAGTGTGTTAGAACACAGGGCAAAGGTAACTCCTCAGAATTCCTTATTTGTCCTCCCTGCTGCCATATTTCCATTAGCTTGTGGTTTGACAAAAGTGCATGAAAGGGGTACGTTTTCAAAAACATTTTAGTTGTCATATATGGGGTTTTTTTGTGGGGTTCGAGTAGTTATGCCATATTATCATCATCATCATCATCATCATCGTTATTTCAATAGTAATGCATGCAATTCTTCAACAGTATACCCAAGATTGTTAGACACATTTTTGCACTGAAATCATATTTTTTAAAGTAGACATAGAAGAGAAAGCTATGCACAATAGTAAAGGAAAAAAATATTTCAAAGACATTCATTTAAGATTACTTTGGTAGGTAGAAATGAAAAGTACCAGGCTCTTAAGAAGCAGGACAGAGGTACTTCAGTCATTCACCCCTCATTCCATATAGCTCTATTCATTCTCTCTGTCTTCTCTAATGTGAGCTGATCTCCCTTAGTGACTCTCACAGCCACTAAATCTCAAGACTTTACATTTGTCTTCCCTAGAGATGCTCTGTAGCTTTGCAGGCACTGGTGGATGCCAGGAGATAAGTCCTCTTACATGGTCATCTTATTGATATGAAAGAGGCATAGGCTGCAGGTCGTTTTGCATATCTCTCAAAAGCAGAAGATGCAGACCTAGAGGCAGTGCGTCCACATAGCGCTACATTTAAGTCCAGGCTATTCAGCTTAAAGTCAGATGTAAGTCAGACTTAAGTCAGTTGTTCAGAAACTAGCCATAGACCATAGCCATTTGCAAAGGATTCTGGGTTCCCACTTCCTATTGTGTCTGTATTTTCACATGATTGGAGTAGGCTAGCTCTACTCCAAACTACCATCTATTTGAAATGTCATATGGTACTCCCTCTAAATATAACTCTGTAAACTATGTCTTTTTCTCTCTACATCTCTGGTAATTCTGCTTACAGGGGAGTCAGATATGATAAATTAGTCCTATTACATTAAGCATGCAAATCCTGTTTTTTTTCTGGTGAGTGAATTGTCAGTACAAGGGTTAATCCAAGCAACAGTACCCCATCTATTAGTCTTAAAACAGACTTCACTCTAACAAGCTAATGGAGTAATTTCACCAGTTTAAGAGACACCCCTATATTTGTATTGCTTGTGATTATGAATTTGAATCTCCAGCTGAAATACAGTCAGCTAGAGCCAGGTACCATATGGTTATCCATACTATAGCTCAATAGATATCCCTCAAGCTACCCAGCTGTCCTTAGTATCTACGAACATAAAGAACACATGGTAGAATATATAATACATCAAATATGTTTGGATAAATAGGGTGAAAGCTGTTAACACAGTTCCTTCCAACAAGAAACATGTAGTGTTTACGTGTACATGCATTGTAAGTAAAAATGCTGACAGATTCTCTTTACACCCACATCCAAAAAGCATTATTTCTATGTAGAAGCTTGATCATTTTTATTGAGTTGCAACAAAGGCATCTGTTACCAGAGCAGCACAAAACATAACACATTTGGATGGAGTTTTGTACAATAACACCATAGTTCCAGGATAATATTATCCAGCTTTTCATCAAGTATTACAGCTCCTTTAAGTAAACACTAAGTGATGTTATTGTTATAGTGATTGACAAGATTTTCAAATGTCAAGTTATGGAGCAATCTAAATTCGCTTATAAATAAAGAGTAGCTAGAAGGCTATTGGGAAAATAAACAGACAATAAAGACACTGGACTTGACCAACTTTAGCAATTTTAGCTCAGTGATGTTTTTGTTCAATATTTTAGAAAATGTTTTCTATGAAAAGGTATATATGAATGGTTTAATGGAAGACTTTGATTTTAGAGTCACATTGAAATGAGGGCTACATTACTCTTGTAGCATAAATATGAATTCAGATTGTGAATAAATAATAGCTAAATTGACCTTTCAGAGCATTACTGCTGTGGATACCCATTGGATCATTGGTCCCATTAGATCATTGGAGAAGTATTTGGTAAATGACCTCTCCTTCATCAGCAGAACTAGTTCACCTACAAGGATATTGCCTGGAGCTCTGTGCCATGCAAAGACACAGCTAGCTAATTCAGGTGGTCATTTGAGAGAAAAGGCACACTTCTCTAACCTTCTTACTTGAGGTGCCCTTAATCTGTAAAAACACAGCCCAGAAGAGAAGAAAATATAGGAAAAGGTATATTTTCTCGAGATTTATCTAGCATATGTGATGAGTCTAACTCATAACATTCCAAAAGCAGTGAATATCAATGATGACAGCAAATATATAAAACAACTCCTTTCTCTCAAGCAAAATCTTCTAGAATTTGAGAAACTTTTACATAGAATGAAAACACACAAAATCTGACACAAAATTCTGTTGTTTCAATCTTCACAGTCTACTTTGCATTCCGTGGCGCTCGACTGGTGTGACCAGGAAAGACTGAGATTATTAAACTCAAATAATCAGACTAAATCCTTGCAAAGTAAGTAAAATCAGACTCACACCTGCCGCTTAACCACTGGCTTGCTCTCCTGTCTCTAGACATCCTATCCTATGATTCAATCAGTACAGAAGGTCAATTTCTGGCACAAAAATAAACCTGAAAATACAGTTGTAGCTCATAACTTTGTATTTATGTGATTTATAACTCAGCCATTTCAACTCAAAATACAGCTAGGAAAATGCTGTCTATAGGGTTTCTGTTCAAGATTCTAGTTTGCTAGTCTGAAGCCAAAAAGATGTATCTCCCACTTAATAGCCCCTGTGCTTAGTATCAGAGTCCAGAGGAACTTGTAAAGAGACAGCAACTGAATGTTTGGTACATTGCTGAAAAAGATTCTCAAAATGAGTTTGACCTGATTTGTACATTTCTTCAGTGGTTCACAAACGCTGCAGGGCTAAGGATACATCCAGTTCAGGTATCATGGAGTAGGAGTTAGCTCTTCACCACTTCTCAACCCTGTTCTTAAAATTTGTCTTCAAAGTTTTTCAACTACCTCCACACTGAACACTATGGGGCTATGATACTTCAGCAAGTTTTACGTGTATGAGCTTGAGTGCAAGATGTAGAAACCAGGCTAAAACAAGGGGCTTGCTTTGCACAGACTAACTACATATGGGAAAACACAGAATGGCATTCATCTGTCCTAACAAAGACTACAGAGAAAATAACTTGGGCAGAGCACTATGCACAGATTTGACTCAAAGTCAGGGCATACACATGGCAAATTACCTTCCAAAGCCATTACTTACTGCTTTGGGGTGTTCTAACCATGAAAACATCACAGTGCTGCACGCATCCATATGCCCTCTAGTCTTAGATAATCATAAATCAGTAAAGATCCTGATTAAAATTCTTGGTAGGCATACACAAACTGCATGAAATAGCTGTAGTCACTGTAAGTTGCCATATTTCTAAAATAACATTTGTATAGTACAAGTCTCTTGTTACCTTCCTTTCAACATTGAAAACTTCAAGCATGCTCATTTAACAATGTCAAGACAACTTTCATATGTGGGGGAAGCAAACAGTAACTTGCTGTATTTGTGCAACAACTTTATTATTGCAATGGATCACGTTTATGAAGACATCATAAGTTACAACGAGTTGTAATAAAAAAAGCAGTTCCAACAATGTAAAGTGGTCTATTACATGTTGCATATGACAACTTTATTGCTGCAGTGGACCAGTATAGCAATTATGAGCAGGATATATATTACACATAACTTGTTTTGAGACAGAATGCTACAACAGGCCAAAATAATACTGTAAGAACGCATTATTACATGACATGTAATAATTATTTTGAGGTTACAAAGTAACAAAGTAAGCTACAAAGTTAAGTAACAGCAATCTGATCTAAAAAAAAAAGTAGTAACAACAGCAAATATATGACTATATATATGACTATATTATTGTTATTATTGACATCCACTTGGTTATTATAATTCGCAGCTGTAATTCCTCTCATTATATATGTTAATGCTCACCAACATATTGCCAAGGATCAAGGAGGATCAAGCTAGGACATGCTACTGCTTTAGGCTATACAAACTTAAAACAAAATTACAACCCACACCCAAATGGCCTTACAGTACAAGCAAAATAGAACACATATAACATATGGAAAAAGATTGCTGGAGAAGACAAGAAAACATGAGACTAGTATGGGAACCAGCGGTCTGGCTAATCACGCTTTAAACATTAGACAATTTTAGCTCACATTGATATGTTTTATGGAGGATGCAGGTGAGGATAACTAAGTTGCTTTGAAAATGTTCACACTCTTCTCAAGCGTAAGAAAGAACATAAGGGTCTTTCTCAGAAGATTTAAGAGGTAGATCATGGGGACATTCACCAGCAATACATCTTTTAATTCTTTCCAGTGTCATTCAGTGAATGAGTGAACATATGTATTGCAAGAAGTCATGAAAGAGATTGAAAGAGAAAAAAAAAAAAGAAAATAATTTAAAAAAACTGAGAGTACAGAGCTTCCACAAATCTACTCAAACCAGAAAACCACAGCACAGGGTCAGGGTCATTTAAAAACGGGTTTTTTTTTAATTAGAAGCATGATGGATTCAAAAGCCTAGGTAACAAAAAAAGGCACAATTAATAAGTTTCCATAGCAAATGCTCATCAGTTGATTATAAAGAAAATTATTCTCAGATTTGTTTTTCACGTGTTTATGTATGTTACTATTAGAAAGTGTAAGTGAAATCAAGATAAAATATAAACAAATTACAGATATAACTACAATACTTAATTAGATTTCAAACCATACTCGTGGAAAATTTCAGATAGCGAAAAGAAGCTAGTCATGCATTTTTGAACAGCTGGTGCTAGATAAGGTCACACAGACATAATTGAGGTCAGAATCTGGCCACTGTAGGAATAGACAGTCTCAGGGAAAGAGGTGAATTTCCTCCTGTGTTTTTCATTAATCACTCAGTACCATTCACAGTGTCGTCTCTTATAGATCCTCCTCAGTAATCCCTTGTCTGTACAAGTCTTTCTCTAGAATATTCTTTCAATGTTGTGCATTCGAAGAAAAATTCTCTTTGAAAATATTGATTTGCTTTTTAGCTGCAGAGATAAAAGTCCACCAGTATCACCATTTATTTTAGCTACAGTCTCTAAGATAACATTAAGTACTGAGGGAAAAAGAAAAAGATGAAGATGCATTTTCACTGCTGATGTAGGAAGAACTGATACAGTACAACAGCTAATTTTCATTAAATACAAGCAAGTTTTAATTCAAAGAAAAATTTTAAAATACTTTCTATCAGTGATACAAGGCAAATCAAGAACCCAGATGGATGCAGAACTGACTTGCAGTTTTGTCTTGTAAAGATACTGCTCAAATTCACCTCAGCTTCCAGCATGTAAAAACCGAGTTTTATTGACCTTGCTGTTGATTTTGCACAGTGTTTTTTCACACTTAGCATGATAATATATGGTATTAAACAACATTGTATACAGTAAAGCATGGATTCATCGTTGCATTTATTTCTAGCAGGAAGTCATGACAGTTAGAAAGCATATCCAAGAAACGAAACCAACTGAGTTCCTATACGGGTCTCAACGCACAACATGATGTCATTTCAAGTCCTACAAAATATTCTCCACAGCTGTGTAGGCTCATCCCACAGGCACAATGATAACAGTCAATACTTTTACTTGAATAACACCCACACCAAAATATTTTTCTTCCATAATTGTCCATTTTATCTAGCTAAAATAAAACAATGTTTGAAAACTATTGTTAATGTACCAATTTTAAGTAGCACATTTTGCTTTTCATGTATTATTAAATTACTTTCCTGAAAATATTTTCTTCTGTTTTCATTCAGCTAACATTAATCTGGATCTTTATTTTTGGCCCTTTTCTCTTCCCTAACAGACTTACACAGAAATACATGACAGAAATAAGAATAAAAATATAAGAAATAAACCAGCTAACAGTACGTACCTGAGTAAAGGTTTCTCTAGGCATTTTGTAGTTTTGCTTCAGAACTGGCTGAAACAAAGGCCATGCTACTACTAAATCAAACCCAATACTGTACGTTAAAATTTTGTGACTTCTGTAACAAAGGATAATAGGTTTCCTTTGTGAAAACCATTTAATTGCAGAGCCTGTGGATCATTTTTGTAAAATAAAAATAATATTGCTTTAGGCTTTTTAACCCAGCTTGGGTAAACTTAGACTTTATGAGTGCCTACAAGCTGAACGTTGTCATACATGCAGTCCAAGTATCTCCTCTTACTAGAAATAGAAGACCAGCGACATTGTTGATTAAGTGTAATTGAGTTTGGCTCATCATATATTGAAAAGCAGTAATGAGAATGGGCTGAAAAAGTGAAAAAAAACCTATAAAAACACATATATCCACTTCCTCTGGTAGAAGCAGAAGACAATTTTTTTCATGTTGTTCAGAAATAACAGCTGGGTGATGATCAGCGACTGCTTGAATGTCATCAGGCTTGACCCCGCATTGTGCATTTTGCTGGCAGCAGGCGAGCCTATGGACCGAAAAACAGTCACATAACTATGACAACATGTTGAATGGTTTTAAACTATTGCTAATGGTTCATAATGAAAAGTTTGAATGGCAGGAGCAGGATTAAAAATTTAATTGTTACACATTTTATGATTTCTATAAAGAAAGGCGGTTTACAAATTCTTCCATAAGTTGTTTACTATAGTAGATCCGAAAATGCACTCTTCACAAAAATGCCTCTCTGCCATTAACACACTTTTGACAAAAACATAGATATTAACAAGGCAACATGTACAGATGCTGCACGTGAATACCAGAGGCATACACGGAGCTGGCTTTTAACATCCTGTATCCCGTGTTCCCACAGTCCATAGGCAGGGCCTGGCTGGCTCTGGGTCTCTGCTGGTGCCCAGGCACCACTGGTGATTTCACTGAGGGATCGTGACCTCTACACAAGGAGGCTGGCTGTCACATATAGATGGATACAATCATAGAATGGTTTGAGTTGGAAGCAACCTTAAAAATCATCCAGTTCCAACTCCCACCAGACCAGGCTGATCAGGGCCCCATCCAACCTGGCCTTGAACACTTCCAGGGAGGGGGCATTCACAGCTTCCCTGGGCAACCTGTGCCAGGGCCTCACCACCCTCATCGGGAAAAAATTATTCCTAATACCTAATCTAAATCTTTCCCCTTTCAATTTAAAGCCATTCCCCCTCACCCTATCACTCCCTGCCCTTGTAAAAAGTCGCTCCCCAGCTTTCCTGCAGCCCCTTCAGGTACTAGAAGGCTGCTGTGAGGTCTCCCCGGATCCTTCTCTTCTCCAGGATGAACAACCCCAACTCTCTCAGCCTGTCCTCACAGCAGAGGTGCTCCAGCCCTCTCAACATCTTCGTAGCCCTCCTCTGGTCCCGTTCCCGTTTCCCTCTCACAAAGTCGTTCCCCCACACGCCGCCAGCAGACGGGGCGGGACGCAGCTCCAGCCCGGCCTGCCCCCCTCGCCCAGGGTGGCCGCTCCCCCGCCACGGCGCTCTGCCCCACCGCCCGCGGCCGCGCCGCTCCGCCGCTCCGAGCCCCCCGCGCATGCGCGGCCACGGCGCGTGGGCGGTGCAGCGGGGCCCGGCCATGGCGGCGGGACGCGGCGGGGGCCGGCGGTGGATGGTGGTCGCGCCCCTTCTGCTCGGCGTGTGGCAGCTGGCGGGCGCCGCCTCAGCCGCCGCTCTGCCTGTGGTCATCAACACCTGGGCGTTTAGGAGGGCGGCAGAGACAGGTGCCCCGGCGGGGGACCGGGCAGCGCCGCTCGCTCGGTGCTCCTCCTGCTGCGGGGCCGGCGGGGGCTCTGGGCGCTGGCTCAGGACCAAGTTTCTGAGGCGTGGTCATGCGTACGCGTGGCGAGTAGGAGCGGGCTGTGTCCCCGCTTCCTTTAAACGGCGCGGGCTGCAGCGCACCCGCAGCCCCGGCGCGGCCCGACAGGCTCCCCCCGCGGGTCAGAGCGTGCCCCGCGCCCGCCCGTCTGCTTGGGCAGGGCCCGCAGCGGGACTGGGAGCAGCGGGGCTCGGGCCGGGGTGTGGCGGGGGACCCTCTGTGGGAAGGGCGCCAGTACCCGCGCCGAGGTTTGCGTTGAGGGGGCTGTGTCTTTGAGCCCTAGAGTTGCCCAGGAGCCTGCAAGCAGATGGTTTCACTTCAAAGGTTGTTGGGGCGGTGGGGGTGCGTTTGGAAAGAAAAAGAGAAAAGAGAGTTTCGAGCTGTGGTTAAAAGTATTCATTCCACAGACATGGAGCACCGTGCTATGAGGACAGGCTGAGAGAGTTGGGGTTGTTCATCCTGGAGAAGATTCCGGGGAGACCTCACAGCAGCCTTCCAGTACCTGAAGGGGCTGCAGGAAAGCTGAGGAGGGACTTTTTACAAGGGCAGGTAGTGATAGGACAAGAGGGAATGGCTTTACATAGGAAGGGAGAAGATTTAGGTTAGTTATTAGGAGAAATTTTTCCTGATGACGGTGGTGAGGCCCTGGCACAGGTTGCCCAGGAAAGCTGTGGATGCCCCCTCTCAGGAAGTGTCCAAGGCCAGGTTGGATGGGGCCTTGAGCAATCTGGTCTGGTGGGAGTTGCAACTGAATGATCTTTAAGGACCCTTCCAACCCAAACTGTTCTATGATTCTTTCGGTAATAATGTGATTTACACTCCTGTGGCTGTTCACTATGGTGATTTGGTTTTAATTATGCCCTTCTGAGATTCATTCCTGTCCCCAAAGTTTTAAATAGTACTGAATATTTGGAGCTTTTGTTTTGCTTTGTGATTTGTTATTGACAGTCAAAGCAGTTTTTGTTACGGTTACAGAGATTTAGTTGTGGATACTTATTAAAAGGCTTTGTAGGCTTTTTGAGCATAGAGAAACCTTACTAATGAAATCAGTTATCTAAAGAGCTTTGTATAGGTCCAAAGTGAGAGTCATGCATGGTCCTTGGTTTGCAGCTTTTGAAAACTTGTGCTAAGGCTACTCACAGCAATAAAAATAATAGGAATTGAAGCAGTGCTCCTTGAACTGGTGTTTATAATAAGGGCAAACATGTGGCGTTTGATGCTAGGTATTAAGTTTTACTTTTCCTTGGTGCAGGTGATTTCATGCAGTTGCATGAAGCATTTGCAAAGACGAGGCTTCTTGAGATGGTTGAGACAGCCATAGTAACTTACTTGGCGGAAAAGAGCTGGGTTGTCTGCTTCTGCTGCCTGCCCCGTGCTGGGTCTGGTAAATGGTGGAGCACCAGAGCTAGCATAAGGAGGAGGAAGCAGGATTGCAGCTGTCAATGGCAGCAAGCGCAGGCATCTTGGAAAATCTTGGCTGAGGTGCATCCTTTTGAAATATCATGTGCCAGGCCTTCAGGCCCAGTTTATTCAAATCATCTTTAGACACGAATGTAATGTCTTACAAAACTGCACCATGAGCTAGAGCCTAAAGTATAGAAGACTAAGGGTTGAATAGGAGAATTTGGAGACTGTAATTTCTTGTATATAACTTGCACTTTTTTTTTTGTTCTTATGTAGTTATTGATATAGCTGTGTATCATTTTAGATCACTGTGTTTTAGATCTTGTTATGCAGCTGGACACAGTAATATATGAAGCTTTAGAGGGCTGCTTGTTATAACTTATATCTCAACAACAACAAAAGTTTTGCTTCCGTCCTCCCTCTTCGCAAAAGGCTTTAAATAATGATAGAGTAATGGTTGGTTTGTGGAGAGGAGATTATTTTGTATTTAGAAGTTGTGATGATTATAGTAAAAGTCAGAAAAAGAAGCTGAATTTTTCAGTCAAAACCACTAATCAGATAATGCAAGAAAAAACGTACTTGTAAAATAATGCTTTACATTCTTTTGAATACATTTATATTTTAACTGTAAGTTATACTTTACTTTTTTTATCCACTTACATTGTGTATCTTAATCACGCCCATCTTTAAAACATTCTTTAGTAGTGGAGACTGTTTTCACTGGTGACATTTTAATTTTTTGTATTGATTGCAGCTTGGAGAGTATTACAGTTGGGAGGTTCTGAGCTGGATGCAGTGGAGAGAGGCTGTGGTCAGTGTGAGATTGATCAGTGCGATGGGAGTGTGGGATATGGAGGAAGCCCAGATGAAAGTGGAGAAACAACACTGGACGCTATGATTATGGATGGGTAAGAAAGCTACATGGAGGAAAGAATTATCTCTGTAATTTTTAGCACAATTTAAGGGTTGTTACAGAGATCTTGTTGGTTTAGGGCTGATTATGGGACGACTTATATGTTAACTTCTGAAAGTAGGAAAAATACCTATCTAATTGGTGGAAGAGTAACTAAGTGTCTTTGTTGTTGGATTTTTACATTTAGTGCAGTAATCCAGCTCTAGATACAGCAGCTGCAAAGCAGATGGTTTGTAATAGTGTAAGTTTTCCCTTTACATTCATTCCATAAATATTTCACTTCTGGAGCAATTATCTTCTATACTTTACCATTTAAAGCTGTCCTGATTAAAAAGTAGTTGCAAGTGTTTGATTCTTGTTATGAGTTTATGTAACGGAATAGTTACTCTACTGAAGATATTGCTGTGGGTGGAGTTATTGTTGGGCAACATCCCCTTGTCTGTGGAAGGAAACAGTATATGTATGAAGCTTTTCCTTACTGGTGTGATGCCATCTGCCTGTGGCATAGAACAATTAAAACAGTATGTTAAAGAAGGAAGCTTTCTAATTTAACTGAGAACAGATTTAAGTAATAATAAAAAAATATTGAACAATTATTCTTGTATTTTAATAAGTTTTTAAATATTTTTTTTTCCAGCAACACAATGGAAGTTGGGGCAGTTGCGGATCTCAGACATGTAAAAAATGCAATTGGTGTAGCACGAAAGGTCATTGAATACACTAAACATACATTGTTAGTGGGAGAGTCAGGTAATTATTCCTTCAAGTGTTTCCAAGTCAATATCCTCTTCTCAAAACACTTCCTGTTAAAATGGACATAGTAATCTTGGTAATATGGGTAGAAGGATTTCCTGACAATCAAATAAATCTGGTCAAATAACTCAGAAGTGTTTACTCTCTATGAGACAACTTTTATTCCATTATTTGCACATGAAAAGAAAAATACAATATCATGATCTTTCCACCAATTTTACTGAAAATATTAACTTGTAATCCCAAGGCTTTACTGATATCACTGATGAAAGGTGTCAAAGATGATTTGATACAAGACACTATAGAAGCTGTTAGATGTAAATATTTCATTTTAAACCATGGAGTAACATTTTCTGAGGAATGACAGAATTAGTAGACACTGCAATTACATTTTACTATTTCAGTATATATTGAGCACAATTACTGTATGTCATTGTTTAAAAACATTAGTAAGAATTTGAATGTAAAAATTACTTTAGGGGTTGTACTCTTAGGCACAACAAAAGAGAGAAAGCAGCCTGGAGGAAGAGTTGAACTTTTAATATATGAGTTGCTGCTGTTGAAATAGTACTGGTTTCAAGAGATGTGCATTCCAGGAAGGTATATGAATAGTGAATGGAAGGTTACTTGGCTCACAGTTAAGGACTTTGAGAATGTATCTGCTAAGAAAGGCACATTTACTTGGCACTTGTGAGGCCACACCTTGAATACTGTGTTCAGTTTTGGGCTCCTCACTACAAGGAGATTGAGGTGCTGGAGCATATCCTGAGAGAGGCAACAAAGCTGATGAAGGGTCTGGAGCACAGGTCCTGTGAGAACCTGACTGAGGGACCCAGAGTTTAGCCTGGAGAAGAGGAGGCTGAGGGAAGACTCTCTACGATAACCTGAAAGGAGGTTGTAGTGAGGTGAGTGTTGGTCTCTTTCCCAAGTAACAAGTGGTAGGATGAGATGACATAACTTCGGTTTGTGTCAGGGCAGGTTTAGATTTGATATAAGAAAAAAATTATTTGCTAAAAGAGTGGTGAAGCGTTGGAACAGGGAAGTGGTGGAGTCATCATCCCTGGAGGTATGTGAAAAATGTGTAGATATGCGCTTCAAGGCGTAGTTTAGTAGCCTTGGTGGTGCTGGGTTGGTGTTTGGACTTGGTGATCTTAGAGGTCTTTGCCTTAATGATTCTATGAAAGAATTGTGGATATTAGCATTTGAGCATGAAGGGTGAGTCAAGTGCTTTGAAATCCATAGGAAAAGGTAAATGATTTTTGAAGGAATTATTGTGTATTAATGATAGAGAAAGTGCAACAGAGGTTTTTTTGGTGAAGTGGAATAGAGCAGTAGAGGGAGATGAGGATGGTGTTTGACAGAAGGTCTGAATAGAGATTCTGTTTAATTAAAGCAGTTGACCATATTAGGTTATAAGTGGCTTTGTTACCACATTTCAGAGCTGATGCTGAAAAAGAAACTGGTCAACTGTTAAATAGAGAAGGAAGAAATGCTTATATTTCTTTCGCCATCATTGGTAGCTATTAAAATATTTTCCATTTCTGTTTGGTACAACGGAGCAGAAAAGATAAGGTGAAGAAATGGAAGAACTAAACTGTTGATTTAAAATGTGTTTTCAAGCCTAAGAAGATAGGTCTTTGCGTAATGGAGTCATGTGGACAAGACTGTTACACTGAGTCCTTGCTTTCAGTGAGAACTTCCTTGAAAGAAACTATCTAGCAGTAGTAGCAAAACAGCGAGAGAAAAGCTGAAAATATATCTGAATTGAATACAGTGATAAATATTAGTGAATTAATCAAAACAATGGAGAAATTGAGGAAGAGTAATATTTCTTGTGAAGGAATGTATTTTCTGTGGAAGCAGAAACTTGTATAAAGGAAACTATAGTAGTCTTTACCAGGTGAAGACTGATAAAGAGAAAATAGAGCTCTAGCTTCAGAAGAATACATTTGAGCCTTCAAATCAGCATGTGAGAAAAAAAAAGTTTATTTTTTAAATAAAAGTATTTGCATTTTCACCAGAAAAGCTAGCTAGAATAGTAAAACCCTTTCATATAAATATACATAACCTCTGCAGGCTTTTTTTATTCAACATGCAGAATTGCTGCAGTTATTCCTTATTTTTTTCCCCTGATAACTAAGCTGCACTTTGATTTGAGTATATTTAGTGATATAGTCCAGGAAATTCTTCTTATCTACGAGCTGTGGCGTACATTAAATTTCAGTTGATATTTTTTTAATGTCTGAGCAGTACATTGTTCCTGGTGGTAAAGTGTTAATGAAAGTAACATGAAGTTTTTGATTTCAGTGTTAAAAACACTTTTGGAATCTGTTAGAGTGTCATGCCGCCTGAATAGTCTTCACAGTTCTGTTTACTTTGACGCAAAAACCTGAAGTTTATGTATTTTAAAACCTTTGGTACATAGAGAAGTTAAGGAAGACAATGTATTACGTAATCACAGAATGGTTGAGGTTGGCAGGGACTTGAGGTCTTCTGGATCAATCCAGCTGCTCAACTAGGACCACCTGGGGCTCGTTTCCCAGGACCATGTCAGATTTACTTTTGAGTACCTCTATAGAAGGAAACTCCGCAACCTCTGGGCAACTGTCACCCTCAGAGTGTAGGAGTGTTTCCTACTGTTCAGAGGGAACTTCCTATGTTTCAGATTGTGCCCATTGCCTCTTGTCCTGTCATTAGGCACCACCAAAAAGCGCCTGATTTGGTGCACCTCTTCAGATATTTTTGTGCACTCATGAGATTCTTTCAAGCCTTTTCTTCTGCAGGCTAAACAGTCCCGGCTTTCTTAGCCTTTCCTCATAGGAGAGATGCTCCAGTCCCTTACTCGTATTTGTGGCCCTTCACAAGACATTCTTTGCAGTATGTCTGTGTCTCTCCTGTACTGAGGAGCCCAGAACTGGATACACTGCTCCAGGTGTGGCTTCCCCAGTGCTGAGCAGAGGGGATGCATCATCTCCATTGACATGCTGGGAAAATTTCTAATGCTGGAGCCCAGCCTGCTCTGTTATCTGCCTTTTGCTGCAAGGGCATGATGCTGACTGACATTCAGCTTGCTGCCCTTCAGAACCAGGTCTTCTGCCAAGCTGCTTTACCGCTGGGTGGCCCCATCATGTACGGCTGGATGGGATTGTTTCTCCCCAAGTGTAGGACTTCGCATTTCTCTTTATTGAAACGCATGTGGTTCCTATTGCCCTATTTCTCCAAACTGTCTTTGGATGTCAGCATAGCCCCCTGCTGCTTCAGCTACTCCTCCCAGTTCTGTATCACCTGCAAAATTTTCTGAGGGTACATACACTCTGTGCCATTGTCAAGATCATTAATGAAGATACTGGACAGTGTTGGACTCCATATTGATCCCAGTGGCACAGTGCTTACTACTGACTCCAGCTAGACTTCATACCACTGATCACAACCCTCTGAGCTCAGACCTTTGGCTAGTTTTCAGTTCACCTCACTGTCTGCCCATCCAATCAATAATTCATCATTCTCTATGAGAACCTTACGGGAGACAATGTCAAAAACCTTTATGGAAGTCGAGGTAGACAATATTCACTGCTCTCCCCTCATCTACTAAGCCGGTTGTTTTATTTTAGATGCTTATCAGGCTGATCAAATATGACTTCCCTTGTTTGAAGCCTTGCTGACTGTTCCCAGTAACCTTTCATGTCCTTGGAAATTTTTTCCAGGATTTGTTGTTCCATCATCTTGGTGATCGGGGTGAGTCTCACCAGCCGGTAGTTCCCTGATTCCTGCTTTTGCCACTTTTGAAAACAGCAGTAGCAGGTGCTTTTCTGAGGTCTTTGGATACTTCTCTCAGTCACCATGATAGTTTGAAGATAAATGAGAGTGGTCTTGTAATGACATCTGCTAGGTCTGTCAGCACTCATAGTTGCATCCCATCACAGCCCATGGATTTGTGTGTGTCCAGGTTGCTGAAGTATTCGCTGACACGATCCTGTTTCACAAAGGATGTGTCCTGTGCTCCATACTTTGCCACTGATCTCTAGGGCCTTGGATTTCTGAAGGCCAGTAACAATGAGGTGAAGAAGGTATTCAGTAACTCGGGCTTTTCAATGCCCTGTGTTACTAGTAGCACCCCTGCCTCCAGTCCACGGCATGCCCATGTTTTCCTTTTGATATTTAGGTTCTAATTCAGGCCTTTCTCACTGCTTTTGATACCCCTGGACAGATTCAGCTTCAGTGCCTCTTAATTTCCTCCCAGGTTACCTGTCCTTGCTTAGATCTTTTATGTCTTCCTTTTCATGTTTGAGTTCGCCTGGAGCTCCTTGTTCTCCATGTAAACCTCCCAACGTTTTTGCCTGACTTCCTGCTTGTTGGGAATGACTGCTCTTGACCTTGGAGGAGATGATCCGTGAATATCAACCAACTTTCTCAGACACCTCTTCATTCCAGTGTTCATTGGACTTTTTCCCTACTGAGGCCAAATTCTGTTCTCCTGAAGTGCAGGCTTGTGATCTTGCTTTTTGCCCTGCTCCCTCTTCTCAGGATCCCAAATCCCACCATATCGTGGTTGGTGCAGCGAAGGCTGTCTTCGACCTTCACATCCCCAACAAGCCCTTCCTTGTTTGTAAGTATGAGGTCCAGCACAGCACTGCTCCTCATTCACACTTTAGTTGTCATGAAGTTGTCATCGATGCTCTCCAGAAACCTCCTGGATTGTTAATGCTACTGCATTGTCCCTTTATCACATGTTGTTTAAAGTAGCCATGGCTCTGATTAGTCTTAAAACTAAAAGAATTGCTAGTCTTTTAATGTTCAAGAATATCTGCACAGTATTTTCCCCATATATATATGGGGAAAAAAGTACCCAAACAAAACTAGTAAATAAAAATGTTGGATAGTGTGAATGAGCAGGTTCTAGGTCTGGAAATGAAAAGTTGGGTCAGAGGCTGTTAACACAAAACTAATTATCCAGTGAACAAAATCATTCAAATTCGATAACCTTTAAAGCCTGAAGTCATATTGTTGCATCATTTTCACCTAGTAAACAATATTTAAAAATGTACATTATTTTGCCCCCAAAAGAACACGCAAAAAAAGGCTTTAAGAATAATACACATTGGAGAAGTGAAGAATTCGTATCTTATTGCATCAGGAAGCTGATCCTGTGAGATATATTTGAACAGTTTTTAGCTAATCACAAGCTATGATGAAAGCTTGAGCCACATTCAGTGAAGAGGATGAGAGTGCAATGGTGATAAAATCTATCTTGAACAAACTCATGAAAGTCAAACCTGGTGACTTCTACTTTGGCTGTTGTAGATGTAAGCCAGAATATAACCACAGCTAGTGTGTTTTTACAACTAAGGTTTATAATGACAGTGGTGTACGTAAAAGTTATCTGGTGTATCTTGTGTGGAACAGATACAGACAACCGCATTGTTGAGTTCTTGTGGTGTTAAAAGAGCTGCTTTCTCCACTACCTAATTTCTTTAGGAAAGGTCATAGAAAACTGGCGATGAAGACCAATATAGAACTGAGGCTGGTGAGGGACGTTCAGTGCAGAAGGATTACGAGCGGGGAAAAAAAAAGAATAATTTTGTTTATCGTCTGCCAAGAAATTTTCAAGTTTGTCTCTAATAGATAGGAAAGTTTCATAATCACAGTGTGCCTGACCTTTTCCCTTTTTGTCCTAACAATACTTAGGCCAATAAACCAAGTAAAAACTTCAGAGAATAAAAATGACCAACTTTACTTCCTCAGATAGAAACAAGGCTTCAAAAGTCATGAAAAAATGACTGACAAATGTGCACAAGCACAATTTTACCTAAAAAACCCCAAAACCCTGCCTATTTGTTCTAGAAATGTGAAACTAAGTATATGTTTAGTTGAAGTTCTCAGTTTTCTTTTGATTTTGAGTATAAAGAGATTTTTATTGGGTCAATTTTTAAGAAAAACACAGAACAACTGTCCAGAAATAATGGAAGGCTTTTCTTAATACTTGGACGGGAGAAGCTTGTTTAGCTGTGTGTTACCATGACATTATTATCAAGGATTAGTAATGTAAATTGTTCAAGCACCTGAATCTAGCAATAATATCTGTTAGTAGGTGATAGCAAAGGTATCTACAACTAATGAATGAAAGAACAGTTGATCTTCTTCCCTTTCCCCTACTAGAAAAGCCATTCTTGGAAGTGCATCATTCTTTCATTGCTTGTGTTGGTATTTCTTTTGCTCCCTTGACACATACTATATTAATTTGCAGAACAAGGAAGCAGTCACTTTTAAAACTGCAAGGAAGTATAATATGATGTAAGCTAGTGGATTGGTTTCTGCAAGAATCATTGTTTTAATGGCAAATGTGCTGTTATGTTACTTACATTTCATAATAGACTAGCTTTTTAAGGAAAATAACACTATTATTTGTATCATTTATTTAAATATTTCTGTGACACACACAGCTTGGACCACTCTTGCTCCAGTTTATTTGTGTCCAGTATATAGCAGAGTTGAATTTGTTTCTCTTTGAATGGTAAAACTTAAGTGAGTTAACAGACATATAGTAAATTGGGGAAATTTGATATTGCCAGTGAAGAGAGAGTTTGTTAATGCAGTTGTGCCTCACTGAAATGGCTGATACTGCTTTCTGAAGGTTAATTTCTCGTCTCCATAGAGACTGTAGAATTTCTTGATTTCTAGATAACATTGCATGAATGCATTATCATAAGATACATAAAAAGTGTGTAAATTAATATTTTTTTATTTTGTTATTGGTTTTTAAGCCTCCCTGTTTGCTGTACGAATGGGATTTCCATATGAAGATTTAACTACTCAGAAGTCTCTCTCTATATATTCAAAGTGGCTAAATCAAAGCTGCCAGCCAAACTACTGGAAGGTACAGTGCAGTGGTGATAGTGAAGGGCGGGTTTAGAAAGTCACTGATGCAGCGTTGATCCTTTCTTTCAGCTTGTATAGATGTTGTGCTTTCCATGTGAAGAATGTAATAAATTGCTTATTAAAGCAAAACAAGCTTGGAATTACCTTGTATTTCGTAGACTCAAGAAGAATATACATCTGGTTCCTACTTCTTAGATCCTGCTGGTTTTGACTTTGCTGCAGTAGCATTTTGGTGTGAGAATAGTTTTTTTCAGTTCTAAATTTAGACAGGACTTCTCAAACTAAGTAAAGCAGTGAGTGTATTTATTGGTGCATGTATAAATATCTGAAAGAAAATCTTACAGTAACAATTAAGATCCTTACATAGTTAAGAGAGGGTTTATGCAGACCTGCGAACACATCCGATTCAGGCAGCTCTCCATGTGAAACTTGGTTGTAGTCGTGAGGGCAGGTCAGGTTGTTTTTTTTTGTTGTTGTTTTGTTTTGGGGTGAGTTCGTGTTGCAGATTCCTGCATGTTTGTACATTGTCTTCATTGGTTCTTGGATATGAAATATATTGCTGAGCCATTTTAATTCAATACATATTCTATTTTTCAGTTGGGAAAATATCTTGACTATAATACAGACTTGACAATAATATCTTGACATGAATAAAACAAGCTCTGTTCATCTGGTTATTTTTTTTAGATTGAAAATTTTCTTCATTTTGCTGAAGAATGAGGTTTGGGGTTTTTTTTGAAAATCATGAATTTGAATTACATGAGTTTCAAGAGGAAACTTTTTACCATATAATGCCAGTCAGTCTTTACTATTAAAGTGGAATACGTTGTAGGATTTCAGTAGAACTGTATGATTTAAGTATTGGGCATTTAATACATGTGTGGTAGATCTTAGGTAATGATTGTAGTATTTTTAAATTTACCTGTAATGAAGCATTATATATTATTCATGCAAATAAAATAATTACAGAATGTGGTACCAGACTCCTCAAAATCCTGTGGACCATACAAACGACCTGAAGAAGTAACTTATAAAGAAGAACAGAACATCTCACAAAGAAGTGGTCATAATCATGATACTATTGGTAACAAACTTTGGTAACTTTGATGCTCTATTTTTTTCTTAATTCCCCTAAAGGTTATATTATACTGAATTTTAAAACAAGTATTTCATATATGCATGATTTCTTTTTTGTAGTGGTTTCCAGATTGTGTTACTTACCTGTTAGGATGGAAGGCCTAAAATTAGAATTTGGTTTTTGTGGGTTTTTCTTTTTCCAGTGCACTGGCTGCACAGCCATTGTTTTATTTTTTTTGGCATTAGGTGTTTGTTCATTGCCCTGCTGCTTTTCCCTCGTATATCTTGGCATAATTACTTGGGCAGCTATGAATGCTTAGAAAACTGATCAAGGTTAAAAATTATTATTTTTATCTTGATTATAGTTAACTTTGGTCAGTTCTCCCCTGTAGCTGCCAGACCAAATTAAAAGGTTTTGCTGTAGTAAAAGAAATGAGTAAGCAGTTAGTTTACCAACCAAACGCAATGTTTGTCCAGCAGTCCTTAAACTTATAAAGCTTACTTTCATTTTTCTTCTGTTCTTGCTTTGGACTAAATCAATAAATTTCTACAGCAACTACTGTGCTTAAAACAGCAGTAGTAGTCCCCAAAGACTTCAAGAGTTTACTGATTGAGTACTGTTAATTGCTAAGCCTATAAGCTGATTAATGAGCGGATCAGAGAAAGGACTGGAGCAGTTAGATTCATGTCTTTCAAAGCTTTATACTTTGTAGTCTTGAAACTTACATTTTCTGGTTTAGTCTGGATTTTTCTCATTTAGCAATTCAGAACTTTTTACCTGACAGTATTTGCAGTCCCAAGAATTGACTTTTTTTCAAGTGTGAATCTTTCTTCTTTGTTTACAGTCCACTAATAACCAATTAACGTTTTACAGAAGTCAGGCAGGTTACCAAATTCTTAAGTTGGTTGGTAGCTCTCTTTACTGAGATATACAGTCTTCAGTATGTTCTATAAAACTCAAATTGTGGAATGTCAGGATGAGAGGGCAATCTGCTAAATACAGTTCAAACATTGATATATCATTAAGTGTCCTAAGCTGGCTTGTAGTAAATGATGATGCTTATAGTACTTCAAGTTCTCTCCCTCCATTGTTTGTTTTATATATGAAATATCTCCTTGACTAGCGCATTTTGAGAAGTCTTCATTTAGAATGCATTTAGTAAGTTGGTAGGAACTGATGCCCTTCCAGTCTTTTTGCAGAGGATAATGTTGGCCATAGAGTTGGTGCCTCTATGCTTCTAGCTTCTCTTGGTCAGGAAACTTATATGAGAAGGAGGTACTGCTTAGTGAGATCACAGAATTCAAACTCTGCTCCCTGTTTTTTACTTTGTTCTGGAGTTTGCTAGCAGCAACTTCTTCCCTCTCTTAAAGAGATGAAGTCTTACTTTTTGGAGAAAGAGTTAATCCCAAATCTTGTTCCAGATGCCAGTCTAAGCTACTCTGAGGTGGCAGTGGCTTCCTTGTCAACACAACATTAGCGATGGGTGGGCTCATTGACACATTTGATTTTCTGTTATGTAATTCTTGTTACTTTGGTAGGCAGTATTTCACCTTTTGCCAAATGTAAGCTCTTCATTATGACTTTTATTTAGTCTCCCCTAAGTACCATTTATAGTTTCCAAACTTTGTTGTTCTGATGGTACTGGTGCAGATGTCATGTTACTTGTTGTCTGCTGGTTAGTATGGGTGTTTATCAGGAGATAGTGGCTGCTTGGGCAGCAGTAACATACAGCTCTGAACACTGTGGTACTCACTGATTTAGATTCCATTCTGAGCTCTTGTAATACACCCAAAAAGTTTACAAATACATTTTAGAAAGGACTTGTTTTCTTTAAGAGTACAACTTTCCTGTATTTTAGGGGATCAGTAATTTGAATATTGTGAGTATTTTGGTAACCGTAGTGTGAATTTTTGCGTATGTTTCTAAATAGGTTTCTTTTGAAAATTTTAGGTATGGTTGTAATTGGTGCAAGTGGATCTGTGGCTTCCGGGACATCTACTAATGGTGCAGTCCACAAAATTCCAGGGTTAGTATCTAAAGTTTTACAAAAAAGCCTTGTTCTACATCTCATCTCCTATATTAAGCTTATCCTATATTAAGCTGAAGTTTTATGTTTTAGATTGCAGTGATCAAAATTGCCTTGCTTATTTCTGGGCACTGTTTTTCAGCTGGCTTAATTCACCATAGAGGGACACAAACAAGTGGCAGAGTTGTGAGGCAACCTGTAACACAAGGCACTGCAAATAAATGCACATTTCAGAGGTGCACAGTCTCCAAAGAATTGTACATAGACTCAGAGCCCCAGGCCTGTATTTTGCCTTCAAGAATTTTTTTTCTACCCAGTTAGGAATCGTGTGTGTCAACCAAGTCAGACAACTTCTGGATTTAGCAACAAATTACTGAGCATACTAATGTCTCCAGCTGCTCACTTTTGCCCACTGGCTAAACTTTACTGTCCTAACTGTAGTCAGTATAAATAACAAAGTTATATATTGGATGTGGATTAAGCCTCAGGTCAGTCAGTTTATCACAGATCACTTTTGTCCTTAAAACTACAGATAAGACTTCTCACTGCACAGCAGTGACCTCTCTATGTGTTCTGTTCTTCTGTGGGTTTAATGCTAACCCAGCTGGAGGCAGTAAGGTTGACAAAGTGTGCCTACGTCATAAGAACTTGTCAGTGTTAGGCCAAGAGCTGTTACCTTAATGCAGCCCCACCGGAATTAGTAAATGATAGTTTTATATAGTTTTAAGGTTTTGATTTTTTTTTTTCATTGTTCACTACAGCCGTGTAGGAGATTCTCCGATAGCTGGAGCAGGATCCTATGCAGATAGTACAGCTGGAGGAGCTGCAGCCACTGGGGATGGTGACATTATGATGCGCTTCTTACCCAGGTTTGTCCTTAGGGCAGACTTTGCTAGTGTTCTCTAGCAAAATGTGAACTCAGCAAATGAGGTAATTGAGTAAAAAGACAGCCTGACTTACTGGCTGCTAAAGTGGGAATAAAAGGAGGAAGTGCAAGAGGAAAGAGCAGTAGCAGAATGAAGTCATCTTTATATGTCTTAAAAGAAGTGAATTCTGAAATATCTTGATGACAGATCTCCTTAATACTGCCAAACTGTGAGCAAACAGGCAGTAATGGGAGTATTCCCAGCATGCATGTTTTTTAACAAGTGATAAGCTTTCTCCTCCAAAATATTTTGTTGAGTGGGAAGTATGTGTTAAATTGTAGTAAGCATGAGGTATGAGTCTGGGACTACACAGGAGGGTGGAAAGGTGTCACTGTAACCATCCTCTTTAAATTGCATCTAATTTGAAACTGAAAGAGGTGTTTTAGTACATTATATATAGTATGTGTGAATATATAGTAGTGACCTTCATATTACTCAGGTGTTTTTTCTGAAGCTGGGAGTTACGAATGCCTACTTAGTTGTTGCATATTTACAGATGTCCTTAGTGAGTTTCAAGCTGTTTCAAGCCAGTCTTGAAATAAAAGGCAATTGATAGCTTCATGAATTATCTTGAGGTATCAGATACTAACAGTAGTAGTGAATTGAACTCCACTATGAGGTTAATCAGTAAAAACTTACATTAAAGATTAGTAACCTGAACAATTTGGGTGTAATGCTTAAAACATTTTGTGTTGGCACCAGTGGGTTTTAGAAAACAACCCATACTAGATGATTAATCACAGGTTCCTTGTAGATAAGAGATCTTTCTTAATTATATGTTATTTAGCCGTTCCTATGTGAAAACAAGGAATAGAATTGACCTGCCAAAAGTGAAGGAAGTAGCAGATAAAGGGCAAAATTGCTAATAATCTGACTGCCTTCCTTGAGATAGTAATGTCTTACTGAGTTTTTGATTAGTGAAGAGACCCTTGTGAAACTCCCGCCTGCCTTGGCAAGGGACACCTCTCACTAGAACAGGCTGCTCAAGGCCATACCCAGCCTGGCCTTCCACAGCTGGGGCATCCACAACTTCATTGGACAGCCTGTGCCAGTGTCTCACCACCCTCATTGGGAAGAATTTCTTCCTAATGTCTAATCTAAATATTCTCCCTTGCAATTTAAAGCCATTCGTCCTTACCCTTGTAAAAAGTCCTTCCCTAGCTTTCCTGTAGGCCCCCTTCAGTTACTGGAAGGCCACTGTAAGTTCTCACCAGAGCCTTCTCTTCTCCAGGCTGAAAAACTCCAACTCTCTCAGCCTGTCCTCATAGCAGAGGTGCTCCAGCCCTCTGATTATCTTCATAGCCCTCCTTTGGACCCGTTCCAACAGTTCCATGTGTTTCTTATGTTGGTGTTTCTAGAACTGGATACAGTGCTCAGGTGGGGTCTGACGAGAGTGGAGTAGAGGGGAGAGAATCGCCTTCCTTGACCTGCTGGCCGTGCTTTTTTTGATGCAGCTCAGGACACGGTTGGCCTTCTGGGCTGTGAGCACATTTTGCAGGCTCTTGTCGAGCTTCTTATCAATCAGTATGCCCAAGACCTTATCTGCAGGGTTGCTCTCATTTAGATTAAGAATTTCTTTTTAAAATTGGCTTGCAAAAAATTTGGAAATGACTTATAGGCTTGATCAAAACATTGTGCCTTCATATTAATGAAATAAAGAAAATGTGTCAGATTTGACGTTTTCAGAAACATGTTTTTTTTCTGAAAGATATTTTTAATGCTTACTGAAACCAATAATTTATCAGGTCAGTTTCTTAAAATTGTCACGATTTTTGCATTTTGAAAACTACTAGTAACTTTTAATGTCAAATTTAACCATGCAATGGAAAATAAAAGCCACTATTTAACTACTTCTTAGCAGTTCTTTAGCTGATCTGCTGCTTAGCCTCTTCTACTGCAAGTGATCAGTGTTATCCCAGGCTTGATCCTGCCTTAAAATGATAGATGGCATAGGTGACATCTTGCAGTCCCTTTTAGTCCTATTTCTAATTACTTTCTATATAGAACTTGAGTAATAATTGCCAATGTGAAATCTGGCTAAAGATTATTTACCAAGGTGTCTCAATGGCATTTTAGAGTATATAATCCGAGAATGGCTAACTCTCTGGTTGTGGGGTTGTTTTTTTGTTGTTTTTTTTTTTTTTTTTTTACAGTTATCAAGCTGTGGAGTATATGAGAATGGGAATAGACCCAGCAGTAGCCTGTCAGAAAGTTATTTCCAGAATACAGAAATATGCTCCAAAGTTCTTTGGCGCTGTTATATGTGCCAATACAACTGGAAGTTATGGTATGTATTTTGATTAACAGACAAAGCTTATTGACTCTAAATCTGAAGGTGGATTTTGAAGCAGAAATCTTTAATTTTTATTTGAACACTGCAGCCATACTGGCCATTCATATCAAATGCTGGTTAGAGGGGCAGCTGTGTCATAGTGTGGACTTGAGATATTTTAATTTTTCCTCTGCATTTTGATGTCTTAGACCCACAAAATTTATGCAAGTCTTAGTAAAAATAAAAAACATTTGCAACCTTTATGTGTTTTCCTGGACTATGTATGATTAATTTGAAGGTTTGAAAAATTAATGCTTTTGTCTCCCCTAGATACGGCATAAGGCAGGGAATATGTCAATGTTCAGCATAGCTTCAAAGCAACCCAAGATCAGTCATTGTGCTGGGCATCTCATTAGTGAACTCTTAGATCAGTGGGAAATACAATTTGCTAATCAATGTGGCTTGTTTAGTTAGACTCCTTATTGCTGTTCTTTGATCTCTTATTTCCCATAGTTCTGCGTTTAAGAGATTAGTGTTGGAAGAACTCATTAAGTTAATCAGGATTGAAAGAAAAAGATATTTTCCTAACTTACATTGCTGTATTATTAGGGCATTAATTGCACTGCAGCAGTTAGTAGCGCTATATTTCTCTTAAAATTAAATATTTTCAAAATGTCTTGGGTTAAACAGATTGTAAAAGAGTAATTTCACATTGTAGTAGAATTAGTAACTGGGTCTTTAGATGGTAAAGTATAATGACAAAGACTAATCCTAAATTATATCTATCTTTTTTTTTTCTTTCTTTCCTAGGTGCTGCATGTAATAAAATTCCAGGATTCACTCAGTTTCACTTCGTGGTTTCTAGCCCTTTGCTAAGTCAGCCAACTGAGCAAGTAGTAGATTGCATTTAATTTCTTTTGTCCTATTGACATCTAGACTTAGAGGAGGAATCTGCTAAGGTTCTCAGGTGTTACTTTTTAAAATGGATGTTCACGTCCACTGTTGCATAATCATTTGAACAAGTACTAAGGTATGTTGGTGGTGCAGCCACTACTTCATTGTTTTTAGTATTTTCTACTTCATTATTGCTTTGTGTAGTGCATCTAAGCTTAATCTGTAGTTTTGTAGTGTAATAATCTTGGTTAACTTATTTCTAAATGATTGTAGGCAGGTGCTGTAATCTAGAGAGAGATTTAAAAAACTGACTCTATGTAGTTTGAGGGAAGTGAATGTGATTGCAGAGTTAGAGATGACACTTTCACAGTTGGCATAGGCAGTTAATCTCTCCTTAAAAATTCACATCAGTGAAGTGGCTGAAATTGATGTGCTTCACTACTGAGGTCACGAATTTAGTAGGTATTACCTTACATCCCAACTCAATTTTTTAAACTTTTGAAAACCTGACAATCAAACTGTGGTTCTAAATACCACAAGAAATTATCTGGTTTATATTTACTTCCAAGTAATGCCAAGTTTCACCTGATTTTGGGGAAAGTAGCGCCTTGATCACTGGAAAAACACTTTCAGTGAGAGCTCAGAAAGTGAACAGGTGGTCTGCATGTGCAAAGAGACCAAGTATCTAATGGCTGTTGTAGTCTGTTTCTTTTCATAAGAACTACGTAGCCAAAAGTGATGAATCGTAAATATTGAACTGCACCTTTGCTTTGCCATTTTAAAACATGTTTGGCAGAAATCTGGAAAAGGGACAGGGGGTGGGAGGAGCTCTGCCTCAGCACGTGAGACTTATTTTGACAATATTTAATTCTCTTTCTAAGATTTAGTCCACGTTTTCTTTTCTCTTCAAAAGAAAATTAGATACAAATGCTGAGAAGGGAGGCTGAAAGGGGGCTGAGAGGTAGTGAAAATTTCAAAGCTTTAGTTAAGAGATAGTTAAGGCACATCTCCTTGTGGACCTTTCTAACTTGTTTCTCAAGAGCTGAGAGTACAAGCCTTCATGGAGTTTTGCATTGACTGTAACTAAATGCGAAGACAGATGGAAATCTTCCTGTCACCTTTTTTTATACTGGAAGTTATGAATCTTAATCACAGTGATTTCCTTGTCGCTAATATGCTATAAGCTTGTCCTTTCCTGTAGCGCGTCAGCCTCTGCAACAGAGCAGTTGCATACCTAGAGTGTGACAGTTAACCTACAACTAATGAAGCTGGGTTTGCCACTTTCTGTGTCTAGAGATACCAGGATTTATTTGTAACAGATCTTAAGCGTTTTGAGGATCCTTCCATAGGTATTTGAAGATCTGATTGTTTTCTTAACTTGGTGGCTTGCCGATCATTTGATTGAAACTTTGCTAAACTTGAGCTATCAGTTAAAAGGGTGGAGCAAGTAAAATGAACGTTATGAACACCTTTGTGTACTTGATAAAATCATTGGGTAATAAAAGCATACCTTAATATATCATTT
This sequence comes from Tapera naevia, assembly GCA_033556795.1. Lineage (NCBI taxonomy): Eukaryota > Metazoa > Chordata > Aves > Cuculiformes > Neomorphidae > Tapera > Tapera naevia. Next base: position 8,434,433 of record JAUMJJ010000172.1, on the reverse strand, counting down.
ATAAGTAAGGTTGCTTAAATGCTTGTGTGCTGTGCCTTAGAACAATCGTTGCCTTACGTTCCAGATTCCTATCTTTAAAAGCTGGGGAAAAAAAAGTTCAAACTAGAATAGTCATGTTGAATGGCCTGCCTTTGAACTTCATCAACAATTTGTTTGGAGGATTCCCTTCTGTTACAGGATTTTTAGAACATCTCATAGCATGGAGTTGGCTGTAGGCTTCAACAAGCTTTAGTCAAAGGAGCACTTACTGGATATATCTGTAGTGGTTTCAGATAGGTTTTCTACGTGTCGCTGGACTTACCTACAACCCTTCTGCCATGGGTGCTCAGTCTTCAAATAACGCAGGCAGTCAAGTGCAAATAGATTGCTACTGTGAACACAGCATTGTGGATTGTGGACACGGAAGATTCAGTACTGGCAGCTGAGTGATAACGTATTAAACTGCTGCAGCTGAATCTACCACGGTCCATTTTTGAGAGAGGTTGAAGCTAGTCTACTTTTTTCTATTTCTAAAACTTCTTACCAAATTGTCACTTCATTTAATGTAGAGTTTTTGAAAAAGAATGTTAGCTCACTGTATGACTAATAATGCCAACTATGCCCTGGTTTTGCATGGCAATGAATTGTTATTTAATAAAGCAACCTATATGAACCCTGACAATGTTTGTGTGCACTTACTGAACAAAACTTCCCTATCACTTCACTGTTTATAGGTTACCAATGAAATATGTCCTTTTATCTGTACCTGCCTAAATCAGGAATAATCAGATTTTCAGACAATTCATGGAATCTTCAAGTAACACTATATAAACTGGAGTGAATCTGTTGTCTTCACAGGGTAGAAACAACATTGATGCTGATTGCTTTTTAACCTAGAAATTCTATTAGCATTTGCTGTTTGGGTTCAGTTATCACATGACTGTTGTAACTCATGAACAAGTTTTTTCACCCTTGTTTTGGAACAGAATACATATAGGATTTCAATGTTATTATCTGTGGTGTATGTGCGTGAGGAACCAGCAATGATACAGTTAAATTTTACTCTAGCTCTAATACACAGCTAGTATGGTATGCATTAACCACTGGACTACAGATGTTCTCACCAGGGGGTCTGTTTCATTCCTCCACATAAGTTCCAATAAATTTACAGCAAAAGAACTTTACTGAAATGTCCATGAACAGATGTAGCAGAATCTAAGGATATTGTGACTAGTTTTGTTGTTATTGTTAAAGCTTCTGAGACAGGCAGTAAACATTTTTAGATGTTCATGCATTTAACAATATTAGCTGTGTTTTCATTCTCTTCTTTTTTCCCTTGGCAGTTGGAATCAACATAGGTAAACACACCTGCTAGTGCAATGCTCTCTTGGTGCAATCAGCTGATATTTACAGTGACAGGTGGTGGTCTGTGAAACAAAAGAAACAACAACTTTGAAGTTTGACTTTTTTTTTTTCCTAATAGGATAGGAAAAAATCTTCAAGGTTTGATTTTACTTTCCTCAGGTAGAGCATTGTAAAAACAACTGTATTTTAAATGTCAGGGGTTTTTATTGGTTAGAAGTGGTGATTTCATAGCTCTGCATGGAAAAAAATTTCATGTGTTAGATGAATGGAAAGTTTCTTGTTTTCACCCTTTGTATACTTTCCAGGACGAATCTGAAATACATTTCAGCTCTAATTCTGTTTGTCACTAAGTTATTATTCTGATTGGTAGTGTTACGTAGCATATGAAAGCGGTGAGCTCTGCCACTTGAATGTCGTGAAGTTGGGTTGCATTTTATAGCTCTACTTTCTTAGCATTTGTCATTTAAAGATCCTAAGGAATAAGAAATTTTGTTTAGCAAGAAATCCAATGGTCCTGGTTTATTTAAATATTCTTATGTACAGATGGGAAGAACCTGAAGCTGTTGCTTTTCTAACACAAGCATACAGAGATTGTTATACAAGCAAACCCTCTGAACAGGAGAAAAGCTTTTTGTGAAAGTGCCCACTTTAGTCTTGCCTTCCAAACTGCATTTGCAGACTGTATTTAGTCTTTGTAGAATATCAGGGTAACTGACCAGAAAGGATGCACTGTGATAATTTGACACTTCAATTTTTTTGGTTTAGTTTTTATATTATACTTCTCTGTTGAAAATTTAGTAACTTGAATTCACAGATTTATGTGGTTTCAGTTACAGATGAGCTTTTTGTCAGACACTGTCAGATTTTTGTAAATATTTTCCTACTGAATAATTTCTTATAAGGTAAATAAAATTATGTATTTACATATAGACATTTACATGTTATAGTAATATTTCATAATATTACATTAAGCAACCTTACTATTAGATTGTAATTCCAAAAGTAAGTAATTTCTCTCACATCGAATTTCAGGATCTGAATGTTCTATTATTTGAAAGTCTGAAGAATGTTTGCCATCATGTTAATTGCTACAAGCTATATTACCATATGTGTTTTACTCATAGCCTTCACTTAAATTGTTTTGGGGAATATTTTGGTGCTTCACCTCTGTCCAGCCATTATGTGGAATGCCATCAGCTGTCTTATAGAATCCATTTTTCATCACATGTCACAATGTGATCAGGAAATGGATCAGGTTTGTTGCACAAAAAGAAGTGCAGAGAAGACTTCATAACAGTGATTGTTATTATTTTTGTTTAGCTCATGCAACTCACATTTGTCGAGCTTTTTTGATTTTCCAATTTGGTGCAAACGTCAAACAGTTGTTGAATGGTCAACAGTCAGTTCTGCGGCCTCTTGAGTTGTTTTGTGTGGGTCGGCTTCGGTAACAACTGGTTGTGGTCTGTTGCAGAAGGATGTCCACAATCTTCATCTTCAAGGCACTTGTTTCTGTTACGAAGTTTTTGAAACAGTGTCGAGCTGTGTGTTTATTAATGGTTCCCTGGCTAAATGCTTGGTATATATTGCTAGTACTTTTTCATGCCTTTTGAACTCGTACAACAATATAGCTCAAATTTACTTTTTTCGCATCTTTAATTTGTCAGCATAATACAAAAAAGAATAAACAGTGAAAACAAAACCATTATCAAAAATAAGCAGAGCAGATTTCATGCTTTAAAATGGTATACTACTTGAACACAGTTAAACAAAACTTTAAATCAGAGTAAGCATTAAAGTTTGCAATGACAAAAATGGCAATTATTTTTGCACCACCTAATATTATTTTGCCAAGTAATGCTTGGCAGGGAGAATCTAGCTTCTGGATGTTAAGACTTCCTAAAAGTAGTATAATTCCTTCAGCAGTTACTCATTTTTTCTTCATGTTCGAGACATTATTCAAACTGACAAGCAGTATCACAGTAGATTCCAGTATTGCGGTGCTACAGATTTAGGGTTATACTTGGGTAGGTCATGAATGTGTATTATTCATAAGTAGATGCTTGATGGTACATGTGATGTTATATTAAATACAATATGACAGGCAATTTGAAAATAATGGTTGTGCTGCTAGCTTAATAATGCTCCTGGATATTCATTGTTACAAGAAGAATTCCATGGCAAATTATCATAGATCATCTGTGAGGATGAACGTTGAGTTGGCAGGCTAATACATAGAGTATAAAGGAACTCAAATTTCCCCAGAATTAAATTTTTTATCTGCAGCACGTTTCCTGAGCATTTAGGAGCAGTTTCCTGTCAACCGCATAATCAAACCTTTGTCTGGGTTCTGAAGAATTTATAGTGATAAATGAAGTAAAGCATTGTAGATTAAAAGGGTGAACGTATAAAATATTATAAACAGGTCATTCACATGCAGCCAAGTATGTTTTGCTAATTTTGTTGTTACCAGACACTAACTTATATGTTACAAAGTGGAAAATAAATTACGTGGGAGTAGCTGCAGTGTTAGCAAACTGTAACTATTTAAATTCAGTCTTTCCTCATTTTTACAAATCTGTCGACGTGAAAAGTCCTGTGATCTCACTCTCAGCAAGAGGTGTGACAATTTTTGTTACTGCTTAATCAAAGTGCTAGCTCCACAAAATGGTTGTTTAGGGACTGACATTGCTTTGCCGCATAGTCTTAGGGGTGTTAACAGCCTTTAACTGATATCTGCAGTGCTACTTTTCCTCCGTGCTCACTGTATCTCTTGTCCTGGAGGTTGCTGTTCCTGTGCCAGGACTGACAGACTAGAGTGTAGGCATTCACCCTAACAGCTTCATGCCAGATTCAGCAGTTTAACCTCTCTGACCTAGGTCCCGTCTGCGCTTTGCACTGGGAATAGCAGATGCCTGCACTGCAATTCCACTGACTCTGCTGTGGGGTTCATGACTTCTGATCAAAGAGCAGTAACAAACAGCTCCAGGGCAATTTGACTGCAGCTCTTCGCTGGTGCCATATGCATCAGAGCCCTCAGGTATGTGTGTAATACTGTCCTTGTACCTGTGAACTGAGCTCCTAAGATAATAGTGTGATGGTAATAAAATCCATAAACAACTGTACAGAACAGAGAACAATAGCTAATAGTGAAATGCTGTAGACAAGGTTATGTTTTACTTTGTCCATCTCTGGAGTGTGATTTCAGCAGCTGGATAAAGGTTTTGCTACTCTGCGTAAGAGACTAATTCTGCAATGAAAATTATGCGCCTTTGGTTGTTTGCTGGAACTGCAGGAAGGAGACAAGGCAGTGTCTTTATGTGCCAACTTCCTTATTTTGCAAGTAGCAGGACTGCACGTTCATGCTGAGAGGTCATACTGAATCCTGCCGGTGGAGGGAGCAAGGGCAGGATGATCACAAGAGACCTGAAACTCACCAAGGACACCAGACCCATTTCTAGAACCTCCAGAAGGGGCACTGCACAAGTGCACCAAATTCCCCCTCCCCTCAAGGACCCTAATCTATAAAAAACACTCTGGAGGTAGTGCAGGAGCGTGCACCTGCCATTCTGGGAGCCTGAAGACAATGCTGGATGACTGGGGTGGTGATACTTTACTATTTTATCTTTCTCCTCTTCTGTTTTACCACGCAGACACCTCCTCCCCCCACCCCAGCTGCTAATAGCAGGTGGACTGCAGGAATACACAGTAGGGCACTGAGGAACATGGGGAATTATCCAGCTCGTGACAGTGCATGCTTAGATGATTGGCAAAAGCCAGCTCCTCAATTTTCTTGGAGATTGAAGTAAGGTGACTGTCCCTCTGCAGGCTTTATGATTCATCCCTCAAGGTTTCCCAGCACAGTCTCCATACAGTACTTTTTCTGATGGCCTTCTCTTTTTTTAAAATGTGAGTTTTAATTTCTTCTGACTGAGGATGCTTTACAACTTAAATCTCACACTTCAGAACAACTGTTGTCACCGCAGTGCTTTATGAAAATGTGAGCACTATGAATTTGGTCTTTCTGACGGGCTATTTAATTGGAAGTTGCCATGAGATGTGCTTTGTGTTAACACCACTGTGTTTTGGACAGACCACTGTATTGGGCTTTCAGGGCTTTCAGTCACAAGGATGTCTGGTTACCGAATCGCAAAGGTTTAGGCAAGAGAAAAGTGCCAATACGCTCAGCGGAGCCAAGATTGCCTCTCCAATCACATTCAAGAATAGAGTTATAACCCCATAAATTAATTTGAAAAATCAAGTCTCTTTCAGAGTTGAGAATAGAAGTTTGATCTTGCATAAAATTACATAACAATCATGTAGTGCCTCACTATGACAAATGTAGCTGCTAATGCCAGATAAATATTCCAACTGTTGTTTATAATTGTCATTTATATAGCTTTGGTCAGTCTTGGCTATTTATAGTATGTCAATCAGTGTCCTACTTAACCATTCTACTTTGTTCTAAATGTTATACTTTGTAACTGTGATTTTACCAGACTTAACGTTTGGGAAGAACTTCAAATGCATACCAGAAATTGAGGCAATCTTGTCATATAATAGACCATCTCGTGTAAGTGCCTCTAAAGCATTTCTTACAAAATCACTGAACAATACAGAACTTTACAGCCTTTAGTCTCAGTATGCAAAGATTAGAGTGCTCCATCCTTAGAAAAGGAAAAGTTGCCCTTTCTTTCAAAAATCCAAAAAGGGCTTAAGAACCGTAGTCCAATGTTTTAAACTTTATGGGGACCTCAGTACTTTGTCTCAAGTGCTGCTTTCTAACTTTGTAGGTATCCCAAATCTGCTGTGTTTCTGTTAGTGGGGTTGTGTAAAGCCAGTAGCTTCAAATGCTAGGAAGCTCACAGGCCCTAGGTTCTGGTCATTCTCTTATTCTTCTAAGCCTAGGGCCTGATCTGATGGGGATGCTGACACACTGAGTGCTGCTTAGCATATGGCTAGAGCGAGTTTGTGCATCTGTGGCTTGTTAGGCTCGCTTGTTATACTGTGCTATTATGTGTGAACGTGAAGATCTATGTTTGAGTACTAAAGTACTTGGTTATCCTAGAAACACTGAGGCCAAAGAATCTTTTCCTCATTATTCTCCTTTAGTAAGTATAAAAGGTGAAAGCATTTCAGTAAGAAACATGAGATGTTGAGAAAGAAAGCACGTAAAGATCTGCTTCTGTAGGAAGATGGAAGTAATATTCCATGAGGATACATGGCCTTACATATTTCTGTTCCACTACCAGTATTGGTTAGGTAGTACATGGTACCAAGCATCTGGTAAGCATTCCTTGAATATCAACAGAGCTCAGAAAATGGGCTAAGTTCATGAGCAGTTCACTAACAGCAAGACATTAAGGGGAACTTTCTGGTGAGTAAAGAACAAATGTATATTACTGACATCTAGAATCTTCTATCAGTGAGGTTCCTTACATTCCCATCTATTGAATTTCCATAGTAGTGTCTGTTCCCAAGGATGTCATAAAGGCATATGACTTAATAGTGAATGGCTAACAACATACCTTTCTCATGCTGAAGTACCACAGTGTTGCAAGGTAGACATTGTTCCCATGTACCTGTGAAATGCAATTGAGGTGATTTTACTCACAAGAAAAATTCATGAGATTGCCACACGAGGCACAATCTTTCCTCTGAAACTTCAGAGTTTCAGGCCTGCCATTCCATATGTATGGAGAACAGTACAAAACTCTTCCCTTTACACTGTTGACAAATTTCAATGTTTTTTATGAAGTTCTGCAGTGTTAGAAGCCTATCCATAGGAGAACAATTTAACAGATATCATTGGCCATAAGTTGCACCAGGGGAGGTTCAGACTTGATATTAGGAAGCATTTCTTTACTGAAAGGGTGGTCAGGCACTGGCACAGGTGCCCAGGGAGGTGGTTGAGTCACCATCCCTGGAGGTGTTTAGAAAAAGGACAGATGAGTTTTTGAGGGACATGGTTTAGCAGATGATGGGTGCGGTTGGACGCGATGATCTCAGAGGTCTTTTCCAACCGGACGATTCTATGATGATTCTATGAATAATTAATTAATGAACAGTTCCTTACATCCAAGACATTTATTTTAACCTTTTAACAGGACCTGTGTTCAGATGTGATGCTTCAGATTATGCTACACGGTAAAGCAGTGTTACAACCTGAAAAGTGGATGTACTGCACACTGGTTTACGTGAGAGATTGTAATTCCATGTATGTTAATCATATGGCCAAGTGTGCAAGATGTATATGTTTTATGATATTTTATAACTGTAAGAGCTACATTCCTTAATTTTTATAACGGGAAAAAAATGGGAATTCTTTTGTCTTCTTCTGCAATCTGAATATATATTTTCCTGAATCTTGACTGCCTTCAACTGAAACCTGATTTGGGGAGTCTTCCAGAAGTTCTAGAAAAGTGTAGTTTTATCAGTTCAGAAAGAAAAAAAATATGCTTTAATTGTTTATGTGCCAGTAACAGAGAACTGGGAACAGCTGGCAGGCCCATGAAGAAATTATCATAGAATGAATTATCACTTTTACAACTTATTTATCGTTTTGGCAAAAATTAGGTGTGAATAGACATAAAGGGCATTTGCAGGTCGTTTCTGATGACCTTCCTGTCCATTTCCATTGTAAAAGGTTTTTACTATTTGCAGCATCTAGGCCAGGGGTGTCAAACTTACAGCTCCTGCAGCGTCACGTGCGTCACTCGCTGCACACGTGACAGCGCTGGCAGGAGTGCAGGGGCGAGGAGCTCGGATATATTGCCTGGTAGAAGCAAGGTGCATGGCTGGATAAAATGAGGTGGAAGGCTGGATTTGGCCCGTGGTCCGTAAGTTTGACTCCCCTGGTCTAGGAAATTATGATTTCAGTGGATATGAACAGTATTCCCTACCTTAGGTGCTTTCAATAAAGCAAGCTAAAGTAAGATAACAATTCTAATAACTTGATATTAAATACAATGGGAGTTAGTTCAATGTAATTTTCAGTTTCAGACTTGATGCAGTTGTGCTCTTTTAGCACTGAATAGCTGGTATGCGTGATTCTTGACTCACTCGTGAGCAGGAGTGGAAGCTGAGGGCTGCGGATTCTGTTTTCTGACCAATGTCATTCTTGTGAACTGAGGGAGGAATTGTTTCCTAGGAACAAGTTTTTCATCAGTAATTTCTTCAATCAAGCAGCCTAAGCAATTTGTAAATATAGATTGAATATAATCACTTAAGCTGACATTAAAAGATTCAGCTCAATCAGCAGAGCTTGCTAGCTGATTGTCACCTGAAACCTTGCAATTAACACAATGACTGGTATTTTTGACAAAATAGCTGAGTATGTCTTGATTAATAGTGCTATCTCAGGAATGACCTTTTCCGATATTTATTACCATCAAAGCTGACAGTCCTGAATATTGTGTTATTTTTCAGAGACATTAAAACAGATACAGCTATGTGGCTATATGTGAGATAGGCATTATCTGGCTTCTGGAGATTTAAGTAACAATGTTCAAGTGCTTGATTTTTTTTTAATGTACTTCATGTATTGATGTAACAATAAATTAAAGTAAATCCATCTTCTGCAATGAATCAGAAGCTTTGACTTGAATTTGAAATTAATGTATACGAGGTAAACCCCAAACCTAGATTGTGTAGAGCAGTGAGGAGGGGAAAAAATTGCAGTTAATTACTGTTATCAGAGGCTGAGTTCAGTACTGCAGTACCTAATTTATTACATTCAAACCAGCATCACATAGTGAGCTTGGATTCACTAAATAAAGTTTTAGGTTAGTAACCAAACCAGTTGGGGTTTTTGCTTACTCTTGTGCATGCGCTACAGTTTCAGGGTTTTATTTCCCTGTGCCTGAATTCCACCATCTGTTTTGTCCCATAACTACTTTCCTTATTCTATTTTTACCTGTAACTTCCTAATTCCTGTTGTAGTTTATCAAAGAAAGTTGTAATTAGCAAATCAGAAATAGCTGAAACTTCTGTAGTTTCTGTAGTATCTGCATACCTGAAGAGTTTTATGGCAAGAGTAATTATTTTTTTTATGCTTATGGTTCATTGCTACGTACAAGCAAAATCAGCCTACAGAGTGATACTTTGAACAGCTGCAATTTGTTTTGATCACCTGATCTTTGTTAGTATTTGTCTCTGAGGGAATCCAAGAACCTTTAGTAGCCAGTGTCAGGAGTGCGTGTTTAATATATTTCCACTGAAAAAGGAAAATCATTTTCCACTGTGGATTATGTACCTTTTTTGACCTCTGAGTCCTTTTCATTGGTTGCATATTTCTCACAAAGACACACAGGTTTCTAAGGGAGCTTTCTGAAACCTTCTGTCCCATTGTGTTTTGTAGTTTGTTGCTGCTGTTCTTAGCATCTGATACTAAATTAACCTACTTATGGTCATCTTGAGTAATTCATGCAAAACAAAAAAAATCAGTCACTTATTTTAATTAGAGAATTCAATTTTATTAAAATACAACATTGAGAAGTTATGCCATTATATATAAATATATATATATAAAATAAATATTTCTGGTCCACTTGGAGTCAGTTCATATTTATAAGAAAAGCATTTTCTGGAAGGCTGCTTTTTTATAGAGGGAATTATTTTCTGTTTGTAAAGCTTTGTCATATTAGACTATTTCAGACTGATTAAATATAAGCACATCCCATTTTTCTAGTGGAGATGAAATAAAGTGTAACATGAGACATTGCATATGTGTCTAGGTGAAGATGTATAGTATTACAATTATAGGTGATGGCTGAACTTTGGAAATGAGCCGAGAAGTGTCAAATGCAGTGCAAATAACATGAACTATCAGAGAAAGCAAAGAATAGACTATATATTCTGTGTCTATGATAAGGTAAGCCAGATCAGCCAAATGGGACTTGTGCTAAAAGAGAGGAAACCTTGCTTCATCTTTTTCTTCAGTGTTCCTAACCACAGTTTCATCCGATAACTTTAAGTTGGTCTCTGCTGCTCGTCAGTGCCTTCTGAGAGGCCTTCCTTTACTCTGCCAACTCTTTGTTAAGGTCTCACCTGAAATCTTAGTATTAGAAGAAACCTAGCATTAGGATTTTTTCACAATATGATCATACCTCATGACTAATATCTGGAAGACAGTCATGTTGTTTGCAGTTGATTTAATAATAAAATCATAAAGCATACAAACTCTGCAGGAACCTGCACTTTGAATAGGAATGTCAATTCAATAACTAAAGCACTGACTGTATTTAAACAATACTGTGTGCATTCTGAATTCTGCTCACCAGTATGTGTGCTTGTTGCATTTTTAATAAGCTTTTATCTGGAAAATAGTTTTATCATCGGGTTGGATTTATTTTGTTGTTCCACTAAAAGAAAGCATAGCATATTCACACACTTTTCTAAATGGATTTTGAATGTATATTTTGAATATCGAAGTAAAAGTTGGATATAAACAATCTTTCAGGCATTAGAGGAATAAAAAGGCAGAAATGCAGCTTATTAAATTACAGTAGATGCTGAACTCTGTCATCAGCAAGTGTCAATACAAGTGTAGCTGACAGCAAGTCAAATTGCACAGTGCAGAAAGGTACAAGAAGGATGATAAAAAGAGTTCTAAATCTTCTAGAGATTTTGTTCAGATAGAAGGAGGGCCTATAGTTGCTGTGAAGTCCGTAAAAGACTTTACAATACCTTTTGATTCCATTTGAAAGATACTTTGCCACTAATGATGAACATTCATACAGGTATTAAGGAAAGGATGGCTTCTTTGAAAGTCCCATTCCATCATCAAGCTAAAACACTCACATTTTCTGTTGCAGAAAAACAAGTGAGAACTAGCACCGTTTCACCATTTATAGCAGGAGTGTCAAACTCATGGCCCACAGGCTGAATCCAGCTCTCCCTCTGCCTTGTTTCTGCCCAGCACCAGCACCGAGCTCCTTGTCCCTATGCTTCTGCCAGCACTGGTCACATGTGGAGCGTGTGTGATGTGTGTTACACTGCAGGAGCAGAACAGCCGGAACTGTGAGTTTGACACCCCTGTTTTATAGAAAGCTGTATGCAGTAACAGGACACTGGTTGAGAGACTCCCTTCGGAGGCAGTCCTGAAGGGCAAAGGGGTCCAAGAAGACTGGACATTCTTTGAGAAGCATGTCTTAAAGGTGAAGGAGCAGGCTCTTCCCATGTGCCATAAGACAAACCAGTGGGAAAGATGACCAGCCTGTCCGAACAGGGAGCATTTGCTGGGTCTCAGGAAAAAAAGGGAGAGTTTTCTACTTTTGGAAGGGAGGGGCAAGCAACTCAAGAAGAATACAGGGATCTCATTAGGTCATGCAGTGACAAAATCAGAAAGGCAAAAGCCCAGCTAGAACTCAATCTGGCAACAGTTGTAAGAGAGAACAAAAAATGTTTTTACAAATATATTAACAACAACAAGAGAGCCAAGCAGAATTTCCATCCTTTATTGCATGGAGGGGAGACCTTGCCACCAAGGATGAGGAAAACGTGGAGGTACTTAATGCCTTCTTTGCCTTAGTCTTTAATAGTCAGATCAATTATCCTCAGGGTATTCAGCCCCCTGAGCTGGAAGACAGGGACAGAGTGCAGAATTGCCAATGTGACATCCATCTACAAGAAGAGCCAGAAAGGGTCCAGGGAACTACAGGCCTGTCAGCCTGACCTTGGAACCAGAGAATATTACGGAGTGGTTCATCTTGAGTGCGCTCACCAGGCATATGCAGGACAACCAGGGGATCAGGCCCAGCCAGCATGGGTTCGTGAAAGGCAGGTCTTGCTTGACCAACCTGATCTCCTTCTATGACCAGGTGACTCATCAAGTGGGTGAGGGAAAAGGCTGTGGATGTTATTTACGTGGACTTTAGTAAAGCCTTTGAAATTATCCTATGGCATTCTCCTAGAGGCGGTTCATGGCTTTGAGGGGTGTACTCTTCCCTGGGTAATAAACTGGCTGGATGGCCAAGCTCAGAGAGTTGTGGTGAATGGAGCTAAATCCATTGGAGGCCGGTCACAAGTTGGTATTCCCCAGGGCTCAGTGTTGGGGCCAGTCTTGTTTAGTGTCTTTATCAATGATCTGGATGAGGGGATTGAGTGTTCCTTCAGTGACTTTGCATACAGAATCAAGCTGTGCAGGAGTGAGTGTTGGCCTGCTCAAGGGTAGGGAGGCTCTGCAGAGTGACCTGGACAGGCTGGATCGATGGGCACAGGTGAATTGTATGAGATTTATCAAGGCCAAGTGCTGGGTTCTGTACTTCAGTCACAACAACCCCATGCAACCCTACAGGATTGGGAAAGAGTGGTTTGAAAGCTGCCTGGCAGAACAGAACCTGGGGGTGCTGGCTGACAGCCAGCTGAAGATGAGCCAGCAGTGTGCCCAGGTGGTCAAGATGGCCAGTAGCATCCTAGCTCACATCAGAAATGATAAGGCCAGCAGGAGTAGGGAAGTGATTGTCACCCTGTGTTCAGCACTAGTGAAGCCACACCTTGGATACTGTGTTCAGTTTTGGGCCCCTGAGTGCAAGAAAGACATTGATGTGCTGGAGTGCATCCACAGAAGGGCAACGAAGCTGGTGAAGGGTCTGCAAGTGCAAGTCTTATGAGGACTGGCTGAGGGAACTAGGGGTGTTAAGTCTGGAGAAAAGGAGGCTGAGGCGAGACCCTGAAAGGAGGTTGTGGTGAGGTGGGTGCTGGTCTATTCTGCCAAGTAGCAAGTGATAGGATAAGAGGACAAAACTTAATCAGTTTCAATTGCACCAGGACATGGAAGGTTTAAATTGGAGTGAAATTCCACAACTTTCTCAAGAAAATTAAGTCATCTTCCCCACTCAACAACAAAACCAGGAAAAAAACAAAATGCAGTTCGCTCTCAGACATGACACAATTATTTCTGAAGTATTTGCATAGACCGAAGGACCATTTACAGAAGTTTTTTAAACCTGTTTCATCTTATGCATTTTTGGTGGGAAGTAATGCTACTTCCAATTACTTCCTTTAAAAAAAATGATGGTCATACCACAATTTGTGAAGACATGGCCATATCTTATTAGTTTTATCTTTCTCGTTATTTATAGTATGTGCTCCAAAGATTTGAAGAATTCTGTTTCTGCTTCACTTCATGTTTGATAGCTTAGGATATTCTGTTTACTTTCCCCTAGTTTCAGAAAATTGTAGTAACACAAGCAAATGTGAAGTGAGTTTTAAACATTAAAGAGGTGTGATTTTATTATGCATTACACATGGACTGGGGTAAAAAGTTCAGTAGCAACTAGAATAAAATGTTAAGACTTGGATTTAAGATATGTAATTAAGAAAACTGCAGGGTCACGTTATTAATTTTAAGGCAGTTTTTGTCTTTGTTTCCCAAATTTGAGCAAGGTCACACTTTCAGCTGTGGTAAAATTCAAAGCATACAGTCCATTGACATTTCATTTTAAACTCTGAAGAAATATAGAATCATAGCATAAAATGGTATTAAAAAAGCGTATTGTGTTTTTATTCACTTTTATTAAATACAATTTTGCATTTATGTAATGACAGGTTACAAAATGACTCCTGTGTAAGATTAAAATACTAACTTAGATTAATACTAACTTAATCTAAGTTATCCACTCTGAAAATGACATATGCTTGAAAATACACAGGGCTCTCAAACTCCACTGATATCTATATGAAAAAAAGAAAACAGTTCATTTTTTTATTGGAAATATAACAGTATGTCATACTATATTGCAAGCTACATGCTTATTTTAAAATAGTATGCAGCATACAAGCAGTGTTTGATTTTTATAGCATTACATAAAATTACTCTTTCCACATCTGCTGTTCTTTACATTGTCAGAGCTCTTTTAAATATCAACCAGTGTACAGGAAAAAAAAACCAAAACAAAAACAAACCCGAAATGACTAGTAAAGTTGTATACATTTAAGATATCCAGAGGAGCAGTTAACTTGAACATATCAAGGAATAACCTGCATACCTGGCCCATTTTCTGCCCACTGGAAAAAGCCACACTGTTTTTCCTTCCCAAGAGGGCACACAAAAAAGTTCTTTCCATTATTGGGACCAATCTTCAGCACAGTCTTCATAACACATCTCTTGCCATGGTTACAAAATGGAAAATTCAAGTCAGCCCACTGCCAAGAGAAAGATGTTTTAGGCATAGTTTTAGCATATGAGATGGCTATGAATTTCTTATTTTAAAACTGGCAACAGAAACACATCTACAGGGGAGGGCCTAGAAGAAACTCTTCCCAGTAGTTTAGATAGTTCTATCTTGTGATCACTGACTTTAGATTTTTCTTTAAGGTTACTGGCAACTGCAAGCACATTAACTGGTGCAACTTTAATTCATGTTAACATATAGTTTTCTTCAAAACAAGGCATTATAGTCATTACTTTCTTGAGTTCATCTATGAACTGCCTGGTGGTAGGTGACCGAGTCAGACTCCTCTCAGTCACATACATTCATAGCAAGGAGCAATGTCCAGCTGCAGTTAGGAAGGTCAGGTTAGTTCTTAGCGCAGCAGTGGGAGCAGTTGCTCATGCAGATTACAGAAGTTTCATCCTTAGCAGTTTTCAAGATTTTGGCTAGACAGAAACATGGCCGATGTCTAGATCTAGAGTTTGCCATAGTCCTTCTTCAAACAATACGCTGATCTAAACAACTTGCAACTCTCTTCAAATCAACATTTCTTCTATGCATCTGCTTTACATCTCCCGGAAGCTGGTTAAGAGCGTTTGCAGAAGCAGGTGCCTTCTCAGCAGTAAAAGCAGTAACTAAAACTGTTAAGTTTATAACTACTATTATACTCTTATTTTCAATTCAGTGTGAGAAAGTATTTAAAATGACTTCAAACTTTAAATGAATCATATCTGTCCACAATTACATATTACTGGGGCAAGAAGGCTGCAGGAACAAGTGCTTATTAGAAAACAGGCCCTGAAATCTTACACGTACTTGAAAGTAGTCGCACCGAGTTTCTCTGGGTAAAGGACAAGTATAAAACTGCCTGCCCTTGTTTTCTCCATTCTTTCTCACAACTCTGAGGCTGCAGAGGCGGCTGTGCTTACTGCAGCGAGGATGGCGCGCACCTAACGTACGAGTATCTTCCGTCATATTAGCTTGAGGTGTGCTGTAACGACAGGTTACAAATTGACTCCTGTGTAAGATTCAAGTGATTACCAGCCAAAAACTCTCTCCTGCCATTAAATACCTGACTCAGAGTACCTTTATATGCAATCACAACTGGAGAATTTACTTCTCTACAGTGGCCTACGCCTTTAAAGCTGAATGATTGCTAGTGATGAATGGACAAGACTGTTTGATTTTCTTGCAGGTATTATATCAGTTTTATCCAGCATTGGCCCATGTTTTAAATTATTTAAAACTGCTCAAATTAATCTACAAAACAAAATAAACATTAACACCCCTATTATACTACTCGCCCCAAATTCCAATGCATTCTAAAAAAGTATTTTGATCTCAGTGGGAAAAAGACCAATACCAAGTAATTCCTCCAGGCTGAAGGTATTTGTATGCTTTGCAGGAAAGGCTCCCACCCTCTTTACTAAAAAGTTAGAGCAATGCTCCAAATCCTATCTGTACAAGTGGTAATTTAGCTTACGGAGTGGAAAAGTGTTCTCTGAATGAGATAAAGTTTCTTTATTTCTTCCTCATGATTGAGGTAGTCAATAAACAAGGGGTTTTTTTAAATAATATCATGAAAAAGATCAATAGTCTCAAATTTATCTTTCCAATATATTTATAGAGCAGAAAACCAGTGATGAAACCTTAGTAAAAAGAAAAAAAAAATTAATTATTGTTATCAGCATAGGAATTTTATGTTTTCTTTTATGTCTGGAATATTGCAGTCCTGCAAACATCAGTAGTTTTCTTCTGACATCTCATTAAAACAAAAGAAAAAAAAACACGCATAAGTTTTTTGTTGTTTTTTGTTACAAAGTTTTTGGGGTTGAGGTTGGATTTTTTTTTAAAATATTTAAGTTGATGACTTGCTCAGACTACCTGTTCTTGAGATTGATATGGTCTCATTTCTTTACACTCCTCTGTATTCTCAGTTATCCTGCCTACATCATCAGTTCTCTGTAGTCCCCTACTGAGACAGCAAGGATAAAGTACATTCACACAGCCTAAGCTGTCTAGCCAGTAAGATCCTGTTTCAAAACTGGTGCTTCAACAATGGAAGACACAATTTCTGTGTTTCAGAATAAACATATGACCGAAAATGTTGTAGCACAGCATTAATATTTTACATTCACTCTGCACAATTTATCACTGACATCTACTTCACACTCCCCATTACTGTTGTGTATGTCTGCCCAAATTTTCCTTGACAATCGTAATAGGTTCTCACATTTCTCTTAACTAGGCAATAGATATGTCTGAATAGGCCTGTGTAAATAAAAACTCAGGATGGATGGAGTGCTGAAGTAATTACATATAAGATGAGGAGGAAATTTAAGAGAAAATAGTGATGGGAGGTTCATCAGGGTACCTGTAAAGAGCTTTGTATCGTGGAAGAATTTTCAAAACTGAAATAAATTCAATTACAATATATATTAATTCATACTGCTACTTTGCTTTTGCCATCTTTCACAATGACTTCAATACCTCTCTAAGTAGACAGCAACTACAGTGCTAAGACCAGACAACTCCTTAAGTAGAACTCTGCTTCTTAACCTATTTAAGAGCTGTACTGTCCTGTTCCATGAGGATAGCTGAACAATGAACAGTTGTTAACATTAGCACTGGCCAGATGCCAAAATCAGGACTTTTCCAGTGACAGCCTAAGTCAGTCAGCGCTTTTGAAATCTGAGTATAATTTTAGCTGCACAATAATAGGTTACCTCTAGCAGAAATCCAAAGGTAACTGTCTGAACCCAACAGCACAGTATTCCATTAATCTTCAGGAATAAAGTTGGTTTGTGGGATTATAAAAGACTTGTTTACATTCTAGAACACATACCTGATTGCTGTATTATATTGGTGAACAGAGGATAGATTATCAGTTTTCTGTTTCTTCTGTATGTGTTTGAAAGAGAGAAGTTGCTGACAGGAGGACAAAGCTATTGCAGTTCTGTGTGTTGAGCAATCCTTGTCTATGCTTCCCCCCAACTGGTTGATCTTGTTTGGCATTTGATTACATTTGCTTTTCGGAGCAATACATTGAGAGTCTCCATTGGATATTTCAGTACCGTTTTTCAAAACAGCTTCGTTACCAAGATCTGTTAAGACAAGAGTTGTAGTTCCAAATGCAGCTTTCCTATTGATCTTTATTTCTGTGCTTGGTTTTCTAAATTCATTACAAGGGTACTTCATTAAGTTTATGTTAAAGGCTGCAGAATCTTCAACATTCTCTGTCTTTGGAACTACAAAAAAAAAATAATTGTTTATAATCCATCTGTGTAGAATTATACGTCGTAGTTCTGATTTGTATTCTTAAGTCATCACACAGAGTGAAAGAGTAAATTCATCACACCATCCTGAAAGATCTCAAAACTTGTCACAGATTAGATATAGTAACAAATTTCTTACAGTAAAAAAGCTCATGCACTTTTGGAGTCACATGTAACATGTTTCAAGATAACTTTACTATTGCCTGAATAGGACCAGATGTGAATAATGCTCTATAAGTGGAAGCTACTGAAGAATTAAACACACATAAATTAATTTGGCCCAGATATAGGGATTCAAATATATAAATTTTTCAAAATAAATTTTACAACCCCAGCAATGGGAGATCACAGGGCATGGTATATAAGGCATACACGAGGCCATATTCCAGAGTCATTCTCACTTAGAAACAAAATAAGAATCCCTACAGTTTACTCTCGGCAATACTTGTTTCCAGGTTCCTTCCATTTTGCTACTGCTGCACAATGAAACATACTGGTTCCAGTGCATTCGGATTTGTTTAAGATAGAATAGGAACTTGGCCTTGTATTTAGCTAAGGATCAAGGACATTGAGATGTAATGGTAAATTGTTACCTCAATCTACAGACTGAATATTTTCAGCTGTATGGCCAGCAGCTGACTTTGTGTACCAAGCATTGTCCTCAAAACTTCAAACATTTCTGCTGACAGTAGTTAGTTTTAGAAACATAAGACAAAGAAATTAACAAAGTGAGAAGGTAACGAATCTTAAAATCTGAAAAGAGAAAGGTAAGCGAAACCATGTTTAAGAAAAATCTCAAATATCACTCCTGTAGTGCAAAAATAGGCCTGTAGTTTCAGGTCTTTCAGAGAATTTTTCTCCCCTTGCCAACATGGGGACTGAGCCGATCAGGGCTGCAAGTTCGGGTGGTGGTGGGGCAGTGTCATTGGTGACACTTCAGGAAGAGGGAGTTGCTTCTGGGGCAGGCACTTCCTCTCACACAGCGGTGGGAAAGAGGAAAAAAAAAAAACAAACACATTTACATGGGCAGCTGAAGAAAGCTCCCTTCGGATTGTTACCCCTGCTCCTCATGCACTGTGCCACTTTTATTCAGAGGGAGAGAGAGAGAGAGAGGAGAGGAATGTGGTTAGTGCCAGATGGATTTTTCTGTGGACTTTCTAAACTTCCCTCCCCTCATTCCCCGGGCACTCTTGTCAGAGAGGAAGACAAGTCTCCGTGCTGCCCAGGAGAAGGATTTCCACCCCAACTGCCATTCCCCCATGTAAGTTTGGTTTTCCCTCAAGATCATCATCTCTCTCCCTGAATACCATTTTTTTCAGAGCCCATCTGGATCACTGGGGAGTGGCTTTTCGCCACTGCTATCCCCACCCCGAAGTTCGGCAGCGCCCCCTGCTGTCCTTAAATGTAACTGCACCGTAAGGAGCAAAGATTGGACTGAAATCATTTGAAGGGTTTGATTACAGCATTGCTGTCTGCTCTGTGTTTGGTTATATATATATTTGCAGTTGAGACCTGTTATCTTTTCCTATACATTCCCCCCTCCCTCCCCTTAAAGTCCATTAATTTCAAAGAGTTATGGTTATTTTCTTGTGGGAGAGAGCCCCAATAGACATCTTAGTCTTTCTTTAAACCAAGACATAATTGGTACCCAATGTGGGGCTGTTGAGCAAAGGAAAGATAACAGTTCTTATACCATCATGTGCATATTGAGTTTAGGGTCCATGTGGAACACAGGGGAGTATTTTCAGGTCTGCTACAACAGCTTTTGGGAAGGTTAAATTCTCCCTAAATGCCAGAGATACCTTACTTTAGTAGTTTGCCTGCAAGTTTGTGCCATTATGGTCTACCTTGTGTATGAAGCTGGGGCCAGGGTCTCTCAAGAAGACACCGCCTGGGGGAAAAGGAAGAGAGTAAAATGCCCGACATCATGGTGACGCAGGATATGGCTGAACCAAGAGAACAGTCCAAGCCAATGGAAGTTACCCCTATCTAAAAAAAGGAAATACAAGACCAAATCAGTTTGCCCGGTGAATGACGAGGGGGGAAGCGAAACCTTCAGACAGCAGACCCAGAACCAGAGATCATTACTCAATCACTGTCATTTGACAATCTCCGTAGCCTGTGGAAAGACATTACTCGACAGCAAGGAAATCCCATCCTGACTTGGTCAATCCGAGTTTGGGACCTTATGGGTGAAAGTTTACAGCTTGATGGTACTGAGCCAGGTTTTGGGGTCTCTGGCCCAGTATGTGGGTATCAAACAGGTGTTTGTGAGGGAATCAAAACCCCTTTCACTCTGGGCACAGCTTCTAACAGGCATAAGAGAGAAGTCTATTTACAGAGACATTCTGCAGGAACATCATCAAGACTATGGAAGAAGGGATCCTATGTCTGAGAGAAATGGCACTATTAGAAGTGATGGGCAATCCAATAGCAACCCAGACAAGGTCAGCTGCACATCACAAATGTGGTGGAGCCTTCTCACGCCAGGGGCCAGCTGTATATTCCAATTTCCCATCTAGGAAACCAAGAGACAGTGGGCTCTGTAACAAGTAAACTTGGGATATATGAGGGAATGGTCCATGGCCTAATACAAGCTCGTATCTCTACTGTAGAGACATTGGTTGAGCATCTCAGGGATGAGCAGAGGAAACTTAGAGAGGAGATGAAGGGAAGTCTTCCAGTGGCACCAGTGCGAATCAGAGCCTCTGAGGTCAGAGCCAGACGCCCCCCAGCCAGAGAAAGGGAACAGACCTCATGAACTGAGATGTGGTATTTCGTGCTCGACCATGGAGAAGACATGAGACGGTGGGACCGGAAGCCTACCCGTGCCCTAGCAGCCTGAGTACAAGAATTGAAGGAGAGTGAAAGATCAGTGCGAGTTAAGTGCAATGCCAGTTTCCCATGGGCAAGGGTCTGACCTGCTAGAGGGCACCTCCCAAATGTATCCATCGGAAAGAAGCTCTGATCACTATAACCAAGACCAGTATTAGAAGGTCCCTGCCTCTAGCCAGGTAGAGGCACAAGACAACCGTGTCTATTGGACTGTGTGTATCTGACAGCCTGGCACATCAGGTCCACAAGAATACAAGGCCTTGGTTGATAGTGGCGCTCGATGCACATTAATGCCATCAGGACATGTGGGCCAGGAAACTATTTCTATTTCTGGGGTGACACAGGGGTCTCAAGAGTTGACTGTGCTGGAAGCTACAGTAAGCTTGAGTGGGAGAGACTGGCAGAAACACCCCATTGTGACTGGTCCAGCCGCCCCATGTATCCTGGGCCTTGACTACCTAGACTACCATACTACTAATGGGTATTTCAAGGACCCAAAGGGAGATAGATGGGCTTCTGGACATAGGTAGGCTTTTGGAATAGCCACTGTAGAGACAAAAGGGATTGAACAGTTGAATTCATTGCTGGGTCTCTCAGAGTCCTTCTGCTTTTGGACTGATGAAGGCTGAGGAACAGCAGGTGCCAATTGCCACCACAATAGTGGATCATCAGCAATACTGAATGAACTGTGACACTGTGATTCCCACCCAAAAGATGATTTGTGAACTGGAGAGCCAAGGGGTGGTCAGTAAGATCCACTCATCCTTCAACAGCCCCATTTGGCCTGTGCCTAAGTCTGATGGAGAAGGGAGACTGTGAACTATCATCGCTTGAATGAGGTTACTCCACTGCAGAGTGCCACTGTGCCAGATATGTTGGAACTTCAGTATGAGTTGCAATCCAAGGCAGCGAAGTGCTGCGCCACTATTGACATTGCTAATGCATTCTTCTCCATTCCCCTGGCACAACAGTGTAGGCCACAGTTCGCCTTCACCTGGAGGGGTGTGCAGTGTACCTGGAACCAACTGCCCTAGGAGTGGAAACAGTCCCACCATCTGTCATGGACTGATCCAAGCAGCACTAGAAGGGTGAGGCTCCAGAATATCTACGGTTGGACTCAATGATCTCAAAGGTCTTTTCCAACTGGACGATTCTATGATTCTATGATCTACAGTACATTGATGACATCATCATATGGGGGCACACAGCAGAAGTCTTCGAGAAAGAAAACCATCCAGATTCGCTTGGGAGCCAGTTTCACCAGAGTAAGGGACCTGCCCGAGAGATTCAGTTCCTGGGAGTGAAGTGGCAGGATATACATTGTCAGATTCCCATAGAAGTCATTGACGAGATCACAGCAATGTCTCCACCGACCAGCAAGAAGGAAACACAAGCTTTCCTGGGTGCCATAGGTTTCTGGAGGATGTATATCCCAGAATACAGCCAGATGATAAGCCCTCTCTACCTGGTAACCCATAAGAAGAATGGTTTCCACTGGGGCCCTGAACAGCAGCAGGCCTTTGGACAGATCAAGCAGGAGATTGTTCATGCTGTAGCCCTTGGGCCAGACTTGAAAATGCTCTACTCTGCAGCCAGGAATAATGGTCTGGTGAGACTCGAGGTTGACCACTTGGATTCTGGAGCCGAGGCTACAGAGGTTCCAAAGCCAAATACGCCCCGACAGAGAGAGAGAGATCCTGACTGCTTATGAAGGAGTTCAAGCTGCCTCAGAGGTAATTGGTACAGAAGCACAGCTCCTCCTGGCACCCCAACTACCAGGGCTGAGGTGAATATTTGGGGGACAGGCTGCCTCCACACATCATGCCACTGATGCTACTTGGAGCAAGTGGATTGCTTTGATCACACAGTGAGCCCGCATTGGAAAACCAAACCACCCTGGGATCCTGGAGATCATCACGAACTGGCCTGAAGGTAAGAACTTTAATCTAACAGATGAAGAGGAAGAAGAGCAGGTGGCACATGCGGAGGAAACTCCACCATACAAGCAACTGCCGAAAGAGGAAATATGCTACGCCCTTTTCACTGATGGTTCCTGTCACACCATAGGGACAAACCAAAAATGGAAAGCAGCCGTATGGAGTCCCAGATGACAAGTTGTAGAAGCTACTGAAGGAGAAGGTGGGTCGAGTCAATTTGCAGAGCTCAAAGCTGCCCAGTTGGTCCTGGACATTGCTGAACAAGAGAAGTGGCCGAGGCTTTACCTCTACACTGGCTCATGGATGGTAGTGAATGCACTGTAGGGATGCTTAGACCCATGGAAGAAGGCCAATTGGGAACGCAGAGAGAAACCCATCTGGGCTGCTGACGTGTGGCAGGACATTGCCACATGAGTGGAGAGGTTGACTGGGAGGGTCTGCCACGTGGACGCACACATGCCTAAGGGTCAAGTCAACGAGGAACATCATAACAATGAGCAGGCAAACTGAGCAGCACATGTCAAAGTATCACAGATGGACCTAGACTGGCAGCATAAGGGAGAGCTGTTCCTGGCTCAATGGGCCCGTGATGCCTCAGGCCGTCAGGGCAGAGATGCCACCTATAGATGGACACAAGACCAAGGGGTGAATATAGCCATGGACATTATCTCTCAGGTTATCCATGACTATGAGGGGAACTATCCCTGATAGACATCTTAGTCTTCCTTTACACCAAGACAAGGTCTTATTTTTTTAAGAAGGATTTTTGTAACAGTATTCCACCAAGTTTAACACATCTTCAAATTCCAGGTCTGTTTTCAGTAATGGCATACAGCTGAACAAGTGAAACTTAGAAGTACAGGAAAAGGAACAGGATTTTGTTACAAAGCTTAAAATAAACCATTTGTGGACATGCCACTAGGTCCAGCTGACAGTAGTAATTCCAAGATAAATGTTAATTGGTAGATCTGAGTCTATGGATAGATTAAAACTTTCAGGTTTCTGGTGCTGATTTTGCACAATTAAGTAAGATTAGCACCTGCTGGCAACAACTGTCATGTAAGGCACAAAGACATACTTTTATTGAATCTTGGCCTGAAGAAATGGACTTTAGCTAACTTAAGACAGGAGTTTCACACACATCACTCCATTCATAAAAGGAATAACTAGAATGAAGCTGTACTCTAAAAAAGCATAGGGACTTATTTTATAAGAACAGAGATCAGTGCCACAAAGTCACTTCTTCACAGGCTGGGAACTGGGGGCACTTTGGAAAGTACAGCTCAAAGTACCATGAAAAGCTATGGGAATGTGATCGTTAAGTTTGATTTCAGCATTTATACTTGAAGTCATATAGTTAAATTCACTTTTAACAATAGGTCAGGGAGCCTACGTAAAAACATTCATTCTTCTTAGATACAAAAAGCCTATATATGATTTACAAATATATTTTCTTTCAGTTTTGTACCACTGGAGCTAGAAAAATCATTAAGATGCAGTATGCAGATTTCAGCCACTTCATTGAATAATTACAATGTGAAATAAGTGTAGTATTAGTTTTTGAGGTAGAGAAGTTTCACTAAGGTGTCGTTATAGAACTAGCTTTATCCCTAAGAAGTCATACGCATGCACGCGCCTAGACTTTATTTCTTGAAATACATGTAGCAATTCAAAATGTTTAAGAACAACAGTCTTGATTCAAATAACTTCCTGTAAATCCCTCCACAGAGTAATTTACTCTTTTTCTACAGAAAGTGAAAAAGAATACACAGCTCCCTCCTTCACACAGGAAAAAGTGTCAGTGAGAAGTCTGTCCATTACCTCACTAATCTCTTCTTAATATCTAAATTTTATACAAAAACAGAGACAAGCTGGCATGTTACTCATTCCATCTTCCCATCCCTTTCTAGGTCTTATTCATTGCTGCTTTTCCCCACCAGATATATTTTAGCAACATTAAAAGCTCCAATAAGAGACAAACAAAAGTCCAGAATCATCCTTACTCTGAACTTACAGGAAAAAAAACCTAGCTCCTGAGAAACCTGACATCCTTTTCAAAAGGATACCAAAATATACTGCTTTTGTTCAGATGAAAGAAAAAAAAAGTTACTTTTCTACCCCCCCCCCGGTGATTTCTGTATTAGAAATATACTCCAAGCTTCTAATGATTTTAAGGAGCGTTGAAAGAATGGCATTTTGTCTCAATGCTTGCTCCAGTATAAACAACAGTCACTGCAGATGCTTGTCTATAGAATCCCACCCGCACCCATAGCTGAAAGACAAGATGCTTTTAGGGTTTAAGACAAAATACTTTCTATGATTGTCTGTATAAGATTTCCCCAAAATCTGACTTTAAGTTATATAAATATGACTCACAATGAGACACTTCTAAAGTTCTGTAATTCTAAAAACTGCATCAAAACTGCAATCTTCCCTCCTTTCCCAGAAGTTCCAGACAAACTTTAAATACCTTCAGGCCTTGAAGTCAAACAGGCATCACAAATTTTGGCAGAAGGCTTGTTTATTAGGGTACAGCACACACACGTCCACTCCTCTTCAGATTTCTGAGCTATGTGTTCATTAGAACATGACCCCCTGCCATATGCCCAGCCAATTAGGCTATTTCTAGTTGGCAGTTTGCTGTAAAACAAAAGAATGATGTTAGTCTTTTGTGACGTTTCTTTTACAAATTGCCTTACACCGCTATATGCGGGGGAAGCACAGGGCTAGAGAACAAGCAGTACACAGTGTTAAGCCTGCCTGTCACATCTTGGACAGCATGTCATGGTTACAGTTTGATTTTTATTTTTTTTTTTTGCTCCCCTTTACCTCAAGGACAAATATTTCCAGATGCTGAAGCAGTAAAACAAATAAAAATATTTAAACAAAACCAGACAATGTTAATTATTAACTGATGTACAGCACAATGCCCCAGCCTCTCTCAAATTCCCTACTGTTTTCAAGTACCGCAACAAGAAATTTGCAAGAAAGGGAGAATGTTTTAGTACTTTCTCCCATCCCTTGTGTGCAGAATCCTTGCTAACAAATGCATTACTGGATGAAGAACCATTCAGAGGCTGAACTACGGAAAGTCACCCAATCTAGGCAAAAAAAATTTTTGTTCTCATTTAAATGGTACCTCTTAGACCAGTTTGTCATTGTAGCAGCTAACACAACCAAAAACCTTAAAATTTAGAAACTCTTTCTTGTATGTCACCATTTGCTGGAAAACTTAGGAGCCTGTTCAGAATTAAGGATTTTCTTTTAGGGTGTTTTTTACTGTGGGTGGTAGTTAGTTTTTTTTGGTTGGTTGGTTTTTTTTATTCTCATCAGAAAGTATTCAGTAATGTCCTATATGTGACTGGTTAGCTAAAGCTATACTCTAGACACCTGTATAGATTTTTATTTATTTATATATTTTCCTGTAAATTAGACCTCCTATGTTGACAGACTGATTTAGAACCATAGTTACTACTTTTCAGTTATGGTATGTCACCAAGGACTCATTTTGTCAAAGTATCTGAACGTTGTTAGCATGTTAAATGTAACTTGAATGTACTTGTTCAGTAAAATGTGTATGTAAATTTTTAAGTAGTATGGTTGGTAAGTCATCAAGCATTTTTCTCCATAGATTTTATGGAATTTTTTTGAGAATTCAAGAATTTAAGCTCTCTGTCCCTGTTTTGTTCATCATGTCATTCCCCAGCCTATTTTGGAGTATGAACTATGGGGAAAAAGTTTATTTTAAACATTCAAGGTACATTTGAATTTGATGAGGTAAGCTTATAATGGCTATTTTCTCTATTTTTTTAGCTGAGCAAAATCATAAGTTACTTGACTTGTCCCAAGAACCACTAGGTTAAATTCTACAGTTTACGATCTGTACCAACTCAGTCTGATCACAGGGGCTCAGTTTTCAAACATGGAAAGCTTGGAATGGCAGATAAACAACTTGAGCTAAATAGACTTTTATTTGTTAAGACTACATAATAGAAAACAGAGCAGTAGAACACAGAGACCTGACCACCACCACAACAAAACCCAACAAAAACCCAAACCACTACTTCTAGAACAGAGAAAGATTTTCTTTTTTCCTTGCACCATTTTCTAGTTATCATCTGACTCAATGGAGCACTGCTGTCTCGCTATCCTTCTGCAAAACATTTCTCATTATTACTTTCTGAAAATACAGCAGACTGGGGTTATCAGCATGTGAAATATTTATCTTCCATGCTGGAATTTTCTATATTTGATCTGTACTCAAAGGCGATTTCTAAGCTTTAATCAAAATCCCTTCAGCCATCTGAATCTTGAAAGAAGGTTGGAGGTGGGGAGAGATGTGTGTTGTGTAAAGCTTATTTTTTAAAAAACACATACAAAATCTAATGAAGGCACAGTTTGCAAAGTGAAGCAGTGTCTTTTAATAGATTGACAGACCCCAGTATAAAAAGCCAAGATTCTGAAACCTCAGATGAAGATTTTCAAGAATACCTTAGAGTTATGAATAAGTTGCTTTTGGAACTTTTACCTTTTGACCCTTTGTGCTTTTTTAAAATAAAAGGAGGAAAGCTGCTGCTAGCCCAATTTATGTGGAACTGAAAGTGTCTCTGTGGCAAACCTGTAGTAAAAGCTTTCCAAATCCAATAAGGAGGAAGAAAATAAGTCCTAAGCCCTACAATATTTGCTGCACTTTGAATTTACTTAAGTTTTAGTTTTCCTCACTGTAACTCTACAGCTAGAATAAAATTTCATACATGCACAGCTACCTAGATACTCCAGGACTGAAGTGGTTATCCTATGAATAGAAAGAGACACAAGTTCCTACCTTCCTTGAACTATTCAACTCAGTTGTGTGTAAACATCCTAGCCTATTATATTGGTAATATGAAGAACAACAGACAATTTTTCCAGAAGCAATGAATAATTCTGAGCACTCTCAATTGTTTTATAATTCCTACATTTGACTAGAGTAATAGCTATTTTATAACAGATGGTGCATTTAAAAGAAATAGAATCAAAGAATCAAAGCTTTTAACCATTTTTAAATACCAATGGTCAAAACATTTTTCTTTTGCAAAGTCCAGTGAATTTAGACATAAAATACATTCTTTTTGAGAAGTGGTATCATCTTACTGTAACAGCAGTTTGAGGTGCTTCAGCACTTTGATGCGTAAAAGTGTTCTAACTAAAGTTATTATACCATTATACCTAGTATTGACCAGCTGGGGATCCGCCTTTTGACACTGAGAGCAGAAGTAAGTCATCCTGTTATTTTCTCCTAAACGACACACAGTGATCCTCCCATTGCACCGACCACAGGATGGGCGCCTGTATACTTTGTAGTGTTTGTAGAGTGGAGACCCAGTTTTGCGACACTAAAACAGAAGATGTTTAAAACCCAAGTTAGGGACAAAGTATGAATTTTGTATCAGTCCCTCTACAGTTCAACTGAAGGTAAAATAAAAACACTACGTAAACTGAAAGCTTAATGACTACATACAGATATTTAAAGCACGCTCTTAAGGGCTATCATTTGTCTTTCATATTCTTTCATGAAAAGAAGAGAGTTCAAGCCAGTTGGACCAGCGTCTGGAATTCTCCACGTAATATAGTAAAAGACACAAGAAGAAAAAACATACTAGCATGGTGCAAATATATGTGAGGGATCCCCTGTGTTCAGCTGGACAAGCTAGCTCTAATTCAGCACCAGTTGTCTTTGACCTGGCCCCTGCAGCAGTATTCTTAAAGAGCTGATGAGTTCTAATCAATGCAGCACAGAAAAACAAAATAAAACAAACATGAAACACAAACCAATATCACCTTCCCTCCCGCTAAAGAGAACCAAAAATGCATGGTAAAGCCAGCTCAGTCTGGATTAATTAACCTTCCCAGAACATAAAGTACCGTGCAATGCAGAAACATTTCAAAAGTTCTGTAGGAACTGGGTAGCGTACAGTAAAGTTGCTCTGCTTCATCTCAGCCCTGGCCATGTCAGACAAGTTGGCTCATGAAAAACCACTTGACACTATGGCAAGCTCCCCAGATCCTGGCAGAAACCCATATTAAATTAAGTACAAGGCCAAAGGGCATGGTGGCCTAAAGAGCCTCCAGAGGGCTGACAAGCAGGCACATTTCATGAGACAACTCATATGGAGTCAGTATAGACATACTCCAGCTAAAACTAGCAGAAAAAACAAACAAAATCAAACAAGAAAAGCCCAGTAGAGATACAGCAAACTCTTCAGAGCCACACTAGTTTCTGCACTACCATCACAGTTCCTTGGGCACAGTTCAAATAATGCCATAGCTGGCCCAGCAACATCAGCCTGGCTTTGCCAGGGTTCAGTAGCTCTAGCTTCACAATGCATGAAGACCTGGCATTTTCCTAGTCTTTGAGCACAGTATATTTTCGCTTCTGCTCTTATTCATCAGCCTTGCTGAATGAGTGTGCTTTTGCCAACACAATCTAGTAATTCAATCAATCAGAAGGAATTACTAATATATTTTTGCATAAATGTTCACAAGCAGTTTGCTTTCTCCTCCTCATAGTTTACTCCCATCCAGCTATTTAAAAAACAAAAACAACAGCTTTTTACACAAACAAGATTCCTCATCTTTGCATCTTGTTTTACTACAAATTATATAGCATGATTACTGCAAACAAAAGTCTATAAAGAAATAATCAAGCACTATCCCTCTTAACCTATTTTAATTTGTTTTTTATCTTAACGAGACTTGGGGGAGTGGACTAGTTCTCCTTTAAAACCACTTGACTGGTGAATACTTGCTACACTGGGCTACAGAAAGTTTAACTTGTTTGTTCATTGTCAATCCAAAAGCCCATGACACATATAAACCTAGTATTATAACTGTTGCAGAATTGGATGCTATCTCTTTACTGGCATAGCTCACTAAGAAGTTTGGGGAATGAAAAGATTTCCTTCATCAACAGAATAAATTACTCTCCAATGGCTGGGAGAAAGCAGATATTTAAGCAGACTATTAAACAAATTACATTTTTAGACTTTATGATTGAAAGAAGGTATCGGGAAAATTAAGTACCCTCCTCCTAGCCTACGAAAAAAAGAATTTTTAGCAGCACTAGCTCCTTGCCTTTCATGAATACCAAGAGAAACAGACAAAAATTTCACTGCTGCTGTTCCTTTCTCTGCACACAGCTTAAATAAGAAAAACATACAAGAATTACACCAAATTCTCTCTTTTTCTATTTTGGAAAGTTAAAGAGCAACCAGGGATTACAAAGTTTACAGGAGAAGAAATTCTAGAGAAATTGTGGCAGCAGGGAGAAGCTTGAATTTATTTCACTTTAGTAAACAAAAAAGGTGTTTCAGTTAGCAAAAGTTGTTAGAAGTTACAATCCATTTAGTCCCATAAATATATTTGCTATTACAAGTTTCATAAAGAAAGCCATATGAATTACCTTCATACTTCCCTGGGGCAATCTCTAGTTCCCAGTTTGAAAAGTGACCTTTATGTAAACTTACATATAAGTGTGTTTAACCTACATCAATTCTGACATGTTCAGAGCGACATTACAGCACATGCACAGCTGCACTGTACTGGCCCTTAGGGAGCATCTGTCAAACGCTTCTACTGAAGCTGGGCTATGCACATCTTTACAGTGTAGACTCCCCCACCTTTCCATTATTTGGCAATTCACAATTAACAAAGAGCACACAAACCATCATTCCTATCATGAGAACTCTTGTCCTGTTACACCTTTTTACCGTTTTCACTAGATGATCACATATAGCTAACATGTCAGAGTCAAGTTTTGGAGTTTCTCAGAAATGTGTGCCAATACCTTATAAAAAAGCATGGTAAAATCACGTGTCATTTTCACTAAGTAAGATATATGTTCTCCTGTCAGTTGACAAACCTGTAAATAAAACAAGAATGATTTTTAGAATATTACAATGCTAAGAGACAACAACAGAAAAACCTATAATGCAGGGGCACTTTGAACACCTTCAGCTCATGCAGAATTCCATTGCTTGCCATAATTCTCCGAATTCATATTATATATATCATCTTAGTAAGACAGTACATTTTCATATTCTGTACTACACAAACTCATTGTTTGAATAACAAACAATATACTTGGCCTTAACTGTGTAACACATTGGGTAAAAATTTCAGGTTTCCTCTGTATTGACCTCAGTTCCTGATCACAGGAATCATGTGGAGTTAGCCACTAAAAGCTCCCTCTTAATTTCCTTGTGGATTGATATGACCTATCTATCATTAGAGGCTTCTTCTTCTGAGACACCTTCAGGAAGAACACTTCACCAAAAGGCATCACAATTAGAAATGTATCAACCAAACACATTTTTGTTAAGAACTCAAAATTAAGTCACATTTTTCTTTCCTCTGCCAGCTCACATTGCAGATACAAGTAAAATCCAGCCTGATCTATGAAGAACTTTCAGAAATGTTATGTTTAAAAAAAACCTTTTAGTTACTATATTCACCAACTTTCCTTTACTTTCCATGCAGTCTCAACCTCTTTTGCAAACATCAGGCTTCTTTTCAACCTAAGTCTGGGGATCCACGCTTGGAGATCTTAAGCAGAAAAAGTACGGAAAACAGTGCAGGAAGAGCAAATGACAAGGAGCTGCAAAAATAATCCACTCTACCGACATAAACCATTTTGGGTAGTAACTGAACAAAGAAAACCTCAGCACTTTTCACTTCCCTTTATTTATAGGCTGATAATTTAATGCTAGAGGATGCCAGGCAAAGTCAAGATTTGAAAGTTCACTGAATTCTTTAATAACGAAAGGTTTCAAGTTGTAAGAAGAAGGCTTAGCCCAACAAAATACGTCAAATCCATGAGGCAGGAGTAGCAGCAACAGGTTCCAAGGAATGTCATGACAAACATCTTCAGTCACAATGATAAAACATTTCTTTAGTGTCTTAGAACAACTTAAACAACAGATGACAAGCAAAGTTAAGAAGACTATAACATACATTCTTAATACTTCAGGGTCATTAAAAATATTTCACCTACCTTAACAGCTGGATGGAGACCACTGTCAAACAGTGCTTCATTTTTTATGATATTTCCCACTCCAGGTAATACTGCTTGATCCAGTAACACATCACACAACATGCGGTTTTTCTGCTGCTTAATCTCACTTTCTGCTCTTAAGAAGCTAAACTTTGGGGAACAGACATCCAAGCTTTCCATCATTCTCACTTTCTGCTCACTGTCAGCTGCATTTCTGGAAAATAAAAATACTCTAAGATTCAGTTTTATTTTAATTATATGCTAATATACCAGTATGGTTTTAGAGACAACACATGTAAGTATAATAGAACACTAAATACAGATAACTGAAATCATGAAAATACCTGTGGCAGGAAGAGGCACAGAAATTCCATTAACCACCCACACCAAAACCAGGTCAATGGTACATGCACAGAGCATCAATCTGGTCCGACATACAAAAAAATCATCCTCATTCTGTTCAGTTTGAAAAAAATTTGGTCCTTGCTTTAGAACTACTTCCAACATGGACAGATAATGCGTTTGGACCATCAATTATAACCAACTATATGTTTATGTGGTCCTGGTGTTACAACTTGACAATAAAAGATATATTCTATAAAATTTTGATTTTATTAGGTTAATAATAATAATAAAATAAAA
Organism: Tapera naevia; assembly: GCA_033556795.1. Lineage (NCBI taxonomy): Eukaryota > Metazoa > Chordata > Aves > Cuculiformes > Neomorphidae > Tapera > Tapera naevia. Next base: position 8,402,218 of record JAUMJJ010000172.1, on the reverse strand, counting down.
AACAAATAGGTTGAACATAATACAGCACAAGTCGTCTCAGGCTTACATAAGCTTTCATATTTTGTAATATTAAATAAGCATACATATGCTACTTGAATTTACATACTCCTTTTCACACAAGAGCCTCAAATGCTTTAAATTAAGCTTGCTATGTTATTTTTATTTGCAGTAAGAAGTACAATGGTAACGGATGAAAACATCCACTTAATGTCTATTAGAACAATTATACCAATTTCTTCTAAAAATAAAACAAAAAAAAACAACCTAGAGAGAATACAATTTTGAAAGCAGTAAATCTTCACACATCCTTATTCTTGTTAAGGAAGTGAGACTTGCATGGAAAATGGAGCAATGGGGTTCAGCATTCATAACTAAGGATGGAATTAAATCCAACTTTCATTCCCAGTCTTGACACCATCTGGGGCTATTACATAGAACTACTTTAACTGTATGTAAATTCTGATACATAAGTAACAAAATTAAATTACCACACACAAATATATATAAATGATATGTTTAAAAAGTTTTGTTTCTTTATGTCTATGATGGTTTTCATCCAAATACTTAGCAATCTGGGTGTGATTTTTCACTATGTTCTTAAAAGAATGTAATAGAAAGAAATAAACTAAGCTGTGTTTAACTTGGTTTTTTTTCTGCATTACCTATACTCTACTGTCACCTCAAAAAAACAAACAGTATCCTGTGCAAGCTGTATCTCCAAAACTGGTAGTGCTCCATTTCGGTCTTTGCATCCATCAGGATTAATGCGCATGGAGCCGTTCATACCGAAGTGAATCCTTGGAGAGAAAAGAGAGTTCTTATGGGTATTTTATCTTTACAATATTTCTATATACAGCACTAGTCTGTTTTTTGAAGTTATGAACTACTCTTAGCTAAACAAATCAGTATGTATGTACATTAATTCTAGTCATTAAGTGTAACATGGCAACAAACTACTTGGTTACATAGTGCTCAAATCCCAGAGAAGCACCCTCCCCAAGTCTGAGACACTCCAAAACATAGCAGAAGTCAAACGAGTCATTATGTAACACACTTTTCTGGTGTATCGCATTGAGAATTTTTCTCACTTAACACACTGGTCTTCCAGCACAGGTTCCTAAGTCCTCAGGGAGGCTGAAAGAAACAAGGCTATTTTACCAGACAATTTTCTGTTAAATCAGGCAGAAGTCACCCGGTACATAATGAAAGATTTCAGTGCTCACATTGACAACACTGTTTTACCAAAGCTACTTCTAATAACACCACAAAGTAATTAAAAGCTGCCATATGTTGTTTTCTGCAGTTCTTTGCCTAAAACCAAGGCAAAACCTGCAGGTCAATTAAAAATTAATAAAAGAAATAAACTGAAAAATGCACAGATGGCAAAGTAGTGGAACAGACTCTTTCAAGCATTCCTTTTACAGATCACTAATGCTCTAAGAGGTCTTGCATTTTATAATGTATTCTACTGGAAGTCAGTTACTTCAGCGAAGAACGAGTTTGACTATGGTATCACACATTTATTTATTACGACTTCACCAGGTACATTCAAGTCCAAAATAAACATAAGAAACGAGGGAATGCCCTACTTCTATTTGTTGTATATCAGGAAAAGGTGGATTATTTTGTAGCTACAAAAAGATTTAACAGATGAAACTACACAAATGTTACATTTCAGGAAGAATAGGTATTTAAAATATTTACAGATTGGTTAAGACAACATTTCATTAAACATAGTCTTAGAGTGACTCTATGTAAATTCCTTATAGCATTTATTCATGTTTTCAATTTTTAAAGACCTGTGTCTTTGGAGAGATTTACTTCTATCAGGGCTTTAGCTTTCCTAACCTGATTACTGGCTGCTCGGACAACTTCTCTGTATTCCTCCCAGGCTACCTGCCCTTACTTCCACCCTCTATAGGCTTCTTTTTTGTGTTTGAGTTCATCCAGGAGTTCGTGTTCATCCGTGAAGGCTTCCTGGCCTTTTTGATTAACTTCCTACTTGTTTGGATGCATCACTCCTGAGCTTGGAGGAGGTGATCCTTGAATATTAACCAGCTTTCTTGGGCCCTTCTCCTCTACAGGGCTTTATCTCATGGCACCCTATGAAGCAGTTGCCTGAAGAGACCAAAGTCTGCTCTCCTAAAGTCTAGGGTAGTGAGCTTGCTGCATACCCTCCTGGCTGCCCTGAGGATCCTGAACTTCACCATTCCATGGTCACTGCAGCTAAGGCTTCCCTTGAACTTCATATTCCCCACCAGCCCTTCCTTGTTGGTGAGAACAAGGTCCAGCATAGCGTCTCTCCTAGTCGGCTCTTCTATCTCTTGGAGAGGAAACTTATCACAAATGCATTCCAGGAACGTCCTGAATCACTTGTGCCTTGATGTGTTGTTCCTCCAACAGGTATCAGGATGGCTGAAATCTTCCATGATGACTAAATCTCATCAATATGAGGCTGTGCCTATTTGCCTAGAGGGCCTCATCTGCTCGCTCGTTGCGATTAGGTGGCCTGTAGCAGCCCCACATGACAACATCACCTGACCCTGCCTTCCCTTTAATCCTGACCCATAGGCTCAGCTCTTTATCCAGCCCCAGGCGGAGCTCCATGCACTCCAGCTGGTCACTGAAATAGAGAGCAACAACCCCTTTCTCATACCTCCTGCCTGTCCTTTCTAAAGAGCCTGTATCCCTCTATCACGATACTCCAGACATAGGATCCATCCCATCATGTCTCCTTGAGGGCAATGTGATCATAGCCCTACAAGCATGCACACAACTCTCCTTGTTAATTCCCCATGCTACATGCGTTTGCAATTACAAATAGAAAAGCCGTGGTAATTATGACCTGTTAGTCAATGACAGACATTAATAACGAGTTGATTAGTTTTTGTGGTTGCTTTCAAGTAAAAAGGTGAGGTTTAGGAACTCTTCCATGCTATACAATACTGGAAGGATCTGCTTTTTTAAAACCAAAAATTTTTCCCCATAAAAAAAATAAAAGGTCAGTAGCAGCACAGTCAAACTATTATACGGAGATATAAAAAACAGTGACAATTCACATTACCAAATTCTAGGGGTCAAGATGTAATTTCCAGTCAACACAGTGACATCTTCTCTTTAGGACATTCGGAGTCAACACTTATCCCTTTCCTAAGAATATTTTTGTCTGTTTTCAGTTATGCAAAAACATAAGTGCATCATCAATTTCCAAAATTTTTCTAAACCATTTATCACTCCAAATTTACATTAATAGCAAACTACAGAAACTAAACCCAGGACAACTTTTCTCACACAACTGTATCATTTCCATGGCAAAACATACAGTCCATGCAAGCCCTACTGCATGACTCATAAGTATTAGAGAATTTTTTCAATTTTAATTATTTAAGTGACTTTAAAGGCAAAATTGAAAAAAAAGGCCTCAGATTTTCTAAAAAAAAAAACATTGACTTTCTTCAATGCTTTTAATGTCCTTGTTTAAATGGACATCAAAAAGTAGAAGCCCTAATTTCTTCAGAAGGTGTCATTGCTCATTTGTACTCGTAAAAAAAGTCTTCCACTGCCCACCATGGATCACAACTATACAAATAATACTGAACTTGAGTTGCTAATCGCTATCTGCAACATGGCAATACTTCAGAAGTACTCTCCTGATTTCCAAGTCAAGCAAGCAGTCAAGCAGTAGCCAAACTGCATAAAACAGTTTCATGGCCAGGTTATCCTTTCCCACCAGGAAGTCATTCCCTGCTTGAGAAAATCCAGGAGCATAAAATGAGTAAATAACCCTTCCTGGCCCAGCCTTTCACAACACATGTCTGACTAACATTATTTCAGCATGACTACCAGCTTTTTACAGGTAATCTTGGCATTTGTTATGTTAAAAAACAATGTACAAATATAGAATCTGTTTATCAGTAACCCTCCTCATGACAAGAAAATCATACATTTGATAGCTAACTTTGATAAATATATAATACATCATCTGAAGGCGTATTCCTTATTTCTTCTCCCAACAAACAATCCCGGCAGCCAATCTTAAATTGTTTTAAGATGTATGTTCTGAACCCTTCCTCTCCCTCCCCTCAACATCTTTAAGATGCACAATATATATACATTCTTAAAACAAGAGAATAAAGATCTTCATTATAAGATAATAACTTCTGCTTCCTTTGTAGAGGAGAACTTTCTGGTATACACCTTCTAAACATGACAAAATGTCTTCTTAAATACAGTTTCTAGAGCTACAACAACTGATGAATTGATGAAAATTTTACATTTATTATTAAACGATAAGTGAAGGTTGTTTTCAGTAAGTACAGTAATTATTGCATTGACTAGAAAGCTTAAGAATTACTTAAGATCTTCCAGGGTCAAAGGATTATATTTTCCATACTAGAACTTGGCCACATTTTCTTTCTGTTTGAAGAAAACTTCTGCAAAATGCTTACTTACATTCCTTAGTAATAAATTTTTTCTTACAATAATGTAATTGTCTGTTGAAACAATATTTTCTTATTGTATAATTTACTCCTTTGCTTATCAAATTTCTAATACGTGTAGTAGTAATTTAAAAAAGATAACATCTGTATCATCGACCTCCCATTCACATCCCAAATTCCAAAGAGAATTCCAAACCAAGGTGTTGTTAATACTTTTTAGAGAAATCATTTAAGGCAGCATAAATGTATACACACAGAATATTTTTACGTTTGGCAAGTTTTCACACAAGTTTCTTATTGCAGCAATTGAAACATTAAAAATTATGTACAGAATATCAGTCTAAATTTCTGAAGGAAAGTTAAAAGAAATTGCAAGTACAGTTTGTAAGTAGAAGATCTTAAGTAACTGTAACTCTATGCATTTCTCTGACTTTTTTTTGCTAGAATATGCAATTTCTTGGTTGAAACAAAGCATTTTGAGGAATAATTGTCCTTTTCAGTTACCTTTACATGGAAACTTAGACTAAGAATAAAGCAGTAAATTATTTGAAAAGGTGTTTCCAGCACTGCAGAGGCCACTGAGAAGTTTCTCTGTGGCACTAACTTTCAAATTTCTGAAACAGACATTAAGCAAGAACAAGATGACCCCCCAGATATGTACAGTCAGAATGAATAAGAAGCTTATTTCTTGCCTCTTACCTTAAAGCTATCTGATCAAAATACATAAAAAGTTCCTTTCCCAATGTCTCCACACCCCTGTAAACATGTCCAATAAGGAAATTGTGACCAGATGTTCTCTCCTCACTTGCAGCAGTCTGAAAATGAGTACACACATACAAAGATTAAAACAGAATTTATACTACTTTGATTCTAGCATCAGTACGCATGCAGCAAGTAACTGTATGAACTAATTTTTGAGCCTGGACAATATTAAATCTTTTCTCCTTAAGCAGCTCTGACAGAACCAATGAGAATACCCAGGAAGCAGACAGTCAATGTTGCTAATGCTATCATAACTTGGCTCATTCTTTTCCAAATTGAAAAAGTACGTCTGTTTTATCAGGGTATTTTCTGCCTTTTTCTTCAAGTCATGAATACACAATAAGAGTTTTAGGCTGATGTAAACTAAACAGGTAGAGTTTAAATATTAGATACTTGTCAGAGATTCGATTCCGTCATTCGCAGACCTATGTCCTTCTCCCAATGCTTCTTGCTGGAGTTTCTATCCAAGTTAATAATATGTTTTGAGTGCTTTACGTGGGTCGTTGCATATTACAGAAAAGCCTCCATTAAGCCCACAGAGATATTTCTCTGTTTCTACTAGTTGAAAGTCTAATCTCAGAAGATGTTGAACAGCAAGTGGGAAAATACTAAAGGACAAGAAAAAAATAATTGTGTTTGAAGCAATAATCTCTTCTTACTTAGCACATGAAACCCCACTGCAATTATTAGAAGCGACCTCTACAGGTTACCTCAGGTTCTTGTCCAGTCAACTTTAGAGTGGCTCCAGGATGGAGACTCTCGCCTCTCTTTGCCCTTGTTCCAGGGTTTCATTGACATAATGGAAAAAATTTCCTAATAGGTAATCACAATTACTCCTATTGTCACCTACATCTGCTGCCTCTCACCCTACCATGCACCTCTGACTAGCTCTGTCTCTCCCATATTCTCCCTTTGAGGTAGATGAAGAGAGCAATAAAAACCCAATTCAATTATCTGCTCCTTGTGCATCATATGCTTCAGCCTGCTAAAATAGTACCAGCAGACTGAGTCTAGTATGTTATCTTTTTCCTAAACAGGGAGTTGAAAACTGGACACAGCAATCCAGATGCAGCCTTTCAGGTGCTGAACAGAGGTAAGAACACTCCCCTCAGCCTGCTGACTACACTGTCATTATAACAGCCCAGTAAGGGGTTGGCCCTCCTCCTTGGAAAGGCACACTCCCTAGAGCCTTTTTTGCCTGTGGAGCTGTTTTCCATCTGACCAACAGCCAGGCCTATGCCGTTGCATGATATTATTCTGCTCCAAGTCCAGGACTCTAAAAGCCTCACACATGCTGTCTGCCACCCCATTTTTCTCAGCCTGTCAAGGTCCGCCTGAGTAGCATCTCAAGTTCCCCAGAAATAGTTGAAACCTGCAACGTTATATTCACCATCATCAGAGCCCTAACAGTAAGTCACAGGTATGCGTACCAGTACTTCAATCACAACACCCAATTGTAATGCAAATATATATGAAAGCGAATTGCAAATCAGCAATTAGTGAAATTTCACAGCTACTCTCTTTACAATCTCCCACCTTGAAATTATATACATTTAGAAGATTTTCTCATTATTATTCGATCAAGTAGAAAAAGTATTTTTTGCATAATATCAACATCATTTACTTTGCCTGTTATCATAATATGAAGAAAGCAGAACTTTGCTCTTGCATAAACAGTTCATTTGTTTATTATCTTTAAACCACTCAGGTTTGTTTAAACTAAACCAGAGTGAGAACTGATTGAAGTGGAGAACCCATTTGTTTTTTCAAACTATTTGAAGTTAAATTCATACCACTTTGCTAACAGGGAACCCTTATAATCATCATAGTACAGATTCTCTTTCATAGTGTAGTCTTCAGCAGCAGCCACAGTCTTGGCCATATGAGATCTAAAAAGATCAAAACCCTTATGATGGTCATTCACCAATGCATACTGTCTGCTCTGAGGCGACTTTTACTGTACAATGTTTTGAACACCAGTCTATGAGGGAATTAAATTTCTTTTTGAAAAAATAGAAGCATAACTCCTTACTTGAAAAAACTTAGTCCTGAGAGATACAAAGCTATAAAGATTTGGACTGTTGACTGCATGCCTTAGACAGACATATCATGAACCACATTCTTCCTTAAATTGTTCTTTCATTGAAGTACTATTATTGAGTCTTCACCACAAACTCTCCTACACTGCCTTACATACACTAACAGTGGAAAAAAATTCCACAACTTTGTGTCTGGAGGTATCTAGTATACTCACTCGGGACACAAAACCACACAATTACTCACAGCTGAAGAAAACAAGGCATGAAAAAAATACCCTAGCCATCTCTGTAATCAAAACCAAAGGACTGTATCTTCAGAGCTCATCAGCTAGGCCTGCTTTCTGACATTCAAACTTCTCTTTCTAGCAGAAGGTCTCACAAGACCCAGTAGTTTTATACTGGTGAATTATTTTGTGGTGCCAACCGAAAAGAAAAAAACTAGTAGAAAAATTATGTACTGTGTACACCAAGAGCAGATATCACACTTCTTACTTTACGTAAGCATTTGCTCTAATTAAAATTATCTTTAAAAAAAATATAGAAATAAAACTTCCTTTCCACAAGCCAATGCTTACCTTGCTCTATCATGTTTCGTTCGGACTTGTGAAGACTTACAAGATTAATAAAATTTTTTAAGTTAGGAATTGCTACTATAATTTGACTTGTGTTGTAGTTTTCCTGAACCAAAATGATATTTCAAAATTTACCCTAAGTGAACAAGAGCAAATCTAGTTTTCCCTCATTATTTCCACTAGCCTCTATGTTTCTACAGTTTCAGTGCCTCTTTCCACATCTTACTTGCTAAGGTTATTTATTATGTTGATGACAAGAATGTTTCTTAATTTAACAGAAGGATAAGCACAATATCCATGGGTGATCCCCTAGGCAATGGCAGCTGGGGCCAGGCTGCAGCTCGGAGAGGAGACTATAGAATCATAGAATGGTTTGGGTTAGAAGGGACCTTAAAGATCATCCAGTTCCAACCCCTGACATAGGCAGGAACACCTCCCACCAGACCAGGCTGCACAAGACCCATCCAGCCTGGCCTTGAAAACTTCCAGGAAGGGGGCATCCACAGCTTCCCTTGGCAACCCATGCCAGTGCCTCACCACCCTCAGAGTGAAGAATTGCTTCCTAATATAAAACTTCCCCCCTCCAGTTTAAAGCTATTCCCCTTCATCTTATTACTTGCCCTTGTAAAAAGCCCCTCCTCAGATCTACTCTAGGCCTTTCAGGTGCTGGAAGGCTGCTATGAGGGGACCTTCTCTTCTCCAAGCTGAGCAACCCAACTCTCTTTTCCTGTCCTCATAGCAGAGGTGCTCCAGCTCTCTGATCATCTTTGTGGCCTCCTCCGGACGCGTTCCAACAGTTTCATATCTTTCTTCTATTAAGGATTCCAGAACTGGACATAATGCTTCAGGTGAGGCCTCACACGAGCGGAGGGGGAGAATCACCTTCCCTTGCCCTGCTGGCCACGCTTCTTTTTACGCGGTCCGGGATACATTTGGCCGTCTGTACTGCGAGCGCACACTCACAGAATCATGGAAAGGTTTGGGTTGGAAGGGACCTTGCAAAGGAACTAGTTCAACCCCGCCTTGCCATGGCAGGGGCACCTCCCACCAGACCGGGCCGCTCTCTGCTCAGCCCCGCCAGCCCCGCGTCCCCCGACCCCTGCCACACCCAACGGCTCCGCGATCCGCGCCCTCCCCAAACGCGGCACCACCGACCACCGCGCACACCGGGAGCTCTGCGCGCCCCGTCCCGGCGCTCCCCCGAGGAGAGGCGGCTGCCCCGGCCCTTCTCACCCCGCCGCCGGCTCCGGCCGCCGGGGCGCTGCTCCGCACGCTCCGCACCGCCTGCCCGCGGCGCACCCGCGCGCGCAGCCGCTCTCCGCACAGCGCGCAGCCCGGGCCCTCCACCATGGCCGCAGGGCAGCGCCCAACACCCCGCTCCGCCGCGCGCCGCCTCCTCACTTCAAACCTCCCGCGCGCTCGGGGGCGGCGCTGCCGCACCGGGGGCCGCCCCGCGCCTCAGCGGGCGGGCGGGGCCCCGCCGCGGGGCCCGAGCAGCGGTGACTGGGCGCGGGTGCCGCTTGCGGGGGCGGAAGGGGCGTCCGAACCCGCCTCTTGTGTCCTCTCTGGTCCGGTCAGCGGGTGTTTAAGCTTCGACCGCCTTTTGCATGGACGGGAAGGTCAATCAGAAAGCCTTGTTTTCATAGAAACACTTGGTTGGAAAAAACCTTTGCGATCATCAAGTCCAGCCGTGCCTGTCCACTACTAAACCGTATCCCTGAGCACCTCATCTACCCATATTTTAAACATCTCCGGTGATGGTGACCCAACCCCCTCCCTGGGCAGCTGTTCCAGGGCCTGACAGCCCTTTCAGTGAAGAAATTTTTCCTGATGTCTAATCTGAACCTCCCCTGGCGCAGCTTGCGGCCATTTCCTCTCATCCTGTCGCCCTGTCGCTTGGGAGAAGAGACCAGCACCCACCTCGCTACAACTTCCTTTCAGGTAGTTCTACATAGCGGTAAGGTCTCCCCTCAGCCTCATTTTCTCCAGGCTAAACAATCTCAGTTCCCTCAGCTACTCCTTGTAAGACTTGTTTTCCAGCCCCTTGTAGGACCCTTCAAGGGGAAACGCGGTATATCGTGTTTTTTTTTATTATTAAATTTTTATTTATCCTGTTTATTTTTTATTATTTATTTTTTCATTATCCTGGGCTGCATCAAAAGAAGCATGGCCAGCAGGTCAAGGGGCATGCTTCTCCTCCTCTACTCCAATCCACTTTGGTGAGACTCCACCTGGAGTATTGTGTCCAGTTCTGGAATCCCCAACATAAGAAGCATATGGAACAGCTGTAATGTGTCCAGAGGTGGGGAGCTACAAAGTGATCAGAGGGCTGCAGCACCTCTGCTATCGTGACAGGCTGAGAGAGTTGGGCTTGTTCAGCCTGAAGAAGAGAAGGCTCTGGGAGGACCTCATAGCAGCCTTCCAGTACCTAAAGGGCCTAGAGTAAAGCTGAAGAGGGACTTTTTATAAGGGCAGGTAGTGACAGAATGAGGGGGAATGGCTTTAAACTGGAAGGGAGAATATTTAGATTAGACATTATGAAGAAATTCTTCACACTGAGGGTGGTGAGGCACTGGCACATGTTGCCAAGGGAAGTTGTGGATGTCCCCTCCCTGGAAGTGTTCAAGGCCAGGCTGGATGGGGCTTTGACCAGCCTGGTCTGGTGGGAGATGTCCCTGCCTTTGTCAGGGGTTGGAACTGAATGAACTTTAAGGTCCCTTCCAATCCAAACCATTCTGTGATCCTATGATTCTATGGTTTTATTTTGTTCTTAAGTGTGAACTTGTAATGTCCTCAAATAACCTAATTAGTTGTCTCAAGCTTCCTGGTTGTGTCTAAAACACCCTTGCAAGTACAGTTTTTGAGACTCATTTAATGCACAATTGGAAGTTAATCTCAGCCTTAAAAAAATCAGTCAATATTTAATGGATTTTTGCAGTCAGTCCAAATTTACACAAGGAATATACTTCTTTATCAGCTGCATTTGAAGTAAGAATGGGTGTAATAAATTTCATGGGTTTTAAAAAAATTAAGGGAACTTGCATTTGAAGGTACCACATTAGACACGATTTCCTAATGTCCACCTTCTGGTGCATATGCACAATGGTTGAAAACTCTTAGTTAACATTATCTTACATAAACAGTCCATATCCCATGTCTTTTCTGGGTTAAATCAAAATGTGTCTTATTCCTAAAATAAACTTTTTTACCTGAAAGGAAGTGACTAAATTGTGTCGAAGTAATTATGTTTTATGAAAATTCAGGTGAATTCAGGTGTACTACTGAAGTTAGGATATGCTGCCCTTTGTTGCATACATATTCTTTTTTTCACAGTGATGTTTTTGCAGTAATTGTTCTAAATTTAAACAACAAAGGAATCGTTAGCCAGAGAATTAAGGTCACTACTGAGGGAGCAGAAATCACCAATATTCCACAATTGTATGCAAAGCTCAGACTGATTTTTCTGCTGCCTTCGAGTCCTGCCTTATTGTTCTTCCAAGGCAGTTAGACATAGATACATAACTCAGGTTTCTATGTTCATATGTAAGTACCTTAAAAATACAGACAATAACAATTCCTGTTACTTGGCTATCAAATGTAATGTTTTTCATGAGAAAGGATTTTATAACTTGCTATTTTTCAGTAGATGGTTTTGCAGTATGTTACAGCAGACTGAATTTTCAATTCCACAACTAAATTTGCAGGTGCATCAGAAGCAGCAATACTAACCATTTACCAAGGTTCTCTACTCCTTTTTTCACTCATGTAAACAATGAATTTTAACTAGAGGTTCTGCAGAAAGTCACCTTTTGCGTTTTTATTCCACTAGAAGTTGAATTCCAAGGTACATGCAAACTATGTAGTGAGCTCTATGTTAAAGTGTTTGGTGGTGGTTGGTAAATATGAGGGAGTTTCTTTGCTTTAAGAAAACATTTAAGAACACATTTACAATGAAGGGAAGAGAAGTAGTAGCACTGTAAGAGATGCCAGTCTGACAGTTTTATAGTTTGAAACAAATGCCCAATGCTGAACTCTAAATCAGGATCGTTTTAAAAGTACCTAAATGACAGCAGCTGAATGAAGAACAGTTACTAGATAAAGTTATTCCTGATAAAGTTTTTTAATGATGTAGTAGTGCAGCCAAGACAGAAATATATAACTGTTTGTGTTTTACAGTGTTCTAAGTAGTATAATCTTAGCTGCTTTTGTAACATTTATTCCTTGAGTCAGGAAATCACAGTTGCAGCCATTCAGTTTAAACACTCCAGTTCCCAGGCTGCAAGGGAACATATTTTGTAAGATGCAAGTTTTAAAAGGAGGATGATGGATTGCTTACAAAATGAAAGCTTTCGTTAAATTTATTTCAAGGTTCTTTATTAGAATATAACATTTTTTGACAGGTAATTCCATCAATAGTTGTTCACACCTTATTTTGACTTTGAAAAATCCAGTGTCCACAAGAAATAATCTTTCCCATAGGTAATTAAATGTGCAGATTTCAAGAGCAAACAAGCAAATAAATCTTACTGGAGTATAACTGTAATATTTGACTATTTTTACTTCTTGTCAGCTGTTACATCAACAAAAGCATAGCATTCTACTGTACTATGATAATTGATAGAGCAAATAATGTCACATCACCTGCAGTGAAAGGTAAAATCTATTTTTAAAATAAAAATTGAGTAAATTTACATATGTTCATAAATTTGTGCCCTGTTGTTGTAGCTGTGTGCACAGCTGCTTCTGTTATTTTTCCCAGTGGTATTCTCAGGCACCATTTCTTGATTTGTTCGTGCATTTGCAATATTTACTTTTGGATAATTGCAGTTGTGATCTCATTAGAAAAAAAGAAAAAGAAAAGTACATTTTTTTCAAAAATTTCAGTTTTCCCCAGAATTATGGAAAGTATACAATCCTTTTTTTTTATTCTGTTTTCCAGAATTTATAGAGAAGGCCCACTTCCCTGCCTTGTTGTACCAGTTCATGTTGCAGGATGTTTCGCATGAAAGTGATGGTGGTTAATTTGCAAGAGTAGAGTGACCAACATCAGATTGCTCAAACTCTTTGTTTTATGTGCCTTTCTTTTTCCTTTGGTTAATGTGTTAGTCTTAGAACATCAGTGTGTAGTTTAAATATGTAAGTTAAATTTGCAACTAACAAAGCTTTGAAAAAGATGTTGGCAAGGAGTGTTACCATACAGCAAATACAGACTAATTTAAATGGAATATCATTTTAGACCAAATAATAAAGTAACATTTTTCTGAAGGCAACATGAGAGAACAGAAATGTGCAGAATACAAGCACACCTTGTTCTTCTAATCCAACAGTTCGAACAACATCAGTAATGAGATTCTCACTAAGGCATATTTTTTTCCTTCCAGCTGGTTAAAGTGAACTACAAAGACATTCCCTTTATAGTGACAAAGTCTTGGATAAGAATAAGCAATGGATGACCAGTCTATTTCATGGCTGCCTAGAGAGTTAATGTGAAAAGTTAAGTACACTCAAAATTGCTCATCATGTAATCCTGATTAAATCCTTCCTAAACCTTGTAAAAACATTCCCAAATCCTTCTAAATTAAGTCTGTTATTGCAATTAATCAACATAGTTGCACTCTTCAGGGAACGTGTTCTGATTATGAATTCTGGGTCTGCCAGTGAACTTTGAAGGTCATGCATAGTTGATATGGATGCATAAATTATTTTTTGGTCAGTTATCTCAAAATAAATAATGCCTTGAGTGTTGGGATCCTTTTATAGGAGGAAAATTACCGCTTTCCATTACAGAAAGCATACTATTGTAATGTTGTGTTTTGCAGCTGCAGTTACTGCAAAGATATAGACGGAGGGAGGTTCTTTGGAAATTGCAGTAAAGTATCAATATAAAATTATGGACTCACCTGTGAATAACAGTTTCAGTGTGCGAGTCTTTTGCATTTATTTCCTTATTGCAGCCACAGTAAATTGCTACAACTTCTGTACTTTTCTCACTGATCCTCGAGTACGTGTTGAAAATATTTCTAATTAATATATAAATGGATTGGAAGCAAAAGGGATAGTTGAAACTTAGTAGTACTATCCTAATTTATACCAGTTCAAAAACTGGTAACAGGTAAGCATAGTCCTAGGGCTCTGATTCATATCACAGAATCACATAATCACAGAATTGTTTAGGTTGGAAAATACTTTTAAGATCATCCGTGTCCAACCATATACCTAACTCTACTAAGTCCACCACTAAACTATGTTCCTAAGCACCACATCTACACATCTTTTAAATACCTCCAGGCATGGTGACTCCATCACTTCCCTGGGCAGCCTGTTGCAATGCTTGACAATCTTTTTAGTGAATAATTTTTTTCTAATATCCAGTCTAAACTTCCCCTGGGGCAGGTTGAGCCCATTTCCTCTCATCCTATCTGTCTGGTCCTCTCCAGAAGGAAACATGTTACCCAGGATATGAAGAAGGCTGAGATACTCAAGAAATTTTTTGACTCGATCTTCACCAGCAAGGGCTCAACCCACACTGCTCAAGTCACAGAAGGCAAAGGCAGGATCTGAGAGACTGAAGAATGGCCCACTGTAGGAGAGGATCAGGTTGAAGACTATGTAAGGAACCTGAAAATGCACAAATCCATGGGACCTTATCTGATGCATCTGCAGTTCCTGAGGGAACTTGCAGATTAAGCTGGGAAGCCAATATCCATTATATTTGAGAAGTTGTAACAGTCTTGATGAAGTTACTACCGACTGGAAAAGGAGAAACATAACTCCCACTTTTAAAAAGGAAGAGCCGGGGAACTACAGGCCACTCAGCTTCACCTGTGTGCCTGGCAATATCATGGAGCAGAGACTTTGAACAACCTGATCGAGTGGAAGTTGTCCCTGCCTATGGTAGGGGTGCTGGAACAAGGTGATCTTTAAGGTCAGTTCCAAACTAAACCATTCTTGTGATTCTGTGATTCTATGGTTCTATCACTTTTTACCTAGGAGAATAGACCAACACCTACCTCATTACAACCTACTTTGAGGTAGCTGTCGAGAGTAATAAGGTCTCCCCTCAGCCTCCTTTTCTCCAGGCTAAAATACCCCAGTTTCCTAAACCGGTCCTGGTAAGACTTGCGCTCCTACTCTTCACCGGCTTCATAGCTCTTCTTTGGACATGCTCCAGCATCTCAGTGTTTTTATTGTAGTGAGGGGCCCAAAACTGAACACAGTATTTGAGGTTCAGCCTCACCAATGCAAATACAAGGGAACAATGACTTCCCTGGTCCTGCTGGCCACACTATTTCTGATACAAGCTACGATGCTATTGGCCTTCTTGGCCACCTGGGCACACTGCTGGTTTATGTTCAGACAGCTATCAACCAGCATCCCCAGGTCCTTTTCAGATGAGCTGCTTTCCAGCCACTCTTCCCCAAACCTGTAATGTTGCACGGGGTTGTTGTGATAGAAGTGCAGGACCCAGCACTTGGCCTTGTATCAGTCCATCGATCCAGCCTGTACAGATCCTTCTATAGAGCATTCCTTCCCTCAAGCAGACCAACAGTTCCACACAAGTTGGTATTAGCTGAAAACTTATTGAGTGTTCATGCAATCCCCTGTCCAGATCACTGACAAAGATATCAAACAAAACTGACCCCCACATGGAGCCCTGGAGAACACCACTTGTGACAAGCTGCCAACTGGATTTAAATCCATTCACCACAACTCTTTGGACTCAGCCATTCAGCCGTGTTTTTATCCAGCAAAGAGAACCCTTGTCCAAGGCATGACCAGCCATCTTTTCCAGGAGAATGCTGTAGGAAGTGGTGTCAAAGACTTTACTGAAGTCTGGGTAGACAACATTCACAGGCTTTCCCTCATCTGCTAAGCAGGTCACCCTGTCATAGAAGCAGATCAAGTTAGTCAGGCAGGACCTGCTTTTCCTAAATCCGTGCTGACTGGGCCTGATCACCTGGTTGTCCTTTACATGCCATGCAATGGCACTCAACATAATTTGCTCCATAACCATCCCCAGCAGCAAGGTCAGGCTTACAGAACTGTAGTTCCTCAGACCCTCCTTCTAGCCCTTATAGTAAATGAGAAAGTCAATTTCTTATAAGTTTAATAAATTCTATTTTAAGTTGCCAAAACAGGACATGAGTTAGAGACCTAAAGCAAGAAAAAAGACCCAAACCACTTAATTATGTGTGCAATTATATTTCAAAAATTACTAGTATTTCGATATTGTCATAATACTACCAGAATTTCCCTGAATAGTGATTAATACTGTGACAGAATCACCTGTTGATGACTGTTTTGCTGTCACCACTCTGTTAGTAAAAGTAGTGTCTTATCTCTGTATCGATTCTTGATTTCCATAAGGATGCAAAAAATAATAATCTTTGAAAACTGTGGGTAGCTTGACATATTCGTTTTCAGCAGAGAAATTTTGCCATTTTCAGTCAGAAATTAGATGTGGATTGCTTCCAAACACTGAAAATCATACTTGAGGCCTTTGTACTATATTAATATCTTAGCCTTTGCATGGGAAAAATAAAAAGCAGAACTAATTTTAACTTAAATCTGAATTTCTCTTCTATTCAAACCAAAGGGTTAAATCCACAAGAGGGAATTAGACTTAATAGGAGAGAGACAAGCTATTCACACTCCCTTAAAATTCAGTAATAATTGAGGTCCATCAAGTATACTATATTTGTAAGGTAATGGAAATTCTGAACTCCCTATCTAATCAATGGCAAAAGGTAGGCACCTCACCAGACAGTGATATAGAGCAGAGACCTCATTACATCTTTCTCTCTATTAGCCACACAGGGAACAATGCCAGTTCCTGCTATAGGATACCCTGCTGCGTAACTTCAAGCAGTCACCTATTTTCCTTATGCAGTACAAGGGGAAAGTTATGTCTAAGAACACGATTCACTTGTACGCTGAGCGAAGTACTGTCTGGAAGTGCCATGGAGTTGCCTAGATGCCTCTCTGCACTCTGGATTCATAGCAGTGAAGCACCTCCTTTGGTCAGATATCCAAGCAAAGCAATTTTTTCAAAAAAGAGAACGTCACAGCTTCTTTAAGCTGCTATAGGAATCTGTTGATACCTGGATAATCAGTGGTGCTCCTTTCCCTGGGAAGTGAAAAGAAATTGATCCTAGAGTTCCCAGCTCCTGAGATAGTATGCAGGAGACTAGAATAGACAGTGTTCTGAACTGAGGCTAATTCTGTCTCTCTTATCAGAGGGTTTTTACACTGCATAACACTTTGGTTTTAGTAGTGCAATGACTGGAATGAAGGTTGTTTAGATTATTCTGGAATATCAAACCTAATTTTCAGCATCTGACTGCTGAACATAGCCACCTCAAACTCCATCTTTTGTAATATAACTATCTCTTGAAGGATATTCTGATCTTAAGGCTGTGATCTTTCTGTTAATTGTAACAGGAGCTTTTGAGAGTATGAATTAAATTTTGGCTTGTTGGGTGTGAATCTGTGTCTTAATGGTGTAGTTATGTTATTAAGTATTCAATATCCATCTACATCCATTATTTCTTTTTTTTTAATTGAAAGGAAATGTTTTGCTACTAAAGAGATTCCTCTTCCTTTCTCCATCAGAATACCTAATAACACAGTGATAATGGCAGTTCCTTTAGTGGCAGGATATCAACAGACCATCAGGACTGTTGTAGTGGCAGGATATCAACTGCTCCAAATCAGATCAAGTGCTTTGAACCTGGATTTATTAGTCCCTGTGTGACTATTTTAAGCCAGCAGGAGAGAGTTGTGGACATCACTACTGTAGTTTCTATTCAAGAACTGACCTATTAAACATTGCAAGAATCAACATCTCTTGTGGCAGACTCCAAAAGCAAGATAGGCAGAGATAATTAGTTGATTACATCTACATATGAGGTATAAAGAAATTAGTATCTTCAAGTCTTGATGCTTGTACACATCCTGGGGGAAAAAAAATGGCTACAGCAGGAACTTAGCTTCCTGGGAAAATAGGTATCTTCAAGACTAGGTGGCAAGGAAGTTGAATGTTCGGAAGGGCTATTTTTTGACTACTTACGTCTCAGTACCTGACTTCAGAGATCAAACTATTACAGACTAAAGGGCTTTTTATATGTGGGTTAGAAAGCAAACTAGAGAAAAAGGAAGATCTGAAAATATATGGATTCCTTCAGAAATGTTCAGAGCTGTACATAAATTACAACATTTCAAAGTTCTATAACCATATTAAGCAATATCAAATTTATTTTCTGAATCTTTCTTTTCAAAATATTATGCCCAAAGGAGAAAACATCCTCTGCAGCTTTTAAGTTCTTGAGTAATATTGGAGAAGAATTGACTGAGACACATTCTAAATTCAGGAATAGAATGTTTGGAAAATAATTGGAAAAAAACCCAAAAGTATTTAATAAATTTGTACTGAAAATTCAGGACTCCTGAAAGGCTCTTATTCCCTTCCCAGTTAAATCCTCTGTTTGCTTTTAGGTATTTGGATCCATCAGCATAGATTCATCTACCCATTCACAATAGCATAATCTAATTTACAGTCATAGTTTAACTTCATTTGTAGAAACAAGCTTGACAGCAATGTGCAACTGCCTCAGGGTGGGAACAGCAGATCTTACTGAAGCTGGATATTCATGGGATAAGTACAGACAACCTGCGTAGCAACTTAGGAACAGTGGGCGTAACTTTACTGCATCTTGAGACACAGTTCAGTTTCAGTAGTTTTCCTTGGTTTGTCGATGGATATTGGCTCCTCTTAAATTAAGTAACAGTTACTGCATTGTCTGGAGAAGAAAAGAAACTATTTAAAACTTTGAGTCCTTTATTACAGTATCACAGTATCATAAGGTTGGAAAGGACCTCTGAGATCATCAAGTCCAACCTATAACCCAACACTAACACCAACACCAACAAAGGGTAAAGCCTTTAAGACATTTAAGAAAAAGTGTCCAGCAGTGCCTGTAGGCTATCTACGCGCTACAACAGTCAAGAGAGAAAAGGAGAAAATTGGTACCTGGAGAGAGGCAGAAACATTCTTTGTAACCTTTTTGCCAATATTGCATTTATACCTACAGTGCTCTCAGGTGTGTTCTCTTACCCTGGATGTTTTAAGACTAGCACCTCAAGGAAAAATGAGAGGATTTAGAAGAAGATGATATTGAGACAAAGAATTTGCTGTCTTTCCTTCAGGTTTAGATGCTGTACTTCCTTTCTGCCCTGAAAAACATTAGGATAATGATTTTTGAAGCATAATATTCTAAGATTCATGAAGCTGTAATAACAGACCAAAAGTTAGTGAGGTTTGCTGGGCAAAATACAGTGAGGGTCATAGCAAAAACTGTCCTAGCACATGTAACCAGTTTTTACTTCCCTGTTACACAAATAGTACGGTTCTTAGTACCTTGCTGTGAGCCTTTATCAGCTGCATGTGTATATGCAGCACTCCATCTTAATTAGTCTGAAGATTCAAGTCTTAGAAGGAATAGCAGGGGTCTCTCATTATCTTCACAAACTAGTGATCTGCCTGGAAAAATGAGGAATGAATAAGCATTAAGCAGTCAGAGGCCAGTATTCAATCACAGAGAGAAGCAGGATGGGTGGATGATAAAGAAATGCAATTTTCAATGACTTGTCTGGGCCTTGAAAATTACTAAAAATAATACTTCTTTAGTAAAACACACTGATTCTAGATAGAGAGATTTTTGGTTTATTCTTATCGGTAGTGTGGGACTGTGTATTTTTCTCATGTCTATGCCATGTTTCTGATATTTTTATTTTAAATGTATTTGTTCAGATATAAGTAGCATTTATTGAAGGACTCTTAGGAGAATAATGTTTTCCAAGCATTATAATTTTTCAGTCCAAGTTCCAGGAAAATGAAGACTACTCTTTACTTACATTGATAAAAATGGTGACATTGGGATCCAAATCATTGCTGTTCACAAACTGGCCTTGACAAAAAGGCTGAGGATTATCTCTTTAGCAACTTTTGAATCAAAGCTGCATTATTGATATAAAGCTAAAAAGACTTTGCAGTTCTTTTTAAAATGAAAAGCAACCGTTATTACGGAAATTTTTCAGAATAGCTGTTGTTCTGGAAGAAAGGTTACAGTCTTCTCTGTCAGTAATCACTTTATATCTCTGACATGATTCATAGCTCCTCAAACAATGCTGGTAAATTACACAAAACTGGATGCCTTCCATACATATATTTATTACTTGTACCCCTATCAGCAAGTCATATAAAATACAATAACAGAACTCAATTTGGCTCATGGAAGTAATGTGAATGTCCTTTTTATGAACTTTATTTCTATTTTCATTTTCTAAAGTACTCATTTTGCCCCCAAATGGCGTCCTGCTTCCTGATGAAGTGGCTGGCCTGAACATCTTACACATTTGCTACTTTATTCTTGAGTCTCAGTCAAAGACAACAGATTGGAAGGAAAGGATAGACCTTGCTGAGTTTGCTAAAGGCTAGAGACGGTTTTGAAGTGGATAAAAAGCTTTAGCTCTTTATGAATGGCTGCCTTTCCTTGTGGAAATTGGAAAAAGATTTTTCCTCCTGGCTGGAGGAAAGCAGCATATCGGTAGTGCAGCTGAGGTTTTCTCTTCATGCCTAGTTTTCAAGCCAGAGAAAGCTCTGGAAGGGGAGAAGGATCAGCCAAGAATTTTTTTTTTATTCAAGGGGTAAGAAGTACTAGGGAGCAGAAGGAAGCAAAGAAAAAAAGTGTGGGCCATAAAGCCCAGGACTGGTGAAAAAGTTGCTAGGTTTCAGGGTGTAGAATAGTAGTGTATTTGGAAGACGTGAGAGAATTCAAAGAAGGCTGGGCTTGTAGAGAAGCAAGAATACGCTTCTTTGAAGTCCAGCTACTGAGGTGGAATAACCCCACGCAACAAATGCTGGCTGAGACACTGATGAGCGGAGAAGCAGCGCTGTCAGAGGGACCTGCAAGCGCCCTGTTGGTCAAATGTAAAATGAGCCAGCAGTGCACCCTTGTGGCAATGACGGCTAACGGCATTCAGGGCTGCTTCAGCTGGCATCCGCCGGTCGAGGGAAGACGGTATTTGTTTAGTTAGTACACGTGAAATCACATCCAGACTCGTGTGCGTAGTTTTGGATTCTCAGCGCAGGAGGACACTGACAGACTAGAGAGAGTCCAGCCGAGCTCCACTAATATGTTTAGGGGTATGGAGCACATGATGGACCGAGAGAAGCTGAAAGCAGTGTTTGCTTTACAGAAGAGAAGGACAGGGCTTTCTACACTTCTCTGATTGCTGTCTTCACCTACTTAAGGAAAGGGGAAATTGTTAAGGGTGCAGAGGCTCTTCTCAGTGGCCGCTGCAAAAGAACAAGAGGCAATGCAATACATTCAGGAAGGGAAATGTTTGTTGTATAAGAAAAGCAAGAATTCATGAAGAGGGGTAAACGCAGAATCAGGTTGTCCAGGGTGCAAGTGAAATCTCCACCCTTGGAGAATACCTCTGGGGAAAATACTG
Organism: Tapera naevia; assembly: GCA_033556795.1. NCBI lineage: Eukaryota > Metazoa > Chordata > Aves > Cuculiformes > Neomorphidae > Tapera > Tapera naevia. Next base: position 8,380,891 of record JAUMJJ010000172.1, on the reverse strand, counting down.
GGGAATGTGATCCCACTTTGGATATTACCTTGCTTTGGTTTGGACGTTGGACTAGGTGAACAGCAGAATTCTCTTCCAATCTGCATGTTTCTATGAGTCCAAGATCCACACTGTTCGGCAGCCAGGTTTCTGTCTCTGTGTTTTTGAATTGCGTGAAATTCTTCATGTTACTTAAACAATTTTCAAACTGTATTTTGCATATGCTGCAGCTCTTATTTATTTTTCCCCTTCTGATAATGAAGTACTATATCTAAGAAGTGTTGGCAGAGGACTATCAATAAAGAGTTGCTGATTTAACTGCTATAGCAGTAAGTGGTGGACTTCTCAATGAAGTTTCTCATGTTTTGTGGAGTGGGGAGAATGTTGCTTTGGCAATAGGGTTATCTGTCAGGGTATAAACTGATAGCAGCTGATGAGGAGCACTGGAAAGTTCAAAAAGGACAAAACCTTGCTTTTGGATGCACTTTTTCAATTTAAGGGTTGGCAACACTGCAGTACTAGGAATGATTTATTCCTTTTGCTTTCAGATATTTTGAACTCTTTTTACAGTATTTCAACCTATGCCTTCAGTTCTCTCATGCAGACTTCCTAAATGGTGGGCATTTTGTATTAATAGAGTGTGGCCCTTCACAGGCTAAGGAGGACTGTTGAGAAAGTAGTTGTGAACTATGCATGTTCTACTACCCATCGTAAGTCAGATCTAAGGAAAAGAGAAGCTGTGTAAAACAGAGAATAAAAATGTCAGTACTGTAAAAGATTTTAGACATTAGAAAAACTAGGAAAAGATTAACGTGTTACTACTAAGTAGAATCTGCTGAGGAAAAAAAACAAACGACTGAAAGAACTGCATAAATAAACCAAAGACAGCCTCTAACTGGGCTTCAGAAGCATGCTGCATGAGGATTCATAACATTTGTATCTACAAACAACATGAATAATATCTGAATCATGAAAGTACACAGTAAGAATCTGCCCAAAGAAATAACCAACTACAGTAGTCTTGGGATTGAGCAGACTGCTCTCTTGCAAAGTGGGGCCCCTGGACTCTTTTTTGTAATAGCATCAAGCTTCTACTACGGATCACGAGAGGTTATATAAAATATTTAGGCAAATAGAATAAAAACTGTTGAGGCTTGCAGTGACCACTAAATGTCTTATTTTGTATTTGTTTTTCGAAGGGGAAAAAATCTGACCATCTGTAGACTGATTTGCCAGAAGGGAAAACTACTCCAACAAGCTATGACAGAAAAAGGGATGCAAACCACTAGAGAAGAGTTGGTGACAACATGTAGGTAAGAACAACATTACCTAAATCATTATCTAGGAGGAAAATTATCTTGAGAATCCTCCATCTGTAGAAGTCTCTGTCCAAAGTAACTTAAATACACTTCAGCTACCGCTAAATAGATTTTGCCCTCAAAGATGTAGAGGAAGCTGACTTCTCATAAGTAACTTTCAGCCTAATATGCTGTGGTTTGGGTGCACTTTAAGACAAATAGGTTGCTTTCTTCTAGGAGTTGAAGTTTTTGAGGCTGTTGTTTTATTTATTTTTTTAATGAAAGCTTATATCACTCTATCTCAGTCTATTCAGTAAGGCTTCTTTTCAAAATATAGAGATTTTCTTCTATGACTTGTCTGTCAACTACAGTATTTACAGTGATCTGGTGTCAAGAATCCTAAGGTTTAGAGTTCTTCTCTAGAACCTTGCCAACATTCTTCATATTCTGACTTGCAGCAAGAAATAAATAAAGTCAGTAAAGTTTTTGAGTAATTGGTGTAATATGTTCCCTTTTTTTTAGCATAGTGGAGCAGGTGGTCAGCCTTTTACATCAGCTGTATCATCCAGACTACCTCCAAACAAAGGGTATGATGAATTATGTTATGAGGAGAGGTATCAGCCAAGGCACCATGGGATTAGTGTTAGAATGGGTCCTATTTAATATCTTCGTTAATGATCTCGAAGAGGAACTAATCAGACCATTATGTAAATTGGCAGATATTACAAAGATAATTCTAAGATCCTATTTAGAAGAAAAGGCAGACTAAAACTAAAGACAAGTATTAAGAAAAAAAGAGTAATTTGGGAAAACAGTTTCTCTTTGCTTGCAGTCACATCTGGGGATTTTACAGATTGTGATTAAATGTACGTTTGTATCATCTGCACAGTTAAACACTGTTTATTTTACAATTAAGCACTCCACAGCTTGAGAGAAGTAACAGCTACATAAGATACAAGATAACCTTGTTTTTAGCAGGGATAAGGTAGTATAAACAGTATGTTATGGTCAAAAGAGTGTGCTACAGCTTGTCTTTAGACAAATTTTAAGTGATCCTGTCTTTGCATATGGTCTAATAATGTCACCAAACTTGTTTGATTTAAGGTTTTCTAGAAATAATGGGTTTTTTTTTTAATTTATTGTCCTTTAATTCCTTACTGAATGAATTTTGTGTCAGCAGTTTCATGACTTGGTTAGGCTTCCATATCAGTCTATCCATGCAATCCCCACTGTAGTCTATTTTCCCTTTTAAAATTTATTTTTAAACCTAAAATGAGCTCATCATTTGTTATGTACCAGTTTTACATAAGGTCATGTAAAGTACACAAAAGTATAGCTATGATCAGCAGCTCTAAAAAATCAGGCACACACAATCAAACAACACAGAATACAAATCTGCCTGATTTTTGTGAACGTATTTTGCATGTAATGTTCTTACAGACTGTGTACAAAAGAGAATGTGTTCCTTACCTGTGTCAGTGAGACAGAGCTGTCTAGGCCACAGCAACGTGGGCTGCATGCATTTTCTTTGGAAAATCAGTTGTTTCTGTAAATCATGGATAAATTCGCACAGCATGGGTTAAGTTGGAAATAAGCAGTGTATCCTTAGGACACAGTATTGCAGTTCTTGTGGTGCTTGGAAGTCTAGGTCTACTGGCAATCACAGGAAGCAGGCTTCTGATACAGCAGTGCTCTCAGGAGGAAGCTGGCAATACAGCAGCATCTAAATAAGTAAAAAACTAGAAAAGTATTGCTGCAGCTGCATCTGTCAAATCAGGAGATGCAGGAGAAAATGAGGTGGTGACAGCTTGGACAGAAAGAGAAATAGCATAATATGAAGTGAGTTAATGATGCCAACAATTTTTAGCACTTGAGAAGGTAAGGGCTGCAAAGGCAAGGTGGCATTCTATGATTTATGTGCAAGAAGTAGGTAAGGTGATATTTTTGAAGTGTACATTTTAAGGTGCTAGGCTGTTCAGTCTCACTGTTGTTCAGGATATAATTATAAAAACTGTGTTGCTAGAATTACACAGTTATTCAGGGATTTGCTGTCTCCTGTCTTCCAGCCCAAATTAAATGACTTGTTATTAAGAAATATTTATTGAGAATCAAAGGGTTTGTTTTTCCTATGCCAGTTTTATGCTAAAAACAGGTCCATTAATTTCAGTTGAATTATTACCACTTACTTACCCTATTAAAAGTAAAAAAGTTTAAATGAATTAAAAATATTTATTATAAAGAATATTTTTTAAAAAGCCACTTTTTCTGGTGCAAGATGCCTGTTATTTTCATTCTACTCATAAGAAACTTTATCGTGTGTTAGATAGCAAAAATAAATCATGCCATTCTAGGTACCTGAGTTATTATTTGTACTAATGGTATAAATACTAAAGGCAATGAAAAGCAGCAGAAAATTTAAAATTAGCTGCCATATTTTCTTTATGAAAATCTGTGAAAATTGAGGAAATATAAGCTTTGACAAAAAGTTACAATGGAACTCTAGAAATCTTCTAATAATGTCAAAAATCAAGGTATTTCTCACATTTCCTTGGCAAGAATTTCTTTTCAATGTGTGCTACAATTTGGTTCCAGTTACTTTTTCCTAAAATGACTGTACTTCATTGGTGTTAATCTGCAGTGTATATTTTGTGACCTGAGAAAGTATTGTCTGAATGAAGCATATGCTATAGATATAAAATATTATCAGCATGACCGAGATTTGAAGACTCCTAAAAGTAAGTTAAAGAAGATGTAGCTCTAGGTATTATATTAAAAAAACTCATTTGACCATCCATACTTCCAGTCTTATCTAGTATCTCAAACTATTGTTTTCTTGCTAATTCCAGTCCTAGGCATTAGCTGCTGAAGCTCTCACTTTGAGTGGTGACCTCTTACTCTAGAATGAGTATGATATCCCTTCTTTAAAGATGCTTCAATCATGCAACTTGAAACTAAGGAAAGATGTTATCCAGAGGGAATAGTATTCAGCGCATTGTATATTAGGGGACATTTAGAAATAATAAATAACAGCTGTCAAAGGAATCTTGTTAAAGTAAGTTTGCAGTAAATAATCAAAATAGTCTTGGAGCACAGCAGTTGAAATTTTTAATAAATAACCGTGTGGTCGGGTCACCTTGTAGTATAGTAGCAACTGGTCACTCTGAGGATAGTAGCTTTTAAAATGGCAAAGAAAATGGAATGTGCATTCATCAGTGTGTGACTGATATGCTGAAAGAACCCTAATTATGTCATGAACACAAGAATTCTTTAACACAACTTCACCATAAAGGACTCAAAGCTGTAAATATATTTTACTAGCTGCTGTGTGGAAGTAAGACCTGTTGCAAGAATTTGTTTTATACGGAACTACTAAAGAGATGTTGCTTATTGAATCAAGCCGTGAATTCTCAAGATCATCATAATCAGAGAGGGCTATGTATCTATCTGATGTAGGAAACATCTGTTTAAGAATTTCTCCTGAGTCTCATCCGTAGTTGGCAAATCTTTCTGCTTTAGCAATGTTTTCATTATTGCTGTGTCTATAAAATTACATAATATGTTTGGTACTACTAGTCTTCTCTGTATTCTCAGTGCAAACCGCTAAAAAGTATTTTAATTTCAGCTTCTCGTTAGAGGTTGAAAAAATATATAAAATAAAATAATTTAGTGCTTTTCGACTGCATAATCCTATATTAGAACTTTCAATTTCTGTACTACTATAAATAAACGAGTATGAAAAGAACCTATGTCTAATCTATGAGCTACTTATTTAGCTCTGTTTTAAAATTAAGACCTAGTTACTTTGGAAATTAAAAAGTAGCTATATCCTTTACTGTGTTGGTTTAAAAGTAGATGTAACATTACATGTATTTGTTTATTGTGTAGAAGACAGGTTGCCTAATGAGCATTTATTAAGATCCTGTTAACTAACTAATAATATCCTACACTAATATCCTACACTAACTAATCTTAGAAGAGAAAGATATAGAGGTAGAATAGGCCAGCCTGACACAGGAATTACTATGCCATGCCAAATAAATAGTCTAATTATCCATTATTTTAAAGGCACTGACAATGGCCAGCATCAAATATTCCAGCTGAGTTGAAACAGATTGCGTATTTTTTTTTTAAAGAAAGAAATACAAGAAATATTTGTCAGTTAGGGTAGGACTGAGATTACCTTTTCACATTGCCTCTCTTTAAAAGTATCAGTGCTAGAAAAGTCAGGTTTCAGAACTTTAATATATGGATAATTTTTATTTTTTATTCTGAATTTAGAGTCACTGTACCTTGATGCCATTTTAAAGTAAGCTACATTTTTTTACACAAACCTCATGGACAAAGGAGATGCTTTACAGTAAAGCCTGTAAAACATGCCTGCTTGACTGGTAGTGCTTGGGCTGTGCCAGTCTGGTGAATGAGGGCTGGGGCACACATACAAACACACTTAATCTTCTTTACAAGGATCTGTGGAAATTTTATCAAACAAAAGGAGAACATTCACGTGCAGATGTTGGTGGACAATGTATTTAGCCACTATGCTTCTGTTTCAATCAATTTAAGCAATTTTTAAAGAAAATGCTTTTTTGGTGTTTAGAACCATTGTCCGTTACAGAACAGACACCAAAACATTAATTCTGCCTGTCAAAGATACCACTTTCTCATATCCATTCTCTATTTACAAATCTTCACCTGACTAATATACACAGCAGAACTGTATGAAAAAAAAACATATGTAAGCATTTTTCTTAGAAGAGGAATAAGAATGAAGAGAGGGAGATCTTGACTTGATTTGTGATAATAGTTAAAGTCATCAGAGTTGGAGTTGTGGGATATGACCTGTTTGTATAACAATTGTGATAACAGTAAAGTTTTAATAAAGGGATATATAGTAATATTTTGCTTTCATGTCTTTGCTTTTATTGGTTAGTCATAATATCTGATCTATCTAGCAATATTCTCAATTGCTCTACATGTATTAAAATCTATTTAAATATTCTGTGTAGTGCAACAATATTTTCATTAAATGTATACTTCTTCTGTCTGCTGCTGTCTCATCATTGTTACCTTGTGGTGGAATGTTCAACACACTAATGTACTTTCTAATATTATCTTTTAACTTCAAACCCATTGTCTTTTGATTTTCTTGGATGGCTCATTGCTCTTACATTCTGAAAGAGAATAAATAAATCTTCATGTTTACCTCTTCAGATTTGACTTAGATTCACTGCTTTTCAGAGATTATGAGCAGTAGCAAAGAATTTCAACTAGGACTGAAATATTTTGGATAAATTAATTTAAAATATATACACATGTATGCATTCTTGTCTTCCCAGCATGCCGTACTTTAGGAGCATGACTAGATATCCAGTTGACTTGGCTGTATGTGATTCCCCAACCGTTCCTCTTCTTTTTGTCCCTGCTCTCTACTGGTTGCCATTCTCCATTCCTTAATAATTATTTTTTTTATGCATTAGACTTTTGCAAAGAAAATATGTACTTTTGACTACAATATAGAATTTCATCATCTTTATTTGAACATTGTATAGTCTCTAATAGACTGTTTCTTTAGAGTGACTTTAATCTGACTTTTGCTTCTCGCAAAAACAACCCCATATTGAACATTCACAACTTCTTAATACAAGAAAATTCAGTTCAGTTACACAGTGCTTGTCTTACTTTGTTAGTAGCTGTACTAAAATCAGTATTCCTAAAGTATTGAATAGTATCTTTGTGTCTAACATGTAAGGTTTTGTTGCTCCTGCAACTAAATTAGAACTGCAAGGTCACTGATGAATGCCATCAACCTGGCAAATACAAGTAGCTGTCTGTGTGTAGTTTTATCTGAGTTCTTATAGGTAGGAAAATTACTTAGCTAAGCACTCATGCTCTTCCTGTGGTGCCAGATATACAAGTGGAAAAAGATTAGCATTAACATGGGAACCCTAACTGTACCATCAAAGACATATCAACTGCTGTGAAATATCTGAAGAACTTGTTCAAATCTGAGTTAAAATAACTCCAGTAGAGGAAGGGAGTGATGAGGCTGTAGAAATTATCATTATAAAAAATGACAAAAACTTAAAAAAAAAGGCAGACAGACAGTGGCAGGTGTCATCTTTGGATCTGGAATGCTTTTATCATCATCTGACTCATGAATTTCTCCTATTGTTATCAAAGAGAAGATGAAACAGATTAGCTTCAAGGCAATACCTAAGCTCTTTAAATCTAACTCCAAGGACCTGGCTCTCTTCAGAAAGAAAAACTATTCATCTGCCAGTCTCTTGCTTAAAACTGGCAGTTCCCAGGCACTATTTGCCAGGTATGATTACATCAGTTGGCACAAGACATTAGCCTCACTGTTAAACCATCACAGAATTCTAGGGAAGAATTAAGTTCCTTAGTTTTAAGAGTTAGTGCTTTGGATTTCTTCAAATGCTGAGGGTTTTTTTTAAATTGTAGAAAGATCGATAGCAAAGGATATAATAATGAGGAGGTTGTAATGGCTGCAGTCTTCTAGAAGCCATCAAAGTCCATAGCAATCTTCCTTAATACAACTATTATCTGTTCAGCCTGAATTCAAATGATGCCAAATGTTCATCAGTGAATTCCCAGGTCATGTAGAGATTCATTGAGACAGACAATGCTAGGAAAACAGGAACAGGAAAGCTTTTCTAACTAGACAAGCTAGAAAAACAACAAAAAGTGAGGGTTTTACCCAATACTATTTCCCTATGCATTAGAGCAGACTAGGAGTATATACATGGGTAGTTACCACATCTTCATATCTCTTCTGAGGTGTAGTAATTAACAGCTGAGAAGTAGCTATCTCCAGCTGAGCTCTAATAGACTATTCACAGATTATTAGCTTCTCTGAAACCATTCTGGGAAAGGAGTGTTGTTTATAGTGTTTAGCAGTACCTAACCTGTTAAGAAAAGCTTCAGTTTGTTGTCTACAGAGTACTTAATGTGGTATAGCTAGACTCATAAAATTAGCTCAGAAAAGGAAAACAAAGGGTCAAATATACTGTTTTCAGCAAATAGCTCTGAAGTGTCCCTCTGTTGGCTTTATTAGGCGTACACTGGGGATGAACTTGGCTCCCTCTTTCTCCGGTTGATACTAACCTCCAGTTGCTGATGCCATTATTAAGTTAATTGTTTGGATCATCAATCTATGTCAACAAAGCTTTCAGAGTGCTTGATGAGATTTCAAGCATCAAGCTGTGAGGCATTAAAAAATGATGAATTTACACCCAGGTAAAATGATGCCCTTCAGCTATAATAATGAATCACTACTTTGTTTACAAATGGATATTCATCATGAAACATACATGGCAAGCACAGACATTTTTGAAGGGGAAAGGCATTATCACAGTAAATGATCTTTGCAACTAAAGCTGAATACACAGCAAAGTGAAAAAAAGAGAGCATGTCAAATTATCTTTTCAGAAAGGAATTATGAATGCAAATTCACACCAGTGTTGCCAGACCCATATTTAAATATTAACAAAAGATGCAATTCAGTATTAAGATATCCTTTCTCAGTAGAGACAAACCAACACAATATATTTTCTCTCAAAGTTTCATCATTGAACAGAATTTCTCAGTATACGCTTTCAGATCCTGGAGTAAGAACTCAATCTTTTACTCAAAATAAAAGGCTACTTCCTCTAACAGGCAGCAGGTGCCAGTGGTCTACCTCCCGCCATCCTGGCAGCCAAGGAAGATTCAACTGTTTTGGCTGTCCCTCCACACGCTGCTTCTGCCATTGGCTGGGAAGATTGATATCTATTTTTTTAGACATGTCTGCCCAAATAACTGTGTGATCACATTACAGGTAAATTTAGTGTAATTAGTTAGCCTCACAAAGGCAGTGAAGATACTACTGCACAGGCTCAAATGGCCAGAAAACATGCAGATAATTTTCAGATATCTGATATTGTGATTGCCAGCAAATTACTAATACTGGGCAGATTATAGTTATCAGAAGTATGCTCACCTATATTGTAATCATACCTGGATAATGCCTTGCAATTCTACATTTGGAATCTAATTTATTAGTGTTACAACTCCAGAGTCTTCAGCCACTGTCTAGAGAAGTATCTGCCATGCCATAATGTCTGAGTTCTTATGACACATTTCTAGTTGTCCAGAAATGCCACTACATTGGTATTTTGCCACGGATTATTCAGATGAGCAGTTATTGAACCAACATTCAGTAGTGGGGACGTGTCAACACAAAGAGTTCCACAAAACTAGAGACTGTAAACCAGAGACACAATAATAACCCAGCAAAAAACTGCTGAGGTGAAGTTCTGGATAAGATGTGTATTAATTCTAAAAGCCCCAAACCTCCCACAATCTTTTCTTTGAGAGAGGAATATATTGCACAAAATGCAAGCATGGCAATTCTTATGATTAAATCCTAAGACTCCTGAAGAAGGTCTCTTAGGATGTCCTGTGTCTGAAAGTCCTTTAAAGTAGTCTTGGGGATTTCTTCAGCAATTAAGTTGCAATTGTCTCAACAGCACAGTGCCCAGTGCCCCGGTCAAAGTGTTGCATTTTGATGAAGTTTTTATATGGAGGCATTAAATATTTCTGCTAGGTAAGCAGTGATTCTGAAGTTAGGAAAATCTGTTCTTTCCTTAAGGTATGATGAAGGAACTTCTGAAGTCAGTGCACAACCGGCATTCATAGTTGTCCTTTCTCTGTGCAAAATTCTAGTCAGCCTAACCACTGAGGAGAAGGGGAGAAAACCTCAAAATAAACAGTAAGACTTTCATACTGTTAACATGTTAGTTAACTATAACATTAAGCACATCAGTCCCGGGGCTTTTAAATTTTAAAATAGAACTGACACAAACTTTGAGACAGAAGGTAATTTTCCACCTTAAATTTGAAATGTGCTGGCAAAAGTTTTGTTTCTGAAAGGAAAGGATGGGTAAGGGATGGCTTTGTCTTGTTTAGAAAGTGCAATGAAATTTGGAGTCATTTTATACAACTTCAAGGCAGTAAGTAATACCTACAGTGACTGTATGTTAACAGTGCTCAGTACCATCATGCATTATTAATTCCTTTTCATGAAGAAAGGCACTTTTTTTCTGCTTAGATATGGAGTTGTCTGCCAACATTTGGTGAAAAATTGCAAATAGCTCTAGGAATTGTTTACATAAGGCAGGAGTACCTTGCAAACATAGGCTGGAAATGTTGTAACAGTTCCCACTTCTACCATGCGTCACTAAAGAATCACCTTTGTGTTCCGCATTTGAATTTACAAACACAAATGATTGCAGTTGGCTGAAGCAATTACTGTTTGTCTGCCTGTGGTTCTCTTGGAGATTATTGCTTCTGCAGCAGGAGCAACCGCACATGAAACAAGGTTTGAACAAATGCTGTCAGGATATTAAAGTAATCCTAAACAGTATCAGCATAATCTGGTATGGTGATTTGGGTGAGATAGTGAATCACCTGTGATGGTTCAGAAGTTATTCATGCTGGGGGAGCAGAAGATTTCAACAGAGAGGCAGGGAAGACAGCCGAGAATGTTAAATTCTACTGTCATCTGACTGTAACAATAGTAAACAGCCTCCTCAGATGATTCTTATTAGTCTGTTTTAACTTACTTTGAAACAAATGTTTACGTGTCAGAAACTAGGCATGCTTCATCTGAAATTCTGGCCCTTTACCTTCAATGGGCCTTTACTACCAAATCATTTCAAATAGCAATGTTACATTTTTTTAACCTGTAATTATTCTCGTTAATTTTCCTGAAAAATAAGAACTCTGATTTTTTTGAAAAAAAGTCAACTTTTTATATATGTCATTCACATTCACAGTAAGACTTGTAAAATACAAATAAATGTATCTATAACACAGCACAGCAAAGTAATGCATCCAGAGTTACATAGAGGGAGCTCTAGCTTCGTGTTTCCAAAGCAGTAATACAATAAATATTTCTGGGAAATGACACATTTTGAGTCAGGATGAAGATTATTTGTTATAGGCTAAAGCAATAGCACCCAGTGATACTGTGGCTTTGCTGACTTTCTTATTTGTCCAATACAGAATAATTAGTTTTCCTTACAATGCAGATGTTTTCAGCTGTTAAATGTTTAATAGCATTTAAAAGAATAAACTCTGTGTGACATTGAAGCCTTATGATCCTCCATTTCTCAAAGAAGAAATTTTTCATGCTAGGGTGTATAAAATAACACTAAACCTACAAAATTATCTGTAGAAGAATTAATACTTGTCATGAACCTTGTGTAGTTTGGTTCCTCCCTTTATCTTGGATTTGTAACTATGTATTTGGTTCCCATCATTGTTAACCTGTTATTTAAACCACAGATGCAGTTCAAAACCTTTCATCTGTTCAGTGTGCTTGTTCTGTTTCAATTTTCCTTTTCCTGGAGTTGTTTGCTTTTCAGAGAATGTTTGAAGTCTAGCTGCTAAACAAACACTAGAAAGAATGAGGTTTCCTTCCCTGTTACTTATGTGGGAACTTTAAAATTCATTTTTATCACAGATATGTGAAAGCATTTTCTTTTGTAGGAAATTGGAGAGAACATGCTTTATAGGCCCTTAGGGTGGCACACAGAGTTCTGTGCAAGGAAAAGAGAAACTTGAAACAGAATTTTAGGCTGCATGTTCTAACAAAACTAATACTCTTATGGGTGTGATTTTCTAAAAGTGGCTGACCACTCTTAGGTACCAACTTTCTACCTGGCATTGTATTCATCTTATAGTTGTTTTCCTTCTACAAGCTAGACGAAGATGTATTTAAAAAAGTTCTTAGTTACACAACAATTTTTTAAGAAAATGGCACCTGCCAAATACAGCATAGCTTACAAAATAATATTGTATAATATCTGCAAACTTTGACTTTCTTTTCAATTCAGTGTGCTGAGATTTTGTTCAATAAGCTACAATAGTTATATGAACTGGCTGACTATCAGTCATGAAGGGCTAAATAAGCCGGCTGCTCAGACTGGATGCTGTAGTTTTACCAGCTGAGTTTTGAGATGCAAGTGGATAGTGTTCTCTCACATCACCATTCTCCCTGTCTGAGTTATTCCAATAAATCTGTAGTGCATGAACATCTAGAATATATTAAGTTAATTTCAATAAGGTCAGTGAAGCTCTTATTCATAGAGGTGAAAATCTGTTGCAAAATCTGTTGAAATACTTTAGAGAGCAGAATTTTTTATGTTAATCATTTTAAAACTCCTAGAAGTAGATTCACTACTTTACATGTCCACATAAGTTTACAGAAGGATGTCCGCACTTTCATATATGTTTAAAATATTTTATGTGTCTGCAAGTAGGTGTTTACTGTAATAGACTCAATCTGAAGCTTTAACTGATCCAGCAGCATTGGTAAAGCAGTATCAGTGGTAGGAATCAATGTTGTTGAAGGTCAATTGCTGTTCATTGATTGCTGATCACTGAAGAGGCTCCTTTTGATGTTGCTTGTCTGAGAAAGTGTCTTTATCTTTTGGGAACAAGAGCCCAATACTGGGCCACCTAATTTCAGGGTATTCCAGGACAGCGAGACAGGGTCATCTCATCCAAATCCTTGTTTGTTTTTTGGGGTTTTTTTTGAGAACTGCAGTGTATTGCCCTTGGAAAGCAGTTCTTTGGAGGCTGGTTATAAGGTCCCGTTCTTTGTAAGCTCTGAGAAAGTTTGTTTTGGTCTGGGAAACAGGCTTTTAGCTGGAATAAAACATGTCTCCTGACTCAGTCCCCAAATTCTACAACTCTTCCCCTTGTTCCTACTTATTCCTTGCAGTTGGCCTACTCTGTTCCCTTATGGCATTAAGCTCTGTGGGGTCCAGATTAGGGTTGTAGATTGTCTTTAAGGCACAGGCTTGTACAACCTGTCAGGTGATGACAGCCTGCACATGAGGCCTTCTGACATGCCTTACCTCTGCAGGACATGGTCAGGTTGGGGTGGAGACAGGAAACGCTGTTCTGTATGATGTAGATATCACAGCAGGCCACCCCTATGAAGTCAGATATTGGTGCTGTACCTCATGAAGGCTGCTAGCTTCCAGAATGCAGAAGGGCCCCGAAGGACAGTAGTTGTTGGCTGCTAATGCAGAGATACTACAAGGCACTGATGGGGTGAGGTATAGCTCCTTGTGTAGTACTGTATAATAAGGTTGTAGAATAGTTGTGGTGTAGAGACTTGGAACTGGAATAAATCCTATAAGGTCTGCTGTGTGAAAGCAGGAAGGATACTTTATGCTTATGGGGATGCCTGTACTAGAATGACCCTCAGGAATTGTGTGGGCATAATCTTTATCACCAACTAAAAGGAAAAATAACAGGGATAAAATTAGTGGTTTTTCTATATCATATTATCCTTGAAAAATATAGTAAGAAAAGTAACCTGCTAAATTATATTCTTAGAAAATGTGGGACTTCTTTTTTTTGTAGATCACAAAAGTAGAAGGCAAGAAAAATAATAAAAGATTAAAACTTCTTGCAATTTTTATTTTTGTCCTAATGAGATTTTCAGTTGGTAAAAATGTTTAGCAACATTTTGACCAATACTACAGAATTTTGGGTTTAGCTGAGTCCAAACATGTTCTTCTCCAAACTGTCTTTACATTTTGCAGTGAGTATTCAGTAAACTTCATATTATTTTGGGCTGGGTGATCTATCAAAAAAAAAACCAAAACCTTTGTCAAAATACCACCAAAAGAAAAACTGAAGAACTGTAGCCAATATATTTTACAGCTCTGCACTGATCTGCATAGACACTTGTCGTCAACATGGAGAAACTTCTTGAGTGTCAATACTAAAATTCTTTTGCTTCTGAAAAATATACAAGGTTGTCTTTTGATTTGTTTATGTTATTTATTGTGTAGTAAGATTATCATCTATCATTTTTGCTACTGTATCCTGTAAATTGAGTATCTCTGAGTCCAGCCTTTATGTATAACTGTAAGAAAATAATTATAGTTTGTAGAGAATATTACTAATAACATCAACATTGTTCCTGGAGGAAGAAAGGGATATTTTCTTGAACTTGAGGAGCTAAGCAATTATATTCCTTGATGTATTGTCACTGATTTGCGTGTTTTGGAGATATTTACAGTAGTCATTGAGTTACTTGCATGTTCCTTGAGCCTTAACTCTGACTTGACTTAGTTTATGTTCCAGCTTTTGAATGTTCTGTCTTGAATTTACTAGTTTGCTTAAAGAATAAAACACAAATGGCTGGATTGAGAAATTTCTGTAGTGCTTTCCTTTTGATTAAAATTCCAGTTATGTATACAGAATATTTTGGTAAATGCTGTCTTCTTTGGTGTATATGTACTCCTCAGACCAGAAAAACCCAAAGGATTTGAAATGGAAATTCACACTGGAATTGACAAGTGAAATAAGAATATTTCTGGGTTTAGAAAAGGGACAGAAAGGATCATTCTAGAGAAATGCTGTTTTTGAAGCATAAATTTTAATCATCATTGTTCAAGTTGCACTGCAACTCTGGGTCTTGAAAAGATCAGAAATTGCTGATGTCAAATCACAATTTCATGAGAGTTCTTGGCATGAAGCTGGCATTTCTTATGACATTCATTCAGAATAAGCAAGGAACGATGCCATATAAACTTGTTTTGGATGAAAGAATGATAATTTGAGCTATCTTTGTATAACTAGTAAAAACAAGTTAACAAAGTCACATGAAAATATTGTCATTATACTTCAATTTAGAACGTAATTGTAATACTTTGTATATTTTGTTTTACATACTGAAGTTAATTTTCATTGATGCACATTTTGTAAATTGATGCAGCTTTTATGTATACACACAAATCAAAAAAGTAGGCTTAAATTTATAAAATATATTATACAAACAATCTGTTACATACCCGGTGCCCTAACACTCAGTTATTCAAAACTGAACAATGACTGGAATCTATCCAAGTGCAGACAAATGCTAAATACTGCCAGTATACTGCCAGTATAAAACCAGTCTCTCTTGGTAGTGTTCAGTGTCCCTAAGGGAACACTGACCCATCCATTGCCATCCATAATAGCTGCTTTCCCAGGAATAGAGGGGAAGAGAATGTTTGTACAACTAACTTTGGTAAGCTGAATCACTTTTTCTTCATATTTTATTGTGGTTTAGTGGCAATTAATGGACCCGAAGAGAGGACTGTGTTGTTAATTGAGGTTTCAGAGGCAGAGGAAGAATCAGTCGGAGCAAAGTGTTAACTCTCTACTTATCTGTTATGCTACATTTTTTCTAGTTTGCTTTCTGTCCAGCAGTGAGTTTCTCATTGCTGTAACTTACAACTCTTTATAAACTTATTTGGAATATCATTACACAGTTCAGTTTGAATTTGGTCCTTTTCAGCACTAAAATATGAAGCCTTACCACAACAGTCCAAAAGCCAAGATTGTATATGGGAGACAAAGAGGAAAAGGAGTCCAGGAAGTCTTAAATTAGGATTTTCCCCATATCAAACAAGGCCTACAGGGTAAAAATAACCCCCATGGTTCTCATTAGAGGAGGATGTTTCTGATAGCAATTGTCTGATTCAGACAAATTCTTAAATAAGGATAAGGATAAGCAACATAACTCATTAAATAAGTAGTCTTCCCTTTTGACACAAGTTCCACATTCTCTCCAGAGTTTATGACCATGGGAAAGGAAGTACAAATGTTCCTAGATGTTTATGGGCCAGACGAGTAGAATCTGAGCTATTCCAGACGAACCTTGTCTTCCTCTTCCATGTTACAGTTCTGCCCTCTAGTTCATGAAAATTAAGAGCTGTTCATGGCATGTCTAGAAAGATTCAAGAGTTGAAGAAAATCCCATGCACTTTAAGAGCGCTGTGAATAGGCAAGGTCTCCTTCATTATAAGTGAATAGCAGGAAAGGATTTTTCAAACTTAATCAATATGTACAATTGCATTCATTGATAGATCAAGAAGATTTCACTGATGCCTCACGTTTTATTTTCCCTCTTGTTAATTTTTTTTTAAACCAGAGTGCTCATCTGTGTCTTAATAGGTGGAAAGAAAGCAGGAGAAGGCAATGGGAAAGGTAGAGCTGTCAGGAGTAGAGGACACTGTTGCAAAGAAGATGCTAAGTCAGACTTGCAGAGACAGGTGCAAATCACCTTTAATGGGGAAAGATAATTTAGGAGCAGAAGTGTGCAGTAGATGATGATGATGAAGGATGAAGATGATTATAACAATTTTACACCATACTGTTTCTTGACTACATACTTTTCATGAGGATTTGCTCAAAATCCCTGCTAATTGTTCTTGTTTCTTATGCTATTAACAATGATTGGAGTACACTAAAGAGATAAAATATTTCACTGAGATGGGCTTACATGTTATTGAATAATGTTTACTGAATATTTAAATAATTAATTTCAAATTTGTTGTACTTTTTGTTGCGTATTTTGATTTTCTCTAGAACTAACTATAATTTACAAAACAAGACGTAAGGAACGGAGAGTGAAAGAGTGGTGCTTCTCTTGCCAGTGGTAGTTGCTTCCCATAAGGACATACCACAAAGCATACCTGATGAAACTTGGACTGGATCTTTCCGGTTGGGAAAGAAATTCTGTGATCTGATCCAAGGCACAGTAAGCAGGGCTGATAGGGAGGGTCACATGAACAGTATGCTATAGGTCTAAACTAAAAGATGAGTGCAGATATGCCCTATGAAGAATGTCCTAGTGGTTTTACAGAGACAGGTGAAAGTCCAAACTGGGGGCCAGGGAGAAGGCAGAGATCCAAGAGAATCAAGAGTTGGACAATTGAAGTTGCAAGCTCTGATTTCCTCACTCCTGATACGAGGTCTGCGATGGCATTCCCTGTTCCTCTCCACAGACACAAAGCAGTCACAGCTGAAACTTTGAAGCAGGTTACTCCTGTCAGTGTGTGCTAGATGTGATCTGAAAACACCTGCTAGATCTGGGCTCTGCATTTGCATGGAGCTAGTTTCTGAACGATGCCAGGCTTACATGAAAATTAGGAGCTAATCCCTGCCAAACGTATCAGTTCTGGGTTTGAACCAGAGCCTACCATAGAAATACTACGTGCATAGCTCAAGCACAGTGATACTCAGTGAGTCAGGCACTTCCGGTGTTTGGCAGTAACAGATTTTTCATTTTGGCTATTTCTGTGTGCTTATGTCTCTTTCTCAAGAAGAATGGAATTAATAAGTAACACATGTATTTGGTGATTTTGTATTAGAGGTGTTCCTGATGGTTATAATCATGACTAAGCAGCTTTCCTGTTAAGTACTGTACAAAATATAATGAGGGATAGAGCTCTGAAGAATAGAATATCAGAAAGGCAGAAGCAAAAGAAGAGGTGAAATTCCTTATCTTGTTTCAGTAGTGGAATAAGAAAAAGAATGTTTGTCTCATTAATCTTATACTTGACTCCGTGTTACTGTGCTTTCTAACAAAATTTTTTTAGTCCCTTCACTGCTGCTGTGTGATTATGCATCACTTAATTGTATATTTGCCATGTATGTTGTTTGCTACTTTCTTTTGCAAGATAACTTACTTGTTTTCAAACATAATTCATTCTTCTAACACCCTCTGTCCCTTCTTGTGCTTACCTCTTCGGCAAAGACAAAGTTTGCTGTATCTGGCCTGATTATGTAAAGTACTGAGTTCTGTTAACTCTACTAACTCAAGCCTGAGCTCCTTCTAGGAATAAACCTTATCTAACTGCAACATAAATGATCTGATTTAAAGACTGTAATACAACAGTGGAATTACATTTCACTGACAGGTCAATCAAGTTGCAATTGTAGCAGTATTCAGCAGTGTAGAATTCCTAATGTTTCCTGATGAATAATTATGAATGTTGATGTCTATTCTGCACTAATCTGTTTTCTGAGGTCAGCTTATCCATCTCTTCTAATATAATTATTTTCTCTGTTTATTAATAAATATATTGCATTCTCATGTATTTAAATTAAAAGTTGATAAGCGGGTATTGTAGATAGTGGAAGGAGCTGCCAATTTATTATTGTAAGAAGGGGAGAGTACAGAATTGTCAAGATAAAATGTTTACACAGATACCCAAAAAGGAACATTTGGATACATCAGCTGTATTAGCTGAGTTAATTGTTAAGCATGACCCAACTCCGTTCAGTCTAATTACACCAATCCCCAAATTCCATGAAAAAGCAACAACTGAGCAATACACAGATGGAAGAACGGCTTCAAATGCAGCTCTCTTGCTCTTTTTTAACAGAGGATTAAAAAGATTCAAGAGATCGTTATGATAAAGAGAAAACTTTTCGTCATGTAAACTGTGGGGACTGTCTGCTTGCTCACTGCTTTCTCATAAGTGTTCAAAGATAATGAGAACATGTAAATCTTTTCTCCAAAAACCACACGTAAGGCAAAAATTGGCTTGTTAATTAGCATAACAACTTTCTTTCTGAATGCTATATCATTCATTGTTCATCAAACTCAATAGTGCTCTAGAGACTCTAACTGAAAGCATATCAGAGTATTTTTTCTTTAGACTTAAAACCGTTTTGTTCAAAATTACTTTTAATGCTTCCTACAAATCTCTTTAAAAATGAAAATACTATCTTTTTTGTTAAAATCTTATTTTAAAAATGCAAATGACTTATTACACGAACTTTAGGACTAATATCTTTGAAAACACTTTTTGTGGACTGATCTGAATCACGTGTATATATCAATATGATTTCTGACTTCTTTTTATGATAAATATGATTTTCTTATTCAGTATGATTAATACCTGTTCATTGATATTTCTAGGTTTTCTTCTCTGTAGGAAATTATATGGATGTTACAAAAAAAGATACATTAATCATTTAAAATATTTTTAACAAAACAAAGAATTAAGTTGCCAGGGAAAAAAAAAATCATTAATCTTCTGTCAGTGTTCCTTTGTTTTGAGACTTCTCTTTTTAGAATATAAATACTCTATGTATTGTACAGATATCCGGTACTGAAAGGGAACTGCCAGTGCAGTTTACAAAGAATTGAATTTTACTCAGCAAGAGCATTAACTAAGTCAAGATGCTCATCAAAAAGTAACCTGGCCTTAATGCATTCTCAAACTTAAACATCTATAGACATTAGCTGAATACAGGAAAATCTGTCACAAGATTGCACACATGTCACCTTTGTATGATGAGTACAGATTTCAATCCAAGCTGTCTTACTTTGTCATCTACTTCATGTGCAAGTGTTTGGCAGGAAATTACAGCATCAACTGAGATGCAGAATTAGTGCAACAAACGGGAGAACTCCAAAGATGCTCCTTTATGTACCTGATGATAATCCTGTGTAAAAATATGCTGCACAAGTCAGTCTTTTGGGAGTATTGGCAGTCTGGCCTGTACAATCTGTACAAGTTTTGTGGAACCTGTAAAGTTAAAAATGTATCCTGTTCAATAAGACTTCAAACCTTTGCTTGCCTGATGCGTTTTCTTCTCTGGCCTGATCTTATCTTTTCATTTGTATTATTTTACTGTGATAGTGTTCAACTGCCTTCTGGGATCCTTTCTACAATAGGATGCCATGATAACATTAAACAGCCAGATAAGTTTATTATATCCTAAAAATGCAGAATTTTGAATAGAATTCTGCTTTGATTATGAAATCTTATGTACTGCTTTCTTAAGAAGCAAACTATTTTAACTTGACCTTAACTTAATAATTGTGAAAAACATATGCTGTTTCTCTTTAATTAACATTCCTCCTCGCTCAAAACTTTGTAGTAAAGTCTCATTCATGAGTTAATAGGTCATAATACCTTCCAGATACAGATACCTGTGACAGAATACTAGGTAAAATGAAAGACACCTGATAGCATAATTTATTATGGTAATATTTGGTTTTATTGTAAGTTGTTATTTTGTGATAATTTTGTATTTATTCTTTGGGTTTTCAACCACAGTCAAATCTGGTTCAGCTATAAAGATGCTTTCAACATGTTTTCAACAGGAAATGCTGAAGTTGCAGCCTTTAAGACTACTTACTAAACCTTTTCCTTTTAAAAAATAAATAATAATTTGTAACAATTTGTATCAGCTGGTATGTCTCATCCATGTAAACCGCTTTCAATCTAGCAATTATCTACTTTAAATTGAAGAATATAATCCCTGATAGGAAACATAACATCAGGGTGTGAAATTCATAACTACTCACTGCCAACTAACAGAAAACATCTTTCTATAATAGGAATTTTGCTTGAGATGTCAAGGTTTTATATCCTTCTAGTCCTAATGAAACTATCTAAATTATTTGTGAAAAAACACAGACCTCGTCTTCTGGGACAAAAAACCCAGTCATTTTAGAGTTTCTAGAGTCATACTTAACAAATACAGGACCTAAAAGCCCAAATGCTCCTGCAAGTTCTTCTGGACCTAGAAGACTTCAATTTTTTCTTGCCTTGAAAGGCCACAAATGGACATCTCTGAATCCATGGATATAAGAAACCTAGCGATTTTTATGCTGAGGTCTCATAAAGAACAATTTTTATAATTTGGACGAGAAATGAGAGGCTTCTGAAAAAGCATGGATCTATCAGAAGCTTGTCAAGGACTTCCAGCAGGTTTTTTTAATTTGATGATTTAGAAAAAGCTAAAGTGAATGCTTGTTAGGTTTTCTTCTGTGAGTTCAAAGGGTGAATTTAAACTTGAAAACAAAGGCTATATTTATTTCAGTTAGAGCTGACTCCCACTGCACTCATTTGATCAATTTTTAAGATCTAATATTGGTTGTCTAAATTGTATTTCTCTGATCCACCCCATGCTTGGGGGTAATGAAGAGATACACACACTCCATGACCACACCAGGAAATGGATTATGTTTCAGAATCACAATTTCTCTTGTGGTTTTCCTTTCCTCTTTTGTGGGACTGTGTGGAGCAGATTGCTTGCTGTTCTTTAAATGGCCGGGTAATGTGGCTAGCAAGTATCAAAACCTCACCATCAGGTGTATATATGGGGAGAGAAAGGAAGGGTATTCAGCTTGATGAAAGATCATATTGCTAATAAGCTTATTCATGAAAAGCAATATTGTACTTGTGGAGGCAATAAGATTATCTGTAAAGTGTGGTCCCTTACTAACAGTAACAATCTGCCTTTGAGCTGATATTCCATGCAGAGATTCCAGTGATCCAATGTTGCAATCAACCTCTTCTTTATTTTGCGAAGACTGCAGCCAAAACATGAAAAATATTTCACTTGAAATTATTTCTTATTTAGGACCTAAATGTATCAACTATAGTATTTTACCATCTACCATGCCATGTCAATTTTGGTTCGGAACAACATTTTACTTTCTGATTAAATTAAATATGAAAAATAATACTTTCATACATCTCCTTATGCATTCTCCATCTCCATAAGCTCATCTCCTTATCTTAAGTTCTCCTTATCTCCATAAGCACTGTCAATAAAAAGTCATAGCAATGTATGCGTTTCTTCAATACTACAAGCAAAAAAGATTTCAGAAATTAATTAGCAAAAGAGTAAACTGTGTAGAAGGCAACCTTCATTTTTTTACAGGCACCTGCTGCCAATACAAATTGTGCAACAGGTTTAAAAAAAACCCTGTCTACTCCTGTATTCAAAGGCCATATTTCAAAATGAAGTGAAATTAGATAGTCCTTTTGTTTGCTTTGTTACATGTTGGAAAACATTAAGCCATTGTTAATACCTTCAGAAACATATCTGCCTTGGTGTATGTTACATTGTACTGCACATGAAAATTATGCTTGATATAGAAAAAGGAACATCTTAAAAGAGAACAGCTGATTTTCATCTCCTGGACTCTATTAAAGGTTTACCCTAAAGGTGACCTATAAAGATTTAGCAAAATGTACATCAGAGCAAGTAGAAAACTTTCCATTCTACTAGTAAATGTACTGCAAGTATAGCTAAGGTCTACATGAGTTACATTATTTTACAGGCACAGTTGGGCCTTCCTAAACATAATAAAATATAAAATAGAAGGTCAGTTGTAAGATTTGCTTTTCTAGGTAAATATAATTAATAATTACTCTTATAGGAAATAATGTGCATACGGTAGAAGTCTAGCCATAGATTTGCACAGGTTTGTTTATCTTTATTCAGATCCTGGCCTGCATATACTACTTTGCAACAGAAAGCAAGCTGATTGATTTCCGTGGGAGGACAGTGCCATTTTTTTTTCCCTTTTACAGGACAAATATTTAAGCAAACTCTGCTTTATATGACTACTATTACCCCAAATCAGTATCAGAGTTAGTTAGGTCAAGATCACTTTTAGGCTGTGTGTGTGCACTCAAATGTGGAATCTGCATATGCACTTCCAGACAAATTTTTGAGAATTACAAAGAAGTACTAATTAAGAGCTGATTACCCTTTGCATGTGTAAGAGCCGATAAACTGAGCAGCAGTGTCATAATACCATATTTCAGGGGGTTTAGAGACATATTAACACAGCATCTTCCTGATTTCAGTGATTAAGAAGAATTGGCCTTGTATCTTCTGACTCCTTTGCAATAAAATGTAAAAGAAGAAAAATTCAAAGTCAAATTAACTGCCAATTTTTAGTAAAGCTTGATTAATTCTAGTCAGTGGAATCTTTTATTGACTTTGCCAGGGCTGAGAAAGGAACTTTGTCACATTCATCAGAGTTAACATGAAGAAAGGGAGATTATTATCTCTTTGGACTCAATTTAGTTTCGGCTTTCATTCTTGTTTCCCCAACCTTTGTTTGAAGCTCAGATGGAAGAAGAGAACTGAATTAACTGAACAAAGGGAGGACAATATTAAATACACAGAAGTGTGTGATTGCCAGTATTCCTGTGAGCTTGGTTGTTGAAGGTGATGAGAGCATAACTGGACATCTGAGCAACTACTCCCACAGAGGCGATACTGGCTTTAATTTTTCTTCACATTCTCCTGAGTGAGAGGCGCTCTCAGAAAAGACAACACATTCTGTTCAGCTTTTCAGAGAACCCATAGGCACACAATGCCCCTGGTGTGGCATTTCTTTATTTTTCTTCGACAGTATACATGTTCCTGATGGAAATATTTTGATATAAAAACTCCCTTGCTCTTGGAAGCTTTCCTCTAAGAACCATTTTTATATTGTGAGAAATAGATTTTACAGTATAAAACCACTTAAACTAACAGTCCACTTTATTTTGCCCAACAATGTTTTATTGGACTCATGAGGGCATGTTACTGTGCGTAGTAGTTTTCACACTCTTTATCCATGGAGTTTTCTCAAAGCTTCATCTGTCTATTTGGAAATGGAATTAATAATGTAACAGCCCTCTGCCTAGATTTCATGTCTGAAACTTACTTGTATACATGTATAGTGACTAGATACGTAGTCTGAGGGAGAAGTTTCAATCAGAGTATTCCACTGGATTATTTCTAAGGAAAAGCATATATTAAACTGAAAAGGATGAGAAGAGTGAAAGAATGACCAGAGAGAAGGAGATGGTAGTAATATAAAAATATTTATCATTCCATTTTAAAAAGTGTGATAAAAAATATTTATTGCCATTTTATACATTTTCTCAGAAATTATGTATGATATTCTGAAAAATGCAAAGAAAAAGTTTTTTTGTAGGATTGTTACTTTCTTATCATAATAGACTAGTTTTAGCCAGAAATAACTTTATATATTCACTTATTCAGCATAGCAAATTTTGTACTAAGTTCTTGTACTTTTGGCATTCCAGGCATGAAAGTTTATGTCCTCAAACTGTTTGGAGACTGAATGGCACAGAGATTGTTAATAGCACACAGGCACCTTCATTTAGACAATAGGGTAATAAATCTTCATGTTCTCTTGCACATTTCCTTGCAAACAGAGGCTTTGGGTAATGTTCTAAATAAGGTTACTTCTGTTACTTATATTCACACACATCTGTATTTCAGTATGAAAGTTACCTTTCTTTAAAAGTTAGGGAAGTTGTTTTCTGAACCAAGATAGTAACTTTATGTGTAGATCTAACTGTAATGAAATATATGGAAATGTAAATTTTCATTTATCATATTGTATTTAAAACTAACTTGTGGCATTGTCCTGTTGATTTATTCCATTTAGTTCAAAATCATGAAGCTGATTTGGTTTGATTGTTAATTGAATGTTGTTTAAATACTATTGCAATTTTCCTTACTTGATAAATGCTTGTGTACTCTAACCATAGCTACTGTACATAGAAATAGTGGTGATAGCTCCATGAAATTGCTTTCTACCTAAGAGATTGTTTATGCAAATCTTCTCTGAAAGTGAACACAAAAAAGTAAGTTATTGTTACTGACCAAAATTCATCCAAAACACAAGACACTGATGGGAAAACAACCCTGTCAGAAGGTCACAGTAGGAATATTTTCCAAACAAAATAGCTTCACCCATCTTGCTGGGTGTGAAACTTGATAGGACTTTGAAATCCTAGATGTCCCCTTTGTTTACATGGCAGATTCATACTTAGGTTTCTAATATACTGCCTAGTAATTTTACTTTGTGACAAGTAAAGTAGATAGGCTGAGTACAGAGTATGAAAATATTCAGACTAATAAAGGAATAATGGGAGAAGTGTTAACTAGCAGGAGAACATCCTGCCCTTTTCAGATTTATATATACCTAGGAAAATATGATTAAAATTATAACTTCATATTTGACCAGTAAGAACTTAGCAGTTTTTAACTTAATTGTTCTATTAGATAAAATAAGATGGATGATACTGTTAAACAGGATGTTTTTCTTTGGATGAAATCTAGGAGAGAGTGTCCTGCAGAATTCAAAACTGGTACAAATGAAATGCCTTTTATTAGATAAGATAAGCAACTTAAGAAAACAAACATTCATACATTCAGAAGTTATATATTCTTCTATTTACTCTAGCACAGAGATAAAATTATTTCCTATTATGAGCTGCATACCAACATTATCGATACAAAAGATATGATTACAACAGTGATTCCATGCTGCTTCTACGAGTCATGAACCCTTTATGTTTCAGTCTATGAACACAGAGAAGTTGTGAAACTGCATTGTTACATTTGCAAATGCATTTTACTGGAGGAAGGTGAACATGGAAAGCATTTTTCAGTCAAATTCAAAGGAATTTATTTATGCAATTCCCATTGTCTTATAATACAATATTAAACAGCAATAACTATACCCTGTAATATCTGGTAACAGTGGACATTGGTTATGAATGATATACTGTACTACAAATATTGTTACCTATTGTCCTATCTTAAATAATAATAAGAGGAAATAGGGATAAAATCTGTCTCATTATAAAAGCAGGAGGCCACTTATTCGGAAAGTCTACTGCGACCAAGTTTTTCTCTTTTAGTTAAATCCAAACACAAACTTTTCAAGTCATCTGTACATTTTATGGAGACATAGTATTTTTGCACACTGAAAGATGTAGATAAAAGAGCTTAATAGCACGTTTTCCCATTGAAGAAAGAAGTCGGTAAATCTAAAATAAAGACAGGCAAGATCAAAGGAGTCATCAAGACTAAATTCCCTCTTTGAGAAATACGTTTGTATTTGCTTTGTTCCCTCATCCCCCCAAAAAAATAAAATAAAACTAGCATCCGTTTATAAGCACACATCGAGCAGTTCACTTCAAACGTGTGTCTTCTTTCTTGAATTATTTTACCTGCCTTACCAAACTTCAGTTTCTGCACTAACTGAAATCTTTAAAACCCAGTTAAAAATACACAGAACGGATACGGCCACTAGAGGGAGACATGAGCACATGAACTTAACCAGTGTCTTACCATCATAATGTTGAAGTCTTGTGGGGAATTACTATATAGACCAGATGAAACATTAGTCCTGAAAGAAGACTTTAGATACAAACACTCTAATGGTTTAATGTATGAGTATGTTACTACTGAGTAACATTTTCACTAACGTACTAGCAATTAGAAATATTCTTTCAAATACACATAATACACTACTGTAAACGCCACTGTAAAAAAGTGGAAAGTATAAGTAGTTTATTATTGCAACATCCTTTACAACTCTCCTGTTTAAATCTCCCTGTATTTTTGTATATAAACTTATTTCTGGTCAAGGCACTGTTTGAGAAGACATATAGATTGATGCTAGACAAGTGGCATTCATTTTGAGATTTCAAGAAAATTTTTAATTTTCTTTTGCAGAGTATATTTGGAAGTGAGAGATACAGGCTGTCATTTAGGCTTATGTTTTAATATAAAATGTTACCATGGGGTTTTAAATTATTTTTGCTTTTATAAGCTTGTTTTGTAAATAAATGTATAATAAATGCACTGTGTTATTCTTATATTTGTAACTGGATTAGTCATTTAAGAGATCACTTTACATCCAACAGTTGAGCCTACTAATGTTTTAGACACACCGAACATGCACTGTTTATAAGAAACTTATCTTTATCTGGTAAAGCAATCAATTAGGATCCAGACATTTTGTGACCTGTAATGGGATGTTGAAAGATACATACAATTTGTTTGTGAAAACCATCTATATAAAATCAAGATGTTTGCCTGAAGATATTTTCCTCAGCTATATTCAACTGTTTGGGAGTAATCTACTGCTTTCCCTGCTTTTTCTAATTCCATTTGCAACAGTTATTTGTGCATATAGAGTATGGCTCATACCCAGCCTTTTAAAACCATAGTATGTTTA
Source organism: Tapera naevia (assembly GCA_033556795.1). Taxonomy (NCBI): domain Eukaryota; kingdom Metazoa; phylum Chordata; class Aves; order Cuculiformes; family Neomorphidae; genus Tapera; species Tapera naevia. The sequence continues at coordinate 8,353,948 of JAUMJJ010000172.1, read as the reverse complement.
CTTGAATCTTTAATATTTTTTATGGCAGTTATTTGATTTTTTTTAAGTTAGGAAAAATGTATTTTGCTGATATATTACCTACGGTAAAGTTTTATAGACAGCATTGCCTAATGAAACCATGTGGCTTGGGAACTATGCACTTTAAAGAGTAATTTAAGTCTTACTGGTAGCTCTGTCTCCAGCTTTGGATAATTTCTTAATGCTCTCTCAGAGAAGATGGTTATAATACTTATGGCTTCATTTCCAAGAAAGTAATTTCTGTGCTCTCTCTGGATAATGATAATTTACCAGTTCTTGAGATAACATGCCTCAAACTCAGAAAATTGTATTGCCACATATCAGCAAAAAACACTCATAAAAAAAAGAAAAGAAAGCAAAGCAAGAAAAACCCAAGAAGGCTGGAGGGGTGTAATAGGAAGATGTGCTTTTTTCCATCTATAATATGTGCTTTTCCATTAAAATTGTGGTTACCAAAATGTGTCCTATTCATCTAATTATAGCTGAGGCATTGCATATAAGTTTATTTGACTGTCATTATAGGGTAAGAAAGTTGTTTTCAACAGGTTGGAAAAGTAAATGAATAGATTCCCACTCCAATCCTATGTCGCTTCAGTATGCAGTGCTTGTCCTAGGTCAGAAACCTCTAAAATATTGACAGCACACCCTATCTCTATTTCTGTAGTGGCTATCTGGGGCTAATAATATGTACATCTTTTAACTATGAGTAGTTAGCAATTAACGTCTTTACAGCATTTTATACTTGTCAAAGCCCTGGCCAGTAGAAAACTTTTCATCAAATTAAGAAATAGACTATAAAGGTACATACTCTAAAGTATTTTCTAGGTCATTGATTTGTAATTTTAATAATTCTTTTATATTAAAAATATACACATAGACAAATACATTTATTGATATTCTTACTCATATATGAAGTAGTTGCTAGCAAGATCATAACGTAAAGTTGATATTTGTTTTTTGTTGTCCCTTTCTCAGTAGTGCAATGTTTTTCACAGAATCACAGAATCGTTTAGGTTGGAAAGTGCTTGATTGATATTTCCCTATGAAAGACATTTCTAATTATTCAATTAGAAAGCAAGAGTAAGAACCATGAAGAAAAGTTCAGAATGAGGTAAAACCATTCAAAAGACATTAAAAGAAACAGTAAAATAAAAGACTACAAGCCTGTTGTATTTTACTAGAGCTGGAGTCTACATGCGTGAAAAAAAATTCATATGAATGATTGCTAGGCTTTTGCATAGCTGTTTATTCCTGTTGTCTGTAACCCCCCACCTTGTAAGAGTAAGATCTACATTCTTAGTACAAAGGGGATTTTCCAAAAGATCCACTCTTTGCACCGAGAATATAGATACTTTTGTCAGAAGCAATAGAAAATATAAGTAAAAGGAATTAAGATATATAAAACATTAACTGGATGATGCATTAGGTTCCCAGCATCCTAGATGAGCTATGCTGTCATTCATACATTCATCCTGAATCCTGATAATAATTTAATTATTTATAAATTATGACATCGTCAGGAGGTGACACCAAGAAATTTTTCCCTTCAATACATCAGTAGCCAGGCTACTCAGCTAAGGTAGCAACTCAAATTACTGCTTGGCATTGTACGGAATGCAGGAATGAACCTGTTGTTCTCCATCCAGACAAGTTCTTTAATTCTGTGGGATGAGGAGTCCTCCATGCTTACTTCTTTGTAAGGAAAAGACCTTCATAAACAGATGACCACCATTAGGAAACCAAATTCAGGATGTTTTTGATGAAAACCACACTGAAGTGAAGCAGTTACTTCCAGTTAGACTAGGTAACTGAGCCTTACTTTTTGCTACCTTTCATTCCCAGCTCCTTATTAACTCATGATTTTTTCATACATTCTTAATTCGTGTTGTGTATTATACGATGAGCTTAAACGCCTAGTTTGGGGTTCAGAATTTAACCTCCTTGCATTCCCTTTAATACTTCTAGCTTGCGTCTTCCAAACCATAAATTCAATTACCTATGTTTTCTTTTTCAAATTATTCAACTATCATAGAAAGCATCTCATCTAATAGCAGAATACATTTCAGTAATAATAGCAATATATTTAACATATATATCACTATCATTGTAGTAAAAATGTACTGTGCTCAGTGGAAATAACTTCTATATCTTGGGAAGAAAATATCCTCCCTCTTTGAAAGTCTTTGCTGTTAATCTAATGCTTGTACAGATGAAGGCCTCACAAGGGCAGGGCTGGGTTGCTGGGTCTTTTCATTCTTTCTTTTCTGAAGAGATGAAAAATGGAAAGCTTCTTTAATAAATACATTCATTATACTTCTGATTAAAATAAATAAAGCAGTTTAATTGTGCTCTGTGAATTAGAAGCAACTTCTATAGCATCAATAATTCTCCCAGTTTTTGCTGTAAGAAAAGTATAGTATGCTAGGATATTAGTATTTTCACTGGAAGGTACAGTCACGGAGATACGCTATAAAGACTACCCTGTGACAATTAGCTGCATTTGATTCGTGCAGTTATGATTAATGTGGATGTTCAAGTGACTTGAATTTACTCTGTGGTTAACTACCTGGACCTAATATATTGCCTTATTATAACTTACTGATGGGAAAGATACTTCATAGTAATTGTCTATTACAAAATTTCTTTCTTTCTGAAATATTTATCACTTAAAATATCATTTAACTGGTGCTGGCAACCTTACGCAAACAGAGACTGTTGATTTTGATGTAATTCACCCTACTTAGGTAACAAGATTGCTTTATAAACTCAGCTAATATCAGGAAAACTCAAGGCTTAACTTGCCTTACAGCATAGCTCTATGTAGGGTCAACTTAAAGTCACAAAGACTGACCCAATTAGGTAAACTCTTGGAGGGATTACATGCATATTCTGGACACTTATTAGCCAGAAGAAAAACACTTTGAAGTCTGAGATCCGTAAAGCTGAAGACAAGTTAAATACAAGCTCTTGCATATCTCCAACATGTTGGATAGATTAGTCTTACTGAAACACTTCATAATTTTACAGGGCTATTTTGGAATAGCTGTTTTAAATGTGACTCCTAATCAGATTGGAGCTGCCTAAGCTGTTATTTGGGCTCTTCAGTTCTTTTGAAAACTGGTAAAAACATTGGGCTCTGTATCACATGCGGGGGATTGCATTAATTAATCTAGGTATAACAAAAAGGTGTTTCAGACCCATAAAAGGAGTATAGTAGTTGTGAACTTACTCAAATCAGAACCTTCACTGACATTTATTCTTTTTGATACAGTGCTTTCATTATATATAGCAAGGTAATAAATATAGAGTAAGATTTTAGAAGACAAGACAAATGAAGGTTATAGTAAGGGAGATTTTTCTTCTTCATTTCAAATTTCCATGAATAAAATTTTCAGGTCTTTAAAATTAATATTTAAATATTTTCTAGTTACAAATTGTCTTAAATTGAAATGGGATTTTTGTAAGAATAAACAGTCAAAAGCCAAGCACTCAGCCTTTGGGTTTGAAAATTGCACACCCTTGACTCATAATGGCCATTTTTGAGAATGCTGAAACAATGTTGAGACTTCCAAAATGATGAATTCATCTTTAAACCATGTTTTGCTATAATATTTATTTATGATGTTTTTTAACTGCTGAAAATCATGGTTTAGCAATATGATAATAACTATGAGGGTTAAAACCAATTTAGTTTTTAAAAGGGATATTCTCAATTTGCTTTTGCAGGTTATATAGAGAAAAAAATGATCAAACTAAAGTTCTGTTGTAATAAAGAAAAAGGCAAACATCCTGTCTCAAGATACCTACAGTTAAAATTAAACTGAAGAAAAACCAGTATGAAAAAAAATATTTAAGAATGAAAGTTCTTGTTTTCAGGGGTTACATTAAACATATCAAAAAGTTACACAATTCTGTTCTTCCTATTTTATTCTTAGCCAAAGGACCAGGTATAGAGTACAAAACTGTATTAAGCTTTTGTTTCAACAACAGAAAACTGAACTATCCTAGGAATATAAAAATGAGATTGCTTCAAAATAAATAAAAACTTTTTCACGTTTGAAAATTGGTAACTTCTTGTGTTTATGGAAAAAAGGAGCTTGTGTTTACCTCTAGCGTCCAGTGCCAAAGATAACAGGTCATGCATTTGTCTGAGAGTACGAGGTAAACTGAATGTTGAACAGAAAAAATAGTAGACAAGCCAAATTCAATTGCTGAGTCACAGTGCAGTTCTGTGACTGTACCAGACTTACAGAACAGACAAATTCTGTTTAGAAACATGAAGGATGAAGTATTAGTTCAGATTGCATTTTTGTATATATGTATACACACACATATATATACTTATGTCCACTATTGAAAGAAAAGCTGATAAGGACAATTTCATTTGAAGCTATCACTTATCTATCAAGGTCAGTTGCCTCATTTTCTCTGAAAATTTCTTTGATTTTGATGATGGATGATTTAGGACACCGTTTCTGTACAGGAAATCAGTACAACATTCAAAAATAATATCTGCTGTCATCTGATGTCACTGACCTTCTGCGATGCCACTTTAGCTTATCCAGCCAGAAGAGACTTGTCTATTTAAAACATATAAAAGTGTCATTATTATATACAGACAAGAGAGCATGGTTTTATTTTGAAATTCTTCTGGGAGCTCATACTGACAGGAAGAAGTTATTAGCAATAGTCTGACTGTGTATATGGTTGGCCTTCTCATTGAAGCAGAAGGTAGGCCTGGAAGAGGAGCGTATGTATACAGCCATGTGGCAATGTCCTTTGTTTCTCAACAGACAGAATACTCTTGCCCACAAAAGTGTGAACTAGAATGCAAGGCAGAATGTTCAAAGTAATTGGGAATCCGATCTGGTGGCTGTAAAAACCAATTTTTCTCCACTGACAGTAGTGTTTCTTTTCATTTCAATATGTAATAACTGCAGCTGTACTAGCAATGCTTTTATGGCATATTGTATGCTACATGGTTTATCATCTATCGTATGTCAAATTGAAATATTAGTTGATCATACTGCCAGCTCTTTTGCATTCCTTCAAAATGTGAGAAATATCAGCTGGACGTATGATTATTATCATTCATGGTTTGGTTTTCACACCTCAAGAACTACAATTTCTGGAATTCATAGAAAAGTGTAATCCCTTGTACTTCAAGTCTGCCTTTAAAGTTTCTGTCACCTGCAGCTCCTCCACTGGACTTTTAACTCTATGCCACTAAAATAATTTTAAAATAAGGATACAGTTAAATATTTTTATCTAACAGATCAGTTGAAAAGCTTTGTCATAAGAATTTACGGTGTTCTGTGCGGCAGTCAAGGAGGAGGTTTTTTTTGGAGAGGTTTATTCTTTTAATACTGCAAGAAGTACGTTTGATTTTCAGTCACATTTTTATGATTCAAGAGCTACTTCATCGTTTCAGTCAACTGGATTTAATCCAGTGAGAAGAAAACTTTAAGCATATTTTTAATTCCTTCAGAACCTTACAGGCTTATTTTGTTCCATTTCACATCTGTAAGACATTTTGTAAAACAAGTATGAAAGGAATAAACTAGAATTTAAATGTATCCCTTTAGAGTTCTGCTTTGTTGCATATTGTCTTGAACACTAGATTATGCAGTGCACTATGGCAAATGTTTGTTCCCATAATTTTGCAAGAAGAGATAACTCTTGAACATTTTTGAGGAATGGAAATCACACAGCTTACTAAAATGTAGATTATTAAATTAAAGGAACCTGCAGTTGGCATGAAGGTTCTAGTTGATATTATGACTGCAGTTTCTGTACCCTCAAACATTTTAAATGGTGCCAGAATAGGAAGGTTTGGTTCCTTCGTTTTCTATTTGCACTAAAATGAAAATATTTTTTGCAAGTTAATTAAGTCTGTGCTTTAGTAACTTTGGCACCAGACATGGACTGTTGTGTTTTACTTCTTTTTCAGTACAAATTTGCTGTATTTTACATTTTTTAACATCCTTAACATTCAAAACACTTCTTCACAGTGTTTCCTTCTATATAGTTCTATGCAAAGATGCTGCAATTCTTTGGCAGTATTTCTTGAGTGATACCACATTTCCAGTGTTGATCTTATATGCAGCATTTAGATTCATAATGAGCCTGACCAACTGTGCGAATAGAGTCTTATTGACTTTGATTGATCATGAGCTTTGGATTGTCAAATGGGAACAAACTCTCCAATTCTTAAATTCCCTTAAGCATTTATAGTTTTACATTTGCTGAATCACAACACTAACAATAAGAAAACTTTGTCTGGTAATTTCTGTTAACTTTTGATAGGACTGATCTAAAAATTATAGATGTAGAAACTTAAGGTCCTAGCCGAAATAAATTTTGTCTTCAAGAATAAGAATGTGAAGCATTTTAAAGAAAACTCACAACAAAGCACTAAATAGAATACTTATAAAATAATCAGATTTGCACTGTCTTTCTGTATTTCGTAAGGTTTTTTGTGTTGTTCTGTTCCCAAGATCCCTATTATTTGTTATTAGTGGACTGCTTGGATTTTCTGAAATGGAATGAAGGCAGATACTGGCTTTGAATTCTTACGACCTTAGACAATAAACATATTTCATCACTATGGCTGCAAAAAAAGCAAATACCCACTATTGTAGTGTATCTCATAGGCATGGAAGGATTTTTTCTCTGATATGAGGTTAAAACTTGAATTCTTCAGGGAGAGAGAGTGCAAGTAGGGTGAATTGATACTCAGCATCTGTTTAAAATCCATTGTTAGAAGTTAGAGATCTATTTGCTAAATTTGTTTAAATCCCATTTGAGGAAAACATCAATGTTTCTCTGTGGATTTCAGATGACTTATTTCCTTATAGTAGCTGAATGTTCATGATGGGCTGACCCTGACTGGCTGCCAGGTGCCCACCAAAGCCAGTCTATCACTCCCCTCCTCAGCTAGACAGGGGAGAGAGAATATAACTAAAGGTATGTGGGCTGAGATAGGGACATGGGAGACGTCACTCACCAGTTGCTGGCATAGACTAAAGAGACTTAGCTTGGGAAAAATGCATTTAATCTATTATCAGCCAAAATCAGAGTGGGATAATAAGGAATGAAAACGAAATCTTAAAACACCTCCATCCCACCCCTTCCCACTTCCTGCATTTAACTTTACTCCCAGTTTTGTCTACCTCCTCTCCTCCAGCTGCTTAGTGGGAAGAGGAATCGGGATTGCAGTCAGTTCATCACACCTTGTCTTCGCCGCTCCTTCCTTCTCAGGGGGAGGACTCCTCACCTTCTTCCCCTTCTCCAGTCTGAGGTCGCTCACACAGGAGTCAGTTCCCCACAAACTTCTCCAACATGATTCCTTCCCACAGGCTACAGTTCTTCACAAAATGTTCCAGTGCGAGTCCCTTCCATAGAGCGCAGCCTTTCAGGAACAGACTGCTGCAGTGTGGGTCCTCCAAGGGAGGTTCATGTCCTCAGGTCCAAAGAGCAGGGAGGGCATGTTCCCAGCAGGCATATTCACGCAGAGCACCTATATACACCACACAGACCATATATATGCATGGCTGGCCGCACACATCACAGACACTTGGAGCAGTCACACAAACACAGACAGTACCAGCAGCCTCGTCTTGTTCCCCTGTCTGGTTGAGGAGGAGGGAGGTCCACTTTTGAGAATACACACACACACACAAAATGGAATTTAGTAAGAAGACAGAAGAGACTGCACTGATCCATTCACACGTCATCGGCTCTTTTTATCCACTTACCCCCTTCTTTTCCTGCACTTGTTCCTCTCCAAATCACCTAAACCTCTCCCCTTTCCCCATCTTCTATTCCTTTCTTAAACATCACAAGCAGCAAATCACCTTAGACCAAAAGGCCATCTGCAGAGCTGTCCCCTGATGAATTACCGAGGTTTCACACATGGACAATGGGGCTGTGACTCTGCTGGAAGAGCCTTGGAAAAAGCCCAGAGAAGTTGTTTGTTCCTTGGGAGTCTTCGTGTTCTCAGCTGCCATTGTATCTCTGTGCTCTCCTGGACTTGCAGAGACAGGCTGATGGTTCTTGTGATGGGGCATTGTTTCCCGTGGCTCCTTTCTGGGTGAGCAGAGGAGATTTTATCATATAATTCAACAAAGTCCAACATAGATGTTATCAGTCTTGTTCATAACCTTACTCTTCTTTTACTTTTCATCCTTTCTGAATTATCCCACCATTTGTCTGGTGATGGACAGCTGTGGCAAAATGTAAATCATGCATCAGACACTTTCCAGTGAGATTAGGCAAATCTCAGGTATACCTGTGCAGATGTGCACTGTGGGCAATCTTCAGGTGTCTAGAGACTCTGCTAGCTTGAACATAAATGAAGCATTCTGGACTTGGACACCTTCATTGGTGACACCTTCATTGGTACAGTCCTCATCCGTGCTTGAACAAAGCAGTGTAGTAGCACCTATAGTGACCGATACTTTTACAGTCTCTTTTTTGGGATATCATACTTCAGGAGAACTGGCATTTCAGCACGTGGGTGTCAGCATTTTACAGAGATTGTGCTCTTTTTAATATTTTTACAGGCATTGAGTTATGCTTGAGACAACAATTTGAGATCCATGTATTTTTAAAAGTAATATCTGTTTTTTCAGGAAGATTAAGCAAACATTTAGATCAGATGTTAAATTTACTTTTTGCCTACTCAGATAATCTTCTGTGAACATCTGATTCTTCTTCCACCCACTGCAAATTACTATTTCTATTACTGTCTTGTTAGCCTTTGCCTTTATATAATAAGTTTTTCTGTATAGATAAGATGAAATTTAGACTTTTAAGTAGAAGAAGAAGGAGCATACATTATCACCTTTTAGAACAGGTTATTTTCTACACAAATGTAGTACCATTGCAATTAGCTATGCTACAAATCCCTCTCTAAGTCTCTAAAAGGAAATTGTCTTAAGAATAAGAGTAGGATTTTGGCAATTTTGACAGCTGAAACTGAGAAGTTGGCCTCCAAATTCCCTTCCTCCCATACCTCCAGAGAAAGGGGAAAAGTAAATGAGAGGAATGAGGCACTCATAGTCTCTCAATTTTATACTGAGTATGACATATATGGGATGGAATACTCTGCTGGTCTGTTTGAGGTCACCTGTCCTGTTTGCCCCTCCCTGCAGGTGCAACCTTTTCCGCCACTTTTACTTACAGTATCCGTTAGTGCAAGAATGGCCTTGGTTACTATAGGAATATGTATAACCATTGGTCTCTCTGCATACCAGTGCCCCGTGTTATCACTTCTAGAAACACTGTCTGAAAAACCATGCAGTTAGCTTTCAGAAAATGAAGTTACTTTGATGAGACTTACCTGAAGTCAGAAAACTGATTCTACTTTATCTCAAAGCAGAGCAAGTATACGGTTTGCCTTACTGAGCAAATTGTTAGAAACTGACTGATTTCCTTCTAACCTGTCCATAATGCCAGAGACAGAAAAAAGCTGATCCAGCTTTGTTGCCCTGGATATCTCCACCTTCCTCATATGAATCCACAAATATTCTTGTAAGATTGTTTTATACAATTTAAACTGCCATTACCTGTAAGATGTTGGCTGAGTAGTACAATCCAGAAGGACACCTGTGAGAGCGATGACATAGAAAATAAGCTAGTAAGAATAAAATCTACTTACAATACAGATTTATGATAAGGTTATTAAAAAAAAGTGCCTGAAAAAAATAATATTTAGAAATCTGTCAGCCTACAACCAAATAAAGTTTAAAAATTTCAGTGTACATGCAATGTTTGCTGAATAATTGTTATTGTTGAAGAAAATATCTTCAGTATTCTGCTCAGAGAGAAAGCACTGATTACACATTCAGGTGGCAAAACTCCCATTGCAAGTTAAGGTCTAAAATTAGGAACAAATGATCCACTTGACTGTTTCTAATTGGAAATTATTAACTTCTGGGGATGCTTTTTGCTTAGAAATTATAACTTCTTCTACTGAGACCTTCATTACGAAGAGAACAACTAGATCTCCTGTTAAGGATATAGGAAAATGAATTTTCAGGCAAACATCCAGAATGTACAGTCAATTGAGGAGCATTCTTTTGAAATGGTTCGATCTCTATAGCAGGTACTATAAATCAGAGATTACTAAATGACTGCTCTAGATACTGCTTTTAGTGTTGGTGTCACCCAAGCAGACATCAAATCTGAAAGAAATCAAGTGTTTCATCCATATTCTCTTGCTTTACTATTTTAGGAATGTAAACATTCCCCCTACTGCTATATTGAAAGATGTTGACATAGGAGTTTTATTTTTCTTTTAAATATAACAAAGATTTCATTAGTAAGCATGAGGAATATCAGAAATATAACTGAAATATATAAATGTGAAATTAATTTATCAGTTAGAGAGGCCTCTTCTTTTTTTGTTTTTCTTTAGCAAACCAAAATTATTTCAATTAGTTCCAAACCTTACCAATTATTTTCAGTTAAAACTGACAATTTTTCATTTGGGAAATTGCAATGTGCATATAAATATATCACTGAACATGCAAGGTTTAAAAAGCTGCTTTCATCTCTGTTAATCCTGTTTTGCTATTGATGCCATGTGTGAAAGTCAGGGCCAACTGAGAAAGAAGATAACCCATGCAGTTTTTTCAGAGAGACAAGACTTCTTGTATGGGCTCTTAAAAAAAACGTAAGAAAATCCACATCTTAATAAGAGGTTACTGAAGAGCAAAGATGAACCTTTTTATCTTTTTGAGCCATTGTGTACCTTTTTGAAGCTCAGATATTGCGTATGCATTTCGCTGAATTCTACTTCAGATTTGAAAACTTTGAAACTGCCTTCAGTAAAATGAGTGATAATGCTCACAAAAGATGGAGAAGTATGGTGAAGAAGGCAGGTAGTCTCTTTCTTTAAATCTTTACTTAGAAATGATAAATCCAAGTTTTGTTTTGCCATAACCCATACGAACAAAAGGTAACGTTTATATGATAGTGTTAAAACAACTTCAAACAGATATTGAACATTTACTCAGTTTTTCCCCAGGTGAAGTTCTCATTCATGTCACTAAGAATGTCAGCTGAGCAATTCTGACATATTTGTCTTTGCATATACAGACATATAATTTGAGGATTGAGAGACATGGGAAGAAAACATTGTTATTTCCAGTCTATAAATTCCTGAAAATAAACCCATTTGCAAACAACTTAATTTTGCTATATTTATACAATTGTAAAAGTTAACAGCCAAAGCAGTTTATTGCTTTGATGCTTATGCTTTTTTACTCCTTTAAAAAAGTCATAGAATCATAGAATGGTTTGGGCTGGAAAGAAAATTAAAGATCATCTAGATCCACCACCTTCCACTAGATCAGTTTGCTAAATGACTCTTCAGTTTTCTCTTCCAAAACAATCAAGTTTTGTGATTAAAATTTGTGGTATGGACAGATAAGGAAAAGAAATCAAATTATTTACTATTCATGAGGAATTTCTGCTGATAAAGTAATATCGTCCTTATCTATTGGTTTAAAAGATCAAGTGAGGTACTTAGGTTACATTTGTGTTTTGGTTAAGTAAGGTCAAGTAACCTCCATCTCCCACCTTTTGAATGATTGTGTTCAATTAGTCATTGATAGAAATTAGTTTTACTGAAATTGCAACTTGAAATCTTTCAGAATAAATGTAGGTGTTACAATTTTGGCAGCACAGCTTACTATAGGCAAAGTACATATCTTACTTTCATTAGCATATTGGAAGAAAGGATTTTAAGGATCAAGTATACAAAAGGCACACTAGACATGGTACATAAAATTAAATCTGCTCACAGTTTCATGCATCCATCAGAAATAATTCTCTTGTAAGGTCCTTCTGGCAAGGACTATTTATTTAAACAATATAAAGCACAATCATGCTTCTAGTTTTAAATGTGCCTGGAATTAAATGAGAACTGGAATTAAATTGGCCCTAGAGAGAAAGACTGCCTAATGAATCTCGGGATATTTATCTTTCCTTTCATTATCCCAAGTCAATGGCTTTCAAACTGCATAATTCTTTGTTATGTTAGACTTTCTTTTACCTTCTATTTTAAGGAATCTTAATTCTGCATCTAGTGTGACATTAATTAAACTGCAAATGTAAGGGAAGAAGTTGACTTATGGAATACTAACTAAAAGATGATATGTCAAACATAAAAGCAAGATGAGGCTGTAGAGACTGACTCTACTTCTGGTGTCCTCTTAAACATCGACTGATTCTACTCGTATTGTCTTAAACACCGTCTGCCTCCACTTGTATTGTTGTCCTTACCAACCTCCTGAGTGCTGCGGCTCCTGCTGGGCTGGCGGTGCTGGTGCAGAGGAGGGGGAGGAGGTGCAGCAGCAGGCGCTGCCCCCCCCCACCTGACTGCGCTTGGGGACCCGAAGGGCTCAGGCAGAGGTGATTCTGGCAAGGCTCTGTTGAATTGCCAGTGACCCTGGAGCCTCCAGCGCCAATTCCAGAACCTTCCCAAAGAAGCCTCTGCACATGCACCAATTCAAGAACTTTCACAGCAAGACATCCCCCCTCATGCTAGGGGAGGGGGTACAGACTTGTTCTATAAATAGAAGAATGCCAAGAAGCGCCTGAGAAGACGCAGTAGAAGAACCGCAGCTCCACGTGCTCCTGAAGACCATGTTTTCCAGAAGCCCATGGAGTGGTGACCATTTTCCTCTCCGCCCCCCTCTCGTTCCCTCTCTCTGTTTCCTTATGTTTTCCACAGCGATGCTGTGCATCGGATCTGATCTGAGTTGTGTTGTTTTGTGCATCTGCCTTCAGGGTATCAGATTGTGATCTGAACAGATTGAGATCTGAACAGATTGTGATCTGTTTTTTAGCAACTTTTGTGAAGTTGTAACTCATAGTGCACCCAAGTATTTGATTCCATATTTTGCTGTGCCCAAAATAAACTGTTTGGATTTACCCTGGGAGGTTTGTCGTCTCCAGTTTGCTGCTCAGACATAAAAGGACCCGTGTCTGAGCAGGTCGGGGAGGGCGGGGGGCAACCCAGGAGCGGGCCCTGACACAGGCAGCTGTCATATGTCACCTTCTGGAATGTCATTTATAAATCAGATGCAGCTCAGAATGTAAGGAAGGCCAATGGCCTATTTGACATTTTTTTAGTGTGAGTTTTGAACATCTATGTGGTTGTTTGAAATCTCATTAAGTGAATGGTACTGAGTTGATCAAGAACATTTCAGCACTCATCTCACACTTTCTTTGCTATTTCAAAGTAGTAAATCACATAAGGTCTTTCAACAGTTGTTTCAGTTGCTTTAGTGTATGATCATTTCCTACAACTTTCTTTTTAATATTATGATTGATCAAATCTTAATTAAAAATGTCAGAAAAGAAACATAAAACTTTTTTGCAGTAACTTTATTCTTCACGACTGTAAATTGGTGTTTCCAAACGCACTTCCCAAGTCTGAATTTTTTCTCCAGTTAGAAAGTTAAATTCCAATTAGTTTTATATCTCAGTTATATTCAATTGTAGCATTGTTTGTTTCTACATCTTAGCTTATTCTTGAGCTTTATTTGAAACTTCTGCAGATTCAGTTACTTTCACCAGTTCTGAAATATGGGCCAGATCTACTCTTTTAGGACCTAACATCTATACAAGTCTCTTTTGTCCAGGTCCTTAGATATGCTGTAACATCAGCTTCAATGTACCATGACAGAATGTGAATCGTTTAGTTTTCTCTTGAGATCTCATCCACTCTCCTTTCTTCATTAGGAATAATAATTCTTACACTTATTAAAATATCCTTATTTGAAAAAAATGTTTAATTATCCTGAAGAACAATTAAAATAACTGTTAAGTCAATATATCATCAAAATTGGCTTTTCCAGAAGTTGGCTATTTGGTCTCCAGGGCACAGGTTTAGCAGTCAAGGTCTGACTTCTCTTCTGCCTCTCATTTAAACCGTGTTGTGATCCTGAGATGTTCTTTGTAACTTTTTTCTTCATCTATAAAGTGAGGATAAACAAAATCGTTTTTGTGAAACATCACAGTCTATAAATGGGAAGTCATGTGTAAAAGCTAAGTGACTGTTTTTCAGATTGTATATAACCTACCATTTGTTGTTTTATGCTCTATCTCACGCTGTTCTGCAACCAAGCTAACAGCAATCTCTTCCCTGCCTGTCAGTCACATTTACAGGGCAGTAGAAATTTCACAACCTTTCTGCTTGCTTTTGTCTTAAGAGAAGGGTAAAAGTTTATGTCTAAAGCAAGCATACGGACTGGAGGGAAGAGTGTGCTGGAAGGAAAGAAGTTGTATTCCGTGATCAACAGACTCTCAGGGATCCCTCGAGAGACCCTGGCAGAGTGCAGGTCATGGAACCTCAGTAAGATTTCACAATACAGAGTAGAAGCTGCACAAACTTATGCTGTCTGCTTACAGAAAATTACACTTTTCTTCGCTACAGGTTTGCCTGTGAGGAGAAGCTGGATGAAGAGCAATAAATCCAATACATTTTTTCATTAGTGTATTAGAGCTTCTATAGTAGCATTTGAGCTCCCTGCCTTTGTTTTTTGGCCTCATAAGTAACTGTAGGTGCAGGCTCTCTTCTTCCTTATGATAGGGTAGGAACAGTTAAGTAGCTGTGGTATTTTGGTTAGTTATACACTACAAATCGTTTCACTTTTGATTGTTAGACCTTTCTCTGTTTTTTTCTAGAAGCTACCAAAACTTAGCTGCTAAACTATGAATTATCTATTTATTGACGCTATTGCTATTGCTCCTATGGAGCCTGAACCAAACCAAGCAGCAGTGTCTCAGACATCCTAGAGCATTTCAGGTGGCAAAATATACATCTATGTGGGCAACAGAAGCAAGTCACATGTATTTTTCTTTACCAAAAGCATTTGCCATTTTAAAAGGAGGAAGGAAATGGTGTACTAATTTCTAACACAGTGGAACATTTGGCTGAAATACAGTTGAGATACAGCTGAAACTAAAGCCCGGAGAGGCACCTTTTGACCTACAGTATGTTATATATGGTTCTGATTTAAAATTTTGCTTGAAATGAAGCTGTAGTTTTCATTCAAAATTGTAATAAATAATAAACTATCAATCAGCATGAATTTAATTGGAAAGGCAATGGTATATTTATGCTAATAGAGTATCATACAATATTTAATATAGAGAGGCGTAAACTGAATGAGCAGTAAGTTCTCTAATATTCCATAGAGGTATTCAAATGAATGTCAGTAAGTTGCTGTCATGCATAGAAACTATAGGATAGTTTAATCCCTGCTGTGTCTTTGTCCTGTACTAGATTACGTGTGCATGCATTTGTACAAATTACATTTGGGACCAATGAGTATGTGATGGTTTTGGTGTGTGCTTTAAAAAAGAACTAAATACAACTAAATATTTTGCATGTTAATTTTGAATATTTTTTTTCCAGTCACTTTGTGCCCCAGTCTGATTTAAAGTAGTTTAGCATTTTAGCTAATGATTAGAACTTTGAAGTCTGAAAAGCTAATGCTTTAAAGTTAGCACAGTTTTAAATGCTTTGGTGGATTCAGACCCAGTTTCTGTCATTCATGTTCAGAATTCATATACTCTGAAACAAAATAAAATTATATGGAAATATTAAGGCATAATTTACTCTGAAGGAATGGTATGCTTGCCTTTGGGATTTGGAGCTTTAAAAATATTTATAGCTTAAAAACTTTTGAAAAACCATCCAGCAAATTTTGAAATAAAATTTTTATTGGTAAATACCAAAACAGCAAAGAAAAGTCCATTTCTCTTAGCATTAATTATATTGTGGACTCTTTTGTTTGTAACCAACCTGTTCTTAATGGAAGCGTAAGATTCTATTAAGGAAAAAAATATTGATATTAATTTCTATTGCAAATTGTCTAATTTCTAGATCTGACAAGGTAGATATATGCGTCTTCTTTTTTCTCAATCACACAGTATTTTGGAATGCCTTGCCATTACAGCAGATCTGTCCAGAGTTGACTTACAGGAATTTTTGTAGTCTCTTTAAGAAAAATCAGAGCTCTTGAACTAAGCCTCAGCTGAATGTCCCAGATAGGGGTTTATAAGATGTTATAAAATAGTGCTTCTCATTGAGAACTTACTGTCCTTGTCCTCACTTTGACCAAAATTCCAGCTTCTGCCCAGGATGACCCTCATACAATGTTCTCCTTATGTTGTGCTTCGTCAGTAGAATATTTCAGAAGGATGTCTGTGTAAAAAGGGAGAGGTTTCTAGTGCTTTTCCCATTTCATGACAATCTAAGATTTATTTCCAGTCAGTCTCTCTATACAATGTATATAATGGCTGTTATATGTATAAAAAAATAGATCTTTCTTCGTAAATTGAATCATTCAATGCAACATATGGTAATACTCTAAATTTTCCCATCAAATTTCTCTCAATGTGATTTTTAGTGTTGCTTCTTGATACAAGGAAAACCTGTATTAGTGAGGATCCCACTCTTGGTAGTTGAGTAAGGATGAAGCACTAAGAAATGTTACAAAAATTTCATATGTGTTGCAGACTGTAAAATTAAGTTTGTTCTTACCATTAAATGACACGTTAACGAAAATGTTATTTATGGCTTACTGGATAGGAAAGGTTTTCCATTCTTTTCCTGAAGAAGCAAGCTTTTCCTTTCTTTCATGTGTATGGCAGTCATTTGGCAGAACATAAAACACATGATGTTTAGAAGCAGCTTTGTAAAATCTCTTTGTCCTCTTTTAAAACTGATGTTTTAATTTGTTTGGAAACAGACAGAGATACAGTTTAAAAAAATCCCTGTAGTGTAACTTGAACAAAATTTACATGTTTGTTATTCCAGTCTAAGCTGTGAAACATTGGACCTCCACAAAGTTTTTCAAAACATTTAGAAATACAAAACTTTGTGTTAGAAGACTTTATTTATTTTTAATAATCAATTCCTTGTTTCTGAGTCAGGGTGGTGATGGTATGCAGATTGTTTCTTGAGCACGGTCCTTATGCATAATGACTTTTATTAAGGATTAATTTACTGGCAATATCATCACCACAGGGTTTGGCAGTGGGCAAATAAGGTGTACTGAGTGTTGCAGAATAGCAAGTGTTCCACTGTACAGAAATGACAATCAAATCTCTTCCAGTTACATGAACAATGTACCTTAATACTTTGACTTTTTGTGACATATGCCATGTTTCAGTTTTGCAAACACTGTCCAGTTATTTGTACTTACTCATTAAAAACATTCTGGTATTTTTATTAAATTTTCTTTGTATAAAAATAGCCTAATTTAATCCATCAATTCTTTCAGAATTAGAGCAAGATTCAGTGATAATTTCGCTGCCCTCTTGCTTTTGTTTTGAAATGACAGCAAATTGGGTTGCATGGCTGATGTATCAAAACCAGATCGCAAAAATATATGCACTTATCCTGTTCACTGCAAGATTCCTGGCATTTTATTTCAAGCAGCTTCATTCAGTCAAGAAGATCCCTGTGAATTAGCTCTCCCTAAGTGCCTTTTTTTCTTTTGTTCACTTTTGTTATTAAATGTATCTATTCCTTGTCTTTTAGGCAGTTCTGTTTCTTGGCTGTATTTGCAATGCTACGTAAGGTTATTTAATTCCTTGCAAAGGCACTCCAGTAATAGTTTGTCTCTTACAGATTATCATGCAACAGGGATAACAATATCTAGCTGCTCTTTAGAATACAAACCATTGTGCTTTGTGTGAGTCTATAGTATTTTTTTGCAAGTTGGAACAGTGTAAGGAGCTTGTCAGGACCTAGTTCAGACTGTAAGTTCTTGTTCTGGGTTAGAACAGCTTAGGGTTTGCTCCAACAAACATCCACTGAATGCGTCTCTCAAAGCTTTCTTTTGCCTTGGGTTCTGACACAGCTTTTCTATGTTCATGTATCCAAAATCTGCAAAGGTCCAAGTGTAAGCAGGCAAAACTAGATAACTCAGATATTTCACTAATGTGATTAAAGAAATCTAACATGCTAAACCCCCCTTTACAATGTCACAGCTGGTATTTGGTGCTGAGTTAATAAGTCTGAATGACTAAAACTTATCAGATATGCAAAAGTGCCTGAATATTAGCGCAGGGTTGTTTGTCCAATATTAACTGTTTTGTTATGATAATCACATCTTTGTGCTTTTTCAGATATTTAGAAGCTGTGTTGTGCAACAAAATATGGTATTGTACAACAAAATTAATACTGAATAAACAAGGAGAGAGATCATAGTACCACAGAAATGATGTCACAAGTTAATGTGTGCAGTTCTGACCTTTGTCTGCTTTTCAGCATACCATGTTTTCTGTAGGACAAACATATATGTATTTATGATTTTATGTTATGAAAAATTACCAGAACAACCTCTCTTCTCTTGCCCTTATATTCTTAACATTCTTAGTAAATGCCAAGTTTTTTGGGTCTATTATTCCAGAGGCTTTAATAAATCACTGATAAAATAGCTATTTGTTGAGAGGAAGAAATGATTCATAACAAAAAAAATCATTAGTCTGAATAATTAAAGCCAGATAGAGACCAATAGAAGTGGTAGAAGTAGAGTATTATTAATGGGAAAAAAATGAATTGATAACAAAAAATGCATCTTCAAAGTATTATTTTCTTCTAATGTTATGTAAATATTCCCAATCCAAAACAGATGTAACTAATGCCAAATCAATTTCTCTATGTCCTTTCCTTTCAGCAATTTGAAAAGCGATTTGTTCTGCTTAATGAAAATGAAAATTGGTCCAGAAAGCCTGTTTCATATGGCTTTAACTCCTGTAGTATAATTTCTGAGTTGTTTAATGTCTGATTGATGATACAAGCATTATCTGAAAGAACTTTAACATGAAATGGTGATTGTACAAAAATCTTTTAGAAATTGTAGATTATTCATAAAGGGAACTAAGAGGAATGTCAAAGCTCTAGTGAACTGACTATAGAACGCAAGCAGAATCTAGTCTTAATATTCTTTTTAGCGAATAAATAGGAATGCTTTAAAAATTATACAGTCTTGGCAAATGCACATATGCCTACTGACCTACTATAGGCATTATTATTTTCATTGTTCTATTTAATCCAGTGTGGGTTTTTTCATTGTTGAATTCTCAACAGAGTAACATAGGGGAAGTGCAGAGTTTAGTACTAGCAATATTTATTAACACTTATCCTAGATAATCAAACCAATATTGGAGGCTGGCTAATAAAAAAACCCGCGTTTATACATATATCTCATATGCTCCACTTCCATAACCAGTCAACATTTTTTTCTGTTAAACTCTTCTTATAGACAAAATCTCTGTATTTAAGGATTTTGTTTGTGAAACTTATGTGATTTCACATATACAAATAAGTATCTTTCAAAAATGACCTGATAATTACAAATTACACCGTTGCAAAATGATCAATTAAAGCAAGCACAGTGAAAGGAGATGATTAATTAGAGTTCCAGATGAACTTCTAAATCAGTGTAACTTTGCTCAGATATACATTTCTCTTTTTTTAATCTATTTTAATCAATTTGGTCGACGAATTGGGAAAAAAATGCTTCATTTGGAGTTTTAAAGACCTTATTTCAAAGATTATTCTAGATTTTCTAGTGTACTTAATCCTGGCAAAATATATGCCTGTATACTTCACATTCACAATTTATATGTTATATACTAAACATCAGTTAATTCTAATTTGCAGGTTCTACTTAACTGTATTATCTTTATTGTATTAGACCATGGTATGTGTTACACAAATAAAGAAGCTGAAATTAATCTTTGCTATCATTTATATATCCACTACTTAGCCTGTCACGTGAAGCTCTTTGCATGGTCAATGACTGTTTTTCAGCATAGTCAGCAGAATCTGGAGTCCATTTCATTTCACATTAAGTTGGCAGGTATATTTGCTTAGGTGAATCAGACCCCAAAAGTACCTGTTTCTCACCATGGAGCAGACCAAGTTGTGACTGATTGTTACAGGTGTCCGTGCTGTATATGCCTACACTTTAGGGTGATAAATTCTGTGTAGTGAAACCGAGTCACACAAGTGAATCAGAAATCTGGTGAAATCGTTGAATCGACAGAGATTCTACAAAATGTTTGTGGTTTGTATGTCCAGTACATGTCCTATCCAAATGAGCCGGGCATTTTCAGTACCTCATACCAAACCCACAGAACTTGCTGCCTGTGCACAGGCTATTACCCCTGCTTATGTCAAGTTGTAGAAATCCAAGATGCAGAAGGCCTATGATATGGGCCAGTCAGCTTGTCTGCAGATGCATAAAAAACAGCTCTGGCATTTCTTGATACGCTGCATATGCTACCCCACTTAAAGTGCTGGCCATCCTGGGTAAGTGTCCATGTCACCATGTTTTTCTCAGGCAAGATTACAAAAAAAAAAAAGGAATTATTACAAGGAAATACAGAATTGTTTTAGCTTTCATACATTTCCTGAAGAACATGACAAATGTATAGGTTTCAATGACTCTGGAGTTTCTAACAGTCATTTCTCATAATGCAATATAAATATAATTGCTTGTATATAGCATGAAATACAAGGGAAGGACTGATAGTTTGGAAAGGCAGATATAAGTCCTCAAAACTGACTTTTCATATTGGTTTTATGAACCATGAGCTGAAAATCCTTGGAGACCTTTTTGTAATTTCTTGGCAGAAGTAATACAGTTGGCTGAGCCTAATAAAACACAAGACATCTCAACTAGGTATTAAGTTCTTGTCATTGTTAGAAACTCTCTGGCAGTCTGGACATAATGTGCACCAAGCTGTAGACTGTGGATGTCCAATCTAGAATTAGAAATATTTTCTTTAAAGTAGAAGTATATGCTACATCATCAGTATTCACAACCAGAAGAAAAAGATATTTTGAGGTCTAAACTCTATAGTGTGAAAAGCGATGGAGGACAAACAAAATAACCTGTTCAGTTGAATATTAAATGAACATACGAGTGGGGCGAAACCCTCATTTAAACTCAGATGCTGAAGGATTGCAGCGTAGTGCTTCAGATACAATTTACAGCCCTTACCAGAAATTGTGTGCATCATTCTAGAAGCTATGCAAAGATTATGTGAGATAGAAAGAGCGTAAATTTCTGAGAAAGAGGAAAAAGGCTACGGGAAAGAAATTTCCTGTTTTATTTTTGTGAGCTTTACTTTAACAATTTTAAGTACTCTTTGCAATAAGGCAAGTCTCTGGAGCCATATAAAGTACCCAGGTAGTGCAGATAAAGCAGTTCTGATTAAAATCCAGGCTATCCAAATACCCTTTCTGTATCTCTAAAGTGATCATTTGCTCATGATGTTTGATAAATAAATGCTTACAATTAATCCTTTGAGTTAAAAATGTAAATGAAAAAGTTTCCATTTCTGTGTTCTGATATACATAGATGAATGACAAAAAAAATAATTGTCAATAAGTGGAAAGTTAGAAATAGTCTGACTGAAAAGAATTTATACACTGGAACAGATGTAAAACATATAGTGTTGTTTCAGATTATTTATGAGTTTGGCCTCACTGGGCATGTTGTTGACAATCTGCACACATGCATCCAGGCATTCTGTGTTGTTCTGGGAGGACATCTTCTCTAACTGTGTCTTGTATGCCAGACAGAAACATTTTGCACTGCATATAGGAATACTATTTCCCTGATAGCTGTATCAGGTACCTGACTGGATCATCCTACATCTTTGCAATCCACATGCTCTAATTTTTGAGGGAAGCCAGAATATGTGGATGTCTCAGGGGAACGCAGTGGAAAAAGCATTCACAGGTCTTCACCTAGAAGTTGAGAAGCTCTTTTGTGTTCTCTTTTTCTCTTGTGAAAAGCAAACTTCCCAAAGAAACTAGAAGATATTATTATAATCCTCATAAAGATAAAAGGTGTTAGCTCTTACTGTCATTACCTCAGAGTCAGCTCTTGGGGATAAAAAACATCTGGGTCTCATACATGAAGTCTTCAGTGAATGAATCTATTTGAGCAATTTGTTAAATGAAAGTGGGTTAGCGACAACAAAAGTAGAAGGAATATGCTACCTCCCTGCTGTTTAATACCCAGCATGTATAAAAGTTATTTGTCTTTTTTCTCCCCCGGGAAATCAATACTACAAGAAAGAGAAATCCATAACAGCTGAAGAGCAGTTTGTATGCCTGCATTCACTGTGCACCTTGAAATATGGGTATGTCCTGCCAAGCATCAGCATTAAACATATTGTAACAGAAAATATTTTTCAGTATAGCAAAAGACAGGAGTGGACTATTATGGGGAAGTCTTTTATTGTTTAAAAATGAGTGAAATGTCTACTGTTTTCCTTCTGAGTATTGGTTGCAGTTGTTTTGGGCAAAGAATACATTCAGTACAATATTTAGGTATTTTGCTTTTGAATTTATGTGAAAATGAAGCAAAATGCTACACAAAGCATAAATGGTGAGGGAATGTGGATGAGTGAGGAAATTAATCTGTCACTTTCCTGCATACCTGAACTGCAATATATTCAACCTATATTAAATACAACATCTTTGAAAACTCTAATATGGGCCAGTATCCAAATCTTGCGGATCTGGTCCCCATCCACAGTAATTTGTTCCTCCCATGTACGTATTTCACTCTGACTCTCATCAGCACTGTTGTTTAGTGTCATCAGGATGATGTTAAGAAACCCAGACACTGTATGCTGCAGACTCATGAATTAACTTTATTGTGTCCAGAAGTCTCCTTTACATAAATAACGTAAGCCTGGAGGACGTAATGCTTCTGTCAGATGTTCCAATCATAATTTACATAACTTAATCCTAAATTTATTAGCTATGTTAAACGAGGTAATGTACTTTATATATATTGTGTCATATATATATAGGCAATCATACACGTGCACACAAATGTACATCAGTGCTAAAGGTGCCTGAAAAAATGCTGAAAATTAAATGAAAATCAAAGAACAAGGAATACAGAATGTTTTTTAAAATCAAGGAACATAAAGGAAGGTCTAGCACTTGTCTTTTTTTCTGCAGTTTTAATTCATGGAGCACACATAGCGTAATAAAGAAATGCTGTCCTACTATAAATTTCTGGGTGCAATATACTGTCCTAAAAGCACTGGGATATGTTTTTAGTTATCAAAGTAAGGTCTGGAGAAAGGCCTTGGTCATCTATGCAGTCAAAAATAGCTAGATTTGAACCTTGTTGTAAAGAGAAGACATTTAAACTTTTATAGATGTTTGGGTTTAGCTAGAGCCCCGCAGTGAAGGGCATATCCAGCCTTGAATGCTAATGAAAGTAATTGTCTAAACTGATTAAATAGAAAAGCATAATTCACGTAGTGAATATTTCATTTGGTCTAAAACTTACCCAAAATCAAATCCTTCCCTAATAGTTATAGGAATTTTTTTTTTAGTTTGGACAAGACTTTTAAGAGAAGATGAATGCATGCCTGCAGTACACTCTTGTCTTGTTCATTTATAATTTCCTGTTGATTTTTATGAAAAATTTTGTACTATTTCACAGGGGAAGGAGTGTTTTATAAACTTCCATGGATAGTACTTTGTGGAGTAACATTGTTTTACAAATTGTAGGTAGATATTTTAATAGATAGCTAATTCTGTTTTTAAAGTAGCATAAATATAAAATAAGTACTTCAAGGTTTGAGCAATAAGTATGTTTCAAAACTATATAAAAAGTTCTATTTCTCTGTAAGAAGCTAAAAAGAATTCAAAAGTCAGAAAATAAAAGAGAACTAGAACTGTGTGGATGATTCTTAATTTGGAAAATGGCAACTAGTACAAAAAACAACAATTTTTTAGTTGGTGTCAGCAGTGGTTGGTGTGTTATTAAAAAGATAAGAATATGGGATTTCTGATCAAAAAGACAGAGATCCGCTAGCAAGACAGATACAAGAATTCAGATGAACTCTTCTAAACTGATTAAAATAAAAACCCCAATTTGCTTCATGTTTTCCAAATTCCAGTTGACTGGCATCAAGCTAAAACATTGTAAAAAATTTTGAATTACATTTTGGACTGTACTATATTATAATCCTTTGCTGTGAGTAATGAACATAGTAGTCCCTAAGTAAAACATTTTTGAAAGCAATGAGTGAAATGCACTTCAGTTACCATCCCACTATGGTAATCTGAATGTCAATTTGGTAAGCTTTCAGAGTTTCTATTTCATGAAAGTAATGTGTGAATGCAATGTTATACCCTCTTCCTCTGTCATCCAAAGTATAATATTTAGTAGTACACAGAACTGGAAAGGGAACCCAAGGAAAATAAATGCTGTAAATTGAATGTTTGCAGCAGTTAATATCAGTTCCTCTGAGTAAAATTATAAGAGCAGTTCATGGGAATAAATTTACTGTGCTTTTTTAAAAAAAATCTTAATAAACACCTATTTGAAATTTAAACTTATGAGTCATATCTTATGCAATCACACTATTATCTAGATTGAGCCAAAAAGTTGCTTTTTTAGCGAACACTTCTAATGTAACATATGGCTAACTTTTAAACAAAGATCATTAAAATTATTTGTTGTGAAATACATGTTATTGAAATTATTCAATTCAGAAAATATATTATATGTTTCCCTAATACTTTTTTAGGAAAAGTAGAAGAATAAAGTAAAAATAGTGCAGGATTCTGTAATTCATAAAAGTTACATTGTGCATCTCTGCTCCCGGTTTCTCTGTTCTGAGGGCCTAGGGATGCAGTGAGTTTGTCTCCTCAGTGCCAAGTGAAGGGGTAGCGTGTTGTTTGTAGATGCTTTTCAGGTGGAAATCAAAATCCTGGTATTATTTGCGTTCTCGAAATACAAAGCCTAGGCTGGCGCATTTTCCAAACACATCTGTATTTAAAAGAAGCATATAATCTCTCCACCACTTCTCCTACCTTCCCTTTTCTTTTCCCTCACTTTCTTCAGATCCCATTCTTACTTTGCAGAACAGACTCAAGGAACGTTCACCCTGACCAAAAATCCTAAAATCCTTCATCAAAGTGTGAGAGTGATACTGAGTTACAGAATCCACTCTGTATGTCTAAGTCTTTGTAAGACATGGTAGCAAACAAGAGGATAGTCTTGTGGCAGAAGTGATTCCAGAAAACTAGACTCTGATTATTTGTTTTTTCCTCTAGCAAATAAATCACAATGCACTTCAGTTCTTCCCTTGGAAGACACAGATAAAATATCTCTTTGCTTATGCCTTGTTTTTGTCTGTTCTGTCAATGTAAATTCTAGGAACAAACCTGTCTTTTTGTGTGTGCTTTCACAGTTTCTAGAATCAAAGCTTGCATTGGCTGTAGTTTCTGGCAGAGGTGACTTACAGCTGTGACTTACACAGAAGTGTCTCTTGAAGGTGAGAAGGCTTTGACAGTGAGGGGCTACTACTTCTCTCATCGGGAAGAAAAAAAGATGGAGCAAAGGTAGAGGACTGAGGAGTGGAGCACACTGAATTAGACTTTCAGTTGCCCCTGAAAATGGTACCGAGGTTTATTCTTATTGGGAGTTAGACTTCTTCTCAGCAATTGTCCATTTGGTCCCTTAATATCAACTCCAAACCAATATCCCTGAGCACCTCATCTGCCCATCTTTTAAACTCCTCTAGGGACAGTGACCCAGCCACCTCCCTGGGCAGCTGTTCCAGCGCCTAACTCTTTCATTGAAGACTTTTTCCTGACATCTAATCTGAACCTCCACTGGCACAACTTGAGGCCAATTCCTCTCGTCCTGTCGCTAGTTACTTGGGAGAAAAGACACCTACCTTGCTTCAACCTGCTTCAGGTAGTTGTAGACAGTGAAAAGGTCTCCCATCAGCCTCTTTTACTCGAGGCTAAATAATTTGCGTTCCCTCAGCTGCAACTCATAAGACTTGTTCTCCAGCCGTTTTACCAGCTTTGCTCCCCTTCTCTGGATGCACTCCAGCCCCTCAGTGTCCTTCTCGTAGTGAGGGGCCCAGAACTGCACACAGTACTCAAGGTACAGACTGACCAGTGCTGAGTACAGGGGCAAAATTACTTCCCTGGTCCTGCTGGCCACACTGTTTCTGACACAGGTCAAGATGCCGTTTGCTCTCTTGGCCACCTGGGCACACTGCTGGCTCATATTCAGCCGGCTGTCAGCCAACACCCCCAGTTCTTCTCTGCCAGTAATTACTAAAAATGATAATATTGGAAGAAAACCCATCTATGTATGACAGTTCTTTGGCCTCTTTTTCCAAATGTTCTTAATAATAGTGGTTTCCTTTTGGGAACTAAAATAGAACTGTGTGGTAGGAGTGTAGAGTAGTCCATACAGAAGAGTGGATAAGTGTGTGTACAAGTACTTGTGAATGAGCAAAAATGTAAGATACAAGTCACAAGTTTTACTTGACACTTGAAAGGCTTGTTGGTGTAAGTAGAATTACTTTATTCATTTTTTTAGTCAAGTTGAGTGTAATTTAGAGGACTAAACATTACTATGCTTTAATTAGAAGTAACGCCATTTAAATACAGGAAGCAATTTCAGCAGAGAGAATAATATCATTGCTATATGCGGGGGACAGAAGGAGTAGAGATTTGGGGAGAAATGTCCCAGCACTATGCTGCTAGAATAAGAGCACAGAATATTTTCTAGTATTTACATGTATAGGAATATTTGCATACATATATGCTTCCTTTCCTCAAGCAGCAGGAGAAGAGTTATAAGTTCTTTCTGCCACATTTTTTTCCCTACTTGCTGTGTTGACACCAATGCAGAGAGGATTAACAAAATGTTCTTTTGATTAGAAACGTTTTAGGGCTGCCAAGTTCATAGTCGCCTATGCCTTGAATGCTAGATGAGAGAGATTGTTAAGGAAACAAATAATAATGAGTTACAACAGAAAATGTTGCCTTTAGAAAATTAGGGCTATAGGAGCCAAGGATCTGCAAGAGTAATCTGTAATTGCTGTTGCTTTTACAATAGAACAAAACACTGAACGGATACCCTAGGTTTTGATGTGAAAGTTTACTTGTACATGCTTTAATGAGTTTTCAAGGATCATTAGAAATGATAGCTAGCAAAGACAGTTTTGACATCATGCAGAAAGGAGCAGAATCATTTTCTGAGATATGTTCCAGCTAGTTACCTGTGTTGTTTCTACACACATCAAAGATTTTTTTAAGCAATAATGTCATGTGAAGGACCTTTATTTCCTGCCCAAACTGGAATGTGATGTGATCATATGGAAATTAATTGAAGGCCGTGCAAATTAATTCAATGTGAAAGGAACATATCTTTTATGTACTTACTGGTGGTTATTTTTCCAGAAGTCCATTAATTTCCAGTAGGTCATTGTTTAATGATATTGAACTTTATGATGTGATTATATTGCACTTGTTATCCAAGTGTTTAAGAGAACAAAAAATGAATATTGAGATAAATGGAACTTGGAAATATTTCTCTCTTTACATGAAAAATTCCTGCCTAATGGCATGGGCTTGTTTAGTAAAGAAGTTCTGGAAAAGGAATTTTTTTCTTTTTTTGATTGTTAAAATACTCCTTGGTGAGATCTGTTGGCAGGCTATTAAACTAAAATAATATTTGCATTGAACTGGGGCAGATAGAACTCACTTCTTCCAACTGGTGGCTAACACACTGTCAGCAGCATGCAAAGGAAATTCAGATGCTGTAAAAGATAAGAATAAAGCCTTCATTTTCCCAAAGAGTTGATGTTTCAGAAATGAAAATACTATCACTTTTCTGCTTGCCCCAATCTGCCTAAATTTTCGGCAACTAAAATCGTGCACTTAGGCTCCCTCATCTCCAGGGGAAGGGAGAGGAAAATGAGAGGAAAAAAAAAGGCTTGTGGATTGGAAACTATAACTACAGCTTTAGTGAAATGATGATAATAATAGCAATAATGATTAAAACAATCAGAAAGTAATGGAAATGTATACAAATATCTGATGTCACACCCCCACCCCACCCCTCGATGACTATACATCACCATAAACACTGTAGAGCAGACACTGGGGAATGGGTCCACAGCCAGGAGGGCGTTGAACTCAGGGACTGGATTCAGGGATGCACGGATCCATCAGACAAACGAGGTCCTCACTGGACATCGGCCATCACAGAAGAGAGCGAGACCCTCATGATCTCTCAATTTTATACTGAGTATTACATATATGGGATGGAATAGTCTCTGGTTGCTCAGTTTGGGGTCATCTGTCCTGTCCACCCCTCCCTGAAGCTACAGCCATTTTCACTAGCTAGAGGATGGCCTTGATTACTAGAGGAGTAAGTATAAACATTGGCCTTTCTGTGTACCAATGCTCTGTGTTACCACTTCTAGAGAGAAACTGCCTGAAAAACATGCAGTTAGCTTTCAGAAAATGAAGTTACTTTAGACTAAGGCCAAATCAGAATCAGAGTCACCCCAAACTCAAACCATAACACCGTGGGAAGGAAAGAATTAAAATGCAGCCCAATCTAGAAGGATGTATTCTGACTGAAATGTACTGCTTTTTTTTTTTAAACCCATCTTTGAGAAATAACTATAGGGCTTTTTTGGTACATACTAGATTTAGTTTGCAAATGTAAAGAACATAGGTTTTCTAGTCCTTTTCTAGTCCTTAATTGAGTTGTGTCATCACCTTTTCAAGCATCTAATAGATCTATTTTAGAAGGAAACGATACACAATCCCAAATGAGGTTTACATAACTGGATGGGGAGTTTATTAAGCCCTGCAATCAGAAGAGGAGCCACAGCAATTTTCAGAAATCAACATTTACATATCAATCCAGCAGGCTAAGTGTACTGAATTAACCACAGGATCCTGCATTTGTTGTCATCCCAAAGACTTAGGAAAGGTAATATAGCAGTTGTTGGATGCTACATATGCCCATGCATTCAGCCAGCCCTCGTAGAACTGCTGAACTAGCAGGCCTTGGAGCTTCTATTGCCAATAAAGAAATGATAGAATGTCAGTAACTTCAGGGCTGTAATTTGTCAACTGTCTAACTGTATGAACTGGTGTTTTGAATGTCTCAACATTTTGGAAAGCTCGCATACCCACATCTCATCTTTATGATTTTTGTCATATGGGATTTCAGGTAAATAAGCAATCAATGGGAAAATCTTTGGCCTTTTAGCCTTCCAGAAAATCCTATTTTAGTGCCAAAGAGAAAGGACATGGAAAACAGATTCTGGAGTACCAGAAAAATTTATGTCAATTTATTAGTTTTCCTCCCATTGTGGTAATGGAGGTAGGATTAGGCTTGGTACAGCACATAACATTTTGTCATCCACTGATTATTGTCTCTTCTTTTCGCCCCTCCCTCATCACACTGTGGCATAGTTAGGAAAAGGATACAACATGGAAACCATCAGAAAGAGCGACTGGATGGGGAGCCTGATCGCTCTAAGAACTCTTACATAGAATAGTGTTTGTCCAAGTGGCCACCACATGGTCACAGGAACAAAAATGTACTGGTATCCAACTGGAATATTGTGCTAAACTAGGTCTCATCTGTATTTAGGTTTGTTTGTGATGAAACAGCTTTACTGCCCTGTTTTATACTGAGTAACCATGGTTTTTCGTTTTTTTCTTTCACATGAAATATGGAGTTGAGAGCCTTATGAAGTCGATGTGCTTGTGTAAAGATATTGACTTTCCTCTGCTCACGCTCTACCAGCCAAAAAGCTACTTTACTTTTCTTTTTTTAAAATAATTAATCTAGCTTAAAAATGGATTAGTGTTGACATCTCTTCTTAACAATACAGATAGAAACTCAGAATGAACAGCTGTTTGGACAATCTTGGATGAAAGCCTTTCCCTAGGCAAATGCAGTAGATGAACAAGCACATGCAAGGACACATTGTTGCCATTACTGATGCCCATCTGTTCAACTGGCACGGTGCCCACTCAGAAGCTGAGTCTAAAGTAAGGTCTTCGTCATACTGTAGACTATTCTTCTATGACAGTACTGCCACCTGGGTGCCAAATGACTTTTCACAATAACTTCAATTTTTAGGTAAAAAGCAAAATAATAACATTTAAAAAGAAGGAAAAAATGAATGTAATCCAATGAAAGACTTGGTTTGCTTGCAAACAAATTTGGTTTTATATATATACACACACACATTTATATGTAAAATCACATTGTTGTTCCTTGTTGTGACAAGTGGCTACATTTACTCATTTTCACGAAGACTATTTGCCATTAACCAGGCAAGTGATCTATAGATTTCACATCTATAGGGAAAGAGTTCAGAATATTTAGAAGTTGCACTTAGGACATGGTTATTTACAGCAAAGGCATCCCATTTAAGGACCTGAAGAGACTCATTCTTTCTATCCCAGGAAATTCTTTGAAAAATAGAGGCGAATAAATAAAAGATATTGGATTTCAAGCATTTCTGAAGTGTCTGTCCCTTACCTAATGTTTCTGATGGAGTCAATGTCACCAAAAGCTTAGCAGTAATCTTTCATAGGCAGTGAATGGAATTCAGAGTAATTCCTACTGCAATGCATAATCCTTCTCCAAGCTGCTAAAATGACCTTAACTATTGTTTTCAGAATTACAGCTGCAGTGTTTCATGTCCTGCCAAAATTCAGCTTATATTTTACACAGAATATTCTATTTAATTGTGGTTTTTTCAATGGAACTATTGATTCTTTTATTGTGGTTTGATAAATGAGTTACTAAATTTTATGTCACATGCAATAGTATCATACAAAAATATGGGTCAGTTTAATTTTTTTTCCTGATATGATCTTATGTATGAAACTGATTGTGTGCTTGGAATACTGTGCTATTGCCAATCTGCCCTGGAAGTCTCACTGATGAGATTAATACGAAATAATATTCAGAATATTCTAGCTTTTCCTATTTAACAGAGCCTTAGTATTTTGCCTTTAAATGCAGGTTTATTATTGTTAAAGGAATTATGTTTAGACATCAAGAATAATACAGTACAACAATAACGGAGGCAAAAGCTTTCATAATAGAAATATTACAAAAAAGTTCACCAGGGGGCAATGTTACACAAACTCTTCCAAGTTCTTTTTAGCCTGTGAGTAAATACAGAGTTTGAGGAATATGCATTAGCTTTAGCTTTCAGTATTGTAAGACTCTGCAATAATAGCAGTTCTCTCTGAAGAGAGAGCTTCAAGAGTATCAGAAATATTTACCATCCTTGAATTCTAGTTAGAATCCATCGTTGAGGCAGACCTGGTTACTGATAAATAAACACTGCTTTCTGAACTATGTGAATGGGAGTAATATATCATACCCTACAGGCTACTCAGATTACACAGCATAGTTTTAACAGCTGACCTCCTAACTGGACCAATGGAGCAACTGCTATGAAGGAGAAACTTATAGTGTGGGGATAGTTTTGCTGTGCAAAGAGCTTTCCATAACCCAAAGAAAGGATGTTGTCATTGGTTTAGTTTTCTGCATTAGTATAGAACTGTCTGGCAAAATAAAGGCAATGTTGGAATACACTACAATAAATTTTGCGAAAAAGCTAGTAGCAACAACTTAAAAGATTTAAAAAAATGGATTCCAAATCCAATAGGATTGCAATATTTTAAGTAATTTTCAGCCCATTTTAAAGGGTCTAATTATTATATTTAGTCACCTCCATATCTAGACAGAAATTAAGTCCTTTTTTTGTTTTTTTGAAAGTCATGTAGCACTTGGCACATGCAAGGTAATATCCATTAGCTTCTGTCCGTCATGTACACATACTTCTGAAAATAATAGTGCAGAAAAATGCTCTAATTTAACATTGTCTTGGGAAATACAGATGGAATTACATATGGAATTAAACTAGCTTCTAAATTAGCTGATTCTATTTCAAGCAAACCATATGGAAAGATAAGATATTATAGATCTGGGTTAATTTGCATATTAATGTGAATCTTATCCATTTACTCTATTGCTGTAGCTCACTTCAAGTAATATAAACAATATAATCTACGCACAAAGCAGATGGCCACAGTTTGGGTCCAGATGTGGCCTGACAGTCCAATACCTGGTTTTATATACCTGTTTATCAGGTTTTTAAAAAAAATCAGACTTTGCCTCTGAGTGAATTGAGTTTCTGTGAATTTGCAGCAGAAGTAAATTATGTATTTTTAACAGCAGTTTGCTGACTGCAAGAATAAATGCTCACCTCTAGGCTGTGGTAAGCCTGCTTACTGGCTGAGTAAAATAATCCAAAATTAAATAAGGGATTAGTTAAATAAATAAAAAGAATAATTAACTTAGAAAACATAACATTTATTGTCTATTTTTACAGTCTTCCAACTTCTGGAATTATACAGTCATTTGAATTACTTTCTGAGCCACATACATTGTTCAAACCAGAGTGACAGATATGGGACTGAATAGAGCAGTGCCGTAGTCACTTTTGGCAAAAAAATAACTCTGGAAGAAGACCAAACTCAAAGACTATTAGCCCTGCAAATAGATGTGGGAAACCCATTTTTTTGCCTTCTCCAGACATGCTCAGATAGACAGTTTATGAAATATTGCTTTTTTTGATGTGTACAGCTTTAGATGTCCTGAAATAGTGTGACAGGAAATCTTTATTTAAAAATCCATTGGCCACTATTTCAAATGAATGCTTTAAATGGTTGTTTCCCAGTGAGGTATATTGGACATAAATATTTCAAAACTTAGTAATTGCAGTTTCAAAATACCCTAAGAAATTATTTTTGTTAAATAACTCATGGAATCCACACTGACTACAATGACCACTGTCACTTGTTTATAAAGTTGTTTCATAGTATCTCTTTACCAAGAGCTGCTGTAGGAGTCCAGGGTTTATATAAAATAAATAGTTGATCTTCAGATTTGTAATTTGATGTCAGGAGCAGGTTAACTCCTCGTTTATCTTTCAGTAATAATTGTAAATAATAATGTGCTGCCAGTACACTAATGACAATTTTCACTCTCTACTGCTTACTTATTGTGTCAGTTTCATAGTAGAACCTTTTATTGCATTGTTTCCAGGCTTCTACAATGTGATTTTCTAGCAATAACGTGGAAGTTTCAGGTTATTTGCTTTGTAGTACAATAGTAAAGCCTCTTGTCTTAGATTCTTCTTTCATCTTACCACAAATTTTTTTTTTCATATCCCTACATACACATCCAAACTCCTCTCTCAGTATCACCTATCTGGAATTAACTTCTACATAAATCTGGCTTGAATTCTGGCCTAGAGACTATCTCTGTTTCTCCCAGAGATGGAATTAATAAGAATATTATGTTTACTGAAAAAAAAATTAAACTTTTGGAAAGTAGGGACAAGGCGTGTCAGTACATGTAATTATATTCTACATATTGTAGGTGGGTGTTCTTTTTAATTGTTTATAAAATTATCTAAATTTCTATATTTCATAAAATGAAAAGCCCATTTACCTTTGTCAAATAATGATCTCAGAAAACTCATAGAAAGGAAAAGTAGAAAAAAACCCTCAGTTTTCAATGACAGGAATTCAGTGGCATTTGTGTAACAAGTAGTTAATTTTGAGATATATTTTTTGCCACATTGAAAGCTGAAGCCAAAACAAATGTCCAGAAGTCACAGAGGTTTTTTAAAAAAATCAGTATTTTAATAGAAATCAAGATAAACATAAGAAATAAATCTCAGTCAAAAAAATTGTTGAAATGCTCTTGTTGCTTTTCCTTGGATAAACACTTGAGTAATTGTAGCTTAAAGAGCTTATGTAAAAATTTAAAATAGCATAATGTAGATGGTTAGCATCCAGAAATATCAGAATATTCTACATTATCTACTGTCTTATTTTATATTAAATGCAAGTTTTTTACAATATAGGGAAGTAAAATGGAATACAAACAGATGAAGCAGGTAAAAGTTATGAGCTTAGTTAAAAGAACAAAGCTGTAGGTATAAAGGGAAAATGTAATAGGAAATAATATTAAACATAAATGAAAGACAGAGTACCTTTTGTTCATTTTTGGAGCCTGCAGGTGGTGTAAGTACCTTAAGAATGCTTCAGCATTCCAAACCAATGGTTATTTTTGTCTTTTCTACTAATATTTTATAAATATTTTGGGTTTTTTTTAATCTGGTAGAAATCTGGGTTTTTTTTCTGCATAAATGAGGGATGAGTTCACATTGTTCAAAGAGCCACATGACAATGCAGGTTCTTGGACTTTATCATCTAAAAGAAATTGTATTAATTTATTTGTAGGTTGCTCATGGGGAAAAAAATTCGATGTGATACTAGAATATAACAGTGAATGTTTTCAAAATATGAGAAAAAAAACACCCACATCACCTCTTTGGTTTGGATTTTTAAAAAAGTTACATATACTTGATCTAATTTAAGTAGCTACTTTCTGGTGAAATTATCACATATAGTCACAAAAATAGGTTCAATTACAGGACTGATTTTATGAGATTTCCTGAACACATGTAATAATGTACTGTCCCCAAAGTCATTGTGTGGGCTGTGGGCAAGGGGGGATGCCCTAGGGGAGGACAGGAAGGGGCAGAAAGGGCTGGTAGTTCCTTCAGGGTCCCAAGCTTTTTTCATTTAATGACTTTATACCTTTTTCTTGTTGAGCATCCTAGTCTATGTGGTAATAATTTATGCTTATCACTATTTTCTTGGTGTAGGAACTGCTCCTTGATCTATCGATATCAATTGTAGTATTCTAAATGGCTTTATGAATACTAAAATCCAAACTTTCACTTTGGGGCTGATACAAAGTGAAGCTCAGTAGAAAATGCATCATTGTCTTTTAACTGAGAATAGATACAATTGGGCACTAGGTGCCCCGAATTTGGGCTTCTTCAGGTTAAGAACTTTGGATAAAATGTTTTCTTTTTTTATGAACAACAGCAAAGACAATGGTTGCAACAGTTATTCATAAAAGTCTTATGACTTTTATCACTCCTGCTTAGGAAAGGTCTGCCTTATAAAGCATATTTTTTTTTTCAATCTAAAGTGTAAGAAACAGTAAAAAAGTTTGTAAGAAAGTTTATACTGAGATACTTTCTTAGAAGCTATATTTTCCCTGTTAAAATTAAATCAGACAAGCAATCAAAATGTATCTATATGGCAAACTGCACTGCTACGAAGAGGTATGGAGCATCTCTGTGAAGCAGTTTGAGAGGAATAATTATCTCCTACTGCTGGCTGAATCTACCAAATACATATGTGTGATATTTTTAGATTATAAGAAGCTATTTTCCCATGAATTACATTTCCAAATTACACAGTACACAAGCTGCAGTTATCCTGATCTTTGCAATACTGAATACAAGGATTACTATGACTTATATTGAAAAACCAGAGTCACTGCTGTTTGCATAACGAATCAATTAGTGTCATAAACATCACTTTATATCTGAGATTAGATTGCTACAATACCCTCAATGCTGTTATGTTATGATTAGGACCCATTTGTGAAATAGAAGTAATTCTCTTCAAAGACCATAGAAGTCCTTTTCTGACTTTGACTGAAGTACACTACCTTTTACATTATTCCCCATATGGTTCTAAAATCCGCTTAAAAACATACTTTATTGTTATGGAAGCTTTAGTTCTCCTTGTGTTGTGGAAAATGAATTTGCATCTTAAGAGTTTGATTATGATGTCAAAACGGAAAAAAAATAGTGTATTTAACAGAAACATAAATCTGCTATGGAAAGTGACTTACTGGAGCAGTTATAGATATGAAATATATTTCCACATGTCCTAGTGCAAGAAAAGCCTAACATAAAAAATTGAGTTTGGATAATTACTGAAAGTTTTGCTGTTTTTCTTAGTGAAGGCAGGATTTCAAACCTGAATGTAAGGTGGTCTGAAGCATCTCTACATGTGTAAGAATTTTTTTTCTGAAAAAAATGCCTTTGGAGGGAGTACTTTGGTGATCTAGAAGACAGGTAAAAGCTCTGGTAGCTTGAAGGGTATACATATCTATTATTGGGATGCTGAAACTATTTGGAATTGTTGCTGCTTGAACACTTGAAGTTCCAAGTATGTATTAATAAGATATTACTAGACAAAAATGCTTTTTTGTTTAATTGATAGATACTGCTGCAATATCTATTTTACCAGTTGTCAAAATACATATTGTTTTAATAATAGGAACTTATAAGAGTGGACTGTTTCTTACTCTGAATAAAGATTATGGAAGCTTCTGTACTTCTCTAGAAAAGTTAGTTCTTGTATATTTAAATCGTTGTGAATCTTTTGGCAGCATATGGGTGCCATGATCAATTAATAACACTACCAAGTTTTCTTAAGGTATTGATATATCAAGATCCATGTTTTCTCATCTAAAGAATGCTAAAATTGCTATTTTAATTTCAAAATATTAGTGTTATGTAGCATACATAAGGGAAAAGTTTGCACATAAACAAAGTAGACCCTAATTTTCATTTATTTTCCTTTACTTGCTTACCTGTTTCTTCAGGGTTTTTTTCCTGTTCAGAAAATAAACAAAAGCATTTAATTTTGATTGGAAAAACACAGTTTTACCATTTTAGCTTATTAAATTCAAGTGAAATTTATTATTTCCACCTAGCTTTTTTGTTTTCCTGAACTACTGAATGAGCTGTGGTCTTTGTTCTGTCTGTACCTGTTGCTAATATTTTACGCTGGTGATGGATTGGTTGCTCCTTCTGTATAATTTGACATTATCCATCTGGATAATTTGACATAGTCTGTTTTTCAAAAATAAAGCAATTATAGGGAGGCACAGGATATTACAGCTGTTCAAAACAATGTAATTGAGTTGTCATACTTTGCTGAATTCGTAAAAAAGAAGCTTTCCTTTCTTAAATTAATTCATTATGACAGTTCCAAAATTCAACTCTGAAATTTCTCTAGTGCTTCCATTGGCAAAACTTTATTATTTCTATTTTTTATCCCAGAAAGGAAACATTTCAAAATAATAGCATTTGGATATTCCGGTCTTAGAAGTTGTTATGTACAATTTATTAGAGCAAAACATTAGTAGATACACACGTAGACACATAAAACTGGCATCACACTTTACCAAAAAACATGGAATATTTTGTCAACTGCATTATTAATCTCCTAAAGATTAGGAAGTAATCTCACATATTTTATTCTCTGTATTAATTTCTAATGTTACCTGTATGGCATGTTCACAGCTATCAAGATTCTGATCCAGAAAAATATATATATCTTTAATGTAGGCTCATTAGAGATATTGAACTTATCAGGAGTCTCATTAAACACTTAAATGAAAAAGAATATGTGTAAAAAATATGACAAAATATATTTTCAAAGATATTTTAATAGAAACAAGTATGAGACAGGTAAAAGATGATCATTTAGGATAAAAGGGTAGATAATATTCTCCATTGCCTTATATAGCTATTTACATTTTTATAGAAAATCTAGCATAATCAGAACAGAAATTCTTTGCATTTGCTTCAGACAGGAAATTATTATGTAGTACACAAAGTGGGAGGGAATCTGATCCACTGTTGTTGGAATTGGTAAATATAGGTCTAAACCACTCTCTACTTCTAATCCCCTTAAAAACTACCATAAGGTATATTCACTATAGGCCTATTCAGAAATTGAAACAAAACTTTTGAATTAGAAGTAGAATTTATACAAACTGCTATATTCCATAATGTTCCTAACTTGAAAAAATATAACATATTCCATTTAAGTTTATTTTCCAAAATTTTTCATGGATACCCTGCAAAGGACAGAAATGTTGTTGGTGCTGAATTGTATGACTGAGTTTTTAAGAAGTTGTCAGAGCTACAGCTACAGTTAACGGTTTCTCTCAGACCTTGTCAGAAGGCAGGAATTAAAGAGCCTATCTATCACAACATGTAAAAAGAATGCAATGAAGTTTGAAAGCTGGTAGAAGAAAGGGTTTATGCCAAAAAAGCAATGATAGATATAGTACATGGCAGAGATACCAAGGCTGAGGCACCCCATATGAGTTACATAATTTGTGGGGAAAGATGTTTAATGTGACTACTGCACAGTCAGGATAAACACTTCAACAAATCAGTTGTTATTTACATAGGAGACTATGAATTGATAGCATTAAGTGTGTATAGTTTATTGAAAAACATTTATTCTACTCTGTGGTGGTCTGAAATGAATGATTTTGATACCAATCAGCCTGTGCTTCTTGGAATAATACCATACAGATCTTCAAGACATCAGGAGAGCACAGAGCTGATTTTTCTATAACTTACATAATGCATGCCTCAATTGTAGGGAAACATATTTTCAGTTAGCCAAGAATCAAGTGTTACTAGAGTTGTGAGATAAATGAAAACAAGAGAAAACTTATGCCAAGCAGCCCGTTCTCTGTAATCCTAGTCTTGGAAGGAGCAAAGAAATAAACAACTTTTAAGAAGTAGAAAACCAGTTTATTAAGTTTGGTATCAATACACCGCGAAAAATTAAGAAAAAAGAAGTCAACAATTTGACTGCATTGACCTTTCTCACTCATGTACTTACTTCTATTATTTACTCCTCTCTGTTGCTATGTTGTATTTTAGACTTTTGTAAACCACATGAAAAGAAGCAAATTATCTCTCTGGTTGTCTTCTAAAGAAATTAGGTAAAAAATTATTAGTCTACTGGCAAGAAAGAACTTGGTTCTCCACAAAAATCTAGTGAAAGTCTAACTAGGACGGTCTATAAAGGAAGCCTACAGAGTATTTGAACTCCAATATTAAAATATTTCAGTCACTATGCAGTTGTGGAATACATTTATGTGTAATATGAGAAGTACAAATCATTATCATGCAAAGAATCTTCTAATAATTTTATTATACTACTTTACTCATCTACAGAATACAAAATTTTGAAATTAAATTGAACAATGTTTTCAAAAGAGAAACTACATATCAAAGGTCTTTGGTAGTCAGGATGCACAAATGTATTTTAGAAATGGCACTAGGCCCAATGTACCAAATTATATTGGAGACTAGTTCTGAGGTTTCTAATTTCATTTTCCTTCACGGTACGGTTTTGAGTGTATATGTGAGCTGTTTCTTGGGAGTTAGCAAAAATACGGTTTAGCTTACAGAGATGCAAAAATTCAATGAAGATTGGCTTTAGAATTCATGGGCTGGAAGGAACATTGTATCAAATGCTGGTCCTTATCAAGGAGACCTCATCCCATTATTTCCTGCTAACTTTAGTGCCTGATGACTCCTGTTCCTGCCTTCAGGTCTTCCAGTATCCCTGTCTTCTTTACTACTTCTTCATCATGCCTCCGATTCTGTGTAGTTACCCGCATGCAATTGTAGTAGCTCTACTCCCTTCCTACCTCCTGCTCAGTTGGATTGAGCAACAAAAGCACTCAACAGCACAGAGCTGCACTCATAGTGATTAGCAGGAGCTACATAGCCAAGCAAAATACCACCAGCTAGACTCCCTCAATTTTCTTTTTCCTCAGCAGATCAGTGACGAGGTCTGTATTCTAGACCAGTCATTGCACTTTGTAAAATATGTAGGAATATGTGACCTCTTTGTGAAAAAAAATGGTGGGCCGTGGCCAGTTAGTTAGAAAGATGTTAAGCAGAAAAACTGTATAACCTTAGTTTTCTTTGGAAACAAGGTAAGAGTAGGAACACCATCATCTAGTACTGGTGGTTGGGAACTTTTAATTTCACAGCAAAAAAGAGTTCCAGCACTAGAGAGAGAACAGAAAATCATGCTAAGAGTCTGACCGATTCCTAGATGCATGCCTACATTTGGGAAATTTTATTCTCTAGACTGTGAGTTTCATAAATACTGCTAGTCATTTGAGGAACAGATGAGATCCAAGAACGCTGGCTATGATATGCCCCCTTTGTAGTCATCAAACTTCTTTTATCTCTTGATCATCTTCCATTCTATGCAATTTCCTTCCATTTTCTTCCATACTGTATATGCTTTGGAATAGCATTCCCATTACAATCCTTTTTTCCTCTTTGTATTACCGGTTTAATATCTCAGTTTTTTTTTTCTTCAGTTGTCATATCCGATGTCTCTGTCCCAGCTCTTCCTCTAATTTCTTTTTTTAACAGTCAATACTGCCTATCCTCACCGCCTCTTAGTCACATGTATGTGCTAGAGCTCATTCCTCAGTTTTTGTTCCCTCTTGTCGTGGCCAACTTGCCTAACTAGCCACAAATTCCTACCCTGTTCAATGATTCCTTCTCAAATATAATTCCCTTTACTGTTCCCTTCACATATTTAAGCAACCATTTCTCATACAACTCAGATGTTTACTCCCAGTTTGTAAACAACTTAAAAGATATCTTAATGGGATGGAGTTCTGTTTACCTTAAAAAACATACAGAGTTTTTGTTCCTGCCTTGTAGAATATATAAGAGTAATCTGAAAAACTTTAGAATTTAATGTAACCTATTAAATTTTTCAGTGACGAAAGAAATGTAACATATTGTGCTGATAGATCACACCTCATGGATCAAGGCAAAGCCTTCAATAGAGATCCTAGACAGAGTAGAGATCCACAGCAACATAGTTCACACCATCTACTTTCTTTCTGACCGAACAGAGTATCTCTCTTCCTGTTAAACAGCAGTGGTCCCATGCCACTGGAGAAACTTAAAATATGGCAAAATTATTACAGTAAAATTCACTTAATTTTCAACAATGAAAGATGTTTTAGAGGTCAAGGAATGCCATTAACATTGAATTTATGCAGCTTGTGCTTTCAGTGCTCCCCAACTCAAGTCCATTTGTGGTTATCAGGCAACAATAATATCCAAATATTAATGAGAAACAATTTCTTCCTATTATTGTGATTATAAACACCCAAGGAAGTGAATGATTAAATTTGTCTCTCTAATATTCTGAGATCAACTAGAGTAAAATGTAACTCAAAATGAGCTTCACAGAGGCTCTGTAATTTCTCTTCCTCTCATACTGAAGTGTACAAAACCAACAAAAATATGCATTCTACAAGTAAACAAAAGTAACAGATAAAAAATTATTCTTAAATCCAGTTATTGAGGGTACTGAGGTGGTAAGATGCTTTGGTGCTAGATTTTTCTTGCCTAGGCAAGTGCTTTGACCATTACCTTGTTCACTAAAATTTCCTTCCATGATCAACTTATACCATAAAGGATTCACAACTACATTTTCATTGGAGTCAGGTCAGGCATCCCCAGCAACTCCTCCTTCTCACTGTGTCGCAGACAGGCTCAAGTGGGATAAAAGTGTCTAGATGCTCGGTCAGTATAGTATTGTAAACTGCATTTTTAGACATAGATTTTAAATGCCAAAAGCCTTTTTCAGATATAGCCCCTGAATTATTGTTACATGAAGTTAACCACAGCTGATAATCAAACAGCTAAATAAATTCCAGTCCTTATCTAAATGCTTTGCTGCAGATTTCTTTGGATAGAGGATTCTGAAGGGTTCTGTTACTTGTGCCAAATGCTCTAAGTTTTTTGTTACTGGATGAGAACTGCCAGTAAATGTTTCTTTAGCTCTTCAGTAGGTCTTTAAAGTTCAAATTGTTTTGTATAGTATTGCGTTGCATTTCACTGCATTCATCACATGGTAGGTTAAAATTCATAAACAGCCTGCCTGGTTTCTTTCAAACAGTGACTAATATTATTGTTGTGTTTATTCGATGTACTTGTTTAAAGAAAGTTATATTCACGTGCACAGCATTCATGAGACTATTGAAAAGAATCTTTTACAGAATCACAAAGAATAATTTTATTCTTCATTTAAAATATCCACATGTTTCTTGATTCTTCACAACTGATGTGCAACAAAAACCACAAAGATGCTTCTAGTTATTGATATCTGCTACAAATCTAGTCCCTATAATGGTACCATTTTCTACAGGAACTTGTGGAGATAAGCAATCAGTTAAATCATAGCAAAAAGCAGCTTACCACAGACTAGTCCCATTTCCTTCTAACTGAATTAATGTAGTGTAGGTAGTTTCCCTAAATGCCGCCTAAACACAGACTATACCACAGCTGCTAGTTTTTCCCAGTCTTGCATAGTTCTGAGACACATGCTTCCATTCCCCATTTGTTAATGCCCTTCACAATGCTGCAGATTAGTTTAAGCTTTATTGCCCAAAGAGTTTATACTGTATGTACTAAAGTTGTTCAGTAAGTTTTTTGTAACTTTATTGCTTTGTTTATTCTACATGTAAGCATAAGAAATTAATTTCAAAGAGGCTTAATGATTTTAGCTGCACACATTTCTTTGGTACCTGCTTGAGAGACATTCACTGGGCATGAAACCAGCCTGTTAGAGATGATTTAACTGATGTCCAGAAACCAAAACAATTGCAGTCAGTCTCAAATCCTGGAAAAATCTTGGATTATTCAGTAATCTTCAGCGTCTATTAGAAATTTGCTGTAGTTGTAGTACACGAGCGTCTGATCTGAAACCATGAGATCGGAAGGTGAATAACAAAATACTACCAAAATTAAAATGAGTAGAAAGTTTGGTTCAGGTTTTCTTTCTGTGATTTGCTATATGATTAGTGTATGCCCGTCTAGGACAGAGTGCTCTAATGATAATTATAAAGGGCAAAATAGTAGTGATTTTTAAATGTCCAGGTACAGTACAACTGATCAACAGAAAAGCCATTGCAGCAGTGATACAGCTTCATTGCTTTTGCTTAGAATGTCCGAAAGATTTTCAGGTTTGATCTGCCAGAGTGTTCTAGACATTATGCTCTGCAGTTCAGTTGCTGTGACAATGTGTGAAGAAGGTTGGGTTTCGTTCCTAGAATTAATGAAAATCACCAATCAGAGCAGAGGAGAAACCGCCTTTGACTGATCCATGAACACTTTGCATAGCGTTTTGGGGTAATTTATACAAAAGCCCCCCATGGGCCTTCAGAGACCCCTGCGTGACATGTGCAGAGAGAGATCACACCTCCTCTTGTCTCCAGTGCTAATGAGGAAAGGGCTTGGAGCAGTAAATATAAAAGGTGTCTCCCCAGGCAACCTGGCACACACTCACCTCTGAAAAGCGGTTGAACTGCAATAGCTACACTGCTAGTAGCTCTCCAGCTAATCAGCTGAGAGATAGCACAGGTATCTTGCATAGAAATGAGCTATGTAAGCGGACTCTGTAAAATGAATTGGCTTGAATCATTTAAGTAATAACTGTTGTAACCATGCAACAGAAGCAAATTCAGTTAAGTTTCCATTTTCAGAGTCCTAAAAGAATTCAGAATGATTCTGTTGTCCCCCTGTTCAACTTTTCGTGGAATATAAACATTGTACAATCGGGTACTCCAGAGCAATATGCTTAAAATTCCTGTGCTGAATTTAGGCAATATGACCCAGAGTGGCTGGGGAGGAGAGAACACACACACACACACACACACACACACACACACACAACTCCCTTTTCCCTGATACCTCGCGCATTCTTATTGAGACTGACTTTAAGCTTTTCTGCTGAATTTCCTCCCACCATAACTAGTACTTGTCTATTCAGATGGACTAAATCTAATTTAGTGTCATTTCTCAGAAAAAAATCACAATTAGTTGTTCAAGCATCTGAACCCTGCAGAACTCTGAACAGATCGTCTGCTATCTTTAGGACTTTTCAGGTTAGCTCAGTACTAAAGAGAAAACGTAAACTTATCTACTGGAGTTGCTATGATACCAGTTTAAGCTTTCATCTCTTAGTTTTATTGTATCCTCTCCAATTTTCAAGTACCAGAAATAGAATTCTGATTTTTATGCTGTTGGACAGATGATATGGGTCTGCTCATATGTTTAAAACTGTTAACTTATGTCGAAAAGTATGTCATCCAGTTTCAGCAGCTTTAT
Source organism: Tapera naevia (assembly GCA_033556795.1). Classification (NCBI taxonomy): domain Eukaryota; kingdom Metazoa; phylum Chordata; class Aves; order Cuculiformes; family Neomorphidae; genus Tapera; species Tapera naevia. Next base: position 8,310,139 of record JAUMJJ010000172.1, on the reverse strand, counting down.
TTAAAAAATCTGTTAGTTATAAACGGTTGAAGAACTATTCCTCAGGAAATATTCTTTGTAAATAAAGCCTTAGTATGCCAATTTCAAATAACGAATACGTGGTTTCTTTTCTTATAACTTGATGGTTCAAAAACTAAAGTTGGTTATACTAAGTTTGTTGTATAAATTCTTATATATTTTACTTAAAATACTAGAATAATAGAATCATTTAAGTTGGAAAAGATCTTGTAAGGTCATCTAGTCCTAATGTAAAATTAACATTGCAAAGTCCATCACCAAAACATGTCCCAATGTGCCATGTCTATGCAAGACATGTACCTCCAGTAATGGTGACTCAACCGTTTCCCTGGGCAGCCTGTTTCAATGCTTGATAGGCCTTTCAGAGAATAAGTTTTTTGTAATCTCCAATCTTAACCTCCCCTGATACACCTTGAGGCCATTTCCTCTCATCCTAACACTTGTTCCTTAGGAGAAGAGATCAACACTCACATCGCTACAACCTCCTTTCAGGTAATTGTAGAGAGCAATAAGGTCTCACTTTGGCTTCCTTTTCTCCAGACTGAGCAACTCCAATTGACTCAGCTGCTCCTTGTAAGACTTATAATCTAGACCCCTCAGCTGCTTTGTTGTACTACTTTGCACGTGCTCCAGCAGCTCAATGTCTTTTTTGTACTGAGAGGCCCAAAACTGTTCATGCTTTACCAGTGCAAAGTAGAGGGGGATGATCACTTGCCTAGTCCTGCTGGCCACAATATTTCTGATGCAAGCCAGTATGCTGTTGGCCTTTTTGGCCACCTGGACACACTACTGGCTCATGTTCAGCCAGCTATCAACTAACACTCCAGGTCCTTTCCTGCTAAGCAGCTTTCCAGCCTTTCTTTCCCAAGTCTTTAGCACTGTATGAGGTTGTTGTGACTGAAGTGCAGGACTCAGAACATAGCCTTGTTGAATCTCACACATATGGACTTGGCTCATCAATCCAGACTGCCCAGATCCTTCTGTAGACTCCATTCACCACCACTCGTTGGGCCCGACCATCCAGCCATGTTTTTATCCAGTGAAGAATACTCCCATCTAAGCCATAAGCAGCCAGTTTCTCCAAGAGAATGATGTGGGAAGTGGTGTCAAAGACTATCAGGTCTGTAGTTTCCTGGATCCTCTTTCCTGCGCTTCTTGTAGATGAGTATCACATTTGCTAACCTCAAGTCAGCTGGGACCTCCCTTGTAAGATAAGACTGCTGGTAAGTGACTGAAAGCATCTTGGTGAGCACTTCCACCAGTTATTTCAGGACCCTTGGGTAGGTCCCATCTGACCCCATAGACTTGTGTTTGTCCAAGTGGTGTAGCAGGTCACTTAACCATTTCCCCTTGGATTACTGGATCTTCATTTCACTCACAGTTCCTGTCTTCGGACTCAGGGGGCTGAGAGCACAGAGGAGAACTACTTGTACTATTTAAGACGAAGGTTGTTAAGTACCTCAGTCTTTTCCTTATCCATTGTAACTGTTTCCCTCCTGATGCAATACAGGGTGGAGATTGTCCTTAGCCCTCCTTTTGCTGCTGATATATCTTTAGAAATACTTTTTATTGTTTTATATGGCAGTAGCTAGATTAAGTTCTAGTTGGGCTTTGACCCCTCTCGTTTTCTTCCTGCATAACCTCACATCTTTCTAGCCCTCCTGAATTGCCTGCTCCTTCCTCCAAAGGTTATAAGCTGTTTGTTTGTTTGTTTGTCGTGTATTCTTACGTTTGTTGTGTTAGTGACATTACCATAGTGTTGTCCTCAAAGGTTGTGATCTGCTAAGGTGGACACAAAGATACCTTTATAAATACCATCCAGTTGCTTCTACTGATGTTTCTTACATTGCACAGTAGTATTCTGTTATTCAGACATTATAGACAAACATGGGAGTTTTCCTTTCCTTAAGACATTCCCAATGTCTACATCCAGTTTTTATATATCTAATATCTCTAGCTGATTGGTTCTTGTTAGTTGTTGCAAACTCCTCTGAAGACCATTGGAATTGAGGTGTTACTGGCACTGTTACAAATGCCTTGTTTTGAACTTCCCACTTGGAGTTTTGCTACTCTTTGTAGAACACTTCAAAATTTTATAGAATGAGTAGCCATCACCTAATATTCTGATTACAGATCAGGAAAGTATTGCCAATATTTCACAGACTCCTTTAATTTCATATAATGAAGACACTACATATTCCCAGTACTTTGTGTTTCAATGCTGAGCGCCTTTCATGAACTGGAAACCTTTCCTCAGTACTATTTCTCTTCAAAAATAACCTCCAAAATTTAGACACGTATTGCTACTAAAGTAATCACATCTTGTTCCAAGTCTCTCCTATGAATTTATAGAAAAGTTCTTCTCAAATTTTTATTATATCTAAACAAGTAGAAGTTTTCTCCTGTATTGGAAAAGGAGAGCACAGTAACATTCTCTGGATAACGTGTAACCAAGTGAAGCAACAGCTGGATCAAGTGGAAAGCTATGGCTTCCTCTTGGATGGAAAGAATTTAAATCAGAATTTGCAAAATATAGTCCAGTATTCCACAAGCTTGTGAGAGTGAAAGCCAAACAGAGGACAAAATATGTATACTTTCATGCATTTCTGGAAGACAATATTCTGGTCTTACAGCTTTTCTAAAAGAAATTATTTCCTCCAATCCAAGGTGACTTGTTTGCTTATGGTTCAGTGCTAGAGGAAGACTGTCAAAGGTTGCTTCAGATGAAAAAATAAGGAATGCAGTTCTTGCTACGACTTTAGATTGCAGAAACAGAAAGAGAGTCTTAGCAGCAGCCAGGAATAGAGAGACATAACATTGGAACAAAACAATATTCCATAGTTCTCTTACATTTTGGTCCAAAATTTTGGCTGGAAAAAAGATTACAATAGTAATAAGAACCTTCCAAATATAAAAATTGACACTGCACATTCTGTCCTACAAAACATACTAAAAAATATATTACAAGTGACATTTTTGGGCAGACTAAAAATATATGAAAGAGTTTAGCTAAGTTAAAAGAGGAAAGTAGTTCATAAGTATCAAAGAAATAAGACATCCAGAATAATCACTGATTTTCATGTAAATTCATACAATTTTTGCAATTCGTGTACACAGGATTTTTTTTTCTGTCTGAATATCTAGTTTGAGTTCTTAACATAAATGCATATCTAAGTTTACGATATGCCAGGAGAATTATCCAATTGCATATGAAAATGTGAGTCAGAAGGAAGCATCATATGACAAATATTTCACTGGAATAGGGCTAATTTTAAGAAGTAAGTTTTTGATTTGTAGCTCAGTCACATCATAGTTCTGCTCATTTAGAACTAATAAATTGATAATTTTATCCCAACTTTTCTTTTGTTTTGAAACTACTTTGCAGATGTGGAAAACAGGACAGGTGTGGCTTGCTGTGTATGTAAAGAGCATACTCCAGTATCAGTGGGAATTGTCCATTCCTCATGCAGGACTCTTTCTAATGAAGGTATCTGAATTAATCTAAAACAAGAAGCCTGCTCCCCAAAGCAGAATATGTGGTAGCAAAAGCTATGTGATATATATGTAATAGATATCTGGTAGAGCCAATAGGGAGTCAGGGCAGGAAAGATACAAGAAAAGCTGTATACGTGTATTCATTTGTTTATATTAATAATTTATGCGTGTTCGTGGTTTAGGATACAGAAATCAGATAGGCACCTAGAAACATCAAACTTTATCCTGCTTGAGCAGCAGATATATTTCGGTTAATAGAAATTTACTATGAAACAATAAATGCTGTGTCTATGGTGCAATCATAATCTTTTAACTGTATCTTTAATGATTTTTCATGTCTTCTTAAAAGTGATGTAAGCTATAAAGTCTTTTTTTTTATCATTAGACTAGTTTGTGAGAGAAGCTGAAATTTCTATTAATAAAGATTTTCTTTCCTTTGAACTCTTGGCAACTTTTAGAAGGATGAAACACAGTCTGTTTATTTTCTCTGGAGAGTACTTTATGAAAATACTGAGATTTAAGTCTGTGTCTAGGATAAATGTTCTTTTTATGTAGAGATTATAAACTTAAATTTAATACAGCATGATAGTTTCTGGGCAACTGAGAAAAATAATAATGATTTCAATCAGCTTTGTGAGTTATCTGAAGCAGCACTGTATTTACTTTCCTCATTGGCACAAGTTATTATTTTTATCTTCAGCCATTCTGTTTGGCTTGTCAAAGCCAGATATATCTATTTTCTTTATGACCACCCCACATTGTAACCTCTTACCGGACACAGTAATTGAAATTAATTTTCCTACAGTGGCTAGGTCATATATTTTATTTATCATTTGTTGAAGTGAAGCTGTACTCCTGGATTTGACAATTTAAGATCTCCATTTGGGGCAAATGAGTGGCTCACAACATAACTGCACTGACCTAGCGAAGTATTTGGGCTGTGATAAACCTCAACTGTGTTGGAAATTCTAAGAATGCCACTTAGAAAATCTGTATATTTGAATATAAGGGACTCCTGGATCATGGCCATATGCGTTTGACATTTGTTACTAGTTTCTCCCTTTTAATAAATATTAATATTCAAAATATTCTCAAAAAGAAACTACTGAGGCATCTTGATACAAATCTAAAAAGAAAATAAAAATAGATAAAAAGTGAGCTAGGAGTCAGTTTTATATTATTTAATTTTTTTTCTTTGCAATTTGCATTCATGAGGTGACAAATCAGAAATATTACAGTCACGATAATGATTTTCATATAAATTGTCAAAATCCTCTTCACACTTATTGTTATGAACTTGATAAAAATGTAAGAAAATTAGCTAATAATTTAAAAATGCTTTGAACCGTGTTAAGCTAAAAGAGTTTCAGTTTAAAAATATTTTCTAAAATAGTGGGTTTTTTTCTTTACCAGTTCAAATGTCAGCATTAAGTACTGTAATTTATGGAAAAAAAGATTGTGTGTCAAACCCAACTTCCTAAATCTCCTAAAGAAACTATCACCATCCTCACATACTGGTGTAAATTCAGCACTCTCTTTTACTTACTCTTCTTAGTTTAGTGAAGTAATATTGAACATCCTGCAGTAATAAAAATAAATATTATGTTACAATTTGTTTTCTATAAATAAACCTTATTTATGTTATCTTTTGTGACACTTAAGTGTTGTTATTAACACTTCCAGTGTATTTGGCAATCTATTAGCTTAAATAGGCAGTGTGAAACAGTGATTCCTTAAGAAGAAGGCAGACTAAAGTGGTTTGAGGTCTAGTGGCTTGAGTTCATAGAATCATAGAATCATAAGGTTGGAAAAGACCTCTGAGATCGTCAAGTCCAGCCGTACCTGTCCCCTTCCTAAACCATATTCCTAAGAAACTCATCTACCTGCCCTTTAAAAACCTCCAGGGATGGGGTCCTGGCCACCTCCCTGGGCAGCTGTTCCAATGCCTGACCATTCTTTCAGTGAAAAAATTTTTCCTGACGTTCAGTCTAAACCTCCTCTGACGCAACTTGTGGCCATTTCCTCTTGTCCTATCATCTGTCACATGTGAGAAGAGACTGGCACCCACCTCGCCACAACCTCCTTTCAGGTAGGTGCAGACATCGATGACGTCTCCTCTCCCATTGGTCTCAGCCCATTGATCCAGCCTGTCCAGATCACTCTGCTGAGTCTCCCTTCCTTCAAGCAGATCAACATTGCCACCCAGCTTGGTGTCATCTGTAAACTTGCTAAGGGTGCACTTGATCCCTTCATCCAGATCATCGATAAAGATATTGAACAGGACTGGACCCTGCAATGAACCCTGGGGAACACCACTTGTGACTGGTTTCCAACTGGGTTTAGCTCCTTTTACCACAATCGTCTGGGCCCAGCCAGCCAGCCAGTTTTTTACCCAGCAGAGGGTGTGCCAGTCCAGGCCAATGGCAGTCAGTTTCTCAGTCAGAATGCTGTGAGAAGCGGTGTCAAAGGCTTTACTAAAGTCCAGGTACACCACATGCACACCCTTTCCTCCTTCGTCCATTAAATGGGTTGTAAGACTTTTTTTTCTTACTGAGGCAGCCATGGTGTCACTTGACATGGAACAAAAAAGAAAAAAAACTACTGACAGTCTGTTTGTCACAGCATATCACCACATTTTATACGGAGGCTACCCCTTCGATCTCAAAAACCTGTAGTTGATACCTTCAAGGGGCATGCTGCAACCACAACCAACCAGCATTTGGAGGCTTCCAGGCAATGTTGCATTTTAAGGGAATAATGCCTAAAACATAAAGGAGTTTGTTCCTCTAAAATGTGATGATTATTACTTTGTAAGACACATAGTTGTCTTGGGGTTCTTTAATGGAATGTGGAATAGAATAGAATAGAATAGAATAGAATAGAATAGAATAGAATAGAATAGAATAGAATAGAATAGAATAGAATATTTCCATTGGGAGGGACCTAAAATGATCTGATCATCTAGTCCAAATGCCTGACCAATTTAGTGCTGACTAGTAGTTAAAATATCGTATTAAGAGCATTGTCCAGCTGCCTCTCATAGATTCATGGCTGCTTAACTTTGAGCTTTTAAAACCCCATCTCCATCTATGTTTTTAGACACTTCAAATAATTTAATAATTTGGAATATGTGCTTAATTAATGATGATTTACTCAGCTGAGTATTTTTATTTCTTATATAGAATGTTAATTACCCTATGTAATTAATAATCACAGGTTCTCAGAATATCTGCTAAAATAGATAAAGGAATATTGTTGATAATATTTGTATGAGAAACATCAAAAGAAAGAAAAATGGACAAATTGTGACAGTTATATAAAGAATTTATTAATATTGGAGAAAATGTGCTTTGATTGCCATACTCTATTAAAAATATGGTACAATATTTTCCTAAAAGCAAATGGACTTTGAACTGTTAGTCCAACTGGATATGTCTGAGTGTTTTAGAGTGGATTCGATATTAGTCCAGAAGACAGGGTATAATCGAAAAGTTTGTGTATTTGTGTTGAGAGCAGTGTTGAAAGATAGCATTGGTTTTCTCACATTCAACTTCAGGCTAAATTGAGAAATAGGAAACCTATCTATAAATTTTATGAAAATAGTTATACTGTAAGTTAAATTTATTTTTTTCTTTCTTGGAAATATAAGCTGACTGCAAATGGCAGTTGATTTTAGAATTGCTATACCCCAAATTCACACTACTAAATCATACACACTTTTCTGATCATTAGTCTGTCATGCAGCTAAGTCCAATAAATTGTTTAAGCATAATGAAGGTAAAAGATATGATAAAATAATGTTTAATAATATGTTTTGACATTCATTCTGATTGAGAAGAAGAAGAAAATGGAGATCAAATCACGTCTAATAGAGATTAGTGTGGCTTAGATATTACTTCACTGACTTTTTGCTGATCTATAGCAGCTCAAGTGCTGCCCTGCTTGATGAGTTTTCAGAATCATGGCTGGTTTATTCAAAGCGTTTATCTTTCCTCATTCATTCAATATTAGCTCTACTATGTTTACGCTATTCTGAAATTCAGTAGAGGTTTTTCAAATTTCAGTTTTAAGTTTAGATTTCACACAAAATAAATGCAAAATCCATCATGGTAAGTAAAACTCTGATGAGAAATACTATAACGTTGGTTCATCATGATGAAACTTACAACATCTAGCACCTATTTTTTGTTTGAGAAAAAATGTGCCAAAAGAACATATATGTCCATTCTCATTATAGGTCACATAATTTTTGTTAGTTAGAATGCATATATGACATTCTGTAATGTCTGACATTCTCAGTGGCTGTAGGAGATAAGAAATCAGTTATAATAAAACAGAATCAAAGTTATTTTTCTTACTTAAAGTTATATAAAGCAAAAATTAGTTTCTGAGCTCTCTGTCTGTTTATATATATATATATTTTTGGTATATATTATTAATTGTACTTTTCAAAAACTAGTGGGAGGTCTGCCTTGAGTGATGCCAAAATTTTACCCTGTGTTGAAGACTTATCAGAATGCTTGAAAATACATCTCTGTGCCAGAATAAAATACCTTGGAGGAATTCTTGTGTTTAAAAGATTCATGCAGTTTGTTCAAGAATGATTAGGTGACTCTGCTAAATAAATACTATTTATTTATGTATGACGAGGTTTTCTTGTTCATACCCTCAGGCCAAGTAAAGAATGCATAAAGTAATTATGCACACAGTGTAAAGGGATTTGAGGGTCATTGGCATCTATTTAAATATGGTTCAATAGCTCTGAAAGATCAGTTCTCAGGCCAAATTGTTTCATTAACCTCCTCATTCCCTAATACACAGTTTAGTTATCAATTTTTTTCTCCTTCTTCTGGCTAAAACTACGATGTCAGCTCCATCGCATTATTAAGCAACAAAGGGATTTTATCATCATGATTGTTTTCATTGATGTTGGTAGTTATCTTTTAAATTGGCCTCTTAATGAGATCTCTTAGTACTCTCTTTCTATTCAATTTGTACTGCCCGGTCCTGAGTTTAAATAGCCGTATCAGATTGATTGAACTGGTATAATTAATACACAGTGACAGAGTAGAAGAAGGGGAAAAAATGATAAAGCAAAAGAAAAGGAGGTAGAAAGGACAAAAGAATTCTCAGATGATAGCAAGTAATTAGATCACTGCAAGGACACGTTTACAGAGATGCAGGAAAAGAAGACAATGAAAGAAGGACCTAAAAGCAAGAGAATGTGAACACAAGAACAGCTGAAAACACCTAATGAAGACAAGCTCAAGTATGAACAAATTGTGTAGAATTGTTCCAGTTTTGAAGATTAAACCATAAGATGGGACGAAAAGAAAGCTGCACGTTTGGACAGAATGGTGCTTTGGAAGTTGAATGCATGAAGAAAATGAGGGGGCGGGAAGGAAGAAAAATACATCAAAACTTGAAGGTTTATGATTCCACAGCTTCTGGTCCAGTGTACTTAATGTGGAATGAAGAGTAACAACTAAGCAGTTTGCTGTTGTAAATTAATTCCTTTGGTGAAATTCAAGGGAAATTAAAAAAATAAGTCTTCTGAAAAAAGGCTTGTTAAGCTTTGAAATTATGGAGTGAGGAGCAGTAAAAAGGCAGATGAAATTCAATATAGTTACACGTAAATCAGTAACATTGAAAAAAAATTATATCCAATATAAGGAAAAAAACTTGAAACTATGAGGAGTGGTGTATGGAAACATCAGGTCAGAGCTCAAGACCAATTGAAAAACATAATTAAAAGATAGAAAATAAGTAGAGGGTAGATGATTCACTAAATATTCAAAGAGAAGGTCAAGGAATATTGACATTTTCAGGCAGAAGTGCACTTTTTCGCCTATCAATACATTTAGAATGCCAAAAAATTGTGGAGGTTTGAAAAGCAAAGAGAAGTGTTAACAAAAGAGTTCATATTAACTGACTAGGAAATCAGACATTGTAGGTTTGATCCAGTTCAAGTTCTATGGTGACATCTTTTACTGGAGAAGTTTAGTGAAACTGCTGCAAGAACTGAACTGTCATGGAGACTGCTTGTACTCTACGCCAAACACCAATCAGTATTTCTTTGTTATTCTTACCTTTTTTCCTTTTTCTTTTCTACCACATCTAAACGGCCACTCAGGACAGAAAGAAATCAAATTCTTCTCTGACACCTCTGATACTTGAACTTTGGAGTGTAAATGCAAGACAAAAATACAGTAGCAAAAAGCTAAGTTAAGAGTACACATGCATTATCTCAATACTGTAAAAGTTTTATTTTACTTGGTTATAAGGTTGCTGAACAATTTTTTCAAGTTAATGAGTTCTTGGCAAAGTTAGAGGCAAAGTTAAAGGTTCTTTCAGCTGTTTATCTTATAGCACTTTTCAGTTGTTGAAGAAGTTACATATATACTACTCTTTTTTCATGATTATATATTTTGTCAAACTCCCATCAGTTTATTGTCACAAGCCATATATGGTAGAACAATCCACAAGGAAGATAGTCCTGTGTCTAATTAGTGACTTTCAGTCAAAATTGATTCATGATGGTAAGAAATAATGTGTCAGGCTCTAAATATTCCTACAATAATACTCATCAACCTTCAGTGTTACTTTAGCTGCTTCAGCAGTCTGACCTAACTAAAAAACTCATCTTTGTCTTGCAGTTTAAGTGCTGCTTATTGCAATGAATCATCTCTGAAACTATTTGGGAACATGCTTCGTATTTTTCCCCTAAAAAAAAAATGGCAAAAATGAAACCTTTTTGGAAGACCAGTTTCTTTGGAAAATTGTTTCTTAGATCCAGACTACAACTTCTAACCAGATCTATGGAAGAAATAGACCAGCTTACACTTCCTGACTGTCCATAAGACTCCAGTGATGTTGGTGAAAAACATTAATAGTAAGTGCAACAAGCACTGGGCTTGGCACTGTTGGGGACTGCCTTCTCTCTTTTGTCTTACTTTACCAATTGAATAAATAATAATCTACTTATTGGCCCAAAGTAATGCAGTGCTACTAAGATGTTCACTGGTCAGCTAATTTTACATTAAATTTATTTTCAGATCCCCTCATGCAATTTTCCTTTATTATTCTGTTTCTGGAATACATTGAGGTTCATTCTTAGACATGTTTAGAATCAAAATATTCAAGTATTACAATGGTTCAGCAAATTTCCAATCACTTTGTGAACATGCCAGAATAATCCTGCCAACAGCAAATTGGGAATTAGATGAACCTGGAAATATACCCACTTGCTATTCATTTCTCCTAGCAGATGTGACTTATCACCTGAATCTCAAGGTGGGTTTTTTTCTGCTTTCTGACTTACTGACAGAAGCTCTTTAAGCAGAAAAAATAGCATCTTTACATCCGACTGATTTGTCATTGTGCAATCATTATGCATTTTGAGAACATTTGAGCATGCCAGGCGCACTGAAAAATATTTCCAGTAAACATCCAAGTACTTAGTAATGTAATAAAATACCTGCAGATTGAACTCTTACCCATAAATGGGTAGGAGATTGAAGATTGTTTGTATTATTCAAACAGTTCTGTATATTTCCAGTAAGTAAGCTCTGCTTTCTTAGCCAATCACAGAACAAGAAAAAAGTCTGGCTATTGTTACTACATAGGGAACAAAAAAGCTATTAACCATAAAAAAAGTATTTTGACTCCATCTTCTGGTATTTTCCTCGGCCAAAGAAAGTTTCCTTATTCTGTTAGAACTTTATTGAGCAACACTGATCCAAGTACCAGTATCAGCTACATTCTCAGTAGGTGTGAGCCAAAACGTGGACCTGCAAAAAAGAAACTTAACTGCAGTATGGTCCTGAGTATATAAGTACAAAAACATCACTTCTCTTTATGCAGCTGTACATCAACCGGATCAGAAAATTGTGATTTAACTAAAGCTTGTTGGAAAACAAATTTTCGCTGTTACTTACATAACGAGAATAAAATTTCAACTTTTGGGAAGAAATAATTAAATCAAATATTGCTTATGTAATTTTTTAGTATCTGATAGAAAATATAGTTGCTTTGTTGTTTTTTCTAAATGTCGGGCTCTCTGGTAAGACTGTTTATCTTTTGATTTATTGTAGCTTTCTCTAGTAAAGTAAAGTAATTTACTCTAAGGTGAATTGTCTTAGATCAGTGCTTGGTACATAAAAGAGAATGGGAAAAGAGGAAATTGAACTGCATCTTTTACCAGTCAGTACAATTGCATGTATACACAAAAATACTTTGTAATTTTGCCAGAATATATTTTTAACAAAATACAGATTCTGTTTTTCAACAGCTCTAAGTTTCCATGGAGAAAAGATATGTTAGGAAATAATTTGGTATTGTCAAATCTGTTTTCCATCAAAAACAACATTGAGAAAAATATTATTTAATGTGTTTCTAAATATAATATTAGAATAAACCAGGTTTAATTCTAGAAGAAATGGAAGTTTTGCCAGTAGTTATTGCAGTACTTTGTGAAAAGCATGGAAATAGTTAGGATCATTGAATACTGTGCTTCATACTACGAGATTCAACAGGTTAATGAATTTCTTCCAACTAGATGAACAGAAGTGTTATTTGTTTCTCCTATATCTGTCTGTAAGTTATATCAGTAGAGTACCAACTACTCAAATGTAACATGTCAACCTTTTTTATCATATCCTTGATGAATTGCTCTCTGTTAATCTTCAATTATCTTTAAAAATGTTTCATAATGAACACTTCCCCCACTATGTGCACCTACATTCTATCATAATTTTCAGATCTCTTACTTATCTTATTACAAACTTTCTTTGCTAAACAGAAATGTTCAGCTTGGCCTCGATTGTACTTTCTTATTCTTTTACTTTCCCTAATATCTTCAGAAAAAACTATAATGGGGAATTTTAATAGAGCCATTAATACTTCTCTCTTGCTTGAGTTTGAATATTTCTATGAAAAATAACTTGATCACTTATACTGAAAGTATTTATGTTAGTTAAAATGAAATACACAGCTGCTATGGCAAGGAAAACTATTTCCATGTAACTTGGAACCTGCTCTCTGTCGGTCAGAATATTAATGTTAGAGTTTCCATTTAGCTTCACTACTTACTCTGAGAGACTTTTCAGTGGAATGGTTTCTAAGCAAATGAAGAGTAGAGGTTCGGCAATAAACTATAAAATCGCCATTGGTTTCAGTGTGTGTGAAGTGGAGCAAAAATCAAACAGACCACCAATAGGCCTTTTAGTGACTATGCAGTGAGCCTTATTTTGTAAGCTTTATTCAATCTGTGAAGTCAGTCAGTGCCAGGCACATGATCAGTATAAATAATAATCCCTTCCATGTGAATGTTACTTCTACTGGCATTCTTATCAGGGTCTCTCTCAAATTTTGTCCTTGAAGTATCTCTAGTTCCAATTACCAAATCATAATTTAGAAATAATTATAGATAATGCTTGGCAGTGTAAAAGAATGGATTGCTGATATTTTCCAATGGGAAGTAGAAAAAGTAGTGTATAAATATGTGAACAGTTCCATCTAAAATATATTTAAAAAACCCCAACTCGTTGTCATAGCAATCGTTCTCCATTGACAGAGAGGAAAGATGAGGATGAGAAACACACACAGTAAATAAGTAGGCACAAGAGAAATGTAAGCATAACACGACTAGTGTATTCCACACAGATAATCAGGCAAACTGCCAGATTAATCTTTCTTTCCTTCTTTGTCCTGTAATGAAATCTGTTTTGGTTTTGCGAGAAAATAGCTTTGTAAAATTGTTTCCCATCCAAGTAGACACAAAGCCAAGGGTGAATACAAAGCTTTAGACATGAAGTACACATGAAGGTTCTATTTTAGAAATTTCAGCCAACATCTTTCTTGCCAACATTTTCCCTTTGGTCTTGCTCTATGACTTTCATCCTGTCTGGAAAGAAAAGAAATATTTTGTGTTTTTTCTTTCAGTTCATACTGAGTCATGCTGTTACCAAGCATCTGTTACAGAAGTGAGGCACAATTCTAACACTGAGAGTTGTTTTTCACTTGTTAGAATTTCTGATGGTATTGTGTGTAGTAAAGTTATGAAATCTGTGGGTTTATGCATTTCCAGTTTCACTGAGTTTCATTTCAGTGATGTTTCACGTAAACATCAGAATTTGGAAATGTATGATGTCATTCCAGTGCACTTGCTAGTAAATAAGAAGTTGTTAAAGCTATTGTTGAAGCATGGGACTGGGATTAACGACAAGGATTTAGGTAATGTCTGCTGTGGATTTGCTATGAGGTCTTGGTCAAGTGACATAGAACCTGCAAGTAAATAAAACTTGTTTACCTCTGTTAACCTGTAGTGATACTGGATGAGACTTGTGCCCTGTTTTGATTTAAACCATAACAAATTCTCTAACCTTTAGTTAAACCTTTCTAACTGACTGCATTTTCTGAAATGAATGCACTTTTCAGGCAGTGTCTGTTTGTCAAAGTGATAACACCTGATATTTAAGGTTACTAATAGGTGATGATATGGATGGTACGCAGAGATGCCATTGCTTATACTTACTCCTTGGTAGAGACCAAGGCCACTGCTAAAGTTGGTGGAATGCTGTAAGTCATAGGGCTGAAAGAGTCACCCTTGTGGGGAGGAGCGAACAGGTCAAATGGCCCAAACCTGACCAATGAAGTATTCCATTCCGTATGCATCATACTCAGTATAAAACTGAGGGATCATAAAGGTCAAGCTCTCTTCTTCTATGTCCAGCATTTGTGGAGGACTCTGTCCATTTCTTCTGCCTTCGATCCCAATCTGTGCATTCCTGAATCCAGTTCCTGAATGCAATTCCTGTCTGCCGTTAAGTCCATGCTGGGGCTTTCTAGTGTCTGCTCTGCAGCATCAGTGACACGATTGTCGTTGGGGGAGCTTGATATTGGTTTTGTACATATTTGCATGTATTTGTATGTATTTCATTATTTTCTTATTGATTTTATTATCTTTCCTTTTTATTTGTACTGTTTCATTAAAACTTTTGGAGGGGTTGGGGGGTGATGGGGGATATTCCAACTCATAAGTCTCTCTCTCTCTCTTATCCCTTTCCTCAGCGGGAGGGGGTGGACTTGGGACTCCAACTGCTCAGTATTTAGCTACCAGCCAGAGGGCTAGACTGGGACAGTCTGCAAATACTTTTACTTCAGATCTCAGTTTGTAAAAAAAAAGGTAATTATTATATTGTCCTAGAGCAGGAGCTATTGCTAGCCCAAGTTCATTAATAACAGTATTTTGATATGGCTATACAAGACGAGACTAATCCAAATTCCATCTACACCAGTTATCCATGTCTGACAGTAGCTAGTAATACATGTCTAGACTTAATATAGGAACGATATGATAGATAGTTACAACTTCCAGGAATATTTCTGTGCCCTGCGACAGTCTGCATTTCAGAGATTTAAAGAAAATTCATCATCTCAGAATCATAGAATCATAGACGGGTTTGTGTGGGAAGGGACTTTCAAAGGTCATCTGGTCCAATGTTTCTGCCGTGGGCAGGAGCGTCTTCCACTAGATCAGGTTGCTCAAAGCCCCATCCAGCCTGACCTTGGACACTTCTACTGATGAGGCATCCACAGCTCCCCCGGCAACCTGTTCCAGTGTCTCACCACCCTCATCACAAAAAACTTCTTCCCTATATCCAGCCTAAATCCTCTTTCATTTTAAAACAGTGGCCTCTTGTCCTGTGACTGCTGACCTTGTTAGAAGTCTCTCTTTTTTATGCTAGTCATCATTTTACAGAACTTTATCTTCTCTAGACTAAAAATCTAAGGATGATTTTTACACACATGTCTATTAATAATTATGAAGATTTTATGTTTTTTAAAAAATTAATTTTTAGTTCTGCTCACTGTTTCTTTTGAAGACCAGGTCTGCATAGTGTTTCCCAAGATGGATATAATGCCAACTTTAGTATTAATATCTATTCGTACATAAACTCCAACTCAAACTTTGTATCTTAAGAAAATGCAATTTTGATTAGTGATGTGTAAAAGGACCATCATCAGTCATTGCAGGGAAGATAAAAAACAACATAAGGAAAGTATAAAAGAGGATTAAGTATAATATCCTTACATTACAGAAGGTCCAGTGAACACTGAAACTTTAATATATCCAAAACTAGACCTAAGATTTCTTAAGGATCTTCATTCTGTAGATTTTGAACATGATCTCCTCCCTCAGTCTGCAGAGTTCGTAGGACTTGCCTGCATGGTCCACTTGTGATACTCGCTGTCTGAAAAGTAGAAGTTAAAGATCTGTGAGACCTAGCTGATATATCCAGGGAGACTCAGGAGGTCTCAGTCCCTCTTTATGACACCAGTGCCACTGACAGCTGTGAAAAAAGGCGTAATCTCTTTTTCATGGTGTATCTTGGTACTGTGCTTCTTTCACAAAATTCTGCAAACTCTACAAAATTTTAAGTCCCCAACCCACTCTCCATAAAAACTATTCCCAGGATGGTCCACAGAATACAATATTTTTGGAATACTAATTGTTACTTTTTTTTTTTTTCAGTTTTTAACTAAAATGTTGGGAAGAGTTTATAGCCGAATCTCTATCAATACTGATAATTTGTGCACAGTCATTTTTAATTCACGTTCTCTACCTTATTTTTCATGGATATGACTTCTTTTCAGTGCAGTTAATTGAATAACAAAGGTAAGGCTGTACATAAATGAGTGTAAAGATGTCACTGATTAGATCAGCTCTTTCTTTAGTCCATCAACTAGTCATTTTTATATACAGTTGCAAATTCCAGGGTGGAAGCGGGGGGAGGTTGTCCCTCAGATATTCATGTCCCTCCATGAAAATACAGTCTTCATAGTTCATTTCAGATCAACTAAACAAAGTCTAGTTGGAACTAATATGGACAGTATTTTTCAGATAATCAGAGAAACATAATACAACAGTGACATTAACTGGATATTTACCATAGCCGAGGTGAGACAGTCGAGTGAGTTGCTAGGCAACATCTTTTTCAGTAGAAGTATCAAATGTAACCGAGGCCCTTCGTAAAGTTTATTTACTGTATAAAAATAATATACATTATGTTGCAGAAAATTAGAAATGCCTTCATCATCAATGCTTCAAGTATTTAAGAGCATCACAAAAGTCTTCATACAGAAAAATTCAAATGCAGGTGATGTCATTATTTACAATGTGCCATAAACCAGATCACAGCATAGAATTATTTATTTAAATATTTAGCTTTTAATTTTCTGTAGTTATTTAACGAGGTTGCCTGTGAATTTCAGTACACAAGCAGACTGTATCACTTATGACCAGAATAGGTAATATGTACAGAGAAAAATCTATATAATGAATAAGAGGACACCAGCCCCAGAGCAGAGGCAGAAAATACTGTGACTGAAGCATTCAACATGACGCTGTTCTGAAATTGAAGACTTCATTCTGGTGATAAAATAATGACTTCTAGGTGATTAGGGGCTATTTGACAGTATATCTTATTTATTCATTGCTTAGAAGATCTCTGCTCAAATCCTTAACCATTCTGAATTCCATTCTAATTCTTCCTAGGCTATATTTAAGGATATCATTTGACTTGTCTAATTAATGGCCGCAGTGTCTTCATGGGATTTTAAAGGCCAAATATTGTAGTGCCTCCTGCTTGAAAGTCAAATGTCTTTGCATGTGTAATTTGTATATGCTGTGTTTTATAAAGTGGAATTAATAATGATACATACTTCAAGAGTATGTTGAAAAAGTGAATACAATATAGATGAAGAAGTGGTCAGATGTTTACCATCATGGGATCCATATATAAACCTGAGCTGTACAGGTTGTTCTATAATATTTGTTACAGTCAAATTAGCACCAGGTGTATTCTATAAATGAGCAAGGGGAAAGAACAGTTTAAGATGAGTGTGGTAGTTGTAATGAGCAGACACAAGTGCTTTCCATTGTCTTTTACTTCTTTTACTAAAGAATGTGAAAATGCATATATGTACATATAACTACAATATGTACAATATGTATCTTTTTTTGCATTTCCTGACTTACTCGGTGATGAATGCTTGGGGGTGGTTGCATTTTATATTGATACTGCTAGTGACATGTTAATCTGAGCAAAACTACAATGCTATTATTGTAAAACTAATAAAAATTTGCAAACTGTTGACCTACTCCAGACTCTCTACTTGATTTTTTCACTGTCAAAAAGCTCAAGAGAAATGCCAGAAACCCAAGCATTCATAATCCTGTGCTCAAGTAGTGCAAAGTGTAACGGTAATGTTGGAATATGAATAAGACAGAAATAGAAGTTATATAAACAACACAGTTGACCTCTTTTTATCAGAGTTTACTTGAACAAATACTTTGCCTGAGAAAAGGACAGATAAAGTCAAAATATGACCAAAATAAAACTGCCATTAAACAATGTTTCAGCTAGAAGATAGCTTGGCAATAGATGTATAGCTGGATTTTCACTCAACCGGGTTCCTCAAAAGTACTTTAGTGATAATACACACCACTTTAGGCACTTAACTACTTATTTAGGCAACACTGATATCACTGTCACCTTTCTCCAAAAGCAGGTATAATCTATCTGCATTTCAGTTTCTGACCATGAGTTTGTGTTCACATCAGTTCTGATTCCAGCCTGCTGTTATCTTAGCTGAAGCTCAGTCCCAAAAGAGGACTCTCAGCCTAAGCACCTTCTTCCTCAGTAGACTCAATTTCGCAGGCGTGTTCTGACCACAACTATGAAAATAGATCAGAATAAAATTGCTTGAGATATTGGTTAACTATTCATACTTTTAGCTGTATTGTAACTCCGGAACACCTAGTAAGTCTTACAGTAGACACTTCCTGCAGGATAAATGACCTCAGCTGAAGTTCTTATATCAAATTAGGTGAAGTACATATTTGAAGCTGTGTCCTGATCGCTTTAAACTAAAGTATTTTAACTTTTAGGCCACTGGGCTATTTGTTATACAAGAGCTTTTAAACTCACACTCGTTCCTTCAGAAAGGGCAAAAATCCCACCAAAACAAACAGTTTTTCAGAGCAGCTCACAGAGAATGGCATTGATAGTTACCTCTCCTGGAATTACCAGTAATCACTGGAGAAACAAAATATCTGGAAAGAACTTGGTGTGAAAGGTTTTTCTCTTTAGCTAGAATGGTTCCCAAACTTTGTAAGGGAAGAGTCTATAACATTGACTAAATTACTTAATAAGTCCACCTTTGTATTTACAACCCAGACAGAAATCAAAAATCTCATTAAAAATGTTATGCTGAGCAAATAAGTGCTTTGTATTTCTGCCCTTAACGTTTATGCAATTTCTGATATTGTCTCATTCTAATAACATGCAGAATACCTCCTAGCGCAGACTGAAGTTTACTATGTCTGCATTTCCCAGCTGATAACTGAATTCCATACTGGTGTACTGGTAAGAGTCAGATATGGATGTGACAGGGAATTATTTAGATGTCTTTGAAAAGATCTTAATTTACAAACAATTGATGCCATGAAAGAAGCATGGAAACAGGCTAAACTCTAGGAAAGGACTCTTGTCTTATTTGAAATCACTAAATGTTCAGTTATTTAGACATGCTAGGTACAGCTGTGTTTAAGGCAGCACTATCTAGTTTGAAATAATTTGCTGAATTCTAATGTCTGGCTTCTAGAAATGTTTCCCAAAGTGGAATGGGAAAGTCATACTTTAATGAAAAAATGCAAAACATTAATTTGCATTGCCTAAAGGACATCGGTGTGAAAAGAAATGGGGCATGTGGAGTCTCATGTGTTGCTATATTTACAATTTAAAGAAACATTTAAAATGATTTTTTTTTAAAGAAGGGCATTGTTGGCTGTTGCATTAGCATCAAAGCTCAGTTTAAGCCTTATTTATAATCTGTTATTGTGTAGGAGACAAATATTCTTCCAACATATTTCATATATTACATATTACATAGAACATGGACAAAACGTTTTAATATTGTGCCATATTATTACAATGATTCAGTAATGCTTAAGAGAAATGAAAAAAAAATTCAGCTCAGTTGTTATTACTAATCTACAAATTATGAGGTAATAAATTGGCTAATCTGAGCACCTTTGTTCCAGATTCATAATTCCTTTTGGAAAAGTAATTATTTTCCATTTTTAATTTATTTTTATTTTCTCTAAATTAATTATTTTCCTTAGAAAATACTCGTTGATTATCATGATAACTGAAATACACACCTACATATGGCTGTTCTATGGTATTTTCTGAGTTTTAAACTTGCATTCTGAATTGGAGAAAAACAATATTCTACGTAAAATGAAGTATCAAGGAAGAAACCTATTGACATCAAAATCTCTCTACAAAAAAAATTTACAGCAAATACTTTACATTAGTTGACATTATCAACTATTTACTGTGGATTTTATCCAGAAAATCTCTCAATTAGTATTTTCAGAAGCAAATTGGCTACTGCAAAATGCTGCCAAAGACTACTTATTGCAGAAGTTTGTTTAAAATTAAAAGCAGGAAATGAGATAAAAACCCTTTGAAACATGCCAAGTGCTAACACAAGTTTTGTTTGTGAAACTTAGACTGCAAAGCCTCATAAATGAGGACTGTAAAGAAAAAGGAAAAAATATTTGAATACTGATTTTAAAAGATACTAATTCCAAATGTGATTTGTCAATATCCTCCAGTAGAAATATCATCAGTTGTTCCAAGAGAAGCGTTCCAACAATGAATGCTTTCAGATTTTTGTTAGGCTTTTGTATTGAAGAAAATAACAAATGTCTTGCTAGAAAATGAAATATTTTTATATAATCTAAATATATTATCTGATTTAAAGGAAAAGCTGTTCTGAAGAGGCCACAGTTCTTTTTTTTTTTAATTCAACTTCTCTGCTCCAAAGCTGAACTTGTATGTAGTACCAACAATGTTATTTTGTGTCAAAAACATCTTTAAAAAACCCCTGTAACAACAACTGATTGCACAGTTGTGCCATTGGTACATCTTGACCTTGTTATTATAAAGTGGACTATGAGCAAAATAACTGAAATAGGCCTATCCTTAGGATGTTCAAGCTTGGTCAGATGCAGAACTATAAGAACAGTGACAGAGCTGAACTAGGAGTGCTAGGAAGATTTTTTTTTTTTTGTTTATTTTTTGGGACATAATGTTAAGGAATGCATACTGCTACTCTAGGAAAAGTAAATGAAATGTCTGGAAGCTAGTCCTTTTTGTAAATAAAATACTGCTATGAAATATCTGGTCCATTAACACTGTAATTTATCCTTTGGTTAAGATTTTTGTGTAGTTAATTGGAAATATCCTTGTCTAAATTTCACAAGCAAACCAGACCTTTTTATTTTTGCCATTTTTTTCTCCATTTCATTCTGATCCTTTAATGCATTTCAGTATCCAGTAAGTCCAGCAGTTGACTTAGAAATAATCCCTCTGAATTGGGATCAAGAAATCAAAAATTATATCTATATATATTCTTTTGCTACAAAACAGCTTAACTGTGTTTTAGAAGCCTAGTGTTCAAATGTTCTGCTTTTATGCACTCTCCTGAAAATATGAGAACTTACATTGTGTATGCAAGCAAAACTCCATACTTATGGAAAGTGCCTTAGCAGATTTGCTACTCACAATGAGCAAATAAAGGTAGATGGAAGCAAAAACAAGTCTTAAAATAGAGACATGCAAATAGAAGAATATACTTTCTGAAAAGTTAATTTTCACCTTCCCTATCTTTACCAGTTGTCTGTAAGTAGCTGTAGTATACATCCTATTATATTCTACTATGTACACACATGCATTATGTATTTTAAATATACAGTTTATAGATTACTTTAGTACTATGAACAGGTGTATATCCCTAAGTAATAGGCATGCATTTTGGAGTTTGACTTTAATCATATTTTACGTGTAGATATTCATCGTATCATATATTGATCGCATTTTATGCAGAACAGCAGAATACAGTAATATGAAAAGAAATAACAAAAAAATCTCATATCACAAGTAAAATGAGCAAAAAATAAGTCGTCTCTCGTTAATGTCATGTCTACTAATCCCAGTAAAAGCACATGAATTACAGTACAGAAAGACACTCCAGTCTATTTCATGAGATAATGTCAATGTAAACAACCAGCGATTTATGAAGCCTTGGGGAAAAAACATAAATGCCGACTTCCCACTGAATGCTTGGCATGAAGTACCAGAAGTGGTGTCACTAGGGCTTTTGAAATGTACAGCTATGCAAACATGTGAGAAACATTCCCAAAATGCTGTAACTTTAAGAATTTTCAGTGATGGTTTACAAATCTAGAATTAAATGCGTACTCTCCATCTGATGCCAATAGAAATTAAAATATTAATGGAGTCAGGCTATTGGATTAAAACCCCACAAATACTAGTCTATCTGATTGAATGCAGCACTCTCATCTCCATATGCCTAACATATCTAAATTTTCTGATAGATACATTATACAAGATTCACAATTTAGAGAAGCTAGGAGGTTGTCTTATATTAGTAACTGTGATTTAGTGACACAATAGTCGTCAGCAGCGTAAATTCTACTATAGTACCACCAAGCTTTTCCTCATGGTCTTAACATATTTTAATATGCTATTTAAATGAATAACAAAAAAGTGATAGCAGAATATTCTAGATTTTTCAGTACAGTTAATTGCTAAATTGAAGAAATAACTTTAAGCATGCACCTTTAGAAAATATTTTTTCTTAAAGAATATTGCTTTCAGAAGTTTGTCCTTTAGCGAAAGATTTTGTCAGAAATTATGAGTACACAGTTTCTATTGCATATAGAAACACTTAGTTTGCATATAATTTCCCAATCTATGTAAATTAAGATTTTATTCCAGTTTAAAAGAGTTCTCTTTAAACACCAGATCAAGTACTATCCTAAGACAACTAAAACAGAGAGTGTACTTGCCCCTATTTTAAGAGTTACCTTGAACTGGGTCATTATGTTATGCTAGTCATAACAGAATTATTCTAACTTTAGCTTAAAAAAAAATCCATCTTCCCAGGAGGATTTACTTAGGTGGCAGGCATCTTGTTGTTTATGTAGGGAAAGCTAATTCTTCAGATCATTTTGCCAAATCCAGTCTTTTCTTGGGTCATAAGGAGACAGGCTGTCAAATTTCATATATAAACTTCTGGATTATTTCTAGTTTCTGAATAAAAGCCAAGTGGCAATGGATTCAGTCATTAAAATGTTTTGGGAGAAAAAAATAGGAGATACAGGAAGTAATTAAAGTCTCTGATAATTTTCAATATCTGCAAATTTATTCTGCCTCTTGAGTCTGATATTTTCAAGAGTAAGTGATTTAAAAACTCCAATAATAACGGCATTTGGTCAAATCCTTTTTCTGTATGAAATCTCTTTTGCAAATTCATTTACTAATCCTGAATTTTGAACACGTTTTATTTTATATGCATATACTTGTCATGTAAAGTATAAATTGAATAACACTTTGTAAATAACATAAAAGATTAAAGAATAAACCATTTTCTCAAATAGACTGAGTTTTAGAATCAGGTCTGTGGCTAATTTTGTGGGATATTCGTCATTGCCTGACCAACCTGATCTCCTTTTATGACCATGTGACTCGCCTGGTGGATGAGAGGAAGGCTATGGATCTGGTATACCTGGACTTCAGCAAGGCCTTTGACACTGTCTCCCACAGTAGACTCCTAGAGAAGCTGGCAGCCCATGGCTTAGATGGAAGCACTCTGTGCTGGGTTAGGAATTGGCTGGATGGCCGAGCCCAAAGAGTGGTGGCGAATGGTGTCTCATCCAGTTGGCGGCCGGTCACCAGTGGTGTCCCCCAGGGATCGGTATTGGGTCCCGTCCTGTTTAATATCTTTATGGATGATCTGGAGGAGGGGATTGAGTCCATCATCAGCAAGTTAGCAGATGATACCAAGCTGGGAGGAAAGGTTGATCTGTTAGAGGGTAGGATGGCCCTACAGAGGGACCTGGGCAGATTGGAGAGATGGGCTGATTCTAATGGGATGATGTTTAATAAGTCCAAATGTCAGGTACTTCATTTTGGACACAACAATCCCATGCAGAGCTATAGACTGGGGACAGAGTGGCTGGAGAGTAGTCAGGCAGAAAGGGACCTGGGAGTGCTGGTTGACAGGAAGCTCAACATGAGCCAGCAGTGTGCCCAGATGGCCAAGAAGGCCAATGGCATTCTGGCCTGCATCAGGAATAGTGTAGTGAGCAGGACCAGAGAAGTTGTCGTTCCCCTGTACTTGGCACTGGTCAGGCCTCATCTTGAATATTGTGTCCAGTTCTGGGCCCCCCAGTTTGGGAAAGATGTTAGGATACTGGAATGTGTTCAGAGGAGGGCAACGAAGATGGTGAAGGGGCTGGAGCATAAGCCCTATGAGGAGTGACTGAGGGAGTTGGGGCTGTTTAGTCTGAAGAAGAGGAGGCTCAGGGGAGACCTTATTGCTCCCTACCACTACCTAAAAGGAGGTTGTAGTAGTCGGGCAGGGGTTGGTCTCTTCTCTCAGGTGATCAGTGAGAAAACTAGAGGGCATGGACTTAAGCTTCGTCAGGGAAAGTTTAGGCTTGATGTGAGGAAAAAGTTCTTCACTGAAAGGGTGATTGGCCATTGGAATGGGCTGCCCAGGGAGGTGGTGGAGTCGCCGACCCTGGAGGTGTTTAAGGGGAGACTGGATGAGGCACTGAGTGCCATGGTTTAGATGATGGTTGGTGTTAGTGTTGGTGTTAGTGTTGGGTTATAGGTTGGACTTGATGATCTCAGAGGTCCTTTCCAACATTGTGATACTGTGTGATACTGTGTGATATAACCTATGTGAAGCTCTCAGGTTTCGCACAGTAATAGACACAGTTTCAAAAATACCCATTTCACTTTCAGGAAAGTAATAAATTTGATACATTTTGTCAAGATCCAGAGTCTAATAAAATGTCCATTTATATTAACAAAATCTCTTAGCTGACTTCCTGATGGTGTATCAGGTTGCTAAGTGAAATCTCGCATCTACACTATTAAAAATCAAGTCTGAGATGTAATTTTACTCTATGCAACATTCTATTTTTTCATCACCATGTGCACACCTTAAAATAACAGAAGATGCTTGATTTTCTTCAGAAAAAATCTGCTTGGTGAAGAGTAAAAAATAGAAGGATATACCGAAAAGGAATCACTGAGACACTGTATGTTCTTACTCAGCTATTGGGTTTGAGGGAGTAACATAACATTTTGGACTTCCCTTGCTGCAAAGTAGTTTTTAGCCAACACATTGCTAACATGGCTGATGTTAAGCCAGGCCAGATAAAGTTTCTAAGAAGTCATGATTCTCCCTTAGAATAGGAAGAGGTCATATTTCCAGGTCTAAAATTTAAGGGAGTCATTTTCAGGAACTTCCTTATCTGGAAGTATTCATTTAGATTCTGTTTTCCTTTTATTAATCTGCAATTTCATGTAGTAAAATTTGGCTTGCTTAGATATAATTGAGAGTAGAGTTTGGCTTACATAGCTGTGCTTTTGTTTTCTGTGTTGTTGGAATTCTGGCTAGTCTCTCATAAGCAACAAGAAAAGTCTAGAGAGTATTCATGTAGATAGGAACACTGAAAGTTTCATAAATCATGCAACTTCAGTCTGTATTTTCATTTTTTGTTAGTCCAGATATCCTTTCTCACTCAAATAATTTGTTCACTTCTCACAAAGTTAAATTTAAAAAATATGGTAAGTAAAATACACAATCGTTATCTAAAAAGTACAGACTATAATGAGATCTAGAGGTCCAAGAAATTATATGTCATCACATTACTGAAGATATTAAACATCTGTGCTAGTTACACAAAGTTTATCAAGAAGCAGTCTCCACATATAAAACGGAAACTTGTCAGATGGAGAAGAACATGCTTACCTCATAGCAACATTTTGAGTAGAAAAAGATACTTAAAATTGTAAAATAGTTGTGCAGCTGATCCAAATTCACATCTCAAGACATTCTTTAAATCAGGCTATCATAGATAACAGAAGTAGATATCAGGTATTGGTGTGAATACTTTATTTTGAACTACAGACCTATCACAATTAACCATCTGAACAACTCTTACAGTTTTTACTTAGTGCCAAACATACCATAGCCAAGGAAGATATTTTTCCACTCAAAACACCAAAAATATAGATAAGTAATTAAGCTTATGCAATGGTTCAAGATGTCAGAAAACTGAGATAAGGAAATATTTTGAAGAACAATTTGAATCCAGCCGCATCAAGTTTGAACATGCTTTGATCTTACATCCATAAAATAATATGGCAGTCATAAGACTTTAAGTGTCATTGCCCTGAAATATTTGCATTTGGAAAAGAAAAAAAAAAGTGCTTAACTTTAACTTTTTTACCTTTTCACTTTATCCATTCGAGATTGAAATAAAATGTTTACCTTGCTGAAAGAATCATTATGAAGTATTTTCTGAATGCTCTTAAGAAAAAGGTAATTGTTAAGTGCTAAAAAGTGGAACCTTCCCTTAAGTTTGCATAACATAAAAATACTTCACACAGGTAGTACTCATCAACAACAGAAAAATTATGTACAGGAGAATTTTAAAACCTGTCTCCACAATAAAAATTAAGATATTTAGGCAGGCACATTGTCGAAAAGGGAATTATATGCCTAGATAGGACTTAGGCACCTAACTATTTCTGAGAATTCAGATATTCTTCTGTGGAAAGGAATCATAAGGGTGAAATTATAGAAGGTATTAAATTAAAAGATTAATATACCATGACATTTAAGTTAAATGAACTGAGCTGCTTTGGAGGGTCTTGGTAAAATATTGTGACATTTTTGGGCACTAGCAGGCTGAGAAGTATGTCAGAGTTTAAACAAAATTAGTCTATATGCTTTGGAAGTAAACTTAGACCTTGTTTTTTCCCTTCATTCCTCCATCTCTTTTTACAGTTTATTAGTATACTGCATTCCTGATGTGTATTGAGCTGAAACAAATTTTAGTGCTAGAGCTTACAGATCTTTCTACAGCTCCAGAATGTTTCCTTTTCTCATGATGAAGAAATATATGCTTACACATCTATCAAAGGCCACTCTGTTTTATATCACTAAACTCGTTTAGCTGACTGTTCCCTTTCAAGCCGTGGAGCACACATTGCTCCTAGTGCCTGTTTTTCTTTTATCATAAATCCAGGTCCCCACAGAATAGGAAGATATTTGTTCACATTACTTATGTTTTTAAGTAAGAACACGAAGTTCAGATTCTGGTATATGTTTGAAAAGAAAAGGCAGAGTTGTTGTTATTAGAAGGAATTCAAACTTCTTGAAACACTGACACGAAACATTGCACTCATTGTTATGGGAGAAGGTCAGTAGTTCAGATAGAATCTGTATTACAGACAGTTCCAAAATTGAAATTGTAGGAGTACTGATAATATATTTTTAAAACACCTTTCTCTATGTTCAGTTATACGTTATTCATAAAAGTGCAGTGGCCTTCCAGCAAAGAGACAATGAAGGCAGTGATTTATAGAACAGCCTTATCACAATATGTTTTAAAAAGCAAAAGGAAGATATAGTCCTAGATTTCATAATCACTTCTATTCATTTGCCTGTTTTTAAGGAACTGTGTATAACAGAGAAAGATGTTGCTAATGGAGGTGTATTTACTTTTAATGGATGATGTCATACCAGCAGGAGATGGGCACTTACTGAAAAACACTCAAGTATTACAGAAAAAATTATGCCAGTGGGATCCTAGTAACAAGAGGGTATGCAATATCGCTGCGATGCTTGAATTACAAACATGATTTGATCATATTTTTACTAAATGCATTAATGATGTCTTTAATGTCCTTTCTTCTTAGGAATAACAAACTACTATAAAAGTCTTAATGTCACTTAAATCTTGGACCAACATAGAACATTTGAATTCCTCATTCTAAAATTTTGTATGAATTTTTAAATATCTGCACCAAGTTAAATGTTTTATTTTCTTTTTACTAGGAAATTACTTTGAATACACAAAATTTTCTCAATTCTTTAACTTATATTGCAGCGTGCTCAACCCAAGCTATCACTGTAATATTTTGCTGATTTAGGATGTTCATCATATATGACTACATCATGTCTGATAAAAATATTCTGCCATAAACAGTGTTGAGACAAAGGATGAGGTTTTCTAAGCAGCTGAACCAAACAACTCTTGTTGAAATATCTAACATTATGACCTCATAACATACACCACAGACTGCTCTCCTGTGGATGAGGAATGCAGTGATATGTTGCATTGTCAGTTTTCTGAGTAGCAGCGTATTGCCTCCACTTGGGAAAAATGGTTGCACTGCTTAGGTTTTTTGTCAAGCAGTAAAAATATATTTGATATCATGTTACAAAATAGTGAGTACTATTATGAGTGCTATAATTTACATCACATCAACAAACATAATTATGCAGGCATATGGTTTAGATTTATTAGTTGGAAGCCATGACTAAGCTAATTTTAGCAGCCACTTAAAAGAAGTGTTGTTAATTACTACCAAGGACTAAGCTTTTGGATACCATAAGTATAAGGTTAATATCTCTGTGTTCCTTTAAAATGATTCTTTAAAATTCCACTACAAAAGTTTAATGCTATCAGTCACTGCAAAAGCATTGCTCAACTGTGGGCTCATATTTTCCTCTCTGTATAACTGATGAATTATTTTACTTATACATTCATTATAATTTATCAACATTTTAATTTTTAATTAATTAATGTTTTAATTAATTATTTTTTATTTAGTTGATAGAATGAGTTGTAACCGAGAGTATTTAGAATAGGTAAGTATGACTCTAACCAGTCACTAGTAAGGGACTTGTTTTTGTCTTGAACTTGCTGAAATGGATCTCACTACTAAACACTGATTGCTTGGACTTATATGTGGATTGGAATATCCAATGGTCCACACTCAGTGTATCAGCAACACCGTTGTAGAGCTAGGACTAGATCCATAGAAGTCTAAGGATTGCATCTCTTACTTTCAAAATACCCAGCTTTTATGGAATCTGACTTATACATGCAACCTTCATTAATGTTGCAGAATTAGGTGACAAAATGTAGGTAGATACTGAATGAAGTTATGCAGGTACTCAACAATAACTTAATCTAGCTAATAGCTAGATCAGTTGACTATGAATAACAGGAAAGAAAGAGCAATTTAGGCTTTACCCTATGCTAGTAGCCAGCATACACTCTTAAGGATCCTTAATTTGCCATTTCCTTGCATGTCCTAAAGCTTGAATACTTGTGTTTTGTGTTCTGTTACCTTTATGAAACTGGCTCAGGTGTGCCAGTGTATATCAGAATCATAAGTTTCCAGGCTCTGCTACTGTAACAGATACCATGGATACCATACAGGACTCACTATAGCACATGCATTGATTAGGCAACTATCTAAAGTAGAACAGGAACACCAAAGCCCACTCCATTGCTTAGTTGAAGCCCAGTTGTGAGCCTGAGAGGGTTCTAACCCAGATGTAGATTGATAGTTGAAGGAGGATATCCATTTCAATGTCATACTTCACCTAAGAAACAGGCTATTTAAGTAGGTGCTGAGCTATTCCCAGGACAGTACTATTGCTTCTGTTACTCAATTTAATAACTTTGCAGGACACTGGACATTTAGACATGCAAAGCTTAGAAGATACCGCACTCTTATCCTGTCAATAATATAGGTCTCTGTTTAGATGAGAATCCAGAATCCTGCGGTTAGTTGTGCCTGAGATTTTCTCATCACAAAATGGCAATTGGGTCTAATGCTCAAATACTCAGTGAGGTTACATGAGAAACATTATCACTGCAGTTAAAACATGCTCACAAACTGCCTTTTCAGTCGCCTGTGTACCCAGTCAGATTTTACCCGGAGATTAAATAAAACTGCAAGTGTAGTGAACCAAAAAAAAAGTTCAAATACACAGCTAGGTCATTTGTGATCTTTTTCTAACTTTTCTATGAATATAGCCCATAAATGTCATTATATCCTTCAGTTACTAATAAAACACCTCATAATGAGATGGAAAATACTGACCTCACTCTAGTTGTTTCCTTTACTGTTTTGCTTATTCTTCTTTCAGCAGTTAATCTACATGCAGGAAAGAGAGAGAGGTTTGAAAACCCCTAATTTTTCATGCATTTTGGCTGTTTGATTAGCAATTGTAGATATCAAAGCGATTTTCTTTGTTACATGTAGTTGAAACATTCTTCTAGTTTTTGCCAGGACCCAATCAGTACTTATCAATCGAAATACTAAATATTGAACAACAATGAAGGAGGCATAATTACCATTATTTTGGCAATAATTTACTGACAATAAAATTTTAACAATATGTTTAATTTTCCTATAAAGTGACTTGACATGGTTATTTATAGCTCCAAAATGTTTAAGAACTTAAAACTATACAGTTTTGAAGTAGTAAAGGAACAGGCAAACACTGTGAAAAAAGTATCTACACCATAAGCATACGGCATTTACTTCAATATAGCAGAAATATTTCATTGTCTAAGTGAAAGAAATATTTTCATTTACTAGCAATTAAAAGTAAAGTGTTTCTTGAGAGTGACTATAACTTTCTACAGTATCTATAGTGGTTTACCAAACTGATGGTTTCGAGTGTAGTGTAAATATGCTCTATTACATTTACTTGTTGAATATATTTTTTTAAAAAAAAAAAACTTTTTCGAGTAAGATGTTACTTTCTGTTTTACTAAAAACGTTCTTATACTCTAAAAAACAATGCCAGAAATTTTCAGCTGAGGTCTGAAATTTGTTACAAATATATGGGATACAATTGACCCTTAGTTAAAGCTAATATATGACCAGTTTAACAGGCCTTTAGAAAGTTACATGTGAGTTGCACATATACTTTCTGCTGCCGTAGGACTCTCGCCAGCAGAGGTCACACTGAGCCAGTGGGATTTTGTATTCCCACTTTCTAATGGTGTCTTAAGGTAAAGCTTTCTGTAAAAAATGAAACAATGATTCTGACAAAAATACACCATGGCTGTGATAATATTCCTAACAAGAACTGAGCACTTTCTTCCCTAGTCTGCAGGTTGCCAGTCATTAGTCTGCACTCTGACAGTAGTGTCTCATAATTGTGGCAAAGTCCATTTGTTAAGCTTTTCTTTCCTACATTCTTAATTTCAAGATCTACTCTATAACTGTCCACCCACACAACACAGTCTGCCTCACTGGTAGATGCCAGTTTTACAGGCTGCAGAATAGAAGACAGTAGTAATAATGACTTCTCAGGGCCACGCAACAGCAAGTGACACGACTAGGACTAGAATTTTGCTTCCTAAATCGTAAATGAACATGTAAATCACTAGATCATGCAACTTTTCACTAGACTATGCAGCCCTAGCAATATAAAAGAATTTTTCCGATCATGAACCCCCGCCTTTTCTTTCATTTGTTGACCCTGGGAATCTCTAAGCATCATTCATGCCTTGTTTGTCTAAGATCTTGAATAAAATTTATCTAAGGAAGCTTCACTTCGGAACTATTCACTTCAACAGGCTTGGATCAATCTATAGAATATTTATATATACTATATTCTATTTACTGTATACTGTTAACTGTATGGGATATTCTATATACTATATGGATCATTTATATAACACATCACATATCATATACCTTATGCAATTTATAATTCACATTATATACATGCATGTAGTGTCAATGATTTACATAATATGGCAATGAAACAATGATTTTCTATATTAATGATATGTAAATGCATGTGAATCATCTTGAATACAAAAGGCTTCCACTGAAGTGCTGTGGTCAGCAGAGTCCAGCTTTATAGACCTAGAGTCCTACAGCAAGTAAATCTTTTCCTGCTCTTTATGAAAGAAATTTAAACTTAGAACATTGCATAGTAACAAGTGATACCATCTCATACTCTGGTATTTTCACACTATATGACATGCTATCACATGAAAGCAAAGAATGTATACTTAACATTAAAAAAAAAAATCTGTAGAAGGATAACGCAATTAATTCAACAAATAATAATCCAGTGTAGATTGTTGCATGTTTGATGTACAGCCAAAACATGCTGAAGTATGTGCATTATTGTTGGCAAAGCTTGACTTCAACTTGGAGCGTGCTACTGGCTTCTTAGTTTCTGCTACGACAGTTCAGCATAACTACTGCATGTACTGAATGTAACAGATGGTAACGTAATGAACTGTAAACTGTATTGCTTGCTTGTACCTCTGCTACAGGGAAAAAAAACATCTGAGAGCACTTGAAATGTGTGAGGTTTTAACTTAGTAGTCATTTTTGTGCGGTGGTATTTTGCTGTATTTTGTGGTATTCTGTGATATT
Organism: Tapera naevia; assembly: GCA_033556795.1. Lineage (NCBI taxonomy): Eukaryota > Metazoa > Chordata > Aves > Cuculiformes > Neomorphidae > Tapera > Tapera naevia. The sequence goes on along the minus strand of JAUMJJ010000172.1, from coordinate 8,278,238 downwards.
TCAGGATTCAATTAACAAAAGTCTGCTTTGTTTTCATTTTTAGTGTAAAATGGAAGCATAACTCCATCTAAATAAAATCTTATAGTTTAGTATAAAAATAAACTCTTTCATAGTCAAATGATATGAATATTGGAGAAAAGTAAACAAAAGGAAAGGGAGCTGAACATAGAGAACAACCTCAGGAAACCAGCTGGTATAGTATGGAGGCATTTTGTTTTCTATTCTGTGTATTAGGTCCCTACTCAAATGTCTGCTCTTTTACTCAAAATAGTAATTCTAAGTACTGAAAGTATATTTTATTTCTATAGATCACATTGTACAACAAAGCTCTGTTCAGACTGGGAGTGCAAAATATGTTTTTTTTACTGGGAGTGGGTTCTGATTATATAGAAAGTAGTATTCTTTTTAGGGACTCTTCAGGTTTTCCTCCCTGAAAAAAAAGGCATGTATTTGTAGCCTAAAATATCAATGTGAGTAGCAAATGCTTGAGTGGATTTCTAAATTCTTCTAAACACATTTGCCATGTTTCATTTCTTCTGAGATTCGGTGTGGTCTTTACTAGAACAAATTATGAGGGATTTGAGGGTAATCTGTAAATTGTTTCTAAAGAGGTACCAGAATACCCTTGTATCAGTTTGACCTACCACAGTTTTTAGTATCATTAGTTGGTAATGATTCCAAAGCAATCAGGTATAAGTAAGAGGGCAAAAGGACAGGCTTCTCTGGCACCTCTTTTAGATTAAGTAGCTGTAAAGACATTCCTTTAAAGATTACCGATAATATGTAAGAGACATATAAAAAATTCCTACTTTGGTTCACAAGAGAATTAGAGGGTTTTTTACAGGTGAAATGAATTAACTTAGAACGTATTTTCAATATGGTCTCAACACAGCCACATTTCTATTGCGCTAAAAGTGCCTAGTGGTCAGCTGTCTTTACTTAAAAAGACAGACCATTTCCCAACAGTTACCACACTGTGGGTTTTAAGATAATGCCTTTTATCCTTTTATTATTTCAGATACCACTGTGTACTTGGTATCTGTGACTTGGTAAATGTAGTCTTTTAGTGTTCAACTGAGCTGTACAAATATTTAAGTGAGCAAAAACTCAGCTTTGTTTTCATATTTTAATGGAGACTTTTAGTGGTATTTATATATATGATACTAATAAATAAGTACCTACGAAAATTCTCTAAGAGCTTTGTATTTGGAAAATCTGCCATCTTTAAAGAGGGAAGAAAAATTAGAAACTATAAAGCATAGTTGTCAACATCAGTAAATGAAAAACATAATGTGTATTAATGTCTGGTCACTGATAGCTCCTTGTCTAACTTGTGAGATGCAGCATTTATAAGTCATTTCATCTAGTCAAAATTTCTACATGCCAAGAGTATTCAACGTCCTCTATATAAAAGATTTTTTAAAAAGATTATTCTAGTAAAAGAGTACTGGCATGTATGTGCTTTATGTAATATTGGTAACACTTCAAAATATGACAATAAGGAAGTTTAAATGTTAACATGAGAAGTGTGAGAAGCTGCTTTGTCTATTTCTAGGTGTACTATATACAATTCATAAGAAAGAATTTTTCTTTTGAAATAGAAATTTTCTAGCATTCTTTCTGAAACAATATGAGGGGGAAATCGTAGCCAAATACAAAACATTATTCAAAAGTACAAATTAACATAAGTATAATATGATAATTATTAAATTAGAAGGTAAAATGTTACTTTGGAGAACCACAACCACAGTGACTCATGTCTGTTTTAGCTCCTCATAGGAACGTTAGCCTTGTGGTTACGGCTGGGAACTGTGACTTGGCAGATATACATTCAGTCTCTGGTTCTACTAGTTTTCCTGGGTAATATTTAGAATGGAATCTAAAGCTAGATTAAAACAAAACAAAACAAAACAAACAAGCTTGATGCTACAGTGCTGAGCAGCTCTGTGCCTAACTCACTTCATTGCCCCCTGGTTCCTATGCAATGCATAGAAGGTGATCTACAACTCTTGGAGCAGAATACCACTTCCTGCTGGCCCAACATAATCCTGCAAACAAGAATGTGGTTTAATTCAAACCCTTATGCTATATTTAGATGTTTTGCTCAATGTTGCAGAGAGGTGCCTCCTCCCATTCAAACTTCACAGCCCAAATCCTACGCGTTAGATAGCTGACTGTATCCTTTCTTTCAAAACTTGTGTAGAAGAGTTGACAGGGATGTACTCTCACTTTTGCTTTTTTACAGTACCTTACTGGTTAAAGCACTCTCCTAAGAAAAGAAAGACCCAGATTCAATACACTGTTTTCACTGAGAAAACTGAAAATAAGATCTTTCATCCTTTTAATCTCTATCATAATGACCAACATATAGGTCATGAAAAGATAAGTGCAGGTTCCATCCCATATATTTTAATTACCCTGTTGTGGCAGGAAACAAAAAAAAAAAAAAAGAAAAAAGGGAAGTAGATCAGAGACAGTGTCACAAAACAAGAAGGCCTTGTAACCTAGTTGTAAAGGTCTTCAGATAAAGACAGCAAGATAATAAAAGCCATTCTACTAAAACTTGATCTGTGTTGTCTGTGGAAAAGTTTTCTTCCCCCAGTTTCATCAACTGACCCCTTTTGACATGAAATTTTACTATTGATAAAGGGATTGTAGGAGCTACAGTAGTACGTAGTACAAGATAACAGGGATTTATCAAAGACTTAAGTTTTTTAGTCACATGTACCCATACAGAATATGGGTAGAAACTGCAGATAGAAACTGGGCTTATATGACTTCTTGAGAAGAAATGAGAATTTATGATTCTTGTTGGAATCAACTGTCTCTAGGCTCTAGTGACAATGCTTTATCAAATTGTTATGGATTTCTTAAGTTAATTCTACAGAGCATGCTGTCCTCATCAGTGAGAAGTTTAAGGGTGCAGAAAAAGAAAATTGTGCAGGTAGCAATCTACATAAAAAGATAAAAAGATAAGAACTTTTTCAGTTGTTGGCTCAAAATCTTTATAACTTGGAAATATTTGATATATTTTATTATATGTTTCTTAAAGGTTTGCAAAACTTTTTTTTATCGCAGTATTTCGATTCGTGCTATATTTAACATGAAGCAGTGTTTATACTACTGTGTTTTTTCTTTTCTTTCACTACTGACCTTGTTCAAGAAAAGCTTACTCACCTTGTGCTGATAACTAATAATCTACAATAGGTCATAGCTTCACTGTTGAGAAAAGTGGACTATCTGTCAGGTAAACAGTGCAATCAATAGTACTTCATTAGCAGCATGGGAATAGTCTTAAATGTATACACCAAAAAACACTGACAACTGTTTATTGAATATGAATTCTTCCATCAGAGTCCGGATTTGAAAAAGTATTTTTGAGTAATGAAAGACACTGAACAGTACTGAATCGTATGTCTGGTTCATAAAGCCCTCAAATTAAGTTCTTATATTCATTGATGTATCTGGGTGGTTTTTCCTGAGGACCATTTTTGTGACATTCTGCATTAAGCTGTCTGCCACACTTCTTTCATTTAGGTCTCAGTCAGACAGTTGAATGTCTTTAGACACCACAGGAGTCAGTGGAAACAGGGATTGTGTTCTTCGCACTTCACAGAACTGCATGAGCTCCTTTTAAAACTGAGCTCATAGTTTCATTTTTTATGACATCCAACAAAGGGAAAACTGAAATGCTATAAGAAGAATGTATATGATCAATTATTTTATTTCAGAATTTCTATATATTCTTATTGTTTTAGGGAAGGCATTGCAACACAATTTATTGAACCTCTCCATTTTATTTCTCTATACTCTTTCACATGATAAAATCATATATAAACTCCAGATTTACTGACTTACCTATGCTTACACTTATACATTTCCCTCTTTCCTTCAAAGCAATTATTTTGCTTCTTTCAAGCAGTTAATTTGTAGACATCTGTCTCCACTCATCATTACTTCACACATTTATGTCTTTTTTTAAAAAAGGAAAAATAAAACACAAACCAAAACAACACCTTTATCATGAGAGCAGTGGCAGTGACAAGCATCTTGTGTGATATGGTTGTTTAAGTCATGATCTGTTAATGATGGTATGCAGGTTTATAAGTGACAAACACAAAGTATCTGCAAATTTATTAAACTATTGAAGACACAGGAAAGCATAGTAATCTTATCTCGCACTGTACAGCAGTTACCACATTGCAAATTTACTTGTTATCCAGATAATTCTGGCTGTTCCTATCATATTCAGGATGTTTCAGGCACAGACCTTATAAAGCAGAGGGAGAAAAAGGTCGTTTTGATTCCCACTGCCTTTTATCTGTCTATAAAGGTAAGAATGCCACAAAGACATAGATGTCTTCTGCTGCTACAAATAAACACTGCCAGATTTAAAGATTCAGGAGAGATTTTTTTTTTGTCCAGCTACATACTGCTTACATCTACTCTAGTTTATGAGATTACCATAAGCCACAAAGAACATATTTCTCCTTAAATATCTACTGCTTGGTTAATGTATACATTTTTGAAATTTTATATCAGCATTAAAAGTATTATAAAAAGCTAAAAAAGAAAATTTTGTTTAAGGTCTCTCACCAATAATACTATGTACTTTGTTGACTCTTCCTGGCATGTGGTTAAGTATTGCAATTGAAAACTGAACACCAAAAAGTTCCTGTAAAGCTTGAGGGTTAATGGCATTAGTCTGCCCCTTGACTATAGGAAGCTGTCTATCTAATTTAAACTGACAGATGTGCTTTTACAGCTGGAGCAGTACAGAGATCTTTAAGTTTTGGCCTTCTGGGAGAAACTAGTGGATAAAATAGCAAGAAATGTCATTGAGTAATTTTTCTAGAAGGGATTGATCAAAGTTAGGAATGCATCCTGTCCTGAGAATCCTCACAAAGTCACAGGAGTCTCTCTTAACCAACCTTTTTTGTTGACAGAAAGCTCAGTAATTCCAAAAGGAATACATTATTAGCATAGAACCTTTTGATTATTGTAGTATATGATTTAATCCAAACAATAGGTTTTAGTTTGATGGCTTTAGTGTATTTGACAAACCCACTGAATAATTTCTTCGCTATATACAGCTTTTTCAAGATTTTTTTTTAATTCAGAATGATAAATACATGGGCAAAAATTTCTTTGACATAATTTCTTTGTTAATGAAATAATAAGTAATATGTAAGTTTTGGTGGGCAGAATTAGAAATCTCAAAAAATGTCAAACTAGGCATTTATCTGTAGAAGTTAATTCCATAAAAAAACAAAGCTGGTGATTTCTGCAAAGCTTTCTAATTTCTATTTCATCTAAGAATACTGATATAAATTCTGTTTAAGAATGGCTTACATGAAATAAGAAAGTGACTCATAAAACTACTTTTAAGAAGGAATTTCTGTTGCTTAGGAATGAAATTACACAATATGTTCTGTATTATAACAGAAATGTTCTTGGTGACCCAGAAAATTTCTTTCAGTTCTATAATATCGTAAATATGCATAAAACCTACTCTGACTTCAGAATTATTTACATCATAAAGACTGAAATATTGCACAATTTGTCTTCTCAAAAATAATTCCCAATACAGATTTTTTTGCATAACTAAGGCTATTTTAAGAGAATCAATAGTTGTAACATACTTGAAACTTAATGGATTTGAGAGTCATTTCCTCATTCTTTGTAGAAAGTGAAGAAAGTGATACAAAAAGTGCTACTGTTGATCTCTAAGGGCTAGCACTGAATTCCCCTGAGATAATACATAGATAGCATCTGAAAGTTTGTTTGGAGTAGGACTACACTGAGGTCACTGTTCAAGACAACAAACTGTCTGCTGCATTCTCTGACCCTGAAAGGTTAGAGTTTAGGAATTTCCTGGAGAGATTGTGTTTGGTCTAACATTTTTATGTAAGTATCAAGGGAATAGTTAAGAGCAATAGTAAGGTTATTTTCCCCAGAGCTGTAAAACTCTTTTATCCAGCCAAAAATACTTTCAGGGAGATGCCTGTTAAGTCTGTGTGAATGCAGGGTGGAAATCAGAAAAAGGAAACTTGTTGTGCAGAAGTCTAAACACACTCTGTTTTTTTCTTTTCAAATAGTTTTATAATTGTTTTAAGTAACATAACATACTGTATATTTACATTTAGTACCACATAAAAAAAACGTTCTTTAACACATTCTTTTTTTTGGCCTATTTTTGTGTACAAAACTCTGAAAGAATGAAAGCAAACATATATTTTTTTCATTGATGTAATGAATTTGCTAATGATGTGTCCTAACAAAACAGCTGGAAACAGCTGACTGGACTCTGAAAGATACAGCTATATTCATGATAACCAAGAAGAAGCCAGAGGGAATGTACGTTTCTTATAATTGCATGCGTTTTCTTCCATGTGACTTGTGGAATATTTAGATTCTAAACATGTACTGCACATCCTGCCATTATCATATAAAACCATCTTAATGAAGAAAGGAAATGAGTGCAACTTCATAGTACAGTCTATAAGACTGGTAGTTTTACACCCTAAAAACTAATTGTGTCTTTCAAGAGCATCAAACAAGATAAACTTTAGCCAAATTGAGCATGTGTTCTTCACCAGTATGTAATTCAGTGTGTTAGTAATAGCTCATTAGTATATCTCTAGACACAATATCACTACAAATACCAATAAGCCAAGGCAGGCAAATCCTCTGAAACAAGAGAATGCTGAAGTCTAATACCAACATTGTGGATAAAAATCGATAGTGTGACTGCAAGTAGCACTGTGTAGACAACACCCTTGAGGTCCATTCAGCTGGAGTTTCATGCAGACGCGTCATAGGTGATCTGGTGGTAAACAGGGATGCAGCATGGACTCTCAAAAAAACAAGTTAGCTGTAGACTGTTGAATGGGGACAGCAAAGTAGGAATAAGTACTAAAAATATGTTGTATTTTATACATGTTATGACTGTGACTCAGCCCCTGGTCACCTGGCCTATCCCATCTCTACCTACTTCATCTTCATTTCACAACAGCTTGAATTAATATCCACATTTAGTATTCACATCTTGATTAACTTTCAGCATTGACTTCTTTTTTTCTTTGAGCACTTAGTCCTTATCTCTGATCTGATCAAGTTTCAACCATATGTAACTCTGTTCTTGTTCACAATAGTGCTTCCTTGTTACCCTCATTCCATCAACCAATTTTCCTTCTTCCATCCCTTTTTCACACACTCCACTTTTCACTTGATGCCTTACTGAAGGCTGTTCCTATATTTGGAATGGGTTCCTCACACTTACAGTTTGATATGAACTCTCAAATTTTCTTTTTCTTCCCTCAGTCCTATAAACACAAACACTTAACAGTAATGTGGTTATCATCCATAGAAGTTTAACATTTGTATTAATTGTATTACACTTCATATAGGGTCATTATTTTATTGCTTTTGATTGAGGGTTTTGTCGGTGGTCACTTTACATAAAAAGTTTCTTTAGTAAAGGAGAACTGCTTTATTGATCACTATTTTTGAGGTACCTATAATAACTTTAAGGCAGACACTGTTGTCAAGCAAACCATTATAACCTCTCTCTCACAGCCAGGCAAGGGGTAGGCCAGTTTCATTCAAATTATCAGCAGGAATGTTCTGCCAGTTGGATCCAATTTTGATTATCAGAACTAAAACCAAAACAAATACTCCCTGTGTGTCATGATTGCTCTCGTTCTCTACCAGTGAAGGATGATTAGATCAAATACATCTGAGTGACACTACCCAAAGGAGTCAGTTCAATTTGAAACAACACTGAAAGCCTAAGTGATATGTTACCAAGAGAATCACTAAGCTTAAGTAGCAGGTTCTTTTATATGTCTATCTATTTCTAATAATACACTCATCTCTTATAATCCTATTATAAAATGTGACATATTTTGCTACTATTTGTAGGGGTTTTTCATATGCTAGCAGTATAATACAGCTTTCAATTGACCAGTTGTGAAATGCTTATGTAAGTGCTAATAACAGAATATTTACCGACAGAGGTTAATAATAAAATTAACTACTTTGTGCAAAATTCAGATCCTGACTTCCCCCCTAACTTGGGATGGATGTGTTGGATTCTCTATTTTCACTCAATTACTAGATCTATAAATTTTATAAATGTCTTATAAATCTTTCCCCTGTAAAAATGGCACTTGTTCTGTCAAGGAGTTCATTGATTAAGAAAGGAATCAAGAATATGTAAAAATAAGGTCTGATTCTGGTTTCAAAAGCTGAGGAATATTTAGTTTATTCGGAGTGGTGCAATACAAGTGGCTATTGATTTTATGTCTGAAATACATTGTACCATTAATTCAATAATAACACAGCCAAATTTGGGGTTGGCTGCTGCATGTAAGATGTCATGGCTCTTCAAACAGATTTTTAAAAACACTTTTCCTAACAGGAGGCAGAACAACTAACTTGGAAATTCCAGGTTTTCCTAATGACCTTGCACTTGAATAGCCTCTTTAATCCCCAGTGGGCCCCGGTGGCTCTTAATCAGCAAAGTGGTTTAGAACAGGATGTAAAGACTCCTTCTCCAATTGAAACTGCATGGTAGAAAGAGTAGGTAAGTGGTATTATTTCATAACTACACCAAATCCAAAAATTCAGGGAGGCATTCTGTAGGAAGTAAATGGAACAGAAAAGAAGATTATTTTTCTAAAATATGCCTGTAGATGTATGAATTTTAGTTGTAGTTTTCAATACAGGTTTTGTCTACAATTCTTGCTTAAGTAGCTTTCTGTTCTAAAAAATAAAAAGAATCTGTTAAATTTAAATTTTTCAGGCTCAAAGACATAAATAAAAAATAAGAAATTTTGTCTTGCAAAAAATGTACTGTAAGATGAATAGCAATAGGAATGAAACTCTTTCTGATACTGTAGGTATAATCAGAATGAGCTATAGGTTTTTCATTTAAAAGTATAATATGCACATTCTATCTGAAATATGAAGAAATTTCTTTTTCAACTGAAATTTAACCTCAAGCAATACCCAGGTACATGAAAAATCTTAATTCTTCTGATGCTGCTTAGCAGCCATTTAGTGGTCAATAAATATTGGTCCCTAAATGCACTACACCCTGTAGTTTGTCTTGAACTCTCAAATAATGCATTGGCCTCCAACTGTTGGCAGTGCACCGTGCTAATATTAGCAAGAAACATCGTTCATGCTAGTAAATGTGAAGAGTATTTAAGTTTTTGTGATCTAGAACATAAATAAACTGCTACTTCAATATTCTCTATTCAACACTCCCTCTCTTACTCTCTATGGCAGTATTTACATCTTCCTACTGAGACATATTATGGCATTCATGACAGTCCAAATTAAATACATGTTCAGGGAGTGTCACAGTTCTCACCCAAATCACAGTCCTGTGAAGAATAAAAACTACGTCATGAAAAAAGCCCCAAAAACAAAAACAAAACCTAGAGTTCATCCTTCCTGGGTTTTCCTTCAAACTCTGTGACTGCAATAACTCAAAGGCATCCCAGTTCTTAAATTATCTTTTCATTTTTTTCACTTAAGTACTTATAGAAAAGGCAATTTTGCAGCATGCTCATGTAATTTTTTTTGAAGAAAAAATAACTTCATTACATTACAATAATTTTATTTGCACCAAAGTGAAATTTAACTTTTTAGGTAGTGCAAACAAATATGTTTATTCTATTAATTGTGCTATTAATTATTGCATTCATTATCTCATCCTTTTTTTCTTTTAAGTTTACAGTATGAGCTTAATGTAGAAAGAGAGAGAAAGGCTTTATTTTTGAACACTCCCTGATTCCAAGAAATGCAGTCCTGCACTCTATATCTTTGTCTCCTTTGAGCTGTGGTTGTTAAGTGAAAGTTACGATACACTGCCTGATTTCACTGTTCCCACCAATATGGCATGACTCTGAAAACTTTGGAATGAAAGAAGACATGAATAAAACGTCTTGCATTCCAGAGCAGGGGGTATACTCAAGAAAGGGAGGAAGCAGTGGGGAGAGGAAAACTAGGGCTTTGTCTTCCAAAGCATAACAGCATGTTTATAATAGAGAAAACACATACCCTTTTAAAACTGACTTGATTAGAAGAAAATTACTTTTAGCCGGCTACTGAAATCCCTAAGCACATGCTGGTTTGTTTAATGGGAACCGATTTTGAAAGCATTTATGGAATGTATAGAGGGATCCTGTCTGAAAACGTATACCAGGAAGGCATACCAGCTGCAGTTATTCCCTTCATCCTCACTGACATTAGCAATTTAAGATTTAGCCAAGCACAAAACACCCATGACCTTCTGAGCCATGCAGTCCCAAAAGAAAGCAGAGTTGAGCTTTGCAGTTAGTCAAGCCATCATGAAGAAACATCGTTGTGGTACAGAAGACCTAAAATAAATCTGCAACAGTATTGAGAACTGAGACACAGTCAAAGAAGAAAAGTCATAAATCAGTGTTTTCTCTCATATGTTGCAATAGTCTGTTCTGAGGAACTTCACCCCTGTAAAGTTAGCCAAGGAAAAAGACTGAAGAGGATTGTAACTCAGCATGTTTGTCAGTGGTTGTTTTCTCTGACATAGATTTTTCTAGCTTTATAAATAGTTCAGCAGCAAATGTTGAATAATACTTCTACCTGGTTTCTGCCTGAAAAAAATATCCATAGCTTACACAAACATCTGTGTACTATATGACTCCAAATAATTCCTGATATAAAGACAGAATAGTTGCTCTTAAATGCCCTTTCAGAATCTTGGACAAGAAAATTATAGTGCCATTACCATTCCAGCTCTCTAGGCTACCCGTTTTTAAGAAGTATCTGTTCATTATAGGAAAATATTTCCTGCTTAAAGTGTTTTTCATTTTTTTCTTTTTTGTTTCAAAGCACAATATACATACAGATTTTTTTATTATTATTATTTCTCTAGTTAACCTCCTTATTAATAGTCCTTTGTTTTTTGTTGTTAGTCAGAACTTTTTGAGTGACACAGTTTACAGCATGACTCTCCAAACAAATACATGAAAGTGACTCAAGGGAAGTGTGAATAGAGCAAGGGAGACAATGATATGTTGGAGGCAAAATGGGTGTGGGAATTTCCTAAGTTAAATCACTAATTTACAGTTCTAAAACCTACTCCAGATGCTTTAGTGTGGGACATTTTATTACAACTTTCTCAGATTGGAAGAATGTCAACAGAGAGATGGAGAAAAATTCCCAAAGCAGTTTTTTGGTCTTTTACTTTTAATGAGTAAAGCACTGTCAAGGAAAAGAGCATTCCTAGGCTCAGAGGTTCCTGATGAATTCTCTTGTCCCTCAGAAATCACATAGACAAGGAATATCATCCCATGTCAAAATGCTTCTTTAAGGTGTAAGGTATTCAGCTACTGCAATTACAAATTTAAAAATGGTTTGGGATAAACAGAAATAAATTGTGAAGGCAAATTAATTATTATTCACAACAGAGCAAAGAAGAATATCCACCTCAACACCTGAATTAAATTTTCTAGAGAAAGGTTTACTCATTATAATAAAAAAATGATATTCTTTGAAAAAATATACTCATGGTTAAAATTGATTTTATGATACATAAGTCTCTACAGGTCATCTTGTCCACATCAGTCTTCACAATAAGAGAAAATTTCCTCCTGAGAAGATGAAAAGATGGGAACTTGCCCAGATGGTTCTTTTGAGTCCTTGGCATGTTTTTTTGCCTCCCTCCACAGGGAAAACATAAGAACGAATTATGATGAATGTTGCCAGCATTCTTGGCAGAATTATAAAATATATTTAGCCACTGAGTTCATAGTTCTAAATAATATTGTTATAGATGTGCTTCATTAATGGTGTTCATAATACTATAAAACTTTTGAATGCATCATGAAAGTTAAAGAACTCCCCAGGGTACGCTAATGTAAGCAAAAGAGATTCAGGGTTATTTTTCACTCTCATTTTAACAAGACCAAGAACTATTAATAAAAAGTGTTAATACATAATGAAAAAGTTTCTCATCGTCATTACCAAACATATTTTTCATTGATCAAGCTACAGTTATATGTGAATTATTTTAACCCGATTAAATTCACATCTCTCACACAGCATTTTATTATCTTTTTATTTATTTCCCTATCTTTCTAAGACATTATTGTGAAATAAGGACTTTTCTCCTCTTTTTATTAACTTGAATAATTAAGTATTTTACAGCTTCATATCATGAGAGGATTGTATTTCTGATAGAGAATGAGAAAGAAAGAAATCTGTCATTCATATAAATACCATGCCCTCTTCTATCATCTCTCTGACAGACAAACATATTCTATGTTGATAATCTCCAATACAAGGGTTTCTTCATTCTCCTGGGCTGTGACGGACTACGTACTGTTTGATTTTGTCATTTTTAATTTGAATGTCAGAGAGTTACTTCATCTCAGATGAGCAAAAAATAAGTCAGGTCTCATTTGCACCCTTATTCCACTAAGAAAATCGTACATACATACTAACGTGTTGCTAATAAGAAAAGCCATTTATTGTGGTTGGCGTATTGGAACAATATTGTTTTCCTTTGGCAAATCTCTTTCACTGAGTGAAATGCAGTCTTCCTGTAGACTTTGCTTCAGAAATGCTTGCAGATGATCCCTCAGTCATGGTGTTAGGTCAATCTAAAGCTAAGTTTTTGTCATGTGCAAGCAAAGCTCCAAGGAGGGTCAGCAGAGAGTATGGTTGTCTAACTCGGAGTACACAAAATAATGCAATTCTTTGCATATACTATATTCATAATTTGGGTTTGATAGTTTTCATTCACTGAGTAGAAGTTTTCACTGAATCTTCCACAATTATCTCTCTGCCCTCCTTCTTTCTCCAAAAGATTATGTACTTCAGATCACATATAATGTGAACAATACATGGTACAGGAGGAAGCCAATCTTAAAGAAAAATCTCTGAATGGAAAAACGAAAAAATAAAAAGATGAAGCTTTTAGGGCATATGGAGAATATTCAGAAATGCCCTTTATTTTTTCATAGTACCTGACTAAGCTGAAGGATTTAAGGTGTTTATCCAATTTACTGAAAACTTTTAGAGGAAGGTAGCAAGCATGGTATCAATGGACCTTAAAAGATCACCAGGCTCAACTCCTGTCCTTAAACAGGGTCAGCTAAACCTGTAAAATTTTGACAGATAGTTGTCCAGCCTTAAATATCCCCAGACAGATACATGATTTTATCTCCTTATTCCAACACATTTCAGGGCTTAATCATAACTTACCATTGGAATGTTCTAATGACAAATGCAAATCTCCAGTTTCTTGCCTGTTTTCTGTACGTATTTGAATACTTCTTCTGTGCTTGCCATTACTTTTCTCCTCTTCAGCCTAACCAATAACAGGTTTTTGCAGCCTGCCCACATTTTCAAACAGCTATTAAAAGAAGATGAAAGCAGTTTCTACCAAATATCCGTATAAAATAGTAATTCTTTTAGGAAAGGGGAAGAGAAAGAGGTCAGAACTACACATTCTTCTATTAAACCCACATTCATTTCATGGCTTCATTAGGAGTTGCACTTGCTGCTTGGACATTAAACAGGAAACGTTTACAATGAGATTCTAAAGAGAGCTAAAGGAGTCTATGTCCCCAGGAAAGCTGCTTTTGACCTGTGAAAGAGGCTGAATAATTTTATTGTTCTTTGAATTATAGATTGGATAAAAGAATGAAGTACAGGTACACTTGCTGGTAACACTAAAGAAGCATGAAAAGCATTTCTGTTGTATGAGTCCAGAAGCATTTATGAAGAGAAAGAGAACTTTTTCCACTACTTAAGAATTAAGAAAAGAAACTTACTGGAGAGTTATGTTGTCAAATGTTTTTCATCATTTGATGTATCAGCAACAGAATTTGGGGAGGTGCTTTGAGAAAAATAGTGTATGTGTCTATGTACATTCAACACCCCTCTAGAGGCACTCCTTCCTCACACTGTCATTTGGGCTGCATTCAGTGTGTAAGATGCTTCACAGGGATAAAAATACCATGTTTTTTTGATATTGCAGAAAACAGTACTGTTTAACAAGGGAGACTGAACAGTTTTGGAAAGAGCTATGATACTTGGGCTAATGCTGAGAGAAGGGGAGGAAATGAAGATCAGTCCTGTACAACTGGATCTCTCTTTTCCTATGTGTGCCAGTACACAATATAAATCACTGTAAGGTTTCTAGTATTCCTGTTCCAACAAAAAAAAAAAAATACATTTTTTAAAAAGTATTTGAACAGCAAACTTCCATAGAGAAACTGATGCCCAAAGCAGAAATCAAAGCTACTGTTCTGAGATTTTATGGCAAGATTTTTTATATCTTTCCTATAGATCTCAAGGAGAAATCACTCTTCAAGTAACTGTAATGTAAGTAAACCTCATGTTTCCCAGAAGGAATTGGAAAATATTTACATGGGATTGGGACTCTTCCTGCTTGTTGTTTTGTTTGTTTGTTTTTTTCTTTTTTATCTTCCACAGGAGATGATTTTATACTCACTCTCATCTTGATAGCCAAACCTGGACCTGAATCAATTTACTTAGTAAATAACTTTTTCAAATCAAAAACGATTTTCAGCTTCACTGCAAAAACTGAAACCACAAGGAAAGCCAGGGAGCCTACTGGTACAAGTGACTGTCAGCACACTCTCCCTTTTGGAGCCTAAAATTATTTCTATAGTGCTAACAGGCATATAATAATAAAAAGTCACTACTTTAAGAAAGAAAGACTTAAAAAAAAGATATGCCACTGATTTTCTTTCTCAAATGAGGGAGGGACAATTTGTATTATGTGATTTGTCAAAAGATATCAAGCATATGTTAAAATATATATTAAAAGTGATATACTATTACTTAGGGACTGAAGAAGTACTGGCTTAGTGATCTTGTGGTCTACCGGGTGCTGATGGGGTCCATCTATTGGAAAGAAAGGACAAGCATCTTTGGTCATAGGCTTCCAAGTTGGTGAAAAGGACTTAAAGACAAAAGCTTCTAGGGGAGAGGAACCTCAAGCCATCCTACTACTACCAGCTTGATGCCGGTGCTAGCAATAGATGCCCAAAGCCTGCAGAAGGAACACAGATCAGCAGAAAAGCACCTGAAGAGCAGCACAAAGGAATTCCAGCCATTCCAGCCAGTAAGTCAGCTTTACTGGGGCTCAACTTAAATTTCTCTATACAAATGCCCGTAACATGTGGAGTAAAATACATGCACATACTTGCAGGGCTGTGGTCTTATTGGCATCACGGAGATGTGGCGAAATGGATCCTGTGACTGGAGTGTTGGAATGGACAGATACAAGCTCTTTAGGAAGGTTAGGCAAGGGAGATGAGGAGGAGGTGTTGCCCTTTATGTCAATTACCAGCTGGAGTGTATGGAGCTCTGCCTGGGGAGGAGCTGAGCGAGAACTTTTGGGTCAAGATTATAGGGAATGCAGGGATAATATAGTTGGAGTGTTCTGCAGGCCACCCGGCCAGGAAGAGCAACCAGGTGAGGCCCTCCATAGGCACATAGGAGCAGCCTCATGTTCACGAGCCCTGGTCCTCATGGGGGACTTCAACAACACTGATGCTATCGGAGGGGTAACAGCAGGGCATAAGAAATCCATGAGGTTCCTGGAATGTGTTAATGATACCTTCCTTCTCCAAGTCATAAAGGAGCCAAGGAGAAGTGCTATGCGGGACCTTGTTCTCACCAACAAGGAGGTGCTGGTGGGGAATGTGAACCTCAAGGGCAGTCCTGGCGGCAAGGGCCATGAAACAGTGGAGTTCATGGTAATGGTTTTAAACTAAAAGAGAGTAGATTCAGAATAGAGATAAAGAAAAATTCCTTTACTATGAGGGTGAATGAGGTCATAAGACACTGAAATTTGTTGCCCAGAGAAGCTGTTCAAGGTCAGTTTGGATGAGGCTTTGAGCAACCTGGTCTAGTGGAAGGTATCCCTGCTCATGGCAGGGAAGCTGGAATTAGATCCATCTTTGAGGTCCCTTCCAATCAAAACCATTCTATGTCTTGATGATCTTAAAGGAAGAGACCGCTGATGTTTGTCATTGTATGCTAAAGATGGAAGTCCAATCAACAGAGTTAAGTTAATTACAAAGCAATGATGGATGTTTTTATTGATGCCAACATAAATATGCTTATATACCTTTTACAGACTGGTCTTAATTCCCTGATATGACTTTACGAGGAGGAATTTTTTAACCTAGCAATTTATGAAAATACAGGATGATATGGCAAGGACAATTTTGCGAGCTTTTTACTTAGGTATAATTTGGATGTACCTCCGCAGAAATATGTTAAAATATTTCTTTATTATCACCTCCTGACACTAACAGATTTTTTTTGTTTCCAACAGGAAACATTTTTTTGATCTTCTATACCATCAAAAGAAAGAAGGTAATTATGGTAAATATTGCTTATGAGGCTTATTAACTATAACAAAAAAAGTTTGGACAATAATTTCTTTTTCCAAAAGGAACTTGATCTAGTCACCAGATGAATATAAAATTGTATTTAATATGTTTTATACTGTTCTAGATTAGCTGGGTTTAAATCATAAAGTTAACATTATTTAATGTGATAAACTAATTTTGATAATATTTCTTCTAATGGGAAAATTTCTCCTGTAATGAGAGGGAAAGGAGTTCAGTTAAGCTTAAAAGTAACTAGTCTATAGGTGGTTGAGGAAGCATTTCCTCACACATGCATATGTATTTAGGACCTGCTTTTATTATACTTATTGGTAAAGTTATTATTTCATTAGGATTGAGTCTTGTTTTCTCATCTGTTTTGTTTACTTCTTAGATCCTTAAGGTGGGAGAATAGGGGAACTGCAAGAAGTAGAAAAATGGAGGAAAAAGTAATGTTAAGGCCATGAACAAGAAATGTGCTTATGTGAGAAAGGAATATAATTAAACATTTCTGAAGGAGGAATGTATGTGTAATATGAAACTAGATCAATGAGAGTGACAATTTGTAAGCACAATCATAGCTCTGTTGATGTTAAGACAAATGCACCATTTTACAACTTGGCCTATGTTTTCTTTTCCTATATCACTGAAAACAATCACGCTTATTACCTTCCTTTGTGTAATAATGTTTTAGCTAGACAGCTGCTTCAACTCAGTCCATGATGATGTCAATGCTATAAGATTTACTAATTCTAATCGTTCTTACAGAAATACAATTTTCCAAATGGATAAGAGTTTTAAATAGATGCCATCTAGAGTGTTTCAAAAAAGTGTTTCCTTCTGATAGCTTTTTAATTGATGAGTACATTTCTGGAATGACAAGGTAGAGTGAGGACGAGTGTAATTTCTGCAACTGTGAAAAGTCAAGTTAATCTTTTGGGATTTGGTGATTGGGTCAAAATACAGGCAATCACGGTACTTTGATATGCTTTCCTTCAAAAGAATTTTGAGTAGGTGTAGCAGATGGTTTCTAATGAAATTTGAGTGTCCCAATTAGTTTTTATTTAGTAGTTGGCTTTTTTTTTTAAAGTGACAGAAATTAGATGGGCAAATGAAAGAAACTATACCTCTGTTGACAGTCTGTAGCTGGAGGAAAACTAATGGAGTAAGTGAAGAGAAAAAATTAGATGAAATGAGATCTTCCTGTGAAAAGTGTCCTTTTTTTCTTCTCAGAGTGGAAATATGGTCATTAGAAAGATATTTTTCTTCTTTGAGATTTTGGTGTTGATAACTATTTTTAAGTTACTGTGTTTTCTACTGTTATTAAAAATTTGACACCTGAATGTCTAAGAAATTAATGTATTGTTCCCTACTCAGTGGATTTGGACAATTAATACAAAGCATACTTTGAAAAGACAACATTACAAACTAGTACATTTTACACATTTAATCTGTAATTTTACTTCTCTTTCATGGTGAGCAACTCAAGTTTAGGTAAAGTAGCAGTTACATTTCCATCTCCATCCCTGTCTGCAGATCTGGCTGATTAGCATCTAATCAACAAAACATGCTATGGTTGCAAAACAGATCTTTCTCTTTCTTTCTTTCTTTCTTTCTTTCTTTCTTTCTTTCTTTCTTTCTTTCTTTCTTTCTTTCTTTCTTTCTTTCTTTCTTTCTTTCTTTCTTTCTTTCTTTCTTTCTTTCTTTCTTTCTTTCTTTCTTTCTTTCTTTCTTTCTTTCTTCTTTCTTTCCTTCTTTCTTTCCTTCTTTCTTTCCTTCTTTCTTCCTTCTTTCTTTCTTCTTTCTTTCTTTCTTCTTCTTCTTTCTTCTTCTTCTTTCCTTCTTTCTATCCTTCCTTCCTTCCTTCCTTCCTTTCCTTCCTTCCTTCCTTCCTTCTTCCTTCTTCCTTCCTCTTCTTCCTCCTTCTTCTTTCCTTCCTTCCTTCCTTCCTTCCTTCCTTCCTTCCTTCCTTCCTTCCTTCCTTCCTTCCTTCCTTCCTTCCTTCCTTCCTTCCTTCCTTCCTTCCTTCCTTCCTTCCTTCCTTCCTTTCCTTCCTTTCCTTCCTTTCCTTCCTTTCCTTCCTTTCCTTCCTTTCCTTCCTTTCCTTCCTTTCCTTCCTTTCCTTCCTTTCCTTCCTTTCCTTCCTTTCCTTCCTTTCCTTCCTTTCCTTCCTTTCCTTCCTTTCCTTCCTTTCCTTCCTTTCCTTCCTTCCTTCCTTCCTTCCTTCCTTCCTTCCTTCCTTCCTTCCTCCCTCTCCTTCCTCCCTCTCCTTCCTCCCTCTCCTTCCTCCCTCTCCTTCCTCCCTCTCCTTCCTCCCTCTCCTTCCTCCCTCTCCTTCCTCCCTCTCCTTCCTCCCTCTCCTTCCTTTCCTTCCTTTCCTTCCTTTCCTTCCTTTCCTTCCTTTCCTTCCTTCCTTCCTTCCTTCCTTCCTTCCTTCCTTCCTTCTTGACATTTGCATCATGATTCTGCATCTATTGATGTGTTTAATGTGTCTGGAACATAATAATGTTTGTTTATTATTAGTGTACTAACAGCCTAAAACATATACTGAGCACTAAAATAGCAGAAAGAAAGGTTTTTTCTCCCTAGCTCACTCTTTCTAAGTTGAGTGAAGTACTACTTAATCATAGGCAGTTGTCCTCTGACTTCTTTCTGTTTATTGCTCTGAACACAGAGTACTGGATATTGCCATATGTATTGACTATTGGTGATTTAGGGTTGCTCCCAAAGACAGAAAGTTGAAGGAGAAATACATGAGAGAGAATGCAACTGAAAGGGCAAGATGAAGTGATTTGTCACTTTATAATCTGTTGAAATATGGCAGGGTTATATATGCATGTTAGTAGCTGAAAAAAAAAGTGAAATAGTAAGAGTGACTGTTCCGCACACGCTCTTTTAGTGCCCCTTAAAATATAAGTTTTCTTATTTTAGGGTACAGAATGCATGAAACTAAGTTGCTATAGGAACCAGTGGCAATATGAATTGGACTTACCTAGAAAAGCTGCTATTCTAATTTGTATTTTTCTTCTGTTTCCACATCAGATTTTAGGTATTTATTTATAACCATATAAGGAGAAAACAGTGTAATACTGAATTTAGCTAAAAGAAGAACCACTCTACAAGATGGGATATGGAGAGCTGATGTATTTTCCTTTTCATTTACTGGGTAGTATTTCTAATTGGAAAAAAAGCAATCTGATTTAAAAGCTGATATGAGTCAGCATAAACAAAGTTCCTAAAACAACAAAGCAGCATAATTATCTACAACTCTAAAACTAAATCATCATGCCATTACTCAAGTTTATTTAAAAGCCTTAAGAAGACTTCCTAGGGAGGCTCATTTCCATCCAAATCCAATCTATTGCAACTGTAACTCCACCCTATTTGTAAGGCCTGGTGGGACACTTAGGACTTCTGTTGTTTATGAGGTATTGCAGTGTAAGTAATTTGCCTGCGTAAGAGATCTATAGCTTGAGGGTCAAAGGTCTTGATCGCCTGTGACCCAGAAACAAGTAATGTTTAGCCTTTCTGTGTACATAAAGTTTGGCCACTTTGAAACCTTTGAATGTGCCTGTGCTGTGCCCCTGCAGCTTTACGTGACTCTTCTCTCAACAGTAATTGTTTTAAAAATTCCTTTAAAAATAGTATGTTGCAGGGAATGCTTGGCCTCCCAGATTACGAATAAAAGACATTGACTGTCACAATCAAGCTCTCAGGAGTGGATGATACACTTGCCTAATAATTCGTTGCTTTAGCACACTGTGTAAGCAGTAGCCTAGACTGTAATTTCAAAGATAAATACTTTGTGGTTTTAATGACCTGTGCAACTTTGGGAATGGTAATTAGCTTTGCTGGTTTTAATGTGTTCCATAAACTCAGTGTACAAGAATGCAGCATACATAAATAACTTACACGTTACCTGAGGAAAGAACTTAGTTTGGTTAACTTCAGGTATTTCTCAGAGACAAGAACGGATTTTGCCAAAAAAAGCCTGGAATTTATCACTGCAGCTGCTGGATTAGGCAGCAAGGGAAATCAATGCAAAAATATCTTAAAAATTTGAACACAAACAGGAATTTTAGTGCAGTGTCCTTCCTAGTCTTGAGTGTGATCTGAGAAACGTTTTAACTCTTCTTATTTAAAGTATGATAACCACTCTGTGATGGTCTCTCAAGGTTCTTGGCACTGAAATTTTTATAGTGAGCTGAATCTTTCCCTTGCCTTGGGCCTTTGTGGCTACTGTGTGCTCTGTTAGAAATATATAGCCTAAATCCATGTTAGGCAGAGTAGTTCTGAGAACAGTCAGTCAAATTTCATAGGTCTCCAATTTGCAGGTTTCTTTTCACTACTGATGAATGGAGGCTCATGGCAAAACAGTGTGTTAAAACAAAAAAACCTGATTATGTAGTGGAACTAGCAAATGTGTTAATGGGGAAGAACACTCAGTTGTTGGTGAGAACAATGGCAGAACAATCAGTTGTTCATGATATAAACTTATTTTCAATTCTGAGCAGAAAATATCTCCTTGACATTACTCCAGCAAAGAGCTTCTCATATGCAGCTATGTTAGTCTCTTTCACTGTGTACAGCTGAAACCTCGCGATATACAGCATGGTGAAGTGTGATTAGGATAAGAATTTACATTTGGAACTCATGGCAATTCTTACAAGTCATCCAGACTTGGTGTCTAATGGATATTCTGCAGAAATGGAGTGTCCATATTTTTTCAGTTATATGCTTAATCAGCTGATATAAGCCAATAAAATTATTTTAGTTGACTAAAGTTTTCATGTGGGCCCAATCTGTGAGCTACTTCCTTCTCAAACTTGTCACACACTTCCCTTTTTTTTGCAACATTTTCTTATGGAAAGAGGGACTAAAGAAAAGCTTGGTTTGACTATTAAAGTTTCTATATTTTCTCCTCAAGGGCTGGGGCAGGCATCACTATTAGATGTGACTGTAAATAATTAGCAATTACCTGTGTAAAGCATATATGTTTAATTGATGACTACACCTTGTGATGGATTATTTATTAATGCTTCGATTCTTACTTTTGCTCAAGTTATCTCAAACTTCAGAGAAACATTTTCATGAGTTTCATTAAGCTAAATATCTTTTCTTAAAATGTAAAGCCCTGTGTTTGAACAGATGTTCATGTGGTTAAACAACAGCTCCCAACAGTGGGATCGAATGCATGTTTTCATGGCGCTTTAAAAGGTCTCTCTCCCCTTGCAACTTTGGTTATATCCAAGCTGCCTAAAGGTAGAATGACAACCGAGAAACCTAGATGGTAAGAAAAAGTAGAATGCAGTTCTGTATTTGGTCTGTAAATGATTCACATTGCCATTTTATTTGTTTCCATTGATATATAAAACTGCTGTAAATTGGAATATGTGTTTTTCTAACTACAAGTTATTTGCAGAGCATAACATGCTTTAGCAGTAGATACTAGTGTAGTTACTTAAGATAACCAGGTAATTATAGTTCTGAGACAGACATGGCATGCCTGCATTTACCGATTGTCATAGCTTAACTGTTGTTGTTATAGCTGTTTTATCTCTTTTATACACGGCTCATAGTCCTTCATAGATTAAATCCAACTATTAGTTTTCCGTGAAGAGATGGGGACTTACAGGTCAGTGCTGACTTTATATTACCATTTAGTTTTAAAGAAAGTCAAGTAGTCCATTTTTCCATTTTTCCATTTTTCTTTTTTTTTTTTTTTTTTGAAGATTCTCATAATAATAAGACTAGGAATATGACCCAAGTTCCCAGGCCCACACAGCAAATAAACGTTCGTGTCTTTTGGGAGTAGTACTACTACCCGACTTCTAATTTTGACTCATTATTCCAAGATGACAGAACATTTAGTCCTTTTGATGTATTATGCATGTGATATATGAGAAAGAGCGAGTGGGTGTTGCTTGGAAGTGTCCTCCATTCATCTGTAATATAAACAGGCCATACTTACTGCTCCGTAGGTAACCAGTTTCTGGCTCAGTGTTTAATCTACAGTCTCCTGGAATGAGTGTAAATTGGACCTGATTCTGTTTGTATTAGAAAATTATCTAGAGTTTGTAGAAATTCTAATGATTAACTGTACAGGATTCAAGTATGTATAACCTAAATTGAATGCCTTGCTAACTCCTTTACTCTATATATCATAGATGTCTAAGCAATAAATCATTCTAATCTTTGGGTTGGGCAGTGTGCAACAGACCTCTAAAACATCTTTTCTTTGTCTTTTAGAGACAACATCCAGTAGACTGAGGTTGATTAATTCAAAAGCTAACAGTTTCATACTTTGTTGGTTTTCTGCCTGCTCTTTATTAATGCATACCATCACTTATTTCAGTATCTTCTAATGATTTAAACACAGTAAATCATATTGGGATAGTGATTTGAAAATGTTTCTTCACATTTTCAATTCTCTCTTTGCTATCCAGTCTCTTAGAATTAGAAAACAGAAAACCAGAAGGTGGTGAGGGGATATCTGTGCTTCATCAATGGTATTTGTTTCATTATGTTCTTATTTGTATTGCATTTACCACCTCTTGCACCTGCAGCGTGACTCCTTTCTAGCTGTTCTACCTTGTCTTCAAATGACAAACTGTCACGCTGCTCAGTACAATGGCATCTTTCAATTTAATACTTTCTTTTCCATTCGAATTTGAAAAATATGTTCAGGTACTCAGTTAGGAGAAAACTTTTTTCTTTCTGCGTTTGCAAAAGGAGAATTTTCAAGGTGAATTTTAGAACTCCCCTCTTATGAACACTTTAAGATCTTGAAGCGTCTCTGTCTGTGATGCCCTGGTAGATGGTGTTTGCATATTCCAACATAGGTAACTGCTTGCAGAGCTGTGGCAGGCAACTGCAGTGTCTTGTCCACTCCTGTAGTGCTCTATTCCATTTTAATACCAACCACACACTATCCAATTGTTATGGTGGTTATCAAACAGATAAAAGCATCCTTTTCACTATAGAGCCAACCATGACAGTTGCTTTCCTCTTTTAGGATTAACTGCCTTCGCTTCATCTATTACAAAACTGTACGATATTTTCCTACCCTGCTCCAGCAGAGTTAAATCCCTAGGTAGATGATATCTTGAATATAAGTTGATAACATTTCCTTACCATTAGCAGGAAGAAATAACTCCTTTTTCTCTCACCCTCCCCTTGAGTACCATGTTGCACCAGCAATCATGTCTCTGACACACATGCATTTGTCTGGAACAACACTGCTTACCAAGTGCAAGCAGAATGCAATACAATATACAGGAACTTCAGCCAAGGAAATAGGTTGTGAAATGAATTTTTGAAGACCACATTACTTAAGCATTTTCATTTTGTAGCAGTTGTTAGTTACTCTTAAGTAGCTATAATTAGAGTAAATGAGTGGAAAAGAATTCATGAATTTCAGCTGTGACCACAGATACTATTGCCTTTACAAAACTTTACATACTGGTCAATATTGCATAATGAATAGTTTAACATGTGTTTAAATGTATCATGCCATACGATTCCAATAAGGTAACAGCTCTTGACTGTTGTTTTTTTATTATATTCCACAGTTTAAATATTTACCTCATAACTCTTCTTGTTAGGTAAGGCCTCAGAGGTGCTTGAAATAATAACCAAGCAGCAAAGAGTTGCAGAAATGAGGCTTGTTACCTTCTTGTTGGTTACTACACTCTTGGACAAATTAGCTCGCTAGTTAAACAAAGCAAATTCATACAAATCCATTCATGTCATTTGTGTATAGGCTCTATCCTGGGAAGTTGAAAACGAGAAGCAGAAACGGGGCAAGCACAGGAAGCCACAACTGGCAGCTTGGTAATTAATATTGCTAGAGCTCTTATCTGAAATGCACAGAACTTGTAAGATCAACACAATTTAAATTATACTGACATTCCTGAGTCCATATTACTTACAAGTTTGAGCACTGTGGACTTAAACAGTAGCAAATGCTTTCTGATTTATAGCTTCTCTTGCTGAGGATTTTGATGACAAAAAGTACTAGTAAACAGGACATGTTCATGCCTATACCTTCTGAGAGAAGGATCCTTGCCACACATTTTGTATTTTTTTAGATATGAGAGCTAGGTCATCTGAAAAGAAGTGCATATAGTACTAATGAAAAAATAATTTGTTTTTCTGGGAAGCTTTGTGGGGAGCAGGTGAGGAGAAAAAAAATCTAGTTTGGCAGGTGTACATCTGATGTGACCAGCACAACACAGTATGTAAGAATTTGTTACCTTGAGTTTTGTAAACAAGACCATATCCTCAAAAAGAGTATTTAGATCTAACTAGAAGCATGACACTCACTGAAACAGTTACAAGTAGATGTCTTATTTTCATTAGCACTTGCTTTAGTTTATCGGTCACCTTACATTTCTGCTAGATAAGCATTCTCATTTCTTAACTTCCATTGAGTTTTAATTTGTTTTAAGCTTTCTGAAGCCAAATGCCTGAAGTAAAGACAACATTGTGTTTGCAAGAAGACTACATCTTACTTGGTCAGTTGACATTTTCTGATCTTTGATCTTAAATTCAAAGTGAGCAGGACTTAAAGTGATCTTTTATGATATAACAGAGAGCTCAAACTGAAAACCATGAATCTTGCAAGAGCCGGCAGCATCCAACGACATCTTAACCACAATTCCAACTGAATATTTTATCTTATATATACACATTTTTGCTGATGAATGTACTTTTCCAGAAATTACCATCAGCTCAATGACTTTGATAGATGTCATTGTCTGTTGCTCGTCAGGTGACAGTGCATCTGATGTGCTGACTACTACCTTTGGCCCATTCAGAAGGTTAATGTGCTGCTACTGCAACTGTGTTTTTCTTGATCTGCTTCTTACAGACATTTAATATAAGCTACTGTTCGTTGAAATGCAAAATGCTTTCAGTCCAGTGGTGTAATAGGAAAAAAAAAGATGGGAACAGTGGCATCCAATCTTATCCTAGCAGCAGCAGTACCCTTCAGGTGCTATAGTGCAGTTTTGAGTCTTTTCTTATCCCCAGACTGGAGGACTAAAGTGTTCATGTGTCTTTATTTCTTAAGAAGCTTATGCACATAAGAAGTTTCTAGATTGTCTGTGTGAGTCAGATAAGGCTTTAGGAACAAGGAGTCATTGCGGTGTTAGAATGCTATCCCGAAAACTAGTTCTTAGTAAGGGCAGATTTTGTGATACTAGCAAATTAGGCACTTTTTTAAAACATCACAATCTTTATTTTTACTTTATTTTTAAGTTCTGCAGTCAAGTGTAGCAACTGTAACTTTACAATGAGCCACAGGTTTATCACAAAAATCTATATAAATTGAAATACGCTTTCAATTGGTTTAGATTTCTCTTCAGCAGCAAATTTTTGTAATCATATAAGGAATATTCCTTGACTTAATGATTATTAATAAAGGAAGAAATTAATATTAAGAATTATTAGGAATGTAACAGAGGAACTAAATAGAAAACTTCACTGATTGTTTAAATCTGCAACAAGTGTACAAAGACTGTATGCTATCCTTTTTTTCTTCATTACTGTTATGGATAAAAATGTTTACAGAAGGAAAACAAAGATAATCAAATGTACAAAACTGTCTTTTGCATGAAGAAAAACCATACTCGCTATAACCTGCAGGTGATAAAAAGTAAGGAAAACTAAGTGGTATACGGAAGGAGATTAATAAAATCGGAAGTGTAGCGGAGAAGGTGCATAGAGATTTATTTCAGGTCTACTATATGAATGAAAGACCTAAAATAAAACCAGTGGTATTCAGAGCAAACCAAAGAAGATGGTTCTTCACACAACGTATTATTAAGCTGCCACATGGTATTATGGATAGTGAAAATTCACATAATCTCAAATCGTGATAGTTCAGATTCCTGGAAGAATAACAACTTAATAAACGTTATATAAAAAAAGATAACATTTCTGCTCAAGAAGTTTTTGAGCTGCACCTTGCTGACATCTAGAAAACATTATGGGGAAATATAGCTATATGCTTGCCTTCATCTTCCCCAGGCACCAGCTACTGGTGACTGCAGGAGTCAAGATAGCAGGCTAGACAGACTCTTTCCCCAGTATTTTCACTCAATGTACAAGCTGCATCTATTTCAGAAGTGTTTGAGGGTACCTAACAGAAAAACAGAAAGTACAAAAACATTTTGTACATTATGCTAAAATTTATCTCTGGAAAAAAATGTCTTGCCTCTGAAAAAGAAACATTACTATGAAGATACAGTTGTCTGAAAAAGGCTTCATGGGATGTTTATTTCTTCTCAATCACTTCTGGTTCAAACAGGTTAATATTGAAAAAACTTCTCTGCTTGGGAGTGATGCAGGCTACTGTGTATTCTGGTGTCTGTTAGGTTGGGATGGTAGGCAATGACTGTTTATTTAGTGATATGAGTGATATGAGAATTCTTAAACTCATTTAACCTACATAGACCATATCATCTCTGAAGGCACTTACATGTTGGTTTGATCACCTAGTTTTTAAATGACTAATACATGCATCAAACAATTTTGCACCTTTAAACAAAATATGCTTGGATTCTTTCAGGTCTTACTGGTTTCCAGAAGAAAATTCTAGAAGAAAATTCTAGTAGTGCCTGTTACATACGAGCAAAATAACTCATCTACTTTGATACATGATGAACAACTTACTACTATTATTATTCCTGTCTCCTCTCTTGCTTACTTAGTTCTCATGCCATAGTAATTTAAGTTAAAATGCTGTGGCAATAAGAGCAATTAAATAGTTGCGCCTTTTTTTCAATTTTTAAATGGAGAAAAGGAAGATCTCTTCATCTGTCAGCTGCTGGAGTTTGGGTTTTCTTGTTTTTGTCTTCAGATAACTTTGTATTAATATTTTTACTAGTTTATTAGTTCTCTTAATTCTGACTAATACTTGTTTTTCTGTTTCTTCCTTTGCCCTCAATATAATTTAAATTTTTAAGGTTTTACAAACCCTGCTAAATCACCTTTACAAATTCATGATTGCACTAGATTCAAAGAGGAATTTAAGAGGAATTTATTCATTTATTTATTTATTATTAGGAATTTATTTATTATTAGAAATTAAGAGGCATTTATTAAATTCCAGCCACAGGAGACATAATGCTCACAGATCTTGTCCTGCTGGGGGATTTCAGCCACCCCAACATCTGCTTCAAAGGTAGCATGGTGAGCTGTAAGCAATCCAGGAGATTCCTCAGATGCGTTGAGGATAACTTCTTAACCCAGGCACTAGGCAGACCTGCGAGAGGCGATGCAATACTGCACTTGATGGTCACCAACGTCAGTGAGCTAATTGGTGACAGCAAGATTGCAGCCTGGGCTGCAGTGATCATGCACTGTCAAGGAGATAGTCAATAGAAACTCTGGGAAACCGTCCTTATGGACAAAGGAGCAGAACAGAGCTGGCAGACCTTTAAGGATGCTTTCCATTAGCACAAGAGCTTTTAATCACCCAGTGTAAAAAATCAGGAAAGGAAGGCAAGAGACAGACATGAATAAATCGAGACCTGCTGGCCAAACCAAAGGGCAAGATGGGAATGCACACACAGTGGAAGGGGGACTGCCCTGTTGTGTAGGGATGGGGTCAGGAAGGCCAAGGCGCAGCTGGAGCTGAACTTGACAATGTATGCAAAGAATAATGAGAGGGGTTTCTACAGGTACGTCAGCCAGAAAAGGACAGTCAGAGAAAGCCTACCCTTCCAAAGAGAAAGATTGGCCAACTAGCAACAAAGGGTAAGGAGAAGCCTGAGGTACTCAACAACTTTTTTTGCCTGTGTTTTCATGGGCAATCTCTTCCCACACCTCTCAGGTGGATGGACCGCAAGACAGGGTCTGGGGGAGCTAAGTCTCTCCCACTGTAAGAGAAGATCAAGTCTGTGACCACCTGAGGAACCAGAGTATATGTTAAGTCTGCGGGATCTGGTGAGATGCATCCTAGAGTCCTGAGGGAATTGGCTGAGGTAGCTGTGAAGCCACTTGCCATGATATTTGAAAAGTCATGACAGTCAGGGGAATTCCCTGGTGACTGGAAAAAGGGCAACATTATGACCATTTTTAAAAAGGGTAGAAAGGAGGACCATGGAAACTGCTGATCTCCCAGCCTCACCTCTGTAACTGGGAAGATCATGGAACAGATCGTCCTAGAAGATATGCTAAGGCACATGGAGGAAAGGGAAGTGATTCAGGACAGTTAGCTTCACTAGGGAAAATCCTGCCCTACCAACATAATGGCCTTCTATAATGGAGTGCCTACAGTGGACAAGGGAAGAGCTACAGATATAATCTATCTGGACCAGTAAGACCTTGGACATGTCCCCACCTCAGCATCCTTCAGTCTAAATTGGAAAGCTATGGATTTGATGGGTGGAATATTAGATGGATAAGGAATCAGTTGGATGGTTACACCCAGAGGGTAGTGGTCAAAGGCTCAGTGTCCAAGTTGTGTCCTTCAGGGGTCCGTACTGAGACCAGTACTGCTTAATACGTTCATCAATGGCATAGACAGCATAATTGAAAGCACCCTCAGCAAGTTTGCCAATCACACCAAGCTGAGTTGTACAGATGATACACCTGAGGGATAGAATGTCATCCACAGGGACCTTGGCAGACTTGAGAAGTGGGTCCATTTGAACCTTATAATGTTCGAAAAAGCAAAGTCCTGCACATGGGTAGGGGAAATCCCCTCGGTATCAAGGCAGGTGAGGGGATGAAGGGATTGAGAGCAGCCCTGACGAGAAGGACTTGTGGTTACTGGTTGATGAAGAGCTGGAAACAATCCAGCAATGTGCACTCACAGCCCAGAAGGCCAACTGTATCCTGAGCTGCATCAAAAGAAGCTTGGACACCAGGTTAAGAGGGAGATGATTCTGCTTCTCTGCTCCACTCTGGTGGGACTTCACGTGGAGTACTGCATCCAGCTCTGGAACTCTCAATGCAAGAAAGACATGGACCTGTTGGAGCCGACCAAGCGGAGGGCAATGAAAATGATCAGAAGGATGGAACACCTCTGCTATGAGGAAAGGCCAAGTCAGGGCTGCGCAACCTAGAGAAGTAAAGGCTATGGGGAGACCTTTTTGCAGCCTTTCAGTACTTAAAGAGGGCTAATAAGGAAGGTGGAGAAACACTTTTTAGCAGATCCTGTTGCAACAGGCAAGGGGTAATGGTTTGAAACTAAGGGAGGGTAGATCTAGACTAGATCTAGACTACTATTCCTTGTATCTACAAGGAATAAATTTTTTAGAATGAGGGTGGTGAAGTACTGGAACAGGTTGCCCAGAGTGGTGGTAGATGCCCCATCCCTGGAAACAGTTCAACTCAGGTTGGACAGAGCTCTAAGCACCCTGACCTAGTTGAGGATGTCTCTGCTTATCACAGAGAGGTTGGACTAAATGACCTTTAAGGGTCCCTTCCAACCCAAACCATTCTATGATTCTACGAAATTTATTTTGAAAGAAAAAAAATACAGTGTAGTAAATGCTAGGTATCTGAAGAGAACAATCCTGGCCTTAGAGTCAGTTTCCCC
This sequence comes from Tapera naevia, assembly GCA_033556795.1. NCBI lineage: Eukaryota > Metazoa > Chordata > Aves > Cuculiformes > Neomorphidae > Tapera > Tapera naevia. Next base: position 8,248,259 of record JAUMJJ010000172.1, on the reverse strand, counting down.
TATTATATAGTAATTTTTACTACTGTTCCTCTTCTTCAGTGTTGCAAGGTAAAGCATTAAGCTAAGTGTTTTATTTGGGTGAGGAGGAATATTTTGGCAGTTTTTGGTGGGGTTTTGGTTTTTTTTCAGAACTAAGAATAAATATTTCCAGAGTCATATAGCTGCACATGAGATTGTTTCCCTGTTCAACAGTTGTGATTAGAGGGGAGAATAATAGAGAAATTTCTGTTCTAACAGAGGGAAAATAACCATTTAAGCCTTGTCCTCGCTTTCTGAATGCACATACCTGCAAGTTACCACTGTTTAAAACAGAGTATTTCCAGGAGACCTGTTTGTTTAAAATAATGTAACCTGCCTATATTCTTGGCTTACTTTCTTCTATTCAAAATAAGCGGTAATTTTTAAATGAAGAAGAAAGCATTTTTGTAATGACAGAATCAACTTGCTTTAAGCCTCATCTTGTCCTTAAATTACATATTCATTCTTACAGAATGAAGAAACAGAAAGATAAATTGCTGAGTATGCCAAGCTGGAAAAGGAGCACTTTCCTTGCTTTCAATACAAGACTGAACTTGGTGGAGAGCTGGAGACTGTTTTTGAAAAAAGTTATGTTGGAGATACCTTGCTATCAATTTCGCTGAGACCAAGGCATTTGAAAACAAATGTCTCTAAATTTCTTCATCATGTACTGTTCTGCCTAAAAAGCAGAACACTAGGGATGAAACTTTCTCACTAAGGACAGTGGAAAATATTGTTATTGATTTTTAGTTAACTTTTAATTTTACTAGTATTGAAATATTAACTTTCTTATTTCCTTAGGAAAACAAAACAAAACAAGATGCTAAATTATATCCAATGTGGAATGTTTTATAAAGCTGTGACTTGAGTCAGATTCACAGATAAAAATTTCTTAAACTTCTCTGCTAACTAAGTACAACATAGATTCTTAATTCGTTTTTACACTTCGGTCTTTGAATTGAAAACAAAATCTCACTGAAGGGAAATGGGAAAATCATGGGAATGGAGGAGGACAGTCTTTAGACTACAAAAAAAGCAATGCTTTCAGAGTTAAATTTCAGATGCCAAAGGTGGAAAATACCTATTTAAATCCAATATTTGTAGAATTAGAACTACAGTTTTTCAGCAGGTAACCCATCTTAAGCTACATTTTGATAACTGTCTGTTACCAAAATATAAGGCTACATGTTTTATTCGTTTTATTTTAATTACTCTGGTAGCACACATATAACTGAACTGCAAGACATTTTTCATATACAAAATACCAAATAGTAATAAAACTGCAATTCTGTTGGTCTTTTATATAAACAAAAGCAAAAAAAAACCCTCAGAGGCCTCAGCAGATCTAAGAAGCATTTGAGTTGCTTTCTACCAGTGCAGAATGATTACAAGTATGGGAGGATAACAAGCTGAAAACTTCTCATATACAAGTATAAGTAAATATTTTCATGAACTATAAATGTACTGTAAGAGTATTAGCAGTGTGCTTTCTACTTTCCATAGATGTCTTTGTGGCTTTCTGCATAATCTCTAGAAACAGTAAATGTGACACTGATGTATTCAGTGCCATTGTGCCTGTTGTATTAGGGAAAAAAAGACACTTCAGAATAAGATATTCTGTTTAAGATGCATTTGGACAAACCAGAGGGTAGGTCTGCCTGGGAAAATAGGATTTAAGTGTCTAGAAAACAAGATTAACCTTTTCCATTTGATCTTTGGTGAAATCATGTTGAACTGAGATGTTTCAGAGTTGACAGCTCCTGGTGTATTCACTTTTTCTTCATGTTACTGAACTGGAGAGCAGAGGCCACAGGCCCTGCTGCCCTTTTATTGTCTTATAGCTCTGTTGAGCCAATTCTCATGCAAGAACTTCTGCTGTGTATATTGAGTAGCTAAAGCTTCACTAATAGTATTTGGCATTATAATAGCTTTCTAGCCAAAATTATAGCAGAAGATTAGATGGATTCAAATCTCTGTGATTAATAGGATATGTTATTTCACACAATTTTTTCTTCTTTGAAGTAAGACTACATGATGACTGTCAATGTAGTTGTAGTCTTTGCTACTTCTTAGAATTATTGCCTCAAGTAGGTGGCAAAGAAAAGTAAATAACTCTCTTGGTTTAATAAAAATCAAGCATACACCTCTGTAGTTACGAGGTGATGTGCTACTTTTTACTTAATTATGTAATGATGAAGTCCACATACACAGTATAATTAAAAACATTAGTACTACCACAGTTGTGAAATTTATTATCTGTTCATGATTTTAAAAGTGGTAATTGGCATTCTAAACACAGAATAAAAATGCAGGCCTTCAAAAAATAGACCTCTCAAGTGGAAGCTGTATCTTGGTTGGCTCTCTTTCTACTCTGCTTTGCCCTGTACCTCCCCCTCAAAAGAAAAAAAACAACAAACAAAAACAGAAGCCCCACGAGGTTTTGAAGGCACTTCAAGGTATACTTATACTCATAGAAGTCTACATCTCGAACTTCTTTTGCCAAGTTTGTATCGACCTTCCCTGAGAAAATATCTCAGAATTTGAAAGTTAGACTTTTGAAGATCAAATTATTATTCCAGTAGTAATAGAGTAATTACTGTGGTGCTCCTTTAAAAAGATTTCACTCTCAAATGAAAATGAAAATGAAAATTAGAGTTTCTGACCTGGAATATATTATTTTTCTGTTTCTTGCTAAATAAATACCAACTTTTTAAATTTTCCAACCTTGCTTGTGTCTAAAACGCAATTACTTTCATTTAATTAGTAGCTTACTTTCTCACTTTGTAGAAAACGTAGCATTCTTTGTGGTGTATTTTGTAACAGCAAGACTGTATCTCAGCATTTCAGATCATCCAGCGACCAGGGGGTTGGACTAGATGATCTCCAGAGGTCCCTTCCAACCCCTTTGATTCTGTGAGTCTGTAATGAGTTTCAATCTTTTTTAAAAGTAAATATTTCTTTTACTGCTGTAAATAATACATTATTCTCAGTCTCTATAGTGACTTATGAAAAGTGCTTAAGAGTTTCTCAGAATTAGCAAACATAGCTCTGTTATCGAAGCTTTTTCATATACGGTTTGTAAGTATTACCAATGTTTTTAAAAAAGATTCCAAAACTTTAATTGATATGACTACCAGAGGATCTTATGGAAATAAACTAACAATCTTCTAATGCGATGCCAGCTTTGCTTTACTGATTGACTTCAGCAAATTGTAATGTGATTTTTTTTTGTCGTTCACCAATTCGATAATTCTCAGTAAAACCTGACATGTCTAAAAAATTGAGATCTAGCATAGCTTTAAATTTTTGTTCAATAAGGAGCTAAAAAGACAGAGCAAGACATGAATCTGAAATGAAAGTATGAAGTCAGTCAACAATCAAGCGCTCCTCTTATCACATATGCCACTATTACCTTTGCTCTATTTTGATAGTCAGTTTGCCAAGTTGGAGACTAATATCATTGATTTAATTACTTGCCTCACTTAAATTTCAGACCACCTTTTCTCCTATATTTATTGGACACCCCCTTATGATACTGGAGCTTCCTGGGACAGATTTTGCAATGCAGGTTCTCAGCATGAGATTTCTCTTCTGTAACTTTAAGGATCTCAAATTTAGCATATTGTTTCCTCCTGTTACCAAGAGAAAACATATTTTACTGTGTGTTCTAAAGCAAGTACCAAAGAAATGGAGAATGAATTCCCCTTTGGAAGGGGCCTAGAACTTTTCATTGACTGGAACGGGCAACTAGAAATTTGGCTTTAGACTGGAACTTTAATTTTGAGACAACAAAAGGGAGGTGAGATCCTCTCATGTGTTTTACTTTTTCCAGGTGTGGTTAGTTTTGCTGAATATCTGCCCACACATGACTACTGTTGAGAACAATTGTACTTCTGATTTTGGATTTCACATTCTTTGGCCCCATGTGAATCAGTGAATGCTGGCATTATGCAAGAGGAGTATTAAGGCAATGATGCCCTTGAGGCATCCTGGCATTTGCATGAATTTGGGGATTTCTGTGCATTGTGGGGGCTGGAACAAATACAGTTCAACTGATGAATTGAAGAAAAAGGTCAATCAAGCAGACACTTTTTTTTTAATCTTTGATAGTAAAAATTACAGACTATTTTTTCTAAATTTCTATTTTTAAGATAAACTATATTTTTAATGAAAGACAGCCATTAAATGTGCTTTGAAATGTCAGACTGACAGCTCTGTTTTGTTAAAATCAAATGGTTTGGCTCTGGTTCTTCGGAGGGGGGAAAAGGAGTTTGCTTATAAGGTCAAGTGTTCAAGCCAACCTGAAAGAATGAGTAGTGTTATAATTACTCCTACTGCTGTGCAAACATGAAGCTGACTGATGAAATGAGCCTTCTTAATGATGAGCTTTGATATTGTTTATTTAGGGTAAGCTTTTGAAAACTCACTGAGTTTAGTCCCAGTTCTTTTTGACCTTGGCTGAGCATAGATTGAACTCAAAAAGTTGTTTTATTCCTACTGGAACTCAGCATTATTATTTAAAAAGGCATCTGCTACACAGTTTAACTAAACAATAGGTCACACATTAAATATGCAGAAAAACCCTTGAAACTACTGTTCTGTAGCATCTAGACTTTGAAGTTCTGCTTGGAATAAAAGGGAATACAATTTTGCTCTGTAGTGTTAAAAAATATGATTTTCAAGACCTCTTTTGAATGTTAATAGGGTTGCTATTGATATCACTACGTGAATCGCTTTCCCATTTGAGTGAGAGTCTTGTCCTTTTTGGGTACATTGTCAACATACTTGCAGAAGAGAAAGACAAGGAAAATGTTGTTTGACGGAAGCCTGTTAAAGTGTAGAACTATATAATTACAGTTATAATTGCCCCTAGGGAGCATTTCAATGCAAAACTGTGGACTTATAAACATTAGCCTATCAAGTGAATGTAACGCTCATTTCAGAACTGTGTGGAAGCAAATATCCTTTGGACTACTTTAATTTTAATTTAATTTTACCAGCTAGCATACTAGAACTCAAAAGATCCATCAGTAAACATTTGTATACATTGTAAGAAATTAGAGACTTATTAGGAGCATCCCAAGACCAAAAAGTGTGTGGTGCAGCTGCCGGTTATCTGCAATCCCTTATAGGAATAAAATGCTTTTAAAAGCATAGCTCATGCATCTCTCCGGTGGCTGTCTTTGTAGCTGGTAGAAAAGCACCGCATAGTTTGGGTTCACTGAGCTTAACCAGGTTCTCCTCTGCAAGTAGGGAAGCTCAGAACAGCACCAGCACATTCCTTCATCCCGCAGTCCTTCTGCAGTCCAGGGACTCCTCCTGACTGCTCCCATATCAAGGGATCAGAAAAGTAAGAAGGAAATTTGACCAGGACTTTTCTCTACCTATGACTAACCTCTAGGGAGGAAAACCATAATCTGGCTCCAAAAACCAGTGATGACATAGCTGGCTTTTTGATCACTCAAAATTCTATTGGAGAAAAGGTAAGCAAAAGTGACTTCTGTGCATCTCTGAAAATTATTTGAATGTAATAATCCACATTTTGGAACCCAACCCTTTTTGAACAAAGTATCTGCAAATTTTAGCTTTTTTATTTTAGATGCTCATCCCTCTACCACCTTCTCTACCCAGATCAGCTTCTTACCCTGGGAAGATGCCATCGCTGCAGGGAGTCTTACAAAGAAGCTGGGGTTGTTTTTAGTTTTGAATACATTCAGGCTTATATTCATTACCAATAGAGAAGATTACGTTGAGTTCCACAGCTGGAACCTGCTGCTGAAAATGGTCTGTTGCTCTGCCCTTTGCACTTAAGAGTTTTATGCTGGGACAGATTAGTTGAAGTGTCCCTGTGGAGTATAGCTGTAGGTTTGTGATGGGATAGGAATTTTAAAAATAGATTAGGCCCAGCATGCTACCCGCTTTTTAGATCAATAGTAGCTACTTAAATTGAAGTTACAAAGAGATAAGCAACCAGAAGGACAACGGATGTGCGGTGCTGAAGGCTGCTTTGCCCAGAGATCTGGTTCCATATTGCATGCATCAACTGCCTAGTTTAGCCTGAAGTGTTGAAAATCAAGAGACTGGCCAAAGGATAGAGATTAACAGGTTGTGCTGAAAGGAAGAAACAGTCAAGAACTGGTCTAAGAATGCCTTTTATTAAATAAATTCATGAATGATAAGGGGAAGAATTAGCATGGCTTTCACTATAGCACAAGAAACTAAGATGAGTGTTAAGGAAAATGAAATTTTCTGCACAGACGATGAAGGAAGGAATTGGTTATGGCCTCTGATGCAATCTGCATATCAATGCACCTTTGTTCTTTAATTCTTCATCATTATTTTTTTGCCTATTCTTTAATCAGCTTTGGAAAATGAAAACTTTAGCAATTGAATTTTTAATTCTTAGAGATGGTGGTTCCCATCCTTCTGATTTTGTGCCCAGAATGTATCCTTAGGTCTTAACACTCTTGTTTCAGCACAAAACATACAACTTTTTGAAGGGACCATGTTATGTTTTTTATTAAATGATTGTTTAGCAGAGAATAAAACCTTCTTAGTAACTAAGTTAAGCATGGTGCCAGTTCAAGCTATCAGTGGTGGTAACGCTCTGAAAATTGGTATTTAGGTTTCTTGTTTTGCTTTGTCTTATCATTTGTTTAAAAAAAATTAAAAATCTGTTTTACTGGTTTTCTGCGCTATATATCCATAAAACAGATAAATTGTTTTGGTGTAGGTGTTTTTTAAGGTTGAATGATTAAATCTAGTTTCAGTTGCGATGGCAATGGAGATGGCAATAGCACTCTATTAAATTCATTGTAGATTACAAAGAATATTTTAGAGACTGCATTTCCTGTGTACTTCCAGCCACCCCATCTCTTGGACTGACTTCTGGTGCAATAATGATGTGTAAAAATAACTATTTTTGTTGTAAGTATACATCATCTGAACATGAGACTAAAAGACAAGAAAAAAATTACTTGGTGGTTTGGACCTGAATCAGTGAGAAATTGATTCATTTTCCCCCAAAATATAAGAAATGTCCAGTTGGCTGAGACAAAAACAGCCGTCTAGACTTGCCTATCCAGTTTTCTGTCTCCAACAGCTACAATTGAACATTCTATTTAGGGAGAACCCACAGGACTGTCTGCTTCTGCAGTCCACTTCCTTTATATTTTTACAGCATCTATTTTCATTGAATTATGTATGCAATCTTGTACACCTTTACTCCTATCTTTTTTTGGGTTGGGTTTGTGGTTTTTTGGGTTGGGTTTTTAATTTATGGTCCTGATCTCCTTTAATTTGTCTGATCCATTTTTTTAACCTCATAGTTGTCTGCCTCCGAATTCTCTTAGCAAGAAATTCCAGAAGTTCACTACTTGGTGTATCAGGGAAAAAAAAAAAAAAGATATTTCAAGGAAAAAAAAGAAGTAAAAAAACCACAAAAAGCAATATACACAAACCACCAAAAAGCCCCAACATAAAAACCAAATGAGAAACCAACCCAAATCACAAACCTATCTTTCCTTTTTTTTTTTTTAGGCAAACCTTCAACTCTTCTTAAGTATGTGAAAAAATAAGAGGAGCCTAAGCAAGGATCTCTGTTCTGAATATCCCCACATTTTCGCATTTTTGGTTTCTGGATGAGTAAGATGGGCCGAAGCCTCTCCAGCCTGCACCAGCACCTCAGGAGGGAATTTCGACCCTCAAAATATTGCAATAGGTCACTAACAATGCTTTTGCTGGCCACAAAGAATCAAGGGCAGCATCGGTAGAATACACATTTAGTTTGTTACACTCACAAATTTACTACATTTACAGACGCGATCTATCTAGCAATGACAGCACAGCCAGGTAGGCTTAAAATTGGAAATAATTCTGATAAAGTCAAAAAATGCCTAGGAAAAAAATAGGAAAGAGAACACCATTCTGTTTGAAAACGTGAACTGTTCGTTTAAGTTGGAAGAGTCAGATCTAATACTGCAAGAAAGGAAACGTCTGGCTGGATAGAAAATCCTCAAAAAATATCAAGAGTTACAGCTGACTCCAAGCTGAAAACGAATCTGCCTAGTAGGGAAATAATGTAAGGGAATGTACGTGCAGAAAACTGGGTTGGGTTTTTTTGTTCTGTTTGTGTTTGTTCTTCACAACACAGGTCAGATTTAAGTACCCTTTTTCAGTACTGGGCATCATCTTTCTAAGAACTTCTGGATCAACTAAAGATTATTAAAATTACAGTTATAAAGATAAGCAGAACTTTAAAAAATAGAATGTATACACAACTGTTGGAAAAACTGATATTTTTTACCTTACAACAAGACGGCTAAGTAAGGAAGAGTAAGTGTTCAAATATGTAAAAGGCTGTTTTAGATAGGAGAAAAGAATTGACTTTGGTAAGGAAAAATTATTAAATAATGAGGAAAAATGATGTTCATAACCTGTAATAATACTGTATGTTATTCTGGACTTGGAAATGAATTTGCCTCAGTACAGTTTAACAAAATTTTTGAAGTTTTAATACTTCAGCAATTTGATTGGAAGGGTTATTTCAAGTATAATTGGGGAAACAGGATTCTGAATACATTCTTTATCTTGCAGATTGCCAATTGGAAGACTAATGCAGGAAGGTATGTAATATGATAAGAATTTGTATGTGCAGTAGTCGTATGCTGTTAAGTATTAATATGTTTTGTTAAGACTAGATTTGTTTAGATAGTGACATGGCTTCAGTTGTACATAGTTTAGATTGTGCATGGCTTTCGGTTAAGAGGCAGCATAAATCTACAGTTGGTCATTTCATTGTTTATAGTCAGAAGTCATCATTGCCACATGGAAGATGAATTAGTTTACAGGGTGTTAACTCAATATTCTCTGTGTACCTGTTCTACAAGAGGGAAGAAAACTGTGGTAAAGAGAAAGATCCTCGTGTAAGTCAGCTAAATAAAATGTGTCCTAGGGCTTTCTCTGTTCTAAATTTAGGGCAGCTTTAGAGATATGTAATTTGCTTTGGGTAATTCAAACACTTTTCTTGAGATTCTGTCTTGTGCTGTCCAATTTTGCATCACACTAACCCCTTATTATAGCAAAGGTTGCAAAGGTTTTATGCTATAGTGGTATCTCTGTAGCATAGAGAAATTTTAATGTTAGATGCCAGTAGTCTTGATTTTAACAGTTTGGAAAGAGAATCCCTGAGAACAAAGAAATTGTAATAATCCTGTAATCCCTGAATACCAACCAGCGTCAAAGGGCTGAAGACTAAGGATTCTTGTCTTGTTAATTAATTTTCAAGAGGGACCAACTTTTATACCAAATGAAAGAGAAATTTCTAGATAATAAAATAATGCAGGATACTTGCTCAAGCACTGCAGAAAATGATTTTGCAGCAGTGGTGTCTTTCTCGTTGAACTGAAGTTACTTGTCCTGACAGTATTTTTAGACAACATGAATGGATAAAGGGATTTCATGATCCCTTGCTGGAGGTTTGGTGTAGAACACTTTGCCATGGGTTAAGTTTTACAATGAGGATGCCTGATCAAAGTCAGGGAAAAGATTTCACTTGCTTTTAGTGATCTTCAAGCCACCACGCTTAGATCCTTTTCTAGGATCATATAAGAAAATACTAGATGAGGACCTTTATAAAAAAAAAAAATAAATCTGCTTGTGAGGAATGAGGAAGGCTTTTATTCACACAAGCAGTAAAACTGCAGTATTCCTAAATGTTTCCATTAAATTATGTACGTTTTATGCCTAGAAGAGGGTTTGAATAGAGAAGTGGGCTACAGCCTGAAATCCACTGCACTGACCTTTTTCAGTAGCTTAGCTGTCCCTTCTGTAGAACTGGTTACTCAAAGTGGATAAGCAATATGATAAGAAAAGTGTAATAAACTTACGATTGAAAGATGCAGTTGGCAGAAAAGGCATTAGTGACCACCTGTTCTAGTGGTTTGGCACTGAAACTAAAATGCCTTTCCTTTCTTCCTTTTTTCTCCCTGTACATAGCAAGTTCATTTACAGTATTTACACAGGATTTTGCCATTTAAGGCACTGATCAATACCTGATTTTTTTCCTATGCTTTAAAGCATTAGCAGAAATATGGGGGAGTCCTATCTGTAGAGGAAGTAAGGACTGAAGCTTAGTACAGAGGCTTCATCTTTTGGAATGAATCCAGAACAGCACTTCCACAGTCCCTTTAGTTGCTCTACTTGAGGAACAATGTTTTCTATCTTTGAGAGATACATTAAATTCAAATTCCACTGAAACTCACTAGTAAGACTATGTGCTTTGAAATAAATGGCAAACCTTGCTATCTGTCATCTTAACTCTCAGACATGCCTCTGTATGTCTATTTAAGAGGAGAAAGCAAAGGAGATGAGTTTGAGTCAAACACATACTTATATATAAGGAAAATTGAAATGACATTCTCTGAAAAGAAAACATTTAACATTAACATTTAACTCTACAATAGGCAAATAGACCCAATTTACAATAGCATGCTACTGATTTTTCTTGCTGGTATTGACACCATTCTATTCCTCAGTCTCAGCTCACATTTCTTATAGTGGTTCCTCTCTGACTTTTCATACCGCTTATGAATGGAGACAGGAAACAGGTACTGCAACACATTCATGTTCCAGAAACATCATGTACTGCAGAGAAACATAGCAGGTTTGCCTAGACACAGGAGAGCAATATGCTTGACAGATGTACACCACACCAACTCGAACAACAGAATGAGGTCTGGATTTTTTTAATGCAATTTTGAAACAACATCAAGAGATTTAATTTGAAGGAATCTTACAGCTAACAAAAGATTTCCTTTGTTTGTCAATAGTAGTTATTGTTGTCATTGAAATATAAACAGGGCAAGACGTAGGCCTGTATCTCTGCACTGTTGGAGACATCTCTTTAGTCATTTGTGATTATAAGGTCAGTTGTTGGCACTATACTGAATGCTGGGTAGAATTTCTGCTTAATTTGAAGACAAGAGGAGGAATATTAATCATTAAGAGGTAGGGGTAAACATTTAAATTAGTGATCTTTTGTGGGATGGCAAAAAATACAGCCTGAATTTGGGAAAATCTTAAAGTCACACAAACTTAATCGAATATTTGTTTGTAAATGTAAAATATAACTTATCATAGACTTCAACCATTTTAGTTTAAAACCCTTATGATTAGACTGTGACTTGAGGCACTGTGAGTACGATTACTGGCTTTCAATTCTGACACTTTAAACTTGCTATACAGAGCAGTTGGTGGAAATGCTCTCTTTCATTAAAGCCTTTGATGTCATGATGGATGCTCTATGAATCGGGGAGGGGGGTGGTAGGGGTGGTAGGGAAAGAATGAGAATGCTGGGGCACTGGGGAAATAAATAATGAAGCCAGCAGATATTATGATGGCACAGCAGGAGCAGTATATTCCATCCTCTTTTGTGATTTAGTTATGGGGAGGTGCTCCTTGCATGGCACTCAATTATTGAAATAATATTATCTGTGCATGATTTGGCAGGCGGGTTTGATTAACATGCTGTAAAAGAACTTGCTTTCTACACTGCTCTGTGATGTTTCTGAGAGGTTTTAACATGTTTAAACTCAAGGCAGTAACGCTGTATTTCTGTTTAGATGGGTTTTGCATCCTGGGCTATTGGGCTATACTCTCTTTAGGCTTTAATCCTATGCTTTGATCCACAGTGCTGTAAGAGTCTACTGAAGAACAATAGGCTTCTCAATTTATGTCTGCTATTTTATATCTTCATAACTGTTCTGCTTAACTTCCACCACTGTCTTTGCTTCATTGCTTTATTGCACTGCGAAGATGTTAAAAACTCTTAATGCTTTCATAACTTTCTAGGAACTATAAAACTTTTTAAAAGTATCTCTATTTAAACTTCAGATGTCATTCTGAAGATCAAAAGAATTTGTGTAGCAGTGAACTGAAATAGCATCTTGAAAATGATAAATAAATAAAAAAGAACAGGAGGTATCTAAAGGCCTGCTAGAGACACCTTTATCCATAACACTCAGAATGTCATTCTCTGAATAGTTACACAATGGGATTCCTGAAGAATACGAGTAGTGTAATATGAGCAGACTGCCAGCATTCAGCCAAGGCAGTCAAGGATCTGTCCCCACAGTTTGTTACCATACAGTGTTGGTACCAGAAGATGTATAAAAGTGATGCTGGACAATCTGAAAAGCTTTCCAAATATTTAAGCAATGGTCAATAATGCTGTTCACATGAAGTAAAGGAGATTGTACTGGGAACACAACTTTTTGCACAACGGAGATTTGAGCTGGCTGTAATGAGTTACTTTTTAGCAATGTGCAATCTTTTGGTTTTGCTGCGGGTTTTTTTGGTTTTGTTTTGGTTTGCTTTTTTTACTTTTAATCAGAGTGTCACTGAACACTGAATGTTTTATTTAAGGGCTCTGAATGGGGTGCAGCTTCTGGTCAAAGATGGTTCTGAGATGAGATGGTCCTGCTTGGGTTACTTTAACATGGCAAAATCTTTTTTCCGAAAGAAGTTACTACACTCGTTCAAGTGAAGCTGCCAACACTGCTCAACAAGTAACTGGTTAGGATTAACAGAAACTTTCATGCATGATCTCTCTGTGTGCGTTTTACCCAACTTCATCGGGCGGTTTCGAGCCGAATGAAGCAAGCCGGGCGCGTTGCCTTCCCCTCGGGGCTGGGACCTACAGCGGGCTTCACCTCCGCGGAGCCAAGGCTCTGGGCGGGACAAACCCAGCTCTGCTGATCCGGCCGTGCCCCTCTGGGCCGCGCGGGGGAGGCTCGGGCCCTTTCTCCTCCTCTCCCCGGCACAGCCACGACGGTGCAGGGCGATGGCTCCCGGGGGCGCCAGCGCGGGGCGGGCGGCAGGCGGCGCGGCGGCAGCAGCAGCAGGAGGAGGAGGAGGAGGGGGAGGAAGGCTGCCCGCGGTCCCTGTCGAGGCGCAGGCAGAGGGCGCTTTCGCCATGCGCGCGCCCCGCGCAGCCCCGGGCGCCGCGCACCCCCCGGCAGCGAAGGGAGCTCCGCGGGTGCGAGCAGCCGCTCGCTCTGTCTCCCTCCTTCTGTTCCCTCCTCCTCTCCGCGCTTTCCACCTCCCCTGCTCCTGAGCGAGCGCGGCCTCGGATGTCCGGTTTCCTGGTGGGCTTTTTACCTGGCAAACTCCGGATAAGTTTGGCGAGAATTTGCAAAGCGGCCGGGAAATTCGCGAACTCCGCGGCGGGAGCCTAGGAGCTGCTGCCACGGCATCTTCTCCATCCCGCGGATTTTTACAGCCTCGGATGCTGCGAGGGGAGGGAGGGGGGAGAGGAAGGGAAGGAGCCTCGTAATTTCGCCTGCATTCCTCCAGCCGCCCCGCGGCTCCGCTCCGCGCCCGCGGCTCCGCTCCGCGCCCGCCCTGCCATCTTTGCACAATGCACTTGCTGGAGGTGCTCTCCCTGGGGTGCTGCCTCGCTGCTGGAGCCGTGCTGCTGGGACCCCGGCCGCCCGCCGCCGCCGCCGCCTACGAGTCCGGCCAGGGCTACTACGAGGAGGAGCCCGACGCGGGGGAGGCAAAGGTAAGCCCGTGCCCCCCCGGCAGATGCCAGCCCTCTCCTCTAGGCATGTGGCTCCCAACTCGCTCGGAAATCCCACCTAAGAGAACATTTGGGAGCAGCTTCTCTGAGCGGGTGTGGGCTCTAAAAATGAGAGGAGAATTTATTTATGCAGAAAAAGGCGTTTCGGGGTAGGAAGGTTACACGGGAACAGCTGTTCACAGCGAAACACCTGATGGGCAGAGGCAGCCCGAGGGCTCTGCTCCTGCCTCGGCGCTGGGGCTGCTGGCGGCGTGCGCTCCCGGCCGCGGCCCCGCAGAGCTGGGACGGGGCAGCGATCCGCGGGCTACGGCGCATCCTGGCCCTGGTGCGGGCGGTGGGGGCGCTCCTGGCAGGCGGCTCTCCGGGCCGCGGAGCTGCGGGGTCCTGCAGCGGGTGCTGGGACGGGAGCAGAGCCGGGGAGTGCGGGAGAGGGGGCTGAGAAACGCTCCGAGGAGCAGCTGTGCACAGGCACGGAGCGGCGAGGGAGGCGTGGGGGGACGATGACAACAAAACCCGAGACTTTCCATTTGCTGAAAAGTTTGAGTTGCTGCTGTGTGACAGAATTGACGGGAGGTGTAAGGTGACACCCGAGTCTGAAAATTTTCATTCTGCCCAGGCGCAGGGTGAAGGTTGGGCTTAGATTTTCAGGTTCCAGTCACAAATACAATTCTGTGTTAATTTTTGATTGCATAGGAAGTTTCGTAATGCAGAATTCAAGTACTTCGGGTACTTGTGGTTTTGCAGTTCCCGATATGCTGATGCATAAAAGAGATGCAAGGATGCATAGTATGTGGTTGTATAAGTATGCAGCATTATTAGGAAGACCTTTGATGTCTGAATTCTATAAAAACTCTTGCGCTCGTCTCATTGTTTTGAAGATTTCTGACATACTTACTGAAAGCAATCATGACCCAGCTCATTCATTATTCTTTCGGTATGGGGTGAGGGGGAGGTGTATGGATTAGAAGTTAAGCTGATATTCTGTTTTACTTGAACAGAAGTTTGGGGGATTTTACTGTCACTGCATGAGAAGTCAGATTTGGATAATATATCTCAGCTGTATATATTTCAGGTATTCAAACTATTCTACACAATACATTGTTCACAGATTTCATGCTTTTCAGATAGTATTCTGCATGAAAATGTTAAGAGTATACTGTAGTCTCCAAATATTTTAATTACAAACGAGTGTTTACATTGCAGTGTTCTGAATGCTAGTATGCTGTCAGTGATCATAATTTTTAAGTGTTTATTAAGTATTTTTCAAACTTAAGTATTTAAAAATAGGAACACAAAATCAATTCAGCTGCTCAATCTTATTGCTTAGACTATTTATGAAAAGGTGCAAAACTTAGTGAAGAGTAGTAATGCCTCAACCATTTGTAGCCTACGACTGTCAGTTATTTACTGGATGAAACTCATGTTTGAGTTGTACAGCCTCAGAACAGCTGTTGTTGAAAAGGTAGAAAGAATCAAAACCAGAGCACAGTGCACACTTTGTATGCATCTGATAGTGAAGATATTCTCCTAAGTGATGCTGTATGTTCACATGCACGTATTGCGGACAGTGACTGTTTATTGAAGAAACCTCTAAGTCTTTGGAAGCCGCCACTCCTGTGCATTGTGTAGAAGCGCAAGTACTCCCTAGAAAAAGGGGAACTGTCAGCAAGTGAAAGGAAGGGACCGGGAAGTAAGTGGGATAGCATGCATTAAGCGATTATGTTAACAGAAAAATGTTTTCGTGCCTGACTACTGATAAGTACTAGGAGGAGAGAGAGAAAATGACTGTATCCAAGCAGACTTAGTTAAGTTGGAAGTCTTTAGTTGTGAATTTATTGCTTTTGCTGAAACTGTTTAAGTGAATGAGTATTGTGCATATTTGTTCTGTGATGAGAGAATGTTGAGGCAAATGTCTGAAGTAATTATGAAAGGATTAAATAAGTAAACTGTAAGTAATTGTTTCAAGGAAAATATGATTATATTGTTCGTGAAAAGTCATTTGCTTGAACTTTCTGAACTTCAGTGAAAAATGTGTGACCAGTTGGAGTTCATGTTCATTGATGTTATGCTTCCTCCGGTTTTACTTTCGATCCATGTGCCATACTTCTACATATTAAACTTATACCTAATTGCCTTTTGGGTCAACTCTTTACAGAATATTTTTATTTACTCCTACTTTAAGAGCTTCAGCTTTAAAAGCGTTTTTACGAGTGTGGATGAAATTGAGGGTCCTCCAACAGAGGAGGAAAAGCTGGGTAGAATATAGAAGTATTGTGTTGTTGTGCAGGTAAGTAACTGTTATGTGTTAATCTTGCTCTAGAAATCTGCAGCAACTTGGAAGTATTACAGATATAAATAGTAGTAGCTCTTCATACTCAGCTCTTGCAAGGGCATGTTCTGCAGCAAGTGGGCCCTGATAAGCTTGTGCAACACTGCCTCCTCCGTTTTGTTTTCAGCCTAAGGATGAAGTTCATCATTTAACAAGCTTACAGGGCCCGTATTAACTCTTTTCAACTGAATTTTCTGCTTAGTGGAATGAGGTGAATCCTGCCCGTAAATCATCTCTCTGAGATTTCCTGCAGCAGCAGGGCAGGAGGCAGAGTGGCCCCTGGCTCCCTGTCTCGGTCTGTGTGGCCTGCTACTGAAGACAACCTGGTATTTCAGGTGTCTCTTTGCCTAAGGTGGGACTGGGGGAATCAGCTGATGTTTGCGGGGACTAACCACCTGTCTGCCCTGCCACCCGACAGGGGTGCTCAGAGCAGCTGCAGGAAGGGAGGGGTGAGCAGTTGTGCGACACGGGTGAGTTGAAACTTTAGCTCCTTGTACTATATGAATATTTTAATATCCTATAATGTATCTTATAAACTCTTATGATGTGTTTAGTCTTTAGTTCTTGTTCTACATGTATTTTTTAATTTGTAACATGCAGTGAGTATATGTTGTCTACCCAAGAGGTCAAAGTATTGTAATAAAAAAAAAAAATAAAATAATTATTAATTGTTTCTTTGCTGGAAGTTCTAAAATGAACCAGAAGGGCTACATAGGTATTCTGGGTACAAATTACACTTCTCAGGTTATTATAATAAAGGTGTGACCATAGCATGTACCTAGACTATGTTAATGGTAATAAGGTAAAGCAGCGAGTAGGTGGTTGTGGTAACAATAATGGTAGCAGTGGTGTGGTAACGATAACCAGAAAGAAGCAACACAGCTAGGAGGGTTTGCTGTAGCTGCATGTTCATTTGGTTGCATAGTCAAACCTTTAGGATTTTGTGGCTATACAAAAGCAGTATTGGTCAGTTGTCCCATATAGTTTTAAGAGGTTTAAAACTATATTTATGCAAAAATTCTTAATTTTCTATTAGAATTGGAATAACAAATGAAAACATATTGGCCTGTCCTAAAGTACATCCCTGAAAGTGGCATTGAGGCCTCTTTACACAAACAGTAATCAAGTACAGAACAATTTTTGTGCTATGATTCCATGGTCTGCTTTTTGCAATACCTTTTTATTATTTTAAATCTGACCTGATCATTTAAATATTACTGATTGATGGCTAATGGAGTTCAAATATTGTTAGAGTGGGAGAAAAAGCAGTGTGTCAGTTTCTGAGGTTTCCTTCTGTCACTATATCTCGATGGTGTAATCTCAAATCTGTCAGTTTTATGGCCACCTCTAAGTTTATGAAGTGTGCCTTACTCTGCATTGTGATGTTACATGCACTGATGAGAGATGAGGCTAGGCTTTCTGCCCTGAAAACAAGCATAAACCTCACTCCAGTACTCAAGCAATGCTAAATTGAGTGGGTGGAATGTTTTTTCTGCTGTTGCTGTTTTGTCTGCTGCAGCTTTCCTTTTCATGTGTGTGTAGCCACTCCTTTCAGACACCAATGCACACACAAGAAAGATGCTGTGGTTTCTTTAAGAAGCACGATTTGTATCATACAACAGGATGAACATAAGTTATATAATAGGATCTATTATGAATACTAAACAGTGCTTCTGCAAGCGTGATTATTAAACCTTGTCCTAGTCTTTTGTGTGTATAGAATACAGTCCTCAGTTTTAAGAGCTTGTGATGCTTTCTGGTTCACTGTGGAAGTTTGTGCATTCTTGAGTATCTTGTGTAAGCACTCTTGTGTGTCTGTGAGGGACTTCCTGGGATTGCTGCTAACAAGTAACTGTGCTTCTGAAGGTTTTCAAAAAGCTTTGGGGTCACTAACTGCAGTGTTTGGAGGCCTGCAGAAACAGCCTATCAAAAATATTTTTGTGCTCACCTAGGTTCAGCGTGTGTTTAAAGACTTGTATGTTCTTCCAGGGACTGTCTGCTGATTTTAGTAAAAACAAACCGAGACTTCAGGCTGTTGTAGCTCCCATTGATACTCTGCATCCAAGATAGGAATTTTATGTAGAATTGCATGTTCAGCTGCTGCTTTTTTTGAATGTGGTCAGTGATTCATTAAAATAAAATGCTTGGAACAAAGGGGATCCAACTGAAGCCAGACTGGTATCCCATCAAGTTTAATATCCTTGTTTAATGTAAAAAACGTGTCACAGCTATTTGTAGAATGAATTATAAGAAATTCCAAGTAGGGTTGTTACTTGTAAGATGTAAATTCCTCTGAAGTCTAAGATGCTTTTTAGGAGTTTTGTTTGGCAAGATATTGAATTTTCTTTATTGATTGTTTCAGTTATCTATGATAAACATGCAATGTTTTTTTTCCTAATTCGTCTTGCTTCTCATTTGACAGGTTCATAATACCAAGTTCCCCTCCATATATGTGTATCTGCTTCGAAGCCACTAAGAGTTACATAAATTGCAATGGGGTTTTAATTTAAAACATTGATAGCTGAGGAGCACCACAGGGGATTGTTTATTGAATTTCTATCATATATGAATTTGTCAACTTGTTTTTCTTGTTACATGTTTATCTATTACCAGAAGTTTTTCTGATGACTCAATATTTATGTATTATTCTACGTTTTCACCTCTTATTGCAGTTCAGACTTTAGTTGGGCAATAGCTGAACTCTAAGTCATTTGTTCTGCTTTTTCGTTGTGATCATTGTGAATAAATCCCTCTAGCTCTGTAGTAATTTGGTTTTCTTTTCCCTTTCGACATTTCCTGACTTGTCTAAGGTGACTATAACTACTTAAAAATATTAGAGACTGCAGTTACCAATTGAGTGAATGATTATACCTGGCACTGGTGAGACCGCACTTCAAGTACTGTGTGCAGTTCTGGGTCCCTCACTTCAAGAAGAACATTGAGGTGTTGGAGCGTGTCCAGAGAAGGGTGAAGGGGCTGGAGAACAAGTCCTGCGAGGAGTGGCTGAGGGAACTGAGGTTGTTTAGCCCAGAGAAGATGAGACTGAGGGGAGACCTCGTCACTGTCTACGGCTGCCTGAAAGGAGGCTGTGGCAGAGGGAGTGTTGATCTCTACTCTCAAGTGACAGGGGAAGGGGAAGGGGAAATGGCCATAAGTTGCGCCAGGGGAGATTCAGGCTGGATATTAGGAAGAATTTCTTTATCAAAAGGGTGGTCAGGCCCTGGCACAGGTGCCCAGGGAGGTGGTTGAGTCACCATCCCTGGAGGTGTTTAAAAAACGGATAGATGAGTTTTTGAAGGACACGGTTTAGTGGATGATGGGTGCAGTTGGACTAGGATCTCCGAGGTCTTTTACAACCGGAAGATTTTATGATTCTATGATTGTTTTGGTAAGATACTACTATAGCAAAGTAACCAAGAGAAATGGTGAAGTCTGGGGAAGGAGGAGAAAGCACAGGAAAACCACCTTCAAATAACTGAAGGAAAAAACTGGTAGTAGTTAGTATCTTTTGACTATGCTGTTGTCTTTGCTGAGTATGGGTGAATTCTGTTCTCGGGTGAATATATTATCTTCCTAAGTGTTGTTATTAAAACAATACCACTTCTGCATGAAATTGTTTGGATCCTGGTTAACGTCAATGAAGAATTATTGCTTGGGGAAGTTAATGACTAATTATCTGATAGTGCCATCACTTTGAACTTTATAGTACTCCATACTGTCCATGGCTTCACCTACTCAATGACAATTTTCAATTAGCTTGACTCTGAGTATGCAGCATAAAAACTATTGAAAGTGTTTTGCGTCTCGTTCCTCATTGAATAGAGCAGGACTTTTTATCCTGGACAAGGGGAAATACTGGCAAAGAAATGAACAGTTCTTGGAAGATACCAGAAGGTTGCTGGGAAGCAGGGGATACAGGTGTTCCTGGTGTCACAAGTGTGGCATCCCTGTATTACTCCTACCTGCGTGTGACAGCATTTTGAAATAAATAACTTCAGAAATCATTTAGAGCAAAATCCTTTACACTATTAAATGGTTTAACTCTCCTTATCTAAGAATTGTGCTATCTTGAGAGAGAGGGCAGATTAATTCAGCAGAAGGGATTGCTTCTGAGAATAGATGCAGCATTTGGCTATTACCCTTTTTTTTCTGTTGTTCCCAACAGAGATCCACAGCAACTCCCAGACTCCTTCCCTTCTCCCTGCATGTGTGAAAATTTCTGGGACTTGTAAAGGTTGTCAAAAACAATAGTTATCCTGCTGTCCCTCTGTATTTAGCATTGGTGTGACCTCACTTTGTGTACTTTGTGCAGTTCTGGGCCCCACAATTCAAGAAGGATGTGAAGGTCCTTGAATGTGTCCAGAAAAGGACACTAAATCTGGTGAAAGGGCTGGAAAGGCATCTCCTGTGAGGAGTGGCTAAGGACTCTGGGTTTGTCTGGTTTGGAGAAAAGAAGACTGAGGGGCGACCTCATGGCTCTCTACAGCTTCCTGAGCAGGAGAAGTAGAGAGGGAGGTGCTGGTCTGTTCTTCCTGAGATCAAGTGATAAAATGCATGGGAATGGTTCAAAGCTGCACTGCTGACTGGACATAGGAAGCATTTCTCTACCAAGAGGGTGGTCAGACCCTGGAACAGGCTTCCTAGAGAGGCGGTCAATGCCCCAATACTGTCAGCGTTTAAGAGGCATTTGGAAAATGCCCTTAATAATTTGCTTTAACTTCTGGTTAGCCCTGCATTGGTCAGGTGGTTGGACTACATGATCGTCGTCCCTTCCAACCAAATATTCTATTTCATTCTATTAGAGATTGTTCAGAAGAAGCAAAGCTACTCTAGATGTCCTTCAACTTTCTTTGACTGAAGAATTCAGCAGACTTAAGAATTCAGCAGACCAAATGTAATTGTAGTGGACTGCTCCAGCTGTTGAGAATGTACTTGCTGCATCAGTCACAATATTTAGAGCCAAGAGGAAAACTGGCCAAGTGAAGCTTCATATGTTAGCTGCTGTCTACTTACTCATGTTTGTGTAGACAATTAAATGCTCGGGGACTTCTGTTTGCTTTATGGGTGCTTTTGTTTCAGATTAGCCAAGAGAGATACAGCTGGTAAGTAATATCTGCAGTCTGCTCTAGGAGCAGTCTCATTACAGAGACAAAGAGCAGCAATTTTAGGGATTGAGGTGTTTATTACTTCTAGGTCAAGTGTTAATATTAGCAGGACTGTATTTGAATTATAATTCGAGTAAGAGCTGTTGACTCCTTTCAAAATAGATAGTTAATGCTCATTATCCTTCAAGTATAGGATCCATATACGCAATCACATGAGGAAAAAGGTGGTAGTTATACTTTGAGGTGTACTGTCTGCAGATGGTGGGACCTGTGTTCCTACTCTGCCGACTACATTCCCGATCTTACAGTATTCTTGCTGAGGAGCAGTGTCAGGACAGCGTGCACGAGTTTCCTTCTCCAGGCCGCCTGTGACCCAGAGTGAGCCAAATTGGACACTGCTGTCATTTTTTTCTCCTGTTCACAGAGCTTATAAGCACCAACACCAGGATCCATATGCTAGGATTCACACTTACCTGCTCTTGAACGTGCTCAGAATTCAGCTCCAGGAACTGTCCATGCAGGTTATCTCACTTTGTGCTATATGCACATGAAAGAAACTTAACGTGGAGAAAGAAAAAAATTCTCAAGAGTTTGAAATGTAGGTAAAGCCTGAGAAGTGAAGAAAGCTGTAGGGAACAGCCTTGTTTTGGTTTGTACCTCATGAAGAAAGGGGAGAGCATTTCTTGCAAGCCCCTTTGAGAGGGACTTGGGTTTTTTGTTTTTTGTTTTTTTTAAGTATATATTTTGAAAATGTTGCTTTTGGAGCTCTAAGAATTCATGTCAGTGTTCTTCTTGACTAAATGCTAAGTATTGTGAACTGTGTGAAAGATTTTTAGCCATTGTGAGGTGAAGATACCGTAAAGTAGGTTTCATAGAAAGTCAGAGTGTTTGTATTTTGTACTCCTTGTTCATATTTTGGTGTACTGCTGAGGATAAAATCTCTGCTTATTTGCACACTCACTATTACTTATGGAACACCACTCCTGCTATTTCTTCTTAAAAATAATGCAAAAAAGGAAAATTACGGAACTTCAGTCATTCCAGTTACATATATTGGTAACTGACTGCGGGTGCACTTGATGTAATAGTATTAAGACTCTTGATGGAGACTATGTATAATTTCTTATGGAATTCCTACTTATGGTTAGATTAGCAAGGTAATTAACTGTCTTCTAAGGAAATGAAGAAGTAAGCTTGAGAGGTAGGACCCTACTAATGTTTGTCCCTTGCCTAGGAACAGATGTTTTCAAATTAAAATGGAGCCTACAACTTCCTCTTTGCTCTACCCACTCCCCAGCAAATCTTGCATAACCAGCAGAGTGCTGCTGTGGTACAAACATGACCATTTACTTCGTTTCATTTTATTCCTGTATGTCAATGTGTTTATGCTAAGATTTCGATATGTCTTTGCAATAAGATTTTTTTTTTTAGATGTTACTTCCTTTATATCTTTAGTATTGAAACATGTTGTGATTTTGAAGAAATGAGACAATCTTGTTAATAATCAGCAGGCTTGTATTGTTTTATTACAGTAAATTCAGTGAACATTGAGAAGCTTTTTCTAGGAAGGAAGATAGTGATGGACAATTATTTTGTCTTTCCAATTGGGTGTGTTTCTGGCTGGCTAGAGAAGAGCAAAATGTTGGTTCATTTAAAAATACTAAGAGCCTTGTTTTGCAGGCTGCAGGACACAGCTTTCAGGAGAACATTAACAGCTGCTAGACTGACGTGACTGAGTATGACAGGTATTGGTCTGTGTTTTTGTAAAGTTTCACGGCCTTTCATGGAGGTTTTGTCTAAATTGCTAAGCAGCAGAAGCCAAGAGGTTGGGCTCAAAATGAAATTCTCTGAAGATCTCCTTGTTTACTTATTGGAGCGTTAGTAGTACAGAGTTTGTGCTTTCTACTTTGGGTTCCCAGTTGCATCCCGAGACTTAAGAATGTACTTTTTTGAACACACAGTTTGGAAAGGTCTGGGCTCCTCTTTGACTTAGCACAGACCAGCAGATGGGGATCTTCTGGCTGCCTCAGTGCTATTTCTTTGCCTATCAGGAATGCCATGTTGATGGTACTGGACATATAAGCTTGTTCAGACCCCTCTTAGGAAGGGATTCACTGTCTGTGCTGAGGAAGGTGGGTTTGATGAACAGCCTGCACTCATACTGATATCACAGTGGTGCATATATTGATAAAGGGTTGTCTCTGCAGTTAGTGTTGCCTCCAAGACTGTGGTGCTCGAAGTTGGAGTAAACACTGCCTGTACAAGTAAAGGGTGCAGAAAGGGATGCATGAAAAGAACACGTTTTCTTACTCAAGAAGAGCTGCATATTTCACTCTAATCATCAACTGTGAAAATAATGAGGTTCTTTAAGATCAATGAGAACCTTGCTGCTTCTTTTCTCCAGGCAGCTGGGCCAGCACGTGATTAATAACTAAAAAGCAGTGATGGGGTGGGGTAAAGAGCTGTGGAGGGTTTCTGAGTACTTTAGTACTTTGCTTTACAAACTATCTGCAGAAAGGCTGATAAGACGGTAAAGGCACACTGAACCGTGATCTGGTGATCTTGGAACAGGAAGTGGGGAAAGGAGCAATGAAGGATTTTCAAATGGTAGGACTTTAAAGGAAGAATTAGGCTGTTCTATTGCATCAGGTAGAACTAAAGAATTAGGTAAACTCTGAACTGAACAGTCATTACTAATCTGGATTTATAGCAAGACTCTTTGTAGTAATGAAAATCTTTGAATATCTGAGCTAATGGTTTTAGAAACTTAATGAAATTTTCCAGTCCTCATCTCTTATGAGAGATGGATGATCTGTATTTTTCCCTTGAGCCTGTAAGTTGCTGCTTTACTCCATGAGTAAAGCTTATGTTATTTATTTTGAGTATTGAAGTCACATAAGACTAGAAGAATGGCTGTACCTGGTCAGACAAATGCCTGGTTAGCTCTATATGACATTTTCGACAATATCCAAAGTAGGCAGTCTTGTTGGACAGCCCCTGCTGCACAGCCACTAAACATGCACTGTGTGCTCCACTGGTGTGGCAGACAATGACTTGGAGAGTGGTGTTGGAAGCCTCTTGCACAGCAACATGATGAGGACCAATCTGTCACACCTTCCTCCTTTCCTCCTTTCACCTCCTTCTCCCAGTTCCTTCCAGGTGAAGCTTGCCCTTTGGCCATGGGCATGTTTCTTCCTGCAAGAACACATTGCCTGCTGAGTCCTGGCCCCCAAAGTTTCTTTTTTATCCTCTGTCCTGTCAGCTGACCTGCTTGACTTCCCTGTGGGGGATTTGTTACGTGACATTCAGCTGATTTGTCCCCAGACCATCCCAAGGAAACAGCTTGGGAGGTCTGTACTCTGCTTGCTTTGTTTCTTCACCTTTTTTCCCCATAGACACTGTTCAGGTGAAGCCCTGATACTTATGTGTGAGTCTGTACCTGCTGCTTGTTCCTTCAGCAGCTGTGCACTTCATCTGGAAAATCCTATAGCAGGCATTGGATGTTCACAGGGTCTCCCAGCCTCATCATGTTTTTTCGTAGTGAAAGGGCAACCATGGCAACATGCACCTGGCTACAGCCGCTCTTCTGGCTCTTCCAATACCTCTTCGTTAGTTTTCTTGGCTGGACTATTACTTCTCTTTTTATTTATGCCCTTTCTATCCAGGGCCCTGCCAAATTACAAGACCTACTTGACAACCTCCTTCTGAGCAGAGAAATGGAAAGTGTCACTATGTGTTTACAGACTGTTGGCAGCAGAGCAGCTTGTGGACTTCATTCCCTTAAATGATGAGGTGTGTGTGTGTGGGGGGGGGGGGGGATTATTTTGTTGTCTTTTATTTAATAGCTTTCCATTGACTTGCGTCCTATGTGTTACCCAGGTGCTTATTGAGCCCACAGAAGCTTTTGACATCAATGCCATTCTGCATCACAAAGCTTGTCTTTGAGTGGATGTTCTGTTTCATATATGTAATAGTCAGATATGCAGCCCTGATATAAAGAGGTAATTGATGATACCTTTCCAGGTCCAGTTATAGTAGTTGAAGAAGGTAGTGTGTATAACTAACAAGTTACTGCATTGTGTCTAGGCTATGGTAAATAAGACTGTACTTGCAGCATAAATTTGACAGAAGGGATGCTCCAGCCGGAAGCCTGTCTTCATTTCTCTAGTTTTTACTCTTCCCTCTACTGGTATTAGAAAAACTGGTGTGGGGCAGATAAGCTAGTGGTACTCCTTTTGGTAGCAGCATGTATTTATGCAGATTATAGTGACTGTGCAATAATTGACTTATGAGTACTTTTAAATGTTAAATAAAACATTTCAGGTAAATCACTTCTAGTGACTGATCTTGCTTTACTGTGTACAGAAACTAATTGGGAGTAGTCACGTACCAGGTCACAGTGATTCTTTTGTTGGGTGTATTACCTCCTCACAAACAAATCCTTATGAACGCTGCTGATGTTAACAGTTTATTCCAATAACAAAGTCTCCTTCATTTAATTTTTGCAAGTAATGAGGATATTTATGTAGGTATTATTAAGCAAACTAATTTAGCTTTCTCAGACTGTTTTTTACTTCTTATATATGTATAAAAATCTGTAATATTGAAGTGAAGGACTGGTAATACTGGACTACATTACTATTTTAATTGGTCAGCTACGCTTCTTGCAGAAGGTCGTTCAGGATCAACTATTAAGCTCCAACTCAGCTTTCTTTGTGATTATATAATACTGTGGGTGTGGTCTGTGTAGCAGGAGGGTGGTCTGATTAATGGTATTGGTACACAGGTTAATTATTGTAACCAAAGCCTTGCAGTTAACCTTACGGTGACAGTTTGTAAGCCCATCCCGTGGTGGGTTATTGTTTGTGTTAATGTTCAATGGAGGTAATTGTCCAAAATAATTTCTATAGAGCACTGTAATTAAAGTGGTTGTGATCCCTATTAAACTAATGGAAGGACATATAAACAAATATCGTTTACCTTCTGCTTTGTACCTGGACCTTCAGTGACACAAGTTTGGTGTCTGGAAACCTTTCTCTTGCTATAATATGAAGATTTAGAATAAATATTTTGCTGTCGTTCCATATAAGTAATGCGCTATCCCAGAGCCAAGTTAAATCTAGTACTATTGGTAGTCATTGCAACTGTAAATCTATGTAGTATATTAATATATACACTAAAGTTTGCTATTTCAATAAAAATAAAGTGTTCAGCAGTTACACAATGCTAGAGTTTAAAACTGCTTTTTTTTTGTGATGTTCTTCTAATAAGCTTTGGAGTTGTGTGATTTTCAGGGAGCTTGAAAAGATCACCCACATACATTGAAAATTGCCCACAATTGTATTGTCTGAGTCCAGAGGACAGTCTTCAGTGGGCAGGGGCCTGTGACCAGTTTCCCAAAGCATAAAGAGTGCTGCCTTTTCCCTTATCTGATCCTCATTTCCACCCCACTTCCCAGCTGGCTCTGTCGTCCTTATTTAACCTGCTCCTCAGCCTATCTAAAGGGGCTTGGTATTTGGAGGTGGTAAGCAGCACCAGCTTAGGTGTTTCCACCTCAGTCACCACAGTGTGTGCTAGCCATGCTGAACCTGATCTGAGAGCTGGGAATTCATAAAGAAGCTGATCCACCTGAAGAGATGGAAATCCATGTCTTAAGGCCTTTTGGGTTTTATTGCCCTTTCAAGGCAACCAAGACAGGCAGCAGGCTGTATGTTTGGGCATCTCTTTGTTACCTGTGTTCTTGAGCAGCTCCTATGTTATAAATCTGTCTCCAATTCCTTGCTGCTTTCTCTACAACTTGCTTCTCCTCTATGAAATTTGAAATGGTTTGATCTGTCTTCTTTGTACCCATCATCCTAACCTTTAATTGCCTTTTCTCATGCAACTAAATGGTAACAAATCTGCACCAGCTGTCACAACTCTTTGATTGCTTTGGCTCTTTGGCTCTGCATTAGCAAATTTGGTGCCAACCCAGGTCCCACTTCAGTGTTCCTTCTATCCCTCAGCTCTCTCACTCACTTCAGATCACATCTTTTCCTGCTTCTTTCACTCTCTTGTCTGAGATCCAAATTTCAGCTGCAGACTCTAGCTCTGTTCACTCTCCCAGTGTCTTTTTTTTTTCTCTCACTTTCTTCTCAGGGCAGACTGAGCCTTTTTTCAGCTTTCTCTTCTTTACACTCATGTTTCTCTAGAGCTGTCTGCTCTGGAATCGCTGAAAGTACATGACAGAAAAACCTCACTGCTCTTTCTTCATGACGTGCTGCTGCAGACCAGAGCTATACCTGCACAGTGAGTCTTGTTCAGGAGCTAAAGGGAACGTGTACTGATAGTTTGTTAAACCTTTCTGTGTTTCAGCAGAGCAATCTGCCAAGGTCTTTACTGGATGTTCATAAGCTGTAATGCTTATTTGTTGGGCAAATTTTGCTGAAGATGATAAAGTATGCCCCTGAGGCACTCTCCATTTTTGTCTTTATCACTCCAGATCATACTTCCCCTGTCAGTTTAAGATGCTACAAGTCTTCATTTAGGAGGCTGCACTATTTTAATGTGGAACAAGAAACAGGCATTAGGACAGTTCCTCAGTGGAAAAATCAAACTTAAGGTTAAAGTCTGTCAAAACCTTTGAATAAACAGCTAGAAATAAGGTCTTATATGGGGAGAAGTTGGAGCAGTTCCAGCTGAAGTTAACCACTTAAACCCATGTAGTTTGGTGCTGCTAGCCCAACCAGCCTTTCCATCACCCACTGCTTACTTGTCGTGTACACTGTCCCTTCCCAGGTGTCAGTAGGAGTATGTGGGATCTGCATGGGGAACCAAGGCAGGAGCGGGATTTGAGTGACAGCTTGCACAGGAGGAAGGTATGAGGGTTAAGAAGCGCTTGGTGGGACCACTTTTTCAGTCTCATTTACCTCTTGGCTTCACCTGTGCTTGTCTGTGCACAGGAGATGAGAACTTGCGGGAGAACAGGAATAACCAATTGGCAATAGAAAGAGTGGAGGAAAATGGGGTTTTTGGTGGTAGTCTAGGACATTTGTTGATCAATAACTTGAGATCACAGTGATACTGTTAGCTCAGCTGCAAAGGCCTATTTCCTTTTTACTTTACAATGCCCTATGGAAAAATAGCCTTAGAGCAGAAAATGCCTTGAAAAGAGGCAGTAAGTCCTTGGAAAACATCTGTGATTATTGGCTGGCCTTATCTCACTTTATTGGCTTAAAGGTTAAGCAATTGAGTCACACTGTCTGGACATCTGTTGTAACTGGAGGACAGAGATGGGCACCTATGAGGGATATATGACAGGACCTCATTGACCACAGTTTCAAGGTTTCTTCAGAAATTTCAGGTTTCAAAAGTTACCATTTTTAAATGGGCAGGCTGATTTCATGGGGGGTATTAAATGTGGGCACGCATTTATCTTGTGTAAGTACAGCAACTCTTCAGTTGTATTCAATATTTTCCATATGCTTTTTACTGAAATTGCTGAGGGACTTTTCTTAAGTATATGAAGCTTTTGTCCTCAGACCAAGCTTGAAGGGTTATTAAAGTACTGAAGCTTTGCTTAATGTTTAAATCCTGTCAATTGTTGCTGAGTTATAAATAGCAAGTGGCTGAAGTAGAAGGTGAAAGGGAGAAAGAGCAGCAGTGAAGAAATGGGAACTGCTATCCAATTATTTCTGCAGCTCCACCAACATGTAGCCAGAAACTAAAGTTAACAGGAACACTATGTAACTATTCTATGTTGAGAGAGTATATATGTATTTTTAATGAACTGTGTATTAGATCAATGCATATAATACCTAACACCAGCTGTTCTCTTGATTCCTGTTCAGTGCTAGTACAGTGGAATTAAAGAAGAAGAAATAATTTTAGTATGGAATTTCCTGAGATCATATAGTTTTATTTCAAAGTATTGTTCTGTATACGGATGCTGATGCTTAATTTAACTCTAACTATAGAATATAAAACTATGAGTAAAACTACTCATTTGTTTTCTATGAAGTAATATCTTCTGATTTTATGGTCTGGTTTTCAGTAGGTCATTTGCAATTTAGAAAATATAGAATCATGTAAACTAAAAATGGAAAGAGAGTCTTAAAAATAGGAATTTATTTCCAGTTTTAAGCAGAGGGAAGTTGTTGTTAACTACCTATTTTTACGTAGTGCCTAAAACTTTGTTACCAACCCTCATAAAGTGGAGGAGAGGCTCTAATTGAGGCTTTTCAAGGAGCTGGTTTTATGCTTGTTACAGTTTTGATAAGAATGTCATACCTAGGTGTATGTTAAGACTTCAGGATATTCACATCCTGTGTTTATAAATATTTTATAGACATCAAGGTTTTCAGTCTGTATACTCATAATTATACTATTGAAATCTAGTATAGTAGAGGGCAGCAAGTGTGTGTTATCTGGAGAACTGTTTTTATTTAGAAGAAACACATTTCCAAGTCAAAATCATGTCTTTGTTTAGAGAAGTTTTCTAATTGTTAGCTGCCTGACTCGCCATACAATCAAATTGCAGTGTCCACTCTATCTGATGTGGAGGAATAGGTGACTGAGTAGAGCTCACATTGGCTCCTCTCTCTTAATATGTTCCATTGCATTGTGTCTCACTTCATAGTATAGAAGTTGATGAAGATATGCATGAGACAGAAGTAGTAAACTTAATAACCTTCCATTTATTAATCTGATATCTTTAAGAAGTTTTACAGGTCCTTATTCCCTGATCCACACAGACTGAAGTACATGCATGGTTATAACTTGTTCCATAACTAAATGCGACTGTTAACAAATGTACCTTTAGGTATGCTTGGAGATCTTTGTGGCAGTGCCAACAAATCAATTGCCTATGCTCTGCTAATTCAGATACCAAAGTTGGCGTCTCTTTCACTTTTGCTCCTACCCACTTGTTTCATCTTCAACCTTCTTTAATTTTTTTTTTTATTTTGGGTAAAGGAGTGAGACCTGAGTCACCTCTCTTACACTTACTTGTTTCATATGAGGCAAAAGCATTTCACAGCTGTCTTTTCTTGTATTTGTCCCAAGCTGGGAAGTATAGCATAATGCATCTCTCCATTTTAAGTAAAAAAAAGATTTTTTTACTAGACCATGATTACAAAAAGAACCCAAGGTGATTTGTTCTTAAAATGCAGTTCTCTGTCCCAGTGCTCCACTTGATAGCTTCATAGAAAATATGACAAATGAGGAATACTGAATGCAACTCCTTGCATTCTCCATTCATGTTCTTATGGCAAAAGGCTACTTAACTTGTCAGAAAGGGGGGTAGAAATGAGTCAGTTAACGTTGTTACTTCAAATCTACTGAAGTGTTTTGATTTTTCAGCATGATAATCCTGACCCTGTCAGGCCTCATATTTGTGATTGGCAATGAGCATTGGTAGAAACAAGGCATTAGAGAAAATGTATCCTTGAAAGTCAGGAAACTTCAACTTAAAGAGTAGTTCAACTGTCATACCATGCTACTTTGAAAGGCCTTAGTAATAAATTGCAGTAATGTTTTATATGGCCTATAAAGATAGGGAGAGCAATAAACAAACATATATTACTGTTGAAGAAGTGCTTCCTATGTCGCTGTTATATCCTACATCACATCCAAAGGATTTTTGTACCCTGCTATAGTAAAATGCTGGTAGTCCCAAATGTGAAAAAATCATGAGTCAAACAAAGCAGAAGAATGAGACTTCATACTCATGATGCTTGAAACAAAACTGTGATTTGTCTTCTAATATTTAAGATTGAGTGTAACTATTGCATAACTAGAAGACTAAAGTAATGGAAAGGAATACTATAGAAGAAAGATGCAAGAGCCATAGTAAATATATTCCTCTGTGTCCATCGTTGGAGTGTTGTCACTGAGAAAGGATCCTAAGAACCTCACACACATGTTGAAGGGAACAACAGTGAGTAGTAGCAGAGATGTACCCCACTTCTCTCTTCTGTGTATGGCACTAATAAGGCAGCTACTGAGCAACTGTCTCCAACTTTGATTTCTGAAGGTGAATCTGCACTGAAGAATTGGGTTGGGGGAATGGGAAGCGATAGAGAAAAAGAAAAATAAATGTAGTGAGAGTCTTAAAGAGTTAGAGATCAAAGAACGACTGGGAAAACATGTAGGGATCTTTGGAAGAGAGAAAATGAAACCTCACAAAAGGCATAGCACAAATCAAAAATTATGTCAGGCACATTGCTATTTTTTTTCTTCTAAACTGTGAGAGGGACTAATGTGTGGAATAAACTCTGAAGGGAATGGGTGACTTTAGTGTCTATTCTGATTGTCAGGTCTAGATATTCTCAGGTAGGAGTTTTTATGTTTCTAAGTAGTTCAATTCAGTGCTGAGATATAGATGAAAATGGCCATTGCATGCAGGACCTGGAGTATGTGATCTTCTTTGGTGTACTTGACCCTCCAAGCCGCATAGTATGGCATGCCAAAATCCTCTCTAGTCTGACTAAATTACAAGAAAGTATTAGAAATATCATACTGATGTCCATCTGGGTTAATATTTCATCTGGCTGTGTTATGAATGCTGAAGGGACTAGGTTCAAAGTGGAGAGATGCTTTTCCCTGGTTTTATCCTCTGGCTTCCTTCAGGCAGCAGATGAAGGCTCAGCCAGAGTAAGAAGTCCACCAAGTTTATTATCTAGTTACGTACTCACCCCCTACAAGTGTGCCAGGTTTCTTTGTTATGGCTGCGAATAGCTCTTGGCATCTGTAGTCTTCCATGGTAATGGGTTTGAGTTGCACCATGTAATTGAGTCTTGTTGGGAGCTACCCTCTTCCTTCTTTATTTTAAATGTATTGTTTGATTGTTTTTTCAATTTCAACTAGTTCTTGTTTTGTAAAATTAGTGTGCAATCATTTGAGTATTGCCATTCATATTTTTAAATTTATTTTACTGCTGTCTTACAGAAACAGTTAGACATTGTGGATGGTGGTTCTTGTCTTTGTCTGCTTGATAGTTCTGGTTTTTATTTTGAGGTGGGTGATTCTATTAACTCCCCATGTTCTCTCATGCATTAAAGCAGTATAATGACACATGACCAAAATGTAGTTGTTTCCTGTCAAATCACCTGATAATAGGCATCTAT
This sequence comes from Tapera naevia, assembly GCA_033556795.1. Taxonomy (NCBI): domain Eukaryota; kingdom Metazoa; phylum Chordata; class Aves; order Cuculiformes; family Neomorphidae; genus Tapera; species Tapera naevia. The sequence goes on along the minus strand of JAUMJJ010000172.1, from coordinate 8,216,123 downwards.
TTTAAGTGATGTATCCAAACATGACTGCATTCCCAGACATACTCACCAATGAATAGCATGCAGGTTTTTCCGTTGTAATGGCTATATATTGCATCATGTGATCAGAGGTTGCATGCTTCATGTCCTTACTTGTCCTATTACAAATACACGTGCTGCTTTTATTTCAGCAGCCATAATACATCAGTACACTAAAGCAAGTATTATCATGACATGCCTGTTTCTAGATAAGTGAATAGCTGTGATCTTTCCATAAACGTTATGACAGGGAGCAAGCTGTGTGAATAATTCATGCAGCCCCAACTTGCCCTTCTATCTATCTAGAAGGAGCTGAAAAAGAAGATAGGAGGGAGGGAGCTGTAGCTATGTGCAGAGGAAATTATTCTAGAGAGCCAAATCCAGTCAGTAATTTTGGGCATCACCGTTCAAATTACCTTTCTGGCTTTGGAACAAGTATTACATTTTTTATTTTTTTGTCATTGACTGTGTTTTGTATAGAAGCATATAAGAAAGTTTGAATTGTGGATACCTCCAGGAGTTTTAAGTAAAACAGTAAAAGCTCTGTTTAAAGATGAAAATAAGATTTGCCAATAATGCTAAGATATTAAAAAAAAAACATTCAAGCAGTGTATTTAGGCAACAAAGGTAATTTCTTTTATACCACTTTTCCTAAACTAAGCATGCTAAAAAACCTGGTATACTCTCTACAGATAAAATCATATCTCATTAGTTAAGGAGTTTAAAAATAAAAAACTAAAGAAATTAAATGTATAAATCTAAGAGTTATTTTGGCTTGGGTTTTTTTTATTTACTCAGTTATATGTCCCAAATAAATGTATTAAGTCAGTAGTTACTTTGGGTTTGCACTAATGTGAAATTAGAACTTGATGCATTTTTTTTCATCCCAGTCTGCCCACTTACATTTAGAGCCACAGGCAGAAAGAAACAAAATATGTAGACAACATCCCTAGCACAAATGTCAAGCCATTACTCTTGATTAAAAGATCTTTTGGTAACAGATCAAGGGTCTGATCTTTCGTGGCAGCAAATTGGGGTGGGAAGCAACAAGCTGCCGGATCCTGTGAGCTGGCATGACCACACGTAGATACCAGTATCTAACCTCTAGGTATAGAGACCCTGGGTAGAAGCCTTGTGTGAAGCAAGACACCGTGCTGATCTGGCATGTGGTAAGACTCGCTGAGTGATTTGAACTTCGGGTAGAAACTGTGCTGGAGTAATGGATCCATAATTCCTAGGCAGGCATTCAGGACACTAAACCATACATAAAAAGTGGTCACTGACCCCTTCCACTAAGTGTGTTTTTCAGGTAGAAGTGTCTCACGTAATTGGATATGTGAAATGGGTGCTAGGACATGCTACATATTCAAACTGGTAAGCAAAGTAGTTAAGTATGGTGAAACATCTTAGCTGAGAGTACTAAACACAGTTAGACTGAACATGCGACTCCCACTCATTTTATCATCCACGTATATGTAGTCAGATCAAGTGCTGTATTGTGCAGCATGTGATAAAAGTGTGTTGGATATGTCTTTGGTGTGCATCACATGCTTCCTATATAAGTCAGCAACACCCCCCCCCCCCCCCCCCCCCCCCCATTAAAATGAATAAGAACACAGTGGGAAGGGAGGGTTAGAAAGCAATTATAGTCTCGAATTTGTCAAGACATCTGTGCTTGAACTTCTGTTTAAGTAACTGATGGGGTATTATACATCCCAGAAGCATGTAGCTGGGGCAGGATGGATCTCTGGGAAAACCTTCATAAGTTTCTTGGAAGAATTTTATCCATGCTTAGTTCTGTGTTGCAATAGCTACTTCAGTGTTAATGCACTAGGCACCTAATTTGATATTAACTTACGCATCGTCACAAACTGCCTTCATGTTTTTTGTTTGAATTGGAAACAACTACCATGTTTAAATGTATCATGCAATGTAGGTACAGTGAAGACAGTAGCAGGCTTTCTTATTTCAGGTGTCTCACTACTGGTTTGAAGGCTTGCTTTGAATATTCAGGGTTTGAATAACAGCTGCAGTATACATTTGGAGTTCTGGTTCGGAAAAAAAAAAAGCATGAATGTGCAGCATGTGGAAGAATACTTCTGGTCTCTGTGTATGTAGAGGGGGGACTGGCAGAGACCCCAGTAGCTTAATCATCTGCTTTCACAAACTCCAAACATACAGTTTCTTCAATTATTGGACACAGTCGAGTCAATGAGCAACTTGGGGTTTTGTGGAGGTTTCTAAGACTTTTGGGTTCTAAAAAAGATACGGAGTTGTAGACAGTTACAGAACCTCTCCACACATGTATCTGCTTCAGTTTTTCGTCACTACCATTTGGACAATCAAGATTTCTCTGCTTCAGATGCTGAGATTAAAGTTCATTTTTCCTCAGCTGGAGTTGTAGTAGTCCAAAATACTATTTTGCTATGAAGCCATGTTCCCTTACTCTTCTTTGTTGTTCCACATTTTATGCACTCCTGAGACCCCTTATCATATACCTTTGTTTTTCCTCACTACTTTATGAATACAGGCAGTCAACTTTTTTTTTCCACTTCTCACTGAAAATATGGCTTCCTTTGATTTTCAGTCTTTTGTGGTTTGTTCTGTTGCATCATCAAACAGTAGTCCATCTGAGAACTGGTCCGCTGGGATACAACAGAGCAGTATGGACTTATCATACTGTGTCTAATGCAATCTTTTGTTTAGCCTTAGTGTTTTGTGAAGTCACTTTTAGTTAATATATTTTATCAGATTTTTGTCCAGATATTTGTTTTTGTGATTTTGATCACTGTTCTTTTTGGATATAGATTTTTTTTTTAGACAGCTGACTGATCTAACTGCATTTTATGTTTTCGAAAAATTTTGGTATCTGTTACTTTAAAAAAATTGTCTTTAAAGGCTTAAGTCTTCTAAGAGCTAATCGCCTCTACAGTCTCAGTAATACCATGTTCTGAGTTATGTAACAATTTTTGAACTATTTCAGAATCTAAACAATAATATCAGGAAGGAGTTTAAACTTAGTGTGTATGCCAAGCAAATGTCAACAAACAGATGATATGGATCGCACAGTTTCATTGACTCAGATTTGTTTCCTCACTAACAAAGCTTTCTTTTCTGCTTAGTCAAAACTTAGGTTTTTATGAGTGCTGTGAGTAAAAAGCAAAATACCTCAGATATTGGACTATGCACCTTGAAAGGAAAATAGTTTGAATGCATAAGCACTATCTCCTGACAAATCTTAAAGGTTTTTATTGTTGATGGTTTCTGTTTATTTTTCTTCTCATGACACCATGTCTGAAACCAGTGACTTTTTAAAAAATGTGATAACAGTATAATCTTCTTGTATGCATTAGTGCTCACTTAGTAATAATTATTGCATTATTGCAGCTATGTTGACACTATTAGGTATTAATAAGGTCTTTGTATGTGATTCATCTTCTGCTGCTCTACATCTTCTAGCAGTGAGAGCAGAAGCCTGCCTCTAAGGGCTTTAAGTACAAATAGAAAAAGAAAGACAGTAAAGCAATGTTCTTAAGTCCATTTAACAGTTCTGTGTGGATCCCTATCCTCTACACCATAACCTGGTTTACCCAAACAAATTATGGTCTGTCATACAGCTGTTGATATGCATGTTTAAAAAGTGTTTATTTTTTTTCCTTTGGTTTAGACCAAAGCCATAAAGGGAGTATTTTTTGCAGTAGGATTTCTCATATGCGAAAAATGAGGTTAGTCTTTGTAGCCTTATCGTTTAATTGATTTAGAAATTAGCTAGCATTGAGATTCAATTTAAATTTATGTGCTGAACATTTTTATTTCAGTTTTTAAATTTTTTTAGCAAATACTTTAAACTGAAAATGCATTAGAAGTGGGACTAATAGTAATCTTTTTTATTCTCCCTAAAATTAAATAGTTTAAAACAGCAAAATATTTGAACTCAGTTATGTAAATGTGAATGCAACCAGAGCTGCAGCAATGTGACTTTATTATAAGGGAGAGTTCTTCCTGAAAAGCCTAATATTGCATGATTATGATTATTATGACATGATTTTTATGAAAGATGATTAGTCTAACTTTAACTGTCATGCAACTCGGAGACTGATCTTATTATAGTATTTCTCCTTCAGATTAAAGCCATAATGTGACACTGAATGTGCTTGGGTGGGATTAACTCATACCCATATAACTTTTAGAACTTCAGAGTGCTTGTTGTAATTAGAAAATCATAGTTTTAAAAAAGCATCTTATTTACATACAACGTTTATTTTTCTGTCTGATTCACTTTTCAAGCCTTGAAGTACAACTGGACTGTTTCTGATAAGGTTTGAACCACTAATATAGTTAAACATTAAATTGCTTTGAAGCATTATGTGTAAAGTGAAAGAAAGCTCTAGAGTTCCCATTGATGTCTTCCTTCTTATTAGCAATCTGAAATTAGCAGCCTAGCTATTTTCAAATTAGTAATTGTTAATTTCTAGTCATTTATCATTAATCTTGTTTTACTCATGGTATTTAATTTGGTTTTGCCTACCTTTTTTCCGTACTGTGATGATACATAGGAAGTTTTGTAGTCATGCTACATATGCTAAACATAAATACCACTTATCATTACATTATTAGCTTATTTCAACAGTGAGAGTCTATAGCAAAGGCTCCTTTAAGTGCTCCTGTAAACCCCCTTGAGGAGATGACTAACTGTGGACTCGACCATATGAGTTATTGCAAACGGCAGCAAAGCTGAACGAGTTTGGTTAATACGCCTCATGTTATTTCCTCTTCTTAAATCTTCCACTTCAGATCACTTTGTGTATAATCAAGAGGCTGAAGAGTTTTGGAGGATGGTAGGTCATGAAGGCAGTACTTGTGCTTGCTATGTCTCGAATCTAGGTCTATGTATTCAGACACCCCTTGTATATGTTTAGTTCATCATTCACCAAAACTGAGGATATTGTATTATTGATATCAGTGACAGTTGGACCAAGATTCTGCATTTGCATAGCAATCTCTTTTTCATTGAAAGTTAGTCATTTTAATTAGAAGTTTTACTTGTCCAGGTATGGTTAGTGAACATTTACGTTGTTTACAGTGATGTACAAACTTTTTTTGGGGGGGGGGTTAAGAGAAGGAGGTATGATTTGTGGCTTTCTGTCCCCTAAAATACCCTACTTTATGTGCAAGCGAGATATTATTTTATATTATTTTATATTAAAATTTGCTTTGTATTTCACCAAACAAATGAAATTCCAGGCTTTTTTTTACTTCTCTATAAGGCTACCTCATTATCATATCATTTTATTAAGCAAAATAGGAAAATAATTTTTTAAAAATGCCATAATTTGCAGGTTTTGCTATTTAGTAACCTACCATCATTCTAAATACAAAGCTTTAACTTAAAAATTGTCGTAATTTTATGTGTATGAAACTTATATGCACCTCAACACCAATATTTCTGTCTATTATGAGTGTGTCATTTCAAGACTACATTTTCCTCTCCTAAAGATAAATCAAACTACTATTCAGGTGTTTCTTACACAAAGAACTGGCTTCTGCTGAATGTCTTTGGGATGCAAGCTAGAATGGAACATCATTTTGTGACTAAGCCATAGATCCGTTTTTGTGTAGGTGCAGTGCAGGGATGGGTGGTTTATATCTGAATTCACAAATGGAGAAGTAGCCAGACAGCAGTGAGTGCTGTGCTAGCTGAAAGTTTATATTTCACTGCTGTGGCTACCAGTGACTTTTATCATCTTAAACCCTATGTACATTCCTGCCTGTTTTCATGGTTACCTTTATATATGCTTATGTATGTGTCATTGCATGGTTGGAGTGGATTTTGTAGTCTTGGAAGTCATCATAAATTTCACACAGTTACAAAACAACAAAAAAAAAAGAGCTCTTACATTTATAATTGTATTTATATCCCTTAAACAAGTGTTTGGAATTGTTTCATTAGTCACAAAACCTGTTCCCTTTTATTCTCTTTCCTCTTCCCTATCCTCTCAAAGTACCAGGCGGCAATATGGTAGAGTTCTGATTTTGGAACAGGTGTCCGAACAGCATCTGTTAGGTCATTTTTTAACTGCAGCACAAACAAATAGTTTAGAATCAGTTCATATATTTTCAGAAGGAAATTTTGTTGGCTAGTTATATCCAATGCAGTTAAAGAAAAATCAGTTTATTGGTTTTTTCTTGTGCATTTTTAAGGCATATGTACTTTCCTTCTAATGTGTATAATTAATTACACACGAGAACAATTTTTCATGGAATCAGACTCCTGTATAGAGCCCATACAGAGCTGTCCATATGAAACTGGAAGCATATTTTGTTCACTGAATCTAGATGAAGCCTCAGAAAAACAAATGTTTGAATCAATGTCCTTGGCTTTTTACATATATGTTGGAATATTTCTAATAATTTTAATAATTTCTGTTAGAAAAATTTTTTATTTTTACTTTCAGTGAATGCAGCTGTGGTGGTACAGTTTTACCACAGACTGGCAGAAAAGCAAAACGCAGCCTAGATTAAAAGCAGGCAAAAAAGCTATGACAGATCTTTTTACAGGACAGTTATGAGACAAATGGGGAACTGCTTAGGTGCTTTCCTGTCCAGATCACTAGAAAAGGAGATTATTCAACATAACTTATGTAACATCCCCTGTAAATACTCTGTGCTGTAACTTTTATTTCTTTACTATATGTCCTGAATAATATGGATGTGGAAGCTGACTCATTTCCTCTGTGTTTAGTCCTTTACTCCCGTCAAGCTCCTCCTCTTTAGACTAAACAGTGGTCTCTTCAGTTTGTACCTTGTAGATGTTAACTTTTATTCAGGTTGTGACTCATAGATGGCTTTTCTGGAGAACTGCTACAAAGCTGGAACTTGTTCAGTTTGTATTTGCCCACTTGAGTATTCTTGCTTGAAGGACAGAACTTAAAAGATCCTGAGGAGTTGAAGTGTCCTAACAAAATCTCATAATCTTTATTTTTCTTCGAGTGTTTCTTTTGTTGCCCAAATTCATTTTGAATTCTGATCCTATCCTCCAAAGTTTTCACAGCATATCGCAAGACAGTCAGCTGCACATTTTGTAAGCATTTCCCTCTTCTGCCACCCAAATCTATAATGAATATGTTAAACAGCACAGCACCAGAGTACAGCTGTGTTCCCTTTGGCAGTGAACCATCAATAAACAATGTATGGTACGGTTTTCCAACAGTTTTGCTTCCCTCTTTGTAGTAACTTCCTCTAGACCATATTTCCTGCATCTTAGAATATCAAGGAAAAAGTCTTACTAAAGTCAAAATAAATTACAGAGTGGACAAGATGAGGCTTGTAATGCGCACTGAGGTCACAAGCTTTCCAAGAAAACAATCTTAGCTGGCAGAAAAAATGCATAATTTTTTTCTCAAGAATAATTGTAAGAGGAAGTGCAGCTCCATGACAACTGTTTGTATTTTTTGTAGTGTTTAGTGAGTGCAATCCATTAGAGAAAGGGCCAACTCTGCATATCAGTATCATATCATATCAGTATGGCCACAGGACCTGACAAAATTATACATGGTGTAGGGCCATGGGGATGAGGGGGTCAGGGCGGGGCGAGCTGTGTTACACAAAAGTTTGTTGTGCAGCTGTATCAGGTTTTGGCTGAAAACTTTTATTTTGCTGCAGAAAGAGTGAGTTTAAAATTGTGTATGATTTGTCTAGCTGCAGAGGCTATCTGGATCTGATTAGTGCCTGTATTTGCATGCAGGGAAAATACAAGGTTGGGAGAAGGGTGTTGGGACTAGTGAGACTGAACTGCAGGCTTGCAATGGCTCTTACCCATGTGAAAACGTTAGAATGCTGCTTTTTACCTTTTATACCCATTACTTCTTCCTTATTGGAATGAACCATTTCCCTATCATAACAGGAAAGGATAATGATACTCATTTGACATGATTTGTGCATTATACATGGCTGTATCAGATGTTTACGGTCTCTTGGGGGATAGGAGGTAAGAATTCTTCTTTTCCCACTGCCCAAGAACTTGCAGACAGCTTGTTTGTTTATCATTTGCTCTACCGTTCGTGTGAATGGAGTTGATCCTGGCATAGAAACTCTAGTTTTCTTTTCCAGTCTCCTGAAACGACCAATCCTCCAGCTAGATTATCCTTCTCAAAGGTGACAGCTACTAGCTCTAGTGTTCCTTCTGTCAAAATTGAAAGTATCTTATGGAAAACTAGACAAAGTAATTTAATTTTGAAAGCATCCAGATTAGTGTGCAGGACAACGCTTTCCCCATTTTAGCTGAAGCTCCTTGTTGCTGTCTTAATCGTGTCAGCTACTTGATTGCAACTGACCTTTTTTAGAGAAGAAAAGAAAGACTAAATATATTGTCTTCTCAGCCAAATTTATCAATAAACTGCTCCTCTCAGAGCTCAGCTTTATTTTGAAAGTTAATGGACTATTTGATCAAAACCTGTGTTTCCTTCTTTATATGTAGTTTGAGATAAATTTAGAAATGTTTGCTCTCTAGTATTTTTATCTATCCTTTGTACTGAAAATTGTGATAAGCACATTATAAAAGCTAGCTGGAAGATCTGTTCTACTTCATTCTTTCCTCAGCAGGTTGGAAAGTTCTAGCCTGTTTGTTTCCGAGTACTGATGTGCCATACATTGGGTGGTCAGATCATGAAAGGCCATGTGGTAATCATCTTTCTGTGGTTAATGTCCTTACCACCACCTTTATTCTTTTAATTCTTGTCACTATCCAGTTGCTGTAGGTTGCCTGTTTATAAACAACGTGCACTGTAGTAGAAATAATGATGCACAAATTGACATCTGTTGTAATAACCACTTGACCAAAACTAGCAGTACTTCCTGGTACTCTGTTGTACCAGTGCTGTACATCCTGTAAGTCTTCTATGCAGAATGCAATTCTGAGATTTTTTTTTATATTTTTTAAAACCAATCAAAGCTAAACTAGATAAATTTTTGCCTGGTAAATCGTTCAAACTGATTAGAAGATAGAGGACTGGATTTAGAGCTGCACCACTTTACGTAAGCTAACAATCTGGTCTATGAAAGGAAAAACAGCTTTGTATTTATAGGAACATAAGGTAGATTTATCAGCGTTTATGTGTTGTTAGTGATTGATGTAGAACATTGACATAATAAGTGCCAGCTGTTCTCCTCAATAAATCAGAAACAATATTTCCTTTTATTTCAGTGCTCACTCTGACTTGCTTGAATTCCTTTTTGAATTCAGAGGACTTTATTTGCAGTTACAAATAAGGACTATATCTACACATACAATTTAGAAACCTGATATAAGACTATAATGCAACCTGAAAGTAGCCTCACAAATACCTGTTTGTTATCAGGTTTTGCTGTCCTCCATGAGCTACATCAGAAGCGTTTTTTCCATTTCTGCCCATATTGCAGAAATATGTATTTGTGTCTTTCTCCATTAAAGTTGATGTTTTTGTGGCTGCCCACATCACTTGGTATTCAAGGCATATAAGGAAGCATCATGGTTTTGTATTGTTAACTGGACCCCAACAGATTGACTGTTCTATTCCTTTTGATCCTCAGTTTCAAAGTTCCTGCTTTGTCAGCAATTGTTAAATAAAGGATTTAGAAATTTTGCATGAAAAGTTCCAGAGATTTTATGTACTAACATATAAATCTAGTGAACTACATGCTGCCTTAAAATCAAGATTTATCTCTCCTTTTTAGGCCTTTAAGGAGATTGAATTTCCTTACTATTTCTTTTCAGTTTTCTGTGATTAATAGGTGTGTCAATAAATGTCATGTGTGATGTAACAGGATCTAAAAAATTGTTTGCATAGTGTTAATGGTTATGGGCTATGTAAAATGGAAGAAAGTAAAGTTGAAATAAAACACTTGTTCAATATGCGTAGTCATGTAATGCAACAAGCACAGTCGTGCAGCTTGTTAATAAATTCGATAAATGAGAGTTATCAACGGTTGGTATCTACCTTCATTGTTATCCAAATGAACAACTGGTGCATGATGACCTTTGATAATTTATTTTAATTGTATTTTAGTGGCTCTTTAGAGTTCCCAGGTTTAGTTAATAAAATAAAATTCTACTCGCTGGCATTCTCATAGGTGATGCATGTCTTAACACTGTATCTTGACCTTCAAGTCCCATAGTTTTTGTCTGTTTACAATGAAGCCACACTCTGCTTGTAAAAGAAAACACAGCTGCTCCGTTCATGTGTGTGACAAGTGGCATCAGTTCCCTTAAACAATTTGCTCTTTTCCATTGGCATTTAAGTTCTGTTGTATATGCTTTATATGATGCAAGTTTTCCTTAATTTTCAACTCCAAACTAGGATAGGTTACAGACAGGACAAAATAGACAATACTTACCTTTTGGTTGCATCTGAATTGTTTTTCTATTTTAGAATATATGAAAAATTCTTACTTCTGTGTTGTAATTTGAAGGTTTCTTTAGTTCTGAAGTTTCCACAGAAATTAACTACAACATTTTTATTTGTGGAAGCAAAACTATCATTTGCCTTCTAATGTGATATTCCATAATTTTAGATGTATTTTATTCTATCATTTTAATCCATTTAATTGAAAAAAAGATTATTAGAACTTGTTAATATAGAGGTACTACCACTTTCCAAATGTAAACTAAAACTTTTTTATTTCAGGACTTGTGCTTTTTGGAAATATGTTTTCCTAATTTGACCCACAGTAACCCTTGAGAGACTTAAGCACAAGTTATAAACTAATTACTAATTGCTTTACTGGAACTTGTTAGGCATTTTCTGTTTATACATTAATGTAATATAAATATAGCTTAGGCAAGAAAAGCCCTTGGGGCAAATTTATGTCCCGAGTAACCCTGTTCTAGTGACCTCAACAGAATTACTCAAAGTCAAGACAGAATTTAAATTGAAAGACCAGATCTTCAGTTGCTGTAAATAGTCTGAACACCATTAAAATAAGTGTAGCTGTGGTCACAACAGCAGTAAAGACAGAATTACTCCTTCAGTTATATTATTGACTGGGTTTTTTGGTTTGCAGGCACTTCTAGCAAAGGGGTTGGACTGCCGTTTCTTTCCAGAGTTTAATATCAAGCAGAACTTATCTATAGAAATAATGCTGGTTTTAATCTAGAGCTGTTATAACGTTATACAACCTGCTTTTGTCTGAATTTTGAAAAAAGGCTTCATGGAGTTATGGGGAACATAGCATCTTTTGGTCTTGCATCTTTGCTTTTTCTATGCCTTTTCCTGTGCTATGATCTAGCTTTTAAAAGAAGTTTCACTAACTAAGAGATACATAGAAAATTATATTCAACAGTTGTATGATCTTGTTTAGAAATTTTTAAATGTAGAAATAGTTGCCAAATAATTTTCATTTGTGTTTCAGAACAGCTTTATTTAAAAAATAAATTAAAAATAATGGCTAACCTGTACTCCAGCTCTACAGATTTGTATATCCTTTACTTTCAGCTTGGGAATTATCTTCTTGGTTTAATAGGAAAAAAAAATGTGGTCAGTATCAAGTCTGGATAAAAGTGCATTCACAATGGGAAATCTGATTGAGAATATTTTGTTTATGAAGAGCCATGAGTCATCTACAATTTTTGTAATATTATAGCAGTAACCTATCAATTGGAGATGTTTGATAGTTTTTTCTATTCATTAGTCAACATTAACGCTGGGTTTTTTTCAGCACATTGGGATGTGTGTCTGTTCCTTCTCTCAGAGATTCTCTGAGCTAATATTGGGCTCAGTAGCGTCTTGGGTTTTCAGTGACCTCCACTGACTAAGCAACTATTAAGTTACCATCAGTCAGTTTACTTGTTGGAACAACATATATTTCTTATAAATAGTGGTACACAACAAGACTCTCTTCTTGTCATTCCCTAGTCTAGGGCAGGCTTGGCCAAGGAAGTGGAATTGTTGAGGATGATGTTCCTCACTGTTGCCCGGTGTTCCCATGTGTTGGTGGGCAATATCCCCAGCAGAACTGAGGCCCTGCTGATTTTTCTGGCTTAGAATGCATTTTGGACACTATTGGTTTGTGTTCTTTATATCCAACTGATATATCTCAACTACAGTAGCATAAGTGTTTCAAGCCATTCTGTGCTTCTTAAAGCAGCTGCCCTTTCTGTTTTTCTGTAGCACTGCAGCACAGTTACCTTTCCTGAGAAACTTCTTCCTTAAGTGATTTCAGACTCACTTTTCATCATGCAGTTTAGCTTTTAAGTGGTAATGCTGGTCACTACCAGATACTAGGACAGAATAGAATATTTCAATTGGAAAGAACCTACAGCAATCATCTAGTCTAACCACCTGACCAATTCAGGGCTGACCAAAATTGAAAGCAAATTATTAAGGGTGTTGTCCAAATGCCTCTTAAACACTGACAGGCTTGGGGAATTGACCACCTCTTTAGAAAACCTGTTCCAGGATTTGACCACCCTCCTGGTAAAGAAATGCTTTCTAATGCCCAGTCTAAACTTAACCTAGAGCAGCTTTGAACCATTTCCACATGTCTTATCACTGGATACCAGGGAGAAATGATCAGCATCTCTCTCTCCACTTCAGCACCGCCTGATCCCTTTCTGCAGGGCTGCTCTCCAGCCATTCCTCTCCCAGTTTATACTTGTGCCCAATGTTAGTCCATCCTAGTTGCATAATCCAGCATTTAGACTTTTTAGATTTCATACCACTAATCATTACCCAGTGCTCCAATCTATCCAGATCCTTCTGCAAAGCGTCCTGTCTGTTGAGAGACTCAACAGCACCTCCCAGTTAGGGGGCATGTGCACTGATCAAGAGTGTATTCTGTTCAAAACAATCGAGTTAGCAATCTCGGTACAACAGTCTGTAGACATCCCTAGGGTAACTTTTAAATGAGGTAGTTGGAGTACTGGTGCAGGATAGCTCCACCTATATGGCTGTTCACTCAACCCAAGACACTTTTTCTTTGCAGTTCTAGTCTTTAAAATCACTGTGTTAAGAGAGTTTTTAGCCTTGTTTGGCTGATAGCCGTTCCTTCCATTGCCTGTGTATGTGATACTGATTAGACTAATGCATAGACTTCTACAGCTTTTTCATAATTTTAATTTACCACAGTACAGCTTTCCCAAAAGTTTAAATGCTAATCTGAAAGTATGATAGCTGACAGGCAAACTGCTAGTTTGTCAGATTGTCTGTATGCATTTTTTAAATTAATGTTTTCTTACTGGAATGGAGAGGGATAGAAACAGATTTTAGAGAGAAGGAAAAAATTTGTTGAGAGAAAAGAATCCAAAATTTGGATGACAGACAGAAAAGTACTATCAGCAGATGGTCTAATCTGAGAAAGAACTTTTAAACAAAACATAAATCTTCCGGTTTATAGACTGTCAGGGAAGAATTGCCTGCACAGAGATGCACACAACCTAGAAATCAGTCGGTGGAGATAGAGCTCTGCGTGCAGGCACATCACTGAAGCATTGTTGGAAAAACTGTGGTGGATGGGAAGAGAGGCACGGAACCAAGGGTTGGGGGTTTCCCCTTATGTGAAGAAGTAGTTTGAGTGAATATGTTTTCTGTGCATTAGCATCAGAGGAAGGGCTGGTGTGGGTAACATTGTGGTGAGTGTATGATCCAGATCATTTGGTTAGTAGGAGGAAGAAGACAAAGTCATATTTGACCAACTTGGAGACCCTTGTTCATAGACAGGCTTTAGGGCAACAAGTATAAGCAACCCAGAAGGTTTCTGGAGACTGGTCAAGGGATTCTAATGTAAGATACAGTATACCTGGACCATGTTGTCCTCACAAATTATTGCTTCCTTGGCCATGTCTTTATCAATGGCACCCTTGGCTTGTAGCAGCCATGAATTACTGGGGCTTAACATCCTGAGGTGAGTGAGGAAGGGAAGTAGCAGAGTATAGATCCTTGCCTTTGATAAAGCAAATTTGGGTTTATTTAGGAGACTGGTAAATGGCACCCTTTTGGAGTCGGCATTGTTATGTCATGAGGAAATCATGCTTGACTAATAATCTGATCACCATCTGTGATGAAATTACTAGATCTGTGGGTGAAGGTAGAGAAGCAGATTTCAACTACCTTGGCTTCATCAGGGCTTTTGATGCTGCCTCCTGCAGTATTTTTTTATTCATTAGGGTCTTATGGTTTGGTTGTTTGGAAGCTTAGGTTACAGAGTGTATTTAATGGTTCGTGCTCTATTTGGAGGAAAGTTATAAGCACCTTTTTCCGGGGTCTCTCCTGTGATCTGTCCTGTTCTATATCTCTGTCAGTAACAGAAGGAAGAAGAGGGTACATTATGGTGAGACAGAGTGCATCCTCATAAGGTTTCTGGATAACACCAAACTGAAGGTGTGGAGGCAGCATAGCTGATAGACTTCGGGGCAAAGTTGCAATTCAGAGGGGCCTAGGTGCACTGGAAAAGTGGACTGGCAGGAATCTGATGAAACTCAATAAAGACAAAAGCAAAGTCTTTAACCTGTAATGGGAGAACTCTTTCAGTGATAGAGGCTGGGACTGACTGGTTGGGGAGCAGCCCTGCAAGAAAAGGATCTGGGGGTCCTGGTAGGTGGTAAGCTGAATGTGAGCCAGTATTGTGCCATACCAACAATGGAGGCTGACAGCATCCTGGGATCTACTGAGAGGAGCATGGCAAGTAATTTGAACACAGTGGTTATCTTCCTTTAATTGATGCTTGTTAAACCATGTGTGGAGTGCTGTGTTTGGGTTTTTTGGGGGGGAAAAAAAGAAAAATAATACAAGAAAGATGTCCATAAACTTGATAGAGTCTAGCAGGGAGCCATTGAGATGGACTGGAACATGTGCCTATAGGAAGAGTCTGAGAGGACTGGACCTAATAGTATTCTTCCAAACCTTGAGGATACTAGGAAGATGGAGCCACAATCTTGACTGAGGTGCACAGACTTAGAACAAGAGGCAGTGATGATGAACTGAAACAGGAAATGCTTCCAAAGAATATAAGGAAAAACAAAGAAAATATTTTCTAAAGGGATAACTAAACATTGAAGCAAGTTTACCAGTGATTTTGTAGAATTTTTTTTTTGTCTTTGGAGGTTGGTTCAGGAGGTTTGCCTAGATGGCCATCAGAGGCTTTTACCAACCTGAGTAATTCTGTCGTTCTAGGACTAGAAAGGAACCAGTGCTAAGCAGCATTAAGCAAACAAACAAAACCATAAAAAATGAAACAACAAAAAACCCAAACCTGCTTCCATTTGGACTTTTTTGCCAATCTCAAATAACCATTTAGTGGAATTTACAACATACAAATACATCATGCTTTTACAACTTAAAAGTTTTGCTGGAGTTATCATTTTACACAGACTATTATTTGGTAATGGATGGGGGGAGTAGCATGGAGAGAAACACATGTATTTCCATTTTTAGAAACTATTAAGTTAATTCCCACATTCCAGTGGGGAACATGCAGATGTCAAATCCTTGAACGTTGCTCTAAAATTGAGTTATTGTTCTTCAGTTTCCAGTTTTTGTATTTAGGTTTGATAAGGAGACTGCCATTAATCCTTTCAGTATTGTTAGAGAAGTTCTGGTTTCCCTGATTATATCCAAATGAATGAGATCAGAAGGTCAAACACTGTCTTAAGTCAATATTGAAGAAAAAAAGATGAAACCCAGAGAAGTAGATGTTAAAATTGAGGATTCAGGGGAAAGATGGGAAGAAGTTGGAGAGAGGATTACTTGGAAAGAATCCCGTAACACACAGTCAAAACCAATGTGAGAGATGGAATGGGAAGCTTCTCCAATTTTTGTCATTTCTTTAGAAATGAAATGTAAATCAGTGTTAATTTCTCATTTGTTGAGAAATTATAATTTGTCTGTGTAAATTGTGTCTGTGGTAAAGTTGGCCTATCTTTCAAGATAAAATAACTCCTTTGTGGGATGAATTTTTCCAGATACTAGCTTTCTCAGTCTGTTCTTAACATCTGTTCTTCAAATGCAGACAACTTATCTCAAAATAATTAATAATTTGCATTATATTCTGTGTGTTCATTTTAAAAAAAAAATACGCATACATATCAGGAGAAAGAATGTATTTCAGTAACAAGCTTTACCAGTAATAAAATTTACCAATAAATTAAAATAGAAAATATTTCCCCTTGTAGAGATGGCAGTTTTCAATAATCAGTTCAACTACTTATGTGATAAGGGGCATCTGTGCTCTGGGCTTTAATTTGGAGTATTGAATTCCGTATGTTTGGAGCAGTACTGTTGTATAGAAATAACTAGAAATTAGGAGTCAGTTATAAAATAGAATATGTAAAAATTTGATTAATTTTCTATTTTTTTAGGAGGTTGTGTTGCTTTAAGGTTTGGGTTTTAGAACTGTTGTGCGCTAATATGAGATGTTAAATATATTTTAAAGACATAGGTTTTGTGCAACTGCCATGAGTCCCAGAATCTGTACTTTCAGTATAAGCTATGAACATTGGCAATGTCATAAAAGTTTGGCTTCTAAATCCATATCTTTGTGCCACGTTTTTTTCAGCGTTAAATACTTCCTTGTATTTGCAAAGTAAGTCCTTTTGTGAGGCAATTAGGTACTTATATAAAAAGCAATAGCCACTCAAATTTTGAGTTTTAGGCTTCATTTATCTATTTTAGTGATCTTTGGAAGACCTTTTTAATGAAAATTATATTTTCTAGTACTTTAACTCTTCACACACCTTGTCTCCATGTGTTTCCATGTGACCCACTAGTATATCTGAAACAATGAAAATGTAACTTGCTGGGATGAATCTGAAATTATTGAAGCGCACATACATAACTACTCATTTGTGGCATTTATACTATTGCTAGATCTAACTATACGGCATTTTCTATTTAATATTCATTTGAAAATATTGTAAGCAAAATACTTATTTAGAATAATGTGCAATATTTTCTGCCTCAGTGTACACTTTCTGACATCTCTTTCTATCTAGGTTACTACAAGCTTTCTGAAGAGCAGGTTAAGTGTAAATCCTGAGGCAATCACTTTAAATATAATGGTGAATCAACCCCTTTTTAATATGCTATACCTCCTGGTTCAGGATTTGGTAAGAAGACTAACTTGGCTACATTATTTTTATTAGCAGATATAAAGCTTTTAGCAGGACTATTGCTATAGTCAGTTACTGGGCACTATTTGTTTTTTCCCAGAAATTCTGTGGCTTCAAGTTTGGATGTATTAATAAACAGGTATGATTCTACACGCCAGTGATAAGTTCCTGATGCACCTATCTCAAACAATTGAGATGGGGCTTTAGTGTTTGTGATCTGCATTGCCACTGAGCGAAATTGTAGGAACTAAAGACTTAACAGTATTGCTCCCTTTCCCATGTATTCTGTGCAGTAACTGTTTGAATACTAATTTTGTAAATTTAGAGTATCGTGAAATGTTGCTGTTCACATAAGGAGAGGTTTAAATATACTTGTCATTTGGTCTTAAAGGCTGTTGAGAGGAGTTTTAGGCATATAGTGTAAGGAATGCTCTGAGGGAATGCTGGGATTAAGCTCAGGAAACCAACCGCATATGGTTGCAGAGAACAGGGATCTGTTCCTTAAATGACAAGTATTTGTTAAAAATCTGAAAAAGGCTGAGAATGGAAAAGATGTATGTGGGCACTTCAGAGGGAAAATACTTTCTGTTCTGTCTGTAAGCTACAAACTACTATGGTTTAGCACAGGGTTTACTGAAAGAATGTCAAAATAAGTCAAACAAGAATTTCAATTCACAGAAAAGACTTTATTGTAAGTTTGGTTTAAATATGTGCACTTGCTTGGCAGGGCTAGTTACCTTCCAAAAATTGGATTGTCCAGTTCTGATTCATACCCTTCATGTGTGTTTTACATGTTACTTACAGACAGAATAGCAAGATAACACATCTTTAATTTAAATTGCAGTAACCTAGCCTTTGAAATGAATGAATCTGCCAGTCCTTGTTATCCAGCCTCCCTTATTTGATGTGATTGAATGCCATGATACTTAAGACAGAGGGAGACTCAGAAGTTCTCGTGGAAAGCTAGCAAGTGTCTATTGATCTGTACATGATTAGCAATTAGCTGTGCACTCTGCTGCTACTGTGTATGTCAAGGGCAACGAGAGTGCCATGGGCAGGCTGGTGCGTGACCCCCGAAAGTTAACTACTGTCCTTGCATGTGTTCCAGACCTGATAGTGCCTGTTGGCTGTAGCCTTGTAGCAGTGTCCCAGACTTGGCACTGAGTTTGTGTCTATTTATCAAGTAGGAGTTAAGTGCTCTTGCTCTTTTGCGTTTAAAGTAAATAGCTGATAAAATCTCCGGACTAGCATGTGCTTTTCAAGCATGAAAAATACCAGTGTGTACATTGGTTGGCAGTCACTGTTTCACGCTGTATTGGAACATAATGTAACCTTGAAAGTGGACCCAATAAAATCATATGCTGATCGCTCACGTAGTGATATCGGAGAAACTGCAAAATTTGAGCAGTGATTATTCATCTTCTGTTGCTTGTCTCTAAATGGTGACTTTTTAACTAAATGGTTATACTTTACCTGGTATGTCACTTTAGTTAATGCTTCTGATTCTCATGTAATCAATTCTTCATCTTTCATAGACTGCTCAAAAAATCTTTTTCAAAAGACAATAAAACTATACTGAAATATATGTGTACCAAAGGATGGAGAATAACTATAATTATATGGTTAACCATAAATGCATAGATAAGGAAATACAATATTTTTCCTACTTTTTTAAAATGCCCTAGTTCACACTTGTACAGAGAACAGGCTTTGCTAATAAAAACCTGTTAGAATTTGGCCTTTCATAAGACAGAAGTAAGTCTGTTAACTTGCAGCTTCTCATTCTGTGGAACACAGTTCGTGTGTTGCTCACTAATCGGAAACAAATAATTTAAACTGAGGCCAACAGAAACATTTGATGTTGCCCAAAGACTAGCCTAAGATGAAGATCAGTGGCTTGAGTAGAAACAAAGTCTATAGGAGAAGTTATCGGGCATAATTTTTAAAACCATTTAAGAATTGGGAAAATGTTTTAAAATCTAGATGTTTAACGTAAGAATCAAAATGTTCAGTGTTCACTAGTGCATCTTTCTAATTGATAGAACAAATAGTTGAATTTCTTCTTGATAATGCATTAGGGAGCCCATGTATTTCTCTAACACAGATTCTATTTTTATTTTCTACATTTCTATCAGTGTTCTGCTACAGCAGTGGAGAAGGTATCATTGAGAACATAAGCATAAGGGAGATTGGAGGGTGTGAGAGAGTCAAGTAACATTTTCTTATGTTGGGATTAGTAAGTACTTAGCTTTCTACCTGGACAGCTCTGGTTCGATTATTTTTGGTATTTTGCTTGAAGCGCTTGCAGTAGCAGAGGCTGAGTCTGTGATGTGTAAAGTCTTTCAACATTAACATTTCTCTGTTCAATCCAGCAGAAAGTTTAGAATAAAGCTGGTCAGGGACCTTGAGGTAGCTGCATTTTCACATAGCCCTTGCCTGGGAAAGAGTATTGAGGAAAAAATGATTTCCTAAAAACTTACCTGGTAAATACCTTGAGAAACACAGCTTTATTGAGCCCTATTTATTTTCTGTTATTCAGTGGAATTGTAGCACCCGGAAGCTCTTGGCTTCCCTGAGATACAATCTGCATGAGGATTTACAGTGTTGTAAATCCTATGTGTTATCTTGTAATTTATTGAACTTTATTCACTTTCCATGGAGTCCGTGTGCCAGACCTTACTCTGGGAGGCGTTAGGAGTTAATCAAGATTTTGAAAATGGTTGTGCCATATTTATCTTATGTACATGGTATTTCATAAGGATGCAATGGCTACATGTAAGCAGTCTTTGTGGACTGTGCTAGTGAGTAATCTCTAGCCCCTGGGCTGCTAACCCTTGTTGATGCTGCCCGAGTGGGCTGACTCCATATACTTGGCAGAGCAGTTTATGAGAATCCCCTTGGTTCCCATACAACCTCTCTGAGGTATACTTTTTTTTTTTCTGGAGGGCCGTTCAGTTCAGATGGGGGTTTTTTGTTGTTGTTTTTTCAGTGTATTGTTTTTTTTTTGAACTAGTCAAAGGATGTGTTTCAGCCCCCTGGAACAGTGTCTGTGGAGTGTAATGCTGCAGGTGCCTGTTGAGTGCTCCAGGAGGTGGCAGAAGGGCTTCATCGTCACCAGACCAGCTGGGATATGCTGAAGACAAACTTGTAGCACTTTGTTTGCTCTGTTAGAAGCAAGCCCTCAAGTGAACTGTCTTGTCAGCTGTGTCTGTGTTTCCTCATGCATTCAATCTGGGTGAGGAAGAGACCCAACAAGCTTGAACTGACAAGACAGGAACACTTCTTTTCTTTTTTTTTTTTTTTTTTTGCTTTTGAGTTGTACAGCTGGTCTGATAAAAACTGATAGCATACACTTTGTCTAGATTGTAGCGTTTGCATAATGATGAAAAAATGTTTTATGAACATATGTTGTGGGGTAAACTAAGGAAGTACTGCAGGCGACCTGATGTAAACATCTAAAAAAATGGAATTAATCATGTAAACATGCTGTGACAGGCAAAAATGTTTAGAGAAGTCAACAAAAGCTATAATAGGCATTGGTCAGATCATTAAAAATCATCAGAGAGCTTTAATAAGGAGCTGAAATGTAACCAAGAGTTTAAGAAAAAGACTTTTGGATAGGAAAAATACTGTCTTTGTGTTTTAGCAGGATGACTAATATGGTAGTTAGGTCAACACCTAACTTTTGGAAGCAAAATCAATAGGTTTTCAAAACAAATTAGTATGGTTGAAATGAAAAATATAGCAGCACTGGAACAAACTCTGGCTGCCAGGTAACTGACTTTCAAAGTTCAATGATGTTGACCATGGAAGAGCAAAAGAAGTCAAGTATAACAAAAGGAAACTGCATTTGAAGGCTTTGGAATAGTAAAAGACTTCAAAAGCTCAACATGATGTTTAGATCTAGTAAAACTACAGATGCTGTGACTGTAGGGACTGAAACATGCTACACACAGTGATGTATAGATGCAATACTTAGGAGGCAAAATCCTGTAATCCTCACTGAACAAAAATCCCATTGAAGTCAGTTGAACATTTGGGTGAACAAGGAATGTATAACTGGGCAATTAAAGACAAACTTGCAGCCTGACCTTGACTGGGCCTTTGTGCCTGTGATTAGCTGTGCCCATAGCATCTGGGCACATTTCTTTAAAGGCACAGTCAATTTTAATGACAACTCAAAAAAAAGTACAATTATGCTTTAGCTAAAGTTCTAATTCATCCAAATTACGAATGAATAACTGCAGACAGAAACATTAAAGCTACACTTTTAAAATCTGAGTCATTTGGAACAGTATTCTTTGTTCCTTTCCTTCTCAGGGAAAGCAGAAATTTAATAGATACTTTTCTAATTTTGTTCTGAATAATAGAAGGCGACGGTTATAGGGATGTCAGAAATAACCTTCAAGTAAATTAATAAAAATATACAAGAGCATCTGCCATACATGTGTATAAAGCTACATTAGGAATTGCTCTTCACGTTGTTTTAAAATTCTTTCAGTGTAAAACAAAATGTTATTAAAGATCATTCACATTTTTCCTGTTTTTTATGGTCCTAGTTCAAATAAAATTGAAAATATGCAAAACACTTTCTTTTGAAGCAAAATTTAACTCAGCGTACTGGAAGTGTCATTCTTGCTGCCAGTTACTTTAATGGGATATGTATTCCCTGTGTCTGAATATACTTTGTTTGAAAAGATCTGCAGTCTCAATGTGCTGAGAAAATTGTAGTTCTCAGTAAAAGCAATGCTAGAAACATGTGCAGGAGGAGACAGAAATTGTATCATGGTCTGATCCTGTACATGGTAATCTCAGGGACTACAATGAGCTCTTGGTATTAACAAATGTGTGTGCAAAATTCCAATTTCCAGGACTGCCATCCTGCAAAGATGTTTGTGTGCTTCAGAGAGTAAGCTGCTGGGGGAAAAAGTCAAAGTAATCCTTCTACTACGTTAATTTTGTGTGGACAGAACTCCATCATGGCTTTATATGCAAATCATTATATATAATCTCTGTAAATTGGTTTCAGGAAGTGGTTCATATATTTGAAAAGCTGTTTCCTTAAGGGTTGCTGGTAGTGCTAGAGAATTTGAAATTTCTTTTCTGGATAAAGTTTCTTGCTTTGACACTTACTTCTGCTAAAATATAAAAAAAAAATCTGGAATCTTTTATTTTGAGGAAACTAATTAATACAATAGAATCTCTTTTATTCAGAAAGTCAAGTGCCCTTTGATTTAATGATTTCTTCCTTTTCTTTTAGGATATGTCATCTTGAGAAGTGTAGCTTTGCTTCTGAAGAAAAAATCTCAGGGTGCTGTGAGCCTGAGAATGGGTGTTAGGTTGCACTATCCTGGCACTAACCAACTTTTGCTCCCTTATCTCTTTGTTCCCTCACTTCCATTTTCACCTTATAAACCTGATACCTGGGTTTGTTTACTTAAAGTTCTGTTCAAGACTAGGTGAATAGATAATACAGTGATACAAACCCATTTTTTTATTAAATAATTGTTTGCTTCTAAGAGCAAATCAAAAGTTTATGAGAAAATATTTCAATATAACAGTAGCATTTATGCATATGCCTACCTTAATTTAAAACATCTTCATTATAGCTTTCCATGGACTTTGAATAACTACAGCCTCTGTTCACCTTCCTTCTGCTCTTTGTATGCCTCCTTTTAATATATAAAACCCCTGTTGATAATTTTCATTAGTTTCTGGGCCTGGATAAGACTGCAGGCAACTCAGCAAGGTGGTATAGGAACAAGATTCAACTAATGGCAACTATCATGAGTTTCAAGATACGATATTATATCTTCCATCAGAGATTACACGTGTTCTTGCAAACCAGTGGAAGCTGATAGCTCAGTGCATACTTTGCAAGAACAGACTTACAAAAATTTCATTCTACAGTCAGGCCTTCTTCAAAAAAATCTTGAAATGCTGTGTTCAGCATTGGATTACTCTGTATCCTGTCAGTATAAATTAGATCTGATTTAATTCTGCTGGTGTTCCCTGACCCTGTTTAAGTAACATTATAGTACAATACACTATTCAGAATAATTTAAGCCAAAAATAATGGACAACATATTTTTCTCCTGATTTGGTTGCATGAAAGGGAATTGTGACCAAGTCTCAATCTAGTTCTTAGATTTGCCAGTCTTAGGGATTCTTTTGCCTTTTCCCATCTTTCATATCTTGCTAATAAATCTCTTCATACCTATCAGATTTTACATTGTATGATAAGCTTTCTCCTTTGGTGATACAAAAGTATTATTTCTCTTTTTGTGATCGAAAAACCTGTGTTTTTTTTATTTTATCCTCCCCATAGTTCAGAAGGGATGTGACAGCTCTACAGAACTACAGATCTTTTATATCACAGTTTGCAGTGATGTTAGCCCATTGGGGAAAGTGAAGGTGTTCTTTACATCGTCTTACTCTTTCTGTGTGGAAGAATACTGCAGCTGCTAATTACAGTACCTGAAAATGTGTAGGTGGTACAGGCTATTTGAACACAGGAAGAATAGAATGGTATTCCTCCATGCCACACTATTGCATACTTCACAAATATTAAAGTACTATTTTTTCTTGGGTTTAAATATTTTGCTCTTAATGGAATATATCTCTTTCTGGGTGGGTGAAGGATTTTGTTGTTGTCTTTTGTTTTTAAAAATGCTTTCTATGTAATGTTGTACTTAAAGGCTTGAAAATAAATCTTCTCTTTGTAGTATTCTAATCCATTTGGAATTTTGGGATTAAGATTGGATAGTGCTTTTCTCTGATGTCTGGCTATTTTTGCCTGCAGCATCAAAAAGCAACGAAAAAGGTATTATACGCTCAGTGCCTATACAAGTGCTTTTCTTTCTGTATAACTTCTCTGTAACAGATGTTAAATGGTAATCCAAAGGATATTCCACCCAGAATTTATAATGGAACAAATTTCAAACCCAGACAATTAGAGTGGGTGCTAGTAGACAGTGGGTAGCAGGTCCTTTGCATTGTGTGTCTACCTCATGCTAAAGAAATTCAGGCCTTTCAGGTCTTTGCCTACATTAGCAAAGGACCTTTACATAAAATATTTGGGTAATACTTTGACAGCAAAAATGAAGACATTTCTTCCAATATTTTGTTTACTAATGAAATCTGACAATTCGATACCTTAGTTACCAAAGTCTTAGATGTGTGATGTGTTAATCTGGCATGTTAT
The DNA here is from genome assembly GCA_033556795.1 of Tapera naevia. NCBI lineage: Eukaryota > Metazoa > Chordata > Aves > Cuculiformes > Neomorphidae > Tapera > Tapera naevia. The sequence goes on along the minus strand of JAUMJJ010000172.1, from coordinate 8,191,827 downwards.
TTTGTGTTACCAAATACACTTTTTGTTAATGACTTGTGTAAAATGAAGAAACATGATGCTAAATGAAATAATCAGATAATAACGTAATTTAATGGCATACTCTTAGAAACTCTAAATAAAATTTCACAAAATGCATAGGTTTCTAAGAGTTTTTATATGTTTCCTTTTCATATATACAAATTCTGTTTGTAATAATTTAAAACAAATATTTTGAAACTGGAATTGATCTGTTATAATTTGCTCGCTCTTCTTCATATTTTTGAGTTTCGTGTTTATAGCTGGAATACTTGTTGAAATAGGCAATGTGACAAGGTAGGTGGTCTTCTAATTAATATTTCTGTACAGATCTGTAAACTGTGCAAGGATTGTTTAACAAATACAGAAATCGTGTCTTATTAGATTAGGACATTTGTTTAGGAATACAGTTCGGCTTTTCCTTTGAAATACAATTGGTCTTGTTTCATGACCTGTGAAATTATTTATTTTAAGAACCATTTAAAAAATATAATTAATTCAAGAAATTTCTGTGACTTGTTGCTAAATATTTAGACCACAAGATTATTTACGTTTGCTCGGAGCTTCAACTAGCGATTGTAAAAACTCTGTGAAAAGTAGTTTCATAACAGTGAGAGAAATTATACAGCAGTGGTAAGGGGCGACATGTTCATGTAATCCTTCTGTCCTATTAATGGCCACATTGTTAAAAAATTCAAGAGTAAACAAGGTCATTGAATTGAACACTAAATGCTGTCATCACAGTGAGAATGCACCATGTGCTGTAGCCTATGTGTTCAGAATAACTGAGAAATGTTCTTGAAAACATGCAATTTCTTCTTCCAGCTCTTAGTGAAACATTTTTATGTACTATTAACCCATAGAATAGAAAACATTACATTGAAACTGCATCTGCTGCCTGTTTGAAGCTCAACACTAGGTCGATGGCCAGAACACTTATTTCTCACTAAGTAGGGTCTAAGGACTGTGTTCAAGTAGTATCTCAGAATGGGCTGGGATTCAGATTAAAATGAACAGGTTGTCCCTTACCTTTCCACTTAGTAAATCTCTACTTGATACTTAGAAATACTCAGAATGTTTTTGATTCTCGCTGCCTGCATTACGTCTGCTGAAGTGATGACAGGTAGTTGTACTGTTACCATGTTAATAGTTTTCTTCAAAAACTGTCTCCATATTTGTCTGCTTTTACTGAGAAAGCTAATGGCAGTTGCTAAAAAGGTAATGATAACACCAATGAAAGCTCAGTAGAGACTGAAGATGAACAATCTTCTTGGCGAAGGCCTGATAGTTTATTCTTGTGTACTGATTTTAATATGGTGTGTTTGACTGTTGCAAGGGGGAAAAAAGGTTGTATAGTATTTAAAAAACCCAGAAATATTAAACCAATAAAAAAAATTTGCTTTTATCTTTTTTTTTGAGAGTGTAAGATCCTTTAATCAGGCTTTCTAGTTGGAGTTCAGTTTCTAAGTATACCTTTCTCTTCTGAGAATTGGATGGTTCATTTTCTTCAGTGTTATTTAAAAGTTGCTTAGAAGTATTCCAAATGAATATAATGTTTTCATAAATGTGTCAGATTCTGCAGAACTGCCATTTGGTGTCAGCCCAGATGCCTCGCAGCCAGGGCACAGGCAATTGACACCAGAATTTGGGGAGCTGCAGTGGTTGCATTGCAGAGGGCACTGGTGTTCTCATGCTGCTGGCTGTCTCCATCCCAGCAGTCCATCTGTTAGCCACCTTAATAACCCAGTAATCATCACAATGTTGCCCTTTATTTTCACTTCACAGATGTTTTTTACTTACAAATGATTTTTACTTATAAATAGTTTTCCCTTTCTTTTTGTCATGCATCTGATCATGCAGTGATCCTGGCATTTGTCAGCACTGATCACTGTGACTGTGGATGACCAAGAAAATTATACACAATTCTCTTCTGGTACAGATTGCACTGCCTGATTTCTGAAGAGTTAATCAGATGTAAGCCTTTCGGCAGCAATAATCCAAATCCTTATTGGTTCCTAATCTTTTTGTGATGCTAGTTGGAAGCTTCAGTATGAGTCTTTCAATCAGTTAAACAGTCCAGATGCAGTTGCACTTTTTTTTTCTCTCTGTGCTTCCTAGGGAGATTATTCTCGAATCAAAAAAGGGTATTTTCATTAGTAATATACATTGAATGCATTAAAGTATGTATAATGGCAGGTTGAGAACCATTCAGTAATGCAGGTGATTGAGGAATAAGCATCAGCCAAGAAGTGTGTTTTGTAGTGTCAGCAGCATCTAAATGTTTGCCTGAAGGACCTAACATAAGAACCTTTGTGCAAATCTATGACCTTAGTTATGCTTTTCTGCATTTTCTAAGAACAGCTGAATAAAATATTACATGGAAAATACTGGCTTTCATAAAAATTGAATTTCCCTTAAAAGAAATTTTTCACTACCTACTTCAGTTTAAATACTTGTATGAATAAACAGGAGAGTAGTATTAAATAATATAAGCCTAGGATGCTTTTCTAGTTTATGCATCTTGCTCTCCAAAAATGTTCCAGGCATAAGAAAAAAATGTGATACATAATATAGAAGTAGTATTTCAGAAGTCTTGAGCTTATTTTCCTAGCCAATGTGGTTTTCTTCCTTTTTAACAAATTCTTTTTTAAATCTCCCCTCAAACACATTTGTTTTTCCTTGCCGATCTGCTTTGTACATTCTTTCCCCTTTACCCGCCCCCCCTCTGCCCTCTCCATTTATTTGTTTTCTTTGCCTGATCTTAGACTTTGTATTTGAAATGCCAGAATGCAGACGAGTCACTTAGAACATAATACAGTTCAGACCATCTTACTTATTTCATAGTTTCGTTCATACTTCTTATGTTTGTCTGATGTCCTTTGTAAGCTCTTTGGAACAGAGACTGATTCTTACCTCTGTACTGTTCTCATGATGTTCTGATTAAGTTCAAATTAAGCTTGGTGGTCTTGCTACTTATGAAAAGTAATGTGAAATACAACATTGTACTCACTGTTACCATTTTGCTTTTGGTTTTTTGTTACTATACTGAATGATAAAAGTTTGCAGCTGTGGACAGTGATGTAATTTTACTAGTTACAAATCGGTGCATATGAGGTCAAAATCAGGGCTATTCTAGTATGATTGTAGAGGTGGACAAAAAAGTTTAATTTTTAGCTATGGCTAAGATATTTAATTAGGATATTTTCTTTTTTTTTATTGGCATCAACTTCCAAAAAACTAGCACTGAAATATATGAAAATTGCAGTAAAATAGTATGCAACTGAGATGTTTATACATCCTTTCTTTTGCAGAATTTCCATCTGCTTGCAAACTATTTCAACACTTGAATTTAACTACTTGATTTTTAATACATTTCAGTTAGTCAATAAATACAGAATATAAGAGTTGTAAAATGGAGGGAGTTTTGGACAGCATTTTCCTATTAAGGATTGTCAAGAAAATCCTTGAAAATGAAATGAGTTGACAACTACAGTTGGAGCAGATGCGTAAAGTGCCATTATAGCACATTACACCATCAATTATGTGTCAAGCGTGCTGCCAAATATTAAGTGTTCTGACCTTTGTTATTAATAATAGAGGCTGACACCAGGAACATGTGAAAGACAAATAATGTAATGTGTGGAAAATCTATTATAGATTTGATTTAGTTGATGGATATAGAGCTTATTTGGTATGCTGACCCTCCCCTTGCAAGCTATAATTTTATGAAAGACTAGACATACCATGTACTGGAAAGCCACATTGTGAAAAAGTACTTTGATAGAATAAAATGTTCTTAAGTTAAATAAATAATAGCAAGGGAGTGCTTGTCATCAAGATTTAATGCTTTATTTATATATGTTCCTCGGGAAATAATGTGGGAGAAATGAAGTGAAGCAAGCTTGTCTCTACTGTCTTCTCCATTTTTGTATTTTTAAGTTGTTGTCTTGCTCAGTATCATCTATCTTGTAAAGGTTGGCTAGTCAAGGTTTTAGTCAACATCTCTCTCCAGAATATAGTAGCTTCTAGCACTTCTGGGTGATCATGCAGGACAACACTGATAATATGTAAAAATGACAAAAACAGTAGAATGGCCAAACAAAGGACAGAGATAAACACCTATGAAGGATCTGATGATGGTTTGGGTGTTTTTTTGTTTTGTTTGATTATTTGTGGTTTTGTTTTTATTTTTAAGGCACAGGACCCAACCCCTTGACTGACTTAAAAGAACAAAGAAAATAGAAAACATGGAATAAACTCCTTCCTCTGCACACACTGGTGGCACTCTTTCCTGCTTCCTTCTCAATGTAGAATATAGATCCCAGAATGTCTTGCTAGTAAAACGTTAACCAGTTGGTCCAGGATTTCATGTGGAGTGCTCTGCAATGAATTATATAAAAATCAATGGGCTGTTTCCCTTCATCAAAAACTTTACTTTGGTCCTTGAAGTTGTAGAATTTCTCTTATCACAACATTTGTTAATGTTATATTACTTCCAGACAATAGAATTTTTTTTTAATTAAACTTAAGTTTACGTTTGGAATAACTAACTTGGTGATAGTAGTTGCATCTGCAAACAGTATTTCTTTCTAAACTTTACTAATCTAGGCTTGCACAAAACTAATGAAAGATTAGAGTGCCTCTATTTTGTAGTATATTTTTGTTAATGTTACTTTCTTTGTGACTTGTCATAATTCTAAATAGGTATTGAAGTCTGGATTTTCATTGCAAAATTACTTTGAAGTTGTTTTTTTTTTCTTCGGTGTTATGCAGTAAAAGACAATGCACAGTTAAGAAAGAGCAAAGAATGTGGAATAGAAGGTAGGGACCCAGGCAGGATATTATTGTGAAATTAACCAAAATTTGCACAAAAGTTACTAGACAGTTATTATATTTACAGAAACAGTTGCATTCCTGTCTTAAAAATTTAGAAATTCTTTTAACAATCCCTAATGATCTAATGCTTTTACTGTATGCAGTAAAATCTAAGCTACCAGAAATTAAGATTTTGTTTGATCTTCACATCAACAATAACATTTGACAGTTGTACAAAACGAAATCACTCAACAAACTCCTTGCACATACATTCCTTTAGGAATTTGGCACAGATGAGAGTAATTTGCTTCAGTTAAAAAATACATAGACTCACGGTGAGAATACCAAGAAGAGATCATTGATCTGTGTGTCAAGGTAATATTGGAAACATATTGAACATAGTTTTTTCTATCGTTTTTTTTCTCCTAACCCTGGGCACTGCATGTGTACTGTATGTGGTATAGATGCATGGATTTCCTTCTCCATTTCTTAATAAATCGAAAGAGGGGAGAGAACAAAAGCCTTCTAGTGATCCAGAGTGCTTTCTGCAGTATGGAAGTTTGAAGTCATCTTTACAAGCAAATGGCTTTACTAAATGAAGCACAAAATATTCAGATGCAATAATGTGATTTTTTTTAAAAAAGAAAGTAACTTCTAAATCTGCTACAGAAATTGTTTTCTCTTTGTTTATATTAAGTGAGCACTTCAGACATATGACACTCTAGCCCATGGAATATTCAAGAAGAGAAGCAGAAGCAGCTGAAAATGATATTTTACTAAATTTGATACAATACTTTGATATAGCAACTAATTTCTTCATGATTGACTTTTATTTATACATATTTTATACTTATATAGCTCGAAAACATGACTATTTCCTGACTAAAGCAGATTTCCTCAGCACATTATTTCTAGTAGATGTAACTTCTTTCCTGCTGCATATCATGGCTTCTTGTCAGCTAAGTAATTCAGAGCTTCAATAATTATATTTCTGATGATCTAGGCCTGTACCTTGAGTATCTGAAACAGCAACAGCCAACATTTTGTCTACAGTGCGTTGCACAGGCTTCTAAGGGATTCATCAAAGGTTTGCAAACCTTTGGTTGGATTCTCTTTTCTTTCCATGTCACCCGGTAATCTGCTGTGACCTCCTAGGATCAGCTACGAGATGGCTAAACAGAGTTTCCATTCCTGTGCCTTTCATGTAATGAACTGGCATCCAGCCTTGTGACAGGGTGTACACACCTCCTTTATGCTGTGACTACCCGTGCCATGATATTCCCATCACGTGGCAGGCCCGCATCCGTAATGGTGGCGTTTATGACACTGGTGCAGGGACCTGCTTCCCAGTTACTCAGGGGCATGTGCTACAGTGCTCTCAGGAAACAGCCTGCCAGGAATGAGGCGGTACAGACCTCTCTTCACCTCTGGAGAGAGATGAAAGCAAGCAGACAGTGGCTGAATGAGTTATTTGCTCAATTGAGGTTGTTGTCTGTGAGCCACTGATGGAGAACCTGTGTGGTCTTCTGCAAGGAGAGCAGGGATGGTGTGAAATGCTCTGTGTTCCAAATAAATTTGAGGGCAAGGCCCCAGGATACTGCTTGCTGGTTGTCTTCGATCAGAGATGACCCTTCCTGTGGAGGCAAGAAGAGAGAAGTCCTGAATGAACATGTTTCTGAGACTGGTAACTTGATTCTTTATTGTTGAAATTTCCCAGGATAAATTAGTCTGTCATGGTACTGTGGTTTGTGAGGCTTTAGTGAAAACATTTTTTTTTAACTCCATAACACTTTGACATATAACGTGACTTTGAAATCCACATTAGCTTTGGCTTCTGTAGTTGCAGAAACAAGGCCTGTGAATCTGCCTTACTGGGTTGTTTCTCTTGGGTTTGGTACCAGATACAGAAGTGAATAAGACACCACGTGCCATTTTTTACCCTTTTAGTGGTTTATTAGACAAGGAGCAGTTTTGGTTCAGGTAAGCTGTTTCAGAAGTAGTGGTTTTATATGCATAATGTTCAAAAGAACTGATATGAAGAAAATTCTTTTTGTTAATTGTGGAGTTTGATAAGGAATCTTAAATTTCACTTTCTGTATTTTCGTTTTTCTGATTTTACACATACATTTTATACTGTTGCAGCCTGGTGTTTCTTGGACCAGGACAACAGTTTTGTAGTAACCTGTACAGACTCTGCATCTAGTTACTGGACACTTTTACAAAGTGTACCTCTGTATTTCATGTCTTGTACTGCCATCTAAGGGCCACGTAGGCCAAGAAACTGGCTAAAGGTTCTTCAATAGTTTTCTTTCTCCTTATTGCACTTCTCTTTGGAAAGCCTGCGATTTCATGGATAAGAAGAGTAGGCAGGGAATAACAGCAGTTTTTGAAATATGGTGTTCCGTCTAAGAGAACAGAAGAATCTTCCAGATAAGTGAGAAATTAGAGTGTAAATCTGTTTTACGAAAATGCAATTGAAATGAGTTTGTGTAAAAGCCAGCAAATAAGAAAACAAGATTACAGGATTTGAGGATATTTCAAGTTAAGGGGTGTAGCGCTTGGAGTCCTGAAGGGTTTCAGTTGGAACTCATAGAAGTGAAGGAGTGTGCAGTTCAGATTCTTAAAGGCACAAGAGGCCTTGACTCCTGCTGATTTAAGGATTAATGCGTCATAATAGAATTTGCTTATTAGGATTTTCCCTAGTAAGGTACAAAAATCACATTATTTATTTTTTGCTTTTTTTTTTCCTTCCAAATTTCACCACTTTTGCGTTTTTGGGTGTTTCAGTTTTCCTGAGCTAAGAGAAAATGGGCAAAAAATTGGTGTTACTTTAAGAGTATGTGATACTAAATAACATGAACATCACTTAAATGTTTTGGGATTTAAGCATTCAAAATTTTATCATGAAAACCTTTCTCTCCAGGGTAAAAATGCATGGGTTTTCTTTCAGAATGCAAACTGTACTTGTATAGGCTTAATTCTATAGCTCCTTTCTCACAGAGATGCTTTGAACTAAAAGTATGATAAAAAAATAGTGGCAGAAACAAAACATTTCAGTATTTCTCGATATAGTACTGTTGGCATTGACTGACAGAATCAGTTTTTGTAATTAGAACCCCTTTGAGCACAACTTTATTTTACAATGTTTGAGTTGTTTTTCAGGCTAGTTCCCAGCAACCCTTGTGTAATAGAGAAAGTAATTAATCTTGCATGTTACTTTGACAGGCTCATGCAAGCAAAGACCTGGAAGAGCAGTTGCGATCTGTGTCCAGTGTGGATGAACTCATGACAGTACTTTACCCAGAATACTGGAAAATGTTCAAATGTCAATTGAGGAAAGGAGGTTGGCAACACAACAGGGAACACTCCAGCTTTGACACAAGATCAGATGATTCCCTGAAATTTGCCGCAGCACACTATAATGCAGAGATCCTGAAAAGTAAGTACAGGACACAAAACACATTCTAACACACAAAAAATTAAAATCCAAAGGCTTGTCAGTTGTGTCAACGTTTTTTTAAAAGCTAAGCATCATCAGTAAACCACCATGAACAGTTTGACTTAATGTAATGTCTATAAAATAAAATCTTCAATATTCAACCTTCCCTAATGGAGTAAATTGCTTTGCAAAGGTATTAGTGGTACATCCATTTGAAGAAACGTACAATCTACTTTCATAGCTTAGTGGATATAACAAGTTAAATGTTTGTCTTCAGGTATAATGAATACTGATTTGTAGAGGCTGTAATGATTTTGCAGAAAGCAAAGAGGATACCAGTAGTTGGATTCATTGAACTGTTTCAGCTCTTTTTCTACGATTACATCATGGCTGGTAATGCTTTATTCTTTCACATGTTGTTGCTTTAGGAGGCCAGATAATCAGCTTGTAGCTTTTTCCTGTTACAGCAGGGCAGTTGTCATGATGTTATGCTGAAACCAGAAAAAAGCAACCTTGAAACAAACATGTCAATACCCCTTAGTGTTCCAGATGACATGGATAAAAATGTAATTAAGTTACAGTTTGAGCAAGTGCTTGCAGACAGAGGAACACAGGATTTATAGCAGGAGGCGTATTTTTGACATGATATTGGAAATTATATACCTTAATTGAGACTTTAAGATAGATGAAATTTCCATTTTTGCTGAGTAGCCTACCAAAAACTGGTTCTAAGAGATAATAAAGGGCCTGTACAGCTGCAAGACTCATGGATGTTTAGTGTAAGATTGCATTTGGCAAAAGGCTGTGTAACACTCTGCAAAATGTTTGCCCAAATCTGCATGGGAAGTCTGTGCACAAATGCCACCTTTCAGATTAAATCATATGGTGTCCATAATTGCTACATAATAACCTTTTCCTTTCTATTATGCTCATGTAGTTAACAAAATAAACATATTCAAATTTCACATTAACTGTATAGGCATCACATTTAATATTTTTAGTATATAGTATCCAAGTGAAATACTGTGTGGGATCAGTTAAAATTACTTTGCAGAGTTGTGCAGTACTACTTTAGACTTCATTCAAGGTGAGACCCACCCGAGGCATAAGAAAAAGAACATGTACAACTTGAGCTGTGGATGTCATAAGATCTGCCCAACCTTGTTGGGTTCACTTTTAGCTCCATTGTTACTTTTCTTCTGCCTCTTGACCGTATATCACTTCCTTGTGAAGAAAAGGCAGCTAGAATTTAACAGAGATGTGCATTTCACTGAATAAAGGGTGCATATTCTGGTGCTAAACTTCAAAGAAAAAATCTGCTAATTTACTGCAGGAAAGTATTGTTTTTAAACAGTTACTTTATAACACATGAAATTCCCTATAACTTGGCAGGTATTGATACTGAATGGAGAAAAACTCAGTGCATGCCACGTGAAGTGTGTGTGGATGTGGGAAAAGAGTTTGGAGCAACTACAAACACCTTCTTTAAACCCCCATGTGTATCCATCTACAGATGTGGAGGTTGCTGCAATAGCGAAGGACTCCAGTGTATGAATATCAGCACAAATTATATCAGCAAGACAGTAAGTTCTCATGCTTATTACAGTCCAAGTGCTCCTTGCAAATCCTTTTATCATCATGCACTTTTAAAACCACCTTCTTTTCTCTGTGAGGAAGGAAAAAAAATCAGTTCCAGAATATATAGGAAAAACAACTGAAAAGACTACTGCCTGGAGGAAAACGTTAACATGCTTTTCCTCCACATATATTCATACAATGTCCTGTTCTAAGTTTTGAGATTATCTATGGAATCATTCTATCCTTTTGGGTTTTTTTTGCATCTGCCACTTGGGTACTGTGTGAAGGAAGCACTCTCTGGAAAATTAGCCTGTAGTTTTATTAGTGAAGACTACTTTAGGACATGTGCAGACAGGAGACATGTTGCAAATAAAACCTTTTAGGAACTGAACTTTATTCTATCGTTTGTTTTGTTTTAATCCATTTTTCTCAGCTGCCTTTAAAGGAAGGGCATACGTGCATTATTCTGTTTTATTCAGCTGTAACAATTATGATGTTATCGTACAACATTTCCCTCAAAAGTAATGTAAAAGTAGTCATGCTTCAAAATTTTTGCCAGATTATTTTGCTTTTGTTACAGTATATGCTAAAGTTTTTCTTGGTTGTAGGCTTTTTTGTTTTTTACTTCTTCTTTCTGATGCTTTTAAAACTAATTTTAGTGTAAATCTTGCTTCCTTTTTCAACTAGATTCTTGTAGTTGAAGGTGCAGTAGTTGTTTGTAAGGAAGATACACAACTGCATAGCAAACTATAAAACCATAGCCAACAGAAATGTTATACCTTTGTCATCAAACTTCTTAGTGCTCTGAGCCTTCCAGAGGAGGGATTAGGAAAAGGGGATGTAAAGAAAACAGAAAAAAAAAACAAACCACCCCCTCCCCCCAAAACCCCTCTTTTTAAAAATACGTTTTCTGTCCTCTTTTCTCACCAGATCTGTCCATCTGAAATGGTATATTCTACCAAGAATTTTCAATCCTAAGTTTAAGATAGTGGTAGGGAGCCACACAGCTGCTTGAAGGATGCAAATAGAGTTTTCATGTTATGAACCAAGAAATACAACCATTTTTTCTTTGGTATGTGTATTACTGGCATAAATAATGATCTGATTACAGGGAGACTTGTTCCATTTACCAGAGATTTCCTGGTCTTTGGGCACCATGTCAGCTTGGGGTAAACTGTCCCTTTCTGTTCATCTTTCTGTTTGTATCTGTGAAGTAATTTTATCTGACTAGTAGGAAATCTATAGTACTGAGTCTCTTTTTAAAATTCTTTGTCATTGGTGATGATATGACATAGGAGTAGTTAAAAATTTGAGAGGCTCTGAAAAGGAAGATCTTAAAGGACTTATCAGAAAGAAGAAAGAGGCAATAATATTGGTTTTGTTTTCATACTAATTCTGTAAAAGCAAGCAATTTAATCTCTTGAGTTTATCTTGCTTCTGCTTTCCAGTTTTATCTGGTCCTTGACAGAATGCAGTCTTAAAAAACCCTACTAAAAGAAGAGAGCTATAGCTATATCTCTTCATCTGTCATCATCTCAAATCTTTTAAAGTTATGTAACCACAGCTTACCCGATATCAGATGAGAATTAGGAAGAAAAATGTATTGAATTCAAGACCCTTCTGTGGAATTCAGGTGCCCTACACATCTATTTTCACTACTGTTTTCCTTTTATTTCCTGAATCAAAAGAGAAACCAGACATCTTTTGTTTTCTCATAAGTCACCATTTTTATAACTTTATTTTTGGTGCATAAACCACGTAAGATAACTTCATACCATTCATCCTGCAGAAAAACTGCTTAATGGGAAATAAACTCCAGCTGGAGGTCGTACTGTAAGGGCAAGCTCTAGCATTGGTCTCAGACATTAAAATCTAAAGAAAGTTGCTATCAGCTTTCATCAGAATTAATTAAAGAGGAAAGAGCTAAGTAGAGAAGTTATTTTTATGGGGAGCAAATCATTGATTGTTAGGAGATTGGATTAAGTCAAATGTTCCCAGATTGGCTTGTGGAACACAGTGGTGATCCAGAGAGAGGTCAGTAGTTCTCTAGTTCAGTCTGTGTTCCTCCTTTCTAGCTGCTTAACTTTATTAAGAGAAAAATAGAAAAGTATTCTTCTTTGCTTTTAATTTTCTTTCTAGAATTTTTTTTCCATCGGTGCTAAGGAGTGTTTATACAATCATAATGGAGATATGAGGCAATTTCTTAATTAAGATGTGATACAAGGTCTGTGAAAAGATTTGAGGGCCCCCTAAGCTAATTCATAAAATGAAGTAGATGTTTTTGGTTTTCTTGATCCATGACACTGCAATAGTCCAACTTTGTAAGTGGTGGCTTGTCTGCTAGAGGTCTATGGAAAAGGTGGTCAGTTGATTTTTGGTTTTCTGATGTGGTGGTTATGGTTTTCTTTTTAATTCATTATTAATTAAACAACGATTCTGTGTCTCCATGTCACAAGTAATTCAACATCAGTTACAAAGTCTGGAACTAGCTGGTACAGCTGTACTTTTTTATGTCTCACCTATAGGTATTTGCTTGTAGGTTGTAGAGAAGCAGTGAGCAGATGTCAAAGAGCCTTCTCATTCCATTCTCCCCCTTGGCTGGCAGGATGGTTAGTTTATTGGCTTCTTTCAGATCATTTGATGTGAAGTTCCTAAATCTTCTTGTTTCATCATAATAGTAATAATCTCTCGAGGGAGAACATCTTTCCAGGGAGTTTGAACTAGACTTAGAGGAGCTTTTCTCACAGGAAACAAGTTAACATCTTGAAATTGTTTGCCATATTTGAGATGTACATGGTGTTCCTTTACACAATTTGGAGATGCATATGTCATGAGAATTTCAGTAATTTTGAACTTTACCATTTATGCCTTTTCCCATGCATTTTTCTGTGTTAGATGGATGATTGTAATGATATAGTAGGTACTATTAATAGTGGGAGATATATCAGTATAACTTCCAAATGCCTTTTTTATAATTTCTGGGAAAAAAAAAAGTGATCCAAACATAAATACACAGAATAAGGAATCCAAGCATTTTATGTCAGATAAGTTACCTGTTGTTGTCTCATGTATTGGCCTGGAAATTATCTTTTTTTGGAAGAAGATAGATAGTAAAATAAGTAAGGATGATTTATTTGAAACATATACCTTATTTTTATTCTTTCACGTATAGAAATGTTTAGGGTTTTGAAATCAGTCTTATATCCTTAGCTAAAGAATCTCTCTAGACACATTGTGCTCTGTTATGCTGGTTATATTTGGCCGACCTTACTGATACTTTAGGAAGTGCAAAGATCACAAGTAGTGGAAACAGAGTCAGTCAATTTAAGGGAAATTTGCCAAAATAAATTGCAGTCCATCAGAAGAACTTAATGTAGTTAATGTAAATCTAGGAAAAAAAGAAAACATAAATCCTATATTTGATAAGTTTCTGGAATGTTAAGATTCTCTTATCCTGATATGAAAGTACAAGGTTTGATTACTTTATATTTTAGTGTTCATAACGATCATTTCATGTATGCTGATACAATGGATATTGGCATGTATGGGGATAGTGCTGAATAGATTAATTGAGCCACTGAAGCAAAGAAATACTTTTGTATAGAAATCAACAGTTTTTCTGGAAAATATGGCATGGAATCCTTCTAGTCTAAAGGAGTTATCTATGCAGTGAATCAGAAATCTCAATCAGTGAGAAGAAATACATGGTAAATTTTTTTTACAGGAATTCTGTTAGAGTTTTTGGTTAAGCAGAGATTCTTGTCTGCTTTTAGATTCTTTGGGTTTAGATTAAAATCATGCTGAACTCTTTAAGTTGTGGACCAGACTCTGGCCCCACTGTTCATAGAATCATAGAATCTTCTGGTTGGAAAAGACCTTTGAGATCATCGAGTCCAGCCGCACCCATCATCCACTAAACCATGTCTTTCAAAAACTCATCTATCCGTTTTTTAAACGCCTCCAGGGATGGTGACTCAACCACCTCCCTGGTCACCTGTTCCAGTGCCTGACCACCCTTTTGATAAAGAAATTTTTCCTAATATCTAGTCTGAACCTCCCCTGGCGCAACTTATGGCCATTTCCCCTTGTACTATCACCTGTCACTTGAGAGAAGAGATCAACACTCGCTCTGCCACAGCCTCCTTTCAGGCAGCCATAGACAGCAATGAGGTCTCCCTTCAGCCTCCTCTTCTCCAAACTAAACAACCCCAGTTTCCTCAGCCATTCCCTGTAGGACTTGTTCTTCAGCCCCTTCACCAGCCTTGTCATCTTTCTCTGGACACGCTCGGTGTCCTTCTTGTAGTCAGGGGCCCAGGACTGAACACAGTACTCGAGGTGGGACCTAACCAGTGCCGAGGACAGGGGTACAATAACTTCCATGGCCCTGCTGGCCACACTGTTTTTGATACAGGCCAATATGCCACTGGCCCTCTTGGCCACCTGGGCACACTGCTGCCTCATATTCAGCCAGCTGTCAACCAACACCCCCAGGTCTTTCTCCAGGCAGCTTTCCAGCCACTCTTCCTCAACCCTGTAACGCTACCTGGGGTTGTTGTGCCCCAAGTGCAGGACTCGGCATTTGGTCCTTGTTAAATCTCATCCTGTTCGTCTCAGCCCATGGATCCAGCCTGTCCAGATCCCTCTGCAGAACCTCCCTGCCTTCAAGCAGATCAACCCTGCCACCCAGCTTGGTGTCATCTGCAAGTTTGCTAAGGGTGCACTCAATCCCTTCATCAAAATTATTAGTTAAGATACTGAACAGGATTTGTTGTTTCTGTTCTCCACTCCAGCTCTATAACTGGCTAAAAGTAAAGCACAGGCTGTGTGGCAGGGTGGTCTGCACGACCATGCAGCTCTCCCCTGGAAGCTCTTGCAAGGATGGTTGAAGAAATAATGAAGTTGGGAAGAAGGGGGACCGGTGCACTTGGCATGACAGGAGTTGCAGGTTGTGCAATGCCAAAGGCCAGGTCTGGTTGGGTACAGCAATTCAGAGATATCTTTGCCTAGTGTCCTCTTGCTATGCTTCTCATCTGAGAAGTACAGTACAGAGCATGTGCACTGATCTTCAAGGATTTAAAAAAACAATGTGTGAAAGAGTGTAAATCCATGAAATAACTGTTTGCAGTTGCACATGTGATTGTAAAAGTGGTGTAATTATTCACTTACCTTTGTGTTAGTCTAAAAAGTTCTTTAATTATATACGTGTCTGTACTGGGAAGCAGAAAATACAAGCGTAACAAGCTGATGTTTGGGTCTGTAGGATATACTGCCTTTTAATTTTGACTGGTGCAGTGGAATGAAGGTTAAATGTTAAGCCTAAAATATGCCTTATTACAGGCTGTATAATGAAATGTATGGAGAAGAATGACCTTCCTTCATTTTTGAATGAGAACATTTCAGGTTTGGCTAGGTTGAGAGACAGATATAAAGTCACCTTGATAATGGTCAGTGGGAACTACAGAAAATAGGTATTCTTAAAAAATAATTTAAAAAATTTCCTTCATCCAAACCTTTTTTTAAAAATCCATATAGTACCAATGATTGTTATGGTTTTAGCATACAATTTCTATTTAAGCCACTTACTGCACAAGACTCTTTTTTTTTTTTATGACACAGGAAAATGAGGAAAAAAATATTTATAGTCACACATAGTCTTGTTCAATGGCAAAAAAACCTCTAGTTTAAGTAGCCTAATATTAAGATTATCCCGCATACTCTGTTATAAACTCTATTGTCATTCTCAGCCTAACTTTGCTATTCTTTAACAATGAGTGTTTACGTTTTCTCTGCCAGATGCCTGATTCAAGCTTGATGTGTTGTTTTTTACTTTCTAGATTTTTACGCTTTAAAGCTTCAGCAAGAGTACTGGTTCTGCTTTTACATAGACCAGAGTGAGAAAGAAGTGTAAGAGGCTTTATAGGTTTTTTTAAATAAATGGTATTTTTTTTATTCAAAAAAGAATTTTCATGTTCCTTTATTTTGAGTAAGGGATATAATACTTGTTTGTTTGTATTAGGAATGTGTGTTTTGTCATCTTTGAGAAAATATACATACTTCTAAGTGTTTAAAAATAGGCAAATGGGTTTGTTGGGAGACTTGGATTTTTTGGTAACTAGAACACTTTGTAACTTGGAGTTGAATAAATACCTAATGCAGTTTCCAATCTAGTCACCTAAATCTCATCGTCTAGGGAGACCTTGTCACTGACACTCCCACCTTTATCTTACTGGGAAGGAAGGAAACTGATTGATCTAAAAGTAGCTGAGACAAGATGTGTGTGTGCAAGAATGTTAAAAATTATTGTAAGAAGCCCCAAAAGAGGGAAGAGAAATTGAACTTCATGGGCTGGTTGAAAGAGAAACCCTGGTTGCCAGAGGGAATTGTCATACTGGGTGAAGACATAAGCAGACAAGCGTAGAACACAGGACTTGGGAGAGAAATATTAGAAATGGTGAGAAAGAATGAAAGATGACTTTCTATGACAACAGGCCTTAGATTGGCTGAATGGCATGTGTTAAGTTCTCGTGAAATGCATTAACTACGTATGGTTTTCAGCTGCTCTTCAGTTACGTACAGCTTCCATGTCTGTGTTAAACACTGAGATTAACATTATGTTACTGACTTACGTTTATGATAGTCACTTCTGTGAAACAGGTTAGGTCAGAACTTTGACTGTGATTTTGTGTAGTTGTCTAGAATGGTTTTATTATGTATAATACTCTTTATTTATACCATCACGTATTGCTTCAGTTCTTTTCCAATGGTTTCCTGAAAGTGTAGTGTTGGTAGCACGAATGTACAGGACAGTGTGGGCAAGTCGAGTCCAATTTTTTCTTTTAACTTCTGAATGTTTGCCTCTAACTCTAGCAAAACTCATTTAATGTTCTTTAATTATAGTACATTAAACAGCAAATTACTAACTTTTTTGTGAAAACTGCGAGCAATAAAAGCTTTCCACTTTGAAAAAACTGCTCTAATCCCTACTGTTGTCAGATCTGTGTTCTTCTGAGGACTGAAGCTCGTCTTCGCAGTCTTTCATCCTGAATGTCTGTGCTTAAGAATTGGTCCCTGAAGAACAGACCTGAAGGAAATGACTTTTCCCTATTGCCTGTAGTGTGAATTATTGAGGTTTTTACTACATCTGAAGTTGGGAAGGAATAGAAGATTTGGGCCTCGAAGAATACAGTAAAAACAGTCCTTTTCTTAATGAAAAATCAGACAGAAATACAGATCATCTGATTTCTAAGAAGAGGTACCCATATGTGCGATGTGGGTACCACTGATAATACCCACAGCAGTAACACTGTCAGAAAAGAAGAGACCAGCCTTGTACAGGCTGTTTGTACATACTGTGTACATACTTTGTACATACTGTGGTACATTTCCCATAGAAATATCCTTTCTAGACATTAACATTTGGCTGTTACATGTTGCCAAATATGCCCTGTAGTGACAGCAGATATTGAGCTTATTGTTCTATTAGATGAGGAAGATAAGCAAAAAATAAATTAGAGATGTTAACAAAAACAGAAAACATTACACAAGGTCAGATCTTGCCTAATTTGAAATGATTTATTAAGATGTTAATTCAAGCCCAGCTTATGTCTATTGAGAGTTTATTAAATTACACTTAAACAGCTTAATTGGATTTAGAGATGCTGCTATCACACCTGAAAGCAGAATGTAGGTTTTCTTTTTTGTAAAATGTGTACTGTATGCAGAAATTAATGCTATTTTTCATAAACACAGCCCGTTCTGTCTCTCTAGCTACACCATCACCTTCCTCCTCTCCAATTTCCTAGTTAGCTTGTGCATTATAACAAATACTATTATGGCCTTCAAAAGAGGTGGCTATTTCTAAAAGAAAATAATAAGTACATAGAGCTCTTCTCATATAGCATTAGGATGAAACCTATAGCTCTGTGTTTTGATTATTTCTTTTTTTCGCTGAGGCATCTTGGTAAGAATGCCGTTTGTGATTTATCTAAAGGAACTTTCATAATAGGTAAGGGTAAAGGAGCCAATATCGGTTTGGAGGATGAAGAATATTGTAAGTATAATGAAAAATTGATTAGAAAACCTCTTTTGAGAAGTTTGTGTTGAATGAGTGAAAACCCTGGAGGTATGTCTAGTGGTAATTAGGCATTCATTTTATTTATACCAAACTTTAAACTAGATGTGGATTTGTGCCCTTATTTTGTTGATGACTCAGGACCAAAATTTTAAGAAGTGTTACTTATTTTGCAGCTGGAGCAAGAATCTAAATGTTAATATTCTTTGGCTAGAAGTCTCTCCAACAAGAGAAACTCTTTTCATGGTGGCTCTCTAGATGGATAGTTCTTTTCATTAGCATTTGAGAGGTGCAGAAAGCTCTTTTCTGATTTTATTCCTTCTACAGAAGTAAACGTAGACCAGTTTGCAGTTTTAGATTCTAGAGGGGAGGGGGGAAACTACATTTAAAATAAGGTGTATGCTACTTTATACAGCAAAATTAACAGCACTATCATCTTATGTATCAGAATAAAATGCAAACATAATATTTTGCAATTTCAGTTCTTGGATGATGACACTTCATATGTTAAACTTTTAGAGATCCAATCAAATTTGTTTTATAAAATAGATAATATGTGTCAGAGTTGATGATGCTTTATATAATTTAGTTTAAGTTACATAGTTTAGGTATAGTATGAGATTTTTTGTTGGCTGCACAAGTGTCCTTTCACCTTGTGGGTACTTGATGAATGCATCCCATACTGCTGCACTGGCATGTTTGTCAGTGCCCAGCCTCACTTGTATACTTCAACATAAGATACTGTTTTCAAGATATCCTGTAGCTGTACTTCGTATTTTGAATAATTTAAAATTACCGGTATTTTCATTGTCTGTATGCCGTTGTATGAGGTTATGGATTATAGAAAAGCATTGCAAATAGATCACAGTTACAAATTAAAGTCATAGAATCGGAGAATGGGTCTGGGATCTTAAAGATGATCCAGTTCCAACCCCCCTGCCATGGGCAGGGACACCTCCCACCAGACCAGTCTGCTTAAGGCCCCATCCAACCTGGCCTTGAACACTTTCCAGGGAGGGGGCATCCACAGTTTAACTTGGCAACCTGTGCCAGTGCCTCACCACCCTCATCAGGAAGAATTTCTTCCTAATGTCTAATGTAAATCTTCCTCCTTCTAATTTAAAGCCATTCCCCTTCTTACTATCTCCATATACCCTTGTAAAAAGTCGCTCCTCAGCTTTCTTGTAGGTCCCCTTCAGGTACTGGAAGGTCACTGTAAAGTCTCATCAGAGCCTTCTCCAGGGTGAATGACCCCAATTCTCTCAGCCTGTCCTCATAGCAGAGGTGCCCCACCCCTCTGATCATCTTCATAGCCCTCCTCTTGACCTGTTCCAACAGTTCCCATATCTTCCTTATGTTGGGATTCCAGAACCAGATGCAGTGCACCAGGTGGGGTCTCACAAGAGCAGAGTAGAGGGAGAGAATCACCTCCCTCGCCCTGGTGGCCACAGTTTTTTGTTGAAGCCCAGGACACCATTGGCCTTCTGGGCTGGGAGCACACATTGCCAGCTCAAGTCGAGCTTCTCATCAGTCAGCACCCCCAAGTCCTTCTCCGCAGGGCTGCTTTCAATCATGTTACAATATTATACAGCCTCATCAATTGAAACTGGAATAATAACCAATGACCTTAAAGGCAGTAAAGTACCCAGAAGACGCAGGAACAAACCTATTTGCAAAAGTGACTGAACACCCAAAAGGCAACAGTTCACTATTACCCTATTAACAATACTAGAAAAAAAATAGTTTGTAAGAGTTTTACCTAAAGTATTTGTCCTAACTTTTCAGGAGACTATTGAGATTTGAGTCTTACAGTGAAAACTTCTTAATTTGATAAAGTACACGTTCTGAATTGAATACTGAAATGAGCCTCCCTGTTTGCTTGTTGTCACATGTTCAGGTTTTCCACAAGGTATTGATGAAGTTGTCTTACATTTCACACTAAAATACAATTTTATTCATTCACTTACGTGATTATTTTATTAATAGTGAATCTCTTAATATTCTGAAAAAATTAATAGTTCAAGATACATTGTTTTGGGGTAGCCATATAATTTGCACTGATACAAATAATGGAAAATCCAAAATCCAGTATGTTGCAGTTCAGAACTTGTTCATCCAAAATATTTTTATCTAAGTGCAATATATGACTGTTTTACGCAAGTTTTTGTAACTGTGCAATGGATGTATTGGATTGTAGCTTACTCCCTTTTTAAATTATTCTCGTCTTCCAGCTTCTTGAAGCACCTTCCAAACATTACGGTTTAGATTTTTTAAATGGCTACAAATTTGAAGTAATTTTCCCTAAAAAAAGTTTTCTTTGTGCATTTTCCTCTTTTAACAGTAGTCTAAATGTTAGAGTAAGCAAACAGACATGTAACAGTGTTTAACACAAAAAATCTTCCTGTAACGTAGCTATTGTATCATTTTGCTTGTAATGATTATTTAGTGGTATAATTCAATATGCCGCAGATTGATGGTAGAGAACAAAAATCTCAAGTTAAATTCCTGGTAGCATTTTTTTATATGTCCTTATAGTATTTTTAGTTGTACTGTTACTGATCTATAAAAAAAAAGTTCTTTGCTTCGTTTTCCCTTTTATAGCTATTTGAGATCACAGTGCCTCTCTCTCAAGGCCCCAAACCTGTAACCATCAGTTTTGCCAATCACACGTCCTGCCGATGCATGTCGAAGTTGGATGTTTACAGACAAGTTCATTCTATCATAAGACGTTCCTTGCCAGCAACACAAACTCAGTAAGTATGAGACTTGTCTTTGCTTTCACATTTTGAGCAAGCCTATTTAATTAGGTTTAAAATAATGCTAGGAGCTTTCACAATTAAGGTAGTTGAACTTACACACGTTAGTGGTAGCACAGGGCATTTTGCAAAAGAGCTAATATTGTTTTACATGGAGAGAATGCTACTAAAGTAGATAGCACAATACCTTCTTACCCAGTGGATAAAATGGGGCTAGGTCATTTAAAATGAAGAATAATGTTGTTTGTGTGTTTGTTTCATTGGTAAAGCTACAGCGCACTTGAGGATTAAAGGAAACATCAATAACATCATAAAAGTAATCATAAGTAGTCATAAAAGCGCTCCAAAAAAAACATAGTTGTGCAAATAAGGAGTAGGCAACATTTCTCTGTCAAACAGTATTTTCCTACTTTATAAACTGTTTAAATGAAGACATGGTTTAGGGAATCTTTTGGCTACAAATCTTTTTGGACTTCTTCGTATGCCAGAAGTGAAAATATAACAGAATGGGAAGAGGAAATAAAGGGTCAGTTGACAGTCCAAGAATTAGGATGTTGATTTGGTTTTTGTTGTTTGGTGATTTTGAATGAAGGGTTACAGAAGAAATCTGGTACTGAAGCAAGTGTTAGTAAAACGCTTAAACAAGTCCTTCCCTTCATTTTAGAGAACTTGGCTGATGATTTCATAATGTATAAATATGTAGTAGGCAAAAAATACCTAGCAGACTAATAGTTGCTTTATGGAAGAAACGGTGACTAGAAGATGAACTGGAAATAATAGTAGACATTTTTAATGAGGTGCGTGAATAGTGCAAAATGCCCAGAGATGTAAGGTAGGTAATTTTCTCTGTATTTTCATCCAGTTAAAATCTGGATGTTTTTTGACATGTTCCAGCTAAACACAGATTTTATTCTATTTGAATTCAAATTATTAAATTTGTTCATCAAAGCATGTATCATAAGCAGGGGATTAGAAAAATATTAATAAATAAATCAATTAATAATTTAATTAATTGCATAATTAACAGATTATAAAAGATCGAAACCAAAGACAATAATAAAGTCAAATTATGCTGACTGTTGGTAGATTCTCAGTGCTTCCAGACTAAGAGCAGTTGTAATTACCATTGCAAGAATTTGTTCTAGCCAGGAAACAGCTACCTGTAGTTGCAGAGAAATAAGCATACAGGTACAAGACTTGGACCAGTACTCCCAGGTAGCTTGCTATCCTGTGAGTAATGCTACAACAAAGGAAAGACACAGCAGTACTAGACCAGAATACCTGAATATAAACAGGCCTTCTCTACTCCTAAAACCTGTCTTTAAGTTTCAAATTTATGACTTTTACAAGAAAAAAAAAAAAACAAAACAAATCCACAAGCCAAAGAAGCTGAGTGCTTCTGCGTTCTAGAAAGGAAAGGAAAGATATTTACATGTTCCAGATGGGTGCCTGAATGCTTTTCAGAATCCCACTATTTTTTTTTTTGATTTGTACTGAAGTTCTAAATTTCTTTTCAACTTCTTATGTTTCCTTAACACTTTTATTTATAGGTTTGAATGTTAGTGAAACTGTTGTAAAGCCAAAATTTGGAAGTGTACAGTGGCAGACTTGTATTCACGTACATGCTCTTTTTAACAGAAATATAGTAATGTCTTTCTTATGTACTACTGAAAAGAAAAGCCTAGGAGTATAATCTATGGTTTTAGGGTAGTAACACTTGGGATCTAATAAGAATTAAAGGCTGGATTCTGCCGTGATGCACAAGCACATGTTAGAAAGAAGAGAGAAATGACATGTAAGATAAAATAGAAATAGTAGATTTTTTTTTTATATAAAATATATTTTCTGCACAACTTTATCCTGGAATTAAAGTCTAGGTCTTCACCGGTTCTTCCAATTCATTTTTTCCTTTCTAAAATGTAGTAGCTACCTCTATGTACTTGCAGAGATGAGGCATGTTAGTTCATGTTAATGAGTGTTTCAGAATAACTCCCAGATTAATGGTATCTTAAGTTGTACTCTTCTCTGTTTTTATAGAATGTCATCAAGACATGCAACTGAGTAAGAAACTATTGTCACTGTTTTAGAAGTATAGCAGTTTGAGGTGGAGGAGACCGGAGGGGCTTTCAATATACATAATTCAAATCCAAGTCTCT
The DNA here is from genome assembly GCA_033556795.1 of Tapera naevia. Taxonomy (NCBI): domain Eukaryota; kingdom Metazoa; phylum Chordata; class Aves; order Cuculiformes; family Neomorphidae; genus Tapera; species Tapera naevia. The sequence continues at coordinate 8,168,997 of JAUMJJ010000172.1, read as the reverse complement.
GTGGTGACTTTTTTTTCCCATGGTTTGTGGGTAGGCACTTACAGAGCTGATAAACACATTTTAGATGTGGTTGGATTTATGTTGTACACATTGTTCCCCCCTCTTGTGCATTATCTGTCCTGATACTGACTGGTAACAAGTTAGCATGTTGATTTTATCCATTTATTTACTTATTTGCTTATTTATTTTTAGTGGAGTTGACAATGATTTGAAAAGAATTTTTTTTGCAAAGTGGTTTTGCAAAATTACACCCCTGTAATTTTATTTACTAGCAACTAGAGTAGAATTTGTAAACAAGGAGTTCCAGTTCCTTTTGCTGGGTGTCTGTAACCCTAATGCTGACATACGAATTATTTTTTTCAAGTTCTTTTGTCATTTGGCTTTTGTATCAACATTTTCATATCATGGATTCATGTGCATTTAGTGTTTTCTTCATACTGACACACTGACTGCCTTCTTTTTTAAACAGAATACAGTAATATGTCTCTAAATTATCCATACCATTTCTCAGGCAGAATGAGGAGGTAGGCAAAAGGACATGTGCCAAGTGAGGGAGCAAGAGTGAGATCATTAGTGGAATTAAATCAGGAAACACCAGCCTGATAAAACATGAGGTGATGCAGGGTGATGTTAAACTGCAACAGTCTTTACAAGCAAAAAGTCATTTAATTTGGTGAAGGGGAGTGGTGTACTTGAATGATGATCATGGAAGAATGTCCTAGCACCTGCATTTTTGAGTGCTTGAGTAATGGTGCTCAGGGGAATGAATAGTGCTTCAAATTTGTAATGCCTGTGCTGTCTTAACAGATGAGGATTTTAGAAATACTGCAGACACAATGAATAAATGACATAGCCTGGATGCGTGAAGTTAGGTATGACTTGTTAAAAGTTGTAGTGTTACCTATGGTGATGGAGAAACTGCAAATCAGGGAAGATCAAATAATACACACATATTATATCCGTGGTGTACCTACACAGGATCAGTCATCCTTTAAAAAGAGAACAACTGCTGTTAGGATATTTTTGTTTTCTTTGGTACCACTATGTTGACCGCAAAACTCTAGCAGGTAATGAGCATTAAACTATTAAATTGTTTATTGTCTTTCATTTCTAAGGTGAGGAGATGTCACTGCTGAAGTCCAAATGTTTAGATTCAAGAAAGCTGTCTGAGATTTGAGTGGCTAATGAGAAAGGGTCAGTTAATGTCACATAACTTTCACATAAAGGCAAAAGGAATCTGCTAATCTAATTTTGTTTTAGAAATTAGAGTCTGGTCTACAGCATTCATTCGGAAACTGTTATCAGCTGTCTTTTCGTGTCTATATGTGTGAGAATTTTTTGTACAGGAAAAAAAATGTAGAAAATTGTGCCTATTACCACCTCTGCAGTACTTGACACAAGCATTTTTTTGTGCTTTTCTGTCTTCCATATAAGGCTTACTTTCTAGGGTTAGATCTGTTTCCAAACTACGTTAGGGAAATACGAATATCACTTTCTAGAAGTTAGAGCTAAAACTTCAGTTGTGGGGAGGTGTCATCCACAAACGGTTGAAGATTCCTGTATTGAGGAGGACCTTAATTAGTAACAGGTTTGTTAAGAGTGAAAAATAAGAGTATGAAAGACTTGAAGCTATTCAAAAGGGGTTTATAGTGAAGGGAAACAAAAGGAATTAGCACCAAAAATCTTTTTCTTTCTTTTTTCCCCTGAATTCTTATGGTGGTAAATCACCAGCAGTATACTTCATTCCACAGGTGTCATGTGGTAAACAAGACCTGCCCAAAAAATCATATCTGGAATAATCAAATTTGCAGATGTTTGGCACAGCATGATTTTGATTTCTCCTCTCACCTTGGAGATTCTGGTAAGCACTCTTGCTTAAATGATTAAATGTAGTTCCGTGTTTTGATTTACCTAAAGGAGAAATTAAAGACATAAAAAGTAGATGGTTGAATCTTTTTCTTTATCAGTACTATTATGGGTTGTTGCCTGTCTTTTGATACACGTTTGTTCTTAAAACATTTTAAAAGGTATGAATTCAATACATACCATTTCTTCACTTAAACATATGGGATGGGTAAAGACAAAATTCTAATAACTATGACACTTCTATTCTGTATTTCTAGACACATCTGAAGGATTCCATATTTGTGGACCAAACAAAGAGCTGGATGAAGAAACCTGTCAGTGTGTCTGCAAAGGAGGCGTGCGGCCCTCAAGCTGTGGACCTCACAAAGAATTAGACAGATCATCGTGTCAGTGCATGTGCAAAAATAAACTTCTCCCTGCTTCCTGTGGGCCCAACAAGGAATTTGATGAAGATAAGTGCCAATGTGTATGTAAAAAGACCTGTCCTAAACATCAGCCACTAAATCCTGCAAAATGCATCTGTGAATGTATAGAATCTCCCAATAAATGCTTCTTAAAAGGAAAAAGGTTCCATCATCAGACATGCAGGTAAAAACTCGGTTTTTAGCCCTTTTGTTGTGTTTAAAGTATAAAATTTTGTGCTGTGTCCTTATCTGCCTTGTTGGATTGCTTTGTAGCCTTAAGTGAACAGCAAAACTTTCTTCAATTCAGTTTCACCTTCTGTGACTTTTATCATGTCTAAGAGGAAACTACGAGGCAGAATAAGTATTTCAAAGCATGTTTAGTTTCTTGTATTCTTACTGCTACTTCATGTGATTTATTTTTTTCCTTTTAATGAAAATGAGCTGTAAGTTCAAGCTCACTACTTTTTTATGCTACTTAAAATGCCACACTGCTTTTCTTGTGAACTGAATATTACAATTGAAATAACTTAAATATTCCTAATTAGCTTTCAGGGGTTAGTTCTGGAGATAACATCATTCATTTTCACTTCCTAAAAGTTTGCATATCCTTTGTTTTGCTCACCTGAAATTAAAGATTTATGAGTACATAAGAAGTCTTACGGCTCTGGAAGATTTCTGTGAAATGTAGACATATATAACTATAAAATAGACTGCCCACATTCATAATTTAAAATGGGATTTGGTCAGGAAAAAACTTTGCAATTGCTTTATGTGTCACAGGAACTTTTCCTTCCACAACTGCTATATCTATAGTGGGTACCTGTCTATATAAAAAAAAATTGAATGATTAGGTTCTGAGAAGATTTCTGCCTTGTGTATTTTATGAGGAAAGTTTTCATGTAAAGTAAGTTTGTTAAAACAGAAACAATATCCTTTGGAGTAGAAAGATCATTTATTTATTAGTATATGAGAATTATTATATTAATGATAAATAACAATTCCAGATATGTTCACCAGCTTAAAATGTAAAATAGAAAATTGGGACATTTAAGTGTTTGTGGTAGTTCATTTCTTATTAAAAGTAAACCTTAAATATTTTTTTACTCTAGCGTCATTAGCTGGCATAAATATATTGCCACATATATATATACATTAATTAATTTTGAATACAGAAAACGTATAATACTAGGAGTTAGACCTCTTGAACTCTATAAATAAGAGAAAATATTAATAATAACTGCCATTATGTATTTTCCTATGTTTGGCCTTCTGAGTGGAATAAAGAGTTGTTAGAAACGTAAGAAATAATGTTTTCTCTATTGTTCAGTATTTACATGATTTTACATTTGCAGAAGAAAAGCAACCAACCTGATTACATGAGCTTTATCACTTTACAAAGCCTTGGCACTGCTCTAGTGTGTATTTTCAGCAGTGCTACACATATAAACCACGTATTTTTCAAAAGAACGTTCACAGCTGAAAAAGATCAGGCGTTAAAAAAAGCTGAGAAATGGCATAGTAAATAGCTGATGTCACTTCTATTGATTTAAAGACAGTATTTGAAGGAAGGAATTGAGCACAGCTTTTCTCTGTGGTTTTGTGGTTGAATATGATAAAGAGTTTAAATCTCACTTCCAAGGACAATGTGATACAGCTTTCAGGTGTTTCTCTTTTCTAAGCAGCTCTTTGTGTATGTGGAGAAAGGTGGATTTGTATATGGTGTTACTCTATAGTTCTACAAAGAGTAGCCCTGCAGATGTTAGCAGTATCAAGGAAAATGGAGGTTGCAATCTCTTCCTTCTTAAGAAAAAACTTAGCATAGGTTTCTCACATTTTGGCTGTCCACCACAAGCTTTCTCTGAAAGAAATACAAACCCTGCAACATCCTGATTGTCTTTGAAAGAAGGATCTCTTGCTGTTCTGAAGCCATATAGATGGAGGTACCAATCCCTGACTTTGCGCAAGGTGCCTGAGGCCCAGACATGAGCAGAAACCTGTGGCCATGTCCTACACAGCTCCACGTGCAGTGTAGTCCTTATAGGTTCTGCTTTTGAAGTGCTGTACCTAAAATGCTGCTGCCTCTGATGTTATACCCTTCTCCAGAGGAAAGGAATAGAAAGTAATTTACAAAGCATAGGATAGGAAGGGAAAGGAGAAGAAAAAAAAGGAAGAAAAAGGAAAAGAAAAAGTCATAAAGCATATGGGCTTTTAAAAGTGACCATTCTGCCACTGCCACTAAAAATAGATTTTGTACTTGATTTTTATCTGTGGATTTGTTAGACTACCCAAAATGACAAACCTGGGCAAATTTGGTAGCAAAAAAATCAATTACTGACCATAAAGAGAAAGTTGCTGCTGATTTACCCAGTACTATACATATTGACTGAACATCTGTCTTACCTCCAGCATACACAGATTGTCCTCATCAAAACAGACGTCTGTCACATGGAAGCACTCCATAAACAACATTGAGCCTAAATCTTTTGAAAGACCTGATCTATTGTTCAACAGTTTCCTAAGGAAACCCCATTTATATAGTTACAATGGCTCTGCTGCTATCCAGCCTGTGCTATTGCCTCAAAATTTATTTTGTTCAGTTTTGGCAGGGCCAGATAACTAGGTACCTCAGCTGCAAAGCATTTTGGAGGAGGAGAGGGGCTTTCTTGCTCTGTTCAAATGTTCCAAATAAGGATAAAATTGCAGTAACCTGACCTTCACTGCTGCTAGACACAAACTCACATGGGAGAGATGCTTTACGGCACTCTCAGCTGTAGGTTAAGTTGAAACTTACGGTTCAGTAGCAGGCACAAATGCACTCCTTATATTTAATGATTACATGTGTGCTTTTCATTCTGTGCAACATGTCGTAGGTGGGTGGAAGAGTTTGGCTGTGTCTCTTTTTTTTTTCCTTGTCTTTCTACAGTCATTCAGTTCATGGAATAATCTAACAGGCAAAAAGGCAAGTGAGTTCAGTGTGTCTCTATGGAGTACCTTTTTCCCAGAACAAACCTACTGCTGGTTGCCATTTGCTCAGATTATTAGATCCTCTGGAAAACGTGCAAGGCAGTAAAGTTCACTTGCTTTCTTTATCAAGTGGCACTATGATTTTGTTGCTTTTTACCACTGTTCCAAACTTTATTGGACAGAAAGTCAGTGGACTTTGAGAGATTTCCATGAGCACTTAGACTGATCTCAGATTCCTATAGTTAGTGGCACAAAATTACAGAGACCACACTGGTGAGATAATCTATGATTAGTAACATGTGGAAAACACTGAACAAGATGTAAGTAGTTAATGAATGTCATGTTTGTGGTCTTCCTCATTCCTTATTGTTTTCCTCATAACCAGGTTCACTGAACTAGCTGGCTTGTATTAATGTAACCGTAATCCAGACCTCCTATCATAAATAAATTATTGCGAAGTAGAAACTTGGTATCCAGACAAGCACACAACATATTACCTTATCTGCAACTGTAGTAAGAGTAGCCTCTGAAACAACAATTGCCTAGGGAAGAGGGTAGTGACATTGCCTTAATATAGTGTACTTATAGTGTCTTTGAACTGAAGAAACTATGAATTATGGTAATAGATCATAATATCAGTGTTTCACAAACAGGCAGACATTATTTAAATACAAGTTTTAAGTAGAACTGTGTTGAAATTATATACTTCTGTCTTTTGACTTGTTGCCAGCATCTGAAAAAAGCCCCAGACTTGTACTTGTCTCTATTATATACCAGAAAGCATTTAGCATTGTTATTGTAAGGTTATTTTAGGTCAAGTTCTTGTTTTAATAGAAAAATAAAATCGGAAAAGGAAGAGTTCAGGGACAACCACAGATATTATCTTTGTATAACTTCTATTTTTCAGTCAAGGATTTTGTGAAGAAAAATTCTGCTGCATTTAAGTAGATGTAACTTGTGATTTAATGCTCTATTTCTGTTAAACTTTTTTTAATCAAATAGAGACTATTTCTGTTCTTTTTCTATGATATATCATAAATGTTCAAGCTCTGAACGGTTGCATAGATAGTGCGGATATATCACCACTGGCTTTATTCTGGATTGCCACCTCAAACTGGCAGCATGCAGTAGGTCATAACAAGCCAGTTTAAGCAGAGAAATGTATCATTGTATTTTCAAAATTAAATTTAAACAATACTACGTAATATTAGAATGCAACTACAACCAGGCAATATATGAAAAATATTTGTGAGTATCTGTTGCAGTAGAATAATTTCTCTTCAATACCATTCATTATTCTTTCATTGTCTTTTGTGAAAAACAATCCAAAGTAGTTGCAAGAATATAAATAGAAGTTAGAAGATATGTATTTGTAGGAATTGAATAACCCATCAAGAAATGGCAATCTGAATCTATACAAGATTTCTACTCCAGGTTAATATAAATGATCATGTTATATTAATGACCACTTTTTCATTTTAGTTGTTACAGACCACCATGTACAGTCCGAACGAAACGATGCGATGCTGGATTTTATTTTAGTGAAGAAGTGTGCCGCTGTGTACCCACATATTGGAAAAGACCACTTATGAATTAGTGAAGAGAGCACTACTTGCTATTTTGGTGTACATTTTTCCATTAGAACAAAAGAGCAACAGAAACTTTGCTAATATTTGGAATTACATGTTCACCAGAGACCCTGTGGGGCTTTCAGAGACGGACGCATTGTGCTTTTCTCAAGATGTGGAAAGCAAATGTAGAAAATAACTGGGGTTCATGTTTTATAAAGAACTCAATAAGGACTTATTTTCTGCCAATGACCAAACAGCCTAGGTTCTACTTCTTGTGATTTTTTTTTAAAGAGATAATGACTATATAATTTATTTCCACTAAAACCATTGTGCAGCATTTCTGTTTATAGCAGTAACAATTGTTAAAGCTCACTGTGATCAATATTTTTATATCATGCAAAGTATGTTTAAAATAAAATGGAAGTTGTATTATATAATGGTGAGAATGGTTAATCTTCTGCTTATAGAAAGGAACTACAATTCAGCTTCATTACCAGAATTCTTAAAAGAAGAGGGAGAGAGGATAAGAGAAAAAAAATTTATGAAAGCAAGACTACCTTTTCTCATACCTGTTTTATATGTCATTTGAAATAGAAAGACTTATGTTTAGTATTTCATGACCCACTGATATTTCTGTCTCTTGAATGAAACTAGCAAAGCAAATACAATTAATAAGTAATGAATATTTTGCTGATTCTGTACATTGCCCAAGGATAAGGTCTACATTTAAGGGAATGCAGCAACTACTCACATTCTAGTATATTCACTTTTTATTTTATTTCTTGTTAGCATTTCTAAAGAATAATATAAAACAGTATCTATTGAAGTTCATTAGCCTGAAAGTGGAAATGCTCTTTATTTAATATTACAAGCTATATTGTAAAATACACAACTAAATAATTCAGAATGCTTTGATGCACTTTACTGTTTCATACAGTCAATCAGATATGTTGATAAACAATGTATGCATGTGCAAAAATACTTCAAAGGAAAAAAATACAATTTATATTCCAAGGGGGACATGAAAGGATTGACATAATCTCTACATACAAAATTATCAGGACTTCTCTTTATTAAAGAAAATGTGAAATCAAACATCTGGAACTCTAAAAAGAGGTAAGATTTTTAACTTGCATGGGAATAGCAATGTTCATAGAGCAATTACTCAAAATTAAAATATTTTGGAAGTTAGAAGGACTTTTGTAGAAACTTTTCTGGGTGCAGAAGTGGAACAAGCAAAGCTACAATGCAATATTTTTGTAACAGGAGGGGGCATATCTACAAAAATAATTTTTTTAAGTCATTAGTCTGAAATGCTAGTTCTAAACAGCTGTTCTTAGAAGAGTTATTAATGAAATAGGCTTATTTCCTAGAAAGTTAGTGAGATGGTTTTGCTTTTCTAAAATCTTGCCTGTTTGGGTACAGGAGTTTGTAAAACTGACTGAAAGCCACTTTTAATTACTCATGGATTGAGGCAGTCTAACAAGTAGACAGGATGAGAGGCACTTTGAGAGTTCACACTTTCCACTGTACATCTAGTGTTTTCAGTGTTCTTCCTAAGAGGCCACCTATTTATTATCTGAATAGGATAATAGGGGGGCATTTGGGCATACAAATACTGAGGAATGTCTTTATTACTGTATTGCCTCAGCAATCAAATGCAGGTAGAACTCTGGATGACTACTTTACATTGAAATACAACTTCATGCTAGTGTAACAATACACAATTCCTGATGGTTGAATTAGTATTTACATAAATCCACAATGTTCAAACTGGCAACGTCAATCTAATATCAAGAGGTTAATAGTTAAAACTTCGTCAGGTATTGCTAAAAAAATCCAGGCATTCAGTTCTATATGTCAGCTGCTTGAAAGGAGCATAAAATATCTTAAGAAATTGAGAGGGCAAACTTTAATGACAACTTGAAAACACAAACTGCAGGTGAAACTCCCAAAATAAGATTTTTCATTTCTATCCAAGCCCAATTCAGAACAGCAGCAGAGGGGGGAAGAGAGAACAGATTTGAAAACGGGAATACAGTCTAAGTAAGCCAGTATCTAACAGATAAAATATGTTCTCCTGGTTATAAAGGAGAAGAGCACAGTGAAGACTGAGCAAAGCTGCATTCTAACAAGTAATTCTATGTAGATTATAAAAAGTCATGTTGGACAAATTAAAAACTACTTAACTGAGCAATGCTCGCTTTATATGTCTAAACTATTTGAAAGGAATTTGTGAAAACAGATCTATTAAAAACATTGTAGCTAAGCAGATATTTGGATTTCTACTGAGCATGCTGCACTCCAAAATCATCAGAGTAGGGAAGGAACGGCAGGGAATTTGAAAACGAGAGCACTGAACAGTAAGCTCCAACTTTATTACGGACATCAGTATTCAATAAGGATTAATTTATTGAATACTTTTTTTTTTAATTTCTTAACTTATTAAACTTAGTAATGAACAAATATGGAGACTGCCAGGCATAAATTGCGTAGATCACTAAGGAAAACTAAGTTTTAGAGAAAGCCAAGACCTTACTTCAAAATGTTACTACCAATCAGGTTTATGTCTGACCAAGTGACTGGTCAACTGTTCTCAATGGTACACAGATGCTTAGAATGCAACATGTGATCAGTTGATAGTCTTTTCTGGTAATTACGCTCTCAAATTCTGCTTTACATGAAAATTGCCTTTTTTGAAAAATGCATTATACACAAGAACACAACAAATATCTCTATCATTAGTGTAAGATATAGATTTCCCGTTCTAAATGATAAAATGTGATTCTGTTTATTTCAGTGCTGTCACAAAATCATCCATATTTAAGCAAATGTTTGTCTGTGGAGAAATATTAGGCAGTGGCATAATCTGCATACCAGGTCTGCCTTGCTTCTATTATATAAAGTAGCTCATAGATTTACGTAATTTTCAGTTTTGAAGTGTTATTTGATGATGTTTTCCGTGCAATATTCATCATTTCAAATCTGAACTTTGTGTTTTTAAAAAGTATAAAAGAGAAACCATACAGCTTAAAAGAAAATCTAAAAATATAGGTGATAATTCTATATACAAGTTATTCTGCACTAACTCTGAATAAAAAGCTCATATTGTTATTTTTGCAACCCCCCTGTCCTTTCTATAAAAAATATGAGGCGGGGAAGATGGGACAGGACATGACAGGGAGTGTAACTGCAGTGAACCACATTTAATAATAAACACAATTATACTTGCATTTCATCAAGAATTTACGACAGTTTTTTTACTCTTTCAATATTGTACTATATGGAGGCCATAAATTATGCAGAGCAACCCCTCTCTTACCTGTGTTAACAGAAGGACATACTATTTACAGCATGTGTTGTTAGTATGCTGAAATGTTTGTTTAATTGCACAGAACAGTTGAACAAGATAGTAAATCAGTTCTCTCAGTTCTGTTTGAAAGTGTAGCATGAAATTTTGCACATGTATCATCTTGAAAGGCTTAGAGTTAGTATAGCCTTCAGTATTCTCATTTTCAGTCTTCAGATCTCGGTGACAACTCTCGGTGCCCTTGAATTTTAACATCTCCTTCTCTCTCATTTTCTGGGAATGTAACTAGCTACCACATCTATGCTATAAGATAGGAATGGAATAATTTATGCAACCAGTAAGCTCATCAACAGATAAGATGAGGAATAGAATATATTCTTTTAAATATATTTAAGTTTGGAGGTACAAAAGGTTACCCTCAAGTGGAAAAGTTTAAAAGTGATCAATTCTGAATTTTCAAAACTTTTGGAATTTCTTTAATACAATACTGTAATAACTTATAATATTATAAGATTGTTCTGAAAAAATGAAAATAATAATTGATTTTTTAATTGAGTCCTTTTGTTCTCCTTCTGTTTTCCTTTCCTGTTTCAGGTAAAACTTCTGAGAAAAAACACAGGACAACCTTCTGATGGAATGATGAAATGCTAACATCAAATGGACCAGGTATTTTTTTTTTTTTTACTGTAATAAATATGAAGGACTAATAAAATTGGTTTATTTCAGGTTTAATACTCCAGATTATACCAGAGTTCTGAAACGCTCTGGATAGATCAATCCATTTTTATAGAATAACATATCTGAACTCATTTTATCTATTTTTTCACATCCAAATGTTGTAATGGAATCTGAATGGTAGCAAGCATTAAGAGATTGCCATTTTGCACAGTTTCTAATTCTGTAGTTTATTATTATAATAATGCATCTTTTATCTATGATGTTGTGAGACAGGAGACCCTACTTCAGCTTAAGAATATATTGATTACAAAACATAGCACATAAAAGAGAGGGGAAAAAATCCAAAACAACTCACAACTAAAAAAAACACCCACAAACAAACAAAAAAACCCTAAAACCAAACACCTCAAACTTAAAACACAATGCTTTGGTCTTGCTACTTGTTGGCAAACCACTGTGAAAATATCAGAAACACATTGTCTTAAAAACATCATATAGATTCAGATATTTTTCCTGGTTATAGGTACTGTATTCTTTCTTGACAAAAACTGACTTTTCAGCAGAGTTTGCACAAATTTATCCATTTTCTGCATTTATAATCAGCTTTATGTGTTCGTTTTGCCCCCTTTCTTTTAAACAACTTCACTTAGATTTCTGGACCGTATCTCAGTCTCCTCATAATATCTGTATTTTCCTTGCAGCCTTTCTTGCTTATCACTGTTAGCTCTAACCCTTCCATTTCCCTTTTATATCCAATCACTGAAAATGGCATTGCATTCCTCTCTAATACCTTGAAGACCTCCTTCCTTTCTCTACTTTAAATAATCATGCTAATATGAGCATTCATCTGGTTTTAGTTGTCTAGTGGTACTCTTAACTGTACATATATGAAAGAACAAATGTTAACAAGTCTGAAACTTCACATTCCAAGTGTACAAATCCCATCTGAAAAGCAAATTATAAAAATTATTTCAGTTGAGAGCCTCCCAAAGAAAACTTGCAAATAAAAATAACAGCTGCAGACATCACCCTGGCTTGAAACGTAAAAGACAATTTATGATCTCACTTTCACTGTAAAAAACACAAGCTTTAATTCTGCTGGAGGTCTTTGCTCTTCCTTAGCATAGATGTACCCACCTCTGTGCTTTACACCACTGTGAAGACAGACAAAGTGTTGTCAAGGATCCTTCCCAGAAGGATAATGCCAGTTTTATTTGCAAGCTCAGGTTCCCTTCATAAGTTGAATGTGCTTTTCACCAGCCTGCAACCTGTTCAGTAATTTGGATGCAGAGAGCTACCAAGTCACATAACACTTTAAGATCAACTTAGCCCATGGGTTAACATCAAAGTAGATACTGTATTGGTTTCAGTTGCTTCAGTCAGTTTTTAATAGACCATTTAAGAGAAACATTTTAAAATATAGCAAATAACTGAAGCACTAAATGCCTTGGGCTTGAATAGCTTTCAGAAAACAAAAAGAATGTAAATGCATGAGCAGACACAATGCCTGCAAGCTTATCTGGAATTAAACTCAAGTAAAATTAAGGTAAGCTTAAAAAAAAGCAAACACTGAAATATGTTTGTGACGCTAAGTTAGTTACATCCATTAGAGGAAGATGTAGTATTAACATATACTTTAATTTACAAACTATGAAAAAAATTCAAATATGTATCCAAAATTAAGCATTTATCAAAGGTGATTTCCAAAAATAGGAGATGAGTTTTTAAATACATATTAAGTATATTAGTGTCATTGCAGAGGACCTATAGAACTGTCTTTCAGCAGACAATTTTTCTAAATATATTTATTTGCAAGAATACACAGTGCAGCAAGGAGATGTTTTAATATTACTGCAATTACTTATATATTAAAAAAATCGGAATTTTATTTTTTGAAGGATCAATAGTCAGTAATAGGTTGCTTTAGAGAATCTAAACATTAGAATTTCATCTGTTCATTCAGTACATTATTGCATTATATTTATACTGTATTAAGTTTACAAACATTCATATTTTACAAATCTTTACAATCACAAGTCTTTAGCTGTTGAAGATCTACCAGTTAATGTTTCCCCCCTTCATTGTTCTTTAAAACATACAGGAAATATATATTATATACTTTTAACTGTAGTTTATTTTGAAAAATACTTCTGAAATAACTATTTTTATTTTAGTAACTAACAATGAAATGACAAAAAAAAACATAAATAGCCAGTAGGTTAATTAAACCTCCCCTTTCACAACCTGCAGTCCAGGTTCAGTTATTCACTACCGACTGTCCAGCAGAACACTGTGTATGTGGGTTCCTAAAGCAACATTACTCTCTCTAATTGGTTTCAGATTGGGCACGTGGCTGCAGCTGCCATTGCTGCCAAGATCCTGGCTTCTTCCGTGATTTACACGTAGTGCAGCTTCTTGGATCTGCTTTTAGCTTAGACTGAAATAATCTGTATTAGGGGGCTTCTCAAACACCCAAGAAGAAAAATCAGTGCTCAGGAAAGCAAAAAATAAATACATTACTAAATAGCTAAATAATTCTTTTGGCCTCTGAGAAAGAACATCGAGATAAGGTTAGCTAAAGGCAAATCAAAGCCAGTATATCTGCAGGAGGCAGCTTGTTGCTGACATCACCAATTCTTTCTTCTGATTTAAATTACATTATTCATTTTAATGGCATCACTGTAAGACTGATCAGTCTTCAGAGTAGCGGTGCCTGGTATATATCATCAAGCACTCTGTTCTGTACAGATTGTTCTAACATCATTGATTGCTGAAGGAGGGAAGAACTACATCTATTCATGAATATTGTATCATTCTACCTGAAAACTCTTTACATTTACTAAATGGATAACTATAGATGTTAGAAAACCATAGCTTGAGAAGACAAACCCCATAACTTTTGTTACCATTTTTACACAAAATTAAGCAAAAGGTATATACTGAACCTTGTTAGCTTTTCAAGAGAGTGAGCGCTTCAAGGCTCAAAGCACACCTCATGGAAGAGGAAAGGAAAAATAAGATGGAGAAAATTAAACATCCCGCCATTAATGAACTGTTAAGTAAGATTGAGTGTAACCCTCACTGACAGTAAAACTGTTTTACAGTTTTGAGGTTCAGGAAGTTTTAAAACCGAGAGTTTAGACTGAATTGTGGTCCCTTAATTATATTGTTCCTGTTGTAGGAGTCTGCAATGTAGTGAAATGCCATAGCAAGAACTAATTAAGTCTTAGGAATCTGTAAAGCACTTAAAATTTCCTTATTTATCACTGAGGAATCTGTAAAGAGGAAAAAATGAAGGATACATAAAGGAAAAATATGTAAGAGCTTAGATCTACAATTGACTTTATAATCACTGTCAGCAATACCTAAATCTTAGACTTAGGCCCTAAAAATCCTCATTCATTTGCCCCCATTAACACAAGGCAAATTTCCAGTGTAAGTTTCCCTAACTAGAATATATGTTTGTGCAAATTCCTGTAAGGCAGCATAACTATATATTAACTGATGACATTTCTATTTATCCTGTGAAGTGAAATCTGATAGATATGAAGTACTAACAACATCTTTATACCCAAAACACACAGAAAAGGTTGTTTTATTAATTTCTGTTTGAGTTGTTACACTTTGTAAGAAATAAGTAAAAATGATTTGGGTCAGAAATGGAGAACATAATACTCTAACTACTGTTGTTGCTTTTAAAATGGAAGACCTGGATTTCAGTACTATTTAATTGACTATCATGTTGTTGTAACATGCCAGCAGATGTTAGAGAAGGGACTAAACTGTCCTGCATGTTATGGCTTGCTCGCTCTTTGTAGATCTGGAGAATAAACAAGTATGGGAATATATTCTCTGTATCTAGTTCATGGGACTAATTCCCATTTCTCACTTCTGCCACGTTTCTCTTATCTGGCATATGACATGTTTTGTTTTCTTTGACTAAAAAAATCTTACTTTTGTGAGTTAAAATTGTTCTACAATGTACAAAAACCCTCTGTAACTTTTTGTATTTTTGTGTTACTTTAATTTGTTGGGTAAATTGACATTTAGGATGTTTTGTTTAGCCTTGCATGGTGTGCACTTTGCTCTTTTAGAGCATTTCTTGGTTTGCAATGCGAACCGTTGATATGATTATTTAATAGTTTATATACTTCATTGAAAGCAATAAATTTCCATTTCCTGAGCTATCATCTTCATAAACGATTCATTCAGAAAAGTAAACAACAACAAAAAAAAACCTTTTTGCTTAAACTCCAGTTGTTTAAAATCTATTAACAAGGTGAATAAGATAGTAGTAATTCCGTTTATGTATGTAATAAGTCTGATTTTCTTCCTTCAAACCGTCCAGGAAAATTAGAAATCTAAAAGGCAAAATACAACATAATATGTACATGTGAGAGTATGTCAAGCATTCATCCCCAAGGTTATCGCTAATTTTGTAGCATAAACATAGGGCAAAAATCAGGATGAGTTCCAGTTTGACATCAGTACAGTAACACTTATTTGTCTTTGGCTGATTGTGATAGCTTCCCTGTGAGTCCTGCTTGTAATTGCATTCCATGCAGGAAAACTGCCGCAAGCCAGTGCAAAGCTCAGTGGTACAGCTGCCATTTTGTGGACATTTTGGCCAATTCACGTGGTGAGCACTGTACCTACAACTAATGTTAGAAAAGAAACTTTCTTGAAATAACTGAAGTGGTGAATGTTTAAATGTTTTCTAATGAGTCCATGAACAGTAGACTAATTTCCGTGACAAGACACCAACAAGACATATTCTCTATCTCATTGCAACCTTTGATGGGAATTAAAAATACCTGAAGTGCTGCATGACCAGGTATTAAGATCCACCGTATTAAGATACAGCACTAGTGACACAGGTGGTCTCACTGTATGTCATATATGTCATATATTCAACTTACATATGATCTGATTGAGGCACTGGAACAGGTTGCCCAGAAAAGCTGTGAAAGTCCCATCCCTGCAGGTGTTCAAGGCCCGGTTGAATGAGGCTTTTAGTAATGTGATCTAGTGGGAGGTGTCCCTGCCTCTGGCAGGGAAATTGGAACTGGATGATCTTTAAGGTTCCTCCCGCCTCAAACCATTCTATGTTTCAATTAACAATACAGCCTCTGCTAACTTTTCTAATCCATTTCTATCCTTTTCCCACAGCTACTCTTTCTCAATGTACTTGAACACCAGTATCTTCACAAGACCAAAGCAACAGTCTCCTTTCTGGCTCAATTAAGTTTGTGCATCCTTCCATATGGAATTGCAAAACCCCACATATATACAATTCCTACAAAGAAGCAAAGTTCTTTATTACAAAACCTTACAAATACAGTTTACTTTAATCCCTAACTCGAAAGCCTGACTAGTTTCCTACTCAATCCCAACTGACTGTAAGAAAGTACCTACATCCAACAAAATCCATGTCATGGTCCAGTTCTTGAGAAACAGCAAATGGTCTTTGAAAGACAGAAGGAAAGACAATAAGAAAAATAATGCGTAACTGTAAAATCATCTTTTCCCCTTCTCATGAGAGTGCCAGAATTGTAGCTCGGGGAGGGTTTTTTTTCTTAGCTTCCCACTGCTTTCTGTTGAAATCCATTGTTTCAGTGAGTCTGTACACAGAAGTAGGTCTTAGATTCTGACATGCTTTACTTACAAAATGCTTCATAGGCAGAGTTTAGGTACCAACATCCAAGTAAAACAAAAAGATGCTTAATTCCTCTGTTGATCTGTGGCTAAAAAAGTGGTATCATTATGAGGGGTCTCCAAAAAGTATGTCATATTTTTTCCTTTTTTTTTTAACAATAAGTAAGATAATAAAAGACTATTCCCTTTAAAGTGTAGAATAAAACTGTCTTTCTAAATATCTTTAATCACACCTGGTAAATTCCTACAGATTTAGATAACCAAAGAAGCTTGTATAATGTATCTCTGTAGGTATATGGTATACATATGAATGTGTATATATATATTTTTACCTACTATTATACAAACAGTAAGAGAACTGTATACATAGCTTTTTTTTAAAAAAAATATATTTTATGGAGCATTACTGGAAGTTAACTTTTAAGTAGAATATTACATCAACTGTCTTTGAGTTTCTCTCACCTTCTAGCTTCAGCACTTAATTTCATGCGTAACCTGTTATCAGCCACCCAGCCAGGATGAGGAAACTGATCAACTCTTCTATGAGCAACTGGGAGAAGTCTCGCGATCGCTGGCCTTCATCCTTGTGGGTGACTTCAACCTTCCAGATGTCTGCTGGAAGTGTAACACAGCAGAAAGGAAACAGTCTAAGAGGTTCATTGAGTGTAAGGAAGATAACTTCCTAACACACTGGTGAGTGAACCGACCAGGGAAGGTGCCCCACTGGATCTGCTGTTTGCGAATAGAGAGCACCTTGTGGGGGAGGTGACTTTTGGAGGACGCCTAGGGCTCAGTGATCATGAGATGGTAGAATTCTCAGTTCTTGGAGGAGTAAGGAAGGGGGTCAGCAGATCTGCCACCTTGGACTTCCAGAGGGCAGACTTCAAACTGTTTAGAAGGCTGCTTGATAAATTCCAGTGGGAGACAGTTCTGAATGACAGAGGAGCCCATGAGGGCTGGATGCTCCTCAAGAAGGAAGTTATGGCGGCACAAGAGCAGAGCATCCCCGTGTGCTGTAAAATGAGTCGGCAGGGAAAAAGGCCAGCTTGGCTTAACAGAGAGCAATCTGTTAGTCTCAGGAAAAAGAGGAAAATACACGAGCTTTGGAAGAGGGGGCAGGCATCCCAGGAGGACTACAAGGAGCATGTGAGATCACGTAGGCATAATATTAGAAGGACTAAAGCTGAGCTGGAAATTCAACTGGCCAGTTCAGTGAAAGACAATAAGAAACACTTCTTCAAATATATTAACAACAAGAGAAAGACCAAGGAGGATCTCCCACCTTTACTGGACACAAGGGGAATGGTAGTAACCAAGGATGAGGACAAGGCAGAGCTACTTAATGCCTTCTTTGCCTCAGTCTTTAACAGGAAGGTAATATGTTCTTTGAGGTCCAAGCCTCCTGAGCCAGAAGACTGTGAAAACGAGCCCTCAATGTTCCAAGAAGACTTGGTTAAAGACCTCCTGATGTCCACAAGTCTATGGGGCCGGATGGGATCCACCCAAGGGTACTAAGGGAACTGGCACAATCATAGAATCATCTGGGCTGGAAGAGACCTCCAAGATCATCAAGTCCAACCCTTTGTCCAACGTCCTCATGATTACTATATCATGGCAATAAGTGCCACATCCAGTCTTATTTTAAAAACTTCCAGGGATGGTGAATCCACTACCTCTCTGGGCAGGCCATTCCAATGCATGATTACTCGTTCTGTGAAGAACTTTTTCCTGATATCCAGCCTAAACCTTCCCTGGCAGAGTCTAAGCTTGTGCCCTCTTGTTCTGTTGCTGGTTGCCTGGGAGAAGAGACCGAGCCCCACCTGTCTACATCCTCCTTTCAGATAGTTGTAGAGAGCAATGAGGTCACCCCTGAGCCTCTTCTTCTCTAGGCTAAACAACCCCAGCTCCCTCAGCCTCTCTTCATAAGACTTGTGCTCAAGTCCCTTCACCAGTTTCGTCGCTCTTCTCTGGACTCGCTCCAGCACCTCAATATCTTTCTTGAACTGAGGGGCCCAGAGCTGAACACAATACTCAGGGTGTGGCCTCACCAATGCCGAATACAGGGGAAGGATCACTTCCCTTATCCTGCTGGCCACACTATTCTTGGTACAGGCCAGGATGCCATTGGCCTTCTTGGCCACCTGGGCACACTGCTGGCTCATGTTTAGCCTCCTGTCAATCAGTACTCCCAGGTCCCTTTCCACCTGACTGCTCTCCGGCACTTGGCCTTGTTGAACTTCATCCTGTTGGACTCAGCCCATCTCTCCAGCCTATCAAGGTCCCTCTGCAGAGCCCACCTGCCTTCCTCCCAACTTGGTGTCATCTGCAAATTTGCTTATGATGGATTCAATCCCCTCATCTGAATCATCAATGAAGATTTTAAACAGAACCAGACCCAACACAGATCCCTGGGGGACACCACTGGTGACCGGCCTCCAGCTGGACACAGCCCCATTCACCAGCACTCTCTGGGCCCGGCCATCCAGCCAATTCTTAACCCAGCTGAGAGTGCACCTGTCCAAGCCATGGGCTACCAGTTTATCCAGGAGTATGCCATGGGAGACAGCATCAAAGGCTTTGCTCAAGTCCAGATAGACTACATCCACAGGCTTCCCTTCATCCACCAGGCGGGTTACCTGATAATAAAAAGAAATCAGATTGGTCAGACAGGACCTGCCCGTCACAAAGCTGTGCTGGCTGGGTCGGATCCCATGTCCATCCTGAAGGTGCTGTCTGATTTCACTCAGGATGATCTGTTCCATAACCTTGCCAGGCACTGAGGTCAGGCTGACAGGCCTATAGTTGCCCAGGTCCTCCTTACAGCCCTTTTTGTGGATTGGTGTAACATTTGCCAACTTCCACTCTTTCCCTCATCTATCAACAGTCATGGCTGACTGGGGAAGTGCCGCTCAACTGGAGACTGGCAAAAGTAACTCCCATTTACAAGAAGGATCAGAAGGATGATCCCAGGAATTATAGGCCTGTCAGCTTGGCCTCAGCACCAGGGAAGGTCATGGAGCAGATCATAATGAATGCTATCACACAGCACATGCAGGACAGCCAGGTGATCAGACCCAGTCAACATGGGTTTATGACGGGCAGGTCCTGCCAGACCAATCTGATCTCTTTCTATGACAAGGTTACCCAGTTAATGGATGAGGGAAAGGCTGTGAATGTGGTGTATCTGGACTTTTGTAAAGCCTTTGACACTGTTTCTCACAGTACTCTGATTGAGAAACAGGCTGCCCTTGGCCTGGACAGGCACATCCTCTGCTGCGTCAAAAACTGGCTGGATGGCCAGGCCCAGAGGGTGGTGGTAAATGGAGTTAATCCAGTTGGAGGCCAGTCATGAGTGGTGTTCCCCAGGGTTCAGTGCTGGGTCCAATCCTGTTCAATGTTTTTATTATCTGGATGAAGGGATTGAGTGCACCCTTAGCAAGTTTGCAGATGACACCAAGCTGGGTGGCAGTGTTGATCTGCTTGAAGGAAGGGAGGTGCTGCAAAGAGATCTGGACAGGCTGGATCGATGGACTGAGACAAATGGGATGAGGTTTAACAAGAGCAAAGGCCGAGTCCTGCACTTGGGGCACAACGACCCCATGCAGCGTTACAGGGTTGAGGAAGAATGGCTGGAGAGCTGCCTGGAGGAGAGGGACCTAGGGTGCTGATTGACAGCAGGCTGAACATGAGCCAGTAGTGTGCCCAGGTGGCCAAGAAGGCCAATGGCATCTTGGCCTGTATCAAAAACAGTGTGGCCAGCAGGACAAGGGAGGTGATTGTGCCCCTGTACTCAGCACTGGTGAGGCCACACCTCCGAGTACTGTCTGCAGTTCTGGGCCCCTCAGTACAAAAAGGATACTGAGGTGTTGGAGTGTGTCCAGAGAAGGGCGACGAGGCTGGTGAAGACACTGGAAAATAAGTCCTACGAGGAGCGGCTGAGGGAACTGGGGTTGTTTAGCTTGGAGAAGACGAGACTGAGGGGAGACCTCATCGCTGTCTACGGCTGCCTGAAAGCGGGCTGTGGAAGAGCAAATGTTGATCTCTCAAGTGACAGGTGATAGGACAAGGGGAAATGGCCATAAGTTGTGCCAGGGGAGGTTCAGACTAGATATTAGGAAGAATTTCTTTACTGAAAGGGTGGTCAGGCCCTGGAACAGGGAGGTGGTTGAATCACCATCCCCGGAGGTTTTTTAAAAAAGGATAGATGAGTTTTTGAGGGACATGGTTTAGCGGATAATGGGTGCGGTTGGGCTTGATGATCTCAGAGATCTCTTCCAACCGGAAGATTCTATGATAATCACTATTCAGTAATTTATATCCCACTATGCTCTCTTAGTTCCATTTTCTGTTCAAGGTAATCTCTCCACTTTCAAAATTGAGACTGATTGCTGTTTGCCCCTGGGTCATACCACAGTTAGTATTATGGCACCCAACCTCTTGTTTACTTTTTATGTTTTCCATACTAGTAAGCTGTTGTGAAGAAGGCTTGTGTGACATCATATAGTTTTACTCCTAATAAAGCAGCACAGTCTCAAAATTGAGCTCAGTGATTCAGAACTTCAGATATTTATGTTACAGGAGTTATATTTATCATCTCTAATTAGGCTCAACTTTGCTTTGAAAACTTTGAAAAGCTGTGATAATGAAAATATTGATAGCAATCTTCATAATATTCTGCATAAAGCTTCTCCCACCTTGAATTAATTGTTAGGCAAAAGAAATCAAACTCTCAGTTCTGGTCTCTTAATAGCAATTTTCTGAATTCATGAAGATGGATCAAAAAAAGTGCTGAATGTAGTTTTACCTTTCCAATTTAATTTTAGGTACTAGTTGCACATTAGTTACAACTGAAGGCTGAAAATTATGCTATTGGGCATAAAACTCTCATTAAAATGGCTGAATTATCATGATTACATAGGGCATAGATAAACTGACAATAAGTAGTTTCAGTTCTTTTCAGCAAATAGCAGTCAGTACAAAAATTTCTGAACTCATTTACTTTCCAAGTACAAACTTGTATAGTAGGTGCTTATAAAGGATATATAATTCCAGCCGTCTTTCCACACAACATGGTAAAACTGCTCAACTGGTGGATGAAAACAGGAAACATGATTACTTTGGATCAAAGCCCTCAACATTTTATTCTGTGGCAGGAATGTAAGAAAATTACGTAATGTTGTATCCGTTCATTAGTATGACATTTGCACAACAGTCAAGTAACCACTTATTCCCAAGTGAATGACTGTGCCAAGAGCCTTTTTTCAACAGTTAAGAAAAGGAAGGCTAGATCATAATTTTTCAACGGCAGCACACTAATCTGCGAGTCACTTAGCCAAATCTTCACATCTCCAAGAGCCATAACTTGCCAGATTCCCAAGCGAGCCGAGAGGAGCCAAAGACCTGAAGTGGTGCAGAAGCTGGAGGAGGCAACTGTTCCTCCAGTGTCCCAGGGCAACAGTATGAAGGGTGACCTCAGCCTTGTTCAGTCTCTGCCACCACCTGCTAGTGGCGTTCATACGCTGCATTAAAGGCAGGGGAGCTTCCCTTGAAACCCAAGACTCCCAAGGGTCACATATGGACCATTACAACAATAGGAACTGGTTTGAATATAAATTAGGAATTTATAAGCAGTGTTTACAGGCTTATTTTGTTATCTCTTTGAAAAGGAGTTGGCGTGGAAAACACAGTATGCATTTGATACCTGTAGAATGACCACATAATAGAAACTACTATAGTAGAAGTAGTATAAACTTCTATAGTCTATATAGAATATATAATGATAATAACCCTGTATTTTAAGACTAAAACAAGTCTGTTAAATATTGTGTTTATCATACAAAAGCACTTTTTTGTAGTATAAATTAGTTGCATTCTTTATGCTCCTGCATCACATAAAGTGCTTTCCAGAAATACTTTCTATAGTAAATCTAAGAGTGATAATTATGTATCACTCACCATTATAAAACATATTTTCCAACAGTTACTGTGTTTAATTATTTAGTCCAGCTTTGCCCTTTATTTGGAATAGGAAAATCTATGCAATTTCGTTTGCTGGTTCACAGTATTGGCAGACATTGATGACTTTAAAAAATATGCCAAAAAAGATCTGATAGAGCAATAGCAGTCCAACTCAGACATATGCTAAGTTGGCTCCAGAGAAACGTTCTAATTGGTCACAATGTTTAAAAAATCAATAGAAAATCTAAATCAGACATCCAAAATCTTAGTTACGTGATATTTTATTCATTATTATTCATTTTCACTCTTCCACTTTAGAATACTCAATCCACTATACAGTCTTTGGTGTTATCAGGTAAAGTCAGCTTCTCTTTTTATGTTTTATGAATAATTACAATTTTCCCTGTCCTACGTTGTCGCAACAGGATGAGCTGGTTTGAGTTAGCTTTCCCAAGCTCTCCAACTGCTCAATCTGCCTCTTTCCCAAAACTTTCCCCCTTTCAAAGGAAAAAAACTATAGACCCCCTGAAATCACACTATATATATGTATGAATATGTATATGAAATATATATATGAATATATATATATTTCTATATTTTTCTAAATACAAAGAACTACATACAGTAAGGATATCATGCAAAACTCCCAAGAAGGGGAAAGAGGAAGGGAAAATTGGAAAAAGGACAAAAAGGATCTATATAACACCTGACATACAACTATAACACCCAGTAACTAACAAAGCAAGGAACTAGCAAAATCTCACCACTTCCCTTGAGGAAAGCAGAACAGCTAAATCCGACCCAGGACTCTCCCCCAACACATGGGCAGACAACAACAGCCACTGCAGGCCTCAGCTCCAGACAGGACCAGCAACAGCAGCAACAGAGCTCCTGCTCTCCAGTTTACCGAAGAAGAAGAGAGCGTACCCCCTTATCTACACCTTATTTATATGTTGTGTTACATTAAAGGAAGATATGGAATATTTCCGTGGATCCTGACCTCTGCTGTTAAGGAAGACCTGTAAAGGCAATTTTTTTAAGGAAGATCTGAAAAATCCAAAAGTCAATCCACTACACAGGAAGACAGGCTACAAAACTTTTATCTATGTAGTCCAAAAATAGAAAGTCAAGAGACACAAGTCTGTTCTTCTTAGGTGACCAAAGGCTTTACCAAAGGCAAAATGCACCTAACTGACCAAATTTTCTTCTATCATCAGATGACAGGCTCTGGGGACAATGGGGGAGCATTCAGTGTCATTTGCCTTACTTTTTACAGTGTCCCATAGTATCCCTGTAGCTGAACCAGCTAAATAAAACTCAGCTTGCCAGTTCAACTGCCAAGTTTGAAGACAAGTTGTAATAGTTTGAAATCTGGGTGGATAGCAATTACCAGTAGCATTTCTCAGGGGTCAGCAGTTCTCAGGCAAATGTTATTGAACAATTCCACCAACAGCTCAGATGATGGAACAGAATGTTATTGATGGAATTTATGAATGACAACAAACTAAGGGCAGCGGTCAGTGTTGTGTAGGGCAGAGCTGTCGTTCAGAGGGATCTTGACAAGTTGAAGGACAAGTCTTGACTGAAGCCTTATAAAATAAAAATACATAACACCACACCTTGGATGGAATAAGCCCATGCGACACTGCAGACTGGGGGAAAACGGTCTGAAAAAGCAGCTTTGTACAAAAGGATCTGAAGATCCAGGTGGGCAACCAGTTGAACATGATCCAGAAAAGTGTCCTTGTCATACTGGAAGAGGGTTGTGTGAAGAGATACAGCCGGAAGGAAAATGGAAAACATTATTTTGCTCTGGTCAGCACCTGCAGGAGCATTTTTTTGACATGTTGTACCCAGTTTGGGGCTTCCCAGTTCAACAGCAATCTGTGCAAACTGGAGGCAATCAAATGGCAGGCCACTGACATGGTTGTGGTAGACAAGGCATCAAAGAAGAAAAGAAGAAACAGGAAGCTGGGCTTGTTCTGCCCAGAGAAGGTTGGGGGGGGGGTGGGGGGGGGGGAGGGTGTCTGACCATCTTCTACTACCTAGTGGGTACTTGTAGAGAAGAGAGATTCAGAGTCAGACACTTCTTGGAGGTCATTACAAATTCCAGCAAAGGAAATTATGAAACCTGGTCTTCTTTAGGAACGACAGTCAAGGGAGAGGAGGAGGAGGTGGTGTTGCCCTCTTTGTCAGTGACCAGCTGGAGTGTATAGAGCTCCAGCTGGAGTATATGGAGCTCCACCTGGGGCTGGATGAGGAGCTGATTGAGAGTTTAGGAGTCAGGATTAAATGGAGGGCAGGGAAAGCTGACATTAAAGTGGGGATCTGCTACAGACCACCAGACCAGGAAGAGCAAGCAGATGAGGCCCTCTATAGACACATAGGAGCAGCCTCATGTCAACAAGCCGTGGTCATCATGGTGGACTTCAACCACCCTAGTACTGTTGGAGGGACAACACAGCAAAGCATAAAAAATCCAGGAGGTCCCTGGAATGCATTGATGGTAATTTCCTCTCCAAGTCATAGAAGAGCCAACGAGGTGCTCACCAACAAGAAGGAGCTGGTAGGGAATGTGAAGCTCAAGGGCAGCCTTGGCTGCAGTGGCCATGAAACGATGATCCTTAGGGCAGGGAGGAGGGCACACAGCCCTGTAGGTACTGAAACGATACATAGCTGTGGTGCTTAGGAACATGGTGTGATGGTGGGCTTGGCAGTGATAAGTTTACAGTGGGACTTGATCTGACAGGTCTTTTCCAACCTAAATGAGTCTGTGATTCTGTGATTCATTGGACACAGACACCTTCCCAAATATTTCAGTTTGTCATAGAAGAGAAATTATACTCAGCTTTTAAAAATGCTTAAGAAGGAAGGAAGGATATATTAAAACTCAGATGCTTAGCAATTCTATTGAACTCACCAGAAGTGATTTTATTCACCCTGTTTTATTAACTGAGAGAAAATATTTTATTACTGACTAGTTTAATAATATAGATGTATGCACTAATACTATTGAATAGTTAATAGAATATTAAAAGGTGATTTCTGAGGCTAAACATAGATATTTCTTGCTCTTTTAGACACCAAGTATATCTAACACTTCAGTTCAGGACTGTCAGGTATAAATGCAAGGCATACAGGAGACCAGGATTCACTTGGACATCTAAAATGCCACTAGACATATCTCTATCTCCCTCTCTCTAACAACCGGGATTGAAAACTGAACTTTTACTTTCTCAAGTAACCATTTTTAACTCTTTAGATTATTTTCTCTTTTTTTCCCTGAGATATTTAATTATTCAAGTACATTACTTATCTATTTTAGATTTTAGAGAAATTTTACTACGTTCTTATCCTGAACTGGGTTCAATAAGTAGTATTAATATTTTTTCATCTCTATAAAATGTGCTAAGCTTCAAAATGGCTGAGTAGTCTAAGCGACCATATCAGTGGCTTTATGCATATATAAAGACACCCCTTGTGAGAAATCCTTAGAATAAGAATATTCGTATACAACTTTTCATATTGACAACCTTCTTTGCAACTGAATCTCATCCCATGACTAACAGTATTTTGAGTCAATTCTATCATTGTTTGCATCTCCTGTTACACCTGAGAAGGCATTTGATCTCATAAAATATGCAGCGGTCACTATTGTTCTAAAAATTGCTTCTATTGGCTTTTCTGTGTGAACAGTTTCTGAAAATTCTGATGGTTGAATCTGTGGTCAAATCAGTCATTCTGAGAAAGCTCATAATATCCCAAGAGACTTGCAAAGAACAATCAATCCCTACATCAGGAAGCAAAAAGGAAGTGCCAACCCAGTGGAAATTTATGTATTACACTTTTGAAGTCTGCTGAAATAACAAAATGATGAACCGAACAGTCAAACAGGGCACATACAAAGGCAATGAAATTAGTTCTTATTTTCAACAAGGGAATGGTATTCAAGTAAATATTAAAAATAGATATTTTTGTAAAGTCACTCCTATAAAAGTTAAAAGCAAAAGTAAATGTGATTATATAAATTGCATTAGGCACTGGTGAGAAACTTTCCTTGAACTGTATCCTTGCAGGAAGCTGGCTAACTGTAGCCCCTTGGCGCCAAGGAGGTCATGAGCTCTGCGTCACTGCTAATTCATTTTTCGTGACCGCATTGTGTTGGGAAATCCCGATTCCCAGTTCTGAAGGGGGGAAAAAAGACTTTGAACTCTATGGGATTATGCACATGATATGCCAAACATGAATGAAATTTCATTTCCTTAAACCTGTAAGAGTGAACAAACACAGAAAATGTTTTATATATCTGTAATTGTTCATTTTAAAAAAGTTGCAGGTGATTTTCTCTTCTGAAATAAAAATTACATATTGTGTGAATACAACTAATAAAATGCAAATTTCTCTTTTTTTTTGCTTCTGAAGCTATAAGCCAAATAAAACCTTTCCTAAAGCAAAAATAATGCATAACACCTTTCAAGAATCTGTCAGTGGAAAACAGGTATTCACAAAAAAAGCTAATTCATATTTGCAAAAGGACTATGAAACTAATCTATTCAAGTATGAGCACGACAGAGAGAAAAATGACCCAACCAACAGGTTTTGCCTCCAAGTCAAAACTTTAAGTCATAAGTTCTGCTAAATAAAAGACAATCTCAAATGTAATTCCTCAGGTGTTGACAAATACAGAGAAAAAGATATCCCAGTAATTAAAAAACACTGTTATAAATCTGCAAAGTATGTCCACCAGATAAATCAATAGAATAGTAAATGTGACAAAGAAAGAATATAGTTAAATGTTCTCAAAGGAAATGTTTCAGCATGCTTACAGCACACATTCCTGAAGAGGCAAACCACAGCACTCTACTAGCATTGGCTTTTGAGTGTGTCAAGCTTTAGGTTATGTAGCATACGTTGCAGCTGTGTTTAATAACATCAGGGATAATTTTGGAGTGTTTCACTTCAGAGAGAAAAGATAGTACTCTTTTCACCTATTATGCACTACCATGTGACTATGGACACAAACTACAATTCAGGACTTTGTAAACCTGTTTTACAGATTTTTCAGATCTTTTCAGATCCTTTGCAGATCCTTCAAGAGTACCATCAGCTCTTCCACTGATTCACCTGCTCCATACGTCGGTGTTGTTTGTCTAGCCAGAGCTGCGCTGAACTACTTCTAATCCAAGCTCAGCTTCCTCCATAAAAGCGGTTAGGAAGGGTATGCCACAAGAAGCCACTAAATAAGTCATGAGAGTCAAATTTTCTGTGTAGGCACTTCACGTGGAGAGCTGAAGAGAGTTATGTCTGAGATGACAGATCACGCTTAAATCCACTGCCATTCACAATGCAGCCTCTTGAAGTGTCTTGCAGAATTTGGAAAAAAAAATGGCTTAAGCAGCAAAGCACAAGGAAGTGTAGAGGAGGTGTGAGATCATTTCCTAGTACCGAAATGCTGTGGCAGGCCATGGACTAGAACACACAGGAGTTCTTAGGGTTAGGACATACATGAATTATCAGCAAGGGAAAGAGTTAATGCTTTATTTACTATCCAAGTTACTTAAGGGGACAAAGTGTATTTCTGTACCATGGCAAGAAATATGGTTTCTGGTGATGTTATTGAGGAAGTTCACAGCTGATCCCATACAGGAGGTGATCTCTTTGTCTCCCTTGCGTGGTACTTCCATATTGACAGAAAGATAATATCTGGATTCCCACGATTTCAGAGTAAATACTGCAGTTCCAGGGCTTTCCCTATATGAAATCAGTTGAGTCAGCGCAAATTTTTGAGTGCAACCAAACCAAACCAAACTCCTCTTCTGAAACCTTGACAGCAATTAGCTGTTTAAAGCAAACCTCTTTCTACCCAAGTACAGCATCAGTTGCAATATAAGTTCCCTCCTCTCACCTTATTGCTGGGTCTGTACTCATCACCCATTTTCTTTAGTTTCTTCCTAGTTTCATGCACTGCCACCACATACATGTTAAGAAGGGAAAATTTTACCACAGCCCTTTTAAACCAGCTTTTGTATTTTTCTGTCTATATACAAAATCCACATTATGGAGATCTGAATTTAAAAATAAAACAAGTAAATTTACAACAGAGTTTAAGATAATATCTTTCAGAGATAAGATTATGGTATAGCCTGTGTGGCAGTGAAAACAACAATTCTGACAATATCTGCGAAGAAGAATCTGACAAAGTCTACCAGCACATTTCACATGATTACAGTATCAATACAGATCATATTTGAAAAAGGAAATGGACTAAATTATCATCCAGAAATAGCTTTTGACTATGCTACCAGATAATTATAAAGATACTTACTCTCTGGTGTTAAATAGAAAATAGATGGATTTTTAAATGACTAGAGAATGTAACTTTGTAAACTTGGATGCTTTCCTAATTCCTACATCTTTAAAACACATTCAGTATTGATGAAAGGTTTTTAAGCCTTATATCTTGTGTAAGTAAAAGGAAGATACATTCTTGATGAACTTAAACTGTACTTTATTTCATTTATCTACTCTTCTTTTTTCTTTTCCTTTATTCTTCATACCATTTTCATAATACTTACTGCCAGCCTATCCAATTCCTACCCATAATCCATTTGAAGTATGTTACATTCTGAGCTTTCTTATTATCATTAAGGTGATGATTTCTATTGTCACACTTTCCTAACCGTTAGCCATCTGGCTTTTGCAGATATTCAAATCAAAATACTACTTTTGTTTGGGGCCAGTATAGGTTACCTCCTGCAAACAGATCTTGTTCTCTTCTTCTATATCTAAAGAATCTTTTTGATTGTTTGAATTTCCTTGCAAAGGTTTCTTCCACTTGACTTCTGGCAATTCTAACCTCTTAATACTTTCTCTGACCTACAAGATACATTTCTCTTTCATGCTGTCTTTAGGTTGAGAGGGAAGAAATTATTTCTCAGGTCACTATTAATCCAGATATACTTGAAGACTTTCACAACAATGTTGATTTTTTTTTTTCCCTCATTTTGACTTGCAGTCCTTTTCTGTGTTCAAGTCCTTGACCTATTTAGTTCTAGATAATTAAAACAGTACTGTGGAAACAAAATTCTCTTACAATTTTGCTTTTTTCATTCCTATATTTTCTAGCAATTTTTTATTTTTGGTATAGAATCTGGAAATATTTTTGAAGAATGCATGTTTAGTAATCCTTATCAATTATTGCTTTACATTGAATATATATGTATATATATTGGCTTTGTCACTTATAGATCTAATAAATATTCCATAAATACAAGCATTATTACATATATACACATTCACAGACTGATGAAATAACAGATGTAAACATATTTTGTAAGGGACATTTATTCATGCGTTAGTACTGCAATGTGGCTCTCCACAAATTCAGATTATGTTTTGAAACCCTAGACTTACAGTAAAGTGTTTATTCTCCTTTAAGTGGTATATACAATTAGAAACCTAAGCATGATGCCCCTCTTGAAGTTAATGAGCATACTCAAGGGCTGCCACACTCGTATATAGTAGGTCAGACAGAACGCATATTAGGTGTTGTCCCACATCCCAAGGATGTTATCTGATGTGTCAACATTACAGTTTTTATTAGTCCCTGGAGTTGCACTAATTTTGACAGCTGCCAAACTCATTTTCCTGCTTTTTAACTGTTCTAAGACCATCATTATAAAGGGACAAATCCTGTTTGGCTTCATAAGAGAGAAGGCTTTGCACAAGGCTTTTAAAACATGATGAAAGAAAAGTAATTTGTTAAGACTTTATGGGCTTAGGTTTTTCTTTCCATTCAAAGCAAGGCGAAGTACCCAAACAGCTATCTTTGTCCCTCTTTCTCCCTATGCTCAACACTATAGACGGCAAATACCTAAGCTATGACCTTTTAAATTACATATTCTGATTGTTGTTAAACTGTAAGGATAAGCTAATAAACATTTGTTTAGTTAAACATCTTCTGAAGAGAGCTGCAGAATCAAATCACTAACATAAATATTTAAACAAATCTCTTTTGAGGCAATCACCCTTTATGTAAACTTTATGTAAAGTGAATATAAATATAATTTTAAAGGGAAATAGATATGTTTTATGCTGCTGCCTCTCCAAAATGTGTTTTTCAATACTCCTCATACATACTATGTGATAGATGTTGGAAAGGACACAAGAAGGATGTAAAAATTCCAACAGTAGACCTTTTGGTTTTGAAAGTAAATAGAATGAGAACAACAGGGAGGAAGAATTACCTCAAAGGATGCTGTCCTTGCAAGAAAAGGAACAGTACATTTAACCAAGATGACTAGTGATACGCCTTTCAAAGGAGGAACTGAGAAAACATTCATACTCCCAGAGGAACCACCACCCTTTCAGATAAAGCAGCAAGTAGGGAATGTGGTCTAGAATGTGTTCTAAAATATGGTTAATGAAATTAAGCAGCTGAACTACCATCATAGGCAAAGCTACACACTGCTTGATATTCATTTCTTTCAGGTAAAGGATTCTTCAGCATTATTATCTAGAGGCAAGTCTAGAAGTGAGTTTCGCAGGCCAGAATCTAAAGATGAGGCATATACCACCAGAGATCTGACTTTCCCTCCCATTTTCATTGCATTAATCTATTCAAAATACCGATATTCACATGTGAACTCATTCAACAGGTTGGTTGCACAGAAATTGCAATCCCAGTTAATGACCAATCTCTACTTGAAATACACCTTATAACACTTGCAGACATTCTGAAAACAGTTTCCACTACGGAGTTTCTTTCTTCTAGCTTCCTAATATCCAGGAATGCAATTATTGTCCTTGTAGGACTGGCCAAAAAAGACACCATTCCATGGACTATACTTATTTGCAGTAAGTGAAACTTCATATGCTTCCTAAACTGTAACAAACACACAAAGTTCCCTTCCTTAGCTTCTTGCAATCTGTTTTTGAGAAGCAAACAAAGAAACCCCAAAAAATAGTCAGAGGGGAGAAACTAAGCAGGAAATATCTCCAAAACCGTTGCTTGTACGTACTTTACTGAGTAAAAGCAGTGTGTTTTTCATCAGCTCTGTTTGTTAAAGGCAGTAAGTAAAAATATTATCTAGAGCTTCTCTCCCTCCCTCCTGGTTTCTTGGAAGCCATATCAAACGACTTCTATGTATTTCAGTCTGTGCTAGGGAGGGAAAATCACTTATGCCCGTGTGGAATTTAGGGGTAAAAAGCTCTACCTGGTAAACAGTGGAGCATTTTCTCATGTAGTGTAGAAAGTTTTTTTTCTTGGGGAAAGGTTTTTTGCAGTGTTTTGTTTGCAGGATTCTTTTTTTCCCACAAGAGAGGAGGAGTGAGTTGCAAAAAAACATCATCAAAGGGTTATGTGTGGCAATAGTGATTACACACAAACTGATGAGAAATGAGCTCTTTCATTTTGTATTTTTATTTAATCAAAGACACTTTTCAAAATTTAGATAAATTATCATTTCACCTACCAACTAAATTATGTTTTCAGTTACATGCTGAAACACTGTGATGGTGGCATCAAGATAGTGTCACTAAAGAGTAGTGTGGAGAAGTTATCTGTAGGGGTCAAAACTTCATGCCAGTGGTGTATATTTGGGTTAACAGGAACACATACCTACTACATCTGTTGCTCTGTCTAGGAATATTTCTCACCCCATAGCTGACTTCCATTGAAATGAAGTCACAAGGCAACTATGTGATTTTTATTTCACGCTTAAAGTGAAATGGGCTACAATTGTCATCTTCACCTCCAGGACTTCATGAAGTAGTAATTCTGCATGCTCCCTCGCATAATACTGTTATTGTAAGCTCACATCTTTATCTAATGTTACACCACATACCTACTGAATGTTCTCATACAAAATGCCTCAACAACACCATAACAGTCATGTCCTGAGATACTCATCTTGCAGTAGAATTGAAGGCAGAGTCAAAAGAGACCTAGTGGCTATTTTAAAAGGCTTTTCATTAACAGCCCCCTTAAAGGCATTTCCTTCTATTGTCTTTTGAAAGCTCTGTCAATTGTCGATTGTCCTTTGGGACTGGGCTGACAATGTAATTTTTAAATGTACCCAAATTTGAGTGCTGCATTCCATTTTCAATGATGTTGAGGTTCCAAAGTGTTCAAATGCATAGCTTTTAGAACTGGGATTTTATATTTTGTGTGACATTGAAATGGTTTTTATGGAGTGATGAATGGCTATGAAGCATAAGACAGTACTGAGAAAGAAATGATCTGGTTTCCAAGAGTCTGCAACATTGTGCAGCGTTTGAGTAAGTTCAGGTCATTTTTTCCCCGCTCCACAGTACAGTTCCACACACAACAAATACTTCATCACTTCTTTCAATATTTATATTGAGCTAGGCCAGCATCTTTGTATATTTGGATGATTTCCCCCATAATTTCTAACTAAGAAAATATTTTTCAGCTCTAATACATGTGCTGGAGGATCATGTTTGCATTACAAATTTTATGAAGGACACCAAGTTATTAAGAGTCACTTAAACAAACCACTTACTCTATGTAGCTTGTTTGGGACTCCTGAGAACTGCAAGCTTGTTTTTAATGCATCAAGGATGCTTACTAGTTAACGAATAAGTGAAATTTAATGATGAGTTAAATACACCACCAATTGTTCATACAATCAAAATCTCTCAAGCAACACGTCCACATTTTTCTGTGACTTGGACAGAAATTATCTTAATTATTATGAAACAAAGAAATGCATGAAATACAATGCGTACCGGTCAGGAGAATTTGAAGTCAGATAGAGCTTTATATTATTTCATTTTTCGGGTCTTAGAGTTTTTCTCCTCTTTTCCTGTTCCCTCCTCTTTTTTTTCAGAGAAACAGGTACCTAGTAGTTTACAGTGACATTTTAGTATCGCTGAGAACTAATTTAAATTTAGCTATTTCAGCTGGAAACCGAAGAGTAGATGTATGTTGCTTCTTTAAATAACCATTTCTTCTGTTGTTTAGTCCTAGAAAATACTGGTTTAATATCTGATTGCATGCTTATTGTGCATATGTCATCCACAATGATATTCAGCATGGTACTGCCAGTACATCTGAAGCATTGTATGCCATCATATCCTAGGCATGCAGTTTGATCCACAACATAAGGATACCTTTTTTACTGTCACAATTTGCCTTGCTCTTTTTTAAACAGACTACATATTTTTAATATACAATTACATGTCTATCTTTTTCAAAAGGAAAAAGAAAAACAACACAAAAATGTTGTTTGGATTCTCACTCTTCTTTGTATGCCATCTAATATCAATTTTAAATGCTTAGAACTTGCCATATTTCATTTGCTACAATATAATCATACCATGAATGCCTTTCAAAGCATCTGTAAGACTCTTTAAATTCAATTTTGTTCTTGCTGCCAGACACTGACTTTATCTCCAAGTCTATCCCACTCTATTTAAACTGGCAATCTGCACTTACAAAGCATCATGTATAAGATGATAGACTATATATGTTATGTAGACTGAAAACACAAGCAGGAAAAAGAAGAGATGATTAGTAGAAAGAGACTTTAAGCACCCTTAAGATAGTCTGTAGTATGTTCTCATATGTTGTTGTGGATCACCTGCGCTCCTAGAATTCTCGTACAGAAAAGTTTAGAAATATAAATAAATACACAAACAAACAATTAAAGAGATTCCACAACCCTCTAAGTAATCTATTCATCTGCCCTTAACATTGATAATTTTCTGTCTTGCCTTATTTTTCCTTATTGCAATTTGAAGCCAACTGATTTCTATATTATCAAGTTTTTTCCCATATTTATTGGAACACCATTCAACTCAGTCTTTCTTTTTTATTCTAAATAACTTGAGGTCCTTCCATTTTTCTGCATGGAAATGTGTTTTCTAACATAATTCTTACATCTTTCTAATAAAGTTTAAAGAAAGAAGACTATCATCTGATGTATTTTTTATATAAGCCTTCTCTTCTTATTTCCCAGAAGGCCAAAATGAAGTTTTGTATTCCACCTACTTCATTCCATCAGCCTTGTGATTTTTCTCATTATAAGTGCACAACTTTTCTTTCTATCGTATGTTTCTGAAGTATTATCTTCTGGTTTTAAAAACCATTCTAATCTCTCATCCTATATGCTTTGTGGCTTTCTGCAGATATGCTAGAATTTACTTTTATCCTGTTTTCAAGCCATTAATTAATATTTAGGACCAGATTTGAGATACATGACTGAACAATACCATTCAATATTGCAGCATTGAACTATTTAATTTCATAGTGCTAGGAAATGTGGATACTGTTTTTTATTATTATTATTATATCCTCATTGCATATTTTTAATGAAATATTTCTCATGGTTCTAAGGAATTACAAGTGGTAAATCTAAAACAACTTATGCTGATTTAAAATTTTAGAACAGAACATTTAAGGACCAGAATAATCTAAACCACTCTACTCACAACACAAAAAGTTACACACAATTATTTTACATTTTTGACCTAATATGATTGCTAGGGTTTTTTCTAAATAAAATTCTTATGGATTCCAGCCTATTTTCTCCACCTCAAAGAGCCTATTTGCCTCAGCATTAAATCAAATAAGACATGGAATAGCCTACAAGGAAAGAAGGTTCACTTTGATATTCACTCTATTATTTTCTTAATTAATATCAAGACCAATTTTCAGTTCAGTGAAAAAAAAGGAAAAAAATTCATAGTATGGAGTACGTAAGACTTATTTATTTCATTCAACATAATGCAGTCAGCGAAATATTTCATTTGAGAGAGGAGTTATTTTCCTCGCAATCCAAGTTTCTCAGGATTCTTCTATATGATCCTGCAGGAGAAGGTACAGACGTTTGTTTATGATCAAATTTGTTGTCAATGGAAAGGACTGTATTATCATATCATCAATTTATCAGAGGGGGAAGCTCCGGGGCAAGGACACTCGTGACAATTTCCCTGCAGGTATATATGAGACCACTTATCAGGAGAAATCAGCTTTGGTATGAAGCAATGGAGTTGTGAACTGATAAATAAAACTCAAGAGGAAAAAAAAATATAGTGAAGTTAAGAGCCATTTTCAAGAAACGAAATGTGTCCTTAGACACTTTATATATGCTTATATAATGACACATGTCATTAGACATGATTATACTTCTGAACAATTTAAGAAAAATACATACACTACTCTGATTGATCCTTATAGATGATGGGTTCAAAGTGGTCAAGAAATATGTACTGCTCTCATCTTCCTAGTCACTGAAGACCTTCTAACAATATTAAATCCCACTAAAAGCAAGAAATAAAATATAAAAAATACATCTAGCACATCCCACATCAAGTCTTCTTCAGGATTCAAAACTGAGGTAGGTACCAACAAATCTAAAAACTTTATAACTGCCCAGAGGATAATTCTTTTAGGAATTTCCCACCAAAGGACACACGCTTTCTTCTGAACTAAGCTCTTGTGAAGCCAGTTCACAAGTGAAATGCAGGCCTAAATAAACTTAAACTGTTCCCCTTTTTCATGGAAGTATATAAAAAAAAAAATTAGTCAGAAATAGCACAAACAACTTTGTTGAAAGCAGATCACAGCTAAGTAAACCTTCGGAAACTCTTTGTAAACAGGCAGAAACAACCAGTCGGTTTTCTGTAAACAGCCAAGTCACACACCAGCTGAAGACAGCAGCCACTGCGGAAGCCTTTGATTGATATTTTACAGGGTT
Source organism: Tapera naevia (assembly GCA_033556795.1). Taxonomy (NCBI): domain Eukaryota; kingdom Metazoa; phylum Chordata; class Aves; order Cuculiformes; family Neomorphidae; genus Tapera; species Tapera naevia. The sequence continues at coordinate 8,132,870 of JAUMJJ010000172.1, read as the reverse complement.
ACATTTTAAACCAGCAAATAGCCACAGCTACCATCACTGCAGTTTGATTGCACAAACCAGAAAACTCTTCAAAAAATGAACCACAGCCAGTTCCTGAGATATGACAGTCAATTTTTGGAAGGTCTATCTTCTTGTCTTCACGCATAAGCAGAAAAATTTTAACTCACCATGAGATTACAAGCTTCAATTTACTGTGACAGACATAATACAAGTATTTAGGCCTTGCTTGTTTGCTTCTTTCTACTTTCTACTCCTCCCCATTAACATACTTTGAGAAGGAATTAAATTATCCACCTGAGCAAATTCCCTGACCTTCAGAGCTTGAAAGATTTAAGACTTGTATTTACTCAAAACAATGTTGTGTTTTGTCCAAATAAATTCTCCTCTTACTTTTGATGAGCCTTCTTATTTTTCTTTGAAAAGTTAATGTATCACAATCACTCCCACAGAAATACAATTCATTTTATCAATTCAAAGTCCTATCTGTCTGATTGCATCTTAAAAATAAACTAAATTGTAGGAAAGTGCTCAAAAGTGCCCCGAAAAAATCAAGATTGAACAAACTGGTCCCAGTTCAGATTTAAAATTCTTTTACATATTGTTCTGTGAAACTTTTAGAATTCCCAAACTGATTAAGGTTGAAAGACAATGTAAAAATGAAAATTGTTAACAGAATTATTACAGTTGCATGTTTCCTGTATATTGTGTTTTCTATAAAAATAAATTACTTAGAGCTTGTCCTTGGTTTCAGTGATATAAATTAAAAAATGACATTGTAGGATTTCTACACAGTAGACTTGTGAATGTTCATTTTTAGTTTTTACGACTATAAGAGCAATAAATATCATATAACCTGACTATCCATTTTTATTTTGCAGTTATGATGACTATTCTTGTTAGTACAGTTAGGTTTAGGCTTGATATGAGGAAAAAGTTCTTCACTGAAAGGGTGATTGGCCATTGGAATGGGCTGCCCAGGGAGGTGGTGGAGTCACCGACCCTGGAGGTGTTTAAGGGGAGACTGGATGAGGCGCTGAGTGCCATGGTTTAGATGATGGTTGGTGTTAGTGTTGGTGTTAGTGTTAAGTTATAGGTTGGACTTGATGATCTCAGAGGTCCTTTCCAACCTTGTGATACTGTGATACTGTGATACACATAGCCTAGCCCAACGATGAGTTTAAGTAGTCCCCCAAATTCTCCTCTTTTTTTAAAAGAATTCAGGATGGATCTAATTTTACAAAACCTAAGAACTACTAAAGAAAATTGAAGGGATTTAAAGGGAAAACTTGTCACAATCCTGCTGCCTTTCTAATGCAAGTTTCTCAGTAACTTCAGTAAAGTATGGATGTAAAGGAAGAAGCTAAAACTTTCAAATACCTGCATGCTATAGAATAAGGTTAGTGAGTGTATTTATAGCATCTTGATATCTGTGATTAGCATGCAAAAAAAGGTTAGGAATTTTGTTATGGCATGGATTCTGAACACAACTTCCCAAACTTACATTCAACAGATTTCTATAAAACTGCAGTTTTCATCTCAGAGTTAAACCTAGATTTCATTTTTTTTTATCTTGCCATCTTATATTAATTGTAAATTGAAAAGATATAAAGTCACTAGGCACTTTGACAAAAAACAACAAATTAGGTCATTAAAGATTATTCTCAGATGGAAATAGCATTGGTTTTGCATATCTGGATTGCTACTAGCCAAGCTAACAACTGATTTGATAAGTTATGAGTTATAAATAAAAAGGTAATGAGGTTTTTTATTTGCTTTAAATGTCAACATTAGAAGAACATAATTAATACAAAATTCAGCCAACTTTGTGTAGTTTTGCACTTAAAGCATTGAAAATGTTAAAAGTTTTCAGAAATTAAAAAAAATTACAAGGTGAAAGTACCATTAGAAAGGTGAAACTAAATGTACCCTAGTAAATAAGGATAACAGATAAAACATCGTTTTCAGATACAGAACTGAAAAAGCAAAAGAAGGAGCTAAGATTTTCCACAAATAGAGGTTGGCGGTTCTTGTTGTAAAACCAACTTAGAGACCTGAAAAAGTAATCAGTGCTGACAGCATGCTAAGTACTTTAAAAAGCATACACTTAATTCTTTGGTATTTCCAAATTTAATTAAACTGAGGTAATTTCTGCAATATTTGCCTACCAAAAGCAAAGTCCTTCTGATCAGCTAGTAAACATCTGATGAAACCTTTCCTTCTCAATGGATGCCAACATGTAGCTGTAATTTAATACAGGACACTTGACAATGGAAGAACTGTATTTAAATAATCTAAACAAAATCTGATAAAGTATACTGAGTCTTGTGTAAAACAAAAATACATAGTTCTTTTGATTTGCTTCTAGAGTATAGGTTCAAAAATGCTAATTTAGATGTTGAACTGGAGTGCTCTCACATCTCCCCACACCATTCCCAGTTCACACCATGACTAGAGAATATTTCCAGCTGTTACTGATAAATTAGTAGGACCACTGGTCAATGCATACTAGTGTTTAAGCCATACATATAAAAAAGGACTATGGGTAGTATTTCCAAGATAATGTCATTCAGCTCTGCAATGACTTTTTTTCTTTGAAGGCTGTACTCAATTTTCACATCTCTTACCAACGAAGAATAGAGAAGTTGCCACATTAGGTGTGACAATGGTACCTACTATTGCTTGCTTAAATATACACACTTGGACTACAGAAAGGTGATTAAACACTGCATCATCTGAAAATATATGTACTATGTATGAAATCCCATTCTCTCGTCCCGCCATTTCCAAATATTTTCTTTGTCTTCTTTCCCCTGCTGATGCAATGATCTCCAAGTAAAAGGCAGTTCTGCCAAAATACTGGAGATGTTGCATCCAGTTTCAATCTATGCTGCCCATCAGTTTGTTGTGCTACAAGTTGTGTGGTTTAAATGGAATAAAGAAATACCTTACAGGTTGAAAATGACAACTCATAACAGTCTAATCAAGGAATTATTATTAATCCAGATCTGCTTACTACAGGCAGAAAAAAAGAGAGGCAAATCAAAGAAAGAATGCTATCATAGAAGAAGATTCCTTAATACTAGTTAAAATTGAGTTCACAAGTTTTCTAGTATCTATATCTTACTTTTGGTATGACCTCACCCTTCTTTTGGAAGAGGAGAAATGCATAAAATGGAAGCTAATGATTGCTTTCTTATCTTCTCCAGGAGGAGTATGATGATGAAGTTTTCTTCCTCCCCTCTAAAGTCTGTTTAGGACTATTTAGATGTGCTTTCTAACATGCTCTACCCATTGTTTAGATCACTGGTTTAAAATTCCGCGTTACTATTAGATTCGCTCTATATGGAAAATTTAAACATATTGAATACTTCTTCTCTGTTGTCTTTGCAATCCCTGACACTGGTTTTTGACCAAATCTGCATTTCAGTGACCAACTACATAGAGTGGTTTGTAGTGCCAGAATCTCTAATATAATTTAAGGGGATTCCATTGTCATCCCTTTTCCCCTCTACTCTACATTTTATTCCAGGGTCACAGATAGTTCATTCTACATAGAACAAGTTTATTAAAAATATATACATAACAGTAAGCACCATACCACAAAGTTGTACAAAGGTAAGCAAAAGACACAATAAATCATTCATGGTCATGTTGCCATTAGGTAATTGTCATAACAGTTAAACAATCTAAAACAAACTTAAAGGAAGACTGAGACAAGATCCATACAGAGCCTGATAAACCTGAGGTTCATGGCAACACTTGGTATATGAGGTAATAATGCTACACAACTGTAACAAGGATGGTAGGGGAAAGTTAATATATGTTCTCCTGCACTTCTGATATGCCTGTTCCAGACTACATGCAATGTGATTCGCTGTCACTGATGTTGGTAAAGTGGCAGTATAGTTTCAAGCACGGACTGTAATACTCATGATTAGAAGGTTTTTTGGCATGAAATCCAGAATTTGTCTGAAAATATACAAGAGGACAACTCATGTCCAAAACTTGGGACCTAAGAACAATGAGAATCACAATCTATTGGACTATTTCTCTAGACCAAAAATCAAATAATGAAAAATGAAAGCAAGGAACATTGTTTCTACCAAATAAAAGATCAGTGACAGCATCTCAAAATACACAGAGAATATTTAAAAATATTAGGAAACCTATAAAAAGCTGACTGCAGGAAGTTATACCTCTAAGAGTAGGAAAGCACAAATAAACAATATTCAGCAGTTGCTGTTGGAATTACAGCACCACCTAGTGTGTTCTGGAACTGCTCCTAAGAGGAGCTGTTCTATTTTTCACTTGTGTTTTCCTTCAGAATTAAAATCAAGTTACTATCATTCCGGTTTTCATGATTGTAATTTGCATTATAAAATTACAGTCCAAGTTTCATTAATTTTCTGGATTCTGGCTCCATAAAACAGCAGCAGCAGAGGAACTCTTATATATTTTTACATTAATTCCCAGTGCCAAGGCAGGACTTACTCCATTGCATAATGAATGGATCTAGAAGACCTTGGTTTCCTCTGACTCTCTTTTTAAGGAAATGAACATACTTTTCTTCAAGCGTGGTAGGAGAAGTCTGTCTGCAAGAACTAAGGTAGCCCGGTGGTAGGACTGGCTGCCCTCAAAGCATGCAAACACGGGCTCTTCAGGTGTTCAGTGTTGCCAGGAAGTGAAAGGATGTTTTCTTTCTTTTTATCCTGAACATTCCGAGAGACTATGGAATAAACCTCAGATTGAGCAATTCAGGTTTTTATTTTCCCCTGCAGAACAGGATAATCCTAGATAACCCTGGGCACAATTTGATAATGATACTTGATAAAGATGAATTACCTTTCATATCTTTTTCTCTGAATGCAATGCATAAACAAGGGAGGACAGCAGAAAGACTGGATAGGGAAGGTATGTTACTTATTTACATACTTATCAAGAAAGAAAAGCAGTGCTAACACTAAAAAGGAAGAAAAGACACAGTGATTGAACGAGCCTCTGAATTTTCACATATTTGTGAGGTCACAGTTCATTTGTACCACCCAACTGCTTCCAGATTTGAAATGGATGTATTGATGGGGGATTTCTGCCAGAAAGAATGGTCAGGATTGGAAAACTGCAATCTTATCAAGCATTCCACAGTGTATTTGTATATGTACTATTACAATACATTTAAAAATTTAAAAGCTGACAGATACATTGAAATCTAGTATGTAAGTGCTAATTTGAAGTTATCTAGGCTAATCCATTGCAAAAGGGCAGTATGCATATGATTGCATGAGACTTTCCTTTCATTGAACTCCTATCATCTTATATGCTGAACGTAAATGCCTCTTAAGAAGAAGGACTGTTTCTCCTTATGATCTTTATGTAGAACATTGTACATTGTTCAAATCCAGTACTGAAAAAAAAAGTCAGATTTCTAGATCAGGGGTTTTGCCTAGAAGAAGGGCAAAACCAGTCGCAAATGGTAGGAACTACCTATCTTTGTACAGTATCACCTAATTAAGAGCACCTTTCCAGGAAATGACATTACTTGATGATATAGAGGGCTATAACAAGACTACTCTCCCTCTCCTCTGTAGTAAATGGATCTCTGTGCTGAAAGAATTCAAATATTTCATGCACAAGAGACAGCCTGAATGCATGACCTAAAAGTAAGACATTTCCCGTAGGAAGCTCTGAGATCTAGCTTTTGTTCACTGTGTCACCTGTGTGCTTCTTTTCAATGCCTCTAAAAATATTGCTCCAAGGATGGCTTACCAAGGAATCAGAGATGTGTTCTCCTCTTTCCAATGAAATTTATTTCATCACAAAGATACAAAGATGAAGTTCTTCAAATTTCTCAAGAAAAATTATATGTAATTTACTATCTCTTAAATAAATAAAGACCAAAACCAGCCCAAATACATAAGGGCAAAATTACAAACCTGACCATAATTGCACTCATCACAATCAGTTTCACCTGTATTACTTATTTTTCATCACTGACCATCAATTTCAGGAGCCACAGTATTCCACCAAGCTGTTAGATGCTTTAATATTAAATTTTTTCATACTTTTCCCAAGTTTGTATTGGCAAGCTAAAACAAGCCTGAACTTTATAACCTAGCAGGAACACAGAATGAAAATTACAATAATAATACTTGTAATTCAGATTCGAAGAAAGGATTCTAAGAAGTTCATGAAGAGATGCCTTTGGGTTTTTTTATTGGACAAGAAGCCTAGCAGGCCAAGAAAATGTAATAAAATATGAAACCAAAATCTAATTAAATTTTACTTTTCGCAGCAAAATACAATCCTGTGTTATTTATACAGAGTAGTATATATTCACATCTGGCTTCAATCACACACTGTAAGTATGGGTGGTTGAACAGTGATCTCTTCCAACTCTGTAGACAGTAACATGACAAATTGACTATACTTGAGCTAGTTACCTCTGTGTGCCTGCTCAGACAATGGAGAGCACTGAAAGGGTGTGTTTTATCTTACCAATTCTAGAATGAGATTAGTCATGCCATAGCAATGCCTTTTTCTTTCTTCTGCCTATAAATGGACCCAGATGACTAATTCTGATGACTGCATCTGTATTATGGATGGCAATATTTGATTAGATAAATCCCAAACCACCTGTCTTTCCTCCTTGTGGCATTCTTACAGCAGGAATAGTAATTTTTCTGGTTTAAAAAAAAGATGACTTAACATCTGTGACTTGGGAACAAAATATCTTAGCCATGACTTTTATCTTGCATATTATTAGTGTGCCTTAGAAATATCAGTTTGAATCTGGAGTGGCAGTTGTCATTAAAAATATTATTTCTATGGGCTTTTTTACTATTTTTTTTTTAAGTATGAATCTCTGGGAACTGCATCCACCATTTTTCACTGCCAATATTATTGGCATATTACTTTGTGCTACCACGGTTCATTTGAATGATCACAGGATGAAACAAATAGCAGTATCTGATTTTCAGCAAGAAATAACTAAATTGCCTAGTTTTGTTTAAATATATATAAGTTAAGAGATCAATTGACTTCAACAGTCCATCAGCAGAATTGAATCTTTGAATCTCCGAACATTTTTTAAACTAATATGTTGAAACACAGGGGAACATTTTCCCAAGAAAAATAAACCAAGACAAAACCCAATAACAAATAGTCAACACTTACTGGGAAATGGGAGGAAAATTATCCTTAAGTTTTAAAGTTGACAAATACAGGGGTTGAGAACAGCCATGTTGTTTCAAATACAGCAATATTGAGGAAAAATAGCTCTGGGGATATAAATTATAGTAAATGTTTAAAAATATTTTTTTTCTTTCATCAACATTTTTATCCAAATTCTAATTAAATTAAGGATTTGGAGAAAAAGAATTATCTGAAGTGAGTACTAAGTAGATCAGTTCCTAAAAAGATGATAGGCAATAATTTTTAAATGATCAGACAATACCTTTCATTGAATATATGAAGTAGGAGTTGTTGAAGTGTAGGAGGAATGGAATAATGAGAAAAAATATGCCCACTTGGAAATCCTTGTTTAAATTAACATGTCAGTAGACTACATGATGATATAAATGGGTGGAAAAAGAGCACATCCTAATTGTATACTAGCATTTTTTTATATGGGTTACAGAAATATCTGGTTTGTAGCAAGGCACAAAACAAAAAAATGGTATGACTCAATCAAAGGAAACTGGTGTAAAGACTGAAAACAACTGGACAATCAAAATTAAATCTAGCAGCACTTTTTATCATGCATAAATGAGATGATTGCATACACACAATAAGCCCTGGGGAACGTATTAATCAAAAAAAGAGAGAAGACCAAGAAACAAAGAAACAGACGTGAAGTGCAAGTTAATGTTCAGAGTTATTTGTGACACTGTGATGATAAAATATTCTCTCAAGTTAAAAGAAAATTACATCTTCCAAGGAAACAGGCCTTCCTATTTATATGTCATCATATGGCATGAAATCAATTTTTTTTTTCCATGGAACCATGAGTACAAAGACCACTTGGCAGCTCAGAAACTTGGCAATATTCAGTAGTAGTGTATTACAGTGGCATATTTTAAGAACTGTTAAGGCCCCAATTTTTCTTTGATTGTATTCATCGAAGATAAATTAATCATGAAATGTAATTAAGAAAGCTTTCTATAAGCCTTCTTCCACCAGCTATGTCTAGTCCTCAAATTTTAACTAAACTTATCAAGGGGAGAGACTGCCCTTCCTTGTATACGATTAAAATATTTGAATAAAAAAATGAACATCTCTGTTTAAACTTTTGTTCTTTTCTTCAGAGATATGAGAATCAGGGGCACTGAACTTCTGGAACAGAAAGAAGATAGGCTGCATTGCTATGAAATACAGCTACCAATCTGCAGCAGCTTTCACTGTGAATAGGCAAAAATGGTGCTTTTTTTTCCCCAGTCATTATTCAATTATTTTTCTAAACACTGCTGTAATTAACAACATGATTTTCTCATCTCCAATAGGAAATTGAGTATGCAAAATTCGTACAGTTGTTTAATAGAGAAGTTTAATAACCTATTTCCCTGGTGGCAATCCTTTCTGTAGGGAAATTTCATCAAGACAAACTCACCTACTCTATAAATTTACCATCTTCCAATTTACCAGCACCCAGCACTTCAGAAACTAGTAAAGTTTTTTGAAGATGACATGAATAAAATAAAAACTTCAAATGCTAGCACAGGTAAAAAAATCAAGTCGTTCCCTTAAGTTTCTCTTATAACAGAATGGCCTACTCTGAATATCCTAGGTCTTTCTTTTCATGTATGAGATAAAGTGAAGTCAGCTAAGTAAAACTACAAGTAAAAAGTAAAATTCTAAATAAAATCATATAATATATTTATTCACTCATAATAAATACACCATTCTTCCAAGAGGCCTCAAAAGGACAATACACTAAAGCCTTTTCCACTTTAGCACCAGGGTCTGCTGATGCATTTGAACTTTCAGATTTTTCCAAACTGTTACATTTTCTCTAGGTAATACTTGCTCTGTCTTGATTCAATTTCTTAGTGATCTCCATCAGTTTCTGAGAGCTTTAAGTTGCCCAATAGAGTATTTAAAATGCCTACTCCATTTCACCTTCCACTCCTAGCATACCTTTCTGTTCAATCATTTTATAATGTCTTCACTCATATGACTAGTATATCTATCTGAGTCAGATCTACAAGAACAGACCCTATGAATAACCGAAGAGGATCAGTAGGATAGGAAAGATGTCTGTGGGTAGTATTTAAATTCCTTACAGATGCCTCTTTTTCCAGCATATCCATATGTACGTCTCACAATTTTCCCTCTTAGAAGTCAAAAAGCAAGCCTAGTTGCCTTAGAGATAAGTTAGGTACAGCATCAACTAAAACATAACATGCTACAGGGATTTTACAGGAAAAATGTACTTAATAAAGGAATTCAGGATTACTCATGCCAATAGCCCACCCAGTATAAACATATACTGGCAACTGAAGATACTATTGTTTCTCTGCCTTTACAAAGAAATCTATTTTTAATCTGAAGTAATTTTTTAAAAACCTTTTGGCTGCATTGCTAAAAGATAGATCATCTGTAAAGACTTGCTAAGTATCTGCTAAAACATGCTTTTACATGCACATTCACATTATCATGTAAATAAGCTAAGTATTAATTTTGAAAAAAAATTCCTGAAAATATATGGAAGGAAAGTGCATTTGACCTCCTGAGCCTGTGAACATGTCTGTGAAAAGATTTACTTGTGCTTGTAAGAGTTTCATAGAAACCACGAAAAAGAAAAAAAAAACTAAAAAGTTTTTATTAAAAAGTTGTTTTGTGCTACTTGCAATCAAGTAGTACATGTGTAATAGTTGTATAAATCTTACTAAAAACAAAATCAATCAAGAAGCAGCAACAAACAGCGAAAACAAATTGGCAATATAAACACGGATTAAAACTGGGCTGATTCTCATGAAACTCTAACCTCATGGACATAAAGAGCACAACTTTCTTCCCAAGACTGTGAGTTAATTCCCTCAAGGATGCTGTTTACTGAATGATTTATTCAGTTATGCCTTATTTTATCTAAATATCATACATTCTTTGCAATGTTTAAGTTCTCTTTGATGGCCCATTAACCTTCTGCTGAAATCACTGTCTTCTTGGGTTGTAAAAGCATTCACAAAGGCTTAGGTATGGAAACGCGACATAAATTTTAACATATAGGATCTATTTTTTATAAATGTGAAACAGTAATGGAAAATTGATTAGCCAACTAAGTCTTTAGGCCCTCAAAGTGAGATTGTGCAGTGCAGAGACTAGATGAATTCATCATTGGTCTTTTGTCTTCATCTCAACTACACAAGTATAGATTTCCTTTGGTTAATTCTTTTATCCAGATTATGTAATCCTATCCATTCACAGATTTACTACAGTAATTGAGAAGAAAAGATTGAAAAAAAAAATTATGTCTGTTTTCTAAACATTTTTTGAGGTTGTGACTTTTGCAAATAGGAAAATAGAATTATAGAATTATCAGAGTTGGAAGGAACCCAAAAGGATCATCTAGTTCAACTCTTATCCCTACACATAGAATGCCATCAGCCACACAAAGGATGGAGCTGATTAGTATTTGGTAACACCCATTTTTACAAAAAGGATCTAGAATATTCAACAGTCAAGGAAAATTTTAGCTGTTCCCTTCTACTCTGATAAACTACAACAGGTTTCATTTCAGGTGATATCCACATACTTATCTGTCAAGTAAACTGAGACAAGCTGTCATTTAAAAAGTTATCCAAAAAGAAAAAGAGCAGAAATATATCTTTGATTCATTCTCATACTGCTGAAAATGTGGGAAGAGTATTTCTGAAAGTCTTCCAGACCACTTTTCATTCATTCTAATCTCACAAAATCAATGGATCAAATGTTTTCCACAAACTTCAATTTCTTGCTGAATACTACTATTCTGCAAGTTCAGACTTGCATTTGTATGTGTATCTGATATTTAAGCTACAGCAAAAGAAAACTGTGAACAGATCAGCAGGGTGTTAATCTCCAACAAGTTTTCTTAAGCCAAGACATGCTTTTGGAATACTTTCTGCAACTCAGAAGGAAGTAACATGCTGGGGAAAAAAAACCAAAACAAACAAAACACCCTTGTCTTTGAACAGGTTTTCATCTTTCCGGGACAAAATTATGAAAAATTCACCCTGACATTGACCACCAGAAAGACCATTTCAGTATATTCTGTTTGAAGAGATTCATAAAGAAAAAAAACTCAATTACCAGATACATTCTACAGCTCTTTTAAACCATAGATCAAATCCTGTATCTTTAACTCAACTAAAATATCAAAGTAAAATGAACTTTGATCAAATAAAGGAATCACTGCTCAAAATATTTGACAATTTATAGGAAAAAAGTTTCATGTTCAATAAAAATATTATTTCCCATGAAAGTTCTTCTTACTTTTAGGCTTAGATTGTAACACTCCTGACCAATGCCCAACCACCCAGCTTCTCCCTGCCTGCCTTGTCTTTTTGTCTCCTGGGCCAACATTTGCTTTCTCTCTCCACTTTAGATGAGCTCCAGTAACAGACTCCTCAACAAGTCAAAGAGAGTTTCTCTGCTTCACATGGAGATACCAACAACATTGACATTCCAGGACAGAACTGAGTAGCACATTTTCATTGCTGTCATGAGCATCAATAATGGAAAGGATCACTTTGCACCAAGTAACCCTTCAGTTTCTTTATTTGTGTACTTTTCCAAACTGTAAATATCTGTCATGGGTATGCTGTGAAAAGGTTAACGGAAGTTCACCTTTTTCTACTTTTGTTACACACAGAATTTTATGAGAGACTCTCCCAAATGTTATTACCACTGATACACATCTATTTAAGTAGAAGGCACATTATACTTTGGAAGATCACTATCTTTGGGGAAATTTTTCAGTCAGGCATTAAGTGTTTAGCATTTCCCCATAACTGTGCACAGATAGTCAATCCATTACAAAAGTCCAAGCATATTAGACTCTCAGCTTACCAACTTGGGCTTGAAACTGATCAAAGAACAACACACCCTTTCCCTTTCTTATTTATCTATTTTTTGAAGTACTCCGCCCTCTAATTCCCCAAAAAATAATTTGACAAAACGCTTTCAAAAACTGTAGAAGTTTTAGAGCTATATAGAGGCAACTATATTCATTTATAATTACCTATAACCTCTCTATTTATGGATAAAGTTAGTTAACACCCTAATGGGGATTGAGCTGCTCAGTTCAAGTGTCACAAAAGCCAGAGAATGCTGCCGATTTCCAGTACAATATTCCAGAGCCAAGATTATTTTAAAATTATTTTCTACTACACTATAAGCTTGTTAGGCAGATACTATACTGACTATATCCAATTTCAATATCAAAACTGGTACAGCATTTTCTGAATTGGAAGCTTTTAAATTATTTGAGGATTTGAATCAAGACAATATATATAAGAGTATCTCTTTTTCCCCATTATCATTTAGTTGCCTTTGTAATTAATGGTAGGTTTTATCAGTCAAATAGTTTCTGAATCTTAAATAATCACGCGTTGACAAAATTATCTGAAGAAACATTGAATTTCAGCATTGTGTTATTATATTATAAAGGAGCAAAATCCTACTAGAATAGAATAAGTAGTGCTCAATTTAATTTTCTTACTCAGCTGTATGTGCAGAAGCATAACAAGGAGAAATTTTTAAATAACAAAATATTCTAAGGCAGTAGACTTCTTGCTTTTGTCACTTTTTTATTGCATCTGATTAGATATTTCATAAATAATAAGAGGACTTTTTAGTACTTTTTTTAAGACTCAAGAAAGGATGAGAAATTCTGACTGCAAATGCATACTAAAACAAGCTTGTACTTCTGGCTTTTGGAGCTCTGCTTTCACACTGTTCATATTGAGATATGTGCGTATGAGTGTTTAAGATATACCAAAGAAAATGAGCCCTTCAGCCTTAGTCTGACAGCCCCTCAATCCCTGAGAGACATCCAAGCAAAGACTCTTTTATCAGTACATCTGGAAGTGAGCAGGAAGTACCAGCCCACTGGACCTCCACCTATTACTTGTTTGACAGCTGTGAGTTAACGTATGAGCAAGCAGACAATGGGCAAACCTGATGGGGTCATCCTTAATGCAGATAAATGAAATCTGATAAGCCACAGGATTTTACAAGGCTGCTAATGAAGGCACTCAGGAAGCAATGGAAGGAAGACATACACTATACAAGATTTTTTTCTCCACTTCCAAATATCTTAAAACAGAACTTTTAGATCAGACAACTTGCAGATGAACTGCCTTCAGGCCTTGAGGATAAGAGAATATAGCATCCCGTTTCCTTCTGCTCTCACAAGTAAAACCCACAGCTCAATTCCTCAGGGTAGAGGTCTACAGGAATACAAATAAAATGAAACGAAATAAAATCTCAGCCAATTTAGTTACTGAACCTTAGCTTTCTTAGTAATAATGCTTAGTACAGTTAGTTAACCAGTGCTGTATTCTTTGGGACTATATTGTTCAGAAATACAGCCTTAAAAAACCCCAACTGACCAAACAAGAAAACCCCCACTATTTCACTCTTTCAGGTGCTGTAAAGTGACCAGAGCAGCTTATCGAACTTTAGAAACAATAATTTTGTGAAGCTGCTCCAATATAACCCACTTCACGAAAAATATTTATCGTTCAATAAATTACTTATAAAAATCCAGGAAAGCAAGGAAGGCTATTTGGTTACCTACGCACATACTTAACCACAGAATATTTTCTAAGGCTGGCACGGGAGTTCGATCGCTATGTACCTTCAGAAAAGGTAATAGGGCAGTGAAGTGTAATCAATGGTTTCCAATGATACAAAAATGTAGCAACAGCCATTATTAGATATTTTGGGGTTTTTTTTTCAGTGATGAGAAGAGTGTGTAGAATGTAAACCAGTTTTTTTTTTAAAAAGACATGACAAAGGATTGTTATATCTAACAAGTCATACACACCAGAGCAGCATACAGTTTATCTATATTTGAGACAGGGCAAAATAAATATTGTAGAATACATAGAATATATGTATCTGTGTATGTATATATATATAACCTATACCTATATATTAAATATTAAAACATATATATTAGTACATATGTGTGCTATTACATATATATATTCAATGAATTCTGATTATTTTAACAGAACACCTGTCTTGATTTTTACATTTATAAAACCAAAGAAACTGGAAAAAACAAGCATTATCATCGACTACTTCAGTCCATTGAAGCTGTTAGGGTGAAAGATCATTATGATTAAAAAAAACAGCTAGGTGAATCTGAACTCAAATAGAATAAGAATCAGTTACTGTAGTTAACGTCTGTTTGTTAGCTACTCTATATCCTATGAAAACCTACAAGATAAGCAAATTCTAGCAGGAAAAGTAGAAATTTGTCAGTTATAACACTATTTAAATACACATATGCACATAGTTATACCATACTATTTGTGTTGTACATATAATACTGTATGTAAGATTTAATAACAATTTCAGAAACGGTGTACAAACCAGGTAGAGAGAAAACATGGAGAAGGATGCACTTCCTTCCTTGTGATCTGCCATTTCAGAATTACTTTATTGCTTTTATTTTCATTGATATACAATCGACTACTGTGATTTGTTGAGCTAGAAAAGCAATGCATTACGTGCCATTTTGAAGCTGTAACCAATTAAATGCTATTTTTCCCTGGAAAAATCTTGAAGTCTGAGTTTCATTGTAATCCGACATTTACTTGCAAACAGGCATGCACTCTGATTTTTCTATATATTCGCATTTGATTATATTCAAGTTCTAGCTTTCATCTATTAGTCTCTGGCTGATCAGCCATTAGAAGACACAGCTTGTTTTTATTAAATAATAATTTAAAAAATAAACCGGATTTATACTTAATCTCTCTAGAAAATTATTGCTTTCATATTTTTATATAATAAATTCAGCCTTGGTTAATGCCAAAGCACAGCTGGTTGTAAAACAAGACCATTCAGTCAGAAAACTTTTATGTTCTGTAAAAAATACAAGGAATGTAGGCATGGGTGGGGTGTTTTGCTTTTAAACATAGGTGTAAAATTTCTGTGAAAGTGACTAGTTTTTGTTTACAAATATTGTTCTAAAAAAAAAATCTCAATTTCTATAAAAATAATCCTGAGTTGAGTCATAAAGTCAAGTATATTTTATATGATAACTACATAAAAACATATTCAAAGATATATGAGACATTCAAATATAATTTATATTTCTGCTATTGAATCAATCCTATATTTTTGCTGCTAATTGACCAAAGGAAGTGACCAAACAGGAAAGTCTCTCTCCTATAGAAATCTACAAGATCAAGGTGCTGTAACTGGCTCTTCCAAATCATAAGAACCTGTATTCTTTTTAAATAAAATGCAGTTTCTGTATTAAAAAGGTAAGCCACAAAATTTTTCAAACCATTTCTGTAACCCTTCTAGAATAGGTTTATGAACGTTGCCTGTTCTTTTTTTCCAGTTGTGCCAATCACTACTTTGCTGCCCATGACAGTGCCTTTTTAAGAAGTGAGTAAATCACATTATTGCTGTTGATTCATTCTGCTGTCACCACAGGATCATTTTTTTTTTAGTTTTAAAACTGTTCTGCCTCTTCTCCCCCAGATTTATCAGTTTGGGGGCTCTTGCATTCAGGTCAGCCCCATCTTTGTGTGTGAACAGTCCTCCACTTGGCTTTAGTGCGTTTACAATTTAAACTGGTCTCTGCAAACGCATTAAGATTCATTTGGGCAACAGAAGACAATACCAACCAATACAACAAAATACCAACTCTGTATAAAGGATAATTGAGGTAAAAAAAAAAATAAGCATATTCATGCAGGCATCAGGCTTTATTGGAGCAAGTCTTTACCTTATGACTGGGGCACTGCCCAACCACATGGGGTCCAGGAAACAGGACAGAGACCCCTAGAGTGACACTCCATGCTAATCTGGAGAGTGGCGAGATCTTAATAAGCTTCATAGTTACTTCTGAGCATTTTGACATTCTTTGAACTTCCAGTTAATTTCAGCTTTCCCTCCTGTGACCATAGAAACCAAGGAAGACTTCAAGATCCTATACCCCATAAATAAGGACTTAATGTTGTGGGCAGTCAGCAAGTATGCTGAAGGCTCCAACAGTCAAGGTCACAAAAGCAATAGTATAGTTACAATGCATATTTCAGAACAGATATAGCCAAGGCTTCCAGATCATTGTATGCAAATAGGACTAACTAGAGCAGGACCTGAACAAAAATAGAAAAATACTTTTTCATTTCATCATGTCTCAAATGAACAAATTTAAGAAAAATATCTGTGCACGTGTATTCTGATACTCCTCTTCAAGTAAAGCTAGGCCCTTGCAACACACCCAAAGCTAACAGTGTTCACACTAACCAATACATGATTGTATGAAGAGTACTATCAGCTTAGCTTGGGTGTTGGCACAAGGGAAAAGTTCACAGAAAATGCTGATTAGGGCTCATAATTATAGGGGAAAAGGAAAAATTTATGACGACTAGGATATCCTGCCTCCACCCTAGCACGTAACTCTGCCTGCCTACCTAAACAAATAAAGCGTTGTACGATTTACAGTCCTTAATGTTAATTAACTTTCTTTTCATATTTCCTTTCAAACTCGAATAAGTGTTTTTAAAACATTTTAAAAAGT
Organism: Tapera naevia; assembly: GCA_033556795.1. Classification (NCBI taxonomy): domain Eukaryota; kingdom Metazoa; phylum Chordata; class Aves; order Cuculiformes; family Neomorphidae; genus Tapera; species Tapera naevia. The sequence goes on along the minus strand of JAUMJJ010000172.1, from coordinate 8,116,126 downwards.
TCATTTGGTTCACTTTTTGAGAAATACTAAGGTTGAAACAACTTAGTAAAGTAAGCTTTGACATTAGGAAAATGTATCAAGGATTTAAAATGCTATAATAGCCAGAGTACTATTGAAAATTCAAATAGTGTTTTAAGGGTATACACTAATGCTTTATATAAACAGTACTGCAATATCCACAAGTGACATCTTATCCAATAAATACAATGAAAAGCATATGTATGAGTGTGTGTGAGAAAGAGATAGAGATTTATTAAAAATGTTGCTCTTTGATATGAATTTGGCAATACTTAGCATGCTTGTGTCACTCTAAAAAATATTAATTGATCTGTTTTAGGTTCAGAGATTCCCATACTGGCTGGGTTGTAAATAGTCCACCTAGAGAAGGAAAGCAATTGTTTTCAGATGAAACTTTGGTAATGAGAGCTGATAAAGAAACTTCCTTGCCTTATATTCATTATGTTTCTGGCTTCATTACCAACCGTCTCAAAAGCCAGAAATTATACGTTGATTAAAGAAGTAGGCTGAAGAGCCAGGTTCTTCACAACATGACGTTATGCCTCAAAAGTGTCTCAAAATTTTTTCCTTGGTAACTCTTTACAACATGGGCCTGAGATGTGTGTCCACTGAAATATCATACACCTTCTTGCCCATACCAGTGAGTTGGTAGTCACGTCTTTGTAAAACAGCATTTTGTTGTTCCGCACCATGAATACAATACCATCTGTTCTTATCTAACAGAGAACGAAATTCCTCAGAAATCTCATGAAATTTTCATTTTAGCAAAGAGATTTGTGCCTCTTATAGAGAGCAGTCATTTCAAAAGGTTAAGGAACAGAAACAAATAAATTAATTGAAACAATCTAATCCTGGCTAGAGAATTCACCGTTCTCTTGACAGTTATTTTGGTCACTTGTTACACAGGCTCTCAGTGGGTAGGGAATACTTACCAGGTTCAACTGTCCCTACCATCAAATTTAGACTTTACTGTATCAGGTTTTCCCAACTACTATTTGGACGTAGAAGAAAGGAATGTATTTTCAGTATCTATTCAAGCACAAGATATTGACACATCTCATTGTTAGGAAGATAAATATCACATGATATTCACCAGGAGTATCCTAATGACCTGACAAAAAGATGATCTTTCACCCGGTACTTCTTAGCCTTATTTTGATAAACATTTCAAACAGACCTGATAGTAGTTTACATATTTACAAGCTCCATCGCTGTTTCACACTGACAAATGCCACACAGCTGTAACTGCTGTAATGATTTCATATTACATTATTCTTGAATTCCAGTAAGAAACTCTAGCTAGCCTACAAATAATTGTTTCACGAATAGGGAAATCTCCTTTCTTTTAATCCAGTAACATACTGGCCTAATTTCATACTCAGAAACAGTTTAGTCACTGTTCAGAGGCTCTGAAATTTAGATCTATATTTTGAAGTTAAACTTTCAAATTAAAAACTTAAATTTATGACCCAATGGAAGCTATACTTTGAACATTCCAGTCTTTTCTCATTTGAAAAAAAAAAAGCAACAAAAAATTGGCCTAGAAATCCATTTGGTCTCATCAGTGCAAAATGAGAGAACAATATTTCTATGTCTGAAGAAATAGTTGCCTTTATTATACTTCAGAACAGGACAGCAGTGACTTTCTGGGTACGGTGTAAGGATCATTCTTCTTATGCTTTCCATGCAGTACCTCTGACATTTTTATATAAGTTTGTGAAATATCTCAAGAGCAATATAGCGTCATGTAAAATACTTTTTACTATTACCCTAATAAGTTTGTGGTTTACTGGCTCACTGAGACAGACAACTAGCTGAATATCAAAAACATAGCAACTACTTCATAACCTGAAAAGATGGTTGATAACAATCATCTTGTGTGCACAGCAAAACTAATTACTGGATTGAACATTTAAGGAAACAACTACTGCACCATGTTTAAGTAGAAATAAGACTTAGTTGTTCCTGTTTTTTGATCTTTATTGGTATCCAAGTCATCATTTAATCAGAACACTGCCAAAGTAATAATACTGCCATTACATCCTAATCAAAGGCATAGTGTGAATACAACATTAAAACAGATTAAAAATAATTAATCAGTGACATTAAAGCTTTTTCCAATAGAGGAATGTAGTTGTTTAAGGTCTGGTGATGTGATTATCATGATTATCTTTCTGGCTCCATTTCAGCAATTTATTATCTTAGTTTCAGACGATATAAATCTGAAGGGGAATAGATATCCGCTTCAACTAAGTTTATTTTGGCAGAGCATTCAACACAAGACTTTCATTTACATAGCATATGATTTGATAAAACAGGTTGCAACTACTGCACAAAATATGCCATGGTTCTCACTCATTAAATCCAGGCGATAATTTTTGCTTTTTAGAAATCCACAGATTCTTTTCCTCTGTGAATTTGCTTCCTAATCATTCATTTACTAATGAAAACACAACCACTATAGAAATCACAGTATCTGAAAACCTCTAATTCAGGACATATTAGACATTTACAAAAGCTGGGAAGAGGATTTTAGCTAAGTTTTTAAAGGTTAAAATAAAACTGATTACAGAAAAACTGCATTTTACAGGAATATAATACAGACTGCTAATCAATAAAAAAAAACCCTATTTCAAACAAAAATATTTAATTTAAATATATTTTTTGAGATACAGTCAAGTAGATGTTGTTTTAAGGTCAAGGTGTTTAACACAAGAATGACAGATGGTATTTGCGATAACCTACAAAAGCAAGTGTCTGAGTGGTATGGTTTTCTGAAACTTCACTAATAAAACAGCTACAAAATGAAGTTAAGGAAAATATTACTATAGAGTACATAAGAAACACCTTTGCATCTACATGTCAGCTGATGTAAATGGAGGACCCGGGGAAAAAAGAATGCTTTATTTCCATTATTCTATCCAAACAATGAATTTTGAAAACTTTTCCTCTTTGGAAAACAGATTCTTAGCTAATAATGCTAAGACTTTAAAGTATCTCATATTTAAGAAAAATGGCCTGATAGATAGCATATTTGCCATTTTTCTAATTTCATACAGTTCTTACTTCTTATATCCAGAGACATCGTTCTGTCTGGAGCCCTACAAGTCTTAACAAGCGTTGCTATTGTGATTAGCTAAATAACATAATACCAGTAAACGCCAGCAAACCACTTCTCTGTTTCCAACACTGATATAAACAAGTGGCTTCTTGAAATAGTTAATTTTCTTCTAGACTCTCTGCATTAATTATTGTTTTTCAAATATTTAACTGGTGTTGAACAACAAATAGCAACAACAAATCTTTGTAGGTTTTACATAGAGGTATCATTTTAGCCTATGTTCTGCTCACTAGCAGCAAGAATGATCAGGTGAAAACACTGTGAACTAAGACTGAAATAACTGAAATTAGTGGAAACAAACTGGAACAAAAAGCCCTGTTTAGCCAATATAACGTTCTTAAAATACATCAAAGCAACTGCCTTTGAGATGTCTTACAAAATTTGGATGATCCCAGGGTGATCAAATAAACTATAATGTGCTTTTACAGAAGAATGTAAAGAAGGGGTTGGCCAACAAGACTTCAGTTTGACAGAGATGGCTTCTAGAAGCAAACCCAGCAAACACAGGCACAAATTGGTGGAATTCTGTGCCCATCTGGGTCTTAAAGAACCATTTGGGAAGATAAATGATACTGCTTTGGGGCAAGAGAAGAAAATAGACAAACTGTTGGTGTGCTTTGAAGGCCCATTTTCTACATTTTTCTATGATTTCTGTTATAGAATAAATTAAAAGACAAAATAACCACTGCTTTTGATTCAGCTGCAACAAACAGAAAAACACAGTTTTCTGGTCACAAAAGAAATGAATCATCTCTACTTGTGTAGAGGTTACTTGGTTTCACCTCTGGTTGTCCGTTTCCCAGACTCCTTTTCTAATTCTGTGTATCATGTTCATTTTCACCATTTATAACATGTAAAAATAATGAGCAGTCCAGTTTCCTGAGAGAAGATCTAAGTCTCTGGCAACATTTAGATATATCTTCTATTACCTTCTAGAAAATATTGCCATTTAAAAAAAAAAAAATCAAACTATCTGATCTCTATATAGGTTCCTGTTGCTAACTGATGACATCCCCTCAGTGATCAGACAAGGTTTGAGACATTAGTCTTATTCTACATCCATTTCCTTCAATTAATTCAATCAAATGAATTCTCACTGATTAAAATTGCAAAATTCAAACCAAATGTTTTATTTTACTTCTAATAATTGCTGACTGCAAATCTAAACAGTGTTAAAATCAATACAACAAAACCTCCTATTACATCCATATTTTGTCAGATTATTTTCTGGAGGTATGCTAACAGTGTGATCTGGCAACTGCAAGAGAAAAAACTTGATATGGCTGTAAAATGATTTCAAAATTTAGTATTAAAAATCAAGAAAATCAAAATAAAATCTACACTGTAATGAAATTTAAATTAAAAAAATCTACACATAAAGCAAAGAAACACACAGTAAAGCATTAAAATAACTTCTGGATCATAATCACACAGCTATTCTGTACTGCACTTATGTTACAGTGTTCTTTTAGTTCAGTTTCTATTTTCTATTTTTTTCTGATCAAGCAAAAGATCCTAATTGTCCCTACATTTAACAGAATATATCATAAATCAATTTAACAGTCAAAAATAAATTGAAAACTGGTTTTCAATGGTATACAAATATCCAATTGTATACTATATCCAATACTAGTGCTAATATATTAATCCTCATAAAAATCACATGTTGTTGAAAGAATAAGTCCCTTTATATTCCAGAACAAGAACCAGACATATGTAAGCTAATTGATTTGCCAGTGGCAGAAAATAGAAAACTTCAATGCAGACCTAGGAATGGAGTTACTAACATCTGGTTTACATTCTTGTACAATTTACACAAATTAACCAATTTTATAATGATTATCCTCTTATAAGAGGTACATCAGTTGAGCATCTTCATTTTCAGGAGGATTATAAATATATATTACAAAAGATCATCGAAGCATTTCCACAGGTTTGTATGGGATCAGAAATTCAGATTAAAAAAAATCATTACATGTCATCTACAAGAGTAGGCTTCTGTGTTGATTTCTATTTGCCGTATGCATTGAGATTAAGAAGTGTTACATCTCCAAATTTTCCTTAAACTATCGTAGTAAATTAAGTGTGGGCTGGGTTTCACTGACTGGAGACTCAAGTTTTCATTGAAGGCTTAGTAAACTCAGTGGCAAACTGTTCTTAGATCACCAATATAGATATCAGGACTAGTTCCAAGATCTTCTCTCAAAAGGTAAAAGGCTTTAATTTTCTGTCACTCTCAGTCTTTACAACACCACAGATGGCCTTAAAGCATCACTTACAAGATGAAACATGGAACATCTGCTGAAAACACTTCAAGGACATGAAAGAAAACAGTTTCTTCAAGTTTTTTGTTTTTAATATAGAACAGGTTACTTTAAAAAACCCAGGGGTTTTCATAGGACCAAACTATATATTTTTCCAATGTTCCATACATGTTTTTTCCATTAAATCTGGGTTTGGTATTGTAATTTGTCTTTATACTGTGCTTACAGAGATAACATTAAAAGTTGCCATGTAACAAATGAGATTTCCTCTTATTATGAAGGACAAAACACTCCCCCTTAGACACAGTTAGTGGCGATGAGGGGGGAACACAGTTCCAAGACTATTTCTTTATCTAGTTATATCTGCCAAATTGGACCACATTTATCAAGTACTTCAAGCAAGTTCCTTTCTTAAATTGTTTCAAATGTTTCATTTTTGAGTATAGTTTAATCACGAGAGGCAGCTTAACACTGAAAGTTAATCACAGCACTGAGTTGAAAGCTCTGCTTTAACAGAGGACATTTTAAAAATTAACCCAGTTTTTTACTCCAAAAATTAAGATATACAATAATCTAACAGTACAAAATTATGTTAATTTAGAAATAGACTTTTAAGACGATGTATAGTCCTAAAAGTTCACCTAGAAAAGATACAATTTTAATAATTTACATCATATTTAAATGTTCCAAATAGAAGCCCCCACCATAGTATATATTACAAACAACAGCAGAGGAATATTTCACTGGTTGAAGGCAGTTTATAACTAATTATTGGTTTAACTTCCAAAAAGCAGTTCAAATTTCTTCTCTGTTCTTTTCAGCATACAAGTCCAAATTTTCATAAGGATAAAAGAAGAACCTAAAGCTTATAGGACAGCTCACAGGACAAATGACACTTAGCTACAACCAACCACTTGAAAATACAGTATTAGACAAAATTGTCAAATAAGATTTTGGGAAAAACTTTAAGTTCAGTGTTATCTTTGTGTGCTTGTTGAACCTCCAAATATCAAGTTCAATTCTAAGTTCAATTCAATTTCAAGTAAGAAATACTGATATCTCAGTTCTGAGTATTCTCATTATCATAAAAAACCACCAGGGACTGTATAGAGAAAACACGTAATGTCCAGTACAAATGTCCTCATATTTCCCCTCTCATTATTTCTTCAGTATTCTAAGCATTAAACTACCTGCACCCGACTTCAGGAGTAAATAATCTGTAACCCCTTCCCCTTAAGAAAATCCACACATATTCAATACTATTTTCTCTCAGCTTGTCTGCCTGACTACCATAACTCACCTCAGAGAAATTGCTCTCAACTTGCTCTTAAATTCAAATTTGCAAACTGATCTTGGATTATGAATAAAAACTTCTGTGTCAAAAACTTGGGAGAAAATCATGGTAACTTTTGTCAGTCAGACGCATAAAAGTAGAAGCTTATCTAAGCTCCTATAAGTCGCATAGCTACGAAGTTTTACAATTTCATCACAGCCCTTTCTGAAAGAACCTAATAACATTATCTTGGCATGTTTTAGAAAGGAAGCAACTTTTTTGGTTTTGTTTTTATTTTCATAAACCAACTGTCTTTACACTCCTGTGACCAATTCACTTTTTGGCCTGCATTTTCAAATTGTTTATGCTGCCTGTTTTAGCTGAAAGGCAGTACATAAATATATAATGGGCTACCAAAGGGTACAAAAACCACTTATTTGATGGCCCAGCAGAAAAAGAAAGAAGGATCACATGGCACTTCTCTTTGGCTCTGAGATAAGACAATTCTTTCAAAGCTTCTCTGTTCCTGACTCTGTTCCTGACTCCTTCCAGGACTTCACTTTGAAGGGTAGATTAATGTTCTACACTGGTATCTCATTTTGCAATACTGGACCACTTGAATTTTCCCAACACGCTTTCTTATTTTGATCTCTCCTAGAGCCTACAGAATACTCTGCACTCTTCTTGTAAATAGTTAAAGTTGAATGCGTTCCTAACTAAAAATAGCATTTTTTCCTCATCTAGAAATGCCAGAATGCTGTTAATACCTCCAGCAGTCAGGGTTAAGCCAGGCTGCTACAATCTGTTTAAATAATTTCATAGCAAATTATTATAGCTAATTAAAATGAAAACTTTTCTGAATGGCAGTCAAGCACATTAGCCAAAGAACTTATTATATGACACACATTGAACAATGTGAAACCACAAAAACTTCTGAAACACGTTTGGATATCAGAATGTCAGATTATCACTTTGGCAGTTAGTTCATTTTCAGCTTCTTATTTGAAGCTGTTTTTTGTCATTATACAACAAAATCAAAATGATCCCTCAAACCTTCCCAATAGTATCGTTGAAAGTCTGACACCTTTACCATGATGTGGTTTTAACTATAGTTTTTCAGTATAGCACATACAACTGCATATGCATTTGCTTTGATTTACGATAGATAACTAGTATTTGAAGACCTAGTATTTATCCCGATTATGAAGTGACTAAACTGGGAAGTAAACATGTCACGTGAATACTGAAAATATCTGAAGGAAAATTTCTAATTTACCGATATTTCTTATCACCATCTGTACCTGAACAATGAATTTCATCCAGCAAGTCCAGTTCTTAAAGACAATGCACTGAATACAAACCTCCAAAATATAACTCATGAAAACTTTTGCCAGTTTTGAAAGAAGTGCAGATGAAGTGTGTTTCTGCAAGTGCAACAGTACAAGTTTCGGTGATGTTTTTGTGATATCTCCTGAAGTTCTCTGCAGAACAAGATTACATCTACTCTAAATTTGCCATTTCTCAAAAAGCTACAGGAAATATTTTTCTTACAAAATGATGTTAAAATCGTGTAAACAAAACACGATGGCACTAAGAAAAACATGACAGAGTAAAAAAAAAGTGTATATTTTATGGCTATGAACATAGTTTATTAGACATCACAGTTGTCCACCTTTTGTAGTGTTTTGTCCTGCTTATCTCAATTATTTGAGAGAATTCAACTATGTGTTGATGTAACTGCCCTAAATATACACACCACAGCATTTATCAGCATAACTTAAAGAAAGTGATTATCTTTAAATTAGTTTCTCTGGCTATCAGAAACAGACACAATAGTGAATACTAAAAATTGCATAGGATTCATAGGCGCCTAAGCCTTTCTTTAGTAATCTTTCCCTAATTTCCCTTCAGTCCACAAATACTGCCCACTTCTTTAGTTCTTTCTTTACTTCCTTGTGTTCTTATTTTCACTCCTTTTTCCATGCACATGAACGAGTCCAGAATTACGACAAATAAAGATTTCAGGATCAAAAGATTAATCTAGCGGTTCTAATGTAATTCCCGTTAGAAATGCTGTAACTTCGAACCTACATAAGTGATGGCACAAACAGGCTGTAAATGTAATGTGGCCCTACTTGGTATGACAAAACCAGGTTTTATTGCAGTTTCCTCTAAACAGCTCTGAAAAATACATTCTATCTCATGTACGGTGTTGTAGAATTGTTTCCCAAAGGATTAGTTTTAATACTGTTAGAGAAAAATTTTCTAATGAAATAAAGAGATCATATTCAGCTATTGTATATGTTCCACCCAATACATAAACTACACTGAACACAGCACTGTGTACATTTTTCTGTGCCTGAATTTTTCAGTCATCTACTATTTCTAACAACTAGAAAGAACCCCTTCAAGCTTTCATCGATTGGAAAGCTTGTTGTTTTTGTTGGAATCAGGTTCAAAAGACATCACTTGGCACAAAACCCATGACAAGCACTGGCTAATACGTCAATGTGACAAAACAAATGAAATTGAATCCCTACTGTCCTCACTATCACACTACGAAATTTGCAGCTTAGAGCCAGATGATGTCCTATTGCACATTCTGTGTTTTCAGTTAAATATAGTGAGTGAGAGGCTGCATCTGACTTAAAAAAGATGGAAAGGGTAGGTGAAAAATCAAAGCATATTTCTACATCTTGGGAAGTACCAATTTCCCTTTAATTACATCACAAGGCTGTATGGGTACATCGTAATAAAGTTTTATAAGGTCAAGCTTTTGATTACTTAGAGCAGGCCTTATTCTACTCAAGTCTAGTAGAAAAAATACAAAGGAGATATATGGCATTAAAACACACGTAATCAACAACAAAATCAGTGTACAAACAAAACCATAACAGTTTAGTAATTTTTCAGATTTTCATTAATTTTATGTACTTTATGTATTTTATCTTAGTTGAAAACTAAAAGGCAATTTTTCATTCTGGATTAAACAATTCACCAGCTGTTCCTAGAGTTCCAATTGCTAAACTGCAAAAATCCCTCTGTATTCCAAAATGTATGTCCTAAACTGGAAGACGATAACAAGATTATGGAGATCGTTTTATAACCTATAAAAATCTATTTTACTACAATCTATACTATAATGTAATCATATTTTAAAATCCATTTATATACAAACATTGAATACATTCAAATAACTGTGAAAAATGCAGAAAGAATTTATAACTGTTTTTAATCAAATACCATTAGATTGTGTCTTCTAGCACATTATAGGTACTACATCTATGATGCAATGTACAAATATATCTATACACATGCAAATATATACATATACATGCACATATGTTAACATATGAGAGAATGCACCCATTCTATTATTACCTCAAATCTGCAAATTTGGCAAACCTAAAACTAATCTAAAAGCTATTGTAAGATTTTATAATTTCTTGAGCTAAGCCATAACAAAATGCATCTTTCCTTCTTTCAGTATATAAAAACCTACCACATCAACATTTGTCTCAGTATATCTCATTTTAATTTACAGATGCAGATTTCCTCTCCTTTTCCTTCAACTTTTTGAAACACATTTTCTTTACAATAATTTTCTCAGATTGAGTTTCTTTCTAGCACTGATGTTTAAGCAAGTTATTTCAGTGGCATGGTATCCAGTTAAGTTATCAGACTTGACAAGTTCTCACCCCTTCAGTCCTATCCTTCCAGTTCTCAGTTTACCAGCATAACTGTACGTGCAACTGCTCTCTAACACATGACAATTAAATGATCTCGTTAAAAATAGCTATGGTAAATCAAGAAGGAGTAAAATACAGCCAAGAACAAGAAGAGATGGGGAGAAAAACTGAGATTTAAGACAACCTATTCAATTAAATCTCAGACATACTAAGGATTATAAGCATAATTCTAAATTGTATAATAACTATTAAATACTGAGACTGCAAACTTTATTTATATTATCACAATAACCAAAGCAAGGTATATGAAAATTGCCTTCTGGGGGAGGATATTAGCATTTGCACTCAAATATATTTTTCCCACATCTACAGTACCAAATAAGAAAAAAATTAAATATATATGCGGGCAACATAACATTTTGCACAAAGAAGTCAACAAAACACAAAATTCAGTCTCAGACAACATCTGATATTGCTCATAAAAATTTTCAGCATTAGAAATAGACAAAACAGAAGAGAAGCAGCATATTGGTGTATTTATTAAACCAGCAGAATTCAAATGCTTTGTATCCTTATGCTGCTAATACCATTTTTTTCTGATTTTTGCCAAAGTACAGAACTCTCTTTCTACTATGTAAAAGTTATAGCTGTAGATCACACCAGAGAGAAAAACAAAACAAAAAACTATATACAGTTTTTAGCAAATAACCTGTAGCTCCTGGGCCTTCAGGAGAATGCTATACATTTTAAAGTGAAAAAAGAACTACCTTGAAACTTTCTCCTCCCAGTCACTGAAAAGGAAAGGCATTTTATATCTCATTCTTTATATAATACAGATGTCTGATCCCATATGAACAGAATATGTCTGCAGACAGGTTTCCACAATGAATAACCTGAAGTGTACCAGCTAAATACACAACCTGATGATCTGAAAAGCCCGAGTGAAGCTTTGTCTGATGCACATTTGTCACAGGTGAAATTATTCCATTGATGAAATAATTTTTTTTAAGCAGTAGAAGTTTGATAAAGAGGGAATAAGTATATCACCTCTGCCTCTGTTTTTTTTTTGGTACCTTGTAATTGTAACAAATATTTCAAGTCTTTCATTGTTACAAGTTTACTTTTTCTAAGAACGCTGTAAGTTATAGAAATATAGTCCAAGTGTCACTAATTAATTTTTGGTTTTTAGAATGTGGGGGTGTTTTTCTTTCTGTTTAATGTCGCTCATTCTTTCAGACCCTATTTGCCACTTAATTTGCCCAGCAGTCTATTGAATGTATTTTGTAATCTTATTTGATAAAACTTTTCCAGTAGCTGTAGTAGCACATACTTTTACAATAACAACCAACATTACTAGCTGACGCTCTTAACTCTGTACTTTGCCATGTCTCACATCAATACATTTAGTGATATCCGTACCACAGAAGGTCCTGCTCTAATTTGAATTCTCTGGAGGTTCCCCCAAAGTTACCACTTTTACTTACCTTGGCAATGGCCCAGATTTCTTATTAAATAATATTTCTTATTAAAGAAATAATTACTAATAATAACTAATAAACACTATTTAATATATATCTTAAATACTATTTAATAAGAAAAAGCCCTATGCCCTGCAGCATAGAGATCAGAAGCAAGAATTAATTTGGATCAGTATGTCAAACACCTCTCCTTTGAGATTACATTACAGGCACTATGACTGGTTTCTGTGTCCATGTTTGTTTTGCTAAATGCAAACCAACTGACTAGTAGAATTAATCTTGGCTTAAATGTATGCATATTCTTAAAAGAAATAAAATATACCCAGCCTATATCTCAATTGGCAAACAATTTTCACCTAAACATACTAAATTTTCTGGGGAGGTCCCCAGTTTGTTCAAAAGCTTTCATTGTTTTTGCAGCTGATACTGCTTCTGTATACCCATATAAAGAAATTTCCCATATCAAGGAGTTTCAGATTTGGCATAAGAAAAGAGAGTTTGCATTAGTATCTATACTTGAGGTCTTCCTCCTTCTGTACAAAGTTCATAAATCTATAAGTTTTAAGTTACAATATAATGTCAAAATCCAAGCAACCTTGCAAAAACAGAATGCACAAGCTTTTAATTGACAAATAATACTATGGTGGGTTGACCCCAGCCAGCAATTAAACTCCCACCTAGTCACTTGCTTAATCCCTCCCAGTGAGGCAAAAACTGAAAAAAACCCTGCCAAGATAAAGACAGTTCAAGAAGTAAAGAAAAGCCAAAACGAACAAAAACCCAAGGCAGTCACTCACCACCTCCCATAGTAGACTGATGTCCATTCAATCCCCAAGCAAAAGCTGCCCTGGAAGAACTCTCCACTGCTTCCTTTATCACTGAATGTGACATTATATGACATGGAATATCTCTTTGGTCAGTTCAGGTCAGCTGCCCCTGCTGTCAGTTGTCCCCTCCCAAACTCTTACACAACCCAAAATTACTCCCTGGGGAAACAGAGTGAGAAGAAGACCTTGACACAGTGCAAGTGATAAGCAATAGCAAAAATATCAATCATCAACATTTTTGGGGTCACAAATCTAAAATATAGCATCATACGGGCTTCTATGAATAAAATTAAGTCCCTCCCACAAGACTAAGTACAGATACTAAGAATAAACAAAAGAAGAAACAAGAAATAACAAAATACGAATTTAGAAAATAGACTGATAGTATGTTTGCCTTAATATTATTCAAAATTAAGTTACAAGTCTCTTCAAGAAGTATTTCACTATTGATACACTTGCAAGAATAAGGTTCTGTACACAGCCGTTCAAGAAATACAGCCCTTCTAAAGTTAACATGTTTAGTAGGCTCACCTCAGGCCTTTTCTACAAGTTAGCCTGGGAGCTATCAGCTGGGTTTAGTTAATAGGAAAAGCAGTCAAATTGGCCGTTACAGCTGGGATGCAAATGAATCAAGTTCTAATATAAAGCTATTTCAGTGAAATGTTGAATCTAAATTAGTCGTAGAATTTGTGCACTTTGTTTCAAAGGACGTTTGTATATACTTCATCAAAAGGAAGTGCTTATTATGTACAATCATCTTTATTTTAACGTTTGATGCCTATAAAAAGTAAATGACTGGCAGCAGGAAAAAAGGACACAATACAAACCTCCTGTCCCACCAGTGACCTCCGTCTTCAGTTACAGCTATTGCCTTCTGCAGATGTCAGAGAAAGTTTATTGTTCGTGCTCCTTCATCTCAAAGCAGTGCCCAAACACAGAATGAAGGGGAAAATACAAGTGGAGGTATTACAGGCACTGAAATCTGTAAACCCCACTCCGTTCTATTAAGATTTATACTATGCTTCACTTCAACTTAAAATAAAGTTAGGGCAAGAAGCTTGCTTTTGCGAAAGATAACAAAGCACAGTTGTATCATAATCAATAAAATTTAAACCATGGTTTTCTTGAAGAAAAATGAATTTATCCATATAATTCATATTTCCTCAGAATAAAAAAAAAATCTTGAAAGTGAACTGATTTTGGCTAGTAGTTTCCTTCACATTACAAGCAACCATTTCTGATCGGCAGTGGGTCAGGTTTCTTTGTGTTTCCTAAATATAACTGAGAACATGTGCAAGAACAGCTGGCTCCTAACAGAAAAACTGAGCAGGTTTCACATCAAACTGGGAAGACAGACACCATCCGGAAGGTCACAGTAATGTAGCCAAAGCTATTGAAGAGGACATGGTGTACACACAGACACAGAATTTATCAGTGTGATCGTCACAAGCAGAAAATGGTTATGCAGAAATCACAAATCCATGACAACTAGAGAAACATTGCAACAATATATGGGTGGTTTTTTTCTTAGAGTTGAAAACTTTTAGAAAGCAAATAACTTTACGTCAGCCTTGAAGATTCTGAGTAATGCACACAGAGCTGTGTAATATCTAGATGATGATGATTTTCATTTAAGTAGACCTGCTGTTTTCCTCCATGAGGTTTTTAATTAGATACATTTGATAAAAGATACCAAATAAAATTGTAAATTTGAAAGGTGGTGCAACATAACACAAGCCTCAAAAAACCAAGAACTCCTTCAGCAGCCAGTTGGTTGACCTGAGAATGAAAATAATCTTGAAATTAAAATTATAGGCACTCCAACCAATCTGTTCTAACACTTTAACTAACACTTTATCCAACACTTTATCCTTCCTAGCAAAGTTAATTACTGCAGCACATAATACAAAATACTTATATTTCTAACAATAGGGAGCTGCAACAATTATGACACTGAGTTAGAGGTGCAAACAGGCTTCCTTTTCCAAGACTGACTCAAAGGCTTTAACTGTCTTTGAGCTTTGAGCCATCTCCAGGGCCTCTCACATGGTTTAGAGATAAAAAAAATACTAAGATGACTTAAGTTATACTAAGAAAGATCTAAGTCTGTCTGCTAAATGGCTTCAGCTTGCCTGCTTTCACAGGGTACAGAAAATTGGAGCGAGACTCCATTGAGAGCAGTAGCAGGACCCCAGACAAAACCAGAATTCCATCATTTTACTCTTTTTTTTTTGTTCCAGAAGTCAGGCATAAGAATGTAATTCATTGCTTCCCTGTATCTTTTCACACAACTATCAATAAGCAAATAAAAAGAGGTGTTTATGTTATTCAAGCTTTTTCTATAAATTTTTCAGGCACCTATTCAGGAGATTAGGCTGTACCACCCTATTGATAGGACAAGAGGAAATGGACTCAAGTTGCACCTGGGAAATTTTAGACTGGATATTAAGAAAAATTTCTTTACTGAAAGTGTGATCAAGCATTGGAAAAGGCTGCCCAAGGAAACTGTGGAGTCACCATCCCAGGAGGTGTTCAAAAAATGTGTAGATGTGGCACTTTGGGACATGGTTCAGTAGCCATAATGATGTTGGGCTGACAGTTGGACTTGATAATCTCAGAGGTCTTTTCCAACTTGCATAATTCTATGATTCTTGTTCAGGACTAGAAGCTTCTGCTTGCTTAAAACATAAAAATGGACAGTTCTCCACAAGAGTGCGTTGCAGTAGGTAATAAATAAGAGAGTGTTTGTAGTGTAAGAATATAGTCAAAGTACAGGAACAATTTATCCATTCTATGTAAAACTACTGATCAAAACATAGAATATCTTAGTTAATCATTCCTCTACTTAGGGAGGGGAGCAGAGGAGGGAAATCAATCTTGTCATACTTAGCTAAAGCTAAATCAATAATTAAAAAGAGTTTTTTCTATGAGCAGGAATTGAGATGACAGAATTATATCCAAATATAAATCAATAATATTAGGTACAGAGATGGGTATATCAAATAACTAATGCATTTTATTTTTTAAATGGACTGTTTATTACACTCAGACAGGAAAATCTAAATCTCGATAGTTCTTACAGCACATTTTTATGGAGCCCTCTAAATAAACAAATCAACTAATTAACACATACTCTGGCAGCAGAATATGTTTCACTTATCTTCAGTCAGAGGTGGCTGAAACAAACACCTCTCCCTCTTTGTTCTCTTCTTACTGTAAAGGAGAAAGTGAATATCTCAAGCTCCTATTCCTTTACATTGCCTTTATTTCATAATTTTTCATCTAGATTTACTTAATCATCACTTAACATCTTACCAGAAAAAAGCTCAATCTTTCCTTTGCAAGGACTAGTTATTTCGCATTTCTCTGCAGAGATATCCTCACTGTTGTTAATGTTAACCCTGACCAGTTTGTATCGTATTTTTCTGTTTCTAGAGAAAAAAGCCCATCCAACAGAAAAAAAAAGAAACAGAAGAAAGAGAAAAAAAAGCATATATATATATATATCCTGAACAAAGGTCTTTGGGAAAGGATTTTATAATGTCACTACTATGAAAACACACAGTAGGATTATTTTTAAAATGAGGAAAGAAAGTGTTCTGTTTTTTCTATAGAAATTATGTTGCGGTTTTTTTTCATTTTTTTCCTGTGGCACTGCAGTCAAGTAACCCCACAACACCATTGCCATTCTCCAGAACAAAAAAAAAATTTTAATGTGTTTTGACAGAAAAAGAAAAAAGAAGGGGAAAAAAAGGTAGACATTTTTCCTCCAAAAAAGGTGAGAACTGGTCTATGCTAGCTGACATCCAGCTGCTCTAATTTTAAATTATGCGTCTGCACTGATTTATTGAGGCTAGATTCATTGCAAGCAATGATTCAAGACTGTGATATGTTTTCCACTTACACCAAATATAACCCCAAACATTTACAAGAACACACAGTCTATACTAGTGCTTATTCATCCGCTTTTACAACATGCCATAATAAAAGTGTTCTATTGCATTTTCCAGAGTCAAGACATTTTCTGTTAGACTTGCAAAAGCAGACAAATTCAGATTGTAGCCTAAAACCCAGAACAAATATGTGTTGTTGATTTATGTGGCTTTTCTATTCAGGTTCTTGAGACAAAAGGCACAGACTCAGACCTCTTTCTTAGAATTAACAAACGATTAGGAAGAGTAAATAAGTAAAGTGAGCATAAAGGGGTATTTCCCCTGAACATTGTCCCAGTCTCCAGCTAACTTGCAACTCACTGACTTCCTGAACCAGAGATGTCATCGTTGCCTTTCTCAGATTTTTCTTGAGTGAACTTAATCAGGCACAACTTCAGCCCATATGGTTTTTTATAATTTAAAGAAGTTTGCAGATAGCTAAAAAGGTGGGGCATAACCCAACTGCAATTTCCTACCATTTATTTCTGAGTTTTTTCCTAAACCTAGACATGATACAAGCATTATTATTTTTAGATAGCACATTAGTTGTTATTAGAAGATGCCTTGTTATTACAAAAATGTAATTGAATTAAAAACATAACACAGCAGTTGCAGATATAGATCAGCTTAAAAAATATGACTGGAATTAAGATGTTGGTTTTACTTCAGTACTTTTGAGTCTTACTCATCAATTTACCTTTGGCAATAGATTTTATATGTCTTACTTTAGACCCCTACAGAGCTTTTGGATCAAAATCCCTCTACTCTGAGATAAAAGTTTAAATCTGAATCATTCAGCTGTAAAATGCACAAGTGTGCACACACACACAAACACAGGAGTTATGATACAGCACATAATACACTATAAACATTTTACTCTTGTTTTCCTGTACTGCCTATTTTCTAGTATTATTGACTGGAATATACAACTTGTAAGTATATTCAGTGCATGGAAAACATCACAAGTAAGTGCAAAGCACATTATTTTGAAGAGTGGCATATTGCACGAGTGAAAGAGACTGTGAGCTGAACTCCATGGGTTTGTCTATAGGGCTTTTATCAGTCAGATAGCCAAACACTTCTGGTAATGAAAAAGCAATCCTTCTTGAATGCCTTCCCCTTTCTAGCCTCTTTCCCCAGCAGTGGAGAGCTACAAGACATCATTCCACCACATCCAGCAATGGAAGAGCTTTTGAAGACAGAGCTATTGGCATCATCCAACCAGGTCTCACAGCTAGTCTCTGGGAAAAAAAACAACCAACATTCTTATTCTATAAACTGGACAACATTTATTTCCAAGAACAAAGCACGCCCATTGTGAGTAAGAGAAAGAAAACAGTTGCTTTCACAGTCAAAACTTTTGAAAGGAAAACACAGCTGCACCTGCAAGTTTTCTCTATTGGAGCACAAGCATAGCCCTACCCTTTAAGAACTGCCTAGGAGCCAAAGGTACAAAATGAGCTGAAACTTTGTACATGAGGAAGCGCAATGCTGTCATTATCCTAAGTACAATTTTTTTTACCTGGGTTTTGCTTGTTTTAAGGACAGAACTGATGTAGATAATTCTGGGTGCTATTGCTATCCTAACTTGATTTTGTTCCTGTCCGGATTAAAGTGAGTTGTTTAGAAATTATTATAATGTAGGCATTATTGTAGGAGCATAAGAGGCCGAGTACAAAACAGGTGTGCCCCTTTGTGCTTATGCTATAGTCATGCCCCCTCCAGAATTTGGGTAAATCCTGTACTTTGCATAAAGGGCTCAAAACTCTGCCTGAAGAAGGGATGAACTTTAAAAAGTCAAGCTAGAACTAAGAAAAAAAAATCACATCAGAAGTTGCAAGCATCCATGTAAAAGTATCTGGGACTCCACGTACAAGAAAAAGGTCAGTTCAGAAAACATTTGATATATTCATATATGATTCCTGAGCAATCTAAGCTATGATGAAATTCCATTTCTTCCTGGCAGAATCCTTAAGGAAAGAAATAATGTACCTACCACCTCCCCTGCTGAAACACAGCAGGATCAGGCAAGTCTGAGCTCTCCTACACCAGCAAAGATTAACCAAGTCCAATAAATGTCATGTGTTCTAGATCAGCGTATACAAACCCAGCTGACAGGATGCATTTGAAGTCTGGATAGCATTAAGTTTATGCCTGCACTTGAGGCTGGTTAATACTTTTTGCTGCAGCTGCTTTGCGGGATGCTGCATTTCAAAGGCAGCCAGAATTCTAAGAAAACGTTAGGCTCACTTGTCTTCCCCATGGGTGGTCCTCTTCCTCTTCAGGCAGACACACAGAGTTAACATTCAGTAGGTTGTGTGATTTCATTCTCCCCCCTCTTCCCGTGCCTGGACTCTTTTGCTTTTTTCCTTCTTTTCCTCCTCCTTTCCCCTCCAATCTCCCCTGCCCCAAAATCAGCTGTATCCGGCTATAAACGTTAATTCTTACAGTGTACATTGGATTGTAAGCTCTCTTGTGTTCTTAGTGGCTGCTATTCCAAACGGTAGCCAAATAGCCTAATTTAAGAACTACAACATCTGCATTTGTATACAGGAGGACTTTCTAAATAGATAAAGCAGTAGGCCAAATTCTGATCTCACTTATGTCACCGAATAATTCCACTAACACTAAAAAGAGTTGTTACAGACTTTCTTCCCAAATTGCTGAAAGCAGGATTTGACCATTTGCTTTAGTTATGTGCTGATATTTGCTTCAAACAGATCATGAGAAAAGGAAGACAATTGATGCTGACATTCGAAAGGTTTGCTCCCTGTGAATGCTCAGAGTGTGAATTCTGTCTATGGTGTGCCTTAATTTCTATGAAAAACTGCATTTTATTGTTTCTCCATTCTTAAAT
Source organism: Tapera naevia (assembly GCA_033556795.1). Classification (NCBI taxonomy): domain Eukaryota; kingdom Metazoa; phylum Chordata; class Aves; order Cuculiformes; family Neomorphidae; genus Tapera; species Tapera naevia. The sequence goes on along the minus strand of JAUMJJ010000172.1, from coordinate 8,096,667 downwards.
CTACATCTTTAATAGATGGGAAATTGCATGAATATCTCCCTACACTGGCCTTTTCAATTTACAAGAATAGTATTTACAATTCAAAAGAATAGCAGGAAATGTCTAATAGACTTAGCACTTGGTCTCTAGGAAACGAGAAATACCATGCTAATCACTGAAGGCTGCACCTTAACTATATTAAAAGTGTTTAAGCAAGCATGAGAAAGCTTGTACTTTTCTGTGGGCAGTAGTACCCTGAACAGAACAAATACAGATATTAAAAGAAAAATAGATCTGAAATCATTAACCGTGTAAGTAGTAAGCTTATAAGCAAATCATATTCTCCTGTTTTGGACTTAAAGATTAGTAACTTTAATTTGCACAAAAATTCTGCAAACTGTCTTGGACATCTTGAAGATGTTTAAGACCTTTTTTAAGAAAACCTTTTCCATACCAAATATGTTGTTTATATGTAAAATATGAAAAAATATTAAACTTCAGCCCTGCAAAACCTAGTAAAATGAACCTCATGTGTTATAAGTATTCAGATAAATTGTACTTCACTCTTGTATTTTTATTTTTTTTAAAAGCAGTTATCTTGATTTGCAGCACAAAGATTCTGGAAATGTTTTTACAAATCCTAAAACTGTCCAAGATATTTTTTAAAAGGTTTTCATATCAAATACATAGCTTACAAGTAAAATAACAAAGTTAAACTTCAGCCCCAAAAATGCAAGTAAAAACTAAAAGCCAGATCAAATGCAGTCATTTTTATGCACTTTTACCAGTACTAATGTGTGTTTGACCAGCTTAATCCTGGAAATGTACTTCTGCAGTCTTATTTTCTTCTGCTTGCCCTTAATGGCACATACATAATAGCATCAGCCTTGCACAGATGTGATGGGGTAGTATAAACAGAAAATATCTTCCTCGGTCTGAAAAAGAAATTAAAACATTCTTCATTTACTTGCTTTGGCAGAGAAGAAAAAGAATTATTACCCCGATGAAAAAAAAAATCACTGTTGAACACGTGCACTGAGAAGACCCACCTAACAACACAGATGTGCCATCTTTACAGGGTCAGGTTACTTTATCAGCAACTTCACAGCTAAAATTATGCACAGAACTGGAAAATAATGCAAAATTACACAGATAACATCATAAAACACTTAACACCAAAGATAACAAAAGGGATAACCACAATCATCATTAGCTCTTCTGAAAGTTTTCCAGAAAAAAATTCCAAAGCAAGGACAATACATTTGATACTCATGTCACAAACATCGGTAACACAAGTATCATCAGTATGTTTGATGATTCTATAGATGAAACTACAACTTCCTCTCTGCACAGATTCATGGGACTCATGGCTGTATGAAGTAAAATACTTGGCAGAAGAGTACTACAGAGTACTTTCACAAAAATTTGCTGATGTTGATGCATTCACATACCTTCTTTAAGTCTCTGAAAGTAAAACACAGACCACAATGTTTCCTTCATCAGACTCTGACTGATGCTCTCAGAAGTTTCAAGCTGCCCCATAGTACGCCTTTAGAGCCCAGTAAGTATGCATCAGGAAAAAGCTGATAGAATTGGCAGTTTCAAGCAATACCCCCTGCATGAGAATGGCAGTTCTGCCCCGAAGCAGCCATCTCACTTTGCTCTGATTGGAAGTCATTGTTAAGAAGCCCTTCAGGATTTCTAAAAACTTGCTATAGTCTCTTCCTTTCCGACACAGGTGCAAAAGATTTGAAGAATTCTTGTAGGTTAAATTTTGTTTGGTTTTGTCATTGCCATATAAGCCTCCTTCCTTCACAGCAAGCCACTACAACTGACCAGTGTAATCATAGCAACCTGTGGTAGCAGCAAAGAGGGACAGGACCTCCCATAAGAACATACAGGACTGACACAGCCTACAAAACACACAAGTAAGTGGAAGAACAGCTCTCTTGCACACAGTTCACATCACGAGTTCTCCCCCATCTCTTCAGGGATGGCAAGAGGTAATTAAGAAGAAAAAACTATTAAGAAGAAAATAATAAAATACATACGAATATTTGAAATGGCATCCTCCCCACCCCCTTAATGACTATATGCCACCACAGATGCTGCAGATCAGGCATGGGAAAAGGGTCCCAGGCTAGGAGGGAGCTGGACTGAGGCAGTGGATTCAGGAACACATGGATCTGGGATCAGAGGCAAATAGACAGATGAGGTCCTCACTGGATGCTGGCGATCAAAGAAGAGAGATTGAACCTTGTGATCCCTCACTTTTATACAGAGTATTGTGTATGTGGGGTGGAATACTGTGTTGGTCAGTTCACAGCCACCTGTCCTGTCTGCCTCTTCCTGCCGGTGCAACCTTTCCACTGCTAAGTTAGAAAACTACTTTTACTTCAGCACAAACGAGAAAAACTACGTAATTTTGTAATGGGAAAAGTCCTGAATGTGAGATCAGGAGTTATTAACCGAGCTATGAGCCCCAAGCACCTCATTCTGGCTGCTGACATGGGGTTGACTGCCAAGCATAGCCAGGGGAAACCTCTGACAGAGCCTGCTCCAGTTCTCATCAGCCTCTTTGGGCCAGGGACTGTGCAAGTGACCACTGCCACTGAACCATACGAACCTGCAAGCCTTAACTTCACAGGCCAGCGTGCTGCATCCATGGCCCTGCCACACCTTCATGGGGCTGTGCTTGACACTGGCTCTCTTTGGATCATGATCCTGACCCCCACTCACAGGCTCACATCCAGGTCTGGCCTTGGTCTGCCCCTGGAGATGTGCCCACGGCTGGGTCTACACTGGTTACTCTCCTCTTGGCTGGGTGGTAGGATGTCCCTGGCTGGTGAGATCCTGCCCTGCCCAAGGACATCCTAAACTACCTGACCTAATGTCAATGGGAGCCCTACTTTGAGAGGAAGATTACGCTCCTTCTGCTTGAATTATTCAGGAATTCCATGACTTAAATGTGACATTATTTATTATTGCACAAACACCAGGTTCCCAAGGTACAGGAATCACAGGATCTTTTAGGCTGGAAGGACCTCTTGCTATCGTCTAGTTCAGGCTCCAGGAAACTTTATTTTCTGATAGTTTTAACGATGCAGGTATTATTTACAGATGGTTTAAGATTTATTGAATGTATTAAATTTAAGATTTATTGAATGTATTAAAATCAAAGTATATCAACAGCACCACAATTTATTTGACTTTTCTCAAAAGTACATGAACTATTTTTAAAGTAAAGTCAGTACATTTCTGGTATTAATAGGTGTATTTAAGAAAAGTCTCTTCACAGCTGCAGTGTATATAACTCCGTATGCCTAAATACACTGTAAACTGCATAGTCATCAAGTGCTTATTCTATTAGAAAGTAAGACTCAAGTTTGAACTCAGAAGATTAGTCCTGATAAGTACATGTTACAGTAATTATTCAAACATATTTACATATTACAGCAATCCTAAAAACGATTTCTTTAAATAAGTCCATAAATCCAGAGCTGGTTATCTATTTCTAGTTGCCTCAAAAAAAAAAGGAAACAGAGCTAGGCACCAAACCTTTCATCCTTCCATTAAAAAAAAAAAACAAAACCAAAAAAAGTTACAGTATTCCTAGATCTTGTAAAATTCTGCTAACCATGAAATATCATATACATTCTGTAATGAAATTCAACTCACACTAGACCATAACTGAAGTAGCCTTTTAAATTATAGCACTTATTATTTTGATTCTTGGTAGAAAGTTATAGTTAAGAAAGAAAAATGTCTGAGCAATCTGATATTCCTGTGGGTTTCATCTTGTTTATCCTCTGAGATGAAAGCTTGACATTAATAAAACTTAAGTAAGCTGCATTATATTTCTTTATAACAGTAACAAGCAACACTACTATTTTGTTCTTATACGTTACTTTTCATGAAGATATCCCAAAATACTTTAAAATAAGGAAGGAAATGTCATTAACCCATTTTACAGGTAGATAAACTTCACAGATTTCAGTTTTTCTCTGCCTATTTCACATCCTCCTATGCAAGGAGAAACAATGGATTCTATATTTAGCAGCAACTTACAAACTGCAGTCTGTGAGAATTCATTAATTCACAGAACAACAGAAGAGTCGTTTTAGGATGCCCTTTAAAAGATTCATATTAATCCAGAAGTTCTGAAATTCGACAGCTGTTAATTGGACCCCAAAATTTTGCCAGCCACTGACCATTTATACATGTTCCCATACGCTATAAAGTGCTGAGATCCAGAAAATTAGATTCCCCCATTCAAATACTCCAATATTTTAGGTCTATCTTTAATAATTGTTACCCAGTTTATACTGAGGTTAAGCTGAAATTTTTCTATCTGGGGAAATATATCCTATCTCTAAAACTGTTTTCTTTTTACAAATTAAATCCAAAAATAAAAGCAATAAAAGAAACATTAAAAGAAGTATTCCAATGCAATTGAATAATTTGTTCTTATTTTAACTGAAATTTTGATTAAAAAGTGGGTTTGAATTGAAAGTCAGGACTTTTAAATTGCAAGTTTCAAGGAAAAACTTAATTGCTTTTCCCTACTAAATCAGAAAATTATCAACATTTATTTTGGGGAAGACTAAATCTGCAAATCTGCATTTTTGCATAGGGTGGTGAGGAAATAAATTTTATTAGGAAATATCTTTCAAACTCTGTGGTACAGTAATACTGAATATCTGCATGCGAAGTTGCCATAATTCAGTTGTGAATTTTCTTACTGGGAGACTGTGGATGTTCCCAGTCACTGTACTTGCATCCAGGCACAGCCAGTTCTGCCGAGGTCTGCCCTACTGAGCTTGTTGGAGGAAGTTAGAGATGGAAGGAATGCAGACAGGAACTGGAAGTGGAAGAGCTTAGTACCACTTCTGCAAGGCCTCAGACCAGCAATGTAACCTGAAATTTCCCTCACAGCAGTTTTAGACTGTGCTGTCTGAAACAACAAAATCTGTTTTCTCTCACCATTAGGGGCATTTCGTTTTTAGTTATACAGCTTTATTGTTGATAAAAACATTTGATAACAAACACTGAAACTCTAGTTTCTGAAATTTTTCTGCTCATTTGCAAGCTTTTGAATATTTCAGGAATAAATATAACAATAGATACATTTGATTTATTATGAAATACAGCCCTTTTAAGTGATGAAGCTCAAGAGTTGCAAAAGAAATGAGGAAATTCAGCCACACAATTTGTAACAAAAATAATAGCTGCAAGGTTAAATCTCTAGCTGTAATTGAAAAAAACCCATAACATAGGAAACATATAACAGGAAACAAATAATCACACAATTACTAGCCAGTATTCTGCTCATCTATGTCAATTTTAAATTTTAATACTTTTATTCAGAGACCATCTATAGACAGAACCAGGGCCAGAAGAAAGACAATTTTGCTTTGTGCAAATCTTTGATATAACTTTTCAGGGTGAAAAGATCTTCAAGAGACTCCTCAGCATTGAAAGACAACTTGCCTTAGAATCCAAAAGAGAAAATGAAGAACAGAAAAAATTGCTCTTCTACCACCTGGAGAAAGGCCTTGAGGCATGAAGAAGATGCTACACAATTCTTGATATAATGGTTAATTCTATAATCATAGTTCACATTTTAAATCTAAAATTTGGTTCTTATATCAAAGACAGAACTATCTAATCTATAATAAGCACATAGAAGGTGACGGTACTTATTTTTATCCCAGGATGTAATGCATAGATATAAAACTTAAAACAGAGTTTAACTTTTCCATCCACTGTAATCTTCATTATTCTGTATGGAAATGAACCTCAACACATCTAATACAGGACATTGTCAATGTGAATAACAGAAAATAAGTCCTAACCACTTACTCCCTGTAAATCCTACCAAATACCAAACCCCACACCAACAAATATCTTAGCCATGGAGGCCTTTAAAAGCATTTTCTAGTGATTAAGAAAAAGAGGTATTTTACTAATACACTCACGTTCTCCACTACTGAATGCTGCTACTTTGCACCGCTGAAGTGTTTTTCAAGGCTAAGCTTGTAAGTCATAATCAGATAATGAGCTTATATTTTTTAAAATAAGCACATATTTTTTAAAGAACACCTTCATGTACAAGAAATGGAAGTTTATTTTTAAAGTCATAAAAATATTTTTTAAATTTTAATGAAAAGAATGGACCACAATAAAAATTTCATAATGCAATCGAGATTTTTGCAAAATATTTCCTAAGTATAAAAGTATTGGCTTTATCTCAGCATTCCTTATATGTAGAACTTGTCCATTAATAGTGTTATATGTATAGTATGTGACAATGTAAGTGCTTTAATTGAAAAATTCATATGCTTTTTCATGTACCTACATGCTGCATATGTGCTAAATATACTGTAATGCCTAATTTAAAGAAAATGCATATTGTAAGGAAAGCATCAGTGAAGGAGCGTTATTAAAAAGCCATGCATCCCCACAGTTAGGATGGAAACATGCTTTGTAAACTAGCTGGGAAAGGTTCAGCAACAAGCACAAAGCAGAGAAGTCACATGAGACCTGAGCTACACTACCAGGGGACCCAGCACCCACTCACTGAGAAGGCAGCAGGAAGGAGCAAACATCATCCACGGGTTGAATCTCTTCTCCAACACTACTTGGCCAGAAAGTGGGCAGAGAGTATGGGGCAGTGGGGAAGGACCTCTGACACCCTCTGGCACTCCTTATGGCAGTAGGGAACCTGGCAGTGTAGGAGTAGCCTCGAAATTTTTTGATAATCTCTTTCAGGCCAGGAGCAGGCTTACGTAAGGTAGCAATAGGACTTATACATCTCACCTGCAAAAACTGCATTTCCAAGAGCCAGGTAATCACTTCAAGCTTTCTTATACAAAACAGCTTGTATTTTCATTTACAGAAGCAGAAAACAGGTCTTACCTAGCCTTTTTTTTTTGTGATTTTCTGTTCATTTTTGCCAGAAATTGATGTCATTTTTATTCTGTTAACTTCACCTCCCCACTGTTTGTCTTCTTTCTACCATCGCTGGTAGTTATCCCCTCCCTGCAGGCAGATCAAGCTTCCATTTTTTCCTACAAAACGTGAATCATTTATTCAGTATCTTTAGAACTGTAGTTTTCAGGAAACTTAAAAGTTTAAAAAACTATTTGGACACAGGACTGCCTTCCTGTAGTGATCACCATGGAACAGGTTCCAGGGGAAAAAATGTATATCAATACAAAAATCTGAGGAGGTATGGGAAAAAAAAAGATAGGACATCTTGAAGTCAGCCTTAGCTTCCCTGATGAAGAAGTGGAGACAGCTGTTTAGGCAGGGATCAACATAACTGACTAGATCCTGGCTATTGGAACTTTGTGTGCGTGTGTACGCTAATCTGCCTCAGCTGTCATTAAGCTCTTTGAAAATAAACTAATGAACCATTGAAAATTCCAGCGAGGTAAATAATTATCACAGATGAGTAAATAAAGATAATAAATAAATAGCTGTTCTGAAGCCACAGAGATAATTCTGTAGTTCCAGAAACAGAATACCAGTTTCCATGTTTATATACTTCTTTTTAAGGGCTTGTATCATACTACTTTTTGGTTCAGATTACGGATTAGTCTGCTACTGCCTCCAGGTAGTACACTTAGTTCAGATTCACAGAAAAACCTCACAAGGGAACAGAATAATGCATACATTGCACAGTATAACACAGTATAAAGATCCTTGAGCTGGATCTAGAGCAAGCAAGCAGGACAAGCACATCAGCACAAAGTAATTAATTAGCAGAGGGAAGACTCAAAAAATTGTTCCTGCAGAGGTCATTTTTTATGCCACGACAGCATAAAGCATCTATTTTGCAACACAAGCATCTTCCCACTACTCTCTACTACATTCTGCAGGAAATAAGTAACTCCATTAGGAGTCTGACATCTAGCTCTATAATGAAATTCCAGCCCATGTAATTTAAACTATAGCAGTAGTATATTGCTTGATAGACCTGTTTTCTGCTACTAAATTATATCCAGATGAACCAGAAATTTAGCACAGGCTTCACACTGACTAGTGATTAATGTTTTTGAGAAAGAGGAGCACCATGAGGAGCACAGAAGACCTTCTAACTGAGCTGCTGTAACAGAGTGCTGGGTTTACACTCCGGACTACTATGCTGGAACTGAAACCTTAGTACTACTACAGTAGAGATAGAACAGAAAGCTTTGTGTTCGAAGTTATTAAAGAACAGCAGCACAAAAGAAGGCAACATAAAAACGATATATTTGAGAAAGTACAGCTCTCAGTAGCAAATTATGGCCAAGTTGAAGGAAAAGTAGTCTGATTACTTTAGCTATTTGTCAGTAAAATATGACCAGTCAGAAAACCTTGATGGATCTGCAAGAGGCTTCTTGATAAGGATGGCCCCACAATATCATGTGACATATAGAAATGGTAATGAAGGTACATTGTCTTTAAAAATAAAAACTGGGTCCCTTAAAAGGGAGAAGTTCAATCTTCTATTTCATAGGGAAGTAGAAAGTTAGTTTATTTCTTACTTCACTTGTGTAATGCAGAATTAAGAAAAATCACAGTCATCCTCCCCTTACATATTCCATGCCTCTGTTATAATAAAAATTTGAAGTGAAAATTTGTAATGTATAAAAGCAGGAAAATATCATTTCTGTACACAATGATGCAATGTTTTAAAGCATTAGAATCTGAGTCAGTTTACAGTAGATTCATTTTAAGAATTTTACTTTTCAAAAGATTTCCTTAAAACTGACATCTTTCCATGTGTTTTGTGTTTTTACTTCATTTGTCTGCTAGAAAATTGTTAAAAAATTTAATGACTTAGTACCTTGATGCATTTATAGGTATCTATTTGAAAGTCTGTGTATAGTTGATTTATACCAAACAATTTTTTAAAGGCTGAACTGACAGTTGAAGGCAATGAAACTTTGAAAAAATTGTTTCTTTTTTTTTTTTTTAAATAAACTTTGTTCTGCAATGGACAAATTTTACAAGACTCTATACGTGGTCCATAGGTACACCAAGGGAAGGTGGGAAGGTACTGATGTCACTCTTTAGGGTTTGCTGTACCACTTTTGCAAAATTACACTAGTCCACTGAATTGAGTTTAGGCATTTAGAGAGCTTGGCATACAGGAATAACTGTCAGAATCACAGAACCTCCTGGCTGGAGAAGACCTTTGAGATCATTGAGTCCAACCGTACCTGACAGCTACTAAACCATATCCCTGAGAAACTCATTTACTTTGAAACACCTCCAGGGATAGTAACTCAACCACCTATCTGGGCAGCTGTTTGAGTGCCTGACCACCCTTTCTGTGAAGAAATTTTTCCAGATGTTTACTCTGAACCTCCCCTGGCGAAACTTACCACCATTTCCTCTCATCCCATCACCTGTCACTTGGGAGAAAAGACTAATGTCAAGTACAAGGGTACAATCACTTCCCTGGTCTTGAGGGCCACGCGGTTTCTGATACAGGCCGAGATGCCACTGGCACTCTTGGCACACTGCTGGCTCATGTTCAACCAACACCCCCAGGTCCTTCTCTGCCAGGCAGCTCTCCAGCCACTCTTCACAGTATCACAGTATCACAAGGTTGGAAAAGACCTTTGAGATCGTTGATTCCAACCTATGACTCAACACCAACACCTACTCGGCGTCTAAACCATGATACTAAGTACCTCATCCAATCTGCTTTTAAACACCTCCAGGGACAATGACTCCACCACCTCCCTGGGCAGCACATTCCAATGGCCAGTCACCCTTTCAGTGAAGATTTTTTTCCTAATATCAAGCCTAAATCTCCCCTGATGAAGCTTGAGACCATGTCCTCTTGTTCTGTCACTGGTTGCCTGAGAGAAAAGACCAATCCCTGCCTGCCTGCAACCTCCTTTTAGGTAGTTGTAGAGAGCAATAAGGTCTCCCCTGAGCCTCCTCTCCTCCAGGTTAAACAACCCCAGCTCCCTCAGTCGTTCTTCATAGGGCTTGTGCTCCAGCCCCTTCATCATCTTCCTTGCTCTCCTCTGGACACTCCAACATCTCGATATCTCTCTTAAACTGAGGGGCCCAGAACTGGACACAGTACTCAAGGTGCGGCCTGACCAGTGCCGAGTATAAGGGGATGATAACTTGTCACATCCCAAGTGCAGGATTCAACACTTAGCCTTGTTGAACCTCATCCTATTGGTCTCAGCCCATCGATCCAGCCTGTCCAGGGGCATAGCAAAGAAATCATAAAGAAATAATATCAGACTGATTAAAGTAAAGGCTAAAAACCCCTTAAAGCATACTGTATGTAGAAATTAAATGTTCACAGTAGTCAACCATATACAACCACACAGCCAGTCTCTCAAACATTATCTCATTTTAGTGATCCACAGCACACCTAATAAATGTCATGATTTGTCTGTATATTTAGGCAATATTGCTCTGTGAATTTGCTTACATTGTCCTCATATTTCACTACATCTGAGCTCAGTCTGAGATTGTATTTTTATTAAATTTCTCGCTCTATAACATATTCTAGGATGCTGAAAAAGATTTTCAGTAGACAGCCACTGAAATATCTGGTAAATTGGTAACAATACACTGATCTAAAAAAAAGGCTTAGTATGTTTTCTACTAAAAAAATAAAAAGTTAGAACACATACACATTTAAGAGCAACTCTGCCAGATGATAGTTTAAAGAGTGTGCCAGAGATAATTAAGGAGCACAGATAAATTGACATGAAAACGACTGTATATGACACAGTATGTTTTCTGTTTAGTGGATTAACAGACAACTTTAGCCTATTTTTGCTCTCAGTGTCATATACACATCAAACCACCACTAAAAATACAACTTCTGTAATTCTAACTCTAATTCACAGATAAACAAGACTCCTTTAACATGACAGCTACAAGCATTCATGAGAAAATGTCTTCTAAGCAGACATGTAACAGAAGCCATATGCAGAGGCACATACCAGCAGCAGATAAAAATCTTACTACACTGAACTCAATTAACCCCAGATACGATTCTGTTCCATTTTCCAACACAAAACAACCACTATTCATAGGAGTCGGATTTTCACAAGCTAAAATCAGGTATGTGACTTAGTTTGATCTCAAGTGTAGTCACAAAGAGAAGCATTTGGGAAACTCTAGTGCGGTTGTACACCTTAAATAGGAAAAAAGACATTCACAGAACTTGGAGGGAGAGGGAGTTGTGTTTGAAAACACCACTCCCCCTTTACAAATGTACACAGTTCCTAAAAATTAAAACCTAAAAATCTATCACAGTCTGTGGCTTATCAGATTACAAAGCATATTCTTCTTCTGGTCATCGTGTTCCTGTTTTAGTGCTAGTTTTCACAATATTGTTATACTAAATTTAACATTTTAAAGACCTAAACCTTTGAAGTATTAAAGATATTCTGCTCAACATTTCAAAAGACAGTTCCAAAGACTGGAGAAACTGAGTGCCAGAGAAAGCAGCCTGCTCTTTGCAGAATTCAACTCCTGCAAGTCTTCAAAGGGTAGTCTCTGAATACAATGGATTGGGAAAGCAATGTTTACCATGCCATTAATCCAAAAAAAGTTCAAAACAAAAGTACAAGTAGATTGGGCTATCTCTCTGAAAATAATACTTTGCATGCCATAGTATTTTTCTCAATAAAATTTAAATTTGGCTAGAACATTACTTTGAGTTTTCTTTAGCAGACCTTCTTTGAAAGGTGGGAATTCTAAAGCATAGACTTCAGTTGTGAGTCATTACTATTGTTTCCTTTAAATTTTCTCACCGGCTCATCCTGCATCACTTCCCTTGTTCTCATGAATGAACAGCAGTAATGGAAACATACTCATTGATAAGAAAGACTGAGAAAACTATTGTGATGAATTTTCAAATACCATGGCAACAAAAATTTAACATTTAAGTTACTAATTTTGTTTCTTTGTTTAATAGGAACTTATTTAAAGTTTGCAGTTTGTGACTTCTTAACAGCAAATAAAATGCACCCATCTGGTGCAACATTGCTTTATGATCCATTACAGTAAAAAGGAAAGAGAATATGATATTAATCTTAAAATAATATGCCATTTGTGTAAAGTCAATACATCATTAGGACTTAATTTCCCTATAGCATCTCTATATTTCAGCACAAGGGGTAAAAATGCCTTTACATACCATAAAATCATACCTCCCTTCAAGATTAATGGACACTAGTCTCTATGTACATTAAGAGGTAACTCAACCCTATCTGTTGTGCTGTAGCCAAGCACACTGGGATAAATGGAGACTGAAAACTTAAGTTTTCCCTCTATAATTCATGCACACAATTTTTGTGTTGTGGATCCTTCATGCGTTACGCCTGTGGAAATCCCTTCAATACCAGTGGAATTTCTGAGCATGACACAAGGGCAGTACTGTCACATCACGCTCTGTCAAAGTGATGTTTTTCTTCAGCATGTTCCCCTAGTTATTGGGTCTCTCTTAATATTGGCTCTGGAAGTTTAAAAACAAAGAAAATCCCACAAAACAAACAGATGCCCCCCCCCCCCCCCCCCATTGAAACAATAGGAATGGACTAGTTTTACTAAACATGTGCAAGCTTAAACAGGTTGCAGTCTAGACATATTGTTAGTCAGCTACCAAGAAGCATGGCAGATGCCAAGACCTTTCAAGCTACACTTTCATGAAGGAGTACTATAACACAAACTCTGACTAGATAGATACCTAGTGCAATTGCTATTTCGGTCTAACTACCAATGGTCCTCAAAAACAACCGACCACAAATATTACCAATGGTCCTCAAAAACAACTGACCACAAATATTGCTAATGCTTTTCTCCTTTCATGATTATGAACACAAGGCTTTTAGGGAACAGATTTGTGACAACATTACCTCTCTTCTCATTAGTTGTTCTTTTATTGAGGAAAACTATATCAAAAATCTCCTTTCTCTCAGTATTAAAATCTTGCTTGTACACTTAAGACAAAAGCCCCTGATGCTATATGTAACATTGCCATCTAGTGACATACTGCAAGGGTGTTTTCTGCTGATAAACTATTCTCAATCACTTTTTTTTCTAATGAAATCTAGCTCAGTGTATTAGTTTAGTGTTAATAAGATTATTCAAACCATTAATGCAGTTTATAAGAAAGGAAATTTTATTATTTGATTGAGTTTAGAATATCTCTTACTGTGTATTTGCATTTCCATGCTTAGCTCTTCACAAGTCTGGTTGGTACCTTTTAATATTGCTAATGAAAGAGACCTTTATATCAGTAGGAAGTGGAAGTTAGTACTTCTTCCGTTGGAATGAGACAACACAGGACTGTTTGCATGGTTGCAGACCTTGTTGTAAGTGCTCTGAACAGCCACATGTGCTTTTACTTGTTTTACATTTAAAATTGAACCTTCTCCTGATGCGTGTCTTACCTGCCATTGCCTTAATCAATATCAGGTACTTCACAAACACGAGACGTGACAGCCTAAGTGGAAAAGTCAGACTTAATCAAAAAACGAACAGACAGGCACTGAGGCAACATAGACCCATTGCTGAGTTACAGTCCTCTCTTGCAAATCCCCTGCAATGGGGCTGAGCAGCAGAAGCTGCTTTAGTGTTATCATCTTGCTAAAGCAATAAAAGCTGTAGGGAGTCACAGTCAGACCCCAACCCTGGAATGCTCCCTTCCTTCAGCTTTACAAGCCCTGTGGTGTGCATCCCAGCCTTCCCCATCCCGGGGAGATTTCACTGCACTGCCTCTGGCTGCTCTTACAACAGGTTTATAGCTAATAGTCAGACAAAAAGAGGACATTTCCAAAGGGCTCATCATAATTTACACAAATTAATTGGTTGACAGGGCTATTGTTACTTGTCTCTTAATGTATTATTTGTTCCAAGCAAACTTTGAAATACCACTACTTGTCAAGTTATTTTGTGCTGGCAGGGTAGGATGCCCTGACCGAGCTCTTTTTAGGCTTTGGAGTCAGCTACTGATGGTGAGCTTCTTGCAGTCCAGAAGTGAATGAATGAGGTCCAAATGAAAGAAACTAAACCCTAACCATGGTAACCCTATAAGAAATACTGTGCACTATGAACCGATAAGTGCAGCGTTAAGCAGATAATAGTTGATTCTCTCCACCACTTACTTGATGCTACAGAGGCATCAGCTCTTGAGCCAGGGTGTAAAAGTTGGAGGAAGTGGTAAGATTTTCTTCCAAGTCTGTAACTGTTATGCAAAGTCATCTTCTGTCATATCTTGCCTGGGCACTTTCAACATGTGGCACTTTCGAAGAGGCTTAAAACCACTATTGATCTCTATTTGTAGCAGACCTAGTCTTCGTCTTCGCATTTTTGTTTTGATTAAAAAGAAATTCCTAGTGCTTGTGCATGAGGGAAAAAAACCCTACAACATTCTGAAACAGGTCCAGAAATGCCCAATAGATATAGTCCTCCCATTTTTTCACATATATATGTAATGCAATCTTTTCTTATGCCAGTTATTTAGGCCTTTTTTATTTGTAGTGGCCAAACACGGGTAGGGAGAGGATAAACACAGTGGTTTGTTTCTAATACAGAGGGAACTGCCAAGGCAGCAGTTCTTATTTCATGCTCAATTCTTTCTGTTGTTTTTAACCAAGACTGCTTTGAGTCTCATGTTGCTGCAGCACTAGCAACTGACTTGTATCTTGTCTCCTCAGCAAGCAGCTGTTCCCACTTAGCAGATGCTCAGAACACAGACATTTAACTTAAAGAACGGGGTCAATGCGGTTATCTGTATAGAAATACCACCCCACTTCAAAGGACAGCTATTTGTGCCCCACTGCCCAAATATTTAGGAAAAATATTTTTTTTCCTACAGGAAACAATCAACAGGAAAACAATAAATGCACAGAAAATTGCCTTAAATATATTCACAACAGCAGTGGAGCATCAGAAAGAAGATGATGTTGGCCAGTCTCGTAATTTTCTACAGCAACTCTTAACCATACAATTCAAAGTTGAAAAATTAGCTTATATTTTCAATGAATTAGGTTTCAAAGCCCTTATGAAGCAACCATCCATTGCTGTTATATATTGTAAAACTCTGTACCGTAGTTTTGTCTTTGCAACTTCTTCTTTGGTCCATGAAAGATTTGTAAAGGAGCCAAGAATAACAGCCTGGAGTGGAGTCGTGACTCCATCATAGACTTTAACTGCAAGGATTCTTTCATTTGCAACAGATGACTGGTCAAATCCCAGCGATAAACTAAATGTCATGAGACATGTAAAGTCTAGAGAAGACAAATACAAGGATGTCACTTACGTGCACATGTACATAATTTCAACTGATTTTTTTACCATATTATATATGACATTCATAAATATGTCAAGTATTTCTTTTAAAAGTCACATTAATATTAAGCCCATCACTGTTTAGCACGAAATAGCCTGAAAAGACATTAACTAAATTAAAATCTCTCAAGTCTAATGGGCAACAAGTGACACAACAACATTATATACCTAAATTTAAAATCCTATCTTCTTATATCCTACTGTGAAAATGGAAACATCTCAAGCTCAGTTTTTTGATAAAGTGAATGCCTGACATCTGCTGGTAATTATATGAACTGTATATTGTTGAATCAAACTGTATTTAGTTTAGTTTACAATCTAAGGAAGATGCTTTAGCATATACAAATTATTCAAATAAAAGTGTTAAATTATTACAATCATGATGTAATGAGGTTCCAAAAGTGAATTGGATAAATACTTGTTAGATGCAAGACAATGTCTTAGAAATTCCTATAAGATTTTCCTGCAGGAGTGATCAAATCCAATCCTCAGAAAAAACAGTTTTCCCCAACATGATTTTGTGCATATTATTTTTAATAAATTCACAGAAGAAGTTCTACCACTATTGTATTTCACATTCCCTTTTTTTCAGACTGAAATTTTAAGAAAGCTACTTTTAAACTACTCTAACATTTCAGTCCCGCTAACAAAAAATACAATTGCTAACTAAAACAAAAGGACTGCAGGAATGCTAATTAAAATCCTGATTTATAAAAAGTCTCATCTGTGACTAAAACATGTCTTTAAGAAGATTTTTTAGGAGCCAGAAAAGACATGGCAGAAAATGATGGAATCATAGAATGGTTTGGGTTAGAAGGGATCTTAAAGATCATCCAGTTTAACCCCCCCTGCCATGGGGGGTAGGGTGGGGTGGGTGTAAGTGATATTACACAATAGAACAAGCAGAAAAAAGGGACTGTCCAAAAACTGGTACGTTGAAGGCTTTCAGGCTTTTTACCCTTTCATGAGTTGCACAGTTATTTTTAAAAAATTTGAGGATATATCGATATAAATAAGTAGGACTCAGTTTTACAATATCTGAACACCTGTGATTTTATGAAGTAAGAGTGTTAACACGATGTCTTGGTAAAACAATTCAGAAAATAATTTTGTGTATGAAGGGGTCAGCATGCCAACATAATCTAGCTGGATCACAACAAAAAAATAGCAGAGAAAGAAAGAATATGCACAGGAAAATGGGAAATTGTAACATTTTATGAATTCTTTAGCATGGAGGTAGTAAATCAAATGTACAAAGTTTGTAAAAGTTTAGAGGGGGGAACTTTACCCCTCAAAAGTTACAAAGTTAACAACTGAGTTTTACTGAAAGCCTATATTGATCTCAAATAGCAGAACTCCTTCAGCCATAGAAACTGACCATTCCAAACAAAACCAAAGTTTTATTGGACAAGATTTTCTCTTGCCCTGTTGAAGTATCACCATGAAACCCATGAAATGGAGAGGGGGAAAAAAAAAAGTAAAAGCTATTGCCTCCATCCATTTTTTTTTTTCTCATTTTTCTTCTACAGCAACAAAAGCAATAAAATAGAATTAAAATCTGGTAGAACATCTGTTGAATCCCTGTATCATAATGTGCCGTTCTCATGGTGCACAACATTAAAGCTGCAGTTCGCTGCAATACTGCCAAAAAGAGAGTAAGGGGGGAGAGAGAGAGGGGGAGAGAGAGGGGGAGAGAGAGGGGGAGAGAGAGGGGGAGAGAGAGGGGGAGAGAGAGGGGGAGAGAGGGGGGGAGAGAGGGGGGGAGAGAGGGGGAGAGAGAGGGGGGGAGAGAGGGGGGGAGAGAGGGGGGGAGAGAGGGGGGGAGAGAGGGGGGGAGAGAGGGGGGGGAGAGGGGGGGAGAGAGGGGGGGGAGAGAGGGGGGAGAGGGGGGGGGAGAGAGGGGGGGGAGAGGGGGGGGGAGAGAGGGGGGGGAGAGAGGGGGGGGAGAGAGGGGGAGAGGGGGGGGAGAGGGGGGGGAGAGGGGGGGGAGGGGGGGGGGGGAGAGAGAGGGGGGGGAGAGAGAGGGGGGGAGAGAGAGGGGGGGAGAGAGAGAGGGGGGGAGAGAGAGGGGGGGAGAGAGGGGGGGGAGAGAGGGGGGGGAGAGAGGGGGGGGAGAGGGAGGGGGGGGGAGAGAGAGGGGGGGGGGAGAGAGAGGGGGGGAGAGAGAGGGGGGGAGAGAGAGGGGGGGAGAGAGAGGGGGGGAGAGAGAGAGGGGGGGAGAGAGGGGGGGGAGAGAGGGGGGGGAGAGAGGGGGGGGAGAGAGGGGGGGGAGAGAGGGGGGGAGAGAGGGGGAGAGGGGGGGGAGAGGGGGGGGAGAGGGAGGGGGAGAGGGAGAGAGAGGGGGGGGGAGAGAGAGGGGGGGAGAGAGAGGGGGGGGAGAGAGAGAGGGGGGGAGAGAGAGGGGGGGAGAGAGGGGGGGGAGAGAGGGGGGGGAGAGGGGGGGGAGAGAGGGGGGGGAGAGAGGGGGGGGAGAGAGGGGGGGAGAGGGGGGGGGAGAGGGGGGGGGGAGAGGGGGGGGGGAGAGAGGGGGGGGGAGAGAGGGGGGGGAGAGGGGGGGGAGAGAGGGGGGGGAGAGAGGGGGGGGAGAGAGGGGGGGGAGAGAGGGGAGGGGAGAGAGGGGAGGGGAGAGAGGGGAGGGGAGAGAGGGGAGGGGAGAGAGGGGAGGGGAGAGAGGGGAGGGGGAGAGAGGGGAGGGGAGAGAGGGGGGGGGGAGAGAGGGGGGGGAGGGGGGGGGGGAGAGGGGGGGGAGAGGGGGGGGAGAGGGGGGGGAGAGGGGGGGGAGAGGGGGGGGAGAGGGGGGGGAGGGGGGGGGAGGGGGGGGAGAGGGGGGGGAGAGGGGGGGGAGGGGGGGGGAGGGGGGGGGAGAGAGGGGGGGAGAGAGGGGGGGAGAGAGGGGGGGAGAGAGGGGGGGGGAGAGGGGGGGGGAGAGAGGGGGGGGGGAGAGAGGGGGGGGGAGAGAGGGGGGGGAGAGAGGGGGGGGAGAGAGGGGGGGGAGAGAGGGGAGGGGAGAGAGGGGGGGGAGAGAGGGGGGGGAGAGAGGGGGGGAGAGAGAGGGGGGGAGAGAGAGGGGGGGGAGAGAGAGGGGGGGGAGAGAGAGGGGGGGGAGAGAGGGGGGGGGAGAGAGGGGGGGGAGAGAGAGGGGGGGGGAGAGAGAGGGGGGGGGAGAGAGGGGGGGGGGAGAGGGGGGGGGGAGAGGGGGGGGGAGAGGGGGGGGGGAGAGAGGGTCAGTGAGTTTGAGTGTGAAAGTGATTGTGAGAGCGAGTGGGAGAGTTTTTATTTATAACTGATTTGAGAATCGTCACAAAATACAGCAACCTTTTCCATTCTCAAAGGCTTTAAAGAAACCAACTCAGGAATTTGCATCCTTGCTTTCTTCACCAAGATAAGAACAGTCCGCATCCTGTCCTGCTTGGTGGCTGAGAAGCAAAGAGCAAGGTACTGAAGTACATTTTACTCTTCTATGCAGGCCTTTCCCTCAGGTTAAAACAGAGCTGTTCTCTCCAAGAACCTGAACATAAACTCAGTGACCATTTCTTCTCTATCCTTCTAAAAGGCTTACCTCAGACATTACAAGTTCTTTTCAGTGGGGAAGGCAAGAAAAGCTTCAAGCATCATGTTAGAAGCTCAATTTTTGTTTTTTAAAATTCTGTTAACTGTTAGGAGGAATCTACCATTTCGGAGGAAAGAAGGTACATTAATCTCTGATTTTTTTGACTGCAGAGCCTTTTCTTCATGTTTAAACTATGTCTGTCATGGACAATCTTTATCCTCACTGGAAGAATACTGCCAGAGTATTAGAGTGAAGTGGCTGAATGCCAATCCACAAGACAGAAGTTTCAGCAAACATTTAAGGAATATAATTTATGAATAACCCAACCACATACTTGGCAATTAACAAAACAACTTCACACTTTTCCCAATTATCTGTTAAAAATATATTTTTTCCCTTCTGTCCAAAAATATTCCCATGAAAATAATTTTTTAGTTTTCTAAGAAAAAATTGTTTGTAAAAAGACAAAGTACTTTTCTGGAAAATTTTTCACCACCACATAGAGAATGTACTAAATAGTCACTTAGGGATAATTCAAATATTTAAGATCTCTATTTAAAAGTAAGTTGGCTTCCTCAAAATCTGCCAGTTCTTAGGTGAACTCACAACAAAGGAGGAGACCCTGCTCCAACCTTTTGCATCTCTCTCTTGAAAGGTCTGTCACACTGTAAATCACAAATTTTTCCTATTACTTTCTCTGATTTACAGCACCAAGAATCTTACTTTTAGTTTCAGACTAATTTTGCTCTTTTTGAAAGTTCCTAGCACATTCAGAACATTCAACATCTGGCAAACTTCTATCAGATTTTATTTGAACACATACATGTAGACTAAGAACTACTGCAGGAAGGCCATAGTGGCAAGCACTCCTGGATATATGATTAGCAAGAAACACCAGTGTCAATCAGCACAAACCACCATTATTGCCAAGAGGCAATCCTGCCACCATGTTTCTTTTTTCTGTCCTCCCAACTATGTCAAGCATTTGCAGCTGAGGCAAGTGAAGGACACCAAAAACAGGATGTGTAGCCAAAGAAAGGCCACTTCTTCAGTAGTGGTGCTGACTGGAACTGCTTCACACTGCTTGGTATCTCTCCAGGTTGATATAAATCTGCATGGGGACTTGCATGTACTCTCATATCCATATTCAAGCTGGGTAATCCACATACATTTCTTTATGTTCCCATGAGGAATTCTCTGTTTCTTAAGTGTTTACCCAGACTGTTTTGGATTACATCTGTTCCATTCCTTGCTATGGAAGGGCCCTCTAACATTAGTTGTCCCAGCACCCTCTGGAAACAAGTGTGTTCATTCTTCCTGCTGAGTAAGTGGTTGCTTTGTAACAGATTTCTTTACCTAAAGCTTTTACTTTTCTTACTGACTTATGCTTACTAGCTGAAAAAATTTCTTTCAATTCTTCCAGGTAGCTGCATTATAAGCAGTTCTGAAAATGTTTTATAATTCAGAACTGCATGTGGGCTACAACAATGGCTCTCAAGATCCTACAGGCTGTAACTGTCTGTTCTCAAAGTAGCTATTGGCAGTCTTAGAAAGGACCAAGCTTACGTTACAGTAACACGCTATGCAAATGCTGTAAAACAGAATAGCCATTTCCTTCAGACACTCACAGAAAGTGACTCCAGAAGGTGTATTTGAGTTCTGCACAGATTAAGCAACTATCATAATATCTCAAAAAACCCCACAGTAACACTATCTTTTGGTTTAAAAATGTTTATTTAAAAGATTAATACCCATACCCAGATGGCCAGGAGAAAGAAAGAAAAAAAAACTAAATTCAAAATTCTTCATTTTTCCCCCCAAAACTCTGCCATTTACCATCCCCTTAAGTTTCAGCTTCACTGTTTTATTAAAAAACCAAAACAACTGAACTTCCATTTCCTTTTCCTATGCTATTAGACCTGAAGAAATTAAGTACCTTCCACTGAAGGGTTGCATGGGATGCAAGAAGAAACCGCAATAAAATTTATTCACAACATACAAGTACAAAAATATCCTGCTTAGGATTCAGTATTATAATTTAATAACTTTTTGTTGTTTCATAGGTATCCGGGAAAGGTACGGACACGTGTCCTGATCCTGTTACAAGAGGTAGAATGCCAGCATTTGGTACAACGTTCCAGGAGAGAGTGAAAGTGACGTTCTTGTTTCCCCTGCAAAAGCAACAAAGGACTATCAACACAAATACTCAAACTAAACAATTTATTTAATAATTACTAATACTAAATAAATTAGGATACAAATTGTTTCTGGATCAGGAAAGCAATGGGCTTTTAAAATCTTATTTAGCTACTTCATTTTCTATTTTCTAGATAAGACTTTTTTTGTTTTTACTGTTACCTAACTCCTTTGGAGTTGAGTGCATCACAGAACCAATTCTACACAGACATGAATATTGGAAGCAGAAACCCAGAAGCCTATTGCTCATATTAGCATTACATCTTCTAGTCTACAGCAGAAACAGGATATCTCATATCCCAAAGTCATCTTCTAAAAATCCCGCTACAAATATGTAACAGATCAACAGAATATCAGACAGAATATAGGTACCTTAACACAGCAATAAAACCACACAAAATGCAAAGTATGCAAGTTGGTGACAACACCATGAATACTATTAATAAAAAAAGGATATACTTACTTAAGACCATTTCCATCATCAAAGAAAAAGTACTTTGACTTCATGTCTTTTAAGAACAGCCTTGGGTTATCCCCTCTCAAGATGACCTTGTCCCAAAGGACCACCTGGTTTAGAGCCTAAAAATACAACTGTAATTAAGCCAGCAAGATACCTTACGAGATCATACTCAAGTCACTGGAATTTCAAAGTATTATTTATCTAAAACCCCTGAAGCTGAAGTACATGCTTGCAATCTGTAACTAATTTAACAAAGTAATACTTTTCAGGGAGGGAAACCAGTACCACTACACATTTAAGTGTGGCAAAGAATAAATGGAAACAACAAATAATAGCTCAATAGAACATAAGAAAGCCATTTAAATAAGTCATAAGCTTTCAAATACGTACAAAGTACGATGGGATTCCCTTTTGAATTGCAAAGGTAAGTTGCTTTTAAAGCAGTATTTAGACTGTTTCAAATAAAGAACAAACTGATCTATCATGACACTGCTTAGGTATTTAACATTTTTCCAACTTAAAAGGAAAAAAAAAAATCTACATGAATTACCTGAATTCAAAAGGCTTGATTCCAAATTCTTAAATATGTTCTTTCAAGTAGTTAGGTGCTAAACAGCCTTGTTTAGTAACTTATGGAACAACTATATCTTTGCAATGTGACCACAGCAGCTTAAACTAGAACCCAGTGGTACCATGGCAACACAGTATTTCACTGAAACTCTTTATTTCCATAGGCTGTCCACATAGCTCCTATCAGACCAGTGAAAAAAGTCTTCAGCTATGCAAAGTGAAATATCAGAAACAACCAATTTAAAGGATGCGGCAAGGTCAATCACGTATGACAAGATAACAAAATGCATTATGAGGCAACAGTAACTGGTACCAGCAAACACTTCTGTGATCTATGAAGAAAAGTACCACCACACCTGACCAGACCACTGTATCTTGCTTCAAACAGCAGTCACATGCATAACATTAGGGAAAAGAGGGCAAATAGGTGAAAATACCTCATTTACAGTACACTACAGTAAGCAAACAACACAGTATGTGTTACTTTTCTCCCACTCCACTAAGTACATATTAACTTAGATGAACTTCCCACCCTGCAGTTAAATTGTCAAGAAAATAAGTCATGAAGGCCAGTAAAGGCAGCTTAAGCTAGAAGGAAATGCTGGTGTCTTAACTCTTCCCAGGAGATCTTCAGAATGTTAAAAATAGCTGCAGTACAAAATGAGTAATTGCTTCCATTTTCTTTTTGATACTTACATTTTTTTTCGTTGAATATTCTACAGATAAATATACAAACAATTGTTTAACATTCCAGTCAAATATACTCTGCAGATGTATGCCAGTTAAGAAAAATACCATATTGTACTTAAATAACATTGTTATATTTTTACTAAATAGAATATGGTAATTACAGTGAGTTATTACATTTCAACATATCTCACGTTATTTTTAAATCAAAGCACTTCAGGGACTTCCAACATAGATGGGAAGTTCCAACATGGAGGTTTTTTGGTGCATGGCTTTTTTCCAACTTATTTATGAAATATAAAAGTTATTTCCTCCAATTATTTAAGAGTTCTATATTTGATAACACAAGCTAGTAACCATAATCTGCTGCTAAACAATGTATTATAAAACCTTAAACATGAAAGACAAGACAGAATTCTTCAGTAAACATCTTGAAAGTGATTATTTACTATCAAAGAAACCCAATATCCAACTGTGGATCAAGATACCATAGCATCAAACAATGAATACATACAAAATTGGTAGAATATAGAGAGTTCAAAGAGCCTGAAATACCCACATCAGAGAAATTAGTAGACGGGAAGTATTTTATATTGGTAGGGTCACCAGGAATAAGTAGATTTAATTACCTACTTTCTACAAAGAAAGTCAGCTTATTAGCCTGGAACAAAACTCTGCTCAGATTTTTGACCATTAGTAAAGAACCGAAGACTGCTGTTTGAGACTGACAGTACAATAAAGCTGATATTGTAAATACCTGTCTGTTGTTTATTTGGCAATAAAAGGCACCATGTGTGACTGCTAAGAAAAAGACCCTTTTAAAAGATTACAGCTAATCTTTATTGTGAGTTATTTCACAGCCCTCTTTTTTATTGTATTTGCCAGTATCTCAAAAAATGAATGAAACATTCTCAGCCCACCTCAAAATCTGTTCTATCTTTTTCCACTCATCCCAAGACTAAATCCTGGTTTTAAGCTGCTAATTCAAAAGCTAAGTAAGGAAAGTATTAAATAATTAACTACTATTGCTGCAATAATAGCTGGAGCCTTTTACTTGAAAATTTTTCACCATCTAACCCAAAAAACCAAACGAGATTCTTAAGATCTCCATTGCGGAACTTCTTACCACTTTCTAAAGGTAGACATGAATTAAGTAAGCTAAAAAGAGTTTGTGAAAACTATCTCCTCCACTTTCCTTTCCCTCGTTTCCTTTTCTAACTGTCTTTTTATTTAATTCTCCTTAGGAATAACAGTTGGTTTCCTTAGTTAAGAGAGTGCACGTACCAGTGTCTCTTTACAAATGCTGTCCAAGAAAACCTACTAAGAAGTTATACTTTATAACCCTACACACCACAATGTTTATTTATGCCAGGCATGAAAGATTAAGCCAGTTTTGAAAAAAACCCACATTTTAAACCACTACTTCTATTAAAAGTCATTAAAACACAGAATCTTTACATGCACATACTGCATATGAACCTTTGTGTAAGAACACTACTTTTAGAGGTCCCATCCTGCCTCACTTTGCCTCCCTCTATATAAACTGCATATAACTAATCTACTTCAGAATTTTTAGTCTTGGGTTTTAATACATTCAGTGATAAAACTCAGACTTAGGAGTTCACCTCTCCTGCTTCCAGCTGTTAAAAAAAAAAAAAATCCCCTTTATTCCTTTGCAACACACACCTGTAAAAATCTGATTAACCTGTTTATCCAGCATTCACATGAATTCCAGATTTGTGTTTTGTTTGGTTTCCTTACACAATGTAGTATTCTCCAAAATAGGGAAACAAACACAGAGGTAAACAATGTCTTGCCTAATGCAGTGACAAATAACAGCAGACAGAAAAATCCCAGGAATCTTAACCAGGCTGCAAAGCAAGGCTTAGTGCAATCACCTGAGGTGAAGTATACTGCCTCATATTTGGTGCCCACTTCTGCAGAAACATACAGATTGTTTTGTCATATCAAGATGCTAAATCCTAAGACTGATTCCATTCTGCTGTCAAAAAAAACTATCCAAAATAAAACCAAAGAAAAACAACCACACAGAACCCTCTTTCCCCAGCAAAAAGCAGACTAACAGGGAAGCAGAGAAAAAGAAAAGAAAAGCTGCCAAAAGTTAACAGCAATAAGAAAGAGGTCGAGAAGTAATGCAATAAATTCTGCAGTACCTCATATATTTCCCAAGGAATGTCATACTATTCAATGTTTAAGATTTGATAGTTAAACATCTAAGTAAGTGGAACACTACAAGGTCTCTGGATTTTTAAAGAAAGACAGGTACTTCTACACAACTATTATGTAGCCAGAACTCTGAAAGCCTCAAACCAAAATGAGTCTGAGAGGTGCATCGGAGTTTATAGATTGAATATGGCAGTCAAATAGTATGTTATATAAACCCTATAATTAATTCACACCTCAAATCATCAATACAAACTTTAGGTAAAGGTAATACTGTTCGGATGTTAAACTGCACTTCCCATTATTAGATACAGTGCATTTCACTGTAGAGCTTAATTTTAAAAACAAGTAATAAAAAAAGAGAGAAAACAACTTGCCCCCCGTCATCTACTAAACACAGAACAGCTATTTCAAGTTCTCTTTTAGTGCTCCATGCTATGTAAAACACTACTTCTCATTGCTTTAAATTTAGATTTTGAAGACAAATTTCTAGTTTTCTTCAAGTCCTGAATATTTCAAGATTATAAGGTAACAAAAATAAATGTCAAGATGTTCTTATTTCAAAATGTTTGCAAACCATTTTTTCCATTAAGGATATCTGCAGTAATGTCAAATGTGACGAATCCCAGATCACTTCTTTCTCTAGGTCCAGTGAAATCATCTACATTTTTTCTAAGACAAAACAAAACACAAGATTATCCTTTCTCATTATTTCTTTTCATGCATTACACAAAATATTATTCTTATTATATAATTCCCTCATCTATTTTCTGTACTTTCTTTTAAATACTTTTGGCTAAGACGTAATCAACATTATAAAATAAAACCTGTCCTCCAACAATTACAAAGCCTCAGTCTAGAAAGACAGGCCTTGCCACCACACTAATATAAGTTACACAAATAGCCTATAGACTTTTCCTGCTAACAAAAACTGCATCTATTGGTACCTAAACTGCACTACATTTCATTTTAGTAAAATACATGTTGGCCACCCACAAATATATAAAACTGACTGGAATATTGGCAGCATAGCTGTCTACTGGCAACGATTTTCAATATTATTTCTCAACTTTCCATTAAACAAGAAGCGTCTAGTGCTTAGACTAGTACAAGACACTTAAACCATTCTGGTAAAACAGAGTTTATGTTTGTATGTCTCTAGTTCACACAGCTTACAAGATTGCTCCCTGGAATGTATTTAAGTAGCAATACAAAGAAAATGCTTATTTTCTTCTACATTATGGAAAATCACATTGTTTTAGAAGACTTCATTACAAATCCACATTTGGAGGAATATCTGATATTGCCATAATAAACTATATTACAAAAAGAAACTCTGAAATAACAGAGACACAACATACACTTTGAATATTCACAAAGCTTATCCATTTCCCAAAAGTACCCTCTACAAAGAGGAAAACCATAACCAAGCTGGCAATCAGCTATGAACCTTAATGCCTCAGATAACACAAATTTTATGAATTATTAACTTCCTAGTTACATTTATTCCAATTTGAAAACTATCCCATTAAAATATCTTTTCATTAAAACTCAGTTTGGCAACCCCAAAGAAAAAAAAAATTACCAGCAGAAAAAACACTTTTGCAGACTTTTGCCCTGCTATGAATTTCTATCCCTTTGCAAAAAGAAATAATTTTGTAAAGTAGGAAGCCTTACCAAGCACTTGACTGAAATTCTGAATCACTGTCAGTCTGGTGGAGTAATGGGCCTAAAACTTGGGGTCTGCAAAACTTTGTTGTTCAAGAAAACAACAAAGGTATAACACCTCTGATTGACAACACATCTGTGCAACACAGATGGCACTGGCAGTATATCTTTCATCAAAATCAGGCACTAGTACGCTGTCACTGAAACACTCAAAAATAGGCTTTTATGCCAGTTCTATGCTGTTTGCAGCCCTCAATCTAACATGAATACATGGCTTATTTTCCTGAGGTATTAAATGAACCCAAAAGGTGACAGCGGTTTCCAGTTTTATTTACATTCATCTCCCCTTTCAAACCCTGCTGTTAGCCATCCACTTGTGCCACTGACCTCATGGTGGCTCCAAAGCTCCGTGAGCTGCTTTACCCCACTAGCTTGGCCAAACATAAACCAAATCAAATTCATCAGCTGAGTTAAAGCAGCTCAGTAAATTATCCTATGAACCTGATCCCCCGTGCAGCTCTGGTAAAGGACCAAGTGGCCAGAAGCAGGAGCAAAGACCTCCACTGTTTGGTGGCAGTAGCAGCTGCTCGGCTACTTGCGAAACTACCGCCCTCCACAACACACATACTTAACTTGATGGGAGTTCTCGGTGATAAAGGAAAAAAAAGAACACAGAATTGAAAAATGGTTCTCCTAGGACAAGTTTGCATCAGCTCATTGTGTCATGTAGGCAACAACATTTGCTGTGGTATTACAGATTCTACACCTGCTGCATTTCACAGGGAGATAAGTCACCCCAGTCAGTCCACTGTCACAGAGCTTGAAAGAAGAAAAAAACGTTACTATAGGAAAAATCTATTAATTAAGAAGAAATATGCTAGGGAAATAAAACGCATAGAATTATAGAATGTTTTGGGTTGGAAGCAATCTTAAAGATCATCTAGTTCTATCCCCTCTGCCATGGGCAGGGACACCTCCCACCAAACCCAGCTACTCAAGGCCCCATCCAACCTGATCTTGAACACTTTCGGGGAAGGGGCATCCACAAGTTCCCTGGGCAACCACCCTCATTGTGAAGAATTTCTTCCTAATGTCCAATCTAAATCTTCCCCCTTCCAATTTAAAGCCATTACCCCTCGTTCTATCACTGCTACTTGCCCTTGTAAAAAATCCCTCCCTGGCTTTCCTGTAGGACCCCTTCATGTACTGGAAGGACACTATAAGGTCTGCTTGGAGCCTCCTCTTCTCCAGGATGAGCAACCCCAACTCTCTCAGCCTGTCCTCATAGCACAGACATGCTCACTAAGGTCCCTGCTCCCCCAAACCGTCAAAATCAGTACGCCCGACTCCCCTGTATGTCACTCCCTTACAGAAAAGGCGGCCTGTGCCGCCTCCATCACCCCAGGGCGGCCCGCGGCAGCCCTTCTGCCTGCCGCTACGACTTCCTCAAGGCGGAACAGCAGAGGGGGAGGTGCTGATCCCCTCTCTCTAGTGACCAGCAATAGGACACGAGAAAATGGAATGAAGTTGCACCAGAGTAAATGCAGATAGGATGCTAGGAAAAGATTCTTGACTGAAAGGCTGGTCGGTCCACTGGAACAGGCACCCCAGGGCAGTGGTCAGGCACACCAAGCCTGTCGGAGTTCAAGGAACATCTGGACAACGCTCTTAGTCACATGGTTTAGTTTTAGGTAGCCCTGCAAGGACCACAGAATGGCCTGGGTTGGAAAGGACCCTCACAGGTCATCCAGTACAACCTCCCTGCAGTAAGCAGAGACACCTTCCACTGGATCGGGCTGCCCAGAGCCCCATCCAACCCGGCCCTGAACACCTTCAGGAACGAGGCATCCACAACCTCTCTGGGCAACCAGTGCCTCATCACCCACACAGGATAACGTTTCTTCCTAATATTTAATCTAAACCTTTCGTGTTTTAGTTTAAAACTACTACCCCCTGTTTTATTGCTGCAGACCCTGCTGAAAAGTTTTCCCCCATCTTTCTTATGACCCCGCGCTGAAAGGCCGCAACAAGGTCTCCTCAGAGTCTTCTCCAGACTCAACAAGCTCAACTCAAATCAGGGAGTTGGACTCGATGATCCTTATGGGTCCCTTCCAGCTCGAGTGAGTCCGAGTTCACGGAGCGCGCCGGCGGGCGGCCCCGCCCCAGCTCCCGCGCCGGCGTGGGGCTCCCTCATTGGCCCGTGCGGGAGCGGGCGGGGAGCGGAGACCCCCGCGACCCCGGCCCAGCGCCCGCCCCTCCCGCAGCCACCGGCGCCCCCCCAGCTCCCGTTAGCGGGAGGAGCTGCATTTCCCAGACAAACCCTTCCCCCTCCCCAGCCACCGCCCAGCCCGGCCCCCCCCGCCACTCCCCTCACTCACAGCACGACCCGGGAGATGGCGATGCTGACGGGCACGCTGCGCTCCTTAAAGGCGGTGGTGATGAAGCAAGCGAAGGTGAGCGCCGCCATCACGCTCAGAGAGAAGGCGAAGAGGGAGTTAGCCCGCGACAGCACCGTGTTCATCTCCCCGGCCGCCGCGCCGCGCAGGCTCCCAGGCTCCAGCAGCCGCTGCTCGGGGGGCGAGGGGGCGGCTCCAGCGGCGCTGGGAGGCGGTGGGACACGCGCGACGGCGGCGGCGCCTCAGCTGGGGGCGCGCGTGAAGAGGGGCGCGCGCACGGCCGGGGGGGGGCGGGTCACGGCCGCGCCCAGAGCCCGCCCAGCGGGGCGGGGCCGCGCGCCTACCGTACCGCGCGTGCGCCTGTGGTGGGCGGGGGGAGTAGAGATCCCGCCTACTTCCGCCAGCCATTGGGCTGCTCGGGGGCGTCGGCCCAGGTCCCGCCCGCTGATTGGCGGTGGCGCCCGTCGCTCACAGCCCCCGCCGCTTCCGTGTCTGCCTTAAGCGGGCAGCCGTGTTCCCTTTGAGTCTCGCTGTCCCTGGGGCAGCCTTTAGGCTTGATTGCGTGGAGAAAGAACTGCGCTGTGGCCTTTGGCTGTCGCATATCATAGAATGGTTTGGGTTGGAAGGGACCTTGAAGATCATCCAGTTCCAACCCCGCTGCTATGGACAGGGACACCTCCCACCACACTAGGCTGCCCAAGGCCCCGTCCAACCTGGCCTTGAACATTCCTAGGGAAGGGGCACCCACAGCTTCCCTGGGCAACCTGTGCCAGTCCCTCACCGCTGTGACTTGGGAGAATGAATTGTGTTGTGCCTTTCAGCTGTTGCACGTCAAAGCTGACGGCAATAAAAGAGCCTGTAGGTTTTTGCATGGGCCACACCTCAAGTACCATGTGCGGCTTTGGGCACTGCAGTATAAAAAGGACATCAAGCTACCGGAGTGTCCAGAGGAAGCCACAAAGCTGGTGAAGGGTCTATAGTGGAAGTCGTATGAGGAGCGGCTCAAGTCACTTGGTCTGTTAAGTCTGGAGGAGACTGAGGGGGAACCTCATAGTGTTTTGCTTCTTCCCCACAAGGGAAGGAGGAGGAGCAAGCGCTGATCTCTCTCTGGTGGTCAATGATCGGACCTGAGGGAATGGCAAGAAACTGTACCAGGGAATGTTTAGGTTGAATGTTAGGAAAAGCTTCTTCACTCAGAGGGTGGTGGAGCACTGAAACGGGCTCCCCAGGGAAGTGGTCATGGCATCAAGCTTAACAATATTCAAGAAGCATTTGGCCAGTGCCTTCAGACATATGGTGTAAATTTTGGGGTTGTCCTATGCAAGGATTGGAGTTGGACTTGATGATCCTTCTGGGTCTCTTCTGACTCATTCTCTGATTCTGTGACAAGATGTACCTGCTTGTTGGCATCCTGTGTAGCTCTGGGTGGTTTGTTCAGTGAGTGAAGGCTGCAATAGCCTGCCAGTCCATACCTATCTCCACAGCATGGCTGTGGAAGGTCCCCAGAGCTCACTCCCAGCCAAGGCCTCTCAGGGTAGCATGTGGGACACATCCGTATTCCCCCAGAGTGGTCCCTGATGGAGAGTTGCCTGGAGTTTGGTACCCTCACTATGAATGCTAGCACTATGTGTGTCCTAGTTCTTCCTAACTTTGGAATAAGGGGATTGTCATGTAAAGGAGCTTTTTTGTGAATTAATTGTTTGCCACCTGCTATGTTTCAAAGTGCTATGTTTCAAAGGTATTTGGTTTTAGAGGAAAGTTGGCTCTAGTGGATTTTTGCATTTATGTAACAAAAGGGAAATAACATTATAGGTGAAGCCTTGAGTTTTCACTTGTCTGTATCTTGCTTTTGCTACCATTGTGCCTTGCTGTTCAGTATGTTTTTTCTTACAGGATGTTCTCTTTCATGTCCATTTTGTTACATACATATTTGGTATGTAAATCATGTTGTCTAGAAACTTCATTTAGTGGCTGGGAACCCTTTTTCTTTACCAGATGGCTCTGTGATCCCACACTGTTCACAGGATAAGGCAAATTTTCACCCTGCTTCTCTGAGTTGGTTGAGATTTCACTTCATAATGGTGCTAGTAAATCTTAGCTTATGTAATGAGGTGGTTTCTAACTCCTCATCCTAGGCCCCAACATCTTGTGTCTGTAACTGGTGTGAGAGAGCATGCTCCATGTGGCATGATTTTCTCTCCCTTTCCTTCTAAAATTTTGTACAGTAAGCCTAAGTGAGGAAAGTATTTTTTCAAGAGCCTATACAATGTTTTGGGCTTGGTTTGTTTTTTGGTTTGGTTTTGGGTTTGGTTTTTTTTTCATAGTTCTCTGTGTTAGTACACCAGGCCTGATTAACACGTATTTCCTGAGGTAGACAACAGGTGTCAGTAGTGGTTCAGTTATATTTAACTTTTTCCAGCCCTAAATTTCCACTGCTGTAAATCTGCGAAGTAGGAAAAGGCGCTCAGGTACCGGGGTCTAAAAAGGTTGAAGGGGTCATGTTGACTGAAAGGATAAGGGGAAGCAGGTATGGACTGTCAGGCTGTTCTGTGTGTCTCTGCATTTGCCATAATGAAACTGGCCACAGGCCCAAAGAGGATAGACTCCTTAGCAATGTTCTCATGATAAACTCTTTGCAGGTTTGTGTTTGGTAGTTCTCAGCCTTCCTGATATTCCAGAAAAGTTCCAGAAACACAGAGAGCTTCTTGTGTAAAGGTTTTTGTTGATCTGTTCTTATTTTATGTTTCGATTTGCTCGTCAAAACATTAACTGTTGTGAGGTAAAGTTTTGTGATTTATGGTCTAGAATTTAGTATTACTGAAACCTTGCATAACTGTTACTGAAAAGTGAAGAAGACTTAGAAAAGAAGACTTAGAAACAACAAGGAAATATTCACTGCAAACTGAGTAACCCAATCATTTCAGAAGTTGTGAAATCTCTACTATAATCAGATCGAAATGTGAACACTATTCTTGTATCTCTAAACAAAAGGCTCCATTGCCTTCCCTCTTTCTTTCAATTCTTTTAATTGCTATTTAGAGTTTTTCATTAGATATTAAACAACTCTGATGTTGAGGAAAACTTAAGTAACTAAGACAGAACTTGTGGGAGTAACATAGTGAATTTCCGAAGCAGCAGTCAGGTACCTGAAGAAAGCCAAACAACCAATATGCGAAATTCATATTAGCATGTCTTTTAAAGACAAGTGAATAAATATGGCTGTTGCTCATGTAGTTTTAGGTTATTTTAGTGGAAACCTTAAATAATTGTCATTTAAAAGCATAGTATGCAGGGAGGACTGATGGTATAGTTCATTCAAGCATTGACATGTTGTTTCAGAACAAAGAAACCTGTAGCTTTTTAATGACTGAGAATGGCTCTTCTGGAATTTGAATGTTACTGCTTTATTTACGTCTTCCTTTTGTTTGTTTGCTTATTTATTTAGAAATGGCTATTTAATAAGAAGATGTGACATTTTGAAGTTAATGAAAGAAAAGAGAATTGTAAAAACTGCAAAAATACCAGGTTCAGTTATATTAATTTTGATTAGGGTTAAGTGAAAAAGCAGTTCAGATCTGAATTGAGTTTGGTCTTCTCTGGACCAAAGTTTGTGTTCCCTCACTTTTTTTCTTTTCATTCCCCCAAAACAGTTGCACAAAGTCTGTACTTCAGTCACCACTTCTCATATTTTACAAAGACAGAGTGTTATCTGGTTTGTGCTAATGAGCTTCAGTTCCTGTTTGTAAAAGGACTCGGCAGCTGTTGTCTTCCAGTCACACCAATTTATGAATTTCTTGTAGCTATCAAATAAATATGATCTGCTTGTTTTTCTTTGCCTAAGCATAGATGCATAATATCCTTAACTTATTAATGGTATTATTGAAAAGAGTGTTTAATATTTTTTAAAAGTTGGGTTTTTTTGGTATGTCTGTCTTTTTTTGCCTCACCTTTAATGTTAACTTAAGGTAGTATTTTGCACAACAACATACATAAGCAAATGCATTTTAGAATAGTTGCTCCATGTCTAGATTATTCAGTTCAAATGATTTCAATAGGAAGTAATAGAACAAAGTGCTTACTTAAAGAACATACATCAAGGAGGAAAAACCATAAACAACATTTGGTAACTTCAGATGAGTCATGTAAAACTTTAACCATTGTTGATTAGCATCCCATACACCTTTTAAAATACAGGTTCTAATATGCAGGTCATTTTTCATGCTGAATTAGACATTGCCGTTTTAGTAGCTCAGGCTTCTCAGCATTTTTGAGTCCTTCATCAAGCACTGTATGCTTAAATCAGAAACTCGTATCTAGAGCTAGTGGCTTCTTACTAATTTGATTTGAAACACTGCTTCAAAGTCTTTTTGTTTTAGAAGTTTGTTCTAGTGGGTTGTTTTTAATAATGTATAAAAAACAATGCCTTCTCAAAGCACCTGAAAGTCCCTCTGCTTGAAATCATATTAAATTGTCTTCTCTTATATTTGTTATTAGCCAGAATTGTCAAAACCAGGATGACTATCTTAACTACTCATTTATTTTTAGCCAGATCTCTTATACATGAAGAAGGATGTCCAGGTGAAGTGTAATGCAAATAATTCCTTATGCTGTATTGCATATCTCATCTTTAAAAAAACATTTTGACTTTCAAACATTTAGATGCATCTCCAAAATGTGGAAAAAGACTGTTAAGAGTAACTGTAACGTAATTTGTACCATGAGTATAATGAGCCTATATTTGTATCATGAGTATTATTGAGCCTATATTAATCTAATTTAAGGATATTACTTTAAAAGCTTTAATTAGAATTACTTTTATTTTTCAGAACTAAAGACACAGGATATGCTGTAAAGAACTCATATTTCTAAGTGATTTGCAGTCTTTAATATTTAAAAATGCCTTCAAAGACTAAATATTACACAGCTGTGTTATTTGCCTGACAAAATTAAGCACACCAGTCTTCTAAAATGTTGAGATAAAACTGCTAGGTTAAAAAAAATTTATTAATGTAGTTATGTAATTAATCATAGAAGACAGAGCATATTATTTTCTAAAAGTTACTCCCTTGAGTTATGGGTAAATTGCACTAGATTTCACAAATAATTTCTATTAGTGTCAACAAGTGCCGCTGCTGAATACTTTCTTTCTGCATTTGCCAATGCACAGTAAGGCATTAAAGGGCAGGCTACTTTGTCAGAACACTGGAGTTTGAAATAAACCACTTTTACAGTCATTATAAATGGAAATATTGCTATCTTGAATATACTGGTTTTGTTCTTTAGAAATTGTAACTGACTGAGCTACATTAAAAGGGAATTTAGGACCGCAAATTCCAGCATTTGAAGTTTTTAAAATGGCTTTAAAATTAAAACAGTTTGTTTGCATAAATGAGCAATGCATACTGGAGAAATTATAACATTGTTCTTGTTGTATTTGTTGGGAATATGTTAGTATGTCAAACCTGGGGGATCCTTATCTTAAAATAAAAAAAAAACCCTAACATTGTTAATCTGCAGTGTAGCTTGGTGCTGGTTTCCCATGTGCTATGCTAAAACCTTAAATGTTACAATAATTATATAATAATGCTATCCCTTTTGTAGCCTTTAAGTGAATGAACATTCAGTAGTTCATTTCAATTAGGTTTGTTATCCACATTTTGTATTAAAGAAAGATTATATCCCTAACTAGTCTCAGGATTGTTTTCATCAGAATATCTGAGTGTTTGTTAACTGCAATTAAGTCATCTTCAGAATACTCCTTGAGTGGTCCTAAACCCATTTCACAAGTAAGGAAATGAGACATTGAAATTTCATTCCCCAAAGTAAAAACTATACAGGAAATATGAATGCCCAGACTAAGCCACTGCTCTTTCAGAATCACAGAATCATAGAATGGTTTGGGCTACAAGGGACCTTAAAGGACCTATTTTCACTCTCTTGCCATGGGTAGGGACACCTCCCACCAGACCAGGCTGCTCAAGGCCCCATCCAACCCAGCCTTGAACACTTCCAGGGAGGAAATATCCACAGCTTCCCTGGGCAAACAGTGCCAGTATCTCACCCTTACCATGAAGAATTTCTTCCTAATGTCTAATCTAAATCTTCCCCCTTCCAATTTAAAGCCATTCCCCCTTGTCCTATCACTGCTACTTGCCCTTGTAGAAAGTCCCTCCCCAGCTTTTCTATAGCCCCTTCATGTACTGGAAGGCTGCTAAAAGGTCTGCCGGGAGCCTTCTCCAGGCTGAACAACCCTAACTCTCTCAGCCTGTCCTCATAGCAGAGGTGCTCCAGCCCTTTGATGATCTTAGTAGCCCTCCTCTGGACCTATTCCAACAGCTCTACATCCTTCTTATGTTGGGGATTCCTGAACTGGCCACAATACTCCAGGTGGGGTCTCACAAGAGCAGAGTAAAGGGAGAGAATCACTCCCTCAGCCTGCTGGCCACGTATTTTTTGTTGCAGCCCAGGACACGATTGGCCTTCTGGGCTGGGAGCGCACATTGCCAGCTGAAGTTGAGCTTCTCATCAATCAGCAACCCTGAGTCCTTCTCCGCAGGGCTGCTCTCAGTCACATCAGCTCCCATCCTGTATTGATACTGGGGGTTGCCCTGACCCAGGTGTAGGACCTTGTACATGGCCTTATTGACCCCCATGAGGTTCACGCAGGCCCACTTCTCCAGCTTGTCCAGGTCCCTCTGGATGACATCCCATCCTTTTGCTGTGTAAACGGCTCCACTCATCTTGGTGTTATCTGCAAACCTGCTGAATGTGCACTCGATCTCGCTGTCTATATCATTGCTGAATATATTAAACAGCGGTGTTCTGAGTACAGACCCCTGAGGAACGCCACTTGTCATGGGTCTCCACCTGGGCATCAAGTCCTTTGATATTTTTATAATGTTGGGTATTTGTTGCATATTGCTAATGCTTCTTTTTTTGGAAACTCTCAGTATTTTGCAGTGCTGCAAGACCAGACTCCATTCACTTCATATTGACATGCAATAGAAAACATGAGTTTTTCAGTCTTCCATGGCATCACACTGACTGTTGGATCCTGTATTTATTTATTTACTTATGCTTTCTGATTTCTGTTGCAACATCTATAGCTTTCTGTTCCTTGTTCTCCCTGTCTGCAATGGCCTTGCTGTCAGCTATTTTGTGTTCAAGTCTCAGTATTCACATTGTTGATTCTTCCAAAATGCTGTGTGAGCATTAACATCTGAACAGTTGTTCTGTTTCCGTGACTGGGTGCCTGGTAGCACAGGTTTGCCAACAAGCTGGTGATGACAGTTTCTGCAGAACTTTAGTAGCCTTGGATTAGGATAAACTTGATTGTTCTGGGCATTTGGGAAGGTCCAGTTAAGCTGGGCCATATGAGTTATAGAGCTTTAAAAAAAGAAGAAAAATTATTAGGAGAGTAATTTTGCCAGCTTCTTATGACCATGTGTGGACAGAAATTCTCAAAACTCATAATTTCTTTTTATGTAGTTTGTGGCTGAGGAAATTTTTGAGAGGAGAGAAGACAAGTTTTAATGCAGGGATAATCCTCCTGCTCAGTTTTCATCGTGTTTCTACAAGCAGAAGATCAATGAGATTTTTGAAAGATCACTTACAAAATACTACATGCATCAACAGCCTTATTTTTGAAAAGGTTTTTGTTGTTTTTGTCCCTCTACAGAAAAAATCAATGTGAAGATGACAACCTAACTGAGAAATGTCTTTTTAGTGGTTTATCTACTGCAGATATAAGAAGCAGGAAACAGTATTGTAAGGGGAAGATTAACTCTGAGAGTTGCTCTTAACTCCAGCTGTTATTTTTAGTAATTGCTATTTGAATTTTTGGCCTCTACAAAGAAAGTCTGTTTTGATAATTAACAAAACATGGGACAATCCCATGCACAGTTACTAAATGACACAATGTGCAGTTAGGAAAAAAGGGGTCAGATGAAACACTATAAAGAAGACAAAGGTTTCTTCCTTATTCTGATTGGTAAATTTGCAAAATAGGTACTTAAGATGGCTAGGAAATTCTGCAGACTGATTCAGTTAAGCTTAATACTAGTAGAAATCTGGAAGACATAAAACTCTAGTGCTGGATGTATTACTATGGAAAATATAATTTCTATTAATGATTGAAACAGAAATTGACAGTGGTGGCTCAGAACATAATGCCTATTTATCCTGGTGGAAAACATGACACCTCAATTCAGGGTCAGATAACAATGTGCCAAATATAAAAAGGGATTTTCATTTGGCATTTTAAGTACTCACTCCTGCTTCTAACTATGGTATAAGGAGAGCAGTTCCTATTCTGGCTGGATGAGAAAATGTCTATAAATGAAATTTAGGAGCAAATGTGTAGATTATATATAGTTTATAGTGTAAATTGCTTTTTAGTTGCCTTTTCTAGTTACTATTTTGACTTTTATGTGGATTAATTTTTTTCAAAGAAAAGGACTGAATGTCTGTCTCTCTCAAGATAAACACAGTTCAGTTCCTGCCTGTTGAAAATCTTGGTATTTATTTCCAAGTACGTTTCCTTTTATCATTGTCTTTTCATTTATATAGGTTTATTTGAATGTAGGTTCCAGAAGACATTGTAGTTTCTTACCCTAATAAATTATTCCTGGAAGCAGATGATAACAGCTTCTTTATTTTGCCACTTTCCTTTCAGAAATATGATTTTGTATCATAAAATTAATGTCTGCTATGCTGTTCATTGAAGTCAGGGGGATCTGTGGATGCAGTGACATTTGGATCATACCCTCTGTTCTTGATGGACAGTTGTCAACATTCTAAAACTTTTTTTTCCTGACTGTGACTGTCAAACAAGAGAATCCAGGGTAGAATTAAAAGGATGTTTCAGTTTAAGATTATGATGGGTATTTTAAATTATAATTCAAGACACTATTTCTTTTATTTAAAAGGAAACATAAAAGTTTAGAATAGGACCCTTTCCTATGCTGTTAGGAGTCTTTTTTTTTTTTTTTTTTTTTTATAGATTACTAAGGAATCTAGTTCTGTCCTGTAGCTCGTCGGTTTGCATGGTTGTGACACCATTCTGTACTCAGGAATTACTCACTGTAATGTAAAAAAATTGTGTAAGTAACTGCTCATGACTGAGTAATAACTTTATGGTATTTAAACAAATTAATTCTTAAAAAATATGAGGAATTTAGATTACCCTCTCTAAAACTGGCCAAGAAATATAGCCTGTGATGTCAAAGTTTCAGAATAATACAGTGCAGCACAATGTTTACATTGCATTTATGTAATTTTAATCACATTTGAATTAGTTTGATATTGGATGCTCCAAGATCTTATTTATAAACATATCTAGGAGTTTGATTTTTATAACCTGCTCTTAATGGTGTTTCTTGTACAATGCTGTAAGCCATGTATTCTAGATATTTTCATTCAGTCTGAACAAAATAATAAGAGACTCAGAGCTGTTATATACTACATCTCTGTTTCTTTGTTAATGTGTATTTGAAGCATGTGCTGATGTGATTCTAGTTTTATGAGAAAAAAATATTAGTCTAATATAAAATGAAGCAGCAGAAAATAGCAATTGTATTTAAGAAGGAGGAGAACTTATTTTAGCAAAAACTGATTACCCAGTTACCTGGTTTAGTGCATAAAATTGTAGCCCTTAATAATTATACTTTTGACAGTCTATTTTTGAACATGTATTAAGAGAGTAAATAAACAAATCAGAAATGCAGAATTTGGAATGAAACACACCTTTTAAAAGGACTAGTAAGATCCAGGGACTTGGAACCTGCCTCTGTTAAATTCTGTCCCACTTGAATGTTACCAGGCTAGCAGGAGTGGTAGTGAACTCAATACTATGTACAGTATAAATAATCGTCATATTTTGAGCCGTAAGCATCATGACCAGCTGATATTTTCTTTCCTCGGGACCAGTTGTTCCCAAGAGTGCGTGGCTGGAGCCATATGATCTTATCAACACATTTGAGAGCCCTACCCAAACACTGAGAGAGATTTTGCTGCAGCAATGACTGTCATAGAAGAAAGTCGCCCTTTTGCCCAGCAGCTATCCAATGTCTACTTTACTATACTTTCACTTTTTTGTTTTAAACTTTTTGTGAAGATCAGCCTTGCTATACTTAGTCATTTCTACATTGTGAAAGGAAACCGTAAGGAAGCAGCAAGGATAGCTGCTGAATTTTATGGAGTTCCTCAAGGACAAGGTATATTTGTACTTAATATCACTGCTGTTTCGGGTTTTGTTGTTTATTTTCTAGGTGATTACTTATCTGCTAGCCTTATTTATATTCAGTTTGTCAAAGGATGAGGGTTTTTTTTTCTGTAGTTCTTGCTGTGTTTCTTTAACAAAAGTTTTCTGAAGGAATGTTGTTAAATTATTTAAGTTTGTGGGGGTTTTTTTGGGGTTGGTTTTTTTTTTTTTTGGTTAATATTAAGTTCAGAATAAAACTGAAATATTACAGCAATGTCCTGTTAGGAGGGAGGCCTATACTTAGGATGAGTATATTTAACATTACCAAATACTTCCCAATCTAAGACTATTTCCTCAATTCCTTCTGAGGTTCCCCAGTTTATCTATGTGTGGTTGAAATTTCCCATGCTTGGCCTGTGATTGTTTTGTAACAATTTAGTGAAACTAGACCAGATTTTTCTGAGAACTATTGCTTCATTAAGTTAAAGGTTTTTTTATAGTAATTTATTTGAGAAGATGTAGTCTTTCTTTACTTGGAATAAGTTAGTGTCTTGGCACATACCAGGTAGCTTAACTCACTGTTTGACAGGGTGAGGTTTTGGGCATCTGTGTGGAAACCCATGAAATTTTTCTGGGTTGAAAGCTCATGTGAAAATTCCCTTTTCTCTTTGGTCAAGCAGAACTTTGGAAGAGCTGGGCACTACTGTTTCCACAAGCTCATCTGGGGTGAGGCAGTACAATTTTCATTCAGTTTTTTTCTGGGTCAAAAAACACAGAAAAATCTTTTCAATTGTAGTATCCTAGTGCATGACTGAGACATGTTTTTGCTCAGCTTGGGATCCCTGCTGCCTTGCTTGTCTGTATTCTTGTTCCTTGTACTCTGGGTTGACTCCAAGTTTGAGTTAGGTGAACAGGAAGACTTGTCTTGCCTCTTATTGCCTTCACCACTTGTCTCTATGTACTCTTAATGAGAAGAAATAACCTTAGTTAAATGCAACAGGAGAAACTGTAAAAATGAGCCAGAAATGGTTTCAAACCTAAAGATCTTTCAGTCTTCAATGTTAGGACAAAAGCTGGACATTTTGTGTGTATATGTTCAAATTTGCCAATGAGAAGGAGAAGCTTACATCCTAAAGTGGGAATTAGCTTGAGGTGCTGAAAATTTACTTGAGGTGGATTTATAGCTTGTGTTCTCTGCACAATTTAGAGAGAAAGTTTTGAAACCCAGGAATTTTACATCTTGCTATGTTAATGACATCATTTGAACAATTATTCATATGTGGTTGTATGTGAGTGTATATACAGATATATACATATGTGGGAGTGTGTGTAGGTGTGTATATATTCGCTACAGTAAAATGGAAAGGACTGTCTAATCCCACTGGCTGAAATAGTCATGGAGAATATGGTGGCCCTCACTTGAAATCAAGAATTTTTTGTCAGAAACTGCTGGATAGCACTAAGGCAGCTCATTCTCAGAGGACTGACGCAGAGTCCGAGTATCTGGGGAAAACCTGGAGGGAAAGGAATAACATGCATCAGGTTGGGAAGTAAAATAGTCTCTAAATTGTTACCTGTTGCTGAATCCAGAAGATTTTAGTTCGGTCATTTAACAGATGTCTGAGCTGTTATATCTAAATAAATGTATATTCAGCATTCTAGTGTCTGGCCTGTGCAAAAGGTGAAAATCTGTCACTCTTGTAGGTTACTGTTTTGCTTAGGTTGCAGTGGTGTATATTGATTTAAAGGCTCAAACATATGGTGGCGTTCCCATTTTTCTGATTGGTTTATCAAAAGAAAATAATTAATGCAACTGGTTTGTGCTTAAACTGTACCTCTTACAGCTTGACACCAGTGTGTCTTCATTTTTCATTGCCCAGCTTGCAGTGTTTGGGTCTAGATTTATCACAGTCCTAAGCACATGTTTAGCTAATGTTCTGTAATCTGCAAACAGGACCAGTCCTTGTGCTTGGGAATGCAAATAACGCTCCTCAAAATATTATTTGATCATCTTTTGTACTCATTTTTCTATTTCTTTGTAGAAGGGAGCATGTTACTATCTAAACTCAGTAGAGTTTATACAATACCGTGGAACAAAATATGGTGTTCAAAGTAATATCTAGAAGATATATAATAAGAAATGTGAAACTATAGTGTGAAACATTAAATGATAAAATTAAATACTGAGTATCCTAATTAGTGATCCTGTTCTGTGTTTTTTATTAAGCAACAGAGAAGCCTCAGCAGAAAAATAACAAACCCCAAAACAGAAACTCAGTGTATCGTAGCTTAATTGAAGTTTATAATGTTTCAAGAAGTAATTCAAGTTAGAGGAAATGTTAGTTTTCATTTTCTAGTTTTAACCTAATTAGGTACTCCGAAAATTCTATTAGTGCTGGCATTTTCAGTTTGCTTGTAATAGCAAAAGATTACTTTTTGCTATTGTAATGGTTTGGCTAGGATAAAGTGCTATAATTCTGAAGACGAAAGGAGCCTTTGGAAATAAAGCGCTACTAGACATAGGTATTATTTCACATTTACTGATTTGAGCTCTTGAGTTAAAATAAGTCTTTCTTTTATGAAGCCTGTATAACTGAGGACATTTCAGGTACTGCACAGTAGTCCTCTGTGGTACTCCTTTTATAAAACTGAAGGTGTACAGGTCAGTACAGGATTTGAAGGATCACGCATTTCATGGCTGACTTCCTTCGGTTTTTGGCTTGTTCTTTGTTGAATACAAGGAGACAGCTTTACCTGTGTAATCTGTCTTCTGTGGTCTTGTCACTACATACTAGTAGTGAAACAGGGCATCTTTTGGTCCTTAATATTTCAGGAATATTTTCAGTCTAGTCAGTCACCAATCTACTGTGTTAAACACATCTATCCTTTGGATCTTGTATATATGTCAACAACTGAGTAGGGATAGCTTCCCAATAATTAATTAGAAATTATTGTACTGTGTACATGACATTGAAATCTAAGAACTAGATCAGTGTTCTACAAATCTAAGAACAGAACATTGCGAAAAAAGCTCTACTAATTATGAGTAATATTAATTTGTTTATAGAGATGAAGTTAGAGTAAAACTTGTGTACTGCTGAAAGGCACTTTCAGAGGATCAAATATTCATGGTTTTTCTGGCAAATGTTCGGTTACCTTGTTTTTAAACTGCTTAGTAATAGTGATTTCTGCAGTGTCTTTATGAAACCAGTTACAGTTTTTTACCCTTCTCATCACTACAATGCTTTCCACAGCCCCCAAGGCCTACCTGAATCTTTATTTCTGCAAACTAAATACTTAACATACGATTAAGGTATTTATCAGTTTTTCTCCATGTATGAAAAATAATAAGTTTAAAGATTATTATCATTCATCTTTCTACCTCTACTGTTTTTTTTCTTTTCTAGAATGAAGAAAAAAGGATTTAGCTTAGTCTCTCCTCCTAAGTCTTGTTTTCTAGACCTGGAATTACTGTGATTACTGTCCTTTGGACTGCTGCCAGCTCATAGGCATCTTTATTGATGTCTAATTCCCCATGTTAAACAGAGTGCTCCAGCTGAGACTTTATTAGTGCAACTAGTGGAACTGTTAGTTCTATGAAAGTAGAACAGTTATGTCATGTGCCATATATATGATACCCTATGTAATACCTCCTGGAATGATGCTTTCTCCCCCTCCCCTTTTTTTCCCTGCCAACGGTAAAGTATTAAGGATACAATCTGTAGCCTATGAACCTCATGTTAAAATAAAGTCACTGTACTATGCATTTGCTTTTTCCTCTCTTAAGTATAATACCTTGTACTGGCTTTCAGCTAACTTCATGCTCTTGATATGAGACAGTTTCTCCATTTTATTCAAGTTCGTTTTGAATTGTTTCCCTCTAGGCAGTTGCAGCACCTGTAATTTAGTATAATTTACTAATTTTTATAAAAATAAATACAAAAGTATATAATCCACAATATTAACTAAATAGCACCAAATGCATGATAGAACTCAGCAGTCTTTTACATTTGTTTAAAATTAATTAAAGACCCATGTCTTAATAAACTATCAGAATTGATTTTTTTTTTTCACTGAAGTCAGTGGTATTACTACTATAAAGGAATTAAATTACAAAGGGATCTGTTCTATTATAAAGGTCCCATTTACTGGATTATTTTTAACTTTGGCACTAATTTTGTAAACACTACTCATATACACATACTTGCCCCATTGAATTGAAAGGGACTGATTAGTTGTTTAGAGATAAATGCTTCGCTGTCAAGGGACTGTAGCTGTGTTGTAAATAGGTTATGGTGCCTAGCTTTTTTTTATTGTGTTGAAGTAAACATGTGTTTATTCATTACAGTAGAAAATTTGCAAAAGTCTACATTTTATTAATTTCTTTTTTAATGGAAAAAGTCACAGCAGGTATGTGTTTATTCAGTTTAAAAATTCTGTGCCTTACAAAGTGACGTACAAAACTGAACTTGCTTGCAAATTAACTTTGTGTATAATTAGCTCCTTAGCCGACTATCTGTAGTAACAGTGATCTGCATAGCAAGATGTCTTACCTCATTGTATTTCCAGACCTGTGAAGTTAATTACAGCCTTTTGTACAGCTGTTGCTGGATACAAACCAGAGGACCAAACCCAACCTTTAAAGTCTTTGTACTATACCACCTAGCTGGTCAGATCATTGAAACACCTTATACATACAACTGCTGAGCTGGAGCTTCAGCTGAGTTTTATAGTTCAGTTGTCTTAGCGTGAGGTGGTAGCTCTGTGGTATCATGTGATTTTGAAGTGTGTGTATCAAATCTGAATAGTTAATTTATTGTCAGATGTTTTGGGTCTGTAAGATATAAACTCTATTGACAAATACTGGGAAGAGCTTGGTTTGTGTGGAAGAGTCCATACTTTAATAAATCAGAAAACTTTATAAAAAGCTGTATAGTTCTCATTCGTAAAAAAGT
This sequence comes from Tapera naevia, assembly GCA_033556795.1. Lineage (NCBI taxonomy): Eukaryota > Metazoa > Chordata > Aves > Cuculiformes > Neomorphidae > Tapera > Tapera naevia. The sequence goes on along the minus strand of JAUMJJ010000172.1, from coordinate 8,052,494 downwards.
CTATTTTATTAAAATTAAACCTTCTAGTCAGTAACTGTGCAAATGACACCCCTGAGGGATAGGATGCCATCCAGAGGGACCTTGATAAACTGGAGACGTGTGCTTGTAAAAAAATCTCATGAGGTTCAATAAGGCAAAGTGCAAGGTCTTCCTTCTGGGTCAGGGCAACCCTCAGTATTAATGCACGCTGGGGATGAAGAGATTGAGAGCAGCCCTATGGAGAAGGACCTGGGGGTCGTGCTGGATGAGGTGAGCTGGCAATATGCACTTGTATCCCAGAAGGTCAAACGTATCCTGGGGTGCATCAAAAGAAGGATGTCCATCAGATCCAGGGAGGTGATTCCCCCCCTCTATTCTGCTCTGGTGAGACCTCACCTGGGAATACTGCGTCCAGCTCTGGAGCCCTCAGTACAGGAGGGATATGGACCTGCTGGAGCAGGTCCGGAGGAGGACCACAAAGTTGATCAAAGGCCTGAAACACCTTCCCTATGAAGAGAGACTGAGAGAGTTTGGGTTGTTCAGCTTGGAGAGGACTCCAAGAAGACTTTATTGCAGCCTTTCAATACTTAATGGGGGCTTATAATAAAGATGGGGAAAAACTTAGCAGGGTCTGTAGGAATAGGACAAGAGATAATGGTTTTAAACTAAAACAAAAGAAGTTTATACTAGATATTCAGAAGCCATTTTTCACACTGAAGGTGGTGAAACACTGGAACAGGTTGCCCAGAGAGGTAGATGCACCATGTCTGGAAACATTCAAGGTCAGATTGGATGGGTCACTGAGCAACCTGATCTAGCTGAAGATGTCCATGCTCACTGCAGGGGTGTTGGGCTAGGTGACCTGCAAAGATCCCTTCCAACCCAGACCGTTCTATGATTCTATGATGCTGCTTATACAGATACCTGGAGTCTGATGCACAAGCCAAGTAGATCTGACAACAAAAAAAGCTTTTTCTTTAATATCATAACTTTAATTATGTCAAATAGCTTTGAAAAAAATTTCATAGAATATCAGTGTATGCATAACTATACTATTTAAAAGTTATATTTCAAAATTATTTGAAAGCAGAATTTGTATTTGTATAATTTGAGTATAGCTTCTCAAAATATATTGTATTGTTTTTGCAGAACTGGAGAGGTCAATATGCCCTGATTTCTTCTAAGTTGCTTTTTTTTCAAAAAAAAGTCTACTCTTGAATGAACATAGGAAGTTCTAAGCTACCCTTCTGTGCTGTATTTGCCTTGGCCAGGCATGGTAGGAATGCTCGGTACACTAGTTATTTCTAGTTACCCTAAATTGAGCCATCCATGGGATTGTGGTAGTTCAAGACTGGAGTCTCCATCTCCTTTCAGGACTATAAGGCTTTTAACTAGTAGAAGCTGTCTACTTCATGCTTTTGCTTGTATACTGGACGCTGCTTGGGTGGACGCAAGAAACCAGTCCATTAAATACAATCATAAATGGGAAATAATGCTGTATTTTAGCCTTGGAGATCCACTGTTTGGAGAGCTTGATTACATTGTGAACTGTTGTGAATGATTAGAGCAAAGTTTTCCTATTGTTTTATTCTAACAAGTTGCAATTGATAATGTCACTCAGCAACAGTTGTTAGGTAGAGAAGATAGGCACAAGGCATTTTCTCAACTTGCATTCCACAGAGATCACAGTTCTATTAATAAAAGCCATATAAGACCTCTGCTAGCTTCCTGGATACAATAGAGATTCATTTAGTAATGATAGGAATATTGTATGGCATACCTATTTAACCACACCACTTGGTGTAAGGCACCACATTTAGCATTTGTTTTTCATATGCAGCATGTAAGCTAATGATGTAAAAATGCTTAAGAGAGTGTGAATATTCTTTTTAGGAAGTTCAGAAGGGAGATTTTTTTTGATGGAACTCATCATCTTCTCTCATATACTAAATAATTTTGCCTAGTATGACAAATAACTGCCAAAGAAGAGTTATACTTCAAAATAAATCTCAAGACACTTGGTTAGAACGAAGCAAATGACACCACATATTGGCAAGACAGCAGAGCCTTTCTGCTCTTAGGAACATAATCTACCTTAAATGGATTTTGAGAAAGTTATATGATGTAACTAGACTGGTGTGGCTAGAGCCCTGACGTATTTTCAGCAATAAAACCCAAGCACATCTGCTGGAAAGCACTTACTCTTCCCTCAGCTTAATGAAAATCTCCAAGACTACAGAAACTTCTAGTGAATATATCTGCTGGAGCCTGTTTGCATGCTTGCTTCCCTGAAAGGAACTGAGATATCCAACATGCCGATTCCTTTGTGGATATTTTTTTTTTACTACCTGTATTTGTATGTCAGGACCTCTTTGAGAATAGCATTGCCACAAGCTGTATTTTATGGTCAGTATTGTTTTTGTGTGTCTCCTTGCAACATGTCTTTTCTGAAGGTGGACCTTAACTTGTCACCAGCCTAGGTCCTGTTGGCTTGCTTGAAGTGCACACTCTTAACTGACATGGAAATCCCCTTCATCAGCTGATTTCTTTATTTTTCTTGATGAAATTAATAACGAACTCCAAGCATTATGAACTCTGATGTAGCTTAAAACCTGGGTTTCTAAAGGTACATAGCAATGAGACTGAGAGATAATCCTGGCACAACCTGCCTGCAAGGCCTTAAAAATAACTGTTGTTAAAGAAAAGCCGTTAAGAAACTTCAGTACTGAATTGGGGCAAGGTCAAACATACCATATGCAGTGGTCTGTTTTTTTCAGCAATGGGACATAAGGCAACAAGGGAAGACCAAAATAGCATAGCTCCCTGAAAGTGATGTTCCTTCCCTCAGCTGTAGACCTGTTATGGCCACAGTTCTGCTATTCACACTCCTCTCTTGTAGGGGATGTTCTCAAACATTTGCAATGCAGGCAAGCAGCAAGTGAATTTCTGGCAGGATTAGGTGATGATGGCTGTGGGGGAATGCATTACGTGCCTAAGTACTGAGCTCTGTTCAGGATTGCAGCAATGCTGGCTGGTTGGTCATAAATCTGTGCTGGTATGCTGCATCTGTTGCACTAGTGGATGTTACTCTTTGCTATGTTTAAAGACTTTCTGGCAATAGATAATGATCCCTCTCTATGGCTGTTTTCTCATGGTAATTGGTTGAAGATTCACTCTGTGTGCTCTGTACCACTCCCATGCTGACTATCAGTCTCATGCCTTGTGTTTTAATTCTCTGTCAATATCTGTGGCCCAGGCCTGTGTGTTAACTGATTTGACTAGATTCATCAGCATGACTGCTGTGATGTGTTTTACTTTAGCTTACATATTGGCAAATATTCTGTTCTACTATTCCCTGTTTGCATGAAGACGTCTGTCGTGTACACACTGCAAATCCACGAGCCAAGAAATGTAGTAAGTGTTCCATATTTGACTTCTGTGGGGGCTCAGACAGAGCTGTTATTATATCAGGATTTTAAATCTTTTCTCAGCCTTCTATTCTGATTGCCAGCATCCAAGGATACAAGGCCTAACAACTGTAAAAACCTCAGGGGAAGAGGCAGGAAAATTATTAGCCATGCTGTTGCTGCTAAAATACTACTACTGCTGCTACTACTACTACTAATAGTAGTAGTAGTAATAGTAATAATAATAGTAACAATAATTTGTATTTCCAGTGAAGAGAAAGTGATGCTACTGTATAAAGAGCATGAGTGTAATAGATTTTTTCAGTGCTTAAGGTGGTGTAGAGAAATGTCATTCTATGCTTAAATAACTAATGACAAATTAAGTATTATCTACCTATCTACTGTCATTTATCAAGATGTGGAGGACAGAGGGCTGGTAGTGACACCTGGGTAATGCCTAAGCTTCCGGTTGGCTGCTAATGACATACTATTATTGTGTTGGCTATCAAGTATGACTTGATGAAAGAATCTGTTTAAGAATAAAAAAAAAAGTTATTCCAGTCCTTTCCCTGTCTTGCTGTTAGAGCTCTATCACTGCAATTTTATGGTGCATTTAAGTTCCTTGGTGTTGAGCCAGCACAGCAGGATGCAACATTGGCCCGTGTGGCCTTTCAGGAGTCTATGTTTTTGTTGGTAACCACATTTCTATAATTATTTCTAACTTGCTTCATCTTGGCTTCTCCCGCTGGGAGGAATGTTGAAGGTCTCTGCTAGTTCATTTCTGGCAATGCCAGATGACAGGCAACTCCTAGGGTACCGGCACTGAGAACCAGGGAGCCTACCTGTCATTTCAGCTTCATGGTTGTATGGATCACATCAGCAGGAAGAGGCAGTTTCTAGTCCTGTTCCAGAATTTAGTTGGGCAGGTTCCATGCAGTTACTGTGACCCCATAATACTCCTGGTCATAAAAGTAGAGTAAATCTGAAATGACAAAACACTTGGGGAAGTGAGGTGGCTCATCGCTTGAGGAGGACTGTACACAAAACACTGATCTGTGACATCGGAATGTGCAATTTTATCCAGTTTTTCCTAAGACAAATTGTTATTGGAGTTTGAACTGTATTGTATTGGGCTGTATCATGTGTTGAAAGGTGTTAGGGGTTTTTTTGTTGTTTATAGTGATGCATTTTTATGTGTGTTATCACAGTTGCATCTTTTTTTTTTTCCTTAAGAACTTTCTTCAAAGTAAATTTCTCCATTGAAAAGGAAGAACAAAGATTTCTTTCCCTTTTCATTCCCACCTGTTAAGAACTGCTACCCCTGTAAACTTAGAGCTATTTGCTGACATAGAAATCTTGCAACTTTACTGACGTTTCTTTGTATAAAAATCTGTATAAAAAAGATGGTGAAGAAAATCACTTTGAAGTTTCCTTTAACAGTTCTAACCCTTGGGTTATAAAAGTTGAAATGCAATACAGAGGTTTATTTAAAGCCTATCTGCTAAATTAAGTCAGAATTCCAAACTCATCACAAAAATCCCCCAGTTTCTTTCTCTGAGTGTCTGTCCCTTCCTGTGACTGCTTTTTTGCAGGTAGCTGCATTGCTTCCATGAGTAACTACAATCTAAATACTGTCCCTAATTGCTTGTATGCCACAGCAGGGAAAGTAATGGCCTATTGTGTATTCTGTATACTTGGTTATCTACTTTCTGTTATAGATTTGCTAGCGGATTTTGGAAGTGTGTTAGTGTTTTCTATAGAGAAAAATCTGAACGCAATCTGTGTACCAAGCTTAAGCAGTTTCAGATGTTCACAGTATCACAGTATCACAAGGTTGGAAAGGACCTCTGATATCATCAAGTCCAACCTATAATCTAACACTAACACCAACACTAACACCAACCATCATCTAAACCATGGCACTCAGTGCCTCATCCAGTCTCCCTTTAAACACCTCCAGGGTCGGTGACTCCACCACCTCCCTGGGCAGCCCATTCCAATGGCCAATCACCCTTTCAGTGAAGAATTTTTTCCTCATATCAAGTCTAAACTTTCCCTGACGAAGCTTAAGTCCATGCCCTCTGGTTCTGTCACTGGTCACCTGAGAGAAGAGACCAATCCCTGCCCGACTATAACCTCCTTTTAGGTAGTTATAGAGAGCAATGAGGTCTCCCCTGAGCCTCCTCTTCTCCAGGCTAAACAGCCCCAACTCCCTCAGTTGCTCCTCATAGGGCTTGTGCTCCAGCCCCCTCACCATCTTCGTTGCCCTCCTCTGAACACATTCCAGTATCCTAACATCTTTCCCAAATTGGGGTGCCCAGAACTGGACACAATATTCAAGGTGAGGCCTGACCAGTGCCGAGTACAGGGGGACGATAACTTCTCTGGTCCTGCTTACTACACTATTCCTGATGCAGGCCAGGATGCCATTGGCCTTCTTGGCCACCTGGGCACACTGCTGGCTCATGTTGAGCTTCCTGTCCACCAGCACTCCCAGGTCCTTTTCTGCCTGACTACTCTCTAGCCACTCTGTCCCCAGTCTGTAGCTCTGCATGGGATTGTTGTGTCCAAAATGAAGTACTTGACATTTGGACTTATTAAACATCATCCCATTAGAATCAGCCCAGCTCTCCAGTCTGTCCAGGTCCCTCTGTAGGGCCATCCTACCCTCTAACAGATCAACTCTTCCTCCCAGCTTGGTATCATCTGCAAATTTGCTGATGATGGACTCAATCCCCTCATCCAGATCATCAATAAAGATATTAAACAGGACGGGACCCAATACCGATCCCTGGGGGACACCACTGGTGACCGGCCGCCAACTGGATGAGACACCATTCACCACCACTCTTTGGGCTCGGCCATCCAGCCAATTCCTAACCCAATGTTAAAGCTATGTTAATAGCTTTATTAACTAATGAAGTTGAGAGAAACTAATTTTTATTTTGAAGCTAATGTAACCTAATGGAGGGGCAGCTGGCTTGAGGAAGCAATGCCGTGTCAGAGGTGGAAGTGAAATAGCAAATTCTTCAGTCTTACTCCACAGTTTTAACTGTGTATTCATCCCCTCTGTATATAAACATCTCAAGTATATTTTTAGTACGTTCCCATTTGATTTCTGACGTTGGTCTAGCTTTCACTTTTTTATTTATGGTTTTTATAGGACTTCTTAATAGCTTTTGCATGGAGGATGAATGGTTGGGCTTGACAGAATTTAGTGCTAAGTTGCTCCTAGAGTCCTGAATGGGATAAGCTTTGCTTTCTTTAAATCACAGAAAAAGATGCATATTTTTATGCATTGCATTCCAATGTCTTCCACAGTGTTCAAAGTAAGTTAATGAGTGGCAAGTGTCTATGGAAAAGAGATAATTTTCCTAGTACCCTTGCCTTGAAGGAGCCAGATTCTGGAGGTATTCTAATTCCATTGGTAGCTCATTGCTTCCTTCCTCCGGACAAGAGTGAGTAGTTGCTGATGACTCCCTTGGGGCTCTTCCTATTTGAAGCTGTGGCAGCTGTCAGTGTTATCTGCTGGTTTCCTTGCATCTGCAAGTCACACTTCTGAGACTAGTAAGGGAGGGAATGGGAGCTAGAATATCTCTGGAAAGCAAATTGTATTGACTACTTCCAAGTTTGTAACACTTTTCTAGAAGGACCTAGCTTCATTCCCAGCTGACAACCCCCCCCAACAAAACTCTTCCAGAAACATGTAGGCCTTGTCTGCCCAGCCCACTATCAGTCCCTGCCCTGCAGTGCCACATGTTTTGCCTGATCCTGATCCTCAGCACCTTTTCCTGAAAGTACTGGAACTCCGTTCCAAATGAAAAGGAAGTATAAAACTGAGATGAGCTTCAGAGCCACGGCAAGTACAGAAACTGTCATTGGTTATTTCTTACCTAGAGAATAGCTCTGATATCTTTCTGACACAGACACATACATACGTGTCCTTAGTAAGCTTTTGTGTTAATTCATCTTTCAGTATTTATTTATGTGAAGAAAAGACAAGAATTCAACAAGTAATTCTCATATTAAAGTGATATATTTATAATGAGCCCTTTTAAAATGAGCCCTTTTGTGAAACTTCTGTTCAAGACTTACTTGCAGAGTCTGAATGCTGGATGTGTAAGGAGTCTGTTAGATACTCTGGTTCATTCATCAAAGTAAAACCTAAGGAAACCAACTTTCTGAAAGCAGCATAATGTTTGGTAGACTGCAGGGTTTTTCTCTCTTGTGACAATAGCAGTAGCCCACCTTTTTTGGCTCTGTACGGGGTGTGGCACCATTCTATTAGGGCAGTTCTCGTGTACTGTAATTTCAAGGTGAAATTTACAGCTGCTCCTCCTTCTTCCCTTTAGCCTACCTAACTGTAATCTTGCTTCTGATTTTCTCTTGAAGAAAAATAAGAGGGATATAGAAAACTTCATTTAATTTAATAACCTGTGTTTCATTTCAACATCTTAAGGGTTAACTTATGTCAGGAACCTGAAAGGAGTAATATTCATGAAACCCAGTAAGGTTAATTTCCTTTTAAAAAGTTTACAAATCACCATCCTCTTTATCCATGCTAGAATTTCATCGTGGATTGCAGATTTCTGTTCTACACTGTCAGCATTATAGATAATAATAAACAAAAAAACCCCTGTTACTTACTGGTTGATTCTGGTTTTGTTATTATTTTTTAAAATATTGTCTTGTGCTGCTTCTGACAAGACTACAGCTTTTTTTTTTCTTTTTGGTAGTAAAACCATGCTTTTATTTATTCCAGTTTCTAGTTGACATTTACAGGATACCTTGTCCCCTGTTAAAAGACCAAACCAAACAAAAATCCAAAAACCAAACACAAAACCCTGGAAGTGCTTAATAGTTTCATGAATTCTTCTGAATTCCAAGATCTCTCTTAACTGCAAGATACATACAAGTAAAGCCTGATGCAGTAATCATTATTGTTTATATTATTAAAAGAATTACCATTCCAATAAAACAGTTTTAGTTTTTCTGTTCTAGATTGCTTGTTACTCAAGCAACAAAGCATTGAATACTTATGCTTTAAGAAGCTGTTTCTTTTTTAGTGAAATGATTAAAAAATTAACACCTTCTTTCCATTTAAATCATGTAGTTAAGACTCATGCTGTAGCTAAGCTGATTCTTTCTCTGTTTTAAAAATAGAAAATGCTAGAGCAGTCCTTCCCTTCCCCCACTATGTACTCACTAGTCCAAGCTAGTAAATGTTACTGAATGGATTTCAGTGTTGTAGCCATTCTGCAGTAAGTCCAGCAAGATCCTTTATCAAAAGCAAAAAGAGGAAAAAGGTAGTAGAAATCCTTTTGTGGCTGTTCGTCAGACCAGAGTGCCTGCACCAATGACAAACAGGCTTTCCTCAAGAAAAAAATCATGACAACAAATACTGCTGTTCAGAGAAGCCAGAATCTCCCCAAAAGACGCCTAGAAAGTATAGGGGAGTGTCCTGCGAAACGAAAAGCTAACTGGGGAATTCTGACCAGCCAAGGTTAGTACAGCAGCCATTTCAAAAACCGTGTACTGAAATATGCTAAACTGACCCAATTTATGATGGTCTAGCTCTAAACTGTTTTTATTTTTTTAAAAAAATTATTATTTTCCTAGCTGTGATATAAATGCATGGTTATGTTAGTGGCACTTTATTGTCTTGCATGGGTTAACACAAGGGTGTTGAAGCTATTTTTGTTCTTTCTGCACGCTTATCAGCTGATCGAAAATACCTTTTCTTGTTTATCTGCCCTATTTGTTTTATGCAAGTGTTTCAGGCTTGACTTACCCTGACTTTCACTGTCCTGTCACAAGTATACTAAAGGCTAATTGTTTACAACAGAGAACTGGGGAATTAAAAGAAGGACAGGAGTAAACTTTACGTATAACTTTATATGTAAAGACAAGGTAATTGAAATAGGAGGCAATGAAGGAACTGTAAGTGACAGAATTATTGTCCTGTACTAAGACATTAAAGACAAAGATATAAGGGTTTGCATAAAGGAGTACTTAAGAGGTATTTCAGTTGCCAGACACTTGACGTTTTCAGCAATGATGAATCAACTCTATTATAAAAGAAGTGTTTAGGACTGCTATTGTCTGTGTCATATTTCCCTATTTTTTTTCATAATACAAGTGTGTAAAAGGGAGCTTCGAATAATTGGGAAAGTCTGGTAGGAATTTTTTTAAAAGACGTATCATAATTCCAAATAATACTGACCACATCATAAGCCTTAGAGTGAAACAAAAAAAGAAAATAAGGAAATTAAACTTGAAATTCTTCTTAATACAGTATCAAATTAAAACTTGGAGATTTTAAAATACTCAAGGAAAGGAGGAGACAGGAAATACAGACTGGATATACTGTCCACAAAAATAATTATGAATTTACTGTGTAAAATGTAGCTATATGAGAGTTAGTCTTTAAATACATTTGCTGATTTCCAGTACTGCCAGTTTTAGAATTAAGCAGTATTCAAGAATTTAAGGAGCAGTAACCATAGTTTCCCAAGTAACTGTTTGAATGCAATAGTACTGTAAAGTTATATTTATTCATCAACTTTAATACACAGTGTATCTTCTACCATTGTATTGTTTACTATTTGGGCTAAGATTTCCTGATGGACAATAACTTTTATTTATGAACATTTCAGCTATTTAGGTCAGTAATTCCCTCCAAAACTAGGACACTTCACTCAGATTGAAAAGAAATTTTACAAAAGTTTATCAATGTTAGCACTAGCCACTCCTTGGTATGGTTCAGGGTTAGGCTCTTTTGCTATCTTATAAAGGAATAGCTACAGTTAGTCAAGTTTTGAAATTTTCTAAATCACAGTAAAATATGGAAAGTAAAATTTTCTGAGAATCCATCTTAATGCAGCCCAGATACTTACAGCCTCGTTGTGATTGCCAGACTGGGTGTATATATTTATTGATGGACATTTTGATGTCCTGAGAGACTTCTGTTGCAGTTGAGGCTTCTGGGTTGTTGCAGTTCACCTGAATAACAGGTATAGCTAATAGCAAATCTCTTTTCTTTACTCTTCATCCATGGAAGTATCCAAACATGACTTTGTTCTTCAGGCACCTTTGCAGAACAAAGGAAGAGAAATTCATACTGCAATGCAGTATGTAATTAAATATGCAGATTGGAAAATGGACTAAAAGTGATCCAAGGGGTGGAATACATCATGATAAGATTTGAAAGAGGGGCAGAAAGACAGAGTCAGACTAGGGAAAGATCTTTAGCCTACTGGCTTGAGCGTCCACAACCAGGCTAATTTACCAAAATCTCTTGCATGTAGCACAAATCAGCACACTAGTTCAGCTTCACTGCCCAGCTGGATATGCTTTTAAGGATAGAGGTTAGGTCACGTGCTGCAGTCACTCTCTGGCAGACTGGGAAAATACTGAGAATTCTGAGCTCAGCTTGGGGAAAATTGTTTGCAGTCTGGACTAAGGCAAAGACTACATTTGAGGAGCAAAATTATTCCAGACAGAAGTCCTACAGAGTCCGAACTCAGCTCAGGATGTGTGTATGCCTTTTCTGTCACCTTCTAATTGGGAAGGCCACTGAAAAACCCTTACTCTGTTTTAGTCACTTGTCCAAGGAATTAACAGCCTAAGGGTACTACTAGCTGCTCCACGTACTGAAATCAAATCTGATGTGGGTCTAACAGACTACTGAATTTAGAGGCTGATGTGATTTTACACCTTGGCACTCTGGCTGCGGCTCTTGCTATGGTACACAGAGTTTACAAGCTACTTTCAACCAGCAAAATATCCAGCCAATTGTTGAAACAAATTGTGGGAGGAACAAACTGCACATGAGTAATGGAGAGGGGCATTATTGCTGAGCTTTCATGTGACGGGAGAAGGGGCCTGACACACTTCTGACTATGCAAGGCTCGGCACAGAGCCAGCAGCAACAACTGCTGCTGCTGCCATCGTTGCTACCATTGCCTTCACGTAGCATGATGCTGCTTCTGTTCAGAGCCAAGTGAGCTATATTTGCATATTGCTGTTGTGGATTTTTAGGATTTTTAATTTAGTGGCTGATTACTGTGTGAAATTGCAATGCCAAAGCACTCAAAATGTAGGAATTGTTAAAAGTTGCCTGTGCAAAGCCTTCTAGTGCTTTATAACCCAGTATTTGACAGAATAGTCACATGATGTACTTTTCAACAAAGCCCCTGTTTCCTTAGATGTGCAAGATGGATGATATTCTGGGAATGTATTGGGTTTATACTCAGAAAAAATACGCCCTATGTTTTCTGGATGTGGCAAAGTTTAGAAGGCGTGTAGTGAATAGTAGGGAAAAAACGGTTTAAGTTTTAATGTCCCTAAAAGCAAATTCTATTCTTGTCTTTACTGTGGCACCTGTGTGTTTTAAGACCAGTCATCTAACCTAAAAGCTTTTTGACTTATCATAGTTATTATTATCTAAGGCTGAAATTTCAGAAGGTCGGAGCTCTGATAACCGCAATTAAAGCAGGCTTTCACTGTATGCTCTAAAGCTTAAGTACTCTGGAAAGAAAAAGATAATAGATTGGGTTTACAATTTAAGCATTAAAACTCTCTGTCTCTTGGCTCCTTCGTTATAATATGAATGGATGATATGAAGACAGATAGAGCGAGGGTTTTGAAGTATTCTTTTGTTATTGGGAGAATACCATGAAAAGGGCAATATAAATTAGCAATGTTATAGTCAGTTTATAGCTTGGATAACATGTCTTAAAGAGTGAGAGATCCTTCTAGATATGGAGGTATAATATAATTTGAATGCTAACTCATTCATTGAATAGAACACTGGAATGCCAAAACTAAGGTATGGTCGTGTAACATGGAGGCATCATAAACAGAACTGTGTGGGTAAATGAATTTGGTTTGTGTAGTTTTCAGCTGTAGGAAGCCATTAGCATTTACATTTGAAATAAAACCCCCAAATATTGAAAGTCTGCATTAAGGTAAACATTGGAAAAAATATTGGTTTTAGACAACCAAGATTCCATTTTTGTATGTTTACTTATTTATGTGTGTTTATGTATTTTTATATACTTTTCGGTCAAATGAAAACAAAGATTATGTGAAATAGTGAAATAAAATATTTAAATGTCAATTGAACTACATTTTTTCTCTTAGGTGTGTTTTAATCATCTGTAGCCTAAATTCTTATTCTTCTGGAGTTCTTCAGTGTTGATTGTTGGAGTTTCATTTGTTAAAAAGAATTGGCTTCTATTTTGCTGGTCATATCTAATCATAGTAGTTAAGCACCACAGATGCATTTCTTAGCTTTTAAATCATTGACTTAAAATTCTTTTCAATAGTTTTTATCATCAATTATCAATCAAGTAGTTGGCACACTTCTTCATCCCACAAGGGATTTAGACAAATGGGTAATTTTATAGTGCTACAATAAAAATCCGTTAGAACTTAATTACTTATACTAAATATCAGGCAGTTTTAACAACTGTTGTTGTTTCAGTTGTCCCAAAGTGAAACCCTCAGAGTACATTTCGAGGAATAAAAGATAACAGGGGTGAGCTTAATACATAGGATTTGTTAGTTCTGAGGAAATAAAGCTACACCACTTTCGAAATAGTCTGTGTTTCTTATCTCTCAGTAATGAACTGGGGCAGGCTTCTATTTTCAGTTCTTCTCTGATGACACTGCTTCTTCTGAGAACTGGGACACCATCTATTTACCCTTCAAGCAGTTTTTTTCTAAAGTGCTGATCCTTGGCATAAATCTTCTCCCAGTGAAGTCATTGTGAAGACTTCAAGTCATTTCCAGTCATCCTTGTTTCTAAAATCCAACTGTTTAATATACCATTTACACTGGCAATGTTTTTTTTTCTTTTTTGTTGCTGTTGTTTTTTTAATAGTACACAGATTTCTAGAATTAAAACCAAAAGGATGACATGACTAGAGTTAATTGCTTTTATGAAAATATTCTTACTTTGCATTTTAATACTATGATCATAACTGCAGGAGTTGCAGGTAGATGTAAAGGAGTGAAATCTATAGGAAATGTGAAGAAAAAAACATTAATGACTTTGAAATGGAACAAAGAATTGCAAATCCCCATTTCAGGGGATTTTAACTGAATAGTTACCAAACCCCTAATATAACAACAAAAGATTTGTTTATAAAATAATTGAGTGAACTGCTGAAAGAAAAACACAGTTCAGCATACAGATCAAATAGCATTTGAAACATGCTCAGAACATCTTTGCTTATTTCTTTTCTAAGTACTTTATACATAAGTAGTCAAATAACATAGGCATACTTGGCAGCGCTTCTCTTACAAATTATGTAGTAATACGGATTTTTGAGGATACAAAACTATGTGTCTCATTGCATGAGGTTAAAAATGGAGAGTTTGTCCTGCAGTTCTTATTTGGCTCGAGCTTCTCTTGATTTCATTGTGAGTTTCTCTTGTGTTGAAATTCCAGTTAATCCATCTTGGAAGGCAAATTCAGATATACTGGCACTTTGAAAAGTTGTTATATTAAAATAAGAAATGCGATAAATGAACAAAAAGGGCCACAGTCCTTTCGCATAAGAAAAGCAACTGGCAACTTGTATAAGCTTGTATTTTCAAAGTTGTGTTTACTGAAGCGTGAAAGTTCATATTACAGTGATCTGCTGATCTCCTTCCAAACATAACTGGAGTGTATCAAGAACAGGCCTAACTAGCAAGAACAGATTTTTTGTTTTGTTTTGTTTTATTTTCCAGATCAAAAGAAATGAGTAGGATTTATAATTGCAATTGGCTGGAAGTGCCATGGGGAGATGGAGATTTAGGTATTGTATGATAACTTTTGTGTGTGTGTGTGGGCTTTTTAACTTTGCCTGTTAATACAGTGAATGTATTTATTCTACCTTGTTTACAAAGTGATGTAGGCTGCCCTTCCTGGTAAACTACACCAGAGAACTTGGAACTTCTAAATATAGTTAGAGGTACTTTGTATTCAGCATCTGTCAGAGACAACTTTGGTAGGGAATTAATGCATTAGCAGTTCTGGAACAGACTATGTTTGCAAATACTGCTGTTACAGACTACAATGAAGGAAAAAATGGCTTTGGTAATGTTCTTCTTAATGCTTTCTAAGGGAGAGACATAGCGAGTTTGTAGATTAGCAGAAAGCAGCAATCTAGACAAAGAATTTATTGTAAGACACCTTTGGTGTTTATTTAGGTGTTTATATATGATACATATTTACTTTGAACATATTTATATTGCTGTGGTATTTAATGATGAATTACTGTGTTTATCAATAAATCAGTTGGAATGTGAAAGTTTTTCCAAACTTGGTTTATACAAAATATTTCTGCAGCATTTTGCTTATATATTTTATTTCTAGTAGAGATGATACAAGCATTTTGTATTTAATGGATTTAGTAGAACCAGCTGGCTGCTGGATGCCCTGTCATGAAGGTGGGTTTATAACATGGGTCTAGGTGCAAAACAGAGCTCATAATGGGATCTGGCAACATCTGATTCTCAAATGCCACTGGAGCAATGCTTAGAGTCATACATGGCTATAAAAATGTCCAAAGTGTGAGTGTGTTTAATGGTCATAAAAACTTCATGACACTTAAAATTTTATTAGATGTTTTTCTATATAATAGTTGTGTCCTTTTTTTTCCCCCTCTTAATTTAGGAGTAGGATAAACTGTAAAGAGAGGGAAGCTCTCATCTGTAGAGACAGGGGAACAAAATTTCAAAAGCAGCCTCTAAATACAACTTTTAATTATTTTTGAGGTATCCTTTGCAGTTCCCAGCAGCAGAACTTAATGGATCTAATTAACCTGAATTAGAACAATTTGAGTGCTGGTTCAGATACTGCTACAGAAGAAGGAAAACTTTGGTCAGAATTCTTAGTTATTGCATACATCCAATGTACAATAGGTTAAATATATCTGAACTTCTTGGGATGACAGAGAAAATACTGATGTTTTGTCAAGGTCAGGTCACTTTAAGATTTCTGAGCTTGTTTTTTGTAGTATAATACCTGTTAAAATCCCAAATCACTTTGTGTATGTTATTTGTAGCTGTCATTCTGACTAGCAATAAGAATTGAAAAATACTACATCTAATAAATCTAAAGTAAAAAGTATGGGGAATGATGTGTGTGCATGTACCTACACGTGCAGACACATGATCAGAGCTTAGTGCAAATAATTTTGAAAGAGTATTGGAAGCTGGATCTTGCCCACAGATGAAAGAGTACAAGCAGCTTCACAGATACTGGATACTCTGACATAATAAAAATCTCCATGCATTTTTAGGTTTACAGAGCTTTAATCTATATTTTCTGACTTCTGTGATCAGCTTTATGTAGTCTTACAATAATTTAAATATTTGGCTGTGCTTTTGTTTCGCTAAGTTTTTTATAGCATCCAGTAGTGCTGAGTTCCGCAGAGTAGCTGTATGTTCTGTGGGAAGATGGAGTCTTATATCTGAGTAAGTTTTAGTTTTATTCTTGCACGCCTCTAGGAAAAATGGAGGTTTTTATCTCAACTTCCATATTATGCACTCTTATGTTTTAACTATGCCCTGATTTCTTTTCAGATTGAGCAGTCTTAACCTTTTGAGTCATTCATGTGATTTGAGGGAGTTGTTCATTGTAACCAAAAGTACTTTCTGAAATGGACTAGTGGACAGAAGGGGTCCAAAAGGAAACAAAACCAAGGTCTATTTCTAGTGAGTAGTTACTTCAGAGCTTAGATTGATGATTGCCAATGACTGATCAATAACTTTCTCATTTAAAATGCATTGCCTTGTCACTAAAATGCAGTAACTGGCTCTGCGGGCAGTTCTAGTCCATTGCAATGGACAAAGTCAAACATTTACGCATTGGAGATTCATCTGCCATTGTTACCAATTCATCTTGCTTCTCTAATTCTCTCTATGACTCCAGAGATTTTTGGTGGCTTGATAGCACTCATGAGTGATTGTATTTGCATTTTACAGGTCAAATGATTTTCTTCTTACAGGAATAAATGTCAGTAATTCATAATGTATTTTGGAGACGGTTCTTTCTTGCACGATCTTGCAAACTTGATTTGCAAAATTCATACAGTAAATTGGTATCACCTACACCTGCAATCCTGTGTGGCCAGAGGGTACCTGTCAGTGGCCAGTCTTCTAGAGGAAAGGGCAGGCTCTTTATCAGTCAGGAGCCACAGGATGACTCTGGGACCTGGGTTGGGAGTTAAGGCAGGGTATGTGTATGAAGGCAGAGTTGTTGTTGGGTTTCTTCCCCACCACCTTTCTTTTTTGAGGGAGGTAAATAAATGGAAATAAATGCCAAACCTTTACATTAAGCATATTGATTTTTAGCCTTAAGAGCCTACTAGAATGGGATCTTAGACTTAATATCATATTTCTACTACAGCAGCAATACTTTTAGTATGGTTCTCACTGTATCGCTCTGCTTGCATTTGTGTAGTAGCTGCAGGTTAATCTCATCATATATAAGGACTTCCATATTGAAGTTCATATACATCAGCTTTTTCAGGACTTCTTCAGGCAGGTTAATGTCTGGTTTAAGTTCAAATATCAATTTGTTGAACTCTCAAATTTCTGTATGCTATCTGCAAAAATAAGGGTTTCTTTTTTTAAAAAGGAACAATGCAAAAACAAGTGGAAAATATGGCAATTGATTAATTTATTACATCAGATTACTGAAATCGATATATCAATATTTTATTCTGTGTACCACATAATCATTTATTAGAGATGTTTACTGTTTATAATAGAGCAGTTTTTATTGTCTAGAAACTGATCATTTGAAATAGTCCCTAAAGATGAAAAATTAATTTCATAGGACAGTTGACTTAATTCTCTGCATTATATGTTCTGCTTTGCTCTATGCATTCCGAAATCCTTCTAATTCAAATGGTTTACTCAATAAATGTTGTTATTCTATAGGTTCTTGGGCAGATCGCTCACCTCTGCATGAGGCAGCCAGTCAAGGACGTCTTCTTTCTCTAAAGACTTTATTGTCACAGGTGAAGGCTGTGTTCTTAAGATTTCATTTTAATGCTACTTACTTTCTCAGACCAGATTATTAATGTAGATTTCATATGCTTTGCTTTGCTTTTTTCACTCAAATTTTTCAGAGCAATACACATTTAGGAGGTTTTTTATATTATAAGAAACATGTTAATATGTAAAATATTTCCTCTGTACGTTTTAAAACATTCTCCCTGCTCCCCATCCCTCCCCCCCCCCTCCATTTTTTACCAAAGTTGTATCTAAATGTATATTAGTTTTCCCCTCTTGAATGGTTTAAGTCCAGGTAGTTTTAAGCCCTGTTAAATAAAGCTAGTCAGGAAGGTACTTGTTGAAAGGAAATATCACTGAAAGATTCTGGGTTTTGCATAGTTGTGTTTTTTAAAAAAATGTTTTTTTTAATAGCGAAGAGAGAGACTATAAACCACTAAATGTTATTATTACAGTATTGTCATGTTAGCTACTACAATATTGAAAAGTTATACTGTAGAATAAATTTGATGAAAGCCAATAGATATAATTATTAGTTCTTAAGAATCAAACAACATTACTGCAGAAAATTTCAAGGATTTGATGGATTTTATCAATCCAAATATTTCCTTGCTAAATTTAATGACTTTAGATATTTCAGACCCAAAGTCAGAGAATCACAGGGCAATTTCGAATCAGGGCCTTGTCGAGTTTTGAAGATCAACAAGACTGGAGATGCACCAACCACTCTGGACCCCTGTTCCAGTGTTTCACTGTCCCCACACTGAATATTTTTTTTCCGTGTAACTGAATGGAATTCACCATGCTTTTTGTCCTACCACGGTGCATCTCAACAGTCTGTTTCCATGTTCTTTATACCCTCTGTATCCTATTCCTACTTCTGATTTAAAAAAAAAAATGGAAGAACTCACAACTTATTTTTAAACTATTGTAAACATTGATGATTCTTTTTATGCTCATTGAAGTTATTTATTGCAAACAGAGTTTTAAGCCTATTTAGAGTATTGTGAATTATGCATTTGAACATTAGTGCGATAAATGACTCTTAAAAGCTTTTTTATGATCTTTATATGTCATTCATATCTTGCTTAGGGGTACAATGTAGACACCTTAACAATTGACCAAGTAACTCCTCTTCATGAAGCCTGCCTGGGAGATCATGTAGGATGTGCAAGAATCCTTCTTGAAGCAGGAGCAAATGTAAGGATTGTTTTGGTTTTTTTCTTTTCCTATGAAGTCCAGTGGTAAGCTTGGTTTAACTGAGATGATATGTTTATTGATTGTGTTGATCTCATTTAATGAAAATAAATCTGAAAACTAGCTAAGAAACTGATGGGTCAAAGAAACATCATCAGAGAGATGTTAGCTTAAAAGAAGAAAAACAAACAAACAACCCACATAATTATATCTGTAAGAATAGATATCAAACAGAAGAACAGTAACAGGGAAGCAGATGGGAGCTGGGCAGACACTGAGACAGAGTAATGAATTGGAGAGAATCTGCAAGCCGTACGTCACCAGCCTTATTCTTTGAATTTCGTGATGATATTGCTCTTCTAATATGGAATGTGTCCCTCTACTGGTTTCCTCTTGCTTTAAGTGGCTTGTAGGAGACTGTTCTTTTAATCTCCAGAATGTATTTTGTCACACTGCACCTGTGTGCTCTTAAGATTCTTTGATCTGAGTACAAAAAGCACTGGCTCTTTTCCATAAGCGTGACACAGGCTGTCTATCTCTTATCCAACAACAAAAAGGAGAATTTGCAGGCCACTTTCACTATAATCTCTACTGACGTCAGAGTTCAAATGCATAGTTTCCCAAATCTTTGGTCTTTGTGATGAAAAAATTTTTGTCCTTACAATTCTGTTTTGAGAACCATGTAGAATTGTGTCTATGTTACTATAGAAAAATATCACATTTCCAAAATGAATTACTGTCCACTTCAGCTAGCACAAGGTTTCTAAGGATCCAAAATTATAAATACAATAGACAAGACTATAAGAACAAGTTTAATTTTCCTATCTGAATTTTTTAGTACTTTTAAGTGTTCTGGTGGGTTTAGGAAGTACACAGAAGAGCATAGGCTGGCAGCCTGGAAGGAGTCCTCTTCTAATACCTATGCTTCTTCCTTTACTAGTATTAGTATTTGTAGTAGTATTTGACTGGTTTCTCTCCTCATTGCCTCACACTGGGAATATTCAGATAACCAGTGAGGTGGCGAGGTTCGCATTAAAACAGTGAGCCTGTACTATTAGCTTTGTCTTCATCCTCAGAAATGTCACTCCAGCCTAGCGATTAAAACTACAGAACAAAATGGCAAATAATTCTCACATTTAATACAGACTTTGCAATCTTGTCAGAGCTGCAGAGAAAAGGACCCTGTTATACCATTACCACAAAAAACGTAATTTTCTGTATCAATGAAACGAGCCAAATACAATGAATTTGAAGATGATTTACCATCCAGATGTTAATGTGTGTTCTTTAGTATTCCAGGTGTATTTTGCTTTATTAAACATAGTTCAGAAAGAATAATAGTAAACAAATTTCAGCTGAGGGATGTGGTGAGAGAAATAATGTAGCACAGGGACTGGTCAGTTAAGCTACATTTTTTTTTGTATTTTGATGCAATTTCTAACTATAGCCTGTTTAACAATTTACCTTTCTTTCAATTCTGTTCTTAAATAGATTTTATATATTCTAGGTAAATGCTACAACAATTGATGGAGTGACACCACTCTTCAATGCATGTTCGAGAGGCAGTGCAGCATGTGCTGAGCTCCTGTTAGAGTATGGTGCCAAAGCTCAGTGGGAGTCCTGTCTTCCATCACCAACTCACGAAGCAGCCAGCAGAGGTAAGAAATTACCTCTGAACAAACATGGAACAGTTGATGAATGTCTCAATAATAGTCTTCAGAAAAGAGTCCAGGTTTGTCTATGAGACAGCTTACTGAAGCTGAGCAAACTCTGTCATGCTTTGTACTGACAGGTCACAGTGAATGTCTGGAGGTACTGATATCCTGGGGTATAGATGTTGACCAAGATCTTCCTCATTTAGGAACACCTCTGTATGTAGCATGTGTTTCACAGCAGATCCACTGTATTCGAAAGCTTCTTTATGCAGGTATGTCATGATTTAAATAAAAACACTGTACTCACCTTTGCAGTGAGCTATGCTCTATCAATGACAACAGAACCCTTGCTTGCGGGGCGCTACGTCTAAGGTTATTCTGTGATGCATGTTTCTTATAATAACTTAGTATGTCTTTCATTTTCTCTTTTTTTTTTAGTGGCATAGCAAGTATATGAGGCAAAAAAAGAAGAAAGAATAATAAGAATGGGTATTCAAAATTTGCAGTACCTATTACAGCTTAGTAGATGTTCAGTTTCTGTAGGAAAAATGAAGGTAAAAAAATCAGCTTTGAGAAAGGACTTTTATATAGTAACCATTGAGCTTTCAACAGAACTTTTATTAGCAATCGAGTCCCACCGTTTGTCATTCTTCAGCATGTTCTGATTGATCTTTTCACAAGGCATAGAGGCTGAGCTGTAGAGAGAAGAGGTAAAGTAAAAAGCATTTGATACTAAATTTCACATTATATATTTAAACAACGGAAAAAAGATGTTGGAGGCTCTGTTTCAGCACAGATCTCCAGGAGCAAAATCGTCATAGCTAAAGGATCATTTACTGTGTTTCAAGTAATGAGACTCAGGGATTTTGTATCCTGCAGGACAATGAATGAAAAAATATGAAATATGAATAATTACAGACTTGCTATCATTGTACCAGAATTGTTTTTCTAGGTAATTTCAGGCTATTTAGAACTTAAGCAAACAGTTAATTTTTTTCTCATTAGATGAGTCTCCTTCTATGATTAACATAAGTAATGCTTCTTAGGTTTAAGAAAGGCAGCAGTATAATTAGCATATTTTGAGATACGAATACTACGATACATTAAAACCAGTAACATTTGTTGGTACCCTGAAGTAGAAAAGGGTATGTAAATTGAGATTATAAGTAACTACTTATGTCAGTTTGAATGTTTTCATGTTTGACCAGTTTATGAGAATGTATTTGAAGTTGAAAAGCAAATAGATAATTAAATAGGCCAGAAAACAATATTGTGGAAGTATTCTCAAATTGTTAATACTGAGAAGAGTGAGTCATTCAGACTTAATTGCCTGCCTGTGATATTGGTAAATTATTTGACTCAAAAGGCAAAAATGGTTGATTTAGGGAGAAAAATATTTTTTGTCTCACAGGACCAGTATAGCTTTCTTAAGAAGTTTGTGTTTTTCTTCTGCTAGAATAGTCTAGAAAACCCTTGGGACAAACCCATTTTTAGGTGGATTTAACAGCTTCCCTATAAGGGAAATTCTTCCATAGCAGCTAGTTTTTGTTTAATTCTTTTATGCATATTTTTTTCTTGAAAATTAATTACTGCAAATTAATTTATTCCATTTTAATTTACAATAAATTAGCAATTACTTATAAATACAAAAGTGTAATAATTAAAGTTCTGTGGATTGGGAGAATTAATGCTTTTGGTTGTTTTTCCCTATCAGCTTTCTTGACTGTGTACCTCATCTTAATTAAAATTAAGTCCTTTATAGAAAAATCCTTGATAAAAGTTGGATGGGATGACAATCTTATTTCAAAATCTTTTGCCAGCTTCAACACATGAAAAACTATAGTGTCCAACTAAGATTCCTTCTTGAGTTGTTCAACTAAAAAAAATCTAAATGCTAAACTTCAGTTGAGTGATTCTTTTTATATACTTAAACAAGATCAGTATATTTTTATGTAGTGCAAACATATACCAAATGTACTTTTACATAATTATGGCAATAATGATGCTCACATGACCTAATTAGATTTTTCTTTTCCTTCTCTTTATAAAATATTTTCCTTCAAAATCTAGTTGTTAATCTTGGGTAATAAAACCTAGGATAAGTATGAGGCTTCAAAAGCCTCACTGATCTGATTAGCTATAGTTTCTATGCAATAAAATGAATAAAAGTGGCTAAATGCACTGTGGTATTCTAGGAGAGCTAGGTTTTTTTTTTGCCTGCTTGTTTGTTTTGTAACACCATCTTTACTCAATAACAATTTTAATTAATTTCTTCTTATATTTCTTTATGTGCATCTGCCCACCAGGTGCCAATGTGCAGAAAGGAAAGCATCTGGAAACTCCACTCCATGCTGCTGCCCAGCATTCTGGTACAGAGATTGTAAACTTACTCCTTGAATTTGGAGCAGACATAAATGCCAAAAATACAGATTTTGAAAGGCCTGTTGATTTAGCTGCTCCAAGCAGTTTAGTGGAGAGACTGCTGCTCCTCCATGAAGGTACATTTCCTATGTGTGCTTTTTCAACTATAACTTGAATTTTTAAACACCTCCCCCCCTGCAAAAAAAAAAAACCAACAACCCAACCAACCCATATTACAGAAGCTAACATTGTGCTTTATGAAATTAATATATTAACATTCAGGTAAAATTCCTTTCTAACTATAAAAATACCCAGTAATATTTAGTGTCAGGCCAGAACTAGTTTACCAAGCAGCATCAGAATTTATACAAGCTGAAAATGTATCATATTATGTCTATTGGGTGTTTACACAATTAGGCCATAAAGGTGTATTTTTATTGGCTGTTACAGACTTTGTAAAAAAACCAGAATATTTCCATTTCAGATTAAAAATATGTTTAGTTTTGGCCAGCTTTCACAACGTTAAAAAAAAATTCTTATGTGTATATAAAGCACTTTATTTTGATTACAGACAAAAAGTATAAGAAGCTTCATTTTCTGAATTTTCTTTACTGAATTACGAGTACCTGAGAATTATGAGTCAACACTTAAACTTCCTTAAAAACTCTTAAAGGTTTGTTGCCTTAGAGAGAGAGAGAATATATCAAAGGGGACAGAATTTGTTCAGTCTGACATATGTACAGTGTGAAAATAATTCACAAGACCAAGGTGGGAAACAAAGGGAGAAACTATTGAAGTAACCATGGGCATCTCTTTAGAGATGAACTGACAAGTAGCAATGATTAATGTTTTCTTCCAGAAAATATCTCTTTAGTCTGAATGCTGTTAAAAAACCCTCTAAAAGCAGTTGGTTACCACAAAACTACTAAGGGAAGCAGGATTTGAACACAGCAAAGATGTCAAGATGAATTGGCCTGAAATGTGTATGATTTTATTGCCCAGAGAAAGATAGCAATGTGTTCATTTCAGGGGAGTGGGGAGGCCATCAGGGGACAAAGGTGTTATCATGAGCTGGCAAAACCACTAAACACAGTCCAGGATCTTGGGGGATTTTGCCTGCTTACTCTTGTTGCAGAGATGCATTGATAGTGCAGCTTGTAGTGCCATAGCTTGTATTTGACCTGTTCTACGAATAAAAAAAAAAACAAAACAAACCAACAAACCTGTCAAGTTGTTGACATCAGATATTTTCTGGGAGTAGGTTTTTAATATAAAATCACAAATTATTCGCTGACCTGACCCTGCTTTTTTGACTATTTCCCTGATTATTAATACAGTTTCAGTAGCCCTATCTTTACCTTTTAGGGCAAAAAGGCAATGAAGGGAAAGGAAGGAGGGAAAGAAAAGGATAAATTTGCAAAATGGGAACATTTCTTTCAGAAATCCCTTTACTTTCCAAGACTGTTTTACAACAAAGTACTGGATTTTACAGTTGTATAATAAAACTCCTTTCTTTTTTGTTTGCAGCCACACCGTCTTCTCTTTGTCAGCTCTGCCGACTATGTATCCGAAATTACATAGGAAGAGCTAGACTGCATCTTGTCCCACAACTCCAGTTGCCAACAATACTGAAGAATTTCTTACAGTATAGATAACATAGATTAACCTTTACAAACTTGAATAACACTTTTTCTTCTTTCTGTTTATTGTACCTTTTATCTAAAGAACTGCTGGGCGGGAAAAAAAAAGCCTTTTGCATATTACTTAAAAAATATATCCATCTTTGACACCTGGTGTTGATATATAGTAATAATTGGGAGCCATTCAGCAACTGGTACCAAGGTGCTAATAAGGCTGAATTGAATTGAGTGTGTTGATACTCTGGGAAATGATTGGATAGCTTCAGCTTAACACTTACTAAATAGCTTTAGTGCTGTTAATTGTATTTATACTTTTAAAATGTTTGACACATGAACCATGAAGAGATTCATTATTATTTGTTAAGTTTGTCCATTTGGAGTCATTATTTTATGTGTTTTTAAATTTCTGTTGTCTGTGTACCTAAAAATACTCAGTGCTAGGTGCACTATATACAATGATAAAAATAAAACAGACAGACATCGGTTTTTCTTCTGTTTCTTTATATATTTGATTTATTAATGACAATGAGAAACTTCCTTTATTGTTGCTCACTGCTTATGCTGTGATTTGGAATTATGCTGTAGTGAACATAATCACATTTTTTTCAGTCATGCACAGTTTATAGGTTCTCTGTTTATTAGTGGAATTACTGAGGAATATTCCTCAACAGCCCTAATGCTGAGATACTCTTGATCTCCTCTTGTGAAGCAGAATTCACTAGGCTTTTTCCTTATCTTTTCATAACAATGCTATATCTATTCATGGACATATGAAATAATTATTTACCTCAGAGAAAGTCATACATTATGGTTTAGTATCTGAGAGGCTTTTTAAGGTGTATTGTGAAGATTTGGCTACTGAATCTTCAACCTTAAGTTCAGGAGGTGGATGCAAAGCTCCAGAAATACATCAGTTCACTGTATCAGGATAGGTATCACTCTGAAAGGCCATTATTTCTCTTGCTATCTAATTTATAAACAATTACCCAACTCCACAAATTATGTTGCAGAATCCCAGGATGCTCTAGCAGGTGTTTCTGTGATCAGGTTGAAGTTTTGTTGTTCAATTCTCTAGCCAAAGAAGGAATTCTGACATCCCCAAGAAGCATGGAATCTTAAAACTACCAAAAGACTTCTGCCTTGCTTATGCCCTTGCATGGTGATGATTGCCAGTCATGTCTAAGAAGGTGATGTTTCATTGAAATACAGTGCTGCTGCTCTCAGCCTTTTCAAATGGCCTTCCTTTGAGAACAGAGTACTTCCTCAGTGACTGATATTCAATTCCTGCAGACCAAAGCATGAGACACTGGAAAATTTACCACTTGCTCTTGGTGATTCATCTTCTTCCATTCCTTTTCAGTGACTCCTTTCAGTATTTATGTGACTACTGGAAAGATAGTAAGTGAGGAACTAACTATAGAGGAAGTTTTCCTGAAGAATGCTTACTCAGTTGCTAATTTATATCCACCTAATAAAAAAGCAGCTCTCTGACACTTGCCCTTGTTAAAAGTAATCTTAATTCGCTTTTGTTCCCTGCAAAAACTCTCTTGAAGGCCTCTTCTGGAGTCCCTGGGAAGTAGGATGCAAGTAAGAGAAACTGCTTATAAGTCCATAATCTACATGCTCTCTAATGGAGCAAGTTGAGTGGTTTTGGTTTTCATCCAGAAACTGCTAATTTGTGGTTTTATATACAATACCATTATTTCTTCAAAAACAAGGAAGTGCCAGGCCAACCATGGCACTGTTTTTTTGCACAGAATGAGATAATTTAGACGCTTACCTTCAGACGATAGCGCTTTTCCAGTTTGACTCAGGAAGTGTCATAGAAAAAAAGGTCCTCTTGTTCTACACAATCAGATTCATTTTCAGCAAGCATAGGTGTTTCACAAAACACCTGCTGGAAACAAAACTAAATGATATTCCAAGTTTTGCTGTGAGTGAGTCACATCAGAATCCAAGCCACCTTATCGTAAATAGGTGTGCTCATGCTCTTGCGGCATTTGCTATGTCTATTCCCATCATTCCCCCAATCCTTGCTGCCATCCAAAGAGCAAACAAGACCATTTTAAGAGTTGACAGGTATTTAGTACTATTTTCTCTTCAGTTCTATAGAATGGTAGACTAGATGGAAGAATAATCCAGAAGTAGCTTGCGTTAATATTATGACTTCAATCTCAGGCAATATGCAGGTCTTAACATAATGTTTAATCGTTTGCTACCAGATAATTATATGAAAATAGCGTCACTTTGGCAACCTGAGCCAAGTTGGATGGGCATCACCTCTGTTACTATGTAACAGGAACAAACAAAGTAGGGAATGAATGTGTTGCCCTGGCAGGACTCTGTGCTGGAACAGGTCTCTGGCATATCAGACCATGCTAACGCCACATACCAAAAATATATAGTAATGAAATACCTGACCTTAGTGTTTGGGGAAATTCTTTCCAAAAAATGATCCCTTGCTTAGCCAGAAATGGAAGGAAACAGGCTTGTTATTGGTCTCATTATGTGTTTATGTGGTGAGGCTCTGATGGGTTGAATTTGTAGTATAAAATAAATGTCAGGCAATGTTTCAAAATATTAGGAACCAGGATCTGAAACAAATATTGAGCCATGTCCGAATGCCATTAAAGATCACTGCAGCACACCCAAGTTTAAAGGGAGCCTTCTCTACTGGCTGAAGTATCTCTTATTAGTGGAGTTACTATACCAGCAGTCACAAGACATTTTCAAAATTATACTTTCTCAGTTCTGCAAAGAAACCGAGCTGTGAAACCACAGAATGGGTTGAGTTGGAAGGGACCTTCAAGATCATTCAGTTCCAAGTCCCCTGCCATGGGCAGGGACACCTCCCCCCAGACCAGGCTGCTCAAGGCCCCATCCAGCCTGGCCTTGAACACTTCCAGGGAGGGGGCATCCACAGCTTCCCTGGGCAACCTGTGCCAGTGCCTCACCACCCTCAGCGCGAATAATTTCTTCCTAATGTCCAATCTAAATCTTCCCACTTCCAATTTAAAGCCACTCTCCCTCATCCTATCACTACTTGTCCTTGTAAAAAAAGTCCCTCCCCATTTTCCTGCAGCCCCTTCAGACACTGGAAGGCCGCTGTGAGGTCTCCCCGGATGCTTTTCTCCAGGCTGAACAGCCCAGCGCTCTCAGCCTGTCCTCACAGCAGAGGAGCTCCAGCCCTCTGGTCACGCTCGTGGCCTCCTTTAGACCCGCTCCAACAGTCCCACACCCCGCTGCTCTGCTGACGGTCTGCTCGGGGCGCGCACGGACGGCGCCGCGCTGGCCCCTCAGATAACGCCACAGAACGCTGCCGGTGCCGGTGCCGGCCCCGCCGCTGCCCCCCCGGCCCGCGGGCAAGGGCAAAGCTCCGCCGGCGCCGCGGCGCCGCTCGGCAGCGGCTCCGCTACGTCCCTCCGAGCGCGCGCGCCCGCGGCCCAGGCGCGGGGCGGGGCTTCCGGTGGCAGGAGGCGGGCGGGGCCGGCGCCGCCGGGGCTGCCCCCGTGGCCGCGGAGCCGCTGCCCGGCGCCCCGCTCCCATGCCGTAACGGAGATCTTCGTTCTGTCGATCAATGGGTGACCGGGCAGGTGCTCCAGTCCTGACTGAAGCAGCAGCTCCCAAGCACAGACAGACGTTTTGGCTGTGTGAGGGACTGTAGGGTAGGGTACAGGCAAAACGGGAAATGGGTAGGCCTTAGCCAGGTCAGTAGCGTGCCGAACCGTACCGCGGGTTCGCGTGGATCAGACACTGGTAGCAGTAGTCTCAAACTGATCTGATCTCTTCTCAGGTTCCTTATATATTTGTCCCTTTTCCCACCACCAGCAGTCTTCCTTGGTTCAAACAATTACATTCTCGGAAGATGGCTTTAGGTATACTGAGGGCTAAAATCGTGTTTTGTAAGTTAATATGAGGCATTCTTTCACTGTTTAAAACTGTACATTCAGCTGAAAGGTGATTTAAGCAAGATTGTCACTTTCAACTTAAGGACTTGTAATACTTTGACTCTTCAAAGCCACTGTTTCTTTTAATATACTTTTCCAATTCCACCTCCTCCGGGTGAACCAGTATTTCTCAGAAGAAAAAAGCAAAACAGGTGTTCATTTTAAAGAAAATTGGGTGAAACAAACTGACAGATCCCGTTAGGATGAATGCTTGGTACCTCCCTGGAGACCACTGAAACATAAACCCCATTCTGCCTACAGTCTCTATAACTAACAAAAAGAAATTTCATTTTACTGTCTATTAGGGAACAATTCTATTTTAAACAAATAAACTGAAGACCTCTTTAAAATAATCACACTCTAAAATACAGTTTTTGTTAATCCTTCTTAATTTCTGCAATACTGTAATTTACTTATTTCTCAAACATTACCTTGCTTCCTTTTCAGCTTCACTTCTTCCTAGAGCTATTTTACTATTTCATCAGTTAATTTTTCTGACACAGATGTTACTGATATAACATTAGAAGGAATAAAGTATAACTGATGCATGTGAAACTTTTACTACATCTGAAAGTGTACTTTGTGTCTTCGTTTCTTGACCTATTGTGCAAATGCACTCTGGCTTTCGTAACTACTATTCTAAATTTATTCCCCACCCTGTAGTTTAAGTAATTTTTATCTAGAGCAATAATGATCCTGGATTTAATTTCCTTCCTACATAAATGTATAAGTTTCAAGTTTTTCAAAAAAGCTAATTCCTATTCTGAAAAAAGTATCTAGACTTAGTAGTTTAGTTTTGTTTTCTGTGGAAAGAATGAAAGGCATTTCTTCCATTATTGTCATATTAAATTATTGTAACTCTGGATTTAGATGATTTTGCCCAATGAATAAATTTTCAACATGCATTTTAAGTGTCATATCTAATTTTAAAGGCAGGTTTTACGATGGGAAGAATTAATAGCATGACAGACTTCTTTATATTGTTTTGGGACTCACCTAGGAAAGTCTCAACAAGTGACTGTTAAGCTTGTAAACATGTCAGTAACATGTCAGTAATGTTGGTCAGATTCTTTGAATAGAACAATGAATTTGATTTCATAGGGATAAAGTGATGTTAAAATTGAGATTTAATAGTAATTGGAAAGCACTAGCTGTATAGCTTGAGAAATTTCTTCATTCAAATAGAAATATGACTTTTACAGAAGAGTCGAACAATCATTTGAAGACAAAGGGTTCTTTAATATTAAGGGGAAATAGATGTATTTGACCAGCTGTGCCAGACAATGAAGTCACACGTTAGCAAACCATCTGAAATTATTTTTGAAAATGATGAATCTGTAGTTTAAGACAACCACCGTTCTAGCAGTAGACACAATTACAATCTTTTCTGCACGTTCCCCTCATCACCACATGATGTACAACCACCTTAAAGAAAATGCATTTTATTCACAAGGACTGTTACCTGATGGATTCCTGTTATAAACAGCGCCTTTTCATGAAATACAAAAATTAAGTCACTCCCTACTTGAAAGAGGGAGTAGATTTAAAATTCCATGTTAAGGCACAATTTATATGCAACAAATCGATGCGGTTACACTACATACTGTAAGATATCTAAACTGTGAAAAAGCGGTAAAAATCTTTAGGACACAGAAAAAGATTTAAAATATAGCAGAGTGGGAGTTGAGTCAATCATTGATCATGAGGCTGCATGTTCATTTCTTACCTTTGTTCTCCAATTCTGTATTAACAATTCTATATACAAGGTGGTATATTTTATGTGCTATAACATAATGAGTCTTTTATTTGATAGAAGCAACCCATCAGATACTGACTGCTGGAAAATTCTGTCAGAAACTATGAATTTTGATTTCTGAAATCCAACTCTCATTCCCCAAGCTCCACAGGGTTAAACAAAGGAAAACATTTTCTGAACAATACCTGCAAAAAGTAAAACATTTATTCCAGCATCCATGTATACACAAAAATGGTTTTGTAGAGGTTACAAAACAGCTAAGCTTCCCTTCACTCCCAATATATGCTTACACCAGAAGCCCTATAAGAATACTCTAGAGCACTGACAGGATGAAATCCACTTCTGAAAGGTGGGGGGAAAACAGGAATTGTTTATTTCTAATCTTCATCTCATCTTCCCAGCATGGTGGCATTGTTATTTCTAGTTAAGCAAGGGCATTGCTTACCTGTATATTGAGGATTTTGTTGGATAGGGTCTGTGAAAAGAGACCCTGTGTTACTTCCCAGTTTTACAACAGTTTCTCTTCAGATATTCTGCCCATTTTTAGTTGCAACTTTTTTGCATTTTATTTAACTATCAGGATTTAAAAATTCCTTCTAATGAAGCAGCAAAAATTATATCAACAGATAAAGTAGTTTTCTGCTTGTGTGCCATCAATTAAGCTAATAAAGAGTATTATAACCAAGGCATCCTTTCTACTGGTAATTCTGATTATAAGAATTATTGATAAGAATAATTATTAATAAGAATAGGTGTAAGATTTGCCTTCTGATTAAGTTCCATACTAGACACAGCTTTAAAATTTAAATATTCTTAATATTCTGTTGCTGTAATTTTATTTCAATTTGAGCATAGCTTTAGTAAATAAAAATATATTCACATGTATTTACTTCTGGTCTGTCATACTAACATGTATACTTACAACTAGTAAAAAATATAAAAAGAAAACAAATATTTTAAGTGTACATAACATATTTAAGTACTTTCAATACATTTGCTGTTTGTTCCTTACAAACCCTTTGTTTAAAAAAAAATTATAAATATATTTTAGCTTCCACTGAAACTATAAGGGGGATAGTTGCTAAAGATCAGAAAATAGAATTTTGTAATCTAGATATTCAAACCTATCTAAAGAAAATATTAGGAAACATCTTTGCACTGCCATTAAAGCATAATAACTAATGGATGAAAAAATCATCTAAGCAAACGCTTTTTAAATATTACTTTTACTATAGAGTCCTGTGTGTAAAAATCAGTTAAAAGGGAGGACGTAATGTGTGAAACAGCCACAGGATTTCAGTCATTCTAAACCAGGTTGCAATGGCTATAAATAAAGTCATTATATTATTATGTATTTGAAAGTGTTTTTATGGATTTCACAGTTTGTTATCAATATTTTGATAATGTGCAGATAGTTGCTTACTTCCCTTAAAGGCATCTGTTTACACAGATTTGTCTGAAATGTCTGTATTGTCTGACAACACTGTTCATACTTAAAAAAAAGACATGGCTGTCTATGACGTAAAGATTTTTTTTCTTTGGATTCTCAAATAACTTTTTCTTTGGATTATCAATAAAGTTTTGTATAGAAATTGTTTTCTTTTTCTCATTTTACAATTTCAAAGTCCAAGTAATCGCCCTTCAGGTGGAATCAACTGCCACCATTCTGTCCTTTGACAATCAAGGTTAAATCAGTATTAACCCCCCCGACTATTATTTTAATCGCTACAAAGTACAGAGGAAAACACCTCATTAAAATGGGTTAAGTCGTATTCCTGTTCCTAGCGGTGAAAAAGGATTCACTTTGGCCCACATCAAAGCATCATTCAGTGAAATAGCAGATTTCCCATCTTCAAGGAAGAACACTGGACCCTGCAAGGCAAAAACGTTTGGTGAGGAAAAGAAAAAGGAAGTACAAATGCATCGTGTAAAGGCTACCACAATAGAGAGCACGTTTTGTTTCATCCAAGAAGGACATGAAAACCTGATTTACAACCAACATCTACATTTACAGAAAAATTGTACCTCACCAACTTAAAGCTTTCATAATAGTTACACATCCTCAATTAAGTGAACTTGCTATGTTCCAAAATCTGGAGACCAAACATTTCATAATCCTTAAATTTTGAGTTTGATTTTCAGTAATTGTTGTATTTTATACATGTTGGTCAATTATTTCATAGTTAAATTTAGCCTAAATTAGAGTCTGAGGTCACAAGGATTTTTTTCCTGCCAAGTACTGTATCTGTCATTATCTGTGCTTCCCTATCTACAAAAAAAAACCCCAATACAATTCCTCTATGAACTGCTGGAAAACATGAAGTCAATTGTTCAGTATGAAAAGTATGAAGGACAAAACACTAATTTATCTGATGGAAAAAAGCTATGTGCAATTTCTTCACTGGAAAAACATGATCTCAAAGTTGTAATTCTGTATAAGTGCCTTCTTAAAGAGTCATGATCTCTGAACACAGTATTTAAAACTTGTAAACCCAAGCAATGAGGCTATGAAACCTTCGTATTAGCTAAGCAATTTGTGAGCTGCTCTGCATGCCTAAAGCAATGACTCCTAATGATCACTAATCCAGAAATAAGGATATTTTAGATGACAAGCTGATGACACCATGTTGACCTCCCCCATCATGAAAATGGTGACCTCATATCAACAGATGAGGAAAAGGCTGAGGTACCTCACAACATTTTTTGTGTCAAGTCTTCACTAGCAACCACTCTCCTCACCCCTCCTGGATCAATGGACAACAAGATGGGGGCCAGGGGGTAAAGCCCCTCCCACTGTAGGAGAAGATCAGGTTCATGACCACCTAAGGAACCTGAACATATATAAGTCTATGGGACCTGATGAAATGCAACCTAGATTCCTGAGGGAATTGGCTGAAGTGATTGCCAAACCACTCTCCACAATATTTGAAAAGTTGTGGCAGTCAAGGTAAGTCCCTGATAACTGGAAGAAGGGCAACATTGTGCCCATTTTTAAAAAGGGTAGAAAGGAGGACCCTGGGATTTGCCAACCTGTCAGCCTCACCTCTGTGCCTGGGAGGATCATGGAACAGATCCTCCTAGAAACTACGCTAAGGCACATGGAAGACAGGGAGGTGATCTGAGACAGCCAACATGGCTTCACCAAGGGCAAGTCCTCCCTAAACAACCTAGTGTTTTTCTATGATGGTGACCACATCAGTGGACACAGGAAAAGCAGTGGATGTAATCTTTCTGGTCTTCTGTAAAGTCTTAGATACGATCCACCACAACATCATTGTCTCTGAATTGGGGAGAAAAGGATTTCATGGGTGGACTGTTCAGGGGATAAGGGATTGGTTGGATGGTCACACCCAGAAAGTAGTGACCAACACCTTGATGTCCCAGTGAAGACCTGTGATGAGTGATGTCCCTTGGGGGCCTGTACTCAGACCAGTGCTGTTTAATATTTTCAGTAATGATATAGACAGCGAGATCGAGTGCACATTCAGCAGCTTTGCAGATGGCACCAAGCTGAGTAGAGCAGCTGTCACAGCAAAAGGATGAGATGCCATCCAGAGGGACCTGGACAAGCTGGAGAAGTGGGCCTGCGTGAACCTCATGGGGGTCAATAAGGCCATGTACAAGGTCCTACACCTGGGTCAGGGCAACCCCCAGTATCAATACAGGATGGGAGCTGATGTGACTGAGAGCAGCCCTGTGGAGAAGGACTCAGGGTTGCTGATTGATGAGAAGCTCGACTTGAGCTGGCAATGTGCGCTCCCAGCCCAGAAGGCCAATCGTGTCCTGGGCTGCAACAAAAAAAACATGGCCAGCAGGCTGAGGGAGTGATTCTCTCCCTTTACTCTGCTCTTGTGAAACCCCACCTGGAGTATTGGCCAGTTCAGGAATCCCCAACATAAGAAGGATGGAATGGTTGGAACGGGTCCAGAGGAGGG
This sequence comes from Tapera naevia, assembly GCA_033556795.1. NCBI lineage: Eukaryota > Metazoa > Chordata > Aves > Cuculiformes > Neomorphidae > Tapera > Tapera naevia. The sequence goes on along the minus strand of JAUMJJ010000172.1, from coordinate 8,018,601 downwards.
CTACAAAGATGATCAAAGGGCTGGAGCACCTCTGCTATGAGGACAGGCTGAGAGAGTTGGGGTTGTTCAGCCTGGAGAAGAGAAGCATCCGGGGAGACATTGCATCCTTCCAGTACTTGAAAGGAGCCTGCAAGCTGGGGAGGGACTTTTTACAAGGGCCTGTAGTGACAGGACGAGGGGGAATGGCTTTAAATTGGAAGGGGAAAGTTTAGATCAGTCATTAGGAAGAAGTTCTTTACGTTGAAGGTGGTGAGGCACTGGCACAGGTTGCCCAGGGAAGTTGTGAATGCCCCCTCCCTGGAAGTGTTCAAGGCCAGGTTGGATGGGACCTTGAGCAGCCTGGTCTGGGGGGAGGTGTCCCTGCCTGTGGCAGGTAGAGAGGGACTGGATGATCTTTAAGGTCCCATCCAACCCAAACCATTCTATGATTTGTTTTTGCTATTCTTGTTGAATGGATTATAACAATGGCAGCTTTACTTAGCAAATGTTGAGGCCATAGGCCTAGCCAGGGACCATTATGCTAATGTGGAAGTATTGGCAGCAAGTTTTTTTGGACTTGACGGTTTGCAGTTTTGAATTTTACCTCACAAATCCTGCTAATGTTTTGCAGTCTTCAATTTCTAATGCAAAACTATCCCTCTTAATACCTGAATGACTCTGTCACCCTTTGGGCTGGCATCTAACACTGGACAGAGGAAATGTATTCTGCCTCATCTATGAGAGTAAATTCACACTGAGGCACCGTCTGGAGTCAACAGCCTTAGTGTTTTCAGGCTCTGTCTAATTTCCCTTCATGGAAATAACAACATATACCAAAGACATGGTATAAGGCCTAGTATGTTTTGATCATAAAATTCTATGCCAGTGATGAATACATATACTTGAATACTTAGTCTTCTAATATCTGTTTTTAATTACTCATGAATTGCAAGTTTTATAGCATGCATTTCCATAATAATGAATTCTAACACAATAGAATAATGTTAGTATGTGGTTGAAGATAAATAATTTAATGTTTTTTATTTCAGCTGAGGTGAGGTAATAGGCACTAAGTTACATTCACTTTAGAAAGAGCATTTGGCAAAGGAAATGTGTCTTTCCCATGGAAATTAAAACATTTGGATTTATGAAACTGGGCAATTATTTGATTGGACAATTCTTTTTTATATAGCCATTATCACCCAGAAGATGTCAGTACTTGTCCTCTAACTTCTGCTACTGTGACAACAGAAAAATCTTTTTTTCCCCTTGCAAAGTATGAGAGGAACCTTAGATTTATGCCAAACTCACAATGAGTCAATGCTATCACTGAGAAAGAAAACTTCAGCTGTCTGAAACCATACCTGTATCCTTAGCCCTGTTAAACAGGAGATGTGAACATCTGAATGACTAGGAAGATTTGATCCAGTGACATAGTCTGGCCCAACCATTCCTTTCAGAGGCTCCTCTTGTATCCGTGATACGAGTATTGAATACACCGTTCTCTGTGATTCAGATGGCGGGGTGCATGGCGATTCATCGGTAGGCCTACGAACAAAACATGCTTGGTTTTCAACTCTCCATCTTAATTTGCACTAGAAATTAAGAGCCACGAAGTACTCATTTTTTACATTAATATTCAGGTTTTACAAAGGAAATAAATACTGTATTAACAATCAAATATTTAAATACTAATAGTCTAATTCACTGTAATTTTCTGGTTTTCCACCTACTTGTCTAATTGAGTACAAGCTCTCCAGGCATCTAGTTCCTCAGAAAGCTGTTCAATTTTCAAAGGTACAGATACTTCCCGTCTTTTTAAAAGCTGACTGAAAAGGAATGTAAGTAATTAAAGTCCAAATTAATTCTAACAATGAATATTTTCTTAATAGAAAAGCAAGATAGACAGTAGTAATATAAAATTATTTTTTATTAGATATGGAAATAGCCTTATGGAAATAAATTGATCCTTCATGATAACAACTATATTAAACCTTGGAAATGTTAAATTACGATATATAAAAGTACAAAATCAAACTTAAATGAAAAGGTAATTATCCCCTTTTACACCCTATTAATTAAGCTTGTCTTTAATCAGTGCTATTTTTTTCTTTATATTTTAGGGCTATATGTGTTTTTATTTCTTAATAATGACCGTTTATAAAAAATAAGGCCCCATTTTGCCTACATATGGTAGATATGATAAAGTTAAAGTAACATAGTTCAATACATGCTCTGGGCCAACCTTATTTCACCTGATTACCTGTGGAAAACAGTTTCAAAACCCCTGCAGTGGATGCATTTTTTACTTATCAAAATATACAAGGGACAGCTACTACCTGACATAATTCAGCAAACTTCATTTTTTGTTGGGATGCGCTAAAAATGTACAGCTTAAGCATGTAAGTGTCAGCTTAAGGTGGAATCTAAAATCTGTGAATTCTGAAAATACTGGGCAAGATGAGAAAAAAAACTTAGAGTGGTATTGTTCCATGATTCTTTAAATCCCAGAAAAACTTAAAGCTTGAGAGCCAACATAACACAAACTGAGTCTCAAGGGCGGCTTGTTATATAATCAAAAATAATCAATTAATAATGAAAAAAAATTCATTTTCATATCATAACAGCCCTTTAGTAAAAGCTTGTATTTTGTCTTGTTGTTTTCCATACATAAGTCTGGTGGCTTAGAAATTCAAAGCTTGTCCTTGTTGCTACTAAGCAAGTCTTGGGAAATGGTCTACACAGACACAAAATTAGAACTGCTACTATCAACACATAATCATGCATGGAAGTAATGCAGAATACTCATCTGCTTCTAAAAATTGTTTTTCTTATAGAACTTGCTACATTATGTCAGAAACTTCTACGTATATAATGCATAAAAGAAAATAAAGAAGGTTCTATATGCAGGCATGGGTATACCCTTATAACTTCATAACATAAGTGGGAACCTGGATTATTTTTTTGGCAGGGGGTGGGAAGTGAGAGCAATATATGGCCTATATCATATAGGGACTGAGACTTATTACCTTGTATACTCATAAAGTGCAGGTACAATGCTATTGTACTGTCTTCTGATAGCAAGTAAAGCACCAATGTAACCACACAAAATCAGCAACTCGTTCCGAAATCTATAAATGGACAAGTATTAATCATTAACAATAACAAGTTTTTGCAAAAACATTAAACAAATTCACATTCAAATTATAATTTTAAACCCTAATTTATCCATTCATCTTTTGTGAAGGATCTATGTTTGCTGACAGTACTTACTTTTCTGTGTGGTGTAATTTATAAAACAGAGTTCATGTGCTTTATATTGATCTCAAATATTGAATTTTAAAAAGCACACACAGCACATAGTTATTAAGCATAATCATGTAAATTTACAAAACCAATGTCACTGAGAACTTCTAATCCAATAAAGCTGTAAATAAAATTGCCCCAAATATTACTGTGGACTTGAATTTCACCAAGTTTCTCCACAGTCCACAGGTAACAGTTAAGCTTTTTGATCTTTCCAGTTCTTCACATGTACAACTGTGTGGGCATTCAGGCCTAGCTTCAACCACCTGACATGAAGGTGAACCACAGCTATCCAACTATTTTAGAGTTAATTCTGAGAGTAACAGCTCAAATTTACTTAACACTGACATAAAACCCCATATAATATGTGGTACTACTGCTCTTTTTCAGGAAACTGATACCAGAGTTGTTTAAAGTGAGATTCTTCAAATAAGGCCAACATTGATCCAGCCATTGTAAATGTCCCACACAGAAAGAAGCAGTAAAATATCTTTTTTTACTTCTTGCTAAACCTTGAAAATTTAGGAAAATTCCACATTCTGTTCTCCAGATTGGGAGCCAGCCTGCTTGTTGTGATTTTTTGTACCCCTCTGCTGGTAAACAAAAAATGATACGAAGAGCATGCACTTATATTCTTTTTAATTCTAAAAGGTTCCTTTAATGAAACACCCATTTTTATAAGTAAGGAAAATATACTCACTCACTACATTTATGCAATACTAATTGTTCAGTGCGTATGTAACTTAGAAGATCAAGATATGGACAGACTGAATCTACAGTCCAATCTGAGCCACAAAGTTGTTCTGTTGAAAGATAGAAACAAAAATATCTGAAGAGGCAAGCTATACAAATGACTTATACTTCAAAAGGTTTCTTCATCCAAGAACTTACCTTTCACATACTGAATACCAATGGGGAGAGCCTTTTCAGGTTCTGTGCTTAACAGATAGTACTTTATAGTTTCAAATATATCCCCATCTGCCTGTATTGTCTCTGCCAAACGCATACATTCTTCTACATCAGGAAGATTACACTGGAAAACAAAGATTTAGCCAAAGAATTATTGTGAAGTTCAAACAAATTTCTAAGATGCTCAGAAATGCAGAAGTTTGCACATAAAACTAAGATCAAGCTCTGTCTGACAGAAGAGTCATTGTTTGAAGAACATACCTGCATATAATGCGCATTAAGAAAGCCATCTAGACCAGAGAACAACACAGGAGGAGAAGGTTCTTAACTTTAATTTAAGTAGTAGCAGTTTCCATTGCTAATGTTTTTGTGAACTTTTTATTACTGCATAGTAGATGGTGCAGTCCGAGTTGAACACTGAATTGTGGAGCAGACTCATCTGCCACTTAAGAGGAAAGGAGGTATTTAAGGAGATTATAAACATAAGATGTGAAACAAGTCAGGACAGCACAGAAAACTGCTCTGCCAAGACATGGTGAGGCTGCACTTCAGTGATGAGGAAGTTATAAAACATACTGACAGGTAATTCTGAAGATCAAAAGCTACTTTAGGAAGTAACCTGTGATATGGAAAGATAATACATAAAGTAGTATACAAGAACTAAAGTTCTTCTTGTGCAAAACTGAAAATGAATGAAGACTAAAAGAGCAAAAAAGGATGTGTAACATAAGACTGCTAGTGACAAATATACCTTACAGATTTATTTGGCCTTAATTTTTCTGAAATTACTGAACAAATCAATGTATAACGTCTTGTTAGCAATCAGACAAATTCTTTTTCATTGTACCTTTTCATGCAGGTCATTTATTTCTGCTACGCATCCAGGATAAAAAGCACACAGTTTTATTAACTGCAGTTTATTATCAGGAATCATCATAAGAAGGTCAGCTGCTAAATCCCTGCACAAACAAAAGATGACATGCAGTTACTCTTGATGGTTGTAGTATGAGGAGGCTGTTTTCTCTTTTATATTCCTTTCACAAAGAAGAGTTTACTGAAAAAAAATGCTATTTCCAGAAGAGCAGAAGCAATATCAGTCTCTAAGACTATTTTGGTGCAATAAATCACACTAAGGTATTCATCTTTTTTTTTGGGAAGCCACATATTAATTTTCTGTTGCTTTAGCTGGTTAAATTAAACAGCTGTGCAATACTCAAGCATCAGAACCACCTCAAAGTGAGATGGAAGAATTTGGGAGCAGGCATGGGAGGGGAGAGTAGGATCTATTCAATTTGAAAGAAGGAAAGATGCTAACATGGCTCTGTGTCATGAAACCATCCACAGACTTCTGGAATTCTAGAGCTCCATAACACCAGCATAAAGCATCTCTCAGTCATCTGACATAGCTAGTGGTTCTGGGATATTATAAATAACAGATCATACAAGAAAAGAATGTGATGACTCTTTTCATCCTTCTGAAAGGAAAATTGTGTTTTAGAAAACTGACATTTCTGAAATGTTTGTAACTTTTTACCATTTGTGACCTCCTCCTTAAGACAACAAGCAACTGGAGAGAACATAAGTAAATTTTAAGAAATTATTTTGAAACAATTATTCTACTGAGCTTTTAATAACTGATTATTCTGGTTGTTCTATGGCTTCTCTATTCATGCAGACATTTTTCCTGTGACCCACAAGACTGACTTGCTCTAATGTAAGGAAAAAGCTCCTATTGAGTTCTCCTGGATTTTCAGAATGCAGTCCTTTTAGCTTAAAAATGTTCAAGTAAGCTACTCTTCAATATTTGCAACTGCTTCCTATCCCACTTTCAGGCATGGATCACAATTAAAAAATCAGAACACTTCGTTTAAGATTATTTTTAGCATTAGTAAATTCACACACTTTTCAAATTTTTCCTCTATAAACAAGCAAAATACCTGTATCCAAGTGATGGAAAGCTAAAAGGAAGACATTGAAATATAATGAACAAAATTTTCATTTGTATTCTTACTTTGCCAAGTAAAAATCTAATAGCAAATAATTAAACTACAACAGCAAATCTCAGGGACAGGTTAATCGACTTTAACAATGAAAAAAATATTTTCCAATGCCTTTTGACTACATAATGAAGCTCATGCCAAAAGGTCTCTTAGATCACTAGCATGCAACAGGCACTTTTGCAAGATACAGAAAGGCTTTTTCAGAATACAGGCTATTTCACAAATTCTTAAAACTATTTTTAAGATCAATATTCATCTTCATATGCAATTCAAACATTTTGTTAAAGTGATTAGAAGTCATTCAGCCAAATGTTCAATTAAAAAATCCAAACAAGCCCTCATATAATGGCCTACAAATGATGTTACCTGGAAATGTTTTTTCAAGAATCAAACTGAAAACACTGTCAGCATAAAGAACAAAATCAGGTAGCTGAGTCTGCATATGCAGAATTCAGTATCTCAAGTAAGATATCATTAGCATTCTGAATAGCAGAAGCTTGCTTTTAACAGTATTTAGGTGCTAAACAGAAATAAAATGAACATGGTGTTCTTAAACCCTCACACATTTTCTCAAGGCTGTAGATCTGGAAAGATGGGGAAGGGCATGAATACTCAATTTTGACTATTTTGGTTTGATTTGATATTTTAGAGCACTTCTTAAAAAAAAAACCAAAACGAAAAAAACCCACAACCCCCCCATTTCACTAATAACTGATTTCATTACTAATCCATCAGCGTCCTCTACGTTTGAAGTTTTACATAAATACATGTAAATTTCATACTATTGTAAGTACTTATTACAGCACTGAGATTGGAACCAGCTTTTGTTATGGAACTGGAAAAATTATACTGTGTTTTTCTTAAGTCCCCATCCAAGTGCTTCCTATCAGAATTGTGAATCATTCTCCACAATGAAGGTACGGAGACCAGAAAAAGAGCTTAGAGACTTTAAAAACTGTTAGAACTGGTGCAGTGCAGACATGCTAAATCATTGCAAATCCAAAGCAGCAAGTCATCCATTTCTTATTTTATCTTTTTAACCAATGAAGTATTGAAGAAGTCAGGTTAAGAGGGCTGCCAAACTCACGGCTCCTGCTGTTCTCCTGCTCCTGCAGCGTAACGCGCGTCACTCGCTGCACACGTGACCAGCACTGGCAGGAGCACAGGCACCAGGAGCTCAGCACTGCCAACAGGTAGTAACAAGGTGGAGGGCTGGATTTGGCCTGTGGGCTGTCAGTTTGACACTCCTGCTCTAGATAGTTAAGAACATACCAACTGTAGCAGCAAAACTGATTCTTAAGTGTAATATATGTTTAAGCACATTTTCTGTGAAATGCTACTCCTGAAACACTGTACAACTGCCAAATATATTTTAGGAAGATTTTCTGTTTTTCATTAGTAGAAGAAAATCAGACCAAAACAGTATCCTTCAAAGTAAAACCACAACAAAGAGGAAAAAAAAATAGCAGAGTTTCTCCTATATGCAACAGAGAAATTGCTAAATCCTGCAGAATTAAATAATAATCTGTTTCATCCTTAAATCTTGCCAGCTGTCTTGTAGCCCCAATACCATTATAAAATGATTCCTCAGCCTCTTACTTTTTTTATATTTTTCAAGCAAGTACTTAAAAATCACTTCACAAACCCTACTTAAGCTTCTGTACCTTTTCACTTTATAATTCAATTCTAACTTTACTGGAGCAGTCATTTTTACTTAGTACAGACCAGGACTATGCTACCTACTGCCCAAGTATGTAGGTTTTTTCCAGCAGGTTTCATCCTCCATTTAACTTCTCTTATTTACAATGCATACATAACGTTTTTTTGAGGTTAAAGCAGAACATTTGCATGCCCTCTGCTTCAAAGGTCTAACATGGCAATTCTTAATCAAGCAGCAATTCTTATTCTACCTATTCAAGGTGGTTTGGTGTCTATAATTATAAAGTTTCAGAATGAAACATCTTTATCATTTTGTTAGGGAAGGGGGGAAAAAAAAATCTTCTTTGGATTAAAAAATTCTTACCATGTTGTTACTGTCATACATTTTCTTGCTAGTAATTCTAGGGCATAATGTGTTGCTTGTGCTGCACTTTCTCCTAAGACAGTACCCACACTGATAGCCAACTCCAGTTCATTTCCACGAATCAGGTTTGCCATCGCAAGCTTGCTCAATGAAAAAATTATATCATTAAGGGACACAAGCATTTTTGGGGATTCACCATTCATTTATCAGACCGCTTCTTACAGAAGGACAAAATATACATTAGTTAAAAACAACTTTGTATATAATTTGGGTCTCCTGCATTAGTGAATAATTGTGCACCACGTATTGATTCATTTTAAATAACCAAATAAATTTCCTTTAGCAGAATCTTACTTTATTTAACTGAAAGAGATTACATAAATATCACACTTGAAAACCATGATAAAATTGCTTCTAGTATTAAGTAGGGATACTAGCTTTCAGAGTATGGATTCCACGCCCTCTCCACCCCTCCCCCTTTTGACGAAAGTAGGCTCAAAAAAACCCCAAACCAAACTCAAAACAGGAAGGACTTTCCTGTTCTTGCCCACTCTTAGCAACTGGAATTCTGCTATGCCTATCAGCAACATTAAACAATAAGAGACTACACAATGACTAGAAATATGTCTGTTGTGAAATACAGGCATTAATTGATTATTGCTTTCTCTCTGAACAGTTCATTAAGATGAAATTTTACTCATTTTAGGGGACAGAGCAGTAACAACATGTTGAGTCAGCAATAAAAATATCCAGAGAGTATGAGAAGAAACAATTTGTAAAACTACAAACAAAATGAAAATCTAATAAAATGTTTCCTACGTGTCAGCCTCATTTTTGTACTGAGGGGTAGGGCTTTTTGCTTATTTATTTCATCATTTAGATATCAAATTCTTCAAGGTGGAGACCACATCTTTTGTAGTACAATGAAATTCCAGTTCTGAATGGATCTTCTGAGTCACCATAACCAGTAAACAGTAATACTTATGTCTATATGTTTATATATATAGGTATGTTATATTTTCTAATATAAAAAGATACTGTATAATGAAATACAACTCACTAAAAACAATACTTTCTGTGCATGACAGAAATTTTGATTTAATAGAATTGGGGAAGCTTTGCTACTAATTTTAATACTCTAAAGATCAAGCTCTAAATAAATACATAAAAAGCAAATACCTTCTGTAAGTAATACATTTTAGAGTGTGGTATTTATGTTTTAAAAAATAGTTAACGTGGAGATGTTAAAAAGGAAGCCAATGCTGGCCTTTCCATAGTTAAAGAGAGAAAAAAAAATTACCTCTATATTTTCAACAGCCAGATGGCAACATGCGGCAAGCACTGCATGCCCATCCTGGAAATACCATTCTGCCAATTCTTTACTGACCTTGTGCAGGAGCCTGCAAGAACAAAACAGTTCTGCAAGGTTACTTAAAGGTTGGAGTTCTCTGGCTCTTAATTTATGTACAAGTCACCATATTTGTTTCTATATCCTAAAATGTTTATAGCTGCTTACAGATAATGACAGATAATGACAGATAATGACACCACTAGCTTTCAAAGTGCAGTCAGTTTGAGCTTCATGCACCAGTTATGCTAGGGCTTATTCAGGTGGGTCAGTTTCCCCAAATCTACATCAGTGTGGAAGTGTCTCTTCAGACTAATAAAAGAAAAATCAAATATTTGGATATTCATTCCATACCTGTGAACTCTATATAAGTGTATTGCTAATTGCTGAAAAACTGCACATGTAAATGAAGTAACTACACATCCTCCAAGCTGCTTTTGTTACTACACACATAAGCTGATAACATAATCTAGGCTTTTGAGCACTGTTCTGAACAAGGAGGGATTCATGGTTTCTTGTAAGGGCACATACAATGAAAATATGGCCATTAGCGTACATTGTCAGAAACTCTGATAAAGAGTGAATCTTCAGAAAGAGAAGATGCATAAAATGTCGGGTCTCACAGATACTTGTTCATGCTAAACTTTACTTACCAGATGTTCTAAGCTAATACGCTACGTGTGTAAGTGCACAGGAATGCACTTTAAATATAAAGCAAATGAAAATGATATTTATAATACAAACAGATGAAAAATCCATTTTATGCCAGAAGGCAGCACAGGGGCACAATTAAAAGGAAGCTTTACATATAAACTAGAACTTACTCATTATAATCATCTGTATTGTTTTCAGCTGAATTTGAGGATCCACTTGTTGCGGAAAGTGGTGACATCTGTATATTTCCCTCACAAGCTGCCTAGAAGAGAATAAAAAAATGTATCAATTAATGCACCAATCAAACTGAACAAAATATGTAATTTTTTAGCAATGAAAAAATAATCCAAGAACTACAAAAATCCTTCTAAAGTGCAGTTATAGCAAAGGAAACATTTACAACAATCATCTTATTAAAGCTAAATCTTATCCATCCATACAAGAAATTCTACGGAAGCAAGGGACCTCTTACTTCCTATCCATTCGTTCACAATTTTTCCAGCATTTGAATACACTTACAACAGACAGTGCAGGCTAAACCCTTGAATTTTACACCCCAAGGTGGCTGTGAGTAAAGGATGACTCCATAGATACTTCTCAGTAGCTATATCAGCAAATTTAGAAAGATTAATGTAGTAACATAAGCTAAAACCTTTTCTGCATCTGGCAATAAATTATTTCTAACATTAAATAAGAAGAGATCAGCTTTAAGGTGTAGCTGGGATAACAACATTAAAACTTGGGGCTCAGTTAAAAGGTAAGTAAGTCCTGGTATTTTATTACTTAATACTATCTGATTAAATCTTAGAGGTAAAGACTATTTCACGAATTGTAATAAAAGCAACCCCAGCAATGTCTCTTTTATGAAAAAAGAAACAAACTTTCTAAACTTGAAGGTGCTTTAAGGTTCAAACATTATAACTTGATAAATTTAAGCATAGCTCAAAGTTCTATCCTGTGCACTACTCAGCCACTACTAGAACAACAACATACAGGTAGACAATTTCTAAAGGACAAATTCACATTCACTATTAAAGTTCTTATCTCTGGGGAATATGAATGTCCAAGAGTGGGTAAGCACGAGAGAATGTACTAGGGACAAATCTTGACAGTTTATTTAACAAAATATATTAAATACGCAGAAATTACTCAAAAAGAATAAAGGAATGATGAAAATGTGAAAAAAAAGTATGTCTTGTGTGTTTTGTGTGCCCTTTAACTTGTGTTTACCAAAAGCAGGTATATCCCTTCTACTTCCTAATGTCATCTCTTGGGCTATTTTGCAATTTGAAAATTTGATTTCCTATATTGATTCCTAGTGCAACTGAGCAGTGTCCCCAAAGATTCTATAGGAAGTAGTATAACCAACTTCTCATTAGAAATTCAAGAGAAATCCTACATGTCTTTGATGTTAAGGGCAATCTTGATTGCTGAAAATAGGTCAATTTTCTACATCAACCAAACCCAAATACATCAGTTTTCATTACAGGCATTTGATTACAATTTAGAAGAACCAGGCTTAAAATCTAAGCATGAGATACCTTTTTATGATTTCTGCATTAAAACTGGTCATAGAAAACAAAAGAGTAGGATGTCATTTAGCCATTTTGCAAAAGTGAACAGAGCAAGCTTTTAAATATGCTTGGTACCTTCAGAGTTAGAAATGAATAGCTAAATACATCTCCCACACTGTTATACATAATAATACCTGTGCAACAAGGAGAGCCTCTTTAAGCTGGCCTTTTGAAGTAAAGTACGAAACTAGTTTCTTCACATCTCCAATAGCTATACAGTATGGGATGACATCATCATTGTCTTCCTGAATTAACTGATCTGCTCTCCTAATTAAACAAATTAGGAGAATTAATAAACAAGAATAAACAAACAAAAAAGATCTACATCTATTATTGATCACTAAACTTTGCTCTATGGTATGTTTTAGATGAAGCTGTATAAAGTTCACTGAAACCCATCTGCCTTTACAGACCTCAGAAGACTCACAAAGTGTGGATACTGTACTAAGGAGTTTCCAATTAAAGTTGCAATTTATCCTTGTGAAACGTGTGTCTGCCCAGGGCAGTGGGGCTGGAACTAGATGATTTTTAAGGTCCCTTCCAACCCAAACTATTCTATGAGACCTGATTCTATGATTCCTGTACACAAAACAGTAGTTGAAATCCTACACTGTTCCATCCCAAAACTTACCGAATAAAAAGTAACATCACTAGAATGCAGTAACAAAAGCTAAGTACAACAGATATTAGCATGCATCCTTCCTGCTTGTCCACACCCTTTTATGGACACAAGCTACAATTTAGCATCATATTTTTATTTCCTTACCTTTGCATTAACTTCCTCCAATATTTCATCGATACACCAGGCGCAACTGAAAGAGCTTTGTCCCACTAGAAGAAAACAGCAATACATTTAACGTGATTGTTTTATTTTGAGAAACAGCTGTATTTTTAACTAGTTCATGTTTCTGCCAATAAAAAGAAATTTGTCAAGAAGTTAAATAAATAATAAGCTATGCATTAGACTTCATATGTTAAAACTAATACAATGAAGCAAGATTACTCTTTTCTAGACTTGAGAAGCATTTAATTGCTGCCCCATCTTTACTAGGCTAGTTGGTTTTCAGAAACTTTCATATTTTATTGTTCTTCAATAATGTTCTGGTATTTTTACCTCTCCAAGTTCTACCATTAGTTCACAGTATCGCTGAATTTGTCCTAATCTTAAATGTATTTCTGCAGCTTCTTTAAGTCTCTCCTCTTTGCTTGGTGCACCAATACCACCTCCAAACTTGGACATTTTTATTGTCGTCAGTTCTTGTGCCTTGGACTAAGGGCAGAAAAAAAGGATAAAGTTAAAAAAACAGAAGTAGTTTTCTGTGATGAAAGTAAGTTTTCTTAAGAATGAACTAATGTCAAACATTAAAATGGAATATAAAGAAAAAAATCTTTTCAAGAAAAGGCTAATTGGAAGAGCTTACAACGAGATTATAGTGAACTATTTCTATTGTTCAGGTAACTGTGTTACTAATTTGTTGCACATATACATTTTCCTTGATCATCTTATTTTAATCTCTTTTATATATTTTTTTTAATTCTCAGCCATTTTCTCCTATGAAATAGTAACTTACCCAGATGTCCATCATAAAAATTTTCATATTTTTGAAATCTAAAAATTATTTGTGAACAAAAATCATACAAAGCCAGAAACTGTACTTATTACCTTTATAATGATGTTCACATGAAGAAAGAATAAAGACAGTAGGCTCAGCTTATGGCCAATTAGTGATTTATATTCCTAACCACTGCAATTTTTATATTAGTTGAAGAGATAAGACTATTTTTTTTCATCTGGCAGAATTTGAGAAACAAGCTGTGACAGGATTCCATTTAAAAAAAAAATTGTTTGCTAGAAACCAAAAAAGCTCTAGGTCCCTACTTCATCCTGAGATGTCTAGGTGTTGCAATGCCACTATCCAGTTTCCTAAGGAAAAAATGGTATGAGCAACCATACACAAGCAGCATCGCTCTACCTCTACTTTCTCTTAAGTATGATTCTGAGTCAGGAGAAAAGGGGGATAAGATGCTTTTAATAAATGTGAACACTTAATCCAGGTCCATGGAATAATCAGCAATTATTGTAGTTACTCTAGGTCACCCAAGTTATAAATGCATTAAATTAAGTTGCAGAGATAAACAGACTGCTTGCACTGCCTGAGTCAAGAATTAATTACTTCTTCTCAGCCTAAGTGGCTGAGAAAATTGGTTTTCGGAAACACACACCGCACTTCATACTGTTAGTAGAGCAGCTGCTATTGTTACACTTTACATCAACAACAAAAACTTCCATCACTTACAAACCATAAGGAATGTCGAACACTCTTTACGAGTCTGTGATTTTGCAAGAGAGACAGACTGCAAAAGCAAACAACAGGTGATACCTGGAAGGTATTTAGTCCTGGTAGGTGGTGGCAAGTGGGGAGTTATGCATTTCCTGATCCATAGCAATAGATATCTTCCCTCTATTTCCAACATAGTCATTGGAGTATGGGATTCTTCAGTATCACCAAGAAGTCCCTGACAGAACCACCTATCCCCATATTCTGCACAAATTGTATGCCTGGTTGCATATTCGTATTTGCAGCTACTAATAAAATTATGGTCTAGTATTTGAATTTCACATTCACATCGGAGTCACTCTTCAGCCGCATAGCTGTATTAATGACAGGTTCTTGTTTCTCCACTCCTCCTACGCTACAGGGCACATTTCTGCTTATCCTCCTCCATTTTCAGACATGAATTCCCCTGTCCTTGTGTCTGAACATAACCTCATGTTCATACAACCCAATATTTTGACCTCACTGAAATAGAAATACAGCATGTAAAATAGGGAAGACAAACTCACATCATACCTCAAGCTGTAGTGATGCTTGCTTTGCAATTTCTTTTCACTATTTTGAAAATCGCTTTTCAAGTTAATAACTGTAACTACCATTTTATCACCTAATATGCATGAAGTCACACAGACTTAGCTAGATGCTATTGTTCTAATGGACTAGTATTGCACAGAGAACTGATACTGCACAATTATCTTTGGACATGAAAAACTGTGACCCTTTTGGAAAACATGAAATATTATTTTTAAAGAATGAAATACTATATAGATTAATAATCATTTTCACATAATGCTTCACTTACCATTCTAAATCTAACAAGATGTTTCATATGCATAATTCCTTTGCAGTAGTTTTGTGGAAGCAAACTGTCATCTTGTCCTTTTATTACAGCAACTAAGTCCCATAAATTTTTGCTCCCTCCTGGAGGCTAAAATTGTTAGGGAAGAAAAGAGTTGTATTACAGTAATATTCAAGAGAGAAACTTGAACTTATAAAGACAATGGAAAACATTTGGCAGTCAATTGCCAAGTAACACAATTTCAGACCATTTCAATATTAGAAACTTTACTATGCAGACATGAATAGATTCAAGATAAGAGTTTTTTAGTCTTCTTGAAGGCTGTGAAGGGAAAGCAAGATCCATCAACCTAACTACTTGGTTATGTGTGCACATAGTTAATGGCTCGCCATTAGAGTCTTCCCTTTTTCTCCAGAAGGAACACAAAGCTATGTGGTGGCTACTGTTGCCATAAAACAACACTCAGCTTCTGGGATGTTTACCACTTTCTGTAAAGCAAAGACATAAGCCAGCTAAAAAACCCCAAACTTAGAGGCTTGACTGCCACTATCTGGTTTACTATCTTAATTTTAAATCTTAAAATAGACACATAGGTATAACTGTATATGCACAAAATCTTGCAGGACAGTAGGCAATTTAGGAAAAAAAATTTTTATCTATCTAACATTTGAATCAATCCTTCTGTAGAACTAGGACAATGTTTTAACATTGAATGAGGTCTAGAAAAGAGTGATTAATTAAAGCTTAAAAAAAATTCATTAAACTTTTGACCTGAAGAAGCTTTTCTAAGAATAACAGGATTAAAAGTTTAGAAGTCCAATTATTTCTGAGCAGAAGATACTACTAGCGGGGGTGGGGGGGGAAGAGACTATTCACTCTTTATTCAGTTGCTTAAAGCTCTTACTTGACTCCCCAGAGTTTAAGCACAGCGCTTTCATTTATGGACCCAAAATCACTAAACACAGCTGATCAAAAAAAGATTTTGTTCTTGAAAAATTCTAATCTTCTTGTAACAGTTTTACTCTCAAATCAAGAAGGGACATCAAAATTTATAACTTCTGTAAAATAAAGGATTTCATACAAATATATTTTTAATAAAACAGAAAATGTCAGGATTTGGAACTGAGGAAGATTGCTTCAGCATTTCTAAATCATATATTTCAATTTAGCTAGAAATCAAAACAAGTATTTTGGATGAACTAGGTCTTTGTACATCACCGTATTGACTTCAATTACAACAGTGCTTGACACAAACTGTAGTTCTAGGTCATTTTTTGTCCTTGTTCTACCTCAATTTCAGCTCCTGTGCAGCTAAGCATTCACAGGGAGCTCACCTTTTTTACCTCATATTTTCACTTCAATTGCACAGGGAGGCTGCAGTGATTTATAGGAACTGTTACTGTGCAAAAGCACAGATGGGTACTGGGATATGGCTAATCCAAATCTACAGCTCCTACGTAAGACAGCAGTTTTGGCACAGACACACGGGCAGTTCAAAGCTTATCCATGATGAGGATCCCTCCCTTTGAAAGATTAAAAACTCCAATGTAGATAGATAAAACACATCTTTCAATTTTCTTCAATAGCAAATTCTTGCCAAATCAAACTTTTCCTATGGAAAATTAAATTATCCCATCTATTTCACTTTGTCAAAAATTGTTGTTCACAACTGGCAAACAAATCGTGGACATTTTTACATGCAGAACTACTAAGAGACAGAACTGATTTTTGCATATGAGCTCCCTCTAAGAAAGAGGGGAAAAAGCCCAAAAAGGTAGAGAAGACTTCAGAAGACATGCACAGTGACACCAGCCTTAGGTTTGCAGAATACTTACTGAAAAACATTCTGAAAACCACCTTAGTTTTTTTCCTCGATGACTTCCTGACAGTTTTTCCACTTCTTGTTTAATTTCCCTGGAAACTTTACCACACAGCAAAGGAGGAGCACCAGATTCCACCGCACGATCTAACACACATGAAGATTTATACATCAAAATTAAAAAAAAAAAATTAAAACAAAATTAAAACAAAGAAAAATAGTATAGTAACATGCAGAAAATTAAAACAATTGTATATACAATTTACTTACCTGTATTACCAATAATCTCATCCCAACATCTATCTGCTAAGATATTTATTTGTAGAGGATTTATAAGAGGTGTTAATGACCAGAGTCTCACAGTGGAGTCACGAGAGCAAGATGCCATAGTAAATGGACGACTAGGATGACATGTTAATCCTAGGAAAGAGAGCATTTAAAAATTTAGCCAGATAATGAAGTTTATATCACAATCAGTTTGATTAAATTATTTTATAAATTTGGAAATATTTAAAAATGCATTTCAATACAGAAATAAAACAAAATTTATAAATATTACCATATACATCTGCACCATGATCATAAACGGTATCCAAACATGTTCCATCTCTTGTGTCCCAGACTCGAATTGTATAGTCCCAGCTGCCAGATATTAGAAGGTAAGGAATTTCAGGATTCCACATCAGTCCCCGTACTGGAGCTGTATGTCCGCTAAGAACATTTATACATGATTCCTGTGTATAATCCCATATTCGAACAGTACTGAAACAGGATGAGAAAGACCTATGTCCATCAAATCACCTACTGAAATATGATTATCTCTCTACTTCAGCAATATTCCAAGCTTCACATTTATCAGAGTATGTATCTGAAATACATTTATAGATGTCGTAATAGCAGGGGCTGACCAATGCCCTACATGTTTAGGATGGGGTCAAAATACACCAAAAAGTTCACCGGAGTAAGAAACTATTCCATCCACCACGTAGTCTTTCAAAGTCTGACATGCACCATTATCTTACATGCCAGTGAAAGAAAAGAAGTTTGCCCGTATTTCTGCATGTGTAATAAATTTTTCTGTTAGGACTCTCAAGGGGAAAATAATGAAAGAAAACCAAAGCACAACCATAAGATCTATCGTTCCTATGGCTTCAACAGCCCTCTAACAAACCCAGGAAACTACAGATACGTTAGTTTAACCTCAGTTCATAGAAAAATTATGAAGATGATCATAATGGGTACTATTGAAAGGCATTTAAGGAATAACACAATCATCAGGCACAGTCAGCATGGGTTCACAAAGTCCTGTTTTAACTAATTTGGTATCTTTTGACTAAGTGGATGAAGGGCATGTGGTAGATGTAGTTTTTCTGGGTTTTAGTAAGGTTTTTGATACTGTCCCTCACAGCATCCTTCTGGACAACTCTTCCAACTGTGAGACGAGCAGCTCCACGGTGTGCTGAGGGGCAGAGCTTAAAGGGTTTACCACGTTTAACTTTTTGTCACCCCTGAAATGGTCAGGCAGTTGGACTAGATGATTGTTGTAGGTCTCTTCCAACTGAAATAGTTCAGCCTAGTCTAGTCTAGTCTATTTTCTGAATGTGGCATTTGTCACATAGCAGAAGAGGATACCAGACCATCTTAAATTCTGAAAATCCCATCACAATGACAGAGATAATAAGAATTCATACCAGTTTTCTCACTAATTTTTTCTTCCCAGTTACCCAAGTAAGTTTCCAACATTTTCTTTTAGTTTCAGTAGCTGCTGTTGCTAGGTACAGCTAAGTGAGCAGACTATAGAATCAGGAAGTTAAAAGTTCAGTTTTTTGAAAAGCTCATTCTAATTCGAGCTAGATTTTATTACATTATCATATATATTACCAAAACTCACTCATGGCAGCAAAGGCACCTATTACAGTTTCTTCAGGGCTGCAAAGGGGCCACTTGGTGTGTCTTGCGTCACAAAGCAGAATCCACAGGTTAGAAAGCCGTTTTGTATCTTTACATATATATTGTCCTACTCCAATATGAGCTCATGTGTGACGCCTTGCATACTGTTGCTAAGTACTGTCTAAGTGTAGGTGCTCAACAGGTCATCTGAAACAGTTGTGAGTTTGACTAAGAGCCAAAGTGTTACCAAGTACTATAAACTCAAAAGACTGCTTACTTTCTGTGTTACCTGGGGCCAAGTTATTCAAGGAACCCCTTCCCTCAAAGCGAAAGTGCAACTGTGTTCTGGAAAAAAAACTTTGTAATCATGACTTATTACATAGTTATGATAGATAATAAAATCAGAATATCTCATAATTACACTAGGACAGAATTTTGGATTCACTACTTCTTACTTGTGAAATAGAGAGAATTTACACTTAAAAAATGTCTTGTCAAATTAGTTTCTTTTCTAGATCATTATACTACGAACTACAGATTTTGCCACAAGCACAGACATCTAATGAATGATAGTGGGGAAAGCAACAGAAGGCAATACTCCAAACTGGTGATGTTTTACAGAAAGTTTTGGTATACTCTGCAGGGAAGCACCTTAGAATCATAGAAAAATCCTTCCCCCTCCTTACCATAGACTGATGCACTCTACCTCAAAAATATTGTAAGAACTAGCAAAACAAAAGTACCAAGCACCCATTAAAAATCTCCACAGATCCTACTTAACGATACTTTTGATAGACATCAAATAAGAGCAGGTCCTGCAGTCATATCTTTAGACATAATGTAAGTATCCTCTTTATATCATTCCTGGAAGTAACGGATATCAGTCACTAACTCTACTCTTGGGAAAATATTTAGGAAGTTGCATTGCTACAGCACTTCTGACAATTTTAGATAATTATCCTGTAATAAGCTAACAGCAAATCTACAGCCTGAATCTGAACAAGGCAGAGACTTAGATTACTATATTATTCACAGAGCTTTTGAAGGTGCCAGCACCAGTACAACTAATGACCTTAAGTTCTTCTAACAGTCCTGCTTGAGTTTTTAAGTTTTTAATAGTTCAGGAATACACACCCATCATCAGAGCCACTACAGAGGATTCCTTCTCTCAGAGGAGACCACCGTACATGAAACACCTTTGCAGTATGCCCTGTAAAAACTTTCAGTGGCTGATCAGAGCTGGTTGCCAAGTAGTAAACACGAACATTTTTATCCTCACAACCAGTAGCTATCATATCTCTGCAAAATAAAATAGTAAAATACTTGGTCATTGAGATCATCAGAAGTACTCATGCCTTATTTTTTAAATTTAAAATAAATATAATTTACTTTAAAAACCAGTTTATTTTGGCTTCTCCTTTGTCTCTTTATGATGTAATTATTGATAATCCAATTAAATACACTGAATCAGAAAAAAAAGCCCTGATCAGTTGCCACAGGGCATTTGTACTACAGTCTGACTAAGCACTCAACACACAACTATTAATAGAACTGAATTACTGTGTAAGTTTTTCTGACAAAAAGTTCTTATGTTATTCAGAATTATCTGCAAAATTAACATCTATCACAGGCTATTTCGCTACCTGCTATATCTGCAACTTAGCAGTCATTAAAATAAAGCCAATATAAATCCTGTTTCCCTTGTATTGAATGTCTGCCTATTTTCCCTATTATATATTCAGCCAAAGAATTTTTTTCTGCCCACCAATATGATAAGATCCTCTTTTGAAAGTTAAGTAGTCTGGTCCTGCTCAACACATTAACATGCTAGGCAATCAAATACACCACTGAAAATACAGAGCTGCTATGGACACATCCTATGGAACAGAAACTATTGCAGTGCTCTAACAAAGTAAATATCACATTCTAAACAACTATATGTTATTTTATTGGTAATCCATTTAAACAGTAAATAGTATCAATTCTTTGGGTTAATTTTTACTTACTTGTTGTTTTGACTCCAGTCACAGCCAAAGACAGCAGCTGGATGTTTGTACTTGTGAAGAACTTTGCCATCGATGGTTCGAATAATACTGAAATCAATTACAACGTAATATTATGAGGAAAAAAACATTCTGAGTAGGCTATCCAGAAGTTAAGTTTGCTTCTGTGTAAATAAGCCAGATAAGAAAAAAAAGTATACAGAAACAATATGAGAAATCTTTATTACTACAGCCCCTCAAATACAAGGCAAATTATATATTTCCCAGCAAAACATTTAATTGGACTTCAGAGTCCATGTTCCCTCACAGAGGCTGTAAAGATTTCTGATGTGGTACCTCCCTCCCTGAAAGGATCCTCACAGCTCAAAATCTAAGTTACAGCTATGGCTTTAAGGTATAAATAAATTGGGAAAAGTAAAATTCATGCTCTTATAATGCTTGAATTGAAATAGCATGGGTAGCAAACAAAAAGAATGACCAAGGATTCAAGAATGTCCTAAACCACAATACATGCTAAATTTTTCTCAATGGGAATTTGAAGGTTTTTACAAATAAACTTTTATAATCCTGTAATAAAACAATTGCTATTACTTTGTTCTAAAACAGGGATTCCTAGTCCTTGAAATAACAAGCTTAAAAAAAATAAATTAAAAACTGAAGACGAGTGAGAGCTTTTGAAGAGTGTCCTCCATATCTACAGATAAGAAATATAGAGGAATATTCTTGGCTAAATAAAAATCAATATTCAGTTTCACTATCAGAGTGTCTTGGACACTATTCCTTTTGCAACTATTTCCCTACTTTTTTCTTAAAATCATGACCAAGTATATGAGATGAATATAATCCAAGCTTTGGTCACTAAGAACAGTTTTAAAATTAAACACTGATAGTACTATCAAAGTTTACTGGCTTGAGAAGTGCATTTAGCAATTTCATGTTCTTCCAACAACACTCACCAAAATCCATCACTGCTGCAGGTTGCTATTCTTTTGGAATCTTTATGACTCCAGGCAATGCAGAAGATTCCATTCTTTCCATGCTTCAAAAAATGCAAAATACCTATCAATAAGAAATAATTCACCCCTTTTTCTCTCATCTACTGACTCATCTTTTAAATTTTATTTAAATTTTATTCTTGTATGGGCCCTTTTCTCCCAATAAAGTATACTGTATAAAACCATATCATAATGAGTCCCCAATATAGCTGGATTATTTGAGAATCCAAGTCCAAAAAAGTGGGACTGAAGACAGAGACAGGATCCAAGAGACAAAACCAGGTTAAGCTGAAGAATGAGCAACCCGTAACTATACGAATCTGAAGCTTGAATTAAGGTTAGATACTTGTTGGAATAATTAATTAGTGGGCATCAATAACTGTGATATATGAAAATTTAAGTGAGACATCTATCAGAACAGGTGTTTGAAAAAAGACATTTAGTAGTATAAGTGCAAGTCTTCGGAGTGTTAGAAACTTCTGAATGTAAGTATGTGTGTAGAATTGTCTTCTGCATGGCAACCCCCGAGCATCTTTTTAAAGAGCATCCTTTGTCCTCTGATACAGATAGCACAGTTAATTATGTCTGTATAATCTGAAGATTATATCTTTGTACTAAGCATACACAATATAGTATAGAATACTACAACACATATTAAATAGCTCTTTCTGCCACTTACAATTATGCTATTCTTTCAGGACTTGCAAATGCCTACATAGATTTCATGTAATAAAAGGCAAGATTCTGAATAAAGCTTACTGCGTCATGTGCTGCAAAATGAAGCTTAATTGGTCTACACTTCAGAGACTGAACATTTTTTCTTGACTTTATGTTTGAAAATACATCACTTTACATTTTTATAGCCGTTTTTAAAGTCTATATGTCCATATACATTTACACATTTAAGAATGATTTTATGTGTATCACTTTATGCTTTTGCTGTGTATCACTACAGGATCAATTTTAAGATTACAGAGACCATCTAGTGCTTCATCATTCTCATGTCACAAACCCAGCCTGAGGAAGTAAAAATACTTCAGCCTCAGAAATAAACTGGCACCCTCATAATTCGTTCTATAGATTTTTATATTATAGTACCTTTAAAAAATTATGAACTTTGACTCATCTTTATTTATTGACATTAGATGGAACAGCTAACTCACATGTGCACAAAAAAAGATACAATCTCATTTTACCTCATTGAATCTGGTTATCATTTTGCCTTTTTGGACATCCCAGATAAAGCCACCGTTTCTGGATGTTGCACCTGCTATGCAGTTCAGATCTCCTTTAAAGAAACATATTTGTAAGATCTCAGGATTCAGTTTGAATATTTTGTTTCTACTTTAAAGTCAAGAAATGTAATATAAACAGAAGACATCAACGGGACATAAAAAAGAGTTTTTCATAGCTCTAGGTCAGCATTTGATACTAAGCCACAATTATCAATTTCAACAAAAGTCTGACCTGCTTTTCTACACTCCTAATTTGAGTAAAGGACAAAATAGCATTTTTTTTTGTTGTGAAAAGTATTCTCAATTACTGCTGAAAGTCTTGCAGTTAAGGTGACAAGAAAACAATGTCCATGATGCATACGACAAACTGAAAAAGAGACAGAATCTTTATGTTTCAAGCTTAAAGTTGTAGGAATTAGAGCATTTTCTTTTAAAGTTCCCTATGTACTAAGATAAATCAGGAATAACGTGACAAAACATATAACAGTACTTTGTTTTCTTAATATTGCACCACTGCTGCATCTAAGCCCATCAAGAATGTACTTGAATCTCTAACTACAGTTTACAGGGCAGAAAATCTGAATATGTGACTCCATAGGGAGAATCTGAAAACTGAATTTGGGTCTAAACCAAAAGCCACCAAATTCTCACCACAGTGACCCTCTATTCCAATATAGTTGTAACTTTTCTTAAATAACTATATGGCACACATATATGTTTTGACTGTTATTTTGTACCACAATTTAGAGGCAGAAAAAACAATATATGCAGGAGAAGTCCAGAAAGGTACATACATAAGATGGAAAGAGATTCGGGAGAAAGATAGGAAAAAAAAGTAGTCATTATGTTCAAAGGTCTTAAGATAAATGGTGGCATGCATTGCCTTATATATTAGCAATAAGTATAAACGATTGTAGAAAGCGGAGAGGAATTCTCTAGCAGTAAGGGATGTGAAAGAAACAGGAAAATTTCTGTATGTGATGGACAGAAACTTTTGGACAGGATGGTAAGGAAATGAACTTGAAGCATGTGCAGTGAACAAACTGTTCTCTTAATGTGAGACACTACTACAAATTAAATTTAAATTTCAAAGAAAAAAGTACAAAAGAAAACACCATGTTTCATATTTCCATAATTTCCCTACATTAAGACAAATTATCTGTGAAGAAGAATAAAGCGCAAGATACTCTTTGAAATGAAATAAGTACAAATTCATTTCACACATGCAAACTACATGAAGTTTCAAATCAGGTAATTTTTCTTCCCCATCAGTTATTATTTCTTAAAGCACAGGAGAGAAAGGCAGTGAGCTGAATTATTTAGAATTTTTAAAATGCATCTATTGTCTAAAGAATTAAAACACAACAAGAAAGCAAGAAAGCCTACTTATCACCAACTATTGGCATTAGCAACTATCAGAAATGTACTTCCAGGTTCACCTAAGTGGGTGGCAAAACAGCATTAAGATGAAAGTTTTGCACTGACTTGTGACTTCTCTAAGAAAAAGTAGATCCTTTATAGAAAAGATACTCCCTGTTCTAATTAAGTAAAAGCAGAGCTCTTCAGCGATTACAATCCTACACAAAGGAGGAAGAGAAAGAGCTAAGGACATATGTTCCACTTTTTCAGCACAAAAAGGAATCCGAATTCCTTTAATCAGCTGCTTCCCATAAAAAGAAAACCTTCTTATTGTTCACATAACATAGTGCTAGAAAGGCTCTTAAGATTTTCCTCTCTCCATTCTGACTCGGTATGAAACACTGAGGTCTTTCCTCACAAGCCTAACCAAGGTCCAAAGCACTGAATACCATAGGTTTTACAGATAGCAGTTCAGTTATGTTTAAACTTTATAAGATACTCTTCTATCTCACACTAATACTTTTATAATACGGATGCTTACTAGTCAATGCTAATTCAAAGAACATTTAGACTTAAAGCAAAATATTCTTACCTGGAGCCCAAGAAATGGAATAAATAACCCCCTCATTACCAGGAGATGTGTAAACCGCTGTTAAAGTATTTATGTCCCAAACTTTTATTGTGCCATCAAATGAAGCTGTAGCAAGAAGATCAGGGTTATCAGGTTTGAATTTGCAATCAAAGATGGTCTCAACATGTCCCTTAAATGAAACAAATATTTAATCCATTTTTACTACATTTGATTTTTTTCAGAACTCTTGATCAAACTCTAAAATACACTATATTATAACATATCAGATAAATTATGATGTCCAAAAAACTTCTATGTTATGGCTCGTCAGTCAAAATTAAAAGGCATAAATCAGCTTGGACCATAACACTCCTCCCTTTCATAGATCTAAAGACAAAAATTCTGCCCTGAAACAACAAGGCCAAGGACGTGTTAGCATTTTCCATTGGGACTAAGTTGCTAAAAAATAGAATTAAAAATTTTAACCTAAAAAAACCCAAGAAAAATTATTTCTTTAAAACAAATAATTTTGCCCTTTAAAGGCAAAAAAGTATCTGACTGAAAAAAAAAAGCTTCATGTTCATGATGTTCTACAAGTTTTCTAGTATTCCACTGAATTTTCTATGTTCTAAATACTGTCTTATGCTCTATTGCAGTTTAAACTTTTGAACTTCAATCCATCAGAAATTTCACATGTCAATTGCTTGTTTTCCAAGATATGCATTTGTAGAACTTAACCGGACACATACATGACAAAAAGACAAAATATTATGTCATATTATCTCAGTTGCTTTACAGGGCCAAAACTATTAAAAATGGAAAAAGAACACCAATCAGCATCCTCTATTCCAACACATATACGAGTACAGCTGAAAATTATTCAGGTTCTTCCAATGAAAAGGGAACAGGAAAAGAGGAAATGAGAAAAATCCTCAAGAATAAACAAAAGCCTGGTAAAGAATAAGCCCAGTTAGGCTTACCTAACACGTGATAAACCCAGTTTTGAATTTTTGCTTCAAGGAAGATTTAATAATTTAGTCTTTGTTGTTTTAAACTGAGTGACCTCACCGACTTGCATGCATTTTCTCTCTGATTTGACTAGAACTTTTATATTGGATCATAAAAAACCTTCCAGATAATATTTCTAAGGTCATCAAAACAAAATTTCAGTTAAAATCCCCCCTAAGCCCTTAAATCTTTATTTCTGGATGAAAAAAAAAAAAAAAGCCTGCCACAATACTTTCAAAAGTATTCAGTCTTTTACAATAAAAATCACTTTCAACTTCAGAATTGCTATTTTGTTTCCTAGAAATTTAGACACTTTTTAACAATATAAACTGTTTTACAGTGCTTCAGAGACTCCATTCTCCATTTTTTTTTCTGTCAGAAGCCTATAAGCCAAATAAGCTCTCATTCCAAAGACAGAGATGAAACATACCAAATCTCTAAGGAAATCCCACTTTTTGGCTCCCATGTCATAAAGCCCTACTCCACCATCCATGAAGCAACACACAGCATGACCAGGAGGAAGCGAAAATGCTTGGTTCTGGGTTAAAGTTGGAGGAGGAACAGCCTCACTTGTTGAGGACGTATGGTGAATTTTAGTAGGACTTGGAGATGAACATGCTTAAAAAAAATAGCAAAATACATAAACAGGTTATTTTTTATTTTTTTCACTTTTTCATTTAAGAATAAGTAACAAGTATAAAGAGTAAAATGCTTTGTATTCCAATGAGATTAAACCCAAAAGAAATGCAGAATTCCTGTATGAAGCCTGGCCTAGTAAAGAAGGATCTCATAAAGTGCACATTTGTTTAGTCCACTGGCATCAGACGGTACTTTGTTTAATTAAGAACTACAGAGCTGATACAAACTTTAGCTATTTTTTTTACCACACAGCCATTGCATTCAATAACAATCAAAATTACACTTACACTTTTTCTTTGGAGGAGAACTGAGCACATGCAAACCATGGAATCCAGTTTTCTTCAATTTAAAATTATCTATAGGTGTTGTACGTGAAACATTCCAAATACGTAGCACACCAACCTGAGAATCTGAGGTTTAAAATAAGCATACAAAAGCACAGAGGTATGCAGCTTAAGGGCTGATTTAAGCAAAAAATACAACAATAAATTAAACAGAATCCTAAGTAGAATTTTATAAGCAGGCATTGTCATCTTCATGGTAATATCCCTATTAACAACAATAATTATTAACATTAGTTATTTAAATTTCAGTATATAAACCTCTATTCAACCTGTCTCATTATAAAATATTCTCAGTCTCACTTTCCTTATTCATTAGTTCTTCAACCTAAGCCCTAACGTCAATGGTGTAGAAAAGAGATACGAAATATATTAAGACTTTTTTTAAAATTCTAAAAACAGTGAAAGAAAAGCAGGGGAGAAAGAAGTGACATCCAACAGTACAATTCATTCTTATTCCTACTCCCAAAGTAGTCATTTTTGTTGCTAATGTGTGCATGAAGAAAATATTTAGCATAAAAAATAGATTTAAGTCACTTGTTTATGTATCTAACAAACACAAAATAAGTAAAAACTTCTCAGTGTAGTCTTCTGTTCTTTTCTACGATTTCATGTATTATTTTTTACAATGCATGTATGCTTTTATTTGTAGAAGTGGTAAGAAACAAAGACCAAACTTGAAGTATCAATTTTGAAGACAGTCTTATTTTCATTAACTTTGCATAAATCAAGAAATAAAAGGCTTACCTCCAGTTATAAACATTCCAGGTGCACTAGGAACCCAGGCTAAACACTGAACAGATGCCGCTGCACTGGGAAAATTAAAAGTTGTGATACAGGACAGAGATTCAGAATCAACTAGTCGAATGCCATTATGTAAATTAGCAACAAGCAGGTAATCAGTTGACAAAGGGTCCCACTCCAGTGCTGTAACTGGATCCTCTTCATCAGTTCCTTCAAGAGATTCTGGTCTTAAGACATGTTTCTGATTTTTAGAACCTTAAACAGCACAAGAAAACATTATTTCAAAATGAAATAAAGTATACCTTTCAATAGTTTAAAGGTTTGGAAACATCATTTTTTCCTCTGCAATTTTTAGCTGCCTGCTGTACCATCTGCAGCAGTGAAATTAATGAAGATGGCTTTGCAATATTTACATAAAGTAGTTCTGGCTCTATCAGATCCGACTTTGTTTTTAATAAAAATAGAAACAGCTGTCATGTTTAACATAATTTTATCGTAAGAAAAAGTATGTCAATCATATACATTGTCCTAACACTTTCCATGAATAAAAGCCTGCAGTACAGCCTAAAATACAAGTTATTTGAGTATAAGTAAATCTGCATAGCAGAGCAAATACAGGCAAAAGTAAAAGCAGTATAAACTAGAAAAGAAATTGTAGCAACCAAAAATGTGCCTTTAGATTTTTTTTCTTTCTCAAAACTATGTGTGCAAGTACGAACCATTCAGAGTCTGAAGACAGAACAGGCCATTAAAGATCTAATTTGACACGTGCATAGAAGAAAACATATTTCATTTGATAATCCATATTATTGAGAACCACAATTTTAAAAATAATTTTTATTTCCCACTTTTTTGTTTTTATGGAGAGCTGGCTCTTGGTTTTATAAGATAGCATACAATCCAAATGAATAACTAACAACATAGATTTGAAATTCTGAAGTAATGATCATGTATTAAACAAGCAAATTAACTTTGTATCCCTTTTCCAGAAATAATGAATTGATATCTTCCATTATTGTTTTTAAGCTAATTTTCCATTTTGATAATGAAGAACACAATCAATTTGTCATATTATGATAGACGCCGAGACCTAGCTATATTTCTTAATGATTGCTGTAGAACAAAGCCTATTCCAATATGTACTAAAAAAATGCTCTAAAGATTTTTTCACTAGGGAATATTCCAAATATTTTAAAAACTCTTATTATAATTTTCTATGGAAAATGCTATTAGTGTGAATTATACCTAGGATAACTTCACAGATTAATTACCAGAAATGAGGAAAGTAATTTAAGACTGCACAGCAATTAATATCATAAATTGATTTCTCCATTCCATTAATATTTGTATACAAGAGGACTGCAAGACAACTGCAATGGTGCAGCTGTGTATTTTGAAGTACCAAGAATAACAACAGCAATAACATCAGAAAAAGAGCCATTCAGTTTTACCTGTGTTTCACAAAAGTGTCTGGAAGCAAAGCTCAGGGAAACCCTAACTGCTCAATATTATTTTCCATTAAAAGAAAACACCAGAATTATGAATCATGCAAGTCAAAGGTCATTTAAATCACCTCTGCTTACTCTGAGAACAACTGAAAGGTAAACTAGTACAGAACATTTGGCTCTACATGATTGCACTGTATTTCTTTAAAAATAGGGTACCAGTCTTAAATATTTGTGTATGTTTTTGTCAAACTAATTGTTCTGCTACAGTAATGGATTGTCTAGAGTTAACTAAAAGAAAGTACAGAGAGGAAAACCTGAATAGATAACATTAATTAAAAAAAAAACCCCTTGTATTGTCTGCTAAGTATGTGGCAGCGACTCAGCTTAAATAGAAAGACCAGAGCCTCCCATAAGTCAATCACACTGAACCTTCAAGAAATTAACAGGAACTTGTGGATGTTCAGGTTCTATCATGGTAGTGTTTTGTAGGAAATCCTACAAAAAAGACTGAAATCTTTATAAATAAGGAATAGAATTTTTTTTTAATTGATTTCACTTGGTGGTAAAACAAGTTCTGTTCCAATAACAAGTCATTTTACACATTCTGACTTAAGGCAGATGATGATGGCTGAACTTCAATCTCAAAGTCAGCCCATTCAGAAGAACAAACTTGCTGGGAAATACAGTTCAGTATATGATCATGGCTGTTATTCCCTTAAAAAACAGTTTATCGTACTTGTTGAAAATTTCAGTATTTTCTTGGTCACAAAAGGGAGAAGATAGAGAGCACAGAGCAATTCCTTTGTATCTAAGAAAACATATTTTCATGATTTGGAGTAAGTAGGAATAGTATGAACTAAGAACAAGTTTTATATATGTGCATACATTACAAAATCTAAATGAAAAGAGTGCAGAATTATACACCTATACAGATGCAAAAATAAGAGAGAGATATAAAAATAAATATTTTACCATATCAGCTTTTACCTGGCTGAAAAATAGACAGGCTTCCATCAGTATGTCCAAATACTACTTTTCCTTTTTTCTTTGGATGCCATCTAAACAGACTGATATCTGACAAGAAACTATGTGCTTCTCTATGTACAGTTACCCCGCTGTCAGATCCTGAGATAGTCCAAATGAACAACGGACCTCTGTGGGACACAAATGCAACTGCATCACCTGCATTCCAGCACCAGCTAAGTGACGCAGGAATTCCTGAAACATACAGGTAAACCTTGTAAGAACCAGGATATGAAACTCAGTGTATTAGATTGATATTGTATTGAATTGATAACTCCTTGACCTGATATCAGCAATTGTCTTGAAACATTATAAATGTTCTAAAATGATTAGACTGAAATTTAGACAACTGTGTGAACATCTTATAGTGTAACAGTAAACTACACATATCCATAGGCAGGAAATAGAATTATTTCCCAGATTATTTTAGTATTGCTACGATGGGCTGTATTTTATGACACCTATACCTGATTTCATTTGTGCCAAAGACAATCACACGTACGAAAGCGGATAAGCCTGACCCTGTAAACAATACTTTCATTGATTCACAATTTCATTCACCATTATGTATTACTGCAAGATATCTGCTACTAAGCTGGTAAAATATTGAAAACTTTAAGATGTCTATTTTTGCAAAATACAATGAAATTTAATTTGGAGATAAATATAACAGAGGTAGATATTTGTGACAAAATTGGGAAGTTAGCTCTGTAATCAAGTGGAACTCTCAACAGCTTCCTTCTGGATATATGACAGTTTTAATTCAGTTGCCTAACACTTAACTGTAGGCATTCCAGTTAAAGGATTTTGACCTTAACATTTCTAACACCCATTATCCTCATAATTTAAAAGTGTGTTTCTGAAGGAATAAATTACAAACTCAAGATGAAAATTCAAAACTTTTAGACACTTTAAGAGAGCAGCATCAAAGAGAGTAAAGCAGCATTAATAGGTTTAATTACTTTTAAAGAATTTAAAATAACATTTCTTTCACATGCAGTCATTGTATTGAAGAAATGTATTGAAAAATAACTATCAGTTTTTATATTAATAATCCATAATCTGATACAATATTCCTTTTACAAGAGATCAAATCAATATGGTTTTTTTTTCCTACTAGTTCCTTTTGCAGGATATGCAAAATGTACACAAGATTTTCAAAGGTATCCTAAGTAAGAATAGAGCAGGGGGTCCAAAAATGTCTTAGAAGGTCCCAAGATACTGACTGTTCTTGGGTTGCACTTATTTTCCAAGAATGCAAATACAGGAGTCAAGGACATCTGGCAGAGATTTCCTTAAGAACAGAAATACATGTACTGGTTTTGATTGAAAGGAATGAATTAGAACTGGGCAGGGAAAGGTGGCAAATATGACTTCTAAATCTCCTAATCAGCAGTTTCAAGTTCTGAGAGAAGATGCAGGTAGACAAGTATTAAGGCATTTTAACAAAAACTGTTTTTCAAATTATTTGTAGATTATACTTGAATCTGTTGAAGACTACATTAGCTTTCATTTGTGTGAAGTTATCATGAAAACACACAAGGTTTAAAATTTAATTATATATCCTTTTATATAGTGATGAAAAAAAGTTTTTTTTTTGCCTGTTCAACAAGAAATCAATGGCAAAATAAATTCTTGCATTCATCAAGCACTTTAGAAAAAAGAATAACCTCTTTCTTTACCACTTACTAGGTGGTTCAGCGCAATTTACTCAAACACACTATCACAATTTTCTAAAATGAATTGCAACAAATCTGACAATAATATCGTGTTAAACCTCTGGCCTACCAACTGCTTCAAATTTACTGTATATCAAATATTTCTGATACCAATGGATGTAAAAGTTGCATGGATCAAACAGACCTCCAAGTCCAAATTACCTTTTGTGTTATCCAGCTTGGCCACAACTTTCTGTTCAGTCACATTCCAAATAATCACTAAACTATCTGCACTGGCACTTGCAAACACATCAGGATTGTGGGGACACCAAGATATGGCTGTGATTGTCTTCTTATGCTCAGACATAATTGCCCGGAGCTTGAATTCATTGTATCGGTGATCCAGCTAAAGAAAAAGAAAAATTAATCTTAAAACCAAATATTTCATAAGGTCATTTTAAGTACTATTGGGTTGAAGAATAGTTCATAATAACAGTATTAGATTTACAGATGAATCTATAGCAGATTTAACAATTGTGAGTACCTGACATCTCAATAAATTAAGTTCTCATATATTTGGACAGAAAAGTTGCTAAATATTTAATTAGCCTAACCACTATTAACATGGTCTATCCTCTTTTCACTTATAAACTATTATATTCCATTAATAACTGTGCTCAAACAGAAACATAAAATGCTTTATTTATAGGAATCGTAACAATTATTTAGTAACCTGCAAGGAGTTAAACAGGATAGAAAATTAGTTTGAAATCCTGCTCATTTCTTAAAAAGAAAAATCAAATGCCCAAACTTGACACTAAATTTTGTTTATTTTAATCCCCCTAGTGGTATAATTCATGAAGTTAAAATAACTATATCCTTTATTTTCTGACATATTTCTCAGTCTGAAAATTTCAGGTCACAGGATTTCTGTTTTCTTGTTAGGTGTTGGCGTATAGTAACTGTAAACTTTGGAAGACCAAAGTGCTGAGCAGCTCAGAAATGAGGAAAGTAATACATTGTTCCAACCAAAGAAAGGTGAGAAACTGAATCCAAAACTCTGCACAGTGGATTGAACTACTACAAAGGACTACTGTTACACTACAGCTTCAAATGAAACCATGGAATTGCTTCATTTCTCTGTCAGAACCCGCTTTTCTATCACGGTAGTTCATTCATCTCAAGTGTTTGACAGATTGAGAATCTGTCTCTTAAGAGTAATTCTTAAGACATACAACTTCAAATATAATGCTTACACCAATCTCTTACATTAGTTTTAATAAGGATATAAAAGTGATTTGGAAGGAGTATCTTGAATGGAAGACTGGTTTTTATATAGACATTTTCTCAGTAGCAATCACACCTTCAAAAGCATTGTTGAAACATTTATTGAAAGTGAGATAGACAACAGTCTAAGGAACTTAACTAGCCTGTTAAAAATAATCTTACCTGATAAATATAAATAGCAAGAGTAGCACAGTAGGCGAATCTGTCCCCACTAGCAGCACATACATCCTTGTTCCATGGCTGACATCCAGCTGCTAGAAGTCCCACTTGTTTAACCTGTGACATTTTTGCCTTTAAAACAAAAATGCATTAGACAAAACCACTACAGAATGTTAAAGAACGGAATAAGCATTTCTGTTCCCATAAATAACATATATATGCACCTTAAAAATATAGCTAGCCTTTATGTTTTAACATCAACATCTTATGTTTATGAAGTATAAATGAACGTAGCTGAAATAAAGCGAAGCAGATGTTCACATAATTCAGTGCTACACAAGAAAAGAATTTTAATACCATTCACAGGAGTACATTTGGGAGAAAAAACAGAGGGGGACAGCATATGAAAACTTGAATAGCTTTTGATTTGTACTAGCTGAAGCTGTTCTTCATGACTTTCATTTTCTTCTGCAGTCTAGAATAATGCCCGCTCTGATCTCTTCTTCCCTTCATCCCTCCCAAAGACAGCTGGACAAGGTAAAATGGAAATATTAGCATATTTTCTAAGTAAGTTAAGCAACACATCTAAAAAGGTCTTCAAACCACTTCTCCATTTTGGAGAAGCTTCTGAATTTTCTTAATAATTTCTGTTTAAGAAAAAAGTTGAAGGAAACTGTGGAAGATAAAAAAATAACATTAATACTTCACATCAGACCAAGTCTCCAACTACCAGCTCTGCTGAGAATAAGGCAACAACTGATTTTAATGTAAAAAAAACAAGAAATGCTTTGCTGGGCCAGAAAAATTATCCCCCTAGCCCACACCTAATTCACAATAATGTCAAAATGTTACCTACAGCACATGAGCCTCGCTATTTTTCTGTGACCCATTTGCACACTCTACTGTGACCAAGATTGCACACATTGCAAAGGTATTGTTAAAACAACTCCTGGGTGGGTCGTATAAGATGACCTCCAGAGTACAGCAGACAAGTAGGGAAGACCATCAGTTTTTACAGAATCTCTGAATTCGCTTAGAAACCAGTCTTCATGTGATACAAATGACAGTTGTCTTGAACCCTGAACAAGTGATGCAATGCTTGGTCCATTAACTTGCAGAAATAGTTGTGGTTTTACCACTACTGTACAAGGCTCCAGTGGCCAAACAACTGCAACTGAGACTGAAAATGATGCCTAGGTGGATCACAGCCGGCAACAGTGTGGTAATCTAAATGGCAGAATAAGGTTCAAATAGCTGCAAAAAGGACTGAAATGGTGGTCAGACATTGGAACAGCTGCCCAGGGAGGTGGTTGAGTCACCATCCCTGGAGGTGTTTAAAAGGCAGGTAGATGAGTTTCTTAGGGACACGATTTAGTAAAGGGACAGGTACGGCTGGACTTCCTGATCTCAGAGGTTTTTTCCAACCAGATGATTCTTTGATTCTATGACTCACTGTTTCTTCACAGTAGTCACAACAATCCAAACAAGGCCCTGTGAGCATGACTTAAAGTACTACCCATACGTAGGATATTTACATATCCCATAGCCGAAATCTCTTCATACATATGACTTAAGCTGGGCTAGCAGCAGAATCTTAATACAGGAAAACAACTGTACTTGAGTCACCGAGAGCTCCAGCAGAAAACCATCATCTTGTGCAGACTGGTGAAGGACAACTCTGCTGAGTTTCACTGAGTGCCTTAGCATGGGCTCAGGTAAAGTCCTGACAAAAATCTACCCCTCCAACTATGTTATAAAATGTCACACTTAAGAAAATGCTCATATTGTAGATAGATTAATGGACTAAGGGATATGTGGAAGAGCATTACCGGGACTATGAAGGGTGGGATCTTTAGGACAAAGAGCTGAGACTACAATCTTTAAAAGACAAGGAGAGTTACGTTCAGTTTACCAAATGTTAGGTACATTTTCAAGCCCAACAAAGAAAAGGGAATTAAAAAGAAAAAAGGAGACTTAAAATGTAATCACATATTTTGAGGGAGCAAATGCTGGTTAAGTGCAAGGATTATCATGCACTGCATTGCTGTTTAACAGCTTTAGGACAGATATGCTGTCTGTGGATCACTTTCCATATGTTTGGTATCAATGGTGTGGAGGGGGATTTTTTTTCAGAATGTCATTAGTATTAAGATGAACTTCGAAAAAAAATGTGTATGAATACACTAATAATGACCTTTAGTACCCCAGGGAACCTATCAGTCAAACTGAAAAAAAGCTTATTATACAAATCTTAAAAAAATTTCATTTTGATAAATATATACAAGGGATGAAAATGAATGATCAATTTCATGTTCTAGTTGTCTTATCTGCCTGGGGTAACTACTCGGCAGATAAATAGTAATAAGTAAATATAGGAAGCAATCTCTGTGAGATTTTAAGTTTCTCTCACTTTGGAAAGCTTGAAAGAAAAAAAATGAGAGACATTTTGGGTGCTTCTTTAGCAGAAGATTAGGACCAGATTGAATATTTCGGACCTATCAACTCAAAGGTATCACTGACTGTAGTTACAGTTATTAAAGATTCTGAGTTCTAAATGCCTAAAGAAAACAAAACACCCATTTTTAACCTCTGAACACTTTGGCAAAGGAGACTGTACAACAACAGAATAGAAATACACAGAAAAATACATCACAAGGCACAGCTCTGCTGCAGACTAGTGCTTTGGCTATTAGAATTCCTCATTGTCTCTGCCAACAATATTAATGCTTCTGACTTCTACAGCAAATAAATTAAGAGATTCTAGAGACAACAGTTCTATAAATTGAATCACCTTGCAGTTCATGTGCAACTTATCCTGTTCTAAATTACATGAGTTCCACAGAAAGACATTTATCTTGCTATTCAAAGAATCATCACCACCACCACAGTGACAAAAAGAGGGTCCAAATTTTTTGTTATTTAGTATGGTTTTACTGTTAGTAAAATTACAAATTAAAGAGGTCCCTTCTGTGCAATTAAAGTATCAGCCACATGAATTCAGAAATATTTGGATTTGGGGCACTCAGAACTGCAACACAGACTTTTTCCAGTCTCAATGTAAAAATAATTTGCAACCACTTTTTCTGAAATTAAAGTCATCTGGTTGATTACATTACAATTTTCTAAAATGCAGAAGAACACCTGTAACCAGAGCTCTTGGTTTGTGCTCTTGATTCCAGGCAAAATGATGGTTAAAGCATTGGGTATGTCAGCAAACAGATAAGGAATATGTGAAATAAAGTCATGGTGAAGTAGAAAAGAATTAGATGTGCACAATATTGGATTATCATAAGTTTAGTTTGTAGGTTTGCCACATGTAAGACGAGTAACTGTTTACGTGTCTTTAGACACAAAGAATGTACAAATATTTACTTTATAATAATGACAGGTTTGACATTCTGTACATATCCTCTTTTTTACCTTCTTATATGGAGATAAGGTTCCTGATTTGAGGATGTTTAATCTGTAAGAAAATATTATCTTAAATCTTGTTTAATTTGCAGTTTGATTACAGGTAAAATTGATTGCAAAGGTAAGATCTCTTACAGATGCTAAAACAGAATTCCACAGATGCTTCTTTCAGAGCAACAACAGATTTGTCTTGTGGGATTCTGCAGCAACCTATATTAAAAGAATTCCTGTTAACTTATTCAGAAGATCTTCCTTTCTGCTTTGATATGAGAGAGAGAAACTATTCCTGAGTATGTGAAAAACAGTCTACTGGAAAATACTGCTCTAATTGGTTGAGAATTATGGAGGGTTCTAAGCTCAAATGCTGAAATCTAGAACAAAAAGAAGGTGGTCCTCTACACAGGTTTCATAATTACCACGATCATAGAGTTTGGAGATAGTTTCACTACTAGCACTACTATTTCCATGTTGTCTATATTTTCTATGCAGCTGATCAACAATGAAGAGGATTTAATATATTTTTTTTTCATGTTATCAGGACACCAGCATACTTTACTGTATTTTAATGGTTTCCAAATACGTACGTCACTAATAAGAATTCACGTTAGATAAATCATGACCAAAAATCCCTGTCATAAAATGGCCATAAAAGTATGTCAGCCTAGTTCTAAATGTGTGGCTGTAAGCATTACTAGATGTCATAAGAAGTAATGTATTTCAAACAGAAGAATACGTTTGTCTTCTCTTTGTTCTACATTTACATTAAAGACAAAAGGTAACTTTGATATGTTTTTTGAAGAAATGCACCAATAGAAGCCTCATTCACAAGTTTAATTTGAAACAACCTTTTTCTGATAATGTACTATTTTTCTTAAAATCTGATAGTCAAATGAAACTGTCTACTAAATAAGGTCAACATTTAAATGAAAAATGCTGGTTTATGATATATAATTATTTCACTGAGTTATCAATTCATGCTTATGAAGCATTATTAAACCTTGATTATTCATATAGATTTTTCCTATTTACATATTTATAAAAAAATTACATATGTAAAATATTCTGAACTGTCTTATAGGAACAGAAATTGCACTTTATTTACTAATATTTGTTGGTTTTAACTTGTTATTACTTCCTGCTCCATGTGGAGAGTTATATACTGCTTTACAAAAAAATATTGTAATTAAATTGAAGCATTTGCTTTGAAATTCAGTACAACAGTATCTAGAAGAAGAATTACAATTGTGTGGCAAACTGTTATTCTAAGCATCATGTACTAAAACAGTTTCCTGTAGATCTTTTCAGACATTACAGATCTCTCTGGAACGTAAGTTACAGCACAATGTAGAAAGCAGCATTCAGTAGAACAGCCTAAGTGAAATGGCAGAAAACCAGAAATGCAGTAAAACTGAATAAACACAGATACATGTGATTTCACATGTTGCATTTTTATACAATGGAGATTTTTTCATACTTTGTTAAAAAAGGCATTTTCTTTCAAAATAAGGAATGAACAAGTAATTATATTGGATTCTTAAGTATGCACTTAAAAAAATGTGCATGTAAAAAATGTATACCACACTGGGAAAGCTATCAAAGGATGCCCACAGTTTCCAAGGAGATTAAGGGAAGAGAGAGGACAACGAAAACCTTTCTTTTCAGTTGGCACGAGTAGCAGCATTCTAAGTCCTTTCTTGTTGCTAAATATAGAAAAAAAATTACACTGAAATTCTGTATATCATAGAGTTAATACTATTCAAAAATAAAAACTGAATGGACTAGATACAAAGACATGGCTATATATCAGTAACTTAAAGATAAATGCCTAATAATCCCTACCTTAGCATAGGTACCATTTTTTGTAAACCACTTAAGAATTTCCATGTTCATTCCAACACCTTGCTGCTCCCAAAAATGCAAAAATCTTGCTTTGGTTGTAGAATGAAATCACTTTACTTGACAGATGAAGGAACTAAACCTTGGTGTTCACAGAATAACGCAGTTACTAAAGGATGATGGAGAAAAAAATCTGAGCATTGTGTCGCACCACACACACAGAACGGCAGTGCCAGTAGCCTGGCAACTGCAGCTCTTTAACAGGCACCATTTTAATTTTAATCTAACTCCTTTTTTTCTCTGCTTCAGCTACTCTGTATTTTACTGCCTGCTGTATTTCCCAATTGTACTGCCACAATATTTACAGAACAATAATAGCTCTTCAAATTCATCACTTACCATCCTTTAATTGTCAAGACATGTTCTTGCATGTTTTAGGTATCTGTAAAATTATAACCATCAAGCGCAACCAATGACATATGCTTATATTGTTAGTGATTGTAGTTCATATGACCTGTCCAGGCGAGTACATGCACACAAAAGTGAATATACCGTATCCTTACGTTACTCAGTATGCTTCTGTATATACAAACCCCTAGTTTCTGAATAGCCATATGTACTAAAGTGTTGGTGTGCTCTGCTCCTTCTACTGTCACTGTCTCCAAATAGGTTTGTACGTTTTCTTACTTGGAAAGTTTGCTGTCACCCCTGAATGTTTGACATATAAAACTGTTACATCTCATCCAGACTATTGTCCCAAGGTTCCAGTATTTTTGTCAATATGTCAATGACAATGTAATAATTACTATTTTTTTACTAAAAGGTCACCTTTAGTAATATAAAAGTGTGGTCTCCTTAAATGCATTAGGTATATTTACCATTTGTGTGGGAAAGTCCACTGGAGATGAAAACATGACCTGCAAATTATACAGTTTCAAATTTGTTACCCTATCCAATGGGACCAGTTTGAAGCACCAGATATTGGACAATGAATTTATCTTATTAAAAACATGAAGGTCTTCACACCTACCAAGAAATCTCTGCCTGTCTGCAACACACAGCAAAAGCCAACTTCCTCCTGACAAATCTAATCGAATTCTGATTATGTCCAGACCAATGAAATAAAGGATAATTGGAAATATTCTAGCACATATGCAACTTAAAAGCCAATAGACAAATTTAATTTACTAAGACTAAACAGAACAATGAAATTTCCAAAAACTTTAATGTTTCTGGAAGGAGCATTTAAGAACACAGATCTGTTAGAGTGAGTCCGGAGGAGGGCAACAAGGACGTTCAGAGGGTCAGAGCGCCTCCCATAAGAGGACAGGCTGACAAAGATGGGGCTGTTTAGCCTGGAGAAGTC
This sequence comes from Tapera naevia, assembly GCA_033556795.1. Taxonomy (NCBI): domain Eukaryota; kingdom Metazoa; phylum Chordata; class Aves; order Cuculiformes; family Neomorphidae; genus Tapera; species Tapera naevia. Next base: position 7,978,881 of record JAUMJJ010000172.1, on the reverse strand, counting down.
TCCAGGGAGGCCTTATAGCAGCCTTCTCGTACTTAAAGCGGGCCTACAGGAAAAATTGGGAGGGTCTCTTTATCAGGGAGTGCAGTGATAGGACAAGAGCTAATGGTTTTAAACTGAAGGAGTGGAGATGTAGATTAGATATTAGGAAGAAATTTTTTACTGTGAGGGTGGTGAGACACTGGAACAGGTTGCTCAGAGAAGCTGTGAATGTCCCATCCCTGGAGGCATTCAAGGTCAGGCTGAATGAGGTTTTGAGAAACCTGCTCTAGTGGAAGGTATCCTTGCCCACTTTCTAACACAAACCATTCTATGATTCTATAAGAAATTAGCAGATTTTCTAAATTGTATTCTATGCTACCTATCGGTTACATTTTGATGTATTTATATCTGTTCATGAATCTGAGGAATCTCAAAAGTAAACTAAGCACATCAGAAGATGAGAAGAAATCTCATGATATGAAAGCTTTGACAATATGTTTGTTGTCAAAGATCAGCTGTCATGGATTTTAATAGATACATAGTAAAAAAAGAAACAAAGAAATACATGGTAGTGCCATATTTCAGTTATAATTTTTTAAGGACCAGATATGTCAATACCAGTTGAGCCACTCCCTTTAAACAAAAATTATTCCTGCTTTTCACGGAGTACCACAAAACGCTAAAGAATTTTCAGATCTTGATGTGGACAACCAAACTGCAGTTACTAATGCAGGTCATGAATAGTCTTACTAATTAAGACTGTAAACACGGTACTTGAAGCAACTGTTTCTGGGCAAAAGATGAGAAAACACTGACTACATTTATCATGATAGTCACATTGTACAATAGAGTAGAATAATTACGTAGGTTTATGCATGTACTACTCTAAATAAAAGTTAACCCCTTCATACGTCCCAGAAGGATTTAACATAGGTAGTCTACTGCTTGTTAAAAGCATCAGGTTGGTTGCCACTTTACCACTGAGCATTACAGAGAGATTGCATCCTTCTCTGCAAAAATTAGAAAAGCTTTTTCTATTTTTGTATACAAAATTCATGGCACACAGATTGTCTGTGGCTCCTGAATAGTTAAAAATGTAACCAGAGGCAAAAGGAATGCCCTTGTCAAGGCTTTGAATTTCAGCAAGATTCTTAAAAAATACCAGACATCTCGGTTAGACTCTTGTGACCAGCATTTGCAGATGACATTTCCTAACTTAGGATAACCTAGCAAGTGCATTCAGCTATCTAGACAGTGACCAGGAAGAGAAGATTACTATTTCTTAGATAATTTTGAACAAGCAAGTGTACTACTAGTGTTCACAGTCATTTCAAAGCCCTACAATAAACTCAGAGCCAGATTATCACTAGAATTAATTTAACTACAGTATCTCTGGCTTCACAAGGGAATAAGTTTGGAAAAAGTTTGGATTTGAAATTGCAACTTGAGACTGTATTTTACAGAAACAAACAGTTATTTAAAATATATTAAAAACCCCCAAACATTAATCCAAGTTAGACAACCTGCTTAGAGAACCTAAGGCGAACAGTTTGACATTAAAAAAATCATAGCTTGGGTAAATCTTACAAAAGAGTGGTTTTGACCATCTTGACTAACTACTTCTACAGCCTAACTAGAATATCCTTTATTGTGCAACTCTAACAAGATAAAAAGCAATACCACATTTGAAACAGAGCATGGTATTTCTAACAGTACAATCACCAGTAATGTTCAACTAATCTAATAAACACATCTCATCAACCTGAGACATCGTATCTAACAGTAGTAATGAAACCATCATCTATAGAGTATTTCTAGTTATGAACCAGTTTTCAGATATTACACGTACTACAAAGAAATACATACAAACATGTCTGATCTCAGTATAAAGTATCTAAAAGTCTCCTTAAGAATTTTGTTGTCATCTTCCAATCCAGAGTTTCCTCAATCACCAGAAGATCGCTTTTCTGATGGCAAATTGACAAGAAAACACTTCTTATTTCAGATGGTGTTACCCTCTTGGCATATCTCACACCTGAATACCTGACGAGCAGCTAATAAACAGTAACTCCACATCTGAAACATTCATATCATGAGTGACAAGTAAAATGAAAACAGTGGAAAAGTATTAAAATCTGGTAGTTTTCAATACTTATGAGCATATAACTGGCATTACCAAATAATAGAGAATCATATAGTTAAACAGCTGCTGGCCTTTGTGTTTCAATAACATCTCCTGCATTCTGATTGATAGGTGAGGATATACTATCAAAATGAGAAATATAAATTGCAGAAACATATTGTTACATAAAGGATCTTGATAAAGTAAAAGAAATATGACTTAAATTCATTTCCCACTATAAATCTATGAAAGCTGCAGTAGATCAAGCTTGCTCAAGTTAAGAAATGTTTTTAAAAATCCAAGATATCCTGCAAATGTTGCTATAGTAACAACTCCTCCTCCTTGGAGAAATGTTAATATACAGACAATCCAAGGTACAACTTAGAACTGACCCTAGGTGAATTTAGTATCTCCCAAATATTTTGTTTCAATTGCTGCTTATAATGATTTTAATTTATTCCATGCACAATCTATTAATTCCTCTTAATAAAATAAAAATAAATGCTTGATTTCTTCTCATTACATATCAAAGAATTGCTACTCATTAAATTAAGCAACTGAAAAAAATGAAAGTAGGTGGCTACCAAAATTCCAGTATCTTTTATCCAGCTAGCAACATTATTTTTCAAAAAACCTCATTTTAGATGTGTTCTATGATTCAAAAGCTCTTTAAAACTACTAAAAATACCTTCTTAGTACTCCGATGGGAATTTTACTATTGGCACTAGTAATATAATAAACACCAGCCAAAGAAGAAAAATATAAAGGCAGTAAAAGAGAAAATATTAATTTAAACAGTTCTTACTTGTTGTTGTCCTTCATACCAATCATCTTCATCAAACCAGTGGGAAATATATGTCATCCAAGCCATGACAGAAGGCACGGTTGAAATAAAAAATACAGAACTGGAACACATGTAAGTACAATGAGTCTAAAGTTTACTCAAAACTCCAATAGGCTAACCAAAGATCAGATCTGAACTCCCCGACATGATCCTCCATTAATAAGCTTTACATTCATAAATACATAATTAGAAATACTTTAGCAGCACTTTAAATGCTACATGGATTCTGAACTAGAAAACAGAAATCAACACTAAAACAGTTACTAGATTATATATTCTAGGATTTTAAATTAAAGCAGGTTAGTGCTTCAAGCTCGATTTTACAGTGCTTCTGAGCACTGAGTCAAGCAACACCTCATTTTCATTCTTGTCTCCTAAAAAATTACTAGCTTTTTTCTTTTCAAATGTACTGTCTGTAAGAAATGTGGTTCAGTGCACAAGAGCTTGTATTGAAATGTAAATACCTTCAGAATCAAGGGGAGTGGTATATTTTGTTTATGTAGGGAGTGGTATGTTTTGGTTACGTAGGGAGTGGTTTCAACTGGCACAGTAGGAGGGGCCACAATTATAGCATGTGCAGATTGAACATCTTAATGTTTAACATTTTTTTAAAAAAGAGAAAAAAGGATAGAAAAAAAGATCTGCATTTCTGTGGTTCACAGCCAGCAGAGCTTGAAGGGTTCAGCCACAAGCACTAGCACTGGCTGGAAAATTCAAAAAGTGTAAATTTCACTAATTCATTAGAATGCTTCTGCTGCTTTTCTTTCCCTCGGGAGAGTTTCATGTATCTGACTATTTATTCCTTCTGCAGCTTGTTGTCCTTTTCTGATATGCTTCCAAGTTTCACAACAGATTTTCTTGTACGTTGTACAATAAAAACAAGAGGTAAAAAGATGAATAAAAGCTGTATTTCTCACACTACAATTCAGTACTGCAGCAGCACACTTAATCAGCTGTACTGTTTAGGAGACATTAGCATGTAAATCTCCCTGAGTATATGCATGCAGCAACTATCAAATCCCCAACAGAGACAATATGGAGCTGTAAAACTCCCAGTTTCTTAAGAAATATAGAACCCAGACAACATCTGCCTTCTTATACTACATTAATGAGCTGTTTTCCAATATTAGTAATATAATGCAAAAGCTAGACCGCGAAGTCAATTGTTTCATCAAGAAATAATTGAAATAGAATGATGCTGCATCAGGGGATGTACAAGTTGGACATTAGGAAAAGGCTCTTATGGCTCCCTTCCAGTTTGAGCTATTCTATGATTCCGTGATCAAACCTATGTTGCAGATGTTTCCAATCCTCCCTTTCAAACTAGTTACTCTCATTTCAGCAAGAACAATTTTACACTTATCAGGGTCAGGACTTAACTCCTAGAGCAAACAATTCTGATAAAGTAACTACACAGGAACAAAAGTTGTTATGCATATGTAATAACTAATATGTAAATATATGACAGGAGAAGAATAATAATATCAATGCATGTTACAAGTCAAGAAGGTTAGTATTTAGCACTCACAAACATTAAGTTCTCATACTTTGAGGTGGAAACTGCAATAGCTATCAGTGCTGTAATATAACACTTCTAGAAAAATATATATAAGAACATTAGAGAAACCCAAGACATCTTGCCAGGCTCAGGACTTCAGTTTTTTACATTGCCACGTGCATTTCAAAAGGCAAGCAAGATACATAAAATACACCAAATAAAAGCATACAAAAATAGTATTATAGATTTAATGCTGTTCTGGGTCATTTCACAATGCTTAGCAGCTCCTGTATCCACAGTCATATTCGCACACGTTCAAGTGCATTGCCCAGATTGTCCACAGCCCTCAAGAAGTCCCTCACTGTCACAATGACATTGTGTCTCAGTGCTATGAATGAGCTGGCATGCCCAGAATACCAACTTCTACAACTCCATAGAGGCAGCTGGATAATACAGGGCCATAGACTCTCTTCTCTCCCCTTCACATAACTGCGCAGTCTTTATTCAGCAGCGGAGGCTGAGGAAGGGCACAGTAACTCAGTACTCAAAGGCAGAAGAACAGGTCCAGTGACAGTAACCAGGTTCAGCTCACAGCTGAGGGATCACAAGACAAGTTCACAGCACCAAAGCAATTCTGAGATCAAGACAGGAATTCAGCAAGGCAAGGTCAGTAGCAACAATGTGTTAAGGCCAGGGACAGTGTGGCTATGACATAGTTCAAGCAAAGAACAAGGCAAGGGTCGGAGCTAATGCAGTCCTGGAGCTAGGGGGCAGAAGGAACACAGATGGAGGCCCTAGACAAGTTTTCTCATACCTCTTTATCCCAGCTTCACCGTTTTCACAGTCTGACCTAAGGTAGCAGATTTTGCCCTGAACACAGTTAAAATCTTGGCATGAGGAGGAGAGAGGGTAAAGATCAAGCCTGGAGAGCAAGAGTTATGGGCTGGTAAGGCCAACTGGAGCCTGTGCATTGGTGGAATGGAAAATGCAGAGGAGCAGCACTCTTGATGTCATATCATCATCAGGTCAGAGTCTTGTAAGCTCGCAAGATGTCACTACGCTGGCATTCTGATCTAGAAAGTGACTCAATTCGAATGCCTATGGCCAATTTTATCTTCACACAGTATAACACTCAGTAGTGGGAAGTAGCTGCCACTGGTAGTATTGTCTTCAAGAATGTAACAACATTCAGGTAGCCCTGGGTTCTTAAAATTTCTCTGCTCACCAAGTCTCTGGTACACTCCATCCTAACAATGTAATGAAAAACAGTATCTTGTTACTATGACAGAAGACAGAAAGCATTCATCTAGAAGACTGTTTCTCAACTTGACAAACCCAAGTGAGTTTGGGTAGGAAGGACAGAAAAGTGGAAAAGATAAATCACAAAGTGAAAGGTCCACTGTGGAGATGGCAAGTGACTGGGATTGGGAAGCTCCAGTATGTACCAACAGCTGCCTGGATGCTCAGTAAGCCAAGACTGTCAGAGGGCTGTATAAATACCAGATGCACTGGATCCCACAGCTGTAAGCTCTGGAACCACGAGTTGTAAGGATTCAAAGAAGCTTGCTGACTCAGGAAGAAGAGCGCAAACTATGCAGATGAAGGAGATGGATGGAGTACATATTTTATTAGCTTGATGGGTCCATAAAGGAAGTAATGTTGTTCACATAAGGCATTTTCACTTATACATACAAGCAACTCCTTTGGGGGCTGTAATGCATGTACCCAGCACAGTTCTAGAATCTTCTATGTCTGTGCTACTGTAGAATAAGGTGGCTGAGTAAATTTGGGAATTGTTTCCATAAGGTGTTGATACTGGGAAAAAGGAAGTTTCTTCTCAAGTTTGAGCATCGTCAATGATAATAGAAATTGCACATATTTATGAAAGTACTGTCTGAAGAATACTGTCTAATGCGACACTGGATCAATCAATTTGTTAACGATGACAGCCTTCCTTAAGCCTGCACATTAGGCAGGACAGAAAGCCCATATATTTTGAAATTTTCTGCAAGATGTTATCCAGCAGGAGTAAGACAGTAACTGGTTTTGAGAACTGATTTTACTCTTTCTGCCTCATATGATAATGAGGACTGCTTTCTGTCACAGCTGGTGAGTGAGCCCACCAGGGGTGAGGCTCTTCTTCACCTGCTGTTTACGAACAAAGAAGGGCTGGTGGGTGATGTTACTGTCGGAGGCTGTCTGGGGTGTAGTGATCATGAGATAATTGAGTTCTCTCTAAACAATGTAATAAGAAAAGCCAGGAACAGAACATCGATGCTGGACTTTGGGCGGGCAGATTTTGGATTATTTAAGGAACTTGTCAGGAAAGTACCCTGGGAAATAGCTCTTAGTGGCAAGGGGGTCCAGGAAGGCTGGATACACTTCAAGAATGAAATCTTGAAGGCGCAGGAGCGGGCTGTCCCCATGTGTTGTAAGAAGAGTCGTAGGGGCAGACGGCCGGCCTGGATGAGTAGGGAGCTTCTGAAGGAACTAAGTAAGAAAAAGAGGATGTATCGTCGTTGGAAAGAAGGGGATGTAAGCCAGGTCATGTTCAAAGATGTTAAGTCGTGTAGGAAAAAAATCAGGGAAGCAAAAGCCCAGCTGGAGCTCAAATTGGCCACTTCTGTTAAGCATAATAAGAAGAGTTTTTATAAATATATCAATGGTAGAAAGAAGGGTGGCAGCGACCTCCACTCCTTGTTGGATGTGGAGGGAAATAGAGTAACCAAAGATGCAGAGAAGGCTGAGGTACTTAATGCCTTCTTTGCCTCAGTTTTCAACAGTAAGGAAGTCTGTTCACTAGACAGTTGGCCCTCTGAAGTGGTTGATGGGGGCAGGGTGAAATATGGCCCTCCTGCAATCCATGAGGAGGAAGTTAGAGACCTGCTGAGCCACTTGGACCCTCCTAAGTCTATGGGGCCGGATGGGATCCATCCTAGGGTGCTGAGAGAGCTGGCGGATGAGCTTGCTAAGCCGCTCTCCATCATCTTTCAGCAGTCCTGGCTCACTGGAGAGGTCCCGGAAGACTGGAAGTTGGCCAATGTGACGCCCATCCATAAGAAGGGCCGTAAGGATGATCCAGGTAATTACAGACCTGTCAGCCTGACCTCGGTCCCAGGTAAAATCATGGAGCAGATAACCCTGGGTGAAATCATGCAGCACTTGCAGAACGGCCAAGAGATCAGGCCCAGCCAGCATGGGTTTAGGAGGGGTAGGTCCTGCCTGACCAACCTGATCTCCTTTTACGACCATGTGACTCGCCTGGTGGATGAGAGGAAGGCTGTGGATGTGGTATACCTGGACTTCAGCAAGGCCTTTGACACTGTCTCCCACAGTAGACTCCTAGAGAAGCTGGCAGCCCGTGGCTTACATGGGAGCACTCTGTGCTGGGTTAGGAATTGGCTGGATGGCTTAGCCCAGAGAGTGGTGGTGAATGGTGTCTCATCCAGTTGGCGGCCGGTCACCAGTGGTGTCCCCCAGGGATCGGTGTTGGGTCCCGTCCTGTTTAATATCTTTATTGATGATCTGGATGAGGGGATTGAGTCCATCATCAGCAAGTTTGCAGATGATACCAAGCTGGGAGGAAGGGTTGATCTGTTAGAGGGTAGGATGGCCCTACAGAGGGACCTGGACAGACTGGAGAGATGGGCCGATTCCAATGGGATGATGTTTAATAAGTCCAAATGTCGGGTACTTCATTTTGGACACAACAATCCCATGCAGAGCTATAGACTGGGGACAGAGTGGCTGGAGAGTAGTCAGGCAGAAAAGGACCTGGGAGTGCTGGTGGACAGGAAGCTCAACATGAGCCAGCAGTGTGCCCAGGTGGCCAAGAAGGCCAATGGCATTCTAGCCTGCATCAGGAATAGTGTAGTGAGCAGGACCAGAGAAGTTATTGTCCCCCTGTACTCGGCACTGGTCAGGCCTCATCTTGAATATTGTGTCCAGTTCTGGGCCCCCCAGTTTGGGAAAGATGTTAGGATACTGGAATGTGTTCAGAGGAGGGCAATGAAGATGGTGAAGGGGCTGGAGCACAAGCCCTATGAGGAGTGACTGAGGGAGTTGGGGCTGTTTAGTCTAGAGAAGAGGAGGCTCAGGGGAGACCTCATTGCTCCCTACCACTACCTAAAAGGAGGTTGTAGTGGGGCAGGGATTGGTCTCTTCTCTCAGGTGACCAGTGGCAGAACTAGAGGGCATGGACTTAAGCTTCGTCAGGGAAAGTTTAGGCTTGATGTGAGGAAAAAGTTCTTCACTGAAAGGGTGATTGGTCATTGGAATGCACTGCCCAGGGAGGTGGTGGAGTCGCAGACCCTGGAGGTGTTTAAGGGGAGACTGGATGAGGCACTGAGTGCCATGGTTTAGATGATGGTTGGTGTTAGTGTTACTGTTGGGTTATAGGTTGGACTTGATGATCTCAGAGGTCCTTTCCAACCTTGTGATACTGTGATACTGTGATACTGTGACGTGCAATCTGAGAATAGTGACAGTTTGTGGAGATTACAACCTCCAGTATCACAGACAGAACAGCTGAATATTTGGCCCCAAAGTTTTACTGACTAAATACAAAACCAAAAACCCTAAAACAGTCAGAAGGATAAAATGGGAATTGTAAATTGTGATGCTTTAGGATAAGAACATTACAATATGTAAAGTCAAAGACTTACAAATAAAGGTCAAGAATTAGAAATAAAAAAAAACAACCAAAAAAAATCAATGTTTATCTTCTATTTGTATTTGAAATTGATCTTACTTTTGGACACATCAATGCAGGTATCTTTTTATTATGAGAGTAAGGTACTACCTTCCTTGCTGGAAGACATGACCTTAAAAGAGTCTGAAAGGATATGCTGAAGAGTATAGTGGCCTCAATATTTACATTTAAACATATTCTTAAATATAACATACATGTACAGTTTACCTACAAAACAAAGGATAAAATATTAGATTTGATAATAATGATCTATATGCCACTGTAATGAACAAGATGATACTATTCTCCCATATTATCTAGTAATATCTGAAGTCAGCAATACATTTTGGTTACAAAGAAAGATCCTCAAGAATAGAAGAGGTAAGAAATTTATCTTTTACCACCTCTTTCCACTTTTGCCACCAAATTTGCTACCATTTAATATCTGTAGTTGATATAAAGTGTCAAATCAACTATGCACTTATTTTTTCCAAATACATTACTAACCACTGTTTATGTTTTAGCTTAAATCTCACATAGAGAAATATTTAGACATTTGCCTGTATAATTTCTGTAAAAGGCTGGATATTCTTGCCATAAATCAGTATGTTTCAAAATTAAAAATAACTTCAAATTAATTGACTATATTTACACTTTGGAGGAATTGGTATTTTACTAAGCTTGTCTGCAGATTCACTGCATCTATGACTAAAGTAATTCTCTGTCAACCCATGTAGACATTGTTTCATAATATGCCCACTGGAACATTAAAAATTATCCATCTAATGACTATATACCAAAGATTAAGATGCTACAGCTTTGCATTTTCTCTTTTGACATATTTTAAAACCAAAAATTAATTATAGGAATTAATGACTTAATAGCAAAAAACACATAGCAAAAAAAAAAGAGAACAAAATACTTTAAAACTTCCTTAAATTACAGAAATATAAAAAGTTTGTATGACATTATGTAAATTCATTACATCAATATCTATAGCAAAGAAATCAGCTAAAAAGCCTCAGGTTTTATTTATTAATAAGTGCTTTAAGAGCCTTTATATTGAGAATACAAAGCACGTAATGATCCTAAATATCCTAAAATAAATCGTAAAACAGTGTTCACCTTAAGACTGTGCAATAAGCAATCATATGATAATGACACAGCAAATCTATGTCTCAGCCATTCTATGTCACCTGAGGTTAAGAATTAAATTCCCCTTATTCCTCCCAAGCTATTAAAATTTCCCCTGTGCCTCCCAAGCTACTAACAGCATGAATATAAGCGGGGCTCTAAGTGTTTTTCTTTATTTTTCCCCTCATTTCCTCTTTCCCAACAAAGTGTATGGATTTATCAGGACAAGACGATATACAGGAAAGCCAGGTCACCTCACAGTGATTAGAATAAGCTGTTAGTAACAGGCCTGCAAGACCATCCTAATCAGAGTACAAGGACAAAAACACAGCTACTTTTAAGACTGAGCTTTATCAGTTTATGGAGGAGATTAGGCTCTAGCTGCCAACAACAGCAGCAGATTGGTCTTGATCACGTATCTTCCTAAGGATGTTCCATAATTAGACCTTGAAAAAAAAAATCAGACTTTTATAGTTTTTTCTTTTTAAGAAAATAAACTTTAACATCTCTTAAATATATATAAAAGTATGTTTACATATATAGTACCACTGTTACTATGGCTTAGCAGATGCCTCCATTCAAATTCTGTGAAGAACGCATACAACATTTAAGAAAAGAGAAAGTTAAGTATCTCTTTGATTTTCAAATTCCTTGGTCAAAAAGGGCAAATTATATATATGTGTGTGAAGAGAAATTATTACCTTATTCATAAAGCTATGTATGTCTATACTGAAATGCTTATCTCTGTTTCATAATCACTACACATACAAAATTTGGACATACTTAAAGCTGAAGTGCACCAGCTTCTGTAAAAAAAAGATAAAAGAAAAAAGATTGTTCATTCTATCAGTAAACAGTTACTAAGGAAAGAAAGAGGCTGCATGTATTTTTTCTATCATACTCATAGGATTTCTCTATGTCTAGCTAGTCTATAAGTCATTCCATTCTAACATGTTCTTCAGAAACATGCTAGATCATAATAAATTCTGTTTATAATAGTGGAAATCCCTATTTGGAAAGATAATGAAGAGATTTTAAAGTAAACATTTTAATAATAATAATTTTTAAACTATATTTTACTGATTTGGATGTTAGGACAATAGTACTGGTTATTTAATTTAATGTAAATACATTTCTATGGTAGATAAGAAATAACAGAAACATCTCCTCAGTATATTTAACTCAATGTACCAAGAACTTTCTTTAGGAGAAAAATTTTCTAAGCCCATAGAGAATATAACCTGAAAGTAAGCAAAAAAAAAAAAAAAAGTATAAAAAAAATAGAAATAACTCTCTGTAGCTGTGAAGCTTAAGGTACTATTTAAAATCTCTCTGATTTTGGTCATGCCCCTGTGCTATTCATCACGTCTGTATTTGCTAATGGATCTGGTAACCTAAGAGAGGCTGAATACCCAAAGCGTGGCTGACATCCAGCTGTATATCAACTTGCACAAACTGTACTCTCTCACACATCTGGTAATACTAATTTTCCAAATTTGGAAACTAGCTAAAGCTGGACATAGGAAAAAATGAGTTGATTTTATTGGCAAAACAGATCAACTCTTCAAAAAATTCTCTCCAAGATGTTCTAAAAATTCTCTCCAATGTTCTAAAATATGGAGATTTCCTGCCCTAAGAATTTTTACAGTGCAGTCAATTTAAATCTGTTCTATGTAGACGCTTCAGGGGTCACTTGTGCTCGAATAACCACAAAAGCAAAAAGAACCCTTAAAAACACACATCAAAATCACCTCAAAAAAACCCACAACTTCTTCAACTGCAATGAGATTGCCCTTCATTCTCAGGAAATCTGAATGGGATGCAACTTAATGGATATTCATAGCCAGTAGGTTATGAATAAAATAATATGCTTTTGGTTAGTAATAAATGATTACAGTGCTCTTCTCAATGCTAGCCTCACATGTGGAAGTGGAAGTCTTAATTTTTCTTTCCTGGCATTTAAATTTATGTACGAAATTCATCTCTGGGATCTGACATATCCTCTTTGACAGTAGGTAACAAGTTGAAAAATAAGTTAAGGCAATGAAAATAGTGGCATTAATTAGTGCTTTTATACCTTGATTTGCCAATGTGTGTAAAAATCAACTCTAGCATAAAAACTCCAAACCAGATTGAAGACGAGAACGTAGAATGTGAAAACCAAAGAGATTAGGATTTAAGACTACTGATAAACCAGGGAACTTCCATCTCATTAAGGAAGAGGCTACTGAGTAAGATGAAAAAGCAGGTTGTCTAATAGCGCAAGTAAATGCAAACAATTATATCTAAAACAGACACAAAATAAGAGATCTCAAAATACACAAATTGAAGGGATGGGATAGATCCTGGGCCCCAAAAATCTTCAAGCAGAGACAGTCAGTTTCAAGCAACCATGAAATTGAATAAAAATTACACAACTATAGTACAACAAAAGGAGAGAGAGGGGGAAAAACCCTTAAAAAAATCAGTCAAACATTGGATGTGATAAGCCATGGGAAAAACATGAGCCATCAACGGGAAATGGCCACAAGAAGAAGAGATGTACAACGTGTCCATTCAAAAAACTGTGACAGTCGAGGAACCCCCATCATAAAGTAGGAAATTAGACACTAGACATGGAATAGAAAGATTCATCACTGATAAAGATCCTAGAAATCAATAATTATCAACCTGGCTGCTCACACATAGCTTCCCACATGAAACTGAACAAAACTTTAAGTAGCCTTAGCAGAGACCGCAGTGCAGCCAAGGTCATCACCACAAATGAAAACACCACCAAATGACAGAAAGAACCAAAAGAGACGAGTTCCCGCTTCATGACAAGACTGCCTTGACAGCTAGTATATGAAATTGTCAACAACACAAAAAAGGTCACGAAAACGGTACAAGTCTTTATAGCTAATCCAGTGAATTCTCCAAATAGCAGCAAAATCAAATTCTCCAATGCTAGAAGATGATAAGGAATAAATGCCCTCAGTGGATTCAGTCAAGGTGTACTTATTATAGGACTTAAATGGAGAAAAGAATACTGTACAAAGCTTCCATTCTTCTCCATACAGCTCAGCTGGTACCATAAATAATTGCTAGCTTGAACAACACTATGTCACTGAACTGCGAATACCCTACAGCTGAATTCTCAGGTCTCATAGCCAGTTGCTATAATTCAAATGTTATATTGATAGTTACTTCTCTTCTTATCCTGTGTATCTTCTACCTTATACAACAGAATATGTGAGTTACACGATATCCCTATGGGTTACATCAATTAACCAAAGATGACTCCAGTGTTAATAGTTCTGAGATGCAAAACATAAGTAACTATAACACAAAGTTAGCTTGACTGATTAGTGCAAAGCACTTTAACAGAAACCTTAAAATATTTTAGTAACCTATACAGGTGTACCTTTAATCAGGAAAGAATTTCTATGCAAATGGCATAACCTAAGTGAATTTCCCCTATTTTAGGATTACAAAAAATTAGGAAGTGGAAAGATTAGGAAGTGGAAAGATTAGTAACTTGAACTTAATTTAAAACAACAGGAAATATGTCTTACTCTGAATAAATTAAGCAAAATAATACTTTGCTAAAGTCTGAAGAATATCTGATTGTTTACTATATTTGCTCATTACTTGAATTGCTCCCCCTAAATAATCTTACTAATAGCAAGAAACTGCAATTTTTTTTAAATGAGGCATAAAGCCAGAAAGCTCTACACTCCTAACACAGAAGAGACTTAAACTCTAGAATTAGTTAGAAAGAGGGACAACACACTCACTCCCTAGCCAATGAATGCATGTCCATCAGAAAGATATTCTGGAAACAACCATTTCAGTGCCTTGAAATGGGAATTTCCAATTATTTATGTTTCATAACAAGCAGTGGTTAAGCCAATTATTAAGAACACTGTGGTTTTAATTGATTTTAAAATCTAGGATTATATTTAGTACAGCATTCCAAGTAATTAAAGACATAACTCAGAATTTTATTTCATTCTTGGTATTTTCAAGCCTTCCAAAATAGCTTCTGAAATCGTCACAAGATTACTTCTATGCAAAGCAACATCTCTTAAGATATGAGAGGAACTGAACATAAAAATTTTAAATACTTATTTTTTCATTGGTGAAGTCTCCCGTCTTAAACTTGTTTTCATAAGCTTCATTCACCTAGCCTTTTGTACTTGAATAACTCTTTCGATTCTCGAATCTGTTCTTGCTCCTTCCTCCTGCACTTCTCCCAGCAGGGACAAACATTTGAGGTATAGACAAGCCCAAAGCTCTCCCTTCCCAACAGACAGCAAACGTTTTCCATGCAGTTTGCTTCTTCTAAAGACAGCTGCCTTCGCTCTTACTCAGTTTTATGTTTCCGCACAAGCCCATTTGTGCAGAGATGCGCATGCATTACAAAAGTCACTGATACAAGAAGTAGCCACTATTACAAAACGTGGAAAAAGTTTGATTTGAGCTAAAGAAGAGTTAAGTTTCATCTAAGTAACTATCTTCTGGAAGTTAGACAGACTGTCCCTCTGATAGCATGTTTTATTTATTGCATGTTTATTTCAAATTGTGTTTTTCCAGACACTGTTCAGAAATGATAATGCCTTGCTTTAAGTATGGTTGTGCTGAACACACGTATCTGTTCTCATCACCTCTGTTTGCAGTCTTTCCCTATCTATAATATAAGGTCAAACAGAGAGCTGGCTTCAAAGCTCCAGTTATCAAGAGATTTGGCTGTTGTGAAATTCATAATAACATTAAAATTAGGCCTCAGAAAGTCACAGAATATGCATAAGATATATGGGAAAATTTATACCTGTGCGTATAAACGGGAAACACATTCTGTGCCCAGCTCCTGCCTCGTTACGCATGATTGATAGAAATAATTCCTTCACGCGTCCAGCGCTAAAATAAAGAATGCTGCTTCCTAAAACTCCAAAAGGAGTCCTACACAGTTTATTTGCCGGCATTTTCATACCATCCCAACATCAATTGAAAAACTGCTGGACACCGCCAGCGCGCTCCTGGATACTTCAAACAACGGCCCAAAGCCACGGCGGCTCCCCCCGCCGCCTCCTCCCCCGGCCGCAGGTGGCCGCAGGGCGGCGCGGCCCGGCAGAATCCCCACAGAACCAGAGGGCTGCCCTCCCTCGCGGCCAGAAACGCCGTGCCGTGCCCCTTCGGCCCAGTTCGGTTGCCGAGCCGGGTGCTGCCTCCTCGGAGGCAGCCGCCAGCCTCACCTGTTCGCCCACTAAACGCCCGCCGCCGCCACCGCCGCACAAGGGGAAAACGGCCCCGTCGCCCGGGCAACCCGGCGGGCCCGCCCCCGCCGCGCGCTCATTGGAGGGAGTCACCGGCGGGCCCGCCCCCGCCGCGCGCTCATTGGAGGGCGTCGGCGTCGGGCGGAAGCGGGGCCGCGTTACTTAGTAACGGGGCAGCGGGCGCGGGCTGTGCCTGCGAGCCCAGGGGCGGGGGTTGCCCTGCGGACCCTGGTGATGCTGAAAATGCCAGCAAATAAAGCCTGTAAGACGCGTCTTGGAATTTTAGGAAGCAGCATCTTTTATTTCCATCAATTACGCGTAACGAGACAAGAGCTGGGGACAGAATTTATCTCCTACTTACACGCATAGGTATAAATTTTCCCAGAAATCTTATGCATATTCTATGAGTTTCCAAAGACTAATCTTAATGTTGTTATGAACTTCACAACAGCGAAATCTCTGCTAATTGGAGCTTGGGAGCCCGCTCTGTCTGACTTTGCATTTTAGACAGGGGAAGACTGCAAACAGGGGTGATCACAGTAGAAGATCTTAGCATGAGACCTTACCATTTCTGAACAGTGTCTGGAAAAACACTTACTTGAAAAAAAAAAAAAACATGCCATAAAGAAAACATGCTATCAAAGGGACAGTGTCTAACTCTCAAAAAATTCAGTTACTTAGATGAAACTTTACTCTAGCTTCACACAAACTATTCCACTTTTTGCAATAGTAATTGCTTCTCGTATCTGGGGCGCTGCGGCTGGGGGACACCGAGCGGGCGAAACCCGGTCCCGGCGCCGGCCCCGTTCTTCCGTGCGATTTTCGACCGGGTCGGTAGGTGGGAGGGGAGAGGATTCAGAGCTACCCAGCCGCCCTCCCCGTTGCCGTGAGCGGATCAGCAGTCGGTGCTGCGGGCTTTACACGCTGCGAGGATCCCCGGGGGAGTGCTGGCCTCAGCCGCTGTTAGGCTGAGCATTTTAGCATGACGCGATGTTCGAGCCGTTCAGTTGTAGCTGTGCCTCGTCTGTAGAGACGTGCTGAGGGACCGATAAGAACTGCGGACCATCGTGGTACACACTGACTAGGGCCGCAAAGCTGGTGAAGGGTCTGGAGGGGATGTGTATGAGGGGCGGCTGAAGTCACTGGGTCTGTTCAGCCGGGAGAAAAGGAGACTGAGGAGGGGCCTCGTAGCCGATTACTGCTGTCTCGCAAGGGAAGGAGGAGCAGGTGCTGATCTCTTCTCACTAGTGACCAATGAATGGCAGGAAAATGTGCCAAGGGAGGTTTAGGTTCAATATTAAGAAAAGTTTCTTCACTCAGAGGGTGCTGGAGCGCTGGAAGAGCTCCCCAGGAAAGCAGTCATTGCACCAAGCTTAACAATATTAAAGAAGCATTTGCCTGAGGAGATCTCTCCTGCAGTATAATTCCTGACACTTCCAATATATTCTTCTATAGCAGAAAAAAATGAGAGGAGACAGAGAGAGTATCTACTTTGTATGATTTATTGGGTGGGAAGTGTACAGCTCCAATACACATCACCTGCCAGTGGAACTTTTCAATTAATTTGCTTCCTCCCATAGAAGCCTATGCTAAGTTCTAACCTATATGATCTTTTTCAAGACCATAACAATCATACTTGGTCTACCAGAGACCCAAGCACTACATTCCATATCCAACAGTACAACAAGTAGGTGCAGACAGAATAAGGAACAGAGTCACAAAGTCTTTCCCTCTCTACTTTATCCTTTTTGGCAATCATGAATTAGGGGCTTGTTCATACAAAAGGTCTCACAAGCACTGTGTTTCATCTCCAACAAAAGCTTGTGGTGGAGGTAGATGCAAAGAATATTAGGAAAAAATATATTTTTTCCCTTGATATTATTCCTTTTGGCAATTATAAACGAAGAGATTCTTGTAGTAAAGGTTGCATTTAGATCATGGATACATACCCTTGGCATTTAT
Source organism: Tapera naevia (assembly GCA_033556795.1). Taxonomy (NCBI): domain Eukaryota; kingdom Metazoa; phylum Chordata; class Aves; order Cuculiformes; family Neomorphidae; genus Tapera; species Tapera naevia. The sequence continues at coordinate 7,961,397 of JAUMJJ010000172.1, read as the reverse complement.
CTGTTCCACATAACTTTTCAATTCCAAAACATCCCACTGCACTGAATTCTATTTTTAAAGTCCTGCAGAAAGGCATCTGCATTTGATACTTTAAAACATCTATCTGTGTGCTCCCTTTTTAATGGCAGGAAGCAAATAATCATTTTCTATTCAATTTCTCTGTGTCATTCATGCTTTTGTACCTCTTTTCAGCCATCCCTTTCCCAGGTTGAAGAGGTCTAGCCTGTTTGTCTCTTAGATAAAACCTAATCTGTACATACAAAAAAACATCCTTGTTAACTTTCTCTTTAACTTTTCTAGTTCTACTTCATTCTTTTGAGATAGGGTGACTGGAACTCCCTAAAGATTATTCCTGGAAAAGAATTCCTGTTGGGGACCAAAATTGGATGCAGTATTAGAGATGTGATCTAACAAATGCTGAGAAGAGAAAATAAATGTTAAATATGTGTAACAGAAAAATATTTTAATATTTTTTCACATGCTAAGGATAGAGACCTTTTGTTTAAATAGGACTATTCACATTTGAGTGCATAAAGTTGTTATTTTCTCTGGATTTTGAGATTATATTTAGCACTTGCAAACTCTGTTATGTTGTATTTTATTTTAGTTAGAACAGTAATACAAGTTTTGATAGCTACTAGAAGTCTTCATTAAGTAGGCATGCATAAACTCCTTTATGTATGCAAGGAGCCTAGTTCTACTGCACTAAGAACAAATCCTGTTTCTAACTTCTCTGTAACTTTCAGGTCAAGAAATTGCACATGGTGAAATGTGCTAGTTTATTGCCAAACACTTCTACCATACACAGTCTTATCTACAGCATTAGTTATACTTACCAGCACCTTAGGTTTTTATAAAATTGTTTCTTGCTCTTTCTCAGTCACTGAAAGCTAAACTGAAGCATAATCAGCTAGTTGTTTCTTTTTCTTACCAGAGCTCTAAACTTTCTCCTGCACTGTTAAAGCAGGATACATTTATCCAAACTATGAATAATATAATAAAACAAGTAGAAATAGAACTTTAAATTGGGTCAAAAATAGAGTTTCCATTTCCATCATACACAGAATCAATGAGGACTTAGAATTTCGGTATCTTTCATTGCATTCTTATGAAGTGACTGACCTCTGGTGGGAGTCAGCAAATATTATTTTAATTTCTTACTACAAATTTTTTTTTTCCACTAATCATGCTAAAATACTACTAGCCTGTTGCCTAGCAGGGATCACATGGTTCTCTACTTTGCATTAACTGTCGAATTACATCTAGCAAAGGATTTCATGTAGGACTCTGGCTGATGATTATTTTTCTCCATTCTTGCTGTGAAGTGCTTAGTGAATGGTGTCAAAAGAAGAAAAGTTTAATTCATTATGATTAGTCCATGCAATTATTTCACTAGATGTATACAGTCTCTACTGTTGCTAAAACCAATAGCTTTTTATAAGCTATTTTAAGTGGAGGAACTGCTACCTCGGCGGTGCTATTGATAGTTGTAGTTATAGCATTAAGATTGCCTAGAACTAATTTTGGGACATGGAATATCTATCACAAGAGTCCAACATTTGTAAATGAGATCAGACCAAATCAGAAAGTCTTACTTGCCCTTAGTGACTTGTTTAGAGACTGACTCTACTTCTGTTGTCCTCTTAAACATCGACTGACTCTACTCGTATTGTCTTAAACACCGTGTGCCTCCACTTGTATTGTTGTCCTTACCAACCTCCTGAGTGCTGCGGCTCCTGCTGGGCTGGCGGTGCTGGTGCAGAGGAGGGGGAGGAGGTGCAGCAGCAGGTGCTGCCCCCCCACACCTGACTGCGCTTGGGGACCCGAAGGGCTCAGGCAGAGGTGATTCTGGCAAGGCTCTGTTCAATTGCCAGTGACCCTGGACCCCCAGCGCCAATTCCAGAACCTTCCCAAAGAAGCTTCTGCGCCGATTCAAACACTTTCGCAGCAGGACCCCCCCTCATGTTAAGGGCGGGGGCGTGGACGTGGGCTGTCAATAGAAGCTCGCCAAGAAGGGGCCGTCCCCTGGGAGCTGTTTGAGAAGACGCTGCAGAAGAACCGCAGGAGCACGTGCTGCTTAAGACCACATTTTCTAGAGGCCTATGGAGTGGTGACTATCTTCGTCTTTTCCCCGCTACTTTTATTCCTCTCTCTTTTTTTTCTTTTTTCCCCACAGCACTGCTGTGCATCGGATCAACTCCGAGTTGTGTTGTTTTGTGCAGCTGCTTTGAGGGTATCAGATTGTGATCTGAACGGATTGGGATCTGTTTTTTTTCAACTTTTGTGAAATTGCAACTCGGAGTTCACCCGAGTATTGATTTAATATTTTGGTGCCCAGAATATTGATATATGCTTTTGGCCGTGTCCAAATCAAATGCTAATTCAATATTTTGGCTGTGTCCAAAATACTGTTTGCATTTACCGTGGGAGATCTGTCTGTTTCCAGTTGGTCGTGCAGACATCAAAGGACCTTTCCCTCTCTAACCAAGCCAGTCTTAGGGCTGAGATCCTGACAACTTGTGTGGGGTAAATTTGCATACAGAGGTTCTGTAGGACCTGAGGAAGTGCACGGTTGCAGACTGTCTCTGGCTGTTCACCAGTAGCTTTCGAAGAGCAACATGGGGTGGTCACTACTCTGAACTGGCTGGCAGATGGGCTCTAGTTACAAAATGCAGCACTGAGGTGTGATTCACTTTGAAACTGGGATTCCTACATTGGAGAGCTGGACCAGTAGGTCTAGAAATTCCCATTACTGTCTGTCTCTCCCAGGAGTCCCCCAAGATCTTTCAAAGTCTCTCACAGAGTAGCTTAGTTTACTAGAGATTAAGTGTTTAGGGTAAAATAATTTTTTTTGCTGGAATCCACTGACTGTATTAAAGAGATCATTATTGACTAATAGGAATTTTAGACACCTAAATTTAAGCCATCTGAATCCCTGAACAGATATTTACTGGCAACAGACTTTCAGTCTAGGTAATGCCATCCTGCTGCAGTGATTCTGACCATGGGACCAATGCGTATTGCAAAGCTACTGGCCCAGATAACATTGAACCTGAGAAGACACAGGCCTGTGCTGTGTTGCACTTGTCTATGGGACTCAGCCAGCTCATTGTAACAGGAAGCTGAATGGGTGGCTCTCCATTTGGTACCTGTGATTGCACCACCTGTGTGGCCTTGCCTTTATCTAAATAAATTGCAGCAGGAAGTTCTCTGGCTACTATCCTTCCTATTTCGCAGTAGAAATGATGAACACAGTTGTTTTCTTTTAAGAAAAACCTTTAGTAACTCAAATCATAAACATAGGATAACCTTTTCTACAGGAATGGTCTGCACAGCCTGCTCTGTGCTGCTCAGAGGCCCGTTTGATGCTGTACAACTTAGGCTCCCAGCATATAAAGGGAGGTAAGATTATCTATACTATTCTGAGTGCTTTTTTATGTGTGTTTGTAAAGGCTGAACCTGTACATTGTTTTGTGAGAAACATGCTTGCATAGGGTGCAAGGTTATCTCTTGATTATAAGTTATAAGCTTTTAAGTAAGGTATGTTAACTTAGTGCTTAGAAAGTGATATGAGGCTTTCTCTTGAAGAATAAAGAAGTTGGGGTTCACACGCTCTTCTGTAGTAAGATGAGTATTAATCTCGCATATGCAGAGAATGGAAGATAAAAGAACAATTTAACTTAATTCACATTTCTTTCCATGTTATTCCCTGCCCCCAGCCCAGTGTCAGTCAAACCCTTCAGTTTTCATTGAATAAAATAGGATAATATATTTCTTGTCAGGTGCTTTCATGCAGGTATAATTTCTTCATGCTTCCTTACTCATCTCTGGAGACTAAGTTGATGGTTTTCAGAAAAGCAACTTAATAGATGTAACTGGAATGGGACTAAGACCCAGAACTGAGATCTTGTTTTCAAATTAGGAAAATTACTGCATCTACACAAACTAAAGAGTACTGTAACTATTTTTATAGAAGCAATGAATTTTAAAAACTTGCCTTTTAGAGTACTTTGGTAGTAATTTCCAGGAGTAATGAATCCTACCTTTCGTTATATCAAGAAAAAGTTTTGTCATCAATTTCAATGCAAGGATTTTGCTTGGACATACTTGAAACAGAGAAATAAGATCAGTTTTGAATATACTGTCATTGTTTAGGATTTACTGAAACGAAGTACAGAAGAACTACTTTGGTAGATATGTACATTGTACCATTTCAACTTAAAAAATGTTGGAAACAACCGCCCATTTTTGAGCTCTAATTAATCAACTCTACTTTTAAGGACTGCTGCAGTGACTAAGATTTATAATAATCTAGGCAAGTATGTCTGGTAGTATCACTGCTTTGATCTGTTGCGTGATTTTTTTATATCTTAACCGAAACAGAGGAAGGAAAAGGCAAATTTGTTCAAAGCTTGTTTGACACAAGTAGTTAATGTATTTGTGTTTCATTTCTTGTATTCTGAATCGTTAAAGTTATGTATAAGCATATCTTAGGTTGTTATATGGCAAACCTAGAGGAATTGCTAATAGGTTGATTTTGAGCGTTACTAAGCTGTATTAATTTCCTTTATATGCTGGAGTTTTTCAGGTGCAGTGCTATGTTACTGAAGAGTTTAATAGTAAAAGGAAGAAAGAAATGCATGATGACAGTTCAGACTGACACAATAATCACCAGTGTTAAAGATCATCTTTTAACTTTTTGCTAACTCTTATAAAAAATCTGAAACCTTCAAAAGCACAGCAAGCCTACTTTCCTTCTTTTACTTAAAACTTCTGCAAGAGAAGAAAGAGCACATCAGCTTCTAGGCTTCCGTGGTTTTGCGGTGAAATTTTGTTTTTATCTGCAGTATTTTCTTTAAATGTGGAAACAAAAATCTACTGATCATAGCAGTTAACGTAGCTTGTCTCTCTCCCTAACCATATCTAACAACCTCAGTCTTACTCATTCGTTGGCACAAGTTAAAATAACAGTTTATGTTTTAAAAATATTTAAAAAGTTATAAATAGTTGGTATAAGATCTTCATTAGTTCATGGATTTGATATGTCAATGTAAATTTCTTTCAGTATGTAGTTATTTCTTCATAAGCTGTGAGTTATTTTAATCCTTTTAAGCTGTTTTTTTTCTATTGTACGTAAACATCTATATGTATTTCTGTTTTGAGTAATTTTTAATACTTTTAACATCAAGTAAAATTACTTTTGCCAGGAAGAATGACAAAATCAGAAAATAAAACATAAACTGAAATTATTTTAATAATGACTTGGAAAAAAACAAACCTCAGATGGATGTGAAGGTTTTAAAAGATACAGCTAGATTCAACACGAAATAGGGTGGTTTGCTGTTAACTTGCTATCTTCATTGAAACAGGGAGAAATTATCTTTGTCCCTTTTGCCCCTGGGAAAGCTGCAGATGTGATTGTCTTAACTGTAGGCCTGTGGATATTCATCCTGGTATGACCCCTTTTGGAAATTAGGAGAAACAAAACAGTTGAATACTTTGAGAATATATGCATAATTATTGTCACTTAGTCCCCTAACAGTGAGTTTCAGAGTTAATACACATTTATTATCTTTGAAAGGTATAGTCTTTCATAAAAAAATTTATTACAATTATCAGTATGCTAATTCATAACTACACTAGACATCTTGCTAGCATCAGATGCTGCTGTACATCAGTGTTTCCAAGCCAGCAGCTGATAATGTGTAAGTATGTGAGTTAAAAAACTCTTTGGTGGCATTAAGAATTTGTCTGGGAGCCAGAAAGCTGTTGTTTGTTTTGTTCTTGGGCTTTTATGTTCTCTTCTGTCCGCAGGCTTAATGGAGGAAGAGATCTTTGGCAGTGCGACTTCTCATCAGATGCCTTCCAACTGGATACCCCACTGTATAAAATGTAAGTTTTTAATTGTCTTCTGTGCTGATAAAAAAACAGCGTCTATTTTTGCTGAAATGCATGAAATTGAACATTTCTGACAGGAAAACAGCCCCTTAAAATAAACCAATTGCCTATGGAAACACTCTTTTGGTTTTCCACTACTGAAATTTGTATTGGAAAATCTTGACACCTACCTACTGCTGCGATTTAGTTAAAAAATATTAATTTTTTGCTGGCTAGTGTCATATGTTTTTGGGGGAGCTGATCAGTTTTTGGACTAGGGATTCTGATTAATTTAATCTGCTAGTGAATGTGGGTTTTTTCATATTATTTACCATCTTAAATACATTAGTGCAACAATTGCCTTTATAAGCAATTAGAAAACGTGTTTTGGATGAAGTGTATGAGAGTAGTTTTCTATAGTAAATAGTATACAGGTTTGAATTTGCCTAGTATACTGTAAACAGATTGCTAATCTTTATATTTGGCAGCATAACAGCTCTGAGGAAGTATTCCATGTTCTGTGTCTGGGTCTTGCTCAGATTATTTAATTGTTCAAAAAACTCATGGTGATGCATAGATTCTGGAATATCTAAGCAAGAAGATGTATTTGTGTAAACAAGAAAACGGTCTGAAAGGCAACAATAGGATTTCTTTTTTAGTCAAATGCTGATGATTCATAAACTATAATGCAACACTAAAGAGTTGAAAGCATTTTTGTCTAGTACACTTGTTAAATAATGGCATATATGTGCTTGACTTGCTTAAATGAACACCTCAACAAAATATCTGATTTTACCTTTCATAGTGTTGAACATTTTATAGTCCAGTGTCGGTGGATACTCCATTGCTTTCAACAGAAGCCAAAACTAGTACATATTCTGTACCAGATGATTTATCAACTCTGAGTGCCCCCTTTGCTGCATAACTGAAGCTAAAGAAGCTAGTTAGGATAATATTCTAATTTTCCTGTTTCTCTAGACATGCTTAAGGACGTTTTTCGAGTCCTCGCTCTATTTTTTTGTATATAATTCTTTCTTTTACTCTTCCCCCTACTTTCCCTTTCTTTCCTTATTCTGTGCTGTTTTTACCCGTAGCTCTGGAAAAGGTAAGTCAAGTGAGTTTTCCTCTCATGACTGCAAACTTGCGGCTTTCAGAACACTCATCTCCAGTAACAGGCTCAAAGGTTTTGCGTTGTTGCTCAGAGAACCTATCTCCTGACCTTACAAGCTTTGCTTGCTGAGGCTGATGGCTTCGCTCAACACTACTGAGAAATGTAGCAAATAGCAGGGTTGGCTTCGTGTTTGATTTGGGAATCCTGAAGATCAACAGAAAAGATACTGACTTCGACTTGGTGTTTGCAGAGGAGTCAGTGCACCAATGAGAATTGTGGGCTGGTTTTTGGAGTTCATTGGTTTGTTTTTTTGGTCTTGCTTTTTATGTATCTTTTTAATAAGCTACTTAGGTTGCATTTACGGCAAGATGCAGTGGTTTTCTGACCAATGGTACATGGTCCAGCAAAACATGGGAGAGCAATAGTATTGCTAACTGCATGCTCATCTCCGTACCTCATTCAGGTTTGTTTGTTTATTGCACAACATAGAGGTAATTTACATTTGGATTGCAGTGTATGGTAGTGACATCTCCCATCTGGCACTGCTGAGGAAGATGAGTTGATGGTTGCCCAATGGGGAGTATTTCTTAAAGGCTTTCTTTATAATCTTGGGATGTTCTGTAGCATAGAAAGAAATAATAGCAAAATTTATCAGAGCAGCTGTTTCAAAGCTTTACAAAAAAAAAAGAGCTGTGTGAAAACCTGTTGAAATCGTTGTTTGCTATGAAGGTCAGTAGATAAGAGCTGCTCCTATGCCGTGACTGCAGTGCAGAGCTGAAGTCAAAAGCTATTCCTGCAAACACGGGTAGGTGGGAAATGCTGTTATCTGCTGTCTGTTCCTCTAAGGTTTTGAGACTCCTCCATGTATTAAGTGAAATCAGACTGCTGCTTATTTTGGTATCTGCGGAGCACAAGGAAGCATGGATAGCAGGTTCTTAGCAAGCTCCCCTCTTTAACAACCAGAGCTGGCCAACAGTGAGTGGCTCTTCCGAGGCACTCGTTGCTAATACCAACCCCTGATATTTTCCCTGCAACAGCTGTTCGAGGCGCTCCTAACGCTCAGGTCCCACCAGTCCTGGCGTGCAGAGGCGCGGGGCGGGCACGTTCCCAGCAGGGGGCGCTGCGCTCCCGTGGGCCACCGGCAGCTGAAAAAGGATGCTTTTGGTTCAGGGTTGTAAATGCAGTGATGTGAACTGTTTCCTGCCGCTTTCTATCTCCTTATAATTGTAACTTTTCTTCGCTGGTAATTACTGAAGAGCAGAGCGCGATTTTTAACTAGAGAGCATTTAAAAACAGTGGAAAAGAATGAAAGCAAGAACATGATCTGGAATAATTTTGTCTCATAGCATCCTGCTTTTTCTTTACTATATTTAATTCCATCTTTCCCTTTCTAGTAGCATGTGGTAGTTACCTCTGTTCTAGTAAAAACGGCAGTGACTACGTCATCCGCTTTTACAGTGAGCGGAAATCCGTTTTCTTTGAGGAGGAGAGTGAAGCCAAGTTGATGATGTTTTTCTCCCACCACAGTGTGCTGAATGAGGTGGGTGCATCTGCCTGCCAGCAGATGGAGAACTGTAGGATAAGATAAGGTCTGATAGAGAGCACATTATGGGGGAGCATACAGAAGACAACACAGTTCCTAATATTAGACAGGAATTTCTTGAAGTCAAAATTGTTGGTCTTGATTCAAGTTACTCTCTCATCATAGAATAATATAATCATGGAATCATAGAATCGCTTGGTTGGAAAGACCTTTGAGATGGAGTCCCAACCATACCTGTCCACTAAAATGGACCACTTCTTTTTTTTTCTTGATTGGAGTTGATTTGTTTCACGGAGGAGTGCAGTTTGTATTGAAGCCAATTCATATCGAGCCAGTGCTAGATAAGCAAGGGCAATGTAAAGCAAAGACCAGGAAGGTGTGTGAGAGGTCAGAGCACTCTGCTGTCTGACCTTGTTTTATGGAACTACACCCTGGAAAAAAACATCTCTGCCTCAGCATCTTTGAAAAGCAAAGAAATTGCTCCCAGATCTTTTCAATAGCATTGCTGACATCTTACTAATTACAGCAGGCTGAGTTAAACTTCTGACTTGTATTAAAACACTAACAGAATTGGCTCATAGGCTTTCTCATACTGGGGAAACTAAATCTAATCATCTGGGCACTGTATGCATAATGTATCTCAGAGGTAGAGAACCAAATAATACTTCTCAGGGGTGGGAGAGGGAGAAGAACAGGGAAGGTTGGGAGAGGAGAGCAAAAAGAGCTTATGTTGCTTTCACTGCTTATCACATTCACACTTCTTCCAGTTGGATAGTGGAACTTGGTTATTAAGATAGTCCAGATATTGTGAAGTGGGGTAGTCTCTTGGTAGTCCTTACTAAGGCCCTTATGTCCTTCTGTTCAGCGTCCCTTATTTTCCAGCAAGCCATTTGAAGCACTTAAGATAATCAGTCTCAGTCCGTATGGAAACCTCAAGGAGCAACTGCTTTTTTTTCCTCTTATCTTCAGGTCAGCACACTTATACACAGTTACAGGCTTAGGAAGCACTTACAGTATAGTATCATGCCTGGCATAAAAAGGGAAGAGAATTGTACGAGCGAATTTTTATTCCAGGGACTTTCGCTGTGATAACAGCATGAGGTTGTGGTGCAGATGGTGATCTGGTAATCAAGCCAGGTAAAAATACTAAATTTTGATAAATGAGTAAGGATTACTTATAATGTTATTAACCTCATTTTCTAATTGAGGAATTGCTGATTTCACTTTTGTTTTTGAAATGCTGTGTTGAAAGCTGAGCTTCTGAACTGTAGTCTGGGATCTTATAATAGCTGCACAAAGCAACAGAGTAAAAAAAATTATGTCCCTGTCAGTTGGAGCCCTCAAACACCACTCTTTTAAAGAAACCAATGTATAATAGTTCATAGTATGATTCTTCCTGTTCTGATATCCTTTTTGTTACATGAAGGACAAGCAAATGAGTTACTGATGTCATATCTAGGCTTTTTCTAGTTTCAAGTGCAGTCTCCTTGTATTGTATTCTCTGCTGCTAAAGCTAAAATCTTAGGAACTGATTTCTTTCATGTACATCTGTTTGTGTTACTACCAGCCAGCATGCACTGAAAGTTGCAAAATGATAGTATGTATTCTGTATTTATTTCATAGAAACAAATCTAAAAATGTAAAAGTGATGTGTGCAATGCTTTTACCTTGAACATAGTTCTCTTAATTTGTGCGTGTTTCTACTATTGTCAGTCATGCTCTGCATGTGGAATGATAGTCCTGTCTAGGAGCACTGTTTTTTTTACTTATAGAGCCGTTCTTAGTAAAAGCAGAACCATTTAAGGGTGATATAAATCTTACTGCTGGTGCTGGCTGTTGTGACCCATTACTATTTGATAAATAGTAATGACTGATAGTATTTGCCAGTGTCGTTACACTAACTTCTCTGGATTATTGCCAGGAGAAATACTTACTTAGTCCTGATAGTCCAGCGATTGCTTCAAATATTAGAGGTGGGTCGGCAGTAGCTCAGTAAATAAATCAAGGTGCAGTAATCAATTTTTTGTTAAAGAAAGTAAAATATACTACCTCTAGTGAATGGAAGGGACCGTGTTGGAGAAGGCTGGTTCCAAAATGTTGCTCGTGAAATATGCAACACATTGGTGATCTTTGAAAAGAGGAATGCTCGCATGGTAAAAAAACCCTTCCTGAGTAATTTTGACTTTTAGTGAGAACCCTGCTGCTAATAGTGAAGCAAGTCAGGTTATTGTCAGATGTGTTTTGATACTCTATGAGAAAACTAGTGCACTATTGAAGTTATTAGTGTGGGGAAAGACATAACATTCCTGTACTCTAAGAGGTAATTTTTTTCAACCAATGTCTAAAATTCATTTCAATAGCATAGTAAAGATATTCATTGGAAATTTATCCCAGTCTTTCAGTACAAAAGTTGTATAGTTTGTCAAAAATGGGTATGGCTGATCAGCATGGTTTTATAACTAGGGGTTTTTATGTTCTGTTCGCTTTCAGTTGTAGAAATACAGTTGCAAAACCAAACCCAAACACAGTTTTTTGTTTCTACCTTTTTTTTTCCCCCAAATTGGGAAGAAATAATTACCTACCTCTACTGATGAAGGTGTGACTTCAAGAGTAGCCCAAGGAGGCACTTAACTGAGAATGATGAAATTGAACTTCTTGAAGTAAGTGCTTTCTTGAATAGAGATTTGGACATGTAAGGCTTTATTTGCTTTTTTATTAATTATTTTGCCAGTTTGTTCCATATGATCGTTTCATTTCAAAACACCATCCCAGTCAACAACAAAATCTTATCTGACCATGTCAATGTCAGATCTTTCATACCAGAAAACTGTTCAAATATGTCTGAAGGTACTGGTATTAAATATCATATCTGAAATTTTTATTCATCTGTTGCCATAGTGCGGAGAATGGCATAGATTTGGACCAAGTACCCTGCCAGTCTTTGTCTGAGAGAAGTCTTTCCTCTTATACCACTGGCCCAATAAGATATAAAATATTGACACAGAGTAGCATAAATTGTCCCTATGTGAAGACAGGTACAGTTTGTGAATCTGTAATATAGCTAATATTCCTAAGGCTTTTCCGTTTTAAGGTTTGAAAGTTTTATAAGTACTCTCTGTGAGCCGCTGGTCACTAAGCCTCCCAGACCTCTGTGCCTGCTGGGAGAGTCTAGGGGAGAGGAATATTACCTGTGTTAGAGGAAGATTGAGTTAGAGTCTGTGTAAGCAAAATGAGACTGCTGTATGTGCATCCAGTGTTGCTGTTATTCGGAGGGGCCTATTCCCAATCTTTTTTGGAAGCTTGTGGTGATTATGAGAGGTCTTCAGTGACTAGAGAAAGAGAAATAACACGCCCACTGTCAAGAGGGAAAAGAGGGATTTCCAGGGAACTGTACACAAGTCAGTTTCGTCTCAATTCCTGGCAAGATTATGGAATAAATCTTGAAAGTCAGTGCCAGGCGCAGTAAGGTGAAAAAGATGGTTTATAACAGCCAGTGTATTTTTACCCAGGACAGATCATGTCTGGCTGACCTGATTACATTCTGTAATGAGACTGTTGGTTCTGCGGTCAAGGGGAGAAACACAATGATGTTTACCTTGACTTAAGTAATTTGACGTGGTTTCTTAGAGCATTGTAGGCTGCTGTTCACAGTGTGGGTGAGAAGGCAGCTGCACTGTATGTCTCAAAAAAGCAGAGGTCAACCGTTTAAAGCCTAATTAGTGGCTGCTTATAAGTGATGCACTTCAGAGGTTGAATACTGGTGCAAATATTGCATAACATTTTCATCATTGACCTGGGTGTGATGGAAGGTGCCCTTAGTTTGTGAATGACAGTGGGCTATACATGGGGCTAGCATTCAAAGGGATCTCAGGTAGCTGTAGAAGTGGACAAAAAAGTACCTGGTTAAATTCAGTAAGAACAGACATAAGGTCCTGCAGCTGAGCTGGCATAACCCTGTGCAACAGCATAAACTGGTGAGTGGCTGGCCATGAAATAGCTCTTTAGTAAAGGACCTAAGGGTGAATAAGAATTGAAATGAGTCAGCACTGTGTAATGAAAGCTGTCTGCATGCTTGGTGGCCACAGGACTTGTAGCCAGCATAGCAGGGGAGGTGATTCTTCGCCCTCATTCAGCATTTGAGATTACATCAGGTGAGTCTTTGTGGAAATATGCCCATCCTTCCCTCCCACCCAAGGAGACTGATAAACTAATATGTTCAGCAAATGGCTATCAGAATGGTTAAGGGGGAGGAGCGCAATGGAGATTTCACACTCTTGAAATGATGGAGTTCTGATTTTATAAAGGAATAAATACATAGCTTTATTTAACAGTAACAGCTTTATTTAACAGTAAATGGGTTGTTAAAAAATTGTGTCCTTTTAACACCTGAGATTGTGAGATGAGACGTTCTGATGTGAAAACAAAATCTGACACCTTTGCTAGGAAGCCATTTGGAAAGAATTATGTTCTTTCCAAACATACAAAGGTTAAGAAAAATAAAGTAATATCTACCCTTAGTATTCCAATTTGCTTTATGAAGAAGATCTAAAATAAACAGATTAAAGGAGTTTTATGATTGGTTTATTCAGTATTCTCCTTTTACACTTATTCTATCTGCTGTGGTTTCCATAGCTACTAGTTTAATCATGATGCACAGAGCTATTTCTAATTACAGTATATGCCAGCATAAAATTACTTCTTTGGGTATTGTAAGTAACAAACAGCTTGCAGCTTGTGCTTTGGCATTTTATTACCACAAATCCTGAAGTAGCACACTAGCACATCATATTTAATCTGTTTAATTTTATTAAAAAGAAAATGTCTTTAAGTATATACCTTCTTAAATTTGTGTCAAGGGAGACACATTGAAGAAGGAATGTATTGTACCTGAGGTTGATGCATTTGTTTCAAACTATATAGCTCTTATAAATGATTAGTGACTGTTAGAGAAAATATTTGTCATACTGAACGTCCAATACAATCTAGTTTTGTTCTCTCATTTTTATCCATGTGAAGTCTCTGACTTCTCCTTAGGCAAATATATGTTTTTCCTTCCAAAATTAAGGGAATGAATTTGATAGAATGTGAAGAACTTGCAATATGCAAAACTCAGGTTCTACAGCTGAGTGCAGGTGAAGCAGACGAACCAGACACAGTTCAGTGAGTAGTTATTCAAGTGCAGCGATAGCAGGATAGGTCATGAATAAAAAGAGGCTGGCTTTTCCAAGAAGTGCTAAACATGAACAGTAGAGAAGTCAGTGGCAGCTAATGATCAGTGTTGTCAAAAACCACACCCAGACTTGTTGATATTTGTTTTTCTAAAGGGAACAGACATTTATCTTATTTTACCTTATTAGGAAATAAAAAATAATTATTTGACGTGAAGAGATTGTACACTTACTCAGCTGCCTTTCATCTCTGAAGCTTTGGCTATATTAACACATTATATTCCAAGTATGTTCCTACAATGTAAAAAAGAATGAACAAGATAAGAACTTTTTTACATTGTGATTGTTGCCTGGCAATAATAGCATGCTTAATTAAAATGTCGTCTCCAGCTTTTGGACCATTTGATCTGTGTTGTCAGGTATCCAAAATAGTCTTTCCTTAAATGTTTAGGAAAAATGTAGAAACTTGCCGATTTGTAGAAATTTGAACTGGAGGTAAAATTTATATACAGTCTGAAAGTATATAAACATGGATTTGATTTGGAAGTACCCCTTATCTGAAAAGTAGCATGGTACAAGTAGCATGGTACAAGTAGCATGGTTTCAATCTACGCTAGGAGCTGTATTAAAATGTGACTTTATCTTTTTTTGGTCCTCCTTTAAGGCTATTTGGTTCATCTAACCTAGCCAGCTATTCATACTTTGTCTGAAGTGTTGTGTGTGGGGGATGGTGTTAGTTGGAGGAAATAAGCATTTGGCTCAATGAAGGAAGCAGATTTGATAACAATGGGATTGTTCACAATATTTTAGTTCATGTTGTGTCAGAGTTTTAACGTAAACCATTGGTTAAAAATCTTACCTCATTCTAAAGGGCTTAAAAATATTCTGTGTGACTCATTTAGAGTTTGTGTTTATTTTCTCAATGTAAACTACAGTGGTGTGATTTTTGTGATATCTTTTGGCTTATGAAGTGCACACTATTTCAAAGCAAGAAATGTGTACTGTTTAAAAAGCGTGAAATGCAGATGTTTAGCACTTTTGACATGCTTATTTTGACTGTATTAATGTTCTGGTGGGCGATGATGCAGACATTTAGATTTCATAAATGATTGCTTTTCAGAGTCTCCAACAGTGGAACTGAAAAAATAGCAATATCTCTTGGTTTTAGCCTTAAGCACTACGAAAGACCTAGTTTGAGATGTAGTTATGAAAAGAGTAGTTCTATGAGGAGTTTTATATATATGGTAATAGTAATACAGTTAAAGTTAAGTCTTTGTAGGAATAATCTACCCATTCATTTTAGTAGTGGCTATGTACAGATTAAAAATATTTTAAGAGGTAATTAGAAGGGGTGAAGAAATAGTGAAAATGCTCAAAAATGGCAGGGAATTCTTTAGAGCATGAAGAAAAAAAGCAAGTCCAGCATTCCTAAGCAAGTTCTGGTTGGAAGTAAAAAGAGAGTATTTTGAAAGTGAAAATTCTGTCTAAATGTAGAAAAGAGCAAAAGCTTAGGCATTATATTATGTTACTGTGTTTAAGTTTGAATAACAATTTAATATGGGCGTGGTCCCCCTTACCCCCAAAACTTATTTATGTCATAGAGGTGCCACCAGAGGAGAACTGCTAGACCACTGAGGTATAAAATCTGAACTCAAAGACATAGCTATAATGTTCAAGGCTAAATCATTATCATTACTCAGTGTACAGGAGCTAGACTCCGTCTAATGAGGAGCAGACCTAAAGCATATGATCTTCAGTAGAAGAGGTATTCTGTGTAATCAGGAGGGTAGTAATTGATTGCCAGAATCAAATAGAAATTATCTGAGACTATTGAAAGAAATCTGAAATTGCTTACTTAGTAACTGTGGTGTTAATCTACAATGGAAACTAGCCTTGGTTCTAGGTTCCTAGCAGATGGCAAAGTATATTCTTTCTGTTTCTCCTTCTGTATTATGTAAGAGATACATTCCTTATATTTCTTGTAATAGACATTTGTAAAAGCGTCCATTAATGAACCTTTTTTTGAAAGCTGAGTATTGGGCTAGTGAGATGTTTTGGTCTGGTCCACGAGGACTATTTCAGGTGTTCTGTGCTTTATTATGTTGGTAGAACTTTAAGTTTTTGTGTTCATGAGTTGGAAAGGTGTTTTTAAAAATTGAAGGGGCCAATCAAAAGTTAGAGTAGCAAGGGATATGTCTAATTTCCTGTAAAATGTACCCGCTAACTGCTAGTAAATTCATATTGTAGTATTGTTACTGGTGTGAAAATCTGTGAGGAAGAAAACTAATTGCTAGCTTTCATTCTTTAATATTTAAAGTAGCAAAAGTTATGTTCAGAACTCTATTTTTACAATTGATTGGATCAATGTAAGAGAAAGGGAACAGAAAATAGTTCTGAATTGACTTGACCAAGGAGAGCACAAGGGCATCATTGAATACAGAGTGTAAAAAGCACAGCAATTGAGTCATTGATAATGCTTGGGGAGAAGCCAAAGGAGAGAAATTGGAATTAGCTTCCAGTATTTGGTAGGTTTTGGAGTGAGAGTGGGGTGTTTTGTAGTTTTCTTAACATTAAGTGGGAGGGATGAGGAATGTCCTATCCAGAGAACGCTACAAGTTTGTTAATAGGTCACGTCATTAAAGCTGTATTTGAATTTCCTCAAGCAGAAAAGTCAAGTGAATTTGCGTCTTTGATTTCACAGATGAGTGTTAGTGGATTGTACTTCCGTGTAAAATAGGTTTTCTTCTCCATCTGTATTTTACAACAGAATCACTACCTTCTAGTTATTGAAAATGAAACAATTGACACTTATCCTCATTCTGACACTACTTTACTGAAGGTATGCTGGGAAAGGATGGGGTTTTATATATTTTGCGTTTTTTAGTCTTCCTGTTAGTTATGCCTAGGCAACTTCCTGTTTGGTGTGCAAGGTAGTTTTTATAGCCTTTTAAATGTCTGGCTTTGTCCCTGGAGTCCTGTCATGGGATCTGAACTTTTAGATTTGGAACTAAGCAGCTATAAACTAAAATGAAAGGTAACTGATAGATGCCGGGTCTTTTATTACATCTAATTTTTATCAAAGTATTGAAAAGATCTGAACTTATATATGAAAATTCAACTACACACTGATCTCAAATCAGTGAGAAGTAGATGTGGGAGTTACTTGTGTAAAGAACTTTTTCTTATTCTAGTGCTGTTCCCTGGGAATCCATTCAAGCCTAAAAGAAAGAACTATTTAATCCTTTGTTTGCTACTGCCACTGAGGACTTGCACTTCCATGAATTAAGTTACCACCTAGGCCTATTTTTTTTCCTTTACTTTTTAAACATTTGTGTTTCCATGGGATATATTTAGGTATTATGACATGATGTTGAGGAAGTCCTAGAAAATTGGTCCTAATGTATTATATCTGTTAGATCTAGGTACATGTGACCTATTTGATCTTCAGCCAATTGTTAGAGGTTTTAATTGCTATTGTATCCCTTGCTTGGACTGACATGCTTCTAAGTTCTGCACAGAGCATGCAGAGACTGTCATGCTGAAGAAACACTGGGCATCTGACTAGGAAGTCTGGTAAATAATTTACCTTGAATGATACCTTGCTTGCTTTTTTTTCTGGAACATCAAAGAGATACTTGCAACAACTGGGAGCATGGCAAATCTCATTGGTTTTCTAAGTATTTTTGAGACAGACATTGCAGTAAGCTCTTTAAAGGAGTCAAAGTTAAATCATTTCCTAGCTTATGCCAGGAGATTTAGACTGTATTCCCAGATGTGTTTTCAGTCTTTATTTTCTATGCAGGGACAGCTTAACCCTCTTGCTTGTTCCACACACATTTTCTGTACTGGTTGTGCCCATGATTCTGACTGTGTAATCCAGATATTACTTATTTATTAGATGATCTGTGAGCCACAAATGACGCAAAATAGTTACAGTTCTATGATGCAAAGCCTGCCTTAAGTTAGAGGCAGACTTTTTTTCCCCTAACCTCTGAGACAGAGCAGATCCTGATCTTCACTGTTTTTGCAGGCAAGTTCAGGGTGATCCCTTGGTTAAGAAGGATGCTGTCCAGAGTGTCTAGTTCTGCCATGCCTTAGGAAAGGAGCTGAGGTACTTTAAAGGGGAGAACAGTCAGTAGCTATTATAAGCATATAACAGTTAAAGTCTATAACAACAGCTTTCAGGTGACATTAAAAATCTCTTTGTGGAGATGCTTTCTATTCTTGCTTTTTATTTAATGACTAACAGTTTTCAGAATCCTGAGCGCTTCATTCTTTAACTACAGCTTTTTGAAAATTAATATTCCTGTCACTAGAACAGTACTGTAAACAGAAAGTAGTCATACTGCCAAGTGACAGTTGATAAGAGTTGCTTTTGGAACTGAATGGAGTTCTTTTGTTGTAGTTTATACCGTGAAGTGTTTTAAAATGTTATGTACTTTTCTACAGTATTTAAATGGAAATAAGTGTGTGTCAAAATATCTGTCTTTAAAATAAGTAGCGTGTTGCCTTGCAGATTTTACTTTGTATGCCCCAGAGTGTAAAAATGATTTTTTCCCCCTAGTGAAATTCAATGTATTGAATTGGAATTGTATTTATAGTAGAAAATCTATTTCGGAAACTACTTGCCTCAAAAGAATAAGCATGTTAATTTTAACTAGTCACAGTGAGCTAAGTTTATTCCAAAAGTAAAATAAAAAAAAATGTTTATTAATGTACTATCTGCTGCCTTCCAGGCAAACTAAAATAGTTTTGTTCCTTTCTAGTACATCTATTTTGGAATTACTGTGACAATTCTGAATCCTAAGTAAGTCTACAAAGAGATTTACTCTAAAACCAATTCATCCACTATTTGAAAATAGTGATATATATTTGTACTGGTTCAAGGAAGGAACATGTAATGATTTTAACATACAGTGGATTATACTATGGTACCTGTATGTATATATAATGAATGTTCTGTATCAAATTAAAAGATGAAAGGGTCAGTATTGGGACTGTTTTTTCACATCTTTGAGACATGAACAGTGGGATTGAGGGCACCCTCAGCAAGTTTGTGGATGACACCAAGCTGTGTGGCGCAGTTGACACACTGGAGAGAAGAGATACCATCCAGAGGGACCTTGACAGAGTTGAGAAATGGGCCTGTGCGAACCTTATGAGGTTCAACAAGGCCATGTGCAATCTGCTGCACCTGGCTTGGGACAATCCCAAGCGCAAATACTTGAGAGCAGCCCTGAAGAGAAGGACTTGGGGGTGTTGATGGATGAGAAGCTCAGCATGAGCTGGCAATGTGCGCTTGTAGCCCAGAAAGCCAACTGTATCATGGGCTGCCTCAAAATAAAAGTGACTAGCAGGTCGAGGGAGGTGATTCTCCCCTGCTCCTCTGCTCTCATGAGACCTCCCCTGGAGTACAGCCTTCAGTTCGAAGTACTCGGCACAGGAACATGGATCTGTAGAGTGAGTCCAGAGGAGGTCCACAAAGGTGATGAGAGGTTTGACGCACCTTCCATGTGTAGACAGACTGAGAAGGTTGGTCTTATTTAGCCTAAAGAAGAGAAGACTCCAGGGAGGCCTTTTAAGTACTGGAAGGCTGCTAAAGGGGTCCTATTGGAAACTTAGGGAGGGACTCTTTATCAGGGATTGTAGTGATAAAATGAGGGATAATGGGTTTAAGCTGAAAGATGGGAGATTTAGATTAGATATGAGGAAGAATTTTTTTTACCATGAGGATGGTAAGGCACCGGAACAGCTTTCCTAGAGAAGCTTTGGATGTACCTGGAGGTGTTCAAGGCCAGGCTGGATGAGGCTTTTAGCAATCTGGTGTAGTGGAAGGTGTTTCTGCCTATGGCAAGGGGTTGGAACTAGATGATCTTTAAAGTTCTTTCCAACCCAAATCATTCTATCATTTCATGATTCTATTAATAGATATATTTGTTTGGAAATATACAGCAGCTATTATTTACTTTAAGTATTTGTAGCTGGACAAATTCTTCAGAGCAGATAGGCTGATTAGGTTATTAGTAAATGTTCATTCTCCCTTTTTTTTGGTGTGCAGTGGTAACTACTAGGCTGAAAAAAAATCAAGAGAAATGTTCTGCCCAAGCCAGCACACCACGTTACTGAGTTTGGGTTTTGTCCTGGTTATTTTTTAATTTTTTTTCTTGCATTAATAGTTTCTTTCTCTCTCCAGCCCCCATGAGGCAGGATACCTGTAGAGGTTCAAATCAAGAAAGGAAAGCGTGATAGTAGAGGATTGAGTGGTGGAGTGAGACAGCAGTCTCACGTACAGAGGGCTGATAAGTTATCTCTGTCACTACTGCTGCAGTATCAACACTGGCCATTGTCATACGACTCATAGGCCTTGCTCTGTTCAAGAGCCTGGTTTCTTAGCCAGAAATCATGTTAAAGGAGGAATTTCTGTTCCTGTCTATTTTGTAACTAAGACAGATGTGGGGAGAGTTTGTTTGCAAAGACTGCACACCAGACAGTGGTGCAAACGACCAAATCAGCAGTATCAGGCTTTACAGAATATAAAGACTGGAGCTTTCGGGCCCATTGTCACAGCCCCCTCTCAGCTGGACTGAGACACCCCCCTCCCCAACCTGTGGCCGCTATGCCCTCTGCTTCACTGGAGAACACCTTGCAATGTAGCTCCTGCTTTGCCAAGAAGGCATCGCAACAGGTCGTATGTGTTCATATGTATGTTTTTCCTCCAGTGCTCAAGAGTGTGTAACTGATTATTGTTTGTAACCAATTATTGATCAAAACTAATTTTAATTAAAATTGTGGGTGCTGTGCAATTGGTCTTGCCTGGTTAATGCCGGCATCAGTACATGACAGTACCACTCTCTTGCCTGTGAAATCTCTTTAATTTCTAGCTGCATGCTATAGTGTCATAACATCCCTAAGGCTTCTGCATATCAATCTCATTAACTTTCTCATAAGTCTGATACACAAATAGCTACCAGAACAAGAGAGCAGAATTATGTTCTATTTAAGTTATCTTTACATATAAATACTCCTTAAAAGTCATAAGCAAACCCCTGACCATCTCTTACTCCTTTCTGCTAAGAAAAACTTTTTAACATATTGTGGGCTAACTTTTTTTCTTCATTGCTTGACTAGAGCTCTAGCATTTGTATCATTGGCCTGAAGGCCTTATCTTTTCCAGGAACAATCTTCAGACTATAGCTGCTTTATGAAGCTGCATTACAATGAAACCGATGACTGGTTGCAAAATAGAATAAAAAAATGTGTAGAAATATTCTAAATGCTCTACTGTTTCTTGTCTTATTTAACACAAGGTCATTTTGTGATTTTTCTTATCCAAATCCTCGCTGAAGATAAAAATGTGCTGTGGGCTGTAAAACTCTTAATTCCCCACCCTTAATGGCCTGGTGAAAGATTGAATAATCCTCATGCAAGTTAGAATATTAACATGAGGTCCACACAGGCAGAGGGAAACCAGGAAAGACTAAAAAAGAAAGATCAACAACTTCTGATTAAACAACATGTTATTTTAATTCTGTCTGAACTTAGCAATGAGTTCAAATGAGTGGATTTCAAATCAAATCTCTTCTACACAGTTCATGTAGCATGTGTCTGATGCAAACTGACATTCAGGATAGAGGTTTATCATCCCAGGAAGCTGTTTCCTAGTTTGGGAGTGACCCAGCTTTGTTGATCCTTAAGGAGCAGAATTCTTACTTTTAGTGAGCTTGAAGCTCTTTGTGCTTAATTGATAGTTACACTTTTAAAGTAGTAGTGCATGAATTGTGTAGCTTGAAAAGTTATTTGTGCCCATCATCTAGGGTGCTTTCCAGTATAACCATGAAGAATGCAGAACTTTGTAGGCTGATAGTGCTTTCACTTTTCCTCTGTTTATCCTCTCCTGTTTTATCCCCAGGCCTTCTGTTCCATATTAATTTTAAAATATTAGTTTGATGGACCATTTGTATACTACATTATCAATTCATGTGAGTCAGTGGAGGCCTGATGAACTCAATGCTGCACTGAATACAGTAAAAGTAATTTTCTATGTTGTAATACTTATTCCTGTTATCAGGCAGTGTGCTTAGCATCTCATCTCCTGATATCTGTGCATCTCCTGATATATTCAACTGATAATATGTTGTTTTCTGCGGCGTTCCACAGTACGTGTCTGTAGTATTTTGTTTTGAAGACTTTGATTTGCATGAGCAGTTTGTATTAGACAGACCTCTGCTATTCCTTGGCAAATAGAAAATGATGCAAAATGAGAAATTTTCATTGTGCCTGATTTCAGTTGGTCTTGAGGTTTAGCTGGCTCTCAAATCAGAATTCTATATTTGAAATTGAGGATGGTGAATATTGATTTTTGCTCTGTGGTATAGCGAATAAAATTAAATGGTTGAGTCTTATCTGATTTGCTCCAGGTCAATAATTACTGGCCCTACTGAAATTAGTGAGGTTAGAGAGCTCAGTGCTGAGTTTGTGTCAGAATATAGTTCAACACTATTTAGAACTGAATATTATTGGTGTTATTTCTGTAGCTTAGTATTTTATCTTTTACTGTCACCTGGAGTGTGTCTGCTGTCTCTGTGAAGACCTCTGTAGGAGCACTATGTCTCGCTAAATACAATGAAATAATTTTGAGAAGTAGTTGGCAGAAGGCATGCTATAACCAAAGCTGTAAATAACCCGCCTCCTCTCTGTCTGCCTGCTAGAATGTTTGCTGAAGCAGACTTTCCCTTTTTTTTTTTTAACTAGCATAATTTCTTGTATGTAATGTGGATAACAAAGACCAGGCTATTAAGTTTTTTTTGAAGTAATTGATATTACTTAACATTTTAACTGTTTCAGTTTACTATAATGATGTAAATTTGGTAAAATTTACCTTAAATAGAAGATAAGTGGTGGTGCTGCTTCAGAATCATTTAGTTTGTTTAGAAGTAAATATTTCTAAGACACCAGCTGTCACCTGATAGCTATGTTGCTAGAAAGATCACCTCAAAAGGCATTCTTGATACTTGTTCAAGATCATGTTTTAATAATTTATTTATTTCTTGTGACCTTAGAAATTACAAAGCAGACTCTACAGAGAGCTCTTCAAGGGTCTGGATTGGTAAATTAAATGCCAGCATAGGCAGTACTTTCCAAGGAATCTCAAGGAATGTACGTAAGAATTTTGCACTCGCAAGAATGCTGTTTGAGTTTATAGCTTCATTGATCTAATATTGCTCTGGATCATAACTCTTGTGCGGCAGAGAAAGAGATCACTTTCTCAGAGCCTGTGGCCAGTCCCCCAGTTGTAAAATAATTAATTCCAGTTGAAGCTGCTAGATGCTTTGGAAAAGGTAGTTCAAAGATCCTGAATGTTAAAAGAACTAATTCTTTATTGGGATTTGATTTTTGAAAATATGTCAAGGTATCTGGAAACTTTAAAGAAAACTCTAAAAATCAATTGATTTATGTATAATAGCTGATATTATGGGTTAGCATGGTACCTATTATGAAAGAACTCACGATTAAGCAGCACATGGTAGCTCCAGAGTGTCTTGTAACCTCTAGGCTTGGTATAAGTGCCATTGATTTTCACCTCTGTAAATCCTTAGTTTCTTTAAATATTTTATCTAAATCCTTCCTGATACCAATGTCCTAATGCTTTGAGCAAGTCTAATGAAAGAAGGAAGATGAGTTACTTCAGTTTGAGAAAGTTACATTTAAAGACAAGAAAAAACATTAAATTTTGGACTTGTCAAAAATTGCATTTTCCATCACAATGTTTTCACGATAAAAGTATCTTTTAGATGTTCCATCAAAAGAAAACAGTTCTAAGAACCTTGGTAAATGCAATCTAGTTTTTTAATATTCAGATCAAGTAGCTGCTTTTGTTTCTGACCGATATTGGCGAGATTGGGTTTTAAATAATGAAGTTGCTTCTAGTGAGGCAAGGGTATAAATGCTTGTGTAGATCAGTAAAGCTCCTGTGGTGTTAGAAGACAGGGATTGTAGTTCCCCTGAGTGAAAAGACAAGAGGATTTTCTGACAGTCCCTAAATGGAAGCTCATGCCCAAAGATGTGTTAAATTACAGTATGTGCTTTGGAGAAGAGACTCCTTACTGGTATATAACTTTCAGGCGTATCTGTAGATTCACCAAGTTGCTATAGGAACGTTATTTTAGATAAAGTAGAGAATAAACTGAGAACTTAATGTACAGTCCTTTGTGATGAATGAGATGTCCTTTAGTGTCTCATATCTTGATGCCATCTGGGCTATAGTTCATTATTATTCTGCTATGCAATATATGTTTCTTCTAAAATTTACTTCTAATTATGCTTCAGCAGTAAATGCTGAGTACAAAAACACTGAGTGCAGAAGGAGGGTGATGTGCTACTCTGCAGGGGATGGGTCATTCACAGCAATAAGTAGAAGGCTTAATAACGTATCTCTTTCCCTTTATGTATGTTAAATATGCCTATAAAAATCCCTAAGCATATGTCATTTGCATAAAACTTCAAGTAACAATTCTGGGAATTGACTGTATCTAATTCTGTTTTAAGCAATATAGTCTTCTTAATTTAGATTTCTGGTCGAAGATGGTGCCTGCCTGCAGTGTGTTTTCAAAGTTAATGAACCTTTCCTTTGGTTATATTGACTGAGAAATGAAAGACAGCATTGAGTCTAGTTACTGATGCTCAAATGATGTTCCTGCTGTTCAAATATAAGGCCTGATACTGAGAAATACTGAACTAGTTAGTCATCAAGAGCATGATTTGGGATGACATACGTCTACAGCAATGAAAGATGCATAGCAAAGGTAACTATAGATTTAATGAACTCAGAATTTAGCAGACGTTAGAAAAGCACAGTGGAAACGTCTGAATTGGAATTCACCTAAATATTTATTACAGGGAAGCATTCTCTAGGTGATACAGACTGCTACCAAAGCTTCCTATTAGTTTCCTCTAAACATCATTTTTCCTGTTCTCAGTCTTACTGATGTCCAGCTGTGACCTCAAACTCGATAGCTTCAACAGAGATTCTGTGCTCCCTGCTGGATCCTTGCTACCTCATTGCCTCCTTTTTTCTTTTTTTTTTATCTTTTCTTTTTTAATCAGAAACAAGTAGTGTTTCATATCAGACAAACTATAATCTGTGTCTTATCTTTTGACTGACATCCAGGCCTTTATATTTTGAGTACGCCGATGTGTTGCAGATTCATTCTGCTTAAAATCTCCAGAGACCCAGTCTTTCCTCTTCTTCCACACAATTCGAACTTCCAGCTTGAGTCTTGTTATTTTGAGATATAATAGTGATATAAAGCTTTTCAGTTAATGTAGGTTTATTTAAACTGTCTATAATTTATCATTTTATGATAAGATGTATTTTTTTTAATTTTAGTTTTGTTTGATTTTTTTAAAAAGTGTCTGGTAGTATCAAATCCCCTTTGCATTGTAAATAATGGCACGATGAAGTGGAACCAAGAAATGAAACTGCATTAGGTTTCATTAACTAAGAACCAAGATTTTTGATGTACATCAAGGTGTATGTATTACAGACGTGACAGATGGCAAAATCTACATAAATCTATGGAAGTTCTGACTGAACAAAGATGTTGATCCATGTCAGATTGTGTTCTTAATTTGCTGTGTGTGGACCCATATAGTCCCATGGAAGGCACGCGAGTGCCAGTCATTGTGAAAGGGATGTAATGAACTGTTCAGTTGCACTAGGGAGAGGTTTTGATGGAGCAGACAATGAAACACAAGAAAGTTGTCATGGGAAGGGAGGTTTCTAGGTAGTCTGGAAAACCTTAGTGCTGAAAGGAAAGAAAGAGAAACTGGTTCACAAGAATGATGGCTTCTCCCGACCGTGTTATATCTGGCAAGCATATAGCGTATCACGGAAGTATGTGAGAAGATGGGAGTTTGGAGAAGATAGGGACACAAATAATACAAATTGACAAGCCATCTCCACCCACCCCTAATTAAAAATAAAGTTTAAGAGTTTTTGACTTGCCATTTTGGGAGATGATCTGCTTGACAGGAACTAAAATCTCAGACCTAATGGCAAAATGACTCTCAAATTCTATGGGAATGGTGAGACAATGAATATTTCTTGGTGAAATTTTACTCAGATAATGGGAGGATCCAGATGATTGACTTGAGATTTATAAGGGATATACCTAGCATATCTGAAAGAAGTCTGTTGTTTGTAAGTGAAAAATTAGTGCTGGGAATATCTTATATCTGACTCTTCACTAGTAGGAAGGAGGTCTTTTTTGAATTGAAAAACTCAGAATTTAAATTAAAACGCAAGGCAAATTCATGGTTCTTAAAAAATAAAGGGATAAGTGCATGTCAAAAAGTAAGAGTTAAGCAAAACTGAGGAAATTATGAGGAAGCTGTCTATAGCGAAAAAAATAATGCGGAATTCTTGCTACTAATAAAAGAAATTATGAACTGAAATTATACTTATGTGGAGAAATGGCAGGAAAATAATACATCTGTAAGATTGATCCCCAAACCCCAAAAGACATTGTGGAACAAAGACAAAGAGTATTTAAATAGTATGAAGCTACAGGAAAACGGTAAGATTTAAAAGGTCAAGGTATCAAATGAATTACAACAATTGAGATACAAAAAAGGTCTGTAAAGAAAAAAAAATCTTGTAATAGTAAAGAAAAATATCTGACTGATGTGGAGAAGGCATTTAATACTTCAGCCTTCTGTAACAAAATTATTTCATGGTTGTGTGTGTTTAAAAGCAACTGGCAAAATAAACTAGTACAGAGGAGTTAGCGACTGAAGCTATTCAGTTCTGCAGGGCAATAAAATAATTATCGTGCAAACAGGTGCAGCCTCTGAACAAATGGATGGTTTGAGAAGGATAGTTGAAGTCCTTCGAGGAAAAACACAGTACGCATTTTTGAAATGTCATGTTTCTGCCAGTCTAATTCTTTCTGTGTAGAACAGATTTTATTTTATTTGCCAGGGTAACTTGTCTAGTGCACAGAGAGGAAGCAATGCATCTAAAATCTTTATTAGCAATTTGATACTGTCTCATATCAGCAAAGTACAGAGTGAAAAAAGTAGTTTCATGTAGGCATAAGATCAGTGCACAAAGTTTTGAAAAGTTATTCAGAATAGGTAGAATTATTATACAAAATGATGTGATAAATTGGAGAAGATATCTGAAAACAAGATGAAATACAATATCAAGATGTATGGGGTATTTCACTTAAGAGAAGTCAAACACAAGGACATGCTGAACAAAGCATTGCATGAAGATCCTGAACGTGCTTATTTCTCTTTAATGTTCCAGATATTGTACTAGATGTCTTCTGTTAAAGTCAGGCCAGTGCTGTGTGGAGTGATTTACACAAAATGTTGAAGCTTAAAAGAAGTGGAAAAAGAATAATAGTTTTTGACAGAAAGACTTGAAAAACTTGTTCTTTAAGTCCTTTAATAAGAGAGAAAAAGTAAAGGAGAAATGTAGTTATTAGAACAACAATCGTAAGAAATTTTTCTCCAAATCTGCGTTTCATGAATTATAGAATTAGAAAAACATCTATGTTAAGCAGTCAAGTCTGTTCAAAGTGAAGTTGTATATACTTCAATTGTACTGTTAGTTTGTATCAGAAGGCCTTGCTTGTTCAAATTTCTGTAACTGCTTGTCCTCAGCAGATTTGTCATTTAGTCTGATTATTTAAAACATTGTTTCCAGTATAAAACGGATTTAATTTGAAACTAGATTTGCATATTGCATGAGGATACTCAGTACAGAGTTAGATGAAGTCAGGTGGAGAGATGGCATGATTTCAGAATATAGGACAAATATCTGACAAAGAATTATGTATGTTCATTCCCTTCTTCAATTGAATATGTCTGTTCTACACAAAGCATAGTTCAGGTTAATATTAGAATGTTTTCAATATTAAGAACTTTTCAGGAAAGTACACATGGCCAGGTCAGTGGCTAGACTTGGCAGCTTTTAGTCCCAATGCCCACACACACATACATGAGAAGGAAAAGGGAAATGAGGAAAAATAAAGACTTGTAAGTCGGAAACTAATGTTAGAACAGCTGTAATGAAACAATAATAATAAAAGATAATAATTATAAGGGAATAATAAAATATATACAAAACCAATGCAGGCTCCCTGGATGACCCATTCACTGATGCTGTAGGACAGGCCCGGGTAATGTCCCAGACTGGGCTGAGAAGCAGATGGGAGCTGGACTCAGGAACTGGGTGCAGGAACACATGGACCTCTTCAGGGGCAGACAAACAGGTGAGGTCATCCCTGACTTTTTTTTCAATAGAATTATTAACAGACAGTCAGACTTACTTCTCTGTGGCAGTGTTGTCCAAAAAGTTTGATTCGTTACCCAACATGCAAATAGCCAATGTCATTAGTTTGGCTATTTGTGCCGAGGTATTAGAAGGTAACTGTCTTACCTGCTTGTGCTCATCAAGGGTCACAATGGCATATCGAGCCTTTCTTTCCCCTTAAATCACAAAGCTGCTTCGATCAGTAAACAGTTCTTCATTTGGATTTTTCAAGGGTGTGTCTCAGGTCTGCTGGTATATACCTTTGCAAACAATCCTGGTTAAGATCTTCTCTCTTTTTGCTGCAAGACAGCTGTGCTTGCCTCTAAGATTAATAAGACAGTGACTGCTACAGCTCCGAAGTATCCTGGCTGTCCAGAGCTTATTTTTTATAGCTGTCAGGTCTTGTACCAACTTGTATTCTTGCTCATGTGGCTTCTTCGTGGCTGAGATCCTGGTTTCAGTTAGATCTTAACCAGCTCCACATTTTTAGCTCTACCCAGTTTCCTCGTTACTCACACAAGCAGAGTTACTTCATCCTTGATTGCATCTGGTATTTTCTTCATCCTTTGTACATCCTGGTCTTCTTGGATTTCGGCCTCCTATAATAAATAAATCTGTGCCTGCCAGGCTTGAGTCTCAGGAATAAAAACTTGAATTTTTCCTTGGTTAAAGCTCATTTGAATTCCTAGTTTATTCAGCATATCTAATCCTGAGAGAATATGAATGAATTCATACAGAAATTCATGAACTTTGGGCACTTCTATATTTAATAGGTTTAGAAAAGGTTTATCTCTGACTTTCCTGTGGTCCCAATTATGGGCATAGTAAATTTACTTAAAGGTCCCTTACAGCTGTTCAAGACTGAATAGGCTGCATCTGTATCTACTGAAAATTTAATCTTTTCAGTCTTCACCTTGACTGGAACCAGGGTCTCTGCTGGGGAAATTCTCATTTTCTCCCCTGGTCCCCTTCATTCTGTATTGGAGGCTTCCAGTATAATCAGATTAACACCCTGCACTGCTGCCTTTTGGCTGTGGATTCAACAACCAATCTTTCCTTGTGTGGAGACTGATTTTTTCCAATGCCCCTCTTTCTCATAGAAAGAACACTGTTTTGGGCCCAAAGTGTTACAGCCTGGAGAACTAATTCCCTATCTGCTTTTTGTAATTTTGTTCTGATATCAGGAGCTGATTGTCCTACAAATAGTGTGTTAAAAGTAATCTTACTAGCCTTGTGGTCAGGTTTTAAATCTGTCTATTTCCTAGCTGTTTTGCAAAGCCTTTCATAAAATGCTGCTGGATCCTCATCAGGTTGCTGTATTACTTGGTATAATTTGGCATCTACACACTTCCTTCTTAATTCTGTATCAAAGCAACTGCTGGTACTGTTTAATCAGTAACTTATCCTGGTCTGAACTAGTATTCTAGTCAGCATCCTCCACGGGCATAAAATGAGCTGCCCTTCCTTCTTGATCCTTTTATTTTCCTAATTATCCTTTTCCATTACCAATAGCACCTCCTCTGGCTGAAGCAAAGGATCTAGTAAAACTTGCATATCTTTACCTAAACAGGCAAACTGTGGGACTCAATTGGCTCCCTTAAAGGTACCTGTATTACTGTGTGCTGATGAGCTCTCCTTCTGCCGACTATTGGGCTAAACTCTTCAGCTCTATAAGAAGTCTCTTGCTCCTTTTCAGATTCAGCAACGTTTCCGAAATGTGACGTAATATCACCATCCCTTGCTGCTAACATTTGTATATCCTTTTCCTCACCTGTATTTTTATACATCGTTTCCAATACTGCATGCAGAACAACACTTAAGAGTTTGTCTTCTCATCATCTTCACATTAGAGTCATCTATTAACAAACAACTTTTCCTTTGCACTTGATGATTATTCCTTAAAGCAAAGAACAAATCCACATATGGAATTTCATCCAGTTTGCCTTGTTATCTACAGAACAACATCAAATGTAAAACATTATATTTCAGACTACTCATTTCTCTCTGTTTTTTCTCCATCATCTTATTTATATTTGAGCCATCACCACATACAATAATCACTTAAATTCGCTTTAGTTAAGAGATCACTTCCAAACTTATTCCGATGATTAAGAATATAACTCAACAGTGAACAAGCAAGTGATGGCCATTTGAAAACGTCTGAGTGCTCCAGAGTTTTCCAGAACGATCAAGTGCATTTGTCTAAATATTCTTCTGTAGTGGATCTGAAGAGAAGTAAAGTTTTTCTTAATTCTAACCCACGCAAGCCAGGATTTATAAGAATAAAACTAGAATAATTGCCTCCTTTAATATAAAAAACTCGAAGTTACTATGTCAGGGACAGCAGAAATGAAAAAAGTGCTTGTAAACAAATGCCCATGATTCTTTGGCATGAGGGGTCTTACTTAAGGTAGTTCAGTGACTTTCTGATCTGCAGGAATTTCTTTGGATGCCTCTCTGATATGTGGGATGTTTTTTTTTTATCTGAAACTTGGTTGTCTGCTTCACTTGCTACTCAGCAGTGATCTTATTCATGTTGCTTCAACTGCATCTTGAAGCTCTTTGGTGCCATTCTCTTAGTTCCTTTGCCTGCTACCCCTTTCAAAGTATCTTTTCCTTGGTGAAAGACCAGTCTTCCCCTGCCATCCATTCCCATTTTTTTCAAAAAAAAAAAAAAAAGCTCCATAGTGTGTTAAAACCACAGAGCATAAGTGAAGAACAAACTAATAAACCTGTTATGTATGTGCACACGCTCTTAAAAAAATACTGAAATTAAAATTGTTCTATGAATCATAAAAGTAAACAGTAACTTGTACTTCAGTTCCTTATGTGACTTTACTGTAGCATAATAACAAGTGACATGAAACCTCTTTTAGCTATAATGCAACTCAAATAATTGTTCAAAATTTCATGAAGAAAGCTGATCTCAAACCGAAATAATCTGAATTCTAGCTACATCTGGTTATATAATAAAAGCATCAGAGCGAACATACTTCCCCATGGTATTAGAAAATAATGATTTGGGAATTTTTGTTTATAAATTCTGTCTTTTCTAAGTTTCCTTGCAAGTCTGTTCTGCTGTTTCTCCTCTCATTTGCTTCTCTGATTCATTATTCTTTTCATGCTTTTCGAGTTCTTTTAGAGAAGAGGACATTACAGAATAGGTTACCTGAAGGTGTTTCAGAGGAGAATGTTTGACTTAATTTAGGGTGTTTGTCATTCCTTGTTTTATTGTCTTTCTTAGTCTGGGTTGTGCAACCACTATTTCTTTCTTTCCTGGTGGCTTTTTATCACATACCTGACCACTTAGTCTGCAATCAATTCTATCCACTTTGGCTAGAGAGGCAGTTAAAGCAGCTGTTACTTAAGACAAACTGTGAAATAAGGATTAGACCTTAATCCTTGCATGACAGTCAGGGCTAAAGCCAGTCCAGTCTTTTGATGAGAGACACTTGAGATTTGCGTTTTGAAGGTTTAATTAAGCTAGGAGTTTCAAAGGCACTCTGCACTGATCTGGTTAATTTTTAATACACTTTTTTTTTTTTTGCCTATGGCCTTCATTATATTTCCTTAATGTAAATGTTGATGATAAATTTCTAGGTCTAGGAGATAATCCCCAAAAGACAGTGCTTTCCGTGACCTTTTTCTCATGTTAATGCAGAAGATGTTAAGTAGTCATCTTCTGTATTCCAGTTTTCTTTTGTGAATCTTTTCTAAATCTAACTTTCGCAAATGTGAAATTTCCCCCTTGCGTTTGCTACATATCCAGTTTGGGCAGAAGACTGGAGCAGAATAGTGTCAGTCTGGATTGCATAGGTAGGTACTGTACTGGAGCAAACTTGAGCTGCTACACCCTGGTAAATCTGTGTTGCTGAGGAGATAAGATGCTGTGATAAAATATCTAGGTGTGTTCACCCAGCCATATTGCGTAAGGGCAAACTAAATAATCTCTAAAGATGTGAGGAGCTTCACTTTTATTACAAGTTTGATACTGGCAAGCTAAGAATATGTACCTACACTATGACCTAGAGCCTAGATACATCCTCTGGTAATATCACAGAAGTTGAATCCAAAGTGAAAGATTGCACCGTATGTGCCAAATAAAAAAGCAGATGTTGTATGTCTGAAGAAATAAAATATCCTTGTCTTTCTAATATTGTCCCTAACCAATGTGGTCTGCAATACTTAAGTGTCACTGGAAGTGTGGTCTGGTCATTTACTGTGACTAAGTAAGCCACTTACTGTGGCTTAGTTCAACACTAACTAAAATTTAAAAAATCACAGATCTCTTGTACAAATATAATCCCATCTGTTATTATATGGAGTATCCCGAAATGCATGATAATTCATTTTGCTTTCAGAAAGTGCATAGATACTAGTTGCATTATCTACACTTAAGACCCACCACTTTGCCATAGATTTATGCATCTGAATAATTATTACACGCAGTTTTGGCTTGTACTTTTTTTTTTTACATTTAATCAGGTGACAGGTTCAATGAAAATTAGTTGAATAACATTAGTTAGGTGCAAAACATTCATCTAGTTATTAATAGACCTTGAAAATATTTCTCGCTTCTGGAACCATTCAGCTATGTTCTTTGGCAGAGAATATCTTAATGAAAATTAAAAACATACTGGCTATGCTTCTGTTCTTACTCAGTTCCTTTAGTGCTCTCTGAAACCTGTTTGTGGTTCCAGGAACTGCTTTACTATTTACTCTTTTATTATAAAATTACTGGGCTTAATTCTAACTGATATTTCCATTAAAAGAACTGCCATTAGCTGTGTGCGCACCTTTCTGGATGATATATATATACGTGTGTGTATATATGTATATAATAAAGATATATATAAAACCAATCACATGCATTTGAATGAAATAATGATCTATTTTTCAAGTTTTTATTTTAAAACATTTTATTTTGCTTGCTGCTAATCTTTACGATTTTGCTTTCCATTATTAATCTGCTATGTTTATTGTTCTCTTCCAGTTACCGTGCCTTAGCTTCTGGGTAATACAGTAACCTGATTGATTGGTTTGGGCTCTAGATGTGTTGACGTCCTTGATGTCTGCTGATAAAGTTTGTTTAATTGCATGGACGAAGACATAGCCATTACAGGTTTTATTAATTATCCTTGATCCAATAGCACGGAAAGCAGCTATGTTAGTTTTTGTTTTATATTTAGCAAAGCTAACATTTAAGATCTTGGTACAAGTGAATCAGAGGGTTTGTTAACTGCTGATCACTTTGAGGAGAAATCTAGAAACTAGAATGACTACCCAGTTGGAAACGAAAGACAAGAGGATACTTCAAGATGCATGAGTAAATAGTGTCCTAATTCCAGGTAATGGTTCAGACTAACATCATACTTTAAGCTTTCTGTCCCATATGACTAATTATCTTAAACATGTTAAGATCATCGAATATTACAAAAGTGAATATGCCTTAAGATCTCAGAAGTTGCCATAATGGTAACTTCTGGATTGGCAAATGGCAGTCATTAATGATATAGTCTTGAAACACAATGAGAATGTTGCTGTAGATTAAAGGCAACTTCTTCCTTTGGCCATGGGGATATAATGAATATAACTGAAGTTGGAATGTTATCTGATTGCTTTTCCTAGTACTAATAAACAGCAATGGAAGTGCATCAATAGATAAACACTTAAGTTAAAGCGTCTAACTTAAAGATTAACAGTAAAATGCTGTTTTCAGATGTTCACTAGAACAAGCTTTACTAGACTAATAGTCTAATAAACTGTGCAAATAGTAGATGAATTAAAATAACAACATTAACACAACTTATATTTCAAAACGGATAAAACCAGTAAAAACAGTTCATAATATATTTGCTGTGCCAACTAAAATATCGTCGTTCAGTCTTTGATGGAACTAGCACAATAGCCCATGCTGAGTTAGTAGATTTAATTGTTTATTGTGATAATAACCAAACAAAGATATGGCTACTTAAGGTTTGGAATGTTTGTTGGAACTGTAACACCATCCACTTTTTGTTTTGCAGCTTTCTTTGACTCTTGGTGAAAGGGTTTGGGTTTTTTTTATCAAAGGCATGAGGTGAAAAAGGAATTAGTAAGCTTCAAAAAAGCTATAGTTCACATTGCAGACATAGTTTGTCTTCCTTCATTGCTTTATAGTCTCTTTAGGTCAGAATTTGCAGAAGCCTATAGGAAGAATAAGTGAGGTAGAAATCCTCAGGATAAAGATGATGTGGATTGATCAGCCTCTTACACTGTGGCTCATCGACATCTACGTTGAACATGACTATTTATTTTCAGTCTGATGTTTTGTTTCACTAATTAAATGTCTAGATCTCGATTTTTCTTGTTTCTTTGGCTTTTATAATGTCATAGGTCCAGCAAATGGTCTTTTCAAGTTTGAGAAGTATGGGAAAACTTGCAGTTGTTGAAGAGTGTTCCAAACTGGAGAATTCTTGTTGCAAAATGGTTGTGATTTTTAGAAATGGAGAAATGTTGAAACCTAATCGTACACATTGTAGAAAATTAGATGTTTTTGCAAACTTGGCTTATGGTACAGCTTACAGAAATTTTACAGGTAGGAGAGTGACAGAAATGTCCAAATGTTTGAATCACCGTAGATTTTCTGTAACAGCTCTAAGGGCTGTTATGTTCATCACAACATTTACACGAATAAATTACAATGAATATTTCTCCTTGCTGCAGATCCAGTCCAACCATCTCCATCACTGGAATGTGAAATTTCTGTCTGCATCTTGTTAGTGCAAATTATCGTACATGAATGTAACCATTCAGTATTATGGACATATCACTTACGAGAGGCAATAGGATGACAAATATCTATTCAGGTGACATATAATTCTTGCCACAATTTGTGATGGAAAATTCATCAGTCGGTTATACTTGGCAGAGAGATATGAGGAGGTATGAATTGTTAGTCTGTAATTTCAGTGTTATTTTTGTACTAGCTTGCCTAGCTAGTCACCAAGTCACAAATGAGTGTGGCTTGAGGTGTAACAACTCCAATTAACAGCACAGCAGGTGTTTAAGTCCAGATAATTTACTTCATGATTACAGAATGTATGGGAGATGAGAAGTGAAGATTTGGACAGGCAGAAATTCTTAAGTGTTTAGGTGCAGTAATTTATCTCAAAAAAAGACATACAAATAAGATAACAAAGATGACTGAGGTGTGGTCTTCCAGACCTGAGTTCCATTTTATAGTGCCAAAGTGTTTTGAAGTCTTAAGAGCTCACCAAGTGACTAAGTATTATATTAAAATTATGTCTGTCAAACCTCTGATCCTGACCTCATACACATTACTAATCCTGCTTTCTCTCTTGCACTGAGCCCTCCACTGCCCCCTGCTTAGCCTTTTAGTTTTTGGGCTATTTCAGGAGATGTGTAAATAGCCTGCTGATTTGCTCCTTTTTATAATAGAGGATTTGGTTTAATAGTTGAAATAAAAGTTCACTGGGGCATGGCCCATGTCTCTGATTATTTTCTCTTTTCACAGTGCATGGTCTGTGCTACTTCACTGAACTTCTAGGCAGTACCACAGTATTACTAGGAAAATGTTTGGGTTCACTTCTACCTTCCGTGTAATAAACTTTCCTCATTGAGTAGGAATTTAACAATATTGTATACTTCTTCAAATTCTGTATAAGGACTTTCAGGAAAAAGTTCAAATAGATAGTATGGTATCTCTATCAATATTTATTATAGAAAGTTGTACATATGCTAAAGTACATATGTTGCATATAACGAAAGCAGGATCATCAAGTTCTGCTAATTAGCAGACGATGCTGCTCACATTACAGTTTCATGAAAATGAAAATTTTGAATCTTTCACAGGTTATGCCATCTGGCTTCAGTTTTATTTGGTGCATGATTAGCATTAACTTCTAGTTCTTTGCATGTACAAACAGATGAAATTAACTCCTTTATTTCCTTTGTCTTCTAAATTGTTAGCCTAATTAAGAACTCAGTAAGCAAAGCACTGCATATTAAGCAAATTACCTCCTTTAATATGCTAATTTATTATGATTAAGTAACCCTGTAAGACTTCTAGAAATGGAACTTCATAGTGTTTCTGTTCTAATACCTGAATTATCCGAATTATTAGGAGATACGATCACCTGTCATTCTTACCGAGGTAAATATGTGGCATCAGTGCTCACTAATGGAAATTTAGTTTTCTTCATGGTAATATTACTATCAAACTCTCTCTTTGAGGCAGTGTCAGCTGCACAGCATGAAGTTGGACCTCTTTCAGAAAGAGAGCTTCCTGTTACTCTGTTTTAGTATGTAATTTTACTTGTAGAAATGTGAGATAGTGTGTATGTGCTTTTGAAATTTAATTCCAAACCCCCAAAGCCTCTCATATTCATAAAAGCATTTGTTTATAAAATTAATTTATTTCTAATGTTCATATTGTTTAGTTAAAATTTAAAATTGCATGTGATACTGGAAGTATGCAGTTTTTAAACATTTTGAAACATTATCAAGGACAATTGCAATATTAATTCAGTAAAATGGTCACAGAAACTCTGTTTCTCTCAGTTGTCTCCAACTCAGTAAGATAATGTGGTTGTGTGAATTCAGTGGTTACACCAAAACAATTAACCTGACCATATACTTGAACATACAGATATGTTTTAAATATCTTGATATTTCAAGACTGATTTCTACTATTGAACTTAATTTGTCAGGAAAGCTGAGTAATTGCACTGAGTGAGCTGGTCATGAAACATAATGCAGCTTCTAAATGGTGGAGTAAATCCTAAGTTTGTGATTTTTGCTTGGCAGCAGGGTTGATTTCATAGATTTATGCTGTGTTTTATGTAGTCGAATATCTCGGAAAGCCTAGCATTTTGCCTTCGAACTGTTTCATGTAGTTGCAAAATCATGTTTTTAGTTGATGTTTGAGTAGTCTAGCAAAAGATAGTCTTTTTCAAACCCTGTTAATGAATTTCAGTTTTTATGGATTCATTCTATGATTCTAGTTTGATTTTTCTGTGCTGGGAACAGGCAATGCTTAGAGGCCCTACTAACTGTCAAAACATGGATCCTATTTATGTGCCTTTTATCATTTCTCTCATCCTGAAGAGATAAAGGCTTTTGTGGGCTGGTCTTTTTAAGTTTTAAGAACCAGCTTTGTTAGGTTTCCCAAAGAAACACTTGTAAAACAGAAGTTGCCTCCAATATTGGAAGAAGGTGGAGTGAAAGAGATAAGTATTTCTGTTCTAATGATGCAGATCCCAGGCAAGAGATTAAATGTTTTGTGTGAGACTTGGTTAATCAGAAAGTTAAGTATTAAAATATAATTTATACAGTCAGGTAGGGTTAGTGGAAAGTAGATCTTACTTGACAGAGTTAAAGTAATGATAAATTAAAAAACTGACAGGGGATTGTGTGAATCGTTGTTTTTTTTTAAGTGCTTGACATTTTGATTAAAAAAAGTGATACAAGCTAAAAATAGTACTCTATTTAAAGTTTGGTGCTGACTTCCAATTTAATTCTATAGGGGAACTGGCACCCGTGTGCTATATTTTAAGTGAGAGCCTGAAGGGATTGATTATAAACTGTAACATTTTTTTCAGGAATCTCAAGCAAAATAAAAAGGACTGCTTTGTTGTAATGAAACACTTAGCTATATGATCCATTGCATTTTCTAAAAAAAGAGATGCTGAGATGATTACATTCTGAAGTATGATAAGATAAACAAAACTTTGACACTAGAAAGTTACTCCATCTAGTCAATAAAACAAACTAGACCAAATTGCTGAAAGTTGAAAATGTTTTTCAGACCAAAATTCGACTAATTAGAAATTTAACAGTGCTTATAGTCTTGTTTTGGAACAACTTCCTAGTGACTATTGTGCTGGGTTTCTGACTTCGCAATGGTGCAACCTACATGGGTGGATATGCGTAAATGGGCTTACACAATAGGAAAATAGGCTTGTCAATGCAATAGGCTTGTCCACAACATTTTATTAACCTTGCTATACATATGTGCTGTAGAGCTGATACGAATTGAAGATCTAGTTGACATGGCTGGTATGTTGGAATCAACTTTCAGGATTTTGTCAGAGCCATGACTTGAATTTCTGTTACCATGTCTAACATAAAATACTTGCAAAGAAAAGAACTACTTTTTTTGTATTATCTTCCCCTCTTCATTACAAGGCTCTTCTATTTTCTAAATGGAACACTCTCCTACACTTATTAAGCCTGAAAACTGAGCAACGACAAGGAAAGCTGTAAGTCTCTATGACATTTGGACTACTATTCCCATTTTATTCACTTTTCAGGCTGTTCATTGCAGCTAATGACTTCATAATATCAAATAATTAAAGTGCCTCTGAATGTAAATTTGCAAGCAACTGGTAGCAGCAGCCGCAATGTTTGCTGAATTCTGAATGCATGGTGCCCAAGTAGTTTAACAACTTTGATACACCAAGGACCATATGGTTAATGATCTAGTCTATATTATAGGCTATATCTACGTTAAGTTTCTGACACAATTTCGGTTAGCCCTGTCCTTCTTGGGAGTTTATTGAATCGCTGAGGGAAAAATTAATGTGTTTCCAGAAATGTCTTTATGGTTATATTTCTAGTGTTTTGTTTGATTTGGGGCTTACACAGAGAATTTCTTTCAGAGAAAGAACCAAATGTTTGCCACAATAAGGATTAGCATTTCCAGAACAAATTTTCAGTTTACTTTACTAATTTCCCTGTACAACATCGTCTTGATACATCAGAACTAGTGGGTGTCTGATGTCCAATTGACATTAGTGACTTAAGGCTCTCTAGTGCTTATGAGGAAGAAAGAAAAGACAGAAAACTCATTGTTATTCTACTGCACATATGGTTTATAGTTTCAGTTATATGATATGAATGATGGAGACATCTCACTGGAAGGAATCAGACTTTGTTTTATGATAAACCATTGTGATAAAGAGATGGTTTATAGGATTAAGGTGAATAAGAGTGCTTTGGACTCACTTTAACGCATGCAGATTGGTTTTGATTTAAGATACTAACTTTGCTCCTAGACAATCCCTTTGCCTTCACTTAATGCTAATTTGCAGCAGCATTTTTGAGTCTGGACCCTTAACAGTTCTCGTAGCAATTCAGTCCATTAAATACTAAGCTACTTCTGATTTAGAAGTAGATAGAAGTAGGGAAAGGAGAGACTAAATATGCTTCTCTAACCGCATCTCTAAAAGGTGCATGAATGCACTTGCCTAAATAGTTTTGTCTTTTTGAGTGTCCTGTAATGAAAAAGCTTCATTCACATCATGTAACATGCCGTTAAACAGATTACAGCTGTATCACGTACATAGTCAGATTGCCCATGCTTGATGGAACTCAGACTTGGGAAAATAAAAATCCTGCAAGATGGTGTTACTACACTGTCATTGTTGTCATATCACTGTAGAAGCAACTACCAGCATTTAATTAGTTATAATGAGCCCTGCCCCTCACAGAAATGATTTTTATTCTTTTTAGTCTTTGGATAGGAACAATCTATTCTTGACACATCAGTTTCAGTCTCCACTAGAGGGATTAGAAATTAATAGGAGAAAAAAAAGGAAAGAAAATGTAGAGGCCAGGTGAGACAAACGCAGCTGAGACAAACGCCTAACAGAAACTATATAGAAATTTCAGCCCAAACTGTTCAAGGTTGCTGTATGTTGTTGTCAGTTTGTTGTGATTTTGTTTGTTTGTTGTCCCTTGTTTCATCTGTTACCTGTTATCTTTCTCCTCATTGCATGAGAATTATACCAACATAGAATATCACCAAAAGAAAGTTTGGAGGTCCCCAAATCTTGCTCTTGTCATGACACATCTCTTGTTCTGCAGAAGGACAATTTTTGTCAACCATTTTCCCAGCTGTAGTGGGGAAGGGTATTGAGACCTATTTTGTTCTGAGACCCAAGAAGTTGCAACTTTTTCCTGTTCGTCATAAAGACTGTGCAGCACTGTGTGAGTGTTAACCTTCCCTCTTACTGTCAGGATTGATGGCAGTGTTCTTCAAAAGCTAATAGAGAAAATTATACCAGATAAAAGTGAGGTATAAATTTCTTTTGGAGGAATTAATCTTGAGATTTGACACATGTGCTAAACTGGAGAAGGGTACAGAAAAATAAAATTAATATCTACGCAATTTTATGACTGAAAAGACAGTTGAAAAATTAGAATTGGGAACAGATAAGCACACATACAGCTAACTCTGTAGAAGCAAATTTGTGATTGTACAAACCACAGTTAAATTAAATATGCAACCCAATGAAACATGATGGAAGGTTGCCTTCCTTTTCTTCATCATCCCCGTATTGCGATGGCTCAACAACTTGAATTTATTCATTAAAGTTATTAGTAATAATTTCCTTGAGGTCATACAGATAATAGGTATGCTAATTCTCTTAGAACTGCACAAATAATGCAGTGTACTTCAGGGACTTTTTGTTACTTTGTTTAGGATATTGGCTTGGGCTACTACATATACAAGTAAATGGATTCATGTGCTGTTTGGTTCAGGAGGCTGGAATGAAGACTTGTAATTCTGTCTTTAAGAGTTAGACAAAAGGTAATTCTGACTTTGAAGCAGGAGTTATATGTCCATTATACGTAACTCTGGTGAAGAATCGGATTGCTGTCAGTCCGGATTAGAATCCAGAGATGTTTCTACAGAGCTCTTCGTGTTAGTGTGTGACCTCTGTCGACTTCCCTTTCTCATTTCTGCTTGATGTCAGTGGGAAGGAATGAAAGGATGTTTATTCATTTCTCACAGAAATGCTGCCAAACACAGGTCTTCGGGGTTGTTTCTCTTTTTAAAGTAACAATTGACAAAGCTTCAGCAGTTATCTTTCAGTATATTTTCAAGCTGTTACACTTCATTTAGTGACAATTTTCTCTTCATGGTGGAAGTATAACAGAAGATGTGACTATCATACTGTAAGATATCACTGAAAGGAAATAGTTAGCAGGACAGTGACAGAACTGTAGGAAATGGTCATCCACCCTGTCAGTCCTTTCAAAAAGTGACCAAATAGGGGAAAGAAAGCACTGATGGAACCAGAAGTTTATTTGTGATTTTTTTTTTTTTTTTTTTTCCCCCACAGCATGGATTTTCATGCATGATTCGCTATTCCTTCTGATTGTCAACTTTAAGAAAAACAGTTATGGGACAACATCAAATTTCCATCCTTTTCTAGTTAGTCAAATGTCTTGGATTTGACTCTGTTGCAATTCATAGAACTACTAGATTTTCTGTTGCTTTTTTCTCTAACAGGTAGAAAAAAAGATACAGTATTAAACTATTATTAATAGAATTGCTCCCAAATATGTTAAATCATGATAATTTAAGAATTAATTTTTATACAGCGTGTTTCAGATGTTTATTTTTTGTTTGTCACCTAGTAAAAAGACCCAACAGATAATTGTCTGGAAAATATTTCTTCTACACCTATATTGTTGTTTGATTTTGTTTTTTTCCTCCCACCTGCTCCATTCTCTTCCCCACTTCTGTGGGTGGACATGCATATTACTTGGATGTGGGAGATTAGGAGATCTTTGGATTGCTTTCTCTGTTATGTTTGTTTGACAGGACTTCGTCAGAATATCACTTCCTTAAAGTGGGTGCACTAAACAGCTTTATAAATTTAAAGATAATTTATTGAGACTAAAGCTAAACTATGGTTGCTTTTGAAATAGAAATGCAGACCTCTTGGATGTCAAAGGCTAAAGTGATGGATTCCTTTCCTCCTTTTCACTTTCTAGTCCAACATCTTTCGCTAGCATTCTGGTTGCAGTAAGCAGTGTAGTCCTTGCTGTGTTTCCTGGGCAAAGTTTGGGTAGTTTTGGTATGTGGTGTGGTGTCTTTATTTCCTCTTTTTTTTTTTCTTTTTTTCTCCCTGGTAACCTGTAAGGTCTGTCTAGGAGTATGCGCCTTTCTCCTTTTCAGGGTCTCACATTGTATACCCCTGCAGGTTTCTGGCCTGCGTTGTGTAAGCTTTTGCCAAATGTGTGCTTTTGCTCTCCAAAACAATCTTCTTGCCCTCTGAAAGCCTGCATTTGTTCCCATTAGCAGCAGCAAATGCAAGACAAATAGACAGTCCTTCCTCTGCTGCTCAGCCATACTTGCAAAACAGCTTACAGACAGGGATTAGTGAATAAATAAATGAAGCGGGTGCTGTCCATCGCGGTGCAGAATGGTATCTTAAATAGGACAGAAGCCTCAGGTATAGGATGTCTTTGGCTCAATAGGAGATTATCAGAAACACTGGATGCTGAGCGTTAGCAAGAAGGCTGTTT
This sequence comes from Tapera naevia, assembly GCA_033556795.1. NCBI lineage: Eukaryota > Metazoa > Chordata > Aves > Cuculiformes > Neomorphidae > Tapera > Tapera naevia. The sequence goes on along the minus strand of JAUMJJ010000172.1, from coordinate 7,919,056 downwards.
TGCTGGATACCAGTGCTCAAAAGCATAGCTAGCCAAGACGTTTGCCAATAAAATTGTGCTGCTATGAACATTTCACAAAATACTGCTTTAGAAAGAGGCTTTTCAGCATCACCAGATTGTAACTAGTTTTGACAATGGTTCAGTAGAGATAGCTGCAGGCACTGTGCTAGTCAGTCAAGGAAACTGGAATTGTGTTTTGGAGAAAAAAAAAGAAGTTGATATTGGGCTGTCCATGCAAATGTGAAGCAGAAAAGATGCACTGAAGATACTGTCATGACTCTCTCACACAAACGCTTTAGCAAAGGGAGAATAGAGAAGATTTTTAGTTTCCTTAGATTTGGTTTATAACTTGTCTGGTTGTGTATGCGTAAAAACCCACATAAACATAAAATAAAAGAACGTGGTAATAAGTAGAATTAGTGAAATAAGTAAATAAAAAAAATCTAAATAAAATTTTGTCAAGTTTGTAAAAATTTTAAATTTAAACAGTTTTGAAAGCATTCCATGTATCTTTGTTGGATTAGCTCCAGAAGTAATTTTTATGCAGTAAATCCTAGCTGTTTTCCTGTAAGATGCCCAGTTTTTCTGTTTGTCCAGTTCCTCTGAAATCTTACGTCTTCAGGTTGTCTTTAGGGAATGGCATGTGGATTTGAAGATGTGGTCCTTTAATTATGTCCCAAAATAATTTTAGATTAATAATCGGTTTCAAGCATGCTCTTATTTCCATTCACCTCCCTTCTCTTCAACTCACTCTGAAGGCTCTTAATTTATAATTTAGTTAGGAAGCAATTTCAGTCTGTCTTTAACATTGCTTATCCTCTCCTGCTCAGCGTCCATTTGGAATAATAAGGTATGACTTTTGTCTAAATAGATAGAAAAAAATAAGCAGCAAAATAGTTTTCAGCTAATAGCTCTGATGAGGTTGGGCAGGGTTCGTCCTTTCCCAGTGAAAAATGACCTTCCCTTCCACCCAGTGTTCAAATCTTTGCATAAAATAATTTTCTACGTTGTCTATTTGATGGTTAATACACACCTATGACTTGTTAATGATAAGTATCACGGCGTGCAAATTTAACCCTCTACAGTGGGTAGCTTAGTGTGTTACTTCTGGGTTTTTTTTTTTCAATCTTGGACAGTTTTTTTGCTACTTAGTTATGTATGTGTAAGAATAATAGTTTTGTATGTACAATATGATAAAAAAAGATTTAAATTCATTAGCATGTAAACAAGGGTATTACAGAAGAGACAGAACAGTAGTAGAATTACAATACTTTGCATGTCAACAATTTCTTTCTTCTAAATTTATACACAATAAAAGAGCGCAGTTCTTTCAGGTCTCTTTGTATAAGGCTGTTCTCTTATGACTTCAGGGTCTAAGATGATTTCATGTAGGTTTTTGGGGTATAGTTTAATATGTTTAATCTTTCACAAAGAAGGATGTTCTGATATTGTGTAGCAGAGGTCAATCACAGGTCACTCAAGACATACGTTTTACACCAGCACACTCTCTCCTTTATTGCTTGCCTACATCTGTATTATTGAGTAAAGTTAATAACATAATAGAAAAGATGGAAGTGGGATTTGTATTTATTTTCTTGACTGTCTTGTTTTTATTATACATTCTAAGTATGTATGACAAAATTCAAGACGCATACAAACTGTTCCATGAGAGCAAAGGATGTTTAAGGAGGTATTTTGCAGAGGTTAGTGGCCTGTGAGAAAGGTGCTTCAATTTACCGTTTAAGTCCCTTCATTCATTAAAAAAAACCTAATCAATTATTTTAAGCTATTCTTGTACAAATACCAAAGTGAAGCGTTAAGTGAGAGAACATGGTGAAGAGATAAAACCTTGAACATTACACATCAGTGTTTGTTAGTACAATGAAGAACCTTAATTTTAGGCTAAACTCTACTAGAGAAAGAAAGCTTGGATCCTGTTCTGTTGCACATTGGTTTGCTGTCATTGCTGATCCTGTTTCGTGGTTCATACTCCTTTTCCAATCTCAAGAAAAGTCTTATTCTTTCTGTGGAATGTCAGTGTGTTTCTACTAGTACTATACATGATATAATACAAAATGACAGCAAGGAGTAGCTTGGACTTTGACTGTATTTGAGTGCTTCACTCGCATGTTCCACTTTAATCTCTGAAGTAGATTATTCTGTATAGCATAGGACTACAAAGTGAATGGTAGTACAGCGAGTTTCAATTCCGTATTTAGCATTTAAACTAGTAGGTTGGTGGTTGCTTATTAATAATTCTATTTAATAGAATTACCATTTTATTAAATCTACTAGAACGAAATATTCATAACGTTCCCATGGAGAGTATAATCAAAACATACCAGAAGTTCTCTTTGACTTTAATAGCAGGTAGCTCATTAGGTTCCAGTTAAGAGTGTGATGTTTTATAAAAGTCTGGCAAGGAATTTTGAAGGAAGCCTCTCTGTATCAGACAGCACCAATTTACTTTGTGGAATTGTTGAAAAGAGCACACTTAATAAACAAGTGACATCTAATCTATTTGCAGTCTCAAAAGCATGTGTACACTCTCTAAATGGCGAAAATCCCACCACTGAATGGACAGAATGTACCAACTTTATAGTCATCCAAAGTTACACACCTCTAATTATTTTGTTTGAATAACTCTTCAGTCCCTAGTATTTTCCAGCAATGGTTGACCTCAGCTTTTCTTATTGCTGAAACAGTTTCTGTGGCCTGGAGATATATTTCATGTCTTTCTGAGCTCAGTCAGCCAGCCAGTTTTTTACCCAGCAAAGAGTAAGCCATGGTCTAAGCCATGAGCTGCCAGCTTGTCTGGGAGAATGCTGTGGGGGACAGTGTCAAAGGCTTTACTTAAGTCAAGGTAAGTAATATCCACAGCCTTTCCCTCATCTGCCAGATGGCTCACCTGGGTATAGGATGAGATCAGATTGGTGAAGCAGGACTGAGCCTGTTCCCCTGGTTGTCATGCACGTTCCTGGTGAGCACACTCAGATTTAACTGCTCCATAATGTTCCCTGATACTAAGGTCAGGCTGACAGGTTCCCTGGATCCTCCTTCTGCCCTTCTTGTAGGTGGGTGTCACATTGGCAAGTGTCCAGTCATCTGGGATCTCACCTCTGTTAAACAAGATTGCTGATAATTTATGGAGAGAATCTTGGCAAGCTCCTCTGCCAACTCCCTCAGTACTCCTTGGCTGGATCTCATCCAACCCCATAGACTTGTGAGCATCCAGGTGGTGTAGCAGTTCATTAACTGTTTCCTCTTTGAGTGTGAGAGGTTTATGCTGCTCACTGTCCCTGTCTTCCAGCTCAGGGGCTGACTAGCCTAGTGGTAACTGGTCTGATAATTGAAGACTGAGGCAAAGAAGGCATTAAGTACCTCCACCTTTTCCTCATCCTTGGTGGCAGTGCTTCCCCTGCTGTGCAATAAAGGATGGAGATTCTGCTTGGCTCTCTTTTTTTTTTTTTTGATAAGGTATTTGAAAAACTTTTGTTCTCTCTTAAAACAGTGGCCAGATTCAGTTCTAGCTGGGCTTTTGCCTTTCTTATTTTCTCTCTACATAACTTAACAAGATCCTTGTACTCTTCGTGAGTTGCCTGTGCCTTCTTCCAAAAACGGTAAATGCTCCTTTTTTCCTGAGTCCATTTCTAAGATAGAAATGAAATCCAGAAATACTAGTTGATATGCAAGAAAGTGGAAACGCAAGAAATGAAAAAACTATGAAATGAGATTAGATTTTTTTGGGATGATATTGATAAGATAAAAAGAGGTACTCACAATGGTGAAGTTGGACTGGATCCTGAAATGGTGGTACAAACAAGATACAGCAGAAAACTGTCCAATAAATGGTGTTGTCCAGCTGATGAACGTGACACATAGCTGAAATTCTGGAATTTTGTTAGGCTGGAAGAAGCTAGGAAGAACAATAGAATAGAAACAGCATCAGGAAGAAGGTGGGTTTTTTTTTAACTGTGTAAAGAAAGGCATCATGTGTCAAGAATTGAAGCCAAAATGATAATTTAGAATGGGACAGTACAGATAAAGTTTTAATGTTATAATGATATAAGAAGGCTATTATACTTTCCTTGTTAGGAAAGACTGATTCTGTTTCTCTGTATTTACAGCTTAAATGTGAACTAAAATATGTGTGTAAAATATTGGGGCTGGCATGAAAAGGTGGTGGCTGCTTATGTAATGAACAAAAAGGAAGGAAATTTATGTACCTATAAGTAAAAATGTAGAACAGTCTCCTAATAGCAAACCTGTATGGACTTATTTTTTAAAATAACTTCAGAAAATTCAGAGTGAGTGTGTGAGAATTTTCTACCATCTCTGTAGTTTCATAAGTAATCCTCAGACTTACTTTTGAGTGATAAATGTGTTCAGCAGTGCTCACAATAACTATATTTCTTTCTTCTAAGCACCATACAGTGAGGTTTTCTGACTTATATATCAAAATAAACCATTTTTCTTGTGTTCCTTTAATTTTTTTTTATGAGAAAACTGCAGATGAAGAGCTTTTTCTGTTTTTTTAAAAAACAATATAATAAAAATGCAGTAGTGTACTGTCTGATAGAGAAAACAAGTCCCTCTGAAGTATACTGGCCCTTAATGATGTGTTTCTGTTGTCATGGAAATGGACGTTTTTTCTAGTAGGTTTATTTGTTCTGCTTTTGCTTTTTATAGTCCTCCCTTCGTAAGTTTCATTTTTTACTGGTGGTGGTGCGCTTCATGAAAGGACAGCCATGCTTCCTTTACCTTCCTTTTACTTTTATGTCCGTTAGAATTTGATGTCTAAAAGACTGAGGGAGAAACAAATATTGGCCGATATGGAGATGCAGGGCATGTACTTCACCATATAGAAACAGTTTCAGTCTGGCAGGAAAGAAAAGGTATTGTTCTAATGAAGTGTGTATTTAAAAAAGATAAAAATTACATTGGATCAAATCATAGTTACTGTTAGCACTTCCCTTTTCCTACACGTGTCAGTTGCAGAGTTAAGTTACTGACAGAGGCCAAGTAAACAGTCCAGTTCTTACCATGTCTCTTCTCTGTCATTGCCTGAACAAGAGATTTGCTGCTAAAATAGGTTTTATGCTCAAACACAGTTTCAAATTGTTTACAGTTCTTTCATACTTCTTTTATCAAGATCCAGAAAAAAAAGAAAAATGACACAGACATCTAAGTAGTTAAACGCTATTTACTGAATAATTACAAACTGAGAGTAATTAGTCAATCTTACATAACTTCTGATCCTAGGAGTCCGAGGTGTGTCAGCATGAGACAAACCTCTTCAAGGTGTCCATGACACACTGCACAGAATTCCCAAGTTCAGTATACCTTGCCACCTGCCATATGCTTTTATTATCTTCTTCACCATTACATTTATCAGTTAAAGACAGCCTTTTTCCTTACAATAAAGCCACTAATTTTTCATCTAAGGAGTGTGAAATGTCCACAAAGGACAGGTCATACATGTTAGAACATCAGACAGGACCATCTGTGCATCCTTCTGTAACATCTGTACGTCCTCCTGTCACAACTGCAAGCTAGTACAAGAGAAGATGGTATGAGGTCATTCAGAGCCAGTTAAGGAACATATGGGTACTAGCTAGGAAGGCTTAGCTGGGTCTCCATATACCTCAGGGTCACTCATTCCACATTTTTTCAGGCATGGTTCCCATTGCAACAGTTTTTCTGAAAGTATGTGCTAAAATGAGCTGAAGCATTGTAAGCATGTGATATCTGTAAAAATAAGCAAATAAACATCTTTGTGCTGATTCAGAGAGACTGAAAGTGTCATTTGGAGTGTGCATAATTTAAGCCTTTGCTCTGAAGATATGTGTTACTGACTTCTGAGAAAAGAAGGGAAATGTTAAAAGAGATCAGACTTTAGAAGCAAGCTGTAGAATGTCTTTTCTTTCTTGGGAGACTCTTAGACTCTTCCTATTGCATCTAACATTGTTTTTCCTCTAATATGGTATTTTATCCTTCCAAAGTTCATTTTACAATGAAACATGTATGTATTGAATGACAATTGCAGCTAAGTCCCTAAGAGAAAAACGGAGAAAAATTGCTATATATATAAAATCCTGTGATTATCCATACCAGAAAATGAATATATCTTGTTAATGCAAGGTGATTAAAAAAGGCACACAAAAAAATCAGTATTTATTAAACTTGTCCTTTACAAATTTTATTCATGTGATTGTTTCGCACCTGAACATCTCAGATTACTTCTTATAGGTACACTGTGATAAGTATATAAAATATTTTTCAAATGCTTAGAAAATAAGTTTTGAAGTAAATATGCATTCTTACTGTCTACAATGTTAGCAGATAGATTCAGAAAAACATACAGAATCCTCATATTTATAATGCATTGCAGAGTTAATGGAAAAGTGTTCCAAGTTACTGTGACCTACACCTGAGTTCTGAATGGTAAAACAAAAAATTGATTTATTTTTTGTGCCAGATGTATAAGTGTCATGAGCATAATGACATAAAAAAAATCCTAGTATTTTTCAGCCAAAATTTTCCATTATAATCATGCTTTGGATCTTAGTTTGAGACAGATCAGTAAACTATTTTAGACTCTCTCATCAGAGTAAGTGTTGACTTTAAAATTAGTATATTTATCCAAGGATTGATAGAAAACATGTTTTATGATACTTGTATTTGGTGACATTTCTACAGTGTAGAGTGCAATTCCACCTTTGTTAAAACACTAGATTTTTGATAGGTGCAAAGAAAACTTAGAGGTGTCTGATATCTAAAACACAAATGGGTTTACTTATGCTAGAGTGAAGGTGAATGTGGTTTGGTTTGCTGTGTTTTAATAACAGCTTTTAGTATCTTTGTGGGAATCTTTTCTCCTTTTTTTTTTTTTTTTTTTGGGTCGTCTGAAAACTGATCAGCAATCCATTTATGTGATTTAGTTTTCCAGATTAGGAAGGAAGATCCTCTAATCATGTTGTATTAAAAGATTGCAATTAGATTTTGTAAAGGGATCATAGTTTGAATACCACCCAAAACATGCCACTTCAAAAAAAAAAAAGTTTTATTAATCTTCAATTCCCCCAGCTTTACCTGTTAAAATGTTGCTGTGTAATAAAGATATTGTATGCTACTTTGATCCTTACAAAGGCACTAAGAATATAACAGGGATTACAGGATTCAAGGAGTTCGCTGAACCAGCATCATTAAACCAGTGCTCATGGAGGATATTTATAAACTGTTCTTTCATAGCCTGTAATTGAACAGTCAATTTCAGTTATGATTTTTAAGTCTCTTTCTCTGATTTTCAGGGAATGATAAGGGGATGAGGTGAGGGATGCTATGCAGCACAGCACTTAGTGGATGCTCTCTTAGGACATGATTTACATGCCTTTTGTTGCTGGGCATGCATATTGCACAAAGATCTCACTTGTTGATTATTTTGCAACTGAATAGAAATGCATGGGAGTATGTATGTGCATGTATGGGCATGTATTATATGTAGACATCTACGTATGTGTATACATAAACACATGCACACATATGCATGTGTGCTTTATATAAGTGTATATATATATAGGTACACTTCGTGTCTAGAACTTCTCTGGTTTTCCCAGCAAAATAAAATTATGCAATCTATTTTTCCTTGGGTTTTTTTTTTTGTTCATTTTTTCAAAAAAGTTAAGTTCTATTTTTCTTTTTTTTGGCATGACTGTTACTCTAAAGGAATGACAATGATACCCATTTTAGATTCCTTACTGTTGTCACATAAGGCCATCAGAGACAGTGATACATTGCTCATTGGGGGCTACTCTAAGGAGTAAAAAGCTTGCTGGGAAATTGTAAGCACAGCTTAACTTGCTCTATTTTAGAAATTGAACAACTTACGATCTCTCGGGTTTTAACAAATAAACATAGACAACGAAACCTGACCTTAAAATAAGCGTTAAACATGGATGATATTGTCAGCTTCACAATTCTCCATAAGCCTTGAGCTTTCTGTGCCGGTGGGAGGATCCATCCAACAACCTTTTATTTTGTTCTCTTTTTTACTCTACTGCTAATTTCCCCTTTTGGATTTGTTTTTCTTTCCTTATACCATTCAGAGCTTGGATGAAATGGATGCAGTTGGAGACAAGACCAGTGGTAGCAAAAACGTAGCTGGCATCTACACAAAGAATCTACTGTAGTTGCTCCCTAACCAGACCTTGAAGAAAAGAGTCCACAGTGGGGCATCTGAACTCGTTAGCAACCAAATATTTACTGCCATTGCAAGGATGCCTTGTTTGTTCTATTCTTTTTTTCTTCCTCTACCTTATTTATATTCCTTAAAGCTCAGCTGAATCTTCTGTAATATTCTACCTTAGCTGACATGAAAATTCTCTTAAGCAAAATTACCTCCTTAGCACCCTGCCTGTGCTTCCCATGCACTTTATGTTATGTGGAGGCCTTAGATGCATTATTTTCATTAACATTTCTGTGCGGTTAATAAGAAGCCATAATGTGCTGGTCATCCTATGAGAAAATCATTGCAGTAAGTAAGAAAGTCTTGAATCTGATTGGATTTTTTTTCTTTTGAAATGTATATAGTGAAGTATTAATTTTACAGTTCAAAAAGCAGCAGTTTAAAAAGTCAGCATACTTTTGGTGTCTGTGTTTTCTAAGCATCTATTGAGAGTAAATAACACCTTAAACTTCATGTAAGATCATTAGAATTTTTGCCATGGACTTTTGTTTAAAAACCTGGCCTGTATAATTCATACAGTTAGGTTTTTGCATTCATTTTATTTCACGTGTTTTTTCTCTCCATAACGTGAAAAGCCAAGCATTAGTAATTCCTGATTATTATTCTTACATCTTGTGATGTCTGGAAGTCTTAACTGCAAAGACTTTTCTGTGTCAAATAATATGTGAACAAAGACAATGTCAAAACTACAGCTTGTGGAGAGAGAACTTGGATATTGCAGGTAGTCTGTTGGGTAGCTCACTGTTCTATGGTTTGTGTGCTGTACATGTGCAGTAACTTGGCTGTTTCTGCTGCATTGTAATTCATATAGAGAAACTGTAGAACCAAAAGTGGAAAGCAGAAGAAATGGATGAGTTTGTAGAGATGCCCCATCACTAAGTGTAAATCAGCTCTTCCATCTGAATCTTGTAGACAGGGTATGGATAACAAATGCTGGACCTTGAAGTACATTTTTAAAGGATAATTGCGTTATAAAGCTGCCTTGAATTTTGTTGCTTACACTTGCACACATTGAATTGTGATGGCACTGAGGAAGCATGAGTTCAGTTCTAAAAATATTATACCTTCCTTTCCTGTGAAGCAGCATCTACTATTGGAAGATGCTGTTTCCCAGTGGGAATGGTCAAAGTCTACTTTCTCTCCGATAAGTAAAAGCAAGATATGACTGATAGCGTAGACCATTTTGAAAAAAGGTGTGTTCTTGTCTGTGCATTTTTATCTTCCCCTCCTCTGGGGAGGAGTCACTCTTGGGGGAGGAGTGGCTGGAGAGCTGACTGGCAGAGAGGGGCCTGGGAGTGTTGGGTAACAGCCGACTGAATATGAGCCAGCAGTGTGCCCAGGTGGCTGAGAAGGCCAATAGCATCTTGGCCTGTATCAGAAACAGTGTGGCCAGCAGGATCAGGGAAGTAATTGTGCCCTTGTACGCGTATTCGTGAGGCCACACCTCAAATAACTGTGTTCAGTTCTGGGCTCCTCACTACAAGAAAGACATTGAGGTGTTGGAGCACATCCAGAGAAGGGCAACGAAGCTGGTGAAAAGGCTGGAGAACAAGTCCCACGAGGAGTGGCCGAGGGACCTGGGGTTGTTTAGCCTAGAGCAGACAAGGCTAAGGAGAGATCTCATCACTATCTACAAGTACCTGAAAGGAAGCTGAAGTGAGATGGGTGTTGGTCTGTCCTCTCAGGTGACAGGGGATAGGATGAGAGACAATGGCCTAAAGTTGCGCCAGGAGAGGTTCAGATTAGACATCAGGAAAAATTTCTTCACTGAAAGGGCTGTCAGGCACTGAACAGCTGCCCAGGGAGGGGGTTGAGTCACCATCCCTGGAGGTGTTTAAAAGATGGATAGATGAAGTGCTTAGGGATATGGTTTGATAAGCGCACAGGTGTGGTTGGACTTGATGATCTCAAAGATCTTTTCCAAACAAGCAATTCTATGAATCTGTGATTCTTTCCTTTCATACTATTCTGTTCATTTCTTCTTGTTACTTGAATTTCATATTGTGTGTATGTGTTGCATATTCTTGTGTGCCCAGCTGTCCTCTCAGCTTCTTAGAGGGGACTGTAATCTGTGTCAAGACAAAGTGTTAGACCAAGTACAACCTTTTGAAAGCATCAAAAGGTGCTTTTAGACATTTCTCAAACTGAATGTGAGAGAGAGACTTTACAGAGCCAAAGAGAAACTTGAATGCTTTAATACACTGGTACTAGTAACGGAGCAGTCTCACACAGGGAGATACACACACTGTTGTTGCATATAGGGCAAATAACAGCTTCCATCACACTGTGTAAGCAACTTATGCCAGAAGACTTGTCGGAAGGGAAGAAAAAGCAAAGGTGTTGGCTGTACTAATTCTTACATGTATCAGACCTCTAAATTTTAAAGCTATATGAATAAACAGTTTGGTGTACAAAAACCACAGAAGTTAAGGGAATCTCAGAGCATGTTAAGAGATGAAGTCTCTCAGCAAACATAATTATAAGTGTAATTAAGTGATTAAAGAACCAGAGGGGACTAGTGTGGTCATCTAGTCCAAACTGCTGTGTAATGCAGGAATTAATCAGAGAATTCCTATGACCTTATTAAACTAAACTATAACTAGCAAAATATCAGATCTAGATTTAATTCTTTTTGTGTTCAAGAATCCAATCCTGACAAATTTCTCTGTTGTTTTGAAGAAAAAGTTGAATATGATTTCCGTTCTGAATTTGTGTAGTTTCAAATTGCAGCAGTATTCACTAACTTGAACAGACTGCAATAAAATTGATTTTCTTTTAGATACTTCGATGTAATGTAAATGCTTCTTAATTTTTTTTTGTTAAATTTACTAGACTAATTACTTTGAGCTTTTAAATTGAAAATATATTTTCCTTGACCATGTCTGTGGTAATTTTCTGAAGTACCTCAAGTTTTCAGCAGCATCTTTGTGTTGATGGCACCAAAAACTATATGGAACATTTCAATAATAGTTACACCAACAGGGAATCTTAGAATACAATCACGGTGTGGTTCGAATTGGAGAAGACCCCTGGAGATAGTGTAGTCCAAGTCCTCTGCTAAAAGCAGGGTCAACTGGAACTCTCAGTGTGTGTATATGCTACCCTTTGTCAGTACATTCAAAACGTGTCAGTGTAGGTGTTTATCAGTATATCCACAAGACCATCTTAAGGGGAAAAGAGCTCTGTTGAATGATAACAATGCTGTGCTTGTGGCATGGCCTTCAATTTTGGAAGGGAATGTGAGCAGCCAGCTGCCATTGGGCTTTAAATATACTCATAGGCTTAGAGGTGAGACTTAAGAGTGTCCATGTGGAGGATGTATCCAAACAATTGAGAATCCCTTATAAATGTGGTATTGGCGATCTCCCTAAATTTTACTGCCTGGCGTTCATGCTTAGCTGACTGTCCTCCACTGTCAGCGTATTTTCATGGTTAAAGCTTACCAGGTGAGTAACAATATCTTTTGGGAACATGACTTGTGTTCCCAAAGTAATGAATTCACACTTGGCCTGTTCAAAAAGGCATATTTTTCTTGTGTTTAGTTACCAAAACTATTCAGTTTCTTCAGAATTTTAGGGTGATAGTATTGGCAGTGTTAATTCTTTTTAATATGGAGGATTTTACTTATTTTCAAAGGTAAAACTTTACTGATAATAATGAAATATATCCAGTCAGAGCGACGGTTTTAAGTTGTAGATAATACTTACAATAGATACAGATAATAGTCTGGAAGTATATTAAGATTGATATTCTGAATCAGAGGTTTTTGTACAGTGTATATAAAATACATGTATTTGAGTGCTGAGAGGATAAAGTTCTTATCTGTTGTGTTTTAAGGCTGGATATCATATGCAGTGGTGGAAGACTTACTCAGTGAAAAAAATTTTGTAACCAGATGAGAATTTCTCAAAGAGGTTAATTTTCTGAACATGATAATGATGTTACTTGCTATTAGTATAGAATGTGATGAGGCTGTATGCAAGTAGGTCCCTTTCACACTCTCCTATTCAATAAAATCCCTGTTACTAGAAGTCTTAAATTATAGAATGAAGTAGATAGAAATGAGAATAAATTAAGATCATTAAAGAAAATATGTTCATTACACTTCTGTCAAATGTAACATCCAGATTCAAGAACAAATAGAGTTGTAATAACCTCTCAAACCTATTTTTAGCATTCTATGTTTATATGTTACTTTTTCTTTTTTCCTTCATTTAGCAAATAATGATTGACTGTCATATTATAAATATTTCTTTTTAGTGGTAATAAATTCACTTATATTGTTCTGAAAGTGTCTTTAGGTTATATGACCATCTTACTATTTATTTGGTAATTGCCTGATTTAAACTGGTACTTTGATCCTCTAGAAATGTGAAATTTCCTTAGAAAAATAGTTTTTGGGAACTAGTAGAGTTATACACAATCCCATCATTGGGATAAGCAACAATATTCTGTCAGCCTTACCTTTGGCCTTCTCATTGCTCCCTCCCTCCCATTTCCCCACTAAATATGATAATTTTTTTATGTCGTTAAGCATTTCTCCTTTCCCTGGATATTTGTGTGAATGTCTGGCATGAATTAAACTCTGAGATGGACCACCTGTTGATTGTTTATTTTCATACGTGTCATGTGAAGCTGTAAATAAGAAATACACATCCCAAACCAGGCAATTAGACACATTTTGGAAATCTTAAAGCTTCTTAGTGCTTCCTCTAACCTTATTCTGTTGGGATATTTTGAAGGTGAAATATCTTACACCATCACTTTATGGTTATATTTCTATTTTAACTATAAAATATAAATATTTGATTGTGGAACAGTCTAAATACCAAAGTTGATTATCCATTTTTAATTTTTTTGTGAGCCTTTCACAGATTTCCATAATCTGCTGCCTAATTTTCATAAAATAGTTGCTACATGTGCATTTATATTAGTGTGAGTTCAGGAGTGAGCTTTTAAACTGAATGTCTCAGTTTTCTCTATGTGCTGCATTTTGGGTTCGTAGAAAATTCTCTTAGAACATAATATTCACAGAATATTCTCTTAGAACATAAGTTGCTATAAAGAAACCAGAACACATTTTCCAGGAGTGCACCTTATGCCACCCCAATACCCAAAGGACAGCCAGTCTATGGGATGTGACTAACATTAGTCCAAAGTGAATTCTGCACAAAAGAATGGGTATTGCTTCACTCCCCAGGTCCATCACAACTTGTTCATGCAGTAATAGGCAAAGTGTTGCTACATAGCTGAGGTAATTCTAGCTGGCTTTTGATTTTTCTTGCTCTGTTACTGAGGTAGTGTTATTAGCAACATAAATAACGTTGTACTTCTAAATTATGGTTTCGTGCGTTAATCAAGACATCATTGCACCACAACATCATCATTATTACATAGTTGAAAATCAATAGGATTGAAGGATAGAGTGGTAAACTGGTTTGAAGGCCAAACAAAACTGAGAGTAAAAGTCAGGTGTCGTCATGCTATTTAAAGCTGTAAGTGCTCAACTACATTTCATAAATCATAATGGATACCAGGGGATCTGTTAATGTCATCAGCTTCCAATTATTCTCTTGATTAACTGCTTATTTAGTCTCATTATGCAGTTGGATATTCTGTCTTGCCTTGCCATTTGCAAATGGCATTGTTGTCCAATGATCACTTGCACCAACAATCTCATCTCAAATTAAGAGGGAATTTTAGACAGTTGTATGTAGATCCCGCTGAAATAGTTTCCTTCTTGACAGAAGCATGCTCAGAAAGAGATGGGTGGCAGCTTGGGTAGTTTCTGACTATGGCTTTGGTGTACCTTTTATATCACTGGTGTTTAACATGTTTCACAGTATACTGCAGAGAGCAAGCCTATGTGGTTGCTGCTTAGAAAATCACATAAAACTGGTATTTCCTGATTTCCTGGGGTTTTGGGGGGGGTTGATTTTTTTTGTTACTCTTCTTAACACTTGCAGAGCTTTAACACCTATTCATAGTTTCATCTTGAAAAGTCCCTGAAACAGTTTTTAAAGAAACATCTAGGAGGCAGATTTCTGTTTCAACGTTAATATGTTAATAAAATGCAGCTAAATCTGAAGGAACATAGACTCTTTCTTACATTTTCTGTCTTGCACATATACAAGCTGTGAAGAGATGGTCAGTTAATAGCCCCTGAAATTAATCAGAATCCTCTTAAGAAAAAGCTGTGACTCTTGTATAGTTTGGAGAAGCTGATGTTTAACAGGAGGATCTGTTAGTACCTTAATGGCAATAATATCTACAAAGGAAAATAGATTATTGCAAGGCATGGGGGGGGGGAAGCTCAAAGATGTTGTTTAGCAATGCTGTATTTTGCTTCATCAGTTACTGTGATTTCATCTTGATCTCTGATATGAGTGTAGGCTTTTGAGGAAGATAAAAATGCTAGCATTAAAATTAAGCTGTATGTGAACCTGATGTGAAAGTGATCATAGTGGAGACTGATCAAGGATTCACTTGGCCTAGCATCTCATAGACTTGGGTCCAAAAGCAGACTGTCTTGGAAGTAGCATAAGAAAAGGTAAAACTTTTCCACAAAATATTCTTCTACTCCCCAGTAATTTGCAGCTCAGGGTTCTCCTGATTCAGAGATGCATCTTCTTAGCCGTGAATATTTGTGATTCAGATTCTCCTTGCTCTTGTTTACTTTTTTCCCCCTTGTACATGACCCTACTGCAACAAGTTCCACAGATTAACTACATGTTGTGTGCTATGCTTTGTTTTCTTCTGAGCCTACTTTCTTTGCAGCTCTCTCCTTTTATTGAACAAGTTTCTTACCTTTTCTATGTCATTTTTGATTGTGCAATCATTATGGTATCCTCTCCCAGTTATCTCTTCCCAGCTGTTTTTGATGCTTTTTTCATTTGTATAATGGTTTAAAGAAACAAGATTATTTGATTAATAAGCAATCTATAGGTTTCTTTGTTGCAAACGTTGTTAAGGAGGTTGGTTATCAAATATTTGGTATTATCAAGAAACAAAGCTTAGAAGCAATTGCCACCCTAAGTAAAATATTCACCAGACACTTTAAAAGATGAAGATTTATTAATGCTTATGTAATAAAATAATTTGAAAAGGAAATATAGCAGAGGAGACTTACCCAGAAGGTGTTTTATAGCAAATACTCCTTCTCTTTTAAATCTGATTGAAGGAATAATTTCTAGAAAGATGGAAGACACTTAAATGCTATCACATCAAATCATCTGCATAGGTTGCTGTAGATCTGAGAACTAGAACAACTGATGACTATTATTCAACTATTCCAGAAAATAGAGACATAGCAAGGTGAATTAAAAGGGAAAAAAGGAGTAGGAAATGCATTGGGTAACTAAATAAATATGCATTCAGTTATTTAATTATATATAAGAATTTAAATTCATACATAAAAATTATTCTGGTATGAGCAGACTTTGAACAGATTAATCTACAAACTACATAAACAAACCAGCCTCAAAAAAAATCTCCGAACAAACAAAAACCCAAACAACTTTGGTTTTGTGGGGTTTTTTTTTTTGATGACTTAGAAGGTAGCACGAGATCAAATCTATTTAGATAGCATAAAGTAAATGGATGGGCTATTTATCATTTATATGTGAATATGAATTTTAAATATTCAGCCATAGTAATTTTTATTTATGAATAAGTTGTAGTCATTAATTTTCCCACAAGGATGAGAAGTGAAAAGTGTAAAAAAAAATTGGACTTGTGTTCTAATTGCACTTTTGGTGAAATAATGAAAGTCTTAAAATGATGTTACATTACTCTGTAGACTAAGGTACAAAAATGCTAATTTATTGCTAGACTGCAGCATCCAATTTGCATTCCAAATCAGACTGCAGAGCTCCCCAAATGAGTAGGTGCCCTCAGAGTGTATTTAACCTGTACTTTTCCTGAGGAAATTCATAGCAGCTTCCTCACATACATGACCACGTGTGATGCTTCACCATTTTAAGGAGGTCTGGGGATTTTTTAATAGGGATTTTAAGTATACAGCTAATTTTGTATATTAAAAATCAGAAAAAAATGACACAGGTGCTGTTTTAAATCTCTGAACTTCCCCTGGATTCCTGTTTACTGTGACACTGGCAGATAATGTGTAGGGTGCATATAATTTGCAGCGACTGATGTCATCTATTAAACTGGGCTTGTATGTGTGTATAAACACACAGTTGCATAAAAAAAAGGTACGGTTAATAAAGTTGTCTTATAGAATATTAAAAGGGTAATAGTCTGCATTAGTTGTTAGTTCAAGATGATACAGATACATGAGAAGGAGGGAAATGAAGAGTCATATTATTCTTAAATGTGCTGATACAAGCGGAGGGGGGAAGGGGAGGGGGAAAGAGAACGACAAGTAATACAGCATAAAGAACCCACAGGCATCTGGGCTTTCCCACTTCAGTAGCAAATAGGGGGAATTATGGGTTGGTGGTCTGCTTCCTGTTAGGAGGACACCCCTCCATCTGTTTTCAGTACAGCCTTTTTCCAATTTAAAACACAGATTTCTATACAAACCTGGATTTCTTTTCTCCATTTTATATGCAAAGTGAGGCTTCTGAATTGATGTCATTGCCATAAGGGCTCAGACCAAATTTCCCCCCAAAATTGACAGGCTGTTCATTTGAATACCTGCTTACAGTGGTACACAATGGGCAGCTTTGAGAAGAAAAATTGATAATCTTCACGGAAGAGTAATTTGAATGAAATTACACTTGACAGCCTGTCTCCAAGCAAACAAGGAGAGTGAGGGAGCCTTAGCTAAGCTCTGAGGACTTGCCTAAGCCTCTGCTGTTGGAGCTTCCCAGGGAAAAAAAAATCCACACTTTTTCCTACATCTGACTGAAGCTTTTGATTAATTCTCTGTAGCTGTTTCTAGTGAAGAAAGGTAGCCATGGAAGAAAATATGGAAGAAGGACAAACGCAGAAAGGTACTGTGATAAAATTGCTTTCTCTTTGCAAGGAGATGATTATTTTGCAGTTCCTTATTTGCTTTAGCAGCATGCTGTAAGGTTAGTGAAAATCCTTATGTGGCAGATGGGGAAAGACTGGGTTTGTTTCATACCATTTACTTCATTTCTCTCGCTGCGGTAGCACCTAGCATTGATAGAGTGACTGTCATCTGATACCTAGTATTAAAAGAACCTAAATAGCAAATTTTACATCTATACCAATAATATTGCAAGCATTTAATGCAGCCTGTTTCCAAGACCAGTCTTTGTTAACCTTCATTTATTTCATGTTTTCACGCTTGTCTAGCTGGGTCAAGGGAGTCTACTGTGAGCTATGAGAGAGCTACTCACACAATGTTTGCAGCCGGTTGCAATTGGCTATCTAACAATGTAACCAGTATTTACACCTTGAATGAGGGTCGAGACTGAACAAAGACATGGGGTATATTTTGTATATATTTAGGCAATATTGAAATTTTCCTATGTTTTTCCCTGCTTTTGTTTTGTGATGTGTTAAAGCAGCCTTGCTGTAGTTCTAATATTTGCATTGTACAGATTTGCTGCAATTCATTTTGCACATTGCAGATGAAATTGCTTTAGCAAGATAAACACAGCACATTCAGAGCATTTGTGTTCCACTGTTTCTAGTCAAGTTGAAAATGAATGTCATGGGATGTGTTAGCACATAGAGATGCTATTTAAAATTATTGCAGACTGTTTATTAATTTGAGATTCTCTGAGAAATGCAGCTTTTAGACTTTACACTGACCTGTTATTTTGTACAAGACATTTCAGCAGTGAAAGGAATCAAGTTTTTTTTTCATTTTATTTTACTGCAAGTACATGGTAATCCTAGTGAATATTTTCTAGGTTAAATCACATCTATATTCCATTTTGTCTCTATTTTGAATTCACTTCATTTTTGAGGAGGATTTAGGAACTCAGTAAATAATTTCACGTAAATTGCCTATAAATGTATGTTTTTCTGCACTGATGTCCTATTCTGTTTTCCTGTTCCCTGATCAGTCTGCTTTGTACATATAAATGTCATGCTTTCTCATTATGTGACCCATTTAGACTGAATGCAGTTTTGAATTGTTTATCATCTTGGCTTGATCTTGATCTAGTCGAGAGTCATGAGAAGACTAAAGGAGGGTATATGTGCCCCCTCTGTGTGTGTACGTACTTATGTTTATAGATAAATAGATTAATATCTGATTGGTGATTTGAGTAGTTTCTTTAGTTCAATGTTAGTATTTGCAAATGACGGAAATTATAGGAAAGTACACAATTCAGTTTGGTATTTTTCTGAAGGTAAAATCAATATATTTTGTATTGGTCATATTACTTAGTGTGCTTTACATTTGAGATGTGTTTTTTCCTTCTTAAAACAAGTGAATTGAACAGTTTGACCAATGAATCAAAGTACTTCATTGTTATCAAATGATATTGCCTGAAGAAACAGTGTGAAATCCAAAATCCCTAAAGTCTTATTAGGGAGAAAAAAAAATTCAGAGAAAAGAGTGAATAATTTTGTATATTAAAAGACCATGTTGTTATTGATAAACTATGTCGTCACTGTTCATACGATAAGCAAATGAATGACCAATAGCTGCTCAAAATGGTGTGATTAATAGTGTAATTACAACAGCTAACACTACTTTACCCCCACCCCCATTAACAATGCCATGTGTTCAGCCTTTTTTCCCTTCAGTGGTACCCAACTGTCATCAGACAGTGACAGGAGAATGTTAAGAGCTCACAAATTATATGCATTTTTCCTTATTGGTGTGGAAGGGATGCTGCTTATTTGCTGTGACCAAACCTGTGAACCTGTCATGTCAACATGCTGTGTTCCCACTTTGGATTACGACAACTTTAAAATGCATTTAGAGTTTGAAGAAAATTTGAAATTCAGGAGGAAAATGAAAAAAAATTATTTTTTTTTAATTTTTGGGGGTGTTCGAATTGTGATTAAGTGTAAGGATGACTATGAAATCATGGACCTGTTTAAGGTTTATACTTTGCACTGTTGGCTGTTATTAGTATGACTTGATACTTCTCTTTCATAGTTCCTGGGATTTTTTGCTTTTATTTAGCTTGATCATGTGTCTAATAGATATCCCTAGTGTAGTTCCAGGTTGTCTGGACTAGTTTTTCTAACTGTAGCGTCCCAACCACTTTAATTGTAATTCATATATTCTAATTTGCATCCTTCTGCCATCTTGAGTGGAACTGTTTCTTGCTTGCTTGCTTGCTTTCTACAAAATGAATGGGAGTATAAATTGTCACTGCTTATCAACTCCTTTGCTCTTCACAGCAGATGCTTTGAACCTCCCACTGAACAGCATTACGTCTTGCTAGCAGCCATGATGGAAATGAATAGTTTCATATTGATGCGTTTCATAAATACGAGAGAGATGGCTCTAATAAGAGCAGGTGTGAAAGTCTTGTTATTTTAGAGACTTTTCTGCAATAAGATGTAAGTGTGAACATAGTCCTTACCATAGTAGTTCCGAATAATGACCTCTGCCTTACACAATCTCTGTACATTCTAGTGTGTAATGCCTGTGATTTGTTTATGTCTGTGTCTTAGAAAATTGTCAGCAGGGAAATATATGTTACATGTGTTTTCTGAAAGCATTGAACTTCTAGAAAGTGTATAGTTCAAGGTAATGATTGGAAAACAGAAATTGACCCCCACCCCCACCACCCCCCGATATTTTCTATTAGCCCATGAAAGTGTGGTTTCAGCAGTAAATTGAGATCAGTTTTCATATGTAAAGCTGTAGTAGTTGAAACCTAGAATAATTGATATTAATTAATTTTCAGTTGTAAAGTGTTGGGAGACTTGTTCCTCATCTCCACCCCCTCTCTTTCCTTTTTTTTTTTTTCCTTAATATCACATTTCCTTCACTTGCAAGCCAGTACAGGTTGGGGAGAATATTTCAAAGGTATTTTATACACAAGGGTTTGTAGCTTTCCAAGAAATGGAAGTGCGTAGAAAGTCTGGCTGAAATGGAGGCTAGATGTGAACACTAAAACAAATTCTAACAAAATAAAAGTCATAACATCTCAGAAATATTAACTTGTTCACAATTTCCATAATTCTGACATTATGCTACATGCATAGAACTGTAACAAACTGAGAACTTTGATTGCAATTTTGCTGTCTGGAAAACCAAAGATAAGTAAAGCCTGTAATTTATTTGACTGGTTTGGTTTTCAAAAATGATCAGCTGCACTTAGAAGCAGAGGTTTCACTGATGTCTTCAGGGATGTATGCTAATTTTGAGAACCTCCTGCATAAATTTGCATGTGTCAGTGGTAGGTCTCAGCTGCCAGTGTTGAAAAAACAATGACGTCAAACTGTTAGCTTTGCTATGTGGCAAGAGATAATCGGTTCCGTTCCTGCAGAACTGGCTTTCCCTCCATGAAAGCACTGATTGCAGCAGTGTCCCCAGCCCCAGTCATTCATCCCAATAGAAAACCTTTCAGAGGGCAGGCACTGTAGGTTTTTTTACGTTGTGTGGGACTTAGCACAGTGGAGTTTATGATTATTCTCACCACACAGCTATTTCAGAAAAAAGAAACATTCTGTAACACAGCAAGACATACTTACACCATTTGCACTGCATTGAAGAGAAGTGTGTCTTTTTTATGGTTCCTCCATAGCTTCATTTTGTAGTTTAAATTCCTTTATAATTCCTTGGGAATGGATAGAGCATCTGTGTTTGCACAGCAGTAGACATGAGGAAGAGCTAATGTTATTTAAGCTCTCTTGGCTGTGGGATACCTAGCAAACATAGGTTATGTTCCATTGTGACAAGAAATGGTTGAATACTATAAAATAAATAATGAGTCAGTATTTGGTCTGCATTAATGACTTAATTTTATCTGCAACCTATTTTCAAACTTTTTTGTTTATTCCAAAGCATGCTAGTAAAGGAGAGCTTTAAGCAAAATTATAGAAGAAAGTCAAAAGGAGTCTAAGATGCTGTCAGTAATACGTACAAACCGCTTCTGCTTCTTCAGCCATGGAAAATTGAATTGCTTTCTCTTACCTCAGTGATTTTTTGAAAGTAGCATACTGAGTTAGTAGGATGCTGTAGACTAGGTGAAGGTGATGATTTCTATTTCACATTAAGAAATAAACCAGCAGTCAAATAGTCAAGACATTGCTGGCATCTTCTGCAAGTTAGTCTTGTAAATTTTTTTATTTACATATAAAAGAGAACATTGTCCAGTTTCTCATTTTGCTTCTGTTAGGCAGTTGGTTAAAATAAAAATGAACAAACTTCAATATTTTGCACTTTGATTTTTTTTAAGTACTATATTTGTAAGTAAAGCCAAGGAGTTTTTTTCTTTTCTTCATTGTAAATGGTACACTACGTGAGAACCTTTCTTGTATTTTCAGGTAGAGTATTTTTATGTTACTAGTAGTAGCTAGTCTTAAAGGACACTTGAAGTACAGTCACTTTTGTGAGTAATTTGGAAACAGTTTTAAAATTTGGCCTTATGAGTAGGAAGCAGTAGACATTTTGTGGTTGATATTTTTCATACAAAACCTGGATTTGTAGTACCTGATTCTAAAGAAAACCTCCTTGGCAGAAGTCAGTATTTTCAAACCTGCTCTTAGTTCCCAAGCTTGTGTTCAGTTTCTATTTTTACAAGTTTCTTCAGAGTAGAATGGTCATAACTTTCATCATGTTTATTGCTACCTGTTCTTAGAAGTGTGTATGTCTAGTAAAACTGTCAGATAAAATACTCACTCACTTGACAATCACAAGTCATTAACAGAGTAAATGATTTTCCTTCTTAATGTTAAATATGGAAGTAAATATTAGCATCTGGCAAGCTATCTCACTATATTGCCTGCTTAATGCTCCTAAGTACTTAATCAATATGGTTTATTGAAGAAAAATGCAATAACATTCAATATGAATTTGAAGTTAATTGTTCTAATATTGTAAGAGTTATTGTCCTTCATGTAGTAACTACAGACTATCTTAATATTCCTTTATTGGAAGCAGTGAGTTCCAGAGCTGTGATTTGAATATATGTTATTATTCAATACATTAGGCTTTTATTCACAGATAATGATGTAAATAAATTTAGTCTTGCCTGCTTGTTTAAGCTTTTAACATTGAAATGTCTCTGTTAATAGTAGAAAACTTTGTATTTCTTGTAGGCTTAGCATCATGCTAGTCATAGGCATGAAGATCCAGAATTAATAGGACCTAATTATACTATTATATGTACTCTTATAGGGCAAAAATCTTCTCAGTTGCCCTAAGGCAGATAGAATCCTCCAGTCATTGTGTAGGAATTCAAGTCTTCCTGTTAATTTTGACACTTATATGTCAATTTAATTAATAAGCTATTTAGAAATAATATCTTTAATAAGAGATATATTATAAATGCTTAGGAAAAAAACCACTGAGTATTTTAAAAATAATTATTTATACAAATTCTTGAAAAAATACCAAAATTTTTAAAAAAACTTTTCCTACAGTTTGTCATACTTTGGAGGAAAAGGAAAATTTTGGATTTCTGATTACTCTGAAAAAATAAGACTTTACTATGGACAAAACAATACAGATAAAGCAAAAATAAGCTTAGGCTCCTTGTGGAGAAGGATTGAGGGAATGATGTGTCTAATATCTAAAAATTATTTTATATTGTGACTGTGCATTTGTTTCTGATAAGCCCCTTAAACCATTTTGGCAATGTGATTTATTTTTTTTTAACCTATGAATTGCCTGCAACTGCACTAAAATTCAAGAAGGAAGAATGGATGGAATGCTGCTGGCCTAACATAACAACTATGTTTGCTTTCTTGATGTAATTATTTTGAACTGCTAGTTCTCCCTATATAGACATATAAGGATATACTCTTTCCTCGTAATAGCTTTATAGGAAGGATTAAGTAGAAAATAAGAAAAAACTCCACTGATTTCTTTTGGCTGTTCTGCTTCATATTGTAGACACTGTATATGATTTTAGAAAAAACATAAAGCCCATAAACAGCTGATGGCCATTGAAAATCAGAATGTAAAAAATGGCAAAGGTGAATATTGATCTTTTATCAAATAGTTAATATTCCATTTGATAATTTCAGAGTAATTTTCAGCCTGTTTATGAAAGTAAAATGCATAATTCCTGCTGATATTATGTGGCTGGTTTCTGAGACAGACCAGCAAGTTCCTCATTGATGTGTTGTCACAAATCTTTTGCTGGGGGGGGGTGAGGTCGGGAATTATGGAAGCTTCAGATTCAGTATGTAAGGAATGCTAAGTAAGTCTTGTCATTTTTTTTTCACCTGCAGAGAATGCAGAATCAGAGCATCCCAATTGTGAGGGTCAAGGAGAAACACCAAATAGGTATTAACTATCAGACCTGTGGATTTTCTAGGGCCTTATAAAGAAGGCCAGTGACACAAAAAATGGCTTGGGTATTCTGTTAGCTTGTCCATGCCAACTCTCATAGTCCAATACATTAGAGTAGTCTCCATAAGGCCAAATTCTCTCTCCCTGCCTGTTGTCCCCCCTTCCTCCCCTCCCTGCCCATTTTCCCAGTATTTTAATCTCCTTCTTACTAGTCATCATCTAGGACTTCAGTAGTTCTTCCAGAATTTATACTGCAGCCATCTTGGTACAACATTGTTCCAAATAACATTTGCTAAAATATTACCAACTACTGCTAGGTGCAAGGATTACTCTTCTCTTTACGTTTATTATAAGCCTGATAATTTACAGTCGGACAGTTTCTGAAGAATTTTTATATGGTTTACATAGCGAAAGTTTTATTTTTCTTTCCCAGTAGTGATACAATACAACTGTGCAGCAAATAAATATCACAATTAATTTAGTACCTATTTTTAACAAAAATCTGTCTTTTTACTAGTTAAGTCATAGCTGGTGACATCCTACATCTCAGTCTGTAGCAGGATGATTTTCTATAGGTAAAATTGGACATTAAGGAGAAAAAGTAGAATTGATTATGCTGGTAGATGTTGAAGAGAGGCAATATGATGAGAAGAAGAAATTAATAAGCAGTATAGCTTGGAAGACCTTTGGAAGGGTTTGGAAGTTGAGATGAATATGGAAGTAGAGGAAGACAATATTAGAATTAAAAGAATGAAGGATAATTAATGTTTACTCTTTCAGACAAGACCTATAGAGTGTGTTTTAAGGTAGAGTGTTTCTTAAATGTCTTCCATTTTAGACTCTCAAGAAAAAAAAATTGAATTCTCTTATGATGTCGAAATAATGATATAAATGTTCATAATTTTAAACTTAAAAGAACCCAAATAAAACACAGGTAATCTGAACAGAGTATTACTAGATTAATATTTGCGGATTAATTATCATAAACATTTGAGAACATTTACGTAAAGAGTTATTAGAAACATAAATTCACATTTTCTTTGTAAAATAGTGAATATGTAATTTAAACACAATTTTTTCTCCCAAGTAAAACAGCAGCCACGGTACATTCGTGGCGTCTATGGAAATGCTGTAATATTACTAGGATAATATAGTATCTGGACAATTTCTAACTATTCTGAAGTTATAAATAGGTTATGGCTTGGTTGTATCTTAAAGCAGTGAGAGATAGGAAAGATTCTCTTAGTTTGAAAAGGAAATTCTATCACTTCGTGTTTATAGGAAAGAGTTGACCTGCTGGCTTAGATTCTCTGGTGAAGAAAGCACTACGTACCCTTGCCCGGCAAGGTGATGTAGCCAGTCTGGGAGACTCCACAGGGTAGTGGCACCCTCTGCTACTGGTGAATTGCCTTAACTTTTTTTCTGTAATTCATCAAAGCCTGCCACCCTCTGATTTCCCACCAAGTCTTCTATTACTCTGTTAAGCTATATGCAATAGTAAACAGCTGGCATAACTTTGAATCAATTTAAAAGTCTTTAGAATACAACCATGGGAAGAGCTTGGAATGTCTTTGCAGCTCTCAAGTAAGTACATGTTTAACCATAGCTAAGAACTTAGCCTTACATATTTTTATACAGGGGTAGATCCTGAGATCCTGGTATCGTGGTTTTGATTGGTATCTTAGGGAGTAGGTGAGAAAACCTGTTCAAGTCAGGTACTCATCCTATGCTTGGATGGCGCAGAGCTCTAATCCTCGCCTCTCCAGAAGAAAGCCAATACATACATCCTGTTGTATTCCACGTCCATCTACCAAATTGTTTGCTGCCCATCTCTTACCCTCCTATTACATATCTCACTTCAAATAACCCTATACCTTCAAAAGCTTTATGCTCTGTTCAAGTTACTAACAGTACCTTGAATGATTTGAGACTTAATACTTACTTCTGCATGCAGAACTTCATGCTGTGGTAGGTTTCTCTAGTGTGTCAAGAAGAATCTGGGCTATGGTGGGCAAGACACTGTGCACACCGCTAAGGGTGAATCCTCCAAGTTGGCACTAGAGTTGGAAGGCTGTGGAAAAGTTTGCATTGTTGATAGTTCTATTGTTCTTGTCCTAGTCCTACGCCTTAGCATTATTCTTTAACTTTTCACATTAGTAAATATTTTTGATTTTGGGTGGTTTTCTTTCTGATATTTTTTGAAAAAAAAAAAATTACCAGACTCTAGCTATTATGGTGGCATACAAAGCCCCAAAGAAACTCACAGACAGTCTTTTTATTGGCTTATGAAAGTACACTGCAAAGATTAGTAAGCCTCACATATTTTAGGTTTTACCTGGTCATCTTCTCAGTCTTTTAAGAAGATTCAAGTCATACATTTTGACCAATAAAGACCAAGTGGCCTGAGAATATGATGTGGGAATTTATGGAATATGTTGCATTTCATGGCATTCTAGGCATGCTACCAAAGACATAAAATAGCCTACTGGTAGAACCCTCTCTGAAAATTTTTTGTATATTGTTGTGGTTTGTGATAAGCCTTTGGCAATATTACGAGGAATTGCAAATTCTGAGGTGTTCCTATTGGATAACGAGAATTAAATACACCTTCCTTAAAAAGTACAGAAGAATTAACATTTACATATTAGAGAAGAAGGACGTTTGTTCCAGAGAGAGGCATACTCTTGATGTTACTTAAGGAAGCATATTTGGGTTACCTAATTAACTGTGAAGTCACACAATGGAGAAATAAATTTCCTGTTACCTGAATGGCAACAGACAAGCTAAAGTTACCTTAATCTTTCCAGTAAAATAGTCATTGTCTTTTAGCAGTTAAATAGCCTGTTGAGTTCTCATGACGTGTACATAATGATTTATGTTCACCAATTTCTTGCTTTTTGCTGGCCTGCTTCTTTTATGACCTCTATGGTGAAAATTATATTTTCAGATACATTTTTCTGTATAACTTATTTACCATGTTCATGGTGGAACTTGGAGACTACATCTGCTCTCTGGAATGCTTATATTTGATATGCTTCCTTTTCAACGGAGGTGGGGAACAACTGTGCAGAAGGTGCTGCTGTAACTCTAAGCAGACAAATGCTTCTGTACCCTACAATGTTAAACATACCAGATAGCTGCATTAGAAGACAGTCAATGCAGTAGTTGCTACTGGGCACAGTGAGCCCCAATTCTCTGACTGCTGGATTAGTCTATTGTGAAAAATGTTGATCGATGTCCCATGAATAGATATTTTTTAATGATAATAATAATTGTAAAATCAATAACACTTTGAATTCTGCATATGGCACAAAAAAACTTAGAAACTTTTAAGAGATAGTATTTTACATAAAGGCTATATACCAATAAAGAGCATATAGTAATTTGCTAAGTCATTGTAAATAATAAGTCAATGTTCATAACTGAGGATGAAAGTGGATGTCTGAAATTGCCTTGAGAAAGGGACCATTGACTACTGGCAACTGCGTTGTTCGAAAAGGTATTCAATTATGTTATCGAATGTTGTATTATTGATTTTTAAACTGAGTAGCTTTAGCGTGAAATGCCTCCCACTTAACATGGTTTATCTTTGTTCATGACTTGTTGATAAACAGCTCCTATATAGAAAAGGAACTTATATTTCCACTTGAAAGACACAAATACAGTGATTTTTTACAGCCTGCAGGAGAGATGGGAAGGGACTGTTTATCAGGAGTGTAGTGATGGGACGAGGGGTAACGGTTCTAAGCTGAAAGAATGGTAGATTTAGATTAGGTATTAGGAAGAAATTTTTACTGTGAGGATGGTGAGTCACTGGCACAGGCTGCCCAGAAAAGTCATGGAGGCCCCATGCCTGGAGGTGCACAAGGCCAAGTTGGATGAGGCTGAGTAACCTGATCTAGTGGAAGGTGTCCCTGCCCATAACAGGAGGATAAGAACTAGATGGTCTTTAAGATCCCTTCCAATTAAAAACTGTTCTATGATTCTATGATTTACTTTCTCATGAAATAGTCTGAGTATGTTAGATATATAAACTGCTTTTCCAGGCTGATTGCGGCTTCTGACCAAAATACACTTCTAACAATATGAATAAGCATCCTTTACCCCCTTGCCTTTTCTCACAGTTGTAGGTTAAGGTTCCTTATCAATAACTACAGATTCTCTTTGTGGTTCTCATGCTATACAAAAGGATTTTATTGCCATATTACTTAACTGAGTGGCTGAAGTAGATCAAAATGAAACAATATCTTGTTTTCCAAGTGTTCATAATTAGTTTGAGATCTATTTTTCTGACCTATAAAACTTTTATTCTATTTAGTATTGACTGTGTTTGTTACGTAATACTTCCCTTTTGCTGAAAAATTCATAAACCTAGTAGAGTATTAAGGACCACTTCCATTCATAGTACCCACTAATGTTGTAGGAAAGAGTAGAATTTGCTTGTAAATGTGTGTATTGCCTTCAGAGGCTTGGAGAGTTGGGGTTGTTCAGCCTGGAGAAGAGGAGGCTCCAGGGAGACCTTACAGCGGCCTTCCAGTACCTGAAGGGGCTACAGAAAATCTGGGGAGGGACGTTTTACAAGTGCATGTGGTGATAGGACGAAGGAGAATGGCTTTAAATTGTAAAGGGGAAGATGTAGATTAGACATTAGGAAGAAGTTCTTCACAGTGAGGGTGGTGAGACACTGACACAGGTTGTCCAGGGAAGCTGTAAATGTCCCCTACCTGGAAGTGTTTGAGGCCAGGTTGGATGGGGCCTTGAGCAACCTGGTCTAATGAGAGGTGTCCCTGCCCATGGCAGGGGGATTGAAACTAGATGGTCTTTAAGATCACTTCCAACCCAAACCATTCTATGATTTTAGGGTATTACAATGCTTCTAAAATTATAGACATATGTAACTTCAAAATCAATGACCAAGGCTCTGATCCTGCTTATATGTGCATAATGGTTATCATGCACTGTGGGTAATTCCACTAGTTTCATACTAGTTAAGCAAAAAAAGAAGCACATGCAGAGTCTTTAAGACCTAACAGTACCATGGAGTAATTTGCATGTAGCCATCAGGTATTTGCCAAGAAATCTGTGAGAGGATATGATGATGCAATTTAATAGGGTCTGAGAAAAGCCTGGAAGCAAGGTAGAATAGAATTTGTTTATCAGTTGATTTTTTTGTTTGGTTTGGTTTTGCATAATATTACAATAGATTAATATGCTTTGAGGTCTCATGTGACTGTCTGCAGGTTCCAAGAAAATACTGTTTTCTTCTTGGCTGCTTTAATTTTTGACAGTTTTGTTTGTGTTTTTCCTTTGAATTACTGGAATTTGGATTCATTGTTGGGGAAGGTAAACTGGACCTTATAGGAGTATTAAAATAGCGTGTCTTGTTCGTGTGTTTGAGCCAAGCTGATCATCAAATTTGCTGCGAAGATGAAATTTTCCTCAAGGCAGGCTACTAGTGACCTACCTTTTCTCTGCAATATGGTCATGTTCTGCTTTCTAAGATTATGGGAGAGTTTAATTTCATTAAATTCCTGCTGCTAGTGCAAGAACTGACACTGGTGTTACAATTCTCAGAGTCCTCCTGTAATGAACTGTAGGTTAGACTTGTTCTTCTAATGCAGGTCTGAAGCAGCTTGGTGGTTAGCTGCCTGTGTTTTGTGGAGTAGGTGTTAGATAAATCCTGAACTGAGCGTCTGTTACAAGGCTTTCTGTCATGACAGGCATCTGGATTCTGATAAGGTCTGGTCTTCATTTTTGAGATTTTTGCCCTATAAACCATGCTGTTAAAGAGAGAAAAGATGCTTTTGTCAGCTACATGTAGAGTTTTCAGGAATATTTTCTAGATTTTTAATACCATTCTATCATACAGATAAAGGTAATAAAAAAGTGCTTATCACTGTGACTAAGGTCCAAAGACTTAAGTAAGACGTGTATACTATAACTATGTGGCCTCCCAAACACGTCATCTTTCAAAATTATTCTAGATTTATGAACATTGTTCTCTAGTGAAAACAGTGGAGTAATTATAACCTAGTGGTGAGTAGGTCTTTTAGGTCAGCTGTGCTTATGCTAATGGTTCAGACAAGGTATTTTTCTTCTCCTTCCCGTCTGGCTCGTTAAATATTTAAGATACAGAGGAACCTATTATGGGAACTTGGGGTCTTTTATTGGCTTTATGAATGCGTTTGCATATAGAGGACTTGTGCTATTAACTTTTTCTTCATTTTGGTCTGTTACACATTCCAATATTATCTGTATTGCTTGTGCTTCCAGCAGATATCCTTCCATTATTACCTGTCGTATCCCCTTCTAGAAGATGAGAATGTGTACTCTATTACATATTTATTGACAGCCATAACTTTTGAAATCCAGTTCAGGCACCTCTGCCTTTCTTAAGTAGGATTGTAATATGCAGAGTTCAAGACTTTAAAGCACCTGTAGCTGGCTGTGAGTTTGTTTTGTAGATATTGTATGTAACCAATGAACTGAAATACACTGTTATTTCCTGATATAGAGTGTAGTTATCTCTGAGCCTAGGGAGTTATCTTCTAACACACTGTTATTCCTACTTGTCTACTTGTCTATCTTGATGTATTTCTCATGTTGTTTTATTTTTATTATTATCTCTTAATATAGACTCGGCTAGATTTGATGTAGCTACTGCATTTGCTAAATTTAGTAATATCCTCTGGGATCTAATTTTTCTCTTTTGAATCTTCTTGCACTCATAATTCCTGATCTTTTTCTGAGTGAGTACAAATTCTGTACTTCAAGCTGGAAAAATGGACTGTCTGCTACTAGAGGACTCAAAGTACTGGCACTTAGGAATTGCTGATCTGAAATCATTCCTCTAATTTAATATCCTGACAAGGTGGTAGACTTCAATGTTGCTACAGAATGTGTTCTTTTTTTTATTTCTAAAGGGATAATTTTACTGGGCTTTTTGTAGTCCTTCTGGGACAATGAATTACACAATGGCCCAGATGTAACAAGCAATATAAGTGTGGTAGTCATTAAACTAAATTATTGCAGTCATCCTTACTGTCCTTAATCTGTTATGGGTTTTTTCCGTAACAGTTTTTTCCATGCAGGGTTTTTTTTGGGTAGGCATGGTTATAAATTTTGTAATAAATTAAGCTAGTAAGTACTAAAATATAGAATACTTTCATGGAATGAATGTAATGAAACAAATTTTCTCTTTCTAACTGGGAAAACATGTTAGAAACCTCCATAGCAATTCACTATTGTCAGAATATAAACAACTTTCTATATTTTTCATTTCAGTGATGTTATGTAAAAAAGGGTAATTATTTGCATTTGCTTTATGCAATTGCTTTGTCTGTTTTTATTTTTTATCCATTATGGCTCGTTTTATGAAATTCTTTTTGTTAAGAAAAATTAAGGAAACACTAGCCTCTTTTCTAAGTATCTTTATGGTTTCTGAGATAGAATAGCAGTTGCTCTGTCAGTGTCACACTGTTTATTTTAATCTCTGAATTAATTATCTTGTTGCTAGGCAATTCTCCTTCATAGTTTTAATGGAAATGACTAATTCAGTGTGCTCTC
Organism: Tapera naevia; assembly: GCA_033556795.1. Classification (NCBI taxonomy): domain Eukaryota; kingdom Metazoa; phylum Chordata; class Aves; order Cuculiformes; family Neomorphidae; genus Tapera; species Tapera naevia. The sequence goes on along the minus strand of JAUMJJ010000172.1, from coordinate 7,887,878 downwards.
TTTTCAGAATATGAAATCGTTTGCTTTAAAACTGAAACTAGATTTCTCTATGACATAATGCTTGACAAATACTCGTATTGGTGTACAATTTTATGACTATCACTAATAAAATATCCACATTTCTGTTATCCAGTCTTACATTTCTTGCACATTACAATAAATATAAGGTTTTCAACAGAGGCAGAATCAGGCTTTTATGTGTGTGTAGAGTATAAATATCTGCTCTAATGTCTGACATTTTAGAAATCTTTAAAGACAGCTTATGGACCTGGTTATGTAGTATGTATTTGGAGCTGGTATCAGTTTAACCTTTTTACATCTTCAGTGGCAATGGTGCTGTGTGTCTCAATTACTCAACTTGCAAGTACATTCAGCAGGTTTTGCTTATAGCAGCATAGGGAAGTTTAGAAATAGGTATGACAATTCAGAGTAATAACTGTTTGTTATTAAGGAAAACCTCTTAACAGCCTGTAGTTCTGGAGCTGTTTTTCATACTGGAAAAAATATAATGCCTTAGGACAGATTTTTTTTAAACTTTAAAATACTGTTTTCTGCTGTTCCAATACTATTCTTATTTAAGGACAAATAATAAATGAAAAATAATTGTGTAGGTTCCTCGATGTGAGGGTAGGACAGAAGTGTAAGCCTCGTTTATTTTGTTATTATCAGCTATGCTTTTGGCTCCTCTGAGCTACTAGCTAGTGAAATACTGTCTTCTGTTATCTCCATTCCACTCTTGCGTTTCCATGATGGTGAACTACATGTCTTGGAAATTAATTAAATCCATGTATCCTGTGGGCCAGAATGCCAGTGACTTGGCCTAGTAGGCTCTGTGCTAGTGATATTGGTTCAAGGTTTATTAGCTCAGTTTCTCTAGCCCAGAGTATCGTTCTGTATGTTTAAGAGCTCTTTATTTTCCTTTTCCTTAGTTTATAGTAAACTTGTCTTACTGATAGTGGCCACCTTTTTGGTACAGTTAGTGCACTTAGGACCACAGGAGATTTGGCTTATCTGAATAATTTATTGCCATCAAAGGCCTAAATGATGAGTCTAATTTTGTCCAGTTCAAAGCCATAATATTTTATCAAGACAGAGAAGGCTGGGAATGCTATTTATTTTAATGAACATGGATTAAGTATACAGTCATTGCAGTATCTATTAATACAACTAGCTCTGGCAAAATCTTCCAATTACTGGCTTACAACTAATTAGAGTTGATGTTGCTGTTAGATAGGCAACAATACTATGCTACTTTTGAGATTTGAAGAAAAACACCTTCAAAAAATCACACAATTACAAGTATTTTCAAGACTTTTCAGAAGAATATTGGGGCATTGGAGAGATGGAGTGGAAGATAGGTCATTCAGTTGTATTCCTGATACAACAGTGAGCTTTTATTCAGTCATTTGTTATATATGCGCTAATAAGTAGGGAAGGCAGCAAGAATGTTTGCAACTGTAATGCTAATGTACAATGCAAGTAAGAAGTTGAATCATTTATATTCAATATATACTTGGGAGACCCACTCACTGTTTTGTAAATGAGAGGTGAAATATGCAGCCAAAATTCATAAGATTATATTCATGTTAGTGAGCTCTCCCAGCTCGTCATAATCTGTTTTCCCAATTAAAGAAAGCAGTACTGAGATCATAGTTTTCAGTTTGTGAAACTGGGTTATGAAACTCCTATAACAGAAGCATAAAAATATTAATGTGGGTGAAAGCAAACCTATAGGGGATATAAAATAAATTTCTTAATGAACATATGCCATAACACCGGTTGTGTGGGGCAGAACACTTGTATAAACTGTAAAACCAACTGATGTTGTAATAACATTACTAATATCAACAAATAGGGTACAAACAACAAACCAAAAATCCCATCAAAGACCTTCCCAAGGTAGTTCCAGTAGTACACAGCTTCAATAGGTACAAAAGTTGGACCTTTGTCCAATATATGAATTCTCAGTAAGAGTGCACAGTGAAGAGGAGGAGGTGTGTCACAGCAATAAATTCTATCATGCGTGGTAATTCGAGGAATGAGATTGTTATGAAATAGTGAAGGTATGAAAAGTTATATAATTGGATTAAAAATTAAGCTCTTCTTTGAGCCAATAATTTATGAATTACTGTTTTAGAGATTAGGTTTTGTGAAAATTATTAGGATATAATTTAAGATTCTGGACTGAGATGTGAAAGATCTGAAACTGATTACCTATATAGTTTGTATGTTTCAGTTTGAACTACAGAAATTACAACAAAATTGTTTGTGTCCTTGAACAATCTTGTTGTAACTTGTGTCTTAGTTTCCCATCTGTGAAAAGCCGTATGGGACGTACATAAACTTTCATTCCTTCCAACCATTCTAACGTTTATTTCTTTAGTAGGTCATAGTCTCCACATTTCTACAATGGGAATCTCATCTTGTCTGAGGCCTCTAGATGGTAAAGAAAGATGAAGTATGCCAGGGAATCTGTACTGATTTGTAAATTATTTATTAATTAATTGCAGCCATTATATGTACTTTGCTATTAAGGGTGGAGTATGGGGCAGTTGAAGTATCTTTTCTGTCCCACTTCAGTTTCTAGCTGAATATGTTATTTAAATGAGCAAAAGTAAAGGAGTTGCAATCTTTATGCAAGTGTCATATGTGTAGTTAAAATGAAGAGTGACAGACCTTTGATTTTTAGCAGTGACATAATCTAAGGCAGAATGCTGCGATATACATATGGTGTACGTCTGTGCAGTATGCCAAAGGAAGGAACAGTTCAGAAAGTTGTTAGCTTCAACCCCTTCAGAAGAACTGGATTTCTTAGTGATAACAGACAAATGATATGAAAAGTTTAGGACAAATATGATTCTACTAGGCATCAGTGTGTCATTTTACAGTAGTGATACCCAACAGTGACCAGTTGGCTTGTGTTTGCTTGCTTGCTTGTTTAAAACAAAAGATGCATTTTCTTCAGAGGGCTTTTTTTTTTAGGAAGATTAATGCAACAATTTCAGCTAATGAAATGTTGAAAAGTTTGTTCTATGTTTGACAGCAGAAAACTTTGTGTTAGCAGCTTATGGTGAGCTATAACTCCAAATACAAAGAAAATTTTGAGCTGAAGTACATAAGGAGATTAGCAGACCTAACTCTTAATAAAAATATACTTGAAAGACTGTTTCTTAAATGTGTCTGCTTTATTTGAATGCATTTGTTGTACTGTCCATATTGAGACACTCCAAGTTCTCCAGTGGTGTATGGGATGTGGTCCCGTCATGTCACAGTACATCGAGTCTCTACCCAGAACTTATTATAAGTGCCACAGCATCTAATAAATCTTAATGGGAAGAGTACACTGTGAGCTCTGCACGACAAGATTTATTTTTGCTACTTAAGCCATGTTATTTAAATGGTATTTATAGGTCTTTCTTTAATGCTGCTGTCTGCTAACAAGATGTTTGCTAGATATATTGTTGAAATAGGCAGCCTTGTGTGTGCCCCTCCTTTTTTTGTAAGTTTGAAGTCTTCTTAAGTATCAGAACCCAAAATTAATGTAATATGCACAAAATAATCATCAGGCACATTACAAAAGCAAATTTCTGGCCTTCATGATTTCAAAGAAAAAGTTATTCTTACTATTACAAATCTAACATATTCTTTCAATAGGATATAGATTATATGGAGACTCAGAGTGCTGATACCACTTTCAGCATGCATATGTCCTATCCTCATTTTCATTTGCATGCTTCCAAATAACTTGAAATGGGGATTCTTTTTCTTTTTCAGTTGTAAATAGGAGTAGCCCTCAGGTTTTGCTATATTAGTTTTAGGGTCAAAGCACATGGTTGGCCTAGCCTTTGCCACTAACATACTGAATAACAATGAAGGGCAATTCTGACCTCCTTGGGCTCTGACTGGTGACATTAAATATTCAAGATTAGAATGACTGAAAGCAATGTCAACTATTACAAACTTCCCTAGATACTAAAATAAAAAGGAAGGATTTATTAAAAATGAAACAAATGAAGTGTAAGACATGAAGGTCTCTGAAGTTAAGCTGTCTAGTATGTGGGTTGAAGAAAATGAGTTGAATTTTATCTTCAACATCCAGTCAAGAATTGTAATAGCAGGGTAAGCTTGCTAGAGAACAATAATAATAATGCTAATAAGTCTGTTTACTGAAGCACTGACCCATGTACCGCGTGACGTGAGTCCTATCACTACTATTATTTCCTTATGCTTTGGAGAACAAAATAAAATGCTTTTTAAAAGTGTATCTCAAGGGGGTGAGGGGAGGAAGACGTATGGCTTTGTTTCTGAGGCTAAGTTATTTGTCTTAAGAGTGCCCATGGGAAGTGACTTCCCTAGCCCTTCAGCGAAGGAGTTGGAACTCTCCTATTGCTGTGCATTTAATTTTTTACAAATTTAGTACAAACCCATGAAATGGCATTTAGTAATTCAAAATTTTTTGAAAATGATTATTATTTTCAAAATTCTACCTAATATTATGGCATTTTCTTGGGAAGGCTAAAAGTATTATCATTTTTTGCTTGATTTTTTTCCATACAGAAGTGTAGTACTTTCTTTATATTGTGACATATATAGAAAGCTATTTGTCCATAAATATTGCTGTTCCTGGGAGACAGATATATTGTTGGAAGAAGCAGTAAATATATGGCAGATTGATTTAGTCATAAAGAGTGCTTTTCTGAGCCCTGAGTAGAGGCAGATGAAGTAGTAGTAAAAGGTACTCAGAAGATAAATGTAACATGAGCTTGCAGTCTTGGGCTGTAGAGCATGGTAGGTTGTACTAGCTATGCAATAATCATTGTACTTTCTGAATATAACTAAACTATAGTTGCCAGAAAAGCAGTATGTATAACATTTTGCAGAACAGTTTGGTGTTCTGAGTTCTGTGGAACAAATTAAGTCCTATAAATGATGACGGGCAGAGCTTCAAAAAAGATTTTGAGGATAAATGTGTTTTATAGAATATCTGCCTTTGTGAAGCAAGTGTTAGGCCATTGCATTTCAAAGTCATGATATGAAAGAAACCAATAAGGATTCCCGTGCTAGCATCATGAGTAGAGCACCGTTGTATGTTGGTGTTTGTTGCCAAGCAAAATTAGGAGAGAGGAAAATGGAAAGTGACTGCAGCTTTCTCACGCTCCACTGTTCAGCATAGCTAAGTGGATCTGGGGGTGAACTAGTCTGGAAGAAATAAATGATTGCAGTTATTCATTACCACTGGCGAACAAAAGAACAATAAAAGAATGAAGAGAACTTTCATCATGAGGGAACTTTGAGCAGATATGCAGTACATTAGGTGGCTGCTGCCTGGAGTTGTATAGCATGTCTGCTTATGTTTTCAAATTTTCAAAGGATGAAGTAATAGGGATTATATGAAAATATTAATCTTAATACCATAAACGTATGATACATCTTGAAATGCTAAGTAGACACATTTTGAAGGCACAGGAACCAGAAAAAGAGTGAAAAAAAAAATACAAGCAAGCACCTTTAAAAAACACAAACCAAAACAAAAAAAAGCCCCACAACTTGTTTTAAGCAGCATATGGGAGTCTTATTTTCCTGTCTTTACAGTTTATGGCAATTAATGTACTCTTACACAGTTAATGTATGATAAGAACATGATGATGATGATGATAGAAAGGCTTGTGACCCTACTGCAGCTGCTGCTTGGGTGAGAGCTGTCTTTTAGCTGTTTTATTTCACCTAAGTCATGGACATTCTGGCTTCTGAAGCAGGTAACAGAATGGCTATTCAGAATATGTAGTCAGAGGCTCTGCTTACAGGGATGTTGTAAAATACATCGGGGTTTGTAGAAACGGAGTATGTGAGGTTAGGTCATTACATCAGTTCAATGAAAACCTGCACTCCCAGCAGCTGTATGGCGAAGTACATCTGTTGGGTCAGAGACTGTCAGGGCTATAGGTTGTTACATGGAGTGGGAGTGTGGATAGCCACTGGAGTTGCCAGTGGCTGGGAAATGAGGTAACTGGATGGATTGGAAGTGTTCAATGTAGAAAGAGTTGCTGGGAAAGGAGGATCTCCATCTTTTATTCTGTGTCTAGGGGATGCGATATGATGTCAACATGATATTTTACTCCCTTTTGCTACTGAAGCAACAAGCTGAGAGAAGGAAGCGAGAATCACTTTTTGGTCAGAAGGTGTTTCTGTAGTAGTTACACTGGAGCTGTGCAAAACTGTGTTGAAGGCAGCACTGGCACTCAGACTTTAGCCACGGAGGAAGTCTTGAGGACTTTAGCATTTCCCCCAGGCAACAACAGAAGAGAGACAGAAAATGCTAGGTCTGCTTCTAGCTGAAGAGTTCCTATGAACTCTTAGTGCTGTATCACTGTCTACCTTGCAGTACTGTATAGGACGTGCACATTAATTTTTATAAAAATATTGTTCTGCTTTGGGCAGTTACTCGAGTATAATTCAGTTCTGCAACTGTTCTTCAATGATGCTTGCCAAAAGTTGAGTACTTCATGTGCAGTAAATCATAAAACGTTCCTTTAGTACAAACGAGTGGATTATCTTATTTTTACTGACTTTTGCTTTGAGAAATGATTTTTTTACTGTTGAGAGTATTTTGGCGCTGTTTCTCATGGAGATAAAGGGCGTTAGACTGGTATGTGCTGGGAGTTTTCACTGAGCTGCTAACAAGTTAAAGAGGCCAGACTTGTGTAGGGGAGGCTTACCTAACCGTGAAAGCAAACAGTAGAATCTGATTTTTACCTTCCGGGTGTGGTTTGAGAAATCTGAAGTAGTACTCCTGTGGACATTGATGTCAAATGATTATTTGAAAAGCTCCACTTCTGTGGAGGCAAAAATTCTGAAATCATTCTCACAATGATTCTCATTTAAGGATGTGTTGAGGAGAAACCTGGGCACCTTGTAGCCACTGGCAGAGGAAAATGGAATAATACTGAAGGAGAAAAACCTGTAAGCTTTGTGTGTCCTGAAGTTGTGAAAGCAGATTGGGCTGTGTAAATTCTTACAGGATTGCCAAGAGTTGGAAAGCATAGTGAGCATTTGCAAACCAGCAGATAATACCTCTTCACCAAGGCACTGTTAAGTTTGGTACATTATTCAATCAGTTCAGCGTAGTTCTTCCAATGTCCTGTTTCACGGAGATGCAGGAGAAGCTGTTTTGTGCCCTGGCTGACGTGGTCTGGGCTCCTGACGGCATTTATTCCACAAACACAACAAATCTCCACTAAGTGTGTACCACAAATTTCATGGACCAAGTCTGAATGAATTTTTAGGAATATTTCAGAGAGCAGATCTCCGAGATTATGCCTGTCTCATTGTAATTTTCAAGTAACCCCTGTAAGGCCTAAAAGAGATCCGAAAGTTGTTAAAGGAAAAGCTTGCCACATTTCCCACCCCTGAGAGCAAATTAATGTATTTTCCTTTAACTTGAATGGTTGGAATAGTGGGAGACTTTTTGGCTATAACTCTAAAAGTTGCAGCCTAGAGGGACACTATACATGGCCAATTTCATCCTTAATAATTGATTCTGGAAAATTAGTAAATAAACCAGTTTTAAATTGGAAAATATTGGCATAATCATGGAAGTCCCTATGGCCAAAAGAAGTTGATTATTAGGAAGAGAGGAAAGGAGTGGGAAAAGCAAATAAACAACAGATCTGTATCTGTGTTACAGGTGGGGAATATCTGTGAAGAATGAGAGGTTACGAGTTTGATAAATATGTATTCGTTTAAGTATTAATAATTTATGTGGCTTTGTAATATTCTGATATTTGAGCAGCAAATACAGAGATTAATTTGCTGTGTAGGGAACAAGGCAAGATTACAAACAAAATGAGTCCTCCTGGGAGATAGCAGTTACGTTACTTTTGCAGTAGCACGAGCCTAGGGAGCACTTTGAAGATATGACAGATTTCAGATTTGTAATAATTCTGGCAAAAACCCCCAAAGCTATAAAGACTGAGTGCTCACTAATGCGGGATAGAAAGTGGAAAGGGTTGTGTGTGGTTCACTATCTCTATAAGCTAACTGATCTATTAGACAATACAGCAGGTATATTACATATAACCTAGAATTTCACTTTTTGATGCTGCATTTTCTGGAATAAAGTTTTCACCTTTAAGTTCGTGTGGTATCAGTGATCTCAGAAAGGAACATTTCTCAGAAAGGAACATTTGTATTCCACTCTACTCCCCTGACAATACGTTTTTAAGAAAGGGTATGTTATAAGGACACTATGGGTTTTCTGCAAGCCAGACTGGGTTTGGGAAACATCAGTTGGAAGGTGTGAAGTGATAAGTGCTAATGAGAAAGATACAGCAGAGAACTAGTCCCAGAATTTTGGTAATATCAAATTGCTACAGTAGAGATTCTTATAGCCAGGCAACTAATACACATGCATAAAATATTAGTAGTAAACATATAAATAAGCTCTTTGTGGTTTGAAAAATAAACTCTTAGTGGTTTGAAAACTAGCCTATTCTACGGATAGAGCAGAAGGCTGCAGCTATTTTTTGCTCTCTGCATGCTTCCTTAGATAATTCCATTTGGTAACTGGTGACACATGCCTTTAAAGAAATTGTTGACTTTCATTTAAAGTGACAGGGTAATATTGCTAAGAAGCTAAAGAATGAAGGTAAATAAATATTAAATATATATTTTTGAAATTGGTGATTTGCCATTATGTATAATTAGTTCTCTTGATAGTTGCCAGTCTCTTCAAGGAAGTTATTTAAATTGGAATAATCTATTTGCAGAGAATGAGAGAACAGAAGGGAACTGGGAAACGAAGAGGGGGAAGCTTTTTGAGCATGTCTGTGCTAATATATTTCTGAAGAGGGAGAACAGCATGGGAAACCTGGAACTAACCTGCACATAGTTAATTTTTAAATATAAATCCATGATGTAAGTCCATTACAGAAGTCACTGTTTTTTTTAATGATTTCCTCCTACAATGGCTATCTAGATAAATACATTGTAAATTAACCATTATATTCTTATATCTTGGAAAAATATTTTTATGTTTTGGTTCTGCTCAGTTATAGCCAAGAATGTCATACAAAAAATATATGTAATTCCCATTACTATTACAGCAATATTGACTTAGGTTTGTGAACTTAGTTAAAAAAATAAATACAGAAATATTGAGTACAGATTATTATGGCAGAAATTTCTCCTTTAAAGCCACGAATACAGTGGAGGATTAAAAGGCATTACAGCTAACTCTGTTTATAGTGTTCTGGCCTTTCAAACTGACTAAGATTTTGTTCCAGACATCTTTGTAGTTCAGTCTCTGGGATTTAATCTCTGTAATGTGTTACACTCAGTATTGTCCCAGTGAATTTGTTGACAGACAGTAAGTGGGTCACTGCATTGAAAAGCGCGATGTAAGCCCCAAGTTCTCCCTGGTCGTTGGCAAGGCAACCACAGTGGTCCATGAAACATGCGCAGAGCGGGCTCCTGGCCTGCCGCTCTCAAATGGTGTCACTGGAGGGCAGGTAGGGAAAATCGCTCGGATGCTGAAACAGGCAGCAGATTCTTCTCTATTTTTTTTAATCTATATATTGTCTTGCAGCGGTGGTCACAGAGGGCAGAAATACAAACTTATAAATAAAGCAATGCACAGCAATCTACACTGTATATTAGGGCTCTGTTCTTCAGTCTGGGGAGATTGAATACATTATACATCAGTTGGATCTAGTTGTTCTAATGTATGACAGAAGAAAGATAAATATTTCATAAGTACTTTAGATCTTGCTCTAATCTGCCGTTCTCTTCTGCCCTCCTCCACACGTCCCTATAGAGAAGCAACTGCTAAGTGCTGTATTCCATGAATCTATAAATAAGCAGTATTCTGTATGTGCTGGAATTCTTATGTATAGTGCTAGTTCACACTCTTCATTGACTGTTTTTTCATTTGTACTGGTTTTGTGGTTTTTTTGAAGGCCTAGTGTTAGGGGATAGTTGAGGACAGAGAACTGCCCTCGCTTACAGGCACAAAAAGGAGGATAAAATCTGCAGACTGCCAGTTTCATTGTCCATCATACATTCTTAATTTTTCTGTTTCCTTGGGTTGTTTAAAATGAGCAGTTTGGAGATAGTTTTGTCTAAGAGCAGATTAAGTGATGATGAGGAAAAAAAAAGAACTTTGGTTTTCTCCAAGCTAAATAAATTCTGCAAATTCTTCTGCTTCTTGTTCAGTGTGATCCAGATTGTGACAAGTCATGCAACGATGGAAGAAGAAAATGAATATAACTTGTGCAATCGCTGAATTTCTCAAGATTCATTTATTTCCTATCAAGAGGTCTCATTTTCATGGACTTTTTTTTTCAGAGGTGAAACCACCTCCTAATTGCCTTAAAAATCTTAAAAACTTAGAATTTTGAAGTGATGAGAAAATAAGTAACTGAGATTAAGTTAAATTCAATAGTTTAAACTTTTCTAGTGTGGAAGAAGATGTTAGAATCACATAGGATACTATTCTGTACCACAGTAGGGTAATAGTAATTACATTACTAATAATACAGTAATAGCAATACTAGTAATATCACTAATAGTAGTAAGTAGTCATTACGGTATGATGTAGTAATACTATAGTATGTTGTCAAGAAAGCATGATGTAGATTCATGGTCTGTAGATAGCTTTAATATTTCATTTGCTTCAGTATATGCAGATGTTCCAATGGTATTTTGAAATAAAGCTGAAGTGAGTCATACAGCTGGGATTGAAGTCTCTTCTTGAGTGTTTGCAGTGACATATTCTTGCTATCCTTATAGACAGCAGCTAAAACTGCAGTTGAGTAAAAAACACGCATGCACAGCCAGCTTTATTTGCAGTCCCCACAGAGTAGACTCTACATAATTAATAGCAATGAGACTTAAAAGCAAATGGAACCATGCATGATTTTTACGCAAGTGAAATAAATTTGAAGTCTGTGCCTACACAAAAATTTCAAACAAGGAAAGAGAAAATCCCTTATGTCTTGTTGAAAAGGAATTCCGCTTTGTCCCATCAACATATTTAAGAGTGTGTGGGAAAAAAACATATGAAACTAGACTTCAAACATATAGTTGATAAAATGCTTCTGTTTCCATCCTTTAAATACAGATTTGCCATTATTGTCAGTTTTGTTCTGATTTAAACAGGTAGAAATTTAGGCTAAATGCTTTCATACTGCACAGTACAGGTTCTTATCTCTCCATAACCTAGGAAACTTCATTTGAAGGTAAAGAAAATTCCAATTAGCAGAGTCATGGCTGATTTAATAGCTTTTCTGAAATGGGTAGAAAGAAGTTTCCAAACTTCCACAAAGATAATATAAATTGCTAGCACTTTCTATTTATTTGCTTCAGTTCAACAGTTATTAACACTTTTATTCTTATAGTAAGTTAAGTATTTTGATTTAGCCAGAGAAATCTGGAGCATAAAGAACTGCCATTGTATCTTCATCTGTGCTACAGATTACTTTAAACCAGGCATCAACATTCAAAATACAGCAGTGATAATTAAATTCATAGCAGTTTCTGAAAAGTAGTCTGTTGATCTAATTAACTGATTGCTACAGCTGATGCTGAACCGTGAGTGATTGGTAGCAGTAAAATACTTGGCAAGAGAAGGGGTATGAAGGGAAAAGAAGGAATTTTCAAATGACCTAAAGATTAAAATCTTTCCCCTGACCAAGTCAAGGCATGTGGAAGAAACAGCTTTGTTAGTGACATTGCTCCATGGGCTGCATATTCATTTGCTTTAGTCAAGTAGCTCGTGACTGGAAGAGTAATTATTAGACTGTTATATTAATGGTCATAAGTAAAAACATCTGTTTTTGTACAATAAAAGCATTATACAGAGCTGAGAGGCAGGTCATGTTCGGTAGATATGACTGTTTTTAAAAAAGAAATGTATTAAGATAGCAATTCCCACAGTTTTCTCAGGGTAGCAGCCATAGAGCTGGTTACAGCAGCAGCAGCCAGCTCTGTTTTGCTGTTCATGCTAATACAGGGAGCCAGACTTCCCTGTGTATTTCACATCTCAAAAAATCCAAAAAACTAGGGACACCAATGGCAGTGCTGCATGTCTGCCCTTGCTATAGTATGTAATCCTTGTCAACTTCACACTTTATATGCTTCCCATCCCCATCAGCTGATCAATATCAATTACTTCTGCCAAAGAGTTAACTCACATTGCATGGTAAACACTCCATTTGTACCTGTAGCAAGGTGTATCTTAAATACTCAGTGGATATCTATATCAACAGATGCACTGCAGTGAGCATGCTGGTGCCAGCTGCCAGTCAGCAAAGTATATAAGGGATGAGGATATCTTTAAATGGTTAAGGAGTAATAACTCTCTCCTGCATCAAAAACACCGAAGTCCCCCAAACCAAACAAGACTAAAAATACTACCACTTTGATTTCTGACAAGTTTTACAGCATAGTTAAATAAAATAACATATTAGTTTTAAATGCATTTTCATATTGAAATTATTTTGATTAAATATTTTACCTATAAGTGAGTATGAAATGTGTGCTTTGTTCTTGGCCTGGCTGTCAAGTTGTTTGATTAGCATACTAAAAGTGAAAGGTATCACAGTATCACAAGGTTGGAAAGGACCTCTGAGATCATCAAGTCCAACCTATAACCCAAAACTAACACCAACACTAACACCAACCCATCACCTAAACCATGGCACTCAGTGCCTCATCCAGTCTCCCCTTAAACACCTCCAGGGTCGGTGACTCCACCACCTCCCTGGGCAGTGCATTCCAATGACGGATCACCCTTTCAGTGAAGAACTTTTTCCTCACATCAAGCCTAAACTTTCCCTGATGAAGCTTAAGTCCATGCCCTCTAGTTCTGTCACTGGTCACCTAAGAGAAGAGACCAATCCCTGCCCGACTACAACCTCCTTTTAGGTAGTTGTAGAGAGCAATGAGGTCTCCCCTGAGCCTCCTCTTCTCTAGACTAAACAGCCCCAACTCCCTCAGTCGCTCCTCATAGGGCTTGTGCTCCAGCCCCTTCACCATCTTCATTGCCCTCCTCTGAACACATTCCAGTATCCTAACATCTTTCCCAAACTGGGGGGCCCAGAACTGGACACAATATTCAAGATGAGGCCTGACCAGTGCCGAGTACAGGGGGACAATAACTTCTCTGGTCCTGCTTACTACACTATTCCTGATGCAGGCCAGAATGCCATTGGCCTTCTTGGCCACCTGGGCACACTGCTGGCTCATGTTGAGCTTCCTGTCAACCAACACTCCCAGGTCCTTTTCTGCCTGACTACTCTCCAGCCACTCTGTCCCCAGTCTATAGCTCTGCATGGGATTGTTGTGTCCAAAATGAAGTACCCGACATTTGGACTTATTAAACATCATCCCATTAGAATCAGCCCAGCTCTCCAATCTGTCCAGGTCCCTCTGTAGGGCCATCCTACCCTCTAACAGATCAACCCTTCCTCCCAGCTTGGTATCATCTGCAAACTTGCTGATGATGGACTCAATCCCCTCATCCAAATCATCAATAAAGATATTAAACAGGACGGGACCCAACACTGATCCCTGGGGGACACCACTGGTGACCGGCCACCAACTGGATGAGACACCATTCACCACCACTCTCTGGGCTCGGCCATCCAGCCAATTCCTAACCCAGCACAGAGTGCTCCCATGTAAGCCACGGGCTGCCAGCTTCCCTAGGAGTCTACTGTGGGAGACAGTGTCAAAGGCCTTGCTAAAGTCCAGGTATACCACATCCACAGCCTTCCTCTCATCCACCAGGCGAGTCACATGGTCATAAAAGGAGATCAGGTTGGTCAGGCAGGACCTACCCCTCCTAAACCCATGCTGGCTGGGCCTGATCTCTTGACCGTTCTGCAGGTGCTGCATGATTTCACCCAGGATTATCTGCTCCATGATTTTACCTGGGACCGAGGTCAGGCTGACAGGTCTGTAATTACCTGGATCATCCTTACGGCCCTTCTTATGGATGGGCGTCACATTGGCCAACTTCCAGTCTTCCGGGACCTCTCCAGTGAGCCAGGACTGCTGAAAGATGATGGAGAGCGGCTTAGCAAGCTCATCCACCAGCTCTCTCAGCACCCTAGGATGGATCCCATCCGGCCCCATAGACTTATGAGGGTCCAAGTGGCTCAGCAGGTCTCTAACATCCTCCTCATGGATTGCAGGAGGGCCATATTTCACCCTGCCCCCATCAACCACTTCAGAGGACCAACTGTCAAGTGAGCTGACATCCTTGCTGTTAAAAACTGAGGCAAAGAAGGCATTAAGTACCTCAGCCTTCTCTGCATCTTTGGTTACTATATTTCCCTCCACATCCAACAAGGAGTGGAGGTCGCTGCCGCCCTTCTTTCTACCATTGATATATTTATAAAAACTCTTCTTATTATGCTTAACAGAAGTGGCCAATTTGAGCTCCAGCTGGGCTTTTGCTTCCCTGATTTTCCTCCTACATGACTTAATAACATCTTTGAACATGACGTGGCTTACGTCCCCTTCTTTCCAACGACGATACATCCTCTTTTTCTTACTTAGTTCCTTTAGAAGCTCCCTACTCATCCAGGCCGGCCGTCTGCCCCTGTAACACATATTTAAAACATATTTAAAACATATGTAAAGGTAAAACATATTTAAAGTACTGTAAAGAGATATGGGAAAGATCTTTCTTTTGCCTAAGATCTGACAAGGCAGGGCTTTCTTACAATCTTTTCCAATTATATTTTGTTGGATTCCTGACTTTGAGAGTGCCAGATGCGACTTCCACTGCATTCTTGGGGAAATGGTGCATAGCCCAATGGATTGAAACATCACAGAGACTATTTAGGTTTTTCTGTATTTTATGATATTGCAGAGTTAATGGAATGCCACTGAAGCATCTCTCTCCACATTTCCTATTGGATAGTAGACAGAGTGTTACTGTCTCATACCCTGCTGTTGCCTTTTATGTTTCTTTGGAAACTCAAATATCTCCTTCCCACTCCCTGCTTTCTCTTCTTTTATCTTCTGTAGTGGAACAGAATAAAAGCTGAAACCAAAAAGTGTGAAGGGAATGGGAGGAAAAGAGTTGTTCTTATTGTGATATCATTCTGCAGGAGAAATGTTGGGACCTGACCATAATTTTGATAGAGTTTATATGCAGAAAAATATAAATGCATTTAGTCTATTTCAAGATGTATGCAGCCTTAAGCCACAGATTTTATATTAGCTCTAATTTCTGACATTTTCTGCCACAAAATATTCAACAATCCTCCTCAAGAGCTTACATCAAGTGTTCACATCATGAACTTTCTTTACAAACTTATTTTAAAGCATATCTATGTTTGAAAATAAATAAGAGCTGGTTCTACTCGCAAAAGCAAGGGTGACAATACAGACGATCTAGTATCAACAAGAATATCTAAAAGCTTCTCATAATGATGTTTGGTTTTGTGAGATTTTTTTTCTGGGTTTCTTTTGGTTCCCCCTTGTCCTGCAAAGATTCCTTGTCTCCAGAGAACCTCCCAGAATTCAGCCTTGAATTTGAACTGTCAGGGAGGGTTCTTGAAGTTTGTGGCAGTAGTTCCGTGTGGACTGCGATGGACAGTAGCACTATGTTTTCTGGTTCTCAGACCAAATGCGGTTGTCCATATAAAAGGTGTAGAAGACTTAGGATGCATCCAAAATGGAGTTACAGTTTAGCTATGTGTTTTTTTAATCTGATCCTCACTAAACCTCATGAGGTTTTGCCTAATCTTGATGGCTTCTAAAATATATATGTACCAAAATATCTAAGTTGCATTAGAGACATGCTGGAAGCAGAGCTGCCTGTAACTGACTTTAATGGGTTTCAGATCTTTATGCAGTTCATTTACATGCAGAGTGTTTCTTTGCCTGTATTCACTTACAGGTTTCATCTTGTGAAGTGTGATCTGAAAATGCATCAGAGATGGAGATTTTGAAGTTAATGGTTACAGCATATGCTTGGGATCAATTGCCTTCTCACCCTCATTTCCTGTGTCCCTGAATATATTCTAGTAATGAAGCTGTAGGTCAAGTTGAAATGAGGGCCATTCTATGTCTGCTAAAACTGTTGCATTTTACTGAAAATAATTATGGATTCAGTGGAGTAGGGAGAGGAAGAAAAAATAAAAAAGAACAGTAAAGAGCGCATGATCAGTTTGCATGCGTATTTTAAATAAGCTGTCACTAAATAAATTACTGGCATAAGAATTTTAAAGTTTACTTATTTCTGTATTTCCAGATTTGATATTTAATTTTTTTTGTTATCAGTAATGGCATCTCTCTTTTATGCAATTCTTCACTGCTATGTGTTTCTCTTTTTTTTACCTAGCTGAATTTAATGATTTACTGCATGCTGCAAGAAGCAGTTCACTGCAGCGGAATTAATCTGATAGTTGGAAATAAAGACTTGTCTCTATGAATGGTCTGAGTGTCCTCTGCTCTTTCTTATTTGCATCTGTGTAATTTTCACCAATTTTCTGATTTTTTTTTGTTTTACATCATTAAATCATCTTCATAGTGTTTATAATGCAGATTTAATATAGAAAATAACATTATAGAAATATTGTGGTAATAGAAGTCTTTAAAATGTCTTTTATCCCTTCAGTAAACAGATATGAATATATATTTTATATATATATCTTTCCTTGGTTTACTTTGTTTTTTCTTTGTATATATGATACTGGTTTTCTCTCTCTTTGTAAATAGAATAGGGCTTGATAAAGTTTGCCAAGAGGTTGGCTTTTAAAATAAATATATATCTACTAAACCCCATCAAAACCGTCTGAAGTGATATTATTATATAGATTATGTTTTTATCTTACTAGACAAAAATTTACAAGAATATGAGATAAGTAAAGGTTAGATCATTGAAAATGGTATTTGAATTTCTGATTTTGCTTTCTTGCCCTCCTCAGTTATTGGAACGTAACACTGCTTTGGTACTCAGTTCAGAGTGCTTACTTACAGTACAGAGCTGTGACAGATGTATTGACATCTAAATTGACGTAGTTGCCTGGTAGAGCAATGTCATACTGACTTCCAGGTTTGATTTTTTTCTAACAAGTTTGGATGTCATTTTGAGAACTAATACCTTTCTTGTCCTTGCTAGTACGAAAGCTGCATGTGCTATTGATGCTGCTGATTTGTACTTAGAAGAAGAATCAAGTGTAATTCCCTAAGTTGTTTTTTTTATTGATACAGTCTTCTTCATTAAGAGTATTCTGTAATATAAATCGGCATCATGGCTGTACAATTATTTAAACTGTTAGTGATTCCTTCTAAGTTTAAAACTGCTCTGATTTTGGGATAATGGCCATCAGTTAATCTCCAGGAAAGAACTGAGTAGTCAAATTTTGCTGGAGTTTCTTAAGCCACAGTTAGTGAGAGCATACTTCTTTGTTCTGTAATATACACACGTTTGTGGAAGATTAAGTCTCACATCTTGTTATTTTTCTACCTGATGTAGTTCTGTATTGAAATATTTCAAAATTTGTGATACCTAACTTATTCAGTGCACTTAAAATTTTGATAACATAAGAAAATTATGGAATTGTGTGAATAATCATGGTATAGAGTATGGAACATGTTGCATTTCAACACAGTTCTCTCTTTGGGGCAGTTTCTACAGTTTCACTTGTGTGTTTAATTCTGTGGCTGGAACAATTGAATTTATTTAACTTAGTAACAAAGTTATGCTAGACTAAATTGGCCAACAAAAGGAGGTGCCTTGGTTGTCTTCAGGAAGGGAGAAAATGACTTAATAGATTAACAATAAGGGCATTCATTCTTTATGAGACATACTTACATTTCTGAGTGAATTTAACCTCCCAAAATGCATTTCTTTTTGAGCTCTAGTTTTGGATTTATTTTTAATCAATATCAGTATAATTTGCTGAATTCAGTATGAATTAATCTATATTTTAACTCTGAAAAAATGCATCAGTAATATCTAAAAAATGATTGTCGAGTTTTTCTTGAGATGTGTATCTGCTGTAATGACTCCTCTCCTCTCATGATGGCTTGGGAGAACCTCTGAAGGCGAGAGCAGTGATTTGAGACTCCTGCACTCCCTTTTAGACATCCCTCCTACCTCCTCAGTCACATTCTGCCATAGTTTTAAATGTGAAAGCTGAAGTAATCAGTCTAGGCTAGTAAGATTTGCTGAATATCACAGCCTTATTTTCATTTAGTAATTTGCATACACCAAAGAAGAATATACATCTCTGAACCTTGAGGTGTCAGCAAACTGTGTGATCAGACAGTCAAACAGTTCCTGTACTATACTCTACTGTGTGTAGCCTGTCATCTGTTTCCTGAGAAAGGTGGCAATCTACTTAGCAGGAGAATCAAGCATTACAGTCACAGAAAAAGATAACTGTTTGTCTGACAAACAGAATAAAATGAAATAACTTGATGTTGAAGGTGAAGGATACGCATGTGCTGTATGCTAAGTAATATAGTGTTATGAAACATTTGATGGTGAATCTGTCAGCATGCCCTTTAATCAAAATTAAACAAGCATTCACTGTATGCATACTGTTGTTAGATGATGTCTTTCATATGTCTGATTGAGAGACACCCAGCCAGCCATTCGGTCTATTGATTAAATACTGCTGTTTTGTGGACATTGGTTGATTTCATAATCAAAACTTGCCTTTTGTCCATAAGTTGTGGGTTTGTATGTATGTAGTAGTTATTTACAGTAGACAGTGATGTAATTTATCACTGTCCAAATGCTTTATATTGAAGTGGCAGGTACGCTGCTTCATCTTTATTAAAACCTTCAGAAGTAACACAAAGCTGCTCAGTGCATGCATACTAAATTTGTTGATATTGGAAATGCCTGGCATGATAAATTCTTGAATATATTTATCTGGATTAACTTTTCAGGGCTTACTAGTAAAAGGGAATACTTTTTACATGAAATTGGCTTCATAATTTTCTTGCTTTCCTAGGAAGGTTTTGAAGGCATTCTGTATGCACAAAGTACTTGTGATATAATCCAGTTAAATCCTGTTATTTAATTTGAACTGTGAACTCAAATACTAGTCTGGTCTTCTCCTCCATTTACATGTCTGGTATTCTATCTGCATTAGCATATGGTAAAGCTACTATTTTGCACAGATTTCAGCTGTATATGGGCAGCAGCTTATTCAGGAAAAATGTAATTTGCATTTATGGCTTATTCTTTAAGAGCTACCTCTTAATGTTCTCTTCATGTCTATAATCCTTGAAGTGATACCCGTAAAGATTACTTGTCTCTGTGAATACTACCATTTGGTGCTATATAACTCCAGCTTTTGTTATTTAAGGAAGTTTTTTGAGTGCTTGGACAGCTCTTTAAGACACATTAAAAAAACATTTCTCATCAGCTGGGAGCTACTTCTTAAAAATACAGTGTTCTGGCAGTTATTTACTAGGAAGAGCTTTTATATGGCTACATGACTTTATAAATATTATAATAGCAAAGCACATTTGTAAGATGATTGAATGATGTGGCAATGGTAACTGAGAGATCAGAATAAAGTCCCTGCCCCCAGCATGAATTATCTGTATATGGAAAACATAGACCTAAGTATACTGTGAGGGGAGTAAAAGTCTAAGTTTAACTTCCTAAAGGAGAGCTGTACATTTCAGTAAGTAACTCAGCTGTGATATCCATGTCATGTTAGGACTCTAAATGATATTGCATGTATAGCTCTTATCTAAGTATGAAAACACCAAATTGCATCTAAACAGTAGTACCCTTATAGTAATACTACTCTGATGTCCATTTCAGAGATTTCCAGGGTGAAAAGAATAGGAAGAATAGTTAACTTATACATACTTCACCCTTGAAGGAAAGTCTATCTGTAGTATAATAAAGCAGATAATGTATTCAAGGACAGTTCTTTATTATTTTTTTTAAATCTTATCCTGGTAATAGTTCCAGTATCAGTATCTGAATAAATTATACACAAATTTAAGTACTGCAAAAATATTTTTCACAACTGATTTTTTTTAACCAATTCAGGTTTTAGATTTCTGAATTGTGCCAATTAGTCCAAATCGTATTTTTTTTTTTTTTGAGCCCCATCTGGATTCACTTCCTTTGTGTTCATGACTAGCTGAGTCATTGTTTGTGTGCCAAGTGTCATAATAAGTACCTAGTTTGTGTGAATTACATGGAAGAGTCACGTGACATGATTTTCTCACTTCATTTGCCTACTAACTTGCACAGTATGTCTACTATATAATAAATTCTTGTGTTATATTACTTAAAACAAGTAACTATTTGGCCACAGAAAGTAAAAAAACTTTAGAGAATGTAAGGAATATGTTTGTGCTTTAGCTAAAGATACACAAATGCACCAAGTTACACACAATGATACAGATTCGTTCCAACACCAATGTATAACCTCAAACTTATTTGAATCTTTACACTTCAAAAGACATAAATATACTTTCTGTTGCTTTCAAGGTTAGCTTTATATATTTGAAGTTTGAATTTCATTAGTGAATTATTCATTACGTCATTGAAGGTAAGATATCCCCTCTTGTATGATAAACTCTATTTGATTTTATATCTTATAAGTGCATAAGATGTTCCTAAAATACACGATAGTAGCTGATACAGAATTTTACTGTTTAGTTGAAAGCAGGATGCAACATGGTCTGTGCTTCTCTTAGGATTCTGTTTAGGGAGTACAAATTCAAAACTTGCTCATATTTTGCCTGTCTTCAAAGAGGCCAGAGACAACCAGCTTTATAATATCAACAAGTCAGAATTTGTTTTGACTGAAAACTGTGATTTCTTCTGTAAGTATTTCTGCTTAATTGAATTTGAAATTAAATTGCTTCCAAATTATTAATTAACCTGGACATACACATCTAAGTTATGTGTATCTAAGCATTCATGTACAAACGTACAATGCTCTGTGTTTATCTGAATACTTCAGATGGGCAACCCCAGTTCATAAACGCAAATTTCTGATGAAAATTTCAACCTTGACAAATAAACCCAACTTTAGAGAGCTTGTCAGGACCACCGGGTAGTTATTAATGTATAGTTTCTTTGACTGGGATTTTTTTGGACTGACTCTGGTATATTTTAGTGAATCTTATTCATGTTTTATGTGTGGTGGCTTTTTGTTTCGCTAGTTTTTAGTTGAGCATCCTCATTTATTTGCCTTTCAATTTTGAATGTGTTATCATGTGGTCCATAATTATTTTTCCTATGGTCAGGTGGTTTCTACACTATGGTTGTGGTGCAAAAGATGATTGTTAACAGGTTTGCTAGTGCAAGTACTCAGTATATTTTTTTAGCTTTGAAATTTTCTTGTTATCTATTTGAAGATTATTTTAAACGGACTATTTTCTTTGGGTTTCACTTCTTTCAGCAAGTATAATATTAGGTTGGGGCAAAATAATTGCTGTTTTCAACTATCAACTTTAAATGACTATTTTTCATACAGAATAAAATGCATTAATTAAAATAAGAACCATTAGAATTATGCATCAAGAAACAAGTCTATTCCAGTAGTACGGAATTCTGGAGTCCTGGAACTGATGAATTCTTCAAAAGCATTTTGAGGTGCTGTTTGGTTGTGGAAAACCTTCTCTTGCAGCAAGTTGTTGAGATGCTTGAAAATGTGGTAGATGGTGGGAGGTCTGATGGTAAGCTGTGTGAGGTAGTTTCATGGACCAATTCCTGCAGCTTCTTCAGAGTCATTTGCAAGGCATGCAGCTGCATGTTGTTAATGGAGAGCAACTGATGCTTTTCTGTTGACCAGCGTTGGACTCAAGTGTCGCAGTTCTTGGTGCATTTTGTCAATTTCCTGGCAATAATTCTCTACTGTGATGGTTTTGCCAGGATTCCAGAAGTTGTAGTGGATGATTCCACTTGTTGACCACCAGTGGCCATAACCTTATTCAGATACAGCTTTGTTTTGGGGAAATGTTTTAGTGCTTCACTCGGTCCAGCCTCTGGGTGGAATACCATTAGTTGCTGTTTAGAATCCATTTTTCATCACATGTCGCAATGCAATCAAGAAATGGATTGTTTTTTTGTCACACAAACGAAATGCAGAGCAGACTTTGTAATGGCAATTTTGGTTTTTATTCAGCTCCTGTGACACCCATTTGTCAAGCTTTTTTCTGATTTTCTGATTTGGTGCAAATATCAAAGAACTATTGAATAGTCTTTCTGCAAATTCTTAAGTTGTTTTATGTGGACCCACTTCAGTAACAGCCCTTGATTTCTTGCCATCTGTTATAGAAGGATGTCTGTGGCCGTCTTCAGCTCTAAGTCTCTCATTTCCATTAAAAAAGTTTTAGAACTAATGACAGGCTGTACATTTGTTGATGGTCCCCTGGCCAAATGCTTGCTTAATATTTCTAGCAATTTCCACTGCTTTACATCTCCTTTTGAACTCATACAACAAAATTACTCGAATTTCCATCCTATGCAGGCGTTTTCACTATCCTATATAGTAATCTGAAATCTCCTAAAGCCAGTAATGTGTAACAAGGGATAAAAATACTAGTGAATGTGTTTGTGAGTCTTAATGCTTCCAGAGGTGCAATTTCCAAAAATTTTGAACCATTCAAAAAGTCATAAATTGAGTATAAAGTGTTTTTTACTCAACCTCTGTTGAAAATTGCCTCCAAAATATTGAATTAGATGTGAATGTTACAAGATTATCAATTTGATAAGTTTAATTCCATGGGAAGGATCTAAAAATTGCTATGCAATGTAATATTAGTAAGTTTGTTTTTATTTATATATTTTTGTTCCTAAACTTCTTTTTTTTTGCATTAGATTATAAATAACCTGTAGTTAGTAACCTGTAATTATAAAACTTCCCTCAGGCACATAATTTTTACGACTTTTTTGCTGGTATTATTGTTTATTTGAAATTAATGCACTACATTATTCTCGAGGTAACCTTGATTCTGACTGGCTGACTGCAGCAAAAAAACCCATGATTGATCTTCATTTGAAGAATGCCATGCAAGACATACATGTTTAAATGTATTTGTTGTTACCAAGCTTATGTTGGTGTCTGTTGAAGAGATGTTTAGTGGCAGTGATGCAACTCTTTCCTTCCTAGCCCCAGATACTATAGCATAAGTAAAGGGTCTACCCTTCCAAAGTTAAATGGCCCTAACAGGGCAATGGAGTAGATGACAGGCAAAGGACAAATAAATGTAAGACCAACACATCTGTCAATATCCATTTCAATAAGCTGCAATCCCTGTCTTAAAGTAATAAGCTATTTTTAAAATAAATTGGAAGTCTTTAAACAAGTGATCTTAAAGTTTGCCTTATTTTGTACTTAACTATCTCTAGCTACTTATTAATACAGCTCATGTCTCTATCGGGTTAGTTTCTGGAGGGGAAAGAAAGAAAAAAACAAACCAGAAAAAAACATTCTATGCTTTCGTCTTTGTTTGCATGGATGATCTTCACTCTTCCTAATTGAGGTATTTTCCTGAACTGACCAGGAAATCTTTAAAGGTTTTGAAAAAAACTACTAAATAACTACTTTATGTAGTTATTTAAAAAAATCCATCAGCAGATTCTTAGGAAGGATGTCAGTATGTATTTAAAAACTATTGTTTCAGTGAGATAAATCTATTTACTACAAATAGGTAAAGGCTGAGTGTATCTTGCTTTAAGACAACGGGATGATCCAAGTGACCTCCTGAAATGTTACCTAGTCCTCCTTTCTGGGATCTTATGGCTACAGCCAGAATACATAAGAGGATCCAATTTTTAGAAAAGTATTTTCAGAAATGAGAAGCTGCACGTTTCTATGTATTCTATTCCTATAAGTAAGTAAGAAATAAGTAGGTATGTTCTTGGAGGTATGTATTGACTGGCTACAGCTCTTAAAGATCTGTGCTTGAATACTGGGTGATTAAATAGTCCTTTTTGAGGACTTGAGAAAGAGATCCATGCAACTAAAAATTCTAAAAATCTGCTTAAAAGGTAGGTGTTGGATAGCATTGGTCAGATTATTATATTTGCTGCATTAGTCTACCAAAGAAAGTATTAGTGGATAATAAAATGTGAAATACTGAAATTAAATAGTCTGTTTTGGTGGTGGTGTTTTTTTTTTTCTTCTGGATATTGTTTCAAGAAGGAGTAGTACAATACTGCTGCTAAATTCAGTACCAAGAAAATAATCGTATCCTTCCTTAGAAGCAATTTTAAAAGTTTGTGACCATTAATTTGGTCATGATTTGAAGTTTACAAGAACAACCATTAGAGACTTTAGCCAATGCTGGAATACAGACAACTCTTCAGGATTAGTAGTTTTCAAATACTTGGTTTTCGTTTGTGTTAAGTGTAAATTACAGTCATTGGCTCAAAAGATAAGATTCCAGACTCACTGTTTATACTATTAATGATTTAGAAACAAAACAGATTTCAAAATCTTGTTTCTTACTGTGTACTTAAACACACAACACTGCTCTATTTTGTCAGCAAATGAAGCAATGGTGTGTGCAATACCAGCTCCATCCATAGTTGTGTTGCTATAGTAACTATTGCCTTTTTTCCCCCCTCTATCTAACAGTATCCTAAATTATGTAGGCAGGATTACCCAATGAAATCAGTGTAATGCTTTTTTATGAATGCCATTAATTTTCTACTCATTCTTCAGACATCTTATAGTTCATTACAGAGAAATTCTTCTGAATTGCTTTTGCAAATATACTTTGGCTGGGGAGAGTAGAAGGAGAGGATAGAGAAGGAAAACAGAAATGTGGTTTTAGAGAGATTTTTTTTCATTTGCTATTTATAAAGCATGAAAAATGAGGGAAGTTTCCTCACTTTGTTTCTATGGTGGTTGTATGTTCTGAGGTGCCAGCGATAAGATGGAAAGCCCATACCATAGGGTCTTAGACCTGAATTGAAAAAGCACATTCATAAAAATAATTTTTAATAAATAGAGTGTTTGATTTTTGTACAAATAATCCAGAATCTTGTGTGCAAAAATACATGAATGTGCCAATCAAATAGAGGATTTATTTAAGTTTCTATTTTCTTAAATTTTAAATAACCTGTGATTGGGATTTAAGTCACTTTTTAAAAGAAATTTATAAAATACTTCAGAAATTAACTGCGTAGTAACAAAAATTTATTGCTAAATGATTTAGCAAAAGGCTTTTTCTCTTTGAAAAGCAATCTTGGCATTTGCTCTTTAAGAAAATTACGTTTTGTTTCCTACCCAGAAAATACCATTTAAGTGTTAAAGAGGGTATGCCTTAGTATTCCTACAGGTAAGAGAGTAAAGATTCAGTGGAACATGCCTATTCTGATATATTTGTTAAAGATGCCTAGTTGTCAAGTCATCTTGTTTTTATGTATTTTTTTTTCTGATAGTGCTTTTTCCTTGTAAATATTAAAATGAGGTTATGGAAGGAGATAATTTGTTGAACTATGTTTTCCAGGTTATCTCATCCTTTATATATAAACAAAGTCCCTCATAGTAGGCACTTGTCCCATACTGGGTGACAGGAGACTAGGTTGTTGAAATTTGTTGTAAAACCTTTAGTGTAGCACATGCTCTCTATTGTATGTTTTTATACTGCCTTGTGGCCATTAGTGAAATATTTCCCAAACTTTCTCTTTTGGAGTATTTTTTTTTCCTCAGCCACAAGTTGTGGCCCATGATGAACTCCCTTGAGCTGTCCTGGCCCTCTTGGGAACCAAGACAACAACTGGGCCGGTTTTACATGACATAATTCTTAAAACTACCTGGAAGTTTTTAAATTTATAGCTTTTTGAGCTACTCCATTGGATCTTCGCCTTAGCCTCATATTTCCAGTGTTACTGCTGTTACGGGCACTTCCTCTTTTAAAAAAATGATTGATGTTTTGTCATTGAGTTATGCTAACCAGGTCGATTTCATAATAGACTAAAGGTGCTAAAGCTACTACACTTCAGCCACTTTCATCAAGGTGATATGTATTGTGTCACAACATAAAATTCATTTCTGAGAAACCACTTACCCTGAATTTGAGGAATGTTTTGTTAAATAATTCCATTTATTATTGCAACAATAATATTTTCTTTGTTATCTGTGAAATATAATCTAAGACATCATCAATATGAATAATTAATTTTTAATATGTACAGTAAGGATCCATGAGACTTCTTTCCTTACATTAATTACACAGAAACTTTTTCTAACAGATACATATTTTTCAGTTTTCTGTGCTCTGCACATTCATAGGAGATACAGTATATGCAAAAATCATGTCAGTTTATCAATAGTAATTTTTATTATTTGTAATCTAGAAGTTCTGAATACATTAATTTAGACAAGGAAGTAATAATGAAAACTACTTTTGCTGCCTGCTTTCCATTCCATATAAGAGAGCGATATGCAAAGAAAATACTGAGGCTTAATGAATTTCTTAATGAATTTACCTTAATTAATTTATGTATTTCTGTGGAAATTAGTTCCTGGGACCTTGGTTGCTCTATAAGAACTCTCCAATTTCTAGATCTTTAGATACTGTTGTGAATGTAATTCATCTTGCTAAGAAAGAATGGTATGGCATAAGCTTCACTTAATGGCCTGATCAAGGTGTCAGTGTTTAGTCTCTCTGTGGGGTGCAAGGACATTTATGTGATAGGATTGTCTCTGTTAATGATTTTAGTGTTTCAAAAGCTATTTGCCAATCTTGTGTACAGAACAAGAAAGGACCTGATGACTGTGCTGAAAGAGTTTACAGAAAAATAGTGAGAGTTAGGTGGCCATTTGGCGACATGTATATCTCCTTGTGAGCACTGGGATCCCTGTTTGCCATAGGGATCATATTTCTCCCCTATACTGGAAAAGTATTCATTGTCTTCTAAGGAAGACTATATTTATTAATAATCTCCAAAGCAGTCTTACGTGCTGTGCCACTTCACCCTGGTATACAGGTTTGACCTGTTAGGTAAAGGGGGAACTTAGGTGTATCATCAAAAAGTGCCACAACTGAATGAATTCAATGTTTCTTTGCAGGTGAAAAGTCCCACAGGAAATAAGTTTCTTCTCTCTGTGATTTTTATGGGTTTAGGCCACAGATCTGTAAATGTTGTTAAAGCATTAGAGATATCTAAATCAGTAAACCTTTTCAGTAGAGAGGTTAGCGTACTGCCACTGTTTATAACTTTTTGTCCTGGTTTAGTTCAGTCTAGTTATTTTTCTTTTAGTTCGGAACTGTACCTTTTTTTAGGCTGAAAATATCAACTGTGTAGTGGCATGTGCTGCTGGCGTGCTTAGTTTTTTCCCCCTTCCCCCCCAATAAAACATACTGCTGGAAGTGTATTTTTTAGAGAGTTATATAAGCATGGGTTAAAAAGGACCACATTTTTTGCCAATGGTGTATTTGCTTGATGGCATGTTTAATTCATCCCCTGAAAAACATGACAATGCACTTTTTGGAAATTTTTTAGCTTTTACACTGAAAAACAGGGGTTTGAAATTTTGGTAAGTATCTTAGCACAATACATGCATATTCTTTTCAGCCTTACAACAGTTGGTGAATGTGCATTAAGAGATCATCTTCCTGTCCCCCACAGGAGATCACCTCCACACAACATATGCAGCATTTATCTGCCAAAATTCAGAAGTATTTTGGATCGAGCTTTTAAAAAAATTCTTCCATCTGGAGCTCTTAGTGTTTTCCAGAGACTCCAGAAATTCTACTAACAGAAATTTCAGAAGGTTCAGAAGCTATAGTTAAGCTTAAATATTTTTAAAGGAAAAGTTCCTGTGAGAGTTGTGAAACAAGCAGTGTAGCATTTTAAAGATCTGTATGTGTATTTGTGTGTTTTAATGTAAAAAAAAATGCTCTTTACAGGCATGTGTAAGTCATATACTGAATATACAAACAAAGAAATTATAGCCCCCCCCCCCCCCCCCTTTTTTTTTTCCTGGAAGTTTTAAAGAGATCAATAGAAAGGACTAGTGTCACAAAAATGGTTTACACTCCCTGGGAGATTGTTTGTGATGTTCTCATCACATAATTCATTAGAAAGAAATACTGATTGCAAGTTCATAGTATCTACAAGTGAAAATTTTGTGCTGATTTTAGATGTGAGAACATGAAAAAGAAAAGATGGAGTGACAAAAATAAATGGAAATTGGAAAACCTTTATTCTTTTATCTCTGTTTTCTTTGGTTTATATACACAGGATCTAACTCCCTAATTACCTAGACAGGGCACGGAAAGAGAAGCAGTGATATTATGAATACTAAGCAATCTCTTCAGTTAACTCTCTGGCTGGGAAAATTTTAACCTTTTTTTCTGCTCTGTAAAAGTACACTTTCAGTTGTGATGGTCAGTATAATGAAAATGCATATTGAAGAACAGGGAAGGGGAAAGGGATAGTGGAACTGCTGTGGTCTTGAGAGTTCCCTGTGCTTTAGGCTGCTTCTTTTCAGCACTGATAATCTGGAGAATGACAATTGTGGACAGTGGTAATGGTCAACATTCACAGACCAAATGGGCTTGCTTTCATTGAAGTTTTGAGGTAATTTTAGGGTTACAGCATATCAGCTGTCTTCATTTAGCCAAAGGCTCAATTTATAGAGTACTTGTTTCCTAACAGGTTTTGACAATCTGATTTTATGAAATGGTTGTCGTGGTAACCCATTCATTTTGCTTACATATTTCAAAAAGTAAATGAGAAAACAGTAATCTGGCTAAAAATGTTTCTTAATAAGAATCTTCCACCATTTACTTATTTTTATTTTCATGTCTGATAACATATGAACTGGAACCCAAAGTAATATAAATATGTAATATGTAACACTGAATAATGTTGTCTGTGTAGCTCACAGACAGAAAGATGTACTGTCATCACGTACTCGGTATATAATTCACAGGGGGTTTAATTATAAGCTCTTCAAGGCAGTGACCTCATTTTTAAAGACATCTGTAAAGTGCCAAGCATAATAATGGTACTATCTGAATAATAACAGTAAAGATCTGGAAAAAATAATTTGTGAAATAAAAACTTAATTCCTTTTTTGTTTATAAAAAATTATATAGGTATATATATTATGATTTCCTTTATTTGTATACTTTATTCATTGTTATTTTTGTCAATGTATTTGCATTGAGTTATCAATTTATATCATGTTTGCAATGTATATAGTAAGACTGGATATCTATAGCATCACTGAGCATTTGTTTTTCATAAGGTACAATATTTTGGAGAGTTTAAGTTCTATAGGAAAACTTGATTTCTAAAAAATATAAATTAACTGGAAGATTATAGAAAATTATCAGAAAAAAATATTAATTACCTGAAACTGTATGAAATTAAAACACCTAATATCTATGTTAGCAGACTTCTTGGATTCAACCTAGAAGCAGTAGCTCCAGTAGTGTATAGCCACACAGGAGTTTCAGAATCTGTAAAGTGAAACTGAGAAAGAAAATCCTGCCAAAATGGACACAGTTGAGTGGTCTTAAAAGCTACAGTGGTTAAGGCATGACTGATGACTTCGCCAAGTGAACAGAATGAAAGAAACAGGAATAAAGCCAAGTGCCTTCATGATACAGTTGAAAATGCAAGGCTGAGAAAAAATATATCCTGAAAGTAGCAACCATGTTACAATAAAAATAACGTCAGCATTAGTTAAACGGGAAAGAAATAAAAAGGAAGGTCTTAAAAGGAGACATAGTTTATTTTAGTAAAAAGCTAAGGGGACATGTGAAAAGCTTTTGGAAAATTATGAAGGCATAAAAAGAAATTAGAACCAATATTAAGCAAGGCAGGTAAAATCAATGTGGGGTTTTTTTTAAAAAAAATAGACTGAGTGCCTAGTCCTAAGATTTTAATCACTTTTTTTTTGTCTTTTTTTTAAAAAAAAATTGAAACAAAATTTAGTCTTTGATTTTTCATTTTCCCTTTCTCTCTTTTCTCTTCTCTACTAACTCTCATGGGGGTGACAGCCCATGGAAGTTAAAAAAAAAAAAGGAAAAAAATAAATAAAAGAGCTTTTACATGTGAGAGAAAGGATTTACTTCTTGCTTTTTCATTTTCCACAGCTTGTTTCCTGAGATGTTGTCTGTGTAAGCAGCTCTAAAAGTTTGTTGTCATGCCTGAGTTCAGGATCAGCTTTTCTTAAGTTGTGTGTGATATCTTAGCTCAGCTTTATATTGTGGGTTTTTTTTTAGGGGATGATAGTGAGAAATTGTCATGGTTTCTCCTTTGTTATGCTGGTATTCACCTTCCAGTTCCAAGCCACTGTAAAGCAGTAGAAACAGAAAACAGGAAAGTGTTGCAGAAACACAGCTCAGTGTTGGTGGTGGTCTTATAATTAATTTACAATACATTTTCTCATACCTGAATATGACATGCAGACTCGAGAAGACAAAGAATACATTCTCTAATTAATTATTCAAGAGCCTGTTGTAGTCACTTCATGTGCTTCAGATTGCAGATTACTTTTCCATGACCCACTTTCTGTTCCTATGGTACTTGGAGTGAAGGATGTATCCCAATATTTTACTGAATACCAGAGTGTCTCAAGCCTTAATCAAGTTACTTTTGCTTCTCATGATCCCTGCTGTATCAGCTTTTACCTAGCCTGTGCAGGTATAATGAGGACCCACTCTGTTACCTACTTGATAAAGCGAGGGATGTGTTGGGGATATTGCTAAGGTTCCTCAACGCCTTAAGAATTACAAATTTTCTATGCTTTTCCTTGATGTTATTTGTTCCCTGAAATCATATTTAACTTGAACCAAATTAAATTATTGCTGTTGTGCTGTATGCGCTCCCTGTTTTGGTATGTCCCCACAAAGCACCAGCAGTTTTTAGATTGGTGTGGCCATGTAAGTTGTGTTAATGCTGAGCATAGTTGGCCGGGTGCCCCAAAGTCATTGATCTGTGGCCATCATGAATAGGAAAAATTCCTGGTGTCTGGGCACATGGCTGTACGTTGCATTTTGTGGTAGGTAAGATCTTGACTTTAAGAACAGATGTATAGTATGAACACATAATTTTTATATTTTAATAGTAATAAATAAATAATTGAAAACTGTGAAACAAAGTACAAGATTACATGTAGTGGGTTAAACATAAATATTCATTTGGAATAGATACATAACTAGCTCATGTATATATTAACTCTTTCCTCCCCTTAATGGACCATATTTTCCAGTGGCACAGAACAAACTTGTCCTCCTGGTTGACTAGTAGTATAATGGTAACTTCCTCTCTGGTATTTTAGGTTCTAGAAGGTGTTGGTCTTTGTAAGCATACATATCTGTACGTAGTGCTGCTCAGTTAAAAAAAATCCTAATAATTGCATCATTTTCACAAGATCAATTATTTCCCCCCAAGATATGCAAAAAGGTATTCATATCATGTGCATGGTAGATTGCTGAGTGTACTGATCAAATTGTCACCAGAAGAGTTTTAGATCGGAGAAATGAAACGTCACAAACCCTTGTTTTTACAATCTGAGTTTCTCAGTAGTTGGAGAAACTTGGCCTAAGAGATATTTATAATTGATCCTCAGAGGTGGCTTTATTTTTTGTTTGTTTTAGAAGTATTAAAAGACTTCTCAAGAATGGATTGTTCGTTTTACCTTGCTTTCTTGATTGTCGTGTAACTCTGCAAAGATCATGAGACACTGTATGATTGTTTGTCCTTTTTTTCCCCCTCTGCTGTAAATTCACTTGCCTATTTATAGAAAACAATTTATCTCTGAGATTAGTCACAGAATGGGGAATCAAAGATGCCTATGTATTGATAACACTCCACTAATGTTTTGTGTGATACCATAAAGATATCTGAGTTTCCATTTCATTCCAGTGACCTTTGATGAAGTAACTTAATGGGAACAAACACAGGTTTAAGCAAGCTGTATATGGATGATGCACGAAACCTTAGGTGGATTTTACATGTGCACACTGAATAGCTTAAAATTGCGATATGCTGAAATGCTACTGCAGACTGCTAATGGTTTCAGGTGGTCTTCTAGAAAAAAAATAATCTTGTAACTTACATTTATATAAGCTTTATGTAAGGCAGAATGCATTTCCAGTTTGTTCCAACCACATGATGCAGTCTCAGCACTGTGTGATTTCTTCTAGATGCATCAACATTCTCCCTTAGCTGGCATACACCTCTCATGCAGGAAGCCCATCAGGGAAGCCTGAAGGACAAAATTGTTGCCTTTCCATAGTATCTGTCCTTGAAAATACATGTAGAATTGGCTCTCTGGTAACTTGCTTGGAATTTCTCTCTAAGAAAGTCTGGTTTTATTGGATTGGGTGCCTTCTCCACTATGTGAATACATCTGGGAAATCTGTGCCACTGACCTCACAGGGATGACATTACAAAGGGGTCCCCCAGATCCTTCCCAAAAGGTGTGGGTTATCAGCCAGAAGATTTGTAGTCAGTTTGAGAATAACATGGAAGCCAAGGGCCAGCCCCGGGAGTACACAAAGAACACAACTGGCTTCTTGAAAAGGTCTGACAGATATGGTTCCCCATACCACCTTATTTATTGGATGGGACCTCAACATGAGTCCCAGAAATGAAACCTTTGCCTCTGAAAATTTGCCTCTCTGTGCCCTGAGGCAAATCTTTTTCCAATGAGCAAAGGAAATCAGCAAAGTTTTTACAGTTTGGTAGATGTTCACAGCATGGAAAAAATTGCCAGGGGCTTTGTTTTTTTGTGTATGCAGGCAAACCTGAGCAAAGTTGATGTTGGTCCATTGGATTTAAGATCAGAGTTTATAAACTGGATTTTTACCAAACCCATATCTGTGTGTTTAGATCATGTTCACAGTCTTTCATAATCTAAAATGAAATGTTTGCACCATCTGAATCTAAAGTTAATTAATCTAATCTCTAAAAGCTATGAGAAAGTTGCTTTAATTGCAGTGTGAGAGTCACTCAGATTATATTACAAGTCCAGTAGATCCTGGATTTCCGAAGTTGTGATGTGTATTGAAAGTGAAAGCCCTTTTTTTTTTTTAGGACTGAAATGACATTCTTGTGGCTGCAAGTTTGTGTAGTATTATCTATGATGAAACTTGGGAACTTTATTTAAATCTTGTGTCTTTCTTGTTTAAGTTCTGTATTTGAGCAGTACCTAGCTCTGTGGTTTTTGATGTGATATTTGTTATTTTTTTCAAGGAATGCTTTAAAACGAATCAGTTATGCAAACATCACAGGTGGGCAGATAGTCTTTTGCATGTGGCTCTGAGCAAAACTGGTTGTGTCAGACACCTGTAATCTGTGGTCATGTCTCCTTCTTAAATTCGTTCCTCTTTGAGCCAAATGAGGGGGGTGGCGACTGCTCAGAATAATAGGTGAAATGAACAGGCTGGTATCTAGGAGGTCTGTTAGCTGACATAATTTTATCCCCAGGTTCATCCAGTAATAATATTCCCCAAAGGAAATAAATTTGTATGTGTTTCTCTGTTGCTTCTCTTCGGAGTGTATTTGGAGTGCAGGGATGCATTAGCAAGAAGAAGCGATCATCTGACTGAGCTGTAAATGTCACTGTCTGAAGATTTTGTCTGAAGCAGAAGTGATTTAGGCAGAGGTTGCTTGAATGGCTATAATCAACAGCCTTGGAAGTGATGACTATTGATTTTGGTAGCAGAAAATGGTGAGTCCTACCCTCCCAGTAGCCACAATCACTGGAAATAAAAATGTCATTCCTAACCATGAACTCAGGAAACCTGTGCCATTTTTTTCCAGAAGGCTCTCAATATATTCTGGCAGTACATTGCAGATTCCTGTGCTCTTCTAAGCTGCTGCAGCTGTGAAAATCTGCAGATCAGGAGTAGGAGGGCAAAGCAACAATTGTACACTCGAGCGGAATCCTGATAAGACTCAGATTTGAATTTTTTCCCAAAGTTCTGGTGTTGCTGTCATGTTTCATGTTGAAATGTGTACATAAAGGGAAAACTGGTAAGGAGAAAAGATTACTGCAGTATAGGACTAAAATACAGGTTGGTATTTACTTTAGTAGAATTCTCTTTGCAAGACAGAAAAACCTTAGGGCTTTTATTTTCCATAATTTAAAAATTCTGGTTATGTCCATTTTTAATTCATATCAGACTACGTGTTTAGCGTGGTTGAAAACCGTTGCATTTCAAAAAACACATTCAATTTTACTTGAAAATTATATACAGATACACTACTGATACCATAATTACAAAATATATATGATGTCTAAATTTTTAGGTGCTCTCACAAGTAAGACACTCTGAACAACTCCTAGTTGATTTGATTAATAGGATTTATCGAGAACCAGCTAGACTAGATCTTTTCCTCTACTTGATTATCAGACACTCTGACTCACATTGTCCTGTTTGTCTCTGTCTTCCCAACACAATGTTCAATTGATCTCAATTTCCCTGCTCAGAGATTGCTGCTGGCCCAGAATGGTGGGGCAGAGAGTTATATTGCTTCCCGTGCCGCTTGTATTTACCCACCTTGGGCACTGTTTGCCAAGGACCCTGGGTGACTGAAACATTCATCTCCATCCAGCTGGCTGATCTCCTGGATCTCTGATCACTTCCAGGATCTTTCCTCCAGCCAGGATCTTCACCTTTTATCCAGGTTCTCTTCTTTTTGTCCTCCTTTTCTTTTCACAACCCCAAGCCCCAGGCTTCTCAATGTAAGCAGCCACTGTGCGGAAGTACAATATGTGATCAGCATCCTAATTTGTGGTTCTGTCTTATGTCTCCAAAAACTGGAAGGTTTGGGATGTGACACTTCTATACTAGCTGTTACAAAAAAAAATACGGTCTGACTGTACTCATTGCAGCTGGCAAATAGCAAACTTCTTGACAGTTCAAAAATTCAATTCCTGACATTCAGCCATCCTACACAAACACAACTCAATGATCTGCCTCCTGTTAGTGTTCTTAGTTTAAGGTGGAAGGGTTCTTTTTTGCCCATGACAGGTGCTAATACTCCTCTAAGATATCTGCAGTTTTACCTCCTGCAGGCTGACCCAGTCCTGTGCTGTTTGCTGCATCTCTGCCCTTCTCTCGAGCTGGATGGTGTGCGGGATCAGTAGAGGGGAAGAGACCTCCTAAAGTTCCTTTGAGCTTTGGCCTAAAGGTGTAAAGGTGTTTTAAAAGTAGATGGTGATATCAGACTTTAATAATTGCATATGAGAGATTAAGAATTTTTTGCCTTCAGTAACGGACTATGTAGAAAATAATTCCCATCAGTAAACTCACTGGTAACATGTTATATGTCAAATCTTGGAGCTCTGAAGCACTTCAGTGAAGAAATGCAAACATTCACATGCCACTGGCATGGAAAGTACAACTAAGATAGTTGACAATATTATCAAGCTGTAATTTCAAATTCTTTTTTTCTTCTTTCACCATGTTAAGTAGTAGTTGATGAAGCAAGAGAACTTTTGCATGTTTTGTAAGCATAATCAAAACAACCAGAACTCATTTTTTCTACTTTCTTATAAATACAAAAATGTGCTTTAAGTAAAATGTTGAGGTTTCTGGTTGGGGTTTCTGTTCTCATATTACATGAGAAGTATTGTTTGAAAAAGCAGTAGTTGTACATTAATGTTTTTCATTGACTTAAAGCAAGCAATCTTCATTTATCTCAGATGCAGTCTTTATATGGTATAGACATCCTTTGTGACATTTATAACTGCACTTGCTTGTGCTTTTGACAATGTGCATTTATAACATGGATTTATAGATGCTTTGGTGCATTAGAAGATAGGGGATGTCCAAAGAATTTTACAGAAGAGCCAGGTGACATCAAGTGAGTCTAAAAGATCTTTGCCAGTGTTTTCAACAGTCAGTACTTCATTGGGAATCTCCTGTTTATTCATAAGCTCCTCCCACTCTCCCCAACGACTCTACTGTCACAGACCCCTGAATTCTGAATTTCAATAGAAGATACTCTTCTAGGAAAAGCTCGTACAAGTAGATTGTGTTAAAGAGAATTAGTATTCTGGTCATAGCCCCAGGGACAGCTGAAGGAATCCAGACAATCAATTCAGGCATAAAGCTATGCTAGCTGTAGCTTGTGTATGAATTTAGTCATTAAGAAATTGTATATAAAGGATAGTAACTACTGCATCTGAATTTTTATATATCAAGCACTGGAGGATGATGTATTTGAATGAATGAGGGTGAAAAAAATGAGAAAAAAATAAAAATGAGTAAAAAATGATTTAACAATGAATTTTTCCAAATTATGCTTAGATTGGTGCTCACTCAATACTTAATGTGCATTGTATTCTACAATTGTTATTATGAGTGAAACAACTTAAATACTTTTTCATAGAATTTCTATTTCATAAATCAATTACTGAATCAGTAAAGTAATTGTAACGTTTCTTTTCTCTTTTTTAATGCTAGATATAAAACAGATTCTATTTATCCAGAGTTTACATCATAGCTTGCCATTTACAAAGATGGTTGTAAGTTAAATGGCTGTGATCATGGGTAATTTCTATAAGCATTATAACTGTTCAAATCAGTTTATATGGGACAATGAACCAACTACCATTGCCAGGCAAAATCCTGAATACAAAATAATCCCCATGTTTTCTGATTACAATTTTGCCACAATTTATGGTTGTCTGTACTGAGCACAATTATTTATAAACTCCCTGGAAGGTTTGTTTTGGTTTGAGGGATTTCTTTTGTTTTGCTTTCCTACATATTTCATTGCGTGATACACCACATGTCAGACAGGTGCAAGCAGGGAGCAACAGTGTTTAGGGAAACTTGTAGTGCTGGCAGTTTTGAAGTGAATGGGGCAGTAAGCAAAGCAGATTGACCTTAACTGGGTGGCTTTTTGAGCAAAAATTTTTTTTCAGAATCCTCAGACTAAATAGTCCAAAATCTTACAATGCTTGTACAGTTAAGGAAATACTTAGAGGTTTTTCAGACTGTTCAGGAGCTGTTTTCTTAAGTCTGGTGTGTATTTCTTAATAGAGAGGGTAGTATTGTGGTTTATTAAATTTACCAAGTGTAGCCTGAAGTCTTGAGCCTCAAGAAATATGTGTGTGATGACTTTCTTCTAGCATGCATTCCTTCTGCTGAAGGACTGTTTTCAGTACCCCGAAGGCAAATTAGCCTGTACAAAGCCATACTGTTTACATGCTGTTGTGGTTTTGACAGTTCTAAACCTCCTGGAAAGAGCAGTAGATTCCTGAGTGGTGTGTATTATCAACTTGCAAAAAAAAAAAAACCCAGCCCATGTTCTACTTTCCTCTTGAAGGATTCTGATCTTCCTGTTCTATTAAAATAATAGATGCTTAGGTTTTCTCCTCATTCAGCATTTTTTCAACACATTTCTGTATTATTCTGCCAGCAGATTTCCCAGTAAAATGGAAGTACAGCTGGAAAAGAATTTGCATCTGTAGAGAGAGCTTAATAAAGCAGTTCTTCTATTGGACCATTGCCTTGGACTGTGCAAGTGAAATTTTCTGCTCTCTGTGACCTTTTGAAAATTTCCCTGAAAGTCATTGTAGGTTCCAGATCTCGCCTTGCGTTCAATGTGTATCTTTCACAAACAAAACTGTTGCTAAAGTTTCAGCTGTCGTATCCGAGGTCTTTCAGGAGACGATAGAGGCTATGCCACCTTTGATGTCCTCTATTAGAATATGCTTACCTTGAGACAATAAAGTAATAATTATTTTTTTAAAAAAAGTTTTTGGACCAGCTCTGCACACTTAGAATGCCATCGTGAGGACATCTCTCAGTTCTCAATGCAATATATTAATAAGATTTGGAATTTATAATAAACAAAATTTACTGATAAGATCAGAAACCAACCTGGCTTTTATCTCTGTTACCTCACTGAATACAATAGATTAATACTGGTATGAATGACTACAAAAATCAGTGACATGCCATTTGGAAGTAAAAATAGATGCTTTCCTGTCTCTTTTGGTTTACCTTTAATCTTGCCTTATGGGACAGCTGATGCAGAAAGAGAGCTTTGACACAGGAAGAACCAGATGTCAAAAAGCTGTTTATGACACTTCCACTATGGAAAACACAAGAGCTTTACACTGTCTGGTCCTCATAAAAGTGCTTTCAAGGCTTTCAGGTATTTTGCACCAATCATGTGGAGAAACATTTTGGCACACATCTCAAATGCCATTCTGCAGTAATTGTAGGGAAAACTTTGAGAAAAATATTCTTTTTGTTTTGTTTTATTGTAGCAATGACTTACAAGTACAGAATAAGAGAGGAACAATGACTTTTCCTTGCTTATTTTATCTACTTGAATTGGAAATAAGAAGAGAGGCTATACCTTTGTTGGTTGTTAGATGAGTAGATGAGAATGATTGCTGTTGGATGAGAATGTACTGAAAAGCTAATCCAAATCAGTTCCTTTTAAAGGGAATCAATGGAATAACTCTTGGCAGGGGATTTCATGATCAACCTACCAGAAAGTTGATGTAAGTGCATTGGGTAGGACTGTTTTCTGTATGGTGGTAGGAAATGGTCTAGTTGGTTCTTGGAGGCCTTTTCTTTCTCATTTCATGTCATTTCATAGAAATTAAAATCTCAAATATACTGCATTCAGTATAGATATTCCGGACAACTCTGCTATTCCATTCTACGTTAAAACAATCAAACAAAAAGAATAAAGGGGGAAAGGTGGGGAAATCTACATTTTGATAAAATGGTGCTGTAAAGACTAAAATGAAATCAGCTTTTCAAGGCAGGGCCAAGGTTGCTACAACTAGAAATCCATACAAGTTGAAATTTGAGCTAATTGCATAGTTGTAAACCCAGAAATCTCCTTAGACCATTATTTTAAAATCGACATCTGCCCTACTGATCTCTCATTGTTACTGCGAAATTTAGTGTTCTGCCCCTGTAGTGGATGATGTGTAAGTAATTACTCAAAAGCAAATAGCATGTTAACCAGACTCTGGGAAGCCTCTCCTTAAGATGAGTAAACCCTCTGGCATTTCCTTACCAAAGTTACCAAGAATGTAATTAAATGTTTCTCAAGCCCTACGCTGTTATTGAAGAGCACCGTATCTTTTGAGGTCAGAGCAAGATATTCTGTAAAGGATCCCAGTCATCCCTAAGAACTTTCTCCTTGGTTGGCGAGTCAGTCACACAGTCCCACTTCACTCTTTACCTCAGGGCTTTGATATTTGCCATGCAAATAAGGAAAATAAAATAAGGCAATAATTCAATAAGGCAAATGAATCTCATAAAGAGTAGCATTTCCAATAAAGCCCTTTATTTGTAGGAGAATAAAAAATCCACCATAGAATATATGGATATAGGCTCTCATTGAGATTCATTTCTTAACTAACTTTGTGCTCTCTTTAAAATCTTGTACAGGGTATTCCATATGCCAGTGATGCATCTTATGCTCAACTGAACTTTGCTATGATTTGGCTTTGCAGTCACCCAGGACACAGATATTTTTGGAAGAAATCAGTAGAAATCTCGTAAGGAGCTGTCTCAGACTCATAACCAATACACAGAGATAATACTAAGAGAAAAGAGAAAATTTAGTGGAATTTTACTAAAGCTTCAGTATCAGACCATTGGCTAGAGACAAAATAATGCTCAGCTAAGCAATCCCATCATTTAATCTCAAATATAAAATCCTATCATCAAGAAAAATACAAGCCTTAAACAGCTTTCCATGTGCAGCTAAGGAAGAGCAAAAATTGTTAGTATTTTTAGAGAAAAGCTGCTGTTTTATTATATATTGTCTTTTATAAACAGAAAAGAATAATGCTTATCCTTTTGATGTCTTCAAAACAAGACTTTATCACATTTATGGATACCAAGTAGGTCCCAAAGATTACATTCTTTGCAAACTTCCAAGACGGCTGCCTTTCTGAAAGATGCTGACAGAGAAACTCTGTCTTCAAACAAGTACCAAGCTAGAAGAAATTTCATAACCGATACGAGGATGTAATTTTGTTGAAAGTACAGGATCCTGTTAGCATGGTTCTGCTATACCTTTCTTATGAATTTGCTTGGCTCAAAATATATTTCCCCATTAAACGCTTAAGATGTTGCTGGCAGCCAAAACAGTAATTTAGAAATATTATTCTCATGGCAGTTGTTAGGTCACTATTTCAATTTGCAGAAGTAGTTCTTGACTTTTAGCACATAAAATTCTTAAGACCTAGGAAGATGTTTTTAGTGCTCTATCAGGAAATGACTGTGCATATGAACTCAACTTGTCTGAATGCTTTATTTAAAGCTGATAATTTGGGACTGGTCAGTTATTTGTGTGCTGACATTCAGATTAAACAACATCATTTAACTTGTCTTACATTGTTTGTGACTTATGGATCCTTGTGAGGACAAAATTCAGCTACATGAATTTATTTCCAATGATTTTGTGATGGACTACATGTGTATTATATTTTGTCATTAGTAAATTACTCCCAAACAAAGGGTTTCTTTTAACTTTTGCAGAGTTGAGATGTAATTGTAGTTTACTGCTTCTGAATTTCATCTCCTTCTGGTTTTGATACTGAATTTCACTTTCTGTTTTTCTTCTTCATCTCTAGGCTTTTTTTTTGTCCTATTGGGTCAGATCATGAACACCTTATTAAAAGGGGGAATAGTAAACTTATGTAGGGACATAATTACATGTCAGTATATATGAGAATGACTAGTAAATTCTCCTAAGTTCTCTGGACAGTTTTATTGTTTTCAGATACTTTTATTTATGGTTAATCTAAAACTTTTGGAAGTTTAACACACAACAAAACAGATATTATCACTTTTCTGCTGTTGATTCTCCTAATCAGCCTAATGACTGATTTTGGACTGTGAATTTTTGAGAAATTCACAACTTAAACTATATGATTATTTAATGAACTTCTCTGAATTAAGATTTTCAAAGCTTTGTTATGCTAATCTCCAGTAATATGTTACTCACATGGAGTAAGCCCATCAGAATAGGCAAGGAATCCTATATATCTCATTACCAGAACACAACAAATAATTAAAATTGACAAGGCTTCTTTGCATGCATATTTTTTATATTTTTAACTTCACTAAAAAATGCAGGTTCTTAGGGGAGGTTTTGTAACAGATTTTTGCCATCAAAGTAGGTTTGTTACAAATTTTTCCTCCCCACAGAGAATAATGAACTCATGAGTCAGTTCTGACTGAATCATTACTCCTTGTATGAATGAAAACGAGCTATTTCTAGCTGTTTAGAATTAGTAGGAAAGAAGGACCTCAAATCATTCTCTTTGCAAGGTTTTTTCAAATGTATGGTTTGTATATGTTGGTTTGTGCTTTTTTTTTCCACTGTGGCTGGGTTCTACTTGTTTTTTTTGTCTTCTAAAGACAAATTATTGACAGCAGTTTTAACCTGTGCTTCACTGGGAACAATTCCCTTGGCAACTGGCCATTGTAACAGATTTTCTGGGTGACATGTGTATTCTATACTGATCTTGCCAAAGCCTGGTGGGTGAGATAGCTTCCTTTTCAAGAGCAGGTGTTCATTTATTTCGTATCATTCTGTAACCTTGGCAGATAAAATTCAAAATTAGTGAAAAAAGGAGGTCATTGATCCGTCTCCGTGGAAAAGAATCGTAGTTCTTGGGGCTTGAAGTAGAAAATCCAGAAAGAGGAAGCAGCATGTGAAGTTACATTGTAGTTCAGTGAGAGTAAGGAGGGATGATGAGTTAATACTGGAACCTACTACCTCATTAACTTGCCTGAACCCTGAACTTTTTGAGGAAATATGATAAAACTTTACCTGTGCAATTTTGTATTGTTGAAGTAATTTATGTACTGATTGGGTTTGTCTGGACAGGAATCTTAAAAGTATTAACAAAAGTCGATTCTCAGCCATTCTTCCATCCTTAGCAACACTGAACTAACAATGCCGTTTGATTGCAATTGTTTTATTCTTTGTTAAAATAAATCTTACTGTCTGTCTTTTGTTTTACTTTGAATATCTTCACTTTATCATCAGTTGTTTTAACTGTATACAATGGAAACCTTCAAAATTTGTCATTAGCGCAAAGCGTAACTTATATGCATGAGGTCCAAAAGCAAAACTGCTCTTGAGAACTGAATGTGTAGTAAAAATCCCATACCAGTAGGGAAAATATTCTAAGCCTGTGCAGTTCCATGGATATTGTACACTTGAGGGATGCTAATATTTGATGAGTTTCGTACTGTAGTAAACTCTTGTTTTCCATTTACTTTGCTACTATCTCTGTTCCCTTGCTAACAAAATAGTGGATGTATTTTATCCTCAATGTATTCCTTCACCTTTGCACAGACCATCTCAAATTAAACCCAACTGCAGCAAATGTTTTTGTCTTACACATTTCTTTGTTTATCCCTTGGCCAGTTTAAATATTTAAAAATTCTTTATCAGACTTTAGTCAGAAAAATAAACAATTGTAGCCTGTTAAGCCTACTGAGAGAGAAAATAAACTTATTATAAAGCAACCGTGTATATGTATAAAACCAAATTCAATTTGAGCCACCTAACTGACCCACATGCTTGGTTCACTGAAGACTGTGATGATTCAGAATTTCTTGTCACCATGATACGGAAACTAGCTGGATGTGTGCAGAGGACCTAATTGTAAATCAGTTGTGCTTTTAAAGGGAGGAAGAAATGAGTAGTTAAAATATGACTGAAGTTCTTGGTGATATCTTTGATCTTGCTTCATGAATATAGAAAACTTCGGTATTCTCATTAGTGTGCAATGGAAATAGCATAGGCCAGAAACCAAGAGGGTTCTTAGGTGGATTTTGGAGCATGTGTTGCTATGTGACAACACAGCTGCTTTGCTGACATACTTGAAATTACTACAGTGTATATCTGTGTGATTTAGAATTCCAGGAATTACTATGATACATTAATTTCTAACTGTGAACTCGAGATGCAAATGCTTTATCAGTCTTACTATTTGAGGCATGTAGAATGATCACCGTTTTTTTTTTCTAACATCCGAGCAGGGAACAGATTTCCACTCCCTAGGATTTTGGACTGTAGAAAATTTTTTATCAACGTAAAAGTCAAGTTCACAAAAACACTAAAAATTAGCAATAGTTTGTGAGAAGTAAACATATGCCTTCTGTAATAAATTCACATGTCTACTTTGAATGTAATCAGAAGGCAGTTCCCTGCATTTCTGCCATACTATTAGAGCAGACATACTGGAAATGATAGAAGAAAATTTTCTAAAGAAAATGTAATCGAAACAAATGTGTTCCTGCAAAGTATTTTATTCCCATTGAAATAGTCTCTTTGGAATTAATTTTGAAGTGAAAAAAATACTGATCAGACTAACTCTTATGGAAGGAAAAAATCAGATATTTTTGGATTATCAGCAAGCCTGTAAGATTTTCTTTGAAGGTTCAAGACAAAAAAGTGTGGTTATAGTTACCAGCATCATGCTAGCACTGACATGACAGTGGCATATTATTTCTTCTGAATTCTGGAATCTTTGTCTTGATCTGCAAAGGAGCAGAAAAAGATGCTGAGGTATTACTTATTTTGGACT
Source organism: Tapera naevia (assembly GCA_033556795.1). Classification (NCBI taxonomy): domain Eukaryota; kingdom Metazoa; phylum Chordata; class Aves; order Cuculiformes; family Neomorphidae; genus Tapera; species Tapera naevia. Next base: position 7,844,355 of record JAUMJJ010000172.1, on the reverse strand, counting down.
GATTTAATTTGTCTTGGCATGCTATAGGTTAATGTTACGTAATTGAAGAAAAACTTGCTAAAGCACTTCAATGGAATGAAATATTGTGAAAAAAGTCATTCATATAAGTACTCAGAATATGAAAGTTATATATATATCTTCTTTGAGTCTTCCTTCCCATGATTTTTCCTGTCTTCTGTCTTGTCTTCTTGTTAAGACTTTTTGACTTCCTGAGTCTAAAGCAAGATACACAAGCTCATGAAGTTTTACGCATGGGAATCGGTTAAAGAAAAAAGTGGCCTAAGGAGTTCCATAAAATTTAATTTACATAGTCTTGGTTTTGTTCCTGTTTTCTGACTACATATCCCTTTTATGCAAGTGCAGTTGCTTTTTCCTGCATCTCTGGCTGCTAATTACTTTCTTCCCAGCCCTTTTACTTTCTTTCTGTAGTACATTGTTTCAGGATATCTGTAATCCATGGAAAACACTTCTGTAACTAGGGAAGATATCCAGGGATATTGGAAAAGTTGGGCTCTGCAAATCTGGTTCTAAGGTCTCTAGAGAGGAAAGAACGAATCCTAGCTGAAAAACATCTAGGGTTAGGAGCAAGTGAAGAGCAGAGTACCTATGCTCTAACAGCTTCTTGGGATCAATGAAAGAGAGATGTCTTTATTTTACTGCAGGTAGAAGTGTTAACAAGTAATCTTGCTTTTGGTGACAGAAATTTTTTCATAGTGTAAGTCATGAAGAGACATGTATATATTTACGTTTTAATAGATAAATTTAATCTCATCTGCAAGTGTATTTCTACAGTTGTATCGTGTTTCAGAATGAAAGTGAGTATTGCTGGAGACTTAAAAACTAATCACCTAGCTTATGAAGCTCCTAGAGACTTTCAGTACTGTACATCTCTTTCTTATCTACAGTTGTCACACAAATGCCTACGGCTAAAGCACAGCACAGTGGTAGACAAGAGTATAGATTTGGAAATGAAAACTGTAGACTAGGGATGTATTCTAGCATTTTAACTGCTTTTTACAAGCATTAGGTTCGTTTTTTGTGGCCAATGACACTATAAGTTTGTTTTTCATTTATTGAGACATTGGTTTTTCATGATTTTTGCTGGAAGATTCTTAAAACTTATTTTTTTCTACACAAGAGAGCTCACAGCGCGTTAGCTTTTCCTATTTGCTTTGCTTAATATTTGGAACATCTTAAGCATAGAATTTATTGTGAATCACTATTTTGAATAATAATAATTATAATAATGGTTCTTCAGTTTCAGCAGTGTTCTACTCCAAATTTTGACTTAAGGCAAGTTAACTTTGTGTTTGTTCCAGTTTGTGTCATTGTCTTACTGATCTTTTTTTTTTAGGTAACTTCTACATTTATAACACTAGTGCATTGATTATTGCAGAAATAGTAGTTTTCTCATGAGGATGTGTTGTTGATGACCTTTGAAATATTCAGATTCTGTTGGATAGTAGTCAGCTGAAGATTTTCTTTATCCTACACAAAAGACATCCCTAGAATTCCAGAACACAAACAAGAAATAATATCTATTAGCATCTTTTTGTGTGACCAGGAGAATAAAACTTAAATGTATGTTTTTAATGAGGAGTTATGCGCATAAACTTCTTTACACTGGGCCAGCACAGTTCTTCAGAAGCATGTTGGTAGGAGTCTTTGAAGTTTTTATAAGGTTTATAATAGTAATAATAACAAGAACAAGAACAATTAAAAACCTTCCATCAGCAGAGCTGCAAATTGGTCCCTGCCAAAATGCCATCTGCTTTCCAAAAGAATGGATTTTTACTAGAATGCAGTGCATTTGGCTGAAGATACAGCCTGCTGTGTGTTTTGCAGTTTTCCTTTGTTGTATTTGCCCTATCACATTAGATTTTTCCGAGGTCTTTAACTTATTTAGTAAATGCTAGTCAAGTGGATCTGATATGTATCTTTGCTGTCTGAAGGTATGCCTAAGTTTTAGAAGGTTCCTAGGTTCCATATCATCATCATCTAAAGTATTATATTGCTCTTTTCATGTCTTTTTAGATTTATTTTCCTCAGGAGATACTGTTCGAGAAGAAAGATGAAAGGTCATTTAGATGAGCTCATCTAAACATTACTCCCATTTGTGCTTTGTGGAAGTGCACAGTTTTCTGTCATTAGAGGAGGTATACTTGCAGATACCTTAAGATTTTTTTTTTTTTTTTTTTTAATCTACTGGAACTTGTTGGTAAAATGTATTGCCAACCTCCATGTTTTTGTGCTTTCTTAATATGCCAAAAAGTTTATTTGGTTTGAAGATCTAATGAAAGGCTATTTTTGGCGTTGCCACCACATTTTTTTTTTTTTTTTTTGGTGAATGTAAGCAGAGTAACCCGTCTGTGAATTTAGAGCTAAATGTTTAGAAAAAAAGTGGAATTCTTCTATGCTAACAGTAAATACAAATTTCTTTATGTTATTTTTTGGCAATTTATGGAAACTGGGAAATTTTTCTTCACTTATATCTCAACGAAGAATTTCCTTTTAATAAGAAATTCATTCTTATAAAGCTATGCGGTTACTCATATCAATCAAATTTGCTTTTTGCTATGTATGTGTCATTCTTCATAGCTCAGAGTCCGAACAGAGGCCTGCTTCCAAAAAAACCAGTTGTGAGGCTACTGATTCTAGTAAGGGGTTTCTGGAGGCCAATTTGTGTTTACTTTAGTTTATTCAGAAGGCTATTGGGCAACTTTCCTTCGGTATCTCATTGAACGGCAAGAATGTAGTCCTCTATTTTCAGGAATGGGCTTCTTTCTGCTTTTGTGCACGTAATCCTTCCTCTGAGTCTCTTTATAAAAACCTAATCAACGAAGTTATTTTTGTATTCTGAATTCATGGCCTTTGGACTGTTTATAAAGTTAGTCTATTGTGTTACAGGACAAGCATTTATACTTGCAAAAATTACTAGCATATGATGCCTTAAAAAGAAGAAAAAAGTAACATCCATTTCACCTGCATTGCCTTGGATCTTTTATTACCTACTTTCTTGGTTTACTTTAGGACTTACTCAATTACTGCTTTGGATATTGAAATCCTATTTAAAGGTCTATGTAAATAGTGTGAGATTTTGGCTTCATTCAGGCTCTTGATAATCTGTAAAGCCAAGTCCACTGGTAGTAGCCTGAATTTTCAGATTTCGAAGTCTGGTTAATAAACTTTGCTAGTGTTTCTCATGCAGAAAAGCAATTCATTTTTTTTTTACTATATGTCTGTAGCTGTGTAAACCTTCTCTTGGTATGTAGTGTTGAAATAAGGGTAAGCAAAGGTATATGAGAAATTATGTACCTGTAAAAGAAAGATGTTGTTTCTGGCTTCTACATGTGGCTGCATTCTCAATACGGAAGCTAGTCAGTCGTCCATTTGAAGCCTTTCTTTTGGGTGTTATATTTGTCTTGTAGCATTGCTGGTGCTCTAAATACCACTCTTTAATACACTCAGTAAAGGCACAGCTGCCTCCCTGACCCTGTATCCTGAAGCCACACAGAGATTTGTCCACTAGGACAAAAACCAACTCTACTCTCAGTGTTCAGTGAGTTTTGTGAGCTGCACAAGGTAATAATTTACTGCAAATTGATTTTTTTTCATCATCTTTTCAGATGAATTCTGTTAGGCCAGAAGCAGAAAAAAACCCTGGAGGCAGCTGAATTCTTGTTGCTTGTGCTAGTGGCTGTAACCTGGCCTGGTTACAATTAATCCATGATTAAAAAACAATTGGCAAAAACCTGTCTGAGATTGCATGTAATGTACTGATATGCTGTCTGAATTAAAATGGATTGAATGTCAGATTCCATTTTCTTCATAAGAATGCAGTTGGGTCACTAACAGTGATGTGAGCATAATTTTGGACATTTCCCAAGATATTTATCTGCAGCATGTGGTTTAGAGTAATTTATAGTTTTACAATAGCAGTCAAGAGCACTCTTCATAATGCTCCTTGATGATGTTTGCCTGCAGCACATATGGCTCTGAAATCTTCACAAAGGGGAGAGTTCATCATTGGCTTTGTGGAAAACTTGCATGCATTCTTCTGCACTCAGGCACTGTTAGATTTGACTTAGTGTAATGAAGAACACTAAAGGATTTATCTTTAATAAATTAGGGAAACAGCATTATAAATCCACACCAACAGTGTTGTGGTATTATCAGCAAAGTATGTAGAATTCAAATATATTTATAATATTTATGAGTTGTTTGCATTTTGCTCATGTTTTGTCTTAGCAAACACAAAAATTAGTAACTTTACATGTTGGATAACATCTTGTCTGTAAAATGGAAATTCTCAAATCAACACTGTTTTGAAAAATTGAAAATTGTGTCCTAGTTTCCATTTTCTTCTATGACATCTAGTTGCAAACTCTCATAAAAATAGGAATGTCATTAACTTGCATTTTTCTCTTATGCATAGTTAATTAGTTAGTATTAGCTTGTTGGTATGCCTTTAAGTGTTATGGACATCTAATCAGAATAGCTGGAGTTCACTTGAAATATTTTAGCCTATTTCATTCACATGCATTGAGAATTTAATCTGCAAAGCAGCTCTCTTCCAAATCCTTGAGTACCTGCTTAGGGCGCTCAGATTTTTTTTCTGTGTTGTGCATTCAAAGAAGAGATAGTCCATGTACTTGGCAAGTGAATCAGAAGAGGCTTGTCTGGAATCTAAATAATATGTGTAATTACAAATCAAAAGTTCAGTACTCTTCAGGCACCTCCAGGCAGAACAGGTAGTGTGAGAGCCAAAATAGCAGGGTTATCTTGACCTTCACACTTTGTTTAGAAGAAGTCATCAAAGAAAACTAGTAATGGATAATTACATAATAAACCAAAGTCTACTCTGTCTTGTTTTTTCAATGTCTTAAAATACAAGGACATGAGTTGACCACTCTGTTTACCGTTTTCCTATCGTGAAACAGCTGAAGTTTTGAAATCTCAGTCCCATTTATTAACTGTTAATTAAGAGAAAACACTTGGCTTTATCAAAAACTTCTCTGTGTGTATTTTATTTTAATTTTGGCTTTATTTTATCTCCTTTAATATAAAAAAAATAAAAGAAAAATAGTTTAAATTCAAAAATCCATTCAAAAATGCCAAAACACTTAAAACCCCCAAACCAATATTTGAAAAATCTGTGAAAATCAAAATTTCCTTTCCAACAGATTGGTTTAAGAACATTTTCTGGAATAGTTGGGTGGAATTGAAAGCATTGCTCAAAATACCTCTTAAGATAGTCAGAATACCTTCTTGTCAGACTACATAGCTCTGTGCAGCTCCTTCACTACATCAAAAAGAGGTTTAGAGGCAGTCAAAATAAATGGATTCTCTACTTGCATTTTGTATGAAGGATATTGGGTCACGAGGGTGGCTGATCCTTCCTTTTTCAAAATTCTATCTATATTGCCATTGTGGGTGTCCTGACTGTGGCATTTACCACACTGCAGGCAGCTGCTCAGTGTGCATCACAGCTTTGTTCTCATATGTAAGTGAGAAGTTTCCCATGAAAATGTGGGTGAAGGTGGGTGCCTGGAATAACAGTGTTGCAAAGGCACACGTGAGATCCCAAAAGATAGGACTTGACTTTGCATTCCCAAGCCCGAGCATAGTTACCTGAGACATAAAAATTCATACAGTATAATAGACAAAGTCTCAAATGTTTTCTTAAAAACAGAATTTAACCTAAATTAATTGTATAAATAGTTAAGGATAATTACAGTATGGATCCTTACGGATACATATTGTTTACATTAACATTTTTTTCTTCAAATGTACTTGTCTTTGGTTTGAATTTTTTGACCTTTTCACTTTTCCTTTTTTTTTTTTTTAAGTTCCTTGGAGGAGTAGAATATATCACGCTCAGTGTTACAATGAAGAGACCATACAGGATCTCAATAAAACTTCCTTAGACTGTGACCTTTCTCAAATACTAAAAGGCTCCTTTCTGGAGATAACTGTGCTAACCAAATTAAATTAGTGCACAAAGGCTGAAATGGGTTAATTTTGACAGCTTTGAGTTTTAAAAAAATAGTATAAGTATTGTGACTTTAATTTTAGTGTAGAACTTTGTGTATTTTCCTTTCCTTTAAAAACAAAATAGATGGGGAAAGAGAACAAAAAGTTTTTGTTTAATAAAAGTAGATATAATGGTAAACTACTTTATCCAATAGGAGAGTAAGTAATGGTACACTACGTTATCAAATGAGTAAGGAGAATTATAAACTGAAGTAAATAAAATGAAAACAAAGATAATATTCACCAAGTAGAACTTGACCATAATCACCACGGGTCTTATAACAGCAGTGCAAGATAAAATTCTCTGCTGTAAAAAGAAGACAAATATCTGTTATTTGAATGATAATAAAAAGCAGCTGTTCACTTTCTGTAGTGACCTTGCTTTAAATCACCAGCATATTTGGGAATATGTTACATTATAAAGCTTTCAACCTCAACGCTTATAAGAGTATGAGAAAACTGTATTACAAAGACAACACACTAGCTGGAAATTTTCTTCAGTTAACCACAGTGAGATAACTAAAAATCTTTGAAATAAGGAAAATCTAGTATAAATCTTACATATTTTGAATACAATTTTAAAAACTTTGTTGTCACTGCTGAAGTCCTAATGCTTTTGTGAAATTTTCTTTTAAACTTATTTTATTGTCTGTGGTTTCTTTCCAAATATAATACATTGGATTCTTGATTTTTGCTTTGTTTTGTTTGATTTCTTTTTCTGGAAGAGCTTCAGTGAAATAATTTACAGGAAAGTGGATATTTCTGCCTGTAAAATGTGAGATTAGAGAGCATCCCATCACAGTGGTGCAACTGTGAAGAACTACAGATATCTCTTACTGTAGAGCAAATAGCTCTGTATTTATTACAAGATATGTAATAAATGAGCGAGTCATGATGGATCTTGTCTTCTGGGCAGTGCTTTCTTACTGCAGTCTTTTTCTCTTTCATGTAGAATATTTTCTTTCCTTGGTATCTGTAATAGAAGTTATAATAGCAAAACATTCTAGAGTCAAAATAAACTGTAGTCAAATACTGCAAGTATTTCCCACTTTACAGTTAGACAAAGGGACTGGGAGACTCCACTGGTGTGGATATAACTAGATCTATCAGTATACTGCTGGTTTTCATGCAGTCAGGTAATTTCATAATTTGAATCACCTGTAGATATGTTTCGTTCAGCATCATTTGAAATAATAAATTAATACTTAGTTTCTTTCTGAAAAGCTTTTCAAATGTAAGTTATACTCCTAATGCAATTTTACGTAACAGTTACGTTTTATAAGAGGTATTTTGGCTTCCTGCAGTTGATTTTGTTTGACCTCATAGTCAATGATGGAAAAAAATATTTCTAGATGTCTGTTACTATAAGTATAAAAATATTAAATGACATCTTTATTTTTTAGCATGTTTTCTACTTTTTATTACCTTTTCTCTTTCACAGATCCGTGCTTACTCTTTCATGTATTAAAAATAGTTCCTGAATCTTAGATTTCTGGGAGGAAAAAAAACCTGAGATGCATAATAATTGTATTTCATGTTCTGTGCTCTTGAAGAACTCTTCGCAGTATTCCCTATTACCTTTTCATCCTTCACTCTGTCTTACTCAGAAAATAAGTCTTGCTTCTACGTCAAAAGGCTCAAAAAAGCATAGAATTAGGAGTACATTCTAATTTTGTGCAGCAATCATCCTTCAAAAAAACTAAAAAGTTTTAATTGAAGAAAGGCTTAATGGTAAAAAAAAAAAATACCTGCATAAGGGGAAGAGGGCATGATATCTAAATAGAAAAGATACTGAGTTTTATTTCTGACTTTCAGCATTCTATTTAGACTAAGCTAGAAACTTTAATGAAAATAATTGTATCTAAGTATTTTACCTATGAACCTTTGTGAACTAGAATAAAAGTCTTTCAAGGCAAAGCAGCAGCTAAGTAAGAGTAATATGGAACATGGTTTCAGTCTGTGTTCTTGAAATGGATTTTTTTTTTGTCTACCTCTCATGTTAGTTGTGAAATTCTTTTAGTATTCTAATATACAAGAATAAATGCTTTTTCCACTTTCATGTAGAGAGTGAAAATGAAATGTATGCTTAGTGCGGACTGATCTTTCACTAGATTCTAATCTGTCTGATTGAGTGTAATTTTCCTCAACACAGTTGATCATTCCTTTACTCTAAAAATTCTCACTTCATTGAATACTAGCTGTGTTTTCTGTTCCTACTAGAATCGGTAATAAATGCTGTTTAACTCTAGTGGGAGATGGCTTAAAGTTTGAAATATATGGTCTTTTTGAAGGTGATATAAGATGGCTACTATGGATGTTTCTGTTGAAAAGAAATGCTTAACTTATATTAAAGTTTTGGTAGAATGAAAGTTAATGACTCAGTTAAGGTAAAAAAAATCAGTGTGATATCATTAAGTTTATTAGTTGTCGGCTTGAGAAAGTCTGTAACATGTCGGTCCATAGAAACTTTGCTTATGATCTGTATCTTTAAAGTTGTTATCAATGAAATAAATGAAAATGTAAATATGCACTGATGGAGTAAATTATACCTGTAAATAGTTTATTCTAAGTTTATTAACAAACACTTCTCTTTCTGTTTCATTTGTGTCTGCAAAACTGCTTATTGATATGATTCATAGTTTTGTGGTTTTAAATGGAATTAAGGGGTTAGTTCTTATATAGAGAAGCCTAAATAGTACATTTTAAACTGTTATACGTATTTGCATATACATTCATGGCATTCATTGTTTTCGTGGAACAAGCTTCTTAATAACTAGTCAGGTCATGAATGGATTATTCACATTATCCTGAAGGATGATGTTGGTTTGCCCTGTCACCATCTATTTTTTCATCTGTTCTTCTTTCTGAGGTGTTGAAATGACAGTCATATGCAACATTATTTGATGTTTCCATTAAAAGATTATGGGTTTGTTTAAAATTCAAAATTTCAGACTGAAGCTTTCTATTTGCTACTTTAGTTGGAATTATTCTACCCTTTGGGGTAGTAAATATACTCGAAAAACTGTGTGTGTTTCATTGAGGAGTATCTCAGTGCCTTGGAGAGGGGTGGTGGAATCAGGTAGCTAGAACTAGAGTGGGGAGAGAATAGGGAGGCAATGTTGTGTTCCTGCTGCTTATCCCCCAGAGCAGATGAGCTTGCTCTCTCTCAGCTTTGAAGAGAAGAAGCAAGATTATCTGCTTTGGTTGTTTCTCAGGTGTTCAAGGGATTAAGAGTAGCCAGGATGAACACAGCCTGAGGGCAAAGGGAGCAGATGAAGTCAGAAGGAAGCTTTTGAGATAAAAGTGATGTGAAACAGGAGGAAATCGGATCGGAGGTTGTATGTGATGTAGAATAAAGTGCAAGGGCTATGTAATGCCAAATAAAAGAAAGTTTTAATCACTACTGTATCCAAGAGACCAGGATTTTTCAGTTCTAGAATTCACTGCTGTCATCTACCAGCTGTACAACCTACACACCATGCCCACTTCAGTAGTGGAAAGATTTCTAAGGCAAGAGAGGTCATTTGAGGCAGTTGAATATTTGTTATTTTATTCATATACTTCTTGCTCCTATGTCCTGCACAGCTGCTGGAAAAATTTCTGAGATCAAAGTATTCACGACTTAGATCTGATTGTAGCTTTGTTGTTTCTGAGTGTTAAGTACACACAACTGTAAATGACAAGAGTAAAGTGTGTTTTGATTATATAAAAAGCTACACAAACGTTAAGTATTCTGAAAAATCATATTAATGTTGTTTTGAGTACCAAACTGAAAAATCGCTTGGCAAGTAACTTGTTTTTTTTTTCTGTTTCACCTTTGTAGAATATTTCAATTAAATGGATAACTGCACAGAAAATTCATGAAGGAATGTTCTCTGAGTTTGCAAGATTTAGATAATGCACTAAAAAAAAAAAAAGTGGCTTAAAGCCCAGTGTAACTCAGCCTGTTTGTGAATAAGAAAAAATACTGCAGAATTATGTTTCAGTACATGCTTCATAGTAGTTTTCCATTTGGGAGAAATAGCTCTGTTTAAGACTGAGGAGAAGGATTGAAGGATTGGTTTTATGTACTGTAGGTGAGAGGAATGGAAAGGACACTGGATTTCCTGCTTTTAAGATCCAGGGCATTGTCATTCACTTTATAATCAGAGCACCAAATGTTGCATAGAATTAGTGTTCTTACAAACGTTTATTGTGCCTAGCAGATCAAAAACGTAAACAGCAATGAGAGTTTCAATCATCTATGCATTATTGATGCATATAATATATTTATAACCTATTTATTAACAATATTGAATTATTAATTTATTTAATGTCCAGATCTTAGATACATGATTCATAAAGACTATGTAATGGGCAAAGTGTTTGAATTAATTGACCGAGTTCTTCTTTATTTATATTACATTTGTGAAGCTAGTTTGTTTCATTCCTGTCCCCTTAGCTTTAGAGTGATTTTGAAGATAACTGTTGTCTGTGTTAAATCATCCAGCTGTTTCCTTTAAGATTACAAAGATTGACTGTGTTACGCCTGACTGATTTGTATTTCAGGCAGTGACTCCTCTGTATCAGTAACTTTAATACTTGTTAAGTGCTAAACAGTGCTGTCTCATTAAACAGCAATAAACCTAATATAGTGGAGTATATAACAGCTAACCACCACTGTTTTCTGTACATTGTCATAATCATCAATGTGCCACAAATATGAGTATTCACTTGTCTTTGTAGTTTCTTTCAAAGGTGTGAAGGTGTAACGTTTTGCATATATATACATAAAATATTTTCATTAATACTTTGTCTAGAAAAGTTGCATTAGTCTATATTTGCAAACTGTAACAATACCTGTAAAAAGAGAGAATCTTCTCAAGCATGTACAGATGCCCCTTCTAATGTGTTCACTTAATAATCAGTTCCTCTCCAATCAGAAGCATTATCCACTTGGACATGGATAAGCAAAACCAGTATGGGCATTTATAAATATCTCATATATTTAAATTTTTTTATATAGATGTGAAATAATGAAGGTGTACTGGTGTCAAAAATTTGGTAAGAAAACTTCAGGCCAGATTGCATCCGCGTGTATAATTGTTCCTTATATACCACAGCCACCTAGGATCTGATTCTTAATAGGTTTTGCAGCTATTTCTACAATACAACTGACAAACAATAGACATAGGCTTAAGGAATGACAGGAAATGTGGTGGCTGTCAAGGACAAAAGGGCAAGGAGAAGGGAAGGGTTTCATAAGGGACTTGAGGCACCAAGTAGTTAATAAAATAACAATAACCATCCCTAGTCTCCTACTGTTTCCTTTCGGTTGTATTAGTGAAAGTTACCTGTTTTCATAGATATTTACCCAAGAGAACAATGAATTCAGGTATAGAGTGAGATTGTACTACTTCAAAATAATTGTGGTGGAATATCACTATGTTCTGGCTATCTGCCTCATATTCTGCATATTTTATTGAAGTTGCAGTGTTAGTTCGATTTTAAGTTGATGAGAAGCCACACCTTTGCAGTTAAACACATACTCAGTACCTTACTAAATGAAGCCTTGTATAGGCACCTAAATAGTAACTGAGCCAATTTCTTTGACAAGATGAGACATGCAACCAGAAGCTTTTGCTTAAATTAGTTCTTTTTTAGAATTACAATTGGCAGGGCAGGGAAAGCTGACACTGATATCTTAAAGGAAGCATACAGCAGGTAGGATGGTCATTTATCTATCCATCAAAGAAGAATAAGAAAAAAATTAAAGTGAGGAAAAGAACGACTAGATTCCTGTCTGATTGCCTCAAAAATGAGGCATTTCATTGTTAAAAAAAAATTTAGTTCCAGTCCAAAATAGTTTCCTGGTTCAGTCAAGAGTTATGGAATAGAAAAGAAGTGTGGAGTAGATCTTTGGGATGTTGTGCAGCCTCTGCCAAAGCTTGGACTGTAACTTCACTAGGTGAAGTCTAGACCTTTGCTCGTGACTTATGATGAGACTTTACTGCCAATAAATAAATTGCTGTTGCAATTGCTTAGATCTGCATTCTGCTGAAAAGTACTAATTAGGTGGATTGCCTCACAGTACTCTTTTGTGAATGTAAGATATCCAGCGAATTTCATCATTCATTAGAAAATTATCCAGGTTCAAGGAATACTTTGACAGAATACTTTGGTGTAGCAGAGGAAGTCAAAAAGCTGTCGATAAAGAAGTACATTCCAGTATGACAGAATATGAATGTTTGTATTCCCACCAGTGATTATTAATAAAGTATGACCAAGGAAAGACAGGATGAAGTTACTTCATGAAGTGTGAGTGTATGTATATATATCCATATCCAGCTGGGTTTAAGTTATCCAGGAAAAGAGGCTGTAGGTAGCCCCCTCCTCCATATTTCATGGCAGTTTAAAAGGATGGAACCAAAACAGTAGCATGTTTGTTATCTGTGGGACAATGAAGTACATATATATGACTCCTAATCTAGGAGAAAGAGAAAGAGAAAGAGAAAGAGAAAGAGAAAGAGAAAGAGAAAGAGAAAGAGAAAGAGAAAGAGAAAGAGAAAGAGAAAGAGAAAGAGAAAGAGAAAGAGAAAGAGAAAGAGAAAGAGAAAGAGAAAGAGAAAGAGAAAGAGAAAGAAAGAAAGAGAAAGAAAGAGAAGGTCTCCCCTTGTTTGCTGTTTAAGTTGATATGCTATGTGGTTTGATGAGAATTCAACCAGTATTTATGCATGCTATATGGGTCTTTAATATTAGTTCAACGCTGATTTTTAATATAAGTTAGCTCAGAAATAAATACACCTTTAATTTGGCTTTGAAGGTTTATTATACCAGGTGATGGTAACAAATTATAGATCTCGCTGCCAGATGGATTTGCTCAATATAGATGATTGAATAGCTTAATGCTATTCTATTGTAGACTTGTTGAAATATTTCTTCTCTCTGACTAAGTAGCATTATTTCGTTTTACAACCACAGGTGCATTAAAACTGTGAATTATTTGGAAACCATTTAAATAATCTGTTTGAGATTTCATTAGCTTGAATATAATTGAAGAAATGTGTTCAACCCATATGATGAGAATGCAAATCATCACCATACATTGAATGAAAATAATCACAAACAGAAGGAACTATACAATTTGTATATGCACTAAGAATAAAAAAAAAGTATTCTTCAATTAATTTGATGCAGGTCTTTGAAAATTATAGTAAATTGTAGAAAATTACAGTAAATTTCCCATTGAAAAAAATGCTTTACTATGCAATTTTGTGTTTTAATAAATATTGGTGCCACTATGAGGAGATTTTGCAGACCTAAAAGAAAGAAAACACCTTCGGTTCCATGAGACATTTGAATTCACATTGGACTTCTCACCCCAGCTGGTCTTCTAATTTTAAATTTTCTAACTAAAATTTCTCAAAGAATTGAATTAATTTAGAAAAAGGCTGTTTACAATATGTCTGTAAGACTGTACTTTCCTACTATAAGTGCAGAAGATCTTACATTGATGTGGGATAGTGTAAATAAGTAGTTGATTTGTTCAACTTTATTTCTGTGAGCCTACAAAGAAAAAAATGCTGGATAGACCTGAGCTGAACTAGGCCAGTTTGCTTACCCTTTGACCACTCTGTTCCTCTTTTTTTAATAATTTCAGACAGGTTTCCAAATGTTTTCTGGGATTCAAATTACCCTGAAATTACTGTTTCAATTTCAACTATTTCAGTATTTCGCCACATAAGAAAACATCAGTTCTTAAACTTGACAATAAACGTGCATCTTTTGTCACTGGAGGATTCCTCATATACACATTCAGTTTGTGCACTCTTTTTTTTAGCTCCATTTTCAGACCACTTTATTGTGCTTATGTTGTATTTATTTTCATTTTTCTTTTGCAAGACCTTTAAAGATTTTGATGTTGATGGAAGTTCTGTGTATCACCTGAAGACAGAATGTAGTCATAAATACGATGAAAAATTCTGGATTTTTATCCTGCAATATTATTGTTATTGCTGGCTGTGTGTGTGTCCTGTCTGCATAGGGACTTTCCATATCAATGGTGAGATAATCCTAGTATCATTCAAACAAGTTAATTCATATTCTTTTGTAAATGAAGCTTTCTGTAAGTTAGAGAATCAAAGTACAGTCAGTTGGGATGGGTGTTGCAAAGGTAAATCTCTTGTTTCTTTCTGTTACTAGATGAGTTGGGCAAAGTTACATTTCTACAGAGGGAGAATTTTGGAGGTCAGAGACGTACAGCGCAGCTTCTAGTTGCAGGTTGCTGAGATGTTGGTACTTCGTATAAGTATTAATGTGCACTATTTCGAGTAGCTGAATATAGCCAGTATTTGCAGTTCTGTTCTATCCATGTAAAATAAAATTCTTTGTATGTCATCCTCTATATATTTATTTCACTATTACATTTTCTCTGTGGTATAATTTATAATTTAAAAAAACCCCAAACAAATGGTACAGTTCTTCATGTTCCAACGAATAATATTTTGGATTACTTCCTATGGATTATGTAAAAATACAGGGTCCTAGCAGATCTAGACCTGAGGAAAAATATTGGTAAACGTAAGCAAAATAGAACAGTAGATCCTTAATTATATTGTACCAGGTTATTGTGCAGGTTTCTTGTGCAACGTAAACTGTTCGAAAAGTACTGAAGTCCGTATTTGTAGAAGAAAACAAATGTCAAAGGAGCATAAAATCTTTTTCGTCTTTTCTAGTAATCATTTCTGTGCCTCTATTTTTTAGCTACTTTGTGAAGATGATACTCAAGAGTCATTAATGACTGCCTGTCTCAAATAGACGTACACACACATTGCACAGCTGAGTCACATTCTGTACCAGTGATTCAGTATCATTGTGCAAGTTAAAATAGAATTTCTATTGTTCTGTTATTAAACAATTGTTTTCTCATTCTGAGCAGCTAAAAGAAAAGATTTGGAGAAATGTTACCTCCAGCGCACTATTTTCTGTGGTGTATGAATGATCTGTGATACCTGTTTTACAACCTTAGTCCTGATTCACTGATTTTCCTTAGTTTTGAGTTGTTTTGACAGCACTGAAAACTATAGAGTTACTCATGAAGAAAGTAGTGAAAAGGGTAGTAGGCCTATGGAAGGACTGAATAAATGAGCGAGGCGTTGACAATACCCAATTCTTTGAAAATTTTGTGTGATTGCAGGAATTTTTTTCCAATAATTTTTCTTTAAGTGACAGAGTCTTCAATTGGTAAATTACGCTACTGTTAAAAGCTTCCCTTAAAGGCTTATAAGCATGAGCAGTTTTAATGTGAGAGGGGAACAGAAGCACTTTTTCTTCACCAACTATATCTGTATTTCAGTGATTTTTCGTATTTTGAAACAATTGCAGAAAAGGGATTTATTTCTGATGAAATTTTTTCATTGAATTGCACCTTATATACTCTGTTATACTATTTTACTGTATTACACTGTTTCACTGTAATAAAGCTGAAGTAGTACTCCTGACCCTGGATTTTGATGATTTTTGTGAGTTCTAGTTGTGTACTGTAATCTCACTGGACCTAATGGGTGAAGTGCAGCAACTTCAGGAGGTAGTACACAGACAGCTGTTTCCAGGTAACAATACTCAACTATTAAATACAGAAGCTGTATGTGACTATAACTTTAATAAAATTTATTCTATGTCAATTTATTAGCTATTTTTATTCCTACGTTGTCATTTCTTTATCTTTCTCTCTGCCACTTTGAAGTTTTAGAAGGTGAAAAAGACCTCATAAAATTTCTCTTCTACCTCCCTGCCACAAGCCATTGCAATATTAAGAAACAGTCTCCAAACAGTCTGTGTGTCTCTGTAAATATTTAGGTGTACCTTACTTTTTCAATTTTGGCAGCACTTGCATTATCATTCTGATGTCATCTCTCCCCCTCTTTTCACTTTGTCATATAATACTGAAAAGTGTACAAAGCAACCAGGTTCCTGAGGCTTTTTCTGTTGTTATTTTGTGGTGAAAATGACAATAGGCATTTTGTGATAACCTCGGAAATCATACAGCCATTTATTTACCTGCATTTCTTGTTCAATATTTAGGTTTTGAATACATGGTTGTAATTTTTCTGCCTTTTGAACAATAGGATATCCGGTGAAGTACACTTTCCTAGTATTTTTGTAGGCTTTTAAACACTGAGGAGTTAACTACAGTTATTGTTAAGGGTAATCTTAGAAAACAGGACTGAAGGAAATTTTAATAAATTTCCTATATTTATCTGCCTGCAGAATTGTTTACTCCAAAAGCATTTATGTGTTTCCCTAGTCTGATCCTAAGACCTCCCACTGATGAAAAGCCTACAGACTTCCTGGGTATCAATCTTTGCAGTGCGACAATCACTGAAAACAGACACAAATCAATCACCGGACATTCAAAGCCCTGTGCTGCTGAATAAGAAATATACCTGCTCCCAGCACAGGAGCATGCCGTGGGTTGCAAGAAGGATATATCCTTTAACCAAGGCTCAGAGAGGAGACAAAAAAACCCCAGCAAATCCAGAACGCTGTTACCGAAGTTCTGGAAGAGTGGAGGTTCTTAATGCCCATGCAGGTAGGTGATGGCTGCTGGAGGAAGGTCACTTGCACAACAGGTTACAAATGCAGTAAGACTTTGGCAGCAATTGAAGTATGAATGTGTACATTTTACATTTGGTATTTTACGCTTGTCAGTGATATGGTAATATGTCCTTAAGCAAAAGTAGTCTCAAGCAATATTCTTCATTCTATTTTTATACAACCAGAATATAGATTTGGGAATTACCTCTTAAGTCTGTTTGTCTTGTACATGTTCAGTATATTTTTTATAGTTTTCTTATGGGAAATTTTCAGCAATTTAAATAATGCCTTTCGTAGTATCTATATTTACAAAATATCAATAGAATTTTGTAATTAACTAAAACATGTATATATTTGAAAATGGCTGAAGCGGTTCTTTTCAGAAAATGTTGTGTATAAATAGCAGCTAAACATATCTGTCTGTCTATCTATCTGTCACATTTATATTGTTCTTTAAAAGCAGCAAATGAATTTTTGAACAGACAGGGGAAATTATTACTTTGGTTATCCAGGCTAAAGGAAATAAGAACTTGTTAACTTACAGGGCAAAACACAAAAGTACATGTAGAGATTACGTGTACTTTGAGCAAAATAGACATACTTTATTTTAAAAATGGCTTTTTGTACTTTTTTTTTTTTAAATATATCTCTGGTTGTCTATGAATTAGCATAGCCTAATAACTTTTGGTGCACATTAAAATATATTGAGCCACAACTGTCAAACATCTTGTAAGTAATTTTTAATTGTTATTGTCAATATAAGCATTTAAAATTCATAATCCTCATCTTTTCTATCCAAATCCTTTGTGGCATAAACTGGTAATGCTTAGGAGCAAATAAAACTTCTAGCTACTGAGTCAATGCGTATTTGCCTTCCCTCAGCCACTGGTTCCTACCTTCTCTGTCCTTCCAGAAAGCAAAGTCATTATGGGAGTGGTGAGATTTGGGAGAGTCGGAGATTGCTGCATTCGTAAAAATACTTGATAGACTAGGCAAGGCAGGGCCACCAACTTGAGCGCACTTGCTGGGGAAGTATTTCATGTGGAACTGGGCATCAGTTTAGACTCTAATGACTGGACAAAAGATTGACCTTGTACAGCTGAAGAGCAATTACCTTAAGTTAAGCTTTGCACAGGGTAAAAAATATTGAGAAAAAAAGAAGTTTCTACAATTGTTTCTAATTCTGTGTCTTTTTAGTGGATATCTTCATTTATTCTTGTGAGGTATCTTTGAGTGATGCACAAAGACTTGGTTCTGTGGGTGGAACAGTTATGTTGTCAGCACTGCATAGATGGAAAAATGGAATAAACCTATAGTGATGGAAGGAAGTGACCTGGATATTTTTTCTCTGTGGTTTTCCTGTTATTGAAGGTCATCCCAAATAACCTGATAGCTGAGAAACAGAAATCGAGACCACAGGTTTAACCTAGGATTGACATTTTAACCTGCTCTGGGTAAAAATGTGAAACTGTGCAAGGAATTCACTGTTTAACATGTCATGTTAGTCAACTGGCACGTGTCCGTTTAATAGGTCAAGTAGTAACTTAAAAAACTCAGAAGTTGAATTAACCTGTGTTCTTTCACAGTTTTTCTGAGATTATGGGTCAGGATTACCTGACCTAATCTCTCTTTGACTTGCAGTCTTCAAGGATTTTCAGAAGCATTTCTCAAGAGTAAAAGCTTTTTTCTTGTTTTCTTGATATAATATATTGCATACAACTTTCTTTCCTTGTAGGGTGCTTCGAGTGTTGCATCAAATGCCTGGGAGGTATTCCCTATGCATCTTTGATTGCTACCATCCTGCTGTATGCTGGAGTCGCACTGTTCTGTGGTTGTGGACATGAGGCACTTTCAGGAACCGTCAACATTCTGCAAACCTACTTTGACGTGACAAGAGCTGCAGGAGATGTTATTGATGTCTTTACCATGTAAGTTACTAGTTTCTTTCAAACTTCTGAAAAAATCCTCAGGGGATATAACTTTGATTCAAGTAAGTGTGTTGTAATAAAAACCATAGAAATAATGGTTTGGATAAGCTCGGCAAAGGTTTTAAAAGAGCTGATATTTTTACTATTTACAAACAGTTTGTACTACTGTATAATATCCTATAGTTATCATTTAATACTAAAAATCATTTGTTATATCAACGAATCTGTTCCATAGAATACACTTATTTTATCTGTGATAATTTCTTTGCTGAAATGTGTAAAAAAAAATTATTTATGCTCTAAATAGACAAAACAGGAGTGTGTAACAAATAACATTAGTTCTGGGAATAAAGGCAATAAAGAAGTAACTAAAAAGTTGTGCAGAGCCTTGAGGCTTGAAATGTCAAAATATTATTGCCTCTGGTTTTCCTAGAACTGATCTGTTTTGAAAGTTTCATGCTTTGCTACTCCTGAAAAACTGGTTCTGGAAGGCCTTTATTTTGCTGAGCTTCTCCTTCACTTTAGTAAATTAAATTACATTTAATAGAATTGTTTACTGTAACTTGGAATTAAATGACGTAGTTTCTAATTTTATCATCTCTTTAAAACATCGTTTTCTCAGACAGTAGAAAGACAAATTCTTATCTGGCTACAGTTCTTCTAACTAAAGCTGAATAATCTTAGCCTCAGACCTGTAAGCCTTTTCTTACTCCTTTTTTTTGTTTTTTTGAGAAGTGAAGTGATCATCCATCAAAAAATCAACATTATGTGATGGATGCTTCCATAATAATAATAGCAGCTCAATATTTAGCAGTAGTCAAAAAGCAAATAAAATATCAGGAATTATTGGGAAAGTCATAGAGAAACAGAGAAGTTACTTATGCCATTGTATAAATCCATCTTCTGTCTGTATAACGAGTACTGTGTACAGTTCCGGTTCCCCAAACTTTGGTGTCTCAAGAAAGCAAAACTCAAGGATCGTTAGAGTTGTAGAACAGAGGCTGTATGTTCTGCTTTGGGTATAGTAGGGCTTTTCAATCTAGACAAAGGGTGCTTAAAATCTGTTGGGCTAGAGGTGTGTAAAAATGTCATGAATAAGGCATGTAAGGATAGTTTGTCTTTCTCTTCCAGTACAAGAAATTTCACAATTGGAGGAAACTATTAGGCACTAGGTTCAAAAAAAACCAAGAGGTGAATGCTTCTTCAGTTGTTGTATAGCAGATCTGTGAAGCTTATTGTGGATTCTGGATGCCAAAAGCTTATATGGGTTCAAGGGAAGACTGCTTGGAAAAAATCCATTGATGGTCTTTAATGGCATACAGACTTATCCAGCTCAGGAATTTCCAGAGGCCGGAAGAGCATTGGGATTTATCTTGTCAACTTGCCTATTCTTACTTTTTATATTTATTGTTTAAGATAGGAAGATGGACAAGATACGTATTTGATCTGAGTTGGTACCACTATGTTTCAGGACATCTAAAAACAGAATCTTAAATCTCTTAGCTTGAGTAGTGCTATACTATCAATATCCTTTCCAAAGCTTCTCTGTGAAAATCAGTAGTGTAGTTTATGGAATTAGAAGTGAGAATGTACCAAATCAGTATGTCACTGCTGTGCCATATTCATTTTTCTGCTTAGTACCAAGGAATTTAAATGTTCTTGTGTAATAATATATTGGGTTGATGAGAAGTATATAACTTCTGCTTTGCTTTTTTTGGCATGTCATTTAGAATAATGGGTCTGGCTTGATTTGGTGGCTAAGGTTCATTGTTATCCTGAATGAAAGATCAGTCATTTTATTAGGCTCTAACTTACTGTATTAGTCCCTAGGAAGCCATTAGTGCAGAACAGCCACAAATCGATGCTTACACTTCATAGCAGGTTTTCCATCTTCCCTCTGTCAAATACTGAAGTCAGTTCAAATAGATAGAATTCACTGGAAATTATTATGGAACTGTAAAAGTAAATTTTTTTCATTGCATTTCATTGCTGGTAGCTTGTTGATTTGTTTGTTTGTTTTGTTTAATTAAAGATATATGAAGTCCAAGGTTTTTTTCCCATTGGAACTGAAATTTCAGTTCATTCAGTTGTAAAATATTTCTTCTATGTTTCAAAATATTTTGACTAAAAGCAGATAAGCCAGTTTTTGTAGTGGGATGAACTTTGCAATTCTCAAATAAATTTACACGTCAGATTTCTACTTGCTTAAATAGATATTACTCTGCTTTTAAAGATAATTCTGCAGGAAGAAGCAATACTTGATATTTTATCACAATTATTGATTAAAAGTTGGTGATACGAAAGGCCTATGGTAATTAAACAGCTTTGAAAAAACAAAAAGTGGAAAGAAAAAAATAGGTAAGTAGAAATAAATAGTGCAGTGTCTACATTGTTAAGACTATACATATTGAAATGGAAATGAAAAAAAAATCTGCAATGTACCTGCTAAATAATAATATTTTTAAGGTTTGTAAGACATTCTGGCTCTTAAAGCTTCTAGCTCTATGAAGTATTTCAGGCTGACCTGAAGTCTGTTCCTCTGTGGTAAGTGTGCTAGGCATATGCTGCAGAGGAGTGAAGTGTCTTAGATTCTGTTTAATCACACTTATGGTTTCTGTCTGTATTTTTATTAGCATAGTAGATTTCAAATGTCATTCAGCGTAAAAATCAATCCCTGTTTGACAGCTACTTATGCAAGTAGTAAGAGTTAAGGGCTTTTTTGACTGTGCCCACAACTGTGTGTGTTCTGAATTCAAACAAAACTCACAAGCCACTCTGTATCTTTTATCTTTGTCAATACAGCTACTCATTGCATTTTAAAATCAGCAGACCCTTGTAGAGAAAGTAGGGAAAAATGAGGATATAAAGAAGATCTGAAACCCTTTTCAAGTGCCTGAAATAAAAGTCAGAGTAACTAAATCCAACCAAGCCATTCAGAAATGTCTGTGTCAATGCCCCTGAGGGCATCAACAGCCCCATTTGTTCCTGCCTGGCCTCCCCTCAGCCAACCCATGACCCAAGACTCCTTTTCAGCCCAGCCTGGGGCACTCAGCCCCTCACTGTGGACTCACCCAGCCTTGGGGCTGAGGCTGCTTCAGCTTCTCCCTGGATGCCCTGCTCTCTGTCTGGGGTACTGGATGGGCCTTGGCTGCCCCATGGAAAGCCCTTGTCCCACTTTGTGCCCTTTTGCTTGGGGAGAGATGAGGTTTCTGTCCGTGGAGGTTCGGTCAAGAGCAGAAGCCAATGGGGCAGAAGAGGGGGCCCGAATGCTGGCCCTGCAGAGTGGACGTGGTCCATGTTTCCGGCTCCTCGGTCTCTTATTTGAGTTCAAATAATATACTCCAGCTACACTTCACATCTGCTTCAGAAATTCTAATAAGTAGTAAATATTTATTATTTTAGAAATGAAGAGCAAGTTTTACAACTAGTTTTAAGATTCCTTAAAGGCCTGGCAGTTAAATCAGTTTCGTCAAATTTATGATTTTCTTTCCAAGTTTAAATATCATAAGCAATAATTCTGAGGTTTTGAAAACATCCTGGAGAGATGCTGAGTAGAGTAGAGATAGTGCTTTCATAGCAAAGGTTTACAGTAAAAATGCTCTTTTGCTTGCACGTTTTGGGGGTGGGTGGGAACAAAACAAAGGTTGGCCTATAATAGGGGGCTAAAAAAGAACAATTTTTTTTTTCAAAAGGATTTTGTCCAAAGTAGTGCAACCTGACTTAAATTTCTTAAGGGTTGCGCAGGTTTAACAGATGTTCTAAACTGTTGCAGTGTGTTCAGATGCATTAGAACACGTACTGTACAGACCGATACTCCTTATGGAGAAAGCATATCTTAACAAGTCACAAAGCTGAATGAGGTAGACTATTCTCTGTTTACACAGTCATTTGTAAATCCATGAACCTTTAATAAATTGGAAGGCTATAAAAAACACTTGGAATTATCAATGACCTCTTCCTTCGGACTAACTCCTAATTATATTGCTTTCTGAATCACTTTTGTGAAACTTCATTCCCTGTAGTCTCAGATTTCTTCACTATCACCATTCATACTTCTCTAATGGTAGCTGCTACATCGCTTCCACCAAGTGAAGAAATGCCTGTTTGAGAATTTAATGTACAGAAGTCATTAACGGTTGTTTGGGATGAGAATTCCTTCAGAGTGGTTATTTTAGTTCATTGTGGTTCAAAGGAATCCTAAGAACATAAACATGGTTATCTAAATGAGCGTGAAAACTGTCTTTATGATACTGTAATTGTAAGAGGTGAATGGTTTATGTTGCCCACTTTGTCAGTTTAACAGCTCTGTTGACTTCACTGAAACTGAATCATCTGCTTGAGGCAAATGTCATATTCACTCTTCTAGTAATTTAATGAACTGCAATGAACACTATGTCTACAAAGTACTGGGTGTAACTAGAGTTACTTACTTAATCCCTGATTCTGACAAGATTACATGTCAGTAGAGGTATTTGTATGTTTATCAAACTTGTATTATATGAGGTGGATTTTTATATTTTTCTGGTGTTTGGAACAAATTCCAGAAGATGTTTTTTAGGAAATAAGGAGCATAAGGTATGTTTGGTGTATTTCCTAACAGCACTTTTTCACAGCTCTTTCGCTTTAGTATGCAAGGCCAGTTAGTGCCATCTGTCATATGTTTGTGATATACAGGCCATGAAACAAGTGAATTGCACCCTTAGAGTGAAAAATGAAGAAATCTTCCTGATAGAAGCATTAACGTTGTTTTCTTACTACAGTCAGAGCTAACTCAGGTCATAGTAAATTCACTTCCTTTTGAAGGTGTGAAGCCAAACAGTAAACTAAATAAAGTTTCAGTCTATAAATCTGCTGTCACTATCTTCTCTGTTGGAAGTGCCCGAGATGCTCTACTGGAGCCACATTCTTACAGCTAAAAATTTCCTTCGTTTCAAACTGTGAAAATCTGTTTTTCAGATGCTGTTGTGTCCATGTATGATGCTTGCTGATAACCTTTCTGTTGGTCAGTCTATAGTAATGGTTTATTAAAAAGATATTATTTACTAATATGCATATATGTGTAGAACTGTTTTTTTTGGAGGAAAACAGGAAGAGCACACATAGAAAGTTTTTTATCCCCCCCCTTAGCGTTTGAAAACAGTGTTGTGAGAGGTAAATAAATGGATAATTTTCTGATCTCCTGTTGTTCTTTGGTTTTGTTGGCTTTGCAGCTATCACGAGTTAAATATCAGTGCTATTAAAAATACTATTGCTATCATTAATGTAGTTACACTAATAATAGTGGAATACCTTCAAAGGTATTACAGTGAAGACTATAGTAAAGGCTAGCTGATACGAAATACATTTCTAAATATTTGCATTAGACCATGTGGTGGTTCTATTTTAGTTGTTTATTTAGTAAGCAATAGTACTAATCTGATTTTCCCTGTTCTGCTGCAAAAGCTTGGTGTTCTTTAAATTTGAACTTAAATTATGTTTTAAACAGTATTTGTATTATAGGAAGAAAAACGTGTAAGGCTCTGTATCAGGACAAACAAACAATTGCTAACTCATGGAAGGCTGTGTCATAGTATGTCCGGAAATAGCAATCATCCTAAAGATCCCTTATGACCTCACTGTTTCTATAAGGAGAAGATTCATCTGGGCACCAATTCAGCTGTCTGAGCCTATGAACAGGAAGAAGAGACAGGAAAGTCATGGGGTTGTACATGGTTTGCATGTACCAAACTAGTAGCATCACTGTGGTTGAAGTCCAGGCTTGTACAGTCATTACTTGAGATGTATACTGTGGTTTTGGTGGTGTGTACTGCCTTTGGTAAAGATTATTTTCGCACTTCTGGTTATGTAACAGTATCAAAGTATCAATTTAAACAATAGTTTACATTTTCCTTCTGTATCGAATGTTATCTAGGGAGTGTGATCTAAGGTTTTTTACCTACGTACCTGTAAAATTACAGTTAAAAGGTTCTTAGAAAATGATAGTTTTATATAAAAGAAATATTTTTAGTGTGCCACCTTGGAAGTACGTTTGGTTTTAGATAAGAGATTTTATTGTTGCAGAAAGATGTATCATCAAAAATATCATACTACAAAATACTTTGCAAATGCAGTGCTTGGAAAAGATCCTTAAAAACTTTGATTATTTCTGAATTGTGACAGCAAATAATTTTCAATGAATTTTATTTCACCTATATATTGTAGAAATCCTAGGTGGATATGTAATATTGTGTGTCTACTGTGTATGTTGCACAGGCTGTTAATCATCCTGCACTATGAAAAATGGACAGCAGTGGGCTGAGAACCTCCTTATTCAAGCTCTGTTTTGAAGTCTAAAGAGAATCTATTCTCTTGGTATTTTTGCAATGCAAGCTCTGAAAAGGTGGTCTGGACTTAAGCAAGGGAGTCAAATGGCTACATATACTTCAGAAAGCTGTGTTAGTACCATAGAAACTGATCAGTAATCTTAAATACTAATAACTTGATGTTCATACAACATTTATTTCAGGGACTTATTTTGGACTCAGTCTTGCCTAAGACATCCGGGAATCCCTTAGCCATTGGCGTGCAGTAAGAGCACTCCTGGAGCATACTTGCCATTTAGCTTAATTGGAAAGGAATCCATATGGTGCACTCTTAAAAACATGATGCAAACTGTGTCTCAATAAGTGAGGACAGCTGCAGGATTTGCTTAGAAAAAAAAAAAATCCATTCCTGAGCTGAAGTGCTAACAGGGATGTGCCCATAATCCCTGCTGCTTTAAAGTGTAAGGTTTCTTCACCAAGATCAGTGGTAAAAAGACTTCTAACTAGGCTAATGAATTTTCCCACTAATAGCACCTTTTGAGGTTTGTACCAGGATTCTGACTCTGTGTAGAAGAATGAAGTTATCTCTGCAAGGAAGGCCTGACTTTGGCCCGTGTGTCTTGTTTATGCATTGTAATTTGACAGGAACTACTGGAGAGAGCAAAATATCATCAAGGTATGTATTTTTTCATTTAAAAAATGCAGTTTACTTAAGGAAAACAATTTCTTTTTCACTGGAATGGTTCAGTCACACATAAAAAGTAACACTGGACAAATATAGCATATTAAAGATTAGGTGCAGAACATATGATTTTAGATGTGATGTCGTTAGTTAGATACACAAAGTCTGACAAAACATGCCAGCACAAGAGAATATGACCTTTGCAAGATTTTACAGTGCTGAAAAGTAACATTTACTACCTACTCAGCTGTATTGTGTAGTCTTGTGTTCTGTATTTTGTTAAAAGCAAAGCCAGTAAGAATATATGTAAGTAAAATTTAGGGTTGTCGAGGTATCTGCAAAAATGAGGTTTTCATTTCATGAAATAATTGAATAAGGAAATTCATAGCAGTGAATGTGAATAATAACAGGATAATCTTAAAAAAATAATTCTTTAGTCATCCTCTGTGCAAATACAGTCCGCTATTTTTAGGCAGACAGCTGTATTCTTTATTGCTGTGTTCAGCAGCTCTCTTTCTTGGTTGTCTGGAATTTTAGATTCACTATAATCACTGTGTGCCTATGACTTGAAGTATTTGCAATGGACTTTTCTCAGCAAATGGTTCATCTTCATAGAAAATATATTTTTCTCTTTGAAGTGCCTTTGTTCCCTTTTTGCCTTAGTTCACTTTTATAAATGTATGAAATGGAAAGTATATATTCCTACATAATTTACATATTGCTAAATCTTGCTTCATGTGCCATGGAAAACTAAGATATCTGGCCTATCCACAAGAGATCTGAAAATGGTAAAATCGACTATTACCATGCCAATCTGGAGCTTTAGTATCAAGTTGTTCATCTTATATTATCAGTATTTACTGCACTTGACTCTAATGTTATATTTGTAATAATTCAATGCTTACAAATCTTGTGCTTTTGCCACATCTTTTCACACTTTATTGCTATAGAAAGTTGAATGGGAATTCAGTACCCATAATGCACAGCACTATCACGTAATTCAGCCAGAAATCTGCATGTTACTATGCACTAATTCAAATCTTCTTTTTTGGCCTTCTTCGGGCAAAGAGGGCCCTGGATTTATTCTGTAATTAGTAACTTTAAAAATGTTTCTCTAGAAGGTGGTCTGGCTAGAGGTAAGCAGAAGCCTAGATTATCAGACACACCTTTGAAAAGCAGTTTTATTTCATATTTCATTTCAGTCAGAATCTTGTGTTTCGGATTCAAACATTTAATGATTATTTAAATTCTTGTGCTGGATCATTTTCTGTTCCATGAAAGTTACAAGATTTGTAGAGCAGAAATGTGATTTGCGCAGCTGTTGCTGCTCTTCCGTTAGCTTGTACATTCTCTTCTGCTTTTAGAGGTGCTCCATGAAATCTTGGTTCAGCTGTTCTATTCCTAGGAAGGATGCAACCATCTAAATTTTAAGGATGATGATTTAACCTCATATACTGCATGCCTATAGACAACTTTATGCCACATATTAATCTGTTAAAATCAGTAGGGTCTTGTGTCGCATCAGCTGCTATTCAGAATAGAGTAACAAAATATAGCCCTTGCAGAAGAGTGTAACTTGCAAATTATTGTATAGTAACCTCTTCTAAATCCTAATAGTCTGGCGTTAGTTTGAGCAAATGATCTAGATGATTGCATAAAAAAAAATTCTTCAGGAAATACAGAATCACAAGATTCTGGGTTTTTTTATTATGTTTTATTTCTGCTTTAATAAAAAAATACTTCTAAGTCTTTGCTCTTATCCTTTGTCTACTGTTAAACATTTCTGCTTTTATCGTTTCCTGATGAAGTTTAATTGAGCATTCTGTACTACAGTTTTGTTTTCTGTCCACCTGAAATTTAGAAGTTTAGACTCTGTATTAACCTAATTTCAGAAGACTCCTTCATGGGTCTGTGCTGACATTTTCTTACTAATTTCATTTTTATCTTCTCAGTGAGGATATTTCAGTTTCTTTTACCTCATTTATATTGTTAGCTGGAGTTTTTTGGTCTTACTTTGTAGGTAGTACATGATCATTAATAAATCTTTCTGCTGGCTTGACGTTTTTCTTCTGAAGTTTGCCTTTGCTTGACTCCTCCCTTTGTTACGTTTCATGATACCCTGCTTTCCATGGCATCAACACCTTTGCTCAAAATGCTCAGGTGAACAATGTTGTGAACTTACACCAAGAAATTTCTTCCCAGCTCGTTTCCAGAAGAGCCTGAGCACTGCTTTTAAAAACTTCCATGGAGTATGGCTTCTGCACACACTAAACAAAGCTTCTTGCTTGCAAACATCCTCTTATATCTTGACTCCCTTCAAAAAACTCATTTGCAGAACTGTTTCTGCAGGGTCGAGATAGCTTGAGGGGGGCAACCTGCTATCTCAGTCTCTTAAGAGCCTCTTAGGTTCAGTCCTTCAGAGAGCAAGAGGATCAGCATGAAGGCCAGCATTGTTGTTTTGCAGAGTAACAGAGATTATTACACATTCTAGAGGTGTACATCAACTATACAAAGTTCCTTGTGATTGAAAAACAACAACAACCAAAAAAAACCCAAAAAGCAGCAAAACTGACCTACCCCAATGGTAGTGATTACATGTGTTTCTCATCTTTCTATATTGTCTATGACAGATATGAAAAAACGCATTTTTTAATTAAAAATTGTACTATGATAATCTAACTTAGTACTGTGATAGCTTTAGTGTTTTATTTTCCTTTTCGTGTTTTTTTTAGTTTATAAATAGATATAATAGCCTGAGTGTACTTGCATTCAGAAAGTATAGATACAGTTTGCTGGCAATTATGTGCAATTCAGCACTTGTACTATCTGAATGTCATTATTTGTATTTGGAGAAGGTATGCTATAAATTCAGGAAGAAAAATGTGAGGCAGAATTAGAAATGCTGGAAAACTAGTTCCACAGTCATACCTAGTAGTCTGCCAAGGATAACCAAAACCTCTGTAATATTAAGCTTTAATCTGTTGTTCAGACTGAAGTGTACTCATACTTTCTTTGAATAAAAAGATTTTCTGGAAAACATGAAAATCCCGTGTCGCAGGGCAAATGACTGTGGGTTTTTTTTTGTTTGTTTGTTTCTGCTCATTGCAAATAAATGTCTGCAATGCAGGTTTTGCATATCTCCAGAGAAGGAGATTCTACAGCCTCTCTGGGCAGCCTGTTCCTGTGTTCTGTCACAGTAAAGAAGTTTTTCCCCATGTTGCAGTGGAGCTTCCTGTGCTCCAATTTGTGCCTATTGCCTATTGTCCTATTGCTGGGCACTACTGAAAAGAGTCTGGCCTTATCCTTGTAACACGTGTCCTTTAGATATTTATAAGTATTGATAAGATTTCCTTGTCTTCTCCGGGCTGAATGGACCCAGGTGTCTCCGTCTTTCCTCATAAGAGAGATGCTTCAGTCCTCTGATCATCTTTGTGGCCTTCCAAGGGGCTCTCTCCAGTAGTTCCTTGTATTTCTTGAGCTGGGGAGCCCAGAACAGGACACAGTACTCCAGGTGGAAGGACTCACTAGGGCAGAGTAAAGGAGGAGGATAACCTCTCTCAAGTTTCTGCCCACACTCTTCTTAATGCACCTCAGGATACCAGTGGCCTTCTTGGCCACGAGGGCACATCGCTGGCTCATCTTTAACTTGTCCACCAGTGCTGTCAGACCATTCTCTGCAGAGCTGCTTTCCAACAGACCAGCTGCTAACCTGTACTGATGCCTGGTGTTATTCTCTGCACTTGGCTTTGTTTAAATTGATCATTCATCAACTAATCTTACTGATTCCTGATTTATTTTATTTTTTTAATCCTTGAATTTGCCAAAGCACTGTGAAAATACACAGTAGGATATCTGCAACATTGATTTAACTCACTGAGAATGTTTTTGCTCAGGTCTGTCTTGTCTCTGCTGGCATTGTCTAATCTGTACTCAGCTGCAACCTATTCATTGAGATGTTAGCACTAATGGCTTCCAACAATAGCTTCTGTCAGAGAAAGAAAATGTTTTCTCTAGATGTGTTTTAATATTCATCTTGTTAGATAGAATCCAGCTTCAGATTAATGGATTAGTAAATCCACTTAATTCGGGATAATTAATGACTCAACAGCAGAAAAAGAACTAAAACTGAAAGATCAGATTGATTTAAATCACAAATTGAAAACAGTCATGTTTATGTCTTTCACATTTCTGAATGTGAGGAAAATCAAATCTGGAAACCATGGAGCTTGTACAAGATTAAGACTATGCAAAATATGTTTTAGATCATTCTATTAAAAATGCTTTTACTAATTTCAAACTGTTTTTCAAGTTTATTTACATTTAGATAATCAACTTATTCTACGCAGTAAGATTGCTTGATCAACACCAATTTGTTAAAATTAGGTTTGTTTTCATGATCTTTATTGACTGCCTTTTAAGAGAAATCTTTCATGACATAATTATATAATTATATAATATCAATAATACTACTGCATTTAGTGAAGAGATAGGCAAGATTTCTTTTTGTTCTTCTCTTTTAGCATAGCTTTGGTCTTCACCATATATATATCTTTCCAAGCCTGTCAAAAGTACAGAATTTATATTTTGCATTCTGTCTCTTCTTTTATCTTTACCCACTCTTTCCTTTCATTCCAGCCTACACATGTGCAAGCCCTGCTTGTCTTTTTCTTTTTTCCTTACAAACCTTGCCCATTGGCTGATGTTTATCCCCGCTTCTACCTCCCTGGTTGCTCTTGTGCTCCATCTGCAGCATTTGAGACTTCGCTGAAACACAGATGGCAATTAATCTCCCTGAGCTCGTCCACAAAGAATCACATTTTATTTTAAAGAAAGGCAATCTCTACTGTAAAGGCCTATGTTTTATAATCTGTTATAATTTCATTGGAGAAGCAAAGTTTCTATGAAATTTATTATATGCTGCAGAATAATTTCATACCAACACTATCTTCAAAACTATATATATAAAATGTTGCTGTTGTAATACATTTTCTTTAAAAAACAACACACTAAAAATAATATTGCAATGCAATTCTATCTGACTTTTAAAGAGGTAGTTGAATGATTGTTTCACAATTTTTATTTATATTTTTACTCCTTGCATTGCAGAAGTTCCTTTCTCCTTGGACTAAGTCTGACTCTTTCATCTAATGTAGTCTGATCAGTAGAGATTCTACCACTTTCCTCTACAGAGAGTGTATGAGGAAGAAATTGATTTCTGTATTTGGCTAGCGTATAGCTATATATATGACTTCCTTGTAGAAGGTTTAAGTGGAAGTTATTCCTTTAATTGCACATAAGGCTGAAGAATAAGGAGAGATCTTTTAGTATGCTTTTTGATACAAGCAGCACAGATGGTTTAAAGGGCAGTTACAAGGGCTAAAATAGTGTATGGACTTCCCAAAAGCCTTAATCTCTTTAGGGCAATGATAACTTGTAATTTCTACAGCACTGTGCACGCTGACGTCTGTGAGGAGCTGCTGCCAGCAGAACTCCCACACTTCAGCCGCTGTTGGAGGTCACAGTTTTATGCAGGGTGTAATTTAGGAATTGGAAATCTTATGGAATAGTCATAAAGTTGTTTCTTTTAAGTTTATTTTTATCAGTAATGGCGAGATAGGCTCAAAACATAGTTTTCCTCTTAGAACAGTGTTCCACTGGCTGAATTACTATAAAATCAGGGAATGGGATTTTTACAATGTAATCAGCAATTAGATATATTAAAACAAATTTAATCTTTGCATTATCTAATACTATCTAGAGCGTTAAATTTGTTCACCATTTGGAATAGTTCATGTATCTATTCCATACAGATATCAACTTACCCTAATTTTCACTTGAGTAGGAAAGAAAAAGTAATGTAAAAAAAAGCTGAGAAGGCTTTGTTACTGGAAAGCTAGGGAAGAAACATATCCTGTGTCATTCCCAGAACCCTTCAGTTATCACCTGAAAAATGCTACAATAGGTGCAAAACCCATTAATTTATAGTACTTCTTCCACCTCCAATAAGTTCATAAGTTTAGCTGCATTTTTTATGAGACTGATGCAAGCTTAAGCTGTATTCATTGAAGTTGTAGACACTGTGATGCGTCTGAAATACTAACTGTAAACATGAATTTGACTTTGACTGTCTTGGAAGACATCCAAACTCAAAGATATTCTAGTGGATTTTTGGGTTTTATTTTTGTATTGTCCATGTAAAGCATGTATTGGGAGTTGTCTTTTGGGTGATAATGACAAGTTTGATCCTAAAGAAATGTTAGCATACAATATGGTTTTTTGTAACAATGAAAATAAGAGTCTATATCTTGAGAAATGTCCAGTTTGGTTAGTTGTCACAATTTATCTTGCAGATCCTAGTGGGTCTCTCGCTTATTTTTTGGCCTACTTTGTTATGAGCTGTTGCTGTCTTGACCTGGACAATGTGACTGGAACTTAATAGAATATTAAACCTGCATATTGCCATTTTCTAAAGAGCTGCACAACTCCTGCTATGTCATATTGATGAACTGGAAGCTGTACTGTGGCTAGTCTTGTAGGGAAGTCCAAGTAGGAAACATTGAAACCTGCTGATCCAATACAATGGTCACCGGGAATGTTTCCAAGTTTAGACAAACAGAGCAGAGAGGTGCTTTCAAACATCCTTTCACAGACTCTAGTCATAAGAGAATATTTAGGAGACAGAAGTCTCCTTAAGACACTGTTGAGCTTCTAGACAGTTCTGGGCAGGATGACCACACAACATCCCGGGTAATCTTCTTTGTAATTGAACCTTCTGGGCTCTGCATGTTATGCTGAAAGCCATTGTTCCGTTTCTTGAGCTTTGAGTCTGTGAAATGATGTTTTTAAAGCCCCATTATAGAAGAATGACAGATGATCTGACCTTATTTCTTTTGTAATAACATTTTTTCTGGTTTGAAGTTAGGGATCCCTCTTGATGATTTTATTATTCTATCAGATATTTTGTCCATTGGAGAATAAGTGGAAAAATAATGAGGAAAAAATAGAACAGACTAGCGTTGTAGCTTGAGAACTACTTGTACATGTAGAAAGGATTATTGAAAATGGTGACAAAATACCTTTTCTATAGCCTAAGTGCTGGATATAACATGTTACTCAGGAGATGTGTCAGATTCTTGTTTTCTTTTTTTTCTTTGCCACTTTATTTAGAAGAAAAATAAAATGAAAAATAACTGCCTTTTAAATTATTCTGGCAAAATTCTGCTCTTACCAACACAGATGCATTTCTATATTTTTTTAAATTAAATGACCCAGTATTACTTACATCAATCCCAAAGTTCAAACCTGTCCTCAGCTTGAGCTGTCATTGTAGCACTTCAGCACTTAAGCTGACTCCAGTGTAGAAACTGTGAGGCTTACTGGGTCTAATTATCTCACCCAGAAGTTTCAGAGTCAGCTTGAAATATTTATGCATATAAATAATTTTTGGTTTTCCTATACAGGATTGACATCTTCAAGTATGTGATATATGGTGTAGCAGCTGCATTCTTTGTATATGGCATTTTGCTGATGGTGGAGGGATTCTTTACAACTGGTGCCATCAAGGATCTCTATGGGGATTTCAAAATCACCACTTGCGGCAGATGTGTCAGTGCCTGGGTAAGTGATAAAGAAAAGTTTTTGTACTTATGACAACGTATTTTGTGTATTTGTAGTGCTTTGTGTTGTTTATTTGTTTTTTTTGTTTGTTTCTTTAATATTTTCTGATACTTCAGTTTAGTGATTAAAAATCATAACACAGAAGAGAGTATTAGAAATGTCTTCTGCATTGGTTAAACACTATGTAAATCATTCTGCTTATGAACAATTAATTCCACCAGCTGAATGAGAAAGGTTATTCTCTCAGCAACATAATCTGTTTGGGAAAGGACTAAAATGTGTGTAATGCCTTCACCAGTACAGGGCAAGAAAGATTTTTCTTACTGATATTTTCACTGTTATTTTAGAAATCTTGGCTGTTTCTCTTTGGGACAAGTTGAGACATGTCATTAGATTTAGATTTGCTTTTCTGGGGCAAACAGCCCATTATTTACTCCTATATTATCTCTTGTTTGGAAAGACCATTAACTTATTACCCTTTATTGCCCTGGAAAACCTAGATTCAGAAAATTCCGATTTTACTGGGACTTAAATGGAGGTTGCTCACGCTAAAATTGCTGAATATTTGAACTGGGATTAAGATCTTTTTTTTTTGTATCAGGTAAGTAACTAACTTTTTTGGTATTTGCCTCCTCTTCATCTATGGTAAGAGGCCTGGACACTTGGTAGATGTTGGAATTAGATATTTCTACAAACACCATCAGTATCAACAAATCATATTTTCTGATGAAAAATAAATTATTAAATAAACCCAGGTAGATCTGGGTATTAAGGTATGCTTAATATTATCCTGTATTTGCAATGACTGATATAGAAAATAATAGCCAGAGGAGGGTTTCCCATTGTACCTTCTTACAAATGTCAGCATTTATTAATCTGGGATACAGACTAGGAGCAAGTATCAGCAATAGAGAATATATTCCAGTCACACTAAGGACTATCAAAAGGTATTTCAAATATCATGACATTTAAGGTTAAACTGAACACAGATAGTCTACACATTGGAAACTGGGGGACATGACATGTATGCCATCCCAACATAGACGATACATGCTCCACAGTAAAGCTGGGGGTTTTTTGTTTGTTTGTTTCTGTTAAATATCAATGTATGTTTTTTGCACTTTAACTAAGAATGTTTCAAAGCCTTTAGATAAATATGTAAATAAAGACTGGGGATGTTTTAAATAAAGAACAGGCATTGCTTATACCAGCACTGCTTTTATCTCCTGAAAGAAATCTCTAATCTGTATTTACTGAGAACCTACTAAGCTAGTTCAAATTCTGTAGAGTAGCATATTTTTCAGAGGATTATTTTTTCTTCACAGCTCCCTGTCTTCAGTATTGCAGCAGAGTAATACTGCATCTTCTCATAGTTTTGATGCCTTTGCAATATGAACTATAATTCTGTATTACATGTCTAGCAGAAATGAACAGTTAAGCATGTATTTTATGGTTAATATCACTGTCATTAGTAATGAGTCATTAAAATAATTCCTTAGATTTTACTTTCCTCATCGGTAATTTGTAATGTTTGTGTTTAAGAAACGCTGTGTTGATGTGTTGTGCAGCTAAGGTTAAGGCTGTATACTGTTTATGATCATAATTAAAATAAGCCATTTTGAGTTAAAGATGGTGTTATTCTTGAAGTCAGTAGAAGTTTTTTCCCTGTAAAAGAAAAAAATCTGCAGTCTTAACAGCCTGTGTTATTCTAATGATATGTGTGTGTAAGATTACTATACAAAAGTCAGGAGCTATTTTGGGTTATTATTCTGGTTTTTGCTGCTATGGTCTAGATGTTTGAGAGTAAGATAGTATATACAGTATTTTTGTCAATTAAGACTTGATACTCTTTTTTACTAGGTTTATTTTTATTATCTCATATTTAAAAGTCTTAAGGGATCATTAACAATTTACATTTGAAAAAAAAGAACAACAAACCACATTTGAAATTAGAAATTCAGTCCAGCAGTGATGAATTTATAATTAATTCAGTTTATTAAATTATGCAATGATATGAAGAAATAAGTTCTAAGAACAACTGAAATATGACTATAGAGAGGTAAATAAAGCCTAATTGGTACCCTTATGTGTAAGCCTAGATTGTTCTATTGCTATGCAAATTTGCTGTAATAAATTTTTAGGTACAGTTGCCAAAATGAGGCAGTGGTATTGAAGAGGACTGGCAGATACTACATGTTGCAAGAAAGCTTCCTTGCATAAAATTTTGAGATAGTTAATTTGTAAATACTAAAATCTAAGCTGTCAAAGACTAAGCAGTTGTTTTCTTTTAACAATATCTTAATGCTAAAAAACATGTAAACACAGGATATTTATTGTTTTGAAGAATTATAATGACAAAAATTTCTCCACATAAGAAATACCTTTATAAAAATCCAATTGTGACTATGATTTCATATGAAATTTGTTTATGTCTTTCTAAATACGAGATGAGCATGCTAAAGTCTGAAAATTAAGTCATCCTGCTTTACCATTGTCACTAATTGCTTCTCATTAATATTTTGCATGAACTTATTTATTATGTCTGTGACTAAACCTATTAGGAAAATGGAGGAAAAAATCAAAAAAAATTCAAGGAGGAAAAGCTCTTTTTAACTTTGTATAGACAAGCTATGTTTCTCACTGAAAATCTGAAAAGTAACATCTGATTTTCTTTCTATAACAATATTCTTTGAAAAGCAGACTTTTCAAAGGGATTGCTGTGTTTTTATTCTTCGTTTTTCAATGCCTGAGCACTCGTATAGAGAATTGAATAAAAAGTTATATGTAATTGAACTGTAACACGATTAGTGAAGAATGGGAGAAGGGCCTGAAGCCAACTATGACTCTTGAGTATTTGTGATTCAATGTCCTTCCTACATATAGTCAACTAGTTTGATCATGGAGAACCTAATTTACACCTTGTTTTAGAATGTCTCTTACAGGGTCAATAAAAAAAATGAAGAAAGAAATACAAATGAGGCTTTTTCCTTGAAAAGTTTTACTTTTAAGAAAATTTTATGCTATGAAATGGTCAAGCAGTTCTTTTCATTTCATCAGAAAACATTTGATAAAGATTTCATGCTGGCAGTTTTATTTATTTGTATCTTACCTTTTAAAAGAAACATCCTAGGGCTCTAGAACAGGGTATCAAATTCATGGCTCCTGCCGTTCTCCTGCTCCTGTAGTGTAACACGCGTCACTCACTGCACGTGGGACTGGCACTGGCAGGAGCGCAGGGACAAGGAGCTCAGCGCTGCCACCAGGTAGAAACAAGGTGCCAGCCTGGACAAAACAAGGTGAAGGACTGGATTCAGCGTGTGGGCTGTCAGTTTGACACCCCTGCTCTAGAGAAAGATACTTGGTATTCTAAGTTGCACTGGCAGATATATCTTCACTATCTTTATTGAGTGAAAGAGATTTTGCTGCATTTGAAAATTATTTTGGCCACTTGAATATGTGTATGTTATTTAACACTTGATCCTTGAGACCTAAAACTAAGATTTGAACTTTGCAAAATAGCCAGATTTTGTTTTGCAAGAAGCTTTGTGATTTTTTTTTTTTAAAATAAGGGATGTAAATTTGTTGCTTCATCTTGCCTTTACCAGACTAGTTATTCTAAAGATGGTGAAACTGCATTATATTGACATTTGATTCTTTGTGTAACAGGAACAGAGCTCAGTGCAGGCTGCAGGCTCAGCTGGTTTTCCTACCCGTAACAGATGCATTTCTGAATGCTAGAAATGAAGCTTTCATATCCAGATACATATCTGGATATTCTCATTGCAAAATGCTGAGTTGACAGAGAGGCCTTGCTTCTCATTGAGCACTGCTGTCTGTGCCTGAGGAGTGCAGAATGCTTCATACCACTGTTTGTTCATTATAAAAAGTAAAGAACCTTCTGTCCAAGACAGCAGATGTACTTATGGGTCTAGAATTCCTTAGCCAATCTTAAATAAGAAAAACATCTAAAGAAACTTGTCGCCATACATATTAAGTAGTTTCAGACACAGAAATGGGGAAGGTGGGATTCATAAGGTGGTCTGATCTTTCAGACTGCGTAGTTATAAATAATAATCATGAATTATTGCCACAAATGACCCAAAAGCTGATGGAAAACTTAATTTCAGAGGGACTATATAGTGATGCAGAGGTATCTCACCTAACTTAGAAAGTCACAAAGGTTGCCAGGAGAAGGGCCTACGCTCCTTCAGTAGTTAGAGGAGAGAGAGGGTTAGCAAGACTTTCTTAGACAAGCTGTATTTTTCTGCAAGTTATTGTCCTGTTTTCAGCAAAGAGAACAACCTTCAAGTGTTTTAAGGTAGGTCTTTTATAATCACTTCAGTCAACCACCTAAATTTAGTAGGATATATCCTGCTTGGTTCCCTTTAATTGGAGTTTAGGTGAATAACATTTGCTATCTAAACACTGCTGGAGTCAGTAAATAAAATAAAGCAAAACATATTAACAGTTTTATAGGTTTCTGGATACTAGAACAGTGCTGGAATTTTTTTAGAGGACTGTGTTCCTTGTAATCTTCTCTGCTTGTTAGTGAAATATGAAGGGCAAGCCCCAGCACTACTTCAGAACTCAGCTGAGTTCATCTTTTTTTTTCCACTTCTCTTCCAACTACATTATTAATATATGTAAAAAGAATACAAGTTATTATTTTTCCCCCCTCTCGTAATTATACTTTTAGAAATCTTTCGCAGTGAGCTCAGAAGTTATTTTGTTATGTATCTGTTTATACTGACTGTATTTTTGGTCTATCTTATTTCTGTTGTTTTGTTTTTTTTTTAATTTTATTTTCATTTTACAGTGCCAGAGTTTCTCACGCAGGGATATCACATTATAAAATCTTTTTTTTGCCTGATGGTTCCTCTTGTCACATAACTTACCATGTGTTTTATACACAGCCCTTTTGTTGACTGCAGTGTTCATTGCTTCTTTTAATAGAGATGTGTGCCAGACATTATAATATGCCGTGCCAGCATCTTCTCAGCTTCTCTTGGTCTTGCTGCTCACTGACAGAATTTTTATTGTTGTTGATAAACTGAGCAAAATGTTTTTGCTTCAGATTGCACTGTATGTCTTTCACACCAAGGAGAGAATTTTTCCTTGACATGTAAGCTCAGTCAATAAGTAATTTTTTTTAATTAAACTGTTTTCTAAAAGTGTGCTGTCACGCATTTCCAAAGTCTGCTTGACTGTAGGAGCCGTTACACTTTCTCCATGGGCTTTACTTTTCCATTCTGAACCATCACAAATTGTTCGAGATGATAGCTTTGAGTTCAAATAACCTTTCTCAGTTTAAACTTAAGTACTTTATCAGATTATCACAGTTTTCCCTGAATGTTGTTCTCACCTGGCTGCCTTATATTTTTTTCACTGCATCTAGATATCTTACTATTTCTATAGTTATTTAAACCATTGAATGTCAGTAGCATTATCATAAAGTCTCAATTTTGTTATCAAAGATGTATCCTTTATTTACTCCCAATGGTTTCTACCTGCTTGTTTTTCAATTCTCCTTAAAGTTGCTGTCCCCAAAATACATAGAAAAAATGTACAGCTTTTTGTCCTTCATATCAACTGCATCTCCTTATTGATGTCTTATAAATTCATAAGATACCATTGTAAATTTTTTTTGTTGTTATTATTGGGTTTTTTGGCTTGCCCGGGAAGAAGCAGAGAAACTTTTATCCCCTCACTGCTTTCACATTTTTATTTGTGCATGATGATTAGCATTCAAGTTAAGCTGGTTAGACTTAGCAAAACAGAGAATTTTTATCAACACTTCTTTCATCTGAAGAGATTTAAGGTCACATTTTCAGAATCCCCTGGCTGATTAAAAGCCGTGTTATTGACTTTTACTGCTTATCAAGGCAGCAAATGAGAAGGGATGGTCCCTATCCTTTCATTCTCTCATAGGCTTCTCAAGCCCCATTAAGAACAAATCAGGAAAAAACACATATTCATACTTTTAGCAGGCAACCACTCACTTTGAGTGACACATCTGTTTAGAGATGTAAGAGTATTATTTCTGCTTTCTAGTTTAAGCTTCACTGTCTTGTTCCCCAGTACAGAGCATGCAAACTTCCTAAAAAAAAAATTGCAGTTTTAGCAATGTGAAAAATGTAAACAATTTGTATAGGGCAGTCTTTTCCCAGATGCGTGTTATCTTTTTCTGTGTATAGAAAACTTGTCAACGCTAGAAACCATTAGAGTATGGATTTTTTTTATAAATAGGTTACCATCAATTTGGAAGCAAAATGCCTTGTAAATTTACTACTACTACCTGCCTTCATTGCTAGGGAATAGTTCATGATGGAATTGATTGGTTTGAATATTTTGTGCGTTTGAATTGAATAGTTATGTGACATGAACACAGTCTGAAGAACCCTTGAAGCAGCAGTGTTTAATGAAATGACGTTTTCAAAAATGCAATTTTAAAACCAGATTATTTATCTGTAATCATGTTTAAGTAAAAAAAACTCAGCACAATAGCTTAGCTATGTTCCCGGGGAGTATATCAAAGTGCTAGAACCACGACCAGACATAAAAACAAAAGGAGGAGGAAAACGTTGAGAATGTGAACTTATGAGCATATACATTTTCAGAAAAAGTAATTCCTATTTGCAAGATTGTAAAATTAAATAGAAAATTCTGCTGCTGTTAAATAGCAGATAAGGTTCAGTGCTTTCTGTAGGACTTCAGAAGCATGTTGGATTAGGTAATGTTGCCTGAAGGTTGTAGAAAATAACTTAATGCTAATAAATTAAAGCAGCAGAATGCCACAAACCTATCAACATTCCAAAGAAGAATCAGAAATAAGAATTTAGTATAATTAGTTCATACTGAAACTTAAATTATAAAATCTTCATGGAAAACCTAGCCTTGCATCCATGCAAAACAATCTTCTGCAAATTGAGTGTGTTCTGATAGTGGATTTTTTTAGAAAACAAAGCTTCCAAAAAACGATTCTTTAGTAAATCCTCTTTTTTGTATTTCTGATACCTATGCGGAGATCACCTCCCCCACTGCTAACAGTAAATCAATTCAGAGTAAATCAGAAGGAAAGCCAGATTTTTATATGCATCTAAATAGTTACAAAGCAGTAGACATCATGTATGGCATATTTCAACCTTGAAACACACATTTAAAGGAAATTTTAGAAAAGTCTATGTGCAGATGAAAAGTAGAAAGTAACAGTAAGAATTGCTTTTAATTTTATCAAATCAATTTTTCATCCATCTAAACTGTCTGTAGATGAAAAATGTATTAAAAAACCTCAAACAAAACAGTTCCGTAAAATTCATGCCTCAAAATTTAAAATTTCAGGGACTTAAAAATTTTCTGGTGATAGATTTTAATAATCTAAGGATGTGACATTAGCTAGTATTTAGAATATGATTGAATTGCGATTAGGCGAACCTGAGAAGTTTGTCCCACTATGAGGAGGAATTTGGACCACTATCCCAATATTGCCTTTTTTTTTTTCCTGCTTTTCTTGGAGTACTTAGTTGACTTGAATGCAAGCCAAGAAGCATCAACCACCTCACAGTAATAGCATAGCGTGAAATGTATCCGTGTTTCAACAAGACTCTTGGAGCTCTGCCTAGGAATGTAATATGACAGAGAGATATAGGATGAGCACACATCGTAGAGGCAATAATAAATATGCAACAAGTGATGGTTATCAATGAGAGGGATACTTTAGACAAAGTGGAATAGTCTTTCTAAGTGTGTATTTTCTGTGATTCACAATGCATTTAGTGATAAAATCAGAATATAAGTCTCTTTCTTCTGGCATCTTTATATGCAAAATTAGATAAGTTGAAATACTTTGGCTTCATCTTCTGTTCAGAAATAAGGCGTGTATGGAGGAGATGCTAGTTAGCACAGAAACGAGAGGAGGCCATTTGGTTTGGAGCCACGTAAGAGCCCTTCTGCAATTTTCATTCTTATAGTTTCAAGCTGAAAATGAATAAGGAAGTTTTGTATTTCATAGGATAATAAATCTAAATGAGATATAAACACAGCACGGTGTATGTGTTCTTAAAGGTCTCTGAGTCAAGAGCTCATGTAAGGGAGCTCATATAAAATAAGTGCATGTGTAAATTAGGAAGAACAAATTTAAGTACTGAGTGGTTTGGAAAAAAGATAAAATTACATGACAGCATAAGATTTCTGGAGTTAAAATTTTTATTCAGTAGCAATGTCCTCATGCGATAAAATGACTGGAGTTTACTTTATTTCCATTTCAGTCCATCTCTCTGTAGTAGCAGTGCCTTTTAGATGTGATTTCACTGTCTCTCTCCCTAGGGTCACTGAAGCAATGTTTCTTCAGGGATATTTAAGTATTTATAACAAAACTAAAATAAGAACAGTGTTTGAAAGTCAATGAATGTGCTTTTCATAGGACCAGTAACCATAAATTTTAAAAATAAAGCAATAACTGAAATCATGATCCTATTAAAATAAATAGGATTTGAGTAAAGTTTTCAATAGAAGTAGGATTTCAACTGGCTGTGATCACCATGAAAACTATTGTGCTGTATACATACCTTTTCAGAACATGCTCTGAGATCTCTGCTTCCTGATATTGGTCTGTGCAACAGATTTTATTAAAAAAAAATCTTTCCAGAAGGGATGATGTTTGCTTCCTTTGATAATTTATGATTCAGGAAAGCCATTACTGGCAATGAAAAGATTATAACGTCTGGCAAGAGGGTTTTATTAGACGTGGTTTTGGTAAAGGAAATTAGCTTTTAAAAAATTAAAGATTTTTTTGTTCAAATAATCGTTTGTGTTAGCAATTCTTTCCCAATGTGAGATGAATATCAATTAATGAATTTTTATCTTCGTGATCTGGTAGATAAATTTTGCTATCACTTCCACTTTGTTCTGGATTTATGTGTTTGGCTTCCTAGAGTGAAAATTGAGCGGAACAGAGGAAGTAATTTTCACTCCCAACACAATACCTAGCATACTAAAGAGCAAACTGCAGTACCTCTTTAAGATGCTGCACTGCTATTTCATAAATCTTTGGCTTGTCACGTAGCAGAATAGTACTTCAAAGGAGGAAGATCCCTTTGAGTCTCAGGAGGCTGAGTTTTGAATTTAATACCTGGAGTGAAAAGTCTCCTTAAGCATTTCTTATAAGGTCTCTAGAACAAAGAAGTAAAATGGTAATAGCAGAGAAAATCACCTAAAAAATACTTTAGTCCTTCACCTGTGGTTTAAAAAAAAAAAAGAAAATTGCAACTTCATTCCATTATAACAAGAATTTCTAAGCTAATAACTCCTGTTGATAGAAACTGATAACCTTTTGCACAAGGTTAACTTTTGCTTTTTACTGCCCCTGCAGCAGAAAGTTTATTATTGCCCTGATCACATTGTTGTGGTTTGCTTCACTGATATCAGTAATGGCAGCTTTTAGGGATAACACATAGCTACCAAGTGATTTAATGAGAAGTTTTGCATTTTGGTTATTCTTATGTGAAACAAAGGAAATTTCTCTATCTTTTCCCATCTTCTTGGCGTCATGACATGAGTTTTGGCATATGGAGAATATACAAGAGGAGTTAGAGACATGTGGGCGCCTGCAGGGCTATGATCACTTTGACATCACAGAGACATCATGAGGTGAATAATACGGCTAGAGGGATACAGGCTTTTTATGAAGGACAAGCTGATATTTTTCCTCCATTTGGTGCTAATCACAGAATAGGAAGTTTCCTGAATCTGTGTGGAGCCTAATCTTGAAACCAGTTACAATAGGTCAATGATATGAAGTTATCAAAGATTTAGTTCTCCATGAAATTATTACGCATGCACTACCGCAAGATATATACTAAATTTATTAAATATTGTTTAGGTCAGAAATTCTTGAAGGAAACTCAAAAATAAGGCCTTAGTCTTACCTGGTTTTGACAAACTCAGAAAAAAAGCTGAGGCTGGTTTTGCCTTTAAAATGCTTTTAGAATATAGGAAGTTGAGACTTTAAAGGCTGTTCTGAGAACTCATAGAGAGCCTTCTTTTTTATTTCTTGCTTCTGCTTTAGAAAAATTGAGTACAACCCTTTAGCTTGATAATACATTAACATCAAACATAGTAGTTTAGCTGGGAATTCGTAGCCCTGAACTGAATCTATATTTTCAAGTGATTTTCCAACTAATTGTTTGTAAATGATTTCCTGGGGTTGAAACAGATGTTGTCTCATTAGCTTTAACACTGTAATGTGGAGAGAGAAAAAAATGAAGGAACAATAATGAAAAATAAATAGGAGTGCACGCAGAACATTATTTACTTATATTGACTCTGCTCTGTAATAGATGGAATTGAACTTCCATTGCATAATGCAACTGGCACCCAGAAAAGTGTACTGTAACATTCAAAGTTATATATTTATAATAGACTTTGCTATCACTTTCTATTTTACCAGTTAGTTTTCTAGAAAATGGTTTTTTTTTGGGAAAAGTTGGAAAGGAAGACAGCCATTATCTGCATGAACATGTATTAAAAAATCTTAGACATAAATTAGACACATCAGTTTCTCTTTTTAACTAGTTTTATGTTAAGGGAAATAGTAAAATTGTTCATAACTTTCAAGCTGGCAGGTAAAGCTGAAGTGTTGAGTACCAAATAAAGAAAACTATAGAAAACATCTACCCAAAGTATTAAACAAAATACTTCTATTCTTTGTTCCAATTCATCTTTTGCTTTCCTGCGTCCTTATGATGATTATTTTTAGTGCTATAAACTCCCCATCTTTTCAAACAACTGTTGAAAGTCCTGTCTACCTAGAGACAATCAGGAAAATTAATCTGAATTGAATTTTAACCTGGATTAATTAAACTACATTAAATCCCTTTGTAAGTACAGTTCCTCCAAATTAAAACAGCTTTTATTTAATA
Source organism: Tapera naevia (assembly GCA_033556795.1). NCBI lineage: Eukaryota > Metazoa > Chordata > Aves > Cuculiformes > Neomorphidae > Tapera > Tapera naevia. Next base: position 7,800,302 of record JAUMJJ010000172.1, on the reverse strand, counting down.
TTCCTTGGAAGTGAGTTAAAGTAAATCACCTCAAGGTTTCTTTAATACTGCTTGAAAATGTCCATCCTGTAATTTCAAAGTAATAAAACTGCTTCACCTAAAATTCAAACCTTTTGTTCTTTTGGATTGCTTTTCCTGGTTAGGTTCATAGGCACAAACTACCACCAATTTTTACTACCACCTACAAGCCTTTTGAGTCTGACCTTATTTGATTTCCATAACTAAAATCTATTTATATATTAGGCTTTCTCCTTTATCACCTGAAGTGGGAGATATTACATCAGAAAAAAAGAACGAGAAAACGTCTTCTGTTTTCCCCTCATGATATTTTAAAGGTTTAATTTTAAGCACATTGTGGATCAACTTATTCAACTTCGAAAAATAGCTCTTATTTCTCATTTTCAGAGTCAGTGTTTTCCTGTGGTATGCAGGTACAAAAATACTAGTGTGCTGAAATTTTTGACCAGCAATGCATTTAAATCTGTCGGTATTACTGAAGCCATCAAATTTTGGGGCTGTTTGCAATTCAACGTTTAGAGGCTGATTTATCATCCGCATTTAACCATGTATCAACTTCATATCCTTTCCACAGCATAAAATGAAAAAGTAATTTGTTACTGGTGAATGTGTCTGCTAGTCATCGTAGGTGAGCAGCAGAGTAGTAATGTGGCATCCTTACGTATTCACAGAAACTGGGTGTGCCAGTGTAACTACTGGCATTGAAGGCAAGTAGAGTTCAATGCCTCCTACAAACAGATTGCTCTACTCTGGGCTGAAAAAAAAAAAGATAATAATATGTAGCCTTTGGAAAACACATATTGCAAAGTATGTAGGTTAATGACTTCTTATTGACAGGTAAGCACTCTAGTTTGTTTGAATGATGAATACACTTGTACGCAGACCCCAACTATGTCTAAATACAGTAATAAAATGACAGATAAGTTGTCTCCTTGGTTCAATGCCAAATGGATTTGCTATTGAGATTCTATGGCAGCAATGGGTAATGACTCATTTTTATGAACACCCAGCAAAGCTTATAGTATTTCATTCTAATTGTTTTATAACATGATGCATTGTGATGTGGAAAACTATGGAACAGTGGTGATGGGAGAGAGGGAAGCACATGCTTCACAAAGCATGCAGCTGTCTGTACTTCAGATATGGTTCTTTGCATCATAGACCCAAGAGTGACAGGAATGTGGAGCAAGCTTGCACTTTGAGAAGCATAACTGCTCATTCTTCAGAAATATCATGTTAGTGTTCTATCACTCATTTTGACCAGATCATTCATTATCAAACCAAGCCTTTAATTTAAATAAGGACAGAAAGAGACAAAACCAGTCAGAAATGCATTTGTTAATTCTCTGTGGTTCCTTTTTTGCAATGGACTGTCAGTTAAGTTCTGACTTACCACTGGTTTTGTTTTTCCCTCTTTTAATCTTCTGCAGTTTATTATGCTGACATACATCTTTATGTTGGCCTGGCTTGGCGTTACAGCTTTCACTTCTCTGCCTGTTTACATGTACTTCAATCTGTGGACCATTTGCCGAAATGCCACCGTAGTGGATGGAGCTAATCTCTGCTTGGATCTTCGCCAGTATGGTATGTGAATGAGGAGCACTAAATATAAAGCAAGATTTCACAAAAGGAAACGTCTCATTTCTTTGCTTCTATGTATATGAAATGAACTGCTTCAGTTTTTCTGAAAAAAATTGTTAAGCGTCTCTTTCTATCTTTCTATCCATTACTCATGGCAATATATTAGACATACACTGCATTTCCAGGCATGACAAAATTGAATCAACATAGTCCATCTTCCCAAAGTACTGAAAATTTGTCTTGAGCTTTCTGTTTAGTCTTTTTTTGGAATTGCTAAAACTTATTAGATAAGTGCTTAATTAGTCGTTTCTCTAGAGATTGACTGTAATCTTGTGACAGTACACTGATTTGGAGATGTGAGATCCTAGGTTACCATCTGTCTCTGCAGAGCCTAGAGGTGAATTGAGACAGGACAAGATACATTGCTTGCAAGAATTTTGGTGAAGAATGACAATAAAACTAATAACACTCTAACAGGCTGGAGCAGGTAGAGTGGGGCTTGAAGTCTGTACTATGGGGCTTAGAATAAAGTGGGGTTTGACAGTCACGTGTGTTTCAGGGGGATGGGAAATTTGGGCAAAAGGAGATTGAGAGTCTTTAAAAGTCTGAGAAATCTTGTGTTGGTGTTGATAATTCAGTTCCTTTCTGCCACAAGACTGATTTGAATTTCGGTATTTGGGCCTTGATGGTTTCTCAGCCCACAGAGCTTTGGGTAATCATACTCTTGTCTGGTAGTTCCTTTAGTGTTTCTTTTCTTGTCATTGGCCTAATATAAGATGGCAGTATATATTTGTAATTGTCATTTCAAGATTTAAAAAATGCTCTGGTGATTGGGAATGAAAAAGGTTGGTTCATATTAAACATTTCACCCAACAAAAAATGTCATGTTATTTTCTTCATGAGGGGAAAAAAAATCTTGTTTTAATATAGTGCTTCCCCCCAGCATGACAAGTGAGTTGAAAAAGCAATTATCTGTACAGTTCTCATCAAGACTATTAAGTCTCCTTTCTATAACCTTTTATTTTGCTAATATTCTTGCCCATTTTATGCTATTAATTTTATTTTAAATGTGCATAGAACACTAACATATAAAATATATACTCTGTGATTCTAGCTGTTTCCTGAAAACTCAGGGTAAAAACTTTTGCTGCTAGAGAAAGTGTTATTACAACAAAGTATGCACTTCGGTAAAGCTTTTTTATAATTTGTGAAAGAAGCTTTGTACCAGATCAACATGTCTGAAACAATATACAGCATATTTCTCCACATGAGGGTGGAGAATGTTTAGTATCCACACTGTAAGTGTATATACTGGTTGCAAACAGTTTCCTGGTGTTTTGATTATTGTGCTGATCAAAATCTGGATTGAAGATACTTTTGAAAATGGCTGAAAATTTATTCCCTGCATGTTTCGTTCTAGGGAAACTATGTCAGTTTTGTCATGGTTGAAACTGTCGTAGAATCAGAGAATAGTTTGAGTTGGAATAGACATTAAAGATCATCTAATTCCAAGCCGCCCTGCCATGGGCATTGGACACATTCCGGTACACCAGGTTGCTCAAAGCCTGTTCTTGAACACTGCGAGGGATGGGACTTCTGTAGCTTCTCTGGGCAGCCTGTTCCAGTCCCTCACCACCCTCACAGTAAAAAATGTCTTCCTAATATCTAATCTAAATCTGCCCTCTTTCAGCTTAAAACTGTTACACCTCATCCTGTCACCGCACTCCCTGATAAAGAGCCCCTCTCCTGCTTTTCTGTAGGCTGCTTTTAAGTACTGGAAGGCTGCTAAAAGGTCTTCCTGAGGCCTCCTATTTTCTAGGCTAAACAAGCCCAACTCCCAGTCTGATCTCGTATGGGAAGTACTCCAGCCCCTTGATCATCAACAAGAAAAAAAAACCAGATTTTGTTGTTAAAAAACATCCTGCAAAGCAGCCAAGAATGTATTTCGTAGCTGTTCTGGGTCATATGAAGTAAACTGCTAGGTACTTGGAATACTAAATACTGCATATATTTATTTTGCTCCAGGTATTGTAACTATTGGAGAGGAAAAGAAGGTTTGCACCTCATCAGAAAGTTTCATCAAGATGTGTGACTCTAATGAGGTGAATAATGTGATAATTTTTGGCAATCTCTAATATCTGTTAAAGTACGAACTGGCTGGTACATGTTTTGTAATTATTTTTAGTGTTCTAATTGTAGCTATGATGGTGAAATAAAATCCCAGTGGAAAATGCCATCAGCAAGTACTTTTCCTAGTCTTTTACCACATACCATATTTAGCCAGTGCAGTTTTCCCAGCCATTTGTTTTCTAAACACACCTGTATTTTATTTTTACTGAGATATTTCTGAAAGTGAATGCACCCGAATAGGTCTATATTATGAATCACTATTAGAAAATCTTCTGATTACTGCTGTGACAGCAGAGTAATATTTCCAATGGATTTGACCAAATCTTGCACTGTGTTAGCGTAACTCCTCATATGTTTTTCTTTGTGCGTTTTCCCTTAGGCAAAGACTATGTATTTTAGTACAGCTGAGGTTTCTGATTTCATTTTTAAATGATCAGGGATAAAGACAGGACAAACAAAATTACATCTATTTAAACCAACAAGAGGGGCTAAAATCTGGATCTCTCTGAAGTCAGAGGGTGCTTTACTAAATGTTTCAGTAGGTCTTCCTATGTTTGTATAAATATTTGAGTGAAAATACACAATCTGCCTTTGTGCCAGAAAACTCTGAGAAAATGCAACCCTTGCTGTGCATTTAACAATCAGTGGCTGCTGTGTAAACCAGATCACTGAGATTAAAAAAAAACACAATCATTTGGTTTGGGATGGGGTGAGGAAGGTGGTTAACTTTGATTATTTAGGTAACATGGTTTATATTCTATTACTGTGAGCAATTGTTCTTGGCAGATTTGTGAGGGAAGAAAATTAATGTATGAGAATGGAAAGCTACAGCTAATGAGGAGAAATGGTGGGGTTTTTGGTTGTCTCTGCCACCAAAGAAACCACCACAAACATTTGTTGATCTGGTAAAGTAGTATGCAACTGTAAAAAAAAAAAAAAAGCTGCACTGTTTATTTTTAAATAATTTAAATACAATATTTTTAAACATAATTATGCTTTTAAATAGAATTATGCAGATATTGTAATAAAACAGGCACAAGCATAATGTTGTGTAGAGATCAGTCTTTTGGAAAAAGTATTATTAATCATCACTTTTGTAGAAGGGTGGCACCAGGAAGGTAATTTTTTATGTTATTCAGACTTTTTAATTCAGTTTCTTTATAGTATACCATCATGAAAGTCCTTTTCTTTGTCTCCCTTTGCAGCTAAACATGACGTTCCACTTGTTCATTGTGGCACTTGCTGGAGCTGGAGCAGCAGTCATTGCTATGGTAAGCTATTCAACGCTCCTGATATTATCTGAATTGCTAATACATACTGGTTGCTACTTAGTATCAGTTATTGATTTTCCATACTATCACACAATGCTATTAATTAAATGCAATTCCTTAATTAAATACTCTCTATTCTTTATTTTTTAAAAAAATATATTGATTGATTCCCTTTGAAGTAGAATATCATGATTAGTTTTATTAAATAAAAAAACACCTTTAAGTGCATGCTAAGAATTTTTATTTTTCCCTAGCTGTGATCAGCCAAGCGTCTGAAGTCGTGTGTTTATCTCATGACAATAGTACTGTACTTTTATGTTCTATGCCTTTCTTAGTATTCATATGCTTGCCATGTTGCTATTTTATGAACAGACTTTTTGTCAGTTTGTGCATATATGTGAATGCATCAGTTTTTCTATTACGACTAATTTTTACTTTTTAAAAAAAATTGAAATCACTTTCAATTTGATGACATTTTGTCACAGAGAATGTACCACTGAGAAAAAAAAAAGTGTATGAGCTAGTGCCCTGCTGTTTGTCTGCTACATCTCCTTCAACGTAAAGATATTTGTAGAATGGTGATTCTGTAGCAGTGTAGGTTTGTATGATGTAAACTAAAATAGGAATTAAAACTTAATGCTACGTGGAACTGAGGCATTCCATAATAAAACTGTTAGTGATGGTGATTACTATTGCTACTGTTACTAGTAATTTTTCATTGATCTCAGGGCCACAGATTTTTCACTGTCCTTGGAATGACATTTATGAAAAGGGAAAATGTGAGAATATTCAATGAAGGTAGAATTCATGTTGTGTTGCATTAGTGATTTTTTTTTGTTGTTCTTTGCCATTTTTTCAGTATTACATGACACCCTTCCAACATGGCAGAGATAGATAAAGGAAAAGAGAAATTTTCTTTCAAGACCACAAATAAAAAATATAATAGTAGAATATAATTTATATTAATAATTGAATTGATTTTGCAAACTGAGACTTTTTTGCTTCCAGCTGAAAGGAGTGGTCACCAACTAGTAATCATTATAATATATATTAGCATTAGGATAGCATATACAAGGGACAATTAGTTCTCCAGTGCATTGTTGTTTTGAAGTATATTCAGTAACAATTATCAAATGCTTATTTGTTTGGGTAACAATCTGCATTTCAAAGAAGAGTTTTGAATCGGAATAACCGCCATAAGATTTTTAGTGAAAACAAACACATCTTTAGTGGAAGCAAAGCAAGTAGGTGTATTGAGCCATGTAGTTTAAATACATGATACCTTCAATGAAGTTTTAGAAAAAAACTTCAAAGCTCACAGTACCATACCAAAGATGCCATAGATGTGTTACACCAAGCAATAGTTCACAAAGCATTCAGTTTGATAGCTCATATTTATTCACGTATTTTTGAAGGGTCACCTATACCCAAGTATGCTTGGATTCTGTGACTGAACAGAAGAGGTATGATAACACCAACTCTTTCAACAGAAATATAAGGATCTAAGTGCTGGTAAATTGTGTAATGTCCAAAGATTGGTAAATGTATGCTTTATGAAATCTTTGCAGCTGTGTTACTTAAGTGTCACTTTTGCAATCGGTTTGCTTGGTTTTAACTTACCAATTGTGATCTGTTTGGTACCTGGTGAAGACTAGCACATTGCACTCTTTGATGGTGGTAATTTCTAAAACCAGCATTCCAGACTACATTTATAGGTTGAACTGTGTGCTTTACACTTGACACGGTAGCCCAAAGACCAGGGACGTGAGGGAAGGATCAAAATTTTGTGGTTGGACATGCACGTATTAAGAGGTTCTCTCTCTCTTTAAGGGAAGTTTGTTTTCCCAAGGAAGGAGTACTTCAGGGAAGGGAAAAGGAATTTTGAGTCCTAAATGTCATTGAGAACAAAATATCTTTTTTCCCCAGATCTTATAGTCAAATTAGTAGAAGGCAGTAAGGTATCCACAATGAGATAGAGTGAGGACAAAGTCCGCAGAAACCATTTAAGTCACTGGACAAGCAACGCCCTTCCCTGTATGTGCTGTTGCAGGAATAATCACAAATATGGTTTAATGAAGTTAGCCTTTGTATATACCCACAACAGTAGGAAATCTCCATGTCTGGGAAACTTAACGAGTCTTTTAACAGGAAAATGATATTAAAATAGCAGTCCTTTACAAAAGAGAAAGCTTATGAATTTGTTGCACTTTTAAAACATTTATTGGAAACATTTAAACTAGAATAGTCCATCTGACTAAAGAAGTAAGTATTTTGTATTTCTTACCAGCCAGTACTAGTAGTGCATCATCAGTGAGGCTGCTGAAAAACTGAATTGGTAAGATCTGCTCTTTTAAATGACATTTGAAGTCAAGACATTGATATACTCCACTATGTCCTCCCTTCTGGATTTGTAGACATTCACAAGAGCCAGATTATTTAATATGTGCAGATTTCTTTAACTTTTTTAATGTCAATATTTGTCATGAAATTCAGTAAAGAAATCAGCTTGTTCATAAACATTAAGACCATCTGTCACCAGAATATTTTTCATTAATTTTTTTTAAAAATATATTTTAGAAAAATGTAGTAATTGATTGCTAAAACAGAAAAATTCCATTTACACTTGCAAAACCATTTGACCACAAGTCAAATGTTTCCCGTATCTACTACTTTAATCTCTCATTTGGTCTCAAATTTGTATGTGAATATTAGATTTTTTTCCCAGTTGACTAGGTGCCTCTCTTCTCCAAAGGAGAATGTTGTTTTGGAGCTCAAAAAGAGAATTGATCTAGGAACTAGGATTGATGTATAGAAAGATACATCTTTTTTTTTACAATATGTGAAAGGGAAACCTTTATTTTGCAAACAAGGAAAGTGTCAAATAGTTCATTTTGAAAAATTATCATTCTTGGACTTCAGGCTAAGATGAAAATAGCCTGATAGAAAAAATAGGCAGGATTTTGATTCGTGCTTAATTTGGACTATGTGTGGTTCTGAACATTATGGTTCTTATTTCTGAATGGAAAATAAATGCATACAGAAATGGTAATTGAAGTAATACATATTAGTTTTACTGTCTTCAGTGTTGTGTCAGATAGAAACGGAAGATGTGGAGTTTTTAAATGTAAACTCTACCATAGCAAAGGGTTGATTTTAAGGTTGGTAAGCATTCTACCTGTGCACTTTTCCCAAAACCACTACAGTAGGGTTGCGTTCTTCTGCAGGGCATTAGATACATCTAAGGGCAGGAAAAAAGTTAGTTAGAAATCTGCCCTGCTAAGATAATGACATGTCCCAAAAGGAAAATAAACCCAAACCAAAACCAACCCCCTTCCTAGCCTAGATACAGTTCTACAGTTTTAAATACTGAAGCATACTTTCACCTTATGAAGAAATCTAAGCAGGAATTAGAGTACGGAAAGACCCTGTGCTGTGTTGCATATGTCTGTAATAGAAACATCCTGAGGCAGACTGTGGAAGCTGCCCTGCTTCACTTTGAATAAGCCTTGATAGGGCCCCACTGGCTTAAGGCTATTCAGGTTATGGGAGTGTGAAATGCAATTAGACAGACACTTAGAGATGACCTCCTTAGTGTGACAAAGTTATCTAGGAACTTGGTGTTAAACAAAAAACACAGGTGGTGGGACATATATGTCATTATATGACATGGATATGCATTTGGGATTATATTCACTATATAATGAATAATGGTTTAAAGGAAGACTAAGAAGTCTATCGGGGCTCTCTCCCACAAGAAAATCACCACAACCCTTGGAAATTAATAGACTTTAACTGGGGAAAAAAAGAAAAAAAAAAATTGTATAGGAAAAAACAGTTCTCGACTACAAATGTATATATAACCAAACACAGAACAGAACAGACAGCAGTGTCAAACCCTTCAAACAAGTTAAATCCTATCTTTGCTCCTTAAAGTGCAGTTATATTTATCCTGCCACTTCACTCCCAGGAACTGAATCTCTTGGGCAAACCTTACTCTGTTTGATGGTGAAACCGGCTCCCAGGAGAATCTGGATGATTTTCTTTCCTTTCTTGAAGACCTCTTCTGCTGTGTCCCCCTGTACAATGTTGTCGTCAGTGTACTGTAGATGTTCTGGAGCTTCACTCTTCTCTAGTGCTGCTTGGATCAGTCCATGACAGATGGTGGGACTGTTTCCACTCCTAGGGCAGTTGGTTCCAGGTACACTGCACACCCCTGTAGGTGAAGGCGAACTGTGGCCTACGCTCTGCTGCCAGGGGAATGGAGAAGAATGCATTAGCAATGTCAATAGTGGCGCAGCACTTCGCTGCCTTGGATTGCAACTCATACTGAAGTTCCAACATACCTGGCACAGCGGCACTCTGCAGTGGAGTAACCAGTAACCTCATTCAAGCCACAGTAGTCCACAGTCTATCTCCATTCTCCATCAGACTTAGGCACAGGCCAGATGAGGCTGCTGAAGGGTGAGTGGGTCTTACTGACCACCCCTTGGCTCTCCATTTTGCGGATCATCTTATGGATGGGAATGACAGCATCACAGTTCGTTCAGTATTGCCAATGGTCCACTATTGTGGTGGCAGTTGGCACCTGCTGTTCCTCAACCTTCAGCAGTCCAACAGCAGAAGGATGAGAGACCCAGCAATGAATTCAACTCTTCAGTCTCTTCTGTCTCTACAGTAGCTATTCCAGAAGCCCATTTATGTCCCTTTGGGTCCTTGAAATACCCGTTCCTGAGGTAGTCGATGGCCAGGATACATGGGACGGCTTGACCAGTCACAATGAGGTATTTCTGCCAGTCTCTCCTGGTCAAGCTCACTTCAGCTTCCAGCACAATCAACTCTTGAACCCCCCTCCACCGTCACCCCAGAAATAGGGATAGTTTCTGTCCCGATGGCATTAACATGCAATGAGCACCACTATCAACCAAAGTCTCGTATTCTTGTGGATCTGACATGCCAGGCCATCAGATCCACACAGTCCAATAGACACGGTTGTCTTGTGCCTCTGCCTGGCTAGAGGCAGGGCCTCTCTAACACTGCTCTTGGTTATAGTGATCAGAGCTTTTTCCCGATGGATACATTTGGGAGGTGCCCTCTAGAGGGTCAGATCCTTGCCCATGGGAAACTGGCATTGCACTTAATTCTCATCGAACTTCTTTCACTCTCCTTCAATTCTTGCACTGAGGCTGCTAGGGCACGGGTAGGTTTCCGATCCCACTGTCTCATGTCTTCTCCATGGTCGAGCAGGAAATACTACAGCTTGGTTTGTGAGGCCTGTTCCCTTTCTCTGGCTGGGGAGCGTCTGGCTCTGACCTTGGAGGCTCTGATTCCCACTGGTGCCACTGGAAGACTTTCCTTCATCTCCTCTCTAAGCTTCCTCTGCTCATCCCTAGGACTCTCAACCAATGTCTTTACAGTAGAGATATGAGCCTGTATTGGGCCATGGACCATTCCCTCATATATCCCGAGTTTACTTGTTACAGAGCCCACTGTCTCTTGGTTTCCTCTGGAATGCATATATGCCAGGAAATTGGAGTATACAGCTGGCCCCTGGCGTGAGAGGCTCCACCATATCTGTGATGTGCACTTGACCTTGTCTGGGTCATTATTGGATTGCCCATCCCTTCCTAAAAGTACTTCTAACAGTGTCATTTCTCTCAGACATAGGATCCCTTCTTCCATAGTCTTCCAAGTCGTCTTGTGATGATGTTCCTGCAGGATGTCTCTGTAAAGGAACTTCTCTCTTATGCATGTTAGAAGTTGTGCCCGGAGTGAAAGGGGTTGTTATTCCCTCACAAATACCTGTTTGATACCCACATACTGGGCCAGAGACCCCAAAAACCTGGCTCAGTACCATCAAGCTGTAAACTTTCACCCGTAAGGTCCCAAACTCGGATCAACCAAGTCAGGATGGGCTCACCCGGCTGTCGAGTAATGTCTTTCTGTAGATGCGGAGATTGTCAAATGACAGTGATTCAGTAATGATCTCTGATTCTGGGTCTGCTATCTGTGAAGGTGCCAATTCGCCCTCGTCGTACACCGCAAACTGATTTGTTCTTATATTTCCTTTTTTTGGATAGGGACAACTTCCACTGGCTTGGACTGTTCTCTTGGTTCAGCCGTGTCCTGAGTCACCATGACGTCTATTCTCTTCCTTTTCCCCCTGGGGGTGCTTCTGGGTGCCTTCTCGAGAGACCCTGGCCCCAGCTTCATACACAAGATAGGCCATAATGGCACAAACTTGCAGGCAAACCACATAAAGTAAGGTATCTCTGGCATCTAGGGAGAATTTAAGCTTCCCAAAAACTGTTGTAGCAGACCTGAAAATACTCCCCTGTGTTCCACCTGAAGGATAGGTATCATTATCACTAAACCCCCAGAGGTAACAGCTCAGTGTAGGGCAGGAGTACAACCTTGAAAGCGCATTCCCAATGAGACTCACAAGTGTTGAGTTCATAACACTATAAATCCAAAATAAGAAACGCGATAATAATCACAGCTGCCTGAATTCTGCTAATCGACGTACTAAGATGAATTAAGTCTGCCAGGCCTTTTGGCGTGATTCTATACCAACAAAAAACAAATAATAGGGTACATTGTACACACATGATGGTACAAGAACTGTTATCTTTCCTCCCCACATTGGGTGCTAACTATGTCTCGGTTTAAAGGAAGACTAAGATGTCTATTGGGACTTTCTCCCACAAGAAAATCACCACAATCCTTTGAAATTAATTGACTTTAATAGGGGAAAAAAAATGTATAGAAAAAGATAACAGTTCTCAACTGCAAATATAAATATAACCAAACACAGAACAGAACAGATAGTAATGCTGTAGTCCCTGCGCCCCCCGGCCTGATCACGATGTTGGCAAGGGGAGAAAAATTCTCTGAAAGACCTGAAACTACAATAAGCTAAAGTGGTTGTTTGCAGGAAAGTCAGCCTGCTTATAGTGAATGTGAACTCCAAAGAGTTTTCAACAGTTATTCCAGAAGCTTGGTTCTATAACGCTTTAAGCAAGGGGTGGATGAAAAATGGGAGTTTAATGAAGGTCAGATATTCACCAATGCACCTTCAGGACAGTTTGTCTGTTTAAGTAGAAAAAAAAATACCAAGTGAAACTGCAAGACAGTATATTTGTCTCTTAATGTGTCATTGCCAAATATTTTGTGAGGGTAAGAAATGTGCTTGCATAGTTCCATTTCCATCACATATACTTCAGCTGCAAGGTTTTCTAGCCGATGTCTTTTAAAAACTCAGGAGCATGCGTGTACACTGCTCATATAACCCTCCACTTGTAGGATACTCATGTCCAAAATCTGTTCCCAAGGTTTAGATTGCATTTTTTAGTTGAAATCTTACCCCCAAAAGACTAGCACTGATATTTTCTTTGTATGCAAATTGTACTTGTCTGAGATAACAGAATTATAAAGATAACCAGCCTGTTTGTTTTCATTTTTACTCACGAGTTTTGGTGTGGAATTTAAGGCATTTCATTCGGCAGAATGGGGATTCAGCGTTAGTGTGTCTCATTTGATCTAGAAAGATGTGATCTAGAGATTACACATGGTCAAAGATTTTGGAACAGCTGAGTTAGATACAAGGCATTTTTTTTGTTCCTATGTGCTGAATTATGACCAGAAAATGTCCCAGAGTAACACAATACATGCTGCCATCTCTGACACTTGAACTATTACCACAGGTTATGCTGCTGATTTTGTACTATAGACATGAACTCGTAAAGGTATGCAGAAATACTGTTTCTGTAGCCTTTTGCCTGGAGGACAAAGATTCTCTAAACACTTGTTTGTATTTTATGGCTCCTTAACTCTATATTCCTCAAATAGGGATTAACTGGGTGAGTTCTTGCCATAAACCACTAGGACAAAAAATGCACCAAAAATATTTGAGCCTTTGAAGGATTTCAGAATTCCTTCTTTGATCTTAATTATCCAGATTAAGAAATGTACATTAACCTGAACTAATCAGCAACATTTGCCACAAACATTTGTGGAAAAAGCCAACACTGGCATTTCAAAAAAAGAAAGAACATACTAAATTAGTTCTGTTCATTTAGCGTGAATTTAAGATACTCATCTATGTACAACAGTCTAATACGAACAGGAAAATTTGCATAATCTTAAGGTGATTTTATGATTGCTTTATTCCGTTTTCTGCTAATTGTATCCTTGTTTAGTTTCTCATTTTCTTAGGGAGATGTGGAAGTTTTTCAATTTCAGGAAATTATCTGTAGCCTCTGAGGCAGTTAATTAACAAACTTAAGTGATTCTCCCCTCAGAAAGTATCTGAAGTCTGCTAAGGGAGGAATAAATGTCCAGAGAACCCTAGAATAAATCAGTTGAATACCATTACTGAATATTTTTATTTTCTGGCTGAATACAGAGCAAACAGAACACATCCTAAGGTGACAGGGACCTAAGTTTTGAGAAGGCCAAAGGCTTCATGCAAGCAGATCCAGCAGACTGAAGGCAGAACGTTTGAGGTCCACCTTCAAAAATAAAGCCTTAAAAGTGTACAGATTTCCTGAAAGGCCCAGACATGGGAAGCTGAAGTGGACAGGAGAGTAATTAATTGCTCTAACAGGCAGTAAGTGTATACTCTGCACTGTGGATGGCTACAAGAACAGAGACTAAGCAAACCAACTCCAAAAGACAATACTGGATGCAGATAGCGTGTGACTGCCCTGAAGGAGGAGTTCTGAATAAAGTATTTTTAGCAGCAGTTCTTTGGAGGCCTCAAGCTTCTTTCCTTCTATTGGTGTTGTGTTAAAATTTATCACTTTTTTGATTATTCATTGCTAGCATTCAGAAGACTGGGCATCTACCAGTTCTTAAGCTTAGTTACTGGCAGCCATACCATGTGTTTTTTATAAACTACTAAGCTCCATCTCAAATGCAATTAGGGTGTTTTCCTCTCTTTAGAATGGAAAACATTTGCAGAACATAATTTTTCTACTGGTAAAATACTTTTCACTGACTTTCAGACTAAATTTATTCAAAGCCATGTGAAAAACATTTGTTCATGTGACAGTATTGTCAATATTCTTTAATTAGGAGCTAATCTTAAGACATTTTCATAGACATTCTGTCGTCCCCATTTGCTGGCATATATAAACCAAGCTCTTTGGGAGTATTATTGTCATAGCTCATCTGGTGATTTTTTAGGCTGGGAGTCAGGTCCAATCTTCAATATTCACCAATAAGTTGTATAATAATCACAGGCTGTGAGGGTTTTTTTCTTGTTTTCTTTTCTTTTTTTTTTTTGATGGAACACTCAGAAAGCTATTGATTTTATTTTCTTAACAAAAAATTGTATTTTTACATATTCAAAAATTTACATGGAACATGAACCATGAAGTTGTAAACAAAGTTGTCTTTTAAAATCATACAAATCACTTTAAAAAAAAAAGTCTATACATTTTAGAGGATTACATGCATAAATTGCGGTATAACTAATGCAACTGAAATGAAGTTGCCAAATCAAATGGTGGCAGATATGTGCCCTTTTAAGAACTCAAGTCTATTTATAGCTATATTGTCTCACATTTTGCCTAGCTGAATATATTTTTGTTTTTGACAAACTTTTCCTAAATTAGCTGTTTTTTACGAAACAGATACTTGTAGATGAAAGAAAGAAATCACAGCTAAGTGGAGACCTCACACTAACTTTAACAAGAAAGAAAAAGCAGATCCTTCTGAAATAGTATTAGATATGTAAACATTAGACTACATATGTGTCTACAGCATATTTCTGTCTTAAGAAATTACTTTAACAAATAGTGATTCAGTGGGGAAAAGTCTGCAAGAAATAACCAGAAGGCATTTTTTCATGTAGATTTGCAGACTAGCTGAAATAGTAAAGGAAGGATGACTTATTGATTTTTCAGTTCTTTTAATTTTTTTTATAACCATTGCTACCAACTGCTAGGCATGGTAACAGTAACAGCTGTGAGCTGAGTAATCTGAGGATTAACGAAGCTTGAACTTCACATTGAATTGCTGTACTACTTACTAACTTAATTAGTCAAGTTGGTTCCTTCTGATGAAAACCCATTCTCTGTCCTATAGCTTTCAAGTTTGAACTCACCCTGTTCTGACCAGCTCAACTGATTCCTAACTCTGTGTTACCTCTCTTACAGGTCCATTATCTCATGGTCTTGTCTGCCAACTGGGCCTATGTGAAAGATGCTTGCAGAATGCAAAAGTATGAGGATATTAAATCAAAGGAGGAACAAGAGCTTCATGATATTCATTCTACTCGCTCTAAAGAGCGGCTCAACGCTTACACATAAAAGAAACCTTGTCTTACTTTCTAATATGTGAATGCTTTGCTGTTTAACTAAAGGCCATCCAACCATTTTAAAAACAATTGAAAGTGCTTCTCACAAAAGATAGTTTGGGTGACTTACATATTACCCAGGTACAATTCTTGGTTGTCTAGCACTTGGTTCCTTAATTAGTTCTTACTTTGTGTGACCGTTCTCTACCACAAAGCTCCTAAATAGCCTTTCCTGAATCCTTTTAAGCTAATTAGTTCTGTTAGATCAAGGATACTAAACTATTGTCAAATACAAATATGTGTTTGATTTTTTTAATCACTTTGTATGTGTTATGCATAACACCTTTTGCATTGTTTCTTATATGTTTTTTGGAATAAAGTAGCTTTTTATACTTTTTAGTTTAGAGTTCAATAACTACTTTAACTACAGGTATACTTCAAAGGGACCATATATGATGTACAATATATAAAGAAAACATTCTGATGACTTTCCTTTATATTTGGAATACTTGCCAGATGGACCCTGATCAACTTGAATGAAGGTCCTAAGAACGTTTTAAACAATCAAAGGTGCAATTTCTAAATTTGTAATAGTGGGTAAAAAAAAGAAAAAAAAAAGAGAAAAATAAAAAAAAAAGAAAAAAATTAAAAAGTGCTTCTTATCTTTGTTAACATTGTATTATTATTGATGTTTTTAAAGAATATTCTCTTGTTCCAAGTTCCATGGGTGATAATTCCTGTTTGTATTGTGAGCATGCAGACCGTGGTGCTAACAATGCATGGCCACACTTACTTGCCTTTTGAAGGAATTCAATACCACGGCTACCTGTTAAAGAGTTATGGTATATAGACAATTGTTAAATGAGTGATATAGTTATCCATAGTTTTATACAGAATGATCTCTCTTTAATTCAATGACGGTTATGCTAAATTGGAGCTGTTCATGTGGTGATGTAAGAAATTACTGCTTAGCTACATTTATGAAAGTAATATATCAAAAATACAGTTACCATAGAAGTCAGATGTCTTTTTACCTGCTTTAAAAATTTAAATGGATTGCACCTGTCTGAACTGTAAAAGATATATTAAAGGAGACTTCCATAAATGTTATAGCTTAGCTTCCAGCTTTCCTACACATTTTGGTTTACCTGTATTATGTTAAAGTAAGGTGAAAGACCACTACAGATCTTATTATTTGAAAGTGTCGTAATATATTTGAACCTTTATTTTGATAGGAAAATGTTATCGTAAAGATAGGTCATCTTAATTTGAAAGAATTACCTGTATCAAAAACAAAACAAAAAACCCTATTTAAGAAAAATCATCATTATTGGACCAAATTTGCTGGATTATTATTTTTTTTTTGCCAATTTCTAATGCTACAAGAATGCTGTAAAGTGTCTTTTAAAGTGATGTAGCCTGACAAGACATTTTTGTCAGTGTTAAAAATCTTAGGTAGTTTTGTGCACTTATTGGACCATTGTGAATTCTCTCTCAGTGTAAGTGCATTTCTAATAAAACTTCTTGAGTAAATCTTCTTTGTACTATTACTAGTTATGCATCATCAGTAATTTTTAACAATTCTTGTAGTAAGTAGAGGGTAATACTATAGTTACTTGTGGCATGATAATGCATTAAGTAGTATTAGTTGATTGAATTTTTTTCTTTTGTTTTTGCTTGTTTTGGGGGTTTTTTGGTTGTGTTTTTGATTTTTTTAAATTTTTTTTTTTTTTCTTTTTTTTTTTACACTTAGGCTGTCCTACAGGGTCAACAGTTTTCTGATAATGTGCAGTACCGGTATTACAGTTCTGCAAAAAGTATTAGGAACCTCTTTTGGATTCTATATTGTAGTGTTTCAGTTTTGTGTCTTAAAACGTTTGTGCTGATTTTTAAAACTATGTCTTTTAAACTCATGTAATGATGTTACTGCTTTGGGCTCTTCTCTGGTATTAGAGTTTGTATTTTCACAAAGAATGCTTTGTAGCAGGCATTACAATTAATCTGTTTTGTACATAAATGTGCCAACAGCTTGATGGTGGCGTTTTTGAAATGTAGAACAAAGTGCTTGCAAAAATGTAATAAACACACTTGTGTACTTTGTGTACTTATTAATTGTTTCTGTTGTGTGTGGGGGTTGCGTATACTGGACAAGTCATTGTAACCAGAAACGGAATAAGCTTGTTCCTTCCATTGTCCTTGGCACTGAAGGACTGTTCTCTGTATTATGAGGTTTTAGAACAACCTACTTTTAGATGTTCAAGGAGACAGTTCCTTTAGCAGGAATGATGAGAACAGAGAGTAATATTTTAAAAATTAATAATCTGGAGATTTTACATTAATTAGAGACTGTGTTTTCATCAAATCTGTGACAAAAAAATCTTGTTGCATTGAATAATTAAAAAAAATCTAAACTGTAAAGAGTGATATTCTTATCCTCTGTCATAACACGATTCCCTCTGGTCTGTACTTCTACAAATCACACATAGGTATAAGTTCAGTGTGCAGCCTCCTCATGGTTACAAATTGTGCTGCAGTTATGGGTAGTTTGTTCTACTGAATTAAAACTCCCAGTCATTGCCAATGCGCAGGTTGCTTCAAATGTCTGTTGACCAGCATTTAGTATCAGAAAGGATTTATCCTAAGAATAAGTGAGAAAATAATGTCTAAGAGTAAAATTTCATAGTCTAGGAAGAGCAAGGTAGCATGACCCATACTTGTTATATTTTTAACATATCATTCAAGAACAACTGGGCAAGGTTCTCATTACAGCAGTATCATTTAGAACAGCTCAACAGAAGCTGGTCTGACATCACTTTGAATGTTGCTGAAGATACTGGTACCTGGAAGCTACGGTAGCTAATTCTTTAAAACCTTGATGACAATGCAACATTACTTTTATGCATGTGAAATAATGAAATGGTTAAAAGAAATCTATAGCTGTGCCAACTGACATATCACTAAGCATGATTAAAATACAGTTCCATGATATGTTTATTTCTCAGTTACATAGCTCTTATATTGTTCTTTATGTGCTTTTGATGGTAATGTGTGCCATAATGGGAAACAATTTTTCAGCAGCAGCCAAGGGAGTAGAGGAGCTTTGCGCAGCACATCAGTCATAACTGATTGACTTCAAAGTCTGCACATATTTGGATTATTCCAGCTTCCTTTCTCTATGTTGACAACCTAAGATGATTTATTCTGAGGTAGGTTGCCTGGATCTTGATTTCTGTGGACTCTTCTGTTCTTAGACTAAACCTGTGGCTATTGCACTTTTCAGAAACAAGAAAGCCAATTGTAAATCAATCCATTTGGTGCATTATTTTTGCTGCACAAAAGCATGTAGTTAAATGAAGACTGCAATTTAAGATGTTTCCAGCCCTAGATATTCAGTTTTGTTTTCTTCAGTTTATGTGCTCTATCATGCATACAATAGCATGTTACAAAACAGATCCAGAAATTACTTGAGTTGGAAATCCTTCCTATCCCATTTTCCCCTACCCACATCACCTGTTGTTTTTTTTTTCTTTTTGCACAAGGTTATTTTATCCCTCAGCAGGATCATCCCGGTATTTGTTTCCAGCACAATCACACAAAATATTTTATCAGCATGATTTTAGGCAAAAGTGAGGATGAATGTTGACAGCAGGGGTGGAAAGAAAGGTAATTATAAAGCCAGCCTCATTCCTAAGGCCAATGTAACATGTAATTTGGTGATCTAGTTAAAAGCAGGAGGCACTGAAATGATTTGTTAATTTCATGTTTCTAAATAGTTAATAATTTTTTTTGTCACAGGAACTAAACTAAGAGAATTTCTATTATAATTGGAAATATATCTAAATTCCTTGGTTTTAATAATATATACAATTATTAATCTTGACTTAGAGAAGTTATTTAAATTGTAATAGGTATGCACTGATCATAAGTATTTGTTGAACATGACCATCATGGCAATTGACCTGCAGTAGAAACAGTAGATCTTAGGGCAGAACCTTTCTGTGCTGTACTTCATGTAATAATCAATGCCAAAATTCTATAGAGTTCATGATTAAGATCCAATGCATATTTCATTTCCAATTATTCTGTTCTTGGATACCATAAGTATTAATAGAGCTGGTTTTGTGGAGAACACAACTCAACTCAGCTAAGCCATAAAAGAGCAGACTATAAAGCATTTCATCCCAGGAAGGGAAAGGTGGTGTTTGTACAAACTCTCTCTTAAAAAAAAAACCAACATTTTATTTCCATTGTGTTGCACAGAAAACCCGCAAATACATATTGTTAGGCAGAGGAACAGTTTATGTCTCCAGGTGACATTCCATTTCAGCACTACCTCCATTTTGGGTAGATATCGATTGAAAAGAACAAGCTCAAAGCACTAAATAGATTTAACAGGTCATTCTGTCCCACATGAGTTCTTCTGACTTGTATTTCTTACAAGAGAAGGACTCCAGCAATTTCTGAATTTTGAGATTTTCAGCTGTAGTTTCTTTTTCTTTCAGATATCTGCAGAGGATCTCAACACTTCAGAGACTTCTGTATTTAACAGTTACTAGTAATGACAGCAACAGGTAAGTGATGCTGCTGGTACAGTGAGAGAACTGTTTACTGGTAGAGAAGTGGATTATCTTCAGCTTATGGTAGTCTAAGCATCAGCCAGAAGACTTGCAGCTTTTCTGCAGGGAGAAATTTATCCTGAGAAAATGATTTGCCCATGTAACACAAGCTATTGTTGACTCTTTCCCCATGTCAGTTGGAGTCTGGCCAGATATAAGTAAGCGCCCAGGAAGGTCAATTTAGTTACTCTTTGAAGCAGCAGTTATGATCTGCCTGCCTTTCTTTTGCATCACTGAACTTTCTGTGACTGAAAGGGATTATTTAGGGGCAGGAATATCTCCTTGAGAATGGTGAGGTAATGTCAAACAGAAGCTCTTTTCACAGCAGCTGCCACAACTATAGGAATAACATGGCAACAAATGAAATTTCACACTAGTTCCCAATCATATTAAAACAAAGACTTGAGAAAAGTAACAAGTGAATATCCCATGGTTCTGCTTGTTGAGTTACTCAATGCTGTGTGGGTCAGAAAAGTGATGATAAGAGGTAGGTTTTCCAAATTACCTAAATGCTTTTTATTTCTCAGCTGTCCAGGAAAAAATGTATTTACTCATGAATCACTTTCCTACAGTTGCTTGACAATATTTTGGTCTCTTGAGACTACAAGCCCTGCATTTTTTAAAAGAGATTTAGTCCCTTGTATTTCTATCTTAAGAATAAATATTAATTTAAGAATGAATCTCTGCCTGGAACATACTGATTTTGGGAAGTCTGAAGCCATGTTTCTCTTTAAAGGAGCAGATGACCAAGAGAAACTTGTAGCCGCAAGTCACCTTTAGTTGTCACAGTAGGATGAAGTTGCTTCTGGTATGGCCATGAATAACAAGATGGCAGGGAAGATGTGTCATATATACAGCCAAGTAGAACAATTAGGTAGGGTTTGTGTTTGTTAAAACAGCTCAGCGGATGATCGAGAAGAGGACCGCCACCCTGCATGATGTAGAAAAGGACCACCATTGCAAGGATGCAACCCTGGCCCCACAGAAGCAAGGCTGCATTTCACTAACAGAAGAGAACAAAGTAAGGATATGAGTGTAAGCAGTTTGGAAAATACATTGTTTTTATAATTTGCTTTAAACTAAGGGAGACGTTTTAGAATTTTTTTGCTATGACAGAGTTGAAGTTAAGTGGTTACATTTTTCGTATCTTTTAAATGCACACATGCACATATAGAATCGTAGAATCAGAATGGTTTGAATTGGAAGGGACCTTAAAGATCATGCATTTCCAACTCCCCTGCTATGGGCAGAGAAAACTTCCATGAGATCAGGTTTTCCAGCCTGGCCTTAAACACTGCCAGGAATGAGACATCCACAACTTCTCTGGACAACCTGTTCCAGTGCCTCACCAACCTCACAGTGAAAAATGTCTTCCTGATATCTAATCTAAATCTACCCTCTGTCAGCTTAAAACTGTTACCCCTCATTTTACCACTGCACACCCTGATCAAGAGCCCCTCCCCAGCTTTAAGTACTGGAAGTAGTGGAAGGCTGCTGTAAACCTTCTCTAGGCTAAGCAAGCCCAACTCTCTCAGCCTGATCTCTTATGGGAGGTGCTCCAGCCCTCTGATCAGCTTTGTAACCCTCCTCTGGACTCCCTCAGATCTATGTCCTGTCAGTGCTGAGGACTCCAGAACTGAACACAGTACTCTAAGTGGGATCTCACGAGAGCAGAGCAGAGGGGAAGAATCACTTTCCTCGACATGCCGGTCAAGTGTCTTTTGATGCAGTCCATAATACTTTTGGCTTTCTGGGCTGCGAGTGCACATTCTTGACTCATATTGAATTTCTCCAACAGCACACCCAAGTCCTTCATTTGAGGCCTATTCTCAATCCATTCTCCTCGCAGCCTGTATTTGTGCTTGGTATTGCCCTGACCCAGGTGCAGGACCTTGCACTTGGCCTCGTTGAAGTTCATGAGGTTCACATAGGCCCACCTCTCAAGTCTGTCAAAGTCCCTTTGGATGGCATCCCTTCCCTCCAGTGTGTGAACTGCACCACACAGCTGTCATCAGCAAACTTGCTGAGGATGCTCTGAATCCTACTGTCCCACGTCTTCGACAAAGATGATAAACAACAGCAGTCCCAATACCAACGCCTGAGGGACATCACTCACGACCGGTCTCTGCTTGGACATTGAGCCGCTGACCAGAACTCTCTGAGTGCAACCATTCAGCTATTCCTTTTCCACTGAGCAGTCCATTCCTCAAATCTGTGTCTCTCCAATATCGAGAGAAGGCTGTCACACAGGACAGTGTCTAATGCTTTGCACAAGTCCAGGTAGATGATGCCATTATCCTAACCCTATCCAGTAGTGCTGTAAGCCCATTGTAGGCGGCTACTACATTCATCGGGCATGATTTGCCCTTAGTGAAGCCATGTTGGCTGTCACCGATCACCTTCTTGTTTTCCATGTGCCTCAGCAGAGTTTCCAGGAGGATGTGCTCTGTGATCTTGCTGGGCACAGAGTTGAGACTGACCAACCTTGTAGTTCCCTGAGCTTTAAAAATGGGAGTTATGTTTCACTCTTTCTAGGCTGTGGGAACTTCTAAAATATGATAGATAGTGACTTACCAACTTCATCCACCAGTTCCCTTGGGACCAACAGATGCATCTCATCAGGTCCCATGGACTTCTGCACTTTCATGTTCCTTACATGATCTTGCAGCTCATCTTCTCCTATAGCGGGCAGTTCCTTGATCTGCAACTTTGGTAGTGTGGCTTGAGAAGCTTTTCTTGCTGCCCTTTATGTTCTTGGCCAGATTTAATTCTATTAGTGCTTTTGCGTTCCTAACCTGATCCCTCACTGCTGGGATGATATCTCTCTATTCCTCCCAGGCTACCTGCTCTTGCTTCCATCCTATGTAGGCTTCCTTTTTATGTTTAAGTTTGTCCAGGAGTTCCTTGTTCATTCATGCAGGCCTCCTCGCGTTTTCACTTGACTTCCTATATCAGAACATTAAATATATACTCTGATAAAACAGATTTTTTAAATGTACAGATAATGAGTGCTCTGTTGTCTGAAATTGTACCATTCCTATTACATAAGAGTCAGTTTACATTCTGCAGACTTTTATGATATTCTGATGTCCTGTGGACCATTAAGTCCATTATCTTGATTCAACAGCATTTTTGTTAGAATTTGCAGTAAAAATTACAGTTAGTAGCTACCTGTATAAATCAAATACACCTGAGAAGACACAGCATGACTTTATAAATGGAGGTCTATTAAGAAACGCACTGGAGTCTTTTGAGGGTGTCAGCAGCCGCGTGGTTATCAGCAGTCTCTTTCATTTCCAATTTATTTAGACATCCAAAAGGCTTTTGACATAGTTCATGTCAAAGTATTTTAAGACTAATCAGCCATAGGCAAGTCCTTGTATGGGTGAATCATTTGTTAACAGAAAGTAAGTAAGACAGTTCTTACATTGGATGAAGGTCTTATTTGGACTCTGGGTGCTAGACTAATTTATCTTTGATTTTTCCTGATTCTGGATGGATACCTTCTTCACTCTTAGAGTACCTGGTCATTTCTGTGTTTTACGATAGTTGTTTTGGGTCTCTCTGTCTTTTGTGGCATAATGGTCAGTGGCTCACTGCCCTGGGGGCAAATAATTTCTGGGCCTGGCTTCCCCCTTCATCTCTGCTCTGGCAGCAAGTGGCTGAGAATTCATAATTAGTGATATTAGACAAAAAAATATTTTCCTAAATCTGGGGAGTAGTGTTCATCTGAGACAGCAGCCTCTACTAAGAAACACCAAACCCACTAAGTTCGTGAAAAAGCATTGAAAGTAATTATGTGAGCTGGTACCATAGTTTATATGATAGTCTTAAGTGAAGTATAGGAGGCATTAATCACTTTTCCTAAGGAAAAAGCTTATTTAAAAAAGAACAAAAAATCCCTTTATTTAAAATACATGACTGGCTGTGAGTGTTCAGGAATGGCATGTATTTTAATGTTCTGGTGACTTATGTACGATGTGTTACTTTTGAATTTTGACAATAAATACACAGATTCATATATCATTTGTATTTAATTTCCTTAAAATTTAATAGCCACATGCATTGAAGGAGCCACCAAACTGTGAAAATCCTTTTCTCTTACCAAAGATTTCCCTGTGTGCCAAGGGGACCAGTAAGAGTTTGTTATCTGCACTAATCTCTTTAACTGAGATTACTGAGAACAAAACCGACTCAGTTCCTGGGCTAATAATATGGGCAAGATCTGTGGAACTGGTTTTTGTGAATAGACATGCAGACAATTTTTTCCAGAAATTTACGGTTAAGGTCTCTGTCACAGGTTTTCCCGGGCTAACTGAGAAGAGTGCATGATCTGCAGCTCTTTTTGGAGTCATAGTCTTTCTAATAATTTTATTGCTTTGGTTTTCTTTATCCAATGAAAAAAATTTAAAGAAAAAATTATAGTGAAACTTCTGAGTGAAAACAAATCTGTGTTTGATGAAGCATTGTTTTGGCTACTGTTTGTGGATTTTCGCTTGATGCTAGGCAGGGACAACAAATACATAATCCAGTATTAAACTTCAATTTGATAAATGTTGCAGAGATTATTATTTTCTTCTCCATTATGATGCATAGATGATGGTCAACCTATATAACAGACTGTATTGCCTTGAAAATTTGGTGTCAAAATTCTCATTTGCCTGCTGAAAGGTACCCTTACTTATTCTTTATTTTTATTTTGGCAGCTGTAGTCATGACTTCATATACTTACAGCTGACCTAATTTAATTTCCTCTTGTGTTGTATGTAAAGAGACTGTCAATAGCTTTCTATTTGTTTGATGTTGAATTTTTTCATCATTTTAAAAATACTATTACTTTTTTTTCTATTAATTTCTGTTGGAATTTTTGAAAATGCAGTAAGCTCAGCTTTATTTCTTTCTAGGAATGGGTTCATAATGAGAAATCTAACTAAATTAACTAGATGTATTTATCCTTTCTTTTTAGAGCATTATGATTTTCAAAACATCTTTGTAGTTCCAGGGGAATATTATTTCCATCTAAATGTTTTGGTTCACAAAGAAATGGATCTAATCAAGTAAAAGGGCTATGGTGACACTAAAATTGGATCTTAGACATATTCTTCTGTCCCAAATTACATAACAACATGTGCTGAAAAGAGCCTGTGGAGTGGTGTGCTGGTTACGGCAGTTTGTTTCTTGATGACCTGACCCATCAGTACTGTTTGATCTAAGTTAGTTAAACATCAGTGAAAACTCTGGCAGTAATGAAACTACTATGGATTTCATGGTTTTTTTTCTGCCCATATGACAAAGCCCTGTGTTCTAATCATAGCAGAATAAGACACTATCGTGCATAAAATGAAAGCACGTTGACCTTCATGCTTATTCCTCATTGCATTTAGATATCTTCACACATACAAAAAAAAAAAAACCAGCATAAGATGACTAACAATGTCATATTAGGTGTTATTTTGTAGCTTTCAGTGACAATAAGGAAAATGGTTGAAGGGAAAGACTGTGATAAATCTCATACTGCAATTTGTAGAATACTGACATCTCATGGTAAAAATACACAGAAAGGTGGGCTAGTTACTTAGTAAGTCACTTTGAGAGAGTATAATTTTAAATAATTGCTTTCAGTATATTAGTCCAATGATTCTTTTCTAGTTCTGTATATTTAGAAATTATTCTATAACATAGCTTTAAAACACCCAGCCACTCTGTATCTATATAAATATATATAGGTAGCTTCATCTCTTAATTGTTAGTCATAATTGTTAAATATACAGGAAGTGAATAATCACAGGATTTCAGTGGTGAATCTGACCTCTTGGCATGACTTATTTTTCTAAAAGCACTATTTAACATTTTTAAAGAAAAATGGCTTTTCTAAGTAATGATTGGTGCAGGGTAATACTCTGAATTAAAAATTAACAAAAATACTTCTTATTTGTGTAATATGAGGGGGTTTCTTTATCTTGCAGGTACAATTTCTAGAAACACTGTTAATAGTGCTTGCTTAGCTTAGCTGGTGAAAAATCGGTGCTACTAGACTTTTAGAAATACTTCATCGCTTTCCAAAATAAATATATATTTCTTTTAAACTAGTGAGTCATTGTACTAGCAACTTGCAGATGTATCTTAACTTCATTTGCCAACAACTCAACTTGTTAAGGATTGTGATAAGTGGTGTTACCATCATAGACGTGGAAGTTGTATGTTAAGATACCTTGATATCTGGCTAAATAAGCAGCCGTTCAAAACTGAGTTGTGCTATAGCTAAAGCCAAAAACGTAAAGGGGCATAGACTGGATAACACTTATGGTCATTTTAGATCCCTTAGGGTATCTATACTGATCTTCAGCTACTACTCCAGAAGGGATGTCAAACATAATATGACTCTCATTTGTTAGCCTTATGAAGACTATCAACACACTAAAACATGCAAAATAACACTATATTACTAGAATTGAGTAACTGAGTCTTAATCTCTTTATCTCCAATGTTTTGACTGAGACTTCTCAGCGTAGAGAAGCCAGTAGAGCCAATCCTGTTGCTGCTGTCTCTGGCTCACCGCTTCAGTCTGGGCTCCTTGGCAAGATGGAAACACAGGAAAATCCATCTGTGGCTCTGCTGGCACTCCCAGTATCCCAGCTGTAGGAACAACATGTACATACCTCACAAATTCGACCCTGCTCTTAATATAGCATTTCCCCTTAACAGATAATTAAATATAGATATGATTTAATAAGGAAAATAAGAAGGATTCAGGGAAGATGAGGACCTTAACCCTTCATGGTCTGGTGCCTTCACAAAGCAGACAATCGGTGACTGAAATGGAAAATAATACTTATATTTCTTGTTAAGAAAAATACTTTTTAAAGTGCACAAAATTAATTCAGCTGTGTTTTTTTTTACAAATGCAGGGAACCTTATCAGGAATTAAGTCATTATCACAACAAGATTTTAGTAAGGAGAGCAAAACCCTTGAAAAAAAATCAGCTATGTGGCCTGCTAAGCATATAGTTTTCTTAGTTCTTCCTTAGTTCAGTTTAACAATGTATAGTCCCATCCCTTCCTTTAATTTTTAACTTCATTTTCAAAAAGATTTTGTTTAGATAATAATAGCTGGCATAATTTCTTGTTGATTTCTTGTTTGTTGAACAAACTCTTAAACTGAATCTGAGACATTCCTCAGAAAAACTTCTTTTCTCTCAGAAAATAACGTAATAAGCTTAAAGAACTTCCTTGTTGGTCATAAACATGTATTTATCACTTCTGAAGACCATTGCATTAAGACTTTCCAGATATCTAAATTAATTTTATTTGAGTTTAGGATATTGTAATTTTGTCTTTAATCAAGTATTCCGTAAAACTCTTTAGATAAAGCTTTGCTTCTCTACAAGTTTTCAGGGAACTTGTTTCAGCAACATTCTTTTTAATTTTTTTTTTGTTTGTTTATTTTTTAAGATTTGTAAAAAGAAATGTATTACATATGTTTTATGAACATTCTGAAAGCTCAGTAACTCTTACGACAATTTTTATTCGGTCCAGTGTGTATGAAAAAGATGTCAGTTGCCTCTTCCCAGTGATG
The DNA here is from genome assembly GCA_033556795.1 of Tapera naevia. Taxonomy (NCBI): domain Eukaryota; kingdom Metazoa; phylum Chordata; class Aves; order Cuculiformes; family Neomorphidae; genus Tapera; species Tapera naevia. The sequence goes on along the minus strand of JAUMJJ010000172.1, from coordinate 7,772,813 downwards.
ATGAGTGGTGTTGAAAATTACTCTTTTTTTTACTGTAGTCTTCATTTATTTAACATCAAAGAAAACCCAGAATATGACATTTTTTTCATTTTTAACATCATATTTTCCAGAAAAAGTTCATATGGTAATACAAACTCTTCCTACATGTACTGAATGTAAAGATTTAACAGATTAAATATTTTATGCCATTAATATATGAAAATGTAGGTCATTAATACAGTAATACTGTAGAGAATGTCTTTATTACAAATGGTATACAAATGTAAAAATACATTTGAGTATAAAATACTGATATTAACTGAAACATTAATTACATGTTTCTTGCCAAAATCACTCTCTTAAAGATTACTGGGTAGAAGAAGTGATGTCTTCCTTAAAGACTATTCATGTTCAAATGATTATTATGGGATTCAGTACTGTTTAGGGATCATATATATTACACTATTTGTAAATATGACTGAAAAATCATAAAGGCATATTTGCTAATGGCTCTTTAAACACACAAAAAAATTACTATTTACAATATTAGTCATTTGGACCATTTTGGAATGTAGTCTTTGCTCAGAGGATTGGGTCTAGAAAGTTTCCATCACAGACTCAAAACCGGTAGAATAATTTTTCACTAATAATAATTGAAAATATGTTGCAGTTCTGATTTTTTTTTTTTTTAATATATTAGCAGACTGGATATGTGATTAGACTGCTGTGTTCCTGAAAAATTTAAAAGATCTTTCTCGGATCTATGTGGAGTCACAGATGAGTGTTGCCACTGTGTGGGACAATAGAGGGGTTTTCAGCTCTGCGATAAGAGAACTAGAAGCATCCACACACGTGGTGTACACGTGATCTAGTGTAGTGTCTAAGCTGCTATTCTAGCATATTGAGTCTTGAGAGTAATTCAGACCATCAAAAGATGACAGTCAGGATCTTCCCAGCTGTGTTACTGCACGCTGTATCGACTGTCAATATTGCTTGACTTGATTGTGTAACCATAAGTATTTACTGATTATTTTTTTTGTAGGATATTCCATTTGACCTCCAGTTGCCAGCACAGAAAAATGTAAGCCTTCTGTAATTTTTATGACAGGTCCATTGAGACAACTGACAGCCCCACACAGGTCGCAGGTGTGCTAGGACATCATCTCAGAAGGCACTATGTGCATTCAGGTGGCTGAGTGGGACCTAAGATGTAAACTGGCTGTAATGAGATCTTACTAATTTTTCTGAAATGGAAACATCTAAACCCAAGTGTTCAAACATCCTGACACCTCAGAAATTTCCAGAGAAATAAACACATGATCAAAATGTACAGAGGTCCAGGACTAATAAAGGGATGCTATGAGTTCCTTAGGGTCACAAGCCGAGTCTAGGCCAAGAAGTACAACTTTACGAACTTAAGATAGTTTAATTAGTTTAATTAGAATACAAATCTAATAACAAAGAGAACTTGTGATACCAGTCTCCTCTCTCCTTGTAGTTGGGGTTTGATATAGAACAAGACATTATCCCATGGCTGAGCTGTATCTGCTTAGATATCAGAGCTGGATCTGCAAACCAATCGTAAATATCAGAGGCAATGTCTTACTGAAATGTCTGGATCTGTTTTCCCCCTTGGAAGTCCTGTTTTGCCTTCCTGCAGACTCAGGCAGAAATCCACAGATATGACTGGGCTATATTTTTAAGGTTTTCTAACAAAACCTAAAGTCTAGAGGTGAAACAAAGGTACTCTGTGAAATAGACGGAACCTAAGATAAACTCCCTCGCAAGCTTTTCAAGCAAGAGAGGGGTTTCCTGAGGATAGTCGATTACAGAGAAACAAGGTCTACAAGTGAACAGGGAGAGGCAAAAGAGCTGAAGCTCTCTACTCTGTATTAGAGAAAAGAGACTGCTGGACTGTAAACTTATGAAGCAGAGCAGGTCAAGCAGAAAAAAATAGCTAGAGAGAGAAGACCAGTGAATCTGGAATGAGAAAGGCTCTTCACTGGGCTCCTAACCCTAGACTTCTTATCTGAGGTTGCTGAGACATAGACTTCTTCATAACTCCTTTCTCTTAAAAGTAATTCAAAACTGACTACTGAGAAAGTCAGGCTGTAAGTCCAGGACAAGGCAACAAAATAAGTGACTAGACAAAATCAAAGAAAAAATACATCTAGTCGAATTTCTACTTCAAGTGGAAACAGTAGCAGAGTTTAAAAACACGTTAGCTGCCAAAGACTGACTTCACTGTTGTTCTTGTGCCCCCTCCCCCAAATGTGTGAAGTATCTTCTTGCACTGCTCTCATCTTCGCTGCATCTCCTCTCTGGAAAGAGTCCTGGAACTTGGCTTCTGTTGCTAAATGCAGACAAAGAGACTGTCAATGTTTAATTTTAAAATATACTTATCTGATCATTTGATTTGGTGCCCTACATTTTCCACATATTAGTGCTTAGGCCTATGTTAACAGCATGTCTCCTTAGCCTCGACATAACTACCTGTGCTATACATAGGCTGTTTAACATTTTGCTGATTTGTGTACGTCTGTCTCTGAGCTGGTCTTGACGGAGGAGAGGAAGCTATTCCAATGAACTGGTGCAGGCAATGAAACCGATAGATGTGCAAAGCAATTAAAGAAATAAACAGGCAAATGGATATTTCTAGTAGGATAAAGAGGCTGTGAAAAGTAAAAGAAGAGATGAGACAAAATGAGAGCTGACAGGGTAAAAACAACGAAGTGCCTTAAGGAATGGGAGTGAATCAGAACTTGATGCAATGTAGCAGGCAGCCCTGAGAGTGAATACGGATCAGGGACAGGTCATACCCAGAAAGAGAGATGGGGTGGAAACATACTGAAGAGATGAGTTAATCATCAATCTGGTATGAGACTAGAGAGAAGATTTGAATGAATGGGAAAGAATTGCACGGATATTGGGATGAGATATGTAAAACTATTTAGCAGTATTTGGAGAGCCTGGATGACTCTAGGGAGAAAGCAGTTCTGAACAATTTACAAACTCAGTGGAACTTTGAAATAAAAAATAAAGAGCAGTCCAGAGACACTCATATAAAGTGCCTCTTGACAATAAAACAACTGGGTACACCTGTAGTAAGGCTGAAATACAAAGTCAAAAGAAAGATGAAAGATTTTCTGTAAGTTTGTGAATCATTGCAAAATTACTCAGTCACTGAGATTGGGCAAGAAGATCACATAAGAACAGAGAGCAAAATGAAAGGAGAGCATTTCCTTTTGAATTTTTTTGTAATATAAGAATTACAGCAAGTGACAAAAATATTTTAAACATCTGCTGGATTTTCTTTGCTACGTTTTTGAAAAAATTTAGTACATAGTACAAATGTTTGCTTTTAGGTTCAGAAGGTGTTACACTTTCATATTTGTGGCAAGATATATCCTTTACGGAAAATGTATTTGTCTGCACTGCATCTCAACCAGGAGGAAACCAATGAGCTGGCTTCCCAGAAAGAAAACCACATCTCCAGCTTTCAGCCAGAAGTAATCCAGATGCCCATGCTAGAATCTTTCTTACAGGAGGAGAATCACAATTTAATATCTCATCATTTTATTATGTAATCATCCTAGTTGTCTTTATCAGCCTCTCTGTTTTGTCCTTTTGCAGCTTTTTGAGTGATAAGAATTGTCTGCTGCGTTACTTGTCTGTGGAGCATTTCATTCAAGGGGAGGATGTTCTCTGCCTCCTGATAGTTGATAATTTGCACACAGCCTTTCACGTTGGCTAGTGTTAGCTCCTAGTTTTCGGTTTTAGTGCTGCATCTTGTTGTCTATACAGTTTTAAAACTCTCAGGAATATGTTTCTTTTATCTTATGGTTGTTTAGCAAATAAACACAAAATAGTGTTGGCCTGAGGATCCTACGTGTTACAAATATTACATCCATAGCAAATAGCAGTTATGAAAGATTGCCTACCGTCTTTCAAGTGCTTCCGGTCTATTCTGGTAAGGGTCTGTTCAGATTAGCTGGAAGACATTAAAATAGACAGAGAGAAGCTGTAGCCAGAAATAGGCGATATTCAAAAACGTTACTCTTTCAGCATAAATGGAATGAATAGTTTAAATTTCAAAAATTTTCAAAACCAAAGAAAATTCTAAAATTGCATTGGCTTCTACATTGTGTGAATGCTTCCATATTTTTATTGCAGTCTGTTTCAGAATTTCTGAAATGTAAATATTCGATTCATTCATTATATTACTCTGCTTTTCCTCGTGTGAGTGGTAACTCAAGCCACCAGTATCTCCTTGCAGGACTGGCCTGGCACAATGCAGACTTGGGCTGGCTGGGCCCATAATGTGGATGTCTACACAGGTTTCAGAGCATTAGAGAGCTCAGCTGAGGCGACTGTGAAGATTCACATTACCTATTCCCCAAAGAGCTACTCTAAGGAAACAGTCTAATGTCTTAGGATTTTTTTAAATCAATTTGAAATAAAATTTGTCAGGTAGCTTTTGATTAGGTTGTCATAAACCTATCCAAACCAAATCAATCCATTTTATCTCCATTTCAACCTAAAACATTTGGAGAACATTTTTCCCAAATAACAGTTCAGTTTGGGGAAAACTATGTTTGTGAGAGGAGTCAATCCAGTAGAAAATAACTTGTTACCTACTGTATTAACTAGTTTTTTCCTGAAGGCTAAAACCCGATCTTTTGCTGCCATCTGGTGTTGTCACATGGAATATTAGCCCACAGATGTGCTTCTAAACGGTCTTTAAACAAGGAGAAAACATTTAGTATAGGATACAGTTTTTAAGGAAGTACAGGAGATTTCTTTTGTGATGCTGAAAGAGGATTCCAAACCCTGACCTTCCAATTGATTTAATAATGATTTTAAAATGGCAATGATATGCCAGCAGTATTGTCCTTTTGCTTGTGCTAGTACTCACATTTAGGACAAGAGGAAATGGCCTCAAGTTGCATCAGGAGAGGTTTAGATTTGATATTAGGAAAAATGTCTCTACTGAAAGAGTGGTGAAGCACTGGAACAGTGAGAGAAGAGATGGAGTCGCTGGAAGCATTCAAAAATCATGTAGACGTGGCACTTTGGGACATGGTTTAGTAGGCATGATGGTATTGGGCTGACAGTTGGACTTGATGATCTTAGAGGTCTTTTCCAGCCTTGATGATTCTATACAAGAAAAAAACCCTATGTGGTTAGATGCTGTGCCAGAATGTCAGCTGGAGGTCCATTTGGGTCTCTTCTCTGCATATATTTGCATATGTGCTCCCAAAATCTCTTGTTGTCAAAATGCTGCTTTAGCCAGACTGAAGATGGGAAGATAGCATACTTCCTCAGTCAAGAAGAGGTGGAAACAGGGATCTCTCCCTCCCCCTAGCTGCAGATCAAAGGCTGCAGATCTCTCACAGGGTGAATGAAGAATTAGTAACTGAAGAATAAAAACAAAGGGCTTCAGTATAACTCTGTAAGACAGAGAAGGGTGGCAACAAGAATGTCAGTCCTTCCAGATCACCGATCCTGGTGGTGAAACAAAGGCCTCTCAGAGTTCCTTTCAGATTTTCTGCAGAATTCATATGTTTTATGAAGTTTATCACAGGAAAAAAAAAAAAAAGTGTTCACTCATATTATTTAGTTATTAGTTTACTGCCATTCTATTTCCATGCTTGCCTATACTCTGTAATAACCATGCCCTGTTTCCCATGTAAAAACATTTAGATGTATTGCAATATGTTCTTAATTTTATGTATTTCATTCTGAACTTTAAATATTTAAATAAAATAACAGCTGTATTGTAGAGCTGTAAAGATACCGTGTACAGGCTGAAGAACAGACAGTCACAAACTATGCAGTATGGATGTGGCCAGTGTCATACTGCCAGGTAAAGGTTCCTTGCCTTGTTCTGTTTGTTTATTTGTTTACATAAGCTTCCTTTTTTTTACCATTTATTTTGTCAGTAATTTGTGTTTTCAATAGTGCTTTTGAAAGGTTTGAAATTCTTCCGTTAAGATATTGCTTGGAGTAGGAGATTTAAAATCTTCTAGAAGGCTTTATATGAGAAGTAAAACACTGTCTCTCACTAAACTCAGAAAAAAAAACCCCAAACCTTTTTTTCTTATTTGTTCCAAAATTAATATAAAGAATAGCAGAAAGAAATTTATCAGTTACAAAAATACTAACATTTCAGTCTAGGTTTTGGGGATTTGTTTTTTAAAATCTGGAAAGCAAAATTGCTTCTCTTTTGTAGACTTGGAAATAAACAATTTATTATTTACCACATATGTTGGATTTGAAACCATGCTAAACAAAGATTAGGAAGAAAATATTTAAAAAATGTTTTTTTATGATTTGAAAATGTGACCCATGCTCACCTTCTCTCATTCTACTGCTGGTTGTTTCTCTTTTGTTCCACTTCAACAAGTATGTTTTGCTAATAGAGTAAGGGAAAACAGAAGAATTCAAGAAAAAAAAAATCTTTTCTGAACATATCAACCACAGGCAGAGAGGGCAGAGTTTCTGCAGAACTGTCATACTGTTGTCATGATAGCTGAGAATAAATGCTTGAATATATCAAAGGTACTTTATGTAAGGTCTTAGCTGAAACTGTCTTTATAGTTCAAAGGAGTTGACTCTGGAAAAAAAATGCATGGAAATGTTTCAAAGATGACCAAGTAAATGGAAAAGAGGGCATGAAATATTCTGCCAAGCACAGCAAAACTGAGAGGATATGGTTGTAGTATATAATGGAAGACTTGTACGACAGTGAACAGTAGGAAATAAAAATAGTTATTTGTCAGCTAATACAGGTAAAAGAATAAATAGCTAAAAGTCAACTATTAAGGATTTAGGCATGAAATAATAATAAAAAAAGATTCCAAATCTTTAATATAAAGATTTTCTGTACATTTTTAATGGAGAAAAATAAGAGAAAAAAATTTAAACAGAACTTTATAGTAATTTGAAATATTTCTATAGTTGTTTTTTTTTATATAATAACTAAGAAACCAATGCAGTTATCTCAGGGTCTGCATTTCTACCTTCGTTTGCAAACCATTAAATGCCAGGGGACAATGTATTTTCAGTGCCAGAAGAGGACTGAGAAGGGAAACAAATTTTATACTGCTTGACACTTACCTCTAGATCAAGGTAATGGTTTTTATTTTTACTAATTCCTGGTTTCTCTAGTATAAACTAACTATTCAGTGCTCCAATGAATTCTTTTGAGGATGGGTAGGTTTAATGCTCAGAATTATAGCAGTATCCTACAGTATCTTAAAATATTGGTTAAGCTCAGTCCATCACTTAGCATCCATATTTCACATTCAACTTTGAAATTCAACTTTGAACAAAACCTAAATTTGAACTTTTGCCTGCTCTGATACTGTGATCACCTCTCTCCTACCCTCATCGTTTTACTGTTAATTCTTATAAACAGATTCATCTCAGACTCATCTAAATGAAAACCTAATTTGGGAGCTATAAACTACATAACAAGATGAATTTAGGAGGATGTCTATGGATACATTGAATACTACAGCTACATTACTGGACTGATTCAGATCATAACAGTTATGGTATATACAGAAAAATTCCACAAGATGGGGATGAAGTCATGTTTCATATCAAGAGGTTTGCTTTACACAGGGCTTAGTTTATAGTATAGTACTCATTTACAAAGATTATGGAAGTGAAATTTCATCTTACGAGTCAGAAGTTCAAATAAAATATTCATGAGCATACAATAGCTTTTCACAGAGTGATGCACAATATAATATAGGCCTATTTTAATAACTTGAACACTATAATTCTAAAGGCTATTGATCATTGGTCCTCAGAGAGTTCAATTCAATATTTTTCACTTTGTTTGATTTAAAATTGATCTTATGTTTCATTTGCCTAATGTCCTAACTTCAGTATTCTAATTTTATTATTATGGAAAAGTGTGTTGATTTATAAAAGTCCATCTTGTAATGTTGAATCCAGTAAGAATGTTTTTTACAGCATTATATATTGAAAAAATAAACACTAAAATATATAACACTCATAAATCAGAGCTACTGTAGCAGCTCTTCCATAGTCTATACTGGGGCTGCTTATAAATTCTGTGTTCAAGATTAAATCCATAACATGGTTCTAGTAACTAGTATTCACGTATTTCATACCTGTGTATCATTGCTTTATCTCACATGTTTGATTTTAAATGAATTGCTCTTGATCTTCTGAATCGTGGTTTATACTGGACAATTCTATTACTAAAAAGATGCATTAGCAATTCTTACTTATGGTCTTCAATCTACCGGATATCTGCTGGAAACTCAATACAATGGAGAGGAAACAGTCTAGGTGGTTTCTGGAGTGTGTGGAAGAGGAGGCCATCTTGGGCATAGTGACCACAAAATGATAGAATTCTCTGTTCTTGGTAAAGTAAAGAGGGGGTCAGTGAAACTGCTGCAGTGGACTTCCAGAGGGCAGACTTTGGCCTGTTCAGGACACTGTCTGATAGGGTCCCTTGGGCAAAGGGATCCATGAAGCCTGCACGTTATTCAAGAGGAAAGACATTGAGGTGCTGCAGCATGGGCAAAGAAGGGCAACGAAGCTGGAGAAGGGTTTGGAGTGCATGTCTTAGGAAGAGCAGCTGAGGGAACTGGGGCTGTTTAGTCTGGAGAACAGGAGACTGAGAGGAGACCTTATTGCTCTTTACAACTACCTGAAAGGAGGTTCTAGTGAGGTGGGTATTGGTCTCTTCTCCCAAGTAATAATAACTAGAATGAGAGGAAATGGCATCAAGTTGTGAGAGGGGAGGTTTAAACTACATATTAGGAAAAATGTATTCACTGAAAGAGTAGTCAAGCATTGGAACAGGCTGCCCAGGGAAGTGGTTGAGTCACCATCCCTGGAGGTAAAAGTTGTGTAGGTGTGTGCTTAGGGACATGGTTTAGCGGTGAACTAGCAGTGTTAGGTTTACAGTTGGACTTGATGATCTTAATGGTCTTTTGCTACCTGAATGATTCTGTGATTCTGTGATCCTATTCTATGACTAACACTACTGGGTGATTAACTTTGATACAACAGACCAGTGCAGTTTTGTTGTGAAGAGGTAAGTAATAAAAGGATAGTTCACACACCACAGGACGAATTGCAATATCAATAAAATCTAATGAATACTTTTATTCACTCTTTCATTTAAAGCTTGAGTTTAGATTATTATATCAAACATTCGGGGAGAGAAGTAGGTAAGACAGCGGGCATTCTGTCCTAATACAGAATTTACATTTTGCACTCAAGAGATTAGAGTGAAGGTATAGAAAATAAACAGTTTCCCATAGGTAATGTAGATGTGATTATGTGATGACAATATTTTGAGTCTCAGAGGAAACCTATTCTTCAGCATGACTGTTAGTCAGCAAGATAAACCTCAGCTAGATTTTACTTCGGCTAATATTGCAGCTTGAGACTCAACTGCTAGTTTCTGGGGCTTGTATGAAGAGGAGTCAAAAAAAAGATATTGTGGATTTATCCAAGACAGGCAGACAGATTGTTTTCCCTCTGTATGCATTGGCATTAGACTTGGCACATATTCCCTTGTAACAAGAAAGGTTGGTGAGGCTATGAAATCCCACTGATGTCATCAAATCTGCATCCACATATGTCTTCTCACAGTCCTTTTGGAACTTTGGGGCTGAATAAGATTTCAGCAAAGGCTCGGAATGACACAAAGTGCCAGTGCCTGATTAGGACCTACATTACTGTGAATTAAGTATAGAACTGCTTTCCAAGGACTTACCACTTTTCAGATTGGAGAGAGGCTTTGAGCTCTAGAATATAGAGAAGCCTTCCCTGGGAGGTGCAATAATTTTGGGACTCTCTTAGAAATCTGCATGTTTTGCAAGAAACTCCTCAAGGAATTAATTTTAGTTAAATAAAAATAATTTTAAAAAATAGAATCTTGAGATTATAAACAAAGCACAGCTCTAAGCCACTTCAGAGTGCTTTGTGACACAGGTATATGATGTAGCAGTATATAGCATCATGCCTAGGCCTACAACACTCATATTTTTGGCTACAGTCTTGACTAGATTCAACAGGAAGCAAAGGAAGAATGCTTTCCACTGTAGAAAGCTATGTGAATGACCTGTTGGCTAGGACAAACCATGCCTTCATCTAAACCTTGCTTGTAGCTTTTATCACCTTAGCAACACAACACTCTGTTGGTCCTGTTCAGGGGAATGCAAGTCCAGGACTGCCTGTGTTCTTTGACCATATCTTGAGTAGCTTGGATGGGAAGGCCAAGAGTCTCTAATGAGTTGTTTGATGTTCGCTGCCAGTCAGCTGCCACTGGCAGCCTATTGTCCAATAAACCAAAGCAACATATGCATAATTACTGTCAAACAAGCCATCCCTGTGCTTGTACTTCTTGTCTGTCAAGAGGCTGGCTGCATGCAAGTGATTTGAAATCCCTGCATAAGAATGCTCTGCAAAAAGCTTTTTTTTCTGCCTAATCAGGCCATTCAAAATGAATTCCTTTTTTGTCTGTTCATTTCCTGAACTTCATAGTGCCTGAGGCAACTGTGATCTTACCTCTGCCAGAAGTGGCATCTTCTGGCTTATGCCTTAGTGAAGATTGCCAGTAGATGTCAAAGGCATTTCCAAACATAGAGTTAGACAAATTTTGCTCTATCTTCATTTCGGTTGGGCTGCCAGTGTAAGTAAATGAATAAAAACCACTATAGCTCTTATTTAGTGAAAAACACATATGATTTTTCATTTATCGACTTATAAACTAGCAAATTCTAGCAGAAATGGAGTAAATAGAGAAATTTATGTTAACTGCAAGGGAAGGGAGAATTTATTTACTCTAAGGAAACACTATCAAACACCGAATAGATTTCCCAGAGAGGCTGTAGAATTTCCATCTTTGGAGAAATTCTAACTTCTAGCTGATGAGGCCCTGAGAAACCTGCTTCAACTTGACTGTCTTTGAGCAGGAGCTTGTACTAGAAGACCTCCCTTCTAACACATTTGATTCTGTTTCTATGCTTTGCTAGTATTGTATCATGTGCTGATGATCACCTAAAGTTGTCTATTAGCCAATTAGCTAACAGAAATAATATATTCGTAACAAGTGCTGGTACTTACTTTTGTCAAAGATTTTCACACTAGTACATTACAGTTTAAAGCATACCCATAGGCAGTGTAATACTGTTGGCAGTGGCAAGTCGTTCTTAACACTGGTTGATTTCTAGTCCATCAGCTGCACACTAGCAATAGGTAAAAATCTGCAACTTCCTGCCAAGACTGAGGTCCAATTCTGTGTTAGAACTTAAGCTTAAATCTCACAATAATTTTGGGGGTAGGCTTGGCTATTCAGATTTCACCATTCTTCCCACTCATTCCAACTCGTTTATATGTAACAGGTATATCTGGCCACCTTCAATGGCAATCGTTCAAAAAACTGCAAACACATTGTCTCCGCTTCTTCCTCTGTTCATTTCTGTACTTTGGACTTCCAGGAGTCTCCTTTTTATCATAACTCTTTCCTGCCTCAGACTTCAGCTCATGCTGCTGTTGAATCTTAATATAAACAATGATCATATCTCCAGTCTGATGTCTACTTCAGTGAAAGTTTTCAGTCACTGACAAAACTGAGTTCATCAGCTTACATCCATCCTGTCAGCTCCTTCCCTGCATCTCCCATTGCACTGCTGGAAGTGTTATTACCTGCCCCTCAGCCAAGAGATGACTCCCCCAGTGTTCTCCCAGAGCCAAACTTCTGTGTTTTAATATATACCATGCTTCACTCAAGACCTTGTACAACACTACCTGTCTTCACTGAAGAGCAGTAAATAAGCCACTAAAGAGCAATAAATAAGCATTTCATCAGATTCGCAATACATAATGTTCAGTAAAATCAAGCATGGCTGTACAAATTTTAGGTTTAATAAAGGACAGACTATGCTCTTATTTCCAATAAATTCCCTGCCAGTCCCCCCCAGAACGTACACTTCAAATGTATATATGGAGATATATACATATATGTGCATATATATATATATATATAGTGTATATTTATAGACCACTGTGACCTAGCTCAAATGGAAAGATTTTGAGCATTGGACTATATTTATGAAATTGTCATGGTACTTTCATGGAATAGTCTTCCAAAAGTAAAAACCAAAAAAAGTCACTGAAATCAGATAATACACCATACAGCAATTAATGTTGCTGACAATTTCTCGGTGAACCGTGGATAAAATGGTGTTATGACTAATTTTATGAAGGGATATAGCTCTGCAAAGTATAAAACTGGAAAGCTGCTCTTCTGTCCAAAAGTAGAGAACTGCCTTGCAAAGGTGTAAATATGTATTTTAAGATCTGAGGAAATACTAAAATATTTGCAATGAATCCTCAACTTCTATTGGAGATTTTCGGTCCAGAAGATATGAACTAGCAAAAGTAACATGGCCACTGTGCTTTTCCCAAATTATTAGAAAGCTAATTTGTAAGGAAAAAACTCAAAACTGTCCCTGAAAAACGTCACCCAAGAAGAACCCACTATAGATGTAGCCAAGGAGTTAAAAGTGAAGTCAAAGAAGTCAGAGGCAGATAACCTGTTATACAAACATTAACATTTGCTACATATTTCTTAAATATACGTTCACAACCAAACACATATATTGCAAATTATATTTACAGAAAGGGATGTTAATGAGTATGCCAACCAATATAACAACCATATGTCCCAAACAGCAGAAAGAACAAAAGAAAATGAGAACTTTATAAAGACTGTGTAAGGGTTTACCTTTGTCTTCGTAATGTTGCAGAGTTAAACACATTTATCAGGTTTTGAAAGCCTGAGTCTTTCAGCTGTCACTCACTCAGGCCACTGTAGCCATCTTACGGCTTATAAGAAAAGTTCATCAGTTAATCTTTCACTGACAGAAAAATGGAGCAGCTGGAATGGTTGCTCATAAGCTAGAAAGACCTGGCATTGCTGTCACAGGAGGGTGTCTTATACAAACTCTTCAAAGTTTAACTTTTCTGTTCATGCAGAAAAGATTTCTAGAAAAGACACTAGAAATTTTCATTATATTGATCATTGGAAGATCAGCCCAGAGTAGCCACAAGATGTCATTGTGGGCCTCCTAAGATAACCACTCTTAGGGTTGTAACAATAAAAATAAATAACAAATATAGCTATTTTTCAATTACATACATTAATCTTTATTTATGTTACATACATAATAAAAAGACAGATAATTATTTTATATATTAAAAAAGTAGAGCATTTTCCATAATTTTATTTAGCCACTTTAGAATAAAGAGCTTTAATTATGTGGATTCTTTATATCAACAATTTATATTAATGATTTATATCAACAATTTATATCAACAATTCAACACTGCCAGCCAGGAAGGCATTTTCTGCTGGGGTAAAAAGGGTTTCAGGTTATATGAAACTATGATTATTCGAGGTAAAACTAACAAAAAGGTAAAACTAACAAAAATGTAAAACACCAGAAAAAAAGATTGAAAATCAAAGAAATTCTACAAATATTTCAGAGTTTTAAAACACTATTTTCACAGTGTTGAATTTTAATTATTGCTTCTAGAAATATTCCCCCACATAGAAAATTAAGATATGTTTTATATTGTACACAGTTCTTGAAAGCAGATATTTACTTTCCTTACCATAGATTCATATAATCTTCTGGTTGGAAAAGACCTTTGAGATCAACGAGTCCAACCACACCCATCGTCCGCTGAACTGTGTCCCTCAAAAACTCATCTACCCATTTTTTAAACTCCTTCAGGGATGGTGACTCAGCCACCTCCCTGGGCACCTGTGCCAGTGCCTGACCACCCTTTTGGTAAAGAAATTCTTCCTAATATCCAGTCTGAACCTCCCCGGCGCAACTTAGGCCGATTTCCTTTTGGCCATTTCCTCTTGTCCTGTCAGCTGTCACTTGAGAGAACAGATCAACACTCACTCTCCCACAGCCTCCTTTCAGGCAGCCATAGACAGCGATGAAGTCGTCCCTCAGCCTCCTCTTCTCCAAACTAAACTACCCCAGTTCCCTCAGCAGTTCCTCGTAGGACTTGTTTTCCAGCCCCTTCACCAACCTTGTCGCCCTTCTCTAAACATGCTCTAACACTTCAATGTCTTTCTTGTAGTGAGGGGCCCAGAACTTCACACAGTACTCAAAGTGTGGCCTCACCAGTGCAGAGTACAGGGGCACAATCACCTCCCTTGTCCTGCTGGCCACACTGTTTCTGATACAGGCCAAGATGCCATTGGCCTTCTTGGCCACCTGGGCACACTGATAGGCTCATATTGAGCTGACTGCCAACCAACACCCCCAGGCAGCACTCCTCCAGGCAGCTCTCCAGCCATTCTTCCTCATGCTTGTAACGCTGCATGGAGTTGTTTTGCCCCAAGTGCAGGACTTGGCATTTGGTCTTGTTAAACCTCATCCCTTTGGTCTCAGTCCATTGATCCAGCCTGTTCAGTTCCCTCTGCAGAGCCTCCCTTCCTTCAAGCAGATTTACACTGCCATCCCACTTAGTGTCATCTGCAAACTTGCTAAGGGTGCACTTGATCCCTTCGTCCAGGTCATTGATAAAGATATTGAACAGGACTGGACCCAGCACTGAGCCCCGGGGAACACCATTCGTGACCGGCCTTCAACTGGGTTTAACTCCATATACCACCACCCTCTGGGCCTGGCCATCCAGCCAGTTTTTTACCCAGCGGAGGGTGTGCCTGTCCAGGCCAATGGTAGCCAGTTCCTAAAGCAGAATGCTGTGAGAAACGGTGTCAAAGACTTTACAGAAGTCGAGGTACACCACATCCACAGCCTTTCCCTTGTCCATTAACCGGTTAACCTTGTCATAGAAGGACTTCCTCCTGAAGGTGTGGATGTAATGTAGACAAATTTTTATTATTGGTGTATGATTTTCTCCCAAAATATGAACAATAAGGAATATAATGGAGATCACTTTTGATCCAATAAGACAAAAAAAAAATCAAGCCGGATTGCTTTTAGTTTAGCTTCCAAGATCCAAAGATCTTGTAGAGAAGCTTATATTCTTTCATTGATATTGAATAGGTCATAATACAATTTAGATGTTAAAATATTTAAATTTAACATTTAGATGTCCTGCAGTTAGAAAAATTCCAGGAACCATGCAGTGTTTGGGTGTGTTAGATATTGAGGGATTCAGGGAGTCACACTAAATGCCAAATCACTGAAACACATATAAAATGCCAAGAAGAAAGTCTGACTTAATCTTACACCCTGCAGAGTTTGAAGTGCCCAGTTCCGTGACTCAGAAAGGTACCTTCACTGTTCTGAAGCTCACAGTTAGCTGTTACTGGGGCTGGTATTCTCCAAAGTATTATAATGAAGTTCACTATTGAGAAATGCATTGTAATTAGTATTAGAGAAAAAGCCAGAACAAAACCACCTTACAGCCTCTACCTTTAGTATGTTTATTTAGAAAAGGGATTTTGGCAATACATTCACCTATGATGATCTATGCTCAAAATCCACAACTGGCACACAGGAGAACAGACAATTCTTTAGAGAGATTTCAGTATTTCTCCTTTGAGATATTTGATTCTATGAAGAATTACAATATTTCAGAATTTTGTATTCAGAAATTAAAACTACAACCTCTCCTATTCCAAAATGAAGGTTGTATTTTTGTTATGGTATCAAAGACATTTCTGATCTAATTGCTATACTTCATCTGTATGGATTCGTTTTTTTTACTACGTTAGTCCATGTTCCCCTAATGAATGGCCTGGGTTTCCATTACATCCTAAAGATGTTTGCAGTAATTAAATGATCCTCAGATTCTGAACAATAACTAGAAAAAATACAAGGAGGAATGCTATTTTTAAATATAAGGATTTTTTTTTCTGATTAAATAATTATACATTTGTTCAGCACCTCTGATTGAAGATGCCCCTGCTCACTGTGGGGGTTTGAACTAGATCACCTTCAATGGTCCTTTCCAACCCATTTTATGACATACACAAGGGCTATTTTTGCCATCAAGTATCCTAAAAGGCAACAATTTCATTTATCCTTGATTGCATGATAGAATTTCATATATTTCATTTGATGAAGAGTTTGGATTGAGCAGAATAATGGAGAAGGAGAGAAATAACTGGAATACAGCAGTAAGAGAGGTCAATCTGTTATGTAAGGACAGAGATTTTATTGGAAATACAGTAGTTAGGGTTAAAATATTGCTTGTGGAAGTGGACACTCTCCTTCCTTAACCCATTCCAGAAATGCTTAAATCTCACTTTCACCATTCCAGTGTTTTGCTCTTGACTACATTGTGTAGCTCAGTTAGATAAGCTAGCGTTACTAATAGAAATATTATGCTAATCCCTAGTGACATTCAGTATACATGAGTGTCTGTATATTTAATGTGAAAACTTATCCTCTGCAAAATATGAATACTAATAATTTGTCTCAGTTCAAGGCCTTACCTTCCGGTCCCATACTCAAAGCTGTAGAAAGTCTTCCATCTCTTTGCAGAAAATATAGGTAAAATGAAAGGTTTTTGTTCTGGTTTTACATCCTGATCCAAGTTTCCTTAATTAAAAAAAAAAAAAAAAAGACAACTGTACTAGCATTTTGACCTTTTCCTACACAATCTTGTTTGTATATACATTCAGGACATTTTTTTTTTGTCACGTCAAGTGATGAAATATCATTGGTGAACACTGCACAGAAATGGATGATGTTCATGAAAACTATGATGTTGGTATTCTAATACATAATTGAGGAAAATTAAATGAAACCTATAGAATTTGTATAGTAAGAGTTGTCCATCCATGAAAGCCACTTGACTTATTTATTAGGTTACTGTCTATCCCATTTTTAATATAGCTTGCAAAATGGGCATCATCTGATGCATATGAAAGAACTGATTGTTTTTCCCTGTTAAGTATAATGTATCAGTTGGTAGGAAGAGGTAATGTAAGCACAAAGTACACCTAGCGAGTACATAAAGCTTTTAAGGTACATGTAAAGCAGACTCCTGGAAAAAAAGAACACTAGAAGGCAAGCAGGGGAGAGCCTCAATAAAATATTCTGCTTAGATTTCCACTGCATATGAATGTGTATGTGTATACACCACTATCAAAAAAAAGTGGAAACTATCATACACAGAGTGAACTACAAGCATTTGACAAATAAAAGTGAAAGCACTTTATTCAGCATTTATACAGAGTATATATTTCCTTCAGCACTGCAATATCTGAATTAGCCATTGATACTGTGTTATACACGGGGATTAGACCAGAGATGAATTCAGTAGAAATGGAGAAAGAAAGCGTAGAATTTTTAGTGTTCTGTGATACAGAGGACTATGTGGCTGCTGTGAATATTTACTCTCCCTAATGAATAACACATCATGTGTGATTTATTTCAAGGGAATAATAGACTATCTAATAAAAACTTTGAAGGAGGTTACAATTTACCTGCCTGAACTGTATCAAAGAGAAAAAAAATCCGGATAACTTATTTTCAAGTGAAATGGTATCAACCCTAGCAAAAATAAAAAGCAGTTTATTTGTTCTCTTCATTTCTAGTTTTTCTATCACTTCTTTTCTATCTGAAGATGCTGCATTAAAAATATGACATTTCACATGTTTTAAAACGTAGTTTGTACCTCATTAGATCAATATATCTTATTCTTTCTATAATTAATTAAAAAGACGAACGACAAGATGTCATTCATGTAATTTCAGAATGCTACCCACCAGTAACAAAAGGACATGGAATATTTACTTTGTTCCTTTTTTTACTTTGTCTTTTTTCTTCATTAACTTTCAAATCAGAGGACACTTTCTTGAGTGTATGTATTGTTGTGTATTACATTTGACACTTGTAATTTTGTCTGGAATATGTGTATGGCATGAATTCTTGGCAAAATTACAAAGTGTCAGGAAAGTAAAATTAAGAAGAATCAATATGTCTGTTGAGTTTAATGTGAAGACTTTTATTCATCTGTGAAGAGCTGAAGGCTCTTCAGTGACTTCATTTCATATGTTTGTCATATAGCAGTAGAGAAGGGAATGCAATCTATATTAGTCATTCTGTAAAGATTCCTGAAAGAGTTAGTGTAAACACTGAATGGCCTAGAAGGCTGAAAGATTACCTGCTTGTGTGGGATTGGCACAAATACTGATTCTGAGTGAACTAGCAGGATATCAGGTAGTTCAATACGGAAATTAAGATTTGTTTGTTTTTGTAACTAATATGGTAAGAAGCAAGCATGCAGTGCCTTGAAATGGCATCAGAAATCTACACCAAATGAGTGATAAAACAGAAATATTAAATGTTCAAAGGTCATACATTATGTCTTCTTTTTTTTTGTTGTAAGTGTTCTGCATTGAGTAATCTGATAGATCAATGCACAGCAGAAGTAAATCCATTGAAATCACTAGGGATGAGCTAAGACTCAGCTTATAAAGTCTGAATAAAAAGAAAAAAATCCCAATTATTTCATTTAGGAATACTCTTTCAAATCCAAAGGGCTCAAAAGAATACACTACTTTGAAAGCTGCTCTCTACCCTCTTGTCTCTGCACAATTTAAAAAAGTTTACTTTGTACTGCAATTGATCTGAAGGTGTTTGGTGACTGCTTGGTTTATTGATGCACAGAATACTCTGCCCACACTAATGGCTTCACTCAAGTGCCTGTAAAGGAGCCCAGTTCTTATACAACTTTGACCACTTTTTCATCTCTATACTAATGTAAAAACTGTGATTGTGAAAACATTATTGCAGAACCTTAGGTGCAGGAAGCTGCTAAGTTTCTTACTTTAAAAGGAAGCGTTTCCTGGATCATCATTTCGATGTGAAATTTAATTGAATTAGTTGTACAAAAATCAACCTTAGCATCCTTCCTTAACTGCATTTACTTAAGTACAAAAAAAAATTGTAAATGGTCAGAAAATGATAATTAAAAAGGTACTAGTTTTAATGCAACACAGTCATTCATTTCAAGATTAAAAAAGCGTAAATTGCATATGGTTAACAGAAAAAAACAGAGTCATTGCAACTGATTGTAAGAAGGATTCTGTAACAATAACGTTAAATTTCTGAAGCATAAAACCTAATGGCTAAAGAAAATATTTCTCATTTTGCAGACTTTTTTTTCTGGAACTTCTGGAGCTGTCTCTAGGCACCACTTGTGTTGGACTTATGACAAGGAATAAAGTAGACAAAGGACTGACTGTTCCAGCATTTATCTATGGTCTTCAGTAACAACTTCATGCAAAATCAGTTATTCCAATTGTAGAGCTGTTTGAATGACTTTATATTCTTTTATTTTAAAATTAGCGTTTTGCTCTTTATTAAAAAAAGTAGCTATTCTATGACTATTTTTCTTCATGTAGTATATACAGTATATTTTTCATTGTCTGCGGGTAGCACAAGGTATTTACAATACAGAAAATGATGGTCAAAGGAAAAATAAGATTTGGAAATTATGACTATTTGTCTTCAGTTTGTCTTGGTTTAAAGAAAAACTAAGATGTCTATCGGGGCTATATCTCCCACAATAAAATCACCACAACCCTTTGAAATTAATAGACTTTAATAGGGGTAAAAAATGTATAGGAAAAGATAACGGTTCTCAATTGCGAATATAAATATAACCAAACACAGAACAGAGCAGACAGCAACGCTGTAATCAAACCCTTCGAATGAGTTCAGTCCAATCTTTGCTCCTTACGGTGCAGTTACATTTAAAGACAGCAGGGGGCGCTGCCGCACCTCAGGGTGGAGAAAAGTCACTCCCCAGTGATCCGGATGGGCTCTGAAAAAATGGCGTTCAGGGAGAGAGATGAATGAAGTGCTCATGAGTCAGTCCCTATATATGCTGGAAGTGGTCCAGGTTGTGCCAGAACCATTCAGGGCTTTGGACATGATTTTCAAAAATAGATGGCTTAACTCAATTTAACTTGCCTTTTATCAAGACAGGGAAAAAATATTGTTCCTCAGTAGGAACTCTTCAGGCTACAGTTATCATTTAGAGAATTATTATACCTAGTATTTACATGTACGCGCGTGCACTATAGAGATATCATATTTACTGTATCTATGTGTGTATATATATGGGAAAAGAGAGAATTAGAAATAAATGTATTTTTTCTGCATTTGCTAAAAAATAGCCAGAGGAAGAAAATTTCATCTAACATTGGAAAGACTTATGTATTCCTCTTTATAGATGGATAACCAATTTTGGTACTTAAAAGTCTTTAAAGAGAACTTCTGTGCTGTGAGCAGTTAATACACAAAACAATTATGTCTGGGACCAAGTCACAGTATTGTGTAAAATATTGACTTTACATACTTTCTCCTTGTGTAATGGAATTTATTAAGTATGCTTTTCATAAATAACGTAAACTACAATTCCTAAAAGTATGTCATGATCTCTCTTTCCACATGGAAATCAAAGTTTTTGTCTAGGAAGTGGTCAAATATCGACAGAAGACGAGAGAAAATTTAATCTGTAGCTTAGAGTTAGCATCAAATGGCTAATCATATATAGTAAATTTTTATATTATATTACTATCATACAGTAAAATAAGTTTTATATAACTTGTCATACATTAGAACTAATATGATTACATAAGTGGTTTATACAGACTATATATGAAAAAATGATGTGTGTGTATATGGATACGCATATATATGTATACATGTATGTGCACTGGTGTCAACTCTTGATTACTTTCAACAGCATAAAGAGAAGCAGCATAATCCATCTTGAATCTATTAGGAAAAGATTTACAACATATGAGACAAATTAGTGTTTTTTTTCTTTTAAGTATTGCTTTCTGGAAGACTGCAAATGGTCACTAAAGGAATACATTTAAAATCCTTATGTAAAATGTTGCATAATTAAATGTATATAGCAATTCTAAAATTAACTTATAATCTAATTAGTTCTGAAGTCTATTATCGTCCTTCTTTTTCTTTGATCTTATGGGATATTGTACAGTGGGTTATTCACAAGATTAAAGCTATGCCATAAGAACAATAAAGGAAAATGTAGCTGCTCAAAAGTTCTTCATTTTTACTGGATATATGTATTAATATTTGTTCTCACCTTGTGCTTTTTCATTTGATTTTTTATAGTTTCTTAAAAGACAGATTATTATACAGATTTCAAAATTATTCACTGTCATGATAACCTGGTTTTGTGTAGGGATATTTTAGCAGACCTGCTGTTGTACTCTTCTCTTTATGTGTTAATTAGTGTATGTAATTCATGAAAGTATAGCTTAGCCATCTTTAACAGGGGTAGATAAGTTGAACATCTCAGAGGTGCAGTTTAAAGTTGAATGACTGAATGTGGCAGTGCAATATGTAATACAGGCCGACAGCTTTGGATTTACTGTTATATCCATCATCAAGCCACACTAAACAAAAGACGGAAAAGATGTTGTTTTGAAAGTGATTTTAACCATCCAAGAACGATGGGCTTCCCATAGTGCTCAGTCTTGAGCTCAATAGCCACTGAAGCGGGTGGTATTCCAAATGAATTTCCTCTAAAACTAGAGGAGTAAAATCATCAGTGTTAGCAGTGTCGTAACGTCAGAGAACTTGGTGCTTCTCAGACTCCAAGAGTAGCAGCACTTTATGAAGCATAACCACAGTCTTGGCTCAAGGCAAAAACTTCACAGGATTTATGGCCTTGAAGTTATGCCTCTAAAAGGCTTTCTCTGATGTGTTCAAGTATCTGTCTCTAACAAGGCATTAGCACAAAATAACATCCCATGTTATGATACACAAATGTTATGGTTTCTGTCTCAGCTTTTAAGTAGGGATCAAAAATAGTGTAATAGTAAATTAAATTGTATCACAGCTTTGATGTTCACATTTCATTCTTGTCACTGGGGGGCAGGTCATCTTATAGTCAATTAACTTTTCTTACTTACTTCTGCAGAACTGCACATTCTGTTCCCTCCTTCTGACTCTGTTAGCCCATTCTTCTGTAGAATATCCATTTATAAATCAGAGCTTCTATAAGATCTTCTTTGATAACTATTTCAAAAAATATTTATTACAAGGATATGTATAGTAACCAGTGTCATAGAAAGATGACACTTTTTTGAGGGAACAATCCACTCATTCTAGAAAGCCATATGAGATACAAAACAAGATAAATCATTGGAACATATGCTATTTTACAGAAATCTTTAATGTATATAAATACATAATAATAAACTCTCACATCTTTAATGCTTGCCACCTTTACCAGCAGTATAAATACTTGTATAGAGGGTTTTTTTTCACATTGCATTTTTTTAAGTCCATTATAATGTAATGTCATCTTCTAGGGTTAAAGAATAAGTTATGATGAGAAGTAGGTTCAAATATTATGTGCTTTATTGTCTAAAGCATCATTTTTCAATATTCATTCAGGTTACAATATAAACACAATATATTATCAGTAAACATATGTTACATAAATTTATATATTGGAATAAATGTATTTTGCCTACTTTCTACATCACTCAAAATGGTAAGTTTAAAGTTCTCAGAGGATAATTTGAAATTCTTGCCATTTTAAGGCAATACTTTACATTTCTAACTATTTTGTTTCTTATTTTAGAACTACTATGGGTTTTTTCTAGCTTTGTATGGCCTTTTCATGACATATTAATTAATACACAATAAGAAATCTGAAAATAAGTAACAGTTTAAGCCTGTTCTTGAGTACAGTATGGCTTCCTCTGCAGATTACTGTTCTCAAAGCAATAATGATAGAAGCAGTTACAGATGCAAGTCTTCAAAACTGTAGTAAATATTTTTCAACTCAAATAAAGCATAAGTTTGAAGGAGTTTATGCAAAGGAAGTAACTCTTTTCTTCTGATTAGGTGAGCTGCCATCAGTATTTATGTCACATCCCTTTGAGTTTAAAATTCCATTTAGCAAGCATAACCAATGCGTGGGACTTCAGAGACATCAATGTTGTTGATGTATAGTATTCTGAAAAAATATTAATGATTGCTGCTCTTCAAAAAGATATTGAAAAACACTGCACTACAGTACTTTAAACAATAAAATTGCAAGTATAAAATATACATAAGAGCACAACATTGAGAATATAATTCTAGATCAATAGTCTAATGTTCAGAATGCTAGAATATATTTTACCTGACTATATCTTTATTGCATTCATTTTATTCAGCTAACAGCTCTAACACATACTGACTCAAGTTTTTCAACCTGTGAGACACGGTTTACTTTCTGTAAAATAAGGATATTGTAAGACTTTCCTTATTTAAGCATTCTCTGTGTTTCCTATTTAGATTTATTCTTCTATTTTTTATGTGTTGCACCTGATTTAACCAGGCTCCATTTTCTCATAGGTACCTATGTGCCACAATAATAAGAAAGGCCTTCATTTCCTTTTTCTAAGAAATGACTCTATTTCCTTATTTCATGAAAATGAAATCAGACTATGTTAAAGTTAATTGAGTAACTGTGAATGATGATGCTGAAATCTTTGCTGCAAATACAGGAAAATAAGTCAGTTACATGATCAACATAGTCTAAGAATTTGCTGCTGTGATGATACACAATGCCATGTGAAATGTTTTTGTTCAAAATACTAGCCAAAAAACTGTGTTTGTCACAACTTATGTTGACTAAAAATTTTTCCAAATTTGAGTTAAAATTCCTGAATTTTTTGGTTGAGAACACCCTCCCTTCGCTCTCCAGCGAAAAAAAACATTATTGAATAACATTCTATTTACACATTTACAAAAGGCAAAAAAAATAATCTATTTTCCATTATGATTTTTTAAAAATAAGAAATCTACATGTACTATAAATACATTTTTTTAAAAAGGTCAATAAGGAAATGAAAGATTCTTTCTGATGAGAGGCAACTTCTGTCCACCCCAAATTTGGTTTGGTTTTGGTGTGTTTTTTTTTTTGTAGAAAGTCATAGAAGCAATTCTTTTCAACTTAAGACAATTTTCTGCTTGATCAGAGAAATGAACAGTCAACTTTTTGCATAGCAGCCTTCTATGTCAGATTTCAATTTACCAATGCTGTTTACACAAAGATGGTTTTGTTTCATTGACGGCAGCTGAGCCAGTGAATTGTAATGATGGGAACTGGAAAAGGCAACTGAGTGACTAAAGAGGGACTTGGTTAACTACATAAATATGCCATATTTGCATCGTGAATTTTTAATGTACAGCATTTCAGATAAAAATTCATTATTTTTGCAACCCATGACTAAAAATTTATGGCCTTTAACTGTGGTCAGCAAGAAACTGTTCTTCCCGGTGTAAGAAATGGTAAGAAGAGTGACTACATAATTAAAGGCAGCTTACCGTAGTGCGTTTTTCTAGAAAAGCAGACAGACTGGTATAACTGCCAGTGACAAACCCTTTTTATTTCATGTTGCTCGATCAGGCTGAGCCTTAAGAAACGTTGAGCTTGCCAGGCATGTTTCTTAATCATAAATTAAAGACAGACTAGGACCTTCCTCCCACTGACAGTTTACTAATTAGATGGTGAGCAACTGAGCAGGTGTGAACCATGTACTAGTTGCAAAACATTTTGTGTGCTGAACCAGGGCAATTAAAATGCAATCAAGTTATATATGAAACTATAGCAGTAATTTAGGGAAACATAAGCATGAGGGTGATTCCTCTAGATGAGTTGACAGGAGGAATGGCTAAGCATCATACTCTCTAAGATTTCTTCCTTTTCAAGCTTCAGATTTGATATTACACACAGCTACAGCCAGGTGGTAAATATTTTCTTTGGGCAGTGCTTATTTGGGTTAAATGACTTCATAACTGACAACAGCTAAATGAAAACAGCTTGGGATCCTCCAACATACTCTTAATTACTTTAACTTAGATTGTATAAGTCTGTAGTACTCTGCTGTCTGCTATATATGGCAATTATAGAGCAAGATAAGGAAGATTAACAGATGGCTAAGAGACTGGTGCAGGGGAGAAAGGTCTTGTATCCTATAATGTGAGCAGAGCAATTGCTTAGTGAAAGGATTTCACTGGAGTGTCCAGGAGTCCTAGCTTTCAAGCAGCTGTGTATGAGAAGAGCTGAGAGAGGTACCTTTATAATTCCTGATTTTAACATAAGGGGTGATTTGGCCTTTCCACCTTGTTATTTAAAGTATGCAGTCTGTTATTTCCTTGCAGTGTTCTTATAGTGGTGTGTGTTGGAAGATTAACCTTCTTACCTACTGTCCGTATGAGAATGTTTTAGAACTTTGAATATTCCTGTGGTATATTATCTTTCTACTACTATAACATCTTGAAATAAGGAACCAAACTTTCACACTCAACATGCAGTTTCACCATGGATTTATACCTTTTCACGCTTTATCTCTTTCTGTTCTCTGTATCTTTCCCTAGATTACCTAACATCTTGTGTTACTGCTGTTTCAATGCCAAAGAAGTTAAACCTTTGTGTAGCCTTTTCTCTCCTAATATAAAATTACATATATAATTTATAACCACTTTGAGTTTTGACCACAATGTCCACAGTAAAATGATTTAGTAGATTTTCAAGAGGTATATGAAGAATTTACTATTGCAGTATTTCAGCTTGTACCATAGTAAATTGCTTTGGGGAACATACTAATTTTGGAATTACATTGGTTTGATATTTGATGCTTCTGCTGACTTGCTGCTATTAGCAGGTAATATAAATAACAGTAGTAATATACTCTTTGTTAGTTGTATTATTTATATCATTTATAAAATCCAAATAACACTGAAGATTTTCAGTGTATTCACATAGACCAGAAAGAATGCCATTTTGGTGTATTTATTGAAGAAGCAGCTATTATGACACGTTGTTTTACTCCTATTGGATTCCCTACTGCTGTAACATACAAATAGTTTAGACTACATGGTTTTCTATCTAAGTATATTCTTTTTCCCTCTCTTCATGTTACTGTCAGCTGTATAAATGTAACTTGTATCTTCTTCCCCAAAATCCAGCCATTACATAGTACATCTCTTTATCAATACTGGTGAGAGCTGCTTAGTTTCAGATCACACGAAAATTCAAGCAAACAGAGCAAGCTTTTTTGACTTAAGTCAAAATTACACAACTACAGCTCCAAAAGAGACGATGGCTTTTAGTCTCATCACACTCACAATAGATTGTTTTTTTCTGAAGCAGGTTAGCCATGAGAAGTATTGCAGATACTTTCTTACTTAGAGCCATTGCTACACTCTTTAATATTAAGATTTTCTACTCGTGAACAAAAAGATAATTTATATGTTCTTTAAGTAAAATTTATATTACTTAGAGCTCATGGCAACAAAAAGTGTTTGAAAGTAGGTTAACTGTCCTCCTGTACCACAATATTTTTTTTCCTTTGATGATTGATTTTTTTCTCACTGCATTATCCAGCTGCATCCATCAGCTTCCGCAATCTCAGAAGGTATGACCTTTACTAGGTCATTTAGCTGTGGGTCTAAGGAGAACTAGAGTGTTCAGGGTCTTAATCAGCACTATATCTGGATAAAGGACACTACTTTCTCCAAAGGGAATCATAGAATCTTCCAGTTGGAAAAGACCTTGGAGATCATCGAGTCTGACTGTACCTATCTGCTAAACCATGTCCTTCAAAAACTCATCTACCTGTTTTTTAAACACCTCCAGGGATGGTGACTCAACCACCCTCCTGGGCAGCTGTTCCAGTACTTGACCACCCTTTCGGTAAACAAATTCTTCCTAATACTTAGTCTGTACCTCCCCTGGTGCAATGTACAAGCATTTCCCCTCACTGTCTTATCTTTTCTTTTTTTTTGTTCTATCTCTTTATAAAAATAGAATAAAAAAAAAATCAATTACCTTTCTAATCAGGGTTTCTGTCCTTTTCAATAGATCATTTCACTTCTGCTACTAAGGAATAATAGCTCCTTATATATATGGACAGATTTTAAAGAGGAAATTATAAACTGTCTTTTCCACAGAGTAGACGTACCCTATAATGCCTTTTTTTTTTTTAACAGGGACAGATTTCTATTTTTTTAGTTTGGGCAAACAGAAGAATTCAAGTCTGCTAAAAATGTTTTTGTTGCCATGTGTAAAGGTGCTCTGGTATCAAGGCAAGCTTTATAAAATAAGCTGGCTCATAGATGTGCTTGTGTGAAGAAACATGAAATTTACGTAGGGACTTTTGGGGATCTTTCCTAAAGAAGCTAGAGTCTTGCATCATAATTTCACTATAAAAATATATTTGGAAACAAGCAGTATCTGTTAATTGTTCCCACTCCTTTTGCAAGTTTGCTCTTGAGTTTGGCTGACCAAATCTATTTCACAGGATCACTCCACCTCCACATTCTCAAAAAAGCAAAAGGTAAAAAACAACCCCTTTCATCTACAGCAATATTTTTGAAGTTGGTTCAGTTCCCTAGCCTGTCACTTGGCACAGACAGGAAAACTTTTGTTCTAGCATGAACCAGAACAGCACCTTCTAGACACTGATAGTGCAGACAGAAGGTTATGATTTCCTTATCTGCCCTATTCTCCCTTTATTTGTTATTTAATCCCTGTACATATTAATTCTCAACTGTTTTAAGACTTATTTTCACCAGGAGGAAACATACATTTGTATTTTCTTCTCAAGCCCCCATGTTTGCTAACTTTTAATATTTATTTTCATAATGCACTTTCTTACAGAACATTTCATCATTTTGTGCTTATTTTATCATATAGAGCTAATGGTATTGACATTAGCATAGAAGGATTTGCTTCCCATCAATGGAAGTTATGCACTTGTTTGCTTTATCTTAAATAATCACATCTGGAGGAAAAAAGACAGAGATTGTTATTTCTTTGTGCATGTAATGCTTTATTGTTCTTGACCCTTTTGCAAGACCTAAAAATCATTATCAGAGGGATATCAGAATGAAAGAAATTAATTTTCTGAAATAATACTGCTATTCTCAGTCTGTGATTTAGTTCCAATATATAAAACCACAGATATTCCCATGCTGGAGTAAATTATGGTCAATATATAGTTGTTAATCTGCTCCTAAAATTCACAGGTTTTTCAGCAGGATGTGCAACCAAATCCTGAAATGGCCATTTCCGAAACATTCTTTGCAGCTTTTGGTAGAAAGCAGCCCAAAACTGTGTTAGGGATTCTACCTTAACTCTTTCTATTACTTCGATTAATATAACTATACACGTTCTCTCAATCTTATTTTAGTACTACTAAACACATAATTTTGGTGGCATCTCCTGGCAGTTAATTCCTCAGGACAATGGTCTTTTCCAAAAAAAAGAGAATTGTACATCTCCACTATAGGACAGATCATTTATTGGTATTTAATTCACTTTCCTTTTCCCACTTAATATGTTATCAGCTATCGCAGAGTCCAAGTCCAACAGCCCCTATTTTTTTTTGTCCAAATAACACAAATGGTATGTGTTGATGGATACCCCTGGAATGTAACTTCATATATCAGAAAAATTAACTGTTCTGCAGTTCAAGCTCCTGGTAGGTTTGTGTTTTCACAAACCTTGGTAGATTTGTGGGTGATTTACAGTATAGTGTATGATTCAATGAAATAAAGCTATTTTCACCTGCTGAAGGTATGGTAGATATTTGATTTTTATTTTCAGAAGGAAATTCCTTGCTTCTTTTTAGGAATGTGACTTATTTTAACACCATGCCTTGTCTGTCTTCATTGCTGAAAAACAATGTAGGTTTGTCCTTGTTTAAAGAAATCATGCTAATATGATGTGAGAACTTTTATCCCAATATTATTAAATGAGCAAAGCCTTGAAAACACAAAGGAGAGATCCCTCAGGAAACAATATAGAAACTCCTTTTGCTAGGAAACCATTTTTCTTTGTTTTCCTTCAAAACAACACAATAATTTTATGTCTGGCTTCAAAGGTGGCTGGGAAGATGAGAGCAGAGGGAAATGCATTTTAAAAGTCTCACCTGCTCACCTTTCTTTCCAATAAGAGGAGAGCAATGAGTTAATATGGTTATATAAGTTAAGTTTATAAGTTATATAAGTTTTCTATATTTTATAGATTGGATAAGATAAAATAAAATAAGAAGTCCGTGATGTATAGACCATAGTATAAGCTAAGAATATCTTTAAATTTGTTCTATCCTAATCAATTTAATTAAGCATGGGGAGGGGGGAGATGTTGCTAGGTAAGGTCCGGCGACCGGAAGATCTCGTGATGTACGGAAAGATAGGACCCCTCTCCCAGTAGCCAATACTGTTTAGTTCATGATGTAAGCAGGTGGAAGTGACGTTGTAAACCTTGGCTATATAAGCCTGTGTTATCTATCAATAAATGCCATTTGCCATCCACCACACTGGTGTCTGTGAGCTGATGGCCTGTGTGGCCTGGGGTGGGCTACCGTACCATTCCTGAAACAGGTCGCCATGCCTTCGAAAATGAAGGCAACAGTGGGATTCAAGGGAATATATGAATGAATGATCTAAAAGCAACAGAGTCTGTGTGGGTGTGATGCGTGAAGCAGGAGTGGATATTCAAGTGAGACCACAACAGACTGGGCAAGTATGAGCTAGCTTCCTGTCAAACTCTCCAGCGCTCAGTGAAAACCCCTTCCTCGCTTCCCCCCTTAGGCAAAGGAAAAAAACTACAGAAAACACCAAAATATGTGTATTTCTACATATACACAGTTACGTACAATAAGGATATTACGTAAAACTCTCAAGAAAGGGAAGAGGGGAAGGGAAATTGAAAAAAGGGCAAAAAGGAACAAAACCGAAACAGATATGCACAATTAAAAAACCCGTTAACTAACAAAATAAAGAACTACCACAATGTCACCACTTCCCTTGAGAAAAGCAGGACAGCCAAACCTGACCCAGCAGTATCCCCTCATGTGTGGGCAGACAGCAGCTACCGCAGGCCTCTGCTCCAGACAGGACCAGCACATGGACCCACTGTTCCCAAGCCTCGCTGGAAGAGAAGAGAGCGAACTCTTATCTATGCCTTATTCATAAGTTGTGTTACGTTAAAGGAAGATATGGAATACTTCCGTAGACTTCTGACCTCTGTTGTTAAGGAAGGCCTAAGAAATCCAAAAAGCCAACCTGCTACACAGAACCAGAAGACCTCTCTGGTTCCCATGAGGCTTCCTCTCACAGCCCCTCTTGTTCCACTTCCCTGCCACCTACTCCTTCCCCTGGGGTACCCCAAGTATTTCTAATAGCTCCTTTTCAACTGCATTTTGGGGCTCTCTGGGTCTTCCTTTTCCTTTTCACCCTGCTCCATCTCCTCTGTCTGAGCTCTCCTGGAGAGTTTGGGCAGCACGGAAGAGCGGTGATTAATTCAAAACTGAGGTGTTCTTGTTGCTTCTTTTTAACAGGCTCTGGTTATAATCTGCATAATGACAGGAGGGACTGTTCCTTCTGTAACAAAGGCAGATTTGGGAAAAAGGCAGTCCTGTAAATCATGTTCTGGGGGATAAACCAATTAGCAAAAGGCTTTTCTCATAGCAGTGGTATGTATTTTATTTCCCAAGTCAATGCATTTCAGGATTTACTGTGTGCCACGGGGATCTTTTTCTGACTAATCATATATCACTCTTGTTAATATCAGCATGGCTTAAGAGGGAACCCCGGGAGAGAATCTGACTTGAATTCTGTTACTTGCAGTTTTACTCATTGCTGTTGCAGCTTATAAAACATATTCCTCTGAAATTTGTCCTGCTATGGATTTTTCTTTGTATTTATGAAGAGGAGAGAGGTGATATATATTTGTCTGGTGTCTCAGCAGATTCTTTCCTGCTGTGTTTAGATTTTCTGGAGCAGAGCTGATTATGATCTCTTTCAAATTATAAAGAATTGTATTCTTGGTTTCCAAAGCATTTAACAATCTTTGTGCATACTTATATATAAGAGTTAACTGAGGTAGGATATTTCTTCACTGTTTTAAAATAGGTTTTGTTTAGAGGGATTTAGCAGGTTCTGTTCTGTCTATGTAAAAATGAAATGGTACTTTGAAAAGTAGCAGAACTGAGGGACATATATCTTCTCTTCATTCACTGGATGGGCAAAATGTTCAATCTACCATGCTATTTATAATCTAACACAATTCTAAAGTCACATACTGAAAAATCTAGAAGTAACTGATAAGAAAAAGTTCTGAAAAATGTGAGAAATGTAATATTTATTGGTAAGTCATTGAAAAACTGCTTGTCATGGCAGTTGAGAGTCTTAAAATGAACAGCCTTCCTGAGTACATATACAGTGATGATAGTTGGAGCTTTTGATTTCAGCGTATCAAGGAATGAGATTTGGTCAAGCTTTTCAAACAAATTGGGCTAAACTAGAGGCAGCAGAAGAATACAGACTTCGCTTTGCTTATGTTGACGTGTTTAAGATTTCACTGCGTTAGGTACGGAATGATAATGATTACAGAAATGGATACCAAAAGTGCTTTAAAAAGATTAATAGTGTTCTTATATGTTCAGGTGCATTAGTTATTAAAAATGTTTCAGGTTTCCAGCAGAATGGCTATTTGCTTGTGTGTAAGATAAATTATTATAGAACTGGTAGTAATCTCATTCCTTTTTCTGTTTTATTTCTTTTTCAGAGAAATTCCTTAATGATTGAAGTTACTTCTGCTTATTTCCCAAGAAGCAGGGAACAAGTGGTCTGTGATAAGTTTAGACTGTAAAATCAATTTAGTATGAAAAGGTTTTACCTTCGGATGCGTTTAAATATTCTGAAGATGCTAGGAGCCTCGACCTGGAAAAAACCTTTTTATGAAAATTTCTTCCTAGAGTAGAAGGATTTTCCACAGCAACAAAGATGTTGATGAAGTAGTATCAGGCATGAACTTTGGGAAAGTCTGCCAAAACTGAAAATAAACAAACAAAAAAGAGTAAAACCATGTTGATACTTTCTAAATCAATCTTTTGATATCTTTTGTTTTGAAATGATTTTTCAGTTCCGATTTTTTTAAGATTATTTAAGAGGGTAAAAATGTAATGGCTATATTCTCTAAAATCCAGAAAACTTTCATTTGCTGAGAATTCCTGTTAAAATCTAAAAATAATTCTGAATTCTCTAGTTTGCTCTTTTATGCTTGTCATCTTAGACTTCTCCTACTGATTCCTTTTTTCCACTCTTTTTTTTTCCTTCCCAATAGCTTTAATTTCACCATGAAATAATCCTTCACTTTCTGTTCTAATACAAATCTGTCAAATTCAGGAAAAAAAAAATACAGCTTTTTCCTTTCCTGTTGGTGTTCAAAAAGTAGAATACAACCTCATCCTTTGGGATAGAGTCTATTTTAAAGCAATGTTCTGCAAATTTTTGAGGTAAATACTATGAGAGATCTGTGGTAAAACTGAAAGAAACCCTCTGGAATTCAGTTATAAACGCACATTTTGCAAATTAAATAGGAAAAGGTTTTTAACTAAAAGGGTGATCAGCCATTGGAATGCGCTGCCCAGGGAGGTGGTGGAGTCGCCGACCCTGGAGGTGTTTAAGGGGAGACTGGATGAGGCACTGAGTGCCATGGTTTAGATGATGGTGTTAGTGTTGGGTTATAGGTTGGACTTGATGATCTCGGAGGTCCTTTCCAACCTTATGATACTGTGATACTGTGAAATATTTGAGTCTACCAGCAGAGTGGAGGACAGTTCTGTTGGACAAATCTTTCCAATTTCTGTATTTTGCCAGTAGAATTCAAAGAACTAATACTGTGGAACACTGTTATGAAATAGTGCTTAAATCTATTTGTTTCACATTTCAGTTGTTAACTGCAACTTTTACCTGGGTAAAAGAAAGCAAATAAAATAATATTATTACATTATATTTACTGTTTTTCTAGCCTCTGGAGTTTTGAACACTATTTGGAGAAACAGGAAGGTAATAATGAAATACCTTTTAAAGATGCAGAGTTCGATCCGTCCCCAAGATCTGCAGAATTTTTGTAATTATAAACATGATGGACAAGTTAATCTAAAATGAGTACTGGAAAATGAGAAACTCACACACCTTCTTTGATATCACATGTTAGTTATGAAACTGAACAAAACTCACCCTATGGTATCTTTAATCTCTTCAGAGACTGGAAGAATTCCAGTAAAAGGCAACCACAAAACCCACAACTTCTTTCCACTTTAAGGTATCTTTTAGTCACTCCATTGTAATGGTTATTGTACTTCAGAAATGGCAGGTCTTTTTTGGTATCTTGCACAATTTGCATATACACTTATTAACAACTGGCTTAGACATTCTTGGTCTATGACTGAATATTTTACTAATACTGACTTTTAAAGTTGTTATTGTGACTGAGAACTGATGAAGTATATCCACATCTTTTGTTGTCCCCTAGAAAGCTTACAATCTTTAAGTGCTTTAAGGCTGCCGAGTCCATTCATGCAAATGCTGCAGTTGCAAATCTAATTACTTCACGTGTTAGTGACGGCCGCTATTCTTTGAAGTTACTTCATAACTTTTACAGCTGAAAATTTTGCTTTTATTACATAAACGCAGTTGAAAACAAAACATTTGTTGGGAAGAATGCAAAGGAGGTAGTTTAAACAGAAAGCAAAATTTTAGCTGTAGAAAGTGTATATCAAAACTCAGCTGCAGGCAAATACAAAAAAGATATGCATGAACAGTAGACAGTGGGCTTTGAACCTTGTAACATTCTTTTAACCTGAAAAATAACTACTTCTTCCATCCCATGCCTTGTTCTATTTTTATATACAGAGTAACCGTTTCTGCTTCAGGAAGATTCTGTGGGATGAGAGGATCTTTCACTGGTACAAAATCAGCATAGTGACCTCACTGTATGCTTTCATTTATACTCTAGAAAATAGGCATTTATAAAAAGCATCTATCTCTTAAGCCTTCAACAAAGCATGTTTGTAAGGAAAAGTAATATTCCATCAGATCTGGGGAAGGGATATAACACCTGAGAACTTATCTGCTTTTTTACATATACTCACTAAGATGTATTGCCTATCCTACACCAGTTTTATCTCCAGGCTTTAACAGTCACACCAGCAGCATACAAGACTCTCTTTAGAGCTGTGATTTTCCAGGAAGTGAAACCATTTCTATCACTGAAATGACAGTGAGCATTCTAGTGCATCAAATGATGCACGAAACAGTTTAACTTTTGAGGTCAAACCAAATTGTGATGAAATAAAATCCTGTCTTGAGAAAAAAGAAGATTAATTTGCCCCACATCTCTCACCTTTGAAAATATCTGTTCCTCCTAACACTCCATTCCACAACGGAAGTGTTCTGTCTGCTTTCAAAGCACCCTACAGGTTCCGGTGCCAGGAAAGTGACAACTACACCTCCATGCTCTGTCTATTTTCTGTTCCCTCCTTTCTGGTGTGTGTATGTTTCCCCCTTCTAATTTGCTGGAGGAAATATACTCTCATTTTACGTGTTTCCCTGTAATAGTTTCCAGTACTGATATGGTATTCCACCAGATTGAGATTCAAACTGGAAATTCAGTTTAGAGATTGGTTAGCTGCCTGATGATAGGTGAACTATAAAGTGTACCCTTCCCCTCTTAACATGGTGTCCAATTCTATTTCAAAGTAAAATGCATTTCCTGATTATTAACTTACCAATGAATGCTGCCTGCTGGTTGGCATAGCACTGCTAAGAAAACTAAAAATATATGGGTTTATAGAAAGTCACCTATGAGTAGTATTTGAAATTACTGCTTTTATTATTTTGTTTAGGAAACAAACACCAGATAAAAGCCTTTTGCTGTTCTCATGATTTCTCCAGTGCTAACAGAGTAATGGAAAATGTCAAATCAGTGTGGACCGGTCATGCAGTGTTTAATTAATTCCTTTATGATGGAAAACTTCAGCAGAGATGATTCTATAATAGTACTACACTGTAGTATTAGCATATCTAATAACAACTTAACTTCATACCAATATGAATATTTGGAATAGAATGGAAAGACTTAAGAGAGTAATATTTTTTTTAAAAAAAAGTGGAAGAAACAAGTATTAAATATTTGAGTTGTGGAGCAGAAGCGTGAAAGTGAATTTAGCATTTGAACAACTTGACTATAAATATGCATAAATACGCATTTGTTTATGCTTTAGTTGTCATGCATGGGTGTGGGTGTATGAGCATGTGTGAGCCGTTTTCGAACTCTGGACACCACAGTAAGGAAGAACACTTGTTTCTTTCCAGTCATATCTAATATGATTCATAAAGGAAAAGAAAATAGATTTTTTTTGCCTGGAAACTGAGCAGTAGAAAAGGGCAGAGTGTCTCTCAAGTTGTTTAGTAATGCTCCTCCAGGAAAAAATATTTAAAAAAGCAGCCTACAGATTGAATAATAACAAGACCGTGTTTTTCTTGAGGGACAAAGAACTACATTGGATCCTGATTAGAATATTTCAGCAGTTTTTCTTAATGTTAGGCTGCTAAGTATCATATCCAAGGACTGATGTTATGCTCTGTAGCTAGGGACTGAAAAATAATCTGTTCAATAAGTGTATTCCTCCTTCACCATCTGGAAATTATCTGAAATACAATAACCTTAAATTTATTCACTAATAAAAATGCATTGATTTCTCCAGCAAATAATTCTTGCACTGTAGACCAATTCTGTAAACTTATTAGGAGTACTGCTTGCAAGTCTGAAATCACTGGTTCATTAAGCAAATTACTTGACTTTCTGTTCTCGTCTAAAATAGGAACCTGTACAGAGAGGGCCAAACTCTGTACATTTTCTGCCTGGTGGCTGTAAGAGAGTAAATTTAGACCTTCCAGAAATATTGCTAGATTTGTAGAACTAGGCTTATAGAACACTTTGACGCTGTCATTTTTCAACTAAGTGGAATGCTTCAAAGGAACTTGCTTCCATGGCCTGTTTCCTCTCGTATTAGTTTGGTGTAAGGAGATACAGAGAAAGGAACTGAAAGAGTCCAGATTTGCTGTTTTTCATTAAAAGCTGATGCTGGAGCCTATGTCCTACCTCTTAACACTCATTCTTGTGCTGTTATTAAATGTCAGTAGTCTTTGAATGTTCTTGTGAGGATTTTCATTTGTGCCTAAGTGAGGTAGTTATTCATCTTTAATATGGAGCCATAGCCTAACTGTAAGTCTCCCCGAAAAGTTACACTACTATTTGCGAAAAATGGTAAAGTATACTTTAAACATTAACTCCCTTTCTTTTTTAGCTATGCAGATGATGATGTGGGGGACAAATGAAAAAGTTTATTTTCCTTAAATGTAATGGAGAATGACCTTCCTTTTTATCTGTTTTAATTGAAAAGTTTTCTTTTTCATTAGTACAGGTGCAATTAATATTTCTACTGTGTGTGATGTAGCTGTCCATAATACTACATTTTTATGAAGTTGTTTTTTTCTTTTTATTTATGTTGTTTTCCCCATGTAAAATGACAGAAATATGTAAATGCTCATTAATGCAAAATTAGTTTCTTGTGCAAATATTTCACAGAATATTAGAACATTGAGCTATTGATGTTCATGATGGTCAAGGCCTTCACAGTATATGACTTTTTAAATGTCTTGTAGGATTTTGACAGAAAACCACTTGTAAAGCAGTATCCCTCTTAAATTACAGTACATTGAGTTATCTGCTGATAAAGCAAAGTATAATACAAGGTAAATACAATGTTTCTCTAACAAGAACCAATAAACTTAAATATTTTTCATAAAACAGAGAAGGTAAACAAACTCTCAAGGTGTTTAATGTTATTGTAGCTGATATAAATTATCACAGGGCTGATGCAGTGAAAACAGTGTAAATCACATTTATTGTCCTCAAGCTAAAGTTACATAACCTATTGCTATTTGAAACATTCATATTTTTCATCTTTCTTAACATCTCCATGTACCTATTTAAAACTTCATCTGAATTTGTATCAGTTCCCTTCTGTATCACAGTAATGGCGATGAGGCTAAATATGTCTTGCAAATTATTTATGTGAGGGAAAATAAGTTTAAAACCAAAAATTTATTACTTTGGGTATATGCTATGAGAAAATTCTTAAAGATTTTTAAGTTTCTTTGGAGACTGCTGTTTAAAAAATAAACCTTTAGAAACCATAGCTTGCATGCAACTGTAAGTTCCAAATCACTCACAATGGTTTTTGCTTAGGCACAAATATGGGTAAGTGATTTTTAATAAAGTACATTATTATTCTTTTTTAGAGTTAAGGTGTTTACTTGTTGGTGAACTTCAACTTATTTTTCATAGGAAGTGTGTACTGTGATTGAGCTGGGTATGGAATAAGCCCAGATTTCTGCCCTATACGATTTTCTAAAAGTAAGAGTGGTTTCCAAATGTTTTTGGAAGAAATTGTATCAATGTTAGTTTTTGTTACAGTCTTTGTGTCTTAAATGGAAAGAAATATGAACAGAATGACAAATGAAGGGAGAAGATCATCAGACTTTTTTGGAGCTAAGAAGAGGCATCTACAGTGCTTACCTGGCAAGAATGATCAGCAGTCTTCAGTCTAGCATGACCTGGAGTGTTTACTTTCCGTGCAAATTTGAAATAGAACAAATATCAGGAATAGAAATTAAAGTTGGTCATATGTGAATGTTGACAACGGCATATGAGTTTCTAAATTAAATTCTTATTTTTTTGTACTACTAGCACATATTTCAGCTTATAATGTCAAGAACAAGTGAAGTACAGGAGAAAAGGGTATTTCTAATAGGTTTGCCCTGCTGGGTGGCTGTTTCAACTACATGAATAGGTCAAATTGTTACCATTGCAGCTGCAGAACTTGCCAGTCACATCAGTAATAATATCAAATCCCTTAATGTGTATTTAATTACAGCAGAGCTCTACTGAAAATGAAAGGCAAATAATTTCTGATTTGCTCTGCTATTTTTGAGTTTTGTCACCTTTATTTGTAAATAACCGACTTATCCTCCACAAAAGTTTTTGTCACAAAAAGCTAAATTATTTTGTAAAGCTGATAGCATTTTTCTGCCATAAAACTATGCATATCTGAGAAGGACCATCATTTCTTGATTTTATCTCTATGGAACACTTTATGTTGAGAAAGGGAGAGAAAAAAGCTTTCTTGCATTAACTAATCTAAGATATGACAGATCAAATACCAGGCAAATAGTTTTCTGAGACTTATTGAAGGTTTAAGGGGCCAGGGAGAATATAGTTACTTGAGTCAGTAATAAAAATTACTTCTTTTAGCAAGATGAATTTTTTCACAAGACCATTCCAAAAAGAAAGAAGTGAGGTAGACTAGTAACAGTGCTAAATACTCATGTACCTTTTGGACACTGCAATTCTTAATCAAGCATTTTTATTGCTCTGGAGGATTGACTTTGGCTGGCTGCTAGGTGCTCACCGAGCAACTCTATCACTCCCCTCCTCAGCAGAATGGGGTGGGATGTGAAAATAAGATGGAAAAATGTCATGAGTCAGGATAAAGGCAGTTTCATAAAGCAAAAGCAACGGCCGTATGTGGAAGCAACAGAAAACAGAAGATTTATTTTCTAATTGTCATCAGCAGGCACTGTCCAGCTGCTTCCTGGGAAGCGGGGTGTCAGTATGCGTAGCAGTTATGGAAGAGACATGTCATAATAACAAACTTTATGCTCCCCTCTTTTCTCTTAGCTTTTATTGCAAAGCCGATGTCACCTGGTGTGAAATATCCCTTTAGTCAATTTGGGTCAGCTGTCCTAGCTGTGTCCCCTCCCAAGATTTTCCCCACACCCCCAGCCTAATGATGAGGAAAGAGCCATGATGCAGTGTGAGAACTGCTCAGCAGTAGCCAAAACACTGTTGTGTTATCAATACCTTACTAGGCACCAACACAAAACACATGGCTACAAGAGCTGCTATGGTGAAAATTGTAACTCCACCTCAGCCAGACCTGATACAATTGCCCACAAAACATGTGCAGAACTGCATAGAAACTTCTGAATAGACAGTAGTTTTAAGGGCCACTCATTCTGTAGATCTGAGTATCTGACCGCATTTCTCAGCCCTGAATCACAGAGCCATAAGCAGAAGAGCCCAGGAAGAAAGGATGCCCATATAAATCGAATTTGATTATTCAGTGGTTAGTGTAGCAGAGAGCAAGAGATTCTGTTTTGCTTCTTCCCTCTGTCTGGTCATTATTTAAATGCAGTTTACCTTTACTTCAGTCTCAAAGCTGTTGTCCTGTCTTCTTGGATTGATGGGGCTTTAAGTCTCTCTGTCATTTTTGCTTAACATATATTCCTTCATATAATAAAACAAAGACAAACCCTCCTGGTCCCAGTGAATGCTTTTATCACATCAAACTAAATCTGTTTTAAACTTGTTGCTCTTGACCTTGCAGCTCTGAGCTGCAATGTCTGGACAGACTAGCTAGTACGGCATCTATATAGCTGTATGAATATAATACTCTTTAATGCCCAGAGGCACAGTTAAGTAGGCTAACTGAAATACTGGGTAATTGCTACCATAGGTTCTTTATTGTAAGACTACATATTATTTATTATTATTTTATTCCTTTTTGATAGATGTTGCTTCCTTTTAAGACTAAATGCAGTAATCTTTTTTACTAAAGTATTTCTTTTACCAACTACGGAATTCAAAGACTACAATGAATCTTTGTGTTTGGCGAGGTTGCTTTGAATAACTTTTGTGACTATTATTGTAGTCAATGTGTGATGTGTCAAGTATAATGTAGTAAGGAAGACTTTGGCTGAAAAATTTCTTTCTAATTTTTAACTATAATTATTATTATTAGCTTAATGTATCAAAATTAAAAAGCCTCCGCTTTGTTTCACCATTCTAATCTCTAACTCATTTAAAAATAACCCGTAAAGTTAATTTTACTGGCTTAAAATTCAATGACTTTCACTTCCAATACAGTGAAGTATTTTACACCTCTTTAGTTTTGTGTATGTAACACAGATTTTCCTACTTGCCTTTTAGACAGCCTTGCTTCTCAGACTGGCATGCTTGAGAAAGATTTAGGTCTTTAGTAAAAAAATATAATACATATTCTGGTTAAAAGAAAGTTTTTAGAACACTGCATTATGTATAATTAAAAAAAAAGGAAGAATGAATCCATATTTATTTTACTTTGGAATCACTGGTGGAATTTTTTTTCCTCTTTTTTTTCTTGACTAGGCAAATACATTCATTTCTAACTGAATGCATGTAAGCTCTTTGTTCAGCGTGCAGGCCCTATGGCCATGTCTCATTACATGTACTTCACTTTTGGATTAAAATGACTCTCATCCCTTGGATAGTGTAGTAATCTGCATGATATAGTTTGTAGCTGAATTGACCTTTGAATAGTTCCAAAGGGCTATGGGGCTGCCTGTAGCTTAAGGATATTTTGAAAATTTTACAGGAGATGCTAAAAAAGAAAGATTCTAATTCATCAGTTGGACAACTTATTACTTTGATGCTAGATGTGGTTCTTTAAACAATCATTTACCCTGACATGTGAGTAAAAAATGAGCTTATCAGAAGCTTAGAGAACCATTGTTTCTACTTCTTAAAACATCAGTAGTAGCTCATCACTTTTTTTTCTTTTTAATACAGCAATGCCTTTTTTGCAAGGTCAAATTATGTCATTCTAATTTACCTCTCTAATTTCTTTTACTCTTCTTCCTTAGAAGAATTTTTTAAGAAAACTTTGGGGTATTTTTCCCTTTTTTCCTTTTTTTTTTTTTTCCCCTATTTCTACTGGAAACTTTGTTTAGGAAATACTGCAACATCATATTAAGCCAGATTTTTATCAGTAATTGCTGATGAAATTTTTCTATACAAATTACAAATTGATTTAGAAGGCTTTGGACAGTAGTAAACCAATGTTTGGAAACTATAAGATGAGACAGAAGCTATGGCTTGGGAAACTATGTGAATGAGGTTACATAATACTAATATGGTAATAACTAGGATTTGCAAATTAACAAATCACAGAGGAATGGGTTTTTTTCAAACAAAAAGCTGACGTTAACTGTATTTTTGGATGCAAGAGTACTAATAACTTGGGTACCTGGTCATTTGTTTGGATACAGTATGTTGTTAATGACTGTTAGTTAATTGTTCAAATTTGATCCATTTTAACCTGGATTTTTATAGTCAGCACGCCTCAGCTTTTGAGACACACTGCGGATGTGAACAAGGATACAAGAGGAAATAACAGTCTAAAAACTGCTCTGTGGCCTAAGGATGTGACATCCAGAAAGTGAGGGAGTCCATCAGAAATGAGCAGTGGACCGCTTGTAGACTTCTTCAGGGAAGCAAGGTGGTAAGAGAAGGAAGAAGTGTTATTTGCATCTTTCCAATTAGTGTGAATTTTTAGGCTTAGTGAGGTCTTCAATAGTTAAACTCATATTGCTGTTCCTCTCTTAGCTCCCAGAGTTGTTTATACATGTTTGTCATATTTCTCTGTGCTGTGTGGAAGACAGAGAGAGGGCAGAAAGGGCTTATGCTAATGCACGGATTCATTACTAATGCATTTGTTAAACAAGAAAACCCATGTATTTCATTTTTGTGCAGACAATGTACAAGTTAAAAAATTTGGACTGGACTGCTTGCATATCTGATTTTCACAGAGCAGAGTTGTGTGATCATTGTTACAAATTCCAAAACTTTTATAGATGTCCATATATGCTGCACAGAGAGACCCTCTGTCTTCTAAACAAGTTAAGTGTTACCTATAATAAGGTTTAGAAGTTTTTAAGGATTATGAGCCTGGAGGCTGCCTGAAGAAAAACAAATTTTCCAGAATAATATAGCAGCTCTGTACAGATGTTTACTGAAGGAAGGTAGGGTGAGAGGGGATTGTGTGGGAGGCATCTGTCAGAGAAAACAAAGATTTCCCATGAGAAAACTGCTAGATTAATACCACATCAATTAATTTAAAATTTTTTACAATCTAAATTAATATTTGAACATAAATATAGTTCAAACAGCATACACCTCCCTTTGAATCAGTAAACCTATACTATTATACAGTTTTGAATGTAGAATGGTTTTTTGCTTACTTTTGGTTTTGGCTCTAAGTCTAACTAAATACGTGAAATATATCTTTAGCAGTGACACAAAAGAGTTCTTTTGATTCCACGAACACAAATTTCATGTAAAATTACATTTTTTTACATAAAAGGAAGTCAGATATCAATGATACCCATGAGGATTGCACTG
The DNA here is from genome assembly GCA_033556795.1 of Tapera naevia. Lineage (NCBI taxonomy): Eukaryota > Metazoa > Chordata > Aves > Cuculiformes > Neomorphidae > Tapera > Tapera naevia. The sequence goes on along the minus strand of JAUMJJ010000172.1, from coordinate 7,730,648 downwards.
AAAAGATTTCATCACTTATGGGCCTGCTGCTTCTTGGATGTGCACACATAGCAGAGCATCTGTGTCCATGTACCCTAGGCTATAGTCTCTCTGTACTCATGTTATTCTGTCGATTCTAGTTCTACCCTGTGTCTTCCTCTTTCTCCCTCTTCTCCCTTACATCCCTCCACTATGTGATAGAAAAGCCTGATTTTCACCATCATCTACTGTGTCAGGAAAATGAACCAGAGCTGCATCTCAGGGTTAGCATTCTTCCCCATCAGTCTCCCAGGTGCTGCCTATATTAGCCCAAATACTTATCTGTAAAGCAAGTAATTGTCCAGGACTTGTGAATGCCTTCCCAGAGCATCAGTAGAGTGTCTGGATTATTCCAAATGTTGAAAACATCTCAAAAAAGTAATACTACTTTATTATTCCTCAAAACCTGGAGGCTTTTTAAAGATTTACACCAGGAATGTGTACTTAGAAGTCATCCTTTCTCTTCAACCTGATAGAAAATCAGTTGAATGTAAAGCAGATGTGGACATAGGTCAAATAGAACATAAGATATAGGTAAAAAGGGAGTGTAAGCGGAACTTATTATTACTAAAATAAATAAATTAAGATTGTTATTTCTTTAAATCTGGTTCCTGTTACATTCTCAGGAGTGTAGTAGGAGTCTGCTTTGGGAAAGCAAGCACAAGAAACAGCTTGTTATTACATTGTATGTTGGCTGGGTTGCACCTGTCCCAGGCAAGCTAAATCAAGTGTCTTTCTGGCTTTGTCATGTTCTTTTCAGGGAAGGTTGAGATTCTTCCTACATTAAACTTCAAAGACTTTTCTCAGAGTTACTATTTGAGCTTGGCTGCAGACTAAAAAAGTTATCTCTTCTAAGATTAATTGAAGCACTTTCTTCATTCTTTCATTGCTTAGCTTTTTTTCACAGCTAGCAACACACAATACATCCCTTTATTATAGCTAGTGATGGTTATCTGCCTTAATCTCTCTAACTCTAGGAAATGGATTTATGAGGATGTCCCTAGTTTTTTGATACCTTAGTCCTACCTCAAAATAATTTCTGAGAAAACAAAAATTTTACCTCTGATTTTACCTCAAAAGCATCAACTAGGAAGTATCAAATACATAGTGGGCACTTGAAAAATGAAAAATATATTTTGAGAGCCATTTTACAGAAGACTTTACAGCAGCACATGAATGTTGCATTTATTTCATCATCTAAGTCCTTATAAAAGACCAAACAATGTCTGATTTTGTGGTTGTTCCCAGTTACATCTGTGAGCAGGTAATGCAGTAGTAGCAGCTAATGTATAAAATAAATTGCCATAGAATTCAGAGATGATAATAATTTACAGAAGACTGTACCTTTAAAATAAATTGTTCGTCATCTGCAGATCCCTGTGTATGACACTGCAGATCTCTTCCACTATATCTGTACTGGCAGGACCCCTGCAAAATAGCTGTGTTTGCTGAAGGAATTCTTTGGGCTTGAATAATATTTTATCTCTCAAATTGCATAAAATAAGCTAGTGAAAAATGGCTCTGTTTACAGGATTTGTTAAAACCACACTACTGATGATTATTACACCAGCAAAAGCTGATGCTAAGTTATTTATCCTTGTGAGCTTTGTAGAGTAGATCAGTGACATTGTTCTACCCAGAACATACTTTGGTTTTGTTTGTAGATATTATGGAAACATAACTGATTACCTAACTTATTTTTTATTCTCTCTCAATATAGTTTAAAGGTGGGATACTGCAAGGGGTTTTTTTCCTAGAAATTTTCTTTCTAGAAAGGTATTTACTGAATTTAGAACACAAAACTGCTCTAGGGTGGTGAAATATTGTTGAAACACGTTTATTTAGTGGGAAGTAAAAAGCAATGTAAATAATCTCAAGGTGATGGACTTAAGAAATCCAAAGAAATTCAAAAGCCTGAGGCAGTGCCTTAAGGTGAATGTCTCTGTGGGCCAGAAACAAATGAAATCTACTGACATGTTGCTGAAAACTGTCATTTCCCTGGGTCCTGTAGTACATTGAGTAAGATAAAAGAAAAAAAACAGTCTTCAGGAGGGACTTTAGTTTGTTAAAAATACAAACCAAAACTGGCTCTGATCTGAAAAACACGATTTTTTCATCATGTTTCTCAGTTTTATGCACATTCTGATGCACATCTCTAACTTACAAGCAATATGTCCCTATGGTTCATCACTGTACACTAGAACGTTGGTTCACGTCATTTCCAAAATTGACTCATTCTTCTTTGATGAATATTAAATTTGATGCAGCCAAGCATGCATCTATATATAGATGAAGCAGTAAGAAACTAACACTTCCTTTCTTCTGAATGTAAGACACCACGTATTTTCTAAGAATACAAGCAAGTCAGTTTTATTTACAGAGGATTGACAACCCAAACAATGTATAATTGTCACATAACTTAGTGCTATTTTTATCTGTGTACTGAACTGTGTAGGCCAAATTTGGAGCATGTACTCAGGCTTCCAGTTTAAGCTCTCCAATGGCTTCAAGTCTGGATTCAGCTGTGGTGTTCAGATCAATCTATCAAAAGTAGAGGCTCTACCTGGTAAGGAAGTTTGGTGACTTTGCCCATGATTACAGTGTGATGGTAATTGCCTGTTTTTTCTGTACTCTACTCACATATTCTTTAGCACTGAACACACTAAACAAATGTATTTCTTAGTTCAGAATGTAAGAGTAATTCTTCTCAAGACAACCTTGTCTTCTCTGATGCCTAAATCAATTTTATTCTTTGTAATTTTTTCTATTCACATGAGTATTTTTATTTGAATATTGTTTCAGCCTCAGCAGAAAAACTGGTGGCTAGCACTATCAAGAATGTGAGACTGAGGTTAACTGATGTCATAAAAAGTAGAAGAGAGAGGTTTTAAATTGCTTGAGCCAAGAAAATCTAGAAACTAAGATTAGCACTTCCTGATGCAGCACCTTAAGTAGCTGAATAATCTAAATGTGTAAAAATGGGGGTTGGAGGTCTCTTTCTAATTATATAAAGAATTCAAATAGATTTTTATATGCTCCCAAACTGTACCTGGGAACAACAGTCTATACTCATCTGTGTCTTACGTGCTTGAAATCTACCTAACCTCAGTATACAAACATTCAGTAATATCTATTAAGATATTAAATCTCTGTCCTGAAAAGAGGAAGTGTCCAGAATTGTAACTGTCATCTATTAATAGCTACTTTATGGAGAAGAGCTAGAAACTTGCATGTCTCAGGGCTTAAAGAAGTTACATTGAGGAATTAATATCTGGCTTTTAATATGAGGTGACAGATTAAGTCACTTCTGGATTTTCTGTGCATGCTTCTAAAATATCTGGTAGAAGACACAGATGGAAACAAGATTAAAGATGTGTTATACTGAGTTTCTGATTTGACTTTTCTGTTTTGCATTCTCTATAGAACCTGATATTAATGTTTGAGCTTGGGATTTAAGAGACTGTGAATGACTGTCTTGAATATCTGTCATAAATTCTGAAGTAACTATATACTGGTAAAAAATGTAGAGAAAGATTTGCACCTCTAGATAATCGCTTACAACTGCACAGTCACCTATGGTGTTCCATGTACAGTTTCCTTGCTTGCAAGTGCACATGTAAGGCACAAGCAGTAGGTCTGTATATCCAAAGTAGTCAACTGCATCAATCTTATATATTTACTAACTTACTTTCTGTCATTCTCTTATCAGAAGCATGTAGGTTAGTAAGAAAGCTCCCAGTATCTGTCTGCTCTTTAGAAATTATTATTATGAGGTTCACAGTGGGTAACTTGCATTTGAGCAGCTGTTTATATTATCTCCTGACACACACTTTGACAACAAGGAGCCGAGTAATACAGTTTGTAAAGAAAATGGCTCTGATCTACCCCTTTACTTTTGGAAATTTGTTAACTTTGACTCTGTATGTAAACTCCAACATTGCATGGGAATGAGTATTGTGTGGCAGGTGGTAGGAAGCACAAAGACGTGGAAGTTTTATTAAATGTTCTAGATTGTAAATCCTCCAGCTGAGTCAGCACTAACTCCACATATGGTTAGATACCCTGAAATAAATCTCTCATACTCTCAAACTGAATATGGAATTATTTTCCTTAGTTAAGCAATGTAGTGGATTGACTTTCGATCCACAGAAGTATTCCATATCTTCCTTTAACGTAACCTGACATATAAATAGGGTGTAGATAAGAGAGTACACTCTCTTTTTCTTCTGGCAAGACTGGGGAGCAGAAGGTCCCTGTGTCTGCTGCTGAGCCTGCGGAAAATTTTTTAACGGGTCGGATTTGGCCACCCGGCTCTCTACGGGGGAGGTGGTGTGGTAAGATTTCATTAATTCTTTACTTTGTTAGTTACTGGGTGTTATAGTTGTATTCTGGGTGTTATATAGATCCTTTTTGTCCTTTTTCCGATTTCCCTTCTCCTCTTCCCTTGCTCCTTTGCATATCCTTGGGGTGTAGTTGTTTGTATTTAGAAAAATACAGAAATATATATGTATTTAGTGTTTACATGTATTTTGGTTTTTTCCATATTTTTTCTCCTTTGAAAGGGGGGAAGTTTTGGGAGAGAGGCAGAGAGCAGTTGGAGAGCTTGGGAAAACTAGCTCAAACCAGCTCAAGCAATGACTGCAGAAATGTTCTGTGACCAAGACATTGCATATAATAGGGCTATTCATGCTTTCTAAAACACATAGGAATTACTAAAAATGCTCCGCTATCCTTGGGGACAGGGATGTCTGTTCAGTAATATTTTGTTTCCATAAGGTCTTTAATGTGTGTTAATAACTGATAGGACTAAAACCCAACCAACTGTGAATCTCATTTCACAGTTAACCACAGTCAGAATGAAGGATGGAAAGAAAAATATTATGATAATATAATACATGAAGAGTCTCCTAGTATCTAACTTTGGTAAACTAGTTTCTACCAATGAACATAGTCCAGGGAGAGGAGGATCATAGGTCAGCTGAGATGCTAAGTCATCTGAGAAATTGTTCCTGTGCTGATGATTTGGATGAAATATATAGTATTGCCTGATCAAAAAAAAGAACTTCCTGGTTCTGCTTTTGATTAGATGATGAGTAACGAATGTAGACCAAGATAAGACCAAGATCACTAAATTAATATTTAGATTAAAAATCAGCAGTCCAATTTCAACAGTGGAATTTGTAATAAAATATGGATAACAAGAGGCTCATTATAAGGATACCAAGAAAACACAGAAAACCAGGAAAGAATGACAGAGAATAACCTGTTCAAGGAGTTAAAAACCAAATCAAACTTTCTCCCATACAATTCCCACATAGTTGACTTGTTATGAAAATTACTCAGGTGTAATATCTGTCAGTGTAATAAATCACGATATAGAAAACTTCTGGTTAAGAGAATATTAACTTCACGCTAATCTCATTTGGATGTGTCTCATTACATCAGATACCATGACAGAGTCCCTCACCAACTTCCCTACTCCTTACAAAATTCTCCATTGGCAAAGTATTCAGTGGAATTACACCAAGTTCTCCAAGGATCATCTTCAAAGGAGTAATCTGGCTTCTTATTATATTATGCAGAATCAGAGAAGTACCAGAAAACTAATCTTAAAAATAAATTGATAATGAAATATTATGCTTTATCATGACTGTAAGCAATGAATACTACAATTAAATCCAAGGGCTGAAAAAGAGTTTTGAAACAGCCGTGGCTGAATATTTTGAATGGTGAGGCAAGAATGGGAGTGGCATAAATGACTGGTTTTGATTTTTGTGCATGTTCATGATTATTTTGAGGTAAAATGCACCTAAGGAACCTTAATTCTGAAACTATCATGTCCTCCGTATACAATATAACATTAGTTGCACAAATCATGTAAAAATGTTAATTTGATTATGAATTAATTTAAATAAAAAAAGAAGCTAATGTAATTAGAACCTTTCATTAGGTTATTTAACCTGTTGGCTACTGGCCCACTCGTTATATTAGTAGTCAAGCTTTTGATTTGTCATTTTGAAAAGTCTGTCTTTCTCAGGGTTATTTTTTGTTGTTGTTGCAATAAATGAAATATTTTGAAGGAGTCCTCTAAAATCATTGATTTTTCCTGCCTGTTTCTCTCAAGCCTGCATTTATATTTGTACTTACACGTAATTTACAAATAAAGTGATAATGCTAAGATAAATTAATTCTCAGTATCATATAAAGTCTTTAACAGAGCTGCATTGAGTACAGATTTGTCATGCAGTAGATTTCTAAACAAGATTAGAGAAGTTTATGTGTTATCTGGAATAAGAAAAGAGATGCTCTGTATACATATTTGTCCATAGATTCATGTTTTGATCTATGCAAGGAGATAAACCAACAAAATATGGAGAAACGTTCCTTACACTGCCTATTCAAACACTAATTTTTTACTGTATTAAAAAATTGGCTTGATTGTGAAGGATTTGATGATTCAGTGCCAGGCCAGAAGTGAATCTTTCATAGAACTGATATCTTAGGTGAATATCACCTATGAACATATGTCCTATTATCAATGTTAGAGCTGTATTACAAAACATAGAAGTAACTGTAAGATAACAAAGGGATTATTTAAAATGAGATGCCTGTCTGCATTTCATTTATTATCCTGGTATTTTGTTTGCAGGAGCTGATGAAAAGATAAATACTAGGAAAAAGCTTGCAATAATCAACCTTAGAAAACTCAGTTTTTTCTTAGTGATCTGTTTACAGCTGTGCTGTAAGTGAGAAGCAGAAATGGGTATTTTAGAGAGAAGAGATTGTTAATATCTTAGATTAGTTTTGCTTTAAAAAAAGTAATGTCTAATGGAGGAAATCAAAATGATGCATATATAAACAAGTGAGCCAACTGGAAATGTGATGATGATAAAAGACAAGAAGTTGTCAAGATGAGTATGAATTACTGAGAATTTGTAGAGTGGCATTCATGATGATGTTAAAGTCTGGGTTTAATTTAAAGTGGTAAGTTTTCAAGCTTTGGAATAAAAAATGCAATGCATGCAACTATTTTCTTTTGAAGCTTCCTTTTAGATTCACTTCTGCTTTGTACCTGCCTTCTCAGGACTTCAGGAACACAGTAGCCAAATGGAGACACTCTCTAGGAGACTAAGAAAGCAATTAACTGTGTTTCCCATACCAAAGAGCAGGATTCTGCTGGGCAGCAAAGAGGATAAGAAAGTGGTATGGGGTACAGGTAGTGTGCATTAGAATAGTGTGGCTGAAAGAGAAGGGGAAAAAAGTGCCCCAGCCAGATGCTTCAGAGAGCTACAGGGTTAAGTATTTCTAAAGAGATGTGATTATTTCAGGTCATTTTGAACTGATGGAGCATTAGCTCTGGAAACGTGAAATTTTCCTGTAAAAAACTTTTTGATCACCCTCAACTCTATTCAAAGGAGTTCAATAACGGGTTTTGACCTTTAAAAATAATATATCATGGCCAAGTGTTGGGGTTATTTTATGGTTTTCCAATAACTTTGTTAGTATTTCTTAGAAAATGGTAAAATGTTGCTCTTAAAGGCTTACTTCTGATTGTTTTATTAAAAAAAACCTAAGAGGTAACTTGATAATGAATAGTTTTTATTAGGGAAAAACACTGTATGCTATCGAGGCAGTCGCATAAATCTGAGATATAAATTAGGTATAAACTTTAACAGTGAGGGAGATGAGTCACTTCAGAAACAAAAAAAGGAAATGAAGATTTTTCTGTCTTTTTTTTTAACAAGGGTAGGTTACTGGCTTTTCAAAGATAAGTTTCAACAAACCAGAAGTTATTTGAATCAATAATGAGATAGCTGATAGAAAGTTGATACCCTGAGTCATACAAAAAGTGAGGCTAGATTGAATGCTCCTATCAGTGTTATGAATAATGTATATGAGTATCAGGAAGTTTTTGTTTACAGCTTGTATATATTTCCCCTTTCATAATCATTTTCATTGTGCCACAGCAGAACTACTTTTGTTATATAAGAAGTACAAGAACTTAACTTTACTTGTCAGTCATTGAAAAATGCTGTTTCAGTATTTGGGGACATTTTCAAGTTTAAAAAATTTAAAAAAAATTCATTTCCAAAGGGAATTTTCCTACTCATCTGACTCCAAAAAAACCCCTTTATAATACAACAAGCCATTGGAGTCTGGGCATTTCCGTTTTGTGAGACACTTTGAAGTGCTAGATTTTTTTCTGACCACTTTCAAAGAGAGTTAGAGTTATCTGAGCATTCTCTTGGACTTAAGCTGTGATTTTCAAGGTTTCCAATTCTCTGCTGAAGAGAGAAGAATTTAATTTAATTCTGCCTTACCAGTGGAAAGAGAGGGTATCCAGCAAATGATTTTTTTTTGTAGCCAAGCATGATTCCAGTAAATTAAGCTATTTGTTTCTTCTCTAAGAAACTTCTCTTTGTGGTGTACTGGGGGAAAAAAAAAAAGAATAATTTGGGAACAAAGACTATTCAGACAAAGAAATATGTTGGCTGAGCAAATAATAAATTAACCTTGTCACTAATATAAATTGGTTTGACTTGCAGCTGAAGAGCTGTATTTTCATCCATTTGGGACTTGTACTCAACATGGGTATTAAAAAGAAATCTTTGTTGAACTGACTACACGGAGTTCTTTTCTATGTACATCCAAACTTTTAAAAAATAGAGTACTGGTTAAAACATTGATACATCAAACTGGAAATACATCTTTACTTTTTAAAACATTGATACATCAAACCGGAAATACATCTTTTATGTCTTTCTCAATCTGACAGAGGTCAAACAATGTCTCTTCTCATGAAACTATCCTAGCTAATGAGATATATCTAGAAGAGTAGAAAATCGAGGTGGGTAGGCTCCATTGCTAATCTTTCCATTCATTCTATAACAACCATCTTGAGACTATACAGAAAATAAAGCCAAGAAACCAAGATTCCTGCAGTTTGCATGAGAGAATGCCAGAGGAGGTATTCCTGTGAAACCAAATGATGATGCCTGAGGAAGACAGTATAGTGGGTATATATGGGTTTTCTGAGCAAGACAGTATAGTCTGAACTTCTCTTTATTACTTCTAGGTTAGATGGGGAGGAATCAAAATTATTGATGAGACTGTTTTTTCAAATATTATTTTGTGAAATCAGTAAAGAGGGTTTCAAATGACCTTCTTTGATCTTCTGAAATGTAGTTCAGATTAAGCCAAATTTAGACTGAAGAAACTCCTACCCTGAGGATGTCCATGCAGCTTTTTTTGTGTGTATGTTGCAAATTCTTCCTTTTGGAATAATTTTACACATGATCATTTAATAATTCATTTCTATCTAGTCATGTTAACAGATGGGAGAAAAGAAGTTTTTGAGCTTGAGGGTGTGCAGCTGAGCCAGTGGGTGAACGTTTGTTATTGAATTAATTTTATCTATAGCTTTGAGGTGCTTTTTTATAAATATATGTCTAATCGAATGAATAATTGATGATCAGAAAAGAAGTGTCAAAATCTATATTCTCTTTGCTATCCTATATCAAATGGGATCCACTGAAACTCTGGTCCTCTTTCCCCTCTATTAAGAGAATAAGAAACTAACATTTTTGAAGGTAAATGAAATACGTCTCCAAAATTGCAGATATTTTACACTGAGAAGAGAGAGTTTTTATTTCAATGACCAACAGAAACCCAGGTTCAAAAGTCAAACAATTTCTCAGATTTTATTATATGCAAAATGACGATTCAAATTTGAAATTTTTGGTTGATTCATATCAGTGCAGAACAGCTGTTTTAATTAAATCCCTCAGAATTACCAATTTTCAACAAGTATAAGGGGACTGTTTTCAAAAGGTTGTTGTCAGAAATTGCTATTTGATGCTAAGATACTGCTCGAGAATGAGTATTGATGAGAATCTTCCGTACTAGGAGCATTCTTCTAAAAATACATTTAAAGGCATTCATTATGTGTGGGATTTTTTTACATTTTTAACCACTGTAGCAGAAAGTTGTTTCCAACAGAGAACAATTATTTTTTAATTTACCTACTCCTTCTGTAATTTTGTCTTTGTTTTGAGACTCTCATTACAAAGTATTACAATAATTAATGCTGAAGGTTCATACCTATTTTTTCTGATTATTAATAAAAATTTTTTTCATTTTGAATATATTTTAGCTTTGTTTAAATTTTCAGATTTCAGAAATGTAATTAATTAGTATGATTACACACATGAAAAGTACTTTTACACTTGTTTTAAGCTACATGAGAGCTAATTATTGTCAGCTTTTATCTATAACACTTTGGTCATTATTTTTAATTCAATTTTTCTACAAGCAAACTATTTAGATGCACTTTTATCACTCCTCTTTTAATTGGAAAAGCCAGTGAACTCTCAGATGCAAAATAAAAAATAAATAAAGAAAATGAAGTACATGCTTCCCCTAGAAGGCAGAGTTGTCTATGTCTGTGATATTCCAAAGAACCTTAGGCAATGTGTGAACCTTGCCGTTTCACAGTGTTAGCAGCTCCTGATATAGCTGTTATGTTTCATCAGGTCTTAGTGGTTATGGAGCAGTAGCATTGCTCTTACTCCATTTTTCTCATGGCAATTCTTCAAATTTTCAGTGTTTATTATCACTGAATGTCTTTGTCTAAATTGTTTAATTTCCTTAATTTTTACAGAAACATTTTCCCCCTTCTACCTTCTTATATATCCTATATGTTATCTACGTATTTCTGTCTTCCCATTTCTATGTTGTGATAAGAAAGAAAAACGAATCTCACTGAAACCATTTCACAGCCTTCTCTGCATTACAAATATGAGGCACTCCGACCCAGAGCAGCTGCAATCTTGCTAGCTTAACAAAACAAAATTCTGTTACTGGCTGAGGCTTGTGGGAGTTCCTTGTACAGAGATGGGTGATCAGTACTTTTGAAATTCTTTCTGCAAGGCTTCCCAAAATAAGTGAAATAAGAGCTATATCCCCTTTAATGAGGCATAATGATCATAGTTCTGACTGACACATTTTCATACACATAGCTTACTATGCAGATTATGTATCAAATTGAAGGTATTTCCTTTGTGTAACCAAGCATGTGGCACAGCATCTGCAAACTAATCTATGCTATAAGCATATTGCAAGTGAGAACTTTCACACCTGTTCTAAAACCTTTCCACTTCATACAATGTTTAATTATGGTTTGTTAAAACAAATATTGATAGATTTTAATTTTGGTGTCCTATCTGGAAATAGTGATGCTAGTGCAAGGTACTGTGAAGTTGTAGCAAAAGATGTGGTATAAATCTCAAGGGTGTGCCAAATCAAGCTTTACCAATGTAATATTTTTCTAAAATATCTTCCTATTTTTTTTTTATTTTCAGTTACAATTTTACTGGAATGAGAAGTTTTCATATTTTTTAATACGTTATATATGACAGGCCTTAATCCATACAATAATCTTCTAAATATTAAAAATGTGGAGAGAGTTGGAGATAAGCAATAGAGATCTGGAGTTATCGCTCTTCTGACAAAAGTCATTGGGAGAAGGCAGATAAAAGTACTTCAGCATGTAGTTTGTCTTTTTATTCAGAAGTCCTGTGCTGGAACTTTAGTTACAAGGGAAAAAGCTTTACATTTTAACAAGTGTTATTATCAACATTATAATATAAAATCATAATAGAATTTACAGAAAGGAAATTAAACTCTTAATAAGTGAACACTGAGTAGATTGCTTCATATCCATAAGGCTTCATAATTTACATTTAAGCAAATTAAATTGCTGAAATGGAAAATGTCATACATCTTTTGAAAGCTTTGTAATAGAGCTGGAAGGTTCGGTTTAGGGTTTTCTTTTTAGAAAAATTATGTATTTTTTTAAGAAAATATGATAATTTTCTTTATAAAAATAATTTAATAAAAAAGTAATAAAAAATCTTAATCATATAGTATTTTATTAGAAACTTATTTCCTTCCATCACAAGAATATTCTATGTTACAAGAAAATAGGATAATCAGTCAGATGTGGATTTTCTTTTTATGTCTCTAATACTGTGTTCTTCCTAATTGTTTTCCTTCTTTCATTGCCCCTAAGAGTCTTTGATATCATGGGGTCTTCTCTGCCTCTTAAATTGGGGTCCTGCTCAAGATATTGTGAGCCATTTCAGAGAGATTTCGATGAGTAAAATAAATGAGAACAGAGTTTTTATAGCACTCACTTCTCTGTTACAGCTTTTTCCATCACAAAATTTTAGCTCTGTTTGGAACATTTTATCTGGAACAAAATATACTTCTCATTGCATTAGTACTCAGTTTGGTCTTATTATTTGCCTATCCCTCCTCCTCTGAATATATTTTATCAAAATATTAGCACACAATAATATAACAGTTCACAACCTTATCTCAGCTCTGACCAGAGCCCTTTTTTTTAGCTTAGCTAAAGCAAAGCAGATTTTGTGTGGTGAAGTGATATTTTTCGTACCTTAAGTTGAGATGGACTAGAAGATTCACCTCGCTGCATATTTCTTATGACATCTGAGGTCACAAGATTAACTTCCCACAGTTCTACATGTGGAAAATGAATTATCTTGTTTCAAGAGCATCTTATTCAGATGCTGACACCCTAAGAAAGAGTTCAGAGATTGCAATGTGACATTATGCTTTGAGATTCTAGTAGTAGCGTTGACTTGAGATTCATTAAAAATACTGACTGCCATAGAAACTCAACAATTCTGATTATGCCAATACCCCAAATGCCTCTCATTTCACTCCTGGCTGTTGAAAGATGTGTCTAACAGTAATATTTGTCTCTGGATCCTTCGGGATACTTGGTTTTGCTTATATTCTGCAGGTCATGATAAAAATGCAACCTTAGAACACTTAGTGTTTGTAACTGTTCATGCATAGAATTCCACAGTTAGAAACCTTTCCTATGAGATTTTTTTTCAACTTTTTATAGGATGAAGTCTAACGCTTTTATATCATAGGATAATGAGCTTTGTTTTCCAACAGAAGGGAAAGAGATTACAGGATGTGTTATTAAAGAATGTGAAACTTCCATGAGGCCATTTTTAAGGAGAAGTAAATTCTAAAGAAGGGCAGAAATGCAAAACTTGAGCCCAGATATTTACACACTGGTAAACCAAACTGTTGTTCCATGCTCTGTCTGCAGCTTATACATATGAAGATGTATTCAGCCTTCTGACTTATGTTATTTACTAGAAAAGAAAGAAACTAATAAGTATTTTTGGAGTTTTTCTATTCATTACTACACAGTGGAAACTCCTTAGTTTAGTATTTTTGCCAGAGTCACATTGGCATATTGACCTTAACTGATGATGCTTTACAGCCATCTAACTAATTTTCAGCCATACTTTGAAGGACGTAATAGTATGGAACTAAATTTTTTTCTAAAAAATAATGAATTGTTCAATGTTAAGCACTCCAATATATAGAAAGGGCTAGGATGAAATGACTACAGGAAAAATAATTTATGTCTTTCTTAAAAAAAAATAAAAAATGTTATTATTATATACTGCATATTTAAAGTAGTTAAATTACTATAAACAGGAGTATGCTGAGAATTGTAACAAGAAAAATCTGTGTGCGTTTAAAATGCAGCTAAGGTTTTCTCAAGATATATTGTTTTAAATCTTTATAGTTTTATTATTCATTATTTATTACAGTGTGAAATCTTTTACCAGGAAGGAGAAAGTTATTAGGATGTTTGATATCTCTGGTTTTTTTTACAGTAAGATTATGAAAGTATTACATTTTAAGTGTAGTAGTTAACTGCTATGACATACACAAATTCCTGTCTCTTCATCAGAGGAAAATTTATTCTACTTGAAATGATTAACCATACTGAACCTAATGTACCTTGAGAGCTAGTTATGAAAGTCAGTGATTTAAATGCCATTCAGCTGTAAGGTAATGGTTTCTACAGTGAGATGATATAAGCATTGATACAGAAATCACAGACAAGGAGCAGGGGAAATATGTACACGTATAAAAACATTTCCTAACCTGCTGGCCAACCATGATTTTTTTCTCCATTTTTTCAGCTGATTTATGTTTGATTTGAGCTCAATTATTATGCTTAAGGAAATTCAAGCAGATTCTGTACTTAAGCTAGACAATGTTCTGAAGAAATTTTCAAGGTTATAGCATCAAATTTTTAAACTTTTTTTTATGTAGAAGAGAAAAAACTAGGGAAGTTCTCTAAGAAGACAAGAATATGTACTCTAGGTGGTAGTAATCAGTTGGCTTACCAATTTTCTCAGAGGCACTCGGTTTTATGTATAATCTGAGATATTTTTTTCATTAATTTCTGATGTCATCAAGAATGAAGCAGCCCATGGAGATGATAGATGCCATCTATAATTTCTCCAAATAAAAGAAAGCAGGGAGAGAACTGTAAATTTTTATTGTTCCTAGGACAGCAAGTTAAAAGATATCTTGTCTTTGGAATTACGCTTACCCTCTTTCAACAACATTACCTTCTGAATGTAATTGTTGCTTAGAGATGTTTCATGGTAATTCGGAATTTTTTGACATTCTTGGACAGGGGCTCCTCTGTCAGAGATCTCTCCATCTTATCAGCTTCACCTTGATGCAAATTTTAATTTGAATGCAAAACCTATAGTGTTTTTTGCTATAATGTTTAATAGACGATCTTCAGTTTTAAGTTGTTTCTAATGGCTTCATAAGAATCCTGTCTTAAATTTACACTAGCAGCTATTCTTTGTTAGTAATGTCAGGAAAAATATTCAGAAATATTCCACTTTGGTTTTCCTTGGCAGAATTTAAACAATAGATAACAATGTGCAAGACGCAGAAAAGTCTCTTTTATGGACAAAGAAGTATGTTCTGCCAAGCAAATCATAGTGGGCACTTTAAGCAAATTTTACAAGTAGGTAGAATAAATATGGTGCTATATGATACATATTTTATGAGACCGCAGGCCCTTACATATTTTTTCATAAATTTTTTAACATGTGCAATTTTCCACTCCAATAATTTAAAATGAAAAATGTTTTACCTCTATAGAAAATTAGTTAAAGCACTGAAAACCATTGTACAGATAAAGAAACTTTGTTTAAGACAAAGAAAATAGACTTTTTAAATGAAAAAACAAATTACATCATTTTGCTAAATTCTTGAAGTAGAAAAGTGCATAAGTAATTTAGAAGCACAGGTAGTCTTGGGTCAGTTAGGACTTCTTGTAAATCACTGTGATGTCTCAGAAAATACTTCCCATTGGTTGCAAGCATATTTAAGCAGGAGTCCTGAAATTGCTGCTGTAGATAAGACAAAATCTATCAAGACTTTCACTGACTGAACATAATAGAATTCAACTTTCCAGTGAAAAGCAGGTTGAATTGGCTGGCTGGTGTCCTCCAATAATGTGAAGGAGATTTATTTATTTCTAACTTCTTGTACTTATCCTGAAAACAGTTTGTGATGTAACTATGTATGAAGATGTGTGTTCTATCTGCTCAGAATAAATGTTATACTAGCTTAGGAAGAAGTAGACCAATGAAAATCATTTACTAACGTAAGATTTTTGTCTAATAAATTACTCCTGATGACCTACAGGTACTATATTCCAGACTGATTACAGTGATGAAAATCTAAGGATCCTATTACCTGTGAGATGAGGAATGAAGAGTAAAATTCCTTCTAACTTTAGCATGAAGAACATTAAAGTCCTAGAATGAATAGCATTTTTCAAAGTTTTCATTCCCAGTGTAAAACCAAAGCTATTTGTTTGTCTTGTCTTGCAAGACTAACTTAATAAGTGTTGTTAACTGTGATACATCCCTTCTGGAACAGGACCACAAACATTGCTGGTTGTTTTGAAGTATATGGTAAAGGAGAGCTGTGATCTCAGCTTTGACGGAAACTGTGATTAAATATTTTTACATTTATATAGATAACACATTGCAGGGAGAACAAAAGCATCTTGGTAGGACATTCGGTCCTAAAACATGTAGAATAGTGGCTTAGAAACTCAGTCACTGAAGATTTTTTTAATAGTCCTGCACACATTAGATCTTTAACAGGTTGTGGATTTCTCTAAGGTCTAATACAATGTGCAGACCATTGTCATGCCCAGTCATGAAACCTGATTTTTCAGACATGTTCCATGTAGTATAACAGGTCCCATATCATTTACCACTTCTGCATTATAGTTTATAATAAGAAACCTTGGAAACAGCCACTTGAAGACAAATATTAAAGGATGACACTGATTTATGTTGTTGTTGAGAAAGAAACTATGTGCAAAGGATTAGGAGCTGTGAAAATTTGTCTGTGGTGGATAAATAAGGTAATCCATGACCCAATACAGTGGTGAATGCACATTGTTGACCTGGAGATTTTTGTTTATATTTTAAAACTAAATATTAAGAGTAAAAAAATAATAAAAATAAATAAAAAGTAAAAAATCAGAAGAAAATAAGGTTTCTTTCAAGATTGTGAGCTTCCTAAATCTGGGAGTTGATTTTTGTTTATTATTTATTTTATCACAGTGTTCAGGAGTTCTTGCTATTGACTACTACCTTCTGTGCTTAAAAGTATGGAAGCAGAACTTCAGAGAGCTGGCAATCTAAGTATTTGTTAAGCGGCAAGATATGAAAATATTGAGACCCTAGAGTGCATTGAAGCCATCAGTATTGGTTAGCTAGGTAAACAGTTGTGTCGGTACAAAACAGACTAAACATACTTAGTTTTTGTAGGTGTTGCAAAACTGAATGTTTAAGTAGAATTAAAGAAGGAATAATTGGTGTGTTGCAACAATATGACAGAAAGAATAAAAGTCTTTGTGAGAAAATTTAAAATCAGATTGGGGAGAGTGTTATGGAGTCATCTAGTGCAACCCTCTGCTCAAAGTGAATAGTTAGCAGATGTATTCTATAAATTAAAGAAGTTTTGGAAGAATTTTGATATTGACTTAAAAGGTGTTGGTTGTGGTTGCAAAAGGTCCTGAAGGGTCTGTGCCTTCAAAGTGAAGACATTATTTATGATCAGTGTAAAAAATCTATGCAAGTCTGTGAAGGGATGTGAATAGATACAATGGACTAGAAAATAATCCTTACTGGAGCAGTCTAAAAAGACAGGAGAGGATTAATTCATTGTTTTTCCATACCAGATAATGGAGTGCTGCAGCTTTCGAGATATGACATAAAGCCTGGCTGAGAGTGTAGGTGGGATGGACAGTGCAAGTCATACGGTAATGATACTATGCGGAAAGGTCTCAGTCAAAGGTGGTTGCTGAAAGAAGGGGTTGTTAAAGTATGGCCCGATGGTCAGCAGAGTTACATTACAGAGTCTGGAAAAGAATTTTTGAAGGGTTTGCATGAGTACTGCTTATTCATGTTCACCTTTAGCTGATGATTAAACCTGTCTGAAGAGGTCTTAGAGGCAGTGTGTAAGGTTTCTGTTCAGAACAAACACACAGATCTTTGGGGGTTTGCAGTAGAGGTGGTGGATAATTTGTGGTGATGAATGAGATTGTAAGAGATATTGTGCTAACACAAGTTCTAATAATTATCAAGATTACAATTTACCCCTTCTTTTGTTATTTTGCTCTGAGAAATGGTCATATGAACTCTATTTCTACAAGGCATTGAGTTCCTTATATATTCCTTGATTTCTATGCTGTACTTTCCGTACTTCTTATTACTTATTATTGCTGATGATTACTTCCGGGTGATAGGTCACAGTACGAGGGTTGTGAGCAGAATTCAGCTGCTCATGTTAGTTCTTAAGAGAGCAGGAAAAAAATCTCTTTTTAAACTATGGTCAGTATTTCTGTGATATGAAGAAATGCTGAATGTGCTTGTACCTCAAGAGTGTTTGCTATTGATCACCTCCAAAGATTTATTCTTACAAATACTACTACTTGGAGTGAGGACATTCCTACAAGCCTTATGCATATTCTTCTTTTTGTTGGCTTTTTTTTTAAAAAAAGCAAGTGTTTATCACTAACAAAAGCATTAGACATGAAGTCTGTTGATTGGTCTGTTGATAACTGCTATTTTGTACAACAAACTAACCAAAAACATTATAGCAGTAATTGTTGGTTTTTAATTAAATATTTATTTCCCACAAGTTCACAATTATTTTTGAGTGGATAAATCATTCTCGTAGCAATTTTATGATCTTCCAGTTCCCAGGCATTTTGTATTACATTACAGAGCAACCTGAAGAAACAGAGACTTTGGGGGTTTTTATACATTTTTGAATAAGACCACAAAAGTCCTTATTTCAGTTGAAATGGAAATTCATTTTAGCAAGTGATTCCTTTGGAGGCATCTGACATTTCCGTGTAGTAGTTACTGTTCCCTCAAAGGATCCTGTTTATGACTCCCAAGTATCTACTCTAGTAATGATAACCTTTTCTCGTTTTAATGCAAAATGAAGAGATTTATTTAGCTCTGAAATAACATCAGACATATTTCATCAAAAGTAACAATCATACAGTAAGACACAGCCATAAATTTTCAAGGTGTGTAGATCTTAATGTTTATTAAATACAGGAAATTTCATCTTCTGAGTTTTACTTTAAATTTTTATTACTAAATTTCTATTTCTAAATTCAAATTATGTTCTGGGTTTTGAGTTTCTATTAAAGTCTTGCAACAATGTGAACAACTGGAGCACACTTGCTAAATGTTGTTATTTAAACAATAAGCAAACAAAAAAAGTTTGGGGAAAACCTTTAACAGAACTAACTAAAATAATGTTATCTTTACTAACGTTGTCAGGCAGTATATGATTTTTCATTTGTCGAACTGTCTTTGAGACAAATTTTTGCAAGAGAAAAAGAGGGCTGTGTTTTGGGTCTTGTTCTATTTATTTCTTTATATTTTAATTCTTTTTCTATTTTAAATAATTATCTTTTGAAAAGTAATTTTAAATTATTTATGAACACTTCCTATATGTTCTAAGGATAGAATTCTACACCAATTTTTCAACTTCTGAACAAAATATTTATTTTTTCATTCGTAGTCAAGAGGACAAACTTGTCCTGAAGTCAACTTGTCTTGAATCAACTCAAATTTCTTCCAGCTCTCGCATCAGCTCAAACAATGATTAGCAGCACTTCTTGATATTTCACACTTGCTAAAGATATGTCTGATTGGTTTGGTCATCCTCAAAATTTTCTTTCATTCTTGTAGTTACATCCTTGCACTTCATCTGTAACCTGTCTCTTTGATAACTCTGTGTGTATGTAAATTATTCAGCTTAATGTGAATATGGCCAAAAAAATTCTTAATCTGTCTCCCCAACCTTTTTTAAATTTAAGGTCTTCCTTAGTTGGTGTAAGCAGAACCATAATCCTGTTTGTAATTCAGACTTGTAGTTTGGAAGCCATCTGCAACTCGGAAGGCTTAACAAGTGTAGAGGATGAAAAAATAAAGTTAAAAAAAAAAGTCTGTATTGGGAAAGAGAGCATGAAGAAGGTCTGGAATTTATGCATCTTTCTTGACTCGTCTTTGCTTCTCTCTCGATCTTTTGCCAACCTCATGTTAGCAGCATATGAAAGTTTGGGGTTTTTAAACCATCCTAAATTCTCTGTATCTCTTGGTAGATCCATAAGCTGTCAGATGCTTTCGGAGTTTTTAAGAGGCAGAACTATAAGCATTAGAAATCTGCTACTAGAAAGTCCTTGCTTCTCACCTTTGCATTTAAAGAGAAAAGTTTGTAAATTTCAGTATCTATTTCTCCTTGCCAACTGTCAAGTCAGGATCTGGAGAAAAAAAATTGTAAGGAAACGTTATTCTTTCCTCAGTGGTCAGCTTATACTAACCAGACTTACTCCACAGCAAAGAGGGTTTGATATTTTCTAAGAAAATATTAGAATCTTGCCAATTATTTGCTGTTCTACTTAGTTCCATAATGTGCAATGGAATAGTCTGATTCTTATAATTAAAATTTTTGTTCATACATTTTTTAAAACATATAACTGTGATGAACACCTAATGTTTCTCTTATGTCCTTCTCTACGAATACTCCATGCTGCTAACAAACTTGTTGGAAAATCTGAAGTTTGTATTTGGTCATAATCTGTGACTCTTAAACTTAACACACCTGTGTGTAAATATTTTGAATCAGACTCAAAATTGAAAACCTGCTGCACCACTTAATGTATAGTTGAAAGGCATTTGTGGACCTTTCAAACCTTGGTTGATTTTTTTGGCAATTTGACAAGAACCAAAACATTTTAAAGTCTTATTTTATGTAATCATACAGGATGCACATTATCTAAAATGATAAAATTTTTTTTAGTAAGAGGGTACTATTTTTAGATGACCCTAGAATGCAGTTGTGATGATAAAAGGAGTTGAGAGAGTACTTTACAACATTTCAGATGGTAATACAAATTTTTATGAAAAATATTATCAGCTTTTTGTGTCAGTGGTCTTTAAAATATGTCCTTGAATGATAATATGCAAGACATTCATGGTAATTGGTATCTGGGATTTTCCAGAAGGCATTTGCCATTGTTTGCCATTGTTCACTTTGATTTTGTTTATCTAAGGGTCCTTTATATAAGAAGAAAAACTTTTGTCTTAGCACTAGACAATTGTCTAGCTTGTTCATTTTACATTTACAGCGTGAGTGCCCTGTAGAGCATCTTAAATGTATTTAATGCAAATAGAACATGGCAGCCTGAATCACTAATTATTAAAATCAGTAATTTAGCTAATAAGCTAAGAGAAGTGTCCAATGGTGCAATCCTTCACAAAGGGGAAAGATATGACACTGACAATAGCAGAAATTCAGTTGCTTATTAAATAATGGTATAATTTAATGAAAGAGAAACTTAAATCTGAAAATACACAAAACCACTGAGCTAGTTGTCTCAATATTCAGTTACCTAGTTTGTTCACTCACACATTTAGTTTCTTTGTTAAGCTTGTGATTTGCTTGGAATTTTGTTTCCTTTAGTTTAAAGCCTTTTTACATTGAAGTAATTTGTCTGAATTGCGGATTCAGGGTGAAGAGTGTTTTCAGAAATGAAATTACTTCTCTGTATGAAATATTTTTGCTATTTTTGCCCACAGCTAGTAATATAGACCTACAAGGGTCTTGGATTCATGCACTTACTTGACTTGTACTGAATGCACCCTACTGAGTCATGGTAAATCCGGTATATTTTAAAAGCTTGAGATTGGTTCAAAATATTTGTTCAACTCTACTAAAGCAGTAGGACAAGTGAAAAACAAACACTAATTTTCCTCATAAATACAATTAGGCTAAATTTACCTTGTAAGCATTAATTGCAAGATCTTTAATTTTCTAATAATTATAAAATTTTTATTTCTTACAAATCCTCTATGTATTTTCAGTTCATGTTTTAAACTTCTGATTTTCATATGCTGTGACTGTTCATCTGGTGTGACACATGAGCAAACGATGATGCTAGTTAAGAGCTTCATAAAATTTGCCAGTTCCTGATTACACCAAGAGGAATCTATGGATTTCCTCATTCTATAATCTTTTGACAGGAATGGGAGGAATTTGGACTTTTCCTTCACTTCTTCCATGAAGGCACCACAGTGTTGCTCAAGTCATTATTCTCTTTCTCAATTACTGCAAAATGATGTAATTTTTTTTTAAAAAATGTAAATTAAGTGTATTGAGCTGTACTCCTATCTATTTCTTCCCCATTACTTTGTCAAGTAACAGCTTGAATTTGTCTTGGCAGGTGAGTGATGGATCAGTAGACATGTTTTTGCAAGGGAATGAACACATTTTGCACAAGAAGTTTATGTAATAGGGTCATAAATGTGTAAAACATAAAACCAAACCAAACCAAAGCATAAGAAACCACTGATGTCTCACCTTACCCATTTAGAGAAATGGAGGTAGGAAATATTGTCTGCTAATCTTTTCCTTCTATACATTTGAAGTGATCTGACCTCAATTCCATGGTGCCAGTTTTGTTTTGGGATTGATGAACAAAAGCATTATAGTCTTCAAACCCAAATCAGTCAGTCAGAAATTAAATAAAATCCACAACTGAAGTTGCTTCAAAGTGCCTTACTACAGCATTGAAAATAAATATTCTGCAAGTATTTTGTGTGTGTTAGTTTTAAATACTATAATGTTCCATGATATCTTTGTTTCTTAATCTACTTTAAACCGTGTTGCGTTTTCTGTGATATCAAAGTTGGTATTATTAGATCTATTTAATTTCTATTTTCACAAAGAAATATTTTAAAAGTTTTAGAGCTCAATATAACAACTGGCAATTATTGTGCATTTGAAAATACAAGCAGAATACATTTGGTGACCTGCTCTTGAAAGTAGCAAAACACCATCTGTGATGTGACAAAAATATTTGATCTTTCGTCCATGGGAAGAAGTTGAATGAGACACCTGGATTCTTTACAGAGCTCTAAACAAAGTCAGGGGAAGTATTTGAAGAATGTCTATTTTGAATTTGGGAATTTGCTTAATTGAGATATGTAGTAAACTTTGCCTGGAGATTTCAATACATATAGCTTTAATTTGATATTTTCTCTGATTACATAATAAATCAGATATAAGTATGGTGATCTCTTTCTTTTTGTTGGATTGTTTTTTATTAGTATACTTTATTATATTGGAATGATATAACTACTGATAAGCAGCTGCAATAGAGGTTCACTCTAGAACTGTTATTCTGTTTATACAGCCCACAGTAACATAAAGGTAAAAGGAAAGATGCATTATAAGTCATGTACTTTGCTTAAAAGTGCCAATGGTTACACAGTACTTTTCACTGAGTAAAAACTGGCTGGATGGCTGAGCCCAGAGAGTTGTCATAAACAGAGCCAAATCCAATTGGTAGCAGGTCACAAGCAGTGTTCACCAGTGCTTGTTGGGGGCAGTCTTGTTTGATATTTTTATCAGGGATCTGGATGAGGGGATTAAATGCTCCATC
Source organism: Tapera naevia (assembly GCA_033556795.1). Classification (NCBI taxonomy): domain Eukaryota; kingdom Metazoa; phylum Chordata; class Aves; order Cuculiformes; family Neomorphidae; genus Tapera; species Tapera naevia. The sequence goes on along the minus strand of JAUMJJ010000172.1, from coordinate 7,707,715 downwards.
AGTAACTTTGCAGATAACACTAAGTTGGATGGGAATGTCGATCTGCTCAAGGGTAGGAAGGCTCTGCAAAGGGGTGTGGACAAGCTGGATCGATTGGTTGAGGCAAATTGTATGAAGTTAACAAGACTAAGTGTCAGGTCCTGCACTTCAGTCACAACAGCTCTATGCAACACTACAAGCCTGCGGAAGAGTAGCTGAAAAGCTGCCTGATGGAAAAAGATCTGGGGGTGCTGGTTGACACGCAGCTGAACATGATCCAGCAGTGTGCCCAGGTGGCCAAGAAGGCTAACAGCATCCTGGCTTGTATCAGAAATGGTGTGGCCAACAGGACCAAGGAAGTGATAGTTCCCTTGTTCTTCAGCACTGGTGCGGTCACACCTCGAATACTGTGTTCAGTTTTGGGCCCCTCACTACAAGAAGGACATTGAGGTGCTGGAGCATGTCCAAAAAAGTGCACCGAAGCTGGTGAAGGGTCTGGAGCACAAGTCTTACAAGGAGCAGCTGAGGGAACTGGGGATGTTTAGTCTGTAAAAATGGAGGCTGAGGAGAGACCGTATCAGTCTCTACAATTACCTGAAAGGAAGTTGTGGTGATTTTGGGGTTGGTCTCTTCTCTTAAGTGACTAGTGATAGAATGAGGAGAAATGTCTTCAAGCTGAATAAGGAGAGGTTTAGATTGGATATTAGGAAAACTTTCTTTACTGCAAGAGTGGTCAAGCATTGAAACCAGTTGCTCAGGGAAATGGTAGACTCACCACCCCTGGGGTGTTCAAAAATATGTAGACATGGCACTTTGGGTCATGGTTTAGTAGGCATGGTGGTGTTGGGCTGGTGGTTGGATGGATGAGCTTAGAGGTCTTTTCCAACTTTAATCATTATATGATTCTGCACTGATGAAGTATAAGTTGTACAGTCTATTTTGGAGAATAACTAACACACACAACAGAATTCATGGCAGTTGAGTTTTGGAATGCACCACTTGCCAATTTAAAGAAAAAAAATGAAAAGCCTGTTACTGCAGAGACAAAGAGATTTTGTGTACAAAGTCTTAGGTGGGAGCTGTTTTGATCTCCTCCGGTGCGTTGTCTCTTGAAAACTGCACTAAAAAAATGGATGGTAGAGGCTGACTACTGATGAATGAGTAATTTTTAGGGATTACTGGTAACATTTTTACCATGTGCTCTAAAGGAATAGTAAATATCATTAAGCTTTGAAGGTCTTAATGAAACTCTGATTCTTCTCCACATTTCAAAAAGTCCAGGCTAAAAGCAACACGGAAGGATACCATCAAAGCCTGATGGATACCATACCATTACAGCAAAGCTTAAATAAGTCAGACAAAATCTGTGCACATATTTTGGAAAAATATCATTATTTCAGTTTTCAGTCAGAAATTGCTTATTGATAAATACACCTGTAAGTCTAACACATGGATCTGTCTGTAAAATAGACTATGAAACAGGAGAAAAAAAAAAAAAGGTGCTTACCCAGAGGACTAGATGGTGAAAACTGAATTTCTGGATTTCTTTTTATGTAGTCTGCAATTAAATTATGTTTATGCACTCATAGCATTGACATTAATACTTATGAAATTAGAAAGTCAGTGGCCCTAAGAGTTCAAATGGATAAATTGGATAGACTAGTCATTAGATAGGGAAAATCTGTACACAGAGTGATAGTTTGCCAATATAATGTTGAAGTGGGTTTTAGGTAGGAGGAAAGACAAAGAAAGATGAAAAGTAACCTAAAGCAGAATGCAAGGAACATAAAGAGAGAAATAATACCTGAAAGGCAAGCATAAGATATTAAATATATTTTTACTCTTGATACTCCGCAATAAATTATATCATATTTGCTGCTACAAAATGAAATGAAGGTTGATGCATTTTCTCACTCTCATTGTATTTCCATATTAGTGCAACAATTCATGCTTTGATACAAGTCTTATTATATTCACAGTGCATATTTCTCCACACTGTCTTATCTAACAGGAAATTCACTTTAGCACCCTCTCAACATCTCCAAAGGCATCTTGTTTATGAAGATTGCTCAGTAATATTTCTTTGAAAAGTGTGCATAACTGGAGCAAAAAATATCTGCGTCTGCTTAGTATCTCTGAGTGAACTTTCACACAATGTGACTGTTGTGGAGGTGCTTGTAAAAAACCATTAAACCATCTTACTTGGTCTATTGACTTATTTTTTTTTCTTATCTCTAAAGAAGCTGCATCACATACAGACACTTTGATTTATGTTGTCTGATTTCATACATTTCCGTGCTTCCAGTTTTAGACTTTTAAATGAACCTTAGCATCAGATGCATCCTTTACTGAGAGGGAAAAGGGATTCCTTTCTGACATTTGAAATTCCATTCTCCTATGTTCATTGTAGACTTCAAACAGTATTCCCATCTTAAATAACCTTGGACATTATTACTGGAAGCACAGAGTTCTCACCTGAGATATAACACTATATATACACATTCACTGTGGTTTATTGTTTTGATTACATATCCAGGATATTTTTCTGGTAAAATTAAGCAAAACCAATCAGACAAAAAATTATTTGCAAATGCGCTTACACAAATAATATATATGCATACATTAATTATTGCCTTTCTTTGCAAATCAGTAGTATGAGATTGACCTGCATTTTTTCTGTCTAGCCATAGATTTGTTGCAGTTTTGCTAAATTAATAAGTTTGATATCTACAGTCAATGTTGTCTCTAAAGCAGTACTGCTCTTCAATTGCATTTCTCATCACATGCAATGAAAGAGGTTGTTTTGGTGGCTATTTTGAAACATGGGGAGTTTATCTACCAGTAGAAATGCTCACAACTGGATATTAAAAATACAAGTGCTCTCATTTTGTTGTGCAAGTGCCAATGACAGCCTTCCTTCCTGATCTTCTATTTTTTGATAATACCTCAAAACCATGAACTATCTGTATAGCTACAAATGATTAGAAGTGCTTCTTTAAAATGATACTTTGGATTTATGTTTCTCATTTTCCTATGAGCAATTAAATCTTTCAAATTGAAGAATTTCTTTTAATACATTAGTATTTCTTTGTCCACAAGAAATCCAGATGTGCTGTCTGTCTCCTCACAGTCAACAGCCTTAGTCAAGAAGCAGATTGAAAAGCAGATGAAAATATTTTTACTGAGGATATAATGTTAAAGGCCTTCTATTACTAGCTAGTGAGGATATTCAGAGTTGTGTCTTACTGAGGTGCCACATGTTAATGATGACACTTAGTAAAATGTCTTGTGAAAAATTACGCTGTTTCACTAAGATGCCATTTTTCACTCCTTTTTCATGAATCTCTGTAATATTTCCCATGCAACTTGCATTTACACACGGATGTGTTGGGTTGTGCTTTTCAAAGCCCTCTTCCAACAAGGAAAGAAACTCAATCCATCTGGGAAATACTCGTACTACTCTGAAGGGAATCTCTTGCACAGTGTAACTCTCTTTCTTCTTTTCTATTTGCCTGTTGATGTGAATACCTGTGAGTATTCTTACTTGAGGTATTGTGTCTCCCAAATTGCAGTTTTATATGAGAGAGTCTTAGAATCTCTATGTGTTAAGAAATGTATTTTATAGCAATTTTGTGAGATGTTTTAAATGTAATAGGGACCTGGTAAGTGTTTTCTGTGTGTCTGTCTCTCCATGGCCTCTCTGAAGATTGTAAATCACAGTCACATCTTCATTGAAACAGCTGTTGAAATCTTTTGAGTTTGAATTTATGTAAAGATTATCTCCATGATTTAAAAACAAGACAAAACAAACCACAAATAAATCCCCTTTCCTAATAAAAAGGAAGCTGCTCCAATGTACTGGTTTTGGCTGGACTAGAGTAAATTCTCTTTATAGTAGCTGGTACAGTGTTACAGCTTGGATTAGTGACTAAAACAGTGTTGATAACACACCAGTGTTTTAGATATTTCTGACAGCACTTACATAGTGAGTAGGCTGGGGGTGCAAAAGAAATTGGGAAGGGACATAGCCATCCCTCAACTGTCCAAAGGGATATCCCATGCCATATGATGCTGTGCTCAGCAATAAAATCTGCGGGGAAGAATGAGGAAGGGGAGGCGTTTGGAGTTATGGCATCTATCTTCCTAAGTAACTGCTGTGTGTGATGGGACCTTGCTTTGCTGGGGGTGGCTAAATCTTTGCCTGCAGATTGGAAGCAGTGAATGAATCCCCGATTTTGCTTTGTTTGTACATGGCTTTTGTTTCAGCTATGAAACTTTATCTCACTCTATGATTTTTCTCACTTCTGTACTTCCAATTCTTTCTCCGCCCTATGGCAGCAGGGGAGTGAGAAAGCAGCTGTGTGTGTCTTGACTACCTACTTCACATTTTCACCAACTAGCTACCTTTGGCTGTCTCTGGTGTTTGTCAGAACTCTTCACCAGCAGATTCGAATTGTTAATGCAATACAAAGCTGTACTGGAAACCTTGTTCTCCTCCACCACCACCCTCTGATTGTTTGCAAGTCCTTTTCTATTGTTTGATAAGTGATGTTAACAAGAGTCACGGGTTGTGCAAGTGACTAGGAAGTGCTCAGGTGTTCTTCGTGATTACCTCATGTGGTGACAATGAGCCACTGGATTCGCACTTACTTGCTTACACTGGGAAACAGAAACATAGGCAACAAAATAAGTAACAGCTCAATATTTTTTGTGTTCTCCACATATTTAATTTTCTCTCTCTGTTTTGCTATCTGCTTCAGTCTCAGAAAGGGGAGCTATGTTGCCATATATGAGTTTACCAGGATTGTACTTCAAATTGTTTACCCTGTATGTCTGATTGCATATGTGGATGTAATTTAAGCCTCAAAATATTTCAGTAACAGTGGTGTAATTAAAATAATAATCACTGGGTTTACTTGTAAGGGAAATGATAGTCTAGCTACAGATGTATTTGAAAAACAATATAAAAACTCATATAGTTTGCTATGAATCTTCAATTATGTTCAATGCTACTTTAATAAAACTCAGGTTTTGTTTTATTAACAAAAAATACTGGGGTAGTATATATTTCTTGGTTGCTCTCAGTGGAAGCCACCTTTAGAAAACTATAAACTGTTAGTCACTGAATATATTTCTGATCCTTATTATTGTTTTAATTTGATTTTTTTTTTCAGGGTCATCTTATGTACCCTGAAATTGCTTTTTTTTAACTCAGATTCTCATAGCTAGCTTAGTCTGAAAGCTAGAGACCAAATAATTGGGATTTCTGGGACTCAGTGCTTACAAAGAGTAGGGAAAGTAAAAAAAACAAATTGATGATTCTCAGTCTTTCATATGGGGCTCCTAAAATAAAACCACTAGCTACCTAGGAATGCCTGATATGCAAACAGAACAGATCTTAGTCTTTTTCCCAAGTTGTTTTCTTTAGGTCTCCAGGAAGATGCTTCATCAGTCAATCTTCCACCTGCAACCTTTTTCTGGCAGTAATTGTTCTCTTTCTTTTTTGTAAAGAAATGAGCACAACTCACCTTACTCACTTTTTTAGAACATTTTAAAAGATGTTTAAAATACAACAGCGTGTTATAAATTATTTTATAAAAATAAAATCTTTTTCTAAATATAAATATGCATATATCCCTTATTTGGCAAGGGAAGTTGAGTCACAACCACTTCTCTTGCCAAATACTAGAAGAGGGTTTTGTGCGGCCTGACATGAATAGAATTTCAGCAGGCTACTGCAACAGCCCAGCTCCAATTGAGCAGTGCTGAAAGAGAAGTGATAGAGACATACGTTCCTCTTCTTCAGATTGCCTTAATTGCTAGCTCTGACATGTATGGCATTGAATCTATTGTGTGTTAGCAGGATTATAACCACGCCTGTGGGATTTCCAGGTATCAGCAATTCATCAATCATTGCTTATATGAAATTTGTCAGCTGTGTAGCCTTCAAATGATAATTCTAAAAGAGAGGAGATAGCTTATTATGGAAGAGGGTCTTTAGAAAAAAAATTAGTCTGTTGAAACCTTGAAGCAATGCAAACAGTTATAGTTGAGACTTTTGCAGACTGTTCCAATCCTCCTAATACCCATGACTTTCTTTCACAAATATATTTACACATAATGTAGGCAAGATAAGCAAAATACACCCACCAAAGGGTGGACATGAGAACTCAGCCCCTTTCTAGATGGATTGTAGGAACAGTTTAGTACTCTAAACCCATGGAATTTTGCAGTGTAAGTAAGCAGGTCATTCTTTTATTTCACTTTAGCTTAAAGACCTACAGAAAGTAGAGACCAGAGACAAGTGTTTATAATTTTAAGAAAGGTAACATACTCGTAAGAATTCCTCACTCTGTTAGAAATTCCTATGTGCTAGACTTTAGTGATGTGCCTTATTGCATTTTCTGTTTTTCACTTTTTCTTTTTGTCTTTTGCCCCTAGTAAAGTATTTTGCAAGAATGTGAGCTAATAAATGTAAGCTAATAAATCTGTATTTGCTTCACACAGATGCAATATCTGAGTGCAAAACAGCTCTCTGTGATTGAGATCAATTGAAAGGACAAGGAAATTAAAACAGTGATGTTAATAGTAACTGCTTTAGAATTCAAATATTTTAATTTATCTGGATTAGCTACAACTTTCAGCACACTGAACCTGACTGTCCATTAAGTCTTTGACGCTGAAATGCAGGGGAATTTTAAGGTGGAATTTATAAGTTCGGAAATCCTAACTATTTCTCGTAGTATTACCCAAATTAAAGGCATCTCTACATTTGAGTTTTCTACTTCAGGGAAAATGCTGTCTTAATATAAATGAGCTTTTGTATTGGTTTTGTTGTTTTTTTGAATCCTTCTCTCCAACTCTGTGTGCAAGGAATGTGACAATAACAACCAGCTTTAGAGGATATTAATGAGAAACAGAATGAAATGAAAATAGAAGTGTATTCCTACTAAATATCAACAGGTAGAAACAAACGCTAGGCTTCCTTATTTGACAATGAGAATTAACTTTGAGTGACTGAGCCAGGTTAAGTTGCTGTAAACTTGTAGATAACAGCCCAAAGACTGCGTCAACAAGTAATTTAGTTAATTTTTCCTTCTTCTTGGATTACTTTGTCCCCTTAGAGCCACATCAGTTGTGTCCTTTGTTTTTTTCTTTTTTTATTTTTGAAGTGTTTCAAAGGCCTTCTGAAGGTCTAATGTAACTTTCAATGATAACAACATGAGGGAAAAAGGCCGGGTCTATAAATACATTTAAAAAGGGATGTCAACTAAATCTTAGCTGACATAGGCATATGTCTACTGCATTTACTCGAGTGTCCACAAGTTAATTGTTAAAGTTTTATAAGCACATTCATTTGCTTATACAGAAGTACATCTTGTTGCTGTGTTTGCCAAAATACAAATGAAACTTACTGTGCATAAAGTAATCTCATAAACTGACAGCATTTCTACTCTCAAAACTTACTGAAATATGTACAGGCCTTATGTCCTAGTGAAGAGGTTGGAACGGTTTCCTTGCCCTAGTCCCTTTGCTTAAAATCAAAGTCAATAAGCAATGTGTTCTGGTTCTTTTCTTCTGCTAAAAAAATTGGGTTAAGTCATTTATGAAGGAGCTATCATATCTCCTTTAACTGCTGACATTGAGAGGTGGAAAGTCTTTACGCTGTGTTCAGACATGAGCTGGCAAAACTCCCAGCGAATCCTCTTTATGCTGGAACAGGAATGTTTATCCAAGTGTATTAAATGAAAACTTTAACCAAAAATACATTCCACAATATAGTGATGCTATCAGAGAACAGCATGATACATGGATGAAACCCTCTTATTTGTTGAGCTCTCATTGTTTCTAGGGTTGCCAATTTAATACTTACTGATCTTCTTATTGCTAGAAGAACTCAGAAAGTAAAGGCAATGGGAAATAAGAATTCACAAAATGCAAATGTAGTCTACACTTTTCGAACAATGTATGTTACATTTCACTCACACGCTCTATATTTAATGTCTCTAAATGGGTTTTTTGGACACACAGTATTGTCCTTCATACGTGGTTTTTCTGTTCTATTTGAATGTATTAATTTTGTTTCATAACAGATAGAAATATGTAAGAATTAAAAAGTTACAGCTACCTATGGACCTACAACCCACTTGACACAGACCCAGAGTTTTTCTGATGTTTGACCAGAGTTTCCTGGAATTACAATTTGTGATCATTGCTTCTTTTCCTGTCTTTGAGCACCGCTGAGAAGAATCTGGCTCCATCTTCTTTACTTCTCTCCACCATAAGTTTATATACAGTGACAGGATTCTCCTGATCATACTCTTCTCAACAAATGGTCTCCTACCCATTTGTTGCACTCACATTTCTCTTTTGCACAAGGAGGGTAGTGCATCTTCTGTTTAAGTCAAGAATTTAGTATTAGTCTAGCTGAAATCTTAGCAGTCTAATCAAAAGATTGTTAGTAGTCCAGTTGCAGCATTGCTAGGACTTAGAATTTTAGGAAAATATAGGTATAATTGATATACACAAACTTCTGAGTAGCTACCACTTCCTGTTATGCTTGCCTTTCTTCCACTGTCCCCTAGGTCCTGAGACTGGTGACTTGGGACTGGCAACAGGCAATGGTAGGGCAAGTCAGCAGCATCTGAAGTTCTTTGCCAGAATGTGAAGTTGATGGTTTTTCATTGACATGTGAGACCCCACTTAAAGTTATTCCTACACGTTGCTAATGCACTCTACATCTTACTCTTTCTTCCTTGGTTCGCAGCTCTGTAGTGCACCCATATTTGCATTTCTTTGATAAAAACTAATTGACTGCTGCCCTGGTGCCTTTGGTGATTTCTGAGACTGCACTACAATGCTCCTGCTCTAATAATGCATCTGTACTCACCTACATTGTGCTTTATGCTACAGTCATGCGTAGGTCATTCTACTCATAATGACTAATTGCTATTTCTAGCCATCTCTTACAAACCCCATATGTAACAGTACACACCACACACATCTATGAAGCTAAAGAGAAGCTAAAACAAATTTGGCAATAGTCACCAGCACGTTAACAGCTGCCACAGACCAAATCACAGCTCCAGCAGACGAAGACAACCCCAAAATCTGAGATATCCCAAAGTTCACTAACAAGCCTGTGACTGGGTACAAGCAATATTTACTGGGCTACAATGACATAAACATTCTCCAAAAATCATTTCTGAGGAATATATAGTTGTAAAAGAGGAAAATATAAAGTGTTTTGCTATTTTCTTACTTTCTGTGATCATTTCTTAGAGTTACGTTAATAAACCCAATCCTCACTTAATAACAAGGTTTGTAATAAAGAAGAAAAAAGCCTTTCACATCAGAAAGGAACACTACTTATTCCTTGATTTTTGACCTTAGCAGAAATCTGATTGTGGCTATCTCAGTGATGACTTTTGTGTGGCTGCCTTCCTTTTTTTTTTTTTTTTTTTTTAAGGCATATTCCATTTATTAAATCTGACCCTTATCTGAACTTGCAAAATATGAAAGTGAGCATTTATTTCTGCAGCTATGCTGCCTCACGCTTAATTTTTCTTTGTACTGTTTGAATTTCTTAAGTGAAAATTCCTTGCACCTACTCATGTTATGTTCTCACGTTTTTAGTTGTCCTGTGATTTTCCAGATAATCTATTTCTACAGCTGCAGTAAGCACTGAAAATGCCATGTTAAACCATGAATAAACACACTCTTTTTCTATTTCTAAAAGCTATAAAGCCTAGCAGTCCTTTGCAATTTATAGTGTTACAAGTTATTTTCCCTTTAGACTGTAACTTATATGTTCTAAACGAATAAGGAAATTGGAAATTAAATAAAACTGTTTGGTCTAGATAATCAAGCAAGAAAACCCTCCTACAGCAAGGATTTCTTTATTCCCTTGGGATTTTTATTAATGGCTGGTGAAGTTTCTTTGGAACCTAAAGATGGGAGATCTTACTAGATGAGAGAAACAGGTCAGCACTGACCTCCAATATCAGAATGTGTCACAGTTTAATTGGTACAATGAAGTTCACACACCCATAACCACCCATTGAAGTGGACTAAGTCATAAGGAAAATCCATACAAAATTCTACCCATAAAATTGTGCCATAAAACCAATATTTTGAGACCATTTAAAATAAAAAGGAGCATTAACTTCTAAATAGGCCTATGGACATTTCAACTTATCAATCTTTATTAAATAAATACTGTACTTAAAAACAATGGTAAGCAGTCTCTTATGCCTTTAGAAGTCTCGGTGTTAGATACAAAATTAGCCAGTGATAAAAATATGAGTTAGGAACTTGGATTCTAGGTTGGTCTGAATAAATCAGAACTTGGTCATATTATTTTTTAGCCTATTTTATTTTTATTTTGTGCAGAGAAACCAAATAACTACCATATCTGTCACTGATCATGTGTGCTTAATTTTCCCTAAAGCATTCTGTCTCATGAAAACATACCATTAAAATGCTACTCTAAGGAAAATTGATTTATTTAAATGTAAGGTAATATTACAAAAGCTTTTACTATAGCAGTCACTATAGCTTGGGGGGGGGGTTGAGCATTGCGTTAGCTATTTAACATAAACATTGGGGTTTTTTGTCCATTTTTTTCACATAAGTGAAATTTAAAACACAGGATACCCATGGTAAGCAGCATTTTAAGGGTTCAGAGGGCTCTGCCCTTGTGCTTCCTGCTATGGAACTCAGTTTTTTGTTCATTACTTGTTTTGAAGAGAAGAATTAATCACTGAGCATAACTATGAGATGACTGAAACTCTTTTTATTTAACAACTTTAGAAAATCAACTATGATCATCTTCAAGATAGTTCCATTCTGAGTTGACAGACAGTTATATAAGATGCTTTCAATGTTCAAAGGGATTCCAATGATCATTTTCTGAAAAGCTACTGAGAATCTCTTGTTTTGCCTTACACATGTTCCACCAACAAAAAATTAGTTCCTTTCAAAACTGATTTGACCATTGGGATCTTGTCACCGTAAGCCTCAGTCAATAACTGAAAATTTCCATCACAGATTTCTTCATTTTCACAAGAAACTTGATATTAACTCACTGTTCACTCTTGAACACCAACATTTTCCAACCAAGGGTAAGAAGACCTCTATATTTGAACACACATCCACTCGAGCTGAGTGAAGTGATTGAGCTCAGTCTTCTGTCACTGTGACAGGTTAGAATGCATTCTATAACCATCTCTTTGTCTCTCCCCTCCTGTTCTTGGTTCCCAAGCTGTAAGGTTACTTTTTTTGTATCTGACCTCATATGAACAGAAAAGATATTTTAAGCATTTTTAATCTCTCTTCTGCACCTTAAACCTTATTATTGGTCTTTAGTAACCTACATCACATATGTTTTCCTTTAATTACTTCATAGGTTATAACTCTCATTTGTGTCTGCTTGTAATTTCTTATTTTCCATTTCCTCTTCAAGAAAAGATATTTTTTGTAACTTTTCATATAGGGGAAAGATTTTCTCCTTTTATCTACTTTCTTATTTGCTGAAAAAGCAGAGCTGTTTTCCTCTTGCTGTATCAAGATGAAACTTAATTTCTCTAGGTTTCTGCTATTTCTGGCAATAAATTTGGGTTTAATTCCACAGACTTATAGGCAGTATTTTGAATAGGAAGTATTTTAGGCAAATGAAGACATTCTATGGAGGTGTCAATATGGTTCTTTGAGAAAGCTTTGTCTGTACATACCTCTGCAAAACTGAGGGTTTTTTTCCCCCCCAAAAAAAGTCATTTGTCTAATTTTACCATCTGATATCAGAGGAATTTTCTGTAAATAATATTTTCTCATCCATGTCTCTGATACCATGTGACCTTCTGTTTATATAGTAGGAACTAATTTGCAGTGAAAGGGTTGTAAAGACGTAGAGAAAAGATGGGGAAATAACAGCTGTGTGGGAACTGGTTGCCTGGAAGTAGAGAAGAGAACACAGTTACTAAGAGGAAACTATAAGGTATATATTAGATTACATTTAATACCCTATCAAATATGGAAAACCTCTACCAATAACTATAATGTGCTCATGTTACAATGGTATTTACCTGATATTTACAGGTAGCAAATAATTCTATTACATGTGAGAAGATAATAAGTTTTCCATTTTTCTTCTTAAGGCAGAAAGATTACACGGAACAAAAACAGAGAAACTCTCTTGTCATCCTGTTTGTATACAAATACAAAAATAAACTAGTGAGAAAATTTTGCTGAGGCAATAGGTTTCAAGTCTGAACACATGCTATACTATGCACCATGTTCTGTGTTCTGTGCAAATGATTAGTTGAGAATACATTACGGTTAGACATTGATAAATATATTTTAATTTTCAGACAAATATACATAAAACCTTATGGTTTTAAGGGTTTGTTAAACATTATAAAATGTACAATGTATAATCAGACACTTACAGGCTTTTTTCCAATTCTTAAATGTCACAAAGCAAGGGGATTCAGTCTATTTTGTACAAAGGAAATCTAAAGCAATGCTAGGAGACAGCATCAAACCTGCTACACCAGATATGGGGCTGCTTTTATGCATCTAAACCAGCCTGTGTGGCTGTCTTTCCTCCCTCATAGGGTTGTGGTCACAGAAATCAGCTAAAGAGACACTACTGAAAGGAGATCCAAATATCAAGGGAATGGTCATATGGGAATATTTAACTTTTGCACAATTCAAATGGTTCAAATAACTCTACAACTATGTTCATTTTAAACTAGATCCTTTAGAAAAATAACATTTTAGTTTCAGGTCAAGATTAAGGACTTGGGAAAGCATTACCATTTTACATTCAACACTGAACATTTAATGACTATTTTTAGACTGCAGGTCTATTAATGTGGTATTACTATCATAGCATGTATGTGTGCAACTTTTTTCTTCATAGTATCGGCATTGATGTATGATCATTCATATTTAACATTGCAAAAAGGCATTTAATGAGTTGTCTTATCATTTAAATATTCAAATATACATCTTTTTTACTTGAGATAATGTTGGGATTGTTGATAATTACACTAGGGAAAATATTGGGGAACTCAAATAGAAGGAAAAATTGCAGACTTCTCATGTCTTATCTATATACAAAACCTTTCCTAACAGAAATTTTAGGCTAGAAAGACTTGCTAGTGTCTGTCATTATTTTTAATATGGGTATAGAATGATGCACTGAAGAGAGGAGCATAGTGGAGAGAGATATTTAGAAGAGATATAAATGTTGATGAACACTGATGTGTGGGAAAGCTATTTCAAGTCAGGAAAACTAGAGGCATCTCTGGAGAGAGAGGAGAATCAAAGTTAGAAAGGCCCATGAAATTAAGTCTAAGTAGGAGTGTCAAGAACATTCAGAAAAGTTTACACACTGTTCATGCAGTTGAATTGTCTTTACTTAACAATATACTGTGAAAGACTTTACCTTGTGGCTTTGTAATGCACATTCTATTACTTTGTGAATTTTCACACAGAATCACACTGACCCTGGAATTGCTGAAGGAGGCAGTGAATATGCAGCATGAAACAGCAATAAGTCAAAATGTGTTCAAGGCTCATCCATTCACGATTCAACAGGAAGTTTAGAAGTCAACTCACTAAACATTATCAATATAAAGGAAGCCTGTATCCAATCCAGAACAGGATGCCTCTGGGGTTGCCTAGTCATAACAACAGAGTTTTGCTTTCCTTGTAAACTCTGCCATACCAATACCTTCACTGATTTCATTTGAAGTGACAAGCATCAGTGTTACTTCAGGTCACTGTAGTTTAGATTTTGTGGATCTTTGAAAATCTGAGTCTCAATGCAAGCAACAATGTTTGACGTAGGTTCATCCCTAATGAATTCACAACTGAGTTGACCTGATACAGACCAACTCTAAATGAATCAGAAGCATAAATGTTGTGAGAAATAATTATTGTAAAAAACAGGTAGGAAATCACATTTGTAATCCTATTTTTATGTATATTTATAGATCTGAAACTTAATGAAATAACAAATATATTGATGTGGATTTTTGACTTAATTAATGGGTCTCCTATTATGTAAGTAGTTCATCAAATTACTATGACCAGCATTTTAAAACTGTAAATTGTTTAAATTACTCCTTGATTTTCAATGTCACAGAATATGTGTTGACGTCAATGTCAAAGAATCTGTTTACAAACATTAACACGTATCTCTCTTATTTTAAAAGTGAAATTAAATAATTTCTAATTAAATAGAAAAACATTGATGCATTTTCATTCTCCAGTAACTAATTTAAATATCTAATCCCTAAACACAGACAGCCAAAGCAGAGAAGAGAAGTCTTATTTGTGACATTGGAGCCAATCCATGCTTTCTGAATGAAAGAAGAAAGCCTTTTAGTTGGCAGATATTAAAAAATTCATTGTATTTTTCTACTTCAGTACTTAGCTCTTATGTTATGTGCCTTGGTACTGAAATTACTCTTTTACACAAATGGGAGATTAATAAAATTGATATATACAAAAATATATAAAGAATGCAATTACAGTAACCTGTGATTTCTTAAAGACATAGTGAAACCATCTCAGATTTAATATTTTGCCTACCTTTTAATAAAAAGGAAAATTTCAGTCCAAAATGTTTGAGTTGAATTACCACTGTTCATATTGTGCAAATAAATAAAACTGGCCCATTTTCTTTCTCATGAGAGAGTACTCCCCAAAAATTGGACTAATTTTCTCAAGTTCTGGAAGTTACCTTTTAATGTTATATCTTTGGAGATGGTAAGATCATGGGAGACCTGGTGATTCCATTTACTTTCCAGTGGCCTGCATACCTGGGTGCCTCACTAGGACCTTGAACTCTTGCAAGGATAAGCTGAAGGATGCTTCTATTGCATACCATTGCATGCTTTTATTGCACCCATTTTATTGGATCTCTGTAATCTTCATAACATGAAAAGAAAATATGTTCATTTCTTCATCATATGAATAATTTTGTAACAGAGCAGATACTAGAATGAGTATTATAATGGGAAAAATCTTATCCAGATCTTGGCCACTCAGTAGAGACAGAGGTGCACAGCATAAAATTTGAGCAAGAGAGATGACTCACAGGAGGCAGTTTCAGGACCATGCATACCCTTAGAGGCCTGCTTAGGCTGGAGGAAGGAGCAGAAACCTTTCCTACAGATGTGCTGTGGAAAAAAAGCCAGTGGTTCTAGGGAGGTTATTGTCAGCTAAATCGAATAGAATACTTGATGGTGTGACTTTATATGTGGATTTTTTTTCCTGCAGTCTGATTAATGCTATGTAAACAGAGATGATGTGAAATTTGAATCATCAGCTATGTAAAGCTGGTATATTTACTGTAACTAATCAAGACTTAATATTTTAAAAAAAATTATTTATGTCTGTGGTAGTTACATTCCCTGAAGTCATCTTTTGGCAGGGGAGGGGTAGACTAGATTATGTCCAGATGTTTCTTACAGACTTAAATATACTGTGATGCAGAATTATATTTGTCATAAGGAATCTGAAAATTAAAGGGTTTTCAAATTATTGACCTAGAGTATCCCCTCCTGAATAGTTCTATTTACTTACTTTGATCTTCATGTTCATAAAAAAAATATTTGGGGAAAAGGCAAGGTGTTAGATTGTGTTCTTGATGTTTTTTGAGGGTGAGGAACTTGTGAACCACTTGTGACCGGCCTCCAACGGGATTTAATTCCATTTACCATCACTCTGTGGGCTCAGCCATCCAGCCAGTTTTTTACTCAGGAGAAGGTATGCCTGTCCAGGACAAGGGCAGCCAGTTTCTCAAGCAGAATACTGTGAGGAATGGTGTCAAAGGCTTTACTGAACTCCTATTACACTACATAGACAGCCTTTCTCTTGTCCATTAAACTGGTAACCTTGTCATAGAAGGAGATCAGGTTAGTTTGACAGGACATACCTTTCATAAACCCATGCTGACTAGGCCTGATCACCTGGCTGTCTTCTTGTGCTGTGTGATAGCACTCAAGATAATATTCTCCTTGACCTTCCCTGGCACCAAGATGAGACTTTTAGTCCTGTAGTTCCCTGGATCCTCCTTTTTACATTTCTTGTAAACGGGCATAAAATTTGCTGGTTTCCTGCCAAGTGAAACTTCCCCAGTCAGCCAGAGGAGAGGATGGAAAGAGGTTTGGTGAGCACCTCTGCCATCTCCCTTAACACCCTTTAGTATTCTTTTACCGAGGAGTGTGGAAGTTACAAAAGGTTTGAGAGTAGCTTGCTTGTTTGCTTGGGGAGTTTGTTTATGATTGGGTAAAGAGAAATTATATTAACATAGGTAAAAGCATTCACTAATTTGAGTGGTGTAGAGAACTGAAGCATGGTAACTTTCCAGAGAATCCACCTAAGGAGTGTTGCAGTAAACTGTGGGCAATTGTTTGACAACTCTGTTGATCCCCTTTGTAATAGTGTGCAACTATATTTCCCTGTTTCCAGTAGATTATACTTGAAGTATTTTAAAGGGTGTCTTTGCTGTAGGCAGAACTACTTTTTATAGTTGAAATGGATACTACTGCAGAGTTTCAAAGACAGCACACAAAGATCCGTTTTCAAACTGATGTGCCAATCCACTTTACATACACTGTACAGATGTTTGGTTTCCAGAGTATTACTTCCACTTTCTTCTGCCAATCAGTGTTCTGACTGAGAATGTCAGCTACTCCGTGTTTCACAAGTGGGTCATTCATTTGTTTCTCAAGGGTTCTGTGACACTATTTGCAATTTTTGGCTCTCAACAGTGACTCACTTCTTTCAGTTTTCAGCTTACTGTTCTTTCAATGAAATTCTATTTTTCAAAAGACCATAAAACAGAGCTCATGCTTTCTTAAAATACTTCATTACTCCTGGTAACACAGTATATAAATAATTTTGTGCTGTCAGATGTAGTGAAAGGAGAATTTTTCTATTAACTAACTGCAATGGGTAACTCTTTCCAGCAAGAAAATCTTTAAGAAAAAGGAAAGAAGTATTGTTTTACTGAAGACTGAAAATTAAATTATCCTAAATAGTGTCTTTGAGCTTTAATAGCAGACCACTATAAAATATTCTAACCTATTATGCTTGTATGGCTAAATTTCTCACACCTTAACTTAAGGTGTAAATTTCTCAGAAATCAAAGTACATGTTCTGAATTGTAACCAGGTCTCTCTCAGGCTTCACTAATGTCTAGTCTTAACCACAGAGTCTCATATGCTGAGGAGTCTCATGTTTTAAATATAGACAAGGAAGAATAACATCAACATCTGTTGGTTGGCAGAGAAAAACTTTTCTCCTGGTCTTTCAGGTATACAAAGTTAATACACCTTAAGTCTGGATAGGGTAGATCAGGCATCATGAGAGGTAGTATAAAAATAATGAATCCTTTTAAGCAGAAGTTCTATAATGAGTAATAGGTTGCAGAAATGGAGCTGTTTTCTATCTAGTAAATCTATACCAAAAAACAAATTTTCTCACTTCCTAGAGCCATTGTTGAAAAACACATACAAAACATTTTTTTTTACCTAGGATACAAGCATCTTGAAAAATATTTGAAATCCACAGAAATATCAAATGTTGCAATTTGGTGCCCATTATTGCTCTACCTAGACAAAGTCAAGACATGCAATACTTGAGACAGAGAAAGTATCACAATGCTTCATTTGCACTGTAGGTAGAAATTCATCCAACTAAATAGTCTGTCAATTGGCGTAGGAATTTAAATGGTCAGGTGCCATATTACTCAGTACAGGTTCATACAATATTGCTTTACCATGCCATAGGACTCCTCAATGGTTTGGTTCAGGTGAGATGAAGGCAGGAAGAAAGTAGATATTGTGGATAAATGACTATCATTTGGATGTTGCCCTGAAAAAAACTTAATCAAAAAGGCAGCTTCAATAAATTTATTATCAGAGACTTTAATTTAATTCACGTTTCAGATTATACTTGTTTAAAAATTAGCTTTTGAACATTCATTTTAAATAAAAAAACCCGAGTCAAACAGTATTTAGTTTTCCAACTGAGGCAGTCTTGAAATGCTTCTAATTGCTGTGGCAATTGTACATTTATTGTTGGAAGCTCACTGAATAATTCATATTTCAGTTGTCAAATAATATTTCCTGAAATGTATGTTTATCAGTAAATAAAGCACAGGCATATTCTTTCTCCTTTTCTCATAATTAAGTGAGATGTAGTGTCTTGGAACAGTTTCTTCATAAAGAATTTTGAGGTTTGTGATAGTATTTAGTGTATAATAAGTCTGCTGCAGTACAATTGTCCTTTAAGACTTTGCCTGTGGTTTTTTACTTTTTTTGTCTCTCAATTTTTTATCTAAGAGCATATTTTATTTTATTTTTTATTTTTCAAAAGCCCTAGAAATTTGAGATATACTGTATTTTCCATGTTCATAGCCTGTGGGTTGTCTGGAAAAATAAGAAAGCACACTGGCTTTTCAAGAAGATTGTGGTTAATACAAGGTGAAGTTTACCCCTTAAATCATTTTTCCCCAATAACTTACCAGGTCTTTTAGCTCCATATTCTTGTCCTCGCTCATAGAAGCAGGTATCATTCCCAGACTCTGAAGTTTCTCTTACTGGCAGATCCGATTGCACTTAAAAGAAAATTTATTGTTAGTATGAAGTTATTCTATGAAAATATAGCATGCAGATGTTTTTAAAAGTTACAAAGCCCATCCTGTTAATGGTTATGATAGAATTAAGACACAATGCTAAATTAATATAAAACCAATGAAGATTTGCTGTATAATAGTTGCATAATATTCTTACAAGCTACATTGAAGTCTTTTCAGCTTTTGTTAACTTATCTGGTTATGATCAGGAAAATATTTCCTGACATGTTGCCTGACAGTTGAAATGGTCTCCTTAGAAAACATTTAAGTTTTCAAACAAAATCCTGGGTTTTTTTTGCTTGGAGTAGAAGTAGTACAATCGGAGATAATACAGAATAATTGACAATACTAACTAAAAATATATATAAAATTTTGTGTTACACAGAGGTTTAAAAATAAATTATGAAAGCCAAATGAGTAATTCCTGTATGTAGCCATTAAGCATTTATGAGCAAGGATATTTTGTGGAGTAGGAAGATTTTTTCAGGTCTTTCAGTATGTCAGCCAGACGTGTGTTCGGAAGCCAGTCTAGAGATTAGTTATGCCTGTTACCTGCGTGCAGACAGAGAGAAAAAAAATGTGCTTGTTGCACATCTCTGTATGTTTCAGATTACTTCTAATACTATAGCTAATATCCCAAAGTAACAGGAATCAATCCATTATCAACTGGAGGTATTACTAGATGAGAAAAATAGTAACAACGGCCTTCATACCAGATTTACAAAGCATGCCAACAGACTTATGATAATTGCTTTCTCTTTCTTTTCAGTCCCAACCCTGACAATAAATATAGTCTTGAGCAAATCACCTCATTTTCTCTCTATGTCTTCCAACCTCTTAAATGCCCTGTGACAGATTCTTGCTATCTGTTAGAACAAAAATAGAAAACCAATGACCAGCCATTTCAATAAGTTTGTAGATTTAGTGTGTTCAATATATATTTCTGAAAAGTCTGTTACATTAATAACACGGAAATTGTTTGAAAACTTATTGCTAGTGATCTATTGAACTAGGTCAATTTAGGATAATCATATTCTTGCCATGCTGATAGCCTGTTGGTAATTCTTCTCCTCTGAACAATGTAAAACATTGTCGACCAAAGACTATGTTTGCCTGAACACTGAGGATCTTGTTTCATCTTTGGGATACTTTGCATGTTTGGGGGATGGGATATTATTTTTCGTGCTTTTTTACAGTAGGCAACCACTCCATCACATGGACCAGTATAATTTACTTGATTATAGTAGCTATTAAAAAGTATAAAAAGTAAACTTTTAGCAGTCTCATTTTCTGACTTTCTGACAGAGTGCTAAATGTTCAGCTGCTTTCATATGGTTCAGATACTATTCACTAGTTATGCTAATTTATCTCCAAACAATCCTGATACTTTTAAGTCCTGTAATGATGAAAGGAACACAAAGAGACAAGTTCTTCCCACGCCTCTAAGATGTACACTTTTCATGAGTAACTTCAGTTGAAAGCTGAAAGATGTTTTCTTGGCAGTACATATTATGTCTTTACACAGTCTCTTAAAATGAAGCACTGGGAACAAGAAAATGCACATTTAAAGAAATAAAAGGAACTTTTACTTCATCTTGCAGTTCTCTGTTAAATACGCAGATAAGAGTAAAATCTCAAGTAAGCAAAATACTTTTCAAGATATCTTATTTTTTCTTTCGGTTTAGCTACAGTTATGGGATTTTTTAAAAAAAGAATTTATACCATGAAAAAACACTACGGATTATATAGCAACACATGTATGAGCATCTATGCAAGAGCCATATTCAAGTAACCAATAAATCAAAAGCTAGTTTCAGCTTCACTATATACTGAAGAGAAAATAGCTATTACTAAATTAGATTGTTACTAATATGACTGTTATGTTTATATTTTTAATAAGCTAAACTCATCCCAGTGGATTTTCAGGCATAGAAAGGTCAAATGAAACAGAGCAGGATGAATAAATATGTGTTTCTTCCTATGGGACTAGTTGGTCCCACTGCTCCAAAAAAATAGAGTAGAGCAACCCTTTTACCAGTGTCGCTGTGTATTTAAGTCATGTAACCACTCATTCATTTCATTCTGTTGCACGGAAAAAAAAATAAATTCCTCTTCTTCTACTTTCATTAATAGGTAACTTTGAATGCATTGTGTTTAGAATCTTGTAACTCCACATCTCACCTAGAAGTGTGAATTACGTATGAATTAAATTTGGCTGAGTTGTGTTTAATTACTTTTGAAATCCATTTTGATCTTCTGACAATGTAAGGAAAGTAAAATATTCCTTTGATGTTTGCTGTAGAGTTCAAATATCCACAATGTGACCGATACATTTCTCATAGCAATATCAGCTAATCTATTTATTTACTCTGCTTGCAGAATGAGAAATTTGTTTATATTTTGCGTTCTGGATATAATTTGAAAATATTCCATACTAATAAATATTAAAAATCTTTAAAGTCCATTAGTCACATGAGTAGAGAGAAAGATTTGTTATTTTTCTTAAACCTTTTAAAGTTTTGTAACAGTTTCCACAAAGCCAAAAGAGTACAGAGGATTGCCATTTACCTAGACATCTTACTTCCTAAAAGGAAATATTTAATATCAGCAAATATGTAGCAAGTTCTCCAAGGTAATATACGTTTCTGATTACTTGTTGGGTAGTTTAGACTATATGGTCCATCAGAGTATTTTATTAATCTTTGAAAATGGAGAAAAAAAGCACATATCCTGGGAGAGGAAAGAAAGTAGCAGTAGAAGAATGCATATACAAATACACACTGTTTTAAAAAAAGCAGAATACTTCAAAAGAGCAAGCAAACACAACTGTCTCTCCACACTCTTAAAACATTTGTAGCTGAGTTGTGACATGAAAAACCTAAGAGGAGGAAAGTAAACAAAAAAAGAAGTTATATTAGAAGGTTCAGTCCCTACGCTCTTTTTTTCTTGTTGATTCTCCCACCTCTGCTGCCTTTTTCTCTTTTTCTCCATGCCTCCAGGTTTAAGCTGTTTTAAAATTTGGTTCAGAATCCCTAGCTAGTATTTAGATACGATGCATGCTGTAAAACTGTGTAAACTAGTAGCCAACTTAATGTTTCATAATTTCTTTTGAGAAATACTACAGTGAGCATTCAGTTAACAGCTTTCCACCCCACACTAATTGCACTTTTGCATCCTAATTGTCATCAGTAGAAACTGGTAGATTGTTGACTATGAATTCACAAATGCTTCTTCCAAAACATAAGAGATGACAGATAGAATTATCATAAAGGATGCAACATGCAAGAAGTCAAATATGCCCACATGAAAAGTCAAAGAGAAATAATTTCAATGTAAAAATAAAGTTTGTTTTAAACTGAAAAAGTCCAAACATTTTATCATTGTTATTTATTGAAGTATTGAAGGCTTATGTTGAATGAAAGTGTGTCTTGAATTTCATTTCATACAGTCTTCACAGACTACTCGGTAGTCCTTTTGACATCCTTCCGTCAGATGTTACATAGTAGGTAATTGAACAGAAACTCATTCATTTGTATGTCACACTGATAACCTCTCTTAAACAGTTACAGAGGACACATCAATTAGAGCAAAGCTTGATATTTGCCTATATTTGGTCTTAAGGCCATAGGTTTTCTGACTTTAATGCTGGCAGATACCACATAAGAGCTGCTTTTTGAATCACTGACTTGCTAGTTTCCTCACAGTTCATATCCAAATCCTTTATATAAGTATTTTGGAAGTGTCCAACCCAAATTTCTGTAGATCTGTCTCATGGAGTTGCTCTTAACAGGATAAGAAAGGAAAAGGCTGGATAGATTAGAATTATTCCTTTTGACATCCTATGACACATCTCTTTTATGAGCAACTTGAATGACTCTAAGGCACTTTCTTCTGGAGCAAAGTAAATGTTCACTCCTATTAAGCAACTCAAGCTGTGTTAAGCCATTCTAAATTTGACTAGAAACAAGCTCCTGAATTTGAAATATTTTGTGTACATGTTGCTGGTGTCGCCCACAGGTTCAATAGCTACCGACCTTCAAAAAAGCCACAATCAGATCCTATTAATCCAAAGCAGTAGATTCACTTCTTTCATATGTATTTCTCCAGTTTCTAGAATGCTGGAAAGAATTAAATTTTGTAGTATCAGGGGATATTTGACCTGCAAGAAAGAGTTTTCTGCCTTTGTAAAGCTTGGATTCAAATTAAAACCTAAATATTTCTAGTATTATTTTTGTTTAGTTCATGTATGGGTTTTTAGTCTACCAGTCTACCACTCTACCAGTTGTGAAATAGCTTTCTTTGTCAATTGCCTGCTGATTTAAACAAATTTAAATTTTCCTGTAACTTATTATATAAACTAATGTTGAATCTTTCAGAAATACATGCATGCTTGTAAACAGGCTAGAAAATTCAATTTCCCAGAGCAGCTGCTTGGAATCTCTAAGCCTTATTGGCTAAGGATAGATGTGATCTTATTTCTTTCTGAGCTTTTGCAGAAGAACTAGATCTGATTATCTCTTATGTTCTCACTTATTTGTATTCCAGAGGCACAGGGTATTAAACTAACTTATCTTCCAATTCACTGAGTCAAAAAATACTTCTATGTTGAATTACATTGTAATAGAATCTAGAGGTCCTAAATTAAAGTTTTAAGTTCTAGGAGGTGCAAGTAGTTTTATAAGAGAACAACAGTAATAGTAATAATTAAAGAAAAAGAGCTGAAGGGAGAATGGAGAAATCCCCAGATGTGAAGGAGAATTGTCTCAGTAGGCCATTTCTAACATTTAAGAACAAAACTTCACCTTTTCTATGTGAGATCTTACAATGTAAATGTCTCTACAGCCTCTGAGCTGATTTATTTCAGTATTTATTTCTCCCTGTGTTAGATTTATTTTCAGTTTATCAAATTATTTTTTTTTTATTTATAAATAATCCAATTATAAATTGTCTAGTGTTCCCAATAAGGAATATCCAAGTCTTCCAATGTGACATATTTTGTATATGTCTTTTATGCCATCTAGCTCTTCTTTAGACACTCCACAGGTTTTCTAGATTTTTTTTTAGGAACATGATGTCAGAAATAGTTGTATTTCTGGACCAGCTGTCGCTTAATCAGTGCTACGCAGGCTGGTAGTTCTGCAGATGTTCTTATTACCCGATCACTTATTGATTCATTCATGGTTGAGGTTTGGGTTTTTTTGGGTTTCAATTTTGTCTTGGCAAAGGGTCAGGGGAGTTGAACAAAACAAACAAACAAACAAACAAAGCCAAATCACTACAAAATTTAAATTTTAATCTGTTCTTCAAAATGTTGACGTATCTTCTTCCTTGATGCAGTAGAAATGTTTGAAAGTTATATGCTGTCCTCATTCAGGATAACTCCTATTTGTTAGTAAGATACTACTACTAACTACTCTGTTTTCTTTCCCACTTCCCCTCAGTCTGGATATTTAAGTAGGTTAGTTTGTAACAATTTTTACAACTTTCTAAAGTTGGGGAAATTCTCTAAACTGCACAAAATTTGAAAATAGTTGCTAGTGAGGTAGAGGTTACTCTGGTTAATTTCTTCTGCACTCAACTGTGAATTCTATTAAGCTTGGTACCACTTATCCCTTGTGTTCTCTCTTTTATTATTTTGCTAAACTTTTCTGATTTTGTATTGCTTTATAAATTTAGTTGCCTTCTGGTGGAAAGGTTGAATACAAAATTAAGGGAGGGGTGGGTCTGTCATTTGTCAATTGCTTTTTAGATTTAAATTTTTAAAGGTTTATAGTACATTATATAAACACGCAAAATAACTAAAGTGATCATTCAACCTGATAACAAGCAAAAGTTTGTAAAACCATTCCCAGTAATGATTATTTCTCCTCTTTTTCCTCATTTATGTGCTTTTCCTGTTTTCAAGTATCTTTCAAACATATTAGCTTTTCAAAATAAGGTATAAGTGAAAATTTCAATTCTTGAATAAACCACAGGAATAAATACACTAAAAAAGCAGAAACTTCTGTCTAAAAGTGGGACTTATCTCTCAGCTTTTCACATCAATCTAGAGGCTTTTAGGACTCTCACTTTGTCTTCAAGTTCATAACACTGATGGCCTTGTCCGGGGAATAATAATACAAGTGCAGCTGACTTTAGCATTGTAATGGTAAAAGCAACCAAGTTTGATAACCTGTTGTTTGGAATGCACTCTCTTTTGTGTTGGTCTGTAGAAGGAAATGGCCAGCTCTCCACCACAGCAAAAGAACTAAGAAGATAAATGTTGCTCTCAAAAAGTTGAATGCATAGATATTAACCTCTCTTTTTCAGGGCTCAGCTGACCTGCTGGAAGCCTGAGAGAATTATTTCATTAGTCTCAAATGTCTCAGAATAGTATTACTTCTCTTCTTATTTATTCATTCTTTAGTATTAAGTGGTTTATTCAGCTGTAGTATTTTACTTTATTTATTTATTTATTTATTTATTTATTTATTGAATATACCTTCAGAGTTCAAAATTTTTTTTTCCCTGCAGCTGGAATATATAGATGATTCGTGAATTTGGTAGACGCAGAAAATATTTAGGAAGCAAGTAGAAACGAGGTTGCTTGCACTGGTAATGTGGTGTGGATTTTAGAAGACAGATGCATGTTTTTATCATGTTGTCAGGCACGTTGGATCAGATCCCAACAGGGATTTTGAGGACACAAGCCAAGGGGTTATCAAATTTAACTTCAGAAGTCATCTGGCTCCAGGGTAAACCCCAGAAATGTGAGTGAAAACCTAAGGAGTTTAAAACTTACCCAAGAAAAGATTCAGCATTCAACATTAGCACCAAACTGCATTTAAAAATAAAATAAAAGAGGAGGTTCTAGGTAAGGCAAATTAAAAGTTCATTTCCATTGGTTAACATAGAAACACTTAGATTTATGATTTATTCCCTATACCTTTGATTGTAATTCCTCTTACCTTTCAAAAAAAAAGTAAAGGAAAAAAAAAAGACAAAATTTAGACAAACAACATTTTTCTATCCCAGTGAAGGCAGATGTCTTTTGACATCTTCAAGTGTCTTAACATCATATATGAACTGTACAAACAGCCACAGGAAAGGAATGTGGAATCCAGGACTTTTTTTTCATTTTGTGGAAGTGGAAGAAATTCACTGGGAATGTTGTAAAATCCTTGACTATAAGGAATCTATAGTGTGGTTTCAATGTCTCCCATAGACTAAGGTGTTTGTTTGGTTTCCTAGGAGATGTTGTTGACTCCTTTCATGAAGAAGATCAAATGAGTCTTCCAGGTAAAACCCTGAGCTACTGAATGATTCTTCCCTCTGTTGCCACTACGGGGCAAAGTGAATGAATGCACTCATGAATACATACTTTAATAAGTGCACCGCTTCAAAGAGGAAATGGAGATCTTAGACGAGGACTGTGAATTTTTAGCGTGTAGCATAGGGTAAATTGGGTGATGAGAAAATCTATAGGTATTACTGTTGACATCTATCCAACTGTGAAATGTGAAAGACATCTCTAGTAAACTGAGAATCTGTTTGAAGTTTAGGTTATAAATACTCTATAAAAATATATGATAGCTTCAAAGTTCCCAGCAGTTTTTCCCATAGTTTTATCTAATCAGGTTTGCCTCATCATTGGGATAATGCCATAATAAGCAAGTGAACTACATTTTAACTGAACAGTAGTGTATAATAGCTTCACTTTTAGGATTTAGTTATAATGAGCTATTACCAGATAATCTATTTGTTTGAAGGAATTGTATAGAAGTAACAATTTCTAAGCTCAAAGCCAGCAACTTGTACTGTTTCAGTGATGCCATGAATTTTCATTTTTTTCCTATGAAAGAGCCCTTCAAAGAAAGATACCAGATATACATTTTCTAATTGAAGTATTCTAAAAGTCCCCACAAAGAAAAAAATTTAATCAGCTTACACATCATTCTGCATAAAAGAAAATATTTTTGAGCAAATCAAATATTTTAATACATGATAAAATAAAAGGAAGCTGTGTTTCTGAAGTGCTACTTAAGATAAGATTCAAGAATTGAAAAAAAAGAAAGAAATTCTAGTTTTATGCAACATGTAAGAAAGGAAAAGGTTTTCCAAGAGAAAGTATCACCATCAAACAAAGCCTGAAATACTTTTTTTCCTCCTTTCTAAAAATAGTATCCAATTTATAGTTGGAATCAAAAATATCAAAATACTAGGGGGTCAGAACAGACAGGCATTAGGATCTTCTGAGATTAAAACCAAATAAAATTCTCAACTGCAAATTTGGAAAAAATGAGTCACTCTTGTTGAGGAAAATTACACCTTTATTTGACCTTGTGTATTTTGAAAAATGCTCTTACTGTAGCTCCATGAGTTCACTGCCCTCCCTGGATTACTGTCATTAAATAAAATTTCATTAATCATAATTGTAATTGTTTATTGTAATAGTACCTACAGTACTTCCAGTCCTGGAAAAAAGACAAACTTCTTGTCCAGAAAGCTTATTAAATAACAAATTAAGAAGGCAGAACTGTGTGAGAGGAACAGAGGAAAAAAAAAAGAGTAAGTGTAAAAATGTGATTATAATTGCTCCCCCAGGCCCTTACAGGCTTTGTCATACAGTATTCTATCTGGAAATGAAAAAAGAAGAAAACAAGAAAAAAACTCAACCCAACTAGTCAAATGGCTTTCCCTTCTTTCCAAAATTTAGCTAGGTTCGCTGGCACTGAATCACAACAAAGAATCATTGCTGGCAGAAATCATAGTCTTTGGTTTAGGTGTATTTTCAAGATTATTGTTTCAAATAAAATGGGAATAAGAACCTGAGATTTCCTTTTCTTTGAAGACGAAATTATGTTAATTATGCATATGAAGATAAAGGGCTGAAAGTATTGTCATGATATTTCATGGAGGAAGAAAGCCAGGTAAGCAACTGTGGATCATTTTGTTGGCTGAAAATATTTATAAGACAAGAGTGGAACAGTAAACTGCATTTTAATTTCCTTTTTTTTGTGTATTACAACACAGAGAACACTTGATATCTAATGCATACCATCTATTTAACTAAGTATGAAAGAACCATGATGAAGTGATTCAGTTCATCGATGGACACTGCCCTACATCCTACTAGCTGTTACAGAGGGGAATAAATTAGTTTGCTTCTCTTAGGCTGAGCTGTCACATCAGTTCTCTCTGCTGTTTTGTCAACAAGGAAGTGCTCTAATATTCTCAGGTCTTCAAGATGAACTTTCACTTCTATCACCCCAAAGAGGGAAATCTGATTCAGTGAGACTGAAACACTTGGAAATCTGATTACAATTTTTCATATGGGTAATCCAATTAATTTTAAACAAACTTAACATTTTTAACTACATTTTTTTTTCACATGTATCTTTCTGTATGTGTGTGAAGTTTTTCAAGTGCCAGCTACAGTATTTATCTTCTTCTGCTTCTTGGCTATGAAGGCCGTCTTCCTGGTTTCAGCTGGGGTATAATCAGTTTTCTTCTTGGAAAGTTACTGCACTAGTAACACTCTAATCACTGGGCTAACCCACTATGTTTTCATGATGCCAATAAAATCATTGCTCTCCAGACATGCACACACCTATCCTTCCTAAAATTCCTCTATCTTTCCATTCTAATACTCCAGTCAAGAAAACCTTATTTTGTGTACCTAGCATTTGTCGTCCTTTCCATGATCGTTGTATTTAGCAATTAATATATTTCTGACTAAATACAGAATGCAAGATTTTACTTCAATTCTCTGCTGATTGCTTCAGATCTAAGGGTTTCAATGTACGTATTTAGTTGGTCTAGATGGTCTGCAAAATGACTTGATAAAAATGTAAGTTTCTTTAAACGAAATACTTGAAAATCATTCAAATAATCCTATATATATTTATGATCAGATAGCCACTATGAAATCAGAGACTAGATTTATTTTTTGTCTCTAGGCCCCAGTTGATCTGCCTGTTGGCAAAGCTCAATTGCTTTGCTGCGTGTGCACCCCAAGAATATGCATAAACATATACACAGAGAAGACCAGAGAAAAAAATGAATCTTAACTTAAAATGTGAGAAGTGAAAGGTGCGAGAATGGAAAGAATATTTTGGATGTTTTCATTGTTGAATCTTATTTAATATTGCATTATTTTATTGTTTTATACTGGAACAAGCACATATCATGTTTCAGCAGGGGAAATGAGAATAATCCCACTGTAAATGGGGCTTTAGAGGGGAACCATGGTAGAACAGCAGAAGACTGCTCCTGCCCTTTGTGTATTGTGCAGCAGAGCTGATAAGCTTTTATATGCAAATTGAGGGTATTGAGGAGGAAATGTTCCGCAGTTTTAGGAGAAATAGTGGTGAATGACCTCAAAGGATTGAGAGCTGGCACTAGAAAGTCTTTATGCTTCCCACTTTGAAAGATGTGTATGCATGAGGGGCAGAATAACCTAGGTAAAACTAAACTGTGGTTGTATAGAACTGTAGAGACTAGAGAGGGAGAGCATTTATACTGATCTTTGGAAAAACACATGTAAAATAAATCTCCCTAGAGAGCAGTACCATTTTATATTAGCAGCTGGCAAGGAGTGAGGTAGTGTGAGTAGCATGAGTAATGTGCCTCTTCCTCACCCCCATGAAGGAAAGAAAAGAAAGGAAAGTAAAGCGTCCTACAGCATTTGGCTGTAGCTGGGAGCCATCAGAGGAGAGATCAAGGCCTAATTAATCAAAGGAAACTTAGTTAAGCCAAAGGAAACACAGAGAAAACGGGTTTTCATTTCTCCACTGGGGATTCACAACCTAGAATCCTGTCATAAACGTAAGTGCTTGTTACAAAAGAAAGCATCTTTCTTGCTGAAAAATCCTTTTGAAAGACTTCCAATCAAATGAGCTTTATAGTTGATTCAGTTTATGGCAAAAAAAAAAAAATTCAGCTGGAGAAGAATTTTGTTCCTTAGAAAAAAAAACATGAGAAACAGATTTAACTCAGAATACAAACCGAAAACTATCTGAAAAGTTTCATTTTAAATAAAAATCTATTACAGGTTCAGTGTACTGTCACAGTCCCTGAACAGATGGGACTGTGACTGGAAAAATAAAATCAAGACTCTAATTAGAAACATACAATTAGGCCACAACAATTCAAATGAAGCTTGAGAGTTGCAAACATTTTGCTTTCAAAAATACTTGAGTGTAGCTGTACTGGAGCAACTAGTGAACTGAAGATGTTTAGAGTAACTATGTTATACATGGATTACCTATAAACAGCATCCTATAGGCACTGTAACTGTGTAGATCACAGAATGGTCAGGGTTGGAAGGGACCTCTGGAGATCATCCAGTCCAGGCCCCCTGATAAAGCAGGTTCACCTAGGGCAGGTTGCATAGGAACATGTCCAGGTGGGTCTGGGATTACTGAAGGCCAGCCTTAGCAGTAAAGACTAAAGCAAGGAAGGCATTCAGTAATTCCACTTTCTCTGTATTCTTTGCCATCTCATTCAGCAGCAGGGCCATGTTTTCCCTAGTCTTCCTTTTACTACTCGAAGAAGCCCTTCTGTTTTATTAGTGCTCTATAAATTCAGCTGCAGCACTAGGGAAATCAATAAATTCTTACCAGAAAAATGGATTTACTGTCTAATAACATCATCATTGTGATAATTCAATGAACATTTCTGAGAGTGCAAACATATCAACTATACTTCATGTGTTTGATAATTTGATCGTGGATTTTTCTAAGTTAAGTGCTACCCAGATGTTAGTGTTCTTAATTTTGAAAGTGTTGTTGGATTTTTGGGTTTGTTGTTGTGGTTTTTATTAATATTCTAGCTAGTGCTACATATAATTATTCTTAAGCAAGTGGTAGGCCTTAAATCATTAAAAAAAATGATGGCTCCAATGATGAATTAGAAGGATGGGCTTTAAAAATCATTGTCTTTAAGAAAACAATTTTGCACTATGGTTCCTCTCTTGCACCTACATTGGCCTCGCCATTGCCTTGTTCAGTTCAAAATTCCTTTGCACCTAATGATTCAAAGCTATCTGTGAAATTGCCTCAAGGGTTTATATATTATTATTTCTTTAAAGGTATGTTAAATATGTGACAGAAAACTGTTTAAAAATTAAGATTAAGACAGCATAATCTATGTTGCTCTAGAGAAAAGGATCTTGTCTATGCTTGTGACTCATTTTAAAAAGAGTTCTTAGATGGTCACTTTAAAATGACTTTCAGGTCAGTACTTTTGTGCTAGGCACAGATAATGCAACCAGGCATGCAGAAAATACGATCCTGGGAGTCTGATGTGCCAATCTGAAGAGCACTTAGAAGTAAACTTTAGTTAAATGTACTCTTAGTTTATACCTCTGAGCTTTATACCTTGCTGAATTAGACTTAATTTATTTATCACAAGCTAAACATCTGTTGAAATATGCATTAATCAACATGATTCAAGGTGTACTTGATGTTTCCCCATAAGATTATTTTTAATTCCTAATTTCTGTTTTAATCACTTTCCATTTATCATTTGGTGGCAGAGAACCTCTGTCTGAAGAATGAAGAAGACTAGCAATTAAATAGCAGTTCCTTCATGGGCTTAGTTTATATTTAAATATACATATACAATTTTTAGTGCATATGATGGAAATTATGTACTTACAATATATGAACCAGCTAGTAGTTGCTCTTTAAAGCCTAATGAATTATACAGGCGTTTAAAAGACCTGAAAATGTATTGCAGCTATAGTGATATACGAGTTTCCAAGCACATCTGGTGTAGTGCAGGAAGAATGCAAACAAATGCCAATAAGAAAAAACCCCAAGGCCATTTTTCTCTAGAGAATGGATTATATTAGGACACTGATTTTCTGTACAAAAGTGGTTCTTCAAGGGGAGCACTTCAAAAGAAGTGCTAGCCTTGCAAAAGCTGCGTGGGGACACACAGAAGTAAAAAAAAATGGAGCCCTTAGATTTTTTTTTTCCCAAGTTGAAAGAGAAACGTTAGGGAGAGCAATGACAATCAGATTTAGAATGACTAAAACTCAGATGCCAGCAGGATTCAAAAAATGGTACCTCAGATTCATCAGGACTAGAGTTCAAGGTCTGGGACTCTACACAGGATTTTTCAGTTGGAACTCTAGAAGGCACAAGTTAGAGAGGAGGAAGAGTAGGATACGAAAAATCAAAAGAAGGTTGTGATGCTGAAACCATACTAAACCAAGGAGGGAGGAAGATTCAATTATAGTAGGGAAGAGGAAAAACACAAGTGCGTTTTTTTTCATTCTAGAGATGAAAGAAGGAAAAAAGTCTTTGAGATTAATGTGGTAACTTTTCAAAATCAGACTAATTAAAGCTCTTTTCTCTTATAGTTCTTGTTTTTTTTTTCATAGATAACAGGCTCGGGGTTTTTTTTGCCAGAATGTTATAAGAACAGAACAGCCATATGGTAGATAAAATAAGGAGTCAAATTAAAGCCTACCGAAGTTACAGATAACTTCACACAGCATTAACTCTCAGCATAAAACATCTGTAATGTACTGTGAGCTAAATTATGAATATTCAGTTCCATCTTGCTTTAACTTTATTAATAATATCAATATTTACTACGCTGTATGCAAAGATGATTTGGATAATAGCATTACATTAATATACATGAATTGCTTTCATTTGCATGGATCATTAATGCTTCATAAAGCTTAACAATGAGAAAACGTAGGTCAAATTCTGTTTCAATTATTCAAGTCAATTTTACATCAATTGGGATTGCTTGATTTTCGAGGTATGACACAGAATATGCTTGTCAAAATACACAGGGGAATAACTTTGTTCACAAATGAAGTGCGACCATCCCTAGAGTGAACATCTGCTGTGTTTAATAGCATACAGCAACACTACATAAGATAGAAATCAAACTGTAGACTAACTATTGAACAACCAGGGTGTTTCCAATACACGAAGCTTATCCATCACATGATACGCCCAATTTAATGCCTTCTTATAACTGATTGACATCAAAACCAATACACAGAGGTGTTTAAAACATTAAAGTTCTGGTGTAAACAGAGCTGAAGTACCATGGCAGTCACTTATGTATTGCATTTTAGGTACCCTGCATGAGTCAACTTTCAGAATTTTCAAAATCACTATTCTGGAGGCAATAAAAGCTATCTGTAAAAAATGTTCCAGGAAGAAACAGCATATAAGAAAAACAGTTGTGAAAAAAACAATCTTCACTATATGCAACTCATTGCTATTTTAAAAGATGAGATGTATCATTCAATTTTACTCCAAAATAAGGAGAAACACAAGCACAATAATTCATGAAATATTAAAGAAACGATGTTGCCTTGCATTTACTTGCCCATTGGTGTTACAGGTACTGTAGGAGTCTACATATTCATCTCCATGCCGGTCTCCCTCATAAGGTAATTTACTTCAGACAGTGAAATCCTCTCAGCATTGTTGATCAAGTTTTGCTCTGACTGTGATTAATACAAAGGAAGAACATAATTATCTTTTGGGATTTCAGTTCAACAGCTGAAAAACATGTAACACAAATTAACCCCCTCACACATAACACGCACACCTTCTGAAGTTTCCCACATCTAGAATCACATTTCACTATTAATTTCCCTTTCCCTTTATGGCTGTCTTTCTTCATTCTCGGACTCAACATTAAATTTTAAGAAAATTCTGTGGACTCCTAGCAGAAATTAAATTTTTCCACATTGTAAAATTCTTCCTCTTCTGTCATGAATTTCAGTGGCTTAACCACTCTTGACTATGTAGAAAAAAGACTTGATTATGGACCCTAAGGGAAACATACAACCTTTCTGCCATCTTCTATGTAAATAGTGTACTATTGTTTCGAGTATAAGATTATTTAATAATTAATGCCTAATGAAAGGTAAAGCTGCAACATGATAGCATGATGGTTGATTTCCAGGGGGATGTCACAACTTAACAGTAAGTGCTCAACACCAGATTGGGGTTTTTTACTCAGTTGAGTTTTTTGTGTGTTCTGGGTTTTTTCTTTTTTTTTTCAAGGAAAGTTTTCAAATATGATAGTACTGAATAATACTGACACAAAAAACTTCAGAAACAAGGGGATTTAAACGTGACACCAAAAATTCCTTATATGATAGGTACATGATAACTGGAGAAAAGTAGATAAAACAGTGTCTGCATTTCAGAGGAGCCCCCTACAGCAAGGACTATTCTGTAATAGCTTTGGGCCTGCCCAGGAGCAAGTCCAGTACATTTTACTGGAGAAATTTTTTGGAGGTGGTTCCACACCAGATATAGATGTCTACAGATGTCTTGCTACAGCTTACAACAATTCAGCACCAGAGAATTTGGATACTGGTTAAGCATCAAATTTGAGTGTGTTTTAGGAAACTGAGATACTGAACAGATGTGCACACAGGGAACCTGCAGCTATTTTGTGCAATTTACGAGAATGTGTGGCTTGTGTGAGTCAGATGATTTCATTACCCCCTATACAGGAATAATAAAAACCTCTGAGGTTTACAAAGCTTCAAGTTCTGTAAGGCTTATGAATGCTACCAGAAATTAATGTACTACTGCTCATTGGTGAGCAGGGGTGTGTGTGTGTATGTGTGTTTGGGGTGTCTGCAAGTACACGAAATATCTTCCAGCACCCTCTAACATGTGTGTTTGAATTCTGAATTTTTGCTTAAAAATCAAATTGAGACCAATTAATATGTCCCAAACAAAGAACAAAAAAAGTAGCTCCTAACCACATACTAGTTAAACAAGAGCAGTGAATATGACAATTCTTGACATTCTGAAATGTTTTGAATTCTAAGTGTTGAAAAAATCATGGGAAAGAGAAATCCGCTCCGTTTCCATGGGCATCTGAAGAAAGCTCCCGTTGGATCGTAACCCACACTCCACGTACGCTGTGCCTCTTCAGAGGGAGAGAGAGAGAGAGAGAAGGAGTGCAGTCAGTGTCAGCTGGATTTTTCTGTGTACTCTTTGGGCTTCCTTCTTCCCCCAGCGCTCTTCTCGGATACAAAGACAAGGAAAGTCTCTGCTCTGCCTAGGAGAAGGATTTTCACCCTGTCCCTTGCGGCCGCCATTCTCCCACGTGAGTTTTGTTTTCCTTCGGGATCATCACCTCTCTCCCTGAATGCTATTTTTTCAGAGCCTATATGGATAACTTTTCGCCACTGCTGGCCCCACCCCCGAGGTGCGGCAGCGCCCCCTGTTGTCCTTAAATATAACTGCACCATCAGGAGCAAAGATTGGACTGAGCTCATTTGAAGGGTTTGATTACAGCATTGCTGTCTGCTCTGTTCTGTGTTTGGTTATATTTATATTTTCAGTTGAGACCTGTTATATTTTCCTATACAATTTCCCCCCCCCCGATTAAAGTCTATTAATTTCAAAGGGTTGTGGTGATTTTCTTGTGGGAGAGAGCCCCAATAGACATCTTAGTCTTCCTTTAAACCAAGACACAATTGGCACCCAACGTGGGGCAGCTGAGCAAAGGAAAGATAACAGTTCTTGTACCACCATGTATGTATTGAATTTAGGGTGCATACGGACTACACTGTATTATATATTTGTTTTTTGTTGGTATAGAATCATGCTGAAAGACCTGGCAGGCTTAATTCATCTTAGCACATCAATTAGTAGAACTCAGGCAGATGTGATTATTATCGAGTTCTTATTTGGGATATGTAGTGTCATGAACTCAGCGCCTGTGAGTCTTATTTGGAATGTGTTTTCAAGGTTGTACTCCTGCCCTAGTCTAAGCTGTTACCTCTGGGGGTTTAGCAATAATGATACCTATCCTTTGGGTGGAACACAGGGGAGTATTTTCAGGTCTGCTGCAGCAGCTTTTGGGAAGCTTAAATTCTACCTAGATGCCAGAGATACCTCACCTTTTGTGGTTTGCCTGTAAGCTTGTGTAATTATGGCCTATGGGGCCAAGGTCTCTCAAGAATGCACCCAGAAGTACCTCTAGGGGGAAAAGGAAGAGAGTAAAGCACCCGATGGCATGGTGACTCAGGATGTGGCTGAACCAAGAGAACAGTCCAAGCCAATGGAAGTTGGCCCTATTCAAAAAAGGAATTATAAGACCAAATCAGTTTGTCCAGTGGTAGACGAGGGGAATTGGTACCTTCATAGATAGCAGACCCAGAACCAGAGATTATTACTGAATCACCGTCATTTGACAATCTCCTTAGTCTGTGAAAATACATTACTCAACAGCCAGGCGAGCCTATTCTGACTTGCTTCATCTGAGTTTGGGAATTTATGGGTGAAAGCTTAGAGCCTGATGGTATGAAGCCAGGTTTTTGAGGTCTCTGGCCCAGGATGTGGGTATCAATCAGGTGGTTTGTGAGGCAATAAAGACCCCTTTCACTCTGGGTGCAACTTCTAACAGGCGTAAGAGAGAAGTTTGTTTACAGCGACATCCTGCAGGAACATCATCATAAGACGACTTGGAAGACCGTTGGAAGAAGGCCACTTGGGAACGCAGAGGGAAATCCATCTGGACTGCTGCTATGTGGCGGGGCATCACCACCCAAATGGAGAGGTTGACTCCGAGGGTCCTCCACATGGACATGCACATGCCTAAGTGTTGAGCAAATGAGGAACATCAAAACAACAAGCAGGCAGACTGAGCAGCATGTGTCAAAGTGTTATGGATGGACCTAGACTGGCAGCATAAGGAACAGCTGTTCCTAGCTCGATGGGCCCGTGATGCCTCAGGCCACCAGGGCAGAGATGTCACCTATAGATGGGCATGAGACCAAGGGGTGGATTTAGCCATGGACATTATCTCTCAAGTTATCCATGACTGTGAAACATCTGCTGCCATAGGGTAAGTATAGGTACGGAGAGGCCTGGCAGGTTGACTACATCATGTTGCTGCAGACCTGGCAAAGTAAGCACTATGTGCTCACCATGGTGCAAGCAACCACTGGACGTCTGGAGACACACCCAGTGCCTCATGCCACTGCCCGAAACACCATCCTAGGTCTGGAAAAACAAGTCATGGAATGACATGGCACCCCCTCAGAGCAAATTGTGTCAGACGATGGAACTCATTTCAAGAACAGCTTAGTTACTACCTGGGTAAAAGAGCACGGCATTGAGTGGGTGTATCATATCCCCTACCATGCACCAGCTGCCAGGAAGGTTGAACTGTGTAATGGACTGTTGAAAATCACTTTGAAGGCATTGGGTGGAAGAACTTTCAAACACTGGGACCATCATCTAGCAAAGGCCACCTGATCAGTCAACACTAGGAGCTCTGTCAATTGAGCCGGCCCTGCCCAGTCAGAATCCCTTCATGTGGTAGATGGAGATAAAGTCCCTGTAACACACCTGAGAGGTAGGTTAGGGAAAATGGTTTGTATTAATCCTAACTCAAGGAAAGGCAAACCCATTTGTGGGATTGTCTTTGCTCAAGGATCTGATTGCACATGGTGGGTGATGCAGGAAGATGGAGAAACACAACGCATACCTCAAGGGGACCTTATATTGGGGTAAGCTGCCCATACTACTGTATCTCTATGTACATATCTGTAAGTGTGTATATAGCTGAAAATGTGTATATAGCTAAAAGGTTTAAGTTCCATAGAGGTGTTGGCATGGAAGAAAAATTCAGGGTGGGTAATGTTGTAGTTTCAGGTCTTTCAGAGAATTTTTCTCCCCTTGCCAACACAGGGACTGGGAGGGGAGAGGTGGAGCCTGGTCAACCTGGTGGGCCCCAGCCTGGCTGGCCCGATTGGAGCTCTGAGTTTGGGGGGGAGCAGTGCCATTGGTGATGTCCCAGGAAGAGGAGTTGCTTCTGGGGCGGGCACTTCCTCTCTTGCAGTGTCGGGAAAGAGAAACACCTGCCTACATACCCCATTTGTGTGGGCATCTGAAGAAAACTCCCTTTAAATGTTACCCCCGCTCCACGGGCACTGTGCCGTTTTTCTTCAGAGGGAGAGAAAGAGGAGCAGTGCGGTCAGCGCCAGCTGGATTTTTCTGCAGACTCTCTGGACAATAGATATCTTAGTCTTTCTTTAAACCAAGACCACTACTATCTTTATATTTAACAAGTCAGTTTTAAAAAGTGGTTTAGACAAAACTGGGAGAAACTGATGAAGTTGCTCAACCCCCTCCTTATCCCAGGCCCTGAGGTATTGCACAACAAACAGTAATAATTAAATTATTCACAGAGAATTATAAGGAAAAGGCTGTGAAGTGTTCTCTCAAGAGCACTGTCAAAAAATAAAATCTGTTACTTTCTGCTATGGCCATGAATGAAGACTGAGCATCTGTGCACTTAAATTCAGAAAGCAACTTTCACCTTGAGGGCTATAAAAGATGCTGAGTGAGATCTTCCTAGCTTAAAATTCTTATCTGCTCCCAAAGAAGGTTGTGGTTGGTAGTATAGAAGTTCTGTTCCTGTCTGTCCTCATGTCCTTGTCCATTATTTCTTCCCAGATCCTGCACTCTGAATAATTGCCTTGTTCCTTATTAATCTGTTCATTATCAGTATTCAGGAGTTCTGGAAAACAAACCACTTTTGTCCTGAATAGACTCTAAAGGTCATTATGCTTGACACTTTTTTAAGTCATTGTGGAGGACTGGGGGATTTTTTAGCTTAGTTAGATACTACAAACACATTTAACTCCTTTC
The DNA here is from genome assembly GCA_033556795.1 of Tapera naevia. Classification (NCBI taxonomy): domain Eukaryota; kingdom Metazoa; phylum Chordata; class Aves; order Cuculiformes; family Neomorphidae; genus Tapera; species Tapera naevia. The sequence continues at coordinate 7,669,435 of JAUMJJ010000172.1, read as the reverse complement.
CTCCAATTTGCTTATGTTCCAAAAAGTAACAAAAATACCAAAAAAAAAAATAAATTACTGAAGGTAAAAGACAAGACACAAAGAGACCCAAGACACAAAACATACTTCACACGTAATGTGTTTTTTAACCTGCTTCACTCATAATCAATTGTGCCTCTTCAATATACTTTGCACGTAACATGTTTTTTAATCTGCTTCACTCATAATCAGCTGTGCCTCTTCTACTTTCCAGGGAATAAAAAGGGACTTTTGCCTTTTATTGGTCCAGGATTTCGAGGTAGTCACCACCTCAACCAGACCAACAGCCGTAAAAGAGTCCCACTCTATAAGTCAATCATGTCATGAATGTGTGAGGTTTCAGTGCTTTCAATTGTCAGCTGTGCATCACTTTCACAGTACATTACGAAAGTACCATGGTTACGTCTGGAATTCACCATGGATGGCCATAAATCATACCAAACCCAATGCTCAGCTCTGAATGAGGTCAGTATAAGGTACCTCAGGGAGGCGTAAGAGGAAGATAAGCTTATGGTAATACAGTTCCTGACATACTGTTTCCAGCAATCTGCAGTTCATGAACTTCCAGATTTTATTTCTTTAGGTTGGTTGATCACATTTGAAACCTACTGGCATAAGAATCTCTGTGGAATCCTGTGAAATGTGGCAATTATCGTGGAATATCAATTTCAGCAAATAATTAACTCAGTTACCACTAAGCACAGCAAGTTGTGCTTTTTCCTCCACTCTCTGAGTTGTGAAAGCAGCCCATTTATGAGTTACCTGAGGCTATAGCTGCCACATTTTGTCTTTGCTGATATATTCAATCGCTTGGGATGTACTGTGCTAAACAGATAAAATGTTTTGAAGCAAGTGGTTCGGAAAATAAAAAAAACAACCCACAACACAGTTATATAACTGAGGGGGTGGGGAAATAAAAAACAGTCTTGAAAATGTAGGGTTCACTTAGGTTGGCCAATTCCACGCTAAACTATCAACACAATGAAAATGTTTCAAACAGAATATAATAAAGAAATAAGAGTAAAGAAGTATAGATGTTATTTAAAAGATCAGTGATATTTGCTTCAGAAGTTTAAAAAGTATGAGCCCAAGACAAAATGTAAAATATCTACTGAATAATACTTTTTCGGAAGACTATAAAAACCAGAGGTGATTGGAAAAGATCTGAATTTCAGAAATCCTACCTGTCTGTTTTTTTTTTTTTTTTTTAATGCCTGAACTACCTACGTTGTGGTAGATTAAACTTTGTACTGAAACAGTCATATTACATTGTATACCTCGCTTAAGGATGCTCCCACAGTATTCATTTTTGCTTTGTTTAGATCAATGTTTTCTTCCTTGGAAAACATAATATAGAACTCTATGATATAGAGCAAAAATTTACAAATTCCATAGGTTAAAAATTTGTGAGTATCTGATACTGAGTACTCCAGCAAACCTTAACACTGTCTAAAATTGCTCATGCTGTCAGTTTCTATTCTTCATATATTTTCTTGTCGAGTACCAATCTAAACTCATATAAATGCCTGGCATCTGCAGCATCCGGTATGAAGGCCAAAAAGTCGTTGTAGCAGTGTTAGACAAGCTACCTTCTATCTTAAGTTGTTACTCTCTAGTTTTCGTGTTGGAAGAGAAAAAGACTATCAATACCTACACCCACTCTGCATTCCAGCCATGATTTCAAAGGCTAATTTTATATCTTCTCCTAGTTCTTCAGAAAAACTCACAGCTTACTTATTCTTTTCATAGAAGCTCTTCCACAACTTTGAACTTCCTTTTTGTTCTTCTCTAGGTTGTTTCCTAGTCTACCACATAATTTTTAAATTTGGAGCACTATATCTACACACAGTATTTAGTGTTTTTAGACCAGGAATAAATCACAGACATACACACTAGCATAATCATATGGGATTTTTTAGTTTCTTTTCCTCTCATAATTTTTCCTTATTTTTTTAAACACAGTAAAGTTCATACTTCCCTTCCTCCTTTGCATGCAGTGTTTTTTTGTGATTTAAAGCTCTGTGATAGCTGCTTCATTGTCTTATATTACTATATCATAGCATGTCCCACATGACAAGCCAACACATGTGACATGAAAACATCAGCTGAAAAATACTGAAGATTTGTGTAATATGAAAAAGCGTCTCTGTAATGTAGATTCTAGATAAAAATTTAGACCAAAAATGTTTGTTATATGTACTGCCACTTATATACTTACACACAGAGACATGATTGCAGAGCTCATGCTACTCTAATTCAGTACCAAAATCTCCATTATTGTCAGTTTGATTCTTCACATATCTAGCCTCTGGCAAAAATGGGATTTTAAAGAAGTGTATGCATCTGCTTATCTACCTTGACTAATAAATGCAGGGGGGGAAATATCACCAGATATAATTCCAGGAATAAACTCTAATGGTTCTGTGATGTGCACACAACTTGACCTCATATACATTACAAATATTTAAATGCATAATTTTTTGCAAGGTTATGAACATTTTGAATATTCCAAAACACTCAGAGAGAAATAAAGGCAAACAGCAAGACAGGTGACAGAGCAAGGGAACATCCAATTAAGAATGTCAAAAGGATTTAAACGCCAAGCTTTCAACTGCTAGAACTACTTATGTATTTGGAAACCCTGGCTGAAAACTTGTCTACCCTCCTTTAAAACCCATCATTAAATGTCACTGATGTATTTGACTTCACTCAGAATACACCATGTTTTCTTTCATGCTAAATAGAAATATATTTAAAGCTTCTTTTAAAATATACTTTCCAGAAAGTATCTTAATGTAAGAAGCATAAACTGGCAATTAAAAAAAACCTCTTTTTTCTTTCCCTCAGATAATTTTAGATACTTTCCAGCTTTTTAACATTTGCAGTTTAAAATTATGAATGTATTTTTAAAACACAACTGACACTGTTCTATGTTGAATAATGTAACAGAATAATTTTAAACCCAGTTGCAAAAGACTTTGTTTGATTGACTGTCATATGGACTCAATATGTGCTGATGCATACGACTTGTTAAAATATTTCTTTATATTTGTTGGATTTACAAAACAACACAAAATGAAATATTCATATCAGTCCAATAATCTACAGTCTATATATGGCACAAAATGGTGTATACATTAGCAATTCATTTATATACTACGACATTTGGGGATTTGCTATTTCTTACCTACCAGTGCAGTGGGAGAGGTAATTTAGGCTAACCTGAAGATGCTAGTCAACTAAAATGAATTGACTGGCATTATTTGTTGGATTATTATAATTTGCCTGCATTTTACATCTCTGCAACCATATTTTAAACTAACATCAGTTCACTTTAATATCTTTGCCATATTCTAAGTTTTGTTTGCTGAATTTTGCCAGCCTTACATTTTAGTTTCATTTTCTTATGGTGTTGTTCCACATCTTATTCCAATATTTTTGGGATTGAACAGCTCAGTGATTGGTCAGTAAGCTGAAACTCTTACTCCAGCATAGGAGTTTGGTTTCCTGGTCAGTCATCAGATAGACTTTGAAGACATATATTCTCTTCTGACATTTCTCCCTGGGTGATCTTCTGATGCTTGGAATGTCTTGTACCTTGTTACCACTTGTAAAGTGAGGATGATGATTCTTTCCCACTGTGTGAAGCATTTTGAGATCTGCATATGAATAATACATTTTGAGAGAGTTATTTCACTTTGAGATAATTCACACGTTCAAAATAATTAACTTTGCTCTTCCACCTGTAAAGGAATTTAAGATTCAGAGGGCAATGGCAGTGAAATGAGATAGCTTCTTTTCTCAGAGTATAAAATTCCTCCACTTAATCAACAACAAACAAACAAAGGTTTAAACAAGCAAAATTTAATATACAAGTTTGCCAGAACTGATACTAATATGTCTATGTCTGACCTCTTCTTCATAGCAGCAATCCGGACCTTTATGTTAGATGCCTTAGCAGAGGACAGCAATCTGTCTGCAGAGCAGTGACAGTGACTCAGAGTTAGCTGAGGAATAAGAGTTTATCTGCTGTAAGACAGCAGATCCTCTGTACAAGTATTGATCTGGCTCTCTCATATTTTATTAGATAGGAAACATATTCAAAACTTTCAGATAAATATTGGATACCACAGTAAGATTTTACAAACTGTAGACTTGTTAAGTCTGTCAAGACTCTAACAGACATGTTTGTGACTGAGGTAACCAGGCCTAATCGACAGGCCTGAAAGAAAATAGCTGATCCATTGATGATCTGTATCGTATTGCTATTTGTGTGCTGATTTTGTACTGTTTAATTGTAGCTTCTCTCATTGCTATGAACAGTAGAATTGTGTTGTACTGCTTTAATTGTAATTTCTTCAATATACACAGAACGTGAAAAGGTACATCATAAATATAAGCAACAATCTCTAAGCCCATGGACAGTGTGTGATTACTGCATGATCACCATTCTGACTGGTCATCAACACCTTGGCTAACCAACAGGCACAACAGATTGGGCATGGCCACTGTATATTGAAAGACAAGAGATGTGCAGGAATATTACGTAACAACAGTTCCCTTGATTCCTGTTTTGGGCTCTGGCCAGGCTCCTGGATGAGGGAGCAACGAGGTAGCTGAAACCAGATGATTCTGCATTTTTAGAACGATGTAAGTTTTTTATTTAGCAATATAAAAAGCTAGACCATCTTGCAGTGACTTTGAAGGCCTTACCTACAAGTGGATGCACTGGGTAAGACCTCCCATTTTGCCCTTTGATTTAATGTCAGCAAAATAAAGTAAAAAGAAATAGGAATACTCTTTTTTTTTTCCTGAATTCATCTGTGTGTATGGTAATTGCTGACCTAAAAAACCCTACACCAACATATGCTGTAGGAAAATCTTCAAGCAACCTCAGCATCACTATGTAAATTTCAGTAAAACAGCTGTTAGGACTCAATTAATGAGTTAACATGATTGATATAATAATATTATTTTCATAACAAATTTATTTCTTATCTTCTGTTAAAAAGCTTCTACACTTTCATTGTCATAAGACTACCGATGTCAGCTTTTTTAGTTAGTTTTCTTTGCCTCTTAACCAACAACTGTAGTGAAAGTTCTTCATTGTTATTTGCAATGGTGACAGCAGAGCAGTACATTGATGTGAAGTTGTAGGTGTTTGAAGCATCAGGCTTTCTAAATGTAGAATGTTTTCCTCAGATTAATAAGGGGAATACTCAGAGTAATAAGGGGAAAATAATTTTTGTGAACTATGTTGAATTCTCATATGCCAGGTGCTCTAAAAATTCAGGGTTTAGACGGTTTTCTGAATACGGCATAAGAGAGTTAGGGTTGGTTCAATGTAGTTCTGGGACAACTGATTCTTCTGAGTACATACAACTCTAGTACTTAAACTGCTCCATCAAAAGGTTCAGAGGTTGATCTGTTGTGTATCTGCTGTCCAACAAAAATTTTTAGTTCTACATGGCAGAGCCATAGCATAGTAATGACTACAGAAATTAATTCAGCACAGTTATTGTATAACAGTATGCTGGAGTTGCCAGACATAGAAAGTATCCACTTCCTTACTCCTCTTTTCTGTTACATTTGATAACATTACCTTTATTTTAGACCAGTCCTCAGACATTATTTCACCAACACAGTATACTCTCCTTCCTTTACCATAATCCTTTATGTTTTGAAATTAACCTGTTCTTGCCTTCTACTCTGTCACAGAACAGTGGAGTAGAATATAATAGTTCCTATTCTAGCGATTTACATAATTAGGAGCTCCTACTGAGACCTTTTTCATTCCCAGGTGAGTGATGTAGGAGCAGGGAACTGTACTGATTTTCTTGTACAGTTATATTTTGCAGCTCCATAAAAGCTTTATGGAAGGATAGCAGGCATGTATAAATCCCATCAATGAGAACTTTTGTGCACTTACAAATAAGTACTGAAATATCTACTCTCATTATCGTTATTGAATACAGGTTTTAAACTCAGAATATGTACATACATTCAGCTACAAAAAAAAAAGGGGGGAAAAAACCCTACGTTTAGAAGAAACTTTAAAAATTCAGTAATTTTAGAAGAATTTTGTGTGTATGTTTGAATCACATTTTTCTCTCTGAGACTGTCCTTGCAGTTGGAACTATGTGGTTTTAAATACTTTGGTGATATAGAACTGTATAAGATGATCCACTATATTTTTTTTTATGACACAGTTAACCACTAAGTTCACAGTAATTTTGACTGGAAAGTAGCCGTATGCTTTCAATGTCAGTTCAAAGTCTGAAAGGTTTTCAATTTAACAGGATTTAATGAGTGACTGTTAAAAGCATCCAAACAAATGAATTAAAAGAAAGCTAGCTAATATACTAAAACATTTGAGCACAAGCACATGGTTATACTAAAACAGCCTAATCCAATACCTTATCTGGTCTAATCAAGGCTAGCATTGTTACTAAGATGTATTACAGTTACATCAAGATGAAGAGGATGAAATAGTCATATAATTGATCCCTCTGAGAGTGTTTGATTATGTAGTGGTGGGATTTCTTCCCATCCTGCTGGCCACACAGACCACTCTGTGCTGCTTTGCACAACCTTTCTGATGCACTTGGAAAAACACTTTCTCTCCCTTATTTGGGTTATTGTCTGATCCAGTGGAACACTGCCTTTGTAGGGAGAATTCCATGGAGACAGTCATCCAGGGCACCAACGGAGCCCCTCAGTCTACCTGAAATTGTTATAATTGGTAAAGTTAACAAGTCATCTCAACCAAGCATACTGGGAAAAGAATAACCATTGTTACAACACAGTAATCCAGAGCACTTGAGCACTCCCACAATGTTCTGAGGTACTGTGCGCCTGGGAAGAGGCTCTGTCATCACCTGAGAAAGAGACTGACCATCAGTACTGCCTCCCTTGACACCTAATACTTGGATCATAGCCCAAGAGAGGTGGTCCAATGCAACTAGTGGAAAGTTCCACTGCTATGGTATCTTCCAAGTGTGGCCAAAATTAATATTAAAACATCAAAATGAATGTTCAAATATTTGATGAAAGTCAATTATCTCATAACTCTGTAAGTATGTGATTACATAGAACGTCCCTTGAGCTCTTCTGGATTGCAGCAGACTGAGACCAGTAATCTCCTGCTGAGCTGGGATGCCTCTCAGGTGTAATGAGTGATTGCATTTGCTAATATAGCAAATTAAAAGGCCTTAGGTGACGTTATCTCCACTTGAGAGCTGATCACCACCTCTTGGGAATGCTGGTGCCTTGAATGTACTTTCACCAAATCTCAATAAAGACATTTTAGGACTAGTCTCTCTGTCATGGACTGTACTTCTCTTATGCTTAAATATTGATACAACTTTGTATGCACATATCTCTATATCTTCATGTGCATTTGACTTATCACACACATTAAGTCACTGGTGATTTTAACACGTATATTGAATCACAGTATCACAGTATCACAAGGTTGGAAAGGACCTCTGAGATCATCAAGTCCAACCTATAACCTAACACTAACACCAACACTAACACCAACCATCATCTAAACCATGGCACTCAGTGCCTCATCCAGTCTCCCTTTAAACACCTCCAGGGTTGGTGACTCCACCACCTCCCTGGGCAGCCCATTCCAATGGCCAATCACCCTTTCAGTGAAGAATTTCTTCCTCATATCAAGTCTAAACTTTCCCTGATGAAGCTTAAGTCCATGCCCTCTGGTTCTGCCACTGGTCACCTGAGAGAAGAGACCAACCCCTGCCCGACTACAACCTCCTTTTAGGTAGTTGTAGAGAGCAATGAGGTCTCCCCTGAGCCTCCTCTTCTTTAGACAGCCTCCGACAACAACATCACTCACCAGCCCTTCTTTGTTTGTAAACAGCAAGTCAAGCAGAGCCTCACCCCTGGTGGGCTCACTCACCCACTGTGACAAAAAGCAGTCCTCAATACACTCTAAGAACCTCCTGGACTGCCTCCTCTCAGCAGTGTTAAGTTTCCAGCAGATATCTGGAAGGTTAAAGTCTCCTAAAAGAACAAGGGCAGCCGATCTAGAGGCAGCCTCCAGCTGTTTAAACAACAGAAGATCCAAATCCTCCTCCTGGTCAGGCGGTCTGTAGCACACTCCAACCAGGAGGTCAGACTTGACTGCCCCTCTGACTCTTACCCATAGGCACTCAACCTGGTCATCACCGATCTCAACTTCAACAGTATCCAGGGTTTCCCTAGTGTAGAGGGCCACCCCTCCACCCCTCTTCTCACGCCTGTCTCTCCTGAAGAGCCTGTAGCCTTCCATGGCAGCACTCCAGTTATGACAGTCGTTCCACCACGTTTCCGTGATGGCAACTATATCGTATCTCTCCCGCTGGACCAGGACTTCTAGCTCCTCCTGCTTGTTTCCCATACTGCGTGCGTTTGTGTACATGCACTTCAGTTGGGTTACTGACAACACCCTTTGGGATGGCTCATCCTCCACGGGAACATCTTTGGCGAGCCTAGTAATTCCCCCCTCCCCCGTCATGCCTAGTTTAAAGCCCTCTCAACAAGCCCTGCCAGCTCCTGAGCTAGAATCCTCCTACCCTTCGGAGTTAGACGAGACCCATCTGGGTCAAACAGGCCAGGTGCCGTAAAGGTTTCCCCATGATCAAAGAATCCAAAATTCCTCTGCCGGCACCAGCCCCTAAGCCATTTATTAACTGCATATATTCTCTTATTCCTGTCTGTATCCATCCCTGCCACCGGGGGAACTGAACAGAACACCACCTGTGCTCCTGCCCTATCTATTGACCGTCCCAGCTCCTGGAGTTCATTTTTAACTACCCTTGGCCCTCTTTTCGCTAGCTCATCACCACCAGCCTGGACCACCAGAAGCGGGTAATAATCAGAGGGTTTAATTAGGTCCGGCAGTCTCTTGGTGATGTCGTGTACCCGGGCTTGGGGAAGGCAGCAGACTTCCCTATGAGTTGGGTCCATCCTACAAATAGGGCCCTCCGTCCCTTTCAGAAGGGAGTCTCCCACTACAATGACCCTCCTTTTCTTTTTCTTACTTGAGGTCCTGACCCGTCCGATGGGCAATGTGAGGTCAGCCTCTTCAGGTGAGCTCCCTGTCAGACTATCCTCCATGTGAACATCAAATTCCAACTCCCCAAACCTGTTTTGTAGGGGCAGCTGGAAAGGTGGCATTTGAAAGGGAGGTCTATAACCCCCACAAGAGCAGACCTGCTCCCAGTCTTCCTCACCAGTCAGGTCACTCTCCTTACCCTGTTGATGAGGAATATGGCATTCTTCAGCCTCCTGGGGAGGATTACTGGGAGGAGAGAGGGTTCTACTCCACCAGTCAATCTCCCTTTCACTTTCGCAAATACTTCTCAACGTCTCCACCTGATCCTTGAGATCTGCAACGATAAGGAGCAGATCCTGAATCTGTTCACACCTCAGACAAGTATTTTTTGTATTTTTGTTATGATCCTCAGGAGCCACAAGTAGGCTGAGACACTCCCTACAGTCTCGAGTCTGGGTAGCTGTTTCTCGTAATACTGCTTCCATTTGGGTGCCTATGCTCCTGGTGGCAGAGGCTTTACCACGCCTGGTCACCATTGCAGCAGGGGAGTGGGAAGTCAACCAACTGTCAGAGAGAGCCTGCTTGCCCTGCCTGCGTGAACTGCCGTGCAAACTGCCTATACCGTGACCCTGTATCCTGTGACCCTGGTCGCCGCGCTCTGGTCACTGGCGCTCCCAGGGCAATGCTTAAATACCCCGCGGCTTCTCCCGGGACCGCCCCCCTACCACGCGGTCGGCCCACGTGACAGTTGCCGCTTCTGAAGTTCAGAGAGAGTCGCCCTGCCGGGGTCATCTCCTGAGCTTTTGCCTCTCCCAGGAACTCACCACCCGCCCAGATTGAGCACCCGGCTGCAGTACTTACGGTTCCTGCCGCCGATCACGCTGAATATTTTAATCACTTTGCTAATCAATTGATAATTAAGTGTTAATATGTATTTTGCAATTTTACCTTAATAATTTTTAAATTGCTGGTAAGCTGAAGTTTTGTAAATCTCTATCTCTGACATAACTGTAAAAATCTCTTATTTCAGTATTGAAATAAAAAATTCTGGAATCCAGATAAGGAAGCTTTGTTTTATGCTTCCTTCTTCACCAAAAATATGTGCAAATATGATGAAAGACTAACAGGAGGTCTGGAGTAGCTACAGGCTGCTGTAAGAGGGCAGGATTGTTCCCAGCATAACTGCATGGAGAGGTTTAGGATAGATTTCACTCTGCCCTTGCATCTGTGCCAGAGCTAATTCTAGAACTGGCAACGCAAGAGGGAAGAGTGTCTGCAAAGTACAAGAGACATCTGTCTCCCTCCTCCTGTATCATGAAGTCTCTCCTTACTCTTGCTGAGTACAGAAGTCCTTTCTGAAGCCTTGCAGTTTTTGCTGCAAGCTCGAGTGGAAGATCCCAGCTTGGCAAGCACCAAGTTCTACCTCCCCATGAGACTCTATCGGTACAAATTCATGCTAATAAATATAGATTAAAAATACAAAGATCCTTTAGCAATTTTTGATTCAGTTGAAAACAGACTGGCATCGCTCTCCATATTCAATGTCTTAGAAAATATTTTTCTGTTCCTCCTGTCACAGATATTTTTCATCTCTTTCTTTTCAAGATCAAGCTAACTCCTTGACCTTCCTGTAACAACACACTTGAGGCTTTTTGCTGCTGCTGTTGTTGCATAGCCTAAAGCAACTTCCAGAGCCTTGGTTACACTGCCCTTCAGCTTTCACCAGCTTTCCTTCATGTGTTACAATACCCTAACCAATTAGAAGACCTCTCTGAACTTACCCATTTCTGCTTTCAACAAAGACGAAAGACTAGCTCTGAGAGGGAAGATGCCAGGGGGCTTATAGTAACTAGTCTCTCTCTGCTGGCCTTACTATTCAGTTTTTCGCATCATATGTAGTCATAGTTTATTTAAATAGAGAGCCTTTTCCTTTATCCTTTCAGTTTATTCAATTTGTTTAAGGACATCCATCATGTCCTTAAAAAATGCTTTCCTGAAGTCCCAGCAAAAGTCTCAACCTTACTTTTCCATTAAAAATAGAAACAGATTAGTTGCTTATTTAAGCAAATTATTCCAGGCTACATTAGTGTAAGAATATTATTAGTCTCTGTTCCTCTTTCCGCAACAGTCTCTACTGTCTCTATCACTTTTCAAGTGCTTTTTTCAAAAAATTTCAGTCTTTTTTTTTTTTTTTTAACTAGGAATAACTTTCCTGAGAAACACAGATGCTTGATCTTGCATAATTACTAATTCCTTTCAGTGTTTCCTACTTCCAGTACAAGGTCATACACTGGCAAAACATTTCAAAGTTATGAAAGTAAATGTTTGACCAAAAAAATGTAATTACAGAAATACAGACCAGTGTAGAAACAGAAGCCTCTATAAAATATCTATGAAGTATTGCAAAGTATTGTTTAATCTTCTATCCAGCAAAGATATTATTCTTATTAAAACTCTTATTATTGACTTGGTGTATTACGAAGTGTCTATGAATGAGCTCTGAATGCAGTCCAATTTTTCAAAATAGAAGATACAATAATAGGTATCTGCTATTATCTCCTGTTATCTCCTTTTAAATAAGTCTTAAAAAAAGGTCCGCAACACAAGTATGTGGATAAATTACCAGATGCCCTACCAGAGAAATATTATCTGGAAAGAATGGATTGGGTTGATTAGATATTCGAGCCCATGTAAACTTGTTTAGTGAAAATGTATCTATAGAAATTCAGTTAGATGAACAATAGTTAAAAGCAACTCAAATATTTTAATGAAAACCATGTATAATATAAATGTTTTCTATTAGATCTTGAGACCTTACTACTTGGCACTGGGAGTAAATACTGAATGCTTTATCACTTCATAATGGAAAGTACTGCGTCCCCCTGTCATGGAAGTATAAATGCTTTATGCTTCTGTGACCTAAGAATAGGAAAGTACCCTCAGTTTTTAAGTAGAGTATGCTCAGTTTTCTAAAGTCTCTTTGTAGTCTCCCAAAAATAAATCTTAAACCACTAGAGGCCTTAATCATCTTAAATACATGATCTTTTTAAATATAAACATAAGCTATGATGAAGAAGTAGCTTCCTGGTGGGGCATGCCTCTTCCAGCTCTAGAGGATTATAAGATGTCTTAAACCTCTTCCTACATGCTTCATGTCTCCTCATCAGAAATATTCATTCTCTCCTGCTTTCAGAGAAAAGGAAACTGAGATCTTTGGTCATTTTCACATCACCATCTTTTATTTTATGTCCATACACATGTGAAAAAAAAAGAAATAAGCAACTTCACTATAGAAATTCAGATACCAATCAGCTGCTTCTCTAGTCCATTCCAAGCTGACTCCCGCTTTTTTATTCCTATGGGTAAAATTAAGTTGTAATAATTTCCTATTTCAATGATAAATCAAGTGGATAACATAACTCAGTGTTCAAGCACATGAATAAATCATGTGATGTGAGATCTCATGCTACAACACTTACTCCTACCTCCACCACCCTCACCCCAAGAGGACTAGATGCTAACTGTAAAAGATTTGTAATGCCAAATGCTGTAACATTTAGCCAGTTTTCATGTTGGTTTTAATATTATGTCTCAGTAATAGCTAAAATTCTTGTGAAATCTTCTGTACAGAAGTACTTACCTAAGAACTGTTCCATAATACATCTTGTAACTATCAAAGTTGCCACTTGTAACTCAGCACGTGTCGGTTCCCAGTAGCCCTTCAACTGCATCCAGATGAAGTACAGGTTTCTGGCATAGTGGCTGGCCCACATAAAAAAATTAGCTATGTTTAATGTTTTTCCTTCCTTTTTCTGAAGCACAAACAATGCAGTAATATACAGATTATATTTTATTCTCATTAGTGCATATAGTCAAAGAAAAAGGACACTACTTATTTCTTATTTGTGTTTTGAAGTAATGGATCAAGAACTGAAGGTTTTTTTCAGTGGATCTGTATTAATTCCACTTTAATTCATATATACAACTGTAACAATTCTTTAGGAATTTAGCTGAGGTCCCTTCCATGGTGAAGAGATGCTGTGTAATGAGATGCATTTGTTGCCTCTTCTTGTTCACGGTGCTCCCCAGTTTGGATTTCCCTGAAGTTAGCCTTAGATGTCAAGCTTGTCAACTCTTACTGGGATGCTACAACCAGTATGTCAGATTTAAAGTCCATTTCATCGGATCAGACATAGTCATTTTTGCTAGACTCTCTTTATTTCTTGAGAGAAATAGTGAGTGGTTCATCTAATCTAAAGCCCAAATCTAAAATACATGAGATAAACCATGTTCCTGAACTTCCTGTTTCTCTTCACTGATGAAAAAAAGCTGATTAACAAAATTACAGATATTTACAATGTAGGAAAAAAAGATAAAACCAGAATCCTACAGCACCCACAGCATAACCTCTGTGCAGTCCTTCTAAACAACATCAGCAGCAGTACAATAATGGTAAATTATTACTATTGCTATTGAAATGGAAGAGTATCTCTAAGGTATGAAGTTTTCACATAGTTTTGACTTTTTATCTTTGGCTAAAAAGCACCAAGCTAATGAGACTGACAAAATGTTGTAGCTTATTAGTATCATAAATGTAAACAAAAAAAACCCCAGGAATACCAGATTTTGTTTTCTTGGCAAGACATTTTTGTTATCTCTGATAACTGTCTGGTACACTTATTGTTTCAAGTAATGTTGTGGGACTCCAAAAACTGATATTATCCTGGGGAAAAAAAAACCACAGACCAGAAAACCAAACACACATAAAGACACTAAAAGGAATTTCTACCTTATGGAAAACTATTGCTTCTTTCCCCTCAGTAGTTAAAAGGGTCTATTCAGTATTAGAAAAGAAAAAGCCAGTTATATTCTGAGAAAAAAAAAAGTGACTGTTTTTCAATTCATAATGACACACCTACTTATCCTTACTGTTATGTTCTCCTTTCATAGTTGTCAGAAAAGAACTGCAAAATATAGTGTAAATGTGATAATTTAATCCTTACCTATCTGGAGTAGCTGAAACTGGATCATGTCTACAATAACAAGTTATATTAATGATGACATCTGGTCAGTAAGACCAGTATGTTGGAAAATTTCTGTACAATGAAGATAAGAATATATTACAGAAGATGCCTGAATTACTTTACTACTGCAATGAAAAATGCAGTATTACTCCCATAGGAAACTTCTGCTTTATTTTAGGATCTCCCTCAGTGTTAGAAACAGTGTAGGAGACTGAAGTTCATTTAATATTACCCAAACATGCAGCAATTATGAACAATCAATAAGGTGTGGCTATGAAATAGGATATGTGTCAGGATACATCAGCTAAGTCATTTGCATCCAGTTGATATGTAGAAATACAGAGCTATTTACTAAATTTTGTCTGTTCCTCAGTCGAACCTTAGTTGCAATCAATCATGTTGAAGAACCAAGAATGCAAGTTTGGGGCTGGTGCTGGAAATCCTATTTATATTGACTTGAGTAATGAAAAGCCTATTTTTACAAGAAAAGACCAAAAAAATTGAATTGTTCAGCCTGGAACAATGGAAGCTGAAAAATAAATCAGGGCTTAACACTAGGGAGGAGATGATCTGCATGAGCTTAAAAGAATAAGTGCTTATATATATATTGATCATGCATAAATTTAGTATACAAAGTAGAAATTCTCATTTCTACTTTGGATACTGCTCTAACTTCATACAAAAGCCTTCATTTTGCTCTTGGAGACAAGCTGCCTACAAGAGGCTGCTTTGTGTTGCAGTAAAACATACCTTTAATAGAGAACTTGCTATTTACTGTAACACATCCAGTTGAATGGTATCCAGGTCTGGGTACCACTCAACTAATTTAACATATATTCAGACTACAGGTACTGAGAAGTTGCACATTAAAAAATGTGGAGTGCATCAGTACAGAGAAGTTCAAATTAACCATTGAGTTCTGTGCTCTACCAGCTACAATACGTGATCGCGCTCTCCCTGACCACAGACTGTAGAAGTCTGGACAACTGCCAAGGGCAAAAATTACCAGCAGCAAATGGTGCCTAATCCTCAACTAATATCAATAATATCAGGAATCAGATTAAATGGTATTAGCATTAAGTTTGAGAAGAAGATGGAAAGATTTCCAAATTGTAGGAGAACTTGCAGAAAAAAAATTTGCAAGAAGCCTACAATAATATGAGAAAAACACCAAACTCGGTATGTCTATGCAATCTTTAGGAAAAGTATAAGTTTAAAAACAAATAAAAAGTATATTTTCAAAAACAGGCATAAAAGTTCAAAGTAATAAAAAGAATACACAACAGAACCAAATAGTTCTGTTTGGAATCAAGGAAGCATATTGTTTTACAAGCTGAAATTGTTTATAATGTTATGTAGACTTGAAGTCTGTTTAAACACTCTACTCCTACTCTTCTAAAAATAACAGCTTTGAAAGCCAGGAAAGATCACAACTGTGAAACAATTTTCGCTCTGCAAAGACAAACCCAAACCTTTTAAAATAAAAATTATTTCCCTTTCTTAGTATTTTCTAAGTACATCATACAACAACGTACTGCTATGGATCCCCCAAAAGTTATTTTTCTTTGTCAAATACTAATTGCTTTCTGCTCTTGGTGGGTTTTGTTTTTTGTTTTTTGAGGGAGATAGGAAGAGGAGAGAGGGGGGTTTATTCTTAGATTATTTCATTAGCAGTTTCTGGAGAATTACGTTTTTTTAAAATGCGGTCATTGACATAACACATTATGAAGTATTGTGCTGTCAAGTGTAACATCAGCTTGTATCAGTCACACTGCATTACTTTACATGCCTAGCCTAATGTGTCACTGCACAGTAACAGCAGAAATATCCTACATAACTGCAAGCAGCAGTAGCTTGCAGATGAAAATATTTTACAATAAATTTTGTACCCATATATATTGTTTTTATAAACACGCTCCCAAATCTGAAAGGTAACACCACTTACATGCAATTTGTGTGTGACAGCAGGAGATTATACAATCAGAAAGAAGACCATCAATAAAATTCTATCAAAAGGAAGCATCTCCTCTGGCTGCTTCAGAAATATCTACATATTGAAAAGCAGCTTTTTATTTTTCATGCTATCCTCTGACGGTCAAATATTTCGGAGAAAAACTGCTGCTCTTATGGACACTTCTGTCTTCATTTTGCTCTGAAAATCTTATTTTTCATGTAAAATGAAATATGCTTTTTCTGTAAATTTGTACACATAAGGAGACTATTTTTTGATTGAATAACCCTTTCTTCTGCTCCTCCTGACTTCACAAGCTGAAACAGGGTTTATTTTTAGTTACATTTTTACATCCTCACTCTATAACAAAGGATTTCATTTAACCCTTATGCCGTTATGTGTTTTTAGATGAGGAGATCTTATTGTCTAGGCAATCAAGATTCAGTCTTTTATCTAGGTACTATTATACCAAGTTCATAATCAATTTTCTGTTTTTGAATGAATAGACAAGAGTTACAATTTTTAAGACTAAGGTAAGATAATGTCTTTTCATTTAGGTGTGAGGTGCCCTAATTTGAAGTTGGGTTACCAATTTAAACATTTGGTGGTAACCCGTGAGATGAGCAAGGAGCACCTGTCTTGAGTTTCAAGTTAAGAATACCAGACATTTAGATAAGCAATAATTTTTCAAAGTGTCAATTACATCAAAACTATCAGTTTTCAAGACTTATGTTTTATCATAAGTGAGGACTAAACATAGCTTTATAGAATACGATTTTCGATAGTGTGATTTAAGCATGGAGTCTTACAGAGTTTTATTTCTCTCTTCTGTTCAAGTTATTTCTTACGTGTTTATATTTAACAGTAGTCTTATGCATACCTTCTATTAATTTAAAACTGTGGTGAGGGTTCAAAATATCTGTAAGACGATTGAATGTCCCACCTGCTCAGCTGGGCAAAAGCAGAGCTGGTTTCACAGCTCTCTTCTAGAGAAAATCCTGAACATGCCTAACTAGTGAGATAACATACACAATAAAATTGTCGTTAATTTTAGAGTGCTATTAGTCCTCATCCATCCTACACTGTGCCCCAGGAAGGCTTTCAAAATGGGTAATTCTTAGGCCATTTTCTCAGAACAAAGTCTTTTTTTGGTATAAAAGAAAACACGGCATTGTCCATTCTTGGATCGGACCAGAAGAAACGGATTCTTTCTTCTTTTTGTTCTGAAGTCCCTGAATGAAGACAAGCACACAGCTCACCATAAAGCTAGCTTGGACCCCTCTCCATTAAGGCAAAGTGATAGTATTGGAATTGTGGAATAAGTGTGAATCATCCTTAAACTATCCCCCTTTTCATAAGGTTTAATTCCTGCTGTGATTAGCAAAAGCGATTTTGTATGTGAATCTTAAATCTTCCAGTGCATTCAACAAGTTCAAGCTAGCTGGCAAATGCAGTTTGTTTCATAGAATTACGTTAGTGTCAAGCATGTAAAAAAAAAAACCCAACCTTTTTCTATGCTCAGCTTATAGAAGCACAAAGCTTGAACTACGTTAACAGGTACTTTTGGAAAAAGAAAAATTCTTCTTTGACCTCATCTATGGGTGCATCATAGCTGATTTTCATTACCACAGTCTTCTGCTTTCATTGGGTTGTCAGATATTTTTCTATTCTTATTGTATCCCAACTTTTCCAGCTGCAGATATCAAAACTATATTCACAATGATTTCTATCTTCCAAAACAAATTCAGTAGCAACTACTGAAAATTAACACAGTCTTTTCACATAACCTCACTTTATTTTCTACTCTAATTACCAGTGTGACACCAATGTTTATGTTTTTAATCAGCTCTCCAACCTCATGTGAAGAAACATAACAATTTAAATTAGATTTGGTATCTGTTAAAGTCAATTAGATTGACTTTAGGCATTAGATTATTTGAATCTTTAGATCTTTATTATGACTCCTATTAGGTAGTAGTTTATCAAGGATTGACTAAAATCTGAAGAGCTTGCATATGCAATTTATTTACATAGGTGTATATATTCTCAATATGATTGACAGCTCTGGGAAAGACAAGTTAAATGAATGACCCTGCTATTATCAACTTATTCCTCCTAAAAAGTATTTCTCATCCCCTCATTGCCACAACTATTTTATAACATTTTCAGCCAGACTGGCCTTCTGCCTCACCTGTTTGATGGCCGGGATTTCAGGATTCTTCATTGAGAATAAAATGAAAAGTATCAATATAAACATTTAAAAACTGAGTATTTCTAAAATCTGTTTTCTCCACCTATTTATTTTAAACCATGTCTTATAACGACATAAAATTTTTACTATCTGTTTTTGACTAAGACCTCCCTTTCCAACCTTATTAGAGTTAAAATTGGCTTTATTTTACCTTCTATGCAGAAAACCATTGTGACAATTTCATCCTCATGAAACCTTTATGTTTTGAAATAGCACACTGTAATAATGCATGATATAGGACTATATTAAAATACAACATTACGCACTGACAAGCAAATCCATCTATACAAAATGAATGGGGATAATTAAGTAGTGAAAAATAATGAACAAAAAGCACTTTACAATTTATAAATATCAACTTTATATATAGCGTAATTTGCAAGGCAATATAACTGAGATGATTACAGCTATATGATTTTATTTCTCTGGAAACTAAAAGAAATCTTCTTCTGTTTAAATAGAATCATAGAATCATAGAATTCTCCAGTTGAAAAAGACCTTTGAGATCATCGAGTCCAACTGCAACCATCATGCACTAAACCACGTCCCTTAAAAACTCATCTATGATTTTTTTTAAATACCTCCAGGGATAGTGACTCAACCACCTCCCTGGGCAGCTGTTCCAGTGCCTGCCAACACTTTTGGTAAATAAATTCTTCCTAATATCCAGTCTGAACCTCCCCTGGTGCAACTTATGGCCATTTCCCCTTGTCCTATCATCTGTCACTTGAGAGAAGAGATCAACACTTGCTCTCCCACAGCCCGCTTTCAGGCAGCCGTAGATAGTGGTGAGGTCTCCCCTCAGCCTTCTCTTCTCCAAACTAAACAACCCCAGTTCCCTCAGCCACTCCTCACAGGACTTGTTTTCCAGCCCCTTCACTAGCCTCGTTGCCCTTCTCTGGATGTGCTGCAACACCTCAATGTTCTTCTTGTACTGAGGGGCCCAGAACTGCAGACAGTACTCGAGGCGTGGCCTCACCAGTGCTGAGTACAGGGGCACAATAACTTTCCTTGTCCTGCTGGCCACACTGTTTTTGATACAGGCCAAAATGCCATTGGCTTTCTTGGGCACCTGGGCACACTGCTGGCTCATATTCAGTTGGCTGTCAACCAACATGCCCAGGCCCTTGTCCTCCAGGCAGCTCTCCAGCCATTCTTTCCCAAGCCTGTAACGCTGCATGGGGTTGTTGTGCCCCAAGGACTCAGCATTTGGTTTTGTTAAACCTCATCCTGTTGGTCTGAGCCCATTGATCCAGCCTGTCCAGATCTCTTTGCAGAGCCTTCCTTCCTTTAAGCAGATCAACACTGCCACCCAGCTTGGTGTCATCTGCAAACTTGCTAAGGGTGCACTCGATCCCTTCGTCCAGGTCATTAATAAAGATATTGAACAGGAATGGACCCTGCAATGAACTCTGGGGAACACCACTTGTGACTGCTTTCCAACTGGATTTAACTCCATTTACCACCACCCTCTGGGCCTGACCATCCAGCCAGTTTTTCACCAAGCAGAGGGTGTGCCTGTCTACGCCAATGGCAGCCAGTTTCTAAAGCAGAATACTGTGAGAAACGGTGTCAAAGGCTTTACAGAAATCCAGATACACCACATACACAGCCTTTCCCTCATCCATTAACCGGGTAACCTTGTCATAGAAGGAGATCACGTTGGTCTGGCAGGACCTGCCTTTCATAAATCCATGTTGACTGAGGCTGATCACCTGGCTGTCTTGCATGTGCTGTGTGATAGCATTCATTATGATCTGCTCCATGACCTTCCCTGGTGCTGAGGTCAAGCTGACAAGCCTATAATTCCCTGGATCCTCCTTCCGACTCTTCTTGTAAATGAGAGTTACTTTTGCCAGTCTCCAGTTGAGTGGCACTTCCCCAGTCAGCCAGGACTGTTGATAGATGAGGGAAAGGGGTTTGGCAAGGACTTCCACCAGCTCCCTTAATAACATATTTAAGTGATAACAATAACAATTAATAAAAATAATTAAGCAAACACTTCAAACGTACGAAATTTTAAAAAGTATTTTGAGGGAATATGAATTGTATTTTTCAAAACTAATTACGTAGAAATTTATGAGTTAATTTACTGAGTAGCAGCTTCTGTAATCGTAAGAGCTGCCTTAGGATTTAGCTCTATTGAAATAATTTAGTACCACTTACGTGTATAATCATGTATGGTCATGAACAAGTCTGTGATAGAAACATTAAAATGCTTGCTATTGAGACTTACTGTAATATTTGTAAGGTGGTGGGCATGATTTTGCTCTTATTTATGTGTGATATCACATCTAAGTAGGTACCAGAGTCTGCCTCACTTATAGACTGGATGATAAGTGTTTACCCAAACACCCATTTATTTCAGCTGGCATGGCCTTGCAACACTGTACTACATTGACTTGTGACTGCAATGGCATGATAAGGGTACTCAGAGAAAGACATTTAAAATCCTTCTTCCCAAATTCCTGGCCCAGGCGAAGTGTGTTTGTAAGAGGAGCAAGGAAGAAAAACCCTTCAGTCATTATATGTGCTGTTCCCATAGTGCAAGGGAGTAGAGAAATTCATCGAGAAGCAAAGTAGGCTAAAGAAATCAGGGAACTGGATAATCTTTGGAAATTGCACAGTGTTTTGGCTTTTCATTAAAACAAAATACAGAATACTTTTGCTGGTCTAGATAGGAGTATTTTATGATTCTGTAAGCACTCGTGTCGTAGGCAGTGGTTCTGAGGGCATGGATGATACTAATGTTAAATATTTAGTAATTTATTCTTCCATTTTTCATGCAGATAAAATTATAGTTGCAGCAGCTAGAAATTTTAACTGAGGAAATTTCTGATTAAAACAAGAATTGAGGTTGTGGCTGGCTTGGAAATGCAGTTTATAATTTCTTATGGTACTTCAGATGTCTCTATTCAAGTCATTGCTACTCCTGTGTAATTATTTCTATATGCACTAATTAGCAAAAGAGCAATCTGCTGTTGCCAGCCCAAGCACGCAGTATTTCAGGCATGCGTAGTGAGTGGATGAGATGTTAGGCTGTTAGCTAGTTCACCAGGGCAGCCTTGGCGTTGCTGTTAGATGCTCCAGCATTTGACTACATCCAAAGCAAGTGTGACTATGTACACACGGCAACACTGCCTCATGCTTCAGCACACTGCTACTTTTCGGCTTTCGTTAAAAAACAGAAATTATTTAAAAAAAATCTACAAATGTTTTTTCCTCCATTTCATTTGTAGTTAATTAGATGTAGATAATAAATAGTCCTGGCATGTAGAATGTGTTCTACTTCATCAGTTATTTCAGAGATTATTTGAGGTTATTTCCTCCATAAAGGCAAACCACCACAAATTAACTATTTTATTTGAAATTTTATGTGACCTCTTTGCTAATTAGTGCATATGAAAATGTCAGTTTACCCAAGGCTGCAGTAACCCAACTAACAGTTGCTGAATTACCAGAAAAGGTTACCATATTTTTACTCCAGTATTTTATTTGCATTAATTTGTGGTTTGCTAAATTTTAACTGCATTTTTATTCTTTCCTCTTTAATTCATAATGAATTGCTCGCCGCACTTGTTCCATCAGTAGTTCATTAAGAAAGCTATTCCAACCAATGTGGCAATTACTGCGATCTTAAGGCATCCTGGGCAGTCATTGAGAAAAGGATGATTTCTTTTGTGAAGACACAACCTACTGTCTGCTGAAAATATGTTCAGGAGAAGTTTGACAGAAATTTCCCAGACAGTGGAGCAACTTCTCACATAAGAAATTATATAATGGAGAGATGTTGCAGGCAGGGGCTTAAAAATATGTACAATTTCAATTCCAAGAAAAAATGTATTGTACTGTAAGACTTTTCTAATTTGTATCACAATAATATTGCTCAAAAAAAAGTGAGACCTGCATAGTATAACACAGAAAAAATACAAGAGGTCTGCTGCTGCACAGTCACAGGTAGAATGTTTCATTTGTTTCTACTAACATCAGTGTAAAATGTAAATAACATTACTGAAAAATGAAAAATATTGTACTATATTCTGTTGTATTTTTATGTTAACATAAAAACTATATGCAGAAAGTTTCATGTAGTAGGGTGAAGAATGGAAAATGCTGTGATAATGACTATTAAAGCAGATTTTTAATGGATGACAATGAAACTCTGCAATGATAGTCAAGCAACCAGAGTGGAGTTCTAATATTTTTGGTTAAGGCTTATGAGTGATGCCAGCAATAACCAATCTTCACCTCAGGACAGAGAAAAATAGTAAGTATGACCTGAAAAAGTCATTTTCAGTTATTTGCTATGAAAGATGGAGAGAAATGCTTCCGAAAAAAAAAAAATAGTTCAACATTATTAGCATTTCATAGCATAACACACACACGTCTTAGATATATCTAGCTCACATGCATTCATTAATTTTTTTCAACTGCATGGCAATTATTTGTTGCTGATTCCTTCCTCGAATTATTAATATTGATGCTGTTTCTTTATCCCAGTCACATTTAGTTTTAACCCCATACATGAACAATAGGCATTTAATTATGAAATTTGACGTTCTGGGTTTTTTTTTTATTTTTTGAGTTAATCACATTTACAAAACTCATTTCCCTACCTATTCTTCTATATTCGCAAATCAAGTACTGTATTTCTCAATCTCCTTTTTGTTGCTTGCCCAGTGGTGAATATCGCCTCCACAATTATAGCATTGAATTCTGTAATTTTGAAAAACAGGATTTTCAATGTCATTAGAAGATAATAAATAACAGTTAAAAAAGTCAGGATGCAGTATTCAAAATCTACACCAGAAAATAGATTTATAAAATTTGCTCTTTTTCTTCTAAAATTCTTGTTGATTAAATACTCTAATTTAAAACCTAACTACCATGGATGAAACACAGCTTTTACTAATAGATTTGATATTACACCCTTCTAATTTGACACCCTTAGCTCAGACATAGCATACAGCTACTATTTGCAGGAGACCTATCAGAAATTACATTATTCTGAGGCTCTCGAGTAAATGTATTCTCTGGGTTTTTTTTCATTAAACATAAGTGCTGAGAGAAAAGTGTAGGCTCAGTATATCGTAGAAATAAGGCTTACAAGTAGCGTTCCAATAATGGTTAACTTCTTCTGTTCCAAGACACGTACAAATACAGAATATGACCATTTCACGTTTCAGACAACAAAATTTGGTTAAAGAGAATGACATGCCTAAAATAATGCATGAAGTCAGTCATTAAGCTGAGCCCACCAAATATCTAACTGAATGCTTTAATCCCATGAATCTCTCAACTGCCTTTTCTGGCAAAAAAAAGGAAATAGGCATTTTTCAAGTTTCAGAAATCAGTTTATAAAGTCTCTTTGCAAGTGTCATTCAACGCCTAAACAAATCAGTGAAGAGGGAAACTGACAAACAGCAATTACAGGTGTGATAACCCTCCTGTTATTTTCTCTTTTTTTCAAAATGTTGCCCTAACACTTCTTAATAATATTATATGTGTGATTTAGCAATAGGTTGAAGTATAAATCTAATTGGAATAAATACAAAAATTCTGCCAAGGCACAGATTGAAAAGAAAAAAAAAACTAACAAAACTCCCAAAATACTCCTTTCCTTTGAACCACAATGTGCAACTGGCGTAGAAAAAACCCCAGCACATATCAAAGGACGTTTCTTTGAGTAATGTGTTTCGATTTCATATAACCTCTTAAACTAGTTGTGTATTTCTGTTCCGTTTTTAGTTTTCCATTAGTAGGTTCAGCTATAGATATGACTCCCAATCGAAAAAATAAATTTATTTATAGCACTCTTTTAGTGCAAGCAATATTTGTTCCAGAACACAAGGCAAGCAATAGAATGCACAACTAATACAAGAGCAGATCAAGTCCACTAGCACAGCATGCACTTGAATAAATAGTGTATAAATAGCTTAGCGTCCCAGGCCAAGGATGAGGCTTTACTTAAGGTAAAACAAGCATCAAGGTATAAGAGGAAAAAATATTTGGAACACTACATGATCAGCTCTTGGATTTTTAATACAGATAACAACCAATTATCTGTTTTGTAGTATTCAGATAGACTGTTAGGGATAAATGAAATGGCTAACAGCCTTGCCACATATGAATTGTAGTACACCTCCCAAATAAAAACTTTTTACTTAAAGCAATACTGTGACAGATATTGTCAAAAAATGGCAACAGAATATTAACTCTCCCTGCTTCTCACTGTTCTGATACACATGCATATACATTCATTGTTTTACACATAGCTCTAAAGTGAAATTTTCTGAAATGAAGAATAATTTTATATCACACTCTACCCCTGATTGCCAACAGATTTGAAAAAGAGAAGGGAACGAGTTTGCAATATCTATTCTAATTCCCTGTGTAACAAAGATTCAATTAGTAGCTCTTGCATCAACTGTGAATTCAAAATTAATCATATACTTAAAAAACTCATGATGGCTGAAAGAGTAGAGAAATATCAAGTGATGGACTATCTGTCACACTCATGCTAAATTTTTACACAGGGTATTTATCTTTCATTAATTGTGTACTTTAAACAATATTTGACAGAAAATGTACCCAGTCCTAATTGATTGTTTCCAGTCATTGAAAGCTGAGTGAGGTGAACACATTAGCAACAGAAGAAGCCCTCTCTACCCGTAGAATGAACAAATGGGGAAATTTTCTGCTAAAAACTGAAAGGCTCCAAAACATCGGAGATACAGAAAAGCTCTGTGCCTTCTATCTCGGCAGTGTGTTTGACTCGAGCAACCAAGGAAAGGTAAGACTCTATTCAACTAAACCAAAACATGAAGGCAGGCTAGGCTACTCTGAATCAGTCTTTTATGCTTTATATTGAGTTAATTATTCAGTATAAAACGAGGGGGAGATAAGAGCATTTACTATCATGTACTACAGTAACAGAAGCAATAATGGTAACTGACAAAGCCTCACTGATGCCCCATTGTGTGTAGGACTTAGAAAGAAGCAGTAAAATCCTTATCAATATTCTCCAATATCTTCCGAGTTTTGCAGTAAAGGTGTGATTGAATAATCTTGAAAATTATGATAATCCACATTCACAAGGTAATTTATTTTTTCTCGTAGAACAAAGTGGGAGGAGGTACTACTCCTTTTCTTCCTTCAAACTGCAGTTTCATGTTAATAAGTCTATGGTAGTGTTTTTACAGTTTTTCCTTCCCTGCAGAGATGGTGTTGATGGAGTTGTACAATTTCTCTATATAACAATAAACCATCTAAGTACAAGATACTGTGAATGAAATATTTTTTAGTTCAGGAATAAAATTACTTAGATTTTTTTTAAAATGATAAATTAAACTTTAATTTCATGTAAGATTCTCTTTTTTTCTCCTATTTTATTCTGACTTTCATAAGATAACATGAATACATCTAATATTTTTTAATTGTTTTTATTTTAATATCTTTCTTCTAACACTTTTTCAAAGATTTTACAGACCTCATGTATATGATCAAGTGTATCGAGATCTCAATGGAGCTATTTTATATAGTATAAAAATCTATGAATTTAGGGTCAGATTTGGAGGGACTGTGAAGATAATAGGCACAGTCCAAAGATTATTTTCTATATTTCAAAGTAAATACTTGAAGGCTAAAGCATCTAAAAATGGGGAACCAAGTCAGCCTTACTGCAGAAGAAATGCTTAAAGATAACTGAAAAAAAGGACAGTTACATAGTGGTGGGGATTAAAATAGTATACTTACAGACTATTAGAATTAATTGTGCAATGACTTTAAAATTAAGTTGAATAAAAACTTGTTTTGCTTAGCTTAGAATGCTTATCTTGAGTGATTAAAATGCTGAGGCCTTAGATCGCAAAACCGCAATTGAACTTCAGTTGAATTTCTACTTATTTAAAATGAAGAAGTACTGAGAGTAATCTTGCACAGCATGATATTGGACCAAACCTATAATTCGAAGAAAAGACCTTCAAAATCAAGAGACAAACCATATCCGTCTGAAGTCAACAGAAGGCATACAAGATGGCAGGATGATGCAAAGGGACAGCAGGATCATAAAAATGCATGAGTATGAATAAACATAAAATTCCAAATATATTAATCCAGTTATTGCAGAGGAAGAGCAGCTACTAAATAAATTAATCAGACAAAAAGTCCATACATGCTGTGTGGACAGGCACTTGAACACCTTATGTAATAGCTTGTGAGGCCTAAAAAGGTACAGCAAAATAAGCAAAAGTGTTCCCTTGCAGAAGAGTCCCATCTCCAGCTAAAATAAACCATCTTTATGGCAGAACCTAGGATCCAAACTCTTCTATAACAGAGAGAAACCCGAAAGAGAGAGAGTGAATGGAAAAGAGAGTCAAAACAGGCACTTGTCATTTCAGTGGAGTCATCGGCTCAGTATGGACTGTGTTTCTAGCAGTTGAAGTCTTGGGTGGAGTAAGTATGACTCTCAGCGTGGTGCGTGTGCTCTGATGAGATTTTTCTTCTAACACACAGGCAGCAAAATGTTGTAAAGAATTTTAGAAACAGAATTGCCCATTTTGACATTTTTTCCTGTTGTAGCTTTAGGAAAATGGATGCATATACAGTTAGTGAATAGCATAAGAGGTTGTTCTATAAACCAAAGAAAGAATGCAAGATGATAAAGTGTCACCATCTTTAACCCAGAAAAAAACCTTCCTACATACTCTGATGATTTAATTCTACTTAGCCAAAGGCCAATAGAATGCTTTCTGAATCTAGAGGTATTCATAAAATGCAAATAAGAATATTATTGCAAATAAAGATGATACGCAGAAACAAATCAAAACTATTTCACTTCATAAATCTTATTCCTTGTTTTCACTTAGTAGGTATTTCACATCAGCATTACCAAAAAACTGTTTCCAGTATGCAAATATAGATGCTTCCTTTAGTCAAATGTTCCAGTCTGCTCTATCCTATTTCTAGGTAAAAATAGGAAACCAGAAAAGATGAGTGAACAAAAGCTTTAAATAGCGTAGAACTTGTGCTATACTCGGAAGAGCCTTGCAAAGTCCAACAGCTTATCTGTAGCTAAGCCAAATTTTATGAGCTCCTAGAATCTGAAAAAGCAGGCAGAAGTTCTCATGATGTTTCTCAGATGCCACTGTGCCTCGTTCCATCTGGAAACACTGCAGGTTTGAGCCATCACTTATCCCTGCAAAGACTGAAAGCAAAGAAGGTACAAAATGCTAAAGAATTACAGTATTTCAGCACCTCCTTTTGCACACAAGCACAGAAATGGATAACTGTTAGGAGTTGCTCAGTCTGGTTGTCACCCCAGCAGCTATAGTGATGTCTAGAAAATACCTGCCTTCCTTGAGCACAATATGGCTACCAAAGGCAGCAGATGAGCTACCTTAGACAATTTTTCTGGTTTAAGCCTAAAATATATAGGACTAGTGTGCCTTTTGTGATCTTAATTTCTCCCAGCTGATAAATTCCCAGCTAACAGGTTCACTGTATGGAAAATTATAATCTAGTAACTGTAAATTATCTACCATTCTGGTGGTCTCCAAAGGAATGTAGAGTTTGTACACAGAGGATATGGTCCCTGACTATTTACCATGAGCTCGCTAGCTGTCAAGTCTCTACTCAAGGCATCATATAAGTTGACTCTATCAGTCACTTACATCAGTTACTCTAGTGGCTGTATTTAGACCAAATTTGACAGAAGGTTAATGACACTGTAACAGTTATTATGTGACAATTGATTTGTAATAAGTCTCCATGTTCATGAACGACAGAATCACAGAGTGAGATTGGGTGGAACCTCTGGAGGTCAGCTGCTCTAAGTTCCCTGCTCAAGTAGGACCACCTAGAGCCAGTTGCCCAGGATCATATCTGGATTGCTTTTGAATATCTCCAAGGAGGGAAGCTACACAACCTCCCTAGGCAATCTGTATCAGAGGGACATGTGTTTCAGTTTGTGCCCATTGCCTCTGGTCCTGTTTATTAAAGAGGTTGTATATAATAAGCCGGCAATGTACCAAGCAGATCAAAGTTAATTCATGTATTTCATTCCAGTGTCCAATTGAAGCTCATAGGACAAGACAGTACCTGGCAAAATCATTGGGGCATTCTTCAGGGAAGGAAACACGTGAGTCTTCAGTTCACACTGAACCATGCTCAGCACTGTCACCCACTCACAAATGCAAGGTTTGGCACTTGACATGTCTTTAATTCCAATGGTATGAAATACTACCCTCAGTCAACATAATAAGAATTTTTCTTCCAGAATTGTCTTCAAACCCACAAATCTCAGCACCAAACATCACACAAATCATTAAAATCAGGCTTGTTGCTTTTAATTCTAAACTTTGGTGATGTGCTGTTCTTTATATTGTCGCCACAACTACATAATTCCCCACTCTAGTATTACCTTATCTAGTATTACTATTTATTATTTTATCTTTTTATCTACATTTCTATTATTTTATTGGTTTCTTCTTTTCTGAATGGTGAAACATAATAACTATGTCAGTGATGCAGCACAAACTCCAGACACCAGCTCTGGTGATGTCATGGCTATATCACACCAGATATAGACCAGTTGCGGTGGGTGTGTCACAGAGGAGTTGTTGGTGACATAGTGGGGCCAGGATGGGTATAAAAATGACTTCGCGAGACCAAGCTGACAGAATAATAGCCAAGTAAACAAGGGCTGAGGAGACAACAGGAGAGTGAGGCGCAGGGTTTGTCCATGGCAGTGAAGCATGGCTGCTCCTCTTTTGTTGCTTTTCCTGTCTGTTACAGCTGGATGCCTGAATAGGGATGCAAACACAGACCACGGCACATTCCTGTCCTCTCTCTCCTCCAACACTCAGCCAGAGAATTGTCAGCTTGCTACAGGACAGATAAGATGGGCTGAACCCATACCCCATTATTTGCTGTGGCAAAGCTGTGCACTCTTTTTGTCTGGACAGCCAAGGGCTGGTCTGCACAGGAGCTCCTTGTGTCAGCACTAACATACAATGTAGAAAACACTGGTAGTGACTCACATTGGAGATGAGTCGGTGACATGATGAGGCCAGGACAATGTCTCCTGTCTGTCAGGGAGACACGGGTTTTACAGCCTTGATGTGAGGCAGGGGTTCTTCCAGGGAGGCAAGGGCTACTCAACAGCAATAGGGTAGTGGCTGCTCTGCTCTTTGATGTTCCTGTCTTTGACAAACAGATACCCAGACAGGGACAAGACTAGATCACAGCATACACCTATAGTGTCTTTCCTCTACCACTCAGTTGGAGAATGTTACAGCTTTCTACAAGGATATTGACCCAAAGATAACGAAACACACATAGCCCTAGTTTGTACCCTGTTATGGTCCTAGAGGCAGCTGGAAAATTCCTACAGCTGTGGACAAAGGGAACTCTGCACCCACCAGCTCTAATACTCCATCATGGTCCTACAGGCAGCTGCTGGAAGCTCTCCATGGACAAAAGACCTCACACCACCCACCATCTCTGTACAAAACTTACCTCAAAATAAAGTTTAATATTCATGTTCTTTTGCCAGTGAAAGGGCTGCAGGGAATGTTCCATGAGGAGCGGCTAAGGATTTTGGCCTTTTATAGTCTGGCATAAAGGAGGCTGAGGGGTGACATCATCACTCTCTACAGTTTCCTGAGGAGGGGAAGTGGAAAGGGAGGTGCTGATCTCTCCAAGTTTGTCAGTGTTTAACAAGCATTTGGACAATGGCCTTAATATAATTTTTTAACTTTTGGTCAGCCCTGAAGTGGTCAGGCAGTTGGACTAGATGGTTCTTATAGGTCACTTCCAATTGAAATATACTGTATTATTAGTTCTGTCTTAATAATAAAGCTGAGCTATACACATTTTGTTTAGACCTGCTTCAGATTTAGATCAGCCAGGGTAAAAAATCCCTAATCATAAATCCAGAAAATATGTTAAAAAGTACTTATCCAGAATATCTACAGAGGTGGATCCTTTAAAAAATGATATAAAATTTAAACCAACCACAGACTGGAGATTGTCCTTCAGCATTAGAACTTGATTCTGAAGCTGTAGTCCAGCAGACACTTAAAAATTCAGAATTAGGATCTCACATGATATGCATGAAGGATTTACCTGTTATCAAAATTTCATGTTGAGATGGCACTTTCGTTCACACTCGCTTAGTGGAACTGAATGTGGTACTTCTGTCCTTGAGAAAAAAAAAAAAGGTGTAGAAGAGTATAGGACTATCACCAGAAAAAAATGTGGGTTTGCCACTTCAAATGAAAATCATGCAACATAAATTAATGACCTAATATGGTACTTAAAATGATTACACTGGCTTTCATACATACTTTTAGCATTCAGTTCAGTGTTTACCAGCCCCACACGCTTCTCTTTACTGACACTTCATTAATGTTATTAGCTTCAATGAGATACATATTTAAAAAATACTATTGTACAAAATAAAGCAAATGTTAGAAAGTTATTACTAGTGTGTTTTTTGTTAAGTTGCAAAATACATCATTTCATAACCTAGGGAAGGAACCCAAAACCAGTAGTATTAGCCACTAGGAATACATATGAAAATGATTGCTGAATTTCATTTTATTTCATGAATTATCTGAAAATTAGTTTTTTTTAATCCTGATACAATCCAGTTAAATAAAACAGCAAGGTACATTTAAGTTGGTGGAGTTCTGTCTGATTAAATTACTACGTTAGAAGATAAAAGACAGACGTATTATGGAAGGGAGCTCTGAAAAACCCTTCAAGTTCAGTCTGCCTCAACGAATGCCTTAACACTTCAGAATTAAGGATCTTTACACCCTCTGGCCAAATGAACTAGACAACTGCGTTAGGAAAGGCAAAAGTACCAATCTACAGTATTTTACAGCCTAAAATTAAGGTACAACATTTTTTGGATGTCATACACCTCAGTCAAGTCTCTGAGAAAAAAAATAAAGGGTTTTTTTGCCTGTGCTTCTCACAACCCAAGTGAGGAGTTTGTCGGTATATTCTGTAAGAAAGGGACAGATTATTTCCTTTAGAGATAATTTAGAGATGAAAATTTGAGAAGAAGATGGAAATTCCCTTCCCGCCTAAAGAAGATTCTTCTGCATGTTTTTCATTAACAAAATTTCTGGCTAAATGGGATGTGATTTTTAACTTCTTTCATTCCATTTCTGCTGATTGTAATTTTCTGATTGTAGCTTTTTTTTTTTTCAGTGTGCTGTTAAGAAAAGTACTTCAATTTATAGGCACTTGATTCTTCTTTAAAGAACGGACAAGATACATGGGCAATCCACCCGGGCAAGAGAAACAGTGTCAAGAGAGGGAAAGACAGCTGAGAGGAAGAGGTAGGTGCCCACTGCTGCAGCCTGTACCTTGAAGGCAGGCGTGGTGCCCCAGCGGCAGTGGGCACCTGGACAGCTAGTGCCATGGGGCCTAGGTTTACCCATTTTGCGAATAGCAAGAGAGCCGTTATTTCTTATCCCAGTGTATAGGTTGCTTCTAGGTAAATCTGTGAAATCACAAGTCCCAGGAAGGCTCAACTGTTGACATTGACAAGTTTAAAACCTCAAGCCTGTTTTAGCAGCACACATGAAAATTTAACGCAATCACAAGTTTATCTTATATCTCCATACTTCTTCAGCACTTACTGCTTATGCCTAAAAATGTACAGCTAAATAAATTCTTCTCCTATGTAATTTTATAATGATTGACAAAATTGATACCGCCCCACACTACTAGCAAACATTTTTATCATAGTTTATTTTGTAATATTCGTTACCTAATTACCTATTGTACCATCTGACTATGACTAACAATAGCTCCAACAATCATCATTTAAAATAATTTCATTTGCATAACTGTAACACAATGTGATTTGACCTCTAGTGGATTTACAAAAAAACCCAAACCCTCAAGTCAAAAATATTGTCTTTTTTTAGCTTATTATGAAAATTTTGAAACACTCATAATGAAAAATTACAACTTTACTTATCCATAATTCCATTACTTTTTCTACTTCATGTTTTTCACTGAGTTTGTGAATTTTGGGGTAAGCATTTTTCTCTAGAAAAAAATCAACACACACTAAAACCCTCAAGGAAATACATTTACCGAGGTAATTTTCGGTAATTTATCATGACAAAACAATTATTTACAAAACAGTTTATTGGAAAGTCTTGTGAAATGATTATTTTACAATTGTATAAAATTATTACACTGAATTTCTTTTTACTGCTGCTGTACTGAACCTTAAGCTGAGGACAGAAAAATTCCTCTGTGAAACTTAGTCCAAAAAGGAAGGAAGAAATTCAGGCAAGATTTGTAGAACAAGCCAAAGGTTCTGCTGTTATGAAAAATGCCTTCTCTACCAACACAATTGGCTCTTCCTTTCCCTCTGTACGACCTGTAAGAACACTTGATACTTCATGTTCATCCTTGGTTGAGGCACAGTAGATGAGAATTGCACTTCCTGTGCAAGCTGAGACCTCATGCTGATTATCAGTGCAAGTAAATTCAAGGGATTGTTCTTATTCACACTTCATTATCCTGAATTAACTCCAGACTAAAAAAAACACGTTGGTCAAAAAAAGTTTGAGAGCGGAACAGGTTATAATTGATGGGAAGATTTTCAAGTTACATTAATTTTGCATCAAGCTGTTGTGAGACTGAGTGTGAACATTTTACAGGTATTTTGAAAAGCATGTCATAAATTTAGTTCCTTAGTTTCTGTCAAAAAATCCTCTAGAACAAGAAAATTTTTCATTACCATTCCTGATGAGCAAGGAAAGCAAACCTTATCCCAACAATTCAGAATTTCTATTTAGTATTTGAAATTTTAAATTGTTATGTGACTCACTTGGGAAAGGATGACTTTGGTTTGGTTAGTTTTTCCAGACCAGTGGGAAAAACAGAACACTTTTTTTGCAGTGCTGCGTTTTGTATATTTTCAGGGATTCACATCTAAAGTTTATTCATAAAATTTTTTCCAAAGAGCTGGTAAATGTACATTTCATGCATATCCTGCTGTATTAAAACCAATTTGACATTTTATGTCAAGATTAAACTGTGCAGTAAAACAAGGTGTGTTTTGGAAGTCAGATTGTTAGCTGACAAGATATGTAAATACAAAGTCAGCATACAAAGAGAAAACAGGGAAATTAATTTTTGCTCCTGAAATTTCACGCAGTTGTGCATCTTTTCATCTGTGAGGGAGCAGGTGAGGGGCTTTTGTAGTCTTTGATTGGGGAACTATTTTCTATAAATGATAGTTTACTTGAGTAGGAAATAAAAGTTTAACACAGTTGTTTCATCCACAATACCCTTGGTTTTTACGAGTATGTTCAAGATATGCCAGGAGATGATACTACTCATTTTAAAGTTTATTGTCATTTAGCTACATGTTAAGATGACTGCTTATAACATCTGACCCTCATCTTTCCCTTTCCCATTAAGAACTGCTTTGAAAGCAACAAATCCTTCAGCTAAAAAAATCTTACATGTGCTTTGCAAAAATGCTACAGAACCAGTGCTGTATTAAGCTGACCAAGAAAGGCTGATAGCAATGAAGATGCAAGAAGGTGCCTGTGGAGAAGCATCACTGAGTTAGATCTAAATGCTACAAACACTTCAAGTACAGAAAAACTTTATCTGAAGTGTCAGTTTACACATACAGGCATTTGTCCTCATTTATATTCTTCCTATATCTAGCACAGATAAACACACCTGGCAGTTGATATTTTGTAGAAGAAAGTATTGCTGAGCTTCATCACAACCAAGTGTGTCCAATTTTCTCTCCCTGCATGAAGCATGTAGATGCTTTGTGCATCACATCTTACCACAATTTTTTCAGCTCATCAGTTTATCGTTTATCATCTTTCAACCACCCCAGCATTTGAACACGAAAGCACTAAACAGCACAGATGATAGACAGGTGTTCAAAAGTTTTTGCCAACATCAGAAGGAAGCACCTTTTCTTTTCAAACTACCAACTAAAATATTTAGATTTTCCTCTTACTTAATCAGAGAAAATATGTGAAAAGGTGAAATACATTCTACTGCCATCCATGTTTGTGTTTCCATGGAACAGGGGAGCACTGCCATGCTTGTTCCACTCCAGCCAACCTTCCAACCCATCTGGAAAATAAGAACAGGAATTCCCTAAGACATAAAAAGCATTTTGAGTTGAGAAAAATCCTTTAATACTGACTCCAGTGAGATCTATAACTCCAAGAGCAAACACAGTCCTCTTTCACTTTAAATTCACCCTGTGCTTACTGAGTTCCCTGGACAACAGTAGTGTTATGCTGATATTTATTTAAGATATTAGAAGTGTTTCTATCATTCACTAGCAGTTCTTTTAACCACCCTCTCCCCACCACTGTTTTCCCTCTATCCTTCCTCTACTCTTTCCCTGAATTATTACTGCTATTCTATATATAAAAATGTGCATTCACAGAAAAAGAAAAGGAAGAACAACAAAGCTTTTTGGAGTAACTTCAATCTCACTACAACTCCTCTGACCTTGTTTAACATTTGTATTTAGCTTGTTCATTCCCATACTTCTAACAGAAAAGAACTGATTGATTTTTTCTTTTTTTTTTCTGATCAAGAAAATGAATCAAAATCAAAACAAAATACTTTTATTGTTATAAAAGCTTTGAACACTTATATAACTGAAGCGGAACAAACTATATGCCCAAGACTTCATGCACTACAGCATTACCAGGAGAGCAGAGGGAAACATCTCTTTGTCATAAAGAAAACTGCCAAAAAGTGAAAATCATTAGAGTTCTGACTGACACTGAATAAAAAAAAACTCCATTACATGGTTTCAGATTCAATTTCAGCCTTGGAATTCACTTCAGCATTTTCTAAAGGTTAAAATGAGACATTCCCTATTTTCCCTTAGACTGTTGCGTGCTTATTCCATTTGCAATAACAACAGAAAGGAATGCGTTTGATGTCAAAATTGCTTAGATGCATAGCCTTACTTAAATCAATATGAATTAAGCATCTAAAAATCTGGGCCTATGGTGCTTCTCCACCAGAATAATCAAGAGATTTAGTATGCATGTTTTTTTTCCCTGAAGGTTGAGCAAGAGTTGTGGTCAGCTGGCATTGGAAATGACTCAAGATGAAAGGATAAGTAAATTTCACAGATCTGAACTTCTGCTGTGGACTGAGGCATTTGCACATAAGGACAACCCTTCTGTACTGATCAGCGATCCTCACCTATTCCAACTGCAATAAGCTTCCTATGAGATTTATTGTGTTATTGCATCGCCATCTGTGCTGGTGTCATGTTGTGGAAAGGTCTGAAAGCATAGACAGGAAATATGGTGATGTTAATTTTTACAGGAAGTGTTGCCTGGCTAATAGCACTTGGTCATGCTGTTGTTCTTCCACAGCTTCAGCTGCTCTAAAAAAATTCAAGGAATACCCACCACATTGACATTTAATGACTTTATGGTACTGTCATGGACCCTGAGTTTGCTGCAAGATAGGAAAGGCAAGATCTGTCAATTAAAGAAAAAAAAAAGGGCTTTCTTAATTCTGGCAGGGTATTTTTTTTTTGCTGTTATTTTGTAAACTACTGATTTGTTAATCCATTGGCAGGTAGGGGAACAATAAGACACGGTGATTTTGACATCTAGTGTTAATAGAAAGTACAATAATTTCATAATCCCTTTGCACACTACAACATAATGTAACTCTTCTTTGTTTAGTCTTTGCTCTTTATCGTTGAGCACAAGGTGTCAACTGCTCATCATTAAGCAATCAGTTCCAAATTCAATGAATGTCACAGTAAAAGGAGCTAAATAGTGTTGTCATTGCATATTTTCTGCATGAAGTTTATTTCAATTATGATGGTATTTTCAAATAGACACAGCGCTTCATTGTGATTCATATGAGGAATCAATATGCTTTATGATACTTCTAATTTTATACACAAGTGAGGAAGATAGGCAAGAGAAAGATAAGGAAGACAGAAGAACAGAGTCAAATTCTTATAGCAGAAAGTAAAAGTGTAAGAATTTAAGAGAGTTAAAACTTGAAAGAAGATTAGGCGTGGGAGGAGGCAAAAAGATGGCCTATAAAGCAAAACAGATATTAAAAAATAATAAACAAAGAAAAATTGAAAGTTATAAGTGAATCCTAGAGCAGTCAAGAATGGAAAGAAAAAGTAATAATGATGAAAACACCAAAGAAAGCTACAATGTGAGTAGCGCTACAAACTCACCATACAGTTCACCACAGCAGGAATGTAGGAAAAATTTCTGTTCTGTACATATTGCATCTTCCCTGTAATACTTTTTCTAATCCACTCCATCCTCAGAGTGTACTTGCTATCCAGTAACCTGAAGATGATGAAGTGGGAGGAGAACTTAGTAAAGCACAGATGTTCTAGGTTTCCTAACTGCTCCAAATGACTTTGAAATCATGGAGTCAGGGCTGGCTGAAGGCAAAGAGAGGAAGTTTTCTTTGCTTCTGCAAAACCATCTGTCATAGCCCAGTCTGCAGAACCATTCCAGGTGGTGCACAACCTGGTTAATCCAGGCTCTGTCCAGTTGGATACACAAATGAGATGTTTATGCTAAGAGGGATTTTCAAGCTTCTTTGCAGATAACCATTCAGCTGGCAGGCTCTGCCTCACTGCGGTTGACTTTACCTATCTTCCCACAAGAATTAGAAAACATGTAGCAAGACTATTGTACTGGTTTGAAAATATCTCAAGTGCTTCAAAACCAGGTTTAAAAGCTCAAATCCATGCTAGACTTTCAATCGGATTATTGGTTGAAACGTTATATGGGACAGAGGAAGGAAAATGGGAGATCTTTCACAGAAAAGCAGCTGAAATATGACATGTGACTGAATCCTAGAACTCCTTCTTGCTTGGTCACTATGATCAATATTGTCTTTAGTGAAAATTGTAGCCTGCTAACATAGTATGATTTGTACGACAGTTTTCTATGCCAGGAGGTCTAGTACTGTTAATACATAATGAGGACAAAATTATAGAGAATTCTGAATCTTTTTGTTTTATATTATAATAGCACAAAATTAATAGCACCAAGCAACATATAAAATAAAAAAAAAAGACATGAAAACACAGGAAAGAGAAACTCAGATTTCAGAAGGCAGAAAGGGAGGAATAGAATAATTCATTTTTCTCCAAGGAACGAGTCTCAGCTTAAATGTTACCAAACAGATCAGCAATTTTTTCTTCTGTTGCATACCATGATAGTACATGAAAACAAAATTCAATTGGAGTTTTAATACTTAGAAATACGGAATGAAAATTAATAAAATGTTATTGAATAAAATTATTATTATGTTACTTTGTTAACAGCTTAGTAGCAGATTGATTTTTCTGGAAAAAGTAATGAAAATATTAGACTTTTGGATTTAATTTTCTACTTTTAGTGACAAGTATTAGATTAACTTTGAGAGGCAGAACTATTTATGCTGGATGTCAACTACTTTTTCAAAAATAAACATCTGAGTTGGAACCAGATTCTAGCTTCTTTGCCCCCACTAAATAACAGAAACTTTTGGGAGTCTAAAACTTGCTGGTTCACTTCTTGGATCATGGAGTACTGTAAACATCCTTAAGCCTAGCATGGACTCAACCTATTTTTATTTTAGACTTTCAGAGTTTGCTACCAAGTTAATGGATTGAATACAAAATTTGCAACTATTTCTATTGTTCTCTTGAAAGTGATTTGTAAGTCTTTGGAGGTAGAATGTGGTGCCAGTGTTAGACTAATCTCCTTTCTGATATGTAAAGACTGTATTGATTGGGACTACTAACTGTAAATCCACCCAAATAAAATACTCTTCAGAAAACACTTCACGTATAATAAACTTTGAGATCTTTCAAAGCCGCATCTTCAAGTGAAAGATTGCCTGCAAGAACATCAGGTTTTACTTTCAGTTTTGAACTCCAACAGTACTAAGTATTTCCAATCCCTTCCTGTCTTCCATCTTTTTTTTTTGGAGGCTTTATATGCTAAAAAACCTAAGAATATCTATTAATATGCAAGTAATGGCAACAGAAACAGCTACCGTTTTTCATTCTCTTACTTTTTCCAAATGTGAATAGTAACTCCTAAACACACGCTTCCAAAGATATAATGGCAAACATAGTCTGAAATCCTAATATATACTGTTTTTGTTTATGAAAGGCAAAACATGCTATTGAACAAACTTACTTCCAAGAACTGTTAAATGCCAAAAAAGTCTAAAGAAAACTATTATGCCAAAAAAACGAGCCAAAAAATTCTTTCAGTCAGATATCAGACTGAATTTAAATTTTAAGTTAATTTCTGATTTTTTTTACTTTTACTAAAATAATAATTTTCTGAATTTAATCGTAAGATCAATGACCTCTTGTTTTTCCTGAATTCTAAAATACATCGGACATAACTCTCAAATGCTGCCAGCTGTATCAGACAGACTGTAATTTACCATGCTTAGGTAGGCAGAAATTGTCTAAATTAGAACAGATTTTTTTTCCATTTAAAAGACTAAAAATAGCAAAAAATCTATTTTGTTTCCTTTTAACAAGTTTGCATGTAAAATATTTATGCAAATAAAAATTAGGCAGTATTCTACAACCTGTAAAAGTCTGAATATGAACATTTCTTTGAAAATATACCCAAAATAGGTGAACACAATGGCCCCTTTTTTTTGCACACATCTTCAGCATCCTCTCCTTTTTTTTTTTTTATCATTCCCCTGCCTTTTTTCCACCCCTCCTTCTTTATTTGCACACACAAACATCTAGGTTCAGGCAATAC
This sequence comes from Tapera naevia, assembly GCA_033556795.1. NCBI lineage: Eukaryota > Metazoa > Chordata > Aves > Cuculiformes > Neomorphidae > Tapera > Tapera naevia. The sequence goes on along the minus strand of JAUMJJ010000172.1, from coordinate 7,630,323 downwards.
ATAAGAGGTTTTCACTATATCCTAAATAAAAACTAAAACATGTACTGCAAGCCAACATACTATTTGCTCTGCAGCAATTTTCAGACTCTGAAGTCACAAAGAGAAACCTCTACATACTCATGAGAAAGATCTGCTAAGTTAGCAACATTGCAAGAAGTTATTTATTAGTATCCTTCACGATATTTTTCACCAGCTAATTTTTGTTTTTCCTTCTTGCAATTACCATTTGCCACATTTCCCAGACCACACACAATTATCTAGATATCTGGTCATTCTTCTGGATTTCTGCTTTTTTTTTTTTTTATTCTGTCAAATTTAAACTATTCTAGAGTCTTGAGTTGCAGACCTACAGTCTTATGAGAATGGCAGAAATGTGGTGGGACAGCTCACCGCCGTAGAGCACTGTCATGGGTGGAGGACAGGCTGGGAGAGTGAGGAAGGGTAGTCTCCCTCAGCATGGTAGAGCAGCAGCAAAAGCCAGGAACTCTTTTTTGGGACAGACAATGAGGTAGCCTTGGCTGGAAAAAAAAAAAGACCTTGGGGGATCCTTGTAGACAGCGAGTTTAACATAAGCTGCGAGTTTAACATAAGCCAGCAATTTGCTCCTGTAGCAAAGAGAGAGAGCAGAATCCTATGATGCATTAGACAGAACACCATGGGTGGAGAGAGCTGATCCTCCCCCACTGCTAAGCCCTGGTGAGATACATTTGATGTGCCAGGTGCAGTTCTGGGCTCTGGACTCCCTAGTGCAACAGAAACACAGACATACCAGAGCACACACTGTGAAGAGTAAGTTAATTAAGCAACTGAAGTAGCTTTGATATGAGGAAAGGCAGAGACTGTTCAGACTGGAGAAGAGAGCTCAGAGGAATTCATGTTAATGTGTATGATGTGAATGTGTATTGGGGGCTGATAAAGGAAACAGAGCCAGACTCTTCTCAGTGGTACCCAGAGACAGGTCAAGAGACAACAGGCACACAATGGAATTCAGGAAATGTCATTTAAACATTAGAAAAAGAAAACTTTATTCATGTGAAGGTGATAAAACACTGGCACATGTTGCCCAGAGAGGTTGAAGAGTCTCTCTCCTTGGAGATATTCAAAAGCAAGCTGGGCACAGCTACTCTAGGCGCCCCTGCTTTCAGGCACTAGAGTTTCCAGACATACTTCTTACTGCAACTATTTTGAGATTCTGTGTTATTTAATTCAGATGTATAGCACAAAACTTGGATACTACTGTTGCAAACAATTTGAGATTTAGAGAAGTATCACATTCACATATTTCTATATTGCACTCAATCATTGGTACTCATTTTAATCGTGTCTCAAACAGGGTCTCTTCGAACAATATATGCGAACAGCCAGGTCCTAACCATTGTGTGAAGGACTTATTAGAAAATGAAAAAAACATGCTCTTACTGTGCTTTTTAACATCACAAGAATGGCTGCTGTTCAGAAAAGTGCATGGGACCTGAATAGCAGCTGCTGCCTCCTCAGTCAACTTTCATAAAAAGTTTGTTTTAATTTTATATTAGGTAAGAGGACTTCTGCATTTAAATGAATATGCCTTTATGGTCAAAAGTTTCCTACTCGGTCCAGTCTCTAAAGTGAGTGAAGGTCTTACAGTTATGCACAAAATAAAAATACCTTAAGGAGTCTCCAGAATCAGATGCAATTATGCCCTGATACAAACAAACACAACTAAATCAGTATTATGTATCTTCTGCTATTTCCCTCTCTTTCTGCTGCTACATTTTCCTTTCTTTCTACCACACAAATCATCATATAGACATTTATTTCTAACAATATCCTACTATAGGATGCAACACAACAGTCCTATGCAGCTATCCAATTTTATCTCTGATAAAGTTATCTCAGTTTCAAAGTGCACGAGTCACCCTACGCACCACTAATCATCTTAAAGTCAGGTTGTCTGTAGTAATTAACCAGACTTTCACTAAGTTAGACAGAAGGACTATTTCATACGGTGCCCAGAATAAGTAAAATTAATCACCGTACAGAAGTGCTTCTTTCTCAGTTGCCTAGGAAAGGACTGTAGAAGCTAGATTGAGATTGGTCACTTAGCATCCTAGTAAGTATCAATCAGATACCCAGCACACTTACCTTTTCTTTAAAAAAACCACCTTAGATTAGAGTATTTCAGAACCAATGCAATATTTCAAAATAAATACTACTCATTATTTCAAATTTTAACCTCTCAGGTATAGTCACATCGGAAACTTGGCAAAAGTATAAAAAAAGCATATTTCATAACAGTTAAGGTCTACAAATGTTAGACTATATCTGACAATCTGTAGACTTCTGGAAAACAAATCCTGGCAAAAAAATTAATGAATGCAAATGCATGGTAACAAGTGCCAGATGAATGAGTTGGTTAGGTGTTTTCCTGAAGCAATGATGATCTGGATCTTAAGCATGACATTTGATGCTCTGCCATCAGATACAGTCAGTTTAACTCACAGATAACCAATAACATGGAGAAGAACAAGGAAGTTAAAAAGGTTAGATCCTGTGAAAATCAGAATAATAGAGAAGAAAGAGATTAAATGCATTTCAAGTAAAAAAATCAAGCCACCTCAATGAAAATATCTTCTAGCTATTCTTGCAAAAGACTAAAGTAAAATTGTCAAGTCAGCCAGGTGAAATACTTAAGAAAGGTACAGCAGTTAGTTATGAATAGTAACACAGATTCCAAAGGAAAAAAGATTTTATTCCCTTTATACCAACAAGCCTTAAAAGTGGATGTTTAATTTAAATTAAAGAACCCCAACAGTCACTTTAGTATAAGCTTGGTTTATCTGAATAAGCTCCTTAGTAAAGAGGTTGACTTTTATAATTTTGCAGACAAGATAAATCAGAACACAAATAAGTTTATGAACTTTCAAGGCAGTAATGCCAGTTACTGCAGTACTATGATTTTATTCTATGTCTTTATTCTACATGAGAGCATGTACTTAGGTATTGTTGAAAACTGAAGCATCTTTTAAAAAATGCATTGCATAATACCCTAATCAAGAACAGTAGCCACAGAAACAGATGTAAACATATAACAGTAAAGCTTCTTAAGAGAGTATGTATTTATCTGCAAAAGCTAGGTACCCAAACATTTATTAGAAAACCATAGAAACCTCACAGATATGATAATATATAACATCTAAGAAAAGGGAGAGGATGAGCCTTAGGGCTCATCTGGCTCAGTATCCTTGGAGAAAATAAGCACAAGGAGCCTGCTGCAGTAAGGCACTGAACTGAAATCTGTAGCATCACAGGACAAATTCACCCATGAAGTATTTAAAGGTAGAAGTTAAGTTTCATTTAAAATATTCCCTCATTTCTTTTTCTTCAGTTTTCCAATAGTACTTACCCCAGTCACCCAAGAGACATGTAAGCACTAAGAGAGAGCTCCCTCTTAGAAATCCCACTGTTAAGTTGCAGTTGTAACTCAGCTGCTTTCTTATATCTTATTTTGTCTACATTTTTGTCTACAGTGTTTAGTATTGAAACATTCACATGTAATTAGAGAAAGAAAGGGTTTAGTATTATACCAATTATTGGAGCTTAACTCTCCAATACACCAGCTGCTCTTTCTGAACACAGGTCGGCTTTCATTGTTTCCTAATGTTTTCCTTTTAAAATATTTCAGTCTCAAAAAGGCTGCATCATGATTCTAACCACCTTTATTGGCTAGTACAGAAAACACAAGTGTAGAGTCATACTACAGGTTAACATCAGCAGAAAACCTAACAATGTAGACCTAGCTTATGAAATAGAATGTTAGTTATTTCATGGTTCTTTCAGTTAGGATGAGTTGATTCTCTAATTCTTGTTCTATGCTTACATGTTATGAATTGTTGGTTAAGTACCAAATGTGGCACAGATGGAGTTTCATAATCAGGAAAAATATTTGTCTCTATCCTGCTTGTAGAGAATAATTCACCTTTAAAACTTTGTTTTCTTATTTTCTACAAACTGAGGCAAAAAACATCCGTTCAGTTTACATATATTATATTTGTTTTTACATGTGCTATTTAAAAAAAACCCGGTAGTTCTGTCAGTAATACATGCTGAAAAAAAATTACATGGCAGCTGCTTTTTCCTTTTTGCTTTATTCCAGATGGAGTAACTTGTGACACAGGATGTATCTCCTGTCTGCCCCTTATTGCACGATGCTCTGTAGATTTTCTGTGGAACGTGGAAGTAGAGTGCATTGGTGAGAATTAAAAGAGCCCATTGGCACCCTATAAATATCTGCAATGCAGCCAGATGTTCAGGTTTTTCATGTAGCCTTGGAACTTTAGGATATTCCCAGGTTTTATATATATATTTTATATATAATTAGATTTGAGTTTTTCAATGTGTTTTGATTACTTTGAAGTGGAATACAATTTTTTTCTGAATTTACCTTGGCAAGCTAAATAACAATACAAAAAAATCCGAGTACCACATAATACCAAGGTGTGTTCACTTGAAACGTTTCATGAATATTTTCCATAAACAGTATAGACATCTACATTTGAACTTTTTCCATAAAGTAAAATGCTTTTTCTGAAATAGGTAAACATTTCTTATGAAACCTGTTCAGCAAAACATATTTCTATACTATGTCAAAATTCAAACAAAGGGTTCTAGGATTATTTATTACTAAATTGTAGTGTCGAAACAAGAATTTTAATACACCTTTTCATGGCATAGTAGATTGATGTTTGTTATAGGAGTTGTTAGATTCCATGGAGGGGATTGTAACTCATGGAAAACAAGTCATACTACCTAGAGAATAAAGCAAGCTGCATTTTTTTCACTAGAATAAAACAGTATACTAAGAATCTTCTACAGCAACTAAAAAAATTTTTGAGGCACAATCATAAACATTAGTACAATTTCTTGTGCAAAATCTTAATGATTAAAAAAAATGTCAAGTCAAGTAATTGGAGTAATTTAAATTCTTTTGGCAAAGCTTACAGAAGTTTATCTTGTCCTTTAAAACATTTTCCATATTTGCTTTTGCATATCTGATTTTTAGAACCAAGTCAGCCTCAGGACCCATTCTGGAATACTGTGCCCCCTGTACTTGATGCTGGTGAGGCCGCACCTAAAATACTGTGTTCAGTTTTGGGCCCCTCACTACAAGAAAGAGCTGCTGGAGCATGTTCAAAGGCAGCCAATGAAGCTGATGAAGGGTCTAGAGAACAAGTCTTATGAGGAGCAGCTCAGGGAACTGGGGTTGTTTAGCCTCGAGAAAAGGAGACTCACAGAAGACTTTAATACTCTCCACAACTGCCTGAGGTTGTAGCAAGGTATCAATCTCTTCTCCCAATTAACAAGCAATAAGATGAGGGGAAATGGCCTCAAGTTGCACCAAGCAAGGTTTAGATTTGATATTAAGACAAATTTCTTCACCAAAAGGGCTGTCAAGCACCAGAATAGGCTGCCCAGGAATGTGGTTGAGTCACCATCCCTGAAAGTATTGAAAGGAAATGTAGATGTGGTGCTTAGAGTCATGTTTTAGTGGTGGTTTGACAGTGCTATGTTAAGGGTTGGAATTTATGATGTTAAAGACCTTTTCCAAAGAATGCAAGATAGAGGCAAGATATTTTACAAAAGCCCAATCAACAAAACCTTTATTTTTAAAGACTATAAAAAATTAAAGACTTTTTCCTTGCTACCCGGAAGATAAAAAAATGTCTAAAATCACGAAAATAATATAAACTAACCCACAAATTTGTGAGATCATATTAGAATAGGCTACATGTCCTAAATACTTTCATAATTTCAAATAGAACAGGAATTCAAGTAATTTATCATATTTAGGGGTCCTTTCACAATTTATTTCTAAATTATTAAACTTTATGTCTCCAGATTCAAATACTGAGTAGTTATCTGGCTGATAAGTAATAGTCAATTAACAAATACCACAGGCTACCACCTTCAGATTTCTTCCAAAACAGAAAGTCACCTCAGAAATTCAGATTCATACTCTGCTGAAAGATTTGAAAGAAACCGTTCCAGCTTCATTTCAAAATTCATTAGAACTAGATCTAGTTAAAAAAAAACAAGATTCCCTGCATTTGGGCCAAAGTTGCCAAGCAAACCCTGTATTTCTGAACTTGACTGCATGACTGGCTTTCTGACATGCTAAAAGAGTTGATATAATTCTTTAAGTATTGAATGCACAAGTCTCATATATTTTTAATTTCTAACCAGTTTATACACGTACATAGATGTCTTAGCCACAAAAATCCAAATATTTTTAGATTGCCTCTTTAAAGGCCTTACTGTAAAAATCAGACTCTCTGTAAACACAGCCTCTTGAGGCTAGAGGTGAATTACCTAGTAGTAAAGATACATTCAAATTTGACTTGTGCATACAGGCAACAAACAGTTGTGTTGGATCTACTGTAAGGTGTTGCACTTTGTTCTGTGCATGTTTCAGGACATGCATAGCAAGTCCATTTCTAGCACACAGTATGAGGTGTAAATTGTCTTTTCTTCATAGGACATGCATATAATACCTTCACTAAAATGATGTCATCCAAGTTTTAAGAGGTAAAAATTTCTTTAGTTTGTGCCATAATATAAGCCAAGTTCTTTTCAATGTTCAAGGACTCAGCTTCTCATCAGACTATATCTTTGAATTGCAATGGAGCAGAGAATTAAACATAACTTTTAAAAAAAATAAATCTTCATTTAAGCAATCACAACACATTCATCATTAACAAAAGAAAATTGTAATACTGAAGATCTCATGTTTTCACATAATTAATGAAAACGGGAAAAATGTTCAGTTATCAGAATTCCATTCAGAGTTGGTTGGAAGAATTTCTCTGGTAGGCAGCTGAAAAGTAAAGTGACTTAGCACCTCACAGTAAATTCAGCAAGGTAAACTCATCAGCAATAAGCTTGCTAAAAAACACTATTGTAGGAAAATGTTGTTCCAATAAAACTGCCCGAGAGGCAATTTGCAAAGTCACTCCCCTCAGCAAAAGCTATTGTAAAAGCTAACCTAAACGACTCAGAACTCAAGCACTGGCTGTTTCAGTGGGTCAAGCTTGTATATTTAAATTTCTGTCTACACTAATGCATCACCCGGTGACTGCAGTAATTACAGTACCAATCTGTACTATGAGGACTACTTAATATTTGCGTAAACAAGATATCAGTCACACCACATCTTCAGTATGTCACATAGACATATAGAAGTAGGTACGTTATGTAGCTATTTTGACTCCTGTTTGAAAGACTATTTGTATGCTTTGTGATTAGGGTAATTCTGATTAAATAGATTCTAGCAGCAATCTGCATTTTAAAAACAATTTATTACGAAAGCAAAATAATAAGCAGACTAGTAGAGACTACAGAGTTTTTGAATTTCAAGAGACAGTCTTTGTAAAATAATTTGTCTCCTGTGTTACACTAACTCTGCAAGCTTATGCTTTGAGAATAATTTCAGACATTACAAACCCCAAGAAATTTGTTCTGCATAACTGCTTGCAGATGAATGTTCTGAATAGTTTAATAATGCAAAACTGTCAGAAAACTGCATACTCAAATGTCAAACAATCCTCTCAAAGAAGCTTCATGCACAACCCAAGTTTTCCTTAACTATAAAAATGCTACTGTATTACATAGGGAATGCTGCTTCCCTCACAGACAGACCATTCAATAGTTTCCTCCATTATTTATAAAGATTCCATGTTCCCCGCATTTTATAACAATTAACAGCATTGACTTAAAGTGTAAAATTGGGTGTCCATCTATGTAACTACTGTTAGGTAAACAATACACTCAAAGTAATTTCCATCTTTACACTGGCTGAAAAATATCACTATCTTTACTTCTAATCTTATTGTACTGGGGCCAAATATTTTTCTCATTTTTACAACAGTTGAAATTAGTCATTCTTCTTTTCCAGCTCCTACAACTAGTAAGGTTGAGCCTAACTCAGCACACGTAAGACCCTACTTGTAAGAGGGGAAATATCCTGCACTTTATCATGCTTATCTATTCCCCGCACCATTTCTTTGCATCTTATACTCAGTGCTAACAGCCCTTGGTCTCACGTCCTCAGGTTCCATTTTGTTCACCCAGTGCTGAAACATCCACTAATTTTCCAAGTTTCACGCCCTACCTCATCCCATAACCCTAATAAAAAAAGATTCCAAAGTTTATAACTGGCCATGCAGGCACTTTGCAGCCCATGACACTACTCTAACCCCGCAATCCATTGTTCTGAGTCATCTTGTTTATTGCCAATACAATGCTGTCCATCAATGCTGTCCTTTGACACAGTATCCCCCAACATCCTTCTCTCTAATTTAGAGACATATGGATTTGATGGGTGGACCATTCAGTGGATAAGGAATTGGTTGGATAGTCACATTCAGAGAGTAGTGGTCAATGGCTCGCTGTCCAGATGCAGATCCGTGACAAATGGTGCCCCTCAGGGGTCTGGTCTGGGACGAGTACTGGTTAATATTTTCATTATTGACAGCAGGATTGAGTGCACCCTCAGCAAGTTTGCAGATGATACCAAGCTGAGTGGGGCAGTTATCATGCCAGAAGGATGGGATGTCATCCAGAGGGACCTCGACAAGCTGGAGGGTCAACAAAACCAAGTGCAAGGTCCTACATGTGGGTCATGGCAACCCCCAGTATCAATAGAGGATGGGGGCCGATGTGACTGAGAGCAGCCCTGCGGAGAAGGACTTGGGGGTGCTGATTGATGAGAAGCTCGACTTGTGCTGGCAATGTGTGCTCACAGCCCAAAAGGCCAATCGTGTCCTGGGCTGCATCAAAAAAACATGACCAGCAGGTAGGTGATTCTTCTCCTCTATTCCACCCTTGTGAGACCTCACCTGGAGTATTGTGGCCAGTTCTGGAATCCCCAATCTAAGAAGGATATGGAACTGTTAGAATGGGTCCAGAGACGAGCCACAAAAATGATCAAAGGGCTGGAGCACCTCTGCTATGACGACAGGCTGAAAGAGTTAGGCTTGTTCAGCCTGGAGAGGAGAAGGCTTTGGGGGGACCTCATAGCAGCCTTCTACTACCTGAAGGGGGCCACCGAGAAAGCCAACGAGGGACTTTTTACAAGGGCAAGTGGAAGACATTAGGGAGAAATTTTTCACAATAAGGGTGGTGAGACACTGTCACAGGTTGCCCAGGGAGGTTGTGGATGCCCCCTCCCTGGAAGTATTCAAGGCTAGGCTGGATGGAGTCTCGAGCAGCCTGGTCTGGTGGGAAGAGCTCCTTCCCATGGTAGTAGAGTTGGAACTAGATGATCTCTAAAGTCCCTTCCAACCCAAACCATTCTATGATTCTAAGAAGAAACAACTGTGTCTGCCAGGCCACTCATTTGAACACACTGACAAGCAAGACTAATGTATATTTTCCTATGCTTGCGTATCTCATGTTGTACAAAACTGTAGTGACATTGGCAGAAGAATTTCATGATCTATGCAGTTCAAAAGCATGGTTGAAAGTTTGAATATCACTAGCAGTTTCAAGAAATGTAATCAATGCTTTAACAAGCAGTAAGCATTCTTAATAGTCCTGTGCTGTCTCCCAGCACAATTAATGTCAACACTTCCAGAACAAAGTGGCCTATTAAAAGCATTGAAAAACACCATTCTGTCTGAGTCAAACCTGCTTCTGTTTGTGAGTGGATGGGTTGTTTTTTTTTTTATTTTCTTAGGGTTGGGATTGTTGTTGATTTTATATTTTTTCCTTTTCATCCAAAGATATTTATTTGAAGAAAGGGACACTGTTTTTAAAACAATCTATTTAAAAAAATCCACAAAATCATCATTTAAACGATTTTTTAATTTTATTATGTAGTAATAGAAACTACTAATCTTGTGTATATAAGGTATCACGCTACCATCTTTTATGACATTATCTTCTCCTGGCCCATTCATTTCAAACCAAACCAAACAACAAAATAAAAAACCAAAAAAACCCAAAACTCCTCCCAACAGACACAAATAAGTCCCAACACACCTAAATAAGATTAACTTATTTTTACCACACATTTTAGCATAAAAGACCAAGACAAAAAAAGCTGTCAACTTAAGCTAAAAGTTCAGTGAGCTCAGTATTTTTCCACAAAGCAGATGCTTAGAGTGAAGAATGGAATAATGGCATCTCATTCTTCTCTCATCCTTCATCTAGTTCTGAAACAAATAAGATTTGCGTGTCTAGCATGCTCAGTGAATGCATTTTCCTAACAATTATCCAGTGTCCTCTTAAAGCACATGCAAACTTCCTATCTACAATAAAATGTGAAATTCCTTGTCACAGTTATCTGACATGTTGCATGAAAAATGGCTAACTTCCCTTATCACCTTAATTTGATTCTGCTAGATCTTGTCTGTATAGAAGAGAAGAATAGCTTTTCCTTATCCTTCCTCTCCAGCCTAATTTTGTGTTTCTTTTGACCTTTAGTTTAATTTCCCCTCATCTGATTTGGAAAGTTGTTCTTTGCACTGAGGTCGTTTGAAGGTCTTATGTTCACTCTTGTTGTCCTTTGCAGAATATTTTCACATTCCACCACATCTATTTTGAGGTGAGGTGTGGAAGCAGTATAGAGGTCAAAGTGACAAAGTTCTTTCCTTTTCCGCCCCCTGAAAAAAATCCTACTGTCATATTTGTTCTTCAATGACTCCTGACTTTTATGTTTGTAAATGAAACTATATTACAATCCTGAGAGCTTTACCTTAGTGATAATGTTCTACTGCTTACCTATGTACCCAACAGGTTTCCAAAGAGTTTTTGCCATAGTTGTTTGCCTTCAAATCACTACCTTTTAAATACACAGTCTCTGCATTTCCTAAGCTTTTGCAAATCTTCTTGATGCACTTTTCTACTACTCATGTATTTTACTGACTTTTCTTAGCACAGTCGGAAACAGTATGAGCCAAATACCATTTGGCACATAAAAGTAATAAAACTAAACTTTTTACTCTGTTTCTACCAAAATACTATGGACATACAAATACAAGTTTTTGCCTTTTACTATCTCCACAAGATAAGGATCTCCTGATTTTCAATACAGTTGGAAAAAGCATGAACACTGTTTTAGATTAACTGCCTGAGTTTGTGTGAGTGGAGCAATAACAAACTGAATATACATCACCCACTTGTGAAAGCAAGCTGAGAACTCAGGGTGGCAGCCAGAAACAGCAACAAAAACATGAAACCCCATGTCTAAGCAGAACGATGTCTATCTTGATGCACAAGAAGACAACATTCGTTTGTCAACCAAGTATACTCCCCCGGGTTGCAAAATACTTCCATGACTCTCTGAGTTGAACAATGAATACTTTTGAAGTGAGACTGCTGAGCATTCAATGTGCTGAAGAGAAATTAATATGTGAGCAAGTCTGAATGACCAGTCAAAAAACCCATCCTATCAACACAACTGATCCAACAATACCAGTAGGGCAGTTGAAATTCTGTTTCTTAAACATCTTGTTGGAAAGAGACAACCATCTTTTGAAACTGCTTTTGTAGACACTTTGTGCGAAACACATGTCAGTTCTATCAGTATTCAGCAAATAGATGACCACAAGCCTTTCAATTTTCTGGCAAACACTTCCATGCAAACACAAGCTTTAACTGTCAGTAAATCACGATCACGTAAGAAAAAAGTGAAAGAGCTCAGGACTTATTTATTCCTGTCTAGCAGTCAGAAAAAAATGAGAAACCGTGGCTAAAACCATTACAGTCAAAAACTACACGAAAACCATTGCACACTACTTATGAAAACAAATGAAATTGATAGGTAATCTGCACTGGTTTTGGCTGGGATTGTTTTCCCCATAGTAATGTTGTATGGGGCTGTGTTTTGGATTTGGGACCGCAACAGTGTTGATAATGCAGGGATGTTTTAACTGTTGCTGAGCAGTGCTTACACAGCATCAAGGCCTTTTCTACTACTCATACTGCCCCTCCAGTGAGTAACCTGGGGCTACATGAGAAGATGGGAAGGGATGTGGCCAGAAGAGGTGACTCCAACTGACAAAAGGGATATCCCACAGCAAATCATGTTTGTCCTCAACAATAAAAGCTATGGGGAAGGAAGAGGAAGGGGGAGAATGTTCAGAGTTAAGATGACTGCTTTCCCAAGTACCCACTATGCATGATGAAGCCCTGCTTTCCTAAGAATTTCTGAACAGTTGTCTACCGATGGGAAAGAGTGAATGAATTCCTTATCTTGCTTTGTTTGCATGTACGGCTTTTGGGTTTTCTACCAAACTGTCTTTATCACAATCCATGAGTTTTCTCACTTTTAGCTTTCTAATTTTCTTCCCTGTCCTGTTGTGGAGGGAAGCTGTGTGGGGCTGAGCTGCCTACTGGGGTTAAACCATGACAGAGGTCTCGAAAGTTTTATTTATTTGCTTTATCTGGCATTTTAAAGTTGTGAAAGCATATAAACTAAGAAGTCAATTTTTAAAAATACATATAAAATATGTTATAATATGCATAATAACATAGTGCATGAAACAAAAATGTAGATGAGTAAAATTGGAAATACATAAGCTCAAATTAAAAATCAGACTAAAAGATCATCTTCATAACTAGTTTCAGGAAGACCGGAAATATTCCAAATTTCTGGGATTTTTAAGGTAATGTTTTTTCTTCAAAACCTCCAGATTCCTAAACAATTTTTTTTTTGATTAAAAAAAATACTCCAAGTGTTTTTAGAGTATTTATCATACATATTATATGAAGTAGTTCTGGAAAAGCATTTGATTCCCTCTATACACTACATTTTTTCACAGACTTGCAGAAACAACATGCATACAGAAAATGTTTGTCAGCAAGTTAACCTTCAAAGCACATTAAGCTATGTTAGTTAACTTAGAAAAACACAGGAAACTCCAATTGCCATTGTTTTCCCCCTAACAGGCCTTGCTGAAAATACATTCAGGGCAAGAATGAGGTGGAAGAAGAGAGCATGAGTAGAGATAAAGACTAAATTAAGGTTCCCATGTCTCAGTTAACTCCTTTTGGGTTTTAATCATCTCTTCTGCCTTGAGAAAAGTACATACTGTTCTTTCCCACTGAGGTCAATAGTAGTTTTACATACAGCACTTGGCCCCTGGAGATCTTTACCTAATTAAGGCACAAAATAAAAGTGCTGTGACGATATTCATTAATCTAAGGGATAAGAGTAGGTCTGTGTTTAAACTAACACAGCAATAGCAATGGATTTTGTATTCATGTTGGTACTGCATATTTAAACCTCGGGGAAGAACTGTCATGGTCTACTTGTCCAACTGCAAAAGCTGGCCTCCTCAAGCTGTGTTTTGAATAACTGTCAAAGAAGAGCAAAAGCTTCTTCTTCAGAGCCTCAAGGTCCCAGACTGTTTAGTCTATCACAATGGTAAAAAAAAACCTCTGAGGAGGTATTTTATGTGAAACACATTTTTAAAGTTATGTCTACAGGAATTTGCATATGTATAACTCCATTTTTATCTTTGTGTCAGCAAAACCCATTGCTGAATCACACACCTCAAACAAAACTTCAGCTATTTGAAGGGAAAAATCACAAGTATGACCTACAAAAAAAGCAATCAAGTTTTACATTAAAAAATAATTACATATATAATTTAAAACACTAAACATAATTTAATTTAAATATAATTTAACATTTTTAAATGGTCCTTTAATATCAAGTTGTGTTTAAAATATTTATCATTTTCAGCAAGGGAAACAATGTTGAAGAAGATTCCATTAGCTGAAAAGATTTGGGTCAAACACTCATTTCAACGCCAGAGTTTTGGTCCATAGGGTAAATTAAGACGTATACATATTTAATGATAGAGAGTGAAATTCACTGCTTTACACACAAAAGCCCAAGAAATTTGGTTCTTTCTAGGAATGCATTAAGACCTTAGACAATGCAACCCAGAAGCAAGCTCTGAAGCTGCTCCTTCACGTTTCAGTGGTTTTTCTTGCAGTTGGCATCAGAACTCCCTTCTAAGGCATGAAGCCAATTGCTCCTCCTTCTTGCCCACTCACATTTCTGTTCTTTAGACAACAATCAGGCAGAGATGGAAGGACAACTAGGAAGTTTCAAATTGAAAGTTCAGCATTGATTCTAGGGCAGAACCCATATCTGGTGTCCTTAGAAAGCTAAGAACTGAGCTAAACAAGTACTAAACACACAACATATTGCTGTGCTGTGAATCAATCTCTGCTTCTCAAAGAGTAGTTTTGAGTCCTCTTTTCCTTGTGTTCCAGTGATATTCAGGTGGGGATTCCCTCAAATATATCCACATTGTTTTTTAAGGGACCAGTTGGTCTTGGATTGACTTGGCTATTCTGGAAAAAATAGATTGAATGTTGGCCTCTTACTCCATTCACTCCATTTCTCATCTATAAGAGAATACGCATTTACATTAAAATCTTTTATGCTCATTACAGTGTCTTCCTGGTCAGGTCAATATAACACTGTTGACCTTTTTGAAAACTTTTAAGTTCAAATGAGATATGTGGTAAAGAGAACGAATACAGCACCCACTTTTACCATTAAGTTTCTTCTGGGTATGGCCATAAAGATTCATCTTTTCACATATCATATTGCCATAGAAATTCATGGAGTATTTTCCTCTTGAAAACCTTGTCATGACCTAGAACATTTTTGGTACTCCTTGAAATAGTGTTCTGCAAAAAACCATATTTTTCTGTCCCAAAATATTCTATCAGTGCCATACAACTAATTTACCCTTAAAAGTGCTATTTTGAGATTATAACTCGGATGTTATAGAAGAAAGGTATTTGTCTTTGTCATGAGAATCCACATTTAACAAGGATAACTACATATAATTTTGGAACAGATTTTGAAATTTACATCTCTTTTTTCCAAAACAAAACCACTACTGTTCACAAAAAAAACTCAAACAAACAAAAAAAAACCCTCACCAAGTTCATTTAAAGAACAGATTAAGCTATTTGCAGGTTAGCTGTTTTTTCTGCTGTGGAAGACCATCAGTAGCCAGCAATTTGTCTCTTGAAGGAAAAACTTTTTCTTTCTAACTGAGAATTTTCTGCTCATCAGATGTATTATTATTATTGCAGGCCTGTCAAAATAATAATGTTCAAATTAGACTTGCTGAGGTTATTTCATTTGATAGTAGCCTCATTGCATCCACCAGTTTTGGAATAACCAAAGAACAGACAAACAATTTCCAACAACAACTGCCAGTATATTGCTTGTAAATACCTTCAAGCCTGGAACATCCAGCAACCTGCTGTCATACCTAAGCCTAGGGATGCATGTGACCAGCTTGCTTTTATTTAAAAAAAAAAAATAAAAAGAAAAAAAAATCCCAACAAAAGAGAACTCAAACCAAAACTATTTCACTTACAACACTTGATTACTACAAATAAGGTGCACAGAGACACATCTATACATACACATCCAAGTAGACAAAGTAATGACTGACACCATACGTACATATACACACATGCTCAGTTACTAATACAAATTCTGTCTAATTATATACGTTCTCCAGAACAGAAACATCCTTTGTCAACACGTTATAACAAACTGTTTGCAAACTGACTTTTCCCTCTCATAACTGCCTCAGCATATAGACTGTTGTAAGTAAGCAGTTCCGCTTGACATAAACCAAGTAGTACCAGAAACTGTTATTATAGTCAACATATAGGATAACAACATGTCTTTGTATACATTCCTTTCTGGCTTTCAAAGGACCAATCACCTGCCACTGCCAAGTGTGGTTAAAGGCACATCTTGATCAGAAACCAGATCAACAGTCTAAAATGGCAAAGTCCTGGTTTCATTCTCCAAAAACATAGCTAGATTCTGTATTCTGCTCTCACTATACTCATTTACACAGTGAAATGCCCAGAAGCTAACTGCATTACAAATTCTGGTCCCATCACTATGTATTTATAAACACACACTTCTTTCAAGGCAACAATGTTTGTCATGTGGAAGTCGCTGCAATTACCTGCAGCACACAATTACAACTAAAACCAGATTTGCTGGAAGCTGTAAGCAGTCACAGCTAGGAGCAACTACTCACAGTCAGAACTTGACTTCCTTCCCACTCCTTGTTCAAGAATAACCATATAAAATGAAATAAGGTAGAAGGAAAACACATATTTACTTCTAGTACCATGCTGCCTGCATTGATTAGTACTACATGCTTCAGTAGAAAAACAATGATATTCTCAGAAAAACCTTCAACATTGAAATAAAAAACCAAAATTGCCAAGCATACAGCCTTCAATGCTTTGGATTCTCTAGGCAACTATTGATATCTTTTCTTAGGCACAGTCATTAATTGAGATGTAAATCACTTCTGTTCAAACAGAACTGAAAACTGTTGAGGTAAATTAGGAAAGGCTGTGACCTGCTTGAGGAGCAATAGACATGCCAATCTGTATGACTTTACTGTATAACCAGTTAAAACTTGAAAGTATATCAGATGTAAACAAAAGGAGTGAGAAGGTATAATAAACACATTAACAAGAAATGCAATGAAAAATTAAACAAACTGAATAAAATTTCATTGAATAATGAGCTACCAAGCACACAAACTTAAAAGACACTGTCAAAGACTGGTGGACCACACGAAATCATTAATTTGCTATTTGCATTGTCTAACAGTAATCTGAATTGAATCTGTGCCAAATCAGTATTGATGCCTAGTGGCAGATTCGGGGACAGAGAATGGCTCAATAGCTACAAAAAGTCAGAAATACGATAAGAAGAGTTCAGACAGAAAAAACAGCAAACTTGCTGCACTCATTAATAACCACAGATCTTTTATGTAGGAAGAGATTTAGGATTTACTGCTTACATATACAATGTAGCAAAACCCAGAAAATGGAGCAAATTCTTGAAGAACATGCATGTAAATATAGATACAGATAAATCATGTGATAGAAATTAAGCAAACTGGAGTTTTGGAATAAGACATGAATGTTTTGTTAGTTCAGATCTAGACTCTAAACCATTTCTCATTTAAATTTTTCCATTCACTGGATGATCTTAAACTGTAAGATAAGAAATATTGCAGGTAAAACAGTTCTGGCAGAGTACTTCCAGAACTTACAAAATCATTCAGGAAATGAACTGAAACAATATCCAAACTGAAGAGAATAAAAACTTTGAACTTGTGTATTCAGTATCAAATTTTTGAAGCTGTTTTCTTTTTGGATACTTCCCCAAATCTCTATAAAAAAATTTCATTCAATGAAAAATATTAAATCCCTCAAATAAAAATTAGTATTATTTTTGAGCATCTTTAGTTTAAACATTTGATATTATGTACTAGATAAAGCAGAACTAGATAGAAGAATCTTGCAGTCTATATCAGACAACATACATGGTCACAAATGTCGCCCTTTTTTGAGGAATATAAAAGAACAATATATTATATAAAAAGCATATATTTTTCATATAATATACTAATTTAGGCAAAGATTATTTGAAAAAAAAAAATCCTGAAACATGATTATCTGACAACACTAACAGTGTATAGTGGTTTTTCCCCCCCTCAGTTTGGAGGTAAAAAAGGAAAAGGCCTGGAGGGTCAAATGAAGAAGTTTATATGACCTCTTTTCTTAATATACAATTTTTCAGTTTCAAGTATCCTTTTACTATTTTGATAGCATAAGAATTTAGTGTAAAACTGAAGCAATTACTGAATACAGCAAGAATCTCTTCTCTCAAAACTGAAAGAAACCTTGTTTTGAAACTCAAAATTTTGATATCAGAAAAGCAGAGAAAGTTGCTATGAAAATTCATTCAGCCACTACTACCATATCCTGGATATTACACTACGATCTGTGCAACAGACTTCCGGTTTCTGGTTTTTTTTGAGTTTTTTTTACATAGGTATTCCTGTGCCTCTCCCCGTGCCTGGGTGAATGCAAGCAGCTTTTGAATGGAAGCTGCTCAGTTGCACTGGTATGATATCAAGGGACCAAGTTTCCTTTCCTAATGGGCAGAATACAACGTCACATTCAATATCTTACTGCAATCTTTATACTACTACAAACTGGCTTGTGTGTAATTGGCTGGGAGAATTTGCAAAGCACATTAACACCTGTTTTCAACCTACTGAATAATTTCATTTAATATTTTATACTGTTCTTCATACATCTTGCACATATCTTTAGAGTACTCATGGGTCAGGTTTTCATCAAGAGCAAAATTTATTTTCCTCCTGTTTGAGTGGGTGCTCACAGTGGTATAACTAGTTGTTAAGACTGACACTGTATAAGACCATGATTATTTCCATTCCCTCCCAAGGTAATTTTAAAAATCAGAACTTCCATCCCCTGTCCCCTTTCTTTGCCCCCACCTCATCAAAAATTTATCCTTATTAGAAAACAGGTCTCTCTACCCATGTTGTCACCATTTTCTATCTCAACATCATTATGTCTTCCCTAGCATGAAGGGGTTAAATACATACATTTTATCATCATCTTATACCTCTGTTTGTTCATAAATTTATACGAAATGTTATTTCATTATTTTAAAGCAACATAAATTTAAATGATATAATGGAATGGTCACTTTGATGCAAAAGAATACAAAAAAGTGCAGCAGATATGTTCCACAGACAGTTAATATCCACTTATAGGAGTGAGAGGCCAACGGAAAGGGTTTCACCCTTTGTTATAAATTTCCAGTTATAAAGTTATAAATAAAAGCTAAAGTAAAAATGTTTCAGCAACAGATAAAATAATTTGAGATTATTGGCTAAAGGAGAGCAGAAAAGTTGGAAGGAATTTAAACTTTAATATACTTCTGAGTAAGTTTCACAGGGCTACACTATTCACTGAGGCTTGAGGGAAAAACATTATTTCTATAAAGCTACAATAAATATTCAGTACAAAGATAGCAAAGTGGAAAAGAGCAATTAGGAATTCAGTTTCTTACCAACATTCACTAACTGTAAGCTCACAAAGAAAAATCAATATAAAAGATCATATGTAATCATATCTTGCTGAGATATTTTGGAATGATATGTCAAATCATCAGCTCAGCAACTAAACCTGCAAAACAGAAAAAAACCCTATCAAACCTCAATACAAAACCAACAACAGATACAACCAGTTACTCTACAAATCTCTTATATAGAAGAATAATTCACGAAAAAAATATTTCCACTATCAAAGCCTGAAAATGCAGACGAATATATTTGAGGCAAAACACGATATGAAAATTAGAAGTCTGTTTACTCCAATAAACGTATCACTTCAGACAAGGTCAGGAAATGCTAAAGCAACATTTTTCCCTCCTCCATTACGTTGCGCTCACAGAAGGTAGCAAGTATCTTAATATAAGCACCCTGTAAGCAGCCAGAAAGAAAAAACAATGCCACTTGAAACAACAACAACAGAATAGATATATTTACCAAATTTCTTAGAATTATGATGCAAACAAATCTACAATTAATGAGTTGAAATATTTTTCTCTTAAATCACTATTACTTAAGTCCATCCAAACTCAATTTAACTGTATCCTGAAACATTTTGCTTACTATTTTTTACACTATCATAACAGTCTTAGAAAGATACTACCTACATGCATAGCTGTGTTTAAACACCTTACACAGTCTAAAGAAAAGTGTAGGTTTAAACAGAGTGACTCTGTTTATTTGAATTAGTAGATAGACTTATAAATTAATTAGTAGATTGGCAATGAGTAATGGGACTATTTCCAAGACATTATTCTGGAAACCAGGTTTTTGTTCTTTTTCTCCTCAAACTTCTTTCAGTGGCCAAAAAGTCTCTGACCTACCTCATTACTGTGAAGATGTTATGGAAGGAAATAAATAAAATGTTAGAAAAATTTCTTACAAGAACCTGTTAGCTAATTTTGCTACAAGGAAAAATAGCTTAGCATGTATTGCTTTATTACTTAAGTGCTAAGATATTAATCCCTAATAAAATATTAATGCTGCTTTGCATGGGTGGGAAAATATGCACGATAGGCATAGCAGAAAGGTCTGCCTATGAACGTTATTCTGACTTAGTTTAGCTTGTAATTGTCCTTTGAAAACTGTTGATGCTGAAAATTAGTGATCAGTGGAGGATGCGAAATATTAACAAATAACAAAAACGTTTTCCAATAATGTTGAATAAAATGAAAGATCTCAAGATCAATGTTTAAGATGTGTATGGAAATTTTTTAACAGGAAAATTCAGGTAATTTGCAACTGAGCAAAACAGGAGTTATTTTAATTTGCATAATCTCAATGTCGCTGTTCTAATCTAATGTTTAACTCACAGACAGTTTCATTTCAGTGCAGTTGTGTCATTAAAGTTAAGACCTAGCAAACACAGTGGACAACAAGGCAACAGTGGTGCTGAGAGCAAGACTTAAGCAGTGCGTGGTACAGATCTGGGTTATACACCTAAAAAGGATTCAAGGTAGGTCTTGCTCTCACGGGTGTAAGCCTAGGACCTTAGGTGACTTGTTGGGTCACCTAATTTACGAAGTTGACATTACTTACATTACAGATTGTACCATTAACAGTGCAAACAGATGAACTAGACACAAGTGTGCAATTATTCACTTGCCAGGTGTATCAGATGAATTATTACTTTTGCCGTATCTCAGAACCCACAATCACCAGTCTTAGCACCATGAATATACCTAGCAAAGAACTGTTTACTCTTGATATTGCTCGTACCATGTTCCCAAATGAAGCTGTTGAAAGAATTAAATGACTTCACAAAAAGTAATTACTGACATTAAGTCAGCAGTATCAATTAATGAACCCATGGTGAATACCCACGGCTTTCACTACACTGAATGGCACAGAGGCCATATGGTCCCTTTGGACATACTTGCAGCTAAAAAAAGGATGGTGACCGAAAAGGAAAAAAAGTAACTTGAAAGGTCATATTGAATAAAAACACAATTGTGTCATACAGTATCAAGAATCATAGCCCCAGACCCAGAAAACATCAAGTCAAATCAAATCACAAGATGCCTCCATTGCAAGGTCCTATCTCTGATTTTACTTCATGTGGGACTTTTCAGAAGACTTTTAAGCAGCTACCCACAAAGACATATTATATTATATTAATCCTTATCACCTCTAGTATTTTACATGTTCTACATTCAACATCAATCTTTTAAATCTTATGGAAAAATCAGCGGTTACTAATAGCATGGTTTTAATTTTTTTACTCTGAAGACTAGGAAACTCTGTCCTTTCTAAATATTCCCCTCCTCCTGAATTGCTATCAACTATGCTGTTCTGTGCTGGAAGACACCTTTTTCAATTGAATCCCCTTAACTGAGCAGAAAATCACATTAAGGGACTGCTGTTACTGAACTTTATGTACTGGATCCATCTCATCCAAATTTAATTATTTAATAACATAGGTTAGTCAAATAGTGGAAAAAGACTGGAATTGCTCAGTTCTGTGATTTTTCACAGTCTACTTCTCCCTTTGGTAAGTTAATTTTAAGATGGTGATTTGCTCTGACAATTACAGAGAGACTAAACTGCATAAGACACTTAACATTTTTGGTGGTTAGTGTAAGTGAAGATAATACCTGATTTTAATACTACTTAGAGCAAATCTTCATAAAAATACTCTATTTATGGTGAAAAAGTGAAATTTTAAAGAGTACTTCACTATTTGTGGCAACAAAAGGTATCTGGAAATAACTCTTAAGAATACGAGTAGCCTTGAGTATAGTAATTCATTTTTCCTAATAAATCCCCCCAAACAAGGATTTTTGTTGAGTGGAGAAAATATAAGCAAGCACACAACAAAAAATTCTAAATTATTTGCCTGTTTAGATTTGCTACTAGAACATGATGGTTTATTAATGGACATGATCTTCTTCATAAATTATTTCCAATGTTGAACACTGAACGCACAGCATATACATCACTTCCAGCAAGCTTTTTTTGAAAGGTTGTTATAGGAAACTGGCCCCAAGAAGGCTATTTACACAGATGAGCACACCACAGGCACTTCCGGATAGTCTGTACTTATTGGCAAGGTCATGCTGAACTCACTGCAATGCCTGTTCACATAGTTTTATGATGGGTTACCAGCACGTTAAGGTACAAGCACATAAAACCAGAGATATGTAGTGGTGACTACAACTACAGATTTCAGGGATATATCTCTCATTTCTTTTCTAACAATAATCTGGCACTTTTAGTTATGCTTAATCTTCAGTGTAAGTGATTCTTTCTAAATAAGTAAATGCTGTTGCCTGTACGGTGAAGGGAGATCGGATATTTCTGGCATAACACAAAAAATGTTTCAAAAAAGAGTCACTCCTAGAAACATATTTAAAGTTTACAGTGCAGCTTGTCTTGGTATTCTGTTTCCCTGCCTTTCCACAGGACACATGTAAAGTTTCATCATTAATACTGTCACTTCAATGCCAAGCATAAAATGTTTCAGGAGTAGTTACTTGTCAGGTGGACAGACCTAGCTCATGTTCATCAATGCTAATAAGTCTGTGTGGTATAAGGTTATGGTTTCAGCACATCTCATGCAACAAGAAAACATTTTGTTCCCTTGGGCAATCAGCATATACAGCATCTACTCTCATCTTGCGAAAACCTAGCAACAGTAGTAGGTATCCTCGTGACCAAAAACGTGCAATTAACTCCCATTTCACAAAGCATACAGCTCAGCAGCTGCACTACCTGTGGCTTACCTCACTCAAATGCCACGGCTTGTTTTCCAAGTGATTTGAGCAACTGATTTGCTATGCAAATGTACACTTTTTTAAAAAAAATAAAGCACTTCAATAAGGTTAATCACCTATCATTGTACAAGTACTATAGGTAAATTAGTTTTTTTTTTAATAGGTAGGTTGACTAATTTCTTTTTAAGAGTCTTCACGAACTTCAGTCTTGATGTATTTTTAGGTCTTTAACTGCAAAGTCATGCCTATCCTCAAAAGTGTAAAGCCAGCCTTTTTGCATCAGCTGCCATACATAGCAAGGATGCTCCCCAGATTCTATCTGCCAAATGTAGTCCTATGTGTCCTTGAAACAAGCCAATCTTCAGCTGTGTCCATGTTTTTGCACTATTCCTGACTGAATTACTCATGTACCCTAACAGAAGGCAACACCCACTGTTGAACACTTCATGACTCATAGCAAACCAAAAAGGACTTATGGTATCATAATTGGGCCCAGGCAGAAGAAAACTATGCAAAGGTGAAGCGTTTCTCAATTATGGGCACAAGAGGAAAGAAAAAGATTCAGGATAGGTGCAGCTCTCAGTTTTGATGAGGGGAGGAATGCTATACTAAAAACTATTGAGAACAACAAACAGCAAAGACAGAAATAAAAATCCATTAGTTCTTTCTCTTCACCTATTCTGATTCAACAAGATAAAAGGGTAAATATTCTTCTGTAGTCAAAGCGGTACTTTTATTTTCCAACAGAGTTTTTAAAACAATAGAATTCATGTACAGGGTAAAGGAACCAATACCAGATTGTGAAAAATTAGTCAGGATTAAGAGTGAAACAAACATTTCTACATTCAAATTTTTACTTTGAAATAGCAAACTATTTTAACTGATAGAGAATATTACTGCATGCAGATGTTTTGGAGCTGTGTTAAAACAAATGTATGGATGGCAAACCAGTGATCCCCATAGTAAGTGAAGTGAAAGCCATTTGTCCTATGTCTGCAGCCTAAAAGCAATACACAATATCAAAATGCAGAATTTAATTGTATAGGAAGACATGTAGGTTTTTTGTGATCTTGAAATGGCCCAGACACTGTTTGGGTTTTTTCTTCATCTATGAAAATGCTGAAATTTCTTGTTATATTTGCATATAAGGCTACTTTACAATTAATGCAAGATTTATTGATTATAGTCATGTCTACAAAATATATGCAGCTTTCTGAATTTTAAGAGTACATACACGCTATTGTTTGTGTTTGCATTTTGAAGAGTGTTTTTTATTTGTTTTCACTTGTTATGGAAGTGTCCATACCAGAATTCTTCATGCATTCTTATACTTTATCCACAGGAGGAAAACACATTATAAAACAAACATAGCTAAAACAGACAAAGAAAATTTTCCCAGACTTATTTTCCTTCATTTCTTCCATCACTATGGTTCCAGAGCCAATAATGACTGATATACTTATTTTAGAAAGCCGCAGTGATTTTAAGCAGCCATGCATTCCACAAGCCTCTCCAGATGATTTTAGCATAGCTATCATGTCTTCACTGCATGCAAGTGTCTACACGACAATGCCATCAGTGGGTAGTTGCCATTTTACGTTTTATTAAAGCCTAAAAATAAGTGTGCAGGTAAGCTTTAGTAATTGTTAATTATTGTCATAATTTTGATGTCGCTACTCTGGTGAAGTAGCAACATTCATGGAACTACTCTTTTTTCCTTACCTCTTTGCATAAATTGTCAGAACAGTCACAGTAAGTTCCTATTCCATTGTGCTGGGACTAATAACGATTAAGTAATTGCAACCACTAGGCCCACAAAACCTGTTGTCAACCCATGCCCCTTAAATCCCAGCCCATCCACCACTGCCAAGCCAACAAAGCTGGGTGCCTACACAAATAAGTCAGTGCTCAGTTCCCTGACTGATACTGGTATGGCTGGGCTCATAGCCACCTGCGGCTGCCAACACTAGACTACATATTTTTCTCAAATAAGTGAAATTAGTAGGTAGTCTTAAAAGTTTTTCAAGTGATTTCTTTTAGATACAACCTAAGAATTTCCAAGATTTTGCTTTCAAACACTTTGGAGGGAAAAGGTCCTTTGCAGGATCTGCTCATAAACAAAGTTTAAGAACAGTCAACAAGCATTCTGAAAACCTTCTGCAGATGAAAAAAGATTTTTTGAATGATGGTATATGACCCCTATATCAAAACTACTGCCAGACTGGTGGCTAGAGTGTACTGGTTTAGCACATGGAGACTAAGTTCAGGATTCTGGTCTGGCATAAGTATAGAAGAACTTGTCCGAGCGCTGTCACATCTCCCACAAGTGTCCCGATTTTTAGGCTACCATCTGCTCTTAAGGTGGTTATCTAGCTCATTTATAGAAATCAACTTCTCACCCATTTAGTAGGAAATGGCTTCAGGCATTCCTTGTTTTCATCTTGAACACCTCCAGCGATAAAGCTTTCATAGCTGTCTTCAAAGTGGGACCAAGTGAATTATTATGTGTTGATTGGCTCTGCCTTTCTCAAAAGCAGGACTCAACAGTTTGCCACACCCTCAGGGCAGGGAGCACAATGCATGATTTCTGGAGTCCTGTTCTTAACTGAAGGTTGCAGGTCTCCTCTTTTTCCCAGGTGTCACTCAGATGACTTAAGCTTTAGACCAACACCCAATCCATCTGTTTTAAAAGGTAAAGTTGCTGAACTCAAACTGCTCCCTTTTGCAAACTGAGATCCACGTCCTTTGTGTGCTGAGAACTCTGGAAGGGAATGCAGTACTCCAGGTGGGGTCTCAACCGGCTGGTCACACTACTTTTGATGCAACCCAGGATATGGTTGGCTTTATGGACTGCAGGAGCACATTGCTGGTTCATGTTGAGCTTATCAGCCAGCACCCTGAAGTCCTTCTCTTCACTCTTAATCCATTCTCCACCCAGTGCGTATTTGTAGTTGGGATTGCCGCAACCCAGGTGCGGGATCTTGCACTTGGTCTTGTTGAACTTTTGGAAACCAGGGATAAGGTTTTGGAAAGGGAAAGAGTCTGAAATAGCATGCATCTAGTTTCAGAACTTCTGAAGATAAGTAAACAAAGATAACAAGCTGTGCATTAGTATGGTTTTGGGTACTGGAAAGTAACCTGCACACATCCTGACAACTCTTGGCACAAATGCAGAAATGATACACATCTGCCATCCAAACAAGTACTTTATGACTGCAAAACAAGGCAAGACAAAGCAGACACTGGAAAGTCAAGCAGAATAAGCACTAAGTACACAGGAAATAAATAGCATTATCTAACCTAGTACTTCCATACTTCGATCCAAATACTCATCTCATTTTAATCATACTTTGATTGGGCTATTTACACAGCCCGCGCCACCCAAAGTTACATGAATTCTCTTTTCTAAAGAAGTGCTAGATATTTGTTAGAATACTCTTAATTAGTTGAAAAACTATGTTTTGCTTCACATTTAATAGTCTATAACAAGCTTTACATTTTATGTACATGGGATTCCATCCCCTGCAGTATAAATAAATAAATAGAATCAACCCACAAAAGCAACATGCAAAGCGGAAAGAATGAGGGACTGGAAAGGATGAGGGACAAGCCTCACTGGACAAGCCTCACTGATGTGAGGCTTATCTCAACATCACTCAATCTGAGAGCAAGTGTAAAACCATGACAACATACGTAAAAAGTTCCATTCAGTTCCAACATCTGACTAAAGAGGAAGGAAAAAATTGTGTTGGAAGGATTTGTGTCTGGTAAAAAAGCTGCCTTTTTTTCAGTAGAATTTCCTTTATGAAAAGAAATAAAAGCCAAAAAACAAGACAAAAAAATACCCCAGACCCCACCTCAGTATCAGCCATTTGAGGCATTGGAGAACATCCATAGCCAAAGCCATCTCTCTTCACATTCTTTCTGAATATCCCTTGTTGTTTCCTGAGTGTAGGTGCATATTCAATCAGCAAAATAGCCCTGAAGCAGAGAATTAATTAAATCTACGTGCCCAGAATAAATATGCAGTGAGGAAGAATCATTCCACTCCCATAATGGGAATACCAAAAAGCCTTAATGCTGTATGTTTAAATTTATAGCTCCTCTATACCCTTAAGACATTACATAATCTTTTTCCAGGCTTTATCAATCTTGAAATATCACTGTCTGATTTAAAGACAATTCAAAATCCCTATTAACTTCATGGTTAGGCATCTCCTTCTAAACCTATTGTGAATAAACTACTCAATCATAGGTTACAATATAGGATTAAATAGTATTATAGCATATAATTCTACAAATTATTTTGAAAATTATTTTAGTCGGCCTCCCAGACTGAAAACTCAAGACAAAGCATCTCATTTTCACAGAGGCCAAAACTGTGTAGCTTAAAGGCAAAAATGTAAATGCTTTTTACCTTACAGAGATAAAAAGATATTTTCCCCTCATTTTTTTCCCTGAAAAAAATATGATTCTGTCACTAGGTAGTGGATGTGGCAGCAAAAATTACACCAAGTATTTTGAAGAGTTGTACTTTTGTAAAATAGATCTTTGTGTCAGTGGGTCATTTACAGCTCTGTATCTATTCCCTTTTTTCCAGTCAACCAGACAGTCTACAGAGTAAATTTGGGATGAGTGAGCAAATCAGATGCAACTACAACAGCAATTTCGTAATAGATGTATCCAGAGGACATCACTGTAGCTCATTCTGAACTTGGATGAGAGTTCCATACAGGGAATTGTTCACAGGTAACATCATCTACCAATTCCAATCTTTAAGATGATTACTTAAAGAAAATATTATTTCTAAAAATAGTTTTTAGAGTTTAGCAGCTGCAATGGTTTTAATATTGATCACTTTTTAAAACACTTTTAGTGATAGCAGCATATCAACTACTTATAGTAATTATAGCTAGCAATAGCTATAGCCTCTTTCCAGCAAACAACAGCAGATAAATAATTCTTAGGTGTTTTGAACAGCCTAGTCAAGCCCAGCTGGGTCAAGTTATTCACACTAGTCAGTAATGTTAGGACAAAGATGTGTGAGTCTCTAAGATTCTATTCCAGTCATCTGAGTATTAGCAACACAGGAGTTATACAACTTAAATATAGCATGATGGAAATTTAATAAGAGCCTAAAGCACTTTTTATTTTTCTACTGTAAAAAAAATTCTCCATATATTTTATTGAACAATGTAATTTGTAACAAATGCCTGAGGAAAAAACCCCATACAGATAATTTATGTACCGAATTTTCTATAAAAACATAACCTATGAAATGTAATCTGCCATTGCTGTGCCAGGACTTGCTGGCAACAGTAAACAGAAGTGTTCTAAGGTCAGAGAGTATTGAAAGATCTATCTATAATGCCCAATTTGTAAATGTATTAATTTTCAAAAAAATACATTTGCACTCTAGGAAGGCCCTTGGACCCAGAAGATGAAAAAAAACCACAGGCTAGCAGATTTTTTATTTGTATTGCTACCTCAAATCAACTTGTGAGATTCAGTAAATTTCCCTCCTGCAGATCAGTTTTCTCCACAGAAAGAAACAGCCCAAAAGCATCAGGTTTATTTTATATGGTACCCTATACCCCTGGAAATATCCTGAAGTGTACTGAACTTCTCCACAAGCGTAGTGACCTTTATGTTCACTTGTTAGCATTAGAGAGCGCCATAGGTGAAAGCAGACCACAGAGGAACACCCTGCATAATTCATGATTTACTGTCAGTTAATTACAAATCTCTTACAAATATCTTCTGCCTCACGAAAGGAAGAGTCATTAGGTCCTGTCTTATCTCAATCACTTGCAACCTATGTTAAAAATAAATTGAAAAGACAAAAACTGCCAAATAAACCGTAGACTTATTTTAAGGCTGCAAAATTAAGGGGACATCCAGTTATTGCAAAGGAAATTCCTTTTTCCTATAACAATTTATTCTGCTTCCAGAGTTGTATTATCTCCGATAATTAACACAAACAAACCCTAATACCAGATGAAGAGCAGTCTCGCTGATACTACAAGAAAATTCTTATTATATTTCCTGTAGCCTATTCTTCATTGTACTATTTATTTTCTGGAAAATGGTTTGGGGTTAATTTAGAGAAGAAACAATACTGATTATTTCTTTTTCCTTCTAGACTTTCTCTTTTAGCTAGTCTCATACTAGGATTTGCTATAATTATAGCTAAGAATGAACAAGGATGATGGCAATTTGAGTACTTTGTGCAAATAGTATAGCACTTTTAAATTATTTTTTCAAATTAGTTTTGATTTCTTACCATTGTTATTAGTAAAATATGATTATTTACCTAATTCAGCCTTACATAATCAGAAACTGTTTTTTTTTGTTTTGGATAACAACCAGAGACATTTTACTTTCAAAACTGTCGTGTATTTATAACACACAGAGATCAATTTCACACAGATTTTGAAGGGGGTCTTTGTTGAACTGTTACCTTCTGTGTCTAGGCACGATGAAATATTTTCTAGACAACTTTAGTCTAAAAACATAAATACACACACACTTTCACATATCCACTTACATGAAAATATTTAATAAAAATAATCAACACCTGTACTTTACCTGACAATGCCTGTAACTTCAAAGATTAAATGAATCAAGTTTTCTATATGAAGTCTTAACTCTATAGGCACTAGTCTAATGTGATACAGTATGATTATTCACATTTCATTATCTACAGAATTTAAAAATATCAACTCAGTATTGATACAGATTTTTCTTTGAAGAACTTGAAGTGCTAACTTCTTATTTCTCAGTAAAGACAGATTTCTTTATTTGTGGTAACATCCATAATATATTACTAAAACATTTTTATATAAGCTTTTGACATCTTAATTACAAAACAAAAATAAGACATTTTAACTGAAAAAAATGTTATTACTCTAAAACATCCTTCTAATCCTGTGAGAGATCTGAGATATGTAAACACAGAGAAAAGAAACGTTTTTATTTCCCCAAACTGAACTTTGATATCAGAATAGCAGTCTCTATTTGATATTAGATCATTGCTACTCAACACCCCACCTGCCCCCATTTTCCATTAATATAAACAGTAGTTGTCTATTTGATTTCATAATTATTTGAGAACACCTATAGACGAATGAAACAAAGCATTAGTATACGTTTTGTTCAAAATACAAAAATCCCTCACCCAAGCCTTTAATAGATTTAATTACCTAATATGTAAACATATCAGAGAAAAATACTGATTATGCTTCAGTTTTACTTTAAGATAAAATTGATCTTGCAATGTCTATAATAAGAATTTCCAAGGAATTGAAAATAAGTGGCTTTTTCTTGCAAAATAAATGTTAAGAATTGTATCATTTTCATTATTTCTATGAGTTCAAATAGTTGGTTAAATCATAATTAAAAGGTTTTGTCATCTCAACAAGTAAGAAAGTAAACAGAGCAAATGACACAGATTAAAGTTAAATTGCCAAGGAAAGTGGGGAAAAACTGAGTATTCATTTTGGAATCTGGATACGTGAAAATAGTTTTCCATAAGAAAGTCTATATGTTGTGCGTGGCATATGCAGACAAGAACCAACGACCTTCCAACATGTGCTTTTGTACACACACACTTACACCCACCTCTGTAGTTCTCTCATTGCAACTTTTCTCTGATACCAAAACCAAGTATACCAATACTAAGCAAAAGCCAAGTTCTGAAAAAAAACCCTGAGATATTCTATTTACAAATGAACTACATAGGGGATTTAACCAAATAGGTTCAGTTGTCTTTGTTGACTTGACTGTCAAATAGAATGAGGCTTATTTGGTGAAGTAAGCTGACTGCCAAAAGCAAGAGCAGAGAATGGACATCAGATAGGGTTTAATTATTTGTTTTTAAATAACATTGCTGCTCATAACAAAAGATTCTAAATAGCATTTTTTCACTGTTTAAATCAAAAGCAAAATATTAACTCTATTTTTGCTACAGAATAAGAGATAGGAAGTAAGCTATTTTAAAAATAATATTTATAGGATTTAAATTTACTGAGTAATCTTTCCCATACAGTGGGCATTAGAATAACTCTTAATTCCAATTACACTATCTGAAATATCTTTTCAGGAATTTGGAGCTGATGCTATTTTTCTCTACAGGTTATTTAGCTACTACAAATGCTTTGAAGTTTTAAGGTGATACTAGAATGCTTATACTATTCTGGGTTGTTTGTTTGTTTTTAACAGAACACACAACTTGATTTATTTCTGCCCAGCTTTCATTGTTTGTTAGTTACAAATCTTTGTACTGTTTAGTACCACCTCTAGCTGTGAAGAAAGAAAGGACAAGAGCTCTGTGCCATTCAGAATTTTTCTGAACAGCAGCTTTACTGCCTACAAGGTGTTTGATCTTGCTTCTAATCTCACTTCTAATCTCTGATATTCTGACAGCCAATGTGTATTCTATTTACAGAAAAGTGATGAAGAAAGAAAAATGAATACCTCTATTAGGCAAGCTGCCATTTCTGATATTGGACATATGAACTTTTTTCCATAAGAAGGTTTACTTTGAGAATAATGCTTTTCAAAAAACTGTTACATATATGAATACACTTAAATACACACATACGCACATTGCTTTTTCTTACTTAGCTCCTTCAGAAGCTCCCTACTCATCCAGGCCGGCCGTCTGCCCCTATGACTCTTCTTACAACACATGGGGACAGCCCGCTCCTGCGCCTTCAAGATTTCATTCTTGAAGTGTATCCAAGCTTCCTGGACCCCCTTGCCACTAAGAGCTATTTCCCAGGGTACTTTCCTGACCAGTTCCTTAAATAATCCAAAATCTGCCCGCCGAAAGTCCAGCATCGATGTTCTGTTCCTGGCTTTTCTTACTACATTGTTCAGAGAGAACTCAATTATCTCATGATCACTACACCCCAGACAGCCTCCGACAACAACATCACTCACCATCCCTTCTTTGTTTGTAAACAGCAGGTCAAGCAGAGCCTCACCCCTGGTGGGCTCACTCACCCGCTGTGACAAAAAGCAGTCCTCAATACACTCTAAGAACCTCCTGGACTGCCTCCTCTCAGCAGTGTTAAGTTTCCAGCAGATATCTGGAAGGTTAAAGTCTCCTAAGAGAACAAGGGCAGCCGATCTAGAGGCAGCCTCCAGCTGTTTAAACAACAGAAGATCCAAATCCTCCTCTTGGTCGGGTGGTCTGTAACACGCTCCAAGCAGGAGGTCAGACCTGACTGCCCCTCTGACTCTTACCCATAGACACACAACCTGGTCATCAACTATCTCTACTTCAACAGCATGCAGGGTTTCTCTAGTGTAGAGGGCCACCTCTCCACCCCTCTTCTCACGCCTGTCTCTCCTGAAGAGCCTGTAGCCTTCCATGGCAGCACTCCAGTTATGACAGTCGTTCCACCACGTTTCCGTGATAGCAACTATATCGTATCTCTCCCGCTGGACCAGGACTTCTAGCTCCTCCTGCTTGTTTCCCATACTGCGTGCGTTTGTGTACATGCACTTCAGTTGGGTTACTGACAACCCCCTTTGAGATGGCTCATCCTCCACGGGGACATCTTTTGTGAGCCTAGTAACTCCCACCTCCCCCATCATGCCTAGTTTAAAGCCCTCTCAATAAGCCCTGCCAGCTCCTGGGCTAGGATCCTCTTACCCTTTGGAGTTAGACGAGACACATCTGGGTAAATCAGGCCAGGTGCTGTAAAGGTTTCCCCATGATCAAAGAACCCAAAATTCCTCTGCTGGCACCAGCCCCTAAGCCATTTATTAACTGCATATATTCTCTTATTCCTATCTGTATACATCCCTGCCACCGGGGGAACTGAACAGAACACCACTGTGCTCCTGCCCTATCTATCGACTGTCCCAGCTCCTGGAGTTCCTTTTTAACTACCCTTGACCCTCTTTTCGCTAGCTCATCACCACCAGCCTGGACCACCAGAAGCGGGTAATAATCAGAGGGTTTAATTAGGTCCGGGAGTCTCTTGGCGATGTCGCCTACCCGGGCTTGGGGAAGGCAGCAGACTTCCCTATGAGTTGGGTCCATCCTACAAATAGGGCCCTCCGTCCCTTTCAGAAGGGAGTCTCCCACTACAATGACCCTCCTTTTCTTACTTGAAGTCCTGACCTGTCTGATGGGCAATATGAGGTTAACAGCCTCCTCAGGTGAGCTCTCTGTCAGACTATCCTCCACTTGAGCATCAAATTCCAACTCCCCAAACCTGTTTTGTAGGGGCAGCTGGAAAGGTGGCATTTGAAAGGGAGGTCTATAACCCCCACAAGAGCAGACCTGCTCCCAGTCCTCCTCATCAACCAGGTCACTCCCCTTACCCTGTTGATGAGGAATATGGCATTCCTCAGCCTCCTGGGGAGGATTACTGGGAGAAGAGAGGGTTCTACTCCACCAGTCTATCTCCCTTTCACTTTCGCGAATACTTCTCAATCTCTCCACCTGATCCTTGAGATCTGCAACCATAAGGAGCAGATCCTGAATTTGTTTGCACCTCAGACAAGTATTTTTGGTATTTTTGTTATGGTCCTCAGGAACCACAAGTAGGCTGAGACACTCCCTACAGTCTCAAGTCTGGGTAGCTGTGTCTCGTAATACTGGTTCCGTTTGGATGCCTACACTCCTGGTGGCAGAGGCTTTACCACACCTGATCACCATTGCTGCAGGGGAGTGGGAAGCCAACCAACTCATTGAAGCAAGTAAGTAAGTTTCAGAAAGCTTCAGTGTTTCAAATTCAGCAGCAGAAGTTACTCAAGGAACACTGTCTATTCTCAAAACCTACGTGTGGCTGGAAATGTCTACCAAAGTTGACATACCTTTCGGTTTACACATATGATATGAAAAAGCCACTTAAGATGCATTATTATGCATGATTCTTGTGCTTCTATTCACTATGTGCCAACAAATGATTAGAAAATATTTTTCTAGTGAAACAGAAGTACAAGAAAAAAAAACCTTAAGAAACTCTAATTCAAGTCAAACGTATTTCTGAAAGAAACATCCAAAGAAATCTTATTAATATTTCAAAAGTGGACTGTTGTAGTTATTCAAGTAGAGAATCATT
Organism: Tapera naevia; assembly: GCA_033556795.1. Classification (NCBI taxonomy): domain Eukaryota; kingdom Metazoa; phylum Chordata; class Aves; order Cuculiformes; family Neomorphidae; genus Tapera; species Tapera naevia. The sequence goes on along the minus strand of JAUMJJ010000172.1, from coordinate 7,596,543 downwards.
GTATATATAAGTCACACAGACAATTTTATGATGAAATTTTAGCTTTCAGTAAGAAATTTGTGAATTAGAACATAGGATTCAATGTCCAGCCAGTGTCTTACAAGAATAAATTAAAACTTCATTCTAAACAGCACATCAGATAGACATCAGAATGACCACATTACACATTATTCCTACTGATGTCAGAAACGTTTTACAGTTTTAAAAGGTATAGAGCTGCTAATAGACTTTGTTGAATGAAGGCATTAAACAGAGGCAAGAGAGAGTAGCAGCAAGCTATTGCTCGCTAACAACAGCATCTTTTTAAACCTGGGTTCTTCATTTGTTTAAATGAGAGAACTTTTGATTCCTCAGTTCCAGGAAGAAGTTATTGCAAACAAGGACTAAAAATAGATACTCCATAGAGCGAAGATGGCCTTCACTGTCTCCTTAATAACAGTAAAAGCACTTTAACTCAGTTATATGTCACCCTCCTGAAGAATTGTTAATTAAAAAAAAAGTAAAAATTTTTACTCAAAGTCAGAGAATTAGGTGAAGTAGGTCTTTGAATTAAAAAAACTTTAAGATCAACATTTGTCTAAAGATGTAGCTCAGCTAACCAGTGTATGACAAGAAACTAGTCCAATCTCAGGAACCAAGAGTGGAAGGAGGGAGATAAAAAGGTGGTTTTAGAACATACTCAAACCTGTCACAGCAATACAAGGCTCAACTTAATCACTTCATTAAGTACAACTGGATGCAGGTTCAAATATACATCCATAGAATGTTTTGGGTTGGAAGGGACCTTAAAGATTATGTATTTCCAACCCCTCTGCCATGGGCAAGAACACCTCCCACCGGACTAGGCTGCTCAAGGCCTCATCCAACCTGGCCTTGATCACTTCCAGGGAGGGGGCATCCACAGCTTCCCTGGGCAACCTGTGCCAGTGCCTCACTACTGTTATGTCTTCCTAATGTCTAATCTAAGTCTTCTCTTCCAGTTTCAAGACATGCCCCCTTATCCTTTCACTACTTGCCCTTGTAAAAAGTCCCTCCTCAGCTTTCTTGAAGGCCCTCTTCAGGTAGTATAAAACAGCTATAAAAACTCTCTGGAGCCTTCTCTTCTCCAGGCTGAATAACCCAAACTCTCTCAGTCTGTCCTCATTGCAGAGGTGCTTCAGCCCTCAGGCTTTGTGGCCCTTCTCTGGACCCATTCCAACAGTTCCATATTCTTCCTGTGTTAGGAATTCCAAAACTGGACACAGTACTCCAGGTGAGCTGTCACAAGATCAGAGTAGGAGGGGAGAATCTCCTCCTTTGACCTGCTGGACATACTTCTTTTGATGTAGCCCAGGATGCAGTTGGCCTTCTGAGCTGAATGTGGAAATTGCCGGATCATGTCAAGCTTCTCATCAATCAGGACCCCAAAGCCCCTCTCCACAGGGCTACTCTCAGTCACATCTTCCCCATCCTGTATTGAAACCACAGATTGCCCTGACCCAGGTGTAGGACCTTGTCGAACCTTATGAGGCTCACATGTGTTCACTTCTCCAGCTTTTCCAGGTCCCTCCGGGCAACATCCCACCCTTCTGGCACGATAACTGCACTACTCAGCTTGGTGTTATTTGAAAATTTGCTGAATGTGCACTCGATCTAGCTGTCTATATCATTGATGAAAATATTAAACAGCACCAGTCCCAGTCCAGACCCCTGAGGGACACATGTCACAGATCTGCATCTCGACATCGAGCCATTGACCACCGGTCTCTGAATGTGACCATCCAACTAATCCCTATCCACAGAACAGTCCACCCATCAACTCTGTATCTCTGCAATTTAGAGAGAAGGATGTTGTGGGGGACCATGTCAAAGGCTTTACAGAACACCAGACAGACTACATCCATGGCTTTTCCTATGTCCACTGATGTGGTCACCCCATCACTGAAAGCTACTAGGTTGGTCAGGAAGGACTTGACACTGGTGAAGCTACACTGGCTGTCTTGAATCATCTCTCCGTCCTCCATGTACTTTAGCATGGCTTCTAGGAAGATCTGTTCCATGATCTTCCCAGGCACAGAAGTGAGGCTGACAGGTTGGTAGTTCCCAGGGTCCTCCTTTCTAGTCTTTTTTAAAATGGGCAAAATGTTGCCCTTCTTTCAGTCACCAAGGACTTTTCAAATATCATGGAGAGTGGCTTGGCAACCACATCAGCCAATTCCCTCAGGACTCCAGGATGCACCTCATCAGGACCCTAGACTTATATATGTTGTTTCCACAGGTGGTCACCAACCTTATCTTCCCCTACAGTGGGAGGGGCTTTAACCTCCGGTCCCCATCCTGTTCTCCATTGACCCAGGAGTGAGGAGAGTGGTTATCAATGAAGATTGAGGCAGAAAAAGTTGAGTAACTCAGCCTTCTGATCTGTTCATATAAGGTCACAATTTTCGTTCATGAGAGCAGACATGCTTTCTTTAACCTTCCTTTTTTGCTTGACATACCTGTAGAAGCCCATCCAATATAGATGTCTTCTTACCCTCAGTCAGGAAATGTTGGTGTGCACAAGTGAACAGAGCTAACGTCAAGTTTCTTATGAAACCGAAGAAATTCACAATTTTTGAGTGAGGCTTACAGTGAAGAGATTCCAAGGATCAAGTCAGTGCGCAAAGGAACCCAATTTTTGTCAGTAGATGATGTGAAAGCAAAAACCACAGAGATCCTCAACAGCCTTTCAGAAAATGATCTATGGAATTACTTTGTACATTGGCAGCACCATATGCAGCTGTGCGTCAGCTCAGAAGGAAACTATTTTGAATGTGATTTTATTTAACAAATTCAGAAAATTAACTAGAAAGAGGAATAGGCATAGTCTTGCTTTTTTTGTGCCAGGCCCATTTTGAAATAATTACTGAGCTGGGAAATTAACAATTGAACCAATAAATTCAACTTTTTATCTTTTCAGCTTCAAGAATATTTCTTAAGTTTTATCAGTAGGGCAATCCAAAGTAGCAGAGTACTACAACAGGGAAAAGGAAACTAAAGTTCCTTCGACAACTTTCAAAAGCAAAGATTACCAAGGAAAAATAAATAATGTTAAAAATAAATAATATTAGATTTCCTGTAATTTAGTAGCAAATTAGTCCTTTAGAATTGCTGAGTGCAAGTTTAAAACTAAAAGCTTTTCTAGTGATTGTCGAGCTTCTGCTTAAGAACACTTTATAAAGTATTTATCTGTGCTACATAAAAGGAGAAGAAAAAAGTGAAAAAGCAAACCTTAATTCTTGTTTATGCTTTTAGAAAATGGTTAAATGATTACTGTTGTTAGTTACAGCTATACACTTATCTTTCTTAGGGGAATCAGTCTTTTTGGCATGGTAGTTAAGTACATTCACAGTAGACGCTTTCATTAAAAAAAACACCACCACAAAAACCCCCAAACCAAACCCCATAACTTTTATCTTTTATAGCTGTTTTGCTCCACTACTAGCAACATCTGCAATAATGAACCTTTATACAACCACAACCCTACTTGACTGTAGACTCTAATATAACTAAAGCTATACCTTTAGACTTCGTTGCGACTGCTTTTGTTGGGTCAGAAGAAGCTCAAAATCTTATCTACCTTCATGGGAGCTGGCAACTAGCTGAAAACTGACTAGAAAGGCACCAGAACTACCAGATAAAAAACTCTCAGTTCTTGTGTAAAATGCAGTCTTCTAAATTTTGTGCTATACAAAGGCACATTTCGTAGGCCCACTCACAATTGAGTCATTTAGCTTTCTGTGAATGGTGTGTTATTCATCAGAAGCTGCAGGGGGTAAAAGTCATTTTCTCCTTCAAACACTGCAATATTTATTAGACTTTTGTCCCTGTGAGGTATTTTTCATCCGGTTACACCAGAAGTTATGAATGCATGGTTCAAAACATGCCAGAGCTTGTCCTATTTATTAAATTACAGCTCTGCTTCTTACATCTACAATCTGTCAATAGCACTGCCATCTAACTCCTTGCCAGTGGTAATCACGATACAAGAGAGCTGCTCTTATTCATTTCCAGATAAGAAAAATGGAAGGTAAATTGATTTCCCTCTAACTGTTCTTATAATAAAGATCCTTGTTACTGGCTAAAAATCTCAAAAAATGGTAGGTTTTACCTTGTAAAGGCTAACCTAGATGAGACAGAGCCAAATCTGACCTCTTCCAAACATAAGTGAGAGATCTCATTATCAGACCTCAGGATAGGACTACAAGTATCAGTGTCATCTTACCTTGATCAAGATCTTTGTGGGAGCATCAGAACAATATCCTAGTGGTGCTTGGTTGATGTATTTTTTCAAAATACTCATTGGTATATATGTTAGGTAACAGTATGTTCTTTTAATAGCTGCTGTCATATTATAGGAAACTACTTTTATCACAGCAGCCTATTTTAAGGCATTATTTCCACTTGAAATAATATTGACAAAGATTATACTTGCCTAAGGTAATACGAATTGTTATGAGTGTCATCTCATGGTAGCATGAAGATAAATGCCTGGCACCTCTGAGAGCAATACTTCTTTGTAACCAGATTGTATAAAAAAAGAGCTGCAAGCTATTTACTTTGAAAAGCCCAGGAGCTGCTACAATCTCAGAGAAATGTCATGTGGAAAGTCAAAGAGCTAAATAGGATGGATTTGAAGTGGGGAGGAAGGACGGAGAGATAGAAGGGCACAAGGAAGAAAGGTGTACAAGTAGTAAATTCTTGAGAGAGACTAAAGTTCAGTAAATCCTGAGTTAAAACAAAAGTCTTTACAAATAAAAACTTTATAGAAACTGTTACCTGACTACTATTAAATGGAGGAGTATAAGCAGGGATTATTTCTGTCAGATACTGTAATACAGAGGACACTCATTTCTCAGAGGTATCTTGAATTTTAGAAAAAATGCTACTTGCTTTGGAAAAGGAAAAACAACAGTTTGCAATCAGCCTCTGAGGACGAATGAGAGCACGAGGGTGTGTACGTGTGTGTGCGATGCCTCTGATGATAGATGACTTGAATTCTGAAATGGCTCAAATAGTCCAGATCTTTCTCTCAAGTCTTTGCAACGTATTCGAGTTTCCTAGTCAGCAGAGCAAGAGTGCTTTTACTGTTCCACTGAGGTTCTGAGCACTCATGCAGATACTACAGGTCTGTGGTTTCTCTCCAGATCATGTTACCCCACCACCTCCTCAGAATCATACTGCTCTGCATTTGTGCCAATTTAGACTGTCTGCAGACCTAAACCAGTTTTTCAGATATACTCTTCTGAAGCTCACTTCTACCCCACTCTGTGGCATTCAGACAGCCACTTTTTCCTTCCTTTTAGCCTGTAGTAAAGCAATACCTTTTTTTTTTTCAGAGCTTTCTGTGATGATATGGGAAAAAGGTCAATTTACAAGACCCTTAACTGAAAAAAAAAATTTGTCCTGGATCATGAAAGAACTCCTCTCTACACTTTCAGTACAGCTGGAAAAATATTTTCTTTAAATGCACTTCTTGAAAAGTGTTTTTTTAAAATCATCTGAGAACATATTGATAAATTTATTTTTCCCCTTCTTGATAAAATGTAAGGAAGGGGATGCTAGCTTCTGAGCTACAGGCCAAGGGGTAAAGGTCACAAGTCAAAACTCGAAGAATCCAGAGTCCAAGGTTGCTCTTTTCTGCAAGTGGTTCATAACCCAAAATAGCCTTGACATTTCTCTAATTTTAAAGAGTTTACCGAAGGCTAGAATAGAATCTTAAGGGGAGGAGGGAAGGGGGAATAAAAGACTCAGAGAGGTCAAACTCAAAATAACTGACAGCCTGATAATTAGGGCAATTCCTTCTGTAACTGGACCAAGCTGACTTATTTACCACAAGGATTTAAACCTGTAGGGAATTTCAACTTGGACCCAACAGAAGTATTTGAAACACATCCTGAACACTTAACAGCTACTATCAAGTTTAGTAAAGAAAATTGGCCAGCATTTACATCTTATTTTTGATCTTCATATGGTACAGATCTGGGGAGATAAATAGTTGGTCTATTTCCTAAATAAAAGAATCTTGCAGAAGTTTTTTTCCAGGTGGCTATAGTTTGTTTTAAGGTTGACATCTAATGAATCAATTATACAGCCTTTCTGTCACTCTAATCTTCTGGAATTATTTGAGTTGACCAAGAGATATATACCATTGAGAGATATGCTGTGGAGAAGTATATAACCTACAATTCTTATTGCTGTCCAAAATGTAAAACTCTCAGTGAAACACTAAAACAGAGCCCCTCAGAAATACATTCTCAGTGGAAATAAGGGAAGAAGTAGCCTTGACTCACTTTCTTGACTCTAAACACAAACTGACATATACTTGAGTCACAGAATTATAGAATCACCTGGTTGGAAAAGACCTCTGAGATCGAGTCCAACTGTAGCTGTCCACTTACCAAACTATGTCCCTCAAACTCATCTACCTGCCAAGGATGGCAACTGAACCACCTTCCTGGGAAGACTATTCCAGTGCTTGACCACACTTTCAGTGAAGAAATTTTTCCTAATGTTATTTTGCATTGCTGTGACACCTCTTCTATGCTAGACTTTTTAATCCAGAGTCCACTCTGAAACATGGCTTTCCACATAGTCTAAGTAAGACAAAAGAAAATATCTGTGAAATGACAGAATGGTATCACTGCTGATTCAAATATTGGTTATTTTCACTGTAAACCAACAATGCCAATATGTCTAAATTGCTAATGGAATATGGAATTTCATTCTGGTAGTGCCCAAAAACCTCAAATATTACAGGAAGAGTCAATTGGAAAGTTCTCACCCCAAAAAGTCATAAAAATGTCAGCTCATTAAAAAAAAAAAAAAAAAGAGGAAGACCAAAATCAACTCAATTTTATCAAACTTTTGAAGAAACAGAGAGGTTTCCATCACATGCTGCCTAATGATTTCCTGTCCAAGAGGACAGGCAAACCCACGCAATCCAAAGAAACTGAAGTCCACCACTGCCCACTGATGGAAAGCAGGGAAACTTTTCCAGCCCACGTACTTAATTTTAAAATAGGCGAATAAGAGATGAGGATATGCAAGCACAGGACTTCTGAAGAGAACATATGCTGTTAATTGCAGCAATACACAACTAGCCAAAACAGGGCTAAAAATATTACACTAAGATATACTACACTGTTCATACCAAAAATTCAAATATGTTAATTTGACACTTCAAATGGTCACAAATCCTACTCAAGTCATTTGTTTGCATACACCATGAATCCAGTCTAAGACTGCATTTGAACACAGGTTAGACAAAGCCTATAGGACTAGTGAGGTGCAACTAAGTATACTATGAAACCATAATAAAGCATTTAAATTGACCTAACCATATAAATTCACTTCTAAAATACTTATGAAAGACAACTAAAACCTGCTCGAAGTGTAATAAAACAGTTGTTCCAACATCAACACTAAGTTATAAACAAAAGTAGAAATACCACACCATAAAAAAAGGCACAGGAAAAAAATTTCATGATTGACTGCATATTTTTCTTTTATCATAGATCTTAGATATCCACAATCTGTATTTCATATGATCTTGGCAAGTTTTCAGTTCTGAACAAAAGAACATTTCTTAACTCATAAAAGAAAGTCCTCCAAGAACATAAACCAGCACATATGGGTTTAAATTTCTTAATGACCTTCCAGTGTCTTCAGGATGTTTTAAGAAGGAATAATTTCTTACAAAGAAATTAAGCTACTTTCTACACGCAATAAAATGCTAAAAAATAGTGTTTACAAAGATGATTAATTTTTCATATTTTTCTTCAGTAACATAACTTTTAAGATCAAAATCTAGTTAAATAAGCAGCTTTTTACATTGTTAATATTTTTTACGCAGTTTTTCCTACCTATAATTTTGATGCTTTGCAATCGGACTCCAGGAATCTTTCTAGGTTACTCTCCCTCTCATAATCTCCTTTCAGTTGCTTTTTACTGGTGTTTTCTGGATTTCTTAGCTTCATAAGAACCGAAGGCCTACAACTGCTCCTTGTTAATATCCCTCAAATTCTCATACTTCTTCCCTTTCCATTTCATGCCACCAGCATCTCTTTCAGGAGGAGGGAAGGGTAGCTACATTATTAGTTGTACTGGCAGCTCCTTTGTGATATAGAGGGAGGTAATACTTCACAATCTCTTAATTGGTCTTCCAAATAAACAGAAAACACAGAGTTACCAGTTTTCAATGGTGGGTAGAGTTCAGAAGCAAATGTGAAAAGGAATTTTGTTATTTTGTGATTATTATCTCCGAGAAAAGACATTTTAATCCAACAGTAGTTCACCTCTAGCACAAAGAGACTTCCACACATATATCATACCCTTCCTTGTTTAGCTATGAAATTATGAGTCACACAAAATCTTTAAACATTGCTAAGCATAGCAAATGCCTAATAAAAGGCTTATTTTCATTGCAAAAAGGCTTCCAGATGAGTAACAGAATAAAATATGCAGGAAGCATGAAGGAACATTATAAGGCTAAGAACTTATTTCAGAGAAGCACAGTGTTTCATTTAAAAAAAAAGTTTTCAGTTACATTCTTCAGGCAGTTACTGCAGAATTTCTATTATTATTCCTATTTTCCAGAAAAAAAACCCAAGGTTCACTTTCTGAAAAGCTCTGGGGTAGGCAAATCCTTCAATTTGTACTTTCAATTAGTCGTGGCACATGTTTTTAGTAAGCAAACGCCTATTATTTTTGTAGAAAAAGAGAGGGTTGTGTTTCCCTAGAGATCTCCTATACTTATCTCCATTTCAAGATCATTTTTTCCTGAAAACTGTCTCAATAAATCATGTATTCTATAGTTCATGCTAGCCTGACTTGATGAACCAACAGCTCCTTATGTTGAGCCAAAGAACATAGGTGAAATCTCCACTCACTACTTTGTTGCTGTGAATTATATGCAATCTTAATTTTGCTCTTTGAACATTGTGTTGAAACCATAAGGCTCCTCTAGTCATTTGTGAAATAGCACAAGATTTTTTTTTTCACATTACATTTTAAAAATTCTATTGACAGTGGCTTACTCTAAAGGCTTATATGTATTGGTAATAAATTTGATAAGACGATGCTTATAGTAGTTGTCCTCAATTCTATCAATTCAGAGAGCTACTTTCCCTCCTACCCTACCATAATGGGATCTAAACCCTTTTAAAGTGCCTGAAAATAAGTCTTCACTGCAGTAGATTAACAATACCTCTTTCTAACCATAGCTGGAGATTTTATCGTTACCAGATTAAGGTATATTCAACTGAGCTTCCAGGTTTCAGTGCAGCTAAGTCACTGTAGAGCTACAAGGACAAGTTTTGAATTTTCTCAGCTTCAGATATTATTCAGATATCCAAACATCACCCACTGAATGTATTTTGTATCAAAATCTAGCACAAAACTATACAGAAAATTGGATCTACCCTTGGAATATGGTCTAACTTGGAAAGTGCCCATGTAAATAAACAAAAACCTAAGAAGAATTACGCTCTCTACTACAGATCAGAAATTAAAGATTTTAAGAATCACAATGAAGATTTGTTATTTAGATGGTGATTGCGTGTATTGCGTTGCATGCCGACAGCCGATTTTACAAGTTTCCAATAGATAACCAGGAGAAATGAACGCAGAGACTCAGACTACCAGAAAGCATACTCCAAGAAAAAAACCTGAAGATGAAGTCAGTCGTATTTACCAGAAAAACAGTAAATGATAAAACAAGTCAGTAAAGAATAAGTGAGACAGTGATATACATTATGAATTACCACTTAAGTTTCTCATACATGGCCCATATTTTCACTCTTAAATTTCCAGATTATTGTACACATATTAAAATAAAAAATTTCATCCACTTGCTGCATAATTACCACTTTTTTTGCTGCTTCTCTCCAGGGAAAAAATTGTAGCACATAATGGGATCGGTGAGAAATATCACAGGTTGAATTTTTTATTTTAGTGACTCTTTTCTTTACTTTTTTTTTTTAAAAAAGATGATCACAGTTGTATCAGCCCTTTCTTCCTAGTATACCTTAATATTTTAGTCTGTAAATTAGTACGTGAATTATGTACCCCCACCAGATGTTACCTACATCATGTTACAGATTTTTTAGCAACTAGGTTACCATAAAATTAGAGTAGCGTAATAATTATGACTTCACATTTTCAGTTGGGTTTTGCGTTTTTTCCATTAGAAATTGTTCTGTAATTAGAGATGATTAATTTTCATTGAACTTGTATGCATATTATTTCAATAGAAAAAATATTTTTATTTCTGAAATATGCTCACAACTCTTTTTTTTTAAATAAATGAAAATCAAGAAGTAAAGTGACAGCCACACAAGTTTGAATTTTGACATCTGTTGACTGTAGTTAGACCACCCTAGATGTAAAGTAGTTCACTTTCCCTTGGGTGCATAATTTGTCAACATTAATGACTAAGGAAGTACTGTGAACTAGCAATGAAATGTGGCACATCTGGCAAAGTGATTTGCGAAAAGAGGACAAAGTGAGTTCATATTACACTACAACAGTATTTGCACTTGCAATCTTCAATTTGATGGTGTTAAAATTCATGTTTGAATACCATAGGAACTAAAAATAATTACATTTACTTTGCTGAACATAGGATTGCACTAGGCAATAAAGTTCATGAAGTATTTATCCTGTTACTGACAGTCAAAGAGAAACATCTTAGGTAGTCTACTTTTATGCAAGTCTGATATCAAAAGGTATTTCTCTATTCAACTTCCTCCTCCAGATTTTTGTTTAATTACAAGGTAACACTGAAAAAATAGTTACTAAATAAAGTCAAACAAAAATAACTCAGATAAAAGGAAAAGATCTGTCTGCATGTGTCTTACATCTTGTAACTAAATGAAAGTAGGACTTCACTTCGGCAAAAGGAACATAGTGGAGTGAGTTAGATGTGTCACTTGTTCATTAGATTGGCACCCATCTTTGACAGTAGAAAAGAAAATGAATTGGCTTTATGAGATGGATTTATTGACAAGGGCACAGACCCTTTTCAACTCAAATTTCTGAGCACATTTTACATCTGTTTTGATGTGCCAGTGCATTATTATTATCAAAATGATGCAGAAGTAATGTTTAATTTCATATCTTTGTAAATGGTCACACCAGCATATTTTTCCTATCACAGGATAGTCTGGTAACATTCTTGCCCATTTTGTAGAGTAAATATTTTATATTCAAAATTTCTGAAAGTATACTGAAACAGCTATTTACAAATACATAATAGAATTTGAGAACATTCTACCAAAACAATGTAGTATAGTATAGCAAGTCAATAATACCTGTGTTAACAAAATTCAGTAGAATTTATTTTTCCAAGTACTTTACAGGGACAAGAAGAAAAAGATGTTGCTTTTAGTTTTGCACTGTAAAACCAAGTCTCTAAGCCCAGTCCAGCTAATATCAAGGCAAGGAAGAATTTATACCAGGTCATCCGCGCTCCAGGCATGTATGAAATTATCCAAGCAACTCTCTATCTTGCCCTAAGTCTGCTGCTCATTCCACTGCAATATTCCTAAAGATAAATCGGACTAGGGAGGGAGATACTGAGACACTTACCCTTATATGATTCCTTCAATTTTCATTTAAGATACACATAGGATTTATGTAACAAAAAATGGATTTAGAAGCGAGTCATCCAAAAAGCATTAAGGAGTACTCATGATGCATGTTTCAATACATATTAGTCTTCCCTTTATCAAACGCACAACTGAATTTGTATTGGGTTTAGATTGTTTTTACTGATAGTTCATATTGGTACTATCTATCATGCTCTGCTGAGAGACACTGTATCAACTGCAGCTTGAAGTAAGCACAAAGGCAAAAAACCACATACATAATAAAATAACAAAATTGAGCAGACTGAAAGCTTAAGACAGAGCAGGAAGCAGACTTTTCTCTTCATGAACTGCCAAAAAGCATGTATGGTTGCTAAGTTCACATCTAATCTCTTTCTGAAGTCTATTCAGATATTTGTTCAGCTCTGGTATCACATCCAGTACAGATGTGCGTAATGAACAATGTTAAAAAAAACCCAAACTATATTGCAAAAACTGAGTGCAAACTCAGAGCAGACTATGTAACATGGAAAAAAGTATATTAGTTTTTCAAAGTAATTACTTTAATGTAACTAAAAAAAATTCAAACATTTTCCAGATAATTATATTTGCATATATTTGCAGCATAAGAAACTACAATTAAGCCAATGAATGTTTCATCCTGAGCTGGTTTGAGCTAGCTTTCCCAAGCTCTATAATGCTCAGTTTAAGCCCCTTTCCCAAAGCTTCCCCCTTTTCAAAGAAAAGAAATAGAGAAAAACTGATATCACACTAAATATACGTATTTCTAAATATAAACAACTACATACAGCAAGGATATCATGCAAAACTCCCAAGAAAGGGAAGAAGGGAAGGGAAAATAGAAAAAGGGGGCAAAATGGAACAAAACCAAAACAGGCATACACAATTGTAACACCCGCTAACTAACAAAGCAAGGAACTAGTAAAATCTCACCACTTCCCTTGAGGAAAGCAGAACAGCTAAATCTGACCCAGCACTCTCCCCCCACACGTGGGCAGACAACAGCAGCCGCTGCAGGCCTCAGCTCCAGACAGGACCAGCAGCAACGGAGCTCCTGCTCTCCAGCCTCCCAGAAGAAGAAGAGAGCGTACCCCCTTATCTACACCTTATTTATATGTTGTGTTACTTTAAAAGCAGATATGGAATACTTCTGTGGATCCTGACCTCTGTTATTAAGGAAGACCTGTGAGGGCCATTTTTAAGGAAGATCTGAAAAATCAAAAAGCCAACCCACTACACATCAGCTTCTCTTTCCTCCTATGAAATAACAAACTAAATCTCAGTATTCGGTAATGTGTGCAAGTTTTACAATTTTTTTCCAGTTTCACCATTTCTGTATGTGTATTACTTTATCCTTTATTAGTCATATCCGATAGAACTTGAATTAGTTTTGAATTCTTCTGGTTTTGACACAACATGTCAAATGGCAGCATTATTCCATAATAAATAACACATTACATTGTTAAATTTCAGCTTTTCCAAGAAAAATTCTGGCAACCAACACAACAGCTCATAATGCAAGTTACGAGATGCAAATTCATCAGGTAAACTGATGCTGGGAAAACAAAAAACACCTAATCTCTGTAACTTTACTTTTAAAGTATAGTTTTCAAAAGACTGTGCTGGCAGCTCTGTGATTTAATATATTTTTCTGGCCTGGGAGATAACAGACTTTTTTTTAAGACAAACTGACTAATTAAGCTTCTTTGGTATTTTTCAGTACAACTATATGATATCTGCTGTCACCTGAAAATATTTTTCATTAGCATTTCACATGCATTGCATTGCCATAGATTATCAAAACATTTATTTTACTTGAGGAAGCTGAATGAACACACAAAACCAAAACCCAAACCCGCACAAATATACACCTTTACTAGTATAAAAGTTGTTACCCTTCCTATACACCAAACTGGAGATGCTGAAATCTATCTCTGTTCTCTCAAGTAACGCACTCTTTCAACTTGTCTGATGCAAAGAAGCCCACAAAATCTTTTCAATTTATGTAAAGTGCGTTCTTGAAACTATATTTGAGATTATGAATAACCTCAAATCAAATCCCACTCTGTTTTATGTCAGGTCCTACTCAAAGCCGTTAATATGCCACAAGTGCTGGCCAACACAATAATTATTACATTAAAGGTGGAAATCAAAAGATTTGTAGTTAGAAACCTTTAGCAACAGAGATGCATACATATAGAAGAAAAAGAAAGAGATAATTTCTCAAATCAAAAAGTTAATGCCCTTGTCCTAAGACTGGCGTCTCCACAAAAGAAGAAAAAAACAACCCCAAAAGACAAAACAACCACCGAAAACCTTGATAGAGAAGACTAGGGATGAACACACTTGGTGGGGACTTGAGAAGACGGTAAGGGGCCCAGTGTGAATGGCAAGTCCGGAGAAAATAGGAGCTTACATGTATCACCAGAAAGTTCTATGCACTTCCAAGGATGCAGGAGTAAGTTACCGATTGGTCTTTAAAGAGTCTTTTGACCTCTCCTCAGCATAGGATAAAATCAGTATCTCTTTACTCCTACTAACCCTTAAACACAAGCAATATAATCAAATTCAAACCCATATATCAGGGTTGAATGGCCACTAAATAGACCAAAAGTAGCAGCAGATTACTAGTAGATAAGAAGTAGACCATTCTCCATACCAGAAAGCACTGTTTAGGGCAGCCAAATTGCCTGTGTTTGTTCAAGGCATAGATACTCCCATGAACACAAGAGAAGAGAATGATTATTAGACTCTGGGAAAGTGGATAATAAACACGGTCAGAAAATAGAAGTGTGAAGACGTAATAAAGAGTAAATGAAATTCATCTTACTAAATTGTGAAACAGTTTAACTAAGAGAAGTTACGGTCTTATGATCGTATCACTTCATTCTTCCAGTTTCTAGTTGTCACGTTTCTCCAGTCAGAATACTAATAGTTAGAATTAAGAAATTTAGCATCTTCATATGCATTTGAAAACCAAATGTTTTATTTACTCCTGTAATTCTCATTTCTGTTAGTCACGCAAAATTAAGTGACTAACATGAACAAATTAAGGCTGAACCAAACAGCAAAAAATAGGATAGAAATAAAAAATATTTTCTATATCCCAAGTGACTTTTGTAACCACTGTGACAAAGGCTTGGGGGAAAAAGGCTCATTACAAAAAAAAAAAAAACCAACCACAAAACAAAACCAAGCAAACAAAAAAACATACATTAAAACCCAAACAAGCAAGAAATCAACATCACCACACACACCAAGAATCAAGGCTGCTCCTCTCAGCAGTGATAAGCATTTTTGTCTATTTGCAGAAGAACATTGTGTAATTTTGCTGATAGAAACAGGTGCCAACAGAAACAGGTAAATTTTCAAGGTGGCAAACTTCAGGCCCTAACTCCTTTCTGGATTTGACCTGTTATACTCCCAACACATTGAAAGTAGGCATCCTCCCATAGACCTGACCCCCAACAGGTTATTGGAATGTTTAACAGTAAGGTCTCTAATAATGCTTATTACATTTGGTGAAAGAAAGAAGACGACTTATAAAAGCCATTTCAAGTCATTTACAAACATGACAATGACTTCACAAACAAAGCAATCATGTTCATTTCAATTGTATCTAAGGTATCACTCAGGAAACCACTGAATAAACCTGAACCATTCTGAGTTATTGCTGTACATGTAGCAATAAATAAATTCTGTAACTGTTTTGTAAAAGACTGCTATATTTATAAAATACTACATATCAAAGCTCTGAATCAATTGTGTTGAATTTATCTACGTTTGAAAAAAATTAAGATTTTTATATCTCCTTGTAAACTATGCAGTTTTGATATATCTGTGTTGTATAAAATTCAGTTTGTGACATTTAGTTACAAAATAAAATTGACTAATGATTAATCAGTGTTTATCTTAGTGCATAAAATTGCCTGAAAAACAGAAAGATTTTCTTTCCAACTATACATTAAGAACACAGGCGAAGTACCCAAGTTTGAATCTATATGAACTCCATATATCTGGTCCTATGAAGAGGATTCCTGTATCCTGAAAATATTCTGGCAAAATACTTCCAGAAAAATCCATCTTCTCTGCTCCATTTTGTCCTTTTCTCACCAGCTCCCCAAGGTTTAGGGTCAGAATCTTGCATGTGGAAAGAAGATATGTCATCTCACCTCTTCTTTGAGGGATACGTCCATGAGCCAGATATATCAAAGTACTCAATTTACTGGGGTCTCAGACATTCCAGCTTTCAACTCCGAGTAGTGTCTAGAAAATCAAATAATCATATATCAACATCATCACAAATACTTATGGCAAATCAGAACTCTGAAATATCAGTTCAATTAATACAACACCAGTCTTCTGTGTTTAACATTTCTGCAAGGAAAAAGAATTTTTGCATTTTTCCCTTCTTATGCACGCACATAGTCACAATTTTATTTGTATTTTTTACAAATGAGTAAATTAAGATGTCCATTTCCCTTCAGAGGATCAGAACCCTGTGCAAGCATTCTTTGAAAAGAATTAAATGCTTTATGCTAGCTTCTGCATTAAACAACTACAAACAGACTAGAAAATATCTGGAGAAATTCAGGTGGCATGGGTGTGCCTATACTAGCCATCTCTCAGTTAAACAGTCCTCTAACCGTTCTAACCTTTTTTACTTTTCTTCCTTCAGTAGGCTCAACAGTAAAGTGTATGGCTGTAAAATTGTCTGTACCTATTATTATGGCTTAATACATGCTTGGTTGCTTCCGCTTGAGTTTCAGATCTGCAGGGACTCAGAAAAATAGAGCAAGAGTGTTACAAGAAGAAAAGAAGTGCTACAAGATAGATAGTGGAGACACATCTGTCTTTCAAAATACCATTTATAGGAATAACTTTTTTCTGAGAAATGTGTCAATCTCCGTAGAGTTACCATAATATTTTATTATGTTTAATAAGGTCATGCCTCAAGTTCCATGGCTTTTTGCCATTATTCTAATTAAGGAGAACTCACAACAGTATTATCAGTTAAGAATTAATTGGAACTACAAATGTCAACCTTCTCCTTGGCCCTGGAAGTTTCAGGTGAATGTAAAAGTATGTGGTTTAAACTGTATGCCCTACAACTTGATTCTTCTTACCTGGAATACTTGCTCCCTGACCATATATTAGCCTCAACATTAGTGCTCAGACATTGCACCCCTCATCTCACTGCAGGAACAGCATGCACTGCCATTGCTCCAGTCTGGTGCTTCTTGCTATTCACTTCCTAGATACACTATCAAAAGAGCTAATGGAGGGTCATGACACCAGACAGCTCCTCTGGCTCTAGAGGTTGCTGTTGTTATTCTTCTGTGAAGTTTGTTGTTGGTTTGGGGGGGTTAGGTTTTAAATATGGCAGTATTCAAGACAGTTCTGGGAAGATAGAATCAGTCTCCATAAAGAGCAATAACCATCTCCGAATTCTGATCTAACGCAGCTAGTGCATGTGCCAGTCTCTTCTCTTTTCCAGACTCGAAGGATACATCAGTGTCACCACCACCACCTAAGAGTTAGAGTAGGCCATGCTAAGGACAGCTCATATTCCTCTCCTAATACTGCATCTACAACAGAGAAACATGCACGAACGACCTGGCAGTGGGGATGGAGAAAAACACATAAATCACATTAACCATTGCCTAGTCTTGTGTGCTTAACAAGCAGAACATTTTGTGTTTAGGTAACATATGCACTTGAAACTCAGGGCCATCCTAGAAAACACATTTGCGATTCCAGTCCCACTGTGAAAACGATCAATGTACTACTTTGCTTTTCCCTGATAAATACAGGCAAAGTGGCAGGCTACACACATACTTTTTAGTAAGGACCAAGCTCCATTGTGCCTGTGTTTCCATTTGCATTTCCTCTGCCCAGGTGCTGTTTCAGAGTTGTCTTGGAATGTGAGGCAACAGAAATTAATTTATCCTTTCAATTTATCTCTGGCTTTGTGGTTGTTCCTGTGCTCTGCCTGTGTTTGGCTCACACAATAACATCTTCCAAGTGTAGCCAAACTGAATATTAAAACATCCATCAGATGTTTGACTATCAATTTGAAAGTAAATTATCTCAAAACCTTATAAGTATGAAATTATATAGAAGGCCCTTTGAATTTTAGCAGACCACGACCAGTAATCTCCCTCTGAGTTGGGATACATCTCAGGCACAGTGCATGATTCCATTCCTAACACAGCAAATGAAAAGGACTTAGGTGAAGACACCCGCCCTCGAGAACAGATCATTGCCTGTCAGGAATCCTAGTACGTGGAACATGAATATTCTCACCCATCTCAAGAAATCTTTGAGATTAATAAGTATTTTTCCTTTATCAAATCCCGCAGGCTAAAGCTTGATTTCAGGTTATACTGGCTAGTTGCAGGGTAGTGCATACAAGACTGAACAGATAGTAAGTTCTGCTGCCAAAGGAAGTGGGGAATGGAAAAACAAGAAAACCTCAGCCCTTCACACTTCTTTCCTTGTTTGCTGTGAGCTCTGAAATTCCCTCTTCTTTCTTCTGTGCATTCTTGTTGTTTGATCTCTGATTGTGAACCAATCTTAAGAAGATTCAAATATACGGGTATTTTTCTTTTTTTAATTAAATAAGCCTTGCCTCAGTTACCAAGCAGCAATGCAAATTTCTACAAAAGAAAAAAAACATTACAGTAAAACCTTTCAGTCCTACTTCCAAAGCAAAAAGAAAATCCATACATCTTTTTGTAATATTTTAAATGGTCTTACAGTAATCTCATTACTATGCTTCCAATTAAAACACTTTGCTCTTTACACTTAGAGTATCATCTCTCAGGAAAAATGCTTTAAAGAAGCATGAAAACAAAAAGACAACAAAAACATGATCACAAGAAGCATTTACACTGGCTGTGAAAGATGCTCCAAAATCATCTTTCTCATCATGAAATGAAGTCTCTTTGAAATTCATTAATTGAGACACCATTCAGCCCAATCCTACAATTCTGACTCAGGCAAAACTGTCATTGACATCAGTGAAATCTTTGCCTTTATGAAAAAGTGAGAACAGACTGGAACCTAGTTGTGTTTCATTTCATTACCATCTTATTTTACAAGGAAAAAACACATTAAAATCAGAATAATATTCTAATATAGAAGAAAAATTGCATCCAAAGACCAAAACAAGCATGGTATGAATTGCAGTGGAATTTTATTATGGCCTTTATTTTAACTTTCCGTTAGATGTCAGGACAGTGCAGAAATCAACATATATTCTCTTTATGAGTGTTGGCTTCTCTCAAAGTGATTTATGAAAACAAATCTGCTACTAGAAGTGCTGTAGGGTAGACAGAAGGTTGTAGGAAAAGCACCAACATGCTATAGAGACTACAGAAAAATAGGCAAAACAAAGCATAGAACAAACCAGTATAGGAATAGTCACGTATTTAACATTTTCTCAAGATCTTGCAAACGCAAGAGAAATCATCCCATTTACACTCAGGGGAAGAAAAAAAAAGTACACTAAGGACTGTATAAAAAGAACTTTCTTTCAGAACTCAGCTAATATTTGGGATTAGACCTTCAGATGTCTCTTGCCTTTCAAGCATTCCAGTCTTGCACCTCAGACTATCTAACAACTAAGCCAAATTATTTTAAAATTAACAAATCTACAGGAATGCAATATCATGCTCTATGATACTTTGAAAGACTTTTTGTTATAAAGAATATTCTGAAAAATTGATTCGTCAAAGATAAGTTTTACAAATGAGGTTATTGATACCTTAAAGCACAAGTTTTTGGAACACATTCATATTCAGGAAACTGCTGGAAGTTTCACTGTCTGTCTTAAAACTATTGAACCCTCTCTCAATTTCCATACACCAGCCTCCTTCTTGTTAAGAAAAAATAACGTCATAATTTTAATATTACAGTTCAGAATCAAAACAGATTCAACTCTAGAATTCTAACCCCCCCCCCAAAAGTGAGACTTTTCATTATCTAATTAGGAAAAGTTAGACCTGTAGTTCAAAGAATTTCTCAAGTTGCAAAGGACCCCTAAAGATCAATCAGTTCAAGTCTCTGCTCATTGCCTTTCATCACATTTAGGTAGTAAGCAATCAATGTTTAGGTAGTAAAACAATCACAGTCCAAAGTCTACAGAAAAATGGGGATGATTGAAACTGGCCTAGAGCTCCACTTGCTCTTGCAATGAAATGGATCAAGTGCATGTTTTCTATAGCTTTGTGGATATATCAACTCCAATGCTTCATTCTACCTCAGAGTGAAATACATGGCATATGCACAAGGTACTTGATGTGCTCCTACACTGCATATTCTGTGTCTGGCTCATTTAATTGACTGTGTCCATGAAGTGAATTATACCCAAAATCCGCAGAGACAGACACAGAAAGCTTCATTGCCACATAGGAACCTGATTGTTTAATGGAAAAAATGTGTCAAGTTAATATTCAGCCTCAAACATTCCTCAGATAGCAACTTTCACAGATATTCAGCCATGCTGCTTTTTTAATATTTGTCTTACTATTATTGAATCACATTAGCAAACATTTGAAGACAGAAAACTGACATTCTTGGTTTCTTTTCTTAATTGAATTGTTCACAGATTGATGTAACATGTGAGCATAGAGAGATACTTAATGAATACCAACAGCGTAAGTTCAAGAATTACTGTGGCTATATTGCAGAGTTCCCTTGTCTGAATGTACTCACAGTATTTGTCACAGTTTTTGTTTAAAGTTTGCTTTCAATAACAGTCCCATAGTCATGGAACTACAAGTGCAGAAAAAAGCGTTTGTAAATACAAATGGACTTCAAAGTAGGGTGGGGAGTCATGAGTAGCAAATCCTACCTCCCCACCCCCATCCTGGGATGGTGTGCTCCCCCCTCCACCAAGCTGACCTTTTCCTGTAAATCTGATCAAACCATAACCACCCATGAGGGTTGTGATGGCTGCATCTGGCTTACCTGGACCTTGGGAACAGATGGCAACATGGTTGCCACGGGCTCTCTGGAACAGTGGGCCAGACATCTTGCTAGTACACAAATACGAAAATTGGTCAATCATCTTAACTGTGGACAGCCCAGGGCTCATTGAGCTCTCCTGAATGACAGCAGGCGGCACATAAGGATGTCCCCTTGAGCAGGGATGCCTTTCAGGAATACTCCTCTAAGCTGAGAGACTCCTTGCTGTAACAAATCCTAAGTGACTAATAGCATGTTAAACTCGGAAAACCTTAGCTAACCAACATGATTATCAATAAAGGATTGATGGCACATACATAATCTTTTAGGCAAATTATTGCCCAAGTCTGAGGCTAAGTTTGGATCGAGTTGAACCCAAACTCCTTTCTGACAAGGAGCTTAGAAAGAAAGGGGATCCATTCTGAACCTCATGACTTAACGGGAAGGTCTCTTACTCTATGCAGTAAATAAGCAAGTGTACCTTGCGATCGAGTTCCAATTATATTCATGGACAATACAACTGAAATTTCACCTTAGATGTGCATGCCTTCATTCACTTAAAAGCCTGAAAAACTTGACACAGAAATTTAGGATTATTTGTAAATAATTGTAATCACTTGTAAGCACCCTGCTATCCTGTGGAGTGATATAGCTCAGGCAGAGGCGCATCTGTTGCACAAATGGATACACACGCTGTCCCATGGATCTTTTTACTACATGTCCTGGTACAACCAATCTACCTTCAAGAAATCATCTGCCTGTGAAGAAAGTGCAGAGACACATTCTCAGGACTTTAATTCAACAATATCATTGCTACATCTAGTCAGCGCCTATCCACTTTTACAGGATGTCAGGCATTCACAAGTGAGGATTTGACCTTATATCCCAGTATCACATTTTTGCAACAGGACCATATCTACACGTACTCGAAGATTTCTTCTCTAAAATTAAAGTTACTATGCTTGACCTTCAAGGTCTGGTCAAATATTGGAGAGACAATATAGGCATTGGATTGACACCCAGGAAAATCTTGTATTGTTCACTCTATTAAGTGAGAAGGCTACAAAAGCAGACAATGTTTTTTGCAACTACAGTAACCATTACAGTTTAATATTATACACAATATCTCCATACCACATGTTTAAGATTCATGGCACTGTATCCAAGTCTTACTTTCCTGAATGTGAAGACAGGTTAAAATGTGAATGCAACAAGATACGAAGCCCAACTTTAAAAAAAACCCTGAACTTACACGGGAAATATTTTATGTTCAGCTTAAATACTCAATATCCAAAGTCAGTTTTCCAGAGGGATTCCCTAAAAGAACAATAAAAAAAAAAAAAGAAAAAGTTTAAGTTCATGGAACCAAGTTTCAAGGTTACCAAATACCTTTTTGGTAGGAAAGTCTGTTTGGAAAGCTGCTCATTGCAACAGAAAACTTAATGACTTTAAAGAGTGTATTCACCTGTTAGCTTAAAAAAATATACATATTTGAATTATCTCTTGGAAGCAGTTCTCTTCTTTGGACCGGCTTCTAAGTAAATATTTCAGTACTTTGTATTGTTAGGTTTTTTTTTTATTTCTTAAATACATGGTGAAAACATCTTTCAGCATCTGCTGGAGGAAAGGAATGAGCAGGTCTTGAAGAACTTCATATATTCAGAAGTTATTTGATCATGTATAAGTGGATTACATTAAGATTTACTACATAAAGAAAAATAGTGTTTTTTTAAAAAAGTGAGTATCTTACAAGTTGAACTCAGTCTTGTGTATTAAAAGGTAAATTGAGACAGTTTACATCTTGAGAGACACAGCTTCCTCGTATGTGTGTATATATATATCTCTTATCTCTACGGAATTACTCATGATCCTAAGTCTTTAAAGCACATACCTCAAAACGTGAGCAGAAATATTTGTCACGTGAAATCAACAAAAACAATGCTAGGAATAAAAAAGTCATATTGGAAGAATCTTGATTTTTTTTTCATGAAGAAGAAAACTTTTCTGCTCTCAAGAAAAAAAACCCTCACACCTCAGTTAGATCTGCCTTTGATATACAGTTGCCCTTTAAAGCAACGATACTTCTACTGAAAGCATACATATGTGTGTGTATGCAGTTATAATTCCATTCTTCTCTGTTGCTTTTTCACACTAGGCACTTGTTTTGGATTTAAAACCCTTCATCCCCCTCCAGGTACAGTTATTCTGGTTTTGTCTTGTAGAGGATCTGTTCAATCCAGTCTAAGACATAATGCAATTGTATTTGTGCAACCAACTTGTGACTTAATTCTTGAAGCAGTGGTCAGCCTAGTAAAATCTTGTCTCTGTATATTATGTTAATAAGCTCAAAGAGATTACTTCTTGCAGAAAGCATAAACCGAAGAAATCAAGGGACATTGTTACAAGCCATCCCAGTACTTCACTACAGTTATTAAACTGCATTAGAAGTAGATCCACTTCCAATACTGCTGAATACTTCTGAATTGTTTTCGTTGTATTTCATAGCTCTGGGAATTAGGTTTCCAGCTGAGAATTTGCTTTATTTCTGTTACAGTCTTAGAACTGGAAACTGCAGTAATACCTGCAGCAAGTGAAAATCTGCCAGTCTTGCTCATTTGCAAGTCTGAAACCATTTGCCTGCTTGTGGAAGCTATGACTTCATCAAAATATACTGCTGCAAAGCTTCTGCTTCTGTTCAGGCAGCATAGATGCTGTTTAGCCATCACTGTTGACCAGGCATCCTGCCGAACAGATTGGAGAAATCTCTTCAGATAACACCATATCCTTTTAAAGGGATTTACAAATTCATAGCACATTAACAGCTTTCCCTACAACATATTATTTCCAAACTGGCAGTTAGGCAACACTGTCAGTGATCAAGTGCAACACCATATGTCAGAACTCTGTTAGAATTAGCAATAACAACAGATAAACACTTACAATCCCCAACATGCACAATCTCCTAGTGCACAGGGAATCAACATGTACAAATTTTTACAGGTTTTGAAGAAGTCTCCCCAAGATCTTAATGAAATAGCACATTAAATAAAATTTACACCATCTGGGGGTGGGAGGGAAATTACAATCAAGGCATATAGGTGTTTTCTTGCATTTGTCTCCTTGTACACTCAGTTTAAAACTCAATGTAATTGTAACGGAAATTCTTTTCATATTAAAAATTACTCTTTGAGTAAGGACATTTTTTGGATCTGGTAGATCTTTTGATACAGTGACAAATCTCATCAGTGAGAGAGTAATACCAGAGAAAAGAAGAACACAGTCCATCAAAAAGCAGTTTTCTTAGATTAAATAAATAAAGAACATTTGCTAGCTTTCAATTGCTGTTTAACTTTTCCATCTTTAACTCTTTCCTATCACCTACTGGAATCTCAGAAGAGCTAAGTACAATACTAGCCTACATTTATGCAAAACTGATTCATTTTTCTTCCTCTGCAGATTTCATTAGGAACATGTACATATAAGTTTTCTCAAGAGGTTATTCTCAAGTTTAACAAATATATATTTACTGATATATATATGTATACCCAAACCCAGTACAAAAAACCTGAAAATAATTGTCATTACTTCTTCAACTTCTATTTTCCACTTTACAAAAAGTAACACCTTCAGTGAAAAGAAACAAGTTATTTTCATAGCAAATGCAGGGATGCTTACTTCATGCCTATTTAGTGTCCACAGGAGTTTGGTGCAAGACTAACAAAGCATAGATTAATTTCCACAAAGAGTTGCAAAAAGAGTTGCAAAAATATTTGGAAAATCATCTTGGCACTGAAAGCTCCCATCGAGTCCTTCATTGCTAAGTAAATTTTCATATCACAGGCTGCTTTGGAAAGCCACTCTCTGGCTTTATCTGGATTCACTTCACCTCAAGTAAAGTCTTATGGTTCTCAGTTATCTTTATGAACTGGCAAGGAGGTCTAGTCAAAATTGCCCTGGAAGAACAGCTCTTAGTCAGCCAACGGAAATAGTAAAAAGTTTTTCCATAAACAAATAAAGTAAGACAACACATACTGAGTTTGTAGCTTATTTCACTCTCTGGAAAGTGACTGATCTCAGGTATTTCAGTCACTACAGGTCATAAATTAAGGCTGACCTTCTCAAATTACCTTTAAAAAAATTTTAAAACTCCCCATATTTCAAAACTGTTCTCTTAAGAAAAGGAAAAACTCCACTAGCCTCAGCTGCACAGCAGTAAAGACAAGCCCTTCAGAAGATACTGACAACAGGCATCAACTTATGAAAGTGTTGACTTGAGCCCTAGTACAACAAAAACCTTGTAGAGACTACTTACCACATAGGAGTCACACAACATGCCAGGTTGGAAAGGACCTTGAGAGATCATCTGTTCCAGCCTTTCATGGGAAAGGGAGCCTAGATGAGATTTCCCAGCACCTGTCCAATCACATCTTGAAAACCTTCAGTGATGAGGACCCTAGCACATCCCTGGGGAGACCACTCCTGGTATTCTGGTATTTCATGCAAGGATATTGGCAGCATTCTGAAATAGAGCTGGCTGTTTGGGATTGATTGGTTTTTGGTTTTGGGTTTTTTTTTCACGTAGTTTGACACATTTACATTCTACAGCTGTATCAAACAGATTTTTGAACACTATGCTGAAATATTGGGGCACACTGAGCTATGTTCCTTACTGCACTACTCAATTCTATTGAGATAAGCTCCTTGTGAATAACTTACTTGCAGAAAAAACAAGAATCTGATTTTTCTCTTTCTTGTTGCTGGAAAAACGTAATTCACTGTAATGTCAGAATCCAGATTTCTCAGGGTTTCCAAGGGAACTTTATAACCCCCCCCAACTTTGCAGTGTATTTAACTTCAGGATGGCATTTACATGTACATCTTTTCCATAAAGTATATTACAGATAAATATTGCAAATATTCACCAAGTAGCTTTGCTACTAATTCTGGTAACACAACACTTCTTCCATTTTACATTATTGCACCTAACAGTTTTCACTTATTCAAAACAGGCTCCCACAGGTGTCTACGTATGCATAACAACCAGAAAACATTTTTCTGAAGTAATAAGCCAGAATGCACTACCTTTAAGAGAGAGCACTATGAAACAAGGGTCATGTTGGTTTGGTGGTGGTTTGTTTTTTTTTTCTTTTCAAAGCACGCTGCTCGATCTCACCTTTCATCAAATTTGAATACAATCATTTAACTAAAACATAACAGCAAAAGCATAACTGCCAGGATAAGTCTGAATACATTTCTAAAGCCGCCCTCTCTCTCTGCACATACTAACACATTATAACAAATATACTTTGCCTGATGTTTTAATATTGAAAAAAGAACAATTGTTATAGCTGAAGGCTCTATTATTGATGGACATTGCTCAGATATTTGGAACACAAGAAATGTTTCCTTCTTATTTTTAAGCTTTTTTTTTTTTTGAAACAGAGTTTACTCTGGTCTCTGCTAATCCTTGTAAGATACTGAAATATATTGTAAAACAACTAAACTATTTACATAGTAAATTTACATAGCCTGAGTAAGTCAAAAATTGAGACGCTTTCAAGATTCCAGTATCAATTAGTTTGGATTTGTTTTATACATAATTCGTGCTACCATTTCTTTACGAATGTAGGAAATAGCTTTTTTTAATTTTTAAAAATTTATCTGTTACTATTGCTGCTGAATGTTGTTAAAACTAAGAGGAGGTAGCAGTCACCTTTTCCTAAGTGAGTTTTGCTCCCTTATCTGTTCACAAGGAGATCTAAAAAGCTCAAACATTTCAGCTATTCTTAAAAGCATTTTTTGATTGAGATATTTTTGTTAAGAGGTTTCTATACAGCAAAAATAATCTGAATCTTCCACTAGCAGAAGAATCTTTACGTTCATGAAAAATCAGCAGTATTTCTGGCATGTCAGGTTTACGTGAAAGTCATATATGACTAATGTCTCAGATGTGATTTCTTTATATCATGAACGGTGTTGTATTCAACACACTGTACGCATCTCAAACCTATATTCAGTCACCCGGCTATGTCAAGAAATAGACAAGACAAAAGAATTTTAACTTCTGTTTTAGACTCTGGAAATAAAAAATGAAATAGCAGTACTATACAACACATTTTGAAAATAGTATACATGCCCTTCAGATTAGAGAGCACTACAACCTCTGAAGGATTTTGAGACATTTATATTCTTCCAAGAAATAAAAAACAAACCCTTTGCTGACTTCTGTGTTTCATCCTGTCTCCCTAAAAGGGGTATTAAGCAGTGCCACACAGACAAGAACAGAATGGTTGACAGCATCTGTTTCGATCTGTATTCCTGAAGAGTATATTCTGACCCTACTGAGACTCAGGAAATGCACAGCAGCTTAATTTTCTTTTTTTGCCATTACTGCAGTCTTGTTCCCTTGGTAATAGGCCTCATATTGCTAGACATCCTAATTGGTGAACTGACATGCTACATTTGTAATGCAAGGCTATTTACATTTGTATCGTAGTTTTTTATCCAACTTTTTATTTCACAAAAATACACTATAGGATTACTCACCCACCAGAGACTAATTGAACTCTGCACATTTATATCTCCAGATTGAAAGTATGAATCACTCTTCAACATCATTTCAGCGTATAGACTACAGTCCCTATCACCAATTAGGAATGGATTTGAACTTGATCCATCAGGGTCTCACCTGCTCCAAGATCTTACACCCAGCAGAATTACAGATATATTGCTCATTTTTCTCTCTCATCTCCTGGGGTAACACACAGGACCATTTCTTTAAAAAAAAATATTTTGATCATGTTTTCAGCAAGACACACCCTTACGGAAAAGGAAGAAAGAAGTAATGCCTATATATAAGTCAAGCAACGATGATAAGTTGATCTCATTAATTCTTCCATTATCTCTAGAACTGCGTAGGTTTCAAACTGAAACTGCAGTATTAAAAGACATAGTAACAATGCACCCCAGTTCCCCCATGTTTTTGATGACTTCAGTTGAATCTGAACCTTTGTATCTGTGAATACAATAAACTTTCTTCTTCTGCTTCTCCTCAGGGAAAAAAACTAAGATGTAAAAAAAATACCAGGAACACCATTCAGAAGGAAAAAAGTTGATACCCCAGATGAGATTGCAGTTAGCGTATAAATAGAACCAAGATATAGTCTAATGAAGCAAGCTGCTAAATTCTAAACCCCATGTCACACCCTTCCGCCCCTGAAAAATACTTGCATAATAGCTGTTCTACCAATATTTGGGTGGCAGTCTCCTAGTTTTGCTATAAATCATTGATACCTTTAATTTTCTGTCTCGCAACCAATACAGTCAGGATGAGAGATAAGTATTCTATCCCTCACCTCTTCTGAAAAGGTGAGAATCAACATGGTCAATGTACAGTGATAAATTGCAGAAGAGCTGCAGAATCTCATCTCCATTTTCCACTTTATATTTCCCACTCCAATGGGTCATCACTCCCAGCAAAACATCTCAGTCACTTGAAGCTACGAGTTATTCCAGACTCCCATCACACAGGTGAACCTGACCAACACAGACTCTTGAATGGTGCTTCAGACTACACCAATGAGCAGTGCAGGAGCTGAACACCCTTAGATAAATGTAACCACCATGAAATATTTAGATACATACGCTTTAATTTTTTGTCTAAGATCAAGCTGGACACATAAAACGTACATTAAATCGTCTCTAGTCTGTAAAAGGAAGAAATTACTCCAGCTTGACAAGCAAATAGCCCATAAAGATTATTAAAAAAGAAATCTGATTAAGGAAAGTGGTCAAGCATTAAAAAGCCCTCCCTGGGGCATCTAGATAGTCTTCTCACAAACAGAGAGGAAGAAGTGGCTGAAGTAACCCTGACTACATAAAAAGCAAATAAATGATAAAATTCACTTTTTCACTTTCCTTCAGAGGATTTGAACATCCCAGAAGGGGAATAACTAAATAAAAGCCTCAGAGTTTGCAGCTGTGACTTCTTAAGTACCACTTCCCTCTGTTTCAAAATTAAACTCTTCGAGGTGTGTGGGTATGCAAAGTATATTGGGGGGCAGAACACAGAGAAGAAAAGATCTGCAAGTCAAAACAAATAATGTTTTGCACACTGAAAATTCACAAGTAATACATGTTTGCCACCTAGATATTGCACATAAGTTAGTTTTCTTTATCAATGTAAATAATTTATTCTATAATTATATCTACATTAGCATAAGACTCTAAGTGGATTTGTCTGAGGGCTTTTTTGTTTGGTTTGGTTTTGGATAAAGGGATGCTTTTTAAAGGCTCACAGTAACCTCCATTGCAGTAAAACACACTCTCTTCTCCAACATTGTTCCTAAAAAGACACAAAACTATTTTTCCCTCTTATCTGAAAAAAGTGGGCTGGTTAAACAGAAGGGTTTTCTATATTTTCAGAATATATCTATGCAGTCCCCACAAAAGTATATACAAGGTATACAAACAAGCCATGATTTCACATTTCTCAGGCTTCTCAGTAAAATCTTGCACTTATTTCCTAACTCCAATATGGTTAAGCCCATGAGATATGGGAATTCACCATCCTTCCAACAGCCATAGAACTCCCCTTCAAATGTTCCGATTTGTAGATGCAAAAATAAGTCTTTCACCCTGAAGTAACACGGCATTTTGATGCTAGAACAACTTCAACATGAGCACAAACCACTGGAGGTTTCCAACCACTCCCTTTCCTTCGTGTCCCAGAGCATTCTCAAGGATGTTGTATTTAAGAAATTGTTATCTTCCTATTAATTAGCTGAAATATGGAAGAGTGGCAGTCTGAAAAATAAAACTAACAAAATTCCAGAATGGGGAAAACTGGAATGCTTTATTGAGCATGAGCATTACACAATTTTATAGGCCTCGGGGCTGGACATTTTAATAAGGGGGAAAACCTATGTTAATTAGAGAGTTACACAAGTTTTTACTGCAATTTTCAAATAGTTAAATTTTCTTCAGGTAGGATTACATGGGGGATAGAGAGATTATAGGTGTTTAGACATGGTTTTAACAATCATTTTAAGAAGTCCTTTCTTAATTCTTGGAGCCAGGTTTATGTTTCAGGGTTGCATGTCAACAGATATCAGGACATGGGTCCAAGTTTCTTCCATCATGAGATGTGGTCACCTCTTGTTTTCCAAGGTTTATGATTCAAATTTGCTGAGCTTCCTTTTGCTGAGAACTGTTTTTTGTCCCCTTCATTGAAGTTACTGTAAAATGCAGCCTATGGAGTCTCATTGCCCTAACCATGCCTGGCAAAAACGTACTCGGAAATGCTGCTTCAAATGACCATATACCAGTTTGCTAATAGAGCAGGGCAAAATCCCACTTAACAGTGCCACATGATCTCTCAGCAGGCCTGTGCTTTGCACACATATACTCTATAGCAGAGCAGATAATTTTTGAGTACAGAAACACATGCATGACCTAAGTAAGTGGGAGTTTGTGAGGAAAGGTCCACCTCCACTTCCCAGCTGCTGTCCTCTAAAAGTGGTTACATTAAGAAGTCCCCAACCTAGTTTTATCTATTAATGTAAAACCTTCACAAAGGCACTACAATTCTTCAACTTAGGAAAACATTTGTTAAAATAAAACCTTGAAAACAAAATCTCAATTCCATTGTGACTTTGTACTATCTAATCAGTTTGCTACAAGTGAAGAAATGTATTTGTAAATTTTCCATGCAGTATCTACTGTTTTCTGAATTTTTTTTCTAAAGGTTAGTACCTATGCTTACTTTATTAATAAATGAAATAAACTCTTAAGTTCCACATCATCTTAATATATTTAACTGAAGTAAAATTCATGTTATGCTGAGCTGAAGATACAGCCAAGAATGTTAACTTTAAAAAGCAAAATACAAACTTTACTGAAACACAACATATTTTTATCCTTTACTGTCATTTTCTGCTTCTGAAGAGTCTTTGAATTAATGTTGCAATTATGTCCAGAAAGGGACTTGCAAATTCTAAAACTGTTCCCACTCAATGGTATCACATAACAGAGCCAGTAGAAAATAAAGACTTGAAACCAAGTTATAAATAAGATCAATCATTAATTCAAGATAAAGTCTTCACTTTTTTTTTAACTGTATTTTAGATAGAACTTAGTACTAGATTGTATTTAAGCATATGCTACGCGTGCATTCAAATCAAACATAGGCTTTTCTGATTCAGGCCATGTAACTGTTAATAAAACAGGAAAGAAACTTCACAGGTGTTACAAGCCATCTGTCATAACTCTCCTCCACCTACACTTCAACTGCGATTCAAAGCAGGTAGTTACTCCAGCTTCCTACTGTTAAGTGTCTGAGGGTCACTCTAACCTCATGTTGCTGAAGCATCTACAAACATAGAGCTCACATTTTCGGTAATTGAATCATCCAGGAACAAAATAATTGCTATACTCCATCAGAAGACAGGTACTGAAGATCAACGAAACTGAAAGCAACTTTTTTATTCACTTAAAATCGTTAAGAGTCCATTCAATGAGTTTCAGTTGTTTCTAGATGCTTTAAAGGTGTATCACATGCCCAACCAGCACATACACTCAGGAAATACTGACTGTTGAAGAGGGACTTAAAAAAAATACTACACATAGTTAAAAAAAATTATCTATTTCATGTAACAATGAGTGATAGTCTGGAAATGCAAGGAGTACCTTTGTGGAAAACGCCTTCGTTTACAGTGCATTTGGAGGAAAAAACCCAACCAGTTTACCTTCTCTAACATTTTATATACAAGCAAGTTATAGAAGCAGCAATTAATCTTTGAATTTGTGATTTTTAAGATAAAAAAGCTGTGTTTAATTATCTTGTTTGTTTGCAACCTAATCTGTAATCCAAAAACTCCCATCAGAAGCAATAAAGTCACATCTTAAACAATTAAACAAGCTATATTCAAGAAAACCTACTCTGTAGTCAGTATCTGATAGAGAAACATTACTGAAAAAACACACCTTCACGGTGCCATAAATGTGTTCTGCCTTAGGAAAGAAAAGCCACCTTCAGAAACATGTAGCCGTTCATTGCAAGACACAACAATGTGCTAAATAGGCAAGTACGGGAGTTTTGCTCTGCCCTGCCTCTTTTAGGATTACAATTCAGTGAGATGACTGAATCAAAGATTATTTATTGTATAGTTATACTTGGAGACAGCATTCTGCAGATATCAGAGTCACAGATCAGGTGAGGACAGTAATCATCGCAGCACTATGAAAACAACTATTGATTTTGAATTATACCCAGCTTAACAGTTTCTTACCAGTAGAAGTGAGGGCTCTGAACCCACCAAGTGCTTGTAAATGACTACTTAGGCACTTAATTGAACTTCAAACCCACTTTTTTTATAAGGCCTATGCTCAACCAATTTAAAAAATTAACTACTTACAACCTAGCGTTTAAGAATTTCAAAACGATGCCTTATGCATTTCTCCATTAAGCATACTTGCTGAAGAACTGCTCCACATCTGACATGTGGCAGTCCTAAAAGACTGATCTTCAAAAGATGGGCAGGATTTATGCATAACACAGAGAAAAAAATCACCTGAAGAAGCAGGTGAAACTCATTTGTACCCATTTTCTAATACAAAAGAACTCATTGTGAAAAAGTCCCTTACACAGCTTTAACATTAGAGAAAATATAAGCTCTCAAGACTTGCATGAAAAGTTCAAATTATATCCCTTAAAGATATAACTGCACGATGCACTTACCTCCTCCACCACCTCATCATAACAAAGCTAGAAAAAAGCTCATTAAAAGGACTACCAAGTAGTCACATTAAATGACTCAAGAAAACAGGAGAAACCATATAGAATTACATCTTTCAAAGCTTTCCTATTCCCTCCCCATACAAAACAATTTGTCACACAAAAATAGAAGCTGGACAGTAAGTGTAGCAGAGTTTTTAAAGTAACTTTGTGGTCAATTATAGGAACAATCTTCTCCTACAGTCAAGCTGCTGCTAGGCCGAAAGATATATGTACGTATTGATACACAGCATACTGTTTTAGTTGCATAGCTGAATTTCAGACCACACTATGTCTAGTCACATCAACTTAGTGAGAAGTGCTTATTGCACCTATGCCCACTTCCATATTATTTGCACTCAGGTTAGCAGTGGAGTCATCTAAACACTCTCCAGTTAGAGAAATGAAGAAAAGCAAGCAATATCAAACAACTCTTAGAACTAATTTCAAAGTACAGGAGGAAAACCCATAATGACTTAAGAAATTATATTCTTGTGACAGCTAACAGTCATATCACAGACCCTCTCATCACATATGCATTTTAGTGAGGAAAAGTACTAGCCAGAAGTGCTTAGGTAGGACTGTCTGTTAATTACCTTTCTGGAGAGCCTTAATTCTTCAGCAGAAGAGAGCATCAGAAAAGGAGACTTGCTCTGCACTTCCTAATAAAAAAAAAAAAGGAGCAGTAGCTGGGTCCAGATTTTTTTAGTTACCTTGTTAAGGGATTAGTTGAATAATTAAATTCACCTGCTGAATGTCTGATGTTGCTTGCCATTGCACTATTCTCCTTCTGGAATGTGAATTACAGCAGACTGGTAGGGGCTGCGTTTGGGAAAAACTAACCTAGAGATGCTTTTTTCCGTTTTTCCCAACTCTAGAAGTGGGGAGGTTTGCAATAATTTACTATCAGAAGTTTTTTTCAAAGGTCTTTTGTAGGAGACAAATATGTTTTTGCTTCAGTATGTTTATGAATTCTAAACATGTCTGTATAAACATCTCAAATTTTCTTTATACTTTGACATGACATTTATTAAAGTTTTAAAAAAATAGTATGCATGAACAGTAGATTTTGGTTGTGTACAGTGCCTGTACGAACAGCATATCAGCATTCAAATCAGAATACTGTACATAAATCACATATTTTGGTACTATATATTTCTGCATTAATAAATATGTATTACTACTGAAAATAATAATTAAATTCAGTCAGGCATATCAAGTTGCTCAATACATCTAGTTTGAAAACTAGGCATGAATCTATAACATTGAAGCTGACATGAGAGGAATAAGCTGATGAGAATATATTCTCTGAGAGTTGCCATCAATAGCATTATCTTTTAAAATCATCAAAGCATGGACATGGGTACAGCGAGCTGTGTACAGTGTTGCTGAGTCTTCACAGCCTGGCCTTTTGTAGGATCAAAGTAGCTGTAAAGCACTACCATATGAGAACAGAAGCTTTTCATAGCCACTTCTTAATGTACTTTCACAGGAAGTTTCATTTTCCTAGAAGCTTACAGGTTTCCAGCAACATGTACAGTATGGTGTCAGGGAGCTGCAAGGGCTAGTGAAGGGAAGGTGATGCAGAGGCCAAGAGCATACTCAGTGCAAGCCATGCTCTCTCTGATGGGAGGCAGTCCCACAGCACTCAAGCAGGGTGGGCACGGGCACAAGCTAGTAACAGAGTCCACCAACAGTGCCAGGAACAGAAAGATATTAGAGACTAGCACACTTCCAATGCAGCTAACAGTGGGACTGATGGACCATTCCTGAGCTTAAATGGAGCCCACGTGTAATGTAATTCTGCATTGAGGAGGTGTTGGTTCTTTTGGGATCTCAGTAAGAAAGGCACTAATACTTAAAGCTGGTTAACAATTTTATTAAGTAAAAGGTTAAAAAAAAAGGAAAAAGTGATAGCAATCTTACATCCTTCCTGCTGCTGAGTGCGGCTAGAGGCCCCATATGAGGCTGTGGCAGGGTCATTAATGCTCATTAGTGCACACAGGACACCAACATGAACGTACAGGATCACACCATTAAGGGCACTCCTTGAAAGGCCTGAAATTTTACTCCTTGTCTACTCAGAATGTCATTTGAAATACATCACCTATATCTAGGTTAGGTAATGAATCTGTAAGTAATACGAAGTTTTGATGGCTGTTACACAGCTGCCCTACTGCAATTTGGAATATGCATTGTAAGAAACAGACTCAATCTTTCCTGCATGCTGACACCATTTTTCAGCCTGCTTTTGACCTTATCAATCTGTAGCAGCATCTGTGTGTCTATTCATGCTTGGGCTAGAGTTTTCAGCAGGTCAGAAAAGCAACTATTAACTAAAGCAATGAAGGAGTCTGTCTCCCAGTTCTGCACATTAGGCGTGTTTGACCTCTTGCGACTGCAGGTGGAGAAGGAGCAGATGAGAGAGCCTTGGCTGCTTTGGTCTACTACTTGGAAACTTTAATATAGAGCTATAAGGACACTTAAACTGGCATCAAACTGAATATAACAGATCCATAACACCAAGAAATCTAGGCCTAGAGTTTTATACATAGACTTAAGTCATAATCAGCTACTAATCACTACAGTACATTTCAGAATGTGATGAAGTTATTGATAAGTTGTTTTAGTTCTAAAGCCATTGAATCCAGTAGAATTCATAAGCTCTGAAGAACGTAAATGAAGGAACAAGATAAGCAAGGGATCTAAAATAAAATCTAGCAAGGTGGCTCAAAACCTATGAGCAGGGATTTTTTGAGTTATTATTTTAGTTTATTTGGGTCCAAATGAATACTGCATATGTCCAGAATATTGAAAAGTTATTTTTTTAGGAAAGTAGTAGGACCATTCTATAGAATCCTGAACTGACCTCAGGCAGAATATTGCATTTTAAATTTGTCATTTAGTTTTAAGAAATAGAAATTTGAACTGGTATAAAAAGATGAGAAAAGCTACGTGTTATATTGCAGAAGCTTGGTTCATTTGGTAAATGACCTTAATTTGCTGTAAAAGGAAAGTACATTAGACTGTGTTATAGCAATATGTTCTACTGATAAACTACCACTTTACATACTATACCCATTTTGCCAAATTATTATAACTTATATTCTGCCCAAATGGAAATGTCTAATAGGCCAGTTGCTGTAGTGAACTATTATGGACGATCTCACTTCGAGCTGTTGTTTAGTTTCAGGGGTAATGTTTAAGGGCTATAAGTTCTGAAAGAGCTTCCAAATGCAGGATTCTTGAGCAGGCTGGAATGGATAATTACACCTCAGTGCAAATGTTCAAGCCCTAATAAACAAGTCAAAATATGTTGTCAAATACTCATTCCATGTAAGCAGTAGTGCATATAAAAAAAAAATTTACATAATTAATCATTACAAAAAAATATTTTCCAGTAAATTTATTAGCTGAAATAGACCAATCTATGTCAAAATAGGTTTAAGAAGAGCTACTCAGGAAAAAGTGGACAAGAATAACCTGGTTTTCAGTCACAACTTCGAAAATGAGTTTTTGAGTAGAGGTGTTTATAAAGTAACAGCCAGCTACAAAACTTGTTATGTTTTTAAATCAATTCCCAGATAATGTTAAAAGATTCCCTGCAAGCTATCTAAATCATACAGGAAATCACAAACTCACTGACAGTTTATACAGCTCATAATCTATTTCTTTCTTTCCTTTCTGTGTCCCTATGCTGGATTGTAGCAGGTACAGTCAGTAGAAACATTGGAGCTGAGCAAACGAGAGAGGAGTTAGTGGGAGATTTTTCAATATTGGTCTACAAGTTTAGGATTCACTCTGTCCCTAAATTCACACCTGTAGCGTCAAATCTGTATGGTCTCCTAAACAAATGAGAAAAAAGGCATAAAGCATGGTAGGATGAGAAAATCTGAGGTTCTAGGTTTGATTACTACCTTTTCACATACACCTACTGCCACTGTGACTTTGCTGCATCTGTTTGTGGTCACTGACAAGTACCCAATTGAAGGGTTTTTTTTATTTTTTCAATTTAAATACTCCAGCAAAAATAGGTAGCCCAACACCAACCCAACATCTCTCATTACAAAACACGCACATTTTCAGTTGTATTGTCAAAATGGTCTCAATCCATACTATGTTTTACACATGCAAACAATCATATTTCTAGGATTAAAATCCATGAGATTCAGTTTATACAAGTACAATTATGTTCTTAAAGTCAAATTTTGTACGCAAAACCATTCTACAGGCAAAGAAAAAAATAGCACTCAAAAAATTGAAAAACTTTACACTGGGAAAAAGGCAGGCTACTCTGTATATTTAAGCATGCTATGATTACAAGGAGTAATTAAATAAAAAAAAGAAGACTGCTCTCTAACTAGCAGGAACTGTCTCCCTTGAGGCTTAAGCCAGCAAAACATTCACAGCGCTGCTGACTCCAGCAGAACAGCTCACTTGCTTTGAGATAAACAGTGTTTAATGGATTGAAGCCTTCATTAATAAATAGAGTTAATAACAAATTATGAAATTAGTTTGAAAACCTTCCTGTGTTCTGTTCTTTTTGGGAAACATATAGAAAATACTAATTTCCCATTGACTTTCATTATCTTAACAGAAATTCTGTTTATAATCACAAAAATAAAAGACCAGAATTTGCTTCAAGGCAGTCAAGACACAATAATGAATATAAACATATCAGCTACACTTCAGTATTTCTTTTCAGTGATGACTATTTATGGACTACAAATTTACACTATATTCTATCCTTGCTCAAGCTGTCTTCATTATCAAGTGAATACATATATGCACATTGTGTAAAAATAAGACTAATAATAATAATGTTATACTTAGATATTAGGCAATTGGAGGATGATATTTTAATGTATATATCTCTTATTTACAAGAGGTTAGTGTTTTTCATTGAAGTTTCAAAACTGTTATCTCTGTATTAATATATCTTCAAAATTCTGCTGTATATACACTTGTGTATATGCACGTGATATGTTATTACTCTGAAATATACCACTCATTAAGATTGCATGAGTTTTAGTACCACGAGTAAA
The DNA here is from genome assembly GCA_033556795.1 of Tapera naevia. Taxonomy (NCBI): domain Eukaryota; kingdom Metazoa; phylum Chordata; class Aves; order Cuculiformes; family Neomorphidae; genus Tapera; species Tapera naevia. The sequence goes on along the minus strand of JAUMJJ010000172.1, from coordinate 7,559,128 downwards.
ATACAGACCATCTAGCTGCATTTTAATTTCTGCTACTGCTATAACCTACTTCCTCAGAGATTATCTTTTTCATATAGTTTAGCACAGCTTTAAAGAACATGAGGGACAGAAGAACATCAGTTACCACTGGAACTGAGGAACTCCACCTCAATTAAAAGAATTAAGGCTTAAGACAGAAGGTACTTGAGAAGAAAAATTATATGAAGAAAATACATGCAATCTTTTGGTCACATCTCAGTTTGCTAAAAGGCAGACAATTTAATTAACCATGAAGTAGAAACAATTCCTCTACCTGCATCCAGAAATCAAATGCAACAGCCAACAGTTAAGCAAACCAGACTAAAATTCCTATTTATTTTAGTTATCCCAAGACTTGCTTTTGAGGTAATATTTTGAAGAATATTATGTTACAACCTTATGGTGAGAATCTATATTTCTTATGGAGAAAACTGGTAAATGCTCTTACACAGAGTCCCCGCTTTATTTCCAGAGAGAGAAACATGTTGCTAAGCCTTTTGTTGCTAATTGAGGTATAATAAACAACTACATTTTCTTTTTAGTGACTTTAATCCCACATTTTAACATTGGCCTTTCTATTTTAGGATTGTGTTTATCAAAAAACATCTCTTCTATTTGTAGTTTTGTGTTTAGTAATAGGTCAAAGCCTCTGGGGTTTCACACTTGAATGAATTACATCCTGGGGAATCCTGTGTACTGAGAAACCCACATTAATTAACATAATCAAACATGTCTCAGTAAAACCAGGATCTAAAACTACAGTGATGTCATATCCCATCACAACACCCTCTTAAAATGCTGGAATATTCAAACTGGCAATACAAGTGAGGCACAGACATGAGATCTTTATTCGTTACCATTATGGTATACATAGTTTTCAACTCTGTCAGCTTGGAAGCCAATCTAATGTTTGTAAGGTAAATTTATTGATGTTCTTAGCAAATAAATAGCTTTAACTTTGTAGCTGAACGTAACATGACAAAATATTGTGGGTTTATAGATTCACATATCTTAACACTGGAGCCATTGTTGATTTGAACTTCTGAATCTCAAGGTTCAACAAATTTTACCCAATGGCTTCTGGATCAAACCCAGGACATACAGTAGACCTAGATTTAAAGACTTTAAATGGTGATCAGCTCTTCTCCCCCTTTACTTGTTTCAATCTTTTATTTGCTTTGAAAGCAGGATTTTTTTTTTCTCTTTTGAATCCATCTTTTACTAGATTCCAGTCCTGTTAATTAGCTACCTCTACTTATTTAAAAAATTACATTCACTTCATACTCTTTTTTCACCTCATGAAGGTGTCTAAAGTCATCACTAAACTTTTCTGGATTTTACAAGCTGAACCTCTTTAATCTTATGTTAGAAAAGTATTCCGGCTGTAATGTTCTTTTAGCTCTTTTCAGAAACACTTCAAATTTGTCAGCAGTCTCCTTACAGAATGATTATTTAAACATAATAAGCCATAAGATTTTCCAGGATTGGGCACACTAAAATGATAATAACAACTTCTTATTACTACCAGTATGATTTCTTTCTCTTAATATTCCACAAGGACTCCGTCACACCAAAAAGTACATTTAATAGTACTTCAATTCATGTCTGCACATTGCCTTCTCTGAATGAATACTCTTTAACTAGCTGCATGATCTTGCATTCAGTTGTATAAATTGTGTGTTATTGAAGTGAGTTACTCAATAAAACTGACCGATCCTTAACGCTTGCTGAGTGCAAATACACAAAATTTTCAAGTATTCCTATTTTGGGACCAAAAAAAAAAAAGTAATCTATTGTTATGATCCACATTAGGATATTCCTCTTCCAGTCACCCTAAACCTTTTTTGTCTCCCAGGCTGCTAACGGTGAATATCTCTAAGGCTCATAAATACAAGGGGTTTACTTCCAAATACACCTAAACAGTGTTTGGACCTTAGGGTAGCCATGCTGCCTGCTGGTTATACGGAGAATTAGGGACTGACATTAACATATTTTGTGAAAAACTTTTCATTTCAACATACTAGTGTTTTCCATTTGTAAAGAATATGCTTCCACTAACCTCTAGTACTACTGAAAGTAAATTATACAGCTTAGATTCGTACGAATATGGTATACAGATACCAGCTACCATATTTAAATGAAGAGCAATATTTTATAGTGTGATTATACAGGTATGTGAGACATATAAATGAAAAAGATTAATATTTGAGACAGATTCATGCTACAGTGGCCCTCTATGTGTTTCATTTTTAAAATGGATTTTCAGACAAGTTTGGCTTTTCTGTTTACTGTTTCTACCAGAAGTATCAAGATATACCATGAAGATTTTCTAAAGACTGGATATAGCCTTGCATTCAGCTTTGTACAATAACAGAAGTGTCATGGAAAGAAGAAAAAAATAAAAACAATAGCAATTAAAATATTTAAAACAATTAGGGAATATTTTATTGAAGATCGTATTTAGAAACTAAGTATGCTTCTTTGCTTCCAAACTTATTGAAGTCAATACCATGTGCTGGCATGTTTTGTGGAACCAGAACGTTTTGTAAATAAAAGTGAATTATTTGAATCCACTTAGAACATTAATATTCAACACTCTCCAAATGAAAATTTCTGAAAGCTTGAAAACAGCATTCACATTTAGCTGAACAAAACGATGCAACAGTGAAGTTGCTACTTGAAACACAAGCAAGTGTATGTTTTTCCCACAGAGATTTTGAGAAGCTTGAACTCTGCATATCTAAAATATAGCCTATATTTATAATTAATAGAACTCTTCCTATTTCAGAGCTGAAGAGTTCGTGCTTGTGGTTTTAACTAATAGTACCATAAGAACAATGCATTTGTCTCAAGGCAAATAAATGAAATATTAGAACAACTCACTGTTGAAGTATATAACACACAAAAATTAACAGCAAGAATAGTAATCAGTGAGAAGCAGCCTCTGAATACAAAGAGTCCCTACATTATGTAACCAATACTAATAAAAAAAAGTTCAGGGAATAAAGGAAATAAGTGATATTCCAGTACATTCTTCAGCCATACACTTGATGGGTATCAACAAAAAAATCCAAAATGGACCTAAAATGTGTGGTAGGTGTAATTTAGTGATGCTTGCTGGAATAACCTTGAAGAAGAACCATAAGAAGAATAAGAATATGGTGAAAATGGAAAATGTAAATTAAGAAATGAAATAAAAGATACATGTGGGATATTTTTTGAAATTAAAAAAGTAAATATACCTGGATATGGAACACGTGATTGCTCTAAAGATTTCTAATGAAATACCCTAGTTCTAACAGACACCCTGTCCTTGGATATAAGAATGTATAAAATCCCAGTTTCTTATTTCTTTCCTGTTACCTCTTTTATTCAATGATCTTTTAATCTCTTTTTCTCTTCTGTATAAAAAGTTGTTCAATATTTCACTCTCTGTCTTTCTGTCTTCCCTCTTCTGTAATGAGTTTATTGTAATTTCATCACATTTCAGGCTCTTTTACTCTGCTTCATGTGCCTAATCTTGCTGAACTTTTGCCTTTTTTTCACTCCCACTTCCTTATTCACCATTTGAGCTTTCTGTAGCTTTTTGATAGTTTAAAAAAGACTCTGGCCTGATACAATTGTGTGGACTGTGCAACTAGAGAAGCTACACAAGTAGTGGGGCTGCTGTCTAACACAAATAGGTGGCTATAGAAGAAATAGCAAGCCAACAGATGACATTGAGGCAAAAACTGAGAGGAGGAAATGCCAAACTAGATATATTTCATATACGCAGAGATCTGTCCGTGAACTGCTCCCAGATTTCTCCTTCCGTTGGCTCTCTCAGACATGATCTAGGTTCTCAAAGGCCATTGTCTTTTAGATTTATAAAGATTATCCCTACTGTACAATCTTTTATATGTTTTTCTCTTCCTTCTATCCCTCTTCAAGTATAGCACTTCCTCACGTATCATTCATTTTCCTTCATTCACAAACCATACAGACTCCCACAAGAATTTCTCAAACAACATTTCTCAATATGAACTCATAAATCCTGACACTCTTCTAATGCAAGCAGCTCTTGGCTTGCTGGAAATGTTGTTTAGTTTCTCTAACTGTGATAATCTCACTTTCCTACTGTCAGCTGTACGTGTAACCTCATTCTCTGTTTCTCCCTTTTCTCTTTAATAACTTTCCTATTTCCCTCTTACAATGTTTTTTCCCTTATTCCTTACCATAATCCCTTCCACTCTCCTCCCCAGCCAAACTTTCAAACTTTCTGGATTTCCTTGTTAGTCTCTCTCATGGCACTAAATCATCCCTCTTTTCTGAAAAGTGGACTAGAACAGGATATACTTTGCCTGTATCCATCAGCACGGTACTTTCAAAGAAAAGACTGAAATAAAGACGTAGTTTTTCCCCCTCCGTTTCCTAAGAAAATGCACACCACCAGCCCTGCAGGCAAAGCAGAGTTAACTCCCACCCCTCCTTCCTAATTCCGTTCCGAGACTCAAGGTTCAGTGAATTCACCCCAGCTCTGGAACGACAGCTGCCCTGTGCGTGTATAAGCCCCTCCACCCATCTTCTCACACGAGGGAAAGCATTCAGGCAGGGGCTATTCCATGCAGGAACACCAACCGGGAACCCCAGCTAAGACCTCTGCCCCACGCTGAGGCCAGCTCCCGTTCCAGGGGCAGCACCTCCAGGGCGCCCCCTCGCCGCCGTCGCCCCCGATCCCGCCCCGCCGGCCTCCGAGGCGGCACCGCGCTCCGCGAGGGGGGCCTCGCCCCGCCCTGCCTTCCCTCCCGCCCCGTCGCCGCTGGGGCCGCGGCGCCCCCCGCGCCAGCGATGCGGCCGGCGGCGGGGTGCCGGCTGCTGGCAGGAGCCGGGGCAGGCAGGCGGGGACGTGGGCTCCCGCCACCGCCGCGCCGCCGCCGCGGCTGGGATTAGGCTACAGCGCGGCTGCGATGCGGAGCGGCGGGGCGGGCGCGGCGGGGCCCGGCGGGACGGCCCGGGGCGCCGCCGGGCACTAGGGCAGGCGGCGGGCGCGGAGCCGCTGGAGCTCTCCAGGGTGCTGGGGCGCAGCCCGCCCGCGGGAGCCGCGCCGCTGCCCTCGCTCGCCAAGCCCCTCCGATGCCTCGGACACAACAGCTGCAGGGCTCCGAGAGCAACATGGCCCGGATTAGGTACCTCCGCGCGGCTGTCTCGGGTTTTTATCTGTGGGAAGCCGCGGTACTGCTCAGGTGAGTTGTTTTCTTTGGGGAAGCAAAGGTCCCCCCTGCCGGTGTTCTCGGGCGGCTGAAATGCCTGGGACTCGCGCAGAGAGTCGCCGCGATCACTGCCCTTCTCACCACTGACGCCCGGCTACCTTTGGCAGCCAGACCGTGGGCACGGAAACTAAATGCGTGAGGTCTGTGCTTCGCGAATGACCATAACATTGCCTCGAATGTGATTTTGCACTCTGCAGGCTGAAGACCGTATATTTCCTTCACCTGTTCACAATTTGTGTTTCCCTTTTTGATCTGTGAATTTTATCACTTTAGCAGGAAATGTAACATTAATGATATTGAAAATTCTTCAGGTGCAAGTGTCTGTACGTAAAAGTTACAGAAGATAATCTGAGTTGGTATCATATAGACTTACTTATTACTATCGGTTCTTTTCAGTGAAAGGAAAATTAGGGATTGTGTCAGGTCAGGGAAGCCTTATACAGAAGCAGAAAAAAAAGACAGCTGAGTGAACAGCTACAGAATTTCCCTCAAGAAGAAAAGCATTTGCTGTGCTACTGGCAGTCCAGGATTTGTATTATGAAAGATAGCAATATATCTATAAATTATGACCTGAGCAGAAGACTGAGGTTTATACTGCTTTTTTGACTTTCTGCCCAGCACACTTTTTGTTCTAGATAAAGTAGTGTTATGGTATCAGTGGAAGCATTCTTTTAAGACATAGTTCTGGAAGTGTGCTGATAGCAGGCTAAAAGGAATGTGAGTCCTCCATTTAAAGGTGAGGGAAAATTTAAAAAGTAAAACCAGACATGTAAAGAAGCGAACTTCAATGTCATCATTTATTCACTGCTGATGCAGAATTAACCATGGTTGTTATCAACAAGCATACCAGCTCTGTATCACAACAAAAAAGACTATGGGATGAAACATGACAGCATCAGACTATTTTAAGAATCACATTGTTACTCGACAAAGATAGAAAAGGCAACTTAAATTTTAAAAGTGGTTCTCCAGAGGGAGAGTTTGAGGATTATACATGTAAGAGTTCTATAACAGCAAAGTTAAAACAGTAGCACGTAGTGCCCTACGATGATGACAAACTTCACAGGTGCTCACAAGTTTATAGCATATCTTTCCTTTTTGAAGTTAATGTTCTGTTTTGTATCAATACAGATATTGATGAAATAGAAATAGCTTATAATGTAATTTTAATGTAGTTGTGCCAAAAGAATGAGATTTTAAGAAACTGGGTCACATGGTATGGGATTTATTCTGGGAGGAAAGAGTAAATGCAAATATATTACAGCTTAAATTTTCCAGTTGCATCGAATATTTAATGTTCAGAGTAGATGACCAAACCCCTGTGTAACATAGGCAATGGAAGCAGCACTATGCTATTATTATCCTATTTCAATGTACTTATAGAACTTATTTTTCCTCTGCATATTATTTAAATATCATATTACTGTTGAAGGAGTTGTGCTTTATTTTAATGATATAAAACCACGTATTATATTGCAAGGGAAAAAAAAAGTGAAAAAGTTGTGGAAACCATACATGTATTTTGCAACACATAATTCTGGACTAGCATTTAATTGTTTCAAAATGTTTACAGGCATCTTATTTTGTGTGAATTCAAATTATTCAGTTCAATGTCCAAAGAACTGTTGTACTGCCATAGCCTGCTGTTCTTAAATTGTCATTTTTTTCACAGTGAATGTGATTACTGTGGACTAGGTCTATATAGTCTGAGAAAGACTTCAGAAAGCTGCTCAGAATCTATGTATGTCTTAATGTACATCTCAATATAGAGACTGATACTGACTTCAAGGTCTAGTAGTAATACCTAAGAAACCCAAGTCAGTTTGAGACACACAGAAAATGGAGAAAATGTTCTTAAAAAAAACAAAAAAAAACCCCAAACAAACAAAAACAAACAAAAACAAACAAGAAACCAAAAGAGATTAAAATATTAAAATCTGTAACATTCCCAAGCTTCCTGAAGCCATAAGTTCTAGTTGTTTTCCAATGTAACTTGGAGAAATGATTTACTTTAGAGCAAATGGAATAGGGAATAGTAGGATGTTCCACTCTCCATAAGACACACGGACTCCAGTCTTAGCACCTATGTAACATCCTCAGTGAGAAGTGCTATGAATTTCTAGGTACAACCAAACCTTAAGTGTTTAACTTGCTCAAACATTGTAGAAAAAAAAATGTAACTTCTTTTACATGGTGCAATATTAAAAATTTTTGGCTCTTCATTAACAATCACTTAAGACTGTTAGAGAAGGAAGACCTCGCAAGAAGAACTTTCAATTCTTGTCCAATAGCCCTGAGGTTGTTTAAAACAATTGATTAAATTATGTACCTGTAAAGATAGGCTTTTAATTTTATTTTCAGTATATGTCAAATGAAAACAAGAAGGATTTTTTTTCAATATAAAGTTTTAGGCTTGCTACTTTAAGCTAAGTTTCTGGATTGATTTCCTTCACAAGAGGAAACTGCACCTTTTTTGAAAAAGAATAATTTATTTTTCATCCCATATCTAAGGGCTCTTGAAACTGAAATGACTGAAACAAGATGTTTATTAGTCTTTATAGGATCTAATTATTAATTTTATTTCTAAAAGACATTTTAGAGAGAATAAAACTTTTTTAATAGCCTTTCTTAATATTGCTCATGTTTGTACTACTATGTTTTAGGTTAAGAATGTATACTTATTGGTTATATATGGATAGATTTTAGATATAAAAACAAGTGTTAAGTACATATGACTCTAATATATTTTCAGTGTTATATTTGAGAACTGGGAGAAAAGCTATAATCAGACCCAAAATAAAAAAAATTATTTATAAATGACTGCTAGGGTGAGCCCCAGAGTGATATTAAGAAGTAGAATGAGATGTAAAAATGAAGGTAGAAACCAGGGAAAATAATTTAATGGAGCCTAAAAATGACTAATTCACTATCAAAGAAGGAAAATAAACACTTCTAATATGGTTTGAAGTTATAATTATCTCTAAAACTGAGTTTTCCCCTGTTTTCATTAAAATCATGTAAACAAAAAAATCCTGTAGATTTACCTCCGTTCCTAGAGGTCATGCTGAAAGCAAGTTTGTATTTGTAGACTTGATACAAAGATCACATTTGTGGATCAAACAGTTTTATGACAGCTCTCAAAATTGTGTTGGCACCAGCACATTTCTATTAGAATTACACTATCAGGGACTTGCCAGAAACTCTGTAGTATAGGTATTTTATGGTAGACTTGTCTATGGGGAAAGCAAAGGATGAAAAGGTATGTGGCACCGTAGAAATGCAAAGTAGATTCTCCCTATATGATATTTCTTTAGGTAGCCATATTAGCATGGACAAGAATCATGCTACGATTAGGTTATTGCCACTTTCCTTGTACTATTCACTTCCCCTTGGCCTTATATTGAAGGAAACAGTATCACAGATACAGCAAATTACACTTAAGAGAGCAGATTATTGTGGAAAAAAACTCCATGTAACCTAACTGTGGGACGTGTCTAAGCTCACCATTAAGTGGTTTTGAAATTATTCTTACATTGCATTGCAAATTGATTTCAGATTAATAGCTTTAAGAAGCAGAAGTCAATAACGTTTAAGACAGCATTAGTTCCTCCAAATAATGAAAGAGAAAAAAACAACAGCAAAAAATATTATATCTGACATATCATCACAAACATCTTTGAAAAGAAAGCTATTCAGATGTTCTGATGAGACTTCAGTAGCTTGTTAGTGTGTTAAGAATTATACCTACAATACGGTTCAAGAAATGTCTGCTAAAATCAGGATGTGAATAAAATTGTGTGAAAGAAAATGTAGTAAGTCAAGATGAGAGCACTGAGGCATAGTACGTTTCCTCAGCAGTCCAGTCTCAATTTGAGAAGATTTATGTGGGATAAATAAGTCAACAGACTCCAGGTTCTAATGAAAAATATTTCATGTCTCAGGGAGCAGCAAGGGAAGGTGAGCTGGGATTCCAGACTCACAGCAAAGCAGGTTGGAGCCAGGCAAAGTTGCTTGTGATAAGGTCCAATGTTAAGCCAAAAGGTCAGGTCAGCATATCAGGCTGAAGGTCAGAATTAGTAAGGTACAGGGCTGGGTGAATGTGAACTTGCACGGTAGTTCACACAGAGACCAAGTGCATCTCCCCGGTGCTCCTGAGAAACAAAAAAAACAAAGAAAGAAACAAACAAAAATCACAAATGCCAAAAAAAAAGAAGAGAAAGTAAAGAAGAAAAAAAAAAACAACCAAAAAATACCCAGAAAAAAAACCAAAACAGCTGAGAGAAGAGGGGTGAACCCCTGCTGAGGCTTCTAAAGCTTTTTATCAAACAGCTCTACTTCAAAGCTAGACTGCTGCATTAGCAAAGCTGGCACTGAGCCTGGGTAGCCAAACCCCTGAGATAAAGGACATGTGTTCAGGGTCATCATAAAATGTCAGGCGGAGAGCAATGGGTCTCCCTTGCAGGATGTACCCATAGGCAGGCATTGTACCTTCCAAAATTCAGACAAAAAGGAATTGGAAGGGGTGGGGTGGGGAGCTGACCAAGAATATGTAGTTCAGATTCTCTTATATTTCAACCACACCAGTGAAGCACTGAAATCTCTATGAAACAAATATGAATCTTGTCATAAAAATGAATTTGATCAGAACTTTTACTATCCATTATTTTTTTCTATACAAAACAATTATTTTTGTGACTACCGTGTTTATAATTTTGAGAAAGAATTATGTGTAGATTTTTGAGCTTATAATGTTTAAACTGCAAAAAAAGAAAATAACAAAGGAAATTCAATTACAAACATGAATCCTTCAATTCTTACTGAACTCATGACATTTTCTTACTTTTCAACCTCTCCTAATTCATTCCTAGACAATTGCTTCTAACAATTGAAAGCAAGTAATATTGGGAGATGTGTTGCGTTTCTGTACAATGAAAAATGTAATAGCTCCTCTATCAGATTAGTCTCGTCCAGATATCCTAGAAATCATGACAATTAGAGAAAATGAAATTTTTTATAAGATTAGAGCATCTTATTTTAACAGATTTAGAATACGAGCTTCAAATGACCTTACTGAGCATTATGTAATAATACCTATAGGGAATGATTCCCGCAAATCAGCTTTTCTGAAGTAATGAACAATAAAGAGCCCTCTGTGTGGTGTTGCATCTTCTTCTTTTTATTGCTTTTCCTGCTGATCTTCATGATGTTTATTGAAAGAATCAGTAAAAGGCGATAGGAACTAAAAAGGAGGATTTTGTCTTTCAGTAATCCATAGGCATGGTGAACAGATTGAGTAAAAGGCACCATTTTGAGGATGACTATCAACTACCAGCAGAAAAAAAGAATATATCAGAAAGCAGAAAAAGACACAGCTAGAAACTATATGTAGCAAGAAAGTAGGACCAAAGCTAGAGAATGAGAAAAGCATCAGGAAGCAGAACATTCTGCACAGTAAAGTCAAAAAAAAGACAAGCATCTTTGAGGCTGTACTTTTTTTTCTAGCATGGACTACAATCCATCATCTTTTGTGGCTTCTGAAGCAATATGATCCTTCCTGACTGATGTTTTTAGATGCTATGTAAATATAAATGCTAAGTAGTATGAGAAGAAAAAATGTTCGCTCATTTGCTACAAAAATAGATATAATGTAGTTTTTAAAGTAGAAAAGAATGCATTTTGATGTTACTGTTCTGTCAGCTGTCTAATGAATTGTTCCAGCATTATTCAACAACAAATATGGTAATAATAATTGCCATACATTGCAGTGGACTTTCTACCTAACAAACTCTTATATAATTTTCCTATACCACACACACCCTTTTATTCTCCTACCACAGGTGTACAAAATGAGCAGGGGCAGCGGGGATAGTCAGGGCTATTTCAAGCTAGGAATTTCCCACAGGAAGGTCAATCCTCTTCAATAATGTTATTACCGAAGTTTCTATTTGGTGACATGAAATATTAGCAAAATGCAGTTTCTAAGTGGTACAGTTTGAGACTGCAGAAAATGCAGCAAAATTCAAGAAGACTCTAGCCTGACATAATTATCATAGAATCATAAAATGACCTGAATTGGAAGGAACCCACAAGGTTCATCAAGTTCAACTCACATCCCTGTATTGTACAACCCCAACATTCACACCATGTGTCTGAGGGCATTGTCCAAGTGCTTCTGGAATATTGTTCAGCATGGCACCATGACTGCTTCCCTGGGGAGCCTGCTCCAATGTTCTACCACCCTCTAAGTGAAGAATCCTCTCCCAATATCCAGCCAAAACCTCCCCTAGTACATCTTCCTGCCATTCCCTCGAGTTCTATCATTAGTGCGCAGAGAGAAGAGTTCAGCACCTGCTTCTCCTCTTTCCCTTTTGAGGAAGCAGTAAACAGCTATGAGGTCCCCCCTCAGTCTCCCCCAGGCTGAACAGACCAAGTGACTTCTGCCTCTCCCCGTATGATTTCTCCTCTAGACCCTTCACCAGCCTTATGGCCTCATCTGGACACTCTCCAGTAGTTTGATGGCCTTTTCATACTGTGGTGCCCAAGACTGAACACAATATTCGAGGTGGGGCCTCACCAATGCAGAGTAGAGTGGGAAAGTCACCTCCCTTGACTGAATAGCAATGCTGTGCTTGATGCACCCCAGGACACAGTTGCCCTCTTGGCTGACAGGGCACACTGTTGGCTCATGTTTAACTTGCCATTGACCAGAACCTCCAGGTCCCTTTCCACAGGGCTGCTCTCCAGCCTCTCAAACCCCAGTCTGTACATGTATCCAGGGTTGCTGTGTCCCTTGTGCAAAGGCTGGCACTTGCCCTTGTTAAACTTCATAAGGTTAGCAATTGCCCAGCTCTCCATTTTGTCCAGATCCCTTTGCAGGACCTCTTTGCCCTCCAGAGTGTCAACTGCTCTCCCCAGTTTCGTGTCATTGGCAAATTTGGTTAGAAAACCTTCAAGTCCTACATCCAGGTAATTTATGAACATATTAAAGATTACTAGCCCCAAGATGGATCCTTGTGGGACCCCACTAGTGATTGGTCACCAGTCTGATGTAACCCTGTTCACTATGACTCTTTGGGCCTGACCCGTCAGCCAGTGTGCACCCATTGTACTATGTGTTTATCCAGCTGTATGCTGGACATTTTGTTTAGGAGGATACTGTGAGAAACAGTATGAAAGACCTCATTGAAAACCATAAAGACTATGTCAACTGGTTTTCCTTGGTCAACAAGGTGAGTAACTCTGTCATAGAAGGAAATTAAATTTGTCAGGTAGGACCTTCCTTTTATAAACCTGTAGTGGCTGGGACCAATGACTGCATTGTCTTTCAGGTGTCTTTTAATAGCTCCCAGAATAATATTCTCCATAATCTTACCAGGCACTGAAGTGAGACTGACAGGCCTGTAGTTACTGGGATCATCCCTGCTGCCCTTCTTGAAGATTGGAACAACATTTGCCAGCTTCAAGTCAACTGGTACCACTCCAGATTCCTAAGAGCATTAAAAAATCACTTAGAGAGGTCTTGCTATGATATCAGAGATCTAATAGGATCTAGTTATTAATTTTATTTCTGAAAGATGTTGTAGAAAGTATAAAATTTTGTTAATAGCCTTTCTTAATTTTGTTCATGTTTGTACTACCATGTTTTAGGTTAAGAATCTACTTACTGGTAATATACTGATAGATTTGAGATATGAAAATGAGTAAAGTACATAGCACTCATATATTTTCAGTGATATATTTGAGAATTAGGAGAAAATCTATAATCAGACCCAAACCAACAAAAAATATTATTTATTAATGACTACCAGACCATCATTAAGATGAGAGGGGTCTCGCTATGACATCAGTCAGCTCTTTAAGTACCCTTGGATGAATCCGATCAGGCCCTATCGACTTATAGGGATCCAGCTGGAGCAGCAAATTCCACATGTTTGGGGTTGATTGGGAGTTTATCATTTGCACAGTCTTGGTCCTCTAGCCCACGACTTTGGGAGTCTTTGAGCCCATCATCAGTATTGGATACTTGATAATTGATAAAAGCATTACATGTCTCTGCTTTGTCTATATTCCTGTTTTTAGGGTATCCATGCTTATCGAGTAATGGGCCAAAGTTATTTCTGGCCTGCCTTTTATTATTAACATATTTGATAAAGCCTTTTCCATTATCCTTCACAGTGCTGGCCAGTTTCAATTCTAATGGAGTTTTGGCCACACAAATTTCTGCCCTACAGTGGCAAACAGCATCCCTGCGGTCCTCCCCTGCCCCTATCCTTGTTTCCACTGGCCATACACCATCATTTCATGGCTCAGTTTGATTAGAAGATCCCTGCTCAGCTGGGCTGGCCTTCGCCTGCTTGACTGCCAGGATTTCAGAATTATGTGGTCACCAACGGGGCTGTTGTGATAGGGGAGCTGTTGTCTAAGACAAATCAATGGTTATAGGAAAAAGCAAGCCAGCAGATTATCCTGAGACTGTTTCAGTGAAACAATAAAGTGAGTAAAAAGCAAATATAGGAGCACTAACTTATCTCCAGCTGTAAGGCTGAGTTAATTGCTATTAACCTGTATGTGATACTTACAGATAAAACTAATTTAGGAAGGGTATCATAAGCAAAATCTATGCAGCTATCACATTTTAAAAAAGCAAACTATTTTTTTCCTTTTGCTGATTAAAATTCAAACTGCAGTTATAGTTACATCACAGTATCACAGAATCATTTATGTTGGAGAAGACCTTTAAGATCATCAAGTCCAACTGTAAAGCATAACCTTCTTCAGAAGTTTGAGTTTTTAAAAAAATATTATTCCTTTATATCTCAGTGCGCGGCTGCAGAGCTTAGGAACTTCTCTGTGAAAATCTTTTTCATGAAATTTTGGAATGAAGTAGGACTCAATTATTAAAAGTTCCTGAGTTTTTGTCCTGTGAAAGCTTTTAATTTCATAGTTTTCTAAACTGCACTGTCATCTCTTAGATTCAGTAATGCAAGGGAGCATCCATGCTCTGGGCATATGGAGGCTAAGACATGTGCATCTGCAGGGACCAACGAAACTTCCAGTTTTGTGAGCAACATACCTGCTGGCTAAGGATGCCATACTAGATAAAGAAAATAAACGTCACAAAGTGTTAGTTCGTTGGCAATCATAGGGGAAATATTTTCATTTTCGAAGGGAAAACCAAAAATTTTGAAACCAATCCTGACGAAAGCACTGACTTTACACAGTTAAATTATGACTAACTACAGTTTTCTAAAGTAAGTGTTAATTCTGTGCCTAAGCCTCTATGTAACACCTCCAAGAAGGGATGGACATCTAAGTAATGTTTTCCTTGATGCTATCAGATCAGATCCATTTACCGTGGCTCAGCAGTGTTAGAACTAAAATCAAAATGGGCAGATTTCAGCATCACATCTAGACTACACTCCATTAGAAAATTTTTAAAAAATCTATACTTTTTTTTCATTGCTTTAACTATCAAAAAGAACGCTTTATGCAAACTTTATTTTTCTTTTTTTTTTTTCAAAAAAAGGCATCAGATATCAGAGTTCACAAGATGTCTGTTTGCTTTAACTCTTCATTCCCAAGAGTTAAAAAAAAAATTGTCTTCTGTTTTCCTTCAGTTCTTGCACAATAAATATCACTCAATTGTTTTGAACATGACATTGCATCTTTTTTACTATACAAGCTGAATATGAAATGCACCCACTTGAGTCAGTAATCCATGATTACAAACACTACAATATAGTAGAGAACTGTAATTAAAAATACTATTTGCAAGCAGTTTCTCCATATATGTGTTAAAATTTTACCTCCAGAACTTACCCCAAAATTCTAACACTAGGCAAATGAGCTCTAAGAACACACCTCTCTGCCAATTTTTGTTGTTCGTCTATGTAGATCTTTGGATGTTAGAGTCCTCAAATTTTTATCTGTAATTAAAATGCAAGCACAAATACACTTGTTCAGATTCTCTAAGTAATGCTTAACAGAATGGCCTTTTTCGTCTTTTTTAATAGTGATGATGCCTTTAGGAGATGAAGTGTCTTGCATTTAATAAAGATCACAACACATCCATTCATGGTCTCTAATTCACCCAACATCCATTTGTTTCTATGAAGCTTATAAAATTCACATGGTAATTAAGGGCGTATTGGGTATTTGGCATAAGCAAGACTAGTATAGCAAAGACAAAGCGTGTATCTGAAGGCAAGTTAAACATCACTTTCTGTGTGAAAGAAAGTGTGTGCATGTGTAGTGGACCAGGATAATTTTTGTGGAAACATGAAAAGCTAGCAGCACTGGTTTTTAACCTTCACATAATTTTCTCTGACTTATTCAATAAGGAATATGCTTCAGTGCATACACTAGAAAAACTGGGGTTTGTCATTATCTGGTGTGAATCCTGCAACTGTCATCATTATCCTGAAGCTCAACCCCGTTGTTCCTTAAAGAAAGCCTTATATTGAATTATTATAGTGTTGATTCTAGGTGGAATTAATAAAAAGGAAAAAAATTACTTAACCCATTTATCTCATGTAAATTAATACAATTGGTTGAACATCATAATTCCTGTCTCTGAAAACCTGAAATCTCCAAATCTCTGAAAAGATTTTATTGTTTTTTTCAGTGCATAAAAGGGATTTTAAGTTGCAGAAAGCAGGAAAAAATTTCTGTCAATTCTTTGTGGAAAATGCTCAGAGAATTTGTTGAAAATTAGAACCTGAGACCCCGCCTCAGTTCCCATTGACATTGTAAAACTGATTTTTGCTGGTAGAATAGAAAGGACACTGGACAACATTCCACTCAAGTCTACCAGTACTTCATGATAACAACATTGAAACAGATGTGTTTCTTAAAACCCTGTTTTAAGAAATCAGTATTTTTCCAACTAGAAATATTTTGCCTTAAATTAAAATTCTTGATCAGTAGTAATAGCACATTATCTACATTATAATCAGCTGATTAGTCAAAATAAACCACTTCATGAGAAGTATTTTGGGAAAGAACTGAGTTCTGTTTACTGATAAATTTTGACTTCTCTGGGCTGTAGTCCTGATTGTTGAAATACTTTATTTTAAGGTGAATGACTCTTCAGACTGTTCAGTTTTTCTCTAACTTTTGTCTTATCAAACTAGTTTTGGAGAAAAAGTCTAATCTTCTAAACAGCTATCTGACATGCTCACTGAAGATATAGGACAACATTGCTGATCTTCCCTAAGGCAAGTGGAATAGTGTTTAACTGAATTGTGCTTCAGTCTTCACAAATACAAAGTTTTAATTCAAAATATTTTTTTTCTAAAAACCCCAACCATTTCATTCTATTATAAGATTTCACACACAGTATCACACAGTATCATAAGGTTGGAAAGGACCTCTGAGATCATCAAGTCCAACCTATAACCTAACACTAACACCAACCATCATCTAGACCATGGCACTCAGTGCCTCATCCAGTCTCCCTTTAAACACCTCCAGGGTAGGCGACTCTACCACCTTCCTGGGCAGCCCATTCCAATGGCCAATCACCCTTTCAGTGAAGAATTTTTTCCTCACATCAAGTCTAAACTTTCCCTGACGAAGCTTAAGTCCATGCCCTCTGGTTCTACCACTGGTCACCTGAGAGAAGAGACCAACCCCTGCCTGACTACAACCTCCTTTTAGGTAGTTGTAGAGAGCAATGAGGTCTCCCCTGAGCCTCCTCTTCTCCAGGCTAAACAGCCCCAATTCCCTCAGTCGCTCCTCATAGGGCTTGTGCTCCAGCCCCCTCACCATCTTCGTTGCCCTCCTCTGAACACATTCCAGTATCCTAACATCTTTCCCATACTGAGGGGCCCAGAACTGGACACAATATTCAAGGTGAGGCCTGACCAGTGCCGAGTACAGGGGGACAATAACTTCTCTGGTCCTGCTTACTACACTATTCCTGATGCAGGCCAGGATTCCATTAGCCTTCTTGGCCACCTGGGCACACTGCTGGCTCATGTTGAGCTTCCTGTCCACCAGCACTCCCAGGTCCTTTTCTACCTGACTACTCTCTAGCCACTCTGTCCCCAGTCTGTAGCTCTGCATGGGATTGTTGTGTCCAAAATGAAGTACCCGACATTTGGACTTATTAAACATCATCCCATTAGAATCGGCCCAGCTCTCCAATCTGTCCAGGTCCCTCTGTAGGGCCATCCTACCCTCTAACAGATCAACTCTTCCTCCCAGCTTGGTATCATCTGCAAATTTGCTGATGATGGACTCAATCCCCTCATCCAAATCGTCAATAAAGATATTAAACAGGACGGGACCCAATACCGATCCCTGGGGGACACCACTGGTGACCGGCCGCCAACTGGATGAAACACCATTTACCATCACTCTTTGGGCTCGGCCATCCAGCCAATTCCTAACCCAGCACAAAGTGCAATGAATAGTTAAAGAAATGTTAGACAAGAGTCATATAAAAATCCAAGTTTTCAGTTTCAATCACGGTTTTCAACTCATAGAAGTGGATTTTTAAAAACAAGGTAAAGGAGGAGTGGGTGACTTCTGACATTTTAAATTATCATAAATTATGATTACGATAAATAATTTATTTCTACAGTTATACACAAGAGTGGACACTGTTCCTGTTTATGTTGAGTGAGATTACAGTAACCTAGTATATGCAAAGAAAGCTAATGGGGCAATATCACATCAATAATAAAAAATCTAGGCAGTGTATTAGAATTAGAAAATGAAGTATATGGAGCTATATAATTTAAAGGACATATTGGGATGCTTTCAAAATACAGAATCAACAAAACATATATACCCTGTACGCATGTTTTAATTATTCACAGGTTTCTCCTAGATTTGGGAAGAGTTTGCCTTCGGAAACAATAGTTTGCAGTTTATAGCCAGGCAAGTCTCATTTTAATTGATTCTCCTTTCAGTCTAGTGTTGCCTCATTGACATCAATTGAATTACTATTCATTATGTCAGTGAAAGACATCAGTCAATTCCTGCACAAGTTCAATTGGTTGGAGGAATAATTCATTAATCACAAAAGTAAATGTAATTGTTCAGCTTTAACATGCTTTTAGAGAAAGATATCTGGTGTTACAAAAGATATTCTGAAATTAATTTACTTGGTCATTTGGCAATCTATCTATGTTCCAATAACTTTTCTCTGTTATTCAGATAATAAGCAAATTAACCTTTTATTGAGACAGTAATGCAAGCTCAAGCTACTATAAATTAGTGACAGCTTCTATTTTGAAAGGTATTTAATTCATTTCAGCCTAGTATAATCTGTCTAAGAAAAAAATATAACAGTTAATTGAATTTTGGGAAGATCTGACTATCTTTAATTCATAGTTAAAGTTGTCAAAAATTTAACCCTTGCAGAAGGTCTTGGGAGAGTGGGAGAGCTAAAAAGCCATGCCCATAGTATTATGAAGAATATTGAAAAATTAGTTTTCTTCTTTTACCCTAAGAGACAAATTTTTTCCCAAAGGGTGGTAGTAGAGCATTTTGCTTTTATATATGTACAGAGTTACAATCAAAACCAACTATATAGAAATTTAGCCGCATCTAGAATGCAAAGCCCTTTGACCTGTACAATGATGATCAGGTCAGAGTGACTTAATCAGGAGATGTAAAAAGGAGTTATTCTCTCTTTTTTGCTTTCTGTGAAGAAAAGCTGGAACACTCCATAGCAATCTAAAGCTTTTCTAAACTATAGTATGTAAAGTAAACAAACTATAAACATCGTACCATTTTACTTCCCTGACAAACAGAACTGGAGGAAGATTGTAGAGCAAGAGGAATTCTCAATTATATTAATAAAACAGAAAAAGATACACTGGCATAAAGGTATCAGGAATATTATAGAAAAAAATGCTTGTAACCATTGTCTAACCTACAAAGAGCACTAAAATGGAATGTTACTTCAGTCACCATAACAGAAAAATGAAATTTTTCCAAACCTGAAAGAAGACATTTTTAATAGTTGCATCAAAATACAATCCCTTCACATATTTCCATTTCTAACCACTAAAATGATAAAGAATGGATAATTAGTAATCTTAAAATGAAAATTATTGTTTGCCACAAAGAAAAATTGTTACTTTGGTTGAAATTGTACCCCAGTGTAACTACAACTTAACTCTGCAGCATTATATTGAAAATTAATCTGGTCATTTGAACTTATTCAAAATAACAGGATTAGAGGGTAACTAGAAAAATATAAAACTGTGAAAAAAACCCAGTAGAAAATCTAACCTGTCACAGAAAATATTTAACATTCTCCTGAGGATTTTTCTTAGAAAATATCTCTTTTAAAATCTTGGTCATACAATTCTTCTGCTCCTGTTATTGAAGTGACAGTCTTTTCGCTAGGAAACATGAGTTAAGAATTCTGTGTTTCTCTCTGATCTGATAAAGTTATTACTACCTAAAACATTGCCGGATATGAAAATCTACATTTTTGTTGTATTAGGAAGTGACAACTTCATGACTTACAACAAATAGAAGAAATTTCGTCTTTAATTAGTAGGCAACAAATTATTGCCAATATTAATATAAGTAGTAGGGAATGCATTTGGAATCTTGGAGTTTTTTGAGACACTGAAAACTTAATCCTTTCTCCTTCATTTACTGTCTTTTTTTAACTTCATGCCACAATTTTCCACCATGCTTTCACCATTCAAAATGCACTTTGTTGGTTTGTTGCGTTTTTTTTTTGTTTGGTGGTTTTTTTTTGTTTTGTTTTGGTTTTTTTTTTTTATCCCCCTGAATGAAATTAATTATTTACCAATAAAGACCAAGTAGAACTATTTTCATGCTGGAAGGAAATTATCTCCTTGCATTAACCTAAGCGTGTAGAGAGAATGTCAATTCAGGCATCTAAACTAGAAGTTCAGTCACCCTGGATTCACAATGTAGACAATGTAAAGAAATTTAGTCCTCCAAAAGATAATCCAGGGAAGGAGCTGAATTTTGAGTCTTGCTTTGCTCCTCAGAAGAAACTCTGTGTGAACTAGAATAAGACAGCAGTGACAGCCAGTTCTGTCTGTCACTTTCAGGACTGGATCCATGAAGCCGTGACCCTCAGACACAGCTCCTGACTTTCCACAATGACCTTGGCTTTCTGTGAATCAATATTGCTGATGAATGGCCTCCAATAAGAGAAGTCAATTTGTCTCCTGTTTTCTGTGAAGTATTTTAATTTTCAGTTATTGAGATAGCATTAAACCGTTATTGCTATTTTTAAATATATTTGTTTTAGATATATTAAAAAATATATTCCCCCTTCTAAGTCCACAATATTTACCTCATCTGCAAGGCCTTCAAAAGTTAAAATTATTTATTGAAATATAAAACAGACAACTGCATCTCAGGTAGCCAGTTTAAACACATCAGACCTCAAAATATCTATGTCATGCTACTTGAGTGAACAAATGCATTTTAATCACAAAACATGCAAAATCTTGGAAAAACTTTAGGAAACAGCTTTATCCACAAAAATCAAACCAATTAATATTGTCTATGCTTTACATTGACTTTTTTTTTAAATTAAAAGCAGATTTATCTTTCTGAAAGAGCAGGATTTATTCTTGTTCAAACATGGAAAACAATTTCATTTGAATGGGCCTGAGGCCTTCAGTTGTCATTGTTAACATTTGTTGTTTTTTTGCTTTAAGCTGTCACATTCTTCTCAGATTTATGTTTAGTTTTGGAATAATGTGTGCAAATTCCACAAACCATAAACTCTGATCTTATTTCCTTTCCTACTTTAATTAACAGATCAGATAATTAGAGACAGAATCCTGTTTCTGACCTCTTCAAACATAACATTCATTTTTCCCATTAATCATACAAAAAACTATTTTATTGATACCTATATTGCACAGAAAAGGGTTTAAGTACTGTCTTCATACCACAAAAATGTAGTGCCTCAATTTTTAAAATACATATATCAGACATAACCTATTTGAGGAACATTTCATTTTAGCACACTTTGTTAATTAAATGGTTATATTGGGGAATTTTGTTTTAAAATTGGTGAATTCTAACAGTAATTACTAACAGATACAGAATCAAGCAAAGTAGTCATGAGATTAATTCACCTAACCATTATTGGTGAATTAGTGAATAAGTATCAATTCAAATTAATTTACTGAAATGCTTCTGTGTATTGCTGTTTGTGAGATGCAACTGAGTGCATACTTGTTGGCTACAGTTTTACATTTCTTATGAATGTGTAATTAATTGAGCTTTTCTGCAAAGCTTTTAAAGTGCATTAAAAATCTCCAGATATCAGCTGGAGAGAGTGAATCACAAACACAAGGTCCGATTGTTCCAGGCATTTGGCCCCACTTGCAGTCTTAGTGAATAAGTAATTGAATGAAAGAGCTATTGGACCATCATACTGCATGCAAAGCATCATGTAATAGCTTTGTAGTATGCATTGTAAGATGAAATAAAAAACCTTCTACCTCTATTAATGTCTAAGATGGATTGTGTCTGAGATGAAAGGAATAGTTTATGATTAGATGAGAAAAATCAGCAAGCCGAATATTGCAATAACCTGGTGTTAAGATTTTCAAGATAAAACACATAGGTGGCCTACCTATGGTAAGAGGAAAGTGAATATACCATCTAATTCAAAGATTAGTTGTATCAACTGTATTCAATAGTAAGAGTGAGACTATAGAATAACTTGGATAGATTAGATGAGTTGGACTTGGAAATTTCTCTCTGGGAAGTTTCCAGTGGGAGATATCATTACAACACACCATACTCTATCTTGTCACAGCAACAAACTGTGAGGAGTCAGAAAATGGTGTGAGATGTAATTTCTTCCACCATCTTTTGCCTATACTACTCTTGTTAATCTCTTCTTGAAGGCTATAACCTTTCTTATACAAATGTTGACAGTAGTCCATTACTTTGTTATGTTCAATATTTTCAATAAATAGGTATTCTTTTAAGGCTGAAACAACACACTGAAGATTAAAAGAAAGAGGGGAAATTAGTGAAAAACAGTACTTTAAGTAGTACACAAAAAATGATACAAAAGTCTCAAAGCAGTATGATTGAAATTATTTTTGAAAATATATCTTTTTTTAAATATACCTATTTAAAACATAAAGTATATATAAAGCACTTACATTTGTATAGTTCTTTTCCTTTATTTGTGCTTTGGTAAAAATGTGTGGAAGTTTGGGCAGATGGAAATGAGACAGCTTATGAGTAGGAATACAGTGGTTCTCAAAAAAAAAATCACGGGAAAGCAATATTATTTTTGTACCTTTAAACGTTTTAGGGAACAAAACATTTGTGAAGATTGTGAAATTCCCTTTGAAAAGTTTTTCTCAATCATTTTCTTTTGGAGCAAGGCAAAAGAATAAGGTATTCTCTCACAAACAACAGTACTGTAAATAGCTAGTTCAGGAACACAGATACATGACCCATGCTTTCTCTTGCTAGCTAAATTGCCAGCTGCTAGATAAGATCTGCCATTTAAATTCTGTAGATGATGATGCTGTGGCTGCATAGCTATTTTAATGATATATCTTTTTCAGATTTCTGTAGTAGTAATTGTATGAAACACATACAGGAATCAATAATAATGTAAACATATCCTCAGTAGAGGGGTTTGAAATGAACTGAATCCCATCACCTGCAGTCACAGTTACAGATGGCACAGCATCCTAATTTCCTTATCTAGCTCCATCTTGAAAAGCACACAGCTTTTCTGTCTCTACTCAAAGTGCTAACCTATTTCTGAAATGAATTTTTTTCAGTGGTTGAAAGGGATTTAATTTATGATCTAAATTTATCCCTGGCCTCTTCATATCTATGTGCTTTCATGACAATGTTATAATTTAGCCTAAAGTTCTTTCCTCTTTGCGGGTGCATGTGAGATATAGCTCATTAGCTCATTATTCCTGGTAGTGGTCCATCTCTGATTTTTAAGATGCCTGCAGTTTCCATTCTGGAGCTTAATTCCATACTGTGCAGGGAGCTGATACTCATACAATTGCTTAGTAAGTCAAATACCCAGCTGTGAAAGGAATTGAGCAAAATGGGTAAACATTACCACATGTAACCTGCAACCCAGAGTACAGATTCACAGTATAGGCACCTGCCAGCCTGCAACCCAGCCCCAGTGTAGGAGGACCTTAAGAGTCCACAATTTTCCACTTTTGATTATGTCCATTGTCCATTTCTTCCCTTCCTTAAAGTTTTCAATTCTGTAGCATATCTTTTTGCAGTCTGAATATTTCTGCATGAGATTTGTAATGTATACTCTGAAATGAGCCTGCTTTTCTATGTATCATAGGTAATTTCTTTTCACCAAGCAACACATATATGAAACAAATTGCTTTATATTTTACTAAATTGTTTCTCCTAGAAAGCTATCCTCTCTTGGCTGGTACAGTTTGATCTTCCGTTACCTTTATTATTAAAATTGTGAGCCTAAATTCCCACTTGAATTTGTCTCTCTCTCATTGATTTTTATCCTGCTCTTCTTTAGATAAATGTTTGGCATTTTCTGCCCCTTTGAGGTATTTATACATTTCAATTGTGTTATTTTTCAGTCTTTATTTTGATAAACTATGCGGATTCAGCTCTAAAGGTCTCCTACTGCAAATAAATTTCCCTAAATCTCAGGTCATGCTTTAGTGGCTTTGTTCAGTACCTATCCTAATGCTTTAATGCACTTTTAAATGTTGGATATGGAATTTGATGTAATGTTCCAGAACTGTTCTCATTAATATCATATAAAATAATAAGTGAACCTTCATGCTCCTACTCATCTTTCACTCTTTCCACACCGATGGATAACACAGTAGTGCAGTGAGAACTTTAACACAACAGTGCTCAGTTGTTCAAGATGAATTCCGAATCCTTCTTCAGACTCATTGCTTTCTCCAACTCTGCCCAGTTCATACAACTCTTAATATCCTTTCTCTGTCTGTTTTAAACTGTTCTATTTAAATGGATTGAACTTAAATTGAGTTGTAAGTAGTTTCTTACCCTCATCAATATTTATACGTCTGACTTGTTTTTGCAATATTTAGTTTTAAGCCATCAATGATTTTGTATTTTCTTTCCAGACCATAGATGACAGTGCTGAACACCATTTGTACCGAAACTCCCCACAGTAGCTTTTTGTCTAGAATTTAGGAGGTGGGTGTAGATATAAAGAAAACATATCTCGGCTGCGTCAGGCTGCTTCTTGCTCTCTCAGATTTATATCCCACTGTAAATGCCCTCTGTTTGACCCAACAGTTTCTAACTTAAATATGACTTTTGGTAGGTCATGTACTTTCACAGACCTGTAATTCACAATGTTGTCCTATCTCAGTCCATGAAATTCCAACTTGACAGTCTTCAAGGCATGATGCAAAGCTCATTTCTCTTCAGATTTTAGGTGAACACTGATTTAACAGACAGAATGGATCAAAGACAGGAGGAAATATAGTCCTGGTGATTCTAAATTTCTGCTCATGCCTTGGTTTGTATAATAGCTTAATTAGGACAAAAATTCTTATCCTATCTTTTGGTGTAAATTCAACCAGTAACAAATGATTTTTCACATACATTGTTTGACAAAATTTTCCATTTTTTTTCTTTTTTTTTCCACTACTTTAGCTAAAAAAATGTCTTTTTTATTGTTTGGCAAGGCTTTATTTACATTGTAAAGATGTTCAGGACACATTCAGGAAAGTGAAACGAAGAACTGCTTCATGTATGAAATTTGAAGATGCTTTAAGCCTTATAAATGTTAGTAATACACACAACAGGAACAACACCAAATCACTGCCAGGGCTAGCATTCTTGTTGGTCATTTTCCTGGTGAAATATGAATAGACCTAAAGAGTGGAGGGTTATCAATCTCTCTCCGATAAACGACTTCAGCAATGGGAAACCTTCATTGCCTCATGTCTGAGAACAAACAGGTACAGATTTCCTTCTTGGAAATTTAAAGTTGCATAATGACTTTATATTAACCACAGTCTATTGGAGCTTACTTCAGAATGCACCATATTATAATAGTTTTTTCTGATATTAAATAATGGTAATTCTGTCTGTTAGAAAATACACGTACAAATTATTTTAAAAGAATAAGCCAGAGTAACTTCCCTCTAGAGGTGTGCAAAATTCTTCTGGAATTATACAATACTTATGTATCAAGGAGGACACTGTGTGCATTAACACTAAAAGAAGCTAAATCCATACTTCATGAAAGGAGTGTAAGTTTCTCCAATCACTTAGCCAGAGGCTTATTTTTCAGAGGCAGCGTACATACTTATGTATCAAGGAGGACACTGTGTGCATTAACACTAAAAGGAGCTAAATCCATACTTCATGAAAGGAGTGTAAGTTTCTCCAACCACTTAGCCAGAGGCTTATTTTTCAGAGGCAGCGTACAATAGAACTGAAGAATCCTTACCATGAAGAACTAACTTTTATGTTCATTTATAAAAAGAAAACCCATAATTTGCCAGATAGGCCATCCTAAAATCCACTACTTTACTCATGTTTCACGATGTTGTCAAGTCTTGTTCGTTTTAAACTTGAAGAGCATTCCACAAGACTGCTTGGATAGATGGAATTGTTATTTGTCCAACAGTATTCTTGAAATACATGTTTTGGGTTAAAGGTCACTTGAAAGGGCAGAATTCCGCAGAGTTTAATGAGCTTTACTCAGTAACACAATAAGCTGAGAAAAAGGGAAAAGCGTTCTTTGAAGAAATATTTCATTAAAAATTACAGGTGATTTCTAAAGTAAAACATGTTTATACAAAATGTATTAATTATGCTAAATATCTAAGAAGCAGGCAATAAAATAATTGAAGATATTCAAAACTTTTAATGGACTAATGGAAGTAAATACTAATGATGCTATCATAGAAAAAGTTACACGCTACTTTGAGAAAATGTATAGTCACAGCATTTGCTGTTTTTCCTGTTCAGCTTTACTGACCATAATTTCAAAGTACTAAATTCCATGGCAGTCTTTAAAAGCAACAACTACAAGTACAACAAAGAAAGATTTAGAAAAAGTTTGAAGAAGTGAAAAAAGGACAAATAAATTCTTCATTCAGAGAAAGTGATTGATATTGAAGCTAACAATGGCCTTTCTATATTTGTGTTCTGCATCATGTATTTATATCTGGAATAAAAAAATTAGGAGAGGGAGAGAGAAATAGAGGTATCTCATATATATATGTAGTATAGGAATTCTATATACCCTATAGAATAGATATGTAACTTTCTTATAGAACAGTATAAGAATTTAAATGTATTGTACATGTATAGTGTATATACAAAGTAACTTGATTCTCATGCTTTGCAAGTAGATAAATCCAGCAAAGTGTAATCAAACTCTCTTATTTTATTTGTTTTATAACCACATATTTTGTTTCATAGAAATATAACTATGTATTGCAATAATGTAATGAATCAGATAAATAACTTCAGAATGATTGATGATGAAAATTATGTTAGAGATCCCTTTCAGGCGATAATTTCAAATTGAATTAGAAAAAGAATATGTTAAGCACTTACTTTCTCAGAAATAGAATCATAGATTTCCAGATTGGAAGTGATCTCAAGGATCATCTGATCTAACCTTTTTCAGTGATATATAGTTTAAACAGATACAGGAAGGAATAAAGGACTAGGCTAGATACTGAAGAAACGTTTTTACTAAAAGAGTATACTGAAAGAGATATGGAAGTGTTCAGAACAATTTGGGAATATCCAACAGTTTAGAAATTTATGAACAATCTAGAAATATGAAAATCAACTTACACATAGATTGGAATAAACTACATAAGCAGAAGGATTTATTTTTAACTCTCTAATTTCAGTTACTATTACAATTAAAAGACTTAAAAACATGAGTAAACCAGAGCATTCTAGAGATGTCTATGTTCATATCCTTGTGCATATCCAATTTTGTAGCACTCAAGACTTAATACGAAATAATTTTTCATTTAAGATATTTAATCTAAATTGCAAATTGAAGACAGAATTTTTTTTTTTTAGTAGATCTTCTAACTGAAAATTGCCGTAAAAACTTTAACTTTTCCTGTCCGAGTAACAGTCTTGGGAGAAAAACAACATGATTCCCAGTCTGCACTTAAGATGGCACTTGCCTACACACATACTCATATGGAATTTTTCCATTTTGGAACTCTATCCATCTTTAACAAGGGAAGTTCAGCATAGGGGTTTTTATGACTTAGAAAATTCCGAAGTTATTTACATTAATTCCTGCATTTACTTCTAAACAAAGTACTTTTAAGCACTTTCAAAAAAGTGAATTTGCATTAACAGGAAATAATTAAGAGGGCAAGTAAAAGAGATTCACATGCATCCCAACTAGATTTTTACTGTAAATGAGGACAAACAGGAAGAGGTCTGTATCTTCTCTGAGACTCCAGAGAACACAAATGGTTTTAGTTGTATTGCGTATCACAATGTTGCTCATAATTTTATTTTTATATATATATACTGACTATGTTGTTTTTTCAATGTGTGGGCCAGCACTTGAGTAAGAGTTCCACCACAATGAAGACCTTTTCTTCAAGGACACATGGCTGATCACAGTGCTGATACTCTTCTCTTTTGACATGTACAGAGCACACTTTAGAAAGTCAGTGGAAGTTCTGCATACGTATGGAGAGATGCTGTAGGAGACATGTGGCCCTGAGGTGAAGGTTTAATCCTAAAATAGTTCCTTCAACAAATTGGCTTCTTTTTTTACTAAGATGGTATTAAAGTATACCATTTGCCAAGAGACTGATATGATTTATTATGTTTAAATATTCACATAAACATTGGCTGAACAAAATCTGGTGGTAGCAGTACTATTCTATGAAAAATCCTCACTAAATTTTTCTGATCTAATCTTTGTTACACTTACATCTATGTAAACAGACCAATCTTAGATTAGACTTCAAATCATGATATTCCATATGTACAACTATTTGTGCAGATTATTTAACATGTTATTTGACTCTTTGATAATGGATTGGTTACTGTTAACTGGAATTGTTATTAATACCCAGAAATCTTGCGGAAGACATAACAGCAACCTAGAACTATGCAGCTTAGAAAAGTAAAATTTGCAGATACAAAAATATACAGATATAAAAAGAATTTACTGTTTTCATTTCTTTGCTACTACTATTTTTGAAGCATAAACTAGCTTGAAAGGTAATTCTTGTTTTCCTATTCATACAAAAATGAACTAAGAGATTGTGCAAAATTAGTTTCCCTAACAAAACCTCTAATAAATTGTTTTGTTCTGTTTTTCTTTATTTTGTTTGTTTGTTTGCTTGTTTTTCCTTGCTATTAGCTTGGTAGCCACAAAGGAAACAGACAGTGCAAGATCTCGTAGCATGCCAATGTCGCCATCTGATTTCCTGGATAAACTAATGGGTAGGATGTCAGGCTACGATGCAAGGATCAGACCAAATTTCAAAGGTAATTTCAAAATTAAACTTTCAGGATTTCAATATTTCTTCTCACACAAATGCTGTTTCTGGAACAAATATGAAAACAAAGAACACTAACTGAAAAATAAGTGCCTTTTTTGCCATTCTGTGCTATGATGGTTCATTCCAGTAGCAATAGAATATGTTTCTGTCCCTTTTATAGCTGCCCAAATGTAGACATTTTGAAAATTTAGCATGTAACTAAATTTGAATCGAATAGGGTTTGGTTTTTTTTTTTCCTTTTCTGAAATGCTTGTTAATGGATTCCATTTCCCATCTTGGATTACCATGGACTATAGCTCTCTAGAAAGCAAGTTCTGTGAAGAAAGGCCAAATCCTCATACCTTCCTGATTCTAACTAAAAGGAAGACTGTGTTAATGATATGACCATCAGAGTCAAACTCAAGAGAGCTTATCTTAGTTAGCAAATATGGCATCAAATTAGATTCCTCACTCCTGTGCCCCAGTTGAGCTTTGAAATCGCAAAAGGGTCATCTTTCCTCTTGTTGCTTTCTCTTTTCTCAGTTCTGTACTCAAACTGCAGTTTTTCAATATCTGGAATTGTCTCTTGGTGTGTGCTTGCTGGTCACAAAGGAGATTCAAACAAAACACTCTTCAGCAGTTTGATGTCCTTTTATACCATGGTGCCCCAAACTGCACACAGTACTCGAGGTGAGGCCTCACCAATGCAGATCAGAGCACGACAATCCCCTCCCTTGACAGGCTGGCAGTGCTGAGCTTGATGCACCCCAGGACACGGTTGCTCTCTTGGCTGCCAGGGCACACTGCTGGCTCATGTTCAACCTGCTGTCGACCAGAACTCCCAGATCCCTCTCCTGAGGGATGCTCTCCAGCCTCTCGCTCCCCAGTCTGTACATATATCCAGGGTTGCCGTGTCCCAGGTGCAAAACCTGGCACTTGTCCTTGTTCAGTTTCACGTAGTTGGCAATTGCCCAGCTCTCTAATCTGTCCAGATGCCTCTGCAGGGCCTCCTTGCCCTCCAGAGTGTCAACTGCTCCCCTCAGTTTCATGTCATCAGCAAACTTAGTTTGTAAACCCTCAAGTCCTGCATCCAGGTTGTTTATGAAGATATTAAATAGTAGTGACCACTACGCATAGCAGCTCTTAAATTATTTCTGTGTCTTATTAAAGTTACCTTGACTTGTTGCCACAGTATACTCTTTAGGTTGCAAACTGCATGTTCAACCTAATGTAAAGCTCTACTGGGCAAAAGAAAACCTGAGGCAAAGCCTAAGTGCTGAAGTTTTACTTCTTTCTTCTCTGAGACCCCTAAATTCCTACAAAGTGTTTAAAAAACATGATCTTACAGCTTAGCAGTTGATTTGGAAACTGAATTTTGGAGTTTGTCACAGACACCATGCAATCACAGTATTCAGATAGGGCTACAGTGAGGAAAAGGCAGATGGTTTAGAGATTAGTGAAT
Source organism: Tapera naevia (assembly GCA_033556795.1). Lineage (NCBI taxonomy): Eukaryota > Metazoa > Chordata > Aves > Cuculiformes > Neomorphidae > Tapera > Tapera naevia. The sequence continues at coordinate 7,528,931 of JAUMJJ010000172.1, read as the reverse complement.
TCAATACAGTACTTCATAAAGCATGGTTCAAAAGACTTTGAGCCTTGTTTAGTAACTATTGAAATTTAAAGAGACAAAACTTAATTTGACATTGTTCCTTTTCAGAAAGTGCACATTCTAAATCTTCTAGACAGCTATGCAGTTTGAACAAATCTGTCCAGAATGATTCAGATCTATCACTAAGAATAAGTATCTCCTTAAGTGACTTTGTAACTTTCTGGTTAGTTTTGTTAGTCCTAGAACAAGTGCTGGGGCTTAAGGCTTTTTTGAGTTTTTAATCTGGCAACAGTTTTAAAGAAACAGAATGAGTACTAATAAGAGAACTCAAATAATTTTAAATTCTTTTTTCTTCCAATAAAATTCTTATTTAGACAAGATATGGAGAACATCATTAGGATTATTTGGCACTTAACAGACACTGAATGTCGTCACATATTTTATTGTTTGACAGCTCAGTATTTTGTGATTTTTTCTGCACCTCCTTGCAGTCAGCTTTATATACAACCATCCTAAATAATCTTATACCAGAAGCTAAGTTAGATTGCAACATCTTCTTTTCTAAACTGCAGATTCAGTGCAGATTCATGGGGGAACTCATCAGCAATCACCTTGCATCTTGAGAAATGGCTATTTATCCCTGACATTAAATAACTTCAATGCAAAGACCTATAAGAGGAGTGTTTCACACTTCATTAAGACCATCTGTGAAAAGCCTTTGACAAAAGATCAGGTTGTACAGTTTTTGAAGCTTCAAATAAGCTGTTTTAATAAATTTAATTATATATTACTATTAAAATTAATGTTTTTTAAACAAGTTAGATTGCGTTTGTCCACATGCTCATCAGCTCTTCAAAAAACTTCAGTAGATCTGAGAGATGTTATTTCAGAAAAAAAATATATTGATCCATATCTATTCATCATAATAGTTCTCATAATTTCTACGAGTTTGGCTGGTACAGGCATAAAGTCCACTGTCAATGTCATCCACTCTCACACCTGAAGTCTGTTTTTCATTTGTTAAATTCACATTCTACTTGCTGGACATCATACCATGTCCACTGATAACAAAACTGACACAAGTGTTAACTGAGTCACAGTGATCCATATTTCCACAATTTTGAAAGATTTTTATAATATCAGGCTTAATATCACCTAAGTCTGTCAGTTCGTCCCTATTCACATAGTCTCCTACTGTCCTCATACAGATCTTCCATTGGAACGGCTTCTGTATTTAACATAGCTATCAATTGGAGACAAATGCCGCTACAAAGACTTCATTTAGTTTTCCTGCTCTGACCTTCTTCACTGCCATGGGTACTTTTATATCTTAATCATCTTCTCTTAACTTCACCTTTCTATTTTTAACACCTTTTAACATCTTTTCTGTCTCCAGTGAGACTCAGTTCTTTTTTTTCTCCCAGTTGCTGGAGTTCCTGTGTTTGAATACACCTTCCAGTTTAAACGGCTTCATTTATGCCTCTTTTTGACCATGTTTTGGGAAGCTCTTAGCACAGTATCATTATGTAACCTCTAAACCATTTGCAAGCTGCTTTTACTGTCTCCTTTTATGCTCTTTTTAACTAGTTGTTAACTATATTTCTGTAATGCTGCTTTTGAAATTGTATAATAGTATTGTAGTGATTTTGAGTTTTTTCTTTATAAAAGCAACTATGTCAATATAGCAAAATTACACTTTAAAATACAGTACAATTTTGAACAAGATAGTATCACACCAAATTTGAAATGGTGACAAGTATTACAACAGGAAAATGTTTGAAAGGAAAGCTGCCTTGTAAACAAATTATCTAGCCAAGAAGCACATTTTTCTCTCTGACAGTTTTTAATAACTGTGCCTTTGTTCATTTTCTTTGCTTTCTTTTTCCCTTGATTCTTTTCAGGAGTTGTCAGTGTCAAGCTTTTACTGAATTCTGTGAAGTACTGGATATATTCAACAGCTCTAAATAATTAACAAAGCATCAAGGTGAAAATAGTGTCAAAGTGACTGCAGAATAATACTTCCTTAACTGAGAATTCTGCTCTATAGGTGAAGTCTTGTATGAAATACACATACTGATTTTTTATTGCAATTGCCACACAGTACTTCAAAAAAATCACAACCTTGATGAAAGAAAGCTGGTTGTTGCAAATTGTGTCCAGTTGGCAAAATTTTTAATGGAGATTCTGATTCTTCAAGTATTTAATATTCATTGGTCACATTAGATTTTGTTAGTTACACACAACTAGCAGTGGCAGAGCAGATTCTTTACTTCAGTGACCCTAAAAAAGAAATATCACATAAGGGTTGGTAGACTAGTCCTCAAATTCCAGATAGAGAACTTTCACTATTAGTGGCTTCTTATACCTGGAAAAACAAAGTTCTCCAGTGCTGAACTGGCTTATTGAAATAAGAATGTCAAGGTGCAGGTTAGTGACAGAAAAAACTTGTGATAGAAAAACCTTGTTTCCACTGTACAGAGACTGAAATTGATAAGAAATAATGGAGAATTAGCATCACAACACCATTTTTACAGAGACCTTCAGAGAAATAATTTAAAACCTTTTCCAGGAAGAGACAATTCACTTTTCCGTTATCATAATGACTGCTCTGCCACTACCAGTGCTTCACAAATGCAAGATAAGACAGAACAACAGTTGTCTGAAGACCCACGGTAACAGAAAATTCAGTTAAATGGACTCTCAATCATTTTGTGGATTTAAGAGAAATAAGAATAGAATATAAGTCATTCTTTCTTATCTGCATTTGTTTCTGTAAGCAGTAGAGATAAGAGCAGCAATAATGTATTTCTATTACCAGTGATGATGGATAACATTAAAAGTAGCAGCTGCCTTGACTGAAAAAAGTCACTTTTTCCCCTAATTGTTGTAAAAAGTGACATACATTACATTTCTCACTGAAACGCACATAAAAATATTTTTATTATATCTTTCAAATGGAATGTTGATTTTTTTGAAAGGCAATCATCTGTGCCAGTTTATTATGAAATTTCTTTATTTTATTGCTAGAGCCAGCCAGTCAATTGGTGTACCTTTGATAAAAATCAAAAGGAATATTATTAGAAACATTTCAATTTAATTTTGTGTTAAATCAGTAGAAAATGTAGCATTATTTCCTTGCAAGTCAATAAATATTGTTTCATGATGTTTTCTGTTTTACAGTCACTAAGTATGCAATGATTCTGGAACAGGGACTGTTTTTTTTCTCTTCTGCAGGCCCTCCAGTTAATGTCACATGTAACATATTTATAAACAGCTTTGGATCCATTGCAGAGACAACCATGGTAAGATATTTTACCTCAAACAATGTTTAAAGTTCAAGTTAAATATGTTCAATGAACTCAAAAGCTAGCTAGGGCTTCTCTTCATCTGGAACTAAATGAAGAAGGAAAACCACTTCTGAGAATAGAAAGTGAGAACATTTTATTTGGCAATTGATTTTTTCTAACAGAAAATCAATTGTTATATTATCAAGCACACAAGCAAAAGTAAAGCCAAGGGTTGGTGGTTTTTTATTTCTACATAAGTATTATTTGACTGTTGTAATGATCTTATTATTTTCAGTTAGGTAGGTGTTAGTTTCTACAGTGTTCTACCTTTCTAACGGCAAAAATGTCAATTCATGAAGTTGCTTTTTAATAATATTTTATAATTTCATTATATACAGTGCCTATGGGGATGTGTACTTTAATTCAAAAGTTCTTCTTCCATGGAAGTATTGCACAGAGAGAATAACTTAAACAGTAATCTGGTATATAAGACTTCATTATTAATTCTGAGACTGGGGTAAATATTAGTGGATTGCACACTTTTTGTACATACATTTATAATTTTTCTATGAGAGAAAGGCAGAAGTTAGAGTACAAAAAGACTGGAGATTTTAAGGAAGTAAGGAGAAAGAGAGTTCAAAGTCCAAAGATGGCAAAACTAGCAAAAGTAACCAGCAAAAGTAACTTGGATGATCTTATTTAACAGGTGAAACACATAATAACTTGGAGCAGAGATTAATTCATTAGAATTTGGTGAGAGAAGGTATAGGCATTCTTTCTCTGTACAAATGCCTCACGTATTTTGAAGAAAAGCAGACAAACATCTTTGAAAACAGTTACATAGTAATTTGGGGACAGAGAGGGTTAAAATATGGAGATACAAATGTAGAAGAGTGGGAGTTTGTAAGATCTAAATTTAGTAAATACTTAAAATCCCCACAGTTTCAGGGATCAAGATACATACATGGAATGACAGAACACAGACTGAAAAAACCTGATATCCCAAAAAAAACCTCAAACCAGTAATAATACTAAGCAAAAGCCATCCTTCCGAATTATCAGTAAGAGTGAAAATGAGAGACCTTTGAATGTAGCCAAGGATCTGTAGTTAGGAAGTCAAGTATAAATACTTAAAGTCAAATATTTATAGCCTCTCTCTACAAAGCGATATTCACAGCTCCCTGGTCTTTACTCACCGTGGAAAACAGTGGTATATGCTACTGAAAGAGGCAGATGATTTTTTTAAGATAGAAAATTACTTTAATTTGTATTTGGGTGCCTTGCCAGATTGAAAATCCCAAACAGATTGACATGGCATCCAAGGAGATTTATTCAAATTCAGTCAAAGGATTAAGCAATACCCACATGATTAGAACAATGCTCCACAGCTACTTTTTAATGGTTGTATGGGTGAATCTGGTGCAGACCAGGAGACAGATGACAGGGTCAGTAAAGTGCAACGATCCAGCAATTAGATCACTATGAAAAAGATGTTGGAAAACAGAAGTTGCTACCACTTAAAGAAATTGTTCTGAATTTGGGAAGAGGACACCTGAGTTCACATCTTAAGTGTATTCTCTCTCTCAAAAAAAGAGAATTATGTTTCCTTTCAGTAAAACTTAGTAAGTTAGTCTTGTAATGAAATTACATTCTGCTCTGTGTTGCCTTGAATGCCAATTAAAACAGTCAAGACAGACTACGGCCTGATCTGTAACAAATAGGTCCAGGTGGTACGTTACCAAAAATACCAAAACTGACCAGAACCACAGGAATTTTCATTCTACTGATTACATGCATTCAAAAACTGGACAATTAAACCAAACTTTGATCTTGGGACAAATACTATCTCCATGATGCTGGTATTCTGTTTATAATGTATTCACTGATACAGTTCCAAACAGACTTCTGCTTATGATGAGCAGCTCTTGACCTCACAGAGGCTCAATTCTTCCCTTGCAGAAGAAGAAATGCTTTATGTAGATAGGATGTTGAATTGTGTATTTTATTAGCTTTATTCTCCCCAACACTGGCGATGAACATCTTCTGAAAAATATGAAAATATTTCTGTCTCAAAATTACATTCAAAGTCATCTTGTATTATCTTACAAACTGAATTTCTGCATTGTTGAGCAAACGTCAATTCGCTGCAGTTCAGTATTTTACCAATCATGATGATTTTATCAATTTTGTTTACTATAGTCCTTAAAATTTAGGTATCTATGTCTTAATAGTTATTCTAAATCTTTTTACATAGAAAGACTTACTAGAACACTTCTATAGACTCAAAAATGACATTTATATTCTTGATAAATACTTTTTTCCAAACTGTAAATAAAAGAGCTTAAGTCAGCAGTAAGTGCAAAATAAACCTGGCCAGTAAGTGGTACCCTGAAGTTTCGCTGATATAATGGAATATGCATACAATCAATTTGCTTCAAAGAAGTCCGAGCACATCAAGCCACGTCCTTCACTGCCGTTGTCATTGTTCTGGCAGCGTCTGCCTCTCTCTCTGTGTCTTTCTGGTTCTCTAGTTCTCTCACTGACGTCCAAAATCTTTGAGCTCCCCCTGCTGCCTTTGTTATGTATAACACAGGAAAGAATTTCCGAAAAGCAATGGGTTAAAAAGCCCCCAAGATCGGCTGCAAAACAGCCCAGTACCAACTTTAGATTGCGTGACTGTATGGTCCTCAATAAGGAAGGGGAGTTTCTCTGTGGGAACTTACAGTGTGCAGCAGGAATTGTCTTTTGGGCAAGTGGATTATTTTAAACTCATCCGGGCCTATTCATGATTTTACAGTGGGGTCTAAGAGATCAGGAGAAACAGCCAAATAATAAAAAAAGAAACATAGCTTAATTTTGCTTATAGCTTTTTAACTCTGGAAATTGTTTCTTTCTTACTGTTTTCTTTTTTTTCCACATTTTCAACTTTGTTAGACTGTGGGTTACAGCTGCTTCATACTCACTTTTCTCAAAAAATCAATCAGATGTCTCATAGAGAGGAAAAGATGTGCCACCTCTTGCTAGGAACCTGTGAATCTAATTGAATCTAGGTAAATTTAAGTGATCATATGAGGAACTTAATTTATGTTGTGTATGCTCTGAGGAGGTAGGAAGAAAGTAATTCCCATAACTTAAAACTTCCTTAAACAATCTTTCATCATTGGCACCACTTAGAGTCCAGCCTTGTCAAGCTTTATATGTTACTGTGCTGAATGATAGTACCAGATCTGTATATGTCTCGATAATCAAAATGTAAGGATTTCACACTCATCATCTAGCAAATTAAAACTTATTGTTCTTAGTGCTCAGTTCATATTTGCACAGTATCTCCTAATGCTAAGAGGTTCCCTGATTGTTAAGAGCAGTGTTATATATATCATTTGTAGTTATCCACAAAAGTAAGTCTTACAGGGTGACAATAACATCAGTGCCATTTTTTTCAGCCACAAATGTTCAAAGACAAAATACTGAATATATGAAGCAAAGGCTACAGCATAGTTAGGCTATTGGGCAGAAAGTAGGCCGTACTAAAAAGCCTCCTTTTATTATAGTAAATGTGGCTGACCAACTTTCTCAAGGTTTTCTGAGTTTTAAAGGTCTTAATGCAAATTTTCAGCAATATTCACTAAATTTGTAGTAATATGCTTAGAATAATGCATGTGGCAAAAATGCGTTGAAAGGGATGCTCACTGAGAGCCCTAATGGCAAATGACAACAATGCTGACAATTACCACTTTAAAAAGTGTATCTCTGCTGTTTATTCCTGCGACGTTTTTGCTGATGGGTATATTTTAACTCAGTCCGAAAAGAATTGTGTTATCATAAATGTTATTAGGGAGCAGGTAATAGATATTTCTGTGCTCTCAGTACTAATTAAATGATCTTACATTTGCAAATAAAATGTGCTTTTAACCTACATTAACCCATCTTAAAACCATCGTAATTACTTTCCTTTCACGAGCTGCATCTCTTTAATTTCATTAGCTTCATCTTTCTTCAAGTGAGCATTTTTATTTATGTTCTATTCTACCTATTCTGGGTTGTCTATAAACAGAGGACTTGAAAGAAGCATTCACTTGCATACATTGTAAAGCTTAACACTGAAGTTTCACTAAAAATTTTTCCTATATGAATTATTTAGTTGACTGAAATATAAGGAAATATATGCCTGCCTTTTGTAAAAATGTGCTGAAAAATTCTGTGTAACGGATATAGCAACGTGTCAATACTGAAGTGACAGGCAGAAATAGCCACATTGCACAATTTTTATCTCAAATGAGTGAACATGCAATAAAGAACGCTTTACAGTTTCAAAATGCAAAAAAAAACCCCACCAACATTCATTTTTTTCCCTATCGGACAATGCGCTCCCTTCTATTAAGTCACAGAGAAGTTGACAGATTGCTCTTGTATGACTTTAGAAGGCAGATCATTTAATATCCTTAATTTTATCGTAAACCTGTCTTTGCCACCCTTAGCCTGGGTCATAGAGTCAGGAACAGACAAAGGTTCTTCAATTCTAGTAGGTCTGCAGCTATCCGATTTGTTACATGACCACATTAATCCATGCAAATTCCCCTGGTGAACCTGTATTTTAAGCAGGCAGCATCATATCACCCTTCCCAGATACAGCAACTATTTTCCATAATGTATGGAAATTCTATAAGATGCAATCAAAGTGTGCTTGAAAAAGCACATTACCATGCATACCACATATGAATTATCAAACAAACAGTATCATTAGTTCATTTTCTCTTTTTTTTTTATTAAAAAAAAAAGAAGAGCTGTATCAGTTTTATAATCAGCAATGGAAAATCTTAACTTGCAGTTCTTTTCTGAAACTTGGCTAGCATGACTTTTTAGAAGGGAATATTGGAAATCTGATACTGTGTGGTGGAACACACCAGGTAAAACACTGGCTAGCATTACAACAGTACAGCAGTACGACGAAGCAGAGAGAGACAAGGAAATTTTAGGCAAATGTTGCACAGCCAGCTCCCATCCATGTCACCAAGTTACAAGGTGTGGCTTGGTATCAGCTGCTTGTAACAGCTGTTCCAGGGTGTGTATTGTTAATGGGTGTTGAGGAGAAGAGATATTTTCAGGTGTGTCTTAAGAACGAGACCAGCTAGAGCTGTGCATAAAAACATGAGGCTCAAGTATCTAATTTGTTTATAAACTGTGATAGATGGTGCAGCAGATGGATACTGGATGATCATAGATGATACTGCACGTAATGGTTATCAGGTACCAGCAGCTCAATTTCCAAATCGGGGGAAATCTTTTCTTTACCAACACTGAAAATCATCTTTACAAAACAAGTCAGAAATAAGGAGAAATCATCTCACTGCATTTATCTCCTGGTCTCTGGGAAGCTTGTGAGGCTGATTCTGCTATTATATACCTTTTTCTAGTCTTCTCTTTCTGTGTGAAAAGTAAATGAAATGTCAATTTTTAGATTTTGATTCCTTTGATGATTTATAAATCATAGAATCTTAGAACGGTTTGGATTGGAAAGGACCTCAAAGATCAGCTAGTTCCAACCCCCTGTCATGGGCAGGGACACCTTCTACTATATCAGGTTGATCAAAGCCTCATCCAACCTGGTCTTGAACCTATAGGGATAGGGCATCCATCACTTCTCTGGGGAACCTGTTACAGTGACTCACCACCCCCACAGTAAAAAATTCTTCATTAATATCTAATCTAAATCTACCCTTTTACAGCTTAAAACCATTATCCTTCTTCCTGACATTGCAGTGCCTAATAAAGAGCTTCTCTGCATTTTCCTGTAGGCCCCCTTTAAGCAGTGGAAGTCTGCTATAAGTTCTCCCTGGAGCAGTCTCTTCTCTTGGTTAAACAAGCCCAACTCTCTCATTCTGTCCTCGAGGATGAGGAGGTTCTCCAGCCCTCCTCTGGACTTGCTTTAACAGATCCATGTACTTCCTGTGCTGAGGACTCCAGAACTAAACACAGTACTCCAGGTGAAGGTTTGCAAGAGATGAGTAGAGGTGGAGGGAAATTATTCAGAAAAAAAAAAATAGACGGTGTTTGGATTGGATCATTACAGAATTCAATTCCAGGAATTTGGACTACAAATGAGGTTTACACTGAAGAAAATAGTTTTGACTGTAATCTTTGGCTTAGGTTTGAACTAGCCAAAATGGCTGGTAAAATTGGTATTTAAAAATGGCAACAAATTTTGCCTTTGCTAGAGTTGATGACCTTCGCAGAAGCTGGTGGCACGCTTCTTTCCCTGACCCCTCAAGCTAGTGGGTTGTAAACTGTTTTCAGAAACAACTCTCCAGTGAGTTATTAGGCAGCAGTAGTGCTCATTCCTTGTTTAATAGAGTGCAATTATATTATTTGAAAAAAAAAAAACAGTTACAGGAATTTTTTCCATATATATCGTATGTTTGAAAGCCAGTATTCAACATGGAGACACAAAAAACCAGAAACACAAACTATTAATAATTACATTAGAAAAATGAACAAATAATCTTATTAAACATGAAGTTAATCATTCTTGTTTGTCAACTGTAAAACAGTAACAAACCAACTGAATATCAGATCTCAGTATTGTTTTAACAGCATCCTGATATTAAATTCCGCTAAAAGCTCTGCAGATATAGTGTAATCTTACCTAATAACAGAGTGTATTTCTCTGAGAAAATACTAGAAAAAAACAAGGCCTTCTTTTCAGTTCTCAAAACCATCCATTTCTAGATATCCTTTTAATGATTTATGTAGAATTGAAACTTCCTTTAGAAAAGGAAATTATTTCATATAGTCAACATCTTTAGATTGATTCTGATGTTGTCTAGAATAAGTGATACTGTAATAATGAGAAGCTGCTTGAAAAAGTTTTGGATGTTTCATACAGCTTTAGATGAAGGTTCTGTCATAGAGGATCCAGCTCTGTTTTTAGCGTTCATTTGCAGTATTAATGGAAATTTTAAAGTGATGCAGGAACTGAAAACAAGTATGTTCTGCACATGAACAAGTCATAGGTCTGAAATAATGAGTATCCACAGCAGAGCAGAAGTTCAAACTGACAGTTTTCACTGACAGCAGCTATGAAATGAGCACAAACAGAATAAAGGTGTGTGGTCATTTTGCAATAACAGGTGACTTAAATGAAGAATCCTAGAAACATTATATAGCAGAATGTTTCTACAATGAAATACTAAAATTCCAATTTCAGTTGTTCTGATTTGTAACCTGGATTAATTTTTATGCTTGTGATGCATAATTTATTTCAAGATTTTTTTGAAGAAGATGGATTGGAATATGTTTTATATTTATCACAGTAAACCTTGGCGGCTGAGTCACAGCTAAGTTCTGTAATGTTTTCTGGAACTTTGAGCTGAAATTCAATGGGATCTTTATGCAATATGGAGAATAAATATCTAAGTCAGAAATAAAGACTGCTCTTTTCATTTAACTTTCCTTACTGATATAAAAAGATCATCTGGATCTTAATACCCATCTATGACGGTATTTTATGATTAATTTCAGACCTATGTGATGCTGTCACGGTTTTCAGATGCAACTTCTATTTTTTATTGCAAACAGATGAGGTAGAGATAATCTCTCTAGTTTCCCAACAAGCAAGAACGGTGTTTCTAGACTACGGTTCATGTAGAAGACAGGCACTCTGAGCTCATGTAGAAAAACTGCAGGTGGAGAGGTGACAATGGGTTTTATTAATTTCAAAATAGATTGTTCATTGCTGATCCTATTTTTGTGATGCCTGAAGATGCACTTCCATACCTGCAAATTAAATTAATTGAAGAGGACTGCATACAGATTTTTAAAAAACAAACACTGACAGCTTTCGCTTCCTAAATTTTAACAGTTCTTTATCATTCCGTTTAACAAAAGTCTAAGACAGGATGCTGAAGCATTTTAACACATAAATCCACAAAATACATTTTCATTACTGAACAACAGCAACAACAAAAGTTGAATAAAATCTCTAAGATTCTGTATGAGAAACAACTAGTTCTTTATAGTCCCTGCTGTCACAAAAAGCATGGAAATCACTCCAGTACTTCAGGCCTAGTGCTGAAAGCTGAGTGTCTGTACTCACTCGTTTGAGCTGGGCATCTACAAAATCTTTCTTCAGCTACCACCAGATGCACACAGTATCTTCTGCTTTGACTTTCTAGTCCTTGGAGAACTGTCCAATCAAGTATACAGCTACCTATACCAGCTTCAGGTATATGCAATTCAGGAAATGTTTTAGAACACATCAGTCAGAGGTTGTTTCATAGGTCTAGGGAGCAGACAGGCATGGTAGTCTTACGCTTGTGTGCTGGCTGATGTTTTCTTGAATTCTTGCAAAAAGGGAAATCAAGTTTCAAATATTTTTTGCCTTATTTGAATAAAAGACTGAATCCAGGCCTATAGTTGCCTTAGTACGCTAAACCTAGGAGTAAAAGTTCTGTTTTATCTAAAAGAGTTTCATTAATAACCAGGACAGTTGTTATAATTAGCGCTTCCCGATATAATACGGGAAACAATTTTCTCACTCTCTCTCTGATTTGTTTTAACAAACATTCTCAAAGATTTTACAAAACAATTTGTACAATACAGAAAACTGAACAGCTCAATGTAAACAATAGTAGAGAAAAATTCACACCTTTAATTACCACTTACCTGTGCTTACTTCCTGTGATTCTTCTTTCTGCAAATATTTTTTATTTTCACTTAGAGGAAAAGCCGTGACTCACACAGCACTGCATTATGAAATGTGTCATTACTCCATCTTCTCCAGCATTTTCATACTTACTTTTACATTTTTGTATTAATCTTCTCAATCTGTTTGAATAGTAACTATCAGGTTAGTTATTACTAAAAGTCTAGAACCTGCTATAGCAATTACAGCATTATCCTGAAAAAGCTGTGAAGATAACTAATTTGCAAGCTGAGATCTGTTCAGTCGCTATTATAGAAAATCTGAGGATCTGTGAAAATAAGATTGTGGCATCACTACCTATCTCTTTTTACATTTTATGAGGTATGCTGTTTAAAAAGTTCCATATTTTGTTGCAATCAGACAAGCAGATTAATTCCATTGAGTTTCTGATTATGTAACATGCATGCTATTTCTTTGATTTATAAGGATACAGATACCAATGTAAAGACATTGTAAAAAAAATCAAAATACTAGGCCAAAACAAATAATTTTTCAAATGTCTTCAGCGTAGCTGCCTCATGATGGGTATTTAAGCAATGGGCATCAATATCATCATGGTATATGTGGATTTTGTCCTTAAATCCCATTAATACTGATAGGAGTTAAGTCCATAAATCCCCATCTATCACTGTAAGAATATAGTCTTTGTCTCTCATTTTTGCATGAATCTGCAATTTACTAACTCTTACAGAAATAAATACAGTCAACATTAGAATAACTGTACAGTGAACCTGAGTTAAGAAAATGAAGAATTCTCAGATTTGTTGCTAATTTTTGTTCTTGAGACTAATAAATATGAGTTGGGAAAGCTCTTTGGTACAAACAAGAAGCAGTAACCTTGAAATTATTTATTTGAATAAGTTTGAGTTATTTTGGTATCATTTAAAAATCCAGTTCTCTTCTCAGGTCTTCATTCTATTCTGAATACTTGGTACTTCCAGAGCTGGGAGTGCGTTTTTAATTACAAGAGCCAAAGTAATCACTCAGCATGAAAGAGCTGTGCATTCAGATTTTTTGTACATCACGACCACACTGCAAATAGGTATCATAAATCATATCCAAAGAAGATGAAGCCATGTTATAATACTTTAAAATTAAAAGCAGCATTTTACAATTTATTGGAAGACATTATAAGAATCAGTTTTCTATATAACCTTTTTACTTTTCCACAGATAACATACAGTATACTATCAAATATGGCCATCAACAGCTGGTAGAACAAGAGACACTATAAAACTGTGATTCAGGTTTTAATTTTTTTTAAAAGCCATTATGATCACAGAAAAGTGTGTGCCGATATGCATTTTTTTACTGACTTGCCCTTCCCTATATCATTACTGGCATTACCATGATAGTGCCAGATCTTCTTTGTTCCTCTTAAATCCTAGATTCAAATGCCAATTTACATGATAGTAAAATTCAGCATCTCTGAGACTATTTAGTTCCTTCAATACCACAAAACCCCTGTATGACTTCAGAATCTGTCTCATTTATCATATAGACCTAAGTAGGCCCAATCATTTCCTACAGCACAGAAACTGGGTTCTGTATCTTCTCACAAATCCCAAAGCACTCTCCTATTTCCCTTCAACTGGTTAACCCGAGGAGTGCTACGCTGCCATCTAGATTCACCAGACAAATGTGTCTAGACAGGGATCTAAAATCCAAATTAAGGGTAATCTCTGCTCCTCTGTCTCTAGTTCTGCGCTTTGCAGAGGCTTCTATATTCACAGCTTCATCCAGAGTAATAACATTATTTCCCAGCTTAGCAAAATGTAAAGAAAATGTTTCAGATTTATTCCTGTGACTACTCTTCTAGTATGACTGTGGAATTAGAAGTCACTGTATTTGAGATCTATCAAAATTAGGTAAGGATTGCTTGTTCAATGGATAACCTCTACTTCCACCTCCCTCATCATGTACCTAGTGGAAGCCCATGAACTTGATATTCTTCTCTTTTTTCCTTGCTACTCATCTGTACCCACATGTACTGGTTCACAAAGTTAATGTCTTCATGAAAGCAGCTGATCAGCAAATTAATGTTGAATAGAGTTTGTACCTCTTCAAGTTTTATTTAGTTGCCTTAGTGCATTTGCTGATTTTAAAGGTGGCCTTGATAATCCCTAAGAGCCCACGGGATATTTAAGCTGGTAGACATATCATAGGATTGCAGGAGATCAGCATCATTTTGAACCAGCAGCCAAAAGGCAGAATATCTCAGGGCTTTTCAAATGCCACCAGATGTCTTTATGTAGATAAACAAATTTTTCTTTTTCTCCTCAATACTGGGACAGTTCAATTCCACATTAATTTTTATAGGTTGCCATGACATTAGTGTAGAACCTCTAAAACAACATGATTTTCCTGACAGACTCCTTGGTGCTCTTTGTGCTTATCAGGAAATTTAAAGACAACCCCTATCTAAGCAACTTTGTTTAAAATTAGAGATATATCACTTTACACAGCCCATTTTAGCAGGTGTTAAGCTGCTGGAGGTAGAGGACAATACTGCTAAACTTGAACTAGTTGAGCTTTACCTTTGATTTTATCATATTTATCCTATACTAGACAATGTCATATTTACCTACCATCAGAAGAAGGAGTACAGCAAAAGTTAGGATGGCATTCCCAAATTCCTTTTTTGCTCTAATTACATTTCCCTGAGGAGAGGAAACAGAGAATGATTTCAAAGATATGTTTCCAACAAAGATTTCTACAATTGGCCCATTCAGTGACTCATTGCAAGCAGTGAGATTCTAACAAACAAGATGTATTAGTGCCAGCATGGAATATAGCACATGAAAAATTCATCTGAACAAATGAATAATCTCAGAAAAACTCAGATTTTCACTTAGCAAGAAATACTTTCTGGTATTAGAGCCAAAACATCTTCAGGGACACATTGTTTGTCTGCAGGGAAAAAAACAGAATCTTTTGTCAACTGACAAGAAGGCAAAGATCAGTGAAGACAGAAGCTTATTGCATGATGTTTGTTCATGTAATTGTCATGTTCATTTTCATCTAATCCCTTATACTACTGCTTTAAAGTGCAAACATTTTAAAAGTCCCTGAGCTACAGCTTAAAAAAGCAATTACGTTGAACAAGTTGCAAAATGTGATTTTAGTGTAATGCATTGGGAGTTGGGAACACACAACTTCCATTAAGAATGGACGTAGTATTTTCAATCCGTGATTAATAAATATTCTAAGATATGCAGTAAAAATTGTGACAAGCATTATTATACAGGATGTCAGTACTGAGTTTATCTTTTTTTTGAGAGTGAACAGTCTAGATATTAACAAGCTTTGACTTTCGATATGATGATTATTTGTGAGCACAGAAATTAAAATCCAGACATTGCTACTGATAATAAACCAAAAAAACACTAGAATTGACTATACCTGTCCATTTTGCAATGTTTTCATCCTAAAACCTATGGATTTTGTACTACATTTTTTGAATTCAACAGATTTTGAAAGTTTTGTAGTAAAAATAAGGGAATCAGAAGCTAAAAATCAAGGAGTCCTCACAGAAACTTCTTCCTTTATTCTTCTTTTAGCTATGGGTTGAATGACAAAGACTGAAAGCTCTGAACTAATAAGCATCCTGTAAGTGTTCCTATACTTTCAGTAAAGGAAAGACTGAACTGGAGTAGAGACAGAATATTTCTCATCCTCCAGACCATTAGCACTGATGGTGATTATTACTGAATCCAGAAGTAAAGAAAGCAAGCAACATTTGTCTGTCCCAGGCAGAACATTAATCGAGGCTGTACCGCATCAGAATCCAAGGTTATAAGAGCAGGTGACACACCTAGGAAGAGTACTTGGTGCACAAGGATTGTATATACTTATTTGCTGAACTTTGAATTTTGATTTTGGAAGAGACTCTGAGACATCTGATATTAAAGGTAGCAATTTTGAAGTCCTAGTGTTAGCTAGATCTTTGCTAAATAATTGACTTCAATATGAGTATTGCTGGCTTGTTATTGGAGCTAAACTCTGCAGAGAAATTAAGAAAAATTTAAATAAAACTTTAACAGAACTATTCACAGGATACGCACCTAGGCGCTTAGGAGTTCCAAATCATGAAAAGCAAAAGGAAAAAAAAAACAAAAACCACCCCCTCCCCCCAGAAAAGAAAAAACAACCCACAACAAACCAGAAAATTTGAAAATATTAATGAACACCTTAAAATCTGCTTTTATACATCTGTGGACAAAGAAAGAGAAAGCTCTTCATCCAAAATCCATCAACAATCTCTTCTGAATAGCTCAAATAATTTCCTAAAGCTTCCTGAGATGAGAGGCAAGTTAGCCCTCACCCAAATCCCCAAACCATCTGGTCTGTCCTACTTAATAGAGGGGGTAGGAACACCCACCATTTTCAATGGAAACTAACAGGCATTAGTGCTCATCCTCAGCCCACAAGGAGTCAGTTCTAGAGATCTTAATCACTATCAAATGCTCAGCCAACCAACCTGAGGCAGGACTAGACAGGAAATTTTTCCAGGTCTTTGTGTATGGAACTGCATACTTGCCTTTATATAGAAAAATTGCAAGAGTTGCAGGATTAGAAGGAAAAAGTGCAAGATGAAGGTTTTTTCCTAAGGCCCATTAAAGAAGAGATTTGATACTGAGAGAGGAATCCTCTGGAAACTTCACAAAGTTACTTCTTACTGAAGGAGTGGCACAGTACTGCAGTTGGACACAGTGTTTCTATGGGTTCTGCAATTCCAGAGTGGTAACAATAAGGTCATCCTCACTTTTACCCACAGCCAAAATCAGTTCTGGATTCCACCTATGGAATCATCCAGGGACAGATCATCAGGAAGGATTCTGTGAGTCAAACTCCTTATAGTCAACAATGTACCTACATTGCTTCTCATAATGAATGCCCTACAGCTATTTAGTACAGAAAAGCATATTCTTAGAGATGTTTGGCATTAGTCAAATGACTAATTTGATGTGAGATTTGACGTGTCAATTAAAGTTAAGTACTCAGCGATCAATTTAAATCACAGTTAATTTCTTTTTAGCTGCTATGGTAAGTCTCTGACAGATTAATGAGTTACAGTAAATGATGGAGCATGGAGTCTGTTGCAAGTTTTTTCACTCATTAATTGAACTGCCAAACAGCATAGATAAATGCAGTATCCTTGCTGCAGTTCAGATCTGTAATAACACAAAGATGTAACAAAAAATAAGAAGAATCTCCTTATATTAAAAATAAAATATGTCAGTGAAAGAATTAACAGTGTTTATTGGTATGATAAGTGGAAGGATAAGTCATTCAGTCCAGTCTAAATTCTTTGATAATTACAGATGTTCTTGTCCTTAGATTTAAAACTAAGTGTCTAGTGTTTGCCCTTCAATATATGTAGGGATGGCAATCGAATTGTCAACCAAGTCATAATACAAGTCCTCTATATTATTGGTTTTAAAAAAGTCAGACATTTCCTGTCTAACCTCACAGAAGTCCAGACCTATATCATGTGTTTCTACATTTTCTTCTATATATTCTTTTTCCAAACATGACTACAGATGAGACCCTACTTCAAATCATCTCAGTCATCATGGAATTCCAGTTATTAAACGTGAAGAAATACATGAGAGTCCATCATATTTCACAAACTATATTTACATTTCTCAAATGTCACTGTGAATTTCAAGGATCTTTGCCAGCTTTGATTTTGCAGTGCCATTGGTTACCTACATGGAAAATGACTCACCAATTCAAGAGGCTTACTTAAATTTAAATACTTGAGTTTCTATACTAGGGAAATTTCATGAAAGACATGTTGAAATCATTAACTGAATACCTTTGGGTCCACTTTGAATTTTTCAGATATGCAAAGGAAAACTTAAGAAACTCCATCAATTTACCCAAAGTAATTGGGCTACCTAAAGTGCAGCCACTGTGCTTGGGGCCAGTGAACAAATTTAAAAAGAAAGATGTTATTATCATGAAGTACTAGTATGCCATAGGGCATCCTGTCTGATTAGACTTATCAAGGCAGAAATTAAAAGCATGTCAAATTGCATGTTTTTCAGAGACTTAGCAATTTCAGAAAATCTCAACAGTAAAAATTAAAACTATTAATGTGTTCTATAACATGGCAGCTTTTTAATGTACATCAGTGAGAATGAGAAAGCAAACTTGAGAGACAAGACAACAAACAATCCGTATCCATCAAGTCCCCATATTTTACCAAATACTCTCATTCCCTATGCATGATAAATTCAATAAAACAAATAGCCCACTGTACTTACAGTAGTTACAAAATTATACTTAATTTGAAGTGGTTCTTCAATACATTGGTTACTTTTTAAGGCCAGGATTCACTTGGGTCTTATTTTTCATACTGAAATAATTTAAATTATTCCCTGTTCCCCCATACTGCTAGTAGTTCCCTTTAGTTCTGCCTTCCTTTCACTCTGGGTCACCCTGCTGGTTTTCATTTCTGACTTCAGCCTTCATGTGAGCAAGTCTGCCCAGTACATATGTGGCAATTTCTTAGTTACAGACGGTCATATTCAACTTTCATTACAATGAAGTAAATTCCACTCTATGACAATGTCTACAGAAAGCTTTTCCAGCGTTATGTCAAATAACCTGTTACCAATAGCTATAGAAACTTGGAAAGGGAGAAATCTAACTATTGGGGGGCTATTAGTCTGTGCAAGAGTATAATCTACAAATGTGAGCCTTGCTCTTTCTTAATTTTCAAGAGCATTTTCAAGTACATGTAGTTACTAAAATTAGTAAAAATAGGTTCAAACAACTCTGCATTTTTCATATATATCCGTGGAAACATAATGAACAAATTTTTATATATTACACTTCAGTAAATGCATCTGCTTTCTATGCTATTTTCTACAACTTCACTCAAAACTCAAGTTTCAATACAGATCTTTAATAGACATGAACAAAAAAATGCCATACTTATCAGTTTAAAACAAAATTCTTCACAAGAAGATAGTACCTTTAAATTTCTTTAACTTACTCTTAGCAGTGTTCTAAGTCCATAAGATTTCCATGTTAGAATCATAGAATCATAAGGTTGGAAGAGACCTCTGAGATCATCAAGTCCAACCATGCCTGCCTCCCTGCTAAACCATATCCTTAAGAAACTCATCAACCTGTCTTTTAAACACCTCCAGGGATAGAGACTCCACCACCTCCCTGGGCAACCTGTTCTAATCTCTGACCACTCTTTCAGTAAAGAAATTCTTCCTAAGGTCCAGTTAAAATCTACAGTGAGCTAGAACAACTAAAGCAAGAATCATATGACTACATTATGCAAAAGACAAAGCTGGATTTGACTTAGATGGACAATAGTCAAAATTAGTATTTTGAACTGCAATAGGTAAAGCTCTAAATGATTCTTCATTTATGCACTAAAGTTTGATTATTTGGTTCAAATGACAGCATTCAAAAGTTATGAGAGCTGGTGACAGGCAATGTTCAAATGTAGTTCATATTTTGGAAATTTGCTTTTATGTATCTCTCTCAGATCTAGAAGAATTCCACATAAAGTGCCTATTAAAAATACATTAAAGAAATCAGTGAGATTCAGAAAATGAATAACTTGAGGATTTGTGCCCTCTAGCTATATTCTGTGTGCTATGGAAATATAGCTCTACCTGTATCATTATAATGAAGAAGAAATCGACATATTCTGCAAGTATTTTAGATTTCACTGTGTGCTTAAAAATGCTAATCAAAATCTTAGTACTGGACTCCTTAATGGCCTCTGCCTTAGCACGGACAGCAGAGAGCAGTTACCTGATTTCCCAGTTTTTGATTATTGAGCCCTATGAAGCAAATGAACAGTACAATGATCCTCTAAGAAAGTTCACCCTGTGGTTCACCCTGGGTTTTGAAAGACAGTGGAGCATGTGCAGATCCATAAATCAGCCTCATTCTCTAGAACCAGGCAAAGCAGTTGTTCAGAAGATGATAGCCTCAAGGTTATAGAAGTGGTTGTGGAAGTCATCACAACTTAAATGACCATTTCTCTCTTCCCTCAAGAAACCTTCCCAGCACAGAATTATTTGAGTTAGGAGTCACCCCTCTGGGCAAGTAGTATGTGACAATAGTAATCGTCTTGTAGGAAAACAAATTAATTCTGGCAGTTTAATTCTGGTCAGTGTGTTTGCATCAAACAACACTACTCGTTTAAAGCATTTAAGCTTTATGCTTGCAATGCGCAATTATAAACTAAGATAAAAAATAGAATACAATAGCAGTCAAATGTAACTTTTTGCTTTTGATAGATTAAGAATTTTCTAAGTGAATAATGAGAGCCAATTTAAAAGGGACTTTTCAGGACAAAGAACAATGAAAAACAGTTTCAATTGATTCGATGAATAATTTAACTAGGATTTTTTTCATCTTACAAACTGGAAACAATTTAAACCAATAAACTTTAGGCAAACAGCCATGCAGAATAACTTGATATAACCTGGAGCACATTCCTCTATTTGTCTTCCTCTATTCATTTTCATTTCAACTTTCTGCTATACTTTTTCCCTGTTCTATCTTACATGTATTAGAAGTTCCTTACTCTGTACCAAGGATGTCAAACTCATGGGGGGTCACCTCAGCCAGTTCCTGCAGCATAACACCCCCTGCACACGTGACCGGTGCTGGTAGGAGCGCAGGGGCAAGGAACTCGGCACTGCCACTGGGGAGAAACAAGGTGCCAGACCAAATAAAACAAGGTGGAGGGCTGGATTTGACCCATGGGCTGGGAGTTTGTCACCCGTGCTCGTAAGTAATCAGATTTGTAAACTCATAATACTCTACAAAGAAAAGTAACATAAAGAGACATGTTTCAGGTTATACAAATTAAAAGGTAAAGCATGGATTTTGATGAAGTATAGATAAACTCCTGAGAGCTGCAGTTCTCCCGCTCAGTGCCCCAGGCTTAAAGCTAATGTTTCTTTCAGTGCAATGATTCCACATGTTGGGACAGGCAATAGCATTGTCACTGCTCCCACATGCTGCTTCTTCCTGGCCTTCTGATTTTTGACAGACATTTAGAAGGGGAACCAATGCTACATGGTTTCCGGAAAATCATGCAAAGAGATAAGGGTATTTCAGGGGATATTATGGCCTCTTGCTGCATGGAAGGCACAAAAAGCTCAGTTCTATGAACACTGAGGGACAAGCTTGTCTAAGGGTTTTGGTGTATGATAGAAAACAAAAAAAATCATTTCTACGTCTGTAAAGTGCAGATTCCTGGCTCTGGTTTCATTGTACCCTGCCCTGCTGCTAGTTATGAAAAATACCAACAACCTCTCTTAAGAAATTTTTACAGCTCTTGATGCTGTACCAACCATAATGAAAAAGAAGGGAAATGTCTTTCAGTTCTTTTTTGAAAGTGGGTTTAACATATTAATTAACGTTATTTTTTTAAAAAGTAAGAAATTACTTAAAAAATCCTATGCTTTTTTTCCACCTGGAATTTAGTGTTATATACTTCCATTTGGCCAGAGAGGCTTTTTCATTTCTGTCAAAAACAACTATCTAAAATAATTTCTTTCACCAGGTGTGCTTTTCCAGTTGCTGGCTTTGTATTGAAAATTTGTGAGTTTATATGAATATGTAATCCTCTACTGGGACTTTCTCTATATGATATGCAGTATTTTCTAATTATCAAAAAACAAATGCTTGATAAGCATGCTTTTATCATATTTGGCTACCCATATTCTAGCTGAGTAATTAAATTGACCAAAACAACAGGATGCTAAAGATAAAAAAAAGTATTTCTCATTAGTAAATATTGCATATTGAAGTTCTGTTGTCTTCTATTGTGTCTGTTGAATGATTCTAGCAATTGTATGGCTACAGATCCCAAGTGTGTAGCCATACAAAGACACAGTGATGAGGCTTACAGGTTGGTAGTTCCCAGGGTCAAACTGTAGGGGTAGAGTTATACAGAGATATATGAACTGTACTCAGAAGTTGAATTTCCTTAGCTTGTGATTTTTTCAATTGCCCTGAAATGCATCTTTATTCTTATCCATTATGTCTCCATGAATACAAATAGGTATCATGCTGGCATTCAGCTAAGTAATTCTTTTGTCATCCACAGATGGACAGCGGATTACATGGCTAAGAAATGAAATAAAAGCTAAATCCCTATGCTTGATAAAGCTTTGCTTGTTTTCTCTTTCATTTAGGATTACCGGGTGAACATCTTTCTCCGTCAGAATTGGAATGATCCACGCCTCGCCTACAGTGAATACCCAGATGACTCTTTAGACTTAGATCCATCCATGTTGGATTCAATTTGGAAACCTGATTTGTTCTTTGCTAATGAAAAAGGTGCCAATTTTCATGAAGTTACAACAGATAACAAGTTGTTGCGAATTTTCAAAAATGGAAATGTACTTTATTCCATCAGGTGAGTCTCTAATCAAATGATTTTTTTTCAGATAAAAGCTCGAAAAATATACCTAAGAATTGCTAAAGGATATATTCAGTTACAAGTCATGTAGAACTACTACTAAAGTAGTTGTGAGTTTTGAATACAGGACTTCAATCATTCCTGTTCATTGTTAATGCTAAAAGAGAAAATTATTCATCATCAGGCATGCACATAATAAAAAGAATCTTTCCCATCTTAAAGCACAGATATTGAGCCTAGAGGATCTTGGGCATTTTCACAGTGTAAGCAATGTTGGAGTATTACAATCTGAGCTGGTCTATGTGTGAGTTTCAAATTCTGTAGCCTCCAACATCATAACAATCCAATGTTATTTGTTTTTCGCCTTTTTGGATATTGCAGTTGCAATGACTCATTTGAGGAACCGTGACATTTTAAATGATAGTTCACAGTATCACAGTATCATAAGGTTGGAAAGGACCTCCGAGATCATCGAGTCCAACCTATAACCCAACACTAACACCAACACTAACACCAACCCATCATCTAAACCATGGCACTCAGTGCCTTATCCAGTTTCCCCTTAAACACCTCCAGCATTGGCATTCCAATGGCCAATCACCCTTTAGTTCTCTTACTGTTGGAGATGGAGAGAAAAGTGGAACGTAACCTTTTGAAAAAGTTTAAGAAACTGTAAGCAGCAATCATAAGTATTGAGAAAATCTAGTTATCCTACTTCTTTTCTCTTTTCCCCACTTTGCTTTTATTAATACAGACATTGGTAAGCACTTTACCACTATCTTCAAAAGCCTGATCTAATGAAAACCACATTGAATATAAGTGTACTAATGCCCCATCAGAGATGATATAGATTTGATATTAATAGTGACATACTTACTCAAAATGTTACATTTTTCAAAATAAATATACCTCTTATCTACTTGCTGTTTTGCTTTGAATGGTTATAGAATACTGCATTAATGGGTAATAGGACTTTTTTTAAGAGATATCAGAAATCTGTAAAATAGTTTGTATACTAAGAGAAAAAGAAAACATTGTGGCTTGTGTGGATGTATCAGCGGCAAGGGGTTCTCCTTCCTCCCTCCTTCCATTGCAAGTGGGCAGCATCTTGTCAGCTTACACAGGGAGAAAATGTTGGGTTAAAATTCCTGCAAGCATTTCACCTCCAAAAGGAGGTTAGTCTGCCAGTCTGGGAACATAACCATTCTTCAGTGTCACAACATATTCTGTCACTAGAAACAGATGGAAAGCCAGTAAAAAAAGCATTCCTTTTCTGGATCCAGGTAGAAAGTAGAACTAAATCAATTATCTTCAAGCTGTCTGAGTCATCCTAAGGGTCATTGGCAGTTGTTCCATTCTAGTCAAATAACTCCTCCTCCTTGCCCTGCTCCCTCCAAGTACATACCACACAGAGTACAGTCACCACCACTTAACTGAAACAAGTTTGGACTGCAGCTTCAAGTCCAGGGTCATATGAAATGGCATAAAACCAAACAATCATGAGACACATTATAATATTACATATAAACCATTGGCTGTGGTGAAAGTAGATGTCAGATAGCTCCTGTGTTTCTTATAGAGCCAGAAAACTTATGTTGCCATGATTTAATTGAGAACTAATACAATTTCTGACACAGATATAGAAACATTCAATTGGCATCTAATTGAGTCATTATGTGAATTTGAGTCAGATAAGATTTTGATGAGGGGAGACATGCCAATAGCTAATGTGCTGATATTAATAGGAAAAAAAATATTTCTAAATTCACATTTTCCTTTTCTTGCCAAATGTCTTCTCCTCCCCTAACTGCATTAGAACAATCCAGACAAAAAAAAAGTTCCAGTTCCTGATTAAATAAATACTTAATGCAAGATACTAAAATATTTACCGAAGCACAAAGTAAAGTCCAGGTGGCTCTTCTCTGAAATGACTTCACATATTACTAGCCTACAAGTAACATTTCACAATAGGAACCATTTTTAATAGCATGGGAATAGTTCCCTCCTCAGGCTGTCTTCCTTCAATGCTGTCACCGGCAGGCTGAACAGAAGTTATAGCAACAAAGAGTCAAGAAACTCTGGAGAAGAACGAAGTACGGTCAAAGGAATATACGGCCATGCCTGTCTGCTTCCTACTGCCTGCTCCCCTTTAGCCCCAATGCCAAAAATGGGTTCAAGAGAGACAGACTGGAGAATTACCATTCAAGAAAAATCCTTATGTGTAAGGAATTGAAATCAAGCCTCTCAGGTTTCTGGAGAATATTCTACCAACTGAACTGATAAATAAATATGGGGCAAAATTTTCACACAAGATATTTTCTAGCAAGGAAGGCGCAATCATGGCCTTGAATGATGAATGGGTACCTAAATATGGTCAGTGAGAGAAAACATAGATTCATAGAATTGTTTAGGTTGGAAAAGACCTTCAAGGTCATCAAGTACAACCATTAACCTAACACTGCCAACTGCACCACTAAACCATGTTCCTGAGTGCCACATCTGCACATCTTTTAAACACCTCCAGGGATGCTGACTCATTCTCTTGCCTGGGCAGCTGTGCCAGTGATTTACATTCCTTTTGGTGAATAAATTTTTCCTAATATCCAGTCTAAACTTCCCCTGCTGCAACTTGAGGCCATTCTTTTCCTATTTCTTGTTACTTGGGAGAAGAGACCAGCTTCCACCTCACTACAACCTGCTTTCAGGTCGCTGTGGTGAGGTTTTCCCCCAACCTCCTTTTCTCCAGACTAAACAACCCCAGTTCCCTCAGCCACTTCTCGTAAGACTTGTTCCCTAGACTGTTCACCAGCTTTATTGCCCATCTTTGCACACACGCCAGCAGCTCAATGTCTTTCTTGTAGTGAGGGACCCAAAACTGAATACACGATTTGCAGTGCGACCTCACCAGCACTGAATACAGGGGAATGATCACTTCCCTCACCCTGCTGGCCACACTATTCATGTACCTTTACCTCTTATAGTCTTCTTTCTCAATTTTGCCATAGTCAACAAAAAACCCATGCTGTTGCATTCCTTTAGACTACTGATAAAGTTAGGTAACTCTTCTAAAAATATGTTTTTCTGAAGTCTTTATTTTTTTTTTTCCACATTGTCATACTAGGCTAAGAGAGTAAAATGGGTTCAGCTGATAGGCATCCCTTATGAGAGCCTTTGAATGAAAACACATATTTCTCTATTTGTAATGACTTCCGTTGTTTTCATGCATTCTTCCTGTGCAATTCTATGGCTTATTTGATGTGTTTATGTATGTGTGTGTGTTCTTTCAGATTGACTTTAATACTGTCCTGTCCAATGGATCTCAAAAATTTTCCAATGGATGTGCAAACATGTATAATGCAGCTGGAAAGTTGTAAGTTTGAGTAATGTACTATCCTATAAATACTTTTGTAGAGATTACAACAGCTATACAGGAGGTATAAAGATCCCTTGCAGTGGTACAAGAACAAGTTTTCAAAGAGAAATCTTTATTTTACTAAAATAATTTGTGAAACATACATGATTTTCAAAGCAAGAGATCCTTTTATCCTTACTTCTACTGAAAATCAATGGTTTTGTGTAATTCTAAAGTTACTACAAAACTTAAGTAATCAGTATCAGTTTACTTTCATGCAAAATTTATGCATATGGGGATTCACCATTAAGTTGTGCCTTTGTTCACACAGGGGGACAGTAACACAGGACACCATAAAGAAAACATAAGAATAACTTAAGGTAGTAATTCCTGTTACTTATGTGACTGATCTGAAATCAATAATAACTCAGTGTCCTTAAAAGCTGGAAACAAGATCGTATGTATGGACTCCCGGCTCTTCAAGTTCCTGCCCTAACTCTTTAACATGCCTACATGTTATAGTTGAGTATCTGTAGTTTTTACTTAATCATCCCAGAAGGGATTAGGGAAAGGGTTTATCTGCAAGGGAGAATTGTAGAAGATTGCAAAGCTTATATATGTATATACCTATATGCCCATGTACCTACATAGGGTATGTCATTACACAGCTCCAGTTCCAACTGATCATCTGGACTCATGTCCCTTGATAGCTCACTTAAAACATAAAGGAGGATGGAAAGTGTACAGGAGCTATGCCATTTCAAGGTACATACACAGATGAGAAGACAAAACCAAAGGTTCAGTCTGATGCTATGATCTGAGTTAACATAGCTTATGTGAGGAGCAAGGCACAGATATACATTAAATTCTCATATTCCTTTTGATATGAAGAATTTGGGAATTGCCTTTTTCTCTTAAAAGGAGAGGACTTTGGAACATATTTGTAGCAGAAAAATCCTCCTAGTGATGTAAAGAACAAAAATAAAATATTCTTTGATAGGTTCCAGCAGTCTGACGTTTGTGAAAATTAACAGGGGAAACCCAACTAAATAGTAACTACCCATCTTAATGTCAGATCTTGATTTACAGTTTTTAGGATCAATAAGTGAAATATTTCAGAAAATAATTTTCTGCGTGTAGAATGAGCATGCTTCATTACTTGAAATATAGATCAGAGACACAACCTACATAATTTGATTAAACTATTTCTTGAGTTTTGTCTTCTGTTACTGGAACAAAGTAGTGTCTAAGAGAAGGGGGAGGTAATTACCTACCAGTCAGCATGTCAGAATTGTTTGTCATATGTGTAATGGTATGCTTTTACACAAAAGTGGAGGGTGAGTGTGAAAGCCAGATCTATCTTGCATTACAATACACAGATGATAATATAAAATGAGGTTTCAATATGGGGGCAATTACTGAATCTGACAGCAGAAATTGTCTTGACTAAAATAGAGGTATAGTTATTTGCTGCAAATACTACTGCAAATAGAGCAGTAGTATATATTCAACATTTAACCAAAACTTCACACTCAGCCCAAGTGGATAATCTTACTAATAAACTATGTCATCTTTATAATTAATGTGACTAAATAAAAGGTTAATATGAGGCAGTTGTATCAGTTTACATATAGATGGTAAGTATATTCAATATATACAATTGCACCTCAAACAGAAAGTATACTGCTTGACTGAAGAAGAAAAAGATATAGTTAAAAAAGGTGTTTAAAAAGTTATGAAATCATTGCTTTTACAACTTCATAAAACTCTGCTGTTTCTTTCTTTCTTTCAGCCCTTGTGAGGGCAGGTAATACAACAACTGAGCATTCCTGAACAAACAGGCATCTGCTTTGCTTTATAGAAATCTTTCAGGAGCTCATAGTTCCCACAAAATGCACCATAGGGAGCCAGTATGTATTAGTTGAATAGCACTGTAGATATTCTACTGTATTTTTCAGCAGAACATTTTTCACTGAAGTCTTGTTTTTAATCATTCAGTTCAGTAAAGTAAATTCTCTGCGGCACATTTACATAGTAGACAGTCAATGTTCACAAAAGCAGAGCTGAACAAAATACAAATGAGTGCTTCAAAATCTTTTTTACAGAGAACAATCAAATTTAATTTTATAAGGAAATCACAAGTAATAAAGCTTTCCCCATATAACCTTGTCTAATTCTATTTTACCTGTAACTTCAGATATTGAAAAATAGAGACAATAGGCAAAGTAGCTGGCCTGAGGCAGAAAATTTTGCAGCAAATGAGAGCTCTGCCTATACCTACATGTCTGGTAGTAAAATAACCAGTTAGATTTGCAAGAACAAGACAACAGTTCCCTGAAACCAAGAGAAATTACTTTGAGGCAGATCTAGAGAAGACAGGCACAGTGACATAATTTCCAATCTCTTAGACATTCAGAAGCAGGAAGTCACCTACCCAAACCCAGTTTCTCTGTAGGAAGGGAAATTGATACCTTAGAGGAGTTACAAAAGATATCTACATGTTGGACAGGAGAGTAACTAGGGAAAAAGTATTTTATGAGTCTGAACTCTGGTCAGTTTCCAAAACTTAGAAAAGGGTGAGCAGAGATATTTGAATTCCAGAGTTTTTAGCTAAGAACGGTCATCCAGTGCTTTCAAATTATAGAAGAAAATAGAAGGATGGGTGGATTTAGCATTTTCCCAAGCTTCATATCGATTCTCCTGAGGTAAGAACTGACATAACTCTGAGAGTCTGAATCCATCCAAGCATCTTGGATTTATAGGCCACAGTGTCATACTCCTCTGTGATTGCTTGGTTTACGTTTTTTGGTCCATACTGAGACTTAAACAGGGGGATCGAAGCACAAGCCCTGGTGGTTACTGTGCTGTCTGAGAAAAAGGAAGATGTGGAGTTTCAAACTGAGGACGCAGTCCTCTTGTGTCCTTAGTAAAGGAACTGATCATCAGCCTGTGCTATAGAAACAAAGTGGTTGCAGGAGCAAAACAGGAGCAGCTATGTTTCTTTTTGAGGTGGTCATCATTGTTTTTTCCACTGAATACCAAGTTGGGTAGGACATTGTACAATTATGAATTTACAAAGCCCATGTATTTCACAGTTTCTTTTAATTGTATATGATCTTGCAAGCCTTGCTCCTCCATCTGTCACTAAGCAAATTAAGCTGTTTCTAACAAATCACTCATCTTTTTCTTACTCATCTTACCACCAGGCTGTAAAGAACTAGTTACTTACAAAGGATAGACCATAGGTTTTACCTATGCTATAAAATAATGATTTTGTTTAGTATCAGATACTTTCCTTCAATATTGACACTGTTGCTCCAGCATAGAAAGTTCTCAGAGGAAAATTCATGTTGCCCCTGGTTAAAGTACAGTAGTTCACTTATTTCATGAAGGATCTGAAAAACATTTAAGTGGATGTGTCTTCTATTTTTAAAGAATTTATTTTACAAAATGGTTTCTCAGCAACTAGAACGAGCTGCTTTTATATCTCAGAAAGTAAGCAAATGAAAATGCACGTATGAATAATCCCTTCTACATTTCTATGCCTTACACTAGAGCAGCCTATAGGCATATGGCATAGTTTTAGTTTTGTTCCAATTGAATAAGATAGAAAGAAATATCAGCTAGGTATATATTTATTTCTGTGTCTGTCTCCCAGGAAATAAATGTTTTTCTTTCATGTACTAGAGATTGTTGCCTCCCTCTTTTTAAAGTTTCAATTTTATCTCACAGCATTCCTTTATTCATATATTACAAGTTTATGTGACATTCAATATTCCTGAATTTTCAGAGTAGTGAAAAGATTCATTTATAAAATAATAAATATAGTAAGAAAGCAACATATGTAAGGGGGAATGCATCTACTCACCACACAATTTTATTTTGATGCTTATTGTCTCTCTCAATAAATTAAACAATGATCTTTTTCCCCCCTTTTGACTTATGGAGGCTTTTTAGTCTTTCTAAGCAATCATCCCCCTGTCTTTTGGTTTTTTAGAGATAACTCATTCTGTACTACATGATGCTTTTACCTGAATAGTACAATTTCCTTCCTCCCAGTCTTTAAGTTAGAGATGGCACAAATGGAAAGATCTGTAGGCAGGCTACAGCAGTACAGACTACTGCATTACAGAAAATGATGTGCACATTTTTCCTTTCCCACAACTGCACAAAAGCACCATAAGAAAGAAAGTGGGTATATTTCTTACCTGCTAGGGAAGCTCAAGTGTCTACCTGAGTTACAGTAATTATGGACGCACTAGCTCAATGCCAACCTGTGCCTGAATGTGTGGAAACCTGCTTTTCTTCTTTTTATTTCAGTAGCAGAGAAGTTGTCAACAAATCCTATGGTTTTGACTCTGCAGAAGGGTGACTTAGCCCACTGTGGATATCTGAAACGAGACCTGACACATAGCCACAAAGACCTAGATATTTGTAGTCTTCAGCTGCCGATCAATGCAGGATGAAAAGGCACCAGTGAACTGCACAACTGCTGCTGAACCCACAGAAACTAATATAAAAGTGACACCTGAAAATTTATAGGCTTCAGAAAGGAATATTAGGTTTGAGAGCTGTTGTAGGAGACTGGGTCCAAAATGTTCTCTGAAATTTAGACTAAGAAGGATAAAACTGTAACTCTGAAAGCAGAGATTACATCAGAATGACTTAAAGGGCAGAGTAAGGGACAGACCCTTTGCAAAGCCATTCAGATGTACATAGAATAAAATCTTGCTTTCTTTGAGCTGCAGCATAAATTTAACCTTGAAATGCATCATAGCTGATTTCTCAAGCTAACATTTTTAGTACCTAATATATATCTTAGAAGAATTTATTCTAACCTTAAGCCAAAACCAGATTTGTTAGCTTTGTCAGATCTTCCCTGATATGTTCCTTGGAATATAGGGCACAATTCAAACCTCTGCCATGTTCTTATGAACATTAATGTGTAGGAAAATCAGTCCTGAAGGCACACTGCTGAGATGCCTAATGGAAGAGTAGTGAAATAACTCTAGCCAATGTGACTGTAGTCCTTGTGTCTGCCGATTTTACTTTTGGGCCTGTAGCTTACTAAACATTAAAGAAATCAGTATGGAATTTAATTAAAGCACGGAGAATAAAAGAACTACAAAATTAATTTATTTAATTTATTTAATTTATTAATTCACTGGATTTAGTTTGGATTGACCTGGTCCTGAGACCACTATGCTATATTGTAGCCTGTATTGCTCTCAGCTAATTCTGTGGTACAAAACGGTCATTTTTTCTGGGATCAATGAAAAAGTGAGTTATGTCCTCATATACTGACTAAGCCAGTAGCTCACTGTCCCTTCTTCAACACTAAAATGTAGCCATAATTTGGTCATAATATCGTATTTCCCAATCACTAGTAATAAAAATACCTGGTAGCAATTTATAATAGTCACCAAAAGCACCTCATAGTCAAAAAAGAAGAACTTATTTTTAGTGAAATGCTAAATATCATGTCAGGCTGTAGCAAATGCACATAAGTAAGAGAGATTTATGTCCTGTTCACAAAGCAGCAGCCAGAGATGTAATATAGTAGAGTGAACAGAAAGAATTTACAGAGAATAAAAATAACCATTATGTAGCAAAGTTTGACCTGAAAGACAGTTTTGCTCAAAAACAGATCCACATATTTTTCTTACAGACATGTAGACTAGAAATTCCTTCAGGGCTGCACACCACATTTCCTATGGAAAACAGAATACAATGAAAGCAAGACATGGAGAGAAAACACCTTATGTTCAAGTTGCCCAAGAAGAAGTCAGGATTCAAGACTTAAGCACTTATGTCACTACAAAATAAGCTCCATGCATTTATAAGCAGAGTTAATATACATTTAAAATTATATTTTTTGATAAAAGCACCCTTTTGATTTGACTTTGAGTCATCTCTTTCTGGGCTCTCAGAATTGAGTAGAAGGCCACTGAAATTATTTCCCTTGACAAAATACAGTGCCCTCTCATGGAACTGTTAGTGGCATAGGAAATGGGTTAAGTATTGTCTTTGCTATTTTTGCAAATATGAAAAAAAAATAAAAATAAACTGCAAAACCCATCACTGCATTCATATTTGGCACGGGCATCTCTGTCATAGCAAATGTAAGGAAGAGAATCGAGAAAAAGGTGTCACAGAGGAAACGGGGCATCTCTGAGTGTGAATCTGAACTTGGAAAACTGCATGAGTTATGATTCCTCATTCTATGACATTGCTGTGAGTTGGTTCTTCTGCTTCCACAGATTCAGGTCCTAGATTGTTCAAATTCTCCTGCCAGTTAGTTTCTGTGGATTCAATATTTGTGGACCTAACAGTACAATGAAGATGCCATTATAGGCCATATCCCTTAGAATCCCTAAAGAGAAACATCTTATTCTTTATAACTACTACACATTTCAGTGCAGTTCTTACAAGATGCAGAACATACTTAACAATATAACACATACAGAGCAAGTTTGTACTAGTAACTACACATCTGTTCACATTTCAAGACCACAGTTTGCTGACAAGGTGATCTGATTTTTATTGCTCCATTTGCACAGTGATTGATAACCGTTTAATGGAATACAGCTTCTCAGATATTTTATCATATAGAAAAATATAGATAGTATATCTCTTATCTTTAAAAAAAATACCAGTAACAGGAACAGATACTTAGACTTTTACTTGAAGTTACGTTACTGAATTATTTTCTTCAAATTGCTTAAAGATAATGCACATTTATTAATTAGGTAACACAAGCAGACAAGTAGGAACCAAAAGCTCAAGTGGAGCTTTCTAGAATTTTTTAATTATTTTATCTTCTGATTATTTCATGAAAATTAATTCACTGGATTGAACCTGTAATATATTTATCAATCATTGGTAGCATAGTCCATTCTTAAGATATTCTATTTGATCTGTTTCCTCATATAACTGCTCAATCTGCTAATGGTGCCATTATTTAAGAGTAACAAAGGAAAATTTGAGAGGCCACACAAAAATATCAATCTTATGGAATTTTACTATTTTAGGTACTACTGCATTCAGGTCAATTGCAGTTGTGTCTCAGGAACGCTCAACTTTAATTATGAGCTTGATCAGTTAGATAGACTGGCTTGTGCTGATTAAACCTGGAACAAAAAGGGCACCATTACTCACTTCCCTCAACTGTCTTTTCTCAGCTAATTGCTTGCTAATCTCATGCAAAAAAATTGTTTTCATTTTTATTTCTCTGAAACTCATTTCAGCAGTGGATGGACCAATGTAATTTTTTATCTAGATGAGTAAGATAAATGCATTTTAGTAGAGACCTTTGTTGCAGCATCTAATCATTTCCATTTTGCCAATGCAGACCTCA
Source organism: Tapera naevia (assembly GCA_033556795.1). NCBI lineage: Eukaryota > Metazoa > Chordata > Aves > Cuculiformes > Neomorphidae > Tapera > Tapera naevia. The sequence continues at coordinate 7,495,820 of JAUMJJ010000172.1, read as the reverse complement.
GTACTGTAAATACATATGCATGAAAGATCTGTACAGTTCCATTGAACTCTGGCAGTGGCATCAGAATTTTAAACTTATCCACATAATTCTAATAGTGTAAACTTTTATGACTGGCAATTCTAGGATCCTAAATATAAAAAATAACACTCTGCCCTTGAGACTTCAAAACTTTCGTTACCGAAGCTACCTGCACTTCCACGCACCTGCTGTGCACTTAAGCCTCCCTATACCCCCCCACTGATGACACTAAGCCTTAAACATATCAGGATCATACCTCTCTATTTCATTGCTGAAGCTGAACTTCAAGTTATTTTCAAAATCTGTCATGACAGCTTCTTGTGCTGCTAGGAGTCCAGACGCTTCAATAGTTACATTAATCAGAAGAGCTTCCAAAATTAAGGTATTGGAGGACTTATTTTTAGGCTCATTGCATAAGTAACACTATACACCTAAACTGTGATAGTATATATACAACAGTACGGTAACCACTGATTATTTTAAAGGGATATATCTATAGAAATGTCTTTTTCCCCTTATGCACAGTGCAGACAATACCATAAGCATTCTGAGTCTTCTTCATACAATGAATTTAAAATATGTATCTCTCTATCCTTTTTTTGAGATGTTAAAGAAGCTCAGTTAGCTTTAGTATAGTTGTTCCACCTGAAAAATTTCTAACACAAAACAATGTGTGTTTTAGTCCTTTTGTGCATAAAATATCCCAGGATGGAAGTTTGTTCTTGTAAAGTCTCTGAATCTGCTTTATTTCTGCTGGTGTCGATACTTACCACTGTAGTCTTTCTTGCTTTTCTTCATGCCAAGAAGAAAGGAAAAAGCAGTACTTGGGGAAAAAAGAGAGAGCGCATCAATTTGTTTGAAATTGTACCAAGTAACAAAATATTTTCTGTTAGAAAATTAAGAATACCTGTTCACTGAAGAGATACAACTTTGTGTTAGCACTTGTGTTCTCTTGTTTCCCCAATTAGATTATTATAAGATTTTAAATTTCCCTAATTCAATAGGAATATTTGATTGGTCCATGCATTTCATGTTTAATAAAGGGCTATAAGAAATTTCACATTTAATAAGTAAGTAACAGTTAATTTAAGTTGAACTAATTGAACATACTTAGTGGAAATATGACACGCAGGATGCTATTTTATATTTCTTTGGTGTAACATAAACTCACATCTCCATTGAGCTCCTCTATATTTTAAGAAACATTTATGATCTTGCCTTACAAAATTGAAGTTACAATATTGATAGTAAAACTATATTTGGGTATTTAAAATTTAAACATGCTAAAAATTAATTACTACATCACAGTTTTGCATACACTGCTATTATTTTTAATAGATTCCACTATAGAAGAATTAGCAGGCAGGGTAGATTATCCAATTAAAAGCATGTATTAGAGATGAATGAATTTGATTTAGTGAAATGCATTTTGACACAGCAGTTATTTCTTGTCAGTTCAATGAGTTTTACCCGAGGAATATCACTTCTGGCCATAATGTACATGCTTCAAATGATAATCCACTTACACACAAATTCTTTTTGTCTGAATTCATATAAAGGTTGATAAGAGCTATAGTTCTTATTATTCATAGTTTATGGCATTTAATAGTGAATTTAAATACTATTTTTATAGAACATAGCATTCGATAAAAGAGAAAAATAAGTTTTTCCTTGTGTACTTAATTTATGCCTGTAAAGACTTAAGTAGTGTCTGCTCTTAATTAAATACTTATTTTAAATATTATGGTTTCATTTCTAGAATATACATCCAGCCCTCCAAAAATATCAAAGTATACCGGCAGTCAGCCTGACCGCCTGTGACTGCTTTGTATAAAGGCACTCTGCAAAAGAAACATCAAGAATCTAGGAGGAAGGAGAGGTGTTGAAAACAGTTTTAAATTTATAAACACCAATTCTAAGCTTATGGGTGTATTCAACATAGACAGATAATAAGGGACAAAATGTGTCTCAGATTTTAGGTCAGAGTATCAGAGCTTTATGACTGGAAAACATTTATAGATGTAGTCAAAGAATAATGAAGTTGCTGAGTGTAACAGGGCAAAGATTTATGCACACACACAGAAGAACTCAAAATTTCAGTATTTGTGGACAGACAGACATGCTTAGAAAGTTCTTGATAATATACTTTGGACAGTAATTTGTTACTGAAACGTCAAAAGATATTTCCAGTTTTCAGTAACTTATCCTTAACAGCTCGTTAGCTTTGGACTAAAGCAGACAAAAAATACTGCAAGGAAGAAATGATGAATAAAAGCTATATAATTTAGATGTAAAAATTATTCCCTTTCCATTCTGATTTGAGCTATTCTATGTGCCTCAAGTGTAACCTTGTCATTCAAACATTTACAACAATAGAAGCTATCTAGTTTTAGATTTCAATCTCGAAATATCTCTTCGTCCAAATCTATTAGATTCTGAGAAAGACTTAATGAAAACTGAATGAGAATAGCAGGCATTTTTCTTCCCCCCTCTTGTCATAACCATATAAAATTTGTTCATAAAAAATAGAATTGCCAGGGATATACTGAAAAATTAATATATCACAAATTCAGATGAATTTGAGCTATTTTCCCCAATGAAATCCCATGCAAATATCCCATTCAGCCGAGAGAGGGAAATAGAAGTAAAAAATACTCCTCTTTACAAATTCTGGCCCTTGATTAGTACTTTTCTTACAGCCTTTACTGTTTTGTTTAATCTTATATATACACACATGAGGTGTGGATAAGTGCAAGAATCTGAATATTAAAATCCCCTGTATTATCTCGTTTTTGTAACATGTGCTTAAGTTATCACTAATTGATATGTCTCTGCTTTTCAAAGTTTGCAGCTGAATTAGAGTTTATTTGTGTTTTGTTTGAATTTTTCTTAGTTGGATACACAATGAATGATCTCATTTTTGAATGGCAAGAAAAGGGAGCAGTTCAAGTAGCAGAAGGTCTCACTTTGCCACAGTTTCTGTTGAAAGAAGAAAAGGATTTATGTTACTGCACCAAGCATTACAATACAGGTAGGAAAGCGTATTAGTGATTATAACTGGAAAGACACTTAACATTTATTTTTATTTTGCAGAGTTGGTGTTTGGGTTTTTTTTCGGTATTATCACTGAACTCATGGGAACATTAAAACATACAGGTGCATTGTGCAGGATAATGCAGTCTAAATAACTGACACAATGAAACAAAACTATATGAAGGTTGATGAAACTTTTATATCAGTAAGCTGAAGAAAATACATAGTTAAAATGTCAGGTCAACTTCTCTCAGGAGTTTTATTTTTACAGTGGGTGCCACGACCACATCTGCACTGTGGGATAGGAAGCGCTGCTGAGATCCAAAGGTCCGCACGCTGTTCACTAAGCCTGGCCTGGCTCAGAGAGCAAAAAGAGACACAGAGCTGCCAAGCTGGAAGCATCCTTAGTGTACAATGGCTAGATATCCAAATTAGAACTGGCATTTTTGAGCTGAAGCCTTTGTAGAACTACAATATTTAGCTCAACATCTCTGGGATTATTTGAAAAAGGGAAGGTTTAAGTTAATAATATAGATATTTTATTTTTAATTGTAAAAAATTGTTGCAATAACAATACTCCTCAAAAAAAAATACGTAACAAAGGCTAAGAATGCATCGCTTCCATCTTGTCATGAGAAAAAATAGGTAGAGCTCTTTCATTATAATCCATATCTCTCTTAATTTCTACTCTCCAATATGATTCTTGATTAAACATATTTTGAAATTTCACATTAGAATTTTTTATTTGGATTCTGGCAGAGGGGAGAAGATTCCAAAGGTGGCCTTCATAAGGAGTGTCTTGTTGCAATAAAAATTAAGGAAGAGTGCTTTTCAACACTGAGTTTTATCAGAGCTGCCATGATGCCCTAAGGGAAGGAAAGGTTGTCTAGTAACTTCCATTTAGACTGGGGAGATACTAACAGAGAAATTTTGAAGTGTTGCCTAAAATAAATAGGAAATACATGACATGCACTGTTACAGTACAAGTAGTGATAGCTGGCTAATTCTTAAAAACCGTCCAAAAACTGAGATGCATATCGTATAGCAGGATAATTTTTTTCACTCAAATATCCCTTTACTAATGAAAGTAATGAAATTAATATTATTCCTTTTTAATTTTTACCATAATCCTTATCATAAAGAAGAAAATTTTATTTTCATTATTTTTTATGCCTCCTCCAGGCAACATCTTCTTCGTTTTTAGAATTCTCCTGTTATTGTGTTATTTGAAAATGTGCCTGTAGCTGTACTCTAGAACCTGTGTAGTTATATTAACAAATGAGAATTTGTGGTAGAAAGCGTTCTCCTCATTTTTCCAAAGTTCATTTGGACAATATGATGCATGAAAAATCTCTGACTGAGGAATTAAAACATTACGGTTGTATACTTAATCTGATTTGAACAGAAACGTGTTTTAGCATTCCAGAAACTCCAGTGATTTCCAAGCATCTGTCCAAACATCTCATACAAAGCTGAATTGTACTCTTACTCATTTGTTGGAGACCTTTCATTACAATCATCATAATTTCAAATTTTTATTTTGACTAAAGCATATTTTTCAGTATTTATGATCCATTACTTTTTTTCTTCATAACATGTGTTTCAAGCCTGTTTAAATTAGTATTAATTTTCTAACAAGCAGCAATAGGAAATATGCTAGGGTAAGGCATAACACACTCAGTTGCACAAGGTCAGTTTATGTCTACTGTCTTTTTTGCTTTGGTGAGAAACTGAGCTTAGAAGTGGAGTGGGAGCAACAGATGTTATTAACTACATGTGAGGTCTCATGAGCCTCAAAATGTACCTGCAAACCAAGCGCGCTTGTCCGTGTTAACTGTTGCCACATTTAGGTGGGAGAGGGGGTTTGCTGTCAGCTCTAGAGATTATGTGGCCAGCCATCATGTTTCTGTATTGCTTTGACCAAACTGCATTTCTGTGAACAAACAGGTGCTCTAAAACATGAGTGCAGCCCACAACCCTGAAAAGATGGCTGAAGTTTGTGCCTCTACTTTAAAAAGTGATTGGACCATTTAATTTACCCATAAAAAGTCAAGTTGTTTGCTGATACAGAAATCTTGGAAGTCGGGATATAAACACTCACCACACACTTCAGGACAGAGACTTTAAAAGACCTCAGCAAATGGAAGACAATTGCACAGCTGTGGGACCTGCCTATGACTGACAAGGGAGAAAAATGTAATGCTGAGTGGCACTAGCTGCTGCTGTCCTCACCACAGGAAGCAGCAGGGTGGCTTGCTCTGAGTTATAGCATCAAAATACAAATCTGGAAGGACAATTTTTATTATGAGATTCTCCTCTTCAAGTATTTTCTCCAGAGCATTTACATTTTATTCAAGTCTTCAGTATGAAGTTGATTTAATCAAATTAGAGAGGTTTTGTTTGGTTTCTAGGAAGGTCGGAGTGGTTAACATTTCTATGTTACAACCAGTATTATTAAATACCATGTATAGGCTAAAAAAACCCTAAACATTGTATTAAAAGACAACAACAACTACGAGTTTCTTTCACTCCATTTCATCATATTATGGAATCATGGAATCATAGACAGGTTTATCTTGGAAGGGATCTTAAATATCATCCAGTTCTAAACTTCCTGCTGTGGGCAATGACTCCTTCCACTAGATCAGGTAGCTCAGAGTCTCATCCAACCTGGCCTTGAACAGCTCCAGGGATGAGGCATTCACGACTTATCTGGGCAACTTGTTCCAGTGCTTCAAGACCCTCACAGGAAAAAATTACTTCCTAATAGTTAATCTAAATCTACCCTCTTTCAGTTTAAAACCCTTACCTCTTGTCCTATCACTGGACTCCCTGATAAAGAGTGCTTCCTCGTCTTTCCTGTAGACTTCCCTTGAATGCTAGAAGACATCTGTAAGGTCTCCCCAGAGTCTTCTCTTCTCTAGGCTATATAAACCCAACTCTCTCCGCCTATCCTCATATGGGAGGTGCTCCAGCTCTCTGATCACCTTCGTGGCCCTTCTCTGGACTCACTTGATCAGGTCCATGTTTTTGTATGCTGAGGGCTCCAGAACCAGATACGCTACTCTAGATGAGATCTCACAAGAGCAGAGTGGAGGGACAGAACCACCTCCCTCCACCTGCTGGCCATGCTTCTTTTAATGCAACCCAGGATACAATTGACTTTCTGGGCTGCAAGCGCACATTGCCGACTGATATTCAGTTTTTCATCTACGAGTACCCCCAGGTCCTGCTTTGCAGAGCTACTCCCAGTGTGTTCATTGCCCAGCCTGTATCCTTGTTGGTATTGTCCTGACTTAGATATAGGCTCTTAAGGTTGGCCTTTTTGGACTTCATGAAGTTTGTGCAGTCCCCCATCAGCCTGGTGTCATCCGAAAACTTGCTGAGGGTGCATTCAATCCAACTGTCGACGTCCCCAAAAAGGATGTTAAATAATACAGGTCCCAATATGGACTCCTGAGGGACTCCACTCATCATTGAAATATGTGACCAGCCGAGTGCTTTCTTAAAGCTTTTTCAATGAAGGACTGTAGACAAACACCATTTAGGGTGTTCCACAAGAAACAAAATATTTTCTCAAAACTAGAAATAAAGCCTAGTTTTCTGGCCTATGACAGGTTAGATTAAAACAGTTCTTGAAAGAATGTTAAACAACTGCAACTAGCATGCAATAAGTGATCAAAGAAACATTTTCAATTTAGGTTTAGTTGATGGAAAACTTTTCTGTGGCACCCAATAAAATAGAAAAAAAAATAATTCCAGAAGTCTCCCTGTGAAACAAATTAACATGAAGCTTCAGGAGAGTATGTGGAAACTCATCAGCGCATGTCTCATCAGTGCTTCATGCACTATTGAAAATGTAGGACTGTAACCACAGCTTGAAAAGCAATTTGCTTCTAAATATAACGACATACAGTTTCAACAACAGTACAGGATAATGGCTCATTCTGAAGTGATGCAACAACATTTCTGATCATTTTCATGTTTTTGCATCCACTGGCACATCCACAGTGACAAGTTTGGGAAGCGAAGTAGAATGACAACAACCAGAAAAATCATATGTGAACCATTCACATTATGAGAATGATCTGGCTTTACCTCATCCTGAATCACTTCCTATGTCCTGTGCATTGCTCCCCTGCTCTTTTCACAGTTAATTCCAATCACAGCAACAAAAAGCCCAAAACACAACAGCATGAATTTATATATAAATACAGATAGCATTGATTAACAGGCACAAGCAGAAATACATTCAATCTTGGCTTTACTGCCACGCTATAGATAACACGCTACACCTGTGCTTCAATGGTGTTGCTCGGAACTGTCATGTCTGTTGATGGGATTTTGGCTCAAAGTATTTGATGTAGTGGTCCTGGAAACAGAGGAGCTATGGTTGCCAGAACTGGTGGGTTCTACATGTGATCATTTCTGATAAGTCTATATCCTTCGATCTGCAATCTCAATGAACAGCCCACTTCTTTAACTCCACATTGCCCAAATGATCTCCTAAGACATACATTCCAAATACAATCTTTTGTCATGATCACTTTGGTTCCCCCTTAAGGCCAAGCAAGTTGCTTAACAACCTGTATATTGTGCCCCTTCCAGATCCTACGTTCAATTGACTTAATGCCTTGTATTGGGCCATTTTTCTTCCAACATGGTAGTGAATAAAGGAGACACAACTTTGATGCCTTACACTGCCGACACAAACTGAAAACACTTCTCGTTTTGACAAACACCTAAACCACTCTTTTTTAAATGATAGTGAATTTTAAGCCATGTCTTTTTAACCACTCAGGTTTCTTTTATAAAACACTTCTCAGAAAAAAGAAGTTTATACTTTCTGTCTAGGAGGTATTCTATGGGCCAGGCTCCTGGGCCTTCCCTGCAGAAGTACTACCTATACTGTACCCATCCCCAACCTGTACCAGTGCATGGGGTTACCTCCTCCTCATTGTAGAACTGTGCATTTGTCTTTGCTGACTGTCATGATGTTGTGGTGGGCCTGCTCCTCCAGCCTGCAGAGGTCCCTCTGAGTGGCAGCTTGATCCTCTCTTTTGAAAGAGCTGGGAATTGAAAATGCAATTTCATCAAGCCGAAAAAAAATCAGTTCCTCTTTTCCACATTTTACACAAGTGTCAACTTTATCACCTACTCCACTATTTGCTTACAAAGTTACTTCCTTCCTGACTAGGAGCTAATGTAGTGAATGGCAAGTGACAACACCAGCACTGATATCCCCCAATGTGCCACTGATGTTCGCAGTAGGATGGTAGTGCATTCCTACAGTTGTTTTGTGAATCTTGGCTTTAGATACATAGACACCAGCCATATATATGACAACTCATCTAGTTATACGTGTCAGACACTGGAAAATCTTCATTCCTAGTCAGGCTGAATGATCACAGATAGAGCCTGAATTCTGTACAATGAGGAAAAGGCAAGTACTTTTATAAACAGTTTTTATCTGCAAAATATACCCAAATTGCAATTTATCTTTGAGTGCAAGTTGAAGAAGTGTCTGGAGATTGCACTTACTAAGAGTTTTTTTATTACCCTTTCTCCTTCTTAGAGAGGTATGAAAATAATTTCAGCTAATTTTACTTATATGTAATCAATTTTATAGACACAATGTCTTGAAATAACCATCTTTGCCCATAATTTATGGACTGTATTGTCCATAATGACAATGTGACATTCTGGGAGGAACAAAAAGGAAGTCTTTTTGCTGAACAAAGTAAACTCAAAGTAGTTTGACTACTTAACTAGTGGTTATTCTGATAATGACTCAAACAGGAGAGAAAGTGAAAGGAGCAGTATTGCATTATGTAAAAGTCAGTTTATATGTTTCATTCATTTTGCTTTTTGCGAAAATCATCTGCCATTATGTTTGCAGTGTAATACATAACATGTTGTACTTTGCTGCTGAAACAGGTTAATTGTAGTCCTATTTTAGCAGATGTAGACCAAAAGAAAGCACATATGAAAGGCAAAAAGGAAGTGCTGGAGATCTATGTAATCCCTCTTACAGCAATACAATTTTATTTCATCCTGAGATTATGTCTTATTTTCAGCCAAATAGTTATTTCAGTTAGAACATAAAATTGTCCTCAGAAAATTTCTTTCAACTTTAATAACTTTAAAAAATAAAACTTTGTATTTGGAGTTTTTGGTTTTGGGTTTTTTTTCTTTCATCTAATTTGTCTGAGCATACTTGGAGCCGATACCCATACCCTCACTAAAGACAGAAGCAACCTTTGCCAAGGTGATTCCATCCTATGTAATATAACCTAAAACATTAAGGCTCACATATGCAGAGCACTTAACAAAAGTCTTGATTGATTACATAATAAATGATTTGGTTTCAGGACAATATTGATCAAAACTTCATTTGTCTGAGGCTCTAACACTCACATATGTAAAGGACTAGCTTTCTACTACCTGACACACCAGGGCGTCCCAGCTCAGGATGAGAGACAGAATTAGCCTTAAGGAAGGGATGGAAAAATACAGCAAAAAGAAAGACTTTGATGGTCTGTATTACATCATATTAAGTTGCAGTTGAACAGCACAATTGAAAAGCCTTTTACAAATTATTGTCCATTTTTGTTGTCCGGCAATAGACATTTGTCTTGAGTAACTATTGGTCCTTTTTTTCCTCCATACAAAAGTAACGAGTAGGCAAAAAAATTCAAAGCATTGCAATGGAAGCTGGGAATTCAAGGTATTAGCCGTTAGAAAACAGTGAAAGTCATGAAGTGCAGTAGCCACATTGCGTCAATCTGCACGAACTCTGATTACTCAATCAAACTGCATTTTGAGAATTGCAGTTATTCAGCTACCATTTGTTCTAATCCTCCCTCTAGGACTACCACCACAATACATTAGGAATATAATTTAATTTTCACTGTTTCTCCTTTGAAGCTAGGAGTAGAGCCCCAAACTAGATCTTGCAGAGTGTGGGGGTTTTTTTCCTCAAGATAATTTTAAAAATAAACATTATGTAAACGTTCTACTTTATCTATGTAAACTATTTCCCGGTTCCTTGACTATAAAACCATTCTGCTGAGAAACTTACATGCAGAGATTATAGTACCAAAACCATAATTCCAGAATCTCACATTGGCATAAAATAGTTATGATTTTATTTGACTAATGTAGATAAAACATTTTATCTAGCTATCTCAATAAAACTAGATTTTATTCACTTACTTGAATTAGTGTCTTCAGTGACACTCAGAGATTGCAAACATTAGTTAGGCAATTGTTATGACTATTTATTCTTTTCCTTTCTCCTGTCTCCCTGTTTTGTGACTGCACCTATTGTCTTGTTTTAGGAGAGTCTTTTACTTTTGCTTTTAGAAAAGGGCATTACCTTTACTTTTGTCTATACAGAGAAAAGTGTGTCAGCTTTTGTAAGATTTTATCTTTTTGCCATAAAATGAGAAACTGATTTTTAGAAATCTAAAGATAGTAAACACTGCAGAGGCTCAGAACAACACCTAGCAATAAAAAATCTAACATGATTTTTAAGCTGAGATTGAGCTTGAATTCTTAGATTCTTTATGGGGAGTAGAGGAATTAAGCTACTTAAGAAGGGGATTTCTAGAAGACAAACAAATGGGAGAAGCTCTGTATTGTATCAAGGGATATAAACCTAAGTTAGCCATTTAGGCTGAGTATATCCTAGCCACTGAAGAAATCTCACTCTCCCTTTCTCCTTTACTGCTGTTTCTCTGTACTTAAGCTCATGTTAAACCCATGTCTGTAGCTGTTTTCCAATAGAGAAAATGAAGTTCTAGAGGAGAGGACCATCATCATAGTTCAATTGCCCCAGGGTTCTCTTAGCAAGTCTCCATAGTTAGCAATATCGTGGCCCTTGGGCTGTCTGTTTATTGGTCATCAGTCACTTTTAAGAAAAGTATTGTGTAATGTACATTCATATTGACAGTTGTGTTGAAATCAAAATACAGAATATCCAGTTCCCAGATCTAAGACTTATACTCTGCACACCTCTATGAGATTTATTCAGATCTGCTTAACTCACTTTAGTTAAATTTTGCTTAGCTTTAAAACATTGTCTATTCAGCAAGTATAAAATTCATATTTTAACTAAATAGTTTAATGCAGTTTCACTCTTATATAGTCTTTTGGCCAAAGTCCTCTCTACATCCATAAAATATTTCACAGTAGATCAGATATTAGTGTTAGCAGTGGTTTTTCTTATAAGAAGAGCCAGACTATGACTTAGTACTTAAAATGGTGTAAAGAATCAGCGCCTTCTGCAGATACCTCACCATTCAGTTGAATTTCTGCACATTTAGTTCCTTTTTTTGTTTACACTTATTAATTTTATATTCTATTATGTTATTAATTTTTAATTTAATTGTGATTTAATAAATATTATTTCTCGTATCTTTATTACTTACTTTTCAAGGACACTATTCCCTTGGTTCAGGTTCTTCAGGTGATTTTCCATTATGAAAACTCTCTCTGTAGCTCCATAAAAAGCTATTCAGACTTCCTGGAAATTGTAAACATGACCATGAGATTGTAAGAGTACAGTAAGAAGCGCTTTCTCCCAAGAGATACCTTAAAGGTTGCTAAAAGTGGACAAACATATATCTACATTCTACTAACAACTGCCTTTGGAGCAGTTTGAGGCAGATAAAACTGAGAAGGACCCCTTGTGGCCTTGATTTCCCGTGGATGTCCCACAGTGCTGGCAGTGACTTTTAATCACATAGGCTTATCCTTGATTTCCCGTGGATGTCCCACAGTGCTGGCAGTGACTTTTAATCACATAGGCTTACTGCTACCTGCATAACTCACTGCGTAGACAATGCCTGCCATGGGCCAAGGAGGCAGTGCAGCATGAATGCATGCTAAGGTAGAAAATTGCTCTTCTTAGGTTACTCACAGTTGGCCACAGCAGCAACAACCATAAAAAAAGAAGAATAAGTGACCTAGACACTGACTCCCAAGAAAATCCACTTATAGACTAACTGGAATGTATTTTTTTCTACTATAATATCATTTCCGTGTGGATATTACATGGAAACCATGCCAGTCCAGCAGATATGACATTGTTACCAAACAACTTGTGCAAGACAGAAAAATGCACCATCACGTACATACATACCAGTACATTCACTTCATATGGATAGTTACTGCATTCAGTAAGGAAGCACTTTTGGTGCCTTTATCACAGTTGAATCCCTGGTTAGACTAGACTTACAAAGAATATTAGCTTTAGTATAGGAAAAAACACTTAACCGGAAGCCCTCAATTTCTCTTCTTTTTGCATTACAAGAAACTGTCTGTTGTATGATCTGTGTGCACATCTATATTTAACTCTGGTCTAAAACTAGCATATGCCTTAATTTGTTACTCAGCCTCAGCAAAATTACAATGCCACAAAGGTTTAATGTATTCCTCCTAGCCACTCTCCATGACATTTACAGTGCGTATCAGAATGAACAAGAACTTACCTTCTGTGTACTGTGTATCAATTATTAGAGCAATGCTCTTAGCTGCTTGTCTATCTCCTTGCCCAGCTAAGACAACTTCACGGGTATGCCTCTTCTGATCCATTCAAGCACCCAACCAAATAGATTGAACAACAGCTAACCTGCCTTTGTAATTCAAGATGGAATACAGGAAGAGAAAGGCTGACAGCTGGATGCTGGCTTCAGCTGGAAAACAGCAGCACAACCTCTGCTGGCTGCCTCCTAGCTGGAGATCACATCTGCTTGCGCACGTGTTTTTTTCCTATTCTGCTTCATTAGCCAAGTTTATGCAGGTTGTTCTGATCTCAGCCAGGAAGGGCAAAAACTAACATCGTGCCTTCCAGATTTAGACCAGCAACTGCTGCAGCTGCAGTGCCAAGATTGACTTCAAACTGCTATCTTTCTCCTCTACTGTTTTCCACTGGTAAGAAAGCCAATAGTGAGAAGCGGAGTAACAGACAGAAGTGCCTACCTGAGCAGCCACCACTCTTCCTGGGCAGTTGCCACATATTAAGTTAATTTTTCAGTTCTACAGTGGAACAGAGCAGATGAGGAATACAGTGATCTTGACTGGGAAGCAGTGGACATACGACTAGCATGTCCATAAACCCACTGGGCTTAAGACAGAGGCAAAAAATCTCAGTCACATTCTGTGAAGTTAAGCAATTATATTTTTCCACTTTGAAATACACTTCACTTTCTTTTTTGTTTGTTTTCTTTTTACAAAAATACAAAACTAAGCAAAAATATCATTCAATGTAGTTCCTCTGACACATCAATCAGTCTTAGATCTGGCCTCTTCATAATCACATCTCTTTTCTGTGGTTACAATATATTCCATTTGCACTCCTTCCATTCAGAATCTCTTTCATTTTTTAAGGCTCTGCTGTGCACAACTTATTCTCTCTGTTCTTAACTCAGAGAAAACTAGCAAACTTACAAATACATAAAAATAATCCACAGCAGAGCTAATATATTTTCATTGCTTCTTATTTAGGAGTATGGTATTTTTATGCTGAGACCTCTGTAAAAATTCAAGCCCACTTGAGTAATCATGAAAGAGTGTCAGATCCCATATACCACATTTCTCTGGAAAAAAAAATGTCCAAACAATAGCTAATGTTTATTGACACTCCATTGATGCATATATTATCCATTCTCATATTCCTTAGTTTTTCTTCTTAATTTGTTTTGAAAGAAGAGTATAGCACCTTATAAGAAGAAATATTGCATGTTAAAATTCTGGCTGATATGATGCCAAATAAAATGGCTTTGCAACAGACCTAGATTTGGTTGATGCGTATCTGTCACTCCTTGTAAAAGAATGTGAAAGAAAGACAACCGCTGTTAAGGCTGCTGAATTAACATAACAAATGTCACAAAAAGGAAATCTTCAGGGTAAGAACCAGTTTGAAGAATGTGATTCTGACACAGGCCAGTCAGAGTGGAACTTCTAGTTATGTGGGGTTGGCTGAACTGCTAACTAAAAGAATGTATCAAGTATCCTTTTGAAGATCCTGCAAGAGGAAGGTAGGAGGAAATCCTGGTCTTAAGTAAACAGTAACATTTCCGTTCTCTGTGCTAAACCAAGACTTAGTTCCTCGATTCAAGCACAGATGGTTGAACCAGGATTTGGGACACAGATTTCAGGACTGTAGAAAGGATTCAGCAAGCACTGACAATTAGGAATGGAACTAATAACTGAGCCAGCAGATATAAAACTCCTGAGATATATCACGTCATTTTAAAATTGAGCATCATAACTATCATCTTTCTAAATATGGGGGGATTTAGTTCCCCAGTGGAATGAAAATTTCATACAATAACATTGACTATGACATCATAGAAAGAAGTAATGGTCTGTTAAGAGAATTATTATTAAAATAATGAAGTTCTGAAGATATTTACAAGTTCTTAATATGCCTATAATAAAAGCTCTACAGTTTAACTTTATCTGAAACTCATTTCTGTATACCTAACACTGTTGTCATATCATAATACACTATACATTCAATTAGTATAGGATAAGCTCATAAATAAGTCCATTAGGTAAATTTTGTTAATATGATAAATATCAAAGCACTATTAATGTGGAACATTTTGCCGTGAAATGGCGTAGTGGCAAATAAAAATGAATTGGGAAAATATCTATCAAGAACTACTGGAAAACATAAAAAACACTTACACCAATTAAAAAAAAAATAACTGCATCACTTTCCATGTTCAATTTGGAAATACAAAATGCTTTCTTTCAAATAAGGAAGAAATCTGTATATTTCATGCTGTGAGAAACTTGCATATATATACTACTTACTGTGGCAGCATTGCCTTCAGAACCATTCATATATGACTAATACGACAATTGAGCATAATTAGAGAATCTAATGAGACCAGGTCAAGATCTTTGAGATAATCTACAGTTTACAGGTTTAAAAAAACAATCTGGATAAGAGAAAAAAAAAAAAGGGTTATGGCATTTCTGTAAGCAAACAATAGATTTTTTGTTCAGGTTTGATTAAATTACTGGATGTTTCTTGATGCTGAGCATCTGGAAAAATTAGGCCATTCAGCTTCCTAAAGCTGCCTGATCTCATGTCCTTGATTTCTGTTTCATTGTATTTTTGAGTTGGAACAGTTTAAATGGGGACAAAAGGACAGATTTAGCAGAAATTAATTTTTTAAAAAGCTTAAAATTGATAATTACTAAAAGATTAAATTATTATTTTTATTAAAATTTTATGTAAAAATAATTATTAAAATGTATTAATTAAAATATAAAGGAGATTTTTATACAATGGAAGAGCAAACCTTTTCTTTGCAAAACAGTAGTATTTCCAAAAATAGGTGGGATAACAAATAAAGTGCGATCACACAGAGGAACTTTTCTATGTCATGATGATTTTTGATTTTTATAAGCAAAGAAGAGTTCCAGAACTTATCAGATTCTTAAATTTTCAGATTTTCTGTCTGTTTCCTTTCCAGAAGATACTCCTGTTGTAACGGGAACTATACATATTAAAAATCATGGAAGAGAAATCAAAACATTCATCTTTCTTCAGATAACAAATATTTCTGATAGAGTATAAATTCTTTAGAGAGTTTTCTAGTTGTTGACAGTAAAGAACATTCCGTTTCTATTGAATGTTTCTTCTTTATTATAAAAAGGAAAGTTTACATGCATTGAAGTCCGATTTCACCTTGAGAGGCAGATGGGTTACTATCTCATCCAGATGTACATACCGAGTCTCTTGATCGTCATCCTCTCCTGGGTGTCATTTTGGATCAATATGGATGCAGCTCCAGCCAGAGTGGCTTTAGGCATAACAACTGTACTGACCATGACAACACAAAGCTCGGGTTCACGAGCATCTCTTCCAAAGGTAGGCAGAATTTCCTTTGTTTGTACTGTATTAGTACAAAGACATAACGCTATGTGACAAATAAACACCTTCAGTCAACATTATAATATACGTTTTAATTATTAGCATTTAAACATCTTCTAAAGGAGATAAATAACTTGGAAATATTCAGGGGTTTTTTGAGTCACCAATCCACTGTATTCTGTTTCTCTCCTGTTGCAACTCTTTATCCAATCACATCTACTAAACTCCATAAACCTCAGCTAGTGATGAAAATAATGTTATTCAGTACTAAATAAATGCTGCTTAGCAGTTGTCTATCTCATTCTTTTCCTGATCTGACTGTGGTATGACCTGTCAGCAGGCTTTCTAAAAGTCATGGCATGCAACCTATTCGCAATGATATTCCTTTCCCAAAGCCTTCCTACGTTATGAATTAACTTACTAGTTATAAACCCATTTACATTAAAATGTAGGAAAGTATGAAGTTAAACAGCTCCAAATGAATGGTTCGCTAAACAATGTAAATAGCTTAAAATATATTTTTATGACTAACTACTTCAGTTTTCCAAATTTTCATTGCTTTAAAAATTTTCTTTTTCATCTTGAGTATTGTTCTTGACTATCTTCATGTGCCATTGCAATTAATAGAAATAAAATGTATACAATAAAAATGCAATGTCCACTTCTGTATTAGTTGTAGCAGCATGTTTTCAGGTTGTCTAATTTTTTTTTTCTAAGTAAAATAGGTAGTCCTAACAGGTAAGTGCATTTTCTGCCTGAAATATGTGGATCTGAATGCATCTGAATGTAACATCAACACGTAAGAATATGGAATGCTCTAAAAAACTCAGAAAAATAAGAATGCAAGAATTTACCAAAGAGAGCTACAGATGTTTTATTTCACATTTTTACAACCTGAAGAGCTATGTTGGCTTATATTATATCCTTGGCAATAAAGGATTACAGTGATTTCTTCTACCCTGTAATTTATTTTCAGCACTTTCACTCTGTCAAAATTGCAGTTCTAATCTCAACCTGTATCTTTGATTTACCATACCTATATTAGCAGAGAATAAACATATCCGAGTTCTTCATCTATGTCTCCCTTCTTCTACCTACTTTCTGTTCCATGAACTTTAAATCAGATCAATTATAACACAGGAATTCCCACTATAATGTATCGTCTGGTGCCTTAGAATCATTCACAGATCTCAGTGGGACAAATGGAAGCAGAGCATTTGCTTCTTGTGGATTAATGGATTTATGATAAGATACACAGTACATTATGAGGACTTTAATTACAAAAAAAAAAGTAAACATATTTCGTGAAACACTAATTTTTAAAATAATATTTAATGCTTATATATTGAATTGTTGTCCCTCTTGCTAGCTAGCTTTCATGTTAAGTTTTGTTTGATAAAAATATTGTTGAAATGTGGAGATATTAGGTTGGTGCAAAGATAATCGCTAGTTTTAACCATCAAATTTAAAGCAGTTTATCTGAGCTTAGAATAAAATTCATCAATCAAAATAAGAACTATTAGAGTCTACATATTTTTTACAACAAGAAACAAGTCTATTTATTCCAGTAGCATAGAATTATGGAGTCCTGGGGCTGATGAATTATTTGAAGGCATTTTGGACTGCTGTTTGGTTGTGGAAAACCTTCTCTTGCAGGAAGTTGTTGAGATGCTTGAAAATGTAGTAATGAGTGGGAGAGAGGTCTGATGGCAAGCTGGGTGAGGTAGAGTTTTGTAGCTCAGATCATGCAGCTTCTGCAGTCATTTGTGCGACATGCGGTAAGGTCTGTCATAGAGAAGAACTGGTCCTTGTGAATTGACCTGTGTTGATGCAAACATTGCTATTCTTGGTGCATTTTGTGGATTTCCTAGCAATAATTCTCTGCTGCGGTGGTTTCCCAGGATTCCACTTGCTGATCACTAACCATAACCTTCTTTCAGTGCAGCTTTGGTCTGGAGAAGTGATTTGGTGCTTCACCTCAGTCCAGTCACTGCATGGAATGCCATTGGTTGTCTTATGTAATCCATTTTTTGTCACATGTCACAATGGAATCAAGAAACTGATTGGTTTTGTTGCACAGTAGAGACACAAAGCAGACATGGGAATGGCAATTTTATTTATCTTTATTCAGTTCTTACACCACCCATTTGTCAAGATTTTTAGATTTTCCGATTTGGTACTAACATCAAACAACTGTTGAATGGTCAATATTTAGTTCTTCTGCAGCCTCTTGGGTTGTTTCTCTGAGTCGAGTTCAATAATGGGCCTCAGTTGGTTGTCATCTATTGCAGAAGGACATCTATGGCCCTCTTCATCTTAAAGGCTCTCATTTCCCCAATGAAAATTTTGGAACCAATGTCGATTCATTGACAATCCCTTGATGAAATGCTTGGTTGATATTTCTAGCAGTTTCTACTGGTTTTCATCCCGTATTGAAATTATACAACAAAATTACTCAAATTTGGTTTTCCATCTTTAATTTGACAGTGTGATACAGAAAAGAAAAAACAGCAAAAGAAAAAACATCAGCATTAATAAGCAAAGTGAATGTCACACTTTGAAATGATATACTACATGAACACAGTTAAATAGAAGTTTAATCCAAAATAAGAATCGCGATTTACAATGACAACAGCAGCGATTATTTTTGCATCAAACTAATATTAATAGAGTTTCACTTGGCATGAAATACTAAACTTCACATCTGTGGTTTTAACATATTCAGTCTTCTGCTCTGTTCTTTCCGTAGGTGTCATATGTCAAAGCAATTGACATCTGGATGGCTGTGTGTCTGCTATTTGTGTTTTCTGCGCTTTTGGAGTATGCAGCTGTAAACTTTGTGTCAAGGCAACATAAAGAACTTCTGCGATTTCGCCGCAAGAGGAAGAAGAACAAGGTAAAAGTAACGGTATTCACAACTTTGAAAGAGAGTCTGAGATTGGTTTATGCCATCATATAGGGTTAATTTGGTAAACACTGCAGTTAAAGTGACAATTTAAATAATATTGGCAGCAAATAATGAAACCACTATAGGCAGAGGTCACTACAAGGACTATGAACTGCATAAATCCCACTTGAATTCTTAAAAAAATAGATTAAGAGGGATTTAAATGAAGCATGGGCCACGTGGGAGCCATCTGCACAAGCATGAAATTCACTCTGTTAGAAGAGTCAGATTATACTCAGTGGATGAACATTACTGGTACTTGCAGCAGTTCACAGTGCATTGAGATTCAGTAAATAATTCTTAATTTCATTCCAGTATTCAATATAAATCCTTAACAGCTGAGTTTACTGTAAATATTTTTAATACAAAAAATAATTTTTCAATTAATATTACTGGTAGAAGAACAAGTATTTTACTTTAAAAGGCTGAGGAGGGTTTTTTTTCCTTCTTTCATGTTAATTTAGGGTAAATTATTCATACAATTAATAACAAACTTTAAACCAACAATAGTTATTAATATTTATTTTATAGCTGAAGCTACCTAGACTACAGTAAAATAAGTCACTACCAATGTACAAAATCAAACAGTTTTGAATTCTGAAGTCCACAGTTAAATCAAGGAATAAGTTTTTTTAAACAATATGCAACTTCTACGTCTGATTTTTCAAAGAGTAAATATTTCTTGAAACTTAAATGAGTACCCAACACTGATGTCATCAAATGCTTTCCACTGGCTTTTAGTCACTGTCTGGAATATTACTGTGGATTAAAGCCTGACAATAGCAATGTGACCCACTTCAGCCATATTTTGTTCCTGAAGACCGACCTAAATTTACTGCTTAGATCACAATATTTCACAGGTTGTTCACCTAATGCTTAGAGGATATTGAAAATCTGTAATGCTACAAAACCTACCTAAGTAGTCTCTGCTAGCAAGACTCCATATTAAAAAGCAGGTTGGGTGTTCAAATGGAAATAACATTTTCATACATTTGTCTGTTTCTGTGTATCAAATCCTAGACTTCTTGAGGTGCAAAGAGAAACTCATGTACTGTAGTCTAGAAGATGATTCAGACTGCGTGTACCTACTTTCTGATATGCATTTTTCTTTTTTGCTGACAGTAGCAGAAAAAATGCAGTCTGAGACTCACAGGAGAAAAGCAGTGTTTTTGGTGATAGGGTGTTTATTTTTGAAACATGGTGGTTCTCTGAAAGCTGCTTAAAGGTTTGAAATGGAGGAAATGGGATGGTCAAAGATGGATTACTGGGCAGGGGGCAGGTGGGCCACAACAAATGTGACGTATCAAGTACAAACAACTGTGATGAGATATTATGTGGCTATGCTTTTAGTCCATTCTTTTTTTCACCAAGTATTATAGTGACTTCAGAATGTCAGGAAAAGTTGCCATATTCAAGTTCAGTGATGTCTTTTCACTTCCTTAAAAACACTTCAAGTATTATAATCACAGGGTTAAGAACTACCATTCTCCCTCAAATCAAACTGAATCTCTTCCTAGCTGCTCATAACAAGACTCACCAAAGACACTTTTTCAGCAACCACAACCAATTAAATTTCAGCCTAGAGGTGTGTGAGGAACGATCCACGATATACAAAGCGCTTGTAAGACCACTTAACAGAAAAGTAGGCATGTGAATAGCCTCATTGACTTAAGTGTTTTGCTGGATCAGTGCTCAATATTATGATATTTATGAATTTGCACTTAGAAGTCCTTATTCTAATTTTACACTTCATTACACAGTCTTCTAGCTTCAGCTAGGTTGTCTAATAGGTTCTCATAAAATTAGAGGATTATACTTAGAGATTTTAGGGTCTAAGGTAAAGTATCAAATGCTCCCCTTAGATTCTAAAGGATGAAGACATGCATTTCAATGCTTTTCTTCAAGACATACCCAGGTGAGAGTATTAACTCGGGCTACATGGCTTTCCCTTCCTCCCTGTATCTGTACGTTTCATTGTGAGATAGGTTTCTCAGCCTAAATTTACAAAAAAAATGCCGTACAAATTTATGATTTTGACAAATAGACATTTTTATGAAAAGATTAATTTAATTGAATGTTTCTGTATGGACTCCAGTTCTACATACAGCTCCCAGCAAGGGTTAAACTTTGAGAATATGCCTTCTCAAGCTCTAGAGACAGCTCAGCTAATTGCTTCTCTTTTTCTCAATGGTTTATTAAACCATTCCTTGCTCAACAAGTATACTAAAACTTGAAACATTACCGCATGGAGACTTTATCTCTTAAAAAAATTTGGATCGCATCTTAAAACCTCTGGTATAAAAATAGCAAATGATGTCTTATGGGTTAAGGTTAATGCCTCAAATATTATTACTTATTCACGACAATTTATACATGAAATCCAGGCCCTAGGATCATAAGTACACCTTGTGTTTCTTACTTCTTTTGTCTTTTTCCAAGTCAGTTACTTTAGCTCATAATTATAAAGTTTTGTATGTGTTTGTTATCCCTTTGGACTACGTAAAACAGCCACTGGCACTTGGGAATTAGATTGTATTGACTTTTAAAACTACCATATATGAAGAAATGTTCATTTGACCACAAAGTCAGAAAACGTGAAAAGAAGTTAGATTAAAAAGCTATGTTTTAAATAAACTGCAGGGGCTTCCTTGAACATTAAATACTTTTTCTTTTTAAAGTGAAAACCAGTGTTCTATTCAATATTTATGTCCAAAATCAATCAGAGAAATAAGGCAGTTAGGATAACTTAATAGAGTTTCTGATCCTATTTGCTTACCATCTTAGGATATTTTATGAGGATTACGAGGTTTTCTGCCAGGTGAACTTGAACAACTACATACAGAATTTTTTGGCATTGACATTTCATCTGCAATGGTACAGTAAACTTTCTAGTGATTCGACTATGTTTCAAAATTCAAAAAAAAAAAAGATGGTTTTGGAAATGTTTCATTTCAGATATGTGTTGACAGAAGGGAACATGTATGAAGGATATCTAATTGCAATAGGGTAGCTGAAGAATTTCCAAAGTCTGATTTCTTTGTGATTAAAAAGATATATTTGTCACAAGAATTATCTACTTTTATAGTTTCCCTAGCAGTGGTCAGGTAATTGAATTTCAGTGCTGGAACTTGTGAGGTCAGTGAATTCATTTTTCTGATCTAAGTCAGGATCATTCATCATAAAAATTCCACAAGATTCCCTGCAATCTATTCCAATGGTTTAGAAAGTTTATATTCATCTTTTCTCAGCCTCTTGTGGAGAGCCTAGAAGGGGTACACAGAACAGACTACTTCATTCCTTTGTGTTCCCATTTGCACATTTGTGCACTTCTTCCCTGCAAATTATCCTAATAAGTCCAAATAATTCCTCAAAATTGTGTTTGCAATGTGAAGCCTAGGCAGTGTGGGTTAAGAACAGCCAAAGGATCACATCATGCAAGTTATACACTAGTTAATCCAGACCAGCCTGACATTTGCTATTTTCCTTCATAACAACGGTATGGTATTGATCCATATCAAGACTTTGATCTTCCATAACTCCCAGGTCTTTTTCCAGAACTGCTTCAGAACCATTCACATTTCATCTTCAGTTTGTGAAGCTGATTATTCCTAAATCTGCATCTACTTTGTCAAAATTATTGAATGCAATTTTAATTCTAAACTTATCCTCAAACAAATTTGCAGTTTTTCCTAGGTTGGTGTCTTTTGTATATTTAATCAAAACAATGGATTATTCCTTCTCGCTGCTGATTAAAAACACAGGAGAGGCGGAATGTCTCTTTTAAAAAGCGTGTGCATGAACTTCCATAAAACACTTGCAGAAAATGCATGTAGCAAAGGAAATAAGAGCTGCCAAGATTTATGGGAAATTATACAGTTATACATAATGTAATTATGTATGGAGCTGTATGAAGACATTTTGTCATCCAAAGCTCATCTATCTTTGCCATTTTCCATATGCTTTTTCCATCTACAGTCACTGCCTCTTTCTTACAACATCTAGTACATTTACAGCCTCCCTTCCCAGACAACAGCAACAGCAGCATCAAAGGCAGCAGAATCAAAGTTCTTAGGAATAACAGTATCCTCTGGCTACAGTTTTCGTAATTGTAGCTACAGACTTCGGTGATTCCAAGTACCTGAAAGGCACATTTCTTTTCAGATGCTCAGTTCAATTTGTACAGAATTAACAAAAATTTCCAAGTGTCTGGGACTGTGTCATAAATAAATTTATAAATAAAAATTGCTATTGCAACATATTATGCATCCTACTCATTGTTGTTTTCCAATAGGCATCACAACACATAGAGGAGTTTTTTCAAGATGGGTCTAATTGCTTCACTACTACACAAATGGCACAATGAATCCTGAGAACAGGGAAATTTTGGTTCCAAATTTGAGACTTCATTTGGTAGTCAATAGTGCTTTGACAGAAAATATAATCTGGCCAGTGAACACAACTGCTTCACAAATATTAGAATACTACTGTGATGGAAACGTTCCTTCAGATGAATGAGTATTAATTATTCATTTAAAGTTACACTCCTTTCAGTCTTGAAAGACAAAAGGAAAGAAATGGCAGAAATAGAATTCATACAGGGATACTGAAACATTCCTGTGACCAGTGCTTTTTCTTAGTTACATTTACACTGTACAGGGAAAAATGTTAACTGTTTACATATCCTGAATAACATTTTTATTTTACATAAGCTTTTAATATATTTAATTTTCAGAAATAGTCAGACTTTTAATTCTATTTTCAAAAATCTAAAGATCATGGTATCTTTAGTGAGGAAAATAGACATGCAGACTAAATTGTCTTTAATGGTAATCACACCTGTTTTCTTTTGTTTTCTTTTTGGTCAACTCATCCGTTTTGATGAAAGTATTTTGAGGGAGTTCTTGATGGAAATGAAATCAGTGAATCATTGCAGCATAGCAATGGCTTGAGATGTACAGGACCTATAGACGGGATTTTGCCTCAAATCTACAGTTCAAATTTAAGGGTAAACTACAAAGAAGATGTCCCATTTGTCATAATGTGATATGCAACCATTAACAGAGGCCCTGTCCTTTTGTCTGAAATAATGTCTTCCCCTGTGAACTCCATATACCTTCATTGCTACCTGTATGTGATGACGTGAAACATTTATAAAGATACCTGTCTTGTTAATTTTGCAATATATTTATTCTGGATTAAAGCATAGTCTTAACATTTTACTTTCTGGTACTTCAAAGAACAGTGATGTCTCTTCAAGGAGAAATCACTTGCTACTAGGTCAGCATTTAAAACCAAGCTCTTTGTTGTGCATCCAATTCAATTTCACTTCTCTTCTCAAAAATTAATGGTAAAAACTGTAGTGTTCAAATAACCAGAGCCAAGGCCTTAAATAAATCTTCAAGCTGTTACCATAACCTAAAGTCAGAAGGCGATAGAGATATTTTCATCCCTTATGCACATTACTCCTCAAGAAAAATGTATTATTAAATATATGAACATAAAAGAGTGTAGTCACAGGGCCACACAAACTGAGAGTTTTCTAATTCTATATAGCTAAGTATTTTGCAGACCAACATTATTACAGAATAAATTAATTGAAATTATTTCCTTCAGGCTTCCAAAGAATTCTAACTTTATAAGTATAAATTGTTATCTAAATTTATTTCCATTCTTTAATTACAGTGATTTTGATACAGATGATAAAGTATGTATATGTAGCTGTATGCAGAATAATTTTTAAATTGATATTTCCAAAGTTGTATGTGTAAAAAGCACATTCATACCCAACCCTTATTAAAGTTCATTCATAAAAAGATTTTTAAAGTTCTGTCAAAAATCAATTAGAAATCATTCATTTCCTTTTCTTTGATGATGATGCACTAAACAAATAGAGAAATACAAAAAAAAAAAAGAGCTTCTTTTAAAACAAATGAGACAGAATGCAGGACTTTTTCAGGAAGGTTCACTGTGCAGGTTCTCAACTGTGACATAAAGGGTTTTTCCATTAGATGATTTCAACAGCTGTGGAATTGGACATGTGCCTTATGAGAAATATTCCTAGTAAAAAAGAGGGACTATAGCCAAGTCAATTAAAAAAAATGTAACTTCTGTAACTTCTTTGAAAAAGCACTCAAAAATTAATATCAATAACAACAGTAACTACATCTTCCGTGCTGCACACGAGCGCCCACAGATATGAATCTGGGGCCAAACAAATGATTCCAGCATTATGAACCTGCTGGAAAACTTGGGAGAACCACATTCCAGCTAGTACCCTAGAAAATGAAGTATGGTTGTACCTGGCATGTTACAGTGCTCCAGAAGGTGCCCTTTCCCCCACATCTGTTAGCCCTAGCACCTTGGTCTGACTTGGCAGCCTCTGAGAATCCTTTGTGCCCTCATGGAGATGCAGTCCAACAGACACATTTCCAACAGTAATGCCAGACTCCTAGGAGGACCTTTGCATCACTTCCTAAACAACATTTCAAAGCAGCCTGCTCACAGCCCAAATTCAGGATGTCTACAAGCAAAAAATAAACTGAGATTTGGCCTTTAAAGTCATTCTAAGGGATCACTCAATTCAAGCAAGCATAGAACAGAAACAGTAAATTTTTAGTATATAGTACCTCATCCTGAAAGCGCTCATATGGAAGCTTCTCCTCAGAAGATTTATTTTATTATCTTTCCGACACTGTGCAATCATAAGAAGTATTTTATGGAGAAGCATGAAAAATGTTTAACTCTGAATTGTACACATGGTAGTGCTTAAATGGCAAATTTAGCAGAAATTCTTACGGTCCCTGTATTTGTATGTTCTGTTAAGGGTAATACAACACTACAACTTTTCTGGAATATGCTACTATAAAAAAGTTATTTCATATGCTTTTCTGATGGGAGGGGAACACTACTGTAGTAATTGGATCTTTGTTATATCACGTCATCAAATAATGATCCTATCATTTTGTATTTCTGTTATTCATTTCCATATCGAAGTTAGTCAGCGATTTTTCCTCCTTTTCTTTAATGTTAATTTTTCTTTATTTTTTTGTTTTATAGGAGAATTCTAGTACAGATTTGGAGTAGTTTCAGAGAACTATAAGTCTATAAGTTCATACAATTTATATATATTAAAAAGCATTGCAGTTGAGTGATAACTAGAGAAGTTGTATAATAACTACAGCTCTGCTGGGTGCTTGTGCTCCTTGCCAACTATTTTGCTTCAAACTTATTAACTGATCTGCGTTCCTTTATAGATAACCTGTTGAACTAATGTTAGTAATAAACATCATAAGGAATTTTTTAAACAAATTAACAATTGTTCTTCTAGCAAGTATATTATTTAGTTGCCTGCATTTATAGCTCCTTTACTACTTGAGAATACCTATAACCAGGCAAAAAGAAGTACAAAAAATGTCTCCATACAGAAGCCACACTGCTGAAATGTATGCTATGAAAATACATGTGACTTCAAACCATCTACTTTTGTTTCTGTGCCACATGGTTAAAAACCACTTTCTCTTATAGATTCCTGGATTCGGAATGCCTTTGCCAGTTTTCTGCTGAATTGGCAGAAGAATGAGTCAGAAGAAAAATCTGGCCTTTAGCTTTCATTCCCTTTATTTTAAATTAAGACACTTTACATACAGTTTTCTTTATCTGATGTATTCATAGGGAACATCAGAAACAAGACACATAGGACAGATTGAATAAATATACAATGACCAAACAGGCAGAATTCTCATAATATAATTAATTTGAACATCATTAGTGCTTCTATGATAAGTACCTCTAGCAACCAGGAACACGTTTTGTTAGGCAATGCAGACAGCAAATGGTTGTTGTCTAAAAGACCAGTGTGAAGTTTGCCCAGTTGAAGACTGGATATTTACTGTAAATGAAAAAGATCAAACCAGATTAGAAGTTGTGTGCCTGATTGCCAGTAGTTTACTAAGCTTTCTCTTTTCTCTAAATAAATTACAGAATCTATAAGCAAATAGGAAAAGTCCTTGGTAAATC
The DNA here is from genome assembly GCA_033556795.1 of Tapera naevia. NCBI lineage: Eukaryota > Metazoa > Chordata > Aves > Cuculiformes > Neomorphidae > Tapera > Tapera naevia. The sequence continues at coordinate 7,468,911 of JAUMJJ010000172.1, read as the reverse complement.
TGCTACTTTATTTTTAACAGAAAATGATAGAGCCAAGGTTTCAATCAGTTAAGATAAAATGTGGACTCAAAAAATCACTGAGGTAACAGTGCAATACTTGCTATTTAGAAGCTGGTAAGGTTTCTTTAAATAAAAAAAAAAAGTCTTCCTTTTTTTTCTTTTTTCTTTTTTTTTAACAGGATGATGATGTAAGGGAAAGTCAGTTTAGTTTTACGGCATACGGAGTGGGCCCATGTATGCAAGCAAAAGATGGAGTGACACAAAAGGGGCCAAATAACCCAGTTCAAGCTGCACCAAAAAGTCCTGAAGAGATGCGAAAGGTATTCATTGACCGGGCCAAGAAGATAGACACGATATCCAGAGCTTGTTTCCCGTTAGCCTTTCTGATTTTCAATATTTTTTATTGGGTAATTTACAAAATCATCAGGCATGAGGACATTCACCAATAACAATGCTTGCAATGCGTACAGATCTGGCTGCCATGTTCAACAGGAGGCTTTCTCTTAGAATGGTGCGTCTAAGGAGTGATTAGGAGAGATAAAGGCATTGACAAGGAAAAATTAGATCCTGCAAGGCCTGCAATGCCTAGTCAGAGTGGAATGGAAGAATGACACCCAGAGAAGATAATCTGCTAATGCAAATTTTCACTGTCAAACTAAGTATTAACTTTTTCATTGTAATTCACTCTCTACTGAAGTTTTACTGCCAAGCATTTATACATACTGTTACATACTGGTCTAATTGTACAGTACTCTTTGATGTACCTTATTTTTTTTTTTAATTCCAGTATATTTTTCATTAAAAAATTGGATCCAGAATATTCTAGGTAAATCCCACAGTATTAGAGAATAGATTAGTATTTCTAATGTTTGTTTCAATTTTACAAGATAATTACAATTACTAATTTGAGATTACCGTTTTAATGACTTTTTCTTGTCTTAAGGATAGTACCTGTGGTTTATGCAATGACCACATTTGACATATTTAAGTAATATAATTTATTCAACGTACTTCATATTACTGTTCCCCTAGAAGGCATATTTTGAAATAATCTCAGACAGCACAAGGTATCTAAAGCCTAGTAGTCTGCATAACATACAGGAAATATATTAAAATTTGTAAATTATTGATTCCTGCAAAGGATTTTTTTTCTTTTAATAACCTATACTTTGATAATTGAAACTTACAATATTTTAAAAACCTTTTTATATTTTTGAAGAATTTTTTTCTCAATTGATAAAACTCATTTAGCTTTTGAGACAAATGACATCAAAATTTTGCAATACTTCATTTTGGTTCAATGCAAGCATATCTTGGACCAAAATTAAAAAACAGATAGTCAACTGCTTCACTGAAACATTTGGAGGATAAGTACAGTTGTGTTTCTGCACATCTATCTTCTAAATGTTACATAAATACAGGAACTTTAATTTATGAAGTTATAAAGTTTTCTATTTCATTCTTTGAAGTATATTGATATGACTTAGATACTGGTTAAGAAATACTTCAGAACCTTGGAAAACCAAGCAGCTCTTCTAAAGGATAAAAAAAGGATCTTGATGGTCTTATATATTTATTCTACTTCGCATTAATAAATTTGAGAGCAACTATTAAAACTCTTAGAGATATTTTCCCTGTTTAGGATTAAATATGTCGTATTAGTTGCTTCTATGAATCATGATGCAGGAGTATACAGTTACACCATACTTTGTAGGCAAGTGTTTACTTTTGCCAATTTGGCCTATTGAAAAACAAAAAGACGCTACAATACGGAAATTTGGCATTTAGAATAAATCTGACATTTAGAATAACTAGATACTTAAAGTCCAGTATCTGAGGCTGTTTCTCATTGCAAAATATTTTTTACATTTTGTTTTTTTGTTGCTCAGAATGTGTATACAAAAGTAAAATACAGCCGGAGACAAACATCTGGTGCCCTGCCAAAGGCGTGGTGCATATCATGTAACAGAAGCAATGTAACTCTGCACTGAGGATTATGACACAGCAACCTTGAGTTTGGTTGGGTTTGTTGTTTTCCTCCAAAGATTAGTTAGAGAGGTTCTAAAGAAATAATAGGTCTCAGATTTTGTTCAACTGCATCAGAAAGAATCGGTATAATCCTCCTTTATTTTAACAGTGTTTTGTGTTGGTTTTTTTGTTTTTTTTTTTTTTCATTTATGATCTGAATTTAATTCAGTACATTTTTAAACAATTATTTTTGCTGGGGCTGTGTCTTGGTTTTACTCTTTTCTTTATGCACATATTCCAAAATCCCCTGTTCACTTATGAAGGTGCTCATCTTTGTGAGAGGATATCATAAACTAGTGGCTGACATTTCAGTTGGGTTATATTCATTTCTCTCGAAGTTATCATTAGCTGTATCATATGAAAAGAGATGTTAACTTGTTTTTTCTATCAGCAAAGTCCACAGTATTTTGTTTAAGGACGCTTTGAAGATCTGTTTTCATAATCAAGAGGCAATCAAAAAAAATTGCATTATTTTTAAGGATGCATTCAATAAAGGATTTTTGATTGAACAGAAAAGTGCATAAAAAAAATTCTAGCCAGATTAGAATAACTCCTTGTTTTTCTTGTTTATAACACTTGGGTACCTGGTTCACTTCTCCTTTTTTTTCCAACATTCAATAGTCTGTTGCCCTTTCACATGGAGTACTACCTTGATTTGAAAACATTGACAAATTTGAGGGAATAATGCAGAGCTAAATAAATTTAGTCCTAATTTTTTTCTTCATTCCTTAAGGCAGAAAAGGTCTATGGTCTCATAAAGGGGAATCAGTATGACATCTTGAAAGCAATAAGAGAGAGATTGGATTAAAATACTGGCAAAATGTAACAGGAAGTCAGAAGGAATCTATATTTGTGTATGAACGTATTACCTCAATGAAGGGCGATAATCCATGTGTCACATTTCTCTGACTAAAGTATGCTAATCTAAGGAAAAATTACAGCATACAGCATATATACAGTAAAAAGTGTGGACTAACATTATAATTATTTTCTGACCTCTCTAATGGATTGTTACCTGTATATTCTATTTAAAATAAGTGAGATCTGTAGATTTGGTAACTAGACCTATTTGGAATGCATCTCTTCAGCCATGCACTATGGTGAGAGAAAAGAGGGTCTCAGATCTGGTCAATAGAAAGTGTATCTCGTCCTCTACATAATTGTATTTTTTTTTCATAGGCTGTTACATTGGGAAGTTGAGCATACCCTACTTCTATACTGGAAGTTTACATATAGTGCTCAGTTTTCTAACAGGGCACACTGAAAATAAAGACAATTATATATGTTTAAAACATCAATATGAAAACTCTACAGAGTTGCTGGAACTTTTTTTATTTTGCAATTAATAAATAACAGAAGCATTTCAAACAGTGGTGCCATGATGACGTTTTCAAATACATAAGACAATTAGCACGTCATTGTTTTGCCCTCAGGTAAGTAGAGATTTTCTGTTTTGCTGTAATGGAACCAAGACCTCTAGGGAACTGATGGGTTTGTGTTTTTTTTTAATAGAACCATAACATTTTCCAAATAAAAAAGCCTCTGCAGTTCGCTAAATATGCAAATAATTAAAAAAAAAAAAAAGCAGAATTACAATTTAAATTTAATGTATATTATTGCTAAATGACTTAATATAAAGTCACATGGTAATAAGGAAAGAGAGAAATGCCATTTGAGACACAAAGAAACTTCAAGGCACAAATGTTTGCTGTTCACCACTGAAAAGGGAAAAAGCCCAAAAGTGCTATCAGGCGTGCCAACCCTCTGTACAAAGCTATAATCAATAGCTCCTGTCATCACCTAAGATTAATGTGGGAGGGTTTTTTGTATAATGGAGTAACAGTGAATATCCTTAAGAAGATGCAAAAATTGAATGGTACTCTCCAGTATTTATCAGACTGCAATATTTATGCTGCAGTCCTGTGAACGAAGCAGTGGAGAGGCAGAAAAATAATCACCAAGGAAATAATGTTTGAGGCAGACAATACCTGTCAGGGGGTTTCCTACATGTAAAAAAGACCCTTTTCATTCGGCTGAAGTAGATGGCTACCTCACTTCACTATCACTGAATCTGGGCTTATGCAAGCCCATGCAAAAAGTCTTCTAGTAAGAACATCCCTAATACAGCTTTGTCTCAAGTCATTATTGATTATAGGTGCAGACTCTGTGCTTCTCAGGTCATGTTTTTGCGATCTTGGTAGACCAGCCCTGTACTTCAAAAATAAAATTCTGGTACTTTTCACTGCAATACAATGAAAACAAGAAGAAACTGAAGGATCTGGAGGAATACTCTGGCAACATAGCTACCAAAGAGCTGACACAGTTACCATAAAGGGCAAAGAAGGAAGTATGGGACATCTTTACTATTTTTGCCTGTCACTCAGGATCCTCTCCATAGGTACATGTGTTTAAGTGGAAGCAGTAAGCACAAGGAGAAACAACTTATGTCAACTACTGCAAAATATTAAATATATTTTCTTGGAACAGTAGTTTCTCCCTACGCAGATAGCAAATTGACTTCCGTACCATCCGTTTCTTCATGCACTAAAGAGAGAAGTAACCAATCCATGTCACCCCTGCTAAGGCCAAAAATTTCAGGACATTGAGAAAGAGGTTCATCTTGAGAGCCCTCACCAGGCATGTGCAGGACAGCCAGGGGATCAGGCCCAACCAGCACGGTTTCATGAAAGGCAGGTCCTTCTTTGCCAACCTTATCTTCTCCTATGACCAGGTGACCCACTGAGTGGATGAGGGAAAGGCTGTGGATGTTATTTACCTCAAATTCAGTAAAGTCCTTGACACTGTTTCCCATAGCATTCTCCTAGAGATGCTGGCAGCTCATGGCTTAGACAGGTTAATTCTTTGCTCAGTAAAAAACTGGTTGGATGTTCAAACGGCAAGAATTGTGGTGAATGGAGCTAAATCCAGTCGGCAACCGGTCACAAGTGGTGTTCATCAGGGCTAAGTGTTGGGGCCAGTCCTGTTTGGTATCTTTATCAGTGATCTAGATGAGGGAATTCAATGCTACCTCTGTAAGTTTGCAGACAGCACCCAGTTGGGTGGGAGTGTTGGTATGGTTGAGGGAAGGAACACGCTACAGAGAGATCTGGACAGATCCCATTTAAATTATATGAGGTTTACAAGGCTAAGTGCCGAGTCCTGCACTTTGATCACAACAACCTCATTCAACACTACTGTTTGGGGGAAGAATGTCTGGAAAGCTGCCTGGCAGAAAAAGACCTGGCAGTGTTAGTCAACAGCCAGCTGAACATGAGCCAGCAGCGTGCCCTGGTGGCCAAGACGGCAAAGAGCATCCTGGCTTGTATCAGAAACGGCATGGCCAGCAGGAATAGGGAAGAGATCATCCCACTGTACTCCGCACTGGTGAAGCCGCACCTCAAATACTGTGTTCAGTTTTGGACCCCTCACTGCAAAACGACATTGAGGTGCTAGAGCACGTCCAGAGAAGGGCAATAAAGCTGGTGAAGGGTCTGGAGAATAAGTCTTATGAAGAACTGTTGAGGGAAATGGAGCTGTTTAGCCTGGAGAAAAGGAGGCTGAGGGGAAAACTTATCACCCTCTACAACCACCTGAAGGAAGGTTGTAGCAAGGCAGGCATTGGTCTCTTCTTCCAAGTAACAAGTGATAGGATGAGAGGAAATGGCCTCAAGTTGTGCCAGGGGAGGTTTAGGTTGGCTATTACAAGAAAATTCTTTACTGAAAGAGTGGTGAAGCACTGGAACAGACAGCCCAGGGAAGTGGTGGAGTCACCATCCCTGGAATTGTTCAAAAAACGTGTAGACGTGGCACTTGGGGACACAATTTATTAGACCTGGTTGTGCTGGGCTGATGGCTGGACTTGATGATCTTAGAGGTCTTTTCCAACCTTAATGATTCTATTTTATGATTCAGTGAGAGAACAGAAAAGGTCCCTCAGAGGTGCAGTAGACACACTCAACTACCACAGTAATTCTGCTTTAATTCTGAGTAGAAGAAAAGGTATTTTATTTTGAAGACTGTATTCAAATACCAACAAAGTAGATTAGAGAGCTGGCTTTTTTCTCTGTAATGCTGATAACCTAGAAGAAACTTGAATGAGAAAGGGAAGAAGAGATAGTAGTGTTTTACTATGTAGGATTCAGCTATCTTAACAACAAAATAAAACATATTCTATTTTCGAGGAATGCTGGCAGCAAGCAGAGTTATTTAAGCAGGTTAGTGGAATTCAGGGAGAATATGTGATTTAATTATTTTTTCAGCTCAATCATTTACTGGTTTTCTTTGGAAAACTACAGTTTGTTCCAAAACCTTTATATAGGCCACTTTATAAAGAATCTTTGTGCTGTGTGAGATATCATTCTGTTTACTCACTAGAAAGACTTATATTTAGGTGGTTTAGATGTGCACTTTACATTTAAGGAGTAAGATATTTCTTCTACTTTGTACTATAACCCCTTACAGAACTGTAGGTTGATAATGTAGATAAAAATATAAGAAACTATACAAAACCTGATATATTTTTAACAGTAGGGAAAGATAAAAAGTCTTCCTTAAAAAAGTATTATTTTAGCAATAATTTTATATTAGAAGGAAATGAATTTATTTATACAGTTCCCAGCCCAAGTTGAGATGGTTGGTGCAACTTCTGCTCTCATTCGAGCTGTCATAGGAATTAAAATAATCCAACAGAGCAGAATTTGGCCTTAAACTGTGAAACTGATGACTGAACTATTAATTTTTACAGTACCCCTGTGAGGTAGCAAAATAACTTTATCCACACCTTACTGTACAATCATATGGTTATTTGTATGAAAACAATATCAGATGTTCACAGTTTTTTTCTTTTTTGAGACAACTAAGAAGAAAAACATAAATCAAAAACTATGCTACTTGTTAATAATAAAATGGGTATTCTAGTTTGGAGTGGTTATGGAAAAGGCGCCTTCAGGCAACATGAAACACCTACAGTAGTTACTAAAATGCTATCAGTTTGGAAGTCTTGTGGAAGCAGTTTATATTGCTAGAAACAGTGGGTTAAATGCCATCCTGTATTCTTGACATTCTTTAATATTACTGCACTTCTTCACTTTCATCTTTGTGAAATATGCAAGAAACATTTCTTATGTTTGTATTTTAGTGTTCGGCAGAGTGATGTTAACAGATGAAATGGATTAAAGTAGCTACTGACATTCCATGAATGTGTAATTGTGAGCTGTATACAAAGAAATTGTGCCATAAGCTTTTAACCTAAAGGTTTAAGATAATATACAATATTTTATGTGTTAGTGATCCCAGCTTTTTAAAGGCTGCAGCAAGAAAAATTGAAAAAAATAATATTATAGTGTGTCAATAAATTGTCTGTGAGTTTTCAAGATATTCTCCTGTGAATTCTGTCTGATGGCAATTTCATCTCAAAGTACTTCATTTTTGGTAAAACTCTATAAATGTGTTGTGCATGGATTTAATTAAATTCCTTTTTATTGTATTACAGTATCATACTGAACTTAAACTGACATTCTCTACAGAAAAAATGTGAAATTTATGGTGTCATCCATGTCATTGTAGATATTTTGTTCAAAAACAATAAACTCAACTTTTTTTCAGAAACTATGCGATTATTTTTATGTTATTATAGGCAATGGGTTTAAAGTTACAGGAGGAACTATCAGCACCATTGGAAAGAAGTATTATACCCTCAACAGTAGTTAAGGTGCATTACCATCAAATATTTCAGGAGTGAAAACTTGGGAGAGAAGGGATAGAATGCCTTCAGCTGTTTTATTATTCAGATTAAGCTTCAAAATACTTTAACTGCATTAATGAAATATCCGAAGAGGAGTTTTCAGAGAGGTTGACAGGCACTGAATAAGGAGTTTATTCTTCTAAGGCTCTATTTACAGTGAGTGAACAGAAAAAGGTCTCGCCAGAGGACACTGAGCTCCAACCCTGAAAAAAAACACTGACTGAAAACTCAGAGGAAGTTCTCCTGAAAAATGTCTATTGAAATAAGTACAGTCACTCCAAAATAGTCTTGTTGATCTTACTATCAAAAAGGCAAAGCATTTCACTTGCAGCAAAACAGCTTCATAAAAACTTCGTAGATCTGTGGGCCCTCCTAAGTACTCCTTGGTAGAAAAACGGTGGAAAAAAATCTGAAGTTAGCAAATAAGAAGTCCTTTGAGAACAGCCTGACTTCTGCTAATCTGATTACAGCAGTATTAATATGCTTATAAAGAGCATTCAGAATGGTTATTTGAGTAACTGCCATATGTCAGTATGATGTCATTTAGGCTAGAAATCTTCAGCAGCCTCAATGCGGATACCGCCACATGATAAAAAGCTACAGTAGTTCACTCCTTTCAATTTGTTTTGCAAGTTGATAGGATACAAATACAAGAGCTTTGCCATATTTGCAAATGAAGTATTTCCATTATCTGCTGATAATAATTCAGTTCAGCAACACATGGCTTATAGCTTTGTGAAATGGAAAGTTCGTAAAAGAACAACCAATTGTAACGAGCACCAGTGGAATCTGAGCAGAAATCCTGAGTGCGTCCTCCTAAAGCCCTCAGAACTGCGTGATTATATGCCTGTTATATTTATGACAGCTGTTGCTTGAGCAGGTCTATGCCATCCTGTCTTCCTGAGAACAAAGCCTAGCTGCTACCCCTGGCCTTGTTCAGATCTGTTCACATGCAACAATGTTATGAAGTTACTGCAGCAAATGTCTTCACGCTGAGGTGCACAGTTCCCAGAGCATGAAAACTGCAATTATACTGTACCAGGTGTGCAACAAGCAACTAAACAAGAAAGTATATTCAGGTAATGTGAACTGAGAGTCATAGGAAAAAAAAAAGAAGTGACAGATCTTAAAGAGATAAATATATAATTGTGTTGCTGAAGCAGTGTATCCATTTCAACACAGAGTTCTGGAAAAACATAGTGAATAACCTCTTCTTCATGTTTGCATAAGTAGCTAATAGGTATATTTAAAAGTGACATAAACATTTAATTCCATGTGGTCCATGCAACTGATTTTATTTCTAGTATTCTACCCTCTATACACTAGCAGGATCTGAGAACATTTTTTTCCGAATAAAACACAAGCATGTGAATTTAAAGACCTGGACGATAATCCACCAAAATCACAAAACTAGAATTACAAGGGAAGTTTCATTTTGGAAATAAATGAAACTTTCTCAAAATCTTAATAATGTATTTCTAATTATGTAATAGCAAATATATACTTTATATACATATTTTGTTGTTGACAAAAATTATATATTTCAAAATATACCTCACAGACTCACAAAATCACAGAATGACTGAGATGGAAAGGAACATCTGGAGGTCAACTTGTCCAACCCCCCTGCTCAAGCAGAGCCACCTAGAGCCAGTTGCCTGGGACCATGTTCTTTTGAATATCTCTAAGGATTAATACCTCCAAGGATGGAAACTCCATGGCCTCTGTGGGCAACTTGTGCCAGCACTCAGTCATCCTCAGAGTGAAAAAGTGTTTGCTGATATTTAGGTATAACTTCCTTTCATTTGTGCCCTTTGCTTCTTGTCCTGTCACTGGTCACCTGTGAAAAAGACCTGGTTCCATCATCTTTACACCTTCCACTCAATTTTTTACACAAATTGATGAGTTCCCCTCTTGAACTGGAAACAGTACTCCAGATGTGATCCTACCAGAGATGTGTAGATCAGCAGGATCAAGTCAGCTGTCCTGTGCTGGCAATACTCTTAATGCAGCCAAGGGCACCATTACTCATCTTTGCTGCAAGTGTACATTGCTGGCTTATGTTCAGCCTGGTGCTCACAGGACTCTCAGACCTTCTTCTGCACACTTGTTTTCCGAGTGGTTGGCCCCCACCATATACTGATGCATGGGGTTATTTCTCCCCATGTGCAAGACTTAGCACTTTCCCTCACAATACTTAAAAAAACCCCAAACAAACCCAAACAAACAAAAACCCCACTTTTCTCTCAATGTTAGCCTCTATTTAACTAATCTTCATTTAAAACCTCTACTGAGGCAATGAGTTCAGCCTGAAACCTACATATGTCATGTTTCAATTTCTGTCTTACGAAGCCAGATAACACATCTAACCTGCCATGAAAATCAGTGTGTTACTTTGAGTATGTTTAATTACTCTCATTAGGTGTGTTCACTAGGTTCACAGGAAACATTCAGACATTTGCCTTTAAAAGTGCATCATACTCTAGCTTGTTTACCATTGCACGAAGTAGGACTAAACTTCATGTAGATGTATTAGATCAGAATAAGCCCATAAATTACTAGAGCTTGGCTGAAATTATTTAAAGTAAGAGGATATTAGAATTTCTTACAAATTTCAATTATACTTCATTGCATTGTATTTGAAACAAGTATCTCTCCTCATCCATTTCTTGTTTCATTGCAGCAAAAGCATTGTTGTTTCCCAGGAGAGTACAAATTGCACCACAAGATGGCTCCCTTTCATATGAAGGGAGGGATTTCACGCACCCTTGCATTTTGTTCAAGGAGTAAACGTGTTCTCCGTGTAGAAACTCCAGGCATCGATGTCCATTATTAAGAAGGAAATTTATAAAGCAGAAGAGCTGTTCATGCTACAAATTACAGTCCATTTTGAAAGTGATGCAGGCTTTTCAGGGTCATGCTGTCTGAGAAAGAAAAATAACAGTTGTTAATGTATTAAGAACACGACCCAAGGATTTATGTCTAAATATACATGTGAAAATGTGTACTTGAATACAAGGTAAAAGTTAGGGGTCAGGGTTAGGGCCTTTAGGTTTAGGGTTAGGTTTAGGGCCATTGGGGTTACGGTTTAGGGTTAAGGTTGTGGTTAGGGTTAGGAATAGATTTAGGGTTAAGGTTTAGTGTTAGGGTTAGTGTTAGGGTTATGTTTAGGGTTAGGGGTTAGGGTTAGGATTAGGTTATTGAGTTCAACCGCATGCATTATCCGCTAAACCATGTCCCTTAGAAACTTCTTCCTTTTCTTAAATACCTCCAGGGATGGTGACTCAACCACCTCTCTGGGCAGCTGTTCCAGTGCCCGATCACCCTTTTAGCAAAGAAATTTTTCCTAATATCCAGTCTGAACCTCCCCTGGCACAACTTACGGCCATTTCCCCTTGTGCTATCACCTGTCATTTGAGAGAACAGATCAGCACTCGCTCTCTCACTGCATCCTTTCAGGCAGCCATAGACAGTGATGAGGTCTCCCCTCAGTCTCCTGTTCTTCAAACTTTACAACCGCAGTTCCCTCAGCCATTCCTGTTAGAACTTGTTTTTCAGTCTCTTCACCAGCCTCGTTTTCCTTCTCTCGACGTGCTCCAAGACTTTCATAGCCTTCTTATACTGAGGGGCCCAGAACTGCACACAGTACTCAAGGTGTGGCCTCACCAGTGCCAAGTACGGGGGTAAAATCATGTCCCTTGTCCTGCTGGCCACACTGTTTTTGATACAGACCAAGATGCCATTGGCTTTCTTAGCCACCTGGGCACACTGCTGGCTCATATTCAGCCGCTGTCAACCAACACGCCCAGATCCTTCTCTGACAGGCAGCTTTCCTGCCATTCTTCCCCAAGCCTGTAGCACTGCATGGGGTTGTTGTGTACCAAGTGCAGGACTCAGCATTTGGTCTTGTTGAACCTCATCCCGTTGGTCTCAGCCCATTGATCCAGCCTGTCCAGATCTCTATACAGAGCCTCCCTTCCTTTAAGCAGATCCACAGAAGGTCATGATTCTTGAGCAGTTGAATTGAAACCTAGCTCAACTAGCCAGATTCCATAATTTCATTGACATAGTTCTGAAGGCAGCAGAGTCAAAACAAACACTTGTATTTACTCAACAAGAACATGTAATTAACTCCATTCTGAAATCATGTGGTGAAAGTCACACCTCACTGGTGGAGAAGAACAGTCTAAGATGCAAAGTTTAGTATTATTTGTAGGCTGATAGAAAAGCTGAGAACTGAATCTCTTCATATGGCACTCATGACAATAGCTCTTCAGCGGAAGAGTTTAAGAGGAAGAAGTAAATCATCTTTCCTGTTTTTCCAGGATAACACCCATGAGCTTCACATCCATGATGGTAGATACAGACTCAATCTTCACAAGACTCATATTGCCCAAAGTACCACATCTATACTTACAACCTCATTTCAAAGCCAAAAAGACAGAGCTCTTTTGAGAAATTGAAAGTAAGAATCTTTCTTTTTCACAATGTCTATCTGTTCCCTGACCTCCTCAGTCAGATTAGGACATGTGTCTTGCAGAACATTTACAATCCAAGTGACTTTCTGTATAGGACAGAACTTAGATCTTCTTCATTTTTGCCACCCCATAGGATATTGTCTTTTCTACCTCAACTCAGCTTGCCCTATCAAATGTTCCTTCCTGGAAACCTGAGTACCTTGAATGCTTTGCCAGCAAGAGGGAGTGACTGTATGAAGCTGATGTAGGGATCTTCACACAGCTGTTGGAGTGGACTGGCCATGCACAAAATGCTGCCTGACATCCTGGAAAAAGAACCAGCAGAAGGAAGTAGGAATATAGTGGTATGAACAATAAATAGTAGGGCTAAAATGAGCCAAGCTGCACTGCACAGTCAAAGACACAGATCACAACAATATTGTGAAAACCCAAATCCTCTGACCATTTTTTCGCAATAATATTTTATGAAGCTTATCCTGCTCTTAACACATCCACATGCACGCAGTCACAAACTGTTCTAGTTGACTGGTGAACTAAAACATATGTGGAGATTTAATACCCCGTGTGAAATAGACTTGTCTGAATACTTACTTATCCTATAGCTGTGCAAAACAAAGTCTGAGTGAAAATTCACCCTAATGTTTTTTATTTTTGCTCTAAAATTCAGTTTCATATGAAAAGTTTTATTGGGAAAAAATAGGTAAAAAGAAATAGTAATTATATTGAGTAAAAAATCTAAATTAGAACATTTTTATTTTTAGATTACGAATGTAAAATTTTCCTTAACTAAATGTTTCCATTAACAAAAAACATTCTAATACCGTTTATATGATGCAAATTCATATATTCATTCTCTGTGCCTAAAATTTGCTTTTTAAGTGAACATAGAATCACAGGGCTATAGAGACTTCTCCTTTAAGACAGAATCAGATATGTATGTCTGGGCAGACACTTGTTAAACTTGTTTTCAAAGAACTTAAATTATTTCAACTTCACTGCTCCCCAAGGCTTTATTCCAGGACTTCATTATTCTTACATTTTAAAGTTTTTTCTACATATAAAATGTAACTCCTCCTTTTTGCAATTTAAGGTTATTATTTCTCATTCTACCTATAACAGACTAGGAAAACATTTTATTGCTTCCTTTATTAATGTTTTATTTAACAAATTTCTTCTCCACACCATATAACTTTATGCTTCAAATTTTTAAGATGAAAAATTCCAATTCACTTATTATTTCCTCACAAATCATGGTTTCCAGGCTTCAAATCACTGTTGCTGCTCTCCTTTTTGTGCTTTTCATCCAGTCCTCCACCTCTCTTGGAAAGCATAACACAGACCTGAACGAAGTATTCTACCTGAAGTCTTACTTTTGTGGCTCAGTTTTGGATACATGTTTTGGATACAAGGTTCTATTTATTCATTTTCCTTTTCATAGAGTTATATCTCTGCTGATTCATTTTCAGCATTTGAGCCATACATGGATTTGCTTTTGGGCACAAATAATAGTTAGTCCCTTTATTGCTTACTTGAGCAAAATATTTTGCTCACTTCTAGAGTGAAGTGACATGAAAACAGTGTAGTTTGAATATTTTCCGAAGAACAAGAGACCCCTTTTAAAATTCCTTCCCCAGCTTCACAAGGCTTTTCAAAATGCTTTAAGACTGTGTGTTGATAGAGCTGTCCCCATCACTCAATATTAATGAAGTATCCCTGTTGTAGCCAAGCCACATATTATTCACATGTTGTACTAATAGTGCTTTTAAGGAAGAAAGCATGACAATTTTGAGTAAATATCCATTTGATGCCATTTCTTGCTTTTAGAAAAATGAAAAACATTTTTTTCCATACTTCTCTTTTCATGCATGTACATTTACAGGCACAAATTAATTTATCATTCAGGACACCGGATTCTGTCAGTGTTAGAGAGCTGTTAAAATACTTTCAGCAGACAACCAAAGCCTAGCGAAGAGGACTTTTTGTTGTTGAATGGAAATTTTTTTTGATAAAATTTGGAGGAACATTTTAGGTGCAATTCTGCAAAGTATTTCAGCTGCATGATAACACTATATTAGAGAAATAAAAAAAATCTCCAATTGTTGGTTAAAGCATTGATACATTTAAAACCTAGTCTCAAAACAGGGAATTCATGGAAAAAAAATTTGTTTTAAGTGAGACACAGGGGGTCACAGAGGTTCACCAAAATGCAGGGTCAGAGTCCAATGAGACAAATAAATAACTACTCTACTATAAATTTTGAAAATAATTTTATTATCAACAATTTCCAATAAATAGAAATTATGGTTTTTTTTAAATTAATTATCTTTTTTTTTTTTATTATCAATTAGTTTTGGAGATTATGTGAGAAATACTGAGTAAGCAGATACACTAAAAGTTTATTAAGGAAAATAATGACTCCTGTGAAATAATTGTGAGGTTTCTATGATCTGTTGCTGTCAAATCCACAAGCTAATAGACTTGTGGAAACAATGCCATTGCAAGTGACATTATACAAAAACTGAGAGTAGCATTGTGTTTCTCAAAGACCATTCAGTTTTCCCTGAATGCATCCTCTGACTTCTTGCTGCCTCAACAGCCAAACTTACAACTTTTCACCTCTAGTTATTAATGTTATAACTAATCAAAACCACTTCCTGAAGAATACCTTCCAAACATCAAATGATAAATTACTTATTTATACATTTTGTTTTCTTCTATTAGCATATACATATACTGAGACCTTTTAATATCAAATTGATTTACACAGACAGTTCTCAGTTTGGTATTTTTTAGCCACTCATAACTTAGAATAACTTCTGTTGGAGGTAGTTCTGGTGGATGAGAAGATGGACAGGAGCTGGCAATATGGCCTTGCAGAACAGAAGGCCAACCGTAGCCTGGACTTCAAAAGAAATGTGTCCAGCAGGTTGAGGGAGGAGATTCTCTCCCTCTACTCCACTCTTGTGAGACCCCACCTGGAGTAGTGCATCCAGTTCTGGAATCCGTAACGTACGTAGGAAGGATATGGAACTGTTGAAATGGGTCCGGAGGAGGGCCATACGATCAGAGGGCTGCAGCAATTCGTCTATGAAGAGAGGCTGAGAGAGTTGGGGTTGTTCAGCTTGGAACAGAGCAAGCTCCAAGAAGACCTCATTGTAGCCTTTCAATACTTAAAGGGGCCTTATAAGGAAGATGGGAAAAAATTTTGGCAGGGTCTGTAGCAATAGGACAAGGGGTAAAGGTTTTAAACTAGAAGAGAGGAATTTTAGACTAGATATTAGGAAGAAATTTTTTTCACTGAGGGTGGTGAAACACTGGGAGGTTGCCCAGAGAGGTGGTAGATGCCCCACTCCTGGAGACATTCAAGGTCCGGTTGGATGGGGCTCTGAGCAACTTAATCTAGTTGAAGATGTCTTGGCTCACTGCAGGGGAGGTTGGACTAGATGACGTTTATGGTCCCTTCCGACTCAAGCCATTCTGTGGTTCTGTGATTCTATGATTCTGTATCAGGGATTTCTCCCTAGAATGTGGAGTTTTGTAAGGTTATTTTATGCATTTTTGAGGCCAAGATTAGCAAACTCGGTGAAATTTTCTCTCTTACAGAGGCTAGTCAATCCACATTCATTTAGCAGGTTAACAGCTGTCTCACAAATATCTAACAAGAGAGAATTTACTGACAGAATAAGACTTCAGTGACAATCTATAAAAGTGGTAACATAGAGGTATAATTTGTGATTAGTAATGATGAGAGAGATTAGCATTAAAAATGAAATATTAGTCTTTCAGAATGCTAGGAAAATTGACATCATTGGATAAAGGTAACATCGGCACCATCACATCTCATAAGGGGAAGAACACAAAACACCATTTTCCAATAAGCAACTGAGATGTTCTAGCCAGCTTTCATGTGACCATCTAGACAATACAGCCTCAAGGAGAACTCACTGTAAATTAACCTAATTAATTCTACTGGCATGACCTACTGGAAACTGGCAATAAAGGCATTAGGGATTTTTGGGATAGCTTTCATTCCTTTGGGGGTGTTGATGATCAGAATAGCAAAAAAGTCTTGTAACCTACATTGGACAGAATCTGTTTCCCCACCCTTTTGTTTATCACAGTGGTTCCTGACCATCTGAAGCTTTACCAGGAGAGGGTGGAGAGTAACCCAAACAGAGTTTTTTAAAATATTATTATCTCATCTGTATGGCACTGGCTTATTCCAAAGACATTTTGCATTTCGCTATTGTAAACCCTTTACATTTTCTCTAAATGAGTTTCAAGCGTTAGCTAGTAAGAAAAGAAAATATAATAACTTTCTAGCATTCTTTGAGCATACTCCCAATGGTTATATGGATGTTATGCCCAAAAGGTAGTGTCTTTTATGGAAAGACAGCTGGATCTGGTGAGAAGAAAAGCCTTTGCAGAAGGTGGATTCAGGAAATCTGTAGAACTGCTGTGGACGGCTGTGTTTAAAGTTATTTTAACTGCTCTTAAAGAAGATGTATCTGATTTTTTTTGAGTTTTTTTATGATTGTAGTAATATGTAGTAAAATATAAAAGAACAATAACACAATAATTTAATATCCTTACAGCTGGGTTTACAATGCTTCTAATAGCACACCCACACACGTTTTCTTTCTTTAATCAATACTTATTTTAAAATGATATTTTTCTCTGAACTTGCCAAACTTTTCAGCATGTCAAGAATCATTAAATGGGTTTTCCAGTTATTTCAGAAAGCATGTGGTGAAAAAAAGACCTAGATAGCCTTCCAAATTCCTGAAATGTCAGCAAATCCTAATGCTTCCTTTGATGTCATTTCAAGCATCTGAAAAATATTACAAGGATTCCTTTTAAATCATTAAAGACAAAAAGAAGATAACAGATCTGATTCTCACTGTCTTTTATCTCATATAGTTATTAGCTGTATAAAATGCATACACAAGAAGATGCTAATTTTAAAATTGAGAGGGAGGGCATCAATGAGAGGATGTTTCATCAATCGAAAAAAAAGCTCTCTTGTGTAAACTGGAAGCTGATTTGATGGTAGCCAGCTTATGTTCACTGTGGAATATTTCTTCTGTTAAGTACTTCCTAAAGAAAATACATCAATTATTAATTGGTGAAGGTCAGTTGTTCTTTAGCTACCCTTTTGCATCTCTATTGCATCTCTGATGGCTGAGAGAGACAATATCAAGTTGTGTGCCCTCTGGGAAGTACAGTAATTCGCAATGAATAGTACCTTGAAAATGTGAAATTCAGGTGAAATGAGGTCTCTTGATCTCTTCATCTGAATTTATTTTTCTAAAATAGTTCTTGTTTTCTATTTTAGTTCATGTTTAAAGGCTGTCATGATTTCCTAGATATTGAATTATATGACAGAGTACTATTAATAATGCTACACCTACAGTGCAGAACGAGACATGCTCTGTTGAAAAAGGAATGCAGATAGAACACAATACAAAGTATGGTAGAAAACATTCATCTGCCTTTTCTTTTTTATATTTTGCAAGATGTCTGTCATTATTACATTTGCTCATTCAAGAAGTTGCTGTTATTTTGGCTTTGCTCTTTTTCATGCTTGCAATGCTATAAATAACTACAAAAATACAAAGTAATACACAAGAAGAGATGACTGCAACCTGGGGTAAGTCTGGCAGATGTTCTTTAGCCAAACAACAGTGAGAGTGTTTCTCTGAGGACAGGAAATAAAGTAGCTTCTGAAAATTCATTGTAACTTCACAGTGAAGTAACCATTATTTACTTAATTTTTAATTTTTTTTTTTTTTTTACTTTTTTTTTAAAAGCCATGAGAGAAAAGAGAAGAAGGCATAACCGGCTGAATTTTCCATATCAGAGTGAAGCCTCAATAAAAAGCATTACACTGAACATGGAAATTCCCTGGACGATTCCAGGCTTTGTCATGCCAGAGCTGTTATCAAATTGTAGGCATATATGTTTCCAGTAGAAAAAACTCTTTCCAAGAAGTAGATACTGTTGATTAAGTTACACTTAACAGCTACAGTCCAATCAATCCTTTGACTACTTTAGAAGCACAAGGCACAGTGCCAGATCAGCACACCAGTGCATGTGGTCTGTCACAACAACTTCTGTAACTCTCCATTAGTCTGTTTCACAACTTCTAAACACAGCTGTTAGGAAACTGTGTAACAGTTTCCATAAGATTCTCAAAAATCTTGTACACTAGAGAAGAAGGGAAGTACTGATTTTCATTCAACATTATAACACAGTAAGTATTAAAATTCTGATGTTAACTGGAAGCTGGTAAGCTGGAAATGCCCAGAAAGGAAGACTTAAAGATGATTATAGAATGATAGTAAACTGTCACGTGTTGTAGTTGTGAAAAAAAAGCAAAAGGAATCCTAGGAAAAATCAGCAGATACACTTTTAGTAGGAATGGATTACATTTAGCAATCCTGGAATGGTTCAGACTGCATGTTCAAAAAACTAAAACAGATCCAGAGGACTACCTGGATTAAAAGAATATGGAAATTTTCTTTCAAGTGAGAAGGCTTGAAGAGCTTGATTTTTTTAATATGGTAATAGAAACAGCAAGGATGCATGACAGAACTCTGAAAACTGAGCATAACCTTATAATCCTGATGAGAGACAAACATCAAGAACAAAAAAAGGGGGCTCTTTAAGCTAAGAAAGACTGTCAGGGGGTAAAAAAAAAGAATAAAATAGAATAAATTGAAAAAAAGAATAGACATCCTGTGAAAGCAGTAGAGGTAAAAGCCTTAAAAAAAGAGACCTGCTTTTATGGAACATAATGTACAGCAGAATGGAATTTCTCTCAATGACCAAGTAATAATTTCCTTCTAGTCCACTGTTACCATTACTGTGTGAATATGCACATGTACACATACATATATAGACACATATATGTATGTGTATGCAGATAAAATTTCCATTACATAGAAACTACATGTTATTGTGTAAAGCATTTTATCCATAACAGTGTATAGTATTTGATCTAACTATATACATATGAATAGTAAATAGAGATATGTGAAGTGTTGGCTAGGAATTCAATTTCATAACCTCTTGTCACTGCAAAGCAAAATATGTACTTTGGGTGTATAGCCTTCAGTCAGTATTTTTATTGACTTTAAGTTGTTATACAATATTTTATTTTTCAATAAACACAAAGGCAAGAACAAACATATTTTTCCAGGAACTAGTTAGGATCTAACGTACCTTAGTATACCCTGAAAAACAGTGTACAATTTAGAACTGACTCACTAGGGCACCAGCTTTGCAGACCATGTTCAATTCCACTCTGTCATGGACTTATATTTAGTCTGAAGAAAGGCAAATGGGGCCTATTTTTATTATTCTTAGTTCATCACAGTGTTGACAAAGCTGACTGTCACTACACTGTACACATCATAGACTTCAAGAAGATGTGATCAAAATTAAGTCACTTCAGCAACACACTGACAATGAAAGAGGTGATCTCATTCCTTCCTCTTTCCTCCCTGATACCCAAACACACAGCCCTGTGCTCTCCCTCATACCAGCTCTGTGGCCATACCTCAGAAATACAATTCAGCTCACTAAGCTCTCCATTTCTGTTTTACCGACAAAAATAAGGAAGGAAGAGTCAATTCCAGCTGCCCAAAGTCAGATTTATGGGAGACAATGCTACGTCTTTTAGTATAAAATGTTCTTCTTTTTGTTCAGTTATCAGAATTCACGATCATCAAAAAGGATGAAAAACACCGTATCTCAAGAAAAGTAACACCATTTCCTTAAATCTCTTTCAGGTAATCATTCTGTCAAAATGCTGAGGAGCAGGAAGGAGATGTAATTTGTCCAGGCTTACATCCAAAAATGCAATTACTAACATTTAGTATATTTCTAGTAACCTGTTAATTTTTAGATTTAAATTTCTTCTGAATGGGTAAAAATGTGCATGTATTTGTGAGTATTGTTTGTACCTAAATAAAGAACTGAGTTACGCATTTCATATTTCAAAACCAACAGCTAACATTAATAGCCAAAAATACCTATGGCATTGTTGAATTTCTATTCTCAATAAGAAGGGAAAGAAGAAAGTGTGATAAAAACCTAATTTGTTTAATTGCTGGGGATTAGGTTTGTCTTGTACTGACAGGAAATTCTTAGAAGTTGATATGTTGAGTAGAGCTTATAAGTGTCAGATTAGTAGGAAATTCAATATTAGTTGCAATTAGTCAAGCAATATGACAAAAACTAACCATAATACATCGTTTAGCTACACTGAAATAGTCATTTATCTGGTTATGTCTTTCTATATACAAGAAAATCACAAAATTTGCACTTCACAGTCATTGTTGAACAACACGAGCCATTACAAATCTCTAAATGAAGCTAGATGCTCTCAACATTTTCCTATGTAAAAGTTGTTCTCATCTTTGAGATCATTATTGGTGATCTGTACATGCAGTTTGTTCAAACTTTTTAAGCAATAGACAGAAAAGAGAACAGAAAGTATCTTTGCATATAGACATTTTTTAATGGGGTTACTGAAGTGAGATGCTCACACCACTAACAAAATGTCAAAATAAAAATAACCTAATGGTTCTGAACACTTCTAGTTCCCATTAGTGACAAGATTCATTTACCTTACTGTGACTGGCATCAACAATTTTTATTGTCGGTATTAAGTAGTGGAGTATATTTAAATAGATATGGCTATTTTGGAATAATCACATAAACAGCAGACACTTCTTACAGGCCATGTTATGGACAATGCCTGTTCAATAACTTCTGTTTCAGAGTTAGTGTTGGGAGAAATGAAATCCGAAGATAATCAAACTTGCTAGAGCTACTGACCCAGCACTACAAACAAGGAAACTGATTCCAAAATTTGGTGTAATGCACTCCATAAACAAACAGGTCTGAACCAATGCATGTTATATTCATCCCAAGAATTGCCCTTCTGAATAGCAAGTAACTGTATTTTCTCCATTGTACTACAGAGTTTAGATATTTTAGATATTTCTAAAAGAACAAATGAAATTACGACATTGTTTGAACCAGTTGACAAAGTCCCTACTCAAAGATTTCTCAGACTAGCGATGTGTTAGCTCAGTTTCTTAAGTCCCTAAGCAGCTCTCTTAAAAATGAACTGGGTTAGTTTAAACAATTGGACTTTAACTCATTTGTTTTGACTGAAATCCCAGGAATAAATATATGAATAGTTCATCTAGGAGAGCTAGCAAGACAGTAGTCCCCAGCAAGACTTTATATTACACATCTGGGATTAGGGTATTCTATCCACAGAGTTGCTGCTGAAAGAAATCGTTAAAAATGACCAATATTTAATGATGTGTGTTAATTAAGGTCTTTGCTCTAAGACAATTCTAGAGAACCTACTGCTTTTGTGATAATAAAACTCTGCCTCAAGCTCCACTTGAAAGGCAGGGGTAAGGCTACTGGCTTGCTTTATGCATTGCACCCAGGTAGTTAAACCTGAGCTGTTCAATCACAGATACTGCAAAATAGAATTTGAACATCATCACTAAAAAGATGAGACTTTTCTGCATAATATTCTGCATTTTTTAATTTCATTTAGTTTACAGAAAGTGTCTTTTCTGCAATACTGATCACCACACGATCTAACAGGTCCATTTGCATTTTTACTGTAACTTTGTGGAAAAACAAGTAGTTGTTTTCTGTTTATGAACAGTGGAACTATGAATAAGCACCAACAGAAATTATTTTAAAAATTCAAAATGGGAATAGCTCTAAAGGAGATCAATAAAGGACCTTACACTGAGTCAACAGCAGCATCAGGCTCCATCCTTAAGTTCTTAAGTGGTACAACAACAATACAAGAAACGTTGGATTCATTTAACGGTTTCCTTTACTGCCTCCTTCCATCCATCTTTTTTAAGCACAGTAGTATTAACAAGAGTAGCATACTCTCAACCACTCCCAATAGAAAAACTCAGAAAGATGCAGGCAGCTGGAACAATCTTCCTTTTTCTTCCAAATTACTCAACAGCTGCTACCATGTATTTGAAAAGCACTGTTTTTCAATGTAACAAGATAAGCTTGTATTTATTTATTTGCACTTTTTCCTGTTTAACTGATAGAACAAAACCTACCATAACAGATAATGCATATACAGCTCTGCATGACTTTATTCAAAAGCAATTTCACTGTTTTTTTATTCTGTAGCTCTCCTTTTTAGTAATGTTATGTTGCTTGTACTTATGAGAGTGCCTTGCCAAAGAATGAAATGCTTTTTTTCTGGAATGCTAAAAACAGTAGTTATCATCAGACCCATAGGTCTAAAAATTAAGCTATGATTTTGTGCCTCATCAAACAGATTACAATCAAATTTTTATGAGTATCATACATTTCCATTTCCCCTAACCTCTCTAGTTTTCAGTTCCATAGTTATTTTTGTTGAGAGAATTCCCATTTTGAAGGGAATTGCATGAAAAGTACAAGTGCTGGATATGTACTGAGGAAATATTGTTGTGCTTTGTTATGAGTCAGGCTGGATGGAGTCAAAACACATGACCTGTTTTTAAGAAACACTGGCTGAAAATAATGGAAATCCCAGATATGCCACTGCTTTTACAGAGTTTACAGCATTTGGGCTGAAATTCTGTCATCCAGTTTTAAGTGATAAATATTCTCTTTCTTTTCCTCCAATAAATTTCAACTTTATTTTTTTTATTTTGTCTTAGAAAATGTATAGAAAAATGTGGAAACAAATTTCTGGACAAAATTTATGATGCCTACAGTCAGAATATTTTCTTCTTCTGGTTCCTCTTTTACACAGATTCAGTGGCAAACTTTTGTGTTTCATGTGACTTCAAACAGCTTTATCTCGCACTGAAGTAAACACGAAGTCCGAGACCCAAGTTATAGATATCAGCTTCCCTATCAGTGTAGTCAAAGTCTGTGACCTTTGCTCTTCTTTCTCTTCTGGTATCTTTAGCTGTATTCTGAGCTTGCTTCCGCTTCCTCAAACTGCAATACTCCAATGTGAATTTGTCTCATGAATACCACTGAATGGAAGTACTTGTGCAATTTTAGAAAGGCATTTTCTTTGGTATAACTTAGAGCTGTAAACCTTGCTTTCTCACAATCATGGCAATCGCTTTCCACAATACAGAGTGTCAGAAAGAGGATTGTTGTAAGAAGGGAGGAAAAATTGGAGACCGAACTTTTGCCTGAAATGCCAGGTGGAAGTGGAGGGGTCTGAAACTTGAAAATAATTATTCTCTTTGTGTAATTCATAATTTCTCCTTGAAAATGCAGAAAGATTGCACTTATTTGTTGTTTCCCTTTTTTGTTTTATTTGATTTTTTTTTTTGTTATATTTTACTCTGGGAAAGTCTGAATGAGCTGGCTTCCCCTTTTGACTGCAAAACTGGTATTTGCTAGATACCTTGAAGAGTGTCTTTCAAGAGAGAGCATAGCCCAGGAAGTTAGTGTACAAGAATTTGACTTCGTGATTTTTTGGGGTAGAGGTTGTTTAAGAGAAATAAAATATAGCACTAGTACAAACCAGAGAGATAGGTCGCTTCTCTTGAATGTTTTTTTTCTGCTGCATTATTAACTCACCAGTTTCATCTCTGTATCTGAGGGCTGACAGACTACTCTCCTGTTTTATCTGTTACCTCAAAATCATGTAAGAGGCAGGTTTTGGTGCCACTGAAGAACCTTCCTACTTGTGATAGTTTATTTCACATTATCTAGCAGAAGAGGATTGAGAACTCTTTGCCCTGAAAATACACGTGACAGAGGAGGAAAATTTTATAAAAGGATTCTGCAAAGTTCTTCTCAGTTAAAACAAACATCTTTCAAGCCTACAGCAATCTCCTAAATTTAGAATTCCTTTTGCCCTGGGTTGTGTACATATTCTTGTGGACTCTATGAAAAACAGAATTATGATAAGTACATTGTTACATGTTAAATTTATACTCAGCAAACTTGCCAAGATTGTTTCCAGTTGACTTAGAAATATGTCAAGCTATTACCTTGGAAAACAGGATATTAAAATGCTTGCTGATAACTATATTTCCCCCTGAAAGAAGAAAAATTAGGGAGAGAAGCTTTTCCTGAACTGTCATATGATGAGAGTGACTGTGTGTTTCAAATCACATATGGTTCTTTTTAAAATACACGAGAAATTGCTGAATTACTGATAGGCGTAATGAATTGTGTCTGCTGAGTTCCAGAAATAAAAGATATTTATAAAAAATATAAAAACTAATATATTCTTAGTTCGAAACATAATTAGTTCTAAGATTTGTTATGCTGTGCTCTTGCCATTTGGCAATTTATATTATAAATAAATATTTGATGCTATTAGACAAAGAAAGTAATCAGTCTAGTTGAAAATGTTTAAGAATATGAAAGCCTAATAGGATTTTCATGTGTTTCACAAGACTGATGTATATGAGACCCTGTTCACACTAAAGACATGTTTATTTGGGGACTACAGGAAGCAAGATTACTTGAGGTTTACAATCCCAATGGTAACTATAATGAATAATCTCATTATTGCTACCCTTCATATTCTGCTTTTTATAAATTCAGCAGTTTCATATATACATGATCTATGTCATAATTCACTGAAAGCTAATTCCTCTAACAAAAAACATCAGGAAGTATTCATGGAAAGAACACTTCATACTCCAGACAGGCATTCTTCCCCTAAAGAAAACATTAAGCCTTTTTCTAAGTTAGACTCAAATGCTGAAGTTAGTCTTTGTAACCCTACTGCAGTTTTAAAAAAATATTTCTCAAAAGAATAAGAATAAATATTATATATTTATAACATATAATTATAATATTAAATATTAAGTATTAAATAACAAATAAATAATAAATAATAACAACAATAAGAATAAGAGAACATCTATTCAGGTTAGTGTGCCATTGCTTTATTTTTAATAGTTTACATAATTGTAATTTTTTACATATGGAGTCAAACTTCTGCATAAATTACATCTGTATAACAATGTGGACGGTAGGAAGAATCTACCTGAAAGTTATAACTTGCACTTTAAAACACAGTAACAAAAACTCATAGAAAATTATGTTAAATCAGGTCTACCCTCTCTTCTACTTGACAGGTTTGTCACAATGGAATGGAACTTAAATTATATTTGGGTTTGCTTCAGATAACAATAGTTAATGAATACAAATCTAGAATTTTCTAAAGCCTAAGAAGAAGGATTTAAACATAACTGAGCCTTGCTACCTTAGACCAAAGGTTCGTGTAGTTCAATAGTCCACCTGTGACTAAAGCAAATAATACATGCTTAGAAAAACTGTAAGAAAAGGAAAAGGACATAACACACTTTCTTTCAGTATTCCCCAATTACCAATTGTTAGCAGATATCTCCAAGCTGCAGGTGAATTCTGCATATTTGTAAATCAAAAATAGAGTTTTATTCTGTGAACTTCTTCAAGTTTCCCTTGGAGCAGATAAAAAAAATGATATGTGCAGCATTTGTAGAATGGAATTCCCTATTTTAACTATGAATTGCATAAAAAAACTTTCAATGGAAATCCAGGAGTTATGACTGATTACAAGACAAAGAATTTCACAGGTATGGATTGTTTTCATGGTATAACATGGAGTTTGTTTTATTTTGTTGTTTAGCATCCATATAGGACAAAAATAATGTACATTCCTTATTAGGTGGCACTGAAGTCACTGTTGTCTAAATTTACTGGACACACTCCAGTTCATAACCTTGTATGTAAAACTTCCAGAACATACACAGCTTCCCCCACTTCCCTGAGATTGATTCAGCAGTGTTATTGCTGTTGAAAAAAGCTATGGAAGTGACATCAGGTCTTAGATGTAGGTTGTAAAATAAATATCTCATGATGACATACATTTTTTACTTCAGCACATTTATATAACAACTCATCAGTCAAAAATACATAATGAGTCCTTTCTATCATTCCAAATATATCTTTAAAAGCAGGAATTTCCTCTATATCTCTAATTAAAAAACAAACTGAGGCATACACAGAACTAGCAAACAAACAAGCTGATTCACAACTGCATCAGGTCCCGTACACATTCGACTGTACAGATTGCTAGACAAACTGCAAGGATGAGGCTTCACCCTATATGCAAGTTTCCATTTAATTCAGTTCCCTCTCTTTCCAGAGATTCCATGGTGATCCAGTCTCATCAGTTAATATTTAGCCATTACACAAAGTAAATGGAGTTACTAGGTATCATATGATCTAGATTTTTGAAGTGTCTGCGTACAGGACTTTAGAACATTGGCCATACCCATAATGTGATATATGACCCTGAGCAGGCAATTGCTTTGCATTTTACAACCTGAAGTGGATATGTGAACATAAACCCAGCCTCCTGCATAGAAAAAGCCTGTTTATTGGATAGTTTGACCAAAGAAAACAATGAGTTTGGACATTTTTCCAAAAAAAAAAAAAAAAGAGAACAAAAATTTTAGAAAAACTCAATATTTTAATATTTTAAATGAACCCTCTCTATTTCAATTCATAAAATGATATATATTCTTGGAATTTCAATGAAAACCAAAGGAAATTCAGAAGAAAATTAATTTAAAGCATTGTTTTACATATAAAAGATGTAAGCATCCTTATTTTTCTACAAGAAGTGATCTACACCACATCACAACACAGCATCCAAAGTAAAATTAGCAATAAAATGTTCTGGTTCTAAATGAAGACACATAAAAAATTTAAAAATTCTCTATGTTTTATGCCAGTTTAGTTTTCTTTCAAATTATATCTCTCATGAATATTTCATATAGACAATTTTTTGGGAGACAACATTGTTGTTTGTTGCTTTTTTAAAAAAAAACCTGACTCTTTAAAAAAGATATATATATACTTGCTTAACCTTTCATTCAGGTAGATGTATCTCATATTCAGCAAATAGTACTGTTTAAAGCAAGGTGTGTAGCCTGATAAATATATTTGAGCGGGATACAGTATCAGATCAATTTACATAACTCTAATGCTGGAGGTACTCATCACTTTCCTGCGAAAGACCTGTGTACAGTTAGCACAGAGAAACCATTACTGTTGGAGATTTCACTCACAAGTTTCTCCTTTGCTTTTCACTAGGTCCTGTAGGTAGATCACTTAGATAAGAAAACATACAGAGAGTGTCATTTATTCCACACTAATATTAACTGTAATTTTGATGCAAACAAAAGTACATAGCAGTTGTCCAAATGAAATGCATGATCACAAAAACTTTATCTGCCACATTTCATACCTCAATTCTTCTCTGTGTAAAGCCCGAATAAATTTTTAGCAGTCTTCTCACATATTCAACTGACTGGAATACTAGTAGGAGCACACAGTCAAGTTCTGTATACCCCACCTTGCTGTACAAGCATCCTCCAAGAGCTAATGTGAAGCAGGGTGGTTGTTGTTGTTACCCAAGATTTTACCGACAGAGAAACTGAGGTAAGCTGGAGATCACACTAACAATTTGTTGCAGCTTGTCTTAAAACTGAGACATCTTGCTACCACCAGAAGTAAATGACCTTGACTTTATAGTCCTGTCTTCGTATACTTTTATTTCTGTTCAAGTGAAGAACTTACATAAATTGATTACACATATAAACATCCATTTTAATTTGTATAATACCTTCATGGTTATAAAAATGTCTCTATTGCCAGTTTTGTATAGATACCTATATGTGACAACTGATTTTTTATTAAAAATGTAATAATCTGTACTCTACAGTTGTTCTCTTTTTTCTTGAATCAGAGTTAAGAGCCCTCTGTATCCTCCTGGGACAAAAGGGAGTCACAATATTGTTCCAAGATGTTCCAGTAGTGAAGCAAATTAAATTAACTTCAGCACAAGTAGAATTTAATGCTGAAGAAGAAAGGTAATCTATGTCTTGTTTGCATTACAATTAATGATCTGAAAATCTGAGATTCTTCAAAACACCTACATGAAAACCAGGAAGGATTCCTCTATTTGGGGAATACAGTCTGTCACGCTACACATTACAGTGATAATTAAAAAGCAATGTTAAGCATAATTATAAAACTGACAACAGGCAGACCTGCTGCTATGAAACTACTGATTCAAAACACATGGTCTGCAAGAAAAGAGAAAAAAAGAAATCAGTATATATAATATTAAGACTATAACATTCGCGTTATAATTAATTTTAATTAAATGAATAGTTGTTAATTTAATATATTAATTCCTAAGCTATTATTTTTATCAACTTATATTTTGTATTATTTGTTGAATTATTGATACTCATAAGATAAGGTGAGAAAATAAATGGCTAAATATCTCCTGATTATTTTGATTTTTATTGTTTACCTACATCTGGGTACATGTATGTGTGTGTTCACATACATTTATGTAAGCAGTAGGACATTTATTAGCTACTTAATATCTTTATTATTCTTATAAACCTGCAGAAGTCAAGAATTTCACTTACTAGGAGACTGTAAACATATATGGTGCTATGGGCAAGTTGCCACTACATGACTGACATTAAAATAGCGCAATTTGCTTGACCATTTCTATCAAGACTATTTGCCCTAACTGCAACAGGCATACCTTTCTACATCCTTAATCCATTCCTGTATCCCCAGCCTTAGAATCATAGAATCTTCCGGTTGCAAAAGACCTTTGAGATCATTGAGTCCAAACACTTCCATCATCCGCTAAACCATATCCCTTAGAAACTCATCTATCTTTTTTTTAAACACCTCCAGGGATGGTGACTCAACCATCTCCCTGGGCAGCTATTCTAGTGTCTGACCACCCTTTCGGTAAAGAAATTCTTCCTAGTATCCAGTCTAAACCTCCGCTGGTACAACTTATGGCCATTATCCCTTGCCCTATCACATGTCACTTGTGAGAAGAGATCAACACTCACTCTCCCACAGCCCCCTTTCAGGCAGCCGTAGACAGCGATGGGGTCTCCCCTCAGTCTCCTCTTCTCTGGGCTAAACAACCCCAGTTCTCTCAGCTGTTCCTCATAGGACTTGTTTTTCAGCCCCTTCACCGGCCTCGTTGCCCTTCTCTGGACGCGCTCCAACACCTCAATGTCCTTCTTATACTGAGGGGCCCGGAACTGCACACAGTACTCAAAGTGTGGCCTCACCAGTGCCGAGTACAGGGGGATAATAACCTCCCTTGTCCTGCTGGCCACACTGTTTCTGATACAGGCCAAGATGCCATTGGCCTTCTTAGTCACCTGGGCACACCGCTGGCTCATATTCATCCAGTTGTCAACCAACACCCCCAGGTCCTTCTCTGACAGGCAGCTTTCCAGCCGTTCTTCCGCAAGCCTGTAACGCTGCATGGGGTTGTTGTGCCCCAAATGCAGGACTCGGCATTTGGTCCTGTTAAAACTCATCCCGTTGGTCTCAGCCCATCGATCCTGTCTGTCCAGAGCTCTACGCAGAGCCTCCCTTCCTTCAAGCAGATCAACACTGCCACCCAGCTTGGTGTCATCTGAAAAATTGCAGGAGGCATATCTTTCTACATCCTTAATCCATTCCTATATCCCCAGCCTTCTCACAGTCATAACTGGCATAGCAAGAAATGCTTGCCTACATTGTTTCTTTTCAGTCTTCCGTAACAAAAAAAAGAAAGAACTCATGCATTTCATTAAACAGTTATTGCAAAATGAACCATTACTTGTCAGACAGCAGATATAAAAAAATTATAAGATTGACAATGGCCTGTTCTCGATACAGCATTTGGAATCTTGACATTTTCTAAATTTGTTTTCATTTAACTTTCTTGAAAACAAGTAAAAACCCATTAGGGTTTTTTTAGATATTTGTTCCTATAAAGTTTCTTAACAATCTCAGCTGTGTTTTTAATCTATCCTGTAGCATCATTAATACTTTTTCTTTAGGGTCCACAAACTTTCTACCTCAAAATGAGCATACACTCAAGCAAATGAACAAACAAAATCTAAAAAATATAAATACTAGAACAAATAAAAATAAGCTATCTCTTGCTAAGAAGAGAAATATTAGCTGTCTAAATTAAAAAAATCCTGTTCTATTCAGCTCTCTAAATAAAAATCATTAATGGTGTGCATAACACCATAAAGGTCTTGACTGCAGGCTTTCTCAAACTGATATAGGAAAGGGCCTCAAATTCCAGCATGTAGGCTGAGAGCCACATAGCATTTAGCAGCTGCTTAATTTAAAGCAGGTAAGTAGTCCAAATGTCTGTAAGCTCTGTGTGCCTGAGTCTGCCTGCTTATTTATTTATCTGCCTGCAGCTAGCAAAATATTTTCCAAGCATGGAAGCTGTTTTCATGGAGGATGTGTCTTCACTGGGAAACAAGGCGTGTCTTCACCTAAGGTAACAAATGTGTAATAAATTCCTAATGATGACAGGCGATTTGCATCTTTCACATGGTAGTAGTTCACAATAGCAGATTGTGCTGCAGCAAAAGTCCGGATTGATCTCCAAATTCATGTTGATATTCTGAACTGACTTATCTTTGTTAGGACTTTACCTCATACTGACAATCTTAGTTCTACACTAGCTAAACTGAGTAATGAACACCTTGATTTTTTTGAGAAAACCAGATGTTTGCAATAGCTCATCTGTTTACTTGAGGCTTAAATTAGGACTCCAAAACCAAAGAAGTCTGCTAATGGTTACATTGAGAATAGCCTGGTGATCTTTATCACCTTAGTGTTACAAAAGAAGGAAGTTTCTCAAACTGTTAGGATGCAAATAACTCATAATGACCCCTGGGGGTCTGGACTATGTGTTGGGATAGATACCGGTCCTTTATCAAGGACCATTTTTGGCAAAGTTTTCTAATTAGACTGAATTGTTTAGGGTGTTTAGTTTTTTTTTTCCTGGCAAGCAACATGCAGGTCTACATTCTTTGAAAATCTAAGCCAGGGTTCTGGTGATTTACCTGATTTTCCAAGTAGAACATACATATATAATGTTCCTAGAATTCTCTTTGGTTTGGTCTGTTTTGTTTTTCAGTGAAGACAATTTCCTGATTTATCATTTTAGAAAATGGTAATTTGAGAGGGCTTTTTTCTGTTGTTGTTTTTGCTTTGCTTTATCTTTACATCCAGAACTTTAGACCCATGCTGAAGTAAAAGCTTAGTAGAGGCAAGATTCTTCAGTTCTGCCTTTATGTAAAAGGGATTAGGTCAGCAGCATGCCTTCAGGTCTCTCTTTTATATATATATTTATTTACCTGGTAGAAAAACTCTAGTTGCTTGTAACTGCATGCATTTTTCTTGCAGTAATTTACCCTGAGGTAAAAGCTTTCTTAATAATGAAAGCCAGTCTAAGGTTTTTGCAATTGTGGTCAGTTCATCACACATAGTTTCTGCTGCTCTTTCCTCCTTAGCAGGAGGACTCCTCCACACTCTTCCCCTGCTCCAGTATGCGGTCCTTCCTACAGGAGACAGATCTCCATGAACTTCTCCAATATAAGTCTGTCCAACAGTCTACTGTTCTTCATAAACTGCTCCTGCATGAACCACTTCCACAGGGTGCAGTCTTTCAGAAACAGACAACTCCAGTCTGGGTTCCCCATGGGGTTACAAATCCTTCCAGCAAACTTGCTCAAGCATTGGCTCCTCTCTCCACAGGTCCACAGGTCCACAGGTCCACAGGCCTGAAGCCTACTCCAGAATGGTCTTCCCACAGCTTCACAGTCTTCCTCGGGCGCCTCCACCTGCTCTGGTGTGGTGTCCTCCACGGGCTGAAGGCATATAACTGCTCCACTATGGACCTCCATGAGCTGCAAAACACAGCCTACCTCATCATGGCTGCAAGAGAATCTTTGCTTCAGCCCGTGGAGCATCTCCTCTCCTTCCTTCTTCAAAGAACTTGGTGTCTGCAGGGTCGTTTATCTATCTCACATATTTTCGCTCCTCTCTCTGGCTGCAAATGCTGTTGCACAGCAATTTTTTCCCCTTCTTAAGTATGTTATCATAGAGGTGCTACCACCGCCACAGCTGTGCTCGGCGTTGTCCATTGGCCAGTCCATCTTGGAGCCCGCTAGCATTGGCTCTGACAGACATGGGGAAAGTTTCCAGCAGCTTCTCACAGAAGCCACCCCTGTAGTCCCCTAACTACCAAACCTGCAACACAAACCCAATATAGTCCCCCAGCTGTCTCCAATTACTACACACTGGTTTGCATTGCAGGAAAATCTCAAAGCACATAAATTGTGTTTCTTTTGGATGAGACAGAGATATAGTGCAGGACTTCACCTGATACATATCTACCTGGTAACAGACATTCAGTTCACGTGAGCCTAGAGCTAAACTGAAGTAATCTCTCCCTGTTGCAAACACTTATTGTGTGGGTGTCCTCAGCATCTTAATTTTAGCTAAGGTAGACATACTCAGGATAAGAGAGACATCAATAACTCACACAGTGGAACAGTGGCCCTGTGGTATAGTATAGAAGTACTATGTTTTGCTCAACCTTCGGAGTAACATGTTGCAAAATTATGAAATTGAATAATTACACTTCAATATGTAGAGTTGATCTAAGTTTACCTGTATCATGACACTCAGAATTCATGGGTGAATTGAACCTGATGAAACCTGCACCCAGATTAGAATAATGCTGAGCAGGAGAAATAGTTCAGTATGCACATCAAAGCTCAATTTTCCACATTTTAATAAGCAAGACTGATATTGATCCTAAAGTTAAGTTTTTCATAGTTCAATTTGAGCCAGATGCCAGGGTCCCAACTACTTTGGTGTTACACTTATAACAGATGACAGTTCCAAGCTAAGGCCCTTGAACACTATTTAAGGTCAAGTGTTCATCTCTTTGTCTCTCACGTCAGACTGAGAAACCACAATAATTTAATACAAGTGTTGAGTATTAAGGAAGCCAGGAAACAACAAAAAAATTTGATCATGTGATTCAAGAAGCCCTTGCAGGTCTGTAAATATGCCAGGAGAGTACACATATCAATCAGTCTCTATTCTATTTCTAGCTTGGCTAGAAAAATAGCCTCAAATTGTACCCAAGAATCTCATAAACAAAGATCAAGGCCAAAATGAACATACCCAAAAAGATTTATAATTTAGTCACAACTTTAAAAACCTGTAATTTATCTTAATATCAGTTATTCTAACAGTTATTTCTAAGCATGATTCCATTTGCTCACAAAGAGATGTTCAGCATAGACTACTTGGTGAAAACATATTTACTTTCCTAGACAAAAAGAAAGACTGACATTGGCAAGTCTGTTTAAATGAGGAGAATTCTAGGCTATAGAACTCCTAAGGCAGCTACAAGTTAGATAACATCTAGCTTTTGGAATAGGGGAAATGAGGAAATTGTTTCAACAATGCAACCGTGAAAGACATGAAGTTATTATAGACATATACATAATAGCTGGGGACGTGATAATTACAATGTCAATCAAGGTATAACGTGATCAGAAACAGAATAAAAGGAAGGCAAAGATCCAAGTAAAAAGTATTAATTTAATTCAAGTGAAAGCTGAAAGATGGTAAAACCAAAAGGAATCTAGACAGACAACAGGAAAGATGAAGACTTCAGCAATAGTGAAAATGAAAATTTTATACTACAAGAAAGTCTACAGAAGATGCTGCAGATAATTAAAGTAACCACAGAGGGCACCCGAGGGAAGACAGCTGGTCTGAGACAGTCGGATAACTTGGCAGTCTTCAGAGAAACACGATGGAGCTCTGCAGCAACTAGATACAGGACTCTATTATGTGTGACTGCAGAGCTTGTTGTCCAATACATGGACATAAATAAAGAGCTTTAAGTATCTTGTTGTCTGAGTTTTCATTCAACATACTGCTTTTCACATACTCTGCACCTTTCTAGACTGATCTCCCTGGCCTTGGACTTGTGAAGATAGTACAGGATCTTCTTTACTACCATTAAAGTGAGTTACTGAAAAAGAATGGAAAAATATAGAAATTGAAAAGGAAAACCTGACTGCCATGTTTGCCCAAAGAAACTATAACACACAGATCTTCAATAGCAGAAAATGGGACAGATATAGTACAGAGGTGCTTTGCTGTCACATTACCATGAACAACAGCTGATGGACTGCTGTGGAGGATGCTAAACACATGATCTGTGTTATGAACTTCAGGTCTCACACTAAGAATAAATAAGGTGAATATGTACAAAGGTGCACAAAAAAAAATAATTTTCCAACTCAAATCTTATAGAAACCCGAGGCAGTTTGCAGAGCAGATTATCAGAGGAGCCAAAATTGCCAGGGCTTCTGCAAAATACTATTTTCACACACAGTATCACACAGTCTTACAAGGTTGGAAAGGACCTCTGAGATCATCAAGTCCAACCTATAACCCAACACTAACACCAACCCATCATCTAAACCATGGCACTCAGTGCCTCATCCAGTCTCCCCTTAAACACCTCCAGGGTCGGCGACTCCACCACCTCCCTGGGCAGCCCATTCCAATGGCCAATCACCCTTTCAGTGAAGAACTTTCTCCTAACATCAAGCCTAAACTTTCCCTGACGAAGCTTGAGTCCATGCAATCTAGTTCTGCCACTGGTCACCTGAGAGAAGAGACCAATCCCTGCCCGACTATAACCTCCTTTTAGGTAGTTGTAGAGAGCAATGAGGTCTCCCCTGAGCCTCCTCTTCTCTAGACTAAACAGCCCCAACTCCCTCAGTCGCTCCTCATAGGGCTTGTGCTCCAGCCCCCTCACCATCTTCGTTGCCCTCCTCTGAACACATTCCAGTATCCTAACATCTTTCCCAAACAGGGGGGCCCAGAACTGGACACAATATTCAAGATGAGGCCTGACCAGTGCCGAGTACAGGGGGACAATAACGTCTCTGGTCCTGCTCACTACACTATTCCTGATGCAGGCCAGAATGCCATTGGCCTTCTTGGCCACCTGGGCACACTGCTGGCTCATGTTGAGCTTCCTGTCAACCAGCACTCCCAGGTCCTTTTCTGCCTGACTACTCTCCAGCCACTCTGTCCCCAGTCTGTAGCTCTGCATGGGACTGTTGTGTCCAAAATGAAGTACCCGGCATTTGGACTTATTAAACATCATCCCATTAGAATCAGCCCAGCTCTC
Organism: Tapera naevia; assembly: GCA_033556795.1. Taxonomy (NCBI): domain Eukaryota; kingdom Metazoa; phylum Chordata; class Aves; order Cuculiformes; family Neomorphidae; genus Tapera; species Tapera naevia. Next base: position 7,433,564 of record JAUMJJ010000172.1, on the reverse strand, counting down.
CAATCTGTCCAGATCTCTCTGTAGGACCATCCTACCCTCTAACAGATCAACCCTTCCTCCCAGCTTGGTATCGTCTGCAACACAGAGTGTAGATAGCAGATGGCTATGTGCTTCACCATTTCTATAGTTATAGCAAGGCTTCCAAAACACAAGATATTGTACTGGGCAGATGATATATTGATTAGGTAAGTATAACTCAACAAGGAAATAAATTTATTGCAATATCAGAAGTAGAGGACAATGAACCGAAATATGTTCTCTTATGATGAAATCTCTAATTAACAACTATGTAAAGCAGCATGGTTTTCCAACATATGCAACTGTTGTGAATAGCTTTTGCAGAGAAACTTGGAAAGCTGTTCCACACTTTGGTAAGTCCATTTTCTGTTGAACAAGTGAATACAGTCCATCATTGTTGAAAAGAATGTTTAAAAGCAAGGTATTCCTGTAAGTTACAAAAGATCTGTAACTCTATTTTGAAAGGCTACATTTTTTAATTCATAAGGAATTAAATATATTCATTCCAGGTCTGGATAATGATAATTCTTGAGATGGTACATGACATCAACATTTTTGGAACAGAGGATTGCATCACTGACAAGTATTTATTGCTTTCCTGAAAATCTGTTCACCAGTACGACAAGAAAAACGGCATTTCCTGTGTAATATGTACTGCTGTGATTCACAGGGTCTCAGTAAAATTACATAAGAGTAGAATAAAGAGTAAAGAGGACACTATGCCAAAAGAAGCAGCCAAATGGTTTATAGTACACAATATAAGGACGTACGTGACAGTCTTAGGCAGGTATTCACAATCAGACTGAGCCAGTGATAAAGACCGTGCTCAAATGAGTTAAGTGTTAATAATCTCTAACCTACACAGGTATAATCAGCAGGCTGTCAGAAATATGCCTCAGGCCTAATGATGTGAGGACATTATCTGTCTGAGATATTTTTAATGGTAAACAGCAGAGCTAGTGTATTGCGATACTATCTTTTATAATTAGTCATGTGTAATAATCAGAAAGCATTCATTTGGGAGAGGTCTCATACATGAGACAGAAGCTGGCTCAGAGTCTGCAAGACTAGCATATCTGTTCAAGCCATTGTCAAACAAAATATTATTAGAAGAGCTCTATCTGGAATGCTATATTCTTGGTCTCACTGTGTGTCTGGTAGTGCAACAGTTAGGAAGAGCAATCAGAAAGTTTGGAAACCAATGTATCACATCCTATTGTCCATGAACCTGAACTACAAAAATGTAGTGAACAAACTAAGGAGTAAGCCATGATACCTGGAATGGGAGCAGATGTAAATCAAAAGCGATCCACAGCTATACTGGTACAAGGCCAGGATCTAAAGTGGCATTACAGTTAAGAGCTGTTCCTATGCATAATAGCCACTAAGCATCAGAAAACTCTTAAAAATTTGTTGTGCTTCACCCTCACACTTACTCTGACAATGAAAACACAGTGGTGTAAATAAGACAAGAGTTATGGTACTGATATAGTCTCTTTGTTGCCTTTTGCACTGTTTATGCATACTCTAGTTTGCAGTAGTTTTGGTTTTATTTTGTGGAAATAGGATTTTGTTTGATACAATATGAATTTGACATAGCTGCATTGTAATTGGGAGAAATAAGACAGTTTTACTTTATTCCTTTTATAGTTTTTTTTAATATGAAAAGGAGGGAAGGGAAGAGGCATAAGTACTGTTTCACATTTCAGGAAAAAAACTGCCTCCTTGGTCTTAACAAGATTTGGAAATTTTTCATGCCAATAGAACCTTTCCATTTCTAGATCTGAAAGAATATTTGTGATTTCTGTGCCTAATGCAATAGTTTAACTATTTTAACCAAGTCCATCTCTCTCAAATAGATTTAGTTTTGCCATCTCAGATAAAACTGTAACATTAGATGGATTTTTCATTAAAATATATTCTATGTAGAAATAATAAAAACCTTAAAAGAGCTGTGATAGTCTTCCTTTCCTACCATATAAATTTATATGATTTTCTGTCAGTAAACTAAGGTACAAAATAGAGTGTTAACATTTATGCTGTGTTTTGATTTTTTTTCAAGTACCTTGGAAAACCAATGTTATGTAGCAATGAATAACTGCAAACAGTAAGAAGAATGACTTTAAATCAATTAATCTAGGCAGTTCTATCACCGTTCACAGCATTTCTCTCTCCTTTTCATGTCTTTTCTATCTTCATATCACATACTAAAACATTTCCCTGCAAGTTCACCTCCCTGGTTTAAATTCATACAAGTTTATGTCTTATTGTAGATGTCCATGCTCCTGTATTTTCTTCATCATCAATCACTGTTATGTATAAGGCTAGATTAGTTACAGATAAGCATGCACATATTAAAATGGTATTAATTCAGATTCTATGACTACAAATAATGATACAATATATATATGTTCTTAAAGGACCTCAATTTACAAGTAAACATAATACAAGAGTCCACTGAATTGAATAGAAAATGATTCCTACTTTAAGCACATCTAAATGTCTGTGAGATCTGATATATATGCAAAGTTTGAAAGTCCCTAAACACCCCAGGAAGGGATGTGGTTTTCACAACAATAAGAATTTTATCAGGTTCTTTATAGCAAGGCTGCCAAGTGCAAGGACAGGTAGATCACATACTTCCAGCTACCATTTTTGTCCATTTATAACTTCCAGGTTACTCACTAAAATCCAATGCAGTTTAGCAGCTATGTAGATTAAACATGTCCCTATAGCATACGTGAAAACTTACAGCAGTGCTTTTGCTTTTGACTGTGATCTGCAAGAGCCTGCTGCTTTCCCTCCTAGCAGCCATTGGCCTTTGTTTTCATATGACCTTCCCTGTCCACTTCAACCTCTCTGCTCCCCAGTTTCCGCAACTCCCTCTCGCTTAGACCACAGACATTCCTCTGTTGCTACCTAGCCACTTCTTTCCCCTTACAAAAGTTACTTGAACATGTTCTCAAAGACCAGAACCTTAGAAATGCCTAAGTTAGTAAATGCAATTATTTATTTACAAAAATAATGCTCAGTGCTTGTGCACGTGTAGAACAGTTATCCTTACATTTTCAAACTCAATTTCTGTGTGTCAGCAGCCAGCCGCATGAGCTCTTGTGGGGCTCATCAGGGCAGAGTCACTCCCAATGTCTCAGATGGCAAGCAGGGCGGACTGGGGGCAGCCCCAGTCTCAGACATCAGGCCCATCCCTGGCCCATGGATGGTCTCACTTTGGCAGTGGCAATTGCTGTGGTAGATGCCTGCCCAAAGTGACTCCTGAGGCCTTGACATGGCCTCCTTATGGATCTCTGCGGATACTTCTCCTCATATGCCACTAGAGGAACAGGGTCATTCTTGATGGCCTGTGTAATCAACTGACATAGAAATTTACTGGATACATACACAAGGGTTAAGCACTCGCAAAGAGAGGACCGTGGTGGCCTATGAGCCTTTCTCATTTAGCCCCAGTGGTCTGGTAAGGGGTGGAGGCTGCCTCTGCCCAGACACAGCACCTCATGGTAAAGCAGCATCAGATGGGAACAGGCAGTCTCCAGATGCATACAGAAACAGGATGACAGTTATGAAAAGTGACTCCTACCTGGAAAACAGACAAAATTTTTCTTTGAAAGCAGTATCAGTGTTAGGCCCATTCCTTATTTTTCTCACAACATACTGTGGTTGGGGTGTACTGACAATGTCGGATCTGCTTTACCCAGTCTCAGAGAAGTCCTGGCAAGCAAGTATTCCACTTGGTGGTAACTACTTAGGCTTCTAGGGTTTTTTGGTCTAAGTATCATTACTGATCTAACTTACCCTAACCTGAAAAATTACCAGTGCCAAGAATACTAAGAGATGTTTGGTGTATCATGTACATGTATCAGAACAGTAGGTTCTGCATCAATCTGCCATTTAAAAATCTGTTCACAACAGGAAACTGCTAAGTAGCCATTTAAACATTGCTGCAAACCTGAAAACAGCTTTTTTTCTGCATCAGGTTTTGAGAGATGGCAAGCTTGCTGAGATGATACACAGAGCACAAGGTAGGTGTCAGAGTTACAGCTTGTTCTTCCAGATCTCAGGGAAGAACAGGAAGCTCTTAAAATTTTGTCTCTCTAATATTTCCCTTATATGCACATCACACTTGTTCTGTATTTGTTTTGCATTCCTGTCTGCCAGTAAACACTTCTCAGCATACCTCCTAGCAATGAATTACCTTGTCAATCAGGATACTTGGGACGGATTTTAAAGTGGAGGCTGCCATTTACTGACTTAACTGCAAATAATTTTAAGCCTGTATAGTGAACACATCCCAGAGAAATGTATACACGTCAAAATTCAGACTTGGTGCTTTTCAGCTGAAGTTACATAACTTAGTTCCCCCATGAAGGTTCTCATTTCCCATGTGAGGAATCGTAAGGGAACATATGAGGGGAAACTCTGGCTAATATATCTTCAGGTCACCCTTGTTTCCTTTAGGCTTTTGCATGCAACAGTGACGGGTCACATGAAATCCCTCAGAGCTCTTCTCAGAGGACTCCGGCCACACATTACAGCAGAATCACAAATTTTCCATTCCCTTCTTTACTCTTTCTTACACTTACTAATTCTTTTTAATGACACACACACACACCAAACCAGCCAAAATATTGTGCACCTGTCAGGTTTGATGCAATGAAAAATTTCCTCTGGAGTCCCAAAAATGATTTCCAGGAACCCAGTTCAGACTCTAGTTCCATGGTACATTCAGGAATAAGAGACAGAAAGCACAACAATATCTGTTGGGTATTTCACCTACTGTGAATGAAAGAAACAGGAGTTACTCTGGACAAGTGGCTGTTTCTGCTTAAAGTCCCATTTGATTTCCTTTCTGCCCTGAGTATCTCTCCTTGTCCCATTTTAAGAGCACAGTCATCACTTCATCATTAAAGTAGTATATTTTCTAAAAAAATCTCAGTTCAGGGGTGTGAGAAAACTTTCTGCACTCTCTTGATGTATTACAAATGCCAAATGCACTGCAGTTAACTGGACATACCCTTGGGTAAGCATCTGCATTTCAGAAAAAGCATGTAAACTTTTTAAAAGCACAGTAATAAAACAATTTTAAAGCATCTATGGCTTTAAGTGCATGTACAATCCTGAAGTAAACACTGGGGAGAATTATATGATGAGTCTCTTCCCTGTTTTATGTTGGATTATGCCAGCCAGACTGGCAGAGAAAAGAGAAACATCACTTACATGCCGTTAACATCCCATCTTTTTTCCATTTATCTTTGTGGAGGGTCAAGCATCAGACAAAAGTCACAGCATAACACTGGGCTTCCATGAGGTGTCATTATGGTAGCAAGAAAATTGGTGTCTTCATGTCTTACTCCGCCTCAGCAAATTCGATCTGTGTCTATGTGTACTAGAAACTCCAATCCCCTTAAGAGGTGTGAACTCTTTTTCAACTTACTGTTCAGCAAATGCTCATTCAGTGAAGACTGAACCGTTCAAATTGATTTTCACCTACGATCTTTCCTTTGCATCCTTTCTTCTGCCCTCCCACTCTGGCTCCCAATTTCTGGGATTTAGTCAGCTGATAAAGCATGATCAAAAATGTTTAAAGTTCTAAAGTTTTCGATTTCAAAAGATTCCAGATAACTTCTTCTTTGCTGTTGAGTTTATTTTTACATTTTCAAAACATGTACAGAAGGCTATTATAATGGCCATTATTAATACAACTTGTCAGAAGAAAGCAGGACAACAGACAGTAAATTCAATGCATATCTTTTTATTTTTAATATGATATTCCTTGGAAATAAAACTTAATGTGAATGAATGTGCCATCAGTATATTCTTTTCTGAATGTTTTGTTTTGCCCAGTAGCTTTTGGACAGCTTGGCAGATTTTAAAAAAAACTTGTATAAGGGTATTTTCCATGAAAATAGATGGTCATGCAGTTTTTCAAACTTTTGGAAAGATGCAGAGTGAGTTCATACATTGCTAAATCTGTTGTTGTAATTTTTAGAAACTGAAACAATTGAATTGTGAGGCAAGCATTTCTAGGAAAACCGATTAGCTCTTGTGATCATTGAGCTATCTGGACAAAGAAACAATATTTTTAAGAGAAAGAAAAAATATCTACTGGTTTTTGAAGAGAACAGGCTTTCTGAAAATAGGTTATTCCTTGTAGAAAAAATCATGCATTAACTACCATCACTCTAAGTGTTACGTTAATCCTGGTAAGAACATACACTTCTTTTGATTCTTTAACCATTGGGTTATACCCAACCTAATGTTTGCTGGGTTGATTCACTTGATTGTAAATCATCTAGGGCAATGACATAATGTAAGTTTTAAAAGTTCTATTCAACTTTGAGTTACAAAAAAATCACTAAGACTTCAGTGATACGTTAATTCAGGAAAAGCTGGCAACTAAAGGGATTTAATCTTCTAGGAAAACATTATGTTTTCTTTTATCTAACTATACTGTTATCAATAGATTTTAATATAAATGTTTTTATGGAAAGAGTAACTCCCTATATCCCTGTTCCCTTAATAAGTGAAGGTATCTTAAAAAAACTCTTCAATATCTGGATTTATTTTCCTCATCATAATGCAGTCAGCAGAAAAGGAAAACATTACAGCATATGTCAGTACATCCTACTATTTAAAAAGCTGGTGGTTTTAAGTCCATAACCCCTAACGTTTCTCTGCAATATAATTTGGGCAGAGTTCTACATCTTTCATCAGTGACAGCTGACAGTAAATTATCTATTGTAAATGATTCAATTTTCAAAGCCTCTTTACATTCTATTTGCAAATGTCATAACAAAGCTTGATAGCAACTTTTATAGCTGGCACCTCAAGAACCTTCTGTTAGTGAAATAATCTACTATTTTTTTTAAAAAAAAAAGTGCTTATTAGCTATAAATACCAATGAAACCATGGGAAGATTCCCCTGGGTTCCAGTGAACTTAGGGTTAGGCCACTCAGAGATTAATGTGCTTTAATACTAGAAGAGACAACTCAGATCATTTGTTATGACCTGATACACATGGTAGATTTGTAGCAGATCAGCAAGTAAAAGTTGCAGCAAGCCAGCAACCTTCCCTTGAATCATGTTACAGTACAGAAGATTTCAACTTCTATCAGTTAAATTTTAGAAGCTTAACGGGAACACATGTTGGGAATAACATGTTGGGAAGAGATCTTGGAAGAGAATCTTTACACCTGAACCCTTGCTAATAAAAGCCACTTACAATCATATTCAGTAAACACTACTTAAACAGAATGAAGCTGGTGTTAGAGAAGTACACCTACATGGCTTGACTTCTTGCTTCTTTTGGGTTATGCATCCTTGCTCTGAGATACAAATCCCTTTGCTTCACAAGGAGGTGTATGCTGGTCATCCTTGCAGGATGGCTGTGACTGCCTGAAAAGCACTTTATTAATAGTAAGCAATATTCTTTTGACATCCAGTCCAAGATTTTTCAGGGTCAGCCTATATCTATCTGTTCTTGTGCCAACATTGTTCTTTAACTTAAACAATTCTGTTCCCTTGCGGTGTTTATCCCTAAGGAGGGCAATCTTATTCCCTCTCAGTCTTCCTTTTGCAAAGTTAAACATGCCACACCCTTCCACCTCCTCTCATTACTCAGGCTCTCTATTCCTCCTGCTGCCCTAGTAGCATTCTCTGCCAATGAACTAGCTTCAGTTCATTTTTTTGCATGTCTGTGACTAGACTTTTGACTATTTCAGACGACTGCCCACCAAGACCTTGCACCATCAACCAGCTCCTTTTTTCTCCCTCAGGAATTCTGCTGGTGTGTAATTTTTCAAAGACACGTTTCCATTTTTCATTGCTCTGTTCCATTAGCAACTTATAAACATGGCGTGATCAACAATAATGCCTTAAATTTCTCCTCCTAAACTACTTCCAACTAAGATGATGCACACTTGCAGCAAATCTCTTTGTTATCAGCTCTGAAATCATGTACTCATAACCGTTCAATAGGTGATGTTCTGGACCAAATTTCTTCTGGACAGATCAAACAGTAGCAAGAGACATGCATGCAAGGGTAAGAACAGTTAAAGATGAAAGCATGGAATGAAATTGCTAAATCTTCTCATTTAACCACAACAGGATTAAAGCAAAATACTTGATTGTGCAATAATAAGCATTTAGAGAGAGGGGAAACCGAACCAAACCAAAATGAAATAACAAAATAACCCCGAACTCCCCACCAAAACACACACTTAACAGCATCAAAGTGCAGATAAATATAAACAAATATTGTAAATAAATTCATAGCGGCTAGATTCTTTTTTCTGGTAAAGTGTTTAAAGTTTGGTAGTTTTTTTGGTTAACTACCAAAGTACTACTACTGAATACAAGGAACATATTAAAAATTTCTAAGGTATGCTTTCATACTTTAGAAATAAGAAAAGGATGAAAAGAAATACAGTTTTTACTTCCCAAAATTCAAAAATAGAAATAGCGGACACCAGCCTGTATAGAGAAGCCTGTTTGAGATTAAAGTTCTGAAAAATTACTTCACAACTTGCTGATGATTTATATCTCCCACCTCTTAAATGAACATCCTTAGCAGTGGAAGGTGTGCTCAACCTATCTTTGCGTGCAATAAAACACTGCAGTGAGAGGGAAATCAAGGTGTCTCATTTCTATAGTGAATGTCCCAATGACAAAATAGTCACTCTTCCTGGGTTTTTTGTGTTTCATGCTTTTGTTTCTGCAGTTTCCACAAGACAGACAGTAACAGGAATAGTGTAGAAAGCCACTCAGTACCCAGGTAATCAGAAAGCACTTTCAGGATCTAAAGGACATGATTTCAAAATCTCTCAGACAGAACAGAAAACTAGACTTGATCATACAATAATAAGCATTTAGTCTATCTCTAAATACACTATCCATCTGCAAAAGGAAACCTGTTCTTTCACCAGTTCTTTGAATGCACTCCTTCCTTTCTTTCAATTTCTGAAAAAAAAAAAAAAAAAAAAAGAAAACATTCCTTTTAAATAAACTCTTTTGCTAAGAAGTGGAGGTGGAAAGTAAAGATGACGCTTATTTCAGGACGGTGAACAACAAAACGTATTTTGAAAACTTTTCTTTCTTTGAATATTCTAGTTCAGCAAACAAAACAGGGAACACATTTTTTGCTTCCTTTTCCATATCTTAGTCACCACAACTTCTTGCAGCTGCATATTTTGACACTTTGACAGAAACTTCAAGATCTGCCCAATGGCCAAGGAATGACTCTCTTACTTGGAAGTACTGTCTGAGGCCTGGGGATGCATAATTGCTTTTAAAGGGGAAATCCAACCTTGAGTCTGAGTTATGTTTTCCCTTACTTTTTGGATCCTTTTACTTATGACAGGGAAAGAACCATTCTGCAGTGCCTTGTTTCTTATATCAAACTGCTCATTACGGCCACTGAGGAATACTGACCTTTTGATCTTATTAGGTATGGGATTTTGTTATTATGCTATTACCTATTATGGAGTTATACCTCAGGCATTGCCTTCAGCTCTTTCAAAAACTGCAGCTGATCAACTAGGATTTCCGTAACACAGCAATTTAAAAACAAGAAGAGTGTTTTTCCTTGTGCATTCATGCAAATTCAAGGGAGAAATACTACCACATAAGGATGACTACTTTCAACAGATTGTACAAGATGAAGTTTACTCTTCAGTCTCACAGACCAAATTCTGGGTCCTTTCTTCAGTCTCTTCATCTCATTGAAGAAACATTCTACATTTACGTCAGTCACACCTTTTATGTTCATAATCGCTTTTTGTTCAAAGCCTTTTTCTTCAGAACTGTCATATCAGTGCGTCTGGCTTATTTAATACGCAACACTTCAGTCACTTTGTTGTGATCTGGGATACCTTCAATGCAAAACACATCATCTAGTGTCAGATATGCCCCAAAGAAATACTCTCCTAAATTCTTCAAAAAGAGCCACTGCTTTCTATTCTGGGATATTCATTATGAACTTTTTCTCAAGCATCAAGAACTGTGTTTTCAATATTAGACCGTTTAGTTCCTGTTATTTTCTGTATAGTTCTGCAAGGTCTTGGAGGTTATCTCTCCTTTGTCCTAGCTTAGAGAATGTGCTTCTCTAAGCAAGTATGTTTGGCTCGGCATGTAAAGTCGAAGTTGGTTCAATCTTTTTTTAAGAGCATAAGGCATATATGGTTTAAAAATTCTTACACATTGCACATGAAATCTGAATTCCCAACAGAGTAATGTCAGCTGGTCAAAGTGGTGGCTAAATTTGTATTAACAGAAAGATCAAAATCCATAAACCAATATGATTCACAAGATTATCTTTTTTTCTGACCAAATCATTACTTTGATTTGTATAAGAACAGTGTAAGCATGAAGAAGAATTTTCACTTACACCATTCAACAGCTATTTTGTAGTTATTTTTAATGATAATTTAGTTTATTTTGGATTTCTCTTTCCTGAAATATTTTTGTAATTTTGGTTGTTATATTACAGAGCAATGCATGAATTTACTTTGTCTTCACAGCATACAATTACAGAATGCAATGTGTACAATGTGATTGTGTCAAAAAAAAAAAAGAAAAAAAAGCAGCAAGGTTAAAAGAATTACTGAAATGTATCTTTTCAGGCCCTTTTCATCCCATCCCATACACAGGACTAAAAAGCAAAGGCCTATGTTGCTCAAGCTTCTATTAAAAAAACACAATATGGGGTTTGCAGCAAAATCTGAAGACTCATACCTTCTAATGTGGATACTGTTTTGAACATACATAGAATTCAATGATGTCTGTCAGGTTGGGGGACTTTTTTTCCATTTCTTTGTTGCTTCCTGGTGAAAGAAAGGAAGTGACAACTGATGCATCAGTGTTTTGGCTCCTGAATGCTCAGAAATGCCAGTTTGCTAGAAGAGCAAATAATTTGACTCGCTTTGGGTTTTAAAGCAACATCATCCACCTGGAAAATAGATCTCCATATATTGTAGGAAACTTCTCATTTATCATGCTAAAAGTTATCATTTTGTGCCGCCTTTGAAGTTTTATTGTCATGCCCTAAAATCTCAGCAGAAGATTCTCAGGCCTGCTCATTGATGGCATTGTGCTTTTCCATAGATACCGGGAGTGCAGGGGGCATAGTGGTTCTTCATCTATTACAAAGGCACCATCTGGTAAACTGTTCTTTTAAGACCTGTTCTCGTAACTATTTGGTTTTATTTATTTGATCTGAGAGGCAGTACCATCCTACATGGTAGGTGACAAGTTACACTCTGACAACACCATCACTATATAGTAGTGCACTTCTCATGGGACAACAGAGCCTGATAACCACGTTTTTTAACCAAAGAGACTACAGAGAAGCTGTCAGTGGAGGCAGCAGCAGCAAAAAAGCATCTAATGTTTCTGCTGTTCCCAAGAAGAAAGCATAGCTGTGGCCAGCATCCACATACATTACATGGCCAAGTTCATGGCTCCGAGGTGTTTACAATGATATTTCTGCTGAATCTGAAAAGACTTGTTGAAGTCTGTTGAGCCATACTGTTGGAATGAGCTGTTGAAATCATGAGAAGCAAAAGTGTTATGTTCAGTTTGCTAACGGACACAATGCTTTGCATCCTTTTTTCCTGAAGTAATTCTGAGGCGTATTTGTTTTAAATTTGTTTTATCATGCCTAATGTCCACACCCTTTAAGGGTCACAGTCAAAACATCTGCACAGCCTGCACAGATGATTGTTCAAAAGCTGACAGAATTTAACAATTACAAGTGGAGATGGTCACCACTAAGTAATATGTCACTTAGGTTCCTAGTAGGGAACTCCTCTGGCTACATGCTGCGCCAAAAAAAAAAAAAAAAGAATTGAAAGCAGACCACTGTTACAGAATAAATTGGTAAGGTCTGGGAAATGCCTGGCAACTACTGAGACTTTGGAGAAGTTATCTCAGGTGATCCTAGACTGGTTAGAGATGCTTTTCTTCCACATCATTAACACTCTCAAAGTGACAAGCTGTGCCACAAGGTCAGAGTTGGCTTAGGCTAATACTTATTCACTGATTCTTGGAATTTATGTTGCAAAACATCCAAATTAGCTGTTCCACTTTGTAAGCTTCCAGGAGTAGAGGACTTCTTTCTGTTTCTGCTTTTGAAGTACTGTTCAGAGGACTGCTGCCTGTGAACGGCCTGTACTGCTGTTCCTAGAACCACAAAAACAGCTTGTGGCTTTGGGAACTACGAGGTTGCCAGATCAAGCAGCAATATTGCATTGTCAGAGATAGTTCTCTCTCTTCCTTGAGACTTCTCAAATTAATAACTGCCAATCTTCTTTTACATCATTGAAAAACTATACTCATGTATGCAATCAGCCTGCTCTTCAGTGACTGTTGCTTCTACTTCTGTTTCTCTGGGTGTTTCCTTCCTTGCGCAAATGTAAACATGGAAAGTTTCAAATGGACAAAGTTACAACTACAATAAGGGGCAGCCTTCAAGTGTTATTTCAGTTTGCTACAGCAAGCCACGCATATCATCAGTGTGAATTCACCTAGTCAACAGACACATGCAAGAACATACCACAGAACTAGAATTTTTCAAAATCAAATTCAAAAGATATAGTAAAGATACAATGGTATCAAATATCATTTTTCAAGTAGTTCAAGCATACTACAGGAAATTTTTCTGGAACCTATGCAAATTTATGGATGTAGTTTACTAGTATTTTCTGTGGAAAAAAATGTCATTCATGAAAATTTAGAGCAAGTTAAGTGAAAACTTCTTGCAAATGCAGAACAGCTATTAATAAAAATTCTGAGACTTGATCTTTCAACAGCATGAAAAATGTATACACCACTGTTAGCATTTAAGAACAAACCGAGGAGCTAATATCCTGTTGAAGACACTTGAATGGTCACTTGTCTATACTTACGCAATAAAGAATCTACATAGCAGTTATTGGCATACAGTTACCACAGCTAAGTTAAATGCTAATAATGAATCCATTAGTAAATTGAAAAGAAAAACAGATTCATATGCCAGCGGCAATATTTTTTTAAATCTTCAATCTTCCAAATACAAATATACTATCTGCTTGCGGTCATCCTGAGGTAATAATTCATTTCATTCTGTGTAGCTGTAAACATCCTGGTATGACAGATAAAATATTTAAATTATTTTTGATTTATCACCTTATATTATTCCATGCCTAGGATGCCTTTAGCATGAGCTGCTCTGTGGTGAAAGAGCACTATGCTTAATCTAAAATTACTTCACAATGGCTTAAGAATTAATCATTTATGTGATCTCAAACTTTTCACACTACCACAAACTCATTAACTCTTTGTCTCCACCTATGCATATGTATGACACACATTCACATGCATATATATGACACACATTCACATGCTCTGTCACCCCAGCGTAATTCTTGGATCTCAGGACTGTTAGGCCTATCAACAGGATATGACAGTCTTTATGCCATAGAGAAACTCATCTACTGGAAATCTGCATTTATTGCATTTGGGAAAACTTGTTTCTCAGGATTGCATTTACAATTACATTTTCACTGTTCTTCCTGAAAATACCAGTTTCTTGAATGCCCTGTGTCATATCTGTCAATGAGTATCCTAAGATTCCTTGAAGCATCTAAAATTACATCGATGCCTATGTTTAAGCAGCAGAATCCTTCCCATTAGTGTCTCCCAACTGAAGTAAAGGGTATATTACAGAGATTGGCTCAAAGATTTAGTTCAGTACTTAACTTTTGAGTGATGATTTTGCTTATTTCTGTCAAGAACTGTTAGGAGTTCAAAAGTCAAGATATTTGCCTTCTTTATTAGTACATGTAGACAAAACCCATGACATACTTTCAGTTGTCTCTGAACTAAAGGGAAAATATGGTCATAAGGGGTAAATCTGTGTTTTTGTTCACTATTGTTTATCTGCCAGTGACTATATTAAAGACAATCTATAAACATACAAATCAAATTCTTGCAATTTGAATATGAAGCTGACATTTTCTGACATATTTGGATAATCTAGTTTCTGATACATCTGGGCATAAGGCATGTATTTCTTTGGAAATTTGGAAGAAACAGATATTTAGTTGCAACTTCCCTATCACTGGACAATCCACCTCTATTTCTGTTTTCTGGTTTACTAAATTGTGGTTACTACATACTGCGTGTTTATTTTCTTTTCTCATTTTCTCTCTCTTTCTCTCTAGTTCTGATTTTCTTATTCTATATGAATTCTGACTCCATATGCCTTTCATAATTACAGTACTGAAATCCAGTTGGATTCTGTGACCAAAAAATGCTATCCAATTCCAGCAAAAAACAGAGAGAACAGTTTTCTCAACACAGGCTGATACTCAGCTGCATTTATTTACCTTATTTTTTTCCTACACAAGAAAACTTTTCTAAGTACTAGTCACAATTAATATTGTGATAACTGACATCTCCTGGTGATACAACTTCCATGTGAAATGAATAACTAGCCCAAAACAGAGTTTAATAGACTCACAGATCTTTTTACTTTACTTCTGCATCTATCCTTCTTATTTCATTCTGTGCTCTTTCTGAAGTCTACTTTAGCCATAATTAGATACAATAATTAATCCCCAATTATAAGAAAATGCATTGTTTTTATATGAAGGTAATAATTTCAGTTTTGTTTTTTTTTTTTATTCTCCACAGGATAAGAAAGTAGTCATTGCAAGGAATTTTTTAGTTTGGAGTTTAAATTAATAGTGTTATATATTTTAACATAAAAGCTTAAAAACAAATAAACAAAAAATGCCTCACATAAGCCTTGTTGTTTCTGCAGCCACATAAAATGATCATTTGATTTAAAATACACAGGCATACTTCAGGAAGTACTACTTAAACTACCCTAGTTTCAAGGGAGGGGCAGTCCCCCATACCAAAACGGTATCAGCATAAAGCCTTACAGCCTTGTGGTTAAGACACTTTCTAGCATGATGTAGATTTCAGTTCATTCTTTTTGTCTTGAACCCCCTTGTCCCCGTATTCTATGGAAATGCTCTAATTATTCAGATTTATCAGACAAACCAGAGGATAGCTTATCTCTCCTACCTACCTAGCAAAATTAAATAATGTGGCCAAAACAACCATATTTTGTCTGAAGTTAATGTGAAGCGGGACAAGTAAATACCTGGGCAGAGAAATGCAGATTTTCAGTCTACCAATTAAATTTTAATTTCAAACAACCAGCTTTCTTAATCTGAAAAAGATGGCAGTCACTGAAAAGAATGGAATCTTCTGCATTAGACGAGTTTCACTGCGAAAAATATAGTCCATAACACCATTCAGCACGGCTTTTGAGACTCACAATCTTGAATTTAGATGCTTAAATCATCTATAGATCCGCTTTTGGTGTGACAATATTTTTGTGGGTTGTGGCCTGAAACACCCTGAGCCTTGATTAAAACTAGAATAATTCTATTACTACAAGAAACTGTAGAGGTCTACTATGGGAAAGTTACAGCTACCTTTGACCCAATGCTACCTGCAGTCAGGCAGACCAAGAGTTACTGATGCTAGTAGTACTGTACCGGCTACCATGAAGGCTGCTTCCTCAATAATAATAATGGTTGAAAGAGGTAGTGGAAAAGGCTAGTTTAGACACATCTTTGATTGTTTAGGCTGATACTGTTTGTTCTCAGAGCAACAGAAGGAAGCTATCCAACGAATTTGTGCAATAAATTAAAGGTGTTGAGCAAAGTGTTTTCCCAATTACTGATAATTTCTCCAACTTTGCTGATTTCTCCAACTCTCTCTCCCTCTTGAGTTTGCTACTGTGTTAGCTCTGCCTGATTAGTCGTATACCTAAATGAATCAGCATGAAATAATTCATGTGTGCCTAGCTTCATTGGATTACATTTAGTCATGCAATATTTGATTTGTCTTGATTCCTACAGTATGTTTTTGAATTTACACACAGTCTCTAAATTTTTGGATGCCTTTTCTGGCTGTTGAGACATCCTGCCTTGAGCTTTCTTTACTCCAAATGCCAGATGTAGTTAATAACTTTGAGCTAGACTAGAAACTAAAAAAAACGCCAAAACCGACATGGAAAAAGAACCTAAATGGTGCCAAGATCCACCCTCATTTTTCATGTGTAGAAGGTACTCTGAAAACTTTGAACAAACAAATGTTCCATCCACAGGTCCAAAGCTGATAAAAAAACGACCTCAGAAAAACTGTAAGAAAAAACCCTGAAAGCTCCAGCCTAGCAACATAATTTGCACTTTCTAGTCTCCTCTCGTTTACCATATACAGAGCTGACTTTTGTACCTGGGAAGACTCTACATAATGATTTAAAGAGAACATATTTCTACCCTACAGAAGAGAGATATGAATAAAACAAAAAGGAATAACCAGGTTTAATTGTAAAAGGAAAAAAATGTCAAAAAATAAGTAAATAAACTCAGGAATAGACTATCTAACTATAATAAGAGGCATTATGTGACTAACCTTCTTCTTTATGAAGAATACTCATTTTTTTACATAGTTCTAGTAGATCAGTAAGCATTATGGAGGTAGAAATTATTTCTAGCATATTTTAGTGTCATGTAACTGTATAATTTGTGAAAATAATACATTTATGAAGGTCTGTTTCAACAATTGTTTTTTATTTCCTTCATCCCCTATAAAATGTTATTCACCTGTTGTTGTAAACCATATTATAATCTTTGTGGTTGAATTGTCTTTAGCATGTGAAAACGTGATCACACCAGATTCTCA
Source organism: Tapera naevia (assembly GCA_033556795.1). Classification (NCBI taxonomy): domain Eukaryota; kingdom Metazoa; phylum Chordata; class Aves; order Cuculiformes; family Neomorphidae; genus Tapera; species Tapera naevia. Next base: position 7,416,790 of record JAUMJJ010000172.1, on the reverse strand, counting down.
ATCCTTAGAGAGGACGTAAGTGTCATCCAGTACCTCCAGCTTGTAGGAAATTAATTCAGAATCACATAGAAACTGGATTTATAGTCTTGACCTTAATCTCGCAAAATCAAGGAGGAGAAAGAACAAAAATTCTCACTGTAAAAATGCTAAAAATATCACATATCAAAAATTTCTTATCATTTAAACAAAAACAAGTTGAGTTACAGAATCACATAAGTTCATTAAAAGGCACTTTGAGATGCATATCTCTTCTTTTCTTGGCACTGAACTCCATTAGCCCCACCTAATGTCACCTAAACCAGGAAGAAATACATAAACTTGTTCTGTAAATACTGTTGCCCTTTTGCCAGGTTGTACCAGTTCGGGGAGTTAGTAATGGGCTCATTTATCTTTCAAATAGAAATTAGTGACATGGAGAACGAGGCTAATTCCTGAGTGTTGAAAGATACACAGACCATGTATATATGTACCACACACAAATATATTTTGATTATTGAATATATTTTGATATAGAGGGATGGGCAGAATGGAATATACCTAAATTAGGAAAAAAAATCTTCAGAAATTCTTATTACTTGCTTTCTCTTAAAAAGTGTTCAGAAATATGCTTGTAGACAATACGGTACTTCCATAATACCAAAAACTCAACTGTATATATTCTGAACAACAATCGTCATATGCTAAAATCTTATCTTTGACAGTAAACAGCACAGAAAATATTACACATATATATTGTAATTCTTCCACATTTTGCTGTCTCACATTTAGTGGTGGTAAGTCGGTGTCTAATATTAACTTAAATTTGGCTGATCATTTTTTAAACCCATGTAAAATTATCACAGCATCTTATGGCAATGAGTTCCATAGTCTAATCACATTGTGCACATTGGAACAACTCCATCCTCATTAATATCTGTCTTCTAAATAGCCAAACACTTCTTTGTAGTTTGACACTGGTGCTGAGAATTGTGGCTTGAGCCAAATGAACAGACACCAAAAGCACAGGGCTTAGCCCTATGCAGTGCTTAGCATTGGTACATGCAAGCTCTAAGCAGATCAGGAGAAAAGTCTCCCGTCATCAACTCCTTCATGTTCTCCATGAACTGTATAGAAATCTCATGTATAGAATGCTTCACTTAAACACCCTAAATCAATCATCTGGGATTACGTGCCTCATATTTTGACATTGCATCACTTATTTGGATGTGGTTGAACAACCATTTTGTATTTTGGCGATTAACAGTACATTTATACCTGTGATATGTATATTTGCATAACAATGACAACTGGCATCATGAGCCTGAAGAAAAGTTCTGTTGATGTGGACTTCTTTAATTTCACTGCTGGATTATTAATATCTTGAGATCACCAGAACACTTTAATTAAACTCTGTTGAAGACTTCTGCTGCAATATTGTAAATTGCCTTATAGATTTTGCTGTCTCAGTTGCTTAGAAATGGATTACATAGTTCTTTACTCCTAGACTGCAATTCACAAGCCAACACAAAATTTCTCTCTAAAATAGGGAGGATTATTTTTTTATCAGATCCTGCTACGTTTAATAAACATTCATATTGCACATGCTTCGGTATCTTCTGGGATCTTCATGATTTAAAGCAAAAGAAAAGGCAAAAGTTGGAAGCCATTCAAAATTATTGATTATGGATTGAATGGAAGGTTTCACTCATGGGAATGCAGTCTAGTAGTATTATGTTTATTTGTTCGTTGGGTAGACGATCCATCTAAACACATTTTTCTAAGCAGCCTTAAAAACCACTGACTAGAATGGCTGAGAATTTGAAGTTCAATTTTATGTAAAACTCTCACATTTCACAGCCACTTCTATCACTACAAAGGAATTCATAGTCATGAAATTTCACAGTTATTCATGGAACATGAAATTGGAAATTTGGGGAAAAAAATAGGAAATTAAAATATGTCAAGAAATTTTATCACATATCACAGAAACTATATTGTGGCATAAAACGACTAATAGAATATAAAGCCCAAATAAAGAATAACAAAACAAATTCAGAATGAAACACATTCATTTTGCTATTTTCATCATTATTGATGAAACAAGAACGTCTTGTTCTAATGATTTTTTAGTTTGAAACTTGTCAAAATCAATGTAGCTCCATAAGAGATATGGGGTTTCTTAATACTGAAGCATTCACAATTCCTTCTTATAGAGAACAGTGTCTTGAAACACGGCATGTTACAGAGAGTAAGATAGGTGTAATGATCCAGTCTGATTCACTTTGCATTTACAAAAATACTTAGGTTGTTGTCATGAATCAGTCTGGTCTTACATGGTTCACAGATTTTTGGTAGAATACTCCCTGTGTTTATTCTTGCATTCATATTTTGTATTTTTAAACTCTCAATTTTCAGGATTTTTTTCACTTGTCTTTTGAAAAAAACTTAGAATTGATCCTTAATATCTTAAACATTATGCTGTTATTCAGTAATGTTACAGGGCATGAACTAATTCAAATAAGAGAATATTTCCCTCTTAACTGATAAGCATTTCACAAAATTAGAGCATTTTATTTGATAGTATAATGCTAAGATAGTAACAATTCCCACTACAAGAAACAAGACTCAGCCACATAAGGATAAAGTTCTAGATCCATAAAAAGATATCTGTATTTCAGTTGCTATGTATACATTTCATTTATATAATCCTGTTAATTCTCTCAACAGCAATGCATTGTAAAATACAGGAGGAAATAAAGCATCCCAATGAAAAATCTACCTAGCTTAATACAAGATTTTTCAGCTCATTAACTGTACACATTTCTTAATGTGTTCAAAGGCAGTAAGTAGGAAACAATAAAAGGAAGGTATTTGCTATGTCCTTGCCTTTATATTTCACTTCTCATCTGGCCTAATGAAATTTAATTGCTACCCTGTTTCACAAGAACACTAGAAGCACTTAAGACCTAAAGCAGCTTAAATCTATGTGGGTAAATGACGTCTCTTAAAAAGAGGGAGATGTGGATTTGAACCTCTCCCTGATAGAAAAATGAAAAGAATCACTTACTAGGAAAGTATTTTGCCATGTAATTATTTTGAAAAGTAAGAGTCGCACAACGTAATTTATGAAGAGAGCTGTTTCCAAATCTGTATCTGGGCCCACTGCTCATGTAGTGGCATATAGGACTGGTCAGGAGACCAGAAGATTTTACTCAGAGGGATTTATGCATATACTAGACAAAGATTTAAACTTTATATATTAACACTGTCAGTGAGAGAGTTTTCCTGCTAAAAAACAAAAACATCCAAAAGATGCTGTGGCTGAGCACATGCTTGAAAACTACTGAAATCCTTTTGCAGATGTAGCTTTGCATGTGAAAAGTACAAAATAGTGATGCAGCTCAGAGGGAAATAAAATATGTATCTGCATTTAAACCTAGGAAGGTCACAAGAATTAGAAATTCTTTTAAATCACCTTGTCCTATGGCTGTATTAACAGCTTGAGTGCATGAGATAATTTATTTAAGCCATATAAACATGCCTAGCAATTTCCTTACCTGTTCAACTTCTCCAAGGCAACCACTGCTTCATAATATCAACCTTGATATATTTCTTACTTAATCCCAAGATGAAAACAAATGTTGTTGGCTTTGAATGGAACATCCCTGTATTAAACTAATTTAGAAATTTCCATTCAAAGGTCTCTGTGTACATTAGTGCCATCTTCACCTTATCTGTCTTTATTTTTTTTTATTTTAAACCTCACTCTAACACACTCCTACATATGCAGTTTTAATGCCAAAAGTTATCTTCAAAACATTAAATTAAAGGTAATATTTAGGAAATTTAATGCTATTTTATCCCCAAAAGACAGTTTCCAGACACATTTGTTCAAACTCATCCAGATTACTCAATGCTGCAGTTAAATAAGAAACAAAACGAAGCAGAACTGAAAAGTAAAAATTACTATCAATGCTGTATTATACTATTAAACATTTTTATCATATTTAATAAATATGAAAATTGTTTAAGCTAGCTGTTACAAAACACATCGATATCACAGAGCAAATAACCTTTGTAAGACGTTATGAATAGTCTTACAGCCTTTTCACACAGTGGTTGAAACATGGAAGGATATAGCTAGTATTCTGGCCCAGAGGGAGGAATGAGCAGGGAATCAGAGCCTCTACTTTGCAGAAAAGGGTAATAACTCATTAATTGTTCAAAAACCGATGGAACAATGTGGACTATGAAACTTCCAAGGCTTCCCTTCCCTTCTTGCGGGAATTCCATGGCAGGGCTAACTCAAATTCTGAACTCAAATTCCTGACTGCCATTTAACGGACTTAACTAAATAAAACTTACCACTCTCAGTTCTTATTTATCTTGTCTTTACCTACAGTTTTCCAACTTGAAGAAAACATCTGATACGTCAGTGTCCTACTTTTGATATGGTAGAATTATGAATAATTTTAAGTGGACTAATTCTAATGAGAAATGTGAGACAACTTCTTAGGCTGGACTACCAACCCTAATTATAGTTGCGCACATAACAATTTCTAAGCAGATGTTTTACATTTTCTTACATGAGGATCTATCTATAATTGTGAAAGTTAAAAATAAAAGAGTTTCTAAAAACACTAAAGTTGAAGAAAATAATTTGTGCATTGCAGTATTTTCAGTGCATGAACAAATATTTACCGGAAGTCTTTTATTGTCCCTATTTCATAGACATACATGACCTTAATCTTTCCATACCATTCTTTTAATGAATGTGCATATATGACTTGAATAAGGTTAAACTTTTTTTGCTGCCAGCTGCTATCTGATTCACCTCAATATGACATTAGTAAAAAAATTAGTTTTTTTAAAAAATTCTGTAGTGTAACTACTAACTGGAAAACATGAAAGTTTTAACAACAATGTATCAGTTACTTTTCTGTCAGAAACAGAATGACTCGACTCCACAGCAGCATACAGTGTATGTTAGGGACACATCTGGACAATACACACATCGCAAAGTGGATCATCTTCCTAAGTGAGGAGTTGTCACGTAATCCAGCATACTTTATTAGCAAGGTTTCTTCACCCTTGTAATAGATCACTTTTCTAGTTTGAAGAAGTGAGTGCACTGCTTTGCTGAACACCTTTTAGTCGCTGTGATGCATGTTCAAAAGTTCCTTGTATGCTCGCATTTCTTCAATAAAAGCCATTTTCTAAAAAAGGTCGCCAAGTAAACTACTTTCCTTTTTTGTTTCTGCAAAGCGGTCCCAGCTTGCCCTGCAAAAGTAAATGCACAATATTACATCATTGAACTGCAAGGAGAAATCAGTTGTGCTTGTTTATAGCATATTTATGGCCTTAACTCTTTTGTAGAGTGGAAGCTAAATCTAGTCTAATCATATCTACATGCATATTAAACGTTAAACTATAAAAAAAACCCCATTTGAATATATTTAAATCTACTATGTGGTGATTTAGCTTGATAATATCGTAAGAGCTCTGGAAACTGTCCTTGTGGCATTCACAGAATCACAGAATGTTGGGTTGGCAATGCCCCTGCTCCCCTTGCTCAAAATAGGATCACATAGAACAGATTACTCAAATCTGCACCCATTTAAATTTTGAATGTATTCAAGGATGGAGACTTCACAAGCTCTCTGGGCTCTAGTGCAGAACCACACTCGCAGGACAAAAGTTTTTTCTGATTCATAAGTGGAATTTCTTGAGTTTCTCTTTTTGCCTATTGTCAATTGTCCTGTCACTGAGCACCACTAATTTTGGTTGTGTCTTCTTTACACCTTCCTACCATGTATTTCCATGTATTGTAGAGATCCTCTTCAGCCTCGTCTTCTCCAGGCTGAACAGTGTCAGCTATGTAGCCTCTCCTCACACATTAGATGATCCAATCCCTTATTTATCTTAGTGTTGAACCTGCTCCACTGCATCTATCTCTCTCTTGCACTGGGGAACCCAGAACTGAACCCAACACACTATATGCATCTCATTAGAGGTGAGGAGAGGTGAGAAATCGCCTCCCTCGACCTGCTGGCGATGCTCTGCGTGATGTAGCCCGGGAGGTTATTTGCCTTCTTTGCTGCAAAGGCACAGTGCAGGCACATATTTAGCTTCTGCCCACCACCACTACAATCACTGTGAAAAAAATCGTTTGAATCTGTTGTTAGATCTTAATTGTTTGATATACTTCACACTAAAATCTTAATGGTGTGTTATACATCTATCTTTGCATATGACATTCTAAAACTCCAAGTCCTTATTTATTTTGTAGTAATTTATTAGATTTTCTGTGTCTTGGTTTAAAATGACATGCTAGTGGCCATTTTAAATAGCTAAATATGTTACCATATTTCATATGGCTGTGTATTCTGATTTTGTATGATTTCTAAAATGTCTTGGAAGACATATATATGACTCCACATAAAAATTTTTGCAGTCTAGCATAAGTTTACCATCCCAGCAAAACTATGTCAGAAAGTTTAGGGTCAAGTTTAGTTTCATAACATAGCTAAAGATAGAATATTTCCAGTAGCAAGAAAGGCTTTCTGATATCTTTAATTCTGAAAATAGATGTACATTTCTGCATGTTTAGATAACAGAAATATAAAATGGAAGAGAGATATCCAGTTATTTATATCATCTTAGAGGAAGGTACTTATTAGTAAAATTCCCATACATCCTAGAACGTAATGGATAATTTGAACTTAGTTCAGTAATTAGTTCAAGGATTTCATTTTTTTCCTATTGGTCATGTGAAGTGAATGCTATTACACAAACAGAAACTAACTTGTAGGTCTGAGTAAATGAATTCAGCATGTGCAGATGATGTCTAATATCCACATAGATTTGTATTAGATATTTCAGTTAGAGTTTTTAATCTGGAGAGAAGGATGAGTGTGGCTACATTCATAAAAAAATAAAGGTGCTTATACTAACATAATGTGCTCCTTTTACCAAGCTGCATAGATGAGTTTGTTAAAACCCTGCACATTCCTTTTGTAAGTCTAGAAGCATCTGAGAATCTCAATTAGAAGCCCATAATACAATATGTTCAAATGACTAGTAAATGCAGTTTATTTTATAGATGTAAACATTTTAAATTATCAGAAATAATACCCAGTAATTGACAGTAAACTTGTAATAGTTAAAATGCGTCACAAAACAGGCTACTGGCTTAAATATGAAGTATTAGCCATTTGATATAGAAATACTTTATTATACTTTTTTATAGATATTTTTAAATATGATTTTTTTTTTAGAAATTATTTAAGGTTACATTGATCTTGCTTGAAAGAAAGAGTGTTTTTTCTTGCTTTTTCATTAAGTTTTTGTTTATTTTTCCGTATTATTTCTGAACGTCACTATGTCATTTTTCTAACTCAATGCCAATCTATAGTGCATTCCAAGTATTCTGTAGCATTTCCAGGTTTTTGCACACAAAACAATTGTGGAAGTTCTCTGACTTCCCTAAAACATACATATAATAATCACTCTGCAGTACAAAACAATCTGCCTCACCTCAAAAAAAGTTCTGTATATGATATTTTTTTCCTAAAACAGAACACTCATGAACTGGTTTATCTGGACAGTGATTATGTGTAGAGAAAAAAAAAAAAAAAAAAAAAAAAGACGGAGCCATGAAAATAGCTTGAAGGAAACAAATATCACCACCAGGCCCTACAGAAATTTGGAGAACAGAATAAGGAGGATTCGTTGGATTCATGGTTACCTGCTAATTCAGTATTCTTCAAAGTTAGAAAGAAGGTTTCTGGCATTTCTCTCTTCTTGTTTAGAATTTTACTTTTTAAAAATTAAAACATAAAACTTATTCCTTCTCTCTTCAACTGGATATTAGTCAAAGAAAGAGCATTAGTAGTATTTATCAAATAAGATTAATTAATTAATTAATTAAAAATTAATAAGACTCCAGCATTTCAACAAACACCAAAAAAAAGTATTTTTATCTAAGTGGTTATAGTCCTTTAAGGAAGTAGACAACAATTCAGTTGCACTAGAATTATACTGTTCCAGGAAACATAAGTTACTTTACTGAGTTTGATTTTAATTGATTACACTAGCTTTTTAAGTAGCCTTTTGCAGTTTGAGTGTAAGCCTACAAGAATTTCTTTCCAAATGATAATTACATTGCTGGATAAGTTGATAATCAAATGAATAGGTAGACAGTCCTTCATATAGTGTATTGCCAAAGTTGCAACAGGCTTGGGAGGGGTTCACATATTTTTGTTTTGTTTTTACTGCCAGCTAGCACACTGCTGTGGTGTTTAAAGTCAGTGCCAAATACAGGGTTTTAAAGGTTCTCCTATAATTATATCAGATAGAAAAAGGGCAGGGCATGCTTTAATACTGAAGCCTTCCTTATTCATTTAGAGCCTGGCTCGACCCTTGGGAAGTTTAAGACCTTGCAGAACTGCCTTCCTAGCAAGGTCTGTACTGCCTTAGCTGTACACACTTGCACTCATGTTCTTGTTCCTGATGTTCTTGAAATGTGCTGTTGGTTCTCAGACATGGAATTAACCACATATTCCCTAAATTATTTTGTGACTTTTAAGAAGTGATTTAAATAATACTACTCCTCATGGAGAAATGTGTTACCTTAAATGTTTTGAGTGGTTTGCTAATTTTATATTTTTTCTTTAAAACCATTAAGTATCTAAGTTGAAACATTATCAGCTTATTGATCCCAAGTTTAATAACTTGGGACCTAGGTACCGCAAAAGGGATTAAAAAATTTACCATTGTGATGCTTAAGATGCAGGCTGCAGTAATGTTGAACATGACAGTAGGGTTTTGACTAAGGAAAGGTAAACTGGAAAGCTGTAAAGGTTCTCTGAATAGCTATCCAAGACTGGATTCCTAAATCTCCTTCACCTTAGCTTCCTAGGCAGCTGTTGCCTACCCCCTGTTCAGTAGATATTTTCCACTAAGTTTCCTTTACTCAAAAACCTTTCTTTCAGTTCTAGCAGTTTCCACCAACTTCACGTCACTTCAGCAAGGAGACAGCAAGCTCTCTCTTTACATTCCTTCTTCTCCAATGCCAGTTAAAGACGATACAAAAAAGTCATCACCACTATTACCTCTCATTCCCTTTTTTAAAGTGTCCAGTGACTTCCCTTTTCCACTTTACAAAGCAAAGTGATCTAGTCTTCACTTCATCATCTTCCTTACACTACTTACTAAACCAAGCCTTTTTATTTGCCTATACTGCTAGTACATTAACTTCCATTTGCATTCTGTCAATAGTGCTAAATTTAATTGTTATTACTCATTTTGAAAAAAAAAAATTACATTATGCTTTCACCTATTGTGACCACTATTTTTTTAAAAGACAGATGACGACAGAGCTGTTTGGTTTATAGTGTCTTCCTCCAAATCTCGTTGTGGAAGTCTTGACGTCTTGAACAACTTGTATAGTATGAGCTCTGGTAATAGATTTTTCATAACTATATTCTTATACTCTGCTTTGTTGGATCCTGAGTTTTCTTCTTTTCCTGAAGTACACAACATTTTTGTGCACATACTGCTGTTGTTCTGGATGAGAAAAAATAATCTAGCCACTGCCCTAGCATGGACTAATATGATGCTGTGCTGTAAAAATGCATTTTGGCAAAACTTGCCCTCTAAGTTAGGTTGACATTTCTGGCAGCCAGTCTATCTGTCTTGGATTATTTTGTGTACACAGTTAGGCATAATATCTGAAACACAGTTTTGCTGTATGATCCCATCTTCATATATAGTAATTGCTGCTTTTCTAATTCTTTTCTAATTTACTGGAAACCAAAAGATCATACAGAAATTACATTATGAAAAACACGGTAAACTGTCTTATAGACACTGAACTCTTAAGTTTCTTGTTAGGGGAGATTTGATCACACCATATTAAGTACATGATTTGAAATTTGTCTTTTAACTGCTCCATGCAAATGTTAACATTTGGGGCAATTCTCTAGCTTTGTTTTCCCATCATTGTTCTCAGAAGAAATTGGGGAAATGCACTAAACTACATGCCAAAGTACACATGCTGTGATGGCTGTATTTGAATGTCCTCCTAAATTCATTACCTGGTAACTATTTACAAGTGTCAGATCGCTTATTTAATTTTCATAGCAATTTGAATAGCACCTTGCAGGATATCAAGAGATGGTAACAAAAACAAGGCTTTTTGAAAAAATATTTTTGAATGAAAAGGGTTATGTATGTCTGAAAAAGATCATATTCCTGCCTCCTTTACAAAAACGGATTAGAAACCCCTCCAAGTCTCTTCATGCTTTGATGCCGCTGTGCTCTTTCATGCTTTGATGCCGCTGTGCTCTGTGCAGAACAGTGGTGCATAAGCCATAGTCCATGGAAAAGAATAGATGTAAGTAAATGGAGGGAAGTGGAAAAGGAAGAACTGCAGTTGTAAAAGGAAAGCAAAAAAGACATTGCATAGCTAGCCGAAAGTCCCACTAGAAAATACTAAATTAAATCACGTTCTGCACACAAGTAACGCACAAATGGTAATATGCACTCAACAGTGCACTGTCAGCAGAGAACGTGTGTGAAAGATTTAATCTGAGCAGCTTCAGCATCTAAGGTGTTGCTTAGTATTATTGTTATTTCTGAACTTTGAGCAGAAAGTGAAGATTACCTCTATGGAACTACTTGTCTTTCAAAGCACCCAAATCAAACACTCATAGAGTCATTTAACACTTTTTATGCCTGTGATTTCATATAATCGCTGCTTGTGGTATGTTTTAGTTTAGCTAATATATTGGAGAACAAACCCCTAGGGCAAGTGTTAATGCACCGTTCGGTGAAAAAAATCATGAATGTGATCTGATTTGGTTTGACTCTATCATAGAATAATGCAACACCATTTTTACCTATCTCCCATTTTCTTAAATGAGCATATCAGCTTCTATCCCACGCAGAATAAGGTAACCAAAACATATACTCAATCTTATGTAAACTGGCCACTTAGCAAGGTACATCATTCATAGTATATTGCTGTCCATTTTGACAGCCCTGCTAACTTGTTAGGTGAAGTTAGGTACTGGTTATTCTTAAGGATATATTATCTCAAAAGTGGACTACCAAAGTAGTAAAAAGTGGAAGTCACGTTTTTATATGAAAGCTTTCATGAAAATTGAAGGCAAAGTTTAAAAACTGTCAATTTATGAATCATGGAGAAAAAAATGTTTCATAATTACCCTCTCATGTTTCATCAAGAAGACCCAAACTCTGACCGGATTTACAACAAGATAAATGTCTACTAAGAGCTTTTTCCTATGGGAAACATTTTATCTTTCATGTAGCTGGTCATATTACAAACTTGGGGCAGTAAAGGGGTATGTTGCAACAAAGTTCTTAAAAGCGCCTGTAGAGAGCTGGTAGCAAATCCAATGTGGTTTGAAGGAGCAGAGCACACACATCCCTTACGGCGGAGCAACTTCTTCTGGCTTCAGGGGTAAATCACAGAGCCATCCTTCTCTACTTCCTCCTGCATTTGGAGGATTGGCACATACTGTTCTAGTAGGAACTCTGTCTCTAATTTCAAATATATTTGCCAAGTTTATGGCCATTGGCATGGAGCCCTTTTTTGCCATCTTGCAAGATGTGTCATCACCCTGTTTCAACCTATGATACCCAGGATTATATTCAACCATGCTAATCTTTGTGACACAGATTTGTTCTAAGGGAAACAGTGTGTACACTCAGGATTTCTGAAGAGTCCAGATTGTTCTTAGCATTCATGCCAAGTTATCAACAATTTAGAAAACAGCTGCCAAAGGTCATTCCAACTACAGCTGTCTGGAAGCACAGAGGGTTTTATCGATCTTTTCCTTTGCATAGCACTTTCAAAACAAATATATTAACAGATCATGGAAATCAAGACCATGACAGATGTTGATCATGACTTGATCAAAGGTTGTGGGGGGTGGGGGGATGTTTATCAAGTTTGGGTTGAAAGACTCCTCTGTAATGCTGTTGTTAGGTCCCCGTGTGGTAATAATGTTCTCAGGATGTGCCTTTGACCTAGCACTGCACTTGTCTTTCAGCAGCTTAGGGAAGCTGGTTCAGCTGGTTGGGAAAGAGCTCATTAGGCATAGCAGTTCAGGTGGCACAAATTTCACAGCTCCAAAGCAATTTGTGCCCTCCCAGAAGTACAGGTATCATATTCAAACAAATCATTAATCCCAGAGGCCAGCTCTGACTGCTTTTATGAAGTACTGTGAATCATGGTCTTTAGGAAAACTAAATGGCTGCTATCCAATTTAGCAGCTGGATTGTATTAGTTCACATTTTTAAGGACAAAGGTTATAATAACAAGAGCTTGTGTTACTCAATTTACTCAATTTATTCAATTAGGTAACATAGTTACCTTAATGGTTCTGTAACAGTTTGCTGGTGTTAGGAGCAATATAATTTGGTTCTAGTTGGTAGAAAAGAACGGAATTCCGTACATGAAGGCAGTCTAGTAGAAAACAGACATCTGGAATGAAAGACAGGGCAAAACAGGCACACTGTTGCTAAGAAGCAAGGAAAAAGGACAGCATATATCAAGGACAGAGATGAAGTCTGAGTATTGCAGGGCCTTGAAAGCACAAACAAAAACTTTAAACCTGACACACCAGGCAAGACAAAACAAGAGAACCCAAAAAACAAGTGTGTGGCAACATGCACATACATGATGCACATATGTTTATAGATATTAGGACTGGAACAGCACTTTTTTCCTGCCTACACTGCACAACATTGTATTTTCTACAGTATAATATTTGTGAATCTCTAGTAACAGGCTAATGAACAAGGAAATTGATTTCTGCATTTTAGATTAAGGTTGGTTTTATTTCTACTGAATGGTGACATATCTTGCTATCAAAAGATTTTAGTTGCATATTATTCACATTATGTAGTAGAATTTAACTTATAAACTGTAAAAGTGGCTAAACATTTTTTAAGGTATGAGCTCTGTTATCCGCAGAACTGAAAATTTCTTGAAAAACTTATCTTGATGTGTCCATTATCCATAATGTTTAATTGTTTAATGTCTGCTTTTTCATACAAACAGATTCTACTGGCAGAATGATGGGAAGAAGGCTGGTGGGGTATTATAAAGTGGGGGGGGGGGGGGGGGGGGGGGAAAAGCTCTGCGTTTGTTTTTTTCGAGACCGAAGTTTCTTTCAATTCCTCACCCAGCTGCTCACACAACTTGGGCCAACCAAAACGCATACAGCCTTAGGAGCTGCCAACAGCCCTTACCAAAGCTTGTAGCCGCTTCTCACGCGATTCCTGGAGGCGCAGAGGTCCTTTCCCCCTTCGAGGGAAGCTATAGCTGCCCCGGGACCCCTTCCCTGGGGGCAGCCCGGAGGGAGCCGGTTCTCTCCCGAAAGACCTGGGGGTTGAAGAGGAGATGAAGTTAGTCTCCTCTCTGGCCCTTAATATCTGAGATTCATCCAGGCACTCGAGAGAACGATTTACTTATCCGCTCCACCCCTGCTCCCTCCGCCCTGGCAGCTCCGGGCGGCTCTTGGTCGCACGAGACGGGAGCGGGAGAGAATGAGCCGCAGCGGCAGCAAGAGGAGGAGGAGGGAAGAAGGGAGGGAGGGCAGTAGGGAGGGAGGGGGCGAAGGAGGGAGGGAACCGCGCAGGTGACACCGCGCTAGGTTGCTCCGGCTCGGCGGGAGCAGCAGCAGCGCGGCCACCATGCACGTCAATGGCAAGGTGGCTCTGGTGACCGGCGGGGCGCAGGGCATCGGCAGGGCTTTCGTGCAGGCGCTGCTGGGCAAGGGCGCGAAGGTACGGCCCGGGAAGCGCCCCTTCCCCCGCAGCCGGTACCCGCGGGAGCGGCTGGCGGCAGCCCCCGGGCTCGGCTCGGCGGGGTGCCCGTCTGTCCGTCTGTCCGCCGCTCAGCCTTTCCCTCCCTCCCCGCTCAGGTAGCACTGCTGGACCGCAACTCGGAGGCCGGGCAGGAGAGCAAGGCGGCCCTGGACCAGCAGTTCGAACCACAGAGGACGGTGTTCATCCAGTGCGACGTTACGGACCAGGAGCAGCTGAAAGGTAAGAGGGGATCTGTCAGCGCCGTGCTCCGGCTCAACATGCAGCAACCTGAAAGCGCCTGGGCTGCTGCACCAATAAGGGTGCAATTAAGGTCTCTGGAGGACAGCCTGCTACAGATCAGTCCTGACGGTGACTCGAAAAGGACTTGTTTCTGAACCTGCAGATGTGAAATATTACTACCAACATGTGTATATTTCATCCTGCTACTTGGCAGACCATAAAGAAAAGTCAAAGAGATTATTTCCATTGACTTCTGCATGTGATATTTTTGCATGAAAGCCTCTGCAGAAGATACTTGTTTTATGAGTAATATATATAAACTTTAAAGCACGGACTTACTTTTTATGAGGCTTCAGTACAGATTCCAAGCTGCATTCCCTCATCATAGGAGTAATAAATTTGGGTTGCAATGCTCTTTCCATACAGCACACTTACTTTCAATGTGTGCTGCTGTAGCTGAAAGCAGAATTGGCAAAAGATGGCATTCTGCTTTATCATGGTGTCAAACATGGGTTGATAACATTCCACACATATTTTGCAGATGCAGGGAATGGCATGGAGCTTCCCTCCTGTATGATTTGTGTTTATGTTTTCACCTAGTGAATAAATCATGTTCTCTACTAAGTTCTCAGAGTATCATATAATGTTAATGTACACTTTGCAATATCTCATAACAGGTACATCACTTCATCAAAGTTTCATTATTAAATGATACATTCATAGGTAGTGACTAAGATTCAGATTTTGACATCACTTTTGTCAGTGCCCTTTGCCAGATTCATTTTTGCCAGGCTACATCTGAACATTTTTAGTTCTGCTTTTATTCACTATACTTCACTGCCGCTTTCTCAAGAGTGATGATTGATTCCTCTTTCACAAAATATTGCAGCTAGTCCAGAATTCAGCAGTATTATCCACTGCCTGGAGCTAGCGTGATTCTGCCTAAAAGCTTTACAATGTCTGTGAGAGAGATGCTGGATTTCATTTGCTGATTAGATCACATCTCAAAAGTTTTTCTCAGCTAGGTTGATTATTCAAGCTGTAGGAGTAACCTAGAAGCAGGAAAAAGCATCCTTAGAGGGGTGGAATAGCATGTGCTGCAACATGGGTGTTAACCCACCGTGTTTTCTCTCTGTTGATTCCTCCTACCTTTAGTGTCAGGCTAGTGCAGGACCAATAGGGTGTGCACTGGGAACTGGAGTGAGCAGGACAGGTCAGCAAAGGGCGGTTTTGGAACCATGTTAGTAGGAAAAGAACAATCAGAGAAGGATTGGAATGGGCTTTCTCAAGAAGTGAAGAGCAAGAATGCAGGCAGCTGCTGCTTATGTTTCTCTGATGCTGCATTATTCCCACTGTAGGTTTCTTAGCATAAATTTGCAGTCATGTCTTACAATTCTTTGAGGTTTCTGAGGTATTCTCAGTGGGTTTTATGGCTGTTTTTCTTTTTTTTCCTGCTTTATTTTCCTATTTTTTCACTTGTAATTGCAAGCCACCACTTAATGAACTTAGATTAATTTCATGCCTAGTGTTTAAAGTTCTTAATGGATGCATCAAGTTCTGTACTTGCTCTTTACGTTAAAGGTCATTTGTGTGAATGAAGTTTGGAAATCCGTTACTTAATCTACATTCACGTCTTGCCTGTGCTGGTGGCTCTTTCACATAGTCCCTCACAAAAACCTTGTATCTTGTCCCACTTCTGAAAAAATCACCATACATTTACTCTTGCTCTCCATTAATGTTTAGGAAGCTCACATATAACTGGTGTTTGTGCTTAATTTCCACTGTATTTCTTACCTCTCCTTTAAAAGAGATCCTTCTCTTCATGTCTTCTTTTTCTTCATTCAATATTTCGTATGATTATCTACTTTTAATATTTATGATTCCATAGGAATTAATTAGTGTGTGACATAAACACAAGAATTATTCTACGTTCAAAAAAGGAAGAACAAGTCAGTTTACACTGATGTGTGGGTGATAATTTTATAAAGAATTTACAATGAGATTCTTCTTTCTGTGGGTAGGCAATAGATGGCATTACTGTAGGCAGGTAAACTTCTACCAGAAATATTCCAAATATTTTAACATAGATAAACAAACAGTCGAAAAGCATTTGGCTCTTTTCTGAGCATGTAATCTAGAAAACTACAATTACTCAAGGTGTTCTGAATTTAATTAAAAAAATAATTGGCAAATTACTATTATCCATGGCGTTTTCTAAAGGCAAAAGTTCTATTAAGAATTAGGTTGATGAAAGATGCTATTTAGATAAAGCTTAAAGGGAATCAGAGAGTCAGTTTCCAAAATCTGGAAGCTAATTGAGGACCCAAATTGTATTTATTTTACTCATTGAATCTAAGTAAAAAAATCAATTCTGCTCCTAATAAAGCAAAAAGTTTCCATTTGCTCTTGTTGATACAGGATTGAAAAGTTCAGAATTGATTGAAGAGTTGACAAACCAGAGAACGAATTAGCAACAAATATCATAAAATCCAAAAAGGCAGACAGCCAAAAATAGAGGCTTTAGGAATAATAAAATATTATCGTACAGAATAATAATATTGGAAAATTCTGTACAATAAAGGCAATTGGACAAACAAAACCTTTCCCATCAGCTGCCCATCACTTGTTCTGATGACAAGATGATGACTGTGTTGAACCTGCAGTATTCAGGCAAAGAAAAGGCTGTAACAGCACCAACCATCTGGTGCAACAGGAAAAATTTATAAACCTCGGAAACTGCTGCAAAAAAAAAGTAGATGTCTCAAAGCTGCTGCTGTGGTCCTGATTGACAAATAGCCAAAGACCAAAGATCAGAGAGTTAAGATGGTCCTGGTATCAACTGTAGTGACGTAGTTTCATTAAGGGCTGTCAGACATAATTTCAGAATACCTAAAATACTCTAGATTTCTAGCCACCAAATGATGTTTTTAAAAACAATATTGGGGCTGTGTGGAGTCTTCGTTTACATAATAATAAATATTTAGTGATGAGGAAAAATATTCAGAGGGAAAATCAAACAATCTATGTATACATGTCGCATAATGTGTGTAGTCATGGAGAATATTTGTCTGGAATGAACATCTTGAGGTCATCTCATTCAACTACATGGTCAAAGCACAGCCAGTCCAGATGATTTTGCTCATCACTGTGACATCATCATGTTTTTCCATACACTCCTTTTATGTTAGTTCAAGTAATGTCACTCGGGAGAACACAAAGTCATTCTGGAAGTTTCCAAGTTCTTTATTTTGGAAGATAGGTCACCACCTTCATCAACAGAGAGAAGAATCGAATTTACTAAACATGTTATTAAAGTTACCTGACAAGTAGGTTGTATAACAATTTGTTTATAAATGGATAAATTTAAACAATAATTACAGTTAATTATTTTTAGTTGGAAGAGTAATATTAATCATGTCACTGAATAAAAATTGTGTTGTTAGGTTAAATTCATTCTCAACCAAAAAAATTATACTGAACACATGAAGATTTTGTTTTTCATTTAAAATAGATTCTGCCATGTCTTGGATTCACTAGATATAGCGAATTGTTACAAACAATTATTAAAACATCAACATTTATGCATTTATGCATTTATGCATTATATTTATTATTATTTATGCATTATGTCTTACCTTCCATAAGTGCTAAGAAATTTCACCTTTGGATCTTACTGTAGGTGCATTCAAAAAAGTAATTGAACATTTTGGAAGGCTGGATATTGTGGTTAATAATGCTGGAGTGAACAATGAGAAGGACTGGGAAAGCACTATACAAATTAACTTGGTAAGCATTATCTCCTTTCATTAGTTCCTACTTCATTTAATGTTGGAATACACTTAACAGTCCTTGGCTTGTACAGATGGTGTCATATGACAGAATATGAATTACTGGATTGGTAAACACAGCTATTGAAACAATAATCATGCGACTGCATATGAAGTAACCAATAAATATGTGTGTGATGGGTTCTTTAAGTTGTTTGTCCAAGATGCACAGCACTGTGTAGAAGTACTCAGGCTAATACCAGACAAAATTCTCATTCTATAAACCCTAATGGAAATCCCAGGTAGGTGCAACAATTTGGCACCCAAAGCAGTAGAGCTGCATCTACAGGAGGCCAGTCTGTTTAAATGAATGTGTCAGAATATTTTAGTTACTTTAAAGACTCAACTGTCCTGCATTAGAGAGTAAGTTGTCATTAGTATTACAAGAAAACTTGTTCAAGCAAGACCTCCACACTTTCTTCAACAATGAAGCAAGCACACGTTCCAAGTTTTTAATACAGGCCATTTCACTGTCATCACTGATAGAAGTTCAAGCCCTTAAGAGTATTTTATTGCTAAAATGCAGTACTTTCAATGATCTTGTAAAATTTACCTTCAAACAGATTATTACCAGTTCTTTGATATTATCTGGTATCTCATTAGATGAGACCATAATATCAGTTTCTCAATTGATTTTTTTTTAATTTTGACTACACTGATAGGCTCTCTAAGCTCAAAAGGAAATGTAAATTTTCCGGTTGATATAATTCTGACCTGTGAAGTTTTAAATCAATGGTAGTTGAGCAAGTCAATCCTATGGCAACACCTACAAAGTGCAAAGAAACATTTTGTACTTTTTTGCTTTAATTATAGCAATGGAAGAATAACAGCTGCATGTAATCTGACATATTGGGAAAGTTTAGACTTGACCAGGGAAAGTTTAGACTTGATGTTAGGAAAAAGTTCTTTACTGAAAGGGTGATTGGTCATTGGAATGCGCTGCCCAGGGAGGTGGTGGAGTCACCGACCCTGGAGGTGTTTAAGGGGAGACTGGATGAGGCACTGAGTGCCATGATTTAGATGATGGTGTTAGAGTTGGTGTTAGTGTTGAGATATAGGTTGGACTCGATGATCTCGGAGGTCCTTTCCAACCTTATGATACTGTGATACTGTGATATTGATTGGTTCCGTAACATATTTTTTGCTTAACATATTTTGTGCTTCTTGTGAAAAAAGGAACAAAATATATTTGAAATACATGGTTTAAAAATGTCTCTATTTCCCTAATTTTAGATGTATCAAGTATGCTTTGTATTATCCCTAAGTACAGGAATAACTTCTATGGTCACACACGTTGATACACATAGCAAAAATATTTTCTACTTAAAAATAGGAAAAAAAAAAACCCTCTACATGTCAGTTTTTGTCTTAGTGATATCATTTATACATCGATACAACAAATATTCCCTGCCCTGTTTTAAAGTACAAAGTACAAAAGTAGAGCAGTACAGAGCAAGATAAATCAGAATAAACACAGATGGGGTGTGTTCTTTATGGTTAAAACACTTCACAGAACTGGTTAGTCTTTGGGAATGTTTTGAGAGGAGTGTAAGATATTCCCTTATAATACTGCTTAAGAAAGCATGAAAAACATAAATGAAGAAACAGGTTCAAAATTGGGACTTAATTTAGAAAGAATTTTAGAATAAACCACAATTTCTTCTTGTGTCCATTACAGTTTCCTGAGAGTGAGGAAAAACACCTTGATAAGGATACTGCTAAAAGGAGATTTCTGTTGCAGTGCTTTCCACAATTTTGCTATATTTTGTACCAAAAAAACATCCAGCTTTTTTTACTTTATAAATATTTCTAGTAACATTTTTAGTCAGGTATTCCAGAAACACCGTCCATATCTCACCTCAAAATTCCAAAGCTAATAACATTGACTGGATTGATATCAGCTTCATCAACAGCAGCTTCAGCTACTCATACCCATACAAATACATGCTCTCGCTATTATGGTGTGTAAAAAAAGATCTTGGCAACCATACAGGAATTTCATTTTAAATAGATACTACCAGTGTAGTGTCAACAGTCCATTATACACACACGCCCCCATATGAACAGAATAGCACAAGGACATATGATACATACGTTCTTATCAAGTACTACCTACTCTCCTCCAGTGTGACAAGAACAGTGTTTCTTGTATTCAACATTTTAAAAACTTATGCCTAAGCAATCCAGAAATTTTATGATCTGACCTTTTTCTCTTCAAGTTCCTAAAGAAAAAAAAAAGTGCTCACATCTTTATGAGCCTTGAATGTATATGTTAGTTAAATACAACTTGGTGTTCTAAGAAGCTTCTTCAATTTTATCTTGTGTTGATGATGTAGGCTTTCTAGAACCACTGTAATTATGGTACCTGCTATAACTACAGGATCTTTTCTTTTTTTCAAATGCACTTAGCACATTTTATTCTAAGACAGACCCCAAATTTATTTATAGGTTCTTTTTTATGCTTGTATCAGAGGTTTCTGAAATCTGACATAGGTTTCAGTATATAGTTAAACCTAGCAGTACTGGCATCACATATGCTTACAGTTTAAATATTACCTGAATCAAAAGTATGGAAGAACTTTACATAATATTTTTACTATCTTATTTTTTTCTTATGTCAACAGATTTATTATTTTGTAGGTATATTTAAACCAGTTCCCCAAAGATAATTAGACTTACGAAAGAATTTGACAACAAAATCATAATTATCTCTGTTTATGTAATGATTTTTCATGTTTTAAACACATTATTCTGGCAAAATTTCAAATTGCAAGCTATAACTTGAACATGCCAAAAAAAAAAAAATGGTTAGGTGCAATCCTATTATTAAGTGTTGTCCGGAGAAAAGCAGAGTTCAAATACACGTGTAAAATCTGTTCAGGTGCATGAAAATCTCATCCTTCATTGCCAGGTAAAATGTGGCAGTACTCAACAATTCCGAATTTTTACATATTTCACCAATTCGCATAATTTATTTCCATCAATGGCAACGGTAGAAAGCTTCTTGGAACTCAGAAAAGTCTTTTTCTAAAAAGTCTACCTAACTTAGGGTTTTTCCCTACAACTTAGATTGGTACTACACAGAAAAGAATCGTAGAACAGTTTGGTTGGAAAAGACTTTGAGATCATCAAATCCAACCTGTTCCATTGTCTGGTGATCCTTTTGGTGATGAATTTTTTCCTGATTTCTAATCTGAACATCCCCTGGTGCAACATGAAGCCATTTCATTTTGTCCTATCAGTTGCTACTTGGGAGAAGAGACCAACACCTACATCACTACAACCTCCTTTCAGGTAGTTGTAGACATTGATAAGGTCTCCCCTCAGCCTCCTCTCATTAGGCTTTGTCCTTCAGCCCCTTCACTAGCTTCATTAAACTTCTCTGGACATGCCCCAGCACCTCAATGTCCTTCTTGTAGTGAGGGGCCCAAACCTGAACACAGTGTTTGAGTTATGGCCTCACCAATGCTGAGTACAGGGGCAAGATTAATTCCCTCGTCCTGCTGGCCACAGTGTTTCTTATTTCTCTGAATGAACACTTCATATATATGTGTGGCTTCCTTCAATATAACTTATGGTGAAACAGAGGTTCCAGCAACTAGCAAACTTGCAAAATGAGTTAAATTGCTCATCAGTAAGGAACTACTGCTCAAAAAGGCCATGAAAGTCTTGGCAGAAACCAGAAGGGTAAATAGGCAAACATCAGAAGTTATTAATTTTATTTATTTATGGGAGGTCAAAGACTTAATGATTATCACAAGGTAGTTCCATTGTGCAAGCCATAAAATGCATCCTTTGGGAGCATGCTGCGGTCCATACGCCGTGCTTTCCTTTCCCAGTGTACCAGGAGAGATGACAAGGACTGAACTTTCATCCCAAAATCATGTGACCCGGACACATACCTGGATTCAGCAGGTGGGAATTACCGCAGTACAGACAGAAGCAAGCACTGTTTCTGAGTGTTACTAACATAGAAACAAACCAAAACAAAACAAACCAGTGTTATCTGTAGAGGATAAAATGGCATAAGTAACTAGTTTACCAATCTTGCATTAATATATTTACTTTATTGTTTGCATTGCACTGTGAAGGGCACTAATTTACCTTAATTGCATAGTAAGTCAATGAATTTCTTAGCTTACAGTTTTAATGTACGTTTACAGTAACCAAAGTTTAAGTACAATGAAAAGCAAATTTCTTTGAACTAAAAATTACTTAATCTCAGCTACTTAAAATGCAGTACTATTCCTATATCCTTCAGGAATGTAGAAGGAGGGGGGAGTAAAGAAAACCTCACAGTAAAAAACCAAAACATATTATTTCACTCCCACATCACACAAAGCTACAGATTTCTAGCAAATGATCTAATTCTACTATACATTCCTTTCCCTTTTCTAAGTCTCCCTCCCTAGGGTTCTTGTTTCCCACAGCTGAACTGGAAATTCAAACTCAAGATCCTGCAATATCATTTCATATAGCAAGTAAACTAACTTATACATAGGAATGCCAAGTGACCTTTGTGCTTGCTGTAACCTGTCTGCTTCCTCGAAAATCTACATTAAAGACAAAATCAGTACCACCTGCCTGTTCAACAGCAAAATCTTAAAATTTTCCATGCATATCACTAGCAGCACTTAGGTTCAGACTTTTGAAGTTTGTCTTACGCAGTTCATGAGGTACTTTGAAACGTTTCCTTATAGATAGCCATCAATTTACAACATCACAGTACGAAAGTCAAATGATCTTGGGTCAAATTCCAGCCCTGTGCTAACCTGCTTTATGAAACCACAAGTCAAAGGCTCGTTCATATGTTTTTTCGTTTCATATCCCTAGCACTGAAATAGATTAGCTCAGAAACCCACTTATAACATTAAGACTGATTACCAGTTTCTCTCAAAGGAATTTATATTACCTTATCACCTAGATAACAATAGAGTAGGCATCTTCAGCACTGAAGCAGTACAGTTTCTCAAAATATTAGCATGTATAAGGAGAGAGCAGAGATATCAGACAAGAGGTGGAAAGGGAAACCTTATTAAGGGGGTATAAAAAACCTGTCAGTTGGAGCACCTGCCTTGAAACACTCAAAACCAGCACCGTGTACTAAATTAATTTGCAAGCAGTTGTCATTTACAAAGGATAGCAATGATTTATGTTTTGGGTACCATTACTGAAGAACAGTTCCAGGTTTTTTTATAGATCAAGCTAAAATGAAACACAGACTATGAAAATTGACTTACTCATGTAATATTAGAATACAAGAACATTGCACAACACTGATTGAGACTGGTTCCTAGAGCCAGAAAAAAATTAATTGGATCTCCATTGAAGACTTTGAGTATTCTTAGAATATGTTTCAATATATAATTTCTTTTAGAACAATACAATTAGAAGTATATAGCCATGGGATAAACAGAAATGTCAAGAATCACAGATTTTGTAAACTTTTGTTTCTGATTTTGACACTGATGCTTATATTATCGTATAACTATTTCTTAAATAACTTACTGATTACTGATATAATAGTTCCATAAGCCATTGCAGGTGTTTTGAGTATTTGCACAATTATTTTGCAAATTTTACAAGGCTGTCAGATCCTGAATTCTGTGTTTCTCACTGTATGGTGTTTCAGAATGTCTGATCTCCTTTAATTTAAATCTGTAACTTATGGAAGCCAATACTAGGAGATATTCCCAAATTCACCATTATAACTTTATTGGAAAAATTCCTAATTTTTCTACTTGTAGTTGAAGAGTAAAGTTGCCTTTCTTGGGAGCACATTCAGAGCTGTTCTGCACTTTAATGATCCATCTTGATTATGCTCTATAGTAAAATACTGTATTTTTATTAGAAATGAAACAGCAGTATCACTAAGATTAAAGATTTTTCGACAGCTAGGAGGACAAACATGTAGATTATTTTCTGATTTTAATAATGCCGGTTTTCAGTAGCCAGGAGTGAAAAAAAAAAAACCCAAAGTACGAGTCAGCTGTCCCAGTTTTTGCTTTAACTGCATTTGATTGCAAATTTGACTACTTTCTTATTCTTTGTTCTTGACATGTTTATGAACAATATCTATATAGTTAAATGCAATTGTAAAAGAAGTAATTATAGAACCTTCAACTCTCAAATGCAACGTGCTTTGTTGCTCAAAATCGTCTCTCAGCATATTTTTGTCTTAAAACAAATCAGATTTTTTTTAATTAGGTGATTTTAAAAGTTGACTTTCCTAGAATTTCTATTTGCAATAGACAAACTATGAAGTATTGTTGCTTAAGATCATAAGATCAAATTATTATTCTTAATAGTTTTTTTCAGTTTATTGAAAGGTAAATTGCAGACCTTGTTCATCATATCCCGAAACCAGGAAACTGGGCTACACAAAAAGCAATGTTCTTTGCCTGTTTTACTTTCCGCCGTGTATTTCATGGTATAGTGAAGTAATAGCTGTAAGCTTTCTTCTAGAATTCAGATGAGGTATTCAACAAATAGGAATCCTAAATCTCATTTCATATGAGAGGAGGCCTGAGGCTGAAGTTTATGCACTTGCAAAGGTGGATTTCATAAGAAAATCAATACCTAATATGTCACTGTTCTTTGGAAAACAGTACTCCAGAGACTTGTTTTTTTGGAAAACCTCTTTCCCAATTGAGTGTTTGGCACCCAGATACTGTTCTGTTGTGCTCAGTACCTTTATCTATGATCTGGATGAAGGGATTGAGTGCACCCTTAGTAAATTTGCAGATGACACTAAGCTGGGTGGAACTGTCGATCTGCTTGAGGATAGGGAGTCTCTGCAGAGGGATCTGGACAGGTTGGATTGATGGGCTAAGATCAGCGGTGTAAAGTTCAACAAGGCCAAGCGCCTTGCCCTGCACTGAGGACCCAACAACCCCATGAAGCATTACAGGCTTGGGGAAGAGTGGCTGGAAAGCTGCTTGGTGAAGAAGGACCTAGGGGTGTTAGTTGACAACCAGCTGAATATAAGCCAGCAGTGTGCTCAGGTGGCCAAGAAGGCCAATGGCATCTTGGCCTGTGTCAGAAACAGCGTGGCCACCAGGAACAGGGACGTTATTTTGCCCCTGTAGTCGGCACTGATGAGATCAAACCCAAACACTGTGTTCAGATTTGGGCCCCTCACTACAAGAAGGACATTGAGGTGCTGGAGTGTGTCCAGAGAAGTGTAACGAAGTTGATGAAGGGGCTGGAGGACAAGCCTAATGAGAGGCGGCTGAAGGAACTGGGTTATTTAGCCTGGAGAAAAGGAGGCTGAGCATCTACAGCTACCTGAAAGGAGGTTGTAGCCATGTGGTTGTTGGTCTCTTCTCCCAAGTAACTAGTGATAGGATGAG
Source organism: Tapera naevia (assembly GCA_033556795.1). NCBI lineage: Eukaryota > Metazoa > Chordata > Aves > Cuculiformes > Neomorphidae > Tapera > Tapera naevia. The sequence goes on along the minus strand of JAUMJJ010000172.1, from coordinate 7,391,553 downwards.
GAAACCGCCTCAAGTTGCACCAGGGGAGGTTCAGTTTAGAAATCAGGAAACATCTCTTCGCTGAAAGGATTATCAGGCACTGGCACAGTTGCCGAGGTTGAGTCACCATTCCTGGAGGTATTTAAAAGATGTATTGGACAGGTACATTTGGATTCAATGATCTCAAAGGTCTTTTCTAACCAAGCAATTCTATGATTCTATACGAGAACCAGCCTCACTTTATTCATTCAGCTGGATCACCAGTTTCGACTGGAAAGTGGCATGAAGACTTCTCAGTATACTTTGTATCACTTTTGTTCTACAATAAGTTCAGCTACTGCTATTCTGTCTTGGAGAACTACTGAGAGGACTTTTGTCCCCTGGAGGAAGGGGAATTCTGGCAAGAGAATGGGATGTTTGTCATACCATGCTTTCATCCAAAGCGTCATCTCCTGAGTGCAGAAAGCTACATTCTTCTCACCCTGTCTATTTGATTCAGAGTTTATGTCCAGATCAATTCTTTGTTACCACCGCAAAAATCAGAAATAGCCATGTCACCTGCAGTCAGCCACCCTAGATGTAAATCTATTTGCAAGAATAACAGCAGGTGTAAGGGCAATATCCAAAAGAAAGTCTGCATCAATTCTGAAAACAACCTCTCACCTACTTAAAGGAGAAGGCTTCCCCAGCCATTTGAAAAAATGCAGATTTAATGGAGACTGGAGAGAAAAAAGAACAGTACAGCAGTTTCAATAGGAGAGTCAAGCTACTCACCTTTCCCTTGTCTTATAATGGTAGTTTGACCAAAGACTCATCCAACTCTATTATCTCTTTGAACGAGAAGGTTGGAGAAATAGAAAAATCCTCAAGGAGCCCCAAGATACCTCCTTCTCCAACTGATTTATTTTCTCTAATCATACTAAGTGGAACTGTCTTTTTGTGTTCAGGAAACTCAGCCACTGCTCCAGGACATGACAGGACCTGGACCTGCTCTCCATAGACAGCATTAACCTCTACCTTTCTTAAAATGACTTGCACACAATCTATCATATGTATATATTAAAAAAAACACCAACCACTCTGAAGTCCAAGTCTAATTTCAGTTGAGTTGTTAATGAGTTTATGTTCAGAATAAGTATTTCTTACAGCAGCACTACTGGGCATTAACCATTTTTCTTTTTCAATAAAATTTTAAAATTTATATGTGACTATCAATATTAAACAGCACTTGACTACATTTCTAAGGGCTCTGCAACTTTCCAGGACACGCAAGAGAAATCAGATTTAGTTCAGTATTTTACAAGTCACTGAAGACAGTTTTTTGGAAAGTTTCTGTTAATACATTTAATCAATAATATTTTTTTGATATAAAATAAAACATTTTTTAAAGTATGTAACTGAAGACAAAACTTTCTGGGAGAAAAACAAAACGGCTTTTTATTGGAATTTTTTGTTTAAGAAAAGTTTGAAGAGTTATTTCAGAATTTTGAACTATTCATATTCTAGGGGTTTTTTTACATTATTCCGGGAAATTGGTATACTGAAAATATATTATTACTGAAAATACAGCATGAAACACTGCAACTATAGAAAACGAAAAAGCTAATTCTTCAGCAAAATTCCAAAACAAACTTGTTAATGAGATCTCAGGTTGTTCCATCTCTGTCAATAGGCAGGTGAACTTCATGTTACTTGTGTAACAAACAAGCAACATTAATAAAACAGGACCTGCAATCTTTCAAATCTGATTCCTACTAAAACCAGTAAGCATGAAGGGCAACTGAACTTGAATTAGGACTTTCACTTAAAGTTTTATAACACATAGATCTAAAACTATCAGATATTAAAAATGAAAATGTAATACATTTCTTTAAATTATTCTGATTTTGGTTTGGGAATTCAAATAATGGTAGAAATACTTAATATTCTGATTTTTAAAGCTTTTTCTTTCCAGTACATCTAGCCATTGTCATCTTTTGAATATCTTAATTTATTTGGGTAAAATAAGTAGCACTAAACAGTAATAAAATATAAATGTTGTTCTCATTTTAAAATTGAAATAATATTTCCAGAAAAATAAAAGTAAGTCAATGTATTCGTTCATTTTAAACAGAATTTGTAAGTCAAATGTTAACTGATAATGGAGAGATCTAACAAAATCAGTAAATAACTATGAAACGCATCATCGATGCATTAATATTTCACTAAAGTTACTATCTTCCACTAGCAGCACTGTCTGCTGCCTTTGTATTGTCACTTATTAAAGTCTCTGGTAAAGAAAATTACTCTCTGGGAAAGACTTAAATGCTTGATTTGTTTAGGATGCTGATAACCCCAAGCTCCATGTACCTTTAGGTGACTCAGTTTAAATGTCTGAAGTCTGATGAGATGAATCCCAGCAGAAATTCTGAATGTAGCTGGGTTCAAAAACAGATCTCAAGGAATAAAGGTTATAAAGGTTATAAAGGTCTCAGTAAATTTTTCTTGCTCCAATGCCTTTCTTTAAAAAAAAAATGTAAAAATCATATGCTGCAGCTAATATTATGCTAACACTATGTTTCACACCTCTTAAATGCTTTTTTACCTTATCTGTACTTGTCTGTGTGAACCTTCAATTGAAAGGCAACTTAAGAAGAAAGATAATTAAGCTGCTATTAATTCTACGCGTTGCAATTGTGCTTCTGAAGTTATTGAGTTGCATTGCTGTGGAATGTCATCTGTGTTTATAATCTTCCAAGTATAAATACGATCTCTAGTAGAGCAATACAAATTATAGGCACCACAGTTAAAGCAAGATTCCGTTTTTAGGAGCACAAAAGAAATGTATTTTGAATATAATCATCCCTTTCCCCCTACATCAGACATCTGTGATTCGAGGAACTTACCTTGGCCTAGAATACATGAGAAAAGGAAATGGAGGAGATGGAGGAGTAATCATTAATATCTCGTCTTTGGCAGGTAAGAATATGTTCTGTATAAAGACTTTTTACTCACTGATTTGTTTCTAAAATAAATGAATCAGACTGGTAAGTCGTACTTTTTCTTCTTTCTTATGGCTCCTCACTTTTTATTCCCCTTTTTGACCTAGTTTTCACCATAGTAACCAAAATAGCATCAAAGAACAACAACTTAATTTGCTTCTTTTAAACTCAATTCAATGAAAAATTCAGTAATTTTTCTAACCTATCAGTTTTATGTTTAATAACCTTGAGCATGATATAAATAATTTTTTTCAGGTTTCATGACTGCCGCATGCTAAGCAAAACCTAAGTAGCTTCAATTCATTATGCTTATTCAAAACTATTCAATAACACTGCTGAATTTAAACATTATGTAGACAGATAATATTTTTTTCACAGAAAACGAGGAAGAAATAGTGGGTCCTCCATTCAGCTCCATAGGAGCATAGCTGTTGGAATGTTTGAGATTAAACTGTATCTACTCTACTAATGAAAATTTTCACACACCAACTCCGTCCATGCTCCAGATCCTCTCAGATGTTATCTGCTTCTGCTTGAGAAGCCATAGAATTAACACTCATATTTCATTGAGCTTAAGCTAGAACGTAATTTGCTCACTACTCATCTATGCTATAACTGTGTTTTGATTTATTGACATGAAAATAGAATTCTATGGCTTCTAAGTCAGTCAGGGTTATTACTGCTCAGTTGTGAAGCAGAGTCCTCCTCGCTTTCCTGTAGGTTCATGCGTTGTTGTGGCTGGGCTCATAGAAAAACAGCAAAAATGAACAGGAAAGGGTAAATAGAGAATGGTGTCACCTGACACCCTTCCCCAAAAAATTTGCAAGGAAATACTTGCATTTTCTTGTTTGTTTGAAGAGTTTTTTCTCTCTTTCTACTGTTATACTGTCTGAAAAATAACAGGTATACTGGCTTACATTTGTATTTTCAGTGCTTTCTTTGCTATCCATGCAGAATACTGAATGATAATTTTATTGTGGGGTGTTCCTATGTGTTTAACAATGAAAAACCAGTAAGACAGCAGTGGCTGTAGTTCCTGAATGTAACTGGGGTTTATTGCCGGGCAGGTGTGAGTGTTCTGAGTACTATAAAATTCTCTTGTAAACCTTGGCTTTTGTGATAAGTTCAGTTCACCTTATCGATAAAATACGTGTGGATCTTGAGGATCTGACTTAATATATGCACATGTCTCATTTAAATGAGTGGTAGTTTAAGAAGTCTCCATGTACCTTTAAGTCAGCACTTACAACACTGTCTGAAGAATTGCCTGCAGATGCCAGTATGTTTATCTCCATTGGCTCAAATGAACATTCTATTGGGACCAAATTAACCTGAAGGCAACAGCTATTGCAGTACAAGAGTTCATCAACACAAGTAAAATATTAAACATTTTCACAGAACTCCTGGCTGATGCCCATGCAATGCTTAAGCAAGGGCAGAGGCAGCAAGTAGTTTGATTCTGTTTGTAACTAGACTCAAACACAAAATAATTTTAAGACCTAACAGCTCAGCTGCTCTCAGTTTGGTAAGAGCTTATAAGTGCCATTTTAGATATTGGATTAAAATTTGCATTTATTTACTTACTTTGTTAATGTTAACAGTGTGTCATAATAATTACAAAAAACTGTCAAAAACAAAATGTCATTTTCTTTGTTTGCTTTTACATAGGTTGTTTTTAGTAATTGTTTTCAAGGTCATAAGAAAAGAACACTTTAGAAAAGCTGGTATAGACTAATTTTTATAGTTTATTTATTTACTACTATTTGTGGGTTTTGACTCGAATTCTCCTTTCCAGTCTGAAGGTCTAAGTCCCACAGTCTGTTGCATAGACAAAAACTGCCATTGGCTTGTTTAACATTCTCTTCTAGTGTTTTCTTTTCTCAGAGCTAGTTTCTGTTGATCATTAAACTTTTGAGTGGTTTTGATATCCCTATCCAAGTTCTCTATGCAATTTTATCAGATATGCTCTGCAGACAGCAAATATTTCTGTGTCTTGTTGAACAGCAAGAAAAATTATATTTAGTGATTACGTAATGTTCAATAATATTTGCTTTACCCACTAATTAGTTTCTAGTTCTTCACCATGGTAACTATGCCACCGATACGAACTAGAGATAGAATCAAATCTTACTCTTCTGTATTTCCAAACACACACAGAATTATTTAAATCCTTCCTGTGAAGTGGATGCTTCATATATTCATTCAGCTGGATGAAAGCTAGAGTGTCTACCCTTTCTTTCCAGTATTGAATCTTCATTTCTTTAGAGTCTCCACAATGCAGGACTAAATACAAAAGTGAGAGAAATATGTAAGCACATGCAGCAAGCACCCAACTCCTCAGGCACTGCATGTCAAAACCATAAAACTTTCTTAATTTTATGATATTTTTGCTTTCATATAGAGAGGAAGTAAAGCCACTAAACAACTTAGATAATGGGAAATATGGGGGGCAAGTTGGCAGTAAAACACAAAAGATAATGCCAATGGCTGTAGGTGTTTGCATTGCAGTAAACATCAATTCAAATTTAAAGAGTAAAATGTTCCATAATTTCTTGTCTAGGAAGCTACATATGTTAACCTAAACTTTATTTAGCAGAATAGTTACAAGCAACAGAAAAAGCATACCAAACCAAATTTTAACTCCTGAGATTATTTACATAATTAAATTTAGCGTTGTTTATACGTTTTTACTAAGAAAAGAGTGAAAGGGAATTCATGTCTGTGAATGCATTTTGGTTTGATAGCTTTCATACTTTCAAGAAGGTAAAACTGAATTTGTAGCTGTCTGGATTCTAGCAGGATAAAAAAAAAATCAAAGTGCGCACAGAGGGTTTAAAAACTAGTAAAATATTTAGCAACTGACCATGCTAGCTTTTTATGAGAGACTGCTCAATGCGTAGTGTATCTGAATACCTTTCTGTTGTGCAGCCATCTCAGTGGTTTAACTACACTCAATTTCAAGCATTCGGGCTCCACAAGCAACCAATTTGTCCTCCTCCTACTAGAAAGCTTGAGCCAAAAGAAATACTTAAAAGTGCCCTTCAGCAAACAGACTTCTTTAGGACCTGATCCTACATATATTCCAAGAACAAAGCCAAGCATATGGTTAACATCACTGAATAAATTTAAGACTTCATCACAGTGATATAGTGGAACAAATTCATAAATATCTTGCAACTGGGACCTTCAGCTCAGCATCATGAAAGAGCTTCTGCTCCCTCCCCTTTGCAGAAAAAAATGCTGAGCAGAATCCACAGGAATGAGATTCATAAATTATGAACTATTCCCTTGAGACTTCAGTTCTTTATCAAAAAAATCCTAGAAATGACACAGCTTAGAATTTTTTGCTAGTATTTGTGTCTCCTTTGTTTTGACATAGATCACAGCACTATAACTGACAATGAAGGTGATCTTGTATCCCCCTCCCTATTCTTAAGAATGAGAGAATCAGTTCTTTCACCACTCTACAGGACCATCACACCCCTAGATCATTTCTCTAGTTACAAAGGAGGGTTTGACCTTCAAAGAACATTGTAAGCATATTCCACAATATTTATCTAGACTTTGCCTAAGGGCAACAAAGGAGTTTTCTGTTATGTGGTTTGGAAAGATGTTTAATTTAAATAAATATGGCTAAATCTTGTGATGTTATTTATTTGTAACTATTCTGTGTTGCAACAGGCTTTGATAACTATATTTTATAAAACAAACCTATTACAGAAAGGAAAACAAATTACACTTTGGCAGTATTTCCCAATGTATGGAGAAGCACTTTTGGTTCGCTGTTAAATAGGTTCCATCGGTTTGCCAAAACTTGCTTTTAAGCATTTTCACATATCTTTTTTAATAAACAATGAAAAGTTAGAGTTTTAGGATGCCACACAATACTGTGGTTACCACATTAGTTAGAGAAAATTTAAACATTTTCATGGAATATTTAGATCTTTTAAAAGTGAATTTTTGTCTAAAGTACAACCGAGAATAGAGCTTAAACACTGCATAACCACAGTGTAGAAGCACTGCTTTCTGACGAGCCTGAAGTCTCTCCTTGCTAAGAGAGATTAAAAACCACATGTATCACTTTCCAGTACACTGTCTCATCATCACCCATTCGACCACCCTCCCCTTCCTCCCTCTGTTATTTTGTGCATGATGTTCTCCAGTCTATTTCACTGCTGTTTCACTTTGCATAAGATAATTAAATACTCATGGGAGCAGCAAACGGAATCCAGATTTTCTAACAAATGAATGATTTAACTAATATGACATGAATTCATCTTTGCTCTCTGAATAAATGCTGAGGCGGAGCAGGATAAATACCACAGAGTAATTCATCCCAAAATACTTGCTAGCAGTGTCCCTAGGACACACCATTGATAAATAGAGGTTCAGTGCTCTCAGGCGCAAGGGACTGGCTGAGAGTAGGAAATGGCACACCATGGTTCTGAGATTTCCATTAGAAAAGCATTGATTTTAATGCTTTGATTCCAAAAAAAAAAAATCTGTTCCTCCCTTTCTGCCTAGTTATTCCTACTCTCCTTTGACATTAAAGTAAGTCTTTGAAACTTATTCCACTTCATTATTGTGAGCTGTTCACCTTTCTCTTTTTATTTCCTGACATTCTCTTCCTTCTCAAGTAACAAGTACTTTGCCTTACTATGTTTAAAATAAAAAATCCTTCTCTGTGTTTCCCAGTAGACTTTATCTTTTGGATGTCTGTTAGCTGCAGCCCTATTTGGGTTGTTTTATTTTGTTTAAAACAGGTAAAACTATAAGAAATATATAAGAAATATTATCTTATTACTTCTAATGTTTTTATATTTCAATGCTTTCAATTATTTGAGGAATGGTGATGATCATCAAAAGCCTGTGTTGTGATCACAATGAAGGGGAAACAACACAAAAAAACATTTTTCAGGAAGCAAGTTCTCAATCAGAAGCATAGCATATTAATCCAAATTAAGCAGATAATAGCAGTTTCAGATAGCAATCACCCACTCAATCACCCTCTAGGTTAACTTCTTCATTTCCCACCACTGAACAGTGCTAATAACAGTGGTGCTTTCACTGGATCACCAATGTAGCATTTAAACAAAAATGAAACCTTAAAGCTATCATGGTTGGAATTGGAACTTTTTGCCATTTTACAGAGTATTTTTTCTTCAGACAAACTGGATTCAAAAAGCCCATCGAAATCTCTAGCGTACATGATTTTTTCCATTTGCTCCTTGCAAAATGGCTTCTCCATTTCGTTTAAATCTCTTTGAAAACTGTCACCCATGAAATATTACCAGAGTAGTAGTATAAGTAAAATAAATTTTACAATGTTTCAGATGGTGCATCAAGTCTGAATTACTTTGTTTATAGTTGTTTCTTTGAGCAAAAACCACTGTGCAGAAGAGTATGTATTTGTTACAGCACTAACTACATTGTCTAATAAATAAGCAACAATGACATTGCACAGGCAGACGTGTTGGCTGACTACGCTTCAGTCAGCTGTGCAGCACATTCACTCTTCTCTCATCAGGGCTAGGAGAAAAGTTTTATCTGAGGCTGAGTGTTGTTGCTGTTCCAAAGAAGCAACATAAGCAAGGGATTTAAGTCAGATATTATATTTATGTATTGATACATTGCAAAGATAATATTAAATCAGTTACAGTAGTCAAAACTGACTTTGCTGTTTTCCTTACCTTTTCCACACTTCCTCTCTGATATCACTGTAAATGATTGCAAGTGTCCAGTTTACATATCAGGATCTGGGTGTTAGAAATCAGATATTATCTAAACTACTTTACATATTTTAGATACTTTAAATAATTTAAGATTCACAGAAGGCTCAAAAAAATCTCATCCTTGAGTGTTTTCTTCAAGATCCTATGCTCCGTTTTAAGTCATACTTTAAAGATATAACTTTTCTTCTTAAAAGTTATGCTTTTTTATTACTCTTTTTTTTTTTTTGCATCCTCATCTCACATTATTTCCCAGCCTACCTGAGATTAAAAAATATAATTTGGAAATTTTTACTAATCTATTTTGTTGCATCTCTATAAATCCATTGTTTCTTTTTCGCATTATAGACTTTACGTGTGTTTAAGATAATCATAAATAGTTGTACCCAATATCTTTATTCAGCTACCTTTTTATTTTAAAGGACTCATGCCTGCTGCATTCCAACCTGTGTACTGTGCTACAAAGCATGGTGTAATTGGATTCACACGGTCGATAGCAGTAAGTATGTGTTTTTGAAAAGACTATCAGCATTTCTTTGGGAACATGCTGAATTTCTCATGCTCCCTGTTGTCACACAACTGGAACCAATTTTCTGAAAGAAAACTAAGTGTCTGAAGTAGTGGAGATTCCCTCCTTTCACAAAGGGAATCCAAAGATGGACTAAGAACCGCACGCGTGTGTTTACAACTGATTTGAGGCTTTGGGAGCATGGAAGATGTTGCAAAGTAATTTAAGGATAGTGGAAGGAGCCCAAAAGATGAATCTTTATCCAAGCTTTAAAAATACTTTTCATAAGTTCATGCCAGTCATTTAACATTAAACATTAACATAATATCCTATTTACCTAGGATATATAAGCACTAAAGCGTATAAAAACTGACTTGAACACAAAACTGTTCACTGTTATTTGTTGTTATCAACTCTTAATACACTGAAAATGCAAAATTCATGATGGGACATGTTAGATGCTATATGACCATATAGGAAGTCCTGGCCTCTGACTCCAAAAGTTTCTAGTTAAACTGAACAAGCAGTAAGATAAAATAACATGGAGGAAGCAAATATGATTGCACTTTCATAAGCTAAGCTTAAAGATAGTCTCCTCATATAAGATTTCCAGTTTAGTTTCCAGAATAAAGTACCTGAAATTATCATTTTGGTAGTTATTCATATTTTGCATTCCAACTCTCCACCCAAATAACTTCTTTTTTAGATTAAACTAAACAGATTTTTATGGATAAGTATTGTGTCCAACATCTTAGCCACAGCATAAACCTGACACATACATTTCCATTTTTGTTTTCCTCATGATAATGTAAACATCACCATCTATATTCAAAAATAAAGGGTCTGCTAGAAAACTAGAGGAAGTGCTATGTCTGTGGAAAATGCAAATACTGAAGAGAAGAACAATAAACATAGTGAATCACTGAATTTACCAGGAAGGGTAGTACAGCCTAATGTTGGGCAGGCATGATACAGTGTTGAACAATTATGGTTATTCTTGGATAAATCATATATAGTTCATAAGTTCTGCATCGTTGCTAAGAAAGGTCAACATGTTCAACATACGCCTGGATGCTGATCAGACTGCTTTGCTACACACGTGCACTGGCAACACCACAAATGAACGGTCTTACCGCTCCCAGAACCATTTGTGCTGCTTGTTTTCATCATGTTCCTGAACCGCTTCCTGAAAAAACTCCTACCTCTTTCCTGGAGCTCACAGAGACTTACTTTCCTGTGGAGGGATGCTCAGTGGTAGATTCATCCTTTGGCAGGGATAATAGAGCAGCTGGAAACATTTAGCATTACAGTTCTAAGGGCAGACACTAAACACTATTTCTGTTGATGTAAGAGAGGTAAATACAATCATGGTGTTAAATCTTGATTTTACTTCAGATAGTTTTCTTTTAATAAAGAAGTTCTTATAGGATTGGAAGCATATATTGGGGAGACCCGTTGTGCTCATAAGAGAGTTATATCATCACTCTAGAATACTGTTAAAGACGTGCCAAGAGCACTAATAACAAAAATATTTGGAAAAAAAACAGCTGCATGGAAATAAGAGTGTTGATTTCTTGTAGAATTGTTCTTCCAGGAAAACAGATTTTTTTTTTCTAGTAATCTAGTACTATTACTAGAGAAAATGTGCTTCCAACCTAGTTGTTGAAGCAAAACAATCAGCAGGAAAAAATTTGCTTACCAGGCAACACTGAAAAGTACTTTGTGGTAAATCTCATTCTTTGAAAAATTACTTACACAATACTGTTTTAAAATGTTGATGATGAATATCTAACTTTTCCTCTTTTCTAGTTAGCTGCTAAGATGGAAAACTACGGTGTGAGACTCAATACAATTTGTCCAGGATTTGTCAACACACCAATTCTCCAGTCAATAGATAAAGAAGAGAATATGGGACAATATTATTCATATAAGGATGAAATAAAAAATATGATGCAGTTCTATGGTGTAATGGAGTAAGTCAAGTCAGATGCAGTTATTTTTTTATTCTTTATTAATGAAGAACAAGCATACACAACAGCACTTTCAGCAAAATTAAAATAAAAGGGAAATACTGTCTCAGATAAAAGTCTATCAATCAAATGTTTTATCCTATATGCACTGAAAAATTGCAGAGATCTAAGGCTTTTTTAAGAATATCACCTACATAGTGATATTTCCCTTTATGCATTTCCACTTCTCAGTAAAGTGTAAGTCAAATTCCCAAGTTAAATATGACATATTGGTTTTTAATAGCCCTTGGTGTTCTTGCATGAATTTGTTTAATCAAACTTGCTGTGAGATATAGGGCTATAAATTGCATTAAATTTCCACAAATTTTGTGAGTAAGCCAAGACAGAAATTAGACCAAGAACTGACAAAACTGGGCTAAGTTTGTAAGAGCACTGTAGTGATGACGGTGGATCAGATCAAAGAGTTACCTTCCCCATTACGGTACTGCCAACAAAGACTGAAAGCAGCTAGGAAAGAGTGTGAAAGCAAGACAAACATAAAGTGGTATTCTTTTAACACCCTCTCAGTCTCTAACAATTATCTGCCCAGATACTTCTGCACAAAGGAAATTGTATGATTGTGTCATTTTGCCCACACTTTTTCGTATGTAATATATATATTGCACCTACTGACCACAGCAAACTGCATGTGACAAAATTCTCCTCACATTAACTTGTATGTCAGTTCTGCTACAGAAAGGAAATAAATCAACAGCAAAGAGTTGCAGAGGATCGTGTTAGGATTACTTCTGCCCATTGCGCTGACAGAGAAAACTTTGACAGGAAGCCCAGTGGCAGCTGGATGTCCACAGGGATATAGCAGTAACTAGAGCAAAAAAATGATCATCTGTAAAGTTGCTGCGTTACTTTCTATGTTCTGATTTAGGAGACTGAACTTCTCTCCTAAAACGCTCATATAACCTGTGCTTTTCTTGAAAATAAATTTGGCCAAATATCAGATTGTTTAATTTTCAGTGCATATAGATGTACATTGAATTTCTTTACTTTTTCTTTTCACATGTTCTATTATATCATGACCCTGAAATAACTTTTCTTTTTTTTTTAGCCCATCAATAATCGCTGAGGGACTGATAACAATAATTGAAGATGATACCTTAAATGGAGAAGTTATGAAGATTACAGCATCCCAAGGGATTCATTTTCAACAATACAGCCAAACACCTTTTACATCATCAAAGAGATAGATAATTGTTTTATACTAATTATTTTTGGCTTTTATTAAATATTAATAAAAAATGGAAAGAGTTATTTTTTTGAAAAACAGGTTAGTGTTGTATCTAGAGCAGGGACAGTGATCGAACTTCTGCATCCTAATAACAAAGAAATGGACAAGCAGATCTGCTGTGGGAAGATGTTACCATCTTAGCTTTATTCTATAAGCATTAATAATAGTATTTATTCAGTAGAATAAACATGCTGCTTTAAAGATTCTTGATTATGTAGTAATAGGGACCAATTTTTTCCTTCTGGTAGTTCTCACCTACATGCTCCAGGTGTATTTTGGTGAACCTGACTTACTTCATGTAATTCTTTTCACCCTCATAAGCCTTGCCGATATATATCTTGAATTCTTCAGAAAAAGAAATCAGTTCAAGAGTCTACAATGCAAATATACCTATGAGGACTAAAGAATTTATGTTTTCTTAGGAAGAAGGACAACAGGCAAAACTCTCTTTCCTCATTCATGTATGTGACTGAATATGTTGCATATCACAGAAGAAAGCACAGATTTTTTATCTTCTCAGATTTTAGCTATTTATAAAATATTTCAGAAATATTTTTCGTTTCATTTATAGAAAAATATATGAATTTTCTCTGTCTGTATATACAAGGATGAATACTTTGGCATTGATTGAAATTTCTATTTACTCATTAAACCTCATTTTCTAAACTTTTAAATCCAGTTTCTTGCCCTGATTGATTAATACATCAATTAAGTCCTGAATAATCAGGGAGGGGGTTATACATGTGCTACATGTGCCTTTTAATATCATGATATTCTTAGATGAAGTACGTCATATAGTGGCAATGAAAATAAAAAATGAGTTTCCACCTCCTGAGTGCCACTAGACTTTCTGAATCCAGGTCAATCCCCAGCTACATTTATGAAACAAGCCTTGGTACTCCATAGGTACATGTCTGACAAAAATAAAACATTCATGGTAACTCAATTAGGGTTATAGCATAAGAAGACAATAACTCCTGGGAAAGCTGGTCAAAGTTAATATTTAGCCTCCTTAAGAGTACTGACTTTAATTTCACTGTTGCGAGCATTGGGTTTTTTACAGCATTGTAAGTGAAAGAGTGGAAACACTAATATTTATCTTCTGTGGAAGTCAGGGAGTAGTAACACTGTGGGGAGAAGAAAAGAAGCAGACACACATGCCTTGAATTACTCATCATTCTCCCTCTGCCTCCATTTTTGGCTATGTTAGTATTATTTTTAAAGCCTATTTTGAATGCACACATGCTGCTAGCCACATTACCAGCATCTCTGAAAGCAGCTGTATATTCCTCTGGACCAACAACAAATATCTGACTTGATTGTATGAATTTCTACTTTCATCTCATTAAAATCAGAGTGTTTCCTAATATGTGACATAGTCGTGCAGAAGTTGTGATGTAAACTTAAGTCACTTCCTAGTTAGGTTCAAGCATTGATAATCATCTACCTCTGTTTCCTTGTCAAGCAGCATTTCAACGTAGTTTATAAACAAGGGAAGGTGAAATAACTAGTAAACACCACACTAAAGTAGTAACTCAGCAGCTTCTCTTAATATAATAATGTACTTCAAATAACGATGGTAATATTGTAAATGTCAGTATATATATTGATGATATATTGTGGCCTAGAATGCTTTTGTTCATCTCTACTCCTTGCTGCCCCAAAAGAAACACCTGTTAAACAGGAAGGGTTGAGTTTCCCACAGGATCAGTGAAAGAATATATAATTTAACAATGTTAGTAACAAAATGACAGAAGTCCAACATGTGCTCCCTGGAGGAAGAAAAACCAAAAGAAATTTATACAGAGCCAATCACTTCAGACTTTTCACAATCAACTTGGGGTATTGCACTGGTACAAAATCCTAATTCTGTAAATTGGCAGTATTCTGAGAAGGGATTCCACTTATGTGGTATGTCAATAGTCACACAAGATAGATGGATTTTCATAAAATATGCAATTAGATTCCAGGACACTGGAAACTATGACCTTTTATCTGGGGAAGTATTGAAGCCATATCTTTCTCGTATGTATAGGTCTTCTTTCCTTCTGGATTTTTTTTTTTTAACTCAAGGAAGTTTTCATTCAAAGCCATAGAGAAAACATAATGAAAGGCAGATTCCCTTCCATCTGGTAATCTGATAAGGAAGTTTCAGAATGCAATACATGCCGATTTGATCAAATAAACATTTACATTAAGATAAATCTGAAATTATTAGCACATCTGGAACTCACTGAAAGAAACAAGGAATTAACAATGAAGTAAAATTCTTGATGCAAACTCTACCAGGAAAAATAGCTATCAAATTTCTACCTTCTAATTTAAAAAAAAAAAAAATGCCCCAAACCAAATATTACAGTTTTCCAGTTTTCAGTTAATCTGTATTAAAACACATCTGAGGCTTTTATCTGCACAGGAAGAACAAGTCTGAAATATGTTTTGGAAAGGTTTCCTGTAAGACTTCCCCCCAATCTTTGGAAGTCTTCCAGAAAGAAAGAAAAAGAGCATATGTTTGATTTACAGACAGAAACACCCAGAGAAGCAGTAGGTAGGAAGATGAGTTAAAGGGAGAAAATAACTTTCTTTTCTGCACAAAGATTGTTTTGAAACTTCATCTTCAATTTTAAGTCTTGACATAATTCCAAGACTTTATTTCGCTTGGGAGATCATCAGTTTAAGACAACTGTTCCAGTTTTGAAGGAAAACTCAGCCAAAAGGAATAACAAATATTTCAGATGAGAGAGATGAGATACTAATTTCAAAGGACATAAAATGGCAAGTAATAATCAAGACTCATATGATGATCATTATTTGTAATGAACATTCAATGCCACGTGACACGAGCTTACTTTTCAATGGGTCTTTACAGTTTCAAATAGGAAACTTTTAAGGATAAAGAATAAATATTACTAGTGAACTCCATTTTGTCAGGGTTTATGATCAAAACCCGATTCATGAGGTATTTCAACTGCATTGTGACATGACAGTGCTACTTTATTTGTATTATTTAACCTTGATTCAAGGAAATCTTTTTGAAAAGGTATATAACCCCAGTCATCAACATAATTATGTGGATAACTCATTATGTTCTGTACCATTGAGAAAGACCTAGAACTGACTTGTATTATGTGTATCAGAAAAATCCTACGTGTATAAATTCTATTACTGGGGGGGGGATCCTTGCAGTAGCAAGTACTCCTTGTAGTAGGAGGTCCTGCAACGAGATACTAGTCCTCTTCTTCTTGTTTAGAACAAATTTTTGCGAACACCAAAGCAAAAATAATCTTTAGTAAAATCAAAATCTGATTTCCTCTGAAATCTTGAAGATTATCCTAATCTTTAAAGAAACAGCATTAGGTATCTAACGCTATGGATTTGGGCAGGATAGGGCCCTTTTGACAGATAATGATTTCCTTCCTCCAATGTTGAACTGCTTTAAACTTTCTACAGGATCATTCTCCAGCTTGAACTTCTGTTTTAGCTAAGTCTATTTGCTTTGTATCAAGAGATGTTGACAGTTTTCAGCTCTGGCTCCAGGAGTCCAGATGGTTCAATGAAAGTGAAGGATAATACCATGAGATTTAATTTATTTTTTTTCTTCCAGTATGAATAGGAACAGCTTAATGTCAGGTCAAATTTGTAATTTAAACTGAATGGGACAGTAAACAAGAAGAGTTATGTTCTTACTCTGAAAAGGACAATAAACAGGAAGAGAACAGGTCAGGTGAAAAAAAACACGTAAGATGCAAAAAGGCTAAACTTAAAATACCTTTCAAATAAGTAACATAATCCCACTGTTTATGTGGAAGGCTATTATTAGGAACTGTGGACCAAATATTTTCTGACTTATATACAAAGATAGCCTAACACACTACTGTTAGGGATTCAGAGAATAAAATGAGGATCTTCATAGTAAAAAAAGGGGAAAAAAATAACCTATTTCAAGCAATCATACTTTAAGCAGGGAGCATTTGCAACAGTTACATATTCAAGTCCTTTTATCTTTCAGCAAGCTCTGTGCTAATTCACTGCTGGCATCTGCTGGGCAAACTTTAACAGAGATTATTACCACTGCAGAAACAGAATTTATTTCTTGCTAGAGAACTGCAGTTTTTCAGCTTTTACTTTTATCAGAGATTTTCTAGCCCTTCTGCTCTCAATCAGAAGAGAGGTCACACAGGACAAGACAATCATCTGGGACAGGTCTGAAATCTGTTCCAGGATTTCTGGATGGTTTGAGGCCCTAGATTTAGCCTCATGAAGCAGAATTTCACTGTAGTGACATCCAATAAGAATGCAAAAAAGATCTATCATCTAATCTCTTATCTATCACCCTGCATCTTTCCATTGGACGACCTTAAAGGTAAGCATTTCAGCACTCCAGCTACACCAGAATATGACTGTGCCTTTTCAGAAGTCACAAAAAACATACTCACTTGAGACATCGCTCATTTCACTGATTTCAGACAAACTGTAAAGCCAGCTCATTAGTTCATGTGATGTGCCACTTCACAGAAATAGCCCAAGGTACCTCAGCAGAATTTTTCTCTTTGCAACATGAGGTTTCCTCAGCAGCCACAATCTTGAGAAATGAAAACAGAATAGGAAATAAGGCTCTCAGTTACACAGCTTTGGATTTGTTGTTTAGGACATGAGAATAAGTGCACTTCTGTCTGTTTTCAGAAAAAAAAAAAGTACTAAGACAACTTTGAATGTACTTTCCCACAGCTGCAAAAAAAAACCACAGAAGAGAAGAGGAAATAAAGGTATTTTGGGAACATGGGAATGTAAAATTCTTCAGAAAAATAGTCGTATTTTAGCTCATACATCCATTCTTATTCATATAAATTGCTAACACTTCAGAGTCTTGTACAGCGTTTGACCTTGAGGATGTATTGCTGCAATTAATGGTACAAGCAGTTAACCTCAAATACATACAATGGCTGCAGTTCTCAAGACTCACAGACAGAAAGAGAATACCAAAATCTCTGCTGCTCATTCTGGAACAGCTGTTACAAAAGGGAAAAATCTTCCTTGTACAAAATCCTTCTGGCAATTTCACTTCAAACAGAGTGTTCCTTTATGGAGCTTTTTTTTCACCTCTGCATTTGTAAGACGGTTTAACTACGCTGCCCTCAGCAATGCTTACAAATTAGCTGACACATATCAAAACTACTGCTACTGTTTTGATTTAAGAGAGTTAATCTCCTCAGTATATACTAATGAAAGGTTAGAGAAAATGCAGCCAGGTATTCTTATATGTCCAATGCCACACCGGCACTTCATCTTATATTGAAATTTTCCTAGAGGAGCAACAGTATATATTGACTTCATACAGGGACTACTACCATTGCATTTTCACACCCTCTGTATATGTCTATTTTATTTTTATATATATAGACATATATACACATATCTCCACATGTTATCTGTATATCTGCACACTCACAGAATACACATACAATAGAAATTATCTTTTGTTCTAGAGCAACATATAAAATGTATGCATGTGCCTGAAGACAGCAACTTTTAGAAAAGTTGTAAAATATTATTTTTCAGTGCTGCTCATCTGCCAGCCCTGTTTTGTGATGTTCATAGAATATCCTTAAACTTATATATAGTACATTTCATTGAGCAGGTTTTACCTACTCTGTCTAATTTGCAGTTTTGTTTTTTTCTCTCAGTTCCCACATTGTATCAAAATTAGATTTGCTCTTTCATTTTAAACACTAACACATTAACTGATGCAAACTGATGCATAATCTTTAGTGTATTATATATATCTAAAATTCCAACTGCTGAGACAAATGTATTGCCTCATCTGTTATAATTTCATATATTATTTTATATAATATCATAGATGGATCAACTTCACAATCACTGAAATACACTGGATATTTCCCAAATACTTCCTGACACACTTTTTGTAGCAGGAGAAACTTACTTTTTTCCCCTCTCCTAGTGCCTAAGCTGCTAGTACTACATTTTACTCGTAGAAGGGAAAAACAAAACAAAAAAACACAATTCCCTTCAAAAATACCAGCTTCCCTTTGAAAGCTACCCCTCAAAAAACAATGGTAAGTAAAAAAGCAGATGAGGGCATAGACTGCCGTTGCATTTATTGAATTCAATGCTGTGTGCATCAGTGAGCTCTGCCCAAAAAAAAAAAAAAAGAAAAACTACAGAGAAGAAAACTTTTACATAAATTGCAAAATTTGTACTACTAAGCTGAATTGAAGAGCAGTAGCTACTCCTTCCAGTATAGGTATTTGTCTATGACGCATACATGCTGCAAATTCTGTGGCTAAAAGAATAAGAGTCATTCGTTTGAGCAACAGAATATGAATAGTAAGGTTGATTTTGGACACTAATTTTCCCTCAAGTTTTCATCATAACGTAAAATGTTGGTAAAAAAATATTTACACGGGTAAAGGGTGAAAAATGGTTCAGTAATCACTAGACATTTTGGAATGAAATTTAAACTCTTTTTCCAAGAAGAGTTTCTTAGAACATTTGATCATGAAAATACATTGGTAACATATATTATAATACTACAGGGTGCCAAAAAATATCTGTGGAGTCTGTTTCATAGACACAGAGACTAAAAACCTATTAAACTTCATTGATGGCACTTTCAATTAGTGAGAGCTTGAAAAGCAATCATAGTTGTTTAAATAAAATAAATGTGTCTAATTTCTCTGTAAAATATACAAATTAAAGGTGTAAATTTCAAGCCTTAGTGCTGCATTAACAGTAAAATATTTTTGTTTTCAAATTAAATGGAACTTCCATACTGAAATGTTTGGAATTTTACACAAACATCTGCATGTAAAACAATACTTGCAAATCCATGGTCAGTTTCAGGAAGACATTTAGAATCCATCTACTTCAGTGAGACTGCAACCAGATATGAGTCAAGTGAATCAGAGTCTAGCTCTGTGCTACAGACAAAAAGTCACAGCAGGGCATATAGCACTCACATATTAACTGCACACAGGTCCTGCAGGCACAGAGCTTTCCCTCTCTGACCAATCCTCCTGTGATGACTGAGCATTTTGGACAGCACTTGTAGTTAGTGAAGGCGAGAACTATGCAAGAATCCCCAAAGAAGTGAGTTGGAATTTTCTGCGCCACTCCAACACCTCCTGCATGAGAGAACTTCAAACCTGCTTCTCCCCTCCACCCTTTGGAGAAAAGCAGACGTCGTTAGCTATCATTTTTAGCTCTTTTCCTCCAGATTCCCTTAATTTCTGGACATTCAGAGAAACATTCAGTTAAAAGTTCGGCCTATACCAGAAAATCAAATTTCATCTCCAAATATATTGGGTCACAACTTCTGCACTGCACAATTATGGAGAAAACGCAGAAGAAAGTGTTAACTTACATGGACTTGGGCACTAACTAATGGCAAATGCTGCTCCACAGCCAAGATTTGCTAATGATAGTTGAAAATATGCATAAACTAAGATCTCAAGTTTGACTTCTAAATGACATGCCAGTGTCAAACCAAACTGATCACAAATACTCTTTCCCTACCATCCAGAGAGAGGTAACAGAGCCTCCAGTTCTGGAAGTGAACAAACAACACTCCAGAAGAAATGAAAAGACAAAGAAACAGCAGTCGTGAGAGCACAAAACTACCTATAAAGGCTCTAGTATTATAATACTGTACACACTCTAAATTTTCTGTATTTATAGGAACTTGCTTAAGGGGGCTTGCTATCAATTAAATAGGGAATCCTATGCTAGCAAACATATCCTCAACAAATATTAATACTTAAAACTCTCTGCGTAAATACATTTTACACTTTTATAAACTAACAAATAACAGTTTGGGACTCAGCTGCCTCTGTAATGATATAACTGAGGAAAGATCTGACTGGCAGAATCATGGTTATAGGTTTCTAATTATTTACTTCACCTTTAATTTCCTTGCATGCTGTTACTTTTTGTATGTTTAAAACACTCTGAAAGTACGAACAGGCCTCTTATTATTTGCAAAGCAACCTACACTACTGGATCCTCAATATTTGCCTGATATTTAAAATCAGTTTTTGCAGGTGATCAGCAGTTCCAACAGTGTTGTTTGGCACAGGAGTTGGAACCCGAGTCCCAGAGCAGAAGTGCAAGTTACAGTAATACAGAAAGATAATGCATTTTGATTTGCAAATCTTTGCTTCAGTTTTAGCATGTATTCGTGTCTGATTAAAACTCAGTGACTGAAATAGAAATATTATTGGATTTCTAAAGCTTACTCCAATTTTTCAGATCGTTAGTAATTCATGCATTTTGACCAAATTTTCACTCTCTAGTAATTCTTTAAAGCATATATTTGCAAGTGAGCTGCATAAGAAGTTCTACGAGCAGCCAGATTCAAACCAATTCAGTAGCTTTGTTTATAGGGCAGCTGCCAAGACTTGAGTAACTAAGTCAGCCTGTGGCATGCCCGCTTGTATAACTTGTATTCTTTGGCAGCATTTGAGGGCTTAGCATATCTTTTGTTGAATATATAACTGTACTCACATATCAAAAAAATTAAATGGAGTGATAAATTTGTATGAAATTAGTTTTAAAACTGTACTTATTAGATTAAGTGGAGAGCAGTGTATTTTTTTTTTTTTTTACATCCTGCACCACCCTCTTATCTGGTGGCCAAAGAAAGGAGGAAAACTTGAAAATGGTGAAGAGTAAACCTCTTGCCATACTGTAAACTTTTGATTAAAATAAAAGCTTTAAAATCCATCAGGCAACTGTACCTTTTCTGGTAGCAGAACCTGGCAGATATAACTGAAGGACAACGTCATTCAATTCATAACAAGCACCATTGACTTTTGCCTGATGCCTACAAATAGCCCCCTCTATGCAGAGAGACAATGCACTTTCTGTGCCTTTGTGTGTGTGTCTCTCCTACTTAATTGAATTAGGGAAAGTACAGGGGAAATGACAGTAAACTTCAAGCACCTATATTTGCTTTTTAAGCTAAAGTTGAACGTAACACTGAAATAATTGTTCACCACCATTCAGAGATGTGCTCGACTATTTTCCTGCAGATTTCATATCTCTAGGGGTTTTTTCCTAACTAAATGGCTCAGGAACAACAAAAAACAATGTTTTGAGAGATTATTTACTTTCTTACTCTAATGTCTAGCAAATAGTTAGGCATTTTAAACCATGAGCTTTTAGTCTTATAGACAGCATTTCAGTTCTGGATTCAAAGGGTTTCTAGTCAGAAGTTGTTGGGTTATTTCCTCCTAAAACAGAGGTTTATTTAGTGGAACAACCAGCTCTTATCAATTTCATGACTCCAGTATCCTTTTAGGTGGTATAACACAATCCAATTTCCTATCAGATTTTAAGGCTTGTCAGAGATTGCTTAGCTGTTCCTATTTATCTTTCTCTGGAAAAGAAAGGAAATGTTTTGTTTTCTTTCTTGTTTTGTTTTGCCTTTGAGGATTCCAATGGGCCAGGTTGAAATCCAGAATATTAATTACCTTGATAACCATTACGTCAACATGATCTGGAGGAAACAGATTTTTCTGGGTTTCCTGTTCTAAATGATGTGGGCTAGAGTCAGATAGAACATTTGATAATTCAGGACTGGGGTCTTTCTACATGCAATCAATTCTTCCTTATCTAGCAAAGCATTGTTTTTTATTTCATGTTCTATTAGTGCCAGGCTGAAATTAAATTATTATTTTTCATATGGGACCTTTCCACACCTACAACTTCCTGTTTTTACACTTTGAGGTAAGGTGTCTAATGGTCAAGGACGAGAAATTGAAGCAAAGGTAGTTATTAAGGCAGTGACTCTATAGAGCTTGAGGTCACCTTAGTGAACACAGAATCAGAGTGTTTCCCCCCATATTTAGAATCAGGCTGGTATTGGGTTAGTTTCACTTGAAAGCAGATGAAACACATCAGTGTCAAAATTCTTGTAGGGAAGAACAAGAATCAGTTTCAGTGACGAGTATAAATGGTAAGGGGACAGACAAGAATCTACCCAAGCTACAGGAAAGCCCTGTTAGAAGCATCTTCTCTGAGGCAGAAAATAATTTTTTTCTACATCATCTAGATAAAAGGTATCAAACTCACAGCCCACAGGCCGAATCCAGCCCTCCACCTCATTTTATCCACCCTGGCACCTTGTTTACTACCTGTTGGCAGTGCTGAGCTCCTTGTCCATGCGCTCCTGCCAGTGCTGGTCACGTGTGCAGCGAGTGACGCACATTACGCTGCAGGGGCAGGAGAACAGCAGGAGCTGTGAGTTTGACACCTCAATCTAGATCATCTCATCTAGATTCCCTTTTCCATAAAAGGTTGGACCAGATTATCTTTCAATGTCTCTTCCAACCTGGCCTCTTCTATGGCTCTACATATTGCTTTTTTAACAGTTTATATGGGCCATACTATGGTGCTTCTGGAACTACTCATTTGCAGATGACCATAGCATCCCATGACCTGTACTCTATTCTGTTGACAAATTTTTCATGACAGATGGTGGCAAGCAGTGGCATAAAGACTCACTGTGCAATGGATGGCTAGGAATTTCATTCCTAAAAAAAAAAAAGTTCTAGGCTTTCAGATAGAAAGTTTCTCCTGCAGTTACTAGGTATGGCTGCAAAGTTCTACTTCCCATGCCAGATCCAGAAGTTTAGTAAACATACACAGAAGAATGGGCTGCAGAACTTTATCTCATACAAAGTAACTGATAACAATAGTGCAATAGTGCTAACTGTAGTGTAATGGGGCAGGGGGAGGACAACATGCATGGACAGGACAACACACACAAAACCTAAGACAAAAACCTGAAAGCAGTTTTGAGGTTGGCCACTGCCTGAGACAGTAGAGGTCCTGCTTCCCTGTGAATGTCCCTATAAAGGAAGGGAAACTTGTATTTATAGTAGAAAAGAAACAGGGCTGCTAGCAGCCACACAGAATAGCTTCATTTTTTCCTGAGTTACCATTGACAGACAGAAAGAACACATCTAATTCAGTTTGAGGAAAGGAGGGTTTTTTCTCCTAAGGCAGCCTGGAATCAGCTGAGAAGAAGTATCTTACATTTCAAATGGCTTCCCAGGTAGTGACATGCTACTACATTAAGGAAACTCTATTCTTGACAACTGGAATAGAGTAGAATAATCTGAATGCCCGTATGCTCCTCCAGCATCACCTCTGCCCAGGAGGTCTGGGGCCATTACTGTACTTGCCTTCCTTCCCCTTTCTTGACCCATGCACTGCCAGGAATTGATCAGGTCATTTGCATTACCCAAGTGCATCCTCATCTGGTCCTAATTCTACAATCTACAAATCCCAGCAAAAACACAACTGCAAACTTAGAAAACAAGCTGGCAAAATGGACTGAAAGGCTGAAGGAACTTACACTCACAACTCTTTGCTGCAGTATTTACTGAGGCATAGTGTGTTTTGGCTTTGAAAAAGCAAACAATTTTCAAGATGGAATGCCAAATAAATTATATTACTTGAGTAAGACAGGATGTCTCAGACAAAAAGATCAAAATCTTAATTAGTAAAATATTCTCTTACCTCTAATTTCCATGGAAACTCATTTCTTAGAAGACATTGTTTGTTGTGCTAGCATCATGTTCAAAAGGCTTTTAATATTTTCTAGTATTTAGGAAAAAAGTAGAAGTTTCATTTTATCCAAAAGATAAAAAAAATGTTTCCTATAAAAATTGTGTAAGTGGCAAACACTATCCTGAATTTATTCAATCTATTTGAGATTAGGAATATTAGACATACCTAAGTTACTTTCCTTGGCAGGTAGGGAGCTCAGGCAAAACAATTCTATTTCAAAGATAATGTGCTGTTACATCATAGAAAGCATTTCCAGCATTACTGGCCTGAGCTCATATCTTTTATTCTCAAGAATCCATGACCTATTTAGAACTGAAACACACTTTGACACTCCATAACTAAGTGCGGCAACTACCCTGTTGTGTAGGGTTAGCATTTTTTTTAACTAGTAACTGATACTCAAATATTATTTCTATTTACTCATGAACACTAGTTGTCATACATTTATCATATCACATTGCAAACAGATTAGACTTCAATGTACAATATATTCTAGAAGGAAAGAAACTGATCAAGGAAAGAGTTGAAAGATCATTTCTTCCTATGAATATTTAAAAACACCTACGTAACAGAGCACATCATACTTTTCTTAGTCTCTTGTAAATACTTGAAGCAGCCAGGCAGGTTTTTTTGAGGTCACGTTGCATTATTATGGTTGAAGCTTCAGAAAAAGTCTAAATTGCAATGTTCCTGCTATCAAACGTGGAAATATGCAATAAAAAGCACATGAGCTGCACATCACAGACTCTGTAATTCATACATTTTTGAAAGAAAAAGAAACCTTTAGATAATGTCATGTGTGTTCTTGCTGGTTTGGGGTTTTTTTCAACTTACTTATAGTCACTTTTACACGCGGCTCCATAAGAAATGCTGCCTTCTGTTTCTTGCATAAAACACAGTAACACTAATAAGTTTATTTGGAGGTCTTGGACACAGACAGGGCTGAAAATTAGAATGACAGATTAAAAGGGAAAACACAGTGGAATCAAAAACCTGATTATACACATGCTGTCCTTGCTCCTTCACTGCCAGATGTTCATCACATTTGGCCACATTACAACCTTTCTTGATGAGCTGTTCCTGTAAACAAGCCAGCTGCTGATAAATTGGCACAAGTAATCCAAGAGCTTCTCCAAAGTTTTCTGTACCTCACAAAACTCAAGTGACTCAACTTTCAGAAGGCTCAGCCAGTTCATACCACCAGGGAGCACTGGCATCAGCGCTGATATGGGATCATGGAGACGTGAGGATGACTGGTAGGCCCACATCCTGACCACGCAGGATGGTATTTATAAGCACATAAACAGGCTTGCATGTTCTGCTTTTCTTTCTCCGCTTGGCCTGAACAGGAAAGCATACTGGATTAACTTTTAATACTATTTATTTTCTAAATCGCAGATGGCACTTGGCAACACAGAGATGCTGAAATTTCTGGAGAGCTGAATTGTACATTTATAATTTTCTCCCTTTTGGCTTCATGTTTTTTCCCTGCGTTTTAGCTGTTTGCTGCTATCTAATTGTAAATCTCTTTCATTTCTCTGCAGTTGCATGATTTGAATCATGGGATTCCATGTATCCTTGGTTTCCAAACAATTTATTATGTCTGGTATGCTAAGAAATTATTTTTTAATAAATATTAATCACAGAATGATAAAATCACAGAATGGTTTGGGTTGGAGAAGACCTTAAAGATCATCCAGTTCCAATCCCCTTGCCATGGGCAGGGACACCTCCCACTAGATCAGGCCACTCAAGGCCACATCCAACCTGGCCTTGAACACTTCCAGGGAAGGGGCATCCACAGCTTCCCTATGCAACTTGTGCCAGTGTCTCACCACCCTCATAAAGAATTTCTTCTTCCTAATGTCTAATCTAAATCTTCCCCCTCTTCCTATCACTACTTGCCCTTGTAAAGAGTGCCCTCCACCCCAGCTTTCTTGTAGGCCCCCTTCAGGTACTGGAAGGCCGCTATAACGTCTCCCCAGATCCTTCTCTTTTCCAGGCTGAAAAACCCCAACTCTCTCTGCATGTCCTCATAGCAGAGGTTCTCCAGCCCTCTGATCATCTTCATGGTGCTCCTCTGGACCTGTTCCAGAAGTTCCATATCCTTCTTACATTGAGGGTTCCAGAAACGGACACAGTACGCCAGGTGGAGGTCTCATGAAAGAGAAGTAGAAGGGGAGAATCACCTCCCTCACCCTGCTGGCCATGCTGCTTTTGATGCGGCCAAGGACACGATTGGCCTTCTGTGCTGTGAGAGCATATTGCTGGCTCATGTAGAGCCTCTCATCAATCAGCATGCCCCAGTACTTCCCTGCAGGGCTGCTCTCAATCACATCATCCCCCATCCTGTATTGAAACCACTGATTGCCTGGACCCAGATCCTTGCATTTGGCATTGTTGGACCTCATGAGGTTCACACAGGCTCACTTCTCCAGCTTGTTCAGGGCCCTCGGGATGACATCCCATCCTTCTGGCACGACAATGTCCTCTCTCTCACAAGAAACCTTGCACCAACCAATGTTACAGAATAACATGAAATGCCTATGAACCAAGTATCAAGAGAAGATGGAGAAAAACATTGCAAGTAAAATGTCTTGTGAAATTCCTACTTCCTGGGACTTTTCCATGTGAAATTTATTCTCAGCAAAAATAGTAACTGTACAGTGTAAAATCAGTAGCCCTAATTTAAGTAGAAATTATTGCGTCAGAAAAATGACATTCGTTATAAGTAAGACCTGGCTTCCTGCTACGAGAAAGTTGGCAGACATGACCTTCTTAGTGTGTGTGTGGAGAAACAGAAAACTAAGTGGTTGACAGGCAGAGGCATACTGCCCTTTCTTTGTCTCCTCCCAAAAAGCTCTTCTCAACAAAAGATGAAGAAAGAACATGAAAAATGGTTTGTGTTTATAGGGACAGGTAAAGCTGAACCTCATTTCTTCTCCTCCTGTTCTTTGCTAGACCACACTCAAGTGCCTCTTCTACCCAGGAGCTTGTTGGAGCCTCTTAGTCTGTCCTTGGGTCTACCAAACCGCTAACCTTGATCCTAAACCTCATTATCAAACTGTCCATACTGAAGATCAGTAACTTTCAAAACTTAACACTACCCAGCAACTTCTGGCTGGAATTCAAAAAGGGATTTAAAATTAAAACTAGAAAAGAAAGAGTGAATAAGCAAGGTCATAATAAATAAAACTGAAGTTCCAAATAACATGAAAAGATACATTAGAAACTTTACATAATATTGTCTGTTTTCATCTCTTACTCAGGTCTTGTTTTGACATAGTTCCTAAAATTTTGTGACTAATACCACAGAAAACCCAAAAATCTTTCTCAAAACTTCTAGCAAGAATGTGTGTCTCAGAAATACGACTTTCACTGAATATGGGTTACGTAGGGGAACCTATTCTTGGAAAATCAGCCTAGAGAAAAAAAAAACAACAAACTTTTTCACAAGAACGGTGTAACACAGTGGTGCTTTTATAGTCTTGTAGCAAGTTTCCCAAAAGGTAGCATCTTGGGGGCATTTATAGAAGACTCCTCATCACTTCCAAAAAACATTGAAATCTACATTGTTATAGTTAGCAACAATCAATCCTGACCTAAGGCTGTGTTGTAAACTAACTTATCTCCTCTTTTTAGAGAGACCTGAATTAAGTTTTCCCTACGGAACTTAATATGGGTTTTTACTGTTATTTTTAGCAGTACACTGTCACTGAAATTCTTAGAAAATATGCATTAATTTTATAAGCTTCTTTCATTCGAAAAAATTTATAAATTATGAAGAAATATTGAAATGAAACATTACAAATGTAAGTTTTAGAACTTTTTATAAGTTTATTTACAAAAAAAATTGTTTCCCTTGAGACAAAATTCTCTATTTTCAATTTTTGGTTATATTCTAATCAACAATTTCTAAGCACAAATGAAATTAAACATGAATTACTTCATTTGCTTGCATGCTTTCCTCCAGAGTACACTGTGTGAGTTCTGGAATGATGATTACTTCATAATTTTTCTCAACACAAGCCATAATAATGCTGGGGATCCAGACAGACAGAAATTCAACCAAAATTAAATAAATTAGAGAAAGCCCAGTCTTGCAATCACATGCTGCACTGCTACCTTATGTTTTACTACAGTTCCAATTCTCACGCTAATGAAGCATATTGTTTATTTTGTATGCTGGATGCAGTAAAGAATATGATCTACAGCGGATGACCTGAAATTGGGAGACACTAAAGATTAAATCCTACCTTCAAGAAGTCTATGGACTTTTACAGTTTTCTGTAGTGGAGATAGTATTTTGTATGGCAAAGTTTATATATATACTTGATGGCTTAGGGGCATTAAAACAACCTGTCAGTAGCTCTTTAACCACTTTACCTGTCCTTTTTATACAAACCAGTGCCACCCTTTATCTCTACCAAGGATTAATTTAGAGGAGGAAAGCAAAAAAAAAAAAAAACCACTTTCTCTGGGAAACACCACAAAATGAAACACCCTGCAAGATTATCGTTACCCCTACTCCCAGCTACCCCACAGAAGACTCTTTCAATCAAGTAACTTCATATTCTAAGAACTTTGATTTGCAGATTGAATTCTAAAGGAAGAGTTTCAGAATCGAGAAAGCTCTGTATCTCACCAAATCTTCATTTCTTTTTGTTCTGGAAGCTGTTTGAATCTAAAATTAAAAAAACTTGGTTTGCCTCCAGGCTTTAGTGCAAACAATTACTTGAGTAAGAATTAATTTAAATGCAGAAAGGAAAAATATTTACAGATGAAATTTCATTTTCCAAAACATTTAGGAAAAAAAATCAGTGAACCACAGGAAATATGCAACTGGAAAATAAGATGGCCAGACAAGCAGTAAATTATATTTTTTTGCTGAATATCATACCATGGTTAAATTTGCAAAAAATTAAGCAAGAGATACAATATGAAAAACATGTGGTTGAGTCAAAACTCAATAACAAGACACATATTTAAACTTTAGTGCCTAGAATGTCCTTATAAAGAATATAGAGAGAGGGATTAAAGAGAATGTGTATAATATACAAACATAGATGTTAATATTAAGTCTCCTGAGAAAGCAGTGAGAGTACTGCTGGTTGAACTGCAAATAAAAGCTGAAAGTCATAGAAAATAACATACATAGAGATAAACACATACAATATTTGATCTGTACTACAGAAGAAGGTAGAGTTCTGGAGATTAAATTGTTTTGATTATTATCTCAGCAGGGTTAATTTGTTTTGTATACATGGTGTTTGTTTGAGGGTTTTAATCAATCTAGACAAATTTCCAGTTAATTATTAAAATGCCTAAAGCTTCTGCATGTGCTTTTTGTAGTTGACATAATGGAAACAGAAATGAAGAAGTCCTTCTAAGCAATTCTGTGAACATACTGTTCAGAGCATAAGAACAGGGACATTGTACCACATGGCTATTAAGAAAGGAAGTGCTGTTAAGTAGTTATGTAACTCTCTCTCAGATGCTGGTGTATTAGTGTAATGTGAGTTCCCCCCCTCCCCAAGAAA
The DNA here is from genome assembly GCA_033556795.1 of Tapera naevia. Classification (NCBI taxonomy): domain Eukaryota; kingdom Metazoa; phylum Chordata; class Aves; order Cuculiformes; family Neomorphidae; genus Tapera; species Tapera naevia. The sequence continues at coordinate 7,361,966 of JAUMJJ010000172.1, read as the reverse complement.
AAAAAAAAAGGAAAGAGAACAGCCAGGAGTTATTAATTCATATATGCATAAACAAAAATCATTCATCTTTTCAAAAGTTTTTGTTGAGTCTAAACAGGATATCTTCATTGGCCAGACAGACAAATGAACTTTCAGTATCTCCTATGCACCATACCTAAAACCATCAGACTTTTATTTTGCTCCTATATTTAAAAGGATCCAGGACAAAAATTACTTCCTGCATTTATGACCACAAGTCACAATAGCTCTGAGCTGTGTTCATAATGACATTCCTTATCTGTCCCAATCTTGGCTTCCTTTTGTTTGCTGGGCTTTTTCGGAGAAATTTGTATAGTAATTAATCTTGTCCTTTTTCCTAAAACATTTTTACATAAAACAACAGATCGCTTCACAGAAGAATTAATTTACACTGTTACAAACAAATCCAATAAACTAGGAAAATGTATTGATTTCTGTCTCTGGAAACAGGGTAGATCCTGAACTTCAGAACTGACTGTAGTCAGGCAGATAGGAACATTCAGTAGCTGGTTTATGGTGTTTGGGGTTTTTTTAACAGAAAAACATGGATCAAAATTGTTATGAAAGCCTAAAAAGCGGGACAGCATAGTTTCCTGTTCTTTCTGCCTACAGGGCAAGGAAAGAAAACTCAATAAAGAAGTTACATTTCTGAAAACGCAGCTTCTCCTGCATGTTTTTTAAAGTACTTCTCTGGTACTTTTCAATTAGTCTTTTTGGATCTGTTTTCTCCAATAAAACTAAAAGCAATGTAGAGTGAAAGTGTTTTCCTCTGCTTCATAAAAACAGTGAATGTATCAAAGAGTATAGAGGAATTGTCAAACTTCCATATCCTGTCTCTGATAGCAGTCACTATCACTGTCAGAAGCAAGCCAGCAACAGTAACAAAATACTCTATCAAAATGGAAAGCCATTCCCACTATCTGAAGTTGAGTCTTGCCAAGAAGATATCTATTCTCAAAATAACTGTAAAAAAATTAGTAATATCTTGCTATCTCTACAAACAGCAGCCTGTTCTTTACTCTTTTGGCTTTGAGGTTACATAGAAATTCTTGACCTTCTGGTGTATTTCCAGAAAAACATCTCATTTCTCCATCACAGCACAGGATGCCATCTCTTGCACAATTCCATTGCCTAATGATAGAAGACTGTTCTTTTTCCCAGCCGAGACACATGTACTTCTTGTACAAGATTGCCAATGGCAGCAAACAGAAACAAGTTATACATAGTTTCTACTCTACAACCACCCTCAAGATAAAGCAATGAGGTTCAAATTGTGCAGTCTTTAGTCATCATTAATATTCAGAATAAATTATTATACAACTTCCTACAGAAACGTACTAGCAATATCAAAGCAGTCACCCTTATATATTTTCTACTTTATCAGTGACCATCTACACTAGTGCACCTAGTGCTGACTCTTAACATCAGATAACATCCTAAAATGCCTCTAATTCTTAACACAATTTGAAATCAATCAGAAGAACAATTTCATTTTTTTCTACAGTTCTGGTACTCTCCTTGCCTGTAAGGTTATATCCTTTTCAAAGTAATCTCAAATGTGAATTGAAAAAGAAAATCAAAAGAAAAGTTTTTCAATGCAAGTGCTAAATATTCCCCTTGCGCAAACTGCAAAGAAAATTCAGGTTTATAGGTTTAAATAGGTTTTATAATAATATTGTCCTATGTAAATTCATTTAACTTGCTCTATTAAAAGCTTCAAAAATATTATTCGCTGATCTTTGAGGTCACATAAATTAAAATTCTTTTGAAAAACTCATAGTTTTCAAAGAAAATAATGAAAAGTTACAATGAAAATGCATTCTTGTTTTGAGTGCGAAATAAGTGAGTCAGTAGAAGGATTTATATGAAACTTGGGAATGAGTCTTCATTTTGCAGTTCAGAGGCTGCTCTTTACTAACAGAATTTAGTATAGTTTGCTCTTAAAAATTGCATCATATTGGGATTTCCACAACTTCTATCAAATGTCCCATTCTTCACAAATTTCACTTTTAAGACTTCACATACTTGACTCAATTTTAATTTACAGTTTTCTTCTTGTTGTATTGGCTTCTAGCTCAGTGGATTATACTAAATATAATAATTTCTCTTCTTTGTATCTGTACATACAAAAACATAAGCAACTACAAGCTCATTTTTCCTTTGTTTTGTTTTGGGGTTTTTCTCTGACACTTTTCTGAACTAATAATCGGTATTGGGACAGAGATGAAGGCCATGTTGAAGCTTAGTGTAAAATAAGAGGGACAGCAAAGACAGAGGTCATCAAGTGCTCTTAAAGTACAGGGAAATAGCTCACAGCTAGTGTGAGATACACTAGGAACCATCACAGAGATGCTAACTTCCAAAATAACTTACACTGGCAACTATTCTGTTTAATAAATACTTAGTAACTGAATAATCTACTGCAATTTTCCAAACTAAAAACAATGTGAAGACATTACACAACAGAAAAAGGGTAAATATAATTTTTACGTTATTATCATGTACCAATATAATTCGATGTTCAGAGTGCATGCATAATTAGATGAATAAAAATAATGGACTATATAGAAAAGAATTTAAACAAAACTGTTCAGTCTTTTGGGATACTGGATATCTACATCATTTTCTCTGTAAGTATTTTGATTAATTCAGGATCCCCAGAAAAGAGAGTCTTACTATGAATCACCTCGAGTTTGGCTGCCTTTTGCAAGGCCACAGGAATGTTTCCACTCTGAAACGTACATTTAATTGGAAGGAATTAATCAACGGTTTAGAGTAGAAGAAATACACAATAGACTCCAGCTGCTTGAGAGCTCGGTACTTTTTAGGTACTTGGCTCAATACCAAATTGTCTTGTAATTTTTCTATTATTTCTCTACCTTACTAAGAACTTGAAATATCTTTAGCACAGTGACAACTGGATTCTCATCTCTTTCCTGTTCTTCTTTCCCTTCTCTTCTGTATGTCCAACCATGTTGTATATATATGATGTTGCTAACTACTGCCTGAGAAATATTTATCCAGGAATCTTAAAACGTTAAAGCTTTCCCACTTAAATAATTCAAGCTGCAAGGTTTTGACAAACAGAGGGTTCTGCCACGGTTACAGAAGTGTAATGGTACCTGGCAAACCCCATTGTTTCCAGAACACGAATGGGTTAAATTTTAATGTGTTTTGATGGAGGCCAGTAGGGCAGAGCAATCTAGTCATCCCACAACAGAAAAAGGAACACTGCATTGCAACACAAAGGTCTCTGAACAGCCTGTACAATCATCAGTTGATACCACGTCAATACTAATTAAATAGAGCTGACACAACTTTTGTAAGAAGGTATGGAGAAAGACTCAACTTGGAAAAGCTTGCATAGTTTTCTTGAGTAATATTCAGTTTTAGGAAGTACCTGATTTATATAATGCTTACCAGTTCTACCTGGGAAAGACAAATTTTATATGTGTGTACTCAAATCTGAAAGGAAAGTTAACCTATTTGAATGCCATAGGAGTAGCATGTAATAGTGTGAGAAAGGAAAACAAAATAATATTTATATGATCTTAATTCATAGGATCATAGAATGGTTTGGGTTGGAAGGGACCTTAAAGATCATCCGGTTCCAACGCCCCTGCCACAGGCAGAGACCTTCCACTAGATCAGGTTGCTCAAAGCCTCATCCAACTTGGCCCTAAACACCCACCGACTTCTCTTGACAACCTGTTCCTCTGCCTCACCACACACAGAGTAAAAAATTTCTTCTTAATAACTAACCTGAATCTACCCTCTTTCAGCTTAAAAACTTTACCCCTAGTCCTATGACTACACTCCCCGATAAAGAGCCCCATCCCGCCCTTCCTGTAGGCCGTCTTCAAGTACTGGAAGGCTGCTATAAGGTCTCCCTGAAGCCTTCTCCTCTCTAGGCTAAACAAGCCCAACTCTCTCAGCCTGTCCTCATTTCAGACTCTAATGCACTCAAGTCCCTCCTGTGCTGAGGGCTCCAGAATTGAACACAGTACCCCAGGTGGCGTCTCACAAGAGCAGAGCAGAGGGGGAGAATCACCTCCCTTGACCTGCTGGTCAGACTCCTTTTGATGCAGCCCAGGATATGGTTGGCTTCCTGGGCTGCAAGCGCACATTGCTGGCTCATACTGAGGTTCTCACCTACCAGTACCCCCTAATGCTGCTACTCAGGGCTACTCTCAATCCATTCTCCACCCAGTCTGTACTTGCGCTTGGGATTGCCCTGACCCAGGTGCAGGACCTTGCACTTGGCCTTGTTGAACTTCATGAAGTTCTCACAGGCCCACCTCTCAAGGCTGTCAAGGTCTCTCTGGACGGCATCCCATCCCTCCAGCATGTGAACCACATCACACAGCCTGGTGCCATCGGTACACTTGCTGAGGGTGCCCTCGATACTACTGTCCATGTCTGCAACAAAGATGATAAACACCACCATTCCCCATACCAACCCCTGAGGAACAGCACTCATCACTAGTCTCCACTTGAACACTGAGTCATTGACCACAACTCTCTGGGTGCTATTATCCAGCCAATTGCTTATCCACTGAGTCGTGCATCCATAAAATCTATCTCTCTAATTTAGAGATAAGAATGTTGTGTGGGACAGTGCCGAGTGCTTTGCACAAGCCCATGTGTATGATGTCAGTAACTCTATTTTATCCACCAGTGCTGTATCCCCCTCATAGAAGGCCACAAAATCAGTCAGGCACAATTTGCGCTTAGTGAAGCCATGCTGGCTATCGCCAGTCAACTCCTTTTTTAACCCACATGCCTCAGCAGAGTTTATAGGAGGATCTACTCTGTGATCTTGCCAGGCAAGAGGTGAGATTGACTGGCCTGTAGTTCCCAGAGTCTTCCTTTTTTTTCCTTTTTGAAATATGTGGGTTACATTTCCCCTTTTACAGTCAGTGAGAACTTCACCAGACTTCCACAACTTCTCAAATATGATAGACAGTGACTTAGGAACTTCATCTACCAGTTTCCTCAGGATGTGCCGACACATCTCATCAGGCCCCAAAGACTTGCGCACCTTCAGCTCCTTAGATGGTCTCACATCTGATCTTCTCCTACAGTGGGTAGTTCTTCGACCTGCCAGTCCCTGTCTTTGCCTTCTGCAACTTTGTCAAAGGCTTAAGCCACACTGCCCATGAAGACTGAGGCAAAAAACCATTGAGTACCTCAGCCTTCTCCATATTCTGGGCAACCAGGCCTCTCATTTTCTTCCAGAGAGGGTCCACATACTCCCTAGTCTTCCTTTTATCACTGATGTACTTCTAGAAGCTTCTCTTGCTGTCCTCGACATCTTTGGCAAGATTTAAATCTACTAGGGTTTTTGCTTTCCTCACCTGATCCCTGGCTCCTCAAACAACTTCTCTGTATTCCTCCCAGGCTACCTGCACTTACTTCCATCCTCTATGAGCTTTATTTTTGTGTTTAAGTTTCTCCAGGAGCTCCTTGTTTATCCACGCAGGCCTCCTGGCATTTTTGCCTGACTTCCTCTTTTTTGGGATGCATCACTCCTAAGCTTGGATCCAGCCATCCTTGACTGTTATCCAGTTGTCTTGGGCCTCTCTCTTGTCCACGGCTTTATCCATAGTACCCTACAAAGCAAATCCCTGAAAAGGCCAAAGTCTGCTCTCCTGAAGCGCAGGGTAGATTTTGCTGTGCACTCTTCTCATGGCCCTAAGGATTTTGAACTCTACCATTTCATGGTCTCTGCAGCCAAGGTCTCCCTTAACCTTCACATTCCCCACTAGTCCTCCTTCCCTTGTTGGTGAGAACAAGGCCCAGCATAGCACCTCTCCTCATTTGCTCTTCTTTCACTTAGAGAAGGAAGATATCATAAATGCAGTCCAGGAACATCCTGGATTGCTTGTGTCCTGCTGTGTTGCCCCTCCAATGCATATTGGGATAGTTGAAGTCCAAATTCCATTGCTCTTTCAGGTAATGCCGCTGTGCTAGTTTACATGGTAGCTTCCCATACAGTGTCATCTGGATGTTTTCCATATGAGTAGATTATTCACTTGAAGACAAGGATTATCCATTTTTTAATAGGTACTGCACACTCAGTCCTCACCCTGGTGTGATGGGGTTGAAAATCAGAAGGGTGAAAGTGTGAAAACTCCTGGGCTGAAACAAAGGCAATTTAGTAGGTAAAACAAGAGCTGCATGCATAAGCTAAACAAAACAAGGAATTAATTCCTTACCATCAGCAGGAAGCTGTTCAGTCATTTCCAGGAAAGCAGGGCTCCATAACACAACAGCTACTCGGGAAGACGAACACCGTAACCCTAAATGTCATCCCTTCCTCATTCTTCCCCCAGCCTATTTACTGGCAGGACACAGAGGAGGCCTTAACACTGTGTTAAGCACTGCTCAGAAATCATTTAAACACCCCTGTATTATCAAGATTGTTTGGTCACAAATACAAAACACAGCACCAAACAAGCTACTATAAGGAAAATTAACTCTGTAACAGCCAGAACACTTACACACACAGAGAAAAGTACACAGAACAAACAAAATACTTCAACATATATAGGTCAAATAGGCAATCAGAGCCAGCTCAGCCCAATATATAAACCAGGCTAGTATAAGCCATGAAAGGAGAAAAACCTCAGAACGGAGGGTGGAGGCTTTCCAGGTTCTACATTATCAAATGCCAAGGGAAGAGAGCAGATGTGTATTTTACAGACTTTTTTTGAAATGAATATTTCCTGTGAAAGGAGACATATACAGACACAAACCAAACAGTGCTCTCAAGATTTTAAGTCAATCATTTTTTTTTGAAGAGGAGGAATTTAGTGAACATTTAACAGTGCACACACTGAATTTGAGATACCAGAGCATCGAAAGAGGTAAGTTGCAAAACTACTTATGGTGTTTTCCCCATGGTACAGGGGAATTCTGTTCAAAGAGACAAATAGGAAAGCTGAGGAAAAAAGTTGGACTCTTACTTGTCTGATGGTGACCTCAAAGCAAGGGAGAAACCAATGATGCAGAAGATGAATTGTATTGAATATTACAGCACTTATTATTTTCTATTGAGAAGAAAGAAAAACACAGCTTAAGAGCACGTATTGAAAACATTAGTTTTACATGACTCTGGTGAGAAGACTGTATTGGTATTGAATACAGTGCTCTACATGTTTCTTTTTCTAGAAATGTTTGTGAAGTAGGTCTGTTAAGTTTGTCTACTTAAACACCCGACACTGGAAGAAAATGAATAAAGATTTTTTTAAAAATAAAGCACATGAATAAACATGGCCAGTAAAGTATCCTTGGGGCTTGCTTTCTTGAATGTCACGGCAGGCAGAATAGCATGAGGTCCCAGTTAAAATTATTTGGCAGACATGCAAAAACTACTGTAAATGGAGGAGAAACACACCTACTCTGTGTAGAGCAAATGCATTTTCCTATCCAGTGAATCTACTTTAGAGTGGCTTTCCTGTTATCTTAGTAATTTGCCACTTTAAAAATATTTGTTGTTGACAAAATTCATTTAACATACAGTAACTAATTCAAGGAAATGGCCAGCAATTCTGAAGTGCAAAACAACAGCACTAAGCTCAGCTGCTGCAGTAGCAACAGCAGTAAAGTTTGGTGCTGTATCTTGGCACTAGAGCGTGCCAAAATCCACAGCAGCAACAAGTCAATGTGCAGCTACTAAGTCATTGCTACAAACCTCTTGTTGGTAGGATATTCTCAGTTCCTCGTGTTACTTCCCCAGTATCTACAGCAAGTGCTGGTATGCTACAAACCAAACTGAGAATGTCTATTAATGCTTATTAGCAGCTTCTCTTTACTTCAAATAATGAATCATCTTTTGGCTCCCTGAAACTCTGAGTTAATCTTAGCCACTCCTGCACTGACTCATACTCACTAGTATTATTATTATGGGGACTCCAGTGAGATACACCAGTCCATAGTAGTGCCATAACACATATCTGATTCACATCAAATGGTGTATTGTCAGTGAGCATAGTATGATCCCAGGATGTACAGGATAATGGAAATATTAGATCAGAAATATGAAATATTTTTGTTAAAGTATTAGTAAACTGGAAAAGGCACTTGATCGTTTTCAACAATAAATCACCTCTTAAGCAATTTAGATCAAATTAGAAGGTACAAAAGCCCTACAAAGCACTAAGTAAATAGAGATGGAAATCATTCTCTTGTAGGTAGGACATCATTGACCAGGAGGTTACTCAAGTCATGCTTTTGTTTCAAGTTAAAAGGAAAAGGGGCGGGGAGGGGAAAATGCACTCTGAAGTCTGGGCAACACTTTCAACATCCAGGTTTCTCCAGAATCTTGAAGAACCAATTATAAATGCATGCACACTTGATAATTTCTCCACTAAAGGATGTTGCTGCGAGCGTACCACTATCACATGACAGGTGCTTATAATAAGACCCAGAACAAGTCAGGATCATAAGGGCTTCATGTACAAGTCTTTACAACTCCAGAACTACCTTACTAGAAACATGTAAAATAAAAGGCGCTGTTCCTTAAACCTATTATTGAATACCCGTTTGCTAAGGATTTCAGAGACAGTAGAAGTAACAATGCAGTAGCATGATCCCTTAATGGACTATTTGACTTCAGGTTACAAATATCCTGCTGTGACTACCATCAGTTCAAGGTTTGTACACCTACCCAGCTCTACATCAAATCAATTATGTGGTCTACTGCCACTGCTGTAAAGTAGCCTCCCACTTTTATGGAGTTGTTTTTTTCTTTTTTCACATGATATTTCCCTTTCCTTTTCCACTCAATAACTTTTGCCACTAGGAAAATGAATTGGAGAATAATCTACTGGTCCACCAATATACAGGTTGAGGAGGTTATCTGAATTAAAATATACTTCTGAGCTTGCTTATACTGTCAAGTACAGAACCCTTGGAACCATCATTCTAATTGAAGTGATCTGAATCTAAAAAATGACAAAATAAAACAAAACAATCTCATTGCATTTTTATTTGACATGAAGTTGGGAAGAATAAGACAGAAGTAATAACTTCTTACTCTTAATTAAAAAACTCATTTTTTTCCTAATTCTCACGTCTCCTTTTAGTCAATGAAGAGTTCAAAAATTTAACAGTGAGATTATCAGACAAGATGGTTCACCTGGATTACCACACTCAATATTCACAAACAGTTATCATCAACAATATATCTAATTCCTAGTTATCAACCCTCTCAGAGTCAAAACCAGACTTAATATTATGTTATTTTTGAGAAATAACTTTGAGTCTGATATCCTGTTCTATGCAAGGACCATATGCATATCCTCTCATGCTCTGGATCGCTCAATAACTATTTATGTGCAATGTTCTTTATAGCCTGCCAAAGAATAATCCAGGCAGGAGAACGCTTTGTGCAGACTTGTTGCATTGAAAATTTCATCTTAGTAACCATGTCAAAAAGAAAATACAATATAGGAAGGTTTAAGTAAGTTCATGAGTTAGTTATATACACAATAATTAACCAGGGTAAAATCCTATTCAAAGCAGAGAATGCTTTCATGCTGTAAAGAAGGGCTGCTTCTGAAATCTCTAGACCTATCCTTTTTTTATTATTATTTTTAAACCCTTTTTTGTTCCTATAACTTATCCATAAATGCATTTGTCCCTGATATTTCTAACATGCCTTGTATCCACATCCTCCCCAGCCCATACACTATAGCTGCTTTTTTTTTTTTTTAGAAAAGGCCTTCTAAGCCTTCCTTCTCTTCATTTTGCTCCAGTACCTACTTTTATTATCTATTCTGATGGCTTTTCCCTAAACTTAACAACTTTTATTTCCTTTTACTCTTTTAAGTTCACATCTTCAATTCTCCCATAAGACAAGTCTTCTGGGTTTTTTAATCCAAAATTCTTTTTACAAGGACTCAAGACTGGTAAGACTATTGTTTCTCTCCTTACAGCACACAGCTCCCCCCTTCAAATTTTTCTCTCATTTACTGATGAAGTTTTTGCCACCTGAACAGTTGAGAACATATGCAATGCTGTAGAATAAAAATTAAACAGGCCAAATGAAACAAAACAGAAAATGTAATGTAAACTCAGCCAATTAGCACATAAATATGAATGCAGTTCATACATAAAAATTAAATAAGAAAACTCACAATTGATGTAACGAAAGTGTGAGAATACAGATCACACAGAAGTTGAATAAAGCAAATCAGGATTTTCTCAATCTTCCTTACCCATCTTCAAAATTTTAAATTAAAGAAACAAATAATTTCTCATATTTCATTTATCTTTTCCATCTACTTGCACAAAACCAAGATAAATCTGTTCAGCAAAACTCAGCAAGAATTGTGATGACCTTGAGGTTGCATCTGTAACAATTGTGCTATATAGATAACTATGGTTTTACTGACAAGACATTCAATTTATGTACAGTAATTGTTTTGTAAGTGATAAAACCATCAGTATCGCTGTCATGAGACAAGAAAGGAAAGCTTTAAGCTTGATTAAAATTCAATACCTATTTTAGCACACAACTATGCAGGACTTGCACTTCAATACTCCGTGACGTACTAACACCTGGCTAATGAAGTAGTGTGTTTTGAAATAAATTAAACTGAGTATAGAGCAGACTAGCACTCAACTTGCCAAGTAATTGACACACTTTGTGACTCAGCTTCAAGACTGGGCTGTCATTGACCCAATCAAACAAATGAGACAAACTGCCTTCGAGAAAAAAGAAAAATATATTCTGAAGGCACTCAAATAAGTAATTTCCAATACAAAGCTCATATCTTCTTTCGCCTTCAAAATGCTGAGGAATAATTGAAAATCTTCCAGGATTAAATCCTATTTCTCTCACCCTGAATTTTACACACAATATTGAAGCTCATCGCTTCCTGGGCCACCTCTCTATGTAAACAGTTTGCCCTGAAGAACAAAACAAAGCAATAATTTCCAACTTCCATAGGATTTTTTAACACAAAGGTTTTCCCCCTTTTAAAGCTTTCATTGTGCAATGCAAGTTGCCTCATTTTCCACCACATTCCTCCCGTACTAATTCCAGTTTAATTCCTCTGTATTGAATTTAAATACTCAAATTATTTTTGTGGCTCAATAATAATGGAATGCAAAGTATAGGATATCTGTCATGCTTGATGTGTCATGTTTGGCTTGGCTAACAATTTTCAGCCAAGTAAACTCAATGCGGGTTTGTTATCTCTACGTATCTTTGATTGTAAATTCTTCAGGGCAGTGACTGAGACCTCAACAAGGTACTGAAATCTACTAAACAAACATCAATATTTAACCCGTACAGTAAGTTTCCATGACTTCACTGATTGCCAAACACTTTTCACTACCATAATTACCAGCCAGCTAGGAATGTTCCTGAACATTGTATTAGCTTCAAAAGCTGATACAAATTTAAGCAGCATATTGAAACTGTTTGATAACCTCAGTAACATAACACAAATCCTACTGGGCAGCAAAAACGGTAAACATATTTGCACCAAATCAGTTGTTGTTGGGATTAATGAAACATATTCTTTGTTGGCTATCTTCCATATGCTGGCAGGGCATTCTTTTCATCATATCTCAACAGAGTTATTGAGAAGCACAACGCAAAAAAACAGCCCTATCAGTAACATTCCTCTGTAAAGCACTAAAAGCCTCAACACTTCCCTGAAACCCATACAGATTTGGCTGTGTCAACCAGATTAAAAAAAGAGGCCAAAAGGAAAAAAGATAAACTTGCTAGGCCTCCAAGACTATAGGAGTTTTATTGCACTGCTACAACATGGCAAAGCATTCAATAAACACCATTAGATTTTACATAGCGATGATAGACAGTTCCTTCTTACTGAAGCTCCGCTCATTTTTTTCCACTTTCCCATAGCTGCAGTCAAATCAAATCACATTCCAGCTTTCCACTATTGCTATAGTAAATCTGAAGCAAAACAGTTCACAAATAAATTACTGAGATTTTAAAGTACAGTTGAGTTTGTTACACTGTCAGACTACATTTTGTAGCAATCACGTGGTTCCCATCTATTCCTAAAACAAACAAGCAAAAATAATAATAATTAAAAAAAGAAGAAACTTTTTATCACTTCTCCTTCAATGACAATTCAACAAACTGAAATGAATAGAAATAATACATGAGATATTCAATATGCTCTTAAGGTTCTATTCGGGCAAGGCACATTGACCATGGTTAGAACTTTATTCTTATCCAACCATATGTTTGCCTTTTCAGGGACTTGTGAACACAAGAGGGGAGAGCAATTTAATTAAAATCAAGAAAATTAAATAACTCACATTTTGCAAATAAGACCACTTACCTTAACTGAAAACTCAAGCACTGTGTGCAAAAGCCAGATGGAGCACACATCAGCGGACAATTTTTATTCTACCAATTCATTTATTTATACTGGTTAGAGTGAGATATCACTGGACATGGTATGCGGAAATTCTTAGATGTCAGAAGAGCTCATTTTCCTCCTTTTTAAGACATGAAAACACAGTTGCTGACTGCTTATAATTAGTGGAAACTCCCCTACCATTCTGCAAAGAACTGAAATAATGCAACTACATTTAATTTACAGCATTATATTCTCCTAAATTGTCTCTTTAACTGGAAGAGTATTTTCTATTTTCTCCTCAAAGATACATCAACATGTTATTAGTATCAAACACACATTGTATTACAGTAATTATTATTTTATGGTGTAATCAGTGAGCTAGAAAATTTATTTTGAGTGCCTAAAGATGACATTGCATCTGCATTTTACTTGGTTATTTCCAAGACTTCAAAAAAATTCTAAATATAAGTGCTTTCACAGTCTTTTTTTTCTAACGGTTGCACCAGTTTTGTACAAATGAAAACACTCTGATCTCTCAAACAAACAAGTAGACAAAACTACAGTTCTTTGAAAAGAAAGCACAGAAAAAAATCACAACAATAAAAAGTGTGCGAAGGTCATTTCTTGACCTAAAAATGTACTATTTAATGGAAAAAAATACATAAATCCAGCAGTCATTCCCCCCTTAAAGGGCACCAATATAGTAATATTTCTTTCTACTACAGGATGCACATCTAAAACATTCATGCAGAAACAGATTATTCACAGGCCCACCTACAACAAATCAACAAAACAGAGAAACTAGTATATTATTGTACCCAAGTCCTCTCCTCTCAGTACACATCGGACAAATCCCTTCATGTTAGGAATGTTGTATAAGAAACCTGAAACTTTGAGTATAGCACAGAGTTTCCCTCAAAAGCGGATATTTTAGATATTCTCTTCTAAGAAAAAATCAGGGACAGGGAGGATAGAAGATATAAAGTTAATGAAGAACCTGTGTTGATATGGCCAATACTTTTTTTTGCTTTAAACAAATTAAGAATAGTCTTATGTAATTCTCTGGTATTTCAATTTGCTTACTTTATCAATGTGGTTCTATAATGCCTTTTCTTTTCCTAGTAACTTTAGATAGCCTTTTTGTTTCAAGACCTTGCAGAGTCGCATTTGAAGTCCATCTTGCATTACAGGCAGATAAACCTCTTCTACATTCAAAGGGATAAATAATAAATTCTCCACTATTTATACAGCTTTTGGAAAGTCTGAAGAATTAGCGTAAGGGGATAGTGTTACATAAAAACTGTGTAGGCAGATTACTTTTTCTATTTTAAAAAAACACGTTATTCCTAATTTTTCTTGCTTTCTTGCTGGATAGTCTAAAAAAATCATAACATCAAAAAAGGCATAGGGGCCTGAAACAAAGTCTCTTGAATGTGTCTCAGTTATGCTCAAAACAATACCTATGTACATTGTGAAAGCCCTTTTTTGGAAATTCGAAGATAAAAGAATCTAATAGGTATTCTGTCCAGCTCTTTCTGGAGAACAGTGCTAACCGCCACCCAGTTATATTTTCCATCCTTCGCAGATGCAGCAGTTGCTCCTGTACAAAATACAAAGTTCTCAAGGGACATCTGCTGGAGACTCTCGAAAACAACATGTATAAAAAGCGGTGGCTTCGTCAAAATACAATTATGTGATTTTGGTATTTTCCAAGACACACTGCTATAATGAAATGCAGACTTTCTAGTATTCCCTTATGAGATTTGTACTATACCTCCACGGTTAAGGAGTTTTAAAAGTCAGAATATGGATTTGTACGTGGATGTGAAATTCCACTCCCTGATGGGCCAGAGGGAGCAATCAGTCCTGCTGTATAAAACACATTGCAGCAAAATTCACACCTATATAAACATGTATGAAAAGTAACTCAAACTGAGCAGACGCATTACTTAAAACCACCAATTAACTTAGGGGCGCAACCCACCCCCTCAAAAAAGTTCTCAGCCTCATCTTGAAAAACTGTAGAACAATTAAAAGCCTGTAATTCTAAAGGTAAGGGGCAATTTGTATCTTAACATCAAACCAAATTATTTTTTTCATCGTAGAAACTTCAGTTCTGTATGTTTTGATGACACACCTTAGCCTTGATTTTACCTTTGGGCTAAAAATGCAAAGATTTGTCATCATCTTTGGTGTTCCCTCACCATACCTTATCTAAACAGACACCTAATCATTTAGAGTGCTTATGGTTTCTAGCCACAAAACAAAGGGCAAGAAAGTGGTTATATACATATTAAAGAAATTACATTAAAACACAGTGGTAGTTACTGAGTTTTGTATCATTCAGAATTTCACTAATTGCAATAATAAAACTTATTAATATTTCATAGTTATAACTGCCTAGGTTATCACAACATTTTTTTGCAGAATGATTTATTTAATTTCAGAAAAGTTAAAAAAATGAACCTACACCACCATCTTGTGGAAAGTATCCATTCTGCAGTGATTGGACTGCCTTTGCTGGTTCAAACACCATTTCAAAAAGAAATTTCCTTTTCTTTTGGTATGCCGCTCGTAACAATTAGACAAGTAAACATTTTTTAATAGGACAGTGTCAGTTCCACTTCAACTCGTTTCCCTACTTTATAACACACAAAGCACGAGATAGATCCTGTACCAAACTTGCAGTATGAAGTGCAACTCAGCTAAAACCAGTAACTGATGGAGGAAAAATCAGATCACGCTGAATGCATCTCAGTGACTTTCATAAAATCCCCATCCTCTCCCCTACAGTTCAATCTTTACACACTCAGCAACTCCAAAAATGCCTCCAGTAACATACGTACAACACTTCTCACCCTCAGAGAAGTTGTCACTGAGCAGAATTCATGGCCAGACTGGGACCAGTGATTATGAAGGAAGCACCTGTGTAAAAGCTCTCCATCATCCATTACAGGTTAAAACACACTTCCTCCTCACTACAGCCTGTAAGAACCACAGTGTACGTATTTTTCACTCAGGGCTGATAAGTAACAACTATGCATTTATAATTAGTGTTATATGAGGTAGAATCAGTAAAAGGATAAGAACTTTTCTAATTTTCTATTTATCTGAATTTCATTATATTGAGATTGATAACATTGAAGGAACCACTAGTAAAACTCAAAAAAAGCAAAATACCACAACAGAGGGTACAAAAGTTTGCAGCATGAACTTATAACAAAACCAATGCTGGGATCAAGACTGAAGTGTTACAAATACACTGTGATGCCTCTGTTACAGGCTGTCAGATTGATACATTCAAAAAACATGTCATCAGGTCTTCCATACTTTCTCCTGGACCTACTCTATTTTCACATAAATCTCTCTAATTCTTCTACCTTATCCCTCTCTATGATACTTCCACAGGCCAATACAAGCATGAATACATCTTGATGCACACCACATCCACAAACAGGTCTAAGAAAATACTTTTGCATTCTTGAGATGCATCTCAAGCCCGTGAAGTTATTTTCTCAGAGGCCTTTTGGGGAATGTACTGTTGTCCAGGCTAGATTAATACTCAGTTTGGGATTTTTGGTGCAAGAGAGAAAAAGAAAAGCAGAAACAGAGTTTAGGGAAGTTTCAAATGAAGACAGAATAAATCCAAGTAAAAGTGAGAGAAACTCTGAAAACACCTGTCTATCAAATTTCAATAAAGGACATTCTATCTTTTCAAAGATGTATACACAAAAATGTATATGTACACATTCACAGTGGCAGATCTAAGACTAAACATACATTCTGTACCTTAATATGCCACTACCTGTCTCGACCTATGTATAACGTACTTTAATAAAATACAAAAATATATCTTCAGCAAATCACTTCCACTTCAAACACAGAACTTGGCACGGTAAGGTTGGCAAAGAGCTAGACACTGCTGTTTCCAGGATGTGATATAACATATATTGCATACTTGCGTGTCAAATAACTCTAGCAAGGACCTCATGCCTGTATGACGTGGTTGCAAGGCATCTGCAAAATGTTGTGATGCGCTAATTTTATTTCTATGATATAAATTTAAACAAATATATGCTGTCATATATGATATATTCTCACTGCATTATCACAAAATAAATTACATTTTAAGGTTGTTCTGAAGATTAATGACGGAATTATAAAATATTGGACTAAGTTCCAGATTTTAAAAAATAAGTATGTATCATGTGAGGAAGGACTGGGTTAAAGTGCTCAGAAAACCAAGATCCTCTTGGGTGAAGTCCAGGAACAAATAACCAACATATCAAATGCATTAGTTTCAATAAATCGAGAAGGGAGCCAACTCAATTCTGAATAAGATTAGACTGATAACAGATATACAATTAACTATTTGTACCTTGTGATTTATTCTTTGATTTCACTTTCTTTATGATTATTTTAGCAGAGACAAACGTGTGTGTCTGTATCACTGTAGTGATGAACAGATACATATGAATGGAATTAATATACTTGTCAAATATTTCATATTAATTCTCAGTACCAACAGATACTTCAGAGTAATGGATGCCTGCCTTTGTGAAGAGGTATTTAAGATCATTTTGTCATTACTTTCAGGTTTGTTAAATATACAGAAATATTTTGGAAGAATTCAGTGTGTAGATGGTGTCATGGAGGTACCCACAAACCAGACAACCAGTAGTCAAAAATTAAGATTTTTGAATGAAGATAACCAAAATTACTTAGTGCTCCACCAAGCAAAGTAAACCACGAGTCTGGATCTCGTTTGGGAATATTACTATACAATTCCTAAGTTTTCCTAAGTTTTTCCAAGATATGCACAGATACTCACTCACAAAAGGAAATATCTCTCTCAAGGGTACCCAGAACATAAAATTGCTCACCCAAAGACACAAGGGCTCACTCAAGGATATATCCAGAAGAAATCATCACTCTTTGAAAGGAGATGAGGGCACTCAATCACAGGAAGTTACCTTGGGTGGCGTCCCAATCCTAAGGGGAGATTTTTCAGGCCACAGCCTGCTGCTCCATGAATGATTCATAAGGGGTCTCTGGCAGGACTCCATTTTATTCCATAATTGAGTGAGATCTGTGGTCATTCTGACTGGCTGGGGATGCACATCTTCCAGGATTCTGTACCTCGCAACAGTTCTCTACCTCCTCCCACGCACTAGCACTGGGGATGGGAAATGAAGGTTTCAATAGCTGGAAAGCACCAGTATTTGTGTCTTTGGCAAGACCAGTGTTTTGTCGGTTCCACATCAGTCCTAAGTTTTCTAAGTTCCTCATCATGATGGCTGTCCTGGCCACAGATAGTAAATACACTGCAAGGTAACCATCACTCGGCATATCCTGATAGCAGACCAAATATCAACTGCACCTCTCTAGGCGGGCTGAAAGTAAATTAGAACTATATACTGCTACTGTGAAACATGTGGCATTGAAAATGACTCAAAGTAAAATAAAATCCATTCTAAAAATTCAGCTAAACCCAAAGAAATTCCATCTTGAAATGAGTTCAGAAAAATCTGAAGACCTTCTGAATTCATCACATGCTGTAGGTATAATTCACAAAGTGTTCTTAATGTATTTGATAGGAAGTATGACTGGAATCTTTCAAACCTTAGGGACAGGCATAAACTTAAATCCATGCATGAAATATTAGAGGTACAAAAAAAGCCTAACCAAAAAAAAAAAAACAAACAACCCCAAAACAACAGAAAACCCAAATCACAGTGCTTTTTATTTATTAGGCAAATTCTGCACATTCTGCAGTTGAAATCACAATATGACAGAAGACCATAAGAATATGTTTCCACATATCTAAATGTGAAGTCCCCAACAGTTGAATGTAATCACTTCTGTTGAAAACTAATTCTAAACGAAGATGGAACCTTTTTCCTTATATATCATGAAATCATTGTCTTGTCTTTTCCAGTACAATAACTGTTTTTACTGTTAAGATGTCCCTTTCTCGGGGATTATGTGTAATTCCACACTGCAACAAACGTTATATAGATGTCACACGGGGAATAGAGTAATTTAAAACAAATTACCAGCATTTATTAGCAAGATGATAATCTGATCTGTAGATGATCAGATATTAAGTAAAAATATGACAAGTTAACATTTAAGACAGATAATTTTACCCGTTTAACTGCAGAGGGAAGTTCTCCCTTCTGTTTAGTACAATCCAGTCCTATCCCTCATTTGCTGATATGGGTAGACTTGCCTTTCACTTTACAGAATATATTGATAAAATTGTTCCTTACATGCCAATGTCCAATATCGTAGGTGCTTCGATTTGGAGTACCCAGTCACAAAGGAAATTAGCATCTTGGAAAACTAGAACAACAAGATAAATTCAGAAAAACTGACTCACTTGTCAATTCCTAATAGTTTTCTGCTGTTCAAGTATCAAAAAAATGGTGACGTTTTTCAACCTCAACTTAGACTTGTGGACTGTCAGTTGGACTGTAGAGAATTATAATAGAATTAACAAAAGAAATATTTTGAGATGATAGTTTAATTCTGTTACAAAAATACTTTCTACTCACTCAGGTAACATGGTTACCAGGACAACTGAATTAACGGGAATTTATAGAGCAAAGTCATTTGGGCCCGAAATAATGAATCATTTGTAGGACCTCTCTAAGGGATCTGCTGTGCTACATAACACTCTCTCAAGTCTATCAAATAGCTTGCTTGACTTTAGAATTTTTTTTTTTTTCCAGAGATTGCAGTCTTCTGTAGTTGCATGCAAAAACTTATTTAGTGTTAAAAAGCAGGTGAGAGGTTTCATGTTCTCACTTTTATTTTCTAATATTTTTCTCAGACTATAAACTAGGATATTTATATTGTATAATAAATGCAAGCTAAAGAGTAGGTGTACTACAATATTCTTGTTTCTCACCTTTTTAGAAGGAAAATAATAAAATCAAGTTAGAAGTAAAAACTAACAGCACTCTTCAAGATTCTGACAAAACCAATTCCAATTCAAAGACTACTTCCTTACCCTTATGCTATTTTATTTTCCTCATCATTCATTTATATAGAGATAATAACAAGGCGCATTTGCCACGTAAGAAATCCACTCCTAAGAAAATAATTTTTAACACAAGCAGTTATATCTAGGTTAATACATTGCCCTTCTTCAAAAGACATACAAGCCAAGAATAAATATCCAAGAATAATGCCATCTGTTATGATAGATCCTTTTTCCTACTTTTAAAACCACTTCAGGATATCTTTAATGCTTTCCTTTAATTCAGAACAGAAGAGAATTAAGTTCCCGTCCTACAAAGAGCAAATGGTGAAAGCTGATTGCAAAAGCATCCCACAAGACAAATCCTGACTGCCGTGCCTCTGCTCAGCACTGAAGAAGGCCACTCAGAGGCCAGAAGAACAACAGCTTTTGTTCTGCAGTCTCAGTGCTCTCAAAATTGCAGACAGAAACATATGGGTAGCATATCAGCGCTGAAAATGGCAGGTCTGCAATTGTGCAGCATCCTCCTGATGACCATTATTATTCTATAAGCTCAGCTTTCATATATAAAAACCTGAAGATCTATTTTTATTGCCTTAGAGCTGGACATAAGAAATCACTTTAACATTTCAGAGCTATCAACTCAGCATGTCTGAAAAGATCACAGCTCTACGTTCTGTTCAGTAAGGTTTTTATATCAGTTCACAATTTCTCTGCATCATTTAAACATCCACCTTCACGGGATTTTGTGCCCCCTATCTCCACTGTATGCTTGCATAATCTCTCACAGATACACATATGTAAAACTTTTATGGGTTCCCAACTATAAAGATGAGAATAACCACTTTCAGGTAAGTAAAAGTAGGATCTACTCTGAAAAGCTGTAGCCATAAAGAGAGCTCGGTATTTCTGGACTGCTTTCAGTCCTCGACTTTGCATTTATTTGTATGTGTATCTCAGAAAATTTCCTACTTTTCTACATGTTGTTTATATTAATGGCATGACAGTACACACTCAGAATTCCTTCAGTTCTACACCCTTGGACACTGAATAGTTTTTCAGGATACAGAATTCAGAAACCTTAAATTTTTCAAATATTCCTCCTACAAGATACAATTTTGTTATGCTCATGCCCAAAAACATAGCCTGAGCCCTCAAATTCTCCTAAAACTGAAGTGACTGCGGCATTTTTTTAACGAAATAATTGTATAGTTTCATTCACGGAGTCACTGATTACTGCACAAGATAATATTGCCACTGACTTAAGCGGTGCAGTATTAAGCCTTTTAAGAGAAGTCATTCCTGCCTTTTTTGTGACTTCAAGATTCAAATTTTTTACTGGCAGTTTTTCCACAAAAGTCTCATTTTTGTATATTATAGAAATTTCACAATGTTTAGCATTCATTAATAAAGTATATGCTACAATGTTAATTTATTTAGACACTAGTTAAAAGACAAAAGATGACCAAAGTATTTTATGCACAATACGTATTTAAACTGTCTATCCAAGACAAAGGCTTTTATAGACTGAAGTGATTATTCTTCTCATATATTATTCTTTATTTTTTCTACATAAGCAAAACTAATTATCTATTTATCTATCTCCTTTTCAGTGCAGCTTGAAACAACATAAAGAACTGTGAATGGAAAGACAATAGACCAAACAGCAGCATTAGTTCTGAATCACACTCAACATCCCTGAAACATATTTTCCCTACAGCCTACTTCCCCTTCTTGAATGTTGGTCATAATTTCTGCAGGTGGCCAGAAAATGTATCACACTGAACACTTGCACATGTGTGTCCCCGAACAAAATTACAAACATGCTCACTGTTTGTTAATGCTCTTCCTTTGAGCCAAGAATATTCTCATGCAGTAGTGATACACTTACCAATCAAAAAGATTTGAAATAAGGGCTGAACAAGTGCTCCGAGACTTTAAAGAAAATCCAACACACTACTTCCTCAAATAATGGAACTTTTAATTACTATACTCTTAGATATCATTCGCTTACTGTGACCGGACATACACTCCTTTACATGTAATAAAGAGTTAAACTTGTGAGTATTGGTACTTAAACTACCTTATAAACTTGTGCATGACTGACATGGCCATAAAATCTCTGTTCATCACTAATAAATCACTCATTTAATAGCATTGGCTTAAGTCCAAATGATAACAGTTGCTGTCTAGATGTGGTGTAACTGAGGTCAGCACTTGGATCCACATGTTTTTGTGCATCGTTACTCTATGCATACTTAAAACTTCGGAATCATACAGAACTACTGAGGCTGCAAACCAAGGACAGTAAAGTTCTATTTGTAATTTGTCTGTGCCCAATATAAAGCATCTGTGCACAAACACAGAAACAGCTCCCTTCACAGCAGAGCCAGCTTAAGTGCACAACATAACAAGAGCAGTAGATTCACAAGCCACCACCAAACTTACTTTCACTACTATTCTGCTCTGTCTCAGTACAGGCAAGTGATCACTAGACTGCATGACAAAGAAAGATAGGTGATTTCAAGAGGTCAATGGAACAGAAAGTAGAGAACTCTGTAGCTCAGTTCCAGAAAGAGAATGAAACAGTCATATTGAACACAGACAAATCAATTAAGTCAACACCACAAACTACAAAAAGCCTTTGAACACACACCAATCAATTGCAGGAATGCTATTGTTTAATTCAGCTGGGAAAAAAAAAACAACTGTGACTGCTGGAGTGCTGAATTCCACTTCATGTGGACAGGGGAAAAGGGATAGAGAAAGGGAGCAAGACTAAAGTAGTTTTTCCATCTGTACTCTTTGGTAGGGAACTGAGGATGTGATCTCCACACTGCTGATAGACACAGTCAGATCAAATATCCTTGAAAAAGCTTATAAAAAGATACTTGTGTCTATAACTTATTTCACTGCCCAGCATTGTGCTGGAAAGCACTGTAGAACACATAGGAAGAATTTAAAGAGATTTGGCAATTTGGTTTCATTTAAGTCTTCTGTTTTAATTCAATAGAATCATGCTGGTGTACCACTGAGATGGTCCTTATACCACGAGTATATTGTCCAACTACCTTATTACAACCAACAAATAGACTTAAAGACCACAATGAAGAATGTAACTGATTTTTTTTATCTCAAATCACCCGTTCGATTGCAAGCTTGTTTTGATAGCATCAACTTTCTTTTTTTGTATCCATAAAGTACGTAAGGCAGGAAAGCCTGATGCACTTAAAGGGATCAGAGAGCACTCTTGGAAGAAAAAGACGACACATAAAACTATGATTTCTGTAGTCCTTATTGTTGTAATAAAATCAAAGTTTCTCTGCATCCTGTTGAAAGACATTTTGCCAAGAAGTTTCTTCACATACCTAAAAAAAACTCTATAAACACAACCCTTGCAAGTGGAACTGTCAGAGGACAGTGAGAATCAATTGCTTTTAAATGTATTTTTGAAAAAAAAGATAAAAGTCATTTTTTTTAACTCTCAAGTTTACACATAGGACCACGCTATTTTCAACAGGCTTTGTACATCTCAGAACCACATCTCAGAGAAAACCACTGCATAAAATACATTTTCCAAATGGCATTTCCACCTTTCTTCCCAAAATATATTTTGTTTATATATTAAAAGAGACGAACAAGCTCCTAGCCCTTTGGTGTTCTGCTCACCAAGATGACAGTGCATGCTTACATACCAGAGCTCACAAGCTGGAGGGATTCAGAGAGTGTCCAAGGACAAACTTTAGGAGACCCTACTTAACATATTAGCAGCACATAAAATTGTCTTTTAATGACAACCACTTTACATTATTTAGCACATTTAGCAGGATTTAAAGATGAATTTAATATAGTTGCAAACTCTCAGAAAAAGCATATAAGGTGGAGGGGACAAAACGGTGAGAGATGAAATGCATAGACAATGACAATAAGTCTTGAGCAAGCACTGCATGAGCAGGTGAAAAAAAATCTAGTGACTGTGAAGAGTTTGATGACAGCTCTGGATCTGCTTCCCTTATTCAACTGTTTCCACTTATATTCACTTGTGCATCTGTTATATATTTAGGGGTGTTTTTATTAGTAACCTTGGATCCATTGAAGCAGGTAAGCATGTGTTCAAAAGACAACTAAAAAAAGAGACATTAAAAAGAAAATATGAAACAGTTTAGAGAGAAGCTGAGCAAATCCTCTGCAAATAGAGGCATCCACACTTTAACTGGGTCTATGCCACACGAACAGAGACAAAATGAATTAAACAGTTTAAAATTAAACTAAACCAAGGGAAAGTAATTTGACACAAATCTCTCTTGGCAAGGACTGCCCAAAATGGATTACATCAAATATACATACATATCACAAGTATCTATCACACAATGATCTTCCTTAAGCAGCTTTCCTCCTATGTTCCCACCATCCTATTTTAAGATATTATTTAAAACTCTCTTTCTACGTTGACAGAGGTCTCAAGTCAGGAAAGCATGTGATAGTAGTGGGGAGATGAGTTAATTCCACACAAAATGCCTTTTCTGAATAGGAATTCTTTGGCAGAAAGCAGGAAGGTTGGTGCAGGTCTGCGGAGAGAAAGTAACATGCAGCCTTATCTCAAAAGCAATTCTTATCTTTTGGGTTACATGAAGAGTTTGAGGCTTTGTGGTTGTTTTTTTTTTAACGTATAAACTTATTTTAATACTGTAATTGTAATCAGGACAATACACAGTCTTAAGTCTGGGTCTATATGCAGAAGTATTAAAATAAATTATAACAATGAATTTCCTTTGTCCTGCTGAGAGGACATTTATTCTGACAGGAACTGTGAAGGACTCCACAGTCCAATAAATTATAATGTCACATCTGAAATGTTTAGAGGTGCTGCAGAACCACTTAAGCACTTGAGTAGCTCCTCCCTCAGAGGAAAACAAAGGAATCCAAACATCTGTATTAAGGTGTAGTTACATGATACATTGTCTTGTCTTCATTTAGAAAAGGCAGTTTAAGATGTTCCCATGCCTGACCCCAGCCACTCTTCCTTTAAGCTGCTCCTTGAAATAAGACATTATTATAGAAAATTCATATAAAAGCAAAAAATTCTTGGGGGCTAGCATGTTTTACTTACAGTAAGATACCTCTCTCTCTTTGGGATCACAGATTAATACACTCTCTAAATTACAAGTACTTACATATTACTGGAAGGGAGATTTTTTTTTACTTTTAAAACACACACGGTGATGATGTTTATAAAGTAAACCAGAGGAAATTGCCTGGGTCACAATGACATAAAACCTATGAAACTCAGGTCTAGCCACCAGGGAGCTCACAGAGAAACAGGCTATATAACCCTTGCTTTTCCCAAGACTGCTTACCTTATTGCTGTGCGTACAAAGCAATAACAAGTAAAGAGTTTTGTGAAGAAGGAAAAAAGAATGCTCCTTACGTGAACTCTTGACAGACTGGTGGTTAGGACAGTCCCTGAAAGTGGAGGCATATTTACATTCCCACAGCTGAGGAAACTACTATATGTTCTAAGCCACAGTACAAAAGGCAAGTACTGTCACCCATCTTAAAGGCAGATCAGTGCAGTAGGTAGGCTCCAGGACATCTATCACACGACGCCCTTAAGGAAGTCAGTGTAAATGTCAACTGTCTTCAGATTTAGCCTAATAGCTCTTTGGAATCTTCCTGTGACTAATTTATAAGGCAATATCCTGTTCATATCTCAAAAATGAGATAAAACACATCTGAAGGCACTAAAAAAAAAGATGGATACTTTTTATAAAACAATAAATATATGGGGAATATATCATGATTTAATTTTATCAAAGAAAATAATTCAGTTCTTGAAAGATATATGAATAATAAACACATACGCCAAGAGCATCAACACATCTATAAGCACAGACTTTTTTTTGAGAAATAGTAGAAAATATTTCTCTGAAAATCTTCTATGACAATCTGCAATCCCATAAATTAGGCACACGCTTGTTATTTTGTACAAGCTACAGTCACGCTGTAAAATTAGAAGTATAAACCTTGATAAGATGATAGAGCATACATACAAAATTCATGTGCACTAACTGCATGCTAACCTCATGAAGAAATGCATTTGTTTTCATTTTTTGTCACATATTTGGCAAATTTACAGACAACCTCCGGAATGTTAATCAGTCAGGTTTAATAAAACCAACAGTTTGCAAAAAGGGGTTGTTGGGGTGACATAGCACAGCTAAAACATTCAAACTACTCATAGGTATTGTCTATGGGACAGATCAGTTCTAACCCAAACAAACAGGCAAAGCATACACCGTAGGGGACACTAAGTCCACATTACCAAATGTTTCATCTTAAAGATCTAGACTTACAGTTCTGCAATGGTTTCCAAGATAGACATACCCTTACAAAAATTGCCTCCCCCCTCATCACAGGACTTCATTTTTGCTGTAACATACTTTCTGAAACTCCTTCACTTTTAATTTCTTGTCAATTACCCTGCCCAGTGCATCTATACTCCAATGGATATATATGTTCCAATTCTAGGCCAAGTAACCAGGTAAAATCCACTATAAAAGACTTGTATTCAGCACAAAATTAGTTCTCCTCCAATCCAGTATTATTTATACAAAATTGAGTGTAAATTCATCCATAAGCATTACAATATAGAATCATAGAGACAGATCAGTCAAGTTTTGTCAGTTCCTCCAATACTTGAAGAAATTTGGCTTCCTGCAGAAAATAGAGACAGACAGAAATAACGCATCACATTATCTTTATAAAAATAAATGAAAACTCAGAAACATAATTTTAACTTATTTCATAGCGACTTTTAACAAGAAGTTAAAAATCAAGAAAAGCAGCTTCTGTTGACAGTCTTAATAGAACCTGCTTGCCTCTTTTGTGAAAACATTAGTGATCACCTTCATTTTTATGTGTAAAACATTTCACACAGCTGTAGAAATTCTGGGAATACTTGTTGCTTTAAAGTTCCTGACAGTATTTCAAGCAAATATATCTCAAAATCCTATTTTATAGAGAAAATGGCTTGGATAGAAGATATTATCCCAAGACATACTATTTTCTCTTTCAGGAAGCAATCCATATTTCTTAGCTAAAATAACAAAATACATTACTGGACACCTCTGGTGTCATTGTGATTAATATTCAGCATTCTGCCGCATGGAAAGACTAACCTTATATTCTTAACAGATATAGTGTTGGAATAGTTTTATGTTTGTCAGAGAAATAGCATAGTATGATTTATCACCCTAACTCAAGTGACAGGATACCGAATGGAGCAGTGTCAGTGATGAACAATTCCAGCTGATTGAAATTTACTAAAGAAAGCAGAAGCTGGCATCATCGCACTATCTGAAAGCTTGGGAAAGAAGCCTGGAGTGCTGAAACCCACTAGAATTTCTATAACACATGGTCTTCCACTATCTACTTTAAGCAAAGGAATTACACACTGTACATTATGGGGCCTGAGGCCACACACAGTGCAATTTTCATCTCTACAGAAGGATTTAAACATCAGTACAGCTTTATGCAGACATAAATTTTCCAATTGCTATAGCATTACTATACAAAAGCACTCAAAGTTAGATGTTTTCAAATCCTTGCAACTTTAAATGTAGATTTCCAACATACTGGGCCCAAACATCTCTTCTAAAAGAAAAAGCTAAGTACAAAGTAACTTTCAGTAAGAACGAGGCATTTCAATTCTTTGAAAAATAAATCAGTTTTCAAGTCTCTGAGTGGTATAATCTGTGAGAATATAAAAGCTGCACAAACTTATTCCAGTAAAATAACTTTCAGGAGGACTTGAGGTCTTTATTTCTGATGTCAAATCAACACAAAATAATGAAGGAAGCCTTCTTCACAATAATGTCCTCAAAATAACTTAAAACTAGACTTCTTTTTTTCAAAAGGAGAAAAAGTAATTTCATTCATAAAGATCAAATATTTAAACTTATTGTCCCTCTTTTTTAACATTTTAACATTAATATTTGGAGGTTTGAAGTTCCAGTCAGCATTACATTAACTGTTGCACTAACAAGTGTTAATGCAGTTCCTGCCTTTCCTCCAAAGATCTATAAAAACACAGTGCTTTCAGAATTTAGGTAAGGATATAAATCTTAGCTCCAGGTGTTTCTGAATCACTTTCCATAATCTGAAATGAAACTAGTCTTGACCAACTCTGAATAAAGTTTGGATGCAGAATAGGTTTATACTAAGTTAAGCTATCCAGAGTATGTAAAATAAACTAAAACTTACTGACATATTTACTTTCTGAAAGGCACATTAAATGAATTTGAAAACCAGATTTGAAAACCCAGCTGTAAAAGCGGTATGCAAAAGTGATAAATGAGTGCTGAACACCATCCAGATCACATACTTTCCTGTAAGAACTACAGTAAGCAAGTAGAAATTCCACTCTGAAGTAACAACTCAATTTAAATTACAACTTGCAGTTATTCTTCCTGTTTAAGTCACCAGTCATTCTAAGGCTTTCACATAACAGAAAAATACATTCAGTGGGAGTGCAAAACAGCTCAGCATAACAAATACAAAACAATGAACTTTTCAAACATCATTCCAGAGTGCAGAATGCAAAACTTCTTCACTGCCAATCCTAACACAAATCCTCCCAAGCCTGAATCTACTAATCATTTCCACTTTCAGTGATGTTCTGAATGGCTCCTCTACCCCTCTCCACTTTTCACTAGAAAATCCTCCCTCATTATGTTGACTGATTTCTTCAGTTTGCAAGCAACTCAGTCACATTACATTCTGTGCTTCAGTTCCAGGAAAGTAAAGGTTCCATTATAAGCTTTAGGTTTAGTTAATTAGAAGGAAAATTAATTTAAATGCTCTATGTACACAGTGGTGAGGTAGACTGCCTGAATAATGCTCATATACTGTTTGCACCAGCCAAGACCTTACCTTGATAACAGAATGCTTTCTCCAAATATGTAGAGAGATGTATTTCTCTTCATAACCTCAGAACAACAGATGGGTAATGGAGATTTCCATTAGAAAGGGAGTTTAAGATTTTAAGCCAGTAAAATATCCACTATTAGGTAAACATATTGAATCAAAACGGTCCAATTACTTTTAGCTTTATCATTTTCTGATCATTGTGATTTACTCTCAATAGGTATTCAATGATATTTGCTTTAGCAAAACTAATGAATCTTCAAATTAGACTTTTTGCTATGTATTTAAATAAAAACATTAATTTGGACTTTTTTTTACTTTAAAATATATGAAACACTGCTTACATTTTATCTGCCAATGCACTTTTGTCAGTTGTCACTGGTTCCATGTTACATTTAGGATGTCCCTGGTATGGTCAGGTATTGCTCAGCATTATACAAGATTTTCCACAACTAACCACTCTCAACCTACAAAAAAAAAATAAAATCTTTCTTCACAGTCTTAAAGAAGATGACACTATTCTGTAAAACAGATAATCCTGATCCTATTTTCATCAGGGTTTCTAACTACATAGTTGAGAAATTAAGGACTCATTGCATATACTCACTTTCCAAATAATATCCTGCCATTTGATACCATGAGTGAGATTCGCTCCTCAAACAGATGGCAATGTAAACTGTTCGCAACAGTTTCTAGACAGTATTTGAAACAAAGAATCAGGTATCCTTACAGGAAGGCTCTAAAAGTGAAAATACAGGGTTTTTGCAATGTATGAAATCCATAAGGTCAAATTTGGACAGTAGCATGAACAACAAAACGCACGTTCAGAAATAGCCAAGATCTTATTTTGTGTGGGATTCAATTTTTACTTTTTCCCCCAAAACACTACACTGCAGGTTATTACAAGTAAAACAGTAGTAATTCTAAGACGCTGTTATGCAGTATAAACAATTATCAATGGCCTCTCTTATGATTTTTCCAAGTAAATGAACTATTCCACCTCCAGTCAACATCAGCAGTTAAACAATCTACTGAAACGGCAACAATTATCCACTATTTTGTTACAAACAGCCCTTCAATTTCCCTCTTTACCTTATTTGGAAATACAATGAGAAACCCTAGTTTTTCTTAGCTCTCAACTTTTAGATCACCCTGAACTTTGAAAAACCTCTGGAAACACCTGTATTCCTAAAAGGAAGGTGAATTTAAGGGAAACAAACTGAGCCCTTCGATAAGAAGTTGGAATAGCAAGTACACACATTAAAACAAAGCAGAAGAAGAAGCCATAGGGAATATTATGGATACCTAGTGAAATATTTACCATTTTAGAAAAAGGAGGAAGTGGGGTTTGCTGTCTTGCTACAAGACAGGGATACAGAAAACAGATCAGATGACTACTGCTTATTTCAAACTATGAAATACTTAATTGCTTTAGGTAAAAACTAGCACAGTAAGTTTGAGTAGTTTTTAAGAAACATATGACACGTTTGGATGCAGAGCATTTTAAGAATCTGAAGATAAATGACAAAGTAGCCTAATGAAGAAGAGTTAAACAGACTGTAAATTATGTTGGACAGATTATTTCTAGAAAGTCATATTATCACAAACGTGACCTACCTATACATCAAAGAACTGCCAAAGCCTCATGCAAGCAGAAGCAGCTTGGACCAGCTGTCCTTCATTACAGGTTTCCCGCTTAGCTGAGGGTTAGACCCTCAAGTCTCTGCTGACAGATGTTTGAGTAATACTTTATTTTGTTGCTTTTGCAAGAAAGGGTTGAAATGATTGCCTTTGCTGACAGGAATCTTAACAGTAAATTGAAATGCCATTTTAGCTATGTAAGTAAGTAGCTTTGAATCTTCCTCAATTTCAAAGAAATTTCTAAGTAGACTTAAGGTCTGAAGCAGACAGGTTGTTAAAGCTTAGTACCAGAAAGGGCCTCTGAAACCCAAAAGAAAGAGGAAAAAATGCTGGAAGTCTTTCATACTAAGCAGACATCATGGTCAAGAGAACCGAGAGGTCAGTTTAAACGTGTTTATCTTTTTAATGGGAGTTTAAATGTAAAATCATTACTCTTAAGCTAAGGTTGTTATTAAGTTCCCTTTGAAGGGTGCTGCACACAGTTTAAAATTACAGTTTCTGCAATTATGTCAGAGGTAGGCACATTCCTAAGAATCCATCAAGTTTATCTATGTTGTCTTTTTGCAGTTTTCTGTGAAAAATGTCTTGAGTTTCTTTATATCATATAAGTATTAGATATGCAATAGCCTCAAAGGACTCAGAAGAAGCAGAAACCTTCTTCAGCATTTTCAGTTTAAAGGGATATTTAGGTGAGAATTTCTGTTTAATACTATGCTCCCAATATTTTCCATTAAGGATCACAGTTCATCTAGAGCTAACATGCCAAAAAGAACCCAACACTTGACTTAAGAAAGGTAAGAAGAAAGTGAAAAGATAAAATTATTTTGCCAGGATAAATTAAAAGGAATAGGTAAAGAAATATAAATATATATATATACACAAGCCTGTAATTTGGAAAAAGTTCTGAAGATAACAGACATTCCTGAATTCTTGGACTTTTCTTTGAGACAATTCTTTGAAATTTATAGAGTGACACTTTGTTAAGGGTCAGATACCATACTGATAGGCTCACTGCTTTCCAGTAAAAACTTAAAAAAACTATAAGGAAACAAAGTGTAAAAGACAACAAAAAGCTGAAGTAAACTTACAAAATGGCTACTAGGATGAAAATTTAACATTTACTATCCTTTTCAGAGATTCAGATAAGTAGAAAGTAGAAATCTCCACATCTATTGATAAATATCCTGGAAGAGGTGATTATCCTGTAATATGAGAATTTTTGCTGGTAATATTGAGGTTTTTAAGAGAGAAATACTAAAAACATATTAACTGAAAATCCTACCAAAGTGAAAAAATTGCTGAGAAATTTCAATGCCGACAAACATAGAACAAGATAAATGAGACCTCAAACTTTGCAGTGATGGGTTCTGAGTTGATTCTCCCCATCCAAAAGTGAGATACTGGATGTACACATGGCTCTAAGAGGCAAATCACCCCCTGTTGAAAATCTCAGAGATACTGCATTTTTCTATGAAGAATCCAGTCCTCAAACAGAAAATAAAAAATGGAAGAGAATGTGACTTATACAGAATCTCAGACTAACACTTCTCTAAATAACACTCAAAATACTTACCCTAGTTTCCAGATGACCTGTTTATGTTCTGCAAGCACTTTTTTCATATACTTCAAGTTTACTATTTATTTTGTCTTTACTGTTTCACCCCAGTCACGCAATTTATACAAATGCAGTCACAATTTTACTAGTACGTTTAACTACAGCTTCCTTTGGATATTTCCCGGGATTACTGTTTCTAGACCATCACCCATCTTAAGGTTCAATTTCTGCAGAAAGCCCACAGTGATCTCCCTTTTCTGAAAAAGAAAAGCATCCTAAGTAATGTCGAATCTCTACCAATACAATAGGATGAGGTAAAAACAGCAGCATTTTTACCATGGTACTTGACTGATCCTGTTTATTTATTCCCTCTGTTTCTTGCAAATACACTGGAACGCAAAACCTATCACAGTACAGCTGTCTCTCTCTGAAATCGAAGGCATAAAAGGAAGTATTGGCAAGCAAAAATATATTCACCTTACATAGTAATAAACACCATTAATGATTTCTTCCTTACTGAAGCAGAGAAAAATGGATCAGCTTAAGTGCAATGTTACTCAAAGAAGAAAATGCAAGGGTTTAAAGCAATAGGTATGCACAGTATTTATCGCATTTCTTACAGCTCCCGTTGGAATATTTTTCTTTCAAATAATCACAGAACTAATTCTATTTATCCTAAAATATGGCCAGTGCTGATCTTTCCCCCCCTTTTTTTTTTTTCAACAATAGGAAATATGAAGATAAAACTAGAAAGGAGGATCAGCTTTAGCACTGGTAGCACAAGCAATGAGCTCTTTCTTCTCTCTTCTCCCAGACACACATTTCAGACATTAAATGCAAGAAGCAGCTTCTGAAACAGAAAAGCATAGCTTCAGTTTGTAGAGACAGAAAACGTTAGCAGGTTGTGTAAAAGGGAAGTAAAGAAAGAGAAAGGGGAGCAAACCCCTGTTTCAGCTACAAAAATGTTCTAACTACACTTACGATGAGGTCTACATGACATATCTACTAATAACGATAATAAGAGAGCTGAAACTAACTGGGCCCATCCACCATGATGTGCAATAATGCATTTGTCACCAACATCAGGAAAATCTTTCTTATCGAGTGAGTTAATATGTATCTACAGATGCAAGAAATGTAAAACAGCAACTTCTATACAGTTTAAGATGATATTTTTCTGTATCTTCTTTCAAAAGTTAGAAAAAAATGAACAAATTATAGGGATTATTGTGTTTACGCAGACAGCTTTATAGTTTTAAAATTTAAGAATATAAGCTTTTTAAAATAAACTGTATAATTTAACATGTTTATCTGGAGTTCATTTTTCTAAGTTATTGAGATCTTTTTATGTGAAAAAAAAAGGCCAATTTTGTCAGCTTACTGGATAGTTCTTCAGTCTTCAGTGTTTTCCCAAATGTAAAGGCCTTGCTGCAAACCACTGCTCCATTATTCAAAGCTGTCCTTATCTTCTCTATGACTTGCAGAACCGCAGCTAACCTTTTTCCTGATAAGACTATGTTGGCTACTGTTATCTGGAAAAAGCAGAAAACATCAATCTTTTATGGAAAAAACCCTCATAGTTTAAGACTAAACTGTTTACATTACAGCAGACACATCTGTCTACATTTGCCAATAAACTACAATTACATAGAAAACATTATAATTTATATGCTTTATTTAGATGAATATGCTATAGGTTTTATTTGAAGTAAGAATCAACTTTTAATTTTGTAAAATGACAAATATCTGGAGCAACAAAAAAAGAATGACCCTCTACTAATGTAAATGACTTAAAGTTCAAATTTAAAAGCATTATTTTCGTATGAATAGCAGGCTTACTTTTCATGAAACACGATATTATTCCTTAAGTCGCTCCAAATAAATCTTCAATTTTTAACAGGATTTCTATTCAATTTTTACCAGGGTTTGTGTTTTAAAATAGGCAATGAGCCTAGTTTAAGATAGAAATCTTGAGTTCAGGTAAGTCCAAGCTTAACAAAAACTTGTTAGCTTTAAGGTGTTATGAAAAAAACAAAGGTAAGCAAAGATTACACCTTACTTGATTTTCACCATAACCATTAAAAACTAACATTAAACTAAGTTATGTTTAAAAACACTATGAAAAATGGTTGAAACATTTCCCCCTTTAGTTCCCATAGGAAAAAAAAAATACACACAACAATCACTGTGGGATATGTGAGGTATTACAACTTTGTAAGGTGAAGTACTGAGAACACCATTCAACTTTAGATCTGAAATTCAGTTAATGATGTATATGCTGCTGTTGAAGTTGTTAAGAGTGGAGTTATCAACCTAGCCCAGTTATCAAAAAAGCACAGTTAGAGCAACACAGAGATTGGAGTGTTCTGGCCAACAAACTTCCTGGGTCTTGTAGCCTGTGCTGACCTCACCATTACAGCCCTGGTAACAAGTCAAGATCTGAGCTACTCAATTTACTGATAAGCATACCTAAATTACATGAGTTACAGTTACAATTTCATTTCAATGGGCTTGCAGTGAGAAGACCAAAGATCATTCAGGCTAGCTTACTCCACTAAGTACATCTGGGCTTTAAGCATCCATATTAAAGCTCGCTCAGGCAGACAATAATAAAACTCAATTCTTCTCCCTGCTCCAAACATTAAATACATAAGCATAACAGAAATAAATACTCTTAGCGTATCTGCTATGACTCATGCTGTGACAGAAATGCAGAAGATACTGCAAACTGAAGGAAGAGCTAAATGAGTAACCAAGATAGCTGAAATGAGGTGGACTTTAAAAATTTAAAGTTAGGCATGGGTGTGTTGCTGAGGGTCAGCACAGGTCTGAAAAGTCTGTTACCTAATGCCTGAAAACCGTTTCTGGTATCTATGCAATTTTAAATAACCTGTCAAGTTAAGTGGTTTCTCATTTACAGGTCTGTGACTTGTACAACAGTGAAGATAACTTGCACATTCTGTCCTC
This sequence comes from Tapera naevia, assembly GCA_033556795.1. NCBI lineage: Eukaryota > Metazoa > Chordata > Aves > Cuculiformes > Neomorphidae > Tapera > Tapera naevia. Next base: position 7,327,525 of record JAUMJJ010000172.1, on the reverse strand, counting down.
ACATTGACTGAAGATCTACCTATGAAATCATTCACCAACGCAATATTACTGTAGTGGGACAGTAGAGGTTAAATAATGTGTAGCACTTTAAAAGCCTGCAAAAAAAAATACAGAAACAAGCTTATTATACACTAGATAAGGTTGGATTAGAATGAAGTATATAAATAATGATATCTGATAATGAAAACACTGAGAACCTGCAGTGGTGTAGTTTGATTATCTAATACACCTATCTGGTCTGGTCCTGCAGATTTTCTCTTTTTTTCACTCCATTACAAAATTAAATAGTTTAGAAAGCATTGGAAGGTATAGAAGATGTATTAAAGCGATTGAATATTGCTAATTCATTGATCAAAGGAGAATGTTTCCTGTGCATTACAGAGCTAGGAACAATAACAGTATTTATTAATTGTTACACTTACTACTAAAATTTATTAATATATACTCATGTAGTCGTGGCTGTATTTTCAAGAAAGGAAAAGAAAAATATAGACTTATACCAGAACATACAACTCCAGCTGTCCAAAACCACCTTTGAAAAAAAAAAAAAAAAAAAAAGAACAATGCGTTAGTTATCACAATCACCTTGAATACAATGATATCTGTGATACTAGGTCTGACCTTATAAATATCCTAAAATGTTACAGCATTCAAACTACCACAGCAGACCTAAAGAAGGTTGGGAAGAGCCTCTCTGAGGAGGTACTATAATGAGAAACAAAGTACCAAAGTATTCACTCACCTCATAAATCATAAAAAAGGTAAATCAACCTGTGATAGTCCGCAGAAAGACAAAAGTGATAAGCAATGAATATCATAATGCAACAATATCACTGCCTGTTACTGCCAAAGAGGATATCCAAGTTCGCTTCTGGGTACCCCTAACAGCTTAATCCTGTCTTCTCCCTCCTATGTTGCCTTGATTTGTGCCTAGCCAATTCAGTTTGACCGAAACCCATTTCTCTCTGGTCTTCCCCCAGCTGAACTCTCCCTGTTCACTCTGTCCTGTGTGCACAGTTTCCTGACAAACTAATTCATTAAGGTGGACAAACACAGGGTCAGAGCAGAATCTCACAGGGAAAAAACAGGGCTGCTATTTTTGGCTTATCAAAAATTACATGCCTCCAACAAGCTTCAATGGTGGTTATCTAATTAGAGCAAATATTCCCAAACAAGGCTTGAAAGCAGAAACTGTCCTTATGCAGCAAAGTAAGTAGACTACCTGAGATCTTTGAAACTCTGCCTGTGAGTCAGAGACCCTGACCCTGAATAGCTGTCCACATAGCTGTTGGCAAACATACCAATAAAGAATTCAGATTACAATTTGCATTAAATTTTTATTGAAATATTATCATAAATTAATATTAACAATTACAATGGATTATGTCTTTTTTTAGACAAATAAAAATCCTGTTTCACCTCAAGCCTTCAACAACCATGCATGCACTGGACACAAATTCCTCCTTAACCTTGCTGACTATGTTCTGAAGCAATGAGGTTTTGGTATTTTTCTTTTAACAGAAAGTTTAAAGAGTTCTAATGAAAACATGAAAAATGCAGATGGGATTACCTAAATCCTGGAAGCAAAAAATACAACAAAAAATTCTATGAACAGAAATACCGACTCCAATTCCAACCACCTCCATCCAAACAGATACAGCTTCATTTTTTTCTGTTGTCCTTCAGTACAAAATAGAAAGACATCGAACCTTTTCATTTTTACACCACTGTACACCACCCTCCCAGTTTTAGAGGGGTTCCTGGGTGGAAAGTCTGCTGAACTTCTGAGAAGTCTAGGAGTCTGAACCACCTCCCTTCTTCCCGCACAGCACCTTTGATAATTAGGTTGTAATCATCATTTTGTTTCCTTGGTCATGGAAAGATATATTCCATTCTTTTATCAATATGATCATCGTACTATAGTGTATTTTCCCTACTCATTTGAGCTGTTTTAATTTTAAATAGTTCTCAGTACTAGTGTACTTTTAATTAAATGCACCCATTTGTATTTTGTGCTGCTTGACAAAAACATTACATTGTGAACTAAACTTTCTAAGCATTACTTGAATAAAATATGTCCTGCTGACACCTGCTTTTTGTTCATCCAGATCCTTTTTCCTACCTCCCTGATAGTTTCATTTTTATCTCATTCAGAAGAATCTCCTGCAACCAGGAAGAACGTCCATATTCTCAGCATACATTTTTCAAGGCCATAAACATCTCTAGAAGGACTTTAGTTTGCTCCTTACTCAAGACAGCTCCTCTCCTTAAGAAGTGATTCATGATGATTAATCTAACTTGTTGCAAAGATGAAATTGTACCTGTATAGCAAAGCTCACAAATCTTTCCAGAACACCTACAGATCATGGCAGCCTCTTGTATTTTTAGATTAGTTAGTGCATATTTATGTCAATCTTTTAAGTTGGAGGGAAGTCTATCAGAAAGCCCACAAAATCAAAATTCATAAGTATATCAAAGTTATGCCTGTAACAAAAATAATTTCACTTGAGACCAAGGTCATGAAATCAACTGTGAAATAACTATAGACAATCTCTTTCAGTGGCCTCCCCATCACTGGAACACTTGCTTGTTTCCTTTTTTTATGCTAAAATAACATAATCATTGTATCCCTTTCCCTCTATAGAGGTATGAGAATATTTTATACTGAAGACAATTTGTGATCAATGCATCAATACAGGATTATGCAAGTCAACAACAGCTTCAAATGAAAAGTTTTAACAGGTTTTAATATGACGTTCAATCACAAAATACTTAAGAGCAATAAATCATTTGCTGGTACATCTTCATGAAAGAGGCTATATGCAATATAGAGAACACAGAAATGTTCCAACAGTGTCATATGAAAAAAGCCTACAGAAAACTTGAGTCACTGGATTTAAACTGCTATATCACAGCTTAAAAAAGGAATCTGACAAAGAATTCAGGCTAGTAATCTCCCACTATATCAGAACCCATTTTTTGTATTTCACACAAAAGCACAACCTCTTTATCTGAAATTATCACACCTGTCATCTACTTCCATAACTACAAGAATCTGGAGCTTAACTTACTACTAATACGTAAGCTCAAATAAGTTCATGAACTTACCCTTTAGTTCCTTCCATAGGTCCCAATGGAATGGTTTCAATTAAGAGAACTCTTAAAACCAGACTACATTTTTCCATTAACTTTTTTCCTAAGTAATTCTTAAAGTAGGCAAAACCACATAATACTCTCAGGAGGAAAACAAGGGGAAGCACATAATTTTGCAGTTGGACAAAGTAGAAATAAAGAAGTTGCTATAAATGACATGCAAAAATACAGGGATAAATATGACATGTGACACCAGATTGTATATTGGTATGATAGGAAAGGCATAGCACATTCAACTTGAACATGCACTGCTAAAAATAACTGGAGTCCTCACGTATATTAAAACTCACCTATATAGATAGTAATTAAATGCTTTGAACTGTATTAATTATATTGCCTATATTACCACTTTACAGTTAAGAAGTTGAGAGGTTTCATATTTTCATAATCTAGCATGATCGCTTAAATATTATTTTAAATGCTATATCTGTGCACATATGTTTATAATACATCAAGAAAGTTTTCCAAAAATATTCTCTGAGGATTGGGTTTGCACCTGTGTGTATACGTTAAGGTCATTTTACATTAGCAACAGCGGAGGTTTGGGCTTTTTTTTAAACAGAGTGAAAAATGTGCCTCTAAAGCCACAAAAAGTGACCAGGGTGAGGGGTGGAAATAAGAAGCATGTGTAATAAACAGAGTCATTTTAACACTTGAAAGGTGACCCAATTCCAAAATGTAGATTCCCTTTAATCTTATTCTCCATGATTTTATTCAGACACATTTGGCCTTCCATTCAGTCAAATCAAACTCAAAGTACACAAACATGCAATAAACAAGTTTTCATGAATTACATACATTGGGACTTTGCATAGGAATTCCTTCACTTCTAGCTCAATACGGACTCAGAGAAAGGATCCCTCAACAGTAAAACACTGACTTGACCCATTCTCCCTCTTGCTGCCCAGTTACTTGTCATCACAGAATGCTGCCCCAGCTGAAAGTTCAGACACAAACGTTTGTATACAATGATATAAGCTGGATCACAGAGCTGATGTGGATGGAGGAAAAAAAACAAACCAACCAGCACCCCTACAACATATTTTCAGAAGAGCATACTTTAATCACAGCAGTTACAAAATGCAGTTCATAGTATCATCAGATTGGAATAAGCAGCAGTGAAAGGAAATGCCTTAAGCTGCAAAAAACTTTAGTTTTGAAGAACTATTCTCAGCTTTCATGGAAAGTACTCAAGGCTCTCTCTAACTGCAGTTCTGTAAAACCTGGTTCATACTTCAATGTTCAATCAATGAAGTGCAGCAACACCAGGTAAAAGAACAGACAAACAAGTGTGAAAGTTAATTAAGATCTTGCAGTATGTTTTAGAAATAGAACTATGTCTTTGACTAAAACACCCTGAGCCATAATATTCTTTGATACTGCTTACACTAAAAAGTAATCATTATAAATCTAACATGGGCAAAATTATATTTCTGCTGATTCTAGAGTCTATCATCAAAATTTATTTTGGTTTATGGCACATGAAGCTTCTTTCATGGATGGTAAACTGGGGGAGAAAACAAACACACTTATATTAGAATAACATTGCTCCACACTACTGCTTATTATTGTCAACTTATAATTAGAACAGTTTTCCCCCAGATAGTAAAAACGTTTCAGTTCTGAAAATTGAGAGATTTTCTCCTTAATGGAACTGATTTCAAGACTACAAGTATTATGTATCAGGCAAATTTAGAAGAAAGTAAAACTTTAAAAAACATTTTCAGCCCAGGTTTCTTCTCCACCATGTTCACTGCTGGACTACAAACTGAATTGAACCTGACATGTGATGTGAGGTTAAACCAGGACAGAAACATATAAAAGAACTCCAGGAATAAGCATAAGATATTTGGATATAATTATAAGGAATTAGGACAAACTTAGTAATTATGGCTTTGAGTTTTGAATACACTTCCAATGATCTAAAACAATTCCAAGTTGAGCACAAAAAAAAGGAAGTAACTGAACTAATTCTGTCTCACACCTAGGTATAATCAAACTTGAGTGAATTGCAATACTATTTCAGTATCAGATCTTGCACAACAAAAGTAACATAATAAAGAATATATTCATAACTACAATAATTTTCTTAGTATTTATGACTTGGAGCACTGAAATTCCACAGCATGTAGCAGTATATACACAAACTCAAAACAGAACTAAAAGATGTTATCAGACTGCTTTTCAGTATTACAGATTTGGGGTGATAGGATTCTTCTTATGTTTCCTACTGAAATCAGAACGTGCCATAAAGAAGTTAAAGTGCACACTGATGTTTGACAAGGCAGAGGTAAAAAATTCTTCATGGGAATCCTCTAAGTTTTAATAGATTTCAGAATCCTGCTAAAAAAAAAATCAAGTTAAACAGTATATTTCTGTAGAAGCTTCAGTTTTAGCATTCTACTTCTTTAATGCAATTACACTTTGTTATCCCAATAATGCATACTTTCAGCTACTGAAAACTGAATTACACTATTGATGTTTAAGAAATAGAGTAGTCAAAAAAATTAACTACAAAATTAATAAAATGTATTTTTAAACTAATAATTAAATTCAGAAGCATTAAGAAATAGCAGTAGTTTGATTAATGATTCATAATCATAGAACATATACCTTGCATAATAGGAATTTCTTTCAAGTCATTTGAGAGATCTAGGCATGATAGAAACTATAGTGAGGAACATTCCCCAGATTATTTAATTTGTGTTTTGGAAGGTATCTAACATTTCCTTTCTCTCAGCAAGATCCATCCATGCAGAAATGTAAATGTAGAAAGTAAACTCTTTGACTGTTGTGACTGTTGTGACGAAGTAGCACTGCACCAGTAATTATTAAAAAATTGTTGCTATTTTTAGTCATGATGTGTATTTCACCAAAGTAGTGCAATGCTGGGAAGTTTTACGGAGACATACACTGTTACCAGTACTGTTTCAAATGAGAGAATCAAATTAAAAAAAATATATAACTCAGACATGTAAACAAGGTTTGAATGTACAATTAGTATTTTTTTTCAGAAGATGGTACTATCTTCCAAAATCAAATTTCATTTCAAAAAAAAAAAGAACAAATGCAAGAGGAAGGTCTTCAGAAATCCAGAAACAGGAGAAGCAAAGCTTTTAATTACAAAGATTGAATCTCCTTATGCAGAGAAAAAGTACTGCATTTAAGCTTCTGGAAGAAGGAAATCATTGAACAACTCTGGATTTTCAATTTTGTAGTACTAAATAGCCACAATATTTAATTGCACACTTACAGAAGGATCTTCTCCTAATATAGCATCTATTAGATGCATTCAATGATAAATCCCTGTAACTCGAATTATTTATATTGATTAACCCTTCTAATCTTTGCCATAACACTGACAAACCGTAGATTCATTGCTCTGGTTCTTCCCATGAACCCTATCAAATATCATACATAATAATTACCTTAAGAGAAAAGCCTCTTCAAATAAAAGGCAAAAATTAAAATGTAAAGAGGTAATAGTTCATAATATTTGATAATTATTGGTTTAAAGCAATAAATTTAACTGTATAGGAATACACTGTTTTCCTACTTTAGTGATTACTTTGTATAAAGATTTCCACAAGATGGTGCTGTAGTCATATTTTAGAAAATACCACCTTTTTTTCTGTTGAATTGGTCTAACATTTAGAAGAAAACCTCATTTAATTTCATTGTTAAAATAATTATTTGCATGTTATATTTTCAATTAAGGAGCAAAAGATGTTCATATCATCTAAAATTCCAGGTTTTATTTATTTATTTAGAAACAAGTGGAAAAGTTCTATTGCAAAAATCCAAACTCCAAAAATCTTTTTAAGTGAAGTATTATAGTACAAGAAACCATGATATGATAGATTACCATTACACAAACAGTAACAAATAAATAAATCTAATCAAATCTCACACATCTCTGGTTTGATTATATCATGTTTATGGAAGCCTTACTCTAGCTATGCCTCTAAAGAGAAATTTTAACAGGGCTTCAAATCATAAAAATGTTGTGTGTCTTTGTATACTGGATGGACTCCATCTGTGCTGCTGGTCTTAAAACGTGTTGGGTAAAAGCACTAAAACACTCAACACACCTCTTGCAGTCAAAACCTATGGACTCACTTGCACATTTTAGTGTTTAGGATTAAACTGACCCTCACTTTGTCAGTGTTAATAGAAGCCATAACGTGCTGGCGCTTTCCAGCTCAGCATGAAAACTTACATTTCAATAAAAAATAGCAAAAAAGTAGATATTTAAAATTGCATATTTAAGTTTTCATTAAGACTTACTCAACACTACAGATGGTAAGATAGTAAGTAAGAAGGCCTCTTGGGTGCAATATGCAAGTCCCAGCTGGAATGCTTCCAACAGGATGTAAACCGTGGTCTCAAACTTGGACTTTAAAAAACATATTACTTAGCACACTGCTAACAAATGTCAACACAGAATACACTGCTATAATGACTTCACTTTACAAAAGTTGGGGGGAAACTATCTGAATAGTTTTTAAAACCAAAAGTCAGGGCTGAGGGGAGGGGAAATCAATACAGAGATGCACTAGAAACTATTTAACCAAATGAGTAAAAGCACTGGTGATAATTAAAATTTGATAAATTAAAAACTGAATGCTGTACAAACATACACATTTGTTCTGATATCTATAACTCTACAGAGATCAGTCTGAAGATCTGTACTTTCATGTCTTGTCAGAGGTCTTGCTTGAGGTTTTCAACAATTCTGAGGTTTCTTCAATTCTGAAAATAAATTTTGTTTATACACATTATACAGCCTATTAAAATGTTAAGAAATAAACTGACTTGCCCTTAACTTTCTAATTAATCCAAATTATTAACAAGCAGTATGAAACTTTAAGTTCCTCTCATTCCCCCTTCTCTTCTGCAATTGTTTGGTATTTTAAATGCCCACCTCATATCAATAAACCTTAAAGGATACACAAAGAAGTAAACCATGCAATAAATTTAAATCACAAAAAAAGGCTACAGTTTTTTTCATGCAAGCACTTCGAGAACAGAAATCTCTTGCTAAAGAAACATTATACAGTAATGCATTTCTCTTCAAATGTAACAAATATTTCTGACAAAAAAAACTGACAGATCAAGACTTGTATCAAATAGACCTTAACACAGTTTTCACAATGTTCCACTTGAAATTAGTTTAACTTTTCCTTAAATAATAAAAAACAGAGTTTAAGATATTGTAGTCATTTTTCAGGAAGAGGATTTGCAAGTATCAGGGAATTCCTATAAAAAGATAAATAATATTCCTATTCCTTGTCAACCAAATTCTAAGCACTCTTTAATCTCTAGTTAATACTATAAAGAATTGTTTCTATTGCTTTTGAGAAACCAAAACAGCGACTCATCCCACAAATACAGAATCATAAGTGGATTTATTATCCAGTGGAGTCATAAGGAAATGCCACACCTGAAGTAGAGACCTTTGAGGTTAGAAACACATATGTAGATTCACTATGTGCCTCAGCCCAGTACAACTCCCGCCTGGTAAATGAATTCCTGCTGCCCTTTTACTTACATTTTACTTATCCTTTCCATTCTTCGCCTTGTTGTGTCCTGCAATTTAAATGCAACAAAGTTACCCAACTCTTCAAAGCTAACATTCTTCAGACAGACTTTCAACTGGAAAAAAATCATAGAGAAATTGTGACTTTAAGCACTGTTCACATACCAAAAGGATTTTTATGAGACAGACCTAGATGTAGTTTTGTATAGTTTCCTTGCTTTCCTAGTACTAGTATATACAACTAAAACTAATGCTTACTTGTTCTCTTGACCTCAGAAAGAAAATCAGCTAAGCATTTGCCAGTTTTACTTACCTTTGAAATGTCTGTCAGACCATGTGAATTAATGGTCATGGCTTTGGGAGATGGCTCTGTGGATAATAGTGAACTATATCCAGACAACTGATGAAGACTCTCTGGCATCTCCTCCTTCCTTTCTGTATCTATGGAGAAATACTCATTTTTAGGTCACCTTTGCCTTTTTGCTCTCTTATTGCAAGGTCAGCTATCAGAGAGCTTGATTTATACTATGTAATAACAGAAGAGAACGCATTGTTTAGAGATGGAAAAAGAAAAACTACTGGTGAGGCTCCAAAATACGTTTCTCATTTTCTTAAAAAAAGAGAAGTGCAGCATACTATGTACAACACATACAGGAAAAAGGAATGCTACCTTCATCCTGACCAACACTTAAGTGAAATCAACACTTAAAGTCTAATTACTGGGTCAAACATAACATTACTCTCAAACAGTTTACATTATTTTTATGGTAAACTGCCTATTCAAAGTTGCCTTTATTTGTGCTAAGTAACCTGTTTTATAAACAGCAGAAATATAAACAAAGTCATCATTATCTTGTGTAGATTAATATTTGTATCAAGCTCTTGCTATTTCCCTACTGCTTTCCCCATTAGGATAGGTTTATCATCCATCCAGCAGAAAGAGGCCTTACTTTCACATTGGGAAGACTTTGATACTCTTCGCAATTTCAGAACACTATTGTCAGGGAAAAGAATTTGCTATTTAGAAAAAGAGAAAAAGCACTCTAATATCCTTACTTTTATTAAGGAGCATACCTTTGGAACATATTTAGCTACACTAGTCTGTATGTAAAATTATTTTAAATCAATTAACATTAAAAAGTGTTTCTTCTGTAAAGCTGTTGTTCCTGAAGCACATTAAAACCAAAAAGAGCATCACAGCATTCCCAATACTGTACATCTCAGAGTTAAGACTGGCTGCATAGCTTCTATGCCTAAAATTTTCTCAACCATATTTTAGAAAAACAGGAATAATAAATTGAGAATTCTAGAAATCTGAAAATATGACAATTCTCTTTTCAAGACCATCAGCCTGCTTGCTGACTATGAAGTCTTCAAGTGTCAGTAACACATCACTGAACCCATGAAAAGGAATAAACATGTTGCAAGCTTTCTAAGGTTTCCAAAAAGATCCCATTTCTAAGACTTCAACATTAAAACAAACTTTGACATAACTACATTTCCTAATTTGGATGGAAACCAGATTACTGAAATCCTCATTTAATTTCAACGCAATAAAACTAGATGAAAATGCCAAAAAGTGAGAATGGGAAACAATATTCTTACTACTGGTGGTAGAAAAAATAGCTGCCATAGAGGAAACAGACCAAATTAGTAAAAATAATGATGTAAGGTAAGTGCTAAAGCACTACCATTGAGGAAGAGGAAAGAATTACTTATGGCTTGGGGAATGTTTTTCTTTCTCATTTAAGGTTGTTTCATTTACTTCTCATAGGTTATCAAAATTAAGCTGGAAATGGAAGAAAAAGATTTGGTCTTGCTCTTTGAAATAAGAAAGTTTAGTAAAAATACTTGTTGGGTATCTACTAACAGCTTCAAGACAGATGAAACTATGCAGAAAGGTCAGCAGTGATTTCAAAAACAACGTGGATTACAAAAAGAAAAAAGCCCTAATTTGCTCCGAGCCCTATTATAAATGTAAAATCAACATCCTAAATGTGACACTATTTTAATTAAAACAAACTCATGACAGTAAATACAATTCCTTTTCTGCTTATGAAGACCTTATTTTTATAACATTATTACTGCTTTAAAATGCAGCTAAATATTGGCTTTCACAGCTTAATTAAATTTGCAGCTTTGAGATTTTTAGTAGGGCTATGCTATGTATTTTCATTAATGCTTTAAAAACTACTTCAGTAAACAAACTTTCTAAAGAATAAACTGCAAACATGAAATGACTAGCAGGTTAATTTCTAATTTGCAGCATGTATTTAAAGTCTGAGGTTACTAAATTGCAATTGTCTACTTAAAAATGCTATTGTACTGGAGGTCAGCAAGAAGCTTTCAGCATATGACATTAATTAAAAAGAATATCATGAATACTCACCAGGAGAAACTGGAATACTACTAGAAGTACATTCTTGACTTATATTGCTGAACTCTGTAGATATATCTCTCTGAAATAAAAGTTTATTGTATTTTAGCCATACACCCTGTTTAAATCACCTTTTCACTGAACAATACCAGCCAGATATGTTGACATTGCACAAATGTTTGGACTAAAAAGTCTTAAATTTCCACACACACATCACATTAAAGAACTAGTCTATTTCAAGGGGGCTTTTTAATATCAGTATCACTGTTTGTAAACAGGTCAAAACTAGGTCCAAATATAGTACATATAACTTAAGTATGAGCAGAATCAGACTGTTCTTGGCCTGTGCTAACAATTACATCTTGATATAGGTTGCCGTTACCTTAATAAAATAAGCATAACTTCTACTTCTTTCTCATATTTAGACATGTGACTCCCCAATCCTAAAAAATTAACCTACAGATGAACTGAAATTCATTCCACTTAAAGGCTTAGAACTGAAAAGCATATTTTAAGCTAGTTTCCCAGGCTCCTAAATGAGAGGGCTCTTTCTTGAGTGGTTCTCAGTTTAACTCAATCTAGCATAGTAAAGGTTATTCATAAACAAGGAAACAAAATAAAGGTTGTACTAACAATAAGTAGTTTTGAGTGCAATTTTCTAATTTCAGAATAAAAAAAATCCAACGTTCATATACAACATATAGACTTTTTTTCAACAAGGAATTACTGTTATTATTTGAAATCTCAGCCTTTGGTAAAATACATCACTTTATTCACATACTTGGGTATAATATTCCCCTATTAACTGATATAACTACTTGAGTATATAACAGAGGAATAGGCACTGTATGGTAAGAAGTTGGAAAAAACTGGAATAATGGATACCGCTTAAAAAAATAAAATGTAGATATCTGCACTGACTACTTCTTCTCAATTCCTTTAATTGAAATGGATTTGGTAGCTTTCAGACATTCCCAAAGCTAAATGCACAGCTGCTGCTACTTTGGCAGCAGCAACAAGACAGATCTTAGAGTGTTCCTGCTATGTTGGCTAGATGCCAAAAGTCTCTAAAAATGCAAAAGTAAGAAGAAAGGAGTAATTCTGAATTGCTTCTATATCTGTGAAGCACAACTTGGATGGAATTTCAGGAAACAAAGAAGCAGCCAATTCTCTGGCGCAAAGGACTATTTCTTGGCAGTTTTCAAATGCCTATTACAAAAAAGTTCGGGCTTTCAAGACCTTTTCTAATATAAAAGCCAGCTACTTTTGCTTTGAAAAGAAGACATACAACAATGCCACATACAAACTAAATTCAAACTTGTTTCGGCAGATGAGTTCTTTCAGTAAAAACAGTACAGAAATATAATTATCTAACTGGAATTTTTTTATATAAATGGTAAGTATTTTCCAAATAACTATTCAAAATCTTTGAACAACTACAACAAATGTTACTGAAATAATAAGAAACCAAGTTTACAGAAATAACAGAACAAGACTAGCCTGAAACACAAGCTTTCCCGTACTGCCCCTGTCACAAATGCAACAACCATCTCTTGAAGAGAAAACACTTGAAACATGAGAAAAACAATCTATGGTTGTTCAGCTGAAGGTTTCTTGAGATTGCCAGCAGAATAAAATATTACCATTGATGGTGTTATTTGGAAATACGTCCACTGATAATTAAATTACAATATCCGTAAGTGACTTCAAATGGTAAATCATTGGAGCTATTACTGAGCCGAAACTCTTAAAAAAGAAGTGATTGAGAATGTCAATCCTTATCATTTGAGCCACAGCCTTTAGAAATAACTTGGTAATCAGTTTGAGCACTTCTCCATTTCAAGATTTTCCGTAACTAGCACACTGTGAAGGCATACAAAAAACGCTGTCTTGTATACAACTGCTAGCGACATCTTCAAATTTGCAGGGCCAACACACTTGGAGTTCCTGGTTACAAGTAAACTCAACATTTTTACAGCTACAGAGAAAAATGCAACACTGCTGAACTATTTTCCACAAGGACTTTCAACTCCTGGAAAACATCTGACAGTATCTGAAGGATACGTATGAGATAAATATTCAAATACACTATGAAATTGAGCATGTGATACTTAAATTTATGTTATGGTTCATTGCATCTCAAAATACTTATATCTGTACATATATGAAATTATTTAGTGTGCAACAACATGAAAAATAACAAGAGCCTTAACGCAAGAAAATACTTGATTTACTCTGATAAATATGCCAAACTCAGTCACATCCGCAGCACTTTCACCCATTTGAAAATGCAATGAACATCATGGACAAGATACAGGAAGTGGGGGGAGGTGCAAAAACAAGGAATACCATTGATTAGGCTAGAAATTTCAAAGAGCCGCAAACTAAGAACAGGATAAAACAAGAATCAGATTCTCCATTAATCTTGTATTTTCTATTAAGCATGCCATCTATTTTTGTCAGCGTTACATACAATGAACACTTCATCTTCCAAAGGGATTATCTGTACCTGATTAGAGTTTGGAGAATTAAAAAAAAATATTCAACTGTATCAACAGCAACAATACTTGCAGACCATTATAAGAAATTGAGAATAATGTAGACCACAATAAATGGTGAAACTCTCAGCTACAGAAACATCACTTCAGAAACCTCCTTCTACAAATTTGCTAGGACATAAAAACATACAGACATTGCTAATGAAAAGAGGCTTAGCTACACCTGCTGTTCCCTGCAAGGAAACTATTTCCAATGGAGACCTTAGCTTCATAGAGCATGGGAAAACAGGAGAACTTAACACTTAAGAAAAAAATACCACCAGAACCAGAAAGAGCACTTTCATTCATATCACATCTTCAAAAATAGTGGAAAAACATATATCAAGAGGCAGGAAGAGCAGAAAGAGGCTGACACTGTGCCTAAGCAATTTTTGTTATAGAACAAAAAACAGAAGTCAACATACCTTTTTGGATTGCAACAACAGTTCCGTTTCAAGAAGCAAAACTCGAGTCAACAAGTTACTCCAGTCCTTCTCATCTATAATCACCTTTCCTTTCAGTTTCTCTTCTAAAACATGTAGTTTATCTTCCATCCAATCTAGCTTACAAAGCTTTTCCTGGCAATCAGCAAGCTGACTCTTCAGGAACTCAATCTCAGAATTATCTTCTACAACCTGAATAGATGGATAAGTATACAGGGTCTGTACTTTCAAAACAGGTATAGTTCATCATTTGATCAATGATGAATTTTTCCAACTTTTTTTAAATAATTATATATTTATTAGCTGTATGCTCCTTAAGTATAACTATCTTGTTAAAACATTTATTCCTTTAGAAAAGCCCTATAAGAACAGTTAAGAACACATGCAGATAGCATTTTAAAATACAGGCTCTTACTTGTTCACATTTAACTTCCACATCATGATCTAGGTACACTTCTTCATTACCTCCCTGTGTTGGAAGGGGTAACGGATGAAGGTCACCACTAACTTCACTTCCCCAGTGCCGTTCTACTTGAGGCTTCTTTTGAGCATGTTAAAAAAAAAAACAAAACACCTCACTGGTCTTATTCATTACAAGAACATTTCAATTCATCAGCCAAGTAACTGACGCAAAAGACACACTATCATTTAAGTATTTATTTAAATCTGTCAATTTTATCCCAATTAGCTGCAAAACACAGAAAGCAACAGCAGACAGCTTAACTTAAAAAATCACAGATATGAAAGAACCGTGAAACAAATATATGCACACTTTACTCTATGTACCATGTACCTTGATTCCCTTCCATGAACAGTAATGGAGGCATTAATATCCTCTCTTATTGCAAGGGCTGTTAGATTCCTAAGTGTGAATTGGTAGTGTTATGGTTTGAGTGACAGGGAGGTAGAAATCTCGCTGTACATATTGGTATATTTATAGACTGTTCCAACAGAAAACTTCACTCAAACATTCAGGAAAAAATGTAACTAAGAAAATTAGAATTCTTTACTGACAACTGTCAGCAAAATAGCCCTACTGGCTAGACATTTCATTTTCTTCAAATGCTTCCCTTTTTCCCTTAGAGAGAACAAAACGAGACAAATTTGGCTTTTCTTTCCAGGTGAGTGAAGTCCTATAATCACCACCTGCCACAAAACAGAATTATCCAATAATGAGTAACCCAAAATTACTAGTTTTGTGCAGCATCCTAACACTTGCAGATCCCTAGATTTTTCAAGCAAAGCTGAAACTCCTCTTCCAGAGAATTCTTAATTCGCTCACATACATTCCCATTCAGCTCTACCACTGAATAACCAAAAGAGCCACATGTGTCATTCCAAATATTTTCTTTGTGAAGTTTTCCTCACCGTTAAAAGCCATACTTTCCTTCTAGACAAAAATCACCAACATTTGATAGGCAGTCATAGTCCTAAGTTTTATATAATTTTCACACCCTTTTAGCAGAAAATACTAGGAAAGTTGTCCCTACCACAGGCCAAGAGTAGCATAATGCATAAGATCAAGTGTTACAGTTGTAAAACCAAAGCAAAATGGAATGTTACATTAAGAAATCTTTGCTGAAACAGATTCAGACAAAAAAAGGGAAAAAAAGGTTTTCAGAGCTACACTGAAAACACTGCAATGTTAGGCCAAACATACTTTAATCTCCAAACAGGATGTATACTCCTTTTCCAATTGCATCCTCACTTTCATATTCATTGATATAATTCAAGCAACAAACGACAGTACTAGATCACCATGAAGACTTTGAGATCAACTACTCAACAAATAGAGAAGCAATATCCTTTGTATTTCAGCTATTATTTCAGTAACCACACTTTGCAGGGGAGGGAGGAAGTGACCTGATCAAACATTAAAAGCTAAACGAAAGTACGTATTCCAGAAAGAGTCTGACTTGTTACAAACAAGAAAGCCTTTAGACATACAATATAAAAACCATTTTCATACCTGTTTGGAATTAAAAGTATTGCCACTACGATCAGTGAGGACTTTATCACAGTTTGACCATTTAGAAGATCTGAGTTTTTCCCTTGTTTGGGACTTAACCTTCAAAGTGAAGAGAAGAAAATATTATGCTTCTAACATAGGAATATTGTATAGCACACACATAAAAACATTTAAACCTCTGCAGGACATTAATGTCTAAATCAGAAAAAGATTAAGTATGACCCAAATTTACTGAGAAAACAGAGATAGAAGTGAACACCATATTCACACGCTCATTAATGCCTACACAAGGCTGCATCAAAGGTGGGTGCAAAAAGAAAAGACAACTTGCGTGACAGTTGAAAGACAAACAAATATTGAAAAAAAGTAGTTACGTCCCCAAAAATGCTTTTATTAAAGCATACACCAACAAAAATAATGATTTAACAATGTAAACCAAATATGATTAATGAAAGTCATCAGATTTGAGATGCATACCACTGAAACACAAGTGTTATGTTTTAATTAAATGTTACCAGAACTTCAGCATATCAGATGGTTTTGCAAAGTCTACTGAGTTCATAAACATTCCCCGTGTTGAGAAGTATAAAACAAAACATATCACTTACTGTAAACACCAAATGCTAGATTTAACTCCATTCTAATATGGTATTGTTTATATACAAAGCATTGGCAGCTTCCTGTCTTTTATATATGTGATAGCACTCAAAGCAGCTTACAACATAACTTCATACTAGTTTTCCCCTTATTTTGACTATCAGTGGCTGCATATTCAAATAAACTGGTCTTCAGCTCATACCTGCAGACTTCAGCATGTCAAAAGAAACTTCTCATAATAATCATTTAATCAGTACCTTACTCAAGTTACTTAATTCGTTATGTTTTTTCACCACAGAGTTGATAATGTCACAAACGATCTGCATTTTTCTTTCCGCAAAGCCAAACTGAAGAAACTGCTGTTTTGTTAAAATTGGTTTATATTGAAATTGATCTCGAAGAAGCTGCAACAAAGTAAGAGTTTATTTCACTTTCAAAAACACTTGATTTCTTGTAGAAATGGCATGCTCAGGTTCTTTTTCTACAATGTTTTCCTTCATTTAGCTCTTCAGCAGTTAAACCTTTTCTCATTTGGTTATTTATATATTCTCAGCTGTTTCTTCTAACTAGACTTTCAACATTTCAACCTCTTTCAGAAACATTTCATTCACAACACTCTTGTAAAGTTTAACTCAGTCTCAAGATTCATGAAGTGCATCACTGCAGACATTAACATTGAAAAAAACTAAACAAAAACTTTCCAAAGTGAACGCACAATAAAAAGTTGTATTCATCTCAGCAAATGCGTCAGAGGGCTAAGTAGCGTTCCCACAGAGCCTCTTTGTAAAGGAATCTCTGTCCTGGGATGGAAAACTAGTCTGAATAAGCTAGTATTCGTTAATGCATCAATCTACCTTTTATAAAAATGTCTTTATGGTTATTTTTAATGACAGTTCAAAATTATTTTCATTCAGTTAAGAATTTCATTTAATTCCAACTTATAAATTGTTAAGAATTGGACTTCGTATATTAATTTTTTCCATGGTGTTTTAAAATAATTCTATTTCTTCCCTGTGTTGACATTACAATTATTGAAGTACGTTGTGATTTTTTGCTGGTTACAGTTATGATTTCTTCTAAGGTCACATCTCTAAAACATATTGTGCAGGAAGTATTTCAGTATTCTTCACAACTAGCATAAAACACAATAATATTACCGATTCTGTGACTGTCTCAAAATGGATATTTGACTAACAACAACCAGCCTTATTTTTATTAAAATCTACATGAAGACTTGCCCCCCTTACTACCCCGCTTAAATTCTAACATAACTGCAACTTACATTTACGACCAAAAAATTTCACTTTCCTTTAAAAGTCATACTAGATGTTTATGAGGCCATACTCAAAACTGTATTTCTTCTACGATGAACATGAAGACAAGTACCTTATAAATAGCTTCAATAAAACGCAAGTCACTCTTTGCTGTGAGTTCCACATCACATTTTACCAGAAGTTCTGCTACATAAGTTGAAAAAGATGTAAAAGAATAGCTGATGATAGGTAAAAATGCAACTGGATCGCCCTTTACTAACCTGTTGAG
Source organism: Tapera naevia (assembly GCA_033556795.1). NCBI lineage: Eukaryota > Metazoa > Chordata > Aves > Cuculiformes > Neomorphidae > Tapera > Tapera naevia. The sequence continues at coordinate 7,309,368 of JAUMJJ010000172.1, read as the reverse complement.
AAACAGAAGTGCTTTACACAGCAGAAGATAACAAAAGCTTTTAATTACATTTAACTTGAAAGGTGTTATAACATAAGTAGCATATTATAGCCAAGTATCTTTTTCATTTTAAGTTTTTTTCCCAAGCACATCTCATTTATCAATCTTTCCTATTACCTGTAAAATGCTCAACATAACATGTTTGTGACTCTCATAATTTTACGTCAGGTGTAAATCTAACCAGCATTTCCATCTCAATAGTCAACATATTTGGGGTTTATTCTAATCTGTACAAGATGAAATTTCCTGAGTAAAGATTTGTTAGTACTTACAAAGAAATTATTAGGGTGAGAAATAAATCAAAGAAAAGAAAAAAAACAGCAGAAGAAAGAAGAGCAAGATAGTAACACACTTCAGGATTATTATAAGGATTGCTCAGTTCATATGTACTAAACCCCAAATTCCCATAAACATATGCTCTGCTTACTCATCACTGGATGTAGTGCTAATATTTGTATGTATCTTGTTTACATATCTCGCAGTCACCATACAGTAGCATAAATTAATTCACACTAACACTTACATTGTATAATCCACATCTCTAGGATAATTTACCAAGCGAAGTCCTTTTTCTATCTTTCTTAAACTTCCCTTAAGGTCTCCTGTTGCCATTATTCCAAATGCTATGCTTCAGATTATGAAATAAATGCAATGTAGCATATTCTCCTCCTTAAAACAAAAAAAAAATAAATATGTAAACAAAAATTACAACATGCAACAGAAATATCACTGAAATTCAAAGGGCTTTGCTCCTCTTTTCTAGATACTACTATTTCCAAAGTGTTACAACACAGCACAGAGCTAGGGCTCAATACCAATCAGTACAAGTCATCATCTTCATTCATTCTAAACAGGATCAAGTAGTAATCCTTAATCCGATCTACTACCCAAGATCTTTAAAGATAAAGAACTGGAAGTATATTAAGAATTTAGGGTTGGTAAAATCCACTAAAACTGAGTGAAAACAAGTGTCTTCACTGTTTCAAAGGAGAAGAAACGTGACAAGTAGTGAAAATCTTTTGCATCCTTCAGTTTAGAATGCTTCTTATTCTTGTCTTCACCTGGTCCCAAGCGCACTGGCCAAAAGAGCAATGTTTGGATGTGTAAACATCAGAAGACTGGACTAGCAACCCATCACAGAAAATACTTATCTGTTTAGATGATCCATTAAATTAACTTAGAATTGTCCAGGGGGGAAGAGGATAACAGACTGTGCAGGTATTTCAAAATAGGTGCAGGTTTAGGATGATAACCAAAAGGTCCCTGTTTAACTTCTATGTTGTACCACACAAGTTGAGAACCCACTTTTAATTTATTTTGGGCTTCACTTCACAAAAGAAAGACTCATCTAACAATTCACTGCAAACTACAAAAAGGTGCCTTTCAAGAAACACCTTCAAAGATCAGTACTAACCATAAGATTAAAGAACCTTGTCTCACTCCATTGCTTCAAAACACATTTCTACTTAGAGATAGACTACAGTACTATTTACTGTATCTTGCAACCATTTATTAATAAGCAACCAATATTAGTTCTTTTCCAACACAAAACTTAAAAACACAGACTGGGTCATAGCCCAGCTCTTAAGTCACAATTGAAAACAAATGGCCTGCATCTTAGCACTGTGGACAGACATAGAATTTGAGAGAGTCCATTAGCAAACTGCAAAACTCCATGTTTTTTGAATGGTTCAGAGAAAAATCAAGGAGGAAAAAAAATGGAAAAAGTTAGTTAAAAGTACAGAAGTACAGACAGTTGACGCTTGCCACAAGTTCTCCTTCCTCGCATCCTTGAGACCTGCTTGTGAGTAACTAGCTTAATCCTCCACAGTAATTCCCCAAAAAGCCTTAACAAAATTAATTATATCAATTATAAAGTCTTAGAAATTTACTGTTCTGTTTTCTGCTATAACCTGGGAGATAACTCTCTGCCTCTACCTTCACTGAATTTCTTGTCAGAAAAGCCTGTCTAAGCAGCGACGAGACATTGCCTGACAGCCTATACATGAAGACAGTCTCAAGATACAGTTTTCTACCATTTCTCTTGCTGACACGAGATTCAAATCAAAAGAGTTTGAAGCTGTATTAATTGGTCCTACTCATTAATGCAATTAGGTTTTTTGAAAGAAATATCCTTACCACACAATTCACAGTTAAAGCTTGCACTCAGTATGGTCTAGTTTTGTCTTTTTTTTCCTTCTTGTGCCTCTATGGTGCTTATATAAGCAGTCTTCTAGAAGATTTCAATCTTCATGTGCTCTGCTCTTGCTGAAGTATTTTCTTCCTGTTTAATTATTATGATCTTCCTCTTTAATCATTAAGTTCTGGGTTATTAGTTGTGCTAAATATAAATACATAACAGTCATTGTTAGAGGCTAGGGACAATTTAATCTCAAGCATTTGAAAATCGTGGCAGTTGTTCCTCCTGCATAACCTTACATAGCAATCTGCCAATTTAACCAGATCTCAAGGCAAGTCTGAAAGAGTCTGACATAAGTCTGAAGCTCTAATCTGCAATGCAAATACTCATAACAGACACTCTCAAAAATTAACCTAATCATACAGGCTGTTTACAGAAGTATCAACAAACCTTTCCACACTAGACCTCCAAGATGCCAAAACTGACAACTACGGTCACTACAAAGCGAATAGCTCAAGAGATCATAAAAATAACAGAGTTAAGTTACTACAAAATACTTCAACATCTTGGGAGGGTGAACATTGTAAAAAGTGGCACGCTTTTCCCTGTAGGAATTAATAACAGAACAGTTACAGAAAGTTGGCTATTCAGAATGAAATCAGACAAGATTAAATAATAACCTAGAACTGCAAGTGGTTTAAAGAAATAGTCTCAAAATCGCACATGGTATTCAAAGAACTAAGGAATACCAAAAAAAAAAAAAGAAACAAAATCCCCATGAAAGTTAAACTTCACATTGTAAACACTGTCTTTGAAATACGTAACAAAAAAAGACTTATTTCTTCAGATTCTAATTACTCTTCTGCATGGGAAGAGGGGGAATGGAGGGCATGTAAAAACATCAAGGACAAATACTGCACTTGGCTATTGTGCCAGCTGTTAACTGACATGCTGCATAGCACACAGGATACACGCGAGTGAACTGCTCAAGGAGCTGCATGCTGCAGGCCAGTTGCCCTGAGAGCCATCAAAACACCAGTGGAAAAAAAAAGCGTAAATGTCCCTACCACAGGATCACAGAATGACCTGAGCTGGAAGGGACCCACAAGGGTCAAGTCCAATTCCTCTCCATGCACAGGACAATGCCAAAATTTATACCATGTGTCTGAGTGCATTGTCCAAATGCTTCATGAACACTGTCAGGTTTGGTGCCATGACTGCTTCCCTGGGGAGCTGTTCCAGTGCTCCATGCTCCGAGTGAAGAGGGTTTTCTTAATATCCAACCTAAACTTCCCTGACACACCTTCCTGCCATTCCCTCAGGTCCTATCATCAGTCAACAGAGAGAAGAGATCTCTGTTCCTCCTCCCTCCCTTGTGAGGAAGCAGTAAACCGCTGAGATTCCCCCTCAGTCTCCTCCTGGCTGAACAGACTAAGAGACTTTAGCCGCTCCTCATACAACTTCCCCTCTAAATCCTTCACCAGCTTTGTGGCCTCCTCTGGACACTCTCCAGTAGCTTGATATTCTTTTTATTCTGCGGCGCCCAAAACTGCACAAAATACTCGAGGTAGGGCCGGTTGCACTCCTGGGCCCGCGCCAGCGCGACGAGACAAACTTCTCAGAACCGAGGACCGGGCCGGCTCGCCACCCCCCCTTCCTCAGCCCTAGACCAGCGGGAGACTGGGCCTCCCTGAGAAGGAAAGGGGTGACCCTGGACCCGGAGCCGCCTCGGACCGCCGGTCTCTAAGGGGGAAGGGGGAAGGGGGGGTCAAACCCCTGCCCTGACAAGGACGATGCTGACGCTCAACCACGGTGGGGACCCCCTGCCTCTCCTCAGGAACCCCCCAATCCCGAGTCTCCCCTCCGGAACCCTCCCGCCCGCACCGACTCCCACCCTGCCGCGCGCGCCGACTGAATCTGCCGCCGCCGGGCCCAACGGTCGCTTCCGCTTCCGGCGCGCCCCTCCGCGGTGACGTCACTTCCAGCAACAACAGCGAACGTCGAACCTGCCAGGCAGGGAAGACGGGGCGGCGGTGGCCGCTTCACTGCGTGCCGGAGGGGCCTCCTTAGCTCCCACCACCTCTCCCCGCCGCCAAGGCCCGCCCAGCCGCTTCCCGCCCGGCGAGGCTCCTGCATCCATTCGGGCCGGAGTCGTCGCGGCGGCGGTTGGACCCGAGCTCGCACAGGTACGGAGCCCCCGCGGGCTTCCTGCAGTGGGGCGGGCGGGCGGACGGACGGGCGGTGCGACCAATAAGGAACCGGTGCCGTCGGTGCGGGCCAATGGCGCGCGGGAGGCGGCACCCACGGGGCCAGGCTCACCTGTGCCCGCCGCGAAGGGGGGCGACTGTGCTTCGGCTTGCCCCGGCCGAGGTCCGGGCACCTCACTGGGTCCCGCTTCTTCCCGCGAAGGGGAGCGGAGAGGGCTTCCCGGGGGCTCCCGTCAGCTAGGGCGGCCTCAGGAGGGAGGGACTAGCTGTGCCTCTGGGAGCCGCCAGCGTCGTTGCCTGGACTCAAGTGTGAAAGACTGTCACGTTAAGGGGGATGAGGAGGCCTCGGTTAGTAATGTTTCAGGAAGGAACATTTTCAGAAATTCGTGTTTGCGAAGCAGAAGCTGTAGGGCTCGGTTACCATAGTGCAGAGGGACTTTATATGGAAAGTTCATGTTGTGTTTTATTTCGTGGAATCATAGAATTGTTTGGGTTGGAAGGGACGTTAAAATCCACTCAGTTCCAGCCCCCTGCCATGGGCAGGGACACCTCCCACCAGACCAGACTGCTCAAGGCCCCATCCAACCTGGCATTGAACACTTCCAGGGAGGGGGCATCCACAGCTTCCCTGTGCAACTTGTGCCAGTGCCTCACCAACCTCATCTTGAATAATTTCTTCCTTGTGTCTGATCTAAATCTTCCTTCTTCCAATTTAAAGCTATTCTCCCTTGTCTTATCACTACTTGGCCTTGTAAAAAGTCCCTCCCCTGCCTTCTTGTAGGCCCCCTTCAGTTACTGGAAGGCCACTGTGAAGTCTTCCCAGAGTCTTTTTTTCTCTCCAGGCTGAACAACCCCAACTCTCGTAGCAGAGGTGCTCCAGCCCTCTGATCATCTTCACGGCCCCTCTCTGGACCCATTCCAATAGTTCCGTGTCTTTCTTATGTTGGGGATTCCAGAACTGGACACAGTCCTTCAGGTGGGGTCTCGCAAAAGTGGAGTAGATGGGGAGAATCACCTCTCAGAACCTGCTGGCTTCGCTTCTTTTAATGCAGCCCAGGATTTGATTGGCCTTCTGGGCTGTTAACACACATTGCCACACATTTAATAAAGCGGAAGCCAGTACCAATACAGCATTAATCTACCTTATGTTTAGCTTTCAGTATTATGTCATGCTCTTCAACACTGCAAATATTTTATTACTCAGTAACAAGGTAATATGAAGATGATGTGAATAAAATCGAAATCAGGCTCTGATAGTTTTATCTACAGCTAGAACTTTCATAAGTTAATTACAAACACTAGCATGAATTACTGAAGCCCATACCAGAAATGAGAATGAAAATAATGTTGAATTTCTGTAAAATCTTACTAAATTGAATACAATACACGTGACTACAGTTTCTTCACAACTGTGGCCTTACCTGGATTAAAGGGTGAGAAATGAAACTCCAACATAGACCTTTCACATCAAGAACTAGATTTGTTTGAATATGTGACTGAAGAAATTAACTTTTCAGCTTCCCCTGAATGGATCATCAGCCAGCTGCACTTGTCTTTTGTCTACTTCCATCTTGGTATGCTGCTTTTTTTTTTCCTCTGTAATTTCTCTAATTTCTCCATTTTTCTCTCACAATATCCATAGCTTGTTTGTTTCTGTTTATGTAGAACAGTTTCCATTCATGTCCAACCTTTAACAGTTTTAAAGACTCATTTTAATTCCCTGTGCTAAGAGAATATAAATAATGGCAAATACATATCAGATCCTACCAGACCAGGCCATATGTTTCTTTTTTTTTAAAGTTAGCATCAGGAAATTGCAGATTCCTGTATGATCACTTACAGTTTTCTGTCATCATACCAAATGTTGAGAAAATAAGATAGATCACTAAATATAAACTATTTCTGGTGGGATTGAGACAACATTCACATACTGAATTAGTATGATTTATCATATTTTAATATTTCCTCTTGGTAAGTACAGGTGGTTACTGAAATTTGAGTTGTAGCATTCAGAAATCTGGATAACTGACAAACGTTCAGGATCTGTTCTATTACAGTCTGCAGCAAAGTTTGACAAAAAAATAGCAGATATCGACAAGTAAGATATAGAATTCTGGTCATAAAGTTTTTATGCTGCTGTGCCTGATGTTTGGGGTGCTCAGAATCAAAAAAGTGAATTCTTAATGCATTATCACTGAAGACAGAAATAACTTAGAAGCCATTCCCAAGTCATTAAGCATTGTGATAATGTCAGTCAGCCTAATTTTATGTGCTGTCTACTACTTGAGACATTTTTGTTTATCCTTACATTTTATAGCACTTCATTGACTCTAAAGAAGCTATTTTTATTAATTTTTAAAGGAAGTCAATATAATAATTCCAAATGCTGTGATGGTTAAGGCTTCTTAAGATATGTAGGACATACGTAATGTTTGGTACTGTTTGCAGACGCTTATTGTTAATTTTGTAACTTTCAAACATAGAAATTTTTGGGAAAAGTCTTGTAGGTTTTTTATGGTTTTTGTTTTCAGTATTTATTCATTTGCTCTATTGGAGGTTGATTACGTTATCAGCATAAATATGACAAAACTCACTTTTTTCTATTCAGCTCAGTCCTGCAGTTTTATTTTTCCAGTGTGTGCTGAGTCTGTTTTACAAATATTTATAAAAAGCTGTCAACGTTTAATTTGTTTTTTATGTCCAGCAGGCTCGCAGATGGGTCAGGGACTTTGGAGAGTCGCTAGGAACCAGCAACTGCAACACCAAGGGTACAGTGGACAAGGCTATCTTACCAGAGAGCATGGTAGAAGAATAACAACTAACAACGTTTCAAATACAAACCATCGGAAACAAGCCCAAGGAGGCATTGACATCTACCACCTGTTGAAGACAAGAAAATCTAAAGAACAAGAAGGGTTCATTAACCTGGAAATGCTGCCACCAGAGCTTAGTTTTACCATTTTGTCATACCTGAATGCAACTGATCTCTGTCTAGCTTCCTGTGTCTGGCAGGATCTCGCTAATGATGAACTTCTCTGGCAAGGGTAAGCAGAAAAATAAAGTATCCCCTGAACATAGTAAAAATAATTATTGAATTTTAAATGTGTCTTAATATGTTTTTGTCATTGTAACCTTAACAAAGGTTCCCTAAGTTATATGGAATTTAACATAGGGGGAAAATGAATATAGTTTAACAATTTTTTAGTTTGGATTTCTAGTTACTATCATATCTTAGTGGAGATGACTACATACACAAGTGTGCGTGGTACAAGTATACATGTGTATTGCTCTACACTTGGTGGATGCATCATTGGCAAAAAAACAAGGGGTTGTCTTCACTTCTGTATTAGCTCAAAGCACATCTCGGATATTTATATTATTACTTCTCTGAACATCAAACAAATATCTAGCCTGAGCAAGCAAACCTATTCAGCTGAAGCTCCAGGAAGAAAGGAATGAGAATTCGTCTGCAGTATTTGTCTTAGAGCAACTTCAGTGTAAGTTTTTTTGAAGATGGTGACGGAAGGGTGAAAGAAGAGGTCAGTTCTGCAAATGTATCAAGTGAAATTTCTTCAGTCTAACAGCTGAAACACATTTATATATCATATGCAGAGTTTTTATGACCAGGAAATAAAGAAGCGCTCTATCAAATAAAATAGTATAAGATCAAAGTTTAATTAAAAATATTTTCTTTGATATTTAGTATATTTAGTGTTTTGTAATGCTAGTAAAGACTTGTAAAATCACACGGTATTTAGAGTAGTTGGTCAGCACAGCTTCTGTCTTCTTTCACAATGTATTCTCACCCCTTAATCTGTAATGGTTGGATTTTTGTTAAGGCCATGTTTCTTTTCATTTCATTGTGCTGTACATTTCTTCCTTCCTCATCTATGTCTTTGCTCCTCTGCAGTTGAATTAAGTAGCTTCCCTTCCTGTCATGCTTTATGAACTGAGCAATAGGATAATGCAATTATAACTTCTTAGTTCTGCTGTTCTCCTGGCAGGAAGCAGGAATTCTAGTGAAGATCCTGCTAAGCTTCTAAGTTTATGTATATCAAATAGTTTGGCAGTAGATTAAGTATGCATTGTATTTTACTTATCTCTTTGTATCAAAACCACACTAAATACAAACGGATTCCCTTGACCAAAGCTTGAAGGTACTAGAGTTTCTTAATTGTATGCAGTATATAATATTAACGTACAGGGGGAAAAAAATACATATTTTTCTCAGAGTTCGTTCTGGGAAATATCTCAGTTGTTTTATGTGAAATCTTCCCAAATAATACACAGTTTAAAATATGCATTTTGGTAGTGAAAATGGGTCCTGATTTAGAATATTAATAAAAATCTCAAATTGCATAATCTCTATAGACATCTTAGTCTTTAATATTCCACACATATTGGGTGCAAGCCCTGTGGCTGCAGTTCTGAACTCGGTTTGAATAAGACCTAGGTTCTTGGACTGAAAATAAAGTCTCTCCCATGTCCTCAGTTACTAGTTGCTGGTTCCTAAGCATTGAGCCTAATTATTTACAAAACACGTGTTTTAGCAGAGCTACAAGTTCAATAAAGACTCTAGAAAACAGGGTGCTAGAAAGTGAAAGTTCAAGGGAATTTCAGATGGTGTATTCAAGGGATGAGGGACAAAAACTGATGAAACTAAGATACAGAGTCAAGGTGGCATAAAAGGGAAAGAAACTGAGAAGTGATGAAAGGTATAGAAGGATGGGGCTGGACCAAATAATTAGGAATGTTAATTTAAGAGAAAAGGTCAGACAGTGAAAGCAGTGAGTTATGAGTTATGGCATATTTTTATGCAGATGTGGTGTCCCACTCACTGCACAACTGGGGCACAAGAAAAACACAATTTTTTAAAGTTGTACTGCTGCAGGAGAACAACTTGTCAGTCATCCAGTGTTCAGGTACTAGGAGTGCCAGAGGTATCAGCGGTGTCGATGTCGTTATGATGCCACCTACTGGCTTATGTTTTGAGAGTGCATTCAAATTCACCAAAATCTATGCGAGAACAAAACAGTATTAGTATAAATGAAGACTAACCACACATATGCAAAAGGCTTAATAACTCATGCAACCTATTTCTAACTTTTCCTATAGTTTATTTGGCTTTGAAATGTTGAATACATTTTTTTTCTGTAAAATAGATGAAATACAGAATATAATTTTGATAACAGACTAATTCTATTTTCATAGGTTGTGCAAATCCACTTGGGGTCACTGTTCTATATACAATAAGAATCCGCCTCTAGGATTTTCTTTTAGAAAATTGTATATGCAGCTAGATGAGGGCAGTCTCACCTTTAATGCCAACCCTGATGAGGTAAGTGAACTCTTACTGACAGTAATAAACACTTAAAATAATTGTGATTGTTGTTTTATAATTATAACCCTATTGAAAGCCAAGTTTTAATTGGTGTTTTACTGTAGGAATGGTTAATACTAAATTACACTCCTGTGCTGATCTTTTTTTTGCATATGGTACCTGTGCACGTCGTTTACCTGGCTTGCCTCTTTAATGCTCTGTATAGCAGTCTGACCCAGGGATGCCAGAAATTCATAACCATGTATTGACTTAGGAGTGAGGCAGAGATCATAACTGAAGAGATAATGGTGAATTTTAAAAGGAAAATACACTTACATAAATTAAAATGCTATAATGCTTCTACAGAGTATGAACTTGATCCCACTGCAGTTAAAGCAAGATGAGGAATAAAGTAACACCAATTAGTTCTATGACAATTATGATTTTTTAAAGGATTTTTAAATATTTCCACTATCAAGGAGCAGATCTTGAAATATTATGAAAAAGATGTACTGCTGAACTGGATGTTTTATTTGATTTCTGTGGATGTTTGTTATGCACAAACATAATCTGTATTTATAGTATATTACAACAAATATTTATTTTCAAAAATACCCAATGTCAAACTGAAAGGCTTCCATTTATTAACACACATAGCTAACTGGAAAGGTCAGCTTCTGCTTTTGCTGTCACTTTTCAAAGAACAAAGAGTTTGAAAGTAGACTATTTTGACTGGGAGATATGCAATTAATGCCCAAGTGACAAAGAGAGTCTCTTGTGTACAAAACCAGACTCCTGCTTCATGTTTCCTAGGAAAAGAAGGTACACAATACTGAATAAAAGGTAGTATTAACTTCCTACATGTATATATAGACACACAACAAAGTGGTAATTGAATAAATCCAAAGCAGGAAAAGAATTAAGAGAAATGAAAATATATGCTTGTAGGAGCCAATAGTTCGCTCTGCTGATATGATACAGAAAACATGAACTTGTGACCATGGAGTGAAATAAAAAAAGCAGTTGTGTGAATCAATACAACAATGTGATTTTGTTTACTTTATCTCATACTCTGCTTCATAAAGAAAACTACTATTTTTATTAGTCACAAATTACAGTATTTTGTAATTTCTTTGGTAGAGCTCTGCCTTGAACTGTGATACGCGGTGCTGAGATGTCTTATCAGCACTTTACTGCTTGAGTCATTAGTACTGTTTTTCAGCAGGATTTTAGGGAATTTAGTAATAAATGAAAAACATTTCAAATGCAACACAGTATTTGGAGAACTTAAATATGTTTTCAAGAATATATCAAACTTGAAGTGGTAACGGCTTTGTTCACCCAAATTTTTCATTGTCTTTCTTTTAATATCATTTTTCACTTACTATCTTAGTTTATAATATGCTCTTATGTTCCAACCTAATTTAAGATTATCTTGGTAGGTTTAAAACATTTGGAGCCTTCACAAAACACGCTGAATAAAAAAATTGTTATCTTTAAAGGAAATTAAGATCTGCAAAGTACTATGCCTAAATTAGGTATTAAATTTTCTATGCTACACTTATTTCTGGGTTTACTATAGTTATATTGTACAGTAGTAGTACAGTCTACTTCAGGCCTATTGAGAGATGAGAACCTCAGGATATCTCCTAAGGGCTTCTGTTCCTCTCTCCCTGTGGAGCACCATAGCCTGGTAGGAATCATTGAGGGCTTTTGAGTTTCAGGAGAATTCACAAATACTATTGCTTTTATTGTTTACGATTGTGACATTGGCAGAATTATTCTTATAAGGACACTATGACTGGAATATATACTATGACATTCCACTACTACAAATTGCATCTCCGAATTTCCTGCCAAACTCTGCTTTACATTTGATAACAGACCTGATCAAATTACTATAAAAATAGGAATACTTACAGCCACAGGAGCAAGATTCTCCAAAGGACACCGCCCATGTCATGAAAATGGGTAACCAGGCTCCACAGCAACAGCTCCAGAGCTAGCGGTGGCTCACGGGGTAGGGAAGAGCATCTACTCATTTTGTGGTAGGATTCTCTGGTTAGCCATTGTTGTGTGCATGGTGTTGTGATATATGCTGTAATTTAATGTATTGATTGTGTGCATGAGCTTGCATAATTCATAGCAGGTGCTCACATTCTGGTGAAAGGATGTGCTTAATCACATTACATGTAGTTGGAAAGAACACTCCAGTGCATGTTTGGTTTCTCATGTTTTTTTTGTCGGTTGCTGGGTTTTTTTTTTTTCTTTTTATATGGCAGTACCACTGTAGCCAAGATTTTGGAACTTGATTTTTGTTTCTTTGGGGAGAGGGGTGATTTAGTGTTCGTATTAACACTTGAATATGAGTGTTATGTTGTTTAATCTGCCTATGTGGTCTCTGCTGAATTTTATTCTAAGGAGTATATTGCGTACTTGAAATGTTTCTCAGTGCTCATTTCATGTCTCATGCACTTATGACTCAGAATTTGTAAGCAACCAGAAGTTATTTCCCACTGTTTTGTGTATTGTTTCTAACTCCCTACAAAATATTTTCTCAAGTTTATTACATGGATTTTTGCTATGTAGTTAAAATTGGAAGTAAAGGTGGAAAAAAGAATCCTATGGATAGAAAAGAAGATCTAATTTTTGTTTCGTTATTAATGATAATGATTCTAAACTGATTCTGTGTAATAGCATTTATATTTACAGATCTGTTGGAATCTGGACTGTACCAAAACTCTTAGATTTTAATGTCATGATTTCCTTATACTAAGCCTGGCTTTCCACTCTTCTGATTGTCTCGTTCATTACCAGCTGCCCTTAGTTTTTGCCAGGGAGATCAGTTTTCTGACCTTTTCTTGATTGTAGATGAATTGTTAGTGACTTACATAAAACTACCTTGCCTAACTTTTATTTATAGTCTAGATGATGGAATATGTACTGTGCTCTGTATTTCTAACTAAATTTTTTAAAAGCTTATCCTATTTCATAGTGGTCTACTAAGCAAGCCAATTTTGTGATGCATTGATTTAACTGTTCTAAGAATATTAAATGTGTATGTTGTAAAAAGAAGTTCTTTTGTGTGATTTATCTGAAAACTTGGACTGGGCCAGGCAACTGAAGCCTTTTGAAAACTCTACATTAAAGTCAGAGAACTTTAATCTTGTAAATTATTGTAAATTATATAGTTAAGAATTCTGTGTAACATGACAATATTTCTTCGTTCTGCTTGTGATTTCTGCCGTCATAAGTGTGTATCACTGACACTGTACTTTAAAGACAGACAGTGAAAGAGACACTGCTTGAAATGTATGTTCTATATCGTGTCCACATTTGTCACCAAATGACTTGGTTCATGAGAAAAGAATCTTAAAAATTTCTATTGAAGAATATAACATCAGTACAATGCCTTTTGTTCCATGAGATGCACCGTGAAATATATTAAGATATTGCATAGCCCTAGAAAAATGGGAAGAAATATACCATACATGTCTAATTATTATCTACTAATAATAGTTAGCATTACCTAGAAGCCCAAATTATAGTGAGGCCGTACTATGCCAGTTACTGTATATACAGAATGAAATAACAATCGCTGGCCTCAAAGAATTTATTTAAATAATTAAGCTAGTATTTAAACTTCAATTCCTGTATTTCCTGAGCATTAATTTAAGAATGTTTTAATTTGGTTAGTGATGAAACTCATCTTTTCTTAATACAGTATAGGTTAGAAAGAAATCAGCATTTTGTGTTGATACTTATATAATCCTACCAAAATGTAAAAGCATGTAACTCACAGTTATAAATCACCTAAAAGTGTTAATCTTCTACTTATGATTTCCTTAGTCACCTTTTGCAACTATTTAAGCCAAACAAATAGAGCATGTGTACAACCATGTGTGTGAATTTTGAAATTTCAAATATTAAGTGAAATTTGTCTTTACTGACAAATGTATTTGCCATGTATTTTCCTACACTACTTTTAAATGTCCATTAGGTAGAAATCTTCATTGTTGCCCAACTCTGACTTTGCAAACAATTCCATTTAAATGTTAAAAAGATAAATCATGTATATGAGTAGAAAAATACTGATTCCAAAATTTTTATGTCATTAACTTAGAATGTCTGGTTTGCTTTGTTTAGATGCATATCTAAACAAAGATGTCAAAGACAGCTACAAAAGCTTTAATGTTGACTGCTGTACTGAAATGTTCTGGAAGTACTTTTAGCAGAGATGATGATCAATGCAGAAATGAAACCAATACTGAAAAAGAAAACTTTTTGATTTTAGCTATCCTGTGTGAATATAAATGAATGGAAAGGTTCTTGGGAACAAGCAGAAAGCAAGCTAGGAGTATCAGTGCTGTCATGGAATAGGTTGGTAAAACAAGCATCGTGTGACTAGAAAAATAATGAACAACTGTAAAAAATAATGCACTGAAATACAGCAAATTACTTGTGTTGATATTTATAGTTATGATTTTTTGCACATATAATTAAATCAACGCTTTCATACATTAAGATTTTATCCAGACCTGTTTGAAATTCAATATTAACAGTCTTGCCACAAAGGCAGGGTATCCCTAAGGCAGCTTTCCTAATTCTTTGGTGCTAGGAACATGATAATGACAAGCAGTCTCCTCGTGTAAGTTAGGCAGACACAGAGCTACTGGAAATCTTGGCTGCTCTAGTGTTCACCTCACTACTCTTCAAAATCAGAAGAACATTCCACGTGTGCTCATCCTGCAGTGTTTCCTAGGTGTTGAAAAGACCTCTTCAAACCTGATAGTGCCACAGATCTACCTACATGACTTCAGTCAAATGTTTCCTAAGAGAATCACCAGTTGACTGATAATCTTAGCATAGGTTTTAAGAGTGTGTAGAACTGCTCATTTCAGCTAATATACCTGCCACAAGCAACCAATTTAGCTACCAAAAGTGATTTATTTGAAGTGTGGGTTCTGAGAGGAATTCAAGGCAGTGTTTACAGTGTTACACAAAGCAGATGCAATGACAAGCTATAAATCTTTTAAATAAATTTCATTTGCTGTGAGCCAGAATTTAAGAACATAAAAGAGAAACCAATTTTCTATTGTTGCAAAGTATTTGTGGTTGCTTAGGAAGAAATGAAAAGCAACTAAAACTAAAGGCATGCGCTGAAGCATATTTTATGTATGCCCTGTTTAATTGTGAAGATGAGGAAAATGAAAAATGAGACTGAATTCACAGAGAAAAATGTTTTCAAGCATTATCTGTGATGTGGAGAGAGAGATGGAATGAGAGACAGAGAATAAAAATGCTTTGCAAAGACTTGGTAGCCTATCAGGTGAAGTTACTGCATAGACATGAAATCTAGTGCATCAAAGAAATTATTTAGGCATTTACTGTTACAGATAAACCAGCCTATTGTCTGTCTTAAAGAAGGTGTTGTTTTCGTCCTGTGAGGTATTTTCTGAATATGTTGCAGAAGTGTTTGTTAAATAATTGCAGCAGGAGCACTACTGAGAATTCCATGCTAGGCTTCAGTTTGTATTTTGTTAAGCAAATACGTACTACTGAAGCAAATGCACGTCTCATTAAATCAACATGTATAAAGAGGAGGTGGTCTGCTGCTAGTCTTGTACAAATTGCCACAATACTTGAGGAATTAATATGTAGTTGATGTTCATTTTGATCTATTTTTAATTTCCTATTTAAGTAGTTTCTTGAATTAGAGCTAACCTTGTATTGTCTATCTATCTAGATCAACTTAGATATGATCTAATTTGTACTTAAACGCAAGCCTGTAGTGTAAAACATGTTACATTACAGGCCTAAATAAAGATTCTTCTTAAAATTGGGACCTAAAATTGCAAGGGTTTGGGGTATAAGACCTTTGGGCTTTTATTTTGTTTTTAAAGCATCCTTGTAACTAAAAACAAAAAAAGTTTGCTAATTAACTGCTGTTTTCTACAAATATATAAGAAAAAATTATGGACTGGTAAAACAGCTAGATAGTATTAAGGTTCTTGTTGGCTTTTCCTTTGTATTATCGATATCTTAAGTGTAGATTCTAATTTCTCTTTTGCTTGATACAACTGAGACTTTGCTTTACTAATCCACTTCATAAAATAACTTTCCAAATCTGCACTCAGTTCTTTATTCTTTTTTTAAGCAAAATTGAAGAGCACTGGGAAGTTGGTTTATACACTGAATGACAAGTTGCCCCCACATCTTTATTGATGTAATGTAAACTAAAAGGGCAGACTTGCAAAATATAGTGAACTCTGTTAATAGAAGATTTATGAAAAATAGTTCAGAAGTATTTTAAAGGTGATTTAGGTTGTGACCTTGGTACGTTATCCTGTGCAAAAATGCACTATCCTATACATTTTAAATTATTTGAACATTAGGATATAGTAAGGAAATACTATACTTAAGTATTGTAATGCTTCTTTGTAACAAATGCTCAGAACAACTTTCAGCCCTAGCCAAATTGAGTTGAAATTAGTTGGGTAGTTATTCTTAGGTTTAGATTCTTCTTGTTGAAAAGCATGAACATTTTAAAAATCTGTTAGGTTGTTTTTTATTTCAGTTTTCATAATGAAAATAGTTCTATGCTCTGTGATATTTCAATGAACAGAAAGAAGGTATATCACTGAAATACTTCTAAATTGAAGTGGGCATGTGTATTCTGTAAGAAATGTGTGCTTGGCGAAGTGTGGAATATTCTGGGAATTATTAATATAAAATATGCACAATTGTTCTACCTTTTTGAACTTTTTTGGTTTAGGCACAGTGTTCTTATTTATGTGTATGCATATTTATATCTGTTGATATTTAGCTATGCTTAGAAATCTACGTGCTTGTTTTTATTTGCATTATTACACATTTAAACAAATGCATTTACTGCATCTATTTGAATGTGGTACATCATACATGTGAAAACATTAATGTTTTAATAAAAGATATTGAATACTACTAAATATATTATGGCTAAGATTTTCGTACTTACAAAAGTTATGAAATTAAAACTTATGGGCCCCAAAGCATTTTAAATACAATTACAGAAGTATGAAGATCAAAGTACTAGTCTACACTGTAAAGACATTATTAAAGAACTGTCATGCTTATTATGGGATTCATAATTTTAAATTTCCCACTCTGTATGTAAAATCTCAACCATAACAATAAATGTTTCTTTGCATTTGATTTGTAATTGTAGAGTGTATTGTGCATGTTGAAATGTGATCTAGAAGAAAATGGATCATTCTGAAAAACAAACCAACTAATTAGTAGGATTGTGCTCCTACATTGCTAAGTAAAATACTAATTTATAAACACATTGTGAAGATTAAACTTATTTATACATATGTATATTTTATCTCAGGGAGTCAACTACTTTATGTCCAAAGGCATATTAGACGATTCTCCGAAAGAAATAGCTAAGTTTATCTTTTGCACAAGGACACTAAATTGGAAGAAGCTGAGAATCTACCTTGATGAAAGGTAATTTTAATTACTCTTGAGACATTTCCTACTCATTTTCAATGCACAGCACCATTCAACAGTATTTGGCTTGTACTGATATAATTTGAAAGATGTAAAAATGCAAGAAAATGCAACTAAGTAATGCTGCTGCCAAAAATGAATAGTTATTCAGTTCAAGTATTTATGTGACTGTAACACTTTAAAAGAATCCCTGAAGATAACTATAACTAGTAAATCTCACATCTTAGGCTTTTACTGTATTTTTGCAGTTCTGGACATAAATTGTTGTAGTGAACATTTAAACTGCACAGGATAATCTTTGTGATATGTGACATTACGATTTCATAGATACTTTACTGCTTTTTTTGATCTGAGGTTTCTTTTTTTTCTATCTAGTATGGTGTTAATCAGAAAAAGGAGTTATGACTTTAACAACTGATGATAGCTTTTTAACTAATGTTGAATTATCTAACCAATATTTGGTTGTCTGATATTTCTCAAATGGAAGTTGCACCCGCTTCCTAGGAGGCAATAGAGCATTCTCTTGGAGACAGCATGAGTTGCAGTAGGGAACACTGCCAGCTTTAGCATGCTCTTCTACCTCCACAGTGCTTTCTTTTGCCCTCCAGCATACCTTCAGGTTGGGGTAGTGCAGTATCAGGAAAAAGGAGAACTAACATGTTGAAGCAAAGTTGAAAGAAGAGGAAAGTAATAACCGGACCTAAATAGGAGGAGCAGTGGGACAGCAGCACTTCTAGCAGAAATCGTCTTCCGCTTCTCAGCCTCTACAACTGAAGGAATAAGAGGAGTCATTCTGTAGCATTATCACCACTGACAGTCTTGTGCTGTAAAACTCCAGATTACCCTTTTCTGGCAACAGAATTAAAAAAAAAACAAAAACATTTAACAGAAGAGATTGCAAGTTAGTATTAGCAAGCCGTACTGCCATTCATCTTCCTTTCATAAACAGAGTGTAATCAGGCAATAAAAATAAAAACTAGGTTTCTAAATGTTGAAACTCTGCTCTTAGTACTGAAATGTTTAATAGAAAGAATAAACATATGAGAATATTCTTTGGTTCATTTCAAATTTGCTTCCAAATTTCTTTCAGACGTCTTTTGCACATCTGTTCATGCAAGCTAGTCTGAATCCTTAAGATGTTCCTGTGTTCAGTTTAAAACATTTGAGAGCATGACACCCTGATGGACTTAGACTTTGAAGGGGTTTTGTTTGCAAATTTTACCTAACAAGCCTGGTTTTATCAAGATACTCCTGTAGCAGCTTGTATTTAGGCACCAAAACGTGTGACAGAATCTGTTCCCTCTACTGTCTTTTTTAATGGCTTTGTCAAACAGAAGCAAAGCCTCTTTGTGGAGTATGATTGAATATACTTATAAAGAAACACAGAATTCTGATTAATGTATATTTTTATAATACTTGGTTACTATTGTAAGTGTCTGAAGAACAAGTGTTTATATTATCTTTGTGCTATTAGTGATAATTTTCCTTTTTTCAGAAAGAAACAAAGCTCATAAACTTATAAAGCTGTAATTTTGTTTTTAAAACGTGCATTTTCATATTTAAACAATTAAAAGAAACTAATTATGTGGGATTTTATTCTGCCAGGCGAGATGTTTTGGATGACCTTGTGACGCTGCACAACTTCAGAAATCAGTTCTTGCCAAATGCACTGAGAGAGTTCTTCAGACACATTCATGCTCCTGAGGAGCGTGGGGAGTACCTTGAGACTCTCATAACAAAGTTCTCTCACAGATTCTGTGCTTGTAACCCTGATTTGATGAGAGAGCTTGGCCTTAGCCCTGGTAAGCAATGAAGAGCTTTGGTTCAGCGCATTGGTCTCTATATATCTGGATGATGCTACTACTGTTTATGATCTATAGTTCTAAAAGCAGCACCTAAACAAGTATTTCTGAAGGTACAAACGTAGCTTGGGAAGGTTCAGTATACAGACATCATCGCACTCAGTTTGGGGGTAAAAAAAGAACCGTATAGATTATTTTCTTAGCTGATAAGTGTGTTCTATTTTCATGTTATTTTTCCTTCACTTTTGGCTGTGCTTAAGCTCTGTACTGTCTCTTAAGTTCCCTCTCGCAATGGCTTACACACTTAACATTTTACCTAGTGGATTGTCCGGCAGAAATGAGAGGGAATTTGGGGCCTCACTCAAGTTAACAAGCATTTCTGATTGGTTGGGGAGGCAGTTTCCAGCAGTGGGACTGCTTACATATTTAAAGATAAGCTTTAGCAGTATGTTGGCCTTAGTTTACAAAAACTTTGAGAATCTATGTAAATGAATGTGCATAAAGCCGCTAGTGACTTTTGGATAATGTAGAAATATTAAGAGATTTGTAAATGCTCATTTGGCAGTGTGCTGACATTATTACTTTGAACATTTGTGTGTTAAATTTTACTTCACTGGGATGATCTTTAGAATTGCTATATATGTGTATATATATCTATACATAATTATAAACCCAGATGATGAAGACCATCGGGTTCTTGGACAGGGAAAAATATTTTTAATGGTCACAATTTTCTTTTTAATTTTTTTTATTTATTCTCTCTTGCCTAGATGCAGTTTATGTACTGTGTTACTCTTTGATTCTACTTTCCATTGATCTAACAAGCCCTCACGTGAAGAACAAAATGTCGAAGAGGGAATTCATCCGAAATACACGACGCGCTGCACAGAATATTAGTGAAGATTTTGTAGGGCACCTTTATGACAACATCTACCTTATTGGCCATGTGGCTGCCTGAAAGCACAATTTGCTAGCACTTAAAATTTGTAATTTTCATAAACTATGTCAATTCAAGAAATTAATTATTTTGTAGAGATGGGGGTTATTTTAGTGCTGGTCATTCAAACCTCTGTATGCAATCAAAGTCTGTGTGTGTTAAGTGTGTGTATGTGTAAACTACCTTTTCTATTTACTGTGGGAATGGAAGGATTTCGAGACTTGTTTTTCGTATTTTTTTTTAGTTTTGCACAAAACAATGCCATTAGTCTGACACAGCCATTTACAATGTTAAAACTGACATTACAGTCTAATTTGACAAAGTGGTGAATTTGTGCGTTAGATCTGCTTGAAACTTTAATAAGTTCATTCTTTTTAGAATACCATGTAATGTGTATATATTTAACTAAAGAGATTTATAAGCATAATTATTTTATTGTAAAGTATTTTAACTAAAATTTCTCCTTTTATCTCTTAAAACAGTGTTGTACTTCTTTCTTTGGCATTTTTTACAATGCTGACTACCTCAGATACATAACTTAAAGAAACATTACATTAAAGTTTGTTCTAGGACATGACAAAACATTTGTATAATATCTAAGCTGATATTTAATACTATCTTGACTAACTTGAATTAGCTTATTGCCAATCTGCTATTCACTCTTTTTTTAAAGAAGATTACAACCTCTATTTTAGGTGAATTTTGACATCATACAGGGATAGACTAGGTAAATTGTGTGGTTTACATAGAGAGCTAACTTTTATTGCAGACAGTAGTTACTGGGAACATAGGACCAGAGTAGTGTATTTAGCACAGTAAGCAAGGAAAAAAATCTCAACAGGGAAAGTGGTAGAGCAACTAATGTGTTGCTGCTTTCAGCTGCTTCCCTCGGTCTAGAAGTGTCAAAGATGGAAATGTCTAGGCAAATATGTACCAGATGACTCATTGCTAAAGCTGTTAAGAACTGACTGTGCAAGATTAGAGGAGTGACTGGGCAGAATTGGAGAGCCATTTCAGAGTCAGGTACTGAATTAGCATTTCTAAATCTGTCATGTAGCTAGATTTTAAATAGTTCAAGATTTATTAAAATACTTCAAAAATGGTTTCGGCCAGGCTGTGTCTTACATTTTCTGAAGTGTTTTCCTGATTATGTTTGTTTACAGACTAGTCAGCTATCACTAGCATCTGGAGCAAGATATTATTAGTTCTGTTTTGCAGATTAATTTGATCTTTTTTTATGTAGGAAGCCTATGGCAGAGCCAGGAGTTGAATGCAGGTCATACTCTTTATAGACGCTGCTGCTCTCTGTTTGGCACCTAGGAGGTGTTACATTTTTCTTAGGAAGTGATGACAATGACAATCCACATAAGGGCTACATGAAGGACAAGGAGAATGTAGCTACTGCTGCTATTTGTAGTGTTTAGTACATTTTGTTTATAGCTCTGGTCCACATGCAAAAACAAACCAGGAAAAGTTGTATTTTTTTTATTACGTAGCCTTCAATCAAGTGTAAATGCCGTTTGTAGTTGTGTAGCATACGCAGCCAAAGCAAGGAGGCAGCAGCATTGCAGCTATCTTCCTGACAGGTTTTACAGTATCACTCCCCTTTCTCAGGATGTCTTCTCATCACTTCACCCTGTGTAATTTCATTCATTTCATAAAGCCCAAGGATGCATGTCACAGTGGTCAATTAATGTCAAACACAGATAAATACCGTAAATACCATAATCCGTGAAACCAGCAATAAAGGTTAAGTGTCTCTGTGTTCCTTCAAGTGATCTTATGTAAAGACTACAGATTATAGCTTTCTGGAAAACATTCCTTAGAAGTTACAGACTTAAAGAATTCAGTGAATTTTAAAATTACAACTAATTTTATCAGGAAATATTTTCTTCTCAAACTGCAAATGCAGAGTGAGGCCTAATTCTCACAAATGGTACTTGTGTTGATGTTGTTGATACTTGTTTTGATTTTGCAGTGATACAAGAATATGAATTGTTAATCAGCATTTCCCTGAATTTCCAGTTCCCGTCCTCAAACAGATACAGAACAAAGCATCCAGGCAAACAGAACATGTTTTTTTCTGGATTAGATGAGTACATCTGTTAACAAGGTTTACAAAGCTTGAAGGCCAGTGTTAACAGCCAAGAAGATAAATCAGAAACAGGATTATATGGATAAAGTTTCCAGAAGACACAAGTCCAGGGGAAAAGAAAGAAAAAACCAAAAAGATACAAACCCTAATCACATACAGATGACCACATCTGATCTTCACAATAGGATTTTGAACAGTGTTAGATGGATAGCACCCAGCTCACGCTGTACATTATGTTATTAACTCAGAGTGAAAAAAAAAAGCAGTAAACACAGTATGCCAAGTATGAGTTCCCATAGAGGTAACCAAGAAACAAAAAAATCACAATAGATGTTTCTTCTGTCCTTTTTTCTTGAAATTTAAGTCTTTCTCTAGAGTGGAAGATACATAATTTTCCATATTTTAAGAACCTAGACTTTTGATGAAGTTAGGCAATTTTCTGTCTTAATGAAAAAAATCTTAAGCAGGTATAACAAATTTGAATTCCATCATCCTCCAAAAGCCTTCTAAAAACTAAGGTTTGGGCAGCGTCTTCTTCAGTGTACTGTTGGTATCTCCAGGTGCATTTTAATAGAAAATAGTGATAGATACTTAATTGATTCAGATATCACTTAGTGATGTGATATGGAAATCTCTACTTGATCAAGCACTTCAGAAGACTTAGGTAGAAGATCCCAGGCCTAACTACATGAGCATGATCATACTCATAACTGCAAAGCAGTTCCTGAGCTGTTGTGGTTCTGCTGCATGTACTTTGAACTTTGGCTATATGATATTGCCTTCACACTAACTGTACACAGCACTAAAGGAAAAAAACAGTCTGTCGCCCATCCCCCTACAAATGCTGGTTACTCTGGTCCTAAAAGGCACTGAAGTTGTGTTTTAAACAGCTATTTCTGAGATTTTGCTAAGTGTGGTATATGCTTATGTGATGGAAGGACAACTGTTCTTTGTTGATGTAGGGGAAATGAGTGAACCTCTGTCCATGTAAAGAGTCACATAATACAGCTCATTTTTGCCTGTATTAAGTTATGAGACTCATTGCATTTATTCAAGGACTACAGTGTATATTACGTATTCTCATGGTTTAGTAATAGTGTTTGATATTCTACATTTTCTCAAACTCTACTTCTGTCTTAACTACTTCTCATTCATACTCTAAATAACATATTTATATAGATTTGGCTTTTAAAAATAAATCAAAGCTGCTTCAACATGCAAAAGCCCAGACAATTTCAACTTAGAGACAAGTCTGTCAATTTTGAAGTGGGCAAGAAGTTCACATTCAGAAAAAAATAAATCAGTTTGTTCCCTTCAATTTTTCCCTCCACACCGGAAAAAAGAAAGATTGTAGACAGTTTTAACAAACAGATTTAGGAAAATTAACTGTCTGTTTCAACAAAGAAATGTTACTATTTCCTCTTCAGTATGCTATGGTTTATTAATGTTCTTTACATAAATAATTTTTTTCAATGGGAATTGCTCTTTTTTGAAGTAGTATTAGTTTGGTTCTCCGTGTCAGGTTGTTGTCGTGCAATCTGATATTTTTTATTGTTCTGATTTTAGAAAACAATTGCTAAATTATTTTAAGTACTTAAGCAAAAATGAGGTATAGTTACTTGATCATGTTATAAAATAACAATCTGAGGTATTTAGAAAAATCAGTATTAGATTGTTTTTTTTTTTATTTTCACATTTCGTGTAAGTATCAAAACTAATAAACTTTAAGGATGATGACTTGTTCTCTGCCATTGTAAAATCTATCACTCTAATCTCAAAAGCGCTATTAAAATGGACAAAGGACAGACTTAAAGGATTTCCTGTGTCTCCCATAGGCACATTATGGTTTCTTTTTTTCCTTAAAGAGAAAGAATATACAAAATGTTATATTGTACATATAAGAGGAATTTTGGTAAGATGAAGTTTTATGTGATCTAATATTATTCTTTCTATGTTAAAAGTTAGGACGTAACATACAATGCGTGTAATTAAATCATGACAAGATAGCTAGGATTACTTACCGAAATGAATGTGTGTGTAAAAATCTTCAGAAATCACATCACTTCATCACTTCAGTGCCTCTGCTGACAAAGATGTTAGTGAATTTGGAGTTTTCCTTTTTAATTCGTATAAACAAGCTTAGAGAGGAGATGGATTAGAAAATATTTACACAGAATTCTTCTATTCTGTGTGTGAAATTTTCTTGCATTAAGGGACTTTCTGTATTTGCTTTATAATTTTAAAACCCAAACCACTACAATTAATTGAAAGAATGAAGGGGCTCTAATTTTCAGATACATAGTTCACTCATAGCACCTAATACAGAAAATTATCAAAAACCACTTTTCAGATTTCTAGCAATCCAACAAATGCATTTTTTTAAGCTTAAAAATACTACTTGTTGAGTATATGTACATGACAGGAATCAAGCATATTTATGTGAAAGCAACATGGTCATATACCAGTTCTTTTCAGAAAGAGTATTCATTTGTAAAAGTTAGCTTTCTTCTTGGCAGTGTTGGAGAAGAATGTTGGATTTAATTTAAAATGATTAATGAGATTTTGTCAGACTCCCTGCCTTTACCACCACTGCAGTTTGTCAGCACAACAACCTGGGAAACCCGGACGCCACTCTGTCGCCCAAAACAGCTTTCCAGGAAAAAATAAACCTGAGTAACTCATGCCAGGTACATGTCAATGGTATTGTCTTTCAGCTGTTGACAGTTTAACTCTAAGTTGGGACATTTACACATTCTAAGGAAGTGAACCTCATTCGTTATTTCAATAGTCTGGTTTTGACAGTGGGTACCAGTATAGACTTAAATTTTCAGAGCAGGCATAGCCTTTATTATTAGCCTTATGGAAAATCCTGTAGTCCATGCAGCTGCAAAATTCTTTACAAGCAAAAATATAATATATATATCAAAGCTTGTTCAGGTAAGTTTTCTGGAGAAAGATCACCTGTGCAACCTGTCTCATTTTTTGGCTGTATTCTGTTAGTAGAATCTTATTCTCTGATCCCTACGCATGCAAATAGGCTGTTGAGTGGAAAGGAATGCTCTGTTGGACTTGAGGCATACACATCTGTGTGCACACATATGCTAATAGCCAAAACCTAGTTTTTGCAATCCTTATTTTATGTAACCGTCACATAAGAAAACAAGCAATTATTTTGAAATGTAAGGTATATACTGAAAATAATTTATGATTTGGCTTTTTACTTTCCATGTGGAAATTTATTCTGCTGGGCTACAGCTTCAGTACTGTGTTCTACTTACACATGAAATACACAAAAACTGAAAAGCAGACTTAAATATCAAAAGCAACTTTTCCCTTCCAAGAAAACATATGGCTGCCTGAGCTGTGCAAGTCTTCCTGCAGTCGCATAACCCTGTATCAACAAACTGACTTTTCATTCACTCCTGTGGACCCCTTTATGCGTCAGTTCTAGCCAGTAGCTCAGCAGGGCAAAAATCCTGTGAGGCTTCACAGAGATGTAGGTAGTGAAAAAGACTTTGTACAGCTCTGCTACACCAGGCAGAACGTACTCCTTACTTATGGGGCATGATGCTATAGGTGTTCTTCGCATGACTTTTATTTTAGCTATTTCTTATGTGTTAAAAAAATTATTTTCCCAACTGCTCTTTCCATTTTCACATGGAGAATTCAGACTGATGGTCATAATTACGTGTAATGCAATTGAATTTAAATACATTTTTGTAACTGGAGAACTTCTTAAGCTTACTTGTCTTCTGCAGCATTAATCACCTGCATGACAAAACAAGCAAGGAAACCACAGAAATGCTTTACAAATGCTAGAGAAGTACAACTCTCTGTGCTTCTTAGTGCAATCAACATCCTGCATTTTTTCACAGTAAAGGTGCCTTCTTATTTCTGTATTTCACTTAGGAATTCATATCAATAATTGTACTCTTTACTGTTCCATGCTGTCTAAACTCTGAAAGTACCAGTTCTACTTTACACTGACAAAAGCTGGTTTTATTCGTATTGTTTTCCCTAGCATAGCAGCAAAATTTACAGTAGATACACAACAGTCATAAAAAAGCTTGAATCTTTTTTCCCCCATATATATAAGGTTTAGATATGTAATAAAATACAGAAGTCACATGATTAGTGTGCAGCTTTTGTTAAAACTTCTTTTCAGCTTTTTAAAAATAAATAATATATTATTTCCTTTTCTTGGTATTAAGTTTGCACAAGGTACATTCTGCTGCATAACAGATATTGAAAATCACAGCACTTAATTGAAAATGAAGATGGTATATGGATCAACATTGCACTGACTTTCTATATAAAGCTGATTTTATTTAAAATCATAAAGACCTTGAAATGTATTGAGAATTATTTTAAATTAGTAACATTTAGTAATATCAAGTTAAATTGTTAAACATAAATTAATATTTATGATCTGGGTTTAAAGGCACAAATTAGTAAAAGGGGAAGAAGGCCCAATGGAATAAATGATCTTGGATAAGGTTTTTTATTAAAGGTTCTTAGTTTTAATGCAGGTTGAGATGGGAGTTTCAAAGAGGTGAGATTAGTGGTTTCTGTAAGAGGATAACTGGTCCCAGCCTTATGCATACCTCCTCCTCCCTCTTTCCTGCAGTAACATAACAGCCTTCCTGCCCTTTTCAAAAAGTCTGTTCCTCTCCAGAGCCATCCACAGAAACCTATGTTGCCAATTATAAAGCTTTATGTTAATAACTTCAATCTCATAATTATTCTAAAATTATCCTCAAATTAATTCCACAAATACTGATTAACACTCTTTAATGTAGTTTAGAAGTTGTACACTACCTTCTTCAACTAAGCAGAATTTTGTATAGAACATGAGTTAACACTTAGAAAGGCTTATCTACATTATCCTTACAACACACCTAACAAGATAAACCCCAGTACAGTTCTGGCCCCAGAAAACAAAACCAGTAACTCACAGGAGCAGAGTCAGGATGTCAGTACAGTTTAGAAGAAGCGAAGGCTTAGAAGTATCTTTAATGCCTCACCTTCTGACAGACACATGGTCTTAGCACACTATTTAGGCTGATAAATGTCACTGTGTTATCAACTGCAACACAGCAGTATTCTCCCATCTTTTTTGTATAACCTATTCCAATAAAGAGGAGAAACAAAAGCAGGTTGACTCTCTAGAGGCTTTATGCCTACTACAATACTACAACTAATACTGTTACTTAATACAAGTAATGCTTTCCTCAAAAGTTGTTTAACCTCAGAGAAAAGACTGGTGGAAAATGGGAAAATTCAATGCCCATAATGCATAGGAGATCTGTTAAGTAAATAAGAGAGTCTCTCTGTACAGGCATAGCAGAACATTGGTCTAAAAGAGGCCTCAGGTTTAGTAAATGATAATCTTATTTTCTCATGTGGTGATTAAAGTACCATTTTGGTTTCTCTTCCTTTGTAGCCAATTCTCAGGGTACAGGTATACCACATAATCTAGCAAAGGAGAATTTATGTGTTCATAGGCTGGTGAGTGGTAAACTGTCTGCTCTGGGTGGTGCTTCTCACAGGGAGTATTTGATGAGTCAGTAGCACATGTAATTCTTAATAATCATTTATCTTGAGAGGAAAAAAAAGACTGTGAATCTCTGAGGGGAAAAAAAAAGTGTGAGCTTTCCATTTTTTTCCATAACATTAAAATACCATTTCTGTGATTGTCAAGAATTTTTGTAAATAAAGATTGTGACATTTGTGAGTCCAGATTCATCCACTGATAGCTGAGAGTAGAAGAAAGTAACCTTACAATTGCTAATCCAAAAGGTTAAATGTGTTACCGTGCTTACAAAAATATCACTGACGTCAAAGTTAATAAATATTTACAGAATCTTCACCTACTGTTTTATTTATTGTTATTTATTTAATGTATCTTTTTAACTGGAAATTGTCAATTAACACCTTTATCCCTCATTGTGTCAGTCTTATCTACCACAGATCAAGAAAAATTTTTGTGAAATGGCTCCAAAGTACATTGCTATGGAAAACAATACTTCAGGTTCACAAGAATAAAGCTTTGACTGATGCAGCTCTCACTTACATGGTGACAAGTCTACATTGTTTTATAAAAATGAATATGACCTTTAAGCAAGCAAGTGATCCGTTCCATTTTAAACACAAGTCCTTACAGGGGCAGTCTTAGATGTAAACAGATGCATCTTTAAACACGCGCTTTTAAGTTTCTGAGAAACCAACTTTCCATGTAATACCCAGCCAGCTTGGAAGGGCAACACCAAAAAACACTCTACCGACATGAGTCATATTTGGCTTAGGTTGCTTATATGATTTATTTTAACAGATGAGAACTACAGAGTGGAAGTGAGTTTAATATCAAGTTTATTCTTGATAGAAAAACCTGCACAACAACAAATGCAGTAATTACAACAAAAGGAAAATATGTTTGTTAGAGGCAGTGCAGTCACAAGGTCTTTTCTGAACAAAATTAATGCTCTGGTCCCAAATATCACAAGATTATTTGGCAGTTTTCACCAGTTGAGAAAATCTCGCCTTGGCACTCTCTGCCAAAACACAACTTCTGCTCTCTGAGAATCACTCCCCCACCAGGCCACAGCAGCCCAGGGCTTTCCTTGGTGCTCACTATCCAGAAGAAGGGGCCACAGTTCAGGATTATGGCAACATAAGAATAATAGCGCATCATTTCTGCCGCACCAGCCACTTCTCTTTTTCAGTGAAACTCCTAATTTACACCAGTGTTAATATCTGCCCTTCTCCTTTAAGTACTGAGACTTGATTTTCTCCAACTTTAATGTATAACTGTTGTCTCTGAATTACTAGGATGTTTCAGATTTGTTGTGCTCTTTGTATTGTGAATTCCTTGTTCACACATGTCATACTGCAAGCAGAAGACTTGGTGTCAGAAAGAGAGGGCACAGACTCCAAGCTGGCAGAGCGCTTATTATCAAAAGGCCATTAAAAAAAAAAAAAAGTACAGTGCATTCTGAAGGACCTATCCCTGGATACAAATATGTTTCAAATTAAAGTAAGAGTAGAAATGACTGCAACATAAAGAATGCTTTGCTGACTAGAAAATCTGGTAAACTCATGTATTTTCCATATATGTCTATTGCATCATATTTTAAAATTACCAGGTTACATGTCTTTCAGCCACATATTCTTGAAATTGTGCCCCTAACTGCAAGTATAAGATGAGTTTCTTTAGGTTTTCAACTTGCTTAGATGCTTTTTCCTTTCTCTTTTCTAACATTTCCCTTGCTAGTATTAAAATATACAATGCAGCATAACTTCTGAACAATACCTCTTACTTTTTTTACTGTCGTTTCCTGACTTTACCAGAATTTTTCTAGTTACAATTTCTCCAGGAAAAAAAAAAAAAGTAAATATTGCAAAGTTGACAGGTTTTATACGTAAATATATATGTCTTGTATATATCCTAGGCTCCTGGTCTGCTTGCTTGCCAGAATGATTGATTGACTGCTTTCTGAAAGATGTTTTTAAAAACCGGCAAATACCGTGTTCGAATGGATCGGCAAACACCCAAAGAAAACCACGCGCCCGCTGATCTCGCTGTTGGCTGTGTTCCTGCAGCCTCAGACAGGGATGTTACTCCGGCGGCAGTGGTGACTAATACGGCCGATTAGCTGCCCTTCGTCCTCATCTTTCTCCTCCTCGGGCTTCAGCGGAGCCCCTGCAGCCGAAGGGATCAGCTCAGTCAGGGAAGAGGCCCTCGGGGATTGTTAGGGCGAACCGAGAAAATGAATCAGCTTGTCCTTGCTCGGGCTCCGAGGAGGCGGGGGACGGCAAGCGAGGTCTTGTTTTGTTCCTCCCCTGTTTCAGGAAGGTCCTCCATCTCCACAGAGTGACAGCCGCGTCACTTGGAGCAAAACTAAAATAATTAAATAAAAAACAAGCAGCCCATAAATTAGGGAGTTTTACCCCACTACTTTATTTATTTTAAAGGCAACCGAGCCTAGCCACGTTCCTCCCCGCCGGGATCCACCTGCCAGGGCTCAGAGCCGGGAAGATCCCCCCTTCCCTAACCCCTCCTTGGGGGTCTTTTCCATGTGGATCCCATTATCATGATTTGCTCCTAGTGTAAAGGGGATTAAACCGATTAGAATAAAATAATTAAATGATCTTTCAATTTACCCCTTTGTGCTGGTTGAAACTGGAAAAGGAGGACTCTACCTAGAGTAACCGAGATAGGGCTTGTGGTTTCTTTTTGAAAGGGTTTATTTTTAAGGGAAAGGAAGAAAGGGAGGCGGGGCAGGGACGGGACCTCACCTCACAACTGTCAACTGTTTTCCAAACACTGGATTAATGTTGGCCAGACCTTTGTCGTAATGTGACCCCACTGTTTTCAAATGTGTTTTCCTGTAATCGTTTGTTAAGTCTCGGCATTGAATAATGAAAGCAAAATAAAACCCGAAAATGCCGTATGGTTTGGAGTTGTGCTGTCGTTTTGGAGGTAGGAAGGTGGAGTCTCTTTGTTTGGTTGGTTGTTTTTTTCCTGCGACAAGCAAAATCCCTCTATTTCATCATTTGGTATAAAGCCATAATTCTGACGAAAGGATTTAAACATTTAAAAGTAACGAAGGTATTTTAATCTGATGAAGGATAACTGTTTCTTCAGCCTAGTTTCTTTTTCAAGTACCCTTGAACAAGTGAAAAAACTGCTTATACATACGCACATACTCATACTACAGCTACGCGACCTTTTATGTATCCATACCTCAGTCTTTACTGTTCTCATTTGCCCAGATAAAATTAAGAATTTTACACCACGTCAGAGGAAAGGTAAAAATTCAGAGGTTAATTAGTCACAAGTGCCTTTGCTTTTTTTTTCCTTTTTGTTTTGTTTAGATTTTTTTTGTCTTTTTGTGTGTTTGTTTTTTAAAGGTAAAGTTAAGGGTAAAGAGAGTATTAACATATGGGGCCCACCTGGGGAAATTCGCGTGGTGGCTTTTCAATGACAAAAGAAGAGAGTTCATTGACACCCCCTCAGATTTTCCCAGCAGTGATCCGTGGTGAATTCCGGCGGGGTCGGGAGGCTGTGGGGAGGCAGAGCAGGAGGCTGCCGGCCCTGCTGCTTCCCCACGAAACCGCCGCTCTGCCTCTGCCCAGCTGCGCAAAGTCAGTGGAACTGGTCTATTGATTTTAAATGGTCAGAGACAGCGACATGACCCACCCCTCCACTGCTGAGTAACACCGAACTAAATTCAGATATTAAAAAAAAACTGAAATTGTCGGTGCTGATGGATGAAGATGATGAGCTGGAGACATTCAGAAAATGCGAAGTTTACAGCTGTAATGCCTCTGCTACCTGAAGGTACAGCACCAGAGTGGGTAATTCCTTTTACTAATTACTTCGTTTGACAACAAGCAGATCAAAAAGAAAATCTCGTAAGAAGAACTTCAGAATCTGCAGGGGAGAATAACATTTCTGTGCTCCTTGCATACGCGAAAATCCTAACAAAAATAATGTGGATGACTGCTCTGCTCTCAATGTCTCTGAACGTACACATCTTCCCATGGGCAACACTTCGGCTTGGTTTGGTTTACGAGGTTCTTCTGAAGAAGAAAAATCGCCCTGCGGGGTGTTGTTATTTTTAACATAGTAGATCTTTCAGGGTGAAATTGAAGTATAGAAGTTTCTTTGATTCAACGAGGAGGAAAACTCCCATTTGTTGTCAGAAGTTAATTTTCAGCTACTAGAGAAGTTACTGACTTTAAAGATTTTTCTTTCCTCTATAAAAGTTATTGGCCTGCTTTCATAGTTACAAAAAAGCCTATCCGGCAAATCGAAGCCTAAACCTCGGCATTCATTTGGCAGTAACTCCTTTAGTAAATACTTGTTACTACCGCGCAGCGCCCTTCGCCCGGCGGGTCTCACCCACAAGCCAGGCAGTGTAATTGCTACCCACTGAAGTGATCATTAATGCCAAACCCGCGGGTGCGAGTCGCTTCTCAGTTACCAATAAAACCTTTACTGCGGCTCAACCGAAAAGTGTCTTTCGAGAGCGCGCTTTTACGCGTGCGGTGCCTGAGCACTCGTCTGTTTAATGCCTGTTTTCCTGATTCTATTACCGGCCGCTCTTGGCTTTTGTTTATGGATAATAAAAGCTGCAGCCTCCCTTATCCCCCACCCCGGGTCGGGGCAGCAGGTGGCCTCTTCACGCAATTTTTGTTTTTTCCCTTTTTAATGAAAATAGGCAAACCCTCGTCTTTACTCCCACCTTCCCCAGCTCATCCATCTTTTCGTGGAAGAAGAGCAAGGAGCGTCGGAGGAGCATCTCTGGTGGCATCTCCGCGGCCCGGGAGCAAGGACACCCCGAGGCCGGGCAGTGCGCCCTCCCTCCAGCGGCCCCGCCGGCGCCGCGGAGCTGGGGGCGAAGTTTCTGGGAAGGAGGCGGGGGAGGTGGAGGGGCCGCTAGGGAGAGCAGCGAAGAGCTTTGTGCCAGCGGTGTCCACTTCCCAGCCTGGGGCAGACAGACAGCTGCAGGAGGCAAAACAGGAGGGCTCCCCGGGGTGCCAAAGTCGCCTCGCCCTCAACCCCCGGCAGGTTCCTGCCATTCAGAAATTGCCGAGAGGAGGGAAAAAAAAAGAAAAGAGAAAACCCAAATCCCAAACAAACAAAACCCAGTGTAGTGGCCCAATCAGATTTACCTTTCATGGCCGGGAGGGATGGGCTGTCCTCAGAGATTCCCAGTCTCCTGCGGTAGCCGCTCCCTCTGTCACCTGGCATGACAAGTGGTCGCGTGTTGGGCGCAGCAGCTCCCCCCGCACACAGAATCAGAGAATGACCTGAGTTGGAAGGGGTTCATCAGTATCATCGAGTCCAACTCGCTCACCCCTGGCTGCGGTGCCCCCCCGCCCTCCGCCGTATAAGGCGCTCCAGGGAAGTCCCACAGGGTCAAACGCTCAGTCCCTTAAACACGGGGAAGTCCTCCTTCTCAAAAAATACTATGGTGGTCGATATTCTTTTTTTTTTTTTGAGGGGATGTACTGAGGCTGGGGTCCGTGTGCCCTCCTTCCACCCATTTTACCCCGAGACGTGCTGGGAAGAAGGCGTCTACCCCACTGGGACTGCTGGGGCATCTCCTAGTGCCCTATGGAGCCCAGCCCTGCCGAGTCGGGGGTCAGGCTCTCGGTCAGAGCCTTCATTTGCCCCGCTGGCTCATTAAAACCTGCTCTTCCACCCTGCTTATTTTAGGAGTCAGGCTGGGCAGAGTCTTCCCTGACAAGGACATTTGATTTAAAATTGCCTCCGTAAACATACAAATAAATAACTTATTCGGGAGAAGTTAAAAAAAAAACAAACTAAAACAACAACAACAAAAAAAACCCCACAAAGACAACCCCAAAGCTGACAGGAGCTCCAAGCACTAAATACGGGACTGGAGAAAGAGCAAAAGCAAATAAATCTCGGTTACCTAACTGAAAGGCAGAAGCGAGCCCTTTATGTACACAGTGCTTCAGGAAGAGGAAAACCAGAGCTCGGGGCAGCGGGGGCGCTTCGAGGCTCCCCTTTCCCGTACCGGCGGCGGGAGATTTACCTTCGCCTTTAGCTCCAGCCCAGCCGTCTCCCCCACCCAAACAAGGGAGGGGAGGGGGGGAAGCGTGAGGGGGAATCCAGCAACCAGGGAGAAAGGGTGAGAGGCAGGGAAAGGTTCGCCAGCTGCGGAGAGCAAGGGGTTATTTATTTGAGAGGGTGAAGAGGGACGCTGTGTCGGTACAAAGCCGTGGCAGCGCGCCGCTCCTGCAACACGAGAGGTAAAGCTGAAAAGGTGCAAATAAAAGGCGTTGAAAGGGTAAAGAACTCTTTTTTTTTTTTTTTTTTTTTAAATCTGCAAATAGCCTGTCCTGCTCGAGATGTGCAACGAGATTAAGCAAAGAACCCAGCCTTCTAATTAGGTAAAAAAAAAGCAGCGAGGTCTTGACAGGGTTTGTTTTGTTTTTAAACTTAATGCTTTGGCAAGTGTATTTATACTCAAGTTTCTCTGTATAGAAGCCAGAGGATAAAATGGAGTCTCTGAAATCAGTTACATCTTAATATTCGGAGCAAAATCGAAAGCATTCTGATTCTGAACTAACATGATAAAGGACTGAAATCTCAAGTGAGGGTTGTTTGATGTCTCTCACACGCATGCACAAGTTTCTCTCCCTGAATTTGTAACGATAACCAGTAATTCCCCAAACACAGAGGATGCTGCATGTGACCAAACCCTTTCACTGGAACGGTGAAGTTATTCACACTATTCTTGTTTGAAGAATTAGTCTCCTGCTCATCAGCATGAGAGGGTGCATAATACCAAAGGGTGCTCTCGATACACGCTTTGACTGCAATTCTTACTCCTTCCTCTAATCCCTTCAATGTCCACAGTAATTAATAACAACTGAAATTAATAGCATCAATTTAATATTATATAGTATTCTTCACTCCCTCCTGGTGTGTCATACCAAAAATACACATATGATTTGCAGCTTGCAGATTTCAGCGTTACTATCACATGCAGAACAAGTCTCAAACATATTTTTTCTCAAATGTGACCTCCAAGTATCCCTCTCTGAGGTACCAAGGGGAGCTTTTGCTTACCAGTGCCAAACTATTTTGCAATAATATGGCCTCTTCACAAACCAGCCTCTCCCTCCCACTGATTCCAGCATCATTTCCATTAAAACCAGCAGGCTGCTGACTCCACAGACAGTACAACCAGTTCCGTTCAGCTGCATCAGTTAAGAAAAAACCCATTCTGCTAAAAGACCTGTCCTAAAACTGAATTAATGTGCACATTCTAATGAATATCAGCTTGTTACACTTCTAATACATCTCCTGTATATTGTGGATGCAGTCAGAAGTGTCTTTACAACCATTCTATAATATTCCTGATATACAGGTGTATAACTGTGTTTACCATGAACAGAGAGGTTGAAAAGGGCCTGCTTAGTGTCATCAACACTATCCAACGTGGTGCATACACTACTAATCAGATGGGGCAACTGCAGAAGAGCAACGGCTTCTCACCTTATTCCAGGCTATCACAGCTGTGACTGAAGGAAGTCTTAAGAAAAGTAGCTATCACCTTCATATACTGTCATTGTTTCCTACTATCTCAGTTTTCCAGCTACCATAAACAGTGTTTTAAAAACATATTTTTCATGTGGAAAAACAAAGTTCATCAGTGGAAAAAAGTAAAGCTAATTTATTTTTTTAAAAAGTTGTAACCATTCGTGAGGTGTGGAGGTGAAAAGATTTCAACTGATTGCTTCAAAAATTTAAAAAAATAATCTTCTTTCTCAAGTCCTTAAATTCCCACTTTTAGGATGAAAGCGAACACTTCTTTTAGAAGTTCACTGCTGAGGTTTATTTATGGAGATATTATTGGATCATTTGCTGCACAGGCAACTATGGACTTTTTTAAAAGGAAATTTTGCTGTAAGAGTTCCCATTTGTGACTTCCAATCCTCCCAACAGAGCATAGCAGCAGTGTTCAGTAGTCAACAGCATTAATCAGGAGTCTATGTCCTGAATTTTAAAGCATGGAATGGGTAAGGTAAACAGCTATAAATCCTTGTGTCTTAAAAATCCTGCATTAGGCTATTGTATGAGAGAGTAAGAAAGAAAGTGAAGAGAGCCTTTTCTGGCTCTGTTGCCAATATGGAAATTTTGACACTAGTCCCAGCACTAGGTGAAAGAGTGCCTGAAGCACTGTCCAGTGTATGGGAGAACTGGCTCTTTAGGCAACAGAAAAGGGCAGGGCCAGCAGTTTGCTCACAGGAGAAATGTCATGTGTCAGGAACAAATCAAGAGTGAAAAGACTGCACAGGCATGAGTTGGATGGTGAACTGTTACCAAGATGAGAGTATAAGTAGCCAGGGATCCTGAAGAACTGTCCTGCTACCAGATCAAGAAGATCAGGGGATGCAGAGCGATGTGCACTGGTTTCTACAGTCAGCATAGATATCACAAGCATTCAGTCTCCATTCATCTGAGCCAACAGCCCTGCCAAACAGCTCGCAAGCCCTGTGGTGTAAGTAGTACATCTTATTATTTCAGGCAATGGTTATTAGTTTGGCTATCTTACAAATTGTGGTTAGGCTGATTTTAGAAAGTCACTATGTGCCTGTCAAGAATAGAAAGAAAAGGAGTAACACACATACAAAACTGCACAATTATATGCTGAGCTTTATTTATTTTCCTCCTTGAAGATCAGCTCATGTATACAAATTTAGGAATATATCTTTGATGACGAGATGACATTTGGACAAAACAGGGCACAACTGAACAGAATCAATCTTTTTAGAGCTGGGTTTCTTTTGTGTGTCCTTTTGTTTTTCTTTTTCCTAAGAAAACACCATGAGAACTGTCTTACTGCCAAGAACTAGATAATTCATTGTTATAAACTCATAAACACCATTAAAACTATTCTGCATTCTAAAGAACCTCAAGTTTCAGCTCTATTTCACTTTAAAATGATTGATATAAGCTACACACACCCTTTCAGCACCCTTTCAAAACAGTGCCTGTGTGCCAAAGCCCTCCCTTGAACAAGACTTACTGTTCAGCGCTCTCTGTCCTGTTACAGAATCCAAAACTCAACTGTGATTTAAAGTATTCAAGCAGTTTATCTAAGATGAAGTTGGTTATTATTTTTCCTGGGATAGCTTGACGTTACCATTTTACCCTGGCTGCAAAGGGACCATGGCATTAAAGTGAGGACAAGAAAGAACTACTGAAGAACTTTTTTTTCCTGCAATAAAACATCAGACTACATCGTAATATTAAAGATACTCCAGAATACACACTGGAGATAAATTAGTGTTTTTCTTATCTTCTTAAAGTTGAAAAACCTTGTAATTTGGCACAACAATCACTATCTAGATGCTCAAGGGCTGATTATTATGATGGTTGCATAAGAATTTACAAACCTGTTAAATTTTGCATTGTCTATGGTTATGAAAATCTGCCTATGTGGACAAAAACTAAAAGACACTACTATGGATCAAGCACAATAAAATCTTTAGGATTTATGAATCACAGTTCTGGACTCAGATATTTGATTCTGCTTTCAATTTGTGGCTGTAATACTTCAATTTCATAACTGTATTTTTTTTTTTCTAAAGTTTCCTGTGTGTCTTGAATTTGACTCTGAACAATCACAACTAAACCCTGAGCTCACCTAGGACTGAGAAAG
Source organism: Tapera naevia (assembly GCA_033556795.1). Classification (NCBI taxonomy): domain Eukaryota; kingdom Metazoa; phylum Chordata; class Aves; order Cuculiformes; family Neomorphidae; genus Tapera; species Tapera naevia. Next base: position 7,272,128 of record JAUMJJ010000172.1, on the reverse strand, counting down.
TATAAATTTCTCTTCAGAAACTTTCTGAGGTGCCTCATCCAAAAGACATCTTCTGGTAGTTGCTGGATTGAGTTCCTGATCAACTGCAGTTGTATTTAAATAAAAAGGATGTGATTGTGTTACTCTTGCTCAGCTTAGTCAGACACCCAGGAAATGGAAGGCAGAGGCTCAATGCCTTTTAAAACTCTAAGGTCTAAAGTATTTTTTTTTTTTTTTAGAAGGCACAGTTTCTGTATTTAAAATAAATTTAAGATGTAGAGTAGAAGTCATGGAGTTACCTGGCCCCTCTGCCCCTCCATGGAGTATTTAGGCTTAAGAATCTTAAAAAATTGAGCAGTTTTGTCCACTCTTAGGCGAGGCAAGTGGAAATGGGTGGAGTTAAAGACGCAGTCCTGCCCTTTGTATTTCCACTTGCCACCTAACCGCAGCTGGACTGCAAGTGAGGATCCTGCCACACAGGCTTGCTCTCTGCTCCATTGGGCAGGCACCAAAATTTCTTAGCCAAGTGAATAGCTGCTCATTACCTGACATAATATTTCTGAGAAACCCAGAGGCAGCTATTAATGCATTGCAGCATGCAAACTGTAAAACCCCAAAGTTTTGCAAATTTGAGCTGTGTATGCCAGAGGAAGACTGAGGTGCCCCATGAGCGGTGTGGAGCTGTGTGAAGGCTCAGGCATCACTGACAGCAGCTGGAGAAACAATCGTGGCCCTACTTTCAGAAAGACAAGGCAGAGTGCCAGATGGCAGCCAACCAGAAAAGCCAAGGTCTAAACAACAGCCCTGAAAAAAAAAGGAGAAAAAAGCCCGAACCCTAAACAGGGAACTAGTCTTTTGGGGCAACACAGATTTCATTGAGACATATTTTTAAAAATAAGATGTATATGCTGTCTTGCTTTTCCAAAGGGCACATTTTCTCAGATACCTGTACTAAAAATATCACAAAGCATTACCTACTTTATTTGTAAGTCAGAAAGAAGCCACTCACAAAAAAAAAAAGCTTTCTTCAAGGGAAATTTCATGTGCTGTTTAGCCTACTCTGTCATTTTTCTTGTCTCTCTTCATAATCCCTATGCAACCCAGAAACGGCCAGTAAAAAAGAGAGACCCTCTGCTTGTTTAATTACTTCCTGAAAATTTGACAACTACTACTTCGGTCTCATTGGATAATCTACTTTTAAATTGCCTAGTCTTTCAAAGACAGCGTAATTATTTGAGTACACTCACTTCCCTAGCTATACATCATGCCTATCAAAATTAAATGCTTCCAACATACCATTGCAGAATATTAGCATTTCACTTCTGTAATACATTTAACTGTAAAATGATCCTGTACATCCTTTTTTAACAAATCTTCATAACTTAAGGAGTAAAGCACAGTTGGAAGTTGGCTGGTTTTCTCTGACAAGGCAATAAAGTTATTTAAAGAATGCTAAATAGATTTATAAAATGCAAAGCTTGATGGCAATGTTTATGATGTTTACAAATTAGTTATATATGTTTAAAAAGCCCCTATTTCATTAATACAACTAATTTCTGAACAATATATGTAAACAAACATAACTTCACGAGTTTACAGTTATATATAGTCAGAATAAGAAATGTTAGCTAGAGGAAATACATGTGATTGTCCTATGAAAACTTTGAAGATTTTTTTTCAAAACCAAAAATGAAGGAGAAACAATTTAGTATAGTCATTTAGCAGAGTATTCCACTGATATTTTAGCTGTTGAAGAAGTCCGTTTTTAGAGACATTTTTTTCCTGTGATCCATATAAAAATCCATCAGAAAACAAAAAACCACTCCTAACAACACATATGGATTAGTCCTGAACATATGCACCGAGCACGTATTCAGGGCACAGTCACTGCAATGACACTTTGTGCATTTTTCAAAACCAAGAGTTTACCCCACACAGGACTAGGGTTTCTCCTGTAAAGACACAGGAAGCTAAAAGCAGTCACGAACAGTGACCTCTCTCCCAGATATGAGCATCGTTTTTTTCAACATTCCTCTCTAAGTATATTCTAAATTTGAGGAGTGTTTCTTTTTTGTTTGTAGTGAGGCATGTCACTAACCCACATTTTCAAAAGAGAGAGCACTTTTATTTGCAGGAATGCATGCAGACTTTCATGGTGGATCCTGTTGGTATATGCACCACATGTGCATGTATGCATGCAAGCCAGAAGACTGTCTTCAGCACATCTGCAGGTCAATCCAACATGAGCAAAACCAAAAGCAACAGAGGTAAAGAAACAGCACGTAAAACAAAGGAAAAAGAAAGAGCACCCCCTCCTTGGTTCTAAATCATCACAAAGACTGCAATATCCTGTTATCTATTGTAGTAACATCATATACAAAATAAAGAAACAAATGTTGCCCTTCTGTGGAGGGAGATAATAAAAGATTGATTCATTAAAGGGGAAAAAAATGAGGAGATAAGGAATACATTGTTTCAAGCCATACTCAAGAATATCACAGGCTGACATAACTTTTAAGCAACCCAAATTTCTTCATGTTGGCTCTTCCTGCGTATTAAGGAGCGAATAGTATAGACACGCGATGAAGGACAAGTAAAAGCCGTTGGACGTCTGGTTGCCACGAACTTGTTTCTAAGCTACATTATTGACCTAGTGGAGAAAGCTTTGTACCCTAATCATTTTTTTTTTTTACTACTACAGACCTAAAAAAGACAGAAATAATAGACTAAAAAGCACCAACTGAGTATGCTCTTGGGGAGTTGATAACAAATGCATTTCACACTAAAGAAAGAATACGGCTTACCAAGGATTAGAGTTGATTTAAAACATCTATCCAGAGTGCCTCTTTATTTCTGTTATTACAGCCACCCAATGGCAGGTAAGCAGATATTAGGAAGGCCAAAGTGTCAAGTTATAACACTAAATTATGAGAAAATAGCAACAGCACTTCAGACACCAACTTTTTGAATACAACGTCAAATAATTAAAACTGGTTGCCTACCTGTTTCTAAAATTCTGGTTCCTGATTTCATTGATTTACCAAATCAAGATTCATCCTCTCTCACACCCTAAACATGATCAGGAAATATTCAAAATGGCAAATCTTATTAGAACTTAAGGAACTTTTGCAGAAATTATATATAAATTATCTAATAGGATGCGTAAATAAATCCTGCCCCTTTTCCCACTAGAGGATCAAGGCAAAACAATGTGTGCAAAGTGAAAACTGATGCACGAGGAAATATTTAGGCAGAGCTCAGAGAACTCACAAGAATAAGTTTGAATCCAGGAATATTTGCAAGCTCAGGAAAGAGTGTCATTAATCAACTACACGTATGTTAAAAAAATTTAGAGGTTAATGCTGCTAAACAAGAGCATTAGAAGTATATGCCTACAGCTGGGCTCTGAGGATCTTATTCAGCCCCCTAACAAAGTCTGACCAATAGTTCTTGTTAATGCTAGTAGGAAGGGTTCTGCACCTCTGAAAACTGTGATACCTATCAAGCTGCCTAAATAAAGTATTTGATTAGGTAGAAAGAATATTAAAGGGAGGGAAAAATTCTCCCTATCCCGTGTACACGCTTTCAGTGTACTTGGTCTGCTGCTGCTCATAGTTGATGCTATTTTTTCTGTGGATAGCATAGCAACAGGTTTTACCGTTACACAGTATCCAATGGCACCCACGGCTTCTCTGTTTCTCAGCTTTTCTAAGTGGCTTAGAGATAGTGCATGTGTATATTAACCTAAACTGTTATGGGGGAGGGGAAATCTAACATGATCGTTTATTTGAATTTATTTGATTTTAATTGCAGTTAGTTGATTTTTCCTAATCATCATCAGATTTGGAAAATAAAGATATCTCAAATTCCTTTAAAAATATACCATGACAGTTTCTACTGAGTATCTCATGCTTGCTTAATTTTTAGGGTCAGAATAGTCACAACAGGTCTAAATTACTGTTCTGAACTGAGTAATGCTCATACAGTGATTTATAAAAACAGATTAGATGTTAAAAATCAATCATCCTAAATGACAGAATTCCAGGTGACATCCCACCTGGAATTAATATCTAATTAAATATAACAATCTCAAAAGGGAAAAAATAACTTCTTTAGTAGCTTATGCACATGTATCTTGTCTTTCCAACTTTTCTTAAATTATATAGAAACTCTTATATGGTAGCTGCCAGTCAAGTTCTGTACTTTTGTTTCATTCTCAGTTATCAAATTCATGTTACACTGAGTTACCATAGAAAATAATAATTAACAACTCCTAAACATCTGATCCATCTTTAAAAACTTGTACTAAAACCAATTTTCAAATAGAAGTCTGACCCAGAAATTCTCAGAGATGCCTGAAAAAGTTGTTTTGATAGTGGCTTACAATATCCATAAATCAGCTTTAAAATAAAATTAAAAAAAAAATAAAAAAAACAACATTTACTTTCTCTTTCCTGGTTTCATATCATCTTGGTTGTTTCCTCGAAGCTTAGAATGTTGATTCCCATATTTTTCTTAAACCACCTACCTCTAACAGGGCATTGCAGACCTGCTACACAACAACCATGTTTCCCAACATACCAACACTTCTTTGGTTTGAAATTTGTCCTTGTCACATGCAGAATACTCAGGGCAAGGCTCAGAAAAAATCCTCACTTTGGTGAAATCTGTTTCCCAATTGACCCTAAGCCAGCATTTTGTAAAGCAAGTACTTTTGTAAGAGAGTTAATATTCAAGGAAAAACTCACTACTGTAGTCAGGCAAGTATTTCCTTATTTTTAGAAAAAGAACTTTATAGGTAAACGTAATAAGCTTTTTCTAATAGTGGGCGATTTTGTGAAAATTTGAAACAAAAAAAGCCTATTGTGCCAGATATTCCTCTTCTCCTTAAGTGATTTTTTTTTTACTTATTTATTTTCGACTTTGAAGAAGGGTGAGAATTATTTCTTTAAACAACTGAGTGCAGATTAAAATTAACACTGTACATTTCAATTATTATCAATTCATCAGGGAATATTTTTAATTAAAATATTTTATATTTTATTTTAAAATATTATCTTTTTAATTAAAATATTTTTATCAGATAACCTAAGCCTCTAAAGCCATATATTTGAATTTAATTAAAAAAAATTCTGGTTGTGATCAGTGTTCAGAATTAATATACCAAATAAAATATGGGAAGAAAGAAGGTAAGGGGAGGTTATATAGTGTTACTTGATAAAAGGAGACAGTAATATTTAAAATGAGGTAAGTGTTACACCGATTTATGATGTATTTTATCTTCTAGAGAAACCCTAGTTTATCGTAGTGTCATTCAGTTTGAAAAGTCAGCTGTATATCTTTCTGCTTTTGAACGTAACTCTAGGTTGAAAGGAAAAGGGTTGCATTGATGTAATGAATAAGCAGATCAAAAGCTTGGTATTTTTTCTGGGATAATTCACTTTTATATTGAAACATTTTTGTTGTTATAAATATCTAAATATTATAAATATCTTATAAATATCTTGAAAGAATATTAATTAATAACACTTAACATGCCTGTCATCTTCATGGTGCTGTACAAACATCTATTAATCAGAAAGGATGAAAATGTTACTTTTGTTTTATTCCCCACTCAAATTATTCTGTAAACATCCTCATCCCTAACCCACTAGCACTAGAATTTGTATTGTTTTTTTAGATTATGAAAACAAAATATCTTCATTCGTGGTCTGTTTTCCTTTATATCCATAACATATTTCTATCAGAAGTCTTGCCAGTATAAAAGCAGTTTAGTTTGTAAGAACTCAGAAATGCTTGCATGGTGGTTTTGCAAGCCAAGGTCCCACCTTGGTGCCCAAGTATCAAAACGGTGCTAATCGATTTTTTCTCAGTATATACTCCTTAAATTGTAAATCAGACTCTGCTTCTGTGTATATGTTTAAAAGCAGCAGTTTTGTGCTCAAAACCAAACCAAATCAAAATTAAAAAGAAATATCCAGAATGAAAATAAAAATAAAAATCTACCAATACCAGAACAGAAAGACAAAGCAATTTAGCCTCTAATTCATATCTAATCACTCAAAAGCAACCTACCAGCCAAGGGCCAAACTAATCTGTGTGTTGGAGGCATTGCACAGGGTGACACAGTGTTTCAGCTGCATATGGTACAGAAGATGAAAACAATCCAAGAGTTGCTATAGCTGAAGGAGGAAGGATGGCATCAATCTGCGTGATAGCTTGCTAAACATGCTGTTGGTTCCAAGATCCTAGGATTATATCAGTGGACCGTTTACCACTAAAAATCACACCAAAATCATGACTTGCTGATCCCAATGCTTGAGGGCATTTATCCATCCTATTCCTGTATATGCACACATATATCCAATGCAGACTATATTTCTAATTTTGATTTCAGATATTTAATAGTATATATACACTTCTAAGAACTTAGAAGGAAAAAATTATGGTCTTCATTTGTATTTTCAGTGGGTTACTTTTTCTCTGTGTAAACTAAACCAGTCCCCCTAAGCACCAGGGGTTTTATTTCCATTTACAGCAATTTGTAGGATAATGTGTAGTTGTAGTCTAAGGATTATAGTTACCTGACACAATTGCCAGCACAGTTTTTGCTAAAAAAGTGCCGGCCTGAAGTTCTGTGACCTTCCACTTGTCATCTTTAGAAAACAACTTTTAGTCTAGCTTACAGTAGATTCATTCATTACACCGTTCATTTTTATATCCCATACCTTGTTTTCAGAGCAAATGGGATAACAGCTATTGTAATCTATAAACCATTAACATATGCATCTCCCAAGAATTTAGTGTTTTGGTTATATGCATTAATGTCAGCATTTTGCATGTAGGTACAATAAAAGTAATCATGGCTAAACTAGAAGGATTATTTTTTATTAATGTTACCTTTTTTAAAAGATAAAAAAACAGCCAACTTTTCCAATTAAGGAAAAAAAGAAGATTGCATAAAAACGAGCACGAATCTTTCAGGGACCTCAGCTCAGAATTTAAGCTCATTATGGTAGATAATGAATTAATGGCTATAGAGCACTAATATGTGTTCTGGGAATTTAAATGAGCACAATTAATAATAATTAATAATTGAATTAAATGACAACAGGATTTCATTTATGCATATCACTTAGCTTCTCATCACATTACCTTGTTGAATCCATTGGGCCCATTCCTAATCACATAAATGCAAAAGGAGAGTCTTCTACTGAGTTGGGGTGGTTTGGCCTACTGAAGCAAGCATCTCTTGAAGACATTTTCAGACCTTGTCTTGGGCAGGCTCTTAGACGCATCAAAAAGTTTGGAAAAAATTTTGAAGTGTCACTGGACTTTCATTTTTGTCTTTGTTTTCCACTGAATGGCTCTCGGATTATAATCTGAGTAATTTATGCACTCATCCAGACAGAATTACATACATGGATGTACACAAAGATGTGGAGCAGGGCTATCAATCTCATGACCCACGGGCCAAATCCAGCCCTTCACTTTGTTTTATCCAGCCCAGCACCTTGTTTCTCCCCATCGGCAGAGCCAAGCTCCTCACCCCTGCGCTCCTGCCAGTGCCAATCACGCGTGCAGTGGGTGACACCCGTTATGCTGCAGGAGCAGGAGAACAGCGGGAGCCGTGAGTTGGACACCCCTGATGTAGAGCATGAAGTCTTACTTATAAAATGAAGTGTATGTTTTTCTGACTCCCTTAAAGGAGTCTGAAAAGGAAAAAAAAAAATAGATCTCTTTCTTTCAGGTCTTCTCTGGACAAGAAAGATTTTTCAAAGACCCAAATCATAGCAGTGACCTCGGTCATCACTGAACAGACAATGAAACAGAAGCAAGTAGGTATCCCTTGATTCTACCTTCAGTGGCTTACTGTCAGAGAAGCATCTGTTTGTCTGATATTTGCTAAGTTTCCATTAGACTTGGAAATACATGGAACTTTGCAATTTTGATGTTGCACTAACAAGTAACAATTACTATTCAGAAAAGAAAGCAATTATAAAATATTTCTACAGGAACCAAACTACTATATGTTCTGCTTTCTTTTCCTCTTTCAAAAAGAAACCTTATGCTCTTCTGAAAGACTGGGGGAAAAGAAGTAAGAAAAGAAAACAGATACATAATCAGGGTCTCACTTTTCCCTTTTTCATTGTCTCAGCAAGCTGACTCTGGAGTTTTGGCCATTGAGGTATAGAGAGGATGTTTGCAGACAAACCCCTCTGCCCCTCTTTGCCATCAGTAGAGGGTGGAAGGCAAACATGAAGGCCAAATTGCTCCTTTGTAATTGGTACAGGTCTCCAAATTATAAGGCAGTCCAACATGTACAGAACAGTCAAAAGACACCACAGATTTACTAGGGAACAGCAGAATTTATCCCTGCACAATTCTGAAAGAGTTTTGATCTCACTTTTTTGCATTTTGCCACAGCATACCCTTTCTGTCTCATTGTTTTTTAGTATTCACTTATTTGTAACCAAACCAAAGCACAAATCCCAGACATTTAGCGCTATGGCAGCTGTTGTCAGCCCCAACACTTAATTACCTGTGTTTTACAAAAGGTGAACGCAGAGCACAGAGAGACTGCCATTTACGGTGGTCAAATGAACAGGCAGTAGAAAACCTAAAAATAAACCTTCTTCTCAAGACTCCTTTAACGAGCTGCTAAGGCTTTAGGTACATAACTGTATCTTTCCAGACACATACTGTGTCCTTAGGATCTGAGGGCAGAAAAGAGCTGCCTTTATTTAAATGCATTTTGGTTACAAGAGAAACCTTGACTTGTTTGCTATGCTTCACTTGACATACTACCTCCAGGGCAATGTTCAAAATGACCTTACGTAATAGTTTACATTCATAATCCATCACTGCAGATGGAAATCAAAACAACAGATTCTTTCCCGCTTTGTTCTGAAGGGCTGCTCTTGTTCTATGTTGTATTCTCAGGAAAGAACCAGTGATGAAGATGGATTAGAACCACAAGAACCACAAACCCCTCCCCCCCCCCCCCCCCCAAAAAACCCAACAACTCAACCCTGGCAACCTGGCAACACATAACTGCAAATCAGTTACACGAACAAAGTGGCTTAAAAATGAATAATATAACTTTTCTTCAAAGCTCAAGGCCTTTTTAATGTCTGGTTATCAGGTGACAAAATCCACTTCTAAATTTTTCTGTGCCTATAAACATAATATTCCAGGATCTTGCAAAATAATTTTATTACTTACCAGAATTGGAGAAATCACACCCTCTCTTAACTTGAAGTTGATAGTGAAGACTTTCCTCATTCTACTTGTCAGCCATAAAAAAACCAACCCAAACCAACCCATTCTTACTCACCTCACTGAGAGAATAAATAAATATGACACAGCAGGTTTACAGATAAGAAGTCAATGAATTGATAAAAACCTTGAATGCTGAAGTGTTCTTACTATCACCAGATCTAAGCCAGTTTTGTTAAAGAGATTTTATTTTTTGGTAAGAGAAACAAGGATGTAAGATTTACAATAGCCTTCAGTTCTTCTTGATAAATAGCAAAAAACCTCACTGGAAATGTTCAGCTTCTTTAAGACTGAAAACCAAACCTTTAATGTAGTTTTTTTGTTTACTGTGTTAGAAGTGCAGCATTGGAAATTGTTGCCAAAGAATCATTGGAACAGGCATCACTAAAGCAGTGTCAGCCAGCCAGCTCTTTGAAAATGATTCAGTTCCTCTAGTCTTAGGACTAAAATAATATCCAGTGGCTCCAGCTTGAAGCCTGGTTAATACATCTGTCCAGAACACATAATTACTCGGTCATAACATTCCCCCGGCCACCAGCCAACAAACCAATCAGCATTTCTTCCTAACTCACTAGAATTTTTGCTGTGTCAAACTGTTTGATCTCTAGGTAGTAAAAATGCAAAAAATGGAAGGACACTGTGCTGGAAGGTTTTAATTTAACACAGTTTCTCATGGAAATTAAATCTGAAAAGAAACATGTTTTTGTTGACATTGCTGAAGTTGAAATTTTTGTTCTGCTTCAGGAATAATATTAACATATCTATCTTGCAACTTTCTCTTTATCTCTTCACCAGCTAAGAATCTGCAATGTAATCTCTCTTTCCTTAACTGCTTTCCAAAGGAAAATCGTGTTTGTGAGAAAATGAAATGATCCCAGCAAATTTAAAAGGCTGTTACGTGTGTAACTACAAAGGAATATGCTGTGTGTACTGTACGTGGAAATGAAACTGGAAGAGATGAAACATAGCCTGGATTTACACAGATACTACTATCCACAGTCCTCCAGTCTTTACTTGTGAGAGTATAGGTTTAATTTTCTGAAGCTAAATTTTGAAAACTCTGATCCGGATCCTGAGGCACTGGAATCAATAAAAGCTTTATATTGACTTCGTTAGGACACAGGATCAAGAGAACTGTAGCATTGTACTTACTTCCTATGTACATCATGTGCCAAAACCACAGCCAGGAAAGCACGCCATGCACGTTCCAGAGCAAATCAATCTTTTCTCTGTACAGATATGGTATTTCTAAAATGGCAAAAGAAATTGCCCAAATTTCTATAGTGAAAAACTGGGGCAACATCCTCAAATGTGCAACCTCAAAAGACCCACATCATTTCCAAGATCATAATATATTTATTGATCAATTGCTGTATTGTTACGCAGCATCATTTTTTCACCGTGTCTGTAGACCAACAAGCACTTTTACCTCATTGCTGATATTTAGCATTTAAAGGCACTACAGGAACACAGAGAACATTGCACCTCCCCCATCCACAATGAATATTAGTCATTCATTCTAGCAAATAGGAAATAAACAAACAATTTCCTAGATTTTCCTTCACACCAGGTACATCGGCTATGTCTAGACCAGCGCATGAGTTAGCATGGTAAGATGTCCCTGTTCATCCTACAAGGGAGACTGGAAGGAAGCTCTTGTGGGTTCTGCATAAAGATTTTCTCCCAGGAGGAAAAAGGACACAAGGAGGAGGGGCTGGGAAGACCTCTCCTTTAAATGGAGCAAGAATGTGGTTGGAGTTGACTCAGAAGCTTTCTTGATTTAGACTTTGCAGTTTATTCCTTATTAGTATCAAATCTCTGAGAATCAGCATCTACTCTATGCAAAACTGAATTTTAAGTGATCCAAACAGCCTATTTGGAATATTTGGCCTACTACAATACAGGAATAGTTAAATATTTCAAGCATCTATAGGTTGGTTCTATGACTGTTAGTAACACACATTTCAAAACCAACAAAGATTTTATGCATTTAGGTATTAAAGAACCTGTGACAGAACTGCAAATTGGTTCTTTGTAACCACAAAGGTTGCCAAGGAATGATGGGGTTCTTATCATGTACACCAGCTTCTGTTTGAAGACACCCTTACTTTCCTGAATCTAAATATTCAAACTCTTATAGTTAAAAGCAAAGCTAATGCTTTGCAATTGGATCAAAATGGAAAAACATTTTATAACTTTTATCTTCCAGAGGGTACTTCAAAAATACCGACTGATGCATTGTTTGGAAATGCCAGAATAATGTTTCCTGAATTCACACAACCTACCCATATCAGCTGCTTCTCTGAAGATGCAGTTTTATCCAATTTTAAACCTGTGATCACGCATCTGTTTTTGGACAGGATTCCTATTTCATTTGCTGAAAGCATAATACATATTTAATGGCTTCTTCATTCATTGTATTCTTAAGTATTACACAGAGGCATGTTATCCAAGCCTGACATTAAATACAAAGTTGTGAACTTTGCATTTTCATATCCCCTTTTTAACTCACGTCCAGTTTAATGGAGTGCTTTACAGATCTATTTTCACACTACCTTACTACTAAAACCCATGAGATTATTGGTATTTTTATCCCCATAGAGAAACCAAGATTCTGGATCAGAAGCAGTAGTGAATTTGTGAGACTATCTTAAGACACCTTGTACTGTGAAAAATTAGATGTCAGCTATTTAGATTCTGAAAAGCAGCACTGAACAATTTCAACAGTAGTCATGAAGGATCAGTGCATCTGGAAAGCAGGTGTTTCAACATAAGAAATTATGAATACAAAGAAAATGTCTGAATGAAAGCACTAACATTTGCATACTTTGCTCTTGCCCTCATCTATAGAAGTAAAAAAAAAAAGGGGGGGAAACTCAAGGCAGCATTCACTATGAGCCTTTTTTTCCCCCCTGTCTCTCTATTGTTTCATCTCTTTGAAGTATCTGTGATAAGTAGGGCACAATTCCTACAGATAGCCACCTTAGCTCCATCCTCATCTACCTTGAAGCAGGGCCCCGGTGAAGTACTGCTATGCAGAAGAGAACCAGCTCTCTGACTTCAGTACTCATTATCCTCCTCTCCCTCTCTCACAGTTTATTTTCTTTCAGAGTGCATCAAAAGAAAAAGGGAGAAACATATCCTTCCTACTACCTTCTCCTTAGAAAAAGAATGAGGCGTATTTTTTTGTCTTTGGGGAAGCAAAGACAAATGTCCAGTCTTTGGACTTGATCAAAGTACTGTAGTTTTGGGGCTACTGTGATTATTTTGAAGAATGCTACATGCTTTAGGGCAAAGGCACATGAATGTGAAGTTTCTTATTTGGAAACATCTACAGGTTTCCTTGAAGACATTCTCATAGCTGAGTTTTTAGCTTATTAGAATGGGAATCCCCTGATCAGATTTAAATACTTGTTACATGTTCACAGGTACAGCCATGGCAAAAGTTGTTGCCTAGGTTATCTTTTATAATTCATGACAGAAATGGTGATTGTAAGGCATGATGTCAAATATCTATATCTGTATTGACCAAAAAAGTAAGTTACAGATTATGTGCTCAGAGAGAAGGATCTCAAGTAAAATAATTGCTCTGCATTGGTTGCACTTTCACCAGTTTATCAGCAATGAACATACTCATTGAATCTGAAAGCAACACCAGCTTCTGCATTTGTAGCAGAAACAATAAGAATAGCTTATTAAATACATTGAAACAGATCAATTAAATTCTTTTGCTCTTCAAGCTTCATGCCTGGGTTTTCTCACTAAGTTAGCCAATGTCCACGACAATTTTCAATTGCTTTGCATAAAGAATTGTGTGTATATTGATAGCTAGCCAGAACTTCATAGCATGATGTGGGCATATTCACTGGATTATATGAGTTATTTAAGCAGAGTACTCGCAGTAGAAGAGCAAATATTGCAACTCATTCAAGACATAGAGCAAGAAGTACTTAAAAAACACTTACAGGCTGCAGCAAGAGCTGCATGTAAAAAAGGTCATATTCTAGCAGTATCATGAGAATGGAGAGCTGCTGTATAAGCAACAGTGTTTCCCAGTCAATTAATACAAAAGCTGAAACTATAATCTTGTTACCATCTTTAAATGCATATAAAACTGTGAAGCCTATCTATAGAGAGACCACAGCGACATTTGAAGAGAAGCATTAAAATTTTGGGCACATTAGCAGAGGACTCCATTAATTTGGTTGAATTTTGAAATCAAAGAGCAGCCTGGAACTGAACACAGACAACTACGATGAACTTTTTTTTCACAGGCTGGTTCTGCATAGAGGCACATCTGGGGAAAGGCTGCTGTGCATACTTGGTTCAGTAGGTGTTGGGGTTATTTTGTTGTTCTGGTAGGTTTCTTTGTTCCTTCTTTTGAATCATACATTATATTCCGTCAAAATTTAAACATTTTCCTCACAATCTGGGAAGGGCTTTTGGTTTCATTCTTTTTCTAAATAAACTTCAAGTGACCAAATTTGATTTCTTAGATTCTGTACAAAGAGGATATTAAATGAACAAACACTGCATGTTAGAACCTAAAATAAATATAGAGAACGATCTCTCCACACCCCTTCCCTCTATTTCTTAAATTTGCAGGAGCTGCAGCATCACATGTTCTTATGTTCTGGTCCTTCCTTCCTTTCTTGGGAGATGGCATACTTACCAGCATTCCCCCTTTCCTGCTCTTCTCTCCCAAAGACCCATATTTTACATCAGAAGAGCATACACCCATATTAATTTCTCCACTTGTCCTCTGACCTATAGATTTTCCAGTCCTTATTATTATTTGCTTTGCTAGCACTAGGAAAATACATACTTGAGGAAGTTCTCAATAAGATGCTATTAAAATATATATACAAATTGAAAAAAAAATTCTGAAAAAGAGCATCTTGTATCACTTCAGCATGACATTTAAAGAAAGAGAAAGGCTAACAAACTGTCCTTATTTATTCCGAAAGTAAAGTTAGTACAGAAATGAAAGAAAGCAGCTCATTTTTAAATTCTCATGTTTGTCTCCTAAATATGCCTTGGCCACAATCATTTACATAGATGATGGCATGATACTATTTTTTTCCTGAAGTCATTATTGTTTCTTTCTCAGTACCATGAAATTCCAATAACTCCCACCTTGCCAATACACCACCTAACCACAGGCACTGAGGTACCTGTTACCCTCTCTGCCAGCAGTGGGCAGCGGTATCTAGAATCCAAATCACTCTGGAGATGCCTTTCTTTTGGTTGTGAGTAGCGTAACTAAGGTTAAGTTAAGGTAACATCATCTCAGCTAAGATTACTTTAACTTAGGGACTTTATTTCCATCCCTGCAGGGAGGTTGGATGCATCCAAGCCAACATTTCACAGAATGCTTCCCTAGGGCATGACAGCCATAGCAATCTCTGGTGTGTGGTGTGTTATTTCCTCTGCTGCCACTCTTTCCAGAGGCAATATTTATCCTTTCACTCCGAAATGAAAATGAAAGCTAATGTGTGACAGAATGTACAGTATGATGCAAAGCACTTCATGTCATAGCAAAAACAGCTCACAGACAGCATGCCAGTGATGATATCATTCATAGACAACAGTTAATTTGGAAACTGTAAGGGAGAAGCTAATATCTCTAGTGTTAGGTGATTTTGTACTGAAAGGCCCTAGCATCAATGCACACACAGAGGAATAGAATTAAAAGCACTTAGTTTGGGGACAGAACAATAGAAAATGTACAGTTAGGAAGAGCTTTGTGTTCACCAGTAGATGAGATAATTGCCTTTATTCTTTAACTTGTTATTGAACATGTATTGACATTTCCTGATTTTTTACAGACTTAAGCAGCAAGCTGAGTATTGAGGGCTTTTTTTTCTACTCAAACATGCATGTTTTCCAAACCATTCAACTTGGTTTGCATTGGTTAAAAAGAAAACCTTAAGATTACTATGAAACACACCTTTGGCTGAATCCAAGCTACAAAGTAATGAGCAACTATGTATGCTGGATGAACTCTTTTGAGTTTCATATACTCATGTATTCACCCCTTCATAAAGACAATCCACTGGACTTCAGGAAGTATATATATGTATATTTCAATTTGTGTATATAGATGCTGTATATATTATTGCTTCCTTAAAATAACAAGTAGTCATAAAAAAATACAAAGAATAAAGATGAAAGCTGTAACTGCTTAGTTTGGAAATTAAACATAAATTGAGGTAAAAGAAATTCTCATTATTTACTTAGGGCATGCTCCAAAGCTCTTCAAGGTCAATGGAAAGAACATCAACTGCATGAACTTTTAAATTGTGACATTACAGTTAGATGCTTTGGAAGATTATCTGGGAAAGCAGCATTAAAAAAAAAGAGCCTGCTTAGAAATGGGGAGGGAAATGGCTTCCTGGATTATCTTATACCATTTTTACTTGTGGGACAAGGACATGCATGTCTTTACCACAGCTGTGCAAGAATGAAGCTAACTGAAATTTTGTGGCACTGGATCAAGTGTGAGAAAGGGCTGGAGCAGGAAATAAAATAACTTGGGTAATATTTACACAAACACTGTAACTAGCAGAGGGCACTTGAAAGCAGTTATGTCTGTGACCTCTGATTGAGGAATACGTGCCATCTCGCCCATTTGCAGCTCAGGCCAGTGATCCACGTACTGCAGTGGGAGCACCAGTGGATCACAAAGCGCTTCTCCAGACCCACCCTACTGAAACCCACACAGAGCAAAGAAATTAGCAATCATCAGAAAAAGCACTTCTCAACATCTCCACAATTACGCCCACTATTGTTCAATATTTTCACTGAAACTAAACAGTGTATCCAAATCATAGGAAGAGAACTTTGAGATGGTAAGGTTTTTTCTTCCTATGCAATGAAATTTGTTTTTCCATCTTTTTGCTCTCAGGTTTGTCCTTTATGAGTTTTGAATCAAAGGATTCTCCGTACTAACAAGCCCATTGATTATTCCGTCTAGATATTAAGTTAGCACTGTATTTAGTACACCACAAGACTGAAGTCCAAATATTACCTCTTGAGCACAGGCACTATGTGGCATGTACACAGAACCCTCCTATAGAGGTTTTAATATATTGGGGGGCATATAACTTTCAATTTGAGATCCAGGAGAGATAAAATACGAGTTGAAAGAGTGTGACAGACTTGAATGTAAATGTCTGAGTATGCACAAAATTTTAGGAGTGGGTACAGCTTTTCATTTATGTTTTGCTACTCCATGCCTGTAATACTGTGAAAGGCAATACTGAATACTTCTAAAAAAATGTCCCTCCAAGTTTTCTTCTCATTTGCTATTATTCTATTTGCTCCATGTTTATTGCAGGCCATAGTTATGCTGCCTGGAATCAAACTAAAACAACTTACAGTTCAGTGAGATTGTGTAGTATGGAGCCTTAGTCCTATACCTCCATCAACAAAAGTGCGATAAAAATAGCATTTGAGAGACCACTGATAAAAAAGTCTGATTCTGTATAATTGATAGAGAATCACAGAATTAAACCATTAATAAAATTTGATTTCTTGTATAAGATTATGATACTGAACTTTTCCTGCCCTGTTTTGATTGCAAGTCATCCAAGGAAAGAATAAAAGAAGGAAATTAGTGTTTGCTTGTAAAATCACTGGAAACAGAAACCTGAGCCAGCTGAAGTCTTACAGTAAAAAAAAAATTCCTCACCACCACATTGCTACTGTTTAATTGTTTATTACTTTAAAAATGTAGTCCCAATAGGAATGTTAAAATCTGGTTCTAGGCCAACCAAGGCACACAAGGTAGAGCTGGAAAAGATCCAGCTAGTTTACAGCATCACATTTTGCAGTGTCAAAGCAGCAAGTGTTTACTGTAGATACAAAGACATCATAATATCTTGTTTAAATTAAATGCTGAAAATATAAACAGAGTGAGATTATTCTTTCTTTACTGTTTAGGCTTATAATAGCAGAAACAGCTTGTGATATGTGGATAAAACTAAACAGATACAGTGATATTATTCTGGGGAACCTAACTCTTACCTTCAAAAGCCTGTATCCATCCTGGCAAACCAGTTGAGAAGTTCAGCTGCTTAAACTTTCAGTGACCAAATTTAAAGAAAGGCTTCCAAGGGTATAAGTCAGCAATGCAAAGCAGGTGTGGGCAAACTTCAGCTTTCACATAAAGAACAATTTTCACAGGAAATGTAGGCTGTTTGACTGCCAATTCTATTTATGGCATTTTTAGGCTTCGATTCCCTCAATTTGCGCTAGAAGTACCCAGAGCAGTGTTTAGATGACCAAATCAACTCTATGACTTTTTAGAATGTTGTAAAGGAGTCTCCTAGGAGACAGCTGTGAGGTATCTCTCAGCTCATGATCTCGTAAATCCAGTTACAAACAGAGGTTATGTTCATTGCTTCTGGTAAAAATTTCTTCCCCAAAACGTTGATATTACTACTTCCACCATTTTCACTACAGTGCATCAGAGCATGGTGACCTGAACTCTACATGCAGAAAGCAACCTATTCTTTGAACATCCATTTTGCACCCAAATTGAACAATGTGTTAAGAAATTCTTCATGTAACATTGTGCTCGTAGTGTGTTTCATTCAGCACAGCTGGGGTGTTGGCTGGTGCATTCCTGGGAGGGGGCAGTGCAATTCCCCAAAGGCAACCATTAGTCTGCATGAAAAAGTCAGGCCACAGCAAATAATTGGAACTCCAAGAGCAATGCACAAAAAGCAGCATGACCACAACTGCAAAAAGCCACTCTGCCCTGCAGCAGTGGTCACCACCTACGTCTTACCTAACGCTGTGTGGGTCTGTGGCAAACAAAGCCTCCTGTGCATTTCTCTGTGTTAGTAACAAGTTATTGCATAGCCATATCAAAAGCAGTGTGTCTATTACTATTCTGTGTCTTAAACTTACTAGTGTCCACTTTTTCCCTGCTCTGTTATCCTGCGTCCTAGCTTGTGGCCTGTGAGGGCTAGCACATTTTTTAAATAATTACTAAATTAGAAGACAATGTTACACTTATTTTTAGTCTAGATTGACTGTATTTTGTGAAAGAACTTCAACCTTTTCTTAATAGCATTACTAGAAACTTGGCTGTAAATGAAATGGAATGCAAATACCTGTAATTTTTTAGCCATATCGCTTTTAAATATACATTTTTGAATGAGCTCCAACTGCTTTCCAAATTGATGTAATGCCAACACTGCTTAGCTGCAAAAGCCACAGAAGAAACTGCTATGCTACAATATGGATTAGCACGGCTTTTTTCCCTGGTAATGTGTTTGTTATGAGCTCTCCAATAAAATACTCTATTTCACAATACTGGGCTTTAAAGAACACATGAGCAAAGACCTAGTTTCTGTCTTCCAGCCAAAAAGCCCTCCGAACTGTCTACAAGGAGGTATTGTATTTTCCCTTGGCTACCCCAAATGCAATATTCAAAGAGAGTGTTACTCAGGAGCTATGAAGTAGGAACAAATGTCTCTGTCTTCAAGTCCCAGAAGATTGTGAAAGGGAGAAATTTAACGTTTCAGATTGATCCGTCAAAATCAATTCCTATAAACATGTACTTAGCATTATAAGAACTGGATATCTGAGACTGTATGTAGAAACCAGTCACGATATAACACAGAAAAGGACTGACAGAAGGAACCTTCACAGGAACTGTTAGCTTTACAGAAAACAGAGTTTAAGATTCAGGAATGGAGAAGAAGGGCAAAAGGATCACAATATATGGTTTATCAAATATTGCAACATCTGCTAAATGCAGAGTATTGTCATTTCAAACTAAAATGCATTAATTTTAATTTAGCTTGATAGAGAGCCTACCTTTGCAGAGATGCGCCCTCATTTTTAACTGTGCTTCAACCACACACGTGAAAGATCATAGTCAGTACCGTTGCTGCACATATTTCAATAAAGCTGCCACAGAATGTTGCATGGAAAGATTAAAGAACATTTCTCACAGCTGCCTTTGGCTGTCCCAAATGTCTTCTGTCTTGCTGCACAAGTGGGCCAAGGAGTTGCCCACTGCTGGTGCAGAGCCTAACACTCTTTTCTTTCCTACCTGGTACATGCATAAATGCGGGAGGCTCTTTTGGCCTGCAATTACAGGATTTTATAGGTTTCTTTCAGCACACCAGAAAATAATTCAAAGTCAGAAACCCCATACAGCTTCAGGTCTTCTTGTAACAACCTCATGTCCTTGTTGACAAGTTCTAGAAAAAAAAATAATCAGATTTCACACTACTGCGGTGTCAAGCAGAGTGTTCCATACCAGAACACAAACCTCTAAAGAGTCAAGACCAAAATCAACAACTTACTTTCAATTTAAAGTGGAAAGCCACCATACTTTACAAATTCCAAGGAAACAAAACATTGAAATAAGAGTGCTTACCCTCAAGCATGTAATGTTACAGATGAGGTGACATCACATTCTCCTGTACTTAGCTGAGTCAAGCCTGTGAGTTTGTTACTCATGTGGCAAGAAGATGCTTTGAAATTGTGCTGAATTTTATTTATTTATTTGTACAAAGTTCTCTATGTTTGCTTGGTTTTATTTGGAATATTGAGTGTGTTGCTTATCTGTGTGTAGCATGAACCAAAGATGCTGAATAGAGACTGAAACATCAGAACTGAGCACTGAGACATGAAAAATGCATTCTAATATTTAGTCCTGCAAGATTTTGTTCAGTCCAGTTTGACCCACAAAGCAACCAACGTCATGAGTTTAGGAAGTCACTGATGTAATTCAAGTAATTGAAGTTATGCATGAACTTCAGGGCAGCTGTTGTTTAAGGCCAAATAAAATTTTCTGACACTGCACGTCTTGTGCAGCAAGCCCATTTAACATCCTCACTCCCTTTAAGGTGCACTGTGTCTTTGAAAACAGAGGAAAGTACATCTATAGATGACACTGGAAATAACCTCACTCATTTCCTTTGCTGTTGTTTAATGATGAATCATATTTTAATATTGAATCTTTTCAGGAAGAAGAGCAGAATACAGCAGAATTAGTAGAAAATGCCAAACTGGATGAAAATAATTTGAAATTATCTTTCTAGCTTAACTCAGAAAATCAGAAACATAGCTCACGTCTGGGTTTCCTTAACACTATTAAGCAAAGATAAAAAAATTCCAAATAAAACCCATGGAATATTAGACACAGACTTTCCAAGATGCTTCCAAAAATGCATTTACTACGCTTGTACATACATTTTTTGCCTAAAAAATCTTGTGTTCACACAGATCATGACAGTGTGCACTCTGCATGGAACAAGAGCTAATTTTTCATTTTAATCAGCTAATGTATAAGCTAGAGCGCCAAAATGGCAAGTTGATGTCTTCTTTTTTTCATTATTTGCAATAGAAAACATGTCATTGAAACAGAAATAAGTTATTTAATATATTTTAACTAGTGCTTTTTTACTTCTAATTAATAAAATTAACATATATACATTGTATCTTGTCTAGATATGTCTCACAGAAGTAAAAAAGACCAGAGGGAAATGCTAGCCAGGGAAATCAGTTAGACTTTTCCAATCTCATTAAAGTCAGGCACAGTTCACCCGTAATCTCAATGCAGAAGAAGTGGTGTGCTGGAATAGCGTGCTGCACCATACGGCAGGGAAACGGGATATCAAGAAAGGTAAAAGGAAATTAAATCCTGAATATGCCATTTTCTAAGAAAGCCTCATGTTATTTATACGCATTGTTTATAAATTTAGACTTTAATTTCAGAATTTGCCATGTTAATTAGAATTATACTTGAAGAGCAGTAAAGAAAGGACTCACTTTGCAATTGCTTGAGGAAACAGACACAAGGTTTGCTCCATCTGCTTGTTTGCAAGGGGTCTTGGTTATTTATCAGTAAATACATAGTTTGGCCAATCGATCAAATAATTCTTTTTTTTCCTGTAAATATAAATTTTTCTCCAGTTAAGGCACTCTTTCCCTATTTTTGGTCCAGCTTTCAAATCATTTTTAGTCCCTAAGATTAGGAATGGTTTCAGTCCAACCTTACGGGAATGCTTTTATGTTACTTCTATTTGTATGCAGTAATTAAAAAAAGATTTTCTTAACTCTTACCCACCGATCCCTAAGAAGCCTTAAGAGCAGCTTTTCCATGAGAGAGCCCAGTCGGCTGTTCTTGCAGACCACTTTCTAATCTTTTTCAAAATTGTGTCATTTGGACTTTCCTCTCCAAACAGATATATTTCAGTAAGTAGCTCATTAGCATTACACAGGAGAAGAAACCTTTTATTTTTTTCCCTTTTAAAACCGCTGTATCCTTAGCTATCTATATCTGGTGTTTGTACCGATATTACAGCCACTTCAGTAAATTGAAGCTCTTCCACAGATCTCTACTCTAAATCAGCGCCAGCCTCAGTTCTTTGGCTGAGGCAAATGCCAGACGTTGTTTATACAGTGGTAATCAACATGGTAAATTTAGAATATACCGGAATAAATTATGATAAATTTGCTGCCTCAGGATAAAGATAACATACAAGTAGAGTCCATGGCTATCTCTTAAAAAAGGGGGAAATAGATGAAGAGACATTTTTTTCCTTCAAGGCTATCATAATAAATGGTTTTTCCCCTCTGAGATTTGAAGAAAAAGAAGATGGGACATGTGGATCTCATGAACTCTGATGCTAAATACAGCTACAACTTTTGAAAGATTGTCTTCTCTATATTTCAAGTTGAACTCCACGTTCTTTCCTTAGCATTAAGAGTTGTTTTCTTTCTTTTTAATTCCCCCCTGCCTTCTATCTAGAGTTTAGGAAATGAATCGTGTGCCATCAGGGAGCAAAGCAGTACAGTACCCAAAAGATCTGATAGCAATGGTGTCTTTTTTTTTATCCACCTCAGCAGCATGACTTGACTTCCCAGAGGGGGGTTCAGAATCATCAACCAGTGGAAAATAAGTGACGTTACTGGTTTTGGGGGGAGTTTGTTTTTTGGGGTTTCATTCTTAATTTATTTTTTTGTTGTTTTCATGGGTTTTTTTTAATAAGAATATTTAAAAAAGAAAAAACTTTTCCTTGAGCCTGTGATTGCACTTCATTTTCCCTCTCAAACTTAGTGCTTGAGAGACTTTTTTAAGACAGTTAATTTACCTGGAGAATGAGTTTCCAGAAAATATCTGTTTCAAATGCAAACTATCTTCAGAATAGACTGACATTTCTCTCTGTCAAGTGCTTGTACTGGGTGCCGTATCTGTTGGTGGAAAAATACATTCTTGTGCCCAGTATGCATCTTCAATGAATCTTCTGGGGAATTAAGACAGTTAGGACCTAATTAAATCCTAACCTACTGGCAAAGCATGGCAGTCCTCTATAATAGGCATTACCCATCTCTACCAGAACATTTTTATAAGAAAAACTGCAGCTCAGTGAGTGTGCACTCAGCCCTTTGTCAAACTAGCAGGCAGAATTGTCTTTTCAATGTCATTTTCCACAGCTGCCATACAAATCCACCAAACTTTAAGTATGTGTTTAAATCTAACGGTGTTTAATAGGATTGAAACACATTCTGTGCCTCACTGAGGAGGAAAGGGATCAGTCAGAGGCCTCACTGGGATTACGTGCTCTGCTTTGTATGCTGCTACATCAGTACTGAGAGAAGATGGGACATTAGAAACCTGAAGCCTGATGATAGTTTTTTGCCTTGTCTGTGGGTCATGGCAAGGACTATGAACAGGCAACACATCTTCATCTTCCCTAGATGCATTGTTAGAGCTGGGGATATCCCACGCAGATGAGATGCACCCAGGCCAAGGAAGTACCCGGCTACCCAAGCATTTACAAATGTGCTAAACCCAAATGAACAGCAATACCACTGCGCTCCACCTGGGAGACAAGCTGCACACTGCCAGCCAGTAACACAGATGTCTCAGAAGCTGAAGTAGTATTGTTTTTGCACCTCTATAATCATAACAGAGAAGTGAAATTCCAGCATTATGTCTAGTTTTGTCAAATAGAATCATCTTTCCCATATTCCAAAATATCTTAAGCCATTAAGAAAATCTTTGTGGCACCCAACATGGTACGGGATTTCTGGTGAGGACCTGAACATGTCCCAGTCATCTTGCTCTGCAGAGCCACATCTCCTGAACTTGCCTCAGTTCATCCCAGAGAGAGGCTGTGGTGAGCATCTATATCCCTGGCAACTCAGAGGCTCAGAAAAACCTATCATCAATCACCAATCTCCATCAATCTGCTGGAGAGCAACTAGAAGCACTTACTTCCCTGTACCTCAACCATTTCAATCTTTTCCCACATGCCTCATTCTTTTTCTTTTTTTTTTTTTTCCATTCACTCACTGCAGCCATACGAACGCCATAACATTTCAGAAAGATATTTACAATCTCAGGCATCCAAGTGACCAGCATTTCCCTGTGACCTTCTCACCCTAGAAATTAACTGTCAAGTTTTTTCCATGTTATTTCCTTACAGAAATTTTTCTTAGGCTTCTGTAGTTTAAACTCAAGCACTCCAATACTTGCACTGGGAAAGTTTACATTTGGCTGGAGTGCAACTGCACTGTGAAAGCAGTATAGTGGCTACCTGGTACAGGTGTCTAACTCCTTAAACTGCAGCTTAACCTGGCAGGACAGAGCATTTAGGAAAGTTAACACATTACTGAGCTCTAAAGATGGTTTCAAAATTTCATTATCTCCCATCTTTAGCCAGGCAAAGTATTCAGTTAAGGTATCTGTACATTTCAACATATTGAAACACAACAGATGAGTTTAAACATATAACCTGATAGTGTTTTTTCCTTGTGTTATTTGAAAAACAAACAAACAAACAAAACCCCCCAAAACTAACAACCTTGCATTTGGAATCTGTGTTTCCCCCTAACAACGAACAAACAATACTACAAACAAAGGAACAAACAAACAAAGGAAAAAACCCAAGACCTACACCACCACTACTCCCTCCAAGCTTAAATTTGCAGTATGCCATCTGAAATATGATATAATTAAACCACTTACAGTGTTCTTCAAAGATGATTATTGTATTAGCATAGACAGGGCATTCAGCTAAAAAATGCCTCTGGAGAGAATAAAAAAATATTCAAAAAATGTAATTTAAAAATTTATTTGCTTACTATAGCCTATAAGAATGATGAACTTCAAAAAATTTAAGAAATTATGCAAGAAGACACTGAAAATTTGCCCTGTGAACTAGGAATTTGGACAAATTTTTTATGATTCACATGTTTGTGTATATATATATATATATGTATACACACACACACACATGCATAGATACACACGTATCCAGGTAGATAGATCAACCACATTTCACTAAGAAAACTGCAAGTGCAAGCTGCTCCTGATTCTTACTGGCTCTACTTTCCATCAGG
The DNA here is from genome assembly GCA_033556795.1 of Tapera naevia. Taxonomy (NCBI): domain Eukaryota; kingdom Metazoa; phylum Chordata; class Aves; order Cuculiformes; family Neomorphidae; genus Tapera; species Tapera naevia. The sequence goes on along the minus strand of JAUMJJ010000172.1, from coordinate 7,247,495 downwards.
AATCACTAGACATACTGCTATTCCCAAGGACACCAGCATGGCTCCTGTCCTGGAATTGTCAAGCAAGCACAGATGCAGGATTGGCAGATAGCCTTGATATACTCGCCATAACGTACTCTCTCTTCCATCAGCTGTGGTCATTTTTCAGCGTGCAATCGTTGTAATTTCTTATGCAGCAATTAGAAGTTTCAGTGTGAATAAGCCACACTCAGTTTGAAGAATGACCACTCATGTTGGTTTCCTGTTTTGTTTTACTGCTTGAAACATGGCACAGACTCAAAGTCTAAACCCAGTATGGGGCTTCCTCTTCCTAATGAGATAGATCGTCTTGGAAAAAGACAGACAGAATCTCCAGGAACTTGCAGTTTTTCAGAGGGGTTTGCAGATCCAAAAGCCAGGTAAGTGGTTTGCTCTTCCTTAAACTCTCCATAAATAAGCACAAGACAGGGAAAAGAAGTGCTGCTGCAGAGCACGGTTTTTTTATAGGTGAAAAACTGATGCAGAAGAGTATTTTAAAAGTACCTCTTAAAGTACTTTAATAACTTTGAAACTCTGAACCTAAATGAACTGGCCAAGGTTACAAGGAAGATTTAGACCAAATGGGAAAATTAATGCATGTCTCTTGAGTCCATGTCAGGCTCATCAAGCTCATAGCAGTTCTCTTTTTCCCAGCCAATTTGTGCATTAAAAATATTCAGAAATGTCTCCAATTTCAGGAAGTTCTAAATTTCAGATGGGCAGTTCCTGTGACTCTGAAAAGACATACCAAGTCTAGGTGAGCCATTCACCAGGAAAGAGTTAACTCTGTATACACACAGCAAAGATAGAACAGCTTTCTCACTTTTTTCCATTCTAGAGTTTACTCTGTACTTTAAAAATGTATTTAAACCGAGTGACCATGTCTGCAAAGGAAAACTTTACAAGCAGATAAGTCTTCTAGAGCTGAATGTCTGCCAACACAAAACTGTGTGGTTTATTTTAAAAGGAGCTCTTATCACTCAGAACGCACGATTTCTGTTTAAGCCGTGGAGGCAAAATTAATGCTTACAATTTATACTTGTCATTAATATAGAACTTTTGAGAAATAAAAATCTCATTTTTTAGCCTATACTGAAACAAACAAACAAAGATATCTATTAATGTAGAGGAAAGTTTGTAATTCAAAAGGGAGAATATTTTGAAAAAATTTTCACGGAGAAATGAAACACTGATACAAGGAACTCTTACATGCAGGTGTTATGTATTATAATCTACATTATAGTACTGTACTGTCCATCTGAGACAAGGTACAAAGTAAAACTTCTGGACTTGATTCAAGTTTATGGGCTTGATTCTAATTTTATTTATTTATTTATTTTATTTACATATTGATTTTATTTATTTATTTTATTTTATACAGTCTTACCTTCATGGATATGAATACCTCCGCTGGCTTCAGTGAACCCTCAGACTTTGTATTGTTATAAGTAAGATGTATCGAGGTTCTCACTCATTTCTATTTCAACTCTCAGGTGTGATTTCTCAAGAGCGAAAGCTCAGATAATTGTTTTATATTTACCACTATCAAGAAAGAGTCATGAGAACTGAAGACCTCATATTTCTTACAATTTGTCTCAATGCACCTGGTTGAGACACCCATGAACTTCTGACTCTTTTTTTTTTGTAAGAGAAGAAGCAGATTTTGCTCCAGGGTAAAAATGGGTCAATTCAACAGAAATTAAAGAGAAGATTAAAATTCAGGCAAGATAGAATCATGTCAAATCTAGGTTACCTGTTTCAAATAATAGCAACAAAAAAAAAAGTACATTCATATATCTTCTCCTTTTCTATGTAGTGCTCGTTACTCAGTTACTGTTATGGGTCTTAGTTTATGTCAGCTAGGAGAGATACTAGTTACTCAAAGATTTTGTTTTAGTTCACAAATAAGGAAACTGAACTTCATGCCTTTCTTTATAAGCCTAAAAAGCTAAATCATTTGTATCATTCCCTCACTTGTTTGTAAACAAAGTCGTTTGCTTCAACGCAACAGAAAATCTTCTGAGAGCTCGAGCTGGCACGCAAGGTGTGAGCATAGGGGGGAGAAGGGGGTGATAGCCACTAGGTGGCAATAGAAACCCCTCAAATAAAGTACTTTTACACGCACTATATATGCTATCAATTTTAACTAAGAAAGTGTTGAATTAAAGGCAAGCAAACAAAAATTCTTGTTGGTCATCACCCCCCCCCCCCCCCCCCCCCCGTTTTTTAGCACAATCTTCTGTAGAGATTAATAGGGAACAACTGATGCACAATTGTATTACTTTCTCTTATTATCTTTTTATTTTCTCCTAAGTTCATTTTTAACATGCCCCACTGTAGAGAAATTATTTTCAACTATTGTTTCAGCATTATTGGAAAATACTGTGATAATTTCTGTTACGTTTGATGAATTTAATACTCTGTTATATTTCAGTAGGCTGAAATTGATACTTTTCTGAAGAAAACTTTCATAGACTCGAAACAAACTACTATTGATTTAGCTTCCGACTGCATTACTCATTTTGTTCTCAATTTCTAAAATCTCGGTCACTCTTACAACGATTTAAGGAGAAAATTAGCCTCCAAGTTAGAACTTAAATTACAAATCCAAAAAATATCTTATCTTAAGAGATTGTTCTTTCCTGGTCTCTGAATATGCAACTCAGCATTATGCTGTAAATTTCACACTGCTCATTTTCATGACTTGTGAGTTAGCAAAAGGAAAAATCACAGCCGAACACAAACACACATTTTAACAGAGTTAAGACTGCAAAGTTCAATGTACATAAAGATAAGAGTGTTTAAATTTGATGTTTCCATTTTCAAACCCTGAATTTTTGATTTCAACATCTCTTTAATGCTGGTCTTCTATATAATTTCCAAGATTTGGTTTTGTTTGGACACCAAAATCTCCTGCAGTGAAATCTTTCAATTACCATCATGGTTGAACTATTGAGTATTGAGGATTTTACCTCTAAGCAGCAGCACCAAGTGCTACTTCGGTTTGACAATGGCAACTAATGCACCTGATCTAGTCTACATTTTTGCTCCCTGTTTCAAGAGGTGGGGAATTTCTGCTTTTGTAGTGCTGTAGGACAGTCCAGGAGGAGAAGAAATTCAGAGGCAACTAGGCTGATTTCTCCTCCTCCACAAAAGCTTCCGCGCAGCTCTCACTCAGTCTTTCTGCTCTGTTTGCTTCCACTTTGCAGCAATGCAATCCTGAGCTTACGTTCCCATGTTAACGTCCCCAGATGCCAGCTTTTCTTCATGGGATTGCCAAACAGAGGAGGGAAAGAATAATAAAACTAAAACTGAGGTTTCATTAAATTCTAAAGAAGAAGAGCAGAGAAGTACCTGTTCTTTTCTTAAATAAATTTTAACAGAGACAACAAATTATCACAAAAAATAAACCTACAGTGGAAAAACTCAGATAGCCTGCCAGGAGACACGCTCATAATTTCTTAGGAACAAGTCCATTAGAATACAAGTTCAAACACCTCAGTTTTGGAAAATGGAGTGACAAATTCAGACATCAATTTTGCCATAATTTCATACATTAATTTCATCTCTAAAAGGCAGCAAAGAAGAATAAATTATGAACTTTTTAAAACATGGAGTTTAAATCCGGATTTTGAAAGCTCAGCCTGTTTTCTGTTTACAATTTAATGTACTTGCCATATAAATATATCTTTTTCCTTAACATTTTTGCCTACAACTTTGAAATATTGAGAAGCAATATTAAATTCTAAATAAAATAGAAATATAGTCATAGGTATACACATGGACACTGACTGATCTCTGCAGATCTTCTGTCAAAAATATGACTAAAAATATATTTGGAGAAAATCTGATTTGAAATTTGAAAACATTATTTTCCTGTCTGCTAGTGGTACAGAGTCACACTTTTCATTCTTTAGCTGAATGATTCATCCCAGTGAAGATCTAGAGGTGACCTAATAGCATAAGTCATAAATCTACTTTACTTAAATAACAAAAAAAAAAAATAAAAGAATGCAATAAACAAAGGTATACTTTTTCAATCCCAAATATTGAAATGAAATCCAAGGTGGTTAGGGTGTAACTTGTTTTTCTCACATTTCTCTACGTTCAGCATTAATAAACACACAGCAAGAAGGTTTTTAAGATCTTCTTGCCATTGCTCCTTTGTTTAGTCCCCGTGGTTGCTCAGGCTTGGAAATATACAGCAACCACGGATGCTGGCACTAGCCAAGGCAAAAAAATGATTCAGCAAGTGTACAAGTGATGAATACAACAAGAAATAAATTTATTTGAAGACAAGTTTCTTTAACACTAGGTTATTGCAAGAAAGAGTAGCAAAACCCCACAACATATAAATATATATATATGAAACCAATATTTTCTCAGATTTACATCAATCAGTTTAAAAATACCCATACTTCAGAAGTAGATGACAAGGCACATGACAGGCTTTTATAGACAAGATCTCAGTTAAGTCTTCAAGAAGGCTTGTAAATTCACTTGAAGTGTCACATAAAACCAAGCTTTGTTTAGCCCATGCGCCTCTCCTCTGCCAGGGAACACACAGTAACATGTCTTAAGGAAAGGAAGATTTTGATTGTTAAACTGAGGTAAGCTAACATATTGTTAAAAATCTGTTGCAAATATATTAGATTTGCACAACCGGAAAAGAGAAAGAAGATGAGGAAGATAATGCTGATCTTTTGTACTATCGTATCTTTTCAAAATGCTTCTTTATAGATCCTATTGTCCCATTTTCTTCATGCACTTTGTTCCCTACCAGAGTTCTTGGAGAAATAAGAGTAAAGGGAAATAAATTCAAGTAGTTCTTCTTGTCTTGTATTTCACCACTGCTCCAGGAGGATCTCATTGTTCCTCACACCTGGCAGCAAGAGGGAGCAGCAGGAAACAGAGCAAGAAATAGAGAAGCAGAAGAAACAGCTGTTCTCCAGCTACCATGCAAAAATGATGCACTTGTGCAAGTAAAGATGTTGACCAAGAGCATGGAGAGTCCCTGCTAAATGAGGGGTTTCTATGACAGAAAAATCTGAAGCGTTTGCATATCTGGATCTCAGCATCTGATGTTTCAATTTTTATCCAGGTTACAGCATTTGCTGCTGGTCCAAAGGTTGAGGAACTTTATAATTTGTGGGAGAGCTCTGTGTATGCCTACTCTCCAAACCAGCAAAACTAGCAAAATTTTTGCTAAAGGAAAATAACCCACAGTAGGTAAGGTAGAGAAGAGTTACTGAAATCTGAGCTCTAATCGACTCAAATGAGAATGAACTGCTTTGCAGTTTTTGACTCCTGAAGCCGAAGCAGGTTCAGAGGTGACCACCTCACCTTTCCACCTGCTTTTCTGCTTGCAAGCAAACCTTCCTCAGAGCAGAGCCCACCTCGTCAACGGCTACAACTTATAGCCCACAATGTTATATGAAAAATATAGCCTATAGCTATGGCCTATAGCCCCAGTGCACACTTCTAGAGCATGGCTGGAACCACTCTGGATTTCACTCACCCTCCCACCATGTGTATTTCTCTTCCTGGTGGAAAAACTCAAATCTGAGATGTCTCTGCATTAAGAGATTTACAGACTTTGAGTATTTTCCATTAAAGCCTAATACTGGTCACGAAATGGAGTTGTATTTTGGAAGCAGGGTGCTACCGGTAACTTGCACTCAACTTCCACAGAACATTTTACCTACACCAAAGAACGCCTAATTGTGGCCCTCTAACAATGCAAGATTTTGGATCTCTTGCAGTTATTTTGGTAATAATATTTAGACCACTGTAAAAAGCATTTTTTATTCTCCTCTTTATGATCATTATAAAACAAAATGCAATTAACTCTTTATTCTGTTTATTTAAGAGTTTATTCAGTTATTAAATTCAAAGTGTTTTCTCACCTAGGAAGAATTTGGAGCGTTTCTTCAGATATCTGTCCAGTCTTTTATTCTGTTCTTCTGGGCTGGCCCAAAGGAAGCATACACTTTTTCTTGAATGAAATGACCTTTAGTTCCTACTCTTCTACTGAAATACTTTTCTTTTCTGCTTTGACTTATGTGAAAAGCAATGGCATGACAGGTTCCAAAAGAAATTATACAAAACTGGCTGTAAATGAAGACCACTTTTAGCTAAAGAACTTGAACGTATTCCTTACAGTAAGTCATTCCTAACTAATATAGTTCTTTAAATAAATGAAATTAAAGGACACAGTTGCAAGAGAGGAACAACTGAAATGTATTGGTAGTTTTCTCTTTATGAGCAGGAATTGGGAACTCATAAAAGTTCAGCTAAGACAAAAATACCTATATACATGTGGAGAAAAAAAAGACATTTAGAAATATTTTATAATCAGTTTTAGGTAACTTTTTTGGCCATTTATTGTGATTCCACGTGACAATAGGCCATCTTTCCTGATGCACATTTTTAGAGAAAATTTTGCAGGGGAGAAAACGTTAAAACACACTGTCTTCTATTATGGGTACTTTTTGACCAGCTTTTCATAGTTCTGACTGGTTTTGGCCTGATTTTCCTTCACATAATAATTTTACATTTTGTACCCTCACAGTCTTTGGTGCAGTCGCACGTGATTTATACTACTTAAGACAAAAGGTGGCTCCTTGGGTAAAATCCAGGCCAAGTGGATGCCAGTGGCAAAGCTCCCATTGACTCTAATGGTGTTAAGATTTCATTCTTTCCTGTTTAACCAAAGGCTGTCCCTCACACCAGCTACCCCTCACACCTGGGAGAAGTTCTTGTGCTGGATCAGAGATTTCACAACTGTTTCACAACCTAAAATAGACTGAAATATTTAAAAAGTGTAGGGAAGGAAGATAAATTATTTAAAGATACACCAAGTAACTATGGGCTGAACTTTCGAAAGGTAACATTTATAGGCTGGCTGTATGGAATAACATCCTGACTGTACATTAATCAATCCTGAACAGAGATATTAAACAAGGCCAGAAATTTCAGACTTGAATGCCTAAAGCTAGAATCTAAACCTACTGTGAAAAATTCAGTTTTAAGACTGCTTGTCCTGAAAAATATGGTTCCAATCAGAATTTATCTGTTCATGTGTTCTTGTGGACTTCATGAACTAAGAAACTCTACTGAACTTACTGGACACTTTACGTGGTTTCAAAATGAGTGTTTCAGGAGAACTCCTCTAATTTAAAAATAGGACTTTCCCAAACAATTTAACAGCCACAATCAGTTCTCCAAACAACAACACACAGGCTCCAGAACTCAGGAACACACATGACTTCCAGGAAAATACTGCAGGGAAGATGCAATAAGAACTGTATTCTCAAAATTTTTCAGTTAATCCTTGTTAAAAAACGAAACATAGAACTTCAAAGCATTGTGAGGCTTCTTTGGAATTACGCACCCTTATTTTTGAAAATAAATACTACTTTAAATCTCTTTTTAAAAACATGTATTAAACATATTGTCACACTACATTATTAAAGAGATTTCCCATTTTAATAATAAAAATAACTCATATTAGTTTTAAAGTCGCAGGATGTTAAAGTCAGATGTGAAACAGTTTAAGAGACAGTGCTAAAAATAACCTTTAAAATGTAGTATACATTGGTGTTTCAAAGATGAGTGAAAGTTACACTTGGCAAGTGTATTGGATCCTTTCATACACTGGATATGTTTAGCTCTGGTATTTTCTTAACAAATGGTTAGTATTGGGCCCTATGTCCCTGGAGGAAAGACATCATCCTGCAGTGACATGTTTCTATACAAACATACTCAAACCAAGGTCATCATTCACCTTCCTAAACCCTCAGCAACACAGGCCAACAACTTAATTTACAGAGAGAAGCTGTATGAAGTGTGGGACTAGCAGATCCCAGGGTCCAGTCAAGGTCTGCCACCGAATTAAGGGAACAGATGGAGTAGCTCAAGCTAGAAGAGAATTTTTTTTTCCTACTTCACCCATATATTTTCACATGCATCCCTAAGTCATGCTTAACCCTTTCTTATCTAGAGAGACATATAAACTGAGAGACATTAACAGTGACTGACTCGAATGTACAAATTCTGCACAAGACTTGACAGTTCCTCTAAGCCAGTACTCAGACATACTGACGAATTCAAACAACTCCACTGCCATTCAAGGCTCTGACCTTCCCATTATAATTTTCAGAATAGTACCCTTTTCTTCTTTGTATCTGACAGGTACACATTCAAATTCCCAAGCTTTATGATACTACATGTTGGCAGCCATTGGCCACTACTAGAAAATGGAACTATCAATCTGAATTCTGTGAAGGTTACCAATTTTTCAAAATTATAGCTACTGTCAAAACAAGCCCTAAAATAAACTACTATAAATACATTTCTGATTTCCCAATATAACAATCGCAAGTGCCTCTTCCCACAAGAAAAATGTCACCACTCAGTGATTAAAAATGCACACGTTTAAGTGTTTTATTTTTCTAAAACTAAAAATCAAAGTTACAATTTGTCAGTTCAATAAAGGTCGGTTATCTGGCTAGTTCTGTGAGTTTTATATACTGACACTGAAAGAGGGCAGACACCCAGCGATCTCAGCAGTTTCATTAGATATGGTAGAAATGAACTCAGATTTACACTTAGGGTTTTTTTTTTGCTTGGTCTTGGTATCCAGAATGCCATAGCTCCTCTGAAAAGGGTGATATTCTTTGCTCAGTGCATATCAGTGATATATAAAACCTCTTTCCATCTCCTATCAAGGGAGTGTGTTCTTTTACATCATGAAACAAAATTCTGGAAATGAGAGAATTCTGTCAATAAACAGAATTTACCAGTTTTTACCTTGCATATCTGCCCCTCTGCAGGTAAGTCTAGTGGTATAAACTTGCAGCATATGACTGCATAAAAAAGGAGAAATTACCATCTCTTTCTTATATTTCTGTAACATCTGCTACTGGTCACCGCTAAAGAGTGGAGCTTTGATCTAATCCAGTATGGCTGTTCCAATATTCTATAACTGCTTTCATAAATTAAAGCCATAGCCTTTCCCCTTGCCATTACTCTTGGTCATGCTGTTTAGCATTTTTATATAACACAGGATATGGTTATTGTAGAAATATATTGAGCTGATGTACATTATTGGAAATTAATTTTTGAATTTATAGTCAGGTTGATATATTTTGAAAAAGGACACAATTCTTCAGTTATTTCAAATTATTAATTGACTCAAATTACTTTGTAGAATTACTTAGTACTGAAAATTTTTTTACAAATATGGACCAGGTCTACCCACTACACATTATGAAAAATCAGTAATTTGCATTGGCAATAGTCAGAGAATGCCATCTTAATTTTCTCAATACTGCACATTAGTAAGGAGCTATCAATCTCTAAGAAACTGTTCTTCTTTGAAATGTGTTATCCACGTGTGGTCCATTCTTGGATTGCACGAGCTGCCTGTGCCTGAAGCTAGCCATAAGCATGCATGCAATAAAAAAGGACTCCATGTGGACAACTACTCAATGAAGAAGGTTATTTGTGTTGCAAAATCAAGGAGGGAAAAAATAGGAAATGCCAAATTTACTGTTGTCTGTGCAACCGTTACCTCAGTGGAGAAATGCATTATTTACTGTCACAATGCAAGAACTCTAATTCCCTTTCATAAGTAAAAGAACCAGTTCTGTCTTCTAAATGTCTTCTTGCTGAGTGCTGAAAATATGTGCATTTCAGACAGTGCCAGAAGTATTCTGAAATTACTATTGCGAAGTCAAAGGAAATATCTTGTATCCTGTGGGGGTGGGGGAGGAGGATAAAACCCCTGGAATAAGTTGCTTTCCCTCTCTCTTTAATTTATGTTGCCTTGATTTGCATTCTGTTGTTTTTCAAATACGTACTATTCATTTTGTATACTTTTTCCTTCCTTGCATCTTGATTTCTATCAAGATCATCCGGTGCATTCTCATCCACCAGGAAACAGGTTCTCTGAGAGGACAAGGAATGGGCCTCCCTTTACTCAAAATAATACCTCTGCACTGATCTAGTGGGAGAAGCTTTTTCTAGCTAGGATATAGTTTTTCCACATGGTGTAGTTTCTTCTGCTCAGTAGTACCAGGATTTCCTCCTCTGTATCTTTAGTCCTTGTTAAAAATCTACCCAGTTTTCACTCCATTTACATCCTGATTTCCCTTTCCTTAGCTATTTTACTGTCCTGTTTGGTAGCTAAAATTTAATTTAGTCATCTTTTCTCCTCCCTCTATTCCTATGCCTGGCAGTAACCTCTTGGAATTCTAATGCTCTTTATGACAACACTCACATAACGGAGTTACGATGCGTTTGTCATTTGCTCCCTATCCACCATGTGATAAAAGTGTGAAAACTGAAACTAGTGGTCGTATCTGCCTCACTACACGGGATTCTACTTATCTGGTAATCTCACTCATCTTCTATTGTCTTTATCACAACATAGTACAGTCATACATACATATAATAGAGAGACATATTAATAACTTAGACTTCTTTTAGAGTAGAATTGTGTAAATTTTGTCATAACAGTATGAAGAACAAACATTATTCACTTTGAGATTAATATTTAAAGATTGATTAAGTGGTTAAGGCAAAAGTGGGATTTATCATAAAAGAATCAAAAAAATCTGTATTTTCATTTTTAGTAATTTATTTTCTTGGATTTAGAAAGCATTTCATTGGGTATTTTTAGAAATGAACAATATCCTCTTAATAGGTGGGTATGACTGTCTCTCTGTATAGACACAATAGTCCTAATCCCTGGTATATGTAACTGGTGACCCCTGTAGGCATGTCAATTCACATGGACAGGTCTATGGTTTATGGGCATGGTTAAGGTGGTGCATGAAAATGCAAAGCATGCAGTGACACTTGTACTGGAACAAAGGACATCAGAAGAAAGCTTGAGCTCTACATGGTCTGTTAGATCAACCTGCCTAGTTACATCACTCTTATTTCAGAAGGCACTATATTTGGTCAGCTGCTTCTGAATTAAGTACAATTTGAATTAAAGCAGCTAGTGCTTGTTTAAGATACAGTCCCCTAGAAGGCTGGTTGAGTTTGGGTTAAGGACAGCAAGAAAGGGAACAGATGCAGAAGGGACCAGTTCATTTGAAGATTTTTCTACAGGTCCCTCTTAGAAGCTGGACCTCATTTTCTATTTGAATTTGTCTCACTTCATCTTCTACTCTCTTAAACTCTTTTTGTATTTCGCTATTATGTAAAGGTTTATAAATGCTATTTTCTCTCCATGAAGGAAATATTAACAAGTTGCTTGTCATTTTCTTGGTTTTTTTTTTTTGAAAAATAATACAGATTGAACATTCTAAGTCTCTCATTGTGAGACATAATCTTTGTAATGTTTTTATATGTCCATTTTAATATTTCAATATCTTTTATCTTGTTAAGTGGACAATAAGACTCAATATGTCATCCTTTATCAATAGTCTTAGTACACATACAAAAGCTGAGTAGCTCATTTCACCAAGAAGTTGTACTGGGAATATGTTCATTAGCACACTCATTTTAACTCCCAAATCTTTTTGTGGAGCCACTGCTTTGCAATACATAATATCCTACTCTGGAAAAGTCTTATTTCTAGATTTTTCATTTAAATAGTGCACATGTCAGTGCATTTGTATTCTGTAAGAAAACCAGCTTGGAGAGATGCTTAGCAACTATGTAAAAATATCTCCAGTATCGATCTAAAGGGGAGATCTTTTTTTCCCTTTAATTTAGGGCCGTTACTTAATTATTTAACAACTACCCGACTATCAGCTTTAAATAGGGTAGTAAAAGGCATTTGTTGCCACCTTGTGAGACTGTCAGTGGATGGAATGGAGCAACTCAAAAGTTAAAGATAAAGGAAGAAGAAAGCAGAAGATCTAAAAGATCTTACACTACTATCTATGACTGTTGCTACTCACAGACAACTCACCAGAATATGCAACTGAGATCGACAGACACTTGATTTTTTTAACTTGTCATATATCCAGAGTGTGCTTGTGGATTGCCAAATAACTGAAGAAGGATCCAGTTTGGGGACAATGCTGTGTGTTCTCAGCTAGTATCGGGATCTAGTTAATGAAGGGAGCAATGTTTTCCCTAGTTATGCCTTTAAAGCACATTTATCGTGCAGCTTATACTCTGGCAGAAAAACCATTCCTAATCTGTTTTAAAACAAATAGATTGTGTACAGCTGTCCTTATATCTGAGGCAAAATGACGATTTAATGTTGATTAAGAGAGAAGGCCTTTGAAGTGAGCAAGGCAGGAGCCCATAGTATGTCTCTAGTGATCATTATCAGTCTTTCCCCAAAGGGTGACTTGGTGCCAAAAGCGCTTCCCCCAAACTGGCTGAGGTAGATTCAGGAGTAAATGCTTTGGAAATTTGAAAAGACCTTCTCATTCACAGGCCTCTGATGTCTTATTCCTTTAGCTGTATTAATGTCTGAGAATAAGCAGATGCAGCCCTTTTCACTGGTTAACTACAAAAACGGGCAAAGTCCACCATTACACGGCACAGTGGGCATTATTTATTCATCACAAGAAGAGTAACTGAGCATGTATCCTGCAGTAAAACCAAAGAAAAGTTGCTGGGTTTGTTTGTTTTCCTTTTTTCATATGAACAGCTGCTTTAGCAAAAGAAAAAAAATTGAATTTAGCTTTTTATTACTAAACACTTCTGTGAATCTTTATATAAAATATAGAAAAAGCAATCAAATTCTCCTTCTCACTTGTTTATCTCAGAATTACATGTCAAACACCAGTCACAATACATGTGTGCTTATGTGTACCTACCTATAAACATTGTATATTATATACACATGTGCACACACGCTTACACTGCTGTCTGAAACGAAAGGAGCAGTAAGTTATTCATATTCGCATCTGCCTATCCATCTGTCTACAATTTGGTTAAAAAAATTCACAGTGCCAGTGACAGATAAGAGCAATCCTGCGTTGTTTCACACTAACAGTTATAAAGAATGCAATTCTCATATAGCTGAATGGTTGACGGCAACAGAAAGGCGGCACCAAGGTAACTGTTTCCTTGTTTGACAATACAATTTACACACATTTAGAAAAAACATCAGTTTTGCCTCACGAAAAATTCCCAATCTGAAACCATCAATAATTTTCCTTGTAAGCCTCTTTTAATCTCAAGTCACGAGAGCCTGCAGTTTTACAAACCCTAAAAAATCCATCATTACCCATTTATTTCTTAGTATTCTATAAATAGTCACCATATACATTCTCGCTGAACAGTGCTTACCATCAAAGACTTTATAACTATTCTTTATAGCACCCCCATTACTAACATACTTTCTCAAATACCATAATATTAGGCAAAACCAAAACTGTAATGATTTTAAGCATACGTGCTCTTCTATAAGTATAATCAAGAAAGTGTTGTTTATACTGCTAGGAAAGGATGCTCTGCTGTTGACTTCAGGGAGAGGGTGGGGAAGGAAATGGATCTTTTGATGGAGAAGGGTTTTGTATAATTGCCTGTAATTTAAAAATTATGTAAATGTTGTACTGTGAGAGCTGCCAGATTGACAATTCTGGGAATGTAAGCAGAGAGCAATAGCATGGGTTTCTCAGCATTGCTCCATTATTGTGTTGCAAATCATGCCAGGAGGGAGATATGTCTTAAATATACATAACCAAGCACAGAAAAGCACTTCTACACCCATATTGTTAAATTTTAATTATTCCTTAACCTCCTGCCTCCCAAATAACCAAAACCAGACAAGATTTTCACTTAAAATATTTTGTTTAGGGGGATTTCCATGAAAAGTTGAAATTGTAAACCATTTTTCCATGGATTGATAGTTTTATATTGACTTTTCAGAGAGCATATTAACTTCAAGCCTTTTCTTCTTAAAAAGAAAAAAAATAATCTTGCTGCATATTTCTCCTTTTTAATTGGTTGATTTTTTCAGCTTTAGTTCCTACACTGTAACAAAAAAAAATCATCAAATCGCAGAAAAAAAATTGCATGTTAATGCGATTTTCACATTGCTTTTCAAAACAGCTATTCAGTTAAGGTCTGACTATTTCATGGCTAGGTAAAGTGAGGCATGGATAGTATAATCCAGTATCAAAACCTACCTTGTGGCAACCTCATGTGAAACATGCGATTGTGGATTTGAAAGCTAAAGATTTCAGTGGGAGCAGAATCACAATGATAGCTCAGATAATTCTCCAAGCTTGCTTAATCTTTGACCTTGATAAAACTGAGGAAGGTAGCAATCAGAAAATTTAGTTTCAAGTAATATACAATATAAAATTCATTTAATGACTTTTGTCTGATAAATTGTCTAGATTTAATTGCTGGTTGATTAGCTACCATCTCTAGAAGGGTATAACTTTTGGAATTGGCGAGGGAATTTGTCCGTTTTAAATATTTAATGTTTAAATAACCTTCTGGTAAAGGAATGTCAGTCTGTAAACATGTCATTCAAAGCTTTTTTTTCCCTGAATCTTTTCTTACCGAACTATCAGGACTTTTCTAACAATTCAGTGAAAATTTTGTGCTTGACATTTCTCATCACTTGCGTGTTTCTGTTTTGTTCCAGAAGGCAATAAAAATGAATGACCTGGAAGTTTGAGGTTTTTTTCTTTAAAAAAAAAAAAAATACACTCTGAAAGATGTCCACAATTCTGAGAAAGTAGTTTCAAAAGATGTAAGAAATCCAGAACAACTTAACTTTTTTACTTTATAGTTTGATGGTAATTTAAACAAATTTTGAAAAGTTATGAAGTTACAGTTTCAACATCAAGGACCAGAAAGTATCTTATATAAGTCTAAGATGTACTTGGTGAAAATTAACAGAAAGACCTCAAACAAAAATGTGCCATGATGTAAAAACGGGAAATGTGCAAACCCTCTGCAGTTCTGCCAGAAGACCCAATCCTGCTAAAGCTGAATTTGTTGTTTACTGCCTTGATCAGTTCTGCAGCAGCTGTGCGCCTACTTATCATAGCAGTATAAAAATTAGAAGATGTTTAGTGTCCAGACCTTTTTTAAACCTACATTCACACTGTTTGTTTAAGCTCATATATAATTGTTTTTGTCTTGATGTGCATAGCTCAGAAGCTTCTCATTCTCAAATTTCACATTCCTTGTCTTGTTTAGAAAAAAATAATTCTGCCCATTTTCACAATTGTCTAGTATTTCCCTATTTTAACTTAATTGGGGGTTAAAAATTAGTTCAATATTAACCCTACGTGGTATGCCAATTAAAACTATTTATTTACAGCGTAGTTCCTCACAATGAGAACAATATAATCATAGACGGTCAAAACTTGTTCAAGTTGTTTAAATACAGCTGAAAGAAAATTGTTCATGCTTGAACTAGGAAAGAACTGGCAATTTTGGTGTCTAAAGAAAATATCGAAACAGACCATTGTAAGAGTCACAGATGGCATCTCTGTATTTTAAGCTTTCTATCACTGTACTCTCCACTCTGAATGTTGGCATGAGTTGATAGTAATTTTTCGAAACTAAAAAATATTACTGTTTTTTGATCCATGATCAAAAAATACGACCATGTTATTCAGAGATAATGCGGCTTCAAGATCCCAAGAATAGCCAATTTTTGAAGGAATATGGTTAGTTAGACAAATTTATGGAAAATATGCACGAACCATTGTTTAAAAAACCATTGGCCAATATAATGAGGCTGACAACAGGGCCCCTCATAACTAGAGAATTAACTAATTTGGAATAAATTAAGAATTAGCAGGGTATGGAAAACTCTGTAACTTTCACAGAGACTTTAGTTTCTTCCAGAGAAGAATGACAGTGTGGATAATGGCCATTAATTTAAACATCAACAAAAGACATTATTATGAATCTTAAACAATTAAAATGAGTGTGGGAGCACCATTGACAAAAATCCCAAAAGCTGACTTGACTAATGCACTTGCACAACTATGTAGTGCAATTGAGAATGAAATGCCAAAGGATTGTATGAATCTTATGAGAGAGGTGGAGTGTACAATTTCATGAAAAATGGTTGTTCTTGTCTTAGGCTGTATTTAATGTTTATCTCAATTTTCCTTTTCTTCCCCCCCTCATTTTTGCTGTTTATATTGTCCTGAAGATACACCTTATTCACCGAATTTTAGTGATGATTTCGCTGCTAAGTAGAAAACTTACTAAAATACCTTGATATTACTATATTAACACCTATCCCTATATCTGTGGTATTCAGAAAAATAATAAATGTGGAAATGTAAGCTGAAGTATATTGGTTATGAATTGGTTAAAGAAAATGAGCCAAAAATGACATCTGCACCAGCAAATCTGCACCGCTTACCATACGGTTTTAATTTAAAAATATTTACTCCTAAATTTTGAGAGCTGTGAGGGGTTTTAGATGTGTGTGTCTCGTTAAAAAGATGCTGGCACATAGTGTAGGCCAAATATTGATTCTGGAGAAAGAAAGGTTTAGAACAGACCTAATTGTAGGCCATATTGAGCCATTGATTCCTTTTAGGCAGAAGTCTTCACTGACTCCTAGTAGAATTCACTTTAACAATATTATGTTGATGATTGAAACTCTGACTTGACTTTTTGTCAGATAAATGTGTAAGTATGGTATGAGCTGGTACCTGGACACTATATAGTAAATAACTAAAGATAGACCAGTTTAGTTATTTTGCAAGTTTTCAAACAAAATTAGTAGTTAAACCTTTAAAATCTGTCCTTTAAATGCAGTGTTAAGTATTTGAGGTTTTAGCTACCACCACTGGTAAACAAGAATGGCTCTTAATTTTCTTGACTGCCCACTCCTTCTAGAGGTAGTTACTGCAAGAGAACCCAAATATTAGAAGGAACACTGTTCACTCTGAAGTGAAGGGGAATGGAGAAGTAAGATTGCATTGTCCACGCTGGAGGTTTGGGAGGGACATGATGTGTGAATCTGCAACTGCACAACTCTTTGCATCTGTTAGTCTAAACCCACAAACAGGAGTCTTTGTTGCAGGTTACAAGAATCAGCTTTGAAAGCGTTGTCTTTGTTGTCAATGTCTCAACAAAAATCCAACTATTTACCACCTCTTGCTCCTCTTTCTGTACTGAAGGATATGGACTCTTAAAGTTCATATGTGTATTATCACAATGACCTCAATCAATTCATAACAATAATGAAAGTCGCTCAGGACACTTCTTGGTCTTCCAAGAAATTCAGCTAAGCAGCTGAGCCTGAAATACATCTTATGAGGCTTTCACTTGATTTAAATGGCTACATTAAAGCCATGTTTAATTTAAAGATTCCTTTAAAATACCTAACATTTTCATGCTGGGTTGTAGCCTGCCTGAATAACTATCCTTTTACTTTAAAATGACTTTTTAATTAAAAAAGAAAATACAAGAGAAGTAAAAACAAATTGATAATGCTATAAAAACATTTTTATGTGATTGGGTAAACTTAAATATTTCTGCAATTAAACATTCCTACCGTTTTGGTGATTTTCTTTTCCTTTTGTTGAATTTAATTTTTCAATAAACTGTTTGGATAAAAATTATTTTTAATTGTCCAGTGATAAAAGCTGACCAGCAACAGGAAAGTCCAGATCTGTTTCAATGGCAGACATATAAAACTTGTGTGACAAACACTACCATTAACAATCTGATTTTCTTGTTGGGAGAGTTTAATGCTGTTAGGTGTAGTATTAAAATGTAGAATTTGATAGCGCGTCTTAAAATTTTAATGATGTGTTCATGAATATAAAACATGCTTCCACCAGTGACTTTATGACTTCTCCACTGCATAATTAGTGGTATCTGTTTTATGAGCTTACTGTTGTTGCCTTGATCCCATGAAAATGTGAAACCACTGTAATAATTTACGCCATTCCAGAGCTTTAAAGATACAAGCTGAGATTTCTTCTCCTTTTCTCCTTTCGTATTCCCTTGCTTTTAATACCAAACCAGAACTTTAAGTGGCTTTCATGAAAGGTGGAAAGGAAAAAAAATTCAAGGAGGATCTTTAATTTAAAAAATTTTTCCTAATACTCTACTTGTTGCAGCTGATTAAATCTGCCTTGCTAGCTTCTGTTAGAGGATGAAGCAATCTTTCTACCACAACATTTGTTAATTTAAGGTAATTCATTCCTTGAGGAAGTTAGTTTAAAAAAGTAAATGAATCTGCATTTCTATTAAGCAGAAGGAAATATGACTAACTTCTAACAAGAAAAATAATTATCCACATGATAATGATTCCATGATCACAATCAGCTAACTTCTGAACTGTTATTTATTGTAATTTCTCCCCATTCTTCTGCCTCCAGACTTCAGAAAGCACCAGACCCACACAAAATAAAGGTAATTTGATTCATGAGAGGGATTGTGACAAATATTAGGCAAGAAGGACAGCAGTTTCTTCTTTGGTTTCACATCTGTAAATCAGGGTTGATGTTAGTTAAAACAGTAGTGTATTATTGTGGCATTTAACAGGGATGATTGATTATTCTTCCTTCATTAAAAGAAGATAGTGAGGGTGTGAGAAATATTTGCAGACACATATTCCAAATGAACAAATACAGAGGTTACTCAAAAGTAAAAAATGTCATTGCCTATGCTTTGTGCAAGGGCCATCCACAGCCTGATTCTGAATTGTTTACCTCCAGTGTTTAAACAAAATAAAAAAGAAAATAATTGACTACCCACCGTGGAGGAAAGATAGTTTCAATTTTAAACCCCAAGCTGGAGATTCTGGGAGCTTATGTAAATGCCATTCACAGAAAAAGTACAAATAAATGCTGAAAATAGGCAGAGCATCTAGTGATGATTATTTAACACTATTGACTATAGCACTTGAAATGAGCTGAGTTTCTCATCAGTTGAAGATCATCTTTTTTCTATTCAACTGGGAAGGCGACACAGATAAAAACTTTAGTGTGAAACTTGTGTAAACCATTAAAAAATATTTTATTCTCTGTCAATTGAATTTCCTTCCAGAGAACACTGCTTTCGTTGCTTATATGAGGGTAGGCTATCACCTTTGTCTGAGAGATAAATGGAAACTCAACATTGTCATCAGTCCCAAATTTCATTATTATTCAGGATGGAAATAATTATCAGTGTGTCAGAACACCACAAGGGACCAAAGCTTCACTATCACTCACTTCTACTGCAAACTAGGATTCAAATCCTGCTTATCTCAGCTCTTCTCATTTGACAAACACAAAGCAGTCCTAGCTGAAAGATCCTTGTTTCTCACTGGCTTTCAAACTTTCTGCCACAGAAGGTCTTCTCTTACCCTGCTTATGTTCCCTCAGCACAGCTGGATAGGTGGAACCCAGATATAAATGAGCCCCGTCACTATGGGGCTAAGCAGTTAAAGAGTTAAATCAATTTCAATATTTGGCTCTCAGCAAAAGTTCCAATTTTGCATTCCCTGTTTGAATTTTACTGGATTTTCTTCTGAAGAACATTTCTTTGTTGCTTAATTCAGTGGGAGGTTATCTCTTTCCTTTGAAGGTTATATTGTGATTGGCAGAGGGTCAGGAAACTTCAGTCACATTTGTCTGTTACGGAAACAGTTTGAAAAACAAATGTGAAAGACAAATGCTAAGCAAAGAGACTCCTTAATCAGCAACAGTTCCATAGGACTTCAGAACCAGTGATGTATCTACAAATGTTTTCTTTATGCAATTTATTGATACAGACATTCAAGGAACAATGGGAGAGTTTTTTGCTGACTTTGATAGTCAGGCTTAAGTTGTATGCTATGTTCATGCTGTCAGTAGGATGTTCACAAAACAATAGTCTGAAAAACAAATACACTGTGTAGCCACTGTCAAGATTTCATGCAGATTAGCAGACTTTATTATTAGACAGTAGTGTCGGATTCTCATAACCTTTTGTCATATCTATTTAACTTGCTAAAAGTTATAGTCTATAACTATATGCCAATATCAACAAGATTGACACAGTACTGTTTGAAGTATGCTCTCACAGTACCGAAGGGCTAAGATTTCTAATATTCTAAAATATTATAATTTCTAGTTTTTGAAATTTACACTTCATTTTTATCTAAATATACTAAAAAGAAGTCCAAGACAGAAACTTAAGGATGAAGTCAATATACTTCTCTTTCCAAGTACCCAAGGAATGGGCCTTGTACTTTCTGATTAATAGATCTAAATACACTTGTAACAGGATAATGATATTAGAAATGTTATAAATCATAGCAAAACTGGCTCGAAGCCTGCTCTTTGTTGATAAGTCCATTTTACTCACCAGTAGCAAAGGGAGCTGTGGGCAATCAGCAGAGGGCACATATCCCTTTGATATAAAGTTTCGACTGTCCTCATTTGATTTAGTTGACCTTAGTAGCCATGGCTGCAGGGAGCCCAATTAGCAGCTGGTTGTAACATACTGTACCATATGTGCTGGATCTCTAAGGCATAAGTAGAAGCTTAAAGAAGGAGGATCAGACTTAACTGTCATTTCTATAAAAATTTATTTCCTCTAGGCATTTTAAAAGCACAGTGCAGCCTCTATAGGAAATGGCAATTTTAGCAGTGGCCCATGAATTTCACTTTCAGAAGGTCAGAACATTACACAGTACTTCATGCATTTCAGTATTGTGCACAGCATCACCACTGTTCCCTGCTGCTATAGGACACAGTCAGTCCAAATGTCCCTACCAAGAAATTTTCCCTTGCTTTGATGTTTTGAGATGTGCATAAACTTAGGACAGAAAGTGAAACCTCCATAAAGCACAGATTTGGTCTCAAATTATGATTAATTCAACAGCAAAAAGGGAAAAAGACATTCCTGTTTTCTCCTGGTTTCATTTGCTTACTCTCTCAATCCCATCTCTGACTTATTGCCTGCTCAGCTATGTTTCTATGGCTGTGCTCTATATCAGATCACTACAGTGGTATAAAATGTTACCAAAAAAAAACCAAAAAAAACCCCGAAAACCCCAAAACTCGTTAGTAATTTTCCCTTTCACTAACTGTCACATTTTTCTTGTGAGCAATAGTTTTGGGAAGTTATTCTTTTTGGAATTAGTCCTTTTTCTTGTAGCTACAGTTCCATTTCACACTTTTAATTACCTCCATGACTCAGTTCTCTCATGCATTCCACTTTGAGGATTCAAATTAGAGGAGTAACACACTGGTGAAATTTCATCACTATCTGCATGTAAAGTCAAAAGTGGGTTTGCTTTAGCTGTATCTTTAAGCACAAAAAACTGACAGAGATGTCCTGATCTAAAGTTTGCATTCAGACAGCTGAGGTTCCTTGCCCCGGGCAGGTTAGAGGAGATACTGATGGTTGTCTGTCCAACTCCAGGCTCTGGTTCCTCTGACTGCTCAGCAACAGGCTTAGTTTTAATCCTAAATTTAATAACGAAGCATCTTATTCCACATGACAGACTTTCAGCTTTTCCAGAAGGGACAAAAGATATTTCTTTATGCCAAGAAGTCTTTTATGGGTTCAAAAAAAAAAAGTTTAGTGCCAGGATAGAGATAACCTATTAATGGTTGAAACCACTAATGTGCTAATTCTTACTCTAGTCACTTTATCCTTTCTCCACACTGTCTCAGCAGGCCTTTAAGGTTCATAAATGTGCAACATCTAATGACAGGAGATCACTGGGGTGCATACAGCTCCATATCCACACAGGTCCTAAATTGGATGAGATCTGCCCTGTATGCCTGCGTGAGGGACAGGGGCAAGAAATGAAACTTCTCACCCAAAATCTGCTAAATTTTTAAGTTAAATTGGTTATATTTTAAAACCGAACTTTTCAGCACATACTCAGGCCTTTCAGAGGGCAAGGAAATTTTGGGTAAGGAAATGAAAGATTCTGGCAGCGCTTGGACGTTAATGTGAAGCAATATTTTAGCTCCCTGCTGGACTTAGGGTACAGCATTTCAGTCCAAAGCCCAAAAAGCAGCCCTGGAAAGTCAGAATAGAGTCTGGCCTGCCAGCTGAAGATTTGCCCTATCTGAAAGTGAGAGACATGGGAAGAAGACGAATAAATCTTTCAGCAGAGGTACGTGAATAGTCACCTTAAAGAATGCAGTTGTCTTCTTGGGAGACTTGTACTGGGCAAAACCCAACATAAATTAGAAATCCAGTACTGTATAAAATTAGAGGAATAAAAAGGACATGTATCCCTGACTGCTATAATTTATTCCTGAATGCTAGGTGGATTCTGGGTCGTGCATAACAGGAAGAAAGCAGCAGGATTTTGATTGTAATGCAATTGTCTGAGAAAAACATAGTGCACATACCTGTTGCTCTTCTGTGTGGTGTTTTACAAATAGACAAGGGATACTGGGACCTTGACTCAGGTTCCTAAAAGCAGCATGGAAACTAGATTGACTGCAGACTTTTTTCCCTTCTGATATTGCTTTTTATCATCGATACTAGGTCCCAGGAAGCAGGAAATATGGGGAAAAATGATTTAATATAATTTGACTCAGAATTAATCAGGAAAACTTGGAGGATTTTATGACATTATTGAACAAAGCAACTATATATACACAATTGCATCCCTCTCAAATTCTGTCTGTTAATAAGGGGTTTGAAAATTATTAAGTCATGTCAACTCTCTGAAACTCAGATAGAGAATTCTGCTGCACTGTACACACTCTATAAAGAGAAACTGAGACACAGGGTAAGACTCACTTTCCTTACTATGCTTGTATTTCTGCTTTTTTAATTGCTATTAAGGAAGGCATAAATAGCAGCACTCACAGTTCTTAGAAAAATTAAACCTTAGTTTCTCTGTAACGAAAATATATTGGAATACCGTATGGAAAATCAGGGCAGTATTGGGACCAGCCTTTTCTAGATCTTCATCTCTTCCATGAGTAAACTTGACTCCAGAGCTGCAAGTGGTGGTCAAGATTCTGCTTTCTGGTAGCCACATCTGAGGGGTTGTTGTTTCCCAAATAGCCTCCTGTTACTTTAAGTTTGCTCATCTTTATTTTCTTCCCCTTTTAATCAATTATTAATTTATTAAGCAATTATTGACGGAATAAACAATTTCAAACAAATGGTTCCAAAGTCAGTCTGCAGCTGAAGTGGGAGAAAGGGAAAGTTTCAACTACACTGTCAGTCTAGTAACATTATATTCAAGTCAGTTTGGGCTTAAAATGGGTTTTAATTGTAGTTGCAGCACAAACTCTTCAGTTTTTGCAAGGTGACCAAAGATGGCTTTGCAGACCTAAATTCCAAGAAATCAGTAATAATTGAGGTCTCGTTTCAAACACTGTTTAAACCATAGAGAAGGCATCACTGCCTAAATATATGTTAAAAATTGTAATTTGTAATGCATAAAAACTGACAATTTGCATTAAAACTGTAACTTTAGAGCATATGAGGATAAGCACTCTGATAAATCTGTCTAGACAGCATACTTATCTTGTTATTTATTCTGTGAAGAACTTTCAATGCTGGGACATCCAGGTCTTCACAACAAGCAAGTAGCCAACATTTGTCAGAAGCATCTTTTGAAACCTTCACAACAACCTGAGTTCACGCAAATCCTTGTAAGAACCTGGGTGATTTTCCTCACTGATATTCAGGGAGAAAATATAGTTGCTGGCTAGACTCTTACAATATCCAGATATCTATCGACCTACTGCACAATCTTTGTCCTGTCACTTAGCCCCTCTGCCTGAAAAACTAGGAAAAATAATTTAACGCAGAGAAAAATCTAATACTGCATTTTGTTGCTTGTTCAAAGTGTAATGTATATGCATTATATAATCATATATATGTATATAATAATATATATTTACTGACATATATACATATCTATAAAAATACACAAACACTGTACTTACATATATATACACATACACACTTGTATACATACACTTTTGAGGGAGTGGCTGTTTAAGAAAAGTGGACTATCTGCTTTATTCTGTTTTGTTTCGCATTATTGAAATCAGAAATTTAAATCATCATCAACATTTCAAGACAAAACTTTGTCAATACTATCATGAGGAACGAATCCAGCATTTATTGATGAACATAAAACATTGAAATCCTCTGTCTTTCACAGTAACGTGGGAAAATATGTGTAGAAATTAATCCATTTGTTTCTCAGGTTTCTAGGTGACTGGTACTCAGAAGACAAACAGTAATAAGACTGGACTTCATGTGTTCTTCACAAAATTATTGCTCTATTTTTTCATCATTCAAATAGGTTAAAGTAGACTAACTTGTCCTGATTTTTACAGGAAGAAATAATAATCTAATTTAAAGACACAACCATACTTAACTGTCTTAACATTACGCGACAAATTACTTATCAGATATACACATACAACTTTTATCAGCTTCTAAGGAAGCATAAAGCTCTAAGTACAGATCTCATATTTTGGTTGCTGCCAAACACACATGCGCATGCACACAGGCAAAGAGTCCCTTCCCTTAGTTCAAAGCTAGCAATGAGATAGTTTTGAAATTTCAAACATTTTCCTGCTCTGACTCAGGGCAAAAATTTGAGATCTCATATATTTTTTTCAATATGTATTCCAAACAAATATTTCATTAGAGTTAATTAAAATGTTTTTTTATTAAGATTTTTATTCTTTTTTAGATGTTGCTATTTGTCCTAAAATGAGGACAAATAATAATAAATATTCATATTGTTTATTTTTATATTCCCTCACTTTTTTTTCCATTTTAAAAAACATAATTTGAAGCTGATAATTTCTGCTTTTGTATTTAGATTAATAAGCACTTCTTTTAAAGGAGCTTTGTAGAAAATCTCCTGATCAGTTGTTACACCTAATCTGGATTGTGTTAAAACTCAGAACTGCCTTTTTTTTGCATGTCAAGGACTAAAGGCAGTTTTTCTGTCAATACTGGTGACAGATAAATGTTTAGAGAACAGAGCTGCACTGTGGTGCGGTGACTAGAGCAGGGGAAGGCTGTAGTCTGCATTCTTTTCCTTGTTCTGCTGCCGACTGGATGCATATACCTCAGCAGATTGTGAGATTTTAATGCCTAGAGGTCAGATCTGGACACTATGAGTGTTTTGCTGAGAAAAGGACTCCTGTTGTGCATATAACCTGTGTTGGAAAAACTACTCCTTTGCCAGTGTAATTTATTTCAGTCCTTCGCATTTCACAAGTGTCATTTGCAGGAACCATACCTCTTTCTGTCCTCTGAAAAAAAAATTGTAATGCATATATAGTTTGAGTTTGCTCTCATCAAACATGACAGGAATGAGAAGTTGGAAATACATTTGTGCATTGTGTTATCTGTGCTGCTGCAAAAGTATTATCATGCTTCTCAGCAGCACCAGAATACAAGTGGCTGATTTTCCAAAGTGTCAACCATAATTTCTTGCCATCAGCTGTGATGTGAGGAGTAGCTGAGTAGTGCTTTAGGAAGCCAAGTTGCTCAAAAAAACTACTGTAAAGACCAGAAGAATACAGCAGCTTATTTGCTTTTTGTTTGCATGGACATCTCTGATGAAATCCTGGCAGACTGAGGACAGAGACTGTTGGGATGGTTTTGCAGCTTTTTCATCATGTTAGTAAAACCTTCAAATCACGCTTATTTTATGTTTTGCTGATTCTTATTCTTTTGAGAAAATATAGGCTTGAGTAACAGAATCTGGGCTCTTCCACACCTCTTAAAATACAGAACTTAGAGAAGTTTCCAGTAAATGAAGGTGTGTTGTCAACTAGTTAGCACAAGCCCTAGGAAAAATCCCTGAACTCGGTGTAGGCGGAATAATGACACATAAATGCATTCAAAAATCCTATGGAAAATGTAGTCCAGTGACCTGGCATGGTTACAGCACAATTTAGCAAGTATGTTAGAACAAATTACTCCTTTTAACCATAAGCCGTTCTGTTTCACGCTTTTAATGAAGGCCTGTGCCACACACTAGAATACTTCTCACCTCATTACTACTCATAAAAAGCAATGATCCATTCAAAGGCTCCTCATATCTCCCATATGAGATGTAAAAGAGCACACTCTTTCTCAGTCTGGCAGAAAAGAGAAGAACGGCTTCTTTCTGCAGCCTTTGATGTTGATCATTAGGATGTTTACTAGATAAAAGAACTGAAAAATTTATCTGCATAACTTCATGTGCTGTCGCTGCATGCAGCCCCTGGCTCCCTATTTATAAATGTGAATCTCTTGTTGCAGTTTAAGGAAGAAAAACAATTTCAAGATTTCTTATAAGTGATTATTTTGTGCTCTCTCTGTGTGTATTTATATTTAAATATAAAAAGTATGTAACAAAAAGGAAAAAAGTGTGCAGACAAAGAAGTATCCATTGAACTTGAAGAATATAATAAGCCAGTAAAACAGAAACTGTGGGCTGAATAAAAATTAAATGAGACATGCTGTCTGATAAGCAAGTTTAAAAAAAGAATCAGGCCTGATTTTAAACTAGTTATTACACAAACACACACATGCATGCCACACATGCACTTGCATGTAGTTGTATATATTTCAAAATACAAGGGCAAATCTCCAAACAGTATTTTCTCAAGGAATAATGTTCCTATTTGTTAGCAGTAAGCCCGTATCTATTGCTTTATTTTTGCTTTTCGCTTTTGCTCAAAATAATCGAACATAAGAGATAATTCTGGCAGCAGTTTTACTGTTTCAGTACATCTTAGCAAAACACTTTCAAACAGACTCTGTTTTGCCTACTCCAGCACCACAGTGGCAAGTGATAAGCTCACAGGCATTGCAGTCAGTGACGTAAGTTGCCCTGAGGTCTTCTCTGCCAACCCACCCCCAGAAATGGATGGGCTAGAGGAGAGGTGGTATATACCAGTGGGATACTCAGGTGTGCTATTCTGGGTCTGTCAGTGGAGATGATCCAACCCCAAATCTGTCACCACGGTTGTTCGTTTAATTACTCTCTAGTTCAGTCAAAGGGGCCTAGGTTGCTTTACAAGTTTCTAATTAATAAGGCTCTTCTTACCTGGATTATGTCTACTGAACCAAAAGAATCATAATTTTTAAAATTTCATTTAACCAATGTGAAAAACTGAGAAACCTAAGGGCTTCGCAAGGTGAGACACGCCTTCACTATATGGTGCAGCCGTAGCCAGGGAAATTGTACTTGTTACTGAGACACGGAGAAACGAAAGGTTTCATCTGCACCAGCCAGGGAGGATCTAGAAACTCAGAATTGCCGTTCAATATCCCGCTCCAGCCGACAGGGTGTGATGCTTCAAAGAAACATATAATCTACACCATAATCACTAAAGCAATGCCCTGAGTAATAACCTGCCTGTAGGAAAGATTTTCCTCCTAATCTCAAGCAGTTAGCTATAGCAGGAAGCTTGAATATTTTGAATCCCTCGTATCTTATCCTAGGTAAGTATGGATGTTTTATTATTTGTATAAATGCCCAACCATATTTAAGTTCTGGAAAGTCTATCTTCAAAGTGTTGCAGCAGCATTAACTAATTATCCCTTAAAAGGAGAGGCAGGCAAGTATGCTGTTGCTGTCTCTCTCTTTTCTTAAATATACAAAAAGTAAAGTGTGTAGTGCCTCAATTCTGTGCCCAAAGCAAAAAACCAACCGCATTTAAAAGCTGTAGTTAAAATACTGAAGTTCATGAATCATAACCCCCTATGCATGTAATAGACAACAAAGTTTACATGCATATTTTGTTCATGTTTAATTAGGAAATTTGAGGACCATATTTTCTTATTTTATACTTATCGACAATTTTAAAGATACTTATTAAAAATATCATTTGGTAATGGCTATACTATGATATCTTGGCACCTTTCCCTAGAAGGAGTCCAGACAGACTGAATTAAATATATGATGGCTCTTCACAATTTTGGTACAGGCAACATTAAAAAAGAAACCAACAAAGCATTACAAGGTACATTGAATAAGAATTGCCTTTTATTGCATTCTGTTCAGTGACTGCCGCAACAGTGCCATGGGGAGTTGAGAAATACTGTAAACTACAACAATACAAAAATAAGCATGGAAAAGAGAAAGAATCCACTTAAAGTTTTTAACAGATATGCTCAATTCTCATTTCTCCTATGCTCTTTCAGAAAAGAATATTCAATCACATGTTGCAAAATCATAGGTAATGATAACAAATACCAAGAAATGCTTAAGCCATACTGCTTCTAAATTAGAATGTTATTCTCCGGGCACTTATTCAGAAACATGAACTTTTCTTTAAGTATTTTGAACACTGTTTAGCTCCGTTAAAAGAATGACAATACAATAGGGAGGTCAGGAAAAAAAGTACTTTTATTGTCAGGTAACCTCTGGAATCACTGCAGCATTCTGTTTTATCTGGAAGCCTAAATCAATCCAGACATACCTGGTTCGAGACTTACATATCCCCCCAAAAAAGAATCCTAACAGTAATAAAGCAGAGGAAGAAAACTGTAGACATCTTGACAGTGTTATTAAAACTTCTAAATTTTAATAATTTTTGATTGCATAAATTTGACTGTTGTTTATAAATATCATTCAGATATAATTCACAACTCCTGTTAACTTAACCTGTTGATTTTAAAGTCTGTCAAAAAATACCAGAGAAAAAACTGATCTGCCATAAATACTTCTTGATACCATACAGTCACAACATATACATGTGTGTTTGAAAACCTAGACTTGTTTCACAACTTCGTTGTGAGAATGACAAAGACACAAACAGCATGAGTTTGACCTATTTCCAATCCCAATTTTCATTCACTGATAAAAAAAAACCAAGTCCCAAAAGCCAGTACAGCTGTTGGTCAATGCTCTTCTCTGCTTTTGCTATCTATCAGAGTGCAATAAATTTTTAGATCAGAGTAGGCTGATGAAAAATGCTTAGAAAAAAAAAATCAAAAATTCCTTTTGAACTTTATCATAGCTCAGTTGTATAGGATTCTGAGAACAAGAACTTTTCATACTTGTTGTTTCAAAACCAGTATATTTAAGTCTCAGTCTATCTTTTTTATAGCTGACTTGTATATTATTTTGTAACAAAAAAACCTGTCATCTGTATTGGACTGTTTATTACTTTGACAACTTGATTTTGACTTTTTCTGCATGATTTGCCAAGATTAGCTTTTATTTACAGGGTTTTATGTTCTAAGATGAGGTGAAAGTAAGAACAGCAAATATATCTTTTTCCCTGACATCTCCAATAATTTTACCTGGCCAAATGTTTGGATACATTGAGCTGCAGTAATAACACATGATTAGTACTCTCCCCTGTGGATTATGAACAGAAAGCATGTGTTGGGCTTACACACAGCCTGTGATTTACTTACAGTCCCATATAAAGGTATGTGCTCTGTCTCTCCAGTGTCCATAGTGCCCTTTTCTCATTAAAGAAGACCGATATCAACAGATAATGAAACAAGTCTGTTCTGCAAATTACAGATCTGGTTTTTGAAACGAACGTACTGACCAAAGTACTCAAAGACAACTTTCAAAAAATTTCTTGCAAGAGGAAAGTATGTTGCTCATTATACAGAATGTCGCAGTGAAGGATTTTCTAGTATAAAATAAAAGTATTAGCAGAAATATTTCTGTGATTTGTTTTTAGGATAACGGGTTGGAGGTTTCATGCGTGGCATAAAATTCACTGTGTAACCATCAACATGAAGTGGATTTTAACAAAAGCTTAATAGAAATTCCAGCTTTCATTAAAAAACAAATAATAAATTCTGCTTTAGAAACTGAAACGTCTAAATGATGACTATTCATCATCCCATTTTATCACAGTGTAAATGGCAGGGTTTTATAATGAATGTTGTAATTTTAAAGCATATATGCCAAAACGATCTTTCGCATCTGATCCTTACTCATCTTAAAGCTTCTCACTCTTATTTAGCATACAGCAAATGAGATAACATAGCAATTTGAAAAAATGCAGCTCTTCCCAAAATGCTTCTTTTAATGAGTTTCACCAAATTCTTAGACTTACTTTGGTCTCCCAAGCTTTCCAGCTTGGTACACAGCTGAGAGGCTTTTCAGAAAAGCCTGTGTATTGCAGGATGGGATACAAGTGCCTCAGTAGATGGCACCCTTCTCTGACTCAGAGGGGAATCATCACTCAGTCCTACTGCTGGTGTTGCCCAATAGCTCCAGGCATGAAAAAATAACTGGCAAACCACATAAGCAAGGTTGTTGTGACTTTTTAGCAAAGAGATTGTTTCTGTGGCTGGTGCAGAAGGCACATCCCATCCACGATGTGCTAGCACTGCGTAGAATCCCGACAAGCTCCCCAAAGAGTCAATGGAGATCAGTGGGACTGCTCCCAGTGCAGGAAGATAACCACAAGGGTAAGCCCTTGCTTGAGGCCCCTTTGGGGCAGAAAGTTATCTAATTACGGCTACAAAGCATACAGCACTTAGCTTAGTACAGCATATATGCTGCAACTAGGATTTAGGCCTTATTCCGTATACTTCAAAGACTGCTCAGTAATTCAGATTGAAGGAGATGGTAATACATCAGCTTGTATGCTGCCTCTGACTGAATTCTCGAGAGAGTTAGGATTTGCTAATGATCAGAGGAAGTCCACTATTCACTGGATTACTGAAGATTTTAAATTAGAATCTCTCTAAGCAAAGATATTTTTAGAAATAAAATAGATGTCCAATCTGTTATCATTTGTTTCTGCTGTTTTTACTATGCTTTATGTATACCAGTCACAGGTTTCTTATCTGAGACACCATATAGCTTGCGCCTTCCTGACAGAGATACGTAAAATAATCAATAGTTTGTGATCATCTGGTTTTAGTAATAAATGTCATGACAGGTTATGTGTAAGGTGAGCACATTTTCAAAATAAAAAAGGGGCACTTTTGTGGCAGTATTTTCTACAGTCATGAAAGACTCAAGTGCTCTGTATTCTGGCTTCTTTCTTTGATCTGCTCTGCCTGGGTCAGAAAAGCTTCACCTGGAGCAGATCAAAGAAAGTCTGAGCAGTGCTTCTTCCTCCTGAACCTCTCTCCTTCACTTCCCTCTGCTCTATGGTACTGGAAGGCACAAAAAGAAGGGAAACTAAAGGATGCCTCCACTGCAGGCCACGTCTCCTCCAATCTCAAGTGCAGAATTTTATGTCTCAATCCCACAGGGCCATCAGGCCACGAGGATCATGCACGATGCAGCGCTGTCACTCAAGAGCTTACGATTGGCTTTGGATAGCAATCGCCAAGGAGCATGCATGCTCCCTGTGCTAATGATTCTGCATCATTAGCAACACCATGACGAACTTCAGCAAAACACTCATATGCATAAAACTAGCCGCATGAAGCGATTGGTGTGAAACAAGAATATAGCAACGTATAGATAATGTCCGTGCAATGATACAGCTGATAGGAACACAGAGTAAAAAGAAGGAATGGATATGGGGGCTTGCCATCTATAGAAAATAAAACCTCAAACAAATTATATGAATACGAATGTGAAACTTTAAATTTTAAGCATTTGAAAGAGCTCAAGTATTAGAACATCTTAAAAACCCAGCACTGTATCTAGGAAATAGTCCTTGATATTGGGCTATTTAAGGAAAAACCAAAAAAAAAAAAAGAGAAAAATTTAATTAATAAAATACTAGTAATATTTCTGATGAAATAATGAAACAGCCTGAGTGACCATATTGATTTTCTCACAGAAATGTTCCGGCAGAAATCTAATTAAATATATTTTGGAAAGGAGAGTGGAATGCAAAAATCTTCAAGCAAAATAAATTGTTTTTTAATGATTACTACAAGTAAAATGACTAGAAGACAATAAGCATGCTAAAAAAATATCCTTTCTAGAAAATGTTAAATAATATGTTACAATATGATAAAAATAACCGTGCTGACATATTTCTATATTTGCTCTGTTAACTGCCAAATAAAATAAAATTTATTCAAATGAAAATAATGCAATACTCTCAAGGTGCTTCTGATTCAGGAAAACCATAGAAATTTTGTGAAATTACTTTAAAATGGCTTTTCTCCAGTGAATTAGCTGATAGCTTGACTGCTGGTGATAGATACCAGTTATGTCTTGCTGACATTTCGCTGGCTTCAAGGGAGTGTCCATGTGATATGGGAACATAGGGCAGATGTCACTGGTGGGCCAGCAGTGAAGCAGTTAACCACGAGAGAGAGGAATTGTCTGCGAGAATGCAAAGAAATGAGCATTGCTTTAGCTTAGGTAGTGGCAAAGGCAGGGTTTCTTTCTATTGGCAATTGATTGTGTTTCTGGGAGTCATTTCCAAACCGTCTTCCAATAGTAATGTACAAAGAATTTAAAAACAGTGTTTCGTATGTGTAAATCATACAAAACACTGATTTAAAGTTACTTTTGCGTTTCTTGTACACTAAATTTCAAACTCCAGAGTACATACATGTTTTAGGAATCCTTTCAGTGTCATGCATTTGAAAGTACTGGACCAAACCGTGCTCCTGCTTGTACTGGTGCAAATACTGTGAAGCTCCATCGCAGTCAAAAAATTTGGTACATCCTACCTCAGGAGTCGTTTGGTTTAAGTGCATATTGTGAGATTAAGCCTCATTAGGCTTGTAGCCTTGAAATAGCTGTAAGGATTACATGGATCTCAAGTACAGGAGTGAAATGGTAGGCTCCATAGTGTTATAAAGGCTATTCCCAAATGTTTTCTTTTCAGAAATGGTGTGGATGTCTCTGGCCTGGAAGGTTTAGATTCATTTAGAAGTCAGCAGCCCAGGCACGTGGTACTTGGGCTGTTATTGTTAATTTTTACAAAGCTGGTAATTCAGCCTCCCCTCTTCCTGAACAGCTTTATGCTGATTCCAATGTCCCTTTGTCAGCAAGGGATGAAGGAGGTAAAGCAGTTTCCACATCTAATCTGAAATGTGTTCAAAACCAAACTCTGTATTCTTTTAACAGGTGAGCTAGGTGAAATAGTTGAAAATACTGGGAACTGTGTCTACACAAGGGAACTCAGTCTCACTTCTACTGTAGAAACCCCCAGGATTTGCTAGTTCAATAGTAACTTCTGTAACTAAGTCAAGAGTTGTTCCTTTTCTCCAGGAGTCATTTCAAAGGACATAAACTGCAATATTTCTTAGAATAAATATAGTAAACAATATTGTGACGTCTATGGAATATGTACCACTGACATGATATTTCGTTCCCGTGTAAGAAATAGTATTTATACCAAGGTATGAATAGATTATTTTGATTCTGAGTAAAAACCTAGTAAGACCCAGACAGAGATAGAAAGGATGTTCTATAATGTTCACTTAAAAACATTTCCACAGTAATAATTTTGTTATAAAACTCCTTTTCACTTATTTCCTATCCTGAAATGCAAAGTTTACTGTTTTATTTGCTTCTTACAGTTGAAAAATTATTTCAGCAGCTCTAAAAATGCCATTTAAAGGCCCCAGGAAGATCTGGCTTACCGCCAGTGTTATATTCTCTACCTAAGTATAATAGAGAGGTAGCAGATGTCTGAAAACTCTTAAATTGGATGTATGCACCTACTATTGTAGGGAATATTCCTTGCCTACATGTATTTGATTCAAATTTATATACACACAATTGGAAGTTGTGAGTTAACTTGTGGACTATAAAACTCCGCAAATTTCTGTTGCAGAAATGCTGTACTTATTGCACCAAGCAGCCAGCACGTGAAACACTTGAGCATTACAGAGAATAGGGACAAAATCCAAAACACTTACCTGCCAGGGAAGACCGTCTCATCCTGGTCCGTAATTGTACACCTTCTTGCTTAGTCTGACTTCATCAGTTTTGCAATTCTATGTTTCCGGTGACCCAACCTCACCTGGAAATTATCAGGCTGCTCTCTAGCCACAAGACAGACAGGGTCTTGAACCTTGTCAAGCTTGGGATGGATGGTAATACAGCTCTGCCTCTTCGCAAGTGCTCTAACTGCTCAGCTCAAGCTGACAAAAGGGTTTCAGTACCTTCTTTGACCCTTGCTTAGGGTGGCTTAGTTTTCTAAACTTAAATGATTGGCAAGAAGAGACATTAAATAACTTCTACCAGAAGCTGAAATGCAAGCCACTTCTTGGAAAATTCCCATTGCCTGGATGCAGCACTGGTTTGGCTGCATGCTCTGAGCAGTTATGGCCATATCAAAATCCTTTAATGAATTTGGAACAAGGAACCTGGTTCTCATACCTTTTAAGCAGCTCAAAAGTTTTACGAGGTCTGACACAAAACACAAGACTAACTCTATAGCCTGGGAACCGAGAATGGGAGAGCAGAGACAAAAATATGGTTATAGACATTTTCTAGCCTGTCACAGTGAGAAAAGACTCAACTCAATATCTGTGGATGTGTATTCAAATATAGATGTTTTCTCTCCCTTGGTCAGAAAATGTCAGTGTGCTCCAGCCCATAATGCTTTGTCTATAAAGCAGTTTTTAGCTAGCAATAACATCATCGTGCTTCAGCACCCACCCTGTGCACCAGACTTGACTCCCTGCAATTCCTAGCTTTTCTCAAAGATCAGATTGGTGCTCAATGAAACCCATTTTTTGTTGCTAGAAGATGTGAAAGTAATAACGATGGAGATCCTCAACAGCCTTTCAGAAAGTGATCTTTGGAATTGTTTTGAACATAGGCAGCATCATATGCAGCTGTGTGTCAGCTCAGAGAGAGCTATTTTGAAGGTGATCATAGCTGAATTTTTGGTTTGTTAAAAAAAGGAGGTTCAGGCACAGTCTCTGGGTTCATTTTGTCAGACAACATATATACAGCACAGCAGTACTGATACCTCAGAAGTGTAATCATGAGCTGTTTCGTTGTTATATATCAGCTAATGCTCCAGGGGACATTTGTGCCACTTTAAGGACCCATGAGGACCTGCAAATGCACTCATGAAGTCTGCACTTGCTTTCTGAGAAGAAAGCCTCAAAGATGATTTTTGCAGTTCCTTTTGGCTGGTGACTGACACCAGGCAATTAAAGTACTGCTGTGTTATTGTCACATGTTAAAGTAACCAGTATAGCTCAATGATAGCACAGCAATCCAGACACTCAGATCACAGTATTAGAGTCTGAGAAGCCTTAGTTCATACTGTTTCACTTTAGACTTCAGGATTTGTCTACTGCTGACTGACAGAAAGAGACAAGTAGTGGCTCGCATCATTTGCAGTCTAACTGCTCATGAGTGCAGAGACTACCTCTGGTTCCTGATGTGGGTCTACTGGTGCCATTGTGTATTATACAATAAACTGTTTACATAGCAGCCTTTTGTTACAGGTTTTAAATCTTCTCAGGCTGCCAGTGTGAGGCAGAGGCTGCCAGCTGGCAGACAGAGAGGTGCTTGTGTTTCCAACTGTTGGAGGTAATTAACAGCCTGAACTGTCAGAAGGTGACAGCCGGCAGAAAGTTCCTGCCCTGGGGTCACAGCTGGATTCCGGCAACTTTCTCCTTGATTTACCAGTAAAAGTAATAATGTAAGTAATATCAGTACAAAATTATCAAACAGGGGGACTCAGCCGAAGTTATATTTCTATCCCTAAACTAACTGGCAAAAAAGATTACTATTAATATTTTGAAGAAAATAAGCAAGATTGACCCACTTTTGGGGGAAAAAAATCCTCCAAAACTATTCTGTTAAAAATTTGCTGGACATAAATATTAGAATGACTCCAGATCATAATACAGTTGGGTTGACACTTTCCTGAAATTACACAAAATTAAACTAATAACTAATATTAGTAATCTGGGTAATGATCACTGGCCACAAACTTTTAATTTAAGTGCTGTACTCAAAATGTGACATTAGATTTATATTTGCAGCAAATAACTTGCTATTAATGGAAAAATAGAAATTGTTAACTATGCTGAAATTATTACTTATTTCTTTTTGAAATATACTACAAATTCATCAAATCATTGAAGCATGTGCTTAGTTTCAACTTAAACCAAGAGCATAAATACAGTGGAGTCAACAAGTCATAAGTGCTCCTTTTTTTTAACCAGAAGCCAAAATATTAATTCTCAGCACCTTTAGTCCTTGGCAGTAAAAATGCTATATATTTGGTCATCTGAATGTTAGGACACAATTAACACTAGGTTTCGTGAATCTTTGTCCTTTAAAATTATAATGTCTGATGACAATGACATTCCCTAAGCAGTTAATGCTGCTTATGATTTGAGATATTTTTTCCTGTTGAGTTTCATGTTAAATAAATGCTTTTGTAGCTTTGAGGTTCTTCAGGATGGACCAAAGAACTTCCTATTTAGGCTGAATGTGGAAAGCAACAAATTTGCTGCTCAGTCCTCCTTCTGTGTTCCCCAGTGCTCTGTTCTATGTATGGCTGTAAAAGAAATCCTGACTCTAACAGACCCACAGGAGCCTTAAGCAGAAGTGATTAGATAGGTTTACAGTTTTTGTTCTACATAACATCTGACATTTTTTAAAAAGTGGCAAAAATTACAAGAATGTCTCACAGAAGTTATAATTTGATAAGTGCCAGGATTTTCAGTTTAAGGGATCAAAGATAGTAGAGCATGAGAACAAATAGGCTACAGTCCATTACGTTATGAAGAAACCAAAACCAAGTTCTTAAAAACTAATTTAAATTCAGAAAGAATTTTCAGATTAAAAAAAGTCTGGGGGATTTTGGCAACAGTTTTCTTGAAAATAACATTTACTGGCCAAGAAGCTATTCTTTTTGCAGAAAACACTTCCCCACATTTTTAGAAGCCTAATATGTCGAAAGGACTTTTTATATCAATGTGTCTTTTCTCTTTAGGATGTTGTACAGCTATCTTCATCTATTATAAGGTGGTATAAATTGGCCCTGGGAAGCTGTAATAATTGATGTTATCTGAACATTTGGCTAAGATGTTAATTTGCAAAGAACTGTCAGTCACATGAAATAAAAATTCTTTAATTGTATTTTGGCTCTTACAGTGGTTCATTCTGTGATCCCTGGAAGCTTTAAGGTGTTTTCCTGTATCCTTGAATGATAGCCAGCAAAGCAGCACAGTGATATTTTCTGACAGTGCTTTCACACACAAACATTTGACAACTAAGTTCTAGTTGTGCTCTCTCTTTTTACCCAAACTTCAATGTGTGAATAATAATGAACTAGACTCTTCCTGTTTATGAATTGCTTTTATACTCAAAAGAAATAAATAATACTAATAAGTAAAGTTTCCAAATTCATAAGCATTTTAAATAATAATCATAGAATCATAGAATCATCTGGGTTGGAAGAGACCTCCAAGATCACCAAGTCCAACCCTTTGTCCAACATCCTCATGATTACTAGATCATGGCACTAAGTGCCATATCCAGTCTTATTTTAAAAACCTCCAGGGATGGTGAATCCACCACCTCTCTGGGCAGGCCATTCCAATGCCTGATTACTTGCTCTGTGAAGAATTTTTTTCTGATATCCAGCCTAAACCTTCCCTGGCAGAGTCTAAGCTCGTGCCCTCTTGTTCTGTTGCTGGCTGCCTGGGAGAAGAGACCAACCCCCACTTGTCTACAACTTCCTTTCAGATAGTTGTAGAGAGCAATGAGGTCACCCCTGAGCCTCCTCTTCTCCAGGCTAAACAACCCTAGCTCCCTCAGCCTCTCTTCATAGGACTTGTGCTCAAGTCCCTTCACCAGTTTCGTCGCTCTTCTCTGTACATTAGAAAGTACATTAGAAAGAAGTACAAGCTTCAGAGGCAACCAGAAATGCCAGCAGGCAGTGTGCATTAGAGCAGACAAAAAGAAAAGTTAAAGCACTGCTTTAGATTGCTGTTACATGCCTGTGTCTGAAGAGCAAGCCTGTTGTGCCCTGGAGTCCTGCTTTCTTCACTGTACGGAATGGGAGGCACGGCTCCTCCCTATGTGCTGGTGTGGGTTTCCTGGTGTGTGCTCAGGTCACACTGCAGTCTGAGGTCAGGCCATTGTCAGTACTCACACCTCATCCCAGACAAGAGGATGGGCGCTCAGAACCCAGTGTTCGAGGTATCTGCAGAAAACAACTCAAGATGTGCTGGAGTTAACACATATGCTTCATGGACAGCTCTCCATCCTGAACACAAGTTTCCTGGAAGGTGTCCCATGCTTCCCTTAATTTTCAGAAGGCTGGGAAATGCGAGAGGATTTTTCAACTTTTCAGTTCATTACCCTTTTTCAGGAAGTACATGTTAGTGTAGATCAGCCCTGAATTCTTAAGGCTATTGAAACATCATTTTTGAAAGTTTTACTAGCATTTATAAACATGTCGTGTTTCAACACAATTTTTTAAAGACCTGGTTCTGCATCCTTTTAACCTAATGGGAGATATACCATTGATATTAATGCAAGCAAGGCCTAACCCTAATGGAATGTTAACCAGTCAAAAGAAAAATTCAATCTGAGTAATGTTAGCTTATAAATTGACTCTCAGTTTACGCATTTGAGAAAAATTGTTGGGCACCTTTCATTTCCAAGTTTGTAAGCCAACCTATGCAGTGTGCTTCAAGGAGAAAAATAACTATGTAAAAAATTGAAGTAATACTTTGAAATTTTTTTTTCCATTACAGAGAACAATACTTAGAAATTTCCTTTAGCTGGAGAAATAAACTTCACACTGAGAGTTCAGCTTTCAGTCAACACAGGAGCTTTTGCAGAGAAACACAGAGTGGGTTTAGGACAAATGACTCCAGAACTTACCCAGTCATTCTGAGCTGGTGATTCTTCTCCTAATAGCTAAATTTTATAAATAATTAATTAGCCTGGTCATTGACACGGATAAAAAGCCAACAGTTTTGTTAACAGTGCTGGATATGAGATATGCCAAGATGAGTAAAATGTTTAGCACTCTTTTGAGTCATGCTTCACACAAAGTGGTTATTTGAGATTATATGGGTTATGTACTAACGTTGATAACAATAGGGTAAAACCTCAGACTGCCATGAGTTATTTAGGACTTCACATTGGTTGTGCCTGAACAAAATCTAGTAGATATTTAAGGACGTGCTGAAGTAGTCCTAGAATCATTAGAAACTGTAGAATACGCAGAGGTCAAGATTCTGGGGCACCGGAAAAAGACAAATATGATGCTTACTCCCACAAGGAGGAAAAAGAAGAGCCAAGGAACCATAAAAGATCTAGCCTGACTTCAGAGCATTGAAAAATAAGCAAAACTATTTCTAAGCACTTAAAAGATTAACAAATGATAAGTCACATCCAAAAATAACATATCTAGAACAGTGTTGTCAAGCAAGCCAATTCCTTTCTATAACAGAGAACTTTGCCTCAGAAGGTGAGGCAGGGTAGTAGATGTGCTGTATCTTCACTTCATTAAAACAGTAGATACTGTTTTGCATCCATATTAACCTATTAAAACAAACAGGAAAATAATTTTTCTACCTGGCAGTACTCTAATGAGGTTGCAGAAAAGACTGGAAAACAATATGTTGGAAGGTTGCATCAACTAGCTTTCTATTGAAATCTGTCTTAAGTCTGGTACTGTGCAGTCATTTCATCAATGCCTTGACTGATAAAACAGGCAGTAAGTTTATTAAACTCTTATGTAACACCAATACAGGAGGAGTGCGAGTCTTTTGTAGGACAAAGTTAGAATTCAAAATAAGTAAGACAAAAAGGAGGAAGGAGCTGTAATAAATAGAAAATATTTCAATCAATACAAAACATTTAAGTAGGGAAAAATCAAATTCACAAATACTTGTTATAAATGACATGCTTATATAACAGTCCTACAGAAAAGGATCTGGATGTTATAGGGTATCTTCACATGAGTCAAAAGTGTCTTAACATTTTGATCAAGTAAATATCACAGTGTGAAGTAGAAACACAAAAGCTGTATGGACAGACCCAGTTTTGCACTTGCTCTATCAAGATTCAACAAGGTTCAGCATAAAACAAAAAAATTATAAGAGAACAAGAAAATCTGAATTTAAAGGAACAGTTAAAATGGATTGTTTTTGAGAAGAAAAGAATAAAGACAAGGCATAGGTATGTAAATATTACTGCAAAGAAAAAAATCCATTAAATTACTCTGTTTACGAGGGAAAATAAGTAATGTTGTTAATTTGCAGAAGTATGTGAATTCCTACTGGAATTGCAAGAACTGAGTAAGAGTAACTTATACACAGCTCTGGAATACCAAAAGGGATTGTTCATCCAAAGATTTGGACAGTAATTTCTTTTTTAAGATCTGGCATTACATAATGCAAACTACGCCACATGTCTGTTGTCATTAAACTGATACACATCAATACAAATATTTCACATTAACATCTTGTTGTCAGATTGTCATTTGGTGGAATTCACTGTGGCAAGTTTAACAAAACCAAGTGTTACTAGTCAAATAAGTCTATCAGCAAGACTGAAATCTGAATTCCCTATAGCCTTTTTTTTTGCTTTACAAAGTTGTATAAATGAGGAAATAGCACCAAAGTCCTATTAGTAATAGTTATTTCCTAATTGCAGTGGGAAGCATCCTGCATGTTTAAATAAATATTGTTAACTCTGACCTCTCGGTTTGCCAGGACTGATAAGGCAATTGTTTGACCTATATGAAGGACATACAGTATGCATGGACTGAAAGCAGCAGGAAAACAGGAAACAATAAATCAGAAATTAGAGCACTGATTGTTGTAGCTAATTACATCAGACTTCTGCTTAATTTCTCACTCTGTCATTCTAACCTGATTTTCTTACCAACAGACATTGTAAATTGCTGGTGTCACGTACATACAGCAAATAATAATCTTTAGTTACTGTGATTGACAAATGAATGAGAAGGAGAACGTAGTTTATCATGGAAGAATGAACTGTGACACACACCAGATACCTGCTCAGATGCTCTTTTAATTCACTTACCTAGATATGCTGAATGATACATTTTGCCAGGACCACAGGTTTTGGCAACACAAGAGCATAATTGAATTCGTGGCATGGTTTGATAATGCTAGACAAAGAAGGAAAAATTACACTATAAAAGGAGAAAAATGGCATAGATTTATTTCCACAGCAAGAGAGATAAAGTGGTAACTAGAAAATTAAAATCAATTCTGAAAATAATATGCTTCAAATTAGGCATATATAACAGCATGTTGTTTAATCTTGATGTTATTGCCCTCATACTGCACATCAGATGAGGTGATG
Source organism: Tapera naevia (assembly GCA_033556795.1). Classification (NCBI taxonomy): domain Eukaryota; kingdom Metazoa; phylum Chordata; class Aves; order Cuculiformes; family Neomorphidae; genus Tapera; species Tapera naevia. Next base: position 7,206,412 of record JAUMJJ010000172.1, on the reverse strand, counting down.
TCCTTATTACTGTCTTTTTTTAATTGCTCCACTTTCAAAAAATACTTTCTTTGTTCTGTTTCATCACTGCCATCAGTGTCTTCATCTAGCATAAATAAGCACATCTTCGTTCAAGTCAGTGGATCTGTATCAGATATTTTATCATACCTGGGAGTATTTGGTAGAACATAAACTGTTCATTTTTAGGTGTCTAGAAAATGTCACCCTTCTGATTCAAGTAAAAGTCATTAGCAAACTGGTTAATACACTGTCTTTCTGCAAGATGTACACTTCTCTTTAGAGCAGCAGGTTGCTGACATTGTTTTGAGAGGTCAGGCTACGCTGTGATGCTTACATGTAGTTGATGATGGGGAGAGATGTAGTTTGCACTTCTCTTGATGTCTGTTAGAATCCCATCAGAATGAAGTCAAGGTTAGTAGAGCCAAATAGACACATTAGAGAAATACTGGAAAGATCAATATTATGTCATTGCTGCCTTTAACAGTCTCTGCCTTGTGTGTTATATGTTCTGAAACTGCTCAGATGATTTAGCAAAGCAATGTCTGGGGTCAAAAAAAAGAACTCCAGCCCAAAGTAACATTTTATTCATGTGGAATACCCTCTAAAGTTATTTCAAGTATTACAAATTCCTTTCTCCACTATTGTAGTCACGTCTGCTTCATCATTTTCCTTTGGGATTTTTATTTGTGACTTTGTGAGGGCAAAGCCCTAAAATCAACCAAAAGACCAACATGCTGATGTTTTTAGCTATACATTTCCAGAGGTATTCCATTCTCTTCCCAGAGGGCCAACACATCACCTCTACTGACTGACACGGTACAAATAATTCATCTGCAGTGCTTGTTATATTACAGGACTTTCTGAGTGTTCTCTTCTTCCCTGACTGAGAATCTTATAATTCTCCTTCCTCCTAAGTTTCCTGTACTAGAGGAATGGTGGTTCTCTTTAAGAGTCAGTTTCTGGAAAATTGTACATTTATTAATCGTTCTGTAACACATCATTTGTTTCTATACACAATTGCAGGTTTAAATGTTGGCATTGGTATTTGAGTTTTATTAAACTGTAATAATGTATAGTCTTCAAATCTTTATTCTTCCAAAGTGCAACACAGGTTTTTCTACCTATCCTCCAACTTAATAGTTTATTCAGATTACTGGTTAGTTGGAATTACTTCCTTTTCTGTGTCCCTCTGCTTCATTTAAACTTTTTTTTATTAATAGATTAATGATCAGGTCATTTAAAACTGGCAACAAAACCAAAATCTTTTGTCTAATATACTGACAGACAAATATGTGTCCAAATGTCAGATTAAACAGAATATTTAATTTACATTAAAACTAACTGGTAAGATTTTGCTTTACCTGTAATAAGGCAACAGTCTTCCTACAGCAACAAGACTGTTGTCTTATCACTACAGATAGTACTGGTAGCACTACACCACAGCAGAGCCTACTGTTGGGGAGGTGGGCCACATTATGTACTATGTAGTTGAGGGAGCCAATCGAGAATGCTGAAGTGCTCACTGATCTTTCAGCAATATAAGCAAGGGAGGAAGATGCTCCAGCCAGCAGTTCAATAACATAGGAGATAATAACAGTGTAGAAGAAGCCCTGTAAAAATTCCAGTTACTTTTTGATTTCCCTCATGTTATCTTGTCGAATTCCTGGCCTTGCTTTGGAGGCAGTCAGTTCATCCATCTCCATATAGAAGACAAGTGCAGTCTTGTTTGTAGCATTGTTATCAAAGACTAATGCATGGATAAAGCAAACAAACAAACCCTAATCCAAAGCTATTTTAACTGCAGCATTAGAGCTAGGAAACCTGCTAATTACCTTTCTTTATACACAACAGTTAAAGGGACTCTTGATGTATTTGAAGTGCATTCTTAAAATTAGTAGAAGTACAGAAGTGCAGAAGTACAGGCATAATGCATATGACATTAATTTCTTTAGAATAAAATAATCCTGCAGAATACAGCTGGAATTCACTTTATTGTTTTTCCTCATAGGCATAACACTAGTTCTGTTTTGAAAACTCATTCAGTAACATTCAAATTGATTTTTGAAAACCAAAAATTAATGAAAAAATTAGCTATTCATACCTTTGCTGTATTTTCCTGTTTGCTCTATGTTAACTCCCACCTGCTTGCTTCTCACTATAGATTTTGACCTTTAACATTAACACAGAAAAATCTGAAATCTGCCCCTCTGCATTCAACTCTATACAGAAGTCCTATAACTAGACCACCCCTTCACAGGTAAGAAGGGTGATTAAACCCTGTGAATTTTCACAGTGGTTAAGCCTAGATTAATTTGACCCAGGTGTTTGTCTAATACTGTGCATGGGAACATTCACAGTGTCCCCAAGCTGTTTCTCCTGTGGTGGTCCAGCCTTAGTACTCTCTGGGCTCTAATTTAAAACATATAAGAGTACCAGCTGGTGCAGGACTCTGTAGGCAGATTTTTGTTATGCTCTTTTTGTCACTTTGATGTATTCTTTTGCTTTACATGTAGGAGCAAGAGGACAACACGAAGAGGCACATGCTGGAATTAAGTTACAAATTCCAGTCTCCTATTCAATTTTACAAAAACAAGTCCTTGATTTCATAACGCAGAAGAAAAGGAAAGCGTCATTATGAGCAGTGGTAAAGTTTAGAGGCAAATGTGCTCTCATTTGCATCTATGCAACCCTTGCTGAAATCAGTCAGTTTGAGCAGACGTAAGAGAGGCCTGAATTTTTACCATTAGTCTTTATGTGCATGTTGCACATTTAAGTTAATTTATGCTTTATTTTAAAGACAAACAAGTAGATGAGCATTAACAGCTAAGTAACTGGATGTTAAGTCAATATGTGTACGGATGTGAGAAACAAGAGTTATTATGCCAAAATCTGGCCATAATATAAAGTATTTTATAAAAAACCAACTCCAGCACCTTCTACTAGACTGAAATACTGAGAAGAGCAACCTTTGCAGTTAATTAATGGATCGAAACGTGAGTGGTCCCACATGCTTCAAACCCGTGCAACTAAAGAACATTTCTAAAATTAATCATGGCTAAAATATAATATGACTAAAAGGTGCTCTCACATGCCTAGCCTGCTGGAGAAAAAATAATATATTGGCAAAATCAGAAGATGTAGCAGTGTGGGTAGCAACGTTTTTCAAAAGAGCAAGATGAATCTTCTAGGTCTAATTATCCTCTCACAGCAGTACAGATTGGCCATTAATAGAATCAGACTGGTTTTAAACATGTATAACTGAATTGGGCCCTGTATAATCGGAAAGTTGGCATATCACAGACCAATTTTGTTCATACAAATAACTCGGTGAAAATCCAGGGATACATCTGGAAACTCACATTGTAAGTGAGATGAGAATCAGGCCATGCCTGGAAATTGTAATTAGACATAAACTGAAAGAAAACCACAATATTTTGAAGTGACTAAAGCTGAGCTTATTTCATCCATTAGATGTGTAGCTAAAAGTCTGCTTATATCTATTTGCAATGTAATGTATAATTCTGTAGTTGTACTTAGAATTGTTCATGCAACTGTAATACACACCATCAAGAATCACATTTTGAGCTTTGTTTGACACCATAGTAAGATGAATATAAAAGGTGTAGACCAGAATTATTCAAAGCTGTGAGCAGAACTGCCTCAATTATCACAAACTCAAGCTAAGACTGTCAGAATGGTAAAACTTAGCAACTAATTTCAAACACAAAACTAGTAATCAAGCCAAGGGTAACATTTAACTTAAGCCAATTGATGAAAGCTTCAATTGCCTCTAAATTTTTACATCTTCATTCATCAGATTCAAATTCATACATCTATTTACAAACAATGGAAAGAGCCAAGCAGCCCAAATGGGTTTCAGGTACTTCAAAGGTCATTCTCTGACTTCACAGGTGCGTTCAGTTGTTCTGAGGAGCCTTTTTTTTCTGGAAATCTGTCAGGAAATTAATGAGTTTATTTACATATTCTTGAATTTCTTATATTACAATGTATCGTGAAAGAAAAAGCAATCTTTTCTACCAGGTCTGAAACACCAGTTCCAGGGAAGATTTGTATTCCAAACTTTTACCGTGCCTTAAGTGAGGTGCCTCATCCTGCCTTCAAGATAAGATTCCAGGCATTGCTCAGATACTTGGGTATAATTTATTGTAGCCACACAAAAGTCAGATCTAAATCCTTTTGCACCATGATGCCACAAAACAGCAGTTCAAAGTTCAAAGAGGGAGGCCGACAGATGCAATTAAGTTATCACTGTTGGGATAACTGTAACCCCTCTGCTTTTAGCGCTTCTGGGATCCTGAAGATTAGGAAATGTTAAAAAAACCAAAACAAAACAAAACCAAAATACCCCAAAAATGCATTCTGATCAACACCATCCATATTTTCATTGCATAAATAACAGCATTTGAAGTAAAATGCATCCAGTGAATGATTTCCTGCCACTAAGGAAAAAAATCCGAAATCTTGTTTCCTGATGACTACAAACCTCTCTTGACAAACCTCTAGTGCCAAATGTGGTTTCCATTTACTGTTTTGGGATTTATTTGTCTATGCCAAAGTTCAGGTGTGCCAGTTCTTTGTAATAAGCCATTTGGATGAAAGCTTGGCTAGCTCAAAGGATTCTGATGTATTTTATTGCTGCCTTTTAAGATTATTGTTCAGAAATACCAACTCTAATTTTGAAATCAATTAGCCATGCAGTCTGATGAGGTGTTGGTCCAGCTCAGGTTCACACCCGCTGTCCACAGATTATTGTTAAGTTGAGTCAGGTCCTTAGTGTTGCTCTGCATTGCAGGCATCTGGTGTACACATGTTTGATGTCCTCACAAAATGACGCTGATGGCTTAAATGGCAAGGTTCTAATGAAGAAAGCCTAGTAAGTTTGCTGCTGTTTGCCAGCAAAACATGACTTTTACAGGGCTGTGTAAAAATCTTTTTTCCTCTCATTTAACTCTTCCATGTCAAGAGAATATAAATCTTCTCCAGAAAGCAGGGATTCAATAAAGGTGATGAGAATAGGACCTGAGGGTCCGCTATCAGCATGCAGAAGGAAAATCCCTCCAAACTCCTGCATCTCTCCGGCACCTGCATGGCCTGTATAGGCCTGTGCTCAAAACCGTTGCCTCTAGAAGGAATAGCATCTGTCTGCACCAGCCAATGAGCTCTCTGGAGGGCAACGACATGGCAGAGGCAAAAAGAGGCACCCAAAGTTTTTCAGGGAGAGGGAAGTGGATGAAACCATCTGAAATGGTTTACATTAATTTTGCCATTGCAAAATGCCTTGTGGTAATCCAAGCAAAGAATGAGTGCATAAGGCTACTTCTCATTGCATCTTTGCAGCCTGGGATTTTTTTCCTGCAGTTTTTCCAGTTTTGTGCATGAGATCTAAGAATGCAACAGCAGAAACATAAGAAAAAAACGAAAAAAAATCAACAACAATCAGGTCACTTAACATGTGTGAGGTATGTAAGTACATATTCTCTTAGATAAAGATTCCTTTGAACATCAGGTTTTCCTTCTTTTAGCCAGAAAATATTGCATCAAATTCAACAAGATGAGCAACTGAATATCAGTGATATCAGCCATACCAGAGCAAGGGGAATAGCAAGGGTGTATGATGAGTTATTTGTATCCATTATCATGCTAGTCTATCTCAAACGGTCTACTGGTCTAATTGTCTCAATGGAATTTATAAGCATTGTGGCTTCAGAGTTGGAACCAGTTATCAAAATCAGTCTTTCATTCAATCCATCTGCAACATCTTGGAGAATGTTTAGTACACACAGCTTGAATTTGATACATTTTTTTCTTTTTCAAAGCCAAAAGCATTTTGGTTTTCGCTTACATTAACTGTGGTGATTTAGAACCATTGTCCTCTATGCTAAATAGTGCAAAAAAAGGTAAATGTAAACAATTAAACTAACTTAGAACACTCAGATATGAAAGTATAATTCTTACCTTGTCGATGGTGTGAACACAGCAGCTGAATCTTCTCTCTCTCTCTCGCACCCTCTCTCTCTCTATATATATGTATGTGTGAGGTCCAACACAAAAAAAAAGACTGACTATAACTCTTAACAAATTCAGAAAACTATTAACTATGATCTCCTTCAAAGTAGTTCTCTTCTGAGCTGACACACAGCTGTATATGATGTTGTGAATGTTCAAAACAATTCCACAGATCACTTTCTGAAGGGCTGTGGAGGATCCCCATCGTTTTTGCTTTCCCATCTTCTAGAAACAAAAAATGCTTTCCTTCAAGCATCGACTTGATCTTTGGGAAAAGACAGAAATTACAGGTAGTCAAGTCTGGTGAACAGGGTGGGTGCTGAAGCACAGTGATGTTGTTATTACCTAAAGACTGCTTCACAGACAGAGCATTGTGGGCTGGAGCACGCTGACATTTCCTGACAAAGGGTAAGAAAGCTATATTTGAACACATATTCACTTGCACTGAGTGAAGCGAGCGAGTTGAGCCTTGTCTCACTGTGACAGGTTAGATCATGTTCTATAACCACTTCTTTGTCTCTCCCCTCGCACTCTTGGCTGCCCAGCTATAGGGCTAGTCTAGCAGTTTTTGTGTCAGACCTCATGTGCATATATATATATATATATATATATGACTGGTATAACTACCTTGAGATTCATAACCAACTCAGCCTTTTCATTACAAGTTAGAATCATAATTACAGAGTGGATGGATTTTTCCTCTTCTGAGTTTTCTTTTTCCAGTTTAGGCACACCCTCAATTTTGCGTAAATGTAGCTTTTCTTCAGAATCAAGCTTTTAGACTTGATGTTAGGAAAAAGTTCTTCACTGAAAGAGTGATTGGCCATTGGAATGCGCTGCCCAGGGAGGTGGTGGAGTCGCAGACCCTGGAAGTGTTTAAGGGGAGACTGGATGAGGCACTGAGTGCCATGGTTTAGATGATGGGTTGGTGTTAGTGTTTGGTGTTGGTGTTAGTGTTGGGTTATAGGTTGGACTTGATGATCTCAAAGGTCCTTTCCAACCTTATGATACTGTGATACTGTGATTAAGCAATACCAATTTATAGCTCCTAAAACCTACCATGTTTTCAGTATTCTCATAAGACATACTTTCATCCAATGATCTATTATAACTCCAAGCGTGGAAGGAAATTCTATGCAAGGCTGTGTATTTTCACGTTAGTTCTCTACTAGTGCTTCTTTTACTAATATATATGTGTCAACTATTATGCTGGTGGCTTCAGATAATACAGTGATAAATGGTTAACCATGGCATTGTGTGAATCTCCTTTGCTGTCTTTTTATTTGGCAGGATACTCCTTTATTCTTGTAAAGAGAGAGCTCAGACTGTATTCAAACACAGGTTACGGGATTGGAAGAGAGTAAGACTCAATCACCTAGTTCAAGTCTCATGCTCAACAGTCAAGCTGAAGAAAAAATTACTGTTATTAAAGCACAGACATGGCCTTAGAGAATATCAAATTTCAACATACAGGAATTAAGTTCTTTCCTTCTGCAATGTCCTCCCAATAAGAAGGCTGAGAGGAGAGTATGTGACAAGAAGGAAATGGTGAAAAGGAAGGAAGCCCCAGCAGAGTAAGAGGGCTATCTGGTCTGGAGGGCAGTTTAGGGGATGGGGACAAAAATCAGTCACAAGTGATGAGAAGTTTTCCTTTCCTTAACCCCTTGACAACTAAGTATGTAAAAGGGTCCTGACGGTATCAACAGTCATTCAAAGTCAGCATAAAGGTCTCTACAGCCCTGTATCTTGTCCTCAACAGTGGTCATGTAGGGGTATAAATAAAAAGTACAGAAAAAATTGATACAATCTCTCAGCTTTTAGCAATCACTGAGCAGTTTCTTACATCTTTATATGCTACTGATGAATCTGTCTTTGAATCACTCATTTAGTGTTTTTTTAATCCACATGCTTGTTAATTTTTGCCTTCTTTAGCATTCAGCAGCTAACAGTTCCATACCATAGTGCTCTGTGACCACCATTGAGTTACGGGGGAGAGAAGAAGAGGCCTTCAGTTGTCACTGTTCTCATGGACTGAGTTCTTGTGTGAAGTAAAAAGTAAATAAACACCTTACTTTCAACTTTTCAAAATATTTCTCTATATTGTAACACTTCCTTTATACAGATTATTGTCCTTTTGGTCACTACTCTTACAGTAGTATTCTATGCCTTTAATCATCCTTTCTCAGCTTTTATTCATTTTTTCGTTCTGTTTTATAATTGTGGTGATGGGATGAACAGACTCTGTACACCAGATTCCTTTTTTAACGTGGATCTCCACATTCTGGAAACCAGAGCCTGCAGATCAAAAGCCTGGGAAACCTTGTCTCCAGACCAGCCTGATCTGGCATTGCTCTACATACCGTAAACAAATAGCTTTTCTTTAGCACCCGGAAGTTATATTAAGGGAAGTTATATTATCTAAAATCCCATAAAATTATAGATGACTGAGGGAAAAATAAATTTCTGCCTAAATTCCATTTCTTTTAAATGATTAATAAAGTTCATTTTCACTGGGGCCAAAAAAGAAAGGTGTATAAATGGAAGCAGTTTGTCTGCTCCTTTGTCGACACTGAGATAATTTAGTAAGTTCAAAAAGTTTGTTAGGTCTGTCAGACATTGGCCTTTTTAATTAAGTTTATTAAGAGGCTTTATAACTTTATTAGATATATATTCTATTCAATAGTGTTGCTTAGTTTATGTTTCATTTAAAACCATTTCCTTTTCTGTTAGCCAGGCATGTAGTTCATATGATACATGATGTCAACGTAACTGGCAGACATATTGATTGTCTTGTGATAATACTAATGCCAGTAGTGCAGGCCAAATTGCTGGTCAAATCTGTTTGACATAACAGATATTATCCAATTATCTAAGGCCTGAGGGTAAATTTTGGTGAAATTACAGAAAACCCATCATAATATTTCCTTAGAAGCCTTTTTATACAGTTTGACATCTGAAAACCATGCTTAGTCACAAATACACCTGACTGCCTCTATCATGAGTCATTGTTTGGTTCATTAATATTTGAAGCTCGGACTCCATGAACTTTAAAATATTTAATGCACTGTGCATATACTGGTTTATAGTAATTTTGGGGTAAGTATTTCAGGGTAATTTAATGCATTTCAGTGGGAAAAATCTGAAATTTTTGTCATGGGAAAGTTCCTTTTATTAATCAAAATAACTTCTTTATAGAGGTGCCCAAGATCACTGGTTCCACATTTCACAACAGAATTGGTCATGCCGTTAGGAAAGACAGATTCTAGCAGTCTCGCCTATCTATTAGCTGTTGATATTTGAATGATCTTTCAAACAATTCGTCCCGTGCTTAGTGTGAAATCCAGTTTCTGGATTGCCTGCAAAGTAAACATAACAAAGCAAATAAGAAAACTTAAATTACTCTTTCACCAGTCCCCTCTTAATTTTCCGAGTCTGTGAAACAGAGCCTGACATTTGGGCCAGATCTCAGGGTAATCCTACTCTTGGCCAAATAAATCTTGTTGGTTCTCCTCCCACCTCCCCCCCTCCTGAATACTGCGTAAATGAGCTGTTGGTTCCTTTATTTCTGCCTGGATTTTTTGTCTACATTCTTGTTAATTTCTTACTATTATCTGGGATGTTTTAGGCAATATGTAACCAGGTTTGATTTCTCAGTTTGTTGCGTATTGCTTCCCACCCAAATATGCTTTTCATGAGAAGTGTGATATTTTCAGTGAAAATATTCTTTTACTGTTTTTTTTTTTGTTTTGGTTTTTGAAAAATTGAATGAACTGAACAACAGAAATACCATCAGTACTCATCCTGAAGTCTTCCTGAAATATTTTTATTTCTTTCATAGTGGTTGTTACTGTTCATGTTACTGTGCTCCTAACCAGTAATTCAGTAGAGGATAATGAAGAGTTTAGTCAGTAAATCACTACCTCTTTCTTGAATTTTAAAACTGCTTTGTAAATAACTAATTTGGCTTCAGTAAAATACTACCTGACTTCACTTAGTTTGTTCAGCTCTTCAAGTCTTGTGTGGTCCAAAAGACAGTGTATTTCTGTCTGAGCAGAATAATAAGATAAATACCAGGCAGTAAGCATTAAAAAGAGAAAAGCGTGTGAAAAATTAAAATTAAAATTTATTTATAGCACTCACTATATAAGCTTGACCTTGCTCACATTGTAATCATTTCCAACTCCTTAATGACATCAACCTCTGCAAAGTTGAGCCTCATAAAAATAGAGAATGTGAAGGTTATGTGGCAATACACTGACAAGTTTTAATATCACCTCTTTCATAGCAAAAGGCCAACATAGGTGCAGAACTGCCTGCTACTGGTGTGTGCTTACAAAAATGAGAGGGAAAAAAAGGCAAAACTCTACAGGTATAGAACATAGGTCACGACACACACATTGAAAAGTCGTGACCTTGAATATTAAGGCAACAATTCTGTCCTTAACTCTCTGTATGTTATGAACAACAGCAGCTAGAGTAAGGAACACTGTGTCACCGTAAATTGAGAAGTCAGAGAGGTTTGTTGCTTTGCCCCAACCTTAATGTTACGCAAATGCTGGTTTGTTATGTCTTTAATACAATAAATGACTAATTCCTCAGAAATCAAAGATATAAGTCACATAAATGAAAACTTGTAAATTATGTCAGTAATCTATAACTCATACAACTGATTTGGAAACCAGAGCCTTATGGTTCAGAAAGAAGTAATTGTTTTATTAACTCCCATTTATCAGTATAAAACTGGCTAATTTAACTGACTGACTGATTTATATATTGATACTTTAAATTTATCTCAACATCCTAATTTAATAAGGGGATCACATATGGATGTTTAAAAATATATTACTTTCTAGTTGGTTGATACTCTAAGCATGCCCTTATTAAGACAGATTATCTCATTTCCCTTGTTCTTTTAAGAGAAAGACAAAACAAATTATATATCTCATTTATTCTACCTGACAGAAAGGCCATGTTTCCATATAACCCCCTCTCTAGTAATATATTGAATGCATGGCTAACCACATCATTCATTTTCTTTTTAACATCCATGATGTCATAATCTTTTGCAGTAGTAAAGGTATATTCCTGCCTGCAGACTTTTGGAAATCACTGCAGGGAGTCAGACTACTCAAGCACAGTCAAGTAATAAATCTACCAGGTATACCTGGAACAAAAGTTGGAAAGAAAAACTAATATGGATTTATACACCTCTTACTCTGATTCTCCAATAAGTAAGGTCTTGTGTGTGTTTAGCTGATCCTAAATTATATGTTAAGAACTGGAAGGTTCTCGGTGACTTCCTTTAAATCATAAAATCAGGGCACAGGTCTATTAATTTAATTAAAATTATTGATATTGCAAACCATGATAATATGCTTCTCAAGGGAGAGACACAGATTAGGAATGTAATGAGCACAGTTTTTAAATATTGGTATTAAATAGCCTGTAGCTCTAACAACCATAATTTATAACCTATGTAAGCAAGATTACTGACAGTATGTGGTGTACAACCATGACAGTGTAATACACAACCTAAAGGTAAAAGTGAGCATTTAGTATATTTAACTTTCAAAGTTAGCACTCTTGTGAAATGTAGCATCATTAAGATGCGGCTGTATAAGAATTAAAGGAGGTAGTTCTGCAACAGCTTGCATTCTGATAATTTCTTCGGATTGGTATTCTTAGCAATTCAGAAAATTGCCCAGTCAAATGCACATTCCATTACTAATAACAAGGCTGAAGACTTCAGTACTACATGGGACTTAGATCATAGAATCAGCCAATATCTCCATATAATAGCAAGGTAGGTCTAATATCAGATAAAAAATTGCGCTAAATTATGGTTTGAAATGTTTTATTTATATTTCATGCTATCATCCAAGAAGAATTTTTTCCAGTACACTTCCTAAAAATTGTGGTTCTTGGTTAGAGTATCAAAACATTTTCAATTCAGCCCTTCATTCCAGTGATTTGAGTTCAATATGCTTCCTGACTTCAAACCTTAATATCAGATGATTAGAGCAATGAGAAAATTTGCTTTCTGATGTCCAGCCAGGTTCTAAAATAAATCTTCAAATTTATTTTGGAGCCTACATTTTTAATGTAAGGCAGACTATGCAGGTTTGGTACTTAGAAATTAATAGCGTGCTATTTTACAATATAGAACACCTACCCCTATGCCAAAATGTTATAGGCCCATCTCAGTGGTGATTCCAGTTTCACACATCTGAACTCAATGTGCTGAAGATGAAGTTAGATAGTACAACTATATACAAGAATTAAGCCTTCCATCTGTATCATTTCATGTCTACAGAGTCATCTGATCAGGTTGAGGGAAAAGAAATTGCAACTTAAGATAATAAAAAAAAAAGTCAAAAGTCAAACTCAGTCACCAGGGTTTAAAATCCATGTGTACTCCATATTATTTTTTCATTTTACAGCCTCATAATGATAAAATCTTATAATGTAACTGAATTCATTATCTATTATATTACCTTACTCTTCCCCTTTCACTCTTTCCTTTTTATAAAGCATTTATTCTTCTTAGCCATATGGTACACATACAGTTCACAACATATGCTGTACATCCTCTTCTGGTGAATGTGAAAAATAAATGTCTGATTAGAACCAGAAAGCCACTAATGAAACAAAGTGGTCATTATTCCTTATAAAATAATCACTGGAATGGACTTCCTAATACTCTTCTCAAAAGTATTTCTTCAGTAACCATAGACTGATTGCTGAGATGGATGCATAATTGAGAAAACTGAAAATGTTCAAAAGGCTTAATGATCAAGAAAGGTGCTGAAATTTGGCGTTTTGTGCTGAAGACAGCACAAAATTTTTGTGTTACCAGAAATCCATTTTCTTTCTCCTTGTAGCAACTTCTACTGTCTTCATAAGCAAATTTACAGTGAAAGTAGAGCAGTTCAACCAGAGAAAGTCTACAAAAGCAGTACTGACTTCAGGTGGTACTGAAGGCTCACAAGAAAAGTAATAGTTCTGCCTGATCATATCTCATCAGCAAATGTCTTGCTCACATTCAAGTGTTCTGCAGTTCAAAGCTGGTTTTGCAGACTCACAGCGCTATTGCACTCACAGTACAACGGAGTCATCTTGTATTTATCAGGAATGAACTACTGCCAGCAGCTGAAAGGTTTGTGAGTTTAATGAGCATACTTCAATGTTCCCTAACATGGATTCACTCTCCAGAATGGTGCACATTTTTCTCCCTTATCTAGAAAAATTGTTTTAGATCAAATTAAAACAGTTTATGTCAAAGTTGATTTCTTGTATTATAATTTACAGCAAATTGAAGTCTGAAATAAAGATATTTTGAAATTTGAAGCTCAAAAGATTGTGACAAAGTTGAAATGGGGACTATCACACTTCTTATTTAATTATTTTTTGTTAGAAACAACATATTTGTCCAAGATTAAAAAGAACAATTTTAAGAAAGTAGCCATCTCTATAAGTTCTTTTTAGAAAATAATAAATTGTTAACAATAACACGCTGACATATTATGTGTTTTTCATGCTGCTATTGCTTTAAAGAGCAGGGGGAGTTATCAATTTCTATTTTTTTTAAAGTTTAAAAATTGACACATGAAGATTTCCATTCAATTATTTCTTTCATTAATAAGGCACAATGTTGATACATTTAGCAACGAATCTATCCAGGGGACTTCAAAACATTTTTAACTGTACGGGCTCAACACGATTTTCAGTATTCTGTAGCTTTGCTTGAAATCAATCCTCTTAAAATTAATAATAGTAATTGGCCCAATGGAAACATTGGCATGTAAAGCAAAACACAGGCAGTTACTTTTGCTTGCTCTACAATGTTTTTGTAGATTATAATGTTATTCTAGATCTGTTTTAAATGGTGAGATACAGTATCTCTCCAGGCTTGCTGAACTCAAAAGAGAAGGAAATTTGCTGAAAAAAATCTCCTCAGAGAAGAAGAGAAATTTTTGTTCAGATGGATACTGCTTTAGGCTGTAGTGAACCCTTCAGAAAGTGTGAAAGTGAACAATTTTTGTGAAATCTTCATGATCCCAGAGGCTTTCATTGCTTCTCAATGCAGAAGCAGGACCACAGTTTCTCTCTTCATCCACATCCTGAATACGTACTGTACTGAAATTAAACAAAGATGTCATTGGCTTTGGTGAGCTTTGGATGAGTCTTCAAAGGCATTTTTAAACATAGGAATACTATATATACCAATTGGCTTACTGGTTTAAAAAATATACCTACTCAGCTTGCAGAACCAGAGATAGGCTGTAGAAGAATAGCACAGGAGAAAAAGACAATTGCATCTTTATAAAATTTTCTAGCAAAACTACAAAGACATACAGAAAAGAAAGAGGATCAACTCACTAAAGGTCTTCTTTAGGACTTGGAAGTGATGAATGCAAGGTCTTGGATTACCAGAGAGTTCCTATGTGATCCTATACTACTTTGTCCTTCTGTGCTTCTGTTCTTGTGTAGGAAAGAAAATCACTTCTATATTTATAAAATTAAATTGGATAAGTGTATTTAAAAAATTGTGGCATGTTCTAATGATGTGCTGTAAGAAGCACTTAAGGCAGGATGTAAATACAGGCAAAGACATCTACCTAAACCAGCCAACACCTTCTTCTACTGAAAACATCACAGTGACTTACATTGTCAGTGCCAAAGCTCTGGGAACCTTTTCTGGTTCTAGCTGCAGGGCACAAGAAAAAAATGCAAGGAGGAATTCTAGAGTAGCAGTAAGGCTGTCATTAGCTGTAAGTCCTAATGCCATCCTTTACCTTTCCTTGCACACTCTCATACTGGGAATGTCAAGCACTACAACATCTTCCTTTTTTGCATGGTAAGAATCAGTTTTTCTACTTTGCTGCAGAAGCCTTGAGAGATTTCAAGAATAATGCAACCTGATAAGAATGTAACTTCTAAGCTAATTCTCTTGTACATTTCAGCACTTGTTTGGTGAAAAAAAAGGTTGTAAAAATTAAATTTATGTAAAACATAGAATTAAGGGTCACTTCTGTCTTTTCATCAGACACATAACAGTGAGAACAATTTAATGAGGTATATAGATCCTCTACTACTGACTCCTTAAGCATCACAACTCATCACAAATATAAATTTAATCACGTGAAGTAGGACAATACAATTCCTATTTTACATAAATGAATGTCCCACTGGTAACAATTTTAGTGTTGATGTTTAATGCTAAGTATCTTGTTGAAACAGGGACAAAGAAGGATTCTGTAAAAGCACTTAGAAAATACTGGCTGACATCCATACCTGCAAATAGACCTAGGGATGACACATTTGACATAAAAATGAAATAGAACAGCAGCTTTAGAAGCCAGGGCAAGATCTCAGCCTCCATCTCCCTGGCTCGGACATGGTCCTGTTCTCATATCTCCCTGGTCCTCTTCTAATCTGTCCCCCAGTCTTGGTCCTGAACATTCACTGCACGTCAAAGAAAAGTGTGCCATTTTGTTTCCTTAGCTGGAGTAGGCCCTTTTCAGTGGTGGGGAACGAAATTAAAAGTCAAACAAGCTGAAGAAGGAATTAAATGCAGAAGAGTACTTTAACCAAAAATGTGTACTACCATCATCACAGTATATGCCAGCACCATATTTTCCTCTGTAAAATTTACACCAGCTGAATGCAATATAAATGGAGTGAGTTTCATTCAGAAGGTTCCTAGCTCATCAGACTCTCCAGAGAACTCAGTCACTGGGATATTGTTTCTGACTCATAAATGGCTATGGGCATGAAGTGAATGACAGATTGCTCACCTCAGCCCACAGAGGGGTAAATCCTAGCACAAGCTCTAGTACCTATGTAGCATAATTTCAAAAACCTTCATATTCCTAAAACCTCACTTTTGGTTGGAGATTCTTAAAAGTATTTATTTCTAGTGTTTCATTCTCTTGAATGGCCAGAGAAAATTTACGCACTAACTTGTGTTTTTGTCCCAGCCGTATTGCATATAAGAAGTTCAAACCCATATCTCCTTGTAACAACATTACAACGAATTTTACTTGCTTTTTTTTGCATATATATCTAAGTTGTAGCACTCCTTATTTCGCATGTTAAAAAACTGTAAGATCATTTTATAGAAGTATTCATATATTGTGTTATATACAATAATGCTGGATTCTTAAGATAGAAACCAGGGTGTACCTTTTTCCTTTAGATGTATGTAGTTAATAAATTCATGCTCATTAATTGCAACAGCCCAGTTTAGCTGAAAATTTCCCAAACATGCATAGAGGGATAATCAACATTTACCAGAAAACAATGACTCACTAAAGGAAATAATCAGCCAGGGATACAGCATGTCCAGACAGTGCAGACTACCCAAGTTATTTTCTTTCAATGCCAGCATATTCAAAATTGGTTTAATTTTTATTTCCTCAATCTCAACTTAATTTATTAGCCTTGAAATTCACCAGCAAAAAAATAGCTAGAGAGTCTCTGAACAAGGAATTTACTATCTAAAATACATAATTTAAAATAAATTGGCAAGAGAACTCAAGCACAATCCTACATTTCCTATGCTGTCTTTTTTTGTTGCAGCAACCCTAACATGTACTTATCTTGGTGTCTTTCCCTTTCCAGTTAGAGCTCTTTATCTTTTACATATGAGTCAAGAGTCTCCAGCACAGAACTATCTGGTGTATATATAAAATGGTCAAATTTCAAATCGTTCTATGATTCTATGATTCCATCTTTCAGCTTCATCTGGTCTGTCTCTGTTCCTCCTGTGAAGACTCAGTAGCTCCCGAGGGAGAGTCTCCTGTGCTGTTGATGCTCCCCCTGGTGACAGCGTTCAATTAGAAAAACTGGATTGCAAGAGCTTGAGGGAACAGTAGAAAGAAAAAAAAAACACTTTGAGGGAGTTCGTGAGAGAAGAAATAGAAACAGTAGCGGCAATTACGGATGTAAAGAGGTGGGCAAAATAAGGAGCAACAGTGGCAAAAGATCCACAATCACCAACCCAAATCCCCTAGGGGACCTGCAACTGAAACCTGATCTTTCTAATCAGTGGAGTGGGAAAGCTGCGCAAGTTGTGAAGGTTTTGAAGTGTATCTTATTTGCATTTGCACTTTAAACATTTTTTAGAAAGAATTTACAAGAAGGAAAATAATTTCTTTGCAGCAAGGAAACTCATATGGAGTGTGGGAGATGAAAATTATATCCCAAGTCTATATCAAGCAGATAAGGAGATGAAACTGAAGGCCAGGTTAAGTGTCCAAAGTAATCCATTAATGGTGATTTCTATGATGATGATTTTTTCTTCCTTTGTTTTTAATTGAAATATAAAACTCACAGGCTTTGTTGACATTTATATCTTTCTGCTTGCTTAAAGTTGTGTCAGAATCACACCCTCTTCACTCCTTTCCCACCCAAAAAAAAAAGGAAATAAGATTAGCTGGAAAAGCAGATGAGCATGTGAAGCTCCAAATCCTTTCTCTTTTCACCAAAATCTGTGAAAGAAACTGCATCTGGCCTCCACGACTGTGTTCATTATGACATAGTCCTCAGTTGCACAGACATTCCGTGCTCTCACTTCACCGTCCGAGCAATGTGTTTGCTTTCCAACAAAGAATCACCACTGTATAGCGAATAAAGTTAATGTTGTCGTATTAAAATTACCAACAGAGGGTGGAACACAATGCTTACTCCAATTAAGAAAAACTACCCTGGAAAATGGTGGTTTATTCTGATCTTTGACATGAAGGACTGTGGGCAATAAGTGACCCAAATTTTTTACAGATAATAATTGTCCTTTTCTTATTTGACAGGTAAATCAGAGATTTCTCAACTAACTTTAGATGTTTGCACTCCAGATATTTGTTTGGGTGTGATAAATGACAATCCACTTCTCTCCACTGATAGTAAAGTATTTTTAAGCATTCTTACCTTAGATACCTTTATTTCTGTTGTGATTTCAGCAGTAGGATCTGAATTTCAGAGAAGAACACTCTCAAGAACAACTGGAACCATTCTCAAAACACAACCGAAGCCAATGTCTCTATGTTATCCCAGCACGAGGCACTGTAGCAACACTCTGACGTCCCAAGGATCTTGAGAGCATTTATAACAGTTATAAAAGGCCAACCACACACACAAAAAAAATCAAACTATGCACACTTTACATTTGCAAGCCTAAATTAGTTGACAGCGTGGATATCGATTTTTTTTCTAATGTCATCTATAAATGATAAGCAGAATTGCTTCTACTTATAAAATTAACATGTCATACTTTGTATGTTGAGCACCAATGCATTTTCATCAATGGCATACCTGTACTCTGCAGTGTAATGTGATGCAAACACATATCAACTGCCTGTGTGTCATATGAATCCCTTTTGATTAAGTTAGCTACTTTTATATTGCTGCTATTTGTTTAACTACTGGAAGTTTTGCTGCCATTTGTTTTTGTTGGTTAGTTTGGTTTATCTATAACTAGCCTTACTAGCCATAACCAAAAACGTTACAACAGGACATATTTTCAGTGAAAGTTGACGTATATCATAAGAAGCTTCTTTGAAAACTGTCAAAAACCAAGTGTTTCATCACCAAAACAACACCTGATCCAGCCACAAGGGCAGTCTGTTCAGGTCTAGGAGATCTTCATTAAGTACTCTACTCCAGAACAGGACAGAACAGTAACTTGAACCTGAGCCATTCACATTCCAACTACATGCCCACAAATTTTTGTTTTGCTGCCAACTCCAATATATGTGGAAAGAGATGAAGAGAGCATATTAACTATGTGTGTTTGCAATGAACAATTTTTTATATGGCAGTAAAACTGTGAGAGTTTTAGCTTAGACATGGTTGACATAAACAGTCTAGTTTTGCAAAACATGACTTTAAAAAAAAGGAGGAAATACGGAGCTCTGTTGTTTCTACTGACCATTCCCAAATTTAGCACTAAAAACCTTTGGTGGGAAAGGTAGAATCTGTCTTTTGCTGTCACAATACTCTGCTACCATCACTGAATTTTGTTTAGAATAATATGGCCTTAATGCCCCCATCTCCCGTAGAATTGCTCAGACTGGTAGTTGATTAGAGTGGAGAGAGGTGCCAGTATTATCTGTGTTAGTGCTCCAGAGGTCATCCTACACTAACAAGACTGCCCCAGTCAGGGATGACAGAATCCAGCTGTTGTGCCTTCAGCTGAATGAGAAGAATCCACTTAATGCCAGGGATGTGTCTCAAAAGATTAACTGCTCTAACTAGTTACTTTCCACCTCTGCAAAAGTGGCTGGCTCATCATTATTGTCCTCTTTTCAGGAGGAGCCTGGGTTATACATGAAACCGTTTATCTCTTTAACCATGTTAAAGGCACAAAACACACGTTATATTACATTGATAAAACTAAGTTTTAACTTCACTGGTTTCTGCTTAATAGTGAGCTTGTGTACCCCTGCAACAAAAGGTAGTGCTGTGTTTCAAATAAATATGTATATGCATTTTTTTAAATGTTAAAAAAAATGTATTGCATATGCCACACTCCCTCTGTTTGGCAGTGATGGGTCCTAATTTCAATGAGAAGAGGAATGGCACGAGTATGCTTGCAGTCATTGTATGGCACTTTTACAGTATACTCGGAAAAGCTAACATCCTTAGGTGGAGTTTAAATATTTAAAAAAGCCTTTAAAAGCTATGGCATTAAATATCTTAGCAATGCTCCTTACTGTAGCACTCTCCTAGGAGTCTGAAACGTTTTTCTGACTAGCACTTGCTTATATGCCTCTTTTAACAGGACGCAAGTCAACGTGGCTTCTACTTCCAAGCTTCTACTTCACTCGCTTTCTTATCAGCATCCGTGGGAACGTCAGCCCTGCTCCACGGCTACAGATTTATTGCTTGGCCAGCAGAGGGTACTAGAGTTTTCTAATGACTTCTCCGGCCCGAAGGAAAATAATCATGAGGTCAAAGTATATCTATTGTTTTATTCGATTTCCCACTGACACTGATTGCTATGGGTTGTTTTTTGGCAGGGTGATGGAAGTTTTTTTGGTTCTTGGGTGTTACATTAGATAGGACTGATCTCCAATTTTCTTCCTTTCAAACGATCTTGTCTGAAAAAAAGAACAGTTGTTTAAAACTCATTTTATAGTTGAATGTGGTTTAAACATGCAGAAGCCTTAATGACATTAAAGTTCTACAAGAGTTTCAACACCACTTTGACTCTTAAATAATATGCTTTTATAATGTTTTTCAGTTAAAAGAAGAAAGGATTTTTCAAAGTTCAAGAGAAAATTTGTAAATCCCATCAGAAAGAAACTTGAGGATATGAGGAAAGACTCTCTTTTTCAGTAGGCATTATTATTTAGGAATTAATGGGAAGCCCTTATTTCAGAAATAAATTCTACTTCTTTTTATCTGTATTGCAATTTTGCTGGTAAAGCTGATGCTTGAGGGAAGAATCCAGCATAAATTCCTCATTTTTTTTGCCTGATGATAACAGCGTTAAAGCTTGTTCCTGAATTAAAATAAGCAAATAAAACATGGTGGAAATTCCACAGAAAGGCTTTTTCAAGGTGATGGTGGTGGGGTTCCTCTTTATTACATTATAAATCCAGATCGAGTGCAACTATGACACCACAAGGACTAAGGAAGTGAAATTTGAGAAAATAAGATGGAATAAAATCTTCAGTTATTCAGTGATTTTAGTGACATAAGGGGTTGCAACATTGTGCAGTCTTACATAACAGAAACCAAGGAACTTCACGCCGTAATTCCTGCACCACATACAATAAAAATGTGGTTGTATTGCAGCATAGTATTTAGAAAGGCATCTGGTCTTCATTTTAGGAGCCCAGGTAAAATGTTTACTCCCAATACGCAGGTCATTCTAAAATAGAATGTAGACACATAGTTCTCTTAGTCTTTTAATATTTTAAAAGCTTCTTCTAAAAATGGCTCTCATGATTGGTATGGAATCATAACAATGAACAATTAACTTCTGGCTTAGTTTTGCTTACAATGTTTTTTATAGAGAGGAAAAATAACATGAAACTACTGAAGAGCTTACTGTTCCTTAGGCACTGTATAAGACTTCATCTCTGATTTTTCCTTTCTAAATGGCATTTTTCATTAGAAGATGTAAATAATAATTTCTTTTAGGTAGTTCAATGATAAAATTGGAAAAATAAAAGGAATCCAAATCAGAAAAACTCTTAAATGTATCCTTAATATTTATAAGTGAAAAACAATTAATAAAAATAGATTAATGGAAAACTAAATTCTGCCTCTCTAGTGCTGGTGCTTTGAAAAGTCCTAGGAATCAATGCTTTTAGACTCTGTGCCAGACAGGCCAGTTCTGAGAAGAGTATCCAAATCCTGAACTAGAAATTCATATTCTGTGATTCCTCTTTCTCTACATAGTTCCCAGTGCTGTTTCTGTGCCTTTGGCCTAAATTCTGAAGACACATTCCAGAGCTGTAGTTGACCATGCATATGTGATCAACAAACAATACCTATGAAAACAGTATCTCTTGATACTGAAGGTGGGAGAGGACAGGGTGATGTGTGAAGTGATTTCATATCCTTTATCTGCAGCATCAGGCTGGATGACTTCTTGCTGAGAAATATACACTCAGTTTATGTGCCAGAGGGTCATCTTTAAACACTGCTCAGGCAGGTAAAATCTTTTCCTTTTTTCTCACCATCCGTTTAGGAAGCTCTTTGAGGCGCTCTCTTTATTGAGTGCCTGACTGTAGGCACAAATAGCAGGACGAGGCATGAGAGGCATTGCCATCAACTTTGCCATTTGATTTATGCTTGGTCAGAGGTGTAAGGAAGAAAAAGTCTGCTGTAACACACACTTGAAAAATAAAAGGTGAAAGGGAAGGTCTTCTCATTCTTGTTGTAGCTGATGTTGAGGTAAAGGCACTACTGGAGGACTAACCAAAGCAGAGCAGGAGGAAACAAGCATGGCGGCTGCTCATAGGAATATCAGGGACAGAGGCTACCGTTCAGTGTCTGTAGAATTTTTACAGAGCCTGTGAAACATATGTCCTTCTCTGGCTGTTCATCACCTTTTGCTGAGGTGGCCTCATTCTGTCACTTATCATGGCGTGATGGCCAAACCACTGCAACTGAGTCTTCAGCCCCCGTGCAGCCAGAGAAAGAGCAGAGGTACGAGCTGGGGGGTGCTGCCACAGGCCTGCACTAAGCTTTCCAGTCCACCTTCCAGATATTTTCTGAAGTTGCCATTAAAGATTGTGAACTAAAAGAGATCAAATGTAAGCTTCCTATAGGAGCACAAGCATCTTACAGAAGGGTTGTGTCACACACCTGCAGGGAGCAAGAAAAGGTGATAATGCCCAAAACAGCACCAGAATTTTGTTTGCTGAGCGTGTCAGAGCCCTTAATCTCTTTGTGCTTGAATACTCCCATCTACAGTTACATGTTACGAGAACATCCTATAATGGGAATAACCATGCCAGAGAGTGAGAGATCCTCAGGTCATGCAGTAATCAAACACTTTAAACTCTTCTTTAGTTAGAAAGCTGCATGAAAGGAAATAAAAGAATGGTTGTGGAGGAGATGTGCAGAGGAAGCACAGATGTGGTTTAGCAAAATTGTTGGAGAAAATCAGAAAAGAGAATTAATATTAACATTCAAAACAGTAGGGGGAAAAAGTAGAGAACAGATGATGCATCTTTGGGTAAAAATTAGTATGGACAAGGAAAACACAAGTTTGTACAAAAAGTAATAAGGACATGTAAATCTTAGATTAAAGGAAGAAATTCAAGATGTAAAATAGGTATAAAAATATCCCTACCCATATAGAAATATGTTGCATGCATCCTAAATATCCTTCAAAATGAAATAAAGACTGAAGTTTTTCTTTTACTCTTTGATGTTTTTGAGGATTTAGTCAGTTCTTTTCATGTGGAATGCTACGTCACCGTTTAATCAGAAGAAGAATAGAAGATCGCAGAACAGACAGAATAGTTCTTGTTTATTTTCTTAACATTTGTAGGAAAGCAACATGTTAAATTGGAAACCAAGTCAACTTAAACTGTTAGCTCAATAAAAGCCATCAGATATTGTTTGTGGATTGCAGTGAGGTTTCGTTATTTTTTTAATTGTTCCTGCATTACTTGTGGGCATGTGACTATAGTTTATGCTGTTATATTGTCAGGCTTCTGATAATGGGAAGGACTGTTTGTTTAGACTGTGTAGCTCTTCACTTTAATTCACTCTGGCTCCAGTGTGACATGTTAAAACTACTATCAATGGAAAATCCAAATTTCCCAGAAAGACTTAAAAGGGCAATCTCAGTGAACTGAAATTATCTCCTCTTAAAGCTAATTACCCTAGTATATTTAAGAAAGTACTGCTATAGGAAATCTGTTTCTTTAGACTCTCTTCTATTTCATTAAATGCCTCAGGTCGATATGAATAATTATTGTTTGTTTTTATTACACTTTTTTCATTATTCATTTACATGCCCGTGAAAGGACATAAAACTAAAATAATCCAACAAATTAAAAGTAATTTTTTGAGACAGGCATACATAATCAAAACACAAAGAGAAAATATTCTCACCTTTCAGTTTATTTTATTGAAAAGAAAACACTGTGAGGTTTCTATTTAATAGGAAACTTTAAAGCATTAATGAGTCTCCCAGGGCAGTTATTGCAAGTAAATATGGAATGCATCCAAAATTAAACACATTCTACAGTTTTCTGTTACCTAAGGCCTGGATTTAGGAAAAATATGCATCAAAGGCTCCTTGCTGATGGAAGCAATACACGATACTGAGATGTATGTCATCTTCTTTCAAGAGAGTCCACCTAAAACCATTACCAGGGATGGGAGCTTTCCTCAGTCCCCAGGAACAGGCTTAGAGTAGATTTTTTATTTTGACTGACCGAACCGAAACTTTGGCGAACATTTTAAAGCACTATAGCCCAAGGATTTTATGACCTCACAGAAGCTGTCTTTCATAAGGGCAGACTTGGTAGACAAATCAAGAAGTTCTCTTACTCCAAAGTCTACGGACTTTGCTGTAACACATGGACTGGGCTGCGCACTACCAAATTCCTGGGTAAAGATGAGAGAGATGAGTAGGGTATGCACTGTTAAATGCATTTTTCTCCTACAGACCTTGTACTCATTTCATTCTAGCAGTTGCATGCAAACAGCAGAGACATGAAAATAAATCAACAACTATACTGAAAAATCCAGTTTTTTAAATGAATTAACAATAGGTGGGTATTCCCACAGTTTTTCAAATCCTGGATTATTCACGTGGAAAATAACCACTACTCTCTGGTGTTGTCTGTGTAGTACAAACCAAGAAAAAATAATGCAAGTTTTAAAGCAAGATTTTGCATACTGTTTTCTTTGGTATTGTCATGGAAATTAAGAAAAACACCGTCACAGTGAATAAAATTTTAATCAAAGCACAGACATCTTTTCTTCAAGCAACTATAATCATTCATATATCGTCTCTATCTGCTTGTCTGCTGCTTACCCTACTTATCATTTGTCTAGTTCTTTGAATAAAGGTTACTTTTGGCCAAAAAAACAGCAAAGTGAAATCTCTGAGTACCATGATAACTTTAATAACCTTCCAATGACATTACTCCTTGTTCTAGCCTTTCCTTATACAGTCTTGCCTCTTTCTACACAGAGCTGTTGATCACATTGTAGGCAGTATTTGTCCTCTATACCTGCTAGTTTTGCAATACTTTCCTCTGAAAGGCCAGTACTGATGATGTGGAAGAAGAGGAATTAATTTTTTTTTAATGTGGAAAGACTGCTACAGAGTAAGACACTTACAAGGGGATTTTATCTGCGCTACTATTCAGCAGTAAGCTTAAGATCTGCAGCAAGATAGCTACAACTTGCCCTAAACTCTTGTTATTTTAGCCCTGACTGCACAGGATGTTCTATATAGCCAAAAAATCTCTTAAGAGAAAACAAAAAACAACTTTATGAAGTCCTGGCTACAATGTCTTCTTGCAAAAAGGAAGAACACTGTTAATGGTGTAGAAAAACAATTCCCTTATCAGTGTGATGTTTTGGTTCTACTCTTGTCTTTCAGACTTAGAAATGAGAATGACACATCCTAACGTGCTGCAAGAAGTTTTTGTGAAAGCTATGGTCCAGAAATAAGATGCACAGGCTAAACTGCTCCATCCATGTTGCTTAGGCGGACAAACCTAAAAACTTGTGTGCAATCAATGCACATTAATGTTTCCAGTATCATATATTCCCTTTTCCTTATTGAATTTATTAGTTAAATTCATTGTACTTGCAGTCAAATCTTTTCAGAAAAAGAAAACCCCGAGGTAGAGTAACTTATTTATACAAATACAGTTTAGTTTTAGCAATTTAAGTTTTTTGCAAAAAAAATTGTCAGTGCACACACAAGCATATTACTGTACAAATTTAAACTATGTTATGCACCACATAGAAGTACGTTTAGTGAGTAATGTTGTAAAACTGAAGTAGGATATAAGATTACTAACAGTTATTGGAATAAGAATCCAGTGGAATTTTGTATTGCAGATTTGATATGTACAGAGATACACAAATTTTCAACAGGAATTTGAAGGTTTATTCTGTTTTCTTTCTTTTTAAAGAAAATCTGAGGTGTCCTGCGAAAGTTTTGTACATTTTGATAATACTTTCCCACGTATTTAGACATCATAGTAGTTTTTTTTAAAAAACAAAACAGAAAGAGCAGGCTTCCAGAAATGGGAAAGTCTGAAAACATCTGGAATATGGTTCCACAGATGCTGCAATAACATCCCAAAATATCCATAGTATAACTGAAATGGTGGAGGGGTGATGAGACAATATTATGCACAGCTGTCATAGCTTTTTTTTTCTGCACCTTACCTTAACTCCTTGCTGAAACAGAGCTTAGGGTTCTGTCACTTTACAGTACTTCAAAAAGTAAAAGACAGGATTAGACCTCAGCCTTACCATAAAGAAATCCCTGAAAGTCATCTTGCATTCAACACAGAAGAAACACTTGAAAATATAAACTTTGTAAGTACTATTTAAAATAACTTTAATTACAACATTCTGGACACTACATTTACCACTACACCTTCTTTAAAATGTGGTGCTAATGTTCAATACTTAAAATTAAATGCATGGTTGAGCATAATGAATACATTCCCGTATGCTTAATTGACATAGTCTTGTCCAATCAATTCAAATTTCGCATTCTCCAGTTTCATTAATATAGTAATCACAGCATATAGTCATCTGGCTTCTTCCAAGCTTGGACAAAACTAGGCAGCTTCTCAGTTCTTTTCAAATTCTATCAATCCTTTTTGACAAAGAAGTGCTGAGACTTCCAAAGTAGAGCAGTTCATGTGCAAATAGCTGCCTGGACTTCAGTAATGGGTGGAAGCAAAACTTTGTAGTGCCAGTGGTATCTGTGCTATCAGTGTTAGAAGGTACTTCCTTAAGACTTCTTCATATCTTCTTCAGCAGAGTGTCCTGGAATAATGATAGGTGTGGAAGGTGAACTGATAGCTCTTTCATTTTTGATGGTTCTGTCCTTCTCATAATTAACTGACATGCCCAAAGATATGAGGTATTTCCTGCTGGGCAACTGCCTGCTGCTGAGGTCTTCAGTGATCTTTTACACTGTGTTCGGTAACCATTCTATCCAACTTCTGTGTGGGTTTGGCCTGTTTAAACTATCCTGTCCTTTGCCGCTATGATAGTGAAACTCATAGTTTATAGCCCACATGTGAATTTTCCAATCCCCTGCTTTTCTTTCATCTAGGTTGAACAAAGTTGGGATAAAGCCTGTGAATTATACAATCAATCTCAGTTCATCAGCTTTACTTTTCCCCTGACTTTCACTGGTATCCTTCCCATTATCTGACTTAAGCTGATGATTTAACAATTATTAGCCTTCCTCACAAGCTGTGTTGACAGCCATTTAAATCTTCACTGTTCATGAAAGAGTGGACCAGTATTTCATTTGACTTTTCAGCCAGGTTTGGAGCTTTCTGTTTAAATAGAGAAACTTTAAAACTTTACGTTTGGCTATGACCTTCCTGAGTGCTTGTGTCAAATTCACTCCCTGTCTTTAACACTGGGATATTCATCCGAAGCTATTCAGTTATTTCAAGTATTTACAAATTCTTTACAAAACTTTTATGCTACTACTGAAATAGAAAATTTTATCCTGTCAAAAAAAAAAACAGAAAAAAAATCAAAACAGAACATTTTTCAGCCCAGAAAGAGTTAAATTAAATACGGTTAAATGAAATAAAAAGATGCTGAACTGCATAAACGCCACAACCTAACAGAAATTGTTTGGTAGGTGTTACACAAACCTCCCAACAAGCCGGATGTGGTGTTCTAAGACACTGCCTAATTTCTCATTAAAAGATTTGGCCTTGATCTTTAAGGTCAGACCCCAAAAGGATATTTGATTCCACATGGAGAGTCTAGCATTCATTTATTTATAGTTATATCAATTTCCAGGATAAGAAATCTGGTTTCAGGATTTTCAACATCTAAAAATGTAGCAGTGAGTATAGAAAAGAGGAGTGAGAGGATAATGCACAGCATTAGGATCTTTGCTAAGAAGATAGCTGTACCCCTTGACGACCCTCATCTCCGCTGACAGTGTTGTCCAACAGGCTAACTTACATCACACACACCTGGCCACACTGCGTATGTCCCACTGATGGACCGATGTTTTTGGAAAAGTCTGGAGTTTAGAAAAGGGA
This sequence comes from Tapera naevia, assembly GCA_033556795.1. Lineage (NCBI taxonomy): Eukaryota > Metazoa > Chordata > Aves > Cuculiformes > Neomorphidae > Tapera > Tapera naevia. The sequence goes on along the minus strand of JAUMJJ010000172.1, from coordinate 7,178,639 downwards.
TGGCAGGCAACAAATTGCCACAAAACAAGGGTTTGCAGGAAATGGTTTGAAGGAGAGCATACTGTGCAGTGCAGGTTTCAGATGTAAACAGTTTCAAGCCCCAAGTAAAATTGATTAAAGACAATGTAAAAATGTACAACCCGGAAAAAAAGGAATGGTTTGATTATGTCCTCCCAGCAGGACCTGCTCTCCCTCCTGATGCAAACTCTACAAACTCACATTTCTGACTCATTTTTCCATATCACTAGGCTATGCAACTTCGCTTTTACTTACTTGTTAATCCCACCCTATGGCACAACCTCTCCCTGTTGTCTGGAAATGAAAGAACATTTCCATGAGCTATAGGTGCCAAAATAAGAAGGGAGTGAAAGGTTAAATTAAAAATGGGTGAGGACATTCTGGACTTAGATTAGGCCTATTAGGAGTAGGCAGAAGATTTCAGTAACTCTCACAGACCACTTTTCTTCCTGGTAGTCCTGTGAAGCCACCTTAAAAAATAGTTCAAGCCTGCCCTTTTAAAGGCAGTATTGGTCTTATAACGCTAAGAAAAGCTCTTCAATGCACAACTCTTTCCCTTCATCCTACAAGCATAAAGCCCTCAGGCAGGTGGAGAAAGAGAAGGACTAAGAGTGAGGCTGAGTTTCCAAATGAATACAGTAGTTGGAAAAAAAAAAAGAAGAAAGATTGCCTTAGTCAGAGAGTTTCTACAGCTCTGAAGCAGGCAGTGCAGCACTATGGTTTAGTCTGGCGGAGGTAAATTTCCTTCTATCCAGCCCACGCTTAGATGCCATTCCTCAGCTGGACCATGTCCTGCTCTCAGAAATTAGCCAAGTATGAATATTTCCTGGAATTTTTGTTATAATCTTAAAACAAATGTCATCATAAGAACACAGACTATGTATCAGTCCCTTTCTCCCCAGAATTAAAGCTCTTTTGTTAGTTTTCAAGAACCTGACCTTGTAAGATTTACTTTCCCTATCTTCAAAGCTTGGTGATTTGGCACATAGTAATGGCTGTGCAATCTCTCCAGCTGACTAATCTCAAAGCAACCCTGTTAACTTACTCCATGTCTGTCTTTCCTAACTGACCAAGCCACAGCAAACTTTGCCCCATACCTTATGAAAGAGATGCTGTGACACAGAAGACGGAATGATATTTCATCATCAGGAAGTGTGAACAGAAGCCTCTTCATTGATACAGGCTTCCAGGCTTCCAGTCAGTGCCATATCAGCAGCTGGAAGTAACTCCTACTGAAATCACTGATCTCAAATTGCAGCAACTGCATCAAAACTAACACTGGAAATCAGAAGGAGGAAGTTATGCAAAGGACCTCCTTTACCTACCATCTGTATAAGAGCATGCGTTGCACATGTGTCATCTGTGGATAAAGCTCCACTGTAATTTAAAGGGTAAAAGCCATCATATTTTTCTGTCAGGAGTCAGGACTCTCCAGCGTACACTAATATGTAAAATGCTTGGTTGCTTTAAGATCCAATTGTATGTGCACATATGTCAGCCCTGACTAAGGCTCTCTAAGTCATTGTCAGACAGATGTTGTTATGTCAGATGTGCCTTTGTAGAGCTTAGAGCTGGATAATTTCCCTCCTGAAAGGAGCTTTAAATTGGAGATGCACAAGCCTCAAAACATTTAGAGGTTCAATTAAATACGCATCTGAAAATCTGGATGTTTATCTGAACCAACTCAAGCCCTCAAAATAAGATTGTAGGCCTTATAGAACAAACTCTTTTGCGAGCTTTCTTCCAAGTAAGACAAAAATGATATTGTTTTTCCTCTTAATATTATATTAAAATTGCAGATTATTTTAAATCAGATTTTTGAGAGATACAAAGTTTTGGTTTCAGTTTAGCATAAAGCTTCAGGTCAGTTTTATTTTAACCAAATTGTTTGCCTAGTCCCTCGTTTACAATATTGTGGATGTTCGTTCATTTGATTTGAACTAGATGGAAAATATTCCATTTTTTTAAATAAAAAATGAAGCTCTAAGCTATGTATCTTACAAATTATGTTCAACTTAAAAAACAGAAACAATATATAGAAATAAGGCTTTCATTTGTCCATTTATTTCAGTATTAGAAATAGGGCATTGCTGCCAAGATCAATGGTTCAAAAGTCCTCTTTTCATTATTTTGTGAGAGAATAATAAATTTGTAATTTGGAGGATCTCAATAAAATGCCTCCCTTTTCTGCTGTAGAACATTAACCAAAACAGAGAAACAGCTGAGTTTTTGATAGTCCGTAACTTTCACTTCGGCAGTTTGGAAGATTGGATGTTTCCGGCAGAAATATTTCCTTTTATTTTTCCACAACTAAACAAATAGAATCCTTCCTGTTTCATGTGGTAAACATTTTAGAGTTCTTGGCAGATTGTAAGTGATTTTTTCCAGGCAATAACAAAGATTTGACCTGGTAAGTAGAATTGAGACAACCATATGTAATGGTCAATTCTTTAAATAGGTATGGTTTATGTCTACATCCCAAAATATCACCCCAGGGGAAAAAAAAAAAGTGATGGAATTTGCTATCAAGGTTAATATAAAATTCTTTTCATGTCATTTAAACAACTCAAAATAATTCTCTCAAATCATTATTTATTTAGGATCCCATGTTGATAACGTCTGACAGTATTGTTTCATGGTTAATCATTCAAGAATATTGAAAATAAGCTCAGTACTTTTTTTTGATTATTTTCCATGAATAAAGATAAAATTATCTACAAGAAGAGATGTTTCTCAAAAGTGTATGAGAATTTCACGAAAAAAGATTACTTGTGATATGCTACTAAATATTTGTAGAATATTTTTGTAAAATGGAAGAAATTTGTAACAGAATCATAACAGAGAACTATAATTGGCTTGATGGGAATGAGTAAAAATACAATAATTTCTTCTAGACACTAAAATTTATTAGATGAAAACTACCTGAATACATAGATGTTCAAGTAGGAATTGCAAAGTTCTACGTGGCTATATTTGGCTACATTCACACTTTTTCAGTTGGTTCTAAACTGACCTCTATTTTGCTACACAATCTCATGAAGTTTTCAATGCTGCTACCTTTCATTAACTTTCATTTACCATATTACCTGTATATAGATGGCCAAGAACTCTGTAGACACTTTTCATCTGGTAGATATATTGCATTGTATACATCACCATTCAGGATGTTAGTGCTGAAAGAAATATGAAATAGGTAAAAGGCTAAATCAGAAAAGACTGAAAGGCTGTGAAAAATACAGTTTAATCCCAAGAACCACTTTGCTTTCCAATGAGAATATAATTCCAAAAGCAGTTAATATACTGTGGGGTCCTAAGGTCGTAATGAGTGAATCAGTGACACTTATACCTCAGAGATGCAGTCACAGTATCACAGTATCACAGTATCATAAGGTTGGAAAGGACCTCTGAGATCATCAAGTCCAACCTATAACCCAAAACTAACACCAACACCAACCATCATTTAAACCATGGCACTCAGTGCCTCATTCAGTCTCCCCTTAAACACCTCCAGGATCAGTGACTCCACCACCTCCCTGGGCAGTGCATTCCAATGACCAATCACCCTTTCAGTGAAGAACTTTTTCCTGACATCAAGCCTAAACTTTCCCTGACGAAGCTTGAGTCCATGCCCTCTAGTACTGTCACTGGTCACTTGAGAGAAGAGACCAACCCCTGCCCGACTACAACCTCCTTTCAGGCAGTTGTAGAGAGAAATGAGGTCTCCCCTGAGACTCCCCTTCTTCAGACTAAACAGCCCCAACTCCCTCAGTCGCTCCTCATAGGGCTTGTGCTCCAGCCCCTTCACCATCTTCGTTGCCCTCCTCTGAACACATTCCAGTATCCTAACATCTTTCCCAAACTGGGGGGCCCAGAACTGGACACAATATTCAAGATGAGGCCTGACCAGAACAGTCACATCGGTCAGTCATCAGTTAGCAAGACGCTTTTCTAACTTCTGTTTATATGTTAATTAGCTTACATTAATTCCTTTACTTTTTATCCTAACATCAGTATTATATTAAACAATCTAGATAGATCTCTACAAGAATTTCAAAGGAGATTACAATTAATGTAATCAATTGTAACCTCATGCAGGAGGTTAATGGAAATACATTTTGCTCTCTTGAATGTTGCACTTCTGATATTACTCTGCAAGGACTGTTTACTACCTTTCTTGCAAAAGGAGGATATTTCAGGAACTAATATACAGAAACATCCAAGAATAACTCTGCAGCCAATCAATATTCTGAAGAAATCTGTTGTCCAGAAAACTATTTTAGATTTTTTTACTGAATTAACTAAATTGCTTTAAAATAGTTTAGTCAGAGAAAGTTTATGTCCAACAGTTCATTAAAAAATGTAGAAAAATTTTCAGTTGGCCAGGTCTACATTTCAGATTTATAATATTTTCCAAACCAGGTGAATATCAAATGGTTTTATATTTTGTTACCAAGACCATGTTCAGCTGTGGCAATTCCTGATTTATTAGAATGTAAGGTTGGTGAGTATGTTTAATAACTTCCATGTGCTTCAGGTATTTCACTACTCATACTGGTGTTATCTCTCATTTTTTTTCTGTTATCCCCTAACATAATGTTAGTGTTACTGGCACAATGGGGATTTTTTTAAGGTCAGGGTCTCACAGTGTTGTTTAGGAGACTAAAAAAAGGTATGATTTCCCGTAGAATAAATGTTATGTTAATTTGTGAGAAGTGGATGTTCTTATTTACAAATACATCTAGATAGTTTTTTCACTCATGATCTTATTAGCTCTGATTTATTAAAGCCTCTTCCACAGGATTATTTCTGAATCCAGTGAGGAAATGGCTTGTCCATAGCAAAGCCTTTCCTAGAACTTCAGTTCTAGTTCTCTTTCATTAACTGTGCCACAAAGGTAAAGCCAATCATGACGAAAAAATAAATATATATATATATTCACAAAACCACAGTTGTTATGATAGGTGGTAGACTGACAATTATAGAAAACAACATGCTCCTGTTCTATTGAAAAAAAAATTTGCACTGATAGTGTTTACTTCCTTTACATGATAAAATATTGTTTGCTCTTTTCAGAGCTGGTCTTTATTTTTAAATGAAAAGTGAAATTTAAGATAAGACTATATTTTCAAACATAAAAGTATTTATCTTATCGCACTTCCTGACACTATTTTTTCGCTGTCTTTTCTGAAAAAAAAAAGAAATCATTTGACCTTTTAAAGTTCTAGAATTGGAGATAAAACACCACAGAACCCTGTGGAGCTGAGGGACAACTGATCAAATATTTTTCAGTTGTTCTATCTGTAACTTAATGCACTGAGATGTAAAAAACGCCATGTTTGAAAAGCATCAGACTGGTTTTCTGTTATTTATGTACAAATTTTCTTATGGTCACAGAAATCCTTGGTAAAGCTAACTGACTTGTAGAAGAATATTTTTTAAATATTGGTTTGTTGGGGTTTTTTGGTTGGTTTTTGGTTGTTGTTTTTTTGCTTGGGATTTTCACATTTATAATGTCATAAAAACAAAGGAAATATTGCCCTTTTTTTTCAGAAAGTTATTAAAAAAAACAAACTCAGAACTCCCAAAACAAAACTTGGGAACTTAGCTCATTAACTTAGAAATCAGCTCAACCACAAATCAGTGTGCACCTGATAAAATAATTGTCTCTTTCTGGTATTTTCTATATACTACTCCTTCACTGTGTAATGCAGCATAGGTAAATCAGCTATCTTTTAAGTAGACCTGATGGCAATTAAACTTGCTGAACAGCTGCTGGAATTCCAAGGTATTAGTCTTTGCTTCTTTCAACCTTGTTATTATGAATTTTCAACCCATACAAAATATTGTAAAATGTCATGGAATCTGAAGACAGCCAGAAGATGTTTAAGAAGACAAAATGAGAGTAAAGGTCATATATATCCTTTTAAAAGGTTGAATAAAAATGAATCAAGGGCCAGGAAGATCAGACAGAAGAGCTTCGTCTTCTCTTGGGGGTTAGCCTTCATTAAGCACTGATAAAATGAATTAGATATGCTGGCAGTGTGGCCAAGATGACTCAGGTCTTTCACTTGTGACAGATTCCTGGGATTTATGCTACGTGCAAAACTTTTGTTCAGATAAAATTTAAAAACTCAACCCTATAGTTTAATCATACTACATATACGCGATATATGTTAAAATGTACTGCAATAAAGATCACAGACCACTAGGGGTCCGAAAACTCAGTCAACTGCATGTTATTGTCCATCTACACAACCTGCAAAGAAGTTTAAAGGAAACACCTTGAGACCTGTGTGGATTTTTATTAACCTTGCACTGTAAATTGATGGAGTGCTGGTGAAAAAATAACATAGGCAGAAAAAACGTAAGGTCTGCTTCACACAAGAGCTCTTTATAGACAGTTAATGACATAGACTTGGAGTGGCCCGATATTGTTCCTATGACCTTCATGTCCCAAAACTTACAGACATTTTGAGATTTTGTTCACCCTGTGAGGGCTTGCCGGGCCTTATCCTTGCAAATTTCTACTTAGTATCATTGTGAGAATAAATCGTGAGCACTGGAGACAATTACACATGGTTCTTGCCATCTCTTGACCTAATTTTCTGTCAGCTTCACTTTCTTAATCTTCACACAGACATAGCTCAGGATTGTGCCAAATTACACACAGCAAACTAGTAATAGGATCTACAGTTAACTAAACTTCTGTGCTGGCACCCAAAATCCATCACCAAATTGGTCGAAGTTCAAAAAAGTTTGCAAGAGTAAAAAGGAGCTATTTAGCCTATTTTTTTTTTTCCCAGGAGTAAGGAAAGTATTACAAGAAGTAAAATTGCTAATTCTGGTTTCTACAGCTCTTGAACTCTTTTGTTTTTCTGTTCTATGTTCATCATTATTAATAATAATGACTTATTATTAAAACTTAATTAAATGTGCCTTCCTTGATTCCATTTTTTTTGCGGTAGCTTTCTTTTGAATTTTCTCTATATCTTAAGCAAAACTGTCAAGAAAGAGCAAACAGAAAAAATATTTTAGCTATACATTATAAAGACAAGATCTGGCAAAATGTAGACAATCAAAATGAAAATTAAACTTGCTTCAAAAGAAATCCAACATTACTACTAAACTTCACATTATCTAACAGTACTCATTAAAACAAAATTGAACAGAACACTAAAACAGATAATAAGTACACACTAAGTTCTAGGGCCAATTTTTCTTAGTGGCCAAGTGCTTTAAGAGCTTGTGGAGATTAAAAGCCTACAGAAAAATTCTTTTCCTTACCCAAGTCCCGCTAATGAGTCTTGATAAATCTGTCTTGAGAACTAGAACCTCCCGGTTCTCGGCAGTTGTATCTGTAAATTCCTCAACTTGGGCTTTTACTCACCATCAGTACTCTGCATTTCTGGGGCACAGTCACATTTTTGCATCTATTCAAAGAGTTCTCAAATGCCTGAGTTCAATAATGGATGTTACATATCTGTCATTCAGAGAGCTTATAATGTACAGAATTTCAACTAAGCTGTTGAAATGTGACAGCCAAGAAATCAAGTTCTTCTGAAGTATCAATTCCTGCATGATAGTAAATCCATACAAATGGTAGCAGTCTTGTTCCCATTTTTTCTTGCATTCAACCTCCACTTTACAATATCTGCAATACAATACTGTTTTAAAAATTGGCGAGTAAATTTGTACTATTTTCTCGTACTTGATCATTTTGCAGAATCATAAATCTACTCACCAACCAAAAACACCTGACAGAAAATTCTGCGAAATGATTAAGTACAAGAAAATAGTATTGGGTACTCCCTTTACGGTCCATGTAGTACACTACCTGGTCTCTAAAAATGGCATGCCTAAAAAATATTTATGAAAATGTAGGTAGCTTCAGGATCTTCTTATTTTTTAGCTGAGGGATTTTCTGAGCCAGTAGTCATGTCTGTATGTATAGTCACACCAAATACTTTATTTCTGCATGAACACGTCAAACCTCTCTTCAAACTGTGTACATTTGCAGCATCCTTTGGCAAAGAGTTTCACAGCTAAACTACCCAACTGCACAAAAATCCCTTTTCCTTCTCTTTGCTTTGATGGCACTTAATTCCAATGTTCAAAGAAATAATAAACTAATGATGTCTCTTTAACAACTTCTCTGCGCTAGTCGCAATTTTACTGACCTCTTTCATGTTCTTCCTCCTCCATTCTGTTTCTTTCCCAAAACGTCTTTTTCTTTCCTTCTAAGAAAGTCTTTTCTTACTTTGAGTCGATCCTGTCTCCTCTCTTTTAGTATTTTCCAGATTTGATCTGTCATTCTTTGAGATTCAAGGTGTCAGTTGGATTTATACAGTGGCATAATGAGGTAGAGAATAAACTGATCTGTGTGGAGCTCTTTATTCATGGTGTCATCTGAAAGGCAGGAAAACTGCACAACAGTGCCAAGCTATTCCAAAGAGTTACAGTAGAGATACTGCAAACAGAACGCTAAGTCCAGGTTTTTACTTCACATTTTATTGGGATTTCTCAAACCTCAACATGGGTGATTCTTTCTTTTGGAGGTCCAAAGTACCCAATTTAAACAATCAACTTTGAAATACCAATAACTAACTAGGAAGCATTCTGGTTTGAAGTTTGATGAAGTGCGTGCTTGAATGGTGCTTGTTACAAGTGTAGAAATTAAAAAAAGAAGTCATATAGGAGAACTATACAACTTTCACAAAACTTCCACTGCATTTAAACTTCTTTAATATCTCTATCTAGCGTACCATCAGCTTCTGAATGGCATGGTAAAGCAAAATCCAACACCAGGACTAGTTGCCCATTTTATACGATGACAACCTGGGAGCGCTCAGCTGATTATCGTCAAAATGTTCCAGGAACCAAAAGCCATAAGTGCTTTTATTTTCTCTCAGCTTTGAACACAGGAAAAACCTTGCTTAGGGAACAGTAAGGCTCAACAGACTGTTTAATTCTACTACTGCTACTTTTTACTGACTACATACCTCAAAGGCAGCAAATTCATCTTATGTGTGAGTAGATAATGGCTGAGTTTATCAAAAGAAGAACTATCCAGAGTAGCCTGTGGGAAGAAGCAAAAACTCTTGTGCATGAAGACAGAAACAGCAGGCATCAGAGCAATGGCAGATGTGGGGTGAAGAGGAATTAATGAAAAAGTGAACTTGGTAACATGAACAAAAGGCAGGAACCCAGAGAACAAAGTACGAAAAATTAATGGAAAACAGGAAAAAATTTACAAGTAAGTTTAGAAGTGGGAATCCAGAGTCGAGACGTCAGAAGAGCGAGAAACTTGACCATACAAGAAAAAAAAGAGGGTGATATCTAAGAGGACAGAATGCGCTATTCCTGCCAAAGGTGGAAACTGGGCTGTCATTCATCTGCAGGATTCTTGGTATGTACAAAGAAATTACTGAACAGAAGAGCCGGTGAAGGACACGCACAAGGCAAAGAGGTGTGAATTCTAATGAATGGCAAGGAGCCTGGGCAAGTTTGGGTGCTCAGGATACAGAATGAACGTGCAACACCTGTACTGTTCCTGTCTGGTGGAGTTCTGAAAAGTTCTCCTAATACTTACATGAACAAATACGTACTGGAGGCAAACTGCTTTGAGAAGGGTGGAAGGTGACGCACAGCCCAATGATCTCCATACTGAGATCTGCTTCACTCCTCTCTGTTATAAATGTTTCTTCTTCACAACACTTGGAACAACTGAAAATATTACAATTAATAAAGTGATTTTATAGTAAACACTTCAACTTTTTAAATAAGGTAGTGGATGAGTAGAAATGAAACTCCCTCTCAACATACAAATTTGTGTTCCTTGTCAGTAGATTTAGGATCATGTGCTAGAAAGATCATATCTCTGCCAGCCTGCGTATGCAGCATTTATGCCTATTTTTGCAGCAGTACCCAACTTCTCAGTATCTACTGTAGCTAAGCCACAAGAGAGCACAGAAAATGCTAGCTGGGACAGCAGTGCATGCCGTTTTCCACATGTGGAAGATCTGAAAACTGTGTGTTAAAGGACAGCTTTCTGATTGAGAAAATTAATCCGATTTCCTCACCACAGAAGTTGCACTGAAGGTGGCACCTTGTCACAGTCTTACTTATCTTTGTCCAAACTTGCCTTTTTCCAGTCACCTATATGTGTATACAACAGTTACTTCCTGAAATTTTGAGATGTAACCTGCCAGACAGTATTCTGCTGACATTAAGTTATTGAACTGTGAAAAAGTATAGGAAATGAAAATCACTACCAACATGAAACCATGACTTTCACATTGTACAGAGTAATTGATTTCCACTCCACAAATCTTGAGGAAGCGCCTTTTAAATGTTAAGCAGCCTACTGAATTTCAAGGCAAAAAATACTCTACATGACCCCAAAACATTGCAGAAATTCAACTGAATAATTTGACATTGCAACTTCAAATAGCTGGTCAGCATGGACAGCTGACCAGAACTACTGTATTGTCAAAAAGTTTTATTGAGTCATAATGCATAATTTTAGGAATGGTTATCACACAAGCTGTTAAACTATGTTTGGTATGGACAACTCAGTTTTCCATGTAATGCTTTTAGGGCCCTAAATGCAATGTTTACAGCCTATCATCAGTTGCACATATTATACTGGCTTCTAAAAGATCTGGAAGAGCCTACTACAGCTAAGGAGAATTTAATCATTAGGAAAGTATTTCAAGCCATTAAAAAAAGCATATGTGCCTTGGAAAACTTGATATGTGGGATTCTAGTGAAGGGATGGGGAGAAACAACAATATTTTACTCATTAAATAACTTCTCTGATGTCGTCTTCTGAACTGTGCATGGATACAGAGCAGTTCACGGAAAACACATTTGCATCAGATTCCAGGAACTGGATTCTTTTTAGTATTCTTTGGTGGAAAATGAAGGCTTGGCTGCTTACCAGGTTATTTGCTCTATGATAAATGTAAAAGCTTTACAAGCTCTGATGGATTTTTGACAATAATTCCTGAGATATTTGATCATCATTGAGGCTTCTGTAAAAACTGAAGTGATGCTACCAGCTAAGTAAATTGTATATTTGAGATCTGAATGCAAAGTTGCATGAAAAGACTAAAATTAAGCATATTTTTTTAATAGTGAATAAGAATTTCAATTACATACCTCAATAGTGATTAAGGTGTCTTCAAAATAATATGACAATGGTATATTTTCAGGAGATTGGTTACCTTTCAAGCTGAGCTATCTGTTGCCATGCTTTAAGTAGACTAAACTGACAACATCTCTACAGTCAAGACTACCTCCAAAGTTTTATTTGCACCTCTCTTTCTGTCCCTGAAATCTTAATGTTTTGCAATGGGCTTAAATAGCTTCCCTTGGCATTAAAATAGGGAGGGTTGTTCTTTGGGCTTTATTATTCCCAGGTTTAATATTACTGAGTGGTACAAGTGTTTCCAGATCTCTGTGCAATGGCACATAAGTTTGGACAGTTCATTACAGAATTATTTCATTCTCTTTTTATGCTGCCATCTGTCAACATACTCTCCTAGGTATTGTTACTACACAGCATACTTACTTCATGGTGGCAATCTGCACACACTGCTAGCAGCACAGTGAGTATATGTATTGCAGTTTGAGTCTTTGTACAATTCTTTCATAAGTGGATAATCTGATGCTTCATTCTGAAAACTGTTTTTGTCAATGGGAGTGAATACAAGACCTTGTTTCCCCGTTTAGGCTCATACTTTCACAAAACTGGGGGATATTTTACATCTCTGAGACCTTTCTCTCTCTGCAACATTTTGACTGAAATGGAAGTTTTGGAGGAAGTAGATGGAATGACAGCTTTTTCTGACAGAGGTACAGACACAAACCATGAGTTAATAAGACGTTTCCTTAGGAAAATTCCAGTCTCTTTATCTCTCACTGAGTGAGTCACTTTTGCACAAGAATGTTTGTGTTTTCTCTGTAAGCATTTAGGCTCTGTTATCCTCATATCTCTCCTGAGAAGATTTACTGCCACAGTGGAAATTTATAGAGAAAATATGCACCCTAGGAGAGATAGTTTTGCAGTGGAGACTTGCAGGAATGATTTGCAATATGCAAGCGAATCCTAGAAAGACACAAAGTGACCAGTTCCTCTGCTGAGTCACGATAGTTCATGGTAGAGCTCTGCACAGAAAGGGCACTAAGGTGGGTTTTTTTGTAAGAGCTTTTTAAAGTAAATTTAATAGATAGACCCTAGATACAACCAGAGTTCAAGTGGACTTGAAGTGTTTCGCTGTGGGTCTTACAGCAAAAAAAATCCTGGAGCAGTCAAATCAAGGGAGCCAATACATATTGACAATTTATAATGTATGAAAATCAAATATTCCATTTTTGCTCGTCACACCTGAAATGAATTCTATCTACCCCCAGTGTTTCTGACACTGTTTCAAGCTAGCCAAAGAAGGTAAAAGTATGTGTGGCATCCATGCAGCTTGGATTATTATCTTATGGCAGCATAGCTGACATAACTAAATTAATTTGACTTAAGAAATCAGAGAAGTCTTGAACTGTTGTCTTGTAGATGACAAACCAGTGCCTTATCAGCTAAGCTACTCAGATCCAGTCCACAGCACTCTTAAGTGTGATTTCATCTAAGTAATGTGTTGCTGAGTCTAACGTCAAATGAATCTATGAGTTTACAACCTTTTCTAATTAAAGGAAAAGAAAACTAAATGTATATGGACAGTCATTTAAAAGGCTGCAGCAGATTAGTACTCAGCCTGTTATGATAATTTCAAAGTGATTATATAATTCCTTTGAGTTGAAACAAATATATTTTATTAAATTTTTACAAGGTATATGAAGATAGAACAGACTACTATCCTTTCTTGCAAAAACAAACTGTGATGTGTAAGTCTATCCATTCATTTCACTGGTTCTATTAGAGGATTAGTGTCCAAATTACACCAACTTAATAGCACATAAAACCTTAGTAATTCCCATTGGTTGATCACAAGCCAAATCATACAGAATTTAGGCCATCTTAATTTGGGTCTAACTTATTAAACATTTTTAATGTGGGTGAGTAATCCATGCCATGAAGATTTCAGTATTCTTTGAAATATAATCTATTCTTCAGGTATATTTGTACAGGAGAACGAAGGACTCATCTGAACAATTTTGCTTGAAATCATATCCTTCGGGATTTTCCCTTTTGGATTTGCACTGGCCTGTATCACTTGACATTGCCAACAGCTGTGCCTTTAAGAAAAATTGCCATGCAAATGCAGTATAGCTCCTAAACTGCTGACTTCTGATCATCTTGGCAAACTGAGTGTTCAGAGATTATGGATCAGATCATAATTAGCATCAGAATTACCAGTTCCCTTGACATAAAAACACTTGCTAAAAAAGTATGTAACCTACTCTTTGGTGAGTGTTTCATCTTTCCCATGACAAATCCTTAAGTCCTCTCTTTGATAGTAATATTACATTTTGAATTACTTAAATGCTTTTTCCAAAAGGATCTAGACACTCAAAAACATACTTTCCAATGGAAGCTGCTGGGGTTTATGTTCCTCTGTGACCCCTGACAGTGTGAAGCTGGCTTCTGAATCACTTGAGCATTCAGCATCATGTATGAGAAGTTAATTATTCCAACTCTCAGGGGTGGGTGGTGGGGGAGTGTGAGCAATTATGGAATTATGGGTCTTAGTCCTATAGCAGTTCAGGGCATAATACATACATCAAACTTTATAGTTTCTGTACAAGGAAAATAACCTGTCATATTCTAGTTTAAAAAAAGAAAAAGTGACCAAAAATAGCATAAGTCACAAAACCAAAATTAGAGCAGAGGTTAATATCAGACTTTAGAAACAGAATTGTCAAAAGAAATTGTCTTGTCATCCCATTGCACAGAGATAAAGTAAATTATGTTTGGTATTTTAGGTTTAGCAGCCAAAATATTTTCTGAATTACTATGTACAGTACTAATCATTGTCGATTTTAAAAAGCAAAGTGGAAATAGTGGAGGTCACCCCATCTCAGATGGATACTGCAAGTTTATCTTACAGTGCCTGTTAAAAATTACTTGTTCCTCAAGTAACATGAATCCATCAAACCTCGTAAATTTTTTTTATAAAATAGAAATTTAAACCTAAACAAGGTTGTTTATTTATATATAAAAGCCAGGCATTTACTCACACAGAGGACAGATTTAATTAGTTGAGTTTCCACAAATATACAATCAATTGCATTTCTTTTCTTATGATTTTGATTTTTTTTCTATTTTTTTAATTCCTTGTCATGTTCACATATTTCCTCACACAGAAATGGTATCTTTATGTTTTGCTGAACTGATTATAACTCTCATTGGAGTTCGGCGCATCTTTAATTACTACCAGATCTTCAAGTACTTTCAGAAGATTCCCATTAGAAAGTTCATCAACCATTTCTATCCTTTTTCTCCAAAGGAAATTTCAAGCAGACGTTCTCACCCAACAGTAACATTGACACATTGACTTTCCTCAGCCACCTCGCTCAGACTACTTAGTCTGGCTCCACCATGGCTGGGAGCCTTAATCAGATATCATACTAACGAAAGCTATGTCAGTAATGATGTCAGATGGATGGTGGTCACATGGCAACGGTCTCATTTGAAGCAAACAGTGCCACACTTGTTTTTAGGCTACTTTATGACTTAACTGAAAAATGACACTGTTCACAATGAAACACCGCTAATGTATGAGCTGTTACTGTAGGATTTTAGTACATCTACTGTTTTCTCAGTATTCTTTTAATATACCTCACTGGACAAACAGTGTAAATATCATTAAAATAAGCAGATGAAAGCTTGGCAATCCTTTCTGGCATTTCAAATCCTCAAAGCAATGGTATTATAGAAAGCATATAAAGGAGAAAATATTTTAATGTTGCACTCTGGTTTGGCTTATGCGAGATTTACACATTTGGAGAATAAGGAGGCTCAGTCAGCAGTCCTGCTAGGTCCCAAAAGCATGTTTTTCCTTTCACTGCTCATGATGACAGTGGGCTAGTGGGATACACAGACAGCAGAACAACAAGGCAGAGTAGGAGGGAAAAATTTACCCTCTAACTCTACTCACACTGTGACAAAACAGAAGCCCCAGAGTCTTTCAACTCCCTTTCCTTCCTTGGCTTCTGAGGTAAAAATGTCCCTTCCTATTTCTCATATGCATAGTTAGCACTTCTTATTCTCAGCATGGCATTAACAGGCAAGTGTGATTTTGCCAGTGCGCAGTACTGGAAAGACCAGGGATTTCCTGGGAACCCTGACACTGCTTGGAAGCAGACTATGGTAGTACAGCACTGCAGTTTTGCTAAACATCGTAGTCTAAATGACTGGTTATTACTGACCGGTATCTACAGAAAATAAATGTCAAATTCAACTACCAGAAATTACTGTAATGGAGAGAAATTGTAAGTAGCCATGTCCTGAGGCAGTCAGCTACATTTTCCTGTTACTGTTTAGCCTACAGTCTCACCATCAGCCAAGATAACAGGCTGCTATGGCTGCTGAAAAGTAAAAACCCCATGCCACTCTCTGGCTGCTCCTTCTCGGGCACCCACAGAACAGGTGATGGGTACAGCTGCAGGACAAGTTGGCACTTGGTGGCACAGCTTTGTGAGTGCTTGTTCCACCAGGCAACATGCAGGTGCCAGGACAGTGGATGAGAGCTGCCAGAGGAGCAGGGAGAGTAGGACTGCCTCACAAAAAACATTATAGGTTTAAGCAGTTTAAATTCATCATGAAGCTGTGGTATTGGCTTGTAGTGAGAGCCTGAAATCCAGTCAGGGTCACAAACCTCTCTGTTTGGTCTGTAGTGCTTCTTTCATTTAAACTTCTTGGTCACAAAGGTGGCTAAAAATCATTGTGCTTATCCAACTGAGGAGCAGGAATAATGACAAAGATAACAAAGAGAAGCTAACTAACACAACCTTGAATTTAAAGCATTAAGTTGTAAGAAAAATGTGAAAAAATACTTCAGTAAAACTGTGTCATGGATGGATAAGTGGGAATCAAGGATCCTTAAAGAGAAATAAAGAGAAATTCAGATATTTGAAGAAAATTCAGATATTTGCCAAGAATTACTCAGTTATTCCTAACTGCTGTTATGAGAACATGAACTATGATTGCATGATACAGCATATTCCACCTATAACAATATAGCATTAAATATACAATATATGTTAATAACATGATATGATACAATAAATGACTAGAACTGTGTTGGCATAGTCTTTGGATTAGCATAAAAGTTAAAAAAAACCCTGTCTTTTTAACTCTGAAAATCCAACTAACTGTAACAGATTATGGACACAAACTGCATAGCATTCAAACAGCTAAGCCTTCAGCACTGTTATTATTTTCTGTTGCTTTCTAGCACCACTTAGCAAGTTCCAAATGAATGAATTCTCTATCCATTGATATATATTGGGGGAAAGAAAAAAAGAATGTAGACTCTCTGCACTGAAAAAGAACCTGCACACTTCTCTTATCTTTCTCTCTCAGCTCCTCTGTAACATAAGTAGTCCTCGGAAAGATTCACTGATTTCACTCTGGTGCCCAAAAATTGCTGTATTTCTACTGGGTGTTTCTTTTTCATTTATATTTTTACTTTTTTTTACAGACCATCTGAAATTTTTTCTTAAGTCGGAAATGACCAGTCTTTCCCATTAGTGCAGAAGCTAACTTCCTGGCCAATGCAGAGTTCAGAGCACACAGCCCAGTAGACCAGGATTATGAGCCTTTTTTTTTTGAGTGGGGGGTAGCAATTGATATCTCACTTAGAAGAGTTAAAGAACGCATAAGAAGGGCTAGAGCAAGTGTCACCCAAAAACGGCCCAGATGAGGTGAAACATCACTAAGACAGTCAAAATATTATTGTGAAGCCATGTGAGCTTTGAAAGGTTATTATACAGCTCTAAGAGAAGGCAGTTCACTTACAACGTTTGTTAGGCTTGTTTGGTGCATATTCTGACAGATACCTACAAGCAGCAGAACCCCGACGCCTTTGTCTGAAGTTAGACCATCACCATCAGCATACTCTCCTAAATAAAATATTTTGTCATAAGTTTGGGATCTTAACTGCAATACTTGTTTCTATCCTACAACATTAACGGAAGGAGCTGCTTTTGACAAAGCAAAGGCAAGAATAACCACATAAGGAGCAAGGATAAGCATGTCAGGGCATACCAGAGGTTTAAATTAACACAGTGTACATTCTTTGACAGCAAATAGTGGCAGATGTCTAGTAAAAAACACAAGAATGGACGTGCACATCATGATATCTCCCCGAAATATTTTCCCACTTTCCATTAAATGGATTTGTACATATGGTAGATACAGAACGGCAGAACTTCCATATGCTGATGCAGATAGCCAGCCATGAATAGGACTTATAGTCGTTGCTGTAGGCATACTTTTATATATCTTACTTGGACTTGCATATGTAGCATTGCTGATGAACATTAGTGGAATGATGTTCTGTCTATGCAGAAGTTTTTGTTTCCTTTTTAATGTGACAGGCATATAACAGGCTTGAAATTAAGTTTATGTTGATATAGTAAATACAGTGCACTTAAAAATACATAACGCATTACTGTTTAACATGAGCATTATTATACGTATGTTTTATGTGATCACTGGCAGCTCCCCTCCACAAGTACACCATATTAAAATTATCTTTTAATGGAAGAATACTGAACAGAGACCAAAATAGAAACTGCTAAAACAAACAAGATAATTATCTAAATTTTATAATATCACTCATAAAATGTCTGCCTTTTCCCTTTATGAGCTTGATAGATTAAATTTAGGGCAGATGTTTCATATAATTTACTCAGAAAACAGGAAAATTATTTTTAAAAAACTCATAAAACCTACAAAAACACAAATGAAACTAATCTAAAGCATATGCAGTCTACAGGTTTAAAGGAAAAGTTAATTATTCTTGAAGCTATGGATGGAGATGCTTAAGAGATAAAACCATGTCTCCCACACATTTTATATCAGATATTCTGAACTGCTTTAGACAAGTAGAGGCCCCTCTAAATTTAGGGTGCATGAGGTAGCTCTGGCTGCTTTCCCAAAGAGAGAAAGAAACTTACAGAAACGGAAACACTGTTCCTCAGTGCATGGAAGCCAGTCTGTGATATCTTAATTGAGTCAGAGAAGTACCTGCTGTAACACGAATGTTGTAGAAGAATACCAGGTAGAGGTATTCTTCTATTTGTGCACTGTAATAGGAGGAACAGCAGAAGGCACAATACCTTTAATGTTTCGGAGAAAAACAACTTCTCCAGTGTCAAGAGACACCAAAATCAAGTCTTTATTTAAAGAGAAGATATTTATGGCCAGACAAAGAGATATAGGGACAGTTTCAGGGCCATTTTGAAATATTTTATTCTGAAGTCTCAAAAGTCTCCGTGTCACAAAACTCTCAATTTTTAGGACAGCTGCTACAGAGATCCCAGAGGAAAAAAAAAAAAATAACAAGCACTGGAATGTTATGAACTCTCTTACCCCAAGTTGCCTGACAGTCCAAACAGTTTATTAAGCTCTGTGTTTTGAGTTCCAGTTAGGAGTGAAGAGTGTCTAGCAGTGCGACCCGCAGGAGGACTGCCAGTGCTAGCACACAAGATGTTTGGTTCCTCAGTGGACTGGCAATTGTTTGCTGCGCAAGGTAAAGGGCTATAATTTTTGGATTATGAGACTCTTGTAATGGAGGAAGAAACAGAGATGTATTTATGAAATAAAAATTTCCCAGTCTGTTTCCTTGCAGTGTTGGTTCCTGCACCTGGTGAGAGCAGGAAAAGGAACTGAATCACTAAACCCTCCTGAAGACTCTTGAATTATGTCCTTAGTTAGTAGTGGTAGATAAATTAATAACTAGGCAATTTAAAAAAAAAAAATCCCTGAAGTATTTCATTTGTAGATTTATCTGAAAGTGTGAAAATAAGGAATCGATATATCTAATGCTTTTTGCTTATATATGAATAAAACCTGCCAAACCAAGGAATCTCTGTCACATGCACAATGGGAACATGGTCTGGATGTAGACAAAATCTGGCTACTGTGTTGACAGTAGTCGTGGATTTCAGGGTCACACAGAAGGAATAAATATTCTAAGCCAAACTACATGTTTAAAAATTGCCCAAAACAACAGGAAAAAAATCAGCTGCTTCTCCATCCCTAAAGTTCAGAGAGACAGGGTCCCACAGTTCTTCCATCCTAAATCCCACCCTGCCTCAAATGCAGATCAGCTAGAGAGCAAATTCTGCTGCTGCTCAATCTGAATACTTGTTTTGTGCAGCAGCATGACTTTCCTTTCCAAGAGTTTACCCCTTTGCACATTGTTCCTGCTGGCAACACATCACAGCTTGTTTCTGTGAGTGAGATAAAGAGGATTTGGCTTTGGAAACACATACTCTGTGTGAGATACCAAATGAAAGTAGCAAAGGAACGGATGAAAGCTACCAAGTGTTGCTCAGCCATCCTGTGTACCGTCTGAAAAAGACCAGTCAGCTGCAAGCAGAACAGCAAACAAGCCTATCTTACACTCTCGAGGTAGTAGAAATTAACTCAGTGAACTCGTGTGCTATATATTTCCCCTATTATGGAGCAGAGTTTCTTTAAAGGCAAATATTTACCTTTCAAATATTGAAGTAAATGTTTTTAAATGTGTCAGCATAATAAAAGCTGTAGGCCAATTCCTCTTTCAGAGCACATGCAAGGTCTCAACAACGTAGGGATAAAAGCATAAACTCTTTATAAGGGGTAGCATTAAAGCAGCACAGGACAAACAAGATCAAATACCTGATTTGAGGCAGGAGAAACAACAATCTCACTTAGCATGAACACATGATTTTGAATAGTTATGGCAAAGAGCCTAAAAAACTCTTCAGAAACAGTTAGCTTAGTTCACATGTCAGTTCTTCCACAGGCCATAAATAAGCTTCAAAGACTTTTAAAACGAGGCAGCAGACACCAAATGCATGCAGTCTCGGAGTAGTCCTAGTAAAGTGTATCACCACCCTTCTGCTGCACAGAAAAATTAGGCAAGTATTTTGTTCATATGCAAGTTTGAACACATGTACATGCATTCACTTTAGAACATTTCTGTAGTTTATTAGGTACTGGCACTGAATAAAGTTTGGTAAACATTTTCATTTCATGATTGTTAGTGGTAAAGAGAATATTTGTGGTGCATGGTCACTAAGCAAACAGAGTGAAAATACTTTTACAGTGAATATAAACAGTTTTATGGAGTATCAGAGAGCAAGAGGAAGCTGCAAATATCGAGCCCCAGCAGCTGTTCTGGGGCAAGGCGACTGCTCTGGATCCAGCTAGCAGCCAACTCTATTTGGGCAAACAAGTGGGTGTGGGACTATGTAATGGAATCCAGCAACGTTTAAACTGGTTTAACTCATAAATAGATGAGAGGACTTATTTCTCTCTCTTTTTTTTTTTTTAATACAGAGTGGGAAAGTGACCCAAAATTGTTCCTGGATAATCGGTTGAATACATCACCGGATTTATTTCAACTATTGACATCCTTTCTCAATCCATTTTCCATGAATATTCAGTTTACTGGTAGGAAAGCTTGGAAAAAAAGAAACTAGAGCCTGTGCAAGAATATGGCATTTCTATTTATTATAAGATCCAAATGCACAGAGATGAATTTTTTTCTGCCACAAATAAATAATGAAAATGGTAGAAAGATATGCATTCAGGTAAATTTATTTATGAATGCTAAAGATAGGTTTGCAAGAAGCTTTCAGCAAATACCTGAGAAAATAAATATATTAGAGACTAGTCAAGATGACTTGTGGGAATGTATTTATTTAAAAACATATATTATAATTGTTAAGTTTCTTACTCAGCTCCAGTCTAACAAATACATTAGAATGTTATGCTGCAGCCAGGGCTAATGTCCCAGCAAGCAGTTGTTCCTTCACTTGAAGCTGCTAGAGTGACATTTCATCATCAACAGCATATTTTCGTGGTAACTAATGACTTCATTTTGTTTTCATCCTCAGAAACACATTCAGGTGTAAAGCAGTGTCACCAAACCCACTGCGTATATTGTGACAAGTTTGTGTTCACCGTGGGTGCTAGATAGCGTGTGAGTACCCCTGTTCAGAGGGAAGGACTACAGCTGCTGTAAGCCCCAGGCTTCGTGACCTATACTCACCAATGGGTTTCCATAAATGCTTCTGTTTTGCCTATCAGGTTTATTTCCGTGACAACCAGAAGTAAATGGGTTATATGTACTCCAAGCAGCTGCTGTAATTTATTGTGGGAGACAAACCCAGCAGTACAAAAGCTGCCCTAGAAGTAATGTAACATACTAACTGGAAGGAAAATTCATTTTTAACTTCAGCTAGCTGAAGGGAATGGGCACAACAGTGACTTTGTCTTGCTCCTGCAACTCACCTGCACATAGACAAGTTCAGCTGGCTGCTTCGGCAGGGGTGAAAGAAGAGGTGCGGCTCTCTTAGACCAGTGTGTCCTGAGTACAGCTAATCCAAAACATCCCTCAGTAGGACTAGGAGAGAAAAATATGCCTTTAATCTGTACTTATTGTCCGATCTTTGTGAGCTGAAGTTTTTATCCACCTGGGAATCCACCTTATTTTTGACAAGACGGAGAGAGGCTGATGGGTCTGCTTCATGGCTGCAGTCACTTTTAGAGTAAAACTACCTTCACCTCTTTATTTGCACTGTTGGTTATTCTACTCATGATTGTAATGCTTCAACCCGATGATGAAGTATCTCTGTGTGTGAGATGGTTCTTTGGGGATTCCTCAAACACAGTTTTCAGAAAAACTCAGGATTCATAACTGTAATCAACAAGAAACAGAAATAGTTCCTACGGTAATTTGTGCCTCTGAATCACGTGTGACAAACAGCCAGCACAATCCTTGGCTGAGGTCCCTGGATATCAGCCATATTTCTGCCAAACTTTGTATTGTTGTCCTTGGCCCAGCCTAATGATACTAAGCTCAAACATTTCAGTATGGTTCCTACCATATTCCAGTCCCGATAATGGTTACATTTTCCCCCATTCCTCATCAGGAAGAATAAATTGGCTATGGACATCATTAACAACACCAAAGCAGTTGCAGCCTGCACTTCCTGGACTAAAGCAGTAACTACTGTCTTCTCTCAATCACCTGTCTTCTCAGTGATCAAGCACATTTCTGTTTATACATGAAAATTGATATGGAGTAAGCACAAACTTATAGAGAATACTAATCCTATACTGAACCAGTAATACATAAGCATCCTTGCACTGTAATTTAGAAATGTCTTTTACTCTTGTTTAGAAGAGTATGACTATCAATGATGCTTTGTTCAGTACGTATGTGTATAACAAGGTATATGAGGCCATTATTATGGTGTTCGCTGTGGAAATAATGTAGTCATATGAAAGACACATTGCTCAAAATAAAACCTAAGATAAATAAAGGAAGCTATAAAATGCTCTGTTGGGCCTGCTTCTGGACCTATTTAAAGTCAATGGCAAAGTTCCCACTGACCTCAAGCAGGAACTATCTTCTTTTTTTCTCTTTCTCGTTTTGTTTAGAAAGAAATATAATGACAGACTTGAAAGGCAAAATGAAATATTTGGGGGAGAGAGAGAAATAAAGGAAAAAGAAATCAGAAGGGGATGAGGGAAAAGAGCTGTATTTCTAACATTTTGCATAAGATGTAATAAGAATTGCTAGGCAGTGTCAGATTTTCTGTGTTCTGGTTTTACCAGAATACTTCAGTATTTTAATGCTTACATTTCTCCCCCAGCTCTTTCCATCGTCTTCTCTATAGGCATTTCTATTAGCCCCAAAATGCATGTGCTGCTTCTCAAAACTAAAAATGTGTTTGCCATTAAATATCATGTGTAAAATCTTACAATTCTTTCAAAAAAATAACACTCACCTCCAAAATGAGGGGAAAATGGTGCATAATCATACGTATAATTGACATTTATTTTCCCAATAATGAATGTTGTCAGATTTGTCTACACTGAATAGTCATACCTGAGGTGCATGACGTTAAAGGGCACATTTACTGCTGACATAAATGTTAACTATGGTCACTTCAGTGAACTTATCTCCAAATAAGCCAACGATTACGTTTGCTTCAAGGTATGTAATACATTTTAAATGATACAAACAAGACTAGGAAATTCTGAGTACTTCTACGGACTCTTTTGGGCATGCCTCAGACCCGGATCACTTCCCTGAAGGTGCCGGTTTTATGCTAAGTGTCGCCTGAGAAAAGCACTGCGGGTGCTGGCGCTGTGTGTCCTGTTTACCCTCGCAATTAACGAAGTGGCGCTCAGCAAGAGACACCAAAGAGCCTGCTGCACTTAAAGGGCTAAGGAGAGGTGATAACAGCCTTCACTCCGTTAAGGCTGGCTGCCCAGCTTTACTGAAAATGTAGTGACAGATAAAACATAAATCAACATTCTTATCATCCCGGCTTCCTTGCCTGCCAAATGGGGGTTTAGTTTATCAGCGACCTGCAGGCCCACTGGTGGCCTTTACACTTACAACTGGTCAGCGGGGTGGGACAGGGTGGAAGCTAAATGGCTGCTCTAAAATGCCTTGGTGTAAACAACCCAAGGAAGGACTTCCTTGAACTGCCAGTTACCTGCGTGTGATCCATCTCACTAAAGCGACTGCCCCAAGAG
Organism: Tapera naevia; assembly: GCA_033556795.1. Classification (NCBI taxonomy): domain Eukaryota; kingdom Metazoa; phylum Chordata; class Aves; order Cuculiformes; family Neomorphidae; genus Tapera; species Tapera naevia. The sequence goes on along the minus strand of JAUMJJ010000172.1, from coordinate 7,154,902 downwards.
GGGTAGTATCACCAGGAATGAAAACAAATAAAAGACATCCAGCATGTCCCAGCTCAGGCACAGGCTGGGGAACACCATCCCCTTGAGGGGGTGAGGAACCCTGAGCAAGAGGATCACCTTATGGCAGGGATCAGGAGGCGGGCAAGTGCCTTGGAAAGAACGGGACTTTGTCAGGATTGCCTGTCTTCTCCATACTATCATCAGGCTGCACAGATTTTATATATATATGTGTGTGTGTGTGTACAGCATTTTCTCTGACTCCCTGTGAGCCCCATTGTAGCGGTACATCTTTCAAAGGTGCCAGTCTCATCCGAGCCTCAGGAGAGGACTGTATCGAGGACATATTCATCTGCCATTGTAAGCCAGTGGACTTATTTCCCTGGGTTATAAATAGGTTTCTATATGCATAAAGACTTGAAACATATTTATGCCAAGTCATGTCATTGTGGTTAGATTTTTTGCATTAAGCTCATCTCAGAAAACAAAAGCCAATTAAACTGGACCTTACTCTTGGAGAGAGTGAGAGTTCGGATAGGAGGACACCCCAGTTTTTGCTAGTTACTGGACAGCATTGTTGTAATCAGCCTTGTGAAAGCACTTAGTGAGGATGAAATTAATGTATGGATTAGTGGTTTATTTCTGCCCAGAGAGCTACTACAATAAATAACTTCTTGGAAATTTAAAGTGAAGCAGTTTTAACAGTAGTTTTATGTCACAACTAAAAGGAGTGTCACGTGCAGGCAGGTTCGATAGACATTAGCTCGTGACTTCTTTTTTTTAACTACACTTGAATTAATTTTAAAAGTCTTCTTTTATCTTGTCACAGTAATCTGATCATAGGAAAATGGAAGTCAAGCTACAATGTTTCATTTAGACAACAAACTTGTCTGTATTTCTTTGAGTTTAGAAAGTCCCAGTGTACAGCAACAACTGCATGGAAAAGACATGCAGAGAACAGGTAAATCATAGGCACAAAATGTCACACCCATACAGTTATAAAAGTAAATTCAAAATGTACAGACGTATCAGCTTGTCTCTCTGCCTTTCCAGCAGATAAACATGCACTACAGATAAAATCACTACAAAAAATATAGCAAAGGTAAAATCTTCACATTACATCTTTTGCTTACTACATTGCTAAATTTTTGCCAATGAGATATTTTTTTTCTTACGGCAAGTATCCCCTTCCAGGTCTCTTTTTTGTGTACTTGTTTGTTTAGCAGGGTATTTTGGCAAGGTTACCCAAGCAACAGCAGCACACTTGCACACATATTTAACCGAAACTCTCCATTAAAGCTCATACGGTATTGTATATGCTCGGAGTTTACATAGAAGAATAAGTTACTCCCAGAGAAGTCTGTCAGAAGAGCATATTTCTATTTAGAACTACAAGGAGCTGAAGACAGTTTTTCTTTGAGGGAACAGCTAGCAGGAGGGTGGAAAGGACAGAGGTGAGAGCAAAGTCACTAGTCACCATTCTCAGTGCTCTCCAGGCAGAGAGGCGATGGAGGAAAATAAGCCCACAGAGCCAGGATTGGTAGAAAGTATATCTGGAGACACAGCAGGTTTGTAGGAGCCAGAAAGATGAAAGAGGGCAGGAAATAGGGTGGGAAGGAAAACAAAAACAGGACCCAAAAGTATAGTCAGAAAAAAGGGAAGGACCTGAAACAGAGTGTATGGAAGGATGAACACACGAAGTAAGCAGAGGTAGAGGGAAAAAAAGGATCATTACAGAGATGCTAAGGAATAGAAATCTATAAATGCTGATGAATGTTTTGCTTTAGTTCAAAGTTTCCAAACACCCTCTGCTATAATTTTTGAAATGCACTTTCAAAAATGACTAGCTTTCCTCTAGCAGCTGAAAACAGTCTTAAAAAGGTGAATCACCTACTACTATAGCTGTCAATTGCTATGTAGCCGAATGTTCATTTGTTCAAACAAAGTGCAAACTAGGTTTTGAGGAAAAAAAACCTGCCTGTGATACCTGTTGGTGCCTTATATCATTCCACATGACCACACCAACTCTGAGATGGATTTTCTTAATTGTCTTTAATAAACAAAGGAAAAAAAGTGCAATTACATTTCAAAAATGACCTCCCAATCTTATGAATCTTTAATATTCATGTTGTCTAGGTGATTTAATTTATCTCACTTACTCACAAGTTTCATGAGAATTGGTCGCTATTTTTTTTCTCCATGCAGCTCATTCATACATGTGCAAGTTCCAACACAGGACCCTGCAGTGTTCCAGGTGCTATGGGTCACATAGCTTGGAAGACGCTGCAGTGCTACACAGTGGCTGGAGGATGCAGTCCCTAATGGAGCCCCTCCTGAGCATAGGATCTGCTGCAGACCACAGACCAGCCAAGCACCACTAAAGTTGGCCCACTAGGTTGAAATGCAGACCACAGTGTGGAAAACACTGGATTATGAAATAAACACATTAATCTTTTAATCTATATTTCCAAAGATGCAAAAGAGAGCTTTTCTTGGAGGACTACCAGGGCTGAGTAAGAGATAGACTCTTGCCTGTAGGATTGCCACAGAAATTGAGTGGAAATAAAGGACATATGTGAAGGAAAAATATGTTCTTCCAGAAATCAGCACAAGCGTAGATAACTCAGAGAGAATAGCATTTTTTATCTCCAAAGCCTGTAAATGTCATTCAGATGTTATCATAAGAACTCTCAAATTTTGCATCATCAAAAAACATTCTTTAAAAACTGGAACGAGCACCCATGCATGGTAACCTGCATCAGAAACTGTGGTTCAACTTTGTGCATGAAAACATCTTCCTAGATGTGTAACAGCCATGATTAGTACTAAGTTAATATTTATTATGTAGCTAAGTGTGAGATATGAATGCCAAATAATTCAATATCATGAGTCTGGGGTTTTACATGTGAAAAATAATTTATAATTACTTGGCCCATTGTAGCTTTCTCACGTAAAAGGTAATGGAAGAAAAGGTTATTTTAGAAAATGGACATATTTCCTGACAAAGCCAGAGTTTCACAATTTTGAAAGATAATATTTAACCTTGGGAAAGGCCAAAATTCTTTGAACTGACGCAGAAGTTATAAAGATAGATTTTGCCAAATGTAATTTTTGAAAAATTACTCTTTTTCACAATACTAATACAAAAATTCTTGGACGTGAAATGGAAAACTCTGGAACAGGAAGGAGAAATGATAGATGCTTTAAAGAATGAGTCTATTTAGAAGCAGTTTGTCTGAATTCTGTAACATACGCTCACAGTAATATATTTTCGTGCTTTACTGTATTTTACTCCTTCCTTCATGCACAGAAAGAAGTACATTTAGGCCAAGGCATTTCAAAATATGTCTTAAAAGTGTAAAATACTTGCTTACTCCTACATTTTATGAAAAAAAAAGACAAGGAAGGAACACCGTGAGAGAGAACGTGAGCGTGTATAAACCTATTCATACACTTACACTGAAGTTGATAAACACCATCTTGAAGAAGTGAATATTTATGATTTTTGTAACTTTCCTAACTTTTAGTACAAGGATCTCCACAAATTTTTACTTCTGCTGGTGGTAAAAGCACTTTCTGTGAAACAGAATCTCCTATATAGAGATCTAGTTCGTAAGAATATTGTTCAGAAATAATCTTATTCAACTTAAGAATTTCTTTTTTCTTTGCTATTGAATGTTAAAGCATTACACAGCTGTAACATGAAAGCAAATTCTGTATTGTATATCCATAAAACTTTCTAAGGTGTTTAGGTTCTGTCATTAGCTCTAGGACCAACAGCAATTGTACCAAAAAATTCTGCAGTATGCTTTTGAACTTTACTACAATTTTCAAAAGAGTTTATTCCTAAAATACTTCTCAAAATAGTAAAGTACATGAGTGAAGATCATGTTTTGTTCTTCATATATAATTATTTCATTCCATCTCAGAAACACTAAATTTCCAAACTCTTTCTATTTCAGGATATGATGAGGAAAATTCCACTCAAACGCAGAATATTACAATAGCAAAGGAAAAAGAAGAAAGGAGCAGGGAGGAAGGAAACAGCAAATACTGAGAACACAACATCTGTAAAATGCACCAACAGTTCCAAGCTTGCAGTCGACTGTCACTGTCCATGTAAAGAGGAAATTTCATTTAAAAGTTACAAAATGACCTTGCTTTGAACCAAGTGAATGTGATTACTTCTAAACTGAATGGAAAGTTAAGAAGTTTGGATTAAAGGTTTTACCACTGCCAATGTCCCAGAACTTTCTTTGTCTCTACTTTCTCCCTTCCTATGTTTGTTAGCTGAGTTTAATGTTCTCTTCTTTCTGTCTTCTGGTCTCTTTGACCTTAATGTGACATTTTAGTTGGGTGATTAATTACTATTAAATGGCACTGCATTTATTAAATGGAGTCCTTGTCTGTGTAAGAGCACAGTTACAATGCAACGATTCAGTTTGATAAGCTTAAATATACACAGTTAAATGTGGGAATATCTAATTTGTCAAGGATCTTGTGGCTGGCTTTTCTGCCACACAGAAAGCAAGGAGATGTGATTGCACAAAAGCTTAATATTCTGAGCTTAAATGACCTCAGTAAATTGATCTTCTCCATCATGTAATCTTATTTCAGAGCGTGCAGGAGACAGTGAAGTTCCACACAAGCCTAAGTTGCCTTAATACTAGGCCTGAGGGTTCTTGACCATAAAAATAAAAGCTATGTGACAAGATTTGTATGTTTTTTTTCTGCAGGCAACAGCTGACTTGCCTTGCCAGAACCTTTCTTTCTGGGTTAATTGAATAAACAAAGAATAAATGTCAGTAAAAGGATGAAAAGTTCATTGAGAAAGAAAAGATCCATATAAAGTTTGAACACCTAAGTGAAAAAGAGATTGTGAATATTTAATTTATTAAGAGAAACACCAGCAGCTGGTGTTGTAATTAACCAGGTTACTAATCTGCCAATTATGTACCCCAACGCTGTTTTGTTCTTTGTTTATCTAACTAAGCTAATTGGGAACATTTTCTTTTTTTTTTTCCGGACTATGCTGAATCATCAAAACAGAACTTCTTGCGTTAAAATCGTTGGTTTTGATTTAACATCTGCTGGAAAAAAAAATTACACCTAAGGTGGATGACCTGGATAAAATCAAAGCGGGAGAGAGACTTTCATAGAAAGCTCAGTGGTCTGAATACTCATGGGAAAGAATGATAGCAATTGGGTCTAGTTCCTGCCTGGTTCTTATGTCAGTTCTTTTCCTCTTTAGTTAAACACTAACTGGGCCAGCAAGAGCAAGAACAGAAGCTGTTCTCAGGTTGCTCTCTAAGACCCTTTTCCTTTCACTTCCAAAATATGTATCCAAGCTCCTACTTCTGCAGAGTCAGTGTCTGTCTTTACAACCCTCTCCCACTCCACTTAAAACAAAAACAACAAACAACAACAAAAAAAGAGATTAACTAGATCAGGTTAACATGAGAAAGAAGTGGCCTTTGTCTTTATCTCAAATCTGCAGTTATTTTTTGACTCTGCCTACGGTAGTAGTACTGTAGAGACAGGAGGCATTCACCTCACCTGAATTTAGGTGTTTACAGGGATATCCTTGTAGTGATATTGTGGAGAAATGAATAATGTTTGGGCATCCACCCTCAGACCTACTTTAGATACAAGATAAATACCTCCATACTGACCATACTGGGAATTCAGGTGCAAACCTCCACTGGACAGACATTTGCATGTGATCAGGTAAGAGCTCCAACCATTCTGCTGGAAAGTAGAAGCATGAGCACTGTAATATATGTGTATACTGTTCTCATGATGAAGATTTCAGCTGAATTCTGTGGACAAGGAGACACTCAAACTTCTATGTTCTGGAGGCTTGCAAACACTTTACCATATGGAGGCATTAAAACAACCCTGCCTTGAGGCTAGGTTTCATTAGTAAAGTAAATCCAAATGAACCAAGAAAGGCCATAATCCTGAATATCTCTGAAAGGATTATAGTGGTGTCTTGACTACTGATGACAGTCTAATGATAAGATTGCATAAGAAAAACATTCTTACAATTCTCATTAAGGATTAAGTTACCACACTCCCAGTTGCTCCTCTGTAGATTTGTTCACCTCCACTTCTCATTAGGATCAAGAGTGAAACAGGCATACTTGGTATTGCCCAGAATCCTATGGGCTCATGATTACAAGTAGGGAGATGCATCAGATATACGCTTTGGCAGGCACAATATGTTCATATTCTGAAAATTCTGGACACTGGAGATGTATCAGGCACTTATTCCTGAAAATTTTGTGGAAATCAGATTTGACTAAATAAACTGCATTTTAGCCTGGGCATAGGATCTTCTGAAAAAGCACTCGTTTCCTACCTTTTTTTTCAGAATAGAAATATTTTTTCATTGTTGTAATCTGTTGTTTTTAGGATTCAAACCAGAGGTACAGTTAACAGTTTGTCCCCGTGATCTTCAGAACAAATTTCTAGAAAAAAAATCAGTAACTTCACAAACACGATTACTATTTTGGTCTCAAAAACAGTGGAAATATTTTCAACTGTCAGAATGTCCTATTTCTAAAGACACTTTAAATTTACTTTATGCGATTATTAAAAAATGGTCAACATCAGCACAATACATATCATATATATCTAAACAAGTTGTTTAGATTGTTCCAAAGGAAAATTTTACTTCAAGAAAACATTGGAAATATTCTTAAAGACTTTACAGGTCAGAAAATGCATTTTCAAATCAGGTCTAAACTTTCAAACTGACAGATGGTAAAATATTATATTAACTTCTGAAGCGCATTTGTGAATCTTCAAACTGTAAATAGGACGTAGGCAGAGCATTTACCTCTAATGAAAGATATGATAGACTGATTATTTTGATCATTCAAAATATAAGAACAAATTCATCTATAAAAAAACAAGAGCTTACTTTGTAGAAATCAAACTAAAACCACAATCTAACATGTATTTTTCTATATACAGAAAAAAACCCCACAGACTGTTGATCAGCATAATAACTTATAAATCATAGTTTTGTGTTCTCCTGTCTGCCTAAGTAAGTAGTCAGGGCAATAACTGAAAGTTTGTAAACTGGAGGAGTATAATTTTATATGACAACTTATCAGTGATGGTTTCAAATAACAAGCAAAGATGGACAGGGGAAAAAAATATTTTAAAGCCTTCTCCCCTTTCCCTGAAACACATTCATGATTTCCTCTAGAAGAAAACACGATAGAAATAAATGCATTGCTTGCTGTTTCTCGGACATGTGTCAAATGCTGTTAATTCTAAATCTTCTAAATTGTAATGTGATCATCAGAGCAAACCTCAGTCTTACAATGCTTTCCTATAACTCAAAGGTCTGTACAAAAGTGACTATGTTGAAAGAATTATAGCCAAGGCTGTAACTGTAATGAAGTATTATCACGGGCATATAATATTATCAAAATGTCAAACTCCACACATGTCAACAGTCACCCAACATGATTAGAGGCAGATCTAGACTCAGTTTAGGTTAATGCAAGCAGTTGTTTACGTTGGCAGATCACAGGGGGAAGGGAGGAAATGAAATGCCCTAGTACAGGGTGCCATGGCCCCATTGCCTGTTTTGTGGACCTGAGAGAAAGACAGGCAGAGAGAGGAACTGTGCGCACTGCGATCAGATAGCTTGAAGAAGGAGCAGAAGGTTAGTGTTCCCCTGTCCACCAGTTCCTAGTAAATCTGCTCCCTCCCAATAAATCCCTGCTTTATTTCTCCAGTCCTTCACATTTACCTCTGGGGATGGGGGGTGGGGAGAAAGAAAACAAATGCCTCTGCCCACCATCACCTCCAGATCGCTGGTGGTTCCCTGGAGTCCACAACCAATTCCTTTCAGTCCCCTTCCCTGACCAATGCCATCAACTCAGACGGGGTTTACAGCAGATCCTGAAGCCTGTAAACCCACTCCCAAGTCTGTGTCTTCTCTCAGAAGCTGTCACAGTGCTACCAGGCTTTGCCCAACAATTAGTTCTCCATCCTTTGCCCCAGTGACGTCCCCTTGCTACTTTCGTCTCCAAGGCCAAAAGGTGCTGATTCACCAAGGAAACAGGCATGTATTAAATCAAAACAAACCAGCCATTAAGCATGGCTAAAGGTGAGCATGTCTAGGAAAGGCAATGCCTGCTGTCAGATTTCAATCCTTTTGAACTACAGCCTTATACAACCATCTTCTGTGCCTGTTATTTATGAGGTGAACTGAGGATACGACAGCCTCATCTGTTGGTGTGACAGAAAAAGCACATCATTCACTTCGAACTTTGTAGAAACTTGGAAAACTTTCTTACGTTCCTCTCAGCATAACCCCACTCCAAGAAGAGTATTGACTTGTAATAGCTTCTGTTTATGCAGTGCAACAAGCTGAGGTCAGTGGGAAAGTGTCAGCTGCAGTGTATGACTTTGCTTTCACTGCATCATGGAACTTGGCACAGCCTCGCAATGACAGATAACAAACTGCATTCTATAGCTTTCAAAACCCTCAAAGGATATGTGGCTGGGAAAGGCTTGCAAATGCCTTCTCTTGATTAATAGTCACAAAACTGAAGTGATCATAATTTAGTCCTAGCAAAGAGATGTACTTCTTTGTAGCAGCAATAAAGAAGGACACAAAAGCCCACAAATATACATAATATAGAGAAACTATCTTTAAAGAAATTCACAGTCATTGTGCCAGACACTAAATGAAATATTTCTCTCATTTCTTGTCTCACCACAGCTTCCTCCCACTTGGACACACATGTTAGACATTCAGTTAACCTCAAGCATAGCTCTCCTGGCCCTATCGCTGTATCTGCACTCCCAATCACGAGGTTATGCTAGACTGCATTTTTGCAATGTAAAAAGAGTGACATGATTTTTTTCTTAAAGTAGCTTGTCTGTTAAAACACTTCAATTATATCCAGCTCAGCTCAGCACCAGAATATGCTTGTACCTATGCGTTTTCCTGTCCTATACTCAGCACACTGTTCAGAAATGCTCCTACTCTCAGCTCACTGCTACATATCCCATTCTGAACCTCTCATTTTCTGTCTTCAGCAGCTGCATTTTCTTCCCCATCCATAACTTTCACCGACCTCCTGCTCTTGCATTGCACTTCCTGGGAAGTGTTTTGTTCATGAACCCAGCAGAGGAATATGTTATGACAATGGAGTTTTAAGGAAAGCTTTTTATTTTGTTGTGTCATGCACTTTATCCAACCCATTTGGTCATCTGGTGGTTTTCCTTTCTTGTTCTAGCCAATATTTCACGGCTAAAGCTATTTCACAGGCAGCCTTAGAAGTCAATCCTTTTCCAGATAACAACTTTTTTCAGCTGATCCACTTTCCTATCTACTTACAAATCCATCAGAGCGCTTTATTTGGCTACAGTCCTGCATCTTATACTGGAATATTTATAGAATGAGTTACAATGTCATGATATTCACCACCCTGAGGTGAATTACAGATTCTTCTTTTTTAATTACCCTCTTTGCAATCACTGAATTCAGCTTAAGATACTGACATAGAAAGTCACTGACTGTTGTGAAATGCAAAGGAAAAAACCTTGCAAGATACACACAGGACCTTCTTTTGCAGAAAATTATCCTTTTCTCTTTTTTTTTTGCCTTTGGGAGATTTAATTTTTAATTGTTTAATAGTGTTTAAATTTAGTAAGCAGTTGTTCCTGGTGTTTAATTCATTCAGAAGAATGTGTTATGAAACCAAATACAGAATTAATTATCTTTACAAACCTTCAATCACTTTATGGAATCTTGTGCTATGAAGTGCCATCATTCTGATTTCACTGAAAGAATCTCATCTACGCCTCACAGGCTTCCATACATATTGTCTGCTTGGCCTCCGTATCTTAACTGGGCTGCCCTGAATATTGGGTTAACAAGCCTTAGTGAAATTCCTATTCAATCCTGTATCCCGATAATATACACAAGTAACATGTGGCATGAGGTCTAGAAAAAGGCTTTAATTAAAACTGTGTGTTAGAATTAGACTCCATTTGGGTTTCCTCATGTTTTCTAACTCTTTTTTGTCAGTTCATAACAGATAAAGTTGTTGGGAACACAAACTTTTCTTAATGGTATATTGCAAATACGATGGCACACAAATAATTTGTTTTGTTGTTCACTGTAAAAATCTGCTATGGTTGTGTAGTTTGAAGGTATTAACTGTAGAAATGCAAAATGTTTATACCTTGAAAGATATTTCTGATAATGGAAGTACTGTTGAAATATAGTTAAATGGATTCTATGCCAGTTGCTTTTTTTCTTTCTTTTGTTGAATCAGGAATTTTGCAACATGGTCTTTTTTATGGGAAAGCAAAAAATGCTCTTAAGACAAGAAAATATAGCAAAATCCTGAAAGTAGATTGCATAATCTAATGTGCCATATTTGCCTTGTGATAACCCTTGCCAACAACATCTAAAAGTAGTCATTCGACTTTTAATGACAGCCACTGTTTATGTTATCTCTACAAATTTCCTTCTTGAAAGAGCTGGTACTCTTACTGTTTAGATACCACAGCTTCTGCATTTGCAAGAACAGAAGGGGTGAGTTGGCCTTGATTCAGTTCTTACATAGTGTCTGCAAAGATTTAAATACATCAGAGTGTCAGCTAGATTGAGTGAGCCTGAATCTATTTCAGAGTAATTGAAAGTTTGACTTCCATGTGCTCAAGAACTCTATTTATTTGTTTTAACTTCGCTAAAATTCCCTCAGCATTATAAAATTAACTGCAGTCTTGCTATATTTCCCTGATTGCATCACCACCCCCAATACCAATAGTCTCTGAAATGTATCTTACTAAAATCTCAACCCTAAATACCTATTTTTACAATGAAGTCGTGGGAGCCCCTTATAGAGAACAACCAGCTGCTTCATATGCAAGTGGTGTCATGTCTATTTTTTCCTCAACATTCAGTAGTTAAGGGAAAGCTGGGAGGAGTACCTCTCACAGAAGCCTTTGAACTAACTGGAAAACAAATTACATTTACTTTGAAGTAATATGAAAAAATCTTCCATTGTACTTTTTTCATCCCACTATATATTTCTAGGCCTATGACATTGTCCAAAGAGCCTTCATTCATTAAAAATCTCATCAGACTTGTTGAGATGAGATTTACTTGTGTCCAGTTCCAGAGGTAATGAGGCTGACTGTTCTTTTTTAACAGAAAGTAACTTAGAGCCCAAAGGGCCATCGTAGCTGCATCTCAGCATTTACATCACGCTGCTTAGAAGCTTCTCAGAGCTACTCTTCTTGTCTTATTCACCCACTGTTTGTATGCCATATCAGCACCTCTTAAAGAAACACATCCGCCTGAAAGGAAGTTTCTGTAAAATGATTTGCAAGTCAATGTTACATTGTCTTTATTGCCACAAAGAGGAGAGAAAAAGAATGGATGTTCATTTAGTTGCTTTAGGGAGTGCACAGAAAGAGACTCTCATAACTAAGGGACTGGCTGAAGGCTGACCCCTGCGTAAGGGCTGAAATTATCTCTCTCAATTTCACATATAAAGGGCAAGTAACATTCTTAACACTGCTTAAAAATGATCCTATCCAGGAGTAGCTACATTTGTATTTATTTTGAAAATTATGTTTTGCATCTCAATATCCATTTTATGCTTTGCCAGGTTTCAAGGTTATAAAAACATACAAACTTCCCATCTTCTTCAACAGTGTCAGTTAGATAAGTCTTAGAAATACCATGCAAAATTCTAGAATTTTGTGCAGAATTTTGCATACAAGACTAGAAGATATTGTCCCCCAAATCCACTGACTAATTAATAAGACCTTCCAAGAAAAAGTCAAAATTAAAAAAAAAGTAAATCCATAGCATTTACATCTGTACCAAGTCTTCCTATATTTCAGAAGATTCAGAACTATGCCTTTTACATTGTCGTGAGGGTATTTACAAACCAGCCTCAGTCCTATCCCATTAAAGTCATATGTTCTCTAACAAGTCCATTAACGTCTCATGAGGACACAGGAAAATATACCCAAAGGTAAACATTCGCTGTAAAAAAATTACCTTCTTCTCCACCATGCTTTTCAAGGCCATGAATGTATCCATGATAAGAATTTTGTATAAATGGAAGCCCAAGTTTTAATTTGTCTATGGGATAATTAAGAGAAAATACAAGATGTTTCAACTCCTCTAGTACGGATCCTTTTTTTTGATCTTTCAAAGGTTCTGTAGGGAAAATAAAATCCTTTCTATTTATATGGCAGACAACATCTATCTTAAGGTCTGCTTTTAATAACAAGCTGGGCTAAGCATCTCTTTTGAGATGCATTGACATCTTTGCATTATTAATAGTTGATTCAATCTGCCTTACCATAGTAAGAGCTTTTTCCAGTGTGAGATTTCAGGTTTAACTAACAGCCTTCTGAATTTCAGCATATCTTTATCTAGCAAGGAATTATAACACTGTCCTTCTGTGCCCAAGAAATGTAGCCAAACAGAAGCCATGCCTGTCTGGTATCATCAGTCATGAACAGGCAATTCTTAGCCACACTTTTTGGCAATTTTTAAGGATTTATTTTTGAATCTCAAAGGGAAAGACTAAAATAAGAGGGAAAACACCTTCATTGTTCTTCCTCGTTTTATTTTTTGCTATTTCTTCAAATATTTTCAACCATCTATTTCCCTGGCTCTTCCAAAAGGTTCTCTGTTTCTCAGTAACTTCTTTTTTGCAGTGCATTTTTCAATCTTTCTCCAGCCTTGTTTAATTTTTTTCCTTTGAGAGTACCTCTTAGCTGTCCATACCTCTACCTATTTTAAATTTGCCATGCATGCTAAAAGAATGTCTATAATACTATTGAATGGTTGTTTGGACTTCTTTAATAGATTTCTAACACCAGGAGGGGTAGGACTGAAAGACTGACATTTTGACCCCTCATTTACTGCCAGATGAGCTATTGAGTGTTCTGGATACATTGGTTCTCCTTTTCCTGTCAAAGCAGACCATTCTTTTGCAGGTATTATCTCATCAGTCTTTCAGACAAGCGTGTACACTAAGCTTGTCTGGTTCATGAGTGACCATTTGTTTTCCAGTTTTGTTCATCTTCTTCATTAAATGAGTTTAGGTGATACAAAAGTAAAAAACCTGAGTCTGAAGGTGAGGGGGATTGCTGTGAAAGAAAGGAAGGAAAAAAAATCTTCTCTGCACTCAGTTCCCTTAATTTGCTAGTCTAAAAGCGTCTTTCAGAAAGTGAGCAATGGCTTTCTCTTCATTCACTTTCAGCTCTCATTTTCACTACTCTATTCTTTCATACAAAGCTCAGTTTAAAAGTGGGATCATGGAGTCAAGTGACATCAACTAAAATGTACAAAAAAGCATTCAATGTTTTTATTAGAAGTGTGAAATAAAATAGATATTTTCACAATTTTGAAACATGCTGTTGACAAGGTTAACATTTTTTTTCAGGCTGTAGAAACTGAGATATGGGATTTTTTACAGTGAAAATCCTCATTTGTCCACAAAGAGTGGATTAAATTGTAGATTTGAAGCAAAATGGGAATTCTAGTAGAAAAATTTGATTGAAAACCATTTTGGCACAAAGTATTTTTGACCAACTGGAATACAGACTTGAATCTACAAAGTATTCCTAATGTTATCCACAATAAGGACAACTTCTGAGAAGGCTTAGGACACAATTTGGAAGAAAATGAGACATAAAAGTAGCAGACAAGTAGAAACTCAATAGAATAGGAGTTGCTAGAACTGTCTTTCTCTACCCTAAGCCTTACTGCTTTTATTACTGACACTTTACTTAATCTTAGAAGTACTTTTTGCAAATTTATTTTCTTGCTTTTGAGCCTATTTTAATATGTTTTAGAAAAATTATTAAAGATTTCTGCCCTTAAAGTGAGAAAACAATTTTCTGAAATGCTAAAGAGAAGAAATGCCTAAACCAATACCATGGTCACAAAAAATCAGTTAGTTCCTCAGCCAGCCTGAGCAGGACACAAATTATGGTTGGCAAGACAAAGAAGTAGCATTTGCTGAGCAGGCAAATCAAAATCAACCAAGCTAAATTCAGACCTACCACTTATAAATGAAAAGATTTGCATCACTCCAGCAAATCTCAACTATCCAGTCTCATTTTGCCTATTTATTGGTTCTATTTGTAGCTGATATGTTAACCCCATCTTTGTAAGTTTAACAGATTTCTTGGTTTGAAAAAGCAGAAACTAGGAGGAAAGATCCCAAGGCATAATGTCTTTTTCCCTATTTTCCTATTAGCTTGAAATCCAAGATGAAACTGAAAAACTTTTTTGGGTTTCTTCAACAGTACTGATAAACAGTTAAAGAAGCCATGTGTATCTCACAAGAAAATACATGGAAACATCGAAAGGATGTTTAAAAGATCAGGGAAGATTATATTATAAAATAATATTTATACTTTTCACATACACCAACATACTCAGAAAATTATTATGACCATGTTTCAGGTTTCCTAGTAGGCCCTTTTTTGGGAGAAATGAATTATTGCAAGCCTAAGAACTATGTGGCTGCTGAAAGACTATCAGCCCATGATGGGTCCTCCCTCCAGATGAGTGCTATCAAAAACATGGTAAGACCTTAATATTGAGCTGTAAAACTCAAGGGAGAATATATTCACATGAAGTGATTATCTCTTATGTTTCTGGACATTCTAAAGATACATTACATTCTCCTAATAATACTTGCCTTCTTTCTGATATGATGTTTTGGAAGAACAGCTTGCACTTATAATCAGTACAATTTATCACCTATCCCCAAAGTACCCTGCCGTTGAAATGCCTGACATATATATTAGGTGTTGGGGATTTAGCAAAAATTGAATTATAAATTGCCTTGCCAGCTTTTGCCTCTGGAAATAATGAAAAAGTGAGCTAAAGAAATGTTCTCCTGAAGGATTTATTTTAGTGGCTATAGAGAAAGAAACAACAAACATGGATTGACCAGATTTTATCATTTTAAGTACTGAATAGCTTGGTCTCAAGAAAAGTTTTCATTCTTTTGAATTTTATTTTTTAAGGAAAAAAGAGTGCACTGAGAGTGCTTGAATGTCCCAGAAAATCACTGAGAAAGGGGAGAAAAAAAAAGAAAACACTAACAAAATATTAATTTGTACCCAGTAGGCCCAAATGAAAATTTCAAAGTCTGGTGCTCAAATGAAGGCAAGCTAAATGTCATCCAAAATACTTTCTTTTCTCTTCTCTGATAAGTGCTGTCTCTCAATGAATGAAATTATTTGCAGTGGCCTTTTAGAGTTTAACATTATCCAGCTCCTCAAAATTATAGTATTTAATAAGTTATCTAAATCAGAATCCATTTCTAACAAGTATTTCAGCATCAAATATGGATAGTTAACATAAATGTTGAATATAAAGGTATTCAGTAATACAGTCAGCTTTAGTAATGATTTTAAAGCAACATCTCACATTTTTTTTCATGAGATCTATACTTGTCTCTTAACAAGTTCCTACACAGAGAAAAAGGCAACTTGTGTTCGTCTACAGTGATTTAAAGAAAAAAAATCTGTATAAGTGCGAATGTATATAGAGCCCACACTCTGTATTTGAGTGAATCAGGGAATAAGCTTTCCACAAACAAGCTGAGCTGAAATTCTAACTCAGTTTGTGTCATTTTTATAGAACTTGCATTTTTACCAGCTTATTAGGTGCTTTTGCTTTAATTAACTGATGTTGGAGCATGATTGAGAATTCTCTGTTTCTTCGTCTTTGTAAGTTTAAATAACATCCAGCATTCCGGGTGCTCATGTTTTTAGCATAAGGGATACAAGAATATAAAATCTTATTGGAGTATGAGGTGTGTGTGTTTGTGTAAAGAATGTAAAAGTAGGCGCTTACCAGTCAAATATTACTTCCTTCCTAAAGTAAATATCCTATTCCTAAATTAGTTGGTCATAAAGCTTCTTTGGTAACATGTATTTAGTAATATTGGGAAAAACCGTATGAGCTGTCTTTTTATAATTAATGCATTCCACAATATGACTGCCAGATCACAGTCACATGAAATTCTCTCACTGGAGTGGGCACAGGTTAATAAAATATAACTCTCTACACCATGCAGAGAGGAGTGTAGACAAATGGCGTCAGAAGAATTTGCTCCTAAATCTGGTTGATAAATATGAATAGCATTAATATTCGCTCAGTTCAATTTACAAAGTGACTGCCATTCCTTAGGAAATTATGAAAAGAAACTACCAGCGCAAAAGCAAGGAAAGCTGTAATTTCCAAGAAGGTGAATGCTTAAGTACCTCAGTGATTAGGATCCTTAACCATCAAGTAAGAAGACAAGAATGTCCAACATCTTGAGTGAAAAAGTGAATAAGTTTGATAAAGAACAAAACAGACACATGAAAGGAAAGACTAAATTATTTATCATGAAAGTAAGATCTCCGTGGAAGGCAGGAAATGTATTTACAGGAGACTCAAAAAAAATTCATGTAGAAGTGGAGTGCACAGGTCTTAATCCTTTTCAAAATTATAAGTAGCACCAGGCTTTGGAAAAAAAATTAGTTGAAGGGAAGAACACACATTAGGAGGAAGGAGGAGTTTTCCTAGTAACTGTATTACAGTTTGTTATACCCTTGTTAGAGGATAAGCCATTCATTTTTCTCTTTTGCCTTACCATTTATTTTTCTCTTTTGCCTGGCTATGCACTTGATTCATTGGTCACTGGGGTGACTGAGACTGAGAAAATATATATATATATATATATATGCAAGAGGTCATGGTTTATTCACATTATATAAAATACATATAAAGGCTTGCAAGTCAAGAAACATGCTGAAGAAATGTGTTGTCACCATATAGCCACAAAACGTCCTGTAGATTAATCTTATTGTGGCTTGGCATGACACCTGTAGTATGTAGAATCATAGAGCGGTTTAGGTTGGAACGGACCTTAAAGATCATCTGGTTCTGACCCCCTGCCACAGGCAGGGACACCTCCCACTAGACCAGGCTGCTCAAATATTAGCTGGAGCTAATGATGGGCCCATTATAAGCCTCCTTAACGCTCATTACTTTAGGGGAGCTTTTGAAGGTGCTCTGTGTCATTCTCTGGCTGACAGGCTATTTAGTGAAGGTTAGCAACCCTCTCTGAAGTCTTGTTTCTCTGTTGTGGCTAACAACCTGGTTGGGGTCATGGAAGGCACACAGAGATCCTTCACCTAAACGACAGAAATACTATAGGAAATAATTAACATCTACACGTGCTACAAAGATTTCGAAGGAAAGTAAATTTACTGTTTTTCAAGGTTAATTTTTTTTTCTGCATTGAGTATACTCAGCACAACAATGAATCAACATTGTTAGAATTGCACTGAGATCAGTGAAGACATGAGTGTGCATGATGTGTTCAGAAGTCCAGTGGTTGAATTCTACACAAATGTTCATGGTGAAGCAAAGGGGTTAAAATAATATTCCTGTAATCCTAGTTTACGCTATTGATGAACAATAAATTTCTTCACTGATAGTCCCAGCACTTATTTGCCTTAGAATGGTCTTTAATTCTATCCTTTTAATCTTCCATTATAACATCACTGCCATTCATTTTTATTCAGCTTTTCAGCTTTAATCACTGTACATTTGATCCACAATAAATTTGGTGGATGAAAGCTACCATTTATTGCAGGCATCGAGTATCCCTGTTCAGTTTAAAGATAGTATGGATTGTATGAAACAACTGTTGTGCATTTCCGGCTTACTTTCTAATTCCTTGCATATCTTATTGCATGAAAAGTAATAGATTCCTCCTGAAATCTGCTCACTTATCTTCCTGCTCCTGTGGTGACGCTGATGTCAAAAAATCAATATATTCTGGGCTATGGCCCTGATAGCTTGGTCTTTCCTTACTGTCCCATTTTGATTTTGACCTTGTTTTTCCCCAGCTTATATACCAATTCCTATCAAATCTCAAAACTAATTTTAAAGCTGTCATATTTATTTTCCCCTAGGCTTTGTTTCACACTGTGTTTTCTCCCAACATTTTTTAGTGATTATTTGATGCAGTCGCATGTGTGTATATTCCAGTAACTTCTTGAAATCTCTTGCAAAATACAGAGACAAAACTATATTTACTTGCATCAGGTGCTCTACTTTTATAAGTAAAACACACTTTGGTGAAAATTATGCTTTTATTTTCTTCTCCACAAAAAATAATCTATTAGCATATGCATCTTTTTTTTTTCCTGGCTTATAGCTACAAGTACAGAGCAAGAGACATAAGCATGCTGAATACAACACAATGTAGATGTGAACAAGTAAAAATGGAAAATAGTGCTGTAGAAATACTGAAAGCTTGTCATCAGAAAATGCATCCCAAACTATGGAGCTAAAGCCAACCATAAGGGTCTACTGCATATTTGGCTATTTCCCAATAGGTAGATTTACCAAAAACGTGCATTGAAATCTCCAAAATGGTAATCTTTGTACATGTGCTTGAGCACAATGTAGGAGTTTTGAATAAAACAGTTTTATCAAAGCAGTATTTAAAAAAAAAAAAAGAGGTTTGAAAATTTGAAGCTGCTATCTGCACAGGTTTGGTATAGTGTAACAGCTGGCATCAAGGAAGACATTAAACTGATTCATCAAGTATTCAGGTGACTCCAACTGAAAAAAAAAGTAAAAAAGTCAGCAAAAATTATCAACATTTAAACATTGGTGTCTAGGTACATTTTTTGTTCAAGGAAAACTAAGAAACATAAGCAAAAATAAAGAAGGAAAGAAATGTCCTCTATCATGTCAACAGAAAAGATGAAAGTTGCTCCTTCATAAAGATACTCACTATTGAAAGCTCTAAGTTGCTGTATTCTGAAGAAAGAAATTTCCTAGGCTACTTATCAGTAGCAAAGAAAAGCATAAAAAAGTATCGGTTTTCTGAAAGGCAAGAGGAAATTCCCCAAGAACATCACTGCTCCAACTTGAGAGTTCTGAGTCCCATTTACAGTACTGAAGACAAGATCTTAAAGCAGCTCTCATCTCCTTAGCATCTGACCAGTTCCTAGGGACTAGAAGACAGCTGTGGGGTAGCATTGCTGATGGGGCAATGAGACACAAGTTTGTCTGTATTACATGTATGAGGCTAGACATATATCTTTGGACAACTAAGAATCAGACCTTAGTCATCTCAGTTTGAGTGTAGTTGGTCCTAGTAGGTGGGAATAAAAAGGTCAATATAAAGGAGGAAACTGAAGTATCAAAGCACTAAGGAAAATCCGTTTTAACAGCCAAAACCTCAACAATGTTTTGCAAAAGTTTGAGAAATTTGCCAATGGATATTGTTACCACAACAGAATTTGCTGTGCAGCTACAACAAATCAATGTACTTCCACATTCTTGTATGGTCCCTTCACTAGCCCAGAGTCCCAAAACAGTCTTCATTTACATTATTTTAAATACAGTAGAATATGGTGGGAAAGAAACATTTCAGTCAGCTCTTCTTATGTTCAAAATAATTTGAAAGCTGATTTATTCCCCACTCAAGTCAAGCTGTCTCCCATAAAGGAAATAATCTGGGTTTGGCCTGGGATGACATTTGACAAGTTTCAAAGCAAATATTCATGGTAAAGGCATAAGCCTTTGGAAACAGTTTTCTACTGGAAATGCTGACAGGTCCTAAAGCACAGTGGTGTGAACAGCACCGCTGTAATAAGCAGTAATTTAAGGGCTGTGCTCCAGTTAGCTATTAGTGCTAGTAAACAAGTGACCCTGATGGGATTTCAAATTAGAGCTTCAAGCAAACCATTTAATATTTGACCCTCTTGCTTTTCCACTTCATGGCAACAGAAACATTATATATCATAGTATAATATTATTGTACCTCACTCACTTGATAGGAACAGAAGCAGAAAAAAAGTTTGTGACAGTAAGAAACCCCATGTTTCAACAAATGTAGCCATGTAAGGTTTTTCTAGTGGTGATTACATCTACAGCCTTGCGCTATTATGTGTTGATTATGGCATCTGGAAATGAGAAAATAGTGTGCTAACTATACGTCCTATTCTGCTAATCAACAACAATGCGTGAAGACCAACTTAAAAATAATCCTCTCTTCCTAAGCCTCAACCATTATGCATAGCCCCAAGTCAGATGATGGATTAGATTGCCTTTCTAAGCAGACTTCTAAATAAATTCCTTGGAAAAACTGGTAAAAAAATCCCAGAAAAAAAAAATCCACTGTGTAAAGATGGCTAATCTTAATAAATTGTACATAGAAAGTTTCCTAGGACTGGGTCTCATTCACCGTCTCCCTCAGAAAACTGAGGGGCGTTAGGGACACTAGTTCAAAGGGGCTCTCCAGGAGCCCTACTGCTCTGCTACATGGCAAGACTTGGCTGGATGTGCAGGCAGGTCCTAAGTCTCGGTTCTTTTAAACTGCATGTCAGGATGATTGCATCATGTGCTAACACAGCCTCACTACTGGCATGACTCAAGAATTAGATAAGTGAAATTTAGATTACACAGAAGATGCCCATAGCTCAAGTGGACTGCTGTTGGTGTGAAGTAGGAATACGATGATCACCATTAAAAACTAGCCCCTCTTTTCACCAAAATTACAGATGGCCAGAAAATAAGATATGCAGGATGAGTTAATAGTGAGGAAAATAAGCATTGTAACATGAAGGTGGACCTATGTTACAAAACATACCAGAGTCTCACCATCTCCCTGCTCTGTTCTCCCTGGACAGAGCAGAAGTAGTCACACTACCAGAAAAAAATTACTGCTTCCTGCTAATCTGAAACCAAGAAGCCTCATCGTGCTCTCCAGTAACATATTTAGAGTATGGAAGAGCACTTGATTTATAGCCTTTAAATCAAGAACTCTTCTAGTGCCTAAAGAAAAGAAAACACATGCATTTATACTACCTCAGAACATCAGAGAGATCTTGTGTCATATTCTCATTCACACATGCTGTGATGTTGTACTACATGAGTCCTGAAAAATCAAGGAGAGAATTTCATCACCATCACTTACATTGACCTCCTGCAGGTATAGAAAGAAACCACAACCCCTCGTCCTTCTCTTTCTCATAGTCAAGTGAAATAGCTTTTCACAGAGATGTAACTCCTATTTGATTTTTACTAAAAAGCCAACAAGTGACAAACTATTCATTTTTCATAATCTTGTCCAGCTTAGGCCTTTCTTTTATCTCCAACAAACGATAAAATGGAAAGACTTTCATAGTCTTTCCCGTTCTATCTATTCGCTAAATACCATGTCTGTCTCAGTTACCATGGAACTACAAGACTGCAAAATAGCCTTAACTTGTTATATATTCCCACACAACGACAACAGTTTTCCTGCACATTGTGCAAATTCTGTTCACTTAGCTCTTTCCAGATATAATAATGTGTTATGAAAGTGAAAAAACAATGTCTGCAAAATTGAAGATACAAAATACGTATCATTACCTGAAGAAAAACTATGAGAAGAAATTATACAGAGATAATGAAACTTTCCAAAATGTTTCTGCTTTGTTCTACTAATATTAACCAGGTGTTCAGGTTCCACTAGTATTTTATAGAAAACTCTTATATTTTGGTCTATACAGCTAGTTCCACAATAGTGTTAATAAAAAATTTAATTATCCTTCCAAGTAAAATACTATGAAAAAAGCATAGTTATTTGTTATGCAAGTCATTTTCAGCCTACAAGCAGAAAGAAAAAGTAATAAAGCAAATAAATTCTAAAGAAACAGTAATGTTATATTCCTCTCATTAATTAAAAATAAAAAGGTTGAAAAAAAAGAAAAAGGAGGAACAAAAGCAGATAAACCCTTTGCACAGTTAAAATATCTGCTTTTTCCAAGCAGGCACTAACATGTCTCTATAACCAAAAAAAAAGTAGTACTACCATGACTCTCTGAAATTTAACACAAAGCACAAAACAAGTGTGCAACAGGTCCCTTAGTTGTTAGCCAATAGTCATTTATACACTAGAATCTTGTTGCTATTTACTATGATATTTTTACTCCTTACTTGATTTGACCTTACTATGCTATTTATAGCCCTTTATTCTCTTTTTCATAGGCTTATTATTAAGGCGGAGTGGTGACATCTAAACGTAAAGGGAGTGTGCCTTTCTTCAAGGTGGTATTCTTGCAAGCTTTACTATAGATTTGGCATTTTCAATTGACTTTCTTTAGTTCTTTGCAATTAAGCATACTTCAGTTAGAATGTATGATATATTTCAGTAACTCTGAGGCTGTAGTATGTTGTAATGTGGAAGAAGTCACCCTCCTACATTTCCTTGCAACATAATTACACCTGCAAGAATATTAAAACACTTCTCCCAGTTGACTCTCCAACTCCCTTTCAACTAAAATATTTTTTCCTGTTACTGTGTAACAATGAAATGACAGAAAATGCTGGTACGGCACATCAAAAAAAGAAGTCTTCATTTCAGTTCACCCAATAGTAGAACTATGTCTCTCAGAGATGACTCAGGCACTTTCTCATAAAGCCAGGTACTTCTTTTTTTTTCTCTTCTAGAGAATAACACATTTCCCCGTAACAGTCACTCTAAAACTGGGAAGTTCTATCTGATACATCAAGACATTGCAACTAGGTACAATTTTATTAACTTCAGCTCTGTAGCATGCGCAAGTCTGAATTCTCTTCATGAAGTCTAGTTATATACCTCTAAGAACAAGTGATACACCCTTAGTTTTACACTGAACTACTTAATTAATTGTTTGTAAACATACATAGCAAGTGGTCTCAAAATTCCATATATATTTGCAGGAAAGCTGCTCTCCAGCACGAACAGCTCAGAACAGCTGTATGATTGTATTGCTCAATAGGGTTTGATTTATGCTAGGGAAGACAACATAGACCAATAAACAATAAGAAGCCCTCAGAAACAAGCTGTGGCATAGCCTACTTGGTAAGATACTTTGATCCAGTCATTTGGGATCCACAGCTTCCTAACAGTAAAACATAAATCTCTGTGCATACTGACCTCTGCAACATATTTGGTCAGATAACATGGAAAAACATTGCAGGCTCCAATTCGTGTAATATTAATTTAATAAGTATCTATGATTGTTTCCTATAAAATGCATTTTAAATTAAAGAGGGTAAAATGTTTGCCTGTCTTTTGCCTTTTCTGGGTCCTGTCAGACCTAGTCCTGTTCATTTTCCTGCTGGTTCCAGGTATCTGTTGTATCTATGCACTCTACTCCAGCACACCATTTCTGTCTCACATCTCCAGAAACTCCCAGTTTAATTACTGAATGAATACACTTAGCAAAACTAGTCATGCAGCCCAGCTAAATTCTTTTTTTAATTTTAAAGCACATTTGAGTCAGTCTGCAGTCAGAGTCAGGTGTATTAAATCAGGACACAGCAAAAGATTTGGCTGTGTAACAGATTTCTTTTACCTAATCATCCTGCTAACCTGGAAGAGAAGTACTTGCTTTTTAAAACATTTTAGAACAAAAATCTAAGATGAACTTCCATAACCTAGAAAAAAGGTTTTGTTTCTCATTCTTCAGTCTCTTTCTTTTCCTATTAAGGTTAGAGTCTAATCCCCATGAGACACTGAGCAGGCCTGAATGTCATTAGTGCAATAGTCATTAAAGATATTCAGGTCTTCACTGTATAGAGCATTTTCTGTATACCACAAAAAAAAAAATAAACCAAAACTAACTGGTTATTTATATCAGTGTTGGATATGTATTTCATTCCTTCAGATAAAAAGGGAATTTTTTTTTTGCCTTGAAATTTTATTGTAAAATCTCCATTTCCCTCTCTACATTTCCCTAAATTTTTCCCAAGACTTCTCAACTTCTGTTCTAAAACACAACTGGCTGCATCATTCACCAAATCACAGTTTGCAGAATGAAATACTCATTTACAGGATAAAGGTAGTCACTTGTTATAAAGATAAAAAAATAAGCATTTGCTCATTTGAAACTATCATAACAAACCTGAGCTATCAAAACATGACACATCATGTTCCTTGCTTATTTAGTTCGTGGGAAATTTATCCTTCTGTCAGGCAAGTTTGTCTTCAACATATGCTTTCTATACAGCTTACTGGTGTAAAAAAATAATTATAATGTTTATTAAATTAAAATAATGAGGTTTATATGAACTTTCAATAATGCAGACTGGCAGACTATAACTGTAAACCACATGCTATATACTTTGGGCTTTTACGGCTTTTAATTTATCAAAGGAAATAATTAGCACACTTTGTGGCAGCCAGTGATGGAATTTATTCATTTGGAAGCCATGGGTTTCCTGTCATTAAAACTACATCATGTCCTTCCTTTTCTATTAAACTTCAACTGAGGGCAGTAAGAAGTCACTAAAAGGAAATGAAGAGTTTTTTTGGCAACATTCACATGCAATGATTTAATACTGCTACAAGATAGCAACCCATAATATATGCCAATAAAGGATGAGGGTTCCAATTACCACATTATTTCCTTTATTTGCTGCTTTGTTTGTAGCTCAATTAACAGTGATTTGCAAAATCATTTCAATGCATTTTTCTCTTCATTGGCTTACTGCATTTCTGGTTCCTAATTACAATGCTTTTTTTGTGGCAAATAAAATTATTTAGATCTTTAACAAATACATTTAGATTTATATGTCATAGGTTGTTATTTTTTCCTTTCAAAATTATTAACCACTTCTCATTAATATGGATTCATTTTGCCTAATAGTAATGCTTTTATTTTTCTTATTTTTTTTCAAATATAAGTAGCAGAATACCTGGGTTTTCTTCAAATGGGAGAGAAACAAAGGAACCCATAAAGGTTTCCCTTCCCCTTCACACATACACACAAAAAAAACCCCACCCTCTGCCTTACGCACACAGCTATTATTGGCTTCTACAGAGCCAAACGTGCATCACAGAAGCAGTTCAGCCCAGACTGAAACTGACTAATGTATACACACACTTCTTCAAAGCAGGTCTAAAATCAAATTAGCATACAGACATACTTACCCACTCTTTTGCAGGAGTGGGTGGTCCTTCCAGGTCATGACCAAGGTGCACCACCAGCAGCAGCAGAATGCTGATTCTTCAAGTATTTTATTAAGTGATGCCAGAAAATGTGAAGGAATAGATGATAAAAGGTACTGTAAGTTTGTTGGGGGTTTATACATATTAACATTAGTTAAAAATTAGCCAAAATACATAAAATTATCTAAGGCAGTCCTTAGCTGCTTAGTAGGGAAAAAAAATGCTCAAATGTTTCACAGAATTATATATTTCAAGTGTCTATGTTTGCTGTACTCAATTCAGAAAAAAATCAGCACAATCAATTCACTGTTTGAATCTTCCATATGCATATTTTATTTCTGTATCTAGCAGCTAATAGGTATCTTAACTGAGGCAAATACTAGATATCCAGAATATTTGCTACCAAAATCTTTTAAATTTGAGGTGAAAGTCTCTAAAGCAATGTGCAGGCAATTGTAAAAAGGGCCTTTACTGCAGGTCAATGGAAAATTGTTTAAATTCAAAAACATTTCCTCATATCCACTAAAGTTTGGGACTGGTATTGCTGCTGAGTTTGCAAATTAAGATGTAAGATCAGAGCTAGCTATGATTGTCATATTGTCTCCTCTAATTTGGAAAAGTGGAACTAGGCTGGAGAGAAACCCATAAAAGAGACTTTATGACTCTCCTCAAGGCTGACATAGAAGCCAATGCTCCAATCCGTTCTCCCAGCCTCTTGCAATTACATTTCCGCAGGAAGAAAGAAAAGGAATTAGAAACAGGATAATGTAGCTTTAAATCATTTCTCATAGCTTTTGCCTTCTAGTGAGAGCCCTGAGCTTTTTTAGTATGCTTCTTATATTGTTTAGTGTGACACAACAAAGAGCACAACTTGTTTGACCCTTCCTCAATAAAAAAATCATTTTGTTCTGACATCATACAAAATTTGTGCATGAGCCTCCTAAGCCATAGTGTCTCCTCCAATTGACACAGAGCAAGCACTGTGAACACAAAGCAACTGTGACAAAGCACTTCATGTCATTAGCATGTCACAGTTGCAGGTAAGCATTTGCCATTCTTAAAAAAAGTGACATTTCCAAGCTGAGAATTACATCGTCATCAAACTTCAAAGTTCTTGTGTCATCAGGGTTATCTTGGGTGGGTTATGTTGCTTGCATATAAGCAGATATGACATTGCCCATGAACTCATATGAACACAATGTTATTGTCTGTGTAATCTAAATCTGAGAGTAATATCACCATGGACAGATTAGTATCGTAAAGGAGAGCAATGTGTGAATATTACAGATGTGACAGTACTAAAAAAGTTGAAGATTATTGTTGGCAAGAATATTTCTTCCTCCCCACCTTGGAAACATTGAAATCCAAGTATAATCTTGCTAAAGGTCACGCTTATTGTTAGCAAATACTACAGTATTGTATATATGAAGAATAAATGCATCCTGATACAAGAAGCATGTTGAAAACTATTTATGCTTACTAAAAAGAGAGCTCCTAAATAAAGATGCTGTGCAATGTTTTCAGAAGTAGTACTTGTGTTTAATTTGCAGTGCTGTTACAGCAGTTTTACAAAGTGATCACAGGCCTGTGGTATAAACTCAAAGTTTTAGGAAATTAAATAACTACATAAATTCCAACCAAAATCCTGTTCCAAAATTATGACCCTCCAGCAATCTTATTTGAACACATTCTTACTTTCACAACAGTTTTTCAAAGAATTTATACCCTAGTATCACATGTATTAACATTCATTTAATATCACAACTCTTAACAGTGACATTCTGTTATTTTGTCTATTGTTAAGACCAGTAACACGGGGAGACTAAGTATAAACAGCTTCATTAATTTTGGATGTCCGGTGCAAGATATCTAGGACCATTTTCAGACTGTGTAGCCTTAAAGCTATTTAAGGAAATTAAACAGTGGAAAATTTCAACTTCAAAAGTAAACAAAATATGAAATATTTTGGCTCTCAATTAAAATACTTCAGTAATGAAATACTACCATATTACCTCAGGCAGCTGTAGTTTATAATCTTAATATTCCCATCTCCCTCTGCAGCAGAGGCATTCTGAGCAAAACAATAGAAGAGATTGCTTTATTATACAGTCTCTCCAGTGTTGAGGAACTCATAACCTTGCTGGAGAGTTCAGCCCATGAAGAGGTGTTAAGCAAGGGGAGAAAAAAATCAAAGTATAGTTTCTCTAAGATATTGTGGTTGGCTATCTAAACTAAAATGTTTTGGTTGTCAGGTATCTGATTTTAATAAAAATGTGTAAACGGCTGCTGCATATAAGAACAACCTAGCTAAAGTTCCACCTATTTCTTAAGGTAGAGGAAGCATCACTCACTGAAGCTTGTGCCTTTAAAGACAAATTCCCATTAGCTTCAGGAGCAGTTCTGGTCCCGCTTTAGTGAAGGGGACCTCAGAGACTCGAGTCAGATACCTAACAAACAAGAGCACACAGTGAAGTTTGGGATCAGGCAGAGGTAAGGAACCACATTCTCACCAGAGTATACAGTCCTTCAGAGATTTCTCAAGTGCTTGCACTACTTCCCAGTCTGCCTGCCTTCAGTTACTACCTCCATCCCCAGTCTTCTGTCTCTTAAGGAAAGAAAGGCAGTGTTTTCTGCTCCCTTTTTGACCCAGGGTTCAGGAGAAATTTTAAGCTTGTTAACACTCAGATGAATTGAGAGGACACAGCAATGGGGCAGTTTCTTCCCCTGCTGTTAAAATACAGCTGTTTCAATGGGTTTTTTTGCCTTAGAATGAAGACAGAGGGTTTGTACATGGCATGAGCCATTACAGTGGACAAAGAGAAGTGTCTGTGCTTCCTCAGAGGTGGGGTTCCCAGCTCTCCCAGGGCACTCTTCACTTCCTAGTTTAGAGCCTGTCTGAAGTAAACTTGCACAAAGTGTATGCGTTAAATACCTCAATCCTCACTTCCATTGCTGTTTGATCCTACTAGTTGCCAACGTGACATAGCCTGAGAGAGCCAAGCCTCTCTGCAGAAGTTGACAGAGGAGTGACTGTGCCTTAAGTAATTTGTAAGATATGAGTGAACAGAGTAAAGCCAGTTGTTTGACAACAGGCTTAAAACTGTTAGCCAGGTCTATTTTTACAACTGATAGAAAAATTTAGGGGATCAAAAAAAACCTGAAGATCACCAAAAGCAAGCGAGCATGTATAGTCAGTGCTCCTACTTTGCTTTCCCAAATCATGTAGGGGTTTTCTCTGGCATCTTTTATGGACACCTGTGGTGAAAGAGGAGAAAATTAAAGAAATGGGCATGATAACAAGATAAAAATAGGAAATAAGGGAGCAAGGAGAGCAGGAAAAGAAATACAGGAGCTAGAAATTGGGTGTAGTTGGGAATGTATCAGGACAATGGCAGAAGAAAAAAGGAAGAAGAAATTGAATGGAAGCAGGATTTGGTGGGAAGGACCAGGGACACGAATTGAAACATATCTACCTGGCAGGGGTGAGGGACAACATAGCTATCACATCTCTGAGGGCACCAATAGCCCTAACTGTCACTTCCCAGCCTCTCTGGGACCTTCTCCCAACTACACAGGGCCTAGGACGCCATTTAAGCTGCCCATGGTCATCAGTCCCTGTCCCAGAAATGACACAACAATGTCAGTCTTCAGCTCCCAATAGCATGACCCGGCCTAGCCTCAGCCTGTCCCCAGGGAAATGCCCAGTGCCCAGGGCAGGGGCTGACCCAGTGTCCTCTGGTTGCTCTACTCATGACTGGCATGGTGGGATGAGTTCTGACTGTCAAGCCCTGCCCAGATTCCCCCCCGGTATCCCTCAATCCGTGCAGTGTCCCGGTGATGATCCTCTCCACTTCCATCTTACCAATTCAGGCATGAAATGTGGGTCTGGGTACTCAGCTCCTCTATTTTCCATGTGTGAACTTCCCTTCCATACTGATAAGATTTCTGCTTCGTTTTATGCAGAAAGTTGGGATAGGAGAGAGTACAATGGGAAAAAAAACGGTTTTGTAGGCAAGGTAAAGAAAACTCCTAAATTTTAGCAGTTTTTTCTTTTTTCATCCTTTCCACTGAAGAATCTCACTTGGGTTGGTAGGTTGTCCCCAGCCACCCAGTATGTAACCACGGTGAGAATGCATGGGGTTATCTTCCATTCCATAAATAACTTGGAGGTTGCTGGTACAGGTGGACATGCTCCCTAAACTGCATTGTCTTTGGCAGAGAGATTAAAATAGTAATGATTGCAAAGAGGAAAACCTCCCTAAAGTCACTACATGTGAAATAGGTGAGAGGCATACCTTTGCACATCTGCAAGGACATGTACCAAGGGGAGAGTAGGAAAAGTTTGTAGTACTCGAAAAGGGGTTTCAGAATAAAATGTAAGTCCACAGTCCACCATCATCCAGTTTCTTTGTGAAATGTAGATCCTCTGCTCAACCATGCAAATAATCCACAATTCATTGCTTATAATGGACAGATTCACACCAATGTGTGAAATGGTTATCAGAAAACTAGTTTAAAAAATGAGTAAGAAAGAGAATGATCAGGAAGGTTTTTAGGAACTGTTTCAGAAATTACAACTGAAATTTAAAGAAAAATGGGACATGAAAAATCTTAAAATAAATGCATTGAATGCATGTATGTAATTTGCCACTTCATTTAGTAGCCACTGCAAGATTTTTCAAGAACAGATGAGTAAGAGAAGTGACGGGAAGTCCCAATACTTCTGAAATAAAGTGTGAAGACATATTACATTGCTTGAGATAAAGTTCCTGGTTTTCTGTTAAATCTTTGTCAAAAACCCTTTAACTGTGTTATTTTTTTAAAAGAAAAAAATATATAATGTAATTTAATCTCATTGAGTATTTTCAGGCCAAAATATTGTGCTTGATTTATATACTATTATCCAGTTTTTCTCCAGTAACTAAAAAATTCTAAATGCTTTATCAGTCTGGCACTGCTGATAGCTTTCCCACAGGTTTTCCCAGACTGCTTGCTCTGTATATCTGAATGAAAGATTTAAGTTATCGTGTATTAGATAGAAATGTCAACCTTCTTCACACCAGAACAATTAAATGAGTGAACAGAAGAATAAGCACACATCAAATGTATGAATGCTTCAGCAAAATTCACACCAAACTAACTTTTAAGCTCGTGATGTTCTCCTTAGTTCTACCCTTTCCGAGTAATAGGAGACTTTCTGTCTTGCTGCAATAATACTTCACATGATGTTATTACAATATTGGATACTGTCCACATAGAAGGAAAGACGAGTAGGAGAGGAACACCATGTGTTCATGTAGAGCTTTAACAGTTCTTTGTACTGCAACTAAACAAGTAATGTTAGGGATAAACAATCTATTAGGAATAAAATTAGACTCAACCTAATTTCCTTTCAAAAGACTTTAAAAACTAATAAGATTACATATAAGGTACTATTTTCCCTTTCCAATCGCTACCTGCATTTGTGTCTTCAAATTCAGTGAAAAGAAATGTCAAAATAACTTGTGAAAAGTTAATTTTGAAATGGCTCCAAGCTGTCTAAATCCACTATCTAATCTAACAAAACTTCGTCTAACAAAAACTTTTTTCACCCATAAGTAGTGGAGTTTAGAGAACATCCTAGGTATATGTTATTAAATTAAGCAGTGTTTTAGTCTACAGATATGTTCTATTTTTGTCTTTATAGGAAAATTAAATATAGGCAAGTGTATCAGAAGTGTATTGAAAGATAATTTTTATAACACTAAGAAAAAAAATGCATAGAATATTGGATAATTTCTGTGTAAAGACTTGGATTTGCCCTCTATTACAAATTTTAAACCTTTTGAACTGAGCTGCTAGGCGAGTCACAAATAATTGGGAAACTACTTGGGGGAAATATCACCTATACTTACCCATTTTCCTGCTCTTTTCAGGGTTCAAGTTTTAGTATGTGTGGATATTTCCTAGTTGGAAAAAAAAACACCAATATTTTATATCCTTTCCTTTCCTTTCCTTTCCTTTCCTTTCCTTTCCTTTCCTTTCCTTTCCTTTCCTTTCCTTTCCTTTCCTTTCCTTTCCTTTCCTTTCCTTTCCTTTCCTTTCCTTTCCTTTCCTTTCCTTTCCTTTCCTTTCCTTTCCTTTCCTTTCCTTTCCTTTCCTTTCCTTTCCTTTCCTTTCCTTTCCTTTCCTTTCCTTTCCTTTCCTTTCCTTTCCTTTCCTTTCCTTAGAACAGGTGCACTCATTCAATGGAAATCCAACAGGAATATGTACAGAAAAGGTACTCATTCCTATAAATTAGGGTCCCTCAGCCTAGTCATATTCATATGGTTTATGCTGTCAAAATAATAACAAAATAAGTATGACTAGATGAACAGGAAGAATGAGCAGTAGGGACATGTAGATCTGAAGCGTCAGAGTGATGCTAGTAAGAAAATAAAACCAACCGTACCAGAAAGTATAAAGAAAATAAAATAAAAGCATTCCTTGAATAATAAAAAATACTACAGTGACACAAAGACAGCAAGATATAGAAGCATCTCTACTGAATGGCAGAAGAAATATTGTTATTATCTAAGAAAACAAAACAAAGAGTTCATGTTGCCAGTGCCAGAGCAAACAACAGAAGGAAGAAAACTTCCAAGAAAATACTTTTGCATTTGGATTAGCAAACAAGAAATTAGAAAAATCTGAAGACTAATAAAACAGAAACAATCTTCTTCAGTTGGTAGAGAGGGAAGATAATGGTTCTGGTTTTCAGTCTGTTTTATATTTGTGTACACAAAATCTAAGGCCATAGGTATGGGTATTACAATGTGACTGAGCAACATTTCTTCAAGCAGATGCAAATGTTTAAAAAGGGAACTACACTGTGATTTGGAAGCTATTTTAAATTATTCTGATAAAGAACATCAGAAGTGAGTAGTTGCTTATCAGCCAGGTTGTTCTTAGATGCAAAAGCACCAAGTCATATCACTGCAGTAATGTGATATTGCATCAAAAACAGTTCACAGTTGCTCCACAATACATGCTGATGTACATTCACATTTGAAGTAAATCACATTAGATGCCATGTCACAAGATGGTGAAGCTATGTGAATGAGATTATGCATTAGCTTCAAGGCTTCATTAAAATCCTAATGCCAGGAGTACCACACTGATCATATTTGCATAAATATCTTATTTGGATTCTGTGTCTTAGTTAATCCTTACAGAAAATTGCTTCAGCTAATCTTGGGAGAGGCTGTGAGTAAAATTCAACTACAAGCTATAACAGAGGTTGAAGTATTTCAGAGAACCCTAAATCCTTGTGACATTTGAAATTTTTCTCAGAGCTGGAATAACGACTCTTCATGGAGAAAAACTCTTGGGAAACTTTTTCTGCTGTTGTAGTGTGATACTGTTCAGTACATGGTGCAAACGTGAATGCAAGCACAAATCTGTAGGCTCTGGACTCCATGCTCACCTACAAGGCACTGAGGCATTCAGCATAATAGAATATAAATGGCCAGATAAGCCTTTTTTTTAAAAAAAAAAAAGTCAAATTTGCTGCCAGTTTGCAATACAGATTTAAATAAACACTCTAAATAGAAGCTGAAGTTCAGGTCTTTTGTTGAACTTAAGAGCCTTAAGTGTGCAGTGTTCGTGAGCATTCAAATTCAGGACCTGACATATATTCAATCTTAGTTATCCTAGTTATTTTTGTTGGCAGCAGAATTGGTGCAAAAATCATAACACATTCCACTTTTCTCATTCTGTTCCAGTTTAGTTTATGGATTATCTTAAAGGACATCCATATACAGTTCAATGAAAGTTAATGGGTCAAGCTACAACATCCCTGGAACTCCACTAGTCAGATCTCAAAACTGTGTTTCAAACTAACTTTAGTGAATGCCTGAGATACGGAGACACTAGTTTATTTGTTTAGGAAATAATTGTCCTTTGCCTCCAGAGAAGCCCTAAAATTGCTTCTATGTTTAGAATCAAGATTGGTCTGTTAAGGCTGCTTGTCACGAAGTTTCACCTCTTTTTTGAACTGTTTATTCCCAGTACCCTATTTCCTAATTTAGTCCATTATGGAGTTTGATTGATGCATCTCCCTGACACAATATAGCAAGAACACCAGAATCCTTTATCAGATGCCTTAGGCAGTATAATTACTTGTTAAGGGTTATAGTGACGTTGTTTGTTAAAGGTTTATTGCCTGCCTTTCTGAACTAACATTATTATTTGTATCTATTGGGTTTTTTACTGTCTCATTTAGGAAAAGATTGTGTGAAAATACATTAATGTAGAAAATGCTCAGAGATCCATTCTCGTCCCTCCGGACACACATTTTTCTGGAAGTTACTGCTATTACTGGCATTACTGTACACAGATGAAGTTTAAAAAATAGTTTCTGGTCTTGTTAAATGGGCTAGAATAAGGAATGATTAGCCTCTTCAGCAATGGAAAATTGGGTAGTATTTTTTTATAGCCAGTACTACTGGCTATAGACTAGGAAAGGGACTTAAGTCATCTGGTCTGTTTCTAGCTCCAGGATGTGATCAGTTCTAGCTGTGTTATTTCTTAAAATATTCGTTCCACTTGCACAAGACCCTTGAGAGCTGGCATATCTGAAACTTCTCCAGATAATCTTTTTTTTTTTGCTGATAAACTACCCCAAACTCACTGCCTACCGATTGAGAACGAATCTTCCTGGATACATTTCAGGTCTATTCTTCCTTGCTGCAGCCCACATGGACATGGAGGTCAGATAGTTACTTTCCTCTTTGCCATCCTCCAGCTGAAGCAGTGGCAGTTTAACTCCTTCGGGAGTGGTGGACTCTCTCCTTAGTGCCTGCAACTGGCTGTAAGGTACTACTCCACAGTTTAGGAAACATAACTTAGGGATGGTCATGGTGGAATAGAAAGGGAGCAGGAGAGGAGATAAAATCTTCCTTATCACCAAAGTCCGTTAGTTCTCTTCATCCTGCTTACTGTATTCCTTTCAAGTTACAGTGGCTTATTCCTGTAGATAACTTCATACCTAAACACCTGGATACAAGAGCTGCAAGAACATTTAACTCTCATTTAAACTAAAACTAGCCTTTGCAAATGTTAAACTCAACAGCCAAATTAATAAATAAATTCACAGGTGTATGCATATAAAACATGAAGTTGGTTTTACCAGCATTTCATTTTTCTAGACACTCTTTAAATATCTACAAGTCTCTGTTAATTCTCACAAGACTCTCCAGGAGTATCACATTTTTATTATCCATTAAACAATGTGTTAACAATCATATTCCATTGGTGCATTTATAATTTTACAGTTTTAACCTGACAGGCTTCATAGTAGGCTTCATAGCATTTACCAGCAACCATCTCATTATTTTGATCCATTGCTTTGAGTATATTGGTAACTGGGAAACACATGAATATGTCAGCATTTCATTGTAAATTATTTAAACTTATACTCACTAAATTGTGGCCTACGCTCAGGCCATTATAGCAGAAAAACAGACCATGTGCCTTGCTCTAGAATAGTCCTAGGAAGATTTTCCTAAAAAACAAGAACAGTAGGTTAGACACGAACACATTTTCTTCCAGGTATCCAAAATCTGTGCCAACTTATATGCCACTGTCCAGTGCTCTCCTGTTGGTTTGGTCTGGTTTTTGGAATTTGTGACTAAACATAACAATTTCCTTACATTGAGTGTCGATTTTAAATTAGCATAGCTTGGTTCCTACTAACAGGTTTTTTTCAGATCCTATGTGAATTTCCCATATTAATATGTCTTGGCTTCCAGTTCCTCCTGTTGTGACACTCTTCACAGAATCAGAGAATGACCCGAGTTGGAAAGGACTCACAAGAATCATAGAGTCCAGATCCTATCCCTGCATAGGACAACCCCAGCATTCACACCATGTGTCTGGGGGCATTGTCCAAGATTTCTTGAATATTGTCAAGCTTAGCGTCATTGCTACTTCCCTGGGGATCCTGTTCCAGTGCTCCACTACCTTTGAGTGAAGAATATTTTCCTAATATATAACTGAAACCTCCTCTGGCACATATTCCTGTCATAAAAAATATGGAACACTTCACAAATTTGCGTATCATCCTCACTTATTTCAGAAACTGCTACTCAGTCCCTTTTTTCCCTCCCTGTACCTCTCCCTTGACAGCACCCTATCTCATATGCTCTCCCAAATCTTTATTTACCTGAATAGTAAGTTTGATCCTTTGGCCTTAAACTAATTTCCCATATTCCGCATTTTCATTCTATTTCATATCCATTGGAGATATGCCAGTTCTGCATGGGGGAAATTCCTGAAATTTGTATTCTACAATTTCATAATTAGTCTTCTTTGCTGAATTAACTGAAAAGGAGTTAAAATAGCAAGTTGTTTAAACTCAGATATTAAATTTTATGTCCATGTTACTTGAGACTTTCAACTTGGTGGGACTTGCATCAACATTATACATGGGTCTTCTTCATTTGCTTGAGTTTTTACACTTAGACTCATAGAAACATTAAGGTTAGAAAAGACATCTAAGGACATCAAGTTCAACCGTCAGCCCACCACCACCAGGCCTACTAAACGATGCTCCAAAGTGCCACATCTGCACAGTTTTTGAACACCTCTGCAGATGTTGACTCCACCACTTCTCTCAGCAGTCCGTTCCAATATTTGACAACTCTTTCAGTAAAGAAATTTTTCCTAATATCTAGTCTAAACCTCTCCTGGCACAACTGGAGCTCATTTCCTCTCTTCTTGTCATTTGTTACTTGGGAGAAGAGACAAACATCTATCCTGCTACAACCTCCTTTCAGGTAGTTATAGAGAGCAATATGGTGTTCCCTCAGCCTCCTCTTCTCCAAACTAAACAACACACCTTCCCTTAGCTGCTCCTTGTAACTCTTGTGCTCCAGACCCCTCACCAGCTTCATTGCCCTTCTTTGCACACAATTCAGCACCTCAACATCTTTTTTGTAGCAGTCAGATCGACACTCCCACACAACTGCAAACTTACTAAGGGTGCACTAGATCCCCTTGTCCAGGTCATTGTAAAGAATTTAAACAGAGCCGGCCCTAAGACTGAGCCCTGGGCAACACTGCCTGTGATGTAACTGCATTCATCTCAACTCTCTGGCCTTGGCCATTCAGCCAGCTTTTTTACTCAGTAAAGAGTGCACCCATCTAAGCCATGAGCCACCAGCTTCTCTGGAAGAATACTGGTGTCTGGTGCTTGATATCTGTTTGTAGTCAAGTAATCCAACAGAGCTATTCTTCATTCAGTATCTGGTCTGGCCAACACAGATATAAGACTGCTCAGAAAAAGAAATTTCATATGGTCCTTGCCAAAACCTCTCAAAATTCCCTCCCTTCCTCCACTAGAATTAAAGATGCAGTGAATATAAAGAGAAACATGAAGTTATTGTATGTATACAATCCGATGAACTGAAAGTGATGGACTGTTTTCATCTGTCAGCTAGTGTAAATCAACATGGTTTGCTCAGAGCCAGTAGAGCTTCATTAAGGTGATATCAACAACAGCTAACGACCTGGGTTTCTCTGCATTTGATAGATATTTCTCAAGTCAAATCCACTGGATCTGAAACTACAGTGTCTTTTATGTTCATTCTACAGTCAATTTGAGTAGCCATTCAGCCACAAACTCTAAGACTGAAGGATGTGCTACTGCAAAAAGCTATTTGTTAACGAAACATTAAGAAGTTTTTGCTCTACTATTCCAGCTTTATGTGCCTTTAAAATAATGGAAACAACTGATGTAGCCAAGCCCTCATAGATAGCCTAGCGCCTCTATTCATAGCTGAATCAAAAGATATGTCTTGAATGAGAGTGTCTTGATTACCGTTTACTAATACCAGGACTTGTAGATAACATCACTGTTGTGAAGTAATATGAGTCAGAATTTACTTTTCTTTCTAGATTCTATCCCTATAAGGAAAGTATTAAAGAAAACCAGTAGCAGAGAAACTATGCAAAAGATGAGCAACATTTTTTTTATCTGTACTAAATTTTAGGCAAATTCATTTATCTCTGTGCGTATATTCCTGGAACTCTATGCCAAATATTTGGAGTCAAGTTTTTACTAGGAAACTCCTTCAGATTAAATGTGCCCACTTTATAGGTATTTTCAGCTGACTTTGCGTTGAATTCTACCTAACAAAACCTAGCTGTTTTCTTAGGAACGTATAAAAGTACTTATGAAATGATACATAGATCAAAGTTAAAATGGAAATTGATATGATAGAATGTAAAACTATCCTTTTATGTGTAATTCCTTATTCTAACATTGTTCCAGTTTCTAATGTTGCAAGACTTTCTAGATATGGGTCATATTGAAATCCTGTGTCTTGAAAATATTTTCTTTTAACGTTAGTAAAGCTTGAAAATTTAACATACAGTCTTCTGCCTTCGACAAGTGTTCGTGTTTTAGTTCAGTTTTTTTTTGCTGTAGGTGCTGAACATACATAGATACATTCACTGTCTAAATTTTGGTAACTGAAACACCTCATGTAAATCTAAACTGTTGCAAAAACACATACATTATGATCTAGACAAATATTGTAAAGAATTCAAAATAGATTTGTCTTCTACTGGCACGACAAACCTAACAATACCACATTTAGGACAGCTACTGGAGATATGACATGGGCATAGTTCAGGGCTTCCATGTTTCTTTGCATTGTGTATTTCTGCCTGCGATTAATTGAACTTCTGAAAGACATTACATAAATGCAGAGTTTGGATTCCTTATGTACCATTTAGACCCTTTATGGATTCCGTTTGTGATCCCTAAGCCCTTCTTCAACTGTCCTTCCTTTCATAAGCCCCAATCTTCAAAGGACTACGATTTGAAATAAGGGTTATTTGACTTTGGGTTCTGCTTCTGTTCAAGGCAATGGGTCATCCTACAACCTTGCCCACATTTTAGTGGAACTCACACTCTGTTTTTTTACTAAAGAGATAAAAATCACATCCTGCTAAGAATAGCTATTTTCTTTCTTGAAGTAAAGGACAGGTTAATAATCTTCCACTTGGTACAGTCTTCTCTTCATTTCAACTGCCATTCATCAACGTCCTCGAAGTACTACAATTCAGTGTATTTGTATTAGGACATGTAGATTAGGATGATAAACTTTAGATGATTTGTTTTCATAAGCAAAGATATTACTACCTAAATCTTACAGGGAGGAGAACCCTTGTAAAAAGGAGGAACTCTTGTTTTAAAAGGTTCTTTGTTTTAAATGCTGACATAGTTATTAAAAAGGTTGAATTTATGTTCTTTGAATATCCTTACATATATTAGAACTTTGAAATGGCTCAACATGTTTCCAGGAACTCATGTATTTGTTTGTTAAGGTTTTGGCATACTGTTCAGAAGAGAAAGCACCATTTCATACTCAGCTGTCAGTATGCTTCTGCTTTCTGAATTCACAGAAGATATGAAAGTGGTTTGCTTTGGATTTTTTGTTATTTTAGGTAAAATTAATTTGTGTGTGTGTGTACTAGAATGTACTGTATTCTTTCTGTAGTTTCTGAACCTGTACAGTAAGATACTATAATTAATATATGTATAGCTATTGTGAGATTTGTTTTTTCCTTTTAAACCATTGATAACTCTTTAATCAAATTAAACTTTGCACCCTTGAAAAACTATCCCTGCAACAGTGGAAACTTCATGGAAGAAAGGCTTGCCGTGGGAACCAACATACAGGGATGATCGTCTGTTCTCTTATCATTGTTTTTCTAAAGAGGAAAACACAGTATCTTCAGCAGAATTGTGGGGAGTGGGAAAAATTTTCTGACTTTTTTATGACTCTATTTCCAGTCTGAGGAAAGTCTGCTCCACTGCCATGGTGGATAAAATTTAGGTAAAGGAACCCAAGACAGAAGTGTCAGCTAGTGCTTGGCAAGAAAAGTGGAGATTCCTACTGATGGAACTAGTATATGAGGTATATTAATAGAAAGCCTTTAATTTTCAGTCCTTTCCAGGATAATTTATGTCTACTGGTCCCTTTTTCCTTTCCAAAGAGAAAAGGCAAAGGAATGTTGTAGTCAACTTTACCTTAAAGCTACATCCACATTTCTTGACCTGAATGCCTTCTCAGTCTTTGTAAGTCAGGAAATTTGACTGGTGTTTGAAGAATTTTCAGAAAATAGCTCTCGTACTCCAGTTTTTTCTTTAGTTGTGCATCAGTACTGCCCTCATTATGGTTGAAATTTAGTGGTAATCAGAGATAGGCCCTTTATCAATCTTCACGCTAGCTAAACACATGCACGCATTGGATTTCCTCTTTAAGGTCCATGGAGACATTTCCTTATATATATTTTTTCCCTGCCTTGTTTGTAGTCTATTACAAAGCAATGGAACACATTGAAATCAGCCACTTGAACAGGTACGTTTTTCTTGTAATATGTTCTTTTTTTTTGGTTTGGAACTACAGGTTAAGGTCAAGAAATTCTGAGGCTAGAATAGACTATAAAGAATACCCCCAAAGGATTAGTCCTAATTTATTTGACACAGGTGTTCTTTTAATTGTGACACACTGAAAAATTTCACAGTGCTTAATGGCCCTTAAGCCTGCATTTCCACCTGCTCTTTCTGGCAGTGTGGTATTGCTCATTTTCTTCATGTTCCTTTATTTACTTAAGTGTGTTTCTTTGTTTCTGTATATAATTCAGTATCTAATTGCATTTTCAAAAAAAAAAGAAAAGAGGGCATAGTGTAGTAAAATTTAAAAGGCTGGTAGTGAGAGTTTCTCACATTACCACCACGTGCACTACTAACATGCAGGTGTACACCAGAGAAACAGGTAAAGTATGGTGTGAATGATACCCATAATGAATGTTTCCCCAGGTGCAATTAAACATATTATATATACTATGTTGCTCATTTCTTTCCTGCATCACTATCAGAATGTTAAACCAGAAACACAGAAGGAGCTCTCTGAAATATCTGTGTATCCACCTATGTCTCCTTTACTGGAGTGAAAGACAACTTCTTTTCACTAAATGATGTTATATCTGTGAACTTCAGCAGTAAGATCTTTAAATGCCTGATGCCAGAGTGTGCTTAGAGTTATTCTGCAATCTAAGCTGCAAATGAGACTGGTTTTATCGTATTTTGAAAAGTGTCCAAGCAGTTCCTAATGTTGTTGATGTGAACAAAGACACTTTCATCAGAAAAGCAGCAAAAGAAACCAGGCACAAAGAAAATTCAGGAAGGGAGGAGGAAAAGCCAGCAAGTTGAAGCCAACCACCCACATATAGGCTAGAATGCTTTTCCATAATGACTGTGAACAAAAGGGCCTGGAAGAAGAGAGCACCTTTTAGTCCTATTTTCTTTCCCTCTCTCCCCCCTCCTTTTTTGCTGAAGTGTGACATTCTGGCTTGTGGCCAGAAATTCACATGCAGTTTTCCAACAAATTCATACCAGTTTGTCTTTCAATCTCGTAACTTTCTGAAAGATATAGTGGAAAAAAACATCAAATGACACAAAACGTGAGTAGAGAACTGCAAGTAAAAAATATTAAAAATTGTTTTGGAAATCCCTGTTTATTGTTACCTACTATTAATGAAATCCTCTGTGATCACCTGCACTTACAGATAGAGAAGTACAGTAGGAAAGAATCAATCTATTTGGCTAAAGAAAAAAACATCAACAGCAGTCAGGTATGTAACAGCACAAGTACAGGGGCACCTTCCACAAGATCAGGTTGCTCAAAGTCTCATTCAACCTGACCTTGAACACCTCCAGAGATGGGACATTCACAGCTTTTCTAGGCAACCTGTGACAGTGCCTCACCACCCTCACAGTAAAAAATATCCTCCTAACATCTAATCTGAATCTACCTTCTTTCACCTTCAAATAGTTTCCCCTTGTCTTATCACTGCACTCTCCAATAAAGGCCCCTTTCTCATCTTTGTTGTAGACTTCCTCTAAGTACTCGAAGGCTGCTAGAAGGTTGCCCTGGAACTTTCTCTTCTCTAGGCTAAACAAGCGCAACTCTCTTAGCGTGTCCTCACATGCATTTCAGGAATTTCTATTACTTTATATGAGCTCAGCACTGGTCTCCTTCTCTGACTACCTATTTGGTATTTGCATATTCCAGAATTTGTTTTTCCAGAAAGGAGCCCAGTTCACACTGCAGTCTGAGACCACTTCTGCAGTGCCACTCAGAGACCAGCTTGGGAGTGAGTTCTGGAGAATTGCACTGAAATGTCCCCCTGGTCCAGCTTATACCATCAGTATGGACAACTCTAGAAAAAAAGGGTAAAAATAAAGACCCATAATAGAAACAAGAATAGAAGGGCAAAATATAAAGACATTGACTACATGTAAAATGGAGAGAAGATCAAACATGGGGCTAGGAATTTAAATATTTCAGCTAGTCAAAATTTGCAAGAGATTTTTTATTTCCTTTTTGATTGTTTTTTGTATGATTTTTATGCAAAAGTTAGATTCTTATTATAATTAGCTGTCTTGCAAGTGCTTTCTATCTCCTTCCTCCATCTATTTTTGGAAGAAGAGCATATATAAAATATAACAGACATAGAAGGGAAAGAAGAGAACGAAGAGAGGCTGAGGGAGCTGGGGTTGTTTAGCTGGGTTTTTTTTGGCCTGGAGAAGAGAAGGCTCGGGGTGACCTCATCACTCTCTACAACTATCTGAAAGGAGGTTGTAGACAGATGGGTGTCGGACTCTTTTCCCAGGCAACCAGCAATAGAACAAGAGGGCACGAGCTTAGACTCTGCCAGGGAAGGTTTAGGTAGAATATCAGAAAAAAAGTAACCAGGCATTGGAACGGCCTGCCCAAAGAGGTGGTGGATTCACCATCCCTGGAGGTTTTTAAAATAAGACTGGATGTGGCACTTAGTGCCATGATCTAGTAATCATGATAGTGTTGGATTAAGGGCTGGACTTGATGATCTTGGAGGTCTCTTCCAACCCAGATTATTCTATGATCCTATGATTCTATGAAAAATATTTTTTTCCTGTGGAACATGAGAAGCTTTGTTTGTTTGTTTGTTTGTTTGTTTGTTTGCCCTGTGGAGGAGCTTGAGCCCTGTGGAGGAGCTGGAAGTTGCCTTGAAATCATTAGTCCTTGTGCAAGAGTGGAATCAGAGGGATTAAGGTCAGGTTTGATGGGGCTCTGAACAACCTGATCTAGTTAAAGGTGTCCCAGCTTGTTGCAGGGGTGTTGGACTGGATGAATTTCCTGGTCCCTTCCAACCCAAACCTTTCTATCCTTCTGTGATTTCTTCTCTTGAGCCTATTTTACATAGCAAAAATGGAAAAATGGGAGAGGAAAAGAAACCAGGAGGCAGAAGAACAACACAAATTTTATCTTGGGGTGAGGGGTGGGAACATAAGAAAAATTTGTAAATTTATATAGATTGAGACAAAGAGGTTTCCTTTTAAAAATTGTAGATCCTGTCCATGTTTTGAAACAACTGTTTTCATGTTTTAGCCAGTTTGGACTCCTCAAGTGAGTTTATTTTTTTGCAGATGCTTGATGAGAGGGGGAGAATACATTTTACTGAAATTCTTGTCTATGTCAGTAAGTATATTTCTTAATCCCTGTAAGAAAGTACTTAGAGGGCTGACTTTCTGTTGAACAGTATTGAATTGTATTAGTAGGTGACTTGCTAGAAATCTGAATGAACTTTCGCTATAGGTTCAGCAGGAGCTCAGTATGGTACCAAATTGTCCTCATTCATATCGATAATCTTTTTAGTATTTTCACAGTCAGGCTGGCAAGTGTCAGTGTGCCTAATTCTTCAGATATTTGTCCTTCAAACAGTACCATCTTGTCTTTCATATTATATCTTGTTATTTAAATGTGCATGAACCACTTGGTGACTCATACTCTTGAGTGACAGGATTAGGGAAATATTTACAATTTTAGTGCTGGTCTCATCAACTTCTGTGTGTTTAACATTATCATCATCTCAACAACCCATTTGCGTTTGTTTTAGAACAGTTACATATTCTCACACATAAATACATACGTATCAGTTTATATGATATGTGCTAAATGGTGTCTTGACAATGTTGTCCTTGTATGTCTGACTGCTGTATTTGCCATCGGTGTACTGAAATGCCCCTTTAGGGCTGATAGTATTGCATAAGTTTGGAAAAACTTTCTTACCTCCTTGAAAACTGGAATTTTATGTCCTCATCTATTATCTCTTTCTCTCAAAATCACATTGGCTTAGTTCTCAGATTGCCAACACTCAGTTCTAGGTTAGCAACTTTTAAATTCAGATATTTCACAGTATTGTTGAATTGGAAATTAAGAGTTTGTGGCAAATGAGGAAAGTAAAACTCATTCTCAAAATTTCCAAGGAGAACTAGCACTGCCAGGGTATTATATAACTTTCTTAAGTATATACAAGTTATCTAAGGTCACCTTTGCAAAAGAAGTCTGGCTATAAGAATGAGGTGATATGGTAAACAGTTGGAAAAAAAACCCAACAACTTGTGCAGTGTCTAAAGCTTGGCTATTAATGCATAACAACCTCATATATTCTATGTACTTGTATGATAAATTTTAACAGAACTAATTGCAAATTTAGACCGGAGAGCTCCATCCTCTCACAAGTTATTATCCATATATATAATTACTTGTATCCGGGAGAGCTATTATGATATGTGCTTTTTATTTTAGAACTCAAAGAAAGAAAAGAAGCTCATAGTCCATGCACCCATGCAGTTACAGAGCTTGGCAGAAATTACCATTATCCTGCCCCATGTATAGAGCTTTCACTGAGAGCTCCCTTCATTCAGTAAATGAAGATGAATGCTTATTGGGAAAAAAAAGGCTTGCTGTGATCAACTTCCCAAAAATAATCAGTGTGAGGCACGCAACCTGAACATTAGGGCTCTTAATGGTTGCTTTGGAGTGAACTGAGGAAGGCTAAGGATCCTTGGCTGCTTGCACTGAGTCATAACTTTTTAAACAAGGCCCTAAGTCAGAGCTATCAGTCCTGTGGTGCTGTTTTCCTGGCTCATGATAAGCTTGTCTCTTTCTATCCCAGGCTTGGGCCTGTGATTTAGCATAGCAATGACAGCAATTGCTAGCCCCTAAAACATCCTTGGCAACTCTCATCTAATACAAGTCACTTATTCTTTGTGAAAGATGAGTGAGTCATGCAAGTAACAGACAGCACATTAAGAGCACATTGTTAAAGTGTGCTTTAATTAGTTATGTGGCATATAATGATGTTGGGTCAAATAATAATTTAATTTTTGTACACTATCCTTTTTTTGTATGTTACTAGCGGACCACCCTCTATGATGAAGGATCTCCCAATAACATCAAGGATATTTACTGGAGAACATGAAGAAATTCATTATTCTTTTTCCACAATAGCTCTTTACGTGTTTTTAAAATCTTTTTTTTTGTGTTATATAAGAGACTTTGAAAGCTGTGGCTGAAACCTTTGTAAAATATCATTGGAAAAAAGAAAACAGATGCAAAACCCATGCCATAAAATTAAATGAGCTTTTTTAGACAAAGTATAACATACCACTTAGCTATTAATTTTTACTTCTACATCATAAAAGCCTGAGGCTATCCCTTTATATATCTCTAAGCTGGTTCCTGGAAGAGAAACCTTTGGTTTGTTTTTGTTATACCAAATA
Organism: Tapera naevia; assembly: GCA_033556795.1. NCBI lineage: Eukaryota > Metazoa > Chordata > Aves > Cuculiformes > Neomorphidae > Tapera > Tapera naevia. Next base: position 7,110,244 of record JAUMJJ010000172.1, on the reverse strand, counting down.
ATGTAATAGTGTCCTGATTTTAAAAAAGAAAATACAACACTCTAAAGTAGCTCCATATATGGGATGGATTTACCTTAAATAGTTAGTACAGTAGCACACAAGGAAAAGTGTTCTGCAAAAAAAATGAAAATGTCTCCCTCATAAAATCAACCTGTAAGCAGAAAAGTTGGCAATAAATTCTGAAGCTTAGCTCTTCAGATTTTTGAGCTGAAGTCCTTTCCAAGAACAGGACATTATTACCTTATAACCAGATCAAAAATAAGGATCAGCCCACTGAAATGAGGTGGTTATGTCTTTGATGTCAACAGGATTAGCTTTTTAATACATCAATTATTCTGCTGTTCACAATCACTTTATTTACAGCAATTTGGCAGGCTGAAGAGCAATGACGAAAGGATTTGGAGATAAACCTCCAAATGCATTGATTTCAGATTCTGTGTTAGATAAATTAGAAGCTGTCCGCATACGTTTGCACACTACATTCCTGTGACCCTGCAGAGAACCAGTGGTTTGAGCAGAACCCTGTAAAAATGTAAAAAATCACTCCCTTTAGAGACAATCACAGGGCCTGGGTCCTGGATAAAATGGACAAATCAGAATTATTGTATCTCCTTAGGAACTGAAGGTTCACATTTGGTCATTCTTGTCAGTGAACTTCAGTGTCAGGGATGGAATGGTGTGGAGGTGGACAATGTGACTTCAGAAGGGTTCTAAGAGGTGAAAATCAAGAAATTATAATACTTGAGTGGTGTTGGGAGTTCTCTTCCCCCAAGGGAGATGATAAGCCTAACTTCTTTCCAATGCAATTTTTATGGGACACATTTCTTTTTCTTCTTATATAATCCTTTGTGACCTGTCTCCTTGACAGGTGTCTGCATGTGAATGACTCTCCAACATTCAGACCTAGCACAATGATGAAAAGATGGATACTGACACTGTCAACATGAAAATCCAACTCCTGCCACGGTAATCTTCATATGTATTTACATACAAAGTTTGCCATTGTCTTCCACACTTTTATCAACCTGCTACACTAATAGTCTAGATTTTAATTTCTTTATAAATCAGCTTGAATTCTCATATTGTCACCCTATCTGCCTTAATGTGTGAAAGCAATAAAGAAGCTTCTTACTCTTACACACTGTTCTGTATTTGTTGCCTCTATGTCAAGAGATCCATTTTAGAGTATTTGCTTTGACACATAGAATGATTCATAAACTAAGCTGCAGTTATTTGATTGTTCACTCCTTATGTTTCTCCCTAAATGTGATACCATCAGGATCTGGTGATAGCAATACTCTCTTCCCAAGAACTATGGACTTGGATCCAATACTCCCACATGGTGAACTTTTCTTTTCAGTCTTTGAGATAATGCCCACATCAGTCATTGAAGAAGTTCGCTTTATTTCAAAGACTCAGGTATATGTTTATAGCACATATATCAGGTACCAGCTTAACAAAACTGTCAAATTCTTTTTATTAAAAACTAGGAATGATATCATCAAGGTTTCTGAAAATCTTTCTCAACATAGAGATATCCATCCCAACTAGACATTCTTCATTCTTCCAGTTTTATTCTTTTACATTTCCTCTTTGACTAACACTACAGCTAGTGTTTGAGGGTCAACAAGGCTGTTTTGCAGCTGTACAGGAGCACTTGAGTTAGAACTTTAAAAGTTCAGCATTTCAGTATCATCATTAATGCTGGTTTTTATCATTGCTGACATGAAATAATGAAGTACAAAACTAGACTTGTACTAACTCATATTAGTCAAAATGTCAGTTTGACTTATAAGTCTCATAATTTTCTCAATCCACAAATTAAGACATACCAGCAGCGTATTAAAACAGTTGAAAGTCAACTGAATAAATTAATTGAAGTACTCCTTGTCATGATACATTTTGCAGTTTTAGTGAAAGAAAAGCCATCTTGAAAGTCTCACTCCTCCACCCAGGTGTTCTCTCATATTAAGAAAAAAATTCCAGACTATATGTCCATAAAGGCAAGTCAGGCATGTAATACAGTCCTGCAGACACATCAATGGAAAGTGATCAACGTTTAAATCTTGATTTTTTTTCTTTGCGTATAGTTACAAAACCAGAGTGAAGATTAAGGCTGATATTCATTCTAGTAACTAATGATGCCTAATAACCCTCCTTTTCATCTGCAGATGGGCATAGTTTGGTTTTCTTTTCCAGGTCGTCAATCAAAGCAGGAACATAATTTAATGGACTCCAGTTAAATTTGGAAGAGCCTAACTCTGTCCGCTGAGTATATGGGAGACTGGCCTCTTAAATTAGACATCTAAAGACTGTATATCTCTGTTATATGAAATACTAGATTAATATAGAAGGACCGTATCACACAGAATAAGATTCCTGATACACAGTAGGGATATTGACACATAAAAATACTATTAAATTTGAATCCATGGATCAATAAGGACTCTGGTTGTTGGGCTGAGGAATTTTTACATTTACTATTAGTAAATAGTTCATTAGTATGATATAAATACAATATTAGTTCTCAACAAGTCTGTTCTGAATACATTTCCAAAGCATGTGGTGAGGCCAGTGGCACAACTTCAAGTCAATACATCACTCAGGAGTACTGAAAGAGACCTCTTATTCTATTATTACTCTCAAATGACACTACTCCAAAAGTTAGCTAATTAGCAGACAAGTATGACAATTTCGTCCTGTGATGGTTTCCTGTCTGTGAAAGGATATCAGTTTAAGTACTGGTTGCTATGATTTAGTATTGTATATCACAGAAGCGGGCTTCAAGGCGATTTGTGTTCTTGAGGACTTTAAGTGTTTTGCTGAATACTTTCCAAAGAGCCGGTCTATTAAAAAAAACATGTGGATATTGACTTGGCTCTAATACATGCAGCAGTTGTAAATTCTTGATATTTATATTTGTTAGACAAAAGACGGATGACTAAGCTCAGTACAAAATAAGAACTGACACAAGCATAAAACTCAAGCGAAAAGCAAGATAGTCTACTTCCTTTAGGCCAGAAGTTCTATGCACTTGGTAATGAGGGAGAAATAGCAAAGGATGGTAGAATGAAAGATGATCTTGAGAATCATGCAGCAAAACTAGACTGAATGTTTTTAAAGAAAATAGGAGCTGCATGAGGGAAATGGAAATCAGGTGGCAAGAAATACAACTTGGAAAAAGATAGTGATAAGAAAAGGTACCTTTATCAAGAAGCTTCCAAGTGGTAGTACAGATTATTTTGTCCTCCTGGCTTGGTTGGAAAGATGAGTGCATTGACTGTCGATACTGAGCGATAGCTTTTGTACTTTGTCAACAACGAACAAATTTGTATTTCTATGTCAATCATTGTTAAATATAGCAAGTTCACTAAAAATAAATCATCCGATTTTACTGTGAATAAAATCCTATCAACTATACCAAAAACAACACTGAGTTGCTATTAAGTTTCATAAAAATTATCAAGTTTCTCTTAACAGTGAATTTGAAAAACAAAATTAACTTTTAAACAAAAGAGCAGCTGAACATAAATTATACCTCTTTCCTGCCTTCTCTTCACAGATGTCCCTCCCAGTATTTCGTTAACAGAATTATGTAATTTGTGTTTGTAGAAAATTTCATGACAAATTGTGTCCTCTATTTAATCAGTTGGGGTTTATAACAGTGATTTAGACCTAATAATTGTTCACTACATATTTTATAATGCATTATTATATATTATATTATATTATATAATACATTATAAAATAGGTATTTTATAATACTTTTAAAAGAAGTAATTAACTGCATGAATAAATGGCATTAATATTCTTATTTCAGATATGTGAATTCTGATAGCTTTAATTTTGTGGATGTCCCCAAAAAAAAAGTGTTCTCTTGTTTCTTTACTTGACTTCGTTTGGTTTCTAAACTGACTTGGAACCAAAAGTGAAGCTTTGCCAGTGTTACTAATTTACTTTGAGTCCAAGCCACTAAATATCACAATTTCTGTACAATTTTTGTACAATAACTTTTGCTAGATTTAGATTTATTTGTCTGGTAATCTTGATTCATTATTTTTATGTTAATAAATTTATTATCTAACCAAGGAGATGAAAGAGACTGCATGAGTCAGTACAATTAGAAGTGGCCTAAAACATCATATTCTGAAATCTTGACATGGTCTTTTCTGTGCTGTGTTTTAACAATCGTTTTTCAACAAACAGTCCATCCTCAGTTGCAATTAGTGTCCATAAAAGAGAGAATCTAAAAAGGCAGACATGAACATGATACTAAAAAAATGGATCTTCTTTGCTGTTTATTGTGGAATACTAAAAACGATGTACTGGTTTTCAAAAATTCACTTAGCACTGAAAATTTGTTTATTTTTGCTTTTTCTTATAGGTAATACTAATCTTTGGGCTCTTTACTTGGTAGCTGTCAGAGCTGGAAAGTCTGTTTACACACTTCTTATTATCTGATAACCATAAAATTCTGTTGCTCTTTTTTTCAATGACTTCCCTCAAAACTTAGTTTTTCTAGAGCTGACCAGATATGTGCTTTCATGATAACTATCATTTAACCCAATAGAACCTATTTTGCCTCTTTTCTCCTATAAAGCAGCTTGTACAAAAAAAAAAATCTCTTTAGTTTTCTCTGCTAGAAAGCAGATGAGGTTTGGCAAATAGAGGTTGCCAACAATCCTTTGAGTAGTTTTAGCAGTGATCAAATGCCCAAATACAATTATTTTTAATGTAATCATATGGGAGTTGAACATATAAGTGAGTGGGACCAAACGCTGGTCTCCTTGTGTGCAGTCAAACCCGAAGGCAAGGATAGATTCTGAAACTGTAAGTCTGAAGTGTCCAGTTTGCACAGAGCAGTTTTTCACATTGAACACAGAGATAAATTATGTAGCTCCGTCCACATTTATCTAGGGTTGCTGAATATCTGGAACCCCATCCAATTCAGCTCGTATAGCTCTTTGTGCCTAATAAAGATTGTTTGACTAATTTTCTTTATTTTTCCAACCTTTGGCCTTTATTCAAAAAAATACTTAAGCCTCCTTGAATGTAGTTGAAGCCAGTTGACATGCTAAATTTTCGCCTGCTGAAGTTTTTTGTCTTTTTGAGACCACGGTACAATAATAAATATGAGTAGTAAAAATCATTAGTAATGCGTCAATTAGCAGCAGCATGAAGAGTAAACTGACAGAATTTGTTGTTCCTGACACCTTTGATTTTTTCCCCAGATGCTGGTTTTGTGACATTATTCAGTCTACTGGATATTTCCAATTAAAGAAGCAGTCAAATAAGGTAGAAAGACTGTTTGCTAATGTCTGACAATCAGCCATACACAAAGCCTACCGAAAATAAAGTGGCTTTCATTATTTCCAGTAGACACTGAAAGTTACAGGATTGAAGAAATTGATTCAAATTCTTTAGGATCTCACTCCAAGTGCATATAATAAATCAAACCATAAGTGGCATCAGCTTCACTGAAATGCCACAATTGCAGAAGTGTATGTGCTTAACCATTGGCAATTTGTTTTTTCAGGGGGAATTTCAGGTATGTGATGGAATTCCAGCTACTTGTATAGAGTCCAGCCACATGGTCATAGATAGCATTTTGTGGCATGTAAACTTTGGGTAACCAAGATTTGGTTATAAAATAACATAACACTCCATACTTGGAAATTTTTTAAAGTTGAGTGGTTCTTTTTATTCTCAATATATCAACTTTCTAATGGCTTTTCAACAGTTTGAGCCATTTTCTAAAATTACCACAGCTGCTTCACATTAGTTATGGGGTTTTGTTGCTAGGAGGCCTTTTGCTTGCTAAGCATTACTACATCTTTAAACTAGATTCTTTTTGTTGTTGGTTGTGTATTCACAGTGAAGCACTAGTATGAAATAAGATCTGATATAACTTCTTCCTCCAAACTCGTTCAAAGGGTGCCTGAACTTTCGAACTGCTAAAAGCATTGTTGTTGTCTTAGGTGATGCTGCCTCAGCCGTATTAACTAAGCAAGATGCTTTTTTGAAGCCTCCAGCACGCATTGCATTTTCCCTGCCATTTTTCATTGCACATCAAAGATGACTGTATTTTGTATTTGTTTTACAGTTTTTGGCTGTAATCATGATTCCATTAACAAACATATTTTAAAATAGAATCCAGGAACTTCATCAGTTCACAAGAAATTCAAGGTTGCTTGCACGAGAAGCTACAGCACATACCTAAGAATGAGAAGATTTGGTGGGCTCAGTTCACTCCAGTTCGCCATGCAGTCGCTTAAGTTAAAGGGGTATATATAACATATTCAGTGCTACCAACTCGGTCTGATAGATAGTTTCACTGTTTAGACCATGAGTAAAAAAGGTGAAATACCAACAACCTTGTCCCAGAAGGAGCAATTGAAGGATAGGGTCAGTGTAGAATAATGGGAGACAAAGAGGGAGAAATATGTGATAGATGGAAATGGATAAGGATTTGCAAGAATACTTGCATCAGGAATGTAATCAGGAGCATGCCCATCCTAAAAGAGAGAGTGAATCAAGATATGTACCTGAACAATCCCCAGAGGCTGAACTGATCTTTTCTTTCATTACAACCCAACGCCTTTACTTGAGCTGGGTAAGGGCAGTGATTTTCAGCTGAAAAAAATGGATGATGTGTGAGGCAAAGACGTTGGGATGCCAGCTCTCCATTCAGGAGGTGGAAAGTAGAAGAAGACAAGTGATCTATGGACAGATTTGCAGAATTCCTTCTTGGACAGGAAAAGGAACTGCACATGGGGCTTCTCTAGATAACATTTCCCACTAGAAAGTGGAATGTGTTGGTAAAATTACAATTATTGTAATGCTGGGGCTTTTATTTATTGTCAGTTGTTACATCATACCACTGAAGAACTGGCTTTCTAGTTCCAGAGCCACAGCACAAAGTTCACGTCCTTACCTTGTTCCTTTTCTTTCCCATTCAATGCTTCTTGAGTAATTGATTGGTAACAAAGGATTAATGGTCAGGTAGCCGGGGAACAGCAACAGCCATAAACAGAGTATTTGAGAGGAATGTCCTCTGGTATCGGTAGTCAGAGTAGGAAGAAAGCTTCAATGTAATTCAGAATAATTTGAGGTCATAGTGTGATTAGGAAATAAGATGTATAGGAATTAAACAAAAGCAAGAAAAATCAGTGGTAATTATGAGGAGGGAATGGAGCAAATTGAGCCCTTATGCCCCTATTTTCAGTTTTGCCAAATGAACAAAACCAAAGGATGAGAGAAATCACTTTTTATCTGCAGTCTTAAGAATCCAGATCTAGCATTTAACTACCATATTGCTTGCTGCTGAAGCATTGATCTTGATAAAGAATTTCAAAGGTTTGACATGAAAGGAAAAGGAAACAAAATGAAGTGTGAAAATAGAACATCATAGAATCATAAGATCGTTTAGGTTGGAATAGACCTTTAAGATCATCAGGTCCAACCTTTAACCAAACACTGCCAAGTTCACCAGTAAACTGTGTCCCTAAGCACTACATCTACACACCTTTTAAACACCACCGGGGGTGGTGACTCCACCACAGTGCAAATGGCGAAGAACTTTCCAGTTCTTCCCTGGGAAGATTGTTCCAATACTTGACAACCCTTTCAGTGAGGAAATTTTTCCGGAAATCCAGTCTAAACCTCTCCTGGCACAACTTGAGTCCATTTGCTCTCATCCTGTCACTACTTATTTGGGAGAAGAGACCAACATCCATCCAGCTGCAACTTTGTTTCAGATAGCTATAGAGAGCAATAAGGTCTCCCCTCAGCCTCCTCTTGTCCAAACTAAACAACATCCATTTCTTTAGCTGCTCCTCATAACACTTGTTCTCCAAACCCTTCACCAGCTTCATTGCCCTTCTTTGTACACAGTCCAGCATCCCAATGTCCTTCTTGTAGTGAAGGGCCCAAAACTGAACACAGTATTTGAGGTGCAGCCTCACCAGCCAAGAGTACAGGGGGATGATCACTTCCCTGGTCCTGTTGGCCACACCATTTCTGATATAAGCCAGGATGCTATTTGCCTTCTTGGCCACCTGGACACACTGCTGGCTCATGTTCAGCCAGCTGTTGACAAGCATCCTCAGGTCATTTTCCTCCAGGCAGCTTTCCAGCCACTCTTCCACAAGTCTGTAGCTTTGCATGGGGTTGTTGTGGCCCAAGTGCAGGACCCAGCACTCGGTCTTGTTAAACCTCATGTAACTTACCTGGTTCCATCAATCCAGCCTGTCCAGCATTCCTCTGCAGAGTCTTCCTTCCTTCATTCATTCAGATGGACAATCTCACACAACTTGGTGTTGTCTGCGATCTTACTGAGGGTGCACTCGATTTCCTTGTCCAGACCATTGCAAAGACATTAAGCAGAACCAGCCCAACACTGAGTCCTGGGCAACAACACTTTTGTCTGGCTGCCAACTACATATAAGTACATTCACCAAAATATAATTACTACCTTTTAATTACAAAGGAAAGATTCAGGTTAGATACGAAGGAAGACTCTCTAGTTGTAAAGACTTTGAAGCATATTGCTTAGAGGTGGAGCAGAGTCTCCACCATTTGAGGTTTCCCAGAATAATTTTGACCAACAGCTTTTGGTGACAGTGTTGTAGCAGATCCTGCCTTGCAGGTGAGAAACAGTCTTCTTCAACAGCACATGATACTGTCTCAGCCCCTAAACAGAACTTCTTATAGTCCAGGAAGAGAAATGCTTAAAAGAGACTCCAAAACCTACAGGTTTTTGCAGTTGTCACTTATCTAGAAAGGATGTCACTATTAGGGTGATCTCAAGCGTTGCTATAAGGATAACCCATGCATGTAAACATGAGTTAAGAATATTCATGGCAATTAATTCCAGGTACTACATGCAACTGAATGCAGTGGAGTAGGTATAATTGATGTAAAATTATAAAGTCAAAGCATATAATAGTTCTCAGAAATCTGAAAGGAAATATTTGACATTAAGTAGAGCTTTTCTGTTTAAATACTATATTCACTATGTTTGTGGGAAGAAAGTGGTAAAATCTTTACTGTTCTCTTGAAAAAAATAGGCTGTTGCTAATAGTAAATAAGAATCCACTGGATGAATTACATAATAGTTGGCTACACTATGATACGGGATGTTGAAATACGTTCTCAAGATTGATCTAACCTGGAATAACATTTCAACCGCTAGGGAACATGATATTTTTGCAAAAATAGACTTGTGATTCAAATAATAATATTTCCACAGTATTATTTATTTGTTATGTCTGACAGTGTGTTTGGCCCTGTAGAAGATAAGCTAAAAAGTTTTCCTGCCCTGAGACTACACAGCCTTAGGCCCCAGTTCTAGAAAGATTTATGTTTGAATAACTTCAGTAATCTCAATGGGATTTAAGCATAATACTAAATTTACAAAATTGGTGCACATGGCCACAGTGTGGGATTAGAGTCCAGAACATGGAAGGAAGCATGTAGCATGGCATTAGTAGTTATTTGACCCACATCATAAGTATTTTAAGTACATTGAAAGGGTTGCTTTTCTGCTTCAAGGAAAATATTTTCCAAAACCAAATAATCTGTAAATCAGTAAAAAGAGGGACCATGAAATGGAGTAACCCTTAAAAGTAACCCTTGGTTTTAACCTAACCTATCATCTCATCTGTTAAATGCTGTTCAAACATCTGATAGTTTTATTGGTAATCATACCACTCAAGCAGCATGCATTACTAAGCCGGACAGGAGAGCTCATTGATCTGGATGCTGTGAGACTAACTTACTTGAAGGTTTTTAAGAATCTAATTCCTATTCTACTGACACTGACTGCCTACACTGGAAGACTGAAGCAGTGTACAACCATTTTTAGTGTTAGAAAAAATGTCTAAGATGGCTTTTAGCATTTTTAACACTCAGGTATATCCATGTTCATCCATAAGAGTTCATAAAATATCAAAAATTAAAATTTCTTTTTTATTTTTTTTCTCTAGTCTAACTGAACTTGAAAATTTCTCCATTGTTATTAAGTCCATTGGAAAAAGACTTAGAAATAACTGCATATCGTGGCTCAAATTATCAGTAATCTGAGTAACATTTTTAAAACTATGCATGAATAATTATAGTATCAACCATACTCATATATATTTGAATTGTGAAGATTTCCTTCATGGTTGTTGTGGCTTAACCTGAGCCAACAACTAAGTAGTACCACACAGCCACTTGTTCACCTCACCCAGTGGCAGGAGGAGAGAATTTGAAGGGCAAAAGGGAAGTAACTCATGAATTGAGATAAAGACAATTGCTGGTAAATGGGAAAACTATATTACTTCTCCTTGTCTGTATGGAATTCAATTTCTAATTGCAAAATAAATAAACAAAGAAACACGTTTTGACACTCTTTGTTCCACTAGTTACAGCAATTACTGTGAGGAAATCTGAAGCTATCAAAATAATAGAATCAATTGTTATCTCATAATTTGTAGCCATTTTTACTGGCCTCTGTAAAAGACGGGATTAAAACTGCCTGTAACTCATTATTTTATCTTAGTAGCAATGTTACCTTTCCTTCTTCCTCAAGAATGACCTGCGTAGCTTTAATTTTTACAGCTTTGAGACTGCAGATAGCCAATAGTACTTTTGACCAAAATACAAGGTATAGGACTGGGGAAATTTTATATATATATGTATTTTTTACAGAAGTAAGGAGTATGAAAGTTCTAAACTCAGAAAGCATCTTTCTACTCTACAATTACTTCTAAGCTCCAGGACAATCCATTGTATGAACGTCAGAATGGAAAGAACTAACTTACATTAATTTAGTGCAAAATACATGTGCTCACCTTCTACAACTCCATTCCCAAAATTTCTTCTTTACTTAGGTTAATGGAGAAAATGAAGGTCTACAAAACTGAAGTGTTTGATCTTCTTTTCAGACAATAATAAATATGGTAACAGAAACTGAAAAGATTATATATAGTCATGACTGATATCACTGTGTGGCACTGGCATCCCACAGAGAGGGACTTGGATTTCTCTGTGGTAAGTGCTGTCAACTGGGGAACAATGGGATCACCTTCTTCTCCAAGGGAGAGCTGGAGAGTCTGCAAGACTGAAAAGCATCATATGGTCACTTAAACTGACAAATAAGTTGGAAAAGCATCATTGCTTGTTAGATTTTAAAGTAAGAATGTTATTACATGAAGCGACTAAAGGGAAGACCAAAATGGTGAATTACTAGGCAGAAGTTGTCTTTCATGACGTAGGAACGAAGCTGAAAATATAAGCCAAAAAGTGTGAAAAGGTACCTTTTCGTGTTTCCATGCCATTGTTGTTCATTTGTCCCTATAAAGAAACTTTCCTTTTAGATGGTACTATGTAGGCAAAAATTAAAACCAGAGCTTTAAAAGACAAAATTCCAGCTCACTACTTTTTAATAGTACCCTTACTGTCACTGTTTACATTGTTTAAGAACTTTCAGCTATTAGCATTCGGTTTAACTGAAATGAGAATGAATCCTGTTTAAGCAGCTTTCCAGTCTGCATGAAAAAAAACAAGATAGACTCTTTTTCTAATATATCATGCTAAGAAAACATGTTGAATGCATACCATATTTGAGCTGAACTCAAAAAAAAATGTGTCATATACTTTTATGTTCTTTGGTTTTCAAGAAACCACAAAACATTCTCTGAGGTTTTGTTGCTGTTGTTTTTTCAAAAGTTAAATGTCCACAGCAGTATTTTTTCATGGAAATTACTTCTAACAATCACAAAGTTAGAGATTCCAGACCTTGTGCATTACTGTTTGAGAAGAGTAACCAAATTATTTTAGAAAGCACACCTACCCAGCGAAGCTTTTCCACCAAATAGCAAAATGTTTACTCTTCACTCTTAACTCTGGGTTAATAGATGCTAGAGGAGAAGAAATGTGTTTTATGCACGAGGAAAACAGTATATTAACATTCTGTTTGTTGCCTTCTTGTCGAGTACAGCACCAGTATAGTATGAAAATTGTCTTAGTAACTTTCTCACTATTCTCCATGTCAAACGGCCACTGGCCTGTAAATTGATGGTTCATAGGCTAAAAGCAGGAAAACTCCTAGTTTCCTACATTTTGTTGGTGAAACTGATACAAGCGTGAGCACAAGTTTCTTATTTCAAAGAAGCTGAGATTTAATTAGGTTCTGTAATAAATCTAAATAGATCCCTACAGCTGAATTCGGATGAAAGAAAATAACAAAACAGCTCACAATGAGTTATCACTACTGTAAACTATTTTCCCTGCAAAGCAAGCTTTCAGGAAAATTTCTTTATCCTAACGTAAAACCAGTTTATTGTACTGATTTGCATTGTTTCTGTAGTGATACAAGCCCACAGAAGAGTAGAACCTTGCTGCTACAATGGGAACCCAGTGTAAACCTGGAACGACAAGAGATTTAGCAGCTTACTTAAGATGTTTTTCTTGTCTAAAGGTGCTCTCTTGAGACAGTCATTCTTAATTAATTTCTGTAAATGGTGTAAAATTTTAAGTAAAAATTTTCACAAGAATTCATGACAAAGAATGAGCTATTCAAGGAGAGCAATTAAGACTGAGAAACTACTAATGTAATCTTTAGAAATATTCTCAAGAACTGATATAGTAGGACACTGGTTTCACATCAAAAGAAATAAATTTTGTTGCCAGATAATAGAAACAAGATCCTACATAATAAGTCTTCTAAACTTATGACCATGAACTAGAGACTGTAATGAAAGAGTAAAACAAATGTAATTTCTCAAAGCGTTGTCTTTTCCAGTCAGTCAAAACCACAAGCTGCCAGCTTTTGAAAAACATATAAGAGATACAGCCTTCAGAGAGGGGAGGGGAAAAGATCAGGAAGAGGAGTATAGCCCAAAATCTAGACAAATAAAATTTAAAGAATTTCTGGTAAAGGCAAGGTAATAAAAATATTAATTGAATGTTCATTCAACCTCTTCATGACTGCCTTTAAACAGACTCCAAACAACAAAGGAGTTAAATGACAAAAGTATTCAACGTTTCAAGCTACCTTGAAAAGATATTTCTATGACAGATGTAAATTAACCACCTGAAAATCTAGCATACTTGAAGCCACTTTGCTTCATTTGTAATCACCCACACTTTTAAAATTAAAACACTGTGTGGAAGTTATATAATCCTGAAATATTATTTTTATCCCTCTTACAATGGTCACATGTGTGCACGTTATTTATTTTTAGTGCACAGTCTGTTTGGGAGGTTTTTTTGACATTAAATATGTGGAATAAACATTAATAAGTTTTTGCATAGAATTATAAACAGCTATTTAACATCTCATTATTCTTATACCCCTGAAACACTTAAACTCTTCCTAAAACATTATTTACCCTCTCGAGAAGGGCTGGAGCAGGGCATCCTTGCCCTCATACGCTAATACATCATAGTGAAAAATTATACCTTTTCTACGACAGTAATTCTACCAAAAAAAAATAGATAAAAAAACAGAAAAAAAACCAAATTGTTCTCTATTTTCTTTATTTCCTATTTCATATAGGACTGAAGTTTACATTATTTTTTAATTATGTAGTGATTTATCAAAGAAGATGTGGAACTTCTTTTTCTTTAACTTCAAAGTCATAACATGATCCCACTGAAGTTAATAGGATAATTCCCACTGAATGCAGGACATCAGGGCTAAAATTATCGGAGGCATTTATGACTCAATATGGGAGCAAAAGATGAGTTGGCTGATAGTTGGCAGGTAGATCTCAATCTACCCTGGACTTGGCTGAAGACAGAGTGGTCTGTGAGTAGGACAGAGGGTGTAGTGGGTAGCCAAAGCACAAATAAAATTATTTAGTTGCTTGATCTTAATTTACGATAAAGTTAAATATTTTTAATTAATGTAAATACTGTGGGATTTTTGGACTCTGTTATCAGCTAAAAATAAATGACATCTTCAAATTCTGTTTGCAATAACTAGTTTCACTGGATGATCAAAGGGAGACAGTTATGCTATTTTGTTCCTTTATAAAGAGTTTGATTGGAAGAAAATGTTGACATTTTGTCATTAAATATTTTAATGGAACACTAAATTCTGTTGCATAACAGAAGAAATTACAAGCTGGAGTTCAACTGTGATGAGTTAAGTGTGTTTCATAAATGAATAAGCATGATGAAAATACCATATTTGGGTAATAATTATATTTTGATGGTGATACATCCCATATTACATTTCTTAATAAACTAGTGACATCTCCAAGTTAACTGCATATTTTTAAAGTAATTTCTTAAGACTAAAAGGTAAATGCTGATCTGCCTGTTGGCAGAGCTGGTGTTGGATAAGATAATATATAATGCCAAATTTTTTTTGGAACATAACTAATAGATAATCCAAATCCTTGCCCTCAAAACAGTCCGATAGTATTGAAAAAGTGTTGACTACCTACATTCTAGAGATCAGGTTTCTCTGATAACTCTGGGTTTCCCTTATCATTTCTCTTTCAAAGTTTTAGCACAGAGGAGGAAAAATAAATGTGGTATCTATGAGCTAAGACTACCAGTCTCCCCTTTAATTCAAGGGTCCAGATGATGATAGGCCAGTAATAACCTACAGAAGCCAGAAGTGCAAGCAATTATATGATTTGTTACATAACTTGCGTTATACTTTATTGTCTCACTGTGCATATCTTCCTATTGACTACTACAAGCACAGGGTTCCTATACTTCTCCTTGCAAGTAAAATCAGTAGATATGCCAGAATTTTATGATTTCCCTAGCAATATATTACTCTAGAATTTAGCTTGAAGATACGTACAATAACTTCAATTTCTCCTATTGAGTGTAGACATAAATGTTTGAGAGTCCCCAGGGATGGTGAAAGACACTGGAAGGAAACACAATCCCTATGAAGATGATAAAAGTATTGCAGATCAGCCAACATAGATAAAAAATAACTTGAAAGAAAGACCCTGTTCTATAGTGTTCTTTGAGAGGTATCCTAAGCACTTCTTATGTCAGCTATCTAGCCAGGTAGTGGAAAGCAGACTCATGTCATCCAGACGCAGCAACTAAATAAAGATTTCATCCAGAATATCTGTCATTTCATTGTAGTGCTTAGTGGAGAAATTTATTTCCATAACGTTGAATAAACATTCTCCTTGCATTTGGCTTCATGACATTCACAAATATAAATTCAGCAGCTTTTATCCACTTTCCCTGAAGGCTAATCTCGAGGATGGAGGACAAGTGTCTTCAACTTTGAGGGATACAGTTTCCTGGGTAGTCCAGGGCAGGAGACAGTCTGTTGTGTTGTTCAGTGACAGGCAGCTGGGCTTCCAGACTCCTCTCATCGCAATTCACAAGCCAGGATTCAGGCAAAGGAGCAGGAAAGAAGTCAAGTAATTTTCAAAACTCACTAGGGATTTATCAGAATTCTTTCAACTCAAGCAAACTATAGGAAATTATATTCCACTTTCAATCAATCAGCAATTCTTATTGAAAAAACACTTTCAATGTATGTAAGTGTATGTTGAAATAAAAAATAATGGAAATTTTTTAAAAAGTTAAAAACCACCTAAGTTTAAACAACACTTCACTACTTCTGGAAACTTCATTCCAGGTTCAAATTTTAATAAAACTAGGATGTGCAAAACTCAAGTTTTTCCTTGCAGACTTAAACTCTCTGCAGTGAAAAACTGTGAAGAAAGTATATGTTAAAAAGTTAAGTAATGCAAGCATGTGACATTTATTTAACTATTTCACCAGGTCTCTTAATGAAAAATAATTAAAATATTACTTTCCTCAGTAAGCTTAATTTATTTCAGGTACCTTAAATAACTACACTTATTTTCATATGGCTAGCTTTAAAGATAAAAAACTTAGCATTTTTCTTGGCTAGCTGACATGGTTCAGCCTGCAACAATCTTAACTCCAGCAGGACTTTATTGTGGGTTAATCAGCTCAGGATAACTTAGTCTGGGTGAAGATAATCTTATCTTCCTCTTTAAAATTTGCAGCTTATGGGTTTCTGACTGAGAAAGGAAGCTCAGAGATCCTCGCACCAGGATGCTGCTTTGGAGAAAGTCTGTTCATCAGTAAACAGAAGAATTTTAATCATCTCTCAGTAGAGAGAAAATCTATGAACATTAGTGCTTGAGTTAATAGTATAATAGAAATTAGAGGAGAAATTGAACCCTTTCTACTTTGAGAGGCTCTAGTACAAACTGGGAATGAACTGAAGTTGCAAGTTTTGAGAGGAGGGGAAATATACTTCATAGGAGCCATTTATCTCAAATGTCTTACTCCCTGAAGATCTCTTAATACTGAGTTACAAGATCCCCATCTGACTTTTGGCTTGACTTGAAGTTGCAGCAACAAAACCTTCCTTTTGAAGCCACAGTTAACTCTCTGAATCATTGCATAAATGTAGACATGTGACCTCAAGGAATGGTTTAAAGTTGTTGCTTAGGTGAAGAACACACTGCCTCTACAGACATGCTGGGAGTCAGTGATGCACAGGCTGGAAGTCTTCTGATTTGAATTGGAAACCGAATCTGTTAGCTTCCTAAAAAGAAATGCTGTGTGTAGACTTGCCCATTGAATGACTTCACTAAAACGCTAAACTAATATAATCAGAAACATTTAGCTATATTTTTTTCAGAGCTCGTTCATAGTACAAGCTTCTCAATTATAAATGTGTTTTGCATTTGTATAAGGTTTGAAATAATTAGGCCTGGTCTTAATCATTCCATGCAACAACAAGTTTGTTTATTGCCTTAAAGAACTTTTAAAGAAATATAATTGTTCGATTGAGTTACTGTATGTTCTTTAATCACACAGAGGGAGAGAGAATTAATCAAATTAGTTTCTTATAATAATACAGAAAACTTGTTCATGGCCATGGAATTTCATGATTGCTTTGGAGGAGCTTTTGAGACTCAGGTGCTGAAGATTCACATTTGATGTGCACTAACTGGCTCTCCTACTACTGAGCACTAGATGGGTAAAGAGAAGGTCTTCTGCATTCACTGATATTTACAGCTCAAACCCGGACCTTTGAGCATCAAAGTCACCAAAAAGATATCCATTAGCATCAGTTCTGCATTTGTTTCTGACCTTCGTAACTCGAGAACAGTGCATTTTAGTTAAAGGTGTTAGACAGAAGGGCAACAAAAACGGCTAAGAAGACAGGACCCTTAAAAGGGCAAGACTTTCAAAAGACTAGGAATCTCCAATGTAGAGGAAAAAGAACCCTAAAGAATATATTTCAGGTTCAAAGTCACTAATCTTTTGTAAGTTAAGAAGAGACATTTTATTCAACGGCTGTCTCTGGATAAGAATAAGAGACCTCCATGAAATTTATATAAGGTTGATTTAAAACAGATAAAAAGTACTTCCTTTCTCAGCAAGTGGGGAAATTTGGAGATCCTATTGTCAAAAGAGGTTGTGGAAGCAGGCAGTAGAAGAACATTCGACAAATGCATTAGAGGAAAACAGGTGCATAGAAGGATTATAGAATGACTAGAAAGAATGTTGTCTCTAATATCCCAAATGCATCAATCATCGACGATAGGAGAACACAAGAGAAAAGGATTGTGTGAAAGGACCAGCCTTGCACTCTGTCCTTGAACTTCCCATACTGCCATTTTTCAAGACAGAACACAGGGCTAGGTAGACCATAAGCCTAAGTCCGTATGGCCCTTCTTATATTCAGCTAGCCTTGAGGTTCTTTGGGTTATCACTGAGAGGGCGTGATTGTGGAACTAAGCATGAGAGAGATGAGTAAGGCTTCCAGCACCCTTTTGAGTTTTGTCTAGTCTGTGTCAAATCTATGGAGGTTCTGACTGGATATTAGGAAGAATTTCTTTACCGAAAGGGTTGTCAGGCACTGGCACAGCCGCCGAGGGAGGTGGTTGAGTCACCATCCCTGGAGGTATTTAAAAAAAAGGGTAGATGAGTTTTTGAGGGACATGATTTAGCAGATGATGGGTGCGGTTGGACTCGATGATCTCAGAGGTCTTTTCCAAATGGAAGATTCTATGATTCTATTAAATCTGTAACTTGCAATGTTTTGTATAATTTTTAGACATGCACATCTTCAAAGACTGGACCAAACTTTCAAGAAAAAAATGTACTGATTCCTCTATAATTACACTTTAGTAGTCTCAAGAGAAGAACTTCTCAATGGGCAGAGGTGAGATGCATTTGTAAAGAAGCAAGGCTAGACAAGCAAGGCTAAACTTTTACCTTTCAACTCTACTCCAGCAGAAGTTATACTCCTGTGTCCACAATTAGTGCTCTAGTTGCTAAATTAGCCTTTCTTTGAAATGGTCAGTCATACTTAATGTCTTGGAAGTGAGACTAGTTTCTGAGACCTAAATATGCACGTTCCGGCCTGAGGATCTTTTAAAAAAAACCCATCTTTTGATCTGGTAGTGAAATATTGTCATTGGAGGAGGCCTAAATCTGGTCAGATGATCTGTATTTTCAGCCCAGTTCTGGCACAATTTCAGCTGGCAAGTTTAATAATTCAGAGAAAATTCCTTGAGACTGTCTGATTAATGGGAAAAAAAGTTTATCCATTGAAGTAATCTTTTCAAAGAGCAATCTAAGTATAACATGATAAAGCTTGTCTGTAGGTGAGATTAGGCTGATGGACTTTCTATCTCCTGGATCCACATCCATTTCACAAATCTGTGTGTACAGTTTAGTACAGCAGGGAGCAAAAATCTTGTTGCTGCTCAAGCACACTCATCTGGTGCAAAGAGCAGACAAAGATTTCAACCCCTTTTAAGTTTTGAATATGTCTGTTTCCAAGATAAGGAACGTAAGGTTCACAAGTTGCGTAAGGCTTTCCACTCTGGGGGCCTCAGTGTTGGAACTCTTCCTGCCAGGGAACACGGTCGTGGTTGGCCTAGATCTGCTTCAGTTTTGTATGAATGCTTTGCTTGCATTGAGTACAAAACACAGAAAATAACTGTACCTCTGCCAGGACACACCTGCTATACTCAGGTCTGTGATGCGGTGGCAGATACAGCAGCGATACAAATTATTTTGAATAAGGAATAGGCTAAATGGATTAAATGTAGACTTTTTCCATGAGCACAAACAAAATTGTAGCATTTGTTAATCTCTGTAACACCACTGTTCCTGGAAATAGATTCATATCCTGCCCAAACTCTCCCACTCTAAGTGAATTTCTCTGTCTCTGAGTCCATCCCCTAAAACACTTCTTTAAATGTTAATGATTCCACAGGATTCCTTGTTTTTCTATTTTGCATCCATTGTAACACCAGTCAATTAAAGAAACACGGATAATGGATCCTTTATCACCAATTCAAAACACCCTTTCCATTCTCCTTTGTGGAACCATTTAGCCTGTGTCTCTGGTATTGTTTCTCTCTGTTCAGCCAGCTTATCCAATCTTGGCCATTTCCTGCACTATAATCTTCCATGTTTATGACTCTTGGAGGGCCTGCCTTTCATTTTTATTGCCCCACCTACTGGAAAATTCTTTGCTCATTATTTTATTTTAAAACTTCCAAATTTTCAGTAGTCTGACTTATTTCCTTTCTGCTTATGAAGTGTTGTGAATGCAAAAAAAAAAAAAAGTATGAAAGAAATGGTAGTCTATTTGTACTGATACTCATGAATTTAAATCTATGTTACAAACGAATCTGAGCTCCAAAATATAGCAAATAAAGATGTATGGAAAAAGTAATCCACTCTCTCTTCATCATGGAAATACCAAGTCACTGTACATTCACAAGAGGATTTTACTTCAAAGTTGCATGTCATGCAAAAGAATGAGTTGTTAGCTATGACATTCAAAAAAAGGATTACTGTGAACTTATTTTAAGAGTTAACCTTATTTCTGTTACTCATGGTGACTCATTGGTTATGACATTTGAGTCAGAAACATACCATATAGAGATAACTGCTCAGAGCATTATTCGTAATCAGTGTCTGACAAATACTGAGTAGCAGGAAACCAAGACAGCAGAGGTTGTCTTCTATACTCAGTTTGAGGGCACAGGAGAAGGGTGTTTGATTTTAGTCTTTGACCTTTCAGTAAACGATTTTGAAACAGGCAGCCAGATAAATATTTTCCTTGAACAAACAAATTGAACAAAAAAAATGAGGTTTGGCTTTCTGTTACTAAAGGAATATTCATATTTAAATCCATATGTAAATTATAGGTTGGTGTAGTTTCATTGCAGCAAAACCGACACAAAATTTTATGCAACTCTACCAGGGACTTGGCATCTAGAAGAAGAAAGACAACCTTATTTTTAATACTGTCAACTTCTAAAATAATTGTGGAGGAGGAAAGGGGTAGAAAATAGATAAGAATTTTGGGGATAAGAACAGTTCATCAATGCATAAAGATGCAATGGCTACTAAAAGCAAAGTGTGGGCTTGTTGTCTGGGGACATGGTCCCAAGAGTTTTATGTGATGGAACCTGCTGCAGCAATGGTATGAAACAGCTAAGGAACACTTATTATATAACAGTAATATCTTATCAATCCTTTTTTTTTAAAAAAATTAATGAGTATATACTATTGTTTCACAGATATTTGAGCAAAATCTGTGACACCTGACAAGTTAGATCTTTCTGTGGCTTCCCATGAATTCAGACTGAAGTACTGAGACAAACTGTTTGATCAATCTACCTGTATGTTTTTAGTGAAGAGGTGTATGCATAGTTAGTACATCTCTGCATTAGGAGAACTTTTCCTGCAGTGCGAGATATTGAGACTGAAAAAGAGCTTCTTCCTGAGAAAGCACTAGTTTCTCCTCAACTTTTAAGAGATATATCATTTGACATATCTCACCTTTTTGAGCCAGAATTATTTTGACTCGGAATGGTCAAGCAGATTGGATATTGTGAATAACTGGGGGGAGAGGGGGAGGAAAATCTCCAGGCTCTATTTAAAACAAAAGTATGTTTCTGAGTAAAAAAAATCATACTCAAGTTTATCAGGACAGAAAGATGGAAACAGCCCTTCACTTGGACACCAGCTAGTAGAACAAACACTTCTGAAACCCATGCCACAACTGCATGACCATGTAAACTTTTCTTCCCTTCCTATGCCAATGAAAATTGGACACCTCTCTGAACAGCTTTCTAAGATCAATGAATTAGAATAGGTCTAAACTAAAACTGTATCTGTATTTGTAAAGAAAAAGAGACAGTCAATAGCAAAATGCTCAACAACATGCAGTTGTTATACTAAACTAAGTTCAGATTATCTTTCATCTATTAATGTTGTGGTTTTCAATTTTGTTTTTCCCTTTTTGGAATCACATGGACTTTTTTGGCTTATAAAACCCTCAATGCCTTATCTGCTGTCATAATTTAACAAGCCAGGCTAATGAAATTTTAAAAGGCCCTGTTTGTGTGTATTATAGATGGAATATACCTTTTATTTTTGCTATGAATTTTCCTCTTTAAGTACTTTCCTGTAAAGATTAGCTGAGCATAGAAAACCAGTATGTTCATTGTGCCTGTAATATCCACTTGAGGTAAACTAGTGAGAAATAGGGAACAAACCTGGATGGCTTTGGCAGGGAGAGCTGTGGTCCAGCAGAAATAATACTGAGCAGAACCTGATACCCCCAAAGGACCTGACTCCATGTGGTCAGTTATAAGAGTTCCTGTAACGTCAAATACCGCCTCTGTTATGCCTATACTGGCCTGGGTAATGAAATACTGATAGTATAATTGTCCTCTCATTATAGGCCAACTACCAATAGCTGATTGGGAGAAAAATGGCCTGATGGCAACATCGTTGCAAAGGACACAAACAATAGGTGTAGTAACTTCAAAGATTTTCAGCTGAACGTAAAACCATGTCAAAATATGATTAGAAGGATTCATATAGTAAAAAAATTACCAGTAGCACCTAAGTTTGTGCTAGAGAGTACTGGACAACATGCCACAATGACAACAATATTGTGATATTATGGATGTGAGTAGAGAGAACTGCAAAGTTCATTTATATAAAAATATAAATGAATTCACATGGTTTTTAGGAATGTGGAAGTTCTGAAATTATTATAACTTAGAAGTGTTTTATGAAAAGTATCTATTATTTATTCTTCATTAATCAGTCAAAGATGTTTGGAGACAGCTAAGAAATTTTGCATTTATTTATTGAAACTCCTGCAAATGTAATTCTGTAGACATTATCAATACTGGGAACATGTGAACAAGGCTTTTCAGTGGAATAGTTTTAAAGACTGAATCATGTCCTTTCTATAAAACAAACTAAGCAGTGCTGGCCATATGGTCAAAAATATAGGCAATCTGGCTGGATGTATTGTGTCTATTTAAAGACCCAACTGGAAAATGAATGTCAAGTTTTACACTTTCATGTGTCACAAGTGAAAAGGCATAATACTGCCATTGTACATAGAAACTGGAGGCATCGTACTTAGAATGGGAGCTATGGACAGCTTTCCCTTATTCCTTGTACACATTACAGGTATCAATGGAGTAGCATTATGTAATTCAACAAATTAGCATT
This sequence comes from Tapera naevia, assembly GCA_033556795.1. Taxonomy (NCBI): domain Eukaryota; kingdom Metazoa; phylum Chordata; class Aves; order Cuculiformes; family Neomorphidae; genus Tapera; species Tapera naevia. The sequence continues at coordinate 7,087,723 of JAUMJJ010000172.1, read as the reverse complement.
TCTTTCCCTTCCTTGTGTTCTTATAAAGTTAGTATGCCCTTCATTAACTTCTCTAGCGTCTAAACATAACATGAGGATTCAAGTAAAGTTTCTTAATGATGTGGTTGTGTTTTTTACTTAAGCAACAAAGTTATGAAAAAGAATGAAATATTGTTGTTCCAGTGTTTGCACTATTCTTGACTTTCTGCTGGAAAGTTCCAATATGCTATATGTGGTACCTTTCAAAACAAAACACCAATTAAAAATAAGAAAGTGGAACACTAAGAAATTCATGTTCCATGGAACAACAATTTGTTTCAAATTGGTGGTACAGAACCAAATTGGAAGCATTACAGTTATTAAACTTGCTTTCTCAGTTAATCAGGAGAAAACAGTTTCTGACATTAGTAATTCCTTAGTGCTGCATGTGTATTTTTGTTGCTTGTGTACGACACATATATACAATACAGAATATAAAATGTATTAACATGAATATGTAGAAAAGGCATTAAAGCATTTCTTACAAGCAACAGCAAGTATCTTCTAAATGGTAAGATTTAATGTGGTCTGCAATAATTCCTCTTTTAAATTGCATTGCAATTTTTTCTTTTTTTCTTGTACTTCTAGTTTCATGGTGATATTTTTACATTTCAGTAAGTGGTATAATTATGCCTCAAAAATCTGCATCAACTTCTTCCATATAAAAGCATAGACTGACACTCACGCGTACAACTGTGGAACAATTTTAATTTGCAAATTTTTGTATTATTTGAAATCGTTCAGAACAGGTAGAGTAAAGGCATAGTTTCAACGGATATGTATTTTAATAGAACATGGTGTCTGACTCTAGCACATAAAACTATACTCTTCTGTTACATGACAACTTGGTTTGTACTTTACATGTTTCCAACTGTAACTTACGAAGAGTCCTCTAACGATTTTTGGAAAATCTGTTCATGTTGTGGTTTACTCATTTTAGATATGATTCCAGCACTAAACCTTCTCTCCAAGAAGTAAAACTTGTTCTAGCTGCTCATAAAATTTTCCTCAGAAGCGTTTATAAAACCTAGTAAAAAAGAAAGTGCTCATTATTTTTGATAAGTAGGACTGGAAATACATATTTCAATCACAGAGCTAAAGCTATTTGGAATTGAAGAACAAGGATACATATGTATTTTTAAACTGATAAGTGTTTCTTAAGAACACAAATTTTCATGAATTGCTTAACTCAGAGTTTAAAACTTCACCTTTCTTTTTGCTGAGGTTAAATAGAGGGAAAATACACCAAGTCTCAGCAAACGTCAAAGCCAGGTTTAAAATATTGGGATTTAAAGGAGGTATAATACCAATAAGTCTAAAACTATTAGGGCTTCCAAGTGAGAATATACAGGACTGGTTTATGCAGTTTTTGACAGAGAACTTAAATTAGCCCTGTAACATGGATGGTGTAACTTTTCCTGCTGCCTGGGAAAGAAATTTTGTCAAGCTTTAAGTTGTGGTGATGGCACTTAGTTTGTATGAGTCTAATAAAAGGGCAGAGTGTATGCATGTTTCTCTGATTTTAGATTTTTTTTTTCTTTTGGTCAGAACTTTGAAGTCTTTTTAAAGCTTTGTTCTCTTCCTCTTTTCCAGGCTAATAAAAAGAATTATTATTACTACCACATTTGTGTCTCTTGGATTTTATTTTGGCTAATGCAAGCATTTTTACAACATGATCTTGGATAAAGGAGCAATTAGAATTAAGGAGCCTTATCCAACAATTACAGCACTTATTTCAATTATAATAGTAACTTAGTAAGTTGATGACTTACTGAGTTACCCAAATGATACATTTTTATTTTCCTTTTAAAGTTAGCAAAAGCTTAATGTTAGAGTTTTGTAATGAGCCTGTGGTAACCAGATTTGTAGTCTGAAGCCTTCATCTGCCACGCTGTTAGCCATCAAAGGAGCCCTGTCCTACCAAGCTTTCTATTTTCACAACAGGATATCTGGTTTCTTTTATGAGGATACAGCTATGTTAATTTGGTTTAGTGGTTTGTTGGAGGTAAGCATGCTCTTCACAGCACAAACACCAAAATCCCCTTAAAGCAGTTCCTTGTTAATAGCTGGGGTCTGATTGGCAGTTTTGCATTGTAAAGTGTGATTTGGTTGGATAAATATGTTTAGTCTAGTAAGCACTTTAGTGATTGAGTGTCTGTTAATGGATAAAGGTGGATTATGGCAAAACCTCTACAGGCTGTCACTGAGCACTTAGAGTTGTGAGTTGTCATGGGGGAAATGGAAAACAAACCGGCAGTGTGGAAAAACTCACCAACTATAACATATTTTAAATATTTGGCACTATTTCACTATTTAGATTTAAAATCATATTTCACTTGAGGAAAACAAAGCAGAGCAGACTGTGCAGCTCATAGCCTTCTCATTTGGTCCTAAACCAAGCATGCTCAAAACATGTGTCTGGGCTTATTCAGAGAAATCTTTCTGAGAACAGGATAGTTGCAAAGCCACCAGGTACCTGCAGGGTAAGTGAAGAGTGGCAATAGCTCTTCTTAGGAATGTACTGTAAGTCTTCTAATTCAGAATAACATACAACGCAATTTTATGCTTTTTTTATAAATCAGTGTACTTATTTGCTATTGCGCAAATATACTTTTTTTAATAATATCTTCTCCAAAACAAAGACTTTTGCAAAATCACCCTTCCTCCTTCTCCTTCATCTAAGCACAGAGATGAAGACCTTTCTTTCTCTTACTTTTAAGAAAGATAATATGATCCTCTATATAAACCACCACCAAATGTCGCTTTTCGTCCTGTTCCCCCCCCCCTCAAGGTGTACACAACTTTTTTATGAGGTGCTAAATATCAGCTTACTTGGGGACTTGAAATGGCCTTGAGGGCAAGTGGCAGATATTCAGGCACGTACATAGAAACTCCCAACTTTTTGTGAGTTTTAAAATCCCTGTGTCCTTATTAATGGCCAAGGTACAATGATATGTTACATTTGTTTATCACACTATGAAAGTACTGTATGTATTAATAGGTGTAGTAGACATCCAGAGTAATTTGGTGTGCATATGAAATGCTTAGACAAATAGAGCTTCAATGTAAATCTTTTCAGTATAAGACTCTCTAAGCTGCTGGACTAAAAAATTCCCTGTGTTCTGTTTTTTGGAGGGGGCAGGGAGAGATGGTGTTTTCAGGGAAAACCCTGGAATTCTTTCCTCTGTTCTCTTTTACTGTTTTCTTATCAAAGACATATCAGGCTGACCCATGCCTTACATTTGATAGTTACCATATGTCAGTATAGGATCACACCCACAAAACTTACAAAAACTCCAGTGAAATTTTTAGAGTGGAAAACTTCCTCCCACTTAGTTTTGGGAAACTACTTGCAGCTTCACTGTAAATCTACATTTTTTCAAACACTTTTTCATCTGGTTAAAACTACCTGCACAGGAGGATTATCTTTTGGTCAAGTCCAGATTAACTGGTGGGGGGTGGCTTCTCCATTAGTTGTGGTATTTGCAGTTAGATGCTCTTCCAAAGGATGTATTAAGTCCCAAATATATTGAATGGACTTGAATGGAACTTAATGATGGAGTAAGTTTTTTCTATTATGTTACCCTAAAGAACAGGCTAGATGGTCATAACAGTTATTTCTGGCCAAGTGGTATCTTGGAAATGAAATTCTTCGCTAGGATCCATGCAGCTATCCCCATATTGTGATAATTTAAACAAGAGAAAAACAGATTTTTAGACTTCATCTTTTTCTATGTTTCTTGTCACAACTGTTCTTGCCTGAATGAGAGAATAAATCAGCATCTTAATTATTCATTTCATATAGCGTATTTGCTTCAGGTCACAGAAATCTCACTCTTAGGTGTCAATTCTTAGCAATAATAAGATATAAAATGGAAATTAATTAATTATGAATATATAAAGGTGTTATTTATTAGGTATGCTACTTTTGATTTAGATGCTGCCCACTTACAAAAAATAAGTACTACCTAGCATGTTAGACCACTGGAAAATGAGAAAGTAATACAGCTGAGGAAATTAAGACAGAAGGATTTGATGTTTTTCCAAATCTTTAACGTGTTCATATGCCTTCATATAGAAGACCATCTTTACTCCAAAGAAGAAAATTATAGATTCAGTTATCTAAGCAGCACTGTGGGATACCATTCCTTATACTAAAAAGTTCCACCCTCATTAAAAATTGTACTTTTAGAGGATTCTTTGCTGATATTGCAAGCAAATTAAAATTTTACAAAATGAAATTGTGGAAATTTGGGAAAACGGCTGACATTTGAAAATAGGTTGATCAACCAAGGACAACGATAGAATATTCAGGAATCCAAAAAGGCATAAGATAAACTATATTACTGGAGCAAGATTTGAAAATGGTAAGAAAAAGGAAACCAAGGGAAGGACAAATATCATGAAAGTTGTATTGACAATAGGACAGGAATAATTATTAATAAAACAAGAAGTTTTTAAGAGAGAATAAACAGCAGGCAGGCAGAGCATCAGCACGTGGAAAGGAACGGAACAGTAAAAACATGGAGGAAGAAAGGAAGGACACATGAGGAATAAGAAGCCAATAAACTAATCTTAAAATGCTGAACAAAATTTTGGATGTGAAAACTGCAAACAGACAAGACAAAAATCAGTCAGGTGATGATAAAGGGGTTATTTAAAGAAAAGACAAAACATGCAGAAGGTGAATACAAAACGGAAGCTGTCTGAAGGCAAGAAAAATATAAGCAAAAAATGCAGTAAGACAGCAGGAAAAGAAACTGAGTAAGGACATTCTGTGAGATAAAGCAAAATTAAGAAAGTAGTGATACTAAAAATAATCAAATATCCTGTAGTAAATCCTTTTGGCTTTGTAAAATGGGGATCGGAAGTAGACAGCAAATATAACTTTTAGGAGCTTTAGTTCTGTGCCATGAACAACCAATTCACTTAGGAGAGGGGCTTTTTCTCGGAATTAGACATAGCTACAGGCACTCAGGTTTTCTTTTGTTAGTGTTCTACATTTTGCCATTGCATCATTAATTTTTTTTGTAGAAGTCATAATTTTGAAATTTAAAAATGTTTTTCTCTCCTAAGTTGCTGCATAAGGCTTTCACGTTAAATACAGGATGAAAAAACACACTACCCAAACAGGGGAAATAGTAAAATTGCACATAGGAAAGTGAACTCTAGGTGCATGAACTAATCAAACGAGAAAACAAGCACTAAAGAGCAGGTAAGGAAGTCATTTTAAGTGCTGCAATTTGAAGTAGTAACATATTTAAACAAGACACAAAATTTTTGAGCATAAATGTTTCCTTAATATTAAACACATACATATATACACCCAATGCATACATAAATACCAGGTGGGGTCCTTAGTTGGGATAGTGGGTTTTTTTTGGTTTGGTCTCCAATCTTGGCAATAGCTTTCATATCTTTCTCCAATGGCATATAGCCTTTCTTCACTGGTTAGTCTTTATCACAACACCGTACTTCTGTTCCAGAACTGCAGAATAAATATGTGCAGTATTTGCAGCCCTTCTTCACAAATACCCAGCAGGTATCCAAACACTTTCAAGCAATAAATAAGACCCCACAAAAAAAAAAGTAAATTAAATCTTCCACTTCTATTCATAAAAATATATACACAGTCTTATTTAGCCAGTCAGATGCCTGTTTGTGACATGCAAAATAAGTTGGTGGTCTTAGTCCAATTCCAACTGGACAGCTGTTTCGACCATAAAACTCCCCACCATTACTGGCTTTAACTGGCATCCTTGTCAGCAAAACAGCCAAGTTTTGTAGCAGCACAGAGACGGAACAGCCTTTCTTGTAGCCTAGAGGTGGTTCTTCTAGACTAACCATGTGTGTGGCCGGCTGATAGTGATAAAATTTAAAAAAACCCAAAAAAAAAAACCAAACTTCATACTCCTGGAATTTTTTGTATTGTGTATTTTTCTAGAGATCAGGACAGAATTCCACTTCTGATTTTCCCGTAAGTGTTAAATTTAAAAAGTATAATTTACATTAACATTGAAAGTTGTTTTGGAAACTATGAAATAAATTGTCCTTTGGCAGCCAATGACAAAATAGCTTTAAGAGACCAGAATTTTTTTCAGTATTTAAGGCATTAATATTTATTTTTCCTTTTAAAAAAGAGTATTTAGAACCAAACCATTTTGTATTTTAGTGGAAAAGGAAGTGCCACCGTTGCCACCTGGTTAAACCGAGATCTCCATATTTGTTCTGTGCTGGCATAAGTAAATTGTGGAATTGCAGTAAAACTTTTGTATAACTTTTGAATAAATGATGAAGTAGCCTAAAAAAATTTAAGAAAATCTCACTTCAAAACAGAAACAAATGAAGAAAACCATGGTGCATCCAAATGGATAAATTCTTCAGAAACATGTCTAATGCTAGCGCTGAATAAACTGCCTTCACCTTGTCTGATAGGACTATCATCCCTAAGGTATCTTACAAATATAAATTGATTTAAGTCCTCTCAGAAAATGTCTTATGAAGCAGCTGAGATAGTCCCAAGCACTCTGAAATGAGAAGCTCAAAATGAATAAGTTGTTTCAAAAATAGCACCAAATTCTCTAACTCCCTTTAGCATGTGCAATACCTTGGCACCAAATATAACACTACCTGTCTGAAATAGTAAGATTTACACACACTTTACACTGATGTAAATGCCTGTGCAGAGTGCAAGGCAGTGGATAGCTTGACCTATAATTTGGAATTATTTAAGTGCTAGAAGAGAAATGTTACTCTAGTATTCGTTCTTGAAAATCTGCCTATTTTTTCTTTCTCAGTGACTGCTTTTTTGAAGAAAAGCCTCTCTTACTTGCCCTTTATATTCTGTCCTGTGCTTGAGATCTTAACAAGCTGAAAGAAAATGTAGGTTTCATAATATGCTGTGGAAAAAGAAAGAGATGTGGGTTGTTTTTTTATACAAAAAAAAAACCCACTGTAAAGTCAGATGGCACATACTTTGTACTGCTCCCAAGGCCTATCTGAAGAGCACCGTGCAAAAACAAAGCTTGATGAAGAGGAAGCAGCTGCAGGGGTGATATAGAGGACTTTCTTATAAACAAAGAGCACCAACAAATCTGTTTGAGAATGAATATTAGATTTGCTGACTTTTGCTGACATCACTGTGAGAGATAAACATATTACAAGGAGTGGAACAGTTTGTTGCTTGAGAGGTTGCCAGATGAGATAAGTGAATGGCAAAGTGGCAAATGAAGACAAGGTGCCCATCCTGACAGTCTCAGCCATAGCTGAGGGCTGTGACTTGGTGAAGTGTTGTAGTGAACATTACTAGGCTGGAACAAGTGGATAAAAACGAACTATGAACCTCTTTTTTTTTGAATGACGAAGAGCTAACAGCTGCTTCCATCTGGGAACTATGTGAAAGTGCCTTACAGCTGTACAATAATAAACAGCTAAAAATTCTACATAGCCTACTGCTCCATTTACATTCTTTCCCAATCTTTTGCCTCATTAAACGGTAATCTTCCTCCTAATTATATTTCATCAATCTATTGTTTATGGAACTCTAGATTAAATCACAAACATATTGAAACAAAAATAAACTTATAATTAGTTGTCTTCTCCTCATCCCTCCTCCCTTTGTATTAGCAAGTGCATCATTATCAAGCCCCAGGGATTTGGTGAGGCAATCAGTTTACACGGTGCACTTTTGGCAGTAAAGAATAAAAAAATATTTGTAGCTGCATAATATGATTTACCAGCTCTAGGGCTCCAGGGTCTACACTCCCATAAATATAAGTGACAAATTATCAATAAATCATTCCCCAGTCTACCATATTGCATAATGTTTATTGAAACCCAGTTCTAACAAATATAAAAGTCACCTTTTTTATCCAAAGCATAAGAAACAAAGATGACAGCAATTACAAACAGAAATGAAAAATGAGAAATAAGCTCCTTCACAAGAAATGAACCATTTTTTCCTTAGCATCCTTAGTGCCTCGGTGTTGTTGGCCTCTAAAAACTGCCTTGGAACAGACTCAGCCTTCAGATGGTGATTTTATTCCTTGATTATGATAAACATTGTTTTTCTGGTTTTGTTTGTTATGTATATAATTCCAAATCTCTGAAGGAATCAGTCAAGTATATTTTTTAGGACATTGATGAGTAAAGTTCTTCCAAACGAACCTTGTTGCAGATCAGCTCAGCACACTGAGACCAGTGCTCTGTTGGTGTTGTACATTGCAAAAGTGAAACAAAGGGGAAAACAGAATATTTGTTGATCGATTGATATTTTTAATTTACCTCTATAAATTGAAAACCTCATCTCTAAAGAGTTATACTTAAGGGGAGGCTGTTGTCACTCCATTTTATGACCACAAGAATTGGACCAAATATTGCTTTAGGATGTAAAGACATTGGGGAAGACCAATGCGAAAAAATTACTTGTGAAAAATTTAGACTTCATCAGACTTCCCATTCACATAGAAAAACCCAAATTATACATTTACATTTCTTGCACAAATTTTGGAGTTATCTCACCTGTTACAAGTGTAGATTAAAACATGAGACTGTCCTATACCACCATTTTCATGCAAGTCAGTATCTGAAAATAATTTAAACAGAGTAGTCATTAGATCTTGTAATGCTTTAAAAAGTCAACTTAAATCTTAAATTGAAATTCCCCGTCCTTTTGTGTTTTGTAAACCAAACACCAGATATCCAGATTAAGACTAACCAACAGATCCTTTTCAGAAACATTACATTTTCCACTAGTCTTCTGATCTTTTTTCCACAAGAAAGCATAGCTATCTTTATATCATGAAAAAGATCTTTTCTATAATACTTCATTCATCTTACTTAAACATCTATTAGGTATATCCTACTCTGTAGGACGTGTAATCTATGTGTTCAGTGACTTGTCTTTCTTGATCTGAATACATTGGATCTAATTCAAAGGAGCACACCAATACAGGACAGATATTTTTCTCCCTTGTAACTTCAGTAGAAGTTTTGTTTGCCTGAGAACTATAGGGTTGGACCCAGTAGTTTCCTTCCCAGATTAAACCCTATTTAATGTGCAGGCTTTCTCCTGCCATGTGATTTTATCAGTGCCCTTCCACGTCATGTTTTGAGGACAGCACAGGCCAGTGCAGTAGCGTGGCTTTGTTATGGAGTACAAGGGAGAGAATATCTCTTTCTCTGAAGTTCTTACAGAGTTTTGGTGTAAATGGTTCATTTGCCACAGATTTAAGACCCTAACTCATTGATCTACTCGAATAATCCTGCTGAATTCATTCACTCTGTTTCTATATAGAAGCACTTGCACATCAGAACCTGAAAAAAAATTGAAAGAAGGAGCACTCAGGGCACTTGTAAAACACTAAACAAAACTCCTTTGTTTTAGAATAGTTTCCTCCTCTGACACTAAATCAGAGTGATAAATACCACATTGGCAGTGTTCAGCAGGGTGTTTATAACCAGCGGCTGCTTGTTGCAGAGGCACTTTCGTGGCTGCCTGGACAGCAAAACCAATCTAAAATCCTCATCCGCAAACTACACAGAATTTCATGAGTTCAGCCACACTCCCGTTCCCACTTATTCCACCCTTCTCTGAGAGAGCATGTCCTTATGCTGTGGCTGGGGAAGAAGAAAAGATTCAAGCACTCTGTGTACCAGAGCAGCAGCCTCCCAGATCCATAGGAAGGAAGCAGCTGCAGAGCAATGAGTCAGAGACTTGATGCCAGCTCAGCATCTCACATTCGGTGATGTGTGAGGAAGTGGAAGAAAACGAGACCACTGAGTCAACAGGCTATTTCCATTCACTGAAACAGGATGTAATGAGAGATCTGAGAAATCTGGAGTTTAAAATAAAGTCAAAATATAAACTGATTTGTATATCCTGATGTAAAGAAGGACATCTGTGAGAAAGTCTGAGCAATCTACATGAGGATATCAGAACACTAACACATGACTTTCATAGATTTGAATGCCAGAGCTATTACTCAACTTTTGGATATTTCTGATTTCACATGATATATCCTAATGAGGTCATAGCCTGGAACCAGGGCTAAAAAAAACAATATAGAAGTCCAGATTGATTTTAATCCCAAACAAATCTGGCCGAAAAATATTGTTTCCATAGAGAAAAGTAGATTTGGCTGATCTGCTGTAAGAATATTGTAATACCTTCAGATAGGTTTTCTGCATCTGCCTTTCAAGGAAAGCACTGAAAATATTGTTGAAAGCTAAAGGCAAAAAGAGAAAAAATATCAGAAAGAGAGATAAATTTATCTGACCATCTTACTGTAAGTAAAGAAAACCACAAAATATCTGGGTGTTAGAGAGTTCTGCGGGTGATTAAATAATTGCAATGAATAACGTAGGCGTTTATCTCCTTTCATAGATACCTCAGTTACATTTTCCTGAATTTTTCCCTTTTGTTATAAGCAAAAGTGAGGGATCTACATTTATGATGTTTTTTCATTGCAAAGGTAAGTGAAGACCTCATACAGATTTTCCAAAGTCTAATTGTGAATTGAAGACAACTCATGCCTAAGCTGACCTTTGGGTTATTTATATTTATTATCATTCACTTGTAGTAATTATTTGTAGCATTTCATTGGATTTTTTAATTATTATTCTTAATCGCACTACATTTAGTCCAGAAATTTTCCAGTTTATTGTAGCAATAGCACTATCTGATGTCTTCCTCCAATGATGTAGGAATTTTTACAGAAGTCACATATTAAAAAATGCTCAATAATTTATAACGTAGTGCTCTCTTTCAAGTAAGTTGTGTGTTAGTTTTAACTGGTTACATGTTGACACTAATAGGTAAATTGCTAATTTCAGAACCAAAAAGCAAAAGCTATCAAAAAAGATACATGAAGACAACCTAACAAATATTTCATCCTCATCTTAAAGTCTACAGCCACTTAGAACTTTTCCAAGGGTTTTCAGTCTAGCTACCTGATTGCTGGCTTATAGTTCATAAAAACAATGATTGTTCTTGAAGTTCAGTAATTCATCAAGGAGCTACATGCAATTATTACATTTCTAAAGCTTACTTTTCTTGACTGTGCACCAAAATCTCTTTCTCCTGTCAGAGCTAACAGCAGGGTATTTTTTACCATCTAGCAGATCATACTGATATGACACATCTATGTTAATACTGACTGTATGTGTGTTGATATAAAGTGCTAGCCAGCCAAGAAAAATTTTGGGATCCTGTAGTGTAAGCACCCTACACCCATTAACTTCACTGGAAGCCATTTCTGTCTGATTTGAAGGAGAAACTTTGGTCTTGAATCTATCAGACAACTGAAGTGTATTTTTATCTTTTTACTATAGTGTCAGTAGACATAACACAACAATCTGCGTGGCTTTGCATAAAGCCAGCTAGAAATCAACGTATTACCCTCTACACATCATTTTTTCCCCTTTTTTTGGCTACAAAAGTGTTTTGCAAAGACAGGGTAAACCAATATAAGCCAAAAAAAAGGATTAAAATTCCATAGTACACCAGTCAGGTGTGTATGCACAGGTAGGCCTGGCTTGCACACCAGGTTGCCCAGATGTGTCACCCAGGAGAGCAGGAAGCTGTAAATCTGCATAAAGTTCCTGGGATCATTCACTACTCATGAACATCGCTGATTGATAAACCTTGACAAGGGCAGGGCTATCAGATAATATCAGAAAGAAATTACACCCAGTTCAAACTGGTATAAGGAGAACAGACCTATCCCTGCGATAAGCCATGTGAAGGTCAGCAGTAACAAAATTGCATAGTGAATACTTAATGCAGTGTCAACCACCCTTAAATGTAGTGTATTTGTTCAAAGGCAAAAGGTAATAAAAAGTACGAGCCCAGTTTCAGCTGCTAACAAGAGATTGTCCTCTTTGTCACATCTTAAGAAGTCCTAAATATTAACACGACAGTGCTAAAAATGAGCACTTGTAGAAATAGTTGTCATGGTTTCCTTCTTCCACTGGCTGGGTTGCACTCAGGATAAGACCTAATATATCATTGTATGCACAGGGTCTCAACAACTGCTAGGGAACATTTTCTTCTTTTATGTTCATCATAAATTGCCCCAATATTACAATGTAATTATTTAGTCAAACGTTTCTCTAACACTAATCATTATCCCATCTTATATGCTTCTGGAGAAGTAAATAGATCTATATTTAAAAGTAACATTTTTTTGAGTGACTAGGCAGTTGCAGATTTGTTAGAAAACATGGTTTTAATCAAATCTCCTTGAAAACAGAGATTTCATCCAAGAGGGGAATATTTCTGAAAACTCAGGAACTCCTTGTTTATTCCCAATATATTTAACTCATTTTTTTCTGTGTCTACATAGCCCCACTTTCAAGAAAATTAAATGCAGTTCCTGCTACAGATAGGTGGTTTTATACAGTTTGCACTAACATTTCAGTTGTACTACTGAAATAATTATCATCCTCCAATAATTCTGTTGTCCCATATCTCTTGGATATATAGATTTTAAACCTATCACCAAATTGTTGCATCCTAAAGAATTTAATCATATCACAGAAACCATGTGTATATATTCACTTGAACTGTGACAAATACAAGGTAGTCCTATTTCTACTAAGTCTACTGTCCTTCTGAAATAATTCCATACTACCTGTAAACTGTCATACCTGTATTTGGCAGTTGTCCTGACCTTTCTACTAGCATGGGCACCAACACAGAGCCCCGAGGGAGAATATTCCTAACTATTCTCCAAGGAAAAACTGACCATTTAGTCCTGCCTTTCATTTCTTATCACTTCTTTGTTGCTACACAACAAGCCCTTCCCTATTACTCTGTAAGGGCACAGCTTCTGTAAGAGCATCTGGCAAAGAAGACTGGAAGTCCAGGTACATCACACCATCTGGATGGATACCTCATTCACATGGTACATCGTTCTTTCAGAGAACCTTATGGGGTCTGCAAGTCACGCTATCTGTGAAACTTACAGACTCTTCCCAAAAGCATTATATCTACGCACCATATTCTGCCATGTTGTCCATCACTTTGCCTAGGCTTACATAAAGACAGTCTAGAAATACAATTCTGGATTAGTAGCTCACAGGGTATCAAAGATTTGTGTTATATTTTCTTAGTATGGAAGACAACTTAAGCAATAGTTAACACATCCCAATTACCAGTAAGGGATTTTCCTATCTGAGCACCTTCAGTGCTCCTGGAAATACCATTTAGGTCCGAAAAATTTTTTACTCCTTAATTCATCACTACAGAACGGATCTCTTCTACTCATATTTTTGTCAGAAATTATTCAAGAATATGGTCTCTTCTGGAATGAATAGTAATGCAAGAAATTCACTTTGCTTTTTGCAATGATCTAGATTTTCCTTGACAGGTCCTTTTATATCAAGATCATCCAACGTTCCCTAGTTCTTTTTGAAAGTGTTTTTTCTTTTGATTTGGAGGAAGGAGATTTTTATTATTAACATTTATTCTATCAGCCAGTTGCTCAACATTTTTCCCATCTAAATGTGGTTTTACTTTTAAGACTGTGGTTTTACTTTAAAGAGTTTATAGCCCAATAATTGCACATGAAGATTTTGAAACTGAACATACTGCATGTGGATTTTTCTATCATTTAATTGTGAATTAATGCAGTTTAAAAAAATAGTGGTAGGAAGTTTTAAGAGAAGAATTTTTGCTTGTCCATTACTTCTCTCAAAATTGTTGGAAATTACAGAAGCAGATGTTTTTTTCTGCCTTATTCAAAAAAGGATAAAGGCACTTCAGCTACAATTCTCAGCACTCACTGAGCCTTAAGGTTTAAGTCTCTGGTATGCAGCCACTCTACTTCTTGAATGAAAATGCTCAAGAAGTTGAATTATATGTCTGTCCTCAGTCTTCCCCTATTTGCTGCCCTTTGAGATGTAATACAAAAATTCAGCCTGTGTTGATGTTCTTTTACTTCTCCAAGCAAGATTTTAGATTTTCAGTACCTCAAAGAGGATTGTGACTTCTGCTTCAAAACTCTTTAAAGCACGTATTTCTTTAGGTGCTTTAGTCTCTTACAGGATTACCTAATGCTTTTTCTTCAAAAGAAAAACATTTTGGTAAATAGACTTATTCTACTATCATTCTATTAAAATCACTGCAGAGTTCTCCCTAGAATATTTTACATACTTTAAAAATAAATATTAAGTTATAAAACATTTTCTTTATTTCTGCTTTGTTTAACTATATAAAAATCAGAATGTTGAAAACAACATCAGCTCTATGAAGCTCAATATAATTTTAATTTAAATGCCACCTTTGCCTCCATCATTTGTGTATTCTCCTATCTTTAAAGTTCACATCAGTAAGCAGCAGGAGAACTGTCTTTGTGCTTTAATCATCACTAAGTATGTCTATGTTTTCTTTATTTTAATTTATATAAACTAAATTTGTTTCTAAATATGTTTTGCTTTGGGATGGTTTATTTGCAAAAGTGTTTTTCATGTGACATCAGTTAACAGTTCTCTCCCATGCTGGAGTAAGTGGCATTTTACATTAAAAAAAGAGCATCTAATCTGTTGTTCGTACAAGGACTTGCAAATATTTTAGAAGAGCTGGACCAAGTCAATGACTTGCACAAATGTTTTCAGCTTTCAGTCCTTGCTGAGAGAAGCATGAACCAGAAATTTAAGGTATTAAGAAACAAAGAGGTGTTCATTTAACATAAGCAGAGAAAGCAAGTCCTAAATTTTCAACAACACTGGGCCAAATCTCAACCTCAATTAAAAATAGCATTATCTTGGACATACTTCAGTTTTCAGTACATTATGCATTCTAATTGCCTTACTACCACTCAAGACATAAATACCAGTCCACTTCTTTTTTCCAATCAAAATAAATGATAATTATAATATTTAATAACCTCTAGATATTAAGTTGATTAAACACACTTCCTGAGCTCCTATGAGCTGCAGCATGCTTCACAAATGTTTTTGCAACTAGATGCAGTATAGCAAACAAGCATACCTTAATCTCTATTTAGATATAATTATCACCACTTTCCAAATCCTACAACTTTTATCAATAGAGTTAGAGATGTGATTTAACAGAACATTAACCACAGATAAAAACAAACACATGAAACCTAATACTAAAAGAAAAAAAGTGTCACATGGATGCCTAATGTGTAAATACAAAGTCTACTCTAAAATTCAGCCACAGAGTTCAGCTTCTCTAGGTGATCCTTGAACCAAGCAGACAGATTCAGAATATGCTCCTGAACTCTGCCAGCATCTGCCGTGTCATTACACACCAACAACTCAATAACAGGCACTACCAGGAGACCTTTAAAACAAGATTTCCTTTCATCTTAATTGACTTGCTTTTTCGGAAATTCTCATAGGTGACTCACCATCCTTCAATTACAGTGTCTACAAGTGAATGTCATGGCTGTGTACTGTTGCATGATTTGAAGATTTTATTGTTAATCTCATCATACTTTTTGCTTGGTTTAAGGCACCAGCTCCTGAAATTACATGGGAAGAGTGAATCTCAGCTTTTTCTTCAATCTCTGCAAACCAAACCAACAATAAAAAACACAATGTGATTTTCTTTTCCTAGACCTTTCCCCCACTGAAAATCTTAAAATGCAATGCTGAATGTTTCCAAAAGCAGAAGAAGTGTAATACTTCTTACTTTTAAAAATGTGATGTTTTAAACTTGCATTAAGGAAGTTGAGAAGAGAGGCTGAATCACAAGTCTTCAATAATTTGGGTTAGCAGTATCATGTAGGGTTTCATCTTTTGTTCATTGAAATTCATTACAAATATTCTATCAATTTTAATTGTGCAAGAGTATGGTCAGAGAGAGATTTGCTTTCCTTTGTACCTGCCATGGTAGACACAATCCAAGTAGAAAACTACTTTGATGTCTGATCTTTCTAAATCCACAATTACGACTTGTTCTTGACATCAACCAAAGGAATTACTCACTCCTATTACTTTCTCTCCCATGTATCTTTTTTACCAAATCTTCAGCTTACCTTTTTTTTCCCAGGTTGAGGGTTCACTTCCCTTGCCATGTTTTTTTTAACCTCTCTTGTCCTTTGTATTTCTTCTGGCTTTACATCTGGCAAGATCTTTGAGTGCAACATCATCAGGAAATCTATATAATATGATCTTTACTCCCAGCCATTAAGATGTTAGTTAAAAGCAGGTCTTACGCTGACCCTTCCATTGACTTGGACAGTTGGGTGTTTTGCCATTTATCATTATCTTATTTTCTAATCTCTGTGGCCCCATTTACACAAAAGGTTGAATCATGTTTTCAAATTATGGTTCATAAGACTTTAATAAGTCCTTGAGCTACAACAATGCACATTAAGCGACCGTATCCTATTCTTGCGTCAATTTTGAAACTCTCCTCAAGAACATAAAAATGTATTGGCAAAATGTATTTTTATTCACCCAATATTGCATATTCCAAATGGCTATAGTAATAATTTCTTTTCTGTTTTTCTTTTTCTCAACATAACTTAAAACTAAAAAACAGGATGAAAAGTCTTCACATCACAGTGAGGTTAATATTTTTTTCTATTTTATGACTGAGAAGAGATGAAGTGAATTGCCTGAGAAAATATGCCAAAACTGTGTATGCAAAGGAAAGCAGAACTCAGAGGCCCCATCACTAAAATTGTAATATAGTAGTACTGTTAGGGTCAAATTCATATTTGTGTCTTTGATTTTTTTCCATGTTTTTCATTGTTTAATTATTTAACTTGGAGTTGAGATTAATAACCAGATTTCATCTCCTCTGCTGATTAACTAATCTATGTTTTGTTTATTTTTGTATTAATAATATATACCCTTCTATATTATTCTCTTGCTTTGCAGTGAGAAATATCTATTACCCACATTAATTTTTCTAGCTATTTGAGAACACTCACAACTATTCTGAAATGCAATTTTAAAACTCTTGGATGAGCTACACAAACCTATAACAAACCTTTGATATTTTAGGAGAAAAATTTTATCTTGAACAGAACGGTTTTCTCTGTTTTGAATTTTTTTGTACGTTAATAAGAATTTTGTAGCTAAATTTAGTTATTTCATTGAAGGTACATTAATTTCAATAAGAACACATTACTTCTGAAGTCAGGTAATGTGTACCAAGACACCGTATGTGAAGAGAGAAGGAATGCCACATTTTCTATTCACTATTTTATTGCAAAGTTCTGTGTCCAACTATCAGATAACAACAAAAGAAATTGTTCTTTCTGAGATGCATGCTCTTATATAAGTAGTATTTTGTGCCTGATACATCACGTTCAGTTAATATTGCAAGATGTCAACAGACTATAATTCTTGTCTCTTAGTAGTTCCTTTTCAAGAACAGCCCCTAACAGATACTGTGGGATTGAAGCACCAGTGATTATACTGAATGCAATCTACAGGCTGTGGAAAAAGTTGCAAGAGGAGGAGGAAGAGACAGGTGCCTGTCTCACAGGGAGTCTGGTCCAAGCACAGAGAGAAGAGTGAGAGTTAAAGCTTAGGAAAGATATCTTTGCAGAGAACAGGAGAAACACCTAAGACTTTACTTGCAGACCTCTCCTTATCTTAGGACAGATTCTAACGTGAGACTTGAAGAAAAAGAGGAATGGCAGAAGAATTCAAAGAGAAGTGTTCAATTCTGTCCTCACAGAATTTTCATGGAATAGCTCAGCTTTTCACAGCTCTTTTTCTTTTTTTCCAACGGACTGTGATGCGAACTGTGTATGTCCTTCCTGACTGTGCTTCCGTTTGGGTTTTGTTTTTTCATGCAGTTGTTCTTATGGCAGAAGCTGTGCAAAAAGGTTGGTAGCATGCAATCATTACAATCCTGTTTACACTACTGTTCCATCAACTCTTTGCACTACTGGTAACAGTGGTGGACTGGTTGGTTTTTTTCAATACAATTTCCACCATTACCACCAGAGCTTGAATATTATAGGGCAAAACTGCATGTCTTTCTTATAAGAGAGAGGAGTGTTTTGCAGAAAACCGTCTTCAATGACACTAGTAGTGATTATGACTTGCTATTGTTCTAATGCATTGTATTGAATTATTTGACATTTTTACAACTTTTGAAGACTTGGAATGTATTTCTTTAAATCCCTTTAAAACTCTCTAGTGGAGCACTTTGCATTATGCACTTTAGAAGTTAGCCAGGATAGCTTTTTTTTTTTTTTTTTTTTTTTTTTTTGTGGCTAAGTTTGCCACAGTATGTATTAAACATACTGTGTTTGATACATTTTGATACTGGGAAAAACCCAAACAATGTGGTGCCTTAGTAGTAATGATCTTATTTAAAGGGAAAAAGGCAAAACGGAAAAAAGAATCAAGGATCTGTCAGAAGAAGCAGAAACTGGAGGCAGTAACTGCTCTGAATTTCTTTTCACAGTGGTCTTCAGTACATTTTTGTCTTTTGCTGTGGTAGCGGGTAAGCAGCACGGATGACTTTCCTGTTCCCAGGGACAAGGTGAGCAAGGAGCTCACCTTTCGATTTCCCACAAACACTGTCTGATTTTGTCTTGCCAGAGTTGAACTGGAGACAAACCTAGTTAATATAAATGTTTTCAGAAGGTCACATACAGGTAGCTGTGATTTACATATAAATTTAATTGCAAGAACTGTTCTGAACCTGTACATCAAAGAAACATCTCCCTCTCTTTGCTGTAGGTTTAAAGGTATGTAGAATTTTGTTCATATATAATCATCTGGGAATCAACAAGCTACGTAATTTTTAATGGGCTACAAATTATTAAGAAAAAGTACATAAAATGTATTCTAAATTATTTTTTAAAAAGTAAAATGCAAAACATTTCAAAGCGGCTGCTTGAATCCTTCATTCTTTTATATGTACTATATTTCTATTGCTGGTAACCTGGAAGGCATTTGCCTTCTAAGAGAAAAGACACTGTGAAGAAAAAGCCTAGACTAAGAAAAAATCAGATTTTTTTCATAAGGGACAAAAAAAAGCTGACTTTCAAGTTTTGCAGTTTACATCAAATAATTACATGTTAAATGAGTCAGAAATTGAAGTGGGCAAGTATTTTGATCATTGGGATCATTTTCTGAAATGCGCTGTAGAGCATCTACATTGAAATCATCTGGAAGGACAGTTTTAGTTCAAGAAAATCCCATTATCTCCTTGTGTTTATAACTGTTCAGCAAAAGCTCAAATGTTGAAGAAGCCTGTAAATTTTTCATATAAATCATGAAAGCATACAAAGATGTTAAGCAGATCCCCAAATTTAAAATAGTATTGAATTGATTTTTTTCTAGATTCTGCTTAGTCTAATAAAACTCAACTCAGAGCAACCTCTCACAGTATGGAACCTTTTTTTGGATGCTCATGAATGCTCCTCTTTTACCTTTGGGATGAATAATTTCAAATAAATGTAATAATTATACTTGGCTATCTCCAGACATCAATTCAGTATATTCATGTCACTCAAGAGGTCTGTCTATCAATAAGCCCTTGAAGTGCCAACTTGGAAAAATATCTTGACAGCAAGTACTTTGGAATATGCTTACAAATCAAGAAAAAAACCTTGTTCACTTGTAGTTAAATTGACAGTAGTTTAGATAGATAGCTCTCATGGTACCCACTTTCAGAACTGACTTTCTACCCCACACCATTATTTTACTCTGATTTTACTTGGAAACGGACCACAGTGACTGAAATCAGAATGAGAGCCTCCGATAGAGAACCTTGGATTTACATTGGGGATTTCTATCCTTTTACCATATCTTTATTTTCTAGTGTAACAATTCTTTTTTCTTTCTGATCCCACTTGCAGTGCATACATATCCACCTATACCTCCACAGTACGACAATAAAAAGGAGCATTCCCAAAAGTGCAATTTTTATGTAGCGGACCACTATGGAAGCTAATGGTCATGTAATTTTTAGTAAATTCAATGTGATATCTTGGTTTATTTCTATTTTTGATGTGCACCTTAACCTGAATTTCAAAAAGCCTGCCGTTTAAACTGCTTGTCAGGACTTGATTCCCACATATACAGGGGAGGATGTGTAAAAGATGCTATATAGGAGAAAAGATTTTGCATAATCATAGAATGCGACTATGTCAAGATACAGGCCTCTTCAGGAAATCATTTTATGTGGAATGATTAGGATAGATTAGTAAGAAATGCTTTCATCTTAGTTTTTTCCTTGTGTTGCATTTTAAAATAATTAAGGGTCCAGATTGTTTCTGTTTTTCACCTTCGTTTACTGGCACCCAGCAAAGAGGCCTACACTTTGATTTTAATCATGGCCAGACAGTATAAGACCTTGGTCTTAAAGGCAAATGGAGCAACAAGCAGAAACCCCGCTGTGTAATTTCAAAGCAATGTACTTCATGCTGCTAACCCTACAGTATGATTTCTGTTCTGCCAATGGCTCCAATAGCAGACAACTTCCAATTTGCACCTCTCGCATAAATCCACATTATGCCAGTAGGTTTAGAAGAAAGCCACAAGCTGCCCAGTTCAGCAGTCAGAGGTCTGTTAACAGATCTTTAACCATGATCTATTGTGTAGGAAAGTCTGAAATTATGGATGTAGAGTTTCACTTTATAGAGCTCTCACTTGTGCTATGCAGGTTTTCTTGAGATAATTGTAAGTGTTTATTTTGGCTTTTAACAAGTTTAATCAGATTATTTAGCATGTTCTGATTTTGCCACTGAGGCAACCATTACTCTTGCACACAGGTTTTGCTTAATTAGCAGCGGGAGGAGAAAATGGAGTTTAAAGAAATTAATTGCACTAGACCTCACAAATGCCAAGATGTAGCTTTTTTAATTAAAAGGTTTTACGGGATAGTTTACAAATGTAAAAGCACTATCTCCTGGAATTACCTAATAGAGTATCCAGCTTTCTTTTTTGCTCCCATTTTAAGTGGCTAAATACTCTGGAAGTTCAACTAAAGGACGACTGCAAAAAGTATTTCAAAGCATAGAAGACAGAGATCAGGAATATAAAAGTACAGAGTTCAGTAAGGCACTTCACTTACTTATCTGAATTCCAATTTATAAATAAACTTGGCTGCCTGTAGAGGGTAACTCAGTCTGTTAATTTCAGACCACCATTTAAGTATCATGCTGTGCCAAATTGCATTTGATGGTTTTATAATGACATGACTACAATATACTAAAATGAGATCTATAAAGGTATCCCCTAGTGAGAATTTCAACCTAGGTCTCCAGTGGTAAAAATTACATTCATATCTAGCAGTTCTTTCTACTCAGGTATAGGTTACTATCGCATGTTACACAAAAAACAGCATTTTATATCACAATTTAAAGTGCTTGTAGTTCCCGTTTTAAACAGTTTTGTGATTCCTAACTAGTGCTTGTAATTTTTTTATTCCAAAATCAGAGTATGCTTCTTGATACACTTCATCCCACTTTAAGTTTCTGAAGTACGGTACTACAAATCTCTATCAAAAGTAATTGAACAAGTAGCACTTGATGGATCGTAATAGTTCTCCAAAGGGATTGTTATTTCTTGATCTTTGGCTTGAAATAACATAGGTATATGGTGGAAAGGTAAATGCTTGCATCAGGATATTGTCTCACAAAAGACTTCTTTGGTCACAGTGGCATTTTCAAGTAAGCAAGACATCTCCACCCCTCCTCCAGTGACCCAACAAAGTTAAATGCCTTTTGGAAGGTTAAGCTCTGTATACAGGGGTCATGGGACTGGGCTGAAGCTGGAGGGTCTGTTTATTTTCTACATGTGTTGAACTATGTTGTTCTCTGGGTGTGAACATAACTTTCTAACCTTCACAAATGATCCCAAGGAAAAGACTTAGCTGACTAAGACTGGGTTGTCCTGAGCCACTGCAAAAATTCACTTCTTTCCAGATGATGTATAGTAGCCAAAGAGAATACTTCTTCAAACACTGAATTGTATTTTAAACTCCAGTGACCAGAAGCAATGCCTTTACTGGAGTAATGGTGCAGTTATTCAGATAATTTTTCAAACATATATTGGGGAGAAAAAAATGCCACAGATGCATCCCTCTAGAGCCCAGTGAGCACCACAGTCCACTAAAAAACTCTTCTCTTAGCCTGTTATAATGCTCTGAATCATATCATGCAAAACAAAACACTGAGAATGTTTTAAT
Source organism: Tapera naevia (assembly GCA_033556795.1). NCBI lineage: Eukaryota > Metazoa > Chordata > Aves > Cuculiformes > Neomorphidae > Tapera > Tapera naevia. The sequence goes on along the minus strand of JAUMJJ010000172.1, from coordinate 7,065,567 downwards.
AAACTTACCCACTCATGTCATAACTCCTACATGTTGAAGCAGTCACACTATGCCAAAGAGCTTGAAAGCAGAGAGACTCATAGAGCACTGCTTTTGTAAAAATTGTAGCTGTGCAAATTTAACTATTTCTGAGTCCATGCAGGTTAAAACTATCTGCAGATTTTAAGTAGTACATAATGTAATTATCTTCACTTACAGGAGGCAAGAGATAAAGTAATCATATCAGATAGATACTGAGTTTCTTCTCTAGACAGTGTTGAGGACCTTTGCGGGTTCCTGGTTTTATCTCCTTACAGCTCTGAGCCTCATCCAGCGTATGGCTTGAAAGGCTTTTTTTAAAAGCCATCTAAAATCTTCCTCTAAACCAGGTGGTTCTAGATAATAATGAATATTTGCTCTAGGTTAGTGCACCAGGTTAATGTGCAGCTTAATATTTTTGCTAAGAAGCTCAAAAGTTATCCTAAGTCATATTCATTAACATCAGCAGTCATTTTGTTTGGCGTTTTTTTACTTACTTCCATAGGGAGAAATTTTCACTAACATGTGACACCAGAATGAATATACTATGACTGAGATTAGATTGAGTAACTTCTGGTTTCAGGTCAGAAAACATCTTCTGGAAGAGTGTTTGTCTCCAAGAAGTCTGATAGTGTAATATGTATCTTTTCAAGAAGTTATAATATTTACAATCTGTTATTAATAATGAATTTCATAATAACCCTGTTGCTGATAAGGCAGTGAATTTCAACAAATTTCATTCATTGAATGCGTATTTTGATAGTTGCTGGAAAATTAGACATCAGGACATAATGGCCAGCTACATAATATTCTGTCAGATTTTTCATTGTTAGACTTTGGATAGTACTATATATATTTAATTGTGGAACTTAACAGGCTCTTGATTTGTTCATGGCAGTAGAGAGTCTAATTTTTTCGTACTAATTGAAATATGCCACTAAGAGTCAAATTTAATGAAGCAAACCCACTCAGAGCTAAACTGAAAGTTAATGATTAAGATAATCTTTCGTGACATGAGGTTACACTGGCACAAAATGATTTAATAGATTTGTATTAAGCAGTCTCAAAATATCACAGACTTTACTCTCATTTTTCTTTTCTAAGTTGAATATGCACACAAAACCATTTTGGAACAAGTGAAAGACTTTCAACGTAAAATATCAAATCACTTTTGCACCTACAAAACAAATGGCAATACTACCATGTTTTCTTTTAAGTGTCAATGGCAAGTCTAACAGTTGATATAATTCTTCTATTAGAAATTCTAGAGACACATAAATCATGGTTATATTCACAGTGGTAGACTTTTTCCCAGAAGGACGTAAAAGACCATACACATTCTAATGATGCCATTTTTATATAAGACGTCAGACCAGTGTTCCAAGTTTGTTTCCAGTCATTTGGGACTTCCTGAATGTTTGGCACTTTTGTAAGAGGAAAAGTATTCATCATACCAACCTTGCTAAGTCCAGTTATCTGGAAATCTCATTTGAAAATTTCAGTTACTTGTTCTTTTTCTAAAACATTCTGTGTAGCAATAAATTATTTCCAATGGTGACTCAAGCAATTATTTTGTATAGATCACATGATATGTAAGTGATTCACGTAATTAAGATAGTGTCTTTTGGAATAAAACTGGAACCTAAATTAGCTGAAAAAAGTTCATTTAATTTCTTTATTAGTATATTTGAATGCGCAAGTTTTCTAATTATATTTGTACTCCCTTGCATTCCCTAATTTTGGTCCAAAATAATAATTGTCCAATATCACCAACCCATAGAAATAAACAAAATTTTATATATTTTGAAAAAGCTTTCATATACACATGAGTCTTATATGGCATTCAACAGTGGAGTGCACACAGCCTGCTACCAAAAAAATTATTTTACATCCTAACAATCTCTTGCAACACTCCTGGGATCACAGAGTCATAGCAATGCTCATCAATGTGATTCATATGTGTTAAGCATTGACAAAAGAGTGAAATATCTGTCATGCCAGAAGCAGGCCATGAGTCAGAACACTCGCTAACTATCCATCTTTTTTAAAGCTAGCAGCCAATCTCAGGTTTTTAAGAGCTATACAGGCAGGTTTGGTAACGTAAATGTGTGCTACCTGAATGAGGACAAATGTCATTCTTTAAGAAGCCTTAGGGAAGGTATTGAATACTACGAGCATGAGAGTGTTTATTCTAGTCTACATATCTATTAATACTTCACAGAGAAGGAACAGGAAAAGTTATGCTGCCATTTCTACAGGTCTTGCAAGGTGCTATAGACTTGGAGTAAGTGAAATTCAATGCAGACAACTTGAAAAAATAAATTAAGATTTTTCCGGCAAACCACAGTATTTTACTTCAAATGAAATCTACCCAAAAAGATATATTTAATTTTGATTTTGCAAGTAGGAATGTTTCTAAAGACACTCCATATTTCCTTTGGAAAACTTCTATTTTGCAGAAGTCCTTTTTTCCATTCAATTATTCTGACAACAAATTCCCAAACAGCTTTTAACATAAAAGGGTATTGCATACATTACAGAAGTTACAGATATTTCTCAGTGCTTTCTTAAGGCTATAGCGTCTTCAAACCTCATTCTTCACTTTTTGTTTATTTCTTACTTCTGGATTTAACAATAACCATTCAGTAAATTACTGCATATGGAAAAGTATTGATTTTGCATATGAAAAGGAATAATGTGATTCAACTCAGAGAGCAAACCTGATCTTAAGCTAGTGAGTGCTTGATGGTAGAGAAAGAAGGGTCTGGCAGTGGCTGAACGGCAGTGGCAAGGATAGAAAATGCAAATGAAACAGTTAATGCTCTGAGCAACCAGAGATAAAAGTGACTACCATGTAATCTAACTGCGAAAACTCCCACAGACTACAAAACTAAGCCTTGGGCCAGGCAGCAGTGCTGGAAGCTCAGAAAAGTTGCAGATAACACAGTTTTTTGAACTAGAGATGGTGGAGTAACGAAGACCAACAGCATCAAACAATAAAAATAAACCTAAATAAAAAGAAGACCATAAGAAAAAAATATAGACAATAATATGCTTTTCCATGAATTAAATTATTTAGACTGAATAATTGCATTTATTGGAATGCAAATATTTACCCTTTTGATTTTGTATTTATAGAAATAACAGAAAAACACTGCAAACATGATGAAAATCTTTACTTGATAACTTTTGAAACATCTACTTTAAAAAGTCAGAAATGAGAAAATAATGTAATTCACTAAAATTATCAAAACGTAGTCCCTCTTGTCAATCACTCATATTTCTGATCACTCTGTTTTATAAAAGTATTGTTCAAAATTAAATTTTAATCTTGGAAAATGATAAAATCCTGAATATTGTATCTCAGATGCATGATGTAAGAACTGTTATGATTTGGTGCAGAAAAAAAATAGTCTTCACATTCTGTAAAGCATAGTTAATCTCCACCATTATCACTAACTAAAGTGGAATTAATGTTTGCTTAATGCAACTATTTAAAGTGTTAAAGACAGAAGCACTCAAGAGCCTGTGGTTAGATGAGCTGTTCTTTATTCACATTATTTGGGAGAGTTCTGCACTTAAGTTGCATTTGCAATACAAGCTTAATAACTTATTTCAAATGATGACTGAAAACAGCAACAATGCTAACAGTAGCAAAAATAAAAATAAACCACGGAAATAAAAAGCAAGATTAAAACTAATCTCTAGACTACAGCTATAAACTGAACACGGCAAGCTTTGGGGTGTTTTTTTTTAATTATCATCCATGCATAATTTTTTTGCAGTGATTTTGTTTTTCCACAAAAGCACAGGGTATATGAAACATGCCAAAAGGGCACCCTGACCCCTTTACGTTCTGCTATTAGCCTAATAAGGATCTTCTCCTGAACAGCTGATGATTGCATAGTGTAATTATAGAAACAGGGATAATTGAAATATACACAGGCAGTAGGGAATCTGCTAAGGGCCTGAGCATGATGATCCTGTTGACTTCAGCTCTTAATTGACTTCAAAGAGGGTTAAAACTGAACAGCAGCATTTAGGATAAACCTTTCAACAAGCGCAAATTTGGGCAGACGAGATGACCCAATACACTTGACAACAAAATAATTGTGCCTCCCCCTATCACTTCCACTCTGATTTTTTTACTCAACCTCTACTCCAAATAAGGGTTATGATTATGTTATGATTTTAACAGGCACATAAACTACAAAAAGTCTTAATGTTGTCATTGGAACTAAATGCTATATGAAGAAATACTCCTGATCTTGAAAGAGCTTTATGCACTCTTTTTGGGGCTGTGTACAAAGTAATTTAAACAGCTAACCACATCTGGTTTGTGATGGAAAAAACTGGGAGAAAAAAGAAAGCACTAGTTTCTGCCCAAGGTTTCAAAATGGAAAAGAAGTGGTTATACCTTGTGTTAGGACTTCATTTTATTATAATTAAGCTCAATATTGCACAAATGTCTAAGATAGCAAAGCATAAAACATGAGACTGAAGCTATGTCTTCATTACCAATGAGCACATACTGATAGAAGCAGATGTGGAGGAAGACAGAGCTGGTGCTGAAGACACGACATGCACAGTACGTGTCACTGGCTCATGTTAGCCTGCTCTTGAGGCCAATCCCTGCTACCTGCTGAAGGTCAGGCGTGGGCACTCCTAGGGCATGCCTTCCAGTTTCCTGTTTCAGGATCTAGTTCTGTGCACTCCCAGACCACTCCATGATGTGAACTGAAGCCCTGTTGGGTGAGCATAAACTTTCTTCGGAAGTCCATTCCTAATCCAAACTACTTGACAGGCAGTTTTTAATAACATTAAAAAGTTGTTCAATCCTCCTAAAAGTTAGGAAAATATAACTGTCCAGTCTTTTGAGTGGTCTTGCAGGTGTTAGGCTTGTCAATTATATGGATTTACCAATGAGTAACTTTTCTATGTAGTAACAGTAAACGTGCCTTTACATAATTTCAGTTCTTTTTTTACTATGTGTTTTCAATATTCAGTTTTCCATGTAGATCTGTGTTTCCATAGAGATGCACCACGTTTGGAAGAAAAACCTGCTAGGAGTTAATCTGATCAATAATATTTAAATTATTAAAACTGAGAAAAGCTTAAGAGTGTTTTGCTGGTGATAGCAACTCTTTAGCTCACTTGGATGTGGAATAAATAGGAGAGACTCTGGCACAAAGTTGAGGGAGTCCAAGATACAAAATTGAGATGCAGCCAGACCTGAGGAAAGTCTAAGGATTAATTCAGCTTGTGTTACTGTGAGCCTTGTTGGTAAAGCCAGACTTCAAGAGCAGTCTTGGATCTTCCTTCCCTTGGATTGGGAATTTCATTGAGGATCATTTAAGGAACCTAAGTCTGGAAGGGACCATCCCTCACTTCACCCTATTCTACTGTTAGGTAGACTGTTTCTTACTGTTCAGCAGTAAGAAAGAAAAAAGGTCAAAAGAAGATGGAGTAGAGAGATTAAATGTAGTGAAGATCTGGGGCAAAACCAGCTGACTGCATCATCAGGATTTTACTATGGATAGAAGGAGCTGAATGTGAGAGACTCCCATTTGAATGGGAATGAGGACATGAAAGAAGAAAATATACAGCAGGGACTCAGGGAAATTGTTAGAATCTTCAAATTATTCATTTGTTGGAAGGAGAACACCAGAGAAAGAAAATTATTTTGATGGAAGGACATAATTACAATAATATTTTGCGAATATTAGTCATTAGTAAATTGTGGCTTTCTGCTAAGTGGTTTGAAGCAGAAAAGGTTTGTTGTCCGGTTAGGATTAGTAGGAGCAAAAACTAAATAGTTTTAAGATAAAGCCTGATGAATTCATGGAAAGAACTATGAAACGTGATTAATTCTGATAGTAGAGATTGGTTTGAAATCACGGAATATTCAGGCTAGTATTTCTGTATTCCTAAACCTAATGAAATATTAAAATTGTCTTAAATTCCTTTAGAATGAGAAGACCAGAACTTGTCTAAACCAAAACAAAAGTTTGAACAATTAATTTATTCCTGTGGTTATGTTGTGTCTTTGTATAAAAATCTTGTTACTTCTTCATTTATAAAAATGAATTCTCTAATTGACTTTTACATATGCAGCATAGGTCTTTTTCATTTTCCAGTAACTCACAAAAGTGGGAATGTTTTCATGTGCTTCTTATGCATGTACGCTAATTCTCATTATGTTTTAAATTGGAAAAAATTGGCAACCAAAGCACTGAATACAATATACAGATACTATTGACTTTGAATAATTTTGTTGTTTTGTGTAAGCTATTTTTTCCTCACTGGGAACAGAAAATATCCCATAGGAAAAAAACTTGATTTTCCTTCAGAAAAGGAACAAAAAGTTGAAATATCAGGATTGTTTCTTGTAACAAAATGTTCCAAAATAATTCAATTTGGAATTGTCTATGTTTAGTTTCGACTTGCTAAATCAAAGTGCTTTATATTCTTAAACTGAACTCAGGCCCTGTTTCAAGTCAGTTCAACATTAATATGCTTTGGTCTATTGTGCCTCCTGGGAATCTGAGTAGTGCCCCCTAGTTCCCATGCTTTCATATGGGCTAGGCTTCTTGGCAAACTTTTTCCCATTGCACCACAGCAGGAGATTCTAATGATGAGCCATATGGCTTGGTCAGAGGGGAGTTCATGATGCATAAAGAGACATAAACTTTTGCAAAGCAAAACGGCATTTTTTCCTTCAAAAGCCTTTTGCATGATTCTCAAATCACTTTCTTCAAAAGCAGTATTGCTAGAAAGGCTAGAAAGAAAGGAGCTGGTTTGAGGTATACTGCTGAAAACACGGTGTACATTGAAAAGTCACGGTATTCCAAGAGTTAAGAAACAGGACTGCTTTCATGTCTGTCATAACTCTTTTTAGATGGGGAGGAAATTGGCCCCTACATATCTTGACAACATAGTGGAGAGGACTGCAATCTACATAAGTCAAGGGGAAAAAATGTGATAATACAGCAGATGGGGAATGTGTTCCTATGGTGACCAGATACACCATATTTTCTGCTAAGATACACAAATGAAAAGCAACATGGACTGCAGTAAGGGAAGACCAAACACTAATTGTTCCTAGGTTAATTACAGTCAGTTTTCTGCTAATAGTGATAGCTAATTCTAAAAACAACTCACAAATTTCTTGTTGAAATATGTAGTATATTATGATTACCAGAAATTTAAACTAGATAAAAGAAAGGATAAAAATTAAAGAATTTTAATTGGTTTAGTATTTTGCTTTCAACTTCCCTCCCCCAAAAAATCGACAGTGAAGATTAGAACTGTTTTGCACTTGGTTATCTGTGCAAGGAGATGGGAATAGCTGGACTAGAGACCTAAAGAGAAAGGGGATGTAGAATCATAGAATTATAGAATGGTTTGAGTTGCAAAGGACCTTAAAGATCATCTCATTCCAACCTCCCTGCCATGGGCAGGGACACCTCCCACTAGACCAGGCTGCTCAAAGCTTTATCCAGTCAAGCCCTGAACACATCCAGAGATGAGGCTTCCACTACTTCCCTGGGCAATCTGTGCTAATGCCTCATCACCCTCTCAGTAAAAAAATTCTTCCTAATAGCTAATACTAATCTACCCTCTTTCATCTTAAAACTGCTACCCCTCATCCTATCACTACACTCCCTGATAAAGAGCCCTTCCCCTGCTTTCCTGTAGGTCCCCTCGAACTGCTGGAAGGCTACCGTAAGCTCTCCCCAGAACCTTCTCTTCTCAAGGCTAGACAAGCCCAACTCTCTCATCCTGTCCTCATCTGGGAGGTGCACCAGCCCTCTGATCATCTTCGTGGCCCTCCTCTGGACTCGCTCTGACAGATCCATCTCCTTCTTGTGCTGTGGACTTCAGAATTGAACACAGTACTCCACGTGAGGTCTCACGAGAATAGAGTAGAGGGGGAGAATCACCTCCCTCAACCTGCTGATCACACTTCTTTTTGATGCAGCCTAGGATACCATTGGCTTTCTGGGCTACAAGCAGACATTGTCAGCTCCCATTGAGCTTCCCATCCACCAGCACCACTTGGCCTTGTTGAAATTCATGAAGTTCACACAGGCCCACTTCTCAAGATTGTCAAGGTCCCTCTGGATGGCACCCCTTCCCTCCAGTGTGTTGACCACACCACACAGCCGGTGTCATTGGCAAACGAGCTGAGTCTACCTCAATCCCGCTTTCCATGTCTCCAACAGAGTGAGATGTTAAACAACTCTGGTCCCAATACCAGTCCCTGAGGAACATCACTTGTTGCCAGTCTCCACTTGGACATTGAGTCATTTACCACAACTCTTTTTGTTGTCTGCAACAAGGTCGTGTCTGTTTCCCAGACTTTATTTAAGAAAAGAAGGAGAGATTCCTTCTCATGTCCTGGACAGGATGTCTATTGCTGACTTTGGCATCCATTCACAACACTAGTTGCACAAAAACTGATCAGCTGATGTTTGAAGCTCTCTGAAGAACTGAGCTGACTTTTCATGCATCATGTGACTGGTCTAGGCATTGTCTTAATGGCATTAGTAATATTTGGATACATGGTGTGTGACAATATACTTCCGATATAGTAGAAATAATAATGACAAAATAATAAAAGTGGAAGAAGATCTGTTTGGCAAGTAAAGCTAACTAAAATAATCTTACAATCACTAAGAAGCCTCTGCAGGGTTAGAGTGGAAACATGAATAAACTTAAAAGACACACTCAGTGATGTTTTCCTGGATGAGTCTCTGGGAATATGTGTGAATAGTGAGGGACTGGGATTATCGGGGGATATCCAGTTATTCATTTTGCCATGACCCTGAGACAGTTCACTCAATGCAAATGGAAGGTGTGATTGCCTCTGTGATGGCCTGTTACTAGCTTGATTTGCAAAAAGAGCAAGTAAATTTTGCTGAAGAATGCTAAATGTATAGTTTACATTTGTAACATGTGCTGTTAATGTTACATGAGGGAAAGAAGGGGAATTCAAGTCATTTAACTGCAAAAAACTCTCCTTTTTGTCTGTTTTTCTATGAGACAAATACAGGTGTAGCACACTTTTGAATTCTTCTGCTCATAAATGCAAATGATTTTATCTGGCTGCCAAAAAAGGTTCCAATTATCAAGTCAGATTGAAAAAAAATGTCACTTTTCCTATTGCACAACCCGTTATGCTTGTGTTTCTCCAAACGTGCCTCAGCTGCACTTGCAGAGCAGTAGTAAAGGAGCTTGTCTGTAATTACAAAGGTGTTAATTTCAGCATTGCGTGTACTTTTTCTTTTTACTAGATTGGCATGAACATTTCACACTCTGGTGTGTGCTGTAATTGGAACAAACTGCGACACCTACTACTAAAAACTGAGCTCTTTGTAGCCATTTCTTGTCCCTTCCATTTAAAATTCCCTAGCCACACTTCTGCCTCCCAAGCTGCCTTTGAAGGTAGATTTATGTGTTTTAAGCACAATTCAAGCATATTGCAGGCACAGCAGGAGATTGTAAACAATCAGAAACTGAATTGGGTGAGTCTTCAGCATCTCAATATGGTGGAACCTGAAAAACACCTGCAGCTTAACTGTTTACACATACATTATGGATGATTCAGCATTGCTAGTAAACATTATTAATGAACATAGAGCAAAACATAGAGTAGTGTAACCAGCGTATGTTGATGTTTGCTGTGTACACGATTTTCTGCTATATTGAAGACAAGATTTGACTGGCTTCTGGAAGTTTCATCCACTTCTTTATCATTATCTTTATTTTATACAGCTGCCTTCACAACAGGACCTCTCAGGGCAATATAGGAAAACAAATTCTGCTTTGATATAAAATTGAGTGATTACATATGCATCTTGAAGGGCTTCCACTTGCTAATTCTGTATCAAACACCTGTTAGAAAAATACTGTAGATATACATAATATAAGACTCATTTGCCTTGGTCATCAGGTTCAAAATTTTAGACATCAGCAAACCAAAGATAGGAAAGATATAAATTTTTTCTCAGCATTTTCTATGCTAAAAGAATTTTTTGTTATTTTGCATGTGTCTAGGACAGTGTTCCTAATGGAAGATTAATCAATTATGCAAATACCAGATACGTGCTCAGCATTAGGTGTTGACTAGACTAAATGCAATGCTTTTGGAACTGCAATAACCTCAGCAGCAAACACGGATATTCTCCCTTTCAAAAATTGTCTCAAGAAACAATGCTGTCTGAAGACAAGGACCGCTGTCAACAGGAAGATCCCATTCCAGTAATATAACTTAATAGGGATATATTTGTTCTTGATTTTCTTTCTACCTCATTGGCTCTTTGACACAACTTCTGCACCAGGACTATGCAAAATTTTAACACTGCAAGCATGGTTTTTCTTTTCTCCTGGGAGAAGGAAGTCTGGATGCCTTGGGCTGTATCAGAGAGTTGAAATCAAACCTCCCACTTACTGGGAAGATGCTTTAATCACTAGCAGTCACTAATCATGCAAACAGTTAAGGATTACTCTTTTTAAAAATTATTTTATTTAGTGAAAGTGGCTCTGGTGCTCTGCTTTCTGCCAAACTCATTGCTGCTGACAAAATGTTTTGGGATTCCTCTGCCATTGTGTAAAACACCAGGCCCCTCAAGGGACTTCCAGATGTTCCAAACTGTTTTAGAGATAGGCTCAGTTTGACTAAGGTTATGATACTTGTAGACATGAGTAATAGCAAAACGTAGCATGTATAATAATTAAGGTTGTTTGGTTTGGACATGGAAACCTGATCTCTGCCTAAATTGCATGCTAGACCCAAATGCTTTTCATGACTCGTAAAGTCAGTGTTCGGCAAATGACTGTGACCAATATTATATACAGAGAAACACTGTTAAAGAAAGACTGTTTTTCATTGGAGTAGCAGAAGGTCCTTCATTCTGAACTTCAGGCAGCTGATAAAGTCACGGGTAAAGTTTCTAATGAGAGAGTTTCACCCAAGGCAGTTTCCTTCTACACTCTCTGGATTTCTTCAGCTGTCCATCAGCCTGGTCGATAGGTCCTTCAGACTTAACATAGCTTTATTTTGCAGAATGTGGCCCTTGTCTTTACTCTTCCAAACACAGGACCAGCTTCAATCTTCCTGTCTAAAAACTCTGGGCTAAGGAGCAGAATCACTGTCACATGAAGGCTGCTACAGATGGGTAAGTCTGAAGAGATGAGCTCTTATATCTCATAAAGACCAATGAAGTAGATGACGTTAAACTCGGCCTGATTTTTTTAACTTTTTGCTTAGGAATAAGGCACATAAGTAATACCTCTGTTGGAGACTTCTATAAGTCAAAATACGAAACACAGTATTCATATTTTTAAACAGGAACTTGCAGAACTAAACTTGTTCTGGTTGTCCTTTCAAATGGCTATTTGCATGCTCTGAAATCCTTCTGGAAAGACTGCAGAGAAGACCAAGAAATGCTGGTTATACCTGAAACTCTTCTGAAACATTGTACATATCTGAAACCCTTCTGAAACATTGCACTGTTCCACAAACCAGGGTATGTTTATCGAGGGATGTGAACCTCAGGGAGGGTATTGTAAGTGGTTGAGAATTTAGTTTCCACACAAGAGGAAAAACATGATTTTTCAGTGTATCTGTATCTGAGAACTGAAACCAACAGACGACATGTAACAGTGTGATCATTAGGTATTTTTAAGCTAAAGGAAAATAAATATATTAAATTAAACTAAATTTAATTTGAAAATAAATTAAAAGAAAACAAAAATATCTAACAGGAAATAATCGTCTTGCTCTGCAAGTAAGGCTTAGAAGTATTTTTGTATTTCAAAGATGTTAGCAAAAATTTGTGAATTTTCCTCAAAAACCTTCTACCCTGTATTAACATTCTGAATGCCAGCAGAAATCATTTACAATGATGACATTATCTCTTTCATCAACTCTAATTATGAAAAACTACTTTTGTTTTAACTATTATTTTTCTTCAGAGTTTGAAGGCTTGTGTGTCTTAACAACAGTAAGATTTCTCTCTCTCTCCCCAGTGGTGGTGTTCTAGAAGCAGCTTTGACACCAGTATTAGCACACAACACCAAATGGCAATGGTTGTGTGCCTTGCAAATGGAAGAAATTGCTTTATGGCAATTCATAAAAGACCTATGTGACTGATTCACATGGCAAATATGGTTAGAACCAATAATTGGCAGCATATTAATGTTGATATATTGTCCCTTTGTTTTAATTTTCCTCATGATTAAAATTAGATTATGTTGAGTTCCCATTCACATATAAGATAAAAGAACCAGCAAGAAAACTGTTTTGTTTTTCCTCCTCACACCCCCCTAAACTTCATAGGTTAAGTCATGGAAACCTATAAAGCTCCTTTAGTGAAAACACATATAGATTGCATACATTGCTGGATTTGTTGAGGTCATTTGATATGATCTATGTTCTGTAATGTGTGACTAGATCTCATACAGAGCTTTGAAACTAAGCTAAAACGAACATTTTAAACATTTTAAATGAACACTTTAAAAACACTTAAAAGTGTTTAAAAAGCCTGGTCTAGTGGGAGGTGTCCCTGCCCATGGCACAGGGGTTGGAACAAGATAATCTTTAAGGTCCAACCCAAACTGTTCTGTGATTCTATGACTCTAAATTTCTGTCGTTCTATCATTCTATTTACCATTGCAATTGATATTAAGAATGGATATTTGAAAACGGTCAATGTGAAATACTCTATTCAGTTAGCTGACCATTTATTCCACTTTTATTTTTTACCATTGTGTGTAATTTTGTCATAAAAACACAGATAAACTCTAGTTTGTAATATATGTGAGCTAATTAAAGGTAAATAATAGACAGAAGCAGGAGGAATATTTAGTTACTTGGAATTGAAAAATAGGGTGAATGTGAATGCTGTTTGGTATTAAATTACACTCATCGTTTGAAAACACCTGGATGGGTTCAAGAAGTAAAGTAAGGCTCAGCAAAATATGAATTAATGAATAACACATTTCTGTGATAGAATGTTTTTGACTACTATATAGACCTATAAATAAAGCATGCTATGTGCATAGTTGGCACCCACCAATTGACTAATGTTAATGTAAGTAGACACAGATTTCTAGAGTCTTTTTAAATAAAATGTGGCTAGTTTCTGCTTTCCATGCTATGTTAATGAATGCCAGGGAGACTATCGGCTATATTTTAACTTTTTGTTTACTTCATCAGACTCACACTGAGAGAGCAGTAAGTACCATTCCCATAGCATAGGACTTACCATATGTACTTAAAAGGTCCATACTTACACAATTATTCACATTTTAAAAATTATTTGCTTTCCCACATTGAAAACAATAGGTCTTTGTTATATTTAACAGCTTAAGCACAAAGGAAATGCACTAGCTGCAAAAATACTGTAATTGCATAACATTGCAATACAATAAATTTCTGAGTTTTACTATGTCTGGACTGCAACAGTCTCGTGATTATCTTAGGTGGTGGAGGATAATTTCCCACTGAAAGAAGAAACTAGGGAATTTAGCAGCCGCTTTTGTAGAGAAGTAAATATATTCAAAAGCTTAGCTGAGAAGTTATAAAGAAGAAAACTAGTTGCTGGCAGTGAAGGAAAAAATTATGCCAAATGCCTTCGTATAAGCATTAATTAAAGCATCATAGAGGAGAGAACTAATAGCATGGAGAAAGCAGCACCTGGTAATGCCATATTCTGCAGCTTTTGTTTGAATAGCAATAGGCACATAGGATATTCTTAGCAAAGCATCAGCTCCCTGGGTAGCTAAGCCTAGGGAAATGTTGTACTGGAATAGGCTGGCTTAAAAGAGTGGTAGACTAGTGAGAAACTTTAAGTAAAATGAAACCATTAATCATAGGAGAGAGCTCTAAAAAAACTCTACTAAGACGAGATTACCTTCCCTATTAGGAGAGGAGGGACAATTTGAGCTTAGCTTCTAAGAAAAGAAGAAACAGCAAGGTAGAAGGCAGAGAAGACTACATGGAAGTGCACAGCAAATGAAATAATGTTTTTAAAGATATTTGAGACCAAATACAAAAAACCTTGGGGTCCCTGGCCTCTAAAGTGGAATTCTGAACTCAGAGTGATCCACAATATGTTAGGAGACGATATATCTTCTAAGGACAGGGGTGAATTCTACTCATCTTGTGCTTGTGTGTAAGCAGTTACGTCTATGTGCAGAAGACTTCTTGCAAAGAAAGAGACATGGACAAAAAGTCTTGTCTTTTAAAGTTCTAACATGTTTTATTCAGTCATTAGTTAATGTGAACTGAGACAAAAGATGTAGGAAATTATCCTCTCCGTTGCAAGTAACAGATCCATTGGACACTCCCTCATATCTGCACTTTTAATTCGTCTCAGGACACATTCACCTTACATTATTTTCTACACAATCATAGAATGCAACAGCATTATAATTCCAACAGTGGCAAATAGTCCTGTTCACCTTACCTTGAGTCTCATGGTGAGAAAACTCTCAGCATGTTGGAAAAAATCTGGTCTGTTTGGATACTCTAAACCTCATAAACTTGGGTGTCCCTTATTCTGACAACCTGCATTTTCTATTCAAGGTAGCTGTCTGCCTTGTCACTCTTCTGGAATTGCAACCATCTTTAGTGAGGAGCTGTTTGGTCAGTTCGCAACTGGCATCCCAAGATTTTGGCTGAACTGAACCCACTCATGAGGCTTAAATCTGTGGGTGTTTCCTCCTCTTACCAGATTGGCATGACTCAAGGTGTGCCATACTCACTGTCCAAAGACTGATTATAGCCAGAAAGGATGGCAGCAGGTGAACTGGTGCTGGCAGGGTAAAGCAACCCTTGTACTGGCATTGCTGGGACACTGAAGGACCAACAATGCACCACTAAGTCCAAAAAATACTGAGGCAGACTTAACATGAGCTCCTAAACCATCTTGTCAGAAAATTATTTTCTTTATTCCTGAGATGGCAAGCAATCTATTGCATGTATTTGGAATCTCATATAAGCAAATATGGTCAGAATTTAGTTTTGGCTGCTTTTTCTGCTCTGTGTAAGTGAGACTAAGACTGACTTTGAAAGGTTCCAGTGAATTTACTATGAGAGCACACTCCAAAGGGTTATGAGAATTTTGGGATCCATTGCAGCACTGTTCACTGTGACCCTTTCCATTATGTTATGTAATATATGGACCTGGCTGTCAATTTTAATAGAGAAGAAAATTTTGTTTGACACGGAAATGTATCTTTAATAGCCAAACCTGTAGATGTGAGCATTCTGTGAAAGTCTCAGGCAGAAATATTTGTGGAAATACAATTGAATTGATTTTAAATCCTGGAAAGGACTGAACGCCAGTATATCCATCGATTATAAGATTTTCTGATACCATGAGACTTGAAGCATTAGAAAGTCGAGACTTTCTCTGAATGGGTGCAGTATAGTCCCATAGTACCACTCTGAAAAGTCTCTGCTCCAGGTACAGGCCAGCATTCAACTGAGCAGATTCAGGATCTTCTCAGCATCTGGTGGCTGTTCATTCCTCATCCAGTGTTCTGTGGTCACCAGGAGTAATACTGCCCTTGGAGTCACAAGAAGCTTCTATAGCTGCAGATCCCAAATTTAATTTCTTTTTTAATTTAGTGTGGGCTGGCAGCCATGGAGGTTACTTGCATCTGAGTCAAGCCCTTAATGATACTGGGAGCAATATTGGACTGATTAGAATTCACCCAGAATTCACATTCTGTTTATTGGTGGTGAAGACTTCACAGAGTAGTAAACACAAAGTCTAGTCCGATGTTTAGATTCCTCACCAGCTGCATCAAATAGGCCATCAAATTAGCCTGATGTTTTCCCCATCATTTTACAGCGATTCCTTCCTGGAAGGCATTATCTTCAATAAGATCTACATCAACTATTTAGATGACTTTTTATCTTTGTTACTTATTGCTCGCAAATCCATTTGTGTTTCACAGTGGGCCGACAGTACGGTTTATTAACAGGTCAATAATGTAAGATCAGTATTCTGGTTTACTTTGTTTGTTGTATGTTTGGTTTCTTTATTACACTTTGGTAATGCTGCAATAAAGAAAGCATCCTGGTGCTTTTTCTATTTGTTTTATTAAACCTCTTTGCTGCAGGGTATTTGGCAGTTGTCATGTAGGGTCCCTTTTAATATACCAGCTGCACTTCATGCTTATTCATTTCCTCTATCCTTAGATGTTCCTCAATAAACTAAATAAACTACTTATTAGAAGTAATGTATAATGTAAAATTTGTATGCTCCCTTCAGTTCATCAGAAGCTGCTATACCTGTACTTTCTTTCTGATGACAAAATTACAAGGTTTATTAACACCATAAATGTGTTTTCCAAAACAAGGAAATGTGCATTTTTATGTATGCAAATACTGCAGACGGAATAGTTTGCTTGGAATAGATAAACTAAATATTTTGTGTCCCTTCATTGGACTGTTCTTTCCTCATTTTCAGTTTTATTTACATGTAATA
The DNA here is from genome assembly GCA_033556795.1 of Tapera naevia. Lineage (NCBI taxonomy): Eukaryota > Metazoa > Chordata > Aves > Cuculiformes > Neomorphidae > Tapera > Tapera naevia. The sequence continues at coordinate 7,049,044 of JAUMJJ010000172.1, read as the reverse complement.
AGCATCAGATATAGCTGCTACATGGATAAACATGTATAAAACAATTTTGAATAAACATGGATAAAGTAATTTTTCCCTCAAATAAAATTTCTAGTCAGTGATGGCAACTCCTGCAAAGAAGTGCAAAATTTTCTGATGTAAATTACTCTGACCTTTATGCTCATAGGGAGTATATATGCACTTCATATGGTGCTTCACTTGAATTTTATTATGGGATGGATAAGATACTTGTGAAATTAAGGGAATCATTCTCATTATACTATCATTTCCTTAGTGTTCATTCACTAAGAACTCATTCTATAAAAAGCATGATCTAATAACCTGCCCTCTGCAGAAATTTAGCTTTAGGCCACATGTACTGCTAATGCTCACATGAGCTGAAATGCCCTCAAGCTACACCTCGCAGTCTTGTGTGGCACCTTTGACCTTCTCCAAACACAACGATATGAACACTATATAAAGACTCCTCTCTTAATTGTAAAAATCTTTGAAACACCTTCAAAGGCCCATCAAACACAATCCACAGAGGTTTACACGGAGCATGGCCTGTCTCAAGCTATTTTTTTGCCATTATCTTTCAGTAACAGGATGGAACTTCCCAAATGCTTACCCTAGGTCAATCTACAACCATCCTGAAGTCACCCAAAACACTGGACAAGGTAGGCTTCAAGTCTGCTCCCTGAATCTCAACCCTGTCCAGCAGAACTCTGCAACTCCAAAGCTCTTCAGCCAAACCAGGGCAGGGTCTCTTTTGAAGTTGACAGCTTTGTACGTGATCCAGGGTGAGGAAGTCAAAAAAGATCTTTTTTCATATGTATGTCTAGACTGAGAAATCCTTGCATCACCTCAACTCAGCTGATTTCTAGCAGAAGAGAGTCTTCTGCAACATGACAAAGCTTTCTGATGTTCCTTCCTCAGAAGAGTCAGATGAAACATGCAGATGAGTGACACACAGTCGAGCATCATCCTCTCCAACCATCTTTCCCTTCTTATCACAGTGTCACAGTATCACAGTATCATAAGGTTGGAAAGGACCTCCAAGATTATTGAGTCCAACCTATAACCCAACACTAACACCAACACTAAAACCATCATCTAAACCATGGCACTCAATGCCAGACATCCAGTCTCCCCTTAAACACCTCCAGGGTCGGCGACTCCACCACCTCCCTGGGCAGCGCATTCCAATGGCCAATCACCCTTTCAGTGAAGAACTTTTTCCTCACATCAAGTCTAAACTTTCCCTGACGAAGCTTGAGTCCGTGCCCTCTAGTTCTGTCACTGGTCACCTAAGAGAAGAGACCAACCCCTGCCCGACTACAACCTCTTTTTAGGTAGTTGTAGAGAGCAATGAGGTCTCCCCTGAGCCTCTCCTTCTTCAGACTAAACAGCCCCAACTCCCTCAGTCGCTCCTTATAGGGCTTGTGCTCCAGCCCCTTCACCATCTTCGTTGCCCTCCTCTGGACACATTCCAGCATCCTGACATCTTTCCCAAACTGGGGGGCCCAGAACTGTACACAATATTCAAGGTGAGGCCTGACCAGTGTCGAGTACAGGGGGACGATAACTTCTCTGGTCCTGCTTGCCACACTATTCCTGATGCAGGCCAGAATGCCATTGGCCTTCTTGGCCACCTGGGCACACTGCTGGCTCATGTTGAGCTTCCTATCAACTAGCACTCCCAGGTCCCTTTCTGCCTGACTACTGTCCAGCCACTCTGTCCCCAGTCTGTAGCTCTGCATGGGATTGTTGTGTCCAAAATGAAGTATCCGACATTTGGACTTATTAAACATCATCCCATTAGAATCGGCCCAGCTCTCCAGTCTGTCCAGGTCCCTCTGTAGGGCCATCCTACCCTCTAACAGATCAACCCTTCCTCCCAGCTTGGTATCATCTGCAAACTTGCTGATGATGGACTCAATCCCCTCATCCAGATCATCAATAAAGATATTAAACAGGACGGGACCCAATACCGATCCCTGGGGGACACCACTGGTGACCGGCCGCCAACTGGATGAGACACCATTCACCACCACTCTTTGGGCTCGGCCATCCAGCCAATTCCTAACCCAGCACAGAGTGCTCCCAGCTAAGCCACGGGCTGCCAGCTTCCCTAGGATTCTACTGTGGGAGACAGTGTCAAAGGCCTTGCTGAAGCCCAGTTATACCACATCCACAGCCTTCCTCTCATCCACCAGGCGAGTCACATGGTCATAAAAGGAGATCAGGTTGGTCAGGCAGGACCTACCCCTCCAAAACCTATGCTAGCTGGGCCTGATCTCTTAGCCGTTCTGCAGGTGCCGCATGATTGCACCCAGTATTATCTGCTCCATAATTTTACCTGGGACCGAAGTCAGGCTGACAGGTCTGTAATTACCTGGATCATCCTTACGGCCCTTCTTATGGATGGGTGTCACATTGGCCAACTTCCAGTCTTCCGGGACCTCTCCAGTGAGCCAGGACTGCTGAAAGATGATGGAGAGCGGCTTAGCAAGCTCATCCGCCAGCTCTCTCATCACCCTAGGATGGATCCCATTCGGCCCCATAGACTTATGAGGGTCCAAGTGGCTCAGCCTAACTTCCTCCTCATGGATTTCAGGAGGGCCATATTTCACCCTGCCCCCATCAACCACTTCAGAGGACCAACTGTCTAGTGAACAGTCTTCCTTACTGTTGAAAACTGAGGCAAAGAAGGCATTAAGTACCTCAGCCTTCTCTGCATCTTTGGTTACTATATTTCCCTCCACATCCAACAAAGAGTGGAGGTCGCTGCCACCCTTCTTCCTGCCATTGATGTATTTATAAAAACTCTTATTATCCTTAACAGAAGTGGCCAATTTGAGCTCCAGCTGGGCTTTTGCTTCCCTGATTTTTTTCCTACATGACTTAACAACATCCTTGAACATGACGTGGCTTACGTCCCCTTCTTTCCATCGACAATACATCCTCTTTTTCTTACTTAGTTCCTTCAGAAGCTCCCTACTCATCCAGGCCGTCCGTCTGCCCCTGCGACTCTTCTTACAACACATGGGGACAGCCCGCTCCTGCGCCTTCAAGATTTCATTCTTGAAGTGCATCCAGCCTTCCTGGACCCCCTTGCCACTAAGAACTATTTCCCACGGTACTTTCCTGACTAGTTCCTTAAATAACCCAAAATCTGCCCGCCCAAAGTCTAGCATCGATGTCCTGTTCCTGCTTTTTTCTTGTTACATTGTTTACAGAAAACTCAATTATTTCATGATCACTACACCCCAGACAGCCTCCGACCACAACATCACCCACCAGCCCTTCTTTGTTTGTAAACAGCAGGTCAAGGAGAGCCTCACCCCTGGTGGGCTCACTCACCAGCTGTGACAGAAAGCAGTCCTCAATGCACTCTAAGAACCTCCTGGACTGCCTCCTCTCGGCAGTGTTAAGTTCCCAGCAGATATCCGGAAGATTAAAGTCTCCTAAAAGAACAAGGGCAGCCGATCTAGAGGCAGCCTCCAGCTGTTTAAACAATAGAGGATCCATCTCCTCCTCCTGGTCGGGCGGTCTGTAACATACTCTGACCAGGAGGCCAGACCCGACTGCCCCCCTGACCCTCACCCACAGGCACTCAACCTGGCCATCACCGATCTCAACTTCAATGGCATCCAGGGTTTCCCTAGTGTAGAGGGCCACCCCTCCACACCTCCTCTCACACCTGTCTCTCCTGAAGAGCCTGTAGCCTTCCATGGCAGCACTCCAGTTATGAGAGTTGTTCCACCACGATTATAATGTGTAGCATCACACATTATAATCTGGAGCCAGAAATTAGTGACAATTTGGCCTAGTTGAATCTAAGGTGCTTCTTTCTCTGCTCTTTCTTCAGGAAATTACGGGTCTTACAATTTAGTCAGGGAATTTAATTGTGGCAGATGATTTAAATTTGAAACGAGTAGCTCTGCTCAAGTCATTTGCATTACTGGATGGCACACAACTATGCCAAATTAGGAGTGCTTTTGTACTACTACAACAAATGTCATATATTCGAAAACAACACTCAAACGTGTGAATTAGTAGAAGATGTGTTTTCTACTTTGTTCCACAACAATAATCCTTTTTAAAAACAACAGCCTTTAAGGAGCCATGTCCCCATCCCACAGCAATATCAAGCATGTTTTGACCACAAGTAAAGAATGTTTGTCAAAGTGGTTTGTTGGCAACTCTTCCTATTCGAGAGTCCATTATTTTTCTTTCTGTTACTGGCAGAGAGAGATATAATTTTCTTTATTTCTGCAACAACTTTTGCATGTTTGTAGTATAGTTTGTTGTTCTGTATATTCTCTATATTCTTTTGCTTCCAATTTATGTTTTCTGGACCATTGTCTGACCCTTCTTGTCATTCTCTTTTGTTCTGCCAGTACCCTTCAGTTAGTCCAAATCTTTTTATGGCCACCATAACCCAATTTAAAGTGTTAAGAAACATGTACAGATTTCTTCACATGGTGATATGACTTCATGATTCTTCTTCCTATGTGACTCAATTAGACAATATTTCTTTTTGCATCTCTAAACTTTTTTGATATGTTTATATCCACCATACACACCACTGACCCACTATTCAGAACTGCTTACTGTGTTTTTTCCCTTCCTGCAGTTGCATGATTGATTTATTCAATCTCCTGTGTAGTTCTTTATATTCTGCTTTGTCAATTATATTCTAGTCACATCAGATGTCCTCTCCAATTTGTTGATATCACCTCAAACACTTATCTGGACTCTCCAAGTTGTTCGATGGCCCATAAAGACTAAGATGTGTGCTTACTCCGGACTTCAAGCAATGGTGGCTCTGGACCCCAGATCTGACATAGATTTCCACAGGCACCTGGGTGATAGATCCTTCCAGTCTGACAATGACTCCAGTCTGATGACTATTCCCACAGGACAGTTCACCTATTGTTCTTCCACTTGCCAACAGTTTCCATTCCTCCATGTTTCACTGCTTTACTTCTGAGAAGAACATTTGAGACCACATCAAAAACTTTACTATAGTCAATCTGTATCCTGTCTACTGCTCCTTCCTATTCACAATGCCTTTAGCAGTACAAATCTGATGAATATTTTTTGATATTTTTGATTCCTGACAAATCCTTGTGAGTTGTTAGTCATCATCTTGTACTTTTAATTCTGCTTCCAGGCAGAATTATCTTCAGGAAATGGAAGTCAAATTGATTGGTCTGTAAGTCCATAAAGCCTCATTCTTAAAAAATAGCTAACAAATGCTGACCTAGGACCAGATGGTGTGGTGAGAACTTCACTACCTGTAAAGTGTTGAGGTGGACGCACAGTCCTGGAATTGAAATCCACTAGCGTGATGAAATCCCAGTCTTCCAACCTCACATTACACCAATCAGCCAGGCAGATGCTCCCTGTGCCTGCCTGCTCCCTCCATTTTTTGCCTTCCTCAGCCCTTCTCAGGAACTACCCAAAATGTCTTTCAGAGAATATTCATGTGAGACAGCTGAAGCTATTATACAGTCTCCATCCTACTTAGAGGGGTTATTTACATTTCTGTTTTGCTTTCTTTGCTTTTTAACCTACACCTCCTCTCTTTTTTTCTTTTTTTTCTTTATTTTTCCTAACTACTTTTGTTTTGTGAAAAGTCACAATTGAAAAAAATCTGTTTCTACATGCAACCTGAAAATAACAACTCCTCTTGTTGTTGCTCTTATTTCCTGAAAAAAAAAATGAATTTCGTTGTTTTGGGCAGTCTGCCAGGAAAGACCAAAATTCAGTCTACTGAAAACATCACCAAGGACAGAGAAAGTTCAGTTGCTGAGAAACTGAGAGGAAGAACATTGAGAGGGAGGCTGCAGCTTTGAGAGGTAAGATGGTCTCTTTAGCATCTTAGATCCATTTCCTGAAGAGTCTTAGACAGAATGAAGATGACTTTAGATATTAATTTGTGTACCAATAAGGAAAACTGAAAATGAGTATGTGTGCTATGATCTGTTTTGGTGATTGGGAAACAGAACAAAGAGGGAGGCATAGGATTAGGCTGCCATTGGGCCAGTAAATCTTCATTCTATAGGTGTGTTCGGGGTCTTTTGTTAGGATAAACTAATGTATTTGTTAGAAGAATTTATGATGAAGATGTTTAATAATGAATATCCCTGTGTATTCATGTTATAACAATCTAGTATTTTGGGGGGTTAAAATGATTGTTCTTCAGTGGTTTCTTGCCAGAAACATGGAACGTTGATCAATGAGTTACTTTTCCAATCATTTAATAAACATTCCCAACCTAACCTTAAGTGCATAAATGACTAGTGAAATGACTGGAGCAAATGTCATCAATCAATCTCACATATCCAGTATGTAAGCTGTTTCAATGGAGTAAAACATATGGTTGTAGTTTAAACAGAAAATCCTTTGGAAAACTTCATACAACATTGCTTAAACTGAAGCTAATCGTTGACATAATCCAATATGAAGAGAGTGAGAGAGATTTGTTTCCTTCCGATGTGATTATAGAGTCTAACATTGAAAGAGTCTTTTCCATATATTTTATAAATCACAGTAAATTACTTTGGTGGGAAAAAAATAAAGGAGGAAAAGAATAATCATCATGTAACAGTTGCTAAGGTTAATGGAGTTAGTGTTATTAAAAATTATCACCCAGGAAGCAAGAGCCCATACTATCTCCTCTCTGCAGTATTGGGGGCCTAAGCACTTAAGTTGTCACTAAAGATTTAAATTGTGACTTAATTCAGGGAGGCACATAAAATCCTGTGGAGATAGCTACCTGTAGCCTAGGCTACAGCTTTAGAAACAAGGCAGGCATTGAGGCTTTCCATGTCCTTGTTGCCAGGACAGAAGTAGGAATGGGTAGGATTGTGCAAGATTCTTTGTCCTCTCTCCAAAAGTGCTTGTCACCAGGGCAGGCTGGGTGAAGTATAGCATAGTGGGCTGGCACTTACTGGGGAAGGCAAGAACATCAAGTGGAAGAGCAAATTACAAGACCTACATTGGCTTTTAAGACAAAACTGTAGTTGTCTTTTTCCATGCAGATCATTACATGCTGCTCTCATGTAAAATTTCTTCATGTTAAAGCATCAGTGTGAGCCTTTGCTCAGTTTTCAGGCAAGAGAAAATATTTTTCACAAGCATCTGAACTCGCCTCTGCTTTTAAACTTATGCTCAGTGGAATGAAACATGAAAAATAGTTTTAAATGTAGGTATTTTTTAATCTTTGTTTAGAAGTGGAAGGAGACTGAAATTAAAACTGTAATATATAAAAATGGATATGAAAACTACAGTTGTGTGATGTATGATGTGCTATGAAAATGACCAATATTTATAAGCACTCTACTGAGAGCTATGTATCAAAGTTGATGTGGAAATTTCCTTTACTTTCAAAGGGAATGCATTTTAGGATACAATCTCATAAAATGACCCATGTTGTCTTTTTAGATTGCTATTCTTATCTTTCTCATAACAATTCTTGGGTATTTTCCCATCTATCTATATCCAATAATGAAAATCTAAACATCAAACTGATCTAAGTAGTTTAAATAAAAACCTCATTTAGAACAGAATGTAATAATGAATATATAATTTAAGCACTTTTCTTAAAAGATTAAAGCAAATATATTTTCACTAAAAATTCCTATGAGATGCTCCTGCTCCAAGTTCTCATCCTGCTGTTGACAATGCATATTGTATAAAACAGCAAACACAAAGTTGTCATCAGTTTTAGTTCTGCAAGATTTAGTTCTGCCGAGAAACAAACAGCAAAGCTGATTTGACTAAAAGCAAAGGTTGTTTCATCATACCGATGAGTGAAATACTAAACAATAAATAGGGTTGTTTTTAAATCTTAAACAGTGTTACAGGTCAAAGAGTGATTTTCACGCTAAAAGTGATTAAGTCACTTCAAAAGAGGACAGGTACATACCTAGATCGCTCAGTCTGTTAAAATCAATAAACTTAGCTTTTAAATAGCACCGAATTAATTTTTAATTTTTCAGCCGCTGGAAAAGTGTTCCATTCTCCCTGCCTCCAAAGAGTAAGAAAAAAGTAATAGTTTTATTTTAAATCTATTAAATCTTCATCATTAGAGCAAACAGACAATATATCCTCTTAAATATAGATATTTTTAATATATAAATTTGACAAACATGAAAATTAGAATAAAATATAAAGTAAAAATATTCTGGTACTTCTAAACTAATACAAGCGTGAAAAGCAATATAATTAATATGTAAATTTACAGATTTCATTCCTGTCTCATTTTATGCCAGAGATCCAAATTTGCAGTTACTTGGGGTCTCATATTCTAGCTTTTCACACAGAAATAGAACATATAGCTTTCTTACAACCAAAAATAACATGAAAGTCAGATTACTTTAGTGGAACACAAATACTTGTGAATGTTCTAAATGCTTGAACTTCTTCGGTGAACTTTTGAAAGCTCTGGAAATCATGATTAATGTCTAACCAGAGTATTTCTAAAGGGGAAACCAAAACCTGTAAGCTATATTCAGAACCTTCTGGCATTCTGCAGATTGGGAATGCCACCGTAATTGTTGCTTGCCTAAGTGAAGAACCTTCTCAGGAGTGTTTGGGAACAGGGCTGTCTGCAACAGTTAATAACTCACTCAGTATCTACCCCTCCAGAATCGTAATGCTCCAGCCCCAACCGCACGCCTGTTCTGTATGACAAAGCAGCTGATGAATGGTAAGAGAGAGCAGAAATGGTAATGAGTCCTGGGATTCAAGGGGACACTACCCACCTTATGTGTTGGAAGAATTTATGAAGATAACATGACACACTAATATATTTTTACAGCCCAAACAAGATATTTTATGCCAGCGGTGGGATCCACACGTAGTTTATCAATATGACTTGCAAGACCTTTCCCCTTTTTCCTCTGTGCTTGTACATAGTATTACTATGAAAGTAGGTAAAAGCAAGTTGCTAAATAGAAAACTTGTGAACATGAAGAGAAACTCCTCTTGCTTCTTTTTTTGATCTTTTTAGACCCATTTTGACCAGTAATAAAGAAAACCTATGCCTTTCATGAGTAAGATCTCTCTATTGCAATTATACACTTCTGTTTAACACTAGTTAACACTCCCGGTGCATTGAAGGATGCGAAGTATTCTGTACAGCCATATTATATGTTTCACAGACTTCAGCGAATTTTAAAATATGGTGCTTAACATCATCAGACCTGATTTTTGTTGTAAAACTGGTGCGGTTGACTGAGTTGGAAATGTTACCAGCAAAAATGTAACACTGGCATGAAGTTCTTGTCAGTCTTCTGTAACTGTAGCTGCTATAAAATATGAGCCAACTATTTGAGATCTAGGTGAAATTTAACATATTTGATTTACTTGATGATGATCAATGAGCTTATTTACAATTAGCTGATTTCCTGCTTTAGTAGTTAAACAGAAGGAGAAATTTAAAATAAGTAATATTTTTAAAATGCAGTGGAACTATTTGACCACTAGGCAATGAAGTACATAATAAATAGTCTGACATTTCTATAGACCATTTTGTATAATTTAGCTTCACTGAGAAGCTGCCACCATGTGACAGCAAGGAATTCCATATTTCAGAATATTCATCCAAACAATGGTGACGCAAAATTCCAAATCATACAGAAAATATGGATTTATTCCAAAACACGTGCATACCAACTTCAAAGCCTTTCTAACTGCTTCTCCTCCCAATCCCTGATCATATCACACCTCTAAAACAGGCCAAAGGAAGTGGGTTACGCTGTATAGATCAGTATTTCTTTTTGGTGTGTTTTGCAGTTCTGTGCTGTGGAGGGAAGTCTGCATGTTTAACTACTACACAATCAAATAAAAAGAAAAGTGCAGAGCGTTAAAAAACCCTTTCAAATCAAATTAATGGATGAAATTTATTAAAATATTTGTTACTATTTCCCTTTCCCTTCCCTTTTCTTCTCTTTTCTTTCCTCATATAAAAGGAGCATTAATTGAAAGGAACAAAACAAAACAAATTGCTATGTTGTTTTTCAGGTCGATAACGGTAAACACACAGGCTAACTTTGTTTGAGTTAGATAGAAAGGATCCAAAATTTTAAACCAAGGAAATGAGTAATTCAGCATGACCAATAAAATGGATACTTTGATAAATACCTATTTTTGTTTTATGGTGCTTTATAAAGCATAATCATTCCACAATAGTAAATGTGGATTAAGTCAACGGTGAAAACAGATTGTTAATGAAAATATAATAGGTTTGTGATCATTTCCCAGGAGATTACTCCTTCACTGTACTTATAGTGATCTAAAGTTAAATTACATTTCTTGGAAATTTCAAAGCCAACAATGGTATTCAGCACCAGATTTAAAGGAAACCATTAGTCTTGGTCTGTCGTGTGCATCAAGGTTTAGAAGGCAGTACACTGTTACATCACTGAACCTCTGCCAAATATCCCAAAAGGAAAGCAGAAGAGCCTTACATCTGGCCTGCAACTTTACCAGCCACACTGTCGTGTCTGTGGCCCAGGCAGATATGGTAAAAGGCGCGCACTGAATAACTTCTCTCACACTGGAGAGGTGAGAATGTGATGGCAGAATTATGTCAAGGCACCTACAAAAATCTTCTGGGAAGAATTTCAATAGTAACTGACCACGACCATGACCCCAATCCCACATCAAGGCTTCATCAGTGCTCAGGAGAGAGGGTACACATTTCTTAGTGTAGGATTGGAGTCCAAATACAAACTGAAATTTGCTCTATCTTCCTGTGCATCCGGTATGTTTGAACCATATTGTCAGCATCTGTTTAGATTAACCTAGCGAGACAGGAATTTTCCAATGAAACTAGAAAGACAGAAAGTTTATTTTTTACTAGAAAGACAGCAGTTTATCAAAACTGAAATTTTGTGGCATTGTGCCAGATTTCATTGAAAAGCTTTCAGGTCCTTGATAGTTTTCAGTGAGAGAAAGAACCTGCAGCCTTGAACACCTACTCCAAGTCACCACCCCATCTAATACATATTTATATGTAAAGACCTACCTTCTGTAAACCTGGCATCACACTTCTTTTATTCTGTGGACAAATCCTCCTCTTTAGTCTGGAAATTTTATTTGACTAAAGCAGAGTTTGGCTGTTTGTTTGTGCGTTCTAGATATCTGGAACCCTGAAAAAGAAATAGCTCAACTAGGCTGTTGAACATCTGGAAATTGTGAGCAAATGACAATTGTATGTGAGCAAATGAACCCATCTTTCCACCAGGGCTTTCTCATAGAAATTGGTGAAATGCTGCTCCCCAGGGCAATGTATAGTAGCCATATGCAAATGAGCTAGCTTTGTATCTCTAATATGTCACCCTATTAAGCTACATGATTTTTCCCAGAGCAGAGCAACTCCATTTGGATGGATTGAAAGATATATCACATGTGCTTCTGGATGCGGGGCACATATCTAATACTTAAGTATCCCTCGTTTGTCGGAACGCTTCCAACCTGCAAGGTCTGAGGTGCACTTTCGAGGCAATCTTACAGGAACTGTCTGCTGTGAATACTGGCACAAAGCACATCTCTGCAACATCCTCACCATACTACAGCTCTACCATATTGATATCTTCTCAAACCTGTTAAATTCACCTTGATCATCTTCCAGCAATAAATACCTCCAAATGTCATTAGTTTCCCTGATGTGGCAAATGTTTCAGAGAGTTAAATGCTTTCAGTTCAATCTAGTTAATAATTTGGAGTAAGAAGTCACTCTGTCTAAGATGTTCAGCTCAGTCAACAACAGCAGTGCTCTATAAATTGATAATAATAATCATAGACTCATACAATCATAGAATCGTTGAGGTTGGAAAAGATATCTAAGATAATCAAGTCCAACTGTCAGCCCAGCATCACCACGTTCCAATGCTTCACCACACTTTCAGTAATTTCCCTGATAACTAATGCAAACCTTCCCTGACACAAGCCATTTCCTCTCATCCTATCACTTGTTACTTGGGAGAAGAGACCACCTCGCTACAACCTCCCTTCAGGTAGTTGTAGAGGGCAATAACATCTCCCCTCAGCCTCCTCTTCTCCAGACTAAACAGCCCCAGTTCCTTTAGCTGCTACTTGGAAGACTTGTGCTCCAGACACTTCAACATCTTCATTGCCCTTCTCTGGACGTATTCCAGCACCTCAATGTCCTTCTTGTAGTGAGGGGTCCAAAACTGAACACAGTATTCCAGGTGCGGCCTCACCAATGCTGAGTACAGAGGTACAATCACTTCCCTGGTCCTGCTGGCCATGTAATTACTGATACAAGCCAGGACGCTATTTGCCTTCTTGGCTACCTCGGCACACTGCTGGCTCATATTAAGCTGACTATCTATCAACACACCCAGGTCTTTCTCCACCAAGCAGCTTTCCAGTCACACTTCCCCAAGCCTTTAGTGTTGCATGAGGTTGTTGTGACCAAAGTGCAGGACATGGCATTTGACCTTGTTGAATCTCATACAATTGGCCTCGACCCATCAATACAGGCTGTCCAGATCCCTCTGTAGAGTTTTTCTTTTCTCAACCAGTTCAACACTCCCACACAACTTGGTGTCATCAGCAAAGTTACTGAGGGAGCACTCAATCCCCTCAAGCAGTCCACTGATCAAGATATTAAACAAGGCTGACCCCAACACTGAGCCCTGGAGACAGCCACTTGTGACCAGTTGCTGACTGGACTTAGCTCTGCTCCCCACAGCTCATTGGGTTTGGCCATCCAGCCAGTTATTTACCCAGGGAAGAATAAACCTGTCTAAGCCATGAGCTTCTCTAGGAGAATCCTGGTGGAAATGGTGTCAAAGCCTTTACTGAATTCAAGGTAAATGACATCCACAGCCTTTTCCTCATGCCCTCGGCTGGTCATTCTGTCATAGAAAGAGCTCAGGTTGGTTAAGCATGACCTGTCCTTCATGAACACATGCTGGCACACATAATGAGATGTGATACACCACTTAGTAATTTGATAATGGTGTAATTTAATAGTGGTGTAATTTAAAAGTGGTGTATCCTGTGGTACACCACTTAGTAATTTAATATAAATACTTGTTAAAAGCTCCTCATACCTCACGGATTGTGAAGTGGCTCCTTCTATAGGATGACCATATGAGTGAATGAAGATCATTCATTACTGTTGATCTGTGTTTAGCTTTTTAGCAATGTAAGTTCATTGGAAAAAGGAGCCTCCCAGAAACGTGGAAGAGGCTTATGGGTTTAGAGTAGTCTCCTTCTATCTACCAATCCCTGCCATATCTTAGGTGTATCCAGACAAGTCCATGCAGGTGCATAATATTATTTTTTAATGAATTTCCATAGGTGCTGGAGCAGTGCTGCCATGAGGACATAAGCAACATTCCTGCAATTTTCTTTCCAAAGGACAAGTTCCTTAGTGCATCAACAACTTTAAACTGAGATGTAGATAGCACCTTTCTAGCAGCCAGAAAGGAAGATAGCTGTTTCTGCTGTGCAGTGATGTCTTATATGGCCTCCATTTACTTGCTTCAGAGCTTGTAGATAAAGAAGTTTTCATATTTCTTCCTACACCTACCTTTGATAAGTTTGACATCAAGTTCGTTTTTAACACTCTCTGTGTTCTACAAAAACACAAGAGTTATTAGTTTTTCTAAGTTTTAAACTATTTTATGCAGGGAGGAAAAAATCATTATTTTGTATACTTAATGCAGGACTTATTGTCAAAAATAAATACACCTTTTGATTCTGTGTATTAAAGGACAAAAGAAAATCATCACTAAAATACAGATACACACTTTGACTAACCGAAGAATATTATGCAGATCATGAATTAATACAACTGACTGTAAGAAATCTACTGAATTTCTCACCAATCACGTGGAAAAATATTTTCTAGATGATTGGAAAGCTTTATTTAGTTTCTGGGGGCTAAAATTTTATAATTGAACGTAATTAGCAGGAAAAGAAATATATACAGTTTTATAGATAGTATCAACGTAAGTTCTGGTCCCATAATAACAATATCCAAAACAGAAGAAAAAACAGAGAGATACGATAAGAAATTATTTATATACTCACACAGACATACATTTGAAGGTGCTACATTTAAATTACAGCCAGACCAGTGCTTTTGCATGTGTGTGCATGTGTGTGTATGTGTGCTTGCATGTGTGCATGCATGTGTGTGTCAGAGTGAAACCAATTTAAGTTTTGCTATACTGGATGTAGGGGGAAAAAATATGTATCAAGAGGATGCTGTAAGATAAAAAAAACTCAGTTGAAATTAGTTGATAATTTTATGAGGAACAAATACCTTACCATGACCAACAAATATCTTACATGACAAACAAGGTTTAGCAATAAGGTATGGAGTACTGGTTGATTAACATTATTTATTAAATAACAGACAGCAATGGAAAACACTGTGCTATTAATGTACAGTGTAAGAGAATGACAGGGGAGGTATGTGATACAAATTCACAGTCATGATAACCAGCAACCAAGAATGGTGGAGTGTTTATCAGAGTACCTCTTAGATGAAAACTCAGGAGAGAGACTTCTAGAAATGCCTAGATTACAACACAGAATATTTTCAAGAATTTTATAGTGGAAGACATGAAGTAATTATGTGGTTATATTAAAAATAGTAGAAGTTTGACTTCAGTCAAGTCCAGTTGGATTTTGCCTTTAACCTTGGTCTGAAGGAAAGCTGTGGAAATCTGTATGATCACTGTCAAAGAACTCCAGTGGCACTGACAATTTGGTCATTTTTCTTTCATGCAGAACTACCGAAATTTTTTTTGGAGCATTTGGGACACGAATGTTTCTCTGTAAGAATAGATTGTGTGCTTCTTTTTATCTCACTGGCACTTGGTTGCTGCAGTCAGATAACACATTGTTTTTGTAGTACTGTGCTTTATTGAAGGCTAGAGACTTCTGTGGCATAGTGTTGTCTCTAAGAGTATTATAAAACCAGGGTTTTTTCAAAGTTATGTATGTATTTTAAATTTTCCCCAACATCCATTCAACGAACAAATAAAACTGGATTTTTAAGATTTCCAAAACTATTAAGGTATCCCATTTATACTTGTAGGCCTAGCTTTTCAAAGGCTAAGACGATATAAAAAAATTACTATTAATATTCCCAAATTTGAGAGGCAGAAATAAAGCAAATTTTCTGCAAAGCAACTTTTGACACAAATATCTATTCATCAGCTAATGCTTTTGAAAAAAAAGTTTACTTATTTTAGTCATTGTCATCTCTCCTGTCTCCTACATTGATCTGTTTAGCTCCAATAGCTGTTCCTGACATTTCCTGAGTTATCTTCCTAATGTAAGATGAGAATGATCTTTCAGGTAATTATATCTTTCTGTCCTATAGAAGTGGTACAATTTATGAGAGGCTGCAGCAACCACATGTACCTGGTTCTGCCTTCTGTACCATCATAAGCCCAATTGCCATATTATTTATTGCGATATTATAATTATATAATTGTATAGTGTTAATATTGCATTTTCTTATAGCAATAAATTAAGCAAACTCCAGTTACGTATAGCCACAAGGTGAAATATATAATACATATACAAGAAACTTTAAAGGAAGGAAAAGGTAAATCCTCAGAAGATAGGAATCACCAGAACTTAACTGCCTTGTACAAATGTTTATTTCGTCCTTTTTCACTTGTGCATTATTAAATAATCTTTAACTATGTTGTAAGAAAAATATTTTCTTTACAGTATCAGCTCCCAGTCCTGGTCTTTCTACTTTTTTGCAGTCTTTTACACACACAATCCTAGAACAGTGCTCTTTCTCATTACAGTGAAATTTCTTCTTTTTTCTTCATAATCCCTCAGCATGAAAGGAAGGAAAACTAGTCAGGTTAGCTAGGTTTCCTGCATGCTGAACCATAACTTTTGGAGAGTTTTTGTTGTTTAGTCTATCATGAAGAGGGTTTTGAGTTCCCTTTGATATGATGTATATATATGATCCCACCTGATGCACTTTCAGTATGGAGGAATGCCTAGCCCTCTCTGGGAGCTAAAAACACCTTTCTGTAATTGATTGCTTCAGTTGTGACAGGAATGTAAAGCCATCAAAAGCAAATAAAACTTACCTCGAAACAGAAGACACCCATATTAACACTTTCTAGTTAGATGGATGCAGCAGGGTGCCTCTGAATAAAAGAACAGTGCATCAAAAATTCAGAAGTAAGAAATGTTCCATTTGCTGCATACTAAAAGCTAACTTCCTGTTGTGGAAGAGGCTACAAAAATTACAAAACAATGGGTTTGTTCAGCACAAATGGAGAAGGCTGCAAATAGGAGAATAAAATCAGTCTTTCAGAGTAACACGGCCTAGTCCTCTCACTGGAATCCTTCCAGTAGAATCTGGACTTGGATATATACCACAAGCTCAAGGCTCTGGTCCCTCCTGGAACTCCTCTTTAAACCCCTTGCTCTTCGCACACACATACACAACTGCCCTTGCAGCCAGTCCCATTGGAAACCGATGCTACTCCTCATTCCTGTCCCGTAGAAAGACCGAGACAAACACAAGCCTCAGGGTGAGAGACCTACTCCCAGCTGCCACCCCCTCTGTGTAAGGGGAAATAGAAATCAAGAGAACTGCCTCTGAATATCTCCGATTAACATTAACTCAGTTCTCTGGTTACTCTTAATTCTTTCTTAACAAGTATGGCGTTCATAAAACTCACAAATTTCCCAAAGGTGGGAAAGTGTCAGAGCACTTTGGATTGATAGACTTCTAAACAGGAAAATTTCAAACTAAAAGCACACCCATTACAGCTGATAATCTTGCTGTCTATTTTTGGATAATGCTAATGTACACCTGGAGCCATCTTTTTTACCACTGCCACCAGAGTGCTGCTGCACAAGTCAGAGGAATGTCATGCCAACAGCAAGCAGGAGAAGGGAAAGACTTTGCCTGCCACTACTTAGCTGTTGCAGGAGGGCACAAGCTGCAGGCATACAGAACAAGCTAGTTGTACTGTTCACGTGGGTTCAACCTGTCAGTATCTGACAGCACATGACATCTCTTCATGATGCCCACTGGAAGATGAACATAGTTGAGAGAATTTGCTGGAAACCCTTGAGAGCTGATAAACTCTGCTGAATGTCCTATGGGCAGTCTGAGACCATGTGTTCTTTGACCAGTCCACCTTGCTACATCTACCCAGACAGAAGTTCAGGCTGACAGCAAAAATCTCTCAGTGGGTTCAGGCTTAACACATCAACAAGAGCAGAAAAAAAAATCTGGCACTTGTAACAGGCGCTGATCCCTCGTTCACAATTCATAAGAATGAATCCGTACTGAGACATTGACATGGCTTGAACTACATCGAGGTATTTCAGTACTTATGGGCATTTTGCCAATACTCATTCCATCTCTTAGTGTTTTTCCTTAATTTTCACTTGTTAAAATCCAGAAAACAGGTAAAGATTTCCAAAAGATAAAAATAGACATCAATTCTTTAGCATGAAATACATGCATTAGAAGTGACAGACTCTGTTCAAATCCTCTGGGAATAAGGCATGCCAAGTTTCATCTGGCACTCAACCACGTTTGCCTATTTAGAAAAGTGGTCTCAAGGATTCCTAGCTATGGTCACAGACATGCGTTTTGACACAAATTCTTTTGTACCACATAAATCACAAATTCATTCTTTCAAATACCAAAGTCAATTTTGAAATCTTATGTTTATAGCGGATCATCAATATTCATCAGTACAATCACCTTAAAAAAAGAAAGAGGACCTTTTAATAATATTGCGAGTGAGTGCAATGTGAACAGAACACAAGATATTTTTTTTAAGCTACAAATATGAAGTGGAAGTGAATGTTAAATGTATGCCTCATACTAAAACTTTATGAAAAATGAAATGTACAAAAAGCTGGACCCTTGCCATGACACCCATTATGGTGAAGTCTGAGACTCTGACCCTTCATGTTATACTTATTGTGTTTTTGACACTTTTAGTCAATTAAAATGGGTGAAGTGTAATTTGTTTTTCTTAAGTTTAATACAGCATGTCAATAGAAGCTAACCAAAATTTATAGTAGGAACACTAAAACTGCCACTTACACTTAAACAAATGAACACAATTTATCATGGTTGAAATAAAAAGAACATCATGCGCATTTGACTTTATACTTCACATGAGCATGTTGCCAAATATAGGAAAGCATGTTACAGCTGACACTTCCAATGGAAAAGACATTTTACTTCACATTAAATATTGGTGTGAAAAATTTGGACCCTGTCCAATCCTAAGAAGTGTTAACGTTGGCACTTCCACTGTATACTTTTACTGTAAATTGTTGTAACATTTATTTGACATGGAATACCCAAAGGATTGATGAGTAAAGAAAGGAAGACTTTTTATTGTGCCATGTTCCCTTTTTCAGTCATACATACTAAGCCTTTACATCTTCAGAGTTTAAACAAGTCGCCACCTGTACTCAATCGGTGAAAGTTATTTTTCATGCAACTAGAGTTTGCCTTTTTTATAAACCTATAAAAGCACACATTTTCCATTTTATTGGTCAGCAAAGCAATGGCTGATTTAGCCATAAAACTTACAAATGTTGTTTCTTTATGGAGATCTATGTTTTTTTAACCCTTTATGTTTCCTTGGAATATAAGTCTCCTTCATTTCATTAATTGTCAGAGGCTGAAAACACAAAACAAATTGCAGTATTTTTTCTTTTCATTAAAAACATTTACTTAACACTACTACCAATTATATTATTACCCATGGACTACTAAAGATTTAGGAGGAACAAAGTACTGCTGCATAAAAATTTATCCGCTTCAATTAAGTACCTGCACAGGAATTCTGGGTTCATATTATGTGAACTATAACTACATTTATCTGCAGTAATGAAGCACTGTAAAATATCGAAAAGTGCTGAGGGGCACTTCGTATGATTTACTGAACTGGTCTCTAGGTTAAGAAAGCATGCCTAAGACAAGTATATTTTTATCCATATTTTTCAAATTAAGAAAATCCTTAGCATTTTGAATTATAAAATTAAATTTTAGAACCACAAACACAAAAATTATTGGGGAATTTTAACAATGTTTTTAAATATCCAATCCAAGACCTTGAATTTTGATCTATTTAAATACAGCATTTTGAGCTTTCTGTATTTGATTACAATTGAAAGAGTGATGTAAGCACATGAATACTGGGAAAGATTTTTTTCCAAAGTAGACAAGCAACACTCTCGTCCTATACCAGGTAGCAAACTCAGCAATCAAGTGACATCAAGCCTGAAGGCAGCTTGGGCTGCAGTGACCACACACTGTTGGAGGTCACAGTCCTGAGGGATATGGATCAGATTAAGAGTAAAGTCAGGACTCTGAATGTTAGGCAAGCAAACTTCCAGCTGTTCAAGGAGTTAGTCAATAGGATCCCCTGGGAAACTTCTCTTAGGGACAAGAAAGTAGAACAGAGCTGGTAGATTCTTAAGGATGCTTTCCATAGAGTGCAAGAGCTCTTGGTCTCCGGGTGTAAGAAATCAGGAAAGGGAAGATGGAGACTGGCGCAGCAGAGTCAAAACTTGTGGGTCAAACTAGAGGTCAAGAAGGAAATGCACAGGCAGTGGGATTAGGGATAGGTATCCTGGGAAGAGTATAGAGACACTGCCCAGTTGTTTAGGAATGGGGTCAGGAAGGTAAGGCGCAGCTGGAGCTGAGCCTGGCAAACAATGCAAAGAATAATAAGAAGGGCTTCTATGGGTATATCAGCCAGAAAAGGACGGTCAGAGGAAGCCTACTGTCAATGATGAACACAACTGGCAAACTGGTAACAACAGACAAGGAGAAAGGTGAGGTAGTACACAAATTTTTTGCCTCACCCTTCACTAGTAAGCCCTCTTCCCACACCTCTTGAGCATATGGATTGCAAGATGGGGACTGGGAGAATAAATTCCCTCCCACTGTAAGAGAAGATGAGATTCATGACTACCTGAGGAACCTGAACGTATATAAGTCTATGGAACCTGAAAAGATGCATTCCAGAGTCCTGAGGGAAATGACTAATGGAGTGGCTAAGTCACTCTCCACGATATTTGAAAAGTCACATCAGCCAAGTGAATTCTGTTGTGACTGGTTAAAGGGGAACATGGTACATGTTTTTAAAAGGGGTTGAAAGGAGGACTCTGGGAACAACAGATCTGTCAACTTCACCTCTGTACCTGGAAAGATCATGGAACAGATCCTTCTGGAAGTTATGCTAAGGCACATGGAGGACAGGGAAATAATTTGAGACAGCCAGTGTGGCTTCACCAAGGGCAAGTCCTGCCTGACTGCCCTCCTATGATGGAGAGACTGTACCAGTGGACAAGGGAAGAGTTACAACCATTCCACAAGGTCTTTGACACAGTCCTCCACAATATCCTTCTCTCCAAATTGGAGAGAAATGGGTTTGATGGGTGGATTGTCTGGTGGATTAAGAATTGGTTAGTGGTCACATCCAGAGAGTAGTGGTCAACACCTCAATTTCCCAATGGAGACAGGTGACAAGTAGTGTCTATTAGAGGTCTGTATTGGGACCAGCACTCTTTAATACCTCCATTAATGACACAGACAGTGGAATCAAGTGCACCCTCAGTGAGTTTGCAGGTGACACCAAGATGAATCACGCAGCTGATGTGCCTGAGAGACAGCATATCATCCAGAGAGACCTGGACAAGGTTGGGAAGTGGGCCCACGTGAACATCAGGAGGTTCAACAAGGCCCGGTGTAAGACCCTACACCGGAATTGGGGCAAGCCCCAGTATTAATACAGGCTGGGAGATGGAGAAATTGAGAGCAGCTCTGGCAATAAGGGCTTGGGGGTACTGGAGGATGAAAGACTGGACATGAGCCGGTATGAGCCCTCACAGCCCAGAAAGTCAACCACATCCTGGGCTGCATCAAAATAATCATAGTATAGAACCACAGAATCATTTTGTTGGAAAAGAGCTTTGAGATCATCAAGTCAAACTGTGCCTGTCCACTACTAAACCTTCTCTACCAGGCAGCTTTTCAGTGACTCTTCCCCAAACCTGTAGCATTGTATGGGGTTGTTTTGTCACAGGTGCAGGACCCAGAACTTGGCCTTGTTGAACCTCATGGTCACAGCCCATTGATCCAGCCTGTCAAGATCCCTCTATAGAGCCTACTTACCCTCAAGCAGATCAACACTTCCACCCAGCTTAGTGTTGTCCACAAACTTACTGAGGGTACACTCAATCCCTTTATCCAGATCATTGATAAAAATATTGAAGATAACTGGACCCAACACTAAGCCCTGGGGAACACCACCTGTGACTGGCCTCCAACTGGATTTAACTCCATTTACCACCACAACTCCATTTAATACCACAAGTGTGGCCAGCGGATGGAGGGAGGTGGTCTTGCCCTTCTACTCCACTCTGGTAAGACCCCACCTGGAGTACTACATCCAGCTCTGTAGCCCTCAGCACAGAAAAGACCAGAGAAGGGACACAAAAAAGATCCACAAGAAAAAACATCTATGAGAAAAGGCTGAAAGAGATGGGGTTGTTCAGCCTGGAGAAGAGAAGGCTCCAGGAAGACCTTATTGTGGTCTTCTAGTACTTAAAGAAGGTTTATAAGAAAGATCTGTACAAAATTTTTAGCAGGGCCTATTGTGATAGGACAAGCGGTAATGGTTTTAGACTAAGGGAGGGTAGATTTAGACTAGGAAGAAATTTTTTACGCTGAGGGTAGTGAAACACTCGAACAGGTTGCCAGAGAGGTGGAGAAGCCCCATCTCTGGAAATATTCAAGGTCATGTTGGATGGGGCTCTGAGCAGCCTCATCAAGTGGAAGATGTCTCTGCTTATTGCACGGGGGTTGGACTAGGTGACCTTTAAAGATCCCTTCCAATCCAAATGCTCTGTGGTTCTATGCAATGAACCAGGAGAATGTAGCCTGCAGAGGACAAGAGCTAGTGCCTGAGGGGACATCTGCTGGCTCCCAGGACATCAGACAGTGGCACCTTCAAAATGTTTCTGGAGAGAGAGACAGGCTTATTATTTATGTTTTTGAAGTATTGAAGGGAATATTGCTCCAGTAAATGCAAAAAAAGAAATCTTTCCTTTGTGTGTGTTTCTGGCCTGAAATTGACAGCATGAAAACTAGCTCTGAATCCAAGCCTTAAGAGAGGGATTTTGAATAGAGGATGCATATATCACAAACCCACCAAGCACGTCTCCCCCTCCTCTATCTCTGAATTGCAAATACACTCTCTAGAAAAGACAAAGGAGAAAAGAAACACAGGAGGGAAGAAGGAGTCCAAGTACAGATAAAGTAATGGTTTTGGTAGATTTCATGGTGCTTGAATGAAGGCTAATGATGAAGTCAAGAAAGGAGTGTCCGCAAAAGCAAGTTCATCTCAGTTTTCTCACAGCCATCAAGATGATCAAGCTGTGAAGCTTCAATAGCATGGGTGGTGCAGTGTTGTACGTGGTTATTCTACATGTTCTACTGATCTCAGCAACTGTTTTCATGACTGATGCAAAGTAGGTTGAAAGTTACTAGAAACATAGCATCCTACAGCATTCTGACTCAAAAAGACAAAAATGTGGCCCTGTTCAGATCCAGATGAAAATTCTGAGTAATTGTACAGGCCTTTAAAAAATCGTCATCTTCAATCTCATAAAGATCACACTGTTCAGCAATAGTGAAGGCAAAGACATTATTCCTATCTCATATTCAAAAAATACTCAAGAAAAAAAAAACACTGGCTACAAGTAGTCACATTGTGGAACATCTTTCCCAAAGATGTTGTGCAGGCTCCATCCTTGAAGGTTTTCAAGACCCAACTGGATAAACCCTGAGTAACCTGGTCTTATCGCATGGATGACCCTGCTTTCAGCAGGAGATTACAGTAGAACTCTCATAATGTACCCTCTAAGTACTTAACCTATGATCATATGATAACATTCCTTATTTCAGCTGAGGTTATATTACTTTAAAAAATTATTTTTAAGCCAAAACAAGAAAACAAATAGTCAGCCATTTGTTTGTTAAAGATTAATAAATTATTAAAACTTGTTGTCTGTGCTGCTCTCAATGCACTGGAACTGCAGTTCCTACTAGAAAGCAGATAATGATATAGGTGGATATTTGTATGAAAGTTTTCCTATTTGCAGCTGGTGTTTGGGAAAGAACTGCAAGTATGGCAGAGGCTGCCTGGCTTTTTTTCAGGAAAAAAACCTATCTTTTCCTCTTGTGTGGATATAATGTCAAACCTGGACAGAAGAAGGCTGTGTTTGTGTTACTCCAGTTTCTAGCTGGAGTTAATCAAGTGTATGCAGGAGGAACACTCCATTTTAAAAAAGTAGCACTACCTTTCCTCCCATGTCATGCTATCATCTTTAATAGCAACAATAATTCACTTAAGCCAGGAAGACATTTTTCCTGTTTTATTTATAGATCATAAGGAACGTCTGTCTGCTGCGTTAATGCCTGCTAAAACGGCATGCCGCTTCCCACTTTATGGCTCTATGTCAAAACTGTCTCTGATAGCTAGTTACTCACTCCACTTTGTCTGTTTCAAACAATCTGTTCCTTATTGGAAGGACCACACTATCACATGTCAGTTACTTGACTTCTGTAATATCCTCTATAGGTGTCAGGTCTCTGGAGGACTGCACGTCCTCAACTCCCACTGAAAAGAAAGGTAGATAGCACCTTGCAGAGCAGCTGTTGTGACTTTCTGAAGAGCTGCTTAAACTTTTCAATTAAAACTCGACAGCTGTGCAAAATGTGGGCATCAGTTTTAGCCATACATTGCATCTCTCTATTTGTAATAATTTACTACCATGCAAAATGCGGTGCTATGATAAGCCTCAAGAGATGAAGAACCAGGGATATGCTCTAGCCTTGCTATGTTGACTCAGAGACTTGCAAACTGGATTTTTACATTCTTGGAGGCTTTCCTTCCCTGCGATATAAATGATCTTACAAAAAGCCATGTAATGTGTCTCGTCATTTAGTGAATCAGTTTGGTTTGATCAAATTTTGATGTTTTTTTGAGTTTTTTGTTATGCTTTCTGGAGGTTCTCCACCCAGAATTGTTGCATTTGAGATAAATGTGGAAGAAAGGTAGAAAGAGAGATAGAAGAAGAGTGTAATAAATTAGTTACAAAATTAACTAAAAATTACTTATGTACCAGATGAAATGAAGAAATCTGTACAAGTACATGCAAATGGCACTGATAGGGTTGTTGCACAGATAGAGCAGGAAAACACTAGATAAATCATTAATCATCTGCTTGAAGACCACAATATTTTAATGATTTTGTTAAGCTGAAATAATACACCTAAAGCTTTGCACAGAGACTGTCTATAAATTAAATCTAAAATACATATATACATGCACACTCTTACTGGTCATCTGTGAGATACATGAGCAAGTTTGCACAAAAAACTATCTTCGCTGTAGATGTCTGACTTAAAGGTCAAGTTTCTCATAGATTTCCCATAACAGTCTTTCACTGTGGGCCTTCCAAAAAAAAAATTATGAAATCAAAATGTTAAATATTTATTATACTTCTACTGTTTATCTGACTAATAAGTTTAGACTATGCATAGCTTACCTAAGCTGATCTGGTCACAAGCTCCAGTTGTGTATGTGTGAAACTCTGTACAAACATAAATCAAAACATCTCACTACCAGTTTAATTACTAGTGGACATCAAGATCAGCACTACTTTGGGTAACAGACTATGACACTTCTTTGGTATTTGAGACAGTAATTCTGGATACCATATATGAAAGATCCTGAGTCATTTTTCCAAGGTGGAGAAATTTTGACCCTTTGTAAATCAAAATTTTCTTATTGTTTCTCCCACATCAGCACCATGAAGAATAATATTTTGCTGATTGCTTACTTTCTCAAGCAATGACTAGTACATTGGTAATGTGTGATATTTAACAGATTTTTTAAATGACCTGACAAAATGAGAAATTATGAAAAGTGCTCCAAAATCCTCCTTCAGAATCAAAAAAAAAAAACAAGGACTCTGGGGTCTCTCATGCTGTGCACTCTATATTCCTGAATCTTTTTTATTGTTGCTGTTGTTGTTCTTATGGTTACCTTATGGACCACTTTATTCCTTATGTTAAGAAGGCAAGATAAAGTTCTGATGAAAATGCAAAGCTTATAGTGAATCAGACTGAGTAAGTTCTGCCTATTATGCTTCAAGCACTCAGAAAATGGTTTGAGGTTTGTCTTTTCAAGCTAGAGGATAGATCGTTACCTCCCACTTTGGACAGGAATATCTTGGCTCCATTTTAGTGTTATATCTATTAGGTGTGGAGTGATGAGTCTATCTTACTGCTGATTCACACAGACTGTTCCAGGAGCAACATGTGACTGTGATTCCTCTGTGACCCAGAGGATATTTTCCATCAGCAGTAACAGATGGTACTAATTCAGAAGGCCAAAAGAAAGAATAAAATTAGATGTACATAAAACATATAAACATTTCAGTCATATTTTTTTGTCTGTAGGATCAAACAATGTAAGAGGTAAAACAACAAATGCTGCAGCTGTTGATACTGTTTGAAGACTTCAATGGTCAGGAAAGAGTTGTACTGAACGAGAACATGCAGTAAGTTAAATTGCTGATGGAAAATAGAAAATGAATTGCGTCTAATCCTGCCTTTCTGAGGGCAACAATAGAAATGGATGGAAATTATCTGAAACATACGAGGGGATGTGTGAGATGGTGACATATTAAATCTTCTTAGTTCTCAGTATACATGGAGAGGGGAATATGGAAGCTTGTTACTGGAAGGTGTGCTTTAAATGCAATTCTAATAATTTGAGTCATTTAATAACAGCTTGGCCAAGTTTAAGACCAAAAAGGGGACAAGCTGGCTGATACTTAATCAAAGCAAAATGCTACATTATCTAACAAAAATCACTGGTACAATATGATCCCATCTCAGTCTTTGGCAGTAATTCTGTCATTTCATGACTGACCATACCTATCTAAATACCATTTTTGGTTAGTTTTTTATCATTGACAATTATCTTTCCAGAGTGATCATTATAATTTGTATAATCTATTGGTCCACAGATGCTAAAAGAAAAAACAAATACCAGTTCGTTCATCTCTGCTTCCTACCTTTTCCATAATCATCATCACTATGTGCCCTTCTGCAGCTGAATGGTGTTGTCTTTGTCCTTGGTATAAATTATTTCCTAAAAAAGCCCCAACTTAGTGCACTTTTTTTTCTTTTCTGTTTGTTTCTTTTTGGTACAGCAATGAAGTCCCTATAAAAATAAATTTAGGATTTTGTGGATTAATCAAACGAAACTGTGATCCATTTAGGCAGAAGGAACCAATCGCCTCCAGTTCATCATATGAGCAGGGATTTTGTTAATCATTGAGGACAAGGATCATGTCTTATACACCAGATAAACTTTGTCATTATATACACCCATGATATTTCAAGAAATATAGGTTAAATAAGAAAAAAAATTGCCATTTGGAACCTGGCCTGAAACTCACTGAAGTCAATGAAAATATTTCCATTAGCTCTATTATGAGCTGGATTGGATTCAAGAGGTCCTGTGAACAAAAATATCCATGATAATATAATAAAGACTGCATCATAATGTTATCAATCAAGGGAAACAAATTAAGATCATGCAGGTGACTGTTGTATTTCCTCATGCTTTTGAGCACATGATTTTGCAGCCTTAACATTTTTAACATAGCTGTTTTGTCCGTGGTACTGGCAGTGTCACATTACATTGCAATGCAAATCAGCAGATGTCAAGCTTTTAAATTTTATCATTTTTTTTTTCTTTTTAACAGGCAACAACATTTCCTGAAAGTCCCTATATCTGCAGAGTTACTTTTTGAGCAATAAAAATATTACAGATATGTGAAGAAAAGGTCTTCAAAGGCCGATATAATTACACTTTCTATGAGGTACTTCATGGAATATTTATCTCCATTAATATTGGAATCTAAGTGTGTTGTTTATTGACATAATGAAAGTAATGTCAAATATAGAACTGCACAGGGGAATGCATTGGAATTCTGGAAATGTTCAATCTAATTCAACATTTTTGCCATACATGTCTTAGGAACAATCCCAAGTGCAAAAACTAATGTCTCTGATGTAAAACTGTCTTCCAAAAGTTTGAAAGTCTGTCATCTTTCTCCATATATTCACTTCATTAAACAGTTTACAGCTTGCAAGGGGATCACAATGTTGGAGTAACAAAATGACTGTCCTGACAGATTCAGACAATAAAACAACCAGATTGTTATACGAATGTTTTCTCAGACTGTTGCTGCAACACATAATAAATACAAATATTGAAACACCTGCATGATAAACATAATACTTTTAACAGATGTTAATCCCCCCTGAATGGAACCAGTGGATTTAGATCACATAAATGCAACTTGCCCTCTTCAGGTGTCCCTGGAAAATTAACAATCACATGAATGCCTTCTGACCAACTGCTACAAACTTTGTGTATGGTTTTTTGCTTTACAGCTTTCCTACTATGAGCATTTAAAAAACAATCCATACATAAAGCAATATGTATGTATGACACCGAAGATCATCTACAAGTTAGATTACTTGTCTGTTGCCAGCATGAATCAAATATATAATTTTCAGAAAAGAATATTTCAAGTGAAAAACAAACCTGTTTTCTCAAAATCCTAGCCTTCTTTGGGCACAGCAACTACAGCAGAATGTTTCCCTCAACTTGGTCGGACTTAGTTGTTCTGTCTCAACACCTTCTTATCACATGCAGCTTCACTTCAGCCAGTTTAATAAATGTTCAGCATCTTTGAAAATCTGCTACTAATACTATCAAAATGGTACTGGTTTTTTGATACCCCTAGAGGAGAAGCACACACTTAAAACGCATTAACTTAAACTTAAGAACCTGCTTATGCACTCTGTTGGAAAAGAGCCTGAATTTACATTTGTCTTTTCATCTCCAGAATGTATTTGAATCTCTATTGATGTTAACTTCGGTTTACACAAACAGTTCTGCACCTGTATGGACGTATCAGCGTTACCAAAGATGACAGCACATGTTACCACTGTAGCAAATGACATTATTCAGTGTTAAGCTGTCCAATCAGTAGGGTCTGGCCTACTGACCCGTATAACTGAAAATGAGCAAGGCTGAAAGCATAAAAAAAACCTGACAAATTATTATACATAGATACAGAATGGCAAAGGAAAACCTGTAGACTTGATTTCATGCCTTCAGTCAATAGATGCATTAATTCAGAGAAAGTCACACAAAGAGAAACAGAGGCAGAAGACAGATCAACACAACAGAAAAATACTAATTCATCGTGGAAAGAAAAAAAATTGCTTTCAAAATTAACAGATAAACAAAGGATATTTAATAATACAATAGGTATAAAAAATAATAGTAGATCGTTCCATCTACCTGCACCACTTAAGGCCATCTAAGTTGACAAAAGTGTGGGCTAAGTGTAGTATTTCAAAACACAAAAAGGTTCAACCTCTGAAGAATTTCCCCAGAGAAATTTGTGAATGTAGATCAGGAGAAATAAATGCAGCTGACAGGAGAGTAATAGAAGTGTTTGTCAAATAGCTCTGGTGAATCTCCAGAGTTTCTCTTGGTGACAAAGGAAGACAAATTTATGTCTTAGGTGCTTGTTGGAGAACAATAACCAAATCATTATCAAAAATCAAGACTCAATTTATTCAGCTTCAGTTATACTCTTGATGAAATAATTAAAGAAAAAGACGGTTGGTCATAATAAAGAAAAAACACCAAGAAGATGTATTGCTTAACGTACGACCAGCTACAGGGAGATAGCTTTTGAGTGCTCTAAGACAGAAATGGATTAAGGAAAGTTTCCAAAATGTTCCTATTCAGATGGAAATAAATAGTTTTATTTGCTAAAAGGCAAAGAGGACAATTTCTGACTACATCTAATTAATTCTGAAATTAATTTCTAAAATATGAGAACAGAGGACACGGCACATCGGAAAAATTTTCTATTGACTATGAAGTGAAAAATTCAGCTGATTCTTCCACTTTCTAGGACTATTAGCTCACTAATTAAAACAGGAAAGGGTGGTATTGCCCAAAAACTGTTCCAGATGAACCAATGTGGTCAAATGAGTAAACACACTGTTTGGATGGATACATAACAGGTTAGAAGAGAACATGGACTTTTCTAAGACAACAGTTCTGGTATTCAGCAACTCCAAAACCTCTGCAGCATTTTATAGGCTATTGAAGAATTAGAATAGCTTCGTGAACAATTCTGAGTGTTGCTGTTTGCAGGAAAACTCTCATAGGAAGAGCAACTTGTGAGATTCTTTATGTCATTAAAAGACCGTAGAAAGATGCTGATAAAATCATCAATAAGATATAAACTAAAAAGACTGTTTGGCCTTGTTTCATATTAGATAGTAACAAGAAATTGTTCAGTGAAAACAAAAATTAGCAAATTCAGAACTGGGAAAGGGATTTCTTTTTTTATTCACTCCATACACTGAGGAGTGATTCTAAGCTATAGCAAGACTCAAAAGAAACATTTGGTCTCTTCTGTGGTAAAAGTTTCAATAATTATTACATATAAAGCCCACTACTTTTTCAAAGAAATTTTGCCTCTCCTTTATTCTTTTCTTTAGTTTAATCTTAGTTTTTAAAACTAAAGCACTAAACTCAGGGCAGGGAGAATAAACCTGCTTTCACGCACCCTCTCCTAACCACTTTAAAGAGTTGATTAGATGCAGTAATAGTTTTCTTGGCATTCAAAATTATTTTGGGCCTGTTATACTGTAGGAGACATTTTCAAGCTTCTTCTGTATGCTGTCAAAGTTGGGTGTCTTGCCCCTTGACTGGATTCTCTGCTGTTATCAAAACACAGAGAATGGAGGAGAAGTAGTCTGGTTACTGGATGCAAATGCTTCTTAATTTTGCCAAGACTGTCTCTTCCATTCATTATAGTGCCACATATTTTACCTTTGAAATTCTGAATACATTCCAATTTATAGCTGTGTAAAAAGTTTTCTGTAAATTAATAGAAAAGTTACTTGTAGCAATGAAATATTTTCTCACAACACTGCCCAGATATAAACAACATGTTCTCCTTTCTTCCTCTGTTAGATTCCTGTTAGACATTATGAGCCCACATGTCAGCCTAATCTGAAGTTGTGCCTGAGAGGCACTACAGCTTGTGACATAACAAGGCTGCAGCATCAAAGCCAGGGACAGTGGAGGAGTCTTGTTGTTGCCACGCTGCAGCTTGCCCTTGCAGGGATGACCACTGAATGAATGATGAGACCTTTAAGGGCTTTCAAAACCAGCTGCCACACGTGGGACATTTCCAGTTCTCACAAAGCTGATTAGAGGAAACAATGCAGAGCGCCTGAGTATTTCTCAATCCTAAAATGTGTTGCTGCAAAGGTGCCCTGGGTTTGTGTTTGGAAAATAATCACAGAATCATAGAATCTTCTGGTTGGAAAAGACCTTTGAGATCATCAAGTCCAACCATACCCATCATCCGCTAAACCATGCCCCTCAAAATCTCGTCTACCTTTTACCTCCAGGGATGGTGACTCAACCACCTCCCTGGGCAGCTGTGCCAGTGCCTGACCACCCTTTCGGTGAAGAAATTCTTTCTAATATCCAGTCTGAACATCCCCTGGCGCAACTTATGGCCTTTTCCTCTTGTCCTAATGTCACCTTGTTTTTATACACAGACTGTAGCTTCTGTTCCTGCAGATAGTGCTGTCAGTGAGTTGGAGGTCTCTGCTTAGGGCTGCACAAGTCCCCACAGTGCCTGAGTGTGCACAGGCACAGCTGAGCTCACTTTCTTCCTCTCTGCCTCATGACAGCAGAATTACTTACCTGAGACAAACCATAGAAGATCAAAACTCCCATTGCCCTCAATGGTGGACTGTACGCTGCTGGGGCTTTTCTTACTCATTTCTGCAAGCTCAGGCCTAGCTGACCCTTGTGCTTCCTGCTTGCCCAAGCCACTGAAGCTGCTCTGAGCTTAATTAACCACTTGCATTTTAAAACCAAAGCCTTGAGGCCCTTCTTGTGTAGCTCCTCACACCTGGTAGGATTTCCTTGTAAGAGACTGCAGCTACAAAATCCTCAGTTTTCATAATGATTATTGAAAAGTTCTCCAGATACAGGTGCACTGATCCCAGCATGAGTCATGTTAGCCAACACTGATTGACTGAACTCTCCTGGCTGCAAACATCTGCACTTATCTCTCTCCTCCCATCTCATGCACAAGTGTTGAGGCTTTCAGATGGCGTTTTTAATTGGTGTTTGCAGCAAGAACGTGTGACAGGGATACCACTGCACAACAATACTCCTAGACTATGTGACTGGAGTACGCTAAGACTGTGATTAACAACAAGCAAATAGCATTAACATGTTAAAAACAACCTTAATGATTTTAATTCTTAAATCTTGTTTCAGCCAAACGTTATTTAGGCATTTCTGAAAAGTCTACACTTTAATGGGTTTAAAGACTAAGTTAAAAATGAAATTTTGGTAATTTAAGTGCATGTGAGAGGAGGTGTTTCATTTAGGTTTTTGTTTGCTTGCTTTCATCTAAAGGCCTCCAGTGTTTTCGTATCTATTTATAAACAGGATAATATAAAATCATCTAGTTACACAAGAAATGAAAAGCTGAATGATTTGTTATATTTGTATGGCCCTAAAACATGTTGCAGAATTGTATTTCTTATTCAGGAAAAAAAAAAAAAACAACACAAAACAAAACAATAAAACAACTTATTGAGTTGTCGATTATATGGTTTTATAAAAATCTGCCTTCCAGTGGAATCCTTGGGCCTGCATATGTACGACACTATAAATGTGGCTAAATATTTGTTTCAGAAATTGTCCAGAAGGATGAACAGATTGATTTTCCAGACCTAAATCATTTCAACACCAGATAGGACTCTGGAGAAAACTGTGTTTCTCCTCTTGTTGTCTGCAGACACATTAAGATCACACACTGAGCTTTCTGGTCCTTTTGCTGGTTTAGTAGTGACAAGATGGAAAAGACACAGCTTTGAGAGACTACCTAAATAAAACTGGTTGGTGAAGGGATAAAAAACCCAGGGCACAGTTAAGGAAATAATTAATCCATTTCATTTATTCTGAACTTAGTAACAGACTGAATTTCTATCCTGTGGAGTTGCATGATCTTGAAACTTGAAGAAGGACAAATACGAAGGGAATCTAGGAGTTTTTCATAAAATTAAATAGCTTGTAAAGGTTTTGAGGTTTACAAAATAAAACATTTTCCCAGATTTTTACAAAAAGTCAGCAAAACCTATATTTTTTATTTAACTTGTGAAACTGTTGGGTCAGCATTTTGCAAAGGAAAATTTTTCAGCTATAAAAGTTTGAACTTGCAAGTTTTTTATAATTTAATACTTCTGTTTAATAGTGTTCTGATTAGTTTCCCCAAAGCACTTGCTGTTCTGTTCTGAGATCACTGTTACAATTTATACGATTTTAAAAATGCTATAACATGTATTTCTTCAACTGAAAAGAGTATTTATTCCAAATGCACTGAAAGAATATCCCATATGATACACCTTCTTATTAAAGATAGTATGTACTTACGACTTAAGGTCTTAATACCGTGCTTTTAATTCACTGGTGAAAGCCTGATGCCATATTTTTCCTGTTTGCACTGCGGGTTCCCACATGAAATAGCATGTTTGCCAAAGACGATATTCACAGATCTTTAACAGCAGAAAGGAAAAAAACCTACATTACATCATAGCTCACTAAAAAACTGAGAAGTAAGAAGTGGCTTTTCTCACTTCTGTTACTCACAACGAGCGTTGTGAATACAATTATGTGTGTGTGCACTCATTAGTTACAATTGCAGTTTTACCAGACTTGTAAGGCCTAGAAGGACTGATTCAGTTTAGGTTGGTTTAAGGTAGGTTAATCAATTTTAACAAATCCATTTCTAAAATATGAGGGCCTGATTCTTCTCCACCTCTGGCAAAGATGAGGAGTTGTCTTCTTTATGGTCAAGTACGAACATGAAGCTGTTACTTATGAATCCAGACCCATATCCATTATCGTGTCTGCTAGATTAAATTCTCCTGAAAAGCTAAGTGAAAACTTAAG
This sequence comes from Tapera naevia, assembly GCA_033556795.1. Taxonomy (NCBI): domain Eukaryota; kingdom Metazoa; phylum Chordata; class Aves; order Cuculiformes; family Neomorphidae; genus Tapera; species Tapera naevia. The sequence goes on along the minus strand of JAUMJJ010000172.1, from coordinate 7,015,871 downwards.
GCTTGATATAAGTTTTCTAGAGATCTGCATCCCTTTAAGGCAGGCATCCAGTTACAGTGCTGTGTAAAGGACTCTGATATCCATCTATATACATTAACATTTAATATAAAGAAATTTCAGTGTGAAGCATCTTTTTCTTCATAGAGGAAAGATAAACCTATCCCTTCAGCTGGCAAGTCACTTCTTTGTCTCCAAAATGTTTTTTGGGTTTGGTTTGTTTTCTGATAGGTCCAGGTTATGAGATTAATAGTAATAAATGCCTCAAGGGAAGTCTCCTTGCAAGTCTCGTATGGAACTGTGGAATCTATGGAAAAGGGGAAAAGAGAATTTTCCTAAACACAGCCACAACCTATATCATTTACGCATTAAGTCTCCTTGGATTGTAAATAAACAAATAAGCCTCTTGTATTTAGTCCCTACTTCAGAAAAAGAACTGTATCGTTTAGAAAGGTCCTAAAAGCCATGTGGAAATGTAGATTTTATGCATCTTAAAAAAAAAAAAAAAGTTCAACACCTATTTGCCAAAACTCTCATTTCCTATTAAGTAAAAGAAATTGAAATGTTGGTGTTACGGTGGTTTAGTGGGTTTCTCCTCTTCTAAATGAACACAACCTGTTAAATCCAGCAATCTCATTAAAAATGTGCTTTTACAGGGTAGAGGGCTTTAGGAGCTGTACAAACCCATCAGACTTTATGAGCTTTCAGAATGGTTTTATTCACAGGGCAAGAATGAATATCTCTCAGTTCCCAGATAGCCTCCCTTGTCAAATAAAAAGAACAGAGATAAGTTAGGAGACATACAAGGTAAGCATAAAATAGAATTAAAATTTACTTGCATTCTCAGTTTACTACAGCTGCTAATCTTTCTGATTAGAAGTTCTCCATCTATAAGTGGTCCCAGAGATCTACACACGGGGGATCTAAACCTGAAATCACTTTAGCTTACAAGGATATTAATGGACAAGTATTCAGGTGTAATTCTTCATAGGCTGAGGACCAGTAAACATACAGTACGAAGTGGCAAAATTTGTCTATTTTAAATCAATAAAATTAATCGGATCATTTACATATAGGTTAAGTAAACGTTCACTGGATCAACCTTGGCATTCTTTTTATGTGAAGGAGCTTCAAAAACAAAGACTAGCAAAGCAGGCTGATAAGCACAGGTTTCCTCCTGATGTCTTGATATCTGCAAGATATACTTCATGGCCAGGAAGTGAAAATAAAAACCAGGTAAACTCTGTCTTAATACACTGCTATCAGACAGCTGACCATAATTTTCTACTTACTTCCCAGTTCACATAAGTGTTAAATATCAGTCCTGCTGGTGTTTTATGAACTTTACTCATAACAATTACAGATGGTACTAAAACCAAGTGGATTGTTTGGCTGTTCTTTACACTCCTTTTCTTGTACATGTGGGTTATATATCTGCAGGAAAACCATGCCAAGGTAAAAAACTTTTGATCAAAATAACATAGAAAACAGGTGCTTGAGCATTCAAGTAAAGACGGGATGAACATGTAGTACAAGATGCTCCTGCATGCACGTTTCCCTCCCCCATTTAAGTCTCATATTTCTGCATTATACAAGTCTGTTGTCCTGCATCAGGTTTTTCTACGGGTGGCAGCCATCCAGCCTGTGCCAGGAAAGCTTTTGGTGAATCGCTGTCCAAATAGCCATACTGCATGATGATGGTCTTGAAAAGTGTTAACTCCTTCCATGTGCTTCCCTCACCACTCCGAGCTGAAGTGTCCTAGGATCATGTGTCTCTGTTTATGGAAGCCTGTAGTAGGTTGCTCCCTTCATATCCTCAGGTTTGTCTCCACCAGCTTCCACAGGAATGCATCTGATCTAGGAAAAGGGTCTCAGCTCCTGCCAAACGCCCTAAGGGATGGGGCAATAAGCAAGTTTTCCCCTCCATATTCATAGCTGATATTTCAGACATTAGATTGCCAAAGTCTAAAGTTGTTTATGTACTTCTTTATGTACCAGCATACAAGGGCATTCACAGAACACACCTAGAAGAATGCAGTAAAATAAGACATCTCATACATGGGAGTTTGGCTTGTAGTTGGGATTACCTGCTGTTTAGGCATGTTCTGTTTAGAAGTGGACTTGCTCTAAAGGGTTTTGTGCTGGTTTGGTTCTATGCCCCCCCAGCTGTCGTATATCTGCCATGTCCCACTACAATTTGCTATCCAAGTCTGCCACTGCACTTTTCAAGCCCTAATCTTCCATTCACATGGTGATTGCTTTCCTCTGGTCCATTTCCAATCAAAAGACTGCGACAATTCTCCGATGGCTCTACAATCCCTGCTTTCCTGGAATGGGAGCTGGGTGCAGCTCAAACACAGACTGACAGATCTCTGTGTGGTTTCAAGAAATTTCATCCCAAGAATTTTTCATACTGTAAGTATGTTTAGGTTTACAGGAATACTTCAGTGGTTATTCAGACCTTACAGATAAGAGAAGGCAGATAGCCACCAGTCAAGTTTCATAAATGGTGAAAGCATGAAGAGGTCCACACAGGCATTTTTGGGTACATGAATTTATGCCTACCAAGGAATGTTTCGCACTCCCAGTTCTGAAAATTATATCCCTCTATTTGTTTGCACATATATGGTCATGGATATTCTCATAGCATAAACATGTGTATTTGAAAGATGCGCTTTAGACTGTAAAAATTTTTACAGTTCATGTCTTCTCTGTCCTAAGCTATTTAAGTTTCAAAAGTTCATGACTCTAATTTCTTAATTTTTAACTACTTTATGAATGATTTTGCCACTATAGAAACTTTCCAATATTTTTTCAAACACAAAATCACTAAGCAATCTTTGTATTTACTATGCCTTTCTTTAATACATAAATCAAAAGACAATAACAAGCCTAATGTCACAGAAATTTTTGACACTTCATACATTGAATAAAAGCAGCCGAAAAACAGTTTAGATGAAATTATGGCTTGAAATGTAGTTCCCAAGAGGACTGTGGTTCATAAATTGTTTTTATACTGCCTCTGTCATTGTTGATTTGAGATATGCACAAGACACACACAGTCATTACCAGTGTTACCATTATTTAACCTGCCTGTACTCTGACTGATCTTTAGACATATGGAGACTACCAACCATCTATTTCTGTGAAAAATGCGTTGTTTGGTTGTCATCACATATGTAGCATGTTGCCTTCTATTTGAAAGCTTGACACATAATAAAAAAATGGAAGAAAATCAGTCTCTAAGTTTTGTTCATGCCTGAATCCCAGAAGCTTCGTAACAAATTTGCATATTTCAGAGGAGGGTGTTTTCCAATCAATACAATAGTATGTGATTGATAATTGACTTAATCCCATTCATTTACAAAGGTGAACCATTCCAAGCTCCTCAGTACCTCATTGCATCACAGTTTCTAGCTTCTGTGAAAGACATTTTGTTTTACACATAATCTTTTTCTATAGCTAATCACTGCTTGAAATCTCTGCTTCAAAGATTCTGATCTGGTTTTTAAAAGTATATTTATATTTACTTGGCAATTAATATGCCAGTGTTCACTTAAGTATTGGAAAAAATTCACAGTTCATGTGGAACTAATCATTATGGTCTCCAGCAAGGTTCAGAGCAAGAACATAATTTCTTGCTCATTTCTGGTGGAAGAAAGTCATTTTTTCAAAATAGCTGAGATTATGTAACATTGCACCTTTCACATTAAGGTTTTCATCTTTCAAAATTGCCCTCCGCATGCAAGTATTTTCCTCTCATAGGATCAGAACAGTTCATTGAGATGTGCTCTTTGTTATTTCTCCACTGAATACTTAAAAGAAGCATTGAGAGAGCTAAGAATTAACTAAAGGGTTCACTAGAAATGTTCTAATAATGATGAATTAGAATAAAACATCCACAGAGGAATCTAGGAAAATGAGAAATTTAAGTGTACCACTTGGGGGTTTTATAGGCCAAGGTATTGTCTCTCTACAAGGCAAAGTGGTAAGCTTCTCAAAATGCCCTTAATCATTACGCTGACACTGTGACAGGGCATTTGCTGAGAGCTATACAAATGAGCTATTGTAGCTGAATGGCAACTATATGTTTTCAACACAAACAAAAGGAATAGATTTTAAGAGAGACTATATTACCTTCATGAGTAACTAGTCTTTAAAGAGTATACATCCTTAGCACAAGTACTGATGATAAAGCATGTGCAAGGACAGTTCTTAAACAGAGCATGAAAAAGAATCTACGTGGCCCCATAGATTTCCTATCATTGTGCTTTCAGTTAACTCTTCTAACACCTCTGCAGAGAGATTTCACACCAAAACACATTCATTTGAAGAAATAAGTGGGTCTATCCAAAATAAACCATAAATAAATTCCCACTGCTCTATTCATGGCATTTGTTGCCATTGTTTTATAGGGAATGGAATGGCTAGCTGATAGCTCCATTCTTTTTCCTCCAAAGAATTTTTACTTCCAGGTGCCACTGACAATGCAGAAAAAAACATAGAAACTGGCTGGCAGAAAGTGGGCTAGATTTGTAAACTGAGCCTTGGGCAGCTCTGTGCATACAGTGTTGTGGGGCTAAACTGAGAAATACAAACATCTATTGCTCTCATACAAGTCATTATTTTTTCAACAGGGATATTCACACCAATAAATTGGATACATAAGCATAACTTATGCAATTAGTTTAGAAAAAAATAACCAGAAATGGAAAACACCTAACCCATACTATTCATCAGGAAAGGTTGACATTGCCCTTTTTTTGTTTTGGTTTGGTTTATTTCTTTATTTATTTTAAGTATAGTGGAAAGGCTGCTGCTTTGTCTCCAATGCCATTACAGGGTATAATTCATTCCCTTGAAACCACAGGCTTTTCCTTATTTTCTTTCTTTTAACTTTATTTTTTTTTTAGGAGATGGGTATAAAACTAATCATTCAGTGAAGAGTTTATCCTTTTATGGTATGAAGAATTGAGCTTACTTTTGGGCTTTGTCCAAAATAAAAATATACAGAGAAGAACTGTGTTCCTGGAGGGCCATTAAACTTGCACTAGGCATTAACATTGATAGTATGTTGATCTAGCTTCTGTCCTCTCTACTGCCCTCATTAAAGTAACTGACAATCTTTTCTCCATCAGATCCCACTCCTTTTTAGTGAAATACTTGCTGCTTTCAAAACATGGGACCAAACTTTTCTTCTTAAAACTTTGAGCATCTTAGAGCTTCCTTCAATCCACAATGATATTCAGAGCATATCTAGACCAACGTTGTCTTCAGTGCTCAGGACAGTAATCTGGAGGATTTTTAACTGCCCTCCTATCTAAGCCAGAGATTCAGAATTCCTACTCTTGAGCACAGCCTAACTCTAGAAGGTAATAAATTGAGCTGGTACAAACTCCACCGTGGTCCACAGAGTTTCTCTTCAGACTTGGGTTCCCCACTTGACTGCACCCTAACAAGCTAAAAGTGGTTGTTTTCCCTCTGCCTGTCTTTCTGGACAGAGCAATCAGTGAGGGCCACTCAAGAACCACACCTTTCCCTCCTCAAGAAGCCAACAGTGTATGTACAGGAGGGGAAGAGACATCTGAATGAGACCAATAGTTCTGAGAAAATCTGCTCCTTCCCTTTCCAGTGTCCCTGTCCTGCAGGACAGATATTTTCTTGATTATTCCATTACATGCCCAGTTGTTTGTCATACCCTATGGGTTTTTTCCTGATTTTCTCAAAAAAAAATCCTAGACCAAAATTCACATGCAATCCCACCATTTTTTCTTGTGACTACCTAAAGCTTTCTCCAAAAATCCTGACCTCATCTCCCTACATTTGATACAGAATTTCTCACTGAAAATGATCATGATTACCCTGACTGGTAATCAGCTCTTCTAAGTTGGTCAGGGTCACCTGTAAAGTGTTTTCTAAATTGGCCCAGAGATAGTTCCAGCCAGTATGGGTTCATGAAAGGCAGGTCTTGCTTGATCAACCTGATCTTCTTCTATAACAAGATGAGCCACCTAAGGCATGAGGAAAAGGCTGTGGATGTCATTTACCTTGAATTCAGTAAAGGCTTTGACACCATTTCCACCAGGATTCTCCTAGAGAAGCTCACGGCTTAGACAGGTTTACTCTTCCCTGGGTAAATAACTGGCTGGATGGCCAAACCCAATGAGCTGTGGGGAGCAGAGCTAAGTCCAGCCAGTGACCGGTCACAAGTGGTGGTCTCCAGGGCTCAGTGTTGGGGCCAGCCTTGTTTAATATCTTGATTAGTGGACTGCTTGAGGGGATTGAGTGCTCCCTCAGTAACTTTGCTGTTGACACCAAGTTGTGTGGGAGTGTTGAACTGGTTGAGGAAAGAAAAACTCTACAGAGGGATCTGGACAGCCTGTATTGATGGGTCGAGGCCAATTGTATGAGATTCAACAAGGTCAAATGCCATGTCCTGCACTTTGCTCAAAACAACCTCATGCAACACTAAAGGCTTGGGGAAGTGTGACTGGAAAGCTGCTTGGTGGAGAAAGACCTGGGTGTGTTGATAGATAGCCAGCTTAATATGAGCCAGCAGTGTGCCGAGGTAGCCAAGAAGGCAAATAGCGTCCTGGCTTGTATCAGTAATTACATGGCCAGCAGGACCAGGGAAGTGATTGTACCTCTGTACTCAGCATTGGTGAGGCCGCACCTGGAATACTGTGTTCAGTTTTGGACCCCTCACTACAAGAAGGACATTGAGGTGCTGGAATATGTCCAGAGAAGGGCAATGAAGATGTTGAAGTGTCTGGAGCACAAGTCTTCCAAGTAGCAGCTAAAGGAACTGGGGCTGTTTAGTCTGGAGAAGAGGAGGCTGAGGGGAGATGTTATTGCCCTCTACAACTACCTGAAGGGTAGTTGTAGCGAGGTGGGTGTTGGTCTCTTCTCCCAAGTAACAAGTGATAGGATGAGAGGAAATGGCCTCAAGTTGCGCCAGGGGAGGTTTAGATTGGGTGTTAGGAAAAAAATCCTTATGGAAAGAGAGGTGAAGCATTGGAACAGGCTGCTGGGGGAGGTGGTGGAGTCACCATCCCCAGAGGTGCTCAAAAAATGTGATATGGCACTTTGGGACGTGGTTTAGTAGGCCTGGTGATGCTGGGCAGACAGTTGGACTCGATGATCTTAGATGTCTTTTCCAACCTTACTCATTTTATGGTTCTATGATTCTAAAATTCTAGATTAGGTTTCTAGCATCAGACAAAATAGGCAGAGCATAACCCTGCACTGGAGGGGAGCTGAAACCTTGTATTTGGCAGCATCCTATCATGGCGTAAAGCAGAGTTTCTTAACAACAGAAAAAAAAGCTTGTAACAGCCCACCTCAGCTCATGACTTAAAAGGTTAAGATTTAGTTATTAAGATTTCTTCTCTGCACACTCAAGGATTAATTATTGCCAATGGGCTAAAAAAAATATTAGCTACAGAAGAGTATTTTAAATTGTTTTCTTTTGATGTCAGTTAATGATTTAGGGTTTTTTCACAGGTTTGTGAGAAATGGACTGCTTATTCTGGAATAGGTGTGTAAAGTGACTTGTCTATTTGCGGAACACACAGCAAGAAAATACTTCTCACATAGTCCACGTACAAAAAATCCTGGCTTACATTTGGTCCCTCTCTTGCTTGTTCTTCCTTCTTAGTGTGGCAGTACTCACTTGTATTTTTAAGATTTTTTTTAAGAAAAGCAACTGAGGAATGTAGACACATTCGCAACTAAAACAGCCTCTTTTTATTCTTCACTGCTTTAACCCTGTCCTCTGAGAACAGTCCCTTGAGCCAAGGTTTATAGTCAATCACCAAAAAAAGTGGGGGGTCCATTACCTTCCCCTTTTAATTGTAGGGCAGGGGCCTTTAACTTTCCATGAGGCTTTAGTAAGAATTTCTTATGGGCAGAATTTCCTTGAAGCTGGTAATCAAGACCACAGGATATGTGTTAATTGTCTTTGACATGCAGAATTATCTGCATTTACCCAAGTTAATAACTCACCCTTGACATTCTATTTTTTAAACACATGGTTTAAAATCATCTATAAATTCAATCATTATTCAACTAATGCAAAGACCGACAAACACTACCAAAACCTGGAAGAAATGAAGAGAAATGTGCAACTTTGTCCTTAATTCATCCGGTTTGAATTCTATACCCTGAAAGACTAACACAGCTTGGGAAATCACTCTTGTTTATAGTTCCTGTCCTACTAAGGTACAATAGCATTGATTAAACATCAAGTTGCAGTCTTAATTTTGAATAGGCTTGCTTCTCTGGGCTAAAAGCAATAATCTTAATCACTTTCTTTTCCCTGAACACATTTTATTATTGGTGTCCAGCTTTATAAAATATTAGAAAGAAAAAGAAAGAAAAATAAAAGAAAATAAATGCCTCATAAGAAAGGGTAGAAATGACAGAGTATAGTGCTTCTGAATCAAAGCATCTGTAAGCATTTTTAGAGCTTTAACAGGTTTTTAAGTGTTTGAGTGACTTCTACTTTGAAAGAATATTATCACTGGTAAATGTTAACTAGATATGAGTAAGCAATAGGCAAAACTATTTGGCACAGTTCCCTTTCATTTTCTTTTTATAATTTATACACAAAACAAAATGAGATTGATTTAAACAATATTTATCTCTCAAAATACTTGATTAATATTTTCTTAAAGTTCTAAATTATTTTCTTTACCCATTGCTTATTAGTTTTTTCACACGTAGCATTTAAAAGGAAAATCAGAAGCTAGTGTTGTTGGGCACCAATCATATTTTCATGACCAAACTATATAATTTGATAAGAATAACATCTTTCTGTTGTCTAATTTGTTCTATTTACTTGCTGAAGGAATTTACTTGTCTTTCCTCCATCTCCTCATTCCCACCCAAATCTTAAGCCTTGTCTTACACTATCCTTGTTGTGAGCAGTCATTAATGTTTCATATTTTATACTGCAATAAAGGCTTCACTTAGTAAAGTACTTTGTAAGTAGTAGTAACACGTCTAAATAAGGTGATTAAGATTTTCAGAAATAGTTTTTCCTGACATAATTTTCACATCCAGATCCAAAATGTTGTTAATATTCAATAATTCTCACTTTAACAAGCTGTCTTTCAGCAAATATTCCTGTTCTTTATTAGAATATCCACTGGAGAATGATAGTTCAGTATGGAGACAGTGTAATGGGTCTGTGTATCTCTATAGCCACAGCTTCCATCCAAAGTTCATTGAAGGAGAATCAACAGGCTCGATACTCATTCATATAAACATCAAAGTCAATGATCATGGAAAAAAAAATTGCAATAATACCATCTTGCTAATAATTATGGCGTTGCACTGCCCTACCCAGTGTCTTTTCCCCTGCTCTAAATCAACTGGATGGAGGACAGTACACATTATGGTATCTTGCAGTAATGCTGTGCCTACCACACGGAGTTGTATCATTTTATTGTGAGTGGCAGCAGCCAAAAGCCTAGTGAATGGATATCAAATGCATATTGAAGATGACAGTACGAAGATAACAGAACAGTGTGAGCAGAAGAAAACAAGACAGTTAATTCAAGGAAAAAGAAAGGTTTAGAAGAGAAGCAATATTTCTGAGGGTTTTTTTATAAGCAAATTCTGTTTATTATCAAAAATAATTTTATTATAAGGTAATAAAGTGAGTGGTTTTAAGCACAAAATTCATGCATAAATAGGAAAGGATGTAAATACCTCCTGATCTACATCAGGCTCTGCTGGGATCCTGCCCTTAGGATAATCAGCCTCATCAGGAGCTGGCTTGACTGGAGACTGTTGAGTTCTGCTGGGGATGGGGGCCGTGTCCTACCCCATGAGCTTTCCAGCTGTAGCTGAGCTCTATGCTCTGATCCTTCCTCATATTTAACTTATATCAAAACAGACAGGCTGCCCTGACCTGTTTGCCATGGTCACTGGTGCATCTGGCCGTGAAAGGTGGTGGCAGCACCCACATGAGAACAGGAGGGGTAGGGGGGACTGAGAATGAACTAGCACACTTTGCCATGAGTCTCCTTCCCCCTTTTTTTTTCTTCCTCTCGCTTGATGGAGCAGCCTGGCCTGACAGTGCCTCGCTTCACTGCTTTCAGATGTCTTTCAACTTTCCTTTGAAGCTGTGAAAATCATACCATGAATCACAGCAGCAATGAGACACAAGTGTGGACAGACAGAACAAGAAGTCAGGCTGCCAGTCCTGTGCAACAAAAGGCTCTCCCAGGTCAAAGAGGTGGGTATGCTTTTCGGCAAGGTAAAACTAATGGCTGAAACCTTCAATTAAAACCAGATATAGCCCTCTGGATCCCAGTGCTTCGAGCAGTAATCATCTCTCACAGTACTCGCTCCTCTACCTTCTAGACTTTAGGCTTTGGTGCCTGAAGTGATCCAGGCAGATGGGGACAGAGTTTTCACCCCCTTGCCAGAAGCCCAGCTGTTACTACTTTTGTTTGGCCAACTTCCCATTTAGTCCTAATCCTGGGGGTTTATAAGTCCTTAAATTTGGTAGATGCAAATAAGAGGGCATTAAAAAATGGTTGCAGATCTACCTGTCTATTGCAGCTTTTGCTATTTCAGCACACAGCCTTGAAAGGTATGGTTAGGAAGGGCTCTGCCTGTTTGTTCTTATATTCAGTAGTTCATGACTTTGTACTGTGGTGATTGCAGTTATCAATCAAGGACTGAATATCTTGAAGACAGTGGAAGCATTTTAGAGGAACAATGAGAGGCACTAGGGAAACAAGCATTTACAGAAAACATTTCTACATATAAAGTTGTGAGAAAACACTTTAGACTGTATCTTACATTATCAATTACTTAATTTGTATCATTGAAGTTCAATAATAATAAAGCAACTGGAACAAAACCAAGCGGTGTTTACATTTTGCAAGTTTTTTATATTCAATTAAACATATTTCCTGGTATTTATATAGTTTAATGGCACTACCTTTACATCATGCAATTTTGTGTTATTTCTATATAAATATTTCTTTAAAGACAGATATAAGTTCAAATTAGTTGTGAAAGAAACATAAAAACAAAATAAACTTCCATTTGAGGGAGATAACAATTTACTCTAAAACTAAAGAGCAAACTTGTTAAAATACAAAGTGAGAAGCAAACCATATTAAACCATGATGAATAAATGAGGGAAAATAACACACAAGGATGTCTTTAAAAAGTTTTACCTTGTTGCAATAGAATCTGAGAATTACAGGCAAGATAAAATTCAATAGGAGTTTTAGGTTAAGCAGCATAAATAGATGCAGTAGTTTAAAAAATAACTTGTTGCACATACATATAAGGTCTGAAATTCCTGTAGTGCAACTGAAAGCAGAATTTACCTCTTCTTCCTTTAATTTTAGTTAAATTGTAAACAGTAATTTCATTCTTCCATCCTGTTTCCTCCTTGAAATCTACTGCCAAAGCACACACTCCCTCAGAACCCTGCCAAATTCTATATCATTTAAAAGTAAACTCTAAGAGAAAGAATGGAAAAGCACAATCTCAAAACAGCTAGTTCGTAAGCTTCCCTCACTCTTGCTTATTTGACATCATGCTTCTCTCTCAGATGCAGTCTTGTACCTAATTTAGATTGAAAAAACCTCAGTGTTAACCACGGTTTTATACCTTCTACATTTTTTCCATTCCATAGATGACGTTATGTACAAATAGTTAGACACATTTTTAAAGTTGTGCATGTCCAAGTTCCACACAAGACTTTGGGAACCGCAGGTGTTGAGGAAAAAAATATCTGAGCAGAAAAAGATCTTCATAAGTTTGAGAATGTTAGGGGCTATGTTTTCAAAGCACTTTATCTGGAAGATTTCATTAACTTTCAGATTTCCAGTGGTTGGATAATGGTATCCATAGAATAATTATCAATGTCAGAAAGGTGCATCAAGTGGAGTTTTGAAGAGATCCACCCAGGGACTGATTCTTGTAAATGCCTTCATGAATGACCTGAATAATAAACTACAGAATATATGTAAATTTCATACACAAATTTTATGCTTAGAAGACAACATCAAGCTAGCAAGAAGTGCATGTAGGTGGAAGGGCAACTCTGGAATTCAAAATTATCTTGAAAAAATGGAGCAATTGTTTGGGTAAAACAGAACATTGCTACATGACATGATAAGATTGAGAGATCTCAGCTTGTGATAATTTTTTTTAGGAAAGGATTTACCAGTTATTGTGGAACATAAGCTGAACATAAACCATATAAAAAAAAATAACAGCTAGTAGGAGATATTGACAGACATACAGGGTATAAAACTAGTGAGGTAAACCTTCAACTCTACTCAACACAGGAGAAGTCTAATTGTCCTACTATGTTCACTCTTAGTTAAATGATTTCAAGAAAGATACATCTGAATTTAAAAGCCAGCAAAATACATTAGAGAAGTGTAATATCTTTTTTTAAAAAGAATTAAAACAGTTATCTGGCATAGAGAAACTAATGTTAAAGAGGAACATGCAGATAGAAAGAAGAAAAGAACAAACCACTCTCCTCTTGACGGCAGCTAGAAGACACGACAAGCTTTAGCAGCAGTGGCAGAAGACTCAGTGAAGATTCAGGAACAATTTTTGTCAGTAAGAAATAAATACTGAAATAAATCATCCTTAGAAGAAAGGAATCTTCTTTGGAAATCTGTGAAAATACAAACCTCTGCCAGGTATGCTATTCCTGACAGATGATCACACCTTGTAGTAAAAGGCCTCTTCAGACACCATCCAGCCTTTTATTTTCTCTGGACTCTCTTAGTCTTTACAGTGGAAGCTGAGGTATCTTGACAAATTCACTTTAAAACTGACAACCTTGAAGTCTAATCTCTCTTTCTGAAAACATTTGTCTTTCTTTATTTGAAAACAGATGAGAAGGGCAGCTTTGTCATGTCAACAGCCTAGTCAGTGTATTCATACCGAAGAAAACTAAGTTTGCGGTCATTTTCTGATTATGCTGCTATCCATCCCACACAATTCTTCAGCTACCTTTCAGTCCTTTTATTAGTACGAATTTTGACCAGGACCTCTGCACGGGGTCGGCCCCTGTGCAGATGAATGTTCTCCAGCAAGGGAAGTCACTTGATTTCATTTTGCTATTAAGATGTTCATCCCTGAAAGTGAAGGGTTAATGACATGCACCAGACTATACAGAAATTTCTTTATGGAAGAGATTCTTCTAAGACCTACTGCTACAGAAAAGAACAACAATGATTGATCTTCTCACCACTCAGCAGCGTCAGCAAAGCTACAAACACATTGTTTTTACTCTTATGGGAGTTATTTATTGAGCAAAGGGAGGGTGGATAGCACTTCCTTTGAAGTGAAACATCTTGCTTGGATAAGGAGATATGTTGCATGAAATGAAAGTAATAAAAGCACAAAATGCTTTATTAAATCTTCTTTATCACAATATTGTGATCTAATTAAAGATGTATATGAACTTCTTTTCATCTGAGCATTAGTTCAGAGGACTTCATTTATTCTGAAACAAACACACTCATGAAAAGCTTCCAAGATTTCCAGTGGTGTCTTCTTTCTATTTTCTGTAATAGGTGTTGATGCTTCAATTACCTCTTCAAGATTTAAGGGGGGAAATAAGAGCACTTTTTGAAGAGACAAATTATTTCTTCATTACCAAAGCTGCAAGAAACATACTGGTTAGTCATTTAATATAGCAAAACTTTGTAAGTTGCATAGATATAACAGCAAATAGCTCTTAGAGTGGATCTCATTGCTTAAAAGTAGTTCACCTTTATTCTTTCTCTCATAGGCAAGAGATGTAAAATCAGATGTTTTGAAGATACCTTGCATCAAGTGTCTTTAGGAAAACTGAGTTCCTACACATTACCCTTAAGATGAGCATGACTCCCAAATAAGATGGGTGGAGGGTGTTTCTGATTTTCCTTAAGATGGTGCTAGAGGAAAATATTTTGTGGACTATAGCCGTTACCTTTCTCCTGAACCACACCATTAATTTTCCCCCAATACTTGCAGTTAACTTAGTCCTGCAATAATAGCCACATTGAAAAGATCTTGTTTTACTTACAGAATCTATTTCAATAAAGTTTGTTTTCTTCCATTTCCTGGTAAATATGTTTCTGTTATGTTTGCTACAAAATAAAACAGATAAGTCTGTTATATCATATTCAGTAAAAGTTAATTGTATAAGAACTATAAATCTGTTTGTTTAGATGTACTATTTTTAAAATCTCTAATAGTAAGAATTGGATGACAAATAAATCCAGATATCGCTATCTACATCTCAGTAATTTTTACGTAATGGAACTGTAAATCTTGCATGAAAAGCCTACATATGTATTCTGTAGCAACAGATTTGGAGAACTTTTGTAAAATATTTGGATTGCTCAGAATTTCATTGAACTAGCCCTAGAGGAGATTGTCCCCTATTTGGCAAAAAACACATTTATTTGGAGGATATATCTCTTTTTTCTTAATTTCTCTTGCTCATAAATTATTCTCTTCCATATTATGCACGTGGTTCCTTCCTTTTAATCTGTAATTACTTTAGTTTTAGTTGCTGCATTCAAGTCATCCCTGTTTACGTGTATGAAGGTTCTTCACTGAGGACATAATCTGAGTGCAGTTTTTCTTTACTTATGATCACAAATATACTCCCAATCTCCCTTACAGTCCTTACCAACTGTCATCAATTTTATCTTCAGTCCTTTACTCTTCCTCTAGAATCATGTATGAAGTGACTGTAGTTAAAAAAAAAAACTTACCATACACAAGTACTTTTGTTCTTATTGATATTAAATATTAAGACCTCTGTTCCTCCCACTAAGCCCTCTCAGTGCATTCCTTGTGACTGTACATTGTACTCCTTACAGTCAAACAGGACTCAGTTTAAACAAACTTAGGACCTCATCCAAGACCATGTCTTTTATCAGGCCTTTAATCAACCCTTATTAAACCATTATTTTAAAACAGAAAATGGGGATGCATTATTAACTTCCACAGTCTGGATTAAGAAAAAAACATTTTCTGCTTGAACTGGTATAATATACCCATGTGCTAAGGCAATTGGAGCTACTACAAACAGCTTTTAAATAATGCAAATTCAAGCTTACCTACAGAATGTGTAAAGCAGAATAAGTTTGAAGAAAGACAGATGAAATGGATGGTTGAAGTCAAAGGAGGGGATATATTTTGGGGGATAGGGAGTTACATACTTGTATCCAAAATGAGGCTTTGTACTTGTAATAAAAATTTAGGCTACATATTAAACTTTGAAAGGAAAAGAACTGCAAATAATGTCTACATTACACTAAGAAAGAAGGTCATTCTACAAAAAAGAATAACAGAAGTAGAATCAGAAAAGGATATCTATTGTATCTAATTTTATGTAGTTCTTCGGATATCTGCAAAAAAAATACATCCCAGCAATATTTAGATTAATACTGAAATTAACTGGCAGATTTAACTGATTATAGAACAGAAATCTACAGAAGTAGGAATTTCACACTTAACTCCTAAACAGGTAAAATTCCAATAAGTCCCAGTAAGAAATGGGAGATTAATGTTGCAAAAAGCAAGGTCACTGCCATCTCTGAAAACAACTGGAAGCTTCATTATCTTTCCTTTAGACACAGAATCATATTTTGTGTCCATATTTAAATTAAAGGTTTATTTTATGGTGTCCATTACCCTATGTACATTCTTGATTTAAACATGTACTCTTATTCTTAATGATTCTCCCAATTGATCTTGAAACATATACCAAGGTCTCTCTCCAAACTTCTACATAAGGCCCCTTCCAGGTATTACATATATAAACTGATTCTTGTTCATTGTTCTGGTTTGAGCTAAAGTGGAATTGGTTTTCTAAGTTTTAAGCTAAGCCTCATCTAAGTAACTTCATTTTCTGAAAGTTAGCTACATGCTTTCAGACAGTATCTCTCTCTGGAAGTGATAACACCTAAAATATATGGTTATAACCAAAGTAACAGGTCACTGGTATGCAGAAAGGTCATTGCTTACATCTATCCCCATGGAGACGAAGGTCATCCTCAAGTTGGTGGAACGCCACAAGACAAAGCGGTAAAAATGGGTCGCATTTGAGGGGGGTGGTGGGCAGACATGGGCGGTGATTCAAAACTGACCAGCTGAGTATTCCATGACTATTGTCATTGAGGGGCTCAGTTCTAAGTATTTGTATATAGGAGACACAACAAAAAAGAAAAAAAAAAAACGAGACTAACCCTATAGTCTGGGAGCTAGGAGTGAGAGGAGAGAGACAAAGAGATGGTTATAGAAAAAGTTCTAATTTGTTACAGTGAGGCAAGGCTCAGTTCAATAACTTCACTCAGAACACACAGACGGTGTTTAAATAGGGACATTTTCCTACCCTGGGTCAGAAAATGTTGGTGTGCACCAGCTTGAAACACTTGGTCTGTGATGCAGTTTTTAGCTAATAATATCACTATGATAGAGCATCCACCATGTTCACCAGGCCTGGCTCCCTGCAATTTCTATCTCTTCCCAAAGAACAAGTCAGTGCTCAAAGGAACCCGTTTTTGGCTGGTAGAAGATATGAAAGCAAAAATGACAGAGATCCTGAACAGTATTCAGAAAATGGCTTGTGAAATTGCTTTGAACATGGGCAGCATCATATACAGAAGTGTGTCAACTTAGAAGGGAACTATTTTGAAGTTGATCATAGTGGGTTTTCTTTATCTGTCAAATAAAAAGACTTACAGGCACAGTCTCATTTTTTTTGTGTCAGATCTCATATTTTATTATTTTCATATTAATAGTACTTTGTTGTTTTTGTTTTTGTTTCATTAAAGCTATTTTAGTTTCCAACCCGCAAGTCTCTTTCTCTCGTTTCCCTTTCCCTTGAAGGTGTGGAGTGCACAAGGAAGAACTGAGATCACAACTGCTCACCTTTAGCTGCCAATCAGGTTGGGCCAGGGCTAAATCCTGACAGTCATCAAGTCAAAAATCAGAGGACACTGTACTGGGCAGAGCAATCCTGTCTGTGCCACTTCCTACCTACTTGCCACAATTTTCAGCCACCTGGCCTGATGAACCCTCCAGATTTCAACAGAATTGCGTATTTATTTCTGCAAACATTTTGCTGCCTTCTAATACCAGAACACTGTAAGCCTGAGTCAATGAAAGGTTAAACAATTATTAACACAGATAAAGAGTTCCCAGCTGGTACTAATGTCTATCAAAATGGCAGGTTCAAAGACATTGAAGAACCTCAGTACACTTGACCTGTAACACAAGAACAGCAGTTCCAGGAAAAATCATCCTATCTCTTGGCAGTAGGACTTCTCATCATATATTTATTATAGCCAGTAGCAAATTTATATTGCATTTCACAGATAAATGAAAAAAAAAAAAGCATTTAATGTCCCAAAACTGTTCCAGCTGTAGAGAAGTGGAAAAACATATTTTGTTGAGAAAGAAGAAAAGAACTGACCCAGGTGCAACGATGGCATAATGAAAGACACAAAAATGTCAGCAGTTTGAGCAACAGATTAGAAATCCTGAGCCAAGGTTAATGCTGGAAAACAGACAAGGAGAGATTCCTTTGAGGGCATTAAGGACCTCAGTAACATCTACAACAAACTAGGGTAATTCAGACAGTGACAAAAGCTCAGAAAAGAAAATAACCAATGTTTCTGGTTGATGGTATGCTGGCATTGGATCTTCAGCATTGTGTGCACAAGAGGTGAAGGAGAGAGGAGAGCAGTCAAACTCTTAACTAGCCTAGGAGAAGGCTAGTTGTGTACAAGGCTCTCAACACATACCTGGAATGCCATCTATACATGGCTATATGGGGAAATCTGTAAGATGCAAATACAACACATTTCTAAATGCTGAAGAAAAGGAAGTTTTTCATAATGCCACCTGACAATTACAATGCAAGTTCTCCAGGATCTTAAAGTATTTTGAAGAAACACCATTCCCTCTACAGTCTAAGCAGAGTTCACTCCTCTTTCATTGAAGAAATGGTAGGTCAGCTTGCCCAGAAATAGACTCTTCCTGTAGTATACTATAGATCTGGATGCCTTTTCTTTTTCTCTGGATGCTGCTATTTTCCAGCAGAAAGATGTTGGTCATTCTGGAATTACCAGGCTTTTGGATTGCCCTCCACATTGTTTGTGTACTTCCCTCCTGAAGAACCAGAAGCCAGGACAGTTGCAAAAGTGGGACAGCTCTCGGGCTTTTATCAAAGCAAAGGGAAACCAATCTTGAATTTCCAGGGGACCCCACTCAAAAGGTTGATGCATGTCACCTTCTGGTTACCTGCGGCTGTTAGAGGAAATTCACAATGCCTATGAAATTGAAGTGAAAAGCTAAGACACCTTGTATTCTTTTGTTTCGAACAAACAAAAGTCTACTTCTACAAAAATGCAAGAATAATTTAGAATATCCTTTATAAAAAAAAAGTGAAAGGTCCTATTACAAATTATGTCTCTTCCCACCTTAAAACCAGCCTTCATATTAACAAATGAGTTTTTGCTTCACAGAAATTTTCCTTTTTAAATTGTTGTTTCCTGTATCATTTATTGTGTTCTTTGATCTTCGGCTGTAACTTTAAATCTATGTCATCTTCCTTGGGCTGTTTAGACAAACGTAGCCTAATAACTTTGCAATTTTATCTTTAGTAACACAGATAACTATCACACATTCAGTTTGCTGTTCAGCTGTGAACAACCACAAGATACTATTTTTAAAACTTCATAAAAGCCCTGTAAAGGGCTGAAAGCACTTAAAGGATAATACTAGTGGTTATCACTGTGGTTGTAAAAAAGACCTATAAACTAAATGTGAGACATCTTTTATGTTTAATTATTTCAAAAACAAGTATAAAAGAAAATATCATTACTTCATAAGGTCTCAGCTATTAAATAATTCTGTATTTCTTGTGCACTAAAATCTCAGATTTTATTAGTCAGATTTCAAGTGATACATTAGTTCCCTCTAGTTTTTATATGTATTACTTCTAAAAACACTTTGACTTGTAAATCTCTTTACAAAGAGTAGAAAAATCTGGGCACAAGAGTTAACATATAGCAAGGTAATTTTAAATAATGAAGTATTAAGCAGACTTGAATGCTTTATTTTATAGAAACCAAGTTAGAGAGGTTGTAAGTAAACTACTGAGTGAAGATGAAGCACCAGTAAACTTATTACTACAGCCTCCTGTAGTAATAAGTTGATCATTTAGAAACCAATAGGAGAAAGCAGTATACAGACAGGGAGCACAGCTGACAAACCTGAGCGAGTCCAGTGAGGGGCCATCAAGATTGTTTCTTCAGCTGAAACAGTCGATATTCTGTATGTTGTGGAAAAAAAGATCATATGAAGATAATCAAACACTGGGACATGTTGTGCATAAAGGCTCTTCAGTCTCTGATCTTGAGGCTTTTCAGAACCCAACTGGACAAAGCTCTAAGCATCTTGTTCCAGTCCCATACCTCAGCCTGCTTTGAGAAAGCGTTTGGGCTACAGACCTCCAGACGTTTATTCAGTGATTGCAGATGACTGTCAACAGTAGCAATCAGTGGCATCTCAGATTTACAGTGATAGTGAAGAAATTTCAAGTTGTTGCAGACAATTTCGAAATTAAGAGTATGGATTTCCACTTATTTGGAATACTGTGAGATAGGTCAGCTGTTCCGTGGATTTTCCATTTCATATCATCAGCTCACTTGTATGTGCAGGAAGAAACTGAAAAAAATAAGTCTTGTAGGTATCTGTATGTATTTCTATTGGCTTTCATCACTCTACAATTTTTTTGCCTCTCACGCTATGGTAGGACACTGAAGATCCCACTTTTAAATTATAAACTATAGGCTGCCTTTTTAGTAGCGTTGTTTGATTTTGGAGAGGAGAATAAGCAAGGGATGAGAGAAGACCAATTAGCAATCCATTTTCTGTTGTTGCTATTGACAAACATTTTGTAATAAAGGAAGGGACATCATGAAGGAAAAATCTCAGAGAAGATAAAATTATTAGGATCTGCCAGTCAAGTAACAAAGTGGCTATTTCTCAGTTCTTTCATCCTCAGCTTTATGACTGGTATCGTGTCACACTATTTCCATGCACAAGACTACGTCATAATTGCTCATGTGTTTTTCATATCAATGAGGGAAAAAATGAGTAAATAGAAATACTTCTTTAGTTAATAAAAATGTGAGTTTTAATTTTGCTAAACTTCCTCTGTAATTAAGGAATGTTTCTTAACCATCTTTTGAGGATGCTCAATCAAATAATAAAAAAATATAGCAATGGAAAAGTGTTATAATAAACACATATATGGACCTATTATTGTCCACTTACATGAACATGCGTGTGTGCACACATACAAACACCCACAAGCACACTGCCCAAAGGAAAGTTTATTCACCATTTTATCATTATCTTGATTATTTCCCTGTGTCTAACTTAGCCTACACTTACTATGATAAAAGGTTGTATCCTGGTATGATATACAGATAAGACCTTAAATTATGGTTTGCGTTACACACAAAAGCAGAGTTTTCAAAAAGCCCATAGCAAGTAAGAAATTACTCCATCCTGAGAGTCAATGGAATGGGCTTTGTGTGCCTGACATGCTTAGGGTCTTCTGAGAACTGCACTCTATTGGTGATCAGACACAAAGAAAGGCAACACAAAAACCAGATAAAATTATAGTCGTCTTTTATTTTCTCTATTGTGCCTAAATCAGCATGTATTTTTACACACACACACACTTATATGCAGAAATGAATTAGAGCATATATTTGAATAGACTCATTTGCTTCACTATTTGACAGCTTTCAGGAAAGCCATATATATCTGGTGTCCACGTACCAATTAATGTATTTACCTTACCCCCCAGTGGTACTGATTGTTTCTTGGGCTTAACCTTAGACAGTGACTTAGTTAAACACTATATTAAATTTCACTATTTCCATTTGAACTACCTTTCTGGTAGTTCACTGGAGGGTTTATAGTTATCATGAGTGACCAAAGTACTTGGATGTGTGTACTTAGGTCAGTGTATAGGCCTATACATGTGGATGGGGGTGAAATCTTTTAAAATAAAACAGCTGCAGAAGAAATGGTCAAGTCATTGAAGGCAATATGATAGCTGCTATTAAATCCCACTTTGAGAAGCTTCCTTTAGCTTTGATGGGGTTTTTTTGTCTCAAAAGTTGCTATCAATTTATCACTGACCTCAACTCAACCTCACAAAATCAACCTAAATTCTAGTCTGCTCACGTTTTTCTTGTGTGAAAAAAAGGAATAAAACAAAAACAATGAATTGCACTGAAATCAAAAGTGATCAAAAGTCAGGAGGTTTGGGTTCAAACAAATCCATTAATTTCATTTTGCTTTTTCAATACCGATATCCTGAGGTGGCTCACACCAGGACCTCTTTTTGTCTGAAGTTCAGCGAGGCATGAATAAGTAGTTTGAGACTTCATCTTTAATTGTAACCAAATGCCGTCTTACAAGAGACTGAGAATTACCTTAAAGGTGTTCTCAGCTTTGCAGGGGTTATTGCTGTTCTTGAAATAAAAAAAAACCATACGTAGTGCCTGCTCAATATAAAATCTGAATGACTCATGGTTTTTACTCATCTTTATGTGGTGTCCTCGTTATCATGAACTCATATATTCCTATTCAGATGGGAAATGAAGGCATAGAGGGACTAACGCCACTGAGCAACACAAACTGTGTGTCACCTGGAGCTGTAATGCCTACCTGATAGTGGAACTGGCAGCAAGAGTCAGGCACTGGGTCTTTTTACCAGTGCATGTGAGACATCATGCAATGAGGTTGGCAGTATCACCAGACCAAGCAGCAAATTCCTTATGGCCGTCATGCTGAATACATCTTAAAATATTGCCCCTCCTCAAGACTGTAGTGTTTGGTCAGTATAGAGTTCCCATATTTCAGCCTGGGAAATGTGTGCAGCGTATGTGCACTCCACCCCACACTTCAGGAAGCAACATATCCTTCTGCACATGCAGCATTTTCATTGCTCTGTATATTCACAGTAAATCTGACTTACAGAGCCTTTACTGTGCATGTTCCCAGTGACTGGACAGCACATGGGCAGTAGATCCATTAGACAATCCCCAGAAGTGTAAGTCTCACCATGCAGGCATGTGGTGACTTTGTCACATGTGCACAATAAATATGATGCTCTCTAAAAGTGTTGGCCTGAATATGAGGGTTCATGCAGTCTTGTGGTTACCACCAGGCTCTATACAACCTGCTTGTAGAGCAGACTAGGCAGAGCATCTGACCTGCCACAACTCCCAAACAGCTTGAAATCCTAACAAACGTATAAATTTTTCAACACCTGCCCAAACACTTCTTCTGGGCTGAAAAAAAGAATGTGTTCAGGAAATTCAGCCATTTGATAGCCTTAAGTCTATGAAATCTTAAGTTAATTAAGGTGTCCCTGAAGCTCACAGTCTTCTCTCTACCTGCACTTGGATGTTCCAAACTCCACCTCAGGTAGTGAAGGATCCTATTTCTTTCCTAGCCTGGAGGACGTTTCTGAAAAATGTGTGATTTTATGAAATCAGTGGAGGGACTGGCAACCATTACATTCCAAAAAAAAATCTACAACACTGTGTGGTGCTCTGAATACTAACAAACTATGAATGACTTTCAGACTGATAAACACGCGGAATATCTGGCTTGAGGGTTAGGAATCTGTATTTTGGCTCACTCAAAATGGCACACCTTGCCCAAAACGAAAGAAAACCTCTAGAGCATCACCAGAGTGTCCCAAGCTACTATTTTTTTGTCTCCTCATGGATGCAACAGGTGACACATGATTTTTTAGTCAAGCCTATATCAATGCAGGCAGAGTGACAAGGATGTACTCAAGAACACTCTGGTTTCCAGCCAGCTTGCTTCTTCACAGAGACACACAGCCCTCAGCACCACAGTAACACACAGTATCAATCCATGGGATACAGTCAGTGACTTGGTGTCTCTCTCATCCTGTCTCTTGTGTATATTCAACTGTTTGGTGGCTAGGAAATTTTTTATGGTATTTTTGTTTCAAAAATAAACACATATTAGGAGGTTAGACCTGAAAGAGAAAAGCAGGAAGCAAACTTCATATTTTGGACCTGATGAGACCATCTTTATGATGGCTCTTAGTAACTGTGGAATATCAGCCCACACACCTTAACAGATCCCAGGAAAGTTCTGTCTTTCCAAAGTCTGACTTTCTCGTGGTGAAAGAACTTGCCTTCCCAAGTAAAAGACTGGACTTGCCAGCTAGACTAGCAATTCTAGAGTCCGAGATGGTGTTTTACATGCAATGTTCAGGGGTCACCAAACTTCCTGATGTGCTGCTCCACAGGAAACCAGCAAACACTGTGCAGGGTGGGTAGGAGATTTTACTACTTGGCGGGGCGACCTGCTATGGCACTCTGTTACTATCCTGAAGCTCCTCTCATACTCACTTCTCCCTTCTCAGCTATGTGGCATTGTTTAGTTCACATGGGAAACTGTAAAGGTGTGGGACCACCGTCCACCAAGAAGAGACAGGCACAAGAAATGTTAGATGATGTTACACACTAATACAGCTATATGATAGCATCTTCATATTTTAGTTTAGTTCGGTTTGGTTTTATTTCAGTTCTTGAATGAAATCCTCCAGAAATGTGTGGTCCCTAATTTTATTACAACACTATGAATTTTGTGTTACATAGGTGCTAATGACAAATTTTCTTGTGTAACTCTACATACTACGCCTTTCTACAAACTCTCCAGCAGAGACCAGAAGTGAGTCAGCGTGGGGCCAGGTTCTGTTCTCAAATACACTCATGCACCCTCTGAATTTGATGGGATTTAATAACATGACACGAGAGCAAAATAAAATGCCTAAGAGTAAGTTTTCTGATAGCTATATTAGTTTAAGAGGCATTGACAAGCTTCCAGGAGTGTCATTAAAATTTTCATCGCAAACCTTGCTCTGAAGCTCTTTCATGTGCACTTTTTTTTAATGTCTCTGGGACTCTCTGAGCCAGTAGCAGCAGCCATGGTGCTCTGATCCAAGGAGTGAGGAGTTTCACCACCAGCAATGCAAAGGGGGGTCACAGAAGGAGTATCACTGGTGACTTTGTGATTTCATCACTGATACCACTTTCAGGGCACTGTCAAAAACCGGAAGCCAGATTGTGCATGTGTGGTTCTCAAGTTGGAAATTGTCTTCGATGCCCATAGAGGATCACAGGTGACCTTAATGCAGCCATAATACTGACTTACCTTACAGCAAGAGCCGACTTGAAACAGGAAATTTGGCAAAGTATCTGCTACTAAGCTGAAATGAGAGTAATCACACAGAGTGCATAGAATAGGGCCTCAGTGCCCTGTGAGTACATCCAGGCTTGAGCAGGCTTGACCTGTATACTCATACTGGGCACCTCCCATGGCAGGAGTTGTTCAAGTCTTGCCTTTCTGCTCTTCAGTCTCTTCCCCTAGTTCTTTCAGTTTTCACACTATATCCTCCTCTCATGTTCCAGATCCTATCCTTCTGGTTTTGTCCTTTCCTTATAGTTCATTTACATCTACTTTTTTCAATCTGTTCTTCTATCTTTGCTCTTGTCTCTATTCTAATTTTCCAATCCATTTTTTGACTCAGTTCCTTTCTCTAACTCTCTCTACAATGACAGTAATCTCACTCCCACTCAATAAATCTATTTTTTCTGCTCTTTTTAGGTTACTCTTTCCTTATAATTTTGGTTTTCGACAAAATCCTTATTTTTTTCTCTTCTACTTCTTCAGCTCACACTCCTTTAATTTCTAAATCATGATACTCTGCCCAGTTCCAAATGCAATTGTCTTTTCTACTGTCATAGTCTCTGTCTATCTGATACTCTTTCATTCACAACCTGCTCCCATACCCTCAGTCCTTCAAGGAAATCTCATAGCATGATATATCTCCATATAAAAGTCCAAAGCTCCTACCCAGTCCTCTATAGTTTTCTTCTTCACCCACCCCACTAGGATAAAATTATCTGCAACCTACATCTTCTTATCAGTTGATGGACAAGAACTTTTATTGCTCAAGAGGGCTAAGAAGGCAATTTTCATTCTTGGAATTCATCAGGAGTCTTATCTATTCAACATCTACAGCAGAGCACTCCTGATTGTCACAGATACTTTACATTAGAAATTTCTTCATCCTGGAATAATCATTCTGTTACAGTAACAGCTCTAGTTATGGAACAGGGAAGTATCAATAGCATTCTGAACAGATTACACAAATGTGGAAAACCACAACTTTGGAGAACAAATCTGCTTACAAGAAATGGGCTATGAACATATTCCAGCTTTTCAACTGCATGTATTACTGTTGAGAATAAGCAAATCAGTTATTAATCCACCTGGTATTTTGAAGTCCATCACTCAATGAAGTCATTTAAAGTGTTGACTCTTATCCTTCAGTCTATTGACCAGTAACAATGTTGTATGAATCCACAGAAATGCTGCAAAAACCCAAGTATCTGAATCTGTCCTGACAAAGCCCAGATTGTAATCCCTAAATTTTATTAAAAAAAAAATCAGTAGATTGGATGTATTTGACAGGCCGCCACAAAACCCTTTATGAACATGTTTTACCATGTCCCATAGGTGAAAATTGCTGATCTACCTGTATCACTTGCAACCTCAAAACCTTTCACTTTCTATGCTACTTCACTTCTGATGTTATATAATCGCCTTAGACTGCCATACATCTCCTCTAAAACTAGCAATAAGGATACAAACCACTTCTTGCAATTCAACAAGAAATTCTTAGATGTGAAAGGAAACCACTGCTTCTTGTACAATTATCAGTTGATCCTTTTTCTGTGTGAGAGCACTCCAGCAAAGTGCAATCTCTGTACTTCTCTCAGACCAAAGTCTAATCAAGAATTAAAATCCACAGTTCTTTTTGCAAAGAATGGCACCAATTTTGCGTACTTAGACCGCTTGTTAGAAATATGAGGAGAAGTTTTGTCCAGGCAGAATATATACCCTCTTACAGAGGAATGTGAATTTGATATTTATTTATGCTCCCTAAGGATGTGAAGATGAGCAATGTAAACATACATGAATGGTATTTTTTCCTCTACTGTATAGAGGTTTAATGTGCAATTGGATGATGATTTCATAGTGACTATAAGGAAGATCTAAGGCATGTTTCATATTTACATGTGCATGTCATGAATGTCATACTATGAATTTAGGATGAGGATCAAGTAAATGCTAGACTGTCAAGGAAGTAGTTGCCTACTTGCAGACCAAAACTGATCATGAGTTACAAAATAATAGTTCCCCACTTTTAAATGTCTATTTTCTCTTTTTCATGCAACAGTAGACATAGAGAATAACAAGACTGACATTTAGGAAGAAAGGGAAGGGGCTAGTGTTAGCTTGGGATGCTTACCTGAGTCTTCCAGTGTTTGCCAGCAGGATTTCTCAAGGCATGTTCTTCAGCTGAAAGGAATACTTGGCTCATTGGCACAGGGTTTGATTCATGCTGAAGGACCTTTTAACATGCCATTACATGAATCCATGAAACAAATTTGAGATAAGTTGGTAGGGACCAGCAACACAAGCAACACAGACATGAAAGACTCCATTCTCTATTCATGGTCTCATGAACTACTAACTCCCACTTGGATTGCTCCATTAGATTTCCTCTGTAAGGTCTTCATCTTCCTTTTCATCTTTTTTGTTCCACTGGAAATTTAAATAGATGGCACTGCATGAAAATATTTTACAGCATGCATGTGTTGCATGCTGCAAGGGAGTGCAGTTTCTGTCTGAGTCCAAGCGATTAATAATGATTTGTATGGAGACTAAGTAACAGAAAAAATATTTAGGAAAATATTTCTTAGTTCTTAAAAGATTGATTCTTTGGTAGTCGACTTCCTTAGTTTATGAAGTAATTTAGAAAGTGCTGTGTTGTAAATTACAAAGTACAGTATGTAGTACTCAGGCTAAGGGCAGTTTTGTTATTATGACTGCCTGAGATCTGATAAACTATTATATCTGCCTTTATAAACACTTTATTAAATATCACACTATCACAAACCCAAGAATGTTGTATAAAAGCAACTTGAGCAATTCAACATCCACTTTTTGTCATAAAAAAAGAGAAATATTCCCTTGATTAGTTTCTATGAAGCATAATAACTGTAAAATAAACAAGATAATCCTTGTGTAAACAGCACAGGGTACGTGGAGCAGAGAAATGGATAGAGGCACAAAGAACATTCTTGGCTCTAAAACCTGAAAGCATACTTCCAATTCATTTATTCTAGCTTAATAACAGTTTTAAGTCACTGAAATAAAAACTTTTCTAACTTTTTTTTTTCCTTGTATCTATCCTCCTAGGTAGCATCCCCTGGACTGCAAATCTTTGTTCATGTGCCCCTTTCGATCTGTCTCTAGGCTTCAACAGTGGAGTTCTGCTTGGCAGATATTGTTCTGTTCTTTATATATGAAGGAAACAAAATATTTGTCTGTCCTTGGAATAAACATGTAACCTAGAGTTCACTGGCAACATTACTTGTTCCATACAAGTGCAACCAGTGTTTCACAGACATAATTGCAAGAAACACAGATTTGTCTCATAATCAACTGTTCCCCTTCTTTAAGAACTTTCTTCAAGTCAGACATAATGAATGAATTTTACTTTCTTTTTCTCATTATTTTAATATCAAACTTTGAAGGCACAAATAGTTTACATTTCTACAATGACCAACATCTGAAGCACTCTGTGCAAACATTACTTTGTGAAATTTACTGTGACAAGCTGGAATGAAGACACCTGCCTCCACAAAGCCCATGAGAATCCCAAGGAAGCACCATCAGGCATTTTTCAAGAGCTGGATAAATCTAAAATATCGCTACCTGCTAGATCCCTTTTTTTAAAAAAAAAAAAAACTGGAACAGTGGTTAATGTGGTTAAGATCTAAATACAGAAAGAAAATTACTAAATTCTATTTTTTTTTAATTCCTATGTATATGTATATGTATATGCATATGTATATGTATATGTGCACATACATGTGTCTATGTATGTTTAGCAACTTATATTGACTATAAATAATATTAGAATTTCAAATCCTAAGTTTGTCTTATTTAAAACTTCATAGCATCCATCTCACAAATAGCAGATTTCCTGACAGAAGCTATAGGAAAGTGTAGTGCTTATCAGTATCTAAAATAGTCTGGATATGTTCCATACCACCATAAGAAAACCTGGCTACAAATTCTTTTACCTGTGATCCAAAGGAAGGACTAATTCTTCCTAATACTGAAAAGTATTTGAACATACTATACTCTTTTCTAAAAGATAGATAGGCATCAAGCTATACTTAGTTTACACTAATGCCATGTTTCATCTAGGTTTCCATTTAGACATTATTTCTGAAACCCTCAAATTTACCCAGTCACATATTTATAGGAAATAGGACCTTAACTTCCATTATTTACTTCTGAATAACACCATACACATTCCTATATCACATCATGCTTTCTTAGTCATGCGCCACCTCCATGTAGTTTAGGGCAAAGTTCTCTCATGGATTATCTTCCATTTTCCTTTGTTCTCATGTCAGTAGGATCAATACTTCCAAATCACAACTTTTTCTTTTCTATTTAGAGTCAGCCTGACAGGCAAAGCAACAAAATGTCCCATTGACATACCACAGTGTTCAGTGCAACTCCACCGCTGATACTGATTGCACTTATGTCATTAGCACAACAATTAATGTGTTATGTGGTAGTCAACACACATAATTATTCATTCCTAAACAGGCACACACCACTTAGCTTCCATATAAGAGAAGCCAACACAAGTATTGAAGTTTTTCCCCAAGATTTTTAAGGGGCAAGCAAAAGGGAGGAGGTTCCTCTCCCACTGTTTTGTAGAGGAGTTTCTAGCCCACTGTGTCTCTAATCAGGATTAGATGATAGTATCTGAAATGCAGGCAGCTGGAGCTCAATTCACCGTTCACTCCGGTTGCAGTACTGTGACAGTGAGCTGATAACAAGAAAATATTAAAAAGCCTATAGCAGTCACAAACTCATCTGTTTGGGAGCTATCTTGGTAAGATGAGGGTGGACCTCTGCCCAGTATGCAGCACCTAATGGTTAGAGACCAGCACACGATAGGAATCCCATTACCTACAGAGGTATTAGAAAAGTGTTCCCAGCTGAAAGCCTTTATCCATTTCCAATTGTTGGTTGAACAACAACATTAAGGGCAGCATTGTTCCATTTGCTACTGTGTCAAACAATGCAATGACTGTTTAGAATCACATATTTTTTTCCCAAGTAGTTGAAGTTACTGTGGGAGTAGAGAAGAATTTACATCCAGAAAATCTGCATTCCTTAAAGCAGATGTTTTTAATTTTAATAACAGCAGCCTCTAGAAATAAATATCTGAAGTATTCTGATTTCTGTGTGCATGTTGCTGTTCAGGAGTAGCACTCTGTCTTGGTGAGTTTGCAGAAAAATTCAGGAGCCACCAGGAGAAATAAGCTGTTACTAACTGTGCAACCAAGAATAATGCTGCATTTTTTCTTATTTGAAAGCCACTTAAAAATGCCCTCCTGTGCAGAAGAATGCTATTTTCTGCACTGTAGATACACCACATTGTAGACTCATAGGCCCGTACTTGGAAAACTGCACATGTAAAATTGTTTGTGGTATATGCCTTTACTTTTCCACACATGCAGCCCAGATGTGTGCATGTACATATCATACGAAATAGGCATGTACTGTTTTTACAAGCTAGGACATATCTTTATTAATAGTCCACAAATGGAATCAGGGGAAGACTTTCGTAGGCTCCAGAGTATGCAGGGCAGAGCCTCTGGCATACAGATAAGCAAAGATGTATGTATATCCAGTACTCATTTTTCCTACAACTGTCTGTATTCCAGACTATAGAGTAGAGGTCCTTGAGACGACTATAAAACTCTGCTCACAGTGCCTTATTGCAACAGCATAGAGCCCAGCGCAGGCTACTTTGCGTAATGAGAAACTGAGTACAATTAGCATGCACTGTGCTCTGCCTTCCTATGCAAGACTGGTAATGCTGTATGAGCTAGCTCAAGCACATACAAATTGTTCCCATTAATAGTAAGTGCACGTAAAACTTGAATTCATACAGTGCCACTCTGATGGGCAGTTTTATTGCCATAAGTAAGACAACTTGTACTGATGAGGTCTTTATCTGTGAGGTTTTGTGATCTTTCTTGTACCCATGGGTGTATTTTATAGATGTGGTTCAGTACATGATTAGGATTGACATATTTGAACTGTAGTTCATACTACAACCTTTCTTCATAAAACTAGAACTCTGAAATCACTTGCTTGTTTTACTAAAAAAAAAAGTCACAGGAAAAAGGCAGTGTGACTTTCATTAAGCAACGTATAAGACAATTTTTAACTGACTGGACTTATGTTTGAAAGAATACATTTAACTGCACTTGCCACCTCTGCCTTCTGCTTTCATAGTGCTAGACTTCTCTTAAAGAGCCATGCTGCATCCATGCATATGTGTGTGCAGAGATAGGGAAAGCACTGCACTGTGAGATTATTTGTAAAGCAATTGTTTCAAGCCCCACACTTCCAAATCGCTACACCCCAGCAGCAAATCACTGCACCTACCAGCTATTCCCTGCTCTCTAGGTGACCTAAAATTGGATTTGGGTGCTCAGGATAAGCAATATCAGGACTTGATAATAAGAAAGAACCAAAACAAAGCATAGAAGACAGATAACAAAACATTCCTAGCACCTAGATGCAAACATACAGGCATTGAATAAAACAGTTGTAGGATGTATGAATGCTGGTTTACAATGGAAAATAACTCTAAAAAGAAATATTTTCCATGAGGCACGTTTTTAAAGATATTGAGATGCAGAAAGCTGTGCATTTTGATTTCCAAAAGTATCTGAGGCTTAATAATCCTCAGAGGGATCTATATGCTTATTTCAAGGAGCGTTAAACCCTTTGTCACTTTGAAATTCTTGCCTCAAAGTACCTATCTTTATTTTTAGCACGCAAAAATATGTTTTTTTAAATGGCTGTGAAACTAAAGCCATAATTTAGCCCACGAGTGGATAAACGATCTCAAATACTAATAGTTTTGGAATAACTAGAAAGAGTCCCTTTATGAGAGCATTACATTCTGACTTGAAGTTTTGCATACCAGTAAACTGTGAAAGGGTAGTGCCGGTGGCACCATAACTGGAGCCTATTCCTGCAGTGCACAGATATGAACTCTTGTGCCAGTGCTGCTCCCATAGAAGTCAAAGGAAGTTTTGTCGTGGAACTGGGAGCTGCAGAGTCGGGTCTCCCCGGTCCAGGTGGCCTGGGATGTACGATTTGGGGTCAATTTTGTAGGCACGTATCTTTAGATGTACCTGCAAATGGTTGAGTTCTAAACCTGTTGAATCTTCGTGTTTTGCTGCTAGAGAGAATCCATAAAAAGAGATTTATTGACGTATTTCCCTTATGTGTTGTAATGTTCCCTTCCATCATAAAATATTCTCGTTGGTTTATAGCAAAGCAAATATAGCAGCTTAGTTCATAAGCGCTAAAGTTTCCCTCTGTTACACCCTGGCTTTCAGGCATAATTGAATTAGCTCCTATTTTTGTTGATACTTGCGAGAGGACTGCTGCCTCGAGCCGCAGAAGCGAGGCTTATCGAGACCTGCTGTGTGCAGAGGGGTCGTTATGCAGGGACCGAAATGGACTCGCACCAGCCCGCAAGCCTGCAGGAACCCGTCCAAGCAGTTTTAACTTTTATTCTTCCTGCCGAGGATTTAAAGCGGCTTTGTACAACAGTCAAACAAGAATAAGCAGCTGTGGAAAATATAACAAATCATAAGAGCGGTTTAACAGAGAAAAGAGGAGCGAAGCCGGCAAAGCAAACTCGAGAACCCTGCGTGGGGACGGGCGGGCCGCCTGCCTGATCCCTGACCCCGGCTTCGGAAGCAAGACGGGATTTGGGGGAAATCTCTCGTGCGGGAAATCCCGTGGCTTCACAGCAGCGTTGCAAAAAAATCTCAGGCTCCATTTGGACAGGGAGATTCCACTTTGGACTATTATTATTATTATTATTATTATTATTATTATTATTATTATTATTATTATTATTATTATTATTATTATTCCCGAAGATCGCTTGCTAAGTGGCTCCTCCGGGTGGCCCCGCTCACCCCCCCGGCCCCGGGAAAGGTGTCTGTGGGGCTGTGCGGAGAGCAGGGGTTCGGGGGGTGAGGAGCAAGGGCAGGTAGCCACAAGCCAGACTGTAATTACAAAGCAAACAAGGGTGAAATATTGGATCGGCCTCGCCCGTGACAAGATCCGCGCTTTTTGCCGCCAATTTGTTTGTGGAGCTCTATTTAAAGGCGCTTGATTGAGGAAACGTTGAAAATAGCAGTTAGAGTTTCCCTAATGAGACCTCTAGAGGAAAGCAGTGGCATTCAGGGGGCTCTAGGAGGAGGAAGAGGGAAAGCGCTTAACCCTTTCCAGTCGCCCCCAGCTCGCCGGGGCTCCTCGCGGGCGCCGCCGGGGCCGCCAAGGGGGGCTGGGGCAGTGCTGGGGCAGGGCTGAGCATCCCCGGGATCTCCCGGCGTGGAAGGCCACTGACCCCGGGCGTGCGCCCGGCTCTGCCTCCCCGCCGCCCCTTGGTTTACTGGGTGGGATCACTGGCTGGCTACGGGCTAATGCTTCAACCCAGCAGCTCAAGGGCGGGCGGTACGAAAAGGGGGCTCTTAGAAATGCTGAAAAGAACAGCAATGCAGTGAACAAGTAACAAAATGTGTCACAAGAATATGCCCAGCGCTGGGGCCTTGTGGCACTCTGGTCCATGTATTCCTTGCTCCATTTTCTCTTGCTGAGTGATCATTCTCACAACCTCACACACGTTTACGTGCTCATTTAGCGCTTGTCTGAATCCCGTATCAAATACAAATGAGATATTTGGTAAAACGCATATTGATAACATTTTGAAAGGCGCCGATGCCCTGTAAGAGAGAGTGGTTGCAGTCCTCCTTCAGGTTTCTTCATCGAAGTGCTAACGCTTGAATGATACCGAAATGCCCTTTCTCTCGATTTTATAAATCAACTCTGGTTTTGGAACTTGCTTTTGCGTTGAACGGCGTGCAGCCAGCATGGTAATATTTAATAACCTCTGTATATTAGGTGCATTAGACCGAGGCCCTCGGATCTTACCTAGGACATATCTGCTCATTCTTCTCCCCAACCACTGTACTAGCTTCCTCACACACATCAGTGTCAGCATTTCTGTTGGACCAAGATTAAAATATTCACACCTGGACTGAGATAGGAATAGTCTTTTAGGGAATACCTAATAAAAAGGGAACATGATCTCTTCTTAGAGAGAGGAAAAATGAAAAGTAGAAAAAAAAAAAAACAAAATAATGAATTAATAAAATATGTTCTGCACGGTGATGTAAAATATTTATTTCTGTTGTGGCTTTTACACCCAACGTTTTGGGTACGGTTCCGTGTCCCTGAAGGTCTGAGGAGGTACACGACACTCTGTTCTCCATTCCTCGTGTTCTTCAATTACTTTCCTGAAAAGACAATTAAAGACTTTTTTTTTTCCTTTTCTCCCCCTCACCCCCTCACCCCCCACCCCCACCCCCTCCCCGCTCCCCCCCAGCTAAATTGAAGCGAATAAAGATTTTGCCTATCCACGGATTGGTTGTATCATCTGTAAGAACAAATTACCGTACGGCTGCGCATTTCTAGTAAAGCCTCCTGCCTTCTGTTTGTGTTATACCATTTCTGTTTGTAATTATTTTTATTTTAATTTTATGTCATTTTTTAACAAAAGCCAGATCGTTTTTCCCTCCGTGTTTTGTACACAATGCTCTCTTTCTCGATAAGATGTTCTTTCCTATCTTTTCTGTTTTAGTTTAAAAAATGTTTATAGTTCCCCACAAGCAATTCTCCAGTGTTTCTCTCTTGTATTTTAAGGACTTGTCCCTGTCTTGCTTTATTTGTTTGTGTGAAATTTAGTTTGAAAGGAGATCAGAGAGAGGAGGAGGGGTTTATAATAAGAGAATGACCAAGTGACCTAAAGGCTGATTATATGTCATTAACTGGAGACTTGGTGTATCCAAATTACCAAAAAGACCTCACTCAGCCAGATCAATTACACCGAGATACGGTATAGGAATTGCGGTCCAGGCTGGTGCTTCTAACAAGTGTGCGCCCGACTGTTGCAGGAGTCAACTGCTGCGTTTTAAGACAAGCCCATGTGCTTCAGCCGGCCCCGGGCGAGCTGGAGTAGGGTGCGGGGAATCGGGTACACGGCGTGGGGGGCATGGGCAGGACGACACCCACATTTCGGGGTGTGCTGTTAGGAAGAAATTGCAGTTAATTGTCACTGCTCCAAAGGGATCTCTTGTTTTAAACCAGGCGAGGTTGCCTTTGATCTTTATGAACACTGCTTAAAACCCCAGCCTTGTTAAATGGAGAATTTCTATGTAAAATGACAATAGAAGTGTTGATTTTTGTTAGCCTAAACCCAAACCTCTGCTTCCTCCAATGCTTGAACATCGGATGCTGGAAGACAAAATATTTATTAATAAAAGTAATTACATTCGCGAACTATTTCATCAGCTCCGAGCTCAAGAGCAGCTTAAGATGCTCTTTCTCAGGAATGCAAACCACATTATGTAAAGAAAACCTGTGCATGTCTGTATACATACATACGGGTGCCTATACATAGAGACATACTGTGCATTCACCACAGAATTTTATGATGTCTTTATTATTGTTCTTCTAACAAAGAAGGGAACTTGGTTGAAGTTCGTTGTCCTTTTCTTTCTGTGACTCCTGACTAGGACCTAAACGCAACTCTGGATACTCGTTCACAAATATAAGCAATCCTCGAATAATTGCTTACACATGCAGTGGTAAAACCTGTAGGGTCTCGCTCTTACCGCCAATCATCGCAACCCTCAAAATGGCCAGTGTCTTCGTTTTTTCTCGTCCCAGATTATTTCTTTTTTTTTTTTTTTCACACACAAACGGCTGCGAGATTAGCATGCCTGAAATATGTGGGCGTTCGTTACCGACAATTGTAACGTAAACCAGAGTTCCTCCACCTCCAATGGCAGCAATTAATTCAAGCCTGATGGGCCCGATTCTGGCTTGTGCCCTGGACGTAGAAATCCAGGTTGCGTGAGCGTAATGGAGAGTATAAGTAGGCCCATTAAGCACGTCCTTTTCATTAACCCACACTGACAGGTTGACCTTCAAATGATATTTCTCCGGTGCCTCTTTACAAAAATTATTTTCTTTGCAAGTTTAGGTTCTTCTGCAAAGAACTTCTCGCGATGGTTCAGTGACAGGATGTGTCTCACCTCTAGGACACGGGCTGCTTAGTTGTCCCCAAACCCATCCGAGAACGATACCCATTTCTGATACATTTGGTCCCGGGTCAATGACATCATGCACTCTATAAATTCAAACGCGTCTCGACTTTTCAAGCCGTACACCGGGCGGCCGAGCGATGTGGTAGGCAGTCGGACGGGAGGAGGGAGGGGAGTCAACCTTCAGACCCTGATCCCCGTGAGCTTAGGAAATGCCGGGCAGGAAAGCCGTCGGGGGCGACCGTCCGGTCAGGGTTGAGCCTCAGATGCAAGGGACTCTTGGGGTGCTTTTGTGGGTTTGATTGTTTGCTTGCTGTAATAAAAAATATAACGTAGAAGGGAGGACCCGACCCTGCTGCATGGAGTAGGGTATGCGTGTGTCTGGCCTCGGTACCGGGCACCGCAGCTTTCCCTTCTCCACCCTGGTCCCTAAAGTACACCCCCTCGGTGTCGGACGCTCCTAGAGAAGGTGTAGAAAAGAAGCAAACGAATGAGAAGCTCGCTGCTCAGGCACCGGCCAGGAACGTTTATGCCACTGGCCTGCTCATTAAAAGCGCCGGCCCGGTGTGCCTTCAGCTCCCCCAGCCAGCCCGAGAATCCCCAGCAGATGTGGTTTTCCGACCACCCAGCTCCAGCACATCTTCCCCATTTCCATGCGGTTTCCTCTGATTCGGAGAAATTAGCTTAATTTGCAATTTAGTTTAATTCACACAACTCTAGGCTGGGGATAGGAGGAGGAGGGAGGACAACTCGACTATTTTGTCATCCCCAAATCCCACTTTACCATCGGCAGGAGGAGAGGAGTGACCTGGCGATAAGCGGCCCGGCGGCGGCTCAGAGCCGGGCAGGGCAGCGGGTGGCCCTGGCCGCAGCCCCCCGCCGCCCTTCGCAGTCCCACACTCCTCGGGCTCCTGCATCCCACTTCCTGGGCGCCGCGGGGCAGCCTTCGGGGGAAAGGGCAGTCCCTTCCTCCCGCGGAGAGCTGTCGTGCTGGAAAGGCAACAACGATGGGGCAAAAGCAACGATGCAGCCTCACATACACACACTTCTCGACAAAACAAATAATAATTAAAAAAAAAAAAAAGAGGAGGGGAAGGAAAGGGAAAACCACCCTCGGCACAGTCGGCACCAACATTTCTTAATTACAGCAAGCTAAGAAAGTCTTATCTGGCAGCAGAGCCCAGATAAATAGCAGCCTAACATGCAACTATTTTGGAAAGGAAATAAGTGACATAAGGCTATAGAGTTTGGTTGGGTTTTTTTTAAGAAAATTATTTTGCACAATCAAATTAATAAATGGAAGAACGGCAAAACCCTGGAACTTTTTAGTGGACTCTAATGTTGGAAAAGGTACTTTGGACTGCAGCGATATTTAACGGGTTGATCAAACAGAAAGGCTGTAACCCCTGATCCGGCAACCTGACTAGTTAAAGGCTGAAAGAGGACACAAGAGCTTCATTTTCTCTAAAACTGGCTTTACACAACGCATAAACAACTGCTCTTGGGTAGGAGGAAGAAATATATATAAGATCCTGCTGGGTACTTTATCTAGAGACCTTCTTTTCTCCAAAGCTAATTAAACAATAATGATCATGGCTTTGGAGACTGGTGTTCTGGTCGGTATCTCCTGTATCTTTTATTACTTCTTCTCTGCCTTATGTTTTGTGTTTCCTTCATCATTGGAGATGCTATTGGAGTGATCGTAGTGGCTTGCAACAGGAACTGTCACAGTTACAGTCCAGTCTGCAGTATATTGGGAAGCTCCTGCACAAATAGGAAGTGTAAAGAAATACAACCCTGTTTGCAAACCAATATACCTTTCTGACCTTGACAATGTCTTTTTCGCATCAAGGAAAATATCGCAGCAAAACAAATCTGGAGAACGCTTCAGAAACTGGGTGGATTTCCAGGCTGTGCCCTGCAGACCCGATATCCCGACTGGCATGATTAGGCTCATGGCTGCTCCAGGGCTCTGTTGCTCAGTGTGGCCATGATTTTTCTTAAATTTAAAAATCCGCATTGGAGACACGTTAATTATACGATATATACGTGCGTGCGTGTGCACACATATATATAGACACCCATCAGTCACTTTAGCTACAAGTGTATGTGTGTATTTATAAGATGTATATGTGTATATACATCAGGTCTACATCTGGACTAGTTTTTCACTTTCGTACTCAGTTTACACCCAGACGCACACCCATATGTGTATATACTTATATAAATGTACACGCTTATATAAATGTACGTCTGCGTTTCTCTTCTCTCTGCATGTCCCCCGCCAGGTCTGGCTCTGCACTCCCCGTCCGCCCAAATGCGGGGCCGGCACCCGGCTTTGCCTTTGGTGTTTACTTCACGACGAAGCAGCTGCCCAGCACCGCAGAGGGCTGATCCTCGGCGGGCGACCTCCCCGCACAGCTTTACTTGCCGGAGGCCACAGACCCTCCCGCAAAACCCTAGGGTCCCAGTGATCTCCGTGTCCCGGCGGAACCTCCGAGGGCGGGCAAGTGAGGGGATAGCTCTTCTCCGCATCGGAACCGCTCGGGCTTGGCTCAGCTCCTCTCCCCGGGAGATGAATCCATTCCCCACAGAGGGGGATTTTTCCGCCCTTTCCCCCCCCCCGCCTCCTACCCCCCCACCTAGTGTTTCCCTCCGACGCATCCACAGCGGCTCTGCAGTGGGTCCGGAGAGCGAACTGAGCTGATGCAGAAATTTGACTTGCAGTTCTTGCTGCCTCCTTTCTCAGACCCCTCTATCTCTATCTATTTCTTTCTTTAATTTACGACCTCTCAGCTCCTGTTGACACAGTTTTCCACACTGCCTGTATTGTAGGATTGCATTGTAATATACGCCGAATCAGCCTAGCCATCAGCCAACACACGTAAGGGTGGGTATTTGATATTTCGCAGCTATTTAGTAATGCTCGGCTCCATTTGAAGAAGACAACAATTCGCCTCGCCTCCAAGTTATCCATGAATTACAGCTTGAGATCCATTTTCCCTTTTTATTGTCTTCAAGATTTCCAAAGGAAAACACCTAAATAGCTACGGGAGATTTCCTCCTGGCCTGGTCGTTAAACAAACATTTAACTATTCCCTTTCGATAACTAAACCTGCTTTCCGCAGATGCTGGTCTTTTTTTATTGCAGAAGCAGGAACGCGGGGAAATATTTATGCATTTGTTAGTAAAAGCAAGAAAATAAGCTCTGAACATGCTGTAAAAAATACTCGGTTACTTACCGATCAGGCCAGTTAAACAATCATGAAACTGGTTTCAGGAGCCTAAGTGAGCCGGGTGAATAGTGGTCGCGGTGCGTAGGCGCAGGCAGCAAGCTGGAAGAGAATCAGTTACAGTCGTGTTTATAGTTACTCTTTCACTGCCCATTTTTCAAGAAGAAAACAGCATCCTTGAACAAACCCTGAGCCCACCGCTCCCTCGGCAAGCCAGCAGCCGCGGAGCCAGAGACAGTCTTTGATAACTTTTATCGCAAGCCCGCTATCAGACAAGGCAGAGAAACTTCGTCTGCCTCCTCACAGGAACTGGTGATCTTTTTGTGTGTATTACCCAGCAATAAACGTATAAGCCGGAGGGTTGCTAGGGCATGCCTATCGCTCTGGATAATCGATAAAGTGCCCTCCGAAGCCAGTTTTATTTGTTCCTCTGCCGCACTGGCACAAGGCACTTCGTAAGAGCAAACTCGGAGCGCATCAAAGTCCTCTCACATACATTTTTGCCAAGAAGTTCCTCGGATTCATACATTACCTGGTTTAAGATTATCCGATATTAAAGTTTTAATGCATTTTCTGGGTTGTCTTGTTTTGTTTTTTTCTTTTTTTTTTTAATGCAGCTTTTACAGTAAGGCATCTGCTAAACACTTGCATTAACCTCTGCCTCCATGATAATTTTTCCCCCCTTGTTTTAATTACATTATGGATGCGGAGGGGCAGCCAATCCTAGAAGAGGAGCTCGGCAATTAGCAGGGCGAACATCAAAAAAGTTTTATTGCGGAGGGCGGCGGGCCCCGCCCCCGCCGCCAGCCATTGGCGGCCGCCGCCTCTGACGACATATATTAACCCGAGCGGCCCTAAACATGTAGCTGTACATGGAGATCGTGCCGGGGAGCCCTGCCAGTGCCCCGCGCCACGCCGATCGCCACCGCTTGCGAATGCCCCAGAGGAGCGCCGGGGCACTGACCCCCACGGCGCGGCAGGCAGGGATGCTGGTCGCACCCGCCCGGCACTGACGGCCCCGCCGCGCAGCCACCCGCTCGGGGCGCATGGAGGGGGGGCGCGTGTAAGTACCATCCGGCCGGGCCGCGTCGGACTTGGCGAGAGCGAAGGGAAGCAAGCGGCGTGGAAGATCCAAGACGTTTTGTTTTGGTGGACTTCTCTCCGTAGTTTTGTTTTTTTTTCCTGTGCGCGCTTCCTCGAAGACCCGGGCCCAGGCGAGGAGGAGGAGGTGGAGGCACAACGCATGAGCGGCGGCGGCGGCGCCTGGGTAGGGGGGATCGCTCGGGCACCCGCCGGGACTCTCCAGCAGCACCTTATGGAGAGGCAGCGGGCAGCGGGACGCTGCTGAGGGGGTGAGCGGCGGGGCGCATCTCCCGCCAGTGCGGCGGGGGGTGCGGGGCGGGGAAGGGAAACCTTTGTTTTGGGGCCCAGGGGGGAGGGGTGGGGTGCGCCAGGGAGCGGGGATGAGTCTAGTGGGCGGTTTCCCCCACCACCCGGTGGTGCACCATGAGGGCTACCCTTTTGCCGCCGCCGCCGCTGCTGCCGCCGCCGCCGCCACCCGCTGCGGCCACGAGGAGAACCCTTACTTCCACGGCTGGCTCATCAGCAGCCACCCGGAGATGTCCCCCCCCGACTACAGCATGGCTCTGTCCTACAGCCCCGAGTACGCCAACGGGGCGCCGGGCATGGACCACTCCCATTACGGGGGGGTGCCGCCTGGGAGCGGCCCGCCTGGGCTCGGGGGGGCCCGGCCGGTGAAGCGCAGGGGCACGGCAAACCGCAAGGAGCGGCGCAGGACTCAGAGCATCAACAGCGCCTTCGCGGAGCTACGGGAATGTATCCCCAATGTGCCTGCCGACACCAAGCTCTCCAAGATCAAAACCCTCCGCCTGGCCACCAGCTACATCGCCTACCTCATGGACCTGCTGGCCAAGGACGACCAGAATGGGGAGGCGGAGGCCTTCAAGGCAGAGATCAAGAAGACAGACGTGAAGGAGGAGAAGAGAAAGAAAGAGCTGGTCAGTGCTCAGGGACGGGACGGGTTGAGACGGGATGGGGAGGGCTGAGGAGAGGAGGCTGTTCGGCTGCCCGCCGGCGCCCTGTCCCCGCGCACTCGGTGTTTGGCTGGGTTGAGTGATGTTCGTGGGGGAATACCTCGGTCCCGCTGTCCGTGGACACACCTGCGGGCGGTGAACGGGACAGGGCACAGTCCGGGCGGCCCTCGGCTCTCCCAGAGCGCACGGACTCGGACCGACGGCTGCGAGGGGTTACGAGGAAAAGACCACGGTAGAGCCCTCTGGGGGAATTCGTTCCCGCGCTCGGGCTGGTGCCGGATCCTAGACCGTGATCCCGGCAGAGGCAAGACCCTGCTCGTTTAAGTAAAAGGGTAGGGGCGCGATACCTGCTGCGCCCAGCCCGGCTTTAAACCCTCGGCGAATAATAGATTCGTGGCGCGGGGCTTTCCTGTGCGCTCCGCAATGGGCTTTTCTGACTTTTAATG
Organism: Tapera naevia; assembly: GCA_033556795.1. Classification (NCBI taxonomy): domain Eukaryota; kingdom Metazoa; phylum Chordata; class Aves; order Cuculiformes; family Neomorphidae; genus Tapera; species Tapera naevia. Next base: position 6,974,706 of record JAUMJJ010000172.1, on the reverse strand, counting down.
AGAAGAGTCTGCTTTGACCGTGCAGCGCAAGCCCAATTTCGTGTAGGCCCTACGCTGCGATATTCTCACAAGTTTCGGTGGCCGCAGGCCCGGATACTTGCCTGTGCCCATCTCCTTCCCGGAGCCCGGGAGAGGATTGTTTAGAGGGGCGATGCTTACCGTCCTCCCCTCTCCCCGTAGCTGGCCGGTGCCGCTCAGCCTCCAGCGCACTCTCTGTGCCTCTGAGCCCCACTTTGTCCTCTGCAGCCCTCAGGCTTCAGCAGGAGTCTGTGTCTCCTCGCAGTTTTCCCTTTCGGGGCCGGGCAGAGGTGACTCAGAAAGTGGAGGAATATCTCTAACCTTGTTTTTTTCTCTCCCCTTTTTTTTTCCTCTCTCTCCCTTCGCATCCTGTCTCCCCAGAATGAAATCTTGAAAAGCACAGTTAGCAGCAACGATAAGAAAACCAAAGGGAGGACTGGCTGGCCGCAGCATGTCTGGGCTTTGGAGCTCAAGCAGTGAGCACAGCAGGACTGGAGGAGCCGTCCTCTTGGTCTCGCTAGCGAGCTCTCCTTTGAGGACTCTTTGTATTTGGAATCGTCCAGTTTATTTATGTGCAATTTCTCCCCTGACCCCCCCACCCCGAAATATGGATATTTGAAGGAGAGGGAAAAGCATTCCATATATGAAGAGGAAACTCCAGCATGGTAAGGGGTAATATCTCTAATAGTTTCGTGAATGTTATTTGCTCTGTATAAAACACAAGGTGAAAACAAAACCATAGAAAAGGAAAAAAAAAAAAAGAAAAAAAATCCATCCCTGGCATTAGTGTGTATGTGAAGTGTATCTTTAATACTTGGCCTCTTGGATATAAATATTCATGGAATTATAAAGTTATATTTCAACAGAAGCAGTTGAACCAATGTTTCAGTTGACTCGGTATTTAGTGTTGTAATTTTGTTGTGGTCGTTCAATATTTGAAGATGTTTTCAGCAGTTATTGGTTATGTGCACTTCCGTCCATAAGGGGAAAAGTGGAATCTAATTAATACTGAAGGTGTAAACGTTGTAAGTACTCAATAAACCACTGTGTGTGTTTTTTAGAAAACCCCTCAAACAAAAAAAAAGAAAAAAGAGAACCCAAATCTTTTTATGTTTTATACCTCAAAATGTTTTGAATAACGGCGTTGTTTATGGCTTTTTTTTCATAATATTTAAAATATTCGGAAGTAAACTAAATTATAAAGATGGCTCCTAAGTTTATTTTTAAACAAGTGACTGAGTGAAAGGAGGAGTAGAGGGAGGGATTTCACCAGAAACCGGCAGCTCAGATGAATAGGAATTTCTTGTGGTGGTGTTCTCCATGCAGGAGACCTACTGCTAACGGGAAACGGACAAGGGTGCAAACCCTGGGCGGATCAGAGACTGTGGAGGTACGCGGTTTCCTTGCCGCCGAAGCCCGGACGGCGGCCGTGCCTGGCGCTGGCGGGAGCCGAGCCCGGAGCGGGGCCGGGTTCCGGGGGCGGCCCCGCGGGGGTGGCATCCCGGGAAGGCAGCCGTGGGCAGGCCAGGGAGGTCGGAGGGCTTTGCTCGGAGTGAGTGTGTAGCAGGTAACTTTACGTCAGGGAAGAAAGAGAGAACAAGGCAAGGGATTTGCGGGAGGTGGAGGAGATATGTAAGATTTACAATGAGCTACGGTGAACTTAATATTAACTTTGTTATTCCCAAAACTCTCCTGGATTGTATGTTTCCAGTCCACCGCAGCGAGTATTTTAAAAAAAAAAAAAAAATTATCTGACTGCAGATTGTTGCAGCCCGTGCTCTGGCTCTTTTTAGCACGTTCATCTGCTTACTCAGTATGATTCTTATTGAAGAATTCTTTTGCGTTTCAATCCCTCTCCCGTTATATCTGTGCAGTTTTCTCTCGCTCCGTCTGCCGTTTGCTTTACAAGAGTCCCAGTACAAGGCCAGTGGCTTTCTGCTCCCCAGTTCCGGGCCGAGCTGCAGACATCCACCTGGGAAATGTGTGGCATACCTCTGTATCGTAGGCAGGCAAGAAAAGAATATTTAAAGCTTTTTACGTAAAGCTGTTCTGGGTACTTTTGGCAATTCCCAGTTAAGCGCATAATAAAATCCAGGTTTGTATTTTAAACCCTTACTTAAATCATCTTAACTTAAACCCTCTCTCCAGGTCCAGGGCTGCATACCTGCGTGCCTTCTCCTACCGCCGCACCTAAGGAACTGGCTCCCGACTAGACCCGGCACTGAGCGTAGGTAGATGTGCAATTGCCCATAAAAAGATGAGAGAGCCTCTGCGCCGTTTCGCCGCCCCTGCTGACAGTGGGGAGGTTGCAGGGTTACAACAACCAGACAAAACTGATGTGCTCTCCCTCCTCTCGGGTCAGGCGGCGCGGCTCTGCGCTCCGGCGTGGGTCTGTGTTTACAGACACTTGCTTTTGTTTGTAACACTTGGAGAGAAGAATCGCACACACAACCTTGTTTTCTTTTCCTTGCCTGATAGCTGCCCAGCTGATAAACTGGAGCATCTCGCACTCCCCCTCTCTGCCCAAACCCCTTTTTTTCTTCTATACTGCACGCAAAAAAAAAAAAAAGCGGGGGGGGGGGGAGGGGGGGGGGGGGCGGCGGCGGGGGAAGCGGTGGGGAGGGCTGGCTGCAAGGGCTGTAGTACACGTCCCGGGCAGCCTCTCTGCAGATGCCGTCTTTCCTTGACCGAGTCGCCGGGCCACAGCTTCCCGGGGGATGCGCAGCAGGGCCGGGATGCGGAACCGCCCACTACCCCCCGGCCCCGCCGACTGGAGAATTGCTTCTCCATATTACCCTATCAATAATTTTCCATTTTTGAAACTTCATTCTCAGAACCAGGAGCTCCTCTGGATCCGCTAAGGACGATCTCTTTTAATTGCTCGCTAATGAGGATGCTGTCATTTTCTGAGGAATAGTCATTCCCGCTGCTAAATCACAAGAGTTCTAGACAGGCCGGAGCCGACAAAAATGTAGGTTTTGACGTTAAAAGCTAAATGGGGAAGCGGAAGGTAAATTGATGGTAGATGGGGATGTCAGTGCCCTGGCCCCAGTTCTCCGCCAGCGGAGCCGAGCCCTGATAACAGCAGAGCGTTGCTCCCGTACCCGGCCCGCACCGGCCTGTTCGGGTAATTTCTTAGGGCCAGAGCATTTTTGGGAGCTTTTTCAGAGGTGAAAGGCAAGTAGAAGGACAAATGGCAGCCTGTCTCCCCTCTGCAGCTTCTCTCAGAGCTGTGTGGGTAGCGGGAGGAAGAAAGAGAGGATAGCACGGGGGAGAGGTGTAAAGGAGTTGAGTCGTGTCCCCGTGACGGACTCAAGTCCCCGATTTGCTCCTGTTTTAGACGGTCGCCTTGATCCATGACAGGGAAGTGAAGCTCTCTGCTCCGTCTCAACAGAAAATAACGTTTTAATTTTTTTTTTCTCTTTGAAGGGAGAAACAGCAACAAATTTTTCGCGGGTGCGCCCCATCTCCTTTGCCCTCCGTGAAGGGTTCCCTTGGCTCCTTGCGGCTGATCCCCCGCAGGGAAGGGGACAAGGACACCCCCACTGGCCGCCTTTCCCCCAGGGCTCTCGGCTTAGGCAAAAAGCAGTGATTTTTTCAGAGCTCGTAGCGGTTTGGGGGGACCGAGGAGGCAGCGAGAGGCCGCTGGCGCTACTGGGTTTTGAGGGGCTCCTTGCCACGTGCGGGACCCTCAGCACTGCTCCTGCTCTTGGAGTTTTTTTACCTGCCCTCATTGCTGTTGGACGTGCATAGCATGCCTGCATTCCTGCAGGCAGGGAATATAAACTGTGGTGGGGCTTTTTTGTTCTTTTTGCTTTGTCTTGTGGGTTCGTTTTGTTTTTTTTTTCCACCTCATTCCCAGGAGGTCTTCTCTGCGTCAAAAGATTATTGCAATAATTAGTGCTAATTTGCTGTCGTTGTCAAGAGGTGTAACAGGGCCCCCCCAGCCAAGCCGCAGACACCCCTAGAACAAGAGCCGAGACGTCCGCGGGCAACTGTAAGGATATAAACACGGCCGGGGGATACCATTGAGACAGCGTGAGCTTGAAAGGTGGGCGGGGAGCAAGGAGGGAGAAGGTTAATAAAAAAAGCTCCAAGCAAAATAGTCTGCTCTTGCGCTTGGAAACCTAACCTTAATCCTCCTTTTTCACACGTACTCGCCCAGCGACTCACAAATACAGAAGAAACCTCCAAGTAGCGATGGGAAGGAAACACATTCCACACGCCTGCAGACATAATCCCCTCTGCTGTAACGAGGGGCTTATCAACGTTTTATATATTTTTAATTTGAGGGTTTATTTGGTTTTGTTTTGTGGGTTTTTTTGCAATCCATGAAATACGTGCCTTTGCAAACAAGCGCCAATCTTTTCTCTTTCTAATTGGCCAGTTACTCTTCAAAGGTTTCAGCCCATCCCGTACAATGGAGATTAAAGCAGACTTGTTTTCTGAATTATATATTCACATAAATTCTAGCAAAGCTGGGCGATGCGCGCGTCCAGCACCTCTCTGGGTGCAGTACCCCCCTTCCAAATTAGCGTGGTGTGTGTCTCCTTCCTCAGCTCCCCCTTTCCCTCCCTCCCCCCATTTTCCTCTAGAAATGTCATTGCTTTGATGATCCGATTGTAGAGCATTGATTACAAATTTATTTTCAGACACTATATAAGTCTTTATATCTGCTATTAGAGACATCTGGGAATGATTAGAGCCCTCCCTCCCCCGGCTCTGCTCCCTCTATCTTGCAGCGAGGAGCTAGAGACATGTTGACGTCAGATCAGACGGCTAGGAGCCATCCTGCTCTCCACTTGGGTGTAATCACGGCGGCGCTTTCCAAGATCCAGCCCCGGCCGCGGCCGCCAGCTAGGATGCGGGTGCAGCGGGACGCAGCGCTGCTGTCCCGGGGCTCCTTGGCACAGCTCGATTTTAAGCCGCCGGAGGCTCCGACTCTTCTGTAGTTCGCCGCCGATGTTGTTTGTTTATTTGTCCGTTTGGGACCTTGAGAAAGCAAAAGTGGTGCATTCTCCCTGCTCCCGCCCATCCCGTGACCCAGCTTTATCTCAGCCCGATTTCTCCCGGCGCATTCGCTCACATCACTGCCTTCCAAAATAAATATGGAGCCAGGCATATTTCCACCTTATGTCTTGGGAGGGAGGAATTAGCCAAGTGAAGTGTAACACTCGCGGTGCGAGCAGTCTCAGGCGTTGACACTCTGCTATCCAAAGTGGTAGTCAGGTTTACAACCAGCCAGGAGAACTGGAGGCTGCAATAAAACAAGAAGATTCCCTGTCCAAACGGCAGTACTGCTGGCGAGGAGATGGTTTTGCACCTGCTATTAAATCCTAATGAATCGCCTCTAATTGAGAGGTGGGCTTGGTTCACGGTACCACAGAGCAGCCAGCATGGTAGCCCTGGCTCAGCAGATCCCAAGACCACGTTTACCACGCTGATTTTCACAGGCCTTTTACTTTACGATTTTGTACGTTTCATACTACTCTTTATTTTTTTTTTCCTCCAAGGAGATAAAAGTATTGATTGAACAAATACAACTTGAGCCTCCGCCGACTGCTCGCAAAGTCTTGGACGGCTGACACTTGTCCAGCTGTACGTTGCAATCACTGCTACAACCAGGAAAGGCCGAGGGGCAGTGGAGGGGGGGAGATGGATAACAAAGCGGTTGATCTCGTCTCCAGAGGAGAGATAATGTTAGAATATTTTTCTGAGGGATTATATTCTCGGGGTAAATTAAGATTGCCATAAGGGGGGGGGGGGGGAAAGAAGCCCAGCGTGACCCTAAAAATAAATTAAAAAAAGTTTCCATTCCTTTGTTCCAGCAGAATAAAAATTAAAAAAAAAAGGAAACAAACCCTTTAAAATACCGCAATGCTCCGCTGTGTCTATCGGTAGGAAGGAAAAAGAACGTTTCCTTTCTGAATCAGTGCAAACGGAATGCTGTGAGCTCGGCTTCCCACCACAACCACCAATTCCAGGGCTCAGGCAGGGGAGGGGGTAAGAAAAAAAAAGAAAGTAAAAAATAGCTCCGTGAAACAAAACCGAACCGTAAAAAAAGAAAGAAAGGAAAAAAAAAACATAGCAAACTCCATCGCTGAGCTTTATGAGAGAGATCTAACTGGTTATGGCCCCTCTGCAGGCCTGATGTTCTCCCCCAGGCATCTCTCCCTGGGGCCGCCCTGGCCCTGAGGTTCCCCAGGGCGGCCAGTCCCGGTCCAGCTGGCCCGGCTGGGGAAGGGACAGGGGTCTGCAGTCCCGCCGGGAACAGCAGTAATATATTAGTGAAACAATGGAGATGAGCATGCCCGCATCTCGGAACCGTTTAACTGCTAACCGTGATGGCTGTTCAAAGCAGGAACGAGACCAAAGTACTCAGGAGAAAAGTGTAAAATTATATTTTAATGTATAGCTGTAGGGTCGTTTTCCCGGCCACGTATATGAAACAAACACGTGGGGATAATATAGAGAAGGATTCTCCTATAGGGGTCCCTATTTGCATGCCATATGTGACCATAGGCTGAAACAGATGCGTATAACTAACTTTGAAAAGTTAAATATGCATGCACACCCGTAGCAGTTTTCTAAAACCGGACTAAAAGACAGTGAAACGTCCTGCCAGAAAATACAGGAGATGGAAGAGATTAATTTAAAAAATAATGATAATAGTTCTTTCCCTCCCCCCCAAGACTTCGCTGGTGCTGGGAGCCCTGGCCGCAGGAGCACCCCGGCACCTGGGGTGTGTGGGGGGTCCGGGGAGGCCCAGGGGTCGGGAAGCAACGCGGGGAAGGACCGGGACGAGCTGGCAAGGGCGAGGCCAGTAGCACGGCCCGGCCTTGACTGCCTCTCTCCCAAATCTGGTTTTCATAGAGCCTCGCAGTAATTACCTAAAGCCATAACTGTCTCCGAAATTATTCATTAAAGTCATTCTCGGGGCGCTAGCCCTTACATTTATAGCCTTTGCGCCATCCGAGTTTGACATCGCCTCTCGCCCTGCTTCCTCGGCGGCCGTGTGTTTAACATCGCTGAGAAGGGGCGGGGAGGGGGGAGATGGCTCTTTCTGCCTTTCCCCTTGGTGTGTTTGTTTGCCGGGGACTCAGGTTGCTTTCCCCCTTTTGGCGAAGGAGCGCGATGCAACCCGACAGACACCCTGGGAGCTAGGAGGGCATTTTGGGGAGTTGCAGTGTTGTGCGGAAGATCATGTCTGTGCCCTGTGGTGCTGTCAGCGGTGACAGATCCCAGATGCAGCCGCTACTGTATGGCAGATTGAGTTTCTCAGCAGAAAACTCTCTCCCTCCCTCCCTCCCAAACGCCTTCAAAAACCTTCTCCAGATACTGCGGGTCACTTCGGCTCAAATGGGGAGAGTAAGTAAGGGGAAGAAAAGGATTTTCCTCTCCCCCTCCCTCTCTCGTCCTCCCGCCGGACCTCTCCGGGGGGGGGGGGGGGCTGGGGGGAGATGGAAGGGCATGACCTGGCCCTTCTCCACCCAGGGGACCCTGTCGCCCCCGGCCCACTGCGAGCACGCCCGCCGAGCAACGGAGCCTCGTCCAGGTAAGCAGGGAGCGAAGCCGTCGGCTGGAGTTGGGGTGGTCCCTCCTCCCTCTGTCGGGTCTCGCCGCCTGGCGGGGCCGACCAAGGCAAAGGGTGTTGCACGGAGTTGGGTGGCCATGGCGGGGGGGTGTCCGTGTCCCGAGCAAGACGGGGGTCGGGGGCCGGATGACGAGGTGGGAATCCCACACCGCGGCAGGAGACAGCAGCCGGGTGCTGGGTCCGCTCAAAGCCCCCGGCTCGGTGGGACTCGGGCTCCCAGGCGGGGCGATAATGGAGCAGGGATGAATTCGGGGCCTTTAGAGGGAGGCTGTGGATCCAGGGAGCCGCTTCTATCACCGGCGGGGATCGGGAGTACACACGTCCCCCACATCCATCTTCTCCTCACCGTGGCAAGTAAACGGCAAGAAGTACAGGGTTTAGCAGCGCCGGGAAACTCAGCCCACTCTTCGAGACATACAAAATGTATCAACACTCCCATCCTTCCCTCGCCACCCCTGGAAAATATTCGCCCCCGCCGCGTGCCGGAATCAGAGGCCAAGGGGCTGGAGCGTCTTCTGGAGCTTCCACCCCTCTGCGCAAGTGAGTGATGCTTAAGGGGGTTGTTGCGGGCTGGGGCTGTGGTGCTCTATCCTGCCCACCTTAGAAGATCTGGTATCAGTGAGGTCTTCCGCCAGCAGACGAGCCCCCAAAATCCACAGCACTGCCACAGGGGAAGCCAGATGCTCCCAACAGGCAATATGGTGTGACAGCCCTGGGGTGGGGGCGACCTCCGTGTGGAGGGACCCGGAACTCATCCCCCATCACTTTCCTCTGGCTACAAAAAAAATGACTTTGCTCATACCCCGTGGAAACAGTTCCTACTAACCCTGCTCTCGGTTTCTCCTTTCCCAGATGAAATGAAAGGCTTTAATTCAACCATTCAACCAGCCCCCTCCCCTTTCTCTCCCTTTTCTTTTTTTTTTTAAAAAAAAAAACAAAACAAAAAAAAAAAAAAAACACCAAAACAAAAATCTTGCCTTTAGCAGAAGTATAATTGTGACCCTGCCTGATCCACAAAGCCTCCTGTTGGGAACAGTTAGATGTGGTTGCATTAGGCCAAAGGACCTCCCAAGTGGCGGTGGCCTGAGTGTCATAGGAAGGGACTCTGCACATTGTCCGTTCTTTCTCATCGAAGTCCCAGGCACTGTGGAGCCAACAGTTTGGTGGAGTAGGAAAATAGTAAACAAGCCTCCCCAATCCCTTCCCAGTCCAGCAGCCCGGTGATCTTCCTGGGACGTAGAAAAGGGAACAAACTTTTTCATAACTTCAGCTCTATAGTGTGATTTACATTTCCGGCTCCTCTGTCAGAGGGGCAGTTATTTACAGCCTGATAAAAAACACTTTTACAACACCAGAACATGTTCAAGTGGTGTCTTACTATGCAAAAAGATTTTAAAAGAGAACACACGCAAGGAAGAAAGTTCGTTCCTCTGTTTTATTTCTCAATGGCTTTCCGAAGAGACAAATTGCTTGAAATTGCGGGGCGGGGGGGAAGTCCGTAGGATGAAGAAAACGAGCCCAATCCTGGGCTTTTGTTTATATGATGTGTATTATATACCCAGATTTCTCCTATTTCTCCAAGGCTTTTGCTTAATGAATACTTCTATTTTCACACTCTCGGGCGAAATTCTGCTTGTCTTTCTCCAAGGAATGCTTTCATTTGGGCACGGATCTATTGTGTTTAAACAATTTCTTTACTTCAATAACTCATTCCTTTTCCGGAGTCTAAATTCGAGAAGGTCTGTTAGCATTTATGAAAGGAAAAGCATCTTTTATTCAGTTCTAATTTCTCTAATCTGATACGAAAATCTTTTCCAAATACTGGGGGTAGTAGCACTACCCCTTCTTGAGGAGCATCCAATTTGTTCCAGCCAGGCTCCTCTAGCGGGGCAGGGCGGGACGAGTCTGGAAACTAATGTACAACATCCCTGTCCTGGCAGAGACGATAAAGTTTAGTAAATTACAAATATGTGAATTTGGCAAACAGTTAAGGATTAAAATGATCAAACGATTAAAAAAACCCGGCAATGAATAAACCACATGTAGCAGTTGCCGCTTTCATGACTTTGGTAATTATTTACACCTGAATCATAGTTTACTCCAGCCACTTTTTCAAAAGTAAACCTTTAAGAATGTAATTATTTCCAGTTTTTGGCAAGAGAGATGAAAAAAAAAAAAAAAAAGAGTGCGGTTAGTGAGCAAATGCTGTCTCCCGAGCTCTCATAGAGCGTCCGTCGCCAACACGTATGGACGCACCGACAACTGAGCGCGCACTTATGGCCTGATGAGAGGGTGCTGAGGGGGCTCACGTGAGATGATCCCGCTGCAGTTAGATGTGTGTGTATACATATACTACTATATATATTGCTATATATATGCGCCTGTATGTGTGTTCAGTCGAGGCACAACATTGAAGCATGTCTGGGTCGACTCCTTGCCTCCTTGCTTCAGCTCTGTAATAGCTCTGTTATTTTTACTAAACGATCAGGATGGCTCTACGTGACCCCTCGTCATTTAAGACCATTTTCTATCGTTGCACATGTGTCGGTGTGTGCGTGAGTGTGTGTGTTGGAAAGGAGGAGGAGGACTCGACAAGTCATTGAGAATAACTGGGAAAGCCTACGATGTACAGCACGTTTTATATTTATTTAGGCAACACGTTCGCAGGATGGTCTGCGTTTCCATGCGTGGTAGGGGTATGAAGTGAGACAGACGGACTCGGGGAGCTCCTGCTGGCAGAGGCACGTGTGGCGGGCGGGGGGCAGCACTCGGGGGCTGGCACCCCCTGATCCACACGAGAATTGCAGTGCTCTGCAAGCGGCCAGTGCTTTCAGTCTTTCCCTCTCTCTTTCCTTAAATTCCCCCCAGACCCCGCGTCGATGCTACCTTGGCATCCTTCCCTCAGCATCCTCGTGCGCGCTGTATCCTGGGGCCGGGCTGGGTTTTAAAGTGCTCGGGAACAGCCAGTTTGCCTTTAGGAAATCGGTTCAGGCTTGACTCCGGGGAGGGATGGTGGGGAGGAGAGACAAGCCGTGATTTGATTTGGGGAGCAGCCTTCTGCGGGGCGGGGGGTGTGTGCGTGTTCCACTTCCCTGCGCATCGCAACCGGTCAGGGTTGCCGGGCTGCGCCGTGGAGGGAGCTCCGCGGGCAGCCCGCGTATTCTCCGCGCATTCCGGGAAGGTCAGGTCTGCCTGCCTCGGACCCCCTTTACTGTGCCCAGCCGGTGCCTGAAGCAGCGGGCGTCTGCACTCTCCGGCCAAGGAGGTGCCAAAGTAAAGGAAGGGGAAAAATACCCTCAGACATATTTTTTAAAACTTTCTGGAATTTCCCTAAAACAACTGTCAAATTAAAATCTCTAGACCTGTGAGAATTTGTATAAAACGCACCCCTCCTCCATGACCCAGAGTAATACGCCACTGGTGTGCTATGTGCTAGCTGTAGGGATACTTGGACATATCCGTTCATGGGGGCATCCATTTGGGTTAGGGGCTCAGTCCCATCTTTTAGAAATGAAGTTCCCTACCGGACAACAAACTCAGAGGGTTTTTTTGTTTGGTTGTTGGTTGGTTGGCTGGTTGGTTGGTTTTTCCATCATTTCTAGAGACGTAAACCACCACTTAGTCATACTTTCTATTTTGTTGGCCAGTCGTCATAATAGCTATCCATATTATTATATTTATCATGTCATTTGTAATGCCATTATTCGCGGGTCTTCCTTGTTCTTGAAATCAAAGGTATTTTTGACCTGTCCCGCCCTAAGAAAGCTTGCACTAACCTAAAATTAAAAGACTACGGATTGTTAAAGACGGGTAGAGATAATTCCCACTATCATTAATATAATTAATATCCCAAATCTCATTAAAAAGTGACAAGATAACAGAGATCGAAACGATAAAGTCCTGCGCTATATTCTAAGCACAGAAGGCGTTTTAAACGTTAACATTCATGTTGTGTTTTGCACACCTACGATTTAGAATAGACAAAGCGCTTATTTTATTTGATTGTACATATATATACATATAGAACCGTCCTCCAGAAGAAAACACTGACACCTGTTGTAAGCGCCAAAACAAGAGATCACACTGTAAATGCTTTCTGTATTTCTTAAAATGAGAAACACTGTTTATAGACTGCATAGCTACAGGAAAGCTTTACTAAGCAGAAGTCCACGAAAATATCCATGAGGTTGAATTAATCTTCGGCTGGGGAAAAAAAAAAGGTATTGGATTCGCCCCATGCTTCTCAAGCTGGACACCTTCGGGTAGACAATATGGCAATATTTTCGCTGTTTAATGAAATTCTGTGAAGACCAGTTGGATGAATTTTCTTCAGTTTATTTTCACTTGCTGAGTAGAAGAACGAAAAGCCTGGTAAAATTAAAAGGGCTTGCGGAGGGAGTGAGAAAAAAAAAAGTAATTTTCTCTTTCACCGAAACACAGAAGGTTTCGCGGCTCTTTCTCCGTGTTATCGGCACACATCCCACGAAGGGCCTGCCTGCTACTCAGCAGGGCTGCCTCGACAGCGTGGCCGGTGTCCGCGGAGTCCTCGCACATCCTCCCCAGTGAGGGAATGGGAAGGGGTTGGAGGCACTGTAATTGTTTCCTTGCAGATATTATCCTGATATTTAAAGGACAAAATCTGAACTTGCAGCCATACAGCTGGGGTATGTTGTAACCTATCAGTTCATAACAAGGAGTCAGGAAATACTCATAAGAATATGTATTTTAAAATGTGTACTGAAAATATGTATGCCGGAAGAGGGGGGACAGGGTTGGGTGTCTGAAGTTTTGTTGGTAAGCCAAAAAGGCATAGTTTGAGTTGTGAACAAATGGTTTCCAGAGAACAGTTCTTTCCTCTTTCTTTTTTTTCTTGCAAAAAATTTGTTTCAAGTTCCTGGAATTTTAAATCTTATATAATATTAAAACAAAAAAAAAAAAAAGAATACTTCAGGCTTCTTTTTCTAATTTTGAAGGGCTGAAGGGCTGGCATGTGTTTTCTTCTTTCTTTCTTTCTTTCTTTCTTTCTTTCTTTCTTTCTTTCTTTCTTCTTTCTTTCTTTCTTTCTTCTTTCTTTCTTTCTTTCTTTCTTTCTCTCTTTCTTTCTTTCTCTCTTTCTTTCTTTCTCTCTTTCTTTCTTTCTCTCTTTCTTTCTTTCTTTCTTTCTTTCTTTCTTTCTTTCTTTCTTTCTTTCTTTCTCTCTTTCTCTCTTTCTCTCTCTCTTCTCTCTTCTCTCTTCTCTCTCTCTTTCTCTCTTTCTCTCTCTCTTTCTCTCTTTCTCTCTTTCTCTCTTTCTCTCTTTCTCTCTTTTTCTCTTTCTCTCCTTATCTTTCTCTCTTCATTTCTCCCCTCTTTTCTATCCTTCTTTCTTTATCTCCTTGTTTTTTCTCGTCCTCTCGTTTCCCCCCTCCTTCTCTCTCTGTCCGACTCTTTCTTGTTTGGAAAATCTTTCATTCAAATGCGCTGTGTTCGGGATATTGTTGTCGCACGTAAAAGAAATAAATAACCCAATAAATAAAGCAGGCTCATGTTATGACAAGTTCCAAGCCAGAGCAACACTTTACGAGTTTAAAAAGCCCTTGAGGAAAAGGGAGGGGAAGGGAAAAGCGTTGTGGAGGTGTCGGGCACGGTGCACCTCTCCCCTAGCTCTGCCTGGTGCCCCGAGCACTCCAGGAGTCGCTCCCGGGAAAAAGGGCTTGCGGGATCAGTCCGCAGGGTTTATCACCGGCAAATCCTCTGCAAAGCGAGCAGCAGTGGGAATGGGCAGCACTGGGAAGGGGCAGCTCAGTAGGGCGCTTCTGTTCCCTCCCCGTCGCTTTTCTTTCTGTAGCCGCTGCCAGCGTGTTAAAAACGTTGTTAAAATAGTGAAGAACAGCATCAGCTTTCTGTAAGAACTGGGTGTTTCCGGGTCGCCCTCAGCTGGGAGTTATCCCTCCTCCGGGGATGCTCCCACGGCTTCCTGCCCGCCCGCCCCGTCGCTGCTGCCTGGGGCCGGTCTTTACCGAGCGCCCTCGTGACCCCGAGCCAGTATCTCTAATCAACAAACAAAGCTATCCCTATGTTTCTGGGTAGATTTTTCTCCAGAAGTCTGGAGGGAGGGTGGGGTGAGTGGGTGTACATGAGTAAAGGTGTTGGTGGGGGGAATTGCGTAGAATCAAAGTGAGAAGGCGATTTGTTCCTCTGCAGATCCTGAGAGGGATTTAACTCTGGACGGGAGCGAAGCGACATTACCTCTCCAGGAGGGCCGGGGGGGATAAGGGCAGGCACTTCGGCGGGCAGCCCCCAGCTTCCCTAATCGCTTGCATGTGCCTGCGCCGCGACAGCCCCGCTCCGAGGCGCGGAAAATACCGACACATCTCGCCCTGGCAGGTAGATGCCGAGGAGGTGTCTGAAAAACACGGGAGGAACCGGGCTTGCTGCTTCCCTTATTTCACTTTTCCCTGCCTCCCCTTCGGCCATCTTCTCCACGAAGACTGATATTGCAATGACTCATTGACACATTCTGGTGGTGGAAGGGAACCCTTTTTGTCTTACTTTCTCCAAACACTCCTTTTTTTTTTTTTTTAAACATTTTAAGCTGTTAACTCCAGTTTATGATCGAAATGTTACCCTGTGCGTTTTATTTCGTTCTTGCTGCCATTGGTTAATCTGGGTTTAATAAAAGGGAAAAAATTCTAGCCACAAATGTAGCTATTGTTTGGCTGTGGAGACGGAGACCGGAGGAGGAAGGCAGAGAGGACGAGAGACCGTGGGTGACGGTGACAGTGAGACCAGACATCCTTTTCCCAGAGCCTTGGTCCTGCTCTCAGCCCTTCCCAAAACCTCGCTCCCTCTTTCCCAACCGGTCTGCAGTGGGATGCAGAGGAGCTGGGGGCATGTTATCTCGGGAACATATTGCTAATAAACGTGCTCATATGTTGCAGCCTGTTTTATAGGATTTCGTTGGTGGTTCTTAATGGGTTGGGTCACCGCGACTGATGCTAGCCAAGTTATTAGGATTAAGTAACTTTATGAATCGTATGGCCATTATCGGGCTTTGAAAGACGGTAAATCTCCCTGTAACACAGTCTTCTGCCTCTTAACAAAGGCAATTATTTTTAACTGTCCCTCAATCACAGGTCGGGGAAGGTTTTTTTCCCCCTTTCTTATGTAAAACCTCTCTCATGCTCAGAAATGGATGTATTCGCAGAAGGACCCTGTCTTTGCAGCTTCTGCGCTCCTCGGAACCGCTAGGAGAGCCAGACACGGCAGCCACTCCCGCCCTGCCCTGGTGGGTTCCCTGCGGCTGCTGGGATCACAGGAACCGGCGGAGGAGCTGCCAGTGGCCACGGGCACTACTCGGGATGTGGCTCCATGAGTACTCGAGGAGGATTTTTATTCTTCCCCAGAGGAGGGCTTTTCTGTTTTTGCCTTTTGCCCAAGCCAGGTAAGCGATGCGATGTTCAATTCCCTCTGCTGCGCTCGCCCCTCACAGTTGCTCCCCTTCTCTGCCCCCATCCTCCCCGAGGAACTCTTGGATCCTGCCTCGTGTCTGCGGTTTCACCTCCCTGTTCTCCGGCACTGGGCCCCAGCACAATCGCCTTCCCTTCCCTTCCCTTCCCTTCCCTTCCCTTCCCTTCCCTTCCCTTCCCTTCCCTTCCCTTCCCTTCCCTTCCCTTCCCTTCCCTTCCCTTCCCTTCCCTTCCCTTCCCTTCCCTTCCCTTCCCTTCCCTTCCCTTCCCTTCCCTTCCCTTCCCTTCCCTTCCCTTCCCTTCCTTCCCTTCCCTTCCCTTCCCTTCCCTTCCCTTCCCTTCCCTTCCCTTCCCTTCCCTTCCCTTCCCTCCTTCCTTTGATGCGGACAGCTCATAACGTTCCCTCGGGGAGGCCGTGTCATCGATCTCTGCTGTAATTGCAACCAGTGTTAACGGCAGATTAAATTTCATCAACCTGTAAGTTTTGTCCCGTGCTTATTTGTCGGACCGTTCAGACTTCAAAAACCCTACACATCCACCCAACACCCGAGATGAAAAACCGGCAAGAGAGCTTTGAGAGAAAAGAAGGATTTTGGCCGGGAGCACGGTGGTGCGGGGCTAGGAGGAGTGCCAGGGCCCTTGGATAGACACGGCGGGCTATGGGACCGCGGCGGCTGGAGGAGGAAAAGAATTCGGGAAGCCCCGGCAGAGCAGTCGCCAAGCGGCATCTCCCGCGCCGGCGACACAGCGCCAGCAGGGTGGCGAAGGGGGGGGGGGGGGCTGGTGACAAAACGCAATGCCGTGTTTTCCAGCTATGAAAGCTCATGGTCGAACAGGGAGAGGCACCGCACCTGCCCCCCTCGGCTACCGGGAAGGGGTTGCTCCTTGCAGGACACTGCAAGGTGTCTGCCTGCAGAGGGGAGGAAAGCTCCAGCCCGCCTCACTTGGAAAGCCTCCGCTTTCCCTCAACGTTTTCAATCCCCGATACTTTTCACACCCTGTTAGGCGTTAATACCGGCGAAACCGCCAAACACTTCCATGCCCTGAGGTACGCCTCGCCGGGGGCTGGTCCTGCCGCCCCCAGTCCCCAGGGGCAGGCTGGGCTGCAGCGGTGGGGAGAGCTGCCAGTACAGCAGAAAGCGCTCGTTTCCCTGCTGGAAATTCCTCGCGTGGTTCGTGCTTAGACTAACGCATCGGAACTGCCTTGCTTTGCAAGCCCTTCTTAGGGCAGAGGAGGGGAAGGATTCCCGGGACACCTTCCCGGGAAGAGCTGGGGGATGGTCCAGAGCAGCTCCAACTCCCTGGGTAATGTTTCAGATGCCACAAGTCCCTCGGCGTGGACAGCCAGCTCGGGGTCAGCTATGCACTCCGGGATCTTCAGCCAGCACCGCCGGGGGGCAGAGAAGGGTCCCGGACAAGGGGAGCAAAGGCAGATTAGATCTTGTCTGTGGTCCGCGTTTTTTTTTTTTTTTTTTTTTCTTCTCTTTTCCGGGCGTGGGAAGTGTTTCCCATGTCTGTGGTTGAGCCTGGTGCCTGGTACCGCTCCACCCCGGCACTGGGCGCTGATTTCGTCTCTGGTAATGTTGCCAGTCTCACCACTCACTCCACAATGCCAAGGACGAGAAGAGGACCGCTCTTTCCCTAAGCTCATAGGGACAGTTCTTCACTCAGAGGATGGTGGAGCACTGGACCAGGCTACCCAGGGCGCCAAGGCTGTCAATATTCAAGGAGCATATGGACAACGCCCTGAGACACACGGTGTGAATGTTGGGGTTTTCCTATGCAGGGATAGGAGTTGGACTGAATGGTTCTTGTGGGTCCCCTCCGACTCAGGTCATTCTGTGATTCTCCCATAACTAAACCCACAGAAAAGAGCTGATCGGTGGAGCATTTCCAGTCCTGTGTTCCCATTGGAGTAATCTCTGGGAAATTCTGGGTGACGTTTCTCACAACTTCTTTACAAACCGGCAAACACTTTACTCAGCAAAACTTGCTTACTCAGGGTCTCCCTAGCTCACAGCAGGAGCGCTTCTTTCCGAGGAGCGCAGAATTCATCCAGAAGGCCTGATCTGACGGGCATGCGAGCTGTGCTCAGCCTTTGAGGCAATAGGACTTGTAGGTTGGCATTGAGAGCCTGAAGGGTTTTGTTGGCCCTCAAAAACAAAGGAGTTGTGTCTCCTTGTACCTCGCAGGTCACCATCACCCTTCTCTTGCAGTAACTCCAGAAAAGGTCGAAATAACAGGTCGGTGGGTACTTAATGTGTGGGATGTACCTTCAGGTACTCCATCCCTAACCCCCCCGGAAGGGCTTTTAGCGTTGTAAACGTTGCAGCATCCCTCAGTTCCACCTTTGCACGCCGTTCAAAATCCTTTAAAACCTTGTGTGGCGAAAGGAAATCTGTCAGCAGTATGTACTTGATGGGACACCCTATTGCCCTGATTTGGCACTTCCCAGGCCGGCTGCAGTGTCCTTTGCATGGGGAGAAACCGAGGGTGCTCTACCAGGACAGCTCCTGAGAATCAGTCTGCAGAGATCTCCGAGAAAGGATGGTTCCCTCTGAGGAGACACAGAGATTTTCCTGGCTGCCCTCCTGTCCCTGCCCGAGTCACACACAGCCCCGCATGGGCTGTGTTCACAACGTGGCACGCGAATCTCTGTGTGCGACAGGGGAGGGGGAAATTCTCTTCTGTCCGGGCACGAATGAAGGGGCTTATCGACATTTATGGCTTCCCATTGAATTTGCAAGCCCTCATGTTACTTTCCCCAGACGGAGTATCAGATCAGGTAGAAAAGGAGGACTTCTCCCCTCCCCATCCATTCACGGAAAGAAACCAGCGCAGCCAACGACGAACCAGAGCCAAAGACCTGGTTCATATCCCCTCTGCAGCCAGACGGCTCCGATCCCACAGGACTCAGTCAGCCACTCGTCGCTTTCACTGATGGGACTGGCTACGGGCATCTTCCCAGGAGGCAGGCCCTCCGCAGGGGGAGCACCCATCACCCACTGATCCCCAGCCCCCGGCTCCTACCCATGCCCATCCAAGAACCTTGAATCTATTTCTGATCCGAATGCCTCATGGTCCTGGCTCTCCCCCAGCCCGGAGTGTGAATGCCCGTACGAGAGGACCTCCATCACACTCGTCCAGCCTCAGCAGGACACCAAACCTTGTCCAAAGTGAGGTATCTGTGGTGGCAGTGCTACATGAACGACGCAGATGTCCTCACTGTTCAGGTGTAACTATAGAGGGTCTCTTCTCCCAACCCTGCTGCAGACTGGAGCCCCGAGGACAGGCATAAACCATACCCTGTCCAACACCGAACACATTTCAATTTGCTGATGCAATTTATTCAAATAGCGTATAGATTCTCAAGTCGAGAGATAGGAGGATCTTCAGGGAAAGGATGCTCTCGGCAGACACCTGGTAAGGGTGAGGAGATAGACAGAAGACACTGCAGCAGCGGATGCCTCAGCTGGCTGGCCAAGGTGGGTCCTTAATTAACAGCTCCGATCTGCGGAGAGATGTCACGGCATAATATCCGCAGCTGCAAACTCCTCGCCTTCTGCAGGGCAGGTAGCGGGTGGCACTAGCAGATGCAGATACCCACATGCCCCAGTTTCCCTTCCCTTCCCTTCCCTTCCCTTCCCTTCCCTTCCCTTCCCTTCCCTTCCCTTCCCTTCCCTTCCCTTCCCTTCCCTTCCCTTCCCTTCCCTTCCCTTCCCTTCCCTTCCCTTCCCTTCCCTTCCCTTCCCTTCCCTTCCCTTCCCTTCCCTTCCCTTCCCTTCCCTTCCCTTCCCTTCCCTTCCCTTCCCTTCCCTTCCCTTTCCTTCAATTATTTCAGTTACCTGATAAAATAACAGTGAGTTAGTCCTGCAATTTCCCTTCATTGTTTTCATGCATTTGAAGACCTACAAGAAGTTCAAACTGGGGAATATGTAAATATACATTTCACATATTCAGTATATTCAAACCCATGCAAATATATTATACCATGTGAATATAAACACATACCAACATGTAAGCATAAACGCACATGTGAATTTTACTGAAATGCTCTGTTTTGACGACTTGGTAGGATGGGACTTGTACTGTGGTGTAATGTCACACGATGTCTCTTTGGATGTGAAGCTCACAGGGCTGGCAGTGATTACACCCTGCTTGTCCCCTGAGACTGGCCTCGGCCCGGTCAGGATGCCACTCGTGGGAACGGGACGTGATTTCCCCACCGCTGCTGGGATGAGAAGCAGTGAGATACGACTGCCTTGTCTGACACCATGGGATCTCCGGTTCTTCTCTATAAAATTGTCTATTTATCAGGGGAGGCAAAGGACACCTTGGAGGTATCAGCAGATCTCCTCCTACCCTGCCCTCAAGGGGAAAAAAAGAAAAGGAAAAAAAAAGAAGTTCGGTGCCCTGCGTGGAGGTGACGGTGGCTTTTCTCCGTGCTTCTTTTTGCAAAGCTTTCTCTAGCACAGTTGTGATATGCCAGGTCAAAACCGCAGTCTGCAAATTCACACAGATCAAAGCTTTCGAACACTTCTTTATGAAAGAACAGGCATCTCCCAGTTTTCTGGGTTTTTTTTGCTGCAGGCTGCGGGGTACCAAAGACATGCATAAATGAATCCACCCATCCCTCCTTTAATAAACAGTAACCGTGTAACATTTCAGAACAGTAATTTCAAACCTGAATCGGTCAAAGAAAAGAAAAGAAAAAAAAAAAGAAAAAAGAAAAGAAAAGAAAAGAAAAGAAAAGAAAAGAAAAGAAAAGAAAAGAAAAGAAAAGAAAAGAAAAGAAAAGAAAAGAAAAGAAAAGAAAAGAAAAGAAAAGAAAAGAAAAAAAGAAAAGAAAAGAAAAGAAAAGAAAAGAAAAGAAAAGAAAAGAAAAGAAAAGAAAAGAAAAGAAAAGAAAAGAAAAGAAAAGAAAAGAAAAGAAAAGAAAAGAAAAGAAAAGAAAAGAAAAGAAAAGAAAAGAAAAGAAAAGAAAAGAAAAGAGAAACGCTACATCCCTCACTTTTGATTATTAATATTTTCCCATCAATTTCTTGCATGGAGAGCTGAGAGTGGGCACAGAGCAAGGGAGAGAAAGCTGCCAAGTCTCTGAAGCCTGAGAGCTGCGAACTCGCATCCGGGAGTCGGGGGTGGTGGGAGTTACGTTTTGGGGCAGGTACACGACCAAGCCAGCTCCCAGCAGGGTGCGGCGGCCAGCCCTTGGCTGCCAGCCCTTGGCTGCGCCTCCTGGCAGAGTCCGAGTTCCAGACCTTGCTGTGTCGAGGAGGAAACCACCACATTTCCAAGGTATTACCGGGGGGAGAAGGGTGAGAGAAAAATAAGAAAATAAGGAAAAAAAAAAAAAAAAAAAAGAAACAAAAATAAGAGAAAATAAAGAGAATGAGAAAAAGAATAAGAAAAAAAGGAAAAGGGAAAAATGAAAAAAGGGGGAGTGGGGAGGAAAAAAATGCCTTAGGACTGCAGGAGCAGTGCTGGGGTGCTGGGGACAGGGCTGGATCCTCACCCCAGGATGGACAGTGCTAGCTGTTGACATAGCTTGGTGTATAGGGCTGACACTGTCCGTCCCAGGGTGAGAATCTGGCCTCATGCTTCCCACAAACGAAGCCCAACATCAAAGGGCACGCGATAGGCAATGTGGAGCACACATGGGAGGCTTGCAGAGCCTTTTCTGTCAAAATGTGTTTCCTGGTATATTTCTGCCCTCCCAGACCTAACACCCAGCACCCTTGCAGGACCACAGAGAAGCAGCAGGGACCTATAGACCTCTAGATATGGGTTGTGCATACATACAGCATACATACAGCTTCTCAAAGTGAGCTCCGGGAACTGCCAGTTTCCTTTCTTCCTTTGTGAGGTACAATGGCTGTGGCAAGTTAATAGCCATTGTCATCCAGGGATGTTTTTAATTATCTTTTTGGGCCTCTGCAGATTTAACTCATCTTCTGCCCCTATGCTGTACAAACTGGGAATCAATCCAATATCCACTCTCAAACTCAGCCTTTGCAGTCTACATCTCACCTACTTTACATATATCCAACCGGTCAACTCCTAGGTTAGCCAAACACAGTAACTACCTCCACCTCAACTCCAAGGATTTGATGGATATCCCTTTACCTCTACTTAGTGATTGCACGTCTCCCCCATAATCTGCCAGGGTTTGTAGGCACAGCAAGATCCAAAATGTGTTGTGATGGGAAATGGAGGAGGAATTTAAAGTTCTGGACTGGTGGGGAGTGGAGGGGAGGTGGGAAACAAAATTAAGACCATTCAATTCTGTATGAATATTCAAGAAAACAATCTTATTAATGTTTCAGGTAATAAATTAAAGTTCTGATGGAAGTGGGAATTCGTAGCACATTTTAATGATGAATTTGTTTCTATAGTTTTGTAGAATATTTTTCATTCATTTCAACCAGGATGTTTTTAGAGGTTATAAAAAAGAGCAAGATGTGTGCTTCCATTAATCAATATACTACAATAAATGTTATATATTTGTATCACAGTATCACAGTATCACAAGGTTGGAAAGGACCTCTGAGATCATCAAGTCCAACCTATAACCTAACACTAACACCAACACCAACAATCATCTAAACCATGGCACTCAGTGCCTCATCCAGTCTCCCTTTAAACACCTCCAGGGTCGGTGACTCCACCCCCTCCCTGGGCAGCCCATTCCAATGGCCAATCACCCTTTCAGTGAAGAATTTTTTCCTCATATCAAGTCTAAACTTTCCCTGACGAAGCTTAAGTCCATGCCATCTAGTTCTGCCACTGGTCACCTGAGAGAAGAGACCAACCCCTGCCCGACTACAACCTCCTTTTAGGTAGTTGTAGAGAGCAATGAGGTCTCCCCTGAGCCTCCTCTTCTCCAGGCTAAACAGCCCCAATTCCCTCAGTCGCTCCTCATAGGGCTTGTGCTCCAGCCCCCTCACCATGTGTACTCGTTTCTTCTTACCAAAACAAATCTAGATAAGAACTTCAAGAGTTTGTGGGGATTCCAAGACACAGGATTTAGAAAGCATCACTGCAATCCTTCATGAAATCTGCACCTTGAAAGCTGCTATGACTTAACTGGAACACAAGACCAGCTCACGAGCATATCAACACTGGGGATTAGGTGGAAATCTGGTATTTAAAGGTAGGATATCTTTTTTTTTTTTGTATCGTCATGCCTTTGCATGACTTTCCTGGCACCAGGAAAGTCTCTGAGATGCCTGAAGTTCTCCTCCACACATGAACCAGAGCCTTGACAGGGCTAAGTGTGTATGTCACAGCTAATCCCATTGGGATTCACAGACAAAGCATTTCTCCTCCCCGGAGAAGCCTGCTCTGGCAGTGCACATGTAACACACGCTTATACAAACAGGGTCTACACAAAACACAGTGGCACTGAAGCACAGGGAGGAGATGCCAGCAGGGACATCTTCTTCATCTGTCTGCTTCAGGGAATTCCCAACCACATCTCCCATTGTTTTGCTGTGTAGCTTAAAGAATATCAGGCATCTGAAGCACAGGAAGAATAGTCTTCTTTCCTTCGAAGCTGCATTGATCTGCATGGCACAATTAATGATTTGGTCCCTCTTCCCTTCTCCCTTCTCCAGTGACAACACAGGAACAGCTTCTACCTAGACGTCAGTATATTGTTACACAAGGTGGGAAGTAGAAGTTTAACCTCCCTAAGGAACTGAAATGAGATCCCCAGAGCCTAATTTCTATAAAAAAGAACTTTTTTTTTTTCTGTTTCTGATAGAAAGGATTTCTTCTCCATCCCCCCCAAGCAGGAAAAGACTTGAGTGGATGAACTACATAGTCAGGTCCCTGAAAGACCTGTGCTGAGCTGCTTAAAGAGAAGTGATAGGAGATTTCATTCCCTTGGGAAAAATGATGGGAGAGTTTTTAAGCCTCTGATGCCTATCTCTGTTCTGAAGCAGTCAGTGAAGGGGCTTTAGAATGAATCCAAGGCAGACTGCTCTGTTGAGATTGTGCAAAGTGGTGATGGACCTTCAGATACCGGGTGAAGTTGCTGAGGCTGTTCGAAAAAGGAGCAGAGCATACCATCCAAAAGCTACAACTTTTGGAAGATCTGAACCAAGCCTGTCTTCTGTATGTCAATGCAGCCCGCCAAAAAAATTTATTAAAATAAATATTTTAAGAACCCAGGGATGGTGCTGAAATGGAAATCTTAGCTCCTTATGCTAGCAATCAAACCAGCGTTTCCTAGGATTCACACAGCTGATCAATAGAGGAGGTACAATTGCTGGTAAAAAAAGAAGTGCAGAAGTACAGTCCATGTGCACAAGGCCTTAATCACCCCCTATCCCACCCCCATAAAATTAACCACATAATTGGTAATCATTCATAACAATTGGAATTGTCTTGACTTCGAAAAGACTTTTCTCATTAGGCAACCCTTTATTCCTTGCAAAGCATAGTATTGATCTTAATATGCAGAAAATGCCATAGCTAATAACTCAGAATGTCTGTGCTGTTTTTGCGAAACAATAGGAATTGATGAGGTTTGGCAGGACATTAAGATATTTAATATTATAGCTTTGAGAAGGCTTTTATATGTCTGTACTAATAGGAAAATCTTTTAACAGCAAAAACATTTTTCTCTGCTCCACTAAAATCTCCAATGAGGGTTGATTTTATTTGCATTAAACCCAATGGGATGTTCGTTACTGACTTCAAAGTCAGTTCCAAGAAGAACTCCAGTTTGGAAAATCATGACTAGAGAAAAAACATCTCAGCCTTTTGGTGACATGACTAGTGCCATTTACATTAGCATTTCATTACACACCCTGACACTTCAGAAAGCATCTTGGGCCAGGACATTTGGCTTTGCCCAGAGAAGTTGCACATTGCTAGCCTGAGCATGGTGGATATGCCAACTCCTACACCATTTTGTCACCTGAAGCATACGAGATGAACCAGGTGCCACTGCCAGGGGATCCACAGGCCTATATCACATCCCTCTAAATCTACTTTTGAGACACCTTTTTTTTTTTTTTTAATTTTAACTGCCCAAACCACTGTTCTCGCTGTCCAAACCTGACTTGAACGGCTCAGCTCTGATACCTTAGCTGATTCTCTGCCTTTACAGGATTATGCATAGCATTCAGAGCTTGGGGAAGTAGTACAGGAGGCAGCAGGGTATTTAAAAACCAGACCATTGCTACATAGAGCATTACAAGACCTAAATATGTAACTGTGGCAGGGAAAGCGTATCTAGTTCAATCCCTTAACTTGGCAAGGGATTGTTTAGCCTGGAGAAGAGGAGGCTGAGGGGAGACCTCATCACTGTCTACGGCTGCCTGAAAGCGGGCTGTGGCAGAACAAGTGTTGATCTCTCAGGTGAGAGGTGATAGAACAAGGGGAAATGGCCATAAGTTGCACCAGGGGAGGTTCAGACTGGATATTAGGAAGAAATTCTTCACTGAAAGGGTGGTGAGGCACTGGAACAGCTGCCCAGAGAGATGGTTGAATCACCATTCCCGGAGGTGTTTAAAAAACAGGTAGATGAGTTTTTGAGGGACATGGTTTAGCAGAAGATGGGTATGGTTGGACTCGATGATCTCAAAGGTCTTTTCCAACCAGAAGATTCTATGATTCTGTGATTCAAGGAGTATTTGCCAGCTAATTTGCCTCATTGGGCAATGCAGCGCCATTGGGCGCTGCTGAAGGTCTGTGTCAGAGTCCTGGCAAAATGGGGCTATTGTCACCTCAGGGCTGCAAAAGTATTTCCAGGCACTTCTCAATCCCATGAGGCTGAGCGCTGCCTTGTGTGGGTGCACTCCAGTGCTGAGAGCTGCAATGCAGCCTTTGACTATATATCTTCGCATTTAAGATGAAAGGGGAAAATTATTTAGGCGAGGTAGGCAGCCTAAGAGAAGGTTGTGATGAAGAGACTGTAAAGCTCATACCTAACTTCATCTTTCAGTATTGAGCTCATGTGAGGGCACTCTGATTTTCTGGGCACCTAATGCATAAAGGTCCTTCTTGCCTGAATTTCTATATGGGCAGAGCTCAGGGTCCAGTTGAGGCCTCTTGGATTTTTCGTAACACTAAAAATAAATGATAGTACACTTCATTTTAACTATGGAGCTCAACACCAACTTTTCCTTAGGTCAGCAATTTAATTATGAGCATCATGTTAATTGTGAAGATCATATTTGCTTTATTGTATGCAGTCTTCCCTGTACCCCCAGAAGGACAGCACCTCTTCAAAATGCCATCAGGAAGAGAATAAAATGTAACATGGTATCCTATAATTGTATTTATTTCTGTACACAACAAGCTCAAACTCTGGGATCTTTTAATAGCTTTTTCCATATTGGACTCTTTGTTTGGATGTGGTTTTCCTGACGTATCCTAGTAACATGTTTAGTTAATTTATATTGTGTGTATGTGTAGACAGATATACACGCATCCATATGTATGCACACACATAGTCCTCATTAAGTAAGTGTTAAACCTCCCACTGGTTGGGAGGGCAACAGGGCTGAAAACTAGAAGTCTGTTCCCTTTCGCAGAGGAGTACCACAGAGACTGCTCCAAGGAGGCAGACACAGCCCGCAGCAGGGATCTGGAACCTCCACGCCTCTGGTGTGAAAGTTGCTCTGATGTGTGCAACCCAGGCAGAATTAAAATCCTTATTTCTTACTGGGAGAAAAGTGCCATGTTCACAAGCCCTCTGGAGGGAGTGGAATCTTCTCCCCTCATGCATGTGCAGAGTCTGGAGCGCCTGGCGAGTCCCGTGGCGGCAGAGGGGTTGCTTTCATGTACATTGGCAGCGTGAGGACTCGATCCTTAAATTTTTAAGAGTATTTTGGTTGTTGCAAAACAAACTCCAAACCCAGAAACATTTGGTGGATGATGAAGAAAGGAGTGATTCCACTGCTGCACAGTAAAACACAAAGATAACTTACTTGTCTAATGTTAGAAGACTCTCGAAGGACTCAATCCTGGCCATCTCCATCTTTATTAAAACAAAAGAGAGCTGGGTTCAGAGCTACTATACGCACTCTTGGAAAGGACACACACTCCTCATCCTCTCTTTTTTCCAGGCTCACAAGTGGATCAAAAGATCCTGCACTGTTATACTTACTCCACAGCCAAACTTTCATTCACTTCAAGGAGGATTCTCCAGACCTGAGGACAGAGGGCTCAAGGCTGAGAGCTGAGGAAAAAACGTGAATAATTTCATTAGCTGGTTTAGAAAAAGACAGCCGCTTTCTGCAATCATGTCAAAACTAAGAGGAGATGGTCTGAGGTTAAGAAACACATGGGATAATTTTCATACCTAATGTGAAAAATGAGAAATAGAGTAACTTGCTGTAAAAATGTGATATGTGTTCCCTTCCAGCTTTAAAAGGAAATTTTATGAACTCTGTCATCTTTGATTTGCTAAGGCAACTTTGTTTTTATTTTTTTCATTCATAACTTTGTGAGAAAACATAATGAAACCCTTGATGTTTTTATGATCTTGATTAGCGATTTGTTGTATAAACGTTCAGTTATTGAAACATAGAATAAATATTACACTGCAAAATCTGTTGCAACTTATTCAATATCTTTTGGAATTAATAGAAAAAAAATGTTAAGATTGAAAAATGGTCTTAATTTTAATTTTCCATCATTTAATAAAAAACTCAACTGCATGGTCCTTTGTGGTTTTTTTATCACTTATTGCTTATGCTTGTTGTGTCTAACCATATCTTGGACTACATCAAAGGAAGTGTGACCAGCAGGGCGAAGGAGATGATTCTCCCCCTCTACTCTGCTCTTGTGACACCTCATGTGGAGTACTGCATTTAATTCTGGAGTCTTCAGCACAGGAAGGACATAGATCTGTTAGAGTGAGCCCAGAGGAGGGTCATGAAGATGGTCAGAGGGCTGGAGCCCTGCTGTATGAGGACAGGCTGAGAGAATTGGGCTTTTTTAGCCTGGAGAACAGAAAGCTCCAGGGAGACCTTACAGTAGATTTCCACTACTCAAACGGGCCTACAGGAAAGCTGTGGAGTGGATCTTTCTCAGGGGGTGCATGGATAGGATGAGATGTAACAGTTTTAAGATGAAAGAGGGTAAATTAGGATTACCTATTAGCCAGAAATTTTTTACTGTGAGGGTGGTGAGGCACTGGAACAGATTGTCAAGAGAAGTTATGGAAGCCCTATCCCTGGAGGTGTTCAAGGCCAGGTTGGATGAGGTTTAAACAACCTGATGTACTGGAAGGGTGTCTCTGTCTGTGGCTGGGGGGTTGGAACTGGATGATCTTTAAGATCCCTTCCAATCTAAACCATCTATGATTCTGTGACTCTATACATTTGAAGAATACTGTCGTTGCATATTATCTATTTAACATTAAAAACTGATACTATTATTACTAAGTTACTAAGAAAAATAAACCAGTTTACACTTTGATTTCTATCACTCCTTGTGAGAGATTATTCTAGAATAAACATAGCCCTAACACATGTAAACAACACAAGAAATTAATAACAAAATTATTTGGATTTATTTCAGATACTGCATATTTTATGTAAATATATGTGGCTTTCAATTTCAATGATTTTCCAGTAAGTAATAAACTTTGCTGATTAACCTCCTCTTAAATTTAACATTTATACATGTTCTTTCAATTAAATCAAGTGGATTTTCTGGTAAATTAATGCAACAGATCTGTTAAACCAGAGAAGCAGGATCACTTCTTTTGAGTTGGGGTAGCTGTGAGTTTCTACTTAAACTTCAAGGCAATGTGATGCACTATAATATATTGATTTTTAATGTGAAAATGTTGCTAATATGTATTTTTTAATTAATTAATCTATCTTTCCTTCATAAGCACAATGGTAAAACATGAAATCTCATCAGTTGAGCAAAGTTACGTATTTCTGCTCCATGAACCATGGGTTAGTAGTTTTTTGCAGAACTGGATTTTTTCCCTACCAGCAGTAATTACCCAGTATTTTCCTGGAGTCATGAATAGAGTATCGTTTATAGAAACAGAGTCCTTTTAGGTGCATAATTTTCAGAATATAACATTTTCCTCTTGTGATCGTCCTGATATACATTTGACTTCTAAAAGGTTGTTGGCACTGGCCTCTGTGGAGACTTTGGACCCAGTTCCAAAGATATAGGTGTGCAGGTCATGATATGGAAAAAGCCTTGCCTTGACATAAAGGAGGACACAACAGCACATTTGATGCCCTTCCTTACCCAAGAACCAGGAGCAAACCTGGGGGTCAACCAGAGGGACTGTGGGAATCAGCCTCCTCTCAATCCAAATGTCTCACGTTAAGGTTGTGTTCAGAGAAGCCCACTGTTCCACTGTTGTGCACCCTTGGAGACAACATCGGCTCCTTTTCCACGCAAGATCTAGGAGGAAGTGGGTAGTCGTGGTGGCATGGTGTGGGCATCTCTCCCTTTTGGGGGTTGCTAGCACAGATTGGGGCTCTGAGGCCTGTGGGAGAGATTTCTTTGCTCTGACTGTGTCAGGTATCAGTGCACAATTGAGTATTTAACATGAGTGCCAGGTTTCTGGATTTTATCTCTTAACAAGGCACAGGCTTTCCTTGGGGGACAGTGAATCATCACATTTCTCGAGCACAAGCTCGCAACCAGCAGCACCTATTTTAGGGATTGTGTTGGCCAGGAGTCTGCATGAGGTGACATTAGCTCTTATTACACGAGTCAAGCACTAAAATCTATTAACTCAGATATAACAGTTTCGGTTTCTTTTGTTTATTTTTTATTTTGATTCAATTGGATTTGCTGCAAACATTACTCATTGACACTTCCTGCATCTCCACAACGGTTCCTGCAGGACCCTCAGACGTGGAGCATGGCTTGCACCCACTTCAAACACAATGCAAATTCTCATGTATATTTTTCATACTGAGGCTTCATCTAAATTAAATGTGGCAGGCCAGAGAGTATGCAGTATGTATCCTTGGTTCCCTTAGTAGACTGGAAAGAGGACTACAAAGAAAAAAAAAAAAGGAAAAAAAGAAGAAAGAGAGAGGAAGAAAAAAAAATCTGGGTATACAAAAGAGGAAATCAAATTCCAAAAGCTCACAGGAAGCCAGATTCTCCAGACACGAGAAAAGTGACATTATCCAAACCAAATCTTAACGAACCACGGAAATGTGATGAAGAGTAGGGCTGGTATTTTCAGTGAGGCTATAGACATAATGTAAATACAATCAAATTGGGAACACATTCTAGGGATTAAAGAGATCTGCATAGCACTAGAAAGAAGCAGCAGATGTGACTGCTAACAACAAAGAAGGGATTTCTGGCCAAAGCTCAAGATTTTCTTGCACCCAAGCCCATTGTTGCCAATGAATCCAGACACAGTAAATAATTTGTAGTGACTTGTAGACCCAGCTTCTTTTTGTTGTTGTTCATGAACTAACTACCCTTTACCAACATGCTGACTTTTATAAATGAGTTCCTTCAGAGCCGTTGAGCAAACACATAATGCAGATGTACTTCCTTCTAAGCAGTGTCACTGCTCTATTAAATTGAGATGCTATGGTGACTGTGAGATAGGCAATGACAGAAAAGTGCTGATAACTGAAGAAGACCAGAAAGTTCTGAGCTCCAATCAGCAAATTTCCAGCAGAAGAGAGGCAGAAACTCCCATGAAGCTGATCTTCATGCTTCAAAGATGTTCCAGGCATCATGCTTCATGTAAGCCTCTCTTGACGGAGGGGAGGTACCAGATGGGAAAGACACCTTGCCCTAAGAGAGCATCAGTGCTGGGACCTGGATTTGCAAACCTCTGGCTGCTGTCCCGTGGCCCTAGGAAGCTGCTCTGCTCTCCTTGCTGACTGCAAGCCACTGTGTCATCTTAGGCTGAGCCCAAACCACAAGCCCAACCACAATGAAAAAGTAAGATCATTTGTTCTATTTATTACTCAGAATGAAAGGCACACTTTGGCACACAATACTCTTATTTTTGTAAGATCCTGTTCTGTCAAACAAAAGGGGCAAATAAAGGAATCTATTTTAAATATAGATTCGCATCGCCTTTTCAAAGTCTTAAAGTCTACTTTCAAGCATTTCTATTAATGACCCAGGATACTAAACAATTTTTAGTATCTTATTACAAAAGATTTTCAGCTTGCTTTTAACAAAAGGAAAAGTTGCTTTAATATATGAAGCCTGAAAAACTGCCAAATATAAAAGAACATCACTCTTATTTTTTTAATTATTTGAAATGCTTCTGAATTCCCAGCATAGCTATTGGAATCCAAGGTTATGATCTAAGAGAAAAGATATGTTCATTTAATTAAAGTAGCCTTTTACATTTTTTTTTTAAAAGTTACTTTTATAATGGCCGTATGGCTGTTTATGAGCTTTGGGAGGACAAGAAACTCTGGGGATTGGTAATGACATACAGATAGCCATATGTTCCTCTCACCTTTGCTGTTTTCCCAGGGACTGATTCCTCATTGCTTGTGCCAGTAAGAAGTAATAAGAGATCATCATTTATTTGGTATTTAATAAGAGATTAGTTTAGCACTTTCATCCCAGCTTCAAAGAGACAATCATCTTCAGAGCAACACTCTGGTCACTCTTTGGGAACAGTATATTTCTGCCACAGGCTGCCAGATGGCCACTCAGCCCCATCAGCACCAAGCGCTCTTACGTGGAGTTTATTTTTTACCTACTATTTTGTTAAAGTAAATTAAAAGCTAAATAAAAACACCAAAATAAGCAACAACGTGAAGATATTCATACAAATGGAGAAACAGTTTGATTTTCTTCTCTTACTCAAAAGTTAAACTATGCTGACCTCCCTGAGAGCCACAGATGTACTTACAAGGCCTGGTTCCGTGACTAATTACCAGAATGCTGTCTATGATGCAGCCTATTTTTAAATAACTTCCCTTCCATCTTTGAAATCAAAGAGAGAGTATGTGATGTAAAGAACAGCCTAGGTCCAGATAAAGTTTTAAAACTACTAGAGAGGAAGTAAAAAAACAAGTAAAGGAAGACAAAAATGGTCTAGCAGCCAAGATAAGGCTTGTAAATCCTCCAGTCTGAGGGCTGAGGAGTCGTCAGAGTGTGAGCCATGCACATATCGTGGGCCACTAAGGCCAATCAGGCCTTGAGTGAACTCAGACTGACTACAGCATTTTTGGTACTGGCCGCTGCTTTGTTATGTTGTTGCCTCAGTGAAAGCCTAACCAAATCCTCACTGTAATGAAAGAAAACCTTCAGGAATGGGGGTGGAAATACAGCAAAGATGAAAAAAAGCTTTGATTGGAACTATCTGGGATGAGAAGCACATCAGGGTCAAAGCTGGAGCATCAAATGTTGTGTCTATAGCGTCTTGTTCACTACAGGCTTGAGTCAGCCTCACCGGTGACACACACAGTCATCCCTACTGGTGCAGAAAGAGTGATTCACCTTGCATGTGGAAGCAGCACGGATGCAGCTAATGCAAACCTCCTGTGCAGGGGGACTGAAGTGCAGGCTACGGACAGCACATGCACAACTGCAGGCACTGAGCTGCCTGTCCTCCTTGTACCTGAACTGCACTACCACCTCCAGGAGTTGTCACTCCTCAAAAAAAACCTGATTTTGTAGCAGAATAATATTTTTTCTTGGTCTGTGAGGCATCCCAGATGTCACATTTTCTTCGTATTTCCATGCTTCAGTAACATATAGTGTTGGGGGAAAAATGCAAACTCAAGGCAGAAGACTCTCTAAACCCACCATTGCTCTCCTTAACTGGTACCATTGCAACTGTTCACAGAAAAGAAGCGAGGAATGTCTCAGATGGAGATGGAACAGCCAGAGCAGACTGCAAAATAAGACACTTCTTGAATGTAAGCAGGTTTACTTTCTCTCAACAGTCTTATCGTCTCTTTCTATTCTAAATAGAGCACCTGGTGCAAGCCTGGCGTGCAGATGGCCCTGCAATGGTGAACAAAACGCACAGCCCTCTCAATCTGGAAGGCAGCTGTTTTGGTTTCTTTTTGCCAGGCTGCCAGCTCAGGATTGTTTTTACTTTCCTTTCCCCTTTTCTGCTCCCTCTGTACTCAGCCCTACCCTCCGCAATGAAAATTGGAAGAGCAGATGTATAATCTGGGAATTTTTCCACATTCATCTTTTTAAAGAGGAAGGTGGATAAGCTAACTCAGCTCTTTAAGGTCCCAGTTCGGAAAAAGCATTTTAAGCACATGCTTAAGTCCTGTTGATTTAGGAAAGGCAAGAAAGGCTGGTGATTTCATAGGTCTTAAACACATGCTTATGTGTCCTTCTTGACGAGCAATATGTACCTGAACAGTGGCTCAGTTATGCCAATGCAGAAAGCACAAAAACTAGTGTTCACTGAAAAATGCACAAACTGAGTAATGCCCCAGTTTAGCCCTTTACAATGATCACAGTTTCATTGATTTTTAAGGTCAAAGAAATGTGCTGACTCTAGAGTCTCATTAGCATAGGGGCACTCAAAATCAAAATCAAATATTTAAATCCTAGTCACCCCTGAATCCTCCAAGCTCTTCCTCTGTCAATAAACACCTGCAGCCCTTAACCCTCAATAAAAATGTTGATATCTTTACCTGTGCAGGCACATTTGAATTTTAGGAAAAAGAAAATAAAAATAGCTAAGGATTCCTCACTAAGGAGAGTTTCCGACAGATGTTGAGATAAAATATTTTCCCAGCGGCTGCAATAACACAGGGAAATATAGTATAGCATAGGGAATTTTGCTGGTCAGTCAACTATGCCTAGAAATGAGCAGAAAACTGGTGTGAGCTGCTCTCTGGGAGGACTAAGTGAGCTGTGTGCAACACAATGGTTGTACCTCTCATATGTGGGGTTTTGTGCTTTGTTTTGTCTCCCTGCCAGCACCCACGCACAGCCTTATCCTCAATGCTCTAGCAATCCCTGTTGTTATTGCTTCTCTGCTGAGATGGAGAACATCAAAAAGTGGGGATCCCTTTGGACCCTAATTCTCCAGAGGGCACAATGAGGAGCGAGGCTGACTTTTCTGTCCCCAGCTGTCTGTGGTCATGGCCTCTCGTCTCGTCATCAATGACTAGAAGCACTTTGCATTTCCCTGCCTGGAAATACCTTCCAGTGCCCCAGTGCCTGAGAGTGAACTAAAGGTGGGTAAACTGCCCCAACCCAAGGAGCTGCCATCATTATTCCCACATGCCTGTCACTGCCTGTGCCCTGTGGTCGCCATATCTGTTGCCACCTGAGCTCCAAGGCCCAGGATCCTCATGGCATGGTGTGAATCCACTATCTACATCAGCTGCATTTAATGAAAGTAGGTAGAATTCTCACCCTGGTATTGTTGCTGTGGTCTCCCAAAATGCCTGAGAAGCAGAGCAAACAAGGGAAGCAGAGCTAGCTCCTGGGGCTAATGAGCAATCATCACTGCTGTCTTCAGGGTCCTCTTCCCAGGGAAGAAGCCTTTCAGCCTTCAAAACTATCATGCCACAGGTCAACGAACACAGAGACACAAATAATAGAGATTTGGCTTTTGTCAGGAGCCTGTCGACTTATGATTTCTGCTGTGAGGGTCTCTGTCTGACTTTGGGTTTGCTTTATACCATCTTTGAGGAAGATCTGAGGAGAGAGATAGCTGGAGGGCCGAGGCTCACCTCTGCACTCTTGGTACGCTGAAGTTAGGTATCAACAGGCACAAGTCAGACCAAGGAGAGGAAGAAGAGAACAGGCTGGAGAAATTAATGAGGAAACAGTTTTAGCTTGTCTTTTCCCTTAATTGTGGCTTGTGGCAGATTAGCAGAGATCAGGTTTCATTGCAGCTGTCTATACTGTACTTGACCTGTTCAGAAAGAAAGAATTTGGTCCCCAAGCCTGGAAGTCAGACACTCTCACCTAACTCAGATTTCTCTTAAATAATTTTAATTAAACAAGGAAAAAAGTGAACAGACAGTTATGAATAATGAAGTGAAAATGGGCTATGAATACAATAAGAACTAATTAAACAGTGAGGGTAAGACCATGTTGACTTATTTCCCTTTTTTCTTTTTTTTTTTTTGTCAGACTTTTAAATGAAATACATATGCATTAGGTCTAAGGAGGGATTTAAATCTGCTGCACATACTTTCCTTCAGAGCACAATGCATGACAGATGTTAGTCACATCACTCAATGTACTACTGCACAAGATTTCAGACACTAGTGAACAGTTCAAGTGCGGGAACCCATGTGGAAGGGCACAGGAAATGATTCTGAAGTAGTACATTTTGCTTTCTGTTATGGATGTGCTTGCACAAGTGTACACTGAACCAATGGCACAGCAAGTACCGTGAAGTGAAATCATTCCCAAATGCTAAGATGCTTCAGCCTGTCCTAATAAAAGTATCTGCATTTTCCTAGCATGTTACTACTGAAGATGTGCAAATAACAATAGCAATATATTGCACCACAATGAAAATGAAATCACTGGCAAAGGGCCATCCCACAGACCACCTGCAGATTATATATCATTTGTTTTCAGAAGAGATGGAGCAGAGGGGAAAGGGGATTATTTTATTCCATAGAAACTGAAGTGCCAAGCTGTAAGTGATACAGGCAATATTCATTCCTTGCTCCCAAAGAGAGGAGCAAGGGCCAGCTACAGAAAATTAGAAGGTTTTACTGAAGGCCTTCCTGGATTATTTCCTCCATAGATTCTTTAGAGCTGGTTTTGAGGCAAAGGACAACGAGAGCCCTGAAAAAGGTGATCCATACCATAGCCTCTGCCTCCCAGTAAAGGAGGCACTGTGAATCCCATCCTTTCATTAGCACTAATAGACTTCCACCCACATGGAAATGGGTGACTTAGCATCCCCAAAATGTTATTGAGAACTGGCGACCTCCCTCTAAACTTGAGAACGACTCCAGGCTCCCCAGGTTCTGCAAAACATCCCTCCAATTACCCCAACCCATGTTCGCTGCTTGTCCACACTGTCCTCGAGTTTATCATCCCCAGCAGAAAAAGTCATGGAGCTGGAAGGTCTGTTAACACCCAAACAAACCATATTTTTCCAATTGTCTTATGGAGTGGATGTGTGATGTGGTTGCTGTGGAGACTGTTGGAGCTGCTGCAGTATATCTGAGAAAGGATCACATACATTCCTTGCTTCTTACACATTTCCCTAAACAAGCACCATGGAGAGAGAGGAGACAGAGGTAGGTGGATCTTTGATTCAAGCCACCACAGCAGGTTTTATGCTCCTGTGAGAGCAGGGGGCTACATCTGATACCTGGAAAGCCCCTTTGAGCTTGTGCTCCAGTCTCCTTCCTCTACCCTCTGTTTAGGGAGTTTCACTTCCATGTAGGAACCTTTGAAGGTTCTTTGATAAGCTCTGTTCAGAGAGCTGCAAAATTCACTGACCCAGTCTCGGCCCATCTATGCAAAAAAAAGAGTGTTTTCCTCAAAATGGAAGAGCTGTATTTTCACAGAGCTCATTTGCACACAGAAAGTCTTATTTATGAACCTACTACATGCAGTGAAAATGTGCCCTTTTTGTGAATAAAGCCCCAACTGTCTTCTAACATTGCTAGCACACTGACATCATTCTGCAAACATTTTCACGTAATACAGTCTCTGACAAGCTTTGTTTCCACTTGGGTCAAATTACATGGAAAAATCACACTTTTCCCATTAAAGAATAATTTTCTCTTTAAGCAGTTTCCAAGGTACTCCACCCCACAAACTTCCAGTCAGAGCTGGCTCACTTTGCTTGGCCATGTTGGATGGGCAGAACACTGGCAGTTCTCAGTGCCAGAACAGGTGGGAGCCAGGCAGATGCACTCAGTACAATATTAACCAAGACTACAATTGCATAAGTACTTCCAGCTCTGACCGCCATCTCCAGCTGACAGAGGTTAGAAAGTCATGCAACCTAATGAACAAATAGTGTGTGGTGATTTACAAAGCAACACTTTTACTCAGAATCACGAAATCACAGAATAATTCGGACTGGAACAGACCTTAAAAATCATCAAGTCCAACCATAAATCTAACGCTTTCAAGTCCACCACTAAACCATGTCCCTAAGTGCCACATCTACACCTCTTTTAAATAGCTCCCTGAATTTACTCAGAGATTTAAATCCAGGTAAGTCTTGCACAGGGGTCATTTGAATAAGTAAAAGCATCCTAAACTGCCGGGTGAGGTCCGTATTTGCCGATAAATGTTGGATGCTCTGTATTTTCTAACAGCACAAAACCAGCTCACAGAGGCTCATTGGTGCCACAAATGAACCGAGAGGAACAATTTTTCCTACAGACAAAGGTGTCATAAATCTGAGTGGAAAAAAGTGGTTTGAAGATGAAGTAATTGCTAACCGTTGTCATGTTAATTATCTTTGGGTAGATTTTCAGAAAGAGTGAAACCTAACTTTTGTGGCTGTGGGTTGGACTGCATATTAGGCTGCAAAATAGAGCTACAAGAAGAGAATAAACCAGTCTGTGCAAGTTTTGGAAAGGTAACCAAAAAAAAGCACACACCAAAACCCACCAAACCCCATGACTATAAATTCAATCCTTGCATGTTATCTTCTCTGCAGGAAAAAATTGTTTTCAAGGAGTTTTGGCTTGATTATTTTTAGTATGGGTAATGACCTTAATGTCACTTCCTCTATGAAATTTGTACTTTGACACCTTTGTACTTGATTCACTTCCTGAATTACTGAATGATGCTAAAGTGTTTTGTAAGTGAAAAGGCAAAGTTCAAGCACCACCCACATGCAAACTTGTGGCTTTCAAAAAAGCCATAAATGTTGACTCTTCAGTTGCACTAAGACGTATTTTGCTTTTAGAAATAATTTGCTTCTATTAGCTGTTATAACTTGAAAAGTTGCTATTTTTTTAAAAAAAGCTTCAAAAAGTAATACATAATGTTTTCATAGTCGTTTTTTTTTCTAACTTAAAATATTTTTTACTATTTCTGTAGAAAACAGTTAACAAATAAAGAAAATGCAGCACAGATAGAGTGAAGTGGTCCCTCACTGGACTGATGGAGAGGCAGGGAGAGCACCTATGGCTTCAGAGGCTCAGTACAGTTCTTCAGCTTAAGCTGAGCAAAGTCGTTATGACCAGCATTTTTACAGGTTAGATGACAACATGAAAGGAGTTGAGATCCCTCATAAATTTATTTGTTTAGCCCATACATCTTATGAAATGTGGAAGAAATGTCAGCTCAATATGGATTTCTTCAAACAAGAAAAAGCACTACAATAGTAGCAGTGTATGCCATTCAGCCAAATGATTTTTTTTTTGTTTGTCTCCATTCCTTTCTGCACATTGCTTGTATTTGCATCCCTACTCGTATAGCTAAATATCCTCCTGGGTAATAGGTATGTAATTTCTCTTTTACTTTTCATGGTACCAGCATTTAGAAGTGAGAATATTCATGTACTCCTCTGCTTAATAAATAATTATTCTAAGATAGTTTCACTAGCTACTGCACTAAAACTTGTTCACTAAGAATTACCAATACAGATGGTTGCAGTGTTGCTGCATAAACACATAACATAGACTTTTTGTGTCCTGCTTGGCTTAAAAAAGCCCCAGAAGTCACAGAAAAGGGATGAACAACATGTATACTGCATAGAAGCACAAGGGGAAGAACCAGAACAATTCTTTATTTATTTGTAATGAAAAATCACTATATTGTTTTAAATTATTTGGGTTATATAGAGGCAGAAGGAGAAAGGGAGGTGGGAGAGGGATGGGAGGAAGGTGGAAAGGGAGGAAAGAGGGAAGGAGGAAGGAAGGAAAAGGGATGGAGGAAGAGAAGGAGGGAGTAGTTAAAGATTAGCCCCTAAATCTGATCAAAGCATGGGCTTTCTAGGCACCACAGCAGAGATCTAAAGAGGCATGAGGAATGTGAATTTGCTGTGATGTTAAATGGCTTCCAGAACTGACCCTTGTCCAGCAGCATCAAGCATGCGCAGAGCAGGTGTGCAACTGCCCGCACACATGTGTGGAAATAGGCCCTAAGAAGTCTATGTTTGAAATGAAAAGGTTAATGAAAGGGATCTGTGGCCTATCTAGCTGTCTTGCTGTTGATGGGTACTCATTCTTGTATCTTCAGTCTATATCCAGCCTTGCACTGAATAATCGCATTGCTTTATAGAAAAATCACAGATATTTACTGGAGTTTTGCTAGCACACATTGGAAAAAGCCTTTAGTTAAAGCAGGCCTGTTCATCTAAGTAATCATTTCAGACCTAAGTTCCTTCAGGACTCCGTATCTCTCAGAGTTATAGTAAGCATTTATATTCAGCACAGAGAGACATTAAAAAAATCATATATAGATATAAGACAATCAATTAAAGGTCCTTCTAAAGTTACTGAACATCTTTGGATGCAAATTTGCATGATCCATTTTGTATGGCTGCTCTTGGGTGAAATCAATCACTCCTTAAAAGTGCTTATTTCTTTCCAGTTTCTTTAAAGGAACTCTAAAAGGGTAAGTCAGATTTAGAAATTTACGTTATAGATGTTTGCAGCTGGATCCCAACCTTAACATAGGTTGCGTTGATAACATGCTTTCTTGACTGAGTTGAGTAGATGGTAGTGTCTTGAAGGTCCTGGTTCCTTAAGCTTATTCTAAGCATGCTTATCAGCTACTGACAGCAATGAGTTTGGCTTATAAAATGTAGGAGTGGTTGCAGAGGCTTATTTTTTCATAACATGGCAGTCGGAGGTCTTGGTCTGGAACTGGGCGATGCAGTGCCTGGTACACTTGTAGTCTGAGAGGGTCAACCCTCTTCCAAGGATGCCCCAAACACCAGTCTAATGGGACAATATCCACCCAGCTTCCAGCTGAAACTTAGCTGTACTGCAGTTATGGACATAAAACACATTTTCTTCCGCAAATTGACAGGAGCGTGCTGGCTTTAGCAGTCTGGTGATAACCAAGGGGAAACAGAGGAATCTCTCTTCTTCAATCAGGTACATATCTAATGTAAAATGAATCCATATACATTGTGACAAGGGGAAGAGATAAGTTCCCAGCCTTCCTCAACTCACACCTAACTGCAAGACTAAGGCTAAATTTGCTTTGTTTCTCCTCCCCAACATGTTTGACATTCCTGGCTGCCCCCACCTCACTTTGGCTTGAACCCTTAGTCACAGACAGGATGGGTATTTGGGCACAGATCAGCAGCACTGTATGGGACAACCCCCTCCTCCCTGCTCTCCCAAGCCCTAGTGCAAGCCGAGCCCCACAGCAGGGTGAGCACAAGTGTCTAAAGCAGGAGTCCACGCCCAGGACAGTATCTTAGCAAAAAGAAAACAAACGAAAATAATCCTTGTGGTATGAGTTTTCATGTGCTGCTGAGTTGCCACACATCTCTGTATGCTTTGAATTCTTGAGAGGCAGTGCAGCCCTGAAAGCCACAACCTGCCTTTCGGCTGGCCTGGGTCAGCAGCAGCTCTGTGAGGCCAAATTTGCCAGTCCCAGTGCAAGTACCCCATCCACCCCCAGAGACATTTGGTTAGCTCAGTATTGTGGTGACTTTTGCTTTCAGAGACAGCAATATCTTCCAGTGGTGGTATGTACAACACCCTTTTTGCTCTCACCCAACACACACATATGGGTGCTCATGTGTTGCTTTCTCATCCTCTCTCCTGTGCTGTAGGTATCAAGAAATCACCTCCTCCTGGCAGTGATCCTGGGCAGACTGATAGACTCATGCTATATGAGCACCTTCTTGCCTACAAGGCTGTGGGGGCTACCAGAGGTGCCCCCAGGATGCAGCAGGCTGTGTGTGGCTCTGGTGGTCCACTTCCAGCAGTGATACACCACTGTCCCAAATTCGCCCTGTTCAGTCAGTCTCAGACAGTGCTGTGCTTGGAGAATCCAAGCCTTGCCCAAGCTTGCTTTCAGTAGACACCAGGTCTTCCTTAGCAAGTAAAAGCATCTTCTCACCTTTCTACTACAACCCTTCCACTGTTTTAGAAGGAAACATTTCTCAATAAGAAGCCCCCAAAAGGTGTGCAACATGATGTGGTCCCATGTGAGCAGGATTTCCTGCTAAACCTTTGAACATTGCTCAAGAATTGTTTAGACTAATTTTCTTTATCGCAAGTAATGTGAACTCTTCCAGTTGTGATTACTTACAAATAAGTTTCATGACTAACTTGACAAATAACTCCAGACTTGAATTCCTCTGCTGGAATTTTTATTTAAAACCACACCATTCTGTACTAGTTGTTATCCAAAGCAAAGGACAAACAATCTCTTTGGCAACAGATAGCAAAGAGCTCTTCGTTCTCATTAAGGAACAAAATGGATTTCTAACCTGTGGTCTCAAATTCAGTTATGTTAAATACATGGATGAAATTTTATCCCTACAAAGATCAATGGGAATCCCAGTTGCCAATGTCAAAGGGTTGAGATTTAATCCAAGGTGAAAATTATGTTTTCTGGGGGGAATTCTAAATTAACAGTGCTGTAAAGCAACTCTGCAATTTCTCATTGAACAGAGAATTTCCTAAAGAGAATTCTCTTCATTTTCATTTAACTATGTATATCAATAATGAATATAAGACTAGCAGTCTAGTCCCATGATACTGAATAAGTTACTACCCACTAGATCATAAATCACGTGTTTTCATAATTTGGCCTTTTACAAGTCAAGCCTCAGTCCAGAATCTGCTTTTTCCCAGTGCAGTCATTGCAGTTAAGCGAACACTTGGAAAACACACAAGTTTTCATCTATTTATCAGTTTCTTTTAAAACAGCTGTTTGTATCTGTAGTAAAAAAGGAAGATGCAAAATGTTCTTGGAATGTATTCAAAATGTGAAAACTATCATAGTAACAATGGGAACAACATAAAACCTCATGGAGGAGATCCAACTTCTTTTTTCATTGGCTCTCAGGACACGGATGCCAATGAAAAAGAGACTCCCAGGAGGACATTTTGATAGTGCAAGGTGGGAGCATCTTTTCTTGGCTGAGGGTCGACTGCACACGGAGAAGCCAGAACATCTGGTAGTTTGTGCCCAGCTCTGTCCTTGCATATAAACACCGTCCTGCGAGTTGGTCTCCCTTACTTGTTAGGCACAAGTAACCTGTGCTGGATTCCTCAAATGCTGGTTTTGTGGAGGGATTTGCTGCTAGGTAAAAGCCCGTGCTTAGAAAATTATGCTTCTAATATTCATATTCCTGAGGGAGGCTGGGCCAGATCTTACTTGGAAGCTAGCACTGACCTGAGCTTACCAAAATGTACCCGTCGGGGGACAGGGGGTCACTCTGGAGAGTTTCCACCTTTTGTTACACACAGAACAGGAATTTCACCCTGCTCAGATAGACAACTAAGGGCCAGAATCTCTCTGAGGTTATGGCTGGTGAGCCCCCTGTGCTGTGCGGCAGATGGCTCTTCCCACATCGCAAGGAAGTCTGGCTTGATGGTCCAAGCCTGATGCTGCTCCAACTGAATGCCATGTGCTGACTTCTTCACCCACTCCATTCAAAGCTGAGGTGACTGGGCATGCAACCCCAGGCAGAGTACTGGAGGGTGCAGCATTTCCACCCGTGCAAATGGCAGGGTAAGGACTAAACCAAAGAGTCAGCTCACTTGGAAGCCGTGCCTCTGACTTCATTCCAAACAGATATGTACAACCATAATATCATACTTAGAAATAGATTTGAGTGTCCACAGCCATTTTTAGATGCAACAAACTAATAAGAGGCATAAAAGCTGGAATCAGGTACTATTCACATTTCCAAGATAAACATCTTAAAATACATTATGATCAAAATAAAGCAGACAAAGTTACTAGCGAGTTTTCCAAGAGTATGTGGTTTGTTTCAAAGTTCCATTAATATTTTCCGTTTTGTTTTAGTGCCAGCCTGCAAAGCAAAAATATCCCAAGAGATAAAATAAAGGTATCACAGTATCACAGTGTCATAAGGTTGGAAAGGACCTCTGAGATCATCAAGTCCAACCTATAACCCAACACTAACACCAACACCCAGACTAACACCTACCATCATCTAAAACATGGCACTCAGTGCCTCATCCAGTCTCCCCTTAAACACCTCCAGAGTCTGCAACTGCACCACCTCCCTGGGCAGCGCATTCCAACGGCCAATCACCCTTTCAGTGAAGAACTTTTCCCTCACATCAAGCCTAAACTTTCCCTGATGAAGCTTGAGTCCATGCCCTCTAGTTCTGTCACTGGTCACCTGAGGTACATACTCAAAGGAAGAATAAACCCCTATTTATCTATTGCAAGGCATTTGGCCACAATGAAGTAAGAGGGATGAAGAACGGAAAGTTGTTGATGTGTCCAGAAGACTGAGATTATTCTATGGAACATAGCACAAAGTTTAGTGCTATCTGTAAAAAATGAAAAAAAATGGTTGGCTTGTGGGAGAAGGAAACCAACTACCCAGAAGACAGAGCAAGACTCACTGTCGCAGGAATGACACTCCAAGTTAACCCATCTATGTTAACTGGTGTGCAACCATGCACTTGGGCACGAGACCAAGATATTTACTCCTCACATTTACAGAACTCTCTCTCCTTCTCCTCTGTAAAAAAATGTAGCATCCACAGTAAAAAAACAACATCTGCAAAATAAGATACTAGAGGAAGAGAATATCCTTAATTTTTTTATTCTGTGTGCCAGCAGGTAATTATCATATACAACTCCCAGAGGAGCCTAGGAAGTGACTTGCACCTCGCAGTAACATCAGCAGTCTCAGTCAATCTAACTCAGGAGAAATAAGAGCTGCACAGTTGAGGCACAAAATAAAAGACATCAGCAGATTACGGAAGTCCTATTGAGAAGCATTCTGTTTCACAAGGCTCTTGGGAAAACAGCAACCACTTGAATAAGGCTGGTATTAGTTGCAATTCTTACATCTTAGCTTTTTTTAATTTTTTTTTTTTAAATAAATAATTTAATCTGTTTAAGTGTGAATTTAAATCCAGATTGCTGCAGTATTGATCTCCATTTTTATAAGCTTTCACAGAAATAAAAGGAAAGGAATATTTGGGGTTTGGAGTCTTACGAGAACAAAAATAAAGCAAAGGGGAACAAAAATATAGGAAAGGGAAAGCTCAAATTTCATTGAATGACTATTTGTCTTAATATAATATATAATATATAATATATAATATATAATATATAATATATAATATATAATATATAATATATAATATATAATATATAATATATAATTAATATATTATATATAATAATTATATTGTATGTGTACGATTTTTTATAGCTAAATCAACATATTTTATAGCAACACTTAAGAAAGGAGATATGCTGCATACCTTAAACTCTCTCTTATGTAAAATTTCGTATATAAAAATATTATTAGAGTTCATGTTCAATAATTATGTCAGTTCTGCACGAACGTCTCCCTGCAAGACACGCTCTGCTTTCTGGCTCACACATATGGTACTCAAGAAACAATAAACTAACAAATGAGCTAATAAAATTTGTCCAAATCTGATTTTGCTGTCCCTCTTTTAGATACCACTTATCTCCAACAGGAGCTCCAGCTGAATGACATTATAGC
Source organism: Tapera naevia (assembly GCA_033556795.1). Lineage (NCBI taxonomy): Eukaryota > Metazoa > Chordata > Aves > Cuculiformes > Neomorphidae > Tapera > Tapera naevia. The sequence goes on along the minus strand of JAUMJJ010000172.1, from coordinate 6,931,103 downwards.
TGTAGGCGAACATATACTCTCAGTCTTTGTTGTGGAAGCACACCTGCTGTCCCTGCAGAGGTGTTAGCTGGCTCTTGGCTGCCTGCTAGGAACAGCTAGGATGCCTGAAGGAGTCTCTCCTCTGACAGATCTCACAGGGAGTATCTGGGGAAAAAAAACAACGAGGAGGATTCAAAATGGGTGCGATTTTTTGATGTTTACACTGAACTGAGTACATGCAAACTTTTCTGATAACAAGTCTCAAGCTTTGGCCAGCTATAACAAAATCTCCCCAGCTGAAATTCTGTACTTTCAGGAAAGCAAATGTTCCAGTGCAGATACATCACCTCCCATGGCATGTACTGTACCACTGATCTCAACGCAGCAGCTTTCCAAAGACTTTCTTCCCCAAAACGTAGTTCAAGAAGACCATTTTCAGCTGTGCCCTGATGCTGATCAAGCACACACATCTAAAACCACTGAGCACTGAGTGTTTAAATCAGCTGTAATTTTTGAAGGTTATTTATTAACTTTAACACAGTGTTGATAAACAGAATTATTATGTTAATGCAACGTTTGACTGCTATCCAACTCATTTGATCATAACTCATCACCTGTGTCTCAGGACCATGCAGTGGCAGCTGTGTGATCAAGCCCAAATCCATGAAGTTTTCTATGGCTTTGGGGCTGCAGTGCTGGAGCCTGGAGCTGGCATGATAGGTATCAGCCGATGTTTTCCTGCTGAAGCTTTACTGCATGAGTCATCTCACTGTTCTGGGATGCAGACCTGAAAGAATTGTTTTACAGGCACAGTAGAAAGACTGTAGTAGGTGAATGGACAGTGGGACTGTCAGAGGTTGTTCTTCTGGAACTGGGAAAGTGCATGAAGGGGTCTGAATGTGGCACTTAAGAGTGCCCTCTTAAGAGGGCACCTCTGCCCTTCAGAGCCCTGGATGGATCAGCATTTGTTTTTCCAGGGTGCCTACCGAGCAGGCATCTGAATTAGTTAACGGAAGAACTGCAACACTAATACTGATGTTAAAACGATCAGTGAAAGTTCATCTCCAAGAGTGGTTTTTTTGAGGTGGATTTGTTTCTGACTTTGAATGCATTGTGATATAAATCCCAGTACCTATCTGAGTTATTACTGACTTACACCAGGGTAACAGCAGAATTTTGTCTGAATATACCCTGTCGAGGAGTAATCACAACCTGCTGCTTCCAAACCACAGGTCTCTGACCACTTGAGCTAAAGGAAAATATTAATTCATTTTGATTAATGAAAGGTTCTTGTTCAGGATTAATTTAGACCATGCAAAGCTGAGAAGCTTCCAACCTGACCTCTCAAACACGTCTGAGGGAAGACTTTTGGAGGGGAGTCATTTAGTTTATCTGTAGTGACTATAATTCCTTAGAAATTTTGTATTGTCTCACATACAGTGGTACAAAATATGAACAACTGTGAAAATGAGGTTGTGGATGTATTTGTCCTAGAAAAAAAATCCTACAGCTTTTCAAGTTTTCTGCTTGAACAGCAGTGGCAGCAATGCCTAATCTATATCTGCCACGCATTGGAGATTCGGCAAGCAGAGAATTACTTTTCATATTCGAACTGCAAAATTCTCTCTGGTAATCAGCAATCTTTGGTAAACCTCAATCTGAATTTCAGACTGATTAAAAAAAATCTGAAACCAGGTGGGGTTCTACCTGGTTCCATGTTTTGTCATAAAAACCTTGCACATCTTTACTCAGAAGCACTGGGGAACCCACCATTAGAGGGCACAGTGTTTTCCAGTGGTTCAGGCAGTAAGGTTCTGATCAGCAGCAACTACAACTGCACTGCTTTCTTTCCTTCTTAAAAATATCTGATCTTAAAAAAAATAAGATTACCAATATTTATTGTCAAAAAATATAGGTTTTTTTCCTAGTTCTAACATCTGAGGAAATGGTCTTTTCTAAGCTGATACTTAGCCTACAGGTTTTCTCCATCACCTTCTAGTTCACACCAGTTCATTCAGCTAATAGCCAAGATTTGAGTGTCTGTTTCCACTGACCTGTATCTGGTACCTCTCGGTGGGCAAGGCAGTGTCTCTGCAGCAATAACTGCCTTTTCTAAATTCTCTTAAGGCCAGGATCTTGCTATTTTCCTCTGGTGCCCTCGGATTCTACCTAAAGAATATTGCCAGAAATCCACTCTGGCACCAATTAGGATATTAACACCCTCCTGAGCCATGAATTTTTGATTTCTCTTGCTTCTGCACAAGAATTAACATTTTTATTATGCTGGTTTGCATTCAAAAGATTTTTTTTTTCATTGAAAGGCCAAAGAGGGATGTTTTCACAATATTTTAGGGTATTGAGACATAGATTTCCCTTAATTAATCCAATTCATTCAAATCAGTGACAGGCGTTGAAATCAAAGCCAAGAATTTGATGAGCTTTGGAAACACAGTCAAAAGCACGTCTCTCTTCAGTACTTGCAAGGTAGTCTTTCTCATTTATGGTTAGGAGCACGTTAGATGATATCGCTGAAGAAACATCTATGAAGAGTATGGCTGAGTCCTGTGTCTTAGATGTTCCTTTTTAAGGCCCTTCATAAAGGAGACAGGAAAAAAAAAGGAGAGTTTAAGCCTTCTTATCCCTGCTAATGTGCATTAGCACTGCTACAAAAATGGAATATATTTTGCAAAGTGAATAATGACGACATTTTTTTATGAGACTAAAGGAGAGAGATCACTAGCTGTTCTCCAAAAAAATTTCCTTAAGAATGGTTACCCAAGTCTGAGCCCTCTTGCGGAATTGACTTTTGTAGTATTTTCTAGGCTGTGGCATAGCTATACCTCCTCCACACCACAGGCCAATTCATAGTGTGGATTGTGCAACATCTCCTGGGCTGGAAGGGGAGGCAAGGATATCAGAATGGAGAGGTGGGTGAGTAGGACTGTATGTAGTCTCCATTTCATTCCATGCACTAAGGTCCTCGCCGTGCTTCTTGGATGTGCAATCAGACCCCTTGTCCTTGTATGTGTACCATTTGGTGTCTGAAGCAGCCCTAAAACGTCCCAGACAAGTGTCCCACCCACAAACCAAATTCAGTATTTTAAGTTCCTCGCCTCATATTTATCACTCTCCTTGCAGCAGGGGGCAAGTGGCAAGTGTTGTGACTTGATGTTTGGACAGAAAACCACTATGACTGACTCCTGTCTGTATGATACAATCATCCACAGTGTGCAATAGTGTCAAATAAATACTTCCTGTGGTCCTCTAGGACCTACCTAAAACACTCGTATTTCTTCCTCCTCTTTTTATCACAAATACTATAAAGTGCAGTAAAAAAAGACTGAAATAAATTCAGCCTACTTGTTTTGGTTGGTTTTTTTTTTATTCCTAGCATATAGAAAAATTAGTTCTAAGTAAAGGCATTATTTGGTTATCAACAAGTTATCTGGGTGTCATTACAGGTAATGCTGTAAACTTGGTGTCTCAGAAACAGAAGCCTTAGTCCTGTTCAGGTTTGAAAGTGGTTTATAGGGCGTCTTTGTTGAATAGTTCCTCAGCCTGTGGTACATAATTTTTACTAATGAAGATGAAGATGTCATCCATGGAGCATCTGTACTGTTGGCCTAGTAATAAGTTTGCTTAGAAAATATTATCTTCCCTTTTCATCATAGAGATTTAATCAGCTAATGGAAGAAATGGGGCTATAGCTACATCCTCAGTAAACTGATTATTGTTTTGCCCATTGTGCTGGGCCTGTGGAGAAGTGATGCACAGACAACACTTCCAACAATTTCCTCTGTACTTTAACATTAAAATGAAATAATCCAGGACAACGCCAACATAAAAATGTACTTATCAAAAAAAAATGTTGAAAAAAAATGTTATGCTATACTTGTCCAACTAAAATGCGAGATTAAACAACAGAAGCCCGGTCTACCAAGGCAATTTTTACATCTTCTGCTATTTATATCAATATTTATTTCCTTTCCTGTTGACTTAAGCAAAAGTCTCTTCTACTCTCCAAAGCACAACGCGTGCCTCAAAACCCCCCTTCCGCCCCAAACTGTTACTGAAATGGAGAAATAGAGGACAGAAACCAGCGTGTACCGCATTTGTGATTTGTACCACAGCATGGGAACAAAGAACGGGACCAGAAGTCCCATATAAAAGTGGGGATTGAGTTAAATTGCCAACATAGTGCCCACCACTTCATAAACATGCAACCCAGTTGCCACAGTGCATGCCACGTGTACTCAATGCTAGTACCTGGCCGTTCTTATTTTTCTGCACCGGGGACTGAGGTTATGTAAGATAAGAAAGCGTTACGGTTCAGCAGGTTCTTCACTCAGATCATTGATGATGCTACTTTCAGCTTTAACTCCCTGAGCTGTAGCATATCAGCCAGTTTATTTAAAGCAGAAGTCTCGAAGTGATCTCTGGTTTCTGCAATCTAGTCCAAGCTCCCTTACACTGCTGCCTTGGGTAAGGCAGTTGAACGGCTCCACAACCACCTCACAGGTAACACCAAACTGCCACCTCCGGAGGCAAGGGGAAAAAGCGGGAAATCCTACTGATATTTCAATTTCACCAGCCATTGCCAGCACTGATCCTGGATAAGAAGTAAATCCGTGCTTCACAGTCCTTCATAACAAGGTAACAGAAATTTCATGACCTTCTGAAAGCAACTCATTCTGCATGCTGTGCCTGCCCAGAGCACATGGAAACTTTGTGACAGTGATATATTAAAGAACTGAACCATCATGAATAAATGACAGTACACCTACCTTCTGAAGTCCCCATGGCTTCTAAATATTCTAGACTGCTAAAATTCCGTCATTTTCTACAGGATTAAGGCAAATTTCTCTTGCATTTCTCTCCCTTATACCGTTTACCAAAGAAAAATATTTGAAACTTACTGGTCTGATATTAGTCTTTGGTTCAGGATTGTTTTGCCATTCTTCTTGTTTTTCATGTCAGACTGCTGAAACCTAGTTTAAGGGGAAGAGAAGGAAAGAGGAGACAAAGCACAGCAGAAAGCCTGACAGGCATAAATTTTCTTTCCAGCATGTCTGTGCTTGCAATCAGCAGCCAAAAAGTTCTGCTATGATCATCAAGAGATGATGCCTATCAATCAGTCTTTAAACACTGCACGTTAGTTTCTCTTATTGAGGATGTAACTGAATCTACAATTCCCTGAAGGCTATTTTTATTCCATTTTGCAGCCAAAGGAGAAATAGGGGAAGTTCTTCTGCTTTCCAAAACATTAAGTAGTATGGATCAAAGGGATTAGTCTCATGGCCTAAAAAAGTTATTTTTTAGAGCCATAATAGAATCTATACTGCTTTTTTTTTTCATGGAATTTTTTAAGACCTAAATCAAGTCACATAGTATTGATTGTAGAATATATTTGCAGATGTCCCCCCTCAGTATAAAGAGACTCGCTTTCTAAGTGTTTTATTTTCTGGTTCTGTAGGATTTCACACAGTCAATAGGGTGTATGCAAAATACATTACATTATTCTCTGAGTTTAGATTTTTTCCAGACAACACATGTTACTTTTATGATGTCCTGAATGGAATGACGGGGTAAATTGCTCTGATTTATACTCTATTACAACCAGTGATACTGCTGTCACGACTGCTGTTCTTTCTCATTACACAACATCACATGCTCTCTTACCTAGCAATGAAATAACTTAAAGTGTTCCCAAATACCAGCAACACAGGTCGATTCCCATCATGCGTCTTGCTTGCTCACCCTGGGAACTTTTCCATTTTAGACCTCGGTCTACAGTTTCTCTTATGGATGGTTTCCATTCCATTGCCTTATCTGGGATATACACGGTACCCCATTCTTCATTTTAGATGTATTGTTTGGAGACAAGCACCCAAACAATAAATCACAGGCTAGGGTATTTTTAGGCCACATTTCCGAATCAATATTGAGACTATTTTTGAAGAACCTGCACAAGGAACTTATTGTGTGCATACAAAAATAAATGACACAATTCAATGGTTTAATACTATCTGCCAAGTTAAACTACTGCAGAGCAGCTGTGTACATTTAAAATGATCCCTGGCACTTCTGAAGAGTTCATAAATCAGCAGCAACATACTTTCTTCCAATTAAGAGAGTTAAAGGAAAAATTCAGAAATTAAAGTGTCTAGGACATAAATGACATCTCTATACACTTGTGAATGTGAATATGAAAAAAACAAAGCAATATTCTTCACATTTTTTGGTTTATAATAATTTTGAATGTCCATTTTTTTAAGTGTTTCAGTTATTGTCAAAAATATTGTTATAAGGAAGCTTACTCAAAGCCAGCCAGAGATGTTAATCCAAATCTAACAAAGAAATGAAAGACAGTCATCAATCAAACCACAGAAGTACCTCATCAACACCTCAAACTACAGGTCCCTCCACTCACTCTGTAAGCAATCACTAAAATACTGATTATTGCTCTAAAGAACCAGACTGTTGGTTCCACATTCTCAACTTTCCTGCCGGTTTGCTGACATCAACAGCAACCACCACACTACTGTTCAGGGATTGTTTGCTCTTGGCTCTTGAGCTCTGCTGTGGCAAACACTGTAGAAATAAAAAGGAGGGAGAGTATAATCCAGAAAGCTCCATCCAATGCAACTTTGCTTCCTCCCTTTCTTCATTGAATGGTGTCTGCAACAAGCTTCCCACAGCACTAGCGCTGGGGACACAGTTCTTGCACACATACAATCTAAGAAACATGTAGGTTGGAAGGGACCTCAAACAGTCACCTAGAGCATCCCCCTGCTCAAAGAAGTTTGTTAAGTGTGGGTAGTCAATACCTTATCTGATCAAGTTTTCAGTGTCTCCAGAGATGATGATTGCACAACTTGTCTGGACAACCTGATCCAGGGTCTGATGATTTTCAGAGTGAAATTTTTTTTTCCTTTGTGCTGGATTGGGATTTCCTGTTTTCCAGTCTGTGCCTGTTGCTTCTTGTCCTTCTGCTGCACGCACCTGAGAAGATGGCTCCATTTTCCTTACACGTCCCCATTAGGAAGTAGTTCCCAGCAGCGGGCAGCACAGAAATGAATTTCATTACTATAATGTATTTACTCATAAACTACTATTTCCATTGGATACTTCCGAAGATCTGTAACTGGTCCTCTCCATGCTCCAGAGGAGGGATATCTCCTTTCACTCTGTGCTCTGGCAGAATGGAGGACTAATGTATGCCTAATTGCCAGCATGTCTGGAGTATGCTTGAATCTGTTTCTCGTTATCGAGACCTTCACTGCACATTTGAAACACAGAAGCTATGTTAAAGCATGTCCTCTTTTTTAAGCTTTAGTAATCCAGGCCATTTTTGTGGTAAACCAAGTGTGGAATGGATAAGATCTGGAGGACTGAGAGACAAGTCTGGGTCAATGCTGCTATATATTGACATGAGTTCATAACATCATTTAGCTGTAACTCTTAAACTAGCGCATAAAAGTTTCAGCATGCTATGATGTTAATTTAATTAGAGATAGAAGGTTGGCTTTAATACAGATTTGTAAATTGTTTCACAAAAATGCCATATCACTTGATTCTTCCATAGTGTTGTTTCTCATGCCAGCTGTCTCTGGTGACAGCGATCAGCTTGAAAACACAAATGAGGACACTTTAGGCCTGGAGAACTCCAGGCACTGGACAAGAAGATCATAGAATCATAGAATGGTTTAGGTTGGAAGGGACCTTAAACGTCACCTAGTTCCAGCCCTCCTGCCATGGGCAGGGACACCTTCACCTAGATCAGGTTGCTCAAATCCTCATCCAAAACGCCCTTGAACATCTCCAGGGTTGGGGTATCCGTAACTTCTCTGAGCAACCTGTGCCAGTGCCTCACCACCTTCACAGCAAAAAAAAATTATTCCTAATATCTAATGTAAATCTACCCACTTTCAGCTGAAAACCGTTATCCCTCATCTTATCACTACACTCCCTGATAAACAATCCCTTCCCACCTTTCCCGTAGGCCCCCCTTAAGTACTGGAAGGCTGCTCTCAGCTCTTGTCTAGTCTAAACAAGCCCAAGATATTTCCAACTAACAGCATAACCCTTCTGGAAAGCTGACAAGCACTTGGGAGTGCTATAATGCACTTTACAGGTTCTTCACGGCTTGTGCTCATTTGACAAGAAAGTTGAGGATTTCCTGCTCTTCAGGTGAAAGCTGATTTATATACACAAAGTGTGGGCAAACAGGAATTATGTGGACACATTTCAAGGGGCAAGTCATGTGAATCACACCAGGCAGCAGGAAAGAGGGCTAACACACCTAGGGACTGAGATGTGTCCCACAGGACTTCTGTGTGAAGGATGCTTCTCATTAAAGGAAATGGTTTTCTCTGACTAAGGTCGTCCTCTCCCCCATCACTGTACTGTTTGTTAGCCTCTGCAGGAACAGCCAGAGCATCTGTATCTTCCATGGCTATGAGGAAAGCCCAGTCATGGCATGAGCTGGTAACTGACATGAAATTGGTCATCATAATTTTTGCTTGGTTTTTACATCCTCTCCTGAGCTAAACAACAGGTTAGCTCTGTTTTCTGTGATCTGTTTTCCAGGGGGAGAATCCCGTGACCAGCATACTAAACTTACTAGTGGTAAGAAAACTAAGGTGTTTTGTAGATTCCTAGTGACAGAAAAGTAGGTAAACTGAGTATATCACTACTGCGTACAATACTGGAGATGGCTAGGCCAAGAAATGGGTTTAGGCGCCTCACTCCCCACTGCTAGATCCCATTCTCACTTGTTTCTCTTCCAGAATGCAGGTATAACACATTAGCATCTCCACTTGCTCTTCTATAATTTACAAGATCAAGTCTAGGCAGCACTGAACTGCTTTGCTTTGCCAATGATGAGCAAGATTTTCTCTGCAATGAGCAAGTTTTTACAAAACTGATCCCAGCTTCTGCCAAGTTCTAGCCGAAAAAAACACTGAAAAAGGAGACTAGGTCAGAAAAGAGCAGGCCAAGCAGAGTTCAGGAAAACTGTGATCCTGTACCCCTTACTCAGCTGAGCACTGCAGGCATAGAGTTCAACTGTCTTCTTGATTTTTTTAATTTTAATGATTCACTGGTAGCCATATCTGCTGAGGCTGTAGAAAAGCTCATCTGTGCCCTTAACCTGCCAGATGCAGAATATCCCTACCCTGAGTGCCCGGAGGAGTTGCTGCAGGAGGCCATCCCCAAACACACCTTCTCTCATTGCAAGCTCCGATTCCTCACAAGCAACAGTTAAAATTGCCACGATGCTGGTTTTTGGTGTTTTCACAGTTATCCACCAAGTGACTGATCTTTGGTATCTTGGACAGAAAAGAGACTCTTTTCATATTGGAAATGTCCCTTGAACCACCCATAGATGCCATGGAGAGAAGGCCCTCCCCTGAAGCCCTGCAGAGGAGACCAAATGTAAGATAGCTGGTGCCCTCTTACCTGCCACAAAGCAGGGAAGCTCTGTGCAATTTTGGTCTCAGGGGCTTCCCTCTTGTGGTAACTTGTCTTTCTCTATGCACAGGCTGGGAAGGCGAACAGCCTGGCATCTGTTCCAGACAGCAGGCAGCTAAAAACCCATCAGCTAGGTCGTCTTCTGGCCCTAACACTTCAGAATCAAATTCCCCCTTGTGAACAAAGAAAACCCAGTTTAATGTGATGAAATGTTTTATAATTTCCAGTAACTAAATGAGTAGGAAATTGAAGATTTTCCATTCTGGAAAGTTAAGGAATTGTTATTAGTAAATGCAAGTAATGCGGCAGAGTTTAAATTTCTGAGGAAGTCTGTGTTTATTTTAAGGAGGATAGTGGGGCTGATCTGTTTTCTAGATTTTCATGCCCTTGATGAAGTAATATTTTGCAAATGTTGTTTACAGTTTCAATCTTACAAAGCCATATTATGTATATATGTATTTATGTATATATAATGTCCTTAACTAGACATTCTATAGGGATCCATATCACATGTGAAAAGTTAAAACTGCTTTTGCAGAACATAAATCCTACTTTGCCTGTAAAGGTCTAACAGAGAGAAGAGATTTATATGATTATTTTTGTGATTATTCTTCACTTTACCATCACATCCAGTAGGTTTAAAAGCCAAAGTCTCAGTTAAAGCACAAAATATGTAAAGACTCCCACCTAAAGAGTGATATGATAAACACAAAGTGTTTCCAAACAATCATAATCTTTCCACTTTAAAAAAATACGCATTTCAAAGCTGCACATAGCTAGATGGAAGTAAAATTCCACCGAGTATTTTATCAGCTGGCTGCCATTCTCTGTATGTGAGCCAATAAAAATGGAGAATTTTATTGGGAAGCAATAATTTCCTCTATATCAACTCTTGCAAGCACTGTTACATCAAATTCCAAGTGTGCTCACAGAAAAAAAAACGCCCTTTTAAATGTTTTCCCAAGATATAATGCAGCCATTCCATCTATCATTTGAACCCGACTATTTTAACCAAACATGCTCATATTGAGTTGTCATGAGTCTAAGATGCAGATGGCACAGCCATTCAAAAGAACTACAGGCTTGGTAAGGCTTTACTTCATTGTTTTTTTGTTTTGGTTTTCGGTTTTGGGGGGTCAAAATAGTGGGTTATCTTGGCTGTGATGTAACACAGCTCTAAAAGGTAATGGCAGAAAGACCGCAACTTTATTGAACAGATCTGGTTACACAGGGAAGGGATGTGAAAAGCCTTTTCAACACAGGAAGCCACAGGCACTCCTTTGACCAGAGGCAACACTTTAAACCAAATTAAACAGAAGGTGACTGGAAGAGCACCTGCGTATTCCCAAGACTGTCTGGCTATTGGTCTATGGGACTTGACCATCTGAACAAAAATGTAAGTCATATAATGCTTTATGACCTTAGAAAGCATTAGAACTACCCCCAACCATTTATGTCTTTACTGCAAAGCTTTGCTGATGTGTTGAATTTAAATAATCTCTCATTTTGTAGCTGGCTGAGATGGGTAACAGGTCATCTCTTCAACTTTAGTTTCAGCCTGGCTATAATAAATAAATCCATGCTTTGTTTGTATTTTTTCATTCATACAAAACTGCACTAACTATGCAGCCACTCACAGCTGTAAGGAACCATTAACAATAGTTAAAAACAATCACTCTTTTGCCTTCAGCATCACTCTCTGTCACTACATTTTGCTCAGCTGGTTAGTCAGAACTAAAGGTTAGCCAAGAGGTAAAAATTAGGAGTAACAGCTTAACAATGCCTAAAAGCATTTCAGCCTTAAATAAATCCTTGTTTAGTCAGGGCAGATAGGAGAAACTTGTTCTCCTCCAGTGGCTGGCAGTATGCCAGCTCCATTAGCTCTTGGGGGCCCTGAAATACATATGCATCCCTACATGGAGACAGTGTTTGGACTTGAAAATGAAGAGATGGTAGTCAGGTGAGGAGAGCACTATGCTTTGTGCATTTTCTGTTTCTAGCTTAAACTGAGACTCTAGTTTAGGAATCCACTGGAGGACAAAACCTATGCTGAGTGATACCGACCAAACCCATGGAAGCCATGAAATCTCTTAAGTCAATGTCACACAAACATTGAATTATCTCACCTGAAAAGCCTCACTCAGCTCTTCTTATTGCTCTAAGTACAGACCACCAAACTGCCCATCAGAAAACAACACAAAACACTGACCTGGTTACTGAAATACATAGAGGTGGTGGAAAGGCATACTGCATCCTCGTAGGAACACAGTCAGAAAACACTGCTTCCAGAACCAAGGGTTTGCACTTGCTTTGAGTACCCTTCCTAACCCCTATCAGCATTCTTCCTTGAAATCCATAGATGCAAGAACACAAACTTTCTGTAATATTTGTGGCCAAATATCTACCTCCATCAAAAAAAAACCCAAACTCCAAACCAAATGAAACAGGAATATATGCAGCAGGAAAATATGTCCTTCTTTGGCTTTCGATCAAAGCTTTTAAACCAGATTAACTGAGCACTAATAAGTGAACACTGTACATAGTAGGAGAAAGAAAATAGCTATTGACAACAACAGCAAAATCCTGCTGTATCATCTCATTTAATGATCCTCTGGTTTTGCACTTGAAATTTACCTCCTTGAAACACAATCCCACCCACGGGTTATATATAGCTTCCTTTCTTCATGATGTATAACATACATCGTAATGTTCATTAGTGAAAGCAAACTTTCTCCCATTTGTCTGCAGCTGGCATTCCTGCAAAACGAAGCAAATCATACAGCAGTCCCAAAATTAAGATCCTGGCAGTGAAGGCATAGTTTTTTCAAGGGTACCTAGACTGGCACTGGGGGTAGGGGGATGGGCCCCTACCAACTGAACCACTGATCTATCTTTGCAGCAAACATCCCCAGTCCATCGCAAAGGTGATTTCAATAATGGTGGCTCTGGTCTATGTTGGTTGGTTTTGCATCTCTGTTTTGCTGTGAAATAAGTCATCAGGAGCACTGGGAGCCACAGCTTTGCCTCTGCACCAATCATTGTAGATAACTGCAGGGTCGCTGGCAGGATACAGCAAACAGCAGGAATGAAGGGAGCTGCCAGTCCCTTCTACTTGAAAAGGCAGAAAGGAGCAAACACTGGGTTTGGGTATTTCTGTCTCTTCTCTTCACTAAGCTGAGCTAGATTTAGAAACAAAGTGTCTGGAGTAAAAAAAAAAAAAAAGAAAAATAATTTAAGTTCCAGGTAATTTCATTCAGTTTAAACCCTCATTTCAGGTAACTGAGATGATATCTGTCATATGTCAGTGCAATATGCTGACCATTTTTTCCCACCAGAATACTGGGAGATCTCATATGTCACTGAGAGCTTAGAGGATAAAAAATTTCTTTTTGTTTTAAGCGATTTTCTTCAGTGCTTAGTGAATTACCCTGTCACACACTCAGTGGCTTGTTTTCATATTGCTACAAGCAATCCTGCTGGATGAAATTCATGAAGTGTATTTGCAGTTTTCATTAAGCTCTCTTGGCTGGGAAATGATCAATACTTAATAGGAAGGCAGATGGGAATGCAAACAGAAAGATTCTCTTTTCTGTCTAGTATCCTAAAAAAAAAATCTAATTTCATGAATGACAGACCAATTCAGCTGGATGGATGGATTCTGCTGAGTACCAGCTGCAGTGACAAAAATCTCAGGTCATTGATGCTTTGAAGTCAACAGAGCCGTGCACAGGCAGTACCATAAAAAGAGGAAAACAGTCAGAAAGAAATGCAAAGGCCATATATACCGTTTAATTGATGTAACTTTGGAGATACCTATGTGAGCAAAGCAATTAAAGCTCAGGCAGTAGGGAGAACAGGAAGAAAACTGAGAAGAAATAATTAATTAAAAATATTATGGTACTTCTCTCTGCACAGTCTGTAATTTTCACAACACGGCAAAAGCTAGAAGTAATGTTTTGCACCTTCAGGATTCTTATCTGCAGGATATAGACACCTTTCCAATACAATATGTATAATAGAGGAATAAAAGGAATAATTGTTTAGGCTTCAGCGTTATGGTGAACTCTGATGGCATCCTAGTAAAACACATAACATTTATTGCCATGATAAACTGCTCTTGAGGGAGTGATTTCCCTGCCCTCCCAGCTGGAGCTGTCGTGTTGCAATGACAGAGTGGGTAAGGAAGGGACAGAACAATAGTGAAGTCAAGGAGCTGGAGCCTGACCTTAACAGAGTGGGTGGTATTTGCTGAGCTCCAGAAAAACAAATAACTCACTCAAAGGTGATAGATTTTACTGGGGAGTGGAAATAACAAAGCTGAGAAATAAAGTGGGGCAAACATGGTATGAAATTATATTAAAGTAACTGAAAAAGGGGATTTACTTGTCAATAAACTCAGCTATTAAGAAAAGAAAGAGAGGAAGAAAACAAAAGAGAGGTGAGAGAAAAGAGGAAAGAGAGGGATAGGGAAAATAAAAAAGCAAGGAGAAAGAAAGAGAGGAAAAAAGAAAAAGTGATAAAAGAAACAAAAAAGAAAAAGCAAGGTCCATGACTGCAAGGTGTCCTTGATTAAATATATCACTCAGCAACACGTCCAAAACACACAAAACCACTTCACAGAACACCTTGTCTGAGGTCAAGCGTGCAATTGAGTAGTTGGTACTGGAAAATTTGTTTCTGTTTTCTCTTTTTTGAGACGAAGGACTAGAGGGACCTGTATGTAGGCAGGAGAAACGTCCTTGTTGGTCACTACCTCAGTCAAGAACATGCAGGGGGAAATCCCAGCTCTATAAAGCATAGGGAACTTCTTTTGTGTGTGTGTAAGGCAACCGCCTGTACACTCTAACCATTCTTACCTACTGCCCTATTTTCCATAAAGCCTGGGAATGAGAATGAGAAAGGCCAGAGACCTACTCACTGAACCAAAAAATTAGGAATTACTTTGGTACTAGTGACTTTAATCCAGTTGCATTTGCTGTGTGCAGAAAAACGACACCCGTTATGATATGTATGTTGGGAACACGAAAAGGGTCAGTTTTCCAAAGCTGAAATAAATCAGTGGAATGACTGGATAAAAAGTGGTATTGTTCAAGGATATTTTATTTGCTCAGCAAAACATCACAGATCAATAGCAAAAAGTACTCTGGCTGAAAGGAGACACAGAAGTTGCAATAAGCCATAAATATACATAGAATGAAAGAAAAGGGGAAAAAAAGCATCAATGAATTCAAGTTACAAGGTTATAAGTCTCATAGCTGATTTTAAAAAAAGAAGGTTAAGAAACTCATGAACTATCAATTGCCTCTTCTGAAGGGGTGTTTTTACCAGAACATATGCAATAAAAGATTCTCTCTCAGTCTGAGGTACTTTTATGGCTCCTGTTCATATTGCATTAAAGTGCTTCAAAACAGTAAGGTACTTAATTTTACAGTGTACTTTGGAGAAGCAGATGTCTCTTCTGCCTCCATGTACCAGAGAGGAAACAGGCACAGAAATACTCAGATATATCCCCGGTGTCAGACAGGATACATGCAGTGACAGAGCAAGATGAATTTACACCTCTGAAAATCTCTGAGCAAGTGTATGAGTCACGGGTCACTCATTTTCTAGGAATGATGGCCACTGCCTCTGAATCCTTAAGATATAGTGAATATTATTATTACTACTATTACTATTACTATATACAAAGCTGTTGCAAACATCCCAAAGAATTCATAGCCCAGCAGAGTGGAAAGAGCTGATGAATAAGATGTAGGTAATACAAGATAACTTGTATAACAAGATATATTCAGTTCTTAGAGGATAAGGACTGGGAAGTCACTGCTAACTGTTGCAGAGACTCCATAAGATTCAGTTTCTGCATGCATTATGGCACAGGTCAAACCTAGACCGGGACTTCATTGGTGAACATCAGAAGTAGCCTTACATACTTTGCCTGACGAACTGTCAATGTGATATCATCTTTAGACTGTTTGATGGACACCACGAGCTGTGCTGATGGCCACTGGAGGGGCCATTATATCAGATGTGTTGAAGTATGTGAAGAAGTTTTTACTTCTTTCTATTCTACGTAGAATGGTAGGACAGGAAAATTACTCTTAAAACGACACTGAGAAGTCGTAAGTGAATGGCCAGCTCTGCTGTATAACAACACCATGATTATTATTTTTCTTTTCCCTAAACAGTGTCTCTCAAAAAGCTGAGTGGCAACCAGCAGCTCTCTCACCTCACATCCTGCTCCACAGTCCCAGGCCCAGGGCCTCAATGCATGGAGGGAAACCTCAGCCACCAGGATGCTCCAGAGGGGGCTGCAGCACCCCCACCACCAGACTCTGCCATTGTTTGCATTTCCAGAGTCCATCTTGCCTTCCTCTCTAGCACACCTTGCCCAAATGTCCTGTCTTCACAAGAAAAACTGCCATCTGGGACTCGGTGGGGACAGAGAATTTGAGGGAGCCCAGTAGGGGTGTGAAGGTGAAAGATGCTGCTCCCCAGGATGCCTGGAGGCTTACCTCAAAGCTGCTTCTCACACACTTCTATCTCCACCCTCATTTTCCCTTGCCTGCCAGTTTTGAGAATTATACTTCTCAGAGCTTCTTCCTTTCTTCTTGATTACCCTGCAGATCAGCAGCAGGCTCCTCCTCCTCCATTCAAAACCGTAGCATGGTATAAATAACCTGTTATGGAGAAAGGAAAAGAGGAGAGATGATTACAGAAGCACAAAGATGTAGATGTATTTTTCAACTTTTTGAATGTCTAAGAGGAGAATTCAAGCTACAGAGAGACAGAATCTTCATTTTATCTCTAGTTTATATTACTGCAACTCACGCTGCAGACGCTGGGCTAGAAGGCATTCACTTGTGCAAAATGTGGACAACCACCAGGCACCGAGCTCCCCTTTGATCCCAACCCCAAATTGTATGTGGCACTACATAGCACAGCTCTGTAAAATTCCTTATTCAAATCAGCACATTTTCTGTCCAACTCATTTTATTTTATTTTCCTATGCTATTTTAAATACAAATATATCCATGTGTGTATGTATATATTTACCAGAGTAGTTTTCACTAATGACTCCTTTATGTCTTACAACTCCTGCTGAGGTGATGTCACAATAAAAATAACAGTTGGAACACTTTAAAACTGCTTCACAAAACTATGAGCTTGCCAGTTGTTCAAACTGAGCTTTGCTAATATGTTCATCTGTGGTGGAACCAAACCTATGCTCTGCTTGAGCTACGCTGCATAGCTCTGACTGCTTGTGTAAGTGATAAAATACTATCTTCCCCAGCAAAAAAAAAAAAAAAGCACTTCCCTCTGGAAGAGAGACATAAATCTCCCTGGAGAGTGAATTTCAAACCTCCGGGCTTCTGGATCGCCTGGATACTTGAGGAAAGCAGATGTTAAATAGTCTGCATTTAGAAATGGCACAGCTGGCTGTGGAAATTTCCTCCTCTCCTCCCCTCCTGCTCAGCTCAGTCCAGGTATTTCTCCGATTTGGACACATTGTCTTGTCTCAGGGAGCTTGTTCCCTCTGATCTGGGTTGGGGGTATGCCTGGTGCTGCCAGTCCCTCAGCGGGGCACTCTGGAGCAGAGGGTTCCACAGGGGAGGTTTCCCAAAGACAAAGCCCTTCTTCCCCGTGCAGAAAATGACCTGTCTTGCGTGGGAAGGTTAGGTATGGCAGGGTAGTTTTAACTTCCTAGTAAAGGTGAATGGGAGGGAGATGTGGGAACTGTATGTCTTTTTCTGTCAGAACCACTACACTGTAAAGTAAACTGCAGCCAGTTTACTTTTAATACTGTTTGCACGCACATGTTTAATATGTCCTTGCAAGTGTCACAGCAAGACTATGCCAGAAGGTATGTATAAGTAAAATAAGTAATTCTTCATAATTCAATATGACATCCTCCCTTTAATTTAAACCTAATCAGGGAATAAGAAACTAAAACCAGCTGCATGCATTCACATTACACCTCTCCAGGGAAATGTACATAAAGTTAGGATTTGTTTTCACCCAATGGAAATTTTGCGATTTCACACAGCCACTCTTTTTGCTCAAGCTGCTTCTTTATTACATTTTCCATAACAGAATTTACAATCTCCACAGAATAAAAAGCAATTCCACTGCATTTTCCTTGGGCGACTCTCTTGCCCTACCTTCTCCCGTTCAAAACATGAAAAGATTAGGCACGTAAGTGTTTCTAGTAATCTGGCTATCGTGGCCATAAATTCAACAGGCAGGAAAGATTTTTTTTTTATTGGTAAAACATTTCTGGAAACTGTGCACGGCCCGGCGCGATGCACATGCTTCATTTTTTTTACCTTTTGTACGGTAAATCAGCTTTTAGCAAACCACATCCAAAAGCCTTTTAAAGCCCTCTTCTCTGCATATAGCAATCCTAGCCAACAGTGCAGGACTGAAATGTGTGGTGAGCTCAGAAGCAAACACTTCCAACAATTAAAATGTTCCACTGAGCATTCCAGTAAGGAGACACCAGCAGAGAGCATGAGGGAATGCGAGCCCTCGTGGCACAAAAGGACACGGCCCCTGGACCATGGTCGTTCAACAATACCTCAGCTATTACACGGAGCAGGAAGGAACCCAACGACAGCATGAGACAAGCAGAAGCTATAACCTACACATCCAGTGGGAGGTGAATAATCGGATTACAGCCTTCAGTCTCTCTGAAAGTCGATTGCTAATGAATGTGCTGAGAAAAATGCTCTGTTGTAGAACCTCACTCAAATAAAATGCACAGTATCTGTGAACAGTGATGCCTTATGAATCCAAAGTTAATGCTAGCAATGGCCTCCTAATCTGTACTTAATAATCTTCTCACATACTGAAAGGCTAACCCAAGGCAAAGTTTAATGATCAAACTGGCAATTAGAGCTATGGGTAGCAATTAGTTTTTCTGCAAATATGTTTTCTATGGTGGGAAGTGCAGCTATTGGATTTCCAGACATTTTTCACTGCATTTTAAAAAAACATAACATTATCAACCATAAATACTGTGTGAGATCATATCTGATGTTATCATTTATCTCTTATTATACACCTGTAATAGTTGTATAATATTGTAATCGTGGAATTCATGAGGACAAAATTGTGCTTGTTGTTTGGAGTACGAGAGTTGTGGGAGAGATAAGGAAAGAGGCAGCAGAAGGAAAGCAAGAGAAACGAGCCAACTAGGACAGACCTGGTTTTGCCCATTTTTAACAATTTGCCCAGTCAATATTGTAGATTTTTAATGTGTGCCTCTTAAAACTGGTGAATTTTATTTCTGCATTTTTGGAACCTCCTTTTTTTTTTCCAGCAATTACAAGTTTAAATCCAAAGGAAGGGGAAAAGGAAAAGGAAAAGAAGAAATATGAAAAGTAGGCATTCTAAAGCACATTTTACCAAATCATTAGTATATGTCTCAGGTATATAGAGAAGCAAATTTGAACCTAAGGCAAGAATTCATAGCCTACTAAAATGTGTATTGTTATGTCTTAAAGATATAGTCTGTAAGAATTACACTTCCACCTAGGAAAGACAAAAGAATTAGCAAATACAGAGAGTACAAATGCATTTCATACATGATAATGCGTATGCTGAAAAATGTTTCTGGCCTATACTATCAAATTAAATTACAATTAAATTAATTTGGAACCTATTTAGGCTCCAGACCTTTTTTTTAAGAAAAATATACACCCATATACATCTCTATATAGACTTCCTAATGTAGCCATAAACCTATGTACAATACAGTAACATCTATAAGACTTTTTCAATCATTATTAACAGAGATAATTTTCCTTACAATCCTGAAATTCATGTACTTCATGTAGTTCAAATCAGCACAAGACAAATAAAATATGGTTCAATAACAAATACAGGTGTATGTAATTCTTAAAACTATTTTTATCTACTGTCCTGATATTCCCTCTTGTGTGGGCAACTCTTTTGTCTGTTTGTGTTTTCTCTTTTTTCTTCCTTTTTTTTTTTTTTAAAGCCTGGAAACTGCCACAGAAAAGTCTGGCAGCTATAACTTCCAGCTAACTACTAGCAAATGCTAACATGCTGTAAAGTGGAACATTTATACAAGATCCATCTGGTGCATACAAGTAGGAATCCAGGATTTAAAGCCATTACACTGTGCATGTGCATTTACACCTTCATCAAAGCTGGCAAAAAAGTAGATTTTACCCCATGACTCCAGTAGTAAAAGGAAGGGTGTGAAACGTGTGCTGACCTAAGCTCCTCCATTCAATTGCAGTTATTATATACTGTACTTTGGCATGTTACATCCCAGGCTTCATGCCAGGAGTAAATTAGTCCAGTCCTGAACTTGCCTATCAGAAATTAAATAGTACAAGAGTGAAACATGCCTATAAAGTATTAGAGCAGCTGAGCATTTTCTTTTGATCAGTCTTACAGCTTTAAAAGGGCACTCCACCGGGTCTGGTAAAACAAGCAATACTCCCATCAAAGGGATGTCTCAGCTGACTCTTTTTGCCGTAACTGAACGGTAAGAATGTAAAAACAGCTTTGAGCTTTTTTTCATTCTTCATGGAGCTCAGGTTTGCTCAACCATATCTCTAGTGTTTTAGTATTTTTGTGCTAGGTACATTTGCCATCACCTCAGGCAGAGTAGACCTGGGTTTATCAGCAATATTTGGCTTTATTTATGTATAGGAGGTATATAGGAAAATATGTGGATATGAAAGCAAGGCATGCCTGAACTAATGATAAGCTTAGCCATCATCATTATTAAAAGAATAAAAAAATTACAGGAGGGTAAAAGCAAAGGGTGTACCGACACTACCAGTGAAATTCAGATTTTTGTTGGGAAGCAAACCCCGGCGCTTATGGCATTCATTAATGCCCTCTGCCGTCTGCTTTGCCAAATTTCAGTGAACATTGATCGTCTCTCACTGAGAGACACATCAGCGTAGAAAGCCGTACAGGATAACTGCAATTTCTCTTTTGTGTGTATTTCCCCACCTGCAAGATGCATTAAAGCTGTAGCTTCGGTTTACAGCATCACGCAATAATTTGTGCCTCACTCAAAAATACGGGTCTGTTCCTTGACAGGCACGGTTCCCTCTCTATGCTGGTCATTTAAACACCAGGTGGCACCAAATAATAAGTTTCAATAGAGTTGTGGCCTTTTGCACAGGGCGGGGGGAGAAGTAGGTGAAAAGTTGGTCTCACAGAAATGTGTGATGACAGCATGAAAAAAAAAACCCGAAACACCCAGCCAAAGAACCTGAGATCACCAGGGGTGAGATCACCAAGAGTGATGCCTTCATCTAGATGGAGGTGGGGAGAGGCAGCAGGACAGCCAGGCAGCCTGGACTCTACCTGCCCACAGAGATGCACACCCTGGGACCTGACAGCAGTAACTGTCTCAGTAACTTCTAACAAATACTTATGTGAAGAGGATAAGCACTTTGTGAAACAGTACCAGATGTCATTAGTTCTTCTAATCCACTGCTAAAAAGTCTCCAGGTTTTTGAGTGGGGCTCTCCTTGCCGCCAACATTGCCTAACGCTGCTCAATCTGACAGTGACATGCCAATGAGAGCAAAGGCAGTACTTTCGGGGAGAAGAAATGTTTTTAGAGCATGTTAGCCCAGATGGGACATCCTGGACAACAAACAGATGATTTCTAGTCTCACACTTCGGTCAGCCTGACAGCTTATCCACTTTTCAATAGCCTAACTGTGAAATTTTGCATGCTCAGCACAAAAGTGGGTCATGTTGTACTGTGCTGGGATGGGGTACAAAGGGTGGTACATTTTCCCCTGAAGAATGTTTCTTAGAAGACCAACAGCACAAAATCAAATTACACACTGGTATAAGGGAGGATGAACTGGCTGGTTTGCCTTTATCGGCGTTTCCATACCGAATTATAATTTTAGAAATATTATAACCGTACCTGGTATGAATGCATTGCACTGTAGTGTTTCACAGGATCATAAAAATACTGAAAGAGACTTTTGGAAGTCACAGACTTCAGTCCTGCTCTGTCTCTTTGGTGCTTCTCCTCACCTCTGTGGGAGTCCCCTCAAGGCCTTCTCTCCTCACATATCACTTGCTCCAGCCCTCAATCTACCCTGGCTGCTCTCCAGTGCCATCTTTCTGATTTGCTGCCTCTTCTTGAGCTGTGGAGCTCAAATCCAAGTGTAGTACCCAGGAGTAGCCTCATTAGCAGTAGGAGGGGAACCATCTCTTGCTCCTGTAGCTCAGCAAATGTCAGGCCATCGCTAGCACCAGGACACGGTGCTAGCTCCCACTCCACATGGTCTGCCAGCACCCATGTGTTCTCTGCTGCCAAACTGCCCAGGGCTGATTCGTTCACAGCTTCCTCTGGTGCACATTGTTACTCCAGCCCCAGTGCAGGCTGTGCATTTGAACTTCTGGAGGTTGGTGCTGCCCCATTCCTCCAGCTTGGACGACCCACTGAACAGCTGCTAGAGCCTCCAGTGGATCACCTGAGCCCTCAGAGAACATTTCTTGACAAAATCAGAAATAACTGGATTAGGAAAAAAAAAATAAACAGTGAGGACAAATGCATGACACTGTTACTTTTTAGGTAGCCATAAATGTCTCTATTGATCATTGTGGAGTTACTTCAGTTCTCGTTGCTCTAACCAATAAAGTATTTCTGGCTGGACTTTTCTGTGTGTGCAAGAGAGACAGCACTTGAAGACAATCATGTAAGTGGCTGAAAAGCTGCAACACATCTGCTGACAATTTTCAAAAGCAAGGGAAAGGGAATCCGGATTACAAAAGAGTTAATACAGTCATTTGAATAATTATCTTTTACGTGCTAGAGGTCTTCAATCTGATGCCAATTATGTAATTTCATTTTCTTTGTGGGATACAAAGGGGAGAGATCAGAATTTCTATACTTGTATCTCATCAACGGAAAGAGGCTGCTCTTAAACTCACAAGAAGAAACTTAGCTCTGAAGCTTCCTCAGGTTTTGACAGTAAAAGGAGTTCAAGCCATTATTAGAGATTTTCCACCAGATGGAGTGCAGATACTCCAGCCAGACGGTTGCTCCTTCCTGGGAGAAGATGTGACCCATGGGTACCAACTCTGGACAGGATGTCCATCCCCAGAGCCTTGGGGCAAAGCAACAGGAAGGCACCAACGCTCTACGCAGGTGTGCAGCAGAAGGCAGGATAAAATACAACCTGTCACCTACAAAAATATGTATATTTGTACTATACTATACACACATGCTGTATGACCATCACTCTAGTGACCTAGTACTGTGGACAGGTTCACAATTATCACAATGGAATTTCTCCATGCAACAGCAGCTTTGTGGGTGTGATTAGCCCAGTCAGAACAAGAAAAAAACAACATGAAGCTGCAGATGTGCCCCACCTGTCTGATCAGCTAGAAGAGTGGTACACAAATCAGGCTTTAACTAGTAAAGATACTTTTTTAAAAAGTCAGCCTGGGCCTGTTTAGGAAATATCAATAAGGAAAGACAATTCCGCACTTTACTACTTTTCACAGCTGAAGTTGTCCGAAGTTAATTTCACAAATATCATTGCTTTCTAATACAGTAACAGGGTAAATGTTCTATGCAATGTCCTTCCTGTGATGCTTCCTCTTTCCTTTCTGATTTACACTGCAAGGGTACAATTCAAATTGAACGTGGAGACTGTGCCTGTCAGATTTGCTGCATGCTAAATGTCTTTAGACTTTCAACTAGGCCATGAACCTTTTAAAATGTTATCTATCATATTGAGCAATCAGGGAGTTATCTTGAATTTTGTGTTCTTAAATGGTAGAACTGGCATCTTTCCTAAATTCAATAGCATTAGTGATGTTCTCTCCCTCCACTGCTGAAGAGATAAAGTGCATTTCTGAAACTTCCTTCCTCTAAGTGGAGGTTTGGGAAGGATGGAAGGGGTAATGTAATTTTGCAAACTTCAGACTCAATTTCTGCATGACAGGATTACTGTTTAGGATGATGATGATGATGGGTATGAGGAATTCACAGATTCAGTAAATTATAACTTCTATATTTTCTTCTGTGGTAGTTTTCTTCTCTACTGGCCATTAATACTTAAAAAAAAGTCATGATATAGGATGTATTTTTATTTTTGACAAGGTGAAAAAAGTTTAAAGTATCTATTTTTAAGAATTCCTTATTTGTCAGATCTCTCACTTATCTGCTCTGGAACTGCCTGTCTCACGAACAAATTCTGCTCTTCCTCCATCCACACACAGAGGCTCCCTAAAGAGAAATTAAAATAAGCAAATATTACTTACATAAGTAAAAGGTTGCAAGATTGGACATCAGTTACACCATATGGAGAACTGGGGATCAGACCCTTCTGATAAATGGTCAAGGGCATATTCCTGCAAAGCACTTTTCATTCAAGCGAGTGAAATGTGCTAGCATTAAAAATGATTTTGAAAAAAATTACATTCTGCAGAACTGTTATAAATTATCTTCTTTTTGTAACGCAAGCCCCCTACTTTTGAAGAGGTTGACTCTTAACAATGTATGTGTTAGACTGTACACCTAAAAAAGTTTTTAAAGTCAGCACTTTTGTGCACCATTTTTTCATTAGAATGTAAGTTGTAAATTTATGCAATAATGGGCCAGAGTTACAAAGTGGCTTAATTACTTTAATATGAAATGATGATCCAAGACTCTCTATCCCAAACCCAGCACTCCTCCCAGTGCTCACCCTCAGGGCCCAGTCCAGCTGGTGTCCTTTGAAGCACCAAACAAAGTGCAGGTTGTGGCAGGAGGAAAACAATGTTTCATGCAGCAGCTCATCCACAATGACCACAAAGATCAGTCTGGGTGGATTTAATCATGCTTCAGTTCAGCCATCCAGAAGAGAGGCATCCAATCTGTAATTGCCAGCTTGTCTTACCTGTAATGGAGACAAATTCTCTCCCCTCCTCTTTTCTCTTCAAACCTTTGGCACGTTTGATCCATAACGTCTCACATGACAGATACAGCCATTTCAGGGGATCTTTAAATGTACAGTCCTTCTTTGCTTCTCTTACTTCTTTTCCTTTTTATCTTGTGCAGGGAAAGCCTTCTCCGTGCATCTGGCAACAGTGTTACCAGTTATGGGTTAATCATTCTGCACAAAACCTTTGTGTTTGTTCTGGTTTCAGCTAAAGCAAAACCAATTCCCTAACTCTTCAGCCAAGCCTCTTCTGATAAACTTCAGTTTCAGAAAGTTACCAAGGTGTTTTTCAGACAGTCTCTGCCTTTAGTAGGCAGGTAACACCTGATGTTTATCACCAAGGTAACTGGGCATTGGCAGGTAGAGAGGCTGTTATTCCTGTGTATTACTTATTCTTATGTAAATCAAGGCTATCCCTGACCTAATGGGGAAGGCAGTTGCACCTGCAGGATGGAGGGACAGGACATGTGACCCAAAACTGATCAATGAAGTATTTCATGCCATATAAAGTATATACTCAGTATAAAGGCTTAGGAAACATGAGGGTCAGTTCTTTTCTTGGATGGCCAACATTCAGGGCAGACCTTGTCCATCTATCTGCCCCTGAACCAATCCACAAGTTCCTGAATCCAGTTTCCAAGTCCAGCTCCAACCTGTTGCTGAGTCCAGTCAAGGACTTTTCCCACACCTGCACTGCAGAATCAGTTGTGAGTATGGTCATCCAAGGAGTTTGAACTGGTTTTATATACTTGCATATATTTTATTATTAATATTATTATTTTCTTCTTTATTATTGTTTCATTAAATCTGTTCTAGTTTCCAACTCACAGGTGTCTCCCTGTCCATCATTCCCCTTTGCCCTTTCCCTGTAGCAGGGAATTGTGATACAGCTGCCCAGTTTAACTGTTGACCTGGCTGGGAGCAGGGGACTGGAACAGCTAATCTGGGACAGTGTGAAAAGTTTTATGATCCCACCTCTTCCTTCCATACACGTCTTGCATTTTTTTAATATGTTAGTAGATGAAGGACAGATGTTCAATGGAGCATATGCAGGAAAACTTGAACTCCTCCTCTGTTACCCACCCTGAGCAAAACCAAGCTTTGGGGTTTAAATTTGAGATGAAACCCAGCCACTGAGGAGCCAGTGCCAAAACAACCTATAAGTGACATACACTTTCCTCAAGGCATAAACTGGGAAAATAAAAGCCTAAAGCAACATGTGATGCCCACAAAAGTGATCCTTTTAAGAAAAATCATTAAATATGACCAGTCAGAGATAAGTTGTGGTCACTGAAAGGCTGATTTATTCCACTTTAGAATCCACATTTGGTATGCTCCTATGCTGCACTGTCAACAGCATTCATGCTTTTAAAATTTAGAATCATAGAATCATCTGGTTGGAAAAGACCTCTGAGATCATCAAGTCCAACTGTACCTGTTCCCTTACTAAACCATGTTCCTAAGAAACTCACCTACCCGCCTTTTAAATGCCTCCAGGGATGGCAACTCAACCACCTCCCTGGGCAGCTGTTCCAATGCCTGACAATCCTTTCAGTGAAGAAATTGTTCCTGATGTCTAATATGAACCTCCCCTGGTGCAACTTACAGCGATTTCCTCTCATCCTATTACCTGTCACATGCGAGAAGAGACCAACACTCACCCCACGACAACCTCCTTTCAGGTAGTTGTAGACAGTAGTGAGGTCTCCCCTCAGCCTCCTCTTCTCCAGGCTAAACAACACCAGTTTCCAGAGCTGCTCCTCGTAGGACTTTTTCTCCAACGCCTTCACCAGCCTCAACACCCTTTTCTGAACACACTCCAACACCTCAGTCCCTGCAAGGGACCCAGAACTGAACACAGTACTCGAGGTGTGGCCTCACCAGTGCCGAGTACAGGGGCACAATCACTACCCTGGTCCTACTGGCCACACTGTTTCTGATACAGGCCAAGATGCCGTTGGCCACCTGGGCACACTGTTGGCTCATATTCAGCCAGCTGTCAGCACCCTCAGGTCCTTCTCCTTCAGGCAGCTCTCCAGCCATTCTTCCCCAAGCCTGTAATGCTACATGGGGTTTTTGTGTCCCAAGTGCAGGACTTGGCACTTGGTCTTGTTGAACCTCATCCCATCAGTCTCAGCCCATTGATCCAGCCTGTTCAGATTCCTCTGCAGAGCCTCCCTTCCTTCAAACAGATCAACATTGCCACCCAACTTGGTGTCATCTGCAAACTTACTAAAGGTGTATTCAACCCCTTTGTCCAGCTCATTGACAAATACATTGAACAGGACTGGACCCAGCACTGAACCCTGGGGAACACCACTCCTGACTTGTTTCCAACTGGATTTAACTCCATGTACCACAACTCTTTGGATCCAGCTAGCCAATTTTTTACCCAGCAGAGGGTGTGCCAGTCCAGGCCAAGGGCAGCCAGTTTCTCAAGCAGAATGCTGTGAGAAACAGTGTCAAAGGCTTTAGCAACATCCAAGTACACCACATCCACAGCCTTTCCTTCATCCATTAACCAGGTAACCTTGTGATGGAAGGAGATCACATTGGTCTGGCTGGACCTACCTTTCATAAACCCACGTTGACTGGGCCTGATCACCCAGTTGTCCCGCTGTGTGATAGCACTCAAATGATCTGCTCCACGACCTTCCCCGGTACCAAGGTCACACTGACAGGCCTTTAGTTCTCCAGATCCTTCCTCCAACCCTTCTTGTAAATGGGAGTTACAATTGCCAGTTTCCAGTCAAGTCGCGCTTCCCCAGTCAGTCAGGATTGCCAGTAAATGATGGAAAAGGACTTGGAGAGGACCTCTGCCAGCTCCCTTAATACCTTTGGGTGGATCCCATCTGGCCCCATAGACTTGTGTATGTCTAATTGGCCAAGCAGGTCTCTAACCAAATCCTCCTGGATCATTGGAGATTCATTCTCACTGCCTTCTGGCCCAGGGGACCAGGTATCCCAGGAACATCTTACATCTTAAGGCAAAGAAGGCATTAAGTACCTCTGCCTTGTCCTCATCCCTCAGCACTACTGTACCTCCTGCATCCAGTAAAGGAGGGAGATTCTCCTTGGTCCTCCTGTTGTTGTTGTTAATATACTTGAAGAAACGTTTGTTATTGTCTTTCACTGAATTGGCCAGTTGGAGTTCCAGATGGGTTTTAGCTCTTCTAATTTTCTCTCTACATGATCTCACCTCACCCTTGTAGGGGATGCCTGCCCCCTCTTCCAAAGCTCATAAACTTTCCTCTTCTTCCTGAGATCAATACAAAACTCTGTACTCAGCCAAGCTGGCTTTCTTCGCCGCCGACTTGTTTTATGGCACATAGGGATGGCCATGCTCTTGTGCTGCCAGGATTTCCTTCTTGAGGAGCATCCAGCCCTCTTGTGCTCCTTTGTCATTTAGAACTGGCCCCCAATGAACTTTATCAAGCAGACTTCTAAACAGTTCAAAGTCTGCCCTCCAGAAGTCCAAGGTGGCCATCCTGCTGACCCCCCTCCTTACTCCTCCAAGAACTGAGAATTCTATCATCTCATGATCACTGAGCCTCAGGCGTCCTCCAGTCCTCAGTCCCCTCTCCCACAAGGCCTTCTCTGTTCCCAAACAGCAGATCCAGTGGGGCACCTTCTCTAGTCAGTTCACTCACCAGTTGTGTCAGAAAGTTATCTTGCATCGCTCAATGAACCTCCTAGACTGCTTCCTTTCTGCTGTGTTATACTTCCAGCAGACATCAGGAAGGTTGAAATCCAGAACAAGGGCCAGAGATTGTGAGACTTCTCCCAGTTGTTTGTGGAAAAGATCATCAGTTTCTTCATCCTGGCTGGTCAGCCGATAACAGACTCCCACCACTATATCTGGCTTTCTGTGCTTTCCACTGAGTTTAACCCACAAACACTCAATCCTATCATTACTAATATTGAGTTCCACGCAATCAAAACATTCTCTAACAACTTCATACAATGTTTTAATATCTCCCTGCCAATGCAAAAAGCACGGAAAACTCTTATGACAACTTCTTAATATTTTAAGCACTTACCCGAACAATGTCTCAACATTCCATACATTTTACAACTTCACTTTTTTGTCCATGGTTTAATCCCAACAAGCATGACAGTACCCCTTTTCCAAGGCTGTCCTTGCTCCAATAACACATCTGAGCCTGTCCTTGAAACTCCCACTTCCCCTTCTGTATTTATAAAGAATGCCTGCCCTAAGGCACGGTCTATCAAGCTTTGAATTATCTTCAATAAACATGGAATACTAGTTAAAAAACAAACAAGAATTATCAAACACATTGAACTTATTTGCAACATTCCTTTAACACATGTAGCCAATCCTCATTTCCCAAAAAGATTCTTCAGAACATTGAAACCATCATCTTGACACAGTTTCTGCACTCCTTGTAATTTTTCGATGCACTCATGGGTGGATTCTGAATGGTCAGATAGATTCATGCAGTAAAGTCTGTTGAAATCTTGATATCCATGACCTTGCGCTAATAACAAAAAGTCTATGCTGGCTCTATTGTGAAGCATAGCACGTCTAACAGACCCAACATCCAACAGTAGCCCACTTAATGCTAGGCAAGTAGCATTAGTTTGCTTTGCCAACCAACAGCCGAGCTTGTTAAATGTTCCTAATGAGTTTCCAGCTGCTCTTCCAGGTACAAATAAAGATACCACTACAATCTCTCCGGTGTTCCAGAATTTTACTCGGTCATTACAATCAGATCATAGGTGTGTAGAGCATGTTTAGGGCACTTCCTATTAGCATCAGTCATAGAAATATTGGTTGTCAATAAAGTTAGCCTTCCAATGCTGCATAGTCCCCCACACGCATGAGAGGGGATACCAAACCATGCAAGATCTCCGCAAATTAAAAATAGCCCATTGGGTAATTTATGTGGGTATCTACTAGATAATGTTAAATTCATGGCAGTATAGTTGCACCATAAAGTGGCATTTTTATATACAGGCAAAACATGGATTTTTTATTGACCTTGCAAATGTTTCTGCCATTAATGAATACTCATATTTTTTAGAACCAATATTAATGCAAGCTTTTACCATATCATCAATGGTAGGATCTTTCAGAGACCATAAAACTTTCTGACAATCCAGATTAGCATTTTCAATGCCAGTTGTTTAAAAATGTAGCTTTGGGCTTGTTCATTATCAATTTGCTTTTCCAGGGCCTCATTAAGTCTATGGCTCATTCCCACCCAGCCTACAAAAGGCTGCCTTTGTTTTCCCACTTCAGGGAGGAGCCAGTGCCTTAACTTGTTGTAAACCCTCAGGGGAAATTGCTGCCTGCTCTGCCATAGTGCTGTGAGTACCCTCCCCCAGTAATGTGACCACAGTAACATCCCCTAAGTGGTGTTTCTGTGCTAAGAGTCGACTTTCTTCTTCCTGTACTCAGGCAAGCTGTCTCATTTTTGATTCCCACATTGTGTATTTCACATCAGTCATAATTAAGCGAAACAAAGCTTTAAAGTAACGGGGAGTAAAGACAGAAGTATTGCAAAGGGATTTTATAAGGTGGGTGGTATGAGTCCCAAGACCATGATCCATTACCGTACGGCACACGTCCTCTATAAGATTGCATGACAACCCCTCCCAACGTGGGTTTCAGTCCGGCGCATAAATTACAGGAAAAGCATTTAACATTCCCACACCCCTTGCCTGCTTCGCATCCTTTTTCACTGAAGCACATTTATTGTGCAGATCAAGGGGATATAGGCCCAGTCCTCTTTCTGGATTGATAGGACCTGGATCAAAAGGATCGTCCAGACTCTCATCCGTGTCATCAGATGGTAATACCAAAAAAGACCTTAGCAGCATGATTTTCTTTTAATCTCTCAGTGGGACACGGTGATAGCGGCCGAGGTAGCTGTGCCACTGATGTAGTCGCAGGAGTCGCGGTTCTGTCCTCCATGATTGATTGTGAGGACCTTAATGTCTTGGATATGACCCGCCAATGTGGCAGCAAGCCAGGGGCTGTCTTATCACCCCGTGTAGCACAGTCCCATAGCCAAATCCCGATTTGGTCCCACTTATCCGAATCATAAACATTCTGAAGGGTCATTTTTAGATACCAAGGCAAGGGTTCTTTGTAAATCTTCATCTATTTTCTTGCCTTGTTGTTTCATAATTTTACAAAAGTCTTCTAAAACATCTTCTTGTTCCTTCATTAAATGTAATGCCATAGTTCCCAGTCGCTTACCTCTTTCCGTTCAAGAGGTATTGAAGTGTGCACAGAATTCACTTCCCTTTTTCAATGTCGTTACGTTTCCTTTCAGCGTGATTCCTGGAGTTCGGTTGAGCGATTCAACCAGCAACAGCAGTCGTTTGTTCTCACACAGTGGGCACCACTTGTTGCACCTTGCAAAGGAACTTTCTCATGCAGAGTGAGACAACTTCAGTTCCAAACCAGCTCCTTTTATACTTTCTTAACATAAATGTTGCAAAGCTTACTTCCAACCACACCCTACACACTGGCATGACAACATCCCATTCAATCACAGTTGCACATGTGAAGCTGTGAACCAGTCACTGAACTGACGACTCACTGATTACATGCCGAGTAACCGTCAACTTTACACAATGTTTTAATATCTCCCTGCCAATGTGAAAAGTGTGGAAAACTCTTATGACAGCTTCTTAATACTTTAAGCACCTACCCGAATAATGTCTTAATATTTTAATACATTTTAAAACTTCACTTTTTTGTGCATGGTTTAGTCCCAACAGGCATGACAGTACCCCTTTTCCAAGGCTGCCCTTGCTCCAATAAGACACCCAAGCCTATCCTTGAAACTCCCACAAGCTCTATACGTGACAGGACAGTGACAGAAATGGAATAGTAAAAAAGGTAAGAAAAAGGAGAAAATAAGCTACACTTAGGTTTATTTTTCACATTAAATTAGGCTCATCATTAAGAAATATGAGAGCAGAAATTAATCCTTATCCAAAAAAAGAAGTCACCAAGTCATTAATTACGTAAGGTGTACAATGGAGAAGACAAACAAAGAACAGGACATTACAGTAAACACTGCAAGAGTATTCACACTAAGAGTCTTCACCATTTTCAGCAGATCCAGCTTTATAGTATACAATTAACAATGAATTACATTCCTATTGGATAACCAAAAGCCCTCAAGAACTGGCAGAGCGAGGACTAGGATTTAAGTAAGCCTTCCTATGTTTATCCAGTTGGTGAGAAAGCAAACCCAAGGTATTTAATGTAAACAGCTTTCAAGCACAAACTCTTCATGATGAATTTGTAAATGGTGAATATTCACCACCAGTAAGTCAATTTGCTGCTTTGTATGCCAGTTATATTCAAGCATAGATTTGTCAAACTGTACAAACTCTTTCAGTGACTTGTGCTCAGACACTTTGTCACATTTCAGTGTACAGAAAGGATCCCTGAAATGTGTATGCTAATGTTCTGGTGCCAACAAAATAAATCTGGTAACTAACTCAGAAGTAACAAGTTCAGCAGTAAGGAACAGCATTGTGGCAAGAGGGGTGACACAGTTTAGCCTTAAATATCTTCTTGAATGTAATTAAAACTCAAAGAATCGTTACTACTTGAGCTGTGAATCCCAGGGAGAGAGTACCATTACAGGACAAGAGAACAGACAAAAGTATGTGGGAAACAGGAAACTGGTTAACACTTTGAAGTGGTTCACCTGCTCTCTTTCCTCAAAGATCATACGTCAAGAAACACGAAGAATGCTTACACTTTTGATGTCATCCTACCAGCCAGAAAAGTCTGTCTTCAATTGTTTCTGAACTATTAAAAGAAAAAAAAAACAATAAATCAAAAAAACTCACAAAATATTAATCCTTTAGTGGGAACTCTCCTGCAAATGTATGTTATACAGGCAAATAAACTTTCATGCTGTGATATCTAAACAAAAGTCCAGATGGAATGGTCTCTACAGTTTACTCCCATAGAACTAAGCATCTTGAAAATAGGGTGATAACATTTTTTGAGGATGAAGACATATTCTGATTAATTTGGTGGTGACACGCATAGGGAAATACATATAAAATATTAATTTTATATAAGCATTTACATAAATACACACAACTTTCTCAGGTCAATTTTTTTTTTTTCCATGTGTTGGGTATACCTTAAGCTTAATGAGTGCCAAGGTTACTGAAGATGACAGTAAATTGCATCACAGTTTTTCTTTCTAAAAAAATGTCCTTTTTCTTAGGCTGCTTACTGTTAAAATATGTTGAATTCTACTAGGTCAAAATTGAAGAGTTGTATAATATTTATCTAATGCTCAACTGTCAGGTCTTGCTAGTACAATCAAGGTCTGTGTAGAGATCATGAAGTAATAATTCAGTTCTGGATATACTGAACATGAAGCTTTTAGTCTATGCTGAAGCAGGGACAGTACTTTTGACTACTCTTTGGATGAAGTTCTCAGTCATTGGAGTGACTCAAGGAAGGCTGCATAAGAAGAATTTGAGGACCTACAGATACACATATAGTAGATATCTCACAAAAGATACCTTATAAACGTGTATATTCTTATCAAACCTCAAAAATCAGAGATATACTTAAGATGTGACATTCAATTGAAACGCAAAGTTAAAATCTCTGGAAACTGTTTATTGTGAGGACAAAAAACATGCAACAATGAAGTAGTCACTTAAGTACCCTTGAAGGAGTTATGGGAACTATTTCTCATGGAAATCAAAAGTATAGATACACTCTTTACTGATTTAAGTGTCACCAAAAAAGACATATGAAGACATCAGTGTATTATTTGCTTTTTCAATTTACCAAGGGTCTATGAATATCAAGGCAATAAAATAGTATGAGAAAAGTAATGCTCTTGACCATAGTGACCTGGGAGAACCATGTGAAAGCTATTTATTGTAAGTTGTAAATCTCAGCAAGAGAATAATCCTCATCTCTGCTCAGCTTCTGTTCAGCAATAAAGATTGATAAGCCACATTTCAGATTTCCAAAAATAAAATTCCTTTGTGGGTTTTTCCAGGTTATGATGATAGTAAACTGCAACAGTAAATGGTCTTCTTTTGTAGGTAAAGCTGATTATAAATGAGCTTCACTGATATACATTACAAATAAGACCATATTATTTATCTCTGGTGAGTGTCAAGCCTAATACCCTTCAAAAAAGGTTTCAACTTTGATTTACAGTTTTGCTACCCAAAAGTCTGGGGAGCAGTCTTTCTAAATGTCAGTTATATGACTGACTGCAATCTATAGCCTACACACATAGAACACTGATGTTTTGAGCCCAGAAAAAAACCTCTGGATTACGAAG
The DNA here is from genome assembly GCA_033556795.1 of Tapera naevia. Taxonomy (NCBI): domain Eukaryota; kingdom Metazoa; phylum Chordata; class Aves; order Cuculiformes; family Neomorphidae; genus Tapera; species Tapera naevia. Next base: position 6,897,392 of record JAUMJJ010000172.1, on the reverse strand, counting down.
TGATTTTAGTAAAATTCCTATTTATTGATTATGGGCCAGAAGCCCAGACAATATTTTGCCCAGGGCCTCCAGCCCTTCCAGCAGTAAAGCACACTGTCTCACTCGCTTTGGCCCCAGATAGGACTGTGGAGTTGTTCCTATCTCCATCTCCATTCTCTAACAGAGTCACATCTGCCAAGGATGTATCATTTTTAGATACATTTCACAGGTCTCTTCTATGTACATATACATCTGTAGAAAGCTGTATCTGCCAATAGCAGTAACGTTTGAGTGAAACACCTCTAAATGCCCTGTTTGGGGCTTTATTTGGGGTACATACATAAGTATAGCTAATGAGTCTCCAAAGCCTTAACCTCACAAGATATGAAATAGTAAGCACACAGCTATCAACACCATTGTCTCCATTATCACTACTGGATTTGCTAGACATTTTGCTTTATTGCTAAAGCTGGTCACATTTTCTATCAGCAGCTATAGGAATTGTAAATGCCTGGTAAAGACAGAAGCAGTTCTGCTAAGGAGCTACAACCCTTTATAGTTACAAACCTTGGTATATTAATTTGAGGTTGACAGAAGACCATATAATAGATGCTTGAACGTTTTGGTTCCTTTGATGAGAGAGCCTGAATGGACAAATCAGCAAAAATGAGATGAGTATTTAAGAACTGTAACCATCAAGCTATGTTAGTTATTAGAAAAACAAATCCTTTCCCTCTCAACAAGCATCTAAAATTACCTCATTATCATCAATAAACAAATGAAATTTTTCTGGTGAGACTCAATGGCAAAAATCCTGTCAGCTTCTATATTTATGGCAGGTGAAGCATGAGGAAGAATCCCACTGTCAGATGAACTGTAACAAAGTCAATGAGAGTGATTCAGCTTCTATTGCAGTACTTCAGTTTCCAGAAAGTTTTTGGCAAAAATCCCTCATTAGAGGCTCTTAAAGAGAACAAGTCCTACAAGAAGCAGCTGAGAAAACTGGGGTTGTTTAGCCTGGAGAAGAGGAGGCTGAGGGGAGACATCATCACTGTCTACAACTACTTGAAAGGAGGTGGTAGCGAGGTGAGTGTTGGTCTCTTCTCCCAAGTGACAGGTGACAGGATGAGAGGAAATGGCCTCAAGTTGCATCAGGGGAGGTTCAGATTAGACATCAGGAAAAATTTCTTCAACGAGAGGGTTGTCAGGCTTTGGAACAGCTGCCCAGGGAAGTGGTTGAGTTGCCATCCCTGGAGGTGTTTAAAAGGCAGGTAGATGAGTTTCTTAGGGACATAGTTTAGAAAGGGGACAGGTAACGGTTGGACTTGATGATCTCAGAGGTCCTTTCCAACCTCATGATTCTATGATTCTTAGCTGTCCATTCATATTTAAAGTTCAGAAACAAACAGTAGCATACAGTCACTTGCCACGATGCAGGGAGACTGCTATTCTCGCAGGTCACTTGGGCTGTGGCCTGGCAAAAACCAATAGGGGCCTATAAGGAGTCTGCAAAAAGAATATTTGCTTTGTCAAGCCACAATTACTTTAGCTCATTCACTACGGTGCACTCAATACAGATGACCACAGTTCTGGAGCCTATTATGAACTGCTAACTGACTTCCATTTAAGCAGAGGGTGTAATCACAGTAGTTGAGGTTGGAAGGCACCTCCGTGGACTACCTAGCCCAATCCTTGATCCAGCAAGGTCATGTTGCCCAGAATTCAGTTGGATTTTTAATACCTCTAAGGAGATCTCCACAGCCTCTGTGGGCACTCTGTGCCCATGTTTGGCCTTCCTCACAGGTAAAAAAAATTCTTTGTATTTTGAAATGGAATCTCCTGTATTCCAAGCGGTGCCCATTGTCTCATGTCTCATGGGCACCACTGAGAAGAGTCTGGGTTTATCTTCTTTATCCACCAGGTATTTTAGATAGATAGATAGATAGATAGATAGACAGACAGACAGACAGATAGACAGAATTTTCTGAGTCTTCTCCAGGCTGAAGAGTTCCAGCTCTCCTAGATTTTCCTCATAAAATAGGTGCTCCATTCCCTTAATCACCTTTGTAGCCCTTTGCTGGATTCCATCTAGTTTGTCCGTGTCTCTTACACTAGGTCACCCAGACCTGTATCCAGCACTCCAGGTGTGTCCCACCACTGAATAGCAGAGGGGAAGGATGATCTCCTTCAATTTGCTGCCAACACTCCTTCTAATGCAGGCCAGAATACTGTTGGCTGCCTTTGCTGCAAGGGTCCATTGTCAGCTCATCTTCAGCTTGGTGGCCACCTGTGTCTTTAGATCCTGCTCTCCAAAGCTGCTTTCCAACCAGTTAGTTCCCAGCCTGTCCTAGTGCATGGAGTCATTCTTCATCAGGTGCAGGACCTTATATTTGCTTCTGTTGAATGTTATGGTGGTCCTGACAACCTGTTTCTCCAGGCCCTTAGAGTAGTAGCCTAACCATTAGGTGCATGGTCCCCTCCCTCCACTCCTGCTTCATTTTCAAGCTTCCTGAGGTTGCCTCCACTTCCTCACTCAACTGTGGGTTGCTACCTCCCTCCCCTGTTGTTCCTTGTTTAGATCTCTCTTCACCACGTTGGCCAGCCTGTTGACAATGATAACTTCATCCCACATAGTCACACTTGAGAGTTTCCAGGTCTCTGCTGACTGTATTGGTTTTGACCACATGGATGAACAGTAGGTGTAAAAGTCTGAGGTTTGGACAAGCTTTTATACTGTCCCTGCAATGCATCATATCTATCCTGTAAGATGCAGAACGCATTGGTGTGGTCAATGACTTCAAAAGTCAATGCATTATCTATAATTTTTAGTGGCGGTGATAAGGAAAACTATGTCAGGCCTTATAACTATCATAAGTTTAGGTTCTTGTTTTGCTTTTTATTTCTTTTTCCACTACAGAGAAATCAGCACAGGTGAAAGAGGCAAAGGTATCTCTTGGTTTTCTATCAGACTCCTGGCACCAACCAACTACAGCAGCTGCGGAATGCTCCACACTCTCAAGGCCAAGTGCCTTTAAGTATCAACAGATACTTCCTAGCAAAGTATCAAAAAAACCCCAAGCCAACCAACCAAAAAGAACACCACAACACTTTGAAGCAACAAAATATCACACCAGGCATGGACTTCAGGTGTCAGACAACCAGTATCTGTGATGGCTGATAGCTGAGAATAGTTTCCCAGCTTAATTTTTTTCATAACACATTCAGATTCATTTGTCAGACACCAGACTTCATACATATACACATACAAAATTAACTCATTTGGCCTGTCTGGAATCGATAGCATCAGCAGGTTCTAAATATATTGCATCCTCTCTGCCTTCACAGAAAAGCAGCAACAGCCTGAGCCTACCAATAGACCATTGATCTGAGGAAATACAGTAAATTATGCTTTTGATTAGCCCAGTGCTTTGTGTCACATATTTTAACCAAGCACAGATTGTACCCTGCAGAAAAAGTTGAGAGAACTAGAAGCAAAACCAGGAAGCCAAAAACCAGAGAGAGAGGAAGCAGAAGGCTCTGGGACTCCTCAAAGAACAGCCACTGGAATTGATGTGTCATCCAACAATAAAAGCAAGAAACAGAAGAAATGTTGCATGAACAACCACTCTATCCTTGTTTTCTTCAGAAGAAACAACAAACAGCGTTCCAGAAAACTCAGACGAATATCCCAGGCTAACACAGTTACAAGTTAAACAGCAAATTATCAGATGCAGGAATTGCAAAGGAAATTGTCAAGTATTTAACAGCACAGACATTTTTGAAAATCAATCATGAATAGAACAAAGAACATAAAATTAAAATAACAAAAAATAGAAGCACAAAAAATGTTTTAAAACATTTTTTCTGACTGACATTATAGATGTTGAGTGATGGAAAGCATAACATGAGGGGTACAATGCAAGTTATATTTGTTTTACACACGTGAATAGTTTTTAAACGCGCATATAATATTGTTACCTTTGGTTAAAAATCCATTATGCCGAAGACTAACTCTAAGGCACCCTATCTACTGTGAGCTTGTAAAAAATGATGACAACAGTTAATATCTTCGCTGTGCTGGAACAATCATTATTACTGGGATTAAGCCTTCTGGGTCTTTATGCATCCTACGATACTTACATTCATTTACAATCTTTGAGTAGAGGTTTTGCATTGCATCATCTGCCAAAATACGATTATCAGGTTCCTTATAGACCTCCTCATGTAAAATCTATGTATTAATGAGCTGGCTGACTCATAAGTTAAGTGGTATCTTTTAAGATTTAATGTGACTGGAGAAACATCAGTATTTCTCACTGTCAGCCTGCAAAGCACTGAATGTTGATATCAGGGATCCAGTAAGATGCAAATTGATTCTCGTTTACAGAAAAAAGCTAAACATTTTTGTTAAAAATATGAAGAACATTTAGAATGCTTAAAAAAATATCAGAAAGTAAGATTATTTTTTTGGGCCACATTACACAACTTTAGTCTAGAGTAATGCTGTATGTCAGAGCGCGCCACACTTTTGCAGTTGAGTTTCAGAGCCACTTATTGTTTCTTCCTTTTCACCATACTATGGGCCATCCTCCTTGGAAAACTACTTCTCTCCTATGGATTGCTGCTGCTGCCTTGTCACTACCCCCTCCTGCCTCCATCTGCCACTGTCTCTTAGTGGGCCACCACTTCTTGCTGTCTCCAGCAGCTCCAGCCTGCCTGGAGGGAAAAAAAAATAAGCCAAAGCAGCTTCACTTTGCATCTTACCTCTAATACTGCTATTCCTCTTCAGACAGGAACAGGAATACACACACAGCTAAAAAAGGGTCTGTAAATAGGAGGAGATTAATGCGATTCATGATTACCTTCTCTACACAGATGAAGTAGCACAGAAAAGCAAGATTTCTTTATGGTTCTCTGGCAGCTCCCAGATGCCATGGTGGAGGAAAAAAAAAAGCCTCTGTGGTTTTCAATCCCTCTCTTTGTGACGGCTGGCACCCTGCCAGCCCATGCCAGGCACTGGCTGCCAAGCCCACTGGGGATGTGGTGCTGGAGCAAAAAGGCAAAAAGAAACTGAAAATAAAGACAAGGGCCACCAGAGCTGGAGACAGGGAGCAAAGTAAAAAGAGATGTTCAGGGCAATGGGTTAGGGACAAAGTGGAGAAGGGAAAGAAGGTAAGATCTGGAAGTATCGCTTTATCCTTAGCTCTTTCCCAAGCCTTCAATGCATTTTCCTATAAACTACCTCACTTTTCACATCTCAAAGAGCTGTTGTGACATAGTTCTGAGTTGCATTTTCCTGCTGAAATTCCCTTAAGCCTTTGCTTCCTCCAAATCTCAGTTTTCTTCCCAGTTTCTACTCTGAAGCAGCATCAAGAGGAAGAAAATTTCCTCCTGTTCCTGAAAACATCATACATGGAGCTACAGAAAAAATATGACCAGCAAAACACCAGCTTTGTTAGAACTGTCTTTCCTCAAAATGCAACAGGATATATCCCAAAGAAAACTAAACTCACACACTTTATAAACAAAACTATTAGTCCACCAGACTGCTGTCAAAACAGGGCTTTCCCAGGGAGAAAAATGAATTCTGGAAACACAGGTACTTCCTGGAAAATACACAAGAACTTAGAATGGGCAGCCAGGGAATAATCGTAATTCACTTGTATTACATCTTTGGACAAAAACATCAAATTAGTAATAAAAAAATTAATTGAAAATGCATCCAAATCCAGAGCATCACAACAATATGCTCTCATTTCCTCCTCTGAGTTTTTTCCCTGCTTATAGCCAGTGTCCTGCTGATTTCCATCCGCACCAGGCTCTCAGTTTCCTCCCTCAGTAGAGAGCTGCCCTGGAGCACTGGTACTCCCAGAGGCTTTACAACAATCTCATTTAAGGCACAAACTGACAAGGTCAGGATCTGCCCCAGAAAAGTATTTCTGCAGAAAAGCAGAGTCATCACCAGGCCTTTTGTCACCCTGAAAAGGTAAGGATGTCCTGCTCTGACAGCAGCCTGCAGCTACCTCCTCCCTCCTCTTTTAAGTTGCCATGCCTGTAACAGTAGTGGCAAAAAATGTCCTGCTGGACTTCTCTAATGTAGATTAGAGGTAGAGGTACAACAATGCATCCTGCTCTCTGCTGTCTGAGCAGCCCATCTCGGAGGGGGAATACCCTGATGGATGGGACCATTATGAGTAGGTAGGCTCTATTTCAAGAAGTTTGCTTCTAACCACCTGTGCCCCTTGCCTGCTCTCCTTGCTGAGACAGCAGAAGCTGGGGCGTGCACCTCTTTCAGGGACCCAAATTTACTTCTGGTATATTGGCCTGAGTGATAGGTCCAACTGAATAAGACATCAAGTTGTAAGTTGAGGCAGTTGAGCAATTTTCCATACTCCTAACACATGTCAATACTAGAAGCAGCCCAACAGATAAAGAAAAATATTTACAAAGCAACAACAGAATCAAAACAACACAGACCAGAGAGCATAAAAATTACAGATCAACAGCTAAATTGCAATCATACTTCTCTATCCACATCACAAAATAGATCCAGAATGGCCATAATAGAATGTGAACACACACTTTATCCTCAAGACTATTGTCTTGTTAATACATAATAGTTCAATTTCGTTTAAGAACCTCATCATGTATTCTTATGATACCAGATAATTTGATCAGTTGTATTAGACTAAGATAACTCCCTCTGAAATACTGTCCACTGTAATAATTTATCTCTTAATTGTTTGGTCAGTAAGGAACTCAGTGCCTGACGTCATTGAGTACGGAGTATTAGCAACCTGGTTAAAGTAATAACAAGGGATTTTTATTATTTCAGTTTAAAAAAAAAATGAAAGAATCCCCAAATCGGGAATTAAAGTATTGCATGAGATTGTTGGCAGGATCTGTTCTTCCCATCCAATGCAAAATAAGGCATCTGCCTGGCAACCACTTTCTTCTGCCTGTACAATCCCAGTAGCTCGCTCCTTACCACTCCCCACAGCCTGCTCATTCTCCACAGCAAGACACAGTTATTCCACAGGGTGTTTTCCCCCATCCTGGATGTTAAGCTTTGCTCTCTGAGGAGACTCCGTCTCATCAATCCTGGAAGAACTAATCATTTCCTGCTAGAAAGGATACCTTAATTTTTGCCCTAGTGTAGGCTGGCAGTGACTGAAAGAGGTAGTTTTTGAAGCCCATGCTCTGTCCCCTTGCTGGAGAAGAGAGTGTGTCAGTCACAGGCAGGAGTCAGGACAAACAAAGGGCTGTTTGTACAGCAGCTCCCGTTAGCCCTCCCTCTTCTCATCTCTGCTAGCTCTTGCTTTCTCTGGATACATCTAAAAAGGTGCAGCTGCTAAGAAAGCGAAAGGGACTGAAGCAGAAGAGAAAGGTATGTCTTGTTCCTGAAATTATCATTGTGCACTTGTGGTGCTAATGCTCGGTACAGAGTACAGAAATAGAAATATATATGGAAACATCCAGGAGAAGGTTTGGGAGACGCAGATACATTGTAGGCAAGAGATGCTACTAAAGACAGATGCATGGATGTGATCCAGATAAAGATAATTCTTTCGCTATCTTGCTCTTCTTCGAAGTTGGATGCTACAAGTTAACATCTGAAGTCATTAAACATACTATATTGCCTTCCAGTGCTCAATAATATTGCAAAATTGGAGAGAGGTGCGTTCACAAAAAATTGTTGTCTTTAAGAAAACTAAATAGGTTTTAATGAGAAGAAAATTTCTGGAAAGAATCATGGTATTGATGATAATTACAGAGCAGTAATTCACTGAATTCATCCTCAGTGGACTAGCTGCTGCTCTTACAATGCACCAACTGTTCAACCAAAATAGATTTGAAGTAATTTTTTTTTGTATGGAAAAAAATTCATCATAAGAAATCAGTACATAAGAGCTGCATAACTGATATTATTAGGAATGCACTGATAAACCTAACCATTATGCACTAACACACATTTCACAAGTGTTTCTGAGATAGAAACTTGACAAAAAAAATAAACAACAAAAGACATTTTATTTTGAAGAGGTATTTTTAACTCTTGCATATGCATATAGTGCATATTAAGAAGCAAGTATATACTAAATTTGCTTCACTTTAAGTGCAACTTGGTTACCAGCATATGCCACTGTACAAATTAGAAAGCATCATGTATCAAAAGTGCAACAATTAATGTATTCCTTGTTTGCAACATTAGGTAACCGGAGCTGCAGCCTGCTTAATAACTTTGAAGAGTATATTTAATCGTTTATAGACCAAACTGTAAATATTTAAGCTTTTCCCAAATGCGCAGCGTGTCTAGAGGTGCCGAAATACATGTTTTGTGTCATTTCTCAGTTTTCCCTATTTCTATCCCTTGTTTCTAACAGCTGAGCTCCTACTAATAGCATGTGGCCTTCGAAGGGCATCACTTCTCATCAAATATTACCCTGTTGTTCTCAGCCAAGAAGGCTGAAATTTTTTTTTCTCTTTGGTCTTTTCTGGTTAACTCCGCTTCTAGCGGATCCAAAGACTATATGGTGCCAAATTGCCTGGCAGGGTAATTGAAAACCCCTCAGCTGAATGAGCAGGGATAGCACCGATTCCTGGCTCAATGTGCACATTCCCGAACTAATCATTTTCCTTTACACGAAGTCCAAATTATTTCAAAGCACTTGTTATCCCAGCTGCACTTGGTCTCAAACTTTACTTACACCACGTCAAAGTAACCAAAGTAATTCATTGAAAAGAACTTAGGCAAATGCAAGGAGCTCATTTCAAATACTTTAGGTGGCTTTACTCCTGCCAGAATTTGAAATTATCTTGAGAAAGCAATCTGGTCAGGTTTAGGGTGAATTGCCTTGCTACCTTCGCAGGTTTTGTAAAATAAAGAAATGTAAGAGGGTGTTTGCTGGCAATGAGTCTGAGTCACCTTAGTGATTGGATTCGTTCATCACATTTCCCTAATCTTTTTAAGAAAAAAAACACTGTTTCTGTGGTATTTAAAAGCAGACAAGGTCTTTGAGATCTATTCTGAAATAAATACGCACATACCAGGCTGTTCTTTACCTACATACCTCTCCGTGATACACTATCATCCGAGTAACCATATTCAGGAGAAGAAGTTGCTGAGTTTGTCAGAAAAAGATATTGCATCATACAGGTCTGCCAAGTTTATCAGCATTGATTCTGTGCAGGGAGCAGATGAAACACTTCAGGTCCTTGGCAATCTTTCATCTGCAAATAGGGATCATTCTCTCACAGGGAAGGAATAACCTTTTGAAGAAAGATCTTTTGACTAAAACTTCTGACCTGAAAAAGAACCAGAGGAAATACTTAATCTTAAACAGAATTCTAATAAAATAAATATTTTTTTCTGAATAATACCAATGTTGAGCATTGGTAAGATGAATAACTGATCTGTTAGTGAAGCTGTCTATCTGTAGATCAGCAGCATATTGACTTGCTAATACTGATTTTGGCAGTCAGCCATATAAACCTTCTCTATCGCATATCCTGCAATACTTCAAAGCAAAGAGTGAGTTAACCTTAAATTGCAGGGGGTGCTTTTTGAATCCAGCAATTTGACAGTCTATAGAAAATCTGCCCATTTTCAGGACAGAATGAGTTCCTACAAATTTTGAGCAGACAGGCAGCTGGCAACAGATTTAAATGAGCATTACAGCTGAACTTCAGGTACGGAATTCGAAATCATTCGAATTATTTGGAATAAAAAAAATGTACACAAGACCAATATATGATGAAAGCCTCACCCTCAGGGGAAGAATTTGCAGAATAATCCAGTCATAGGAAACAAAGGCATAACCCCCCCACTTCCTAAATTTATCTTTCACGGAAATTTTCTTCCATTGAATACTTAAATAATTAAGCTCAATGATTTGAACAGAAGAATGTTAAATTGTATTCCTTGGCATTGGCGTTTATCAAGGTATAGTATAAACAAACTTGTCTTTGAACATTACAGTTTGTTGAGCAGAACCTTCAGAACTGCAGTGTTTATACTCCTACAAAATAAAACAATTATTATAATATAGATTCTTTAATTCAGTCTAAAAAATAGCAGGCAAAGTTAGAAAAACATAATTTATTTGAGAAGTAATTTTGACGTCTAAAACTAATAAAGACAGTATGTTACTCAAGACTGCACTCTAAGGTAATTAAAAAATAGATCCCCAAAGCTCTATTACTGATATTTTATAGGAGTCTCCCACTCAAAAGTTCATATACAAATTCATGGAAACTAAAAGGAACCATTCAATGAACTTTGTTTCTGCAACAGAAATTAAAAAATACACAAAAGTGTAATATCGCTTCAGTCATGTTTTTTTAATATATTGGTCACTTTGTAATATTTTACTTGACTACTGGTGTTCAAAACATAAGTTTTCACTAAACATGGAAAAATATCAGCATTGAGGTATAATATTTTATCCCTAATACAAATCCAAATTCCTCGGTTTTCTTTCATAGTTCCTGGTATGTCATTCATTGGTTGAAATAATGGAAGATGAGCAAGATAGCTATGGTGGTGATATAACTACTCAGGAAAAATTACTACAAAATACAGTAAATTTATACATTTAATAGCTTATTGTTCGTTTTTCAAGGGTGATCTCAATAACTTTATGAAGTAACCAAGTGGCACTGTACTAATCAACTCCTATAGTTGGCATGCCTTATTTTTTTTATCTAGATAATAGCTCTGCCATCTTAATTTGGCCTTTGATGTTCTCGAATCAGACATTGCCTTATGCCTAGCTATTTTTGAGTTAGTTTAGAGCCCTCTATTCTGCAGCTCCACAAGAAAGACTAGAACCAGGCCACAACGACGTGGCATTGTGGAATTGACTCTGAAGTGCCAAATGGATAGGGGCAGGAAACTCTTCCTTCAGGTTACAAGTGGGGAGCACTCAGGGAGAGCTCGCTAGGCAGAGCTGGCCACTGCTTTAGGTTAGATTTTGGAGCAGAATTCCTATTTAAATTCAATAAGGTATAACAACCTCCTGTAGTAAGACTCAGATAAGCAGTTTTTAGTACTACAAAAAAGATTTTAAAAAGGGAGAATTCTCAACAATACTGCAGTGTCAGGATCACAGAGACCACTGTTCCTGACAGCTCTGCAGAGCTTCAGACTCCTTTGCTGTTTAATACTTCAGTTTCTCGAGTAGTTCGTGACAGAAGATTCAATCAGCAGGCAGTTTTTCCAAAATGGGGAAAGCTACTCCTAATTTTGTGTGAGTGCTGCTTGTTTCAACAGGCAAAATGATCAGGAAAGCAAGGAAACACACCCCGACATTTTTCCCTAGTTTAGTAGCAATCAATACAGTCACTTACACAACTGAGAGAATACAGCCAGCTCAAAGCAATTTTCTCAAGGTGAGAGGCCAAAGAAATAAAATTGCCAGCAACAGAAGCCTCAATTCCCTATGAAAGGATTCCCAAGATTGTACAGAAAGTAATGAATATCAATTCTGCTGCAATATTATTTACCTCCTAGGAGAAAACAATCTCCAGCATAGAGGCTCAAACCTCCGAAAGTTCACAGGAAAGAAAAGACAAAAGCAAGTCAGAAAGCAGATTAGGGAGAGAGACCTGTTCAATGGCTATAGCTGTGTCACGTACCTCACCTCTCTTTAACACCCTGCTGCAGGAAGCTTCTCAAAAATGAAGATGGTCTCAACACTGCTTCTGCTGAGCACCCTCCTGGGTACCCCTGCAGTGCCTTCCCAACGTCCCACTTGTTACAAGAGGGCCCTCAAAGACCACGACTGCCTCAACATCCCCGAAGGCACAGAGAACCTCCGACAAATTGATGATGGTCTGCAAGATCACTTTTGGGAAGGGAAGGGCTGCAAAGTGGTCTGTTACTGCAACTTGAACGAATTGCTCTGCTGCCCAAAGTAAGACCACACTCATTTCATGCAAACTATATGATCACCCATTATATTTCCATTGTTTTACAGCTTCCACTGAAGGAATAAGCAATCACTTTAAAGAAATGCATCACTTCAGATGGTTTGAAATCATATCAATATATAGCCAATTACCTGATACGCTGCCAGTTTTCAGTTTTTGGGTTTTGGGGGTTCACCTAAGATATGCTTAGCATATTTTGTGAAACTGTATATCTTATTATAGGAGACTTCAGTATTTAAAGCACCTAATTTTTGACTCTTCTGTCTGATATAAACTAAGTATGGGAACTACCTCAAATCCTTTTTCACAGCACTTTGTAATGAAGATGTTTTCAGGAACATAAGCAAAACCATTTCATTTGTGTTCCACGGTAAAGAACCATATTGCTATGCATGCAGATATGTCTATTGAATAAATAATTCTGTAAATATAACAGTTTAAAATATGAAAGCAAACAAAGGGAATCAGAGGTTCACAAATGCCTGCAAGGGAGGGAAAAGATTTAGCCCAAGAACGTTGACACTTCTCTGGCTCGCTAGCACTGCTGACAAAGCTGAACTACGAAGTTCTCACTGAACATGGGGTTCTTGGTTGCTGTTTTTCAGAAAGAATGTACATCCCAACAAATTAATATTGAGTTAATAAACACCACCAGCTCATACTGTTTTGAAGTAATAAATGTATTAAGAGGTATTATTTTGTTCAGCTTTCCAGCAACATCTTTACTTCAGGAAATTTGGATTAAAATATCAACACTTCAAAACTTACACATACTTCAGGGGTTCTAAAATGTGATGGCACTATGTACACAAGCAAAAATGACTTTTTATGTGTATTCCTCTTACCACCACAGTTTCTCAAGTCCCTAAAAATTCAGTTAAAGGCAACTTTTCAGCACTCCCATAGAGGTCTAGATTTGAACCAAGGAGGAATGACTTCTAATGCCAGAAAGCTCACATTCAAACTGAGAGCAAAGTTTAAGGAATTTTTTCATATTTGACTCTCCTTAAGACCAAATATGGTATCCTCACCCTGAAGCACACTTTGAGCTGCTAGTTTCAACCTCTGAGCTTTTGGCAGCCAAATAAATCCTCTTACTTTGGTAGAAGTATATTAGGAGGTCTTCCTTCAATCATCTTGATGTAGAGAAGCCCTACTTTGCAGGTCTGCTCTCAGGACAAACTGCACTGAACACTATGCATGTTCATGCCAAAGTTCTTCATTTTTATAATAATATATATTTGGTAGGTTACTTTCTCAAAGCTAAAATACTAGGGTGGAGTCCTAGAACCCTGGCCAGTCAATGGAACTTTGGACATCACTTCCAAACCAGGCCAGCAGAGATAAAAATACAGTATCTTCATGCAGACCTGCAGCTATATTTGCATGCTGTAAGGGCATCCCACAAACATAGTAATTCCACCATAAGCTAAAGAAATCCACAACTGGAAATGCATGTAATGTTAAAGTTCTGCTAAACCAATGATCTAATTATTTAAATATCTAATAATATCTTTCAGGGATATTTTTTTTGGACCAAAGATATCTTTTGTGATCCCCTGCAACAGTCATTAATGGACATCAAGTTGGCCGGTGAAGACAACAGACATCATTCTACAGTCATGCAATAATGTTTTCAAGGGGAAAAATAAAACCACTTCCAACAAAAAAAAACTTCCTTTCTAATCACAAGCCAGTGCCTCTTTTTACTCTGTAGAAAAAAATTCCTTTCTATACCTTTTTGGAATCTCAAATATGTAAGAAGTTCTCCTTTCAAATTGGGTAGCTGAGTTAATTTCCATACTGTTGTAGAAGCTCTTAATGCATCCCCCAGAAGAACATTTTCAGCTAGTTTGAATGAAGAAACTTCAAGTCTAAGCCTTCACATCATTAGGAACGTGACTCTTGTAGCAAACTACAGCAGTGCAGCTTCCTATTGCTTTACTGCCATTACACAGTTGATGTTGTTTTAAGCTGAAGCAATTCAGTCCCCAGTGCTTCCGCAGACAGGCTCTCATGTTCTGTTTAGGCATCTTAACACACTTGCATATACAGAAGGCAAACCTTCAGCATTTATATTTGAAAATTCCACTGAAAAAGAAGTAAAAACTCACATTAATGGTACTAAAGCACACTTTGGTCTTAATTATGTCTAAATGGTCAACTATGCTAACTATGCAGTCTGTAAAACTTAAATTGCTCAATCTTAGCATTTAAATGCTGTAACAGTTACAAACAGTATATTTATATTCAGAAAGACACCTAAAGAAGATAGGACTGATGCAATATCTGTTAAGGCAACACAAAAATCCACAATTAAGCAGCGTTTTAATCAAGCCTTGTTTGAAATACAGTACCCCAGAATTTAGTTAAAATGCTGGCTTTTTTTTTCAGGCTAGCCCTGTAAGGAAATAGCCTGGGAAGTAAAGACAAAGAGGTATCTCAAAATATTAGAGGTAGTCATCTTAAGAGGTATCATGAACTAAGCTGTAGATATACAGTCACATCCGAACACCTGCCAACACCAACTGCAGTATAAGAGAAAAACAGCCAAAAATTTACATCCCTTCATAAGTCTAAAGAAAGCCACCTGAACAAGGCAGTCTTATTGCCTTACACATAAAACTACTTCAGCTGTCAAGTCAGGCACATGGAAGGTGTGTACTACTGAAGTACCTATTTAGCCTTCTAATCTAATAATTTTACACCATTACACATGAAAACTGCTACCACCACTTTACCAGACTTAAATTTGAGTTGAAGTATGAAATATCATGATGACTTTCTTCCTCTTTCAGCAAGTGCAGGAGGGGGGTGATTATACTTAGCTAATAATAAACATTTCAAGTAAATCTGTGCGTACTTTTTTTGTCAAGAAATTCTTAGGCTACTGACTGTTAAACAAACAGTTTCTGCCACCAAGCTTTTAAAGTCTGGTTTGTGTAATTATTCCTGAGTCATTTGGGCTTCCTACCAAATCATCAATTGAGGATAAAAAAAAACCCTTCATAAATCTGGTAACACACAGTCAAAATATCCAAAGTCAGTGCTCTGCTAGGAAAACATATGGTATCTGCTCTTGTGCAAAATCCTCTATAAGCCTGTAGCAGTTACAAGGGCATGCAACTTCTGTGGGCTGTACCATCTAGTTTCTACATGAATCACGTTGCATATGTCTGGCATTCACAGCTTTCCAACACAGCAGTAGCAAAAAAATTTAAGGCAGATGTAAATCTGCGTAGTAAAGTTAATAGATTATTTTCTGTTACTTCCCTTCCACCACTTGTGGCTAAGCAAAATCCATAATCCACTGGACTTGCTGCTTTCCACATGCAGCAGGATAAGGTCACTTACAACTGACTGCACATAGAAGCTTGCTTTTGTTTCTCTCCCCACTCCTCTTCTCTCCCAAAGCTTCTTCCACGGGTCCTGCCAGGCCTAGGTGAGAACATTCATCCTGCCTCATGCTCAAGAGAAAAATCCTTTCTCCTTCAGGTATCCTATCCGTGGCCAAGTTCCCTGCTTTGAAGATGACAAGTTGAATTTGTGAAGAATATTTAGCAAATGATTTTACAGTCACTGTAGCGAAATAGGCACTGAAACATCTTTTCCAAGGAATACCAATTTTAGCTGGCTAACCATCTTGAACTTAGGCCAACACCACAGAACTTTGTTGTGAAAATTCATAAGACACTGCAAATGAAAGAAATCAGCCCACTGAGAGCTACTGGAAAGGCAGCCAGTTTGAGGGTAGGGTTTACCATCATTCAGCTCTATGCAAGTATCATGGCAATCCATGGTTTCCATGCAGGATGAAGGAAAATGTGATGCAGAGCAGCCCTGTAGAGGACTTGAGGGGTGCTGGTTGATGAGAAGTTCAACATGAGCTGGCAACGTGCGCTCACAGCCCAGAAGGCCAACTGTGTCCTGGGCTGCATCAAAAGAAGTGTGGCCAGAAGGTCAAGGGAAGTGATTTTCTCCCTCTATAGTGCTCTTGTAAGGCCCCACCTGGATTATCACATCCATTTCTGAAATCCTTAATAAGGAGGATATAAAACTGTTGGGAGTGGGTCCAGAGGAGGGCCACAAAGATGGTCAGAGGGCTAGAGCACCTCTGGTATAAGGACAGGCTGAGAGAGTTGGGCTTGTTCAGGCTGGGGAAGCAAGGCTCTAGGGATACCTTAGAGTGACCTTCCAGTATCTGAAGGGGGCCTACAAGAAAGCTGAGGAGGGACTTTTTACAAGGGCAAGTAATGATAGGACAAGGGGGAATGGCTTTACATTGGAGCAGGGAAGATTTAGATTAGATGTTAGGAAGATACTCTTCACACTGAGGGTAGTGAGGCACTGGCACAGGTTGCCCAGGGAAGCTGTGGATGTCCCCCCCCCCCCCCCCCCCCCGGAAGTGTTCAAGGCTAGGATGGATGGGACCTTGAGCAGCCTGGTTCTAGTGGGAAGTGTTCCCTGCCCATGGCAAGGGGGTTGGAACTGGATGATCTTTAACCATTCTATGATTCAATGATCACAGGTCAAAAAAGCAAAGAGGCACCTGTTACTTGTGGTGATAACAGCAAATCAGTAGTTTTCAAAAAACTCATGAAAATAACATTTAGCAAATTAGACCACAGAAATACTGCTTTCTCATTTTCCCCAAATTAAGAAAAAGCTTTTAAACATCTGATAAGATTAAGGGCTGTAACAAATGCTAACTGAAGAAGCTGAAATATTTTCCCCTTCTCTTTTCCTTCAGCTTATGTGCACAGCTTAAAGCAGAAACTGTATTCCATATACCACACATTTAATCTGGCACAATAGTTTAAATGACTATAAAAGCCATTCATGATATTATCTTCAACAGACTTTTCTAAGATATAGTATGTCTATTGGAAGATATCACACTGATCTTGTACAGACTCCATCTTCCATTCACCAATCAAGTTCTTAGCCACAGCCTATGCAGATGAATGGAAAAGACAGCAGCTAAAGGATTTCTTACGAAGTGGAAGAATTTCTCAGCACAGTAAGCTGCAGCAGTCTTTTCATCCATACTTACAGCTTTGAAATTAAGAGAGCTGCGGGGTTTTTTTTCCATTTTAATACAGGAGCAGGAAGGCCTCGGTGCTTGGAAGCACATATCCCAGGAATGACAAGATGAATAAACAAATCAAAGTCCTCACCAATTCTTGTTTCCAAACGGAAAAAAAAAGAAAGTATTATTCCGTCACTTCTGTTCAGCTATCAACTGGAACCATCTTTTAAAGCCTTTTACCTTAGGAAAAAGAACATATTGCCAAGCCTGCTACTGGGTCTTTTTTGTTTTTTTTTCCTTTTTTACACAAAATGCATTGCATCATGAGAACCCAAAGTACATTCGTAGATATATCCTCATCACAATTTAATTGAAAAATATTTTAATATTACATAATTAGTCAAATCTTAACTATAAGGTACAAGTAACTCACTAAATAAGTTACAGACACACCCACTTGAGTAACAGTATCAGTGATATTTATTTAAAATACTTTTTGCTGAGGAAATCTGATTTATAAGAGATGGTTTTCAAACAAATCAGCAAAGTTATGAAAAATAAACCAGAGAAACTCTCTGGGGAAAAAAAAGCTACAAAGAAAGTTTTTGCATATCAACAAAAACTCTCAAGTCTTTTGTTTTGAGGCCTGAGTCTCAGTCCCAAACTTTTCTGTCTAGTGAACCCCGCTATCCATCTTTAGATCTGCTTTGTTCTTGTCATTCTTCACCGAGTAGATGAAATATGTTAAGGTGTCCTTTTCATTCACTGGAATTGTCCGAAAATGGCAGCCAATTATCTACAAAGGAAGAACGCAAGGAAATTAACCACTCTTACATGCAGAAATGAAAATTCAGATTTAAATTAATTACATTAAACAAAGTTTAGAAGTCCGAACAAGCAGCTCAAAAAAAAGAAATGAAAACCTACCTGTCTTCAAAACTCTCCAAAAGTCAAAAAAAGGTAGAATGAGAACTATTGCACTGAGAAATACAAGGTCTGACACAAAAAAAACAAACCCAAACCCAAAAGACTAACTCTCTAGCTCAGGAGCCAAGAGTGGGAGGGGAGATTCAAGAGATGATTATAGAACATGTTCTAACCTGTCACAGTGAGACAAGGCTCAGCTCGGTTGCTTCACTCAGTACAAGTGGACACATGTTCAAATATAGAAGTTTCCTTACCCTTGATCAGAAAATGTCAGCGTGTGCCACCCCACAAAGTTTTGTCTCTGAAACGTTTTTTAGTTAATAACATCACTATGCTTGAGCACCCACCCTATTTACCAAACCTGGATCCCTCTTCCCAAAGATCAAGTCAGTGCTCAAAGGAATCCACTTTTTGTTGGCAGATAATGTGAAAGCAAAACCAACGGAGATCCTCAACAGCCTTTCAGAAAATGATTTGCGGAATTGCTTTGCTTTGAATGTTTGCAGCCATCATATAAAGCTGTGTATCAACTCAGAAGGGAACTATTTTGAATGTGATTGTAGCTGATTTTCTTTATTGAACAAATTAAGTTACAGATGCAGTCTCCTTTTTGTGTCAGATCTCGTATGAATCAAACATAGCAGATCGTGCCCTCATTTCTTAAGTAAAAAAACCTAGAAAGTTTTCAGGAAGGAAAACAAACAACTAAGTTCTTAAAACAAGCAAGTAATGACTATAGAATATAAGAGCAACAGCATAGAAGTGAGATGCTACTGCTCATTACTCAGGCTGGGAGAGTATGGTGTATCTGCACAAAGTCACATTCAGAAACACCTAAGACAATACAAGAATCAAGAATTGACTGAACATTCAGCTCTTAGAAACAGAGACACGAATGATGAAAACTCACCATGCTGTAACCACTAAAAGATAACAATCTCAAAACAGTTCAAGTCACTTCTGTAATTTGGAAGTCTTTTCCTTCACCAAAATGAACACCAATTTTAAAAGAAATCACTCAATTTATTATACTTGCCCAAGCCTATTTTCTGTCTTTTTGCAGAATTATTTGATACATTAAAATTAGCAGGAGGAAGCGCAAAATATGGAACCGCTTATTTAACTACTACAGGGTACAAGTTTAGCATAATTAGCAAGTCAGAAAGCTTTCCAAACCCAAACCTCTGAAAACTCAAAGGACTCTGTCAACTATTTAAAGTAGACTCTTAAGTACCAGCTAGAGGAGTATTTATTGTACATTAGGACAGGTTAAAAGGAATCACATACACTATAAATTAAGGAAGTTCTGCAGCTACAACTCACAAATACCTGCAAGCCAAACAAAGCACAAGACAGAAGTTCTGCCTATTCAAGCAGCACAACAAGCACAGGCTAATGTAATATCTTACAAGATGTACCTAAAGTAGACCGTTAGTTTGGCAGACCAAAAACTGCTTGTGCTTTTTCAAAGCAGCCCTGACAATTAAAGATCTAGCCCTACCTCAGCTCACAAGTAAGAAAAGACTTTTAAAATTCTTATTCACAGCAGCAGCAGCACTGTTCTTTTATAGCTCAGCCTTGAGATCTCCCACACATTTAAGAACCTTGCCATTAATCCACACAGATTAAGGGAGACACCAACAAAATGTCTGCACTGAAGTACAACTGACTGTATCACTGCACTACAGCAAAAAAAACCAGTAGCTGTCTCCTCCTGTCAAGAGAAGATCAACAGTTCTTCCACATATCTACATCTGCATGTTCTAACTGCATCTTTGCAGCAAGGAACTATTCCTTTAAAATGAAACTCACATGCAGCAAAGATGCTTACATAGAGCTGCACTCACATTTAGCTTCAGCACTTTATGAAAATAGTTTCTTATCAGTATTTCTGAAAGTCCCATTTCTTTGGTGGTAGATACCAGTGGTTTTAATTAACAGAATTAGTTACCAGTGGAAGCCTGGGTTTTGTGCTTCTGTACTTTACATACAGAAATATATTTGCAGCAACTAGCTTTTTAAAGCAAAGTCTGAACCCTGCTACAATTCCACTGCTACCTCTCAGTGGGCACTTCAGCAGGACACCTCCAACGAAGCTGAGACTGATGTGCAGACTACAAGTTCACAGTTCTGTGATACTCAAGAGACATGCAGATCATCTTACCGTTCCAACTCAAGACCTCGTATTTTTAAGCAGCACACACTCCCTTCTGAAATTAAGAGTCCTTCCTGTGGAAAAAACTTCTACTTTTGATTTATTCATCTCAGAAGCTGTGGCCAATGAAGGAAGCTAGATAAGCAGTTCCCTTTTGTTCTCATAAAATCCAGATTACACACGTTCTTTATGCAAGGATACATTGTATAGAAAACCACTTGCCAGAGCAACTTGCATTTTCTATTATGAAACAAACACTCATACGTACTTCAACAAGCTGTGCTTTGTTAAGTCCCGGTCTGGTCTGTAGCTTGAAGTGTCTTTTGTACCTTCGAAGTGTGTTTACTTGTAACTGATATAAATCAACCTAGAAGAAAAGGAGGATAAGGGGAGAAAACCAAATCTAACGTAACTGAAAAGGATTCAGTCTTTAACGGTTCACCTCTTAAAAACATTATGGAATCTCACAGATACAAAAGCACAGACCATCAGCTCAGCAGACCATATTTTGACAAAAAACAAACTCCACACCACCCAGCAGAAAGGAAAACAGTCCAGTTTGGTTTAAGAGCACTTCACTGTCACTGAACGTGGCTCTGACTCCCTTTAGCAGCGGATAATATTCAGAACTCATTATTGTCCTTTAATCAGTTTCAGTTTTTCTTTTGTTCCCCATTTTGAGCATGATAAAAAAGCCTTGCAAAAACTTTCATACAACATCTATGAAGAAGCTGATTCAAAAGAGGCCCCTATATTGTGATTCCAGTCACGAAATGTTACATGAGTTGCACGCAAGGTATAGCGCATCTGCACTGTGAGATTACCCAGTACTCACTCAGTTTTGAATCCCATGAACTCTGATCAACAGTCACTTCTCCCAGCAACAGCTTACCCTCCCACACTCCTTTACAATGTAAGAGAGCTTAGTCAGACGACTGAATGGGAAAGAAATCTGAAAAAACAGGCTAAATGAGGAATTCTGCTAGAACAGTTGCAATTACAGCAGTATTCTCCAAACTGGTTCCATTAAAGATTGGTTAAACTATGCACTTCCACTTTAAATTTATTTAACAGCCTCAACTAGAGAATATTTAAACAATAGCAGTGCTACAGCATACTTGGTCATGTGGCCAGACTTGATGTGATCCCACCTTGCACAACAGGAGATGTGTATGCTTTAGTATTCTTAAGTTTACATAGTGCAAATTCCACTTCCCAAGTCACAGAGGGGAACCCACACCCTATAGCATTGCGCAGAGGAGGAGTGCCAGCTCTCCACCGAGTCCCTGCAGATACCAGTGCTGCAAAAGCATCTTCCCCTCCAGCAAGAACCCCTTCTAACAAGTGATGATGGTCATGACTGAGGTGGAAACAGGAAGGCCTCATAAGTCTTAAGAGGGAGGTTTTTTTCTTAGTAAATTAGACAGCAATTTAAAATGAAGGTCAAGAGCCAATGGGCATCTAAGGCATACAGAAATCACACAGAATAAACAAACTGCTGTTGTCCAAACAGCCAGCTGAAACTCCTCAAAAATACTTCCCAGGCAGTTTCCTTCCCTGCAGTAATATCATTTAAAAAATCTTTCCTGTTCTAGAGATAAAAAACGTGTTGCAGTAGATGGCTAATTCTTGCATGAAAAAAAAAAAGCTTGCAGGAGAGCTGTGATTACCAGTGTGTCAGAGAGCCACCTGAAGCTTTAAAAGAAGCTTTAGAAGAACATCAGCTTTAGACAGAACTTTCAAAGAAGCAACCCCACATATTTAACAGACAAATAACACGGCCCAGCATCACACTACTCTCAATCCCTTAAAATCCTTAGAGGATCCTCTTAGCCCTCAGACTGGAGTCACGTGCCTTTAGGCAGGGATTCTTGCACAAAGTTTCATTGCTTACATTGCTGGTATCTGCAGATGCAGACCATAAGGATGCCAATAAATTAACACTTATGGAGCAATTTCTGAAGAATGCTTTAAAAACCCCTCTTAGAAGGGATCAGGTAGGCATGACAGCCTCCGCTCAAAATTAACCAAACAATATTTGCTAAGCCAGGCCGTAGCAGAAATAACCTACAGCACATGTAGGAAAAGAGAGCCTTCAGAGTCATCTCTCCTACTTATACTCTGCAAAAGGTTTGAAAGCTGTAGTTCACTTTTATATTGGATAAGGTTCCATGGAACTACAGTGCAGAAAGCCTGTAAGAAAAACAACTTATCCACTCCTTTCTAGCACAGCTCCCTGAAGGTCTCCTGCCTCAAGAAAGGGTAAAACCAAAGAATTACTACCATTAAACTTTGTGTGTTTATGTGACTAAGGCAATGGAGTAACTGCAAGAGCCACCTGCAACACATCTAGCACAGAAGGATCGGAGGGACTGGGCAGTGAAACATTTATAACCCAAGTCCTATATGCAATTCCCTTCAAGTTGTCAACTCCCACAGAAGTCGGATCTTGCTGATATGCAGTAGAGCACCTCTTCAAGTAGGATGCTGGAGAGGAAGCACTAAGAAGGAGAAAGCTGAAAATATCAGTTTCCTGAGAGAAATAGAAGGCACTAAAAATAATCTAGAGTCTTGTTCATTCTACTCTGCACAATTAATAAATACACCATAAAATTCAGTTAGTTCCTGTGAAGAACTGAGTGAATCAGAAGTCTTCCCTTTCCCACATGCCCCAAAATAAGGAGAGCTGCAAGAGTGGAAAAAAGTATCTGCGCAAATTCAGTAGCTATTAAGGACAAGCTTAACAACAATTAGAAAAATCTCAACTATTTAGCTACCTCTGGAGTGTCGATGTCTTGCACTGGTGAATCACCGTCATCATCGCTGCCTTTCCTCTTTCTTCTATTTCTCACGCTCTGGATCAGGTTTTTGTGGAAGTCGCATATATACAGATGTCTTGCCTAGAAGAGCAATACGGTGTCTTTCAGTCAAATCCATGTACCTCCCTGACTGACTACACAAATGGACGCGCACACAGACAACCCTTCAGCAACCTCAGCCACATCAGCTGAGTTGAGGAATCTTTTCTAAATAAAGAACGTGCTGTGCTAAAGATCACTGCCACCGGCTTGGCCCAGAAGACACCAAAATGCTGCAATCGACTGATTCCGTCGTAACAGACTGCAGAGATACAAGAGTACAGCCCTCCCCTCGGCCACGCATCGCAACGCGGAGATCGGGAAGCAAACAAACAAAACCCCAAGCTTTCTGTGGACGGCAAACAGCCGGCCTCGTTTCCCACCCAGATCCCGCCCCCTCCTTGTTTCGCTTCCACTACCCACGCGAGGTCAAGTAACAGATATGACTCTTTTTTTAAAAAAAAGTTTCCCTTTGTACGGATCCGCACGCTTCAGGAGAAACCTGCAGCGTGTGCCGAGCCTGGCGCGCAGAGCCGCGTGCTTTATTGCGAGCTGCTGCGATGGGGCACCGCGCCAGCCTGGCGGGGACCCCCCCGGGCCGGACGGGGGACTGGAAAGGGGGTGCCCCAGAATGCACGAAGCTTGGACCGGGATGCGGAAAGGTCACGCCGGCTGCCCCGCGTTTTAAGCCCGGAAATCCCGTGGTCCCGGGAAAAGGCAAAGCACACCTCCCAGACGCCCGGGCGCTCGGTGCCGCAGAGAGGCGGGGGGGAGCCGTGCCGAATGGCTGCCGAGCGGAAGATACAGTGGCAAGGGGAGACGTGCAACATTGCAACGCGAGGCGGAGCAGCAGAGCGCTGCCCGCGCCAGGGACACACACAAACTAGCGCGCTGGGAGCCATGCGGGCTCCGCGCCCGGGGAGAGCAGCGCTTCCCGGGCACGCTCGGTCCCTGCTCCACCTACACCGGGGGGACACGCAGCCGGTGCCCTCGCCTCTTGGGGGGCGGGAGGGAACCCCAGGAGCAGGCAGGCAGGAAGGGCAGGCGCTTGCCCCCGCATCCCCCGCACAGGGGGAGCGCTTTCAGGCTGTGCTGCAGCAACAAACTCCACCGTGCGACGGATAAAAAAAAAGAGGGAAAACCCGCTTCCCCGCCACCACAAGAAAAACAAACCCAACACCCTCCCCCCCCCAAAAAAAAATAAATCAAGCCAAAAAAACCCAGACAAACCAACCCAACACCTAAACTTTATTCAAAGCCCGAACCAGCTACGTCACGCGAGCCACCAGCCCGCGCGGAACCGCTGCCCGGGCACGGCGGGACCCCCCGCCGCTTTTGTCCCCCTGCCTGCACTTACGCTCTTGTCCAGCTCGATCTTCACCTTCTTCTGCGAGATGCTCTTCTGGATGCGCTTGCTGAAACTGGCGTTGCCGGCAGCGCGCCCGCAGCGCTCGCCCTCCTCCCGCAGGCAGCACAGCTGCCCGGCCCCGGGGCCGCCCGCTCCCCCGGCCCCTGCCGAGCCCGCGGCGGCGCCCGCAGCCAGACCCGGCGGCGCGGGCGGCGGCGGCACCTCCACGGCGGAGCCCGCAACGCCCAGCACCGCGCCGGGGTCTGCCCCGCGCTGGGCTACCTCCTCGGGGGCGAAGCCGTTCATGCCCGCGGCCGGAGGGAAGCCCGGGGGGAGGACGGCAGGTCCCCGGCCAGCACTAAACTTCCACGGGGAAACGCCGCGGCCCGGCGGGGCGCTCCTTGCCCGCCCTCCTCGCAGCAGCGACCCCGCACCCCGTGGGAAGGGCTCTCCCCGCCGGCTGCCGCTGCCCGAACCCCGCGGCTACCGAAGCGGCGCCAGCGCCCCGCGGGTCGCCCCTCTTCCTCCTTCCCCCTCTGTCATGTGGAGACTCTTCAGCTGTTTCCTATGTAACAACAGCAACCTGCCCGCCGCCCCGCCCCGCCGCGCCGCGCATGCCGGCTCCGCTGCCACGGGGCGCCATGGGAAACGTAGTTCTCTCTCTCTCCCCCGCCATGGGAAGTGTAGTCTTTCCCCCGCGGCCGCGGGGCACCATGGCTAATGCAGTCCTCACCCTCCTGCCCGCCGCTGTCCCCTACGCGGCCGGCGCGGCGGAGGAACTTCAGCTCCCGAGATGCCCCGCGGAGGCGGGAGCGCGCGCGGGGAGCCCGCTTTGCCGCCTCGCGGCGCCCAGGCCGGTGCCGTGGGGAGGGCGGGGGTTGGTGCCCGCGCCCGGGCCGCCCGGCGCCGCGCTGCTTCCCCGGCCCCCGGAGGCGGTGACGCCTCAGCCCACTTTTAAAAGGCTCCGGTCGCCCCCTTCTCTCTTTCCTTCCCTCACTTGTCTCCTCCCGTGGGGCGCCGCCGCTGGGGTTTGAAATGTTTTTCTTAATTTGGGAAAAATAACAAAGCAGTATTTCTAAGGTCTAATTTGCTCAATGTTAATCTTGTTTTTTTTTGAAATCTCTACTTTGTTGGTATCGCTGCAACGAAGATGCTCCTTTTGCTTTTTTGACCTGTGATCACAGAATCATAGAATGGTTTGGGTTGGAAGGGGCCCTAAAGATCATCCAGTTCCACTGACTGAGGAAAAATATCCTAGACTGCCAATAGACATACGCCAAAAACCTACAAAAAATTTAAAAATAATTCAATGAGTCAAAAAATTATTGTAACATTGTAATAGGTAACCTATAACAACATGAAGGCGTTAATCAGTTTCCTACAGGGCTTAGAGTCACATAATCATAGAATGGTTTGGGTCAGACCTTAAATCCCATCCAGTCCCGCTCCTCCTGCCACGGGCAGGGACACCTCCCCCCAGACCAGGCTGCTCAAGGCCCCATCCAACCTGGCCTGGAACACTTCCAGGGAGGGGGCATCCACAGCTTCTCTTTGCCAAAGTCTCAGCACCCTCAGCGTGAAGAATTTCTTCCTAATGTCTGAGCTAAATCTTCCCCCCTCCAATTTAAAGCCATTCCCCCTCGTCCTATCACTACTTGCCTTTGTGAAAAGTCCCTCCCTCCTTTACTTTTTGTAGCTGTAACGGTCCCCGCCCAGCTGCTTGTTTAGGGGTTTCTACGAGGTGGTTTTTTCCTTCCCGTTTTCCGTCTGGCTCCGGTCCCTCGCTGCCTCCCTTCTTTCCCCTCTCTCAGCCGTGGGAGGGAGCGGCCAGAGCGGGCGGGCTCTGTCTCGGGCGCTGCGGCCCCTCCGCCGGCGGAAGGATGGAGCTCCGCGGCCTCCCGTCTGACTCTCTCGACCGAGAGCAACTGAGGCTCGGTCCTTTGTTAAAGCTGCATTTGAAAAATGTGTAATCAGCGGCCCGTCTGGCGTTCCTTCAGTGGAGGTCTCTGAAGACAAAGACGACTTGCAGCGCGAGTTGAATTCAAAGGGCTTTTTGTTGATAAAGGTGACTTTAACAACAGAAAAAGACTGAGAATGCAGAATTATTTTTGCTAGCAATGAACCAAGACCTTTCTGTGCACACGACTAGCTAAAATAGATACTGTGAAAATGCTTGATAAAAGAAGTACTTTTAGTTTTGAGACTTTACAAAACTATGTAAGAGATGCATTTGCATTAAGCTGTTGAACAATTAAGCGGTAGGAGCAGCAAGCCTTGACCTACTGTTTGTTTTCAAGTGCATTCAAAGCACATGCAGTGAAGGGTGAGGTTTTGCTTTCCTTTTGAACTGCTGTGAACAGTCCTTGAAATCTCAGAAAACAGCATCTGAGCTGGCCATACTCAAAGCGAGGTGATTTAATCGTTGAAATATTTGACCGTATCACTTGCCATGTGTTTTCAGCTTGCAGGAGGAGTAGCGGGGAGGCTGGTGAATGATTCGAGGAGACAGATCCTGCGTAAGCCAAAGTTCTGCATGCGCCAGGAACACGATTATAGTGCAGTTTCAGTTTGCACTGCAGATGGCTCGTTAATCTGATTGCGTAACTTGGTATTAGAGAATAAGGGTAGGTCCCATTTATGCTCCCCACTGTCACAACTGAATGAAGGACACAGTAACTGAAGCTAAACTGAACATAATATCACAGAGAGAAGTTACCTAGAAGGCATGCTTCAGTGACTAGTGAAAGGAATTAGAGAAGAGCTGGAAAAAATACGGATCCCCTTTTTGTTATCAGCCGAGCTGAAGACTACATGGGGTGCCTGGGTTTAATTCCATGGTCTGCTGCTGTATAATCTCAGGCAACAGATGTTTAACTGATTTTGAGTTTCTCTTGATTTCACCATTTCAAAAAATATAATAACGTTAAAAAAATAACACTCCCCCCCGCACCCTCCAAGGCAAACCTTAAAAGAAGAACATAGGCAGAATGATCTGGGATAACTGAGACAAGGGTGAGTTCCAGGAATTCTTAAGTGGAATTCTGGGTCATTAATAGCAATTTCTGGACTCTTAGGCTATGTCTTTTGAGGTCTCTTTTATTTCTTCAGATGGATTTGTTAGTGAGCACATGTCAATTTGGGTCTGACTGCTGTGATTTGGTTTGGTGGAAAGATCACTTGCGAGTTTCAAATATGTTTCTGATCCTCTTTGTATAGTTTGTGAACAGTTAAAAGCCTGATTATGTTACCCAGCCATGCTTGCCAATATGTTAAATTATGAGTGGAATTTCAGGTAGAGTGGTATCATAGTTTCATGATTAGATCATGGTAAGACAGTAGTGGGGCTGGGAAAGATGGTTTTGCTGCTGCTGTAAGCAGCTCATTTTCACACCTGTGCCCTGTCCTTCTGTGTGCCGATAAAAGCATTCCTATGGCTGTATGGCAAACTGGATTTGGTTACAAGCAGACCGGCAACAAGAAAATTAGTTAAGTTTAACCACTCAATTGTGTGATGTCCCAGCACACAGGAAGGTCCAGTGGAAGGACAGGACTTCGTGCAGGGAGGTGACTGCCTCATTTGGTAAAATGCCTGCTTACAGTAACAGAAATCATGTCACTTTTAATCTTCCATCAAATGTGGGATCAAAAAATACAAAGAGTTGCAGTTAGATGGTCTTATTGGGCAGTATGAAGCTTACTACAGGATGGATTTGCAAACTTTATGAAGCTTGGGCCCCATGAAATAAAATCACCCTCACTTGTTGTAGAGTATGTTGTCTAAAATTATGATTTTATGACATAAGCTCTAGTAGTGCTTAGTAGAAGTATTCAGATATAACTAAAGCATACATAGGGAGGGATTTTAAATAATCATAAAAACATGCAGTATTGCAACCATATACTGATTAGAGTAAAACTTCAAAAATTAAATGTTTAAAGGAAACAGCAGCTCCAAACCAGCAACTCTGTACATGAAACTTTGCTAGTACTTACAGGCTACACAGACAAGCAGAGCTGAATCGCATGGAAAGCAGCAGTATTCTACATCCCTCGTGGGTGCCAAAACCACAGCATGGATGACTTGTAAGTGGCATGCAGAAGGAGCTACAGCATCTTGAAAAAGTGTACTTAAATTTGCAGCTCCCAGACTCCGCAGTCAGCGGGAGTCAGTGGCCCCTCCTGGCATTGAGGCAGGCCAGGCGCAGGTGGGAGCTGAGGAGCTTTGTGCCTTTCTGAGATGCCATATATCCCAGCTCCCATTAGCTTCTGACTGATATGTTCGTAAGTTGAGAGAGAAGAATGATAAATGGATGCATCACCTTGGATATATTGCAAGCACATTGTAAATTTATTATTAGTAAATAATATTGGAAAGGAAACGAAGTTTGTAACTGTTATCTACATCTTCACATGATAAGGTTCAGCTGGGAATATCTACCCCATTAAGTACCATCCACCTGAAGTCTTAAGCATATGGTAGTGCACTTCTGTGCTGCACCTGAAATTATCCTTCTAGCAAATGGAATAACGAAAATTAACAGTATACATTTTTCATAGTAAAGAAATATTTTTTGGTTTGGATTGTAACTAATTCAATTAAAAATAGATTCCTTTTAAACAGTTTCAAAATTCCGCAAATTCCACCACATGCCCTGGTGTTTTTGATGAAAGAGCAACTGTCTGTGATAAAAAACAGTGACCAAATCTCTCCTTCCTTATCAGAAACAAGTCACATTCTTTTTACCGCGCTCTCCTTTTCTCTGAGTTTCGAATCTCTGATTTTCCCTACCCACTCCAGCACCAACTAACCAGGCTACTGGCTGTTGCTCTGTCTCCAATTTATTGCCAAATGTGTTAAAGCATAAAGAGCATAAAGCCCAAAGTACACGACTATTGGGACTTACCTATGAACTGTATTTTTTTTTAATTATTTATATGTTTTATACTAGGATAGTTAAATGTAACTTTGGTTAGTTAGTTGTATGACAAAATTTAATCTCTGTTAGCAGACATAGAGTTTATTGTATATGATTCAAGTAATATAGTAAGCAAAAAATAATACCTTTAACCCAAATAGTGGTATTTGTGCAGAACTGGTATTTCCAGGTCTTTCAGTAATACAGCTGAAGCTAATGTTCCTTTTTCAAGTGTTCTGCCTTGTACAATGGAAATTAAGGGTGTATGAAAGTGTTTATGTAACACAGGCTTTTATTAAAAGATTTAAAGCAGTAAACAGGGTCCAAAAATAAACATTGCATTTTAAGAATAATCTAGGTGTTACAGGATTAAAACTGATAAGCCTGTGGACAGTAAAAGCTTTAAAGATTTGTTATATGTGCCCCTTAACAGTACTTTTGCAATAAACCATTAGGTATAGGAGGCATCAAAGGACCTTCTGTTAGAAGGCTTCATTCTTACATGCAAAAATACAGAAATGTTGGTGCTGAAACTTTAGATGTTCTTTGCTGAATGTACCTGACAAATTGTTTATTGCAGGACTTGAATAATGAAGTATGACACCTACTTTTGGTTCATAAAGCAACAGTAAATGCAGCATAAGGGAGATATCTCAAGCACAACAACTGCCCAGAAGCAAACAGAGAAGTAAACCTCCACCTTTGCTCTGAGGTACCCAGTAGGTTTCAGCATCCCTCCTCCTCACAAGCCCACATTCAGCCAAGTCAGATGTGAACATCCATCTGCTTGATTCAGTCACTGTTTCACCCATCATTTGTCCATCCAGGTTACTTGGATTAATATTTTGTTTCACATTATATTAGATCTCACAAAGAGGCTCAACAAAATCATCATTAGTGCTTTTCTGAAACGCAGTGCAACTGTTTGGAACTGTTTGAAAAGTATCAGCCCCAGAGGCTTTGTTTAGCAATTCAAATTGAGCCATGAATAACCGTCAGATAGTTGTAATATATTGCTTAAAAGTTACTTTTTAATCCCTTGAAAAGAAAAAAAGCTTGCTCATCTTTTTTCTTTTTTCTTTTTTTTTGTTAGTAAGACAAATACTCATATCTTTTCAGCAAATTTAGTCTCAAATACACCCTTGATACCACAAAAAGCATTGTATACTCTTTGTAAAGTCTTAAATTTTGTGAACCAGTTTTCTGTTTATAGAAATTCAGATTTGACACTGTCTTTAATCCCTTGCTTTTTTGTATTGAATAATGTGTATCACACTATCTTTTCAGTTTTGTCAGAGGATCCTAGAAACTACAGTGCTCCTTTACACCATCCTGTCCTCTTCTGATACGGATTCATTTTACAGAAAGGAAAATGGGAAACTTCTGTAGCCCTGAAGCCTCTTCCAATGCCTTTGTCTTTGCAATACAGCTTTAATCATCTGTAGGTCTGACTTAGTTATTTTTGAAGTTAACAGCAGGTTTTAAGTGCTGCTTGGAGGCGAGTGAACACTTCCTCCACCTGAGTCCAGAATCCATCTTTGAGAAGGTCTTTTGAAGGTATTCAGATTCTTTCAGTAAAACCAAAATAGTGTCACAAATGAGTGGAACACACCTCACTCGAAAAAGAGAAGCAGCAATATGTTTTATTAGGGTAAATAAATTGTCAGAGTTCAATAAATTCAATGGAATTTGTTTAACAGTGGTTTACTAAAGTTTAATAAGTTTGATGGCAAGATTCACCCTATTAATTACTGCATGAAGTAAACATACAAAGCAAAATTGAGTTAGCAAAGCTTACAAAGTTTAACAAGCTATTAGCCACTTACCAAGGATCTGTTGTGGCAAGAAAGCTCTCAAACTTGAGGAATAAGAGACCTGCTGTTTGTAAAAGGTCTTTCTGACCTAAGGAGCACCCTTGAGAGGTGTCTTAGTGCAAGGGAGATCAACACCATGCAGCCTAGCAGGAATTGCTCAAAGAAGGTTGACATAGGCTGTCATATTTATGGGATAAAAGTGGTTGGCTCATAGTCAAATCACATGCAATGGAAGGGTGTGCATGAGACTCCTTGTGCCCACAACATTGATTTTTTGATAAATGAGTTTTGGAAAAGCCACCTGTTATTTACGCGTTAATAGTATGATCAGTGTTCCAGACTCATACGTATTTATGTTTACCACGTCACTCCGCACTTTTGTGGTTTTTGGAGAACAGGCTGCAACTAGAGGAGTTCTTGGCCCAGCTGTGGCTCAGGCCTTTATCTCCTTTGGGCCCTGAACCACACCGCTGTTAGTTTGGTGAAGGGGTGGAGCACATCCATCACAAACAGCTATTTTTATAAAACTAAAATGAGTAAAAATACATGTGAGTTTGGGGTTTAAATGTTTTCCTGACTTCCTGCAAAGCTTATTCTGGGTAAAAGATATAGGCTTATATTCTGACAAACTCAAGTATAACAATAGTTTTGAACTGCATTTTTTTTTTCTTGGTTTCTTGACAATAAACCCTTAAATAAGAAACATTACGGGAAAAGGATCAGATAAATTGTTCTGCAATTTTTTTCACAAAAAATGGCCACTAGGCAGAATGTAACAGGTTTCCTATGTTCAGCTAGTATCTACTGCTATCATTTATTCAATAGACAGCAACTGATCAAAAGCATTACTTCTTCATTAGATAGTGCCATTCATCTTTAATGCTCCTCAAGCCTCAACCCTCTTTCTTGAAAGATAGCATTGGAGTCTCACCTTTCATACTACTAAAGCTTCTAGCATCTACAGTCACAAAGGTAAGTTTGAAATCCAGTCAAGGACATATCCTAAAGCATAGAACACAAAGATAGACTCCACCCTCCAGTTTCAACATTATGTTTTTTAAACAAATATGGGTTTAGAAGTTTTTTTTATCTAAGTGTTTGGTTCTTAATATTTATGAACATTATAAACACCAGACATGAGACCTGATTCTGCTATTACAGCTATCCACAGGGACAAAAAGATCATTACCTCTCTCTAGAAGTGACTGCTGGAACAGGATTTTACATAATCTTGTAAATTATTTCAGAATTACAAAAATAATAATACAGATATTTTACCTCTTATACAACTTTAACTTCTTTGGCTATCTGTGTTTTTTAGTTATATCATGAAAGTCTGTTCAAAATTAATTATATGTTTACAATGAACATTTTTAACTACTGCAAAGGAGAACAGGGGGTTTATGCTTTTAATATTTGTACATTTTACAATAATTTAACATGTAAATGCTTCTCTTCACACATAGTCACACTGAATGATGAAAATTATTCACAAGCTTATTATCAAACTTCCTTAGGTTGCTTTCCCCCTCCCGCCCCCAAGAGTGGGGGCTGTGGAGTAACGCGTTAGCTTTTGAGTGGTATTATAGACAGACCCATTTTCTAGTAGTGTAAGGTCTCTGAAAGAACCTTCCTTGTGACTGTAAAATGCTTAACAGTATAGAGTAGGGTATACAATGGGATCCTCTAGAGAAACTACACTTTTATATCATCAGTTGCTAGAAAATCCCACAGGATCCATAACTAAAAGTAAGACTGATGATCAACAATTTCAACATTTCCTAAGAATTTTCTTTCTAGTCTCACATTACTTGTGTATCCTGCAATCGTTTTTTGTGAACAATATGACAGCACTATTTGCCAGAAATAACAGGAGAAATTAATTATTCTCCTATGACAATGTCTACATTAGCAACAGCACAAGATGTACTCCATGTGACCAAAAATTTGAGATCCATTTAAGTTTAATGAGACCCGCTGAAATTCATTTAAGTTTTTCCACTACCTGGGCCCAAGGCCGATTTGTTTACAAGTATCACAGTGCTTACAAGGAAGCAAGCTGTTATCAGCCAAACCTGCTTCTCTTCTGGCTGTGAGAGACAGGAGAATACAAACAATTTCTCCTTCCTCTTGCATCCCATGGCACACAGCCTTGTCACCTCACCCTATTCTTTCTTTTTCCTAAAAGATTTTACAGCTGCAGTTACATAGGAAATAACTTCTACTGCCAGGTTCAGCTTGTTTTTAAATTTCTAGCCCTAATGACTGCAGAAGAAAACAGTCCCTCAGATCAGACAAGGTACTAATGGAACATTCTGTTTTGGTCTGTAGAAGTTTCAACATGTGTAAGTCACCATGGGTTGACACACACTTCATTTTGGCAGCAGTGAGTTCCAGTGGTGAGCCTGATTGGGTGCTTGGACTACAGGGGAGAGGGACAATGATTACAGCCTCTTTGGATCTGCTCACTAGATGTCACACCTCCAGGGCCATACACAGCACAACCCTTTGTCCTACTGCTTAGAAGGAGAAAGAAATATCCTGGAAGGCTGTTCTCCAGTTCCCAATTGACACAACATTTCTATTAGTAATTATATTACATTAAGTAATGTATAAATTTCAAGTAAAATACCAATGTTTACCAAGGTTGGAAGAATTTGGGGGGTGGGGGCAAAAGTTTTTTACCCATTTAAACCAGTTTCATCGTGTGAATGAGTTACATTTCAGCTATCCACATTTTAAAGTCCCTCTAAATTGCCTGTGAAACTATCTAATGGATGAAAAAAAGCAAATTACTGCTTTCTTCTGATACCTGTAAACTGGGATTAACAATATTGCAAAATATAAAGGAGGTTCCATTGAGATCTCCAGGGAAAAGGCGTTACATGAGTATTGCTTTGAATGTAAATAAGAAAGTAAAGTGAGGTCTAGGAATAAAGAAGTTAAAAAAACAACCAAACAAAGCAACCATATTAACCCAATGCAAGTAGAAAAGTGTTCTTGTCAAATTAAGACTGAAAAAGTACAGTTAATTATTGTGACCAGGGACAGCTAGCATTCCTAATATTATCTGCCTTAGTACCACAAGAGATTTGTTGTATTTATTTCCTACCATGTGACTGCTGCAGTTCAGTCTGTGCTCCACAGCTGTCCTGGGTAGTGTCTAATGTAGGCTGCCTTTGTTTTATGTATTTGCTACACAGCACAAAGTCAAAACAAGTTCCTGAGCTTTCAGACTAAACCAGCCTGGTATAACACAGTCACTGTTTGCCTATGAGCTGCTTAACTGGTTATGCAAGCTTTACAATAGAATATATAGTAAAACCATGATGTTTAAAGGGTAAATATACTTCATTTTTATAAAATACATATTATTTGCATGTTATTAAAAAAAAGAAAAATGGGAAAAGTTCTCATGTATTATTTTAAATGCAATTATTTAAGATATTGACAGAATACCAGTTTTGAGGACTTTGGGAAGCTGCAGTTACGTGGTTTTATCTAAGTACAAAGAAAGTAACTGCTAATAACTGGTATGCTACAGTAAAATAATATTTGTACTGAATTTAGGTAAGCAGTAGCCTAAGTAGTTCTTGGTTTTGCTTTTCTTCTTAAAGCTCCTGCCACATATCTAGTTTGAGACGCTCACATGAAACAGGACAAAAGCATAGTTGCTCTCTGTAGACTTTGTAACTCATAATAAAAAGGAGGTTTTAAAGCAGTGACCTATTTAAATGCTTTTTGTCTTGCATATTCTTTTTCTATAACAAAAATTTTCTGCTTAAAGCTAAATTTAGTTTTTCTTTCAATATCTTGCATTACTATTAGTCAAGTTATTTGACATTAAAATTGAGAGCTGCTGTAACTTGTTTTCATTATTCATCAGGTAAACACTTCTCAGGTCCCAAGTAAAGACCCTTTCAGCAGCAATCACTCAAGAATGATCACTTTCCAAAGCAGAATTTTATTGCCATTCAGGCATATTCCATACAGGAATTTGGGAAATAGCACAGTCTCTGGGGATAGACCCTCTTCATCCAACTGACTGAATTCAAACTGACAGTGACAGCATTTAATACATTTACACCAGAATGAAAGTTTAGTCAGAGTTAAGGTCATGTAACTGTAGTTTGCAATTTCCTCAGCTAAACAGTATCCGTTGCAATGGATCCACTGATGGAAACGTTAATTCAAATAAAAGGTCTTTGTAAGTTTCTTCCCTTGCTTTGCGCACACTGACACCAGTATTCAGAAAAGCTGTAGAAGCTGCCCACAGAAGCCAAGAGACACAATGCAATGTGAAGTATTATCACTCAAATCACACATTTTTGTTGCCTGTGACATACTTTTCTTTCTTTAAATCCATTTCTCAGCTCTGTAATCTGGTCTCACCCACCTGGTCTTTTCCCTTCTTTCCATCCAGTGTTTCTAGACGCTACATTGCTTATCTTTCCTCATACACTGTTCACTGAATATTAAATGAATTAACAATAGCGCCAAAAATTGTCATCGTGGAGATTAGAAACGCAAAAGGGCTCAACTTAGTAGTCATTTCATGAGCTGAATTATTCAAGCAGAAGTAAGCTTCAAGTCCTGGAATTTATGTTTCTTCCCCACAACTGTCATCCACATGTGGTTAATAAATGCACCACGTGGACTGACCAAAGTCAATACTGCATAGATAGCTGCTTTAGAAGAGTAACAGTGACTGGATCTCTTGAGACAGAATTTGTGGTTTTGTCTGAAAAGGAACAGTGTGGTGTAATGAAAAAATGGTGACAGCTTATTGTGGAAGCAGACACACAGAGAAGTGCTATTCCGGGTGCAAGGGTGCTGGGAGGAAGGCACAGCTTTGGGACTAACAAGTTTCTAACATCAGCATTCTTGCTTGGCGCTTTCAGCATCGGCGCTGCTGTGGAAAGCTTCTAGTATCATGTTCAAGCGTGGAAAATTTTCAATACTGCCTTCCTTGTTGGAGGACAGACAGATGTTAAAAAATACAGCTGTTGCATGATATTGAATGACATAACCTTCTATGTATATCTTTAATTATACAAAAGCTTTCTTTTTCAGAGAAGAGAATCTAGAAAATGAATATCTTTAAAAGAACAAAGAACCTAATTTCTTTCTTAAAACATCTGATTAAATAATTTGAAAGGCAGGACTCATTTTTTCCCATAGCAGTTACTCTTTCTCACCCTACCTGCTTTTCCACAATCATTGTCTTCATATTCTTAAAGTAGATATGAAAACAGATGCAACAAAAGAAGTCTCATTGCAATTATATCCCATAATTTCAAAAGACTGTTCCAAAGTATTTTTTCCATGTACTTGCTATATTAATGTCAGAAGGAAGCCAAAAAAGATGTTAATAATAATAAAGCTTTTTGTTGTTGTTTTTCAGGAACTGACAGAGAATGGATTTGGAAGAGTTTGAAAAATTCTGTCCTTTCAACTGTTGAAAATAATTTTTGATGCCTGTAGTCATGCTGATGACTTTTCAGGAACAAACTCCCAGAGGTCATGACTGGCTATTTCAGAAGCACTGACATTGAAAAAAACTTGTTTCCTGAAAATTGGAGGACCACTTCATTGTTCTTTCAACTGCATCAGTGAGGATCCAGAAGTAAAACTGATTTTGACGGAGTTAACCTACATTTTTATATGGCTGCAAACAACGCAGAAAGTACCTATGAATTTGTTTGAATGGTGTGATACAGTTCTTTAGGTAAGTCTGGCAGACAAAGAATGGCTGTACTATATTGCATTCAGTACACGCTAATATTGTAAGATTCTACCATCTGTTACAAAGCTACTTTATTAACTAGAACACGCTTCACAAGAAACTGTCATATACAGGTGGTTTACGACAAAGTGAATGAGTAACCCATCTGGCAGCTTACTTCACCAAATAAAAGTTCTTTCCAAATAACATATGAAGTAAAGGCATTTTTAAAGATATACAGCAAATTAAAACAACTCCTTGCAAAGTGGCTAGGCCTTCACAGAATTCAGTATCACAGAAGGGAGAACTTTAATTTGCTACCAAGAAGTAGTGGAATGGTTCACAGTAATAAATACTGGAACACATAATATCCCCTGTGTAAATGTTTGCTTTAGCAGATAAGTGTAAGCTTTGCTTGTAGGTTAAATGCTATCAAAAGGAATAGCCACAGAAGTTAGCCAATACAAGAAACTAGACACCTGGCTTCTGACAAGTTTTGACATCTGCATCGCTCCATCAATTTAACTCCCCATTACCATCCCTTCAAAGAAGATTTTTTTTTTCTGGGTTACATCATGTATTTTAGGGCTGCAATTTGAACAAACACATAAAGCTTAATACGAAATAGGGATGAAGGAGGCATTTACTACCATATTAGTGAAGTGTTCAGCGTGACTATCTCCTTGTTGGAAAGAAAAAAACACAAATAGTCAATAGTCCTTTTACTGCACAGATCTGGAATGGGGGAGACCCTGGAGATCAGTTAGTTAACCCATCTCACACTTGCAGCTAGTCAATACCCACAGACAGCTTCTGGATTCTTGTTGCTGTCTTTTAGAGGTCACCATGACTAAAAGTACTGAAAGCATGGCATCTTCAGTGAGCAAAGTTACTACCTGTTTTTCACCAGTACTATAAACAACACCTAAAAGAGCACGAGTCTTAGAAACTGCTTAGGTTAGTAAGAACACTCACCCAAACTAATATTAGCTAGAAAATTGGATCAAAATAACCTAAGAAAACAACCTCATCAAACACCAGATCATATAGACTAGGGTGAAATCACAATAAAACAGGCTGAAAGGAGTTGTTCAGCCTGGAGAAGGCTCCGAGGAGACCTTGTAGCGACCTTTTGGTACCTGAAGGGGGCCTGCAAGAAAGCTGGGGAGGGACTTTTTACAAGGGCAAGTAGTGGTGAGAGGGAATGGCTTTACATTGGAGGGGGGAAGATTTAGATTGGGCATTAGGAAGAAATTCTTCACACTGAGGGTGGGGAAACCCTGGCACAGGTTGCCCAGGGAAGCTGGGGATGCCCCCTCCCTGGAAGTGTTCCAGGCCAGGTTGGATGGGACCTTGAGCAGCCTGGTCTGGTGGGAGGTGTCCCTGCCCATGGCAGGGGGAGCGGGACTGGACGATTCAATGACTGTATGGAAACTCGGGGTTTATCTCCGAGCGGAGAGGGCCATGTTCCCGGCTGGCAGATCGCTAACACATTAGCGCATGTCCTGTGCGTTACAGCTTCAGCCCAGGCTTTTGCTGCTTTCACTTCACAGGGAGAACAAAGCCCAAGGACAGGCGGCACTTCCCCTTCGCAGCTTCGGTGCTTTGAGCTCGACGTGAGAGGGAACCGAGAGGCGGAACAGTCATTCTCTCCGGGAACACCTTCTCTCTCCCTGCGCCGGCGGCTGCAGCAAGCCCAGCCCGGCACCTCGGCAGCTCCCGAGCCCTCCTCCCGCGGCAGGGCGTGGGCAGGGTCCGGGGCGGGGCTCGTTCAGCAGCACAACCGAGTTTAAAGCGTAGTTTTAGGACTGCCGGCAGATACTGCTCGCCAGGCTTTGGGAGCTGCGAAGTTCCCGCTGGCCCGAGAGAAGGAGGGAGGAGAAGGGAGGGGAGAAGGAGGAGAAGCAAGAGGACGGAGTGAGCCCCCCCAAGCAGAAGGGAGGTGACGCCAGCGTCCCCACGCTTTCCAGGGGGCCGGCCCCGACTGGGGCAGCTGCACCCGAGCCCCACCCAGACCCTCTCCGCACCTCCTCTTGTTTTGCCCTCCACCCTCCCTTTGTATTTTTAAACCACGCTGCAGCATCCCGCTCCGCCCAATCAGAAAGCGCCCAGTCCCCGATGGCCAATGGCGGGGGCCCCCGCGGTTTTTTAAACCGGCCCTCTCACCCAATCACCGCCCAGCTCATTTAAGCCCCGCCCTCTCCGCTCTCCCGACCCCAACCGGTTCCAACGAGTATGAGCGCTAACGACCCTCTCACGCTCGGCCCAGCCGGGAAGCCGCTCGGCCGCTAACGTCACAGCGGCGGGCAGCCAATCGCCGGCGGCCGTGGCCTCGAGGGGCGGGCCGCAGGCAGTTTGAACTGGCGCGGCAGCCAATCCGCTGCGGCGGGGGGTGGGGCCGGCGGGCACGGCGGGTCAAGTTGCCGTGGCGGGTAGGATTGTGGAAAACAAGAGGCTGTAAGTGCGCCGCCGGGGAACCATTTAGCAGCAGCAGCGGAGGGAGCAGCGCCCCAGCCAGACAGGCAAGGCCCCGACGCCCTGCGCCGCCGGAGACCGCGGGGCAGGGGCGGGGAATACGGGAAGGAGGGGGCGCCGCCGCCGGCGGCCCTTGGGCGCGGGGCAGGCGAGGGGAATTCCCGCCGGGCGAGCTGGGGCGGCCCCGCCGGGGCGCGCGCCGCGGGGCGGGGGGGCGGCGGGGCTGCAGGGCGCGCGCGCGCGGCTGCGGTGGGCTGGGGCGTGCTGAGGCGGGCGGGGGGCGGGAGCGGGAGCGGCCCCGGGCTCGGCGCACCCAGGGACCCGCCCCAACACGCCCCCTCCCCCCCGTCCCCCCTGCAGGGAGCCGCCCGCCGGACCTCGCCATGGGCAAAGGCGACCCCAACAAGCCGCGAGGCAAGATGTCCTCGTACGCCTACTTCGTGCAGACCTGCCGCGAGGAGCACAAGAAGAAGCACCCGGACTCGTCCGTCAACTTCGCGGAGTTCTCGCGGAAGTGCTCGGAGCGGTGGAAGGTGAGCCGTGCCAGGCCGGCCCCCGCCCCTGCGGCGGGATGCTGGGAAAAGATCCCTGGTAGCAGCTGCTGCTTAGGCGTTAGTGGGTCAGCGGCGCTTTATCTGATCCAGACTCCTCTCTCCTCCCTGTGTCCGCAGACAATGTCTAGCAAGGAGAAAGGAAAGTTTGAAGAGATGGCTAAAGGAGACAAAGCCCGTTATGACAGGGAGATGAAAAACTATGTTCCTCCCAAAGGCGAGAAGAAGGGAAAGAAAAAGGACCCCAACGCTCCTAAAAGACCACCGTGAGTGTTCCTGTGTCTGGGGAAGAAAAAAAAGCATTAGTTCAAATAGTCTTGTTACTTAATTTTAATTACAGTCTTTCATTTTAGGTCTGCATTCTTCCTTTTCTGTTCTGAACACCGTCCGAAAATCAAAAATGATCACCCTGGGTTGTCTATTGGAGATACAGCAAAGAAATTAGGTGAAATGTGGTCTGAACAGTCAGCCAAAGATAAACAGCCATATGAACAGAAGGCTGCAAAACTAAAGGAGAAATATGAAAAGGTATAGTGAAAACAATAAAACAGTGGTTAAAGTGGTAGAGGTCACTGTAAAAGTGTGGACTTGTTTTGCGCCTAAATCACGTATGGTTCATAATTCTAAGCGTTTTATATCAGCCTTTGTCAGGCTTCAGAATGCGTGGAAAGATGTGGCATGGAAGGTATCTGGAACGCTTACAGTGAACCTGGATGTGGGTTTACATGCCTAGAGATTTTACCAATATGATGGTTTACTTCCAGAAAACAGGTCATCTGCCTGGTAAATACACAGTCATGCTCCAAATGACACCGTCATCATAAAATTCTTAAAACTGCATATGTTCCCTTGCCAAAAGGTGTAAGCATGAAAGTCCCAAGGCTGAAACCCCACTTTCCTGCACACACTGTATTTAAGTTATATAAGTTACTGAAGCAGTGCAAACAATTTGTCTTCAGAGTTACATTGCCAGCAACTAAATGACATTTTTCTTGCAGGATATTGCAGCATATCGTGCCAAGAGCAAGAGTGACACGGGAAAAAAGGGCCCAGGTAGGCCTGCAGGATCTAAGAAGAAAGCAGAACCAGAAGAGGAGGAGGAAGAGGAGGAAGAAGATGAAGAGGAGGAAGAAGAGGAGGATGAGGAATAAATGAATGTCCTGCTGTAAAGATTTATGCTAAATATCCAATATTTTGCTAAGAATGTGAACTCGAGTGCAGCTCATTGTTAGCCTCAGTATAAAAATCTGTACAGAATTGTGTATAGGTAATGGGGTTCTTTGTAGGGAGACCTCTTTAATGTAAGTGGTAGCTAAAGGCTGCTACTGTTTGGTTTAAGAAAGAAAAAGTTGTGGAATGTTTCTGCATATTTAATGGTTTTGTTGAAATTCAGTGACTGATAGCCAGGTGTTTCCTTATAGCTAAGTAAAACAAAGGAGGTAGATTAATAGTTGTTCTTATATTTTGTAGTATATTGCATTGTATTACTTTTTTAACAGTTTTGTAATAAAATGTTGTACATGACTGTTGTATTCCTGATGTTTCTGAGAGGCTGGGTACTCCCAGGATGCTGAAGCCCTGAGCGAGATTGTGCTTTGTGTTGTTCTTCAGCTATTTCTGTTACTGCAAAACTTGTCAAGTCTCTTGAAGTGTCGACTCCTGGAATTTATGCAGGAGTTCAAGCTTTTTTTTAACCACAGTTCTCTCTCCCACATACACTACCGCTAGCTGCAACTGGTGTTTTCCACATGCTTGCAATTGCTTTATATCACCTTGTGAATGTGAAAATTATCTCATTTTAAAGTACCAAAGTTGCTGATCATTATTCCTGGATTGTTTACTTTCCCCATGCTACTGAAGCACAGGTTTTGTCTTGGTGTGCTGGCTGATAATCAGTGAATCTTGGGAACTTCCAGAGCTCAGGGTCACTGGCCTTTTTCTGTTGTCCATATCGGGACAGGGAAATTGTCTATATAAGACAGATGTGGTTAGAGCTATGTCTTCCCAGATGTTCCCTACTCCTTTCCTCTCTTTGTGGCCCCAATATTAGTGGCTTCTCATAAAATACACAGCTTGCAGAACAGCATGAAAAATGTCGGAATGTTATTTCCACACATGCCAATAGATTTCTGCAGGAAAGAGGGGAGGCATTTGTAAAGAACATGTGTTCCTTGTGTGGTTCCTCTTTGTGGTGGTTAACAGTATAGCCAGTTACACTATCTTGGTTTTCTTTTTTTTTTTACCCCACCTGCAGTATACTTAAAAGTTTAGATATGTATTTGTAAGTGGAAAATTATAGCTTAAGTTTGAGATAAATACTAGGCAGTAGCATTTATTAGCCTTTGAATTCCCAGCAGTGAAAAACAGTTAATGTCTAAAATACAAAGCACTATAAAAGGCAGTCTTGCAACTTTTTTGGTGTTGTTTTTAAACTGCCTTTCTATTGTCCATCAACTTCTGAAATAGATTTGTATACACTTGTACATGTGTAAGATAAAGCTATTTCATCACTATAACCATGGTAAACGTCACCGTGGTGGGTTAATAATAACATAGCACTTTCAGAAATAAGTCTTGACAAAACCACTCTCTGTTCCTGAAAGTATGGAAATAAGGTAACTGTAAAGGTAGTTAACATGTTTTTATACTACAGTAGGTACTAATCTTTGAAGGCCTTAGAAACCCAGAGTTGTTTTTTCCCTTCCCACCCTGTCCCTGAGATACTTAAGGCAGTATCAGAAGGATTAGATGCTATTTTGCATGTTGGACCTGCTGGAGATAACTCAGCTCAAGCAGGATATGTAGGGATAGGAGTTGGACTCAATGATCCTTTTGGGTTCCTTCCAACTCGGGTGATTCTATGATTGATGGCTCCATTTTGCAAGTGCAGATTTTGGGAAGCTGCAGATGTAAAATAGAAGTGAGAGGCCATTCTGTGTGCAGTACAACTTGCTCAAGACATTTTCTCCTGTAGAGAGTTTGCAATCCTAGAGTGCCTTTATCCTTGGTTCAAAAATTCTTCCAACTATAAGCAATTCCCTGTCATCACATGTAGCTGAGACTGTGCTGCTCTCACTCATTTTCAGCATATTCTGTTCCAATTTCCCTGTAGATATGCACCGTCACCTCCCCTCAATTTTCAGGCTCCCTCCCTGAACAGAACAAGCAATGATTCAAGTAGTCTTTCTGATCAGATTTAAATAATCTTGCAATGGACCAGTAGCATCAGAGTAAATTGACTAGTTTGATTCTTTGAATTTTTTTTTATGTCTGTTCAAGTGCTTTTAAATTGAAATGAAATATAACTCTTCAGGTGTCCTAGAAAGCTTCATGGCTACAGAATTTTAAGTATTGTGTCAGAATAAGAGCATATCTTGAGGTAATTCAGAATAAAGGAGTTCTAATATTTTTTTCTCAGGTCAAAATGGCTTTTGGGTTCTATTTAATTTTGCATTAGTTGGCTGGTTTAGCTTCAGCACAACTCCTGCACAAACCAGAACTGCCTAATGTTGCCACTCCGTTGTCCCGTGTCCTAATGATGCTCTATGAAAAACCACCTGTGGGTTACTTTTATTTATGATCTCATTTACAAATACATCCTGACTACTTTGCAAGAGA
Source organism: Tapera naevia (assembly GCA_033556795.1). Taxonomy (NCBI): domain Eukaryota; kingdom Metazoa; phylum Chordata; class Aves; order Cuculiformes; family Neomorphidae; genus Tapera; species Tapera naevia. The sequence continues at coordinate 6,854,066 of JAUMJJ010000172.1, read as the reverse complement.
TCTTTCTTGCAAAAATAGTCTTTTGCACTGCTGTATTAGCCTGACCCACACAGAACAGAATCACAGAAATATTAAGGTTGGAAAAGACCCCTATGATCGTCCATCCAACCATTAGCCAAACACCACCATGCCTGCTAAACCATGTCCTGACGTGCCATGTTTACATGCTTTTTGAACGCCTTCAGGAATGGTGACTTCCCTGGGAAGCCTGTTCCAATGCTTGACAAAAAAAAAAAAAGTGTACTAGAGGCAGCCACGGGATTGAACCCCTGGTGGGGGAGACAACTGATAGGGGAAAGCCTAACAGAACTGCTGGGCTACAGCCAGCCCACAAAGTACATCATTACACAGATCATTTCGTGTGCATGCCGTGGCAGCATGAACTGCAGCAAACCATGGCAGAGCTCCGCACCAGGCTGATCTATCAACTGAGAATGAGCTCATGGCTACAGATAATTCGTAATGTTTTTAAATATCATGTCCTTTCTATAAGAATGATGTTAGATATATAGATTAAAGGCAAATGGAAAAGAGCATATGGAAATTACTAATTTCACATCAAGCTTTAAGAAGTATGGTATGTCAGGTCAGGGGGTTCAGATAATGCCCATCTGTGAGCACTGAAAGAACTCGTGCTGGAAGGGTCTAGAAAGTGATCAAAGTATAATTGGAATGTTGAGAAAAGATAAGTCCGTAGAAGAAAAGCTAAATTAGTTTTTCACATGCGTGTTCAATATGGACAATCTTATGAAATGAATCACTAGAAACTTTTCACTGGAGGTGCAATAGGAGGTCTGTCTTGAATCAAAACTAAAAGGGATGCCCAAAATGGTTGCAGGCAGCAGGGAGACTGCTCTCATTGCACAAAGGTTGAGCATAAAGGCACACTACCCAGTAAAGCAGACCAAAAGACCACCAAAAGGAAGACTGAGGTGGATGAAGATCCAGAATAAACCTACATCCCTGCAGGTCAGACACGTCAGTGTGTGGCAGGGAAAAAGTGCATCACAATACTTTGAGAAAACAGAGTAATAACTTTTAAATGCATCAGAACCAGGAGCTGCCAAGCTCTCCTAGGGACAATAGATGCTCAAGATACAGTAGCAATACCTAGAAAAGATTTCAGGAAATTATTTTTTTTAACCTTGTAGAGGAGCTTCAGGAAGTTTTCATGACAGAACTTTTTAATGGGAGAGGCATGGTGGAGCATCTGTCTCAAATCCAAGTGTAAAAGGTATTTAAAATAAAATGACAGGACAGATGGTATTCATCCAAGAGTTCTAAGGAAACTCAAGGATGAAATGGTTGAACTGTGAACTTTATGTTTTGGTTTTTATTTTTACTTAAAACTGCTTAGTGCTGGAGGAATAGAAGGTCACAAATATGACACTAATTTTTAGAAAGCAATCTATAGAGACAGAGGAAATTCAGACCAGTAACACCCATATGGCAAGTTGATAGGAGCCATAGTACAGCCGAGAGTTGCTGGACAAATGACTAAGTAGGACTTGCAGTTTCACAAGAGGAAATTCTGTTCCACAAACCTGTAAATATTCTTCAAAGAAATCAGTGAACATGAAGGTAAAGGAGATTAGGCAGTTCTGATCTACTTGAGTGTGTTTTTTTTCACTCCTTAAAGAAATAATTGAAGGCCTTACATGAATAAATAGCTGGTTAACAATACAGGAACAAAATATTAATTAGTCATCAGTTTCACCCGTGGAGGGAAAAAAATCACCTGTATAAAGCCATAAATTACTTTTGGAGATGGGGTTAATGACCAGTGATTGTTTAATGTATACATAAGTGACTTGGAGAAAAACTGGTGAATGGTGCTGCAAAATTGATGAGAGCTAAGTAGAGAAGAGCTGCAAAGGCAGCCTGCAGTGACAGGATAAGAAAACCAGCAGGTGAAATACCGCGTTAATACAAAGTGTATTACATCTTAATATGTGCTCCCTCAACACATGGGAAGCGGAAAAAGCAGGCCTAACGTTTTCTAATGGGTGATGTGGGTGGACAATAAATTACATTACAATAGTCTGGAGGAGATGCTGGAGCTATAATACTGTGAAGATGCAACAGATGTTTGCTAGGAAAGCAAATAACGTTAGGAATTATTAGGTAAAGAGTTAAGAATAAACCAAATATTTAGTATTTCCTTACTGTCTTCCTAAAGGAATATAAAGTTTCCTCTTCTTAGAACAAAATCTGTTTACAAAGTTGGTCATTTTTCCCAAGCAAACCCTATGATCTGAAGAACTGTAAATATGCCTCTTTTGGGTTTTGCTTTTTTTTTTTTTTTTAATGGTATATTTTCAGAAGAAAAAGCTTGATTAGAACAGCTACAGACCTGGGAACTGACTGCCAGTATATACAGGCTTTAGACCTCAAATAACGTAAAAGAAATTGCAAATGGGTGTGGAGAAAGAATCAGAAAATATAGGAGTTCTATCTTTGATTAGCTAATAATTACTCATTTCATAACAGCATATCGCAGGCATCTTGTATTGGTACATAATCTAGTACATATTGTTCAGTGATGGATTAATTGCTGTGGTGGTGACTGTCATTGTTCCTACTTCACTTGCTTTTTCATCCTTAGCATATATTTATTTTTTGTTTGTTTTCTCATTTTGGCTTGTATTTCCTCCACATCTTGAAATATCTATGTATTTTGCCAGCAACTCCTGCATTTAAAAAATTGCTGGGCCTCTTGAATGAGCTGCAATACAGCCCCAGCTGCTTTTCCATGATCCCATTTGAATCCAGTGTCAAGAATCCCTTAACAGAGCCCAGATGTTGAGCTTGCTGCTGCATTCTCCAATGCAAGCAGCCCTTGAGGGATGCATTAACTGCTGACTGTGGGATGTGCACGAGATTCAGAACTACCTGGTAAAAAAGCTGGCTGCCTATGCAAATTTCTCTTTCAGTGCAATTAAGTAATTGCCCCAGGGCAGCATCAGTTAGTGAGTGAAGCCTTATCTTGATATCGACAGATCAACTGACTTCCCTGGCCTCAGTGTTGGAGAGGCTCCTGATGTTCCTGCACTGAATATGGAGTCAACCATCAGAAAAATCTTTATAGCCAGCAAATCCAGTGCCCCCCCAATAAGTTGTATGGCTATTCTCAGTGTTTCCTTGCCCAAAGATTTAATGGTAAAGTTTGTACCCATGAATCAATTTTCCAGCAGAGCTGAAGGGATGATGTTTGTGTGGACAAGATCACACCCTATAAAAGGCCTTTTGAAAAATGTGCTGTGATGATGTTTATTGCCAGTTCTTCGACCTTGAAGCCAGCTTTTGGCTGGCTGGATACAACAATAACCTAGCACTAATTAATCCTTCAGGAATTAAGACCTTTAACAAGCCTTCATAATTCTCCTACATCTCACCTGTCTCAGCACAGGAGTGAACTGCAAAGCCAGAGCGCCTTGAAACTTTTTGCATAATCAGATGTTATGGATGACCAAAATCTGTGTAGATTCAAACAGTGGTTGGACAAATTCTGGCCTATTAAATAGAAAATACCATCTCTAGGGGAGAGAGTGCTTGAGTTGTATATTGCCAGAACAATGTTATGTCAAATATCCCTGTCACTTTCTTTCACTCTGCCCTGTGCATGTCGATCCTGAGGGTGTCAGCTGGACTTTTGGTCTTATCCTATATGCACTTTTTAAGTTCTTATGTTAAGTCTGGTTCTTATCGTAAGTCAAAATATTTTTCAACTTTGTCCATCAAAGAAGACATTTCTTGAGCGTGGACTCCATTCCTCTCATAATGATCACATTGAAGACAATGGGATGCTGTAATAGGTCAGAAAAAAAAAGGAAGCAGTGGTTTCTATCTCCAGCTGGGAATGGCTCAGACCAATATTACTTTATCCCTAGTAACTTTAACATCAGTAGTATCCTGACTCCACTCTGCTGTAGGGTTACAGAATTGTTTTCCTCATCAACACCCCACACCATCTTACCTTCACTCCCAGACAACAGGACAGGCAGACCCCCCTTTCATCACCAGGTTGATTAGCTCTGTCTTTAGAGCTTCCTTGGCATTTTCACAACAGGTAGGACTTCCGGGCATTCCTTGGTGCAATTGGAATAGCAGTATGACTAGAAGAACTTCCAGAGCTCTGCATGCTTTTCCTTCTGGTCAGCTCTTAGCAAATCTCCCTTCTGATGAAGCCACATGAATGCCTCAGAAGGCTTCTGCTTTCACCCAGTTCTACTTTTGTTCATTGTTTCTGCTGCTTCAGGAATAAGAATATGAAAACTGCAACTGCAGCCATCTGCTGGATAATGGTGATGGCTTTGAGGACTCAGGTTAGCAAGGTACCTGTTGCAAGGTAGGGCTCACGGGTGTCCTTGAGCGTACCACAGAATGACACAGTGTTTCTGCAGAGCAATGAGATCCCTGGCAGTGTTGGAAGCAACAGCTTGCAGAGGGTCCATTTTCACCCAGCAGCCCTCAGAAATGCAGGTACCAGTCTTCATGGCTGTGGCCCAGCTGGTATCCAAAAGTGCTAATGCCGTATCTCATGACTAACTTGGAGAACATGCACCCACACACAGAAGATCCAGAGGATTGTTATACTCAGAGATCCACCATTGTTTAATGTCAGAGCTTGTTCAAAGATACTGTCCTACACTATTTTCTTGGGGAAATCCTTCCACAAATTTCAAGGGAAAAAGGGCTGTATTTTGAGTCCCACTTTCACTCTGGTGCCTTCAAATGATTCAGAAAGCCTGTTCCAAGCAGGACTACTTCATCTTCATTTGAAGACTGTGCTTTATCAACTACCTGGGCATGACTAACACACAGTGCCACCAGCAGACCTTTCCAGAAAAGTAAAATGGCATCTCTCCATTCATTTCCCTTCCCCTTTCAGGACCTCTGGGATGCTCAGCCAGAGCGCTGCTGTTGCCATTACACACACCTGCAGTATTACAGTTCTTTTTGTTTTCATTCTTTTTTTTTTTTTTAATATGGATTACTGCTACGATGCTTCTCCCACCTTTCTGCCCTGCAGGAGATTCTTGCAGAAGAAAGAGTGCCGAGTTGCAGAAACAGTACCGGAGGCAGCTCTGCTATCACACTGAGCGATTGCATTCACAAGACCTGCACAACCCACACTCCACTTTGGATGGAGCACAGTTCTTTTCCCTAAAGTAATCACATTTCTTTTCAGTGAAGTATATTGGTGAGAAAAAGAAAGGATCTAACACGCAAATATATCTTTTCATTTTGGTGTTTGACAGGTCTAACTCTTCCTTGCAGGTTCTGATCCTTGTCACCTTTGTCAACGTGTTAACTGAAGGAACGTGCATTTTTCATCAGTCAGTAAGATCCGTCAGACCACAAGCTATGCCACTACCTTGCTGAAGAGTGTCCATCCACACTGTTGTTCAGAATAGCCACAGAGCAGTGCACTGTGGCAAAAATCCTAAGGGTTGTGCAGACACCCTTATTTTTTCTTTTACCAGGACTCGTGATACAGAGTAACGGAGAATACCTGCTTGTCAGTGTAAAGAACAGACTATATTTTTATGATTTAGAAAACAAAGGTTACTAAAAATGAACTGGGTTAATAAGATGCATAATCCACACAAACGCTTCTTCCCACTTTTGCTGTGCTTCATCCTAATTAACGCAGTTGCGGGTTGGACGAGCAAGGCAGAATGCACCAGAGCACACACTTGTGGCAGTGGTGTGTGAGGGAAGGTGACCAAAAACTCCCCACAGTGAAAGGAGGGCCAAAGTTGCCTCAGTCTTCAGGGGTCATTAACCAACTCACATTTTTTGGTAGCCTATCACTTTCTCTGGCTACGTGGAGAGTCTTCCTACACAGTACCAGCCCAGCTATGTAATTTACCTTTCCAACACTACAGGAGGTCAGAGGAGGCTTATAGGGTAAGTAAAGCCAACAACCAGAGGATTAAATACAGACAACAACTTCTGATGTTCCCAGAAAGTAAATATTACCCTCGAAGATAATCACTGACGTTTCTCAAGGATCGCTTTCATAAATATAGCAAGGTAGGATTTCAGAACACAGCAAGATCGAGTATTCCCATGCCTTTTATAGCAAGGAGAAGGAACAGAAACACTGCTAATCTGTTTTTCCTGACCTCCTCCTTTTCACCTATTACAAAGGATGGATCTAGGCGTACCAGCAGGGAACAAATAATAGATGCTTTTATAAGAAAAACAGTTTGTGTTCAATGGTGTGGATAATTTCTTCTGCATGTTCTGAAATTTCCTTCCTTATTCCCATGTTTCCATGGATCTTGCACAATTTGACCTTTTTTTAACCTAAAGAGAAAACCATGTTTGATACGCATCAAAATCTAGAAAAGAGTCTTTTATGGTTTTATAGGCACAGACCTATAAAGATGAGAGACAAGCATAAATTTTTTATATCCTTGGTATCTCAGGCTTCTTGGTCTACTTTCAGAGCAGTGAGTTAATCTTGACTTGGCTTTAGGGACTGCAATTTGGAAGGAGATGGTATGGAAGAAGCAGATAGAAGGAGACCGACTGGCATTGGGGAAAAGAATGAATGCCATCAATGGGGACAATGTCTTTGGTACTGCTCAGAGGTTGCTGTCGGTTCTCCTGGCGCTAGGATCTCTGATAATGAAGAAAGATGTCCCCTCCTTTCTGTCAGTCCCTATTTCCATACATAAAAGGGCATCCCTAGGTGAACTGATCTGTACTCCTATTGTTTTACCAAAGGAGCCTTTTGGTATCTGAATACATGTCTGGGAAACAGGAATCCCATCTGCAAAAAAGTGCTCTAGATTTTGGCATTTAGGATTGCTATTAGGCCAGAACTGGTGTCTTCATGTCCTGATTTCATTTCACGCTCTTTTGCTATGAAACATTCTCAGGGAAAAAAAAAATGTTTGATTGAAACATCCTTGTTGGTGGAAGCATACATGGACTAAGATAAAAAAATACAGTCAAAATGCTACCAACTAGTCTTGACCTTTGGTTCTACTTTAGAAATAATTCTCAAGTTAATTTTCTATAAGCATATTACAACTACCTAATTAGATTAGGGCAGGTGATACAAAAATCCAAATAGGTTCATGTGGCAATTCTCAGTGGGAATTTAATTTTTCATTTCATTGGAAAAAAACCTGAGTCCCCACAGATAGGACAAAAGGTACCTACATAAAAAGTACTTTTAATATTTTTAAGCTTGTAACATTAAAGTTGTCTAGATTTAGATGTGAGGTTTCTATAAAGATAATAACCACTTTTATTCTGTAAAAGTATAGCAAACCCAAAAATTCAAATATTTTATTTACGTCACCTAAAAAAACAAGCAACCCATAAGTAAGATATACATAGGTTTCCCAGATTTATCCCTAATATTTTTTTTAAAGATTTATACAATTTCTACAGAAACATACAGTGTATCAAAATCTGCATAAATCAAATTTATAAAATATGTAGAAATGCATAGTGATATTATCATCAACTTACAAAGCAAGAATATGGGAATTATTTTTTTCCAAGCTGGCTATAGTAGGAAAGTCATTACAGCAACAGCTTCTTATGATCTCATATTTTGTAAGGTTTCAGCCTCACATACAGATTCATAGTCACATACAGCATCAGCTTTCAATGAATTGCACAAAATATCCATTTAAAACGCACACCCGCACAGTTTATGTGCCACCATTCTTTCTCTTATGCATAGTCGTATGATTAAATTAATCCACTCAACACACAAAAATGGAGTCAGTTTTCATACACAAAAGGAACAAGTACTGGCACACACCCTTATTTTCCTTTTTTTTTCAGTTTCTCCCTCTTTTATTTTCTATGTTTCATAGCTCTGAAAGGATAGATGAGAAGTTTGAAGAAACTAGGAAAGATCCCAAACGAGCAGATCAGTGCAGACAGCCCTATAATGATCAAACTCTGTCACCGAATATGATACATAACTCTTATGAACATCAAGGGAAGCTGCATGCAATGCTATTCTAGATTTCAGGGAAGTATTTAGTCATATTTAATAGTGTGACATAACTCGTATGAAATCAGTACACTGATGTCAACATTTAACAGTCACAAAATCTGGAATAAGGAAGTGAGGATATGTCATTTCTCCTCCACCTCTCTGTTCATTCAGAGTAAATATTTATACTCCTAACTCCTTTCCAGAACATTTTTAGAAACTTCTTGGCATTCTAGTCTATACACTATAGCACCAAATGGCTGTATTTTGTATTCATAATCCCCCAGGAAAAGTTTCCAATGACAAAAATAAGAAGAAAATTAGTACATATAAATGTGTTTTCAGGATTTCCGTTTCTCTTTTCAAATCCAAATCTGGCATCCAAAGTAGCTGAAAGGTGTCCTTGCAAAGACTTACACAGACATGTTAAAGAGCTGGATGTTTTTTCTTAATTAAAAGTTCTAGTCCATCTCTACATGATTTCCATTTTAAATAACAATATAAATGAAGCATTGGATTCTTTCTAAGTTTTACATAATAATGCAGCTTTATTTTATTTTATCTTTTAGTTTAAATTATTTTTATGTAAGGCATGGTTTAAACAAGCAAGTTAGTGCTTACAAATTCTTAACTGGAATCGTGAGGGTGCTTACTTCCAGCAGAATGTACCCAACATTAGCACTAAACTCGACACTAAGCTCTTCTTTGCACCGTACAAACCGCTCAGTCGAGGTCGAGCGGCCAAACCGGCAATAGAAATTTGTCTTCGGCAACACAATAATTGCACAGGGTGCTACAGTTGGCCCCTACCCCTGGTGACAGCTCAGAAAACCCCACTGTATAATTTCCAACAAATGCTTTTCTTGTGAAAGAGAGAAATGAGAGAGGCACTAAATATGTTGAAATTCACCTTCCAAAAAAGCAGCATGACTGTGAGAGAAGGCCACCCTGGCTAGTAACCTGTGGCAGTGCTTAGTAAGATGTAAAATTAAATAAAATATACAACAGGTTGATAATCACCAAGTTCTGTGAAAATCTGGTTACTCCAACCTTTTCAAGTGTGTGTAAAAAAACTGCCTTCAGACCCCTGAGTGTAATCCCAAAGAAGACGACAACGCTTTTAACTATGTTCCTATGAAACATAGCTAACAGCACGTTAATTTACCAACATCTTAAAACAAAAAGATGTAAACATCTACAGAGTTTAAGGTAAAGCAGTTTTGTAAACATTAACTGCGAATGATAATGTTATTGTAATAATCACAGTTCATCTATGTCCTTCATCCAAGCCAGGAGGCTTGCAGCTGTACAAAGTTAATAATTGCAGCAGTTTTCAGGCTATTTTCAGTCCCGTACAAATTAATGTGTCAGTAGGTAGGTTTTTGTCTGTCTACACACTAAGGATGTTGTTCATTTCCCATTTTTGCGTTGCTTTACTGGAGTCACACTCTGAAATGAAAACTTGATGGAGGACTTCGGAGCGATCCAAGCACTTTCCTGATGGAATGTGAGTGAATCTGTGCAGATTCTGGAAAACAAAACCATGGGGAACTTGTGTTGTTGTTTTTTTATTTTGAACATTTTCTTCACAACTGTACTATAGCTATCTACAAAACCAGGTTTCAGACTCCTAGAACAGAAAACATAGATTTTCACAGCCTTCATATTATGAAATGTTTGATACACGTAGGCCTATTTGTAACACCGCGCATTTCTCTTAAGCAACAAACTGCTAAGAAAATTAGCAAAACCGTGTCTAAAATGCTTCCAGCTTTTCATCCATGGAATAACCAAACCTAAACATTAACTCTCGAGGACAGCTCCATGAGAACTCACCAACATTAATCACACTGGGGGGAAAAAAAAAAAAAGCAGTAACTTTGCTCTCTTGGTTGGTAGAAGGAATAAAAGAGGGTATGAGAGCAACTGGCCTCCAGAGCAACAGGAGGGTGCCTAAGTAGCTGCAGATGTATTCAGGCTGACTTGTGCACATGGCAGGAGCAGACCCTTGGTACTGCAGCTGGACTGGAGCTCTGCAGCCCTGCCCCACACACCCAGTGCCCACGGGAAGACACGCTCTCCCTGGCACAGGGACCCTCTCCCACTCTGACATGCATCTGCAAGTCCAAATGTTGGTTCAGCTCAATACCTGCTCCTGCCACATGGGCAGACGTGGGGGACCTCTATTTGGAGAGGTAAGCAGATGCCTGAACAAAAGCAATAAGCAGACAAATGCCAGCCCTTGTCTGGGTGTTTGATCGTGGGCACCAAAGTCCTGCTACTGCTCAACTTAAGCAGCACAGATGTTACTCTCACCAAAGTAGCACATAAACATCCCTTCCAGAAACAACCAACCGACCAACCAACCAGATAAAATCTGGCAGCTTTCATTTACACAGGCCACAACATTTTTCAGCAGTTCATAAGCACTTCATTCCTTACTCCCTTCTCACTAGAAGAAACCCTCACAGAGTGTAGTGTGCCAAATTTCTAGTATCAACTGTTCAGTTACACACCCTTGGTGGTCCTTTTCCTCTCATCCTCCCCTTTTTTTCTTCTTCCTGGAAGCTAATGAGTGTTTTGTTCTACAACCCAGACTGTGCCTACTGGGCTTCCTTGTAACTTACAGTAATAAGCAAACAATTACACCACTTGGTAGTACTATGGAGGATATGGATCTCCTTGCATAAAAGAAGTGCTTAGAGAAGAGCCAAGTAACATGCTGGGACACACCAGAATAGTTGGGGAGTTAACAAGTTGAAATATATTATTTCAACATTAAAGCAGAAGTCAGCAGGCACTGGAACACTGCTAATTGATTTTTAAATTTAAGGCTTGAGAATTTTTGTCTAGCTACATGGCACAAGAAAGCTGGGTGGAAATGGCATTCTGGTGCTTGAGATTTCCTAGCTTTACACAAGTATCAGAAAAAGTGAGCTAGTTTATAGGATTAACAAACAGATTTCACTGCACTCAACAATGCCTACATCTTTCAGACAACCACAATCCAGATAACCAGCTAATGAATTAGTAAATATGCCAAGTGCTAGACAGATTGAAGAAAAATCAACACATAAGAGTTTCTTAGACACAGAAGCAAGTTACGTATGGCTATATCCAAGGATATCGTCACCCTTAGACTATTCAGTCTCATTTTTTAAGGGGCAAACAGAAACACAGCCTTAGACATTTTTTTTAGAATGATACTTTCAAAACTAGAATTAATAAAGGACTTACAGATGTAGTGACTAAATAGACTGTAGCAGCCCTCACATGTACATCAGCCAACATTCCACGTCTTTATTAAAAATTCATAGATTTTGCAATAGCACTATAATGGCATCACACCCAGAATTCGCAACAGAACATGTTATTAGAGAATGGCTAATGAACAGGAAAAAGAAATGCTGAACAAGGCAAAGACAACACAAAAAGGCAGAGTAACACTATGTTTACCTTTGCCTATATGGGCTTTAAATTATCTTGTCTTTAAGAAGAGTGACACTGCAATACAGACCTCCCAAGATTAGATACAATATTGACCCTAGATGCTAAATGCACCTTAGCATTTAAGTAATCTTCTTGCTCTCCATTAGACAAAGAAACTTCCTTGACAGACAGCACACAAGCAGAGACGGCGATGGCACAAAAAGCTTTTAGAAACTCTGTCATTCGTGGTAGACATCCTCTCTGCTTCCTTTGAGACAAGTCCTAACTCCTAACGTACCTATGGCAGCACATGTAGCCTCAGGAGATTGTCCTTAAAAGATTTCGCTACGAAGACAGCAACTAGAACTGCTAGCAAAAGCATCTTTCCCTAGAGGAAGTTTTCCAGACAAGCCTGGATTTCCGAGAATGTGCAATTAACAATTACTCTACTTGGTACACTTAACCTTGCCATGGATCTTTGTTTTCAGATGTATTTAAAAAAACAGGATGTAAATAATAATTTCTTTTCTGTTGTATATCAGTTTCATACCTTGAAGTATTGCCAGTCCTTGTATTCATTCTGATTACAGTGTGTAATCATAATTTTGGATCCATCTGGTCCTTTAGTTAAGCACTGATCGTACTGCATGAGTTGATTAGCTTCATTGATTCGGAAAAGCTAATGGAAAAAAAAGCCACCTTTTCAACAGTTGACTCAAAATAACAAATATTTTAGAAACACAGAAAATACCAATGAAATTGCACAATTCAAAACCTGTCTTTCAGGAGGGCTCTTTATTTTACATGATGTAACGCCCTTTACTATTGTGACATTCAGTTTCATAGATAACTTTTGTGTAGGATTTTGAAGGCTAAGAAACTTACAAGCAAGACATTAATGACAAAAATAAAGGGATCCCTATTTGGAGACTTTTGAAAGTGTTTGATTAAAAGCCTCTGTATGATTTGGTGGACAAACCATCCATTATCTTTCTAAAGATCTTGTAGCAAGTCCTTGGTCCTGGACAGTAATTTCATGTGAACACAGTAAAACTCTGGCATTTTAACCATGGAGGAAATCACACTAATGCACTCAGATCACAAAGATCATCCTAGCTACTTCTTATGAAATAACTGTTACAGGCTTTTTTAGGGGTAACATATATAAAAAAAAGTAGTTTAGAGAATGTTTTCATTAAATATCAAAATAAACGAGACATTTCCAGGGGCTACTAAGAGCTAACCCAAATATGATTTTTAAAAGCATCATGCTGCATGTGACTTCATGACTGCCATGACAAAACTTGCCTGGTTCAAGTCTACATTAGCATAAATAAGGACCTTAAATACTGAAAAGTTTTCCAACCTAAAAAAGAGATGTAAAGACAGAACAGCATGTTTGTGTGGTAGAGTGGTCAAACAGTAGCAGCTCACATTGCAAACATCTCTTAGTAATCATGATTTGTAAATGAAATAGAGACAAATTTGCATTCAATTTCTTGTCTCCTGTGGTGGAAGATGAGTTACTGCACAGAAATGTTTTATACTTCCATTAGAGCAAAACAACTTTGTGAAATAATTGAGCCAAAGTGAGTAAAGGAGTCATTTCCTGAAGGATTAATCATTAGGTGAAGATAAATGGTGAAATCAGCAGCAACGCTAAGAGCTGCAGTTGTCCTAATGCAGTGATATGGTTGTTTTAAAATACAGGTCTTCCTCATGTATATGCTTCACTAAAGAAAAGATTATGAATTTGCCTTCAATTTTGTACAGTTTGTGTTTGAAATTATATTTTCAGATCCCCATATTTTAGCAGTGTCAGTATGCTTAGGGAAAACTCCCAACTCCCATCTTGGTAGCTAGCACATAAGTGACCTTATGTACAGGCTTAACAGAAAACCAGCCTGTTATCATCCAGAGCAAGCAATTCTCCTTCAGACTTGCCTCCAAGCTCCTTACCTGATTTCCTCCCATTCTATGGCACGGCCCAAGCTCAACGAAGCCACCGTTGGTGTGCCCCATGCTGTCAATGCAGTAAGCTGTTTCAAAGCCTCTAATCTGGAAAAGAGGTTTTGCACTCTAACTTAGTCACAAGCTAAAAATAAGTGCAAAGGAGTTCAGAAAATTCCCACTTACCTTTCGAACCAAAACCAGATATGTGACAGAGAGATATGAGAAAAACCTGCATATGATATTTAATACTGATGAAACTGTTCTGGGAGACAGAGTTTCAAGCTGCCCATGCTAATTTCTGGGCTCTTAGGTGAGTTAGAGTACACCAATAAAGCTACAGTTGAAAAGTTCATTTCCAAATTAATGACAGCAAATGTAGGACTTTCAAGTATTTTAATTTATTCAATCCCCTATCAAAGCATGTTCAGTCTCCCAGGTTTTCAAAAATAAAGCAAGAGCCCAACTAAGTTGCTTTCATCTTGTGGATGAGTGAAATGGGACGAAGAGGAGTCATGTGTAGCTTTTAACAACCACAGCCAGGCACAGCCCACTGACCCGGTTGCTCAGAAGTACCTTCCACAGCAGCAATTACACGGAAAAAAATGTTGATGAGGGGCATGCACAGACACAGGGATAAAGAACAAAAGTCCTGTCCGAAAGCATGCCTCAACTGATGATTATCCCATTCCCTTATCAGAAGGGCAAGCAAGCAGCTTTAAAAAGACTTTATGACTCAACATTCTTTGCAGATCTATTTTCTTTGCCAGAGCTGCCTCCTTCTTCAAGATGGCAGAAGAAAATCTGGAAGACTAAGCTTAGATGTGACTCTCACAGAGAGTGTTAGGGAAGATGAACCTCACACTTCTATTCCTAATGGTTCGGTAATACAATTATTGTGGTGTTACAATTAAGTGGGGGGAAAAAAATTCTCAGATATAGGATAACTAGCAGCCAGTGAAGAAGAGTTGAAAAAAACTTCAGAGACTTCTCTGCACCTCAAACTTTCCTGTTACTTCACCAGAGCCGCTCGCTTTTATCAGGGAGGACTTCCCAAAAGGTGGCCATTATTATTTTTCTTCTCTTCAGGTACTCTCACCTCAATGAAGAGTAATATATAACATGACTTCCTACCCATTTATGTGGATTCAGAAGGAGTCCTAAGGCTAATGGAGTAACCAATGCTTTGTAATAGCTTTTAGGTAAGAAATAAAAGTGGCATTGTCCACCTGGTCCCTCAGATGCAAGACTATTTGTATCCCCTTGCACCATGCGCGTCCTTTACATTGCCAGTTCCTCAGAGAAGTCAGAGGTGTCACCCTATCTTGGCCATAGGAAACAGCATAGATCTGTGCTTTCTAATGCTCTTTTGAAGTTACAGGAACAGGTTCATTGTATCTCTAGGAAATAAGGTTGTTTTATTTGGTGGGACACAATACTCCTGCTAGGGAGACAACTTTCTGATTTTGCCTCTACAAAAATAAAACTGATAGGAAAGAAAATGCAAGGCTGGAACAAGCTGAAAAAGACCAAAAAAAAAAAACCCCAAAAAAGCCCAAAGGTAAAAAAAAACCAAACAACTAATTTGAAAGCAGGCAAGAGACCTGCAGTAAGAGTTTCTCAAAGTGTGGGGCAAAACCTGGAATGAAACAGGATGGGTTCAGCAAAGTGTCCTTCACCTGCCTGGTGACACACTGTGTCAACCACAGGAAAATGCCAAATTTGTAACCACATCCTTAATTTAGCACAATCATACTCACATACGCCAGTGCTGGAGATGGCTGTTACTGAACCATATCAAATTACTACATGCAGGTAACATATTTGCCAAGGCTATAACTGTCTGAGTACATCCCAGGCTAGCAAGCACAGGCAGAAATGTGCTTCACCTGGATTTCATGACCTGTTCTCTAGACCTTCACAGGAAAAGATTTTCACCTATTAATCTTTGCCAATACTCCCATGCACACAGGATTCATGGTTTTTGCTTCTAAAAAACCCCTAAATTTCATTTATGGAAAAAAGAGCTTTAGACATAACTGAAGATAGGGCCAGATATAAAATAATCCTTCAAGTAACTATGGAGCTAATGAAAAAAATCACACCTCTTCAAGTATATATATCTATTTTTTCCCTCGGGTTATATCTCTATACCTCTCTGGCTAGTGTAGCCGTAATCAAAGAGCCTGTTCTCTGATGTCAAGTAACAACTGCTTCATTTTGAATTCCCAATTTCTAAAAAAAAAAGCTCCTAAAATAAAGACAGGTTATGTGCTGTACTTACCTCTCCCCAGTCCACATTTTTAGGTGGCAATGGATAATACGAAGTTATATCATATGCTATTTCTTCCATAAACCACTTAAAACTTTTGCAGTTGTGATCTTCACGGAACTTTTTCAGCTCAGATATATCTCCGTAGGGTAGCGCTTTTGTCTCTGGCCGACTGGCATAAAAGTAATCTTTGTATTCATCCCACCACACTTCTACAACTCTGACATAGTTCTGTGAAGAACAAGCATATTGCTGCTACTACAAAGCACACACAGGTTAGATGCAACTGCATGTTAATTCCAGAATTTTAAGATTTATCCTCTTAAAAAGTGACAGCATGAAATGACTATGGAGCACTAGCAGTTTGTCACCTTCAGCAGATTATACAAGACACATACATATTATTTTCAAATGACAATTTAGTACTGAAGCCAGCAAAACCACCTTGGCTTGCCTGATGAGAGTACAAAGACTTTTTCTAAGTTTAGAAAATGTTTATTTGAAAATGAAGGCTCTTCAGTTATAGGTGCAGAAAATGGTGCAATTATTTGCTGTGTACCAGAACTGCAATTTAGAGTTTGTATTCACCTTCTACAGTTGTAATAAAAAGAATGATGCGTATTAGTGCACTAACGTTGAAAAAATTAGGCCTTAAACAGGTCAGCTATGGCACACCAAGGAGATTTTTTCTTCCTAGTAAAGCAGTTTATTGCTGCTTGGAGAGGAGAAAAATGGATAGATCATGTGGTGAAGAAGCCTCTCCCTCAAATCTTTCTTCTCAAGTCTCTTTGATGGCCCTTGTCTCTAATATTACCTTTATGTGTTTTCAATGCACACCTCGTTTTGTACAATTCTTCTAGTATTAATGACCTGGTTGTTAAACCAGTCTTAACAGATCTGACTAAAGACACAAACTTTTGTGAGTTTTACTTTAATCCATACTCAGCATAACTTGAACAAAGCTATAAAAAAAAGCACATTGACTACCGGGATAGAAGGGTGCCTGAAGAGGGAGAAAGCTACTCCTGCATCCTGCTTTGTACAGAGAAGTAGTATTTCAGAACATTCAGCAGTGTTCTCTTCTATTCAGTAAGCAGATGAGCAGACTCACCTAAGGTGTTTAGATATGCAGTAAATATTTTTGATCAGCTTTTCAGAAAGTGAAATGTTTTTTATAATTTCAGACAAGGCAAACAAACATCCTGCCTGCATTGAGCAATAAACAGCATTTGCTATCCTGTCTCCCAGGGCTCTGTCTCTATTTCCAGCTATGCTCATTTCCCACCACTCTCCCTTGTACTGACCCTAATACTTGTCCGATCAAAATGCAATCAACTCACATTACTAGCAGAGGACTTTTCTTTTTGGGTGCCACATTAGTTTTCTACCATTAAACTAGAATATTCCCCTTTCAACTGAACCAATGGCTAGCTTGGCTTATGCCATACTCTGTTACCTTACCAGTAAGTCATTGTCACAGGTTAACATTTAGGAAGATGGCTCTGGGAAACGAATTTACAAAGAACTGGCTCTTTGGGAATGGGATTTACCAATGCCAAAACGCCATACAAGAGGAAGCTTAAACTAGGCAACGGGAAACCTTAACAGGAGGGCTCTCTCTCTTCCTGCTGCAAGTTTGAAAGAGTTTTTCTTGATTCAAACTATCTCTTCAGACATAGACAGCTGGCTAATTCTTTTTTTTTTTGATGTAGTCTACTTTTAATATCACGGCTTGAGCAACGCTTCTGAACCCACAAGGTGCCAACCTCTACGGTGAAGTGCAGACCATGCCATTTTCTCAGGCATCATTCACTGTTTCTTAATCAACAAATGCAGACACAAAGGTCTGAGAGAGGCTAAATTACAACATTTGC
The DNA here is from genome assembly GCA_033556795.1 of Tapera naevia. Classification (NCBI taxonomy): domain Eukaryota; kingdom Metazoa; phylum Chordata; class Aves; order Cuculiformes; family Neomorphidae; genus Tapera; species Tapera naevia. The sequence continues at coordinate 6,836,569 of JAUMJJ010000172.1, read as the reverse complement.
TAAGTCAGCCTAGGATCACACCCTATCAAGCCAAAGGGGAATTTCAAATGCACAATCATCATCTCTAGGAGCGTGCTGCAGACTAGAGTTGTTCATACTTCAGTTGGGCACAGCACAGCAAAGGCTTGGGGTGCTCAGCATTAAGTAACACAAAATAGGATTTGTACCTCGAAGATAGGCAGGGGTGGAGCAAGATGATGGGTTCCAGGAACCTCTACTCTTAACAACAGTAGGATTGGCACGAAGATTTCCCTCCCTTGGGCATGACCATCTTAGCTTTAGACACAAATAGCTTTGGATGAAGTGCCATCTAAATAGCTACTGATAATTTAAATAATCTAAAACTGTTGTTAACTAAAAAAAACCCAAAAACCTTCAAGGCTGCAGCAAAACAGTACCTTTAATGTAGGAGAAGATCCAACATACACAGGGGGTGGATTTCCTTGCCAGCCTTGGAGACGATAGATGTGTCCAATACGAGAACAAGGAACAAACAACAGTTTTCCCCCACATTGCCAGATCTACAAATTAAAGCAAAGGTGGCGATATTAATATACATGCACACGAATTTAAGACAGACAAATAAGTAATAAGTTATGGAAGAAATGTCAACTAATTTTCTTGCTATACTGACTGTGTGATTTATTCAAATATTTTTGCTTCAGATGTAAGCCTCAACATAGCAGCTCTCTGAAATGAAGGGCTGTGTTTAGCGCATCTTCAACTCAGCCACAAAATTACTCAACTAAATTACTTTTAAAGTTTGCCATCTCATTCCATTGCTATTTTAAAACAACAGTAATGAATAAGCACACAAAAAGTGGAACTGGGTAATATTTATTATGAAAGAATTGATAATGTTTTGATTTTATTAAAGCAATTCACATACCATCACTAAGATGGGTTTTGGTTAGATGCCCATCACATTTAAGTTTTTCTTACGTAAGCCTAATAGGAGATAAGGATGTCTTTGGTAACCCATTGCTCCAGTACAAACAGATTTTTCTTCAACTATAGCAACTGAAAATAAAAAAATAGGTAAAACTCAAATTCCCTCCCTCCTACACATTGTTGGATAATCCGCTTATAAAGAAAATAGAACATATCTAAATCTGAATGTAGTTGCTTATCGTTTTGACAAGTCTGATACATAAACATCAAATCCTAATTCAAGCTAACTCTGGGGAAGTTCTAAATTAGTCCTAAGTCCAGATTAAAAATATGACTTAACAGTATAAGGAAAAATGGGCACCATGGTTTACATCCTCCATTGCTTCATGATTTTAAATTCCTTAAGTTTCATCAAAAACTCTCACATATGCAAGGCCATTATATTTGTTACCAGCATGCAAGACTGTTAAATATTTAGTTCTTCTGAAGATTGGTCGTGATCTACCTGCAACCAATCTGGAGGTCTCTACATAATCAGCACTTCAATTAGAAAAGTACTATATGTATTTTCAATGGTGATTTAGCTCTAAGTAAGAAGAAGACTAAAGACCCTGTATGGGTAACATCCTTAATAATTGCCTTTTACATATGGATTTACAGCTGAGCAAGTGCACTCAGAGCTCTCCTCAAAATCATGAAGAGCAGAAGTAGCTAGGGGAGCTCTGAATGTACTTCTAGTAAAATTCAGCTGCTATTTCACAGATAGCTGATGAGGATATTAGATGTCTCCACTTCTGTTTGTTAATTGGGTCAGATTCCTGCTGTCTGCCACTTGTGTCATTATGAATACTGAAGCTACAAGAAGCTAATGATTATCATCTTACATTTCCTGCTAACTGAAGAGCACACATATGCCTGGGAGTGAAAATAAAATCTGCAGTGATTGTGAATTATGCAGTTAGTGTTTCAATTATGAAGACTTCTCTTGCAAAGAAGTTCTTGAAATTTTAAAAAGTACATGAGATCATTTTTCCACCTATAAAAATGGTAGGGAGGAGGAAACCAGGGCAGATTACTTTTTTCATGCATTATTATATACTTTACAGGCATAAAGCGAGTGCTACTTGCTCTCTATAATCACTTGCATTAGAAACAACGTTTTGCTATACCCACCATGACAGCACTCAGTTCCCTCTCATGAAATTAGCCAGTCTGGTTTCAGATTAGATATTTAGTTGGGTGGTGTAAACCCAAACCATTAATAAAATCTAGACTACTCAGCATTGTGGTCTCAGCACTAGGCCACTTCTCTGAAACTTCTGCCCCAAAGCCCACAAGAAAACAATGAAGACACAAATCTCTGCCACCATCTCCTCATAACAAAACCCACTGGGCTTCATGAGGCAGAAGTGGTGCAAATCAGAGGTAGGTGTGTCTGAACTCCAAACAGAACTGTTTATAGAAAAAAAGATATACTAAACTGAATTAGTTATCAATTTTTGGTGTTACCTTGTAAGAAATTTCAAAATTTTCACCACCCCAAATTTGGAGGCCTGGATCATAGAGACCCAGTTCAAAGAAGAAATCGCGTTCAATGGCAAACAATCCACCAGCCATTGCAGGGGACCTGAAAGAGGAAGACCGTGTAACTCCTTCTGCCAAAAGGACATGATAACACTCAGAGGAAGCATTAATTAAGGAAGCAATTCACTGTTAACATATAATAAAATTACATAAATGGCAATACACTGAAAAATCATAAAGCTTTGACATGAAAGCTTTCTGAAGCAACACTTGCATAATTTCTAGTGAAGTCACAGATTTTACATTTGGTTTTTTTTAATCACATAAAATTTTGGTTGGTATTATCCGCTCAGGTAGCCAGCATGCTTCTATTTAAATAAAAAAGTTAAATCTCAGTGTGGCAAGATACTTCTGTCTTCAAAGTCAGTCAAGTTGCTGGGATAGCAAATGAGATTGTATAACAGTCTTATTTTCTGAGGAGCTGCCACATCGAAACTTATGTCTGTTAAACAAGCAACCGAGTTCTTCTGGCTAAATGATACCTTTCTGCCTTCACCCTCTGGCTCTTTTATACCACTGCCATATGAGACACTTTTCCTTATACTCAGGGAAATTTTTAAAAGGGTCTGCATCAAGTTGTAGAAGGTTTCCATTTTAGTTTTTTTTTTTTTTTTTTTTTTTTTAAATGGCTTTGTAAATCCCTCCCTGTATGCCAAGGTTCAATTAGCAAGTTTTAATGTGTCAAAAAGATGTGGTTTGGTTTAGAGTATTTTAGCAGAATGGCTCTAACCAAAATTCTTTGGCAGCCTGCCCATAGTGAAATAAGAGAGTAGGACATGTTAAGCCATTTCCAGTGCACATATCAAGCATTTTTCACCTGAGGATCAATAACTATATAAAAACCCTAATGGATAAAAGCTGGTGTCTCCACTAAGTTGGCAATTAAAAAAAAAAAGCTGGTAAAGAAAAAAGTGAATTCTTTCTGACTTCAAATAATACGCAGCACTGAAAGGAGGAGGACCCAAGAGTCCAGATCACTCTGGTGAGTCAAGTAAAACACAAGGGGACTACTCCTTCATGACCACAGAATTGAGAGATGGGTATCTTCTAGCACCATTCAGTCTCCTTATTCCATTAGATATATAACTTTGTGGTGCTCCTTTTAACAGCAATTATTACATATGTCCTTTCTGCACATAAATGTCTGGAGAACTGCTTAAGAAAAAGTATTATGCAGGGTTTGCACATACCACATCTGCATAGCAAGGGCAGGGCAACAACAAAAACGGAACTGCTGGGTCTATCAGCTAAGTATAATATAGTGGTTATTGGGTTAGTTGCTCTCCAAATCACCTGATCAGATGTTGAGTTACTCCTAAATGTCTCCTTTTACTTGTCTGCCTACTGTATTTTCCTCCAACACTGCTGTTGCATCACAGTGGTTCAAAGGGTAAGAAGCCAGTGAGCACAGCAGGGAGATGAACGCTGCATAGCACAGCCCTGTGGCTTTCCTGCACTTCTGGTTTTCCTCAGTGCCATAAAGATTTGGCAAAGGCAGACACCTCAGATACTGAAGTTTCAGTCTTGGCCTCCAATGTGCTGTTAAGCGTGTTAAAGAACACGGTAAAATCTGCATAAGCCCAGGAGTTTATTTTATAGGATAGGAAGAGGTAAGCATAATATTTCTAAAACAAGGATTCAGTCCTCAGGCAAGTCTCATATCACAAAAAGTTTGCTTCTGTGCTTTAAGCTGTTGAGGAGCTGTTTTTTTTTTTTTTTTAAAACTAGGCAATCCTAGCTACGGTTTCAGCAAGACTTTTACTTGGTGTTATTTGCTTTGGTATTTCTGCAAAAAATGTGTATAGCCTGGACATAAACAGATGTGGGGAATGTCTCAAAATAGAAACAGTATTGTAAGTCTGAATGTATTATTAAAAATCAAGTCATCTTTTAAATCATTCTAAGAACATGTGCACTGTGTTTCTGGGAACAGTTTAAAGAATTTTAAGACCTGTTTGGATGGTAAACACAGAACACAACAGTGATGTTTGAAATAGTTTATCCCCCTCTAAGTGAATATTAAAGTTCCAATATTGACAGCCTTGTCAGAAAATGGTATTATTTATACTGTATACAAAACAGATCAAAGCTTCATAACTTCCTTTCATGTGTTGCCATTTTAGCAGAGAACAATCACAGGTGAGGATAGGGAATTGCCAACATCAGTTCTGACAACGTTTAAATCACATATACAGGCAATAGAAGACATGAGATTCTGAAGATGTGAGGATTGCTTTCAAATGTAGTAACATGATTAGTTAAGTGTGAAGGGGAAAGTAATAAAAACCAGCAGAACCACAATCTCCCAGTCTTGAAAAGTCATGCAGAAACCCTAGATTCTAAGCTTGAATTTCTAGCCAGTTTATTTGCTGGGAAGAAAACATAACCCCCTAAAAAGTTTAAGTAAAAAGCAGGACTTCTGTGAAAGTTACTGGAATCTTCCTGGAAAATAAAAGTGGCATTTTTTTTCTTCTTCTTTTTTTTTTTTTTTTAATATTACGTGTATTAAATTAAAATCCCCAAATATACTGAGACCTTAGAAAAGATCTAGCCAAGATTCTTAAATAGTATACTTCTTTGTCAGACGTGATTTATTATGAAGCAAGTGGGAGAAATATGACAAACGGGATTTTTTTGATGCATGTGCATAATCCACAAGCTATATGCATGCATCAAGTCAGGAAAGCAGGCTACAGATTTTATGCATTATCAGCTATTATAAATACTCACAGCATGCTTGTTATTTCAAATCAAATGGTTCAATAAGCACTGTTGTTTCCAACACTAATTTTAAAAACATATCATAGCTAAATAAAGTTTTCCATGGAAAGTCATACAATATTTTATTTTGCCAAACAAAGCCCTGCTATTCTAACACACAGCCTATTACCAACACAAGAGCAGGAATGGAGAGGCAGCACAGGTAGCAAAGATATTTTGAGCGAATAATCAGTCGTGGCAAACAGGTCTCATTAACCAAAGCAGCTGGTGTGGTTAGAAGTACGGAGATTTTAAGGACATGCAAGTTTTAGTGGATCAATATCGACTTCAGAAAAAAAAGAAACGGGTAAGTGATTTAGTGATTACCGATACGGTTCAGTTTTTGTCTTTCTGCTTTCCTTCTCTCGCTTGGTCAAAGGAACCCTCTTCCATAGCATACTCCAATCCCACGCTCCTCTAGCAAACCCATCTTCATCACCACCCCCTTGGGGCACAATCTTATAAGTGTTGCCATCTATGACATCTATAAGCGGCACAGTGCATGTGGTTCTGCAGGGTGGCGGATGGTGGCAGGGAAGATGTGGTTATGTGCAAGGCCCCGCGTGGCACATGTGCACCGACCGTAGTTCATGGGAAAAGAGGGGGGAGGGAAAAATGAAAGGCTTTAGACAATTATTCATTATAATTCACAGTATGTAAACATCTCTCTTTACCGATAGGGCTCAGTTTTATATTTTCGTTTGGACTTTTCCTTGTGGCTTAACGGAATTCGTTTCCATAGCAAACTCCAGTCCCAGGCCCCTCTGGCAAAACCATCTTCATCCCCACCTTGCTGTGGCTCAATGGAATAATCGTTCCCATCTATGTAATCTATTAGAGGTACAGTACATGTAGCTCTGAAACATTTATAGAAAGAAAAGAAAGAGCAAAATACAATTTCAGAAGAGTAATCTGTCTACTCTGAAATTTACACCACTAATCATTAATCGTACAGAGCAGTTTATATGAAATGTCTTTTGTAAACATACAGTTAAAAAATGAAGCCTCATTAAAATAAAAAAGTAATTTCTTTATTTTGTTTTAAGTGGCTCTGAAAGCAGAAAAGTTAGGTTTGAAATGCTAATTTACCAATACTTTTTCATTTATGTGTGCTTCTTGATGTTGATCTTTTAGTAAAGCACTGCTGGAGGCAAAAGATGAGCCCTTATAGGGCTAGGGTTCCCACAGTACTATTATTTCCCATAATTTCTATTCATATCAGATCTTAGCTATCAATAAGCTCTTAGTATCTACTAGTGCAAATGTGCATTTTCACTATTCAGTCCTGTTCAACTGCACTGCAAATCAAACCTCTCAGGATAAAAGAGCATTACTGATATTTTCCTAGCAGCAGTCTTCAATATATTTTTTCATTTTTGAGGAAAATACATTATCTTGTTATTCTCCCAAAATTTTTCAAATGGGTGTCCCAGTGACCAAACTTAGAGCACCACCATGTTTTTAAGTCAAATCCTATGAGACAGAAAAATAAGTGAGGGGAAAAGAAATGTTAACTCCGTGCTCTTCTTTCAGGCAGAAGCAGCAGCCATGCTGTACCAGGGCTTGGAAGAAGGTTGCTGAGCATTGCCCTTTGGCACCATGTGCCTTGGCACCCCAAGTTCCCCCATAACATCCACTTCTGCAGGTGGTGCTGATGGATGCCTCTAAAGCTGCCTGTTCTTACCTGACTTTCTTGTGCGTGTGATTACCACACACTCAATGGAAGCACGCAAGAGTTTCAATCTTCTCTCTAGTATCCTGGCCCAAATACAGCCTTGAAGCTGTGTTACAGCCTTTAAAACACACAAACCTCCCCTCTTAAGAAAGTTTTGGTAGTACAACACATTATCAAATAGTTTTTAGGATTAAGCAGTTATTTTATGGGATTAAAAAGTTTAAATAAGCACATAGTTTCCTAAATACACAACCCTGACCACACAAGCCAAGAGCACAGTAGGCACACAGCAACAACAACATTTCAACAGCTGGAAGAAATGAAGTCCTTGGGGATCTCTCTCCTCTGTCACCTCTCACAGATCTCACGCATGCAGCGCAGACATTTCCGCCACTGATTCCCAGTGAGTGCCTGGGCTTGTGGCAGAGACAGGCTCAAGTCTTGGCCTCAGTTCACTAGAGACAACACTCCAAAGTGCTTCAAAGGAAACAAATAAGACCATATTGCAAGACCAAAGATTAGAAAGTTATAAAACTCTTGAGATTACAGGGGCTTTAAATCCCCATTGAATCAAAACACTTACTGCTACTTTTCCTCTATCAAAAAATCAGATTATTTTGTTTAATCAGGCTCCTTATTCAGCCAGAACAGAACATTTTTATAAGAGTCCCCCAGATTGTTGCAGAAGACAAGAGCTGTCATATTTAATGTATACTAAGCAAAATATTCAGTATGCCTACTAAAATAAACTATCCAGAGATTTACTTTCCTTACTATTTGCCATCATCCTTACATAGCTTCTATGCTGGGAGAGAATAAAAATCCTCATACAGCAAATATTGATATAGGTACATATTTATATTAATATTGATATAAAACATATTGACTATAGTTTGAAAAGTGTGGATTGTTACTGTGACTTTTTCTTCCTAAGAGGCCAGACATTGGAAATAATGAGAAAACATTACCTGTCCTTAGATATAGGAGCTATAAGTGGTGCATACCAATTAATTCCCACCTCACAATGGGCATCAAGGTAAACCAAAACCTTCAAAAAAAAAGAAAGTCGTCGTTTACATTTCTGTATATGAGACCATAATAATTTAATTGAGGTTATTTACATTGAAATACGTGCATATTATAAACAAAAAAAAGAAGCATAAATGAATAAAATTAAATCTCTTCTAAAAACTATTAACAATACAATACTGCATTTCTACACATCTATTTGAACATAGCACAACCACCACTTCTTCTCCTAAAAAAGAAACAAAAAAGATAGAGAGCTGTGTGAACTGGCTCCTACCTGTCCAAGTTTAGCCTTCTGGGCTCCAATGCTTCTAGCTTGGATTAAACCCTCTCTCCTCTCATTTCGAAATACCTTTACAAGGCCGTTCCACTGCTTAATATACTCATCCAGCCTCTCTTTCAAGTGTGCTATCAAACAAGAAGAAAAAAATCATTTTGGTGAGGTTCAGTGACAAAGACTTTTGTACTCTTAATATAACCTAACTCCAACTTTACTTAAAAATATCAAGAGGCATTAACAGATTCTTTAATTCAACTGCTCATACTACTGTCACAAACATTAAATGCAAAGGCATCAAGACTTGGAGCTCTGACTTCACGACGCAGGTTTGTCTCTGGCACATCTGAAGAAAAAGCAACTGAAGTGGTTGGCCATACCACAGGGGAGCTCGGTCAACAATTCTCAGTCACTTCAACATATATGGTAGTGGCTTTCAGGTCTTCACCTGTATTTCAACCAGGCAGACGATCAGAGAAGTTTCTACACTTCGGCTTACGGTCTTTGGACACTGAACAATGTCACAGGTGCAGCTGAAGGCACCACCTTTCAGTGAAACATTTCTCTTCACTCACTTTCTTTTTTCTCACAATTTTTTTGTATCAGTCTTAAATCTGGAAATTTGAGACAGAAATCCATCTTACTCAAATTAATCTCCTCCCTCATCTAGACCTGTGCCCTTTTAGGATTAGAGTGGTTCTATGCTAATCTTCTGATGAAATTAATAAGAATAATTGGAGGGCCAGAACTGCAGTGAGCAAGCTACAGCATACGATACTGGTGAGTACATTATATACTGTAGTAAATAAAAAGAGTCAGGAAACCTTTAGCCAAAGTGACTTGGTCAGCAAAGGGACAAGTAACCACATAAGAATCAAGATGGGCTACGCTTAAATGGTTACAGATTTGTATTTGTACATTGCTCTTTCACAAATTAATCTGGAAAACACACTCCTACCACACAATTTGAAAAAAGGATCCTACGGTTACACAGTATTTTGCACAGACGATTCTGTTGAGAACATTCACAAAGGCAGAAGGGCTGGCATTAGGTGCCTGCCATTTCAGGCTATGCTGATTTAACTACTGGTGTTCATTTAAAATCTGTTTTTTATACTGAAAGGCTTCAAAGAATTGCCCATAGCTTCAGTTTCTCTCTATCAGAAACCAAAATAAACCACCTAAACTACAGCTGAAGAAGCATCCATGCACTGGTTTGTATCAGCTCCAAGAGGCAGTAAGATGCCAACGCCTGTGCTGACCTAACAGGAGATGGTACATGCAGAGGTGGAAGGAGAAGGATGTCCCTTTCAGCAGCAATAAGCTGCAACCTTTTCCACATCCCAAATGAAAATTATTGCAGTCTGGAGCTTGCTGCAATTTACGTGTCAGTACGTTTCACATTCTTCCCAACAGTATTAAATAATTCTGGTTTAAATAAAAGCTACAGGCAAATAATTAAAATGGAATAGTGGATTTTGGAAGTGAAGTTCCAAACTTGAAAATTCAGCAAATCTACTAAGAAACAATCTTCTGAAACCACTTTTTAATTTATTATCCCCCCTCTTCACCTTTATAAAAGAATTTTTCTCAACTAAAAGTTTTATGTATCCTCTTCTTTCTCCCACACATTTACAATTTCTTTTGTAAACCCTTGTGCATTAGGAAAATTTCAAGGATACATAAATATCAAACTAAAGAAAGAACAATTTTATGACATATGCTGTACAGAATAACATGCCATGTAATATATATAGAATATATGATATCTGTGACAAATTTTTATAGGATAAAATCAACAGAGTTATGAGGTCATACTGAAGTGGTACTGAGAGAATCTTTATACCACACCATTATTTATTCTGCAAATTCCAAGTATATGTTACAGAAGAACTGCCAGGAATGTTTTAAAGATTTAAAACCTGAAGTTATTTCCAGCTTTCCTCCCTCTGAAGCCAAATGTTTTAGTTATCAAAGGTTCAACTATGCAAGGCTCACAGGGAGCTGTAAAAACCTGTCATAGTGACTGTGTAAAGCTTTTCTACACTACAAGTCTCAGGACTTTGCAGTCCATTATCTGAAACTGTGCCAGGGTTAGCACCAAGTGCTATTTCTCAAAAGAAAACTGAATTTTCCCTCCTTCCCATACTACAAAGCCTGCATGACAGTAGTCTATAAAATCCTGATACTTCTACAGGTAGAAATAGTTTGGCTAGCATTAAATTTTGTTCACTTAGAATGTGTATTTATGATATCTGCTAACAGCCTTACAGTATCCTATTTTTTGTTTAAAAATGTATATTTTATCCTTCAAAATATTCTAACCACCAATCTAGTCTTCCCTTGTTTGGGTTCTTCTTTTATGTCTCAGTGCATGATTAACGAGTGAATCAATGTTTTTTAAAAACATGACTTTTCTCTAAAAAGTCCTAGGCATTGCATACTAAAAGTGGGGAAGGAGGAACAACATAGTTTTTTCTCCTCAACTCACTGATGTCAGTTTGAGAACCAGAAAAATGGTATCAGAAATCCTCCCTTAAGCAGCTGTCCATGTGTCCTCTCTCTGCTGTAACACTACGAACGTGGGGTGTTCAGCTCTGACAAAAGCACTGATTAATGCTTCAGTTTCCCCACTGCAAGCACCATTAACCAAGTTAATAAAAAATACTGTTATCTGTCTATGCTCATTATTTCCACTACAGTTATTTTATGGGATGCTGCATCAGTGAGAAATATAGACAGTGATAAAGAAAAAATATAAACACAAAAGGCAGACAAAGCCTTCAAATGCTACTGTGAACTCAGTTATTTGCCTCACAGTCACTCTTTCCAGGTGCACGGGCTATAAAAGCAACCTGCATCAGCTGATATATTGCCATCTATCCTTCAGAAAGAAATAAAGCTGGTACCTAAATACATAACAACTAGTCATTGAAGACCTCACTGTAATTGTAGGGAACTTCAGAAAATCTGGTGTTAGGAATTCTCATTGCCCCCCTGTACAGCTGTATCCTCCACACAGCTAGCACTCATAGTAAAATACACTGTTTCTATCAAGAAACACAAGAAAAAACAGGTAAAAACCCCACAGGTAGCAGCATGGCCGCACTGACGCTGTGGTAGAAGCTGCTGCAGCACTTTTTGGACTCTCACATGCATTAATACAGAGGTCTCCACTGAAAAGATCAGAACTAGCACCACTCAATTAGCTTGGCGTCATCTTCTTGTTACTGTTCCCTTTGTGTTCTGACAAAGGAAAAATTGCTGGAACAGAATTCAGCACATTTCTCCATGTAGTTTTTCACAGTCGAACCCCACTGTTTGCAGAAAAGATTAAGGAAGGAAGGGAGAGTGTTGTTGAGTAAAAAACCTGCTCCCAACTGACTTTATACAAAGAATTATAATAAAAAGAGCATTTTCCAACTACTGCAACTGTTTCTCCCTGTAAAGTATAATATATTTAAGTTTCTATTCAGCTGTAGCTCCCTTCTGATGAAAGAGAATTTCTCGTAAAGAAGGACAGACAGGGGTCTTTATGAGTCAGCCTTTAGAAGCATTTGCAACAGCTATCATCCATTTTAATTCCATATCACTGGAGAAGGCTATGGCTAAGGAATAAGGTTGGTCACAGTGAGTGTGAACAAATATCTACTCAGTCCAGCACTTATGTCCCTCAACACTGGTCTCGAAGAGTCTAAGACACTCTTTGCTGGGTGAAAAGGCAGATATGAAGTGTGAAGTCTGAAAGGAGGTGGAGAAGGAGAAAATCCTGTATCTGTGCTGTCAGCACTGCTTTTCTTCTGGCTGAAATAGCAAAAAGCCACCAGCAGCTCTGCAGTGATTAAGAGTGGTTGTATTTTGCAGATCTCCTGCAACTGGAGATCTCTTCAGACGGCTTGGCATGCTTCGCATGTTCGTGCTTCATGCCTCTGACAAGAAAGAATTGGAGCCCGATCTACTCTCTTGGCCATTTTCCATCTAGATTGCAATCTGAATTACTGAAATTAAGTTAATTATGTTTACCAAGTAATAGCCTAAAGCAGTTTGAAGAATTACTATAGTGAAACTATAGTACTATAGTACAGTTGCAGCAAGGTGTTCAGAGCCATTCCAGTCTGTGCTTGTTTTCCAGTCATTCATACACAAGAAAATCGCATCTTAGAATCATAGAATAGAACAACAGAATCATTTATGCTAGAAAAGATCATCAAGTACAACCCTTAACCTAACACTGTGAAGTCCACCACTAAACCATGTCCCCAAGCACCATATTTACACAGCTTTTAAGTACCTCCAGGGATAGTCACACAACCATCTCCCTGGGCAGAATGTTCCAATGCCTAACAACTCTTTCAGTGATGAAATTTTTTCTTATGTCTAATCTGAACCTCCCCTTGTGCAACTTGAGGTTATTTCCTCTTGTGCTATCACTTGTTACTTGGTAGAAGAGACCAATAACCACCTCACTACAACCTCCTTCTAGGTAGCTGTAATGAGCAATAATGTCTCACTTCAGCCTTCTCTTCCCCAGACTAGATAACCTCAGTTCCCCTTGGCTGCTCCTCATAAGACTTGCTCTCCAGACCTTTCACCAGCTTCATTGCCCTTCTTTGCACATACTCCAGCACCTCAATGTCCTTCTAGCGAGGGGCCTGAAACTGAACACAGTATTCGAGGTGTGGCCTCATCAATGCTGAGTACAGGGGCACAATCACTTCCCTGGTCTTGTTGGCCACGCTGTTTCTAATACAGGTCAAGATGCTACTGGCATTCTTGGTCACCTGAGCACACTGCTGGCTCATACTCAGCCAGCTGTCAACCAACACCCCAGACATTTTCCACTGGCCAGCTTTCCAGCTATTTGTCTCCAAGTCATTTGCACGGGGTTGTTGTGGCCCAAGTGCAGGACTTGACACTTGGTCTTGTTTAACTCCATACAGTTGGCCTCAGTTCATCAATCTAGCCTGTTTAGATCCCTCTGTAGAGCCTTCCTTTCCTCAAGCAGATCCGACATTCCAACACAACTTGATATTGTCCACAAGCTCACTAAGGGCGCACTCGATCCCCTCATCGGGATCATTGATAAAGGACAGTAAACAGAACTGGCTCAGTGTTGAGGCCCCAGAGTGGGTTTAAATCTATTCACCACCACTCTCTGGGCGCAGCCATTCAGCCAGATTTCTTACCCAGTGAAGAATACACCTGTCCAAGCCACGAGCAGCCAGTTTCTCCTGCATTTTCTGATTCAATAAATTATTTTTGAAAAATGAAATGTGGGAAATATAGAGACAAGCACCTGCTGGATGTTAGGTCCAGGCTAGCTGTATCTGCTAACCCTTCAGACATAAGCAATGTGCTGTATTTAAAAACAAATTTATTAAAGAATACTGCTTTATTTAACAATTGTCTATATTGGAAAACTGCAGTGCCAGTTGTTACACCAGACAAATTAATTCCATGAATTGCATATACATAACACAGAGTCAGCTACAACTCATGTGAAACCCAAGTATTTGGTCTAATCATTAGTAAAAAAAATGGTAGTTTTTTTCTAGAGAATATCAGTGTCAGAGCTATTTTATACAGCTAACCAAGTGTTTGAATAGCTCTAAAGGAAAGCTGTGATCCCAGCTGAAAAGGAAAAACACAGCACGACTGCTGACTGAGTTATTAAAGTTATATCCCTTAGGAGAGAAGATATTTTTGTTTTACAGGCTGTATGAATATCTTAGCCAAATTCTCAAAAGCTGTAAAAGGATACAGGAGACTACAAGGCAGTGTTCAGTATCCTTATTATAGTAGAGCCAGATTCAGTCAGGTTTACAATATGGGTAAGTTTTACTCTTCTGTAAAAACAAACAGAAAATGATACCTATCTAGCTATAGCTATGATGTAAAGATTAACATACAATAACTATTTTTAAAATTGATTTACACTCAAAAAAGGCAACCCTGACTAAGTATAGTGGCTATATCGGCAGAAAACAACTCCTCCCATGAGGCTGCAGTTGGGAAGAGCCCAGGTACGTTGATAAAATGGAGAGTTTCAGATCAGGGTCATCTACTTTCCATGCCACTACCCAATGTAGCTATTACAAAAACAAAAAGGAGGGGGTAAAGGGAACATATCCTATGCTGCTGACCAGTTCAAACTTGCCCACAGTCCAAAAAGCCATCATTGTGGTTGTCTAGAAGAAACTGACATCCTGCACACTCAAAGTTCTGTTTTTATTTAAGTGTCTACTCCTTTCCTCTGTCAACTTCTATTCAAGAACTATGCTTCAGTATCACCCTGCAGAACACAGTTCTGGTGCACTGTTTTGAAATTTGTTTAAACTTAGACTTATTTCCTCTATATAAATGATCTTATATCTCTAGTACACCACTTTCAGTTCTCCTCCGTAGTCATCCTTGGTTTGCATGAATGCTGAAGATGCCACCATTAAAGGAAAAAAGTCAGTATACATTTATATGTAAGTATACACATCATGAATATAAACGAAGATCACAGCATATACTACAAAGGAAGAGGAAAATCTCTGTATTTCTGAAAATGTTAATATGCAGTACTCACTAGAACACACTTAAGTGCTTAAAAGCCCTCCCCCAGTAAGAAACAGTAACAACCACAACATGATGTTCAATAAAAGAAAGAATGTTAAAAATTAAAAACATAGTGAAAATGAACAAGAATAATTCAATTGCCTTAGATACATTTTTATTATAACGTATTTATATAAAAAGGAATCTGGACTCATACAGAATAAAGAAATAAATCTTTCCTAACAGGCATAACTCAAACTCCTTCAGTACTCTTAAAACTATTTGTTTTCACAAGGGCCAAGTGAGGTAGTAGTTCTCCCAGCTTTCTATTATATAGAACTTCACAACTGTGGAAGAGAGTCCACCACAAGTTCTGTATTTCAACCAGATGAATACTCATAAAGGATTGTCACCTTTAAGAAACTGGTATATCAAAAAAGAGCTTTCCCTTCACTGAAGACTGGAAAGGATTGTGAAGAAGCAACTTAACTTTTCTTGCAGAGTCAACTCAATTCATGTCAGGTAATAAATAAAAAGAAAACTATTTCTAAAACAAACGAAGCTTCCTTTCCTACAACTAGTGTGCTAATATTCCAAATATACCTTTGTTGCTAAAATCATCAATCAGCACAATTTCTGCCAAGTACTTCCTCGGTGTTCTCTTAATGACACTGTGGACTGTCCTCATGAGTGTGGACCATCCTTCATTATGGAAGACAATGACAACGCTGGAGGTGAGCAGGTTATCATCATAGTGCCAGTATTTGCATCTGTAAAAAGATTTTATTTTATTAGTTTTCACATTATGGTTTATGGAACAGCTTAACTACATCTTTGTGCAAATGAAATCTTCACTGATAACTATCCTTCACATTAAAGAGAAACAGGATAAAAGGTAAAATAACTTAAGTGCATCACAGAGGTATGAGGTCCAAATAGCAGCTTGCTTCCAGCCAGCAAGCCTTTTTTGCCTCCTTGGAGAGACAGAATGTAGCCAGGTGAACAAGGATTGCTGTTTCAACAGCTACAAGCTTCCTCTTGTGTGAATGGATGGCATTGTACCCACAAAGCTGAGAGACATCCCTACGGCCACCACTACCACCTCACTGCTTGCATGGCCAGCAGAAAACAGTGGAAGAAAAGCACAAAACTGTGGCAGACAAAATGGGAGACTTCTTCAAACCATCAGATGGACTGTGCATTTGGCTCACCTACTGCGTAACACACAATAAGATAATGCTTTTTTTTTCTAAACCTCTTTATATGAGCTTCACCCAGTAGTAGAAGCACTGTCTATGAAGTTTCTGTTGGCTTTATACATTCCACATACAGAATCTGCACAATTAGCCAGGCTACATTGTTGTGGCAAGGCAATAATAAGTCACTAATTTCTGCCCTTTCACAATAAAATAGATTTAAACATAGTAAGTAAACTTGCTAGAAGTACAGCAGCATTATGTAAAATGGTCACATCTGCATAAAACAATCTCAATTTGCAAAAACTGTCAGAAAAGCATAGATGTTCATGGGGAAAATGCAATCACATGGAGACAAAACATTATCTTTACTGTTTATTATTCATGGCTAAACTTCCAGGTGCAACGAATGTAGCCCTCTCCTCCCTCCCCCCAATGACACCAAACCCATTCAGGGTTCCAGCTTGACACGGAATGAAAAGCACTTCTGTATCTATTTAAGACATCTTCCATTTCAATTTCACTATGGACTTGGTCTCAGGTTTTTTTCCTGAGGTACTACAGATGATTTAGAAACAAGCAATATGAGTAATTCAGTCCATGCTTTCCATTATTTATTAATCACATCTATCAACATTGCATTTTATTTGCAATCACCATGTCCAGTTCCCCACCTGCATCCCTAAATGAGAGTTTTCACAGTCTCCCTAACCACCACCAGGCCAGGTATTTCCTTACCTGGAAGTTTCCCTACGTCATCACTAGCCTGTTTTCCAACTATAGTAATACAATTCCTATCACCAAGCCCAGAGACATAGCATTTTTTATTTCAATGAGTAAGAGATCTCCTTTCTCGTCCTTCAGCAAGCAAAGTCTCTACTAGACAGAATCTGACTTTTCAAAGACAACTATAATGTATTAAGAAATTATTCTTGATAAATGGAAACTTTAAAACTTATGGATGAACAGACTTCCATAGTTATATTTCTCAACATAAAATAAAAAGCTTAAATGCACAGAAATATTCCTGTGTTTGAAATAAAATTACTGTAATCATTAGAAATCACCAGAGTTTCTGAAACTAAATTAAGTTAAACATGGAAAGAACTTGCCTAACCGATCTATAGATATTCAAAGAATATTTGTCTGGTTAAGAAGGAAGTATTTCAATTATTGTCAGGAAACAGCATCAATACATACTTCTCACCCATCAGAAAAAAACCCCAGGAAACAGTAGAAACATACGAGTCCTTTTGGTTCTGTGGGAAAAGAAAATCACACTATCAAAACAGTCAATAGCTAAGCTGGATCTAATAAAGGATTTCTCCTCTTAGTCAGGCACACTATAAGCAACCTCTGAAACAGTATGATCTCTGCAAGTGCGTTCTGCTGACTAAAATCCTCCACCTCAACTATTTTTATGCCTGAAACAGCCACAGCTCATCATATTTATAAGCTACAAGTGCTAGATTGACTGTTTAAAATGCATGGTTCAGGCCACTGATTTCTTTCTTCTACAGATCTCAAGAGATTTCAGATGATTACAGATTGCAATACTTCCATTTGTAGCACAAGCATTTAAGCTGTCGACATCTTATTTAGATATTTGCAGAGATAAAATGGATATGCTACCGAGGTGCATTGTCAGCTGTCTAAAAAATTCTCCATCGTGTGTTTACTAACAGATTAATGATAGAACTGGTTGCTTTTCACATACATTCACTTGGATTAATTCTGATGAGATAGTGATGTTAAAATGCAGCAAAACAGGATGTTACACATTCAAAACTGGCATGTCAGCTGAACACCATTCAGAATCTCCATGTAAAAGTTAGTGAAAAATAACAGCAGCTGTTTGCCTCAAAGGCGAAAGCAGTATCTGATGCAGGCTGCACTATGACGCTGAACCGCACCTTCAGAATTTGAGCTAGAAAACTTTTTTTCCCAATTAAAAAGCCAGCCAAGCCACTACATTTCAGAATTCTTTCAACAACAGAAACAAAGTAAATCCTGCAAAAATCCCAAATCTTTCCATTACTTATTTCTCCCATTTGCTGCAGTGCAGGTGAATTATTTTAGGCACAAAATGGTAAAGAGCATAAGAATGAAAGACAGTAAGTAACTAAACATTATTTTAAAAAGCCAAACCTACTACAAAAGCCTGAATTGAACAACGCATCTGTGTGTGATTTATAAGCATTTTTTTGATCTGTATTTAATACACTTTTAAAACAGAAAAACAGAGGTCTAGACAGGCTTTTTGCTACATATCCAACTTAATCTCCTCAAATCTGTCAGCACAATTTACTTTTTAGCCTTGAAAAGTCATGTGTTGCTAAACGTCCCATTTGCAAGCCATAAAAGCACTACATTTATACCTCTAGTAAGATCACACTTCTACTTTTTCCAGAGGTTTTATTTCATTTATTGGACAGTCCTCAGACTGACTCATCAAGCCTATAATCTCCAACAGACTGCAGTCACTCCTGCACACAACATTGTCTCTCATCTTGCACTGTGAATTGAGGTTTGAAACATATGGTTATCTTAGATACATGCAATTAATGCATATTTCAATATCTGTGGTAATTTCCCCAAGAAATTCAAATGTTACTCAATTATTTGAGGGACAAAAATCAGGAGTGTCTGCTCCCCTTTCCCTCTACATCCACAGGGAAGGAAGCAGGCAAGTGTCTTTCTCCAGTGGAGCAGCACTGACATCCAGTGGTTGGCAAACCAAATACCAAGTAACCATGAATGCTTTTTCTTCGCATTTGAAGCTGAATTTTAAAGTACTAGTTTCCCTGTAAATTTTAGGCACCAGAAAAGGAATATAAAAGGCCTGAATTTCCAAAGACATGCTTCAGTTTTAAAAGATGGGATTCAAATAGATATGGGCATCCAGGCAAAAGCTGCAGGCTACTGAAAACTGGCATGGGGCAGATTCAAAGTACAAAAGAGTCTGCAACAGAAGATTTCAATAAGTTTCAGCCTCTAGGTTCAACCCCTGGTTGCCATCCTGCCCACATATGGCAGCATGGTGCCCCCTCAGGTGTAGCCTCCAGGCCAGCTGTGCTGATATGCTGTGAAGCACATTAATAAACATAAACTCACTGCAAAAAAGATTATTTTGACTTCTTACTGGCATAGCTGAGAGGACAGGAAATTGCAGTGGATACAGGAATGAACGGGTTGCATCCTTAACCTAGTCCTGCCTTCACACACTTCACATCACTTTTCCTGACCCCTGTAAAGAGTTATTGTATGGGGTAAGAAGGAGCAGGTGGGCACGGATCTGTGAAGGGCTGGCAACACCTTCCCTGAGTGGTGCTGCAGGGAAGGGCAGCTCTGTTTGATTCTTTTCCTCAGGGAACTCGTGGGTGAAAGGAAGCGACACTTTTGGATCAGTCCATGAGCAAAAACTTCCCGTTCCCAAATCAGCACTAAGGAAAAAAGATGGACTGAGTCATCAGTGGAGCAAGAAAAAACCTTTTGAAAGATACCACAGTGATCTAATGGAGAAATAATGAGTAATGTTTCTTCTGACTATTGGCCTGCAAACTTAAGATGTGAATTAGTCCTACTCCATCTCCACTCCTGGGACAAAACAGCACTGTCAGAGACTGTGCCACACCAGTGTCCCTGTCCCTCAATCACAAAGTTGTGCACCTACCAGAGCAGGAGAGGAGCCCTTTTACAGGGGACCCCTCTGCACAAGAAGCTGAAGATCCGGGCTGGAGTGGTCTTTGGCTTGAGGAAATTTCTGCTCTTACAGCTTTGAACTCTGTTCATTGCTTTGCTCTTACTGATGTCCCCTGGCCCCACAAATGTGATCGTGGGTACATACATCGTCCAAGGACTAGATGACCCTACAGCCTCCCTGTCAGCAACTACCAATGTTGTACACACTAGCTCAAATTTCCTCAGGCTAAAAAAAGACCAGGCTAGAGGCTGCTTCTCATGGAAGAGTACTCCAGGCATCAAGCAAAATGTAAGCAAACAAGGATAGCAGCTCAACAGCAGCTTACGGGTATGCCCCAATCAGACAACTTAGAGGGGAATCTAACCCAACAGAAGCGCTTCTCATGTTATCCTGAATTCCTGACTTCCCTAGCAAAACAAGACCTAAGTTCCAGAGAAAAATATCGTGTCTGACACCGATTCTTAATCCTGATATGATCTTCCTCAGGTCAGCTATCTAACTAGCATGTGTGCTTTCCAAAGAAAGGCGCATCAGACCCCTCTCTGGATTTCAAAGCACTGTACTTGTGTGCTCAGACCAAAATGTAACAGCACAGATTTCTCTGAGATAGCAGGCAGCTACCATCACATTCCAGTAACCACTCCAGCAGCTAAGAAGCTCAAGTCAACTGTTCCAAGACGACAGCCCTGAATCAGTACAAAGCTGAAGGTCTCAATTTATCCTGAAATTGTAATTGACAACAAAATTAGAATCTCTCCTCTCCATTAAAACAAAATTGTCCAGAATTTTAAAATGTATTTTAAATTTTATTCCATTTTTGAAGTGGTATGAGATTCATAGTGACATCAGTTATTACCCACTTTTAACTGTTTCATAGTGCATGCATTTTTCTCACTTTTAAACGGGGTCTACCGCTAGGAGAGCCCAAAAATAAGTTAGGAGCTCTGTTTTTATTTGTAGCTTCCTTTTCTAGTAAGCCCTTTTCTTATCATATAGAAAACAGTTGTTCAAGAGATAGCATACTGTTTACATAGTTCAACACTGAATTCAAGGCTGCTTGTTATTTGAAATCATCAATTTATTATGACTACTGCAGTAAGCTTCATCTACCCTCAGGAAGATGGATGAGAGTTTGTTTCAGAAAACACCTTCAACAGTTTGCTCATCAGCATAGTTGACACCACTGAGGTCCTAGCTGAGCCCAGCTGCTTGATGACTACAAGTCACAGGGATCACTGCCTAAGTCTACAGTAGACAGAAATAGATTACAGAACTCAGCATTTAAGATGCAACTAAATAAATATAATGTTCATACTGGATGTGTTTACAGGGTATTTTATATCAACATCAATAAAAGATTACAGTAGTCAATTTACAAAACAGGTGTTCTGGACAAGAAGTGAACAGTTAACTCAAGAAGGACAGTTTGGTCAGCTTAGTAATTTTCATGTTGTGCCCTTCGGCAGACAGCCACAAACCCTTTACTACACGTTACCTAACAGCTTAAACCTATGCTGAAACAGCATTTTCTTTTTTGACTATAGCTACAAGCTTTGTCTATATCCACTCCTGAAGCAGCCTGCAAGGCTATGTGACTAAACTTTGCTAGCAGTGCCCCCGGGAGCACAAGCTACATCTCTTACCACACCTCTGAAAGCGGAATGATCCAAATTCAAGTCAAGGTTTGTACAAAGACTCACCATCAGAGTTAACAGGAAAATTAATGGAATAAATGTCACTTTTTTTTTTTAATCACAAGATTCTTGCCCATAGTATCATTACTTGCCCAACACTGAAAAAGTTGAAGCAATGAAGACAATAGGGCAGGAGAGCCAGGGCAGCTAGGTGGCTAAAATAAATTACATTCCTCAGGAAAGGAAATCAAACCCCTCCACTTTCCGGTTTTCGTTTAAAGTGGTGCAGTATTCCCCCCTCAGGTCTCAGGTCACCCTCTGGGTGAAGAACCTCTTCCTCATATCCAACAGAAACCTCTGTTGGCACATTTTCCTGCCATTCCCTCGAGTCGTATCATTGGTCACCAGAGAGAAGAGATCAGCACCTGCTCCTCCTCCTTCCCTTTTGAGGAAACAGTAGACAGCTTTGATGTCCCCCCTCAGTCTCCTGTTCTCCCAGCTGAGCAGACCAAGTGACTGCAGTTTCTCATATGCTTTCCTCTCTAGGTCCTTCACCAGCTTTGTAGCCTCCTCTGGACACTTTCCAGTAGATTCACATCCTTTTCATACCGTGGTGCCCAAAAATGAACACAATATTTGAGGTGGGGCCTCACCAGCGCAGAGTAGAGTGGGACAATCACCTCCCTTGACTGGCTGGCAACGGACACAGGTGGTTTGGGGCAGTGGGCTCAGTCCCACAGAAATACTAGATTTCCACCATGCCTTTCTCATCAGATATTAAACCTTTTGAGTTCCTGCCCATGCTCAGTTGGACTGAATTATATCTTATATGATTCAAGTTTATTCAAGTGCTCTACCACAGTAAGTTTTGGTTAACAGGATAAGACAGAGCAAGACCTTCACATTCAGATTACAACTCATTTGACTAAATACTTCCTTTATTTGCCCCAAAATTTCTATGATGCAAGATGGCACCTGGAGGGTCACACAAGCAGCTGCAGGAAACCTCTCAGACTTTTCTCTGCCCTCTCCTCCAAAGCCAAGGTTTAACGCAGAATTTAAATATATTCCAGGTGCTTGTGCTACACATTTTTGTTAAGTAAGGGGTCCTGTTCAGAGCTCATCTTAGATGCATATAGACAGGTAAGTAAATCCAAGTACAGACAATACCATTAGTGCTTCTGTCAACTTCTTTGTTCTCTTCGGGTGAACTGTTACCCTGATGAAACTTAAAATGTGAAATGTTAGCAGCCAACCCTAAAGGAACATAGGATCCATCTCTACTGGCACCAGATATGTTAACAAAAAATGCTTGGTTTTGCTTTAAGGTCAATGTCTGGAATTCTAATCTTTCCTGATTAGAATTAGGAATTAGAATTAGGAGATGCTCTAACAATACAAGGCTAAGTACATTTTAAATGAATTTTTTTTCCTCCAGGAGGAAAAGAAAGCATCTGATTCTCAACCCCGACTCTAAGGCGCACAAAGTTTTATGCACATACTATAACAGTCTTCTTGGTTACAGAACATTTTGAGTGTACTATGTGGCACCTGAATAAAGTATTTTCCCAAGGTACCATATGAAATGAAATCAAGTCCCAAATGCTCCATTTCCACTGACACAGATACCAAGAGTAATTACTGAAATCTTTTTCGGATAACAGTATCAAATATGTAATTTGCACAGTGCTATAATTAAGGAACTAATGACATTCCTGAAGAAAACAGCTCCACTCCAAAGCTTTTCTTTTCAGTCTCCTTAGCTACAAAAAAGATTGACTGGACAACTTACTGTAAGGGAACATATTAAATTCATGTTATCTACCCAGAGTAAAAAGATCATCCATTTCTAATGGACAGACAAGATTCATCTGCCTCACTTCATACCCTGAGTAACTGTTTGTAACTAAAGGTTTTGGTATTTTTTTTGACTCAAGTCCAGCACCAAAAATTTTCTATACAGTTTGATATTTGTAATAGCACCTGGACCAATCAATGGGTCCAAGCTGCCACCATCAAACCATGACATGAAAAAGCTTTGCTTTACTAACATGCAATCCTGCCTGTGCGTATCCTTAAGTAAAGACAGAAGGCTTTATTTTTGGAAAGAATTCCCTCCTCTGCTTGTACTAAAAATAATGAAAAAATAAAACAAATGCCCTTCAAAACATGTATGATTTTTAAAACTAAGCCAATTCTCATTCCCTTCTGATTTGTTTTGTAAAGTGTTGTGAGCTGCAAAAACAGTTGTCCAAAAATACATTTCTATACACAAGGCGCACAGTACTCAAGTAAGGAAGAGTTATTTTTTTCAGGTTTTTCAATAAAAACGTACTGCCAGTTTTTCTCTTTTCACTAAAAAGATGACCCATGGCAACAGATTCATATTGAAGTATGAATTTGTATGGCCCTGAGGACATGCCCTGTAACAGCAATAACGTCAATAAAAAGGAAAAGTCAAACCAGATAATCAACGGAAGGAAAAAGCACTTAAAAATATTTACTTTTCCACGATCAGAGTGACAGATGTGTGTGGGCGATGCAGCTGAAATCCTGGCTCACGCTGGTGAGCAGACAGCAGTTATCTATTGTCATACTGAAAAAAACAATCTAGTAAAAGATTAATTTGTTTCATACCATAAATATTCACAAAGAGTCATGATGCTATTTCTCCCAGCCAAACTATTCAGCATAAAATTCCTGCGACATTTGTCAAAAGAAGCTGTCAAAAAAATTCTAACTTAAATAGAGTTGCAAGATTAAAACCCTCTGGGCCAGTAAGAATAATTTGAAAGCAAATCTTCCATGGGCTGGATAACAACAGCACATCAAGCCTAGCAAAGCATTTTGAGCACGGATCCTTTCTTACAGCCAACACAGCTAATTACCCTGGCATAAAATCTGATCAACAGTATGAGCATCCCTGGCTTAAGGGCTCTACAGTAATGTCAGTTAGTTAACAGGACAGATAGGGACCTTCACAAAGCATCTCTCACAGTATATTTTAAGAGAATGCTTCTTGCCTTACATTTCAAACCAAAATGCAATGAGCACGACCCAAACCCAGCAAAATCACAGTATCACAAGGTTGGAAAGGACCTCTGAGACCATCAAGTCCAACCTATAACCCGACACTAACACCAACCATCATCTAAACCATGGCACTCAGTGCCTCATCCAGTCTCCCCTTAAACACCTCCAGGGTTGGCGACCACCACCTCCCTGGGCAGCGCATTCCAAAGGCCAATCACCCTTTCAGTGAAGAACTTTTTCCTCACATCAAGCCTAAACTTTCCCTGACGAAGCTTAAGTCCATGCCCTCTGGTTCTGCCACTGGTCACCTGAGAGAAGAGACCAACCCCTGCCCGACTACAACCTCCTTTTAGGTAGTTGTAGAGAGCAATGAGGTCTCCCCTGAGCCTCCTCTTCTCTAGAATAAACAGCCCCAACTCTCTCAGTCGCTCCTCATAGGGCTTGTGCTCCAGCCCCTTCACCATCTTCGTTGCCCTCCTCTGAACACATTCCAGTATCCTAACATCTTTCCCAAACTGGGGGGCCCAGAACTGGACACAATATTCAAGATGAGGCCTGACCAGTGCCGAGTACAGGGGGACAATAACTTCTCTGGTCCTGCTCACTACACTATTCCTGATGCAGGCCAGAATGCCATTGGCCTTCTTGGCCACCTGGGCACACTGCTAGCTCATGTTGAGCTTCCTGTCCACCAGCACTCCCAGGTCCTTTTCTGCCTGACTACTCTCCAGCCACTGTCCCCAGTCTATAGCTCTGCATGGGATTGTTGTGTCCAAACTGAAGTACCCAACATTTGGACTTATTAAACATCATCCCATTAGAATCATCCCATCTCTCCAGTCTGTCCGGGTCCCTCTATAGGGCCATCCTACCCTGTAACAGATCAACCCTTCCTCCCAGCTTGGTATCATCTGCAAACTTGCTGATGATGGACTCAATCCCCTCATCCAGATCATCAATAAAGATATTAAACAGGATGGGACCCAACACCGATCCCTGGGGGACACCACTGGTGACCGGCCGCCAACTGGATGAGACACCATTCACCACCACTCTCTGGGCTCGGCCATCCAGCCAATTCCTAACCCAGCACTGAGTGCTGTTAGTGCTGTTTCAATATACTAATGAAAACGGCAGATACGGACTGGGGTATTCTACAGTGAAAATGAGTCCACAAAGGAAAAACTTGCATTGCTTCTTAGTGTTTTTTAGATAAAAGAAACTATAAAGAGACGACTGCACTTAATGCATTGTAGATATGTATATTTTTTTTTAGAAATACTGAATGCAGAGTCTCTGTAACAACCTGCATTGCTTTGATCTTGTGTAACCAGGTGCAACTCTTGAAATGAACCATACACCAGACAGACTCTTCTCAGAGCACCACACTCACAGCCTTCACTGCTCTTGTCCACCTGGCAGTTTTCTCTTCCTTTTTGACTCTTTCATAAAGACACCATTATTTAAATGTTTCCTGACACGTGGCATGAGAAGTTCATGATTTCGGCTAAAAAAATTTTGCCAAAAAACCGCCCAGGAACAGCTTCTTTGAGGACAGACTCCACAAAACACAGGAATAATGCATTTCCATGCGCAATAAGCCAAACAGACTGTGCAGAAAGCCCACCTGGCTGCACCAGAAACTCCTGATGGAGCTTCAATGCAAAAAGGAAGAGTAGGGAAGGTAGATACGTGGACTAGCTACCTACAAGGCGAACAGAGATATTCCCTGAGCACATGTACAGAGAATTGAAGGCAGGCTCCAGTAGAGTTGACATCCGTGACATGGGAAGGGCAACAAGAAGAGCTTTTAGGCAAAAGGAAGACTGAAGAAAATGGGTTTACTGCTGAATGAGATGCAACTTGGAGTATTTTCAAACAGAAAAGACCAAGAAACTCAACATTAGATTTCCCTCAGCCTCTCTTGAGAAGGTTTGCTGTCACACCTCCCACATCCTTGCATCTAGTGGCAAATTCTGCAGAAATCATAGAATACCCACCATAAAGAAAGGGTGGGTCACTAGACACACCATAGCAAATGGAATAAACACAGTACAAGTCCATGGGACTGGATGGGCTGCACTGGGGTGTACTGAGGGAGCTTGTGATGTCATTGTGAGATCATGCACAAATTTTACAAGGTCCTGGTGCTTGATGGTGGTTCCCGAGGACTGGCAAAGACAAATGCCACACCCATCTTCAAAAAGAGGGATCCAATAAACTACAGGCAGCCAGCTTAATCTCAAGCCCTGGAAAGATGACAGAGTATATGCTGCTGGAAGCCATTTCTAAATGCACAAAGAAGATGATGATTTGGAATAGCCAGTACGGTTTTACCAAGGGCATATCCATCATCCTGACTGTAAAAAAGTTTCCAATTCCAAATTAGTACCTTCTGCCCCAACAAACCAGCCATTAACAATAGACACTGGGAATAAAAAGCATAAGGCTGCATCCTGCAAGGTTCCATTTAGAATAATGACCTAAAAGCAAAATGCAGTTTGACTCTTCCTCATCAGGAGCTCAATACTTCAATTTAACATTAAACACTTTAATTTGTATTAATATTTTTAAGAACACACTGAGATCATAATACAACACCTTCTGCTTAGACAGTCACGCAGCTGAACCAATGTCTTCTATGAGAACATAAGAACAAACATTTTTCATTGATTCAACATAACAACCATAGACTAGTCTCCATTTTAAACCTACTGAATTGGAGGGCAGATTTTGCAGCAGGTGTCTTTAGTTACACTTCTACCCACAGCTCTAAATGCCACAGGCTCTTTGGCCTGCACTGTGCCTGCTTTACCATGCCTATCTTTAGCCACACTGTGGAAAGTAATAAAACAGAGTGGTAGATGTACAACAGAGGTCTGGCCCAAGGACACATTTGGCTTCTCATACCCTCAAGTCACTTGGCTGAGAGGACATGGACAATTTATTTATTTTTTCCAGGTGGAATAGGGAGAAAATAGCTGGATTATTTACCAAATTTCCAGACAATGAAAAAAAAAAATAGAAGCAGAGCTTCATTTGTCAGAACAAGAAAATGGTATGGAGCAGTGTGTTTTGAATTCATTAGTACCTGGTAAAATTTTTGGAATTGATTATCCAGGAATAAATAAAATAAACCAGAACCACATTACTAGAGCTTACACATGCCAGGGATCTTCTAGCATGAATACAAGGGGAAGCCATCGATACAACCATGCAGAAGCACTGGCTGTCTAAGTAGGGCTCAGACAGCACCTCCAACGTGTATGGAGGAACTGAAGCACCCATGAGGACACAGGGGGCAGCGCATCAGAGAACCCACAGGAGAAGCAGCAAATTTGGAGTCCACAGCACAACATGGAGCTCAGCTGTGTAGGAGCCATGCTCTAGTTGTAGCCACAACGCGCTGAAGCTCTAATGCCAAAAGACAGGTGTGCTAGTAATATCTCTTTTTGAAAAGGGGAACTATAAAGGAGCAGGCTTATTGAAAAGAATAAAATGTTTTCAGGTAGCATGGAGGTTTTCCAAAGGCACAATATTAGAACTTTAAAGTGTTTATCCACTATCACCCAAAAAGCCAAGACAGGAACTAAGGGAAACCAGCAAGATTAAAAACCTGATGCTGTTAGTAGTGAGACTTTAAATGTACAGGGTGGTGTCCAAACAAGGGGAACAGAAATGAGAACTAATTCAGGCAAACAATGTAAATAATAAGATAGAATTAAAAAAAAAAAAAGTTTGAGAAGTAGCTTACTGAAGCATAAAAGCTGCTATTGAAATATTTTTTCAAACACCACAAGTAGGATGCCTGCCAGAAAGTCTGTTGGGCTGACAGATGATCAAAACGAAGGGAGACCACTTCAGAAGCAGGAAAGCTAAATTAAGTATTTCTGTGGAGCACTTAGCAGTGACCAATGCCAACTGAGCACTTCCCACTATATGGTCCTAGCTTCAGCTACCTATGGCTTAGGAACTTTGTAATTCAGAGATAACATATTCGCTTCAACTGGATTTTTGTGACATGAAGAACCTAATTGCATTTTTCATCTTTTTTTTTATAAACCCAGTATTTCCAAAAGAATGCAACATAAATTGACAAATTATTATGGTGTGTAACTATCGCTGACATCAATCTTGTTATCAAACAAACAGAGGAGGAAAACATGACACCAATTTTTATAAAAGAGCCCTGGGGAGCTAAGAATTGCAGATCACCGTCTGACTTCTGTGTTGAAAAGAAGCTAATAATAAATAACAGAAGTAGCAAACAACAGACACAGCTTGGATAGGAAGATGAGGAAAGCCTCCACACTGCCCAGGAGACAGATTTCAACCCCATCCCTTGTGACTACCATTCCCCCACGTGAGTTTTGTTTTCCCTAGGGATCATAGAATCATAGAATCTTCCGGTTGGAAAAGACCTCTGAGATCATCAAGTCCAACCGCACCCATTATCCGCTAAACCACGTCCCTTAAAAACTCTATCCTTGTTTTAAATACCTCCAGGGATGGTGACTCAACCACCTCCCTGGGCAGCTGTTCCAGTGCCTGACCACCCTTTCGGTAAAGGAATTCTTCCTAATATCCAGACTGAACCTCCCCTGGTGCAGCTTATGGCCATTTCCCCTTGTGCTATCACCTGTCACTTGAGAGAACAGATCAACGCTAGCTCTCCCACAGTCCCCTTTCAGGCAGCCATGGACAGCGATGAGGTCTCCCCTCAGTCTCCTCTTCTCCAAACTAAACAACCCTCGTTCCCTCAGCCATTCCTCACAGGACTTGTTTTCCAGCCCCTTCTCCAGCCTCATCTCTAGACGCGCTCCAACACCTCAATATCCTTCTTATACTGAGGGGCCCAGAACTGCACACAGTACTTCAGGTGTGGCCTCACCAGTGCTGTGTACAGGGGGACAATAACCTCCCTTGTCCTGCTGGCCACACTGGTTTTGATATAGGTCAAGATGCCGTTGGCCTTCTCGGCCATCTGGGCACACTGCTGGCTCAGCCTGATAATCATCTATCTCCCTGAACACCATTTTTTTTGAGCCCAGCCAGATCACTGGGGAGTGACTTTTCTCCACTGCTGCCCCCCACCCCACCCTGAGGTGCAGCAGCACCCCTTGCTGTCCTTAAATATAACTGCACCGTAAAGAGCAAAGAGGACTGAACTCATGTGAAGGGTTTGATTACAGCGTTGCTGTCTGTTCTGTGTTTGGTTTTATATATATATTGGTAGTTGAGAACCATTATCTTTTCCTATACAATTTTTTTTCCCCTATTAAAGTCTATTAATTGCAAAGGGTTGTGGTGATTTTCTTGTGCAAGACAGCCCCAATAGACATCTTAGTCTTCCTTTAAACCAAGACATAATTGGCACCCAATGTGGGGCAACTGAGCAAAGGAAAGATAACAGATCTTGTACCATCTTGTGTGTATTGAGTTTAGGGTCCATGCGGTCCATACTGTACTATATATTTGTTTTCTGCTGGTATAGAATCATGACGAAAGGCCTGGTGGGCTTAATTCATCTTAGCACATCGAGTAGTAGAACTCAGGTAGCTGTGATTATTATCAAGTTCTTATTTTGTATTTAGAGTGTTATGAATTCAGTGCCTGTGAGTCTCATTGGGAACGTGCTTTCAAGGTTGTACTCCAGCCCTAGTCCGAGCTGTTACCTCTGGGGGTTTAGTGATAATGATACCTGTCCTTTGGCTGGAACACAAGGGAGTATTTTCAGGTCTGCTACAACAACTTTTGGGAAGCTTAAATTCTCCCTAGATGCCAGAGATATCTTATTTTTTGTGGTTTGCCTGCAACTTTGTGCCATTATGGCCTATCTTGTGTATGAAGCTGGGGCCAGGGTCTCTCAGGAATGTATCCAGAAGCACCCCTAGGGGGAAAAGGAAGAAAGTAAAACGCCTGACGTCATGGTGACTCAGGACATGACTGAACCAAGAGCACAGTCCAAATCAATGGAAGTTGCCCCTGTCCAAAGAAGGAAATATAAGACCAAATCAGTTTGTCTGGTGGACGAGGGGGAAGTGGCACCTTCACAGATAGCAGACCCAGAACCAGAGATTATTACTGAATCATTGTCATTTGACAATCTCCATAGTCTGCGGAAAGACATCACTCAACAGCTGGGTGAGCCCATCTGACTTGGTTGACCAAGTTTGGAACCTTATGGGTGAAAGCTTACAACCTGATGGTACTGAAGCCAGGTTTTTTGGGTCTCTGGCCCAGGATGTCAGTATTGAACAGGTGTTTGTGAGGGAATCAAAACCCCTTTCACTCCGGGCACAACTTGTAACAGGTCTAAGAGAGAAGCTTCTTCACAGAGACATCCTGCAGGAACATCATCATAAGATGACTTGGAAGACTAGGGAAGAAGAGATCCTATGTCTGAGAGAAATGCTACTGTTAGAAGTACTTTTTGGAAGGGACGGGCAATCCAATAGTGACCCAGACAAGGTCAGGTGCACATCACAGATGTGGTGGAGCCTCTCACACCAGGGGCCAGCTGTATACTCCAGTTTCCTGGCATCTATGTATTTGGGAGGAAACCAAGTCGGTTCTGTAACAAGTAAACTCAGGATATATGAGGGAATGGTCCATGGCCCAATACAAGCTCGTATCTCTACTGTAAAGACATTGGTTTAGAGTCTCAGGGATGAGCAGAGGAAACTTAGAGAGGAGATTAAGGAAAGTCTTCCAGAGCGAATCAGAGCCTCCGAGGTCAGAGCCAGATGCCCCCCCAGCTACAGAAAGGGAACAGGCTTCATGAACCGAGCTGTGATCTTTCCTAGTCAACCACGGAGAAGACATGAGACGGTGGGACCGGAAACCTACCCGTGCCCTAGCAGCCTGAGTACAAGAATTGAAGGAGAGCGAAAGAAGATCAGTGCGAGTTAAGTGCAATGCCAGTTTCCCACGCGCAATGATCAGACCCACCAGAGGGCACCTCCCAAATGTATCCATTGGGGAAAAAGCTCTCATCACTTATAATCAAGACCAGTGTTAGAAGGCTCCTGCCTCTAGCCAGGCAGAGGCATGGGACAACAGTGTCTATTGCACTGTGTGGATCTGATGGCCTGGCACGTGAGATCCACAAGAATACAAGATTTTGGTTGATAGTGGCGCTCAATGCACATTAATGCCGTCAGGACATGTGGGCTTGGAAAATATTTCTATTTCTGGGGTGACGGGAGGAGTCTCCAGAGTTGACTGTGCTGGAAGCTCAATTTTATTTTAAAAAGCTCTGGAGAAGTGCCTTATTATGCTGGAAAAACATCTCAGTTCTCGCTCTCCCTAGCAGCAATTCTCTTAAGTTACGATTTTTTGGGCCGGGGGAGGGAGTTAGGAGGGCACATCTTGTTACCTGACAGCATTCATCCTCAAACCTAGGTCCATCTTTTATTTCTCAATCACAGTTTGTTTATTTTGAATACAAGACCATCCAGAACTTTATCATTCTATTTTTACTTCAGTCTACCTCTGTGCAGATTCCTGATCACAAAAAAAAAAAAAAAAACCAAAACAAAACCAACACAAAATCTAACCAAAAAAAATTTAAAAAATCCAGGGAGCAATCACATCAACATCATCCTTCCCTAAAGCTAACATTAGCCTCTTTACAGGGCACAGCAAGAGTTAAGGCTTTTTACAGCAGCTGAGACTGCCCAGAATCACCAGCAAAGTTTCTACTAAATCAATAAAAGCAGCTAGCAAATGATCTCAGCAATGTGTCTGATTCCAAAGTCAAATCTAAACATAGTAGAATTGAACCCCCCTTTACTGCCGTTTCTTCCTTCTTCCCTCTCCACCAGGAACAAGGCCTAAGGCTACGTGGCTTTTAAGCTGGGAGAGACAGTTCTTGCATCACTACTCCACTCCCTCTAGCACTGCCTGGGAAAGCATCTGGCATTCCTCACTGAACAAACCTGACTGCTTAGGGTGACACTCAAAAATTTTGATGCCTAATGTAGGAAAAGACCAAGGTGTGGCCAACCTGAATTTGAATGTCTATGAACCAATAACCCAGTGTTTACCTGAAAGGTCTTCCTCAATTAGCAATGCCAAGATAACATTAACGAAAAAAAGATGATGATACTGCTCTTTGGTAGGACTAAACTGAATGTTGATCAGCCTTATCAACCAAAACGGCTTCTGGACTCACTAAACAGATCAACGGGAGGAAAAAATAAAAAGTGTGCATCCAATAGGCAATTCGTCATTTTTAACTGTATCTCTCGCCGATATTGAGGGATGAGCAGGAAAGTGAGCATGTTGATTCCTGAAAGCAGATAGCAACATCAGCCAATCTGACTTACCTTCTCCTCTCTTCTGCTGTTCCCAGGAGACACATGGCAGCTACACCCTTCAACCTTTTTAGGGCAATTGCAAGCATCCCAAGTATTCGATACATGAAATATTTGATATAAAGTTGTCTGTACGATTCCTTTGTTCACACTGAGCTGCTGGCTTTGACCCCTGTGAAGACTTAAATGCAAGTGTGCTTGAAGGAAACTTTCTAAAATTCATCTTTTCTACTCTCATCAGTCATATGGTGTCCCTCCTGTTCCTCAAAGTATGTGAAGTATTTAATTCTTCTTTGGGAATTACTATTTATTACTCTCCTTCAGAACAGAAGCAAAGACAAACTCCAAAATTATGCCAAAAACACTTCAGGAGGCTCTAGGTATGGAACTATGCAGTAGATACATATGCTCTCTGATGCCCTCCACCTTGGGAAGAAAGGACAGAGGGTACTTGAGTTCTGCCACCGAAGACTTTGCCTACTAGTCCAGGCACAGGCAGATCAGTCCCACCTTCATACGACATGCTGCTATTTCTGCTTTGCTGTCCTTTTGGAGTGGGGAGCGAGGAGGGCAGTGTGCTTCACCCTCTTCCTCCCCCTCTCTCTAGGGAAGGCAGGGTCAAAGCTAACACAAACTGCTGATATCAGCTCCCCTCACTCAGTTAACCATTGACGGAGAAACTGCTTTTCTCTCTGAGTTTCCTTAGTCTTTTGCCTCCTACAAAAGAACCCCAGTGGCTGCACATGCCTCAGCAGAAGCAGCAGTGTCTAGGGAATAACCTCCTAAAGAAAATGCCAAACTACACAGCTTACCCAGATCGTTTCTTCCCTTTCATAAAAATCTCTTTAGTGCACAGGTCCAACTGGTGACCATAGCATAGAAAGAAAACTGAAGAGAACCCCACGACAGCCCACACTTCCCCACCACCAGTAGTGAACAGGCACAGTCCTCTCCTCTGGGCACTGTCAAGTAGAAACCTTTAAAGAGTCACCTGAGGAACTTGACACAAAGGAAGGCAAATGCCGTACTCTGTGTACTTCAGTTGCTTTCAATAAGCACACACCAGGTCGTAAATTCAAGCAGCTGTACTTGCAGAGGCATGAGTCAGACTCACAGCTGGCCAGTTCTCTCCTACCTTGCAAAACAGAAAAACGCCCACTATAAAAGGCCACAGCTGAGCCTCAAACTGGCCAGTGATACAATCCAGAGGTTGACACCCAATCCAGGCACTGTCATAGCTCCTTTGCTAGGGATGAGGGGAAGTGAAAACAGGCAAGTATTTAATTTCGTTTCTAAATTCATATACTCTCCCTTGCAAATGCCACTTTGCCTCCCCCCTCAAATAGAAACACCCAAACAGACAAACCAAAAAAAGCTTAGCAATCAATCAGTTTGCTCAGAGACCTGTCCTTAAATGATACTTAGTGAGGAAAATTATATTAAATGCAGATTTGCCTGAGAGCAAACTTGGCTTCAGCATAGACTGAAGATCAGAAGAGACTCTGTAAACCTGTTAGTAATCTTTGAGTAAATGTTAATAACTTCCCAGAATCTCCCCACACCAAAGCAGACACCTCCCAGCAAGTAAAAAAATGTTTTTTCTAAGATTGCTTGCTTCTTTATGACAAATGCGGAGACTGTTAGAAGACTACTCTTTTGTCAGTTGTAAACACCACTAGAGCAGATCTATACTTCTGCTAATGCATATAATTAAGCAGAGTTGTTTTAAAGCAACAATATTTCTTTGTTTCTGCTCTCTCTTTTTTCTTAAAGCACTGAGGTGAAACTGAAACTGAATAAACCAACTACAGTATAGGAAATTCTGTAGCTCCTTATGACGTAATAAAGAAAAAGCATTCTTTCTTAGAAACAATTCTTAAAAAGTTACAGATTAAGAAAAGAAAATATGACCATGAAGACTGTGGCTAGACCTGGAACATGCAAATACATGCAACTGGACACTAAAATGAATGACTTCAGAGATAAATTAATATAGATTAAGTATTTATGAAAGGAATAATTGGAACAGCATTAAGAATAATATCTGGAAAAAACTGGCAGAGTACAGCACTCTTGTCTGTTAGCACAAGAAGCCTTAAGCATCTGGCCTAATTAATATTATTTTAAGCATCAGTTAAGATATATATAGGAAGAAAATAATTAAATCCCATAAAAACAGAACTGAAAGAAAACAAAAAGTTTGCTTACTCTTCTTGACGCAAATCATTAACACTCCGATCTAGTGAGATCATATCACTTGCCACCATATTAAACCCAAATTCTTTAATGCTGGCTTGAATGGATTCTTTGTAATCTGGTCCTAAAACATATGGCTTCGCTTCCTCTCCAGGGCCACCAACAACTCCATGAGGCTCAGGCTCTTTGGGTTCAAAATTACCAAGGACTCCAGGTCGTAAAACAGGATCTCGGTATACAAATGTCTGAGGCTTAAATGTGAGATACTGCCTCTGGATGATGTTTTGCTGTTTATCACCACCACCATGGTGATTTAGTTCATTTTTGGCCTTGTTTTTCCTTCGAATGGATTCCAAGTCCACTTCCACACCTTCAACATGAGGCCAAGGTACCACAGGTTTGAACTTCTCGTTTCCTAGTCCATGGTCTCCTTTGTTTAGCATAGGTCTGTTGGCTTCTTTGTCATCCTATAAATACACACAGAGAAACAGCAGGATATCATATAAATTTATGGCCCTTTATTTATTTAAATCTAATACTTTAATGCACTGAGAGTTGCTACTAAATATATATTAAGCAAGAAGGGAGAAGCCTCTGTTAAGGGGTGGTATAAATATGTTTTACTATAGCAACCAGCTGCTGGAGAATATCACCAGCTGGTGTCCACACTTACCTTGGTGAATAGGCCCTGGAAATGGAGTAATGTCCAAAGCATTCCCAAAGACCAAATACTCACACAGGACACGTTAACTTGGACACACTTCAGGCTGCAGACCAAACCGATGTGCAGGGACAAACAACAGAGCACTTTAGGAAGGTGAGCATGGTATGGAGGCAGATAATGATGCAATGCAGAGCATGGTGTCCTTTGGGCTACTCTCGGAGAGGGTGTTTCTGAGGCTATGCATACTGGCTGCTGAGACCTCCACAGACTCTTGCTGGATGCTAGATACAGCCTCCACATGATCCTATGCTGGGTAAGAGTGCCGTGACTATGTGTAATCTGGAAAGCACATGAGCAGCAGCCTCAAACCGCATCTAATCCCTACCCTTCACCCCCGCGATGACCTCCCACCAAGCATTACTGCAAGAGCAGCTGTGAGATAAGCTGAAAGCACTGGTGACAGCAGGCAAATATCAGATCAAATCCTCATCTGCTGCACGGTCAACAGAGACAGACCCACCTGGAGAAGTGGTGCTGGGGCTAAAAACAGCTGCCACAGGCACTGGCACTGATACTTCCTGCATCCTTGTTTAAACACAACTTGACCATTTTACAGCACTCCTCCTTGCTTCCCCACCCAGAGATCTGAAGTTCTCACTGAGAAGAAAGGCTAGGGTTTTGAAAACTGCTCAGCATGTCCAGTGATCAGTGAGGCTGGTAGGGTTAGAACAAGGATGGGTGATTTTGTACGAAACTGGACAGAAAGGCTCTGAAGTGTCCGAGTGTGAAGTCTTTAGAGTGCAACAGCCCCACCCATGAAAAACTCCCTGACACAGTCACTGCTTTTTCCAATATTGCTGTCCAAGATAACAACAGGGAAACATTGCTAAAATTTCAGATTTTCTGCTAAATTATTCTATTTGTAAACAGGATAGATGTTAGCTCATACTGAAATCCGCAGAGAGCAACGAACACATTTTAGCAACATCTCACTATACATTCACTAATATAGAACCAAACAAAAAACGAGATCTGGAGAATGTCACCTATGCAAACCTCCTGGAGGCACAGACAAGCCTCACAGTTACATCAGGTTTCTCAGAGGCTTGTCTAGTCACACCTCTAAAATCTCCAGTTTCTTTGGAAAACCTGTTCCAGTTGCTCGACCAGTCTTAGAGTGAGGGTATTGTTCCTCATACCTCAGCAGGAGTTTCTCACACTGCACCTTCTGATGATGGCCTCTTGTTCCTTCAGTGTGCA
Source organism: Tapera naevia (assembly GCA_033556795.1). Classification (NCBI taxonomy): domain Eukaryota; kingdom Metazoa; phylum Chordata; class Aves; order Cuculiformes; family Neomorphidae; genus Tapera; species Tapera naevia. Next base: position 6,799,806 of record JAUMJJ010000172.1, on the reverse strand, counting down.
CCCCTCAGAAGATTTTATTTCCACTTTCTCTGTAACCTCCCTTTTGAGGGTGAAAAGATGCAATGAGATTCCCCATTAGTCTCCAGCCAAAGCAAGCCAAGCTCCTCTACACTTTCCATGCCTGCCACACGCTGCAGCCCTCTAACCTCCTTAACAGAACTTTGTTAAGTCCTCTCCATTTGTTAACATCTCTCTTGCACTGGGCAGCGCAGGAGGAGAAACCAGACACAGTGCTCCAGTTATAGTCTTGCTAATACTACATATCGGGAAACAAACCGCATCCCTTTGCTTGGTGGCTAAGCTCTGCCTAGTTTAACCCATTATGCAGTTTGCCTTTTACTGTGGCAAGGGCACAATGCTGACTCATGTCCATGTTTAGCTAAACCACACAATACTTAACTACATTACAGCATTTTTCTTACATACCATTCTGCATAATAAAACTTTAGAAATTAAGACAAACCCAGTATAAAACAGGTCTAGGTTAACATGATAACAACAGGAGTCAGACCGGCTCAAATTCAAAATAATAAAGTTTTATAGTCAAGAAACTTTCTGATCTCTGCTTGTTCCAGTTTAAACAGGGAAGATGTACAAAATATAGAAGTGTTACCTTATTCTGTTCTTCCATCACCATTTTTTTGAGGAACTCAAAAGCCAGCATGAGAAAGGGAAGGACAAGGGCATGTGAAAAGGCCCATTTTGCAAGGAGGTAGAAGGCAGCCATGGATTTACACAAAGGCCTGAGAGTACTTATGAAAAGAGTATCATCTCACACTTACCCATAAAATCAAAAGGATAGCTTTGCCACTCGTTACCAACTCACATCTAATTCCTGCTCTGAGTGCAGAGACATCTAAAATAGCCAACAAAATGGTGCGCATCATCAGGAAGGATGCTTAAATAAAACATCATTTTGATTGCATAAAATTTTGTGGTATTCATGTCTTCAGTAGTATTTTGTTCTGATCTCCACATCTCAAAAGGAGTTACAGGAAGTACAGAGTAGGGCAACCAGAATGAAGGAGGAGGTGGACAGGTGCCTTAAGATGAAAAGACCAGAAAGGCTGGCCTTTAATCTTAAGATTCTGCAGTTCGGAGCTGTGATGACTGAGGAGTGTACAACAGAAGTTCAGAAAACCATTAAAGTGCCAGATAAATTGAATGAAAAACCATTGTTTACCCTAAGTATGAGAACTGGAGGCTTCTGATAAAATTGACAGGAGAACAGCCAAAAACTGTTCTTTGCAGGGTGACCTCCTTCAATATGCTGCACGGGAGGCAGTGGAGAGAGATGGTATCCACAGATGAACAAGGGATGAGAAAACGTGATGGATGGCAGGTCTGGAAGTGGACTGTAAAAGTACTGGGTATCTTCTAAAAACTCTAACTCAACAGTTAGGGATTCTAGAAGAGTCCAAAGGGAAAGGAGCATAGAAAGCAGCCAGGTTTACAGGCTGCCACTCTCAGACACCATCTGGGATCACTAGTCTCAATGTTATGCCTCTGATCTCTATGAAATGAAATATCCTTTCATTCTACTCCCATCACCTATAAAACAGTTACAAGCTTCCACTTAGCCAGTTCCCTGACTGAAACATAACACTTCTCATTGAGTTTGCTGTCATAAGAACTATGACTTATCTTGTATTACATTTAGCCTCGTTATAACTGCTATGCACAATTTGCATTACGATGCACTTTTTTGCTGTTCCCTTCCAGACATTAAATATATTCCATTTTTGCAGGCCTAGGAAAATATTGCATAGAACAAGAAAATTATACACAACACAGACACACTCATTCACCTCTGTCCTCCAGTTTCTATGTATCAAGCAAAAATACGATGGAAGCCATTTGTTGTAAATTAACCTCTGCAGGCAGGTCAGCACCATGCAGCTGCTCACTCCTCCCTCCCCAGGCTGGTCACAAATCTAAAACACAGCATCAAATGGGATGCTATGAAGAAAATTACCTCTGTCTTAGCCGTTTATGGGCATTTTTAACAAAAAAAAAAAAAAGAAGGAACTAGCAGTGTTTAGACGCCTAGTGCAGACCACAGCTCCTGTAGGTTATATGTTTCTCCAGAGATAAGAGATAAAGATTTTCCAAATACTGTCTGGAAAAGAATAGTCCAACAACCATCAAAGAACTATTTTGGACATCATATAAGCCCCAATGCCGCAATTAGGAACTTTTAGAGCTTTACTCGCTTTTATGAATTATGACTTCTCTCCTATTTTTTTAAATATAATTTAATGACATATCAAAAAATTGAATTAATTTTTAATCAGTGTGACTTAATGATTAAAAGTTTGGCTCAGCTAAAAATGTAGTATCTAACTTATAAAAGATTCATACAATAATGACAGTCTGGAAAGCACAAATATTAAAAAAACCAAACCCACAAGAACCTTTCAGAAGTGGAAAAATAAGATAGTTGTAAAATTATTCGAAAAACTTTGGAAGAGACAAATCAATGACAACAATGTGGTGAACAGAGGCTGATGAGATGTGAGAATGGCATACATCCTAATACTGCATTAACATATTGTCCAAAAATGAGAGAAGCAAAAACCCCCTGAACTCTCTCACATCTGAAGACAAACATCAACAAAACCTCATTACACCTTTATAAAGGACACACAGTAAGCTGTTTACATACAGTAAACATTTAGAAAAATGTCTTTTCCACAGATCCTTGCTTTTTTCTATAGAGCTCGATCTAGGATTTCCTGCCAGCTTTTTTAGCTCCAGTTCAGTGCATGCTTCTGTATTTTTTTAAATGTTCTTTTCCCTCTTCAGGGGATTATCTATGAGTCAATGGGTGTTTTGGAAACAGTGACACGATATAAATGCAATCAATCCCTGACTTGTATAAAAAAAAAAAGGAGGTATTTGGTGTAAATTTTTTTTGCAAATTAGGTTCTTCCTTTTTGCAAAGGAAAGCAATACAATTAAAGGCACAGGGAACATGACTATAGCCCTCTGGAAACGTTTCTAAATTATATAAAGTAAAAGGAGAAACTGAGAGAGGTCTTCACTGGGCCACAACACTGGTCAACTGGTAGGAGAGCTGGAGTTGTTGCCGGCAGTAAAACTGCAAATGCAGAAGTTGCATAATCTGCTTTTTCAGTCAACTCACAGCTCCCTAAAACTCCCTATGAAATAATGTCTGAAGTACAAATTGATGTTAAAAAAAACAGATTTGCTTCATTTTTAAATCAAAGAGTATCATATTGAAAAAAGTTTGCAATGTAGATAAAAGCAACATGTTCATCTACACAAAAGCCATGCACAAAAAAGTAAAAGAGGAATAAAGGAACTATTAAGTAAAATCCAGTAGTGTTCTCATTAACCAAGGACACAAAAAGATCTTAAAAAAACCTTTACACTCTCAGAATATACATGTTAATACCCAGTTGATTAAAGACATATTTAAGATTCTAGTGTTACTAATGAAAAAAGTATAAAAACTGATACAGTTTAATATTTTAGTTTAATATTTTAGTAACCTGCGAGACTCTAGTTCTATTTTCTCCAGCCCAGCTTCTACCTTTCTTAACTCTTGGCTGACCTATACTACTGCACTTAACCATGAAAGATACATACAATACATACAATACATGTTGTTCTACTATAAGGAAGGGTCTAAGGATTTTCAACTGAGGATACATTGATAACTCTCAGAGCTCCCCGATACAAGTTCCTCTTCTATGCAGAAAAAAGAAACATTTTCAATATAACCTCTGTCACAGATAGTGTGACAGAGACCAGACATTTATCAGTTTCGCAAAGATTTCAATATACTAAATGTATTTTACTTTGTTTGCATCAACTTAATACACCCACACTCCTAGTTTCTTGGAGAAAAAAGGTCACTTGAGCAAAATTATGTAGAGTCTAGCATTTTCAATTATTTGAGTAAATAGGTGGCAGTTGTTTCAATTTATCCAGTTCACTTGTTAAAAAAAAAGGGGGAGAGAAAAAAGGACTACAAGCTTGGTTCACAAATTTCCTTATTCACCAGACACATGCTGGGAAGATACTATTAATAAAATAATGCCTGTTCTCTGCCAAGCTTCTAGCACCATTATGCTCTTCCAGCTAATAAGAGAGAGGGGGGAAAAAACCCAACATGCAGTACATTTTTGGTTGCTTTGAATCATTATGTGTGGGTCTTACTTAGCAGGCTACAGGTCAGGGCATAGATGGAAAAGAAGTGCCACGCTGAATTACTCAGTCCTGCAACTACTTCTGTGCCACATGATAGAAAAAGACTCCACAACACTTTATGACCAAAAATTTGGAAGTCTTTTCAGTATACAGTATCAAAAACAGACAAAAGGGAAAATCAACACAACCAACAATGTATCTGTGAATATATTTCACTCTAGGTACCCACTAACTCCAGAATAAATAAAATAAGGAATGATTCCCACAACACAGTTGGCTGACAGTCAAAAGGACCCCAGAAGATTGCACTCCTTCCTCTTGCGTTACTCATGGTAATTTCCATCCAAACAATCAGAAGTTCTAGCTACTGCAGGAACTACAGAGAGGAAAGCAAAACCAAAAGCACACACAAATGGAAAACTGTCTGTTTTGTCACTGCAGAAGCACTCATCTAGGACTGTGACTTCAAGCTATTGCTTGCATACTGCCATGGTTTGCAGCCAACATCTTATAAGGTCACTGCATATAAATTTGAATAAAGCTTTGGAAGCTCTCAGGCTACAAATCACATAGAGATAGCCTCCACCTCTTGTCCTTCCCCTTTTTTTTGTGGTGTATCTGTAAATGCAAGTAACTCCGATATTCGAATTTCTAACAAGGCAAGAATACTTATTTTCAGTTGAAATAATGTGATTACCTGGCTATTTGCCTAACTGAGGGGAACACCACAAATCCTGAGTTTTACCTGTCTACCTGTGGAGTACCTTGTTTAAAGACATATATCCACACTTATAAATCAGTATGATACCCATTTAAGCAACCCATTTAAATGAAATGGTTCTGTTGCAGTATTAAATTGCCCTTACAAGTGAAAGATGTCTGAGCTAATGCTGCTGCTTCACCTCCTGCCTTTGCTCTTTCTCTCCCTTCTCCAACGTGCCTGCTCCCCCACAACCTCTTTCTGTACCTGTTACTTCTCTTGGAGGAGTCTGGATTTTCTATAAATGTAGTGGTCATACTCATACACATCTGGTTCAGATTGAGCCGCTTTCTTTACTTACCAAAGTTCAGCTAACTTTATCAAAAGCAGAGACTATCAGGAGACCCTGGCCAGAGTCCTTCTTGCCAGACCCAGTCTCTTTTTGGGGGAGGCCACTGGCCAGTGAAAATTTGCCAACTCCTCTGTCTCTCTCAGTCAGATTTAAGAGTACAAAAAGGACAGTGAGAACATGGCCTGTACCTGACCTATCTCACACAGTACCTCCTTACAAGAGAGATGCAGTAAATTCTCGAATTCCTGTGCGACAGGCAGTTTCAAAATTAGACTCTGCCGGACTGAAAGGAAGTAAAAATAAAGACACTAAGTGCTTCAGAACAAATTACTGACAAAAAGAGCAGTCTTTTATTGTCCCCATTTTTGCTGGCACTCAGTGTTAGGGGAGTATCAAACTCTTTATTAAACCTTCCAATTTACCTTCCTTGATGCCCGAGATTCAACTCTTACTCAGACTTTACACATCGCTTCCTTCCATTCCTGGCATTGTCACAGTTTATTGTTCCATACTGCCCCCTGGCCTCATCTGTGGTTCAACAGTTAAAAGAAGTCTTGCCAGAGATACACTTTATTCAAAGTCTCAACTTAAGAGAAGCGCAAGAACTTTGTGGAGGTAACCACAAGCAATGCACCTCTCTTTATGGCTCTGGAGAACACTGTGTAATCTGGAATAGTAATTAAGGAGAATTAAAGTAGAAAGACTTAGATAAATATGTTAATAAACATACTGTAGAAACCTTTGCTTAACTTCATAACAAGGCTTTTAAACTCAGAACAGCAAGAATGAATTACAAATTGATTACAACTAGCATAATTAACATTTTCAGTAGAAGAAATTCAAAGTGATCAAATGGAACAGAACATAAACTAAAGAAGCATAAAAGTATTTCCTGACACATTGCATCTTTTCAGGTGTGTTTTTGCTTCTTGGGAATTAAATGGCTTTCCATGTTGCTCTCAAGTGCCACTTCTGTGGTCCCCAAGAAACCAGAGACTACACACTTGCCTTGCCTGCACTGATCCTGGGCTGTTCTTGATGGAACATGACACAAAATGAGAAAAGACAAATACTGTACATCATACAAGGTAAGTCATTTTAGGTTAAGTACTTAAGATTGGCCTAAGCAACTACCAGCTGACCCAGAGACTGCTTCAACTCTAAGAGTCTGCCATCAACTGTATTTCAAATGCCCATAACCTTCCATCTTTCTCTGCACAACAGACACATTTCTATATACTGCAGCCTACATTTTCATTAGCATGTATTTAGTGTGGCATTCAACTGCAAACTTCTGTAGAGCATCATCCACAGTAATTCATTCTTAGAGGTTGCAGTGACTCAGAACTCCAAGCCAGCAAAGAAGCACCTGTTCTGCATGTTTACCCTTGAATATACCACATGGGTTGCTATCCCATAGAGCAGATACCACACAAATTTAAACAATGTAACAATAATAATTTTAAAAATCAAATTTATATGTTGGCTGACTCACTTCATGCTAAATTCAGGCATTTAAAATATTTTATTGTCATTTAGTCGTTCAGAACACTGTTATGGTAACAGCCAAGTCCCATGAACAGGGCAAAGAGCGAAGAGAGCACCAGGTCCTGGGGCACAGATATCATTCTACTGTGGCACCATGGAGGAGAAAAACTGTCCCAAGTAAGAAAAGCCTACCAGACAGCGAACCTATCTTTCCAAAGCAAAGTCTAGTTTCTTGCCTAGTCTTGAGAGCAGAAACTCTAAGGACCCAACTGCTTCCAGTCTTCCTTTTTTTCCCCTGAAGCAACTCTCCACCTGAAATCTCAGGAGATGTCAAGTCTCTCACAAGAACACCTACTCACGAGAACAATGCTAATTACCTGGAAAGTTAAACCTTATTTTCTGTTACTAATTGTTTTTCAATTTCTCAACCTGGAGACTATCCATGGGGGTACCTGACTGTGTGAGAGGTTCAGCAAGATGACCTGTTCCTTAAGCAAATGTGCCAGCTACTGTAGACATCACAGGGGTAGCAATGAAATAGATGAAGTGATTCTTTTCTGAACAAAAAGTGCAACAAGCTGGCTTCCAGGGACAAAGCCAACCCCAGAAAAATGTTTAAGCAGATGAAGGCTGTGGAAAGTCTCCAAATGCTCAAAATCCTGGCTGACTCTAATCAATATTATCATAGCTCATTTCTGTAAACATTTGTTGTTATGTATTTTGTTCAAATACAACCTTCTGTTCTCCTTTTAATTGCTCTCAAATTCCCAGTTTTGTTTACAGTGCTTTGATTAAGATGGTGCCATTACTTATCCTATTTTAAAGGACAGAAGGCAGAGGTGAATTTTTTTTCCAACTGTTTCTTCTACAGAAGCTGAACATCAGGAAATCCTTTTTGACAAATGGACTGCAAAAATGGATGGCAGAAAATGCAAGATATTTTTTTTTCCTGTCTTCCTCCTGCACATGATTAGGAGTATATTTGCACATTGCTACGTGGTTTGGAGCAATCCTATGCATTTAATCAGATTTTGAAAACAGTGCTGAATAACATATAACACATCTAGAAAACAGTAAAATCTTTAACAAAAAAGAAAAACATGACTCTGCCCTTCAATGAGCATACACAGGCTTCAGAGTTGAGTATTTGATGCTCTTCTCCACCTTCCCTAAGCTTTTCATAAGCAAATTTAGTCCATATAGTACAGAAACCTCACAACCATAATATACAGTTTTCTCATGCAGCCTGAGAAACTGAAATCCATTTTATGTTAATAGAAAAATGGACTTTCAACTCAAGACCAGCACACCAGAGTGAAGACAGAGGCATTTATTATCCTACATTTACAATAAAGTTAAACAGAAGCATACCTGGGCCTTAATAAATTGCTTCACGATAATTTGAATAACCAACACATTGCTGCCCTATGAAGTTTTTTTCCCAGGAAATAAGGAAAATGGGGACCAATACCATAATTAGATAACTGTCCTAATTTTTTTTCTCTAGAAATATAATGTTTGACTGGAAAACTCAGGAGTATTAAGAACAAAATGGACAACTGCTTAAGATATCATTCCATCAAAGCTGACTGTAAGATCTCCAGATATCAGGTCTTTATGATTCCTGGATTATTGCTTCAGGGAAAAAAAAACACATTGATTTTTCATTTGAGCGTTACTACCTTTCTCTGTATGGCCAATCAGAGCCTAGCAGAATAGCAGCTATTGTTAGCAAATTAGTAAAACATCATTCACATACCTAGGAAATGGGGCCTGCTTTCCCTAAATTACCTCCTTCCCTTTCAGATCTCTATGACTATTCAACATTAACAATAATAAAAAATAAGAGCAAATGATCTTAAATGCCTGAAAATAAATATAGCCTTGCATTGATGTCTTGTGAATTTGGTATATGTTGATCCATCTAGTTTAACTATTTCTATAGTAGTATTCTACTCTGTCACACATGTGCACAGGCTTTCAAGTGCTTGGCAAACAATTTCAACAGTGTTTTTAGTCAAATGGAAAACAGAGACAGAAAGCAGTGATGAGAATGAATTCTTTATTTCACTTCAGCATTGCCATAATCCGTAACACTATCCTTTCTATCGCTAGGTCCTTCTCCTCGGTAATTTCTCATTTCACTCCTGCATCCTGTAATCTTTGCCTTCTGTGCCCAGGAGCTAGTCTCATCCAACCCCACACCTACACTCAATGCATTACTACAATTACTAAGAACTTCCTTCCACCGCCCTTAATGGTTCAGCAACAACAAGCTATCTCTTTCCCCTCCCAAAAATCTCTTTCATGTTTTCTCCCTGCAGAAAGTCACGCCCTCCAAGGCAAAAGGCTTAAATCATAGCATCACTGAAGAAGTTTAGTACGAGATTTGTTCTCGTCACTACATTTCAACACTAAATGAACCTTGTGACCTTTCTAGTTGAGTCATTGCTCCTTCCACGTTCTGTCTTGCCTCATAAATATCCTCCATTTTATCATACGTTTGAGAGAGGTCTTAAAAAAAGAACTCATGTTTATTCATGCAGACATTAGAGATTCTTATGGACTTCTAAGATGTCCTCTGTCCAGCTTGATTTGCTTCCATAAAAGAGAGAGTATTCTCCTCCTTTGACTATGTAGTAGTGTTACACAGTAGACTACAAGGGGCCAGGCTTTTCATTTTACTAAGATCAAACCCCTTTTAGGAATATTCTCTTCAGACTGAATAAAGACATAGATGAAGCTGTTTCTTTTTGACTTATACAATCACAATTTAAGTAATCAAATTTTAAGTCGTAGAGATAAAAAGGTAAAAAACAGGATATGGTTTGAAAGTAAGCGATCAAAGATTTACAATTTATAATCCATAGTTTGCTATTGAAAATATCCAACTTCTATTATTCTTCCCTCTAGAGGGAAAACACCTCAGCAAGAAACAAAAACTACCATCAATCCTCATGTTCAAAGAGGCTGAGGACAGCTTCTCTGGCCCTCAGGCATCAGTTATGAACATTGCACTGGTTAAAGTTTGCAGAAGAACTTCATCCTTGTTTCTCAATCATCTGAGACAGATGGATATTTAAAAATCATGCTTTTATTTTATATACCTCAGTAAGTAAATAACATTTACAATACAATAAATCCATCACTGATGGACAAGCTTGATCTGGGGATATAGGTTTCTAAGCTATATCTTGTCTGCCTCAATTTTTACAGACATACACGTCAATCTCATTTCATATTTCTTGCTATTAAGAAGGAAACTCGATTAGATTTAAATTTATCTTGAAATATTGTTACCATTCTTAAGCTTTACAGCAACTTATTTGTCTCTTTTTAAATTGCATTTCACAATGTGATCCACCCTACCATTTTGAAAGTTTTTTCAAAGAAACAGATATCTAAAGCCAAACGCTGCATTATATGAAAATTACACGTATAGTCTAAAACCTGTTTCTGAAATTTTCATCTGAACTCCCAAAAGATTTGAGAAACTCAGAGTATTTACCTAATTACCTTGCATACTGCTTGACTAGATAAGTGAGGGGAAATCACTTGTTACAAGCAGTTGTGTTCTCCATTTCATCTTTCCTTGACCCTTCCCGCATCTTTTTTTATATAGGATATTAAAGAAAATCTGTGTGGTATTTGCCAATAAATTAGGTATTTTTCACTGAATCATTGCAGTAAGGTGAGTTTGTATCACTCCTAAATACTTAAAAAACCCCAGAAAACAACACAATGCAAGCATTTGAAGCATAAAAAAGGAAAAAAGTTCTGCAACAATATTAAAGGAATAAGAACCAATTTATTGAACAGATAAATCAATATTGGTAAAATATAAACCTCGACTATTCTTTCTGTGACAAATACAGCTAGCGACATTACTTGTTTTGCTGTGAAGTAAATATAATGAATACCAAAATCTAATTACAGCTTTGCTTGAGAAGCCACACTGTGTGTGAGCATCTTTGCATCTTTCAGAGAGACAGCAAAAATATTATAATACCATCTATAAACTCCTTCAAATGGACTCCACTGAACCTGTCTGCTCCTCACTATGCTTCCAGCCTTGCCCTTAGCTCTGCACTCTCCACACAGTATCTTTTACTCCAGCTGTGGAAGTTGCCATGCTCACACTGAGACCACAAGACTTAGTGGAGAGTCAGACATACTGCATCTGGACTTCAAGAAATGGAGTTGCTTGACATTTGCTTTGTTAGTGGAGATGATCCACGGTAGCATCAGCAATCTAAACCTGAAGCTGTCTGAGACTAATGCTCAAAACTTTACTCTCAAAGACGACTTTGGAAACTGACATCCTACTGCTTTTTCTTAACATGGCACCAAGGACCAGCCTTTAACCCACCTACACCTGTCAGATCCTGGAGAGAATTTTCACATGACTTTTGTGTTTCCAGCTCAGGTACACTCTGTCTGGCATTTCTGACCAAATATATGGAGAAGATGCAAACGAACATCATCCTCTGGTGTGGACTGATTCCTTTGCAACTGCTGTTTAAATGAACACAAAGAAAGATGCATGAATCCCTCTTGGTGGCAACGAATGGAAGTCAGCGTTCACAGCACCCAGTCTACGCGCAGGACAGCCCCTCCATCCCAACAACGTAAGCAAGAGGCATTTATCTAAAGCACTGTTTTCTTTTTACAAGCGTTCACTCCTTGCAAACATATTTATGAAATCTGAAGACTTGGCAGTTCAGACTCTTCATGGAAATCAGAATGCAATTTTGGTTGAAAATTGATCTCAAAACCAACAGCAAGCCTTTCCTCAGATTATATTCACCCTAGCAGTGGTGTTCCCAGCTAGAGCTATTTCCACAAGCACAAAGCATGCATGCTTCTGGTAGGCTTCAAATGGACCCGCTAATAACCACGTCCTTCACTTAACTGCTGAAAAGATATTACCAAAGCATACTCATGAACTATCCAGTTCATTACATGGGTGTTTAAATCAGAATGTTATTCGACAAATCAGACCTTTGCATGCTAGCCTTGCACTTTTAACTTCTAACAAAGACAGTTTTGTTTAAATGTCAGAAAACTAATCTCAAAAGCCCTCTGCTGTCCCCGAGAAAGAGGCTGTCATCTCTAACATGGCAAAATCTGGCCAGCAGCTGCAGAAGGAAGAGTGGGTAAGGTCACTGACACTTATGTCTGGCTGGGGAGAGACAGTGCCTCCCAAGATAAAGAAGTGCAGAAGAAAAAAGATGTTAGTATTTGAATATTCTATATGAAGGAGAAGCTACGTGCATGGGCCATCAAATACCAAAGAAGGGTGAACTGACAGATGTACCAGGACAGGACAGTAAACCATATAGACTTGCTTATTGTACATTTAAACAGACTCATCAAAACAAGCCCAAAAAAATCAGCAAGGAAAATAATCAAATTACAAAAGAAATAAAATTTTCTGTGTTTTGCTACCTTTCAGTAACCTGCAAAACCATTACACTGAAAATGTTAAGGAAAAGCAATATAGAAGAGCCTTTTCTGTAAGAGACAATACATTCACACGGTTGTCAACCAAGACAATATTATTGCTGATATGAATCAGTTGCCTTTTGGGATAAGGTGTTTTCTTTTTTTTTTAAGTTCTTGCACACAAGTGGCAAAACAGCACAACATAAAAGCTATATGCTCTGTTTAAAACCGTCATATGCAAGTTACTCAACATTTTCTCAATACGTTATTCATCACAGAATGTAGACTTGGAAAAATCTTATAAGTTAAAACAGAGAAAAAAAAATTGAGTCACTATTCTGCTAAACAGTTCCAGTAAACTAAAACATACACAAAAATGCCCCGACACAAAAACGAACTGGAAAACCCATTATTTTTCTTCTGAAATTATAATTAAACAGTTTTACAGTTTTAAGCGTCATGGCAAACTAAAAATATCAGGGACAGTGATGAAGAGCTGTCAGTGTGTTCTCTGGTGAAACTGATTGAATATCCAACTGGATATAAAAAAGTTCATGGCATGAAAACAGCCAAGCAGTGGGACAAGTTAGTCAGAGAGTATATCTCATCTCTCTTCTCAGAGGTTTTCATGGCCCAAGGGGACAAAGCCCCAAGCAGTCTGTCTGACTTCACAGCTGACCCTGATTCAAGCAGGAGGTTGGACTAGGGTCCTCTTGAGGTCCCTTCTAGCTTGAATTATCCTATTACCTGACACAAAAAATTTGGATAGCCTTTCCAGCATCATTAAAGCTGGAATTAACTTTTCAGCTCACTTCAATTAAAAATTATAGAATCTTAAAAATACAATTCAGTTTTCCAACTGTAATGATTTCAGTAGAACACGAACAGCAGGAACTCCGTGCATCTCTTTAGCAATAAGCAGCTGAAAGCCGCAAACAATAAAAGTCACTTCAGACATAATGCTTCACCTGCAAACAGCATATTTTCCTTTTGTTTAGTATGGCAGTTCCAGTTCTATAATTCTTGACAGTATGACACAAGTAGATTTGTAAAGAAAGTCAGATTTATATAAGATGTGGCAAAAAAAATAATCACTTTCTTCCTACTGAGTAAAGAGACTCAAGTCTGACTTCCCTGTTTTATTTAAAAAGCAAAGTTTGGAAGAATTCTGAATGTCAATATTATGATGCATTACACTGACAATTTATCTTCCCAACATTGCAGATATACAGTAAAACCTGAAGGTGATATTTTTCATCTTTGCAGACGGGTGAACTGCAGAACACCAGGAATAAGAAAGCAAGATGCACCTAGATCCTGCAGAACAAATTAATGAAAACTATATATTTTAGCTAAAGCAGATGAGCTGCCTTTACATTTTTTTGCTGATTTGTTGTGGATTTAAACCTCTCTTTGATAGGTGCTGGGTTTTTCAAGCTGCTGTTCCAGTGTAGGATGGATAAATTTCTATGATCAGTTTACTTTTCTGCTACATATTTTTGTCCTGCCTGTGTGCCAACCCCAGCACCTTCATATCCACATGTTGAGCTGGATCAAGGACTCCACAAAGCCAGTTCTGCAGGCAAGCAAACACATTTGGCAACCATAAGGAGAGTGAACACCAGTGCTGAGCTAGTTCAGAGCAGAAGCATGAATAAAAAGCTGCTGGAAGCAAGGGCCAGTTGAAACACCAACAGGAGAACGCTTTAGCAGCAAATGCCACAGAACACAGCTGCCTTCCGAGGTCGATTAAACCATTACTGGTGCCTAAACAGACAGAGGAGAGACAAAGGGCCACGCAACCCTGCTCCCCTCAAGTGATCTCCAGCCACCTTAGAGCCCTCCTTGGGACCTTTGCAGGGCTCTGGGGAGAACAAGTGCCTCCAGGTACTTACAGTCTGGCTCAAGAAAAGGTTTGCTTCTTTTGCACCTTTAAAACAAAACATCTAAACAAAAAACCTCAGAGCCTCTCTCTGAATCTTTCTTCTCACTTGGAGGAGACTCGCTTGCTGTGCTAAGAGGCTGAGGCAAAAAGGCAGCACACTTGCGTTTCTTTTGAATTCAGGGCCAAACACTCATGGTACACCAAGAGCAGCAGAAAAATACGCAGGCTTGGCCAGTTTACTGAGTCACCACAGAAACATGATATAATCCAAGCATTCCTGTGCACGGAAAGCCTGTAACAGTAAACCAGACTCTGTTTTAGGTGGCCTGGGCAGTGGCTGCCCCTTCCCAAGACACCCAGGTGCGCTCTTCCAGTGTTTGCCATGGTAAATTGTAACACAGGTACGCTGTTATGCTCTAAACAAAAGCCTACTTCTGTTAAATACTCTTAGCAGTGTGGATTTCCCCTTATTCTTCTAAATCAAAACAGAGCTACCAGAAAAAAAGAGATCAGCCTCTTACCACACGTTAAGAAGACACCTGTATGTCCATAACCAGTGGTTGCACTGCACTAGGTGAGGGCATTTTTCTCTTTTCCGGAAACTCTGAGACTCAACACAGTTCTCATTAAAAAATATATAAAAATTATGACTTTTCGCAGCATGATGATTTGAACATGTACTTCTAAATCTCCAGTATCACCTTTTCCTTAGAAAATGCACTCAAATGTCAGGCAGAAATCCCTTCCATGTATTGTCTCACTCTTGTATCCAATCTTTTATGCCACTACAGCTAGATAAGAAAGGACATTAGGGAATGTGCCAGTCCAGTGCTGGCGACGTTTCTTCAGTCTATGGACAAAATAAATCAAAATAAGTAATGAAACAGAAACTTTACAACCAAAAATCTATGAAGGGAAAGGAACTTTGCAGAGGTTCTCATGCATTGGGATAATAATTGGGATAACATAGGAGTTACCATAACTGGTCTTTTTCATACAGTTTAAAGTTTCATTGATTCCTGTAGCCAATACAGTATAAAACCAATCAAGCAACATAAAGGGCTCAAAAAAATTAAAAAATTCATGTGGGGGAGCCAATGGCCCTCCTACAGAAAAGTTGTTGGAGTTTGGTGTTCGACTCTAAATAGATCTCCTAAACATACACTGCCTGAAGGTTGCCATCTGTAAAGTCAAAGTGCCTTACAGAAGGTCAACTACATGTAACCATGTATAGGAATATTTAATGGGTTCAGCTATAAGACACTGATTCTATAACCAAAACCTTAACATTCTCATCAGTAAAACTGTGCTTAAAAAGAAATACCCGTGCATTTTAGCAAATGAGTAAAAAGTATTTTGCTCTGGACTTGGGGAAACTCAGGTCTGAGAACCAAAAAAGGAAGATGATAAAACACAATTCTGTCACTCAAAATAATTCTCATCGATTAACATTTTAAGGCATAAGAGTCAAGACTATTCAGTTAAGGTATTAAAATATATTTTTAAAGCATCAATCTAAAAAGTATAACAAATTCTGCATGCAACACTACACCTGTGGTACAATTAAGAAGTGCATTACAGTTGTTAGATAAACCAAATTAACAGATAAAAGTTCTGTCTGCTTCTTAGAAATTAGCAGTTGAGAGCAATTGCTGAAAGTTAGGATTGTAGGAATTAAGCTGCAAACTGTATTTTGAAAGCTATCAGTACAGACTAAATTTTTGCAAATTTTGTGCACGATAAAACCTGTTCAAGCCGCCTCTCCTTTGCAGCAACACTAACTGGCCACATCTACCAGTGAAAAATTTGGTGCTTAGCATTTAAGGCTGTAAAAACATCTTTAATCATAGTCATGAACTGTAGAGTTTAAAATATTTTTTTTCCCATAAAAACCTTAGTATTTTATGTCCTGTGACAAACCTGTTAGAAGATAGATTGCACAAGCTATTACAAAGGATAAAGTCAAGAGAAGTAATAGTCTGATAATTTATCTTCCTTCCTTACTTCCAGATACCCGTATCATTTAATATCTTACTGCAATGCAAGAAAACTCTTATGTTGTTGAGCGGTGGGTCATGAGAATAAGCCTAATTAGCTCCCCAAACTTGCACAAGGAATCAATAAGGGGAAAAAAATGACCAGGAAAGAAAAGAAATAAATTGAGGTATTAATCCTTCAGTTGAGGATGAGATTGGAACAAGAACTTGGAACAGAAGACCTCATTACACTAACATGGACTTACACCGGCTGCAGTCAATGATCACTGCCAAGTCTCCTTCTACAGACTTCATACAGGACTGTTTAAAAAAAGTTAATTTTTAAAAGAAAAAGATTGTTTCTATATGTTAAGAACTGAAAATCAGTATCTTGCACATGTCACTGTAAGCCCAGCAGCCCCTCTGTTCTCAACTTAACAGCAAAAACATAACTAGGTAACTCTGACTACCTGCAGTCCCTGTGCGCATCACACGTACATCCAAATCAGCTTGAATTTAGAAATTACACACTCATGGGAAACAGTGCCAAACCAAACACCTCCCAAAGAGGCACAAGGCATCTCTCACATCTCTCAACCACAAGATATAGGTATACAGGAGTCAGAGAAAGGGGACTTAGGACAGATGAAGTGTGCTCAAGGACAGCAGATTCCTAAGAATTCTAATTATTTTTAAAGTAGGCCAACCCCCAGGACATATCCATTTCATCCAGAAAAATTAATCCAGCCTGCACCCTGCCATTCTCTTTTCCCAAGGCCCCTCAGGCATACACAAAGATTAAAGGCTACATAAACTATGCTGGCAGCCTGCACCCTTTTATCACAAGAGCTTGACAACTCCCCTGTCATCACCAGCCTTGGTAGAAGATAATAACGGGAGCAAAACTTGGTGACTCCCCAAGTGGTGACTGACGTGACTGTTCACAGAGAAGGCAAGTCTGCTCTCTAATACAGCAACTCTGTATCTTACAGTCTCCATACCTTTTGTTTCTCTACATGAAATAATAGTGATGGTATTGACACTTAGGATTCTTACACACTGCTCTGTAAGTGCGCACTCAAAGGTCTCATGATACATTGACAAAGCTGCATGTAACCATTTGCCCCAGGTTTGACGCTGAAGCCCCCTCCCAGTATTGATTCCAGTGCAATGGATAGCTGCACTCCTTGAGGATGTTTATTCTGATGGTGACTCTGAAGGAGGAGCTCGTGCCTGAACCTGCTCAAAGCGCTTCACAACCTCACTGTCAAGTCAACACTTCTTGGCCTTTCTTAGTCCAGCCTTCCTTGTCCTGTTTACATAACTACAAATTAAGCAAATCTCAAAGACAAATACTTTAGATTGGTATTGGAAAACACAGAAAAGGACTGAAGACACAAGAAGTTTTCAATCCTAAGACACTGAGATAACACAAATACATCCCAGAAACTAATCTGCAGTCTTACTTCAGATGTCCAAGGCTACAGTTATCACCAAAAGACAGTACTCCAGACCATTTTACACAATCCGTAAATCTCATAACGTAAGATACTCATAGAGTGAGTGAAATATCAGCATTTGAAGCTGAGGATCTTCAAGAAGTGATACTAGAGGCAGCAGGAGCATCTTCTCCCTTACCAGCAGGAGCCAGGACACAGAAAAACCCATACCATCCCTTTGGATTTAAGGGCTGCTGGCTAAAAACTCTCTGAATCAGAGGCAGATGATACACTTAAAGCCAATCACTAAAAGCTCATATTCCATCAAAAGAAGCAAACAATACAAAAACCCACCTCCCACCCTCTTCCACTTCTGCAGATTACTGAGATACTGTTTTTAAACCAATCACTTAGTGCAGGTCTTGGTTCTTCACAGGAGGAAGATAATTTCATAGAGAGGAGGGAAATAAAGGGGTAAAATGTGAAAGAGGTGAGAGAAACCAAATATATATGTCACAGCTGCTGTTTAAAGCTTCTCAGAGACATTGGTAAGTTAGAATAACACTGTGGGAGATGAACTAGCAGAGCTAGATCAGGTGAAGCAGTCTAAGGTGCACGATAAATGTACCATTGACACATGCATGGCTTATAAAGGACATACATTACAAGCCTTGATGAGCTGACTTCAAGGCCTCATTTAAGTGAGATTGTAACAAATCTTGTTTCAAGACTAAAGCATGCAGAGAAAAATTTAGTTTCTCTGAAAAACACGTTATCTCAATATTATCTTTGTTGGTCTTCCTTCCTCAACGGGAAGAATATAAAACTCATAATAGTATCATCCCAGACACTTTGAAGAGGTAGCCTGGTTACTTGTTCTTGTTTTGTTTCAAAATGTTATTACAGAGGGGGCATTTTCTACACTAAACTTTAAAAATGATAAATACCTCTTTCTTTGATGTATCTAGAATTCTTATTTACTAGCTCAAAACAAAGACACAATTTATAAAAATTTAAAAAAATATCTCAAAGGTAAGACCCGAGGAATAAAATGGGGTGCTGCTATGCTTCAGCTTTATTGAGATGCTATTCATCATTTTTTCAGTCATCATTAAAAGGGAAATCTTTTACTACAGATTCAAACCAAAGCAAATTTTAATCCCTGAGTTGTGAAAAAAAAAGTTAAATATGAAAAATATATATTCAATTTCATTACAAATTTGTATTTTCTCTAAAGCACAGTATTTTTTAATAAGGCAGAAAGTATTATGTTAAATCAGCTGTAGTCACTCAAGTCAGAACAGCTCCTGCTAAGCCATTTTCATTGCCAGTTTTTTTCAAGACAACAAAATAAGTAAGAAACTTTATGGGCTGAGCACCATCTGCTTATGCTTTGATTTCATTAACAGTTATATTTTGAGACTTTCAACTGTAAAGAAAGTTTTCCAAATGTAAACAGCATGTAAACTGATATACAGTTTACCTTAAGCTTTCCCACAATTCCTTCCTGCTGCTCAGGGATTTATTGCACATCAGTGTTGACTTCTGCTATTTGCAACTGAGTGTTCCATGAGGAAATCAAAGGAAAATAAGTTGTCAAAGGAAAATAAGTTGTAGCTTAGGAAAGCCAGAGCAACACTAAAACAACATTACTGGAGTTGGTGATTGGAATGAAGGGTTCAAGAAGAGGTGGTAAGAGAGAAACTTAAAAGAAATACAGACCACCATAGAGCAATAAACAATTAGTATATCATAATGGGAGTTGGGGGGAAAGGAAGGCAATTTGTTCTGCAAATTGCAAGAAGCATGCTTGGTTCCTACTTAATACAATCCTTTAAGCATCAGCTCCTCATTACAAAAAAGTAACCGTTTTGATTCAGGCACAAAGTACGTAGGCAGCCTGGTAAAAACAACATTCTTATTCCCATATGGGAAGTCAGTGTGTTTTCAGAAAATAGGAATTTTGTGCTATAAAATGCACCACTAGGGAAGCACCAGCTACTTACAAAAGAGTTCACACTAAGCAAATATTTTTTTTCTCCAAATTTCAGATCTACCAATCCAAATGATCTATCCAATGAGTAAGCAAACATTTCAAAACTGTCTAGTCCCAAGCAGGGGGAACACAATGAGGTTGTTTATTTGAAAAACAAAAGTAGAATACAAGTATTAGCATTCTCCTCTAAATATTTTTATAATTATTAACCACAAAACACCCCTTTTTCACAAAAGCACATACTTTCTCAGCAAGCAATTTCAAGGAAGAGGCTACAATCAAGCTCATAAATACCAATCTAGCAATCTGCTATAAAGTACAAAATTAAAATTTGGTTTAAGCTTACAGGAATCGATCGAGTGTGGTTCCCCTCCCCCAAAACCTATATTAAGTGAAAGGCAAGAACACCCACAAATTCAAGCCTAAACAGTATCACAGGTTGCAAAACTGCTGGCTGCTTATCGCTGCCCTTTTTTGGAGCATTCTGTTAACATCTTCCTTTCTCAACACATTACCTTGGCATTGCTATAAGTCATGAAGGGGCAAACCTCACTCACCAAAACAGTGTCTAAATCTAGAGCACTCTGGAGCGGAGGTGGACTGCTAAAGGTAGATGCAAGATAAATTCCCTTTAATTCACAAAAAGATTAAAGAAAACTGATGGAGGAGGCAAGCTTTTAAGCAGCATGTTGCTATTTTTAAACTAATCGTTCACAGTAGACGGTTGTTTTCCACACTTACAGGGGAAATCTAGTAATTAAATGTAACTGTTGCCAGACTTGGAATCCCTCTCTTAGATCATACAGCCTAGTTTCTGTAAAAAAGCGTTCCCCCTTCCGCCCCCCTAAGGTAGAAGTCAAACCTATTAATGTAACAGCTTATCCTGCCCTATTTCCACTTGGCAGTCTCCCATAATACTGATTTAATATCTGACAAAAATAGGACAAAGATACTGTCATTCTTCATTAGGGAACGTCGGCTCAATACAAGCAATTCTAACTCTGCTGAGCTTGGGTTAGGGAAGGTGAACGCTGCTTAGCCATGTGGCAAAAGCCCCATGTATATACTTCTGGATGTAACATGCCTTCTCTCAAGGTTGACATCCTCATGACCCACTGGCTTTTTTCCAATAACTGGAATTACTAACACCAGAATTTCTGCTACTTCAGCTTCACCATCATCTCTTAATTCACCACCTTTAAAAGAGTTATTACCTAGATTTTTATTTAAAAAAACCCTTCATTACATGCTATTTTCAATGTCCCATTGTTCAACACTCAAGCAGCAAAAATTACCAGTTTGTTGTTTTATTTTTAAATAAATGACAACTTACGCGATGTACTGTGTTGATCCTTCCTGATTTCTGTCGTCTTACAGTTTCTCCAGTTGGTATTGTAACAGGAGAATTACTTCACCTGCACAGTTCCCTAAATGGACACATAGTCCTTCTTTGCTGCGTAATCTCACCTAAGAGAGCAGAGGCAGCTTTCCCTGGTTCCTTTTCTTGCAATGGTTCTTAAAAAACAATGCCAGGCATAAGAGCTTCGATTTTTCAGGTGTTACCACAAATGGTAACACTTGGGGCTAGAACAGGACAAAAGGAATCTTGTCACATACATACAAAATGGTGCAAAACTGCTCTCTTTAGAGGAGCAGATATTTAAACGATAGCCTTGAGATAATGAGTTACCTCCCTAATTTTACAAGGGATCCAAATGACATGAGTTCGAGGAAGTTTTAATACAATCTATGTACGCATATACAAATTGTAGGAACTATGTAGGGGTTTTTTTTTCCATTTATTCACATTATTCAGGAAACTGCTTTGTGGTCATTTATTCTGCAACATAAATGGAAGCATTTGTCAAAAGATTTCATTTTTAATATGATAGGGATTGGGGTTTTTTACACTCTCCCAAGGGTGACAGATTTTTACAAGCTTCTTCAAAGCCAATTTAGATGAAAGCACACATTAAAAAGAATTAGCATTTAATATTTCAAAACATTTTGCCTATTACAGTAATATTCAATGTTGCTAGTGACAGTAATAAACAGAGATGAAAAAGAAAGTGATCCTTTACTTTCTACAACAGCAATACTTTGGCTATAGCAAGCTCACTGCCGCCCTGCACACACATTTCAAACCAAACTTGTAAAAAAAAAAGATTACCACGGTGTTTATTTCTGTTGAGTGTCACACAGGAAGCAGTGACTTATTATGGCTTTGTTTGTACAAGGTGGCTTGCCTACATCCAGCCCTGCACCTGCAGGGAACTTTTCACACCCAGATGATGAATGATTGCATTAAGTTTCCAGATAATGCCAGAGTGGCAGAGTTGATGTGGCACTCCTTGTGTTAAGTCTCAGTTTCTCTCCTAAGCACATTTGCTGTTACTCCTTAAGGGCAAGTGGAGAAATTCCACTGGGACTTTCACCACAAAGAATCTAATTTAAACCATAATAACACTTCAAGTTCAGCCTGCAACTTATTAAGTTCTCGGTGACAATCCAGACAAGGCATACAGGATATTAGCGGTCCTTAAGGTGGGGGAGAAGAGGTGTCAGCAGAAAGCTCAGAAAATGTCCATTCAGCTTTTCTTTTTTTTTTTTTTTTCCAAACTTCTCTGCCTCCACATCATAAATTCTCCACTTTCTAGCAGTCACGTGGGAACTGCATTGTTTAAACTTGGTGGTTGGTGAAGGCCCACAGTCCTGGCTGCAGGGCCATCATCTGGTTGCTTGAAACAGATGGACATACCAGAACAGCCAGCTAGACCAAGGCCCTTAGCACAGCCTCCCTTACCAATCTGAGGGCAACTGCTTTTCCCTTGCTACAGCACAGCTGCTGTGATATCTGACAGCAAGGAGAGCTACCTGTCCTTGCCAGAGAAGGAGGGTATAACTGTCTAACGGTGGGAGACTGTGACCTTAATAAACTCCTGTTAAGTTATAGAGCACTGAGAGCATACCCGGTATAGATGAGTGCACTTTCAGGGGTGGTAGGAGGCAGGGCTCAGTTGTCCAATTACTTACACACACAAAAAGCCACCCATGATCCCAGCCCTTGCTGGACATGAGAAGAGGGCAGAACAGGGAATTTTTTTTGTGGATTTTGCAATCTCAGCACCACTTTTCTGACTTGTGGAAGGTCAGCCACACACTTCCAGCAAATATTGTACTGCCTTCCTAGGCTCTGGAAGAGGAGCAGTAGCATGCTGGACACTCCGTTACTGTCCTTCACATGGACAAATACAATGTTATTTTTATCAGCTTCTTGGAGTGCTCCAGGGAAGACAGGAGGAAGTATGAGACACTCATTACACTACTACAACATAGACTATGATCATGCAAAGCTGTACTTCAAGATTTGCCTCAGATAGGCTAAACAGATCCTCCATAAAAAAACCTCAAAAAACAAATCCCAAACCACCAAGCTTCTGAATACTAATTTGGTCACTTTAACACTTTCCAATTGGTCAGATTTGGGGAGTTAAAGTTGACCTAGGCCATATTTACTCCTCCAAATGCAGTTTTCATCTTTTCAGTAATTAATCTTTCTTTACTGTTTCAGTCCATTTGTTATGCCTGCTGTACTACCCACTCCTTGATGACACCAGCTTTTAAGGCTGTACCTCTGAGGCTGATCATTAGCAACACATCTCACTCGAGACCAATTAGTACTATAGCTACGGGATCCCTACAGTAACCTTTTTTACAATGAGTAGCCTCAACCATTTCCTGATCGCTCCAAAATTGTGATCCCTTGATCTAGAAGAGCAGAAGGTATCGGAAAACATCCAAAAGACCCCACAACATGCACATAATAATTGAATCAATGATTCTACCCAATCTTTCCTCACAGCTAGAAACAAAAGCATCCCTGTCTAAATCTTCAGTACCTTTGTAATCCTTACAGGTAGCAGATGTCCTTACCTACACAAAAGCAGGTATGTTCTTGAACACTGAAGAGAGACCTTAATATATTTCCATTGTTTCTATTTGGTTTAGATTGTAAACTAAAAGCTCTTTAGGATAAGGATTATTTTATTCTGTTTGGATATTTTTGATAATGAAGATAAACACATATTTAACCTCTCCCTCTTTCTCCTCAAACGGTGTCTTGCAGAAACAAAGCTCCGCAGCTGTGTTACTTGGAGATGGACTTTGAATATGCCTTCAGTGAACATGCACATCTGTAGTGGTGTTCTATCAGAAAAAAAAGGTCTTACCTCCAACTGTCTGTATAACTGGTACCACCTCTGTGTTCTATCATTTCCTTTCTAAACAGCCACTGCGCCACATTCCCTTTTCTTTGGAAACTCTCTATATAGTAATCATCTTGCCTCTCCAAAAGATCTCTGAAATCTTTTAAAAACAGTAGGAAAAAAATGTAACACAGTATTTGAAGGAAGAATATATATTTTTTAAGTTATAACACAAGATCTTCAGTATTACCTATTCCTGTTTGCTACTGTAAGCAGGAAAAAGATTCAAGGTTATAAACATAAAAGAACAACACAGCAGAAATTTTCATTTTTGCTTCTTTAATGCCTCAGTGTTTTTAGAAAGTGCCCAGGGTTACGGTGCAGAAAGGGAAAGTGTAGTGACTGAGGTCAGCTATAAAAAGTTAAATTCTATTTTAAGCTGGTAAAATTCCTCCTCGGACAGTACATCTGGCTAGGGCTTACAGCACAAGCAAAGGGAGGAGGGTGTTTTACAGGAAGAATAAGAATTATTCTGTTATCTTAACAAACTTTCCGGCAGCTAACAAAAGAGCAAACACACACATTTGTATGACTGAACAAAGTGCGCACCAGTTACTAAAATCCCAGTTCCAACATGCCAAAGCTGTAACAATGCACAGTCTGTTTCCAGGTGTTGCAGGGAGCATACCCCAAGATACAAGCCCACCTCATGGTGTCAGCGTTGTCTCGCCTAGCAGGATGCAGGATACACAGGCCTTAACCTTCAGATGCATTCCTGGGCTCTGCCAGCTCTCCAGAAATAAGCTAGCACACCGCTAGTGGCAAGCCTGCTTGCTCCTGTTTAACTCTTATTCATTACCTGAGCAGCATCTGAGGAGGAAAGCAGTTGAAACCAAAACATGAATTTAGTAATAACAATACTATTTCCTAGAAAATGGTGAAGAAGCACGTGTTACCCTCTCTCATATGTGTCATAACTGTAAGTAAACAGCTGATCTAGCTCATGAACCAGATACTCTGTTTAGATTTCATCTTTGACAGTGTTTACTTAATATAATTATATTTATTCCCAACAAAGACTGGATTATTTCCTGAGGTGGCTGTCATGGATATTTCCTCCTCCAGTTAAAGCAGGAGTAATCAAGACAGAATGCTGCTTTATCGAGGGCTGGACTGTAAAAACTCTTCCTACTCCTTCACTGCCACACACAGCAGCTAGAAATCATTTCCAAATTAGACCTCACATGTACCTGGAGGTGGATACAAGGGTTCAACTCAAAGGTACCCAAGCGAAAGCCTTCAAGTTCATAAGCAAGGACAGCATGATTCAGCACCTGAATAAATTGATACAGCACACAGTGTAGGACTGCAAAATTTCAGTTGTTACCCCGGAATAACCATTTGAAGATGGTCACTGCCTATGCACCTATGCATAACTAATTTTTGTCCCAGAGGATGTCACTTTAAAGTTCTATTACACTTTCATAAGCAGGAAAAGTAATTTGTCTGGTTTTGAGGCAAAATATTTACTGCCTGACATTTGCTTGGGAGGTATGCAAATAAAATTCCCACAGATTTCTCTGTACACAGAAAAGCCCATGTTGTGTCTAGAAGAACAGACTACAGAAACTTCACCACTTAATAAACTGCCTATCTTTGAAGGAACTGCTATGGCCTATTATCTCAGCAGTAACTGCCAAGATACCAAAAACTGTAACAGCTTCAGAAGACAGAGCATCTGCTGAAGGAGTCCAAAGTCACTTGCAGTTTTCAAAAGCACAAATTCTGTCAGCTCACTTCCCTTCCACAGTTATTCAAAGCAGCCCGCTAGAGAGGACCAAGATCATTAGAGATCATAACACATCATAAAAGATCACTTTTTAAGACAATTGCTGTAAAATTTTATGACTTCACCAAGATGAAAATTACCTTGACTAATCTTACTTCAAGAAAATCTCCTGAAGTCTGGTTACATTACATAGCTCTGGAACATCTGATGAACACGGAAAAAACGCTGATTCCTTCTGAGCCCCTGGTGTTGAAGGGTCAGATTATTCTCACCTGATGCGACTGTTACAACACTTGCTCTGCACATTCATTTGCCTCACCTCCTGAAGCACTGCTAGAGGTTACTGTCCTTTTCAGCCCAGGTGCCTTCACAGGTCATCCCACTATTTCGTGGGGTGGGATTCGCACTGCCAGCACAAGAAATCCCAACATCTTCTGGCTTTCCCTGCACTGCTCTTAAATTACCTTATCTGCTGCCTCTCCTTGCAGAAACCTGCCGTTTGGTTGGCAAAACGTCAGGAAGCCGATCCGTGGCCGCGGGGTGGGTGGGAGAGGGGGACACCTGCACCCTTTGTTGAGGCACCGAGGGAGACCTTTGCTGGATACTCACCAGCGCGGTTATTATAGAACATAAATCATAGAGTCACAGAATCACGGAACGGTTTGGGTTGGAAGGGACCTTAAACACCATCCAGTTCCAATCCCGCTGCTTTAGTACCGAGAAGCCCCCAAGGGAGGCAGGCACCCTCCCGGTGCGGGTGCCCTGGGCATCACGGAGAGGTCCCGGGGAGGGCACTGCCCGCACAATTACACGGGCAGGGAGCTCCCGGGGGGGCGCGGGGGCTGCGGCGGCGGGGGGACCGGCCCGGCCCGGCCACGGAGCGACACCCACCGGGCAGGGACGCGGGATCCGGGGAAGCGGCCGGTGCCAGTCCCGCCGCTCCGCGCTCCACTCCGGG
Source organism: Tapera naevia (assembly GCA_033556795.1). Lineage (NCBI taxonomy): Eukaryota > Metazoa > Chordata > Aves > Cuculiformes > Neomorphidae > Tapera > Tapera naevia. The sequence continues at coordinate 6,773,397 of JAUMJJ010000172.1, read as the reverse complement.
GCCTGCAGGCCGCAGCTCGGGCACTCGCCCCCCGCCCCCGCCCGCAGCCGCCGCCGAGCACGGCCCCGCCACCCGCTCCGCTCCGCTCCGCCGCGCACTCACCCGCGTCCGTCCCGGGAGAGCCGGCTCCTCGGCGCGGGGCGACAGCGAGGACCAGAGCAGCAGCAGCCCCAAGAAGCTGCCCGCCAGCAGCACGGCGCGCAGCAGGAAGCCCAGCTTCAGCCGCATCCTCCTCCCGCCCGCCGCCACCGCCGCGCACGCAGCGCCCGGCCCCGCGCACCGCCGGGCTCCCGCCCCCCGCCCGGCCCCGCCGCCGCCTCCGCTCCCCCCTCCCCCGGCCGCCGCTGCTCTCCGCCAGCCGCCCGCCCGCCCGCCGAGCCTTTCCGCTGCTGCACGAACAAACTTTCTTTTTTCTTTTTTCTTCTTTCTTTTTTTTTTTTGTGCCCCCTTTCCCCCTCCCCTCCCCTCCCCGCAGCGGCCCGGGCGGTGCGGAGCAGGAAGTGGGCACCGCGGGAGCTGCCGCTCCACGTGGGCGCCCCGCGCCGGGCGGGTGCTCGCGCTGCACCTGCTCGGGGGTTGCGGCCGGGGTTACCGCTCCTGGCCCGCAGCTGCAGAGCGGGAGGGAGAGGGGAGAGCTTGAGGGGCGTTTTGGCTGTGCGCAGCTGGGTGGGCAACTCCGCGTGTCGCATGGGCTCGTGGAAATTAAGGTGCAAACGCTGTTAATGGCTTTAAATGGGAAGGGAGAAGCTTTAGCTCAGACATTAGGAAGAAATTCTTCACGCTGAGGGTGGTGAGACTTTGGCAAAGAGAAGCTGTGGATGCCCCCTCCCTGGAAGTGTTCCAGGCCAGGTTGGATGGGGCCTTGAGCAGCCTGGTCTGGGGGGAGGTGTCCCTGCCCCTGGCAGGGGCATTGGAACTGGATGATCTTTAAGGTCCCTTCCAACCCAAACCATTCTGTGATTCTATGATAGGCTTAACTTCAGTGACTGATTGCCATAGGACTAGGGAACACAGGCCTGTTAATTACTGTATGCTGCCTGGACAGAACAAGCACTGGTGTGTGTTTGGGATAGACTATAAAGTCAACAGATTTTTCCTGAGGATAGCAGATTAAGTGTGAGATTGCAGAGATCATATCAGCCCTGAGTTGTGTGTATTTTGTTGCCAGTTTTCTGCACTGAAAGTTAGGCATCATATTTCCTCCTTTGAAGTACTCTGGCACATGCACACATACACACAAACCTGATTATGGGAGCACCCCACAAAGCACAGTGATGCAAGAACAATACTTCCAAGGTAATACTTTTGCCTTTTCTGTGTATTCAGTACTATGCCCGTGCTTTGACATTTTTCAGTTCTCTTTCTTGTGTGCACTGGGAGGGTATCGGATCCAAGGATCCTGAATGTTAACTTTCAACAATAAGCTCTGTAGAAACAAAACAGGATCTTACACCCTGAACAGGATTCCTCTGGAGGAAAAAAAACCCACACCTAAGTGACCTTTGTAGTTGGACACACCCAGACACCAAAGTCTTTGTTTATTCATCTAATTTATGGCATAGCACCGTGTGTTTATTTTCCCTCCATTCTGTAAGATCACAGTATGAGATGTAGACAAATGCGAGGTTTAAAGAGTGGGCAAGAGCTGTAATCCTTATGACTGTTTGTACAGCCCTGGGACTTCATGGGTCCCCAGAGGTGTTTCCCCCAAAGCCCCTTCCCTGGTTGTGGTTGCAGGAACCACACAAACATCCCAACATAAAGGTTTACGTGACTGTTTTCAAGTAGGTAACAGCACCTGCACAGCGCTGGGAGGGACTGTTTTTTTTTTTCGGGGAAAGGCATAGAGTTGAGGTGCCTAGCTCTGAACAGAGCCCTTGGCTTGCTGAGCCTAGTAGGAAAAGTTAGGTTGGGACTGCAAACTGTGGAAAATGTTCTCTCTCATTCTTCTTTCCTTGCTTTCAAAAAACCTTACTGCAGGAAAAGTTGTTCTTTCCTCGTTTTATTCTCCATTTTTGGTGTCTGTTTTTGCCGTCCTGTGCTGGCGCTCTGAGCACACTCAAGAAGGGTGAAAAGAAAAAATAAATTACTCTTGGCAGTGCACAAAGGGTCCTGTAAAACTGGCTGCAGCCATGTGATGTGATACTACTTCGCTGCTGCTTGTCAAAGCTGAGAGTGACAGGGACAGAGCCCTCTGTGTGCAAGTGGATACTACAGGAATTCACATTTCTAAGGCTGTTCGCCAAAACTTAATTTTTTTTAAGTGGAGGCTTACAGTCTGCAGAAACCCATGGGTGAACCATGTATCCATGATTATCAGGGAGAACTGAACAGTGGAAAGTGACCAAGACTTTTGTTGTACTCTGGTTTTAGATACCAGTCAGTGAATTCCCCTGTTGTTTGAGGACAGTTTCTGTACTGGGCATTTGAAAACCCCTGCCTTTTCCTCTGGAAGAGAAGTAGTTAATGCCTGATGGAAAACAGTACAGGCCACTGGACAGAGTGCTCATACCAGCCAGCCTCTCTGTCTTCTGGGACTGTCACTGACAGGAGACTGGAGAAGGCATTGTGTTTCTGTATGACTACTACACCTGCCTGCCCTGGTTCTCCACAACAAGAAGCATGATCCACCTTTTTTTTCCTCATGCACAGGCCATACAGTCTGACTCCAGAAGTATCAGGTTAATACTGACCTTGGTAGTAGTTTTTTTCAGTTTTATCCACATTAAGGACACACTGAATTTTAAACTTCTGCACACTGCAGTTTTTCCTGTGTAGTAAAGTGCCTAAAAAGACCTGCAGAACATATTTTCGCTCTTGCTGAATTCGCACTAGCCAAGACAGAAAATTCAGGTTAAAGTTGGCTTTGGATTGCCTCTGGTAAACATTAAAAACAACTTTTAAGTCTCTTACAACCTGTAGAGGGAGAGAAGGAGAGTTAAATGTGAATTCTTGCTCTTAGTTGCACAGTACTGCATCAACCGTGATGCTTTACTACCCAGCAGCACTAAGACAAGACACAATCCTGACTGTTATTAGGGAGTAAATCAGCCTCTGTTAAACTGCTATTCTGTCATTCAAACATTTCAAACAGACTGGCAACTGTCATAATGTTTATATCTAGACGTGGACGTGTCTACTGCTTGCTGCATGGAAATCATATGTTCACTTCTTCATCTGCCTCCAAATAAATATCCAATGGTGTTTTAGTCATTACAAAGCCTTACTGCTCTTGAACCAGAGACCTATGATGACCTGGAGGTGAAGTATCTGATTACTAATCCCCTAAGCCATGCAGTTGCCTTACTGCTGGGGATTTGGGGGATAGTGTCTGGAGCCAGGTCACAAGCAAATATTACAATCTCATGCCATTGCTCCACTGGAGAAACGTCAGGATCTGGATATATCTCTTAACTCTTGTCCTGAATAATTGGCCATAAAATATTTAGCATGCTTGTTCATTAATGCAGTGTTGGGAAGGAAATTCTTATAAAATTTTGTACCTATCAAGATGAAAATCATGTAGCACAAAGCTCTGTAACACAGCAAGCTGCTGTAAAGGCTGCACTGTACATGAAATCCCCCATTTTGTTCAACTGCAGGGTTTTTTTCTGACAACATATAGGTTTCTTTTGTAAAATCTACAGTTAGTGACAAACTTCTGTTTCTACTGAATGAAGGGAGCACAAAACACATTTTTTTTTCATGTAAATAGGTTCTTTGAAATTAGTGATAGATAGTAGACCTCAAGCAATTTCACTTTCTTTAGAATTTTCTGGAATTAACTACCAGCACTTCATTTAGTGCAGTATTTCACTAGATGATAAATTCTAGACATCACATAACAGCAAACTTGATTATGCTTTGATTAAAGAAGAAAGTGCTGGAAAATGCCATCTGGCAGGCAGTGACTTGCTTTCCTAGACTGAATACCCTCAACAAATCTAACACCTCTGCTCCAGTGAAAACTTCCAGCTCCATGCAATCCCTTTTCCCATCCCTTCTGATCTTACCTACTCCACTATCAGCATTTCTCAAGTTATTTGCATTTAAGTGGTCATCTTCGAACAAAGCTTATGCAGTTTTCCACATTGCTACTTTGGATCTAAGGAGAGCTGGTCATTAACACTTACAGAAAACTCAGGCAGTGTATTAGCACTACAGCAGATCCATTAGTGCTGCATATTGAAATCCTGAGGTGTCCAGGTAGAATCCAAGACACTGTTTCCTGAGTTTGCACCTGAGAAGGTAGAAGCTGAAGGCGTAGCTGAAGAGCCTGGCTAGATCTACCTTAACTTCTATTAAACAAGCTCATACTGTCTTCTGACACTGTCTACAGCCTTGAGGGATTTGCGGAGAGATTCTGGATTAATGAAGTGATCGCTGCTTGGAATAAGCCAGAAGAGCAGTGTTTGGAATACACTATGATGGAGATAGAGCTATATGTGAAATATTTCCAGTGTATTTATATTTAGCTTCAGAGTTGGTAAAAAGGAACTGAAATGCAAGATTTTAAATTATTCTTACTTTCTGTGATTGTTTTAAATGTACTTTAATCAAATAAGTGGGTCTCTAATACTTAATACATGCTTTTGCAAATGAGACTATGTGCTTTATTTTCATTGTTTTGTGTTCATGATCACTAGTCTTTAGTACCATTCTTCCTATAATTCTCACTTATCCTTCTTTTTTAAGCCAGAGGTTTTACCAAAAATTGTCTTTCAGTATTTCATAATTTGAATGGATGCTTTTGGCAAAGTGCAGTTTGCTGCCTTTGCTTTTCCTGTCACTTTTATGAAGAACATGTTATGAGGTTCCTGTCATACTCCAGCCCCCGTACTCCTGTCATGCCTACTAAGCTGGTTTTCCTCCTGCAATATCACCTCTAGCTCCTCTTCTCCTTTCCCACACAACAACAGTAAGCAAACTCATTATTTGGTACTGGTTCTGGATTCTAACTATGTTATGAAGACTGGAACATAAAAAATGTCTGTATTATTTTTCAGCTACACTTTCTGGTATTGAGTACCAATTAATGTTTATGAACGATGCTGTATTATTAATATAGCTTTTGTCTAAAGAAATTAACCACTTTTGGATTTTTTTGCAGGTTCTCAAAATATCTACACTGTGCTGAGTGTTGACAATCCTTGACAGTTTTAGATCTCCTTAAAATAGTGGATGGAGTGGTCTGCTACATGGATGTTTCATTTCAAAGAGAATCAGAATGATCTAAGTATGATTTGGCCATTTAAAAAATAAAGGCAATATCTATATTTCAATGGCTTTTTAAAAGGAAATCTTACCTGTATTTTTAGCCATATGTAAGTGAAAGTAGTCATATATCTCAGGTCCAGAAAATATCCCTTTCCAAGGTGTCGTATTTCCGAGCACTTTGAATAGAAATTAACTTGCATCATTTCCTGAATCTAGGACAGAGAAATTTGAAATAGGCTCCTGCAATTTCTGTTATGGTGAAAAAGCAAATGATGTAAACACCCACATTTCAGATGCTGATTTAATTTTCAAAAAAACTTTTAAAATACAGTAAATTGGTGGAGCTAGTTTCATGAAATTGTCAGTCTGAACAAGATCCACAGTGCATTTGAGGTACAAAATAGAACATTTTACAATTATAAACTAATTACATTTTCATATTTCTGTAGACTTTTACTATCTACTGATAAAATGTTGATAGTCTAACAAATAACTGGTAATCTATTCATTATCATATCTGCTATATAGGCTATAAATCTTCAGTAATTTTGACAGCTTTTTCTTTAGGATATTTTCTGTTACGTTGTTAAAAATTAAGCAAAACCTAATTACTGAAGATAGTAAACAGTTGTTAAAGGACTGGATAAGTTCAATAAAGCCACTGTGTCAAAGCTGAACAAGATATAGCCCTATGAAGCTTCATAGACAAATAAAAAATGACACTTGAAAGCTGTTATGTAGAAAAGCGTGGGCGTGCAAGTTGCCAGTCATTTGTTCTTTCACTTAGTCAGTGAGCAAAGTAGTATTTCAGAAAGTGTAGTCTGCCTCATTTTTCATACACACCTAAAAGTTCAGTTAATAATTACTGTTATAGTCCATCCCAATAGATAGGTTTATACATTAACATTGAAATAATAGAAAATGAATTAACATCACAGAGATCAGCTAGAGACTGTTTTTCAACCTGGTGTTCCCTGGATGCCTGGGAAGTGGAGAGGGTGTCTGCAACAGAAAATGACAGGAAGACTGTAGCCATTAGTCATTTAAAGTTTGTGGTATAGAGGCTCCATCACAAATTGATAACTGGAAGTTGAGAGTCTTGGTAGTAATAATGTATAAAAGCATTCCTTGACAGCTCCAAGTTTCCTTACTTCTTTGCAGATTGCATAAGCTGTAGGTTTGATGTTACAGGTGGCTGACAACCAACATGAGGGTGCTGAGCAGCCTCTTTTCTTACCAAGCTGCTATTTGAATGGGCTGTCCAGGGAGGTGGTGGAGTCGCTGACCCCGGAGGTGTTTAAGGGGAGACTGGATGAGGCACTGAGTGCCATGGTTTAGATGATGGGTTGGTGTTAGTGTTGGTGGTGGTGTTAGTGTTGGGTTATAGGTTGGACTTGATGATCTCAGAGGTCCTTTCTAACCTTACGATACTGTGATACTGTGAAATTCTTAAACAGTAGATTATTTCTATTATGTATTGTCTGACACCAAGTTGTATTGATTAGTAATTCAATGAAATGATTCTGTTATAAAAGGCTTGTTTTGTGGAAATAGCTTGTGGAATTGCAGGCAATAACAGCTGTTGGATTATAACACTGCACACATTCAAGTCTTTTACTAAATATAATCATAATGAAATAGATTTCATAAGGGCTTTAGTACAACATGCAGATGCATAATTTTGTGGAAGTTTCTCCCTTTTCGCAGGCCCAAAGTTAAATACAAATATCCTTACTTGATGTGAATTAAACAATTTTCAACTTGTATGATTTCAGCTCAGATATTGATATAGATATTTATTTCAATTCTTTTTTTTGAGTATGTTTTCCATCCTTTTCCCAAAACTACAGTTAAACCAGAAAACCCCACCACCTAAACAATTTAAGAGAAAAAAATCCTAGACCTGTCAAAAAGACTTTGAAATAAAGGTGAAGAACTGTAATAAAGTCATCACCTTGGCAAGCTGAACTCTGTAGCTTTTTAGTCACATGTGACAAGTAAAAGTGACAATGGCAGGATCTCATCCATCTTCAGATACTGTGGGTTTCCAGATCTCTTAGTTCACTGCCATTCAACTCTCTTAGATAACATATAACTGCAATGATTTAAAAAATAGTTGGCTGAGTACTCCAATTAAACCAAAAAGTTTATAGAATCCCCAGGTGCATGCAATTAGCAGGAAGCAGATCTCTAGACTGTATTTTATTTTAATACTGGCTGAACTAAATCTTTGTTCTGAGTAGTTTAATCAACTCAGGGAGATCCTTTTAAGTTTAGAAGTTATTTGGAGTATACAGAGTAAGTGGGAAAAGATTAATTCAGAGGTTTGTTCTTATAAAAAACAAACACGATTATTTCACTGGTTGCAGCTTGGAAAGCATGCTTATAGAGCAGAAGACTTCTGATTAATATTATTTCAAATTAAATTGAAGAATTGCTGATTTATTCTTATACCTATTCCCTGTCCTTTTGAATAAAGAAAGCTGCTCAGGTAAACCATTGGCCAAAGTGAAGTTGTTTCCATTCCTCTTTTTCTATGAACAGCTTTGACATATTGCAGTGTAACTGAAAATGAGGTAATTAACTATTTGTTTGTTTGTTTTTCCTGAAATAGCACTTTGGGACAAAGTAGAAGCAACAGGAAGACTTCATATTCTGATAAAGCATGGTGATCCACAGCAGGGCTTTTATAGACTTTTGGCTAACTACTTGAAAAACCTGGTTGACTTCTTATTAACCTACAAGATACAGGAAGCCAAAACATTTTCCATACATTTCAGATTTAAATAAGCAGATTTATAATAGGAATAAAAATTAATGTAACAATTTGCCTCTCTTTCGGGCTTAGATCCAAATGCTCTCTTCAAACTTGCCCTGCTAAGCCTTTGGTGTCAGGGTTGATTAGCTGAAAGGAGGAGAGAGAGGCACTGTTCCTTGCAACATTTAGGTCAACTCTGGTGCTGTCTGCTGTGTATCTAGGGCACGTCTAATTAATCCCAGAATATTCCATAACTGCTAGATTACCTCTGTCAGCTTCTCCCACAGAAACCTGGCAGCAAAGATTTTTACCTTAGGTGAGGAATTTCCCTTTTCTAAAGGCAAATGGGTGGGTTTTTTCCATAGTCTAACTATATGTTTATGCAACCACTTATAGAGCCCTGAGGTTATAAAGTATTTGGCAGGGGTGAATAACTTTGCTTGAAATTAGTGGAATGTTGCTACTGATTTACATAGATCCAAGTTTTCACCTCCTATTGTTTTTAGGATAAAAGTTACCAGCCATGGCCTTCTCAACTCTAAATTTGATGTTGCTATCAGAAGATTCTTTTTTTTTTTTCTAGGCCAAAAGAGTATACAAGGTATTTAATCACATTAAGACTAGAAAATAGAGGAGAGCTGCAAAATAAATAAGTCACCTAAAGGCCTACTACAGCTCAGGAGAAGTTAAGGGGCTGAGTTATATTTGTGCACTTTTGTAGTCTACAATCTTCCTTGGTCATAGCAAATACGATCATCAGCTTGGAGAGGTGCTTAAATTAAGATGAGCTGCCACTGTAGAGCAGTGGATACACAACTGGTGACAAAAAAATAATCCAGCACACTTACTCAACTAAGGATACACTGCTTTCATATTCTGTATATCACAATAGTGACGCACAGAACCACAGTACTAAAAATAAAGCATTAATTAGCAATGCTAAATTTATGTGTAATTATGCAAGTTTCTCAGTGTCTAAAGAAGTACCAATTTTGCGTCCCAAGGACAAAGCATTGTGATTTTTAAAATCAATGTTCAATAACATGTATTCATCTAGTATGCACAGTCAGATGATTTTTTTCATGCTTGATGATAGAATACTAGAAGACAACTTATTACTTGCAGAAAAAGAAACACCTGTTATTGGAGATCTATTAAAATGCACTCAAAACATAGGGCAAGAACACCACAGACATTTATGTAGTGGGCGAGGTATGTTTTTAAACCCCACTCTGAGCTTTTCCAATCATGTCCTTACAATCTCCTTTATTTAAACATCAAAAGGATTTCCACTGCATTTAGTTCAGCACTGTTGTCAAAACCCTCATTTAATGCTGATACCTTCAGAATTATACAATATTACAAATGTAAATAACGTAGATTTTTTACATTTTCCTTTCCTATGTGAGTTGATTACTAAAGCAGGAAATGCTGTTCATAAATACTTCATACCAACACCTTAAAAACCCCATATTGAAACACTTTTTTAAATTTCATTTGAGAAATAGTCAAATCAGTATCAGCCATGAGTTTTGCCTGAATTAAGATTTATCTGCCTTTCAAATGTGCCACTATGGATCATCTGATACCTGCATTTACATGCCTCACATCTACATACTGTGTTTTAGAAGTTATGTTTTAGCTCACATTAGAGGAAGCAGATTTTATTTTATGTAGAATGGTGCACCTGCAGCAAAAGTACATATAGATGTATCACATTACATAGCCCATGTTGTGGAAGGACCAAATCTAGTGCAGTGTCTGGTGCTTTATGTTTTGGGATGAATCCACAGGTAGTTCATTTTTGATGGGTTAAAAAAATGCACACAGGCTGGTGATGCGGTATTAATAATATTCCAAGTTAACGTAAGCAATCACAATTCAAACTGTTCCTCCATCAAGGTCTCCAACTATGATACTGGACTTTACCTTAGGAGAGGAACTGATCTTTTTCATTGTAGCCTACATTTCTGGCTGTATCTCCAAGCACATGCAGCAACAGTGTGACCTAAGGTAGGTAGGCTCTCAGTGATTTTGGTCATGCAGCTGAATTCAGAGCTGATGGATTAACTAGATTTGTACAAGTGTTTCTAACAGTGCTGGGCTTCCTGATGCCATCCATATATTAAGATACCAGAGTACAGTTACTGAGAGATTAAGAGCATATTTGACCTTTTGCATAAGGAATATTACCACATTGTGTGCTTCATCACTCAGTTCAAACGCTGTACAAACTGTGGTGATGGTAGCAATACGAAGACACCAAAAAACTCTCTAACCCCTCCATTCCCCATTGTGTGCAATGCCCATTAGGCTACTAAATTTTCACCACTTTTTTTTCAATTCATCAGCCTCAGGTATCTGAGCAGGTAAAGTTGCAGTTCTTGAAGTTAACTGTTGTTTCCGTATGAAGTCGATGAGACTGAGATAAGTGAGCATTGAAAAGGGGAGTTATTTGTGTGTATTATACAGGCTCTAAATGTTGAGTGTTATTGCCCCGTACACAGCAGAACAACAGATAGTTGTTATTCAAAAAGTGTGTTAGTCAAGTTAACTTAAAAATTGCCTACATTCAAGAATCTGAATTTAAGATTGTTAGGCATAATTTGCTTTGTACCTACAGAAGTTAATGAAACAAGTCGTTATTGCTATGCAATCCAGAGATACACTATTAACTCAGGCAGGAGTGATCAATAACTTTCACTCTCCAAAAAAGTAAGTGCATATAGTACATGTAAAATGCATGTGATTGTCTTTAAAAAAGAGCTTTTATGTTTTTGTGAGTGTCTGCACAGCTTGAATTGTTGTTGAAAATTTAAAATGATTCATTGTAGGCCTCCTAGAAATTGCTTCATCAAAGCTTTTGCTAAACCCTTCCTTTCCTGCTACTGCTCCTTTGTTTGTCTGTCATTCTTTTATCTTCCTCAAAAAAATGAAGTATACTACAGAAGTTGCTCATCATGCTCCAACTTTGATACTGGGTTTTCCAGTTTTCTGGTCAGTTATCTGGGTAAAGTTAAATGATTCTCTCCATTCAGGTATCTGCAATAAACTTCATTATGAAGGCAAGAGCTTTATCCTACCCCGTGACACATGGAGAAGAACAGCAGTAGCATCAGCATCTACACACACTACATAGACTGGGAAAATGCCAGACCTTTTCAAAGCATCTGGTGTCACAGCCTTCTCCCTGCTACTTGCAGGGTGGGAGAACTTCCACACAGTGATCATACTAGCCTCCAGCCCCTCGGGGTAATACCAGCCTGCTGCTGCTGAATCCTGGGAGCTGGTGTAAAAGCCAAAGAACAGGCAGATGCATTGAGTAAGCATCTCTCACTGTTAAAGAACTTCTGACATGCAAAGTCTTTAATAAGTATGTTATATATAACCTGCCCAGGTTCATGACTTTGTGGTATCTCACCTCTGCACAGCAGCATGTGCTTTTGTTGCAACAGTCCTTGTATCAAGTGTTCTGACAAGAGGACTCTAAGGAAAGGGCATAAATCAAACTTGCGAATTTTCATAGTTGTCTGAACACACCCAACTTTGCACCAAGTATAAGCTCAGGGGTTCTGGGGATGATTATCCTGATGAGTTTTGTACTGAGGTAGGAAAGATGTTGATTTTTTTGGGTTTCTTTGACATAATAAAGATCTGGTGTCCTTTGCTGGTTATTGCAGATCTGCAGCACTGTCCTATTGTATTTATTAAATCTATATAGCTAAAGAATGGCATTATGTAAATTGTTCTAAATCGTTAGCAGATACATCTGTTTTTCTTCATTCTCCTGTGATGTTATGTTTAAAATTCAATATATCATTTTATGTATCCTGCCAAAAGTGTTTATTTTTATGACCATGAAACTCTCAGTGCTTGCCTATTCTTCCTCAACTGTGACAGTGCTCTTAACATGACACTGGCTCACTCAAGCAATGAAATTAAAAGAGTCATCATAGAAATGAGTCTGCTTAACGTCAGGACAGAGATTCCTTTGCCTTCTGGTTTTGAAATTTCAGTATGCAAATTGCAAAAAGATCCTAGGAGCTCTGCGGCACAGCAAGGAAGTACAAAGTTTGGGTACTGTTGTGCTGATGTGGTTCAGCTCTTTATTTATCTTCCTCTGCTGTATTTTTGCTTTGTACACTATCTGTAGTGTATCTTTGTGCTGTGTTTGTTCAGTGGCTAACACAGACTAGTCCAGTCTGTTACCAGAGCACCTACAGGATGGTGCACATGCTTACAACCTTTTAATCCTGAAGAAGTTGAGACACAACCTACTTACCTGGGAGTTTCAGCATATTTTCTATAGATAAAAAACCTCACAGGAATTTCACGAAGTGTATCTGCACTAATTAGAGTCTCTAGCCTTTGCATGCCAGAGCTTTCCTCATCACCTCCAGCTGCCTGCCCCCTCTCCACCAGGTTTTAACATTCATATCATCCTGGTTATTTAAGGACACATTTGAAAATTAATTTCACACTCACAATCCACCTCTAAAGCAGTAATAAATCCTGTGAAAATTTTTGTTTTCAATAACCAGCCTGCATAGCAAGTCGCAGCTTCCATTACTGTTAAGTTGCTTAATTCCCTAAGAACCCTTAGGCTGAAATACCTGAAGCTGTTCAGTACCATTAACTGGGTATTTCATCTCCGAACATAGAAGTACCTTTTGTACATCAAATATGATATACTACTTCTTCTACTTCTATTTTAATAAGCTTTCATCAGTATTTTTACCCAATCATTCTTAAGGTCCGTAGGCCAGATGCTGAATATGTATAAATCATGCAGCTCCAAATACATCAAAGAGACTATATTCATTTATCCCAGGATTTGGCTTCCCACTTCCAGTTTTACTAGACCTTTCTTCAACTAATCTTGCAAATGCCTTAACCACATCCACTTCCTACTGTACCCCTCTCAATCCCCTTTCAATTACCTCCTTCTTAACATATAACCCCTCCATAATTCTTTCCTTTTAAATCCTATTTTTCTTTTTTTTTTTTAATTAGGTAATTGTTAGAAGCATTTGTGAGTCTTTGAAATTGTACTTCTGAATGCATTGTGGTATGTTGACTCTAAGGGCTAAAGTTTATAAGCAGCTTTCAGAAAAATGAGATTTGTGTGCATGACTCCCTTGCACTGCTTTAAAGATTTACTCTTTAGAGTTAAAAGATTTTTTTTTTTAAATCAGTTTCTTTGTGCTGCTGGCTTGTAAACACTGTGCTCAGAGCATGCATCCTTTCCAGCACAGTTACTCTTTTTTTCTTGCTGCACTTGAAGAGCTTGTGACCATTTAACCTTAATGTTCAGCTTTATAGCCTAAAGGTATGTCATCCTTGGCAGCAGCTGGAATGCTCTGCATTTTTTTCCAATCTGCACTTAGCATTTTTATGCATTTTTGCAGTAGGCATTCCTTTTAACAGGAGATGCATTCTCTTTCTTTGCATGATCAACATTTTCACCAATAAGTGGCAGCAACTTGTAGATATCTTATGGAAAGTGTAGGTGGCAGTAGCTTGGAGATATCTTATGTAAAGTTTCAGTCCAATCCAAAATGGCAGACTCATTTTTCAAATTAGCAATGCCTAAAACTGTTAATCTGAAATGCCTGGGTTTTGCTGGCTGGCTTGACGGCCACAATTGTTGCCAACATTTCATAGTCTGTTATACTTTATATTATTACAAATCTAATCTAGCATTAAATTATCGTTGCCTGTATTATGCTTGGTAATTTGGGTTGGGTTTGATGAGCCTAAGCTTGGATGCCTTTGTTCACTTTCCCACAGATGCCACAGCACAGCTATGCCAGCGTGCCATGTGGCAGGCTGTGCCAAACAAGCTGTGTTGGCTTCACTGATGATGCTGGTTACTCCTGGAGTATTTGCGTTGTCTGAGGTAACCCTAGCACTCCATCCATGTGTGTGATTTCCCTGGATGCTGTGGGCCAGCCATCAATCTTAAACCCAAGGTTAGCACCCCTTGATGTGAACCAGAGGGCAGTCATGTACTGTTGCTTTTTTCCCCTCTTTCACCTGCCTCCCCTGGCAAAACTAAACTCTCATCCTGTTACTTTCTTAAGAGTTAATCAAAGCATGTGCTGAAGCATTTTGCATCCCAAAAAATCTTGTTATTCTACTGTTTCCTCCACAGGTCACATTTTGAGTTCCTCATTGGCAGCTTCTCGATTAACCAGCTGATTCCATTACTAATGAACCGTATGAAACAATTTTTCCCTTCCCTTCCTTCCAGAAGACTTGCGTAGCTTTCTTATTCTCCAATTATTTGTAGCTATCTAGCACACATACAGGTTTTCACACATGGCCTCACTTGCCCTCCCCTTTCTTCAGGGATTATGGGATAGTGACTTTATGATGACCCCATTATTGTAAAGTTACACACATGCCTAAGTCATCATTTGATAACCAAGGTACTAAGCCTTGTGCAAGGTCTGTTCTTTACACTGCCCAAACATGTGTAAGTGTATTGGCTTTTCCATAATTAAGACCATACCTGCTGACTGGATTTAACCTACCCCTGCAGGAAAAAAAAAAAACCAACAAAAAAACCCTGTTAGCTGCAGACCTTTTAAAGACCCTGGAAAATGTTAGGGTTACAAGAATGTTGCCTTCATTTTCCGAAGGCTCGACCTGGTTCAGGAATGGTACGGCGGCCCCACCCGGCCGCTCGGGCCATCAGCTCACAGACACCAGTGTGGTGGATGGTTAAAGGCAAAAGGCTAATGGCGTTTATTGATAGATAACACCGGCTTATATAGTCAAGGTCTACGATGTCACTTCCGTCTGCTTACATCATCAACTAAACACCATTGGCTAATGGGAGAGGGGCCCTATCTTTCCGTACATCGCGAGATCTTCCGGTCGCCGGGCTCCAGCTACCAACACAAGAATAATATGCATTTCAGGCAGACATGAACAACTGAATGAAAGGTAGAAAGAAAAAGCATAAAAAGTTAAGACTTGTTGGGTATTTCTACATGTTAAGATGTTTAGAAGGCTTCGTTCTTATCTATGCTCTATTTGTAACTACTATTCTTTACTAATTACTTTTTAATTGTAACTTCTTACTAATAACACGTTAACATCCCAGTGTGTTCTGTAGCTATTTTAAAGTGCTTTTGTTTTGAAGAGAAAGGTTTCCTGCATTCAGAATCACCTATGTGATTCTATGCACTAGGACTAGTGAGGATGTGGCTGAATCCTCAATAACATTCCCATCCAGCACCCTGTAGTTTATCCTCTATAAATACAGAGAGATAGGATTTTCTTCATTTTGCTGCCCAGTGAGGTTACTTGGCATAGCCTCTTTAGGAGAGGGAGGAAAAAAAAAAGGAGACTAGAGTCAGGCTTGTGTTCCTTGGATAGTGCAGTGTTTCAGGTCAATGAGCCAGACTATTTTTGCTCTGGTGCATTCAGCCTCTTCCCTGTATTAACCCTAGCAGTCTTAATTCACCTTTTGCTTTTCTTCTCAAAATAGTTATCATCAGATGTTCAGTTATGGTTTATACAGATTTAAGGAAGTGTTACACAAATATTTTAAGCGTACAAGAGTGAACAGCAATCATACCCAGCTTCAAGCATGTCAGGGCGCTTAAAAAATTGTAATTATTTAAAAAGCTTTCCAACCAGAGGACGATCTTGCCTGGACCTGGTAAATGGACCCAGCAGCTCCCACAAACGCAACCTGTTACAAGCAGTAGGATCAAGCTGTCTCTGACAAGCCCTGACCTGGTACTGTAACCAGCATCCCGTGTTTTACACCTGCGCTGGAGCAGGGGAGTGCAGAAAACATGCCAAAGGGAGGGTATTTTTCGCATTTTTTATGCCAGCTCTTGCAACTCAGGCATTTTTCCATAGGGCCTCAGTCCTTGCAACTTTATGAATAACTTCTAGCCCTGACAACTAAAGAAAAATGCAATCTTCCTATCCTCACTCCTCAAGCCCTATTACCATCCGCTCCCCACCAAAACCTGCTGAGAGCTTGAATAGCCCTGAAGTCAGTGCAAACACCTGAAAAATATACTTTATGAGCTAATTAGTGAATGGTGAATTCTGGATGCTTGACACTGGCAAACTGTTTTGTCTTTCCATCTTCAGTGTTGTGTCTTTTCCTGTTTCTTTGAGGATAAAGCTTCCTGGGCTTTCTAAAGGTTTCTGGTGCCCTTTTCTGAACTTGCCTGGCTTTGTCAGCAGGGAGGACTTCTGTTGCTATGGCACTGGGAGCTAGGGCCCCTGCTCCAGTCAACAAGTTTGGGGAATTTCTTCTGAAGCATTGCTGCCATAAGCAAGATGGCAATTAGGGGAGGCCTTCAGTACATATATGCTGCCTGGGTTATCTGACATGACATCCTTTGCTGCAGATAGGTAGCTCTGTGGTTTGTAGAGCACATTACTTTTTTTTGGTAAATTTGGTAACTCAGAAGGCCCATTTTGGGATCTCTCCTGTACTTAATTAATGTCACCATGGTCTGAGAGCATGGGCTTCACCATGGTGGGTGGTGGT
Organism: Tapera naevia; assembly: GCA_033556795.1. Classification (NCBI taxonomy): domain Eukaryota; kingdom Metazoa; phylum Chordata; class Aves; order Cuculiformes; family Neomorphidae; genus Tapera; species Tapera naevia. The sequence continues at coordinate 6,756,898 of JAUMJJ010000172.1, read as the reverse complement.
GTTCCCTGGAAGGGGAGTTGCAGCAGCCTTCCTACCAGGGAGGTGGGGACATCCTCCTGCACCTACCCTGTCCAGAGCAGACCTTGCATCTTCATGGAGTCCTGGTACCTGTGCTTGAGTTTGTCAGCTCCCCCTTTGCTTCTGTGCTGGCCCAATGCAGTATCCTGTGCCTCTTTGAAAAGCATGTGGTGTTAACATTTCCTTCCTGATTAAGCACATCATGTTCTGAATTTAAAAAAGGCAGAAAAAAACTTTAAATATTTAAAACTGCCTAGAAAACTTTAACTTTTAGGACACTTGCCTGTGCAGGTGGCAAGGTTGCCCTTGCCTCAGCTGCTCAGACAAAATAATATATGCTTTATGCAAACAAAAAATATTAGTGCCAGTTTTTTTGTATGTGTGATACCAAGCCATGCATCACTTGCCATGGCTCCTTGACCCCACCACGTGAGCAGCTGCAGATTCACAAGCCATCCAGCACTGCAGAGCCCAAGCACCTTTGTTGGGGTTTGGTTTCACTTATGGAAACGTCTCCATGCAAGTAAGCTCGTGTTTGGTCCTCAAATACAGCTGTTGCCGTTGCAATCAATAAAGCTTTAAGAGAGGCCTACAATACAGTTTTGGAACCAGAAACACTCTAACAATGGCAGTACAAAACTCCTTTGTACCAGTTCACTCTACTCATGCAACAGAGTGAGACCAAGGGATTCCAAGAGTCTGTCCAAGGGCTATGTTTTAACTGGGCAGCCCTTCTTACACTCTGCCACTTCCTCCCCTTGCTTGTCATTACCTCTACGTGGTCTTTGAAAAAATAAATGGCCTGGGGAGGTTTTCTTCCTCCAGCTGACCAATGAGATCATGATTTTGAATTATTATTTTTTTTGAGAGCCAGAAAGAACAAGAAGGACTAAGATCAATTCTCGGTGAAAATGTTCCTGTTTGGTGAATGGTCTAAGACCACTGAACTACCAAAGGCAAAGAGGCTAGGTTTTCTGCCTTGCTTAAAAGTAGCACTTTTACAAGATTATGCTAACTCTCTCCAGAAAAGCAAATAAAGACTATGATCTATTAAAAAACAGAAAATCTATAAAATTTTGTAATAAGCTACATATGCTTTATGTGCCACACGCTGTAAATACTCAGATCCAAATCACCACTGCTTTTGGAAGAATATAAATTCAAAGAGACAAACCAGTCAAAATCTAATCCTTTACTTAAAGAAAAGTACTTAACACACAGATCAATACCTTAGTTAAAAATAAAGCTGTAAGCTTTAAATGTATACACATACTGGCAAAAAAGGGTCTTAAATAGCTGCTAAATTGCCTTTAAATTGCTTCTGTTCTGGGTAGACTAAATATTTTGTGATATACTGTTGTCTCTTCATTCAAAATGCAAACTGTTTTCTTTATGATTGATATAACACGCTTTTTTAAAACATGAGCTGTAATATTTGCATATGCCAACCACTGTGCTTAGACACCAAGTAAAGAATAATGTGGCAGGCAAATAATAGAAAAATATTTAGTTTATCTTGCTTCAAATCTGTGTTTTAAAGGGGAACTATTTTACTTTTATGGAAGCACTCAGAGGAACTGAAAATATTATAGACCTTATTCATGGCTAAACTTTCTTCACATATGCATTGACAAGCGTGTCCTGAGAATCACCACTGCCTTTAAAGAGTGATCTACCTGAAAAAGATCTCAATAACAGATGAGATGAAAGAGTGATGCAAGAGAAAAACTTTTTTGCATGGAACAAAAGTTCAGCAACATCCCCTATACCAAAAGCAGCTAGTATGGAGGACATGACATTTCTGGCTTTGCTTTTCATTTACAGGAAGCTGGAATATGGTAGCTCCTAAACCAACACATGCTCTTCTAGTACTTTCCATTTATTAATACAAAAGCTATGGCAGGAAGAGGCAGGGCATTGCATTCAAAGCTTTTGACAAAGTACTGAACTCTCTGCTAATTACACACAGACACACCTTACATGAGAAATATTTGCTAACCTGCCACATAGCATCATATTTCACTGGATATGCTGCCAGGTAAATACACAGAAAGCCACCTTTTTTTTCTTTTTGTAGCTCACCTAGGCCATACCATGTTGCTTGTCAGCCTAAGAGACTGTTGGCATTGCCTACACTGCAGAAAAAGTGCCTTCTCTTCTGAGCAGAAATGGCAATGAGCACAGCAGCGACACAAATAGCACTGGGCATGCTGACAGCCAGGTGGGACGGCAAGCAATGCCATTTTGCCTTTACTCAGCAAGGTGCACATCACACCATCATCCTTGCCAAGTGGCCAGTGTGCAGAAATGGCAGGCTGTGATTTCTTGAGCTAGAGCCTTGAAAAGCAGGTTAGAGCTCCTAAAAGGTCAGGGCGACAGATCTTAGTTTTGTAGCATGCTGTTTAAAAGAAATAAGTGAAATTGCAAAAGCAGCTTGCCATGAATTTTTATAGTCCTGTGACCACAGTTATTCAAGACCTGTGTGTCAGTCATCCAGTGTCCCTTATTTGCACTACATTCATAAGCTTTTAGTAGCAAAGCCATATATGTTCTTGCAATTTTGTCTTCCCACACTCCTATCTCCCCACTATTTCCTCCCCATCCTAGCTGCTAATTCAGAAACAGTTAAATAGACAGTTCTTGTTCTCAAGTCGAAGAAACAACTGCAAATGACTTCATAAGCTCCCTTATGGTACCGACACTTGACTTGTGAACATCAAATAATTTAGTCACTGACCTGATTTTGGGTGGGCATAGGCTCCTTTCAGTTTTGTGTCCCAGTTCTTGGAGAGTCAGGGTCATATCTTCTCAGAAGGCTGCAACTGCAGGTGTCTTGGCATGAACATGGAGGACCCACAGCTGGTCACCAGTCATGAGGTACAAACAGGAGCCCCTGAAGCAAAACAGCTCAAAAAAAACCTGAGAATGAATCTGTAAAGGCCTTACATACCCTTTGGTATGGTCTGTGGCTGTGTGGGATTAGTGAGAAACTGGGAAGTGCAGGTAACAGCATTTACCCCCTGACTAAACCTACTGTCCTAGTGGTGCTGCTGGTGCCAGCGTGGACCCTTCTGGGCCACCTGAAGTGTATGAGGTGGCCTAAGTAGGCATCTCAGGGGGTTACCCACAGATGACTGGCTTCCTGTTCTCAATTTGGGTTCTGGGAAGAGGGTACTGAGGAGATGAGCATAACCAAGCAATCTGGATATAGTATCCATCCTTCTAGTAGTTCAGGGAGTAGCTACTGAGCTAACTTCTTTGGCAAAGGGTTGTGAGTTAATAGCTTGCAGGTACCACTACTGGAGTTACGTCTCTTGGCTGTGCTTTCTCAACTCTTCCAGCTTGTCTGTCTGCTTGTTCGGAGCTAATTTCCTTCTGCTTGCCAGTTTTACTTCCCTCTGCCAGAATAAAAGTTTACTCTGGCATTTTCTTAAAGCAGAAGCTTTTAAGTTCTAAATCAGGAGACATGTTTAACTAAGACAGTGGTGAAGGTCACTTAAGAATCACTTAGGCAGAAGAAAAAAAACAAACAACTGGTTTTGGTTTTTTTTTACCCCTTTACCTCAAAATCCAAAGAGAGCGTAACTAGAGTAATCCAAATTCAAACACCACACCAGACACCCTCTTCTTCCACTCCCCATTGCCTCCAGGCTGAGGAGGTTAACTACAATCCCTCTTCAAACCCTGCCACTGACCAGGAGTTCACAGATGTATCTCCTTCCCACCCAGCTAGGGCAGTTTGTTGACCAGAGCTCATAGCATTATCAAGACAGGCAACACATCACTGACTGGTGCAGAGAATGACCAGTGAGAGAAGCAGGGATGTGAGTGTCACCTTTGAGCTGATAGGCAGCCAATCTATGGAGCTACTGCGTGAGCTAGTGGAGTCACAGGCTTTTCATGAAGGAAATTCAGGCCGTGGGCGGCTGTGCTCTGCAAGTGCTTCCAAACAGCTGCTGCTGATGTGGAGCTGTATCTGAAGGCTGAGATCTTGTAGCTGCCATTTACCTCCCCTGGCGGAGCAGTCTCCCTGCTGGACATGGATCTGCCCAACCAAGAGGATCACAAACTGCCCTCACCTTTACCCATGTGTAGGCATCGCAGATTGGGAAGGAGGCGAGGAGGTGGGAGCCAGGCTCAGATGCTCCTCTGCTTCCAGACAAACAGGAATACACGTGGCAACATGTCAGCCTTGAAGTACAAGAAGAGTCAAAGCAGAAATCTATTCAGCCTCCTTGTCCCTCTTTCCCTGCTGAAATGTTGTGTCCTGAGTTGATAAACATGCACCAATAACTGCTGTGTAACTCCCTGCAACCAGGGACAAGCCACTCATTTCAGAACAAAATTAAGTCCCTTCCTTTTCTCCCCACATCAACTACTCTCCTGATGGGTCCTTCTTGCAAAAGCTCTTTCCTTGAAGGTTTGCACCTGGTATTATCAAAGGTAATTAGATAATTCATACACAATTCACATAAGGTGCTCTGGCTTTTTATACATGGTGCTTTCCTCAGGCTTTGAACTTTAGGTGATGCAAATGGGAGAATCCCCTATTGTTTTACTGTGTTTAACTTTAGGCCATGTTAAAACTTATGCCTAATTGGGTTTGATGTATCAAAAGCACTTTATTATTCTTTTAATAATATCTTTTCTTTATTCCTAGTTGTTCCCTTGCCAAGGGTATTGCCTGTAAATTAATGACTCCAGCCTGATTAGGGCTTTAATAGGAGTTTTTGTTATTCATAAATTCCCTCTCATTTGTATTGTTTGTTGTTGTAAACACCATTTCAGTTTGTCATCATTCTACAGTGATATCTGCTAAGGTTTGCTCAGCAGAGCTGCCTGTAAAGAATTACTCTTAAACAGTTTAGTTGGAAAATAACAGTTTGGTTTTGTTTTTTTTTTTTCACTTGGAGATGCCTTCAAGTTTGCATTTGACTACAGCACACTCTTAAGCTCTCTAGACTAGGTACATATTTTCAGTACATGTTTATTGTTTTCTTATTTATGCTACTTTTGACATTCAGAGGTCTTCAGAAGAAATGTTAACTGTTGCCTCAGAAAGCTGACTGAACAAATACAAATTAGATTATGTCCAGTTAAGTCCTACCACAACTCTGCCCCAGGCAGTAGATGTCAGGAATGAATTTAACCAACTAATTTAGATTAGAAAGTTTTACAGTAGAGGTACAGCAGTGAAGAACTGAAGTGTGTAGGTATGCATAAAATTCAGTTATAGGGCTTAAAGTAAAGAAAGAAAAATAGTTCCTTTAAAGATTAATAAAATAATAGGCAGTAAGCGACTCTTCTCTAGTCTTTGAAGATGATTGATTGCCTCTTGCTGTTCCACTATATGACTCCTAAATGTCTGCAGTGCAGGTATGCATTTCCAGTAAGCTAATCCTGCTTAGGAAGATGACGTATATCTTATTAGTTGTAGATGGAAGAAGAACCAGTGGTGCTTGGAATTTCTAGTGTGGTTTGAGGTTTTTTTTGGTGTGGAAGTGGGACAAATAAATCTCTGCTTACATGACTTTTTACTAGAATCAAATCCTCACTGACTTTTCCTAGGCTTCCTTACTTGTTATTTGAGGACTGTTGTTTGGTACACACTTCTGTATTTGCCTCTTATTTAAGTGGCCATTCGAAATATGCATTCTGGTATTGCCAGACCTAACAGTACTCTTTGTTGGAGAAGATGAGTTTGGTTTCTCTTGGTGTTGCTATTACACACCTAGTGTGGCTGGGGGCAGTGGGAGCAGGGTGCAGCCAGATGGCCCTGGGCAGCCCTGCAACTGGTGGCGCTTGTCCAGTCCTTCCCCCACTCGACAGAGCAGGTTATTTTAGCAGCAGTAGATGTACGACAAATCGAAACAGTAATGCTGTAGCTTCTGAGAGGTATTTATTCATTTAGATATTTTTTTAAACTGTACTTCAGCAATCTTCTACTTTGTATTCCATCACGTAATACATCCAAATATAAAGTAGGACAGGTGTACAATTTTTATTCCATAGTTCATCTTCTTAATTACAGTCTAGTAATTTACAGGCATGTGCTCTCTGTAAATCCTTTAAGCACATCTTGAAAACATTATTTTAATGCATCAGTAAGTTGGTCAAAGCTTCTATAGCTGTTGTTTAATAACATCTAAGCCAACTATCTTAAACTAGTCAGCACAGAAGTGTATATTTTCCTTTTTACTTATTATCATGTATATATTACTAATTGTAGTCTATTGTATAACAACGTCAAATGCACACACCTGCCAATATTTTCCCCATTTTTCCAGAGAGCTATATTTCCTAAATTGCAATAACCAAAGAATTAGGCCTTGATTCCCAGAAAATTAGACAATGCTGTCTCACTTGCTGATTGAGCTCTACTAGCTGCCTATCAGCCTAGCTCATCATTGGCTGCTTTACCTACTAGCACATCAGAAAGGGATTATACAAAGTTGTCTCCACCTCTTCCTGGCCCTTTAAAAATAGTTTATAATAGTTGAAATTGCCAGGGAATATTTTGTCCTGAATGTTGTTTAACAGCACGTGAAGGCTGTAATTCCAGACTCTCAGAAAAGTGAGAGAAATGGATATTTTGCAGGATACCTGCAGGAAAGGGTGTTTATTCACAGAGATGCCTGAAAAACACTCTGATCATCAGAAAGGCCAGCTGATAAAGGGAAGCATCTCAGAGGCTCAGGAGGGACCACAAATTTTTATTTTGCCACCTAATGCTTGGTAAACTGTGTGTGTGTTTACATGAACTGGACTGCTGTGAAGCGTTACGATACGTGCAGTGGACCAGATCGTCTGAAGAGCTGGTCAGTTCCAAACTACTTCGGCCAACAGAGTTTGAAAAATACAGGTCAGGCCAAAGTAAGAAGGAATGTGCCCCTTGCAGCACAGAGAAAGACTCCTAGTCCCAAAGACCAGATTTATATAGCCACGGTGCAGACTTTGATGGAAAACTAGCAGCAGAGTGCTGATGAAGCACTATTACCTTTCCAGGTGTAGATTACCATGACATGTTTAGATATAGAGCAGCAGCTGTGATTTGGAGGCTAATGTGACAAGAAGAAAAGAAAACCAACTTTAGGGGGGCTGATTTTTCTGCTATGTGGAACCCCTTTTCCTTGGCTGACAATCCTGTCAACAGTGCGTTTGTGCAGCAGTTGCACTGGTACTCCGCCTCGGAACTCGTTCAGTGAAGGGACAGGGTACAGCTTCTATCCACGTGTTCTGGTTGGAAATAAATGGCTCTGGTGGTGTATGAGAACAAATAGGAAACAAATGAAAGAGTTCTCTGCTAATAGGAAAGAAAAGGTGATGTTTTACTGCCATCTCTGGCAACGCAGCTTGAATAATGAGAATCATGGGGCAACTTTTTATAAATATTAGATTGGATGACATATTGAGGAATAAACTGGAGCCCTATAGAGCTGCAAGCAAGAGCTGCTGCACGTTGGACAATTGCTCTCTTAGGGGGGGGGTTGTGAAAAAAAAAAAAGCCCCTTTGACTCTGCATCTTGACTAGACATTGTCTTGGATCATGCATTAACCAGAGATTACATATCCATTTCAGATTTGAAATAATGCCTTCAGTTAAAGTTGTTATAACCCTTGGTGGCTGACACAAACGATATTTTAAAATAATTCTAAGTAATTTTCATGTATCTATGTTCGCTCAACACGGATAGTCACAAGTTAAAATCTGCTTGCCCAGGTTAAGTTCAGCTGCTTCTAAACATTTGTAAGAAGCGTATCCACTGAATAAGATGCTCCTGTTCTTAAATATCCCCTCTTGGAGTAGCACTGAATTTTGAAGATGGGTAAGAAAGTAGATCACCAATGCATTTCTCTCCCTCAAAGATGTTTGTCTGTCTGCACTATGAGCTACAACTCTTTCACTGACACCTGTAGCGAGACTGACCCATAGGACAGGACTTCTCCCTTCTGCTCAGGTGCCTTTCTATTCCGCACCCTTCTGCTAGCACCAGCTGCAGCAAGTGGAAGTACCTGAGGCAGAAGGGCTTGTAGCTCTGCCAAGTCAAGATCAAAGCAGTTTTAGTCACTCATCTTGAGGAAGGGAGCTGCAGCAGCAGAAAAACCTCTTAGTACAAATCAGAATGGAGGGAAGAAAGAGGCCCAGCATTCCGGCAAAATCCTGCAGATGGAGAGCTGACAGAAGGGGAGAAACACCAAACACGAAAAAGAATAAAGAAAATAACTGAAATGATAAAAATAGGTGAATGCTGCAAGAAGCCATGAAGGCAGAGCTACACTGTTCTTTTTTTTAGAGCTGTATGGGATGTCTGAAGAGAAACATGTTGTCTCATCACTAGCTTGATTCCAGCAAAGCTTTATTCTCTTTATTCTAAATTTAAGTACTTTGCAGGAGGGGCTGAAACTGATTGCTTCTCAATTTCTGAATACATGTGATGGAAATAAACACAGAAACCCTGGTATGAAGAGGTATCCAAAATTATCAGTGGCTGACCCTTGTAGGTCATGCTTCCTTCATACTCAGAAATAAACCCAGTGCCTGCCTTTTTCCTTTTACCACCTATTTTCTCCTTCCTTTCTCAATTAAACTGTCATCTCCTAATCTCACCATTTGGCCTTTCACCTCTGTGCAAGCTCATGACTCCTAATCTTCTTAATCTAGGATCATTCCCATCCATCACTCCTTTAGGCAAATTAAACTTCCCCCCCCCCCCCCGCCCCCCCTCTCAGAGAGATGCCAGGGCCCTACAGATCCTTCAGTCTGGTAACGTTGTTTTAGTTCTGGTGCCAGCTGGGGTTTTTGACTAAACGATGCCTAGTGGTGTTTTGTACCAATTAGATGCTCCAAGCTGATCAAGAAAAATTTGATTGGGCCATGATTCCTTCCAGCTTGAGTCATTTAACTGGGAGAGGTGAAGGATTAATTTAATTAAATCAACTAATACTTTGACAAGTGTTAGGGATGCTGACAAGGCTAATGAGGGCTAAGGTTAATAAGGACCAAATTTTCCTTTTCTGTGTCTTAATGTCTTTTAGATAGTACCACTTACCAGACTTCCTCACTGCAGCTTCTCTGACATCCTTTACACTTTCTGTGATATCTATCTCAATTCCCTGTTCACCTGCTTCTCAAAAATGGGCTGTTGTGACTGTTTCTGCATCTTCTGCTGAGTACAGGCTTTCCTGCTGGCCTATTTTACAAGGCTCCTTCTAATTCATGTATTCACTGGAGCTGGGCATCTACCACAGTGGATTTCTGTTTATGTATAATTAACCTGCTTGACAGTGCTGTGGACATGACAACTTTAGGTAACCACAAATTCTTACTGTTTTAACCCATGTCCTCTTTGGTCCCTGTTGTTTGCATTGTTTTAATTAAGGTCCTTGAAGCACCTATCACACTACCACATCCTGGTAAAAAAAAAAAAGACAAAAGTACTAAGATAACAGGAACCTTATAAATAGCTAAGCCTCTTAGGCCATACCAGTCTGCAATGTTGGAATGCAATTTTTTCAGGAACTGTTCCTAGAAACTGATTTTTTTTCTCTCTGGCAGCATGCTTTCCATCTCCTGTGCCAAATTACTGGACATCATTTTCAGAAGTACAGCTTCAGGGGCAGTACCACTGATATTAATGATAGACTGAAAGAATAGAAAGCCTTTGTTTAGATGTTTTTCATTCCAGTGCATTCAGAATTATGACAAGGAAATATGAGATTACAGGAGACCTCAAGACAGATTTATGTATTACATATAGTTAAGATAAATCCCTGTCAGCAAATAACTATAGATTCCCTAAAATTTGTTTGTTTAAAAAGTCTGATACCATACATTAACGATTTACTAAACCTTATTACTTATCTTCTAAAATTTTCTACTCAATGGATACTACTTTAGAACAAGAAGTTTAGCAAAATCTCTTAGTATACTAGGCATAATAGCCTGGGTTTTTTTTTGTTTGTTTTGTTGGCTGGTTTTGTTACCTTTTGGCCTACTCCTGAGAGTTTAAAGGTCTTTCAAAACTTCTTTTAGACAGGGCAAGATCCCAAAAATCTTATGTAAAAGCACTGTGATCCTCGTGCTCTTTCTAAGAAGACATATGGACCAGATACGGAAGCAAGTTACTTAAATTAATTCATGAATTTTATATGCTCCATACCAGCTATTAAAAAAAATCAGCTTTTATTTTCAAGAGTTTTGAAATGATTTACCTAACAACCTTAATGGGTTAAACCCCCAAAATAAATCCACTGTCATATTCTTTTTTTAACATACCTTGTGTTCTCTTGAAAAAACTGGGCTGACAGCATTAAAGATTGATACTCTTTAAACAGAAAATAGATACATCCCTAGCAGCCACACCACAAGCCTCCCCATACTGCCTTCCTAAAATGCTCCCTCCTCACTCTGTCTGGGTAATTACTGAATAAGCATTTCCATGCATGCACCTTTTCCTGGTTAGTGTTGGTCACGTGGGCTGATGTGACATCCCACTCACTCAGTCCCTTATATAAGTTATCAGTAAAAATGCAAATGAATTGTGATTCTGATTACTTTTTTTTTTTTTATAAACAAAGGTGACATTTAATAGAGGTGCAACCAATCAAATCAATTCGGTCAAGCTATTTATATAATTTTCTTCTGTGATCATCTGTGGCATTCAATTTCACTGAGATCATGGAGACATTGATGCCTTGTAAACTGCCAGTAATCAAAGGCTGTTAAGTGCTTGTCAGCCTCCTTTCAAGCTTAGTCTATCTTTATCACAAGGAAGACCTGGTTCAACAGCTACAGACCATTTATTCCTAAACTGGTAGTACCCAGGAAATGTGCATTGTATCATTAAAATATCCATTATGTTGCAGAAACATTTGTTCTAAAGCAATTTCATTTTTCTGAAATAAGACTGTGCCCAACGAAAAGTGCAGTCTTGTCATACCTCTGCAACAAGGCTGCTCTCTGACACCTGAAAAGCTTTATTTCCCAGCTCCTCCTCTATCCTTTAAACCCTCTCACACAAGGCTTCTGTTTCAGTTAGATTTTGGAATATATGCAGGGAAACACGATTTTAGCATTTTAGTTGCACTTGGTGTTTATTCCAGCTTTTGCAGTCGCTCTCTCCTGCGGGAGTAGTTTGCTGGCCACAAAAAAAGAGTCAGATATAATTTCAAATGGAAAAAGTTTAGGGTAGGTGCTGATGAACTCAGGATACAAAAATCTTCTTTTCAAGCACGTTCATTAAAGCCTGCTCAGCCATAAAATAATTAATTGAGAAAAACCTAAGGCAAGTAATGATTTAGGGCAGATTAGGATAGCTACACTAAAATGACGAGCCCAGGTCAGTTAATGCTACCCGTGCACTAGATTCAAAATATACTCAGAACTATCTGGTATTTTTAAAAAACTTCTGTGAAGAAACTTCATAGCCTTTTCGAGAAATACATATTAAAACTAAGCACTCCTGGTGAAATATGAGTGGAAGATATATCTGTGCCTCCTATCAAGTTGTTCTGATGTTTGTTGGGTGGAAAAGATATGGTTGTAAGAATACTTGAAGAAATTCTGAATGTTAAATTTGTCATGAAATACTGTTATGAGTGGAAAGCTCTGGAGAACACCCAAGACAGAATTTAATTTAGAGGTAGGGATGATCATTTATTAATAAAGCTTTCTGTTGAAGGAGTAATGTGCTTAGCAAGCCATAACCATTTTGGAATCTATCATCTCAAATGTTACAGGAGTATAGCTCTGAAGCACACTGCCCCTAGGGCCACCTTATACCCATAGTAGGAGGATTACAGTTGACTGTGGCGATGCTGCATGATAGCTTTTTTTTCAGCTTTTAAAAAAGAGAAATTTGCTTAAGCTGAAAAATGAGGGAATGATCTAATATGTCCTATAATTTCTTTTTCTGTGCAGTTCTGGTTATACTAAATATTTGAAAGATCAACCCACAAAGTGAAAACAAACCTCTGTCCTCCATCTACCTCTTTCCCCTGGTCACAGGTACATATATACGCATACACATACGTACTCTGTGTGTGTTTCTATGCTGCGCTGTGGCAAGTTCTTATTAAACTTTTCTCAAGATACGGACCTGTATTTAACCTTTATATTTCCAGATTGAGCAATATTTGCTCACCATTGATCCACAACAAACTCCAATATATTTTTCTTATATTTTGCCTATAAAACCTGAAAATATTATCTAGATCACATTTCCACACCACCCCACCTCCGCCCCGGACATCTGAATATTACTTATGGGGATTGTTTTCTGGCAAGGACTGCTAGATCTTAAAATCAGTGCTCAGCTATGATTAAAGGGAACGTTTTCTTTAGCAGTGCAACATGCTATGCAATATTACTCAATGAGGGATGTAAAAGGCATAGAAGTTTTTTGCCTCAACAGCACCCTGGTTCCCACAGACATTTCAAAAATCAGACTACTGAGAGGCATTCAGACACCGAATGATATAACCCTACCAATCTGTGCATAACATAAATTGCTTAGCTAGTTTAGCAGTTCTCCTTTGCCTCTATTTTGGGCATACAGTGTTGGTTCCAGGACTTTGACAGTTTGGGGCCAGTTACCATTAGCAGCTTGAGTGCTACATTTACATTTTAGACAGCCATTTTCTTCTTCTACCTAATCCTCTTTCCTCACGTTCAGGCTGCAAATAAATTATGCTACAAACTCTGCACCTGGGAAGGCTGACAAGTCTGCAGTACCTACACTGGTTTTGTGTACTGACAGCTAAACAAATCTGAAGTATCCTCATACAGTAGCCTTACTGCTTCCACTCCTCAGTGCACTGTACATTCAAATGAAATTTAAACAATATCTAAACAAACTCACTTATTTTCAAAATCATAAAATGAGAAGTCTAATTCTATAGACGTATTACTTTCAGATTATTTGAAAGATCTCTTCACCAACTTACAGCAATTGCTCAAGGTATGGATGCATTTCCCTATTTTTCAAGTGCATGCATTGTGAATGCTACAGGATCTCCCTCCCCTTCCCAAAAGTTCCTGTGACCTACAGTTTGGGTCTTAATCTACAACTACAAGGTGCTGCTGTAAAATAGCACATCGTTATTGGTACTAGAACCATCCTCTGGATGCAATCAATGCTCTTTGTGCAATAACACAATTTAAGGAGCAATAAACAAAACACAGCCACTGTACTTATTCAAAACAGGGTAGATTGCACATCAGTATTTTGGTTAGTCAGCCACCTCTCCAGCAATCAGAATAAGCAACTTAATTACATATGATATTTTTGGAACCTGGAAGCGCTGTTACAGCTACCTCTTAGAGGATGTCATCTATCTGCATTTATGGTGCTTTCATCTCTAAATTCACCTCTGAAGTAAAAGCCGGCCATGATACTTGTTATAAGTTTATACTTGATCTTACCTTGAAAAAATCCCAAACCTATCAATTATGTTCCACACATCAGTATTAACTGTTTTCTGCTGAGAGGAACCATAGTTCCCCCCTCAGATTTTTAGAGGTCTCTCATGCCAACAGCTTGGTGGGTCTGAGGGACACCATAGGCCATAATGATCATCAGTGTGACAGAAGTCTCACTTAATCTCAACTGTGCCCACACCTAATGCACCAATATATTCTAACACTAAACTTCTTTGCATTTCTTGTTTCCTCCATCATGAGATCTACAATGCCATTCACTTGCTAACTCTGGAAGATTCACATGATTTCCATCATGGATTTCAAAAACTCTGAAATTGCCCAGCTAGTTGCATGTCAGTTTTTCTCTCCACTATCCATCAAGAGCAATGCAAGATCTCTGCAAGATCTCTACACTGCAAGGAGTCAACACACTTTTAGGTGATGGTGGTGTACCAATGTTAATTTGACTAACCTAGTTCAACATGCAGTATGCAATTATTTCCTACTTTCCTGATGGTCTTTTTTTTTTCCAGCCTATGTTTAATTTAATTTATACTTTGGTAAGGATTTTACCTTTACAAAAGATAGCTAGTCTGCAAGCCTTCCATTATGCTGCAGCTGCTGCTATTAGTTTTGTCACTGAAAAAAACCCCTCACCTTGTGTGACAATGGAATTTGAATCACAATTGCTAAATATATCATGTATAGAGATTTGATTGCTTTACTCTTTTTTTCCAGAAGTGGGGAAATGTGAAGGCAAAACCTTACCGTTTATTTCATGCTTCACTACAGTGTAATTCTAGACCCTAAGATTTCTACCATTCCTATTTTGGTAATGAATGGAATGTAAAAGGGAGGTATTTAAAATTAAGTGCAGCAGTTCTAAGGGTTAAACCTGCTTAACCCAAACTTTTATTAAGAGAATGTCAACAGAACTTATATCTTGTCTAGGGATTGCTGGTACATTGTTATTCTTTTACCAGCATGTTTAGTTCTAAAACTTGGATTTCTTCAGGTTGCTGTAGCTGTCGTGCACACCATACACCCCATCCTGCGTTACAGTGTCTGTTCTGAGTTACTCACTACAGCAGGATTTGACCTGAGAAACTCTAGAGTTTTGTTTTAGTTTATTAATTTGGAGTACTTTAAACAGTTTTAAAACATTTTTTCTCCCTTGACCAGCAAGGAAATTTTCAGCCTGAAGTTCTCTGCAGCATCCGGTGAGGCTCTTGGCCAAGTTCTTCTGATACTGTACATCCACAAGGACAGCCTGCTGGCTCTTGCTGTGGCATTTTCTTAAGCCTCAGAACAGATTTCCTAGATCTAGGAAATTTAATTCCTGATTCTTTCGACCCAGATGCTGGCGAAAATGTAGTCTGCAGTCTGTATGTAATTGGGTGTGTTCATTTTTTCTTTCTAGGAACTGGCCTTGCTGTTAAATTTTTCTAGAACAGTCAGATTAGTATGTTCAAAAATCCACTGTTGAGTTTCTGATAAAGGATCACATCTGTTCATGAAAATCTTCTTCTCGGCTGGGTTACAATCTATGCAGCTGCTGCTTACCGGGTGGAACAAAGTTTTGTCCTACAGGAATGAAAAAAAAATAGAATTAAGTAGCAAATGCCAAGTCATTGGAAGTGTTCTCATTTTACAGAATATGGATTAACACAGCCCTGTCTGAAATGATTTTGTGTCTCTGTGCGTTAACCTTGTGCAACAACCACAGCTATTACCAGGAAAGCTGTAGAGAATGAAGTGACTTTTTCCCTTGGGTTATTATACTTTATGAAATTGGAAGTCCAGAAAGAATGAGGAGATATATTCTGGTCTTTAGCTAACAACCACGTACTATAACGAAACCACAGATTTGCTTTTGACATTTTCTGCTGTGCTTCTGGGCAGGACGATCTGTAACAATCTATCTGGAAATGGATAATTTTAAACTTGAGGAAGATGTTAAAAAATTAATTATTAACTGAAGAGGTCTGATGGACAGACAGACCCAGGACTGATGATCTCAGTTCTCACCTCATGAAATGCACACTTTGCCTATGACCTCAATAAGACCAGCCACTGAAATACACTCTCTCTCCTAATGAGAAGGAAATCCTAACATTGTTTTAGCTCCTTATGAAGATTTTGGGAGGATAAGCATGGATTAAGTTGCTTTAAAAAGGATATGGATGATGATTAGTTTTATTAATTTTTCCTGCGTAAATCTGGAGTGAATCTTTGGTAAAGCAGAAACTACCCAGCTGGGCAACTGGTATTTGTAAGTTGGGTAGATTCAATATATTTAGTTTATGTAGGCAAGTATTTGAGAGAGACAGAAGTATGAGTGATTAGGTGGTGTGAAAGTTTCCAGGGACAATACACTCACTGTCTGTTGAAATAAATCTCAGATTATTCTTGGTAAACCACATCCATGCAAAACATGTCCTGCCAGTATTTTAATACTACTCTTTAGGATGTGCCTCCTTGCCCAGTTTGTGAGAGGGGGAAAAAAAAGAAGCTACTTGTCAAATTGCAATTGATTAAAAACTCAGGAAAGTGCTCTGTGTTGAGGAGCAATCCTACAGAAACTTCTCTTTAACTAAAACCACCCTGCATTCAAAAAAAAGAAGTATGAAGAAAAATCAAATATAACACAGTAAGTCAACAAGAAATAGTAGCTGTTTAAAAACACTTTTGAAAAAGAAATTGTCGTTTTTAAAATTTAGTTATGATGAAATTGCTTGATTTTGGGGGATGTGAAAGACTAGTAAGTAAAATACCCTTTTTTTTTATATTAACATATGCAAGATGGCAAAGTCAAACCCATCTCGTGCTCTGGCTGAGGGTGGTGGTGTTACATCCACCTTTCACAGATCCTAGCTTTCACCTCCATCATCTGTCCTTCCCCTCAAAAAGTGGGTAAACACATGTGCACACCAGACTGTAATTCTGAGGGCTGCCATCAGAATCGACAGGAGTAAGCCAGATGTGTAGAGGCCTTTCTGTCACGCTCCTTTTTGCCCTACAAGCGAGCAGGTAGGGTACTTGATCTTGTAAGAAGGTGCCAACTGTACTGTGTACAAAGGGCTGTTGTGACCTTACTAGGAGGAGGGTCTGCAAGAACTCCCAAGTACCCTATGGGATGTGCAGGCACCTGTTTGTTCCTTGCCAGCTCCTCCTGTCCTTCTGTGAGAGACTGAGGGAACAGCACTGCCCAAAACCAGGACACAATGACTGTACCACGGCCACCATGCCTGCTGCAGGGCCTCAGAAGATGGTGCTTCTGTTTTCCCTGCTGCTGTAGCTGGGCATGAGGGTCAGCCAAGCTATTTGGAAACCAAAGTTCGAATACTAAAAGCTTTAACAGAATGGCTGGTACAAGAAGAAAGGAAACTGCTTCAGTACAAAAAGCATGGTATAAAAAACACTCCAGCCTTTCTGAAGGGAGATGACAGTCTTTCCTTCACAGAAATTTTTGAGTGAAGCATTGTTGTTGCTTTCTTTTAGAAAGTCTGGTTATTAGGAGAGAAGAGCATTTTTAAGAACAGGGACACAGTTACCACGCCGGAAAAACTTCTGGCTGACTTAGCCATATATAAAGGCCTATTAATTTATCATCTCAAGCTTATACTGACCTAAGGTCAAAGCTTGCTAATCTTATGGATTTAGAAACAGGCTCAGAACTTTAAGGGATCACAGTTGTGTGCATCTCTGAGAACTTTCCAAGAGAAATATCTGAATTCCTCTTTACACCAATATTAAAAAACCACAAGAGCTCTTGTGGAGACTTTTCTAACATCTGAAAACAGCAAAGCAATTTTTTTTTCTCCTGCTGAAGGCAAGTCTGATGATTATTTGCAGAAGGAGAAACTGCTCCACAAGATAATGGGCCTTGACAGTTCATGGGGTTGGTAATGAGGCACAGAGCCTTTCATTTCTTCTAGGTCACTGCTGTAACTATGGCCAAGGTCAACAGCAACTGGAAGTCATTATCAGCTGGTGGCTGCAGTAGTTTATCTGAAATTAGTTGGTAGCCCCAGCGCAGTTTCAGCAGGACAGATGTCCTTATGATAAAAGCCACTATCACAATGACACGTCTTCGGTTGTCTGAGGAAATAATCTATCTACCTACTGCGTGAAGAGTGATCTCACTCAAGAGTTTGTCTGTGAAGCTGCCAGGAGAGTATGAGCAAACCACACTGTTCTGGGCACGGTTTTTGACACTTTCAGTCTAGCATCTAGCCTAATCAGTAGGCTCAGGGTAGAATTATAGTATAATGAAATAGATTTTGCGCAGTTGTTTTCTTACTAAATCAGACACCTCTTGGATACTTGTACTCCACAAATGGCATTAATAGGACCAGAGCACATAAACTGAATCATACTTTGTTAGAATCAATGTATTCTGGTAGCACAGAACAATGCTACATTGAAAACCAGAGGTCTGTTCCTTCACTGGGAGGAATGGAAATTCGTAGGCATTGTTGACTTTTGGCTCTGGAGTCCTTAGGAATCTCAGAGTCAAGGAAATGTCTTTAGCTTGGGAAGCCACTATTCTCCAAAATCTCTTAATAATTTCAGGTTTTTTATTTTTATATATCTAGTTTCTTCACATTGCTCCCATCACTGATGTCATGGCCCTATTACGGTCTAAATATTATTTTTTCCCAATATTAAACTGACTTTATTCTATTTCCAACCAACAGTAGTGTTTATGATATTACTTGGATTCATTCTATTCCATCACTTCTTATGGTCATCTCTTAAAGGTATACTTGGCTGGTCTGGATTGGTCCTACAAAAAAGTATTATTTAATATTATAGACTTACTGGACTTTCAAATAGTTACTTGAATGTAGTTTTCACATGTAACCATATATGTGATTAGCAGTATGGGAATAAGAATGGGGTTTTGGCATGTTTATTAGTGATAGTATTGGTTTTATCAATCTGAAAATAATTCAGTTTGCATGCTCTGAGATAGCACTTCAATAAGAAACTAAGTGCAGGTAATGGGGATAAGGTGGAAATTCTTTGTGAAGAGCACTCCTTAACCAAAGTAAGATATTAATGTATTCTACTTTCCACTAAAATATTTAAGCTGGTTTTGTTTGCCAGTATCCAAATACTGTTGTTAGGGTTTCTATGCTATAAGAATATGGAATCTTAAAATAGTGCCTGGCTTCAAACTGTTTTTGCATCACTTTTTAATCACCTAAAAGTCCTACTTCTTCTTACCAGTAACCCAGGGATGCAAGAGACTCATCCTTAAAAGTATAAAAATCTCTCATTTCTAGTTTTATAGCAACTGTATGACAACATGGTAAGAAATATATCACATTAAACATCTTATAAGATACTGACGAACAAGGTCATTTTTCCTAAAATATAGGAAGAATTATTGGCAGGATGGATATGTGACTGTTAGGAAGCTACAGTCTCTGTAAATGGTGCAGAGAACAGAAAAGCACTGCTGGCCTGCTGTTTTTTTAAAAGGATGCATGTCTTGCTCAACCAAATTACTATTCTTTTTTATTTAGGGTGCAATTTTAGTAGCATACCATCCTCTATGGAAAGGGCTCTAGCACAGATACAGTTAAACTGACAGAACATCCTTTTTTTGTCCATTTTTTTTTTAAGGGGGGAAACACTATAAATTCTATTGCCAGAATGCTTTCAAAACTAGATAAGGATTACATTATCAGGATTTTGGGGGTATAGCTGCACCACCAAAAATCTATAATGTAGATCCACCCTGTATCTGAGGAAACAGACTATGTGGAACAATAAAAAACTACTTAATGCGTAGCCAAAATAAACTATGCCTAAAGAAAACCAGGTATATATAATTCTATTATTCCAATACAGTTTCTTAATTTGAAGGTTTATGCAAACTAATCAGTGTGCTCTGAGGTTGGTATTACAAAATTTTGTGGTGTTTCTTGCTGAGACAGAAATACCTGCCTTGCACTGAGAATTCTTATGTGAGCCCTGTCAGCCTTCTGGAAATGAAAAATGAAGCTGTGCAGAGGATTTAATAGAACTCACACTGCGTACTTCTTTCAAATGTCATTTTTTTCAGTTATCTGCTGTATTCTGTCCACATGAAAGGTGATGAGCCTTACTGAGGACAGCTCCAGACCTGTTTTTTGTCTTATGAACTGGCTACATTAGGCACCAATGAAGTGCTAAAGGTATAAAAGCTTCTTTCTTGCAGCTTGGGTAGGCAAAAAGATAAATTGGAAGGTTTTTGAAGCAAGAAGATACTATTATGGCATTATAAAGCCAGATATGCAGCAACACAGCCATGATGATTTATATCCTATAGATATCTGGCCCATACATTCTAACTTTATTACAGGTAATACCTCAGTTTCACAGCTTTCCCTTCTGGAAAATCTTGTAGTGGATCTCCAATTGCAGCATAAATAAGGATAAAAAGGCACAGGCTAATAAGTAGGAACTCAGCAAAAGGGCCAAGGCAAACTTGTTTTTAATGATTCTGAAATAGTTTTCTACTATATATAAAATTTCAAACTAGAAAGAAGTATTGAGTTTTATCTGGCAAAAATCCAGATAACTTGGGCCTCAGCTTAAGTAAGGTGGTGGGCAAGGTACAGTGGTCACAGAAAAGTGAAAGATGTGTGAGAGGAATCCTCAGTATATATCTTTATCCTGCGTGGAATATTTAATCACGGCAACTTGCTTATTAACCATTTAAAAACCCTAACAACAAAAACTTGGGCACATTACCAGGACTTTTTGCGCTAAATGAGGCTCTGACAGGTGACCTACTGTTTTCAACAATTTATAAAAATGGGCTGAAACTTAGCAGATCAAGTAGTGTTTAAGCTGCTTACATTTCTTTCATAATTTTCTGCCTTCTTTGTGCTTACAGCAGTGATTTTAATGTTGGTTTTAATTTGGGTTTTTTTTTGAGGGAGATTTTTTTTGCCATTTTTAACCTTTAAAATCTAGTAAAACAATAATGTTTAACTCATGAGCAGCATTTCTTGCTGCTGTCACGTTGGATGAAGGTATTTCCAACAGTGCCTCGGTTAAAATGACACAAGCATCTTGAAGTGCCAGAATGGTAAAACACCTTTCAGGGAACAGATCCAACACAGACACCCTCTGAGCTGGATTAGATCCATTTCCATTTAAATTTGACCTACATAGCTGGACACTCAAAAGGAACAAACTCTAGAGAGATTACCACAACATTAAATTGGAATAAGATAGGGTGGATTTGAAAACAGAATTTCTCTGATGGGAAAACAGAAGCCTGTGCTAAACTGAATATAGGCTAAAGACAATGTGAACCTCTGAGATGCCCCAGAGTTACTCCACCTTCCTATAGCTCCAGTGCTGATTTCCCTTCATCCCGTGACAGTCATAGAGTGTGACAGGGCTACTGTGTGAAATGGCATCAAAGCAGAACTTCCTGGTGTGAAGTGGCTCCCCAGGGCGGATGTCTTCTCTCCAACCAAAGGTGAAGAGCTAGAAAAACAATCAGACAATGCAATGATATATTACTAGTGAAAAAAAAAAAGAAACTAAAACCACACACAAAGCTTGATGCTTGTTTCCCTACTCACACATCCCAGCGGCTGATTAAATATGTGTATGATTAAGTGATCTAATTGCCTTAATTAAAGTACATAGTTGACAATGTAGAACATCCCCCAGGAAGGCACAACCCTTTCGATAAGGAAGAAAAAAAATCTCAGGCAACACAGTTCAGTGGAGAGAAGAGAGGATACGCTGTATTAAAGCCTTCAGTTATCCTAGCTAAAGAAGCATTAGGAGCACAGCTACCTGGGACTCAGAAAGCCTCTGATAGTGACCTTTTCCTAGCTCTCATTTGGGTCTGAAGAAGCTATCTGGAGAGAACTTCCCATCATAGCATCTTTCCCATGTTTAATGAACATTTTCCTCTTGTTTATATGGGACACTGTTAGCATATCCTCTCTCAAGTGTCTTTTTCCTCCCCCAAAACACACATTAAATGATCTTCACCTTTCTACTACAAACCTTACAAGCTACAGGCAGCTTGTTAAAGCCGCTTTTCTTACTGCCTGAGAGCACTTGTGGAGGCTTACAGTTAATGAAGGAATCCTTCTTAATCTGACACAAGCTATATGAAATGATGCTGTGACACTGTAGTCTTTCAATCATCAGATGAAGGTGACAGGTCTCACAGCACCAAATTTAAAGATGCAGCATGTATTTTTATTTCCCATGGACCAGTCCTTGCAGAAAACAGGTTGCAGGTTGTAAATTGCTACCTAGAAGTTCTGCAAAGAGCTGTAAGGTGTGGGGGTTCGCCCCCCCCCCCCCCTTTTTTTGTGCCACTGCTATTCTTCGGCTTTGTCTATTACTCTGATTTTCCATAGTATAAGCAGAAACATTGAGAAAGTGAAGCTTAGCTCATGTGGAACTGCATGTAGGCTCATTATCCAGAGGAGAAACTCCCCATACTGTGCTCAGACTGCCCCCAGCACCGTAGCTACCTCATCTCAGGGTTGTTTTGGTCCTAGCGTCCTCCTTCCTGCAGTGTGTACATTCTCTCAGAGAAGTATTTACAAATCCAACTGAAGCTTGGTGTTGTATGGATCTGATCCTGAATATGTCTGTTGCATTTTCCAGATTTTAACCCTTTCATTATGATCATTATCTTCTTTCCATGGTTTTTATAAAAGGAAGAACTTTTAAAAATACTCATCTTCAATGCTGTACCATCTTCCAAATGCCACATTTGAGAGGTGCTACTATTTCCCTCAGCCTGCAGGCACAAAATACAAGCAGAAATCTGAGTATTTGCACTTTTTTTTTTGTGTGTGTGTCTCACTGTAAGCCCTTGTGCTCTCTGTTAGCTGCTGTCACTTCCTATTACTTCTGTATTATAGGTTTGCTAGACAGCATTTTCTCAGTCTGCCCCTGTATGCTGCTTATTCCTTCTTCCCTCCATAGTGCGTTTTGCATTTATCTGCAGTTAAATGCAGTGGACAGCTTTAACTTAATTTCAAACCAATTCCTGCTTTTTAAAAGGTTAAGTCTTTTACCACTCTTCTTCACGTTTCTTAAAAGTGGCATCATGTACTCTCTACAAAAATAATTTATCATTTTACAATCAAACTCAGAAGATTTGGTAGAGAAAAAAGCTATGCTGCTGCTTCTTTAGAAAAAGAGAAGCCTGACATGATTTTTCTATAAGGAAAAAACCAAGAAAAGCAATTTCCTTTCTCTTACTCTCTACCTTTCTATAGCTAAGTAGAAAAAACCTAGAGCTCAAAGTAATGAATAACCCATACCAAGTGGAATGGTGTGGAACAGTGGTTCTGTGATATTCTCATCCTCATCACTATTACAAGAGAGAGCTCATCTTGTAGGACCTTCCTCATCTTTCCCAGCATGTGGCTCTCCAAATTCCTCATTCTATGTATGACTGGTGAGCTGATGGGCCAATTCCCACTGCTCTCTGGAGCCTGGCCTGAGGATCACTACCCCACTGAATGCATCCGTACACCTGAACGATCTCAAGCTAGCTTTTAAATCAGATCATACTGATCCAGGGTATCTCCCTATGCCCTTTCCACTCCTGTGCCCTTCCACTCCTGGTTTCTGAAGAGTGCTAGGGCTGCTGTGTCCTGTTTGAAAGTCAAGACATGGTAACAGGTAAAGGGTTTTTATTCCCTTCCAGTGAAAACTAGGATCTATGTAATACTAGATCTCAATGTTTAGACTAGCACAGATATATTTTTGCTCTTTCTTAGCCTCCTGTTTTGCAGAAGTTTAATTTTTAAATCAACAAGTACAACTTCTCCCTACTGATACTACTATAAAATCAATCTTGTTGGGACCGAAACGGAGTTTCAGGACTAGGAGGGAAAAGGGAAAAAATGATCAGAAAAAGGGTTATACTTCTGTATATACCCAATTAATATTTAAGTCTTGTACTTACAGATAAAATTTGAGGGCCTATGGAACTTCCAGTCTCATCATTCCAAGCTATCCTCCATTATATAGTACATTACCTCTAGTTAACACTACATCTGGCTGATAAAAAAATTATCTTTCCTCTGCATACTGTGTGACAATGCTGCATGCTATTAGCTGAAGTCCTGAGTACATAATGCTCAGCTTTGCTGCCACCCATCACTTTGGATTTTGTTTTTCCTTTGACCTAACCTTTATATCCTTCATTCATCCCTGTCTGCTTGTTGATTTGAAACAAGGGTACAGCTGAATTTCCAGATTAACAAACAGCAAGCTGGCTCTTCACCTTCAGTCCCTAGGGTTGCTGTTCACTGCTACCTGCTGCACTGAAGAAACCCTCTATCCTGGCTCAGCAGACGTTCATTCTCCTCCTTCACCTTACCTCATAACAGAGAGCCTGTAGAACATGGACCCATTCTCTGCATTTGCAACCAAGCAACCCCTCAGTCCTCATGCTTCTGCTTTTAATGCAGCCTAGCCCTGTCACACAGTGACTGGGCCAAACACAGCTTTGCAGCTTCACTGATAATTGGCACAGGGCCTGAAAAATGACTGCCTGATATAGCCATTGGCTTGGGACCATCTAAAGAACAAAAGCCCTTTTGGTATCATTAGTGCTTTCCAGCCCAACAGCATTGCTCAGTCACTTGCTACATGGCTGGGGTCCATCAGCTGGCATTGTGCTTTGACGATGGCATTAAACTTGAGTCGACACATACAAAGTTCCCTACACGAAGATGAAATGCCATGTTTCAGAACTGGGCTCTGATATGACCCATATCTCCAAGTAGAGAAGAAAGCTGTGTAGGCTGCATGGCTACTTGTTGTGCCATATTAGAGCCGATGCCTGTCCACCGACTCCCTGGCCAGGCTGAGGTACTTGAGAAGAGAGAGTAATGCCTGTCATTTTTTCTTGCTGGTGGTTATCAGCTCAGCAGAGCCCCATTTTCCCCTGAAGCCAGAATTTAACTCTGGGAAGAAAGGGGGAAGTGCCCCTTACCTTCCTGGTGTTTAATTCTGGGAAGGTTTCTAGAAACCACAGTGACACTCATCCTCACTTTCTACCCTTCTCCTATACACCAGAAAGCCTGTAAGTGCCCCACAAACCTTTTGTCTGCTGTCTGCCTGCTGGGGCTTGTACAGCCCAGGGCAGAAGGTCTCCTCCTTCTCCCAGGCACTGCTAAAGGGCTGCACCCCCACAGCACGGCTGCTGAGACTTAGTTTTTAATTCCTAACCTTGCAACATCACACAAATCTTATGGCACATAAGATCATATCTCTACCTAGTATCAGCACTGATACCACCAAGCTATTATATTTTACCGCTGAGCTCTTCACAGATTTATACCAGAACTTATAAGCTCAGTGTCAAACCACACTATTTGAGATATGGTATAAAATGCTCAATATTTTCATGAATACTGCGAGTTGCTACTGGCATATGCAGAAATCTTGTAGGCAACAAACTCAAGAAGCCATGTGCATTATGAGGAGCTCTCTAAGGGTTGGTTTGGTGTTCAACAGTCCTTCCAAACACACTTTAACAAAGTTCATCTTAACAGTTTACTGTGGTGCAAGTGAAAACGACATCACTTCTCCTTGGGAGATGTTTCATTAAACTGTGGTCTGACATGCATTGCCGGTCATGTTCCTGACCAGGCAGCCTTTGGGATCGAGTAAGGAGAGCTAGCTGAGAAATTTCCAACAAAATATACCAACCTAAACCACACATTTCTGGGATTTTTTTGCATTTCTGTTGACTGTCATCAACACAGAGACAGATCTTGTTTTCCAGGTTGGAATTTGAGATTTTACCTTGCAAGTTCCTGGGGAGCTACAGGGCATGGAGGTGTTGGTTATGGCTGGAGTAGCAGAGGCCCAGGCACTAACATTGCACATGCAGCCTTGCCACTGTCGGCTGTGGGAAACTTCAGGAAAAAGGTGAATAAGGATGCTATCTTTTTTTTCTGGAACAAAAATCCTCTGAACCCTGCATCACCAAAATGTTTTGATCTTCCAAAATTAAACATTTGCAGAATTTCTTTTCTGAAAGTTCTCCTCTGGATGAAACACTTTGCACATACTGTAATTTCCTGTGGGACAGAAATTCTGAGTTTCAGCCAGGTCTACTACCTTGTTCACTTCACCTTTTAGTTTATGAGGTTCTGTAATTCCTTCCTTTCTTTCTTAAGTGGTATCTTTAAAATCTGAACCTTGAACAGACTCATGCTTGAAATCTATCAGCCAAATTAATGTACCGCATACCAGGAATGTGAATATTTGACTATAATTAGTTTTTTTTTTTGTTTTGTTTTTAAACTAATCCAGAAAGCAATAGCATATTACCACTACTAAAATTATGGAAATAAGAAGCTGCCTAGTAATACAGTAGTAGATACTATGCCTGGTCCTTTTCTGGTAAGGGAGACAAAGTAATCTTTCTTCTAAACATTTATTTCCTAGTTTTAGAAAATAAAGTTTCTTCATAGGAGAAAGTGAAATTAAATTTATTTATTTTTATAAATTCCATTATATTTTAATGTATTATTTATATCTATAAATAAATTACATTTTTCTTTATTCATTACCCTAACTTTTTTCTAAAGATTCTTCAACATTTCTCGCATGATTTCTAGGATTTACATCGACAGGTGGATAAACTATTGGCATCAGCAGGAAGAACAACCTTTGAATGCACTGCTGCTTCCTGGGGGAAAAATACTACCGCAAAAAAAGCCAACAAACGAATGGAAACCAAAGACAACGGATTGTTTTGTGGGTGAAACAGCGTTAAGAGCCGGCCCTCCCTCACGCTGCTGCGGGCTCTGTCCAGCGTTCTGCTTGTCCGGAGCTCCCTCTGCCGCCTGGATGCCAACTTGCAGGCCCTCAACCGCCTGGAAGAGAGGTCCCTCCGGCCGCTCCGCCGCAGGCGTGAGAAACCAGTGCGCTCTCGAGCAAACTGGATGAAATGGCTCGAGTTTCAGCAGACCGTCCCCTATGCAGCCGCACCGCTCTGCTGCTCCCTTACAGAGTTCTCCACGCTCCCCTGCAGTGGGAAGGTACGCGCTGCTCCACACCAGCCCGGCAGAAGCAATGAATGTTTGCCCCTGGGGCACACGTCAAGCACGGACATGCCTGAGGCTCCCTCGTTCTCATTCTGCGCTCTGAGGAGCTGGCTGGTTGAACACCTTTCGTGCCAGCTTAACTCTATCTATTTTAGTGAGGTCACTTTTCATCATTACTACAGAACGAGACCTTTATGTCAAGTCTGATCCCAAACACCGCAATGCACTGGAGCTCACTGAAGCACAGATTCCACCCCAGCCTCCTTCTCCCTTTACGTCCCTTTGCCCTCCTCACAAGAACTACTCCTTCAAAGGATATGTCAAGCCTTCCCTTTTTCAGCTTTCCTTGCTAAAATTGTTTCTTTTGTCTCCTTTTCATGCAGTTTTCTTTCCTCCTTTCTTTTTCCTCATACCTGGGCCCCTCAAGACTCCCACACTTCTAAAGGACGCTGTGTTGCTCTTTGGGTCTGCAGAGTTTAAAGCCAGAGAGACCACTCTGATGACCTAGTCCAGACCATATAACTTCCTTCGCTCCCTGGATGTCTCACATAAATAAAACTTGATTATAGTTATCTAGTCTCGACATGGTGCTGTATCTTTGGCAGATATGTGAAGAAGCCTTCTTTCAGCAGCCTTCTTTTCCCCGTGTTGACACTTACCTAAATTGTGATCATTCTTCAGCTTCTGTTTCATTCACTCGCACCTCTCCCCCTGCATTTCTCAGTATCCTCAGAGAATAATTTCTTGACCTCAGTACTTGAAACACCCCTCAGAACTCCTCTCTCCTGAGCTTTTAAGCTTTTACAAAGTGCCATGTGCAGTTTGCCAGGTCAATTTTTCTCCTCAGCACTGAGAATTTTTTCTAATCTGGTACCTTGCCTCACGAGAGACATGTTCACTGAAATTGCTAATAAATGGATAGGTTGCACTTTTCATCCAGATTCCATTTGCTCACATTGGACAGACTCACAGCCTGTGGGTCATGAACCCTTTCCTAAGGTGCTCATAGCCACAATGTGTACAAATTAGCTCTTTCCCCCCCATACTCCTGAGAGCTAACATTTTTCTACCTAACCAACCTAGTTAAAAGCTTTTTTTGAGTCTTCATCATCCCTTGTCTTTGTGAAACTCTTTGTTTCTAGCTTTTACCCATTTATCTTGCTTATACCTTATATTAATTTAAAATATAATGGTTTACGGCGCTTACTGAGATGAAAGCATAGAAGCAGACAACCACTAGAGCTGTACAAGCCCAGGTAACTGAACCAGAATCAACATGTTTCCATAACAGAGCAGGGGACAATGGAGCACCCAAAGCTCTTTGGGCATTGCAATTCCTTTTGGAAATTAAGAAGAATATACTGCCCAAATGATGGTTGGAATTGCAGAGACTGTGTTAAAGAGCAATTTGTAAAAGCCGTTAAGGTTAGCAATCATTCACAAATTATTTCTACACCCTGCTTTGCCTTAGGAAAAGAAGAAGCCCTCAGAGAAACATTTAGAAACTGGAGATTTTACGCTGCTTTTCTCTTTCCACAGTTAAAATACCTGTTCGTGTGACCACGTCCGTTCTGAGCCATCCTTCACACAGATGTCTAGCCTCAGCTCAGTCCCTGTGGCTCCGTGTTTACTGTCCACACAGAGGTTGGCTGCCACATTTCGAATCTACAAAACCACAGCAACATTTCACGTTAAATCAGGCTGCGGAACAGAGCTTCCAACATTAGGGATTTAGCAGTTTAGCTCCGAAGGGCTTGAAACTGACCATCAATTACATAAAACTGGTGGGACTTACTTTTTACAGAGTACAGAGCAATATCCTGGAATAAATAAATTCTTTCTTTAAACAGTTTTAGAAGCAGCAAAGTTCGAAATATTCTGCTTAATGAATGAAAAGTAGATCTGTATGAAATATTTTCATGCAAAGAAACTAAGAGGAAATAAAGTCTGAGAAGTTCAAAGCTTGGTCTGACTTCCTCTTCCCTCCTACCAGAGCAAGAGAAAACAACTGCATTAAGAGGAAATGATCTCCGTATGAGTCTTTCACAGGCTTTAGAGCAATACTTCTTGAAAACTCAGGCACTTCCTGTCTCAATGCTTGTTCTTACTTTGACACAATAACACTGTTGTAGATAAGGTCACACACCAGTGCCCAAAGTACATAAAATTAAAAAGCACTTAACAGATCTATACTGAAACTATGCTTACCCATGGAGGCTCCTTGTGCTGTCTGCATGCCTTCTGCAAATACTCTGCAGGATAACTTATACTTAGAGGGAAATCTCAATTCTGAGACTGAAGCAACTGAGTAACAATTAATCTGTGACTGTCACACCAGTTATGTACCACTGTTGCCATGTATGTTTTTCTGAAAGACTGACTGGATTGAAAAGGAGTTAGTTGCTCACTGCCACCAAAAAGAGGAAAATCTTGTATTTATTTTGCAAATACATGCACGTTTCTCCTTAAGTACCTTAGTTGGGCTATTTAAAAACCCTTTGGACCTCTCCAGAATGAGGAAGATATCTTAAAAAACTTTCCCTGTCAATGACACAGAAGCTGAGTAATCAAAGTCTGCTTACATGCATGGAGATGTGCGCAAATTCTGTTTGTATAACATATAGAAAGCAGGTGTACATTTTGATATTCTGGCCACTACTTTGATTGTTATTTTAAAAAAGGAACATCTAAATGAAAAATGGAGATGCAGCTGAGTTGACATTTGTATTTTTCTGTGGAAAAAAATCTTAGAAATCACCATTGTTGCTATATTACATTACACAAATGTAAACATTGCCACTCTTAAATACTGCATACCTCACCCACAAAAACAAAGGATGGAAAACTTCTTGGCATAGCACAAAACACTGCAAGGAGGGGCAATGCTCATCCTTATTAGCTACATAGGAGAACTACTCTGCTCTTTTTCTGATTCTGGAGAACTGGAATTGAGTCTATTAACCATGTTCTACGGAAGATTTAGACTGATGGGAAAGCAACAGGAAATGAGGAAGATGTGAAAAATGTCACCTTCAAGAAAGGTTTTAGGAGCTGCATTTATTTAGCCTAGAAAAGAGCAGATAAAGCAAATGACAGGAGAATGAGTCTGAGCAATTGGCTCCCAGAACTCTGAGCCTTCACCAGTGCTCAGGAGAATATTCTTCTAAAACTGGGACAAGTTCAAGGGTAATTCTTTTTCTTATTTTCATACAATAAAATTTGCTATAGATGAGGTAAATCACTAGCATTTCACACACACAATCAGATGCATAAACCCAGCACTGAAAAAAAAAAGGATGAAAGGCAATTAGTTCTCAACAATCCTGCTTTTATTTTCATATTGCCCAGCGAAAGACACAGGAAAGAATAATGAGGGGAATAGATTTTAACTTTATATTTTTAAAGTCTCATGTGAAATATCTACTCCAAGTATACTTCTTTTGAATGCGCTCAGTCATTTCTCAGTACACTTAAATTTACATTGTATAAATGAACATTACTAGCCTAATACAAAATTAAATGATACAGCTGTTCCATTCTTAGAGCATGTGAGCTAATTAAAATGGAGCTGCTAACAACTGCCATTAATAGTTGGGGTGTATTTATGTGATTCAGGATTGTAAAATAACAGTCAATATGCTTCACATCCAACGAACACTTATTGGACTGAAGGACTTTCATAATTTTGTCTTGATGGCATTGCTCTATCCCATTCTCAGTTATTTGGACTATGTGGTAAATGTGTTTGATGCATTTCTGGAAAAGGTTTGAGGTGAAACTACATTTAGTTACTTCATTACTAGAATCTGTCTCCCCTGTTCTTTATTTCCTTTCTTTTTCCATCTGCTCCTGAAAGGTTTCCTTGAGTTAGTTTTTCCTCTAGTTGCAGCTAACATGTTAGTTCATCTTTTCTTTTTTTTCTTTGTCTTTGTTTTACCCTTCCTTTCAGCTGCAGAGGGGTTGTGGTTTGTTTTCTCTTTTTGCAATACAGGCATTTCAGTCAAGTCTGTGCTTTTGTTCTCTAGCATTTCTGTGTGGCCTTCACAGTTGCTAGAAATTGAACTGAGCCATCATGCTGCTGCCAGAGCCACAGGGAATGTTCTGCTGAGCACCACACAGCCTGCAAATCCCCTCAGATGCTTTCATGTATGAAGGGAGAAAAGTGGAAGCACAAAAAGGGGAAGCTTTTTTTTTTCCTCACTGATACATCAATATGCATTTGACCTGCCTTGTCTCCAGTCACATAGCAAAATGGATTTTGAATTTTTGAGCTTACAAGTTACAACTAGCAAAGAATAGTGAGTACTCCCCATACACTCACACTTCTAACCTTTGTATTTGTGCAATTGTAGAGATGGAGGTGAACAGGAGATTTTATCACCCATGCGGGTAAGGCACTGAGCTGCTACACACAACATGTATTTGCTCAGCCTTAAATGCTTTCAATTGTACAGACACATAACTAGCAAAAAGCGTGCTTTCAAGGAGTCTGTATGGTTAGTGATGATCTTAAAGGCTGTCTCAAATAAAACACATTCTGAAAAAAAAGCACAGGACACTATATATAAGTCATTATGCATTTTTAGTTCTTGAAATACCATCCTAACACATCCTTGGGACAGATATACTAAGACACAGGCCCTGTAGTCCTTATAGAGAACAGATTTTTTGACAACTATCAAGAAAGGAATAAATAAATAAATAAAACCCAAACAGAAACAGTTTTATATATTCCAGGATATATTGTCTCCCAGATAACTTGACCTCTGGTTAAATTAACGTTGAAGTTTTGCAGATAGCCAGCAGTTATCTTTTAATAAGCTTCCCATGGAAGATGCAGATTAAGATGGTCTAGTACTACATTCTCAAAAACATTGTATTTGTCATGAGTATGCACAATGGAAAGCAATGGCTGTGTTGATGACCATAATAATCTCCATGTCAGAAGACTGCAGTCTTCTGAAGAAAATGAAGGGTTGCAAGCCACCAATAGAGCCTGCTAGGATTAATTTTGAGATTTCTGAACATTGTGGTGGGAGCTGTGTAATAATGCAGTTCCATGCTTTGTGTCTAATGATGAAAAAAACAAAACAATGTCTCCCCATGCTCCTACAGTTTAAAGCAAAGTGAATTTTGCCTTTCCTGTTAAGGGAATGTATTTTAGGCTGTAAAAGAGGGCAATTAAAGCTTCCCAAGGTCTAGCAGTTATACTGACCAGTTTTCTTTGATAATTCTAAAACTGTACAGCTTTGTCCACAGGCAAACAAGTTCCTGCAAGATTTGCTGCTGAGGTAGTGAGTGATGTCTTGGCTCCAGAAGCCTTGCCCTGCCTGCACTGGAGCCAGACTGTCACCCAGGACCACTTCAGCCTTCCTGGGAGTAGAAGGCACCAAGTCAGAGGGCACAAACACTCCCAGGGGTCCTGGGAGCTACCCTGCATGCTCATCATGACAGGAAAAAAAAAAGCAAAAAGTGGGAAAGCATAGCAATCTAAAGACAACTTTCTGTTCAGTATGGTCATCTGTTAGAAAGATAATTTTAGAGATGCAGCTGGGATGTCCCAATAGAACAACAAAGAGAGGAACCTGAGTGCTATTAGTTTATATAATACTTTCCATACACCTGAGTTGATTCCTCAAATAAGAATGTGGCTGTGGCTCTTAGAAGACATTAGCAATGTTCATTTATGTTGCTTTTTTTCATTTGAGCAGCACTTAAAGCCAGTTTTAGTGCACTGCTTGCATTCTCAGATAACCCTAGGGCAATCAACATCTGTAGATTAAATATGGAAAAATGAGTCACTTTTCCTGTCAACTGATACACAGTAATTTTAGAAGTATTTATCCTTTGTGTGAGCCACAAAAAGGGAAAGTCAAAAGAAGTTAAGCACTGCCAAAGACCTCACTGAATAAACAGGGGACTCTGTTATTCAGTGCAACACTGATGCCAATGAAAGAATTTGAATAGCCCAGATGTGCAACACTTGGTCTGTGCAGAGTGGGGAATAGCTGGTTATGTTGCTTTTGTACAACAGATGTGTGACACTTGGTGGGCTGAGATTGACTCATTAAGGGTATGAGGATGACAGATTAAAAGAAGACAGTAACCAAAAGAGAAGTTAATGAATTCTTAGACTTTAATCCTTCTTCAAACTTGCTACTTGACTTAACATCATGGGTGACATTTTCATGTCAGTGCTGTAAAGTAATTCTGTAAAATCCACTAGTTCAGGACTGAGAAAGGAGTATTTTCAGGTCCTACAGCTTAGCAGTTACTGAGAGACTTGCTGTGTATTAAATAATTGAATAACAAGTTCACGTGACAGCAAATGAAACAAAGCTTAAATACTTCCCTTTTGACTAAGTAAAAGAAATTATCTTTTTTCATATCACCTTGACTTTAGGACTCATTAAGTCTAAAATGAATGACAATGGCTGATATTATTTCATTGATTTACTGTAAAATGTGTTTTCAAAGATACTCTTGGAAGCCGTGATAACCGCACAATATATTCATGATGGATCACAGCCCATGGATTGATGAGTACTTCCTAAGTAAACATTTGGTGTCAAAATCTCACCTAATGCAGCTATTGTTTTAACTTCCTTTAACAGGATTTCGAATACACATTACAAATAAATCATTCTGTCTTAGAAAGAGAATGGGGTTGGGATTACTGTTTTTTCCACTGGTAGCATACTTCCCGATATATTCAGAAGGATAGGAACAAAATCTAATTGAAAACCTTCATTGTTTCCTCAGTGGGATAGGAAAGAGTATGTTTATCTCACCCAGACACAGAAGTGACAGTCTCACTAACCTTAATTTGTCTGGATTCACTGTTACATTGCTTTATGGCTCATATTTCAGATGTTACAAGCCAGAACAGAATATCAAGGGAACGTACACCCTTTCAGCTACAAAGGACAAAAGGCACAAACAAGTGGAAAAGATAAGGCCATGACAAGTGCAGCAAAGAATATTGGTTTTTGTTCTGTAAATTTCCTTCTTTTCCATCATGAGCGATTTTGTCGCGAAATATGAGTCAGATTTTAAATAAATCCGCTTGCAGAGTCTGCAGAGTCTGTTTATGAGCTGTCTGCTTTCACAAAACATGCTTTTACTAGCTATACATCAAAATACTGGAGCCAAAAATTGTCTGAGTACTTTATTGTTTATTCTTTCTCAGACTGGCATAGGCAAGCAGAAGAAAAATTGTTCCAAGTGGAAGTAGAGAGGGTACTAAATGACAGTCAGTCTTGGCACAGACTTCTAGTGTATATAAACAGCAAGGTTTCTAGAGCTGCTTGATTCTTACAATGCAATAGCAAGTCTGTTTTCCTCTTTCAGCTTCTAATTACGACATCCATTGACCTTCAAGTTTGTTCAAGCTCCTTGCAAGTGCCAACAAATTAATTAAAACTTCACAGGAATGTGATAGTCTCAGGAAAAAACAGAGTAGCAGGGCTGAAACTTTTCTTGCTATTTTAGAGAAAGTACATTTTAGAAGAAATAGAAAGCCTTTGGTCTTAATTGCCTTCCTAAGAACTCAGGAAGGGCTTTAAAGGTAAGGATTTAATACCTCTACTATGATTTTTGATGTACTTTTAGTAAGTTTTGCTTTTATACAAAGAGTATATTTTAGTATTGCTTTGAAAGGAACAAATACCTGAATCAGAATCTCTTCCACTTAGTCCCTCTAATTGAGTTAAGGATTGTTCAGCTGGACAGAGAAACTACACAGCTCGCGATCACAGTCCTCCAAGGATGCACACATGTACGTGTGGAAGATGGCGGAGGAAGATCGCAGTAGCAGCCACAGCACCCCGATCCTGTCTGACTTCTACTGACAAACTCCTTAACTCTTGGTATGCATTAATCCCATAAAGTCTGGGCAGCAGTTATCAAAGACAAAAGAAACGTTAACAACAAAGGAATTCATTATTGCCAAGAAGTAGCAAACAGTAAGGCACATATAAATTGAAGCTATCTGTAACTGGTAGCTTACAAAGAAGAATTAAACACTGCTACTGCCAGAGAAAGTTAGTTTTACAATTTTGCAATGAGGTTATTTGCTCTTTTTTTTTTTTAAAAAAAAGGAGAATAGTAGAGGCATCTATGCTTAGAAATCCTCTGCACTGTTCAGCTTTGACTGCTGAGGATACGCAGAGGTGAAAGGAATCTTATCTTATTTTTGGTCAAAGTTTCAACTTCATCCTTCGTTTTCAAATTTGAAAGGTAATTGTCTGATAGCCCCAAGAAAATCCTCTAGCAAAATCAGAGAAGGCAGGAACTCTCAGTACAGATAATTCTATATTTTTTTTTAAAGTAGCATAATGCACTGAAAGAGCAAAGCCTTCTTTATAAATCTTAATGAATTGAGAGGAAAAAGCCCTCTGCATGCCACCTTTCCATAGACTGAATCCACTGTAGTTCCTAGGGATAAAAAAACACTGCAATTTTCTGTGCAGCTACAGAAATTATCTTCTGTCCCTGCACTCTTTTTGTCTTCATTTCTTCTACACAAAATAAACTGTCAAAGCAAGGTGTGCTATGGCTCTTCAGAGAGTCTGAAGGCTGAACAGCTTTGATCACGTCTGGAGAGTTTAGCAGGCTCACCCTCTGCTCTGGAGGGTTTGCTTTGGTGGGTGTTTGCTCACCCTCTGCTCTGGAGTGATGCTTGGATATTGGCTTCTCTTTGGTGCTCTCTCCCTCCCCTCATTCCCTGAAAGAGATATTTCATCTGTCTGCTACTGGTAATTGGTTGTGACAGCATGTGCAGAATGCAGACCACAAGCTAAGTAAAACCAGTCTTTTTTAAAGAAAAAGCTTTGCTTGTCACACTTCCATGTTTGAACAAAACAGAGCAAACTAACTCCACCTACACACATCCTTGTAAGAACAGAAGGAGGTATATAAGTGAATATGCAAAAACAAGTGCTGACTTTAGACTGCCTTTTTACTAAGGTGATTCTCAGCATCTCAAATCATCTTGTGACATGCAATAATGAGTACTACAAACTTTCTTCCACATTCTTGTCCTCAGTGTGCATGCATCTTATGGCCTCTACACACAAAATTGTAATGAATTATAAAAGGGACAGTGATAGCTCTAAGACATCATGGTTTCTCATTTTAAGGGCTAGTCCAGAGATATTTCAAATCACTGTGAACTCCCTTAATAACACTACCTATCGTAGAAGATAAATCTAATTCCACAATTTTAATTTCTTGTAACATAAAATGTTAGACTCATTTAAATTTGATCTAATTTGTGTACTCCTCACCTCCCCCCAGGCAGCAGGTGGAGGCTCCACAGGAGGGTAATATTTGGGGACATCCCAAGCCACTGCAGCCATGAACCACTTGAAATCTTTACATTTCAGGTGCTTGCGAAGTTCCTTCTGGGCAGAGATATCACCAGTTGAGAGGTGTCTGTACTCAGGCCGTCGCTGGTAGATGTACTCTGCAAACTCATCCATCCATGTCTCTGCCACGCGCTTCAGGTTCTGCGCAGCAGAAAAAAGCAATTATTAATTTCTTCACGATTTGACTGCATGATATTTCAAATGGGGAGAATTAAGCAAAAACATTTCAATAGGCCACACAACTTTTAAGCTTAGCCGGTCTAATTTCTCTGTCTTAAAACATGGAAAAATACTGGTAAATGTATGCTGTCTCCATTACAGTGTTGACCAGACATTACAGAGTATATTATTCTGCTTTCCTACTGACTCTGTAAGATGTGGTTCTCTGTCTGTTGAGCATCTTGTTTTTCCTTCATATTCTTTATACAGCTTCCCACGGGTTTTTGACTAATGATGGATGTTGGACAGAAATTTTCTTTCAGCTGCTCACATTGGTACCTGTGTTTTTTTCCTGTTAGTTCAGAACTTACTACTGTGCATTAATGGTTCAAATTATTCCTTCTGATGTATTTCAGTTTGTGTTTGAAAAGCATTTGAATTTTCACAATACTGTTCAGTCACCTGGCAATTCCTACATAAATTTTAGGGTTGAGTCTTACATGAGAATGTATGAGGCAAACAGACATGAGCTTGCTTTGCCCCATCTCACAGCTGGTTTTGCACTAGCTTTGAACTGGAAGCTTTGCAGTGTTGGCATGCTAGTAAGTTTGTGCATAGCTCTGCTAAGCTGAGCTGAAGCAAAGCAACTCATGGGATAGGTATGGCAACCTGTGGCTTTCTACACTCATCCCATGGACATATCTAAGACTATTTCTATTCCACGAAGTCCAGTTCTGTCTTATGTTTATTTTCATTAGCATTTTACAGGAAATAAACTTCCTATTTTTTTGCATAAGAATTTATTTAAATTAGAATTAATTAGATCAGCTAACTCAAATTATAAAATAAAAAACAGACTAATAAGAAAAAAATCCTGAATAGATAAGACTGAAAAATTGTATTTAGTGTTACAGAGTCTAAATAGGCTAGGGACAAATTTTTCTGTGTTTTTGCTTGTTTTTAAAACCCCTCTTGCAACTTAATCCACAAAAATTTATATGCAGATGTCATAGTGGAGTACAGGCTAAGTCTATTCTGCATTTCCACAGCTGTCCAATAACCTCCCATCCCACCAACAAAGCAACATCTCACTGAGACACTATGGTGTTCTTATTACTTTGTTTGTAAAAACAAGATCATCAAGTTTTGTAATATTCTTTATATAGAACACTAACTGCAAAATGCTGAGATTTGCTCTTGTAATAAGCTGGAGGATAATATACATCTGATTATCATCAACATAAGGTAATGTTTCTTCTCAGAACACTCTGCATCTAAGTAAGCCTGACTCATACTCTGATTTGCTTTCACGATTAATCTGAAAATTTCTTTCCTGAATTTTATTAATCCATGCAAACAAAATATCTCTGAATTAATAAGACTTATCTGAATACAAAGACAGCAAGATAAGGAACAAACGAAGTACTTCTAGATGACACTACAAGATAAGTTTCTATGTGCTTTCTCTCTGTGAAGCAAGTATGTTAAAACCTGCAGGAATAAAGCAAGTAAAAATAAAGCAGTATAATAAATCACAACACTTGTATCCCTATGAAAAATGGCTTGTGCCCCACACAAAATTGACTTTTGTGGTAATTTCATGAAAATCTGAATTGGTTTAGAAGAAATTAGAATTGAAGGATATAGGAACTGGGTAGGACAAAAAAACCCAGAACAAATTCAAGAACATCTAAATGACAATCACACCTTTCTGGCAGTAACCACGTAACACATAAATCTCCCAACTAGTAAAAATACTATATGATGAGACTTTGTAGATGAGACCAAAATATGATTAAGCTCATTAAAGTAAGAAGACAAAATAATGAAAAAAGGTGTGATCTTCTAGCATATTTTCCATCACAATCCTGTACACCTCATTTACTGCAATGCAAATGAGGGTTAAGCCTGTTCTAGAAAATATCACACTATTTTTTGCAATCACCTTATCTGACAGTGCTATTTTCATATTTAAAACCATACTGTAAAAAGAATCATACAATAAAAGTACAGTAAAAAAATCTCTTAGGAATGGAAAATTCAAAGTAACTCCAGCAATGACTTACCACATCAATATTAAGAGCAGACTCTGCTAGAGTTTTCTCTTTAGTTATCTGGCTGCACTAAAAGAACATCATTCTGCTTCAGACAAAAATTATCAATCACTAGTCAAAACCTCTTTGTTTTCCAGTAAGTCCTTTATCACTGTTTAGAATGTGTGTGTGTGAACAAACCAACCAAAATATTCCATTAAAAAAAACACATCAGTTCTTTACACCATTCCCCAAGTACCAGGTAAGTCACTTAAGACAAATCTACTTGGAAGTTTGTTCCCCAGTTCATCCAAGACCATTCTTTCCATCATATGCTAAAAATCTTTCCAAATCTTACCAGACTCTGTAATACATTAACTAATACATTATCCTTAGCATGTTTATACGTTCCTGTCATAGCCCTTATGAAGTAGCCCTTTGAATTTCAATAGACTCCCTTTTAAAAATATAAACTCTTGATTTGCT
Organism: Tapera naevia; assembly: GCA_033556795.1. Lineage (NCBI taxonomy): Eukaryota > Metazoa > Chordata > Aves > Cuculiformes > Neomorphidae > Tapera > Tapera naevia. The sequence continues at coordinate 6,718,356 of JAUMJJ010000172.1, read as the reverse complement.
AGCTCTAAATCTCCAGACTGTTTATGAACATGACTGCAAGGAACTCTCTGTCCTGGAGTAGTGAGAAGCTCTTTCTGAAGTTCCCTGTTACTAGGAAGCAAGCTCTCAGCATCCAAACACTGAGGTAGGTTTTAAAGAGGTTTGTTGACTTCAGTCAGCATGGGTTTCTTATCCTTATTATCACTATGCAGGCTCAGTTATCACTGCACTACCTTTTAACATAAACATGTATGGACTAGTTCTAAAACTTCAAACTGGGATTAATCCCCACACTTGAATTGAATGCAGTCAAGTAGAGCTGCTGTCCTGAAAGCTAATCTGGTGCAACATTGCACAATAAAGTCAAACATCATTTATATTCCTATTTAGAACATGCTAACTTAAGATATTTCTGAAGCAAAAGTTTAGGCTGTTCAAGATCAGTGAGCTCAGGTAAGTTAAAGATCCCAGTTCTGTGGCTGTATAACACCATGAGAAGTTTCCCTATGGGAAGAATGTGCACTCACAGCACAGAAGGCCAACCATGTTCTGGGCTTCATCAAAAGAAGCACAGTTTGCAGGTTGGGGAAGGTGATTCTCCCCCTCCATCCCGCTCTCATGAGACACCACACTAAGTATTGTGTCCAGCTCTGGCATTCCCGATGTAAGAAAGATACGGAACTTTTGGAGCAGATCCAGAGGAGGGCCATGAAGATGATCAGAGGAGTGGGGCACCTCTGCTATGAGGACAGGCTGAGAGAGTTGGGGTTGTTCAGACTGGAGAAGAGAAGGCTCCGGAGAGACCTTATAGCAACCTCCATACCTGAAGAGGGCCTGCAAGAAGGCTGGGGTGGGACACTTTACAAGAGCAAGTAGTGATAGGATAAGGGAGAACAGCTTTAAATGGGAAGGGGAAAGATTTAGATGAGACACTAGGAAGAAATTCTTCATGCTGAGAGTGGTAAGGCACTGGCACAGGTTGCCCAGGGAAGCTGTGGATGCCCCCTCTCTGGAAGTGTTCAAGGCCGGGTTGGATGGGGCCTTGAGCAGCCTGGTCTGGTGGGAGGTGTCTCTGCCCATGGCAGGGAGGCTGGAACTGGATGATCTTTAAGGTCCCTTCCAACCCAAACCATTCTATGATTCTATGATCATAACTTTTCTCTGCAAATATGTCAATCAGCTGCTTGTCTTTCAGTCACCTTAACACGACAGAAAGTTAGAGGAGCACAACCAAAGTAAGAGTGCTCATCTCTGAAGACTTTAAGATCTATTGATCAAGTGACTTACTATATGGTAAGGATGTGATTTCAAGTCCTTTATGAGTCTCCGAGGGTTGCTCTTCCCACAATCTGGGTGAAGGTCTGACATGGCATGGAAAAGAAGACAGCCACTTCCTCTCTGCCTGAGCCTTAGGCAAGGCTACACACAATCTAAGCAAGCCAGTTCTCACTAGTGGTGATGGTTATAAATAGCTATGAAATCTTGACAGAGTCTAACTGTAAAATAGGTGCTAAGCAGTCCAACTTTGTTAGGTCTTTACTATGTATGTGTGTATAGTGCCCCAGAAATTATAAATCAAGTGTAAGAGTCTACCAGGCCAGGTGCCATTCTGAGAATGTCTTATAGCATCATTTAAGCATTCCAGTCTCACAGTGAAGCTAATCTACAAAGAATTTAGAACAAACAAAATAAGAGTTAGATTTGAATCTTCTAGATTTCTTTCTCTGTTACTCTTTGCATAATCTTCTAAAGAATTTAAATAGCAGTTTCCCAAATGGCACCAAATATCTTTATCAATGAGAAGAATCGGTTTTGGGATGTCTTCATGGTAGATCATACTTGCTTGGATTCAATCTGAACACCTCGTCTAAATGCATACAGAAAGGAAAAATGAAACGCTTCTACAGATGAAAACTGGTGTAGCTTAGCTTCACTGTCAAATTTGTTGCAAAGTCACTGATGTCCAGATTGGTTATGCTGGTCTTTTAAGAGAAAAAAAAACATAAATAAAAATTAAATAGGAGCAATTAAGTGAAATTCATTTCCATATTAATCAGTTACACGAATTGACACACAATGTAAGGAAGTCACAGGGACTCTCGAAGGGCATGTGAGGAGTTTGTCACAACCTATCCATGATAGAATAATGATAATTCGTTCTTTTTCTTTTCATTTTTAGTGAAAAAGTTCTGTATGAGAATAAATGAAGTCCGATATTTCAATAGATGCCTATTTCTATACGTAAGGTTGTGACAGCTGTCACCAATTAGCTGTGAGATGCATACAAAAGTGATGGCAGCCATAGTAAGACTGACTCATCTGCTGTCATCTGTTTCCCATGTACATACATCTTCTTGCTATAATTAAGCTTTGTGTCACCATTACAATTTTACTCCCTGGTAAATGTCTTAACTTTGGGCTTATATTTGGAGAAGTTTTCTTTAAGTCACGCATTTAAGACTGACTTTATTTTGTATTTTTACTCAGCAATAGTTTATAATACAGTAAGTTTTAGTGTCACTGATACCTGGACTTCAATAAAGAGTTTCAATCAACTTAACTGGAGAAAGAGATAAATGAGGACTTCTCCACTTGAAAAAAGAGAAACTTTTCATAGACCATTTTATCCCTTTCACTTTCTTTAGATTAAGGAAGATGAATCTCTCTGATGAAATGTCTGTCCCTTCTTTTTTAAGTATGTAAGATCATCTGTCATTTTCAAGAGACATGACATTACTCAAACAAATAGACGAAAGTAGACGCTGACCATGAGAATGAAAAAGTGGAGTGAGACAGGGACATGTCAAAGGACAGATTCATAAATATTCCCTCTAAGCAAGGTTTAACTAGATTGGTCCTTAATGAGAAAGGAGTAGTTCCACATTTCATAATTGTGGCTGCTGTGCTGGCTTGCAATGACAGCACTGATCAGAGAGCTACGGCACTGTATGCTATTCCGTACAGCGAGCCTGCACAACTCCACCCTATAGTTGCTTCTTTTCCAATTGACATTCTAGATGCAGCAGATAAACTAATATAAAAATGTAATTCCTGTTTGCAGTTTCTAAAGTAGATTTTTTTTTATCCAGTGGCACTAAAGCAGTACAATGGTTTCATTATTTGTTCCATTTCACCTGTTTAACCTGATTTTTTCTTGCTTTTGAGCCTATCTCACTGTTTGCATGAAACCAACCCTGACCCCAATCCACAGATTTACTTTCATCAATATTAAACTACTAAGGGAACATTTGGATCCTGTAACGAGTTCCTGTTGTCCTACATTTAATCTGAACATTTTCCAGGAAGCTGGATGTCACCAGCTGGTATAGTCTTATTTGTCATGATAGTAATTACCCTCATCGGCGAGGACATCAAAAATCACTTTCAATCACACCAATCAAATATGAATCATGTCTAAGGTCTGACAGTATTTCAGCTGTGAAATATAAGAGAAGATATGACTGTTTATTTGCTAAAAATAACATAATAGTCTCTGCAACAACTGACAAATTAATCTGTTTTCTTTCCTAGTAAATTCCAGTGGGGTTATTTTCACTCCATCTATATCCTTCATCTCATTTACATGTTTTTTATTGTTTGTTTTGTGAAGCATAGTGTTGTTACTACTTCAAAATGGATACCCTGTATATTTGTGGAAGCAGCTATATTTCATTTAATATATTTCATTCAATATAATATGGAGTTTGTTATACATAAAAAGTATTTAAAAAGTGCAGTGGGATCCAGCCAGACAAGACAGCTGTGCTTTATGTTCCTCTGGAATGTAGGTAGCATAATGTCATGATAAATCATCACAACGGAGGAGAACAAAGTATGAGTGGAGAAGCCCATCCAACAAATATGGATTACTATGACAGTGGCAGCAGGGTATAAAACTGCAAAGTATCCACAAGGAGAATAATAGTACCCTCAATTTCGTGCAAAGGTTCTTCCTTCAGTGTTGGAACACAACCATTTCTCATTTTCCTGTATTTCTAAGGGGAAATATGAAAACAGGTAAAACATTCCCTGGCCACCAATTACAGTGTTGTGATGTTCAGGCCTCAATATCTAAGTTGCCTATAGTAGTTAAGACTAAATGGAGCTTTTATTCCCTTTCTCCTTCTTGCCTAAGTCTCTTTTAATTTAGGCAGTGCTAGTATTTTTCAGTTTTTCCCTTTCCTGTTTTTTTTATTTTGATCCTTTAAATTTAACTGCGTTTAAAATGCAATGGTTTAATTCTAGCAATGTTTCATATTTGTGTAGAAAACCCCAACCAAATAAAGAGATATCTGGAGGCATAAAAGTAATGTTTCTCCATGGAAGACAGCATGCTAACTAGGTGACAAAGCTGGTGGTGTATATAAATAACTCTTGTGAGAGTTAGCACAGCTGGCAGAGAAGCAAGAAACTATTTATTCTCAGCTCGTAGCTTGCAAATACCTGAAATTTCACAGATGTCATCTGAAAACAGCTAGGATTTCTCTCTGTAAAAGTTTGTAACTACATATTTGAAAAAGCTAACTCCCACACACCCCCCAAAAAACCCTAACAGTCCACTCACTGAAGGCTACATCTTTGTTCTCTGGCTCTCTGGAGGCCAGCCTGCGGGGTCTGGGAGGCAGGGATGGGCATGGCTCTTGGTGAGGATGCTGCCTGCCCCCAGCTCTTTGGCTGCAGGTCTCTGCAGGCAGGTTGTAGGGGAGCTGCAGAAAGCAGAGTGACAGTGTAACAACACCTCTGCAGATCTGTTGGCTGTTGTCACCCTTTCTTTACAGCCCTGTAGTTTCTGGGCACATACAGACCACCCCTGCAGCTAAACCTGGAAGAGAGATTCAGGGACTTGATTCTAAAAAGATTGCTTTATCTACGCAACTTGGGTTCCAGTGCTGATCTATTGAATGAATCATTGAAAGTAGCTATCACCACTCTGATGATGTTGTGCAGAAACATCTAGTTCTGCATCCAAGCTGCCTATCCTGTAGCATTTGCTATCTTAAAAGCAAAACTTCTGTTCAGATTGGAAAAAATATAAAAAATTAGCATTTAAAAAATTACTTTGACTTTCTTGTATTCAAGGATTAGTAGATACCACAGAAAATCTTTAAATCTTTAAATTTATAAGTGCTCTGTTTGAGATGTTTGTTTAATTAATTTTAATGATGAATTTATAAATATGTTAAATGAAAAAAAGTTAGAATGTAAACTTAAATATTGTATAATCATCACCATTATGATGTATTATAGCTGTGAAGGTGATTCTTGATTCCTAAATAATTTGATTATTCTAAGCTGATGTTTCACCTGCTTACTTTAACTGCTGAAACATAACTTTGTGTTACAGTCTTAGGCTAAAGAGATGGTTGCGGAATTGGCAGCAGTGCTCCCTTAACCACGTGCCACATCTATGATTTTTCACTCCAGTCACAAGAAAACACAGCCATTATTTAACTGATTCTCCTCGGTTCTTTAACTTGGCTGGAAGCTGAAAAGAAAACATTCAGGAGCTGCTTTAAGGAAACACCAAACATTATTTGCAGCTGGAAAAAACCCTCACATAAACTGTCATAACACTAAAGGAAGTTCTGTGAAAAATGCAAATGTAGTCACAGCACCAGATGGTATTGCTACTGAAATTTTCCTTATAGATCCCTTTTGAAGCCACACAAGAAGGCTGAGTAAATGGTTCAGGTGGGAGTCTGACCCCACCTTTATCAGCTGAATTCCTGAACCCAAACTTGTGCAAGTTCCAACTCAGTGACGCTGTGTAATGAGGCAAATGTCATCATGCTTGTGCCTGCTGGGTCACAGGATCTCTGTGCTCTGAGATCCCACGTCCTGGTGTGCAGGGAGGAATTCAACTTAAGGTTAGGATTCACCATGCTGCTGGGTTAGCATCCAAACTTGAACTTCAGTGGGATTGCCCATCCCTTCAGAAAGGCCTAATGCTCTAATGTTCTATAGTTAATGCTAAAATGCTGTGTAGAATACCTGCAAATTAAAAAAAATCTGTAGATACATTTTGAAATTCTGAGTTTATCTCTGCATATCCTATGGAACAGTGAGCTTTTATTGATAAATCTCTTATGGCTTTTATTGAATAGAAAAAAATCTCCCCCCAAATAGGCAACTAAATAAAATAAACTGGGATACACCTACAAGAAACTGCTATCAATATTTTTAAATTTATTTTAATGGGTAACTAGCTAAAAGAAACTGGCTTAGCTAGAATTGTTACAAATGAAACAACAGTTGAGCACCACAAAGCAATTAAAATAATCCAGTAAAACAATTCAGAAGTATTTAGTAGGGTAACATCTTGCATAGGACTTTAAGATTTGCAGATTTGCTATGTATGTTTTACCTAAAACAAACAGGCAAAATTGGTTATTAGTCACTGCAGTTTTGTGCAGGTTTGACAGGTTTGGAATTAATTCATAATTATGTGGTGCTTTCACATTATAATGCGGAATCAGCGTTGACATCTGCATGTCCATTAATCTTGCTTTATGTGCAATTATCTGTAAATTGGACACTGACAGCATTTGGCAAGCAGTAACTTCTTAAGATATCTCCAGGAAAAAATATTCAGGTTTTCTATCCGCATTTGATACTCACAGTCTGTTTTATAAATCTAATACATGTTTAGAGCTTGCTTTACTTTTGTTCTGTACCACCAGTCTTACTCACAGAGCATTTCACATGCAGATGCTTTTCAATTTATGGGATGCGTGTAAGCAAAAAATATGCATAAGGCCTTTCAGGTCTTGAGTGACTGATAAGAATGTAAGAAATACGGTAAGAAGGATATGAAAATTTATGTCACAATACATACTATTTTCTGTGGTACATTAATTGTTATTTAGTCATGGGAGGCAGAACAGTGTTTTTGACAAGTCTTTCATTTAATAAAGCGTGTGTGATCCTCATGCTAGGTCACAGCTCTTTAAAAAGACATCCAGATTGGTCAGGCATTACGTAGCTTGCTCAAACTGTGTGTGGAAATTTGCTGTGAAAGGATAGAGAGAGGTGAAACCCCAAGGGAAGGTCAAATGCTCACTGTAAGCATTATTTGTTAAGGGCAAACATAAACTGAAACAGCTTCAAAGGCATGACTTGGGCTATGCCTGGGTTTGTCTAGAATTTCCATCCTCTTCCTAACTCTAGTTTCCACGTCCCTTGTGCTGCTGCTGTGGAACAGGATGGGAAAATCTTGTTATTTTTTAATGCAGTATCTGCACAAAGGGACATTCTTTCTTGATGAATGAAGGGGCTCTTACAATAATTTATACAATCACACTTGGGTTTCCTAACGCTCATTCCTTTGTGAACTGCATCTCCAACATCGTCCTTTACATAGCAAAAGACAGAAAATAATTTAGTAAAAACTTTTGTGGAAATTACTCAGTAGTGAAAAGCATTGCTTTTGGCAGCAGACATAATACTTCCAGATATTCTTGAGTGTGTCATTCATTAGATTCTTGAACTGGAGGAAAATTTTAGATAAAATACTCATAAGGGGCAGGCTATAATTTTGGAGGCTATAATATAATATCTGCAGGATAATGCAAAGATAGCTGAAATATGCAGGCCACTTCTGTGCATACTCCTCTAGTATTACTTTGGCCAACAGCTCCATCTGTGGCAGTTTATTTGGAATCACAAGTGGCTCGTAACAAAGAGAATGACACACTGGAGATTAGTAGGTCCTTGCTCTTCCTCTATTGGTTTGGATAAGAGAAAGAGAATATTTTTAGGCTTAAAAATATACACAATTTGATGGATCAGGGACCAAACTCTCTTCCTTGGTTAGTTATTGAGATAGCCCCAAGCACTAAAACGCACAAAAGATCTTGTGCTCTTGGCAGCCTTGATGCAATGTATCATAACAGCAATGCTTGGGTTTAGAAAACTGTATTGGAAAGAACATGAGAACCTGAGAATTCGGCTTTTCTTTCCATGATAAATATATGCCAGAAGTTTATCTTAGCATCATGTTTTGGACCCTCACAACACAGAAGAGACTATCCATTATTTGAATCACACTATCAGCATACTAGATCTTTTCCCACAAGATACAGGGCAGTCAGTCTGTGCTTGGGTAGATATTTCATTTTTTAACTGAATTTTTTTTTTTTAATTATTATTTCGCAAGTAATTTATTGAAATTAAGCTAGAATAAACAGTATAGGGAGGCTGCAGGCTTTGGCTGCCTGATGGCTCTAAGTACTGGCAGTTCCTCCATGAAAGATAGTTCAAGTATTTAACTGTACGAGATGCCAATCGTCCAAATGGAATTTACTATTTGGCTCCTACAAGTAATGCATGAGACAGCATGTTCTCTAATGACATACTTTGTGCTGTAATAGATAAAAGCAGAGCCTGAGGTCTGGATTTTTTATTTCAAGTTGTGTGTGATTTTTGCAGGGGATACCACAAAAGAAGCAGTTTATTTCAGCCAGTGCATAAATCTGGATGGGGAAACTGCCACTACATAGAGCTATACGGGGAGAAGATTTTCATCTTGCAATTTAGTCAATACAGTTTTTGTTACTGTCACTAACACCACCGCTAATCCAATTCCATTACTGTATCGTCTGTCTCATGTCTGCACCAATGCTCTGTTAAGGCAAATCTTTCTGTCCAGCCAGCTGTCAGGCAGGCAGCACAGGCGGCCTCTTTCCTCTGCTGCAGTTGCCACAGCAAGACTTGTCCTGTGGTGTTGAAACCAAGAATATCTCTGCCTTAAAGCAAGAAATTTATTCTTTTATTCATACCACATTTTCATTATTGTGAAAAAATATGATTCATATCACCCTATGGCAACATGTAGACTTTAATATTAATGCCATTTTATTAAAAAAAAAAAATCCTCTAAACCAGAAAAGATTAAACTCAAGCTTGAATAAATACTAGTATCTGTCTGCAAGCTACATCAGTGCTCTTTTTCTCCCATTTTTTGACATCTTGTGAACATCTCCAGAAAGGTACAGAACATTTTCTCCCGAGCTAAAAGCCCCTCACATATATGGATGTAGTCTTTGAGAAATGTCTAGAGGTCTTGTAATTTCTCACTCACAAAGCTCCAAGCTGGCTGTATTACACAACCAGGTTTTACACAATAATTAGACAGTCACTCAGATCATTGGTTCTCAGTCCTTTTGCATCAGAAATTGATTCTTTTGTGAGATTCTGCCTGTTCTGCTGACTGATAAAAAAATGTGTATTCAAATTGGTTCTGCTTGTACAAACTATGACTGACAACACTGTGCGATTTGAGAACCGTAAGCCTTAGGTTATTTCTAGGTTCTTTTGAATCAGCACGAAACATGCTTCTGTGCTGAAACATCCAACCCTGTATTTTTAAGCTTTCATTTTATTCTTAGCAATCTTATCTCTGGAAGGCAGCATAACTGCAGCAATTGCACATCTCATTTCAGAACAATAAGAAACATTAATTTTCCATGTTAATGGCTTACTGGAAACTAGTTCACAGGGAATCAAGAGAGATATGAAGAACGAAAATAAAACTCAGCAACACCCAGTTACTCACCCGGGCTAGGCTAGTTCCAGAAGGAACTTTGTATGGGACATACTTCCTGTAGATATGCCCAACTCGAGAGCATGGAACATCAAACATGCCACCTCCACACATCCATACCTGAAAAAAGGATACAAAGCAAATGAAAGTATGATTCCTCAAAACAAATGGAACAATGGCACATTGTTCTGTACTGATCACTTCCATGGTCCTAGTTGTGGCCTTCTTGGTGTGCTGATATCTGGGACAAGATAATATGGCAGACTCTCCTACCTGGCATCTCACCATGCGAAAGCAAAGTATGCTTGAAATTAAATCATATAACATATTTAGAATATCTAGCATAGATCATCCTGCAACACAACCAAGATATTATTGTGTCTGTTGTATAAAATACACGTGACCAAAACTTCAAAAGAAGGTTATGGGAATAAAGCAAGCCATCAGTCAGAAGTAATTCTTTTTCCAAAGCACCTGCCTTACATTTTATTTTGAATAGTTAATACAGAGCTCAAGCACTAAGATGTTCTTCATTTTGTAAAAAAAAGGAACAAAAATCAATTTCTTTTTAATCAAATTTCCATAGGCAGAGAATGCCACTACACCTCATCATTACTGCTTTAATACTGAAACAGATGGAACTATCTTGAATGCACAGGTTTGCTTCAGGTCTGAGCAACCAAAATTCAGCCAACACTGATGGGAGTTGCAAATATTTGACAGCTCTAAAAATCAAGCTGTACCTTGATGGGCACTAAGTAAGGAATTCTTCACAATTCTTTACCAAGCATGACTTTGTTTAACTAAGTGTACATGAGAGCCAAGTTGTGTGTCGTGTTAGAGCAACTACGGCACTCATGCCAGTAACACCTATGGGCATCATGTTCTATGCCCTGGCAATGCAGAGCCAGCAAACTCCAGCATGGCTATTGGATGATGTACACAGCAGACTGACAACATTAATAACTTTCTGATTTAAAACCCAGCAATTTTACTTTGAAAATCAGGAAAATGGAAAACAACAAAACCACTCCAAGCAAGAGTCTTTTAAGTATCAGTATCCTAAAACCAACCACATAGTAAGAGTTTAAAATTAATTTAGAGTGAAAATATCAGTACTATAAAAATTATTCCCTAATCCTGCCAAAACAATTTTTTGTTTCCCACAGCTATTAGAACAGAATGGCTGCTATTCCACTTGTGGCCTCAACTTTCAGCCTTTAGACTGAAAACAAAAAATTCCCAACATCCTACCACCCAATTTAAAAGAAATCCACAACCAAGTTGGGAAAGACAAATGGATTGTACTGTCCACATCTCTTTATGTGGACATATATAAAGCTATTTCCTGAAACATCTCCATGAATCTGGATGAGATTTTAGGTCCATGCATTACATATATGAAGGAATTTTATGTGTATTTGATGCACTCTGGAGCAAAATGGCATGAAATAATTTTTTTAACTGAGGCTAAAGCAGAGCGGAACATAAATGAAATTTCACCAACAATTTCCATACAGAAAGAAATTAATCCAAAAGCTGATATGCTCTGAATTAAAAAAACAGGAACCAGATCCTTAAAAAAAACCCCAAAAAATATGTGATCACAACTTCTTGACATTCTGCATGAAGCCTCCAGAGACTAATGCGTACCTCTACACTTATTTTAGTGTAAATTTCTCATTCCATCCCTTTTGCCTTGACCACCAGTGGGATGTAGCTACTATATTTTTGAAATTACAGGAAAACAAAATAATCAATTTTGTTCATTTAAAACAATAGTGTAAATAAGCAGTGTGTGGCCTCTTTCGCTGTGCTTGCCCGTTTATGTTACAGTGGGTGTATCTACCTGGTCCTGGCAGTACGGCTATGGGCTTGGGACTAAATTTTAGTAATCTGAACACGCAGATGCTAAACAGTGCAGTATGGGATAACCTGGTGCTTGAGTGTGACTTAAAGCACTTGCTGAAGGTCAAATGCTGGAATTCAGCCTGAGAGACTGGCTGTGCTATTCATATTATGAATGAAGGAAACAGGGGGTTTAGAATGAAGGTTTAAGTTGCAAAGTGATTTAGGAAGCTGCATCTCATGGGTAATTTCTGTATTAGCCCTTACAGTCCCTTAGCTTTTAGCTATGGTATCCAGCTGACACCTGGTAACGAATGTCGCATTACAGGATATAGCCATGTATGCTGGCATAAGTGGTTAAGGAAGGTTTGAAACCACTGAAGGTGCGGCAAGATGACAAGATGCTTGGCTTTGTCCTGAAAATCCATGGACACCTGGGTGCAGCTGAGTGCCACTTGGGAAGCTGCTACTTATCACCTACCGATAGTTAACTCCTAACTAAGGCACAGCAGCTCTGGGTAGGTGCTCTGCTGCACGCCAGCTTCTCAGATAAGGAGATATTTCAAGTTAGTGGTGCAGGGTAATAAAGGCAGCTGGCCTGGCCATTGCTCTGCTGAAGCACATAGGTTAACTCAATCAAAAGTATTTCAGTACCTATCTCTGCGGTAAGGATATCCGGCCTGGTCTCCTAGCAAGCACAGCTCTTCTCAGAGAGGAACTTTTCTGGTAGGTTGGAAATGGAGACCTGCTTCTCCATGCCAAAATAGCTCACTGCAGCCCAGAGCAGTCTTACTATGCCATATAGACACAATCATTATTTTGTTTACAAAAATATTTTCTAAAATTTGCTTCTCAGAGAAAACCTTGAAATCATCACCTGTTTAATCCCATGTCACCTGATTCACTGGAAAATATCTTCATAAACATGCTGAACATGTTAAAATAAGGTGGGTACTGCCACTATTAAAATTACCTTTCTGTCTGTACTTTGTTTATAGGTTATGTCTTTTGCATCTTTTTTAAGAGGAAATCTCTCTGTGGCTGTCTTCAAACAACCCAGTGCACCAATGGAAGTGTACACCTATACTTATCATTTGTTCTTGGGTTTTTTTAAATTAAAGTGCTATTTCAAAGACTAGAAAAGATATTACAGCGATTAATTAAGATTTCTTAGCCTTTGAAGAGTGGACAGTGTAGCAGTTTGACTCAGATGAAGGCCAGCCACCAAACAAACTGAAAATATCAGAAAGCAGAAATCTGTATGTATAGGCCAGTATTACTTTAACTCAGACAACAGGAGCTGAAGTAGACATATATTGCATTTCCTTTAAAGCAGTAGGGTATCAGTAACACAAAAAAGAAAACAAAAAGAGAAAAGGAATTAGAAAAAAACCTGTCAGATGTGCTGAGGCAATAACAACTAGGAGGAAATAACACTTTGTGTAAGGCTTATATTTGATAGCTATAAAACTTGAAAATACTGTGCTGCACCTGAGGTGCGCTGTGTAGGGTAATTGAAATGAATCTTAGGCTGCCTTGAAGAACATTTAGCAGCTGTTCTTGTTTATCTTTTAGCTTCAGAATGATTTTAAAAGCATTTTTTATATTTTCATGGGAAGATCAATTCCGGCAACTTTGTCTTTAAAATGTGCATTTTTATGTCACCTACGCTAAATGCAAGAAATTGGAGAATGACATCTGTGTTAAATATTACAGACCTCCAGTGTACCATGAAAGGAATTCAGGTGGTGTGGGATATTTGGTGAAATGGTATCACAACATGAATGCCTCTCTGTTTATCCAAAGAGCAAGGAATGAAACTCTCAAGATTGCTGATTTCTCCTTACAAAAGCAATAAATCTGGTCTGCAGTTGAGGTATAAAAACCAAAGACAAAACCAAAACAATGCCATTTCAGCTGGGAAAGTTCAAAAGAGAAGTACTTTTTATGTCAACTATATATTAAATCACAATTTATCTTTATATAGCTCCTTTCAACAGAATATTCCAAACACTTTATAGGGATGGCTGAAAGCAAACAGCAAGCATTAATGCAAGCTTTAAAAGCGATTAGGCTGTGGTTATGTGGCTTTGCTCCTGACTGGAGCTTGGATGTTGCAGATGCTTTTTTTTTTTTTCTCTACTCTACAGCTCTTGTGGGATTTTGGATGAATCACCCTCTTTTGACATCACTTCTCTGTCTTTAAAATTGAATTCTGCTTGCTCTTGCAATTTTTCCTCCCCCTTCTTTACCCATCTAGTTTATAAGTGATCCAGCCCAGGGAATATCTGGAAAATGTAAATACTGTGCACACGAGAATTAGACTTCAATCCATATGCTACACTGTAACCATAATTACTGCAGTAAGAGACTTGTGAGTTTTAAGCAGTGGAGAATGTGCTGCTGTGGAACAGGAACACAAACATACAGAGAATTATGTAAAAGACTGAGGAGGATCGGAATGGATTTTGGATCAAGCTTCAAAACTAATTGAGAAATATACTGCTGATGACAGCCAGTAATAAGACAGACAACAGTGAGAGACACTGTAATGGATGGAAAAAAACAAACAGTAAACTGGCAGAAGAGGAATATAAAGCATGCCATGCAAAGCTCTCAGCTTGGTGCTCTAAGCATTGTGCAAGAAGGATAGACTACAAACAGGAGAAATGTATTACCACAATGTGGCTGAAAAAGCTGTAGAAAATAAGAATATAAAAACTTTATGGGATTTTTCAGTTACTCTTCCTGAAACATATGCCAAAAGAGAAGATTTAGCAGTTGCAGAAAAGGAAAAAGTAGAATACCTTCCAGTGATCTTTTCCATGTAGTGAGAATGTTCAGCTAAATGCAAGAAAATATTGAAAAAACAAGATCACTGCAAATCTGTAGTCAATGGGTTCACATTCAGCAAAACCACTTACTTGAGGTGCAGTGGGACTTCCTGTCAGTGATATTAAAACTGTATGTACTCTGTAAACTGGGAAATGATGACAGTGGATATTTCAGCAATACTCACTGCACCTCTAAAATGTTGAGAAAAGTGGTAATACTCCATGTTTGTCAGTTCTTCATACAGGTTTCAACTGCATTGACAAGTGGTAATGCTCCTGCACTGCCTATTCTCCTGCCAAGATTGCCAGCAGCAGAGGGAATGAATAATGATGATGATAAAGAAAGGAATTAATGAACTTGGAGGTGTGTATTGGAAAACAGAGATGAAGAGAATCTGGAAGATACATTGGCATGGATAAGAATAAACCCCTAGATATAGTTGACTAGCTAGGGTAGCACCATCAGCATTTTTGTTAAGGTATGATTTATGCTACCTGAGGAACCTCCAGTGTAAAGGATCTTCAGCAGACACAGGAAATGAGTATCTTTCACTGTTCTATATTTTGGGGATTACTACATAAACTATGCCTTTCTAACAGATTTAAATTTAGGACTTCCTAAACACAGGCTTCCCAAGTTATTGAGGAGAAATAATACTTAATCGGGTCAATTCCAGTACTTTGTCAGCTTTCACAAGTCTAGCACACACTGACAGTATCTTCAGAAAGATACCATACATCTTTTTAATTAAAAAATTGATCCTGGGGTTATGCTGCCAAAAATTTAAATGCAGCACATTATTTCTTATGTAAAAATTAATTTAAGAAACTATTTAATGAAGAAGTCATATTTTAAGACACCTCATCGTCCATTAAATGCAGATCAAAAGCACATCTCTGATTTGGAACAGCAATTAATCAGCATGGCACCCAGTGCTACGCTTGCTGCTGTCCTCTGCAGCAATGTTTCCAAGCAAGAAGAGAACAAAAGAGAAATATGTGGGTTTTTTTAGTTGAGGAAATAAAGCTCAAGCAAATTTTTAAACAGCAACTTTTTTTTTTTTTTTAAAAACATCTGTCCCCATGTTCCTTGCAACTCAGCACCTGGGATAGTCATGCCTGACGTTTGAGGAAGTCTCCTTTCCTGCTATGGCACAATTCCAAATGTCATAGAAGCATTATAAAGTGCACCATATTTTGGAGAAACTTATTGAATTATCTTGCAGTTAATTTAGATTCACTGCAGACTCACTCTCTGTAGTATCTTTCTTTTTCCATTGAACACCTTTCCCCTCCAAACACTCATGAACATATATTTTTGTTCACACTACCCACCTTCTGTCCCTGTAAAGTGAGATAGTGCACCACCCCTCATAGAAAAGGCTTCTGCTTAGGACCATGCTCTGTATTGAAGCCTGGTGCCTCTCACTACAGGTCACATATAGTGAAACAGCCAGAAAGAAACATCAAAATCAACACTTTCCCTCCAAGTTTCCCAACCTGAGTGCCTTTCTTAAATCTGTTTCGACCTCTTCTTGTCAAGAACTGCTGTCTGACACCCCAGGCAACCACTAGTCCTGCTAATCTAATTTTTAATCAGTCCTTGAACTCTTTCTTAGACTCTTGAACTCATAAAGCAACATGGCTTTGCTATTATTACTGATTTCTTTGAGGTTGCGTGATAGCCCTTGACCCAGCACCAGACTTTAATTCACTGCATTCTAGGGTTTGCAAAGCACAGCAGATTACAGTGAGCAGAGCAAAGCAGCTGATATTAAGCTCGTGATGAAGCAGATAATTCCTAAAGTCAGAAGAATTTAGACAAACTATGTTATTGAGTCTTGACTAGTGCAGATCTAGCCACCATACTTTTCTGGAAGGTCCAGTTTCTCCGACTCTCTAAGCCCACACTTTGCACTCATGGCTTCCCAGCTGCTTTGTCACAAACGCTCCTGTAACATGAGTAGGCGACTGTGGATGTCTCTGGTACAGTAACGCAGAGGCTTTCGGTCAAGAAGATGCTTTATTTAGTAGGATATTGATTATCAAGTGATCTTTCCCCCTGACATACAAAAGTTTCTGTGGGGTGAAGTTTAATTCCAACATACAGGAAATTCTTCAAATAAAGGCTACAGAACATCCAAATACTGTTTCTTAAACAGGATTCCACATTTGCCACCAGTGAATTTGGATGTATAAACACGATATTTATCAAAAATCTAACTTAACATACTTGTAAGATTACCTTTACATTAAAATGTTAGTGACGCTAATTAGAGACACATGCCACAGCTTGTCTATTCTATGGTACCTCAACTTGTTGTTAAAATACTAAGCAGAAGAGTTACAGTAGTCTCTTGATCTATAGAGTTTAAAATGTATCACCGAGGACCTCAAACTACCTGCAAACACTTCTTACTCCAGCTCACAGAGCAGGGCAACTTGTTCAAGGTGAACCAGACACGACTTCATTTTAGGGAGCACACGACAGCTTTCGCTCTGACATGTGACCCTTCATCACTACATCCCTGTATTGGAATTAGCCACGATGATACCCAGCTTGACACTGGGAAGGCCACGTCATCTGCATGGACTCTCTTTATAGTAGCAAGATTTTTTTACTTATTTACCATTATACAGCAGCTTTTGTACAAATGAATCTTAAAGTTAAAAACAAGACCATAATAGGAATTTACTTATTACTGAGGTTAACGATCAGCCTGAAACAGACTTCTACAGCTGCTTTTTATAACTTTTTAACGAAAACCAGTCATGACTTTACAAAATATTAAGAATTAATGGAATCACAGAAGAAATGAATGATAATAGCTAAATGTCTGGTGGTTAGACATGTTCTTGAGGCAGGATACTCTGAGCAATTATTTGCCAAGAAAAATACCATAAATATGACACATGGCATCAACACAGGGCATCCATCCTACAATACTTCCACAGGCCAAATGTGGACACTCTCAGGAAAGACACACCCATTCAAGCAGCTGAGAAAACTGAACCAGGTTGGTCAACTACCATTTTCATTGACTTTGTGAATAACAGAGAGATGGCAAGTCCACCATCTTCCCAAGCTTTGTGAATGACGTTGTAAAGTTAAACTGTCTGGCTAACTTGTCCTCATTTAAATAAGTTTTAAGATGACTGAATCTATAACTACAGTACAAACTGCTGAAACAGAAATCTCCCTCCTGCTGCCATATTTTTTCTCTTTTTTTTGTCATTGCCAATAAATCAGCAGTCTTCTTTTAAAAATTTACATCTGTTGAATTATTCCAGCTGAAAGTTTTTCCTATTTGGCAATGATATCTAAAGAGTATTTTTTTCTTCCTTTAACACTAATAAGAAAGAGCAGAGACCCTAAGGTCAGTATATACTAATGAGATGAATCAGGAGATATGGCTGAAATGAGACCCAGTGTGACACAGCTGCCTCCAAAAAAAATCGATCGCTTGAGCAAAACACACTGGGACAATCTAGTACCTCGATTTCCAGTGCTGTTACCATGGTTTCTATACAAAGACTGGAGCATTGCAAGCACTCGTATGTTCTTTGTGATGACAAATAAAAGGAATATTTGAAAGAGGATAATAAAATCTTGGGTGATCTATCAGAGACTGTTGCGACAGCTACTAGTGACTACTTATATCTGCCTCTGAAACAACCTAAAGGGGCAGAAGGTAAATCAATATATTCTAAATACACTGTCTAGCTGTTGGGTTTTCCCTGTCTTCTGGCTTTATTTTCCTGGGGTATAACAATGATTCGGAGAAACATGAGAGTAGCACAGCTAAAACAAACCGCTTTGCCGTTCTTGATAACTCCTGTAAGGACAGTCTGACAGTCCAGTGTCAGGTCACGCTGTATGTTTTGTTCAACAGAACAGCCTCAGCTCTGTTGTCTTAATCTCTGTTGAAACTCAGATGCAGCACAATGTACGATATTAGTCACGGCTGACATACTGAATTTATTTACTGAGCTTTACACTGTCAGAGTTCAGAAGTAGGTTGGAAAGATCCTGAAGCTAGATGTGAATTCTAATTTCAGATCCAAGCTTTATCCAAATACGCTTGACTCAATTCATCTTTGTCAGGAAATTCTATCAAGTCATTGAAAATCTTTGCATAGAGTTCTTACATCTTTTTGTATACTGAAACATAATAAAGTTAATTTTCAAAAGTAGACATCTTAGTCCTCATCAAACTAACACAAATACCTATTTTACATGTGGAAAGTAACAAAGACTTTCAACAGAACACATAAAAGCCAAGTAACTGATTGGAATCCACATGTTGGCATAGGATATGAGGATATACCATGGCTGGTTGTACATAACCTGATCACTTGAGAACTTCCCATGTGTTTTGTCACTACAATTATTCAAATGCAACTGCAAAATCATCTGATTTTGAAAATTTGGCTAGTAGGTACCAGCTCATAGCAGCTGAGCTGATTTAGTAGTTTACTGTTACTGGAAAGGGTTCCTTCTTTCTACAACTTTCTCTTACCATTTCTACTCATTTCCCCGAGCAGACTCCAGGGGAGCCTACCCCTAGAGATGATTAACCTTGTTGAGCTGGGCAGAGGATGATGCAATTATCGTTTTTTCTGGATTAGTTGTCTCTTGGTTTATTGAACTGAGCTCTACTCTTGAGCATGAATTAAATGCAGCATCTGAGACAAGGTAAGTGGAGAAGACTTCAGAAAAAGAACAAGGTAGAACCTCTTTCATGGTGGTAAGATACTAGATTTTCAGAGGCAACTGCACTCAGTGTAATTTTTGTATGGCTGGAGCATATGTTTATGGCATAGTTTTCTGTAAAATTAGTGGAAATTCCGAATGGAAAAAAATAGCATTGTATGAAATTAATTTTAGTTAAAAGACAAAAGCCAGTATGAATGAAATCATTATGATCACAAAGAATATGAGAAGTGAAAATCCAGAGTTGTAAGACTGAGTCTTGTGCCAAACAAGTAAGGAAATATCGTGTAAGGTGACTTCATGATTTACCTTAAAGGAGATTTCATACTGTTCTCCTCCCCATATTTCTAATCCTGGATCATAGCCTCCCAGCTCCCAAAACCATTTCCGGTTAACAGCAAATAAACCTCCAGCCATTACAGGAGACCTGAAAGATACATAAAACAAACTGTGAATTACAGGAACCATAATATCATGCTTAAAAAAACTGAGAAGTTTAGCAATGTACAAGGACAAGCAATAATGAAGATATTTGGACAATGTGTGTTTGTGTGAATGTAGGTGGTCTGGCTTCCACAATTGGAAAGCTATGGAAGGCATACACAATGGGTACTGTAAACAAACAACATTTACCTTTATTCTCTCCCAAACGGATTCTAGATGAGAAACAGGCAATGTGATAGACATGTAAATAGGTACAGAGCAGGTAGACAGTCATACACACACTCCTGATCTTTTTTTAAAAAAAATCTTATTACTAAATAAACCCATATAACAGAGAAACAAAGGAACTCTGAAAATTTGATGATGTTTAATGTAGTTTCAGTACTCCATGTGAAGTAACTCACATTTGAAAGTCAGCAAAACTCTTCAATTCATGTCAGTATCATAGGTGTGGGCAAGAGCAAGACAGAGAGGTGACAGCAAACGGCTACAGAGCACCTGTTGGGAGCTAAACATTTGCATTTCTACAACAGCGTTTGAAACTCCTAAACTCTGTCATATAGTGGTAATTTAACTCATAGGCAAATAATTTGCTATGTTTCCCATGTTTCCATTTATTCCATGAATAAACAAGTGAATTTACTTGGATTAATCCAGATTATTCCACAGACAATACAGAAAACACATTAGATATTTAAATTTAGTGTTAGAGAATATTCATGAAAAGTGCATTTTAAATTTGTAAGGAGGATTTTTTTACTGGAAAGTAAAGTTTTTTCCTACTACCAAGAATACCATGTTTCTAATGCAGTAAATACATTGACAGCTCTCAGGATTTAAATGTTGCTCACTGATTCCTTGAAGTTGTGGTAGAAGGGCAATAAAAGGGATCCACACTGAACAGTGAGGAGATAACAGGTTGAAGGAAGTCCAGTCCAGCTGTTCAGCTCAATCAATGCAGGTCAACACTCACATGAGTTTTAGAGCAAGAGGCTAGAGGGAATACATTCTTCTTGTGGCTTGTCAGTAAGAGAAAAGGCACATAACTCTCCTTACGTAAGAGAGATCAGGCAGTGCCTCCTTATCAGAAAATAGACATGGAACTGGATTCTATGCCATGTGCTCTGTACCACTGCAGCCCCTAGGAGAAAATGATCCCGTCTATGGGCATTTTTGGTCTGAATCAGTATTGGTGGTTTCTTTGAGGCAATGGAAGCAGATGGTACCATCCCTTAAGAACTGAGTGGGAAATAAAGACTTCATCCTTTGCCACTGATTTAGAGATCTGGCAGTGAACTTAGGACTGGTGGGTATCACAGGAATCCATGCATAAGTTAGAAGTTTATTAGAGAAGTCAACAAGTTAATGGAAAAACATTCTGTCATATTTTTTTTGTCTTAACATCTTTTAAATTGCTATCCTTTATTCAAGCCAGCGAAGAAGATATAATAGCAAGCAGACAGCTGATTGGCCTCTGCCACCTTTTGGATGCCAGTGAATCCCCACATGCGTGAATGTTAGAAAATGATCCTCTCAGCTGCATTCATGGTAATGAAGAACATTACAGATATTTTATCTTTCACTTCTATAAGACAGTTTTTTAAAAAAACATATATATGAAAGTTTAGATTACATCTTATCTTAAACTACCTGTTTTCATGACTAGGTAGCTCTGTTTTTAACAGACTAATTCTATTTTTAATTAGAGATTATATTTTTAATAACATGTAGAAGCTTTGTGAAACAAAGCTGCGAAACTGGCAAGGCCGTGCACTGTAACATACACTGAATGCTTTTTACTTTTATTGACTTTTCATACCTCAAATATTGACTGTTCTTTCCACATATGAATAAATTCAATGGAGATTTTATTAGATGCCTTTCACACGGGATTCTAACTACTACAATACATTTTCAATTTCTACTGAAGTAAATCTAATTACCACATGCCCTTTGCCACTTCAGGTTCTAAGTAATAAAAACACAATGTCCTTTTATAAAGTTGAACTTGTATGGAGAATGCATCTTTACTGGCAGAAGAAGTGATGTCCCAGAAAACACTGGGGAAATGCAAGCTTTCTCTGATTCTCTTAGGTATAGTATCTTTCCTGAATATTTCTCTTGACATGGTCAACCGCCTATGAAAGACAATCCCTGCAAATATATCCAAAGGAAAATGAAACAATCATTTTCCACAAGACTTTAAATTGCAAAATAATTGGCAGATACTTACAAATGATACTTTGTAACTAATCTGTTGATTTTTTTTTCCAGTAGTAATACTCAGTAAAGAAACCCTTTGTTAGTTAAAGGCTAGTTCATAAAAGTTCAGAACATCTATTACAATTAGCAAAGCTCCCAAACAATGACTGGAACAGCAGCGAACTCTTGTTTCTTGCACTTAAAAAAAAGAAGATATTTCATGCAATGCTGCTCCACTCTTTTTAGTTCACAACATGTTCTGACATTTGTTGCTTTGCAGAAGGAGATATGGAGAGGATAAACAAGATGGCTTTTTGGTTTTCATTGGAGTGGGATGAGCAATAAGCTGTGTGAACCTGACTGTTTGGCCCAGGATATTTATTCCACTCCATGCTCACACAACAAGCAGCTGTTGCTGAACAGGCCTTAAATTGTCTCCAAGATATGAAGACAAGAGTTGAGTCCTACAATCACGACTGACATGAAAAATCCTTTTGTAGTCAATAGGATCACTCACACAAATAAGAACTGCCCCGAGCCCAAAGGGGAAGAATTAATCTCTTGCTTAATGGCTTCTGTAGAGAAATGGCACGTACAAAGCTATGTTTGTAGAAGTACGTTTTCATGATATGCCCTACTCAGACACTAGCACAGACTTGAACTGCTGTAGGATAATATTATGTGAGTAATTATAGGGGGAAGTTGTAAAATACTTATAGTCAAAAAAAGAAAAAGCCTCCCAAAAATCAGAAAAGCTGGAAAGGATAAGGTTGCTAGACTTAAAAATAGTTAGAAAAAACCAGAACAATATTGCAAGTAAATGTAATTTCATCCAAAAACGGCCCAAGAGGTCACAGACTCCAGCACTGAGACAGAAATAGAGTCTGATTTAGTGTGACTGCAGAAGAAAAACCCACCCCGACACAAGCCAGAATTTTGCAACTTCTCGTAATTTACATGCAGAGGAAGAAAAAAGGTCATCTATGAATTTTCAAGGTAAGAGAAAGACTTAAAAGGAGAGTGAAGTTACTTGCATTAAAAATGAATGTGTTACACTGCAAACAAATGAACTGCGTAACATGGCTTGGACTCATTACATTGAAAGAGTGATATATAAGAGCTTTGACAGACTTCAGAAAGACACTTGCGAAAGCCCCTGTGCTAGATGATGTGTGCAGTGGTCACACTGATGGTCAGACTGAGGGGTGCCCAATGACGCACCTATTTAGTATCATAAGTCAACAGGTGAATGTAGGTTTGTGTGATCTATTATTCAGCATAAAGAAAATATTACACTGTGCATTGCTCATCATTGAATTGAGATGATGCTTTGGGGTGCTTTGGGAAGGGCTGATAGGGATCACCTGCCCAGATGAGCTGAAATTTGGCCATTATAACCACATCCAGTGAACGGCATACTGCACTACACCTCTATTTACATAATCCAAACTGATTAAAGGCTCTATGCTGAGCCGCTGAACAGGAACAGATGACTGCCAAAAAGATGTGTCCACCTCATGCAGGATACGTTAGAAAAACTGACCTTCAGTGTCAAACCAACTGGCACATAGTACAAAAACTGGAGTAAAAGTCAGCCTGCAGCAGGAGTCAGAGCTGGCTCCTCTTGATGTTGTGGGGTTGTGAATGTGATAGATGAGGAGGAAAGGGACCGTGTTGCTGCTGGCACAGTGACAGTCCCAGAAATGACTGGTGACCTACTGAGTGCAGCTTTGAGCTGGCCTTGTGCTCTTTTTATAGTGAATTTCAAAGTCTTGTCAATCAAGGAGCATGCCCCTACACCCTAGTGCTACCACATGAAGGCAGGCACCTCAGAAGTGTGAATAAATTTAAATACCTTCTTTCAGTGGTTACTGCTTCTGGTGCTCTCTGCAGTGATTCCTGACACTGCATGGAAGCTTCTTAAAGCAAACAGCAGAAGCTGATGCTAATCTTAGATAATAAAGATTCTAATAAAATTAAAAATTAAAATTTATGTATGTGTAATATTAGAGACAGATTTGGTCACTCACACAAAGAAAAGTGAATCCAGATATAAAATAAAATGAAATTAGGATGAATTGATCAAATGGCAAGGAAATTATATATGCTAATAAAATAAATGACCAAAATATGAATTAAAGGTTGCTCCAGCTAAAGACAAATTGAGGGACAGAATCTATACCGGCCATAGAAAAAGCCGTTGTTATATATGAATGAAAATGATTTTTTCAAGAAGTAAAATAAAAACTGGAATCTTTAATATACTTAACTCCTTAACCAAATATATTTTAAAACATATTTTTAAATGTATTGATTTTTAAAACATTTAATATTTCTGTAAGGCAATCAAAATTTAAAAAGTAAAACCTGTACCTCTGACATTAGACTTTTTCGTCCTCAAGAACAAGTGTCCAGTCTTCTGAATAACTCTTCCCCTTGATGAATTTGTGCCCCTATCTGCACCAAATGACCTTATACTTTTTGCAAACCACTGCATTCCTGATTTCTATACCATTATCTCCTTAGAGTATAGAAATGGTATTTTAAAATATATGCAGATCAACTGTTAATGGGTCTGTCTAAAAGCTGATCTGGTCCCCATAAAAAACTGCCTCCATCTCAGCAGTTAATTCACTGTACATTCAAGGCTGTCACCACAGTACACTGTAAATTGCAAGATGATTTTTTCCTGTGTTAATGTATGTAACTCTGAAGTACTAATTACCTGTGCAATTTTCACAAGCAAACTGAAGCTACTCACACAAATTCTAATTTGTACAAGCTATGTCCAGCTGTGCAGACTCTTTCTATATATTCAGTTGGCTTCAGTACCCGCATTCTCTTATTCAACCGTAGTATAATTTTATTGTCAATCTTAAGCTGTTAGGATATTCTTATGTTAATTTTTTTGCAATATCTTTCTAATGAGTTATTTGCAAAATCCATCACATGTTGATAAATTTAATATAGATTCATACTGTCTCCATCTTACCTACAATAAATCAATAAACACCCATGTATATGCATGCACGTTTCATACATTTCTACTCACTGGCATCCAGTCAACTATTTTACAAGTGATAATTAAGTTGTGAGATATCTGTCCTTTATGAGACATAACACTAAAATTTCAGCCATTTTTATTTCTGTGCTAAGTGTTCTCCTAACTTTTTTTCCCAAAACAAGCTGTAAAGCAGTCAAAACTAAAAGAGCACTCATCCACAGGCTAGTGCAAAATGACTGACTTTGCAATGATAAATATCGTGCTTTTTAAGCAGTTCCATTTAAACTCTAGTCCATGTTGACAAGGAAATCATTCCTTTTTCCAGAGCAGAGTTGCATTCAGATTTAGCAGAGTTACATTATGTTTTAACTTAAGGTAACATTTCTCCTGGACAACTCAAACCTGTGAAATGCTAATGTAGCAGAAGAGTGGGTATGTACCCAACTGTACCCACTAGTGATAGGAGCTGCTCGTGATAGGTTGTGACAAAGTCACACAAGCTTTTCCTGACTCTCTGCTACTCCCCAGCACACAAGATATTATTACGCAGGATGGAGATCAAAGCTTATTTACTTTTAATTGCACTCTTGTAGCCTGCATATCCCCACATAATCAACAATGCAATGAGGCCACATGTTGACGTCAAATGTGGCAAATTATTCTTGATCAGCAGAGTTCAAAATGTTTTGGCAAAAATTTGCATTCTTATATAATGACTGTTGTTGGAGATTATGTCCAGTTAGTTTAATTACATGAAACCTGTAAACGGCATTACGTATGTTTTAGTCACTTGAATCGTACAAGCATAATTTTTTCGGCATTTAAGCAAATATTCCACCAAGTATGAAAAAGAAAGAAAAAAGCATCAGACTTAGTTTCTATCAGTTCAAATCCTCACTGTGCTGAAACACATAGCTATCAAGCTGTATTACTTAACTCCCAAATCCATATAAAACTACATTTCAGTATTTACCTAGACTTCTCCTTGGGAAACATCAAGATAAAATCTCATTCTTCTCAAATGAACAGACAGAAAGTAAGCTGTAGAGGTTCACCCACAAAGAAAGTTCTGAAAGCACCTGAAGTTCAGTTTATAAAAATTTGAACTATGATTTCATCACATAGCTTCTCTGCATATTTTTCTTAGCTCATTGATAAACTTCATTGAAAAAATCATATTGTAAAAAATTGATGAGCCCTTATGTGAGTAATGATGCTGAGGCCCATTTATCCTTCCCTCCCATATTTAGAAAATTAATGAAGCTGTAGAAGCGGTGAGTCAGTTGGGCAGACTTGGAAGACTTTGAAGAGAAGGGTTCCCCTTCTCATAATTCCCTCTTACAATGCAAGGGAAGTCTATCTAAATTATTGCTAAAGGAGATCTACTGGACTCAAACTAAGGAGGTGGGTAAGCAGGAATTATCATCCTGAAGCTAAAAGAAAATGAAAGCTTCTGGAAATGTCCCACAAGCAAAGGTGTTCAGAAGAACAAAACTGAGGAGCAAAGTAACAGCGGGAATATTATGCTCCAAGTTCTACTAGAGAGGAGTCAAATACATGAGCAGTCTTACAAGGCTGAGGCCTCAGCACAGTAGAAGCAAGACAGGACCTGAGAGTAGCACTTTGGTTGACCCACATTCATGTCCTGAGCCAGAATGGACCTTGGACATGGAGAATTCAATTCCAGCAACCCCCCTCTTCAGCCCATTTGTAGGAAGTGAGTAAGAACTGTTGAAAAAAAAAAAACAAACCAACCTTGAAGCAAAATTGGACACAACTCTGTCTATTTGTAGTATCATTTCATATTGACAGGTATCATTTCCATTCTAGTCAAAGTTGTCCCTTGAAAATAAAATATTTGAAAATTAAACGTAAACATAATGATCAATCAGATCAACTGTCTCTAAAGCAGGAACTTACTTGAGCCCTCCCGGCTTTTGCTAAGCTTCAGTTTGAAGCAAATCTAAAACTAAACACAAAAAGATCAATTTTCTTTCTAAAAAGGATATGTTCTTTCTCAACTTGTCTAGATTCTCAGTTATACTAAATTCTGCATAAAAAAGTAACCCAAGGTCAAAATTCAAACAGGTAAGTAGTGTTTTGCACAGACTAGGAATTTTGGAAGTGGAGGAAGTCACCATGTTTCTGGTTCTTGTGAAAATCCAATCATTCTTACTACGAAAGCACAATGTTCATCCTATGATAATATTTTCTCTCTGCGTTATTTTGAAATATGAGGCTGGAGTTACAAGGCAATGCCAATATCCTCTCCTGAGTGTACATATTACTTTTAAATAGGAAAAATTTGTTTACGCTAACGAGATAGCTATGTCTATGGAAAGCAACACTTAGGTAAACTGACATCTCGTTTGAAATTAAACTTCTATTTTCAAATAAGAAACAAAACTAGAATAACATTTTAAGATTATTCATCCTAGTTGCCCATCACCACCTCCCAAGCATTAGGGAATAACAACAGTTCATTAAATCCCATCCCTACCTTTAAAGATGTTCTCCCAGGATATATGGGAGCAGTAGCTGCGTAGAATTACTATTCAATTACAATGCTGTCATTCCCTCTTTAGATGTAGAGGTACATAGCAGAAAACTATTCTCCTTTTGCAGTGCTTACTTTTGCTTTATTAATTTACTTAAGCTCAGTATAGCACCAAAAGCAAAGTTTAAATTAAGAGAAATTTTTTAATTTCATTACAGGTGATAAATAATTCCTCTTAAAACATAGCCACTGGCCTGAACATAGGGTTTGATTTCCAAAATAGTCCTTTAATTCAGACCTTGTCCGACCATGAAAGATTCCTAGATAAATCACAGTAAGAAATCTAATTGTTTAGCAGTCCACTTTTAAAAGTTACAGGTGATCCTGATTAACTTATTCTGATTACTATACCTTAATGACTCTGATTTCTATAATTCTAAAACATTACGTACCTTTGTAGATGAAAGTAGATTTAAAGGCACCACCAGAAAAACAGCTTTTCACATAATGTGTAAAAGTGAATTTCCAACTAAGGATTACAAACTGCTCCAGGAACAGCCTTTTATATGCTCTTGACACCTTCCAGCAAAATCTCAGATGTGGACTGAGCCTGCTGGCCCGTGGATTGCCCAACCATGGTGTCTGCCCAGCAGGCAGGACCTGTGTGGTTGTGTCCACCTGGCCTGCAGCCTCTCCTCTGCCATGTGCGCTCCAGAGGGGCTGGTAAAACAGCTGCTTGGGGTGTTTTGTGGATGCCAGGTGAAGAAAAGGGGTCATTCCAATAACTGTACTACATGCTACTGTACAGTACCATTCGCATATTTGCAAAAGCTGGAAAACTCCCCAAAAAGACAAGAAGACAGTTGAATTACCATCATCACCATAAACTCCACACGAAATAGAAGGCTTTTTTTCTGGCCCTCCTGCAGTATTTCTGGCTGAAGCCTTATTTGTGCAACACTGAATAAGTAAGATGGGCAAATGTGGAGAGCTAGTATTGAAGTACGGTAAGGAAATGGCAACGGGAGTTTCAGTTCACTCCACTGTTCACATGTGAGATCAATCTTAATAGTTACTGAAGGCTATTCCAGAACATTTCTGAGTTGCAAAGCTTAAAGAAAGAAGAAGCATAGTTACAATAACTTGATGCTGATTTTTTTATCAAAGTATTCTAAAATACTGCTGCCTGGCATGCTGAGGGAATCGGCCTTTCTTCAGGCTCCCTCAAACTACCCACAGTGACTCCTGATTCAAGCAGACAGAGCCCTCACACTTTGCTGTGTGCATGAGACGCAGTTAATGATACGGCCTGTGATCTGCCATGGAGCTGAGGATGTGTATGCATATTATTCCTTTGATCAGTTCTTCAGAAGTACTGTCAGCACCTGCCCCGGCTCTACCCTATGCACACACACTGCTTCAAACTCAAGGCAGGAAATGGGGACAAAAGGTAATTTTAATATTTCATTTGTATCTGTCTTTGGATGTTAATGCAGAAGCTTGAAATGATTACATGCTGACAGGGAAGACAACTGCAGCCTGTGTAGCCGTGCCATTGCTAGAAAAAGCAGGTCAATCATTTGCCAATGGTGAACAATTTTAAGAATGTTATCATTAAGTTATGAGACAGCAGAAAAAAATTATGCCTGAAGAGGCAAATACGCATCCAAAAGTATTCTGGGATCCTGGCAATGTGCTTCTAGATCCATCGCTGCTATTTATTAAAGCTCTATAATTTGCTATGTTACCCTGCTATGGAGGGTAATGCACTTAACTACAACCAAATGAGATTGCTCCTTGTTTGCACCAGAGCCACACCATTATTTCTTGCAAAAACTGTGAAACACTGCAAGCAGTTTTTCAAAAATGGAACTGGTAGAAAAACACTGGAAAGCAGTTCATAATGAAAGAGGAAGGAGCTGAAAACCAATGAGGTTGAGCACTTCATTGTGCCACAATGGTTTCTACTTATTAATTCAATATTGGAAAGATGGGAAGGCAGGGCTGTGGAAACCCAGGGAAATGAACCTTCCTGTTTTATCATCACAGTAAATCACAATTTAAAAAAAATCTGCATTTGATAATATAAATACAATGAAAGTCTGGTCTAGGGATAGCTATCCACATTTGCATAAGCTCATTCACTGTGTACTAAAACTGCATGGAAATACTTCTTAATAATAATGAGCCAGAGAAAAAACGCATCTACAGTGTGATCTATGGGAGATTATTGTTTTTGAGGTTTTCAAAAGCCAGCATGTCAGGAATTGCAGGAGATACTCAACAGCTTATTTAATTTCCTCAAAAGAGTTCTATCTAATATTTTGCTTTCAGAATTTGGATGTGAACTGGCTGTGTTCAAAAATATAGACAGATTTCATTATTTCATTCTGATGGCATGAGTAGCTGACTGCTGTTATGAATGCTCACTTCTGTTAGAAACTTTCAGCTATGTGAATAATTTGATATGCAGCTGAGAAGAATATGGTCTATTCCAGCTGAAATGTCACATTTTTATTTTATTCTAAATGTAAGTGCGCATTTACAGAAGTGTCACAAGTACACTTATTACACTATTTACTGACAAATTGTCACATCTAAAGGTGAAGCACTAGTAATCTGTATGACAATGCGTGGTTCTACTTCTAGCCAATGTGTCTTGTGAACCTGCAGCTGGGTCTTTAGGTGGTTCAAGTGTATGAAGAATGTGTTGCCAGTGAAATTATGCTGTTGTACATGAACTCTGGACTTGACCTTGAAGGCAAATCAGGATAATCAATTTGCCATAGAGTTCTGCTAATTTGTATAGGCCATAGTACAGACTATTCTGAGCAAAGCACATCATTGATCTCAGAGCCTGAAACGAGAATTCCTACACAGCGTAACTGCCCATGCATAGAAGTGCACCTCCAACCAGTGAGAGGGATAACCTCCCTGACCCTAGGAGTTGCACACTAAAATTTTCACAGTCGGAAGCTACAACACGTTTCTGAGAAAAGTAAGCCAAAGAGGACCTCTGGGAGTAATTCAAAGGCAGGATAACGGCAGTTCCCCAGAAGTAAAGCTGCCTCATATGGGATATGACTGGACTGGGTACATAGCTGGGTTCTGGGTGACTCGTGGATAGAGACCGCAGTTACCTCACAGGCTTTCTTCCTCCTGGATCCAGAGGCTTACACGGCACAGCTTCCCTTGTGCCAGCATCGTCCTACTGCCTGCCCTGTGACAGTGCAAGGATCAGGAGGGGTCACCCTAACCTACATGTACCTATAATGAAACACTGCAAGAAAAAAATGAGAACTGGAAAAAATAACATGTAAGCGCTGCAACTGCATTAACTAAAATCCCCTGACTGTCTTCGATGAAACACTATTCTTTCCTATTTATCTAGAGTAATAGTACACAGATAAAATAAATGAGTTATTTTAAGAAAAATCTGAGGAGCTGGAAGAAATTTAGGGCAATCGGTCATCCCAGAGTAATTTCCAAAAATTTGCTAGTGAAAAGCATTGTCACTTCAGAAGTAAATTAGAAAGCACACAAAAGGCATCCCAAATCCTGAACTGGCAGGAAGGTAAGCTGAACTGTAATAAGGACTCTTGCAACTGACCTATAAAGACTTTATTGTTAAGAGTTTACAAAAAAAAACCCTGCCAAACCCACCAAAAAAACAACACAAAAAAACACATCAAAAAAAGCAAACCCTTAGTAACAAATAATCAGAATAATCTTTGTTACAAATCACAGTTCCCACCGCCAATGAAAATGCTGTTTCATCTGATCTCCTCCATCACGGTCCTATTCACCACCACAAACAAATGGGGTTTATATTGTCTAGATGGTTACTGACAAGATAGTCTCATTAAGTAGATTATATTAATAGGCAGGAATTGGTAATACTGTTATCATTTTACAGACTACACAAAGAGTGCTCAGTGCTTCTGATCCAATAGGTTTCTTAGCTTCTCATGAAAATACTTTGAATGCAGATTGAAAGAGGATTGTCAGTGGCTGCTTAAACGCTCTAAGGCCACATTTTGAGGCATTTCATTTTTCCCCAGCTTTTGGGCCTTGAATGCAGAAACTGTCCTTGGAATTGTAAACCGAATCTCAGGAAGACATCAAGATGCTGCTGTAACACATGCTCAGTGTCAGCATATAGAAGGACTTCACTCCACAAATCAGGAGGATTCAATCTACTCCATCTGCCCAGAAACTTCTCATCACGGGGTATCACGTTAGCCCTGCGGGTACCTGCATCATCTCTGTTTGTACTGCTCAGCAATCTACCCTTAATATTTGAGATGGCTCTCTGTTATTTTGTGGCAATGGCGAGGGTCGACATGGATTACGCTAACTGAATAAAAGCTGTATGCTTCTGAAGGACAGAAGTCCACTGATGAGAGGACTGTTTGTGACTACCCTGTCACTGTAACTTCATTTCTTTTTGATCTCTCAACCTGAGTCCCCTGACTACCTGCTCTGACCCCATCCTCATTCCCCACCTCTCTCCTGGGAAACTCTGCCAGCAAACACTGAAAAAGGGGGGTGGCTCTCAGAGGATGCTTCTCTCTGCACCTAGTGTAAGCCAAGGAGCATGGATCTCACCAACAGGTTTCACTTCCTTCACCTAGGGCAGTCCCCCCTTTACTTTCATAAACAAAAAATATCCCCAGACTACCAGCTAAACAGAAATGAGAATTATAATGCCATAAACAGCAGGGTAATAAATCTGAATCCTTTTCTAATGAATATGTTTTCAAACCACTCATCTCCAGTTTGCAGAACAGTAGAGAGCTCATTAGAAACTATAAAGAGCAGTGATGAGATCAGTCTGACATTTGCTGTCCTGTTTGTGAAAATATTTTCCCGAAAAAATCAGTGATACAACAATGCATAACCAAACAATACATACACGAGCCCTGTCAGACACACAGTTAAATACAAATTGCAAAACATAAATGAATACATAAACCCCAAAAATACAGGTCAAAGATTGATATTATTAGCACTGACAATAATTTCTACAGCTTTCCTTCTGAAGCTACACACAGGATCCTAGTCTTCTAAATGCTACGCTTATAAATAAAGATTAAACAAAACAGAACACTGTATTTCCCCCTCATGACTATACTTTAAAAGCAGAACCATGCCTCCACTGTAATCACAAAGATGCTATTCCATTAACAACCAATATTAAGAGTGAGTGGGAAAACAAACAAGCCAAAGGGAAAAAATCTGCTACGAAGTATTGCTAAAAGAACCCACAAACATAATTGAGTTTGCTGTTTAGTGATGAGGCACAATCTGTCAATGGAGGCAGAAAAGCAATACAGTCACAACTAAACTTGTGTTTTGGGGTCAGGTGAAGTGGATTCCTGGCGATATCTTTCAATCACTTGCAGATGCAACTATTCCTGGAGGACAAAACCTGCTCTAGCTGGGAGATACAATTTCTTGACAAAGAGTAATAGCAAGAAAGAAAGACTGAGCACATTTTCTTAGAAGAAGAATGAGCTTCACAGAGGTCAGCATTTTGTCTTTGTTGCTTCTCTTTCCAGAGCAGGGATAGCAGCTTCAAGCAAATCTGACACAGCATGCTTTGCATTATTGGTCTTCCTCCGTCATACATCACTCTGTCTGTACCAATACCCTTTAGATACCTTCCCATTAATCTAGGAATTGTTCACACACCTGCATTTCCCAAGGAGAAAACTCAGTGTAGTCCAACTCCCCATGTAGAAGTAACACACAAAACAACCTTCTTCTCCCTGCATTACAGGGGAGGAATTCACCTTGAGATTTAATTCCACTTGCTGTGGAATTTATTAAATCAGAAAGCAATGAAGCAAGAGATGCACCATCCGCTTGGGATTCAGTTTTTAAAGACAACTGCTGTAGGACAAAGACTCTCATTACCAACTTTACAGGTACCAACTGAAGTAATGACTATGAAGAAAATTAAGAAATGGTTAAAAAACTTTCCTATTTTTTGCTTCTGGAATTTGAGGAACTCTGAAATTCCACAGTTGATGCCAGCAGAACATCCATGTATGCATTTCTGGTAGTTCTTCAAGATCAATGCATTATTTGTTGTGTGCTAACAATAAAGATGGGTGCCAGGCAAAACTTCAAATGAGTAGCAGCCTCCGCAAACTCCTGTTGCCATGAGCAATGGTGTCCACATGACAAACATCATGCCACTAAGCTAATATTCCTACAACAGATCTTCACATCTCTGTGGAATAATGAAGTTCATTCCACCGTCAAGATACGTTCAGAGCATGTGTGTATGTACTTCATTATCAAGACAAAAGCCAAAAGCCAAGTATTCAGAAAAAAGTATGTATCATATTCTTGACAAATAGCATAAGTAATAAAAAGCTCCTGTTTCAGAGAAAGGAATACAGTAAAGAACATTTTTCTTCTTGCATGAAAGATTTTGAGTTTAGTTTTCCAGCTACAGAGCTTCATCAATGAAGCACAGCTAATTTGTACTCTAGGCAGAGACTAATATAAGATCTTTTAAATATATTTTCTAATAAGAAGTCAGCATGCAATCTATTGCAGTAAGCAGCAAAGCAGAAAAATAATCCATTTTCAGGAAGTGCATGGCTTACCTGCTGATGTAAATAATTCATTGAAATATCAGCTCTTGCAAAAAGGTGTTTGTTTAGAAATTGATACGTAAGACGGCTTTTCTCAGTTACCAAACTGTTCTAGAAGGGCCTGTCTCCTACAGCCTCAGTGCAATTAGACACCCTGCATTCACGCCAACTTAGGTAGCTGCTGAAAACACCTTATTTTAAGCAGCATTATTTGTATCTTTAAGACTTAAAATACTGATGTAGGATACCCAATAAAATGTTTTCAGGGCTACTATGCAGAAAGCTACATTTAAAAAAATCCTTTGCAATATGATTACACACATCCCTAATGTTAACTTTGAATATATTGTTCGAACTTTTGCTCAAATTACTTGTCAGTACTATAACTGTTAATCAGTAAAATACATTTTTTTAAAGTTAAACAGTTCCTCTTATTGTAAGACTCGCAAACTGACTTTATCACAAACAGTTTAACTACCAAGTTATATTTCTCCTTTCAGGGCACAAAACCATCAATGAAGTACTTCAGTGGATTAAGAATGCTCTTTCCTACATCTCAATTATTAAATTAAGCCCCTTGATGGAGCTGGAGTTCAACGAATCACTAAGCACTATTCTTTGTCCATGCAAATGCAGTTTTCATAGCAAAACAAATAGTTGTGCATGAGTAAACTACCATCACTGAAGTTTTATATATCATTCCTTAAAATATTACGGGCTGATAAACCAGGGTGTCTTCTCCTTGACAACTTCACACAATGCCATTACCTGACACAAACCTAAGTAAACAAACAAAGGAGGGGACAAAGCTACAACTTCTGAAAAAAAATTCCGCCAGTCTCCATGGAAACAATTAATCAGTATCCTCTTTTAGATCACATTTTCCATATCAGAAAACAGATATCATGTCCTCCTTCTCAGTCCTCCTTGTTCTAGATTAAACAACTAAAGTTCAACTGGAGTCTCCAAATGACTGCTGCACGGTGGTATGGTGACCAAATCTAGATACAGCACAGTGTTACCTGCGGTTTCTTATGACATTAAAACACTACACAATGAAAATGCAACTTTGCTGTTTATTTAACAAAGCTCTTTCATCCTTCCCTGTCACAGTGCTCACTACCGAGCTATTTGCATTTGTTTTAAGTTTCTCCCCATCTGTCACACTCAATGCTTTTTGCTGCCCAATCTCACGTCATTTTCTTCTAATTATTTCCTCAATTTGATAAGACAAACTTGCATTTTGACCCTGTCTTTCTAATGACTTGTATGACACTGCCAATGCCAGCTTGTTTGTTTTTTAGAAATTTACTACCAATTTATTGCTCAGATAATTAATGAAGACATTGAACAGAACTAGGATGTGGGGTTCTGGAGAGACACTTGCCTCAGGGACCTGTATCTGTATTTGAGACAATCTCACAGTTTAACATCAAACTGTTCATAGCTACTCTTTGACAGCAATTTTTATTCAACCTGATGTGTAGTCATCTGATGAAAATTAAAGATGTATTCACATTCTTTCAACTTTATAAGAAAACAACATTTTTTTTTTTCCGTTTCAGTGAGTTTACATGGCTTCTGGAGATAGGTAATGTAAAGCACAGGAGGCAACACTAAGCCAGCAGTGTGAAACTTTCTCCAACCTGGTGGCAAGGAGCTGGTCGAGTTCTCCGCATGTCTTATGACACTACATCCTCTGTCAAAGAAGGAAATCAAATTTCTAGGTCATTCAGTTATATTTTAGGTAGCTGTAAGTAGATTATTTAGTTATTTTTTTATAATTTCTCTCTTTGAGAGAGCCTTATTGACTTCCTTCTGATAATATGGTTGTCACGGTTCAGGCCCAGCCTGACTGGCAGCTACACATGGGAAATTGTGCTCCCAATTCTACTCCCACACCCCCAACAGGGAAAAGGGAAATGAGAGAAACAGACTTGTGGACTGGAAACTGAAACACCTTTAATGAAACGATAATAAGTAAAATACTACTATTAACAAAATAATACAAATATACTAAACTGCCCCCCCCCCCCCCCCCCCCCCAAGACTATGTCACCACTGATGCTGCAGAGTAGCCACAGGAAGAGGTCCTCAGCTGGACTTAGCTGCAGATGCAAGTTTAAGTCAAGAACTGGATTCAGCAACACAAAAATCAGAGTTCTTATTGGGTGCAGGCCATCAAAGTAGAGAGCTTTACCCTCATGATTCCTCAGTTTCATCCTGAGTATGATGTGTATGGAATGGGATACTCTGTTTGTCAGTTTCAGGTGACCTGTCCCATCTGCTCCTCCCTGCAGGTGTGACCTTTTTTCGCCCATTTAACTCGTGGCATTCTACCAACTTGAGGAAGGCCTTTGCCTCCATAGGGACAGATGTAAACAATAGCCCTTCTGCATACCAGTGCCCCATGTTATCACTTCTGGAGACAAACATTGTCTGAAAATATGTATTTAACTTTCAGAAACTGAAGTTACTTAGAAGAGGCTTAGCCGAAAGTCAGAAAAGCAGTTCTGCTTTAGCTCAAACCAGAACAGCAGTTTATAATAGCCTCCGCACACAGATTAAGTATTCTATAATATTTACTATCATCCTTTTCCGTTTTTCCTTCTTTCACAGTCATTCAACAAACCTGCCTCTTGTCTGTCCTAAATTTTCAAAGCAATTATAATAATCTTGTATACTACACAAATCCTCCTCCTTTTCACTCTGTAGATCACATTCACAAATCACTGGGGAAATCCCCACGTCTGCTATACCTAACAGAGCACTCCTGGAAGCATTCTGTATTTTAGGTTGCTTCTGAGACCCAGGACAGTATATCCAACCTTTCTAGCTACGCTGCACCCAGCAGTATCATTCACACGCAGCAGCGATGGCCCAAATCCACAGGGTTCTGGGTGTTTGAAATCAGAACTACAGAATCACTTGAGTTTTAGAAGGACTTGGGAAAGCCACAGCCAGCACAACCTCTGTCTCAAGCAACTTTTCCCTGGCTCACCTCTCTTGCTTTTATTGTTGTTATCAGTATGTTGACCTTAGTAGCACAGTAGGAAAGCATGCCTCTAAGTTGCTTTTAGACTGATGACATCCAATATTTCCCCTGGAGAACACCAGCTGGACTGTCCCTCTAGCCAACTCTGACATCACTCCTGCAGGTAATTAATACAGACGGGTGGGTAATTTGGCTTTAAGCCTGTCCTCCAGGATGTTCTACCCAGTAATCAAGCTTAATTCTGAAAATGACAAAACATAAAAATTCTAAGAAAATATTTGGGTTTATGCTGTCATTTCTGATTTCTTCTCATTTATTTTCCATAACTTTAACATTTACATTCAGAAATCTCAGATTCAAAACATTTTCCTTGTTGAAATCAGCTCCTTTTTAGGCTCATAAAATACTTGTGCACACTTTTCTCCAAGTATCTTTGTCACTCAAAATTATTTCATTAATGGTATTTTGAAATTTATCTTCATGGATCAAAAGCTCCATGTTCTGAGCTGTATTTGTTGTGACCAGTCAACCGAGTCACCTGGTATGATATTGCTTTATCCTTTCTTCAGTGTAAACATAGAGCTGCTCATTGGCTTTCCAATAAGGCCTGTACACAGAAAGCTGAAAAATAATTTCCATGCATTTTTGAGATAATAAAGCTATGTTTGCATAAACTGAAGACAAACAAAAGGGGCTACAGATGACATTAAATATTGGTGGAATTTCTGTGTTATTTCCTTAGATCTACACACAACAGCTAAAGGACCAAAAATATTTCAGGAAATGCTTGTTACGTTTTTTTATTTTTGCCAGTTAAATTAAATTAGTTAAATTAAAAAGAAAGTTAACACTTAAGGAAAATGGTGGAAGAAGGCCTAGGATGTAGGAGCAATATTTGCTCTCGATAGTCCTCTGTGGACAATTCCATTTTAATTTAACACTTCAGCCCTAGAGCACGTTAGAGTTTAGTAAGAGTCAGTTTACAGAGGACTGGATGGTTGACAAATTCAAGTGCAGGTAGCTGCAAAAAGCCTATGTACTACCAGTGACATCCAGCAATAAGAGTGACATCCAGCAATAAGAAGGAGCACTGCCCTTTAAGTCCTGTATTCCCATGAGAAAGTGCTGTTTCTTTCCTTGCGACCCCACATATAATAATGATTCAAAACATCAAAATTATACAAATCTAGAGTGTCTAAGTCTTTTACAAGACTTAGGGATGAGATATTTGTGATAATTAGACTTAATTTTGCTCTGTTTCTAGCTTTGCCATTTGCCTCTCTGGTAAGTCACTTGTTCTGTGCTTTGTCTAGTAAATTCAACATTAATAGCTTTCTGCTTTAGTAGAATGCTTTATAACACATTCACTAAAGCTTACAATGCAAACAAAAGATTTAAGAAAGACCGTATTTAAGAGATCCCAGTGGAAGGTCAAAGAAACAAGAAGCAGTTTCTTTGCATTAAGTGTTCATGGAACCAACAAAATAGTTTTCTCATTTCATTTCTTAAAACTTGGTTTCAATCCTGAGAAGAAGTGTGTCCATTGTCTTTCAGAGACTGTCTTAGGGTTCATTTCAGCCAGTGGCCATCTGAAATCTGTCTTCCAAAGTGAAAACTTAAGTGGATTCACTTGGCACTGATCATGGGAACAGCAGCAGAGCCTATTTCTCCCACGTACATTAGTCATGGCGAAGACAGAGACCATGTATTCTGCACACCTGATGGTACCTTTTGCCATAGATCAGAGATGCATGATGATTGCCAAGAAGAAAAATGCTTTTTAAGGTAAACCAGCCTATTCATACTGAAAAGAAACGAACTGGGAATACTCTGACTCTCCATGGGACAAATATTAAAGCACCTAGATACCTAATCAAGAGCTTACCAAGCTCCCAATCTCGAAATATCATTCCTTTTTTTTTAGTAAAATATAGTTTCAGCAATAAAAAGAGTAGATCAAATACTAGCTAAATATTGTCATTATTATCTTGATGAGAACAAAAACTAATTTCAACTTCCAAAAAATGTGAGGCATGGAAAAAGAACAACCAAAGTATTTAAAACATGAACAAAGGGACAGCCCTTCTATTTCTATTAATAGTAGGATAGATCACACTTCAGCATTAGTTTAGGTCTATCAGTTTTTAGGTATTTTGAGAGGTTTAATTTTTTGCCCTGTTTTAAATAATAGGGATTTTATTACCACATTGACTGAGACTAGGATCTCTTTTCTAGAGTTTCCCACCCCTGCATTGCTGGTTCCCATGAACTACAGTTGATATTCTAAACTGCTATTCAAGTATTCACAAAGCAATGAATATATAATTGGGACACATCTTTATTCCTGTTTTTAACCATTGCTTAGCTAATTATGCTCCAGAGACACTATCTGACTTAGCAGAAGCAAGACTGAATAATTCAGAAATAAGAAATATCAAAAACGCAGAAAGGAAAGCTGTCATGAAAACCCCCCCTGGCATCTGTTTTAGCTAACAAATCTGACAGCAAATCAAGTTACCAGCCCTTCCTCTGGCACTGTGATGAGCGACTACTGCTCCAGCTATTCTTATCATCTACAGATTGAGTCCCAACAAGAGAATCTCCAAAGCAGTACATTCTGTAGACTGAAATACCTGACTTTGAAAAATGGATTAAGGACACCAAAGTTTACTTTTTCCATTACTGCTGTATCTCTGGAAGGATATGTATTCTGTTAACATTACTGTTACAGGGACAGAAACCAGAGAGAGACCAAAAAAAAAAAAAGGCTTAGAAAGGCAGATTTCTCAAAGTAAATATTAACAGACTCTGACCTTATGGCTAACACCAAGTTTAAATAAACTTGGGGCAAATATACAAAACATCAGAAGCAATATCAAAATGCTAGGCAACTCCATCACACTTCCAGCTGGCAAAATTTACCTACTAAAATGTTGGTCATCAGTACAATAATGCTGATGTATTGGGCTCAAACAGTCACCAGTGGGGTTCTCCAGGGCTCAGTTTTAGGATCAGTTCTCGTCAACATTTTTATAAGTGATCTGGATGCAGGAATCAAATGTACGTTAAGCAAGTTTGCCAACGATACTAAATTAGCAGGAGCTGTAGATTCCCTTGATGGTAGAGAGGCCTTACAGAGAGATCTGGATTGACTAGAGAGCTGGGTAATCACCAATCACGTGAAATTTAATGACAGCAAATGCTATATTCTTCACCTGGGACAGGGCAATCCTGGTTATATGTACAGACTGGGGGATGAGAGGCTGGAGGGCAGCTCTTTGGAAAGTCATCCGGGACTTTGGACTGATGGCAAATGGCACACAAGTCAAAGTGGGCCCTGACAGCAAAGCCAGCCAACCACATCCTGGGCTGCACCAAGCACAACACAGCTAGCCGGTAGAGGGAGATGACTATCCCACTCTATACTGCACTGGTGTGGCCCCACCTCAAGTAGTGAGTGCAGTTTTGGGCACCTCAATATAAGAAGGATATCAAACCATTAGAATGTGTCCCAAGGAGGGCAAGCAAGATGGAGAAAACTCTTGACCTCTTGAGAGGCTGAGGTCACCTAGAGCTGAGGGGTGATCTCATTGCAGGCTACAATGAGGCAGCAGAGTGGGAGGTGCTGATCTCCTGTCTCTACTAATCCGCAACAGGACATGAGGAAATGGAATGGAGTTGCATCACGGGACGTTCAGGTTGGACATTAGGAAACTGTTCTTCACTGAGAGGGTTGTTGGTCACTGGAACAGGCTCCCCAGGGAAGTGGTCAAAGCACCCAGCCTATCAGAGTCAAAGCACTGCCTGCATGGCACTTTTAGTCACATAATTTAGTTTTAGGTAGTCCTGCAAGGATTAGGGAATTGGGACTCGATGATCCTTATATGGGTCCCTTCCAACTTAAGCTATTCTATTATTCTGTGATCCTAATATGTTCATCTATGGTCTTTAGAAATTTCAGAATAATTAATTACTACAATTTTCCCCTTAAAAACACATTGGTTTTCCATGCTGTTACACACACAAATAACAGTAATAAAATTAAAAGAAAGTCAGTGTATTTACTTGAGCTCTTTAAGAAAAGAGCATCTGTGTTAAGCTAAAGTGATGCTACCAAAAAGTTTAGAATCAAAATAGTTTTTAACTTAAGATTCATACGGATTGTCTCCAATCAAATAGTAGTTTAAATGTAGAGATAAAAAATATATTTGTAAGGATAAAATAACTCAGAACACTCCTCCTCCCAACATACAGGGACTATCCAAAATACTTCTCATTTCTGGCTCCAGCTTTACAGGAACTGTTTCCACTACCATACTATTACTATCAACAATATTGTTGCAAATTATAAAGTAAACAAAAAGCTATGTTAATTTCAAGCTTCATTAGAAATAAAGTAAAAAAAAATAAAAGCTTATTGAACGAAAATGGACTCAAGCATTGGAAAAGCAACATGAAAGTTCTCAGGGAACTTTTCAAAAACATATAATCTTGCTGCTCTCCTGTACGTTTGTGCCCTTTACCTCATCAGAACCAAGACTGGATCATTGAACTTTGTCAAGAATAGCTGTTCCAAATATCTGAAATGCACAAGGTCAGATAGTTCAGGAATGGATGAAAAGAGTATCAGATAAGCTTTGGAAAGGGCAAACGCAACTTTAAGATCTATTAGTAGAGATCTTTCCAGCAGATATAGATCAAAAGCACTGCTGAGGATTGCATGCAGTATGACGCTGCATATGAAGCTGGCCTGCTATTTTCAAACAAGAAGAAATGAAACTAAACTTAGAGCTGTGCCAGAATAACCAGAGGAATTATGAATCTGGTATTTTATGAGAAGAGGCTGACGAAGAAGCCCATAAGAGTGAAGACAGAAACAGGATGTTTTTTCTTCAGCAACAGCGCAGGAAGTTATCTGACAGATCAAATATTTTTAAACAACCTGGCTGCTTAGCTGTGTTCAATTCACTTCCAGAAAGACCAGCATTTTCAGAGATCTAAGGCATCATCTCTGCTGCTCTCAAATTGCAGGAAACCCTCTAGTCCTGCTGGTTTCATGTCTTTATGGGCTGAACTCCAGGTCGTTCTGCTTCACTTCTGGTCTTGGGGTATTGTAGAAATGTAAAAATTCATAATAAGTTGCATATTTAACTTTCTCAATCTGAGCCAAATGAAACCATTCAAAAACCATCTATCTTGAGAACTACAGCTACTGTCTCACTGGGTAATTAATGTTTCTGCTGGTGCCTATTGCTTACAGATATACAGCAGAGTGTCTTTCAAGCTTCCTTCAGTTATCTCCTGTATTTCTGAAAGATTTCTTTTCCAGCCAGGTAACAGCTGTTTTTCCATTCATGGCATGCTCCTAGTTTTGTTCCCCCCACCCCCCCTGCCCCCATAACTATTTGAAGTAATTGCTTAGGGGAAAAAAAACCTTAAGAAACCTACTTAATTTAAGCATCTGAGTTCTAGCACTGTTTAGCATAGCTTCCATAGAAGAAGTTAATTATAGAATCATGGAATAATTTAGGTTGGAAAAGACCTTTAAGATCAAGTCTAACGGTAAATATAACACTGCCAAGTTCACCCTAAACCATGCCCCTAAGCACCACACTTACACAGCTTTTAAATTCCTCCATGGATGGCAATTCAACCACTTCTCTGGGCAGCCTGTTCCAATGCTTGACAACACTTTTGGTGAAGACGTTTTTTTCCAATATCTTGTTTAAACCTCCCCTGATGC
Organism: Tapera naevia; assembly: GCA_033556795.1. Taxonomy (NCBI): domain Eukaryota; kingdom Metazoa; phylum Chordata; class Aves; order Cuculiformes; family Neomorphidae; genus Tapera; species Tapera naevia. The sequence goes on along the minus strand of JAUMJJ010000172.1, from coordinate 6,675,947 downwards.
AACTCAAGGTCTTTTCATCTTGTCCTTTCACTTGTTATCTGGGAGAAGAGACCAACACTGCTTCGCTGCAACCTCCTTTTAGGTAGTTGCAAAGTCTCCCTGCAGGCTCTTTTCTCTCCAGGCTCAGCTGCTCCTCTTAAGACTTGTGCTCTAGACCCTTCCACAGCTTTGGTACTCTTTGAACATGTTCCAGCACCTCAATGTCTTTCTCACAGTCATGGACCAAAACTGAACACAGTATTCAAGGTGCAGCCTCACCAGCACCGAGTACACCGACTTCCCTGGTCCTGCTGGCCACTCTATTTCTGACACAAACCAGGATTCTATTTGCCTTCTTAGCCACTGGTGCACACCATTGGCTCATACTCAGCTGCCTGTCAACCAATACCCCAAGATCTTTTCCCACCAGGCAGCTCTCCAGTTAGTCTTCCTTAAGCCTGTAGCGTTGCATGGGATTGTTGCGGTGCAAGTGCAGGACCTGACACTTGCCCTTGTCCACCCCCATACAGCTGGCCTCGACCCATCAATCCAGTCTGTCCAGATCTGTATGTAGAGCCTTCCTTCCTTCAAGCAGATCAGCACAGCACAACTTAGTACTGTCTGCAAGCCTACTGGGTGTGCACTCGATCCTGTTGTCCAGATCACTGATAGAGATATTAAACAGAATCTGACCCCAACAATGAACTTTGGGGAAAACCATTTGTGACCGGCCACCAGCTGGATTTAACTCCATTCACCACCACTCTTGGGCCCAGCCATCCAACCAGCTTTTTACCCAGCAAAGAGTACGTCCATCCATGCAATGAGCAGCCAGTTTTTCCAAGAGAATGCTGTGGGTAATGGTGTCAAAGGTTTTACTAAAATCTAGGTAGACAACATCCACAGACCTTCCCTCATCTGCTGAACAGTTCACCTTGTTATGGAATGAGATCAGGTTAGTTAAATGGGACCTGCATTTCCTAAACCCACGCTGACTCGGTCCGATGACCTGGGTATCCTGTAAGTGCTGTGCAATGGCACTCAAGATGATCTACTCCATAAGCTCCCCTGGCACCAAGGTCAGACTGACAGGCCAGTAGTTCCCCAGATACTCCTTCTTGTAGCTGGGCGTCACATTTGCTGACTTCCAGTCAACAGGGACCTTCCCAGTTAGCCAGAAGTGCTGATAAATGATGGAAAGTGGCTTGATGAGCACTTTTTCCAGTTTCTTCAATAGAAGGGATGTGACATCAGGTCCCACAGATGAATGCCCCATCAGAAAGAGTAAGAAAATTAAGGTATAAAAAACCCACCCTAATTATGTGTCTATTTATTCTATGTTTTCTCCTTCTCCCTGGGAAATGAGGAAAAGGTTGTAGAGTCCAAAAGACAACTGAAACACGACGGATTCCATCTGAGGCTGAGAGGAAACGATATCCTGACTTGTGAAGAATAGCAGCACAGGCATCTGAGATTCTGAAATATTCTATAACCATGAAAGGTCAAGGGCTATGGCAAAGTTAAGTTCTAGGATTGCATTTGCCCTTTTCACAGCTATTATCACACTGCAGAGGAGTTGTTGTCTACGTTCAGCTTTTACAAAGAGCGTTTCTCCTCCTCTACTGTTACCAATGGATAAAACATATTCTGAAAGAAATTCTCATTTTCAGTCCACTTTGACTTTCAACTTTTTGTTACTAAATTGCAGCCTCTTCTATTTGCTAACTTCTAAACTGCTACTAGAAATATTTTTTGCCCTTTTTTTTTTTTTTTGTGCCAGATGCCAGCACTGGAAATCACCCTATGGGCTAGCTGAGTTCTTCACTGCAACAGATTTTTCTGTTTCTATTTTATAAACAATTTTTCTAGTGACATCATCCTTGTTACGCTATTAAGCTTTATTGAGTTACATAGGAATAAATTCCCACAGTTCTGTTGTGTACTTGGCTCTTGGATGTGCTCATGCATTCTCACTACAGAATCTGTAGGTGGGTTAAATGTTATTTTTTTCTGATTTAAAAATCTTGTCATATTTTCTTTATTAGCACCTAGGCTAATAGACACAGGTCAACGAGTTTGAAGTCAAGTGGCTTCATTATATAGGTAGTCAAACCATTTTGAACAAACTTCCCTTGAAAATCATTGCTGTAAATGATTTTAACATAAGAAAAGTTTTTACAGCAAAACACTTTCATTTAAACATTTCAATGGGACTTTGCCGCATCAGCCAGCAGGTGGAGATGTAAGTCCAGTAATTACTGCAGAGAACAGCTATTTGGCAGTCCTTGATGCAATTGAAGGTTTGTATAACACAATTTAACCAAGGTTAGATTTCTTAATAAGCATTAGAAGAGACAGATGATTCTGTCTGCAGTTACGGCCAATCTATCAGCCTTCCTTGCTACAGACATTCGTACAGCCTATGGTCAGCTGTGCTCATGGAATTTAGGAAACCTTCATGTTAAAAAAACTATTAATGAAAGTAAAAAGGCAGCAAGCTGAACAGGTAATCAAAAGAAATATTTTATAATACCCAACAATGTGTTATGAAATATTTTAAAAGTACTTATTCTCTTATACCACATTAAAAAAGCCCCAAACAGCAGTATAAAAAAAAGTATAGTCTCAGTCATGCGAATACTCACGTTTTGACAACTTGTCTTTTCATGCCTACATAAATTATGAGCATTTTATTACCTTCCAGTAGCTATATGCATATTCCTAAAGTATTATCACTTCCATTGAGACAGTCACAATACTCTCTTTTGGTATTGAAAATGTATGAATCTATTAAATTATCATTAAAGGAATTCATACTGGAAATCGGTTGCAATAGTGATAATACCTTATGATATACAAAAAATGCAATCATGTCAACATCTTTCTGCTATATAATAATAATAATAATAATATGCCTATTTAGCAGAAATGGAAATGCAAACAATTACAGTGAGATGGGAGAAAGTGTAAAAATTAAGGGAATATAGTTGGACATTTATAATAAATTCTTTGTTCTGCTTATGGTGCTTGATTAAAGCTCAAATGAGAAACCCCCTGAAATAATAGGGCTCCTACGATTTAGCTATATCAACTAATTACATAAATTTTATCTACAACAGTGGAGACAGACAACACATAAAAAAAGGATTATTCTTCTTCCCTGAATGCCCTCTGAACAAGTCCAGAAGAAAGAAAGACTGGACTTTGAACAGTTTTGCTGTCTAACCTGTCATTCCATCAAAAAGGATCACTACAGAATGGGCTAGGCATTAAAACCTACTGCAAAGCAGCAAGCTGGGGACCTGAAACATTTCCTGTGGGCTGAGAACCTGGGGAGTTTGGTTTCCTTTGGTGCCTTCTGGGAGTCTCTTCGAAAGCACTACCCTGAGGTCCCCAGATAGTTATCTGAAAATACTGCTCCAAACTACTTTCTTCCCCGCTGTTTACTTTTCCTCAGATACTCTGAGAGGTCCTTTGCATGTTCGCAATGTCTCGAAAGAGGAAATGTTGTTACTGTTCTTCCACTGTGTTCCTGCTTTATAACCATCTCTTCCATTCTTAATGCACTGCACGTCCATACGTCGTTTGTACTCATGGGAAAACAGAGCGGTTATTTGCCCTAGTACAAAAAAGCCAGGGAAGTTCTGCAGAATCAGCTAAACTTTCAGCTGGAGAAGGAGGAGAGCAGAGGGAGTGGGTCTCCTCTCTCCTTGCAGGCACCTCATTCTCTGTAGGGGGCAAATGGACTCGTGTAATTGAATGCCTACAGTGCCTCGCCAGCACTGAAAGTTACACTGACACAGCAACTTAACAAAAAACATCAGATGGGTTGATCTTCCAAATAATTCAGATAGTTATGCGCTGTTTTTCCACAAAGGCAATGGGTATTTTTAGAAATGAGCAAAGCTGATATACAAACTTTGTTCCCTAATAAAGGACACTTTCTTGGCAGTTCATAGAACAACAAATGTCAACTGTTTTGAGCCTCTTTTGTACCTACTCTTTCAAAAGACATGTATAGCATTTTATAAATAAACTAATACAGCAAAATTTGGAGTGTTTAACATAATTTTCACCTCAGAGGTTGCTGGAGGCATTTGCCTTTGCTTCTTGACAAAACTTGTCTTCTAGCTAGGATAACTATAATTTGGTTACTTACACATGAAAAGAAAAGAGATGCTAGTGTGTCTGAGGACGATTCAGAATGTGATCTTGCTTGTCTTAGGTCTAAGGTCCTCATCACGTCAATATCTATACTGAGTTCTCCTAATATTTTAAACAAAATTTGTACTAATTCTCTTTTTCTCTCTCAAGTCTCAGATAAAACATCTGATTCACTGATAACTGCCAGGATTATCAACTATAGAAATATGGGAGAGAGATAATGACTGTCAGAGAGATGCAAAAACTGCTGACATCCACTACTAAAAAGCAATCACCTACAACTTAGCATCAAAATGGAAATTGTCTCGAGAGTGTCTGCAAACATTGTCCTACATCTGATTCAGTTCAGTGTTGCATTAAAAACCTGCATGGTGCAACTCACCAGTCCTGCTCTGTGGAATCTTAAATAGGCTTTTGTCCATAACTGTATCAGTTTGCAATATATGCCCATGAGGTCCTAAATCTTGGTCTCAGGTCTGGAAAGGTCTGAAAAGCCAGCTACCATTATGCTGTAAATCTGTTGCCATCTAGAGCATGTGGAAGAAGTCTTGTTTACCATTTTATAGAAGCCTGCTTAGAAAGAAGAAAGGCTCCCAAATCTGACAAATATTCCAGGGTGGTATATGCTACGTTTTTGGCTGAGAAAATGTAGGACTGGATATATTGTTGGAAAACCATGGACTTTGTGTATCTTGATTTTTGGCATGGACCAAACAGACATTCTTACAATCAGGATTTAGAACAGGGTTTGCCATTTGCCTGAACTTCAAACACAGGTCAAATCACATTGCCATGGCCTGTTAAAACTGCGGGGTAGATCAGGATTCAAAAATCTTAACAAACAGGAGTAGTAAAGTAAACAAAGGCAAAAAAGGTAAAATTCAAAACGTTCAGCTACAAAGTATTACAATAATCTAGGGATAATGAAGACAGATCACCTTTTTGGACGTGACACTTCAAACAGATATGAAGACAAATGCGTTGCCTTCAAATATGTGGAATCCGAATTACAAGAGGAGGATGATGAACACTTGGCTAGACACCAGTTCTGCAGCAAACAACGTGGAGGTTACACCACAGCACAAGCCTTGCATGAATCAACAACATCAAGGAAATATAAAAAAGAACAGAGCCTCCAAGACAGGCAAAGTCACACAACTATTCTACTAGGCAATAACTAGGCTTTGGCTGGTGCAGCATCTACTCTGAGTATGGAAAAAGTCCAGAGGAGAGCAAAGATAATAATCAGAGAGCTAGAAAACATGACTGAAAAATCCCAAGACAATTTACTTGAAAATGAACAATGAACTGATCCAACATGAGTCTTCAAGTACTTAAAAGGTCTTCTCTGAGTGCACGGTGTATATTAGAAAATATAAAGGGGTTACAGGCTGCCCAGAGAAGCTGCAGAGTCTCCTTCTCTGGAGATGTTCAAAACCTACCTGGCTGCATTCATGTGCAATCTACTGAACGTGAACCTGCTCTAGCAGGGGGGTTGGAGTTGATGATCTATAGAGGTCTCTTCCAACTCCCACCACCTTGTGATTCTGTGAAGCTGTGGCAATAGAGTTTCTGATTAGATATTATATAAATAGTACTGAAACACTGGCTATATATATAAATTTCTTCCCAGCCCCTTCTTCTCATGCTTTCAGCATACACTATATTGGCAGCTTAATTTCTTCAGAGTGGAAGCCAGAAAAACCTCTTCACCTAAGGGTTAAGAAGGTCCTACAACCAAGACAGCTGGACACTCAGAACTATTCTACATAGATAAAAAAATCAAAAGTTATATATTGGTAGGTGAAGATGCTTCTATGTCATGCTTAGTTTATTGCTTCCTCCAAAAAAAGAGCCATGGGCATTGCAAGGGAAAGAAAGAAAAGCATTGTGATACTGTGAAGTATCTGGCAGACCCTGTAGGGTAGAGTAAGGGTGAAATGACACACACACCTCCCAACTCCAACTGCTTGTACTGGACAAACGCTAAAGAGCATTAGTAAACTTGAGCCAACAAGCATGTATGAAAGCTGCATCAATGTAGAGATTTGTAAGCTGTCTGGCACACTGAAGGGTCTCACAAAATTTATCCCTAGTTTTAGCCTTTGTTTTCCCTTCTTTTTGAAGCAACTGTAGCACAGATACGAGCCTTAGATAGTGGTAGGTCACTCTTTAAAAAACCCACAACAACAAGCAAACAGCAATGGAAATGGATGCAGAGGTCCATCCCAACTTTATGCTGGTAAAATAACATGTAAGAGAATGGCATTGGCTTTTTGTTTCTTAGTACCAATAGGTGTCACCAAATTCTGCATGAAAGTTCTAGAGAAAATGACTCGAATACACAAAATTAAAACTAGAAACAATTATTTTAAAAGTAGGATTTCTTTTTCTTCAGGGAAAATTGTTCAGACATGATTTTTATAATTTTGAAAGCCAAGTGATCTTTATCAATAGAATGTTGATAGTGTTAAATAAGTCACCTATAATCACTGAACAACATATCTCTGTCTTCTTCTTGGCCATCATCCCAGTCTTTTATATAAAGAAATATTAAATTTATGTCCAGAAACTTTGTTTTCTAATTACTGGTAGCTCTGGTGACCTACTCTATGACTTCGCCCCAGCAAATTGGCATATTGACTGTCAAGCGCTAAAATTAATGCTTGTGTGAAGCAGCAGGCTAACAGCTCTAGAAACACTACATTCAAGATGTTTACAGCTAACCATGAAGCTCCAAACGTGAAAGAAAATTGGAAATATGAGTTTCCACAGAAGCTGAAAAACCATAGCTACTTCAGCACTGCAGTATCAAGGCATTATGAACAAAATTTATACCGTTTTGTCTTGGAGGCATGACCACTAGCAATACCCAGTGAAAAGTTGAGTATCAAACCTGAATCTACCCAATCAACTAATAAGTAGGACTCAACTAATTGCCTGAGTGATTTTTGTGAGGTTATAATAATTATAGCAGCAGCAGCTTTTTACCCTTGATGGTTTCAATTTTTTGGTGGATTTTTTTTTCCTATTATTATTCTAACAGATTAGATTCTCCATAGAAACACCTGTACTGACGTGGTCTTCAGAGAAAATGTACTGGTTGTACCGAATGTCTACACTAAAATCCCATGAAAGGCAGGAGAAAATGGTTGAATATTCATATCATGACTCATAAATGGTGTGCTAATGTTCGCATTTTTCATTGAAAAAATTCTGAGCTTTTCATGGGGCCACAGGTAGATTGTAGTTTGCAAAAGTTATCACCTCTCCTGTCTTCTACAGACCATAGCCTGTCAAAACAATAAATCAATACCTTAAATTACACAAACTCACACTGGCTGGAGACTGCTGCTCTGCAGAATAATGCCTTTGCATCAAACGTTCCTGTAGCACAGTTCCAAACAGTAGATTATACTCAGGCTTTGAAAAAACAATGATTGTTTCTGGTTGTGAGAGGTTTTATGAATATGTTTATAGGCAGAAATCAGCCATAAAAGACAGACTATAAAGCACTGGGAGCTATAGAACAGAAATCATTCTCCAAAGCACTTTCTAAACTTCAGAAAATGATCGTAAAATTGTAAAAGTACTTGTCAGATTTGAAATGTAGTCTTAGTGAAGACTTTCTTTGCACCAACATGTTGTTAAAAGTATATATAAATACTGAAAGTAAGGAGCTGCAGAAAAAGAGTATTTCTGAGAATATTCAAATAAAAGAGCATGCTGACAACAGCTTGCATAATAATATGATATTACATATGCAAATCAAGAGAAAGTGCCAGGTAATCTTCCAATCTAACACACAAATGGCTACATTAAGGTCGTGAATTATTTCTAAGGTTGAGCATCTGTGATGAAAGAGAAAAGAAAAATGTACTCATCTCCTAATTTCATCCCTTGAGTATGTCCAGAATTATAGAAAAAACATATCCATAAACCATAAACAGCCCCTATTACTGTGAGACCCAAAGTAACCTTGTGATGGTGGGTGATTCTATTCCTATTTTATAAATGGGAAACTGATTACAAGAACTAAAACATCTTGCCAGAGGTTACAAAGTTGCTTTTGCTTCCTCTGCTAGATCAGTATTCTCCAAATTATTATTCTAGTCCGTTGCTAGAATTACATGATTCTCCAGCTTCATCTCCCTTCAGGGGTCTGGAGACGATGGCTCTACATCAGAAGCCAAGCAGGCTGTTACAGAAAGGAACCCTCAGGGAGCAAGGAGTGGTCATACACAAAAAAATTAGTAACCTTCCCAGATAAGTGCTGGAAACCTGGGCATCTAATAAGTAGCAGAACACTAATTGGTTATGTTTTCCATCTTGAGTTGCAATGTTGTTAGGTCTCATCCACACCTTTCCCTCCTTCCTCTAACTTAAAGTTACACCACCCTAAAATTGCTCCCAGGAGCTGTACAGCCCTCTCCCACTGAAATCGATCTGTGCTGTATTAATCCTCTTGATTCACTTGTGTTTTTTCCAAATAGTTTTTTGAGTTGTTGATGTTTTCTTGTCTGGCTAAAAACACGTTGCTGCTGGCATCAGTGGACACAGATGTCCATTTTCAGACTGGGCATGTGATAACATGAACTGATCTAATTTAAGTGCTGCCAGGAAATAAAGAGCAGTCATCCCCAGCAGACTTGAGCATATCAAACCTCTACTTTATACTTAGACAGAGCTTTTAGCCCAGACAGACTATTAAATCATATAAACTGGCACGCTGTATATCACAGTCCATTATAGTAACAAGGTTACCCTATTAGTTTAAGTGGCAGTCACTTGGGTTAGGCAAGTCCTCCAGAGACTAGAGTGCTTACACTACAGAAAGAGAAACAGCCACACAACAGCATACTTCTACATCCTAAACTCATGGGTGCCACAAGGATATGCTCCCATACCTCTGCCATTACAGAGAAACAAACCAGTGAGAGACAATAAGCCAAGGTGCTCCTTGCCACAAAGGAGGTGAAGATCTCTGGTGCTCCCTGCTTACAGACTATAAGAAAATTCACCAAGTAATCTAAAATTCCACTGAATGATCATTGACCCTGGGATCAAGACAGTGAGAATCATCATGACATGAGGATGCTTTCATGATTGCCTGACAATTTCCTACAATACATCAGAACACCGATTTGCTTTGTTTTTTTTATACAACCCAGAATGCATCAGAGGAAAATAGAATAAAGCCTACTTCAGAATACATTGGGGAAGTTTTACATGAACAGCAAGAGAAAAATCACTACAGCCAACTGTGACGAGCTGCAAGTGTGACAGATCAGCTGAATGCAATATAAAACTTCTCCTGTTTCTGTGGCACATGAAAAATGGAAATCAACAAGCAGTTCACAGATTTAGTCTGTCAATGGGAAGGCAAGATCATTAGGGCTGAGTTCCATGCCCTTAAAGATTCAATGTATTCTGAAAAACAGTAACACAGATCTTTCAGAAAAATAGCTAATCTTAAAGACTACACGAGATCCATTTATGGAATAGCTGTTAAACTTTCCTAAACACTACAATGAGCACAGAGCAATATCCAATAATTCTCATACAAGCTTTGGCTGTAAATACCTTTTATATGGCTATAGTTTGGTTCAGTGAAACCTAAAGGAAACCTGGCGTGGCCAGAGGCAAATGTCATGTGAACAAAAAGCGATAAATTTTGTAGATGAATGTAGCCTGATCCAAATGCAGTTATAAATTTGGATGTGACTCCCAGGTTGGTGCTAGTACCTATCTGTACCCAAATCTGAAATTGGGCAGGTTGGAAGCTTCCAAAAGTGTTACACAACCCTGAAATCAAAAACAAAGAATTACAGAATGGTTTGGGTTGGAAGGGACCTCAAAGATCATCCAGTTCAACTTCCTTGCCATGGGTAGGGACACCTCCCACCAGACCAGGCTGCTCAAGGTACCATCCAACCTGGCCTTGAACATTTCCAGGCATCCCAATATAAATCTTCCTCCTTAGAATTTAAAGCCATTCTCCCTCATCCTATCACCCTACCACTATATGCCCTTCTAAAAAGTCCCTCCCTAGCTTTCTTAGAGCCCTCTTCTCCAGGCTGAACAAGCCCAGCTCTCTCAGCCTGTCCTCACAGCAGAGGTGCGCCAGCAAGCCAAATCTTGGTGTAAAGCTACTTGTCATGAACAACTGCAGACAGTCAAGAACAGGCGTGCATGTTCACCCAGAAAAGTTGAGATCTGAAATGAAGCTCCAATTTCTGTCACAACAAAGGGTGGAGATGCTGCCTGAGCGGCACTGCAGGTTTACAAACAATAAAACATGCCCACACTCACACTGCAAATGGCTGAGAACATCCAGATTCTTCACGAGAGGGATTTTGAACTGAAAGACTGCATCTGGATAGATGGTGTCCAACAGGAGAGTGCCTGTCAAACACTGACCATTGTAGGGTAAGGTTTTAAAAACAAAAGAGTGCAGGAAGGAATTAAATCCAGAAGCACTATCTCAGCTGGCACCAGAGTTCAGTAAGCTCTATGCTACACTCACACCAAAAGCCTACTTGACAACACTTCAATTTGTTGTGTCAACAGCAAACACTGCTGATGTCTGCTGCAGCAGTGTTTTGATCATGTGCAGATGGAAAGCAAATGTATCATTCAGATAATACAATGACTGCTCTTAGTTCTTTTCTAGTTTGATCTGGTTTTATGTACATTATTTCTTAGGCTGATGTGACCTTTTCTGCTTAACACACATACTGAGCTGGCATTTTAAGTGAAGGGGAAAAACTCATCAGCGCAATTTGTGGATCACACACACATTATTTGCTGGTGTTTTACTGAAAAACCTGGCAATTTTCCAGTTCATTAAGGATCAGCTCAGATCTGATGCCGTTGGCAAGAAGTAAAGCTATTAGGGCACCCACAGCAAAATATTTAACCTAAACGAAAAAAAAAATCCCTACTGCTTACAAAATAGTAACATAATAATTATGGTGCTGGCCGAAGACATTTCTAGTTTTAGTGTATATGCACCTAAAGGAAAATTGTTCTCTGTCTTTAATTCTATAAAGCTGTCTTGGTCCATTAAATCACTGATACTTAAAATGGTTTGTAACTTTTACTCTATTTATTGTAAGCAAAGTATTAAAAGTTTGAGATGTCAACAGAGAAGGTCCTAGGAGAAATGCAGCACTGAATCTGAATTAGGAAACAATTCCTCACCTAAGCAAAATTCATACTGATTACATAAAACACTTCTAGGTAGACGGTACTTTTGAGCAAAGATAGTGTCCTAGCCAGCCAGCCTTCAATCCTGCTGCCATGTGTGGGGACGCACACAGTGGTCCCATGTGCAATGCGGATTTTCCACCTGCACTGCTCTGATGTGGATCCTGTAATGGCGAAAACAGAGGCAGACTCTCACCGATTTGTGTAAGAACTGGGAAGCTTTCACCTGTCTGGGGAGAAGACTACTCAGATTACAAGAGCTGTATAGGTTGCATTTTCCTGTACGCTGTTCCTTGCAAAGCCATTTATCTGTGTGTCTTATGAGTGCTGGCAGGACAAGGTGGGCATCAACTATTGTAACAACAGTTCATGAGAAATATCACAGCTATTCTGCACGGTACAAAGCCTCATCTGCTCTAGAAATTTTCCTACAAGTAACTCCTTTTCAGGTCTCTCTTTTCTTTGAGAGATGTATACTACAAACTGCAAATGTGAAAACAGCTGATAAATAGACCCATATCTACACTGGCAATACAGAATTTTATTTATACACAAACTTAGAGTGTTGAATGAAATTATATGATGTGCCAGGTGATTGAGTAAGTGGTAAAAAATCAGAGCAGCTCAGAGGACCAGGAAGACTCATGGAAGAACACTGGAGGTTCTAGCAACCCTGGAGTGTTATGTGACTGCACTAGCTGCATCTATGTTGAGAAGTGGTCACAGTGGCAGCTGATTGGAAGTATTCCATTAGCACGTACACTCATGCAAGATGAAGACTGATGTGCCTGGATGGAGATAAGTAAAAAGGAACGAGTAATGAAAATAAACCCACTACATGCTGGAGTTGCCTACTTTTCCCTGTACAGAGAGTTGGTCATTCTCTGGATATAAGGGTCAATTTCTGCACAAATTAGATCCATTACTTCAAAACAGTGCAAGGTCTGGACCCAAGACACAGGTCTTCTGTTGCTATTGTTTACAGGTTTTGTTTCAGAGTGGGGGAAATGCTGAGTTTTTAAACTGCCAAAGCCTGCAGTGTGGAATTTCAGCCAGGGCTACTGACAGCATCAGAGTCAGTCCTGCTGCCAGCCCTGCCAGGATGCACACTGTGTAAGAGACCTGGAGATTTGCCACATCGAACCATATCTGTTTGTCCTTTCTCTGCTGATGCAGATTAGTCCCAGTTGATCCTTACATGAGAATAATTGAAAGAAAAGAAAAAGGATCTACTTCTGTGAAAAGTAGATCATACCTGTGAACGAGCTGATCTACATAATACTGGGATCGGAGACTAGCTTATAAAAAATTATTTAGAAATCAGCTTGACGCTGTCCAGGTTTGACAGCCCTATGTTTAAGTTACAGCAATACATATATAGTAGCAATATCACCAGTCACAAACAAAGCATCTGCTGGCAGAATGTGTACTCAGCCATTGATGCATGCATTACATCAATCTCCAGTAAAGAAAATAAAGTCTGTTCAGGAGGTGCTCTGTGGAATAAACAACACTACTTCAGTCTCATTCATTGCTTGTCCAATGCCAATACTCCCCCTACCTACAAATACATGCCCGTTTCTTTTTGCAAGACCACTTTGCCAGAGAAGATGGGCAAGGTTTATGTCTTCAGGCAGAGCTTGTGAATTCTGCAACTTGTTGCCCTGATCTTTTTCCTAGTTTCGAGGTTTTAGAAACCTTTATAGAAGGTGCTTGCTTCTATGACCTTTCATTAGTACCAAGTGGGCCACATGGAAATTTCTGAACTTGGAGTCTTTTGCTAAAGTTATCTTCTTTGCTTGTTCTTCTTCATGTTCCCACTCTTCCCTTTATTGCTACTTACTCAAAGGGGTCGCTGGGATCAGCTCTCTGGAGCTCTGGAGGAATTGGTATTCTTTTGTAGTACATTTCCCAGTCAAAAGCTCCTCGCATGGCATCCCCCGCCTGCGCCTCGTAGCCAAAGTGGTTGTGGTCAATGACATCGATCATAGGACACACGATGGTTTTGTGGTTTAGTGCAATCTGGTCTGAAAAATGAAAGTAGAAAATAGGAAATGGCATGTCTAGTCAAGCCATCTATCATATTACTGCAAAGTGAATCTCACAGGTTTTCTGATGTTTGAAGATTGCTTGCTTTGTTCCCTATGGCCCCCAAATAATTTCATTTTTCAAATCTGTATCAAACCTTTATCTAAAGTGGACTTAATGCAGTTGGGAAATGATTAGAAGGATTTACAGTTCTTTAAAGGGAGGCATATCCCTGTGAGACCCACAGGAGTCCAGTCATCTATATCTCTGTCACTTTGCCGCTCTGAGCTGTCCCCAATCTGTCAGCTACGGAACAAGCCGGCAAGCAAAATGTAAGAATACTCCTTCAGCTGTGGGGAGTGTGTATGGCAAGCTCCTGTGAGACAGATTTGTGTTCCTAAATGTGAATCTCAACCCTTGCAACCATTCAGTCCCTGATTCCTGTGGCTCCAGTGTTCATCAGCTTTGAGATCAAATGCCACAAATTAAAGGCAAATCCAACACAAAGAACAAAACAGAGCTTGTGTCCTCTTTTTTGAACCAATCTTTGAGACACAAAAAAGGCCCCACAATATTATTCTTACTTGTTTTCTAAAGAAAGGAATTCCTTTTTGCTTTTTAAAAATATTAGAAATATGAGTCTAAATCAAATTTCCATCTCCAGTGTAAGGACAGAGTGCGCCTGACGCTGCTTTGGTGAATCCTATTGCTTAATCTCATAGAACTCCTCAGAAAAGCAAGTAAAGTAAAGAAGACATTTCAACTGTAAGAACGAGGCAGAAGAATAATCATTTGAAATGAGGAACTGCAGGAGAAATTTGCAGCTGTGCATGAAAGGACAGTAGAAAAACTATCTATGAACCCTTGAAAAACAAAAGCATAAAATTGCTATTATAATGAATCTTTTTCTCCCACTGGTAGCCTAGATTATTTACAAAATGTAATACGTTGTTTGGCTTACGTGGAAAACTTGAATTTCATTTTTAAGGATTAGATTTCACTAGTGCTTAATGATACCCTAAAAAACATCAGAGGGCTGAGTGTGGAATGAACACTTAAGATAGGAAGGCAGATAATACTGGTGCACTGATTAATAGTTTCTGCTTGCTTCCTTACTTATGAAGGATTGAAATTAAGAAAAAATACTACTTCAGCAAAGCATCTCTAGTTTTCATATTTATTCTCAGCTGTTATTAGAGACTGTACAAATGGGGGAACAATGGTGACTGGTAGTGAGAAACCACTGTGTCTGGAAGTTCAGCAGGTTTTTATGTCCTTTAATAGCAAAATAAATTTAAGCCACAGGCTCTCACAAAATTCTAGGAAACTCGTCTCATACATAACAGCTGCATTACTGTTGCTGTTGTCAAACATAATTACATTCACTGGTATAGCATTATCTGTAATCACTATATAAAGTCCCTTTTCACATAATCTCTTTCCTGTGATAGTTCTGCTAATAGTTATAGGGTTTATAATAATCTTTCTCTGATCTCCCAACTTCCAAACTGATTGGAAGAGGGGAACTAAATGGGACTGATTTGGCTGAAGCAGGTCAAAGGTAGACTCATAATACATTAGCATCTTTCACTTGATCTTTAAAAGTTGCTGCCATTAAATAGACTGAAGGATTGGAAATCTCCAAGTCACATGCAGAGATATCCAGGGAGAAAATTGAGCAATGCTCAAACTCAATCCCAGACTTCATTTCTACAACTCTACAAGAATTTTGCAATTAAGATGCCTGGCTGTTCTTGTGCATATCTGCATAATCTACTTCTCAGCCCCCAAAATGCCTTAGAGATGATGACGAACATAGGAAGATCTTGACTTTTGAAGAAGCCAAGGTGTTTGTAGTTGTGCCCACCAAAAGGCAGAGTAACCATACTTACAGCCTCAGTTTGCCTAAAATATTGAATTTTGCATACACGCTTCTTAGGCTTAAGTGTAGTCCCAATACAAATTTAGGAAACAGAAAAAAAGGGCTGTAGGGCTGGCTTACATTTCACACGCGTGCTAGTAGCATAGACTTACAGAAGTTAACATACTGCTGTCTTTGCCACTGCTCTTTATCTCACCTGTTCCTAACAGAAGAGTCTGAAAATCACTATATGAAATGCACTATAGTTTCTTTTCCATTGTCTTTACTCATCATCCTCTCACAAATTTCTACTGGTCTGAAAATATCCATCCGTTATTTCAATGCATATATGCTGCAGCTAAAGGGAAGAACAGATGAATAAGCATCACTGTACATGTAAAAATCTTGCTGATTTGAAGGAAGGTACGGGATCAAGATGGAACATTGCTCAGAGCCTTCTCCCCAGCAATTTTAAGCAATATATACATACATATTTCAATTCAGCACTTTTACTATTAAGCAGTGTGCATATGTAGCAATAAACAGAAGGTTTCAATATTGGAAAAGCCACTCACAAAAATCTAAGTTTTATCTTTATAAGATGCATTGCTTTAATTTCAAGTGATTGTTTCAAATTAGCCTGGTTAAAGTGCCAACGCCACATTGAAAATATTTTCATTTTCCTACTTATATTTCTGATGACAGATGGTGACAACATTTGAGTGGCTCAGCAAATTACCTCTTGTTATCTGAGTTGTCAAAAGTACCTATACTTGCAGTCTTCCCCACTGGCAAGTAATGTGTCATTTAAATGTTGTAGAGATGGACAGATATAGCTAGCAGGTGTCTTGGTTATTTGCTAAACATGATTTAATAATGAAATAATTTTAAGTCTTGGTCATTGAAAAAAAAAAAAACTGTTTTGAGAAACCTAGTTGCAGTAGCCTTTGGCATTACTGTTCCTGCAGCACCATCAGCAAAAGGAAAGTTGGACCTGCATCTTTCAAGCTAGTTTGCTGCTCAGTTCCTTACCTTAAGCTTGCAGTAACTGAAACTTCACACAACACTAAACTCTCAACTACAGCAACTCTGGATCAGATCCACAAAGCTATTTAGATACCTAACAAGTATTTAAATAATTTAGTCTTACTTTGGTCTAAAACGTGATAGTCATTTCTGAAAATATAAGTTGGATGCCTAAATATAATAACTTCAAGAACCATCTTAAGTGATTGCTTTTGGTTCTCTCTCTACTTGTAAAGTCTGGCGGCCTTCACCCCAGAGCAGGGCCGAACTAGGCTCTTGTTGAGGACTCTTCCCTACACATGGCACATACAATCAGAACTAAAATAGGGAATTTTCAAAGCAATAGATACCCAGTTCATCCTGTGTTCTGATTTCCTTGAATGACATTCTGTCAAATGCAGTGTTGAGTGAGTCACAGGACATATCTTTAGATAAATGCTTGCAAAAATATGTTAACTTTACTATTATTAGTAGCTAGGTGTCATCTAATTTCAGTGAGTAAATATTTGCCATCTAATGAATATGAGAAATTTCTCTAATCCCTTTTGGAAAACAGGGCACATGACATCCTTAAATATACTGTGCATTCATTTTCTGTTTGTCCTTCTTCATGTTATGCTCTAGTTTTTCTTTCAAAATAAAGCCTATTGATTCTGGGCTCCAGTGTTCCTCCAGATTATTTTCTAGAACTACTGGCTGGTTAGCTAAGGACACTTCTACGTGCAACAAAAAAGATCTCATTCCTCTTGAGAACTAAAGAGAACTGGGACTTGGTCTAAGATGAACTTTCTATCATCTTTCCAGTTTTCTGGCTTGAGGCTGACGGTTGTGATCATCCATTCAATACCCAACTGCAACCTAACTGCAATTTGTGACCATTCTATTTACATTTCAGTTTTTAGAGGGTGACATCTAGCTATGTGTACCTCATTTCAAACAAAAAAGCAAGAAAAGGAGCTGTTTTTTTGCAACTTGCAATTGTTACGTCTGAGCAACACAGAAGGCTTACATCTAATCTATAGTAAGTTAGCAAAAGATTTCAGACTACAAGAGCAAGAATCTCCTTCAGAATTTTTCATTAGTGGCAATGTATTATGCATGGTGGGGCAAAATCAGAAAGCAGAGGAAAGGTGGCTGTAGAATATACCAGAGTGTTTAACAGCTATTTGTCAGGGCTGCTTGTAGGAAGCTTGTTGGAACTTTTATTTCCCTCTGACCCTTTACGCCCTTTGGGCTTTACATGAAGACATGCAGGTTATTTTTAAAAATACTGATGTTGTGATTAAGGGGAAAGGGATAACAAGACGATAGATTGTACGTGCAATTTGATAAAGAAGCTAGAAAGGGTATAAAATTTGAATTTTGTACATGATCTTGTTACAGATCTGAAGAAAACCTTGTTATTCCGGGATTCTTTTTGTCACAAGCGATAGTTCATTAGCAGAACAGCATCTCTTCCTGGCTGCAAATGTTTATCAGCTTATTGTGTGGCCAAAGCAGTCCTAGCAACAAAATTCAAGAAACAATAAGCATTAATTGGTGAAACTCTATCCTATCATGTACGTACAGCATACTCTCTTAATTAATACAAATTGTTTTAAGAGTAAACTCAGCAATTTGCTTTGTGTAGAGAAGGGGATATTGTTTCATGAAGTGAAATCCTACAACAATTGATTCTTCCCATTCCTTTGACTAATAGAGCTTTGCCAGCTGCAGCTGGAATCCAGCAAAGCAGTCAATAGCAAATCATTCTTTCTGAGCTTCCTGTTGTGAATGCAGTTGCTTTTAGATTTAACTCCGAGGCCTTGGATACATTTACAGCAAAGCTGTTTTAATGGGATGTGGAGGACTATGAAGAAGTATAATACCTGCATAACAAAAGCTTTCAGATGTATAGTAAGGGTATAGCATAATACTAGATGTAGTAGTATATTTAGTAGTAGTAATAACAAAATAAGTCGTAACTCTAACAGGCCAAAGTGATACTTCAAAATTTAACCAATATTTTAGTCACAAGAACCATAAAATACAGCTGCTTGCATTTCTCTCAGTTCTCTCTAATACAGACTCTTCAAACACTGCAACAGAGTTCCACACACTACTACAGAGTGTGTGTCCTGCTTGTTGTTGGACATGGCTTTGATCACTTGAACTACACTGCATGCTCTAATTTTAGTGGCTGATGAACGCTCACACACTTACTAAGCAAGGGAGGCAGCCAATTCACGTTGACTTCACAATGGGAATCCAGAAATGTCAAGACTTCTCCTCCAGCCAGCGAGGCTCCTAGCAATCTGGTCCGAATGAGCCCTTCTCGTTTCTTGGTACGTACAATCCTCACTTTGGCAAAACGGACCATGTATTCCTCCAGCTTCTCTTTTAAATGTTCTAGAAAGAAGGGCAAAAAAAAAGCGTCAGTGGTGCCAGGCCTGGAGGAGCCAACAGAAAGACAGGTTGGCATACAAACTGCAGGCAACTTATCTACTTCCATCTCTTTGTCACTTCAAGTCCTCCAAAACCTGCCACAAATCCTCTCTGAGACAGTTCGGAAAGTGCAAATGTTCTCTGTTTTATCACACAGAGGAAGACACTGACTCTCTGGATCTTTTACTGCAGTTGCTACTGGCAACCTGCCATCCACAATATAATCATGGCCAAAACAACTGCAGGATATTCACCCATCCTTTTCTTTCTGCAGCCCAAGGCCAGATAAACATTCTGGCATGCCTTTTTATAAACAGTGTCCTTTCCAAGTGGGTTTCCTATATCAACTAATTATGAAGGACTATGCATGGAAAGCAACTTTTAAAAAGTATGTGTTACTGGGAAGGGAAATAGACATGTAGGAAGATCTTAATGGGTGGATAACAGCATGAAGCAAACGGACAGCTGACTTCTTATACAAAATCAAGCTGCAAATACAGCACCTTTGACAGATTCTCTTATCTGCATAACCTGGCTCTGTTTGTATCACAAAACAGCACCTTTGGGAACTTCTTTTCTTCTGACTAGAAACACATACTAAGAATCATGAAAAAAAACCCAAATCTAAACCAAATCATGCAGTTTTGCCTCTTCCTAAATACATCTACAACAGAAATAGCGATCTTTTGTCTTTGGTAAAACACCTCAGCTTATCAGACTCATTACTTTGGAAAAATATGATAATTTCATTTGACAGGAAAACAGTGAGAAAAGCTTAGTCTCAAATAATTAAAACTAGTGATAAGCCACATTTAGTGATATTGGGTGTTGCAAGCTTAGTCTCAATGAAAAGGGTTTGTCTAGTCACTCGCTTCTTACAGTAGTAGCCTGTAGTTCTGACTTCTGTGGTCAGTACAGGCCTCAATCCAGACCTCACATCCTTAGAGATCGCAAGAAGTTTGCTACCTACTACCCAAAAGGATTACCATTTAGCAGCACACTGAAGACTATAATGCTGACACATAGATTAAAGGCAACAAGTCACAGCGCAGAGAATGCAGGATCTTGTGTTAAAACAAAACCAAGCTCAACTGAAACAGAGCTTCCTGCACAAGATCCTTGCCTCTGCTCCTTTCCTTCCAAGCTGCACAAGACCTTCCAAATCTGCCTGCAGATTAAGAAGGAGCAGAAACATTGGTGTGTAGTTTTACATATTTAGTTGGAGAGTATTACATGGGATGTGCTGACAAATCCTGATGTACGCTGACACCAAAAAGGGAGAGGCCTGAGACCTGGGAACATCAGTGTTCATGGATTATAGAACAGGTTGTGGGTCTTGGGATGGAGAAACTGAATGCTGTGGAGATCTGCTGAGCCAAGACAGTGGTTTGGGTTCATAAGAGAAGCATTAGATCAAAAGAGGAAGGCCAAGTCTGAGACCAAAAAAAAAAAAAGAATGACATTCAAATAAACATCAAATGTTTTTGTCTTCTACTCTGTGGTTAATTGTAGAATAGGCAGGTTTTAATTCTGAAACATGAGGAAAAGAGGCATCCCTTTTTTGATCCCATTTCCTACTTCCATACTCAAAAAAAACCCAACACAGTCCCCCGATGAGCACAATGACAAGAGATGTACTGTGTCTTTGAATGATGATGAAAGACAAGGGCTGTGTGCCACTCTGACCCGTTTTAGGTATCAGTTACAATTCAGTATTGTGATTGAACTGAGGTTAAATCAAGTCTTAGATCACCTTGTGCCCAAGTGCAAGACTGTCTAAAGTGTATATTTATCAAACCATTTTCCTGCTTTTATGATCTCCATTGAGGCTATTCCCATAGTGTAGAAATACAGAGAAAGGGAAACAGACCTTAAAAACAAAGATACAAAGACCCTGCAAGTAATATAGGAAAGTCTGTTAAGGCTGTCAATATGGATTTTTTCTATGTTGTAAATTGTATCATCTTATAGCCATGAAAACTGAAACAGTTTCAAAATTATAGTCAAAACTAATCAAAGCTAACCATAGCTCCTTCAAGTCCTCAGACACTGTGGAACATTATCTAACCCTTTCCCCTTTGATCTCTTCCATCCACAATTCTTAAGTTTGTTTGCACTGAATAGCACACGGGAAACTTGCACCAAGAGCAGGACAACACTGCACAGACAAGTAATAAGATTCATGTAACGCAACCTGAACACAGCTTTCCAACTATGTGACCAAGCACTTAACACCTTGGCTATAGTGCAAATCCTCCATCTTCACCAGCTTCCTCTCAGAGGCAGATTCACTGAAAGGATTCTGGCTGACCAGAGGATCCTATTGCATAGCTCTGAATCTGGCTATGTACCAGATATGATTGCTTTACTGTTCCCCTACTTTTAGGTAGTTTCCCTCTTTGTACGTGAAGACAGCTACCAATGAAGCACCTGATCTCTCTGATGGGAGAGATGCATGAGCCTTACTTGGACAATCTGAGTGTGGTGTTGGTGGACTCTCTGCTGCCTGTACAGGAATTCAAGGCACACCTGAACTGGACCTTCACTAGTTAGGTGTCACAATGGCTAAGGTAAGGCCCTTGCAATAGACGGTTTGAGTATGGCTACCACTGATGTTTAAAAGAACTAATACAAATCCCCTCTTTTCATGCATTCTGATTGTTATCACTTGTCTTGGACCAAATAAATCCAGTGAAATTCAGTCTCATACAAAGGACTTAATTTCACTCCCTTCACATCTTGTAATGAGCAAATTCTGTCAACTGAGTGCCTTTCTGGAAAACACTCCAGGGAGACGTGATGTAAACTCTCATATTATGATACATTCTTTTCTGTTCTTATATCATTTGCCCCATCACTAGAGAGCTGAATAATATAATTTGATTGTGATCAGCTGTATCAGAGCTTTAACTCCATGAAATCAATGATAGTTCCTACTGTTCTTTCATTGTTTCAGATTCTTTGCAAACTCAGGAAAAGAGGTCTCTCAAATTTTGAATATTTTAGTGGGTTTTTTTGCCAGAATAACACCTGAAATTTTGTGGAACAAACAAGAGTTGTGTATACCACCTTTTTCCCTCTCTCTCAGATAGCACTTCACACATTTCATACGGCATGTCATCT
The DNA here is from genome assembly GCA_033556795.1 of Tapera naevia. Taxonomy (NCBI): domain Eukaryota; kingdom Metazoa; phylum Chordata; class Aves; order Cuculiformes; family Neomorphidae; genus Tapera; species Tapera naevia. The sequence goes on along the minus strand of JAUMJJ010000172.1, from coordinate 6,654,133 downwards.
GATTTGTGAAGAACTGCATTAAAACATCCAGCAGCACACCTTTTGATGCCAGAATCACATATACCAAAATTGTTTCTACTCAAATAGTCCCATGATTGAATAATTTTATTATTTTCTCCTTGTCACTCAAAGAACAGCTAGCAAAAAAGCAGAAGTATACAAACAAAATTTGCATGTCGTGTTCACACAGAATTCTAAATACATCCTCATTTAGACATACCTGGAAGTAATGAGGAAGAAAAGAGAAGCAACAAGTGTTAACTTTTACAGAACATAGTTACACAAGTGACATAAAAAGATCAGATTTACATACAAAGTATATGGATTACTGGAGATACACAGGGCATACAGATTTGTCAAAACAGATAAAAAATGTTAGCATTATAATAACCTAACAATAAGTCATGACATAGTCACCCAGATGCCAGTAACAACACCTATGATATCTTTAGTTTTGAGAACTGGACAAGAATATAGTTTGGAAATTTACTTGGGAAAAATTCGCAATAACTACAAAACCATCGTGAAGTATTTAATATCCAACTCCAATATGTTGGGAGAATGAAAATGAAGTGGAAGAAAAAAATCTCATTTGAAACCATAAGTAATGAAATTTTTAACTTAACGAATATGAAAATGCTCTATTACTGTATTTTCCTTTGCAAAATCTTGTGTCACATACTTGTTTCAAATCTTACCAATCTCTAAAAGCACAAACACAGAGTAACAGAGACAGCAGAACTGTAGTAGTTTTAAAAGAAATTGTAGTATCTTCTACTATTTATATAAGCAGCAAAAACATATCTTCCATGTTGAACTAGTTATTAAAGCCACTACTCCCGCACTACTCAGTCTAATGGTATTATCATAGATGAGACTCTTTAAAGCAAAATAGCAATTCTGCAGGACCTGCAGTCAGCAGCAGGCTTTAAAGGCCAGCTACTTAAAATAAGGAGCCAATGTTTGAGACAAGGGACATGAAGACATAGATGCTCTGACAAAGAAAACACATGGGAATCTCACAACTTAAGAGTTGCTTAAAACAGACAAGTCAAGTCTTTAGAATTCCTTGCATGAAAATAATTTTGATTAAGAAATTATCTACATGTTCGTGATTGATAATAAATTTTAATTTTTTTAAGCTTCTCGTTTCCCAAAAATACCAAAATAAATTGCCCTTTTTTTTTTCACAGAAGAAAACACCAAATGATATTTTATTTCCTATACTACAACTGCATTTTCTCACAGTTCCCAATTATTGTGTTGCTACTATTATCTCCAGGAGAAACATCTCACAAACAAAACCTATATATTACACATACACATTTAAAAGCAAGTAAGTTCAAGTGTGCAAGTAAAGATGCATCAATCAATGTCAGAACAAAAATATAATCCTAAAGAAATTCTCAAAATGAAAGTATAATGTGGTGTATAAAATAGCATCCTGTAATATAAAAATGCCTTAAAAGTCCAGCGGACAACACATTCTGCACATCTATTACCAAAGGAGACCGTTCAAGCAAGCTTGCCATGACAATAAAACAGGGAAATAGGATGGTTTCATTTATATGTTGTAATATTACACAAATTTCCCTTTCAGAGACAGGCATGAGAAAGAAGCCTGAATTCAAATTCTACAGTGAACTATAAATGGTGAACTTTGGATATAAAGAAGCCAAAGACCCTGTCACTAGATATGGAGAGTAAATGTCTAATTTGTAATTTAAAAGAAAATACATCATTCTTTTCTTCACAGTGTTGATCAAATGAATCTATGAATCATATGTTTGACATGTGCCAGGCACCTGCCAGGCCAAGAGTTGGCACAGGTGGTGACAAATGAAGAATAACACACAGGCAGGAGCTTTACAGGTTGTCACTGCTATGACAAGTGATGATAAAGGGAAGCATTACGCCTCTTCTAGCAATAGCCTGTAAACAAATTCTCCATTGTAATTGTTTGGTGTGGGCCTTCTCTGTCTTCATTTAAAGTCTGGAGAAGTTTTTCTAAAAGAATAGCAGAGGCACAATTGCCTGGCCATGGTAATTAAAGATCTACTCAGGCAGAGTACTCAGCTACTTAATTTGGTGCCCAGAAATAAATTGAAAATCAAGGTTCTGCCTTTGTCAGGAAAAAACCCCACAACATAGTAGTAAAAACAAGAACTGCTCTCTCCTGTTGGGATGCATACAAGGAATATTTCATTATCACACTGGTATCCCGTGGCAACATGTGCTATGTGACAAGCAATGCTCCTCCAAGGTTACTGAGAAGGTGTTAAGAGAGACTTAAAAGATGATGTGAAAGCTGGAGCTGGTCTTCAGGGCTTGCTTGACTGCAACATGGATTATGAAAGTACAATACAAATAAAATACAGTCTTTTGTTAAGCCCCTCCTTCTGGACAGCCAGACAGGTTCACCCCAGATATGGACCTGAAACATAGTTAACCCTCTTCACCCCTGGAGCACCTCCAATTTCTGCCCCAAAGTACCAACATCCGTTACAGTATCATTGACTTGCAAATTATCAAATAATTAAGAACAGTGACAGAGCCTGCTGAGTACCCTGATAAACATTCTGAATTAAATCTGCTTCTTTTTAACTTTAATTGAGTGAGAAATATGTAATTCGAGCTGTTCTGCCATTCCCAATGTGAGTCATGGGAAAAGAGTTGAAAAAAACCTTACAGTAGTAGAAAACATATGCTGGCCTCTCCTGTTACCTAAGGACAGGCATATGGGAAGAAGAAACATGGCCAAAACCATAGCAATCTGTGATCTTACTAAAAAACCTCAAAGTGAATATTTCTGTTGGTGAAAATTAAAGCAGTCAAAAGGCTGCTCTGATACGCTATAACAATGAAGCCAGCTCAAAAAGATTTTTCTCATTGGCCACAGCAGAGGGCTTTGTGCCAAATACGCACAGATAAACCTGCAAGTACATTTATGCAAAATCCATGGCTCTCATTGTAAAAACGATCTCCATTACTTTGTGTCCTTTTCTGCAAGACCGGAGTATCTTCCCAGGTAAAATTAGCAAGGATATCCTCCATTCCTTTCCTGAGGCCCTGAGCATACAATTTTCCTGCAACACTTCATCTTAATCGTTTGATAAGGGAAATGCTTTTGTCTAGTTTAAGTCTTAAGCTTGACAGAAAATACATAAAGAAAATTTAGGGGCCTATGATTGTTCACTTATTTGTTTCCTGCTGCAACTAACAAAACAGCCCTCTCCTGTGCACTGTCATTATTTTTATTTTCACTGCCTGTATATATGCTACCATTAAAGCAAATCAGTCTGCAAAGAGAATATAAAATGAGCACATGAATTTCTTCCAGTTTCCCCTCAAGTTTCTCATTTGAAGAAGGTTGGTCAGAAATGCTGGTTGGACACAGAAATGTTGCAAAGGCTGTACCAGGTCAGCTACCAGTGTTTCTAGCCAAGTTGAAGACTGTAGGAAGGACAGTTCCCCTGGTTACACCACTGGCTGAGCTATTCCAGTGCCGCTCTACCCTTCTGGTGAATAAATTCTTCCTAAAGTTCAAACTGAATCTTCCAGTCTCTGTCTTGGGGCTTTTGCCTCTTATTATACCATCTGCCAGTACCAGGAGGAATTGGGCTTTGCCATCTGTGCAATTCCCATTCAAGCTGCTGTGAGCAGCTATTAGATCACTACTTGGCTGCTTCTTCACCAGACTAAACAAGCACAGGTTCCTCAGCCTCTTCTCAAAGGTCACACGCTTTTGGCCCATGACAGCCTCGCTAGTCCTTTGCCAAACCGACTCCAGCTTTTGTCATCCTTCCCGAACTGCAGAGCTCAAAGCTGGATGCAGAATTCCATGTCCACGTAGCACCAACATCATAAAACACATAATTTCACTTTAGCTGCTCACTCTCATCCTAACACAGCCCAGCCCAGTTTGTGTTCCTGGTGATGAAAGGCCATCACTTTCTCCTGTACAAACAGGGACTGAGAAGGCACAGCAGTCTGCTCAGCGGTTTGTGCAGGAGGGCACGTGAGAAGGGCCGTGCACCCTGCTTGTAGGCCGACAGCCAAGGGAAGTGCTCCAGGTCTATGCCATAATGGCAGGCACTGGCCTTCACAGTTTAACCAGGTGTTTCTACAGAGAAAGACCCTGAGATGTCTGACACATCCACCCAGATGCAACTGGTATGGAAGAAGACTTCAGTAAAGGCAGTAGGCTGCAATGAGAGCCCAGCCATTCATCCCCAAGCCTGTAGCGTTACATGGGGCTGGCACTCAGCCTTGAGAAAAGAAGACTTAGGGGAGACCTTATCACCATGTTCCAGTACTTAAAGGGTGGCTAGAAAGGAGATGGAGACCCCCTTTTTACAAGGAGTTACATGAAAAATATGAAGGGTAATGGGTACAAACTGATCACGGGGAGATTCTTATTGCAAACAAGAGGAAATTTTTTCACAATGAGAACAATCAGTCATTGGAATAACCTCCCCAGGGAAAGTGGTGGATTGCCCAGCACTGGACAATTGCACGATTCAGCTGGACAGGGCACTGGGCCATCTTGTCTAGGCTGTGCTTTTCCCCAGAAAGGTTGGACCAGATGATCCTTGAGGTCCCTTCCAACCTGGTATTCTATGATTCTGTGACTCCTATTCACCTGGTATCCACTAGGACTTTTGCAAGTCCTTCACAGCACAGCAGCAAGAGAGTCTGCAATTTTACAGGTACATGGGCTTATTCACCCATCTACAAAGTTTAGCCCTTGCTGTTGAACGTCTTGAGATTTATTTTGCCCAATTCTAGAGCTTCTCTGGACTGACACTGTACTATTTGATGTGTCAGTCACTTCCTCTATTTTAGTATTGTCCACAGATTTGTCTCATTACCCAGGATATTGATGAAGATATCGACTAATGTTGTCCCAGTACTTACCCCCAGTACTCAACTGTTCAAGCCATCGATTAGCTACCCTTTGAGTTCAGCAACTCAACCCACCTAACCATCTTCATGCAGCCCATGCTTTCTCTGGCTACAGTTGAGAATATTACAGGGACTAGAATTTCCTGAAGTCAATGTAACTTATATCCATCACCCTTCCTTGACCACCACCATTGTAAAAGCCAGTCAGACCAATCAAACGTGAATTCCAGTTGGGTAAATACGTGACAACCATCCTATATTATTTGCTTGTCCTTCATGCACTTGCAGATGGTTAGGCACTACTCAACAAGTGGATATGCTTCATGATCCTTCTGGACAGTTAGCTGAGGCTTGTTGGTCTACAGCTACCGGATCCTCTGCTTTGTCTTTCTCAAAGATGTAAGTAGCACCTTTTCCAGGTTACACATTCTAGTTAACTGCTACTTCCAATGATTGCCCAGTTTTTTTTTGTTTTGTTTTGTTTTGTTTTTTTTTTTTGTTTTGTTTTTTTTTGTTTTTTTTTTTTGTGGTTTTTTTTTTTTGTTATTTTCCATCATAGCTTTACTCCTCACCTAGGAGAGTGTGATAGTACTTGCTCTTCAGGTACCTAGATCCTAACTCCTGATTAAGTAACCCTGGAAGAAGGATGGGGACGTTTTCTGCCAGGCTGACTTTAGCATCTGATCCAGACTCCACCACAAGTTCCAGAGGCAGACATGTACTGTAAAAACTGTTGCATGTGATTAAGTCTGACGTAGACTGATAAAGAAGAGCAAAATTTACAACTGTTTGGTATGATAAGAAATAGCTATCAATAATCTCATTTGAGCACTAGATAACTACGTCTTTCTGAGAAGTTTTGTATATGTAACAATAAGGGTACTCGAGAAAAGCTAAGTCATTACTACTGATCTGGAAGCAGCACTGTTCGGAGAGACATTTGTGCCTATCACTTGGAAACTTTTTCTCCCAGCTCTGATGTTTGGGTTAGTTGGCTAGGGGCAAGCTAAAACGCAGTCTCTTTCTCTTGATACCAACAATGGGTCAAAGACCTTATGTAATACACCACAGGGTGGTGGAGAGTAGACTGAATGTGTAACAGCTCTGTCCATCACTTGCACATCGATGAATACAAACTTCCAGATAGTACCTTCATTTTGACATTGAGTTTCAACTACAGCATGTTAAAGTTGAAAGAACCTCCAAACTAGACAGTAAATGCACATTCCTTTGCCACAGCCTGAAAAGGTCATCATTACTGAGATAAGGAGGCTGAACAGAGCAGATGAATACACAGCCTAGCTTGATTTCATTCATGCAGTCTTAAGATAAACTTCAAACAATCTGTTTTGTAAAGTATAGGCCTTAACATAGTCATGAAAAGAGCGACTGGGGCTGCAGAGTCTGCGAGGCCAGCCAGATTTGCTGAGACTTTCTCAGACTATAGCTTCAGTCAACAGAGACGTGGAGATTACAGTATCTCTTTGTTCCACTTCCCTGAGCCCTTGTAATTGTGACAGTTACTACAGTTGTTCTGCCGCCAGAAGAGAAGCACCAAGGACCTCTTTGTCAACAAGGAGAGTGTTCAGGTAACTGAATATCATAGAATCATAGAATCTTCCAGTTGGAAAAGACCTTTGAGACCATTGAGTCCAACTGTACACATCTTCTGCTAAACCATGTTCTTCAAAAACACTCATCTACTCGTTTTTTAAACACTTCCAGGGATGGTGTCTCAACCACCTCCCTGGGCAGCTGTTCCAGTGCCTGACCACCCTTTCAGTAAAGAAATTATTCCTAATACCCAGTCTGAACCTCCCCTGGCACAACTTCTGGCCATTTCCCCTTGTCCTATCACCTGTCAATTGAGACAAGAGATCAACACTCGCTCTGCCACAGCCCCCTTTCAGGCAGCCATAGACAGTGATGAGGTCTCCCCTCAGCCTCCTCTTCTCCAAGCCACAGTTCCCTCAGCCATTCATCACAGGACTTGTTCTCCAGCCCCTTCACCAGCCTCATCACCCTCTCTTAGGAGATATAAGGTGGGGGTGGCTTCTGATAGAGATGCCATGGAAGCATCCCTAAACTCTTGAAGTGCGTTTGCCTTCCAGGTTTTCTGACTAGGGAAAGGAGCAAGGCAGTTCATTTTTAGGTTGTGGTAATTTAGCATGGTAAGTTACATCACGATCACCTGGTGAGCAGCTAGGGCTGGCTTGCTAGTTTGCTGGCAGCGCTAGCAGGACTGGGCATTTTCCCTTTTCATAAGGAAATTAATGAAAGACAGTTATTTGCTTTATTCCAACTGCGAGTTGTACAACGTACTTGTCGATACCTTCACTTGTCTTGTGGTATGATAACTCAAGTCTTTTCCACAGCTGAGAGCAGACTGCTTCACCTATGTCTGCATTGTTCTAGCTCTGAGGAAGGCATCTGTAACTGGGAGAAAGATATTGCTACTTTTTACTCAAAGACTAAATGATCTAATCATTATTCATTATCTGAAAGCCTACAAAGCAACGAAATTACCAAAATTGTATTTTACATGTCACAGTTAAGCCCTTCTAGGAATTAATCAATGATCAGTGTATTTGATACGTTAAAACTGAGGCAAAAAGAACTTAGGCACTTACTCCTTATTAAGTTATCTTCTGTGCTTAATACATATTATACAATGTTTTTAAAAACTTTGTATCCACCTCTGCTTTTTTATGTCTTTTGCAGCTAAATACATCTCTCCAAAAGAAAAAGAACTTCTTAACTAAAATATTTAAAATAAAGACAGTTAATATTTATCTGTATTTTCTTTGTGTCCAATTTTAAAGCAATTATCATTTACTTAATAAGACTTTTCACATCCCTTTGGTATCCATGTATAGAAAAGGGTTTTGGAACTGCCCAAAGAAAGGCTATGACTTCTATTTCTGACTACCTCTGCAATATTGTATTTGATATGAAAAAAGCTTTGAAAAAACGGAGCAAGAAAATACATTATTCTTAAAGCCCTGTTCCTCTGGTTGCATCCAAATGATTTGCCAGCTATAATAGGTGAAGGAATAATTTTGTTCACCAAGGGAATGGCACATTATAAAATGCAATCCCCTTATGCTGGAGGAGGAAGCTGGTTAAGAACATACAGTGAAGCAGTATTCAACGGGAAGTAAAAATTAATTATCAGGAAACTATTTTTGCTGCAAGGCAAATGTAATAATCACCTGGACTAGAATGTGATTAAGGAACTGAACCCACTTAATGACATAGTAGGTTAAATGGGAGAGAGCTTTTAGAACACAAATAGGAAATGAAAGCTATATTCCTCTCTGCTTATCCTCCTGAAAACTGTGGGGGTTCACAGCACTAAAAGTGCAAAGCTTGACCTTAGGGTGAAAAGAAAGCATGCAGCTCCTATTGGATGGCACTTTGCAGAACATTTCACTCCCTGGAATAGCTTCACCACTGCAGCAGCTTGACTCATGGAATAAAGTTCAGCTGAAGTGGGAAGAATTTGTTCCCCATATCTCCTTGGTAGTCCTGAACCTCACGTGACCTGCATAAGCATGCTCAGAGATATAACAGCCACTCAGGTGATGAGAAGGAAGGTGGAAGAGGTTGTAAAATGCTTTTTTTTATGGCCATTTCTTTTTACAATGAAGACTTTATTGTGGATGGAGTCACTCTGGTACTTTCTTACATCACTAACTGAAATAATATAACTGTGGCTACAGCTCAAACAAGAACCTGAGCAACTAATCTGGATTAGTTATCAGGGAAACGATGATAAGTGTACAGTAAGATAAAAAAGAAATGTACAATTGCCTTTACAGAGCATTTCTAGAAGCAATCATGTAGGGCAGACCCGTCAAAAGGGCGACCTTGCTGCATTAAAATGTGATTCTTTTCAACAGGTCTGTTTACTACACAGGTATATATACAGTAATTCCTCCCCGAGTGAAGCATGTTGTGAGGTTTCTTCCAGGTTGCAAGGCCAATTAGAAAAATGTTGTTTTGAAGAGAATCCAGGAAATTGTCATTGCTCACAAACACCATCCTCTCGTTTTCAGAGTCACACTTTTGCATCCTGGCAGTATTAATTGTTAAAAATTGTAAGCGATGACCTGTCAAGCAAGACTGGTTTTTGGAACATATTTCTAACACTGTAAACAGTCTTGCACATTTTGAGACCTGTCTTTACACTAACATTCTCTCTGTTTTGCCTGAAACTATCTGTAGCATATTTTCAGTTCTTCCTGCAAAATATATCACTGACGTTTTACAGTAGGTGCTGTCTTCAGATAACAGTTTTCTCACATAATGCCCTTTTTAACCTCTCAAATGCCAAGGACAGATTGTACTGGAGAACTGGTAAAACTCTGCTGCAAGGATGGCACTGACCTTGTATTTGCAGAAGACAGTAACGCTGGTCCTTGGGAAGGGGGAAAAGAAATCATAGAACTCATGCAATTACTTTTAAGCAGTATCAAATTCTGGTACAGCTCCCTCCACCGAACACTTTTATTTCTCAGAGTAATTCTACTGGAATTACAACTTTTTGCAAACCTTAGACTCTACCAACCCAAACACACTGGAATATGGCCATCTCCTAACAAAGTATTTTAATGACTTTATGCCTAACTGAAGATGCTGCATTTCTGTAGTTGTTGTCCATTCTATGTGCCATCCATTCCGGGTAAATGATCAGGTCCTAACCACAGCTTGCAACTAGTCCATTTCCTCAAGATTTAGTGGGTGCTTTTTTCTAGTGCATGGGTTTGTTCTTGTAAGTAAGATAAGTCCTTGAACTATGCTTTGAAACATACAAAAATCCAAAATACTAAGGAGAGTTTGGGCAATACCTTATGCTCCTTTGACAGTTTGTTATTATATCAAGAAGTTGTTCTTGTCTTCCAACTTTTGTATCAACATTTGTGTTCTTAAAAATGCCCTCTCTGGTACAGGAATTGGAGTTTTGAGGCACCAAGTCTTTCCTATGGAGTGATGAATTTACCTAAACACTACACATTGTAGCAGGATAAAACATGGAGATACTCAATGGAGTTTCTCTAACCTACTGAAAAAGGCCTTAAATTCCTAGTAGTGCAAATTCTAGAACTAAACTTTTAAAAATATTATGTATCTCCTGAATTTTATTTCCTGCAACACAACACCTGGCATTACTACTCTTCTCGCAGGTGGAATGCAGGTTTTTATAAGCTTCAAGAACACTTACAGTTGAAGCAAGTATCCAGTTCCTTCTCTTGATTGCTGCTCTCCATAATCTAAACATTTTATTGTGTTAGTTGTTATTTCAAGAGTTTTTCTCTTTTTCACCTTGTCTAGAGTATATTTCTCAAAATTGTTTCACTCATTTATTTGCAAAAGTTAGCAACGTTCTTGGTATAACCTTTGCAGTCATTGTTATGTCAAGGAATGAAAGAAGATGGAGTTAATATTGCTGAAGAGTTTTTCAGAAAGCTGCAGTTCATGAAAATCCTCTGTCAACCTACAGGCAAAGAAAAGCAAACTGTTTGAGCCATATTTTTGAGATTAGGTCAGGTGTTTTTTTTTCTCCTCTCATTATCTGCAACAAATAGTTTGCTTCTAAAAGTAGGTATACATAATTCGCACAGGGAAAGAACCAGACTGCTGTTAAGGTTATGTATTTTGAAGCACGAGAATTAATTATCAAAAAGGAAACCATTCTCTGTTTGTGGATTAATCTGCTATGATGATGTTCCACTACATAATGAGGCAAACATTGATGCATAATTAGACATCTCCTAACATCAGTATGAGCTATTAATCAAACAATAACACCATATTTTTTTCACAGATAGATGACTAGCTTTTCAATTTTTATTTAAAACAAGAAAAAGAACAAATAAATTAGATGCTGCATAAATCAAGCTTTGAGAGGAGACATCAAGGTTTTTCTTTTCTTTGTTATCATTTTTCCCTTTGTTTCACATATTGAAACAACCTGTCTTTTCCTATATCTCAGCTGTCACATCTGTTCTGTGGTATCACTGAAGCTCTTCACATCCTCTTTAGTCTGGCAGGTTCTCCTCATTAAGGATGTGAATTTAAGAAACAGAAAGACATACAGAATATTAAATGAACAGCTAAGATACAAATTTAAATAAATAAATATTATATTGACTCTTAACTAGAAGATATTATTTTGCTCCTAGCAGTTTCCATATAATGACAATGGGATAAGGCTAAGACTATGTCCACAAATTTCTATACAGTTTATTTTGAAAACTCCTATATCACCTTCCCTCCCTCAAACTGCTGTCTCTCTCGCAATATCGAAAGACAGAGGATGTGACATAGGGTATTCAGCATGTTTTACTTTACACGTCATAAAAGTCTACATTAATATCTCTGTATACAACCAATAAGGATGGTACGAACTGATCTAAATCGCTTTGGAAAGCTAAGTCTTAGTCTCATTCCCTCTTCATATGAACAGCCACGTGAATCCAGACCCAAACTCAAGAATCCACTACTTCTGGCCTTTATAAATACAGCCTCTTCCTAGTGACCTTTCCAAATCCTTTATAAGCAAAGTATTAACAGATTAGCAGATACCAAGTGAAAAATAAATCATTGCCATGAACATGTCTTACTGGGAAGTTTAAAGGTATTTCAAAACCACACTGATCATATCTGCTTTACAGCATTTTACTAATCCTTAAAGATGTACAAAATATTGTACCTCTGAACAAAATTCTTACACCTTTATTACTGTTAAAACTACAGATTATAGATTAAATATAGCAAATAACCTTTGTATTTCAGACTTCCTTAACACATAAAAAATAACCTTGTAAAAAAACGCATTTAAAACTATAACAGAAATGCTTGAATTTAAGAGACACATGAATAGAAAAACAAAAGACTTCCTCACTTTCATTCTAAAGTGCTTTATATTTAAAAGTACTCGGCAGGCTGTCAATACCTTCGCTGATCCAAGAAACTCCACCGATCCTGACCAGAACCACAAGCATATTCTCCCCCTCACCATCTTTTCGCTGAAGTGTTGTGGTTCACACATAGTGTGTCACTTAGACTTCTGCCCAATTTTGTGCTGGTGTAAGGTTTCCCACCTTTAGCAGAGAAAGTCTTTGAAAAAAAGGTGTACTGAAGAGACTAGGAAAGTTGCTGCCATTCGCTGCAAACATTTAATATTTTTAATCAATGTGTCTCTGCACTCTAAGCTGAAACCCAGCCGTGTGAAGATCTAATGTGATAAGCATGTAAGTGCAATGCAAAGAAGATCAAGAAAATATTCTCCCTGGGAAAACTTTTCATTGTGGGAGTTGCATATCAAGAGACATACTATGTTAAAGATAATCTCCAACTACTCAAAATCACATGGGCAGCCGTCTCTTTCAAATAGTTAACTTGCTGATCTCTATGGCAGCTCCAGCAAGGGCTTGCCTGGAAAAAACACAAATATTTTTGCATTTTATCTGTCATCTGTGATTTGGTAGCTTTTGTGTGGAAATTTTTTAATCACTTCTTTCAATTTTTGTTGGGTTTTATTTGATTTTTAATAACTTATTCCACAAGGTTTGCTTTTTCTCTTTTCTTGTAAGGGCATTGCTTAGACCCAAGTAATACAGGTAGAAAGCACACAGAATAGGTATAGATAAAAGCAAATACAATCACAGTACCAATGCCACCAGTGACCTACATACCAGTTCTGTAACTGTTCTTATTTAGTGGATTTACTTTTAGAAATGGATAAAAATTGCCAAAAAAGGCAACTGTAAAGGTAAATAACTCTGGGAGGAAGAAACCCTCACCCTCAACTTCCTAATCTTCTGGCAAAAAACTCAACTCAATGGAGAAACGCATAGGCAGAGTGAGCATAACACCACAGAAAAGGCGGCTTACAACTATTTTAATTGCATTGTTAAAAAGAATGAGGAATAATGAGATAATTATGAGACAGAAGAAAATAACCCGAGCTCCAGATTCCCTCACTAGCTTTTCCAAGGCCATGAAATCTATTTCCATTGCCTTTGAACTATGCATTAAGTTTCATCACCTCCCACATGTAAGAGCAGTAATGGGTAATTGTCTGAGGGCTGTACCAGGCCAGGAAGTTTCCTAGCGATGTCCTTAACCTGGGCCCCAGGGAGGCAGCAGACTTCCCTAAGAGGAAAGTCTATCTGGCATATTGGACCCTCTGTTCCCCACAGAAGGGAACTGCCTGCAAACCTAATCCATCTTTTCTTCATTGTGGAGATGATCTTGATACAGGGGGTGGGGCTTTCTGTCCTTGGTGACATCTATGGTGTAGATTAAGAACCATCCTCACTGTCTTCCATCTCCAGAGCCGCATACTTGTTGTACAGAGGCACCTGGGAATGCAAGATGGGCAATGAGGGTGCTTGCCTGCCTCCATTCACTCTCTCAGCCCACTAGCGAAGGAATACCAGATCCTCTTCTCCTTTTTTTTTGGTTTTTTTTTTTTCTGGTGGCTGTTGCTGTTTTCTGCCTCGTGGAGGGCAGAGCCTGGTACCACCAGTCTGATTCTCAGACTCTTCTACTTCAGGAAGCTCTGCCACCATGATGAGCAGATCATCCACCCTGTCACACCTCACACAGCTGTTCTCCCTACAGCCATCTGTTACCCGTGAAGGGCTCTGTTACTCCCTGCAGACTGAGACCTGGATGGCTGTGGGAGCTCTGTCTGGGTTAACACATCTGTTTTGAAGAGTGTAGAGAACAGAGCTTTCTGCCTCGTGGATAACATCGTTCAGCTCCATCTGAGAGGATGATCACTACCGAATGAACTCACGACTTGAGCTACACCCTTCTGGTGTGCCCTTCCTTGCAAACTGCTGCGCCATACCTTGGCTGATGCCCTATGCTCTGTTTGCCCACGCTGGTCACAGAGCTCCTTGTCCCTAGTACTCCCTGGGTTGCTTTTTGTAAGTGAGGAGGGCTGCTATTGCTTTGACAATGCCCAGGGGCCTTGTCAGCAGCTCCTGGCAAGTCTCTCCACTGCCCTGGTGTTTATTCCCTGTCAGTAAAACCCTTGTGCGCCAAGATCCGCTGAGGTCCACTGCTCTGCTGCACATCGGGCCAGCTCCGGAGCAGTTCCCCTTGGCTACTGTTAGCACTAAATCAACTGACTGTAGCATTTTGATTAGGCAATTAAAACATTAGATTAGTAATACATTCTAATTCTTGGATCAATGTACGAAAGTGTGTTCTTTTGTTTTCCATGACTAAGCTGTATATTTATCAGTACACTGACATTATGCTTTTGGAAGGATCTCATTGTATGTGATTAAATAAAAAAATTGCCTTTGAACATGTCTTAGTGACTTCCCATAATCTCTTGTTTCCATAACTCTACTGTGTGTTTTTCTTCAGCAACTGTTCTAGCAGAATACTTTGAAAGCAACACGAGTCAGCAAGGCAATATTTCATCTATTTGTCAATGTCAATATTGTTTTTACTTTTAAGACCCTTTGCAGCCTCTGAATACCAGAGCTATCCATTTCATCAGACGATTTACCATGGGACTTAGGGCTTGTTAGTGAAATGATTCAGTATCTGCCATAAGATTGAGGCAGTTTTACACACACAGGCAAAGCTTTATACATCCAGTGAGTGTATGAAAGTGCACTTTATTTTAAACCAAGATCTTCTGAAAAGGACTTTCATGTAGCACAGACAATTTGTGAGCTACACAGGGAAAACTTCAGCATATGCAGAAGAAAAGGAGGCAGAATTTATAATGCCATCTCTGTATTTGATAACGCAGGCAAGCATGAGCTTCACTAAACCTCAGCCAAGTACAATCTCTATGAGGGCTGTTGCTCATCAGAGCTGCTAAGGTACTGCAGGACCCCAATTCAGTTCTTGTCTCATTTCATTTTTTCTGGGCCTCATTTCCAGGGAGCATGAAGGGCTCAAATGTCACTACCAAGAAGAGCTTTAAGAACCGCTGAGGAGGAAGCAGAAAGATTTCTGAATCCAATGAGCCGGTGTAATCTACAGACTGCCAAAGGTAGCACCAGATCTTTAAGACAATGTCCCCTAATAACAATCCAAAACATTCTAACCGTGTTACGCATACACATGGAGATGAGAGGTGACAGAGGGTGGAAACTCACTGCCTGTGAAGTGTCTGTCTCACGCCAGTGACTCGTTAGACAACAAAAAGGAATGAACTACCATCTCAGTGAGATGTCTAAAGCTAAGAACAAATAATTCTTACTCAGACTTAGGGCTATTTTATGAAATACTTTGTGAATCAAAGTTATCTGCAGGAACCAATAGCAGCAAATGAATGCATGAGAGGGTTTATTCTAAGTCGCATCCCGGGAGTACCTAAACGTAAGCTATACCTTGGGATCCATCCGCTGAAAAGAACTAGGTAGCTTATTCTGAACTACTTGCCATGAATTTATTCACAGACATAGGGAAAAAACCACATGCACACCAAAATGTCTTGACAAAAGTAACCTGGAAAATAGTATTGAAGAAGAAACAGATAAATAAAACCAGTAAAACCCTTCAGGACATTAAACACTTAAAAAAAATTATGTTCAGTGAGGAAATAATTTAATATTAATAAGTTAGATGTTAATACAAGTAGGATTTAGCAAAATAGTAGGAGTCATTTTAATACCATGACTGAGCTTTTCTAGGTATTTCTGCTACACTTTCATGTTTTCATCAAATTAATTGTCAGCCTGCAGAAGCTCCCTTTTTTTTTCTTTCCAATGAAGTCCATTTGTTTGTTTGTTTCTCTAAAACTTTGCCTGTGTTTTAAATGTATCTGTTTAGAATAGCTGCAACTTTGAATCTACTGTTCCAATGCCTGTGATACATTTAATTCTATTTTTTCATAGGTTCCACACTTCTTCACAATATCTCTTCCTGGACACAGATTGGATGTATTGCAAAAAAACCTGGAGATGGATTTTTAAAGTCAGTCAATTAAGTATTAATGCATTTTCATATGCTCTACATTGCCATTATAGCTATGGTTACATGAGATCAAAGAATGAAACTAGACTGTGGTCACAGTTTCAGGGAAAAAGATAGACATCACTTATTATTTTTCATTATTAAAAGCAAAAATTAATCCTCTTTTCGTATTTCTGAATGAAAAGGGCGATTGCCTCAGTGAAAATGATAAATTATTACTATTGGCAACTTTCTGAAACATTCTTACCTATTCTGCGCTGGAAGTACATCATGTATTTCATGTTGAGAAGTCTTGCAAAAGTGCCTAAACTAAAAAGACTCTGTGAGACAATTTTTTTTTTTTATGTTTTATAGTACTCCCATGTGCACTTTAAAAAATCCAATAAGCTTTTATGAATGTTCTGAATTTTTCTGAAAACAAAACCAAGGTGAATACATGTCTGTTTAAAAAATGGTTTTCTTGCACTAGATTTCTTCTGGAAAACCTCAGCTCAAGAGCAAAGCATAAAGATCTGTATAATAGTCACGTAATTCACGGTATCATTTCATTCATGTTTTCCTGTCATCTGTCTTGAAAATTTTATGTGAAGAACAACTTGTTTCTTTGTCTTTCACTATTATACATCTTAATTTCAAACAACGCAATATTTGACCCATCAAAAAACACACAGATCCAGCCTTCGCCAAACTTTATTTTTTCCAAAATCACTGTAGTCTATACTTGTCCTTTTTCCCTTCATCTAAATGACTTGCTTTCTGCCTCGTTACTGTCTGTTCCCCTTTATTTGCCACATTAACACCTGCTCTTGAATGTGAATCGTCTGCTGGACAGGAGCTGAAAATCTTGACTGCCGTTACCAGAGACCAATGCTTACAGGAAGCACAGAACAATACATCCTGTAGCAGCAGTCAAATTACCGTCTTGCAGAACTGCAAATCTCTCCCCAAGTGCAACCTAAATACTATAAATGTTTCTGTTGAAGCCAAACCAAAAATATTGTTTTAAAAAAGATCTCACTGGCAGACTCCTGTTCTTTTTACTTTGCACAATCCATCCCTGCAAGGATAACATAACAATATATGCTTTAGCAACAATTCCTCATATTAACAGCTTCAGACAGCTATGAATAGCACAGAGCATGCAGGAAATGTTTTCTATGTCATCTAAAACATTAACAGTTCAGCCACATGTTGCAGAGCATTATGAAAAGGGATGTCACTTATGTAATCTCCGAAGATCGCTTTTTTCCTTTATCTGAAGTGAGAAGAATTAATAGTAGTCAGTCTGGTGTTTTCAGAAAAGTTTCCTTGCTTAAATTTTTAAGTTAGATAGACTCAAATTAAGCAGAGAAAAACCTTTAACAAGCAATTACCGTATCAGATAAGCTAATTGGTAAGTAATGGCCAGAATGCTAAAGATCTTCAACCACTGAGTGGTCCTCGATAACAATGAGAGATAAGTATTAAAGTACTTTTAAAACTCTCATTAATAACAAAAAAGCTTAACAGGTAAAAATATTCTGACCTCACTTGATGCTATTTTTCTTCAGCACATTCATTTGTTAAAGCTACCTGAAAAATGGAATTGGATATAATTTGTGACCAATATTTATCACTGTACAATGACTCAGAAGCAGTGCACAAGTACTTACTGATCCAAGCATCATAACTCAGACATGGAGAAGAGATGTGAGCAAAACCAAAATTTCGAGTATTTCTATTAATAAAACTGCACAAAGCTACATTTTATCTGCCACAAAAATGTTTTTACCGTCTCTGATATTTACAGTATAGGACTATACATTTTACCTCTGATTTAATGCATCCCACTGTTAAACTCAAATTTTATGTACACATTGAAGAAACCCTTTATTCAGAAGTTATTGTATTGTAAGCAAAGTTGTCTCAATATCTGCACAAATTAACAATTTGATCCAACAGCTTTAACTGTGACAAATTTCCTATTGATGTACCTAATGTAGTACACAGCAATTTAAGTAGTGAAATCTCTTTTGGTCATTAGGCATTATCAGACCTGCAAAAAAAGTAAGCTCTTTTGGTCAATTTAGCCTTTGTTAAGTAACTAACATGCTACTTGAGCATTTGTGGCTCATTGATAGTCAGGCTGTTGAAAGTCAGATTGTGCGAAGAGTTCTTCCAGTTCCAGTCCATCCTACCCTCTTCCCCATTTTGAGCCAGCTTTCTGCTGCCCATATCTGGGTAGACCCCTATCCAGTGGAATCCACAGCTCAGGGGGTGGAAAGTACATGCACAGTTATTGAAACATGGACGAAGCCAGACATAAACTTGTATCTCTATGAGTCTAAGTATCCCTGGGACTCGGCAGTCTGCTTAGAGATGAACTGACCCTGGCTGCCTGTGAAGGGTAAACCTAAGGTCATACAGGCTGTAGAAAATGAAACAGTTTTAACTACTAAAAATTCTAGTGGTTATTATCTCTGAACTTTGGCTCTTGAAGGATTTGGAATATCAATAGGCATCTGCATTTTACATTTTTCACTCTGCTGGGAAAAATAAGCACAAATATAAAGGAGTATTCCAGGTCCAAACTGGCATAAGCTTAAGGAATTTAGAATCTGGATCTGTATTTGCCAGTTTAGACTGATTCCCCAAATTACTGCTGTGCTCTAAAGGAAGTGAGTCTATTTAATGATGTGGGGTTAAATCTTCATTATCGTATTGTACCTTATGCATTATAAAATCAGTTTCCCGAAAAAGAATAAAAAAAAAAATTGTGCAATAAGAATAAATGTTAGCACTATAATAACATATAATAAAAGGAGTTATAAACATTATTATGTGCATTTCCCATTAGAATTTAATCTTGAAATAGTTACTTAAGCACTGATGTGGTGTGTACCTAAAATCATAGAATGGTTTGGGTTTGAAGGGACCTTAAAGATCATCCAATTTCAATCCCCCTGCCCTGGGAAGGGACACCTCCCACTAGATCAGGGTGCTCAAAGACTCTTCCAACCTCACCTTGAACACCTCCAGGGATGGGGCATCGATGACTTCTCTGGATAACCTGTTCCATTGCCTCGCCATCCTCACAATAAAACATTTATTCCTAATATCCAATCTAAACCTAGCCTCTTTCATCTTAAAACCATTACCCCTTGCCCTATCACTTCACTCCCTGATAGAGAGCCCCTCCCCATCTTTCCTGTATGCCCCCAACTCTCTAAGTCTGTCCTCGTATGGGAGATGCTCCAACTCTCTGACCATCTTTGTGGCCATCCTCTAACAGATCCATGTCCTTCCTGTGTTGAGAACTCCACAAGTGAATGCAATACTCCAGGCGAGGTCACACAAGAGCAGAGTAGACGGGGAGAATCACCTCCCTCAACCTGCTGGTCACACTTCTTTTGATACAGCTCAGGATACGGTTGGCTTTCTGGGCTGCAAGTGCACATTGCTGGCTCATGTACAGCTTCTTATCCACCAGCACCCCCAAGTCCTTCTCTTCAGGGCTACTCTCAATCCATTCTTCGCTCAGTCTGTATTGTGCTTGGGATTGCCTTGACTCTTGTACAAGACCATGCACTTGGCCTTGTTGAACTCCATGAGGTTCACTCAGGCCCACCTCTGAAGGCTGTCCAGGTCTCTCTGGATGGCATCCCTTCCCTCCAAGATATTGACTGCACCATATAGCTTGGCGTTGTCAGCAAACCTGTTGCGGGTACACTCAATCCAAATGATTGTGTTGCCAACAAACATGTTAAACCACACTGCTTCCAATGCTAGCTGCTGTGGAATTCCACTTGTCACCTGTTCCCTCTTGGACACTGAACTGCTGACCACAACTCTTTGAGAGTGATCATCCAGCCAATTCATTATCCACTGAGCGGTCCATCCATCAAATCCATGTCTCTCCAGTTTAAAGACAAGGAGGTCGTTCAGTATACTTGTCCATGCAGTGAGCTCAAAGACTGATTTATCTACACATTACTGCGCAAAATTTTCTTTGCTAAGGGTCTCCTTTTGGGAAGGGAGTTGTAGCTTATTCTGGCATAACAGTGCAATGTCTACAGAGACCCACATTTTTCCTTCCTTTGAAAGAAAAAAAAAACAGTTCCATAGAGAGATACTTCCACTTCAACACCTGCAAAACTGGACCAGTTTCTGCACTGAACAAGAAAATTTGATAACTTCAGCCATGATACGGGTTTGGAAACAGCAGATTTAGACCTTAGAGGAGAGAGAACTAGGATATTTGAACTGGATATAGGAAAAGGAAATGATAATAATGATGAACACAAAGGATGATAATGATGCTAACGGTAATAGCGTTTATCATCAACACAAATCCTTATAACTCACTAATAATAGCAGAAGATATTAATAACTTCAGGGAATTCTATATTTATCCTAGCAGCAATCCCTTGCATTATTAGCCTAGACGCTGAAAACATATATCCCTCAAAGATTTAAAAATTTCTTATACAAAATACCTGACTATGTGAACTAGAAGCTTTAGCAAGACGTTAACTTGGGGTTCACAGAAAGTCTTGTAGTTTTCTCCTGCTAATTTAAACCTTTACACTTTACCACATCACCATATTTGCACTCTATGCTGTAGATCTCCTCAATTTAGTATCTACATGCTCATTTGTGTGTGAGAACATTACAAATTGTGTCCAGCTACACCTACCAGGGATGAATAAAATGATAATTTCTGAGAAAGATAGATTACATTAAATATTTTCCATTAACGCAATACTTGGAAAATGTGGTGTGATCTTGCAGGACACCAAATCAGGCTCATCTATTTTGAGACAATCATAAATAGAATTAATGCTGCAGATATTCATGCTTCAACTTTGCTTTAAGAATTGGGATAATCTTATTCAGGTAAATGGGTGTGATGGTTTTGGCTGGGATAGTTAATTCTCTTTACAGCAGCTAGTATGGGGCTATGTTGTGGAGTTGTGCTGAAAACAGTGTTGATAGCACGGGCCTGTTTGAGTTACTGCTCAGCAGGGCTCAGACAGAGTCAAGGCTTTTTCTGCTTCTCACACAGCCCCACCAGTGAGCAGGGTGGGGGTACACAGGAAGCTGGGAGGGTACACAGCTGGGACAGCTGACCTAACTGAACAAAGGGATATTCCATACCATAGGATGTAACGCTCATCAGATACAGCTGGGAGAAGAACGAAGCGGGGGATATTCGGAGCAATGGTGTAACTGTTAAGCATGATAAAGCACTGCTCTCCTGGAGATGGCTGAACAGCTGCCTGCCGATGGGAAGCAGTGAATGAATTCCTTGTTTTGTTCTGCTTGTGCATGTGGCTTTCGCTTTAGCTACTGAACTCTCTTTATCTCAACCAATGAGCTTTCCTCACTTTTTACCCTTCTGATCCTCTTCCCCATCCCACCGCGGAAAGGCAAGTGAGCAGCTGAATGGCTGCAGTTAAGCCACAACAATAGGACTTCATTGTTTAAAGTTGAAATGCTTTATGTAAGCTTGCAGAGTCAGTGCTAAGACTAAGAAAATGGGTAAAATCATACTTCCGATGTTAAGCTTTCAGAAATGTTCTTAAAATATTCTTACTTGAGTTAGCTGAAGAATTTAATAGTCTACTGCTCAGATGAGCAATTAGGGAACAGGGTGATAGGCACTTTAGACAGGTATTGATTGAACATCATGAAAAATCAATTCTGAGAATCTCTTTCAGTATGTCTATACAATAATTGGTAATTTAAAATATGTAGTATACACACAATGTCAGGAACTATTACTGATACTCTGAAAGAGCAGAAATCCAGTTTAATTTCTGTTATATGAGGAGAGGACTCCTGAGTGGAGTTCCTACTACCCATTATTTTATGCTAAGGCAAATGTCTGAAAATACAAAACACAAAAGAAACAAGATAAAACCCACAAGGGAAAAATAAGAAGAATAGCTGTTGTTGATAGTAGTTTCCTATCTTTTCATTCTCTTCGTGTAAATTCTTTTAAACAGTACACAGGTAATTTAGTTACCTAATGCCACTCATGACAAGAGACTCCCTGATGTTTTAGGAAAACTATATCTGCATGAGAATTACTAATATCAGTGTTATGTAGCTGCTGACAGTCTGAGAGTACAGGGGAAACAAGGGTTTGCAGCACAGATCAAATGTTTCATTGAAGTAGGTGAAAGAATGAATATAGATTTTTTTCCCAACTAGATCATCATGTCTAGCAGAAGACGTTGCATAAATAAAATACTTATTAATAAAAAGTAATCTCACTCCAGGGAAATGAGAAGTGAATTCAGGTTAGTGGTCTGTAATTCGAAGTGATATGTGTTCAAGGCATTTAGCAACACACACACAAAAATACAGAAGTTTGAAAGCATCTATAATACTGTGGTTTTAATTTCTCAAGTAATGCAGTCCTGAAGTGACCTGTAGAAGATAATTAATGATCGTATTGAAAGAATATAATATTTTCCTTGCACTCTGAAAAAAACAGAAGAATAATGAAGAGAAATTCATTCCTTGCTGAATAACAATAGCTCAAACATTTGTAGACATGAAAGTGTTCATGACTATTGTAGTAAAATAATTTAGACAGTGCAGAAAAAAATTGAGTGAATACAGACCTATTAGATTAAGTGAGCTTTTGTTAGCAATGTTAGCAACCAATGTTCTACCCTTAAGTAAGTTAAAATAAAGAAAAACGTAGATATATAGTAAGAAGAAAAACAGACTTTGAACAAATGGGCTGGTGATCCAGGTTCATGAATAATCTGCTAAAGATATTGGGGTGGTATTATTTTGCAGACAAAACAAATGCAGTGTAAATTTGCTCCAAGGACAGTTAAAGAATTTTTCAGCCATTTAAAGATTTTGATCAGGTTAAGTTGTATCTTTCCTGTATTATATTTTCTTTTCATCACTGATGTACCTATAGAAGCTTTCCTTGTTGCCCTTGACATCCTCGGCCAGGTTTAACTCCATTAGGGCTTTTGCCATGCCAACTTGGTCCCTGGCTGCTCAGACAATTTCTCTGTATTACTCCCAGGCTACCTGCCCTTGCTTCCACCTGCTAAGCTTCCACCTCTGTAAGCTTCTTTTTCAGTTTAAGTTTGTCTTGGTATAATTATAAAAAAAAAGAGAGAGAGAGACAAGTTTGCCTAAAGCTTATAGTAATTGGACATTATCAGATGTACTTAAAATGCAAATACATTTGAAAACCAAATAGAAAGGTGGCATTTGGGATTCATTTTGAATGCTTAAAATTTACCCGTGTGTGAAACTGTGAGTTCTAATCCTCTAGAAATGGACCTCTCAATGAAAATATGAAGTTTCAACAATTTAGTCCAAGGACCATAATGTTTTACAATTAACGATTTTTCTATAAAACTGCGATACCATGAAAATTCAATCACAACTGAATTCTTGGTAAGGCAGGAGGCCCGGGAATAATGCTGATAATGCCTTTTCTACTAAAATAAATGTTTTTCTTTTGCATCAGGAGCAAAAGCTTCTCTATAATAATGATTTTGACTGACCTTTAGCAAAGAATAAATATCTCAAATCTTTTACTCCAAGCACTACCAGAAATGCTGAAGAAACTCAGCACATTTAACTGAAAGAGAGTTGCAGTTCAAGATCGATACTGCCTATACTTTGCTGTCATAATTAATGCAGAATGTCTTGGAAGACAATAATCTAAAGTTTTTTGGTTTCCTATGACTTTTACTATGAATAAGCATTTAAAAAAGTAACATGGGAAATAAATGATATTGCTTAAAATAACATCACAAAGTACAATAAACCAAAAGTGAATTGTTTATAAAACCCCAAAACTTACATTCAGATTTCTCGTGTACTTCAACACAAGCTTTATTAGTCAGCAGCATTCAGAAAACTGAATGCTCCTCTCAATATACTGACTACTCATTAGAAATGCACATTAGATTAACAAGTTTTCTGATGGTCACAATTGAGTGTAGTAATTCCACTCTTTGCCAGCCACACTAATAAGAAGTGTAGTTAGTTATTACTGAAACAACTAAAAAATATCTTACAGTAAGTAATGATCTATACATTTAGTAAATAAAGCAAACTACAAATACCGAAAATGACCTTTGTAACAGAAAAATGCACAAATACCACTTTTTAGCAGGAACCAGATAATTTAACATATTGTTTTAGACACAATCCATAACAGTCACTACAAGGCTTTCATAAAACTGGGAAATTGTCTGAAACTCTAATATCTGATGTGAAGTCATCTCACTGAAGTCATCAGCAAATCTCCTACCCATTACACCTAGGATTTTTATCTCCTTATTTACAGTTCAGATCTCTTTAACACACACCCTGCACTAATTCTTATGGGTCAAGGTGCATAGGCTCTATGGTGCTCACAACCTTCCTACAGAAGTCAGGATTACAGTTCAGAGATTGATTTTGCCTTTCAAGGCCAAGGCTATAGAAAAACATACACATAAGCTCACATGTGAAATGTTAGTAGCATTCAAAAAAAGAGTATGCTTATTACATACACAATTGTTTTTATTCTATGGAAATAAGTACTGGCAGCTCTACTCTGCTACTGAAGCACTGTGCTGGGCTCTTCTCACCGAAACTGCTGCTGAGACTCAGCAGCACATTTCCGAGTTTCTCACTGTGTCCAAAGGAACAAACCTGTCTCATCACACAGAGTAGCAGAAGAATCCACTGGCCTATAGCTACAAACTCTTGTGCCTACTCTGTATGCAGCATGAAGGACCCAAGGACAAATCAATCTCCACACTGTACATGAGATGTTCTTACGGCACAGAAAGCTAAACATACGCACATGCATTGGCTGCATCACACTCTGCATTCCTCTCTTGCCAGTAATCACATCAATTAGACAGGCTCTTGCCTAACGTAACAAAATACCAGTAAAAGTTTTTAAAAATATACTTGGGGTTCTCTACAGGGAAGAAAAAATAATTCCATATATATAATGTTAAAATATAAAATCCCACTTACTTTGGGATCTTAATGAATGAATATATAAATAGAATTTCAAGCCAAGTGGCTTTTCCACTTGCTGATTTACTGCAGATCCAAACCCTAAACACCGTGCAGCAATATTAATCACAATCTGTAAGTCTGCAGAATATGAATACCTGACTAAAAATTACCTTTTTTTTACACAAGCTATGTGCAATATTTTTGTTACTAAGCAACGAAATGAACAAAATTCTACTATTATCAAAACAAATTGCATTATTGCCAGGGTTGCCTTAATACAACTTTATTATCTCAATTGCTTTATTTGCTGAGCATGTGGAGCAGCAGATTAGGGATAATTAGACAAGGAATGAATGAAACTCCAGTGCAGTCACATCCTGAGAGATAAATGAAGTATTGATTTTGAGGATTCTACTAACAGCCATTCAATATGCATAGCTACTAAACATTTGAATTGATATGACTTCACTCTCAATATGTTGTTAAATGTATTCTGGGATCTGGCTGAGCAAATGACGTTCAGCCTTTATGGCACTGCACACCATTTATGATTATTAAATAAAATTAAGCAATGTGGAAAAAGAGTGAAGGCTGAAGGAAAGCTCATCACAGCCACTTTAAATTTGTCCTGGTGTCTGAGGTAGGATGGAACGGAGAAAAAAAGGTAAGGTGCCTTTCCAACATGTACACCCATTTGTGGGACGTAGCAATTCTTTTGTAGTGTAAATCATGTATATGTTACAATTTTAGGAAACAAAATGGGGTGCAAGCTAGGGAAACTCTGAGATGTCCCTACCAGAGCACTGTAAAACATGATTAATGATTCATGCACTACCGATTGTATACAAAATAGTGTTTTGAGAAATATTAAAACTGATTTTCAAAGATGTATTTATACGAGACGAAATTTTGAATTTCAGCTAAATCATTACAAATACAGGCAACAGAAATTCATGAGTTACCCTGGTTTTAAGTTTAACTCGTTGTTGCATTTTGTTCTTAAACTGCAGAGGAAAAGCTTCTCAAGATTAAAAACTGGTGCCCTCAAGCAGCTTAAGAAATGTTTCACAGCGCATTAACAGAGAGGTACAGGGGAGAAAGGGAGGACAACTATGCATAATTAAGAGTATAGTCATTATTTTCATCAAAAAATTGCATGAGCTCAAATATCCCAAAGATATTAATAATAACACCCATAATTTAATGGCTCTTAAATAAAACATATCAGATTTTCATACACTGTATTCTAACACTAATCTAGATCAACCACACTGCCTGCGAGTTCTGCAGTCAAATAACATCTTTGGATTCAAGCCAGAAGATACAACAGTATAAATGAGATCATATTCCATTCTCCCAAGTGGTCATGACCTCATTGCTCATCCAAAAGATTCAAGGGCAAAACCAGGAAAAATAATGCACTGAGAATCAATACGTGCCCGGCATATCTGCACTCTAGTGGACAGACTTCAAGATCTGCTACTGGAAGTTAACCTGAAAGCCTAAAAATGTAATAGCTTTTTAAGTTGATCACTGATAAGGTTTAAGGGTCTACATGGGAGACCTTGTGTATTTTTGCTCAAGCCAATCTGCAAACAGACTGCAAACAGAAGTTCCAAAATAGGCACAATCTCTGCACAACTGAATCATGCTTGTTTGGACTTAACACTATGACCACAATTGCTGTAATGGTTTTGGTTCACACTGGGTGGTATTTGACCTGCCAGAAACACAAGTGTCTTAAGCATACACCTCAGACCACTGCAGGGTTCAGGAACATCAGAAGGACTCAGAATCTTTAAAAGCTTATGAAATTCTTTATGAAGATGGTCTCAATTGCCTGACTGCCAAAACAGGAGACATCAGCATACTGCACCACTGGCGCACTGTGGCCTCTCATCACGCACCACAGCTTTCAACACAAGATGTTGCTCAGTCATGCATGTCATGAGTGGGATATTGGTCAAGGACAGAGTAGTAACCTCAGAGCAGCAGAGAAACTTTATGATACTCTATCACTACAAATACACTTCAGACTTACTACATGTTCTTCAAAAGATTCCTCAATGATGTCAGGGAGAGAATATGTCCTCCTTCTGTCACCAGCATCCTTCGAAGTAGCAAACTGAAAGTGCTGCTAGGGTTTAGGAGCCATGGCTGGAGCGATTGGCTTATTTTGATTATGATGAGAATAAAGCCAGGAAAAGAAGAAAAAAGATGTAGTAGGTAGAAGTAGAAAAAAATAAGGATTTGAGATGTTAGGGAATGAGGTACTTGCAGGGCAAAAAGCTGAGGACAAGATGCTGTTATACAGTTATGGGATTTATGCCACAGATCAGTCGTGTGCATGTGCTTGAAGAAAATCCTTAAAATGGTGGGGTTCTTCATATGTTAGTCTAAACTGGGCTTTTTAGAACTAGGGCAGTGCCAGGTATGATTGAAGTCAGTCACTAAAACACAGCTCAGGCATTTTAAGTCCTGCAGTGGTGAGCCAGAGACAGCGTTATGCCAGCTGATGTTAATTTCCAGTGGTGAGCTGGTAAGTGAGCCAAGCTGTGGCAGGCACTTCGGATGCAGTAGTGCCATCTGGGGTTTCCTCTGGCAACTCTCTGATACCATCAGTGGTGTGAGAATAAGGAGTTGGTGTGGTGGGAGGAGCAGTCTGACTGCAGTTTACACCCTGTATTATTTTTTGCTGCCTAGTGAAGTAATAAGCAGATCAGTTTTTGTAAACTGATTTTGTATTTTCTAATAAGGCCAACTTCACTGGCACAGCTCACCATAATTTTGCCTGAAACCACCAATGGGGTTTAAGACAGGGATGTTCTAAACTTTCCTGTGTTGACATAGTTAAAATATTAGCCAGGGAGTTAATGTAATTTTGAGTTATAATAGAGAAAAAACTGTTATCTTGTTGGGAAGACAGGAAACATTAAATCCTCCTTCTGAGGCTTCCAGTAGGAGATGTGCAACATAGCAATACAGGTAGAGCTGCAACTTCCAAACTAACATGAGCTCAGTTATGACAGAAACATTGTCCCATCAAAAATTCAGCTGTTGTTAATTAGCTGATATTTGGGCTGTGAATCAAAGTGCCAACAGCAGAGATTAAAAAGAAACAAAACTTCAGGAAGTTCAGCTGCCCTTGGAGTGGTGGAAAAGATCTGGGGTTTGGTGCTCCTGACTTCATGCACATTAGTGAAATTACCTTCTTCGGCTCTAGCTACAAGCTTCAAACTAGCACCTGATATAGCATGCAGTCTTCTTCCCATAAATAAAAATACAAATATGAATTGTTGGAAAACATAGGCAACAAAATTTTGGCTATAAACTAATGTCGTAGATAATGCCTTAGTCCAATAAATTTAATTGAGTTAGCTTTCAAAGCTGTAAACCATGCTTGGCTGTAAGTTACATTTATATATTGTTCAAGAAATTCACCAGACTCATGCCAAGAAGCTTTTCAAAGGGAGAAATAAGGGCTTATATCCATTTTGATGCTGTGAGAGTAATGTTTTTGAAAGAAACTGAATGTATTTCAATGCACTGCTTTAACACTAGTGATTTGAATTTTAGAATGATTTAATAGCACAGAAATCATTCTTAAAAAGTATTTATTGAAGAAAAAATGAACTTTGGTAGCATGGGCCAAAATGTTGTTTGAAAAATGATGGAGCTAGCAGTAGGATTAGAAAGTTCTATCCATTGCTGTCAGATTAAAAAATATTGAATATAAGGATGTTTCTTAAATACTCTTGTGAACAACATACACATGGCTAAATGAACGAAATACTACCACTTTTAAGTAACTGACATATAGAAAATATTTACCCAGAATCATAAATATTAAGAAGCAGCTCACAAAAACCCCTCTGAAAAGTACGTGTGTCTCTGTCTAGGACCGCAGTCCTTGGTAACCACCTAATCTCTGCAGCACCTAAGTAGCCAGTAATAGACTTTTCAAGGCCACCAGCACTATGTTTATGTGTGAGCAGGTATATACATGTACCTGGCAATATGGAAATATCCACTTTGCCTGATATTGCATAAAATATCAATTGGATAAAATATGTAAACAGTCTGTGGAATAAAAGCTACCACTTCCACAGGGAAACTATGCTACATAGTGATGAATCACTTATTTTCCCTTCCTCCGGCAAGTGCAGACAACACCATTTTTACTCCCAAATTTACCATACTTTAGAAGAATGGTCTCACCTTCTCCTTTTATCTGGAAGAAAGTACATAACTCCAGGAGACAAGTCAGAGAAGTTCTTGCCAAAGGTATGTAGACAGCTGCCCAAGATAACAAAGGGATGTTACACAATTCCTTCAAATCAAAGTTTTCTATCAGAAGCAACGGGCAGTGTTCTGGTTCTTTTGAAACTCACAGCAACCCTAACTGCGCAGACATCCATATGCATAAATATCAGAGTCACTGAATGCCTCAAGTGGGACAGAGGAAGCACTCTCCAAGCATCTAACAGGGATGCTGATCGAGTCTTTGCACCTACATGCCTCTTCTAGGGCTTTACCCACAGGTGGGATAATTCAGCCATGTAGCACCTTTAAAAAGTACCACACCCACCCCCGAAGAGGTCATATCCTACAGTTAGGAACAGCTTACATTTTCATCCTTGTTTATACTCCCCAAAATACAGTATTTATTAATGCATTCCGCAGCTACAAGCCAAAGTCTCTCTATTAACTTACTCATTGGGCTGGCTTTGTTTTGAGAAACAGTTCTGCTGACCTGGAATACAATACTGTTCAATCATTCATAGCTGCCTTGGCTTTTCCAGGCTAGCAGAAGTGAACGGATGAAATCATCAGCTATGTGACCACATAGAAAAAGACACTCTTACAGTTCTGTTTTAGATTACAATGACTTTTTTTTTTCTAAATTATCTTACGTGGCACAGATCAGACTACATTGTTGCAAGAAAGAACAGTGAAATGCAGAAAACCAGTTATTCTTGAAAGCATTTGCTCTCATTGCTCCATTAAGTCCCTATTCCACGCAAGCAAGTAGAAGTTTGTCATGGTGTTTTCAACACTTGGAGTCATAAACAAATTAATAATTAGCTTGAATAATGTTTCTGGTAGGCTATCCCCCTCTGTTTTATTGCTTGACTTTTAGCTAAAATCTTGATTTTCTGTAACTATAAACTCTGTGCACATCAAAGCAGTACAAGAAGAACACTGTGGAGGCTACTGAGTAGCAGCAGCTCAGGATCTCAGCATAAAAACAACAGCAAGTACTGAGTCAGATCACTGTTTATATATATGAAGTTTTGTTTCACCTGCCATTCACTTTGGCTCATCCTTTTAATCCATAATACAATGCCCCACAAACAAGAAAGTATGTTGTGCCATTCATGCAAGATCAACAATATAGAACAAGAAGAAACAACAAAATGATAGATAGTTATATAGTACTGTCAAACACAATTTCTGGACATCATTCTATTAAAATAGTCTTGCTGATTCTTATCTTTCTCTGCACAACATACAGATAGAAACCCATCTTGAAGTACCTACAAGGAACTGGCTATGCAAATTCCTACAAAAACTAATAGCACTGACATTGTGACTCTATGAATTAAATGCAAATAAATCCAAATCTAGGAGAAAATCACTTGCTTTGGCTTACAACTCATACCTGGAATCTTTAAACAATTCTTACTGAAGTTCATTAATGGATTGATATGACTCATACAAAGATGATAAACACCTGAAACCTGGTAACTCTGAAGTCTAAGTTTTCATTTCAACCTCAGACCCTTAGGGTTGGAAAGACTACAATGAAAAAATAATCTATGATAGAGTTTCCCATAACTCTGAGAATAATAAACCTGTCTTTTCAGACTACAACACAGCACTACTAAAACTGAATAACAAGCAGATATTTAGGTTCAGCTAGAGAGATCTGAAGTCCCTAACTCAAAAGTTCCTTTGGTAGAAAATAAAAGATTGGCTTGTTCTGCCTGTAATAACCGGAGAATTTTAGGGTAAAGGACACTGATTTGGTGGTGGCACAACACAATGCAGAAATGCCAATTGTTTCTTCTCAGAGAGAGACAGCAACAGCACACAGAGGAAAGGAACATCTTAATTACACCTTAGCCATTAACCAGATCTTGTTGGTGAAAGTGTTGCCAAAATGTGTGAGTGCTCCTCCTCCAGTGTGTCACCAAGCCAGATAGGTTAAATCACACTGTGCGGGTGAAGACACTGTACTGACTTCACAGCAAAGAGGAATGAGAAAGGCCCAAGTAAAAAGGTACAGAGGCACCTTAAAATGCTGATCTTTATGCATAGTTTTGGCCAAGATTATGCTGGTTTTACCCACAATTCATCCACACAGCATGTGTCACTGCAACAGGCATATCACCTTTAGCATGTGTATCAGTAGATTATCTTTTAACTAAACGTACATGTAATTATTTGCATATAAATGTTTTTTTGTAAAGTTCAGAATAAGATTATCGTTTCATATTTGCAGAGTACATTGCTGGCAGACCCAATTACAAAAGAGATAAATTCACTGTGTAACAGGACATGAATTTTCTACTCTTTTTACGTCTGTTCCAGTTTCACTTTTTCATTCTCTTTTTTTTGTCCTTGAATTTGCATTTTACCTTCTATTTTTTATTTCAGCTTTTTTTTTTTTTTTACAGTATACATTTCAGCTGTGACAAAACTCATACCCTCCTCCTTAAAATCATTCTGGTAATATGTAAGAAGACATCTCATGTTCCTGGTCCATGCAGTTTTGACATTAAGGAAATAGACAGCTTTTTAAGTTCACCAATTTTTAATCTCATTTCAAAAGATATACTATTCATAAACAAAAATCTGTTACTAAAGTCGAGTGAACCAAACAATACCATAGTAACAGAGGACAGAAAGCACCAGAAAGCTCCCAGAGCCATAATCTGAAGTGAATCATCATAGTTATGTAAGTGATCCTTATAACGGAATTGAATCAAGAAAAATCCGTTAACTCATATACTGTGCAGTAGGTGGTAGATGGGTGTGGGGACAAAAATGACATGCCAGGGGATTCACAGTGAGAATTTAGGTTTTCATAATTATTATTGAAAAATGTCAGAACTGGTAACATGGCATACTGTATCCTATCAAGAGGTACTGCAGGAGGCTATAGGCTTTACTTCTGCTGTCACCTATGAGTCTTTTTACAGGACTTGCTTCCAAGAACTGTGTTCCAAGCAGATTTTGTTTCTAATTGTGGAACTGAAGTAGAAACTGGATGCTAAAATTCAGTCCAAAATA
This sequence comes from Tapera naevia, assembly GCA_033556795.1. Lineage (NCBI taxonomy): Eukaryota > Metazoa > Chordata > Aves > Cuculiformes > Neomorphidae > Tapera > Tapera naevia. The sequence goes on along the minus strand of JAUMJJ010000172.1, from coordinate 6,621,994 downwards.
ATGTTTTCCCTCCCAAAACTACCTCCCCCTTCCAAAAAAGCTTAAAATGTTTAACATTAAGGTGAACTTGCAAACTGCTTTTCAAACGCCACTACATCCCTTGAAAGTGGCACAAAATATTGGAAGCACCTTTCCCCATATGTACCATCATCCCTAGGTAGAATAACTGCAGCAAACATGGACTGGCAGCATTTTGAATTTTGTTCATATTGTTGGTATAAATTACAAATTTAACACCAATTTAATACAGCTCACTTTCCTCTAATTTATATTACAGCACAAGCATTTCTCAAATCAAAGCAAAAATTCAGTGCAAAGCAATATGGTAAATTTTACAGAAGTCTGACCCAAAAACATCTCCTAAAGACTTGCTTGTTAAAGGAATGGGAAAAGGGAAATCTTTCGAGTGCATGCAATGCTGTGCGATACTCAGGTTATTTTTCAATCATTTCTCTTCTCTCCCCATGCCTCCCTTTTTTTTGGGTATTATCTTTAGGTTGTGAATTGTGGTTGTGTGAGGATAAAATCAGAGGCTCACAGACTGCTGTCAGTTCTGCTCCAGCTAGTTCTATCATATGTACAGCTATTTCCATACTTCCTTGACTATTTCATAACAATTCTCTGTTACTTAAAGAGTAAAGACTTTTCACTGATGTTGCAGTGAACTGAAAGTTTGTGCCTCTAATTTTGAAACTTTGCAAAAATACACACAGAAAGCCTTAAGAGCAGTGCAATATTAAGGGGGGATCATTTCTATTTTCACAGAACATAAAAAAGGCTTATTTGTTCTGATTTGTGATCAAATGAGACAAAGGAATTGCCATTACTATTTCTGCAGCACACTTGCTTTTAGCTCTTCCTGCTCATTTAGGTTTCAAGAAGAGCTTCAAATGCAGGCAAGGAATCTTCAGAGCAATTTGATGCTGGAAGTCCTCAATACTCCAATAAGCTGGATTTATCATTCAGAACTTCAACACTGTTGGACGAAAATCAAGCGAGATCTTGTAAAACCTCATACATTTGAAGAGAAATGAGCTATACCTCTGGCTGGGAAGATTATAGTGATGCAGGAAATTTTTCTTCGGCAATATTTTAAACTATTTTATTCTCCTTAAAATTTAATGTTTCACTCCCATATTTTCTCAGATGAATTCTTTCTGTAAAAGGGGTAGATAATTCCACAGATGCTGAAGTTGAAAATCATCTTCCTAACAGATATTGGCCTGGGGTAGAAGAGCGTACTTGCACCTACAAAATATTAAGATTCAGCAGCTAATATTTTCAAGTCCTTTTATAGTTCAATAGATCATAAAAGAAGTGATGCAAGAGCTATTCGAATGGAAGGATTTATCACTCATAGGTACTGGTAGCGTGAGGGGAAAGTGAAGCACTGGGAAGAGCCTACATCAATCACAAAAACATGTCCGTCAGCATGTCTGACTGTTACCATACTGCCCATTTGCCTTGAAACAACACAATAGGGAAGTATCAAGAGGCCTTGAAATAATCTACATCTTATAATTCTTTTAAATATTGTACTAAGCCTATTGGTTATCTCTTCCAGTGCACTACTGACTAAGGAAAAACTGCCTCAAGTAACATCATTTAGCCAGAGAAAAAATCATTTTAAAGCAGAACAGCACAGATCGGAGGAACTGTCTGCTGGACACCGTACCTGTAGACCTGACCAATACCCAATACATTGTTGGGTATTAATTTCCATGCTCTCAAACCATACATTTCAACAACCAGTATCAAAATATTAAATGTACCAGATAAGACAGATCTTGAGTAAGAGGAATTACCTTGAATCACTGCAAATAAGTGATGTGGCAGCTGCAGCAGGCCCACGCTGATTCTGAACAGACACTTTTCAAACAGATTGCACGACTGCTTCTGACAACTCTGAACAAAGAGGGCTCAGCCAGCCAGGAATCTGTGTCTAGCTCATATGGTGTTCCTAGTTGACCTCTGTATGTAGCAAATCCTATTTCCAAACTTTGACAGTCCTATGCCATCATACGCTCATTCCTACAGTCTGCATGGTTTGTGCCCGACACTTCCTAACAAGGATATGACAAATACATATAAACTGTTTGACACAGCCTGAAAATTGACCTTGCATAGCTTACAATGGTAATAAAAAACATCTGTTTGTTCAAGATCTGCATTCTTTCTCAGTAGAACATTTTTTCAAGTGATATTGGTAGGGCTAAACACTCCAAGCTTGATATACAGCTCGTACACTAACGTACCACAGCCACTTTAATATATCTAATAAACAATTCATTTTATGGTGGGTACCTTTCTACAACAACACATACATTACACTTTCAATATAAACATATTTATGAATTAGTTCTTAGAGCTCCCCATTGCTGTTACTGAGAAAACGCTCAGATTTAAGTTGATATCACATTGCATAGCTATTAAAACCATGGTGAAATATTAATCTAAGTGGACCTAAAATACTTTGTTCTCTAAAGCTTTCTAAATAGCTAACTTGCACACAGATATTCTCCACTCTAGGAAGTCATTATGTTAGTATATCACTTCCAAAGCAGTTTCTGATAACAACCTATGCATCTACAGGCTATTTCACAGGGGAAAAATCCCCAAACTTTATGAAGTCACATTAATAGATAACGTATTTAATTTTTTTTACATTTAAGCATTGTCTGAAAGCCTGCATTTTGAAATATTTCAAATAAGGTCTTTCATAAAAAGAACATTAAAAAAAAATACCCCAGGTTGATGAATTAGCTACTGTCACCCAAAGCAAATCCTCTATTAGCAAAATTTTCTCTCAATACACACAATAACTAAAGGTGTTACACTCCAAAAAGCAAGCCATAAGCTGAGTTTTCACGAGTTAGTGCTGTTAGAAAATTTTCAGCAGAAACACAAGCTAGCCCTCTGCCTCCCTCAAACAGATAAAAATGTGGAATACTTTTCCAGAGGAAGCTATAAAAGTAGCTTATGTAATAGATCAGTCTTAGAAAGAATGTACCAAAATTCTGAGTTCAAAGTCTAGAAAGACTTAGATAATGTTTTCTGACTTCACCCTGTCCTTTGTACTAAAGCTTTAAGTGACTTTAAGAAGATAATAAGAAAGAAGGAAAGAGGGCGTGTGCTATCAACAGATATTATTAAAAAAATCACTCATACTTGTATTATATCATAGAATGGTCTACCAAACTGATATTTAATTATTTTAATATATATGATATTATTTATATAAAGTAGATAATTGTAATTATCATATGTATTAACACTTCCCTTTCCCAAGCTGCTAAATACAGAAGACCTGTTTGATGGATAAGGGATTGTTTCAGTAATCCATGACTCAGTTATCACTGAACCCTCTTATAATTATGGGAAAAATTTTTGTCCATTTTTGTCCATTACTGCCTGTTTTTACCTGCTTTTTAATAACTTATTTCATTAAAACTAAATTACTGTTCACATTAGAATAGACAGTAGACTTCAAAAGAAAAACAAAATCCAAACAATTTCCTTCCCCATCCCCTGCAATTCGCATTGTTTCATTGAAGCATTATTTCTAGATTCATACAAATATATGACTGTGCTGTCAAAAATTCCATCTCTCTTTCATTTTTTTTTTTTGAACCCATAAAGGGTGCGATTCTGTCAACAAGTACATGACAGCTCTTCCAAAACAAATCCAGGGCTATTGCCCGATCTAAATCTGATTTAAATATTGCCAGGGAGGTGATTCCAGCAGAGTTCTTATTTTGTTCAGTTTCCAGATGTTGGATTATATCTTTGTTTCACAGATCTACGATTCTAGTACTGCATTTCTACATTTGTGTGGACATCTATAAACAGATAAAATCTGCATTGTTAATTTACATAGACTGTGCTCCCGTACAACAGATTTTTATGGCTTTCCTCTAAACTCTTTCAATTTTTATTCCTCTTTCCTGAATTACAAACTCCAGAATCAGATATCCTATTTCAGCAGCTGTGCACTAGGACTAAACAGCTAAGTGAGGTACTTCTGCTTTCAAAATTACAAGCGTCTTCTGACTACCCAGGGTGGAATACCTATATAGACATCATTCATGACGTATTTTTGTTAATTCGACGTCTTCACTTTCTCAAGCCATTTACACCAATGCTTCATACCTCCTCCAGTGGGACAGATTTTGCTACAGCCTAATGCTAAATTATCTTGTTGCAGATAGTTAGGTCTATTTTTTCCTGTTCATTGTGAATTTTGAGATGGTCTTTTCCTCTACAAAACAGCTTTTTAACTACATAAAGACTTGTCATTTCCTTTAGTGAAAGCATTTAAGACATCTCAACTTCTTCAAACAATCTCCACATGTTCCAAATATCTGAAACTTTGCCACATTCTGGAAGGACGTCTACCTCATCTCTCCTCTGCCTGTTGCTGGCAGCCAGTGGACAACTTTTCACACACTGGTGATGTGCTTTGTGCTTGGTCAGTGTAAAAAAACTAAAAAGATTTAAGATTTAAGCTGCTTACCTTCTGAGAAGCTGAGTAAGAGATTTCACAATTGCAGTAATTTGATCTGACTGAAAGGAAAAAGCAAACCTTTCTAAGTCACCAGAGAGAAAACAGCTCTCATTTCTTCCAGTTTACAGTGGAAAAATACTGTAGGCAGGAAGCAGTGATTCAGGAGCTGCTACACTTTCTTTTCATGTGCTCAGTGGGACAGAACAAACCCCCTGGTCTGGAGTCTCCTGATTCTTTCCAGTTTTAGCAGACCTCTTACTGGGGCAAGTTTCTGGTATTAGGTAACTCAAATTTGCAGACCAGAACAGTGGTCCTTTGGTATTCCACATGAACCTCTGAGAAAAACCCAGGTCCTACCTGCCATACACAAGTCCTCAGTGGCTGCTCTGCAGCTGGGAAAGCCATGTAGGCTTCTTCTGGCACAGCTGCTTCCACATCCTTCCACTGAATTTAAACGGGATCTCTCCATACCTGACTGACTGCAAGTGAAAAAACCATAGAATTACAGAATCATTAAGGTTGGAAAAGACCTCTAAGATCATCAAGTCCAACCATCAGCCCAACATCACCATGCCTATTAAACCACGTCCAAAAGTGCCACAACTACACATTTTCTGAACACCTCCGGTGACGGTGACTCACCACTTCCCTGGGCAAACTGTTCTGATGTTTGACTACTCTTCTAGTGAACAAATTTTTACTAATACCCAATCTAAACCTCTTCTGATGCAACTTGAGACCATCTTCTCTCATCCTATCACATGTTACTTGGGGGAAGAGTGACCAGCACCCACCTCACTAAAACCTCCTTTTAGGTCGTTGTAGAAAGTGATCTGGTCTCCCCGCACCCTCCTCTTCTTCAGACTAAACTGCTCCTGTTCCCTCACACTCATTTTCCAGACCCTTTTCCAGCTTCATTGCCCTTCTTTGCTCCAGATCTTTCTGGTACTGAGGGGCCCAAAACTGCACACAGTATTAGACGTGTGGTCCCACCAGGGCCAAGAAAGAGGGCACAATTACTTCCTTAGTCCTGCTGGACATGCTACTTCTGATAAAAGCTAGGATTTTATTGGTCTTCTTGGCCACCTGGGCACACTGCTGGCTCATATTCAGCTGGCTGTCAATCAGCACCCCCAGATCCTTTTCTGCCAGGCAGCTTTCCAGCCATTCTTCCCCAAGCCTGTAGTACTGCATGGGGTTGTTGTGACTGAAGTGCAGGACTCAGCACTTGGCCTTGTTAAACCTCATACAAGCCACCAGGTGCAGGGAAAACCATCACAATGTATTCTGTCCCCGAGACTGCTATTTCATAATTCTCTCTATATATAAATATGAAAAGCATTTTAATAACTATCTTTCAATGCCAGATACTTATGGCTTTTTTTGTCAGATATGTGCAAAAGCTGGCAATCAGATAAAGCTCCTGGTGAGTGTCCTCACAGTTCTACTTATGTGTACGAAAATACACAGTTGCTATCTTTACAGAGAAAACTACAGATTTCAGTGTTTATGAGGCTGCAAATATGTGACAGTTTGTTGTCCTCAGATGCTTCCACATAGCCTAATGAAAGGAAAGAAATCTGATAATCTGTGGTTTCTGGCAGCTGCTAGTCAAAGACAAAGGGGTTACTTTCACGTCCCCTTTTCTCAAGCAGTTTGTCCAGTTTGAGGTAGGAATTGCAGACATCGGAGCTCAACAAGGTTATCAGAGGAGTGACTGAACCATTCTGTGCTTGTCACAGATCAAAGATGTAACTCACCACGCTACCAGCCTTCAGTGTTAATGGAGTCTTGGACTAAAAGCACAAATACAAATACCTCAGGAGTTTATTTGCTTTCTGTCACATTAAAACCTATATTGGGGTTATTTTTTTCTTATTCTACCTGGGACCATTTGCTTGTTTTTCATATAAGAAATTCACAAGGCATTTCTTTGATGATGAATGATTTCAAGATAATACTGGAATATAGTGAATGTAATAGAAGAAAAACTGATTAATGGAGATTTTCAATCAGACTAATTAATAAAACTGTACCTTTATCCTATTCAAGTTCCTCTGTGTAGCTTTAATGTTTTCAGACCATACTTGGTGGCCTGTTCAGGGTTCCTGATACCAGAGATCTGGAAGATGTCCCACCAACTCCCTGTGTTCCCCTAAATTGTCCTCCTGTCAGGGAAGGATGACAAACGTGAGCTACGTACAAACATTTAACTAACAAAACTTGACTTTTAGAGCCAGATATTTTTCATTCATTCCCACTACTCCTTTCAAATTCACACAGAACATTTTAAGTTAAAGGAAGTTAAATGAGTTGAACTTGAAACAAGTACCTTTTACTAATGTGCATATTATTTTTTACGCTTTTTTCCTCAGCCATTGAAAATTCCACATAGTATAATGTCAACTACTTTCTTCCTTCATTGCCAATCATTAGCTTTATAAAATAGCAAGAGGTATCATATGTGGATTTGCAACAATCTGTCCTGAATTTGCTCTATTTTTTTCCTTTAATCATCTCAAAAAGAGAGCACCATTCATTAAGTAGCACCTCAGTTAAGTTTAAACATAACAGGGAACTGAAAAATGCTATAACATGACATTAAGGGATTAAAATTCAAACTCAAAAGATGAACTGAAGAAAAGGGATTTCATTCAACAAACAGAAGCCTCCAACATTCAGGGACAATAAGCAGTTGTACAAAAGCTAGATGGCTTCATCTTTTAGTTCCTCAAAACAGTTCCCTGATTTGTAGTACATCAGAAACTGTGAATAAGATGTAAAAAAGCAATCGTTATGCTGGGAAAAAATATTAATATGTAAGACTCATATAAATATGAGTTTTCAAAACAAGGGGAAGAAATCCATAAAATGCTTTCACCAGTGACATAATCTGAGGTGAAATACTGTGCCCAGTTTTGGGTACCACTTGTTGTGACCAACTTCTGCCAACTGGAGTGGCACAAGGAAACAGCAGTGAGAATGATCAGGGCCCTAGAAAACATTAGGAAAGATTGAAGAAATTTGAACTGTAATTTGAAGAGAATGATCTTTTTTCTACCCATGGCACGTAAGATTGTAATAGGTTTAAGCTGCAACAGAGGAGATTCAGTCTAAAAATACAAATGAAATAGGAAGTGAGCAGAGGAATAAGCAAACCTAGGTGGTTCTGGGAGCACCACAATGGCAAGTTAGACAAACATCTGTCAGCAGGAACAAGCACACAGAGATTCTACCTTGAAGTGGGAGACAGATAATTTGGTTTCATGAGGATACCTCCAATCCTGCCATCCATGACTGGCTCTGGGTTAATACCTTAGAGTCTGCTGTATTTGACTGCAAGGGACCCCCACACCATATATATGAAAAAAGGCACAGAGACATCTCTATTCATCACTTTTACAAAGAGTTCAGCTTACTTCAGTCAATCTTATTGAGTATTAGCAATCCTTCTGGATTAGAAAATTGATTTAAAATATATGTGTGTCTGTATATCTGTCTGCTGCACCTCACAGTAGTGCGTGCTGTGTTCTGCTTTTGGTTTTGCTGCAAATTCTCTCACCTTTAATAAATCACATGATCTTGGCTGCTTATTTCCTGCTCTTGAAACCCAAACAGTTTATATTTAATTTTACTGGATTAAGAGGCTGTGTGAATGCATTGTTTAATAACGAAGAGATGTTCCAGCATCATAACGAAGAGACTGCAGAAAAGCTCATATTTAGCTAATAAAAGCAGTCTTTGCATACTATAAATCACAGAATTTTATTCAGTGATTTCATCTTTGACATCTAGAATGGCAGAAATGACCAGTTTCCAGGGCAAAATGAACTTGGATATCAGGATGTCTCACACAAGCATTCTACTATTTTCTGTGGCATTCACTACATGCCCCTACACGTATGATCAGAATTGTGCTATGATTCTTATGCTGTTCAGCAGTGAATCTGCATTTGAGTCTGTGGCAATGGACTGACAGAGCTGACAAAGAATGAGGTGGAGCCACAGAAGTTTATATGTATTCCTCCCACAAATGAGCAGAATATAGAGGGTTTTCTCTGATCTTCCCTCTCTGCTTTTTGGTTACCCACAGGTTATTCTTACTCTTACAGTGTAGAAATCTGGCATGGGAAGTTAGCCCCAGCTGACTGCACGGAAGGAGTGGTTCAAAGTCAACACTAGATCCACATCTGCCTTCACGCATAGCTTTAGTAGAGCTTCAGACACTTGGTGATCTCTGTTGGTTTGGTACAGTACTGCTGTGCTGTAAAGGAGCTTAGCCAGCAGGTAGGCACAAACAGGTAACCTGTAAAGTAAGGATCAATGTAACACAGATCTCACAGATTGGATCCACTCACTGCAAGAGTTCGCTCAGGTCACCTGATGATTGGTGACAACCATGCTGTTAACTTCTATGAACAGCCGAACAGTCACACCAACTCCTCAAATGCATACTAGGACTAGTCCTAGTCCTTGCTGTCTTCCAAACCACACCTGGGAACTGTTTTGTATGGTCGATTGGTGCAGGCTAAAGCTGGACCAGGAACTCTTCTATAAATTTAAAAAGTTTAGCCATCTGTAATTAAGTACTCATACATGTGCCCAGTACTGTTTATCTTACAACTACAGACCCTCCCACAAATACTTCAGGTATCACTTTGTAAGACAAATGAAAACAACCCTCTGCACCAATGGTTATTTATCCATTCTTCCCAACATTGGGGTTTTCTGCCCTGCTTACTACCAAAGAGTGTCAATTCTACAATTTATAAGGGAAAAAAATAATCTTCCCACATGAAATCAAGTTTGGATTACATGTAATCAACCTGAGAATTAAAGGAAAACACTATTAGCTGCACATGATCCTGTAAGAATCGTCTTTCTTGATCTTTTGAATGTATCGACACTTTAAAGAAAATAAGAAGCACACTTGATTATATTTATTCTCTTTCTATTTCAAAATTCTAATATCTTAGGATGCAACGAGTTACATCTTCTTCAGCTAAGACAAACAGGTACATGATTAGATTGATTTTTTTCTATTAAGAGAGAGCGTAATTACTTTTCCAATAACCACCGATACAAGTAGGCTCATTTCCCCCTTCCAAAACAGTAAGAAAAGCAAGACTAGTTTTCATCCTTCATAAAAAGACATATTGTGTACAAAATGGTATAGAAAAAGCAATGTATTTTAATACAGTCTGGAAGCAGAGCCAAAAGCTATTATGTATCTTTATAACTCTGATTTCAGCCCACAGAAATTCTTAATACTTAAGAGGGCTTTCGTAAACCATGCCAGTGTGTAAATACTACAATGCCAAGTACTAATGACTTGTTGGACCACATTCAGATCCTCCACGGAATTTAAAGGGAGATATGGTGCAAGAGTCTGAGCTTAAATCCAGACATCCTCTACAGCTCTTCAGCTTGGAAAACTAGATTCCTATGTGAACAGATTTCCTTAGCCCCTCTCAGTTTAGCTGCTACTACAGCACGAACACCACACGCCAAGCTGTCTTAATTGCAACAACAGTAGCTCTTCTCAGACTCCTGAATATGCATCTTACCACACCATAGCACAGTGGAGAAGGACAGTGAAGTTAAAAGACAGTTCTCTTGGGATACGTGTGAAAATAGATTCAGTACCACAAGGATTTCATTTGGAATATTTTACAAGCAAAGACAGATTTCTATTCCATTTTGATTCAAGTGAGATAAATATAAGAAAGGGCAGATTAACAGAAGCAATTAAATGTGCAAAATTCAATGAATCAATGAAGAAATACTTTAAAATTACATCTAATTCAATGCCTTTTTACTGTTTGCCTCTTCTAAATCCTGCAGGTTCTTCTACAAGAAATTTACTGTAGTGTATACATGTTTTTTTCTAGTGAATGGACCATTATTACACTACTGTTTTTAAAGGTATTGCAGACTCAGTATAGTGACAGAGTTACTGAATTAATTCCATGAAACCAACCCTAGCTTTCCGAAATGATAACTGCTGAACACTGCCATATTCCCACAGGTAACAACCTCCAGGCAAAGTCAGAAACCCTGGAAAAAGCGTTCTTTTCAAATAATGATGAGGAATGGGAAGAAGTCAGACTGTGTGCAAATGATCTGAAACACTTCTCTAAAATCACTGATACGTTAAAACAGGAAAGCTTTACCCCGTTATTTATCAAGGCATGTAAATCTTCTGCTTGACTACTTGTGTTGTTTCTAACGAAGTAGTTTTTCATGGATCAAATGCTTGACCACACAGACTGTAGAACCTCCACCGCTAGCAACAGTCAAAACTGAAGTGGACAAGGTCCTGAGCATCCTGCTTTACCTCTGCAATTAGTCCCTTCCCTTCCAACAACAATTAACCTCTTTTTACTATTTTTTTTTTTTTAAAAAAAAAGGCAAAAGAAAAAGCTTTCAAATCTGGAAAATGATTAGTACTTGCACAGAGCTTGTATGCTAGTAAGCATCTTAAACTTGAGCTAAATAGTTGTGTAGGAGAACATCTTAGGCAAATATATTCTTTTAGGTGAGTTGAAATCACAGTCATCTTTCTTTCTAACTTTAGCTAGAAATGGTCATATATGATTAAACCAGGTTGCTTTCCTCTTTATGTATTTAAGGGCTGTAAGATCCATTAAAGGTGTTATTTCCTGAACATTGTAAGCCGATAGTTCCAAAAGAAGCAATTTGCCCTCCCTTTCACCCCATCACTTAATATTGTTCCTTTTATGCTGGCACAAGCATTTATGCAGCTGTGTGGTAAATCAGATTAGGGAAATTCAGGTCAGAACTTATTTATTTATATATTTATTTATTTATAGGACATTTTGCTTTTATAGGCATTAGTGAATTATTCCTGACAGCATGGGTGGAGATTATAGAGAAGCTGATGGTATTTTAGATGAGGAATGAGAACTATGCATAGACAACCAGGAATGTGCCAAAATCAGGCATGAAAGCTGTTAGAGCCAGGAATTTAAATAAGATTCCCAATTTTCTTCTCTTTTAGCAGTAATTTCTTCACAGGAAAATGTAATCAATTCACTTACTCATTAATGCAATTATTTTATTTATTTATTTTCTTAAAACGTTTTCTCTGCTTAAGGAGTACTATATTTTATTAATTAAATTATACTAAGCAATCCCCAGAAGGGCATATTAATATTAATACTTATCAAAAACAAAAAAATGCTTTACTCCGTCTTAGTAATTAAAAAGGAAGAACATTTTTTTTCTCTGTGCATAGGTCAGCTTTTCTCTTTTCTCTTTACAACTATTTAGTTAAGCCTAAGAGATAATGCATAAGTATTCATTGATTGAGATTTGAAACCCAAAGCAGTAACCCCAACTGAGAATGGCAAGAAATTGGCAAGATATAGTAGCACATGTGATACATACTGTTAATGATATCAGAAAATACTTGCACTTCATTCTGTTTCAGAAAAAAAAAATCTTTAACAGTTCTAAAGCATTTGAAGAAATTTTCTCGAAGTTCAACTGTTTTTGCCTTCCACACAAACCCAGTTAATGACTTTGCAACATATAATTGAAACTGTCCCCCCCTCAAAAAAAGAAAAAAATCTGCTACAGGACTATTGAATCCCAGTGTTTAATGGCTGGGATTGAATAACACATGAAATTTTCTTCTGACTAGCACCTTCAATGTAGCGGTTTTGTAACCAAATGATTTATATGTGTGACTACATCTGTGCATACAAAACCACCTTTTCATAGAGGACAGATCTTTGCAGTCCTGTCTTGAAAGCTTACTAGAAATCCTTTTCGCAGAATCATTTAAGACCAGTTTATCATAATATGATATCAAACTAAATGCTTCCCTCTGTAATAATCGTTTACTTTGAGTTAATGGAAAGCTCAAAAAAACATTTGAAGTGCTGACTGCAAACTCCTCTCTGGCATTTGCCTGTGCTCTCTGTGCACCTATCTCACTTAATAAATGCCCTTCAGAGTCTTCAATTAATTATTTGATTATAAAGCTATTTTTATGCACTTACTTTGTTTAATTTAACTGTATTGGATCATGCCATAATTTTAGTTTTGAATGAACCTGCTGGACTAAGGCTAATTAAACTAACATCTAGGTCATAGCATACACGTTGCCACTAAAAACATTATTTAAAATGGCAAACAGTCTAACACACCCTTAGAGGCTGCAGAAGAAATTCTAGGCACCATACCCCTACTTATCAGAAGAAAGTCAAAGTATGCTGTGCTCTTGTTGACCAAAGGACAACTGCTCACTGTAATTCATTCTCTGAAAACTGAGTGAAAAGATGACATGCTACAAAAATCAGTGGGCTTCTGATTCACATTTATCTTGCAAAGGTGTAAAGAATCAAACAAGGCCCAGGAACATGCAGTCTTGAGCCTGTTGTCTTCATGTTTATTGTTCTTCCACTGGATTCAACAAGTCCATGTCAGAACGGAGAGAATTGTCTCCTTATATTTCCTGTTCTTCTTTTCAAAAATCCAACCAAAGGGAACACAGGGGACACAGTAGTTGAAAAATACAGATGGTCATATAAAATTATAGAAAACAAAATCTAACTAAAACATTTTTCTTCTAAAAATGCAGAATTAACAATAGCAACCTTTTAGAGCTACCAGGCTATTCTTGTCAAATTGAGCAAAAATGCAAGCCAGTTCCTGAGTTATACTTAATTAAAACCAAAACAGTTATTTTCGTATTTTATAGAATCATAGAGTAAAACCATCGAATCATTAAGGTTGGAAAAGGCCTATAAGATCATCAAATCCAACCGTCAGTCCTCCACCACCATGCCTACTAAACCATGTCCCAAAGCGCCACATCTACGCACTTTTTGAACACTTCCCGGGATGGTGACTACCCCACCTCTGGGCAGCTTGTTGCAATGCTTCACCACTCTTCCAGTGAAGGATTTTTTCCTAATATGGAATTTAAACCTCCCTTCGCGCAACTTGAGGCCATTTCCTCTTGTCCTATCACTTGTTACCTGGGAGAACAGACCAACACCCACCTCACTACAACCTCCTTTCACATAGTTTGTAGAGAGCAATATGGTCTTCCCTCAGCCTCCCCTCCCCCAGGCTAAACAATTCCATCAGCCACTCCTGATACGACTTGTTCTCCATACCATTCACCAGCTTCACTGTCCTTCTTTACGCACACTCCAGCAACAATATGTCCTTCTTGTTGTGAATGGCCCAAAACTGAACACAGTATTTGAGGTGTGGCCTTGCCAGCACTGAGTTCAGGGGCACAATCACTGCCCTGGTTCTGCTGTCCACACAATTGTTGATCCAAGTCAGTATGTTATCCGCCTTCTTGGTCACCAGGGCACACTGCTCGTTCAGTCGGCAGTTGACCAACACCCCCAACTCCTTTTCTGCCGGGCAGCTTTCCAGCCACACTCCCCCAAGCCTGTAGTATTGTACGGGGTTATTGCGACCGAAGCGCAGGACTCAGGACTTGGCCTTATTCAGTCTCATATAACTGGACTTGGGCCATCAATCCACCCTGTCGAGATCCTTCTGTTAAACCTTCCTGCCCTCGAGCAGATCAACAACACTGCCCAATTTCATGTCATGTGCAAACATACAGAGGGCGCACTCAATTCTCTCATCCAGATCATTCACACAGATATTAAACAAGACTGGACCCAAAACTGAGCCCTGGGGAACAATTCCTCCTTGTGACTGGCCACAAACTGATTTAACTCCACAACTCTTGGGGCCAGTTTTTTACACAGTGCAGTGAAGAGTACATCTGTCTAAGCCCTGAGCTGCCATTTTCTCTCAAGAGAATGCTGTGGGAGACAGTATCAAAGGCAGCAGCTATGCAGGTTGTGGAAAATATTAGCAATTCTTTCTCCCCTGAAATTTTCTTTATGCTGGGAATACCATGCTCCTTCCATGTTTGTTGCTAAAATAGCTGTCGCCCATTTCCCCCTTCTGAGAAAAAATAAAAACTAATGTCCCCTCAATTTCCCTTGAGCTGGACTGTGCTATCACTACTTGAAAATCTTGGAAAGAAATATAGAAGGCAGAAAGTGGCCTTTTCTAACCTATAATCTCTACCTCACTCTTCCTAAATTCTTAGGAATTGACTTAAAGATCAGAAGCCATCACTTAACCAACTCCCAACATGTGTCTCACACCAAGTTTCAGGCTCGATCCCTAGAAACTCCCTAGGGCAACGAAAAGAAGCAGTAATGGGTTCAGTTTTCAATTCTGTCTGTAAGCAGACTTTGCAAAAGTTATTCATTGCCACGTGCCTCCTACAACTAATATCCTGTCACATTCCCAAATGTAAGCATGAAGAATTTTCCTATTTTTGACTTCCCACAATGCAATTTCCAGAAACACGGCACTTCTACCTTGCAATCCTGCAGTGGTTCCAGGAGCTGTTCTGTTCAAATTTATTTTCTTTTGACCTGACTGAAAAGAATTCTGTTTGCTCCCCTTTAGTTTTCCCCCCCAACTAAAACTGTTACTGAAGCTTAGAATCCACCCTTAAAATCCTACACATTGCAGGGAGCTCACCTTGTAAACTCCATGACAACGGAACTGCCTCTCTTAGCAGACGCATGCAACTCAAGCTTCTTCATGCCTCATTTCTGCATGAGCTTATTAGTCCCACACTGTTCCTCTGACAATTGTCTAGCTCCAAGCCCCTTCTCATTTATTTTCCTCTTTTTATGCATCTATAAACCCAGTATCAGTTTTCAACCAGTGGAAAAAATATGGAAACAGTTATTAAATAAAAAAATTATTGTAAACAGAATTATCACAGTTAAACGTATCACAGGTGGTATAGCACTGATTTACATCATAGACATAGGGGAGAAATACCCTTCTCGGGTAAAGGTAATACAGAGTATCTTGAAAAGTGACACTATGCACATAAATCAGTGAGCAATACTATGCAGGGGAATGCAATGGTATTAGACCTTTCCCCTACACTTGAAGAATAACTGCTTTGCAATGTCAAACACTCTTATTTGTAAGAGGAACTGAGATTTTAATTCTTATTATTTTAGACTGATCTCTCCTTTGTGCAGAACAGATTCTTTAGTACTTTCAGTGCAGTGGCAGGTAGCACTTCAGTGACTTAGAAAAAATATTAAGACTTTTTGAGGTCATGTCTCACACAGGGTATATACTGGAGAACAGTAAATACTTTGTATAATATTATGAGCCATAACTAACCCAATCTATACCTTTAATGTTTATGCCTGGTGCTACCACACAAAATTTTAACTCATACAAAACACAATGCTACTGAATCTTGTTGGGTCTTTACAAATCTTATTCTAACAGTGCAGCCAAAACAGTTGTTTGGGTAGTCTGAAAACATTTTGAGGCTGTTGTCTTTATTATAGTTTAATGATACTGCTATACCAATTCATACATTTTTAACATCAACATTTCATTAGTGCCACTCTGCTTGCCAGTTTATAGTGTACCAACTTCAACTGATGTAGTTTTTTGAAGGTCAGCCTCAGTCCTTATGCATTTTAAATGCTGTTGCTACATTGCTGCCTGTGATAGAGTCACGTCTTGGCATCTGCTCAAGTACTGAATTACATTATGGTAACTTTACAGTGTGACCAGATGAAGGGTCAGGAAACACTCCTGAAGGGCAGCATTTTTACCCCTCAAACTACAGCAACTGTTTCAAGATCTCTGTCCAACAAGCAAAGACACAGTGATGAAGGGCCAGAAGGGCTTCCATAGTACAATGGCGGAAACTACAAAGGTAGCTTCTATGGAATATTAATTACAAATAGAATGAAAAATTTTACTCTTTACTACATGACAGCATTGCCTGTAGGTAGGTTTATAGCATGTAAATGGCACACAAAAGAAATTCAATAAGTTTTAACAACATGTAAAACCCTTACTGATATAGACCAGACAAGATCTGACACTTGTACCAAGTTGTGCTGCTTCTAAATGTATTTCCTGTACTTCATACTGTGATATGTATCTATCTCGTTCTTGCTTTTAAAATAAAAAGACCAATAGGATTTTTAAAATATTTGAGAATCACTATTATTATTTGTCTTATTGGGGTACCAATGACCTAAATGAGGAAACTAGCCAAGCTGGAGCAGAGACGAGAAAAGGAGAGAGGTCGTTTCTAGACAGCAGTAGGCTTGCAAAAATATAAAATGGAGTGACTGGATGGAATCTGCAAGTGAAGGAAAGTGTTAGGAAAAAGTTCTTCACTGAAAGAGTGATTGGCCATTGGAATGCGCTGCCCAGGGAGGTGGTGGAGTCGCTGACCCTGGAGGTGTTTAAGGGGAGACTGGATGAGGCACTGAGTGCCATGGTTTAGATGATGGGTTGGTGCTAGTATTGGGTTATAGGCTGGACTTGATGATCTCAGAGGTCCTTTCCAACCTTGTGATACTGTGATACTGTGAAAGCAAACTACAAAATGAAGGAATAAAGTGGAGTAGTTGCAAGTCATATAAGGTCTCAATATTTTACATGATAGATTTACAGGCTATTTCAGCTTTGCAATCCCTCCTTTTTTACATATAGTTTTGCCTTAATTAAAATGCATCTTGCTCTTGTAACTTCTAAATCTGTCCTTAGAGCATAACTGCCTGTGGTATCACCGAATGCTCTTTGGTGATCTTTTTACTTCTGCACTTTAATTTTTGCAATACATTAAATACTATTTTTTCATAGTTTAAAAAAACCCTAAGGTCAGTATATACAACAGTACTGTATTACTTATGTATCTCATTTTTATGTGTAGGGACAGGAAAGTAACTTAACCATATCATCCATCTCTCAACGAAAAGAACAATAAACCAAATAAGTCAGGTATTTCTCCTTTCTCTCATTCTATGTTTTTGTTGTTGTTACCTTTTTTTCTCTTAAAGACTGCCTGTAAGTGAATCCAGACAACTGGGCTAGCCTTGTTTGACATTACTTATAGGAAATACAATGAAAACTTTGTCCATGTTTTCATCATTATCAGGTCTTTTTTAATTGCAGGAGAGAACTAAAATGTTGTGAAAACCAAATCTGAAAACTTTTTCGTTGTAAAAGAAAAAAAATATTTCAAGAGATGATGTTAATACTTAAGATACAAGCAAATTATTAATTCATACATTATTAGTTCATCTTGGGCAGCAAGTTGCATACTTACTCTCACTCAATACATTTAACATTATAATGATAAAAGAAGGTAAGCAGATCAGGAAATGTGGAGGGGACATGGGAGAGGTTAAGTAGTAAGTTGCCCTATACAAGCTATAAAAATAAAGCTGGCTTTGCAGAGAAGTTGTGTGGGTAACTGAAAAGTAAAAGGAAGAATAAATTGCTGGGAGAAAAGATGACCTGGTTTCTTCATTAAATTCTTTCTGTGAAGTCCAGAAATGAGGGGAAAAAAACAGCAGAGAGAATACAGCAGAGAACCTACCTCAGCTTGTATTACTGCAAGGAACTCTTTGTTCATGCACAAACTTCCACTAGATATGATGAAACAACTCTGTGCAAGACTTCAGTTTTCAATGCTAAAAGTTCTGTTTTTAAAATCAAGCCCAGATGCTTCTGGTTTATCTCCTTGCACTGGAGCAAACGCTTATTTCACCTTCCCCTGTTTGATCCCATATATTCTCACAGACAGAGCTTCCTCCTGACTCTGGGTAGTGCTCTTGATCTCATTGAGCTCTCAGGCTAAATGTTAGAACCTTACTTTTCTGATAAAAGAGTAAAACAGGCATCCTTCTCAAATCTTTCATTGTCTTGATAGATCTTTATTTAGGGTCTTTCCCATGCTAAAACACTTATATGGATAAAAGGAAAGTTCTACCACTTTTGCCTAGGATGCCTAAATAATAGAAAAATCAAGAATATTTATTTTTAGAGTTGTCAAAGATAAGGGTGATCTTGCCCCAATTTATAATCTGTAAAACAAATACAGAGAGGAAAGCAATTTGCTTAACATCGGGCAGAGCACCTGCAAAAAATTCCAGAAGGAAAATTATATTCAGAGTCTGGATTTTCACTACTTTCGCATCATTATATGTCATATTACTAAAAACACTCTAGTTCCTCAAAATACTTACTGTTTAATATACAATAGACCAGTATCATAGAATTCTGGCAAATAATCCACGAGGATTTTAACTATTCAGAATCCGAGAAAAAAGCCTTGAGAATGGCTGTAAAAGCAAGGAAGCACCCAGAAACCCATGTAAATTCTGGTATAACGTGTTGAGATTATGAAAGAAAACATAGAGGATGAGTGATAATTTTGTAATAATTATGCAGTTATCAATCAAAACAGACAGGAAGGTCCATACACTTTGTGTGAACTCTGAGGATTTACACAATAATGCAACAATGAACTCAATGTATTGAACTATATGACACAAAACATGTCTGTTTACAGATTAAGAAATATGTGAAGAAGAGTAGATGCTCCTTCTAAATGACACAGTGCTAATAACTAACATGCATACATACATACGTCAAAATTTGTCTACAAAAACTATGGAGAAGCTGTTGTGGTTTTATGCAAAATATAGATAAAATATAATAAAGATTAAAAGGGCTTTACGAGGTAGCTAGTCCATCCCTCTACTTTGAGGCAAGAGAAACCTTTACTTAATTTTTATGGCAAATATTTATCTCATCTATACTTAAAAGTAACTCAGTGGTGGAAATGTCACTTGTAACAGAACATGTCCTGGTTGATGCCAGTAGACGAAACACCTTTCATTTGAGGAGAAAAGGATGCTGTCATAAAGCACACATTGTATAACCATACATGATGTAGTCAGAAGTCACCTGCTCAAGCCACTGGGCAGGATGGCAAGGTTTATTTAGTGTATAACTGGAGACTATTTCAAGGTTCACTGGATATAATGGATGCACTACAATGTTCGGTCTAAAGAATATAAAATGGTCATAGGGCTTTCAAAGAAGCTGGATCATACTCTTATTGATAAGATAGCCATACTGAGTCAGACTAAAGGTCCATCTCACTCAATACCCTACTGCTGTCAGACAGACACTGACTTCTAAAACACCAAAAAACTACACTCAATTTAATGATTTTCTAAAGTGCTGCCTTTTTATAGACTTTTTTAAAATATATTTTTCTTTAAAGAAAAAGAAATTGAAGCTTGATCTTTTGCACCGCTTTTCAGCGAGGCTAGCTTCAGTTGAGCATTCCTCAGAAGTAAAAAGGAGTGGTATCCTATCTTATCTCCCTTTTGTAGCTGAACTCGTTCAGGTGGAAACAAGCATACACTGCAATAGTGCAATCATTGTTGCCTGCTCTTCTTTATCAGTCACTAGGCCAAACTTCCTGCTGTCGTGTTCACTAAGTCAGCAATTGCTCTCCAAGTGCTTCTCATATCTCCATCCTGGGCTATAACACTCATATGCAAGAATCACTCATGTGGGATCATGAACTGAATGGACAAAAACGAGTAGCTCTAACACTGGCAGTTACAGGTACGAGAGCTCTTCTTGTAGATTTATCTTCTCAGACCATGAGCTAGGGTCCATTATCAACATTATCAACCCCCACTGCCGAGTGGGAGGGAGTAAAAGAATAATTTCAAGAACAGTCAAGAAAGTCTCTCAGGAAGATGAAACTTAGCAGCAAACCAAAAATCAACAAGAAGAAACCAACAAAATTTTCAGAGAAGCTGTGAGATCCTATAGTCAAGTGACAAAAACCCAATGTTGGCTTGCTTCATTTTCCTTTTTTTTCTTGAATATCCATATTGCAGCAGCTAAGCACAATCTGTTCTCCCTGACTACATCCAGTGTGTCTGAGGAATCCTACAATTACGCAAACAGCAGACCATATTGTTTGTGAGAACAAACAACGTCCCTGGAGGTGTTTAAAAACAGACTGGACGAGGTGCTTAGTGCCATGGTTTAAATGGCTAGTGGGTGCTAGTGTTGGGTCATAGGTTGGACTGGATGATCTCAGAGGTCTTTTCCAACCTTATGATATTGTGATACTGTGAATTCTGCCTCAGCCAATACTAGGTAAGTTCAGGGAACAAGCCACAAATTGCTTCAGGTTTTCTAATTGTTTTCATACAATAACCTACAGCCAAGATACTGAATCCTTAGAAGAATATTTTCCATGAAACCAAGTTGGGATGCCTTGACGGAACATCAGTCACCTCTGGATATTCCACCAAAGTGTGACAGCAAATACACATATTGCTTTCAGGCATCTTTTACTGATCCTGTGGGGACATTTTATGTCTGTCATAAGTACAGCAACAAGGCCTTCCACCCTTATATAGACTTTTCCCTCCTCACTTGGCGCAAAACTAATATATCCAGCTCCTAATTTATCAAGTAGCTAACTCCTCTTACTATGTACTAGATGGTAATGTTAAAAAAAACACCCAAGAGTATCAAAGCAAAATCTTCAAACGTGCATTTTTTTCCACTGAACTATTATTATCTCTTCCATGGACTATTTCATCAAACCCTACAAAAGAGTTTAAAAGGCAAAATAGAAAGATCGATCAGTAAATAAGAGCTTTCAGCTATGGCCTCATTACTCTTCATGCTCCAGCCCTGAACTGGCCTTTAGAAGACAAATTTCTGCTCTAATGTGTAGTTTCTGCACAATGGCCCCATAATTAATTATCAGCCGCCACATGCAAAATCCACCATGATAGATTGTCTGCCCACATCAGCATAATTATTAACCACAGCCATTGACAGTCTTTGTTACTGGAGTAACCAACCAGTAGGATTGAGAGATGAATGAAAACACTTTGTGAGAAAGGGCAAAGAAATGCAGTTAGAAAAAAAAAGACCTATCAAAGCAGTTAGCACAGTACCTTAGCTACAGGGATCAACAGATAGCTGACAAGCAGTGTGATTAATTCACAACAAATCATTTAGGAAATGCAACATCTTTAGACACTGAATCCATAGACTCTATAGTCTATAGTATTGAACACTTAGAATTTGAGTGTACATAAGTAAATTTAAATGCTCTTTTCACAGTAGGAAAACAGACTTTTAGCAAAATGAAGAGGAGATTGTCCTTCGTCAGATTTTGTTCCATGTGATCTTCCATATATAAGAACAAGAAAAAAAACTTTGAAGTGATGGTCACTTCAGTTTATAACAACTTAGGTACTATGTAATATGTAAGTCAGTAATACAACTCTGGGCTGAATGACAAAGACCTTTCCATACGCATGAGATTAAGATTTTATAGCCATTTATTACTATATTTACTGCTCTTCTTCCTTCGGTGGCACTCAAAATCTACAACCCAGTGTCTAAACAGATCTGCATTTTAAAATACAACATGTGACCTTAATGCCTGAGCAAATCAGGAAAACTGGTTTCAACTGAAAAAAAATCCCCACTAAGCTTTAGATAGTTTCTAGCACATCTTTCTTTATTGATGTGTTTAATAGAAAGTATGGTGTTTTTTGTGTCAGAAATGGCAGATGGAGGTGGAAACAGGATTTTGTGAAGTTTGCCAATAAACAACTGTGATAAAATATATATATTTACACTGAATTTCATTTATCTAGTGAAAATTAAACTAATTTGTTTAGAAGGCAAACAAGACCATTGCAGAAAGATGGTATCTGAGTAACAAGTTCTTATTAAAGAAAGTGGTCCAGATCTTTCAGTTACGAGCAAGTACATGTTGACTGAGTAATACTGGCTCTGAAAAGATGAAAACCCAGCAAGCTTTGATTAACAAAACATTTTGTATTGACAAAACATTTGGTATTCATTGTCAAAGTTTTGCAAATACAAAAGCATAAAAAAGGCAAAACTATCTATTAGAATGAGTCAAATCCAGGCATGTGGAGGCTAATAAACAAAATATAACTCGTTATTAATTAGGAGAACAATAGCAATGTTCCAGGTTAAGATCCAGTTAGTGCAAACCTGCTAACTGTGTTGGCAGCATTTTTTAGAACAGTAATTTAGAAGCTTAAAAGTATTTTGTAATAAGAAAATTAAGTCATATTGTATCTTTGGGGACCCATTGCCATCATCAGAGAAGTGAGAGTTACGGACTGGATTTATAATACACGGACATTCTTGGTATAGATCATAAAATTAATTGTGAATAGCAGAGAAACAGATACAATGAAACTCATTGCTTTCATCTCATGGGGAACTAAGTAGACTGAAACAGCATCTTTAAGCTATAAAGCATGCTTAAACTGCACAAACCAATGGACTGAAGAAGAAAATAGCAGCAACAGAAAAAAAACCAAGGCCACTGATAAGTAAACTATAATGCTACTCGTGTTTATGTAATTTCTGCTTTTCATCACTGCTGGAAATAAATTATCTGCTTGATACATTTTGGAAGAGAAAGGACTGAATAACAAGGGGAGCAGAAAAGTACAGAGACTACTAATGCTTAACATAGGTTTTCATTTTCACTTTTCCTATATCACCATGACATCATAATCTGTAACAATCAACCAACAGCTCCATTCTGGCACACATAAATATGTGCACATAGATAATGGAATGTGTATTGACTGATTAATCATCTGTATGAAATTATGCAGATACAGAATAAAGTCATCATCATCATCTTCAGGGAAAAAAATCCAACATGATGAAGACATGTATTTCCCTGTCATATTTTAAGTTAAACTGTATGGTGTTTTTACATACAAAGTCTGACACAAAAAGATGAGACTGTGTCTGTAACTCTCTTTACTTAATAAATTAAAAAAATCAACTACAATCACCTTAACAATAGTTCCCTTCTGAGTTGACACACCACTGCAGACAAAGCTATCAATGGTCAAAGCAATTCCAACGATCATTTTCTGAAAGGCTGTTGAGGTTCTCTGTCTTTTTTTCACATCCACTGACAAAGAAGGGGCTCCTCTAAGCATCAACATGATCTTTGGGAAGAGGTAGAATTCACAGGTCTGGTGAATACGGTGGGTGCTGTCATTATTAGCTAAAAACTGCTTCACAGTCAAAGCATTGTGGGCTAGCACATTGTCTTGATGTTAACTCACTGTTCATTCTTGCGCACTGACATGTTCCAACCAAGGGTAAGAAAACATCCATATTTGAACATGCATCAGCTTGTACTGAGTGAAGTGATCGAGCTGAACCTTGGTCTCACTGTGACAGTTTAGAACACGTTCTACAATCACATCTTTGCCTCTCCTCTCCCAACTCCTGGTTTCCCAGCCGTAGGGTTAGTAATTTTTTTTTGTGATTACTTAGAACTGTCTTTTAAGTTTATTATTCCTTAACACGTATATGAGTAATATGTACTTTAACATACAGGCAAAACAAAGCTCTTACGGGTTATCACTATCACAAAACACAGTTAATTAGAATCAAGAGAGAAGGTACTTTCCCTCATTGCTAATTTGGAAAGTGGAAATTCCTATTGGAACACACAGTTTTCATAATTTCAGATCACGCTTGACCTCACCTTTTTTGTTTAACCAAACCTATTAATCAAACACATCCCAGAGGTGGCTAATGATCTTCCAGAATTCTAACAGAAGCAGAAAGTCAAGAATGGCAAGAACTGATCCACATCACCCACCTTATTAAGCTTACAATGCTGACAATGTTTCCCTAGTTTTACTCATAATTGATGCTCATCTGATTATTTTAAGACTGCTGCTTAAGAATTAAAACAATTTGACATATTAATTCTCAAAGGGCTGCATGACAGATTGTCTCAGTACAATATATCCCTTAAAATCTCTCTTGTGGGTTTTTTTTTTCCTTCAGATACAAATTTAAGGGGCAGCTAAATTTTATAAACATTCTTAAAACATGTAAGCACCCTCACACTGAACGACCATTGCTGACTATAATTTTGTTATCTGTACATATTTTTTTAGAAATAGCGTATTTCAACTTCTCCCCATAATTTTATTCTCAGTTTTATCTTCACTTATTAGATGACATCACATTCAATTTTCATTCTTCTAATATCTAAACAGAATTTTGTGCTTATATGATCAATGCATTAAAAAGACATGCTAAAAATGCAGCTAAAAAAAATGCAAAACTGGATACTGCACTGAATAGCATTTCTATCCTTCATAGGCCTCATAGAAGACTTAAAATTAGAAATAATACTTCCCATGCTGCCATTACATAGCAATCTCAGCTACAAAAAAAATCTGAGATCCATTGTTACAACAGTTACTCATACAAGAAGGATGAGTTTCACCCTGTTTTGTGTATCCCTGATTAAGAGGATTGGAACATCTTTTGTTGACATAGATGGGCAAAACTGAAACTACCACTCAGCACAAACTATGATGGGAGATGGCAGTTTCAGTCTGGGGCATCGCTGCTTAAAGAATATACTCCTATCCCACAGCAGAATCTCGAAGAAAAAAAAGGAAATGTTGCCTTTCCATGTCAAGGGATGAATGCCTATGATATTACAGAGATTAATTAATGAGTTAGAGATTAACTGTGTTGTTAGTCACCACAGATACTGCATTTTCCCCTTTAAAAAGTATGTGTATTTGAGGAAAAGTTAGATTTGGAACAGACATAGGAGGTGATCTATTATTAAAATATATACAGAATCTTTCTGGTTTTGCTTTCCTTTTTTTTTTTTGCCTGAACAAAAACATATTGGTCATACACACAATACAATTTTCTGGTTCAGGAATCTTTGTACATACCTGCTGTTAAGAATTGTGTCACGTCTGGTAGAGAGAGGAAAGAGGATGCCATGAACTTAGGAAAATGAAGGACTCAAATAGGTGTTGAAAATCCAATGCAGTTTAAGATCCACTCTTACTTATGCTTTACACATTAGCAGAAGAATAGAAAGGAAAAAAATTGGAACCCCCTAAAATCCTGTGATTTTTCAGAAAGGAGAGATATACTGTATGCTTTACTGGTTGTGTGGAAAAAAATTACTAACTGAATAGAGAAAAGTACAAAGAGGAGAACATGAAAAAGAAGTAAGAATATTATTGTTTAAAGAAAATTACTTTGAAATTATGTCTTTACTTGGAGTCATGAAAAGGAATACGAAAGAAAACCTCCAGAGCAATATGACTGCACTAAAGCTTTAAGAAAAGTGAGACAGAAGCTTTGTTCAGAGCCCCATTAACCAAAAGCTTTTGACGACATAGTTAAAATTTTCTTCCTAGTTCCCTATTGCTCCAGACAAGACATTTAATGCCCTAAATATAGCATATACTCCCATATTTGAGGTGGAAAAGACTGCTCTGCTGAATACTTAACAGGATAGTTACAGTTTTACTCACTGCCCTCCCTCTGCTTAACTCAGAACTGGACCATCAGAGGATATTCTTACCCATCTCTGAAAAGCTACACTGAATATATTAAACATCTCTCTATAAAATAGTTCCATTAATGACTGTCTCACGGATGTGTTTTTCAAAAATAAATGCTCTCATTAAATTCACTGGTTTGTTTTCTAAATCTAGAAAGACTGTATGACAAGAAAGTCTGAAAACTATCAATCAGAATTCCGAATAGTGAGAGGTAATAGATCTGAATTACTCATGATTTTACCAAAAGATTAAAAAGACCATTTTTCTAAGCACAAAAGTTGTATAAAGACATCTGAAAACTGTTACGATAGAGAAAAAATTGTTGAAATAATACATAAAGGTTTTATCAAATAATTGGATATAACTGACTATGATTTGAAGGATCTCTGTGCTCATCATGAAGATTACCAATTTTATTCCCTCCCATCCACATGATGGAAGAATGAATACCATTATGGGGTTTTTGCAGGGACAGATTTCTTTGCAACCTGCCCCCAAATCTCCAAGAAATTACAGACTATTTATACTTTGGCATTGTCTAGTGTTCACATAAGGGCTCTGAATTCCCTAGAAAGCAAGTACTTTGAAAAGACAACTTAAGTTAAAAATATATATAACAAAAGAGGTGGAACTTGCACAGTGACCAAACAGTAGTTGCCATATCACAAATATCCTTGGGAATGCCATAATATCCATGCTGCAGTGATATAATTTCTGTTTTTTCCATCATAGTAGAGAACATAATTTTTGGACATATCTTCATTTTATACATAGGAAATTGGTTTTCCCATTGAATTGGCTATTTACTGAGTTTTTTTTGCTTTTTATACTTTTATTTTGTTGCCTTTTGTTCTCCAGTTTTTTCCCACAATGATCAGCTAATTGAAGTCACCGTCTTTTGAGATATTCAAAAGCTGCTTGACACAGTCTCGGGCAGCTGAATCTAGTTGCCCTAACTGCCTCTGCTTGAGCTTGGACAAGGTGACCTCAGGAGGTCCCTTCCAACCTCCACCATGTTGTGAGTCTGTGATGACTTTGGAGAGCAATAGGCTGCAAAGGAATGAAAGTCATGAATTCAGCTGATTCGGTCCTGAACACTTCATAATGTGAGCCAAAGCACAGTGATGTCGCATGAGAGAGAGTTTATTTAAAAGCATATCTGCTTCTAACTTAAACAATACTGAAGTGGCAACTGCTGCACGTAAGACATAGAAACAGGGGCAAAACTTGGTGAGTCAAGGCTCCTATCTCTCTGGAGTGGATTCCTGATGAGTATGGCATTTTGTATTACCCTGTGAACTGCCTAATTCTCCACCTGCATTGAACAGAGAGATTTGTAGCCTAAATATAGACAAGATTTAGAGAGCCAGAGCAGATAAAACTAAAAACGGCAGTCTGAAAATCTAATAGCGAATCAAAGCTGGAATTCTTTACTTTTCATAACTATGCTCACCGTGCAGGGCTAGGGTGCTCGCCTATCTCAGTACACTGTGAAGAACAGCACAAAGACAGGTAATAAGCCAAACAAACAGCTCAAAACAAACAGAAGCATATCTTAACTTCTCAGAGAAAACGACCTAGCTGTCAACTACAGAACCAATCACCATGGAAGAAATGTCAATCTGCCCTAAATGTTACCAGTGGACTTGGCTGAAAATCATTCTCAGCTTCCTCTACCTTAATGAACGTAAATTATTCTTGTCATGGTGGGAAAGCTTTATCAATAAAACACACTCTAGAACACCTTCCACATGAACAGAATGCAGAAAGTATAGCTCAGTCTCTATAAAAAAACTTTACCTGCAACCAAAATTCCTCAACCAAGAGCACTTTATCTCTTGCTGTCACATGCTTCCCTCTTGGCCTGGTGAGCTGTATTTGTCTCACATGCAATCAATTGGTTTGGATGGTCACAGGCAACACTGCAGTTGCTGATGTGCTTGGGCACCATAACTGTTGAACTAAGACAGAGAGAAGACTTTGCAAAAATCAATGTGAGCTCTTTGTTTATGTTGTGTAATCGCAAAGGGACATATATATTAGCAGAGCTGCTGGAACAGTGGCCATTCTGGGCCGGTCTGTAATGTTTGTTTTAGCATTTCAGTAACAATCATTGAGTTTGAAGTAAAATTCTACCTAATATAAGTTTTATTAGGCCTAAAAACCTTAAGAAATATTAAGCACTTTGACTACAAAGTGCTACATGCATCTATTTTTATTAGTAAAAAAATAAAAAATCAATCCTGTAGCAAACTCACAGTTGATCAAATTAAAGCATACAAATAATCAAATTATTAAACATTACAACAATTATTCCTACATCAGTACCATGGAACCTGGTAAACAGAAACTCGAAAACTAAATAAAATTATCCATTAAAAAATATATTCCATGATTTTTAGTACTGATACCCAGTTCCTCCAGCACAATACAGTGCTCTCTATATTACTCTAAGTACACATAACTCATATTCAATGACAGTAAAGCAGTATTGCGCTATTGGTGATTCCTGAAACTCTCCTCCGGGGAATACTGAAACACAGCATGATTAATGATTTATATTAACCCAAGTATAGCGATAACAACCATTTTAATTTGTGAGAAAATCACAGCAGAAGCTATGCTATGGTAATTTGATATAATACAACTTTCAGAATCGAATGAAAACTAATCAAGCTACGATAAAGACAACTGAATAGTAATGTGCACAGAAGTAAAGTAGTGCCACCCCTAATTAATGTCCTCTGGTAGAAAATCTATCTGTTTTGCAACTGGGATCCAGGAGGATGCAAATGAATAAGGGACAGGGACATTAATTATCTGTGGCAATATATATATAATAATATTTTCATTTACATTACTGAACAAAGGCCTATTATAATTTCAATTTGAAATTTTTACCAAAGCCTACAACAAAGAAGCAAATTATGACACCTCTCATCTGCCATCATAGCCCTCACTATATTGTCTGCACCAGTTATCACTATGAACTTCTCCATCAAATCTAACTGAAGTTATCTGTTTGAGTTTTCCCCTGAAGTTGATATTTTACATTTAGATATTGGCATCGTCTGGATCTCTACTGATGAGAAAAAAAAGTAATTTCCGTACACAGCTTTACTGGTGTTCCCTTACATTGTGGGATTTGTTTTAAGTGGTTTTAATCTTCCTGACCCCGAATGATCAGGGGTTTTATTCTGTGATCTTCACTCATGCTGGTGCACAATTATTCACAACAATAATCCCATTCAAATCCACTGAAATTGTCTGCATAAGTGATAATCAAGACTACTAAGAGCTTAATAATTATATCTTTGCATTTTAATCTATCTTAATTTATAAAGCTATCCATTGAAACAAGCTGTTGCTCCAATAGCTATATAATAACGTTATAGATTTTCCTTCCCAATGCGCTAAATTATATTTCCTGTTACAATAGTGCGGCATTTTGTGATTCCAAACACATAAAAGAATTCTGGATCCGCAAACACATTTCATCTTGTGAGATCAAATGATCATTTCTCCTCCATCACATTTACTCAACTGTATAACTTTATACTGTTTTTACAGATACAAACAAATGTTTTACAAAGCAAAAGAAGAACCAAATAGGAAGCTGATCTAAGGAACTATCGTTATAAATGAAATAAATGTCAAATGTGGATGGGAATTGTACAACTTTCCTCTAAAAGTAGGGCGATGACTTTTTAATTTTGTACTTTAAGTATAGAAAAAATATAAATGGACTCAAAACTATATTTAATTCCCAAATGCAAATGAATTGTCATTCACTTTGTCCCCCAGTAAAAAACACTTTATGAAACAATGGGAAAAGGCGATTCTATTTTCACAGGAAAAAATTAGAAGATACAGTGTTTTCTCCTTCCTTCTCAAGCTTTGGTGTGTGTATAAACACACTATTCCAAGATCCAAGGAGAGCCTCTCTTTTTTTTGTGATTTTGAAAAGAGTATCATTGTAGAGAAATGTTAGCAATAAACTGTGAATGACCCACACATTCAGAATATCAAACACACTATGCCCTTGCAAAAATCAGCTATGCAGCTCACATGCAGTAACTATATATTGTACAACTCTGGCCTTACTACTTAGCATCCTGATTTGTGCAAACAGGTCACTATGGATGCATCACTACAGATGACAGTAGTTCAAAACTTTCTATAAAAATATGATGATGATGATGTCTGCTATGGAAATCTATTAAGTAGTATCATTATTGGACTAGTCCAATAATGTAACCTTTTTACATTGCTATTATTATTATAAGGATTGTACACCATATCTCTATCTGGCAATCTCAGATGTTCTTCCAGCAGAAACATGCCTACACTTAACTGCATTAAAATAACACTATTAAATGAACCTTTAATGTAATAAACTCCTCTTGATGTCACGTTTTCATCTTTTTAATCACAAAGTTTAACAATAATTTTAAAAATTCAAATCCAACACTGAATACAGTGGGTAGGTTTAGCTCCAAGTACGGAAGACAATTTCATTCCATTCTGAATTTGGCTGCTGGCTGGAAAACTGTCTAAGCTCCTGACCACAAAATTTCTTAAACCACTGCTATGGCTTTGTTTTCAAGTATTGAATTGTAAGAGGGCTTTGATCAAGGGAGTTCTGATGCTAGTGAAAAAACTCCTGTAGTTATATTAGTAATAAAAATAAAAATCAAAATATGAGAAGTCACCACCAGCCTCTACTCAATAATGGCAAAAAGATCTCTTTTTCATGACTGCCTTTAAGGAGTAAAGATTTTTAAAACAAAAACCCATACTTTGGAAAGGTGAAACCACCATTCAGTCTCTTATCAGTTCCTTAACTTGCACAGCATGTATTTCTGACCTAGAGCTATAGGCTTGTTCTGGGAACTCAACAGCTGCTCAGTCACAAACTGTTGTGCTCATGCTAACCTCTAGTCTCCCCGTAGATTAATTAATTGCTTTGTGGTACAGTCTCAACAAAACTGACGTGATCTACTTTTTGCTATGTATATCATGCATCAATGCATTAGAATCATCTGGTTGGAAAAGACCTCTGAGATCATCAAGTCCAACCGTACCTGTTCCCTTACTAAACCATGTCCCTAAGAAACTCATTTACCTGCCTTTTAAACAGCTCCATGGATGGTGATTCAACCACCTCTCTGGGCAGCTGTTCCAGGTCCTTCTCTGCCAGGCAGCTCTCTAGCCATTCTTCCCCAAGCCTCTAACACTGCATGGGGTTGTTGCGTTAAAAGTGCAAGAATCAGCACTTGGTCTTATTGAACCTCATCCCGTTGGTCTCAGCCCATCGATCCAGCGTGTCCAGATCCCTCTGCAGAGCCTCCCTTCCTTCAAGCAGATCAACACTTCCACTCAGCTTAGTGTCATCTCCAAACCTGCTACAGGTGCATTCAATCCCTTCCTCCAGATCATTGATAAATACATTGAACAGGACTGGACCCAGCACTGAACCCTGGGGAACACCACTCCTGACTTGTTTACAACTGGATTTAGCTCCATTTAACACAAGTCTTTGGGCCAGGCCATCCAGCCAGTTTTTTACCCAGCAGAAGCTGTGCCTGTCCAGGCCGAGGGCAGCCAGATTCTCAATCAGAATACTGTGAGAAACAGCGTTAAAAGTTTTACTGAAATCCAAGTACACCAAATCCACAGCCTCTCCCTCATCCACTAAATGGGTAACCTTGCCACAAAAGGAGATGAGATTGGTCTGGCAGGACCCACCTTTCATAAACCAATGCTGACTGGGCCTGATCACCCGACTGTCCTGTGCATGCTCTGTGATAGCACTCAAGATGATCTGCTCCATGACCTTCCCTGGTACTGAGGTCAGACTGACAGGCCTGTAATTCCTTGGATTCTCCCTTCTACCCTTCTTGTAAATGGAAGTTACATTTGCCAGTTTCCAGTGAAGTCATGCTTCCCCAGTCAGCCAGGAGTACCGGTAGATGAGGGAAAGGGACAGGTCCTGGAGACGACCTCTGCCAGCTCCCTTAATAGCTTTGGGTGGATCCCATCTGGCCCCATAGACTTGTGTATGTCTAATTGGCCAAGCAGGTCTCTAACCAAATCCTCCGGGATTGTTGGAGATCCATTTTCACTGTCTTCTGGCTCAAGGGGCCAGGTATCCCAAGAACATCTTACCTTAAGGCAAAGAAGGTATTAAGTACCTCTGCCTTGTCCTCATCCCTCAGCACTACTGTGCCTCCTGCATCCAGTAAAGGAGGGAGATTCTCCTTGGTCCTCCTGTTGTTGTTGTTAATTCAATTGAAAAAAACATTTGTTATTGTCTTTCACTGAACTGGCCAGTTAAGTTCCAGTTGGGCTTCAGCTCTTCTAATTTTTTCTCTACATGATCTCACCTCACCCTTGTAGTCCTCCTGGGATGCCTGCCCCCTCTTCCAAAGCTCATAAACTTTCCTTTTCTTCCTGAGATCAATACAAGGCTCTCTACTCAGTCAAGCCGGTTTTCTTCCCTGACGACTTGTTTTATGGCACATGGGGATAGCCATGCTTTTGTGTCGCCAGGATTTCCTTCTTGAGGAGCATCCAGCCCTCTTGTGCTCCTTTGTCATTTAGAACTGCCTCCCAAGGAACTTTATCAAGCAGACTTCCAAACAGTTCAAAGTCTGCCCTCCAGAAGTCCAAGGTGGCAGTTCTGCTGCCCACCCCCCCCCCCCCCTTACTCATCTCGTGATCACTGAGCCCCAAGCATCCTCCAACAGTCCCCTCTCCCACAAGGCCTTCTCTGTTCCCAAACAGCAGATCCAGTGGGGCACCTTCTCTAGTCAGTTCACTCACCAGTTGTGTCAGAAAGTTATCTTGCATACGCTCAATGAACCTCCTAGACTGCTTCCTTTCTGCTGAATTATATTTCCAGCAGACATCTGCTGGAAGTATATTAAACATCATTTACAATTTTAGATTCCACAGAATTTTGAGAACATGACTGAATTTTCCCAGGATGAAATGAGTCTTATAACTCATCATTTACCTTTTAGAGGCCTCATTTTCGGACATCTAATGTACATAAATAAACATTCAGATTTTAAATATCAGAATTCCATTTACTGTGGCTTAAAACCTAAGTCTACTTTTCCCCATTAGACAATCTTTGAGTGTGAAATTGAAAAGTAAATTTTAATAATCTTAGTCAGTGAAGTTCATCCAACAATTTGTTACATTGTAAAGAATTTTATTCAAAAGTATAGTCGCACAGAATAAACAGAAAACTAAACTTCCACCGCCTGTCATCACCTAAATGGTTGGTGCATATTTCATTAATTAAAAAAATAATACAAGTGTTAATTTTTGATGAAACTTCATCAGATTTCTATACTCAGAATGATCTGTCCTGAAACACCATGTCACATCTGCTATACATGAGATTAGTGTACGGCTAAGAACTACCTTAACTTGACAAATGAAAACACATGAAATTCAATCTGAACATGAAAAAGCATTATTTTTTATTGTGCATTTGGTCACTCAACTAGATTGCCCAGAGTGGTTGTGGTGTCTCCATCTGGGGAGATACTCAAAATCTGACTAGAAACAGTCCTGGGAAAGTAATAACAATGTAAGAATGAACGACAAGATCAGTTTTGTGTTAGATGCTTGTTCAATTAAGTCACTCTATAGGGATCTTGCCTATCAGTAACGCAGACTCTGCAAATCTGGGCAAGCTGTTTCCGCATGACATGTTACTGACCTTTTTCAATTTTTTCTGAATGGAAATGAATATTGATATCAAAAGCTCATGAAACAATAACAGTATGTCTGTTTCTTGGTTATTTCAATGGGATGCTGTCAACAGCAGGGTTTATGAGCCTGATAAATGTGCATTCATGCAGAATAGGGAAAAGGCCACATTTGCATTGAAATTCAATTTTTAATTGTCCTTGTTCTTTATTGATGCTTGGTGAATTGGATCTATGAAGAACTATTTTTACACAGAATAAAATCTGTCAAGTAATATAGCTATGTAAACAATTTCAGTAATTATAGCAGCAATTATTTTCTGTTCTATCTCTTGGTAGCTTTAAAAACGGAATAAAGAAAGTGACAAGAGACCAGCTTTAGAAACCCTGGGGAAACCACAGCATCATGGAAATCAGAGAAGACAAATACAAAAAAAATCTATGAAACATAGGTTTAACACAGTAAGATGAACATTGTCCCTGTCCAGAGTTTCAAAGAGGAAAATCTTTCTTACCCAGAGAAATCACTAAGTTCAAATTATCATGTAGGAAAAAATTCTACTCACACACATAAATTTAAGTAAGAGCACACAAAGTCATGCAGTCACAAAATATTATACACTACCCTATTAGTTATTCAACTACTAGAAATCGCATTGGCATTATTCCCTCCTTCAGGGTCTGTTGGGAAAAAATCAGCCATTGCTCAGGATGAAAATAAGGACATACCTGCACCCAGAGATCGCTCTTCAGATAAGTTTTGCTGTAGAGGCCTAGTTACACAGCAAGTCTTTTAATCTGAAATTATTGACATTTTCAATGCAGGGGCAGAGGAAATACACTCTAGCTGCACTGGTGCTGCTGAGAGTATGATGCCTAAAAAACACACACAAGTATACAAGTGAGATCGGATTATGATAATATTCCTTTCCAGACCTAAAGCCCATTAATCACCCATTATCTAAAGTGTAATAACTCCATCCCATCAGAGCACTACTTGCCAGTTTCTCGTTTCACACTAACTACAAGCGGGGCTACTGGGAGTACTGTCATACAGTGTCTACGGAAAGCAGAGAGTCCCAAGCATGTCAGTGAACTCCTCCTCAGAAGAGAAAGCTTTGTAGCCAGTTAGAAAGAAGACAGAATGGCTACCATTTACATTACAAGCTTAAAACACAATGCAGAAGACACACAGAGAAAAATGTAGACCATAAAACAATAAAATGAATCTTGCAAGGAAAAAAGAAGCCTATGAATTCAGAAACAAAAAGTAACTGCTGTTACAGATGAACAGCAACAGAAAAAAGTATCTTTATGACTACAAAAGAAAATGCTAATACCCTGGAGGATATATTATTGATGAGAGGCTAAACTCATTTACAAAGTTCTCTGCCTTCCCACTTTTTGTTTTTCTGAAACTTAGGCATACTTAAGAAATGTAGAGAAAAGAGAAGTATTTTCATTATCTGTCCATTAAGAAGATTCAGAGAGCTGGCACAGAAAATGATACATCGTACCTAGTAAATTAAGCCTGAATAATTCAATTAATTCTTAAACCAAAGCTAAAGCAGTCTGCTTACTTTTATTTTCCACTGTTCCTAGTCTCTTACAGAATATTGGAAGTTATGTGGCATTGCAAAGAAAGAATATGAATCAAGGTATGCAGATGGGAGGACTTTGTCCAAGTGGTGTGCCACGTTTAAAAGTTAAGCTAAGCAAAGCTGAGGTTACGCTTATTTTCATGAGTATCAACCCTGTCACAGTTTTTACCTTTAATGTAGTCTCAAGGCACAGAAAGGAAGCAAAACATATGCCAAAGAACATGGAATCTACAGGCAGGGATTAAATGAGTCTTAGCTCTAGAAGGACCGGCAAGCATCAGAGTCACTGCCACACAAAGCACACATAATACAAAGCTTTGCAGTTTATGGATAAGACAACAAGGCAACAAGAGGATAATCGGGATAATAGAGCACATAGTCTGACTGAAAAAGACCAGCATCACCAGTAGAGGAGGACAGCTATTTTGTAGGCACCCCATCACAGGTCGTTATTTTAGAAGAGGTTTACAGGACAACCAGCTGAAGAATCAGAGATGATCTGCCTGCACAGCAGGTCCTCACAGGCAGTAATTTTTTAGCTCCTGGCACGACAACACCATTGAATATACTGCTTTGCAAACACAGAACTAACTCGCCAAGAATTGAGAGACTTCCAGTATTTAGTGTCAGGCAGCTGACAACTCAGTTGCCTTTGCATATGCCAGGCAGTAATTTTTTTTCCACTTCTAAAAATCAGAGTGTGGCAGCCTTGCTCTCACTTCATGGACCAAGAGCTTCCTCTAAGGAAGGTACCCGTCACTGCCCCAGTCAATCCATCAGGATGAGCTACCTGTAAAACAGTGGTTACCTCTGCCCGCAGTGTGCAACTACACCCCTTCTGCACATACTGCTCAGGGAACAGTTTACTTTTACATGACAGTATTATTATTAATTACCTGTCAGGATTAGCAGGGAAGATGTGTTTAATCAGGCCATACTAGTATGGACTACTGCACGACTAAAATATAATTAATCTCTAAAAACCTTGGAGAGCTGATGTATAGGGTAGTCTAACGATGGAAATAAAACTTAATGAAGCACAATTAAGCATATGAGAATGCTAATATTATCAGAGAATAACAAACAGATTTTAATATTAACAACATGAGTCTAATTATTATGGTTTTCCATTTTTAATACCGATCAGAAATTTAATCCTAGCCCTCCCCTTGTAACATAAATAACTGGATTTAATTATGTAGATTCATTTTGAGAGATGAAGAACTGTGCTCCTTATTGATGCCTACATTTTCTTACGTTTTCACTACATTTGACCCATTTACTATGATGCTTTCTCTCTTCCCTTCAAATCATATAACATATTGAGAACTAGTTCATTTAAAGACACAATGAAGAAAATTGTTTTTTTCTCCAATTCTCTCTGCAATGTTTTATTCTAGTTTTGTTGATGAATACCTTGTTGAAGATGCACCAGTTTTCAAATTGAGACAGCACTCCTGATATGTCATTTAAAACATACGATTTCTTCCACAATTTCTCTGCCAATGAGATATATTCATCGCATATTGCTAATATGTGTATTCTTAAATGTGTCAAATATTAATGCAAATCAAGCACTACAGAACCAAAGAAACAAACAGAAGCCAATTTCTGACAGTAAAGACTTCCCTAGCCTTGTGAGATATCTACACCTCGTTTATACCAAAGAATTTCAGCAGCAAAGTATTGAGGTAACATTGCACCAAGTAATATTTCTAAAATTAGCTAGTTAGTTATGATATATTTTGCTTGATGGCCGAGATAAAAGATTAATTAATCACAATAAGAGTTGATGGGTTTCTGTGTTTAAAGATTAAGGATGGAACATTTTCTATTATCAACAAACATATGAGGAGAAATTGGAGGAAAGATGATGGTTGCTAAATATTTGAGAGATCAGCAAGATTTTGTCAGGTGCTATAACAGGTAACAGCATTCACTTGTGTCCTTAAAAGTAATTTTTGCAATTCGGATGTTATTCAGTATGTAAAAAAAACTTCACATAATAAATTTCAATGTGTTGTAAGTATTCAAGAGATGATGATCTATAGAAGAACATGACTAAAGACAATGAATGATTCTAGA
This sequence comes from Tapera naevia, assembly GCA_033556795.1. Taxonomy (NCBI): domain Eukaryota; kingdom Metazoa; phylum Chordata; class Aves; order Cuculiformes; family Neomorphidae; genus Tapera; species Tapera naevia. The sequence continues at coordinate 6,584,766 of JAUMJJ010000172.1, read as the reverse complement.
AAGGCTCAGAAATAGCTGACTAAGCTCAAGCAAAGAGAAATTACAATGTCTCCCCCTTAGTATATGATTTCTACTCAAGAGAATTCATCACACGAAAAATGCCTGTAAGTATTGGTCAAAGTGATACAACACTGCCTGTGCCCCAAAATAACAAGATCAGGATTTCTTGAAGAGATGAGTTTGATAGACAAATTTGTATTTTGCTTGTCCTCCAGAAGCAATGTGAATGCTCTCTAGTTAACAAAGGACATCTACAGAAAAAAACCCATGAAGATTGTTAAGATACTGAAAGAATTAAGTCTCTGTGGCAGTGTCCACCAAAACTGAAGTTATCATAGATAGCTGGTAAAGTCTTATAAAACTGTACAGCAAATCATAGGTCTCACAGAGTAACACACATTATGTGATTATATACTTTTACCATACTGATTACACTTATACAGAATAGTTGGCTTTGATGGTAGCCCATCTGGACAAAAGATGTCTATTCACATGAAAACACATCTTATGCTAGAGAAGTCCATGTTAAATAATATTGACTGCAAACTGCTTGTATTGCAACCAAAAAGGACCTAATAAACATTTCATAGAAAATATCAAAGCAGGTTTTTATATTTTACAAATACAAGTTCACAATTATGATTCCTGAAGAAAAGATGATGCTAAGCTGGACTCACAACTAAACTATTTGTTCAAAAAGAACAAATGAAAAGTACCTAAGGCCATCTGTCTGATATCACATGAAAAGTGGAGACTGCTTAGACATATAGTAATTTCTGCCATTAGATGATCAATAGGAATCAAGACCTGACAGTTCCTACTGCTTCTTGAAATTCATAGTTTCTATCTGTAACAGAAAACAACACTCAGTTTGTGACATGAAAGACAAGCTTATAAATACACAAGGCTGCCCACACACAGAGATACTCCAGGGAGAGAATACTTTATTTAAAAATTAAGAATGTGATCTAGGGCTCTGAATTGGTGTTTTACCTGAAATAGTCTGAGAAAATTCAACTCAGCAAGTCTATAAGCCTGAGAAAGCTTCATCTCAGGAGGTGACAGCCAGAGCTAAGAAACTTCTTGCCTCTTAAAACCACATGTTTTTAAAACACTAAAGCAAGGGATCTTGCGAGAGTCACTGCAAGTTAGTTCATATAACAGTTATGAGTGTTTGAAGTGTTTCATTGTATTAATGTTATGGTTGTTGTAACATGCTATTGATATGGAGAAGCCTCAATATGAAAATTATTGTGAAATCCTACTGAAACTGTAACTACACACTTATTGTGCAAGGTCCTTCAACTAGACCTAAATTAAATTTGGCTGCAATCCAGTTTCTAGCTTCTGAATGGCACCCAAACGATATAGGGAACATCCCTAGATCTTCTTGAAGACAGTGGACTGACCAGAAGCCATATATATGACGGATGCAGCTAGCATAAAGCCAACAGAATTAACATGGTCTACTAAGTGCAAATTGAGGACTGAGTTTGACCCTTGGCACCATGCTATCACAAAACGTTGGACAGTGAGCAGTGACTTATATTTGCCCCTCAATGGTCACACAGACATATTCTAATCAGTAAGATGACTGCAAGGCTGCCAACGGGGTCTTCTCTTATCCATCTAAATGATAACAATTGAAGTAACTGAAAATTCTCCTCAGTGCATTCTTTGAAACTACTTCTTTATCATGGCAGTGAGAGGCAGAACATTTGGTGATTTGCCAGATGCCAGTGTCCACACAGAAAAAACAGAAGGAAAGAAAATAAGTCTTTTAATATACTGCATCTGGACCAAATCTACACAGCATTTCAGAGGACAACGGAACCTCTGAGCAGATTATCACTACTAAATGTCAAAGGTTTGCCAAAGATTAGAAAGCTTTTGGAATATAAGGCAGAAAAGAACTGCTATAATGAGGGCCTTCTCAGCAATGGGGATAATACAAGTAGCAATCTTTTTCATAGTTTTGGTTATTACTTTTTCATACCTTTCATTTCTGTAGTCCACAAGAGACTATGACTGACCAAGCCAAGTAATCCTAAATGACCTATACAATAGTCACACTCTCAGTTTGGAAAAAAATAGCACTATTTCAGGTAAATTAGTGTTCCCTCTCCCCTCCTTCAACCACAATATACTTCACTTGCTTGCTTTTTTCAAACACATTTATTACTGAAACAATTGATCCACATTTTAAAACAAACTTTAAATAATACTATGCTAGTGGCCTCAAATATTTATAAGAAAAAAAATATGGCAGATTACAGTCATGTTGTTGTAGAAGGTGCCTTTCTTACGCTGTTTTCCAGCTAACGTGCCAAGGACTAATCTGAAAGCTGCATCCTTATATGAGTCTTGCAGTAGCTGCCAGAACTACTTCAAGACAACTCCATTCAATGTGCAAAAATAATTTTTTTTGTCACAGGGATGCACACCCATATAGGTCTAATGCAAAAAACTGAGAAAATTACTATACTCTGGGACGTTTGTTCCATTGAGAAATTCCTATTGTATCACTTCAGGATTCATTACTTTTGAACATTTTTTCTTTTGATTTTTATGCATGTGATATCATTAGATTGGATTTCTGGCATTTATTTGGCTAGCCAATTTAGTGGTTATTGATGGCATCTTAAACATTAGAGCTGCAGTGGTGGTGTACCATGATCAAGTCTACATTATGAGGTACATTTCTTCCCCTCCCCAGAAACACTGAAATACTGAAATTTGAAGTCAAAGTTCCTCAAAATATTCTCTCCTTCCTCCTGATCCAATATTTACTATGATTATTAGCAGCAACTGACCTTGAAGGAAGCATATACCACACTTACTGTTACATCATATGGATTAGACTGGGCCTGATAAGTTATCTTCAGCATTTTTCCCCCTTCAGCTGATTTCTAGCTACATAAGTGTATCTAATAATACAAAGTCCAGATTCAAATATGGTTTGAAGATTATTGGTAGCACAGAGAGTCACTGCTGGTTATTAGATCCTCCCTATTACCCAAGATTAAATAACAGCAATTCCCTTGATTAAGCACTGTCATCGTTGAAAGGTTTAGGTTTTTTTGCAGACTCAGAAAAATGAGGACCGACCTGACTTCCACATGACTTTGGTTGTTCAACATCTGCATTGTAAACATGGGAAGAGGGAGACACAGAGAAAGGCACAGAGAGTTTCACTTTCTTAATTTCAAGAAAACACTGTCAGCATTTCTACTACATAACTAAGCTCCATGCATTCTTGCTCTGGGAACTGCACTATGCTGTTCCCAATCATAAGACAATCATTGACAACAACAACTCAACGATTTATTTGTACTACTTTTTGAAATTCTATTTAACAAAATAGAATTTATCAGTATTATCATGTTTTTCTGATTCCAGCTTAATTATTAGCAGTCTTAAGCCTCCCTTCCTGTACTAAGGGTTCAGTTATTTTTAATACATCATTTTGGAAATCTTCATAACTACCAGGAAAATACAGTCCTGCAATGTTTTTCTAATTAAAAAAATCCAGCTTTTCCAGGTAAAATAGGGTGCCCATCTCAAAAACTAATAGCTTTAATAATATGAATGAGAAAATGCTTGAATATTGATTGGACACTGAAAATTACCATACATAAAAAAGTATTTAATCTCACTCATTTTGCATCTATTGAAAATCATCCATAGTGTAAAGGTCTGATCCATCATCAAGGAAGTACTTAGCATCCTCTTCACTGGAAGCTTTACTATCAGAAGATTCATTATGCCACTCTGGGAAATTCAGATTCTCCACATTTCATGCAGATTTGGGTAGGATTTAAAAGACAGAATTATTCATTTCAAAACCAACTCTAACTAATTAATAACATTAAGACTTGACATTGGTATAGCTACCATTATACCTTATCTGCCCAAATATGACTCACCATTGCATCATTTTTGCTTATCTAGTGGCATCAAAAACCACAAAAAAAGTAAGAAGACTGAACTCACTTAAACGTTAACTGTATATTGAGAGAACTTCTTAATAAGTCAGATTAGTTTATGTGGTAAGTAGCCTTATAAATACTTTTAAAGCACCCGTAACACATTTTAGTTATGTGAGCCAAAGCGTATGTTAGTATTTTAAACAGCAATAAAGTGTAAAACCACAAAATTCCTGGAAGGTGAAAAGGGATTAAGTCAAAGATCTTTTCCTTAATTACTTAGCATGGAATGCTCAGTAGATGTGCATATGCACTTATTTTGTAGGACTTTAGGTTATACTAACTTAATTATTGAAATTACAAGGAAATGCAGGAGACTTGAAAGTCACCTCTGTAGCTTCACTTCCCTCCACAGATGTATCTATTAATGTTTTAAAATGCTTTGTTTTTATGAAGGGATCTTTATATTGAACAAAAAGCAATATATCCTAATACTGAGATATTCTGACTACGAAATCAAAATAAAAATAAGTTGTTATTTGCAAGAGTGGATATTGCATTTGATTCACAATCACAGATTCACAGGTATGACTTTATACAATCCTGTAATCTTCTGGCTATAGCTACTAGTTCATAAACAGTAACTAAAATAATGGAAACTTGTGGTTCTTTTTTTTATTCCAATAATAAAAATGAAAAATGAAAACAAAAATGAAAACTCAGAAATAATTAAGCTTATTTTTCCTTTAAGTATGCTATAGAATTCATTATCTGTTTTAGAATCAAAAAAAAAGAAAAAAAACTCCAGTATCTTTCTGCTTTTGAGTTTTTTTTCACTAAAAAGTTTTTTATTTTGATATATGATAATGTCTCTTCATAACAATAGATTCCTCTGAAGAGATCAGTGGCATCTCTTCATTAGTGATAAGCATTTATAACCAAGATGGTAAATAATGTCAGTCTGATTGCATTTAATGAGAGAAGGTCTGGGTAATTAGGCTGTCTGCAAAATCTTTTCATTTACAGTGAACAAATTTCAACACTTTCTTACATTATCTTTAAGGTCCCTTCCAACACAAGCCAATTCTGTGATTCTATGACTAAATACTAAACATCACGTTTCTAACCTTTAAAATTCTTTTTTTTCACATGACCTTGTATATTCAGCACAGTCAAAACCAAAAAGGGACATGGGAGAGGAAAATCATAAGTAATGTTCTTCTGGTATCTCATTTCTTCTAAGTCAATTAAATAAATTCTTAGACGTAAAATGTTAACATGGAAAATCTGTAATTATAGCTTAATTTGTCGCTTAATTTGTCACTTTCTTTTAGGGAATATTTTCACAAGAGGAGAGCACTGGAGAATCAACACTTTTTCAGGAGGAAGATCTGAATTTGAATATTCCTCTGAAAAAATAAAAAGCTAACAGAATCGTATCAGGGCTGAATTCCTGATCCGGTTAATTGTCAGGCGTATGAGGGAAAGAGCAAGGGAACTGCAGGTTTCTGATTTTGATTTAGGGACAACTGAGTTAACCAGGGAATTCTTTCCACCATTAAATTGTGTATAGTTCATTTTGGGTTTTGTACATTAATCTTACATCTTAATTTTTTTAGTGTTAAGAAAGATTTCATGGACATTGAGTAACATCAAGAGATTCCGTTTGCAGTGGCTATTTGTAAATTCTTATTTTGCATTAAGCAAAACACTAGCACCTATTTTTGTTGAATATGTGGAAAATACCAAACTGTTAACTCCCCTTAACGTGCTTCAGCTGGGAATTACAGAGTTTGCGAAGACACACTGTCAAGAGTCAGCATTAGTCAGGAAAACGTCTTAATAAGTGGCAGATTAAAGGGCTTCCAAGATAGCCGCTAAAAATGGCTTAAGTTGAAATTTAGAGAAATGGAATTACTCTCCTGATGATCTAATATAAAGTCTACCAAAAGGATCATTAATGGTGGGGAAAGCAGCAAGGTACAAATGAAGTATTAGAACCATTGTATCTGCTGCAGTTACCAATACATTAGCTAATAATGATGTAGCTATTTTTTTTCTTTCTTACATATTGAAGTTAGAGAAACAGAAAAGGTTTAATAACATTCTTTAGAGTATAGCTTTTCGCTTTCATCATTCCAAGAAGTCTGGGTATCTGGAATAATACGTCGCCACTGATGACGTTACAATGGCCGAATCTCACATACTTGAAAACTGAAAAGGAATTTTTTTGGAACAGAATCACAGCTAGAGTTAATCCATATGGCTATATCGAATTTTAAAGTGAGAATTTAATTTATGATTTAATGTAGGTTAGGATATCAGTACACAACAGATAATACTTTTTGTTTCTTGCTAGGTCCTGCTTGGCATTACTTCAGCTCACCTTAGAAGCTGAAACAACTTTGCTCAAAATATTCTGCAAAATGCAGAACATGCTCAAAACCTCCAACTTGACTGTTCATAAAATAACTGTAACCCAAAAGTATTCAACTAGAATTAAAAACTATGGAATTGCCTACACATACACCAGGTGATGCTGTATTGGTGCACTGGTTACTAAATACATATATTAGTTTGGTTCAAGCTCTGGTATAAAGACAAAAATGAAGAACTGTTCAAAATAAGTCGTTTCTCTGCAAACACTAAAGGAGCGCTAAGCGATAATTCTGTAAAGAAAAAGATGACTTTTAGGGGATGATTGAAGCATAAAAGACATGCAAAAAAAAAAGCCTGAGAGGTTTAAGAAGTAACACTCTCTAAACACAGTAGGGAACTAAGAACAGGGAAAACAAGAAAAGACATACAATTTACTGAGGTTAACTGAAAGGAAGTCTGTTCAGCCAAAAATTACAGCACAGCAAGACCTTTAGGAAGACAAATGTGTGCAGTATTATAAAACACATTTTTCCTCTTAAAAGACCTCATCTATTGTCAATATAAACACTGCTATTTCAAAAGACTTGTTTGATTATTACATATGCTACTGGCCACAACCACGAAAGGAATCACAAGTACAGAAGACCGTCAGACCTGATGAAGAGAAACTGTTGCTACATCATTGTACTGTTTCCAGTTGAAAATATTATGTGAGAAGTAAAGTTAATATCTAAAAACCTCCAAAGAAGAAATACTGAGAAACATGCAGAAGGAAACAGAAGCACAGCTAACCCTGTAGCTGGGAAATCTTACATTGCAAGAAATCAAATCTTATAAAACCTTCAAAAACCTAATACTGGCGAACACTTTCAGAAACTCTAAAATTGCTGCAGATATTCTGGATAGGAGTTTCATTGTTATTGTTTTCCATATTAAAATGTTTACAAATAAACCTTTACTTTTTTGAATTTATAAAGGACAAACTCGGACTCCCTATTCTCCTATATCTTTCAAAATATGCACCTAGAGCTGAAAAAAACCCACATTTAAGACAGTAACAGAGAAAGAAAAGGAGCTGCTCAGCTTGAATTTTTTCAGCAGTTCTGCAGAAACTGTAAGTATCTGGTGATCATCTCATCTACAGAGGGAACTTGGTAATACCTTCTCATTGCACGGTTGTCTAAATAAAGAGGTCAGGATGTCTTGGTCTGAACACAAGTAATGAAAGCCAGAAGGGAGCAAAAGTTTAGAACTTCACGTTAGTTTCTCTCAGTTTTTTTTAAGACAGCCCACAGGCTTTCCTTTAGACCTTGCAAAACCACTTTTTCTGAGTCCTGTAGCTCTTTGTTGGTATGAAGAATGCATTAGCCAAGGATGATCCAAGTAAGTAGTTTTTCTATGAAAAATTTAGAAACCTGAATGAAATATAATGGACTTTCTAAAAACCTATCAAGATTCTGCAGCTCTTCAAATCTACACAGGAATAATAAGTTTGAGTGCCACTACTGACATCTGAGCAACTGCCCAGTTTAGCATGCCCTTCCGACTGGAAAATGCGCTTTCATGTGTAGTCTTTAGGGCTAATAATATCCATTTTTGTCATACACTAGCTTTCGTTTTATCAGAGCAAACACCCAGAGATTCATCTCATTTTTCCTTCTGAAGCATTGCAGAAAAACACTTTAAAAAGCAAATAATTACCTTTGAAAGCATCAGCTTTGCTGCTGTTCAGTCCTTACATGACTGGTTTACTTCTCTGTAAAAAAGATAATATGCTCAACTCTACCTTCTTAAATATATTCGGACTATTTGATGGGGACATCCATGTGCAGGGCACAAAGATGAAAGAATCCTTGTTTTTATAGGGCCAAAGGATTTGCAAGACCTTGAGGTTCTTTCATTTTGTTAATCCTGACTGTCATATTTCTCAGGAAAAAATCATACGTAGTCTGCTGGAGATACTATTTACACAGCTAGTACAAAATCAAAATATTTTTTACACACTTAGTCCATTTTGTACATTATTCATTATTCCAATGGTCTTCATTATCTCTTATACTCATTAAGTAAATACTAAAAAACTATTATTAAAATCAAAACTTTAGTACGATGTGATTCTGCACTATCTGGTTGGAGGAGTCTCACTTCATTATCTGAGATATAGTCTAATTTTAACGCTGTAAAAATTTAACTTTTTAAGGTAAAGACTGAAGAAAAAGGCATTTCAAAACAATATTTCATTAAGTGATCAGAACATAACTAATTCTTACTCTTTTAATCTGCAAACTTATGAGATATATATCAAGATACTTCTTAGGAACCCATGAGAGAAGAGTCACTAGAGGAGAATTGTGGGTAACAGAACCATATCTGCACTAAAAGATTCCTTTGATTTTCAAAGGGAAAATCGAAGGAAAACATCATCAAAATGAAAAGGTTTTTTTTCCCTCTTCTTTTATAAGTCGCATGATCCAAGGCTTCAGTTAGGTAGGTACTTTCATTCAAGGTTAATGGGGCTCATGAATATAAGAATTCCATACCTTTATTCTGAACTTTTTTTTTTTAATATTTTATTTTTGTCAGAGAACGTGTGCTGCTGACCACGCGCTTTATAGTCAGAATGAAAAATAGTAGCACTAATAATATTTTTACATTTGTAAGTGAATAATTATATATGTATTGCCATGGAAAACCAATATTGATGAAACTTGAATCTTTGCTCAAGGCATCATTGTAAGTGCACAGGTAAGTCAAAGGATAAGGAAATGAAAAATGTGGACCCTTCCCCTGGCTATTTTGCAAGCTTCCTCTGCTAGTAATTCACTGCTTTCTAAATTCAATGAGTTATCTACACTTCAGAAGAAAATGGTATCATACTAATCCATAGTGGGTCTAATAAACTACCTTTGAAGCATTGTCAGAATAAACTGAATGCGCTTGCTAATTATTTTATTCAGAGCAAATTGTAGCATTATTTACCAATAACATTTCTCATAATTTCCTTTTTTCAAGACTGTTTTCGGTATGCCAACCTCACCAAAATTTAATGAGATACTGAAATTTTCCATGTCATGGACTTAATGAAGATATATTTTCTTTTTCCTATAATCAAAATAACTTCAGAAAAGGGTTTAACAGCTTATGACTAACTAGAAATAACACATTATTTCTTTGCGATAAAACAATTCTCAGCATCTTTGCCTTGAAAGAAAAAAGAAAAAGGGAAAAATCCTCTTGAGAAGCTCTGCTTCACAACACAGAACTGAAATTTGACAGATGTGGATGAGGCTTGTGTCAGAGGTTTGTTTTTTGCCATTTCTATGGCAGTCTTTTAAACGTAGTTCACATATGTTCCCTAGAGATGGAAGTTTTAGCAGCTAAATTCTTCGGAGCTTCCCTTCACACTTTTTACTTTATATTCCTCGCAACTGCAGCTTTAGTGAATATTCACAAAGCCCCTTCTCAAGACAAGCATTTTACAAGGCTGTAGTGAAGCTACTTTGTGCCATTATATAGTTAATAAAACAAAGAATGATACTTAGATTAACCTAAATAGAAAGTCATGATTGGGTGACCACAGCGTCAGTGGTGCTGACCTTAAAGAATGTCTAAAATGAAAATTCAAACTACTGGTAGGACTCAGCTGGATAAGAAACCTTTCAGGGTGCCAGACAAAAGATATTGCACTTTCTTGACATACATACATATGGTATTCATGCCATTCATTCACAGGCAAACACTTTGAAAGGAAGTGAGTGACAGCTCACACATATGGGCTACAGATTTGTTGTCCCGCCACACATAAAAATGCTACTTATACACACACACACTTATTCAAAAAATAAAGTGTGATCAGGAGAAGAAAAAGTGGGGGCAGACAAATTGGTAGTAGTTGAAAAAGCTTTTATATAAATAGACTTACAATAAAGACAGCACTTAAATGGGAAGTCTGTGTCTATATTTAACTTCAAATATTGATAACAAAAAATAATTCTACATTTAAAGGCTTCATTAGTTTTTAAGCATTCTTTTATAAAATAATAGTGCTTAAATTAAATATAAAACTCTTCTAAGGAAAGACTTTTCCCATACTTTTGCAAATGCATATAACAGTGAAGAACTACACTCTGAGCACTACCAATGTAAATCCTTCAAAATCATTGCATTTTTTTCAGATACAAAAATAACTGAGAACATGTTAAGCTCACACAGGGGTAAAGCTGAATAGCTAGAAAAGATCAGTCACTGAGATTGTTCTGCCAAACACTGCTATAATTTCATTTAAATAGTTGCACTGTTGTGATGCAAAAAAATAGACAACTCATGAGTAATGTGTCAAATCCCTTGTTATAATCATCATGTCATTTTGTGGCAACAAACAGGAAAAGACGGGTAATACATGACATGCATTATCAGATCTTTGTCCTGCTGGGATCCACCATCCGTTTATGCAATCCTTGATAAACCCTTTTATTTTTCATTTATATTTATAAAAGTCTGGGGTCACATTATCAACAAACTTTTCTTTGAAAGGAAAAATATGCAACTGGTAACTACGTACACATCTGTATGAAACTAGCTCTTCAGCTCAAATTCCTGACTATTTGACTACAAACTATCAAAATAACGGTGGCTTCATCTATTCCTCACATATGTTTTTATTCTACTTATTCTGCAACCCTAAGGGTGCAGAATACTACTTAAATTCCTAGGACCTCTGTAATATACGTAACTTTTAAGTATTTCAAACAAATTCATATGTGTAGCTGACATTGAGTCATATCAGTGAAATTAATAAGCTCGAACTAGGACTTCTTGTACTACACTGAATGTGAATTTGCATAATTCATGTTAAGATACACAGCTGCAAATTGCACTTTGAAAAAATAATAAATAGTAAATTAATCATATGATTTTAGAACGAAACAAAATATAAAACTGCAATTTACAGAATAAAAGTGAATATTTTAGCAGTACAAAAATACATGAATTAGCAACTTCAATAAAATCATTTTTACTAGAGTTAGAAAGATGAAAACTGTTATAAACTGAACAGTTATTGAGCTGTACATCAGTTACAAAAGCCCAGCAACACTGCACGTTTGAAATTATTTAAAACTCACAGTGAAATATGATTTCTACAAGGGATATAGCATAGTTCAAAAGGTAATGAGAGTAACATTAATTTTGAGGTTACATTCAAACCATCTATCCATTTCAAAGCTCTTCCTCACATTGACTTCACAAGATACTAGTTTCTTGAAATATAAGAGAGAATATCAAGCTAGCTGGCATTTATTTGGATCTGCATAATGAAATGCTTTCCCATTCTAAGCCTTGTTTAGATCACGTCCACAAAAGGAAACTTTCAAGAGAAAAGAAACTTTCTTCTGAACACAGTTGCATCAGCCAACAGCTGAGACACCAGCAAAGTAAATCAGCTCAAAATGCCTCTCTTTTGCATCTCACTCTAAACCCCACTATCTTTCCCAAAATAAATAATAGAAAAATTAACATTAAAAAATTGACAGGTTTTGGCAGAGTAAAAGGCTACCATGTGAGAATCGAGAACGTGCAGAAATCCTTCTGTTTAAAGAGATTTTAAAGGAAGTTGCTTTCCACAAAGATAAATGACTAATTCCTTCATGCCTTTATCTTGGCATAAAACATGGGTTTATATTTACCAAAATATAAGGTACTGTTCTGAGACAGACTTGCTTCCACATACTTTTCCCTTATCTCAAACAGACTGGAGGGCAATATATAATCAATATCACAGAAAAAAAAAAAACTAATCCAAAAAAACCCCTGCATTTTATGCTGAAATTAGCACACTTCTTTTTGTAGTAAAACATATTAAAAAAATAACAAATTTTTATGCTCAAGCCTTACAGTAATAAACATTTTATATGACATGAAAGAGACAAAAAGTCCACCTCAATACTGAGAATCACCTTGCATTATTAATCTTCTTCAGACCATGAGTTCCTAAAACTGGCTTTTCAGCAAGTATTGAAATGCCATTAACCACAAGCACCCCAAGTGAATGGAAATCTAAATCTAATTATCTAGCAGGCTTCATTTATAGAATAGAATTTACCATGTTAAATTAAGTTATGTTACCACTTTAGAAACGACTCCACTGATAAACAAAAGGTCCAAAGCCAATCCACTGTGAGGAATTTTGGCTATTTTATATTTTCTAGATAGGATCTGACATTACAATGTCATTTGGTGCCAAGGCTGTAAAATCAGAGCTAAAGAAAACATTACAAAAATTGTGTTTACTGTGCCTTCTGGACAGTGTGTCATAGGCCAGGCTGTAGCTTGATCTCTGTGCATCCACAGTGCTACCTGCAAAATACCTTCAGGACAAGCACACCTGGACGGCCTGAGGACAAGTTTGCCATCGCCAGTTCAGCCATGCTGCAAGTAGGGCAGACATAGGGCGAAGACACAGGGTAACACAGACTCATTCTCTTGTTCTGAGTGTGCTCCATGGCTCACTCGAATTAGATGTGAGTTCAAGTCTGAGAAGGAACCCTGTGCCTCTACTCCAGAAGTAACACAATGATCACCACAATAAAGGCTATTAGCTGAGCACAATTAACCACTATAGTTAAGTTTCAGGTCAAAAAACCTGAATGTGAAATCTGAAAATGCAACAGAGGATGCATGCTGGTTTCAGGAAAAATATTTCCGGCCATTTTCACCACTTTCCAGCAGTTAACATGTCACCAATTATCTTCTGGTGTTCCCTTCAGTATAATGACTCTTACGAAACCAGATTTAAAACTCTGTTGAGACAATCGCATTATCAGGTGCGTTAAAGCAATAGGATTCAGACTACAGAAAATAAGGGAATATCTAAGCCTGTCATCTTAGAAGAGTCAAAACTATCTAACTGAGATTAGCGAGGTTTGTTGATTTTAGGAAAAAGGATGGTTTGGGAAATAAATTATTTTATTCGTTTGGAAATATTTTAAATTTAATATTGGAATAAAAAGAGATTTAGATCCTCTTTTATTAAACACATCTTCCTTTAAGAATCACAACTATAGCCTTCAGGCACCTTTTATTTGATGAGTGCAATCTGTAACCTCGTATAGTGGACACAATTCTTTTTCTCTTTTATATTTAAGAAATAACAGCAATTACGTACTGATTTTTGCAAGTACTTTGTGAATTAATACAATTACGTGAGTCTAAAACTCTAGTCACACAGACACAATACAATTGCCTTCTTATGAAACTGTAATGAATAAAATCAAACAGCAGGAATTCCACTGGAAACAATGAAAAGTAGCAATCTACTTCATCTTATATTACACTGACTGCTTCATATAATTTCATTTCATTTCCACATAAAATAGAGAATTCTATTGTCTGCTCTGCTGCCATCTCTCTTGATATTTTAAATATATTTAATTATACAAGGTCACATCTGAAGAGATAAAGCTCTCTAGAGAGAAAGAAATTGAACTTTTCCATATCAGATCACTTCTCTCTCCAGAAATGAATTCTTTTATTACCTCAAAATTACATGGTATTATCCTGAAATGACATGATATGTCTTATTTCTCATCTAGCACACTCCTGGAATTAGGTTGGAGCATAAAAGAAAACTAATGGTTCTGAGAATTGGCTCCTCTAAAGGCTTCACTCTCTCATTACTCACTCTTGATAATTGGCAGCCCACAGCGGTAGAAGCAGGAAGAAATATACCAGTTGCATTTAGAGATGGGTGTTATGGCCTTTTCTTTATGATATTGCATAAAAAATTATGGCAAATTATAACAGCTGTTACAGATATGTTAAACCTGCCAAAGGTCTGTTTGTGCTAAAATACCTTTTTTTTTTCCCAAATTCTAAATTTAGAGTTCTTCAGTCCTTCAAAGGCCTAGAAAGAGTGTTTGCAATGGGATGGCACAAATGGAAAAAGAATAATTAATGGGAAGACGAGTGCCATTGAAGATAAAAAGAGGTTCAAAACGTTCTGAAACTTCCTTTTTATCTCCATATTGAGTACATTTGAAAAAGGACACATTTCATAGCTACGTATTTTAGTCCACAATGCATTTCTTTAAACATATTTTTTATTGTATATAATATCCACAAAACATATAAATATAAACACATCTATCCAATTTTTCTCTATTTTTTAATCTACTTGCTATGGTTTTATAAGGAAGTAATTGCGTTACAAGAAATCTTAAAAATTTTTAAAATACATTTATCTGAAATACTTAAGATACCCCCAGTAATAATCTATACAGAATATAATTGCTTATGATTGATACAGTTTTCCAAATTTATCTGGCTCATTTTCAAAATACAGGATAAAAAATGTTCTAGAACAGGAAATGCTCCACAAATACACAAAATATTATCAATACAGGCATATGTATACAAATCTTGTGAAGTGGATTCAGGAACCAGCTCTAGTAACTACTACCAGGTTAACTCAGATGTTATAAGAATGATCAACTTCTCAAAGCTGTTCAAATGTAACACTTCCACATCACAAGGGCTATTCAAATATTAAGAGGCAGTTTAAATTGAAAAAGATAAATCAGCTTGCACATGACTGCCTGACACACTTACAAACTAATTTTTCTGGCTAAAATCCAGACTTCATCCAGTTTGTACAAACAGGTGATGAGGAAGGCGCAAAATTTGCATTTTGGAAAGCAGTTAAAATAAAGAAACATTCTAGAGTTGTCAGTGCCCTAGTGATGTATTATCCATACACTCACAGCATCACAGTATCACAGGATCATAAGGTTAGAAAGGACCTCCAAGATCATCGAGTCCAACCTATACCCCAACACTAACACCAACACTAACATCATCATCCAAACCATGGCACTCAGTGCCTAATCCAGTCTCCCCTTAAACACCTCCAGGGTCGGTGACTCCACCACCTCCCTGGGCAGCCCATTCCAATGGTCAATCACCCTTTCAGTGAAGAACTTTTTCCTAACATCAAGTCTAAACTTTCCCTGATGAAGCTTGAGTCCGTGCCCTCTAGTTCTGTCACTGGTCACCTGAGAGAAGAGACCAATCCCTGCCCGACTACAACCTCCTTTTAGGTAGTTGTAGAGAGAAATGAGGTCTCCCCTGAGCCTCCTCTTCTTCAGACTAAACAGCCCCAACTCCCTCAGTCGCTCCTTGTAGGGCTTGTGCTCCAGCCCCTTCATCATCTTCGTTGCCCTCCTCTGGACACACTCCAGCATCCTGACATCTTTCCCAAACTGGGGGGCCCAGAACTGTACACAGTATTCAAGATGAGGCCTGACCAGTGCCGAGTACAGGGGAACGATAACTTCTCTGGTCTTGCTCGCCACACTATTCCTGATGCAGGCCAGGATGCCATTGGCTTTCTTGGCCACCTGGGCATACTGCTGGCTCATGTTGAGCTTCCTGTCAACCAGCGCTCCCAGGTCCTCTCCTGCCTGACTACTCTCCAGCCACTCTGTCCCCAGTCTGTAGCTCTGCATGGGATTGTTGTGTCCAAAATGAAGTACCCGACATTTGGACTTATTAAGCATCATCCCATTAGAATCAGCCCATCTCTCCAGGCTGTCCAGGTCCCTCTGTAGGGCCATCCTACACTCTAGCAGATCAACCCTTCCTCCCAGCTTGGTATCATCTGCAAACTTGCTGATGATGGACTCAACCCCCTCATCCAGATCATCAATAAAGATATTAAACAGGACGAGGCCCAACACTGATCCCTGGGGAACACCACTGGTGACCGGTCGCCAACTGGATGAGACACCATTCACCACCACTGTCTGGGCTTGGCCATCCAGCCAGTTCCTAACCCAGCACAGAGTGCTCCCATCTAAGCCACTCGTGCTGCTGTAGAGAGATTTGGTACCACGGAAGCTTTTATACCATGTAGGCTAGCTTTAATTGAGCTCATACTTATTTCTAGATCTCGGTGCTTTTACAGCCTTTTAAGAGGCATTTGTAGGACAATATACAGTATTGTTCTTTAAGTATTCTTTTTTTTGTGTTACTAATAGTTGAACATATTTACATCCACTATGGGTTTAAAACCATTAACAAGGAGTAATATCTGCAGCAAAAATGTATTTGCAGATCGAAGGTGCTACCAATACCACACTGGAAAGTACAAAGGAAATAAGGAACTGCACTGCAACTAAAGGGAGAACGGTTTCTTCAGCATGGGCACTAGATTACAATGTTCTCCTTTCAAATTGCTCATACCTTGTAAAGATACAGAGAAATGGAAAAATCAAAATAAAGTTCTGTGAAAGCTGCAGGTGCGAACTATAAAAGTCTGTGTTCTCCCAATTAATTCACAATAGGATGCACTGTCAGAAATACACTACACAACACAGCTATATTATCAAAATTTTCTGTGTCCATTAAACTTTAATTAGACTTTATTTAAACTTTAATTAGACTTTATTAGATAGTTGGAAATCTTGTTTCCATTGATATATTGTTCAAAACCCAGATTTGCCAAGTCTTAAAATAGAACAGGGCTACTCTTTGATATGTCTTTCTTACAAAGCTTTCAAGACATTATGCTATGTACAAGTTTGTGTTCAAATACTTAATAATTTATTATTGTTTCTTATTTATATTTGCCTGCTTAGAAAAGCTATGCAAACCAGAAAAAAAAAATGCAAGGAAAAAAGAAAGGAGATGTAGGGATAATTACAGACTGACTTCTTTGAACAACTTCAAAACTGTTAAGCAAAGCTAAAAAGTTAAAATAAATGCAATCCTAAAAATCTGATAAAGGGTTAGAATTGTTTTCAGTTCCAAGAGTAAAATATGATGCCAGGTAAAGTGAAAATGGTTTCAAAATTGCTTCTCATCTCTTTCCTTTTTAATTTTTTATTATTACACTGTTGAACTGTTTCTACAAAAGCAATGAGTCTTCATGGAATAAATTACTGACTTTCAGAAAACCTTCTATTCCAAAGGGGAAATACCTCAATTAAAAATTATGAAGACTTTCTATATGATTTTCACAGCAGAAATTATTTTCCTTCCCTTGGCTAACAAATGTCAAAATTAAATTAATAGCCTCACTGTAGAATCTGCAAATGCCAGTAGAAAACATGATCAGAAAGACAAACAGAAAACTCCGGAGGGCAAAACAATCTTTCTGTCTTTATAATGATAAACATGTTCTGTACACAACTACAGTATGAAATAATAAGTAGCAATAAATAAATTGGCAATTGTTCTTAACATTTAACCTTGCCATTGTGGAAACTGTTTTGTTTTTCATTTAAAGTTACAAATTCTAGACAGTTTCTCACAACTAGTAGCAGATGTACACATTAAAATCATATATGGAGATACCAGAACAAAACCAGAAAAAATACTGAAGCAATAATTTATGTATCAGTAATTATGAACCGACTATGATGTTTTATCTCATGTTTCTAATTTTTCTGCTACTCGTTTAGGGGCTTTCTGTACACCATGAGGTTGGCCTCCTCTTTGCCCAGTCTAACTCCATTCCCTGGCAGATAATTTTGGTTTGTATTCTTTGAATTTGTTAAGCCTGCATCTTCAGCTGTACTGTTTTCTTGATGTATTTTTTGTTCACAGCAGATCCCAGACCAAAAGTAAGAATGACCATGAAAACCCAATATTTTTATCTCACACGAGTGAAAGCACATCCCATGTTTCATGGAACTGGAAAGGGACCCGACTTCTGAATACTGACTTGACTCCTGTTGAGCCAGAATATGAGATGACAGTGGAAGACTGAGAAAACACGCTATATGTATTTTATTTTAAAAGAATAGATTTTTGGTTACTTAATCAAAAATTCTATGTTGTAGAATCTCTTTTCACCAAGAAAGAGGCTCAAAACTAGACCTTGATTAACTAACTTAGAGTAAATCTGTAATAATTTGTGACAACTCTCTACATTTTTATTTGTGAGCAGCAAAATTCACCCGAATGATTACATTTAAGAATTCTCATAAAGAATTAATATGATGGTCATTTAACAGTAAATCTTCATCATGATACCTCAAATAAGCCTAGGAAAACCAAAAAAATGGTTTCCATTAAACTCAGTCCTTTCCTTTTTCTAAAACCAGCATTTATTTTTCCCAAAACTATTGCTCTCTCATTAAACATTTACTCACTGATCTATATTTTGTCTTTTCAGATTACAGTTTTATAAACTATTGTCCTTGGAAAAATAAAGAGTAGAGTAACTCTGCAGTTGTAAACCAGGGAAAACTTCATTCACTTCAGAGAGGGTAGGTAAGCGTTCTAAGGCAGGGATACATGACCGGTTTAAAACATCTGTGTGAAAGTTGTTTCTAAGCCTGGATTTTATTGTATATTATTCTAATTCTATTTTATTTTATTTTTTAAAGGAATTTTTAATGTATGTCATTTCTCAGTTTCACTTTTATCTTGAATAATTTTGGAGTAGAAGTCCTTTGTGGGTTCAGTTTAGTCTAGCACCTTCTGAGTGATTGATAGCAGGTAATTCTGAAAGCATATGAGAACAGATAAGTTTACCAATAGATCCTCCTGTTCCTCTCAGTTTCTATTAAGTGTGAACCTCAGACAGAACCGATAAAGGGCTTGCCTACATATGAGGTCTGATGCGAAAAAAGCCCGAGTAACCATATAGCTTGGGAACTAAGAGTGGGAGGGGATAGACAAAAAGATGGTTATAGAACCTGTTCTAATCTGTCACAATGAGACAAGGCTCAACTCGATCGCTTCACTCGGTACAAGTGGATGAGTGTTCAAATACAGATGTTTTCTTACCCTTGGTTGGAATACGTCAGTGTGCTCAAGAGTGAACACTGAGTAAATACCAAGACAATGTGCCACGTCACAATGCTTTGTCTTGAAGCTGTTTTTAGCCAATAACATCACTTTGCTACAGCACCCATCCTACTCACCAGACCTGGCTCCCTGTGAATTATGCTTTTCCCTAAGAGCAAGCTGGTACTCAAAGGAACATATTTTTTTGTTGATAGAAGATGTGAAAACAAAAAAGATCGAGATCCTCAACAGACTTTCAGAAAATGATCATCAGTCAACATCACCTGGCTTTAGCTATACCTCTAAGTTGGTATCAGCAAGTTAACCTATGCTGAGAAGTAGCGTAAATTATAATGTTATAACTAAACTACAATGTTATAACTCAAGGAACTGAGGAAATGCAGTCCTTATGGTAAATAATATGTGAGATGAAGGACTACATCAGAATTTTACACGTGCTCTAAAAGCGCAGGCACTGTGCACAGAATTAATTTTACTTAGCATAGCTGTATCGTTTAGTCAGATAAACATCAGAGGGCATTTTAAAATTGCTATCTGTGTTCTGCAGCCGGTTCATTTTTCACAACTAAGAAATAACCACACTGTCTCTCTTTGAAGAAGTCACCAATGTGAGTGATGACAAAGAGGATTCATCAGATCGTTGACTATAACACAGTGTTGGTTTCTCAGATAACAGTCCTCATTCCCTCCTTTTTCTCTCCCTCCTCTTTAAGAAAGAGTTATGAAACTTTTCAAAGCTTTGTAGAAATCTACTGAGCTACTTTACTGTTACTTTCTCTTTATGAAACCTTGGATTTCTGGAACTGTCAGCAAATGTTATACAACCAATGTAGTTGAAATTATTTCTCCTGATGACTGTTTATACAGTTTGAGGTGCGATATCATTCACACCACCCAGACATCAGCAATTGCCTCATCCTTTCACACTCGAGAGGCTGAGCTTGAGTAAGTATCATAAATCTCCAGCTGATCTCCAGTTAGTTGTTCTGTTAATTAATTTTGCACATCAACTTCTACAAACACCGAGGACTCAGCTGTTTAAAGCATTCTTGATTAAAAAACCCTGCCTTCTCCTGATAAACTGGCATCTCTTAATGAGTAATACGTGGCCATATTCATTCATCAGGCCAAATGCATGTACCAGCCCTCCAAATTAAAACAAAAAGAAAAAAACAAAACACCTTTTTATCTTGCAGTTATCATACTTCATGGCTATTCTGCAGCCAAAGAAGTATCATTCTCTGTATGGCTGCTAACAAAACAGTCTAGTTACTTTCACATACCATGAATATATTGTCATTTATCGCACCTGAAGTAGTCACTAGGGTTGGAATTAACCCCCCATAATTTCAACTTCCGTATTTTAAAGTCAGTGAACAAGTCTACCTGAGGTACAATCACCTTCCATCAACAGGTCAGCAATTTCCACAAGAATGACCTTGTAGATAGGTAAGATTCACAGAAGAGTCTGGTATTTCACTCAAAAGGAAATACGTTATTTTTGTTTAATGCTCAGCTTTTGTTCTAACGATCCAGTTCATAACACACACAACAGTTTATTTACTAGAAGTATGTAACAGATTAGTTGACCGTTCTTTTGTTGCTCTGAGTGTAAAAGAAAACTTCTACTAACACTTGACATTAGAAGTATCTCTTGCATATGTTGCATGCAATAAAAACAGACTGCAGTCAAACGTGTTCAGGTACTTGCAGGAAGCAAGCAGCAGGCTGCTATCTCCAGACTGACCTTTCTAAGACAATACATTAGCAGGTGCTACTGCCTCTCAAAATCTTAGAGGGACCACATTTATAAAAGCTCCACAAATGAGTAAATTTCTAATGAATCAGGTTACTGAAAGGAAGATGACACAACTTTAATGTTTCAGTGATTTAACTTCTTGATTATAGTTGTAATCACAGTGCAAGCACACACAGCTATCTTCTATACTAATTTTTCTTCCTAGTCTATAGACTTAGACTAGATCATATTGGGATTAAACAGAAATTAGTCACAAAAGCATCCCTCAACACACTATTGCTGCATCTAGAGTTCGTATCTCTGTAAGGCTAGAATAACAAGCAAATGAAAAATGAAAGCTGCAAGTCTGCAATGCCCTTTTGAATGAACTGGTACAGTGAGATATAGCGTGACCACTGCCACCATCACCAAGAAATATGAAACTGAAGAAACAACAGCCTGAAGAAGAGTGTAGAGGGGAGCAGCTCGAAGGTGAAAGTAGTGACTTCCAGTAGAAATGCAGAGAGTGTGCGCCACAGGAAAATCCTGACAGAGATATCTCAGCCTCAATTACCTATTTAATAAAGTAAGAAAATTCAGCATTGAATATCCATGAAAAGGGGAAGGAGGAAAATACTCTGGATACTAAAAAGAACCTGCTATATCTCTACTATACTATAATTAATGCTCCCAGAACCTGGCCAGTATCAGTAGGGCAAGACTTGTAATTTGTTTAAAGGTATCAGATGAATGCCGAGTAGTAAACATCTAAGCTTTACAACAGAAGCCAGGATTAGCTCATGGGAGTAAAAAAGAACTACTGCCACACTGTGGCAAACTGTAAAAAAAAGGTAATTTCTTTCTCATTATTAAAGTAGCATTCAGGATATCTCTGGGTCAAAGTGAAGATTTTTCATTTGTGACCACTTTAATACAATGCCAAAAATACGGAGAGAACTGTAATTGCTTGGAACCTCACAATTCACCTCCTGGGAAATGGCTGAGCAGTCACAATGCTACATTCAAGTAGCAAGGGATGAATCAGACAAAGCAGTTAGTTTGCTGGAAAGATTAGAGTTTTTGACTAAACATCTCTCCACAGAACAATCAGCAAGAAAAAAAAAAAAAAGAGGAATGAGGTTTATACTTAAATATACTACATTTTGTAAA
The DNA here is from genome assembly GCA_033556795.1 of Tapera naevia. Lineage (NCBI taxonomy): Eukaryota > Metazoa > Chordata > Aves > Cuculiformes > Neomorphidae > Tapera > Tapera naevia. The sequence goes on along the minus strand of JAUMJJ010000172.1, from coordinate 6,562,743 downwards.
CACTGCAAGAGTATGGAGTACAATCGTATATATGCTACATACGGCAGTCGAAACACTTGTTTCTTCTTTTAGATGCTAAACCAGCTGTAAAAGGTTAAACAAACATTAAAAATTTAAAAGTGCAGCATTGGAATAAAATTAATTTTTCACTAAGAAGTGGCTGAACATATTTTTCAAGCAATCCTTCATTTAAACTACAGCATAGCAGATGATAGCATGAAAAGATGATTCTTAATTCTACCTTATATCCATTACAACAAGATAGAAATATAGAATTATGATTTTATATATATATACACATATATACATTCAAACACAATTATTTTTACTCAAAAATTCTTGCAGCATGTATAACAGAAAAAAAATAAAATAAGCAGTTCTTTTGGAAGAAAGAAAAGAGCCATCTATTGCAATTACTAGTTACAGATTGCTTTTGGGTTTTAAACGTTTATTATTAGTACGCAAAAGTAGTCCTAAATGACCCAATCAGTTTAGAGAGGGAGATTTGAAAAAGTGATCGGTTTGAAATCTGTACAGATGTGTTGAATTACATGAGAAATACCAGAGAAAAAAACTTTTTAATATTTCCTGAAACTTTCAAAGGAAGTGTCCAACGCTGAAGTTGTAAGCTGATGAAAATCAGAGTCTTGACAGCCCTGCTCATCACTACAGGCTACTGAGAAAGCAAGCTCTCCAGAGGCTGAGACCCAGAACATGGAACAAGCATCTCTCAGCTTACTGGAACACCCTGAAGTGTGCTTTCCTCTTTTTTCAAAAAAATAATAAAGATGAATTCTTCTGTTACCAATAGTTACTTTCCCCCAATGGGTCCAATACAGAAGTCGTTCAATTTGCAAATTGAGAAGTAATTTATCTCATTTTCAACGTTGTAAAGTCCAGAACTGAAATAAAATTACAATTTTTCTTTTTGTAGCACTCCTAGGAAAGAGTTTGCTTTTGTAAATTAACTATCAACTTCACTTGTTGAGTCAAATAAAACCTTAGACAAAAGAAGGTTTATAAGATATGACTTTCTGCAAAATGCATGTCAATTATACAGGAACTAAGAGACAACAAAATAATCATACTAGACAAATTAGAATAAGAATTATGTTTAATTGATAATTACATTCTCAAGTATATCTGATGCTAAAATGAGTGTGGGAATTTGCTAGATGGATACTATCTGATTTAAAATTGGGCACAGACAAAGCTTACATCTTTTGTACTCAGAAGTGCTTGGAGCAGTAAGAGCTACTAAGATGAATGCTAAACCAGGTATTTCTCTCCCATTCCCTGGAACTGTAATAGTACAAGTGCCATCAAAAGCAGAAACAAAGGCTTTAAAATGAATGTGCGATATTTTTTTTCTTTATATTTTTTTTTTGGTGTGTACATTTCCATTCCCATATGTAGCTGAATGCAGTTCAACAGTCCTTATTGCAAGAGATAGAACTGTATTATACCAAAGAGTGGAAGGATTCATTACAGCAGCTTAGGAGAGCTGTGCCTTTGTGCCTAGAGGGATCAAGCATACCTTATTACTGAATATTTTTACAGACTTCTCATTTTATAGACTTACTATACTGAGCCCATAGAGCTTTCATCTTGCCACGAAGATGCTTGGAAGAAAGGTGACATATTTGGCTGCAGCCTCTGAGGTTGACCCAATGATAATGAAAAGAAATATCTTAGATATAATCCTCCCTAAGCGGGAACAGTAAGTCCCTGCGCACAGGTGGCCACAAACAAGCAGCTCCTTTCCTCCTCGCCTAACTTAAGCCAGCACTCTGCACAGAAATTGATAGTGATCAACTTACAGGGACCATTTGCATTGTTTCTATATTCTTTTATAGCATCAGTAGAAGCAGAAACGCTTCTGAGCTGCTTTATTGCTTTGTAGCAGTATCACTTGAGATTGCAGGCTCAGAAGACATGTTACAGAGACAGTGTACACCTGCAGCATGTACTTCTGTGCTCAAAGGGATTTAGGTTCAACTCACTTGCATGTTCTGGGAGGCTATTATAAATTACCAAGAGATTCTATATTCCACACAAATCAAGTTTTGAGTGTTTGATTTTTAACCAGTTTTCTTAGCTAAAAAAAACCAACAAACACAACTCAACAAGTGCACACACCAAATTCCCTCCTTGCACTCATAGTGAGGGCTATTATAATTGACTTTGCAATGACTTTGTTGGTCCTTTCATTTTTCCTGAATCATCTTGGACATCCTGGCCAGTTCATAATTGTTTCTGTAGCTCAGGTGTCAATCAATATTGGACACTCAGGACTAAGAGCTGAAGAACACACAGAAAAAAAAAAAAGATGATTGAACTGTGCTCCTTAGGCTCCTTTTATAATGAAAGCATCAATTTAAAAACACTTTTTTTTTTTTCCTTTGAGGTGGCACCTGGAAGCCTTCTCTCTTTTTTTCACCAGTTTTCAGTACCATGCTCCAACACTGACTGACTATAATTTATTTCCCTTGTTGCTTTGACTACCTCTATGCACTTTCATTTCTATTGCTGCAATGAAACAAACCTTTTCTTTGCCTTTAAAACCCCCACAGTAAACTTGGGAGATAAAATGTTTAGCATTAGCCACTTCTAAGTTTCAAGGTCAATAATCTTCTTGATACTGTTTTCACAAAGAAGCAGTGGCACAGCGCAATGATTGCCCACCAAATGAAGGATGATTAGGTATCACTAACTCACAATAGATACAATAATCAGGAATGAAAACAGGTTCTGGAAAGAAAAAAAATGGGAATGGCGGAAAGATGATGAATGACTTTTTCAAACACCATCAGAAATAGACTACCAACCCTGGAAAGCAATGACGCACATGAACAACTTGAGACAATTCAGATAAGGAGACAGGTTTTGGAACAGTCAAAGCCAAGGGACTGTTTTAATCTCATGAAAGGACAACTTGAGCTCTGCTGTATTAGCCAGATTCAGTTTAGCCTGATACTTAGTCCAGTTAGCTACTTCCCTGCGCCCTCCCCCCAGCCTTTACTACAGGGGTAGTTTCTCATGCAAAAAAGCAGGATAATTGACATACTTTCAATATAATTTGATATGCAATCTGGCACAACCACACTGATTTTTATTATGGCTCTAGCATTCCATTGCAAGCCAATAATTATTTAACTAATAATAGAGCACTTTCTGTTTTCCTGGAGGTTAAGCTGCATTTGCTTTTCTGAGGCTCTGAGTATCAAATCGATCCATGTTACTACAACACATGGCTTCTCCACATACATTGCCATCCTTGTCTCCCAGAATGTCATTCTACTGCTACCTTTTTCCCTTCAATTTTGATGTTGTTTAGGAGATTTTGCTATCAGGATCAAACTTGCAAATGCTTCAGCTGCATATTCAGCTGAATAGCTATGCTGTAGTTGGCAGGAATACTTGCCTCATGAAGATGATTGCCATAATTAAAATTTCAGGGGACTGAGCTTGCAGATCGACCAAAAACACGTGGCAGGAACTTGTACTAAAACAAGCATAGCACCAATGACAAGGCTGGTGGTTTTCTTTTTTTTAGTAAAAGTTACACTCTCATTTGTTTTCTTGTACATCAGTCTCAATAGTGATCTCCAGCTAATGCATTCTTCAACCCTAAAGTGCCCACTCAGTGCATTTCCACTTGCATTTGTACTGCAATGAACCAGTAGAGAAGGACTTCTGTTAGAATTATGCAAGCGATAGATCCAAGCATCGACATTCAGATGTTTTTATTTCCTTTTCAAATGTGTTTTGCTTTCAAGTAAACTGAGATAGGAAAATTATTAGGAATTTGAAAGGATACCATGAGTTGAAAGAGGGTTTTGAATACTACTAGATATTTTGTTTTGAAATCTGTTTCTAGTTAGAAAAAGCACAATGAGTAAACCCAGTGCCAGTCACAATTATAGGTGAGATAAAATCTAGTTACAGATTGAGTACTATAATGCTGAACCCGTGTTATAAAAGGAATGATGCATGTATTAAACATAATTTCCACCACTTCTTTAAAAGGAAATTTAGTATGCTAGTTCTTGGAGTAATTGAATAAGCCTTATAGTGTTTTGCTGTGTCTTTCAAATACATACGTGCCAAAATCTGGAAAAACAAGATTCTGAAATGCTGAAGGCAAAAAAATCTCCAAAATTCATGTAACTGATACACGTTTGACTTTATATGTAAAATTGCTTCATTTCAAATCCTGTGCTGTTATTTCATTTTCAGTTCAACTCCTAAAAGGCTTATTTCCTTCTGATACTGCTACAGTTGCTCTCTGTGGGGAACTACAGAGTTTATATATTATTCATCCAACTAAAAACCCTGAGGCAGGACCCCTATGGAGCCTATTCAGTAATTGGTCTCCAGATGCTGGTGATATTCAGTGCACTAAAAGTCCTTAAACATCATGAGAACACAATTCCATCTGCTTTTCAAGCTGCGTATGTTTAAAGGAACAACATCGACTGCTCACTCACATTTTCATCCAGTTCCTACCATCCCTTATTCTTCAAGAACTCATACGCATTGAACTACAATTTATGTGGCTAACACAACAGCATAAAAATTTGCAAACTAAATAATCATTTTATTAATTTAATAAATAAGTGATATAGTTGAGCAATCTATCCACAAGAACAGTGTGCATTGGCAGCAAAATTACCAATGGCTTTAATGTTTCCAGATTAAACATAACCTGGAGGCTGAGAGTGAAAATTTGAGCAGGAGTCATTCTGTATTAAGATATCCTAACAAGATGAAGGTATGTGCAGTGAAAGTTCATTAGACATCTGCATTTATGCCCTGAAACAGTAAAACAATAAAAACATTTAAATCTTATTTCCATATCACTCCAACACAGATATGTAAAATCACTTAAGAAGGGTCTGGAAGTGGGACTAGAAGTATTTTGTTCTACACCTGAATGGTCAATCTCTGTACTTCCTTGAACTCCCCCAAACTGTGAATAAGAAGCACCTTAATACTTCCTTTTCCAAGAATACCATAATCAAAAATACATTAGTTTTCGGGACATCTCACTTGTGAGCTCTTTAAATGCTAATCATGGAAGTTATTAGTGATGAATTAATTTAGATCTGCACGAGATGCTGACAAAACCATCAGTCATTCATCTAAAAATGTTTTTTCTGTCTCATTTTGACCTATCTGCAGGGTTCCCTGCCACAGCCTGTACATTATCAACATTCTTTTTACTAACTCTCCCTCAATACCTTCTGTTTCCCTCAACTGTCATATTGTAGAGAGACTCAGTAGGCAGCAGTTCAAGGCTGACAAACTAATTAAATTCATTTAGCCTAGAGCTGTTGTTTGCCATCAAGGTCAGTGAGAAGCAACTGATACAATTTGTAACCTAGTGCCCTAAAGGAGGCACATCCAGGTGGTGAAAGAAGAACTACAAGACATGAAATCAGATGCTAGACACACTAGAAGCAATCATGGTTGACTGAGGCATGCCTCCTCAGGAAGGGTAAAAATAAAAGTGAGTATGTAATGATACACATAAACAAGATGAATACGCTAGGTAATAACAAGGAGTAAGATAGCCTCCTGGTTTAGCCCTGCCTGGCTTGATTGGCAGCTAAATGCAAGCTTCTGCGCTCACAATCCTCCGCCCCCAGGGAAAGGGAGAATAACCTGTGGTTTGGAAACTAAAACAGCTTTAATGACATAATAATAATAAAAAAAAAATATGAAACTGGGCCCCCCCAGTGATGACATGTCACTACTGATGCTGCAGGGCAGGCATGGGCAAAGGACCCGGACTGGACTCCGTGCTAAATGGGAGCTGGATGGAGTCAGGCACTGAATGGATCCAGGATCAGGGGCAGAGACAGGTTTTTTACTGGACTCTGGCCATCAAAGAAGAGGGACTGACCCTTGTGATCTCTCAGTTCTATACCAAGTATGAAAGATACGGGATCAAATACTCTGTTGGTCAGTTTGGAGACAGTGAAGAACCTCTCCCTCATGTCCAACCAAAACTTCCCCTGGCACATTTTCCTGCCATTCCCTCGAGTCCCACCATTAGTGACCAGAGAGGAGATCGGTGCTTGCTTCTCCTCCTTCCCTTGTGAAGAAGCAGTAAACAGCTATGTGGACCCCCCTCAGTCTCCTCCAGGCTGAACAGACCAAGTGACATCAGCTGCTCATACAATTTCCCGTGTAGACCCTTCACCAGCCTTGTGGCCTCCTCTGGACACTCTCCAGTAGCCTGTGTTCCTTTTTATAATGCGGTGCCCAAAACTCAACACAATACTTGAGGTGGGGCCTCACCAATGCAGAGCAGAGTGGGAAAGTCACCTCCCTTGACTGAATAGCAATGCTGTGCTTGATGCACCCCAGGACACGGTTGCCCTCTTCGTTGCCAGGGCACACTGTTGGCTCATGTTCAACCTGCTGTCCACCAGAAACCCCAGGTCCTTCTCCTGAGGGCTGCTCTCCAGCCTCTTGCTCCCCAGCCTGTACATATATCCAGGGTTGCCGTGTTCCAGGTGCAAAAGCTGGCACTTGCCCTTGTTAAACTTCATGTGGTTGGCAACTTCCCAGCTCTCCAATCTGTCCAGATGCCTCTGCATAGCCTCTTTGCTCTCAAGAATATCAGCAGCTCCTTCCAGTTTTGAGTCATATGCAAACTTGCTTAGTAAACCTTCAAATCCTGCATCCAAAACAAATATATAAAGCACAACCTACTTGGGTTGAAAACAAATTATGTCATGAAACAATGAAGCAGGTCCTGTCCAGTGTAACATCAGAAGTCAGGTACAGGTGTTCAGGATGAGACAGGAGGTTCCCTTCCCGGGGGGGGATGGAAGGACCAAATGCTGCTTACTGGTTGCAAGAACCAACAAACTTCTCACCACTTAACCACTGAGCCAGTAAAAGGCAAAGACATTTTGGATATAAAGTTCTGGCCACTATAAGAAAAGCTGTCAAGACAGTATCCTCAGAATAATTATGTGTATCTAAAAAATAAAATTAGGGCAGTAGCTCAGAGACCATATATTATAAAGTAACTGTAACTGCCTACAGCAAAGCACCCTTAAAACAAACTCATGCAGCAATAGTCTTACAGTGCTGATTTATGCAAATTCTTACACCTGCAATGAGGATACTCTCTGAATCCACAGTAGCCGAATTCAAATGTACAGGAATAAATCAGTAGCGTTCCAGCCTGCAGAATCAGCCAAACTGAATTTGCAGTTAATATTAGGATGGTCTGATTCAAAACAAAAATTTATTTACACAGACTTTACCTTTGGTCACAGATGTATTACTACTCATTTTAGAATTATTGCAGCATGTATCATTTAACTGATAGTTGTTAAATAATGCTTGGGGAGTTGCAAAGCCCAAAAGAGCTAAATTCTTGTATAAGGCTTTTCCTAATCACTGGTATGTAACCAATAATAACTCAGCTATTGTAAACCGGTACCACTTCAATGGAGTGAATGGAAATGTGCTGATAAAAAAAGCTGGCATCTTTTTAAGTAGCAAGTATTCTGTGGGGAAATGGGATAATGGAAACACAAAGAAACTCCTCCAGCACTGAGAAAACCATGAAAATGTGGTGCAACTATTGATTGAATATTCTCAAGAACTGTGCCATAGGAAAATTACAAATCATGGCAAAATTCTATGAAAATAGAAACATTGTAGTGACTGCTAATGGGAAAAGGCATTTATGACTCTTGTCAGCAGCATGACATCACCTTAATTTATAATGATAATTAAATTTTTATAACATCCTTCAGAGAGTCTAAGGTAAGGTTCGCTTCACAGATTATTGAGTTTTGTTTACCTTTATTAAATTTCACTTTTTCAATGAAGTCTAGCTGTTTTTTTCTACTGCACAACAAGCTAGTAAGAATAAGAACCACCTTCAGTCCAGACTCTCTCATTTACTGCAGCCATCAGGCTGCTTGTCCCTAGAGAGAACTTCAACCTTGCATTACTCACCAAAAAAGGTGGAGGCTTCTTTTAGAAGAGATACTACATCTGAGACAGAAAATATGGGTAGAATAAAAAAGCTTAACTGAATGCAGAAACACTACAACACATGGAAAAGGAACTTTGGAAATAGAAAAATAAATTAATGATAGATGCACACTTGCACTATTAGGAAAATTGAAGAACACATGTTTATGTATAAACAATGGCAATGCATTGGCAATGCATTCCAAAGCAACAAGAGCTGCATATGCATGTACTCCTCCCTCACACCCAAATGTACATACTTGAAATAACATTATGATAGTAGAGGAAAGCTAATATAAGCAACTCTTGCAGTCCTAAGCATGCATTACAAAGTTTTAAGATGCTTTGAACTAATCAGACCTACAGATACTTGAAACTTTTGTATAAACCAAATCATTAAAAATAATAATTGGAGAAAATATTTTTTTGAGCATGAACTTATTTATGTATTTTAAATACCACAGATACCTAACAAGAAACTGTAGAAATTCAAGGCTTGCAGTCATTAGTATATGCCTGTTTATGACAGGATATAAGACCAGCAGAGCTTTGAAAAATTGAAGAATTAGAAATGAATATAACAACTCATTTCCCTATTTTTTCCTTAAATACCTAGTATGATACAGCTTCATAGCTGTTGTGTTACACTAACTCCACTGCTTTCCAAAGATCAGTTTCTCCAAAAGGTATCTGCACTACAGAGAGGTGTACTTTCTAAGAAATGCAAATGAGAACATGCAATTTGCTCTTTCCTATTCCTCCCCCAAACTCCATGCCTGTCCTAGCAGAATAGCTTACGTATAAGAGAGAAGATGAAAGAACAGAATCCCCCTTCCTTGAACATCAGAAAATGTCATTTCTTCTCAAAAGTTACCTCAGATCTACATAGATGTATGCCACTCCTCACCCTCTAGAATAAACCTTTGTGGCCACACTCCTTCCTGTCAGAGGTAATCTTGAAGTAAGGTCTGCCAACACAGCCTCTATACAGCAACTAAAATCTTCAACCACATGACAAATGATATATTTCTTTCTCTTACATTGTAAAAACAAGTAAGAATTTTCTCTGGTTTTGAATTCCTCTTCCAAGAGAGCATGGAAGCATAGAATATTTTGGGTAGGGAGGAATCACAAAGGTCATCTAGTCTCCCTGTAGTGAGTACATGCTCTTCTGAAACTTCTTGAGAAGTCTCCATTTCAGATCTGGAGAGAACAAATGCATTGCTTTTCTAGCTAACCTGCATTTTTTTTTTCCAATTCACATTTGGAGACAACACCTAATCCTGTACAGACTTCTTACCATACCAATCTTCAAAATGTGTATAGTCCCAAGGATGACAACAAGGTGATGAGAATTCAGTGCCTCCTACTATGAACTCTATTCTCCCTTTGACATCTTTGTTCTTGCATCCACATATTGACCCTCTTTTCTTAGTAACATAAATTAAACTTATTTTAAGATGCTTAAACTCCATCCCAAAAAAAAGAAATAGATACAAATTTTCTGCACAGGTATGCAGAAAGACATGTGGCCCTTATACACACAAAGCATGAACATGTGTTTCTGTGTTCATGCATGCATTTACCATTTGTTAGAGGTGTCCTCTACAGAATTTTTATCACTCTGGAAATAAAGACGCGGCAATTTTGCAGTGTTTTGAAAGAATTCCCCCAAACCAGTATGAAAAAACAGAGTACATATAAATTATAAATACTATAATCAAGTAATTGAGACAAGCAACATAATACACAGAAACATAGTATTTGAAGCAATTACAAATTAATATTTGAAACACCTGCTATTTGAAGCATTTGAGTGGTGTTCCTTTAAGGTACAATCAAAACCCAGTATTTTTGGCCTGCTGTTTATCTTTCGTACTTAAAGGTATGCAACACAGCAGTATCATTCATTAAAATTTTAAGATTTGGAATACTGTTTGATGTATTGGATGTCTCTTATACATGCTTTTCCCACATCTTCACAACTGGATTTTACGGCCCAAAAAGCTATCCACAAAGTTACTGAGTTTATATTCATGCAGTTATATCAGCAGGTTATGCAGCTCTGAACCTGTTTGACACTTCACACCTCACAGTCAGGATAGGATTTTAAGTTTAAAGTACAAAGTTATATGAATGTCATGAATAGGGTAGCATTCTGTGATTGTTGTACTGCAAGTCTTACAAATATCTACTATTTGCACTTATTACTGTATGCCATCAGTCCACTGAGAATGACACTTCGCTATGAGGTGACTCCCACCCACACACAGCAGCCAGGGAAAGCATTTATAATGCTTGGAAAGTTAAACAGCAGTTCAGAGAGTTATGGCTCACAGCTGAGAGTTCTGAAGAGATTATATTAATTTTCTTAGAGTAAATCACTGTAGTAGAAGAATCAAATTTATGACTAAAAGAAATGCATGGGAATATGAAACAATTACAGTAAAAAGCAACTTTATGGATTTCTGCTTTACAGTAGTTGTGTCCAAAACCCTTGTGAATGAGGCCTATTTCTGAACATACTTGTTGAGGGAAAGCTGAAACAAAGTGAACAAGACTGAAATACATGGAATAAATACATAGTATATTGCATTTGTATACGTAGTTGGTTAAAAAAATATATACGTAGTTGGTTACAAAAATAGTAGTCTGGGACAGATTTTGACATGGACCAAGCACACAGCTGGAAGGCCGGACTACAGCACTTCTTTCAAGAGTTAAAAATAGATCTGGAAATCATCATCACACTGTAAAATAACAATTGCATTAACCTGCTAAAGAACATGGGCTAACCTCTGTAAATCTTCCATCCTTCCTAAGTTAAAGGACAAAAAATAACCATCAGTTGATGCATTATTTTGAATTCAGAATCAAAAATGCATTCTATAGATTATGGTTGGCTTGCCTGATGCAAAAGACCCTATGTTAAATCACTGTAATAGCATTATAGGTTATAGTAAGCAAGTTTATATAGTCCAAAGATATTATTGGTAATGGATAGTAGTTATATAATAGTGTTGTCTTTCTTTCCATTGGGGAAAATAGTTATGAAAGATGCCAGTGGAATTACAATGGAAGCAAATGGGCTTCCTATACAGACAATAAAAGAAAAAAAGTCAAAGAAAAGAGCTGAAAAAGTATCTATTTTCTGTCTATTATGTACATCACTATCTATATCGAAATTGCCTTTGCAAAGAGTAAGTGGAGATATAGATGAAATGTATGCATTTAAAAGCTGGATAGTCATATAGGTGCCCGACCGCGGTCCTGAAAGGCCAAGCTTGATGCCTCAAATAGATCTGTCAGGGACCAGATCCAGCTCGCATCCATTCAGGTTTCACTAAAGGCAAAACTGTTCCAACCAGAGCCACAGAAAAGCACAGTGGTGCACTGTCCCACTTCTTTCATTGCTCAGTAGCAGAGAATCAGAAGGGAAGAGCTGGGTATAGAGAGATCCTTCCATGGTAATTCTTCACTAGCTATCCATCTGGGGAAATACAGACTAAGAAGCTGCATCTAGAACGTAATTTTTCTCAGTAATCAATAAATCTGATCTGTATGACTTGACCTGACAAGATTTTTTGCACATCCAATTACACAGAAACTAGTAGTACTTATAGGATCTCGAAAGAATGAGTTCCGTGTTGTAGTTATACTTCACAGAATAAACACCCATTTTTTTCCCTTTTATGTTCTCAGCCTAGTAATTTCTTAAATATCTCTCCATACCTGTGTAGACCAGGACTAGTTAGGTAATTTCACTACAATGCACTAAATCTTTCACCAAGATGCTCAGTGTCCTATAAATAAAAGCAACCATGCTTAGCATTTACTTGCATTTTTTTAACCTACCATTTAGTCTAAGGTTATGCATAATACTGAAATAGGAAACTACTTTGCCCATTTCTAGCTAGAGTTTATTGTTTTACTTTAAATAACAGAAAAATTAAACCAAAAGTATACACATGCTACAAAGAAGGAAATTCACAGCTAAAAACATATAACCTCTCACGTCTGCTTAACTCACTGTTAAAAAAAACAATGCAAGGCAATTTTATTTTATACATCAATGGATAAAAGAATCTTTGCTCATCAAAGACCAGTTAAAAACATATTAAAAATATCAGAGAAGTATTCATCTTATTACCAATCTTTGCCTGTAAGAGTTTTTTTTTTTGGTGCTGACTTTAAGTTTAAGACAAAGGTGCAAATAATTTCTTTCTCAGCTTCTTGCCAACACTCAAAACAGTTTCCCATAATCAAATGGGATTCAGCTGATCAGATATCAGGACAATGAACGCCTTTTGGCTCTAGAAATAACTGGAATTTTTTTAAAACCAATAGCCAAGGAATAAAACAAAATACTTTGGCTTGGATTTGACATTTTTCAATTTCTATCCAAAATAAAGCCCACAATGTAAGGAAAACTTTCTTTAAGCATATAAGAAAATGCAATGGAAAAGAAACGTATTTTTTCAGTAATTGGTACTGGAATGAAACCCAGTAAGAGTGGACCAGAGTCATCTTGCTGTCATTGCCTTTTTGCCACAGGGAGCAGCACAGCCTCAGGAGGGAAAGTAATGACAGGGCACCAAACCAAGAATAACTCACAGTTTCATTATTAGGAAACACTCCTAATTAAATACAAGATGCAGATCGCATCAGTCATACAAGTACAGAGGAGGAAATCTCTGAAATGCTGGGTGAACATTTGAGTCCTCAAAAGAGAAAATTACAAGGCCATCACTTGGGGGAGGACTGAAATGAAAGACTTGCCTGTTGTTTAGCTCATTATTTATAGAAACGAATTACTTCGCAGGAGTCAAACTGTATGAGATTAACTAGAAATAAATGTAAAAGTAGTCAAAATCAGAAATTACTTCTGAAATTACTCTCCCAACAGTGCCCATTTACTGTGCTTTAGTACACTTCATGGAACAGGCTCAAAGAAAGCAGCTTTTGGAAAATACTGAATCTGAAGATGCTCTCCAGAATCACATACAATAACCTTTTATTGCCAATGGGTGTTCAGGCAACAGGATGAGTGTAAAACAGTTGAAAGCAAGTCCCTGTAATAATAACAGTGCTGATTTTGGCTCCTCATTGCTTGCTGCAGGCTCAGATCCCTCCATTATGTGGGAATTCATTCAAATATCACCAGAGGCAAACACACAGCACTGGAGACAGCATCAGAAGGAACATCGTGGCACAGAGTTTTACAAAACAAGGCTGCTGAGAAAATCACAGACTTTAAGCAAGGGTGGAAGTTGCTAGAAAGGAACATAAAAAGCTTTCCTGAAAAACTAACCTGATGTGACAGAAAAACACTGTGACATAAGGGACATAATGTATTTCCTTTAAAGAGATCTTCACGACTCAAGGAGATCTGAATCAAAAAAAGAACATTCCTAAGAACAGTACGTACATCTACTCAGCAAGATAATCTAAAACTTAAGGACAAAAGGTGCAGCCTAGCCCACAGCACTTGATAAAACTCACCCTAAAGTAACTAAGGAAGCATTTGAAGCAATCTCTGCACCATCATTGTGAGCTTATGGAGGACAAGCATCCCAGAGGACTAGAAAAGAGAAAACACGGTACCAATTTTTTAAAAAATTGAAGAATAATTGAGAACCTGCGAGTTTACAGACTAGCTCAAACAGATTCAATTCCTTGAAAATACTAGAGCAAAAGAAAAGCCAGACAAGATAGAAAAGTACTGCAAACAATTCAGTTTTCTTCTCAAATTGTTTAACTGCCAACTGGATGAGATATCATAGAAATGAAGCACACCTTGGCTTTTAGCTGGGCTATCTGACATGATGTCCTAGGACTTTCTTGTAATGAGCATTGCCTAATAACCACAAACATTTCAGAACATTAAAGCCTTAAAATTAACAAGTAATTTAAGTTCTTGTTTTCTTTCTACATAACGGACTTAGTTTTTGGTTTTTTTTTTAAAGTCAAAATCAAGCATACAGATTTATCAACGCAAAATTAGGAATCTCAATTAGGGACTGGTATTCTTTCACAACCAATAAGGACATGGAACTTAAATCTAGAGCTGCTCATGCGAAAAAGCATCATAAGATTCACAGTTATCAAAGAAAGATTTCAAGACAATTGTGAAGCACAATGTAGTATTATCCCATATCAAACTGACAGGTATTGAGAATCTGCAACAATGAACTGGCTAGAATGAAGTCTGAATACAGAACCTAAGAAAATAGCTATAAGTAAAACATGCTGAAAGTAAAAAAAAAAAGAAGAAGAAAATAAAATCAAAATAAAGACAGAATCAGAAGGAAAATAATTTTTGAGAAACTACTCCATTTCATATGTCAATATTTTTAAAGGATTGCAAAGATCCTTTTACATACATAAACAATCTGGTTAAGAAGCCATGTTTGGGAACTCAGTTTTGGTAAATAAAATTCCTGGCACAAATGGTAGTTACACATTTGTAAGTATATACAGGAAAAGATCAAACAAGCAAACACGTGCCTTAAAGCTGACTCACATTAATCTTTATGGATTTGATACTCTTGTAGCACTCTACTAATTTCTGTTTTCACAAATGTTAGGACTCAGAAGAGCAGATGTAAATGCTTGTAAATTCCTCTAGGTTCTTAAATACATTTCAGGTCTCCTTCAGTTTCATGAAAAAAGATAGCTATGGTGAAGGCTGGGATATCAAAAATACAGGAAGGAAAAGGTTTGGATTATCACAGAAGGATGAAGAAACCACAAAGACAAAAAAATTTCAAAAGCATGCAATAGCTTAAAAGCAAGGAGGGGAGAAGAAACCTTGTAAAAGAAATCAGAACTTCCCTCCAAACGAAGACAAATACTACTGCAAATCTACTAGAGTACATATAAAAGAGCTTTTATGGGAAAAGTGGTGAAGACAGTACAATGAGAGATTATACAAGACTTGGAGCAACCCTGTTCTGATGACTAACCTTACAGGATTTATATAGAGTATTAATGAAGAATAGTTTAGAGATTGGTGAAAAAGAGAAAAGGGCTAAAGTTGTTCTCTTTCAGCCTTACACACATATCGTAAGATGAAGCAGTAATGAGCGGCAGGCACTTAAAAGTGACAATCATATCCCATTAATTGAAATAGGGGAACATCATCTCCTGCAGCATTATACTTGTGAAGACGGGAATCCCATGGGAAAGGTGTTTTTTAGAACAGAGCACCTGCTTTCACAGTAGGCAATGTTTGTCTTAACAGACAATATAGGGCAATATGGTAATAGATTCCCAGTGGGATAGCCATGTGTCTGTTCTTCTTTAGGAGGACAAACACATTCACTCTGGAGAGGAGGCAACACAGGAAAACAGCAGGACAGGCTGCCAGCTCTGACTCCAGTGGGTCACAGGGGGATCGTCTGTTCAAGAGAACGTATGGTGCTTTTTCTTCATTTTCTGTAACAGAAACTGAAAGCAGTGTACCCTTGATGGCCTATGGGAAAATGCAAACTATATGCAATCTGACACATGTTTATTTGTGGGTTTCTACTTTTTCCTCTCTATTGCTGAATTTTCAGACACTCAAGGCTCGCCTTCAGGGAAAAGGAAACAGTAAAAAGCCCATGATGTGGGACAGTTCCATGTAGCAGCATGTGTAATAGAATCCAAATCCCTTAAGTTAAAGATAGGAGCAAATGAGTATTCTTATTTTAGACTGAAAACAGGGCTTATCCTCATCTATAAGTAACCACTAGGGTCTTTCATTACTGTCCTATGATTTTGCTTGTTATAAGCACAGCAACATGAAACCAGTATTTCAAATTTAGGGTTTTCTTACCTGCCTTCAACCATTTATATTAATTCTATTTGAAACAAGATTTGGTTTTGCCTTTTTTGTTTTTTGTTTTTTTTTTCCCCCGTGACTACAAATTTGCTCCTAGTTCCTTTGAAATGCCTTCTTTCACAGCTGGCATGGGTTTCTATATTAGATTGTTTCCAAACTTCTGATCCCAAGAAAGAGCAGATGGACTCCTTTGTCATGGGGTTCTCTTGCATGGAATAGCAGTAGTAGAGTTTTTGTTAGTTACTTATGGAGAGAAAGCACATGGATAAGAACATTTATGCTTGTTTTGACTGCAGTAGAATTAACTTTCTTCCTAGTAGCTGGTATAGTGCTGCATTTCAGATTTAGGATGAGAATAACATTGATAACATGCTGATATTTTAGTTGCTGCTGAGCAGTGCTTACACTAAGTCGACGTTTCATATACCCATAGTGCCCTGCCAGCAAGGAGGCTGGGGGTGCACAAAAAGACCAGGGACACAGTCAGGACAACTGACCCAAACTGGCCAAAGGGATGTTCCATACCACATGAATTCATGCTGATCAATGAAACTCAGGGAAATCGGCTGGGGCTGCACTGGCCATTCCTTGGGGATGGGATGGACATCCGTCAGCAGATGATGAGCAACTGCACTGTGCATTACTTGTTTTTTATATTCTTTTATCATTATTATTTATTATCATCCCTTCCTTTTCCGTTCTATTAAACTTTATGTCAACCACAAATTTTACCTTTGTTTCGATCCTTTCTGCCAACCTAGTGAGGGAGGAGGAGAACAAATGGCTGCGTGGCGATTAGCTGCCTGATGGGTTAAACCACAACATTAAAATATGTCACTAAGGATTTCTGTGCAGTAAGTTGCACTATTGGCAGTGGTGACTTTCCAACCAGAAGTTTTCTGCTGCTTCTTTCCGTTTGGCTGTTTGTGAAACTGTTGCTACTGAATAGCCTTCTGAGAAAGGCAGCAAAAAAGCACCACACAAGCACAGAACATGGAAGACACTCTTATTCACAGACATTGGAAAATACTTTTTTCACATGTGTTTAACAGTTCCCCATTTCTGAGCTCACACCTAAAACTCTCACCACAGGCAGCTTTCTTGGGACCTATCCCTACCACCTCCTTACAAGCACCAAGGCAAAGGTAATGAGGCGAATGCAATGAATAAAAAACCTTTCTAAGGTGGTTCACTTTTAAAACAAAAACCCCTAAATTTAATATTAATATTTAAACGTTTTTGTCTCTTTCATTGATTCCCTTTTAGTAATTTTTTAAGGCTTTTCTAATTGCACAGCCATGCGGGAGAAATACTAGAAATGCTTCAAAGTCCAAAGAAACCAGTAGTTCACAAAGAACACTGAGAGACTGAAAAAACTAGTAAATTTGTTGTTCACATTTAGCAGCAGTAGGCCTTACTTAGAACAGTGAGGGTTATCCAAAGCTTGCAGACATTTCATTTTGTGCTATTTCCTTTTAATTGCTATAGAATTAATGTACCCTGCACAGCGTGTGATATATGCAAGTTTTCATCACAGTAATGTAACACTAGGTATCGATTTCAATGCTTGGAAGACTTTGGTGGGATTATTACTTTTCTGAGATATAGAACTAATGAATGGTGGCCAGTGAAGGCCCCTTTGAAACTCTGCAGAGAAATAATGAAATAAATTTCAGGACCCCAGACAAATTCCCGTTGCTTTAACTTCAGTTCTGCAGAAAGCTTCCTTACCCTTTCCAGGAGCGTTTACCATGTCTAACCCCAGACTACGCTAGACTACTGTTCTTAGATGTGACTTAAGAACAGAGATTTATCAATAAGGAGAAATCGTTTAATGTTTACAAAATATTTCTATCATCTTGGATCGCAGACATATCCTCTGTGGAAATATAAAGCCTAATTTTTTGCATAATTACCTTGGATAGAATAGAGCCAGCCATTCATCCTACTTTATTTTCTCTGTAAATATGACATTTTTATATTCTTATTTGATACTTTGAGTAAAAAGATATCTTAAACTACAACCTGAAATCATGGTTCATTCCTGATGTTTGATTCCTAATGAACACTTAATTTTTATACTCCCGACTCTTTGATGTGTAAGAATGCAATTTATGTTCATGCATTCTAAGCATATCTTCATTAGATTCATCAGCCTCTATGGTTGGTCTTGAAACTCCTCAGGAAAAAGGACTCTGCATCCCATTTTCTGTTATGCAGTGTGAATTCCCACATGTCAATATCTTAACTAGATATCTTAACTAGATATCTTAGCTAACATTAGATTTCTTTCTTGTGGGTGTTAGAATTATTTCAATAAGGGGACAGAAAGGAGATTTTAAACTCTGACTGTAAAATATCTTGAAATATGTCGAATCTCAATGGGCAAAAGTCAAAGTAGTTCACTTGGTGTTAATGGAGGATTGGTCTCAATTAGTAAAAAAAATGCAATAACTTTTACTCAGACTCTCTAAATAATGAGTCTGAATTCTGCTCTCAGTTGCAATAAACTAAGCCCAGTTAAACCTCAATGAAGAAATAATACTAATAAAAAGGTGACAATATACCACAAGAGGCTTCACTTGGAATAGAGGAACAGAAAAATTCAAGGCAGGCTTGATCAGCAAATTATAACAAAACGGATCCTTGCTCCCAATGTTGCTTGAAAGCATCTATAAACTTACCAGATAGTCACAAAGTAACACCTAGAGCATAAAATAAAATTTAAAAAACAATTTAACAGCTGTAAACATTTTAAGAATGTCATTCTGCATTGGCTAGCCAGAAGAAAAATGTAGGAAAAATGGCACAAAAACTCTCAAGACGAGAAGCCATTTTATAGCTTATTTACAGCTGCTGCATAAATAATGCTGTAGCTCCACTGTCTCACAAGAATCAACAAGCACATCAGGTGAGGACATGCTCCTAAGAAGCGCTGAATATGTGGACATGTCAGGTCAAAGTTCACTCAGAAATTAAATGGTAAAACTCAGTCCGCTATTGACCTAGAAAAGTAAAAGTAACTGAGGATTCAGTGCTAAAAGTTTAGTTCATATGTAAAAAAATACTTTAAAAGAGTTCGGACATACATACACAAAGACATACAAACACACACTTGTCAAAATAAAATGCTAATGCATCCACAGTGAGGATGCACTCATTACATGTTTTCTACTGCTTTGCATACCACAGTATCACAGCCTTTGGCAACACAGCAGTTCAGGCATTGTGTGTAAACACTACTTTCATATAAAGATGGGAATTTACAGAGGGTTGCACTACCTACAGTGGGAAATAAATTCCACCTTGCACCATTCTGCTTTCCCTTATCTGAGTTGTACCTATTTTCAACAAATTCTGCACATCAGCAGTAGTACCAATAGAGGAGGAGCAAGTCAGAAGTAGGAAAACTGCAGACATATTGCTCTGTTCTTTCCCACTATTTTTTCTCTCCTTATTTCATGTCTTAAGACTGCACAGACACGTAAGCGTGGAGATTTCAATTCACATAGACCTCGTCTTCTGCAAGCACCATACGTCGGATTGCAAAGCAGAAAAAAATTCCTCTTCATTAGTTTTACAGCTTTCCCTACCCTTCCTCTGTAATCCTAGAGTATCAGAGTTGAATAACTGAACAAGTTAACACATGAGAAGAAATTACTGTCACAATTGCCTCTCACCTCTTAAGAATCATTTCTATGTTCATCCCATTCTCCATATTGGCATGCCCACACTACAGTGACTACACCTCACATTTACTGAAAACATGCACAGTCAATGCTCAGATACTGCAGTTTAAATTGAGTAAAATGACTGTACATATGTGAAAGGAATCCTTTCTCTTCCCTCTTTAATATATAACAGATTACATGAACAAAAATAGCTGAAACTGTCAAAAGGCATTTACAACAGCCCATTTCCCTGATGAAATGTCACCAATTTAGTCCTTCAGTCCACCAAGTCTAATTTATTCAGCATAACCTCAGAGATTACATTGCCTCACAGCCTGGGCAAGGGAACTCACCTCTTGACACCAGATTGTGAACGTGCTAAAGGATCTGATACAGAAACAACTGCTGGCTTTGTCTAGTGTGACAGATGTGTCAGGTAACATCTAGCCAGTTGGTCTGATCAGACAGAAGAACTACCATGATTCCTGAATCACAAGTTCAATTTTTCAAATTGAAAACTGAATTGAATTCTCACCTTAAGAATTCACCTTTCAGCATTTAAAAATAAAATCCACCTTTCACTGTCGTTCCAAGAAAAGGACAACAGTGCAATGAATAAATACCTTCACAGCCTTCACATATTAGCAGACTCCTGTAATTCTTAGTATTCTGGCCATTCAGTGATAATTGAAATCCACTTCACATGGTGAACAGGCACTGACTCACATCAAGTAATGTGCGCTTTTTAATTTTTAAACATGAAAAATTTATATAGCTACAATACGACCATGGAGGCTCAAGAAGTTGCCCTGAACAGAGCTTTTATCCTTCCATTTATTAATGAGCCTAAAATGCATCTCATATACTACTACTGACTCCACAAAACTATCATTTACATTTATTAGCTTTAGTAGAACATATTCTTTATAATTAATGGTATATCCTAATCAAGTTAAACTAGAACAATAGTTCAGATTTCACTCAGGTTCATTACACTGTTAAAAATGAAAGATGACAGCAGATAAATCTTATATTTTGATGGTCCTTTAATATTTGTCTCCTGAAAAAAAACCAACCCAAACTTGCACAAAATCTAAGGTGTTTTGAAAATTACTCAGTCTCTTTTTTTTCTCATAGTTATTAAACTTGAATCAAACCCTTGTTCTTTACTATTGAGCCAATCCTCTTAATTAGTGAATTCTTCACACCTTATAGAACTGTGCTACACAAAATATTTTTTCCAAAACATGCGTATACTATGAGATATTATTTATTTAACAAAACAATCACTTAGCCAGGGCCACCTCCTGATTAAAAGTTCTCAAAATCTTGCCTTTGACCTAGTTGTATTTTACTACTTCAGCTATTTGTATGAAAGATCTGAATACATTTTATAACAACAGAAGTTTCAGAAAAAGAGATGCTCCATCATCTGAGACAAATACAGTAGTCTTTGGCTTCACAGTAAATAACAGCATATTTGAAAAGAAGGGCCCAAAAGTCAGTGTTCAAAAACATTCAAAAATATGCTGCCAGGTATAATCACAGAAGTTTAAATAATACACACCATATATTTATTGAATACATTGTGTAAATTACACATGGGGAAAGAGGAATAATGCTAAGATGAGTACAAAAGACTATTTCACTTCCATTTCAGATACACAGTAAGAGACAAAGGGCAGCAGAGGGAAAAAAAGAAAATCATCTCCTTTTGATGTAATTTGTTGGGGGTAAATTTAACCAAGGGACTAATCACATAATAATGTTTAATTTTATATATACCTCTAGTATAAAACATCCTTCATTGTGTTTCTTTGCAGTGTAATATTTTTAATCTTTATTGTTGCTGGTTAAGATTTAGAATGGAAATGATATATCTTAGCATGAAGCAATACCCTGTGTGCACTATGTTTCTATGCCCTTCAACATGTACTCCTACATCTGATAAGCTATCTACAGCAGGATGGCTGTTCCAGTGATTAACAACCCTTTCAGTGAAGTAATATACCCTAATATCTAGCCTAAACCCTGGCACAACTTTAGGACATTCCCTATCGTAAAGCGAAAAATATCACCAAATCAAAGAATTGTTTAGGTTGGAAAATGCCTTTAAGATCACCAAGTCCAACTGTAAATCTAACACTGCCAAGTCCATCACTAAATCATGTCCCTAAATATTACATCTACACATCTTTTAAATACCTCCTCTCGGCTCCAGCTGGCATCTGCAATGCATTGGTGAAGTTTGTCCTTGGCCCAGGTGAGAGAGTTGCTCAGCACTGACAGAAGGCCCTGCTTTTGAGGCATAGATCATAGAATCACAGAATGGCTTGGGTTGAAAGAAACCTTAAAGATCATCCAATTCCAAACCCCCGTCATGGGCATGGACACCTCCCACCAGACCAGGCTGATCAAGGCCCCATCCAGCCTGGCCTTTAACACTTCCAAGGAAGGGGGCATCCACAGCTTCCCTGCCACAATCTGTGCCAGTGTCTCACCACCTTCATCGTGATGCATTTCTTCCTAATGTATAATCTATATCTTCCCCTTTCCGATTTAAAGCCACTCCCTCTCATTCTGTCACTACATGCACTGAGGTCTGGCGTTGATACAAAAATGTCAGCAAATAAACTCTCTAACGCTTGTTTTGGTGTTTCAGAAAGCAGTCAGCCTTCATTTCAGCGCTGGATGCATGAAGAAATGATTTCTGTCAATCATGCAGAACAAAACAAGAGCTGGGGAAGAACATATTTCCCACTTACATGCATATGTATAAATTTTCCCAGAAATCTTCTGCATATTCTATTACTTTTCAAGGACTAATTTCAACATTATTGTGAACTTCACAAAAGCTAAACATCTTGCTAATTGGAACTTCGGAGCCAGCTCGCTGACCTTGAATTTTAGATAGGGAATGACTGCAAACAGAGGGAGATGTCATTTCAGCACATACTTAACAGCAGATCAATGGTCCCACCCAACTTGGTGTCATCTGCTAACCTATGGAGGATGCATTCAATCCTGTTGTTCAGATGATTGGTACAGTTATTAAACAAGATTGACCCCAACATTGAGTCCTGGGGAACAGCACCTGCGACTGGCTGCCAACTGGATTTAACTCCATTCACCATCACTCTTTGGGCCCAGTCAGTTTTTTACCCAGTGAAGAGAACACCTGTGTAAGCCATGAGCAGCCAGTTTTTCCAGGAGGATGCCTGGTGTCACTATTCCTAAAAGCTGGGAAAGTGTTGTTTGAGAAAATAATGTTTTGTTAATGTCATTCATTAGGAAACTTAAGTACTTACATAGTAATATCAGTACATATTCTGAAAATATAAAAAAATGGAAAAGTATCTTGTAATGATCTTTTGAAAACACTGAGTTGTGAATATCCATATACATTTTAATCCACTTTATTTGATGCACATGAAATACCCAGAGAGGCACTGAAATAGAGTTTTCATCTTATGGACCTTGGTTCACAAATGCAGAATTCATTTTGGATCTGATACTGATTTCAGAAGTACTCTGACAAACAACAGTCAGAAGTTAATGCATTATCACTTACACTAGATTATTGTGCATTTTTAAGCAGAGTAGGATACAGTAAATATATCTATTATGTCTTGAAAGGTCATGAGATCTCTTATAATGCCATTCTTGGATCCCTGAGTCCAGCTTTGAGCTCTGTTGGATTTTTTTTTTCTCACTCCAATTTAAAAATAGCTTTCTTTTATTCTTCAAAGACATTTAGATAATGCTTCACATTCCAGAAACTGGAAAGGGCTGATGTATTTTACTTATATCTGTATGTTTCATATTTGTATGGTATTTGTTATAAGGTAGAAACTCAATGTATGTAGCTGAAGCTTATCCTGCCTAGTGGCAACACTACCTGATTTTATTGTCTAGTTGGGTGCCTTCCAAGTCTGGGGTAGTAAGATGGAGACAGCACAGATCATTTCCATCTAAAAGTAAAACAGATATGCATGAAATAGTTTCAAACAGAACATTGATGTCTATAAGATCCATGAATATGCCAGTGAGAGTACAAGAATATGAGGAAAAAACATTTAGTTGTACCAAAGCTCTGAAAAAATTTCTTTGCAGTACTACTATCAGAGCTGGCAAACAATGTTTTCTTTTGTGAGAAGTTACCCTTCCCAGCTGTGGGCAGGTTTTTGATTTAGATCATACATGAAAATAAAACTGATTGAACAAAGAAGGGTTGGCAAATCTCACTTAAAAACTTCACAGAAGGAACAGGCACAATGGAAAAATGTTTCACTCTTATAGAATTTTGTTACTGTGAGTAAATCTTTCTTGATTCATTAAATATATAATCACAGTATCAAGTGATGTAACTATTGATCTTTCACGCTGCCACTAACAACACACTTGGCACAAACCAGGTTTCCATGCACAGGCTGTTGGTTGCAGCAACTGACAACTCGAGAATTTTAAGGTACTCACAAATATCTACACTGATTAGTTTTACTTTATTTCTCATTTTAAAATCTTTATCAAACAGTCATTTTTGGAAACATCCTGAGATCTCTGAATACAAACCTCTGGTACAAATATTCATTACAAAGGGAAAAAATCCACTGAATTTTATAGCTCAGCTCTTTCTGTAAGTGCCAGCAGAATTGTACAGAAATCTCCAGTAGGCACGCACTGGGTGGTCTCTCTCTTACTCTCCCTAGATTAACAGGCATGGGGAGGAATTATTTGTAGGAAGATAGTCACAGCTTGAGCACTGTGGCCAAGTGCTCAGCTGTTAAGGCCTGTGTTAAGCCATCAGGGAACCTGCAATTCCACATGTGAAAGGATGGAACGCTAATTCTTGTGCCAAAACTAGAACTCAACGTAAGAGTCTGGTGCATCTCTAATTCTATTTGACATGAAACTTTCTCAGAAGGGTTAGAGTGAAGAAGTGTATTTAACAAGACCTTTATTTTCCAGAATTTCATTCATAAGAAACTGGAGGGACAGACTCAGTAGAAAAATACATTTTCTTCTTTTATTCCCAAGGACCAGCAAAGAATTGCCAGAATTTAGCACTTGGGAAATTTGATTCAAATGGATCAGTTAGTTGTTAACAGATAAAAACAGATCCAAGAACAAGATCACACAGGTCAGCAAGGGGCAACAAGGATACATCAAGTTTTTAGATCAGAATCTGCCCCCCTGCTACCAAACCGTTTAAAGATCACATTTGGTAAATATAGTGCTCAGCTAGCACAAAAGGTAATGTGAAAATCTACACTATCTGACCAGTTGACCAACAAGTAGTGAAACAAGGCATAGCATACATGAGGAAGTTTTCATTAAATCATTCTGGTAAAGAACCCCACAGCATGGAAAAAATAAAGCACAATACATCCTACATTAAACATTGGCTATAAAAAATTTCTATTAAAAAATAAGTAAGTCCTCACTGTTTCAGAAGACCACACCTACTCCCTAGTCATGCATTCTGGAAGTTCTTCTCATTTTCTGACTTCTGTTAGGAAAGTATCAGTGTAAGTCAGCTAAAACCAAGTTTTCAAATAACTCCTCCAATGTTTGAGTTTATATAATAGCTAATTGTCTTACACACCATGAGCATGTGTATTCTGTATTTTCAGAGATCCATAAAATCTATACATCTGAAGGATCATCTATATGGTAGAAAAACAGGGATTCTCGAGAAAATGCAGAAATTTTAACTGTTGGGCTATTTGTCGAGCTGCTTCTACAGTGCAAACATACAATCAGGGTGGCAGAGTGAGACCTCCTGTAATCCTTCTCCATTTACCGTCAGAGTGCAAAACTACCAGTATACAGGATGAAACCTAATAACATCAATCCATATAAATAATCAATTAATTCAAGCAGACAAACGTAAAGATCACTTCTTTGCATTATGAAGTCTGGCGTAGGAGAAAAATGGAACAACCTAAGACTATTTTTTTAAAACTTTAGACTTGCACCCTGGAGGAATTACTTCCTGCCAAACTTCTAAGTTATCCAAGGCTGGCAACTTTCTTTGGATGAATCAGCAAAAGGTTGTCATGTAGATCTGCTACTTAACGCAGTTAGAGAAACAACTTAGCAGCTTCTGGTTACCATTTTTTACCAACAGTGAAATAGCAGTAATAGCTGAGGCTTCCCAACCACTAGATTTCTTCTGAAAGTTATCATACAGTAGACTGACACAGCAAAGGGTCAAGCAAATGCTCACCTTTACAGATTTGCTTCAAGCAATGACCTATTATACCCTTTTCTGTATAGAATGTTCTTTTGTCCCCTCTCCCTCCAACTCATCACAACCCAGCAACTTCTGTCACTTTGTCTTCTGAGTCATAAGCTATCCAGCACCCTTGAATGCAGAAGAAACCCAAGCTTTTAACTCTACCTTGCTCTGCTATTTGTGCTATTCTGAAGCCCAGAACTAGAGAAGGCAAAGCAAATAGATGAAAGCCTTTTTCTACTGTAGCAGTGCAAGGCAACAGAACCCCTCTCTGACTCTGAGCTCCAGTAGTTAGCCGAGACAGCCCTGAGTGCATCACCATCCTGTGAAGAGGGATAACGTCTTCCTCTCCTTTCTGGCTGTTCACTTGATGTGTCTGGACTCTCAAAGAAGCTGCTGCAGCACATTAGAAAGACAAGTGCCAGTGCTGCAGCAAATGACCAAGAAATGAAGCTATTGCCTCCTTCCTCCCAGGAAATAGCTGGATGATGTGCAGTTATTTATTTCTTTCCAAACCTTGTTTCTTTCTATTTCTTTCTAAAACTCTGACTGAAAAAGCTCCTTAAAGAATGACTGAAGCTCAGTAAAAAAGCACTAGGGACATTACAAGCTACAACAGCAACATAAGTGCAAGAAGACATTTTAAAGCAAGCTGTGTTAAAAAAAAATATTCGTACCCAAGGCTAGTGATGAAATCACTTCTCAAAATCAAAATTAGTATATTTTTTTTCTTGAGAAGGCTAGTCTGAGGAATAACTAGGCAGGTCTAATGATGGTCTTCCAATGCAGACCTCCTATATTTGACTGTATTCCTCAATATCTTTGAACTTTCATGGAAATAATCATTCAAGCTCCTCCTACAGAACATCATCAAACAGTTATGCACTACAAAGACGATACAATCACAAAAAAAGTTTCTTTTTTTCAGAGTCCATTGACACCTATGTAGTAAATATGAGGAATTTTTTAAAGAACACTTACAGATACAGAAAGACATTAAGAGACTGTTTTTCAAGGTCAATGAGCAGCCTGCTGCTACTGCTTATTCTACAGCTGAAACATCAGCGCATGTGTATCAACAGAAGAATTTGCTACACCTGAAGAGAAATGTGCAGCAAAATACCTTCTTCAAACCAGAAAGGAGGCATACAAACTAGAATACAGAAGAAATACCATGCTGGCAAACTGTTTCCTGGTAAAACTATTAGCTCTTGACAATAAGTTCTTTTATTTCAAAGCTTAATAAGAGAGACCTTAGCATCATGACGTGCTATTTCCACTTTTCAGCACTGACTCTAAAGAACACTGCTGGGAGAGATCTGCAGTGTCGGAAAAAAAAAGAGTGAGTGTGGGCAAATCTGGCTACCAAGGCTGGTACTTGTGGAGGGGCTTTCCTCCTCCTCCCCAAATTCGTGTTACATATCACGGTCTCACTCCAGGTCTCCTTCTGCAGTTGTCGACTCCCTTCCTTTTCTATTTGATGTCTCAGTTATTCCACCTCCTCTGCACAATGAGGAACTCTCTGAAATGTCCCCAGAATGTACTTCTGACTGATGAGTTTTCACTAGAAAATTATCACTGAAAGATTTACTAGCAACATTTGAATAGTATATTTGGGCAAAGGTCAATGAGGCTACAAAATGTGCTAACTGAAAGGTTGTTGCTAAGTTATTGTCGGAAACAGGCTATTATAAACGGAGACAGAGATCAGAAGTTAATCAAATCAACTCAAGGTGAGAGTATTTCTTCACAAAGCTTAGTCACACAAGTGTAATGAAAAAAAAGGGAAATAAATCCTTGTTCATTTGGTCCTGCCATTTTCCAAATATGTCATATTCTTTATTTAAGAGTAGGGAAAGAAGTCACTCATAATTAAATTAGACTTTTCCGTTCATCCAGCTATAGAAAAATCCCCACATTTTAATTTTCTTGCTCTATAAAAGCATGCTTATGATGTGCAAGAGGCAAGTTCTTGCAATTCATTGCTGACTCTAATATGCCAAACAGAATCATTAAATTAAATTGTTTATAAGGAGGCTGAATTTTAAGTAGTATATTATAGCTGTAAATACAAACCAATGACTCCTGCTATGTAATCTATTACAAATGTGCTAGGCAATCAAAATTCAATTAGATTTAATCCACTAACTTTCAATAGACATGTCAAAATAATGTTTATAACAAATAGTTAGAAATGACTCTCCTTTCTGTACCAACGAATATACTCATTCAAGGCAGAGTTATCAAAACCAAGAACCCATTGTCCGAATTGGTCAATTATTTTGACTAATTCAAGTACTCAATTTGACTTAAATTTGAAAATTTGGAAACCCTTTCATTACTTTTCACTTAGCATCAGCAACATTTCTTATTAGGATGCTTTATAAATGACAGCTGTTCATTAGTCACTGATATAATTACAATTCATGTACTCATTCAAGTGGGATTTAAACAGCGTTATTTTAAGAAAGCTTAAACCTGTGGTATTAGTCCTGAAGCATTCAATACAACTGCAAAGAAAATACTTATGTGGCATGATCATTGTCTTCCATGTCATGTTTTCAATTCATGCTTAAAAGTGGGCAAAAAAATGTCTATAAACATCTGTAATCTGTATGCGAATTTATTGGTATCAACCAAAACCACCGAAGAAATCTGAAAGCCTTCAATAGGAACAGCTCACCGTGTTCAATAACGATAATTTTATGGAAATCATTAAAGTTAGAGGCAAGCAAACGAAAGAAAGAAAACAGAAGAAAAAAACCCTTAGTAAAATAACTATAATATAATAACTGCTTTGAGCTTACATGAGGTAACATGATTAGCTTAGAAGTGATAAAAAATAGGCACCCAAGTCTGGGGACAATTTTTCCATAGCACTGCCAGGGAGAAGAGGTTATGCATAGTTCTTTTGCTAAATTGCACTGAGGTACTTCAAATAACAAACCCAGTTAGCTGTCTACACTGACATTCAGAGCAGGTCAACAACACAGGAAGAGTATCCCTTGCATTTAGTGATTTTGTTGCTGAAAAATTACTGAATAAGCTACTAACACAAAAGAATGGGAATATATAGTCTCTCCATAGTCTGTCTTGCTCTGAAACAAATTTTGTATTAGGATTCAGTCCATAAATATGAAATTACATTTGGTTTTTGGAATCTGATAAACACAGGCACTGATCTTGAAATTTCAGTCCAGACTGGGCAACCTCCTTCTAGGGTTACTAATAACTCCTTTCCTTTGCAGAGTCTTATGACTATGAGCTGGGCACAGCAAAAATGATGAAGGTTATGTGTAAGCACAGAAACAAGGAAACTAGCAATGTCTATGCTGTATCAATGATATCACTCATTGCAGCAGTGATGTAGTTTATTAGCAGGCCTACCTCAAGCAGCCAGAAGGGAAAAAATCTAAACGTACATCTAAGATTTTATAATCTTGTACAATGTAAGTCAAACACACTGGATTAATTATATACGGAGTAAAAAAGGTCACTAAAACCCAAGAACGTCAGTCTCTGTCATTTGGATTTACGCTCTTTTGTTCTGAATAGATCCAAGCAATACTCAATTTTGAAAGCATCCTTAGGTGTGACAAAAGCTGTTTGATACCTACTAGACACAAGCAGCCTATTAGTCCAACAGTCTACATATTTCTAAATATTAAAGATTTTACCCTATAATCTTACTTCTGAATGTAGTTCATAATTAACTTAAATGACAGAGCACGAATGACAACTCTTCATACCAGAAAGAATATCTTTAAAAAGGTTTTAAACCTCAATTTCTAATTTTTCAGGGACAGTCTTGGTCCTTGACTTTATTTTATCTTATAATCAATTGAAAGCATAGATAGAATTTAAACAGAAGTAATTAGTTAACCAGGTATATCAAATAATTTGCTACAGTAATTACACATTCAAAATTAAAAACAAATTTTAAGAAGGAAATATTTTATTAACAGAGTAACTGGCATAATCAGAAAACAGTAATGATTTAAGCTATGTCAAACTTGGGATGCAAGAATGATTCTGATCTTGATTAACTTTACTTTTGGTAAAAATTTCACCTCATCAAACTGCGGAAGGGACAAAATAATGAATAGTCTGTGATACGACAAGGGTACATCATTAACTACTTCTATTTTGTATTTCTCTTTTTGCATTTACAAATAGCAGATGGTAGCTGTTAACATGTCAGCACTCATAACTAAATCACACTCAATATCAGAGCTTGCCCAAATTTTAAAAATATTTTATTTGCTGAGCAATATATTTTGGAGTCTACAGTTGTACAGAAGTCAATGTTAAATTTAGTACATTGTTTTAATTAAAAAAAAAAAGTAGCAGTACGAATTTTCACTTAAAATGTTTTAAATGGAACAGTTACCTTGATTGGAGTTTATTTTTATTATCTTAAAATTAAAAATATTTTGTGTAAAGAAGTAAAATTTATGCAATGTTTTAGACACATTTTCAAGAAAAAGATGTTTTCCACTGGTTTTCCAACTCCCCGATTTAGTAAAAAAGCGGTTTACAAAACCCAACTTTACGAAATTCAGCTTCAAGCTTAAGAACACTTGGAAGATTTAAACAGAAACAAATTAAGCAGAAAGAAATCTAGTGTTTCTCCAGTAACTGAGGCCATCAGATCTCAAGTGATGTATGTTTAGGTTACGTACCATGAGACATTTGTCTGAAACAGTTCTCTCAAAATTTTTCAGCAGGATCTTCTTAAGCTTTGTTAAGGCACCAACTGAGTACTGCAAGATAAAAGCTTTCCTCCCTGAAATCTAATTCACTTGATTATTATGTCAAATCTCCTTTAAAATGCTCAAAACAACACTTAAACTGATATCTACTTCTTATGTCTTACAGTGCAAGAAAATATCACCTCAACTTTTAAAAGGCGATAATTAAATGCTTCCTTTCACCATAGTTTCCAGAGAAAGTCTCATTCTCAAGGAAGAACATAAAGGGGATTAAAATTTTTCTTCAAATTAAGTTAAATTTGTATTACTTAGAAGGGTATTTTTTTTCCTAATAGCTACATCAGTTTTTAGATAATGTTCATTGTACTGCTTAAATCTGAACACACTTTACAACTGCAATCACAGTGGAAATGTGAAGATGTAGGTTTTTTGAATCTCATAGACAAAAAAAAGGGAAAAAATAGGTGCAAAATTATATAATTTTACAAACACAAATTAGAACATTTTTCATAATAGTCTTTTGATGGACTAAAAGGAGTGTCTGCCATTCTCTGTCATACTATACCTAAGCAAATCTAATTTTAATTATTTTTAATTGGTGTGTTTGGAGGTTTTGACTTTGTATCTTGACCTTTATGCTTTACTAGAGAGTCAGGAAGTACCTTCTAGACTCCACTGCAAGCTTAGACAAAAAAAATTCAAGTACATACTAGGTACACTAGGTCTGTAGAATACAGTATACATAAATTACAAATTTCATTTGGAAATTTATTGCTGTTTCCCCAAAAGGTATAACAAGATCTTTGATTTTCTAATCAACTTCCTTTTAATACAACATTTCAATTCAGATCAAAATAAAATGCTGAACTTTCATAAGTGTTTTTGGTACCAAGAGCCTTTTGTAAATACTTTCAAACCATGAATAAATGTAAGGAGCAGGGAAGAAAACAATAACAATTTTCTTTCAAAAAAGAAACTCAGCTACAGCTCTTATTGCAATGTAAGAATGTGTACAAGATTAGACTGAGCAACCAGTTGATTCAATTAGCCTGTCTCTGAGAGCCATAAAGAGACCTCAAGAAAAAAGTAAAGATAAAATAGGACAAACATACATGATACTTCCCTGGTGCTCCCCTAGACTCTGACCATTTTAATTAAAGGTACTTTCAAAGTTCTACAACTCCATGATTTGTGTTTCGTAAAAGCCTGCCCTTCCTTTGGTTTACTTCTATCAGACTCAACTGATATTGCACAATATAAATAATAGGTGCTAAATACATTTCCCTCGTATTCACATGAGGATGTGCAAGTATGCTAAACTACCAACAGGCAAATCTGAACATCGTGATGTCTATTACACATGAAGATATGTTTCTAACCATGCATGTGAAAACAAAAAAGCTAAATTATATTTCATTATATTACAAAATAATTTGAAAGGAATTATAGGAATTCAATTAGAGTAAGGAATAGTATAGTAGTTAATCTAAAGGAGGATTCTATGTAAACATGTCAGCTTGAAATGCAACACATACTTTAAAGCTGAAGTGATCTGAACAGTTAAAATAAATATTAAGACTAATGATATGATTTTGAAAATATTCTTAGCATAAAATGAAAAATTCTTCCTGCTGTTGAAAAATGCCTCATCTCCTCCTTAAAGTAATGCTGCAGGAAGAAAACCCTATGAGGCTGAAGCACAAGTTGGTACCATGATTATGGATTTACCACAACAACTTGTATTGCTGATGCATATCTTGCTTGCTTGGTCAATAAAATTGAAAATGAAGAGTAGAACTTTAACGTAAAAATAAAAATAAAGAACGAATATCAGTAACTCACTTTATAATAAAAAAATTTATATATATGTAATGAAAATACTTTAAGTATCTGATTTTCCTTTTGCACTAATTTAACTTGCATAGTTGTGAACTGATACCATTAAATTATCTACTACTATTTATTTCTTTTAGTACACAACTTTGACATAATTATGATTGATGTCTGGCCAGCTCAGCTCTTCAAGAGAGATGCTACTGAGTGCAAGGGAAACCTGCCATCGAAAGCAAAATAGAAATAAAGCACTTTAGAGGATTCTGTCAAGATATTGGGGAAAACCCCATAACATTCAGTTGCTATTATTTTTAAAAACTTTGAACAGATACATAACTGCTTAAATAGACCTACTAAGCTAAATGCTTTAGGTATTTTAGAAGTTACAGTTTAAATTCAACACAATAAAAAAGAAAAAGCTCAAGCTGCATAATTTACAAGTTTCATTTATGATAGAAAATTAGTGAGATCCCTCATATGGTTTTCCTTTTGAAAAGGGAAAAAATCTAACCAACCAAATAAAAACCACTAGAGCTGCAACACATAAGGATACAAAAAAAAAGACTGGCAGATTTTCTAATGCTTTTGGCTGCATGCAGAGGAATATGTTTTTAGTATATCTTGACTTCTACAACTGAAAGACGAGTGATGCCATCAACTTTTGGAAGATATAGTGGTTTTTGTTCTTTGGAAGAAAATTGACTTTTTTGCTTTGTTGGGTATTTTGGGGTTTGTTTCTGGTTTGGTTTTTTTTATTTTTTTTTTTTTTTTACACAGAGTAAAAAGTCTTACTGCTGATGACTTCTACCATCAAGTACATAACCTCTGAAGATCCATCCATTCTAATGGGAAGTTCATAGAATGAAACTGTTTTAAATGAGAAAAATTTTCATTATGAGAAATCTTTCAAACATTTCTCAAAACAGTCAATATCTTTTAAAACTGCAATTGTACAACCAAACCTGCTGAGCTTCCCTCGCAGCTTTTGACTGTCATTAAATTTAACAGGCACATGTTCTATTTCATCTTCCAATAGCAAAAATCCATAATATTATCAGAACCAGAGCACAACCCTATAGATATCCACACACATCCTGCTATTTTGATTATGAGCCTCACTGTGAGCACTGCTGCATATGCAATAAGTTTCACATATACTACAAATTACTAATTTATGTGAATTTCATTTATGAGGCTTTAAACAGAAAATCACATCTTGACACACTCTGTCACAGTGAAAATGACCCATAACTAGAACTCTACAAAAGTGTAGCAACACAAATTACAAACCAGTATTAGCAATAGCTTCAGAAATATTTAGACCAGGAATAAGGGAGAAAAATGAAATAGCTTTATCTCATGTGAAGGAAAGTAGTAAACAAAAAACAAGGGGTCAACATTCACATCCCTTATAGAAAACATGCATGGTTATTCCAGTTCTATTCCCATTTGTCAGGTCTAAATATTGAAACACTATTGCACTACTGAAAGTAGGAACAATAGCCCTGCTACTGGACACGCTATTGACTTATGCTGTTTATGTAGTTGGACACGTACATCGAGTGACCTCTTTTTCAACACACAACCCTGAATTTCCTGAAAATTTATGTTTGTCAAAACCAGTGCTTTAGAACTTTAATGTTTGATACACACAATTTTCTGATAACTTACTGTTTGCTTCCTACTGTTTTTCTTCCTTCAGATATTCTACTTGGAGCTAAGTTATTCAGTACTAGTTCAAGCATTTATCTTCTTCTTGTTACTAGTGCATTTACACAGACAAGTATCTTAGCTGCACTTCCAACCGAAAACTGTAACCATGAAAGAGGAGTGAAAAAGAAGAAAAGAAGAGGTCAGACAGCACAGACAGCAAAAGAGCTCTGCAGGCTGGCACCAGTTAACATTTTGCTTTTATTGTTTTTAAATATGACCTCAGGCGCGGTTTTTTTCTTTTTTTTTTTTTTGAGCTCATCCCTGTCTTAGCATATTCTCTTGTCAGAGCATGAAGTACAAATGATCTGTATCCCAATGAAATTTGCATGTGATGAATACGTGCTCAGAAATATTCCAGATCTGGAAGACTGATGTAATTTTAAGATTTTAATAATCATAACTCAATTTTATTGACTTGTACATCTGTGAGGAAATTGATTAACTTTTAAATATAGCATATCCTTGGGGGGAAAAATTGTGTTACAGATCAAAAAAAAATTTTCATTTGGAGCTTCCAGCCACGATGGAGTGGTAGTGAAATTAATGAGAGTGAAGTCAAACAGTAGCAACATGAAGTGAATTTTGGCTTTAATTCTGATAATGTACTTCAGAAACTCTTGAAGTCTATATCTCAATCCTATGAATGACTAGTTCTTTTCAAAAAGGACAAACTTAGAAGTCTTAGACTGAAGACTTCCCTAAGTATAATGTGGATAGCACCACAAGACAACATACCATTATTTCTCTAAAGAAAAAAAAAGTCAAGTTTAAATATCAGTTTCCATTATGCTTCATTCATTATATACCTAATAACACCTAGGTGATTAAAAATTTATTAAACTCATACCACATATTACTAAAAATTTAATTATACATATAAAATTAAAAGGCTATTTCCAACTAACACATAATATCAGTATAAACAAACAGAATAGAAACACCGTTCTACAAAAAATAATTTTTTGAATTTAAACCCTTGAATAATGTACCAACAGTGGAGAGTACCGAAAGATAACTAACAAAAAAATAAGTCAGGCTTATAAAACCTTTTTTGGGGGGATGAAGAGGGCCTATTATAGTAATGTACAAGATGAAGCTAACCAAATTTGAGAATGTGTTACACCAGAGAATGTACAAAACAACAAACAGTCCCTGTTCAGTAACACACAATTTGAAAAGAATGGCTATTGAAAATATAAAATACTGTTCCCAAAATATTCACGGCAGGTCAGTGGCAAAGGCAACAACTGCCCAAAGATGCCTGAACACAAGCTCAGCATTGTTTGCAAGGACCACCCTTCACACATCAAACACTGCTGCAGGAGATAGTCCACAACAAAATCATGTTTTAGGCTTCTTTTATGCTTCTGTGTTTCATCAGCAAATATGGCCTTTATGGTGGTCACAGGCCTTCTCTGAAGGAAATTTGTACCAATTCTACTTGCTGTATTTGAGTAACATAAATCACTGTAATTACTAAGAGGAAATAATAGTTTTGTATTTATTACTCAGGACAATACCTTAACTCCAACTGTACACCACTGCAGAGATACTTCATTATAGTTCCTGATATTCCACAGATAATACAGATTGT
The DNA here is from genome assembly GCA_033556795.1 of Tapera naevia. Classification (NCBI taxonomy): domain Eukaryota; kingdom Metazoa; phylum Chordata; class Aves; order Cuculiformes; family Neomorphidae; genus Tapera; species Tapera naevia. The sequence goes on along the minus strand of JAUMJJ010000172.1, from coordinate 6,527,150 downwards.
GCCATTGCAGTTTATGGCATTAGTAGCACTTATATTGTGCCACAATCATGTCCTCAGGTGAAAAACAAGAGCAGGTCTTGCAGCATTTGTATAAATACCTTTCAGCTGTGAAAATACAGCTTAGGATCACAGTTCATCAGAACAGTCAAGTCAGACACTTTCACAAATAGTGAATCACCCATTTTCATACTGTAAATTTTCACCACTCAAATCTGAACCATTTTGGAAGACATATTACGAGTTTTTTTGTCCAAGATAAATATGAATGAAAGTGAAGATAAAAATTAATTTAAGAGTTAAGTTTCACAAATTGGATCTGAATTATTCTACCAGTCTCATAATTTTGTGAGTTAAGTTGTTCTCTACAGGACAATCAAGTTAGATAAATAAATCCTTTCTGCTGGTACCATGTGAAAATTGCACATATATGTGGGCAGCAGTATGACTGTAAGAGAATTACTTATGTTTTGATTAACTTTGTGTTATGTCAATGATTCTCTTAACAAATCTTACACTCTTCTACAATGGTGGGGTGGGTGTGGAAAGAAAGAAACTGTTAATCATGTCAATGTTGCACAGAGAAATAATTGATTCAACCAGTAAGTACCCTTTAGAATAACCACACCTAAGATGATTTCTGGGTGAAAACATGCCTGAATTTTTATTAAGATTCTAAATAGGGATTTTGTGAATTAGTGTGAAATAATTTCTGAGTTCTGAAATTACAAAAGTATGGTTGCAATTATACATAATTCTGCTCAAAAATGCACTACTGCTGCATGTAAGCAAAATTTCCAAATACTAACCATACTAACATTGTGGGGTTTGTTTTTTTTTTTTAAAAACAGATACACTTAAGATACAAAATTTCTTCAAAGTTTTTATGTGATGATAGTTCAATATTTTAAATACACCATGCTAGCAAGTTGATAATGCTGAACTGTGCTGAAAATTACATAAGATATTACTTTACGAGTAATTCTTCGAAAAATGCTAAAAGGCAGTCAGGCATGTAAAAAGTGAGAACAAAACACAAAGCAGAAAAGTTTAACTTTATTAATTAACTTTATCAATTAGATCTTTTCCAAAGGTTACAACTTTCCTGAGCTGAAATAAGGGTCTAATTAAGCTGGCTGTAATAAAGATGACTAAGCTTCATGACAAATGGCAAATCTGTTATATCCCTTTTCATCTAACCACAATGACAAAAAGAAAAGATGACAAATTGTGGGAGGAAACCCTTTCTGGTTTCATTACCAGTTACCAGTTTCTTTGAGAATTTTGAAATCAGTGCCCTGTTCTTTAATTTACTAATGCACGCTGGAATTAGATCAATAACTGAAAATTGCTACAGAACTTCTTGTATGTTACTTTTCTGACAAATTCTGTTATTCAAGGTTACTCTTACAATTATATTTTCCTTGTCAGAAGGCACAGGTACAGGGGCCTACTTTCAAAAATCCTTTTTTTTCCTGGCCTGTTGGTGTCAACAAGTATCATGAAGTGTAAAGAGATAGTTGGCGAAATGGTCACAACGCGTGACGTTTCTGTAACTGAGATAGCATTTCCAGTATTGCACAAGATTCCCATTTAAACCCATGTTTATTTGGCACGTATTAGAAATGGGCTACACGCCATCTTCACAGATGGCTCTAAGTGCTCACCACTGAACTATCATGTAGCCTAAGAAGTGTGAGAGTCAAGGGCAGGGTTTCTTATATGAGAACATTCACATGTTGTCACGTTTAAGTCATCTGCCATTGTAATTTTGCTGTGAGCTAAATTAACCTTCAAAGTGTGAAACTAAATTTTGCAGATAGGTAAAGGAAAACTTGTTAGTGACCTACAAGGACAGAACATTAATTCAAACGCCTTGAGCATTATTCTGCATACAGCTCACTTGCCCTTCAAAGTTTTTAGAGGTAAATACTACCCTACTTTACAGACAAAAAAAATCAGTTCCATGGTATTTCCAAACAGGTAATGCAATCTACTGAGAATCTAGGAATTAGAAATTAGCAGATATTGTTTACCTCCTGCTCTAGAGGCAAGAGATTTATCTCAGTCTCCAGCTGACTGGTATGCAAGTCATGCTGCAAAGAATTGAGCCTTTTCAATGCTTCCAACAGCTGCTTGTCAAACCCAATCTGTCTGCAGAAAACAATCCCCATTAATATTTCCTGAGACTTTTAAACATGATTCTCCTAAGGTTTCTATGAACGGAGCTGCATGCTGACAGGCACTGAGTAGGACTGACAGAATCAGAAAACACCCCACCTAGTTTATTTACATAAAAATATTGTAGCATTTGAGTACCTGTATATCAAGGTCAATTTAATTCCTGAGATATATTTAAAAAATTATGTTCACTAATGACAAAACACGAAATGAGACTTTTTCAAGTTTATTTTATATAATAGTGTATTAGAAGAAGGAAAGAAAAGGAAGGTAGGAAGGCATATTATTTGTATGAAGAGTTTGCCTATGCAGTAAAATCTGTTAATGAGACGTTTAAGCTTTCTGCTGTTACTGGTATGTTAGTGATCTCAGAGAAATTGTGAAAATGTTTGTGCCTCTCTATCCCTATCTGCAGAACTGAGACAGCAATGCTGGCCTCCCCAGTAAAGCACTTCTCAACAGTAGTTCTGAAATGCACTGTGCCATAGTCACATATTACAAACATATCATGCAAAGAGTGTAGGCACATGTAAAACAGTACTGAGGATCTCTTTGACCAATACCACTGCCAAACAAGAGAAAAACAGAAAATCTCTTTCCATTTCTGCAGCTTGTACCATGCTAGCTTCTTTAAAACAAACATTTAGACAGTGTTGCACTGCATTCTTGTTGAAAAGAACTGATATTTGTCAATTTAGAATGTCTGGTTTAGGAAGAAGGACTTTGCCCACCGTCTTGATTCATACACTCAAAGTAATGACGGTTTATTGACTTTGATTCCGGTGATGTCTGATGAAAACCAAATACTTCCTTGGGACAGAAAGAAGTCAGACTTCAAGGTCACATTGAATGACTGGAAGATACTGCACAATGACTAATATATTTATAAATACTGGGCATTTGATAGCAGTTTTCCTAGAATTAAGAAGTGTGGTAGTTTTTCATTACAAGAGATATCACTTATGATTTTGAGATTTAAAATTTAAGACAAAAATCTTCTGAAAGGTCACCAGTGATCTTTCATAATTTTCCCCAGTCTGTTCATGCATGATTTGTGAACTTATCAAGATTCCCATGTATGAACTTCTAATAAAGGGCCAATTAGTTTACACAAGTAATTTCTGCTTTCCAATTACCTGATTTCCTTTGAGAACTTCATCTCATTGTTGCTGCAATGCAAATCGATACCAAAAATCCTAATTTCTTCCTCTTCTCTCTCTTTTCTTCTCTTTAGCAAAACAAATTTTTCCAATATTAGTTTTCATAAACTGTGAAAATTAATGCTAGTTTCCTAAACTGTGCAAATGGGACAACTGCTACTATTTCATCTCAGCTACTTATTTCACCTGAGACAACTTGATGGGAGTAAGCCATTGCCATTTCTGCAATGGCAACAAAACTTTAATACAACTAGTGAAATTTATTATGCAGAAAAAAAATAACTCCAAATGATTATCAGGGTATCAAAACTCATGAAATGGGCTTTCTCTTTGGAGTCTATCTATGACCCTTCTACTTAGAGGTCATGAAATCTCAAAACTTCCGCTTTTTCCATTTCAGGAAGAAAATATTTTTTTCCTAGATACTTAAAAATCTTGATGATTGAAGTTTTTACCATGTTCAACCAGAAACTGGTGCAAATATAAATACTTAAATTTTCCAACAGGTTGTATACACATATTTCCGTTTACAATTATTATAATATTTACCTAGAATTTGTTCTAGACAGTGGAAATACATGTGCCCTATTTTAAAGAAAGAAGGATGATAAACAGTCAGTTGTCAGGCCATTGCCAGCATTTGTGAAAAGTGAGGGTGCGTGAGGCAGAGTGCAAGTCAATGTTCCTTTTGAAGATGGCAATTTGAACCAAGCAACAAGCTATTAGTACTTCAGTGGCACTTTCAGTACTCCAGTAGCATCAAAGTTTTCCTAATACTGTGTTTGCCACATTGCAAAAAAGTCTCAAAGCAAAACAACCTCTCACACAAAATGAAATCTCTTCTTCAAGACCAGTGCAGGGTTTGGAAAATGGAACAGTGAAATGAATGGATTTTTTAATGACAATGTCTTACATTTTTTATTCTAATGGTTTTCAGGTAAGTTTTCAAGCTCCAGCACTGACTGAATTGCACCTTTACTGCATTTTAAAAAATGAATGTTTGCCTTAACATAACTGTTAAAACTTTTTCCTCTTGTCATTGATCTGCACTGCCTAAAATCTCAGTTAACAGCTACCCTCTACCACTTAGGGAGCTGTAGTGCCGTGGTTCTATATACATGACTGTAAAGTGCTTCCCGAAAACTGCTGCTCAAGTGCAATACATCATTGCTACAAAATACTTGGCTTAATTGAGATATGGTGAACTGGGACTGTCATTTTATTAGGAAGTTCCAAGAAACTGGTTCAGCTAATGGTATAGAATAGCAGTAAGTGTTACTGAAACACAACGCTATTAGCACGAAATCAGTGTAATGGGGATGATTTTTGCATAGCATTAAGTGGTGTTTAATGAAGTGATAAATAGAAATCAATTGTTAACCCTCATCCTTTAACATACGAATTGTCAAATGCGTAATTAAAGGGTAGACATTGACTTGAACACAGTTAGGTAGCACTCGAGTACAGTTGGCTTCAGGAGACCTCAAACCAAACAGTCCCACAAAAGAATCACAAAAGCAAGTCAGAATGATTACCGATCAGTTAACCAAAATTAAGACTTTCTTCTACCAGCAAAAATAGCTGTCTAAATGAAAGCAGTAAGCAAGCTACCTACTTAATACTCATAAAGACAGTTGTGATTTAATGGTATTTTACAACCTAGAATATGTGAGTAGAAATGCTAGCATCAGGCATGCACACGTACATGTTCGCATGTAAACCTTATTCAAATGTGCAGACTTCTACCATCAAAGTAGAAAGTCATGTACCTTTGATTTCCTATGCCACACATAGATTTCACTCTTTGAAATAATTTCTCACATTATTATAAAAAATAAGTAAAATCATTCCTGACAGTGAACGTCAGACATAACTGTAGTGAAGTGCTACAACACAAAAAATGGTATTAGCATTCCTAAAAGAAATGCCATATTTGTCCATAGTCCACATTAATATTTTTCAATGGTATTGTTACCACAGAAACATGCATGAGTAATCCTGTGTCATACATCCATTCATCATCTCCAGTCAACTGAGTCAATATGACTTTGGAACAGATGAAGCCTGCTCTGTGGGTCAAATCATTAATCAGTCTTGCCAAGTTGTTCCTTTTTTTTTCAGTAGCAAACCAAACCCTAGACACCAGTTTTGTAAAGTACACCCAAGGGGGCATCATAAGCATGAAAATTTAAAAACTTATTGAATGTAAGCAATATATAATAGTAAAATAAGATACAGTACAGATACAGCAGAAAGAAACTAGAGTACCATAATAAGAAATGTGACTTTTAACAATATTTAATACTAACTTCTGTGAAATATGATTTATCTGGGCTGGTTCATGTGAGAGTTTCATAAATAAAACCTTTTTTAATATATATTTCCCCCTCCCACCTCCATATATTGACTTCTCACCCTACCTAATGATTTTCAAACAGTTCTTAGAGCTACAGGCTTGTGTCTGAATTTGTTTTACATTTGCTCTAACTAAAACCAGTTTTTACTAACTTTATAGGTCATTCCAAAATTTTTTGGGAGGGGGAGAGAGGGGGGCAGAGATAAAGAGATATTTCTACATTTTATTTTCTAAAAACACAAAAAAACCTAGGTACTTTTCTCAGAGGAATCACGATCCAGTACAGGACAATGACAAAAGTCATAAATGCAAATACAAAAGAGACAAAGTGTTGATGCCGATGCTCATAAGGAACTAGACAAAAATTTATTCAGATACCCCAGGTGTCAGTCTGTTTTAAGGTGGTTTGCTCCTCTGTTTCATTCTCCCATCCCTCCCAAAGGAATAATTTGTTTTGAACTCAGCTTTAAAATTCAGATTAATGGAAAATCAAAGTAAAAGAATAATTTGTGAAAGGTCTATCTCTAACACAAAACACAGGTAAGGAGATCAAGGGAAAAAGCAGATGAATGTGTGTTTTTGAAAGTATCCATAAGGAGACTAGCCTGCAAATCCAAGATCAAAAGAGAAAGCTAGGAGCCACCTCTACGTTAGACATCAGTCTTTTTTCGAAGTGCAAACTTTCCTGAATATGACAGGGTTTTGTTAAAATTGTTTTGGAGTTAACATATTAATGAAGTTTAACCATGCAGATTAACAGCAAGACCACTTACATGAGAAAGAAATACTTCTGTAAAGTAACCATTTACTACTCTATCAGCAGTACCCTTCTGTTAGGTAGAAAGGAAGAGGACAAAGAAATGTAGTTGTCTACAGATTTTTTCTAGAGTACTCTGCCTAACATGCACACTGGGTTAATATACAATCATAGTATCTATCCCTTCTATCTGATGTTTAGCCTGAAAACTGGGAGAGTAAGTTTGGGAAATAAGTTTTGCTGTGTCTCTGCAACCTCCCCTTCCCACATTCTCCAGAGAACAAAGAAATAAGGAATTATAAAAACAATTATGAAATCCTCTATTGCAATATTTTGGCTATATCTCATGAAACATAAAAACATGGCTCCTTTGATAGTCTTACCAGCAGTTATTAATGTACTCGTTTTGGGACAGAAAAATCTGTTTAGTGAAACAGATTTTATGTTCGAATATGATGCTAAAATTGAGAGCATCTACAAACATTCATTGAGAACTTATACTTCACAACACTGAGGCAAAGCACTTTGCAAATAGTGATTTTTAAAAAACGGTATTCCTCATGCCTATAATTACAAGAAATTGCATGTATTAAATTCCTCTCTGGATCTTCAAAATAACATTGCACATACATGTTATCTTTTGGAGTCTATATAAAATGACAACCCATATACAGTGAACAACTACCAAGGGCTACTATATTTTTCTTACTAACTTTTTTTATACTCTTTCTCCAAGAATTCACTAATGACCACAAGGTGTTGATCCCGAAATTTGGTCTGGGCTGTACAAGCTCCAGAAACAGTCAAAACTCACAAGACATTAGAGCAAACAGCCACTTTGGAGCTCGTGGGGGAAAACTCCACTACTTGTTGGATTCAAATATCACATATTTTCCAAAGAAGTCTACTTCATGTAAGTTCAAGTTCACTGCTGTGCATATAATGAATATGTATTTCTGTATTTGGGGTGATTGTCCAAATTAGACCATTCATCAAGGGTCATCTGTCACTGTGCAGGATTAGAGGGGAAGTAATAAGAGGCAGCAGCTTCATTATTCTGTGTTACAGGAGAAAGCAAGTAGGATGGAGATATACAGGAAGAAATTTATTCTGTGCTATTGTGCCAAGAGAGAAAGCTTATCAGGCAATTTCATAGGAAATCAGTCCCAGTGCACCATTTAATAGATTAGAAGCCTTTGTGTAAAATAGCATTCAATCTAACTGTGGGTGCCAGGCTTAAAATCGAACAGGCAATTACACACATCTATTCAGAAATAAATTATTCCGATTGCTTGAAAGTACCTATAAGAAAGTATGCTTCGTGGAACTTAAAGAAATTAATAAAACCCAAAAGATTAATGGAAACTTCAGAAAAACCAGAGAACTTATTTTGTACTGTGAATTTTTACAGGGACTAGTTCATTTTTCCTCAAGTTGGTTGGTCTGACAGTAGACATAATTTAGAACTAAATAATGGAAGTGGTATCAGGTCACCACTGATTTCAAACTTAAACAGAAATTATATTATAATTGGCACAGGATGATACTAACGTAATTCTATCAGAAATTCTCTTATAGGCTTGTCACTGCCAAGACAACCCTTCACTCCATGCACAATAGGAAAAAAGGAATTGCAAAAAGACATAACAGACCTCCAGTTGTTACTAATATTGAAGCCTTCTGGTCAAACAACATTTTCAAAACCTACCTGCTCTAAATGCTGCGAAAAATGCTTTCTAAATCATTCCACCTTATGGTGGACTTTTCTAGAAGTGCTATTTAGTTCCCTCCAAGAAGCAGTAACAAAAATGGTTTTAGTTGGTGGGGTTTTTTTTTGTTTTAACAATGGAGGGGAGAGAGACAATCATTCTGATCTCCTGAAATAGAGAACAGTTGCTGTGCTTTGGACAGAGTTCCACTGTTGCTTTTGTAAATGTACTAATGAGCCATTGTCACACCGGTGCCAACCTGGCATTAGCAGTCACCATAAATTTACTGTAAGAATACTGCTGTTTGTAATTAGCTCTTCATTACACAATCAGGCTGATTTAGAGAAGCTCTCATATGATTTGCTCAGCAAATGAAGCAATATAATTACACCTCACTTGAAATCAACAAATTAGACTGCTGTTTGCAATTGGCTGTATTATGTGCTGTTAGCATTCTAGCAATTGCAGGCCTGTTGCGGCCTTTACCACTTACATAAAGTAAGCATAATTAAAGTACTGAATATTTTTGAATTTTCAAGATTAGCTACATAATAGTCGCAATTCTTTGCAATTAAAAAAGAAGCCAAGATTTACGCACCACAAATGCTCCATAAGCTTAAGTTGCAATGCTGATAACACTTAAAGATACATATAGAAATCAGCTAAAAATTACAGTGAAGAAAGTTAAAGGGGCCAACATCCGCTTTGTCGTGATTTATTTTGCAGTCAGCACTGAAGACTAAAGTTTATACAGATCAAGAGGAGTAAGGAGTTTTTAGCTATGTCTTTGCTTTGCATATCCTTAACAAAAGTAACCATAACAATCTTTGCTTTTTAAATTTTATAAAACATTTCTGAAATGTTTCTCTTTTCCAGGTACATGGTTTTACGTCAATCTCCTGGATGAGCAAGAGCAACAGACAACTAATTCAACTGTTTGAATGCCACAAAGAAGCTTAAATGGAAATGGTTAACCAACAGGAGTTCTTCCCTTACACGATCACTTGGGGCCAGGCAGTAACACGAGTGTAACACGCAGTGCTGGTGTATATTCAGTTGTTTATTACAAAGACATTAACATCAAGAAGTAAAAATATAACAACAAATGTTAGGAAGAGGAGATTGTGCAAAAAACCCACTTGTAGACCGTCTGCTTAGGAGGGACATTCAAGTATAATTATTTATATTATGCTACTCTAATGGATCAGATAGAAATCCGAATGTCTTGAAGATACTGTAGTGGCTGAAGCTGAAGAGGCAAACATCATAACAAGTCCAATATTTGCTATTAAGAACCATCTTTGGCAAGACTTTACCAGTAACCCTCATTTACAAGTAGGGTTACTAAATGCTGTGGGTTTGGTGTTCTTTTGGCTTGCCAGAAGAAATGTCAAGAGGCTCAATACTTAAAAGACCTTATACATATACAGTCTACTTGAAAAAATCCCAAAACCAATTATAAAGACCGGTAGTCATTTGTGTTGCTGAGCAGCACTAAACTGTTCATTTTTGATTTAGATTAAAAACAAGACCATGGCAAGTCACCTATCAGTAGAAATGGACAGCTCAATTCTCTCAGTATTTGGCAATCTAGCTTGCAATAGTGCAGAGAAGTTTCCTTTGTTATGCTGGGGTTTATTTGTTAGTTTGTTTATTTTGGCAGACAGTAAATAAGGACTAACATTTCAGGTCTGATTGGGGAAAAACAATACTGTGCTACAGATTAAATGATAACAATTGTAACAATGACTGTGATATGCTAATGGACATTGGAAAGATTGGTAGGTAGGAAACATTACAAAATCAAATGACTTCGTTATAAACACAATTTCAAAGACTTATTTTCTGACATTAGGTGTAACTGCCATATGTTAGTACACAGTGTAGAAGACAACATGAAGAGAAACGAGTTTTTAGTTGATCCTGAGCAATACTCAAGATACAGTTTCAATAATTTAATGCAATTTCAATATAGATATTTAAAGTCCCTATTTTCTACATTTTCGCAGAAGATTGAAATAAGATAGTCAAAGAGGAACTACATCAAAATAAGAAAGTTCAGGAAGAGAATGTTAAGCGGAGCATCTTAAAAGGGTAAAAAGCATCCCTGACGCATGAGGGATTTTTGGTTTTGGTAGTCTTTGTTCTATTTGAAACTAAATACATTTCAGTCTCAGACCAATGAATGCACAACAAATTAAAAAAAATGAATAATGAGAAGTTAACCTGGTTGAAAGTGAAGTATCAAAGCCTGTTGAAAAGTATAATTATATTCTCGTCAAATCTAAATCATTAAAAGACCTCATTGCTGAAAAATTGAGTGTCCTACCTCAAGAAGATAGTAAAAAAAAATGTTGAAGAACAGTTTGCAAACAAACATACGCCTAACAAATTATTTTCCAAAAGGACTATTGTATAAAAGCAGTCAGAAAGACGGGACAACAGCAAAAAATTATGCAACTTATATGGCATCTGCATCCACTGGAGAAGAGTTTGTGGTGATTTTCACATTAAAACTTCTACTTACTACAAATACAGTGGAAAATCTGTATCAAAAAATCATTAGTAGAAAAAACTTTCAAATACAACCAGTATCCAAATGTCAGAAGCAGAGGATATTGCACTTGGAGTTTAGGGAACCTTAGAATGAAAGGGGTAAATTGCAGCTGCAGCACATGGACCATCACTTAGCATTTTGACAGTAAAGAAAGAGTAGGCAGCAAATATAGCCTCAACATTTGACGAGAGTGTGTTTGCAGGATCTGGGAAACTACAGCTCCTCAAGTCTGATACCAGCATCAAGATAACTAATAGAAAGTACAAGAAACTACAGAATTTATGTGCATATGGATAATATAACATCCTACATAATGCGTTGTTTTTACAAAACATAAAAGAGAAATCAACTAAAATGCCAGAGAGGGAAAATTCTTTTCATGAAAGAATTAATGCCTAATCCCAAGATTAATGGCAGGCAGATTGCTGTTTTTTATATCAGAGGGAAGGCAACAACTGGAATTTCACAGACACCTATTTAAGACCGCTGTTCGACTTACTAATATATGATGCAAAGAAGAGTTAATAGAGACACAACATTTTTTGGTTGCCAATATGCACTTTCCAGGCTAGTAAAAAAGACTGTAAATTATTCCACCAATAACTGGATGGCAGATGAATTCCAATGTAGATAAACAACAAATTTCTCACAAGGGAAAGAAAAGTCTAACTTCAAATACATGGGATGGACTTTCAGTTGACTACTACTATGCAGAAAAGAAAATATTGCTACTAGATATAAATAGACATCTTGGTGGAAATGACAGCTCAATATTCACTAGTGAACAAAATAAGAAATAGGACACAAAGAAAATATAAAACCTCTTCATGCCACTCAAAACTTCTTGTGTGCCTGGATCTTCAGTATTATCTACAGGTTGCGTTCTCTGCAATCGCACAAGATACAGCACAGACAGAAAGAATGAAAGAAAGACTAAAAGAGATGGCAGAAAACAAATTCAAACAAGAACGACAGGAATTGTAGACAGACGGAGTTTGCAGTGTAGCAAAGAGGCAACTGAAGACTAACGGGAACCCTTATGTGTGAAGTCATGAATGATGAAGGAAATGTAGAGATAACCCGGCTTTTGTTTACTGATTCTTCTTATGTTATACAAGAACCAAATCAAAGCAAATGCAAATGAACTGAACAGGTACTTGTTCTACACTATATACATTTAAAGACAGAACTTAGTGCCACAAAGCATTGTTCAAAAGTATTACAGAAATTCCTGGAAGCAAAAACCACTAAGTTCTAAAAGGAAAGAAGTTAGTACTTCTGCCTCAAATAGTTCCTAAGCCACAGAGAGCTGAAAAGTTTTATTTTTCATGTAGCTATCGCTACTTTTTTGACCTATTTTACTCTTTCCCTAGTATATGTTATTGAGGGGGAGGTGGTGGTGCTAGGGGGGACAACAGCATATGGAGCATTGCTGTGTCCCTGTACAGTAACCTTTCTATTCCACAAGTACTAAGAATTTAACTGTGTCCCAGTCACCCAGCAAGCACTTTAATGTTAGTCAGCTCAACAGGAAAAATAGAACGAGAGACTGTCTGAAGATTGTTGATTTTCTGTGGATAATCAAAAGGGGACAGTGTAGATTTTGTAGGATTTCCAGATACTTCAGAATAACTGAAAGATCAACAGTGAGTAATAATACTTTTTCCTACCTATATATTTGGTTGGTACTCCTGTCTTTATAGATTTTACAAATTTTCGATTAGATGATCACAATAAAAGCCGAATTGAACAATGCAGCTAGCACTGAATAAAGTTTCATTTATAACAGCATTTTACTGTAAAGACTACAGTGTTAGTTTAGGGTCTCAGGTGTCTGACAATATACTTTGAGCAAAATTCAAGTTTTGAGTATACTGCACAGATTGGTACAAAATATATGGAACTGCTGACTTTGGCAGTGTGATAAAAGGACCATTTTTGGCAAAAAAGAATTTAGAAAAGTTGAGAAGACTGCTATAATGATGATCACGACGTAAGATTATGCTGTTAATATTACACTGAGTAGTCATTATTAGACAGTGGTTAATGAGAAACTATTCTTTTTGTCTCAATAGCATTCAGACATTTTATTCTAGGTAGTTTTAAAGATATACATATTACTTTACTGTGTGATCTACACTGTTTAAAAATCAATATTTGTATTTGCTGTTTTTGAATGATTTTAGCAAATATAACAGCTCTTGATAAATTCACTTCACTGCAATGAAGTTGCCATTACATTCCCCAAGCATTTTAGAGTATTTTAAACTCCTAATGTGAAAAAGAATCAACTTATTACCTCTATTAGAGTATGCTTTCTGTAAAGCCCATCTGTAATAATAGTGATTTCCTGATGAAACTTGCCTTAATAAAGTGCTTAAGCATTTCATATAAGCAGTGGGCTACTAAAGGTGTTCTGTAAAAGTACAGCCTAGTGACTTCTACCAGGAATCTTTAAGAAGTTACTTAGAACAATAATACACCAGTAGAGTATCCGCAGTGCAAAACTTTCAGCTGTGATTAGGCAATCCACACAGACCTGGGAGATATTAAATGTGTGTATTTGCAAACTACCAAAATACAAATAATTGCAATGGGATGACAGAGGGGTCATTTATTTTGCTTTCAATTAGAACTCAAAACATGCAGATTAGCAGACATGATAAAGTACTTCAAAATCAACTAAGATGACATACTAGACTTGTTTAATAGATACATACACATATATAAACAGCTACACAAAGAAAATCATTATAAAGCTCAATAAAGATATGGCTACCTTCACAACCAAAAATAATTTTAAAAACTATAAAAAACATCTGTGGGGATGCAATCCTAACATACCTCTTTTTAAAGAGTACAGTTTGCTGCCTACAGATTTGGTTTATGCCTCAATAAATATGGCAGCAAATAGAAACATAAATGGTGTAAATGGACCCGGGGAAGTGAAAAGGATAGCAAAAATGTTACAGCATTTAGAGCTATATTGTAAAAATAGAAGTGTATATTGTCCCAAAAATGCTGTCTATAGAAGTAGTAGCAAAAATTAAATATACTCGTACACATAAAAATTAAATTAATTAAATTAAATAAATTAAAATTAATCCTGATTTTACATTCTACTATATTCCTTATCAAATACTAAGTTATAACTGAATTTCAGAGCAACTTTATTTTTATGCAACTGCAGTTCTGCTTTGAATAAAGCTGCCTGCTTTTTCCCATTTTTTTATGGGTAAGTTTACCAAGAAGGTTTAAGTTGGTTTTGTTTTTCACAAATACAGAAGCTTCTCTTAGTTGTTCTGCAAAACATCACCAACTTGCTACTATGTTTCCATTCCTTATCTCTCCCAATTTCACATCAGAAATAAAGTAATTCTTTCCCAGTTTCTTATCATAAAGTAATTTACATTAACACTTTTGGCTGCCACAGCACAAACAAAACCATTAACCAGGGAGAGAGGTGGCAGGATGCTTTAATATACACTACTGGTTTTCATCTCCCAAAATGAAATTTGACTCATGTTTCATAAAGTTGGTTGTCTGGGTTGCTACAATTAATCCTAGGAAATGACAAGACAAAATCAGCAACATTCACAAATCTTACTAAGGAGTCCAGGAATTAAAATCTGTACATAGCTAAATGGGGAATTAATTGCAATTGAATGAAGTTTCCAAACCATGATCCAATTCTAACAAAAGTGCTTTAACAAATATGAGTCCAGTGCTGTGCACATCGACATTCACCCTCTAAAAGGAAACTTCAAGAGCAGAGCTAAAACCATGTGATTAACAGTGCACATTAGCATGAAACAGGAACAGGTAACTGCTTTAAACAATCATTTACTACTTGCAATGCCATAGTTTTTAGAATATATAGTGTTAGAAAATTTTGCAAGCTATTTCTGTGGAAAATTATATGCATTTCCCAGAAGGTTCCACCTGTCACACAAAATGAAAAAGGAATTAAATAATTCACGAACAGAAAAAGCATAACTGCCTCATATAACGGCACGCTCCATTCAGACTAAAGCATTCTTTAATATTCAAGCCATTACTACTGATTAAAAGACAGAATTAATAATAATTATTTGTGAGGCAACATATTTCTTAACATTTTTATGTGCTTTGAAGTAATTCCTAAATGTATCAGTTGAGATGAGGACCATGCTATGTTTGTCTCCGTAGACATATGCAGATACAAAACACCCTCAAAAATACTTCTTGCCTCAGAGAGTCTGCAGCTGACTGCAGAACGAGAAAAATAATAACTGAAGAAACTTAGCTCTAAAGGCGCCACTGGCATTTATTTATTTTCTTTTTTTTTTACCTTACTGTTGCAATATTGACATCTATCTATTTACTTGACATTTGTATGCATCTAAAAACTTCTCGGAGAAGCATTAAAAACATAGTCTCAAGGATAGTTGTGTCGTGATTTCTGATATGACCAAAGCAAAATGAATACAGATACTGTGCTGTAAGTTTTAGTAGATAATTTCTTAAGAAATATTAAAGGGCAAATTTGAGTTAATGCCTAGCATTATGATCAATTCTGAGAGATCAGAGCAATCAGGCTTAGCCAAGCCAGAAGGCAGCCAAGACAACTTTGCCCGTACACATGCTGAATTCAGGCTCCTGTTTTCCTATGCTCCCTGCTTAGCTGTCACAATACCTGTGCAAACACAAGTTGAAGACTGTCTTTTCACCTGTAGCACTACTGCAGAAGTGTTAAGTAACAGATAGGAGTGGAAAAGCATAAAATCTTATTTTATTCAGAAATCTAATTTCTTCTCCTATGTAGGCTGGCCAGGTCAGAAGCCTCCAGCACTTCATTTTCACATATAACATTGTAACATCATTACAAAGTTGGAGGTTTTTTTTCCTTAAGAAAACAAAACCCAAATGAGATCCTTGGAGAGAAGTACAAAGGTTTAGAAATTGTGCAGAGAACAATCTTTTTTTCACTTCCTTTCCTGAAAGTTAACAGCAAAATACTCCAGTGTCTGAAAGGCTAAAATCAACATTCACCTCACAAGGTCAAACAGATTGTTCATGATGATCCATCTAGGAGCACTCTCCAGATGTGTGACCACATTTAAAGCAGAAATTATTCTTGATTTGCAACCTACAAGGCTGGTAGATGCCTGATGGATAAGAAATATGTGTATAGTTTCTTGTTCAGTATTTAAAATAGCAACACACTACAAATTACAGTATACTTTATACAACATGATACATCATTAATATAATTAATTGCTATGAAAGTATCTGCTTTAAAAGTTAAGATGATGTTTTAAGTAACCATAATGGTCAGATATGAAAGTTGCTATTTATTATGTCTTTTTGTCCTTTATGTTTTCATTGTCTTTTCTTGCTTCATTCATGACCTACAGACAGCTTAAATCACACCTGACAACCCCGGAGAAAGGCTGTAAAAGCAGCAATTAGGAGCACTGAAAACACCCAAATAATTTATTGCCACCCTGGGAGCAATTTGTGTCTGCTACTAAAAACCACTCTAGTCCATCACATCACAAGACAGTCCCAGACCAAGCCGTCTCTCAATACCAAGAAAGAAAAGCAGGGAAGCGCTGACAAGGAGGGGAGAAATGAGCAGAGGCTGTGGTAAAGCCCTTGGTTGAGGTACTGGGAAAAAGGGGAGCATTCAGAGTAAATGGTCCCCTTCTTTCTACCACAGATAACTCCTTCCTGTCCATCTCTGCCACCTTTGTTTTGTATTCTGGATGCAATGCGCACTTTTTCAGGAAAAAACAAGCAGAGTTAAAAAGTTTTCCATAATGAGTGAGGAAACATTGAGACAACGATAACTGGTTTTAAGCATCAAGTGCACCAAGAGGAAGTCCTCTCATTTATTTACTTACTTTATAACATAAGTTATGCTATGCTACTGTATTGGTATAGTCACTAATATCCTGAAGCATCTCTCTTTTGTAACATTTACTTTACAGACAAAATTAAACTGACAGTTAAATAATTTATCCTATTAAAACCGATTTCAGTGCTCAACTACTGTTTTATGACAAAAAACTTTACTATTTTAACCCTTTGGACATAACTTACTTTTTAATAATTTATCAAATTGTTTTCAAACCTGACTTTCATGCTGAGGCTGGACATAATCTGAAACAGCAAATCATTAATATAATGCCAATAAGGTCAGCCGAGTTACGGAAGAAACTTGCCCTACATAGGTACTGACCTTCCCCTTCAATGTATGGTCAATAAGCCTAACGTGATTCACCTCAGTGTTTATCCTGCATTAAACAATTAAGGAAACCTCTTTAGAAGATAGTATCACTTAAGCGTGGACTGTTTTATTTGGAAAAAAAGCAGTATAAATGCTTTTATACAATATGATACTTACAGAAGTTGCTGTAACAGCAACAGAACGACACTCAAGGTATTGTAAAGGGCAAAGAAAATTTCATTCCTAGATGTCTCAATCTGCAGCATGCAGCCTTAAGAAAAATGGATGCCTTACCTTAATTCCTGCAGTGACCTAACTCAGGCATGCCTGCTCTAAAATATTTTTTGAAGGTCTGCAAACTCTACAGAACTCAGATTAAAACAAAAGCCAAAACTCCAGCAGCCATTAAAACAAAAGGAACAGAGAAATACATGGTCATTCCAGTAATAGTTGTATTCCCAAAATGGCAGGTATTTGGATAGTAATAAAACACAGGCATAAGGGGAAGACTCTAATGTTCGCCAGCAAACTGTGCAATAACAATTTAAACTTTCCTTATTATTCATTGTTTGTATTATGCCACAGGAGTACAGTACGCTTTACACACATCTTGTTTTCATTGCATCCCACAGCCAACAAACATTTGTCTTACTGTTCAAATGTTGGAGTCGTTAATATGTGCTCTGAGGCACCACAAACAGAATGTTTCTATTTCCTCTGTGATAATCTACTGGCAAGGCAAGAGCGCTACTGGAAGGTGTAGAGTTTAAAACAGAAACCAAGCAAACACATACAAATCTTGAGGCC
The DNA here is from genome assembly GCA_033556795.1 of Tapera naevia. NCBI lineage: Eukaryota > Metazoa > Chordata > Aves > Cuculiformes > Neomorphidae > Tapera > Tapera naevia. The sequence goes on along the minus strand of JAUMJJ010000172.1, from coordinate 6,509,415 downwards.
CACCTGAGAATGTTCCCACAGCAAATCTCTTTTTTCCTGCTTCTGTTACGTTAACAATAAGATTGTAATGTAAGATGTTCTGTGTCTGTGGAATATCACTGGATACTAACAGCCGTGATAACTGTTTGGCATGAAGCATCTCAAATGCATAATCTTATCTATTGGATTAGAATTCCAGCTGGCTAGAGATAGTTCTGGGCAAAGTAGTGAATCAGATGCCTTCTCTGGTGTAAAACCACTACACAAAGCAACAGGAATTATAAGGAGACTGTTCAATTAGATGAGATAATATTGGTTTCCCTATTGAAAAGTGATTGGAAAAAGACAAAAATAAAATTAGATTATGACTTTGGCAAAGTGAATTTATTGCATGATAACAAAATACCAGACACACAAGGAAGGCTTCAAAGTTAAGTATGTTAAAACTGAAAACAGGATTAAGGTAAAAAAACCTCTAAGACATTCTCCAATTAAAAATAAATTCTCATATCAGAACTAAAAAGGGATAACTTGAAATATCCAAGGGGAATTCTGAATATCTGTTTCCCAGAAATTATTTATATTTGTCTCTTACTTTAATTTTTGCTCAACTCTTGAGTATGAAGTTTCCATTCTTACTCAAACTCTTCTGCGTCCTAAACCAGCATCAGTCACGGAGCTCAGCTGTACTGATCAGAGAGAAAATATAGTTTATCAAAAGTACCTATTGCTTACAAGCTTTCAGACTAAAAGTAGACAGTTTTGCACACCAGAAGTCCCGCTGATGCAAACAGGAAAACATAATGTAATCAAATGTAAGAATCAGTAAGATGTATTATTCCCTAATTTTGTCTTTGAGTACAAAGATTTTTAATTTGATTGATTGTTTGGTTTTTTTCCCTAAATAAACTTCAGAAGATAGCCACCTAGCACTAAAAACACTCAAAAAACAGAGCAAAAATCATGATGCTGTGTTTGACAACTTTGTATATATCCACACGATGTAATTCACATGAATGATAAATTTAGAATTTAAACGGTAATTTTTATTAGAAAGATATATAACATAAAAGCAACAATACCACCTTAATGCTTTTTGATACTCCACTGTCTAGACAAACTCATATCCAATACTGTCTCACAAATTTATCCAACACAGAAGGAACAAACTTTAGACAGATCCATGTATAGTTGGAAACAAACGTTCCTGTTGCGATGAATACAAAACCAGCACATTTCTTCTTGTTTCCACACAACAAATTCCTCACTTATGTTTCACCCTAAGGTTATTTAATTTTCGCTATCATGGCTAGCATAGATTTTTTTTTTTTGGTTCAATTTTAAAAGGCAACTGTCTACATGAATATTATACTCTCTTGGCTGATTCTTCTAGTTTACTCTTCCTCATACATAATCAATCTACTCTAAGCCTTTCCTTGTAAAACAGGTGATATACCAAGGAAAAACATGCCTTCTGGGACAAAGATTACATCACTGACTTTTTACCTTAACACATCAATCACTCTACTCCAATTCTGCTTGACAACTACTAGTCCCCTAAAGCCATGCAGAAAACCAGCAAAGAATGGCATTTTATATTATCCCAGAGCTACTTCACCAGAGACCCAGAAACGAGCCATTTTGCATCTCTTTGATTTCTCATGGCTTAATCTAAGTATTTTAATTAGCCCCTGCACTTTCTCAGTCTTGCAAAGAAGGAATATTAGATTTGAAGGTCATTATAATCAGTCACATTAATCCATTTCCCTCTGCACTTGCTGTGCTTGGCCAGGTCTGGGTGCCAGCCAGCCAACCACCACTTCCACAAGAAACAGCGAGGCAGCTGTTAACTCCTGGTAAAAGATACTGACCTCAGTCCTTAAGCAACTTAGTTCTATTTAAATATGAAAGAAAACAGAAGGTATCCATTTCAGCATTTTTCAGTTACACCCCTTATGAAGCCGGGTAAAAGTAAGAGTGTTGCTCAAAAAAGCCTTAATGCATTTCTTCACACAGTGTGTTTCTGTAAGTAATTCAAAGGAGACAATTGGCATGTCACAGAAGAGGCATGCTCATTTTAGTAATTTTAGAATAACTTATTCTTTCAAAAAACATACATGTTAAACTTATTTTATACATTGACAAATCAATAAAAGCGTAATTGAATTCAAGAACAACTTCCATAAATCTAATACTACTGGTTTTCCCATGTAATACTTCTAAGAGCAACACAGTTAAAATAATATATATATTTGGCAGCAATCCACAAAGCTATATTTCAACATTCAAAAAGAATCTTTTTACAGCAAGATATTCTTTGAATGATTTAGAAAGCATTATATAATACTTTTCACAACTTTGAATAAAACAGTCAAATAAATGAGCACGCTATTGTCAAACCACCAAAATTGCTCATAGTTCTGGACTTCTTTTTTTTTGAAATATGCCTCTGATAAGGAATACTAAATTTACTACATTGTTTGTTTATATTTACATGTAATACTCAAACAATTGCATTTACACTCATAAACATGTTAGACACATTGTACCAATGGGAATTATATATCACATACTAACCAGAAATTCTAGTGTAACCTTATCATTCCAAGGCTCTGTCTATCTATCTAAAGCAGACAGGAAGAATTGCAGTTATATAATGTATTTATACGTAAATATCATCAGAAAATCTACTTTTACGTTTACAGCAAGTGAGAGATGGCTTTTAGATGTCTGACTGACACCTGATCAGCATCCTACAAAATTGAGAAATACTGCTGATTCATCTTAAAATGCAACCTTATGGAGAAAGATGCATCTCAAAGCTCAGAATAATTGAATCAAAATTATATTTCTGGTCTGACTTGAGTGTTTCTGCTAGTCATCCCTTTTTGCTATGATCTCCCTCTCTGCACTTACTGCAAAACAGACTCTCATTCTTGTCACTCAGCTTCCTCCAGGTTCTGCTGAAAAAGTTCCCTTTCAATACATATTTTTCCAAGAATGACTTTACCACCATCCCTATTCCTTCACCTTTGCTACTGAAACCTAGAATCATTCCGGTTCCCTGGGGTTTCGTAGCCCATTCCATAGCTATTAAGGGGTTTCAGCTTCAAGAACACTTTTTTGTGGCAAAAATCTAAGGTAAGTTAGAAAATCTGTTTCCTGTGATGCTAAAGAATACAACCTGAAGAAGAAGAGTGAAGATAGGAAACAGACCATTTCTGTTTGTCCTCCATTATTCATCTGTTACATCCATGCAGGGATATAACTTTGTTTGCAGAGTTCTGCTACCACATCAAAATACACCTTTATATGACAAGAAGGCATGCACATTTAAATGGCTTTACAGAAACACAATGTAAGGATATATTACCAAAAAACACATGTAAGCACCTGCAATATAACTTACAATAGCAAGAGAGGTTAGACTGGCAGTTAAAAAAATCTACAACATTATAGTTAAAAATTATTTCATACGGACTAGTAAGCAGTTGCAGGACTGAATCCCTGACCTGCCTCATAGCTCACGCTGCTGCTTATGTAATGCAGGAGTGCTCGTGAATTACGAATTTCACATCACAGAGAGACTGTGCCGTGGCCAACACACTGCAAAAGAAGGTGACTCTATCCTGCAGGCCTAGTTAATAGGCAGTTGAAATCAAACATCATCTGCCTGGAGCAAAACTGATTGCAAAACAAACTGAAAACAAAAGTACTACACCACGTGGGTTTTTTTTGAAGGTTTCATAATATAGCATACACTTCACAGTATCACAGTATCACAGTATCACAAGGTTGGAAAGGACCTCTGAGATCATCAGGTCCAACCTATAACCTAACACTAACACCAACACTAACACCAACCATCATCTAGACCATGGCACTCAGTACCTCATCCAGTCTCCCTTTAAACACCTCCAGGGTAGGTGACTCCACCACCTCCCTGGGCAGTGCATTCCAATGGCCAATCACCCTTTCAGTGAAGAATTTTTTCCTCACATCAAGTCTAAACTTTCCCTGACGAAGCTTAAGTCCGTGCCCTCTAGTTCTGCCACTGGTCACCTGAGAGAAGAGACCAACCCCTGCCCGACTACAACCTCCTTTTAGGTAGTTGTAGAGAGCAATGAGGTCTCCCCTGAGCCTCCTCTTCTCCAGACTAAACAGCCCCAATTCCCTCAGTCGCTCCTCATAGGGCTTGTGCTCCAGCCCCCTCACCATCTTTGTTGCCCTCCTCTGAACACATTCCAGTATCCTAACATCTTTCCCATACTGAGGGGCCCAGAACTGGACACAATATTCAAGGTGAGGCCTGACCAGTGCCGAGTACAGGGGGACGATAACTTCTCTGGTCCTGCTTACTACACTATTCCTGATGCAGGCCAGGATGCCATTGGCCTTCTTGGCCACCTGGGCATACTGCTGGCTCATGTTGAGCTTCCTGTCAACCAGCACTCCCAGGTCCTTTTCTACCTGACTACTCTCCAGCCACTCTGTCCCCAGTCTGTAGCTCTGTATGGGATTGTTGTGTCCAAAATGAAGTACCCGACATTTGGACTTATTAAACATCATCCCATTAGAATCGGCCCAGCTCTCCAATCTGTCCAGGTCCCTCTGTAGGGCCATCCTACCCTCGAAAAGATCAACTCTTCCTCCCAGCTTGGTATCATCTGCAAATTTGCTGATGATGGACTCAATCCCCTCATCCAAATCGTCAATAAAGATATTAAACAGGACTGGACCCAACACCGATCCCTGGGGGACACCACTGGTGACCGGCCGCCAACTGGATGAAACACCATTTACCATCACTCTTTGGGCTCGGCCATCCAGCCAATTCCTAACCCAGCACAAAGTGCTCCCATCTAGGCCACGGGCTGCCAGCTTCCCTAGGAGTCTACTGTGGGAGACAGTGTCAAAGGCCTTACTGAAGTCCAGGTATACCACACTCACAGCCTTCCTCTCATCCACCAGGCGAGTCACATGGTCGTAAAAGGAGATCAGGTTGGTCAGGCAGGACCTACCCCTCCTAAATCCATGCTGGCTGGGCCTGATTTCTTGACCGTTCTGCAGGTGGTGCATGATTTCACCCAGGATTATCTTCTCCATGATTTTACCTGGGACCGAGGTCAGGCTGACAGGTCTGTAATTACCTGGATCATCCTTACGGCCCTTCTTATGGATGGGCGTCACATTGGCCAACTTCCAGTCTTCTGGGACCTCTCCAGTGAGCCAGGACTGCTGAAAGATGATGGAGAGCGGCTTAGCAAGCTCATCCGCCATAGAGTCCAAGCGGCTCAGCAGGTCTCTAACCTCCTCCTCATGGATTGCAGGAGGGCCATATTTCACCCTGCCCCCATCAACCACTTCAGAGGGCCAACTGTCAAGCGAGCCGACATCCTTGCTATTAAAAACTGAGGCAAAGAAGGCATTAAGTACCTCAGCCTTCTCTGCATCTCTGGTTACTATATTTTCCTCCACATCCAACAAGGAGTTGAGGTCGCTGCCGCCCTTCTTTCTGCCATTGATGTATTTATAAAAACTCTTCTTATTGTCCTTAACAGAAATGGCCAATTTGAGCTCCAGCTGGGCTTTTGCTTCCCTGATTTTTCTCCTACACGACTTAACAACATCCTTGAACATGACCTGACTTACATCTCCTTCCTTCCAACGATGATACATCCTCTTTTTCTTACTTAGTTCCTTCAGAAGTTCCCTACTCATCCAGGCCGGCCGTCTGCCCCTACGACTCTTCTTACAACACACAGGGACAGCCCGCTCCTGCGCCTGCAAAACTTCATTCTTGAAGTGTATCCAAGCTTCCTGGACCCCCTTGCCACTAAGAGCTATTTCCCAGGGTACTTTCCTGACCAGTTCCTTAAATAATCCAAAATCTGCCCGCCGGAAGTCCAGCATTGATGTTCTGTTCCTGGCTTTTCCTATTACATTGTTCAGAGAGAACTCAATTATCTCATGATCACTAGACCCCAGACAGCCTCCGACAACAACATCACATCATCTTTGTTTGTAAACAGCAAGTCAAGCAGAGCCTCACCCCTGGTGGGCTCACTCACCAGCTGTGACAAAAAGCAGTCCTCAATACACTCTAAGAACCTCCTGGACTGCCTCCTCTCAGCAGTATTAAGTTTCCAGCAGATATCTGGAAGGTTAAAGTCTCCTAAAAGAATAAGGGCAGCCGATCTAGAGGCAGCCTCCAGCTGTTTAAACAACAGAAGATCCAAATCCTCCTCCTGGTCAGGCGGTCTGTAGCACACTCCAACCAGGAGGTCAGACTTGACTGCCCCTCTGACTCTTACCCATAGGCACTCAACCTGGTCATCACCGATCTCAACTTCAACAGTATCCAGGGTTTCCCTAGTGTAGAGGGCCACCCCTCCACCCCTCTTCTCACGCCTGTCTCTCCTGAAGAGCCTGTAGCCTTCCATGGCAGCACTCCAGTTATGACAGTCGTTCCACCACGTTTCCGTGATGGCAACTATATCGTATCTCTCCCGCTGGACCAGGACTTCTAGCTCCTCCTGCTTGTTTCCCATACTGCGTGCATTTGTGTACATGCACTTCAGTTGGGTTACTGACAACCCCTTTTGGGATGGCTCATCCTCCACGGGGACATCTTTGGCGAGCCTAGTAACTCCCCCCTCCCCCGTCATGCCTAGTTTAAAGCCCTCTCAACAAGCCCTGCCAGCTCCTGAGCTAGAATTCTCCTACCCTTCGGAGTTAGACGAGACCCATCGGGGTCAAACAGGCCAGGTGCCATAAAGGTTTCCCCATGATCAAAGAATCCAAAATTCCTCTGCCGGCACCAGCCCCTAAGCCATCTATTAACTGCATATATTCTCTTATTCCTGTCTGTATCCATCCCTGCCACTGGGGGAACTGAACAGAACACCACCTGTGCTCCTGCCTTATCTATCGACTGTCCCAGCTCCTGGAGTTCCTTTTTAACTACCCTTGACCCTCTTTTCGCTAGCTCATCACCACCAGCCTGGACCACCAGAAGCGGGTAATAATCGGAGGGTTTCATTAAGTCCGGGAGTCTCTTGGCGATGTCGTGTACCTGGGCTTGGGGAAGGCAGCAGACTTCCCGATGAGTTGGGTCCATCCTACAAATAGGGCCCTCCGTCCCTTTCAGAAGGGAGTCTCCCACCACAATGACCCTCCTTTTCTTTTTCTTATTTGAGGTCCTGACCCGTCCGATGGGCAATGTGAGGTCAGCCTCTTCAGGTGAGCTCTCTGTCAGACTATCCTCTACCTGAGCATCAAATTCCAACTACCCAAACCTGTTTTGAAGGGGCAGCTGGAAAGTTGGCATTTGAAAGGGAGGTCTATAACCCCCACGAGAGCAGACCTGCTCCCAGTCTTCCTCACCAGTCAGGTCACTCTCCTTACCCTGTTGATGAGGAATATGGCATTCCTCAGCCTCCTGGGGAGGATTACTGGGAGGAAAGAGGTTTCTACTCCACCAGTCAATCTCCCTTTCACTTTCGCGAATACTTCTCAACCTCTCCACCTGATCCTTGAGATCTGCAACGATAAGGAGCAGATCCTGAATCTGTTCACACCTCAGACAAGTATTTTTTGTATTTTTGTTATGATCCTCAGGAGCCACAAGTAGGCTGAGACACTCCCTACAGTCTCGAGTCTGGGTAGCTGTTTCTCGTAATACTGCTTCCATTTGGGTGCCTATGCTCCTGGTGGCAGAGGCTTTACCACGCCTGGTCACCATTGCAGCAGGGGACTGGGAAGTCAACCACCTGTCAGAGAGAGCCTGCTTGCCCTGCCTGCGTGAACTGCCGCGCAAACTGCCTATACCGTGACCCTGTATCCTGTGACCCTGTTCGCCGCGCTCTGGTCGCTGGCGCTCCCAGGGCAATGCTTAAATACCCCGCGGCTTCTCCCGGGACCGCCCCCCTACCACGTGGTCGGCCCACGTGACAGTTGCCGCTTCTGAAGTTCAGAGAGAGTCGCCCTGCCGGGGTCCTCTCCTGAGCTTTTGCCTCTCCCAGGAACTCTCCACCCGCCCAGATTGAGCACCCGGCTGCAGTACTTACGGTTCCTGCCGCCGATCACGCTCAATCTGAGTGGTTCTGGGAGTGGTTCATTTTTTTGATGTTTGAACTAAAGTAGGCTGCTAAAAGTCAAGCCAGCATGTCCCAACTTAATTGGATATCCTACAAGAGATACAAGCCATTTCATCACAGATCTCCAAAGTAATTGGTTTATTCTAGGCCAAGCCCATCCATTCTGCTGGGCTTTATGTGAATTCTGAAAGTTCCCAAAGAGAGCAAAATAAAACCACTACAGCACAGTGATCACCCATACCAAAAATGAAGACTTGACACTGTGATCAACAAATGGGCTAGAACAGTTTACTATTTGATATTTGCATATCATTAACAGGATTTCTCATCTCTTTGAAGGGCTTCCAAACTCTATCCCCTGTATATTCACAGTTGGCACCCAGATTGTCACTGACTGGTTAAAAGTATGTTTAACTTTATTCTAAAGATAAAAAAAATCAGGGAATATATCAAAAGAGGATATTTAATAACACACTGACTAGATGTACATATCTAAATTTATCCTGTAGCATACTTCAATGCTGCACTCATGTATTATTACAGTTTGTAGCACAAAATCTATTCCCTTCAATTAACATCAAACTGCCAATAGAAAAACAGAACAAGGAGGTTTGCAGAAAAGAAAGCACTTCAATTAGTGTTTTCAAACACATTCAAGGACAGCAATACTTTAAGACTCAAATATAAATTTGGATTATTTTCATTTTTCTATTCATTAGCATAATCTACTGTTGCTTTCTTCAGTTAAGAATTGCAACAGGTAAACCACTCAAACAAGAACATGACTAACATCTCTTTATTATTTTGCAGTGCTAAAGGATATTGACTTCAGTATCATTACATTAATTTGCACATAGTATCACTTTCTTTTTTACACTTTTGGATCTACTTCATGGAACACACTGGGATTAAGATCCTTAAGTAATTTTTTTCAGTTCTCATCTAAATGAATCAGTTGTACTTGAAATGGTTTTAAGCCCAATTACTTTCCACTAGAACTGCAAAATTTAAACAGAAAATTTATGAAATTAGAATAGTTACAAAACGGTCTTAAATGTAAGCGTCTTTCCTTTTTGACTAGAAGCACTGTATCTCAAATATAGAAAATGCTGCAAAAGGCAAAAAGAAGTTGCTCACAGCTACTCTGCGGGGCTGCAGCAGAAACAACTGCTACACACAGATTAGCAGAAGTTAGAACTCTTATGCCTTATTAAGTTTTCCTTAACTCACCTTCTTGATCAATACTGATTTTTAATCTGAAGGACGATACATTCTGTCACATTTAAAATGAAAGTCTTATATAATTTCATTTTTATCAGAAAGAAAACTTAACTAGTACTTTGGTCTTCAAGTTTACTGGATATGCAGGATACCCATGGTCTATAAAACACCATCTGTTCACCCAGCCATTACACAGGTTGCTTTCCATACAGGCAATGATAACTAATTAGTTGATCGGAACATTTAGAAATCGTTAAAGCATCAGCAATCAAATCCTATACTTCCTACGATAAAACGCTGGACTGAACAGGCAATAACTTCACTCAACATAGCCAGAGGATATAAAAAAGATCCATGAGGCATGGGAGGGCTCACTTCAGAAGACTTTCACACCTGCAAATATCTAAAGACAACTAATTAGGGTCTCTTCTGAGACTAAATGAAGCATAAATGAATTAAGACAGCAAAGTTCTGTCTATCTTGCTAAATCTAAAGTAACCTACACACAAAGACCACTTTTACAAAGCACGTCAACTCTGTTTTCTAAATTAGGTGTTGCACTTCAGGCGAAGGGGAAACCTGGCCAGACGTTCTCTTCCAAATTAATTGAAATTCCTACCTATTAAAGATTATTAGGTCCCTAGTAAAGAAACAACATTTTGTCTAGTATTACGCATTCCCTCTGATTATTTTTTTCAGAGCTAGAAAACATTATGGAAAGTATCCTGACTTAGCAATAAGAGACATTAGCTTGTATGTCTTAAAAAAACCAGAACAAACCAAAACAAAGCTCTCCAAAGCCGCACACGCCTCTCTGACAATAACAATACTCGTTCAGGTGTCCAAAATCAGAAATCAACAGAGACTGGAAATCTGCATCTTTGAATACCATGCACATATTTGCAGTATTTTACACAGGTATAACTAGAAGTGCTCTCTCTACCACATGAAAGCAAAATCCCAGACACCTCTCCAGCCAGCGTTACTTTTAGGAACAAAATCATACCAGAAGACTGAGGCATGACCTTTGAACAAGCTTTACATTATATATTATCTTTTCATAACAAAAATTCACTTTTTTCTTTGTTTTTTTTTTTTTTTTTAAGACAGATGCATGCATTTTATTTTCATTTTTAGCTTTGTTTCATTTGTCCAAATTCTTATTTCTTGAGTTTGTGCATGAGGAGGGCAGATGGGAGGTTGCTACATCACTGACCATAAATGAAATCAACAGATTTGTTTGCCTGTCTGTGCTGTTTGGTGGAATTATGCAGCAATCCTCTGAAGCTGAAAAAAACCAAAGTGTGCATTCTCACAATGCATAAGCATACAACAGGATAAAAATGGGTGAAAAAAATCACTATCCCAGGTAAAAACATTTTATATCTGTATCTTGGGAATTCAGAGGGGAATGTTCAAAAGCCCATGGCATGTACCAAATCATCTTGCTTCTGGCACTCTCCTCTTCACCAAAATCTTCTGTGTGTGCAACTTGCTCTAAGTCTGATTTGACCCACTCCTATTAAAATAAATCCTTTATAATTGCTAGATACAAGTTATTAATGTTTTGTTCAGAAATCAGTAACATTCCAAAATCAAACTGTGCATGACAGATCCATTAAAGCATTCAGTCATTTATAAATTTCATAAAATTGCCCATCTGCCTGGAAGATGCATGAGCTCACTTTGGGAAAACAGCACATACAGAAAAGCTCCTAAAGTTGACTGAAATGTCTGGGTAGTGACTTCTGAAAGCAACAAAATATTCCTTTTCAAGCTAGTCAAAATTATAATTCTATATTTGTACAAGAAGATTTGTAACTAGACAATTCCATATGTCATTAACGCCTCCTGTGAGACATCCAAGATGCGCAGAGCAATGAAAAAACATGCATAAATACACTTGATTTTTGACTGCACAAAACAAAAATCTGCATAAACACATACAACACTAAACAAAATAGATGCTTTTGGCAACAGGGCTTTCATTTATGCAGGATAAGTAAATTAAATAAATACAAATGATGGTGGAACTGCTTGCCATTAGCCAGGAAAGAATCATCAGAAGTAAGTGCTTGTCAAATTATGTATTGTGTAATCTCAACAGGAAAGCATCAAGATTAAATGAATACAAATGAATTGTAGCTCCTTTAATACTCATAAAAAAATATTCTCTAGACTTTTTTTATTTGTTTGTTTTGACAGAAATAGAATATACCAGAGCTTTAATGGAAACCAAAATTATTTTCTATTTTACACTATGACTGAAGGAAGGTCAGAATAGCTATTAGACCTCTTTAAACATTTCCGATTTTGTCAGAGTTATCAAATTAATTGGGCAGGACTAAGCTTTGTTCCTTACATATAAAACTTTGAAGTCATTCATTTACTAAACTCATTACAGGATTTTTCTTTCTTTAGGTCGTGTTAAGATTTGAATATTAAACACTCACTGGCATCCTACATATAAGAAACAGTCTAGAAAAAACTCCAACATTTAATTTGGAAAAAAAACACCCATAGTTAGCAACCAAACCAACATTCATCGAGCCGTCTCCCAGAGAAATTATAAGAAGCTACTATCTACACCCAGTATCTGACTCTAACGGTTTTTACAAGTCAATACACAGCGTTTTACCATTAGAACTCTGGACTTGAAATTCTCTTCCAAGTGATATTATAATTTCCTGTATTGGTCATGTCATTTTCCTTGTACTAGTCACAATTATTTCTTATTTGTATGTTGTTTGGTATCAGCAAATGAACAGGAGAATAACTGCTCAGTTATACTTCTGGTAATATTTGGAATAACGTAAGTAGATCTCAGGCTTGACCATGATTTGCATACAGGGAGAGAAATAAAAAAAAGCATAAAAACCCATTAAACAATTATAATATGATAAGAAAATGTAAAAGGTTTTCTGAAGTTATTTTCTTTAAGATGCATTAAATGTAACTCATAGCAGGCACAATGCTATTGTCCGTTCTTTCAACGATGTTAGTATTTTTTTTTGCGATTATAGGCCTACTTGAAAACCTGCATTCAGGAAAGGGGAAACATGTTTTTAAAGTTTACCTAAGTAAACTCAAATGTTGCAATTAAGACAACTCTGACCGTAAAAAACTACCATCTTCAGAAATTTAAAAGCTTGTTTGAAAACTGAAAGCTGCCAGCCCTCTCTGTGTATAATGGGAAGATGAGTTAAAGTAAGGATAACATCTAAACAACAGTCAAGTATGAAAAAAAAAAAACCATGAATAAAATTTTGATTTTAAATTAAAAGTAAGCTTCTAAATAACAGACAAGTAACGTTTGGCAAGAACACCTTACGTTGATCCTAAGGCAAAATCGAGTTGATTAGGTCATGAAAAACAGTACTACATAACATATCAGGCCCGTACTCCTGACATCTAATAAGAAAGAACCACATAGAATGTAAAATTTGATTGCTTAAGGTGAACTGTCTGTGCAAGATGTCCAAAGCAATGAACTTCAACTACTATCCCCCATCATCTGGCTACACGTTTTCATGCCAAAAACTTTATTCAGGAGACATATCATCAAAGGGTGTAAAAGTTAATTAACATCTTTATTCACTACCCACTGAAGTTGTGGAAGTACTACATTTGGAGTACTAGCTAAGAACTGCTAAACGCCAATGAGATTCCCAGGATCACCTAATTCATAGCATCAACTTTCACATATATAAAAAAAAAATTTTGCTTGAAACTTGTAACACCAAAAGAGAGGACGAAATACAAGGAAATGTGTCGAGAGGAAGAAATATAAGGAAATGTGTCTTTGCAAATTTTTTCAGCTACTAATGTGCATATTTTCCATAGTTCATTAATTATGATAGCTGAAGAAGGTAACCGTGAGCAAATTGTTCAAATCTATTGTCAAGTTGTTTAATGTATCACTACAACATAATAATGTTTTTTCAAGTGGAAAATAAACAGCTGATGTTTGAGTGAAAAGTGAAAGTAAAAAACAATGTTTACTCAGGTTTAGAAATTTTCTTTCCTATTTATGAGATTGTTCTGGTTTGAACTAAACCAGAACCACTTCTTTTATATTTCATTTAAACCTCTTCTAAGTGACTGCATTTTCTGAAGTTACACATTTTTTCATACAGTGTCTGATTCTAGAACTCAGAACACCTGATATTTCTAGTTACTACTAACATAATGGAACAAACAGCATGCAGAACGACCCTTGCTTATACTCATTCCTACAGAAATGAAGGCTAAATTTGTTGAAATGCCATAAATGAGAAGGTAAACCATGGTTGCACCTGGAGGGAGACGAGGACAGGACAGGTGACCTCACTCTAACTACTGAAGTATTCCATTCCATACATATCATGCTCAGTATATAGCTGAGAAATCATGTGGGTCATACTCTCCCCCTCTAGGGCCAGGAATCTGTCAGTCCTTCTGCCTTCAACTGCAATCCGTACATTCCTGAATCCAGTTCCCATCTGCTGTTGAATTCATTCTAGGACATCCCAGTGCCTGCCCTGAAGCATCAGTGATGATGTGATTGGCATGGGCGTGGAGCTCAATATTGGTTTAGTTTATATTTAATATATGTTGTTATTCTCGTATTAATATTATCTTTCAATTTTTATTGTTATTGTTTCATTAAAGCTCTTTTAGTTGCTTTCAGTTCCAACCCATAAAGGTCTCTCTCCCTTTATTCCTTTCGTCTTTCCCTGGGTGGGGAGCATAACTGGTAGTACACTGCCCAGCATTTAGCTGTTGGCTAAACTGAGACCAAATTAGAGCATTCTACATGAAGAATTTTAAAATAATTTCAACAATAATTCAATCTAATTTTAAATAAATGTAAAGCAAAGCTGAGATGCGTAGTAGAAAACACACAAAAATAAAACTAGAATGCATTTAATTTACTACATGAATAAATACGCTTCTAGTATTGAGTTCACATACTGATTTATTTCACAATCTACTTCGGATGTCTCATGAATGACATTCCATACAAGTATGGCATAAGCAGTTTTAGAAGTTGACAGATGACACAATCTTGCTAAGTACAGCCTGTCTACTGCTACCACCTTGTTCATATCTTAAAAATTCTGCACATGTTCTCATGACAAGGGTTGTAGCATACGGCCATCAGCACGATGCACACCCAGCAAGCATTCCATACAGTAGGCAAGCCAACAAAGCCTGACCAATACACAGATTGTGGAGACACATCCTTTGTATTGCGACTCCACAGATACTCAAAAGCAAAATTGCTTATCTTTTATAACCAATTCAAAAAACTATGTGAAAAGTAAAAATTTGTTTTCATGCTGACATTGCATGACTGGAGTTTTCATTTTTACAGTTGAGTTGCATTTGAGTTGCCTGAGTGCAGGCTGCATTAGCACGTGGAGGTATTCCTAACTCTCTCCTTCTGCAGTCACATGCCCAGTCAATTCCGCCTAGGTGAAGTGTACAATTTCAATTAATTTGAAGTTTTTCTAATCTCTCCCTTTCTCAAAACATGACAATAATATTTCTTCACTTCAGGAAATAAAAAGCATTTTCAGCTGGGCTGCAGATGCCTTCAAGATGACCATTACTCTTTTGAGCTGAATTCTCCTCAGCCTCAGGGAAATCCTAACTTCTCCCACCGGTAAAGCCACGCTGTCAAGTCAGAATGCCTTCAGTAATGAAACTGATATTGCAATGTACATCAGGAGCTGAAGGCAAAAGCTTGTACTCTGGAATTTCAGAATAAAAACCCCATAAGAGAGATCATGATATTAAATAATCAAAATTGAGGACAGTGAAGAGCAGAAAACTTGGTATTATAGATTCAAATCAGTTTAGTCCAAGTCATGCTCAGATATCTTTGAAATTGGACTTGTTGCACTGACAGTATATTATTTTGACCAGAGGCAAGTTCAATTTTAATAAAATCCAGATAACATCTGTGTGAGTGCATTATAGAGGAAATGAAGGAGGCATTTTATAGTTCAATAATCCCAGTAAAAATGCATAAATTCTGCATTTAGCGAGAACTCTAGTCAATACAGACATCTTGAAATCCAATTTCTTTTTTTTCTTAAAAAAAGGTCAACTAGAAAATATCTCCTTCAAAACATAGCAATGTATCTCTTCACCAACTTTTTACCGAAAGACCTATGTGAGAGTCAGTCTCATAATTATTTCTGATACAGTGCATGTGAAGCAGTAATTCGATAACATTAGGTTCAAATTACTTCAAAATTTTGCTGCATTGAACTCTGCTCCTCTAAAGGTTTGCTTACTCTATCACTGATAGAAACAGTCAGCTGAAGCTGCTGGGATCGCTCTGCGTTCCTGATGTTACATTAAGCAGGGGCAAGGCCACTACAGATTCTTCAGGGAGCAGAAAACATCTATCTTTACTTTTGCATAACTAATTGCCTGCAGCAATGGGTTTCCTAACCGGTAAAGATATGTGCTGCAGGTGTAACTATGATATGTGTGATGACGTAAAACATTATGATGTCTTAAAGCATTTGTGATTCAGCCCACAGGCTGCAAGTTTGATACCCCTGCTCTACGGCAAGATAAGCCTGTACGCTTACCCTTCAGAGAAGGTTCATTCTACATCACAAGCACAGATTGCTCCTTGCAAGTAACATCCAGGTTCCCCAGTCTCCAGTTACTTTAAACAATGGCAAGATCTGGCCTAGCATTTTCGACTGACTGGAAACCTACTTCAGTGAACCACTCCCTACTGATATAACAATGTTCTTCACCAGAAACTTTTCTGGCAGAGCTGTATTTTGGGTAAACCTAGGAAGTGGGGCGGGAAAGGAATAATAAAATTCCATTTGCAAAAGCATATACTTGTTTAATTGCTGTTTTCATTATAGTTCCACACAGACCCTCAGTTTGTTTCTACCAAAAAAGAAACCAAAAAAGCATTTCAAATACTTCAGAACTAAATCAAGTACCAAGTCTTATCCAATGGCTTTAATTAGCACTTCTTTTCCTATTACCTGATGTTCCTTTTTTAATAATACCCAGCAGTCTGCCTCAAAAAGTTGTAATACCACACTCTAATATCAACACTCAGATTTCGGTGTTGGTATAGGAATAACATTGGACATCTCATCTTACCAATGTGATACACAAAATACAATGATGATGAAAAAGATAATGCAACTCCTCATGTCTTCTATTACAGTAATTGTGCTTCAAACTCAGTGTTCACCACTTAGTTTCATTTTCTTTCTCAGCTGTGCCAAAATGAAATGGAACTCTCCAGGCTATACCAAATGACTAGTGTTCTCCTGAGCCCTGTTGTATGTTGGAGTCGGCTTGACTTAAGCATGCTGGTGTACGTATTGATGTACACATAATACATCACTAAAATTGTTTTCATCTGTAAAGCTAAAATGGTATTAGCCTTAATTTTTCAACTGAATTATTTCAGCTTAGCACTCAGTCAAGGTGACAGACTTCTGCACACCTTTAACTCACTCACTTATTAACTCCCAGCATTTGTTACAGACTATCCTACTGTACCTCAGCTTCTGAAGTTTTTCCTATTATGCGAACTTCCACCCATGGGACATCTTACACAGGTAGCAGAAAGCTGCATCACCAGAGTTCTCCTATGACAGATACCTATGCTGTCAAGCATAATGCCAGAGAGACAGACAAGCTGGCATCAGTTCCAAAAGCAGTCCAGTCTCATAAGAACAGCATTTCTTCCCAGTTCACTAACGTTACTCAGCAGCAGTTGGACACTTGTATTTTCACTTGGAACCCCATTTTTAGTATAGTAATACTTGTAGAATCAGGCATGCTCCAGCTTCCACCTTTCCCCTCCCACTATATTTTTCCTTTCTGTCACAGAAGGGTACTCTAATCACATAAGCAATGCTCAATATCCCGTATCACCACAGCATGGAGAATAACAACAAAACACCACCCATTATCAGTTTGTCACAAAACATTACCATGAAATTACTTGCATAGAATTACATTTCTATGTTTACAGAAGCTTGTTTCTCAGCTTTCTGAAAAGTCATACAAGTCAGACAGCTGTTAACTTGCCATCAAGAGCAACCATGGTATTCAGCCCTGCCATTTGCCACCACTGTTTCCCCCACGTATACCACTCATAGCACCTAGGGCTCCTCTCTGAATTCAAGCATGTCTTATCCAGGTTCTGATTTCTTTTCCTACCAAACACTTTTTAGTTACACCCTTACTGTTCAAAGGAAAGGCACACTGTAGAATATTTTCCAGGCTGCAAATATTTTAGCCATACACAGCACCAAGAGGTAGTCCTAGACATCTTCCCATAAATAGTTAATAGTGCCCCATTCCTTGTCCTACTCTGTGTCCAGGAGGAGGGCTTATAAGCAGTGTCCATGTACTACTCTGGAAGTGATCAGCAATGGATGTTGTTGGAAGCTTTACGTTTGGTGTCCCAATTCCCACAGGCACACACTTTTTTGGGGAAGAGTGGTTAGTTTGCAGGGATACGCAGATATGCAAGTTCAAAACTATAGTCTCTGGTATATAAAGATGAATAACTATTAATATTGAAGAAAAACAAACCACATGTGTAACTTTAAAAAGCTCAGTTTAAAACCAAAGTCACTGAGAAATTACACCATCTTGAAAAACAGGCTCCTAAAGTTAAGGAAAGAGACATACTTAAAAGCATTTTCTTTGGTAGGGGTTGCCTTTCACAATATTACAACACCCTCTTCCAATTTTCTTTTTTAAATGTTGTACATTTTGACAACAATGCCAATTTTTAGAGAAGTGAGATTTCACCATATCAGAGAATTGTTGTCTATAGCAGAGGTTTCCTGTGACAAGACAGTAACTCATACAATAAAACCTTCACTTTCATTTCATCAGAAAAGTTTTATCCAGCCATGATCTGAAGTCAAACATTCATAAACTGGAATTACAAGTGACATGTTACATAAACTAGCTGTCTGTAAGCATAACAGATGGAATTTCATCTTCATGCAAAAATCAGCATCTATTTCTTGAGCAGGAAGTTGTGCAATCTGATACTCAGATAGAGCTGTTTTGCTTTTATCACAAATACAGGATTTACAGAACTACACTCTAAAAGGCTTTGGTAGGCTATTAGGGTAACTGGACTATAGACCAGATCTTCCTCCACATTCACACAAACCAAAGCACATCGCTAGCACTGAAATCCACTGAGCAACTAAACTGAGCTCTAATCAAGTAGTCACAGGCTGCTTTTGCAGACTGACTTGCATGTTTTTAATCTAGGCTCAAAGATACAGTACAAAACATATGGTATCTAATATGGGACAGTACAATATCTCAGATGAGCAGTGGTGCAGAAAACAGAGCTATGCAAGGGGAGAGACAGGGGAACATAACAGATGACAAAATGAGAAGGGACTGACTCATCAACATGAAGAAACAATTCCCAGTTTGTCATTTTTTCCACCAAAACACTTCCCTTTCATCTTGCCAGTACACCACCATATGACCATTTGTTGGTCAAATATAAATCAAGAATGTTATTTTTGTCGAAACAATGAGTTCCACTAAATGGATCAATTTTCTCACTCCCATTTTTCATCAATTTGAAGGATATAAACTCTCCATAAATGATATTAATAAAGATATTTTACAACTTTAGATACTTATATTTAAGTCTGCATTTCCTACTGCCACAGACGACTTTTTATATTCATGTAGGATTTTATATTAAAATTGTCCATAACCAAATATTGCACTTTCAAATTCCGTAACATTTGCTTACCCTCTCTCTTAATACCAAGTCTTTAGTCTGCATTATATTGATATTCAAAAAGGTGCTGCTGTCCTTTTATAACATCTAAATGTCATAATTTATGGTGAATATTATGTATGAACTATATAAAGTTTTTGGGTTTGATCATAAAAGCCAAATATATGAATGTGAATAAAATAAAGGCACACAAGTCATTTTGCAGACAAACCAGCAAACTGCTGGGTACCTGGATGTGCACTAAAACATTTTTATCTTCTATTATCAGAAGTTCTTTATGTGCATTTCAGTATTTTTATTTACATTAGTTAAGAAAACAAAACAGCTCCAATATTTTTATTCATCTTTTACACAGCTTTCAAGATTCTACTTTTCTATTTCTATTTCTATCTACTCTATTTCTAACAGGTACTGGCTTTTCATAACAACCTCTTAGACTTTTTGAATGAGGAGAAAATCATTTGTCATTTAATTGATACTTTTAGAATAGCAGTGCTATTGAACTACCCCATTCTTACTTTTAGCTACCTACAAATGATGTTTAGGTTCTCAGCTGAAAACTCTCTCCTTATAATAGAAAGTTGTGGAACAAGTCTAGCATACACAGTACCACTTAAATAATAACTGATTTTACAAAAGAAAGTAATTTGTAAGCTGCTTGACATATGAAGCTTCATGGAGAAATTATACAATGACAAAAAGGGATACAGATTTATCACTCATCACTATACTGCTTCAACACTGAAGTAAACTTTGCTTGTAATGACTCTATCAGTTTTGACAACAACTGGAGACACTTGTATTTTATTTTTTCAAATGTCTTTCATACAGTTTTACTGCTCTCATCATTCTAGGAAAAAGAAACTAAAGGGTGAAGGAACAACAACAGTAAACCAGGCATCACTTTGTTTTATGAACTGGGAGGGGAGGAAGAGATATCAGTCAGCATTTTTCAACATAAAATAATCCATCTGTATTATGTGTGATCACTTCATGAAAAAGAAGAAAGGGCACAGGAAAACACCATACAACCTCAGTAAAGTACAGTTTAGAGGATCACAAATACAAGCATTAAATCCACTTCATAAGTACCAGAATGATTCACATGACTTGAAACTCAGTGTTACCGAATTCTGAGTAGAGATGACAGCACATTTTTCTTGCGTGTTTTCCCTTCTCAAAGCATGCAGTACTAAATATTCTCAAGCTTAAAACTGCTAACCATTCAAAAATGCACTTCTGATTTTATTTTCTTAATGCCAACAAACATAAATAAATCTCCCTATTGGTACAACAGTTCTAGGCACAGCTCCGTACAAATCTTAACAGGTTTCTTTCAGATTTTCAAAATCAGACACTTGTGTTAAGCACTTCCATGCTACATGAACCACTTCTCCCAGATGAAGACTGTTCTAATGAAAAGTGAGGCAGGTTAATATAACTGAAAATGAAGATTTGCCAAATTTTTATAGTATTCTAGGAATTAATAATGAATTAATATTACAGGTAATATTTACTCTCAAAATACTTGCAGACAGTAGCAGAACCTAAATTAGGGCAGGCACAAAAGAGCAGCAGAAGTTACAATATTCCTTGTTTACTGGCATTATTTGTTTTTTCTAGTAACTTGAAAACAGATAAGCTAAAACATTTACACATTTAAAAGTATATCAACAATAGTCAGTACCATGTTCATTAAGAAAATGCTACAGTATAATTGTATTGATCAAGCATAGTCTCAATTGCTGCTCTCTCAGTACAATATTTTTACTGTCAGATATCTCATAAAACCAACTTACAGACTTCCTGTAAGTTGTTTACTACTAGGAAATTGTTAGCCTGCAGAAAAATTGTTGTGCTACTTTACACTTTTTGTTTTGAAAACTTTCATCGATGGTCTAGATTTTATAAACATAGAATAGCCAGAACTATACTCACTCTACAATTTCACTTAAATTGCATTAGAGCTAGAGAGGCAGTTCACCAAAGGGCATATTACAACTAAACCGGCAGATATGAGAGGGTAAGATGGATGTGTGCAGCATTAATCTTTTTAAGCACTGAAATATCAAGTTAAAAATCTCACACAAAATAATTCCACTGCAGTGTTCTACTAATATTTCTCTTGGTCACCCAGAGGCTTCTCACAATAGTAGGACAGAAATCTGCTCCTGTAAGTTCCTAGCTGAGACAAAGGTTTACCTCAAACATTACCAAAAGAGCACAGTTCCCTCTTTTACTGTCTATAACCTACCCAGAACAAGGCTCGTGTACACTCTAGCAACTGAAGTTTCAACAGAAAGAAACAAACAAACAAACAGAAAAGCCAAAACCAAGTCAAAGTTCTCCATACTTGAAGTCCTAAAAGATCTACAGAAATCTGAAAGAAAAACTATTTCCCAGTTCCATATCATTGTAATGGATGCATTTTACCTCTGAAATTGCTAAATTTCATTTAAGGAACTTCAGAGCATTCACTTTGCATGCTGCATTCAAGAAGTAATAATGGCAGAAGTCATTAAAGTGACTGCATTTTTCTTAATTTTACCTTTCATAGATGACATAAAATTTGATTAACTATTCTAAAGCAGTTTTTCATGTTCTGTATGAGTCTCATTTCTCTGTATTGCTGCTTGGTACCAGTATATGAAGTTTCTTAACAAAATTCCAAAATTTAATGAGTTGCATCCGAAATGCGCAAGGTTAATATTTTCTGAATAAAAGTAAATCCTAAGAAAAACATGTTGAAACACTAAAATCGCAGTATTTCAGAAATAATATATTCAAAATACTACATTAATAAAGGCCAACGAACAGTTTAGTCTCTTCCCTTTGACATTAATCTCAGTATTCACGCAAAGTAAAACTAAAGTCACTTATAAACGTTAATTGCAGCCAGCAATCAAACAGTACTTCAAGGCAAGCAGTCCAGCACATAGAACCTACTCACTTTTTCCTTCCTTCTACTTTCTATACGGACCAATTTCAAGTTAAAACAAAACCAGCTGGGCCTTACCTCTGTCACTGAAGTCATCCACAAGAATGATTTCTGCTATCAGGCTGTCTGGAGTGCGGTTGATAATACTGTGTATTGTTCGCAAGAGTGAAGTCCAGCCTTCGTTATGGAATGGGATAATTATACTAGTATTTGGTAGCTTTTCCAAGTACACCTTGTGCTTACAGCTGAAGAGAGAAGAAAATAACTGTATAAGCATTCTGAAAAGATTAAGTTGGCAAATATTGCCATCCATTTGGGCCGCCATCGCAGATTCAGGTATGAAATCCAACAGTGTAACAAAACCAGTACTTTCACTCGATAATAACTAGTTCATTTAAAATATTTATACTGCTTACAATATACACACAATAAATCTGAAAAATGACCAAATTTAGGTACACTATCTGGAATTCGATTCTTTTCCTTCACTGGAATTTTCATCCTGCAAAATGACAGAGTACATATCTTCTACAACATTATTCCCAGAAAACCAATTATCTTGTCAGAAAGAATTCCGAAACATTATATGAAGCAAAAGAAAACTGGAAATGATCCTCTTGCTCACAGAAGACAAATTTGTAAACGCAGTCTACTATATGAGAAGACAAATTCTAGAAAACAATTCAGTATTATCCTGGATGGCATCTGCTCACATGTATGCAAAACAACATCATCCACGAATACAACTCCATCTTCACATCTAGATATCCAAAATGATTGCTGCCATTTAATACAGAGCTAAAGCAACACATGATTCTGAAGATTCAGACTGATAGAAGCATGAAAATACAAACAATTTTTCATTTTTGAAATGAAAGCAGCAGACCTCTGGCATCTTAACTGAACAGTATCTGTGTAATGACAGTGCTTAATCTAACCATTTTCAATATTGGCTTGTTTACATGTTTGAGCAAAACCTCATTCTTTAAAAACAAATAATGACCTTGCAATTTAGTCTCTCACAATAGCTTAGAACATTCAATGAATAACGTTTATGTTACTTGAACTGATATCTCATCTTTCATGCTTTTATTGAAATAGTGGGAAAAGGGACGCGTTCCTCTGTTGTTAAAAAGACATGGCATTTTCAGCTCTGTGGACAAAGTAACTGAATGATTTCTTACTCCCCAAGAGAAATTCACACCCTGATAAAGGTATCCCTACAAGCAGAAACATATAAGCTTTGCGATAAACAAACAAAAGCAACAAAAAAGGAAAATGTTTAGACTCAACAACTTCTAGGTATAAAAAAATGCAGATCTCTTTGCAGCTTTTCAGAAAGAATAACTATGCATCTCAAATCCTGCTTTAGGTTATAATGTTGGTTTACATATATTTGAAGCTTAGTTTGCATTTCCATTTTATAAACGTCACTTAGAAATCAATATTTACCAATTTATTTGAACAGCTATCACACTGAAGAAATTTCCAAAGAAGTAACTAAAACTCATAGCTACTACACTTGTAATTGCAAAATATTAACTGTTCTGTAGTTGTGAATAAAGTTTTTGGATGCCTTCATAAAAAAATAAAATTTGAATTTGTAATTCAGAAATTTCATAAAAAGTGATAACGATGACTTTAATGACAAGCCATTTGCAAAAATAATAATTTTTAAACAGTCTAATAAGCAGTTTGCTGGTAGAACATATGTGCACACTGGAAAAAGGATAGTTACTTTGTAAGAACGAAGTTCTGTAGCAAACAGTGCTACTAATCTAGTGACAGAAAAGTCTAAGCATATATTCTAACATTTGGGGAGGGAAAAAACTCCACTGCAACAACAAAATTATGTAAAAATTCTTTTTCTTATCCATAGAAAGAAGTACAAAGAAAGCCCATTATTAAAACGTAGCTGTTTCAGCTGGCAAATTAAAAAAAACAGCCAGCAAAACCACCACCTACTGTTCCCAGCTGTTTGCCATTCTTCTTACAGAACATATTTTTCCATTAACCCTAAAAGAGAACCGCACTTCAAGAACAGAAGACATCTTAAATTTCCTTAACATGTCTCCATCATCCCACTTTGACCTTTAATCTTAATTTATATTCCTTTTATTTTGATAGTCATTGCAAAGGTACTTGGTCACATGCAAACTGATTTCTAGTAAGAGTCACAAACCATCAAACCATCAAAATTCCATTTTCCTACTTTTCAAAAAAAAAAAAAAAGGTGGTCAGTCTCAAATTCACAGAAAAGGAACTTGAAATTTCATCATCTTTCATTGTGAGGTTTGATCGCAGTGGCCTACTTGCCCTTCTTCAGCAAGTTAAATTCTGCTAATTTTTAGCCCCTTGTTCTCTGACACAAGACTGTTACAGAAGATCACTGTTTTAGAAGGTGTAACACAGAAACCCATTTAATTTAAGTTCTATTCAGCACTATCTATAGCAGAATATAGCTGGCTCTGTGCTGTGATGAGCTGCAGGACCGATCTGATGTGTAATTGCAATGCTTAGGAAAGGCCCATGAACTGCAATAAAGCTGCAGTTAGACATCCACTGCTGAGATTTACTGGGTTTACCAAGAGAATAATCACACATGCACGCAGCATGTGGTTCTTTATATTCTGCATTTTAGAAGCAATAGCAAATACCCCAGCTGCAAAACTACTTGGAAGCACAGATAATGCTTCTTGTAAACTATTATTAGCCTTTGAAATAATGATCAGGTCTTTCTGCCTGCATTAAGGAATCAGTTATGACATCATTAGGACAGAGTGAAGTCCATAATCATGAACTATTATTATATTTCAATCTATTAATAGTACCTACAGCAAACTAAACCAGCCTCGGTAGACATATGATTCATGTATTAAGAAGAAATAACAGTTTCTATATGCAACAGCAACTGCTATAAATTCATGAAACCTGATATACATAGGGTTAGGATTACCACTCATTTCTGTTTTATTGATGAGAATGATGTTTAAAACCAAGAAGCATCAGTAAAGGTATCAGATAAGCTACTAGAAAGATACTTTTACCATTAACAGCAACAATTTTGCATCACCAGAGATTTTTAGAAGTGTTCTTTCAACACTAGTTCATTATAAAAAATTCTGTTGAGAGCATTTGGAAAAGTGCTGACACAGTTTGATCATAGCTTCAAACTAACCTTGCTTTATTATTTATCCTGGCTCCAAGGTTCTAATAGACCTCCGAATAAATACTTTATTTTTCAGCCACCATGAAGTCATACTTTCAAGTCTACACACTTTTTGCTCTCACCAAATAATCCACATAACAGTATTGTAAGCATTTCCAAGCAAAATACAGACCTTGATCTCAACATGCCTACTCTCTAAAATTTATTTGGTTAACAGTTTAACTACCCTGTGGAATCAATCTTCTAAAAGTGAGATTCTCGATTCGCTAAATAAATTAGAAATTATAATTCAAAAGTATATAATATTTCCTGAAGAATGTAATCTCACCAAAATTTATTAAAAAAAATAAGCCAAAGTTTACTGCAGAAAGCAGAAAGCGCTATGTATAAAATATTACCATTAACAACCAATTTACCAGTGTTTAAAGGAGCACAATATTTATTGCATAAAAAATTTTTGAAATATGGCATATATGTTAAACAAAACTGAACTGACTTCCTATTGAAATATTTCAAATATTGTGGAGCAAAATAATTTTATTTTCCAAAGCCTCACAATTCCAGTGGAAAATTTTGGCAAACTTTTATTGATTTAGAAAATGATAGTACTTGCACACATGAATTGTGTGGAGGCTCCAATTGTCAGCCTCCATCTGAAAACACTGCTACTTGCACAATTTAAATTAATGTAGGCCTGTGTGGACAGTGAGTGTTATTCAGGCAGTTTGAATGACAGAATGAAGTATCCAAAGAACACGCTGACTTTCATTAAAGTTTAGAATGCTGGGAAATGGACAAAGGCCTGGAAATAAATCCTAAAATCAATACTCAAAAAAAGTTAGAAGGTTTATGACAAACAGGCAGTTCAGCCAGTTTCAGTCAAAAGAGGCTTGCTCCAAGACGCAACTCAATATAGAAAAAGACTGTAACATGGTTGATGTCAATCAACATTACAACGACCTATCCTTTTCGTCATCAAATCACACTGGAATTGATAAAGGGAAACGTATTATGGCAGAGCTTTAGTATCACATCATATTCTGATTTTGAATGAAATATACGTTAGTATAAACATACACAAAGTCTCAGAGGAAAAGCCTCCCATGAAATGGCTTCCCTTGTTCTTTTAGGAGACTTTAACCTTCCAGATATCTGCTGGAAACTTAAGACTGCCGAGAGGAGGCAGTCCAGGAGGTTCTTAGAGTGTATTGAGGACTGCTTTTTGTCACAGCTGGTGAGTGAGCCCACCAGGGGTGAGGCTCTCCTTGACCTGCTGTTTACAAACAAAGATGGGTTGGTGAGTGATGTTGTTGTCGGAGGCTGTCTGGGGTGTAGTGATCATGAGATAATTGAGTTCTCTCTGAACAATGTAATAGGAAAAGCCAGGAACAGAACATCAATGCTGGACTTCCGGCGGGCAGATTTTGGATTATTTAAGGAACTGGTCAGGAAAGTACCCTGGGAAATAGCTCTTAGTGGCAAGGGGGTCCAGGAAGCTTGGATACACTTCAAGAACGAAATCTTGAAGGTGCAGGAGCGGGCTGTCCCCGTGTGTTGTAAGAAGAGTCGTAGGGGCAGACGGCCGGCCTGGATGAGTAGGGAGCTTCTGAAGGAACTAAGTAAGAAAAAGACGATGTATCATCGTTGGAAAGAAGGGGATGTAAGCCACGTCATGTTCAAAGATGTTGTTAAGTCGTGTAGGAGAAAAATCAGGGAAGCAAAAGCCCAGCTGGAGCTCAAATTGGCCATTTCTGTTAAGGACAATAAGAAGAGTTTTTATAAATATATCAATGGTAGAAAGAAGGGCGGCAGCGACCTCCACTCCTTGTTGGATGTGGAGGAAAATATAGTAACCAGAGATGCAGAGAAGGCTGAGGTACTTAATGCCTTCTTTGCCTCAGTTTTTAATAGCAAGGATGTTGGCTCGCTTGACAGTTGGCCCTCTGAAGTGGTTGATGGGGGCAGGGTGAAATATGGCCCTCCTGCAATCCATGAGGAGGAGGTTAGAGACCTGCTGAGCCGCTTGGACTCTATGGCGGATGAGCTTGCTAAGCCGCTCTCCATCATCTTTCAGCAGTCCTGGCTCACTGGAGAGGTCCCAGAAGACTGGAAGTTGGCCAATGTGACGCCCATGCATAAGAAGGGCCGTAAGGATGATTCAGGTAATTACAGACCTGTCAGCCTGACCTCGGTCCCAGGTAAAATCATGGAGAAGATAATCCTGGGTGAAATCATGCGCCACCTGCAGAACGGTCAAGAAATCAGGCCCAGCCAGCATGGATTTAGGAGGGGTAGGTCCTGCCTGACCAACCTGATCTCTTTTTATGACCATGTGACTCGCCTGGTGGATGAGAGGAAGGCTGTGGATGTGGTATACCTGGACTTCAGCAAGGCCTTTGACACTGTCTCCCACAGTAGACTCCTAGGGAAGCTGGCAGCCCGTGGATTAGACGGGAGCACTCTGTGCTGGGTTAGGAATTGGCTGGATGGCCGAGCCCAAACAGTGGTGGTGAATGGTGTCTCATCCAGTTGGCAGCTGGTCACCAGTGGTGTCCCCCAGGGATCGGTGTTGGGTCCAGTCCTGTTTAATATCTTTATTGATGATCTGGATGAGGGGATTGAGTCCATCATCAGCAAGTTTGCAGATGATACCAAGCTGAGAGGAAGGGTTGATCTTTTCGAGGGTAGGATGGCCCTACAGAGGGACCTGGACAGATTGGAGAGCTGGGCTGATTCTAATGGGATGATGTTTAATAAGTCCAAATGTTGGGTACTTCATTTTGGACACAACAATCCCATGCAGAGCTACAGACTGGGGACAGAATGGCTGGAGAGTAGTCAGGCAGAAAAGGACCTGGGAGTGCTGGTGGACAGGAAGCTCAACATGAGCCAGCAGTGTGCCCAGGTGGCCAAGAAGGCCAATGGCATCCTGGCCTGCATCAGGAATAGTGTAGTAAGCAGGACCAGAGAAGTTATCGTCCCCCTGTACTCGGCACTGGTCAGGCCTCACCTTGAATACTGTGTACAGTTCTGGGCCCCCCAGTTTGGGAAGGATGTCAGGATACTGGAATGTGTTCAGAGGAGGGCAACAAAGATAGTGAAGGGGCTGGAGCACAAGCCCTATGAGGAGCGACTGAGGGAGTTGTAGCTATTTATTCTAGAAAAGAGGAGGCTCAGAGGAGACCTCATTGCTCTCTATAACTACCTAAAAGGAGCTTGTAGTCGGGCAGGGATTGGTCTCTTCTCTCAGGTGACCAGTGGCAGAACTAGAGGGCATGGACTTAAGCTTCGTCAGGAAAAGTTTAGGCTTGATGTGAGGAAAAAATTCTTCACTGAAAGGGTGATTGGCCATTGGAATGGGCTGCCCAGGGAGGTGGTTGAGACACCTACCCTGGAGGTGTTTAAGGGGAGACTGGATGAGGCACTGAGTGCCATGGTTTAGATGATGGTTGGTGTTAGTGTTGGTGTTAGTGTTAGGTTATAGGTTGGACCTGATGATCTCAGAGGTCCTTTCCAACCTTGTGATACTGTGATACTGTGAAATGTGATAATTTTGCCTATGGGACTGAGAGTGGAAAACTAAATATGTCTACCGGAAATTAGTACAACCAAACCGATTTTTTGCTTCAGCTTTGATCAAATAAATTCCATTAAAGTGTTCTCAGTAAACAGTCCTGGCTACACATGCATACTCAACATCATGCTGATACTGATAAGAGGATAAATATTTAAGGATGCTAAGAGCACACTATTTATCTAGTCTTCCACCGTTTTCATTATATTTTTCCTCACCTTCATCCTTACTTCCACACTTGTGTTGCCTCAGATAACCAAACAGCTCAGTAGAAATTTTAATGTTTAATGTTTGAGGTAGCTTCCGTTCACTTTGCTCAGAAACACATCAAGTTTTACTTGAGGCACAGCTCCCTTTAACTGAAATTGCTACCACTAAGAAACCTCACAGAATCACAGAACCATTTAGGCTGGAAAAGACATTTAAGATCATCATATCCAATTGTACCTCTTCCTCAACTCCCCTTGTTCAATTGCACGACTAATGCCGTCAGTGGTTGGTAAGTGACCATTACAGAGCTGGAGGCTCAATTGCTCTATGTTTGATGCTGTCTTCCCCAGAGTATTCTGAGACACACTGATCAGTCATCTCAGCTCACATACATGCTTGCATCTCTAGGCATTTACCTGGAGATCAGCATCCCCAGCACATGGTGCAGTGGAACAACAGGCACCTGCGTATTCTGTGGCACATCCTAACTGAATAGACCCAGGCCTCCAGGCTTCTCCAGAGGGGAGAGGTGTGATTACAGAGTGTTAGACTAGGGTGGTTGGGATTGGAATCCAGCAATATATGAGAATGTTGTCTCCCCTGTTCTTACACCGTGCAGTCTCATCACGCACATGTAACATGCCAACTCTCCTCTTAAGAGCTTTAAAAGACAGTGGCTTTCAGTGATGAGAACTAATCTGCCTATACTATTAATCACCTTAACTTAATGTCACATAACTTCTTATCAGTACCTGCTTTCTTGCAGGTAGGAACTCCATCTTACTACTAGCCACAACAACACCTTTAAGTAATTGTAGGAGTATTTGTATCAAACATGTATGCTGTACTGATATGCTTATTCTCTTTCATCCTAATAAATCTAAAGATAACGAATACACAAATTACTCCTAAGAATATCTCCTCCAATCCCTAAACAGTCCACCTGCCCCCATCCCCCCAAGTAACTGCTTGCACTTAGTCAGAAAAGAGCACATAGAACAGGAAAAAAAATGTAGTTTACCATTACTCCATATGGCAAGTTAGCTATTAAACCAAAATCATCTCCTTCTGCAGTATAATCCTACTGCCTTCTGATACTGTTAGACAGGTAAACTGGGAAGTGGAAGCTCCCTGTGTTCTCCAGGTGGAGGAAGTGTGTAGTTAAATTTTTTATTTTTTAACCATGCACTTGTTGCCCTAGACACTTAAAAATGCAGAACTTTTCAGATAGAGGTCAATCAAATAATAACTAGTCTTTTGGTTTTAATTTTCAAAATGAATAAGTGGCTGCTATTTTGAGACCTTGGAAAGCAAGATCATTTATTTCAGCAGCGCAGTGTTCAAATTCCTGTATCAACAAGTTGGGAGGGGGTGAAGAGACAACATCAGATATTTAAGTGCAGCACACATTCATGGAACAATGTTGAATAATAGGTTCCACAGCTAAGGTTACAAGAATGACAGTTTCTTAGAATAAATGTTAATAGATCTTTTGCAAACTTATTATTTAATAAACTCTAAAATCTTAAATCTCAGAATAATTTCTGTGTTAAGACTGAAAATGACATACAAGTACCTTGGTAGAAATAAGCAAGAAGAAAATAACCATAACAACTAACTGTCATCCTGCTAGGTAAGTAGCTCACCTCTGTATTTTCTTATTGAAGTTATTATATTAGCATTCAGAATAAAGGGAGTTTCAAAGAGCAGAATGTGCAAGGGGCACATTCATCAGAACTATGAAATCACATCAGAACTATGAAATAGCATTAGCAATTTGGACTTTGCCAGAAAAATATTTCATAGAAACAAACACTTGTATATGGATACATGAAAAAAACTGGCACCAAGGGATAAATTTGCTGATGACATAATGACATTTAAGATTATTATCATGAATCAGAAGTTATGAACCTTGAATTAGGCTTTCAAATATTACTATCCTTGATTAATCTTGTCTTTCCTTCCATGATAGTTCAGAACTTAATATCTAATATTTCTTATCAAAGAATACTACTACATCATTAAATTTACCCCTTAGAGACTTTCCAAAGAGGTTTTTATAAACAGAGATCCTCTCCACCAGGGCATGAGCTGTTTACAAATTAATTTTCAAAGTAGTAAGTACTTCTTCACTGTCTCTGGCCAAAGAATCTTCTTCCTCTCTCCCTTCCATTATCAGATACATTACTAAGCACCAATCACACCTGTGATTCAAATATGTAGCTTACTATTGCTTTGAAAATTGAACTTGGAAAGCTGAACAATACTGTTTACTATGCACACCTACCACAGAGTCACCAGAAAATGCCTACTATGAAATAAATGTTTACAAAAAGGTAAGGTAGAATTTATTTGTAAATAATTTGTATAGTGAAAAATGATAAATATATGTAACTGACAAAGTGGAACTTTCTACCAGCTTTGCATTTGGCATGTTGTTCCTACAGTTTGTTATTGTAGCTGGGCATTTGGCTCCAGGAGTTCAAGGCTTATTCATAAAAACAATACATTGTCACACCCTTTAACTTGCTTTAAAATTCTTAATACCTATATAGTTATTCCTTTGAGATACACTATTCTGATGGGCCGAAACAAGAATCAAACCCACGTTTTTGAATAAAACACTTTCAGAGACAGTTTGAAAGTTGCAGGGAAACTTTTAGAATGTTAAAAGAAAAGAGGTTCCTCCATTCCAGAAATACCAGTTTACCCTAAGAAGAAACAAAAATTGTCACAGAAACACCCGGAAGCTACCTGCAGCAGGCACTAATAAAATACAACTTGAAAAGAGGACCACTCTTAAAAAAAGTAGTAGTGAAATGGAGTGTTAAAGATCAGCTGTTGCCTGTGTGTCTTAAACATAATCTGGCTGCAAGACTGTGCACACTCGGGGCTCTGTGCAGTTCAGTAGCAGCAGAAAGGGGGAGGCAAGGGAGCAGGCACTCCCCCGCACCTCCTCACGGCTGGGCTATTGGTATACGATGAGCTGCCGAGGGCTGCTGTGGCACAAGGATTTGCACACTCTGAAGAGGCAGGAGCCCTCCTGACAGCACGTGTGTCCAAAGGCTTCAAGGGATGGTAATTCTGGCAAGGGCCCATTGAACCGCCAGTGATTCCTGGAGCTCCGAGCCCCAGATCAAGAACCTTCCTGAAGGAACTTCTGTTCAAAGTAAAGAGTTTAAAATTTGGCTGTGTTCAAATTAAATATTGGAATTTTGAGTGTACCCTAGAGTGACTTGTCATCACTTCAGGTTAAGGTGCAAACATTCAAAAGAAACCTATCACCACCCACTCCATCCTGCTGAGCAGGTTGGTTGGGGCCAGGCAGTAACAAAGAGTTACAATTACACTTCTTTTTTACTCACTACAGAAGTCCTGGGACTATTATGATTTTATTTCGTAGGCTAGACTTCTATAGTGGGTACAAATAACGAAATAAAAACCTTCCACTTCAAAGTATAGGGATAGTTCTGTTTAATTCCCTGATGGGTTTACAAGTACATAAAAAGTCCTAAAACATAATATTAGTTTAAGAAAAGATGCAGAACTGCAAAAGTCTCCATCTTTACAGCTTCTCTGTTAACAGAAACATGCAGAAATCTACTCCCTCTGTAGAAAAGCAAATGAAAGAAAGTGGGCTTCTAAAATGATGAGAAAGGAGAGCAGTGCTGGCACTGTTTCAGCCACTTCACATCAAAAACTGATTCAAAAAAGCAGCAATTTTTTTGACCCTGTGGATATAACAACAACATTTTATGCACATTAAGGGATGCCAATAGCAATGCCTTGGCCAGTTACCAGGCTCTGTGCCTTCTAGACACATCAACAACCTTGTAAACTGCCCTTTCTGATCGATAATAGCACTGCAGAAGTTAAATGTCTTGCAGACATCCCTTTGCTGCATTTAGGAAGCAAGGTAGGAGCACACTACAGCAGTTACTGGATCATAAAAGTAGCCCTCCTCCAATTTTGTTACAGGAAGTGCCAGAGAAAGTTAGAGTAAACCAGGAAGATATTTTCAACCTTTTGCTCGCTTACCTGAGCTGTTTTTTCAGATCTGAACTTTTTTCTCTTTTAAGGGAACTACAGCTCCCACTGGGCTCCCAGTTACTGACAAGCCCTCTACAAAGCTACCAGAACAAAACATTTTCCAGTGAAGATTTACATAGTAATTGTCTTAGCATGTCAAAGTATTCAATTTACAGCAACAAGCTTCAGTCACACCATGTTTCTGTTCCAATCTAGTCCTGTCAACTGAGCCTGATAAAGCAGTGATAACTAGCAATTTCTGCTGCCATTTGACAAGGCTGTAAAATTAGCTTGTGTGTGAGCTGATGGAGGAGAAAGTAATCTTTATTTTCACAGTGACTCACAGCTGGAAAGCAAGCAGGCACTACAAGGTACGAGCCTCAATAAGTGTCACAACACTTCCCCTACTAGAACAAAAAAATCTGCTCCAGAATGTTATTGCTGTCTTCACAAGGTGGGGGTAGGAGGGGTGGGGAGAATGGTGGTGGTTTAAGATTAAATTGTACAGTAGGAAGTTTGCATTATTGCTATTAAATGCACTAAAAAAAAAATAATTTCCTGGAAACTAAACAGATAAAAGCTCACTGTTCCTCCTGTAGATTCCACTCAGTATGGACTTCATCAGGGCTGATAAAGTATCAGGCACCTAATTTAGCCCTATGTCAAATTGCATTATTTTGGTCTGTCATGGACAATCTCTCCAGCAGCACTGCACATCTTCAAAGAAATCTAAGTCAGTGAATTTGCCTCACTTCATCCTTTAAATTGAAAGGTTTCTCTAACCAAGGGAAGAACACAAGAGGCAGGTTAGCCTTACGACACAAACGCTTATGCATACATACAAAAAATTTAAAAAAATCGTCACTCTTTTACATGTTTTAAGAAATTTACCTACTTACCCATATGTATCAAATCAACGCTTGGGAAAAAAACAATGAATGCAATAGTAATTTTATGTCACCTCAACCACCGTCACAAGCAACCTTACATCAGAAGGCATCTCGGTACTCTAATTCTCTATAATGTTAAACATTGCACTTCATTGCCTATCAATTCCAAAATACCAGCAAGCAGCCCAATTAATATATATACACACACACACACACCTTAAACCCACTTTTTCTGAGAGATTACAGAAATATCAATGTAGTCAAAATTCAAACATTTATTCAAAGCATGCTTATCAGATTGTCTCTCAAAAGTCAGGCAGACCTTAAAATGATCAATAAAAAGCCTCTGTTTTGAGTCTAGGTTCATTTCCCTGGCTGAAGGACCAAAAAAAAGGATCAGAATCTGGGTTTTTTTTTGTCATCTTAAAGTGCATTTTTAGCACATTACCTCAGGAACAAACCAACCTGTGATGTTCAACTACACTTTAATTTCTGTTCCAAGATTTCTAATTACTCTTTTACTATTTGCGATTACATTCCAAAGCTATCCCACAGGCTTCTAGGAACCCTCTGACGTATGAGCCACTCCTCCCAGCTTTGTGCCAGTCGTCAAGCACACATCCCAATTGCCACCATCATTCCAAGGTAGTTGAGAGTGGCCTCAAAACGGTATCGATAGTCACAGGTGCATTCCATCAGTGCCCATAGGCATCCAGTTTGCCTAAGTATTTAGAGATATTCATTCTATCATCTACCTAAATATCTCCTCCAATGCCTTTTTACAGAAATATGTGACCAGGCTCACACCTCTCTTTGAACATCATCTCCCATACACAACATATGAGATTAAATAATGGGCGAGATATTACTAGGTCTGACCAGTGTCTGTAAGACCAAAATCATCAAACGCTAATAGACTTGGCTATCCCAGACACACAGAACTGGCTGGAGGGTAAATATCCTACAGTATTCTTGTCCCTATTAAGTTCAGATTTCACAGTTACATTTACTGCAGTTCGCTACTTTCTCAGCAGCGTGGGAGGCTTTACTGGATTCTGGGTAACGTGCAAGGCATCTAAACAGACAAGATACACTTTCCTCCACTTGTATAAACAGCCTGTTTCTTTTATCAGATTCTTCCCTGCAAACAGAAACAGACCCATCAGGCTTGAGCTCTCCTCGCCAGCCCATTAAACACTGCAGCCTATTTCTCACCAAAAGGATGGAAGTGGAATCATCAGTCTTCAGCCACATTTTAGCTGTTGCTAAAAAAAAAAAAAAGACACACGGAGCATCCAGAAAGCACTTGGGAATTATTCAATGTATTTTGTTACTATCAATACATATCACACAGAACAACTGACAGCAGGCATGATGGAGACAGAAGGCCACATGTTTTCTTGAGTATAAAATATTCCTGATCCTGTTTTGAGGAGCTGCACTTTGAATGAGATGCCCTGAAGCAATCACAGAGAACAATCTGGTGAGGCTTGGAAATGGGGACATTGCCTATAATGTTTTGGACCACGTGACTTTCCACCTTCACTGCATTATTCAGTAACTACACAAAGTTCTTCGAAAAGCAGTCAGAGTGATAACCTACAGCTTTCTCACCACCCCACTAAAAGCAAAATTTGAGTTTTATCAGGTACTCTGTGGCCAGATGAGGTTCAGGTAATAAATAGTAAAGAGTGGTATGAAGAAATGAAGTACATTTGTGTGTATAAAGATATTTCTGATTTCCCAAAGTGAACGAGAACTAGAAAGAAACCATCTACTCTCTTTGTTTCTTCCAACATACAATCAATAATTCAATAGAAGATCAATTCAAACAACTAATTACTTCCATGGGCTTTATTAGATATTATGAAATTCAGCATACTTAAATTACATTAAATGATTTTTCTTTTAGTGTCCTGAAGCACAACAACCTAAGCTTCTCTTTAAGATCATAGAACACTGAGGGAATTCACTGGAATCTATCCTGAAGTACTGGATTAAAGATGGAGTTTTAAGTTTCATTTTATGGCCACGTACATAGCTTAAACTGTGACATATGCACAGTATTTATGAAAAGAAAGTAATGAAATGTATGCAATGCAATAACTGAAAATTTTTAGAGGCTTGCATGACTGTATAACTAGAATATTTATACTATATATTCCTTTCCCATGTAATTCTATTATTTCTAGTCTTTCTGTAAAGTTTACTGAAACTTGATAACAGTAACTCTGCAACTATTCCAAAGACACAAAAAAAAATACAGTTAAACAAAACACACCCCATCCCTGCAGAACTTCCATTGCATATTCACTGTATTCCTTTTTTACAAATACAAGGGACAGCAACCACACTGTATTCAGATATTTTGAGAGAAAACCATTCAGGCATTCTCTCAGTTTCCACATTGATAAGGAGGGAGAGTTGGAAAGTTTCATTTATGCAGAACAGGTAGAGTGAAATTTGCTTTTTTATTATAAGAAACTCATTAGTGTTCAGGGCACAGAAGATTGCACAGCCTTTAGCTAAATACTTGCATTCCTCTGAATATGAAAATCAGTTTCTTCTGAGGCCTGTGAAAAATCTAGTGTGCAAGAAAAATGAGCATTGCTCAGACTCCTGAAAAGGAATACTGCTGGGAGTGACACTGAAAGGCCACCACCTCACATAGCAACAGCAAAACCAGCAGTCAATGCTTGGAAACACTGACTCTAGACCCCATGTGGGCTAAAAACTAGACATGACAAAAATTAGGTTAGGCATCCTTAATGTACAATATAAACATTAAGAATTTCAGTACAAAATTAATCTACCTATGTCCAGGGAAATCTAAAAAATGATGGGATTTCTTGTGATAGATTATTTAGGAAAGCAAACAAGGAATTGTGCATTCGATCTATGACCACAGAAGTTATAAACAATTAATCTAGAAATTGTATATAAAAGGAGACCTGTTGTTGAAATCTACCTATACGAAGATACCAAACC
Source organism: Tapera naevia (assembly GCA_033556795.1). Classification (NCBI taxonomy): domain Eukaryota; kingdom Metazoa; phylum Chordata; class Aves; order Cuculiformes; family Neomorphidae; genus Tapera; species Tapera naevia. The sequence continues at coordinate 6,472,549 of JAUMJJ010000172.1, read as the reverse complement.
CAAAGATTGTAAATTATAATGCTCTCAACTCTTATCAGTCTCAGGAATTAACTTGAATTCCTTGATTAAATAACAAAAAGTTAAAAAAACTGGATGTTCTACTTTACAAGGACTTAAGAGTTTGACACAGGATATACCAATAAATTTTTATTTCTTTGTTCAGAATAGATGATTGCAATCATTCCACCAAGCCTCATTAAAATCACATTTTGAACACTATTCAAAATGTGAATCAGATTCACTTTTGTTTGAACAAAACTGGTACAAATGACAGAATATTTAATAATGTTGAGAAGTTAAATAATTAGCATAAGTAGCACTTGTGACTGCAATAGAAAACAATACTGACAGCATTTTTCCTAGCTGTAGACTTGTTGTATTCCAGGCTACAGAAAATGGCATGAGGTAGGTGAAAAGTAAAAATAAAAACACTATTCTTGTGGGGTTTGAAATATTTCTTGTGTTGGTACAGTTTTAACTCTTAAAAAGTAAGTCCACAGCCAACTCTCAATACTACCCAAAAGTCATAATGTTGCCTTATACTTCAGGTGACCAGAACTCTATTTTCACTAAATCAGTCCTGAAACCCAATAAACTGAGATTATAATCCAGTTTCAGGGTTTTTTTTAATTTAATTCCAAATAAAAGAAAAAAAAGTACTTTTGTTCAGTGGATGGGTTTTTTTTTAACTTAAACCTGGAGGCGATTGTTGCAAAGAACAGAGCTAATGTAACTTGAAGACAGCATCCACTGTGAGAAGGTTTTTGCACGAGAGTGGGACAGAAACAAGACACCAATGACCACTCAGAAATAAAAAATATTTTTCAAGTGTAGCTATGATAGACAGAGAAAAAGATGGAAGATGTTGAGGACACAGGGAAGCTGTTAAGTCAGCTTTACAACAGAAGTTAACTGCTTCATTTCTCTAGGGATTTTTACAGCACACGCATTTTAATGACTTAAAAAGGAAAGAAGCATCAATCTTATTACATCTTGCTGAAGTGCGTTAAATAGATCACACCTAAAGGAAAAAAAAATATAAAAAAACCCTGAATTTCTAAGAGCTTAATCATCTAAGTGTTTTAGCTTGACTCATCCCTCCCCCGGATGGATTTTGCAAATCCCAAGCCCAATTTCTAAATTGTTGTCTTTGCATACTTCCCAGAAAATAAAACACTTTTAAGTAGGACCTGACATTTCTTTGGAATAAAATATTTTTGATTAAGTTATTTCAGAGAAATGTAGAAACAACCATAGCTGCCCTTTCAATTAAAAATCTTTTGAACCAAATTACAGAATTCACCCTTCAGTTTTTGTTGTATTTGAAGATGAATTTTGTGAATTTTCTCTATTTATGGCAATTAAACCATTCTGTTTGGTTCCGTAAAACAAAATCAAGACAAGGTTTTCAGGAAATTAATCTTCAGCACAGACAAGTCTCTGTACATACAGTGTGGTATAGACTAAATAGAGACAGAAGATCAAAGACTCAAAGTCTATAAAGTCCTCCACAAACCTGTAAAAGGACAGTTACAAGCTGAAGGGCTGTTAGAAGCTCCACAGAGTGAAAGCCCTTTATAACACTGAGAAGCTGGCCAAACTTGATCTTGCCTGCTGTATCTCACTTCAATTACCTACTCTAATTTTATTTCAATGATACCCTTTTCAGGCATAAAATTCTACAGTCTTCCAATGACTTTCTCTGAAAACAATCTTATGAGGTATGAACTACTTCACATTTCACACATGCTTCTGAAGAGAAGTCATATTTCTGCATGTGAAGTGCACTCTAAGACCTGCCTGCATAGTATTTAACGCACAGCAGCTGAGAGATGGGCTTGTTTCTGAAAGTAGGTCAGAAGACATTGTCAGTCCTCTGTACATCTTTGAAGTTTGAGACATAGACTCGCTTTAGGTTGTAACCATCATAAATATAGACCCCAGCTTTGTCACCTTAATCAGTATATGCAAATTTAGCACAAGAACACATTTTATCATTACATTTAGATGGTAAGTGATACAGTCTAACTAATAGACTACTTGTAAGACAAGTGTTTAACATAAGGAAGGTTAGAAGGACATAACACAAGTCAATTCACTCCAGACACTACCAAAACATCCACCATCCAAGACTTTACCAAATGCCCTAGGAACACAGCAGAACTGAACATGAAAATGATGCAGGTATCCAAGGATTCAAGCTTCCCAAATGAGACAGGATGCATGCAGGGGGAGGGGGAGGGTTGAGCGAGGCCGGTGTAGTACTGATTTAGTCCTAATCTGTCACTTCTAACAACACATCGCTCACATTGCTTCTGGGGACCTGCATGGAAATGTCATTGACTGTGCGGATATACGTAGCAGGTGAGAAACAAATGGCCAGAAGACCTGCTTACAAAAAAAAGGAGGATAAGCATGTCAGCTTCCTTTTGTATTTAGTAATTGCCCTCTACAGTTTTGCTAATAGAGAAGGATGCTTAACGAGTATATTTATTACTCCAAAAATGTAACTTAACACAGCTTTGATGCTGTACAGCTGTACATCATAACTCAAATTTCTTGGAAACACTCTTCCTACAAATAATTTCAGGTAACTTGGCAAAGTAGAAGGTAAACAAAGGATCTAAAACATACAGCTTGTTAAAAAAATGTTATTTCTTTTGACTCAGCTCCATGTAAACAATACTTATACATATAAATTAACAGATAAACTATTTTTTTCTCAAAACAATGCAACACGGCAATTAAATAAGAAATACAAAAGATTTTTTTTTAAAAATACTTTCATGCCTAATTCCTCCACTCTAAATTATTTTTTTAAATCTTATTATGAAAACATTTATATACTGTTGATTCTTTGAAAAGGACAGTTCCAGATTTGATGGAACAAGAAGTGTTATTTGCCATGATATCTCCCTTCCCTCCCCACCCACCAGAAATTCTGTCAAGCTCCCAAGGTCTGTTCTGTTCCCTGAAGAATTTCAAACTAACTCACACAGAGAGGAAAAATTCCACAGGTTAAAATAATAGTAAATCTCTTAACCTGAAACATCGTATAATAAATGGCATTGCATCCAAAGGAAAATACAAACCCAGTCATGGGGACAGGCTTGTCACACTCTTACACCTTTCCCCTGTGTGCTAGTTACATAACACCTAATTAAAAGAGGGAAAAGCACCAAGCAAAGAGACAAACCAAATCGTTTCCCCCTTCAGAGCTCAGAAGGACACCAGAGGACTACAGCGTGAACACTAGAAAGGCATATATATTTTATTACTTTACTATTACAGATAAAAAACTTTACTCTTCATATGTGGGAGCCAAAATTACAGGACATAAAAAGAAAGATATGTTTGCTGAGAACTGTACAACCTTCTTTATCTCAGTGGCTGTTTTCCACAATAATCTTTATCCTATTTCTCTGCAGGATATTACTGCTATCAAGGAATAATACCTTTTTCCATACACAACCCCACCACCCCAAATTCTCCATGTGTATTTCATCATTGCTAATTCTGATTTTACATAATTCTATACTGCCTAAGTCAGCTGTATTAGCAGCACCTAAATAGTTGTAGCTATTGGATCGCTTTCACTTTTTTACATAACAAAGCCAAAAAAAATATTTTGGTGACTCTGGTCCAAATGTTTAGCCAAAAAATTTTATGCAACTTGTCACTCTGCCCACCCTGAGTCTACAGATCCGCAGCTGCTACAAAATGAGAAACTGAAAAAATATGGGAAATGTTATTTGTCATTGCCTAACAAATCACTACCCAAAAATGCCATGAAAATCATTCTGCAATTAAAAGAGGCCTTCCATGGTCTTAATGTGTTACAGTAGCAAATACATTAACAACAAAAAGAGAACCAAAGATAGTCTACATCCTTTACTGGATGCAGAGTTGAGGGGATATTGCCACCAAGGACAAGGAAAAGGCTAAGGTACACCGTAGTCTTTAATAACCACCCCAGTTATCCTCAGTTTATTTAGCCCTCTGAGCTGGAAGACTGGAAGCAGAATAATCCAGGAGGAAGCATTTAATGACTTGCAACAGCACCTGGACACTCATAAGTCTACGATGCTGGATGGGATCCACGCAAGAGTACAAAGGGAGTTGGCGGAGGAGCTTGCTAAGCCACTCTCCATCATTTATCAGTAACCCTCGTTAACAGGGGAAGACCCAGATCACTGGAGTGTGTCGCCCAGAGAAGGGTAAAGAGCTGGTGAAGGGCTCAGACCACAAGTGTTATGAGGAGCAACTGAAGGAGCTGGGGTTGTTTAGCCTGGAGAAAATAAGGCTGAGGGAAGACCTCATTACTTTCTACAACTACCTGAAAGGAGGCTTTAATGAGGTGAGTGTTGATCTCTTTTCTCCCAAGCAACACGTGACAGGACGAGAGGAAACGGTCTCAAGTTGCATCAGGAGAGGTTTAGATTGGATATTAGGAAAAATTTCTTTAGTAAAAGAGTAGCCAACAGGCCTCCCAGGAAAATGGTGGAGTCAACCATTGCTGGAGGTGTTCAATAAACACGTAGACATGACACTTTGGGACATGATTCAGTAGGCATGGTGGTGTTGGGCTGATGGTTGGACTTGATGATCTTAAAGGTCTTTTCCAACCTTAATGATTCTACGATTCTAATTAACAATGGTGCTAAACTCTCTATTTCCTACTTAATAGAATTGGTACATTTTGTTGGCCGAGGATTCATTTTTGACTTTCCAAAAAAAACCAGGTTATTTAGAGATATACAAAGATAAAAACTTAAAATCAAATTAGTCCAGGAAACAATTTACGTACTTAGGATGTCGGATGTCTGGCAGAGATCTCTCCAATGCTATATTGTTGCTAACAAATATGTTGAAGCCATTTTCCCTATAAGCAGAATCATCATGGTCTTCCTCTGTAAGAGGGTACGGCTTTCCATGTTCACCTTTCCCTACAATGAAACAAAACAGTTATTCGCCTCAAACTGACAGCACAGAATGGACTACAAACCCAAAAATAAATTTGACTGGACTTATTGGTACACTGGTCTACATCTCTGAAGATTTTTTGGTAATGTCTTTAGTGACATTCTTGTTACTTCTAATACAGAAATATAAAGCAGCTACAAGGAACATAGGACTCAAAAGTCCTGCTGAATTCACCAAAATAACCTAGTTTTCATTCTTTTCAGAGACACAATCAGCTTAAAGATATTTTACCCATAAAAATTTGAATTGCGAAGTATGCTAAAAGATTTTTGCATCACAATGAAGCTTTCATAGCAAAATTATGAACAAATGGATCAATACCAGCAATACTCCCCTTTTGACTGATACAAGGAACCCAATTGCTAAGTTAATCTGCATTTTAGTATTCTTCCCCACTCACCACTTCCAAAACAACTTTAATTTTAGGGTGTCTAACTTTCCAGAACACATGGTAAGGAAACCAAATGTTTTGCTCGGGGCTCCTTGAACACCCATGCACTCCAAGGGACCAGCCAGATGTACTCAGTTCTTCTAATGTTGCAGCACTGCTGATCTGGTTTCAGAAACTGGTCACTTTGGTTCCCTAGAGAAATCATTTGCTTGTTCTCTAGCAAAGCACAGACTTTCTATTCCAGTTTTTTATTCCCAAGGTAGCTCTCATCATCAGTCACTTGGCTTGCTTAGTACCAACCTCAGGCAACTGTTCCTCTATCTCTTCCAGCCAGAGAGCAGAGCACAAACAAAAAACTCTTCAAAAAAAAAAATCAGAACATAAAACTTTCATTTCTTCTCCACTATTTCTACTCTTCGCATTCTTGCAAGGGACGAACTCTGAAGAGTTTCTACGCCCTTCATGCCTACTCAGGTTCTCAAGAAGATACACTTTCCTCTACATCTAATTGATCAGTTAATAACCTCTTTATTCCTCTCCCTTTGGGCCCACTCATAAGAAAACACCTCCTTTTACCTGAGCTCTGTTAGAGAAATTAATCAACTTCCCAGCTGGATTTGATAAGTGACTAAGGCTACCTGATCCTCAGCTAATAAGGAGCAGCTGCAGGAGGTAATAAAAAGGAAAGTAACTGTGACCTGAGAGAAATATCCAGTGGTATCCTTAGAGCCTTTGTCAATGCTCTGTTTCATGTTACATATATACAAAATATTAAGAATATAGAATATACAATTAAAGATGCTGTACTTACTAAATTTTAGAAGTTTTTGCAGATAAAAAACTTTGTGTATATAATTAAAATTTCATTTAAATTCTTAATTAAAATAATGTTACTTATGCGCAGAAAAGTTAGTTCATATTATGAAACAGTCTTTGTTTATTCTATTTCATTATGAAAAATCATCTTGTAATGTTTATTTTCAAATAATCCCAAAATACACACAAATAACATAATACAAAATCTGAGACTAAGATTTTATGTGAGTCTTCATGATTTCACACTAAACATGTGGAGGAACTATAACATTAGTGTATAAGTGTCCTCAGCATTACAAATTATCACAAGCACATTAAAATTATCTTCTGACATTGATTCACTGTCCTAGGTAACTGATGGTAATTGCCATTACTGCACCCCTTTGGAGCTGGACTATCCAAATGTTTATCTAAAACACCAGGGTGACAATGGGAAACTTCACAATGCAAGAAGAGTAAAATTCTGGTGAAAAGGAGAATGAAGGTGTTCAATGTCCCATTATTGGCTACAGAAGGCCACTTCAAAGCCATCAAGAGACAGATACAAGCCTTCTTATACTGTTTGTTCTGCCTGGAGGCAAAAATAACAATTCAAAAAAGTGTATCAGCACTATAAACTATTATACAGAACAGAGAGAGTAAAAAAAAAAATCTCCAATGGTGAATTTTTGGCCTCTTTGGGTTTAAAAGGGAACTCACTCAAATGTGATGGATAAAACCATCCCAGCACTAAGACTTCATACTAATTCTCTCTGAGACTGGTTTACAATTGCAGCACAAATAACACCAGAAACTAAGGACAATCAGAAGTTTTAGTTCAGTTACTTAGATTTTGATTTTTTTCAAGGTGAGGTAAAGCAGAGGAAGAACCCAAAAGCATGCGAATGACACGTATTCAACCTAGGCCTAAAAATCCCATCGGAATGCTCCATTGCATGGGAACCCTAGCAGCACTACTTAGTTCATATAGCGCTGTCTAAGCTTTATGGTTACAGAGCTATTACACTCAGTACATTAACTCAGTACTCAATGTAAACAACATTTTGAAAGTATGCTAAATTTTATTTTTTCTCAAAAAACTATTATGGTTTTGGAGTTGACATCTCTACATGGTTTAGCATTATGTTAATGTGAGGGGTTCAATACACCATCTCAAAACACTTCTCCATAGATATTGAGATAAAAATGGTAAAGTAAGATATTATAGCCATTCAGATAAAGTACTGGCTTGGCCAAATATTTGATTCTCTATAACGCTTTTTTAACCCTCCTCAAGGATGTTAGTGTCTCCTAGGAAACAATACAATTTATACCTAGCCCTAAAGGTATTAAGTTTTATGCTTGACAACTTGCGATAACTCATAGTTCAAGAACACCTCAGTTAAAGCATCTTCTGCTTATATTAAATTCAGACACAGCAGAAAGAGAATAAATCGTCTCATTCAGCAGATGGCACAAAAGGAAGATTAGGATGAGACAAGAAAATTTAAAAAATGTTCTGTGTACTTAGTACAAATGTGTAATAGCAGAATAATGGCTCCGGATCAGCCATGTTGGTACAGTTGCCAAGTATGATAATTACATAAAGAGGACAGGGATATTGTTGGCAAAATATTTCAGCTGTAAATCACTCTAAACATGCAACAGAAGACAAGTTCTGCACTACTCCTGTGTGCAATCAATAGGGGACCTTTCCTAAAATTATGAACACAAATCCACATTGCAACAGGTTCTGGTTTCAGAGTCTTTGGGTTTTGTCTTGGAGGTTTGGTTTTACAATTTAGATGAACATTATTTATAATTCAATAGACAGTAAAAAAGATTGGCTTTGCCACACGAGTTAAAGGAAGTTAAGCAATTGTTCAACATCTTCACACAGGAAACTAAGTGGATAAAGCACATAAGCCATTCAATGTCTGCGGGGAAGAACTGTGTACAAATCTGAATTATTTACTGTTTATGCTCACTGCTATTAGTTTACTCAAGCAAGACTTCACAGTCACTCTAAGTCAAGACTATAATTTGCAAAAATACTTTAGCACACCCTTTAATTCAAGCATTCACGCATCCTTTAATCCAGTAACATTCGCAATAGGGAATAAGAACTCTCCATGTGCTAAATGCTTTAGTAAATAAAATGAATTTATTTTAATACATGAACCTAAGCAAGTCTTCTTACTTACAGAGCATCTTATTATTTTGGATAAGATAATTCTGCTGATTTTAAAGTATACTAGGCATTTTTTCTAGTACCCCTAAATATTCCATCCAGAATCTAGTAAAATGTTGTTTATGCAGCTCACGCACAAACTCAGAGCCCATCCTCTCTCATGAAAGTTCTCACAGGGAGAACAGATATCTAATCTTATCCTAAGTAATATTTCAATACAGAACTGAAGTCCCATGGCAAAAGAGTGATTATATTTCTTAGCAAGGGTAGACAGAGGAACAGAAACTCATAAAAAATGCAGTCACACATTACCTTCCAAAAGAAAAAAAAAGTGTAAGAAGTAAAATGGGAAATAAAGATTGAGTCAGACATCATCTTCCACGTTCTTGCCACATAAACTTTGACACAATAACCTTTTCTGCTCCCTGATGTCGGAGTCAGAGTGCAGCTGGCCAAGAGAGAGGGCAAAAACTCTGTTTAAAGCAATCTTTATTCAAGTTTGCCATCTTGTGCTGTGGAGATGGATTACATATTATTTTCATTATAAGTGTAACAGATGACCAATTCAGACTGCCACCATGTTTTGCTTTATTGGGAAGTGAATCTCCATTTGAGAAAAAAAAAATTTTCCATATTTTTACTTATCCGTATGGGCAGGAAAGTAGGGTGCAGTACATCTCCTAAAATATATGATATGATATGATATGATTTGATAAATGCACAAAACAGGATTTTTTTTTTACAGCAAATGCCTCAGCTTTTTCTGGACTATGTATACGTGGTGCAGTTCTCATCCTGTCTTAAAATTTTGTATTTTGAAACCTTTTGAAGACATGTGGGTGAACAATTTTTTTACCTAAAATTATTGTAGTTCAAGAGTCAAGTCAGGGGATAGTACAGAGTAATGCATGAGAAAAAAAGGGGGGAAAGGAAGTTGTATTATCGACTTTTAATTATTTATTACAAAACTGTCAAGGTGCAAGGCAATATAAAAGGCTTTTCCTTAGCATTACAGATGTAGCTGTGATCAGATCTTACTTATACAATTGGGAAAAATAAAAATCCTGTCAAGGAAACCCTGAACAATATGTTTTTCATGCAAGAATAAATAATCTTTATAAATATGTAATGAAATTTATTGACCACTGTTTCAATATCAAACTACTACAAAAAAACAAACAATACAAAATTCACTCCATTTTCCTGGTAGAAAGCATTTAAATTCCTTATTAACCTTCAAATGCCAGTAGCTTATACAGGTTTTCTTTTCAAGGACCATGTAGTCCTCAGTAAGTGGTACAGATAAGTTACTGGGAGTGCATCTGAGGCCTTGTCCTATCCAGATTACTGCTACAGTAAACATGATGTTCAGCAGGAGAAACATGAACTAAATCCTCTTCTCTTTAGGAATGGCTTTATACAAACAGAAAGGTTAGGAGAAAAAGCACAAAAAAAAAAAAGTAACTTCAGATTTTGTTATTTGACTGCCTGCTCACACCCAGAACTGAAAAAAACCCAAACCCCAACAACAAAACAACTGAAAGAAGAATGTGCTCCTCAAAACACTTCAAAGGGTATATTCACGTTGGACTGTAGTTGGATCTTTAGAATGTTGTTTGCTTATCATTCACATGAGATAAAAATGAAAGAAACCTTTTGTTCACATAGAGATAAGTTCTATACTTATGCAATTACGTGTTCCCCCATCCGTCAATAAAAAAAATCCCACACTGCATAGGAGGTACATAAGAGCAGAGCACTTCTTGAAAAGATGGGATAAGAGGAACAAACAGGAACCTCTGAAATGTACTTATTTTACATATGTGGTTTTACCATGTTTGAGAAACATTTCTATTGAAAGAAATGCATACCAAAGTGAAAAAAAAAAAAAAGTAAAATACAGCTCTTAACTACCGTACACATAATTTCCAGGTTTCCATTGACTAATTAGGCCTGGTCTGAGTCTTCATGTTAAACTAAGATGAAGTCAGACTGCAAGCAAAAAAAATGGCATGAGATTTTTTTAAGAGTCCATGAAGTAGGAGAAGCTGATTACCAGTATTCTGTAGAATACATTAAGGACGTGTTAGTGTTTCATGTGCTCTTCTTAAAAGCTGAAACAACAGAAACTGCCACCAAAAGACACGGTGATGGGGCAAGGCAGCTAAGAGATGAGAAGAGCACTAGTAGTGGTGAGCAGAATAATGAAGCAGATAGGAAGTGGAGCAAGAAACAGCAGAGGCTGGCAGAGTGGCAGAAGACCCAGGTCACAGCACATAGCTCTGGCAACTTGAATTGGGCATTGTTGGACCACAGGACTCCGCAGTTTCCAAAAGTAAGGCAGATTTAAGTTCAGGCATGGGGAGCAATCAACTGGCCTAGCAAAATTATTATTGTTATACTTAAGGAAGTAGCCCTTATATGTTACTTGTTTATCTTTAATAAAATATTGTTTGTTGAGTCAATTAATTTGCAACAATCAAAAATGAGCTCAGTGCTCTTGAGATTAATTCTTGTGGTTACTCAGGCATTTTACTAGCTATCACTTTAAAACCTGACCCTTGTTACCAGCCATCTTGTCCTAGCAAAAAAAAGGTGCATTATGCAGCTAACAGTTGGAACAACCCATGCCTGCCTATAACTTTTATATTACTCATTTCATTTTGGTTGTTTTAAATCAAGACACTGTGCTTTATCTTGAATGTGTGCATTTGCTCAATCACTAATTCCTAAATCTTAAAGCCTGTGCTTTATGGTACATTAGAGAAGTGTATCCCTTACCTTTGTCAACCATTTGAAACATTAAAAATACAGCCTCTGAATATCCAACATATGCATTACAAAGTGAAAATAGAATGTGTGTGGGAAAAGTGATTGCTTTAAAATACACCGTGAGTTTAACCAGTGGCATTGTTGTGTTTCCGCAGAAGGGTAACTGCATATGAATTCTGAGAAGTAAATTGTCTGAAGGTTTGACAAGCACTTCACAAAAAAAAATTAGAATACTTGCAAAAAAATCATAGCTTTTAACACTTGCTGCATGTACTACAATGGTTTGGCAGTCAGAAAGATTAATTCCACCCCCTTTCCCACTTCAATAAGTCTAGAAAAAGAAGAAAGGAAAAAAACCACACACTATTTGGTATGTCCAGCATATTTAGAATGTTGCAGTGTACAATGCAAGATAAGCAGCAACACATGCTGTTTTGATATGAGTTGCTCTATCACCACAGCAGAGCAGCAATATTCAATAACATTCTGCAGGCTGAGCTGAATCTAATCACATCGCTATAGCCAGGGAAGCACAGTATGTCTTCTATTTAGTCTAACTACTTATCACCAAATGTCACAGCCACTGGAATGCTTTTTTCATTTAACATTAGAACAGACTGGCTGTGGACCATTAATCAGAGCACAACACTGAATGAGCAAGCATGTAAGAAACAGAACTTGACTATATAAAAGGACTCATAGTTGGGTAACGACTTGGTAAGATAAAAAGTAACTACTATGTAATAAGATTACCTGAAAAAAATTTACACATAGTACTGAGGTGTTTGTTTCAGCGCTTAAATAAATTAATTCACAGAAACTGCATCAAGAATGGCATTTTCATAGTCTCTAGTACCAGTAGGTCTTCTATAATTGATGCATCTGTCCAATCTGATATCTTGGAAAAACTCAAACTGAAGGTTACTAACATGATATATACAGGAACTAAACAGCTCCACAAAGTTAATGTAAAATTACAGTTGCGTAGGTACAATTTTAGAAAGCTCAGAAATACAAAGTGATAGGATTCTAACAGCTGTAATTAATACAAGACTTTTCCTTCCCCCCTCTTTTCCTTTATGCTAAGGTGTCTTGTAACCATGTGTTGTTTACCTCATACCATCACAGGAAAAAAACCAGGATGTTCCACGGAACAAATACATTAATAGGAGTTTTTTTTTTAATTTTTAATTTTTTTCTTCTCATAAACACAATGCAAACTAGTTGTAGAAGCTGGCTTTCTGGCTGTTGCACAAAGAAAAAGTAATAACCTGTAAAAATGAATTTAGCTATGTATGAGTCAACAGTGTGCAACAGCATACTCACTCTTGCATCAGAAGCACTAGTCAACAATGCATAAACTACAGAGAGAAAATACATGAGCTGTTATAGCTCCCAGCAAATTTAAATTTAGCTTGTAAGACCCTTACCAGGAAAAAAACCCCTAACACTAACAAAACCCCATTATGTCCATACTTACATATGAAGACAATAAACATCCACAGTTAAAGATCAAGGCCAGGAGCAAGAACTCATGCCACATGATCACCCACATGGTAACTCAGTGACAAGGCCATCCTGCTTCCTTCTGTAAAGCTAGAAGAGTGCTCATAAACAAGCAGAGTTTGCACACTCAGGGCCATATATACCTGCAGGTAGTATATACGTGTTTTATTGCTTTTGTAGGTCCACTGGGATCTATACATTACAAGACACAGTGCCATCTTTCTCAGATGATAATTAGTTTAATATGAAACTGAAGCTGCATATGCAAATAACTACCTGGTTTAATAAAAAAAAACCTACCCCCACTCCCCGCAAATTCAGAATTATCTGCAAAACAAGTGATACAAGCCCAGGGAACTGTACTGACATGTTAAGATACAACAAAGTGGAGTTACGGCAGATAAACAACTGAAACTCAAGTTAAATCACAGTCTTGGGACTGGTCTACCTAAGTATTTCTGCTTTACTTAGTTAAAACATAATGCATTTTTTTCTGTTACACCCAAAGTGACAATTTGAATCTCATTGCTTTTCTCCTTCTTATATTTTGTGGGGGTTTTTGGGAAAATCAGGCACATTACTCTTCTGAAAACTGTTTCAACACTACATATACTGCCACATACACTCACTGCTACTGCATTTCCAAGTAACTGTCTTTCCTCTTCTTATAAGACATCACTAATAATGCAATCACTATTGCCTTTAATCATTCATTTTGCAGTTTAAAACATATTCTTAATTTGAAATAGCATTACGACTCACATTCTTGTGCTAAGGAGAAACAAACTTGCTGCTTGACCTGCTATGAGCACAGATCTACACAGCCCATTTTCTCCTTTCTCATTGATCCACCTCTTTGTGAGTAACAGGAGACTAATTCATGCCAACTATTTTTCAAATCCCTGACAGAAATTTGAGTAAATTTCCTGTTCTAAAGCCAAGTGAAATTCCTAGTCAATATATGCTGTGGAATCAAGCAGAGAAAAAAAAAATCAGAATAGATTTTCAACTAATTACTTTAAAATATTTTGTATTGAAAAGAACAATTCATCGCCTACAGAACACAACTAAATTTTTATCCCAAGACCACATTTATTCATAATTCAGTAGAAAACCACATATGCACACTGTGAACTTTTTGAAAATGTTAATTTGCTGAAAGTAGATGTTTGAAGTCAGCCAAAAACAGTTGCCAATTTTTTTTTCATTCTATGGACATCTGGGTTTAAAGAAGAAAATAAAAAAATATATTTAGAAAATCAATTATAGTCTTTGATTTTCAAAATCTTATATACATGACAAAACTTAACTAACATTATCAAAGGAGAGACATTCAAGTTGAAAATCCTATTTGTGAACCAAAACAATACTTTTTCATACCAAAAAAAGTTTCAAGTATCACCCCAAAAGTCTTCCACAGCTTTAACTTTCAAGGGTATATGAAGCAACTCCCTCAAAATTTCTTACTCACTGAGGAAGACTAATAAATGAGAAATTCTATTATGCAGATTCATGTATTTATGCAGTCCACAGTAATTCTCAATTTTACTTTTGTCTCTATGATCAAAAGCCCCTCGATAAATCCATTTTTTTTAAGATAAAGGAGATCTTTAACAATCATGCTAAGGAAAGCAAGCACACACATTGCTCTAGCATCCATAACCACAGGTAATGGAAGAATAGCACATGAAGCAGAGATTAACTTAAAACTGTAGGCTTTGTTTTAGAAGTATTACCAGAAATTCCACCTTCTAATTTGTCAAACATATTTGAAAATAGAAAAGTAGAAAGAAAGAATTGTTACTCATATTTTCCTGAGAAAATACCCTTACTTAGCTTGTCTATTTTGTTTCCATTAATCCAGCTCCATGGGCTACAGGGGCATCCTGCCTCACCATGGTCTTCAGTAGGGGCTGCAGGGGAATCTCTGCTCCGGTGTCTGCAGCACCTCCTCCCCTTCCTTCATCAAGCTGTGTGTCTGCGGGGTTGTTCCTCTCACATATTCAACACTCCTCTCTCTGACTGCAGGTCGCTGTGCAATTCCTCCCTTTACATACCCCCCACCCCCCCAGCTTCTTAAATAGGTTATCAAAGACATGCTACCACCACTGCTGATGGGCTCAGCCTTGGCCAAGGCAGGTCCATGTTGGAGGCAGCTGGCATCGGCTCTGTAGGAAGTGGGGGAAGCTTCTCGTAGTTTCCCACTGAAGCCATCCCTGTAGCCTTCACCGTCCTATCAAAACCTTGTCATGCACACTGAATATATCCACGCAGAAGAATTTCTGTATAAGGTTACATTTTTCATTTCAAAATGCTTTCAATCTTTTATATTCATTCTAATTACTGTCTTGATTTTTTTTAGTCATATTTTCAGAACACATTTTTCCAAAATCCATGATACTTTCGCTAAAATCAGATTTGTTGCTGACAGAAATCACTAGTAATGAGCTCACTTCTTTTACAATAGATTCATCATCCAGATGGCCTGTGAAAACGCATGAATATACCTATGCTTATTGAAAGAATTTATTCTTCAATTTGCCTTTACGAGTCTTTGCTAAAAATAAATAAATGAATTAAAAAACATTTCTACATGGTACATTCAGTTTTTACACTAAGCAATGAGAAACCTCCCAGCCAATTCCCTTGCTTCTCTCCTTTCCCTTTCGTTTGTATCAATTGACCAAGGAATATTTGAAAACACAAACTGTTCTTCATCCAGGCATTCAGAGACACAAGTGCCCTCATGGATTATCATTAAAGGACCTTTTCAGCCCAGGGATTTAGCTCCTGAACTTAATTCTTAAAACTGTGAGATTAAGCTTCCTTCGAATGATAGGTCTGAACTAAGCTATGCCAGTGGGCTAAAACTGTAGCAAAGAATGTATCTGAAAAAATGTTATTTGAGTATAAGACATTGCCAAGAAATGCTCAGGGTCTCACAACTTCCATGTAAAATTTCAGAATCCTCAGAAAAAAAAAAAAAGAAAAAGAAAATATGGTCTTTATCACAGTTCATCACAAACTTTAAAAAAAAGTTAATGGTTGTATTAACTGAGGAAAAAATCATTTACATTACATACTGAAGTGCCAGTATGTTAGTAACGTGCTTAAATTACTGATTAATAGCAGCTAACTAAAATGCCAGCCCTCTAGAACTCTGACAGCTCACAGCTTTCACTCTTCACTCATGTAAAGTTTGGATTTCTTCCCAGTATAACTGCTTTAGTAAAAGCTGGGAACAAAATATATCGAAAAACAAATAAACTAACATGTTAATTATTTATAGGCTTATTTTAATTTTTTGCATGACTATTAAAATTAGTCTCTCTATTAAAAATATTAAAAATACAAAAATAAAAACCTCTTTTAAAAGTAAAATAACTGAGAAATACCAAAACCAAGACTGTCTCCATGTTTTAAGAATACTGATAACGCAATTTAAAGGTATATCTTGATTATTTTTTTTTAAATCTGAGCATTAAAGGTAGTTTCCTTTGCCCCTGCATTTCCCGGAAAGACTTATTATTCATATTTCAATATCACCTGCAGGACTTTTAGTTAAGAATGCCTAAAAAAAGCTTGCTTCCAACCTGTAGACAGATGAACTTTCAGGCAGGTTGGCAGAACAAAATGTTACTCCTATAAATGTGGTTTCTTTTTTTACTTTCTTTTTGTTAGAAAGGAGACAAATTCTCCCAGACTAACTCCGCTGCAACCATGGAGGGTGGACTATTTTGAGTCACATACCCAAAGCCAAAAGGTAGCTGTGTTCCTTGAGAAGCAGTGATTACAGAGCATCATTTGATGAGCTAGTCTATAAGGCAAATTACAGCACCACAATCCTTTTCACATAGATATCAGACAAATCGTTCCTCCAGTTCAATAATTTTCCTCTGCCAACTTACTTAATGAAAACAGAAAGGAAAAGAAAGTCACGTTACACATATTTCAGACTTAAACTGCACAGAAACAACTACACTAGACTTCCTGTACTAGTGACCTTAATTCACACCCTCAAAAGCAAAAAGCTATGACAGGGAAGTAGGCACAATTTATTAGTTTTCTGAGGAGAAGAGTTGTTAAATCCAAACATATTGTTTGCCTTTTGAAAGCTAAAAGGTTAAAAAATACCACCAAACTGTGATGGTGAATTAAACTATATCCTCTGCTAAACTGTATTTTCTACGCATGAGAAACCAAAGTTTACAACATCAGGTCAAATAGAAGCACACAGATAGTATCACACAGCAATACAATGTATGTCATCTTTGAAGAACCTTAACAATTGCAATGTTAAGGCAGCAACTGGTGAATTTCAGAGTGTAAAGAGCTTTCTAATTTTTTTTTGGAATGGCATGCTTGCTATTATCATCATGATGATTCTAGATGATGAAGTCTGTAACATGCAAAGTTACTGACTAGAGTGCAGGTAATACTTGGCACCACCATACTACGCTGATAGCAAATCCCCTCAAGTGTCATGTAGATTAGACCGAAAAACAGCACTGGTCAATAATTTGGCACACCTTTAAAATTGAAATTCCTTTTTATGGGTCTTTTGACTTCGGTTCAGGACAAATGAATGCACTGGAATTTTCACAGAAAAACAAGCAGCAACTGGAAACTGAAATACAAAAGAAAATGTGTTTCTTTGTGCCCCTGAACTGACAAATTTAATCATTTTTACACCTATCACAAAAGGCAACCAACTCAGTTTAGACTGTCTATGGTACTCTCCTCCTCCTTCTGCACAGACAGGTCTACTCAGAAGGTCTCTCAGCTGTTTGCTCATTTCAAACTCTTCCTGAAATTGTGTCAAGTGTTTTAGAAGAATATCCAGATAAAATTCCATTTTCAGAAATACTACAAAATATATGTTTTTAAAAAAACCCCAAACCAACAGATGAAGTCCTATTCAATTTCACTTAGATAGTCCCAAAAAAGTTTAAGCAAAAGGAAAAAGACAACATGGTGCAAACAGTTCCCCAAACCAAAAAACCCTCCTAGACTGCAAGTGACAAATGCAAAGACAAATTTGAGCTGAGGCCTCCTCTCACCACCATCTCTGCCCCCCCCCCCAAAAAAAATCCAAAATCCAAAACTTCTAAGTCAAGTCTTTTTTCTTTTTCACTTGCCTTCAGGCAGCAACTCTAATAACCTCCTAACTACATGCACCAACATTAGCACTTCATCACTAACACTAATGTGAATCCACTGACAGATCTTCACCACTGTCCAGAAGCAGTAATAATATACTTGGGACTAACAGAAATTAATTGCCATATGGTATCTGCTTCTTGGTATTTTTCATTAAATTTTATTTTGTTTTTGGCTTGTTTGTGTCTTGCTTTCTCTTTAAAGTTGTCTAAGCATTGAGAAAAACATTCAAATACAAGGGGAAACGGTAAAAGAGAAGACAGTTTGGTCTGTTAAGGATTTGACACCATGCTTTCCCCACAGATGAAAACACAGAGAAAGATGAAAGACTATTAATCTGAATAATTCTTGTAACAGAGCACTTCTTGAAATTTGGACATTAGTTTCAAACTAGAAAACGTATCATTGGTTTACAGTATAGTCAAAAAGATTTCTTGCAGAGTTACTGGAAATACATTTTTTCTTTCTGCCTGTTGGGGTAAAAATCAACATGCCAATGCCCAGTACAGAATGGTACACTGAAGATCATTTTCAGTTCTTTAATTAATATGAGTCAAAGGAATGTATTATGAAATCTGTTCCCCCTTCCTTTGCCTCTCTGGCAGTTCTTAAAAATTAGCTTACCAATTATGTTTAAATGTATCACTGATGAGTTTTCAAAGGCAGGGGTCAGGCAGGGAAGAACAGGGGAAGAATCTATTTAACTTCAATCACACAAGTGCCTCAAACCTTTGCCGTGAGTATAGAGACCTCAGAGTCAACACGCTTTAAAAATGAAGCTTGAGTCTGACTTACAGCCACGCATAAACTTCTTCTTCCACATACAGATTTAAGTGACAAGACTTATTTCTATCGTGCACAGTTTTCCAATAGAGACAAATGATATACAGCTAAAGCCTTACACTTCCTGTATTCATCTTCAGTAGCGTAATATTAGGTTATAACTTGAGATCCAGTACTAACTCCAAATCATCAGTCAAACAATACTGCAAGATGCCATTTCATGATCTGAGAAAGCAAGATTGTAGTCATCCACGGAAAAACTTAAGCAAACAACAACAACAAAATATATTTAAGCTTCTGGAGAAGGCATCACAGAAAAGTGTTTCTTTCCAAATAAATATTTGAGAGTGTAACATTCTTATTTGTGTCTGACATCTGGCTCCAAACTGATTTCACTGTTTTCAATAGGACATCCAGACCATTAAGCTTGAGGAAGAATGGTAGAATCAGTTCACAGTCTACAGTGCCTTATATTTACAGAGTAAATATGTTTTAATATGTGAAATACTTTATGTAATTGTAGTAGACTGTAACCATCTCTTTCATATTATATATTGTTTATATGCCGTCTGCTTAACGAGCAATGCTATACATTACATTTCAGATTTTTTTAATCATGTTGGGCTTGCGTTAAGATAAACTGATGAACATTCTTCCCCTTTACAAAGCAAGACACTGTAAGCTTCATGAAACATATTAATGATAAGGCTATGAACAATTAGGTTATGACTGTTTATTGAGACTTAGGCTACCAGTATAGTTCCAATTATATTTCAAGTTCTGAAATTCTTTCTGAAGGAATTCAAAATTCAGAGGCCTAAATTAAATTTAGTAAATTTGTTTTACATATAAAGCTTACGGAATTCCCAGTTTATAATCCCATCTGAAATATGGGATAAGGAAATCAATATTTTAATAAATGCATCTTTCCCACTCAATTTTCATTATATTTATCTATATAAGTATCACAGAACTAATTTTTTTTAATAACCACAATAGTGAATTACATTTAATGTTGCTATCTGCGTGACGCTGCCTCATACCTCCTAGAGGCACTGTGTCATTAGGCTTTGCTTTGACAGGTTCTTCCGAACTTAAGAATGAGCACTGTACAAAATGACAAGGATTAACCACAGAAGTTTGGGGAATTTTTCTACCACACTTGATTCTCAAAAATTCTTGAACAGAAGTGATGGGAAAAAAAATCAACAGTGCACCATTTGTTGAGGTCACATAGAAGGCAAATCTCAGGTGTTTGCTATTTTTTACGGTTGTACAAAAGCACTCAATTCTTCTGCCTCCTTTTAGTATTCCATACCAAGAACACAGTTTCATTCTATCGCCGTTTTCATCGCAAACATATACAGCTCACTTATTTTTCAATGCCTCTGTTTAGTTTGTTTATAGAACAAATCTATATGAGTGTTTGTTTGCAGAACTACAGAACATACTGTCTGTTTGTTTATAGATCTAATCTTTATGAAATATCTGCACTGAGGCATGTAAAGGTCAAGATCTGTAAAATCCTCTTCTCCTGGTCAAAATAATATTTTGAAGACGCAGAAAGGTAAAGACTATACTGAATATAGGAAAGAGTTAAAAACCTTCATTCCTTCCTTCCTTCCACATAAATCTTCCAGATGCTACTTAAATATACAAATAGGAAGAAATAAAAAGACACGGCAAATGGCTCAATAACTGCTGGGATAACCGTTAGGTGATACAGCACATTGCAAAGGGGTTTTTCCTCTGAGATTTTACAGAATCATAGAATTGTTTGGCTGGGAAAGATCTCTGAGACCATCGAGTCCCACCATACCTGTCCACTACTAAACCATATCCCTGAGACCTTCATCTATCCATCTTTTAAACATCACCAGGAATGGTGACTCAACCATTGCCCTGGGCAGCTGTGCCAGTGGCTGAGAACCCTCTTGGTGAAATTTCTCCTGATGTATAACCTGAACCTCCCCTAGTGAAGCTTGAGGCCATTTTCTCTCATCCTATCATCTGTCACGTGGGAGAACCGACCAACACCTGCCTCGCTACAGCCTCCTTTTGGGAAGTTGTAGACAAGTAAGCTTCCTCTTCTCTAGGCTTATTAACAGACAGGAGCAAAATGGCTTAACAGTCAAATATAAAAGTATTGACAAGCCACATCTTAGAAGTCACTTTAACTCCTTAACCAACTACTTATGAGGTTTATAAAACTCACACTTAGTGTTATAAACACAACTCCTTACTCATTACTATTCTCTCAGAAATTTACTTTTAATTACACTGAATTTTCAATGTGCCTCATAGAACATAATCATCTCCAAACAATTATAAAGAAAAAAAAAGAAGAATGCATTTAAGGAACAGTTCTGTGAAATATTGCCTTTCCAGAAGAATGTGAAGCAAAAATTAAAAACAAAAAACAACTCGCAGTATGCAATCTTCCTACATCAATTTATAGGCTATTAATTTCATTTACAGAACTGATAAAAAAGTTTTCAGAAATTAAGCATTAGTTTTTTGTTTTCCATCAGTTCTGCTCAGCTGGAAAGTTTCTGTTTTTCTGTTCCTTCAGCTCCCCTTTTGCAGCATTTCACAGAGAAAGCTATTACTTGTAGTTAGAAATAGCTTTTCAGGATCAGAAATAGCACCACATTTAAATACAAACATTCTATTGGTACTTCTTTAAAAGCTCAGGATTTACCCTTTTGAATCCTTCCTCTTCTCTGAAAAGGCCTGTAATTCATCATTACTGCTAGGATTTGTAATTGATGAGCACATACAGCTGAGAATTTCTTGAGGGAAACAAGATACAATGACTTTCAGAAGTGGAGTAACAATGACATTGACTGATTCTCTAGGACTCTTACTCTCACTACCCAGGAGATAAAGACAGAGGTGGAATAAACAGAATTTCTTCTCATGGACGCTTTTGAATTACTGCTTTAGGCATTCATGGCTTTCTCCTGTGAACTTCATCACTCATGGGAGCATTCAAGGATCTCTGACTCCTAGTTCTGCATAGAAAGTCTGGAAAATCAGAGGCCTTTTGAGCTACAACAGTTGCTACACTCCAAGAATGAACAGCTTGACAGACGTATCCTCAGAGCTCCAGACAATCAAAGGGAACCAGGGAAATCTAATGAAACGAAAAAAACTTGCCAAGTCAGTAGCTGATAAACAGCAATATCAGGATCTTCAGCATCCTAGATCTCTACTGTATCCGGAGATGCAGGCAGACTTACACTGCCTTTACACAATCAGTGTTGCTGCAGCTGGACTAACATGCCTACAGGTAGCTATCTAGGCTATTACTGCACAAACTGTATTTACACAGAGTGCACTCACAGCTCTGAACCGCAATGCAAGAGTGCTTTTCCAATATACATGAGACATTGTTTATGACTTGCGGAAACAAAAATGATGACAGATGTGAGATTTTTATTTGTCTACAATTCTCATATTTCTTCACTGCAAATTAAGCATATTCTTCATCAAGGCATGTCATCACTTGTATTCCCAGAAGAAACTAAAGTAATGTCTTAAATGCTGATTTCTTGTCAAAAAGACGGCACGACATATCAGCTCCAATAACGTTGGTTTCTTTGATTAGCTTATTCTGTTCCCACCCTCTCCATTGCAAATCCAGGTAACTTCAGAAAGTGGAAACAATTAAACTCTTTTTTTTTTCTTCCTAAGATATCTGTTTGAACTGTTTAGTCAAGAAGGCTCTTGATTTTGTTTGGGTTTTTTAAGGTAAACTTTTGCATTCCTATTTCTGTATTTCAGTCACTGGGTTTGAGGTAATGGGAGAATAATATTCAGAGAAAACTGGAAGTGATTGAGATGACTGAAAGAATTAATTTTTATTTCACAAGTCTATTCTGTACTGATGAGCAGTACGTTTAATATAAGTCATTTAATGCTCCTTTCTGCCTTTGGGTAAATCAGGGCTTGGATAACTGTCAACTAATTGGCTATCTTCCCAGTTCTACCAACAGTATAGCAATTAGTACTTCTGCAACCCAACAGCACATCCCCTCTATTGGCTTCTTGCATTCATTTATCAAAATTACCCTACTAAAAGTCTTAGAACTGTTTTTGAAGTTTAATTTCCATTCACAGAGACTGAAAATATCGGAACAGCATTAAAAACTTGTGAAAGCTGCAAGTTGAACAGCAAATTAAGTTTCAGTGCTTTTCCTAACTCATCATAAAAAAGTAATACCAAACACCAGAGCATACAAAAATTAAACAATTAATCCCAAATTCATTCCATCATAGCAGTCAGAGAACTATGAAGATTCCAGACAGAATTAGAAATTTTAAATAAGGAATACCTACAGGTATACAACAAGTATAGGATGGCAATCTGACTATTCAGAAGGTTATTTATCAAAGTAATGGAAAGGAACAAGAAATTAATTTCCTAAATGAACAGTGTATCCAGGTGCAATATTTCCTTCCAATAACAGAGGGAACAGGCACTGGTTGGTCAGTTCGTACATACACTTTAAACAGGGTGTTCTTTGGAAAATAAACCAAATTGTGAAATACAGGACAAATGTCTTCAACACTGTGTCTCAGTGAGGTTGGTGTTTTTTTTGTCATTTTTTTAATTTTTTTTTTTAAAGAACAACCTTCAGCAATACAAATAAATATGGGGAAACTTCTTAAGCATAATGGACTCATTTCTCAGTCACTTGGATCCATATCATTCCTGTCTCTCACCTGGCTGATCAGTAAGTTTCAAAAGGTAAGGTAAGTAAAAGCAACATGGGAATAAGTGATTTCCTATTCTCTAGACAAAGAAGGAAAATAAATTTTGGGGATTAAAAATTACCTATTTTTTAAAAATAGATCCCTCCATTTTGGGAACTTCAAAACAATCAAGTTCCAAGATAAAGCACCATTTTGAAATAAAAATTGGGATGCCTTAATTGGAAAACATCAAGACTAAATATCATGATGCTTTCAATGTAATGTTCTTTTGAAGCAAAGAGCCATACATAATTTCCTTCAGAAAAGTTAGATGTTCCATCTACACTGAGTTACTAAATAATACTTCTACCAGCATCACATAAATTAATTTATTTTCTTACCTATCTATCTAGAATCACTTTAGTATTTTCATTCATGGCAGAAAATACATCACAAGTAACCTGAAGATCCCCAAGTCATTTCATCTTTGCAAGAAAATTACCTATCTGGGATGTCTGAATTATCTGATTCACTGACCTTGCATTTGACTACCAAGAAATCATTTATTAAATTGTAACCATTTGTGCTGGTATCGTATCATTATAATTTCTGGAGATAAAGGAATCACTCACATGGCAATTGTATATGAAGATCTGTCAGTGAGGAATTTTTAACACATCTGTTTCCAGTTAAATTCAGAAAATACAAATTGTCAATTCTAGTATTGGCTTGTTTGTTTTTTTTCCTTTTGTAAATCAAAATTACATGTGGTTTGAAGTCAGGGAGGAAAATTCAAGCAGACTGGATGATAATTTCCTTTCTGCTGTGACAGTACAGTAGGTATTCCGTTACAGAAGATAAAGCTGTGCATACATGTAAGAGCTAATTGCTGTGTTCCACACGTGTAACAGTATCAGTAAGATCATGGCAATATTTCAGAGAAACCTATGCGTAGCCCACTGGATGTCTCTGCAGTAAGCAAAACTGACAGGAGTGCAATCCTACATCACATGCTAATTTACAGATTTTTACTAGCATACAGAAAAAAATATGGCTGAAAGGAACCAACCTTGGAAGGATCTATACTGTGACCAACATCGAATTAAGTGAGAAGCCTCTGTCTCTGCAAGAGTCTTTGAATATTAATTACATTTTGGCTAAATCAGGAGTTTATACATGTAAAGCCTTGCCACTCCATTATTCACTTCAGGCCTCCTCAAGTACCATCAACACATTACCAGAATGGGAGTTAATAGTAGAAGCACAATAAACATACGTTTTTGAACCTCAGGTTGTCCAACAAAGCCCCACAAATCCTAAAGTATCATGAGCTCACTTCAGCACTTCTATGCAAGACCTTTTGTAATTTTAGAGCCAAAAAACCTGAGCTATAACACTTGAAATAAATGGAAATAATGGCTTTCATCTTTAGATTTAAAAGAAGTAAATGATTCCCAATGAGGGAAGACCACTCAAATTCAGGAAGATCCATTTTCATTTGGTGGAATAAAAGGGCATCAAATTGTTAGGCCTTGAAACAGAAAAACTAGCCATGGAGCAACTAACACCTCTTCATAATTAGATTTATGAAATTCATGTTCTCAGTGGAAATAGTAAGCTTTACAGATAAACACCTAATCTGAATTTAAAACACATTTCATTCCTTTCTTCTTTTCTGTGTTATGAGCACTAACTGCCTTTTCTGAAATGTCCTAAGAAGCCCTTTCATTGTTGTTGTTTTCATGCCTTCGGATTGATTTTTAAGCAAAAGCTGATTTCAGATATATTTGGTTTTGTTATTAGGGACAGAAATTATATATTATATATTATATTCGATATTATATATCGAAAAGAGTGGACTGAGAAACTCTAGCTTTGCATTTTTATTACTATACTGAGATTTTCAAAGAAAAAAGTAATTTAAAGTGAATTTAATCTAATGAATAATAATGACAGATAGAAGTCATTAAAAAAGATTTCTTAAATGGTCAAACTCAGCAAACACTATCACAAGGAAGCCAATAAAAATATAAATAAGTCTGAATATTTTAAGTTAGTATTATCATCATTATTACCAAGAACAGACATTTACTGGAGAAAATATCCACATACCAGGGCATTTCCCTACAGTTATAATGTAAGGAGTAGAACAAAGCTACGCAATGTTTTGCTAATTTCTTAGTTGACTCCTTGCAATGGCTTGCGTTACATTGGTAATGCTACAGCTATCCATCAGATAATCACAAGCATTACTGTTTATTTGCCAAAACAGATGGGGTCCAAACTACATATTTAGGAAACAAAAGCATATTTGAAAAGCATCAGTGCACACCCATCAAAAAGGTCCATTCTAACCAGATAAAGTGATACTCCCTACATATGTGCATGTTTCTACGTGCTGTTTCTATTTTGTACATTATCACTTAGATATTTGTCATTTCTCATTAGCAATCTGGAACACAATTAACATTGACCTGACAACTTCTAAGACACCTAGAATAACTTTGTTCCCCTCACGACCTTTCTTCCTCCTAAGCACATGTGTGAGGGAAGGATAATTTCTTTAATTTGTCATCAAAAAGATTCAAAAGAGAAAGGAAAAACACATTTATAAGGTTAGCTTACACTTGAAATATTTTACTGGTTCATGTCCCTGCAAAATAAAGTACTTAAGAAGTCTCCCTAATCTGTCAACTGGATTCAGTTACAGAGGTATTCTGGAGGAGGTGTTGGGTGTCTTCTGACAGTGGGATCCGGACAGCGTTATTTCAAATATAATAGTACATTGGCCTTTGTAAAATAATGGCTTTCAGACACTGTTTAAGGCGCAATTCAACTGCTGTTTCCCTCCTTTTAATTAAATTCATCTCACATTGAATAGTTGTAAATGATAATAGAAAAGAAAGAGTCAAAGCTGAACATGCTCTAGTGACAGAAATAGGACACAAACCTTTCTTTGTATATATGGCATATAGCACATGAAGGTACATTAAAATTACATTACTCACTGTAACAAAGTGTCCCTCGGTGTATCTGAAAATACAGTTTTCTCTCATTTTCAAATAATTTTAGACTGTCAGAAGGAAGTGAAGTAGCTTTAGCAAGACTACAGGATTGCAACTTGATGATGGTTAAAAGGTCAAAGTTTGTTTCTAACATAACCTTGTAAGTTCTTGACAATCATAGGTACTGGACTCAGGTTTTAAATCAACTCAGCTTCAGTTGTAAAATATACCAACATTTTTTTGCTTATATTTGATCACAATGTGACAACTGATTTCAATCTGAAAAATAATGTTAATAACATTTTTTCCCATTTCCTCATACAATCATCATATATCTATTAGCATGAAATACATTATTTTTGTTTTCACTTGTCTATTTTCAGAGAAAAGGTATTTGTGCTTGGTCTGACCCCTCAAGTTCAGAACATTATGTCCTTGTAACATGTTGCAATCAAAAAATGGCTGTTAGGAATGCTTTTTAGCTGACTTAAAAATGAGTAAACCACTTAAATTTGCTCTGAACTTATGTGTACCTGAACGCATAGCATCCTTCTGAATGCTTTCATAATCATGCCAGTCCTTCCTCTTCAAGCCATCAGTCCAGGTAAAGAGCTGTCCATCTCCAAGCCCCAATGGAATTGTCTGTGGAAACAGTAAACAAACAAGCAAATAAATATATATATATGTATATGGTTTGCATTATTACTGAAGAACACTTTTAATATGGGACACTCAAATAAACAATCAGTTTATCCAACAAAAATATTGAAACTTCACTGTGGTAAATTAAGCTTTTTTTCTAAATGGTATGAGAAAAAACATGAATTTAGTTCTTGACAAACAATTAATCATTGTCAAACAACTTATGCTTAAAATTTCTCCTTCCAGCAATATCCTGCTATGGCTACTCGCCAAGAAGCTCATGGAAGAAAACGGATTACTAAACCCGAAAAGATTTTAAAACTGTCTTTCCCTTCAACTCATGAAGTACCTTCGTTTCTTTCCTTAAGGTACCTCTTGTACAAAACAGGGAGTTATGGTTACTCAGCACCTTCCAACGTTCCCCTTTAACTATGAGGTTTGGCATTTGTTTGGGGTTTTTTTAATAGCTAATGATATGTTATTTTTATTCATAGAAGGTCAGGCTCAGTGCATCAGAGGTATTGAGCAAAGAAACTCTTGAAGCAATTTCAAATCCTGTAGATCTTTCTTCATAGTAAGACGTGAGGGGAAAAAAGAAATACTATCATGACCACTGCTCCTCAAAAAAAGAAAGCAAACAAAAAAAACACCCCAAAACCCACCAATGACAGAAATAAACCTCCATGCAACACGCAATTGGGTAAGCTGACTTCCAAAGTCAGCTCAAATTCTTTGAGGCTCCAAATTCTCAGATTAAGAACAGCTTTCACCTTCTAATCAAATTTACTTTTTCGGAGATTTTTTTTTCTCATTCTGAGAACTTCTAGTATTTTACAAAAAATAAAAGAGAAAAATACCATTAGAAGGACATTAGACACACACAAAATTTAGATCCGTAGGAAGTAGTAAAAATCTGGAGAAGTGTTCAAATAAAGTTAGCCTTTTTCTAAATGTTTAATTTATAAATATGTGGTAAAAGAACTATAGAAGATTTTGATAAGCAAAGACGATCATCTACTATATCTGTGCTGAAGAAAGTGAGGAAGAGATTTAATGTTGCTTAGGAATAACATGAAAACTCTAGTTCTGTTAATTCTAGGTTTGAACTATTAAGTTGCCCAGAATGAAGGACATATGTATAATTCATGTTTCAAATGTTGTTATCAAAATGTATGTGAAAACACACTTATAAATCAGTTTCAGGGAAGCAACATTTAATCAGCTATCTATCAGGAAATGGTGAAAGCTCTACAAAAATCTACGCATATGTAAGAGCAATGTTCTGAACCTCACATATGAAGTGTGTAAACCCAATACATATTGACTCATCCATTTTCTCTTACTGATTTTACACTACTAATAGCACAAAACTGAATGATATTTAATAGCTTCAAGTGAAGTTGCCCCAGTATTTTCCATTAGGATTTCTCTTTTCAGGACAGACAAATGTTTACCAAGCTACATCATGTGGATCTGGTAGCTAAGCCATTCTTAAAACTGGGATTCAAAAGCTTTGAGCTGTAAGCAATAAGTGAGGAATGCCAGGCATCGATGGTCACCTTTGAGCAAAGGATGCTAAAAATCCCAGCTGACAAATAGTCATGCAAAAAACTCTGCTTCAGGTCAGCTGATATTTCCATAAATGCTGGATATTCAGGGTTGTGAGCTCAGTGTTCTCCAATAAATCCCTGAGTGAAAAATCCAACCCATTCAGCTAGCATGACATACTCTTTTTAGTTTTAATATTAAAGCTAACTTATGTTGCATATCACCAAATTGCAATCCAGCCTCTGTTAATTCTTCTATTACAACTTTTGCAGACATATTCCAAGAAAATACTCTGTTGTGTTTTAATATAATACAATCAGAGGTTCACACCAGGAAGAACTGAAAAAGAACTTACGATAACCTGATAAAACTATTTTATTTTATCAAAATATCTGACCTGTTATGCCCTTGAAATGAACTCATTAATTTCAATAATTCTTGAGTTCGAATAATGCTAACATTCTAATAGCAACATGAAACAGCTTGTTTCTGGAAGTCAGAAGCATAAAGTAGAACGCAGGCTGCATCACTGTAAACCATGATGCCTGAGCCCAAATTCCTGAAATAATCATCTCTGAAGCACTAACTGGCTTTTCAGTCAGGCCCAGAAAGACTAGTTTAGATTAAACTTTTATTCCTTGCCAATATGAGTTCAGCTGGTGTGAACTACTCAGTCCCAAAAACTGAAGACTATCAAAACTATCAAAAGCAGCATAAACTTTGTTTTTGTGACTCTTATTCCTATGCTGGCTTCTTTCCTTAAAAATAGTGATTTAAATGGTAAGTTTGCAGCACACTGAAAGAAAGCTGAGTAGAAGAGTATAGAGCTGGTTTCCTGTTGTCTATTTGCATTTTGATGCCAATACTCTTAAAAAAACAATTACTTGTAGTTATTTATCTGATCACATTTACAAGTCCAATGTACCAAGAAGCTTTCTTGCAAGCCTAATATCATTAAATAAACACTTTCACTAAAATTAATCTAACAAAAATATAAATATAAATCCAAGTATCAGGCAATACACAAAAGCTAACTGAAGTCTTGCGGTGGCTCATATTTTGGGAGAGTTATATTGCCCTATGAGGAAACAGAAAATGAAAAAATCAAAAAAGAAAAAACTTGGTGCCATCATAAGTCCCTGTTTAATGACTGAAGAATTTTTTTTAATATATCACTTAACTCTCTCCCATAAAATACATACTGCTAAGAGAAATCAATACTTTAGTGATCATCCTTTCAATGTAGGGGAGAATTAAATACAAAGCCCTCACCAGTGACTTCCTGAGAGTGGTATTCAGACAGCATAAACTCAATGGGGACATTGTGGCTCTTAGAGGGACTGGACTTCACTAACCCTGTGTACAGACTAGACTTTTACAGTGAGCATGTAACAGGGTGTAGGAAGGGAAGCACAGTTTCACAGCCAAACTCTCTGGAAAGAATAAGAGTTTTGCAGTGAAAATTCTACAGCTCTGAAGAAATCAGAAATGCCTTCAGACCCTCAAGTAAATATCTCCCTTGTCAGCAACTGAAGGATTTTTTTTCCCTTTTTTGATGTTGCTATATTGCTTAACAAGATACAAAGGAACCAGAGAAAAATGATTCCTCCATTTCATTTATGGCAAAAGGTAAACAAATTGCATTTTGGAAGACCATAAAATGCAGTTTCTGGAATGTTCTAAAACTGATAAAAGGTTCCATTGCAAAACTCCACCTAAGTATGCTCACTTGCCTCTTCCTTTCAGATGATAATGATTGGAAGAGCCCTCATTTCTAAAGCAACTCTTTGGCAAGCAAGCAAAGAATGAAAAGGGGAAAAAAAAAAAGAGAACTATTTTAGTAGTCTTAGTCTAGCCCCGTCTTCTTCCTACACACTCTCCTCTTTTCTCAGTTCTCCATCTTTTCGAAAACATTGATAATTTACACTATTTTGCATCAAAGTAGAACAGACTATGGTTTTGTTACACACAGGCTATGACTATCTGCTGTAACAGCTAAATAATAACCAAGACAGTGTTGGTACTTGTAAGTAGGCACAAGATGGCCCAGAAACTACATCCCAACCTCTACAGTCAGTCTCAGAAAGACAAGGTCTGAGTAGGTGAATATGAAGCCTTTTCACAAGATAGAATGTGCTAATGAATCTGGATTCTGATTTTTTGCTGAACACACATTTAACCATAAGCTGATGGGCTAAACTGAAATTAAATTAACCACACGGCATAACTAGCAATGCTAAACAAGGCAACAAAAGGCATTCTTCATTTTAGAGGTAATGAACGAGCAGCCAACTGAAAATTACTAAATTCATACTATAAAATACCTTATGACTTCAGCTCAAAACTGTGTTTAGACATTTAAATAAATAATCAGGTAAATTGGGTTGCAGCCAAAATTCATCAAGGATTCATCAAGGATTATTAATCTGTGGCTAAGAAAATTACTGAGCCATAGATCCTGGGAGACAAAGTATTCTGGAGAATACCTGTTTGTTATTTGCATGTTCTAGGCTCTCCTATATTAAAACAACAGCAACACTGCAAGATTGGTGTGAAGTATTAGTTTGACATGTGTCTGTAGCTGCAAGGGCAACAATACTCTTTGGTATACATAAGGAGCTAAGAAATGGGAAGTATGCCTGGAAAACGTCATTGTTTCTTCCAACATAAACAGCAGTGCTTCCTTCAAGTGGAAACCAACGTATGAGAGAGAAGGCGGCCCAGGCATCCCCGCCCCACCCAATACCTCATCCTAACATATAAGAAATGCTTATATGTACTCTTTAGTTATATAGCAATATATAGGAATGGGAAACCAGCACAGTCGATCAGCTGAAAACTGCTCCAGGTTCTTCCTGCTTAAATATTTCTTTAAGTCACCCACACAGAGCACAGTCTGCCTCTACTGCCCTTAGACTCTTGAACTCAAGAACTATTTTTATCATTGCAACACAATTGCAACAGCAAATACCCCTCTGCATATGAAGAACTGGATTTTGACTGGCTGTCAAAAAAATCCTACAACAATTTATCATCTAAGCATTTGTTACACATAGTATGCAGCTGTGAGTTGCACATTTTTTGTGTTTTGGTCCAAAAGGGATTACCCACCTACAGCAACATTACACACAGCATCTGCCTTACTATTTCATTTTCACATTAACCTCAAACCTTTTGGGATGCAAAACTGATACACCACTACACAGACTCAGAAGATTTTCCTCCTCTAGAGAAGACTCAACATCTGGTTCAATTACACAGAATATTATAAGTTCAAAAAATAGCACAATTATCAAAAAACTCACTCACAGACTATTAGATCCCTCAGAGGGGGAAAAAAGCTTCTCTGCTGTGACATTTGAAAGCTCAAACTCAGAAACAAGTGCCTTCATTGAATAACTCATTTATTTTTAATTTCACTCTGTGGAGGCAGACAATTAGAGGCAAAGGAAGATGATATACAATGGAAATGCACCTTTCTAAAAAAAAAGATTCACTTGGAGACCGATGATTTGCTCACTAGCTCTAGGGTTATTTTACTAAAGACCAATACACAATCAAATATTGCATTAAAAAAAATCATATCCTGATGAGCATAACATTTTCAATTGTTTAATGAATTTTAGGAAATAATCTTACCTAGAACATAGGCACTTGTTCCTGCTCAGGAAAAGATGCACATGGGAAAGAAAAGCAGTAATGAGGTAATGGGACTAGACACCATAAGGGATGTTTCAAGAGAAGCATAAAAACAACCATTGTTTGATTCCGCTTTATTCTTGAAAGAAAGGATTCTGTGTAGCGTTTGTAAACAGTGTTGTGTAAAATAGATAAGTTACTATTTTTTTGCACCTTCCTAACAGAAATAAATCTCAGGACTCTAAGCTATGACCAACTACTCTGACCAAGCTAAACAAAACAAAACAAATAATCAGAACCCACGGAGTAAATTAAATTCATTCTTTTAACAGAATAAAAGTAAGGATGACCTTTTAAAGAGGTGGTATCACTAGATATACTACCATCTATTTATTTTAAACCCATTGAAACATCACAAGGAATATACTTCATAATTTTCTGTTCTGGTGTGGTTACAAGCATAGGAAGACAGACATTCTCATGAAGCTTCTTCCCCAAGAAGTGGAACAGTCTTCAAAACTACTGATTCTTAAATATTTACCCTTTTTCAGTTGATGCTAAATTTTAGCACAAGATTATCAAAGTGAAATACTAGCACCGCAGCACTAAAAGTGAAGTGCTCTCCCACTTTCATACACCAGCAATATTCATTCTGTTGCACTGAATAACTAAGGAAATAAAGCATGAAAATGACAATATTATTTCCCCTAAGGATGTGCTCAATGTAAGATAGCCTGATCTATAGAAAAAGGTATAAAATCCAAACATCTCATCTCTACTCTTAAGCTATGAACATTGTCTGTGCGATTTTCCTTTCCTGTATCTCTTCAGTCTTGGCTAAAAAACAAAAAGGGGCTTACATCTACGTCACTCAATGGATGGTTCCAGTTGGTCCTGCACCACTTCTGGCCAGCCACTGCCTGCCAAAAATTGCTGCCCGTTACTGCAACACTTCAGGCATGTACGTGAGATGCTCGGAGAGAACCTGAGTGATGAGAGTCAGAGGTCATTTGGTGGACCTCGTCCTACAGCAGCATCCTCCCACATACTTCAAACAAATGACTGCTGTAGAATTGAATATCCTCATTAAGTTGAAAGACATTGAAGATGAAGCAAAGGTTGTTCAGTAAAATGCAGAGAACTAATATTTGCTATCAAGAGAAAGTGGTAAAGGCTCTAAAGCTCAGAATCTTTCAAAACAAAGAAAAACACCAGAATACATTCAGATACAATTACTGCTTTTTACTTTTACTTTATTTTTCAGTACTTTAAAAACATTTTTAAAAATACAATTGTTTTCTAAACCCTTGACTTCAACCAATATAATAGAATTGAGGACATGATTAATTTCTTCACATGCTCAGATTTCCTGTGCCATTTATTTGTTATGCCACAGCAAATAAGTGTTCATTGCACTGACATTTACATTAGTAGAAATAATTAGCCCTGCACATCAAAAAAGGGCAGCACTTGATTTACTCTGTGATATCTGAATGACTCAAGGTTATTTCATTTTTGAAACACTTACATCAGACTTTCTGTGATTTTAGTTTCTCGAATATCACGGACAAGCCAGTAATATAGAGCCATCAATTCCAAATTAAAGCTGTTAATAATGTTATTTGGAAAATGCCAAGCTCCCCAAACATTTCATTATTGAGATTTTTATAGACAGGTATAAAAGCTGTTATTGCAGCACTACAGTTATATTGTTAAAGTCACAAAACGGCAGAAAAAAATAAGTAAATATATGAATTTTAAAAACATCACAAATTCTTATCGACTTAATGTCTGAGTTCTTGAGCACTGGATGAATGAGAACTCTGTAAGGATGCATTTTCATGCTGGAAGGTTGTGATTTATCATGTCAAATTATGGAAGATTACAGATATTTAATAATACATGTCAGTATGAGAAGGCTAACATCTTCTTTAGCACAGATACTGTCTGGCATCTATCACTCATGGATTAAAAGCCTGCAGTATACACTGTCATTTAGGATGTAGAATTTTAAACGCATGTATTTTATAAGTTATCAGGAAAAGGGTTCATAGACGTCTACTATGTTAACTACACAGGTGATACTCCATACATAACAACATCAGGTGATACTCCAAGGAAAGTTTTGAGCTTTGCCAGTCTGATATATGTTGAAACTACCTTCAAAAATCATTTATCATTTGCTCGAACATCCAGCCTTTCCAAAACATCCAAGCTACCAGAATTGCTTCAGTTAATCTGTCCTATGAGCAATGATTTGCATGCTGGTATCTTTTATTACTCTAAAAGAGAAGCGATCAGAAAGTTGACATTTGTATTTCTGGACTGCTAAGAATGACTTGGGTAACACAAGCAAAAGTATTCTAAATCCCCAAGCCAAGACAGCAGAGAGGAACAGAGCAGTGCCAAGTAACTATTCTGGGCACATCACAGTATGTCTAAATGGATTTTTGTGTATTTCAGTTAATGCCCATTGCTTTTTGCCCTTTCCTTCAACACCTCTGAGAACAGCCGGGCTCCATCTTCCTTAATTCCCACAGTCTGGTATTTACATACACTT
Organism: Tapera naevia; assembly: GCA_033556795.1. Classification (NCBI taxonomy): domain Eukaryota; kingdom Metazoa; phylum Chordata; class Aves; order Cuculiformes; family Neomorphidae; genus Tapera; species Tapera naevia. Next base: position 6,437,876 of record JAUMJJ010000172.1, on the reverse strand, counting down.
CTAGGACGCCCTCTGATCCTTGTCTTGTTAAAGCCAAAGAGACCTAGCTCCCTCAGCTTCTCCCCATATGAGAGATGCTCCAGACCCTTCAGAGCAGAGTGAGTGCATTACCAGTTCCACAGACAAAGGATAAAATGCAGTGAATTCCATTTGGACTCCCTATCTATTGAACCTGAAACATCACATATTGCCAAAGGTGACCTACAAAGCTTGATGGTAAACCCTGGCTTCCTGACTGGCACAATTCCACTCAGCTGTAGGACAGGAGTTAGCATCTATGCTGAATGGATAATAATAAAAAACCAAGAGCCCTCAGAGCAAGCAACTCCTAGGTCTTTCCACCTGCTGATCGAAACTGCTGAAAGATTAGCTCAATAACTAAAACACCTAAACTAATTTGTTTATGTTTTATTTTCACTTGTGTCAATTCCAACTTGGTGAAAAGAAACTGAAGTAACATAAGTTTCTATAAAAAGCATTCTATTCAGCTCTGAAGGAACTAAACCACATGCTAGTCACGCGCTGCTTTTCCAGGTCTTCAACTTGAGTATTTTACCAGCACAAAAGGGTAGGTAAGCTTGCAGAATAGGCTGCATCCATACTTGACTATTCATTCCCAGTAAGTTTAAAAATCATACCTGATGTGGTGTTAATTCTACATATTTTTAATGACTGCCTCTCTCAGAACTTATTTTTTCTATCCAAAAATACATAAATGGTTTGAGGAGACTCAGTAGGATATTTGCCAGCATGGCTACTGGTTGGATTTGAACTGAAGGTCTCTGTAAGACCCTTCTGATGAACAATATAAACCGTGATTATGAGTAATTCCTGAAAGACTGTATTATATGATAGGGGTTTGGTTTTTTTAAACATGTGCCACACTGTCATAGGAAATTATAAGTATGTTCTTTTATATAAACAGTTTTTCTCTTCTGTTTTAAAATAACAAACACCCAAACCCAAACGTCATGTCCATGGTAAAGAAAAAAGAAAAGAGACAGAAATCTATTTACTGTTTCAGGACTGACTATTTTTTTTCTACCTGCAATTTGCAATATTGCAAAGATAAATAATAAAGATAAGACAGCGCTTATTGTTAACAGACTTTTCAGATATACATTTTTTTTTTCTCAAGTTTAGAATAATGTCTTTAGATTTTCACTATGGAAAGAATCATGCTGTTTTGTTCTGGCCACTGCACCAACAAAGAAAAAGGCACTTCCATGGTGATTAACATTCATATTTTCTTATGCTAACTTCTTTCTTAATTAATTTGCCTTTGCCTTTCTTTTAATAAAAGCACTTCTTCCCAGGCAATATTAACAGAACATTTACTGAACATATTTTATAAACAGTACATAATACTCACTATATTTAGGTTATCACTATTGAGAAAACTTATTTGTTGCTGCATGAGACAACAATTTCAGATGATTTTTCTAATTTTTTTTTCTCCTTTGATGCACTTTTTATTTATAAAAAACTTCATTCTCTTCATGAGCAAAACATTCTTCAAATCTCCATGGTACCGCTGATGACAGCTTTGCAACAAATCTGGTAACAAAGACCCATAAACTCCACAATATTAGTAAAAAACAGCTCCCATTTATTATTGATTTTTAAAAATAACCTAAGCTGACCAATATTTTCAATAGAAATGAATTTTTTTTTGCATATTCTGTTGTAATAGAAATGTTGTAAGAGAAAGGTCAGATGCAGAAACTAACACTAGCTAAACTTGTTACCTGGCATGTTTTAGCACTAAATTAAAACAGTGCTACAAAAAATCAGTTTCTCCAGTAATAAGATAGCATATCCCATATTTTTGACTGCACTATATGGTAAAATTAATTTGGGTACTTAGAGTATTTGTGAAAGTTAATAGCCTTCTACAACTACATATTTTAATTGTTACAATAGAAAAGTAGATTTTTTAATGATGTTTTTAATGAGCTTTAAATTCTAATTTCTATAAATAAATTGCCATTCTATGAAACAGCCTCTGCATACAGGTGAAATATAGTAACTTTTTATTTTACACAATTGTCTGAACATTTTCACAAACATCAGAAGGAAAATACACATTTTACTGTCTTGCTGAGTGTCACATAGACTTAATCTGTTTACAAATACTCCAGAGTATCTATACCAGGGGTGTCAAACTCATTTTCACTGGTGGCCACATCAGCCAGCTCCTGCAGCGTAACGCGCATCACCCGCTGACCACGTGACCGGCACTGGCAGGAGTGCAGGGACACAGAGCTCAGCGCTGCTGCCAGAGCGAAACAAGGTGCCAGGCTGGATAAAACAAGGTGGAGGGCTGGATTTGGCCTGTGGGCCGTGAGTTTGACACATGTAATCTATACTAAAAAGTAAACTTTTATTCAGAGAAACCCACGGAAGGAAATGCTGTTCCTATTAGAAGTAGCTTCCTTCCTTCCTGCTAAAACGCCCATTGGTTCAAGAAATGACATTAAAACATAGCAAGTAAATGCATCATTAATACCCAATTCTAGAATTTGCAGTTTAGTTTACACTGGATTAAAGAAAACAAAGCATTGTTACTTAACCAAAGTAATGAGCCCATGTTGGAAAAGAATTATCATCTTACACTATAAAGAAGACCTTGAATCAAACTAATCTACCCAAAGGCAAGTGCCAACTCTTATCAGCAGCAGGCTTCTGATTGCTACAGCATACGTACCATTCCTTCCTTGATCTCTTTCAGAATTCTTTCTTTATGTGGGCAATGAATAGCAATTTCCATTGTTTAAGAGATTTTCAAATAAACTCCACTGACTGCCGCAGAAAGAAAGCTGATTAAACATAACTGACAGGTTTATAGTCTTTTCAGCCTTCTTAAGCCAATATGGGGCTGATAAGACAACCTCTTCCAAGATCTCTGGAAGCATGACAATTTCTGTGCTTTGTCTGAACTCAGTGCAGGTTTACTGAGGTCTTGCCAGTGATTCCAGCGTGATGAAGTTTGGGACTAAAATTTTCAGTGGTTGTACATGCTAACAGATAATCACAAGAGAAGTCTAAGCATCATCTACTTTTTAAAAACATACCGTGCCTAAACTATGAGCTACAAACTGTTTTACTTTCCTATGTAAAGTTACATTACATTTAGATTACACTTTTTCCAGCCTGCACTATAACCCTTCTTCCTACTATTAATAATAAATTGGTTTTAGTTTTCTTGGAAGGCTTGTTTTTTTTTTTTGTTCCTTTTGGTTCTCATCATGCTTTCTGAATCTGATTTATTTCCATGCTCATTCCATTCTCAATCTTATGCACATTCCCATGATCACTTCCTTTCCTTCCTTCTAAGTGTTTTTCAGTCAAACTGTTCTCACACAAACACGTTCTATAGGTAACTCTCTTAAAATAAATTAAATTGAAGGATATTTGACAAGATAACACTGTTTAGTATACTACTTTCTTGTGAGAAAAAGGTTTTTAATCTCTTATTTTCTACCAAATGAACAATAATACCAGAATATAATAAATACATTAACATAACTTAAGAGAATAGACTTTGTTCTTCATTAACTGAATCCAGTTAATTGCAAGAATGGCTTAATTATTACTGAAGAAGTTCTGATGAATCTCAATACCAACATATTATGGCAGCTCCTGTTGCTGCCCTGTCATGCCCAGTTATTTTTAAAACACCAAAAATACATCCACGGATACAGAAAAAATTAAGCCATGTTTTACTGCGTGAAATTTAACAATCAGTCACAGAATAATAAAAATGTATCTGGAAGGTCCTTTGAGACATAATCTTACCCCACCTCAAATCAGGACTGGATATGCCAAAATCACTTTTCTGAAGTATTTAACTAATCTGCCCTTGCAGACCTCCAACAGTAGAGACTGCACAATCTCTCAAGGCAGTCTACTTCAGTACTTCATTATTCTTGCAATTAGAAAACTTCCCCTTTCATCTAACCTGCATTACTTGCTGTAATTTAAGTCTTTTACTTCTTTGTTCTTTTCACCAGGGACAGGAATAACATATTTCCTTTCCAGCAGCTACATTTCATGGACATGAAAATTATTCTCTCCTCTAGACTAAATGCTCTTATTTTTTTCAGCTTCTTCTCAGCTCTTGTTGCTGACCCTGGGAGTAAATGAAACTTTAAAGAGAACCACGATATTTTGCTAGTAATTGGATAAGACTAAGAATAGCAAGTATAAACTGCTTATTAAAAACCCCTAAACAAACCGATAAGAAACATTAATACTAACTGGACAAAAAACTAAGACAAGTACCTGGAGGCAATAATTCCCTGAAAATAAGATTAAATTATTCATTGTAACACGCTTTTTCCCTCTCTGACAACAGCATGGGCCTAGCATGCCCATACTATGTATTCATATACTTTGTATTAATACTTCTAACCCAACCTCACAGTATTTTATGAAGCAGCAGTGAATTCTTTTAATTGAAGTGGACAAATGACTGAAATGTCTATAGAGAATAAAAACAGTCAAGATATAATTACACCACAAACCTGAAATGACACTGAAGTTCAATGGGTTTCATGTCCTTTAAATTACAAAACTACTAGCAGTGACAATCTAACAGTTCTTGTACTACTCCTGCTTGTGCCTGAATGAATGTTGATTTTTCCCCTAGCAGTGAGAGCATAAAGAACAGACATGCACAGAAACTCTTCCCCAGGTGGGAGAATATGAACAAGAGTGGAAGGAGAGAAGACTTATGAGATGTTTTAATGAACTAATTCAAATTCAACCATGACCTCATTTATTTCCTCTGAATCAAAAATTTTGAAATTGGACAAACAGATTATCTTCTCTGTCTAATGCCATTTAAGCTGACCTTTCCATTTTCTGCCAATAGTTTTCAATTACAGAACCAATCACAGTATAGTTCACTAAATGGAGTACTGTGATTAATTAAACCTAATTTTATCAACAGCCAGAATGTGAATAGCATATGAAAGTAAGGTGAAAGGATAGCTTTGATGGATACACTGAGTTTTAATTTCTAATTCCTTGTCTCCCACTCTTTTGGTAGGAATTGAAAGTTACACATCATTGAACAGGGTAAGCTACTGTAACTCAAACGTAGCTTCAAAGATTTGACCTTCAATTTTTCTCAGACTTTTTTCTCCTGTAGTATATAAACACCAAACTGACAGGTCTGGAGCTACATGCTACATGGACATTTTTTAAACATACCCTTATTTAAAAAAAAAACAAACACCAACAAGAATGATATTAAAAATAATGATCAACCTTTGCTATAGACTACTTTTGCAAATTTTGAAAACATATTCTTTAAAATGCAGTAAAATAATTCTTTTCTAATGTTGGTTCATTTCTTGAGTTAATTAAAGACCTTTAGTCTTCCAAGAACTAGAAACACCCCATGTCCAAAGGTAGGTATTTAAATTTCTGCTTAATTATTAACATAAACAGCCTAATTTTCATAGATACCCACAGTCCTACTGATGTTAGCACTTAAGTCTGAAAATGTTAGTCTACATCTAGGCATCTTGCACTTGAGACCCTCTTGTAGTGTTGCACTGAGGAATTCATGCACTTAAGAGCCATGGAAGTCCTGCAAAAAAACATGGCACAGAAAGAAATGGTACTGCACTTTCCATAGCCCTCATCTCCAAGAAAAGCTGATGCATTATGGCCTTAAAGACCATTTCCATAACCCCCTCCTCCGAGGGCACGTTTTCCAGTAAGCTCAAGACAACAGACCTTCCTGCCAGCCATCCCGCTGGGACACAGCTGCAGTGCAGGTTAACCTTGGCCCTTGTAGAGGCTTTCATCCCAGCAGGCTCATGTCTTCCTGCAGGCTGGCTCTTACCAGGCCTTCTGGCTGAGAGCTTAGGAGAGTCTCCATTCTGCCTTTGCTAAGTCTCCATGCATAAACATAACACACAGTTATTCCCTCCACACTACCTTAGCAGCACTCAGCGTCCTTATGTTCCCCAGCAGATCTGATACCCAGCTATGCTTCAGTGGCTCTAAGGCAAACTCCAGGGCTCCCTTAAAGGCCAATTCACTCTACAGCCAGGACCATTGCTTCCATGTAGACACAGAGGAAAAATGATATTATTTCAGCCAGCACCATGAATTAGCTGCTCTTTAAAAACTGACTTTTTACGGTTTAATATTATTAGTCCCCTTTTTCTCTTAGCTGGGTATTTCAATACTCAAAAAACCTGAACTCTAAAATGTCTCAGGTCTGGGGAGGAGCCAAAAAGGAAACACAATAGATCGACAGTTTAATATATATTAGAATCCATGGAGACATTAAATTTCACTTTTCATCTATGAATATTAAACATTAATGAGGTCTCAAGTACAAAGACATTTAAGCGAAACATAAGAGAAGCTATGACTTAGCTCGTATATAAAGAAAGTTCACAAGGGAAGCTAATAAAAGTCACGACCACAGAACTACCATAAAACCAGAGCATATAAAAGATAAAAAGAGAGATTCAAGTAAGCCTGATTTTAAAAAGGGTTATTAAGAAATGCATATGCCTTTCCACAAGTAGAAATTTCATGTAAAACACAAAGAAATGGAAAGTAATTATTCATAAAAAATGTTCAGATTGGGAGTCCGCCAACATCTCTTGGGTGACTTGAGAACAACTTGTAGAGGAAGCCGAACAACCTTAAAATGAAGAATTCATAAGCACAAACAAAATCATAGTAATAGCTGCATCGTGATGTCTTGTTCCTCCCACATCTCCAATTCCGGAAACTTCAACGCCTACAGCTATAAACATAATAATTCAAAAAACCCAAGCACACAGTGATTACGCTAAAAGATAATGTAAAATACACCATTTACACCTCAGCGTACCCAAAATACAAGGGTAAAAAAATGATGAATAGGAAAGCAAAAGATCATAGGCCAATCAAGCAAAGGTGCATTTCTTTGTACATCTGTAATTTACTTTTCTTCCTCTACAATTTTACTCATAGAAACATAGAATAGTAGGGTTGGAACGGGCTCTTAAAGGTTATCTGGTCCAACCTGCCTGAAATGAGCAAAGACATCTTTAATCAGATCAGGTTGCTCAGCATCCTGAATTCAAAGGTTTCCAGGGATGAAGCATCTACCACCTTTCAGTGCAACCTGTTTCAGCATTTCACTGCACTGATCACACAAAATGTTATCTAGTCTGAATTTACGCTCATTTAGTTTACAATCATTACCCCTTGTCCTATCACCACAAGCCCTGCTCTTTCTTATGAGGTTGTTTTTAAGCACAGAAAGGCTTAAAGGTCTCACTGGAGCCTTCTTTTCTCCAGGCTGAAGAACACCAACTTTCTCAGCTTTTCTTCATAGAAGATGTAATCTATCCTTCTGAGCATTTCTGTCACCCTCCTCTGGACCCACTCCAAAAGGACTAAGTCTTTCCTGTGCTGAGGGCTCCAGAGTTGAATGCAGTACTCCAGGTGGGGTTTCATCAGAGGCAGAAATGCCTCCCTCAATCTGCTGGCAACTCTTCTCTTGATGCAACCAAGGATACAACAGTTGGCCTTCTGGGCTGTAAGCACACATTGCTGGCTCATGTCCAGTTTTTTATCCTTCAGTACCCCCAAATCCTTTTCGGCAGGGCTGCCCTCAATCTCTTCATCCCCCAGCCTGTACTGATACTGGGGCTTGTCCTTACCCAGGTGCAGGACCTTGCACTTTGCTTTGTTGAACTTCATGAGGTTCACATGGGCCCGCTTCTGCAGCTTGTTTAGGTCTCCATGGATGGCAACCCATTCCATGAGCATGTCAACAACACCACTCAGCTTAGTGTTGTCTACAAGCTTGCTGAGGGTGCATTTGATCCCACTGTCTGTGTCATTGATGAAGGTATTAAACAGCACCGGTCCCAGTACAGACCCCTAAGGGACAGCACTCATCACTGATCTCTATCTGGAGATTAAGCCATCGTCCACTACTCTGCGGATGTGACCATCCAACCAATTCCTGATACACCAAACAGTCCACCCACCAAATCCATATCCCTTCAATTTAGAGAGAAGGATGTTGTGGGAGACCACGTCAAGGCCTTACAAAAGTCCAGATAGATGACATCTATAATCCTCCCCTTGTCTACTGATCTATTCACTCCACTATAAAAGGCCATTCTGTAGCTGGAATAAGAATACTTGATCAGGCAGCCTGTTGCAGACACGAACTACAAGGTTTCCTTCGTTGCCTCAGTCTCTAATTCTTGCCCATAAGCTTTTAACCTGCTCGTGACTGTTCTCCAGAGACCGCTCCTTCCAGCCTATCCATTTTCTGATGTAAAGGGCAACACCTCCACCTCTCCTTCCTCACCTGTCCCTTCTGAACAGCCTGTAGCCATCGACAGTTGCATCATACATGCAACCTCCCTCCCTAGAGACAGTCCTTTCCTCCAAACTTAAGATAAAAATTTCTAGTTGCAGAATGAAAACCAGCTTGGAAGAGATTCAGTATTTGGAGGCATCGTCTAGCACATCTGACAGAAACGCTGCTAGTCTAAATTTAATGCTAAATGTTCTATAGATAAAAACCAAAACTGAAAGTCACAGATCTCCTTAACTTTATGTAGAAACTAGAACTGTGTATCCAGACTATACTTAAAGATCTAATTTTGTAAAATCAGAGTTACTAGAATATGATGGCTAACACAGCATCTTCTTAATGTGTATTATCCTTGTAACTGGAAAATTTTCACTTCTAAATGTTATATTATAACTCTGCTATAGAATGGCTTGGCATACACACCATATAATGAAAATACTAACAATTCAATAGTGATTTGTAAAAAATCTCAGAAACATAATTAAGGTCCTTTTATTATACTACAGCATCTATCACCACATTAATACTAAACAGTTAGCAATACGTGTGACTTCAGAAGAAAGACGTCAGTATCTGTATCCTTAGATCTTGAATAAAGCCCTTTGAAGAAGCCACTTCCTATAAAGCTTATCAGGTTAGCATGAACCCTAAATGAAGAAAATCTCTTACAGTCTTTTACTCTAAGTCATTTTCTGAGCAGCAAAATCTGAGCCCCCAGAAACAGCAGTGCATGGTCTTGTGCACCTGAGCTTTCACACATGAAGCCTGTTAATCTTCTAATTGCAGGTGAATTGCAAAATCCAGTCAGGGTGAAGGAGAAGCAATAAACTGAAGTTGTTCTTTCAGCTGTGCTCAGCACCAATGATGTTAACAGAAGTAAAACAAAAGCATACGGTTTTGTTACTAAACTGAACGCCCAAACCTCTGCATACATACTAACTGCAACCTTACTCAATACAAGATTCAATTTTTAACAGAATTCCAGAGTGAAACTAAATCTTATTAATCTTTTCCTATGGACACATATTCAGCAGAAGTATCAAGAACAATTATAAATTAAAGTTTTATTACAGATCTTTCACTATGAAGGTGTCTAACAGCCCTGGTTAAGAATCATAAGCCTACTGTACTCAGCAGCAAAATCTAGTTTTTCCTCAAATGTGTTTGCAATCTAAGCCTAAACAGATAAGCAGAGAAATACAAGCAATGAGGTAGTATCATTCAGCACAGAAAATTATACTTTTAGTGCACTATGAACCTAATGAGCACAAACGTCAAGATACAGTCATCACAATAAATTATTTTTCTTTTTAATTAAGAAATAGTTACATTATTTCATAGAAGTTTGCCATGTGCTCTTCCCAAGCACCTAAACAAACTGGAGTTCATTGTTTAGGCTCAGTTCACTGCCTGATGAGAGCCGATGTTTCAAGACATAATGAGAGATCTGATAACTTGGGGATTAAAATCAAGTAGAGAATGCTTCATGTTTTATCTTAGGGACAACAGGGTGGCATAGTCAAGGCAGTTGCCTTCTCCTTGTTCTCTGTCAAGTCCAGGGGGAAAGACACAACAGTAACTGAGATGATAAAACCTGAATAAATTTTCAGCTCTGCGGATGAAAAGGAAAGGTTGCATCTCCCTGAAAATATGGAGAAAACCCCCTCAGTTTTCAGTTTGTCTTTGAACAAGATATCACACACTATCTTTAAATCAGAACTAACTCTTTAGCTCCTCAATTTTTCTTACAATTTGTCTGGAAATGTTATATTATTTTTTCATACACATCCTTGTATATTAAGTATGCCTGTTGAGTTTTACACAGCTGACTAGGCCCATGTATTCTTGGCCCCCAATAACGCTTTCTCTCCTTCACAGAGGCGTGGCACCAATGACACAGGTGGTAACACCAAACTGCACTGTTACTAAAGGTCTCATGCCACTCTGCTCTTCTCAGAGAGTATGTGCATGATACAGCCTTTTGTCAGGTCTATAGTTCAGTCATTACCTGTATCAAGCCCCTACAACACACACAAACACTATAGAAAGTGCATCACTTGGGTACTGCAACATCTCCATGGTATGTCCTGATTTGGAGAAATTCTCCATGACACCTCCTCCTCATGCGCAATCATGCTCAGTCATGTGCCCACAATCTCATTTTCATCAGTTATTTTTAATTCACTACCAGTTAGCACTGATTATCAGTACTTATTCACCTATGTTCAGGTATACATCTATGTCAAATGGTCTGTATTCAGCAACATGCATAAATGGTTTAAGAAGAGTTTCTTTTAATGTTTCTGTCACCTCATTTCAGTTCAACACACAATTCTCACTATGAATGAGAACAGTTCTCTCCAAGCTGACCTGAAGAGGAAATAAGAGCTTCAAAAGAATCATAACCTACTTCTCTTACCAGAGGGGTAAAAAGCCCTTCAGTTACTGTTAACAATCTCTTCTGAGATGAAAAATACCATAATTTCATCTCTAATATAAAACTAATATCAATATCCGTAGCAAGTGAAACTTAAGCAATTCATTCAATAAGCAATTCAACTGAAGTAATTCATTCAGCTCAACACTCATTCAATTTCTGCAGCAACTGGCTCTAACTTCTTTTTCATCCATTAAGGTTTTCTACATCTCTTTAAAGGATGGCATCATCCTTTGAATCAGTGCTTGATTAATCACTACGTACCTGTAGCTAATGGAAAGGGAAAGGGAAAGTGGAAAGGGAAAACTCACTGCAGAAAAACCTTTTGGAAGAGTTTTACTTCAATTTCTCCACATATGTAAGTTTGATATATAGCTTCTTTCTTTCCATCGATAAATTAATATTACCTGAAAAAAACTGTGATTCTCAAATAGAATTTTGATAAAGTAATTGTTACGAATGCTACACTAAAATATTTCTCACAAGCACTGTATCTTCTGAAGTGTAATTTAACTGAAGTATAACTTGATGGCAAATAATCACATGGTTATTACCTTAACAATTTACAGGTTTTAGAATGAATCTGTATATTAAGACTTTGTATTACGTAAGGTACTTTCAATACTGAATAATCTTGTCAGGGGCCTGAGTGCCACATCTGCCCCTCTGAGGTTCATCTGCGAGGGACATTCCCCAAGCAGTTGCCGTGGCCAAACTGAGCCCATCCACGGGGCAGCTGCCTCATCCCCATGGCCCTGCCTGGCCATCATGGGCTGCGTTTTGCTCTGTTCCCCTTGCAGGGCCTGATCCTGACCCTCACCTGTGGGCTGGTGGCCTGGCTCGGCCCTGCCTCTGGGTTCCTCAGGAGTAGCCCAGCTCTCCTGCTGGGCACCTTCTCCTCCCTGGCTAATCCTGCACTGACAACAATCCGCACGTTCACAGGGCCTGAAAAACAGTTTTACATATCTTGTAATTTTTTGTGCTGAGGGTGGCGAAACACTGGCACAGGGTGCCCAGAGAGGTGGTAGATGCCCCATCACTGGAAACATTGAAGGTCAGGGGGGTTGGACCAGATGACTTGTAAAGCTCCCTTCCAACTGAAACCATTCTATGATTCTATGATTCTATTAAAATACATAACTCACCCGAAAGCTGGAGATACTGATTTGTACTTCTGTGGAAAAGGTAAGTGGGTTGTTACATAATGCAAATTAATACTTAGCATAATAATGATTGAATTAATTAAGTGTTGCAGAATATGAAGTAAGAACAGCATAAAATTAGCTAAAAAGGTAACAGCTGCAGTCACATACCAACCGCTACAGGATCATCCTTGTCAACTGGAAATTAAGAAAAGGTCACAAGTTAGAGATTTCTCGAGAAAGTTGTTCGCAAGGCCTGAGAGCCATCCATCCACATGACAATCCACAACACAAAAACCAAAACCCAGCACCACCTATAGAAGACCACCTGCTCAAGTTGCTTGTTAAATGTTACCTAAGAAATATGGTAAGCCTAGGGTGAACTAAATCTAGGGAGCAACAAACGAAGGTCAACTTTCTGTGGTTTGTAGTGAACACGAGTTTACAGTAGTCCAGAGCCTTCCTCAAGATGCCTCTGCTGAAACCACACAGTCAGTTGACTTCTGGACCTTAAATGAATTCTTTACAAAAGAAACACCGAGGTCATAATGCACTTGATTAAATTAATGTACCTGAAAACAAATGCCAAAACCAGCAGCCTCTCTTTGTAGAAAATATGAGACTACAGCCACGCAGTGTTATCTACTAAAAAGGAAGGCCATAACACATCTCAGTCATATAAAGGGGAACACAAGGAAAAAAAATAAAACCAACAAGAGAAGGGAAAATCTTGAAGAAAAATCATTTCCACTCCATGTAAGTCAAATCAGTATTGAAAAAAACCTGTCATCGATCAATAAGGTATAGATAACAGAGATATTACTAAACAAGGCACTACATGAAAGGTCTGACAACTCATGTAATTTGTTGCTTTAAAAAGGGTTACCTGACAGGGTGGATTGCAGCCTATTGAGGGTGACAGGCTATATCTGTGCTAATACATCTAGAAGTGCCTTGGCAAGGGAACATGGCTCTTCATAACTGCAAACCATTAGAATGATCTCTGTCACACTTACATCCCTTGCCAACTAGTCCACATACATTTTTTCAATGATCATATTTTGAGTAGCAATTCCCATTAGCTGTTTTTCATTGAGATATCCTCTTTTGGAGACCTGGAGCTGTAGAGGATGGATGCTGGTCACCCTGTGATAGCTGGCTACCATTCATGGTAGAGTCAAAAATTTGGGTTATCACATACAAGAAAAGCACTGCTAGGACAAAGCATTAATGCAATGCAGTCAAATACCAGCTGTCACATTGCATAATCCAATTTGTCTGTTTTAACATTTACATTTAACAAATCTGACAACTATTAGCAAACCCTTTCCTACCTGCAAAATACAGTTAACTGATTCCATGACAAAAGTTTATAAATTTTAACTTTCACATTTAATCTCAGTAATGTCAAATCCTCTAAATGCCTGCTTAGAAGACTACAGGCATTACTCAGCGTATGCGCAGTAGAGCACCAAGTAGTACACAAACAAATTTTCATTATTGCAGTTCGGTACAGTAAACGCACACAAGAGACAGCAATATTATCTAACACTGTAAAAAAAATTCAATCTATAAAACAGTCTTTGCAGACATGGAAATAAAACCTGCAGTTACACTATCATGTTATCGATAACTACTATGGCTTGGATGTTTATTAATGGAAAGTAGAGAGAACCATTAAAAGTTTCAAAGGTATTTCCTATATCTTTGTTACTTACCATATCAAATACCAGCACCACAAAGGTTATATGACAAGAATTTAATCACAAGTACTGAAGCATTACTGCTATTACACAGTCAAAAATGTAAGCAGACAGAAAAATATCTTACGGTCTCTAACTTACTCTAAATACCACCTCACTGTTTTTTGCTTAAACCTCATGGTTAAGTATAATAGACACATGTCTGTACACATCTGGATCAAAGTTGTGACCTTGATTTGACATTATAGTTGCCTTTGGAAAACTGTGACCTATGTTTCAAGAATGTATTTCAACTGTGAGTAGCTGTCACAGTTAAGCTGCTGACAGGTTATTAAAATGCCTGTCACCTTCTTGGATGGCTTACACAAGTGTCAGCAGTGGTGACTGTCATCTCGACATAAGGACTTCACCCTTTAAAGAAGGTTTGCTTAAGAGCATGGCTGAGGTGATGCTGAGTAATGGGTGACATAAGAACGGAAAGAAACTTTGTTTAATGAAATCTTTCTCTTGATCAACCACTATTACGAAAGAGGATGTGTAGATGCAAGGGCCTGTTGAAACAACAGTTGGCCTCCGGAATGAGAACAGACAGGAGACCTTGCTGTATTTTGTTGCTTTCCCTGAAGATATAAAACTTTCACAAGCTCTGGGCCCCTGATGTTTTGCATGTTGTGTTAAGGCCACATTCTTTATTTTGCTTGGTATGTTGTCCACAAGGGATTATACTACATAATAACTGCTTACGGGCACGGTGTTCTGCTGGTGCACATAGAACTAATGGTGATGACAAATGTTTCAGATCCTATGCAGTCTAGCATCGTAAAATGTTGTGTCAGGAGGAAATACATTAGCCCATGTGAATGAAATCATTCCAGTGTGGTGCAGTACCTTTGTATGGAGAAAACCCAGGAGAGGCCCGTATGAGCGCAACACCCTTTCCTACAGGGTGAAAATGTAGGAAACTGCAAATTATAGCTCAGACTGCAGACACAGGGGTTTTCAGAAGCAAATATGGAGGATGCACTGGAGCTTAATTCAAACAATGTTGAAGAGCTGTTTTTCTATAACATCGTTAAGCACCACAGAAAGTATCTGTATTTTAATTGAGTGGCATGCAAGCAGTGTTATTTTAAAAATTATTCTTGCCTTTATGTCTGTTTGCTTTCCTGCAAAGCTGCCATCTAGAATTTTCATCAGCTTTTTAAATTTTTCATAGATACAGTTCTTGGGTAACAACATACTATTTTCAAAAATGCTTGGTATACTGCACAAATCTGTTTGCAAGTCCAGCTACAATCAGCTAAGTAACATCACTAAAAACTCCAACATCCTCCAAGTGTCAGAAGACAGTGACTGCAAAGAATAATGAGTATTTGTTATTAAAGAAGGAGCAGAATGGTTATAATTACACCCCCATTCACAAACTTCTAGCCTTTCCAGCTTGAAGCAATCTAGATGACCTAAGCAACGATGCATCAGTTAGCAAAGGCTCTGTCAATTTACAGAGCTCCCCAAGTCTCCCTTTCCTGAGGACAGCACAAGGTACTTCGTGTAATAACACTTGCCACACTGAAAATTTTCTGCCAAACAGGTGGATGTAAGGGCACGTCACTTCCCCACAAGGTCAGCCTATGAGTTTATGACAGCAAAGCATAAACTACACCAGTGTTTTACCTATTTGTTTTGTCCATTAATTAGCCCATTCCTACCACAGAAAAATTAAATGGGTTCTACTTTAGCATAAATAATTCAGTGCCTATTTTATTTATAACTTTTTTACATATTCCGAGTTTACTTCTGAAAATTTGCTATTTGCAAATATTAACATAGATTTCTATTTCAGTAACAGATACCTTATTTTCACCACTTTCAACAGAAAAATAAATTCATCTCTACTACAAAAGGGCGAAGTTTTATACCACTGATAAAATAAATGCATTTTTTCATACGAAAGAGAAGGTATTTTTGTAAAGGCTTTAAATTTAATATAATACTTAACCATCAGAAGATGCAGAATTTATCTTAAAATAACTTCATAGTTGTAATAAGAAACCCTAAGTCTTCCCTAGACAGCTGCAGTATTGGAAAGTAGCTACTGATGATTCATACACTCTTGAAAGTTTTTCATGTTTCCTTTGTGGTTGCTCTAAATAGCAAATCTCAATAAAGTCTCACAGAAAACTCTCACAGAAACTTCGACTTCACCCAAGGGATGTTATATCTGTGATACCATTCGTACACTATCCTCTTGCATTTGCTTCTACACCTTTTTTAATCTATCCATGTTTAATAAGCTGAAAAGGATTCTTTTGATCATACATTTCTCTTGAAACTAATTTCTGCATGATGAATACTGTTCTTTCTGAGATTGCAAGCATTTTAAAGCCAAATTACACAGGACAGCTTTTTTTTTTTTATTTTTTTTTCCAGAGCAGATACATAATTAAAAAGACAAATGAAAGAAAATTATAAGCACACGCATAGGTACATACAGCATTTAGGTAGATGTTCTTAAAATACAAATCCATCTAGAAGCAGAAATTCTGGTGGGATAGAATGGAGCCTGCTTGAATACTACTCTGAACTCCATTTTTTGTTATACGCAGAGTACCCAGTAAACTCATATAATAGTGCTTGCTATGTTATACTGCAGAAAAGTACCCTGCTCAAGAGACGTGACTAATCCAGGATGGGAGTCCAAGCACAACAAAGTACAGCCACTGACTCCATCTGTTCCCTGGAGCAATACATTTTCTTTGCACAGATGGGATGAATGGGACTAAGGAATGGAAGTTGAATTTCCCAGCTGAATTTGTGGAAATTAGAAGAGAGATTACTTTTAAAGTAAGAGGATGTTTTTTACTAACACTACATGCCATGCATTGATGTCATATATTGGATAACAAAGAGCAAGGTGTCCTCTCTGCCCAATCAAAAAGCTCAGCTTGAACTGTAAGGGTATTTTTCAACTATGTATCTCCAACTGACTATTGCTATAAAACTCTGCTGTTGTGCCTACACTGTTTGCTAACAGGCATTTCCAACAATGGGCTAAACTTGATGCCTAAGGATCATCAGACCCTGAGGGAACGTATGTGTGAGTGAGCGTGGGGTAGACACTGATTTCAGAGTATAAACAAGCTGACTGCAGTGCTTCAGGGAAGGATGTTGGACCAGAGTCCCAAGACTACAGGAGTGGCCAGAAACCCAGAACACAAGCCACCAATGTTTCTCTCCTGAGCCTGAGAATTTCAAGAACATTTCAGATCAAGAGCTCTGTGACTATATGGAATAGTTGTAGGCAAGGCAGTAACATGTATGGACAAGTATGAAAATAATTTCAAATTCCTAGATAACATTGATGCTTCCCTCCCATAGCCTCTGGAGCTCTGGTCGAAGACAGTTTGATTTTTATCAGTTTTGTCACTTCTCAAGTCAGGTTAAATTTCAGCTATGAGAATAAAATTCTTCTTTAGAATTGTGCAATGCTACCGCAAGATATGTGGCAAAATCCACTGTTTCTGCTTGAATTAAACCAGAGTCGAAATAATTTACTTCTATTTACTTACTAGACATGCCAAGCCAGTGAGTAAGGAATATGGAGGGAGAGCTGGGAGCTTTTCAACAGGAGCTGAGTAAATAGCTTAACTGCTATACCACCACTTTAGGCTGTGACAACTCTAATTAGAAGATCTCATCCTTATTTGATATTGTTGTGCTAATATACTACATACATCTATAACAAGAATATGTAATATATGTAGAGTATAAAAATATTTTTCAAGTTATGTCTGACCTTTATTTATGTTTGACCTTTATTTATGACAGCGCTACTTGTTATCATAGAGTAACTCAGTGAATCATGGTAGATTTTGCTACAGGGCATATATTAATTTATAAACTAACAAAAAAAGAAGCATGATCAATGTTCATGGAACTACAGAATACACATTCTCGTTCTTCTAGAATAGATGACGCACAACTGCATTTTTAAACTAAATCACAAGAGGTTTCTTGTGTTATTAAAAAATCTTTTGCATTGTGGCAAGAATGTGACCTCTAAAAAATAAGCGTGAATATTCACGATGAAAATATTTATTTCTGTGATAGCAAGCAATCATAAATATATTTATTTGCCTGTAATTCAAATTAATTGTATCACCAGCTTGCATCACATGTCTATATTTTATTTCTGTGTATGTGCTTTTGTCTAAACATATTCCTTCACCACGTCATAGATTTTTTTTAATTTCATATAGTGTAAACAGGGCACAGTGAATGATTATTACAAGTACAGTAGAATTAAGAATACTCAGACTCCTCCTGTATGTTTCAGAAAAGACAAAAGAAACTCATGCAGCAGAATGCAATCCATTGGACAAACTCAGAGCTCAGAATGGTCTGTCCACCTCTCAGTCACACCAGGATCTAGCAACTAACTGTGGGACATAAAGTGAGAGGACATGTTCAGCAATTCCCCACCTGCTCACAAGCATTATTTGCACCTTTAAAACAGCGATAAGAGCAGTGAGCAGATCATATTCCAGAGTGGAGTCCAAGCACAGTGGATAGCCTCAAGACAAAGGGGAAAATAAAAGAGAAAAGAATATGTCCAACACATGCTGAGGGTAGAGAACATACAGAAATGTTTTTTACAACTGAGATTTTTCTGTCATTGACCTAGACACTGTTATGCCTACTCATGCCATCATAACTTGGAACATTCCAACTCAGATAGTGTGAAAACACAGATGACTATGCATGCAGACATGGTGATCAGATCCGTGAGTATTTATCCCTTATTTTTTCCCTGTTCACTGCGTGAAACGGCACATAAAAATTACAGATTGCTTAAAATGCAAAAAAATATAAATAATGATAAACCAAAACTATTTGAGGTGAGGTTTCAAAATGAACCATTTTAACCTTTCAAAAGCAATTTTGTTCAGCCCTGTTCTGATGCTGTAAAAATCACACTACTTAGGTTGTAATATGAAAAATAAAACTAAAATATACTTAGTCAGGGGATTCTAGACTGAAAGTGTCATTCAAAATGTCTTAATTAAATACATATGATCCTCAGATAAGACCTGGATATCATGATCCTATCTGAGGCCTAAATTTCGAAGGGCTTACACCTAAGAAGATAAGTAAATAACAACAAGAGGTAATAATGCCTCACTGATATGATTCGACCTAACTGAGAAAGCCTCTAGTATATTTTAAACCAAAAAGTTAATAACATAAATACTATGGTGTATGAAGCTATTATTTGCAAGTACATTAGTATTAATAACATGCTCTAGCACTTATAATAAGAACTGTAGATTGAGGAAATACAAACAGTGAGTGAGTCATTAGCATGAGGGCAATAACATTTTTTTAAAAAAATGTTATTAACAGATAATTGCAGAATTTTACAGGAAGAGATGAATCACGCTTGATTTTTTTTTTTTGCTGTTGTTTATTTCTTTGGTCATAAACACTATAGCAAAAACTCAGTGATGCTGAGACTGAAGCATATAATACAGGGTATATCCATGATCCTTTAAAACTGTTCCTGAAAGACACAGAACTGAAAAGGCTGTACAGCAGAAAGGCCAACCTTTCAATAATGAGTTCAGCTGCTCTAGTGACGGTTGAGATAGATTAGACAAGTTTCTTCCAAAGGCTTAAAATCATCAAGTTATACCTTTTTTTTTTATCAGAATTCTGCAGACGCCTTATTTTCCTCTCTGATAGCATCACTATACTCTCATGAGAAAATACTTCTACCCTCAGCCATCACATTCCTGAATGATTAACGGCTTTCCATCTAATGCAGATTTTATGTAACGAAAATAAATGACACCTTTCCATAAACACCGTGGAACCTTTAGCTTTTGAATCTCTGAGCCTTCTGATTTTAAAATTTAAGTTGTTTATTCTCAAGGTGTTTTTTATTATAAGCGAGATGTTTTTCACGTTTCTGCCTAAAAAATTAATATTAAAATTTCAAGCTAGTAATAAAAGTTACATTTGCCGGAATGAAAGCAATGAGAACTGTCAAATCCAATGCTTCAAGACCTCTATATTCAAGAAAGAATTGTCCCATATTAGTATTAGAAGTTCATTGTAGATTCTTCCATTAGGTATCTTCCCTGTTTTTTCCAGCCCTGTCCAAGAATGTGGATAAAACACTGGTTTAAACTCTTGTACTTAATTCCTATTAATATTAGCATACAAAAAGTTTCAGTATATCAAATCAGGAAAAAAAAAAACTGAATAATTTTAAGGGACTGCTTACTGAATAAAACTTAAGACAGTGATATCATAAACCTACTGAAAATGCATATTCGACTGAGTTTCCTTTGAGGTAAAGGTTTCAGCCACTTCCTTAATTGTAAACCTGTCATAGGGACTACTGGTGCAATTATTTAGATCTTTCAAAGTAAGGCTCAACTCTTAAAAATTTTCTCGGTTACGTCAGCTTTTTACAACGAATTAGAGCTTTATTATTATAATTAGACCCTGCTTGCCACTTCAATGGTGATAATTATAATTACCAAGATTTATTATGAATACTATTTGTAGGGTCTTATGAGCAATAAAATGTTACATTATATTACTTTTTCTGCAGTAATAACAAAATAACTTAAAATATTAATGCCTTGATCAACAACTGAGAATTGGTATAAACATTTAATCATGATAGACAATATGAAGAAAATAGGATAACATCAAAGTTATCAAGGTTTTAGCATTTTTAGTGATGATGATGCAACAGGAAGCTGCCCATGGAGACTTATTTTGCCTATGACAGAACATGCTTCAAGACTGGGACTTTTGGGCACTATGGCAATCCCAAAATAAGAAATTAAATGCACAAAACATGACAGGAATTAGTTTGCCATTGGCAGTAATTTTACTGAGTTCCAGAATCGTAATTTCCTGTATACAAAGAAACATTATTTTCATGGAAGTTTCCAAGACATTTTGACTCAGGTTATGAATTTGATTCAGATACATGATCAAAACCCTCTCTGCAAATTACAGTACTATCTGGTATCAGAAGCTTGACAGGGAGCAGACATTCTCTCTTTGGGAAACTGTAACAGAACAAGCATCTTACAGCTCTTCTGTACTGGAAAAATGTTTCCTACCAGGATGGACATTACTCCCAATGTCCATTTGCTCAGGAGGTGATGACAGGGAACCGGATAACTTTCACCACCAGAGCAATAACAGGGACACATAATATTTTGTTTTTCAAATGATATGTTTCTTTGCAGAAAGGAGTCCATTCCACTAACAAGGGCAAAACAAGAGCAAGATGGCAAGACTCCACAACAAATGACCGAGTGCCAAGACTGAAGTGCACAGAGATGAGCCTCCTGTAATGACCAAGACTGACATTCAAAAGCTGGATTTCAAAGTGCTTGGAAAACAACATCTTCAGACAATTACAGTCTCAAGCATCTCCAAGAAGCAGAAACGCAGCTTCTAGTCAGCATTCCTATTTCAATATAAAAAATACACTACCCAACACCACAAAGTGCTTATTAATAGAAGAATCCATTGCTAAGTCTTTGTACTCCGCTTTGCTTTATCAACGTGCTGACTTTCAAGGATGTAAGTAGTTCAGAGGAAGGAAGATACAGGATAAAAATACAGATATTAGGAGAATTGTAGCACTGACTCCAATGAAAAAGCACTTCACTTGTGAAATGCCAGTGCTTCCAATGTCTGTCAAACACGTGACTCCGCAAAGGGGTCAGCTTGAAAGACAGATCAGAAACTGTTATGATGAAAGCACAAAAAAGACACAAGGTACTTAGTAGGTGAACAGTGATCACATCAGTTCTGCTAATTATTAAGAAAATTGGTCCTTAGAATTTTGACACACATTTCACTGTAATGGTCTCATGTTCATTTTAAATCAGATAATCACATTACCATATCAATGAAATAAACTATATACTGCTAGACAAAAGGTTATTTTAAAGGTCATTTTATCCTTCAGATTTACTTCTCACTTTACACTCTTATTATACTTACAGTTGGGGGTTATACACTAAAAAAAAGATCTGTGAAGCAGCCACACTGTCCCTGCACATACATAAGAGTAACACAAAGATGTTTATCTCAGAGATGCATCTCTGCCACCCACAGTCAGACCCTCGCAGCGTAATCTGCATCTCTCATTAGTAATCTTGTTACTATTCTACCCCATCCTATTTTACACCACTACAAAACCTCTCTCACCTTTCATCCCCTCACCGCTCTACTTCCAACACTGATTTAGGAGAGGACTGTCTGAATGTGTGCACTTACTCAAGTGTGGGGTTTATGCCTAAAAATGATAACTTTATCTTAATTATGTACTCTCAGTCACCACTGATAGAGATAATTTATCTGAAATTATTTAAGAAAGAACAAAGAAATAATTTCAAAATTACTTCTCACAGGTTTTCCCTTTTTTAACTTTACTAGAAAACGAAGTAGATGCACATCAAGAACCACCCGAAGGTTGATGAAGTATTACTTTTCACTTCTGGTAACCTTTTCTTTAAATTCAGTATTAGAGCAATAACAGTTAAAACTATCCAGAACGGATTTGGCTTCGACGTCCCTTTTATAAGCATTTTTTCACTGTACTGTAACATTAAGGAAGCTTACCTTATTTGCAACTAGCAAGTCCCAAAGGTGCCTGTATCCTAGTTAGACAAAGAAGTCACATTGCAGCAGTTTTCCTCAAGGACCTTTCAGCTCTTCTTTCTACACAGTGCTGATTTTCAGTCTCTTTTCAAAGCTCAACAGTTGACTCTGTCCCACAAGGACTTCAAAGAAAAGCCTTAACTTTCCAACTAAATGAACAGTCTCTTGAAGAAACTGAAGAGCACCATACCTGTTTTCAGATTCACAATGACCAAATCAGGAATATCATACAATACGAGCTGCAACTTAACTCATATTAAAAAGCAATCACCTTTCTGGGTAGTCTGTCTTGATGGTTTAAATAATCCTTATTTCACTCCTACACACTATATTGAAAATCTGGATAATGATATAGCTGGATAATTGCAGTCAGGAGCAGAGCACTACACGGAGAAGTGGAATAACGTTTCTTGCTTTGTTGCTACAGACTTGGACTGCAATAATTTATTTGAGCTCTGTGAATAAAGGCTTATATGTTTTGGCAGGTGTGTATGATTTCTTCCTACTATCACAACATTGTACACATCACAGTTAGCATATTTACTACAGGTATGAAGGCAAGTTTGTATTGGCACAAAATTGAATGGCATAGATGTTTAGAAAAACCCAAAACCTTACTTGCACAGCACATGTTTGTGGAATCAGCAGCATGGAGTTTAAAAATACCTCATATTTTTCATACAGAAGGTGAGTTTCTCTGTCACTCAAGTATATTCTGAGAAGTCTCAGGTTAAGTTGTCTTTACCAATATGGGTGGATAACACATCACAATGAAGTCTCCTCCATCAAATCAAATATTTATTATGCTGCACACAAAATCTTGTGACTCCTAATGACATATTTGTATAATTGTTTCTTAAGATATGAAGGTAAGGTGACTACTGCAATGAACACACCAGAGTTGTCCAAACTGAGATGAAAGTATTATTTGGAGAACACAACATAGATTGGGATGGCTCCACCACATGCTAAGGAATGAAGTGACAGGTGACAGCGAACAGGTTTGGTTACAGCAGGAGAAGGTTAAACACACTACATGGGGAGTAGGAGAAATAATTCAGTGGGTTTTATGAACTTTTACGCCTCATTTTTCAAACTCTAAAACCCTGAGGTTTTTAATCTCTTACCTGGAATGAATGAACTGAATGCAAAATGAGTTTACTTGTTCATGAGCCTTCAGTTTAAAAAAACTTTTCTTCATATGCTTATGTTCCTATCCAAAATAACAATTATCTATGCATAATTTGTCAATTATATTCTTTCTCTGTCATGTGTTTAAAAAATATCACAATTTTATTGTCTAGAATAGCTGGCAGCAGGAAAGCAGTATGAGCTGGTACTTCAGACCCTGACATGCAAAAATTTACTTTGTAGCTTCTCTGTTGAAGAATCACTAGACAGCTCGGGAGATTTCTTTCAAATACTCACTCTTTTCTTCCTTAGTGTAATTTTTCCTTAAATTGTCTTCCAAGGCCTAAGTCAATGCTCATTGATATATTTTCCCATCTTTACAGATTTTGAATGCAAAAAATCTTTTAATTTTATCTTTTAAAAACCAATATAACTTGTTAGCAAATGCAAAAGGCACCGAGTCTGGCCTAATTTTCAACATACACAAAGACATACTCAGAAGACTTAGAACAAATTGACAGAAACATTGAAAAGAAGCAATTCCTACCACTTCTGTGTAAAAGGAAACATATTCAACCTTTCTCAACTAAGAAACAAGAACATACACTAAACATTCAAAGAAGGTAACCCAATGACAGCAAATTCTAGGCACAAAGCACATTATTTAGGGTACCGAAGCAAACCAATAATGCTCATTATCACAATGTACAACATGGTTACAGCCTCCTCACTAGCAACTAGATCTTCATGAAAATACATTTAAGTATCTTTCTTTTTATAATATAAGGTTCTACAAGTTCAGAAAAATGTAACATTTGAAACATACAAACCTTACCAAGTAAGGCTTTAGATACATAACAAATAAAAACTAACAACTTCATCAATTAAGCTTGGGGAGAGGGGACAAGGAGAGGGGAAGTGCCCCAACTCCCACATAACTCTTCACAGCAAGGAAATATGCAGTTTTGTGATGGCAGTATGGATTTACTAAGGTCCTGCTTACACTCTTATCAGGTAAAACTCACAGGAATGAGCACTTGCAAATGAAGAAGAAAGATTATCTCACCCACCCTCTGGATCCTATATTCCAAGGAAATCTTAAGGAACCATATTTTTTAAGTTTCAAATCTGCAGATTAGATGTATCATTGTCAAAGCACTCAGTACATTTAAAAACAATGAATAATCATTGAATGACACTGACTTTTGCTAGAACTTACCCATAAAACTAGGCAAGGAAAAGAGAGTTGCCTGGGAAATCATAGATAGAACAGGTGTTATTTCCCATTTTAAACTATTTTGAGATTCCCACAGCATTAACATTCCAAATAATCAATTTCAAGCGTGTATCTCTACTCCTAAATCAAATCAGAAAATAGACAACTTATCTCTCCCAAATTAAAATTCATGCTGAAAGAACTACACCTTATAGCGTATCTCCATGATACAAATAAATTTTCAGCCTCATCTGCAATCAAATAAACCATTAGCGAACAAGGTACCATCCACACATTTGAACATATACCTAACATTAATGGTTGCTAACAAGGGCAGAACCAGCAAGAGTGATGATAAATTTCATCAAGTTAAAATAATTCCTTTTCTCTATTTTCCTTTTTATGTCTATTGTGGCCTTGCTCAGGATGCAACTTTATTCTGGAACTTAAAACACATTCTTTGGTATTATCCAGAATGCAAGTCACCTTCGATGCTTAATGACTACCTTTGAATCAGATCATGTAACATGAAGAAAAGAGGATTAATTAAAAATACCTCTCAAATCTAATCTCCGGCAATGCAGCCTAAATCAAAACTCCACAAGGTCGTGTGCCTCTTTTCTTATCTGTATTTCATCTCCCTTTTACTCCCGTATTTCCAAAATATATCACCCAACAACACCATCACCACCGGATCAAATGGTACAGACTCTCTTCCACTACTAACTTTGTTCTGGTACCTTTCCTTTGTAAATTCAGTCCTAGCATCTTTCCCCCATATCCATCAGATGTTACCCATCGTACTGTTATCAGATTCTATGCCCATTTTTCTCCCTTCTTTTCCCATGTCACGACAGACTCGGTGTGCTACTTTTTCAGTTCCCTCAGCAGACACCATGACATGCTTCTCTATCCTTCTCACCTGCAAGCCCACAGCATTCTGATTTGATGCTCCATGGAATGGGCAGGTTAAATGATGCTAAGTGACAAAATGATTTTTAAAGATCTATGTAGGAGGAAGTTGAACATTTTCAATGAGAAGGCAAGAAGTTCTATTATTGAAAGTCTTAAAAGTTAAGCCTATGAAGTAGACAATAAGCATAAATTTGACAAAATGCACTTCACCTTCCTGCTTTAAAGTTGAAAGACAATAAGACTCTTTAAAGTAAAATAACATATCTAAATAAGCAAAACACTGATTTCCCTATTTCAGGGTTCTGAAACATGCATTTTGCCTGAAAATCTTCCTCCAAATATTCAACCTGATGCAGATATCTCACATGGGAAATTTCAACCATTATGCTTCAATAGTGTCATAAACCACTTAAAATAAAAAATTACACTGAATAAACTTGACATTTCATCAGTTCTGCTTATAGTAATTGACTACAAATTCTACAATGTTTTAGAGTATAAACTCTTTGAGCTAAATCACAGAAGTCTCAAGATTGTTCTATAACAATATTAATTGCTAAAGCTCACAAAGGGAACATCATGTCAAAAATACTAAAAATCAATTTGAGATTTAAAAGTATTTGGCACAAAGCTTGCAATTATTTTTACAAAGCAGCAGACATTTATACCACACAAATCACTTGCAATTGCCATTTCTTCACTCAACTAATTTGGTGGGTTTAATGATAGGGAGGATTATATAGTTATTTTTTTTATACAGTGCTTCAAAAATTGAAATTTAGCTAAAATAATGAATATTTTTTTGTATTTTCAGGTCAGACTACATATATATATATATATATATATCTGACCATAACACTACTATGATGAATATAAGGAGAAACAGGCGCCTAGGAAAGGCATTTACTACAGTCTGCACACTGAGCACTGGGCATCTATGCCAGTCACTACAAAAAGCTGACAAGAAAGCCAAGTCCTCTTCCTTTCACAGGCTCAGGCAGCTCACTTCTGGCAGAGGAACACATTTATCCCCCAATTTGTAACTCTGAAACTTTCTGAAACAGGGTTCCGAGCTTCCTTCTGAAAACTAAGCAGCATCAATTCTTTCAAAACACATTTGATGGAGTTCTTGGTTTACCTGGTTGCTCGCTGGTTACCATATGCATATAAGAACAAAAGAAAGTGGTTCAAACCCCTTGAACTGAAGATTATCTGAATACTTGCCTTGCACTTTCACGAGTGCCACAGCAAGCTCGTGGCAACAAGAGTCTGCATTCATCCTTTCACCCACACAGCGCACCTCTCTGGAACCACAAGGAATCCCAAGATACTCCTTGTATCATAGTGAATGTGTTGGAATTGCCATAGCTCCACAATTAGGGTATTCACCTGGGAGGAGGACTGAGTTCAAGATGCTGCTTTAATGAATGCTTAATTCAGAACACTGAAATATTCATTGTCGTGGAATCTGAAGGCCTTATTTCCCATCCCAAAGGGCTGCCTTAATCACTAGGTTACAGAGTTCTTTCTGGCTTAAAAGATATTAAAAGTACTTAATTCTAAATAGAACTGCTCCATCATGAAATTCTGTGGAAGGACTCGCCAATTGGTTAGCACAAGAAACCTGAGTGTCAATCCCTTAGAAAAGGGAGGACGTGTGATCTCAGCCTCTCCAATATTTCAGCTTTTTTTTAAACCATTTTAAACCATCTTTTCTGATAGCTTTTTCCTCATGATCTCATTTAAAGACATGCTCTGTATATAACCACAGAATAGGGGAGCATCCATGTTGCATATGAATTGTTTTCACAAATAAGGCCAATGATTCAAACAGTTTCCTTTGCAGTACAGCTCTTTGGATACATTTTGTAAGCCATGCAAATGCTGAGGCAGCAGATTATCAGTTTATATAGCTATGGAATTTCAAAATAAAAATCCAAAGGAGTTTTCTTCTTAGTATTTGACAGGTGAGGTATGAATACATTGACATTTAAATGCTTGATTCAGATGCCTGCAGAGACATTTAAGCTCCCTCTTGTAAACTTGTCTTTTAAACACTTTGAGATTTACAGACAAAAAATACTTGTAATAATGAATTAGGAGAGTTTAATAATAATGTCATCAACTAATCTGTTTAAATTGGCTGAATAAATTATCTGAATTCCTTCAGCTAACTTGAATTAAAATGTTACTATTATGTTTCAAAGAAGCAGGATTAGGCCTATTTTCCATTACTAAAACAACAAGAACACTTAATTTACATATCTGTTAAAGCTCCCTAAAAGTCATAAATGTTCCTACTACACCATGTAGAAAATCACAACAGTTCAAAGAAAAGAAAAAAATAAATAGCTAAGTCTACCATATCTTACATTATTGCATACAATAAACATAAATACAATTTTACAAGGTATAAGTAATTGTTTTTTCATCACAGGTAAGATGTACTAGCTTCCATTTCAACTTGGTGTTATAAAATTTATAACGTAATAGCACACAATTAACAGGTATGATTTACTTGTGGAAACAAAAAAACCCATCCAACCCCAAACCAACAAAATCCAAACAAGAAAAAGAATCCAACAAAAGTCACCACTCATGATGTTCTGAGTTCAGGGCTATTTGTGCTTCAGTTAGTGGGGGTAAACTGCAAAGGCACTGATCCAGCAGCTTCTAAGGCTTACTGCTCTGCATGCAGAGTTGTAACAGAATTGCTTTACTAACAATCATCATTATATTCTTCATGGATTTTTAGAAGCAAATACGTGCTCACTGCATTAAAGCGAAGTAATCTACTTTTCAGTCCAATATTGATGAGTGGGTTTTAAGAGCAGTAATGTAACTAAAGACTTCTTGCTCCTACAAGAGCACCTTCGTATCCACAAGCTGAGATTCAGAGCCATTTATATCTACAGCTTCCCTAATCGAAGACAACAAAGAGCACTCATCTGGTTTTGGAAGATCAAACTTTTGAACATGCTAATGGCTATGCTTCCAATGTCTTATTCTCTTTCCCTCTGTGAGGGCAGTGCTATATTCTCATGCACACAAGCCCTGATAAAAATCTCTTTGCTTCAAATATAGATCTGTATTCTGTTGCCAAACTACCTCAAAGTATAATTTACATTATAAAGGAACACAGACAGTCCCAACTACTGTATTTTTGCTTTTAAAAATAATTAAGCAACTCTCTTGTTCAGTACACTCCAAATACCAAAGGTTAAGAAACTGCTGTTCTCAGTGATGTGTCCATAACCATTAACAGATTAGTTGATCTGAAATAAAACACAGAGTGGAAAACAAATTTATTTCTGAGCAAGTAAATTGTGTAGTAAACACAGAAACTCTTTCCTAGTTTAAGACCATCTTAAGAGGCTGTTGAGGAATTAAACAAAAGTGCGTTTTATCACATAAATTATTCTACTATTACTTATAGTACAAGTAAAGCACATCTTCATGAAATCCTTACAAAAAAAGTAAACAATTCTGCAGAGTTCTTTATAAATTTGTGCAATAGTTGACTGATGAAAGCAATAAGAATAAAGCTCCTTCTTGATTTATTTCACTATTTATATTATGTAATATTTCATAAAATTAAATAACAACCTCTTTAGGATTGCATTTCTTCACTATGAGAATATTCATAATGTTTTCTATGCTATAAGCATTTCCTAAGATATATGTGGCAATAAGCATCTTAACCGCTGTATTCATGCTCATGATTAATATGATTTTTGAAGAACAGAGGCACCCCTAAAATGCTTTAAAATTCCTACATGTATTTCTCACTATGGGTTTTATACAAATATTTGATTTGTATTATATGGTACACATGATCTACTCACAATGGTTGGAAGTTATAAAAAAGGTGTAGAAATTTCATTGTAATAACCTTACTCACAGTATTGGGCACTCACTGACATCAAGTCATTGAACAGGCATTAGTATCTTTGGAGGGCAGCACACTGAATTTGACAAGTAGATGCCAATTAGGATGGCTGTGTGAAGCAACTACTAATAAACTATTAAATGAAAAAAATCTTGGAAATGGAATATAATCACACATGGTGTAGAAGATAAATCTTTTATACAGATTTAAGCTCAATCATCTTAAGGAAAAAAACGGTATGAAATTACTATAAGATGTAGTTAAAAGTATGACATAAAGACACCACACTGGATACTGAAAGGCATTTCCTAACAGTGAAGTTAATTAAATCATAATACAGTTTTCCAAAGGAAGTTACTACATTTCAATAAAATACCAAGGGAAGAAAGGAAGGAAAACATGGCATAGGTGTAAACCTACACAGTAGCCTTCCTCTGGGCTTCTAGGCTACATCCATACAGACATTTGCGGAGAGACGGGAACTAACCGTCCAGGCTCACAGAACTGAGCTTTTCCAGATTTTCTACTAGTTAACAGCAAGCAAGCATTCAGTCTGTGGGACGAGTATACAGCTAGTCCAGAGTGATCCCCTCTGGAATGTGAGAAAAACAGACAGCAACTAATGTGCTACCGACACGTACACTTAGTCCCCCGATGACTACCCTTAAAACTAGCATATATCAGCTTCCATTCTGTGCTATGCAACCACAACCACATAGTTTCCACTTATTCTCAGGACCAAATTCATTTGCATCAGCCTAAACTATTGACAGAGCCAGTTCACATCAGTCTGCAAAAGGTTATGTTGATTTTCTGTCAAAGTTTGAGTGACTGGCTTTAAAGGCTGCTGGAGCTGCAGCAGTCAGCCAGCTACAGTGCCCCTCACCAGTTATTCTCCCTCATGCCCAGACAGATTTCCCTGGTCATGATTCCGTGGCATGACATGGTGCTTCAAAGAGTCAGTGAGCCTAAGGCAAGCATAGCCTTAAAGAGGTTCAGTCACTCCAACACAGTGCTTAAGACTGAGTGATAAGCTCAGCTAGCCCCCACACTTCAATGTTATGCAATTTATGGAAACCCTCAGTGAAGGCTGTGAACTTATAAACAGTGCAAAGCAGTATTACAGCACTTGAAATAAGACACTTAAGTTTTATTTTAAACTCAGCATTCATAACAATAAACTTCATCAGAATAAAAAGAACAGAATATCCTGAAAACCAAGAATTCCTCATCATTCTGATGCAGACACGAGCTGCCTACGCTTCACACTACTTTACTATATTCACATCTATTTCAAAGCAGTTTGGAGGGAATCCAAAGAGCTACCAGATGCTGTTTGCTGTTCCCCAAAGAGAACCACAGATTATATCATAATAACAGACTGCAAATCAGAATTAAAACTGATACATCATAAATCCCTTCTTAGGGTCCCATTCCATGGTTTGAGGTTTCTAAATACAATTTTCTATTTTTTTAATATCAGTGTATATTTTCTTTTGGTTTTCCACAGCTGGTTTCTTTGGCTGCTCTTTGTGCTGTCTAAATTGCAGACAGAATATTGTGCCTTATATTGACCTTTGCAGCATTGCTTTCAGAGACCGTATTTTAATTTAGATTTCTAACACTGTCAGGAGAAATGCAGAAGGCTGTTTACATTCACATGAGTGGAAGGTGGCACACAGGAGACACAACATTAGACTTATCCAGGCCTAGCACAAGTCAAAATGAAGATAATTAATCTCAGTCCTTTCCCAAAAGAGATACTTTTTATAAGGACTAACGAACATTTCCATCTGAACTATAGGCAGTTGTGTTCCAAGTGGGTCAAATTTCTGTATTCTGACTGCAACAGTAGAAAATTCCAAGCAACATGAGATGCATCCACAGATCTACTAACATTACAAAGTAATGGTATGTAATACAGTACCAGAAGTATTTTTCTATTTATCATCTATTTTCTCACCAAAGCAGAACTAAAGCAGAACTACAACAAAAACCTTCCAAATTTCTGTCTTCATTCAGATTTTTTCCAAAGGACATAGAGGACAAAACTCTTCAAGTACTGAGATGATCCTCTTTATAGTATTCACATGAATCAAACTGCTCCTTTGTCTCTATATGCATTTCTCCTCAACACGCGTCAGTATAAGTATACAGAAACACTGAAATCATTGAATATCACCCTATCCACCAATACCATCACAGACGGCTTTTGAAGAAGGCATTTGAAAAGCATCCAGAATGACCTATGAAGCTACTGGATCATTTTGCCTCCCCTCTGAATTGAAAGAAATAATGTTCCTCATCCAAAATGGAAAATTTTTTATTTAAAAATCTCAAGAAAAAAATTCTTTTGTCACTTCAATGGTGACTTTCCTGAAAATATGATACACATAGTCAAAGCCACTTTATCACTTCTGGTCTTATTTAGTATCTCTGTTTACAGAAGAAAAGGTATATAATTCGCAAATAGCACTACTTCTGCACCTCGCACATCAGGAGGATTGTGATGTTATGCTCCTGCTACCATTTTACATGCCAGCTTCTGTAAGGCTGATGCGATAATAACATACTTTCAATTCACCAACAGTAACAGAAGCACTGAATTCTTTGTACAGCGAAATCACAAATGAGACAAAGGAAAACTATGAATGTATTAAGATTAGAGAAGGCTCACATTTAACTTAAATGCCATGTAATTTTATTTTTTTAAATGTTAATAGTGGAAGACAATGCTTCACAATAGCTGTTCTGCCACCTGCAGAGTAAATGCAGATAAATCAGACAAGTATGGAAATTTCATAAACCAGTTCCTCAAGGAACTCTCAGGCATTACAGTTTTCTTTTCTCCTTCTTTGCATAAGAGAACACATGGAAGACTCACTTAGATTTTAATTTACCTGCTAAATGCAAAGCTGACACAAAAATAAAAGAGAAAAGTACAGCAAAAAAAACTTTGAAAGCACTGGTGCCATAATCTATTTTCTCTTCCGGCAACTGCTAAAGCTGTGTGTAGCGTCTCTTCCTGCCTTCTCTTCTCCTCCGTGGCCTTTCTAATTAAACTTCTAATTTTGAATCAATTCAAGATCACAATTCTAAAATTGCTTTCCTTTATTATTCTATTTTATTACTGGTTTATTGCTATTTTCTACTGTGTTGTACCCTATCCGCTACATGATGTCTCCATCATCTTCTGTATAAAAACATTTTGGCCTTCATATCAAAAGTTTTCCATGACATCAAACCGGTTTCATTCAATTCTCTAATTAATTCTTGCTGTGAATCTCACTAGAAGCTTACTTTAAGTAAGTTAGTGTTTCACAATACCTTTATATCTTATTTTGGGGAGACAGGACTGCGGGGTTTGGGATTTTGCGGGTTTTTTTGAGGGAGGGCAGTTTGGCTAGAATTTTCATTTTACACTTCACCTTCGTATACTGCATTAAAGTAAATACACCTCTTCAAATGCTTTCTGCATATCCATTTTAAAAAATATCAAAATAGCATTAGTATGAAGAGAAGTGAAAATTATCTATTTTGCCAATTCAAGTGAAACATACAAATTTCTCTCAAAACCACTAACCTATTTCTCATTTTCCAACTACAAGGATGGGTTTCCTCCAAAATGTTATGTTTTATGATTTGAACTAATGTTCCATAAGTAGTTTAATGTCTGTTTTGCATAAGGGCATCATAGATTTTTTGAAAAATTTTTTGAAAAACAATGAGTCAGATCTGGGCTTAACACAGAGGAGTAATACTGATATAAAAAGAGATTAGTGATAGGGTGACACATTTACTTTTTATAGAAATTAACCTAAGCTGATCGTTGCTATCAGAAATTTCTATAGTATGCTGTAATAATCACAGCACAAATCCTCTTGCTTTATCACAAATGGAATAGTAATGTGACAGAAAAAGTCTGTGGCAGATCTCTAGCAAAAATAACCCCTTAGCTCCTTCTGGTTGGTTACTTTTTTCAGTCTTTTCCTTCAAATATGTTACTATGGCTGCTAGTTGTCATGACATATTATTTATGAGACATATGTCTTTTGTTAAGCACTGTTCTTTTCATTGATTTTTTGACAGGTTTTATTTACTGCCAGATAATACACTAAAACATTTTACTGGCATTGGTCATGTCAGGACTGTAAATTAAAGCATCTTGAAAGGGAACTGGAGTTTAGTAACTTAAAATATAACCATTGGAGAATAGGAAACCTGTGGTAATTGATTAATGAAGAAAACAAAACTTTCAATATTACAAAATATACCTGACTACTTGTGATTCAACATGCCAAAATAACCATGTCAAAATGATCCATCTGCATCAAGAAGAGTATCTCCTCATAAAACAATGAAGGATATTACTAGAAACATCATTATTAGACAATGTTTCGCTTTGTTGTTTCAAATACTTCAATTTTAACCTTCTTTACTTACAGGACATTAAGAAGTTACATTAGTCTATAGATACAAAGGAGGAAAATTTTATTTAATCCTTCCTGCTTTGTTTAATTACCTACACTGAGAAGCAGAGTAATATAAGCCCAGGTGGAGTGCGGCGTTAGCTGCTAACATGCAGCTGTACGCAATTAACTTGTGCCATCTGAAAATAGCGCTCCACCAGGCTGAGTTAGCTTGAGTGTATCTCTGCTGCATTGTGTTATGCAAACCTAAATAAACATTCCTCAACAAGCTTCTCATTTCTCAGAGAATGAATAGGACATGCTATTAACACACTGAGCATCTGTTAGAAACCTCTACCTCAAATCAACATACAAACAATTCATCAGCAGAGGTTTTATCTAATTACTTCAGTAACACGTGGCTGTGGTATCATGAATATGAACAGCAGTAATAGGGAACACACAGGAATTAATAGTTAGGGTCTAATAAAGACAGTATAATCTGTGTAGAAATCTGTGCAACCATAACATTACTGATGACCCAAGCCGACTTGATTAAAAGCAGAACAGATATGCCTAACTAATCTGCTTGTCATACATTCTGACTGCAGTACAGACATATCCACAGCAGTAAGGAAAATCTAGGTGACGTTTTAAATGTCATAAAGCATAGCTTTATGAAAACAGTACAGTATTATTATTCCATTTACTCTTTCCTCTTTTTTCCATTCTTTTTGAGCCAGGTGGATACAATTAGGCCAGAATTCATCAGATGGAAGAATGTAAAGGATAATAAGCCTCCAAATAGTTCAAATGTGATTACTCCAATTAGGGAACAGTCTAAGTAGAAGGCTGAGCTAGCTCAAATTCAATCTATTTTAGGAGGTTCTACAAGGCCATAAACTGGCTCAATGCCAAGACACTTATTCCAGCTTTTGGAAGCTCAGTAATGAACAAAAGCTTTTCCTAGCCTGGAAATTAAACTCACTTCAGAGGTTTGCTTGTGTATACATGTATGTTCAGCAAACAAGCAACTACTAAGCAGAAAAAGACCTATAATTATGACATCAATTTAAAGACTTTCTGAAAATATTTTATTTCAATTAATATAACTACCATACAATTCTAAGGCAAAGTAACAAACCCCCCACACCAAGACTACAGCTACTGCTAGTTACAAGGCAATAACTGTGAAACTCTGGCACCAAGTTCTCCAGCTTTAAGTTGGCAATTACTATTTATGGGGTCTCAGGAAAGACACCTTCAGAAACATAATACTTATGACTGTGTTGTTACTGCTGCATTGCCTGGAGAGATTGCCCTTGAAAGGCAGCTCAAGGGAGGTGGAATCCTATCAAGCTTTATAAGATACTGCATCTTAATAACACCGAGAAATTCATAGATTGACAAGATCGTTCAAAAAGCCTCTTCCAATCTACTTCTGGTTTTCCCCCATGTGTTTAGCCCAACAGCTATGTGAAGCTCTCCGTGAATTCCAGATGTGAGGCCTGTTTTAATATCTTACATTTCAGTAAATACCATCATAAGCTTTTTTTTTTGCTGTTCCTCAACAGGAAGTCTGGAACTACAGAAATAAGAGACCGAAGTAGGCCATTTAGCCTAAAATTACAGAATCTCCCAAACTGACATAACTAGGTCAACATTTCACACACATTCTGATTTCCTTTTTCGATATCTACCTTAGCATGCTTTTGAAATAATTTGTAATTACTAATCAAGCTCCTAGCTTACTCAAAAGAGAGCAATAAACTTCTCCAGAGGACAATTCAGAGCCTTAAATTAGGCTCCTGCTCAAGAATTACTCTCTGGAGAAGCCATATTCTCTAATATACTTTGAAGAGATCCTAGGGAGATTAGTTAGGTAATTTAGCCTGCTAAATTAGATACTAACAGTCATACCGTATTGATATCTTCTCCTAAGTTTGAATAAAGTGCAACACCACTTACATATTTCAAGAGCAAGTTTGTTGAGTTGCTCATCTGCATTTAAACCATTCTCCAAGGCAAATAAAAATGCACACACATTACACTAACATGGACATCTTGTTAAACATAATGATCATCATTATCTCTTACAATATTGGTACTTCTAAAATGGCTTGCAGCTCCATAATAACCCCATGTATCAAGTTTGGTGACATGCTGAATGATTCAAGTTTTGTTACGACTGAAAAAATATAAAGAACTGAATAAATGTTCTTAACACTCATTTGACTGATTCACAGCTAGTGAGGATTTTGCAGTTAAGCAGTTAAAGACAGGTAAGGCTACTCTCAAAAAATGAAAAAACCACGTTACAATTAAAGCAAAAATGTCAGTAGCTCTTGATCAAAAGATCTGAATCTACAGATAATCTCTAATGTCATATAACAACCTGAACCTCGTTTACCTAACTTCAAAGGGCAAGCGGAAGGAGAAAGACAGTTCAGGAACAACTGAGCAAGAAAAAAACATTTGAACAACGGCATAAAAATTATTTAAAAAGAGAACTGTAATTAGACCCGAAAAATTTCTCACCCACTGCCTATGGCTTCATGGTAAACTCCTGGTAAAATCCATAATTTTTTATTTTATTATAAAACTTACTTAAGAGATGTGACCCCAGGATTACATTTTCCTTGTCTCAGACAAGACCAGAACCACCAGCAATAAACTAAAGTCACTTTCTGAGGCCTCACTCCTGCAATGTCAAAAATCATGAGAGGAACACAGGTGCAATTACCTCAGAAAATGAAGCTGCCTCTTTATCCTTGGCCATCTCTGTCCCTGCTGCAGCTGTATCATTATCTGTAAAATGGTATGTCAGTTTTTCAATTTACATCCTGATCTTGGCCATAAAACTGTTTCAAAGCCAATCTAAGGATGCTTATGATTTATTGCCTCACAGTAACAAAAGTCACATTAAATTAAGTAGTAATATAATTCATTACTTCCTTAAGATGAAATACTCCTGCATATATTAGTCTATTGGAAATAACAGGAATAACTGAATCCTTGACACAAACTCCATGAGAAACATGAATATGAGGATTCCATATTCCTCACACTTAGCAAACTATGGACAGACAGAGATCTAGTTTTATGACATTTACTTTCTGTGTGTTATACTGTGCAAGAAATCATGTAACCATCTCGGCAGAGCTGTTCCCTTCTCAAATTCTAAAAAAAGAAAATAAAAATCAATAAAATGGTCAGTTAGAAGCCAATTATACGCTAATAATGCAATATAATAAGGTATTGTTTTATTTTATTCCAAAAATAAACTAAATATTCTGAGGTTTTTCAGTAGTTTACCATTTATGCTCCAAGTTCACAGTTCACACTGTAATATCATAACTCTCAATTAATTGCCCAAGAAAAAAATATCTAATACAGAAATTAGGTCCTCTGCCTACCACTCCAGGAATACAGAAATTGGGTCCTCTGCTACTGTTTTATGGAGTTTCACAATCTAGTGGACTATTGGCATAGTCCTGTGCCGTATTCAGAGCTTTCTGTGCCTCAAGTGCTTCTAGCTGATTCCAAATGCATATATTGAGTTCTTCCAGTTGCTTTAACAACTGTTGTAGAAACTCCGCATTTCTCTTGGGAAGGCTAAGAAAAAGAATATGTGTACTTGTATAGCACTTCCTTCCATGATTCATGTCTTTTTGAGGATACTATAGCTGCAGAAGTTAAATAGCCTCATGATTATGTTAACGGTCTTCCATTTCCTCCATAAGAAGTTAAACAACTCTATCTGTTTCTACTGTATATACAATTGAAATATGTCACTGATTACTAGCACGAGAGCCCAAATCATACTCTTGAACGGACTCAAGAGCTCTCTTACACTGTACTGAAGAGTTGCTGAAGAACAAATTGAGTAACATCAAACAGTTGGCAACACTGCCACGCATGTAATCCATCTGAAATTGACAGTGCAGCTGAAGAAAGAGCACACAGAAGGTGGCACTGATTCCATGTCAAGTGTCAAAGGAGAATGTAAGCAGAAGCTCTTATTTAAAAATTCAGCCCCCCAAAAAATAAAAGTTCTTGGTGAAGAGACACTATTTTCATAGTCATAGATTTTGACTTGTTACTTTTTAACCGATACAGAGGATCAAATATCATATGGGAAGTTCCATGCATATTGTGACATCACGCTTCATTTCATAGAAATGTGAAATTGAAACACTCTAAACTGATAAACAAGAAACTGAAAACTCTATCAAGAACTTTAAAATGTGAAAGAATGACAAGAAAAGAACTTAAACACCACTCATAAAAAAACCGCCCACAAAACAGGATCTTCTTACATATAAAGAGTTAATATTCACATACATATCTTCAAGAAGTTTTGTATTTAGTCATCAAGATTTGACTGTAAATGTTCTCTCAATTACTTGTATTCTGGTTTGGGGCAGTGGGTGTTTGTTTTGTTGTTTTTTTACGGTTCTTCTATTATTCTAACTTGACATCAACAGCTCTAAATCTTGCATCAGTTCTCAAGGAATCTTGATAGGGAATCAAGGGTATGAAGGAATTTATCATAGAATCATAGAATCGCAGAATGATTTGGGTTGGAAGGGACCTTAAAGATGATCCAGTTCCAACCTCCCCTGCTATTGGCAGGGACACCTCCCACCAGGCAGCCTGCTCAAGGCCCCATCCAACCTGGCCTTGAACACTTCCAGAGAGGGGTCATCCACAGCTTCCCTGGGCAACCTGTGCCAGTGCCTCACTACCCTCAGCGTGAACAATTTCTTCCTAATGTCTGATCTAAACCTTCCCCCTTCCAGTTTAGAGCCGTTCCCCTTCGTCCTATCACCACTTGTCCTTGTAAAAAGTCCCTCCCCAGCTTTCCTGTAGCCCCCTTCAGTTATTGGAAGGCCACTGTGAGGTCTCCCCACAGCCTTCTCTTCTCCAGGCTGAACAACCCCTACTCTCTCAGCGTGCCCTCATAACAGAGGTGCTCCAGCCCTCTGATCATCTTCATAGCCCTCCTTTGGACCCGTTCCAACAGTTCCATATCCTTCTTATGCTGGGGATTCCAGAACTGGACATAGTACTCCAGGTGAAGTCTCACAAGAGTGGACTAGAGGTGGAGAATCACCTTGTCGCCCTGCTGGCCTCACTTCCTTTAGTGCAGCCCAGGACACGGTTGGCCTTCTGGGCTGCGAGCGCACTCTGCTGCCTCATGTCGAGCTTCTCATCAACAGCACCCCCAAATCCTTCTCCTTATGTTGATGAGCTCAACATCTTTTTGAGCCCTGCACAAACCAAATAAAAATTGTTGTTTCCTTAAATCTGTTGTTAGTTATGTGTGTAACTGGAAAATATTCTTTTCCAGGCTAACTGAATGTATCTTAATCTGTTTCACTTTTATAAGTGTTTAAACGGTTATATTGAGACAAAAAATATCTTATCTATGTTAATAAAGGAAAGGATTTGATAAAACTTAACTGATTGGGCAGTGACTGTGTTTAAAAACTAGGTGAGAAATATTAAATACAGCTGAATTGAGGCCTTTCTCTGGTATTTCTAAGTCATTCAGATACAGTTCATTCTGAAACCTGACATTTGCACAAACCCATCAGATAACTGAATTCACATACCAGAAATGAAAAAAACCCACTTCTACAAAAATCAATATTGCTGACCCTACAAATCAAAAAGTGATTATCTACCTCTCTTTTTTCCATCACAGATATGGCAAAGAAACATAACTTTCTGAAACAATAAAAGTATTTTTTTGTTTTCTTTAAATTTGAAATACTATTGCAAATGCATGGATTTTTGGTTTTGTGAACCACAAGCTTTGTTCCTCTCATCAAGAAAGCATTTGTAAGTAAGGACAGGACAATGCCTTTCGTTCTCTTCCACTTTACTTCAGTTCATTCCTGCAAGCATACAAAATAGTAAAGCATTTCAACAGTAGTGCAGAAGCTTACAGAACTAGAATTATTATCACTTTGGAGAAATATTCACAAAAGAAGTCTTATATTGGAGCAGTGGGACAACAGTTGGCAGAAATTATAGTTCTAATACAGTTTGTACTGTACATTGACTTGCCCCAATGCTTGTTCAAAAGCAAAAAGAGTCAGAACAAATGCCGGCTCTTCATTTCTAAAGATAAACTAAAAGGTGCACAGAAATATGAAAACAGAACAGAATAAAGTGGAAAGAATAGTTGTTCCTGTTTGTAACAGATAATTTGAAAATTATATAAGGCCCTCTTCGGACTGATACAGTTTCTCTGTATATGGCTTTTTGAGTAGTGGATAGGCCGATGACATGCTCAATGTCTCCATCTAATCATTACAGAGTGTGAGATTATTTAGAGAGATTTTAAAGAAAGACAATAGCTTCTGATTTGCTGAAGCATAGAAACTAAGAAAGAAAAGCGATCGTAATAATTACTTTATTACAATAAAGAATGTAAACTTGATTTTGAATTCCCTTTCTTTTTCCTTCTTTTAAAAGGATTATTTTTTTGAAGAAGACTGTATAAAGCACGAGTACTGGAAATTCTAAGTGGAGATTTTCTGCCTTCTTTTTCCAACATGACCAACATTTAAAACAATGAGATATGAAAACCTGCTCAAAAGATGCCTGTCTTTGGCTCTGGAAAAGCCAATGAAAGCACAAAGGGGGATATCAAAGACATGATTAATACAATGGCCTTAACTCCTAGCAATGAATGTGGGTAGAGAGCACTATTTCTTACATTCTGTATTTATAATACACATGAATATTTTAGTCTTCATAGTGTCAGATGTCAGTGCCTCCATTCAACACTCAGTGAGGTATAAAGTACTACATCAAAATGTTGGAAAGACTTTAATTTGGGGTTGAAAGATAAATTGTCCTCTTTCTTCCTCAGACTTCTAAATCTTACAGTCAAGCATACAGCTCAGCTTTCAGACATGCCCAGGAAACAGTAACAGAGCAGACCATAAATTGTCACCCTATTCTAAATTTTAAAAAAATAAATAAGTGAAGGCCATCAATGGGAATTATTTACAACAGTACTGAGAAGTATTGTGGGTACATAAATTTCTCAACTATCATGCAATGTAGTAAGTAAATAAAGCATATTATTTTCTGAATTAAAAAGATGATATTCTTCTAATATGTGAGGTTTTTCTGAACAGCAACAAGAACACATATTTTTTCCTCTTGATGCTTTAACCAGTCTGCT
Source organism: Tapera naevia (assembly GCA_033556795.1). Taxonomy (NCBI): domain Eukaryota; kingdom Metazoa; phylum Chordata; class Aves; order Cuculiformes; family Neomorphidae; genus Tapera; species Tapera naevia. The sequence goes on along the minus strand of JAUMJJ010000172.1, from coordinate 6,396,780 downwards.
TACCTTTTTTCTTTTATTAAGAGACATCTTCTTTACTAAGTTCTTTGTACTAATTACACTATAATAATACAACATAATATAATTCAAAGTAATACATCAAATAATTTCTGCAATTTAAAATACTTCTAAATTAGTTTAGACCTTCTAGTATTTAAAATATTTAATGTCTGGCACATTTTCAAAAGGAGTTGCGATTGACATCATTAGCAATGAACTATCTAGCGCTCCATAGGATCTGTGTCCAAATTACAAGCCTTCATAAGAAAACTAAGCTATGACTGATAACTTTCTCCTTTAGAATCCTCCAACAGGGGCAAGTGTTCAAATTTAAACTAAGGATAGAGTATACGGAGATTTCATTTCAGAAGTTCAATCAAGAAGGAACTCTGAATGAGTTTTTCTCTTGCTGATAAAAGAGAAGATAACCTTATAGGTATGTTTGCTAGGTAAGCAGGACTCACAGGGGATCTGGCTGCATTTCAGAGCTTTGACAATTCCTTACCCTGAAGCCAATACAGAATTGCACATACAGATCCCAAAAGAAGGTGAGAAGACACAAAGACGCAAAACGCCACCTGGGACCTTAAAAGCAGATAGAATGCCCTTCTGAGTTTTCAGTCACAAAAAACACATCAAGGTTAGAATAAAAATGATTAATACGTTCAAAATGTAGTATTGCCCGAGTGTAATGACTTGAAAATGCTGTAAAAAGCATGTAGTAAGAAATGAATACAAGGGAATGCTCCTTAGCACTAAGTACCCCTTAATTTTTAGAATATAATTATAGGAAAAAAATTATACTGCTCAATTATTTTGCATCTAGAAAAAATTTAAAACCAATGCTGCTCAAAAAATCATCCATTATTTTCATTAATCTTTTCATACTCATTTCTCACTTACACTTCTCACTTTCTAGCTGAAAGCAGTGTACACTTCAGACATCAGAAAAATCAAGATTTTTTCTTTTGTTGAACTAATTTAAAATTTAATTCCTTTTAAAATGTCCAGCCAATTTTCATATGTTGTGCAAGGCCACAAGACTCCCATCAAAAATTTAGTAGATAATGAAGAATCTTACCATTGTTTAACCTGCACATTTAATCTCTAGAGGAGCTGCTTAATAATTACCCTGCATAAAAGAACCAACTTTCTGCATTACTATTTACAGAATTAAACTTACAAAATGAAAATCTGAAGCCCGAGCTTCCTGCTCTATCTGCAGAGTTTACAGACATCAGACATAGCTTATTGCTGCTCTGCAGTAATTGTTTTCCAAGAGGCTGCTTTCCAGTCAACAGCAGGATCAGAGCACTCCCTCCCAGCAACACTGATTTTGATTTTTACCTTCAACATATTCAGAAATACAAGGTCAGACAAAAAAAACCCAAGACTGTGCCTGTAACTCTTTTTATTTAACAAATTAAGAAAATCAACTATGATCACCTTCAAAATAGTTCCCTCCTGAGTTGACACACTGCTGCACACAATGCTGCCAACATTCAAAGCAATTCCAGAGATAATTTTCTGAAAGGCTGTTGAGGATCTGTCATTTCTGCTGTGGGATTTTTTCACCTTTAGCCTCAGTAAATAATCAAATGTCTTCATCAAGAAAGTTGATGTTAACTCACAGATCATCCTTGCACATTGACATTTTCCAACTGAGGGCAAGAAAATGTCTATATTTGAACACACATCCACTCATACTGAGTGAAGTGATCGAGGTGAACCTTGTCTTCACTATGACAGTTTAGAACATGTGTGACAACCATCTCTTTGTCTCTCCTCTCCCACTCTCGATTCCGGAGCTAACAGGGTTAGTCTGGGTTTTTTTCTGTGTCAGATCTCATAAGTCAATCTATAAAAAATGAAATTAATAAAAAAGGTACAGCATTCTTTTTAAAATATCACAATCTCTAGCAAGGGTTATGTCCATTTGTAAGAGCTCATGCAATTGAAAATGTAACAGGTAAGGAAGCAGAAAAGGGTAGGTTAGATGTCATCTTTTATAATTTTCACACAAAATACAGACATCAACTGGTTAAAAATAGATGGACAGGACATAGGTAGTTGTGTATGAGTACGACATTTAACTTTTTCTAATCAAATAAGAATTCATAGTAGGTAGCACACAACTGTAGATGGAATTACAAGGCACAAGAATTCTTATGGCTAGAATCACTCTCTCCTTGCCAACAGGACAGTTTTTCACACACTCTCCTATCAAGGAAAAACTCTTGGCTAGGCACTATTGCTCAATTCAAAGAGACAAACACTTAAGTTAATGTATTCTGTTCTATACATTTATTTTAAAATATTATATGTAATGTGGAGTTTTAGAATTCAGATAAAGTAATTCTATTATTCTTCAGAGTTTTATGCTTGAGAAAGGCAGAATTGTTTGACAGGCTTCATAAACTCATGGCTTTGAAACAACCAAGTGTTTTACATACAGTTATTCTACTAATGTTAGATTAGTATTTGTTTTAATATGCAACTATACCACTACTGCATCCCATATGCACACCTAAAACTCAGCCCAGGTGTCAATAAATAATATTTCTTTAGGCAGATACAAAAGACATTTACTGTGCACATCGGCTGTCAGCAGTAATCCGATACTGTCACAATTCTCCTGCTTTTTTCATGCTGTGCTCCCTCCTAACATCTCTGCTAAAGCTAACTGAATGTGTCCTGATTTAATTTAATCTGGGTTGCCCTCTATCAGTAACTTTACTGCCCTGCTCAGATTCTCTATTGATCTAAAGGCCTAGACACAAAACTGATTTTATACCAGGAGATAAGTTATAGAGCTGGATTGGGAAATCATGTGTTCCAGTCCTGACAAGAATAAAGTGTTTCTGAGATGTAAAATTTTCTATAGCCACATAAAGAGATAGACCTGGGGTTATCCAAATTCTTAGCAGTATGGAAAAACTGGACATGTGTATTGGTGAGGAGCAAAGTCTTTCCCATGTGCAAACTGAACGTGTCTAATCCTCAATACCTTCTTGATTTACATGAGCAGTTGTGCTAGGCATGTGCAAGTAGAGATAATGACAGAGCAAAAGTTAGATATGATTCATTCTAACAATAAAAAGGGTAATACTGCATAGAATTTTCTTTACCAAGGTATTTAGAAATTAATGAAAAATGTAAAGCCCTTTTTGGTTATAAAACCATTGTGTGAAAAATCTACAAATTGATAAAACATATTTCTGTCATTTTATCCTTATGAAATAATTTTCATGTAATTCATTCAGCAATTCAGTCTCCATCTCAGCTGCCTTCCTAACCAATGTTTTGAGATGTGGAGTTTCTTTCCCATGTTGCAGTATAAGAAAAAAAGCTAAGCAAAATTCCACTAAACATCTTTTTGATACATTTGTCATGTAGCCAATGGAGTGCAGCTTCCTATTGCTGATATAATAAATATTAACTGTATTTCAATTTTAATGCATGCTTTAGGCCACCATAATTGTTTAATATATTTCTACACTATATGTCCATTGTGAGGGAAGACTACAAACTTGACTGTTTAAACTAACTGAAAGCGAAGTCAAACAACAACAAAACCCCCCAGATTTATGTGCAGCTGTCTTTACTTTTTTACAAGAAAATCAATAAGAGAGCTGCAGGGGGCATAGCAATTGAAGAACAACAGTTGATGGGTCAGTCAATTAAGTAGCAACAGTGAGCAGAAGAGCAAGGCAGGCATCCTTTCTATGGTTAAGCTCAGTGTAATGATGCTGAGAAGCACTGTCCCTGACAAGGTTTTGACAACCGTACACAAACTGTGAAACATCTCCCCCTCTAGAATTCCCAAAGTACATTACTACTGGAAACTTTAAAATAATGCCCTGTTTTCTGCCACTTTGGAAAAACGGGCCCAGACAAAGACAAAGAAACTAAAATATTGGAGATTAATTTAGCATGCATCTTAGTAAAGTCCTGACATTTAATAGCATACCTGATGAGCCAAAGAGAGTATTAAAATATTGACCTTTCCATTTACATCTTCGGCAAAAAGTCAGGATCTAGCCTTTATGATAAATTTCTAAATTACACTTCTACTCCTAATTTCTTCCTTGCATATTTCTTTGTTTATTACTTGTTTAACTTTTGCCCTGCTAACAAAACACAGCAACTGAATAATCATGAATAATCTAGCTGAATTAACCAGAAATACAGAAACATAAACAATTAAGCCTTAGGTAGGTACAGTTATTAGTATTATTAAACTATCTATAATGCTAGGATACAATTTGAAAGAAAGAAATGAAGTCACAATGTAGTAGAAACTTTTTCATACTGAAGGGATTAGAAAAACCGTCATGCACGTCAGGCAAGAATGAAGACATGGTACAAGATAACAGCTTATTGGATTTTTTTTCTATTTTCAACTTGCTGATTGCTATGAATTTAATTGGTCACAGCCACATTAAAACTTTTTTGCATGTAGGTAACAAGGAGCATCTTTTGTAGTAAAGGGGATATCCCAACAGTGTCAGGAAGATCTGAAATAGCTGAAAAAGACCAATGCAAGTTTTTGGGAACTCAAGCTAGAAAAGAGGGGAAACCTTGCAGACTGTTTTGGATGACTGTGCCAGAAATGAGCGGACACTGAAAAGCTATGAATAACGAAGGGTGAGCAGGGCCTGATGAAGGAGGGAGGACACTGGCGGGTGGGGCAATGGCAACCAGAGATGGCTGTGGTAGAGAGAAGTTCTGCAAAGCTCATGAAATAAGTATCAGGAGATGCGGCTTTGAGGAGTCATCCAAGACTAAGGACATCAATAAATTACTGAAATTGTAAAGTACTTTACTGACTCACAGCACACATTAACCTGTATCATATCTTTCTGGGCATGTATTTCAGAGGTGGGAAAATTACCACGTAAGTTAAGTATACTGTACACAGGATGATCATTTTTATTATTTAAACTCTAAATTCAAAATTCAAAGCATTGTTGACTGTTCACCAGAACCTCCTCAAACATAATAAACTGAAAACTCATTATTTTCATGCTATTCTGCTGAGTTTGTCAACATTAATTTAGCAGACTGCAGACTAAAAGGGATTAGCTTGGATTTACATCCTTACCACACCACCGAAGTCCATGTTCTCATCTTCACTGACTTCAGAGCTACTAACATTTTAGATACTTCCTGAGAACCCTTCCTGATGCTGCCAAGGAACAGAGAGGCAAACCTAACAAACTGCAATTATTTCTTCTGAATTTGCATTCTCACGTCCATCCAGTTTTAACAATCTTATTGCTATACAAAAGGTCAAAAACTGCCCCTGGCAAACCCTGTACCTGATGACTGGTCCCACTGTAATGTTAGTGCTTCCATTTACTAGCATGACATTATATAACATTGCTTGTTTATATTCAAATTAATACATTTAAACAAATGTCTTTCTTAAATAATAGGGATGATGAAAAGGACCTGCCTATGGCGTATGTTCCTAATTTTTCATGTCACCTGCGTGGTTTATTGTTTTATTCTTATTAAAATTAGTACAATAATGTATTCTTACTTGTACAAAACAACAGGAGAATGACCCAAGAATATCTACACATGAATATAAATGCCTGTCATTTAAAAAATAAAATTACCTCTTTTCATGAGTTCTATTGTCAGTGGAAAATAAGCTAAAATTCAGGATATGTTCAAAACCAAACTTGAGCATATATATAATGCAGGAGCATTTTTATAATACAGTATTATGAAGACAGAAAGAGGTCTGACGGAAAATAACAGTCAGATAGGAAATGTACATTACTAAAAATGTTATTGTTCTGAGCAACTGTTCTGAAAGTACAGCTTTTTTTTATATATTTTTGTTTTGCAGCTAAGTGGTGCAGTGTTTTATTCCTTTAATTTACAATCATTATAACTCATTCTAGATATACGGAAATCAGTTTACAGTTAATTGAAAATGAGCAGAAGTCCAGTGTATTTCACAATGCTTTCATAAATTTTTAGTGTATACATCACACCACAGCAGGAAGTCCAGTCTTTCCCTCACGCACTTTTGTGCTACTTTCTGAACATGTCGTACTACATGCTCTAAATGGAACATGACCGTTTGTAATTTAAAGTTCAAGAGCTTCTACTACTTCTTTTAAAAAAATCACTTGTAAATTCATGAAAAAACACCCACACTTTGCTAAACTTCATTCATAAGAAAAATAAATAAGATTAATTGCATCAAGGACAATGTGTGAATAGTATGCAGATACTTTTCATCATATATTATACATAATTTAAATTCAAAATCCTATTTTTTTGAGGAATAAACAAATTCTTTCTGTTCCTTTATCAGAAACTGAAAGCCAGAGATTAAATAATCTGTGACCCAATCAATAAATACAACGGTTTTATGGACTAACATCTGGGAAAAGGTAGCATTACTGATGTAACTGACAGGTTGATGGCAGGTTTACCAGCTATGAAGGATTACAATAAATTTGACATCATCTCTGGGCAAATCATGTTAAAAAATACTTCTACGTCAAAGAATTTCTCAGAGATGCCCCTGTTGTGTAGTGGCATGTCACCCAAGATCATGTTCTCTAGTAACCTATTCCTCATCCAAATGATGGAAGAGTCTGATTAGTATTCCTTATTTAGAAGTGCCAGAGCACTCAAAAATGTCTTGATCATCTTACATCAGACAACAGTAACTACAGAATTGTGGGGTTTTTTAAATGTATTACTCTGGAACATAATATATTACTTATGTAGCACAATGCTGTGTTATGTGGAAAAGGCAGGGAAATACTTGCATACTTGGGATCCCAAGTAAATACAGTAACCCTGCTATCTTCATAATCTCCTTGATTTCCTATCTGTGAGTTGCAAAGACAATCTTCAATACTGCTCATACCGACTGACTAAATGCAAATTATGACGCTCATCGAATCTGAAAACTTTTAAGGAAAAAAATCAGCTGATATAAATCATTCAGTTTCAGTGAAAGCTATGGCTTTATTTCAGCAAATGCCAGGTGCAAGCTAATTCCCTGGTTTCTATCTGGAATATTAATAATCTCAAATGCCACTTCTGCAAAGCTTATGCATATATAATTTTTTGAGAACTCTTCTTGAAGTTAATGGAAGTTTATTTGAATTTATATACACATGCACAGTAAGTGTTTAGAGGATCACTATTTAAGTCCAGCAATAACAATAATTATTGATGGAAACAGTAAGCCAGCAGAGTAACGTTTCATGGCTATTTAAGAAACTGCATATTCATTCCTAAAAACAATCAATTTTCTGCTGCTTTTCTCTCTCAAAGCTCTGACCACAATGAATACATTCAGTAAAGGCTCTCTCGTGGTAGAACACATATCCGCAAGAAGTTAATGTCTTTCTTCAAAAAGTCATTTTTACGGGGAATAAGCATGATTAAAAAAAAAAACAAAAGCAAAACATTTCTAGAAGCTACAAAAACATGTATTAGAATATTATAGTAATTAAATTTCAAATAAGTTATTCTGAAGTAACTCAGATAACTACAAATGACTTTAAGGGCAAATGAATGATCAGTGTCATAGATTACACAGATGATACAATCAAAAGATCAGATGCTTGTGGCAATTTTGCAGTTGAAGGGAAAGTTCAGGATTGATCCTCCATCACATCAAGTCTAAATCTTGTGTTCAGAATTCAAGATCTAATGTAGATACCATACCTTTTCATTGAATACTAAAGAAATTAGGTATGTATTTCAAACAAGTATCTAACTGATTCCTTGACTACTTCCCTGGACTGAAAAAAATGTCATTTGTTTTTCTGAAATGGGTCTTGCATAAAGTTAGCTCTATAGAGCTACTCTCTTGGCTATGTGAGTACTCAGTCACCAACATGAATATCTCCACTGCTCAGGATCTACCATCACACAGCAAAATTTACACTGCAGAAAAGGACAAGAAATTATGAAGAATCCTCTACAGAATGAATTTGCCTTCAGATTTACTACTATTAGTACTGAACCATTAGTATGGTATAACAACTGATTTCTAACTATCGAAATTTCACAGCAGATTTAGTGGAGAAAATAATTTTGATCAAGAACTGGTAAGAATGTCCCATTTTTGCAATTTGCCTGCAGTGTACAACATCTGCAGTTTATACTCAATATGATTTCAGAGAACATCTTAAGAACTCTACCACAAATGATATGAGGATCCAATCAAGCACTGAATAAAACACAGAGAGAACAACACCTCTACACAGCCCCAATACACAGTCAGATCTAATGGTGAAATTGAATCACAACTTGCATTGAAAACAACTTTAAAATGCATTTATTTTATTATTTTTAATGCAATTTGGATTACAAAATCCGCACTTGGGTTTGGGATTTTATATTTTGTTGCGAAAAAAATCCCTCTAGCTTGTGATTCAGATACAGAAAAGAATTTCCATTAACACATTGAAGTAGTTAGCTATTGCTTTGATCTGAATGTCATGGAACTCATGACATTCTAGTGATAAATATATAAATGCTGTTCATGTTTCAATCTAACATTAATTAAAAGTAAATTAAAATCTAATCGTAAACTTTTTCAGTTTGCTTTAAGTTTTGATAGAGAGTTCCGATTGCAACATAAATCAGTACAGATTTTGAATATGGAGTTTCTCACTTCATCAAAAGGCAAATTTAAGCTAATGAGAAACTGTACTTTTACCCATCTGTCAGTTTTGCTTTTAAAAAGAAAAAGCTGCTTGTGAAAACCTTCAGTTTTATAATTCTATCTATATTCCCATGAAACTCATGATCCTTGTTAACATATTGTGTGCCAGAACTATAGATGAAACTTCCTGCCTGGTTTTGATAGTCATTTACAAAATATATTGTATCTGATGTAAAAGATCATTTCATGTTTACCTTAAAGATGCTTATTTTCCTACATTTTCATACCTAATTTATAACAAGGAACCTTGCTATGATCCAAAAAACTCCCTTTCTTGAAAGCACATGCTCACATTCTGATCATCACCTCATTTTTAATGAGTACTGGGTGAACTGAAAAGACTTGATACTATACATGCTCTTCAAGTTTTCTTACTGACAGTGTTTTTCATATTCTTTAAAGGGTATGAGAAGTTATAAAAATCCCAAACTGCACAGGGCTTCATCGACTACGATAATGCTTATGCTCTGTTTCCTCCTCCCAGAACAACATGTTCTGCCACTACTTTTGATGTTCCTTACAGACAAACCCAATTACTTTATGAAACTTTTGTTAGTTTATCCATTCCTGCCGTTAATAACTCAGTATGAACATGATTCCCATCTGAACTTTCGCTGTTTCAAAACAGTCTGACTTTCTCTTCAATCTCTTAAAAAGTCCTTTTCTCACGCAAATAGCTCAGCTGTCTGATAAATGATTGCCTGTAGTTCAGTTCTATATTTGTCTCTTCGGTAACATTCATTAATAGTCATGTTATTTTAATAATATTTACAATTCTACGCCATTAGTTTCAGAGTTGATCAGGATTTTTTTTCCCTTGGATTCCAGTATATTTTCCATTAAGGTACTATTCCTGTAATTTTAATAAATGAAAACGCATTTTACATCAACATAGCCAAATGTAACAGGAAAAAACTACTCTTATTCATGAAATCTGTTTTCTGTAGAAGGCAAATGTGGAGCTATATGTTGCATGTTTATGTATGTGGCTGAATATAAAATAGAAATCACAAGTCAGATTCCTTCTAATTAAGCCATTTTTCTAGGTGACAACTGCCAAAGTCATCCCAGAAATCCATGAATATTAAAGTGCTGTTCCCTGGCACATTTGGCATTTTGAAGCTGGGCAAATAGAAGTAATGAAATATGAAAGGAGTGCTCCATGTCATTTTGTAGAAAATGTTGCCATTAAGACGACGTATGGGAAAATACACACCTTCATCTTCTGGGAGTACTATACTATATTTTCTGTATTACTTTGCTTCAAAAGCACTACTAGTGGCTAATATTCTTCCTTCTCTGGAAGAAAGAAATTTATGAAATATTACAGAAAAGCTTTTAAATGCCTGTTAATATTGATATATATACTTATCTAAATCAAGTGCATATCTATTTATAAAGAACTTCTCTGCTGAGAGAGCATTCTAATGCAGCTGTTTTCATGTCTAATAACAGTGATACAAACACATCGGCTTATTTCTAAAATATTCTACATTTTTAAAAAATTAAAAATCCACTATATAATACAACAAGAGAGGCCTTTTTTTTAAGTTTGATCTATTAAAGTTCAGTTCTCTGATTTGTGATGGGTAGAATTCTTAGAAAACAAAAATTCTAATCACACAATATACTGCTGGCCTCCAACTGGAAATTTTTTTCTGAAATACAAGATTTTTTCCCAAATATTAAGGATATACAAATCATAAGAATCAAGCCTAATTATGAATCTAAACCTGTCATCCAATTTATGAGTTAAACACAGTAACGGGACCTTTAAGACAGTTATCTGATCTATTTACTGGCAAGGAATTCACTAACAATCTGCACATCTGCTTTGCCACAAATACATTTAATACAATTTTAAATACCCTGTCAAATTCACATTTAAATGTGTGAAATTAATTTAGCACATGTGTCTGGTCCTGAGAGCAGGGCTGATCTATCCATGACCAGCCTGGCCCCATAGCTTACATAGTCCAGATTTTCCTGCTTAAACCTGAAGTAATAAGACTGACATTATTCCCTGGATGTCACACATGCCTGGAAATTCCCTGTAAAACACTGATCCTTTAAAGAGACCTCAGACCGTGCCACGTAGGGCCATGTAGAAGGCTTCAGAATACCATCTCTAATAATTGTCACTATCTTTCTGCTAGCATTCATTATTTTTGATAATTTAATCATTAATACTCTTATACACAAATCACAGCTGAAGTGCAATTCGATAGCAATTTTAAAATATTTAAAGCAGAAACATTTTTGATAAACAGTTCAAGAAGATATGGCCTTAAACTGCTACAAGATGCACCATTAGACAGTAAGAAAAATATTCTAATGAAGCTCTGGAATAGACTACATACTGTTGCAAGCTCAGTAACTAAGCAGTGAACTTCAGTACACTTAGACTCCTTAGGAGGAGGGACTCTAAAGCTAATACTGTATTAGAAACTAAAGTTCACTAATGTTCCCTTGGTTTTGCTTCTCAGAAAAACAGAATTCTCGTATTTCATCCAACATTGTGTACTGCTCTCATTAAATAATAGTACTCAACAGGAAGCCTGTAACAACTGTGAAAGGTACAATATCGTTAAAAACCAGCTTAAAGTACAATAGATGCATAAAATCATTATCTCCTTTAAAAGTCTATATTGCAATGTGTCATTTCAGTCCTCTTTCTAGTTCCAAAAAAATTTATTTTCCTGATTTTTTTCTGCTCACATGAAGAGGGTTTAGCGCTTATCTGGCCAATACTTAATTGGGTTTTCAGATTAAAAAATACAAACCTACAAGTTACTATACCCTATGTAAGAACTTGCTTAAAGTACTTTATATATAAATTATCAACTTGAAATGAAGGAAAAATAAGATTTGAACTTGTAGGAACAAACAAAAAATTGCTTTCCTTGAAATACCTTAATAGTAATAACAGGTCGAGGGAGGTGATTCTCCCCCTCTACTTTGCTGTTATGAAACCTCATCTGGAGAACTGCATCCAGTTCTGGCATCCTCACAGGACAGGACATGTATATGTCACCGCAATTCCAGAGGAGGGCCAGGAAGATGGAGCACCTCCCATATAAGGACAGGCTAAGAGAGTTGGGCTTGTTTAACCTGGAGAAAAGAAGGCTCCTGGGAGACCTTCTAGCAGCCTTACAGTACTTAAAAGGGGCCTACAGGAAAGCTGAGAAGGGGCTCTTTACGAGGGAGTGCAGTGATAGTATTGGGGGGTAACAGGTTTAAGCTGAAAGAGGGTAGATTTAGAGGAGGTACTAGAAATAATTGTTTTATTGTGAGGGTGGTGAGGCACTGGCACAGGCTGTCCAGAGAATTCATGGATGCCCCGGCCTTGGAAGTGTCAGGTTGGATGGTGCCTTGAGCTTCCTGGTCTGGTGCAAGTGGTCCCTGCCCATGTGCTGGGGATGGAGTTAGATGATCTTCAAGGTCCTTTCTGACCCAGATCATTTTATGATTCTATGATTTCACTGTGACAAAGTGAAAAAAAACTTTCTGAGCTAGCCAAATACTGAGAGTGAAGATGTTTTCAAAAGGGAATGAATTTGCATAAGCCACTGCCCACAACAAGGTTTTATAATTCAAGTTCTATGCTAACACAAAGAAAGCAAAGCACAACTGTGCCTTGTAAGCTTCTGTATCACTAAGTACTGTCACACTTGTTTTTCAAAATTACTTCCAAAGATGAGACACACGTTTTCACTTGCAATCTGCGTATAGACCTGAGCAGTTAATTTCAGATAGCCAAATAAAGTTGGTAATTGTGGAACAAAATTTCTCTAAACTTTATTTGTCACATTAGAAGAATAGACCCCAGTTACATCTTTCTATGCAAGGTCAAATCATTGGTGCATTCTTGTATGCACATCACCTGTGAGCAGTTATGCAATCAATTGTGTCTAATAAATACACTAAGTTTAAAACTTTTCTGATTTGACACTCAAGAAAAGTGCATTACAAATATGCTTTGGGGAACATTTGCATCCATAACACAATAACAAGTATAGACTAATAAAAATCTAATTGTGGAACTGGTGGCATCCAAACAACCAACGAAAAATGAAGATTAGCTAGCAATAATATAAATACATCTATATAAAAAAAAAACCTGTCAGCCATTTGCCATTTGAACAAATTCAATGGGTGCTCAAATGGTATAGTTAGCACTTGCATTCATTTACCTCTTGACTCTCCAAACCAAAGAAACAGAAACACTTACAGTATGATCAGCTGTAACAGATTTCACCGTTTCTCTAGGCTTATCTGTAGGAATCATTTAAAATCTGTGGTACCCTCACATTCTAGAACTTTTAAAAAAAACCTGCTCTCCCTTTGCCACACAGTGACTTGTACTGAGCCTAATTCTGAAGTATCCAAGGCTGAATAGGCAAATATGTATCTTCAGGCATACATAAAACAAGACATCATTTGACAGGAAGCCCTGTTGTGAATCTCATTTGGCAATGCTCCGTACCGAACAGCCATGACCATTAACAGTAAATGGGAATCCCTAATTAGCGTGTCCTAGTACAGCATCCATTGTCAAGTACGACTTCCCCAGGATAACCCTATGAATCTGCTCAGCACCTTGGGCATGCATCACAAAAGGGTCACACTTTTATCTGCCTCAGTTGTTCTTCACTATCTATATTTTTCTATCACTTAAATCACTGCTGATGATGACTTTTTTCTTTTTCTTCTGCCTTTGGTTCAACTAATTAAACCCAACATAAAGAGAATGATGAGTTTTTGGGGAAAGTAATATTACTATTCAATTTTCAGTTTGTTTTACAAAACTATTTTTAGTATCATCATTTGAGCTTGAAATCCCAAGTTCCTGGCATGTCTGTGAGCTATAAATCAATACATCATTTCATCAATAAGGATTTAATTAAGATAAAAAGGCAGCCAAGTATTTGTTTCTTTATCTAACAGATAGCCCCTAGGAGTTTCTGATGAAATCCTGTATGTTTCCAAAAATACAGAGACACAAAAGACAGCGATGCTTAAATATGCAGGGAGATTTCAGATGACATAGCTTGAATACATTCTAATAAAGGACCCTGAAGATACCTTTGTGAATGAAGACACTAATATTTAGCAGTTGGTTTATCAAAACCTTATTCCTTAAAATAGTACACTGATTTTAAGATGAGATATTATAAAAGCATGAAGTTATAGGCCTACTGTAAATGCAGAGAGAAAAAACATCCCTTTTTCTGTAGTCTGTACAAAATGCCCTTTTGGCTTGATAAAATGATCTGCAATAAATACTTCTTGTGTTCCTATATCTTTAATAATTCACTTTGAAAAGCCAACAATAGCTGTAGGCACAGGATATTATGATTAACAGCAGAAGCAGTGACCTTTGTGTAACAAAGCTCTAGTGGTTTCAGAAGTTTTCAAGGTCAGTTTCAAGCAGAAAAGTTCTACTTGTGTTAAATATTCTTTAAATACGACCATGCAAAGTAAGATGTGCATTACCTTACACCAGGGGTGTCAGACTCGCGGGTTGAATCCAACCCTCCACTTGTTTTATCCAGCCTGGGACCTTGTTTCTCCCCATTGGCAGCGCCTTGTCCCTGTGCTCCTGCCAGTGCTGGTCACGTGTGCAGTGAGTGACGCGTGTTACGCTGCCGGAGCAGGAGAACAGCAGGAGCCGTGAGTCGGACACCCCTGCCTCACAGGAAGGATGACAGAAAAGGTATATCATGAAGCTTCAGATTAATAAAATTCACATGTACTTCAAGGAAATCTGCAGTGAAAAGGCAAAGGTTTTGTCAAACCTTTCTCATTATATGGTGGAAGTATAAACCACAGCTCAAGATAATTTGGCCGCGTTATCATTTTTTCACTGCACTAATGATCTCACACAAGTCTGAAGCTAGATAAACTACCTTTAGCAAGGTCTGTTAAGAAAATGAAATGTTGATAAAAAATCATGCTGTGAACTTCAGATATCATTATAAAGAAAGCCTTATTTTCCAGGCTGCCTTTACAAATAGCTGTACCAAAAGAGAATGACAGCTTTTGATGAGAAAGTTTTGCTCCTAGCCTTTATAATACCTGAGAGATTCATCACTGAGAAATTGCCACCACTTACACACTGAAACATTCATCACCCAGTGTGAAAGATAATTATCACAAAACTTCCCACTATAAATATATGTTCCTGTTACTTCACGCTCCTATATTATTCTTAATAATCATTGCCATACATTAAAACAATTTACTACACTTAACAGGATATCTTCACAATTTTAAAGAGGACAGTAAAATTTCATACAATATTATATATTTCAGAGTGCATACACTAAAATACTTCTCAAAACTCAAAGTTTATAGCAGTGACAAAATTAATATAAAGTAAAAGACCATATAACAAACTCCCTTCTTTTATATAGTAAGATGTTGGAGAAAAATATGAATAAATATCTAAGTTTAAGCTTAAAACAGAATGAAAACTGTTCAAAATAAAAGGAGCTTTATGCAGTCTCCATCAGAAGTGACAGAAATTGTTAATGAGTGAGGAAAAAGCGTCTAAAATTACTAAAATTTTACTGATTGCTATTTCCAAAGAACATATTAAATTTGTTCCATTAATCCTTGTCTCCCAGAATCACAATTTTTGAAAATCCTACCTAACATTTAAGCAAATATACCTATAGCTTCTTGAAGAAGGAAAAAAAAAGGCACAAAATTGTGACCCATGGAAATCTAAAAGCTTTAAAACCAGCTGTGCATTTGGAAGTGGCTTAAAAGAGAACCTGTTACCTTCGCAATCTCATGAAATCATGAGGAATGGATGCTCAGTGTCACATACAAAGTTACAAACAGCAAAAATAATGCAAATTTAAGTAAATTGCAGACAAAACAGGATTTACAACTGCATTTGGGATTACTGAACTTGTTTGGAAAAAAAAAAATTCATGACATTTGAGCAGTATAATACAGAAAATGCTTCAGAACAGGAGGGGGCACAGGCTGGAAATGGGGCACAGGCAGGATTGCACGTCAAAGCAGTGTAAATACTACTCTAGCTGCTACTTACGGAGGGAGAGCATTAGGCTAGTTGGCCCAAATAAATCTTTGCAGATTTAATTTAGAGTAACTAAAGAAACCTTCACCTGAAAAAAGGTTAGCAAATCAGTAATATTTTTTCCAATAAACGTACAACATGCATCAACATGAAATTTTTTTCTTCCAACAATAAAAATAAATTATTGGTATGTTTTGCTTGCTTGTTGTATGGGTCTAGATGGCAGAGAAACTAGTCAAGATCATCCATGATCAGCAGAATTGGTAAGTTGCAGTATTCAGTGCTATTGATTCCTCTGCTAGGACCTACCTACCTGGTCTCCAATGTCTGTGCGAATGCAGCATGCAAGAATTAACATAAAACTAACAGAAACAAAATATAAAACTCAAAAAAGTGTCTGTAAAAAGATATTTACAAACAAACTGAAAGAAACAAATAGCAAGCCACCATTATAAAAATGACATAAAATACTGTAAAAAGATATTTATGGTCAAGTTTAAGCCAGTCAGAGTCTTGTTTAAGCAACTGCGAGACAGAGTCTCTAGACATCTAAAGAAAAAAACTAAAATCCCATTTCAAGCATCTAAGACCAGGACAAAATTCAAGTTAAAAAAAATTTAAAAGAAAAAATTGATTTGTATTCTTACAGTAAAATTGACTTTAAACCTAAGACTTAAGATGAAACCGTAGAATCACAAAATCACCACATTGAGAAGCAGAAGAAAAATGAAGGGGATAAATGTACATTTTAAAGTAGTATAAATAAACTCTAGCTAGAAAAAACAAGCCTGGCTCATGACCTGGTCTATTAAATCATGCAGTACATCATTTTGGATTAGTGCAGAAAACTGCGAGATACAGTTCTTGTCTTATAGTTGAATGTTATAAAATAAATTATGAAGTGGCACATAATGACAGAGTGCAATATAAAGGTCTACAAGTGAAATAAAAATGGACATATAACAGCTGACTATGATTGCTTAAGAGAAACAAGATGTTTAAGTGTTCAAGGGTGAGCATATCCAGAAGACACATAGATAGACAAGTGGACATATAATGTCCCAAAGCACATGGCAACCAATTTAATTACATTTCAAGCATATTTCAGTACATTAAAACTACATATGCTGTGGGCAAGATTTAGTTAGGAGATCAAATTGTAATATCAACTGCCTTGCAGTACCATATGTACCATAGCATAGATACCTTATGTGCTCTGTAGTACAACCACTGAGTGCACCTTCTATACAGTGACTTTATAATTCAGCCCTTCATGTAAGTTTTGCACTCCTATTCACTTTTCTGTTTTTGTTTTTTTTTTTTAATTATTAGCTCTCGGTCTATTGTATTTTATTTCCAATGCAACAGAAGAAACAAGAGCTTTGAATGTGAATCCTGCTTTCATGGATTGAAGGATGGAGGCCTCTAGTCCCCAAAGCCTCATTCAGTATATCTCAGTTCATTCACAGTAAATATTTAATGTGACCTTCAATATGTCAGTTACTAAGATGTCACATCACACATCTTCCTCATTTTCAACAACCTAAACTAAAAAGTCAGTCTAATGAATAACTTCAGATTAAAAATATGTAACACTGCTCAAATTGCTCATTACCCAGAGTAAGCCCTCACAGACAGCAATTAGTGCTTTTAGAGCTCTGTAAAACAGTTCAAGCTTGTTTTGGGAAAAAAATAAAAAATCAGTGGTTCCTTGTGTCAGCAAAGCGAGTTGTAAAACTGACATTGTGTAAACTGCCTTCTTTCTACTTAATAAAATACGTTATGTGTGGAGTGATGGGGAGGGACAGAATTCCCTTGTACACAGGAATTCTGCAGAAAGATTGTATAATTCTGTCACCTTCAAGAGATACAGAGGAAGATGGTGCATTGAACTTGATGGTCTATTTGTATTCCTGATTCAACGAGTTTTCAAAATAATTTAATAACTGGGTGATGTAGCCCAATATCCTACTGGCAACCACTGCCAAAAGCAGAACTTTCACACTGGTTTCACTGGTATAAGAGGATACTTAAAGATGATCCCGAGCCTGTGTTTACCAAATGTTTTTCGTCCACACGTCACTCTTGATCAGCAGAGTCTATAAGAAAAATCTCAACATACGCATACAAAGGAAGATTTCCTAAAATGTACTCAAGAGAAACGCATAAAGATTGGTCAGAGTTTTGCAATACATTTCATTGTGGCAAATACCCATGTTACCTAATTGATGTTAGCCTAGATACCCCATTTCTCCTTGATATGTTTGTGCCTGTCCTAGTGCGAAGTGATACAGAGGAAAATTCATACAATCAAGTTACAAAGTTCCCATCTTCCCACCCATGACAACAGTGACAATGCTGATAACCTCTGTTAACAGAAACTTCTACTACAGCAATGGTGAAATGCGTGCTCGTGACAGAGGTGTGTGTGCACTTGGGCAGAATGCAAAGCCAGGGAGCGTGGCAATTACTTATTTCATATTGAGTCCCCCACTATCTTAACAAACAGCAAGACAGGACTGCCGATATACTGTCTTATTTTATATTCTGTATTTTTCTCCTCTTTCTTCGCAGAAGATATGAAAGTATTCAACATTACTTTTTACCTTCAATCGTTTTTTTTTTTCAACCTTTAATAGCAAAAATATGGGAACATGGAAGTGCAAGAGGAAGCTTTACAACTCTATACAATTTTTAAAAGAAGTATTTTATTTTAAATTAAAAAACATTTAAACAAAAAACACGGTAATTGACTAATGTATATTGCCTAAAAATACAGTACAATATTCTATTTTAAATTAATCGAATTACGTTAAGGAAAAAAAACCCATAAAATCTGAGTGACTGAACTGAGTGTTAATGCATCACGCAGATCCAAAATCTTTATCTGTGAAAACAGAAGTTCCCACAGACAAGAGACAGAACTCAGTCCTAAGAACTGAGGTGTCTCTTGTATATAACAAAAGAACAAACCACAACACCAAAGACATTTGGAAAAAAATTAACAAAAACTAGTAATTCACTCTCAGAGTGCTATCTCATCAGAGGAAACTGAAAGAAAATGGACAAGGACTGTAGACAAATACAAGAAAAACAGCCCTCAGATAACAGCTAAATATCAGAGGAGCAGATAAAAAAATCCTGAGTGTCCTTCTGCCAGAAAACACCTGTATATTAAAGCATAAGGATAACACTAGAAGTAAAAAACCCTTTTATAAAATAAAAGAATCACCACTGTTCTTATCTCATGGGATACGTAGTCATTAAGATAATTTGATAATCTGTATTTAAAACACCTACAATAAAGATTTCACTACGTCAATATTTCATTGGCATTTTACTTAAATAATTGGTCAAACTGGGAAGCAAAATGATGATCTTATTTAAAGACAATAACTGAGGTCATCAAATGACATTTAATTAAATTGTTAATTGATTTTTCTTTAATTCTTTTAGATGATTGATGGTCGCACACTTAGTTGCTGAGTTTGTTAATTATCATCTTGAGTCAATTCCATGCAGTGCACTATAGTATGGCTGTTCTAGTTATCTCCAAATTAAAAAAAAAGAAAAATGCTCATAGATTTGCTACACCATTTAGCATTACTCATGCATTCTTCCTGATACAGTTTACTTTTTAAAAATTGGTAAGGTATATATCAATGATTTCCTTAGGATATGATTTACAAAATTAATTTGCTAGTGAATTGCTAGCAAATCATATTTTCCAGCAAATCTTGCTCTAATTGGTTTAATAATCTTTCTTATGATTGTCAGAAAGAGTGATCATTTCATTTTTTGAAAATTATGCAAGACAAGCTACCTTAAACTTCCTTTAATAGCTGGTGTAGAGATGGCAACTTTTTTGGCATGGTCTCTAGCTTCATTTAGAGAGCTCCTTTAATCTCTTGACAACAGACCTGCTGTGATTATGCACTGAATAAAGACCTGGAGAAACGACAGCTTGGTTTCACACCTAACTACTGCTATCTATCCTTACTTGGTTGACAGCATAATTCCTATTACCACCAGCAGTGCAAGATCAGTGAAACTGTTTCACCTTCTGTGAATGTAAGCTCTGTGTTTAAACTTTTTACTTTGGGTTGAGATAAGCAATAATTGCAGCTCATATGTCTTAAAAATACCCCAAGAACTCATCTCTGTTTTTTTCTTACACAAATTCTGTATTAATGAGAATATTGCCACCTGAGCTTCCATAAAGCCTTTCTAAATGTGTATCTAAACAAATTTAACAGCAGTAGTCTTTCTCGCATTTATAAAGTAAATTAAAAAAAAACAAACAAATGAGTAGTCCAAGGTTTACTGAAGCAGCATCCTCAGCAAATCTCAGTATTTCACTAGAAAGAAGATTATTTCATCATCTTATCACAACCAGGGATGGTAAAGCATTACAATTTGTATTTTTGAACTATATTACTAGAAAATTTGCAAATAGTGTATGGAGAGCAGCACATTTAGACCACTGCCTTAACGGCAGTATGTTTTACCAATGTATACTCAGAAGCTCAGTAAAAATTACAAAATCTTTTTTTATAATTTTACTTGTAATGGTATACCAGCAATAAATCTTTGCCCCTCACCATCATGCAATAAACACTGTTGTCAGAAGAAATGTGTCTGCCAAGCTAATTTTATTTTTTTAAATGTAATGATGAATTTACATCTCAAAAAAATACAAGGGGGACCCAGTAAAAATAATAATGAAAAGAAAACAAACAACAAAGTCACAGATAAATGCACAAGAAGCTTCCTTTCTACAGTTCATTTTTACCGCAATTACTTTCTTATTGATTTCTTTGCTGTTTTTTGCTGAAATGTAGGATGTTTCATTTCTCTCATTCAGTGATTACTAACACCCTGATGAAGACCAGTGTTTCCTTAAGTGCCAATTTGTTCAATACTGGAAGGGAAGTTAGGAATAGGAAATTCCTAGAATAGAGTAGCAAATTTTTTTCAGTTTATCCACTGTTTCAGTAGATGAATGGTTATTTAGCACCTGTCTCTAGTTTGGACTTAATTTGTGTATTAAAGTTTGCTAAATCAAATTGCTTTAATGATGTGCAGTAATAAATCTGGCATTTCATCTATAGCACATGTAACTTTAGGTGCTACTTAATAAATAGAAATGGGTTTGTCATTCCATCCTATCCAGGAAATTTTGAAAGCAGGAATAAATTGATAAAAAAGAACAGTTCTGGAGAGAAAGAAACGTAAGAAAATTCAGGGCAGTAAGTGATGCAGGCAAAAGGTTTCGTTCCTTTTGAATTTTGACCTGAACACTGGTATCTGCACAGCTTTATTGTTTCATGCAGGCAAGAAAGGAGAAGATCTGGAAATCCTGGAATTAGTTGCTGGATGCAAACAAGCGCTCAGGAGCCAGCGGAGAGAGAACAGAGACCATTTGAAATACATAACATTATAGGTCAAAGGAATGTAAGAAAAAGTTGAATAACATAACATTTAGATTTTTGCTTCCTTTTTAAAATTAATTTCACCAGTCTTAAAATACGCCTGCTAATCAAGGGGATGGCCATCTTTCCCCTGGTAGCACTTTTTAAGGACAGAAAAAGCCAGCCTTTATCAAGATGTGTTCAGACAGAATTTTTTCTGCTTGTGTTAGTGAACTAGATCCTCTTTCATGGTTTTCTACATTAGTACTCCACTAACAGAGGAACTAACTGAAGGCATCCAGTTTGCCTTCCTTTAAAGATTAGCAGCTTTACTTTATCATGTACTTTTTCATCCTGATTTAGCAAACCAAGTTCTTACATAGGCTAAAAAAGACAGATTCCTCCTTCTTTTTTTGTCCCCTTGTTTTTCTCCTTTGGGACAGCTAAACTAGGAGGTTAGCATGGACATGGTGCCGCCCATGGCCCTAGCCTTTACACAGTGTGGAAAATGAAATGCATTGACTTGCTTTCATTGTTTTGCTTTCATAGTTAAACTCGGAAAAAGGGCAAGACAAGTATCACAGCTTACAGACAGAGGTCAGAAATTCATGTAGGGCACCCAGAAACAATGCAAATACCGTAAAGGGCTTGGCATAGAAATTCCACAACCCTTCAGGTAGTTGTGGGTTTTCTGTTTTTTATTTTTTTTTCTTTCAGTTCTTTCTTTTTTCCTCTACTTGTCTTTGCATTATCCAAACACTTACTTATACAAAATCCACCCAAGGACACTTTTAACTACAAACTGTGAATTTTATGGGTTTTTTCTCCATTTGCATTCCTGCTAAGCCATAGGCAGCAATTAACCCTTACAAGCTGTTTTACAACATGGGCCGTGTCTTCCTGGTTTATATCATGTTGTCAGCACTCAACAAATTATCCTAATAGACATGTTTATCATCATTGCAGAGTGTAATTCAGACACGCACCAAGTCTTGACCCTTCAAGTGCAAAATATGACTCCAAATATTTTCACTGCTATTTATAAAATTGTATTTAATCTCAACAGGATAAAATTGGATAGATGAAAATCCTTATGCTTTCATAACAATCAAAAGGAAATAGAAATGCAAATGAATTGGCACACTTTGCCTACAGAATTAAATTTAAAAGACAATGTCACACTCTAGTATTTGATCCCTATGCTATCTAGCTTGTCTTTCCTATTTTAATGCAATAAGCAATTCATTTGTGGTACATGGTGGCACGATCATTATACAAGATATCGGTAAAGAAACTGCACATGAAAAATTCATACTTCATATTTCTAGATTTTAGTGTCAAGATTATTTAGGGTTTTCTGTTACTGAAACATTGTCCTTGACAAAAGTATTCTTGGCTTGAAGTAATTGCAAAATCAAATGCCGTCTATTTCTGTCAAAAGAAGGAAAAGAAAAATACTAAGGAACTAGTCATGCTAAATACTTCTTGCTTATGCTAATGGACCCTGTACTCAGGTCCTCTGTTCAAATTAAAGAAATTGCCTTCACAGTAAGAAATCTGCATTGATTGTCAACTGTTCTAGTTCATTACCTGTTAGCAAATGTGAAGAGTCAAAGTCTGTTCTGACATGTATGTTTAATGAATTCATTACAATGTCTGGCACATTTAGCTCTGGGAAAAAAAAAAAAGGACATTAAAAAGGAGCAATGCAGACTAGGCTTTTATTAAGAGCATTTGTTGAAAGAAATGTAGGTGGAGTAAATTCTAAAAAGCATATTTCAATCTTTTTTTTTTTTTTACAGAATCACAGAATCATTTAGGTTGGAAAAGACCTGTAAGTCCAACTCTAAACCTAACACTGCCAAGTTCAATACTGAACCAAGTTCCTAAGCACCACACCTACATGTCTTTTAAATACTCCCAGGGATGGTGACTCAGCTTCCCTGGGCAGCCTGTTACAATGCTTGACAACCCTTTCAGTAAAGACATTTTTCCTAATATCCAGTCTAAATGTCCCTTGGTGCAACCTGAGGCCATTTCCTCTTGTCTTATCACTTGCTATTTGGAAGAAGAGTCCAATACCCACCTCACTACAACCTCCTTTCAGGTAGTTGCAAAGAGCAATAAGGTCTCCTCTCAGTCTTATTTTCTCCAGGCTAAACAACCCCAGTTCCCTCAGTTGCTCCTCATAAGACTTGTTCTCTGAACCCTTCACAAGCTTCTTTGCTGTCCTCTGGACACCATCCAGCACCTCAGTGTCTTTCTTGCAGTGAGGGGACCAAAACAGTATTTGAGGTGCAGCCTCACCAGTGCTGAGTACAGGGGCACAATCACTTTCCTAGTTCTGCTGGCCACACTAGTTCTGATACTATCCAGGATGACCTTCTTGGCCACCTGGGCACACTGCTGGCTCACGTTCAGTCAGCTGTCGACCAGCACCCCCAGGTCCTTTTCTTTCAAGACGTCCTTCCCCAAGCCTGTTGCATTCCATGGGGTTGTTGTGACCCAAGTGCAGGACCTGACATTTAGCCTTGTTGAACCTCATACAGTTGGCCTCGGCCCATCGATCCAGTCTGTCCAGATCTCTCTGTAAAGCCTTCCTTCCCTCAAGCAGACCAATACTCCCACACAACAAAGATATTAAACAGAATCGGCCCCAACACTGAGCCCTGGGAAACACCACTTGTGACCGGCCGCCAACTGGATTTAACTCCATTCATCACAGCTCTCTGGGCCTGGCCACTCAGCCAGTTTTTTACTTTACCTAGCAAAGAGTACACCCGTCCAAGCCATGAGGAGCTAGTTTTTCCAGAGCTATTTATAGAAAAGAGGATTAAATCATTAAATATGAGCTTATCATCAAAGCAAGAGTCATATAGTTTTCCATTTAACATATTACACTAAAGCCGGACTTATGATTTGTGCAGACATCAAGAAATAACTGTGTTACTCAAGCATCACCACTACATCACAAAGACAAACTTTTCATATAATTATTACAAGGAAATAAAAAAGTGTTCTAATTAGACAAAAGTTTAATTCAGGGATAATACATAGTTTAAGACTAGATTGCTTTGATCTGTTTTCTGAATTTACTCTCCAGAAGGAACATCTTTTAAATACTCAGAATTTTTAATTAGTATATTTTCAACAAACTAGATTTCCTTAAAAAAAGAAATATAATCTCCAAAGATCACATCATTTTGAAGTGGCAACAGTCAGACAAATAAGTTTTGCCTGGCTTACTGATATGCCACATTCATTCTTTCCATCAAGGCTGTTTAGTTGGCCATGTAAAACTACATACATACAATTCATAATAAAGTTCTATTAAGGATAATCAAAAAACGTAGTATAGTGAGAGAGGTTTTTTTAAAATGATTAAACAGAAGTATCCAAGATCCCAGACTTAGTGTAAATGGGAAGCTTCTGTTAACCAGGTATGTGCTTGATAACGGACACACTTGAAAACAGCTGCCCAACAAGACCTGTGTTGCGAACCACCTTTGAAAATTGAGGTATGCTATTAACAAACTCTTTCATGTATAGATTGTGGGAAACATACCTGAAAATTCATTGCACATGGTTGTTTATTAAATAAGATACCATGTTATTTAGTACTTTCATTTATAACTCATTAAATTTGCAGTCAACGTCAAGTTATAGGGGACCAAACATTCTTTTACCCAACAGAAGAACACAAAAAAATTTTAATCAAATCATGAAAATTAATTAGATGGGATATTAGAGCAGTAAGGATAAGCAGAACATTTCTGGAGCATCCACTCTTCAAAAAACAAGATGAGAGGACTACTTTGGCAGTGGTGAGCAACCTCCTATGGTACTTCTCTATACAACATGGACCAATATTCCCTCTTGAGAACTAAGAGTTCCCGAACTGATATGCCATATATAACATAATTTGAAGTATTAAGAGCAACTGAATCTTGCATCTTCCTGCAGGGGTCACTTTGCAGAATATCTTTGCCTGGAGCATCTCAAGTCTCTCAAGTGTTGCACCAGGCTGACATGCAGCACACACCACCATAGTCATTTCCCTCCTCTTCAAAACTCCCTGCTCAGGCAGCCTTTTTGTTTTTCTAGCAATGTAATCTCCATACTGCAGTACCAGACTGCCCGTCCCCAAGGGGGCTTGCTTGTTACTCTGATACAGGGCCCTCACACCTATCCCATCCTTCCCCATGACCCCAAAGAACAACGTGGGTAGCCATCCAAACTATATCCAAAACCTCTCATGGTCACTGAGGTACTACCCATGTGCAGCAGCATGACAACCACACCTATGCTCATTAAAATTTGTAAGCAATGAGTTTAATGATGTGGCAGTCCCCTGCATACATGCTGACTCTACAGAAATAAGGAAGCATCAAATTTCACATGACTAAGATTCTAAAAGCACCCTGACAGATTTCTTCTTTTTTGTTATTTTGTGTCTACCCAGAGGTATATTTTTAAAACTCCTCTGATTAAACTTTTGGTCTAGGTTATTGAGCTTCAATGTGTGTTTTTGCACTGAGATGACTGCAAATGTTCTCTAGGAATGGAACTGACAGTCTGTTAATGAAATAAACTAAAAAGCTAATGCTAAAAGAAAAAAGCACGTGTTTCAGCCAAAACAAGCAAAAAACCAAGGGCATATTTTTTTCATTTTCTACAGCTGCATGAAACAAATCAGATCAGGTGATAAAAGGTTAGCAAAATCCATATAGAAAACTATAGTCATTGGCTAATTGATTCTCACTTTAACTATTTCAATTCAATGGGGTTTTATCACATGGTAAAGCTAAAATGATGCTGCTGTCCTTATCATTACAATTGAACAATCTTCCATGTTTCTGAGGAGAAAGCCTGTAAGCCTTCTCCTTTCAGTACATCCATCAGGCACACAAAACAAAAGGTAAGCCTGGCAAACACCGCTTGCTCAAGGTAAGCATTAATCTTAATAGCTGGCTTTAATTAGAAACAAAAGGTATGATCAGACAAAAAAGCAATAAATAACTTTAAACCAGAAATGTTATACGATTTAGCCTCAAAGACTGCCCTGGGCTTTAATTGAGCTTACTCACTTTTTCCTCTGTAGCAGGAATAATTGCAGAACAATTAATACACAGTGCTTTAAGCAGCTACTGAGGTATCATCTCAGGATTTCACAGCCTCCTATGCGTGTTGACCCTGCTCCTTCACTAAGCCATCTCTGGACCGTCAAGATCCATACACCACCCACAAAGGTCCAGACTAACATCTGAAATGCCCATTTGGAAATCCTACTGACCATGTTACGTTCCTCCCTTACCCTTCGTACTACAAGGACTTCCACTACATTTAAAATTAGCTCATGTGCATAAAGTATCTTATTTGCTACCACTTCCAGAATTAAATGGACCATTGCCTAAACACCTTGAAAACTTATCTTTGTATGCAAGGCAACGTATGAAGAACGGCACACAGGAGAAAAGCAAAAATAATCAGAACATTTATTGACATCTCATAAGTAGAAAGGTTTGTTAAAAGGTAGCTGTGTCACAGAAACTGACAAGCCTAAGGCACCATGAGTATCACTAAAGACCAAACTGGATACTTTCAGAGAATTTTTTAGGAGCAATAAAATATCAACAGAAGAAAGTTTCTTCCTAATTAAAAAAAAAAAAAATCCTCCAGAAACTTACGAAAGCCTGAAGCCTGATAGGACTGTTGGCAACTGCAACTGGCAACTATGAAAAAATACTGCCAACAAGAATTTATGAAAGGCAGAAAATCAAATCTAAATAAGCATCCTTCACAGAGCTTTGAGTGAAGCACATATTTTCATTTTTTTTAGTTAAAAAAATGAAATAGCGGTTATATGAAGTCTTTCTATCCCCTATACGTAAGCAACTACTATTTTACATGTTTCAAACTGTAAGATGTCAACTCTTCTTGGCAGTTGGAGATGTGACCAAATAACATTGTGCTGAATTCTCCAGTTAATTCAACTGAATTTATACTCTTACTTTCTTAACTGTCATGATATATCTGGTACAATAAACAGAATAAAATGAGCTCAAAATACGCCAGTTCCTGCATTACACAAAACACTGGCAATTGGTGGGAGCTGGCTAGGTAGATGTTTGTAGCTCCATGCAGAGCTAAAGACACAAAACTGCTGCTGAAACAAACAGCAGTGTTGTTCTGTGCCTCTTCCTAGATGTGATGGAAATGGGGGTTAACACTCTTTCATTTGGTGCATTCCTACTCATCAAGAAAAGAAAGAATGAAAGAAATTTTTATCTGGCATTTCTCAGTGATATACCAGCATAAGCACCAGCGTGAAAGACTTAACACCCCTGTGACTACCACTATGCTTTTGTATCACTGTGTCTGGGTTTTCTTCAATCAGGAGGCAAAAATGACTTCATTTCAAAACATGGAACTCCATTCCCTATCTGACAGAAAACAAACAGCATTAGTAGCATATAAAGGCCTCACAGATTTACCTTGTTCAGTCTTTAACTCAAAAATCAATTTCCTGAAAGCACATTGCCCTAAGACAGAGTATTTAATTGTGATATATGTTTTTGAAACACGAGTGACCACATTCTGTTGCCAGCTAATGGAATCACAATGGCATAATTGAAAACAGAATTTGTCGTTACATTTTAATGCTATTCTATGAAAGAAAATTAACTTAAGAAAAAGCTTAATTAAACTATTATAAGGTCACTGTTAAGAGGAAAATCTCCTTTTGACAGTACGCTGTGGGTTAGCTACAAATATTAATCAGGTCTTAGAGTTTAAAACCAAGGACCTCTCACACATTCCCAACACAGTTCCAGACAGTTATTATAAAACAGTTGTGAGCACAGCCTGTGTAGAAGTTCAAAATTTTTTCCAAGTCACAAGGCTTCAAACTTAACAGGTTTCTATTGTATAAGCAGTTCTACAACCCATATGAAAGCCTTCCTAACCAAATCACAAATAAAATCCTTAACCAATATTACTGCAAAGCAACAAGGGACATACTGCATTTTTGTTGTTCTTTGTTTTCTTAGGCAAATTGTCAGCATAGACAGAATTACTGAAAAAACAAAGCACAGTTTTAAAAGTACATTTATTTAATGTGGCTTCTTTATTGATTTTTAAAGAAAAGCAATATAAAGAGAATGTAAACAAAATAACTCAGCTACTGCTTATGCTATGAAAAAACAGGAAAGTAGAATTAAATGCTGTCAGCTGCAGCACACTCCAATAGAGTCACAATTTACATTTATTCTTTCAAATAACTTAAGTAATGAAACCAAAGCATAACAGAGATGGTTCATTTTCTTTGGACAGTGCATTAATAATGTCAAATGCAATGATTGTCATAAAAAGTTAAGAACACTAAAGCATACACCCTCTTTATATTTTTTTATATACACCTCTATATATTTTCAAGGTGCAGGTCAGCCAAAGAGTTTCAGTTTTACAATCATTTTCCACACTTGCCATAGATGTAAATCCATTTACATCAATTGAGATATTACAGATCTCCGCGATCTAAGATGACCAAAATTGGCATAAATAGCTTTGTTAAGACTGAAATCTGGCCCTTATCAACAAATTTAGATCTAAAAACTCCCAGAACCTCAGATCAGCTTCGATAACTTCAAACAATTTCGAGACTTAGTGGACAAAGCACACAACGTTTGGTCTCAGTATTGTTAAAGATTTTACAGGAAAGCTGTAATCTTCAAAACTCAAACTCAGTGCCAATCCGGCATCTTAAATATGTATTTAGGAAATATCAAAGCAATGACACACCAGTATATAACTTCTTGAATACAAACACCTCTCTAAGCAAATACTGAGTTAGAGAGAGCAGATACATACATTTAAAACCAAGTGTTCTTAAGATCTCAGAGTTGAATGGGCATATAACAATTTGATACTGAACATGCTCAAGATTTCTTGGGGTATCCCAAACCCAGAAAAGACAAACAATGGCATAATAAAAGCTATTAAATAAAAATGAGCAGGAGAAATAATTAGAAATCAGTTTTCTCTAGCAAGGTATCTGCTTACTTAAAACTGAGGCTTAACAGAGTTACTCTAAGGAAGAACTTACAAACAAAAAAATTGTATACTGTTAGTTGGCAGCCAACTCAAGGCCTTCTACTGGATAGCTATATGAAAAATGAAGTGAAATGAAAATTTGCTTTCAGACTAGGGATGTCATGTAAAAATCTGAAAGACAAAACTTTATACACAAAATACCTCCTTTAAGTAGAGGAATACTGTTATCCACAATTTTCAATTACCCAATAGGTACACTTACACTCAAATATTACAATATTTTTTTTAATGGACGCTTTTTTGTTCAAACACCAATGGGGTTGTTATCTTTCAATGTACAAAAGGAACCCTAGCTTTTCTTCCTTCTGCCATTTCCTTCCTGCTGCATACACTTAACAGCGTGACTGCTGTGTCTGCCCTTTCATAAAACTCACGGAATTAAAAAGAAAACCCCATAACAGCTGCAAAACCCCTCTGTAGGAACAAAACAAGGGATTTTGTTCAGGAACAAAATTGGCAGGTGATCAGATTCGCTGAGAACTCAAAACCGTAGCGTTCCTCCATCAAGGAGAATGCTCTTATACAGAGACCAAAACTTCTTCATAGCATTTTCATTTAGGCTCTAAGAAAAAAAAAATAAAAATAAAAATAATAAACAATTAAACCCACGCTACTTTAAAGCTGCTGACCAAACAAAGAACTGACTATTTAGTGTTATTGTAGCTTTTCTTGTCCAAGCCTCACGATAGTATTTTTGAGAAACGCACAGTTTAATTGGGTAAGGATGTGGTTAAGATGACAGTTTCAATACTCCAAAAGAAACATCTACTGCATTTAAATAGTATTAAAAAAAGTTTCTCTTTTTTAAGAGAAGTATGATCAAAAGTACAGCAGACAAATAAAAGTCTGTGAATTTGCCTGAAAAACACTAGAATACTGCAACCCTATCCTTCATAAGGGAATTTATCTCGAGTATTGTTTCAGTCCTTATAGCTATATGATCATGTAATCTACCTGAATTAGACGTGCTTACTGTAAAGAATGGACGCAGATCTTAACAGGAAGCTGTGCACCCACACAGCCACAGACACCATGCTGTGTCGTGAGCACTCTATCTGTCTATGTCATGGACAACAGAATTTTCCTTAAAGTTCAAAAGAAGTCAGGAGTTGCTATAGGAAATAGTAGTCCTTAACATAAGTTTACACCCAGAATTTAGTATTTCTTCCCATGAAGGATAACCTACTGTGACAACAGAATGTTCTGAGCACCAGGAAAACAGATTAGCTGAAGTTACAGATTAGAAGGAAAGGTTCCTAAAGCTCATTTGGGATTTATTGCATTTATGGTCAGTGAAGTACACTTAGCAAAGTCACTCTCAGCAGAGAAAGACAAATACTTGCTTATGACCGACAAATACAGCTTTCAAGTGAAGACCACAGGCTTAGGGACACAGACAAGCATCACAATTGTCTTGAAACGTACTACCTGCAAGCTGGAGAAAAACTCTCTTCATACATTCTAAACCACTGAAAATTATTTTGTGACTTCCCATGGGATAGAATACTTTGCACACAGGAGGAGAAGGATACACTGCTTGAACTTGCTCATGCACTGCTGATGACTACAGAAATTTTCTTGTCACTTTCAGTACATGGAGAGTCAGGCATCATGGATCAATATAGACAGTAAGAAGAAGTGCAAGGAGCATTTTTCAGCACACAGATAACTAACATCAGCTGTAGATGATGCAGAACTGCTTAATCATGGTCAAATTGAATAGAGTAACACAGCAAAACTTCATCACTTTGACCCTCATAAGGAAAAAAACCCCTCTAAAATAAAACAGAATTTAGAAAAGATTTCCTATCATTAAGGAAGGCATGAAACACAAAAATGTTTGCATATAACCAAGTTTATTCTGCCAGATAGTGATGCTGTTCTAGCAAGTTACATTTTAACATACAGTTTCCTTATTTTACTAATGAAATGAAAAGAAAATTAGTTGTATGATGCTGTGTGCACATTGAAAGATACAGAAATTTAAACAGTAATCACAACAAGCAAAGTGCAACAAATGCTTCCCTTAACAGTAATTCTATTAAAAGACACATCAAATAAAACATACATACTGTAGTAATAAGAAATTATAGATATATATTACAGGTAGGAGAAATACATGTAAAATGCTTTGATGTGCTGATTTCTCCTCAAATGCATTTTTACCTAAGCTACTTATCCCACATTTTTTAAAATGTTTTTACACTTACTAAAGTATAGTAAAACATTTAGTGTTACTAAAAATGACTTAAAACTGGTATTCTACTATTATCATAGAATCATAGAACGGGTTGGGTTGGAAAGGACCTTAAAGATCATCTAGTTCCAACAACCCTGCCATGGGTAGGGACATTTGGCACTAGATCAGGTTTCTCAGAGTCTCATCAAACCTGACCTTGAACACCTCTAGGGATGAGGCATCCATGACTCCTCTGGGCAACCTGTGCCAGTGCCTCACCACCCTCACAGGAAAAAATGTCTTCCTAATAGCTAATATAAATCTACCCTCTTCCATCTTAAAATCACTATCCCCCATCCTACTACTGCACTCCCTGACCACGAGCCCCTCCACATCTTTCCTACACACCCCCTTCAAGTACTCAAAGGCTGTTATAATCTCTCCCTGGAGACTTCTCTTCTCTAGGCTAAACAAGGCTAACTCCCTCAGCCTGTACTCATATGGGAGGTGCTCCAGCTCTCTCATTATCTTTGAGGCCCTCCCCTGGACTCACTCTAACATATCCACATCCTTCCAGCGCTGAGATCTCCAGAACTGAATGCAGTACTTCAGATGAGGTCATAAGAGCAGAGCAGAAGAGCAGAATCACCTCCCTGAACCTGCTGGTCACACTTTTGGTGCAGCCCAGAGTACTACTGGCTTTCTGGACTGCAAGTGCACATTGCTGGCTCATGTCCAGCTTCTCATCGACCAGCAATCCCAAAGCCCTTTTCAGGGTTAGTCTATCCATTCTCTGCCCAGCCTCTATTCATGTTTGCCTCAACTCAGGTGCAGGATCTTGCACTTGGCTTTGTTGAACTTCATCAGGTTTGCACAGGCCCACCTCTCAAACCTATGCACGTCCCTCT
This sequence comes from Tapera naevia, assembly GCA_033556795.1. Classification (NCBI taxonomy): domain Eukaryota; kingdom Metazoa; phylum Chordata; class Aves; order Cuculiformes; family Neomorphidae; genus Tapera; species Tapera naevia. Next base: position 6,364,409 of record JAUMJJ010000172.1, on the reverse strand, counting down.
CTATGGCATACCTTCCTTCCAGTGAGTCAATCACACCACATAACTTGGTGGTGTTGATAAAACTTGCTTATGGTGCACTCAATCCCACTCAATTCCACTGTCCATGTCTCAAACACATATGGAAAGAGATGGTTATGCAATGCAGGATTTTTTTCTTAGACATGAAAAAAACAAAGCTGTTATTTAATCTAAAATGAAAATCAGCTATCCCCAGCTCCAAGAGACACTAAATATTGATTCTCTTGCCAAAACTGGTGAAATGACAGAGTCGCTATTACATTACTAAGAATATTCTAAAAAAATATAAACTCATCTTTTGTTTCAAGAAATATATGTAAAACTATAAACTATATATAATTTATAGTTATATACATAATTTATATATACTATATATAATTATAAACTATAAAACTACCAGGAAGATTACCTTGACTTTGATATGTATTGAATAGGAATCTGATGCCTAACAGGGTGGAAAAATTCTTCTTGGGATATGAATCTCATCCTGGTTTCCAGCCTGATGTTATTTGTTTACTATGTCACAAATTACATTCACCAATATCATCTTTCAGAGACACAATAAAAGAAAGACAGCCCTGCTTTTAAGAACCAACAAAACATTCAGGAAGAGCAATAATAAACAGATGCTCAATTAGATAATAACCTAAATTCACGGAAGATCTCTGTCCCTATTTATTTTTGGGCAACAAGGATGTTGCCTACAAGGTAAAAAGAAGTGCCAAGGGTGACAAGACCAGAGACATACAAAGAAAACATAGTGCCAAAGCAAAGATGGAATTCATAGGACACTTTTGCACTGGAAAAAAACACTCACATGTATATACATCTGTAAGTTACAATTATGCATGTGCACAGGCAGGTAGACGCCCAGAAAATCTGAAGCACAACAGATGGTATCCAATGAACATATTCAAGCAAAAAATAGGATCCCACCAGTGAACAAGAATTTAGAATGCACAATTCTATGTATTCAAAGGAAAGTAATACTCACTTGAGAAGGCAGAGAGGACTGTGCTTCTGTGGTGAATGAACAGGCATTCCCCTTCAACAAAGAATGTATATAAAAATAGTATGAAGGTACTGAATACCTGACTTCACCAGTTCTGGATAAGCACTGAACTGGAAAGAAGAGTGATGAATACATCTAGAAAAGAAGCCCAACATGGTGTAATGATAAATAAAGGCAGGTGGTATCAAATCAAGGAAACAGTGAAATAGCAAAGAATAATTAGTTTGAATTATTCTTTCCTTTGCAGTATGCAATGCTGAGTGAGCAGCCATTTCAGAAATGCAATTCCAGTAACAGAAGTTTCATGTGAAGACTGAGATAGGGATGTGTGTCTGTTGCATTACCTGAGATATCAATGTGCAACACAAATTCACAGGAAACAGATCATTGCCGGGACTAAAATCAGATGGTGTTTTCAGTACGGCACATAGAGGTTAACATCAACTGAGAAGAAGGAACAAGGGATGTTTGATGCTCCTGTACAGACAGCGTCTCAGAATTCAATTGACTGAGTCAAATAAGCTCTTCTACCAACTAAGCACATCTCTACAGGACAGTTGTGACCATGGAGATGCATCACACTCTCAAATTCAGTAAAATTATCTCCCTATAGTGTGTGCAGATCATGCAAATACTGTGCTATTTTGTTGGCAGCAAAGGTTACCATTAACCACTTAGGCATTCTGACCTAAGGGAAAATGCAGTGGATCCAAGACAAGACCCTGAGAAAGTGCTCAGGAAACTGTCCTTGTTCAAGGGGCATTTGGATAGCCAATCTTGAAAAATAGATATATCCAGAACCTGACTTTACACATCTTTAGTTTTTGCAATTGGATCAATATAGAATGAAAAGATAATTAATCAATTAGTTGCTGAGACATACAGACTATATTTCACAATGTAGTGATATAACACTTTATAAGGTATTTGTAAAAGTGAGTGAAAAGGACCCAGAGACTTAAAGATTTCAGCTGCTAGCAAAGAAAAGGTGAACCTCCTTTTTGCATTTTGGAACTTTATCTCTTTTTTAACCCATCAAAAGTCACTCAATGTCATCTATGCATTTACTGAATCCTACTTTGTCTTCAAAGCCCCTCCAAACTTCTCAGAGACCGACACATGAAAAGATAGAAAAGGAAGCACACATGTAAAGCAACCCGACAGGCATAACAATACACTACAATTACAGCAACAGACTTTCCACTGGTTTCAAGTGTGTAAGCTTTCAGCAAGGTCCCTAGTGCTGCCGGCTCATATTACCATTTCTAAACCAGAAATGCTGATGACACACTAAGTTTTAAGCATAAAATGCACTGATCTCCTCTGGAGGTAGATTATATGGTATTGATCTTAGCAATCCTGATATAGATAGCAAGCTGTGACTGATAAAAAGTATTGTTGTTCTTAAATGCTCTTGATCAGTCTAAGAAAGCAAATGCAAGGTGACAGAGATGAGAAGGGATTGAGAACTGCAGGTATATTTTGAGGCTTAATAATTAGAAAACAATTTTGAACAGCATTCCTTGATACTTGCCTCCTTCACTTGTTTTTTAACACGCAAAAGCATGCAATTGCCTAGATACCCATTAGAAAATTTAAACTCTTACACAAAACACTCTGCTTCTACTGGATATCGAAAATCCGCTGCATTTAAATGAGAGAACAGATTATTTCCCCCCAGCAGCCAGCTGTGGGCAAGAGAGGTCAGTGGACTTTTTTTGTGATCATGTGATTATACATAACTAAGATTTGGTAATCCAAAACAGACTCCAAGCATTAGTTGCTTATGCTGGAGCATCACAGATTAACTGTGGGTAAGCCATTCTGCACTAGAAGAGTATTTAGCTAACTCAGTTGATGCTGTATTATAGTGTTAAACTGTGCTAGAATAAACAAAAAAAAAAAAATTAATCACTAGATGTTACAAAAAAACAGAAAATCAGAAACTACTTAACATGCTGGTATAATTTTTACACAAACAGACTTCAGCAGAGTAATGTTGAGCCAACGAACACATTATTTATTTGAGTATGTACCAGACTAACCTGATAATTTATTTGTTTATAATTATTTGTTTAAATCCAGGCTAACCTAATTATTTGCTTCTCTTGCATGCCTTACCCTTCAGTCCGTTATTTGGAGAGGGAGAGAGGGAAGTTTTGTGTTGATTTTGAAAGAAGGAATCTAGCACGCATTGGATCATAGGCATAAGTTAATTTCTGCATAAAAACATATGAAGAAATAAAAGCAAATACCTGCTTGCTGTTCTTTTAGCATAATGTGCTGGGTTTGGCTGGGATAGAGTTAATTTTCTTCATATTAGCTTGTATGGAGCTATGTGTTGGATTTCTGCTGAAAACAGTGTTAAGAGAGGGATGTCTGAGTTTCTGGTGAGCAGGGCTTACACAGAGTCAAGGCCTTTTCTGCTGCTCACATGGCGCCACCAGTGAGCAGGGTGCACAAGAGGTTGGGAGGGAACACAGCTGGGACAGCTGACCCAACTGACCAGAAGGATATTTCATATGATGTCATGCTTACCAGTAAAAGCAGGAGGAAGAAGAAGGAAGGGGAGGACATTTGGAGCGATGACATTTGTCTTCCCAAGTAACTACTATGCGTGATGGAGCCCTGCTTTCCTGAAGATGGCTAAACATCTGCCTGCCAATGGGAAGTAATTAATTAATTCCCTGTTTTGTTTTGCTTGTACATGTGGTTTTTTGCTTTACCTATTAAACTGTCTTTATTTCAACTCACGAGTTTTCTCACTTTGACTCTTCTGATTCTCTGTCCCATCACACTGGGAGAAGGTGAGCAAGTGGCTGAGTGGTGTTTATTTGCCAGCTGCGGTTAAACCACAACACATAAAAAGAAAGTTATTTGAGACATATCACCTTATACTCAGCAGATTCCCACTCCTTAACCTCTTTGAACATCGTTGATGCCCAGTAGACTCAAGAGTTTGGGAAAATTGACCGAATGTGTTCTTTTTTTTTTTACTGACAGTATACAGATGAGAAAATAGCAAATTCATATTCCTAATACTTCAAGAAAACATAATTTTTAGGAGGAAGGCATTACTTGATTTCCAGCTCATTGATTTGTCTCATTCTAAACTTCCAACGACTCTGACAAGTTTTTATTTACAAAAGGCAGTATCAAGAAAATTCAGTGTTATTGATACATGAAAAGCCAGCAGATAAACTCATCCTCAATACACAACAGACATTCATTAGAAATCTTGAAAGACATGATCTCAGTTTTAAAATCTTTCAAGACTAACATCATTATCCGGGCCTTCTAACAATAAGGGGATAGATAAAGTTAAAACATATTGTAGAGAATTGAAAATGTAAGTAAACAAGATATTTTTCACTTAAACCATATAAGTACATACAAGCGTTATCAACTTGCAAACTAAATACATTAAGTTAAAGCATAATGATTCGAACATGCATTTTGGGGGAATAAAGTTTATGCAGTCGGAGGACATGATCTTTAATGTTGGTATAGCATGTTACAGGTTCAGGACAGCACAACAAATTTTACATCTATTTACCCTTTGTAGTATCTAAGCACCATGTTGATTACTATATACTATTTTCACAAAAAAAGAACCCCCAAGATAAACGCATCATGTAAGTATGTATTTAGAAGCCTATCCAATGGCAAGACAGAGAAACTGAATTTATTTACCAGATTAAATTACTAGAAAAGTCAGCAAGACTGTTTACGTGCTTAAAATCAAACAAGTTTACACAGTGTGAAGCCCTGAGATGTTAAGGCACAGATACTAAGTGAAAAATTCTCATACATTATGTCACTAACATTGATTTACAACAGTCTTCCTCTTGACTACCACAATCACATAATTCACCAAAAATAATAGCAGAAAAGTATCTAAATGGTAATTACCTTTTACAGATTGAAAGCAACTCAAAGAACACCAACGAAATTCCCCATCTCTCTGTCATTTAGATAGCCACTTTAGAAGTGCTGTGAACCTCATCTAGATCACCTCAGAAATCTGCTGTCTAGACAAGACAGCTGGGTTTCAGCTGGAGAAGCACAAAACGACATGATGGTGCACAGAAGTAACAACATTCTTACTTTTATAGATGACCATTGTTTTTCTTTTTACAGGGATTTTTCAGATAGGGAACAAGCAAATACTTTATATCTTCCTTTCTCTAGGCCCAGAGGTTTACGGACCACAAATCAGTTTCTGGCTGGGTCAGACAATTTTTGATCTGTATTCCTCTGATGCAGTACTCCCTCAAAGTGCCGGCTAGAAGTGCTTGCTGATACCACTTCTTGGGTTTAACTTCCTGCACTCCTTCAACACCTCAGAACCACCCTTCAGAACCAACCAATTTCACGTGCCTGCTCTGAAGCAGTTTAATTCAACCTGATGTAAGAACGAGTAACTGATATTATATAAAATTGTATTCTACAAAGTTATCGTTTTGTATTCCTAGGTTTGACAGATCTATTAATAAAGTCCCTTTGCACAGATGAGCTGTACCAAAGGAAAACCCTAAGCATTATCAAGGTCTCAAATCCAATCTGGTAGATTTTGCCCAAAAACCTTCCCCCAAAGCAATGACCCATATAATAAGGGAAACTTCTAAGTTTCAGATATAGCTCTTATTTTGCCAATAACTGGGGTGAGATGGTACTTAATAATGACATTTTAGACACTAGCCTTGGTAATCAAGCTCTGAATGCCCAGGCGGGGAGGTCGAGGTATAGATAACCATACATGCTTTTTCTCTGTCCATTTCACTTTTTTTGGTTTTGTTTAGTTACAAGCAGATGAGCAGTATACCAGAAAGCAGCCTTTATTCTTAGCCTGATTAACACATTTTTGAGATTCCTTACATCTCTTTTACAGCTGATCAAGGGTCAGATGCACCTGAAAGCCTTACAATTAATCCATATAACCCTAAGGGACAACTTTTGACTTTTGCTGTGATTTTAACTGTCAAGATTTTGCCACTTCACCTGATGGTTAAAGGTCATGAGATTTTGCAAAGGCTTGAACAATATCATTAAGAAATATAAACAGTGCAATAATATTTGATAGACATATCTGGAGCTGCACACACCTGGTAATGACCTTTAAAGGCCTTTCAATGCCTTTGAAAATACATGCATCAAGGAAGAAAAGCCATTGATTAACTTTGTTGAGTGACTGGAAATATTCTAACATTTTAGTTCTGCTGCTCAAATACTCATTTAAAACACTTGATAATGGGCTTGAGATTTAGGTATCAAAAAAGGCACAAAAATACTTCAGTCTCAGTGTTTCTTTTTTTTCTTTATTACAGTTTGCGGTTGTTCTGCAAAACGAATCATCTAGGGACACATAACTAGGAAATGACTGCATATCACATAAATAGGTTTCTCTAGGAAGACTATGGATTACCCTTCCAACCATGATGCATTTGAGTCAATTTTCATGTATATAAAAGTTATCAACAGTACAGATTTTCATGCCAAAAATCTCCAAAATCTGAATAAAAAAACTTTGTAATTGGGATGCTTTTAATATTATACAAATCATTTATCCATTTACTTTATTAACTAAACATCATTGTATTACATTGTAGAGACACATTTTTGCACTTCTGGTTTTGAGCTATTTTTAAATTAGGTTAGATTTGACAAGGGACTATTTGTGGTAATGTGGTAATTAAGATTTGAACAGATGTCAGCGTTAATAAGGGACTCAAATGAGGTGTATGGAGAAAAATGTCCTCTTTTAGCTGCGCTGGCACAACAGGCATCATTGAGAGAAGAACACAGCATGGCTTCAGCAGTTCTTTTTTCAAAAGAGATTTTGGAAAATAGTCCAGTAACTCAAGTTTTCTGACATTATTCAGTCATCTCACGTGATCTTTCTGACTGTCTCATTCTTAAAATAAATTATTGTTCTATCAATATTTATGACATCATAAAATTTGATCAATATCTTTTAACTGTATCTCTTAGAAATTATTATCTTTTGTGATATTGCTCATTACTTAAAAAAATATTCTTATTCTCTCCATTACTATAGGTTGCATAAGTACTTAATGCTGTGAGCAACATCTTTCAGAAATTATGAACTAAATTCACAGATAGGTCTGAGTCCTGGCCAAGTGTTTTAAATTCAGTTCAAAGAAACCAGTATTGTATTTACATGTGTACTAAACTGGAATAAGTAGTACATAAAACCACCATTAGCTAACAAAGATGAATAAAAACGAGCTGATTATTTCATTAACAGTAACTCATTTAAGCTGTACCTACACTTGTAAAAAAAAACCTGTTCAGACACCATTGTCTGCTCCCCAAACTGACACACCATACACCAAACTCTCCAAGCCCCTAAATTCTCCAGGCCCTCAAATCAGTGCAGTCATTTCCAAACAAATACGTGAGTGGTGGCCAGCCATTCCAAGCCCTGAGTTTAGTGGATGCACCGTTAAGAGAGTGGTAGCTGGCAGAAGCAAAACCATATCCTTTACACTGTTCATTGTAAAGCAGTATTGGTGAACTGGGTGCTAACAATAAGCCACACCCTGGCCCTATTTCTTTACTTACAAGTCAGTAAATCCCTCTGTCTATTGACTGAAATAATGCACATCTTTCCTGTTTCAGATCATAAACAAATAAAATTTTTACTAAATTATTAATTGGTTTTTCCATTGCAGGTCTTTTTCCAAGGTCGCTTTAGTAGAGTTTGGACTGAGTCAGAGAAGAAACAGCACAAGAAACTCTCCTGATAAGGAAGGTTGTTTATTTGTTTGGTTCTTAAAAAATCTCTTTCATAGAAAATACTATCCTGTTCTTTTTTTGTTCAATTTCTCATGACTGTATCTGGAATGGAGAATCACTTGATCTTTGATGGCAGTCAGTAGTCACATAGCTCATGTACCAAACTATGAGAAAGGATGTGTACAAAAAGGGGGGACTTGATAGGGGGCTAGGAGTTAGAAACAGTAAAGGATTAAGAAGTTCTAACAATGCCAAGAGGTGAACAACGGCTATACTGAGGAAACCTGAAGTCTGTCATGTGAAAAGAACAGAGAATGAGGGAGGCGAGGATGCCTGCAGGACTGCATAGGTAAGAAGACCACCTTCTCGGGACCAGTTCAAACAGCCTCCGCAGTTTAGAACTTAATCAACGAAGAGGAGCACGCACAGAAGTTCCAAGAGGGTCTCAGGTTCACTCAGAGGACACGAGAGGAAGACTATGTGAGGAAGTAAACGACCACCAAACATGAGGTGGCGCAGGTGCAGCTGAGTAAGAGATGATGTAATGGGCTTTGCATTTGGCCCACCCTTAACCCACCTCCTGGCACGTACTGACCCTACGTGTCAGAATGTGGACAGGGATAAACAGGTGCTCTGCAGGGGAACGGCATGGCAACACCTTCGACATACGTTGTCGTTGCAGGAGTGCAAGCCAGGAGTTGTGCCTTGCCGCTTCCCAGATCAGTGACGACACTGTCTGTGCTACATGTGGCAATACTACTTGCTTCAGCAGACAATCTTTTGTTTGTATTGTTTTGGCTTTATTGCTTTACAGTAACCAACACTTAGTTAAGCTTATTATGTGTTTAGTCGTTTCTACACTGTATCCCTTATCAACCTAAATTCTATCCATAACAATAACATATTTCACAATTACATTCCTCTAGTACCATATTAAGAACCTGTTTCAATTACAATATTTTTATGTCTCATTATAAACTTAGAAGATCCATGAATGTGATCCCTTACAGTTTATACAACTATATTTTAACCTATCAAGCATTGATGTATTTTTAAAATAGAAAAAAAAAGATCAACATACAGTAACAAACCACCTCATTACCACGCAAAAACTGGCACGTGTCTAAGCAACAACCCCCTGAAAATTAAAATAATTTATAATTTTGACTCTGTGATCATTTATACTCAGAATGCATATCAAGAAGTGTACTATAAAAGGTTTGGGCTATTTTAACCAGTTGTTCGAACTTGTTCCTAACTTATGCAGAAATTATGGTATGCAGATCAGATTATAGGTGCTACTAAACAGAGCTTCGTGACTCTATGCAATTTCTGAAAACAGAAAGAAAGATGAAATAATATTCACTACTGAAAAAAGTCTTTAAAATAACAGAAATTTGAAGGGGGGGAAAATGGTATTTCACACAGCACTGGAAATTATTATTAAGCAATAGTTAGAAAATACCACTTCTCACTTTTTTTTTTCTTTAATGGGCAATAAGGTATCAGTTAACTTAAAGCAAGCATGTTAAGAATGTGATAAATTTCAGAAATATTGCAATCTGCCTAAATCTTCCACACGTACCTGAAACATGACCAGACTGTTCTGGACCAAAACACCCAGAAAGATACATTTTGGCATTATGTCTCAGAATAATTCTTGCAAAATCATTCTGAATATGCCAGCCGAGTGTGCAGACATTTTCTAATCCTACAAGCAGTCTAAGATCCTATGATACTATGGGCAAAAATGTGATGACAGAGTTGGGAAAAAAAAAAAAACATTTAAAAGTAATAGTATACAAAATCAGCAAAGTCTAAAACTATGTCTGGAAAATGACACAAAAGTATAATCCACATTGCATTTCTTTGCAACAGTTTAAAACCACCAGTGCTTGCATAACATGTACAAAGAAGTTGCCAGAAACCCCACTGCACTATGGGAAACGGCATGAACATATAACGCAAAGTACTATGAGAAATATGCCTGAAAAGAAAATTAAATATGACCAAAATTTATCTCCACCAAAAAAAAAAAACAACCAAAAATCAAACCCCAAAACAAATTAACTAAAAATTTACAAAAAAACCCAAACAAAACCAAAACCCAGCTCATTTACTGCAATCCACACAAACTGCAAGTGACACAAGCGTAGGCAGTGCCTAAATTTGGAATAAGTTGCAAAGATGGCAGTACGCTACCCATTTTTCAAGTTTTAGTAAGGATTAAAAAGTAAATGTGAAGACACTGAAAAGTGGATGCAGCATTGCCAAGAAAAAGGATAAAAAAAATTAACATCAGTTCAGTCACGGTCTCCATAGGAGGACTGAGTATGGAAAAAAAGTGGAAAATACCTGGACTGAGCGATGGATTAGAATTCAACTGAGCAATAACTATTTTGATTATTCTGTCACATCAAGAAAAAATATACATGTTTTAAAGTGATTATTAGTGCTAAGCAGTTCAGCTGAAACAGATGAAAATCCAGTATTGCCGCATAACTGCGTTCAATTTCAGGGTCTCAAGTTATTCACTTTGAAGCCTTGGTTTCCAGTCCTGGCAGAATAACAAAATAATTTCAAAGCAAAATTTTGGTTGTTCTAAATTTCTGCAACTTAAGTTACTTGTCCTACTTACAGAGTTCCAATATTCAACTGAATAAAAAAACCTTGAAAACATAAAAATAAAAGCGCTCCTTATACAATCTTTGTGTTGGGTTTTTTACCTTATTCACAGCTGTAGAGTATCATACTACATGTGTATCACATCATGGAACTAGTTCATCTGTTGACCCTCAGCATAATGTTCTCCAGTTGGGTGATTTAGAATAACCAGCAAGCAGCTCATTATCAAACTGAAATATACCTTATACAAAAGATACTATACTTCTTTCTGTTTACAAAGAAGGGCTGGTGGGTGATGCTACTGTCGGAGGCTGTCTGGGGTGTAGTGATCATGAGATAATTGAGTTCTCTCTAAACAATGTAACAAGAAAAGGCAGGAACAGAACATCAATGCTGGACTTTGGGCAGGCAGATTTTGGATTATTTAAGGAACTGGTCAGGAAAGTACCCTGGGAAATAGCTCTTAGTGGCAAGGGGGTCCAGGAAGGCTGGATGCACATCAAGAATGAAATCCTGAAGGCGCAGGAGCGGGCTGTCCCCATGTGTTGTAAGAAGAGTCGCAGGGGCAGACGGCCGGCCTGGATGAGTAGGGAACTTCTGAAGGAACTAAGTAAGAAAAAGAGGATGTATTGCTGTTGGAAAGAAGGAGACGTAAGCCACATCATGTCCAAAGATGTTGTTAAGTCGTGTAGGAGGAAAATCAGGGAAGCAAAAGCCCAGCTGGAGCTCAAATTGGCCACTTCTGTTAAGGATAATAAGAGTTTTTATAAATATATTAATGGTAGAAAGAAGGGTGGCAGCGACCTTCACTCCTTGTTGGATGTGGAGGGAAATATAGTAACCAAAGATGCAGAGAAGGCTGAGGTACTTAATGCCTTCTTTGCCTCAGTTTTCAACAGTAAGGAAGTCTGTTCACTAGACAGTTGGTCCTCTGAAGTGGCTGATGGGGGCAGGGTGAAATATGGCCCTCCTGCAATCCATGAGGAAGTTAGAGACCTGCTGAGCCGCTTGAACCCTCATAAGTCTATGGGGCCGGATGAGATCCATCCTAGGGTGATGAGAGAGCTGGCGGATGAGCTTGCTAAGCCGCTCTCCATCATCTTTCAGCAGTCCTGGATCACTGGAGAGGTCCCAGAAGACTGGAAGTTGGCCAATGTGACGCCCATGCATAAGAAGGGCCGTAAGGATGATTCAGGTAATTACAGACCTGTCAGCCTGACCTTGGTCCCAGGTAAAATCATGGAGCAGATAATCCTGGGTGCAATCATGCGGCACCTGCAGAACAGCCAAGAGATCAGGCCCAGCCAGCATGGGCTTAGGAGGGGTAGGTCCTGCCTGACCAACCTGATCTCCTTTTATGACCATGTGACTCGCCTGGTGGATGAGAGGAAGGCTGTGGATGTGGTATACCTGGACTTTAGCAAGGCCTTTGACACTGTCTCCCACAGTAGACTCCTAGGGAAGCTGGCAGCCCGTGGCTTAGATGGGAGCACTCTGTGCTGGGTTAGGGATTGGCTGGATGGCCGAGCCCAAAGAGTGGTGGTGAATGGTGTCTCATCCAGTTGGTGGCCGGTCACCAGTGGTGTCCCCCAGGAATCGGTGTTGGGTCCTGTCCTGTTTAATATCTTTATTGATGATCTGGATGAGGGGATTGAGTCCATCATCAGCAAGTTTGCAGATGATACCAAGCTGGGAGGAAGGGTTGATCTGCTAGAGGGTAGGATGGCCCTACAGAGGGACCTGGACAGACTGGAGAGCTGGGCTGATTCTAATGGGATGATGTTTAGTAAGTCCAAATGTCGGATACTTCATTTTGGACACAACAATCCCATGCAGAGCTACAGACTGGGGACAGAGTGGCTGGAGAGTAGCCAGGCAGAAAGGGACCTGGGAGTGCTGGTTGACAGGAAGCTTAACATGAGCCAGCAGTGTGCCCAGGTAGCCAAGAAGGCCAATGGCATTCTGGCCTGCATCAGGAATAGTGTAGTGAGCAGGACCAGAGAAGTTATTGTCCCCCTGTACTCGGCACTGGTCAGGCCTCATCTTGAAAATTATGTCCAGTTCTGGGCCCCCCAGTTTGGGAAAGATGTTAGGATACTGGAATGTGTTCAGAGGAGGGCAACAAAGATGGTGAAGGGGCTGGAGCACAAGACCTATGAGGAGCGACTGAGGGAGTTGGGGCTGTTTAGCCTGGAGAAGAGGAGGCTCAGGGGAGACCTCATTGCTCTCTACAACTACCTAAAAGGAGGTTGTAGTCGGGCAGGGGTTGGTCTCTTCTCTCAGGTGACCAGTGGCAGAACTAGAGGGCATGGACTTAAACTTCGTCAGGGAAAGTTTAGGCTTGATGTTAGGAAAAAGTTCTTCACTGAAAGGGTGATTGGCCATTGGAATGGGCTGCCCAGGGAGGTGGTGGAGTCACCGACCCTGGAGGTGTTTAAGGGGAGACTGGATGAGGCACTGAGTGCCATGGTTTAGATGATGGTTGGTGTTAGTGTTGGGTTATAGGTTGGACTTGATGATCTCAGAGGTCCTTTCCAACCTTATGATACTGTGATACTGTGTGATACACCTAAATTTTGACACCACTTGAGAGAACAACTGGGCCATCTGTGTATAGTTCTTTAGTGAGTGCTGTAATAGGTTTTTAAAAACCATTTCCAATAGATTATTACTTACATCTTAGAGTATCTGGACTCCCAAGAGGTTATTGCTGCAACAGCCGTTTCCTCAGCGTTCATTTCACTGCCCTTTTACTAGACTATTATTCTACTAATCACTGTTTTCAGAAAGGTGAAAGACTTCTAGCTTATCTGTGTATGAGACCAAAGAACCCAGAATTATCTAACTCATATGGCAAAGGTGATATCTACATGCATTTGTATACTTTTATTCTTTTTCATACTCCAAGTTCAATTCAGGCATCAGGATTGCCAGGTTGTACCATTTGGGCTGGCATAAACCGCAAGCACATTATTATCTTCTGCTAATCCTCCTGCCTTGCTTCCTCCATGTGTTTTACTCCCTCACACTATTTTATTCCCTGCTAATTATTAGCACCAAGAGGCAAGAGTACTGATTTCCCTTCTGCTCTTCTGACAAGCATCTTCAAGCATCAAATATTATGCATAGTATGGTAGCTTCTTTTGAAAAGGAAAAAGGGGAAAAAATGTAATCAACACTACTACTTCCACATCAGCATTTAAAGCACATGGATTTAAAATATCCAGATATCTGGTAGTGTCAAGATACCTTTAGTGCAGTAGTTCATTTCTCATGGTATCACGTTAACCAGATACACTAACCTACTTTCCGCATTGTCCAAACTATGCACGCATAGACCAAAAAAAAGAACTATAATGATTAAAATTCCTAGCTTCCCAGGTCCTGAAACACAAAAAAAATTTAAAATCATATTTTTTTAAAAAAATAAAGGGGATAAGAATTCTATCTGGTTTGTTTCCCATCTTGCCACAGGTTTAGTGTAACACTTTGGGAAAGTCATTTAATTCAGTCCTGTGATTTTGAGGATGTCTGCTAATCTCAGTGAATTAGTCACACACGAAAAGTTACTATTGCAGTATCTCTCAAAAATATAAATAAAATTCTCTTGCTTCCCCACAATTATTTTGGATCTTCTCATCATTCCCAAATACAATGTGACCTCAAGTTCTCATGCAGTGCCTGAAAAGAAATCACAGTGATGTGAATGTGGAGAATTTTAAGATCATTATAAGTGGTATTTTCTGTCTCATCTGGTAGCACCTAGGATCCTGAAGAAACATCCATACAGCATGGGCTGGAAAGAGCTTCTTCCCAATTTACAACTGTACTGTATCCCTCTGTACATCCCCTGGTAGCATTTGACCCAATATAACCTATTTCATGTAACGAGCAACAAAAAGTTGAAAGCTTTGTATGAAGACCTAAGTACACTGCACAGAAGTTAATTAAGTTAAAAGATTTTCAGCTGATAATGATTTATACATTTGATATAGCTTGCTGAGACTCGTACAACATTTGTTGAAGTAAGCCAAAAAGTGAAAGTTATAAAGACAACAAATACTCTTAGCAGAGAGAGATGCTGAACTAGAATAATAGAACTAAAAAGAGTTTGTGATTTTGATACATGACCTTCCTTATAAAAAAATCAGAAATTCAGGTATATGTGATACTTCCACAGACTGAGCTTTAACAACTCTATATACAATGGCTCCAGATATTCCAGAACAAGATATATTATGAATTAAAATATCAAAGACTATCCTCACAAATTCTAGCAAATACAGAAAATTTCTCTGTTTTGCATTTTGCATGTAAGGCACAGTGCTTCACCTTCTCTCTTGCTATAGCCCCCTGAATGAGTTACAAAGCCTGCCTTATCTGCTATCCAGCTTATGGCGCAGTCTGTCTATACTTTTGGCTGAATGTGGCCCTGAGTGTTTAAGATCTCAGACCATCTGTATGTAAAACTCTCTCTCAAAAACACACACAATCATAGAATCACAAATCATATAGTAAAATTAGTTTTTCTGATTTACATACTCATGATATTCAGAATAACAATTTAACAGACACATTTCCAAATACATCCCCCTAAATGATATTTTCTATGAAGCTGTCCGTAGCAGTCAAACACCAGATAAAGCAAGAGATGCAGTGAAACAGGCAATATACCTGCTTTACATTAAATGCACGTTAGCTGCTTAAGAATAGTAATGACCTACAGCTTAGAGTTACGGCCTTAGTCACATTGGCTTACAGCTTCTCTTTTACCCATCAAAGCAAAAAATACAGCACAGAGACAGGACAGAACTATTCTGAGCACCTCAGATTGAAAGAGATGAAAAGATTTTAGAACAATTATTGTAGCCCTATTTACTAACAAAGAAGATATACAGAAAATGTTTTCTTGTTACAGAATGATGACAATCTGCATTTTTTAATTATTCACAGTGTTACTTAATGTCAATGAGGAGATATTAATGTTTGATTAGATTAAAGGAGCTTACTCCTGCTGACAATTCCTTATTTATATTCTGTTTAATAAAATATCTGCATTTTTAAAAGGTATTTCTCTAACCATTCACACACTTTTACATCCCGTTTTGTGGCTGTAGTGTTTTGTTGTCATGACTGGTTATAATCACTCTCCTTTTACACACAATAATATAACAACCATTTAGGCCCAACTGAGTTCACGTATTATTTTAACAATGTCTCATCAGGACCATAGAAGACACCTGAATATTCACACAGAGAACGTATATGATATACATTTTTTCAGAGTAGTTCTGAGAGCCTACCTGTCCTCATTAAACTACTGCAGATTGGAATGATTATATGGGCATTGGCATAATTCATGGGAGACACTGATGGAATAAGAGACCTCACCGCAGCATTCATCTAGAACTGTCACGTCATGAATGTTGGCTCTTGGCCTTGTTAGGTAAATACATGGCCAGCAGACAGAAACCTCTATATAAAGAGAACATGGAGCACTATCTCTACTAAACACCACCCCACATATATTTTATGTAGCACTGTAAAACAATTGATTATGTACCTTCCAAATAAAATCACTAACCTAAAGGACTCATAAAGGTAAATCTCATCCACCAGAAAGGCACTTCAAGTGTCATTACATTTAATGGCGTATGGTAAGTACCAGCTTGAAGAAAGCTGTATTTCACAATTAAATTTGGATTCTTAGAAGTCAATTAGTATTGAAAGAATAGGCTGGTCTTGTTGCCTACCTGGATTCCCAAAATGCTTTCACTGTTTTTCAAAATTTCTTAAAGAAAATAACCAGTCATGGAATAAAATCAAAAGCATTCTTGTGGAAAATTATGTATTAAAGATGGAAAAGCAAAAAGAAGAATCTATTGTCACTTCCACAACAGGCAGTATTTACAAGTTTTACAACATCTGTCTTGAGCTCTGTATTTTTCAGTATGTTCAACAAAAGATATGGAAGAGTGAATGAATAACATTATATCAAAGTTTAACGTTGTTTTGAAGTTGTTCAGAATAATGAAAAGTAAAGCTAAATGGAAAAGAGGTGCAAGTTCATAAAACAAGAAGTGGAATTGTTGATAACAAAGTCATTTATTAAGATAATTTTTATAGCAATTTGTAAATGTTTTAATTTATCTTAGAAAAAAACCACAGAAATCGGCATCTCTATTCAGTTGAAGCCAAAAGGATAACAAAACTTCTGGAATTATTATAAAGAAACAGAGAATAAATTATTGTCACTCACTGAATAACTCTATGGTGGATGAGCACCTTGACTACTGCAAAATGCTCACGGTATCTCAGAAACTAAAACTAAGCTAAAAGCCTTGTATAGCTTCCCCAAGCTCTCAAACCACTCAGTCTGCCTCTCTCCCAAACCTTACCCCCTTTCAAAGAAAAAAAAAAGTATGGAAAAAACCAAAATCACACTAAATATATATATTTCTATATTTTTCTAAATACAAAGAACTACACCGTAAAGATATGCAAAGGAGCAAGAGAAGAGGGGAAGGGAAATGGGAAAAAGGACAATAAATATCTACATAACACCCGGCATACAACTATAACACCCAGTAAATAACAAAGTAAGGAATTAATGAAATCTTACCACGCCACCTCCCTCGTGGAGAGCCGGACGGCCAAATCCGACCCGTTAAAAAATTTTCTGCAGGCTCGGCAGTAGACAGGACTAACACAGGGACCTTCTGCTCCCCAGCCTTGCCAGAAGAAGAAAAGAGTGTACTCTCTTATCTACACCCTATTTATATGTCGGGTTACATTAAAGGAAGATATGGAATACTTCCATGGATCAAAAGTTAACCCATTACAAAAGAAAGATGACAAAGGTCATCAAAGGCACAAAACTCTTCCAAGCAAAGCTCCAAGAGTCCTCAGCTTGCTGCACTATAGAAATAATGAATGTTATAAAGAAGCTGAATAAGGAAGCATTACTAATCGTTTCTCATGATGCAAGTCGTAAGGGAGCACCCTTAAAAGTAATAAAAAATCCAAATCAACAAACCAACAAAACACTTTCTCAGATATCATGTGAATTACAAAACACTTTCTCAGATATCATGTGAATTGTGAAATCCATTATATTTTGTGGACCCAAAGTGTTTCTGGGAATCTCAGCAGAAGGATCATTGAAGAGACTTTTATCAATAAACGTCACAGCTAAAGGACTTCTCAGTAAAGAAGATGAGTATTATTTCTTGTTTTGCCCCTGAGCCAAAGATGAGGATGGTGTCTGTTCTTAAAAAGTTTATTTGGAGGAAGGATTCCTAGGAAGGCTTTCTTCCAAGACGTGCCATGCATCAAAGGCAATTTAGGATACCTTGGAAGCTAGCTATATTAAAGAGTTATCAAAGATCAATTAGTGGTAAAAAATTGCTAAAAGGCAGAAATCTTACGTTTTGTAGAAACTTCTGTTTTTCCAGATATTCAAAAAAAAAAAAAAAAAAAAAAGGAATGCTTTCAGGTTACAGAAAGTAACTCTAAAGCTAAAAATTCTCTCCAGATTCAACATTCTCACACAAGAAATCTGACCGTATCTTCTACTTTCAAGTGTTTCTACCAGATTTTTTTCCCAATTAAAAATTAACAATTTGTCATAAAAAATTAATTTTATTAAATCGGAAAGAAAAAAGTTGATTCTTTTACCCCCTTAAAAAAAAAAATTCCCATAAAACAAGTGAATTTATCCCTTAGTAAGTCTTCACTTTTACAGGAAAAAAACCCAATACATTTATCATTACATTTTATAAATAAGAAGCTGCCATTCAATGCTTGCTAAAACTGAAAAAAAACCCCCAAACATTCAGGCTATGATAAAGAAATTTGGAAAAGCATGTAAATCTCTATCTCCAAACCAAACATTGCTTTGACAAGGGATTAATTCAATCTACCAAGAAATCAATATTGTTTGGCCATATTTTTAAATAGGTGCAGATTTTAACCATAACAATGATGACATTAAATAAGCTGAGTCTAAAGAACATTCTGACCTACAGCCTTCATACTTTCAGGTGGTAAAAGAAATCTGCAAACTGAAGCCTCTACAGCAGGACTTCACACTGATGTGGAGACAACTGCGCCACTGCACCTCTACCAACAAAACACAATCACAACAAAGCATTTAGAGTTGTTTTATTTGTAAAATAAAATGGAAAACTAATAATTTTCTGTAAAGACTTTCAAATAAATCCTGGAAGTTAGTCCATCCTTAATTATATCTATTCTGTCAGCTAAAAAAAACAGAGTAAAAGTATCCTTAGAATTGGCAGAGAATTCCTCATTTTACAACCTTAGCAGACAAGTGTACATTGGCTAGATGATTTAGGATAAGATACATGACGTACACTTACATGACTTACAAAGACAGAAGATAACATGAACAAACATTGAAATCTTGATTCAGAGATCACAATCCAATTTATTTTTGAAAGGACAGTGGTAACAATTTACCTATAGTCTCTTCATTATATATTTTTAAAGACATCATGACACTTTAGATCTCAAAAAACTTTTCCTATAATATAAATTATGGTAATATAGAATACATATATCTATATAACCTCTGTCTATGACGCACCAATAATATCAAAGCAGAGTGTGCTTATCTTTGAAGAAAACACATTACAATAAGTAACAGATGTGACTTTCAAATATTCAAGCCCACAGAAGTACAAAAAATACCTACAAAATAAATCTGAGTAAATCTTAACTTCATGAAACTCTTTGTCCTCTCACACTTAACAATGAACAGAGAACTCCAAGGATTAATCATGCCTACAACCCAAAGACTTGCAGGGGTTCAGAGCACCCCTAACTCCAAAAATCTAAGCACTAACCTTACATTACACGTCTGGGTTCCCATCTCCTTTCATCAGCTGGCATAGTGACCAATTAGGCAAATGATGTAAGAAAATCCTCAATTTTATTTAAGTGCAAAATTATCCTAAATCTGTATTGGTAAATAAGAAATTGCTCAGATATCCCACTGAACCTGGAATAGTATCAAGTGCCATTGAAGCGGCAGACCTCACCTGAAAAGCCAGCTTTCACACCAACTCAGGCACCTTGAGAAGTATCGGGTCTTTGCACATCAGTTCTGGCATGAGCAGCAACTCACAAAAACCAAGCAAAGCTTCTGATGTGAAAGTGAGTTTTCAGAAAAGTCAAAACAGATTCTTCTGCAAGTGTGGAAGAGAGGAACTTTGCTGCTCCAAAGACACATTTTGAAATTAGTTACCTTCACAAATTGTATAACTGCTCCCTAGATGCAAAGGAACACGCACGAACACACACACATGTACACACGCATTCTTTAGGTCACTGCCATCACTACATTGAGGTAAGGACATTTAGAAATAGAGCATGTTTTTAAAAAATCGATTCTGAAATTAATATTCCAATGCATTCTTTCATGCAAATGAAAATCTCCTGCATACTGAATTTATATTCTTCGCAAATTTGAATGAATGACCATCTTTCAAAAGTATTTTCTTCAAAGAAAAAAATTATGCATGTTTCCAAATTATTAAAAAGTTCAATAACTGCTAAATGTATCATACATTTTCTGACCTCAATAATCTCTTCAATACTTCGCTACAGAAGCCACTGACATATACAAATTACTATACATGCTTCTTATTTTAGTTTCAAATTGAAGAATTCTGTAATGTCAGAACAAATAAAAAGATTTTATGCAAAAGTTTTATTTCATAAGACAAGTACCAAAGGCTGACTCAAAGTAACATTTACTTTTTTGTTTATGTCTCCTACTGGTTTGAAAGAAATAAACAAAATATCGTTCCCATTTACTGTCACTTTCACAGGAGATTATATTTTATTTTTAACCTTATTTTCGTTGTAATGTCTTCACAAACAAGATGAGAAAAAAATACCTTTTATTATTTCTTCCCCATGGAGAAACTTCTTTCTCCAGCTTCACTAAAAAAAGCAAACAAAAGCAAAACTAAACAAATAAAACACAACTGTGCCCCTCCACAACCAACTACACACAAAAAAAAGACAAAACAGTGGTACTTAAAAATTGATACAAATGATAACGTGCAAGTTTGGCTATGTAGTTTCACAGAGATTTCAGAGATGTCATTTTTTAATTGTTCACTAGGTTTCTGCATTTGTAATAGCAATGTCTAGATCAAAATCTCTACAAACACTAAGAATGGCTGGAGCATTGGTTTTGATTTACTCTAATCCCATTGAGCTGTGCTGTAGTAACAGCCACCACCAATAAAAATAAAAATAAATCATAGGTTTCATTTGGACCTTTCTCTGTACAAAAAAAAGGCGGTTTTATCTTGACATTGAAATATAAACTTTCTGGGAAATAGCAGCAAGCTGGGTGATGAAAGCTCTACCTCCTTCAGCAGCAACAGTGTGGGTGGCACTCTCCATCAGCTGGGAGAGACTTGTCCTCACAAAAAGAAGAGGGAAAACAAGAACACTATTTTTATAATTTCTGGAGACCCTTCCGTAGCATAAGTGGTAAGAAACCTGCTACAATCCAAGTGGCACTACTTTTACAAGAGCCATGCCTTCATCATGAAGAGAGGGATGTACCTTATGGCATTTAATTCACTAGAAAGAATCAGAGCTTGGACATCCAACCAGCAGCCACAGAAGAAAACCAGGGTCAAGAATGAAAATTAATAGGAATCAGATGAGGAAATCCGTTTTGCAGCCACAAACTGATGCTAACAATGAAAAATACCCTTATTTGTCATTTGGAAATCACATACCACAGGGTCCTGAGGGGTGGGTGTATGGAATAAGTGGAAACAATTTCATTTTCTCTCAGAAATAATATTGAAATATTTAAAAGAAAGCATTTTCAGTTATTCACTAGCTAGGTACACAAACACCTCTGCAGTTTTAGGCACTTGGAGATAATATTTTTCTTTGTTATTGGTATGAGCGTGCCCGCAATGTAGCCTTTGTTCTGTTACTAACTGAATTTCTACACATGTAACATGAAAAAGGCAGCACTCTAGAGATGCTTTACTAATGTGAGAATAAAACTGTCAGATTGAAGTCAATAAAATTTTTAAAGAGTATTCACACTTCATATCCAGTGATTTCATGGGACACGTTGTGCAGCAGTCACTAATGCTTAGGTAATCAATACAGAATTATGAGGCTGGTATTTTTTCTTTTATGGATATCATTGTAACCAGTTCCTCGGCATTCTACTCAGTGCTCTGCACAATGCTTTTTTACAGAGTTAGTAAAGGAAATACACCTACCTGCTCATATCTATGGAACTCTGGAAAATTGTTCTAGTGGAGAATCTATCTGGACTTGTGCAAAGCATTTGACAACACCCCAAATGGCATTCGTCGCTCTAAAATTGGAGACATGGATTTGATGGATGGGTCACTCGATGGATAAGGAATTGGCTAGATGGTCATACTCAAAAAGTTGTGGTCAATGGCTCAATGTCTAAGTGGAGACAGCTGATGAGTGGTATTCCACAGGGGTCTTCACTGAGATCAGTGTTTTTTGACATCTTTGTTGCAGGCATGGACAGTGGGACTGAGGGCACTGTCAGCCAGTTTGCCAGTTACACCAAGCTGTGTGGCACGGTCAACATACTGGAGGCAAGGGCTGCCATCTAGATGGACCTGTACAGACTTGGGAGGTGGACCTGTGCAAACCTCATAAAGTTCAATCAAGCCAAGTGCAAGGTCCTGCACGTGGGTCAGGGCAATCCCAAGCACAAATAAAGGCTGGGTAGAGAATGGATTCAGAGCATCCCTGAAGATAAATGACTTGGGATTGCTGGTGGATGGGAAGCTTAACATGAGCCAGCTATGTGCGCTTTCCAGCCAGATAGCCAACTGCATCCTGTGCTGCATCAAAAGAAGTGTGACCAGAAGGTCAAGCTCTTGTGAGGCCTCACCTGGAGTACTGCATTCAGTTCTGGAGTCCTCAACATAGGAAGGATCTGGATCTGTTAGAGCGAGTCCAGAGGTGGGCCATGAAGATGATCAGAGGGCTCTAGCACCTCCCATATGAGGACAGGCTGAGAGAGTTGGGCTTCTTTAGCCTAGAGAAGAGAAGGCTCCGAGGAGTGTAGTTATAGGATGAGGGGAAACGGTTTTAAGACAAAAGAAGGTAGATTTAGATTAGGTATTAGAAAGAAATTTTTTACTGCGAGGGTGGTGAGGCACTGGCACAACTTGCCCAGAGGAGTCATGGATGCCCCATCCCCGGAGGTGTTCAAGGTGAGGTTCGATGAGACTTTGAGAAACCTGAGGTAGTGGAAGGTGCCTCTGCCCATGGCAGGGGAGTTGGAACTAGACAACCTTTAAGGTGCTTTCCAATCCGCACCATTCTGTGATTCTATGATGAACTGCAAGAAAGCAAAAACATTTAAAACATAATGTTCCATCTCTGGTGTTCACAGTAGGGCAGGGAAGGATTAGTGACCTGCTCACTACTTTTGCAAAAGTTGTAGGGTTTTACTTTTCATTTGGCAAATTTATGCAAAAAATGGCATAGCTTAAATACAGCTTGAAATCTGCATGTGTTGCAGATATATAACGTTTACAAGACTTTTCACTATGTTTGTAGAGTGTGTAGATGGTACTATATTTTGGAGGTCACTTGTTCCTAATTTATTTTCTAAAATATACGTAAGACATTTATGAACACACACACATATTTACACTTCATTTTAACTCCAAGTTTTGTTAACACACCTCAGCATCACCTAGGAGTCTTATTCCTTTCTCTATCCTGTCTGCCCAATGAGATCATACCCAAGAGAAAAGTAGATTTTACTACTTTTTAGAGACTGTCAGTTGGTAACCTGTTTTGAAAAAAAGAACTAATGCTAGTGATAAAAAGACAATGTCATCTGTGATTTGGAAATCAGAATAGTAATAGTCTTAGAGAAAAGAAAAAAAGAATAATAATTTAGATCCTCAAAGATTATGGTCTTTGTCAAACGCACAGCATTCTCCTAGGAATAACAACAGATGTGAAGCTTTATTTTCTTTTCCCAGTAAATTCATTTCACAACAATAATTCAAGGAATCTCCTGAGTAAAGAAAGATTTGTTACAGGCTAGGGCATGCATATGTGGGACAATACACCCTTTATTAGTAAGGATTAAAAACTAATTAGAGAACATTAAAATGTTTACATATTTCTATAGCAGGTAACACTCCTCTTATAATGTCTTTCTATTAGTGAGCTGTACATTAAAACATTCCAACATCCCACGTTAAAATATTGACAGCTACAGACAGTCAACAAAACTAAGACAAATTAAAATGCAAGTCTGACAGTTCAAGTCAGATTAGCTCTAAGAGAACAACAAACCAATGTCACAAAGCTGGCTACTAAGGAATCCCATAAGCATTTCTATATCATTCTTGGAAGCAGTCTAGGAAGCTGTAAGGTACAACAGCCAAGAATACATTTAGGATAGTAATCTAGATAACTATTTTAATCAAAGCAAAAATGGAATCCATCCACAGAACCAGGTGTGCACCTGCACCCGTGCGTATGTGCACAGAAAACCTGCCCAAGACAGCAGTCACCTCCGCTGCTTGTGACTACTGGGAAGTCAAATGGATTAATTACAGCTAATCAGCAACAGGATGTTTCTTAATTCATAGGGTATTAAGAGAGAACTGCTTTGGTTTTGTTACATCAAAATCTTTAATTTTGCATTCATAAGTAGAAAACGAGACACTTCCCACACAGAGGGGTCGTTCTGAATTACAACAGCTCTTGATATTGCTAAGCAGTATGCTTTGATTAATGCTTAATCATAGGTTAACAGCACAGAGACACATGGGGTAGGAGGGATGAGAAGAGCACCACTAACCATTGATAAAATACGAAGTATAGCTTCGTGTTCTAAAGGATACGACTTACAAAGGCACAAAACTCGTCCAAAGTTATACAAACAAAAATTTCTAAAATTTTTTCTAAAAATTTTACACGGTTATAAAGGTAACTTCAACCATCTACAGATATTCCATGGAAAAATGTATAAATTTTAAAATTAAAATTATTAAATTACATTTAATCCCGCCTTAGTATCAAGAATATTTTAGTAGTCTCTGATTCTATTAAGAACTTCTTGTGTAAGAAGCTTGAGGTACGTTACAATTCAGAACATAATGGGTTATTAGCTATAGGAATTTTTATGTTTGGGTGGACACTTCAAAATCTATTCATAGATGTATCATGTTTATTGATTTATTGCAGTAGGTAAATAAATTGCTTAAAAGCTATTACTTCAAATATAGAAAGAACATTTTCCCCAGTGAATATACATAAATCATGTCAGTATACATGTTTATAATACGTGGTATTCTGTCCACATAAGCCTTTCTTCTCAGGACTTGACATTTGCTTGGTTAATGATTTGCAGATAAAGAAAAAAAAACCCAGCTGCAGGAAAAGAAACATATTGAGAGGATATATATTTGCAAATGCAGTCACAAAAGAACAAAAAGGTACTTAGCCTAAGGTGTTCTGCACAGCTTCTATTCTGATACAGTCCATTTTGATAGCAATTCTACATCCATCTGTTTTATTACTACTAAACATGGCACGTTCATTCATATTAAACAGTCTGGTGGAGCTGCTTGAGACCAAAAAAATACAATAAACCCTCTAAATCACTGCAAGCCACATCCTCAGCTATTTTGCTTCAATGATGCAAAATCTTTCTAAAGAGGGAGGTTCATCTTACAGCTATTCTTTGTTGAAATTCTCACTGACTACAAAAGAATTTTACTGCATGGAGAAATCACAGTGAGAACGATGGAAATCTCTGACCTAGTTAGGTATAAAATTTGAGATACAACAAAAGAACAGGCAGAGGAAGAGAATATCATTTATTTCAGCTTGTCAATACAGTTTCATTAAATTTTTGGTTATTAAAAGTAATGAAAAAGTTTGGAAGAATTAATGTAGAAGAAGATACCTAGCTCTTCCCTGCTCATCTAAGAATAACATTTGCAATCACTATGGCAATATTGTGCTTTTCACAGTACATATGTAGAATTTCTTTGTACACATTTGCAGTTATACGCACACAAAGAATCATATACAAAAGACCAGATACACTTTGTAACTTGTACCATATACTGTATATTGTAGAATTTTGTGGGGTTTCTTCTTTTACTTCGTTGATTTTACAGAAAAAAAAAGTTGCTCAGAAAACTTTTTTGTAGGAAAGATAAACCAATTTCAGTCAACTATTAACTGCAGCTTTGATTCTAAAAGTAATAGAGACTGAAGTGGTAGGGAAATGGAAAAGGGCAAAGAAAGAAAAAAGTAAGCAAGAAATAATAAATATACAACTCTATTTTCTTCCGCACTGCTTCTACATTTGGGAGTGGGGGGAAAACCACTAAAAAAATAACCACAACAAAAAAATATGTCTTACATTATAACATTAGCGTTTACCAGAATTACAGGCTTGGCTCTGCAAAAACATCAATGAAGAAAACAGAGAAAGCACTGCAGTCAGAGAGTCAAGAATTAAAGGGGAATTAATGTGTATATGTACATATAAAATATATAACGTACATATATTCCATAAAACAGCTTATGATCTCTGTCAATGAGCTCTGAAAAAGTAGCAGTTAAAACTCTACAGAGAGCAAATTATAGAGAAATCTCACGATTCCTTCCTGAACTATTTGTGTACTGCTCCTTTTTCAAGCAGCAAAAATAATATAACTTAGCTACGACAGAGGACAGGCTAAAATTGAGCCTAATATTGTTAATATTGAAAATATATAATAATTTTATTTGAAATAAAATCATTGAATATATTCAGTTATTTCATACATTTATTTAACAATTTATTTTCCCTTTGAATTGATATAGTAATCATCCCTATTGTTGATATCTGTCATGGAAGTACTTTGACGGTAAATAGAGAGACATTCTGATCCCTTATCATAAGTATGGATTGCAGCCCCTTATCCTAAAAATCTGCGTGTGACATTTTATGAGCTTTTCTAGTCTCCTTGGGAAGCCAGCAGTCATTAACTGTGAAATAATCACACTATTGCACATTGTAAAGCCTATATCCCTTATCTTTCTCTGCATATACGATTGTGTTTACAGTTACCATGGGATGGGGACTACTATGAAATCATACACCTCACTGATACTTATGTATTACTGTAATAAACAGTGATGCTTTATTACGCAATAGACTTAAGAAACATTAAATCATACTTGACATATTACCTTTATCTCATATTTCTAAGTTATTCCTTTTATCTTATTTCTTTCTAATATTAATTTCATTTTCTCCAGCCTTTCATGCGAACTCATTAATAGTGCCCAAAAGGTTCTCCATGACCATTCTGCCTCCAAAGCATCTCCCTTTCTTTGAAAAGCTGTACAACACTAGACCTTCATACAAACAAGATATCCCACTCAGGACAGATTTTGCCTTTGAAAGGTTTTAGCAAGCCTGCTGGCTTTGGGCTGCCTTGTTCAACCGCTCTCCATTGACAATGAACCTTTCCAGGGCTCTCTCTACCTGCTACTAGTTATTGTGGGGCTCCCACACTGAGAGAAATGCAAACCCTCTTGTGAAAGCACCAATTATGACAGTCTTAGCTGGAGCTTCTTTATGAATGCTGTCACAAGCTGAGAGCACAGAGCATGCATCTTTTTGTGAAATAAACTCCCTGAAACAACAACAGATAGGAATTCCAAATTCCATATTTATTTCATTTTTGTTTTGTTTTTTTTAACTTTAAGCTTAGCCAGTGACTTTGATGAGAGAGATCAGTTCATATATGCAAGCTGCTGAAGAGAAAGACTTCTTCATATCTGATTGTATGGACTGGATTTCAACTGCGTTATGATAGGTCTAATAGAAGAGAAAGCAACTGGAAGATACAAATGAAAACACCAAATGTTCATTGTGTTCAGAAAACCACTTATGTAAGTTTTACGAAGATAAGTTTTATGAAGACCAGAAAATTCCATCTTCAGAGCAACCAGTCTCTATTTAGTGATAACAGCACCTGCTGATTCATAGTGATTGTCTTCCTGCAGCAGCTTGGTTTGGAAACAAGTATTCAATAGCAAAATAAAAGCACATGACTGATTCTTCAACTCTTCAGTGAGGATACATTAATATTCTTTCATTGTTACGCATACAATTAAGCAAAGCCAATCCATTATAATAGTAGAAAAGATAACAGGAGATTAATAACGTACACTTATTACTCACTTTCCATTTATAATCAATGATCCAACCATACTAACCAAGCTTAAATTTTACACCTTGACATATCATTAGCACTGATGTATAAGGAAAACAAGATTTAAATTTGAAGTTAGGTCCAAAGAGAGATTAAGCAGTTTCTAAGTAATACAACATTTTAGGTTTATGTTTTTAAAAAAATCAACTTTATTAATATTCTCTGACTTTGCTTCCTTGATGTCAATTCATTGTGTTTCTCTTCAGTTATTTAGCATGCTATAACTTCTGTATTCTTGTTCTTCTCTGATCTTATAGCAAAGATTACACAGACACTGAGCATAAAACTCCCTTTTATTTCTATTTGAGGAAAAAAAGTCTTCACTGGGGATTTTCAGGAAAAAGGCCCCATGCACCTTTGGAAGCTAAGGCATGTTTCCCTGCTAGTCTCCTATGAGTCTAAACATAATCTCTTCGCAGTATTCACTATACACAGACCTAGAATTACACATTATTGCTTTCACAAAATACAGTAACTCATTTTTATAAGCACTTTATTTTCCCACTTTAGCAGAGAAACATTCTGTAAGATGAAGTGTGAAATAAAATGGGTTTCTAATTTTATTGCCGCTCTTTTTAGAGCTCTATATTCTTAAAAATAACGGTATGAAAGCCTTTCATTCATGGGAATCTCTGGGACAGATTCTGGCATACTTTGTCACAGCTGACACATGACAGCAAAAGACATCCTTAAATTTCAACGGTCTGAGTATCGATTAATGCAGTATTTATTGCAAGTGTATGAAATAAAATTATTTTTTTCTTCCACCTGTGTTCAGCCATAAACCATCTATTTCTATCCACTACACATAAACAGAAATTAAATATGAGCATAGGACTGATTTCTGCTTTGCTCTGCTGTAAGGACGCAAGAGGAGGAGGAGAATATTCCTTTTATCCATTGCTCATTTTTCATCTGTCAGGTGATGTAAGACACCACCATCATTTCTCCTTCAAAGGTTACAGTATTCTCTTTTCCAGTACCCGAGCCTGCGGAAAATACTCAGATAAACTACTGAAACAAAGGGATAGACACAAGAGACTCTACACGAAAAAAACTATACCACTTGGCATTTATTCTACAGGAGTACAGAGACGGAACAAAGCAGAAATTATGAGTCTACCTTCAACCCAGCTGGCCCAGTCATTTCTTCTTTCTAGCTGGTTCAGTCTCTACATTTTCTCACTGCAAAATTCTGAACCCAATAAATGATTTCCAGATACGAAGATCTAAGAGAGATGCTACTTTCTGCAACTAAACTGCCTCCTTCATGCAATGTGAAGTGAGATCAAAGCAAACCTGGAACCTCTCTGTGTTTTCCAGAGCATCCTGTGAAAGGTAACAAAACCAGTGGCTAGTGTAAAATAGGAGGGGAGAAAATGAAAAAAAAAACCACCAACAAATAAACAGAAAGAGTAAAAAAGTTATATGAGTCATACAGTCCAAAGGTAAACACTAAATCATTTTCCTTATAAATAACATAGCACATGAAGTTAGCAAGAACTGTTACTAGTTTCAAATACATTAAATTCTAATTGACTAACTAGGTAAAAGCAGAAAAGTGTCCTTATTCTGTTCTTTTGTGTTTTTATCATAAAACTTAACACAGATAAAATAATAATAACAAAAAAGGACCCAACTACAATTAAACATTGAATTTTGAAAGGAGTTTGCAACAAGTAAGGCATTTTTCCATTCTACACTGCTTTACTCTACATCACTTTATCCACCGAGGCTGAAAGGTTTTTTTTTTATTTGTCCAATAAGAGATGTTAGAATTTTACTCAACAGAACTTTTTTCCCTAAATAGTTTTCTCCTGGTGCAAAAGACTGTAAACTCTTTTCAATAGATCACCAGAAGTCAGAATGTAAAACAGAATAACAACTCCTCTCTGTTGTTTTCAAGTGGGAATTCACAGGCATGACAACTCTAAACGAATACAATTCTTAAGCAGGTTATCAGAAACTTCTCCACAAAGGGGGACAAAAAAAAGGAAAAGAATTATAAAAGTGATGTGTATATAGACTAGATATCCCAAGTTTCCCTATTAAATGTACTCTGTCTGTTTTGGCACGGGTTCTGTATTCTCTCAGTGTTGTCTATTTACTGAAAAAAAATCACATGAGACTGGATGAAAGCACAATTTTCCCTGCTTACTAGAAGTTCAGTGTTGAGTTCTTCAAAGAAAACCCAGAACTTCAAGATGAAAACCTCTTTTAACAAGTGCTGCCACTCACACATTTTTGAAGGATGAAATTCACCAGTGAATTCAGTGAACGCAACACCAGTTAAAGGACACAAACACCAACTTGTACATGCTATGAATCTCATTTTATCTTGAGGACAAAACGACAGGTCCAAACAGTCTGAATTCTATTTATGATCCTGAGACCTTCAGTTCTGAAGACTTACAGGCAGTCAGTAAAAAAGAAACCAAAACCAAAGATGAACTGGAGACCTGGGTGGAATTTAGGTCATCTGGATTTCCATTTAAAATCTCAGTTTAGCAAGCTGCTGTGAGCCACCTCGAAGACTTTGAGAGTTCTGAACAAGCCCAAGAACAAAGCTGTTTCAGCAACCAGTGGACAAATGATCCACCACAGAAATAAAATTTTCCCTAATCAAATGCCTTGCGTGAATCTATAGAGAGCACTTGACTGTGTAGTAAAGTTATTTCCAACAGACTGCTTGCCTATCTTCACCATCAATACTCTTAAAGATTACTCAATGTCACAATACGATATCTAAAAAAATCCCAGCAATTTGCCACAGACAGTTTTGAAAGGAATTATATTTAAGTCTACAATTTCAATATAATATGCTTTTAAGGTCAAGTATTACACCATAATGTTTCATAGAACTTGGGTTTTTTTTATAATTGTTCAATATAATTCAAGTCATTTCAAACCATAAAAAAAAATATTTATTCTATGCAAAAATACACTTAAAAGGATTAATTCCTAGAAATTTTCATAGCTAGAGAAGTATATGAACCTAACTAATTCTATTTAAAGGACTTATAAAAAAATGCAAATCTGTGGAAGTACGTACAGTTCCTTTTCCCCGAGGAATTCAGTATGCCTCATATCAATGGTAGAGCTCTCATGTTCAGCCTAGTGCCTAAAGCAATCACTAACCTAGGAACAAAGACTTCTAACTCTAAATCAAAATCTAATTTTAGGGAAATATATTCCATATTTAAGAAAAGAAACACTCTTGATAGATTTATTTACAAATTGATGTTTAAGCAGAGTTACTGTCCAGCACTGACTTAACTGGTAAAGAGACTACTATGGTCTTGATGGAAATTATTCTCCAAGTATAGGGCAAAGAAGGAGACCAAAGGAAAACTACATTTTATTGCATGACAGTGTAATAGATTAATATGCATTTAATCAACAAACACAGACACTACACAAAGGCAACTCACAGATGCATGTTCACATAGATGGGCCAGAGTGCTTGGTAGTGGTCAGAAAAGGCTAGATCAGGCACACAGGAACTTGAGGTCTTCTTGGTAACCCTGAGGTTTCAAAAGAGTTGACCTCAGCTCAGCTGTGCTTCAAAAGAAAAAGCAATGAGGCCCATCTCCTTTGAAGTTACAAATCACCTTAACAGAACTGAGTCAGCACTAAGTTCCACTCAATTCCCTCGACCACTTGGAAATCTAGAAGGGAGGTGTTCAATTCCTCTTTGGCCCCTTCCAACCAGATGAAAGGAACTACCTGAAGTAATCCAAAAACATCCAGAACTCTTATTTTTGTCACTTTCTTCTAGAGATTTAACAGTGTAACTTCATTAGGCTTGGGAGTTCTTTTCAATAAGACATTATCCAAGCCAGGAAGAGATCCTGATGTTTTAATCCTATGATCTCTCATATTTTTCATTTGCGAATTAGAAAGGCACACCTTAAAATTAAGAGGAAGAATTACTTCTGATGTCAGATATGGCTACAATTGCAACCCTTTTCAGAAACAGAATAATACAGTTGTTCAGCTGCAGCAACTACCATCTGAGGACACGGAACAATCACAGACACACTAAGTCAAGCACAAGCTATTCCTCTGCTCAATACCACTCAGAGATGACATTTAAATGTAAAAGACTGTATAATCCAAAAAACCTTCCAGTGATTGTCAATGCTGACGAGAACCTCATTCTTTTCAGCAGACACATTTGATGTATAGTACAGTGATGCTGATTAGAGTTATCAGATGACTAATGAAATCATGTCAGAGACACAATCTAAATAAAATTAACTAGAGAGTCAAACTTTATAAAAACATTAACTATTTATGAGTATCAGAAATTCCCATCCAGATTTATCAGTTCCACAATCAGCCCTCAATGAACTTACTGGGTAAGTGGGTGCAGGTGAAGGGGGAAAAAGTCAAGCTACGGCCCACCTGTTTCTTTTTCTTTCTCTGACATCTGCACAGGCCCAAAGATCTAGATTATGTCTCCCTTCCAGCTGTTTTTACATCCCACCCCACAGGTAAACTATGGTTTCACTGTTTTGCTGATGATATCACTGTTATGTATCACATTCACGATCATTTTCTTTCAAATATATTCCCAGTTCTAGAAAATTCAAATACCTTTGCCCATTAATTCTTTATGTATTAATGCTTGGCATACATTAAAAAAGTCTTATACATAAACTTTCAAAAAGACTTTTGTTATGCTTTTTTTGTTATGCAGTCTACCTGGAAATAAAGTTACCCACAAATTCAGAGGCAGCATAAGAAACATTTTCCTCTTGTGGGAGAATTCTTATATTTACTTATCAGAAATATTCAAAGTCATGGATTGCCAAGTAATCCTTGGAGACACAAAGTAACCCACTCAACTATATTTTGACATGAGAGAAGAGTGAAGTTCAGAATTTTCTTTTGAAAGAAGTTTGCAACAAGCCATCTAAACTTTCCTTTGATATTCTACAAATATCAGCTCATTTCTGCAACAAAGGAGCATTTTGCTCACAATACAAAAAAAACCACATGCAACTACTCCAAGAGTATGAAGTCAGAACAGCAATACATATTCTGCTTTTGTTCCTCTCACAAATTTCTCAAGTAGAGATAAACCCATAAGTTTTGGAAGCATAAGCACAGGACTGGCATCCTTACCTGAAACCTGACAGTAAACAATAATCCAATCTCCTGTTAACAGAAAACAAACACCATCATACATAGTTGTGACCAAACAAAAAATGAAGACTCACACTTTCTCCAATGTTGACACTCAACTTCATCAGTCACAGATGGCTAACTACTAGGTAAACTGGCTCTTCAGAGCTTTGGATTTCTTTGTTTCAGGAGTCTCCACTGAACCATATTCATGTTGCTATTATGTTGCCAGAGAACAATGTTACTCTCTTTGATTTCACTGGAACCACAGTCTGAACATGTAAATATTAACTCTGGGCCTGAGAATCTTTTTTTCCCATTAATTTTATTTATTCTTTTTCCACCAGGCAATGGAAGAGGTAACAACTATAGCTGCATCAGCTAAAAGTAAGGAACAATTTAGTGCCAGTACTAAATCAACACAATATTTAAAATATTTTAGGAGCTACAATCTTTATATTAATCTTAAAATATATATTACAACAAAATTTTAAATGTAGAGTGTATCATACAATAAAACGTGTCATTACTGTAATTCATAAATTCTACCATTTTGATTACTATATTTTTTACGCCACATATCTGTTATATTGAGCTGCTTGGTTTTGTAGGAATGGAGTCGGGAAGTCCAAGGTATGGCTGGAGCTGAACCTGGCAAAGATGCAAGAACAGTAAGAAGGACTTCTACAGGGATGTCAGCCAAAAAAGGTAGGTCAGAAAGAGCATACCCTCGAAGATGAACACAACTGGCAAACTGGTAACAACAGACAAGAAAGAGGTTGAGGTACTCAATAAGTTTTTTGTCTCAGTCTTCACTGGCAATCTCTCTTTCCACACTTCTCAAGTGGATGGATCGCAAGATGGAGACTGGGGAAGGAGTCATTCCCCCCGTAAGAGAAGATCAGGTTTGAGGCCACCTGAGGCACCTGAATATATAGAAGTCTATGGGACCTGACGAGATCCATCCCAGAGTCCTGAGGAAACTGGTAAGTCACTCCATGAGATTTGAAAACTCATGGCAGTCAGGTGGTACCTATTTTTAGAAAGGATAGAAAGGAGGACTCTGGAAACTATCAACCTGTCAGCCTCACTTCTGTGCCTGGGAAAATCATGGAATAGATCCTCCTAGAAGCTATGCTAAGGCACATGGAGGACAGGGAAGGAATTTGAGGCAGCCAGTGTAGTTTCACTGAGGTCATGTCTTGCCTGACCAACATAGTGGTTTTCTATGATGGAGTGACTGAATCAGTGGACAAGGGAAGTGATATGGACTTGTAAGGCATTTGACATAGTCCACCACAACATCCTTCTCTTTAAAATTGCAATATACAGATTGGATGGGTGGACTGTTTGGTGGATCAGGAATTGGTTGGATGGTGACATCCAGAATGTACTTGTCAACTGCACGATGTCCACATAGAGATTAGTGACGAGTGGTATTCTTCAGGGGTCCATACTGGGGCCAGTACTATTTAATATCTCCATCGATGACACAGCCAGTGGGATTGAGTTCACCCTCAGTAAGTTTGCAGGCAACACCAACCTTGAGTGTTGCAGCTGACGCGCCTGAGGGATGAGATGTCATCCAGAGGGACCTGGACAAGCTGGACAAGTGGGTCCATGTGAACCTCATAAAGTTCAACAAGGCCAATTGTGAGGTCCTCCACCTAGGTCGGGACAACCCCCAACATCATTACAGGCTCAGTGATAAAGGGATTGAGAGCAGCCCTGCCAAGAAAGACTTGGGGGTGCTGAAGGATGAAAAGCTCGACATGAGATAGCAATGCATGCTCACTGCAGGGGTTGGACTAGATCATAGTATCATTGAATCATTTTTCTGGAATAGACCTTCGAGACTATCGAGTCCAACTGTGCTTATCCACTACTAAACCACATCCCTAAGCGTTGCATCTACTCATCTTCTGAATACCTCCAGGGACAGTGATTCAACCATCTCCCTGTGCAGCTGTTCCAACCAAATGACACTGATTCTGTAATTATACTATCAACCATACTATGTGTGGGTTAATACAGAAAGGAGATCAATGAATAAGGAAAAAATTTACATCTATGCATAATGCTCACATACTTTCATATACATTATACCTACAGTAAACAGCAAGCATACATACATACGTCTCATACACATAATTTAACCATATCCACATTACATGTAACTAAAAAGTTCTCTTAATCTCATCGAATAATTATCACTGAAAATTAAGAGAAATGCATGTGAGAAACTAGCATCTGAATACAGAATAGAATACCTTTCTCTATTTAATGTCTCTGTCTAATGAAGGTTTTGCCACTTATACAACCAAATCTCAGGTTTAATTTGAAGTACTGTCAATTAAGATTGAACACAACACTGTATAAATGAAAATGAACATTATCTTATACAATTGCGTATAAGATACCAACCACATCAATCTTGTCCTAGTGAAAAAAGATGGCAGAAGTATGAAACTTTTATCACAATTATTTCTCTGCTTATCCAATATAAAACCAATTAGAGACACTACAATCTCATTTATGCATTATTTTCTAAAAAAATAGGCACATTTGGAAACTCTCCAATTTTAAAGTTGTCCTGTTTGCAATACTCTTAAAATAATGAGACTAGGCTTTATACAAGTTTAAGCAGAGACTAAAATAAAGTAAACTTACAAGAAGTAGTGTCAGTACTCTAGAAGAACAGCTGTTCCAAGTGACATTTAAGGCCCCTATGAAATTTACTGGAAGAATTCGATTTGAGAAAATTAGAAATCTAAGAAAAAAATAGCCATAAATAATACTTTTGGCAATAATTGTTAATCAACTGATGGAAGTCATAATTCAAATTTTCACGCTGCAAATTACATAGCACAATTTTATACACTTAGCTAGTAGTGAATGCTGAGATATTTTAAAATATTTTATTAAACATTTATTACCAAGATCTGCAAAAAAGGCTTCAGACTTAGAGTTATTAACACAACTTCAGATTTGCAAAGCTTTATTTATAAGCTACAAAACCAACTTAATCTTTCAGTAAATTTTAAGATAAATAATATTATTTGCATAAAATAAAGAAAAATTATAATTCTTTCTAAATAAATAAATAAATACATACATAAAGGCAGGCACTTAAAATTGCACGTCCTACTGATTTACAGAAAATCTTGCTTTCAATTTTTCAGCTCCTTATAGGATTTAGGCTCCCAAGTTGAATTTTAAAATCAGATATAGTTCTCTAAGGAAGTGGATCTTATGTGTTTAAATCATCTGGAATTTAAGCATAGGTAGCATTTTTAAATGTAACTTTCTTGTGTCCAAAAGCAATAGCTTAGCATAACACCTACTCCTAATTCTAGTTTCAGAAGAAGTTAGAATGCACCAAACTTTTTTAAAGACATATAGTGTATTCTATTTGAAGATTTTAACCACAGTACTAGGCATTCGCTAATAATTAGATACGCTTTCTCCACACCATATTTTTTCCATTAAATTGAAGAAATTTATTAAGATATTAATTCAACAAATGTTATTAAGTCAAATTAATGAAACAATTAAAGAATTGTTTAAAATGGTTGAGCAATCACTTCCAAAGTTTACTCTTTTAACTCTATAAGGTTGTGATGGTACTTTCATCTTAGACGTCTGACTTTTGCACTTTGTATTTGCACAGCACGGTCATGAAACAAACGTCTTTGAGGATCTGAAATACCTCTCCACTAAAGGCTGCACACATCCATCTGGGTAACAACTGGCCATTTGGCATGCAGACACATCAGAACATCAGAGAAACTGGACTGATACTGAAAAGTTTGAGTAGCTGTCTTTAGTTCCAAAATTTTACTGTGTAACTGTGGTGTGTGTGTGGTTCCTTTTAAAATTATAATTAAGCTACTAACCTCTCAAGTAGATTTGCTTTTGTCTAGACAAAACCCCTCATGCCACCAATCACTTTCTCTGATTAGAACACATTTTACTATGGAACTTAAATACCAAAAAACATTCACCAAACTTTGCATAAGCACTTTATTCTTTCTTTTAAAGTACACCTCTACTGGGGAAATTTTGCCACCCATCTATTTTTTAATATAGTTAGAATCTGAGTGTAGATAGTGCCTCAGTATGCAAAATATGCTTATTTTATGCTTTCCTCTCTCCTGAAAATATGCAGATGACTATTTCCTTTCTTTATGGTTCATTCTTTGTCAGACTCCAGCAACCCTCAGTAAATTTCAAGTTTGGATAAATACTTTTCCAGAAAAAAATAACCCTTCTGTTAAATATTTGATATGCAAACTCTCTCATACACAAATAATTTTAGTCTTTTATGTACTTCAGTTGACTTGAATGAACAAAATCTCTTAGTGGACAACTCAGAGTACTTGGGTACACATTTCAGTGTTGGCAAGATAACTTCATTAAGATACCAAGATAGGAACTCCATTCATGGAAAACATCCATCATATTCAGTAGTACTCATCAAGGTTTTACATTATCCTAGATATTATGCAATCATGTTCTCTCCAAACTACCTTGGAAAACATATACACTATTCACATCCTACTACAAAATGATAGGTTATAGTCATGATATCTCATGAAGTTATTTGGTGCTGCGCCTGAAATAGTCCTTTCTTTCCTTAAGGCCAAATGACCACAGCCATGTGTCTGGGGAAGACTTTGGTCTTTGCCCTTCTCACTCAAGTGAGGTTTACACAATACGGTCTTGAAATATGAGAGTTAGACCTAAATGACCTGATGACTCCCAACGACACCATAAAGAAGCAGGGTAGATGCGGTTTCAAACCCCGAAGCAGGCACTTGATGTTAAACATCATTACTAATCTCAAATCCTCATTACTGATGTCATTTACATTTAGTTATGTGGGCAGTATGAACTCAACTACCTCTGACATTTTAGGTGGGTTGCTGAAGTAAACAATTCTTACCTTAATCAAGTAGGACGTTGCCTTAAACTTGTTCAAGTTGTAATGCTCCTGGGATACTGATTTGCCCTTACCATCAGGCTAAAATAGAAACATTGGAGAAGGATTGTAGGATTTTACAAACAACATGCAGATGTTTGTTTTCACTGCAACACAGAGCAAACATAATTTTGGATCCTTCTCCGCTGCAGCAAGGTGCAGTGCTCATATCTGGACCAATGCTCTGAAACGCACTGCTTTCTTAATAGTACATAAAAATGCTATTTTTTTTCTCTTTATTTTACACATAAAATTTCTCAGGCCATATTTATCAGAAGTTACACATTGTTTCACATTGAAATCACCTGCTTAAAATCCTGTGATCAGAGGTTTTGAAATGCTTCATCAGATATGAATCACAAGGAGCTCTGTGTTGGTGCACGCAGAGACCACTTCAATACTAGTGGATGTCACTGGGATTTTGTTCAAAGAAGTATGCCCATCCATAGCAGCTTATTATGAAAGAAAAATGTACTGTAACTAGGCCAAGTCTCCACAGCTATTAATATTAAGAAAAGTTAAAGATCTAGCATTTCTAATTATGACAACAAATATGAACTACTTTAAAACACTACATCCAAAAAATCTTCTTCAGGTGTTCCTTGCTGCTTTTAACGATTGCTCTACTTATAGCTTGTAATTTGTAAGTCCCCCTTTGAAGTATCCAGGAAAGAGTACAGGCTTTCATTACAGTTTTGTTGAAAACAAATTCCTGATGACTAGAAGATGTGTGTCACACTTGTTAGTCCTTAATGCATAGAAAACATACTTTTTCAAATATAAAATACAGTACTTAATTAACAAGTTCAGATAAGCCCAAAATGTGGAATATACTTCAATACTGCTGGAGATCACTGTAGTGATACTGTTGCATTAGCATGCGTAGTTAATCTATTCACAGCATGCAAAACTCTCATACTCCTCTGGGATAGAGATTATTGTTTGAAGCAATTTTATTTCACCTCCCCTCCACACATGAAGGTTATATCTTTAATTTTTATTGAAAGCACTGTGGAATTCTGTCTCTGCTGTTTTTCTCTGAAAATCTATAAAATGTTAGCCACTAGAAATAAGGAACCCAATTCTTACTGGGATTGCCATCCAGATCTCTCACTGACCCCCTCAAGTCAAATCAGAAGTTTCAAGATATTTTTGATAACGAGCAGATCACACTTATGGATTACAGTTTCAGAACTCTATTCCATTACTATTGTCCAGCCTGGGTTTTCATTTGCTTGCTTCTTCAATCTGTGCAATAAAAAAAGCTGTATTACAGGTATCTCAATTCAAAAAATGTCAAGTTCACATTCTCACAGACCTGAAACAGTACCTCTACGCAGAAAAAAGCACATGCTTGTGTGCCTGCATATGAATGAGTCTTCTAAAAGATGTATGGAAAGCACAGCTCATTTATAACTGAAAAATATGTCTTCATTTAAAAGAAAATTAAGTAGCCTTTACCTACTGAATAGGCTTCAGTTAAGTTTTTCCACTCAGGGCGGGGGAGTAGGGTGGGGGAGGAGAAGAGTTGGCAAAAATACCTGAATTCTATCTGTTATCTTACAACCTTCCAATATTTGTATCTTTGCTAATGATAGTTTCATTACACCAGATGCTTATCGCCCTCAGTCATTTCCTTACTCATTGTCCTTGAGAGCAGAAAATGCAACTCCAATTAGAAGTCCTGCATGTGTTGCAATTGTTAGTTAACACTTTTTTTTTCCACTGTTCTCTCCCTTCAGAATTTATTAATGCGCTGCCATTACTCCTCTCCTGTGGATCATCTTTTATATCATCACAGCATCCTTATCTTCTTACGTGTAAAGTTCTTTTATTCCTTCTTTCTTCTTCCAAATTGTTTTTATATACTTCTATAGTTTACAAGATTCCACTATGAGTACTGTAGATTCACTTCTAAGTGTCTACAAAGGACATACTTCCTGACAGGAGTATCTACATAATCCAGATTGCAAATTACAAATGCATTAATCTGCTTGTTTCAGGACAAATTAAATCTCTCCAAAGGCTGTTGGGATTATATTGCTTAGCTATTGACTACAAAAATGACAAAAATGCATGAAGGGCTCTTCATATAGACATACTGTGTTTATGCTGGACCTTCTAATTGAGTATTTTCATCCATAAATTTATCTTTTTTCTTTTTCTATAAAACCAAAACAATTTTTTTCCTGTATTGACATAGTCTTGTTTTCAGCTTGGAAGTTCTGCATATTTAATCGATCCATCTACAGAGTCTTCTACACATAGCATCCTTTACCACACAGCATTGCTGGCTAATGTGAGACAACATCATCTCAATATCTCTGCTTTCAGTATAGAAAGATTCACACGAAGAAGTCCAAAGGTACAAATACAGGTGGTCTAAGTTCAACAACTCTCTAGTATTTATGTCTTTAGAAAGAAGTAATAAGCAACACATACGTCCCTTTGAACTTCAGGGAAGAGAGGTTTTATAATTCATGATAATTTACTTCAGCGACAGGACTTAAAACTTTATTAAAAAAGTGTATTAAAAAATTCTATTGCAACAGCACATAAATCATTAAAAAAGCTGTTACTGAAAGACCAAACATTGAAGGACTTCTCCTAGGACGATTCACCATAAACTGTTCAGTGATTGTTGCTGGATGGAAGCAGAGGAAAAAAAGCCCTCGGACAGGCACTGCTACCAGCTGAGAGACAGCAGACATTTCACTTGGTCTCTGCTGTGCTGGTAGTTTTCAACGCCGTGCTTGAACATTGTCTGTTGGTTTCTTCCACGCTGCTTGTAAAATCAAATAGTTTTTTCTGAGGTGTATCTGCCTTGTTGCATGTTTGCACACTCGACAACCATCGACATCGACAGTGTTTGCACACTCGACAACCATATTAGAATTAAGGAACTTCTCAGGCCAGAGTGGTTCCTGTGCACACTGTTCACCAAAGGACCTTCATGGCATGGTACTTGGTCCCAGTTAAGAGTCTTCTATAGCCTGAGACATAATTTTGTGTTTTTCAATTAAACATGCATGAAGCACCATCAAGGCCGTGGAACAACTTGTCAGTACATTTATAACACTTCTGTAGCATGACATTAAGGGTATGCGGATAAATTTTAGGACAAAAGACATTTACTTGGATAAGATTGAAAGACCAAGCGCAGAAACAAAATGGTAACACTAACAATCTTTAAGAAACACTGGGCACTCTAGTCTGCTTGAGCTGAAGTCAAGCAAGAATTATCAACATGTGATAACATGGAATCAAAAATAAAGTTACACTGGCTTGGAAATTATACCTGTTTTAATATATTTTGTAAAACATTTTGGTTATTAATTCTTAAATGCCTGTTCCTTCTATCCTTCCCAAATTGTTGGTGTGGAAAATACATATTACAGAAATTTGCTGCTTGATTTTTCTTTATAGCAATACTTGTAATACTGTAATTAGTGTATCTAGTGTGTATTTTAAAACACTAAATAGAAACAACACAAGAAATTCTGAGAGAAAATTGATTCATCCTCCTTTTGCTTCCCTCTTCTTTGCCCACATCCTGTGATGAGGGTCTTGTAGCCTCCTTTGTAGCAGAAAACTTGAAAGCACTGTGATTTTATTTCTTTTACACTCTTTATCAGCCCAAGGCACCTCTGGCTTTCCATTGGTAGTAAATATGTTTTCTTTTTTTAGCAAGGATTCTTTCCTGCCATTGCCACATTACCTTTCCCCTAAAGTCTCCTGCCCCACCGCTTGTTTTTTCCCTTCCCACTGCTTCCTTTCTGTTTCTAGTTACTCTAACAGCACCAGAAAATTACTCATAAAATAAGTCACAGTAGATAACCAGGTTATTTTGTATAGAAACATATAAACCACACTCAGTGTTATGGAAAGTATCAAGCTCAGCTCCAAGCAGTTAAATCTTCGTAAATGTCACACAGTTCTCAGATCTTTGGAGAAAGACAGTAAAGGGATAGAGGCATCAGTTTGTGCCTCTAGCTACTTAGTTTAAACTAGAATCGCTTTAGTGTTTCTTATACTTTGCTTTTATAAGTACAATATTAAGTATAAGTCCACTGATATCTCTGCCAAAAAAAAAAAAAAAAGAGAAATCAGTCTCTCCCCTCAGCATGGTTTGTCAGTAGCTCCTCTATTAAATACTTAAGATGCACTTTTAAGATTTTCCTTTTCTCTCTATTTATTTCTACCCATATTCTGCTCTTTCACAGGTTCTGGCATTAGCACTGTAAACATATCTTCAGGTACCTTGAAAAAACAATATATATTCAAGCAATGTCCCTTACATAAACTAGCTTACATCGGATAATAACACAGACCTATTTCATGCATAAATCAATAGCATAATTACAATCACTTTAGACAGACATGAGACATTTTTTTGTAATGCTGACATGCCATGGAAAGAAATCAAAAAGAGCACAAGTCAAGATTAGTGCAAGTTACCAAGGAGAACAAGGAGCAAATAACCCTATCTCATTAATTTAAGCCCAGAAAATCTAAAAGTCTAGCTGCCTTTCAAGTCACATGTATAAAGATCACCAATATCAAACTTGGCTCTGTGCTCTAACAGAATTTCATAGCTTTGAAAGGAGG
The DNA here is from genome assembly GCA_033556795.1 of Tapera naevia. Classification (NCBI taxonomy): domain Eukaryota; kingdom Metazoa; phylum Chordata; class Aves; order Cuculiformes; family Neomorphidae; genus Tapera; species Tapera naevia. The sequence continues at coordinate 6,321,973 of JAUMJJ010000172.1, read as the reverse complement.
ACTTATCTACATTTTTCTTAATGAAAAGTATATCTTTCTAATACTAAAAATCAGGAAAGAAGAGGCAATCTGTCCACCCAGCTTTGAAGAAAGAAACTCTATCTTTATAAAGGTCACCACACATCTGGATTTGTAACTATTCCTTCAACTGGACCACCAAGAAAAAAGGTACTGAAGGGGCACCGTTCCGTTTATGTTAAGTATCTTTTCAATGTATTACATCATCAACATCCAGTCAAGAATCCTATGAGAATTAAAAGGAGGGAAAAAAACAAAAAAATCAAAAAAACCTCCCTAAAAAACGTTTTTAAATGGGTAACTTTAAAGAATTTCGGAATGTGCAAAAGACTCAATGCTGTTCCTATTGGTCAGGTCACGAAAGTGTTTTCATTCTTCACTGTGACCGAGCACATAGCTCTCCTAATAAACACATATCAGTACAGAATAGACACTTCTGGCTCCAGTCCTACCACTGTTCTGCTCCCTGACACTCGCACAGGCAAAACCAGATGCAGCTCTGAAGTCAATCCTGATAGTGGCTTCACTGACAGCACAAGCAGGAACACAAGGAAATTTCCTCAACAAGAAAAATTAATTTCATGATGCTTTCATTTCTGGATTACAGTGTTCTGGAGTAGACAACACCATGGCTCACCTCATCTTATGCATAGAAAATACTCAAAACATCAGTTTGACAAATCAGGAAATGAAGCAGCTACACCTGAACTTTACCAAAAAATATCATCTTGCCTTCTTGCTGACATACTTCTCCTGCCATGCAAGGCAGGATCTTGTTTGCCTAACAAGATACATGATAAATTAAGCTCCAGATAAGAATCTGTATTTAGGGCTGAATGAACATTCCTCTGGGGGAAAAAAAAAAAGCCATTTGTTCCAAACTTAGCCAATTTGTTTCAAGATCTTTGAGGACACTTACATTAACATATGAAAGCTACAACAGATAACTGAGAACAACAGGAATAAACTCTCATGAAGAAAAATTTGGAAATACCATTGGGCCTAGACCTGTCTCCTTATTACCTATAATTTGTATAATGATAACTGACACGCGAGCCCAAGTCATGGATTACACTTTTCCAAAACTGATGTAATTTGCTCAGACTCTGATTTGAAAAATGGTGGAGAAACTAGGTTTCATAAACTGTGAAACACACGTACTTCCTTACAGGATCTTGAGAGGTTTTGACCTTGTAGTAGCAGGTCACAACATGCCCTGCAGGGCTCATACTTACTTGTTTATAGCTGATGTTGTGTATTTCTGTATGAATATCCACTGTGATAATTTACTGTGAAAGGCAGTTTATGTGCTTAGAATGTGCAATTAGCATCACCTTTTTTAACTTGTCTGCACCTGTTTGCACGAGATAGATTTGTTGCCAGTTCGTCATTGTCCTTCTTGAAGAAGACCTAAAGGAAGTGCTGTAGTTCCAGGTCTTTCAGAGAATTGTTTTCCCCTTGCCAACACGGGGACTGGTGAGGGAGGAGCAGGGCCCGGCCCAGCAGGCCCGCTCAGGGCTGTCAGTTTGGGGGTGGAGGCTGGCGGAGAGGCTGGGGCAGCACCACTGGTGGCACCCCAGAAGAGGGGGTTGCTTCCGAGACGGGCATTTCCTCTAACACTGCGAAGGGAAAGGAAACACCCCCCACACCCCCGTTTAAGTGAGCAGCTGAAGAAAGTTTCCTTTGGGTCGTTACCCCCACTCCACACCCTTTTTCTTCATTTTTCTTCAGACAGACAGACAGAAAAGAGAGAGAGAGAGAGAGAGAGAGGAGTGCGGTCAGTGCCAGCTGGAGTGTCCTGCAGGCTTTCTGGACTTCTTTATCTCCCCCTTCCCAGTTAGGAAGGCAAGGAAAGTCTCCACACCGCCCAGAAGAAGGATTTCCACCCTGTCCCTAGTGACCACCGTTCCCCCACGTCAGTTTTGTTTTCCCTCGGGATCATCATCTCTCTCCCGGAGCGCCATTGTTTTGGAGCCCATCTGCATCACTGGGGAGTGACTTCACCCCAGCCCCGAGGAGCAGCTGCGCCCCCTGCTGTCCTTCAATATAACTGCACCGTCAGGAGCAAAGAGCGGACTGAACTCATTTGAAGGGTCCGCCCCCGATTATAATAATTTCAAAGGGTTGTGATTTTCTTGTGCGAAGAGCCCCGATAAACATCTTAGTCTTCCTTTAAACCAAGACATAATTGGCACTCAATGTGAGGCAGCTGACCAAAGGAAAGATAACAGTTCTTGTACCATCTTGTGTGTATTGAGTTTAGGGTCCATGCGGTCCATACTGTACTATATATTTGTTTTCTGCTGGTATAGAATCATGCCGATAGGCCTGGTGGGCTTAATTCATCTTAGCACATCGAGTAGTAGAACTCAGGCAGCTGTGATTATTATCAAGTTCTTATTTTGGATTTATAGTGTTATGAACTCAACACTTGTGAGTCTCATTGGGAATGTATCACGGTATCACAGTATCACAAGGTTGGAAAGGACCTCTGAGGTCATCAAGTCCAACCTATAACCTAACACTAACACCAACACTAACACCAACCATCATCTAAGCCATGGCACATGTGCTTTCAAGGGTGTACTCCAGCCCTAGTCTGAGCTGTTACCTCTGGGGGTTTAGTGATAATGATACCTGTCCTTGGGGTAGAACACAGGGGAGTATTTTCAGGTCTGCTAAAACAGCTTTTGGGAAGCTTAAATTCTCCCTAGATGCCAAAGATACCTTGCTTTTTTGTGGTTTACCTGCAAGTTTGTGCCATTATGGCCTATCTTGTGTATGAAGCTGGGGCCAGGGTCTCTCGAGAAGGCACCCAGAAGCACCCCCAGCAGGAAAAGGAAGAGAATAAACACCCAACGTCATGGTGACTCAGGACATGGCTGAACCAAGAGAACAGTACAAGCCAATGGAAGTTGCCCCTATACAAAAAAGGAACTATAAGACCAAATCAGTTTCTCTGGACAATGAGGGTGAAGTGGCACCTTCATAGATAGCAGACCCAGAACCAGAGATCATTACTGAATCACTGTCATTTGACAGTCTCCGTAGTCTGCAGAAAGACGTTACTTGACAGCCAGGTGAGCCCATCCTGACTTGGTTGATCCGAGTTTGGAACCTTATGGGTGAAAGCTTACAACCTGATGGTACTGAAGCCAGGTTTTTGGGGTCTCTGGCCCAGGATGTCAGTATTGAACAAGTGTTTGTGAGGGAATCAAAACCCCTTTCTCTCTGGGCGCGACTTCTAACAGGTCTAAGAGAGAAGTTTCTTTACAGAGACATCCTGCAGGAACATCATCATAAGATGACCTGGAAGACTAGGGAAGAAGGGATTCTATGTCTGAGAGAAATGGCACTGTTAGAAATACTTTTTAGAAGGAACGAGCAATCTAATAGTGACCCAGACAAGGTCAAGTGCACATCACAGATGTGGTGCAGCCTCTCATACCAGGGGCCAGCTGTATACTCCAGTTTCCTGGCATCCATGTATTTGGGAGGAAACCAAGACAGTGGGCTTTGCAACAGGTAAACTCAGGATATATGAGGGAATGGTCCATGGCCCAATGCAGGCCCTTATCTCTAATGTAGAGACATTGGTTTAGAGTCTCAGGGATGAGCAGAGGAAACATGGAGAGGAGATTAAGGAAAGTCTTCAGGTGGCACCAGTGCAAATCAGAGCCTCCCAGGTCAGAGCCAGATGCCCCCCAGCTACAGAAAGGAAACAGGCCTCAAAAACCGAGCCGTGATATTTCCTGGTTGACCATGGGGAAGACATGAGACGGTGGGACCAGAAACCTACCCGTGCTCTAGCAGCCCAAGTACAAGAATTGAACGAGAGCAAAACAAGATCGGTGAGAGTAAGTGCAGTTCCAGTTTCCTATGGGCAAGGATCTGACCCGCGAGAGGGCACCTCCCAAAAGAAAAGGCTCTGATCACTATAACCAAGACCAGTGTTAGAGAGGCCCTGCCTCTAGCCAGGTAGAGACACGGGACAACCAAGTCTATTGGACTGTGTGGATCTCATGGCCTGGCATGTCAGATCCACAAGAAAACAAGGCTGTGGTTGATACTGGTGCTCAATATACATTAATGCCATCAGGACATGTGGGCATGGAAACTATTTCTATTTCTGGGGTGACAGGGGGGGTCTCAAGAGCTGACTGTGCTAGAAGCTGAAGTGAGCTTGACAGGGAGAGACTGACAGATTGCTCACGCTGTAGCCCTTGGGACAGTCAGGACAGGACCAGACATGAAGAACGTGCTCTACTCTGCAGCCAGGAATAATGGTCTTTCCTGGAGCCTTTGGCAGAAGGTGCCTGGTGAGACTTGAGGTCAACCACTTGGATTTTGGAGCTGAGGCTGCAGAGGATGCAAAGCCAAATACACTCCGACAGAGATCCTGGCCACTTATGAAGGAGTTCAAGCCACCTCAGAGGTAACTGGCACAGAAGCACAGCTCCTCCTGCCACCCCAACTGCCAGTGCTAAGATGTTCAGGGGACAGGCTGCCTCCACACATCATACCACTGAGGTTACTTGGAGAAAGTTGATTGCTTTGATCACACAGCACATCCGCACTGGAAAACATCACAAACTGGCCTGAAGGTGGGAACTTTGGTCTAGCAGATGAAGAGGAAGAAGAGCAGGTGGCATGTGCAAAAGAAGCTCCACCACACAATCAGGACATCTTAGTCCTTCTTTAAACCAAGACAGGAAGTTAGGGAGAAAAAACCCTGTACCACAGGGTATTTTCCCACCCTTCATAAAGTGAAACCAAGATTACCTGCAGAAAAACAAGCAAACAAAATACATACATGCCTTGTTTTCAGGTAACTTAGCTGAGTATGGCAGACTGTAATTCACATAGCAGACATAAGTCAAGATGATAAAAAGCTTAAGTCTCATTTTCTCACATCTTCAAAGAGCTGCTACTCAAAGGCTTCTCAGTACCTCCTCCAGAAGTGCCAATCAGGACACACCTTTCCAAATTTTGTTATGCAACATTCTGGTTACACAAAAAAGTGCATTGCCAGTTCATTGACACTATATACGCTTCATAAGTTCTCTAATTTTTCTGTTATCTAGCAAATCATTAAAATCTGCCATGGCCATAATTAGTTCTTAGGTAAGATGCCACCTGTAATTATAATAATGCTATTATTTTCTATATCAAGACATACTCCCTTCTATAAAAGACTACTGCCAAACCCAGTTCAAGGCCCCCACATGCTACCTACATACACCCACAATTCTACAATATCAGCTCTTTCCAAATGATAATTTTCTTGCAGTGCAAATTAAAAAAAAGACCCAGTTATATCATAATATGTTTTTCTTCCGCATTTCCAACAAAAAGTACTTGTTAAACAAAATGTTATGCTGATTGTAAACACTGTGAAACAGTCACGGCTGAACTCTTAACTTTTTATGGTATTTTTCCTTCTTGCTTTGTCCTTTAGGTACAGGCAACTAAAGAGCAATTAAGAAGTGCACTGTTAGTGAACTACTGGAACCACAGATGCTTTCCTTGAAGACCTTGCACCTCTAGCAACTATCTGACCAATGAACGTGTCCATAAAAATCAGAGAATTAAAGAGGGGAGAGGGAGAGGGAGAGGGAGAGGGAGAGGGAGAGGGAGAGGGAGAGGGAGAGGGAGAGGGAGAGGGAGAGGGAGAGGGAGAGGGAGAGGGAGAGGGAGAGGGAGAGGGAGAGGGAGAGGGAGAGGGAGAGGGAGAGGGAGAGGGAGAGGGAGAGGGAGAGGGAGAGGGAGAGGGAGAGGGAGAGGGAGAGGGAGAGGGAGAGGGAGAGGGAACTGTGAGTTAGTTAAAGGAGTGAATGTTATGAATATCTCACAACAATGAATGGAAGCTCCTTCCCGCTGCAGGAATGGTCTTTGCTTAACCACCTCTAGTGACTATAATTGACCAAGTCATTCCACTAACCAAAAGAACCCTTCTCACACTGCCAGGGCACCAAGAAGTTTATTCAGCTATTTCCAGTTACTGGGGCCATGCAAGTACACCTGGTACAAACTGGTAAATCTCATTCATCACCACTGGTATAGTTTCCCTAGAAACAGCTAACTATAGCTAATGAGGAGAATGAATGACTCATTTAGCTCACTGTATAACAATTTTTTCTTTTTCCCCTGAACAATAATCTCACCAGCATTATAGTTTCACCCTTATTTTTTACAATGTTATTTTACTTATTAGAAAGGAGTCATGAAGAAACGGAAGCATCCAAAACTAAGTGTATGATATCCTGAAATACTAATATAGTGAATATATTACTGATAATATTTAAGTGTATTTTTCTAAATCCAATGGTAATAGTGTTTTACCTAACTTACCTTCAGTGAGTTTCATTTAGCAGCATTTAAACTGACTTCTTCACAGTTTTCATATTCTGACATTCCAAAGCTCCCAATTTTAGACATTAACTAAGGAAAATACAAAATAACCAGATTCCTCATCCTTTCTTACTACAACAACAAAAAAAAAAAAGCTTTAAGGTATTAAACTAAGTTTTATTACATAAAAACACTGGGTTATCAGTCACTGTCTGACCCGAGTGTTCTTTCTGTCTAGAAAGTTTTGCTATTGTATTGCTTAACATTTTAGAAAACAAACAAAAAATATGAATCATTGTTTCAGTACCAGGCAGCAACTATCTTTCAATCCTTGCTAACACATGGGAAATGAATTCATTCTTTACTGAAAACACTGTCTTACTCCACTGAGGCTGTTTGTCAGTTCCTCCAGAGTGACACTAAATCAAGTTGCAAAGCACTGTAATGTAAATCACAGCCTAATTTACTTGTCACTGTGTTGTGACACTTGGTTAAAAATGCTTTTTAATTGCAAGGATAAATTATACATTAGCAATTCTTGGTGGCAGTTTCAATACTACATCAGATTATTTCACTCTAGAGAAAGGAACTGAACAACTATGCAACCATAGGCTATGACAGAATATTTTTAAATCCACGGGTTGTTCAGATTGATGGTGTTGGTAGTGTTCCAATGACGAGTTCTGTCCCCCACAAAAACAAAAGACATAATCAGTCTTCTATATTCAGTGAAGTACTGTCTTTTCCTGAACCTTATAGATTACAGCTTCTCACTTGCAAATTATTAGTCAGACTCCCTAAAGTAATATAAACTGGTTCTCAGTCATGCTGAAAAATACACTTCCCTCTCATCTATAATCCCAGATGGGGAAATGACTGAAGATAGAACAAACTAGAGTTTAAAAAATAAAAAGTGATTTTGAGCATCTCTACATCTGGGACTGGAATTCCCTCTACACAAACAAGGTTTTGCCAGTCAGAAACTGTATTGAATCTGGTATCTCTTGCAGTTAGTAGCCAGCAAGCAATGACCAGTACGTAATTCAACTTCATACCCTACAGGTAAAAGGCTCTACAACACAATTACTACTATTAGACCAGAACACAGCACTTTGCAGAATGCAAAAATCAATCCCTACGGCTCATGCTTTGCAGAATTTAAAAGTCAATCCCTGTGGCTCACCTGTATATTGCATTTTCCATATGCTATTCCTTAGTTACACATTTCTCACAGTATACCAGTATACTTACTACAGCCTACTACTACGGTGTAGCTATGCCTCCAACAATCTGCTACTCTACAATCCAGGGCTTGATGTAAACAGAAATCTGCCAAACACAACTCACAAAAGAGAAGCTGAGGATATTCTGTCAGTAAGGTGCAACAGACATATTATAGAGATTATGTAAACGTGATACTATCAATGATGAAATATAAAATTACACATTCATTTTAACACCAAATAAAAAATTTTGGGTTATTTTTGTTGTTTACATCTTCCAATTCCATTGAGCTGATGGTCACCTCAACTTCAATGGTCTCATCCCTCAAGGGCAAAGCAAACACACTCAAGAAAGCTCACCCAGGAGGGGAGCCAGAATCAAAAGGGGGATCTGCCCTCTCCCACATTTGGGATCTTGTCCTTTTGCCAGACATTTGATTTTGCAGACAACTGCCACCCCTTGGCCTGTATCACCTGCTGCAAGGTGTTTGCTGGGTGTTTCTTTCCCAGGACACAGCAGGTGCCTCATCCTGCTGCTTGGCTAATGTTTTTAAAAACAAACTATGTCTTCTCCCAGATGTCCAGACTGCCTTCTTCATTGCCCACCAGTGGGGCATGGTGGTTGTGAGGTCTCTGCTTGCACACTGTGTCCAGTCTTTCAAGGTCTTTAGTGTTCCCCCTACCCTTAGGCTATACAACATCAACACAGCACCTGGTATCATGACCCTGTTTGCACAGCAAGTCTCCAAAATTAGTTGATAATGAGACTAATAAAAAGCCAGGACTGGGCATTGCATAATACCTGCTTACATGAGGCTCAGTGAGCTTTAAGGTTATTAGAAACAACATTTTTTTTCTTACTGGCTACAAAACACTTCCACCATTACAGCACATAAGTTTACATACATTTAGGATCAAGTAAGCCTCTAATTCAGTTGTAAGAGGAAAGACAATCCCTATTGAAATACCATAGGTAAAGCAGTGCCTGCTGCTATTGCAAGAAGTAACATGGCAGTTACTTAGGGCTCCTCAGGAGGCCGAGCCTCACCTGTGGGGCAATGCCCACACTGGAAACACATTTCTGCAGCTGCTGCCAAAGCTGTCCCACAGCAGCTGTAATCTGTAATTTGTTTCCCTTTACATGCAGAATGGAAACATCCTGCTTCAGAGGTTTTCTAGCACAGTATGAGAGACCTGAAACTTGCACTAAGTATCCTTTTGTATAATACAGATGGAAATATTTTAATGAAGCACTTCTGTCAGAATGGCATCATAAGCTTCAGAAAACGCACACAGATCCCGAGTTGAATATTTTATTACAAAAACAACTTAGACTATTTCTTAAAAATTCATTTCCGTGATGTACTACTAGCAAGCTGCCCTCCTCTTTTCTGAATTTTTTTAATGATACTGAATAGATCTTAAAATCATGAGGCAGATTTCCTACAATAATTAGGTGCCTAAATGGCATGTAGGAGCTTAGAAGCCTTCTAAAAAAGTATATAACCATCACGTATATATGTAAGTGCTGACATCTAATTCACTAATTGTGTCCTGAAACACAGTTGGTTGGTATTAGGTTGCAAATTATTGTTCCTGGCGTGCATAGTAAATCTGCTTATTAAAATTCCCCTTCTGAATATTTATGTAAAGTCTGCAAGCCCCTATGCATAAGGGATCTGTATTATCACACAGAGTAACCTAAGATAATTAAATCAAATCAGAAATGAAAGAAAGTACAACTGCATGAGGGGTTGACACCCTGAACTTGCACGAACTGTGGCATTAAAGCACCCAGTGTATTACAGTACAAAGTGGCAAAATTCTGATTTAGAAAGTCGTTTTAGAACACAACTCTTGCGCACATTTTAAATTAAGTTGCCAACTAAAATCTATGATATTAAACAGTTCAGGTCCTGAGCATTTCTGTATCTTAGAGTATATTTTAAGTGCACCTCCAATACAATCTAGTATTTGGTAGGGTAGAAATACTATGGGAACCCCCAAGACTGACTTCAGCTGCCTACTACCTCAAAACCTATTTAATCTGCTTCATAAACTGGTCAAACTTACTCTTCAAGGGTTTTTTACCCCTTTATTTCTGTTCTGACAGGCTATTTTTCCATTATTTATACATTTAAGGACCTCCTGACCATTTTGTATTTTTTGTTCTGGTTCTTTTCTGCAGTTATGCTAGATATTTGAAGTTGGGTTTATTTTTTTTTTTCCCTGAGTGGCAAAACACAACAGAACCTTTTAATCTCCTCCTACATGCTCGACCTCCCCTCCTCAGGTTGCCCAAGAGTTCTCTCTGTGCATTTGTTTACATTCGTCACTCAGGAAGCAGAGAACCAGGGCACAGTACTGCCAGTGACTTGTACAGCTGCACTAGCACTTCCCTTTCTCATAAAATTACAGTCACGCATCTCTTTTTTTTTGTGCTGAATCACATTAGTAGATTGCAATTATCTAATGATCAGATGAGACTAGGTGTTTTTACTCAGCTGTCAGTTCCAGGTGATGATTTCCTTTTTAGAGAAGAAATTCTTAAGCCCTAGATAAAACACCTCATATATTTTCATACAAGATGATTTCATTTCAACTCCTAGCCTCTTACCTCAAGAAAACTCAGTTCTTTGTAATGACCATCCAACTTTGCAATGACATTATTAGTAGGATACAGCTCTAGTGGCTTATCAGTACCATGACCAGATAATTCGTGTGTGTAATTTTCAGATGTGCTTCCACATTATCAATTTTGCAAACAGTTGTGATTACAATGCACAGGTGCTATGGAGCTTATGTTGCACAACTAAAGGGAAAAAAAAGGAAAATTAGAACAACATTTGTAGGAATCAGATAAATCTCCCTCCCCACAACAACTCGGAGGCCAGCTACAAAGTTCACAGTATAATCAGAATATACAGAAGTTCTATACAGGATCTCTTAACACCATTTTGATATTATTTAAACAAGTTGTAAATGGCTGCATATCGTATAATAGCTTCATAGCCCTTTATAACAAAACAGAGATGGATAATATTTACATTAAACAGTATAATAATTTCATCTCATTGGGAATTTTCAAAATGCTTTCCAAGTAACTGATTTTTTCCCCCCTTGGGAAAAATTTCAACTTGATGTAGCAGAAAGTAGGAAGTGGAAAATGTAAAATATTCTTTTCTTAACAGTTATTTTTGAATTAAGCCCAAGTATTTTAGTTCACCAAACAAAATAATGCCAGATGCCATGTTTCATTAGCTGATGCTCTAAACTCATTTTCTCTACTTTGAATGCAAAAACATATCCTTTTTTTCCCAGTAGAAAATTTGCAAAGATGTTTTTAAGCACTTTGTTAAGTATTGCTGGGAAGCTGCTACCATTCCATTTTTCTTCCCCTCCTCAAATTTTTTAAATCTTTGATAGCTTCAATTCTCAAGGTCATATGTAAAATTCTGTGTACGGTAATTTCAGTGTTCTAGTAAGAATTTATAACACAGCTTTCCATCTTTACTTGTAAACATCTATTTCTGCATATATTTGCATATATTATTTACAGATATAATCGGACAATTTTAGGTTTGAAAAACCATGTTATTTGGGTGAAATACTGGAGTTAGATTGATGCAACTGAATTTAATGACAGAAAGAGAGCAATATGGATCTTTAATACACATATATACGTGTATATGTATGTTAAGAAACATAGCCAAAGTATTTGAATTTGATGCTAAAGTGCCAACGTACTTTTTTTCTTCTAAAGTACTGATTACATTCAGAATTACCACCAAAAGTGTTTCACTTCCAGCTCCACTGGCTTGAAATTAGAACCTACAAGTTACAGTAACTAAAGATCAGTCACAGCACGTGTTCTTTTGTCTTTTCATCTTTAACCTCAAAACAAAATTCTTCTGACATTAGTGATGTACCAATAGTTAAACATTTTTTTATGTATGTTGCTAAATCTCACAAGTCTGAAAATTTCTAAAAATTTAGTTTTCCAGAGTTGAGAGCCATTATCACAGAGACTGTGACTGATCTCCTTGAACTGTACAGCCATTGTCTGCTGGTCTTGAATGAGCGCTGTCTAAATTGAGATTTGCAGTTCCCAACACATAGAGAGCTTCTCTCTATGTTTATCCATGAGTTGATTCTTACAATCTACCACTAAAACAGCAGAGTTCTTACAGAACTCACCAGAAGGAAAAGTGAGTAGGAGTCCTTTCTACCCATATTGCCAGCGGTAGGGTCAGGTCACAAGGAGCTTAAGGTCAATTGTATTCCTGCCATTCAACTCCTCCCAGCACTTTCCTCTGACAAGCACCTGGTTATGACTCACAGTGACAAAAGAAAAATACCTCCAGACCTGCTGTGAAAAGCTGAAAAGTAGAATGGGAGGGTGGGAAAACATCAAGGTGTCTTGGCTCATGCTAATGATCTTTGTCTTACCAGCATTTGGCATCTCCTACTGCATCAGTTCTCTGCTATTGTACACTCATGCAGAATGCAAGTTTGAAGGACTAACTGCTTTGAATAGACAGTGAAAAAGATTAATAATGTACAAAAAAATATAAGCAGGAAGTATGAGTTTAGTGAGTGCCTAGCTTAGTAAAGCTTAGTTTCAAAGTTTGATATTGGCTTGATAAATCAGTTTTCTAAATACTCTCATCCTAGTGATCTCTAATGTCTTAGATGATATATATAAATATATACAAAAAGATACTTGAACTCAAGTTACATGAATTGCAGGGTGCAATAGTTTGCATTTCTGCCTACCTGAAATTGTCAGTGCACTGACACGCTCCCTTCAATTACTGGCCAGAATTACAAAGCATATGTGCTAGGGAAAAATAAAGGACATACTAGAGACAGTGTTCTATCCAAGAATGCAGACAGAATGTCACAGTCATTAGAGAGGCAGTAAAAGAACATCACTGTGCTGCTGTATAAGTCAAGGTGTAGCTAAATTTTGGGAGTTACTAGAAAACTGAAAAAAAAATCCCAAAAACCCATTCTCTACAAAGCCCTTTGCTGCAAATTCCAGTAAAAGTCATCCCACTGTTGCATGGCAAACAAGGATCCAGACTGAAAGTGGTACTAAGAAGCAGAAATTAAGATCAGGTTTACACAACAAAAAAGCAAGCACAAAAAACCACAACAACATTGGCCAGAGACAGCATAATTTTCTGATGAGGATGGTCACAGTCAGTTTATAAGGGAACAGCATCATCAACATCTACTCATGTGCTCAGTTTGTGCTGCCCTAAGTACCCCTCCCAGTAGCTTCAGAGCATCTCAGAGAGACGAGGATGGAAAGAAGAGTATCTGTAACCAGGTGAGAGTGTACCGAACCAGAAGCGAAGAAATGTTCCAAGAACAATCAGGAAGGAGACAGAAACAGCATCTGCAATGTCACTTTAGCTCAGAGAGAAGGAGATACTGGTTTTGGAAGCAGGAGGAGGAAGCGAGAGACAGTAGTATTTCAGATTGAGTCAAAGGGAAAACAAAGTTTCCCAATGGGAGGGAATTAAGAATTAATTTCCCCATGATTCAGAGAAATGCCACAGAAGCTCCAAACATAAGAAGAGGAGGCCCTGCGCTGTCAAGCACAGGGGACTGGAGAGAACAGGGAAAGCAAACAAAGAAAAAAAAAATAAAAATCACAATTATACTGTAAATGTTTTATTTAAGCCGGAGGTAGGATGAATCAGAGCTCTCTTGAAAAAAATAATCTTATATCAGACATCCCACAGTTTCAGCTCTCACAGGGAGAATCAGGAGAAAGAAGGCAACTGAATGAGAAGTAAGTTTGAAAGAAATAAAATACCAGGTGTGCAAACCCTCACACAGGACCACTGCAAAATACATGAAAGAAAAGCACAGTCTTTAATCTACTTATTGTTATCTTGGAGTAGTGACCAGCAATGCTTATGTTTTCTTCCTGGCCAAGTTCCTTTCTATTAAGTGTTTCCTTAAAAATTTCCCTTCCAAACACTACACATTTCAAACAGGCACACAAGCTAAGTTTAGTTCTTCATTAGAAAATACAATTCTGCCTCAGCCCTAAATGAACAGGAACATCTATTAGTGAGATGATCAAATTTAGACAGGTTAATTAAATCTGTTTAAACACACTTCACCCTTTACGCTACAATAAGAAAAAAAAGTAATATTTCTGAGTCACAGGAGTTAAATGAGTTCATTAGTCACGCTTTGAGTCAAATTCTGATTTGATGTATAATAGCATAAGTCCATTGAAGTCAATGGTGCTGTTACTATCTACACAATCCAGGAACTGACTCATTATTCTACCCTAACTGCATTTGCATCTTCAAATTAACACGTTTCTTCTATTGTCAGTGACAAAATTACCACTCACCAGTAGGTGAGGGCCACACCAGTGATGAGCTCTTAAACAGTGATGTAGAGTCACAGGAAAGAAAATCCCAAAGGTACGGTTAAGTCAATTTAAAAATTACCTCGTAGTGCCAGGATAATTCCAAGCAACAGAGCAGAGTTAAAGACTTAGTCCACAACGTTGAGTAATTTCAAGGAAAAAGGTTCTGCTTAAAAAAAGTAACGTGCAGTGACAGCATGTCAATAGCTATGCAAAATGCATTCACTGCTGTCAGGCTTAAAATTAGTAAAAACCTGTTAGAAGTGTCAAGGGCCACTGCAAATTTAACCCACTCAATACACTGTTAATTTAATGAAATACTTCTGTACTTTAGTAGCCTTTCAACAGAAGTGCGCTTATGGGGTAACTCAAGCTCCTGCACTTTAGAAGACTTTATTTGCAACTGGCTTTATGAATCATCACGTGCCAACAGAAAGGCAATCCACAACTTGCTGTTTTTTCAAGTTGGTTTTGATACTTCATACCTGATTTCAATTAAATTGGTTGGTCTGTATGTGTGTAACGTCAGATGTATGCCTTGCCTGGCACATTATCAGACATAGTGCAAACAGCTTCCTTGTTAGCATCAGGCACAGATCCTACTTTCTACCAGTTTTCCATGGCTGGTGGCACATTGCAGTTTAATATCCCTTAACATTCTATGTCACTTCCATCAGCCAGTGGTGTAAGAGGAGGGGCCAAGACCTGCACTTCCTCTGTGTGTCCCCAAAGAAATGGCCGTTGGTCAGCTCAAGTTATTCAGTCAGCACTTTCTCACCAAAGCCATGTTTCCAACAGCTAACTTTCTCCTCATAAAACACACTTTCTGTCTTCAGTACAGCCTACAACTACAGGATCAGTTTAGACTCTCTCTAAAGCTTTGTCAGCACAACTGCTTCCACTAGGACAGTACAGAAAATTATTCAAATGATATACCATTTCTCCTTCTTTCCCACATCTTGAAAATTAGCATCATGGTGCTATCAAACTCTTTGGTGTAGACTGACAAAACTGTGCTCTAGTTGATTTGGTTTCTGTTATTCAAAAGAAGAACTTCAAGCTGCCAGAGGACAATTTCTCCTGGCATGTGCCGTGTTCCCAGCACAGGGCTGCAGCCAGGCATCACCGGCAAAGCTACCTTACTGACAGCTCTGTCCTGCACACACCCCCTCCTCTCCCACTACTCGCAAACATCACTGTTTCCACTCCTACACTAAACCAAAATTACGTTAACATTTTATTGACTATTTCATACCTTCAATTATTTCGAGTACAAACTTTAAGTGTAGAAGGAAAAAAAAAAGACTAATACTCAAAAAAACACTGAGATTACAAGATTTGATAGACATCAACTAAATTAATTCATTCCCATCTAAATACTAGAAGCCCAGACTATTAAATCTAGGATTCAATGCTGGTGAGTCATTTTGTTAGAACAGGGATAGATACAAAAAGAGTAGAAGGGATTGTTGAAAAGGTGCAGGGATCCATATATGAAATTAATTTCCTTTCTCACAAACTCAGCAGAAAATCAGTGAAAATTTTAAATTCATCTAGATTTTTTCTAGAGGACACTGATGTCCTCTGAACAATTTTTAAAAAATGCCTTTTCTTCCGCTCTCCCAGTATATATGCATCCAGAAACAATTTCTTATTTTGATGCAAGCAGAACATACTAAAGCATGGGCAAGAGGGGAAAACAATAAAAAAAAAAAAAATCAAACATTCAACACACTAAAGCAAGGGAAGTTTTTTATAAATCATATAAACTGATAATTGATCTTAATCAGTTAATCGTTATATATCAATACTATTTTAACTCATTATTTTGTAACATATATATTAACTCAGAACTATAAATGCAACGAGTCTGCAATCTCATAATTGCTAAAACCTTCAAAATCTACTATATAGAATAAGCAAACTGTAGTTGGCCTAGGTTAATTTTGCATCACCCTACTGAGACCTTTCTCAACTGCTTTTCATGTTTCATGGAGCTTTAATGACCAGTGAGCCAAGCTAAGCAAACAGACCTCAAGTTCAGAAATTTGTGCTAAAATGAAGAGAGGGAGAGACCAACCTTTTACTTGGTATTTTATTATTATTTTAAACTCTGACTTTCAGCAAGGGTTACAGGTCTTTATAATCCATTTTGACCAATCTTTCATACAACTCTCAGATTCAGCATAAGAAGTGCTTTAAAGTGATTATAAGGAAATCGATTCATAAGGTTCAGCGTTTGCACACAGACAGAAAATTCCCATTTTCAATAGGGATTGATGCTTATATTTCTGAGAGCAAAGTAAAAGGAGTAGAAGACGAGCAGCTTTCATGCTGACTGCTCTTCCTCCCACGGCAGCATGCTATTGCATAAAAAAAAAATCGTATCTTTGAAATATTACTATAATTACATATTCCATGAGACATGCACATGGAATACACTGAAATACTCTCAGAAATAATTTAATATTTTAAATCAACAGAAGATCTCAAAGACAAAATCCTTTTGTCTTAATCTTAATTAACCTAGAGTTGCCAAGGACAACTAAATTATTAAAGAACTACACAAAAATACTAACACTAATAATATAAAAACAGAGGTTAAAGAAATTTTATTCAAAAAAGCACAAAAAGTATTTGACTCTTAGGTGCTAAATAATGTACCTTTCTTTAAAAGTGCCAAGTCCATTATAAAATTAGAACAAGAACAAAAAACGAAACACAAAAAAAAAGTAGAGAGGATCACTAAGGCTAAGCAAAACTTTAGTCACTAACTCCGTTTATATAAATTCTGATTATGTTCAAACATGAAGTTATAAAATAAGTGAAACTAATACGTGGGTTTCTTTATTTAATGTCATATCCAGCTCAACAAACATCGCTTATTTTGTTACATGAGAATCTAGGATAATAAGCTACTGTGGAAATGCACAATTATACAAGAAAATACATTAAAAAAAAAGTCCACGTAGGTCTCAGATTTTCCTCAGGATTATTTTAACTTACCATTTTGCATTGCATGATGATACAAAAACCTAAAATAATGAAGTTTCTGCATCCCTTCTGTATCCTATCAAACTATTTCTAGTCTAGCAATGGCAACAGGGTGAATTCACTTCAGTTGCCTGAAATGGGTGAATTTTCTTTAATATGTCTACAAGCCATGAGCTTCCATATGGCTCAGAAGCTGCCCTCCAAAGCAGAAATGGATTATTATAGTTTGATCTAGCTCTATGAGAAGGAGGTCTATAGGGTTATACTTTTAAAGGGAAAAAAGGAAAATACAACAATAAAAAACCCAATACACACAACAATACACCAAGGTGTATATCTGGCTGCAGACATAACAATGGCTTCTCCTCCCCCACTTTTGTTGGAGGAGCAAACTACCAACACGGTAGAGACAAAATCCACCCAAAGGTAGACTGAAAAACCATGTCTGCTCTTAAGCAGTTACCTTCCCTCCCTTTCTGTGCTCTTTCAACAACTTCATTTCCCATCCGGTCTTCTCCACCAGAGAGGCTTCTTCATCAGGTGGGTTTTCTTTTTCATTTAACATTCATTTCTGTGTTCCACTTAATCCAACTAGCTATTTTGTTTCCTTTCCACTTCAATACCTGTACACCCTCTCACTTCTGCACAGATGGGTGTAGATGGATTACCACCACAAAAAGGTGACAGACACCAGAGCTGAAAACTCATGAAGTATCCAAATCTGCTTGAAAGCAAGAGGCTCAATACCCCAAATCTGGCAAGAGACTGTCACAGCCTGTAGGAGGGAAGAAAATACCAGCTGCTGTCTTCCAAAAACTAACACTGTGAGTAACATTGCAGGATTAGTAAAACTAGATAGTCAGATGCTGCAAGAAAAAGGCATTATTACAATGCTCCCATAATATCTTTAGAAGAGGCTTCAAAAATTAAAAGTAACACTACTGCAATCTGAACCGAAATAGCATGGGTTCAGATAGTAACATCTGAATTTATCGAATTCTTCAGATTTGACAAAATTGCTGGGTGTTCAATTGGTACATTAGTTGTGATCTCTGTGAAAGAAACATTTACCTTTAGTAGCACTGGGTTTGTTCGCACACATAGCAATCAGACAATCTGTCCATATCTCAGATCAATGCATACAGATGGAGCATTAGTTAAGATTAGGTTTACTTACACATCACTTTTATTTCATTACAAAAATGAGCATGAGAAACTGTGCTTATATCAGATTGAGTTTTATTTATTTCTAAAGTAAATGAACTTTTCTGTAAGCAAATGGAAAGTGGCCTCTCTTAAAAAGGTCTGACACAATAGCTATAAACAAGTAAAATTTATCTAGCAACTCCCTACAGCAACAAAGCAACTTAAAATATTTTTTCTGTTTATTTTCAATAAAAAAGAAAAATTCTAGTCAAGAATGAAGTAAAACAGTATGATGTGTACCATGTGTTAAGATGCTGAACCAGGTGCAAAGCAGATGTGGAACACTGCTGTTCTGTTTTGATAGCATTTTATTCCCACTTCAAAAGCACACAGGTGACAACACATGGTTTAAAAACCAAACTAAAACAAAACCCAAACACAAGGAAAATCGATCCCTTATGTTTAAAATGCAGATTAAAAAAAAAAATGAAATAAGAAGAAAATAATCTCAGAAAACCCCACAGCACAACACTATTGAGTCCATTAGTCCTTGAAAAATAGGCAGAGAATTTTCAATAATGTAAAATCACCTTGAAAACAGATCTTGGAAGCACTAAAAAAAGACCAAAATCAATCACGTTGTCTGCAATACACTTACGTCCATTTGCTGGATGAATTTCATATCTCATTGTTTTACATTATTTTCCAAACAACAGCATTGCTTTATTGCATGTTATTCTGATGCTAAGCAGAAAATAGTACACTTAAACAGTAGCCTTGATGAGACATTAGCTTTCTATGCTAGGTCTGAAACGTTATTGCATTTCAGCATGTGAGTTTGTAGAAATTATGACTCTAAGGTTGTTCCTTCAAGTACTACCAAAGGAGTTATGTAGAAGATACGAATCACAATATTCCATTCTTGAAAATGTTCACATTGTGGGTTAACGATTTAAGCAAAGCAACTGAGGCACAGGGCACTTCCCAGACATTAATTTGCCTCTGAGGAAAGCAGGCAGCCTTAGCTACAGTCTTAGAGCCTTACAACTCTGCAGGTGGTCACCATCCACACCAAACAGCTTCGCCCACTATTTTCTCCATCTAAAATTAAACATGAAACATAGAATTTTGATGGCAAGTTTTGATTCATTTTTTTTCCCCCAAGATGCTGTGCTTCCAGGCTTCTTCGCTTCTTGTGTTTCAGAAATCTTGTGTTTCAGAACCAAACCTCTTGAATGATACCACACATTGCAAATTAATAATTTACAAATTTACAGTTTTGTTTTTTCTGTCTTTACAAAAAAAGCCATTATGAATCAAATCTCCTTTGCGAGGCAACAGAACCAGCAGAAGCCTTTAAAATATTTTAGACACAGACTTCAAGGTGTGTGACTGTATTTGGGTTAGGTTTTTGATTCTCCATTGTGAATTTGTAAACACCCACATAGATTTTTCAATTGTCTTCTCAAAATTTTAATTGTAGCGTCAAATAGCTCTGTCTAGTCGCAATTAATTCAAGACTTCATCCCCTCTCTCATTTCTCTATTGCTTGCAGGAAGCCACTGTAAATTTTTATATCTATTCTCAGAGGAAAAGTCCTTCTCCAAGACCAATCCTATGCATAAAAAGAACTGGAGATCCAGTATGTTTTAGGGATTAGGCAAAAACAGGTGAGGCAGAACTGTATTGAACTTGGTTGACTGGTGAATCACAGGAATAACATCCTGACAGGTGACCAGGCCGCTAGGAAGTCTTGAGTATTCACATATTTGCAATACCATGCATATTAAAATAGAATGCGATATCCCTCAGGAGAATTCTGCCAAGAGCACATAGTTTTGCAGTCCACAGCCATGATTTTTCATGTAAGTATGACTACTTCAAAGTAGACACTTTGGCAGCTAGGGACTTCTGTGGAAGCAGTCAGAAAACACTGACATGGTGGTACCTGCAGAGCCTGCTCAAAGTTTCCTTCCATAACACATTTTTTGAACATCTATTTTTTGAATGTGTCTTTTTTTAACAGACTTTTGGCTTGCCATTTGATAAAATTCACTTCTAAGAATCTCTGATTTGGTGGGGACATATCTCTAAATCTCCCAGTTTTACTTACAAGTTTGCTATATTCTCTGTAGAACTTTTTTGATCTACTGAAGCTCATTGCTTTCACTGCCCTCTCATAATTTATTCTGGAAGCTTATTACTGCCTTGAACTTTTTCATTCTGCAAAAATTAACTGCATGACCACGCAGACCTGGCTGTATAGTTCTGTCCTCTTGACAAGACAGCATTCAGCATTATTGCCATTTTTCCTCCTTTTAAGAAAAAAAACTAATAGAACAAGACTCATGGAGGATCTACTAACAAGAAGATGATAAAACTATTCATTTTTTCCCCATCAAAGCTGGAAATGTCCAAGACCAGTGTTGTTCTAGTTACTGATGATACTTCACTCATGACTCTTCAAATCTCTGTGCAAAACTACAACTGAAATCTCAGGCTTTTATGCGGAACTTTCCTCCCTACCACAAGCCTTGTATTGCCTTGATTCCCTTTAGCTAGGAGGAGAGGCCCAAAACTGAACACTGCATTCAAGGAGCAGCTCCATCAGTGCCCTTCTAATTTTCTCCCTGCATAACTTCATGACAATCTCCGTAGGATTCAAGTTATCTAGGCTTTCAGGGTCATCAAGGTCCAGTGACAGGACGTTGCATCAGCTCCAAGGGAAGCAAAGCAACACAAACAAGAAGCAGAAAATTCTGCATAGCTCAGACAATATCACATCTTGGAGAAACGGTTTTATTTCCTGGTAGCATTGAACACAGAATTACAGCATTGGATATTCTTAAGTGCCATACATCATCATGCTCTTTCCCTTTTTAAGAGGTTTTACACATATAAAATACAGACCTATGAGGTTTAAAGAATTCTTCCAGTCCTAAAACCAGCATTCATTTTCATAGAACAACTCTGGACATACAAATAGTTGAACTTGCCTTCCTTTTACACACAACTGCCTATTGACTTTGATTATGGTATTAGTGTTGGTGTTAGTGTTGGGTTACAGGTTGGACTCAATGATCTCGGAGGTCCTTTCCAACCTTATGATACTGTGATACTGTGTGACTTAAGGGAATTCTTTTTCTTTGCAACTTTAAAATGTCTGTCTAAAGGCCTATATCAATACAGATTTATCTAATAACTTGACATGAGAACTCAGTTCTTCGCTGTCCCTTGTAAATATTTTCAGCTATTTCTAACCTAATAAAGCACATTATTCCAGTTTCCAAGCTTCAACATTAGTGACAGATGTATACACTAAAAAAGCTCAAACCCCCAAGTTAATTATTCCCAATACGTCTTATCAGAGCAGCACAAGTTCTGCCAGTTGTCACGTCACTAAAAAAAAAAAATGCACAGCATTACAAATTTTCTATCTCAACTGCCGCATCCTCAAATCAACCGAAAACCCCACAACTGTTTAAAATTTAGATACTCTTTAATGATTAAAAAAAAAAATTGCCATTAGATTTCTCTGCATAAGACTTCCGGTTTTAAGTATTCTGCATTGTTGTTTTTCTTAGTTACAGCTGTGTGCTTCTGTTAGCACTAGTGAGGATTAAGAGATGAAAAAGACCCTAAATTTGGCTAATGATGCTACTCTGCTGGGAGAAAATACTGAACTATCATAGAGACTGACTAATCTTCAAATAACTGAACAATTACCTAATTTATTCCTTTTCTAAAACACGATGAGGAGATTTGACAAGCCCATTTTGTTAATGGATTAGTCTAAAAAGCCTGACAAAATACACTGCAGGAAGAGAAGGAACCAGGAACTCTGACACAATGAGATGTCTCAGTGGAACAGTGAGTGTTTCAAGATAGGCTTTGCTGATACCTACTCTTTCACAAAACCTTGTAAAGAAGCTGATTTTTTGTTGCCAAATTAAGGTGAAAGATTTGATGCTGTATTTCCAGAACTCAAGCTAAAAAGGCTGACTTCATCCGCAGGCTTCCTTAGTTCAGAAATCCACCTAGCTCTCTGCTACTCAGCAGCTAACCCAGCTGCATTAAACCTCTTAATCCAAGTACAGCATGGAAGTTGCCCCATTATCTCCATTTCTTCACCCAGTTAGGCGCTGTAGATACTGAGCTTATCCTAAAGTTATGGCACTTGAGACAGACACCAAAATAACATAATTTCCCTAGATGGTAAACAACAAGTGTTGACGTCTCTTCAGGTGTAGCTTCCACAGGGAGCAAGAAGAGCATTCTTGTTTTAAGATTGCCTGAAAATTGGTTTCTCCAGAGAGATGAAAAATGACTCTCAGCTCTCTCCAGCAAAAGAAGGGAACCAAACCCGGATCTACACGCATTCTCATCACTGTGTGTTAAAGTCTGAGAGAAAAATGCTGAGGGGGAAAAAAAAAAACAAAAAAACACCACTACAGCTCCATTACAGAAAGGACATTAAAATATGGCTTCAGTATCACTGTCAATGAAAGCTGTCTATATCTCCCCTCAGCTTGGCTTCTTAAGGATAGAGTGAAGGAATCACATTTTGAACAGCAGGGGTTTTATTCAGCTGCTTCCTTGCAGGCCCATTTACTCTGTCCTTAAGTTTAAGTCGGCTGTAAGTAAGCGTAAGATTGAGACACCTGGGTTCTGGATCATTCTGCAGTTGTCCTAAGTGTAAAGTGTTGAAAAGCTCAGCACTTCTAACATCCGGGCCTCTTTTCAGACCTAGCCTAAAGCAAATCAAGTCAAACCACAAACTCACAAATCCTAAAGATGGTTTTTTATGACTTTATCAGAGTCAAGACTCTACCCCAGTGATCCAAGCTGGTAAAAACCCATGAACAGGTTTCTAAGCTGACTTTTGTACCATGAAATCCCAAGACAAGTCCTAGACTAGAAATTCAACTAGAGGAATATTTAAACAATTCTATTCAGTGTCCCTACTTATGTGCTGAGATTTTGGGTCCATAAAAAAACAAAACAAAACACACAAGCAAAATCACACGCTGCTTCTAGTAGCCCTTTTACAGAGAAGCTCATGAGTTGTTGATACTATTCCAGGGGGATTAACAAGGGTGGCATTACATTAATTAATGTATCCTTTTATCACAGCTAACTACAGCCAAGATTTATAGAGCTTGGATGCAGAATAAGGAAAGACTTAAAGAGAAAAAAAATTAAGACAGAAAATTCCATGGAAATTAGAGACCTGACATGGCTAAAAAAGAAATTGATGGTTTAATACCTTGGCGGAGGGGGGGTGGAGAAGACAGACTCTCTAGTTTTTTAAAGCATCCTTTTTCAACACATTTCCTTTTTTCAGAAGTTGTGAAGATATTTTTTCAAGGCATGTTTTTAAACTGTTAAAAAAATTCTGAAAACAATCTAAAATTACTATGTCTAAAGTCAGGAAGCTTCATAGACAAGAATTCTTTCCAAATACTGCACTGAATCATCTCTACTTCTTCATTGAAAAATTCCATGTTGTTAATAGCTGTTAATCACAACTTCATCAGTATGCAAGGTACCTTCTATTGTGTGCATGCTGATTACAGGTAATTTGGCAGCTGTTATGTGTTAGCTGTTTCAGCAATGTAGAATATATAATAACAGCTTTACTTTCTGAATTTTTATTTAGTCACGAATCTCTCCCTACAAACATTCAGTTCAGGTGAAAGTAAGTCATGATGCTCTGGTATTAACAGGAAAGAGCAGATGCACGGCATGTTTTACAAGTAAATAAGATGAAGTAATCTGAGTCATCTGACTAAAAGTCAGTCTTGAGGGCTGAAATTGGGCATTTTTAAAGACGGTTGTAAGTCATAGCCACTGGAAACCACAATTCTGCAGTCCATTTAATGTTAACTGTACGAGATAAACCCACAAGGTACCTAAAAGGAGAAAGAAGGTACCTGCAATAATTATTTTATTCTTGCAAAGAAACTAGTAATCAAAACATAGAGCAGGAAAAAGAAAACAATGCAAACAAACAATAACGTATGGCTTTCCCTGAATCTGCTTATCAAGTAGCAAAACGCAGGACACTTGTTGTTTTACAATTTGCGTTGTTAAACATACCTTTCCTGTGTATATAAACACTTTCTAATTGAAACTAGCATTCTAGCTTTGGTCTATGTGAAAAATAAAATTTGCTATTTTCTTATTGGTTCATATTTCATTCATTAAAAAAAGGATTTGAAACATACTCGACTTCATTCACTATAGACACTTAGTTTTGAAAGGATATTTCGCCTTTATGATTGTGAGATTATAAAACAATAGTTTTGTATGAGCTCTGTATACGAGCAAGACATTGAGTGGAGCAGGTGAGTCTTGGGGAAAAAAGTAAACTGAATGAGACTAGTTTGCTTTTTAAGTACTTCAAAAGACATTATTAAATGAGGTGCTGAAGGTCACACTTATAAATACCATTGCATTCTCAATAAAAAGTGCCAGGTTTTCAAACTGCATGCCCTAAAGCAGCCTGTGATTATCCTTATTTTTTTTATAATCCCTGTCAAAGTCAAACTTAGTTTTAAAGAGATTTTTCATGAAACAGCCGCTAATTATAACAGAAAGACACAATGTCTTGCTTCTGTAAATTTAAGTTCTGTTTGAAAGCGTTAGTGCTTTCCTTAAGTTGCAGAGCAAGTTTAAAGAGAACAATAGTCTCTAAAAATAAACATAATATATAACAGTCTCCCAGGCAATGTCAAATGCAATGGAAAGAGAGTGATGAGGGTTCTCCAACATGAGTTCTAATGAACCTTTTTTCTCTCTTGTGTCAGTGCAAGTATCATTTATTTTTAAAGCAATCAGTCACACCTTTCTATTAGAATGATGGCCTCTTGACTGATTTTGCCGAAGCACAGAACAATAAGGAATGGTAATATTCCCAAGCTGGGAGTTAGTAATGAACAAAATTTGAAGTCAGCTAAAATGAAGCACTGTATAAACTTAGCTGTAAAGTATATGGGATATAAGTCTTCAGACTACAGGACGTAAGCCAACTACTAACTGACAAGGATTAGGAAGAAATTTTCCCTCTGGGGATGTTACTCCATGATTATCTATCACAAGAACTGGGGCGGCGGTGGTGGGGGGAGGGTGGAGGGGGTGGAATCCTCTATGCATCCTCTTACCAGCCAGGGCTGGAGAGGCCTAATGAAATTGATACAAAAAATGAATCACCCAACACAGAACTTCATATTTTGTAAAGATACTGTGATTATTCATTGTAATTAAAGTGAAAAGGGCAAATATTACAAACAAAATCTAACCTCTATATTAAGTAAGAGGAATTTTTACCTATTTCCTAAAAATGCCCAGATTTTTAAGGTGACTCTTCATAACAAGTGGGGAATTTTCCTTGGGAAACCACTACTCAGAGGCATTTTAATATACAGGCATATTGCTAAGCTATCTGAAGAATCTCAACCAGATCAGAAACTTACCTAAGTGAGAAACAGAAGCATAGGGGTCAACTAGAGCATCTTTCCTAATTACCAAATCCTTTTCCTCTAGATACGATCCTCCATTATTAAATGCCTTATCTTTACAGTTCCCTGATGACTGCATGTGTAATCGATTACCACACCCTAGAAGGTGTTTGAAAATAGCTGCTTTTGCAGGAATGAGACCAAATCACAGGTTGTAACAGCTCAGGGCCTGGTCTAAAAAATTTGATAAAATGACAGAATTGTGCCCTTGAATAAATTAAGCCAAAGCTCCCATACTGACAAAATACACTTGAAGACATCACTGAAGACAGAGGCATCCAACAAAGTCTGTTGTCACAACAAATTTTCCTGGTGCATATGAAAAATTCCTATGCATCGCTCTATCATGGTTTCAAGCACAATTTTAACTTTATACAATTCACTGCTGTAAAGAAAATCTAATCATATGTGATCTTTCTAGACATCACAGGTTTACTGGCCACTAGAGTGAGGCCTGGTACCAACCTATGGAATTTGACTGGGAGAGGGGGGTAATTAAGTGACAACAGGACAGTGGTTGTACCTCAGACGAATTTTTTTACCCTCTTTTCAGCTAAGAGCATTTGAACTGAAACAGAAAAAATCCAAGACAGACAGAGAGGAAAGCTAAATCAGGACTTTGCCTTGAAAAACGCGCGTGGTAAACTATCAGAGCTGCTAAAAGATGACAAACAACCAGATTTCTCATCCTTGCTCCCACTATTATTCTGTTCCACAGAAAGAAACCACAAGTAAATTTGGTGGCAAAATTCAAATTTTTTTTTTTCTTCGTATTTGTTTGGCTGTTTAGAAGGAAAAGGGAAATGGACAGTTTTTCCATAACAGAGCTAGTTCAGATCAATTGCCCGGGAAACCTGAAGTTTTTATCTAAAACACAAAAATACTTAAATGTGTCACTAACCTGGGTGAAAAACCTCTCTAACTTTTGTGTCAGAAAAAATTCTTCATTTTCCTCTCAAGGAGAACAGTACAAGAATCACACCACACAGCTGGAGGCTTAAGATAATCACAACTATCTTTTATCCAAGGAGAAAAAAAAAAAAACTTAAGTAGCCAGCTCTCTGCAGCATCTACCCAGAGGCCAAAGAGCCTTCAAGAAATGATTGTACGGTAAAGCTGAGCAGTTACATCAGTCATACAATAATTATTAGTGATCTGGTTCTTTTGCGTCACACTCTTCATCTGCAATTGAAAACTGCTTTCCAGAGGAAGATTTCCTAGCTACATCTTAAAAATAAGGGACGCTAATCCCAGAGAGATGAAGTGACAAGCTAGACACCACAAATGGAGGGACTGAAGACTCAGGAGTAGAGCCTTAATCACCTAGGGATGGACCAGTACTTGGTCACTCACACCACTTTCCCCACAAGAAATAGATTTGATATTTGGACAAAGTAACATGTCTTATGCCAAATTAGCTTCTCAGGAAGAATACTACTTATTGTTATTTCAATACATTTAAACAAATGGAAGTACCTACAGATATTGCATGTCAGTCTTTAACCATTCTGCAATGTAGTTTATATTTTTCCAACACAGTTTTCTACTATTAATTTTTATGGAAAAGAACTATGAGCAAATACAACTTGGTAAGGTGTTGGCAAGTCTTGATCTGGTAAAATCTCTGTTTCAATTTTCTGTTACACAATTGTGTGTTGCCACATTCTCTAACCTTTGAAATAAGCAGGGCTTTTCATACTACATAATATTTTCCTTTGAGAATGAGTACAACATGAACACAATAATTGGTTTCTTTATACCTGTAGGCTATTTAGTCACAATATGAGAATTTTTTAATATATACACTAAAAAAAAGTGTACTGCTATAAAAATTACTACTTTTCCTATCTCCTTGAAACTCTAAACCATCCTTGTTTAAGGTTCAAATCAAATTCATAAACCAGCCAGAGCTCACTCAAATTTTGCTTGGAAAAATTAGGTCCCTGAAACCACTTCTAAGAAAGGCTGCTGTCCCGATAAATTTGAAAAACCTCCATGCACAAGTTACAGTGAATATGATGTCTAAATTCCATGTAAAACTCATTAATTATATCATATGTTAACTACTGATTTTTTTCAAGATGCATCCCTTTTTCTGCTTATCTTGGATTTATTTTCAAAAATGATATTTTTACAAAGTTATGTAATTATTTTTGATACATTCCTATATTTTGTTTTCTCTTTCAAACTGGGAGGTTTGGGGTTCACACTTTTCATTCTATTTCCTTATAAAGTGTCAAATAAAATCTTGACATTGAGGATTAATTATGTCAGGGTGAAAACCATGTATGTAGGACTGTTAGCACATATTAGGTCAAAACTACAGGTTTTTAAGTCTTCATGAATATGGCTTTACTGACAAAATGCCTTTCAAAAACCGTTATACTGTTAGATTAATGTTGCTTGATGTTATTTTTAAATTTATAAGAGCTAATATTTTTTTAAACTATTATTAGGTTAATTCCCATACTAACTGATTTCTTTTATCCACAGCAAAACTCAAAGTAATCAGTGGTTCAAACTTCTCCCTCAGCTGCTACTTTGAAATATCACTTGTAGGGATGAGAAAATCGTTTGCGGTCAACGCCTTCCAAGCCTTGCCCTCCTGACAGATTTTCTTCAGATGACTCTCATGTTGCCTAGGGTTTGGTAATAGCTATTATTGCTAGGGCACTTCATAGTGTACACCAGTGTTCAAAACGTATTTTGAAAACAGCAGGGAGAATGAAGATTTGAGAGGTTGCTTGGAGCACAAAAGAGGACATGAAAGAAGATACAAAGGTTGTTGCTGGAAACAAGTCAAAAGAAACTGCCTGACAGATGGCATCCCAGAAAGGAAGGACTCTATGGTAAGATTCAGATATGAAAGAGAAAGTCAGTCCAGATGGTGACTGACAGCACTGATTACAAAACTCAGTTCCCACTGAAGGCAATGGGAGCTTTACTCCTATAATGAGGAAGATGGCAATGAAGTCTATTTTTTTAAAATCCTATAATTTTTGCTATGAAATACTCTGCAGGAACTTGTATAATTCTAAAACTCAAATCCTGACACCTGGTCAACAGTATAGTTGACAGTATCATACCATAACTTGTATATAAAAGGTAGGACTACATAGCAGGCATGTATTTAAGAAAGAGAGAAATAAAACAAATTTCTATGTTATACGTAAAATGCAGTGCAGAAACAGGTTCTAGCCAACAAGTGTGTCCTGGTTTCAACTGGGATAGAGTAAATGTTCTCCCTAATAGCTGCTGTATTTTGGATTTAGTATGAGAATAATATTGATAACATTGTTTTAGTTGTCACCAGGTAATATGTATGCCCATCTAGGACAGAGTCAATTTTCTTCACAGGCAGCTGCTGGTATTTTTAGATTTAATATGATAAGAATGTTGATAATACACTGATGTTTTTAGTTGACCTTAAGAAACCATGGCAGGGAGGTTGGACTAGATAATCTTCAAGGTCCCTTTCAGCCCAACCCATTCTATAATTCTAAAAATAAATTCCAAGAGAGTTCTTTAAAAATACCTTCTCCATCTTACGTGTACTTCTTGCATTACCAACTTCACATTATGCTATTTACTCAAAAAAAAAAAAAAGGAAAAAGAGAGATGAGCTTTTATCTTCACCATTTACTGTCAGCAAACTCTTAAGTGGTGTTCTGATAAGTACCTGGCAAATCTGTGACCAGCACACTGTATAGAATCCTAGCCTGTAGAATCTCAATGAATAAGTTTACCTGAAAGTAACCTCTATTGAAGGGGGGAGGGAGGGGGGCAGCAAGACATTTTCTTCATTCCTAGATGGTTAAGAAACACAATTCCTGTGGTAGATTCTATTCATACTGAAATCCAAAATACAGCCATGATATCAAAGAAAGTCCAGTATCAGGCAAATGGGAACCATTTGGAAATAGTAGAACATCTCATTTGTATCTATACATACTCAAACGTTCAGCTTACAGGGGAATGAATGTACACATCTGCAGATATTCCACAGAGTACTTTAAATATTTTAAGGCCATAACCTCCTCTTTATATGCAATTTATCAATGTAGGCAAATATTTCATTCCAGTATTAAAAAAAACCCTGAAATGGAAATCACACACACCCCCCAAGCTGTTCCAAATACACTGACACAATACCACCATCTCAGAATTAAGATGTTCCTTATGACATTGTGTCATAATCAACACATCCCTGTTTTATCCTGAGGAGGAAAAATGTAACACCGTTGAAAAGAGAGAAATTGATAATGTTTTGCATAAAAATTAAAAGCAAAGTACGTAGAAGTCTCTGGGATCCCATTGCTTGCACATAACAGAGGACAGAGATGACAGGGATCAGCGCTCTTATAAATATCAACTGAAGTTTAGATTCTTTAAATCATCTTTAGTGTCCCTCAAATATTAACTCATACACCAAGACATGTTTATAATAGGAAAATGCATATTTTTACAGGTGTGTGTTATCTCCATGTGCCACGCCTCAAATTAATTGGAGAGCTGCAATGTTAAACCTGTCTGGCATTCATTCCTTCCGGCTTACTGGAACACTCTCCAGCATCAAGTAACTCAATCAAAATCTTCTCCTGTTCCATAACTTGATTTTGTATCAGCACTACTATTGATGACAGTAATTTACAAATTATTAGTTTAAGAATGACTTACAAAAGTCCTATTAAAAGGTCCATCTAGGTAACTACTTGTTTCTGACCGTGATCAACAGCAAATCCTAAAGAAAGATATAATCTTTCAACAATCCCATGCAGAGCTATAGACAGGGGACAGACTGGCTGGAGAGTAGTCAGGCAGAAAAGGACCTGGGAGTGCTGGTGGACAGGAAGCTCAACATGAGCCAGCAGTGTGCCCAGGCGGCCAAGAACGCCAATGGCATCCTGGCCTGCATCAGGAATAGTGTAGTGAGCAGGACCAGAGAAGTTATCGTCCCCCTGTACTCGGCACTGGTCAGGCCTCACCTTGAATATTGTGTACAGTTCTGGGCCCCCCAGTTTGGGAAAGATGTCAGGATACTGGAATGTGTTCAGAGGAGGGCAACGAAGATGGTGAGGGGGGTGGAGCACAAGCCCTATGAGGAGCGACTGAGGGAATTGGGGCTGTTTAGCCTGGAGAAGAGGAGGCTCAGGGGAGACCTCATTGCTCTCTATAACTACCTAAAAGGAGGTTGTAGTCAGGCAGGGGTTGGTCTCTTCTCTCAGGTGACCAGCGGCAGAACCAGAGGGCATGGACTTAAGCTTCGTCAGGGAAAGTTTAGACTTGATATGAGGAAAAAATTCTTCACTGAAAGGGTGATTGGCCATTGGAATGGGCTGCCCAGGGAGGTGGTGGAGTCACCGACCCTGGAGGTGTTTGAAGGGAGACTGGATGAGGCACTGAGTGCCATGGTTTAGATGATGGTTGGTGTTAGTGTTGGTGTTAGTGTTAGGTTATAGGTTGGACTTGATGATCTCAGAGGTCCTTTCCAACCTTGTGATACTGTGATACTGTGATATAAATGGCAAACAAAACATTTTCCTTCCCTACATACCCTTCCAGCCTCCAGAAACTGGTGGTTCAAGGACTTTGCAAGCCAGAGTTGCTGTCTTTAGCCCTAATGGATTTTTCTCCCATGAACGTATTCAATAGTTTCTTGGAGCCATATAAGCTTTTAATATCCACAGAAAGCTCCACAGCTTAATAACCTATTGTACAAAGGCCTGTACCTGTCATTTGTTTTGAACCTGGTACAGTATTTTATTTGATGCTATTATTTCTATTGAAAGAGACAGTGAATAAAGTGATCCCTGCATATCTTTTCCACGTTACTCTCTCCTCAGATACCTCTATTGGATTCTCAGTCCTCTCATCCATCACTCAACAATGAAGCCTTTAATTAATTCAGTCACCCTTGATAGGTATCTCTTCCACCCCATCTGTGATGACTTCAATTGCACAAGAATTGTACACAGTATTCCAGTACACAATTAATTTACACAGTAGTCATAACAATGTTATCCCTTCAAAATGAAAGCTAACATTTTCATAAAACTAATATAGGAATCAAGAGCTCCTGCCTGAATAGCAATTACTATGTCAAATGTTATTGCTGTGTGTGCAAAACCAGGATTATTTACTTCCCCATATACATTAAAAAAAAAAGAAATTTATGTGGAGAGATCTTTAGCTATAGCAGTAAAATTCTGCCTGTACTGTAACCCAAATTTCCAGTTTCTTATTTTCCCTCTTTTTCATTATATAGACTCTGTCCATTATAATGAATCTTCCGACCACTGGCTATTGATCCTTTAGATCATTGGTTTATGACCCTATTTCTTAGACATGGATAACCTTAGTTTTCAAGCACCTTGGAAGCACCTCAAACTAATATTGACCCCAAAACATAAAACTGCTTTTCTTTTCCTTCCCACGATTCTTCTGAAGCAATTAGAATGAATCTTTCTGATCTGGTTTTACATTTTGTCTCTCCTCTTAAGTGGCTTCACATTCAAGATCGCTGTTGACTTCTTGAACATCTCAGTCACTGGTAAATCACTGTTCTACATAAGGTAGGAGTTTAAGTTTTAAACGCTGTTTTTACTCCCCTTAGTTTAATAGTCCTTTAAAATAGTTGAAAACATTGTTCTGAGGAAGTGCACGTTCTCTTTATTTTGAGCAAGTTTCTACAAGCTCTGTGTAGGTGCACTTAAAAGGCCATGACAGGACTCAGTTTTAGCTCCTCTTCTGGAAGACCAATTTAACAAAAAACTAAAACCACAGCCTAAAGTTACTGATGAAACTTAACAAGTTACTCAGGCTTCCTAAGCACTACCAAATCTGTGAAGTGCAATGTCTTTGAAGGGTGGGTAATGCCAATTTTACTGCATTACTGGATTTTATTACTTGAGCTGATTTGGGTTTTTTTTTTTTAGATTTGTAGCGTAAGCTGCCCATAATGTTAGGATCTGGTGGAGAAACTACAGTACAGCTTTTCACAGAAAAGCAGACTAAATTAAAACATACAGACGTACCTAGGATGTGAACACACTCCTGCATTTTCAAAAATATGCAATAAATCCTCACTCCAGCTCAATTCTGAAGCAGAACACAGCAATTAACACTTCCCACATCCAAAAGGGAAATGAAATATAAAGTTACCTGCACTAAGGATGTGAATTCTACAATAAAAAAATAAAATGCGCTACTTTCACAATTAAAATTTGGGGAATTAATCTCTATTACAGACTTCTACTACCCTGTACCAAAAATAACAGCGATTTCCCACTCATATTCCAAAGCTGGGCATCAAACACACTTCCTCCTTATAATTTTCAACCTGATGTACTTCACAGACCACCTGTTTGTGTCCACAGTGTCATGGGAGAACTGAGACCTCTAAGGCCCCTGTCTCCACCTGCACTGCTGCTCCTGGGACATCCTCCATGAAGCCTATCTGACTACTGATATGAAAAGCACCACGAAGTATCAGGAAGCACAGTAGGCAGCACTACCAAGAATCTCCCCTTGGTTTTCAGTAGGAGCTCAAAGAGCATCTCCAAGTTACCAGTTCCCACATCAAAATATCCCAAGTTACTCAGTCCTTTCAACTTCCAGGCTGCAAAGGAAGAGACTGTTCTGTCTGAGTGATCAATCTACGTGTGTAGTAGCATGGATGTTAAGTTGCGGGGACAGAGAAGGGGCGAGTGCAAACACCTAACATACCATAAACAGTACCCACACATCACTGGGTTTTCACTTTGTATCACAAAGGCAAGCCTGCTTTTTCAGAGAACTAGTACAAAAAGGTGACCATGTGTACAACAGAAGAAAACAAGCTTATAGAGTCTTTCAAGAAGGAGCCTCTGTTCACAGTATCACAGTATCGTAAGGTTGGAAAGGACCTCTGAGATCATCAAGTCCAACCTATAACCCAACACTAACACCAACACTAACACCAACCCATCATCTAAACCATGGCATTCAGTGCCTCATCCAGTCTCCCCTTAAACACTTCCAGGGTCTGTGACTCCACCACCTCCCTGGGCAGCGCATTCCAATGGTCAATCACCCTTCCAGTGAAGAACTTTTTCCTAACTACATTAAAATATGAAGCATGCTTTACTCACAGAATTTCAATTCACTACAACATTAAAAGCCCACAGGTCATGTCAGTACGACATAGTTAACGTAAAGAGCTTACTGCAATCAAAATAAAATATTCCTCACTGGCAGTACTTTAATAATTGACCTAGCCTAGGGTCAGTTTAAAACAGTTTAAATGCATCATTAATTCAGGGTATTCCAAAGCAGCTTTACTAATATGCTATAATAAATTAGACCAGAGAAGCAAGGTTGCAGTTAGTATGCATTAAAAGAAAAATAATATAACAATATATGCCAGAGATTCAGATTAGAGCAACATGAAAGAAAAGGCATACGAAACACGATAGTCAACTTGTCTTTCACGTCCAAGAAATACATTGATGGGACATATTTTCCTTACTTTTCTGCTGGCTGTACATCTTCCTTTCTTTCATGTTTCCTTCCCGTCACTTCTATCCTAACATTCTGGCAGCTTCTAATTCCCCATTATAACTAAAAGAGACTAGCTGGTCTCTCTAACAACCAGATCAATAAATTTGAGGTCGATCTGCAATATGAAGAAGGGTCAGTCATTGTATTATTTTAGATCACATATCAGGAGAGAAGCAAGCTAGCGGAGTAAATTGTAAAGATGGCAGCCTTGGGCGAGTATTTTTCTAACAAACTTGTGTATGGTCTCCTAAAGAAATCTATATGAGAGTCCACTGCCCAAAGAGTGGAAACGGCTAATGGGAAAGACTGGAAAGAAATAAGGGCACAAATGAAATGAGCCAACATCTTTATTGCCTACATATTTCAAGACTTAGAAGCAAACAGGAAAAAAGGTTCAGCAGATCATCTAAAGTTATCACTGTTCAAACAAAAACCATAAAGGCAGCCCACATACAATCTGTGCATAAAGAGGGAGGGGAGACAAAACCAAACCAAGAATCCACATTTGTTAAAAAAAAAAAAATAAAATAGAAAATGTCAAAGACACTGTAAAGTGTACTGAATTTCTACTCATAAACATACACTTTCCCATGAATTTGCATGGTGTCTTTCACAAAATTGTTCCATTCAGTGTAAGACTGTTAGGTCATGTTCCAGTGCTGTAGGAGCAAAGATGGTCATAAGCTCCTGCCCATAAGCAAACAATTCAGTGAGATTTTAATCTTCTAAATCACAGAATAAATGTGACTAGAACACAAGAAAAAGTAAGTTTTTCCAAGACCTCTTGTCTGAAGGGGTTACAATGTGCATGGGCAATAAATACGTGTGTCCTGGGCTTGATCTCCTGTGTTTGCTTGCCATGTACATTCATTCCAGATGCAGAAGTAGGCTGCTGCTTAGCATGATGCCACCTCCAGTTCTCTTCTCCCAGTATAAAACACCAATATTTTTCATAGCTTCTGAAGGAGATATTTGTTGCGTATCTTCTCTCAGACCACTATGTAGATCAAGAAGCAATAAAGATCAAAATAATACGTGACCATCATATTCAGATCTCCATATACTTCAAGAAATTCCCTTTACTTCACTATCACTGGAAATTACATCAAGGATGCCCTTATGCTGAAAAATATTTAATCTGATATGAAACGTAGATTAAATATACTGCAGGAATATTTTGCTGTGAGGCTTTTGCATATCATTTCTGAGTTTTCTGATAACTTTCACAGGCACTACAAGTCCTTTTTGTGTCCGTGTACGCTGTGTCTCTAATAATTTTGTAACTTTAGCTAAGAATTCATTACTGAATGTCATAGAAGTTCTGGATTTATATTTTTACACTGGTTTTATATTTGCAAAATTTGATCAGCAATTTGACTGTCGCTTTAGTTTATGTTGAGCATTCCTGGAAAAACAACAACCATTCAAGCCCGTCATTCATTCTGTATCCATATCAAATGCAACTTAAAAAGCAGTCATTTTTCAGAGCCTTAAAAATAGCAATACATTTCTTGTAAAATGGCATTAATGCGTCTTTTTCATGTACTCCTCATGCTAATGTGAAACTACCACTCTGTGGAAAAAGCGATGTAAAAAACTTCCAGCACTCAAGCAATGCTATATAATAATTTACCCAACAATCAAATAAGGTCTCAAAACATTGAAGAAACCAAAATGTGTTTTTACCCCGAAAAAAAGCAAACAAAAAAAGGAGAAAAAGAAGCAACAGACAAAGGTGTGCTGCTATGTTGAAAATAAGAGGGCTGTCTCCATTAAAAGACCACAGAAGGTATTTTGTCTTTCATATAAAAAAAAAATACTTACATAAGTGAACTTTACATTAAACCATGTATTACACTTTGTGTAAGACAGATGATTCAGAGCTGGTAAACTACTGGAGGATACTGCTTCAGCACAAGATTTGGTACAATTTACAGGCTCTTCTGAAGTTATCTAGGTCTGGCTAACTATTGTTGAATTTGCGGAGGCTTTGCCAGGGACTAGTAAAATTTTGCCAAGGGTATAGTTAATCTGTACAGAAAAAGAGATTTCTCTTGCCAGTATCTGTTGGAGCTAACTGTCTTAGGTGGGAATATCTCAAACCCTCCAAACATATGTGCACTTGTTTGACATAAAACACATAAAGGTTCAGCAACATTACCCAAATGTTACATTACAAGCATAACCTTTTGCCCATGGATTGCATGACAAAACAGAAAGACAAACTGTTACAGATCATCTTTTTAGCTTGTCCTAAAAATTTGTTTGCATTCTCCTGCTACTTAATTTATAGAAAACTATTTTCAGAGAGCAACAATAAGTAAACAGGCTAGAATTTCTAAACAAACTCATCTGTTATTCTATTTTAAGTACAACTATGAAAAATTATGCTGCTTTAAACAAATGAGCACCTTAAGTTACTCTGATAAATCTGCACTTACACACTTCAGTGAGCAATCCAATTTCTAAAGCACCCTGTATTAACACTGGTGTCCTAACCAAATTCTAGTTCGGATAATTACTCTGCCTAGCTAAAGCTCTTAGCAGTATCACATCCTGTCATAAACTGCCGTACAGCACAGAAGTAAACTGTTAAATCACCACTGCATCTTAAGCAGAGAATCAATGGTTTATCGCTGATCAATGAAACATTTAAGCTGTACAGGACAGATTTTTCTAGTCTACTATGTCCAATTTGCACTGTAAATTTAGTATTAAAAAAAGCAACTGAAAAGCATAAGGAATTGCACTGGGTATGGTTAACTCTTAGCTGGCACAAACATGACAGAAGTTTCAGAGCACTGCACATTGACAGCAGTGTCAGATGTTACCTAGCCCCAAACTCCTCGCTGCAACTCTCACAGGGCTTACTCTCAGGTGGCTCTGAAGAAGGCATGCAAATATTTTTCAACTACTTCAGGGAAAAGTCTGGCAGATAGGCTTAAACTGTTGTGGAGGTGGTTTCAGATGACCTAGGGAAGCATCTGTCAAATGCGCTTGTGTCCTGTCACCAGAAATTTGGTTGAAAAATTTAGCCACTGGATAGTAACCAAAACATTTGGAGGTGACAAGGGGAAAGGGATGCTGTAGTCATCTGTTAAATCCACATTGGGCTATGAGAAAACCTCACGTTTCAGCTAGTGATTGCTTCCAAAAGTGAGGGTAGAGGCCTTCAATAAACAGGATCTGGCCAGGAAAAAGAGGGGATAGGAAATTCCTTCAGTAGGATCGACCAAGAGATCTTAAAAGAGTAGTGTAAGATAACATTGCCCTCATGGAGCCTTGAACCTTGTAGAA
Source organism: Tapera naevia (assembly GCA_033556795.1). NCBI lineage: Eukaryota > Metazoa > Chordata > Aves > Cuculiformes > Neomorphidae > Tapera > Tapera naevia. The sequence continues at coordinate 6,284,489 of JAUMJJ010000172.1, read as the reverse complement.
ACACCCAGAACACAGTGGGATATTTTAGCCTGTCTATTTCTTACGATAGCTGCACATACACCTCATTATTTGTATTCCTACAACTCTGAATATATTGCTATTAGTTTGGTGATTAAATAACTGACTTGAATCACCAGGTATTTGCATAGACTTGGAGTCACGTCATCTTCTCTATGAAAAAAGATGTGTGGAAATCATGGAAATGAAGGTGAAGAATTTGAAAGAGAAGCATGAAATTCTGTTCAATCCCTGCAATAGATTTTCTTTCTCTCCTTCACCTCTTAAGCAAACCTCCTCAAGCAGGTCTCTTCTATAGCACTGTTCCATAAAGAAGAGGGAAAGGACTTCTCTATCAGTGACATATTTTGAGAAAGATTACCCAGCCAAGCCATGAATTTCACCCAGTGAAATTCCTCCAAACGTGACAATTGTCAAAACCAGTTTGAAACCAATGAATCACAATGGAGCTTGACCTTAAAAAACAGTTTACACTGGAATTCTCAGAAATGAGCTGGTACAGCAGGTTGACATCTCCTAATAAAGCCTTTTCACATTTTAAAGAAACATTAAAAAAACAGGACTGCTATTTCTTTCAGTCAGCATAATTTGGTCTCTTTACATTCAGGAACATTTACAATATAAGTAGGATTTTTAGGTTGGGATTCCTGAGATGCACTGTATTTAACTTGTCAACCTCTCATTTAATTTTTTTTTCAGCCTTACTTAAAGTAACCAAATATGTTTGCTCCCGGCCCCAATCTATCAAAATAGTTAGCATACACTCAGTTTTGCTGAAGTCAATTGCTATAAAAGTGCACACCAGCATATTGCTAGACAAAGACCATAAGTTACCTGTCTAAGCATTCAACACAAAAAAAAAAAAGAAAAAAGCTGAATTGTTCTTTGTTCCATATGTGAACAGTTATCTGCCTACACACATGGCTGCATCTCCACCAAATGGCACACACAGTGGCACAGTGCAGTCATACAGTCTGGCTCCCAACAGGGATGCACCTACAGTTACCACTGGGATTCTCCAGACCCTGCACAGGGAGAAGAGGAACTATAAGAAAGAAGTGAGCATCAAGTCCCAGTGAGAGGTCAAAATACAGCTTGGAATTCCCCTCAATCAGTGAGCAATCCTACATCCCACTCCTTCTATAAGGTTAAAGAGTCCCCCTCATCACACTGCTCTTTCTGCAGGTCCTAACGTTGGCATGCACAGAGGTTTCTTGCCCTTGTGTTAGATTTGGATAAATTTGAAACGACAGTGCTTAAAAAAAAGGTAACTACACACAATAATAATAGCCAAAATGCATTACAAACTCTGACTTAAATGGAAAAAAAACCTAAATATAGAAAATACTCCATTTTATCCCATAAGATATACTCTGTTTAGTAACATTTCTGAAAACTGATAGGCATTAAGTTAACCACAGGAGGGCTCCCTCTGGCATACTGAATATAACAGAAACATACTGTTAATTGCCAAAAATAATACTGTATCTTAAAAGTAACAGAGGTTTTAGGCCTCAAACTATATTTTCCTCAGTAAGTTCCAGTATATACAGGGGAATACAATTACACATGAACAATTCAGATAAGGAAGTGAATTACAGAAGTGTTAACTGCATGACTGTTAAATACCTAAACGGCAATCTCAGACAGCAAATTCACTGCATTTTAAGTCACTGCTCTCTGCTTTCCCGTGCCACATATAGAGGGCTTGGAGCTGAATTACCAGTACAACAATGAAGAGAGCTGCAGAATAAAAGAGAATTGAACACACCCAGTCCCAGCTGCTTCTCTGAAGAGAGAAACAAGAACTTGCTCAGAACAGCATGTGCACAGCAACAGAATCAAAAAAAGCACAGAAAGTGAAGCTTCATTTTATCAGTTATTTTTTACGGTTTGCCGTGCATTCGTACAAAACTGTACAAAGTAACGTCAGCCATAGCCAAGTAGTTGTGTTTGTAGACTTGGGCCTGTTTGCCACTCTATACTTTATTTACTGCTCTGTCAAAGAGAAACAAAACTCTTTTACCTCACAGGTTTGTATTGAAAGCAAAGGTAAGTAACCAAGACAGTGGAATTAAACACATTAAGTAACTGACTGTCCTGACAGTGCAATCAGGGGAAATAGGTGTCTATTTGTGCCCTAACCAAAGCATACTTAGCACAAGTTTTTTGTAGCTGTTAATACCAACTGCAAAACCAGGAGAAATACAGATAAGTGGAAAAAAGAAAAGAAAGTTTCACTTCCAAGATGCAGCTTTTATGCAGCTTCAGAAACAGAATTCGCAAAATCAAACTTTGTACTTCACTGGCATCAATAGTGAGTAAACAGCATTAACTGTCCAGGAACAATTATGATTATGAGAACCTGTATACTAAACAGTAGGAAACACTGCACTTTAAGGGATATTCGAATTTTCACCTCTTTCACAAACCTCCGAAAGCAACGAGTGTTTGCAAGACAGTTTTCAGGCTGACACCACTTCCTGGATTCAGGAGCCAAAGTCAGTATTTTCACAACCACCAGGCTTGGAAGGTGGATTTTGTGCCTGTTTGTCAATTACAATATACACCCAGGATTTGCATGAACAAAGTACTCCGTATTCTGAAGAGTTCATTTAAATGTACACCTCATATATCCCAGGAAAAAGACCTAATCATGGAGCTACCCAGACAGAAACAGAATTCACAGGACAAGGGAAAGAGAATGCGACTCCATTCCACGCTTCCCCTGACAGCATGGCTGTATTTTGGTCTGCTCTGGGTACCGCGTATGCACCAAAATAAGAGCCAACACCATTGAAAGCTCATGCCACAGAAGTTCCTAAACCAAGGCACTAAAGTAACATACCCCACTACGCCAAAGCACAAGCGAAATGAAACCAGAAATCTACCTTCTTTCCTTACTTTACACATCATAAAGAATTTCAGTAATAAGTATTACAGAGCACCAGTGACTACGAGATGCTGCTGTTCAATCCAATTTTAAGTGAGGGGATTTGACACCAAGAAGCAAGGAGATGGCAACTGAATGAAAAAAGTACCAAATGAATCTGAAATGCATTAGGGTTTACTTCACTAGACTGCTCTCCTTTCAGCTAACCACAATGTCACCTCTCAACTTTTCACTCAACACCTATATTAAGGACACTGGAAAGCTGCTGTAGGAAATTCATTTCTTTAACACAAAGTTATATTTCATATGTTGAAAGTATATTAACAGACAAGGATAAAGCCTTACTGTAGTCAAATAAAGTAGCACTAACCTAAAATAGCATCAGATAACCAGGTTTGGACTAGGATTACATCCTACTGGCTGTAGTGCATTGTTGCTTTTCCTCCACAGAAAACAAAACTGAAATTAAAAGTTTTATCAGCATAACTTAGTATTCAAATATCGTGGTCTTGTGATTTTGCCAAAAGAAAAGATCAGATAGGATACTTGTATCACATACATAATATTTTCTGTGACAAAAAAAAAAAACTAAGTTAAACTAACGATAAAAAAATGTAATCAAAACTCAAGGACACCATAATGTGTTAAGGAATTTATGAGAGTTTTTAAAGAAGTCTCTTATTCAATTTCTGTTATTCCCATAGCACAGCATGGAAGACTGGCTTAAAAATAATTACACCAGAAACTGATTATTTTTTTCTCCCTTCACGTGTGCTGTTTTATTGTCAAACTGTATTTTACAGAGAGCTTGTTGCTCCATGTAACTCAGAACTTTAATAACTGTACCTTTACCCTTGAAGTTCTGTCATGATAAACCAAAAGTAAGTAACAATTATCAAAATATAACAACAAAGTCTTTGAAGTTCACAAGTGAAAAACTTAGGAAAATATGATAGGTTAAAAAAAAAGTAAGTTTACGAAACACTTTAAAGTTAACAATGCTTATAAAATTCATGTACAGTGATCAAAATCAATAATGCTGTCTTAAATCAGGGTCATCAATACCATTTTCTCATCTTTTAACCTTTCCTGAAGAAGAGTTTCTCTGCTCAGAAATAATTTGTAGAAAAACAACAACAAAAAATCTTATGTAACTTATTACAGCTCTGTTTTAAAGAATAAAAAAGACAACATTTTCTCACATCATCATTTCCAGATATCACTAAAGAGCACAAGTGCCCTCTTCTAGGCACTGGGAAATACACAATCCCCAAAGACACTGTTCTACCATTGATAGAAACAGACTATTTTTGCATTGTAGACTGCTTTTGAACAGCTTCTCTGCTTACTGCTGTCAGGATATCAATGCCTCCTCCACCAGCCTGCTATCCCTCCTTCCCTCTGGTGCTACAGCAAGCAGTTTCTGTGGTAGGAGTGGCTGACAGAACCCTCATTCACGGGCAAGTTTGGGGACATCTGCCTGAACAGTGAATTGAAAAGTTTAGTTTTGAACTAGCCAGAAAAACTAAATTTCACCATGCCATCTTCTCAAAAACACCTGATTATCAATAAGATTATTTTAAATGTTATTAAAACAAGATGTCATGTTTATCAACATTACTGCCAACATCAGAATACCAGCAGACACATAACTGGTAAAACTACATCAGCCTACAGCTCAAAGTCACTGACAGCTCTGCCCCTCTTCCATGGTCATAATGGTCACAACACGCCACAACAGCCTGGCTGTTGTGTCTCAGGTGCTGACTCTAGATATATACCTATGTAGACTCATAAAACTTTAGAATACATGCAGAATACTGCTGCAGTTTTAATAGGACTGACCTTTAAACTTTTGTTAAGTTGCTTCAAGTACTGAGTAACTGAACACCTCAAGGGCAAAGAATGACTGTGCTCAGCGCTGAAATTCTTGCATCTCCTAACAACTTCACAGGGAAAAAAAAAAAGTTGTATTTCTACTATACTATTCCGCTGTTTCTAATGTAGTCTTTTCTAATACGACCTCATTTTTTGTGTAGTCTCTAAGAACTACACTGACCATCTTCTTACATTTTCCTTAATATATGAGTTGAACTCAGAACTTGTTATTTCAACCACTGTTCCTTGTATGCTTATGCATATTATACCCAAAATGCAAAGACACAAGTACCATAATTGCATTACTTACCTCTGCTTCAACCTGCAATCCTCATAGGGCAATGACATTGCCAACATGACTTCAATTCTGACTGTGATAGTGGAATTATATTAGAGTCAGCTGCAAGGTTCAAAGTTTCATTGCTCATTTTTAATTGTTTTCCCATTAAACAGTCCCATTACTGTTCAATTAGTATTCATGTGGGGAGAAGAGAAAGAGAAGGAAGCTGGTTAAAAGCCTCTTTCAGAAAACTTAGTATTTAAAATTTGCTGGGGTCTCATTAGCATGTCTTAGTAGTCCTCCATGCATGCTCAGCTGCTCTCTCCCAAGGTTTTCTTCCACCATTTTATCCAGAACTTTTTTTAAAAAAGTTATTTCCCTTCAAGTGCTATCTAGTTATGCTCTACTTAAGAGCGCAGTCTTGAACATTAGAAATTTCACCTTATCCGTCTTGTAAAAAGCCATGCAACAAACACAGAAATCATTATTTGCATTTAATACCTTAGCTTTCCTAAACCACAAAGCAAATTAGAAACTGCAAAGACTACAGCATACACCTTGTAAACTGACAGACACTTAGATCATGTATAATTTTCTTTCAGCAGAAATTATTCCCAAAGAAAATCCAGCACCTGACACTGATAGCATTTTAAAACCCATGGAAGGATAAAGTAAGCTTCAAATTAAGAAACTACACCTAAGCTCCTCCTGTAGTAATAAAGTACCTCCCATTCAGCATATTTCACTAACTAAAGTTATGATACTTCAGAGGAGTAACTTCTGTAATGGATAGCTATACTAACAAAGAATCAAATATGTTATCGTTCAATTGAAGACATTGACTTAAACACATTCAGTATGTGGAAAGTGCATTATATACATGGGTGATGAACCTTGAAATTAAGACTACTAATACACTAAAATGATACATGATGCTGTCTAATACACTAACATGAAGGCTATGCAACTGCTAAACAAGCTAAAGCATCAAACAACCCTGTAATTTCTTACTAATGATCTATGAAATATTTATGTTATATTTAAATTGCACTGACACAGCGTAGGAGCATAGCACTGTTGAACAGGACGAATAAAGCCTTAGTAAACTGGAGGCAAGGTTTTAAAGCACTGCATTACAACAACTCCCAAAACCCAAACTTCACTTAATGCAGGTTATACCGTGATTTACGAGCCATATATAAACCCAGCGACTTGAAGAATAACTTCAGCAAAAAACAGTTTATGACATCTGCTGTTATTAATAACAGTGACTGAGGAGACTGGAAACTGGAAACACTTAAAAGTTCGTTGTGACATCAGCCTGAGAAGCAGCTACCCACAGCGTAGCTGTATCAAGTCACATCAGTAACGTTCAGGTGAGGAAAAGACTGTTATTCAAGTCTGCCGAGTTGGCAACAGAAAGGAAGGGAAAACAAAAAATCCGGGCGGTGAGTTAGCTAGATGGACCCCGAGCAATTTTAGCGGACATAAAGCCACACATCAGTTCAAGAAGTGTTACTGAGTTGCGGTAAAAACTCCACTTCTCGTAATGAAAATCGGAGACCAACGAAGCGTGCAAAGACCCCACGTCCTCCTAATTTCTCACATAGCTCCTGCGACTGCTCACCCTCGCCCTTCTCGGGGGAACCCGACTGCCAAGCTCACGCGTTCGCCCACAACTTTCTCTGTCTCCGGCGCGGGGCCCGGACCGTCCCCGGCGGTGCCGCTCTCCGCCCGGACCCCGCTCAGCCTCACAGCGCGAGGCTCCGGGCGGCGCCCCGAGAGGCGGCGGCACAGGGGCAGCGCTCCCAGCCGCCTCCGCACCTACCTGCGGCTCGGCGGGCTCGGCGGGCTTCACCAGCTGCTTCTCCTTGTAGAGGGACCAAAGGCCGATGTCGGGCAGGAAAATCAGAGCCGCGGTGAAAAGCAGCGTCATTTGCAGAAACCTCTTCTGTTTCCTCTTCATGGCCAAAGCCGGGCTGCTCCGGGGACAGCGCCAGCAGCAGCAGCTCCCCGGCAGCGCGGGGCCGGCTCCTTCCCTCACCGCTGCCCCTCGGAGGGGCCGCGGAGAAACTTCTCCCTCCCGCCTGACGGCCGCCCGCCCCGCACCCGGGCGGAGCCGCCCCCCGCGGCGGAGGGGCCGGTGCTGGCAGCCGCTCCCCCCGCCCCGGCGCGGCGCTCCCGGCGCAGCTCAGGCATCCACCTGCGCACGGAGCGGCGAACAGCCCGGCGCGCAGCGGGAGGGGGAGCAAAGAATCCCCAAAAATGGATGGAAAGAAAAGGTAACACGCCCCCCCGCTCCTTCCCCCGGTGCTCCAGGACACGGCCCCCTGCTCCTGCCTGCGGGGCAGCGCTAGCGCGGAGCCCAGTCCCTGCGGCTCGCCGCCCCCGCCCGCCGCGCGTCCCGCCGCCTGCCCGGGCCCGGGGCAGGGGGGCGCGGCATCATGAGCTCATCACGCGCAATTTGCGAAGCAAGAGTTCAAATTGGAAAAAAAAAGAAGAAGAAGAAGAAAAAAAAGGATCGCAGCGGCCGGCACAGCGCGCCCCTCCGCGCCCGGGAGGCAGGCAAGGAGGGGACGCCCCACGGGCACCGGGCAGCGCCGGGCCCGATCCGCCGCGGCCCCGCATCCCGGCCGTGCCGCGCGTGCCATCCGCCGGCTCCGCTCCGCACCGCTCCGCGCCGGCGGGCGAGCGCAGGTGGCCCCGGTACGGGGACCGGCGGCCAGAGCAGGGCGGCGACGCCGCTGCCGCGCACCGAGGACGGGGCTTGCAATTCCCGTTCCGGTCCATCCTCCACGACGCTACGTTTAGCGCGGGAGTAACTGCGCCGAGAGCCCGCGGGCGGCTCCCTGTCCGAGGGCCCGGCCGGCTGCTCACCTGCCGGCGGCTCCCCGGGCTCCCCCGCAGCGCCGCCCTTCCCCAGCCCTCCCGCCGCCAGCCCATGCAGCCCCCGCCTGCCCCGCGCCGCGGGGGCTGGGGTCACCTCTGCTTCGGGAGCAGCGCCGCGGGGGCTGGGGTCACCTCTGCTTCGGGAGCAGCGCCGAGGGAAGGAGGTGATCAAAGCAATGTGGCTCCGGCTGTCGACTCTACCCTGCTTATTGCATCAGACCAGTTTGGTCTGAGTTCAGCTGCCCGTTCTGACTACCTAGTGAAATTGCCCTTTCTTCTCAAACTAACTCCTCTCGCAGAACAGAACACGAAGGTTAAGCTTACTAGGAGATAGTGCCCTTTCAGCTTTGACATATCAAACAGTGGGAAAAGATGTACCACATTTGTAACTTCAATGTGTGAGAGTGAATACTGACAAACAAAGGTGTATCTAACTTGCTTTTTTTTCCCCTGCATTAAAAAAGCCATCACTTCAATTACAGTTCATATTTCTCTTGGTAGTCAAAATATTTCTGAATATCTAGGTATAAATCCTGTAGTGAGAATCCTTTTTCTATAAAAATGTGCGTATCTACAAATGGTAAATATTTCTGCCCTTTTTCATAGGGGAGATTGATCCTGTCCATCCACGGAACTGTCTTGTGCAGAAAGCATTTCCTATACATGCATAAAATAGTAAAAAAGACAGTTAAAGTTTATTTTTAGGAGAGTAGCTACAGATAAAGGAGAGCTTGTGGGAGGAACAGAAGAACTCTGAAAGTGAGGTGGGAGGAAGCAGCATAACGCTCTTCACATAAAAGTAGGACTGGAAGGGGACCTTGTGAGGTCAGTTCCTCCATGGCTCTGTCCCAAGGCACAATCAGCCACATCTATGTCATTCTTGACAAGTGTTTGTCTAACGCATTCTGAAGTCCTCCAGCAATAGCACCACTACAGCCTCCTCAGGCAATCTGTTCCTACTTGTAGTTACAAACTTTTCCTTACTGTTTAATTTGAATCTTCCTTGCCGTGATTTCCCAGTATTACATTAGCCCCATAGTCTTTACATTGATAAAACCCACTTCCACTGTTCCACAGGCACTCCAAGACATTGCAACAGCTGATGTAATTTGGTGCTTTTATCAGGACTTTCTTCAACTGATTTGTACCTTTCTCAAAATGCAATGTCCAAAGGTGGTCATAATATGCTACTTGGGACCTTGTAAGCGTTTTTATAAAAAAGGATAATTCTGCATGTGTCACAGTGTATACTCTTTTCCATGTGTCCATGTCAAATGCAAGCTTTGTTTGAAACAGAAGTAGACTTTTAACTTAAAATCATTTTGTGATACAATTTAAGCTCTGGTTGGTTTTGTTTCCCTCTAATTAACTACCATCTAATTAACTGTTCCTATTTCTGTGTCTTGTCGCTGAATACTTCTCCCTTTTGCACTGTCTCTATTGAATATAATCTTTTTTTCTCAGAGTATTCATCCAGTTTGTCAAATTCACTTTGGATTTAAGCCTATCAACCACTGTCATATAACAATTTAATCAACAATTTCTATTCTGTAATATAGACTGTTAGCAAGAACTTCAGCACATTCAGATGCAGGACAGATCCTTGCAGAGTTTTGCAGAAAGAATCCTCCCGCACCTGAGAGTGAGCCATTGATACATTACTTTCTCTAGTTTCAAAACAATTTTGCATTCACCCTCATAGCAGCAAGATCTACACAAACTAATCTTACTTAGAAGATTGTTGAGCAAGCCTTTGCTCTGTTGTCTTAGTGACAAAGGATTTAATTCAATCTTTTCTTTTCACCCTTACCAGCTGTGAGGATGTCATGGAAGATCACCAAAGAAGGCTATGCAAGCAGTTAACAATTTTTGCTTGTTGCAGCTAACCAAGAAAGTATTTAGTTCAATCAAATGTAAAGAAATCTGGGTTTGTATTCAAGAGCTGAATCCATCAAAAGATTAGAAATATTCAGAAAAGCAAGGAGCATTGATCTTCTAGTCAGAAATTCCACTTATTTTTTTAGCTCATCATCCAGGGTTAGGAGACTTACCCAGCATGTAGAAGATTTTGATTCAGTTGCCTTTTTGTCTGAAGGGATTCAGCCCTGATATTCTTCCACTCAGTGCAAGAAGCTTAATAATTAGAACTATCCTAAGTATAGAAATGATTGCTATGAGATCATATAATAATGGTATAGATAAAGTAGGACTACTGGCAGGAAATATTTAGGAGATGTTGCAAACTGGAATTCCACAGCATGCCAGTTAAGTCCCTCTCCAGAGGTCAAAGAGAATGCAGACATTCACTCTCAGGAGATGAAATTCAATTTAATTTCCTGAATCCTGAGGAAGATTTTGTTCTAAGGGTCATAGTCCACAACTGGCAAATTCAGGTCTGCTTTGTAAAGAATAAAAATGAATTTTTCAGCAAATAATATTTTCACATGATCGTAAGCCACCTGGCCCTAATAAGAATTGCTGATTTTTTAAGATGCTAAGCTAGTTTAAAGGAAGGAAAAAGAGAAAAATAAAGTGTCACTGTTTTATGAGTTAAAAGTTGCAGACACACATCAAGGCATATGCCAGTAACGTATGCTTGCTCTAGAAGAACTTGTAGTGGAGCTGCAGAATATATAGCTCCTTCAGTGGAAATACATTCAAACCTTCAAGTATTTGCAGTTTGAAATCTCAAGCTATGTATGAAAACAAATGAAAGAGGTGCACTCTAAAACTGTGCACACCTTGGCAATGCAATTTATTTATATTTGGGGCATATTTTCATTTTCTCACCTAAGCTAAAAGTTTCACCAAGCCTTCTGATATGACCTGGGACAGAAAATCAGAGTGTAAGACACTCTAGCAGGGATGAGAGCTACCCAATGAGATGACTACAAGAAGCTGTTCAGCCATGCATTTCAAAACTGGAAGCTGAACTCAGACAGCCTGTGAGGAATTTTTGAGATCACAGCTTTACATATAGAATTACTCAAAAGAGACTCCAGCCTGTGGCTAATCAATATTCTTCATGCAGGAAAGCCACCATTCAGTGCAGGAGCCAGACTGCACTCAGATGAAAGATGAAGTATCCATGTTCTTGTTCACTGTTACAAACAGTAGAGGTTGATGTGCTCTAAACAGAGAATGAATCTAGTAAAATGATGATTAACCATCTGTAATATTGCCACATAAAAGAGTGAATAGAGGTAATGGAATGGGAGTTTGCTTTGATTACAGTATTTACCTCCAGGTAGCTCAGGATGTAAAAGGACCAGGTATGTTGCCATGTTTCATTTCAATCCGCTTAGCTACAGACAACACGTAGCATTGCGAACTGCTCTCAATGAGAGGAAGAGAGGCAAAGCCATCTCGTCTTCTACTAGTGTAACCCAGTCTGAGAAGGAGTTGAAAACAATTGGTGATTCCAGTATTTAGGGGATGGACAGGCTTTTATCATAGCTGGTTTTCATCCTCAGAGCTGCAAGGGTCCCTCACAGCACCTCACACCATTTCTCTGCATTACTTAAGCTCAACCAAAACCTCAAGAGAAGGGTATGGCTCTCGTAGCATACTAGAAAGACAAACAAATTCAATGTGATAGGAAAGTCCTCTTTTACAAAAGTTCAAAATCCAAGCTGCTCCAAGCTCCCACAGAGAACATTTATTTTCAATGTATTCTGCAGAGAAAAGTTTCAACATACATGCCTCGAGAACTGAAATGCTCATTTACATATAGACTCTGGCTATAAAGAACAATACATGTAACAGTTTTTTATTGACCTTCAAAGTCATTTTGGACTGCTTTGTCTCCAGTTTTGTCATCAAGTTTCAAAATCATCATCACGTATTTGTACTGCTGCTAACTGTGGAAACATTTTTTGTAAATCTCATTTGTTGGGTTTTTCTTAGAATCAGATTTATATTGTCGAAGTTAACTGAGAATTTCAGCTGAAAGGGAAAGGTAGGAGCTCTCCTACTCGTATAGAAAATACAGAAACTCTGTCCCTAGAGAGAAACTCAAGAGAAGTTCCTTTTATCAAGATTTTTGATCCTGACTTGTATTTCTTTTAAGTTTTTAGGTTTGGAACATTGCATAGAGTCAGAAAATTTATTTGAGAAGTATTCTATAAACATTTATTAAAATTGAAGTAGTTATAAATCTGAAGACCTCTTCCTTCTAGCCAGTGGAGGTTTTCCATTCATTATACACTTAAAGGTCCATTATCTTCAATAAAAAATTTAATAGCAATGAAAATATCTAAATTATATGAAAATATTGTAGGGGAAGTCCCCCCCAAAATTTTTGACAATTAGAAAATACTAAAATTTCTATTCCACCATTATAACGTTTGATTTAAATTCAAAAAAACTACCCTATTGTTCCCGTAAAAGTCACATAGAACTTAAATGAGTAATGCTAACATCATGAATTATTTCCACTTTCTAGTCTTTATTCTGTTGGACTATCTGGATGATGGATGATTGTTTCTTCGTTGTTGCTGTGCCACTACAAACTCAAGAAAGCAAACAAAAATGCTGATGGATCAGACTTTTTGCCAGTTACCTCACAAGCAGATTCACTACTGCACACAAAAGAAATCACTGAAGTGTAAGGGTAATCAGAAAACTTTATTTTGAGAGGGAAAATCAGTACAATGTCAAATATTTCTAAATAGCTCAGTAATCATAAACCACTGATGTCAGGAAAAATAGTTGCTCATTCTTCCTTTTGCGAAACTCCACAGTAATTTGGACCTAAATATGGTGCAGGAACATCGCAATTGCAGGAAGCTGGATGAAAAAAAAGTTATCTTCTTTTAGATCGTCTTTTTCAATAAACAGAAGCAATATGTTAGCTTTACAAGAATAGAACAAACTCAGCTCTGTGTTAGCTAGGAAAAGCATTCAGCTTTTTTGAAAATCAGCCCTCCTTTTAGGTCTCTCGCCCATTTCAGAAAGCTTGCTATACATTTTCCAAGTATGTTGTAAGGCTCAAAATCACTCTTTTCAGATCCAAGAGTTTCTTTTGTCTGATAATACATAGGGCCTTCACACTCTCATCACAGTACCTGATCCAGGTTGAACCTAAAATAACATTGTATTACTGGAAATAAGCAGTACATTCTGCAAAGCTTCCTTAGCAAGGTCGAATGTCTTGTCTCACCAAATTTGAAAACATCTGCAGAATGTATCAAAAGGTAGCAGATGTCACCTTCAGCTCTGATTTCTCACTAGAGGCATCGCCAACAAACTTTGGAGATATCTATAGGGATGACTAGGAGAGGAGAATGGTCTAGAGGGAGCTCCACATTGCTTAGTTGCTCATTTGCCTCCAGATTTGTTTTGGGCTGCTCAAACCAGTTCTTTCCAAGACTGTCCAGGGCCAGCACTGTGAATCATTTGTTTTAGTTAACCGTATAAAAGGATGAATGGATGAGATGGCACCAAGTTGTGTCTTTGTCATCCTCTATGCACTCCCAGTCAGCCAAACACCACATTCCCCAAATACTTGCCATGCGTTCCTGCCATTCCCTAGGATATGTTACACATCCTTGAGGTCTGAAGAAAGTCATTTAGTAGCTTGCAGAGACCTTGTGTCAGCTCAAACCCTGTAATGGCCTGCACCTTTTTCTTTCCCCATTATGTCAGAGATCAAGATAACAGCTTGAAAAGTGAGCAAACTAAAATGTTGGTTTGCTACTAACAGTTCAATGCTGATAACATAGTATTTTCCTAACTCTCCAACAGCTATTAATTTCTGTGAAGTATACATAGGACAGCAAATGTTATATAAATGCTTTTTTCAACTTTGAAGATGAGGAAACTGTCAGAATTTAAATGAAGATCTTAATGATGACAGCTCCAGTTCCATCAGTGAAAATTTCTGGTATAAATGTGTATAAAAACATGAAGCCAGTAAGAAGCAGCACATTTATGCTACATTACTGCACTAAATTCCATCGTGTACCATAGAAAGGCATCATAGATGCCATAGAAGGCAAGGTGATGGGTTTATAATCTGGGTGCAACCCAGCAATTACATAACCTGCATTCTAATGACTAACTATTGTGCCATCATTAAGGAGAAAATGTAATTTTATTTAAAATTTTAATCACCAAATCCAATGATTTCTGATAAGGTGCATGAATGGGATTTGCAATATTGATTCCACCATATTCAAGTAAGAAAACAAGTGCTAAAAGAAACAAGGCTCAATCTAAATACTTGATATTAGAAAGTATTTTTGTAAGAGGCAGTAGTAAGAGTTTTCTCCACTTTTTAATGAGTAACATATTTGACATTTTACATGCAAATGTTGAAGATCAGAGATAAGCCAACAAAAAGGTAAAACATAGAGGACTTCAATGCCACTCAGAAAAATGCTTGCTAGTATCTTATAATCAATAGTTACTGTCAGATTGATCTACAGTCTTACTCACCAGGTATTTAGTATTTTCCGTTAATTGTTAACCGTATTTCAAAATAGCCATCGTGAGAACTGGAAGATCTTCTTGGCCATTGAAATTTGGACATCACAAGTTGCCTTTTCAGTCTCAGACCATGCAGGCTCATGGTATATTCAACATTATAGGACTTAGAATAAATCAAAGGATGACACATAAGCAATACAGACATTATGGAATATTTTGATGGAAATGAAGATAAAACTAACTAAAGAGTTTCATCAAAAGGTTATTGAAAATTTTGAACTAAACCCTTTAATTTCAATGAGTTTCATAATAGCACAAATGTGATAAAATTAAGTACTAATGGCTATCAGATGTAAAAAAAACAAGTTACATGTAAGTGGCCCTGAATATAAAGAAGCTGAAGGGGTTTAAATTTTTGGGGGAGGATGGGATGGGGGAGTGCTCCTCATACCCTGAATGAAAGACAAGATAATAACTATCAAGAAAATGAGATCAGAAACAATTTTGACAAATGTGTGGACATCTCCATGAGCACATTCTTATCCCTTTTATGAATATTCATGACTGCTGACAATTTCTAAAGTTGAAATAACCAGCCCACTGTATGTTTCTGAATCTTGTTTTCACTCCAGATAGTCAGAAGCAGCATCAGGTGTTGGAGCTGCAGTAACTTAAGAGCTGATAGTCCTTAGACACTACCGAAATGTATGTGACGAGAGCCAATAACATCCTCTGCTGCTGCAATGTGAGTCAATGAGACTTGTGTACTGTGCTTTCACATCAGAGTTAGAGCTCTTGAACATGTCTATCTGGCTTGAAGTTTTTCCCTGAAGTTAGAACAACAGTTTCATTGTAGCTAGAGCAATCTGGAGTAAATGAGCAACAAATCAGGCAACCGGCAATAAAAGAGTATTGGGTCATGTGGCTTGACAAACTTTTTTTTTAAAAAACTTAACATTCTGAAACAGAAACTTTGTTCCATGGTAATGCCTAATCTTAGCAAATGTAGATTAGATTCCTCACCGCCTATGATTATTTAGAGGAAACATTTTTTTTATAACTAGGATACAGAAGGTATTCCACACCTTGGAGAGATAATTTTAGTCACTATGAGAGCAAAAGGATTACTCAAGGATGAAAAATAAATAAGAATGGCCAAATGGATTTTCCAAAAACTTTTCTCATGGAAGTTAATGATAAATCTAAGAATAGCTAATGTTAAGAGCTCTTTATGAAGTGATTAATGAAGTCTGCCAAGCAGTAAATCCCAAATTCTCTAGAACCTTTTTCAGATACATGCATCTGCAATTTTATATATGTTAGAGAAAAATAAATAAGAAAAAAAATGTTCTGCTGTACTATAGCTTCTACTCAATGAGGAAAATAAATCAGAATTTGTATTATGGGAAAGCAAATAGATTGGTTAAAACTAAAAAAAAACCCAACAAACCAAAATTATTAATTAAAAAAGCAGAAATAAACTTTTAAAATTTGACATAGCAAAAACCTTAAGATCTTTTGAAACAAAATTCAAAGAAAGTTTTCAATGTATGAACTGTATTGTTAGCCCAAAATTAATTTTCTTCTTCTCTTTTTCCTTTTGTCCATCATAAAAGCTATCAGCCTCCTCCCTTACGCACTTATGTATATCCCCCCCTACTTACTTAAGCATTGTTTTTCACTCATGTCCTTCCTGTGTCTTAGATGACTTTGGATTGAGGCTATTGGCACGTCATGAATGTGGATGCACGGTATTACAGCTAATTACCCTGAACAGGTCTATAACCCACATACAGCATAAAATAGAAGAGTCACTTTTGTTTGAACACCTCAGCAATAGGTTGGGATTTTGAAGTTTCTTATAAAATCTTAATGCTTATGTTCTCAAGCTGTCATACCTGAGTTTGCTTTCCAGTCTTTGGGAAGCCAAGATAGTATCTGGTTGGCTTTAGTGGTATTCAGCATAATTTATAGCTCTTCAAGACCATTTGTCTTCTAAGGGCAGGAATTAAGATGCTATCTGCCTAATTGTTACACAGAGGAGCTAAAATATTCTGACATCAGGCTACTTCACAATTCCTCTTTTCAGATTACTTTTATCTGTAAGAACAACTTAAATTGTCATCTCTTCTTTCTTTCAGGTCTCATACTATGGCATTCTGCTAGCAGAGAATTTCCTTCCCAAGACAGCGGTCCCCATCTGTCATTCACTCTTCTTGTTTTTCAGTGGACTTAAAAAGCCTGACAGGTGCCATGAATAACAATGACCCATACACTTATATCTTGTGAAGAGGCAGCATTTTATTAATAAAAAAAGGATGAGGTGGAAATCCCCACAGTATGTAAAGAGTTTTCTGAGCACTGCTTTTCCTTAGCATTTCTGCTTTTGAGTGAAGATGGAACTGCCATTGTGCATGAGTCAACCTCCTGCTTATATCCATTATCATGTAATTTCTGACAGATCACTGCAGCTAAGGACCTCTCTTCACTATGAGCACAAATCTGTTTTGGAACCAACACTCCATCCATGCTTTCATAAGAAAGATTCTTCTGTATTTTGCAACAGCCCTTGCTTAGCTGGCATTCCAACAGCTTTTAATATACACTTTTTGATCATGTTTATGCATCTGCCCTTAAAAACTGCTTAAGCATGCCTATTTGAACATCTTCTTGGAAAGTATCGTAAAATCATATTAGAGGAGCGTGTTTTGGAGGAGATGCTTACAGGCAGCGCGCAGAAAACATACTTTCCCTGCTATGAGTGTTTTTCATGGTAGGTTTAATAAATATAATTGCATAATTACAGAGGCACATCTATACTACCTAATTTTCAGAAAGACTGCACCTATAATGGAAAGGGTCTCAGCCAAGCTTACCTAATTTTGGAGATTAATAACGCAGCACTATGTCAGTCTTTGGTCAGCCTTATGTCAGTCCAAATATTGTTCCTAGCACAAGCTAATTCAAATTTCAGTCTGAAAAATTTCCTCTGGCCTCTTGAGGTTCTGTACAGAGAAAAAAGTTAACTAGTATTTCATATTAAATGTTATTATGAAATAAAATGTTGACATCTGTATAAAGACCTGGATTTAGAAGCACTTTTCGTTATTGGCATGAATTATTTGGTATTTTCTTTTTCCTTCAGCTCTGTTCTTGAACTTCTGACTGTACTCAATCAAGTTGACTGAGAAATACACTTATGTCTTTGGGGGTATGCACTATTTCAGATTATAATTTAGATATACATTCTTTTAAGTAAATCTATCTTCTGTGTAAAATTCAGCTTTTGTAGAGGCTGGTCAAGCATCAGCCTTCAGGAAAAATGCTATTGAATATTATGTTAGTGATTTTGGCACAAAAGTAGGTATATGCTAATGACGTTTTGAGAGTCATCAACAATAAAGAAGAACTAAATGACCTTGATGGCTAGAATAATAAAGGTCAAACTGAGTTTAGTATAGTTTGGGACAAGATAATATACAAAATGTCGAGAAAAAAAAAAGAGTGAAAATCGAGAATAGAATTATAGCTAGTAGACTAAAATTTCATCAAGTATTAGGAGAAAGCAACTTAATTTGTTTTATGAGATCTCACAAATTTATGATTGTGGCTATGTGCAGTAGCAGAGACCTCGCTTGGTAGATTCAAGAGTCGATTCCAGCCTGAGGGGCTCAACTAATTTTTTTAAACCATTTGATAATACTGCTCCTCCCTCCTTTCTTAATGAATATTATGAAGTCTAACCCTCTCTAAATTGTGTATTCCACTCCTTCTCAAGGGCCAGTCTTACCTGGTTTTCCAATTGTCTCATTTTTTCAAGAATTAGTATCTCAAAACTGGATCCTTTTGAAAAAATGCTTACAATTCAAACTGCTGTTGGCATAGTCTCTTTAACAAGTCAGCTGCTAAAGGAAAAGAATAGAAGATGAAGTAGACATAGTATAGACCAAAAAATATTACTTCTGCCCAAATTAAACCTTACTGAAACCAAGATGAAATTGGGTCAGAGTGCCTTTTAAAGGGAAGTAATAAAGTTGGTTTTGTGTATTGGGTCACCCACTATGTACTGAGTCACACAAGTCTTCATCTGACTCAGAGCAAAGGTCTAAAAATGGAAGACAAAATAGATCTTAAGCTTTTTTTGTTTGACTGCTTATTTGTAGCCCCAGAAGATAATTTCCAATATTACTAACATGCCTGAGTAGTTTTGGTCAGCGTGACTACATAAGAACCTTGATAATAAGTTGAAAAATATTCCTCAGTATATGTCATGATAAATACAAACATCAAGATTCTACTTTTGCTGCGAATCTACCCCAGAAAGTTCCTAGCTTAACAAGGTCTCAAATGCTGGATTTTTAGTGGCTGCAGTGCCAGGCATTTTTCACGGCCAAACCTCCTCAGAAGTTCATTGACATTTTACACGCCAGGAATTTTCAGAAAATTATGCATCAGAGAGCCTTCTTTATGAATAGGGTGCCTGAAGTGAGGCAGAATTGGACTTTGTACACATTTATTTTATTAATGTGGCATAGACACAAAATGTTTAAAATTCTGAAAAATGAAATTTTATAAAGTCACTCATAATTTGCCAATATTTTGGATCAGAAAAATCTTCTTCAAAATATGGTGACCTTGGGCAGGCTTGGTTAGTCATCCTCCTTGATTAGTCTACACATAGCAATTGTACCAGATAGAGGGGCTGATGATTCTTCCCAATAAAGAGAAAGTGTGTCCTAAAGCTACTAAATGCCATCTCAACTACCTTTGTCTAAACCACTGTGAATCTAACATTGTGAACTGTGGTATGTCCTTATTTGACAGAGAGATGAGTATTATGTGACATGTCAGCATGTGTGATCATTTGCTATGTTTCAGACTATATTGAGCTTATTTTTTTATATATTTCCTTTCTTAGGAGCATGTAAGGAAGGAAGACAGCAACAGAATTTAAAAGCCGAGGCTAACATGGAAATGGCACAGTGTGAAACCTAAAATAAATCGTAAAAAACCATTCTCAAGGTGGAAACAGCATTGAAAAGCTTCACCAAAGCACCAAAGTTCTCCAGTTTTGAGGTATGTGCCGAGATGGTTCAGTGTGAAAGCACTTTTTTATAACTACTGAAAGTTCATAAACGTGGGAAAATGATTATGAAGTTAAACAACTTCAGAAAATTAAACAGTTGTTTGATGAATAGGGATGTACCAAAACAGCTTCTTCACTGAGACTTTAAAAGTATTTTTTTCATCATGTTTATATTTCTAAGTAAAGTTTGAAAAATGCTTTAACATTACTTTTGATAGCTTAGCATTCTTTCTGTTATTCCTATCTATTTCTCAATAACACATCATGTGCTTTTAAAATGTCTTGTGGCCAAAGTTATACTACAAATAGGTAGGCTAAAGATAGTAATATAAAAACATTTAAAGTTTAAGATTCAAGTCATATGATGAGGGTTAACTGTAGTTGCAGTTACAATTGGTAGCTCCATGGTGGAGCCAAAAGCATGAGCATTACACATTGCTGAGAGAGAGTCAGAAAAGTAAGGTAAGTGTGAAAGCATGCAGCTTCCCAGAGGAATGCTTTCTTCCAGCATACCCTACATAACAGTGGTTTCTAGACCTAGCTGTAATTCAAGAAGTGTTTCAAGAAGTCTATTTCATTAACTGAAATAGCTTGCTGTTTAGGTAGAGTGCCAGTCATTAAGTTTCATTACTGCTGGATGTAGATTATTTCATAAGTATACCACAGCAAGGAGGAAATTCCCAGTTCAGAAAGGTAATCAAACAAACAAGGTATTTCACAAAGATTTCAAACTATAATTAAATGTCCTGGGGTCAGTCAGCATCTTTGACTTTAGATAGGTATTTTTATATGGCAATGAAAAGTATCATTCTGGCAATGAAAAGTATCATTCAATATAAAACATCTTAACTGAGATGAAGTGCAATAACTCCTTTGCTGAAGTATCATTCCAAAATTAGCTTCATAAAGTGGAGACTATTCTTCCCTATTCACAAGCATATTTTAAAATACAAATCACAATATACATCAGGTTTTAGTGAGGCCTTAATCTCATTTCCAAAACTGAAGCTGTTCTGCTCTTTACAATTATTAATTTTTAAGCACTATAAATGTTAATACTCAGTTTTACATTAAAGTAATAGGAGTAAAAAATAATTATGAAAAATAAGAGTGATTCTAGGATATTTTGTACCAGCTGTGTACTGCTCTTTCGTTTGAAATAAAAGCATCAAACAGAAGTGAGTGAAGCTCGATGCTGCTCCCCATGCCCTGCCATCCTAGATTATTCTTAGAAGGAGAGGTAATCGGTGCTTCCTAATATATCACTTCTTGTCTCACTGGGGATAATCAAAAGAAAAAACTCTATCAATTTACTGCTTTGCTTGTGAATTTGTGAAAACAGAGTTCAAATGCCAGGTTACCACTGAGCGTCACAGACAGTTCAGCCTATTCAATGCAGGCAGAGGGTGACCATCTCCTAAACCAATTAAGAGCTATATGTTTGAGAGAGGGGACTTCTTGTCATTGCTTGTAGCCTTACAATTTTACTGGTTTGTGAACCTTCACTTCGCAATCTTCTAAAAATCATATTATCAGAACTTGCTAATATCTAATTACAGTGGGTTGTTTCTTGTCTTAAAGCAAGAAAAAAGCACTCTTTGAGATGAAGAGTCCTGGTTTCAGTTCTTAGTTACAACTGGAGAAGATTCCTTGAACATTGTCTGAGTTTTGACTGGTTGATGTAAAGAATTCAGCAGCCGCAGCCCAGGTTCCACATTGTCTTTGCTGGTAGCTAACACACTAGGAATGCAATTTCTTCCTCATTTAAGAGCAGTAACAGAATGTCACTTCTGCAAATTTCTGGAGATATAATTTTCAGGGCTGTGCCCTTTAAAAAGTACTTAAAAAGGCAAATGAGCTACAAAAATGTGCGAAGTGTTCATTTGAATGTATGAGAGTCATTCAGTACATTAGCAATTAGGGGAACTATCACATTTTATGTTGTATGTGCAACTGGCATGCACATCCTGTACTCATTTTGGAAGGGGTACTTCGTATTCAGAGGTAGGTATAGAATGCTAACAGTACATTTTCATACATAGCTGTTGGCTTACCATACTCAATCCACCTGCTGTTATTTAAACCATTTATTTAAACATGAGGGAAAACTAGCTATTGAAATATATGTTGTGAGTTAGTAGTGAAGTTCCATTGTGTTAGTGTTAAAGGTTAAGTAAGCGCTGAAGTAAGAATCAATCCTGAGAAGTACTGTTTGAACTAAAATATACCTACCTTCAGTTAGGAGATGTATCTACCTACACAATAATTCAGAGACTGGAGAAAAGAGCTGGAAGCATGACTACAGCTAAGATGAGGGTGAAAGCTTCCAGGACGAAGTACAATATATTGTGCCAATTGCTTGGAGCAGAAGTAAAAATGCAACTGTAAATTGCATGGAATTATAAAATTATATGTTGCCTCTAATGACATACATTGCCATCAGAAACCTGCTTCAGTAGCAGAAGATTTCAGGTTATTAACAAAGTTCGAGAGCTATTCTTGCAGCACGATTTGTTATTGTGAGTGCTGAAGACATACTCAAACTTGTACAGGTAGTGCAAAGTGCAATGTTTATTTTAGCAAAATAGCATACAACATCTCCATAAGGACAAGGCTAAACAACGAGAACAGGCTGCATCTCCACTGATGATGATAACGAGCTAATGATCTCAGTGACTAGCTGGACATCAAGGAGGTTATTGCATTAGCAACAGGCAGAAAAGGGTGCTGAGATGACAACTGTCACGCTAACTCCTACTCAGCATATTGCAAACAAGTTCAGCTGAGCTGATAAGAAATATGAAACTGCTTATATAACCAGTGCCAGTTGTTTTGCTAAGGAAAAGAATTGTTATGACTCATGAGAAGAGCAAAGGAGTTGCCTAAAACCTGGCAGAACAAGTCAAATTATTGCAATGTTAAAAAACTGCCAATAAGTGGTTTACCAAGAACATAGAAAACCAAGCCAAACAAAACAAGATGCAAAAAGATGGAGTGTGTCAGTGCTAGACACACTGTAATAAATAATAAAACCCCCCATATTTAGGAAACCGCAGTAATTAAGAAAGATCATAAAAATATTTGAAAACTTTTTTTAAAAAAATATTACCAGGACAAAGTAATTCTAAAGCATTTTTGTAATGTATATAAAGAAAATATAGATCTAAAGCATACAGGATACCAAAAAGTAGAATAAAAGCAATGCTAACTGAAGACAATAAATTCCAGGCTGAAAAGACAATGCTTTTGATTACAATTCTAATTTAATTTGGATGTCATTCTGTTGAATAAAAGCTAATCAATAACAGAACTGGACATTGTTTAAGAAACTACAGACCAACAGCAATAATGCAGCTGCCCACAAATTTCTCCATAAAAAAAAGAACATAGTCCCCGGGACTAAGAATTGTGTTAGTACATAAATTTCCAGAGGAGTGATCTTCCTGAAAATGAAGGCCATCATAAGCAAAAGTTTAAAAAGAAAGATGTCAAAAGAAATTTGGAAATTCTTTAAAAAATAAGATGGTTGCTGGAGAGCAAGAATCACGATGTAACGATTCCATTATCAAAATGAGAAGTACATTGGAAAGAGCATTCTGGTTCAAGGCAATGTGAGGGCGATACTTAACAGTAAAAAGCAAAAACAACCAAAAAACTCCACCAAAACAGCAAGAAGGAAATAGAAAATAAATCAATATAAGCTTAAATCTTAGGGGGTATAGAAATCAGATAAAGGAAGTTAAAGGCATTATGGAAAATGCATGGTAGAATAGGCTTCCAGAAAGTTAGAAGATTTAAGCATATGAGGTCAAGTGTGCTGGTGGTAATTAGATGCATCTGTTGGACATTTCAAAGTAAACTCCTTAAGGTTAGAGACCTTCCAATGTTAGACTAAGGTGAGAGACTTTCCAAACTTCTTTTTTTTAACTCTGCCACCAACACCAGTAGGCGTATTTCCAGTAGTGACCAAGTACCTTCCCAATGAGAAAACATTGTGCAGGAAGGTCAGAAAAGACAAGATTAAGAAACAGGCACTAAGAGTCTAAACCCACACAAACTGATATGAGAAAAAAGCATGCCATTTTGCAAATGAGTGGGATTAACTATTGCAATGCCTTTCTAACAGGATGGGTGGACTCACCTGATTCTATTCTGGGAGACATGCTTTATCCAGGAATACTTTTGGATTCAGCAAAGGATATCTTATCAAAAGATCAGGATTGGTCAGGCTGAATGCTCAAATAATACTTGCATGGAGTGAAACTTTGCATAATACCATTGCAATAGCCTCTTCTCAAGTCTTGCTTGCTAGAGGAGATAAATCCCTGGCTATATGCCCTGGGTCTACTTCATGTTGTTAATCACTTTGTAATTTCCCTTAGGGAATATATTTACTAAATAGCTTCAGTCTCAGAATATTCCTTTTGGCTTTTATGCTTCTATGAAATATCTATAGCTTTTTTCTGTGCTTAGAAAAGAAAACAACTTTACTTCTTTTAATATTCCAATGTTCCTGTTGTTTCTTCATTTTCTAAAATGTGACGGAGCAGACTCCTTTGGAGAGAAACTCCAGATTTGTAGAAGGCCTTTAAAATCCTTCCCCTATGGTAACTGGGAAGCAGTTTTCCATAAATTTTTAGTTCTTTAAAATTCTTTTTTCCTTCAGCTCTAATCACACTTCACCAGAAGTTGTCTCTATGAAAGATAAATTAATTGAAAAATGAAGTTTCCTTTTCCTTACATATCTTTCTGCACTAAGTGCCTCAGCAGATCTTCCAGTTTGATCAGATGTAATGAAAAAAAACAATGTTTATTTTCATGCAGTTTTGTCTATAGCATTGAATATAGAAAAAAACATGAAACTAAAAAAAGATTTCATCTTTTTTTTTTATTACAGTTTGTGTCTAAAACATGGCATGTCTCTCTGGAACAATACTATCTCATGAACTGATAATGCTGAAATTAAAGTAAAGGATAATTCTTGGTAAAAGAAGCCTAAGGCAGTAATGAAATTCTTTCATGATAACCTGGTGTGAAGCTGGGACAAATAGTTCCAAATTAAGAAAGGCCTGATGATGGAGGAATCTAATGGGTCACCTAAGTTAATGTATTTTGAACTTCAAAGCACATGCTTTGATGCTTTTTCCCAATGTAGAAGCTGTACCAAGAATTCATACAAAATGCATCAAGGCAGAAAAGAAATTAAAGTAGAAATTACAACAATAGTACAAGTAATAATAACTTTTCCTTATTACAAATCTCCTATTATAAATTTATCTCTTAAGACTGGTACCCAGCCCTGACTGGGTCTTTTAGGAACTGTGCCCACTAAGGGTACTCACAGGAAAGGTCACATCACAGTGTACCCAAAGTGTCTCTTTCTACTGCCAAACTGTACAAAAAGCTGCAGTGTCAGGCTTACTGGCATTCCCTTTGTCAGTTAAACAAAAGACTAACATACAAAATTATGTAAAACATGTACAAATGTACGTTAGTTACTACTTTATGCACTATATAAAATTTCCTTCTGTCTAGTGCTTCAAGGCACAAAACATTTGTTTAATTTTTCTTTGGACCGCTCAAATTTAAACTCTCCTTCAGGGCTATCAGATGAGCTGCCCAGAAGAAGCTCAATGGAGCTTGAAATATAGCAGGTGCTGAATGGATGCTCTCCCTTGCCAGTAGCTGTAGACTGTAGCAAACTTGCCTTTATTGGCTTCTAAGGCACTGAATCTGCCCTAGTTTTTCACCACAGCCTCAGGCATGCTGCTGATCATTTAGATTTAAGCTTATTGGAAGTCGTAAATGCATCTTGCTGCAGTTACCTGTAGCTTTTCAAAAAGATGCGACTGGCAAGTCGACTCAGAAATCTGCCTCAAACTTAATTTCAATAAATTGCACTTAATCTGTCCACTGTTTGATACAAAAGATCTTCTTTGTTAAAAACACATCTGCAGACTTTGGAGCAGAATATGGATGAATCAGATGCAGAAGCTGCTTGCAAAAAAATATTGATTTTCTGTAGATAATAAAGCATCTAAACATTTAGGGTATATTATCATTTTATATAACCTTAGAAAATAAGGTATTACAGCTTTAATGTTCCAGCAAAGAAATGTAGTTCCTGTTTCCTGGCTCTTAAGGTATTTCTCTCAAAGTATTTTATTATTTGTCCTTTCTCAGAGTGCTCTAGAGATAGGTGATTATATTTCTCTGTGAGGGAGATGGATAAACTATATACTGTAAAATGCATCCAGTTACTATCCTTTTGTTTTACATAAATGGAAATTAAAAAATTATGTAGATACGAATATTTTCTCTAATTTGCCCTATATCCAGTCCACTGCCAACATGAAGTAAAAGCTTATCTGAAAATACCTCAAACATGATTGTATTTGCTCTGAATGGAAAGACAAGCAAAACCAGCAACCAGTTCTTAGAACCATCTGTTCATTTACACATATTTGGAAATATAATCAAAAGAATGACCAATATAAATAACTGGAATTTAAAAACCGCAGACTTGACCTAAATTGCAATATAATTTGCTGTTAAAAGTGTTGATTTGGGAACAATTTGGTGCAGATACAAACACCTTAATGTATGATGACATATAACTAATTTTTCTGGATTGACAGAATTATTCATATGACTGAATTCTAATTATAACAAATTATAATAAAATTTTTCCATAACCTGAATGGATTCTTTCAGATTACTGTGAAACAAAGAAAAACAAAGGAGATATACCACACCAGTAAAATAGAAGATCAAATTAGTCTATCACTGAAAGACTAAACCACTTTTACTTTTTTCAAGCTAGCATTTAGAAAAGAAAATATTTAGTATTCAGAAGTCTCTTGCTCAACAAATTTTGAACAGATTTGAACTTTTTTATTTACTTTACTTGTAGGGATACTTTTAGTGGTGGAATTTACATTCCTTTTATTCTGTAACTTAATGTGCCAGTGCATTGATGTGCCTAAGGGAGCATCTGAAATATAAAACTGGTAAAGACCAGATAGGCTTTGGAAGGAAGCTTCGTCCATCTTACTGACAGAGGTCATTTCCATTAATATCATATCTTAATAGCTATGCCCTCAAACTGGCACAGAGCCTTGCACATTAGCTTTTCTCATGAACCCTAGGATTGAAAGTTGTTTATAAAAAGGATAAAAGCATGACACATGGTTATAAAAAGGCATACTGCATGTATTAAGATTGATCTTTTGCCTGAGTACACATACTTCTAAAACATTCCTATTCCTTTAGGCTGAAGGTGAGGAAGAGTTACATCTTGAAGACAAAATTCACAATAAAAATGATTATGTACTATTTCTAGAGCAGCTCCCTCTGGTGGATAATGGTTATCAAGAAGACTATAGGAAGGATTAGACACCATTAACTCTTACTGCTCTACTCCTATATTGTAATGACCAGCGTAATAGGATTATGAATGTCTGAAAATCCCACTGCTCCTGAGCCTGTGGCTGTTCAGCTGTACAGTAATGCCTACCATTTTACAGGTACTAGGACTCAGTCAAAGGCATTAGTGGGTCCATGCCCATGATCATCTCCTACATCTACAGAGTACACTACGCTTTGTGATTAAATAATGAATTTTGCTTGCAAATAAAAATGCAGTTTTCCCATCAGATTCAGCCCAGCACAGGAAATGAACGCAATCCAGATTTGTAAAAACTAAAGCATGATATGTTAAACCAGTGCATTTTACAGCTGAAGGATGTAAAGGTATGCTCCTCTGTCAGTTAATGAGTAATACCTAGCTAGGTCTTAGTTATTTAGTTCCTCTGATTAGCGGCTCTTACACTAAGGATTATCACCGTGCTTTTTATTGTTCGAGTAGTAATCCATATTACATAAAGCTTCCAAATTGTGATAACTACCTTCTATCCCTTTTCCTTGCTTAGGAAACGTAGAAATGTCTGAGGATAGGAAATGTATTTCTCCTTCATCCATCACCTATCTCCTTCCCATTTTCAGGTTCTTCATAGACTGAGGATTTTCCTGTTGTGAATGTACAAACTTTATATTTTTTTGTGCCAATTAATCTCTAAAAATAGTACAGACCATAAGCTGTTTGACCTTTCCAAACCTCTAAATTATATCTACATCAAGAATGAAAAATTTTTCTGTTTAACTCTGTGAATACAAGTTTCAGAAGAAACAGGAAAAAAAAAAGAGTTCCAATTTACATGAAAAAGCTGAATGTTACTGCAAGTAGATACAAACAGTGTTATACAAGCTTTTTTAGTCTGTTGTTAACTGCTGATGAGCAAGTGTCAGACTACTTCCACTGCCATCTAGGGCAGCACTTAAAAGCACAGAAAACATAACTGGGTAAAGATGGCTGAGAGGCTGAGATGTATCACTGACTAAGCAGTGTGATTCCTACATCATTCATCAGGAGTGTCTTCCTTCATCAACTTGTGATTGCCTAACATAGGGACATGAGAAAATCATCAACAAACTGAATGAACCTTGAAGAGTTGGAGGAATACGGAGACAGAAAACAAAAGCAGCCACTAGGTTACACAGTCACGTTGTCTATCTGAAACCAGTCACAAAGGGGCATTCTGTCTTACACAGGGGCTTCTCTGTCCCTCGTGGATCAACAAGTAGACTGGACATTGGGGCCAAATGGGACATCCTCTCCTCCAGACATTTACCATGCTGACAGGGGTTTGCTAGTCTGCAAAAGCAGCCACAACATGCAAGACGAAATGCCCAGTCAAGGCCTAAGTCCTGTTGTATCCTTGCCATGCAGGTCTGCTCTTATTCCTTTTAAGAAGAAATCCTAAAATGGTGTGAATTTTAGGGTTGACCTATGCAAGGATAGGCTTGGACTAGGTGATCCTTGTGGGCCCCTTCCAACTCAGATCATTCTGTCATTCTGTGATTCTATGAAAAAAACAGAACATTGTGCACACTATTCAAAAGAAGAGGATTATATGGTTTTAGAGAGTGGCAGAATGACTTTTTTATGTTTGCTTCTCTTATTGACATTGTTTGCTGTACATTGAAATGCTGCTTTCTTAGAAAATATTTATTGTAATGTGGATAGCTTTATCCACTGCAGTCCCATAATCTCATCCCTGAATAGTAATAGTCAATTCAGGACTCAACATCGCATACATAAAATTCAAATATTTTTCTCCTATTGCTTCACATTACATACTATTATTTTCATCAGCCATTTAATCACCCAGTCACTCAGTGGGCATTTTTTGTCCTTTCATAATTACTCATAGAGTTGCTCCCATAATTTCAATTTAACATCAAACCAGCCACTCTCATTTATTGAACTCACTTTGCAGGGTATTTAAGAATGCATCAATCAACATGGGTTCAAACAGAGATTCTGGTGGGACTCCAGTGTTGACTTCCTTCCATAAAAAAAACCCACTATTTATTTTTATCTAGTAAATATGTATTTTAATAATTAAGCAACCTTTATGACAAGAGAATGTTACCATGTTTCTCAAGATTTTCACACAAGTATCAGCAAGTGATACTTTTAAGTGTTACTCATAGCATGCGTCTCTGTAGGCTGTACCTACTCTATAGATTGTTATCTTTTATATTTTAGAACAAAAAACAATCCTAAACAACATACAAGGAGAGACCTTGTGTTTTGCATCTGTGACTGTTAGAAATTTAATAATAAATCGATTCACTTTAGTTATTTCTACTGACTGTATGGAACAGTTAAGTACAATTGAGTGCAGAAAACACTTATATGTTTAACTTGCATTAATAATCCCAATGATTTCATCTGGTTCCTGTTGTGGAACTGAATGCCAAATAGGTTCATGAGGCATGTGATTAAAGACGCGTATTTGGCTTTCAGTCCCGCAACAAGAACCAAATGAAGTCATTGGGATTATTATTGCAAATTAAGCATTACACTATAGTGGCACTGCTAAGGTGAGTAAAGATTGATAAGCAAACTGTAAAATCAGGAGAAGAATAGGTTCTACAACTTAAGCTTTAGTTTATCTTTAGCATAAAGAAAGTTTTTGAAAAGGAAGGGAAATAAAACAATAAATGATGCTGAACACCACAAGCAGAGATTTCTATGTGAAAATGATACATCTGTTTTATTTTGGTTATTGAGGAGTGACAGAAATCATGGAGAAAACCAATAAGATAGTGGAGAAAGAATGAAATATTTCATTCTACCTAGCATAATAGTTGGAAGTCCTCATTTCTTCTGTATTTTTATATTTAATGTTGCTGTTTTGAGAATTATTGAGAATCATTGCCTTAGCACTGATCTTGCAAAATAGGTCAAGACATTTTGGAGTTTCAAATCCTTCTGTGTGTCAAAACCTAGAATAGACCAAACTATTCCAGTTTTCATCTGTTTAGTTTCTTCTGCTGCAGTTAGCTCTTGTAACAATGTCTTATGAAGCTTGTAATGGGACAATAATGGCAAAATATACTTCCAGTTTTCCCAGCTTGTTTGATCTTGAACCTAGGTGTTCGAGCAATTATTTCACTAGACTACGAGGCATGCATGTGAGAAATATTTCTCATTCCTTGTAATTGTGTGGTAATGTTAAGCATGAAAATCTTCCTACTCTTTTCCAAATACATTTTTCTCGTGAACTCTGAAGCAATATTTGAGTAAGGAGATGATGACTTGGTTGTCTCCTGACATCTATAATACTGTTTAAATAGCAACTTTTGAATCAAGGACAGACAGACGTAATCAAGTCTTGCCTATAGGCCATTTTTTCTGTCAATGCTTCCAATAGTAGATATTTTCAAACAAGGCAGCTTCACTCATAAACTAGAAAAAAATCCTACTTTTGCTGTTACGTGAAATTAATGGAATATGAATTATTTAAAGCAGTTACTCATTTATTCTGTTTTGCAGCAAATCACTTGGGAGTGTTTGCAGCTTTCAATTTGCCAGGGTTTTGCTCTCTGACAAATCAAATTAGTAACCAAGTCTCTTGTTAGGCAGAATTCTAAGGAAACTGGAGTTCATGGGCAGTTAGGCAGAGATGCTCTAAGCTTTTGTTTCTGCTGGGGTCTGCTGCTTGCTAACAAGATGCTGTCATAGGACAAGAGTGCCTAAGGCTTCTGTTGTGATACAAGTGAGAGTTATTTGGGCTACAAAGCTCACTGAGCATCCAAACACTATGCTTTATGAGCATATCAGAATCTCAGCCATGCAGTTTTAGTCTTTTGACTATTTCTTGTTATGCAGCTGTACTAAAAATATCAGCAACACCAAAATCTTTCATTGATATGGATCATAAAGCACCCATACTGGTCTTTCCATATTGCAGCATTTCTGAAGACAAAATTTGTTTTTTTCGCTCACAACAATCCTGTGAATTCTTCATAATTCACTGTAGACACTTGAATTACTCAATTACTAAGGCTGACTAGTATATGCCTGCAAGATCTGACATCAGCTTTACAAGAGACCACTTCCCTGGGTCACCCCAGCCTGGTAGTATTCTTTGGATGAATGGAATTGTGGTATGCATACATTGCATTACTGTTAGTGTAGCATCCAGAGTGTTCTGAGGTAACCAACAAGAAAGAAAACCATCAAAGCAACCACTCCACTGCTGAAGAGTTCTCTCAGAAAAGTCTTTTCTTTTTATTTAAAACATGCATTTATACTGTGTAATAAATCAGATTGATGTGATACAACTTTTATTTCTTCCCTGTTCAATTATGCCATGTTATTTCCCAGACTTCAACCCTTCATTCTAGGATTGTGGGCCCTCTTGGATATCTGGGATACAAGGATTAGATGTGGAAGACCTTTCTCCACCTGAGGCATTAGTTTTTCTGAGTGAATGAATGCAACTGCAGAGCTCAGCTGACTTCTACAGAGCTGCACTCATTGAGACATAGCAAAAACATTTAACATGATACAGTCTGTTTTCTTTTATGGATTATTAAAAGTAATTTACAGATTATGGATAGGCAATTCATAGCTAGTACTTCAATGTAGCATTTAATTTACAATGACAAATTGCCATGGGTGTGTTTGCCATTTCAGAGAAGTAATATTACAGTTAAGTACAAATCTAGTGTGTGGGGAGTGCACAGACTCAACACGATAGAAACATACCTTAGTAATTTGCGAAAATACTTATTTCTTCCATTTATCTGGAAGGCTGGTCACAACAAATTTGAAAATTCACCTGTACCAAGTGACAAAAGTCTAAATTAAACCACAATTTCTAGCTCTTCTTTCTACACATAAATGCAATTTCCTATCCTGTAGTTTTTGGAGAAAAGGGGGGCTTTTGAGAGTAATTGTTTGAATCTTGTGCAACCTAGTAATCATTAAGTTTTACAATATTCTCTGTTATTCTCAGTAGGCAACTTTATTTCACTTTTCTACAACTCCAGAGTTCCTCTGTGGGCTATCTCTATATCCACTCTTTGGAGAAATTTGCTTTGATTTTTATACATCTCTTGATATCAGCTTCTTCAGCTTATGGAAGAACTTTCTTCCTCTCTGTTAAAAAAAATGCTTTCTTTCCATTCCTTATCTCTGGACTAGATTTCCCACGGCCCTTTTGAAATTACTGTTCCCAAAGTAACTCTGGGATCCATTTCATTATAAATACAGTTCACTGTATATGAGTAAACAAGATCAGAAGTTTGATTGATCTATTTTTAGGTCAGAAGAAAGGCTCAATTAAACTGATTAATGGATATCTTGTTCCGAGAATGGTCAATAAAACCATAAACGAGAACATAATCCACAGTGGATAAATGTCAGATGGTGTATAATGCAAAGTATAGATTTTTTAATATCATATATGACTGCCACTCTAAGCAACTCACTGCAAAACTCACAAAGAGAGAAAAAATAATATACTGATTTATTTTTGAATCAGGGCAGGATTTGGTTTGAAACACCTCAATCAAATAATAGCTTTGTAACAGTGACCTATGCCTTTATACAAGAAAAGATATATGGTATAGTATATATATGTATATATATATACTATGTATATATATAGTATTAACTATTCATAATACTGTGGCTTACCTTCAATTAGCAGTTGTATATAAAAATATTAAGCTTAAAAAAAAGAAATTAGAAAGAGCAGTTGAAATGGTAATACAGCATGGAAAATTGCTGAAGACATTTCACTAACCAATAAGAATAAAAATAACATCACACCAAAAGCACATCTAAAAGGCCTCTTTCTGATAAAGGGCCATCTTATTTACAGAATATATCATAATTAAATGAAACAGGAGGTTCTTAGAGCAAAAATACATTAAAGACATGGAAGTTAGGAGAAGCATTACCTTTCTTAATGTAATGTCCTGTTAATGACCCAGGACAAAGAAAAGATTTGAGGAACATGAATTCCCCAAAGCTATAGCTAATTTTACAGAGTTATTGTAGGCATGGAATCTGGCAAGCAGCCATATGGCCTCACAATCCTGTCCAAAGATCCATGATTTCAGGGTCCATAGATACTGTAGGTACAAAAAAGATGCTGTGGGAAAAGGAAGCCATCCCAGAAAATTTAAGCATCCCAGTGCCTTGACGTTCATAGCAGAGAAGCCTAAGGAAACTGATGCCACAGCTTTCATTATAGGAGATAAAACTAAGGAATCATTTCAGTTAGGCATGCTAATAAATCATTTTCAAAAACAGACCAATAAATTGAACAGTAATAAATCACACATATCACATGATATTTGCTCAATATTTCAATATGAATTTGCCAACATGTACAGTATATTAGTGATCATTTAAATCAGCTTTAGAGCCAGAGGAAAGGAGGATCACTAGTGGAATTTCAGCTTCCTAAAGAAATCTATATTATTCTGCAACAACATGCAAAGAAAATTGGTAAACTCTGTAATACAAACTAGAAAATACTTCGAAAAATAACTGGAGATAGAGAAAAGGGTGACGAGGCTAACTATTGAGTGGCTTCTATTTAAGAATTTCCACATAGCTATATACTATCCAGCTTGAAAAAGGGATGGCTATAGAGAGAACATGATAGAGAGCGATAGGCTTAAGAAGGCTCTGAATTAAGTGAAAAAAAAATCCACGCACTTTTTCCTTCCAAAACATCTGAACTAGGTGACATGCACTTAAATTATCAAAAGATTTAAAACAAGCAAAAGACAATAACAATTGTAAAATTACATAACTTTGCCATGGTGTTTACCAGTAGTCAAGATGGGTTATGAAATAATTAAATCAGTAATTAAAGAAAACACTTCAAAGGCTAGCATACAGGATGTGGGAAAAAGTAGTATAATAAAACAGAAATTATTCATTTAAAAAAAACTCAAAGAAAATATTAAAGGATAATGCATCTACTCTACCTTTATTTTCAATATGCTTTCCCTATGCAGCTGTGACTGTCCACCGTCAGAGATGGGATGCAGTAGTGATGGACTATTGCTCTGATCAGCACGATCATCCCAATGCAACAGCTATTGCTACATTTATAATGCTACAGTGCTTTGGCCTAAGAGGATGCTAAGGTATTCAAATCGTGATTTTTAAAAGGGGGGAAATAAGGGGTTTTTTTGGGAGGAGGGTGGCATTGGTATTTTTTAAACATGACAACTATTACCCAAATAATTTAAATTTAGATATTTGCATTTATTTTATCATATTACATATTAAAACCTAGAACAGTGCAAACAAATAGGGAAAAATCTGAGGGAGAAATTATATAACATTCAGAAAAAGTATAGAGTTCATGGCAGAGTTACTGTATAATATAATTCAGATGGGACTGCACATGACAGTATTTGTTTTGAGATTTGTATCATGCCTAACTGTTACTTACATAGAAGGCTAGTTTTATTCAATTTTTATTCTCATCATGTATTTCTTCTGACATTTCTTTGCCTTCATAAAGACTTGATGTTATGTATTTGAGTCTTATTATCAAAATGCATTCAAACAGTATTTAAAATACACTGCAATATTATAGGACAGCATGTACGCACATGATTATCAAAATTTACTTTTCAATGAGACACTTTATGGTTTTATGAATTCTTTAATATCAATGGCATTATCTACCCTTTAAAATCTATTAAAAATGTGGGTTCACTTATGTGTGAGTACATCCACATGTATTTATAAACATTTGTCTTTATACGTGTATATGTGAGATCTATGTGTAGCTTTACAAAAAAAGAAGTAATACAAGAGATAATGCTGTACTTCCTCAAGTCTTTTGAATGTTTAACAGAGATTAATCTAACATAGAACTGTATAGGGTAATGACAATAGGGAAAACAAACACCGTCCCTTGCGTTCAAGTGAGTGGACTAGAGCTGAGAACTAGTAT
The DNA here is from genome assembly GCA_033556795.1 of Tapera naevia. NCBI lineage: Eukaryota > Metazoa > Chordata > Aves > Cuculiformes > Neomorphidae > Tapera > Tapera naevia. The sequence continues at coordinate 6,249,672 of JAUMJJ010000172.1, read as the reverse complement.
AGCACTGTTGCATACACATCTAATTAAACAGGGGCAATCATCCTATCCAGCAACCATTGCCCTAGAGAAATGGACTTGAAGAGGCCCTCACACCAGTGCAGTCACCAGCTGTACGTAGGATTATACTGTTTCACTCGGCTGCACTCTCCTCTTTTCTATCACTCCTGCCTTCATTCAAGATTTTAATATTTATCTGAAGAAGCTGCTGCTGTGTTTAAACAGAAGAGTTTGAAGGAGCCAGGTGTCTCAAATTCTTTATAATAGCATTAAAAAGCACAAAGGAAAACAATCAAATACTAGTTGTTTGCTGTGAGGTATGTTCTTACCTGCTTACATGCTTGCTTAAACAGATTTTGAGGTCAGAGGAAACTTATCAGAGGCCTTACTATGCTACCATAACTCACAAAGCAATACAGAAAAGCATTGGTCTTGTCTCTTTCTTTAAAATATTTTTACCTATCGGTATAGGTAGGATCTTAAAGTCTCCCTTCAGAAACACGTTCTGAAGCAAAAAACGAAGCTGAAAAGAAGTATTTTCAATAATGTGCTACCGCATCCCAATCTTTCTAATACTTTTCTTTGTCTCTTCCTTTAAAGAGAAAAAAAAAAATAAATGAGGAAGCTGCAGAACTTTTTGTCTTTAAACTGCTTAAGTTGTTCATAGCAAAATACACATATCCAGGCAGTTTTTGAAAACACTTCTTGTGTGTGACATTTTATCTGAATGCCTTGTCACCCCACTGAAAATCACATACCTTCTGGAAGTGTTGCAATGCAAATGTATTGTCTCTGCAATGGAGACTGCTGCCCTCTAGGAAAGCAGCTTTCTTTTGGCAATATTTTGAGCCATGTCCTGCTGCAGTTCCTTTCAGACTGCTGCTTTATCTCACTTTCTTGATGATTTCCTGTAGAGGTATGCTTCCTTCCCATTGAATCATGCAGTATGGAACATGTCAGGCTCTGCAGAATTTCTTAAATATTTTGTTGAAGGTCAGGCCTGCCATCCAGGAGAGAACAAACACATAAGTTTATGCAGTGCTACACTTGCAGAAGCTAGGAATATTAAAAAAAAACCCAAACCCAAACCCACTTTTCTATATGATAGTGTTAATATTTAACCCTGGGACACTAAAACCTGTGCTGCTGGCAGTTTACCAATAGTAACAGCTTGATGCTCAGGTGTGCATATTTCACTTACTTTACAAACCAGCAGATAGCAAAGATGCAGACAAGTCGTTTGTGAAGAAAAGGCCGTTTTTTTTCTGCTACTGACACCATGTAATTGAATTACAGGCAGTGGTTTGGTGTGGAGCTTTGATCCCATTGAAAAATGGCTAAACTCCTGTTGTTACCACTTCGTCCAGGGAAATTCATGTGGAGCTTTTTGGAATAAATTATGGAGACCTAGAGTCCCAGAGAAGCAAAGCCTTTCCTGCTCTTATGTTCTCTTCCTCTTTATGCCAAAAGCCAGCACAGGGGTGAAAACCAGAATATCTGAACATACAGAAATAAACATGGCAGGACTTGAACGCCAGTATTTACTTAGAACAACCATCATGCATATGCACACAACTGACTCATAATTTGCTTAGAAACACACTTTGGAAGGTTTTCTAAGAAAACCTGGAAAATGTGACAATCGTATGGTATAACCTCTGAATAGCTTCAAACAGCTACAATGTTTAAAAGAAAATAGGATGCTTTGCTTTCACACATAGAGTTTTCATTCCAAGATTAATTTCTAAACTAGCAACATTTAACTTTGCATTAGAGAAGCATTCAGCACATGATGCTTCACTGAGCCTCCAATAATAGGAATCAAAGAAGTGTAACTTCCCAAAGGCACTATTTTATAACCTATAAAGAAACAGTGAGAGTTTGGATTATGACAGTAAGACTGGAGCTTTTTTAGATAATTTCATAAATTTCTAAAATATGCTCATTACATATTTTGCCCAACATACTGAGTATTCAAACATTATGCACAAGATTTGGTGTTAATGATCACAAAAAATGGTAGCAAAAATAACTAAGAAGAAAATCTTTTCTAAACCCTTTTTCTGTAAAAAAATGTAACAACAATTGAACGTGCATTGCAAAATTTGGCAGATGGTTTCTGGACCACGATGGTTGGTTTCTCTACAAATTCTAGGTTTTAAGGTGATTCTGAAAGCCACTTTTTGTTGAGCTATGAAAGTCTTCATTGTATGTCACTATTCCATGGTTTTACCACATGCTGCATTTATGTTCTTTGTTTTGCAAAAGTTGTTGTTTCAGGCTTTTCTACTTTCTTTTGATAATGATTTGAATAAAATGCAAAATTTATTTGCTTTTAGAATCATAGAATGGTTTGGGCTGGAATGGACCTTAAACATCATCTAGTTCCAACATTTTCCACCGGACCAGGTTGCTCAAAGCCCCATCCAGCCTGGCCTTGAACACCTCCAGGAATGGGGCATCCACAGCTTCTCTGGGTAACCTGTGCCAGTGCCTCACCACCCTCTTCCTAATACCTACTCTAAATCTCCCCTCTTTCAACCTAAAACCATTACCCCCCATCATATCACTACACTCCCTCATAAAGAGCCTGTAGGCCCCTTTAAGCACTGGAAGGCTGCTATAATCTCTCCCCATAGCCTTCTCTTCTCCATGCTAAACAAGCCCAACTCACTCAGCCTGTCCTTGTATGGGAGGGGCTCCAGCCCTCTGATCATCTTCGAGGCCATCCACTGGACTTGCTCTGCCAGATCCACATCCTTCCTATGCTGAGAACTCCAGAACTGAATGCAGAACTCCAGGCGAGGGCTCATGAGAACAGAGTAGAGAGGGAGAATCATCTTCCTCAACATGCTGGTCACAATTCTTTTGATGCAGCCCAGGATACAGTTGGATTTCCAGGCTGCAAGTGCACATTGCTGGATTGTGTTATTCTCATCCACCAGCACCCCCAAGTCCTTTTCTTCAGGGCCACTCTCAATCCAGCCTGTATTTGTGCTTGGGATTGCCTTGACTCATGTGCAGGATGTTGCACTCGACCTTATTGAACTTTACAGGTACCACACAGGCCCACCTCTCAAGCCTGTGCAGGTCCATCTGGATGGCTTCCCTTCCCTCCAGTGTGTTGACTGTGCCACAGCACTTGGTGTCACTGGCAAACTTGCTAAGGGTGCACTCAATCTCACTGTCCCTGTCTGTGACAAAGATGTTAGACAACATTGGTCCTAATACTGACCTCTGTGGAATATCACTCTTCACTGGTCTCCACTCAGACATTGAGCTGTTGACCACAACTCTTTGAGTGTGACCATCCAGTCAATTCCTTATAGCCTAAGAAAAAGTGGTTTTTTGTGATTTCTCAGCATCTGGGACTCTTTTTATGATCTTACAACCAATGAAGATCAACATAGCAATAAGGTAGGAAAAGATGCTGCATAGAAAACAGAGAATCCACACTACTGCAGTATGAAAGAAGCACTGGATTGGCTTTACAGTTTGCAAAGCTTCCTTTCTGCAATGAGTTTTCCAGTGATGTTTCTGCTTCTGCACCAAGGTGCATAGATTGAACTTGTGGTTGTTTGTCTAAGCAAGTAGACATACTATGAGAAGCATACTGTATGTAAAAATAAATTTTAATTAATTTAAGATTAGTTTCTACCTTAATCTCAATTATATATGCAAGAAATACATTTATTAACCCAAGACGTGTTCTTTGGCTGTAATTTCAATGTCAACAAAAGACAACTTAATTGCTTTAAGAAATTTACTGTTACTGTATTTTCTGTGACTTATCAGGCAAATATTATTTACATCAATCACTGTTTTAGTGTTGAAATAAATTGCAGTTACAGGAATAACTCAAACTTTAATAATGCTAAAAGCTGCTTCATTATGTAAGAGTCCATTGTCAAGATGCATAATATTCAGATTTCCTTTCATTTAATAGCGGAGCCAATGAAGAGAAAAAAACAGAGGTAACTTTAGTACCATCATATTTTCATTTCTGTTAAATATCACACTGAGTATGGTTCACATTTATCAATTCAAGTATGCAGCAGTTATGGGCTATGATTTTGTGTATGTAATTTCTTTTATTAATTTTCCCACAAATCAAATTATATAAGAAGAAAAAGGGGAAATAAAGATAATAGTTTCATAAATATCTTAAGGGCAAATCATAAATTGCATCACAAGTCATCACTATATTGTCCTTTTCCTCTCTCTTTCAGATGGAGAAAGAGAAATTAGAAATTTTCATACAAATTTATTTTTCTTCTCATAATAAATCATACAAACATTTAAATGGTTTCCAGCCTTCTTTCCATGTGCTTCCGTGCTGCTTTACATTGCACTAAAAATTAAGTGTTGGGTTTTTTTGGGATTTAGTTTTGCTTTGTTTTTGTTGTTGGGGGGGGGTGTGGTTGTGAAACAGGTGCATATATTTCAAAGGAATATGTGATTACAAAAGCATTCACAAAACCAAACTCCTATGTTTAAGTCAGTCATCATTCCTTTGACAATTAAAACATGCATTTGTATTTGCAAAGGCTTCATGGTTTGTTTCCAGTTCCCCAAGTTGCCTCTGACCTGACTCCCCTTCTCCTTTCAAGGTACCATGAAGAGGTGTTTTTTTAATTGATGTAAGTCAGAGAATCTTACAAAATAGTGTAGGCCGTGCCCCTTGACTAAGAAGAGGCTGTAAAGGCAGCGAGGCTCCACAGAGGCTGGGAGAGCAATAAGGTGAAAATCTGTCCTTGTAATGCTGGTATGTGACATCGAAGCTCAGTGAGGGTGGCATGTGGTCAGGAACAGTAACCATTTCAGCTCCAGAAAAGCTGTGTAGCCACGTTTGTACATCACATCCTTTGGAAAGCCTGAAAGCAGCACTTATGTGAATCTCCCAGGAAAGAGGCAGACTTAACCACAGGGGTTTCCTCAGCAATTACCCACTTCTTTCACCAATCAGTGAAGTCAGCCTGCACAGTTCCTCCTCATTTACTTGCTTCTGTGTTTGGGGGGTCTGGATTAACTTTGTATAAGCCAACCCCACCTGGCAGTGGTGACCTAACCCCTATGAGACCCATACTGTGAACTGCTTACATGCTGAATGTCAGTATCTTCTCCATCTGTATATTTACTTACCACCTATGTATGTTAAGATCTAAAGACTGTATCAGCAGCAATGCTTTGTGTGTCTTCAGCTAGAGAATATCCAGTGAGGTTTTCAGCCTGATCATAAAATATGTTGAGAAGAATGAACTTTCTAGATGTCATGTTTTTTAGCTTTTAAATATAGGTAGCTGAAGTCTAATGTCAGAAAGGAGGACTGTTGCATGCTTACGAGCAGTATTACCTAATGTCCTTTCACTTCAAACTGTGCTGGGAAACTACTGGTACAAGATAAATTAATTTCATCTTGACTGCTTTGTCAATCGGTATAAGAAGATATTAAATCACAATAGAAAAGACATTGTAATACAGTGATTATTCTCCTGGGACAACGTAAAGCATGAAGAACAGATGAAAGTTTCATATAGTACAGGACAGTAATTATCTCATGACAAGTATGCTCCCTAGAGATCACTTTAGAGCTATTTTAAAGAAAATCATGTATATATGTTTTACTAGAAGAAGGAAAAAACGTCACTTTATAGTCACAGAAATGAGTTTTAACTGACTGTGAGGTGCACACTGATTATAACTTAAAGTGTTAAAAGCCAATTGAACACTTCTTCTATTGAAGCATATTTGTAACGACCACTTAATCACACTTTGAAGCTGGAGCATAAGAAATAAACTGGAAAGCCACACGCTTCTTTTTCAGTTCTTTTTCTTGATATAAAGTATTTTCTACGTATATTTGCCTCTGAAGAGTACTTTAAAAAATGCAAGACCGCTCTTACATTTTTTTAAAAAGCCACCTCATTTGGTACAAATACAGAATATTGCAAAAGAAGGATTATTGAAGGTATGGTTAGAATTCTACAGAATGTCAGTGACTGACCTAAACTGAAATCAGTTTACAACTTCTGCAATAAGATATTCAATGACTTTGCCATATGCTTCATTCCCATCTTGCAGTACACACTTGCTTACACAGTTCTAACACTTGATTGTTTTAATATCCCTGGAAAACTGCATCTGCTTACTGTTTCTCCTCTTCTTTTCAAATACAGACAACATCTAAAGTATTTTTCCTTTAGCCTAAAAAATTCCCTTACACCCATTATAATTGATTTCTATTTCTATCATAACAATGTTATAAAGATATAAAGTATGTACTTGAGCATGTGTGCTTCTGTATGCGTAGGAATTTTTTTCCCTCAACTGTCTATACCTTCCTTGCAAATGTGACCTTCATGAAGTATAGAGAAAACTGAACTGCTGTATGTGTATATATTTGCCTACAAACTTTTTGTATAAAAAAATAAAAATCTTTAAACTGGTTTGAAAAAGCAGCAAATTAGTCCAATTATAAACCACAAATATTGATAGGTCAGTGCAAAACAGTCTTTAGCAGTAAATCCTATAACTTGATGTTTAGAAAAATATTACTGCAGAATACATCTATGGCTGCAGATTTAAGACAGGATATTATCCTTATTCTTCTCAAGAATCACATGAAGACAAGGTTAGTAGCAAATATCTGTGGATGCAATATACATTCCTCATGTATAATAAAGTCAGAGGGATCAAAAAACTATACTGCTGCAATATTGTTTACTCTTTTGCATAGCATGGAAATGAAAAGAATCCTAATAACATATTTGCATTTTTTTGTAATGTCCCCCTAGGGCATATGCCAATATTGAAACAGGACAGGAATAAAAAAAGATAACATGATTTTGAGGGTATTATTTACAAATAGATATTGTGAATTGCCAGTCTATTTGTATTTCCTTGTTTTTCTTTTTACCTAACCAATCTTACTAAGATAGAAGAATGAAAAGGAAAGACATGACTTCTTTGTCAGTATTCTTGTCACATTTTTTAACAAAGGACTAAAATATATATTCATTTCTAAAGAGCTCATGGACTCCTTAGCAGAAATAGAAGACCTCTCACAAAAGAAGAGGAGTCAGAAATTCATGCTGAAAAATGTGAAATTCATCCTTGGAAAATGGCCAGCACACAGTCTATGTCCCATTTATGTTTGAAATTGTCAACTTACTTGGGTCTTATGTAATCCTGTGCCCAATGTCTGCTCTCAGAATGAATTTCACACAGGATAATGGAATATAGAACAAAGGCCAAAGAAAGCATTAAGAGCTATAGTGTTTACAGGACATATATAAATTATATTTTGCTTAGACATAAGCAAATTTTGAAGCAGCATCAGTAGATGCAGCTATGGGTTAAGGATCCGAATGAACCATCAGCTTTTTTTCTTTTAATTCCTAAACTTAAGAGGAGAGACTGGTTGTGTCCTGTGATATTCTCTTGCCTTTTCAGTATTCTTCGATTCAGCTCTCCAGTACAACACATCAGGTATTACACCCTATCTCCCCTTCAACGTGTCCTCTGTGTCCTTGCAAAATAAAGCTCTGCTTACAAAAGGCTAAAGATCACCTCCAACAAATGACTTGGGATCACCACAGTTTCGACTTCTATACAGTTTAACCTTTAGTTAAAGACCAATCTGTGAGAAGAGGAATTATATTTTTTTTCAAATCCCCTAAGTAGATTCTGAAGACAAATTCCACTGTTCACGTGTAAGAAGAAACCAAGAACCGGACACACTAGTTTTAGGAAACAGAATATTTTCTGACAGAGTTGGAGCTATTTAGCAAGCAGCACAAAAATGGATTTTGTGTTAATAAAACTGGCATATTCACAATCCATGTATTTTAATTTAAATTATTTTATTTAACTGAGTGGGATGAAGCTTATAAAAGCTTCTTAACTTTACAAATGGTGTTTCTTTTTACCACTGTCTGTAATTACCTATTTCCACTAACATAATAAATGCAGTGCCTCCAGCAGAAAGCTAAAGGTTGATGAGAAACAAAATGAAAAAGCACCTAAATGTTAGACTAGTCAGCAAGATTTTGAAGTTTGTTAAAATTAATACAAGCTATCATTAGAAGACTTCACAGTTCAGTGCTTCATAAATAGGAAAACCAAAACACCAATGATTTTTGTACCTTTCAGCTTGATTTTTATGATATTTCATCTTCCTTTAACAAATGAGGACATAGAATAGCTCATAAAGCTTCCAGTATAGACCAGCAGTATAATAATTTGCTAAGTGCATCCTCAGCCACTTACAACTTGAATACAATGGAATAATTGAAAACATATTCTTATTATAGAAAACAAAACAACCAAGAACACTCTCAGTGCTCTAGGGTGAAGATGGATACCTCTTCAATACTTTGCCTGTTTCAGTCGCTGACACAGTTGTCTTGTCAGAGGAAAATGAAAAAGTTTTTTTCATTCCCTCCTGCTGAATCCTACATGTCCCAAAGAACAGTGGGGTTTCTTCCAGTCAGTGGTTGTTTTCTCTAAAATGAATTAAAACATCAAAGTCCATCTTTACGTACCAAAAAGAATGACAAAAGTGCTTCAGACTGAGTACTGGCTGCTTCAGAAAATGACACAGTGGGAAAATCAGTGCTAATTAATTTCAAATTTTACAATGTTCATTCAAAATGAATGAATACATTACTTGCCATGTAATTTTATCAGAATAAAAGCTGTTAATTTCCACAATGCTTTAAATGACTCATAACTTCGGCCACTTGCAGTGAAGTTTTCCAGGTGTGTCTAACAATTAAAAGCCTCAGGGATACAAAAGTGGATGAAAAAGTTCTTTGGTAGAACACTGAGTTATTCAAACATTATTTAGGAAATATGTGAAATTCTGAATGATGTATTAATTCAGAGAATTGGTCGCCCATCAGTCACTGAGGGGAGTTGCTCTGGAACTGGCCTATTCCATAGGGGAGTGGAGCATCTTGGCACACAGGGGCTTTTCCTGAGGCAAGGGAACACCAGGGCAGCAGAGACCCGCCAGGAAGCAGCAGCTCTCATGGAAGATGCTGACGAGGCCTGGGCATTGCCAGAGCAACTGTGGCCACCCCATACCTACAGAGTGAGCGGAGCATGGTGTCACAATTTGCACAGCAATTCACATGGCAGGGCATGTACGAAGGGCGCAGTCACCCTACCAGCTCAAGAGGTGAGTTCAGTTGGTGTTCATCATCCTCTCAGAAGGAGTTCAGCTATCATATCCATCCAGCAGAAAGTTTTCCTCTCTGCACCTTCCAGAATGGATGTGGCAACCCAGACAGAGCTCCCACAGCCATCCAGGTCTCAGGCTGCAGGGAGTGCCAGAGCCCTTCACTGGTAACAGATGGCTGTAGGGAGAACAGCTGTGTGAGGTGTGACAGGGTGGATGATCTGCTCAGCATGGTGGCAGAGCTACCTGGAGAAGTAGAAAGGTTGAGGAGCATCAAGGAGTTTGATAATGAGATAGACTGGCAGAGCCATGTGCTGCCCTCCCTGAGACAGAAGCAGGAACAGCTCCCAGAAAAAAAACAACATCAAGAGAATCCTGTATCCTCCCTCTGACAGGCTGAAGGCAGTAGTTTAATGGAGAGGAGTGAATGGAGGCAAGTTCATGCTCAGGGTGAAAGGAAAACCCCCTCCTTGCCCACCTCACCTCCCCGCGTGCCTCTGTACAACAGGTATAAGGCTCTGGATATTGAAGGCCAGTCAGTGGAAAGTGTGAACGAAGGTCGATCTACACTAGAGGTGATGCAAGGGTCAGAAAAGCCTATCCCCTCTATCATGAACACCTCTATGATGAAGGAAAGAAGGGTTATAGCTGTAGGTGACTCTCTTCCGAGGGGAACAGAGGGTCCAATACACTGGACAGACACTTGTCTTAGGGAAGGCTGCTGCATCCCTGGGTCCTGGTTTAAGGACTTCACTAGGAAGCTTCCTAGCCTTGTATGGCTCTCGGACTATTATCTTGCTCTTCCACGTGGGTGGTGATGAAGCTGCAACACATACTCCAAGGGTGATCAAGAGAGTCTTCAGGACCTTGGGATGGTTGGTAGGGGAATCTGGAGCATAGGTTATTTTTTTCTCTCCTTTCAGTTGCGGACAGCAACACTGAAAGAAACAAATGTGCTCAGTTCATTAATATATGGTTCTGTGGCTGGTGTAACCACCACAATTTTGTGGTCTTTGATAATGTGATGGCCTATATGGCACCAGCTTTGCTGGCGTCTGATGGGATCCACCTTTCTTAAAAGGGGAAGAGGGTCTTTGCTCAGGAGCTTGCAGGGCTCATTGACAGAGCTTTAAACTAGATTTGAAGGCGGAAGGGGACAAGATCAGGCTGACCTGGGACAAGCTGTGGGATGATACGCTGACGTTAGAGGGACAGGGTATCAGTAAGGACCCTCAGCCTGTTGCTCTGAGATGTGCTGGCTACACTGCAGCACACGAAGTCTTATGGACATGAGCAAGGGGCTCTTGAGGAAATAGGAGCCAACAGAAACAGTGAATTGAAAGCAGCCCTGCAGAGAAGGAGTTGGGGGTACTGGAGAATGAAAAGCTGGAAATGAGCCAACAATGTGTGCTTGCAGCCCAGAAGGCCAACTGTATCCTGAGGTGCATCGAAAGAAGCATGGCCAGCAGGTTTTGGCAGGTGACCTGTTGGAGCTGGTCCAGAGGAGGGCCACAAAAATGGTCAGAGGGATGGAACACCTCTCCAAGAGGCTGAAAGAATTAGGATTGTTCAGCCTGGAGAAGACAAGGCTCTGGGGAGACCTTATGGTGGCCTTCCAGCACTTAAAGGAGGCTTACAAGAAAGATGGGACAGACTTTTTAGCAGAGCCTATTGCGACAGGACAAGGGGCAATGGCTTTAAACTAAAAGAGGGTAGATTCAGACTAGATACAAGGAAGAAATTTTTTACAATGTGGGTGGTGAAACACTGGAACAGGCTGCACAGAGAATTGGTAGAAGCCCCATCCCTGGAAATATTCAAGATGAAGCTCCGAGCAACCTGATCCTGGTGAAGATGTCCCTGATTATTACAGGGGGAGTAGGACTAGATGACTTTTGAAGGTCCCTTCCAACACAAACTACTCCATGATTCTAAACACAGGGTATTTCTTAATAAAAGTTCTATGCAGGTAGACATACATCTCTCACTGAGACACATATAGCATAATCACACATGTTATTGCACTGATAAATATTGATTCACTTGACTCACAAAACCAGGTAAAAATAACATGGAAAGATAGGTGAGATCAAACATCTGGCTGCAATCTCAGCATCTGTAATAAACTGTGTCTTCATATATAAACATTTATCAAAAGCTATTAAAAGCCCCTGGTTCAACTAAAGACTGTTAAACAGAGAGGGAAAACATTTGGCTTACATAGATCTGAAGGTGCTTTTTAGGTTCTTTGGTGATGCAAGGTTTTAACAGACAATGAAATAGATATAAGTACCTGAAAGAATACAGTTGTAAAAATGGCTATGATGTTTTTAGTTTTCATGTAATTTTTGTAATGTTTAGTGTCCAGATATTAGCACTTCTTTTTTTTTTTTTTTTTTTGATGAAAGATGCCATTTTCTAGAATAAAGCAAGGAAGATGGTATTTTTTTTCTCCAAAGTGCTAAAGGTATTAATATCATCACCTTTTTGTATGCAAAAATGAAATATTTATAAAGAAAAATGCATCGGGTTCTATCCACAAGAGGATTTTTCAGCTTCAAACTGAAAACTCCCATGCAAGTCAACAGGATTTCTCTGTTCAAGAGCTGAAACAGTAGGCCATTAATTTTCCTGTGTTAATGGATTATTTCAAAGCCACTGTTTCTAAAAAGTATAAATTAAAATAAATATTATTTATTTTCTCTCAGGTATAAAAGCTATGCTAGAGGAACTGCAAGCATGAACTTAAAGCCAGCTTATCTCTACCTGCATTTTACAAGATTGCAATAGATAAAATAGTATCTAATGGTTCTCTGTGGAGAAACAGCAATAGGCATCATTGCCCAGAGCTTTTCTGAGTTGGATCTTTCTCTTCTTTACCGTTTATATAAGAGGCATTTTTCCACATGCTTCATGCATATATTTTCATCACTGAAAATATTCAGAGGGTATCTGGAAATAGACTTAATCTCCAAAAAAGCAGAGATATCAAAAGGAGTAATCAAAGTCCAGAGAAGTGTTCCCTATTGGTAGATGATCCATTCTGAAGTGGTCAGTGACTCTAAATTTGTACCAGCTTTTGCTTAGCAGTGTGGTAAAAGACGTTGTGTTGTTATGATGTAACCAGTCATCACAGAGGAAATTTACGAATTTATGAAATATCCACAAAATGGAATCTAAATTTAATAACACATTGTGAGAACCGTGAGAGATTCAGCAATTCTGCTAGAATATTCCTATGAAGACTTACACTTTTCTGACAACAAGAATACCTGAGACTCAGAGGCATGACCTGCAAGAAGTAGTCTTGCCTCCATAGCTGAAGAAGAAGGTAGGGCCAATAAGTTTATCATGTCACTCCATTTGAGCTTATTAGTATGGAATCCTCCTCTAACCTGTAGGACAAAGATAAGTAGCAGGTGGAAAGCTACGAGGTACAAAGTGTAATGGTGAAAAAAACAAACAAAAAATTAAGTAAGCTATTTTCATTATAATGAAGTCCATTTGGTTTCAGCTTTAGAAAAAAAATATTTTAGGCTCTCTAGTGAGGCAAGGGTTTAACAGACAATAAAATATATATAAAAACCTGAAAAAATATGTGTAACATTTTCTGGTTTTATATTAAAGTAGAACTCTAAGGCTCTGCTAGACCTCAAACTGTCTCATCAGTGGTTTCTTGCGGCTTGCTCTCTGCATCCCTGCTGTGTGCTGCTCCCTCACACCCAGTATGGGGGAATGGCTACCTGCCACCCAGGTCCCACACTGAACCAGGAGCACCCATCTCCTGTGCAAGCAGAACAAGGGAAAAACCCTGGCTAGACACCAGTCCCAAGCCTATCCTTCTGACCACAGTTCGTCCACAGTCCCGGAAAAACTCTAGTTTTGTTTTGACAGGGTGCCAAAGCTGGTATGAAAAATGCTCTGCTTACAGTTTGAAGATTAGAGAACCTGGAAAATTTCTTCCAGCACAGAAATACCAGACACCTTACGGAAGTGAATGCAATGGCTGACAGGAGTTTTTATGGAGTGCCAGTCATATCACACTGTCAGGCACTGGCTTTAGTCGCAAATCTTGTGAATCTGTAAGAATGCTACTGTCAAAACTTCTTCCGCTGTGGTGCATCTTCCACACCCCTTCTCAGGACCTTTAAAACCTAGGCTTTATTGTCTTTTCTAATTAATTTTTGAATAGTGGAGCAGTCACAGAGAATTATGTTTGTCTATCTTGTCATGGTCCAGTAAATGAAATGCACAGATAAAATGTCACGGAGCTCAAACCCTCCTGAACAATGAAATATTGCAATTTATCTCACTTCTTTCATTTGAGAAGATGGACTTGTCTGTGAATAAAGACCTCATATCCCCAGTTGTGATCAGTTCCACAAAATTTTTTCAGTGTTTTGCTGAATTTGAATAAGCTGTAAACTTAGAACAAAATGCTGCCTCAACTTCATTGACATCAATATAGTTTTAATGACCCTGACCCTCTAATTTTCAGCTCTCAAAAACACCAGCACTGGTATAATGTTTAGCATACATTTTAAATCTCATTTAATTTTATAGTAGATTTTTTTCTTAAAAACCTTACAATTTTATTGAGCAATTAAAATGTGTTCTCAGTCAGGGGGAAGAATTGCTCATAAAACAGCAATAAGCTAAGCAGTGATTTCTAGACTGAAGTTGCATTTTTATTTCCTCCATCATAATAGGAACAAGTATTTGTTTTGTAAAATAAGATGCAGAGGCTTCTAAAAAGCTGAAAATGACAATTGATTTTTTTTTCCTTTTTTTTCCCTTTAAGTGAGATTAATTTTAGAATACTTATTTCTGCTTTACTGGCCTATCAGATCAATTAGTCAAATGAAATGAGGAATAGTTGGTGGAATTGTTTTCTGCAACCATCTTACTGACTGATGATTGCTTTCAAAGCATCACATATTGCATTTGTTTCCAGAAACCACCTCTGATTTAACTCAAACATTTTTAAAACTTTGTTGCTGCCAACGAACTAGTAAAATCCTGTAACTGTTGCAAACAGCTCTGATCTTAAGGAAAGATGACTAGAGAGCTCCTTGTGATAGTGGAATAGCCACCAGTGAATTTTAAAGATGATGTTTAAAACTGTAAAACTTGAAGATATACTTAAGTACTGTCCACAAAGTATAATAATCGCAAAATTAGGTTTTAACAATGGGAATTGGAAAGACATTGCAATTTGTAAGAAAATATCAATGTTTTTTATTTGACTTATTGCCTCCATTATTAAGTAGCTCTGGTAGATTCTAAAGTATGTTTCTATCCACTACAAGTAAGGAAGAAAAAAATGTACACTTAAAATAATGATACCAAACTGCCTAAATATTACCCTGCCAGCAATATTTATTTAGTTTGAAAGAAATAATAAACCACAAAACTTTACATTGATAATCTATGCTAATCTATCCTTTCTTTCTCCACTACTAATTAAATGTCATTGGAAGAACGAAAGAATTCAACAATGTATCTTCCAAGAAACACCTTCTTAAAATATCTCTATGTTATGAATACTTACTTAGTCACTTTCATCTTCAGTCAACACGAATACCTTAAAAAATAATTTGGATAGAGACACCATAGCATAATCTGCATATTAAATATTAAACTATTAAATTATGAAAGTTACAGAGCCTCATAAAAAGGAACAATTGGCTCCTTTGCCCATCATCCACATGGCACCACAGTACACAGAAGCATACGACAATTTGTTTTAAGGCTCAATAACAGTTAACAAGTTTATGAACATGCTTAAAAATTGGCTCCCGCCTGAATGCAGGAGACATGTACTTCCATATCCAGAAGAATTCTGGCACTAATAGCATAAAAATATGAGATTAAGCTCTTTAAGAAGCTGTTAAGTAAATGAATTATTATTTTAATAATGTAGATTTCTATAGGATTACAATTTTATTCCTTTATAAAGTAAAAATCCTACTGATTTCAGTCCCTATCTGAAAAGCAAAGGCATATGAAGCTGCTGCACTACTTGAAAGACATTCTTACGTAGAAATACTATCACTCTTCTCAAGTGACAAGGACGTGTTTTTATTCATTATTATCCCCTAGTTTACGACAGATTGAAAACTTTCCAACTAACTAAGCCATTTCTATCCACGGATACCGATTTTATTAAATCAAAACGTATCAGTAAAATCTACCAACATCACTGATATTTAGGAAAAAAGTTCTCAAGAATTTTCTTTGCAGTAAAATGATATTGAATATTACATTCAGTCATGAAATCAAAACATTTTAAAGTAGGCGCAACAATGCCATTGTTTGAAGTGTTTGAATAACATCAAAACTAAGTACTTAAATCTCAAAAACACTTTCTTCCAGAATATACTAAAAATACTATGCAGTAGTACTATTGGGAGACTCTTATAATATGTTTCATAAGAGATTTGGGATCCATGTTCCAATTCAGGAAGAGAAATAATTTCCAAATAATTACACTTCTGATGAAACAGTCATTTCAAACTTTGACCAGTCTTGACTGGAGTCACACTCCAGTTCATGCTTCTTCTCTTTTACAGTGCACTGTACTGCACTGTATGGAAAACTGAAGAGTTATAACACTGAACTCTAATGGCTCTTAGATCAATAAAGCATTGTGACATGCTGTACTCCCAGGTGAGAGGAAAATTGAGCTGGCAATTGACATCTTGGATCTGCCAGTTGCTTACATTCACAGAGACATTATTATTTAGGCTTATTGAAAGCAATATTCTAATATAACCAAAGGTCAGGGTTGAATAATGAATCTGAATCTAGAGTCAGTTTGTCATAACGCTGCCATGTAAAAGTCACGATGTGTAAGTAAAGGTCGCTTTTAGCAAGTCATATTCAAGGGTTTTCCTTTGAGCTATGGTAAAAAACCCCATCTATGTTATGTGATAAGTAAATAGTGAAAGGCATGGCAATCACTAAATTTCATATTACAAATTATTTTACCTAATTTTAATTCTGCTACGTATCACATTATTAGAGACTGCAGAACCATTCCAGTCTCATCATCTTTCAATTTCTCAGTACATCACCAAGTTAACCTTACACGAAATTCTCCTCAACTAATAAACTTAAAGATTATTAGCTCATTGCACAGATATTTCTGTTGACTTTCAAAGTCTCATTACTTTTTATGTTCCACAGAAGGCACTGAGGGATTACCATAGCTTTTAGGAAGATCTTCACTTAGTAGGCAAACTTCTATAGTTGAAACAATACTATGTGAATCAGCCTGTCTTGCTGGAATCCTTCATCCTAGACTTTTAAACTGATGTAAACAGTACATTTCTGCCAGCAAAGACGAATGGTCTGAAAGAGCTATACTAGTCAAATAGCTGGAAATACAAAAGAATTCACATGGGACAGCACATTTCAACTGAAAACCTGTTCCATGAATCAGGAATTGCTATCCAAACCTACAGTCTTGAGAGAACAACATAAATGTGAGAGCTGTTTTACACTGAAAAATAGCATGTGCTATTATTCACATATTACACCTTGCTGAGAATGCAAAATAATGTCCCATAATAAGCAGTAGGACAATATAGCCTCATTCTGTGTAACATGATTCAATTAAATCATTGTAGATACTGGGTCAAGAAGCTACACTATGAATTCAGAAAGCATGCAAGGTCTGTGGGTAATTCACATGCAAAGTACTAATGTAAACATGGCTGATTAAAAAAACAAAACAAAACCCCCAAAAGTCTTGTAAGACATAGATGACAGTCAATATCGATTAAATTGGCCTTATGTTTCCAGGCAGAGACTATAATCTAGGAGTGAGTCATGGAGCAAATATACCTTCCCAAGGGAGTGGCAATCTTGCAGTGCAATTTTCTGGATTTCTCAATAATTATGTTTATTATCAGATGTCCACTGACGTTTCTAGCTTCTATAGGTATTTATATCAAAATTACCATTACAGAAGTCTTTATGAAGGTTTCCAAAATATTACTATTTATTAGCTTTCCTTCTTCCCACTTCCTATGCCTTACCAGAGGTGATGGACACCAACAAGAATTCAATTAGTGAAGACTACGTCCACTCTAATCTGTTATTTAAAGAGTAGAAAAGACCATGCAAAATTTCTTTCTCTGCCTTTTCATTTTCATTAACCTAACCACAGCAGTAATTTATCTTATTACTGGTCTAATCAGATATGTTAACCTTTACATTATTTGTAATTATTTAACTGGAGATGTTTAGAGCTGCTAAGGTCCTTGATTTTTTTTTGTGTGTGGCATCCATTAGGGGCCCTTATGAAAACCAGCAGTAGCAAATACCATCTGTTGCCTTTACTTCCCTCCTCTCCCAGCCATCAGGTATTTGTACACATGGATAAGCCTGAGCCTTCTTTTTTTCTGGACTGAACAGTCCCAGCTCTCTCAGCCTTTCCTCATACGAAAGGTGCTCCAAACCCTCAATCATCTTTGTGGCCAGTTGCTGGATTGGCTTCAGTATGTCCAAGTACCCCTTGCAGTGAGGAGTCCAGACCTAGGCACAGAACTCCAGATGTATCTTAACAGTGCTAGGTATAGGGGAGAAGAATCTCTTATGTTTCAAGATTATAATTTTACTGATAAAAAGAAAAACTTTTCTTAAAGGAATTTTGGTTTTTATATCTTTCTGGTATAATTATATTAGTGCATATCATACTATTTTGTAATTCCTGGCTGTTTACTCAAGATACATTATTAAAGTTCAATTACTTAGAAAGATACTAGTTTCCCTTGGAATTTCTGGAACCAGCTAAGAATTCTCTCTGCATGTTTATCAACACCAAGGTTCTAGTCACTACAATTCGCTGGGTTTTAGCCACTGAAATTGGCCAGGCCAGGGCTAAACCGTGAGAGATGAATAACTACTAAAAGTAAAAAGGTTAATACAAGTTTTACAACAAGTTGTTAACCAACATTTCATCAACATCTCTTGGATGCAATGCAATAAACTTCCATATATCATAATATGTCATGTTTGTATTCCTTTATAGTTTCTGCTTTCACACATAATCATGGCCAATTTCGATCTATTCAGTGGTAGTGGGGGAAAAAGAAAGGGAATATTTAAAGGAAATAATGGGAAATAAAACCCCTCTTGCGCACTAGTCAAAAAAATACAAAGATAAATAAAATTTATGGTTTTCTTTTATGCTGTCTGGTGCATTTGTGTTGTGTTTTGTTCATGATGAAACAACACATACCTATTCACACAGCTCTGAATGTCCTGTGCGGTAATCCTAGAATTTATGGCTATCTGCCGGTTACAGTTACCTACTATTCTGAATATAATGGCTTAGCTCTAGCTTATAGCCATACAAACCACTGCAAGCTCCATTACCCTCCAAGTACCCATCATAAATGCTGCAATTTCCAATAGCCTTTCTTTCATTATACTGTTCCTAATTCTTCCAGAGTCAACAATTATACTACTGTTCTCCATAATTTGACCTCTATCTAACCTGAAGAAAAGATGTCTTTGATTCTAACTAGATCATGATAACTTTCGTCTTGCTTTTACTCTACTTTGTTGTTGACTCCATAACGAAATTGCTTTTGGTTCATGTCATGACAGAATTTAACTAGAATGCCAGATTTTGCATTCCTCTGAAGTGTAGGGCAATAAATCAGGATAAATGTAGGAATACATTATAAAATCACAGAATCATAGAAAAGTTTGGATTGGAAGGGACCTTAAACATTGTTTAGTCCCAAACCCCTTTGTCATGGCCAGGGACACCTTCCATTAGATCAGCTGGCTTAGTCTCACCCAGCCTGGCCTTGGACACCTCCAGAGATGCGGCATCCACAACTTCTTTGGGCAACCTGCTCCAGTGCTTCACCACCCTCACAGTAAAAAATTTCTTCCTGATACACAATCTAAATCTCCCCTCTTTCAGCTAAAAACTATTACCTCTCACCCTATCACTACACTCCCTGTTAAAAGCCCCTCCCCATCTTCCCTGTTGGCCCCCTAGAAGGTCTCCCCACAGCCTTCTCTTGGCTAAACAAGCCCAACTCTCTTGGGCTGTCCTCGTATGGGAGGTTCTTCAGTTTTCTGATCATGACCTTCCTCTAACAGACTGGATCCTTCCTGTGCTGAGGACTCCAGAACTGAACACATTGCTCCAGGTGAGGTCCCATGAGAGTGGAGCAAAGGAGCAGAATCACCTCCCTCAATATGTTGGCCACACTTCTTTTGGTGCAGCCCAGGATACAGTTGATTTTCTGGACTACAGGCGGACATTGCCAGCTCACGTTGAGTTTCTCATCCACTAGCAACCCCAAGTCCTTTTCCTCAGAGCTACTCTCAATCCCTTCTCTGCTCAGCCTGTATTTGTACTTGGGATTGCCCTGATCCAGGTGCAGGACCTTGCACTTGGCCTTGTTGAACTTCATGAGTTTCACATATTATGTATGTTACTGCTTTGCAGAACCATTAATTTTCTAGCAATAACACGCTTACACTTCAGAAGGCACTGAATGGGTTGTTGGCTCTGCTGTTATCAAAACAGAAAACATGAGCAAATGCTCAATCACTGTTGTGGGAGAACTTTGGAACTATTTGGGCTTCAAGCTTCCTCATTTGTGAGGAAGGCTCAGCTGCTGAAGAGCATGAAATTGAGCTGTCGTTACTTACTCATATTTTATTGCGCTAGGAATCATTAGAAATCAAGGATGCAAGACTCACAAGAAATTCAAAGTTTATTTGTATCAAGTTCTTACTGTTACGCTTCTCTTTCCAATTTAAGATTATTCATTTTTTTTTCAAAATTATCCAAGTATATTTTATTATTATCAACTCTTCCTCATGTGCCAACACCACAAAATTAGCTCCCATCTTAGTCTCTTCTCACAATGACACCATTTCTAAGACATCCCTAAAAACTACAAATTAATTTATCTCTGATCCTTAAAAAGCATTTGAAGACTTTTCGCCTTTTCCAGATATCCTTTGCCTTCAGAAATCAATGTCAAGCTCATGTTGTTTCTATGTAACTATTAAGAGTTTAGCAGTTCTCCATAATTTTTGCTTTAGATAATCTTTATTGAGCCACCTATCAGCACTGTTACATGAGTAACAGAATTTCTTAAATTCAGCAAAGTGACTCTTGAAGTGTTTAAGTTTCGAGATGTATAAGCCTGCATAGACCTCTTTTGTTATAAACAACAATTTTTAAAATTTTAATAAAATACCTTATACCATAGGCTTGTAGATAGACCACTTCATTGTGACAAATGATAAACTTGACCATATTGTGCACTAATTAATACCAGTGTAAGAAAGAGCAACTTAAGTGACTTAACTGCAGTTATTTGGATTTATTGGGAAGTTTACAAAAGTAGAATTAGAATGTAATTTAATCTAGCATTCTGTAATTTTTTTTTAAGAACAGGAAAAAAGATCAATTTCATAGTATCTTGGCTAATGAATTACGTAGTGCAGTTAAAGTTATTTGAATTAAAGAAGATGAAAATAAATGGAGGTATATGGTCCAAAGACAGACTTGTAATCTTAGGTTATTTTAATGGGTTTTTTAAAGATTAACTGTTCTCCAAAACATTTACAAGTAGTCTGAACTTTTACAAGCAAGATATTTGAACAGTCATACTTCTATATGGCCTTCAAAATCTTTGCTGAAGTGGGCATGAAATGGCTCCAAGTTGGATGTATACTTCAAGGAGGAACCTTCCTAGCTTGGTATATTAGTAGAGCAGGTGTGACAGTAACAGGAATGACTGTCCCAGTCAGACTGCCACAAGAATCAGAGAAATAAAGGATGAAACATTTCAGTATTTATTACAATTCTGTATTTTTATTTCTTAAATATTATGAATGCTAATTATGATCTACCTACTATGCCTGATTTTCCTTGGTGATAGGAAGGTTATAATGTGCGAGTGCTCAAATTACTAGTTTAATATTACAGACAGGTTTTGTGGAGAACTGAAACAGAATGTGTGCAGGCTTATGTAAATATTTCATTTCAGAGAATGAAAAAATATCTATGGTAGCTGAAATAAAAATTGATAGTGTATCTAAGTTGCACAGAGATTCTCTCCGACTACAGAAGGTATTGGTAGATACTTTACCTCCTGACAAAAGATGTGTGCTACTATTAGAGCTCCATATGGATTATTCCTAAGTGGTGAAAAATTCCAGACTATCATCCTATCTTAGGATGCAAAACATCCACAAGGAAAGCAGACACATGATGTTCTAAATTTCCAGTTAGCTTCACCTGTTCTAACATTAAAGAAAATCCTGAAAAGTTCAGTCTTAGAGATGGCTAAATTCTGCATGAAAAGCAACATATGCTTAGTGTAACCAGGTTTCAGACTGACAAATTAAAATTAAAATGGAGCCTAGCACATAAAATTATTTCCATGCTGTTAAAACCTGAGACACAATACTCTCCAGCAGAAAATACTAAGACCTGGAGGAGAAATCAACGTAATGTTCATTCCATTTAATCATATGTAGTTTTGTCACCCTCACAAATGTAACATTTTCTACCGTGATGGAACATTTTGCCCTCTGCCACAGATCACCTGAATGACTGATAGCACTTTGTGTAGATCCAGGCATCAGCTATTGCCCTCACACTACTGATTCTAACGTTGAAGTTCAAATAGTAATTGACTAAGCTTTTAAATTTCTAAGTGGAAATTTATGGGACTAAATTTAGTGCTCTGGGTCTGTAGTTCCAATACCACTGAAAGGTAAAATGTAATTAGTGTAACTCGATAATTTAGAACTCATTTTAGGTGCAACCATTTAGTTTTATTTATAGAATAATTAACTATAAAGCCCAACATGGTTGCATATCTTTCCCTTCACACCTAAGAGAACATAGTGAATGGTTAATTGTACAGCCCCACTGATAAGCAAGTTTTTCATTAAAGTTTTGTGAATGGGCATAAGGGAGTAAAACAAGACTCAGAAAATTCCTTTACTGTGTTTACAAAGTGCAGAGACAATCAGCTGTGGTGCAGGCATATGCCACTGTGGAGCAGGGGATCGCAGCATACAGAGGTTTTCCTGATCCAGGGAAAAATCCAGATGATTGCACAGACCCACCAGGAGGCACCAGCTCTTGTGAGAGCAGCTGACATGGATGGGGAGGGGCCAGCAGTAAGGGCAGCCACTCCCCACTCCCACTGAAGGCAGCCCTGGGAGCACCAGTGATCAGAGGTGCTGGGACAAGGGTGGGTGAACAATGTGACCCGTCAGCCAGGGTGTGGAGCAACAGTTTGTGCAGAAGGGTGCACGGTGAGGGCCCCTAAGTCAAAGCGGGGCATTTTAATGGCTGTGTGGGAATCCTGAGGTACACAGAACCCAGTATCCAGGCTCCTTTCTGTGAACATCTGCATTCACTTTACCTGTCCCTAAAGGCAGAATGGTGAGCTTGAAAGCAAAGGGTGCAGCTTGGGTTCCAGTGCTCAAATCACCTACCACAGTGGTGTCTGATGCCTGAAGGAAGAAGCTGCCATGCAGATTTCAGATTGCAGGAATAGATAGCTGGTCCCGAGCGCAGTCTGCATCAGACGCACAGCCAACAGCCAAACAACCAAAATCTTTCCACCAACACACAGAAGGGAGTGGGACAATAATGCAGAAGAACGAAAGCTTGCAAGGGTGAAGACCAGCAGGAGAAAGAGCTTCCCCCCGAAGCTGGAGTTGCCCTTGCAGAACCACTTCATCACTCTGGAGACTGAAGAAGAAACATTATATCAGGAGAGATGCTGGAGAAGAATCAGGCAGCCCAGTTTGCTACCTGGATAACAACCAGCATGACTAAGAAAAGGTGACAGGTGATAGTAGTAGGAGACACTTTTCTGATAGTATGGAAGCATCCATTTGCTTACCCATCTCACTCCCTGAAGAGGTGTGCTGCTTACTGGGGGCTTGTATTAGGGATATCACCCAGCGGCTACCAAGGCTTGCAGAGCCCACCGTTATAGTTTAATGGGAACTGGTGATATACCAGGAGCAGTCTGAGCAGTGTCAAGAAGGATTACAGAGCACTGGGAGCAGTAATAAGGGATTCTGGAGCACAGTTAGTTTTGTCATCAATCCTTCTGGTCAAAGGGATGGGGTATGAAAGGGCCAGTCAAATCTGGCAAATCAACAAATGGTTACGGGACTGGTACTGCAGCCCTGGGGTTTGCCTACTTAGACCTTGGAACTTGCTTTGAGAAATCTGGTCTAACTGGGAGCTGATGGGGTGCAACTGGTGGAGAAGAGGAAGACCATCTTCGGCCATAGGCTAGTGAAGAGCCCTTTAAAGTTGCCAGGGGAGAGGAACCTCAGCCCATCCCACTCCTACCAGTTTGATGCCAGTGCCAGAAAATACATGCCTAGGGCCTGAAGAAGAATCACAGGTCAGCAGGAGAACACACGAAGAGCATCATAAAGGATTTCCAGCCAGTAAGTCAGCCTCATCAAGATCCCAACTAAATACCTCTTAAGCAAATACATTTAGCATGGGGAATATACAACAGGGGTTAGAGATGTGCACATGCCTGCAGGGCTATGATCTCATTGGCTACGATCTCATCTCATGGAAACAGGGTAGGATGTATCCTATGATTGGAGTGTTGGAATGGAGGGATACAGGCTCTTCAGGATGGAGAGGCAGGGGGAGATGAAGAGATGGTGTTGCCACAGGTAAATCAGTGGCATTGGTATTGGGACCGGTGATGTTTAACATCTTTGTTGGAGACAAGGACAGTGAGATTGAAAGCATCCTTAGCAAGTCTGACAACGCCACCACGCTGTGCAGCACGGTCAACACATTGCAGGGAAGGGATGCCATCCAGAGGGACCTGCACAGGCTTGCGAGGTGGGCCTGTGTGAAACTTGTAAAGTTCAACAAGGCCAAGTGCAAGGTCTTGCACCTGGGTCAGGGCAATCCCAAGAACAGACACAGGCTGAGAAGAGAACAGCCCTGAAGAAAAGGACTTGAAGGGGGCTGGTGAACGAGGAGCTCAACATGACCCAGCAATGTGCAACTGCAGCCCAGAAATCCAACTGTATCCATCAAAAGAAGTGTGACCAGCAGGTCAACAGAGGTGATTCATCCGCTCTCAGGAACCCTCACCTGGAGTACTGCATTCACTTCTGCAATTCTCAGCGTAGGAAGGACATGGATCTTCAGAGCAAGTCCAGGGGAGGGCCTCAAAGATGTTCAGAGGGCTGGAGACCCTCTCATATAAGGACAGGCCGAGAGAGTTGGCCTTGTTTAGCATGGAGAAGAGAAGGCGATGGGGAGAGATTATAGCAGCCTTCCAGTGCTTAAAGGGGCCTACAGGAGAGATTGGTTCTTTATGAGGGAGTGTAGTGATAGGACAAGGGGTAATGGTGTTAAGCTGAAAGAGGGGAGATTTAGATTAGCTATTAGGAAGAAAATTTTTACTGTGGGAGTGGTGAGGCACTGGCATAGGTTACTCAGAGAAGCTGTGGATGCCCCAATCCTGGAGGTGATCAAGGCCAGGCTGGATGGGGCTTTGAGTAAACTGGTCCAGCGCAAAGTGTCTCTGCCCATGGTAGGAGGTTGGAACCAGATGATGTTTAAGGTCCGTTCCAGCACAAACCATTCTATGATTCTAAAAGCAAATACATTTTGGATTCAAAACGTGTAGGAATAGCACTTCGGGACATGGTTTAGTAGGCATGGTGGTGTTGGGCTGATGGTTGGACTTGATGATCTTACAGGCCTTTTGCAACCTCAATGATTCTATGATTTTCCCCTACAGTGCAGTAAGCACAATCTTGTATTCCAGCAACTTGTGCATGAGACATAATTGGAAATAAAACACAGTTCTGTGTAGACCTAATCTTAGTATCAGATTTTGATCTCATAGAGGTGACTGTTTTTCCCAGAATTTATTATATTGTGTGCTAGGATAAATGAAAACCAGAGTTAAATCCAAATTAAATTTTGTTGTTGTAAGAAATCCCTCATTTCTAATAACAAAAAAAAGAAGAGATGAGCACCTGTCGCTGAATATGATCCTGGCCCTTTCAAGGCATAAAAACATTTCACAGATAGACACTATTTAAACCCTTGTTGACTGTACTATACGAGGGTATAATGCAAACATTAAAACAAAGACTTAATACCTCTCTTATACAATAACAACTTATCAGAAAAGCTATTAGAATAACTACTGTTGAACTTTTGCTCTCAACATGTAGAAGATAAATTTTCACATTATTAAAACAAAGACCTATCAGTGTAACGGCTTCGGAGCCTTTATGTTGTGACCATAAATTTGAGACTGCAGGAGTGCTCCTGCAGTTTATCTATGGTATTATAGAAAAATAGAACATTATATATACACTGATAGTGTATGTGCACTATAAATTGCTATATATATATATAAAACTAATAATGTGTTCTGCACACACACTATCACTGTCTATACAGTAGACTTACAGAGATAAATATCAGGAAATATAAACAGTCTCGTACCTACCTGAAAGCTAGCATTCTTTCTCCTAAAGACCAATTATATAGTGTCATACTAGACAGTAATGAGAAATGAGATAATGATAATAAGATGAAAATGAAAAATAGTGAAAGACTACTAAAGCATTTTTGGTGTTTTATCTGTGCAATTGCTGAAAGTGTGAATATTTTTTAAAAGGCTGTGTAGTATGAAAAAAAATCCACAAAATGCTAAATGTGTGAATAGAAAGTGACTGAATATAATTCTTCATAACATATGTGCCTTGCAGGGCTTCTTTCTAAAAAATTAAAACACTTGTAAATTTTGCAATTATGGCATTTAAAGTGCATTTAAAGATGACCTCCTATGTTCTTAGCATTGTCACATGTGCATCGGCCATTAGAGAAGTGTAAAATTGCTAAAATTAAGAGTCTCTGGTTAGTGGTTATATTCTGTTACAGAAAACACAAAAAAAGAGGTTGCATATGAACAAGAGATAAGCTAACTAGCATAGTGGCTAGTTATAGAGGATGTATCTTTGGCTGCACTGAGTAAGAAAGTATAATGCAAAAAGATTCTCAATAATAGAAAACTTCAACATTGAGATACTGTACATCAGAACAAAGATATTCTGCAGTGTCTGTGTGATATCACAGAGAAAGTTTACCATCGCTTATTACAACTGCAGAAAATATATCATTAACACTAGGAAGGAAGACATCTGAATCAGAAGACAGCTGAAGTTTTCCAACAATCCAAGTCCAAAATTTTGAACATTAAAATCCTCTCAAATTCCATCTTATAATACAGTTTAATGACACTCTCTTCTAAAGGAATTTTTGATCTTCAAGTTCCTTATATTTGTTCTAGTTATGAAAAAAAATTCACTGCTCAGCACTTACGTGCTTAAGAGCCACAAAACACATTCTTCCAGTAAATCCCCCAAAGAGCTCCATTTGATGTTCTTAAATTTTGCCTTGTACGTTATAAAGGATGGAACTCACAACAAAAAGAACTGGTATCAATAACTTGTTTTCAGAACAGACATGATGTCATTGCCAACCCCCCTTGCACAGAGCCTGTGCACTAAAGTGTTGCTTACAAAACGGGAGGAAACATTTATTTGTCCACTATGCATCGCTCGTCCCCCAGGACAGCACCTACAACAGTCAGACCCTCAGTCAGGACACACCAGTTGGGAAGAGATGAAGTAAACAGGAGTGGACAGAAAAATTCAATATCCTTACAATGTATATTTGGGTCTAGAAAAAAAAAATTTTACAGAAAATTCAGACATTTCTCTCACAATCTGTACCAGGCTGCCTAAGAAAGAGTAAACTGTTATTATTTTATAAATGCTATATTATATACAATAATATATCCTGACATTTATATATTTATTATATTGACATATTATTTTACTATAATTATTACGTATATTGTTGTTGTTTGAAGCAGAAGACATTTCCTAAAAAGCTGCATTATTTTTTCTTTTTTTTTGATCCTCAGGTTCTTATATATATAAACAGAAACAATCAGCTTTCAAGTAACTAATGTCTTTGCAAATGTGGAGAGAAACATGAGATGCAAAAATAAGCTTGTAAAAATATCTTTTCTACTTTTCATAAGCCAACGAATTAAGGAGCAAAACCCCAAATTTATAGGGAGACAGTAAAGAGCTTCATGATATAAGTAAGATTTTAATTATTTCTGAGAACTTTTTTCATTTTTTTCTAAATAAAAAAAAAAACCTATTTTTAGAAAAAAATTCACTTGTATATAGCAGAAATACCTGGAATATTATACCTCATTTTTACATAGTGGAGACATTCAACTGATGGTCACTGATTTTGAGTTAAAACTGTACCCAATTCTAACCAATATTATGATGAAACCCATCTGGAGGGCTTTCAGTGTGGAGGATTTTAATCAAAAGATGGAAAAGCAATAGAATATTTTGCTAAAGATACGTATTATACTTTCCATCTGATAAAAAAGGCTCTACAGAGGGAACTGGACAGGCTGGATCAATGGGTTGAAGCCAGCTGTAAGAGTTTCAACAAAGCTAAGCATTAGGTCCTTCACCTGGGCCTCAAGAACACATGCAATGATACAGGCTTACGGAAGAATGTCTGGAAAGCAGCCCAGCAGAAAAGAACCTGGGGTGTTGGTCAATAGCCACCTGAATATGAGCCAGCAGTGTGTCAGGGTGGCCAAGAAAGCCAATAGCAACCTGGCTTGTATCCCATCCACTAGGCCAGGGTGTCAAACTCATGTTCACCGGGGGCCACATCAGCCTGCTCCTGCAGCGTAACGCACGTCACCCGCTGCACACGTGACCGGCGCTGGCAGGAGCGCAGAGGCAAGGAGCAAAGCGCTGCCACCAGGGAGAAACATGGTGTTGGGCTGGATAAACCAAGGTGGAGGGCCGGATTCAGCCTGTGGGCCGTGAGTTTGACACCCATGTATAAGGCCATTGTAATGTGTTTTGTAAATTGCATATTACACTGATTAAAATTCACTATATCTTAATGAAGTCACAGTAATGACGTAGCCGCCCTGATACAATTGTATTTATTTATGAATAAGGCAAGGTCTCTTTCTGTGTGTGTCAAAAGGTTCCTAGTTAATGAAAAAAAGAAGCTGCATCTAAGTAAGACTATATATCATTTTCTTCAGTTTATGAAATAATCTACAAACTAGTCTGATGTGCACTACAGCTAAATATTGAGATTATTTAGAATTTCTATTATTCCCCTCCTGATCTATTTTTATGTATCCACAGAGTAAATTCAGCTCAAAAATGCAAATATATGCAGTGCTATTTCACTGTTCTGAAACCTCTGTTTATATATTCCAAGCTAGCTGGAACTTCTTCAAGAACCTTCATTATCTTAGGCATTTTGAGAATATTTTGAAAGCTTGAATAAACTGCCTAACCACCAAATGCCTGGGGCAGCTAGGCAGTGTCTGAAGACTTAGTGAATTGAGTAACTCTTGAATTAGACATTTGCATGGTTATTTTTAATTAATCACCATATAAAATGTAATTAGCATGCACCACTTATCATTTGAATAGCAGTTGGCAATTTTTTTTATTTTGTGAATTCTTCTTACAGCACACAGTTCAGGAGGAGAGAGGGAATCCCAGAGGCTGATGTCAGAAATAATCAGGAGTGATTTAGTTGGCTATTGCTCTGGATATAACATGAAGTTTATTTCACTCTCTATTGGTCAGGATTTTTTAACTTCAAAATACACAACTGTCTATGCTCACCAAATATCCCTGTTGTTTTGGGGCAGTAATGTGCTTGCTGAAGAAATTATTGCAAGACTTGCACAGACTCTCATTCTCAAGTGCTGCATGGTTACTTTGTGATGCTGACTTTAAAAGCAGCAGGACGTAGCACAGGTGCAGGGCCCCCACTGGCTTCAATGAACATGTGTTTGTGCTGGTACAAAAGAAAATTCTTAGTACTGCTTTAAAGTGGATTGAAGAACACAGGAGAAGAGAGGTAAAGCAGACAACATCCCTAGAGGAACACCGGGAGGGAAGCCAATTTCTTCCTGTCTGGAGGGAGCTAGCTCTTAGCTAGGATTCAAAGGTACAGAGCCTTCCTAACAAACAGAGGAGTCAATACCAAAAGCTGATGCACGCCCCCAGCATCTCCGAAGATTGCAGTTCTCACAGCCACGATGCCCAGAGCAGGTAAGGACATTTCAAATCATACAGACACATTTTGAAAGACGACACTGAGAACGGCACCTCTGCTTGCTTTGACAAGCCCACTCCCTATCATTATATGAAATGGTAGGCAGGTTCTGCCACAAACTGAGTGTCTGGGCTCATTAGTGTCAGTTCCTTCATATCTGTTCTGTTACTAGTAAATGTTGCAATAACATAAATTAGTATATGACAGACTGTATTGCTCTGTAAGCATACAGGTAAAGCAAGGCTTTTCATCTACAGGCTCAGTCTTAAGCTCAGGCAGACAGATGACTGCAACAGAGAAAAGTGAGAAATGTCATGGGGTTCTGTTTTCTTTCAGCTAATTACCCAAATCCGTTAAAGGTGTCTTGGCCCTGATTTTTTAAGTTGATCATGTTTCCTGAAAAGTCTTTCTGGAAGCTTTTTGAAACCCAACTCTCATTTTTCCTTAAGAATAAGGCAGTGAGACTCTGAAGCGGGCAAAGCCTGGTTCTGCTGCTCTTCACTGCACTCAAGGAATATGGAACTACTACTCTTCTGGGTTTATACTACACCTACCTAAGATTTAGTAGCCTGATTTCAATTAAGATTTTAGCATCTGAAGCACTACTTACACAGAAGACAGCCACTTAAGTCAGAATTTATAGTTCTGGAACCCCCTGCCCAGCACACTAAAACCACTTCGAATTGTCATTGTTGCTTCCGCTTCATTATCCTAAGAGCTTCTCAAGTGCTGAAAGATTTTCTTTAGCGTATTTCCACAAACACCTCAGCACTGACAAAGCTGAGCATACAAACTCCCACCTAAGCCTAATATCATCTAAAAAAATGGCATTTACTTCTTTTAATTTTTGTGTGATTCGTACTGCTCGAGAATGTTCATATAGTGTTTTCAGAATAGAGCTATGCATAAAGTCATACTAGTGGCCTCTTTATTCTTCTAAACATAGCATGGGAAAAAATTATCAATTTTTTTTTTGTATAGTAACTCAGTTGAAAGAAATACCAAGTGAAAAAGAACAAAAAGAGAAAATGTACAACTACAAGTTGATAACGAAAGAAAAACTACCTTACCTACGAAGGTAAGCAACAGGTGCCAAGGCTATTTATATATCTTCAGGAAACATTAACATATATGTAATACTACAGATCAGACTTCTCAAGGTAATCAGCTACCATTGACATCACAGAGATGCAACTACTGGGTTGTTTTAACCCCCCTCTCCATGTCCCTTTTATAAAAATATTTTTTTTAACAGTGATCTGCCACCAAATCTCTCCACAGCAGAGTTCCAAAGCAGGCAAAATTAAAACTTGGAGCCTCTGGTAGGTAGGTCAGCTATGCTCGGGAGAGAGAACGGATTTAAAATATATCTCTACACTGAACAGTTCCTATCAGGTTTTGGATTCCACTCAGGAGACAAATCACTTAAAAGCAAAACAGTACAGTACTTTGAAGCAATACGTAACTCTCTTTTTTGAATTAGCCTTAGTTCTTTAAAAATATTTTCTTACACTCATAACCATACAAATCAAAAATAAAATCCCTCCATAACAATATCAAACATAATCAATCAAATAAAAGAGTAATCTATCCCTTCAAACCTCTTGCTCCTAATCACTCTTTAACAGGATTTTACCCAGGAGATTCACATATGCAAGCAGCATGCTCAAAGAAAGAAAAGACTAACACCTCACCTAAAGGTTGCTGTCTGAAAATGTTCTCTCTGATCCTGCACCCTTCCAGCAGGTGATTGTTTCAGACTAATCTTTTCTTCTTACCTTTTTCTGCCCAGTGAGGCATGTTTTCCTTTTTTTTTTTTTTCCTAGCAAACACTCCTCATCTTTTCCCATGCTGGGCATTAGAAAGTACAGCATAGATATTATTCTTATGAAAATGTCATTTTTTTTTTTTTTATTACCTCAGTAGCTGGTAAAAAGCTCTTGTTTCCCTATTGAGACCTTTTAAACATACTATTTGTTTTAAACTGTCTATATGCTTATAAACAAATTACTGCAAATTGATCCACCTGACATCCTTCTTACTGGTGTGGACAGTCAGGATAAAAAGAAGGCTAGGTTAAATGCAAAGAAGATGTGTTAATTAGGTAATTAACACATCACACTTCTCTGTAGCCAGTAGAAGGTGGAGGAAAATGACTTGGGAATTGAACGAAGTTATAGTAGAAATTGGTTTATGCAGCACGGAGAACATGTGCTGCCACATGTTGTGTGTAATGAACTCCATCAAAACCTAAATCTCTAGTAAACTGCTCAAATTAGCTCAGATGTTCCTCTTATTCTTGTGAATGCAAGGAGTTCTAGCCATACTAACTTAGTCAAGAGTTATCTAAGTTTCTACAAACCTGGACGAGTTTGGTCCCTTCTTGCATAGAAGAAGACATTGCTCTGTGCTACATAAAGTGCTACTTGAAACCCTCACTACCTTTTACAGCAGACAAGGATGTAAGAAAACTATTGTTCTTTGAGAAAATAAATTGATCACACCCAGAGAGCTGGATGCTGGCAGTACACAGCTCTAGATTATGTTATTTTTTACTTTTATTATAGTTTAGTAAGGACATGTATCTCATATGTCATCAGTTTTGCCTTTGAGTACACAATCAGTTTGGACCCAAGGTACTTGTAAGAAATGTACCTTTTACTCAATGGTCTGTTTGACCCATACTGGCCGAACAATCCATGGCACTCTGCAGTTTCAAGCTCATACTCCTGAAACCAACCAAGATACCAGGACATATCTAACCAAAATAAAATAAGAGGTTTACATGAAAATAAACCTTTTAGTGTTCTGGCTGAAAAAGGCACGTAAGTTTGAATCTCACATCTTTCTTTTCCAAGCAAATAAGACAACAACAATTTGTAGACTCTGCTGTGTAATTCCAAATCTTGTAATCTATCCACTCACTGTATTTTTTAATGTCATTTATCCTCTGAAATGCATAGTGCTGTCTATTACTCATACTTACTGTTGTCAAGAGATTTTTCAATCATCTTCAGCTGTCTTACAAGGCATGTTATACTTCTGTTAAGAAACACTGACCTTTTCTGAAATAAGGAGAAACAAAAGCTGCATATTAAAATCCTCTCTCTAAAATTATACTGTTTGTCTATTTGGTAATTACTCCACCCATTTTTTTGCCAGTCTTCCATTTAAGAGACTTGAGATTCAACATGCTGTTTTTCTGCTATTTAAGGAGTGACTTGGTTTATCAAATTCTAAGTGACAACTTTGTGTCATACCTCTAAAATACTTCCATCATAGCATTGCGTTATTTTGGTAAAGCAATAACAGTTTCAGAGATTTTTCCTTCTCCAGTCTTACTTTGAGTCTTTATATGCTGTAATTTCTCAGTTCCTTTAACATCAGCGCATATTACAGTCACTGAAATTCCCAGTTACTCATAAAAATTTCTGTAAGCACTGATATATGTTTTACTGCTATTATCCTATAAATTAGCAATGTCAAATTCAACTCAGTCTGAATCTACAACTTTGTGTAATTGTTGCTGTGTTACCTTAAATCTTTTTTTTTTTGGTATTGGGTTGTGATGGTAGAACTAAATGATTAAAATTATGCTTATTTGCAAGCCATGTAATCTCATGCTCACTAAAAAAAATCACATTGTCACTTTATTGCTCCATTATGAGCTTTACTTATGAAACGAGTACAATGGCAGAATTTGGGAGGTCTTAGCATGAGCCTGACGCTATCAGAATGATGCCTTATCTGTAAAATAATGTTCTGAAATTGAAAAGTTTCATTTCTATGTGCAGTGTCATACTTCTCAAACTTTTGTAGTAGATCTCAAACTTTTGATCAACTATAGTTGATCTCTTTTGTTTGACTCATAAAAATGTTAAGTACATCTGGTGTGTAAAAAAACACTGCTCATTTCTTTGAGTTAAATAACATATTCTTCACCTGTGCACATTTTTTGAACATATGCTGTAGTTTATGTTTTTTCATATCTATTTCTTTAGCTTTAGCTCTGGTGGATTCTTTTTCCCTGTTCTCTTATTTCACTCAAATAATAGGAATCCCTATTTATCTTTTTTATTTCAGCAAAGTAGTTCCAATGCGTTTGTAAAATTTACATGGTTTTATACACAATTCCTTTTCAGATATCAAACCTTTGAAGCTAAAGCTATCAGAGACTGAGTTTTCCATTTTGCAACTCTAAGAAATGTCACTATTCTAGACCTAAAATAAAAGTTTTTTTTCTATTACGGGATTGATATGGCGAAATTTGTGGCTGCAATTTGAAAAAAAAAATGTATGTGTTTACACCCTTACTTACCAACACAAACACACTGAATGTTAAACTCAGCAACAGGATTAATTATCGTTCCATTTTGAACTTGGTAGGTATTACCTTCATTTAGTTGTTTAAAATGTACACCTACTTTTCTAGTTTTATTTCTAGTTTTCAAAATCAGAATTTTTCCAGGATAAAAACTACAGCTCATCTTCAAGGCAGTTTAGCAGTTCCAGCAAAAATTAAATCCAGAGATTGTTCACAGCCCTGTTACTCTCGGACTGCCTACTTAGTGCAAAGAAACAGCAAGCTACTAATTACTGTTTTGCTTTACAGTTTTTTGATTCGACTGACTACATGATGTTGTTTGTTAGTTAAATTTTAACTTTTCACTGTCTTCATTATTGATGATATAGACACAAATTTGGAAGTAAAGCCTCCAGGCTTTCTCAATTGGGTAACACTCAGTCAATTACACTGGATAAAGAACAATTGCTTTATGTGAATTACAGAAAAAAAATCCCAACATTGTGATTGTACCATCATCTATTAATACCACAAATATTAATGAAGCTACATGCATAGTAAGTATTCATACAGTAAGAGTGACTGTATCAAATGTTAATCCAAGTGATTATGACCTGTAAATATTTCAATAGAAACCTGGCAAAAACACAACAGAAGAAAGCTGAAAGGAGGTGAGAAGAGGCAGCAGCAGAAAGAAAAAACTGCAAAGGATAGAAAAGAGGGTCATATGAGAGCAGAAATAAGTGGAAGCAATCAAGAAATGGCTCTTTGTAAAAGATCCCAGGTGAAACAAAATTGGTCTGTATTGTCATATCCAGCTGACATTCTTTTATCTGTAATAAGTACTGCACCATTTTTTTGCTACATTTACTGATTAGTAGAGGCTCAAAATTATTCCAAAGAATAGAAGAGTTTTTAATATTAGATACAGTCTTAATTGTAGGCCATATGAAGTAGATGGGAATAACTGAATCCACATCCAGTCTCAGGAAACATATATAAACTAAAGAAAATATAAGACATAGTATCTGAAATGATTTGTGAGAACAGAAAGCAGGTGAAAGAACCTAGGGAAAACTGGTTACCAGTACTTTTAAGAATTGATTTTCAAACCAGATTTTCAGTTCCTTTTAGAATAGTCTTCAAAACTTTTTTTTTTTTTTTTTATAACTGGAGAAAGGCATGCTACATTTAAAACAGTATTGAACCATTTTCTCACTCACTTTAAAGCAGCACCAACATCATGAGATCCAACATGAATAAATTCTAGACTTCACAACGGTTATCTGGTGTTTTCTGTAGTTATACAGGGACCCGGGTACTTTTGGAAGATGATTTTGCAACATTTTTTTCATACACCGATCTCCTCCCTTAAAATGAAGAATTTCACACTTAAAGTAAGAACTAGGTTTCAACTGGTGAAGTTTCAATTCAGGAGTTCAAGCACAAAAGCTTAAACCTTATAATCTTACTGCAAATGTATATGAGGTCCAACACAAAATAACCAAGACTGTGCGTATAACTCTTCTTCTTTAACAAACTAAGAAAATCAACTCTGATCACTTGCAAAAGAGTTCCCTGCTGTGTTGACACACAGCTGCATTCAATTCTGCCAATCTTCAAAGCAATTCTGCAGACCTGTTTCTGAAAGGTTGTTGAGGATTTCTGTCATTTTCGTTTTCACATCTTCCAGCAACAAAAAATGCATTCCGTTGAGCACTGACATGATCTTTGGAATCTCTTCACTGTAAGCCTCAGTCAAAAATTGAAAAGTTTCCACTGTGGATTTCTTCAGTTTTGCAAGAAACTTGATGTCAACTTGTTGTTCCCTGTTGTACACCAACATTTTCTGACTGAGGGTAAGAAAACATCTATATTTGAACATGTGTCCACTCATACTGAGTGAAGCGATCAAGCTGAGCCTTGTCTCTCTGTGATAGGTTGGAATACGTTCTATAACCGTCTCTTTGTTTCTCCCCTCCCACTGTTGGTTCCCAAGCTGTAGGATTAGTCTCTGGGGTTTTTTTTATGTCAAACCTTGTGTGTGTTTTTATTTGTGTTTTTACATAAGGTAAAAAGAATGAAAGAAAGAAAATAATACAACTCTCATATTGCAGGGAAAAATATCAAACCAAAATCTAGGCCCAAGCCCTTTAAGTAGCTATTCTTTATTAGTCAAAGGTTTTCCCAGTAAATGAGTTTTGGCACCTTGCTATGGGAATTATGCCAGTGTATTAATTAAGAAGAAATTTGCTTTACTGCATATCTTTTTGATGTTCTGATTTGTTTGTCTGAAAATGCAGAGACTTACAACTATTCAGGAAATACAACATAGACTGACAAAAAATTTAGACAATTATAAAGGAATTGTGCAAAGTATGCTGTGCTTCAGCTGCACAGCCATTTCAAAACTTCTTTTAAAAATGAGTTGGCTTCTTCATTCCTTTCATATGCTATTAACTTCATATATAACAATTCGAAGTCCAAGGAAAAGATCTTGTGGTACAGATATGCAACGACTAGTTATTGCAGCTTTGATGGCACTGTGCATTAGTTGTTGCAGGATCTTTTAAACCTAGGATTATAAACTGTATTTTCTGTTAGCTGATATTGCCTGTAGTTAAAAGAAATACTTTTTCAAGTGATGCAGGGTGCAATCCTGCTTTTACTAAATTCAGAGGTTGTTGCTTTCCTATAGCATGTCTCCACCACATCCTGCTCTAAAATGTGATGAGTATGAACATACTGTGAAATACGCCCTTTAAACTGTTATGCCTGAGACTTGTTTGGCTCACATCTCAAGTGTATCTCCATCAGGCAAAGCTGGTGATCCTGTGCAGAAAATTCGCTTCTGTGCTTCAAACTCAGCACTTAACAAATAGGTCTGGTTTTTGACAGTTCAGTGATGCTGATGTTTTTGCTTTCTCTAGCCTCATTGAACAGAGGTGACATAATGGATTTTGTTCAGGCTTGTACAAATGATTGGGCAGACACTGAAAATGAATGCCACGTCCTAAAATTTTGAGAGGTTTGTTTAGCTTGTCTCAGCTTGTTTTTGATGTATGTATTCCGCTATAAAATGGCATTGGTTGGATCACTATAACATACTGAAAAATAAGCTCGTGTTGATGCTTCCACAGAAAAGCATACTGTTTGATAAGTATTTGAAATTTGGCTTAATAAAAGTCTTTAATTTGACATGTAATTGCCAACCTAAGAACAGCAAACCCCCAAGTTAACTACCAGTTTAATCTGTGTTGACTTCTTAACAGGTAAATTTATAGACACTTCCCATTACCAACCAGTGAAAAGGTGTAATTGTGCACTAATCACCAACTGACATTTCAATTCTACCTAAGGATATAATTTTGTTATGATAAAAATGTATGGGAATTACAGAAATGGTCATAAATCAGTGCCTAATACCTTCTGTATTATGAAAGTGGTACTTTTGTACTTAAACACAAACATTCTAATGTGCAAGCACTTACTTTTCACTGAAATATGTACGTTCTTCTTAGGTAGTTTTCATTGTTTTCCCCATTTCATTATTTATTTAGGGAGATAAAGATAAACTTCTAAATCCACCAGGGAGATCGTGGCTCAAATCCATCATTCACAGAAACTTGAATTCTGTATATAAACTACAATCTGGAAAAAAATTACAAATAAATGTATAAGCGATAATTATTCTCTTGATGAGATACTGTTTGGTACACAATCATATAAAAGAATACAACAAAAAAAGCAGAAAAAGCAGAAACATCAGCAGCAATGAACTGTCAAAAAGCAGACCTCTTTGTTAAGTGCTGAGTTTGATGCACATTAAGGAATGTTCTGCACAGGATCACCAGTTTTGCTCAACAGAGAGAGGCTTGATATGTGGGTCAAACAAGTCTCAGGCATAACAGTTTAAAGGACGTATTTCACAGTATATTCATAGCTCAGCACTTTCTAGGTTTTTATCATGTTTGGTATACACTAACCTCATTTTATCGAATAGAAAAGCAAATATTTGTGGTGGAATTTGTTTTTTTAAATTATAATAAATGGTTGCTTTTGATCTCGATACTTGAAGCCCTGCAGACACTATGACAGTGATGTCACTGGTCTCACACAGATACCTGGTTTAGTTTGAGATGGTAGTAATTTGTGAACTCTGATTTTTAGAGTTTCCATTTTTGTTCTGACTGCTTAAAGTATTCGAAGTCTGAGAGTTCAAAAAACAAATATAAATAAATCAAGCCATTCCTTCTTCCTTTTAGAGAGTCTATAAAATGTTCATCTCTTGGGAAGAGTATGAAAGGATATAAGAAGCTAGGATAAAAATCTCAGTGACTAGTTATTTCCCACAGATTTCCAACAGTATTTTACAAAATTGGGAAGAACCATTTTCTCAAAACTCTGCCATCCTAGTCAGTCATGTTTAATTCTGCAACTCTGTGCTAATTTTAATTCCTTCAATGAATACTGAAATGTATGTTTTCGGAGATTGAGATAAGCTATTTGGAAGTACTAATGGCTAGGAAGTGAATTAAGAAAAATATAATTAAAATATTCAGCTTTTCAGTATTAACAGAGATGGACATTTTAAAAATCCATGAAAGATAGTATTGGTAAGGCAAGTTTATTTGTATTTGGTATTATTATGCTAATGTATCAGAAGTAATTTTCACTATATTAACAGCAATTGTAATAACAGTGAACATCTTCTAGCCTTGCCTCTGTTTTGGATTTATCTATTTTCTAAAAGTAAACCTAGTGTCTGTGTTAGAGAACAAATGAGGCTGAATTTAGAGTTTAGAACAGATTTTAATGATTCACAATTGTTATCTTCTCCTCAAGGTATGCATTGCATCTTTGTGCTGTTAAGCACAACACTAAGCAGTAGATTAACACATGAGATCTTTCAGACACCTCTAAACTTTACTTCCAAAATGAAGCTTTTCTGACAGGATTTCTTATCCTAGCATAAGTGACCAGCCTTCCCAAGAAGATACATGAAAAATCAGCCTTAGTGCTACACTACCTGAACTACGTAGGAGTGAAATGTAGAGGAAAAGATGGAATTTGGGCCCCATCGAGACAACCTGCACTAGACAGGTGGTATGTGTGGGACTCGTCTCAGGCTCCTGGTCCCCTCTGTGAGCCCACTGTTTGTGGGGTCACACTTTCAGTCGGCTTTCTCACAGCAAGCTGGATACTCTAAGGCACGTTTGGAGTCGCTCATGTGCCAGTACCAAGAGGAGCTGGGAAGCCACTGAGAAGTCACCTGCACCATAGAGCTCATAGGTTTGCAGTGGTTTTCCTCCTACTCACAGGTGGATAACGTGGGCTGAGGTAGGTTCTTCCTGTGCTCAAACCCTGAAACAGGATATTGAAGCCAGGTTTCAGTGTTTGACAAGGAATTCAGAAAAAAACCCCTATGTTCCAAAAATCAAGACCTTTTAGGAACTAAGCCTCCCTTACCCTGTGCTCTCTCTATATATAAAGATGGTCTTGGATGGGGGCATACATATGTTTACATGTGTACATATCAGGTTTGCTGGCAGATTGGAATGTAAACATAGAGCTGGGG
The DNA here is from genome assembly GCA_033556795.1 of Tapera naevia. Taxonomy (NCBI): domain Eukaryota; kingdom Metazoa; phylum Chordata; class Aves; order Cuculiformes; family Neomorphidae; genus Tapera; species Tapera naevia. The sequence continues at coordinate 6,210,401 of JAUMJJ010000172.1, read as the reverse complement.
CTTTAGTTCAGGCCCTAACCTGACATTAGCTACGTCTTAATATAAGCTGGACTTGGATTTACATAAAGAAGGATTGCCTTTAATTGAGGTCTTCATAGGGTACTTACGTAAAAGAAATAAAGCCACTACCCTGTACAAGACATACTGACTAGCAGTATTACAGCAGGTGATGAAAGGAATAGGTTCAGCTGTGCATGCTCCCAGTGACTTCTTCTGAATTTCTTCCATCACATTGTCTCCTGTATCCCTGCTTGAACGTTATGGCATCTCTGCCTTGAAGGATTTACTGACATCTGCAGTTTCTTCCATTTCCAGTGATTCTGCAGCTTGCAGTGACATGAACCCTGCCAGCTTCTAAGAGGCACATTTGGTAGGGAGTCAGCTTGCCTATTGCAAAGATTTTGCTAGCAGAGATTTTTTTTCTCAATTTTGCTGATTGTTTCATTCTAGCATAGGCTAGATGATATGAAGATTGCTCTTGAAAACGGTAAATTCAGCAGATCTGTTCTTACGATCTGTTTGAGCTCTGCCTAGTTCTGGTCAGCTGCGATTCCATAGCCGAACTGATGGTAACTTTCTACTTATGTGACCTGCTCTTCACTGTTATATTTTAAAGTGCTGCTTGCAATATAGTGGGGTAAGAAACATGTTTTTTTTTCTTATCTAAATGACATTTTATTCAATTTCTTTTTTTTTCCTGTCTGAAGTAGGTACACTTCATCTTAGTCAGAGAACTGGTCTCAGGTCCTTCATAGAATTGATGGGAGAGTTGCTCAAATTTTACATTATTAATACTCCATAGAAAAAATGTGGGTTTTTTTCAAACAGGAGACCTCTGCTACAGTCTATAAAGTTGTGGACTCCTGAATAACGCACAGAGACCAACTGACAATGAGCTGACTTGTCTAAGTTACTTTTCTTAACATCATTAGAAGGAGTTTAAACTGTAGTTTGACCATCACTACATAGGACATTTGCCACCATTTGATTCAGTAAATACAGTAGAATGCCATACTGAAAGGACAAGTGACAAAATGGACAACAGGATTTTATGCTCTTCCATTATCTGATTCTCCTAGAAGAATGATGAAAATGACTTTTCTGTAATAATTCAAGTATAACATAAAATCAAGACACTCCACATTTTGATACAAAGACACAAATAACCAGTCAGTATGAACATCATTGATTTACTGTATTTCTTACAGTTTTGCATTAAAATAATCTGAATGTGAACACTGTTACATACTGGACATATGGAACAGCAGTATAGCTATTGTAGGATGTCCCTTTTAGTTGTTTTTCACCTCATTATTTAATATATGAAAACGAACAATTGTTTGGCAAGATATCCCTATTATCTATGAAAAACACACAGAGCAATGAAGAATATAAAAAATGTCTGATTTGAATATCATGAGGCTAATTATGTCCTTAGCCTGCTCTGTAAACGAGGGAGGATTTGTGAACACACTCCCCCCCCATTATTTAAGAGCAAAATGTAATTATTTTAGAGAATTTCTCCAAATTCTAGAGCGATTTTGCTGTCTGATTTTTTCAACCTATTTCATATAAGCACAGAGATACTTCCTCCCATTGAAAAGGTTTCCTCAAATATATTATATAACTGAACTACAGGGACATGCATGTTTCTGAATAAAATTCCAAGACAGAGACAGTATTAAGACAGATTTAATAGAAGTCACATTTTCAATAGTTATCAAAGTAGAATGAGCAATTTCAACGTTTTTCTTTTATGACCCAGTAAATGATTAACCAAATTTAGTTCTCAGCTATCAAACCTGAAGAATGTTAACTTCACAGACTTAATTTTATACACATGCCTCATCCACTGTATTTGAAGATCTTTCACTATCTTTTAAAAAACATATTTGTTTAAAATTAATTCTAAAGTACAGACACAGTCCTCATTTTCAAAGTAAAATTACTGACTTCAAAATGTTTTTAACCTGTAACATTCATAGCAAGGATCATAATTGGAAATCCTGCAAAAAGGACCAACAATAATTATGTAATCACCAGAATCAGTTTCGTGAAGGAATCACAAGATGATGTATTCACTAGATCTAAGTTTTTGAAAATCGTTCATGAATAATGTGCAAAGACCCTCATTTTATGCACGGTTATTATTTTAATTACTCATAAGTGTTTCTAAACGATCCAAGCACACTGAAGATTGTTGGAGGCTTTTTACTGATGTTATTTTACTGTGAATGTATTTATGTAACTTGGCTTACGTGGCTGAATATTAAGTTTATGGTTTTCCTAAGCAATTATTCCAGAAGAGCAGAACCTGATTTTGACACTGGTGCTAATTACTTTCAGTAGTTTTTCCTCAGTATATTGTCTTACGGTCTAAATTACTGACCCTACACAAGAGAAAGGGAAAGAAATTTGAGAGATGAGAGTGACCATATGAGTTATTTACATTTCCTCTTTTAGAACTAATGTCTTCCAACATCTGAAATTATAATTCTTTTAATTCTGAATATTTTAGTGGGCAGTGAATTTCTAATTTTTCAGGTGGCAAGTGGAAGATGAGAGATGACTAAAGATACAGATAATGAATTCTGGCCGCTTTAAAGGTTAAAAATATGTAAATTTTTCATAACAATAGAGAAAAGGGAAAGAGAAATTATTTGCTTTTTCAAGATTAAGATTGCAGAAAGTCAAGAAGAAATTAACAATAGGGAAGCCCCTCAATCCACTGCCACTGTTGTGCTGAGCTACTTTCTGCATATTAGAGCCAACATGCAACTCAGCCAGGCACTGTCAGAAAAGTATCAGGCCAAAACGTCTTAAAACTAAGACATTAGTCTTGTTTGTTTGTTTTAAATTGTGCTAGATTGCTTGTGTTGTATTACTTACGTTTTGTACTTTCCTCTTAGCAGTATCTGAAACTAAAGGAAAATGTCAATTTCCCATGCAATCTTCCCCCAAGTCTTCAAATTTATTTCAGAATTATAAATTATATTTTTGAATTTAGGAAAGATGCTGAGGACTTATTACAAGTCTTGATTATAAAGAAACAATGCAAATATCTGCTAAAATGTTTATGAGTTTCTAAACTGAAGGTCCAGTCTGAAATATGACTGTAGAAAAGCACTGACACTGTAAGATCTCCCACATAGTGATGCATCACTACATTTTAAAGAGGGACTACTATGATTAATTCCCCCTGCATTCTAAACATGGTAGAAACTGTAAGTATGATATAAATTTTATATAAATTCTACTGATTCTCATTTAGGAATTATCTGAAAAATACAGAAATTAAGTTATCTGTTTTTCAAAAGAATAGCATCTATGACACATGGAATTTGCAACGGCAGTAAAAAAAAGAACAAATTTCACTGATAGCGTGTGCAGTTTTAAAGTTACATTTTCCATCAAGTAATTTTTAGGCTTCTGAATGTATTTATGAGATTACAGTTTTAAAACAGATGACACGGAGGAAGATTCTAGTCTTCATGTAACGTAGTATCATATGCCACTTTTTTTTGCAGTAATGAAAGGTCAATGGCACTAACTATTGTATTAGAATTTGACCCTTTATCTGCTGTTCAGTAGATTTAATGTAGAATTATTGAAAATCAATAAGCAAGGAGAACCTTTTATTTTTTTTTTACAACCAGTGTGAGTGACGATTAGTAGGTTTTCATGGGCAAAAGAAGCAGTCGTCTACAGAGAGAACTTGTTCTCTCCTGAATAACTCACCGTGCTTGCCATGGAGTACTGGCTCTTTAATCCTAGCAAATGAGAATTTTTGGAAAATTCTTTGCCTTGGCATAATATCACCCAACCAACAATAAGCATAAGGTAATAAAAGGCAACGTTCAGAATAAATTTTCATACGTACCTAAAACTTCCCATGTCCTCATCACTTGCCGGCTGTACTAAATTTACCTGTATTTTTCATGATCGGTATAATGTCAATTAAAACAATCTGTTTATTTTAATACTGAAAACCAGAATTTGAAATTATGTAAGTAGATGCATATCATTAGGAAGAATTCTGAAGAAATTAAGGCTTGTGGTGTGATCTGTGGAGAGCTACACACTCAATATTTTGTCCAGAATTCTTCCTCTATCTTAAAATGATCACAAATGACAATGACTTTGACTTTGACTCATGATAAAATATATTTGTAGTAACACTGTTTCTCATATGATGGGTTATCAAGGCCTAGAAATTAACAGAGACTCATGAATTTGTGGTGTAAAAAGGAACAAACCTGTATTTTTACAGGAACTGCAGTTTTAAACCTAAACTACAAGACACTCTTAACTAAGTCGTCAGCCCACGTTCCATGAATCCTCCAGAAGAAAAGGAGAGCAACTACACCTCTTCACAAAGAGCACAGCTAAGCAAAGCACATGCAGCTTTTCCTTGGAGAGAAAACAGTTGGGCAAGTAATTTCATTGCCTTGCTAAACTTTGCAAAAAATGTATTAGGGGTTTAGTTTTCACCCTCCAAATATTTGGCTGCATGTGCCGAACTTCTAACACTACTGTATAACAAAACTTATCTGAAATAATGTTAGATTGTTATTACAGCAAATGACCCTATGCCAGGTCAGTGCAAATATGAAAAATCTTGGCTAGTCTTAACCTAGAAAACTATAAAATACGTCAAATGGATGTCTCTCAAGTGTATGATAAAACTGTATCTTCACTGCCTCCAGCAGTATCATATCTGACCTTAGAGCATTAGAGAAGAGAGACCGTATTGAATGCTTTCATTTTCACATAAAATGCTGATCATGATAGTTCAGACATGCCAGATGGCAGTAGTAGTGATAAATGGTGTTGATGCCTCAGGAGAAATGAGCTAGTAAAGTTATATTATGTTCAGTTGGGATTTTAAACATGTAATATAGTTTAAAATGTTATTCTCCCACAAAATTGTACACATATTTCAGAGCTATGTCATATATGGGGAAAAAAATTCCTGCTGTCGTGTGCTACTATGAAAAGCAGATTTTCCGTGTCACAACAAAACATCACTACATATAGTACATATAATATTTTTAAAGTAAGTATATTTATACATGGAATTATGACCCAGATATACAGGGAATTCCAACAATGTTATTTCTCCTTTATTCCTTACATGGATGTAGCAATTTATATCTGGAAATAGGAAAATAATAATGCAAGGCTAGATCAGATGAGATTTACCTTGCATTTGTAACAGGTCTTTTTTTTCCCTTCTAAAATTAATTAGGGATTCTGAGCTAAAGGCCATCCAGTGTAACAAGAGGCACAAGGCTGTCTTTGATTCTGACTTTGATTTGGCCAACAGTTTAATATAAGACATTTTACAGATCTAGAAATAATTTGTACCTTCTCCAAAGAGGCATCTCTGTGGAATTTTCCCTTTCAGTGTCTGAGGATTTTAGAGAGAGAAGGCAGATGCTCTGTGACCTGTAAGCACAAGTCAATCTCTTCCCACAGAACCTAAGGACTCATAAGGCTGGAGGTAAGTTGCAAAACATCCTCTCCTCTAGTTGTATTTCTAGGACTTATATTACTTTACTAGTGATACATCTATATTAATTCCTTTTAAATAGATTGTCTTGCACCAGTGGCGTTCTCTTGATCTTCCACCATCCAAGGAAACACCAGAGAAAAGAAAGAAAGTTAAAAACTGCGAAGCTGTCAGGAGGGCTATTTTTCAGATGCTCATTTTAGAGTAATGGTCAGAAGCTCTTTTTCCTGAAAATTATCTTTTCCTTTCATTCATATCTGCAGCTACACTATCTTGTTTTGTGTGTCTGGACCAGGGATGTGCCACAAAAGAATGTGACATACTTGTTCTTGGAAAGAAAGTGGAGTGCTTCTAAGGGAGGGGTTTATATCCAAGTCAATGAGGACCACTGCATCTTACTAGAAATTAGTGTGCTGTTGATGGAAAGGATAAACTACACCCAGCAAATACATAGTGTTAATAATACTATACATACTCATTATACATACTTTTCTTTCCTTCATAAAAAAGAAAGAAAATAAGGGACGTTACAACCTGTATTGTCTGTAAATCCTTGAATAAAAGAGGTCCAACAGGAATCCTGATTTGTCACACTTCTTTGTATATTACTCAATCTCTGTGTCCTTTGGCAACTTGGAATTTAATTTCCTTTGTCTAACTTCTCTTATTTAATTTTATTAATTAGAAGACAGCCAAATTTAGAAGAAGAAATATAGAGGTACATACGAAATAAGACAGTGGAAAAGTCTATCACACAAAGATTAATTTGTCCAATTTCAAAATGTATATTGCAATATTTTATAGCTGACAGGTGATCATGGGCAGATAGTCATTACAATTTATCACAGCAGGAAACTGTTAAAGTGACAATATGGGTAGGTATAAAATTATATGAAGGAGAAGTTACAGAAGATAATTTTGAAACTCTAGCAACTTGTCCTTTTAAAGTTTCAATCACCAAAAGAACATAATCCAAAATCTAATTATAATTTTAAAAGGTAGATTTGGAAAAAAATAGCCTGTTGAGGCAGAAAAAAATGTATGCACACAAATGTCCATCGTTACTTCCTCCTATACATCAACATTTATGCTTTGCTACACAGGAATTGTGTAAAAGTTCTTTGCCTCACCTTTGTTTTGAATTTATTGACTGATATTCCAAGAAACAGAGAATGGGTGTCCAATCCCAATTTATGCCTTTGAAAATCTCTGTCTCCACTTTTGCAACCCTATCATTTACAAACAGCAGCCACATGTTATTTTTAAGTGGAAAAGGAATGTTCTTTGGCACTGATCAGCCTTGAGAGAAGTTTTATAACAGTCTTATAAATTTCTCAATAGCAGGGTTTATAATGAAATTGCTTAAAGTACTCTGACTCTAGTCTGCTAGCTGGCACAATAGACACTGCTGAAAGGATCCGTGTTATAAACTAGAAAGTTTTCTTCCTTATTGCTCTTAACACTGCTTGTTTCTTTTACAATTCTGCAATCGAAGGTCCATAAGTTTGAATCTTACAGGCTTTTCTGTGCTCCATTTGGTCACTGGGATCCATTACAAGACCAGGACCTTAAGATCATAAGCTCTTGGATGTAGGATTGTATTGTACTATAGGGTACAATGTCTGCTACAGAGGAGCCACTGATCAAACAGGCTCTACAGGTGCTGCTGTAATATGCAGACATACTGTATGTTAGTTAAAGTTAGTTCACTACATAGATACTTAAAGTGATATCCATTTTACACCATATGATATGTGGAGTGATCTTTCTGAGATTTTCTTCCAATTTTTTTTTAAACTTACTTTCAAAACTGAAAAAAAACAGTCTTAAAGGGGGGTATTCACAGAAGCCTAGTGGAAAAGCTGCTTCTGGCAGGAGCAGTTTAATAGCAAAACACTGGAAAGAGGGAAAAAGTGGTCATCATCTGCAACTTTGAAGCTAAACCCACCTTCTAGACACGTGATAATGGGTCTCAGCCAATAAGTATGTAATAAGAAAATACTGTTTTATGTAACCTGTTTATACTTCAGCATTCCCTCAAAATCCATATAATTAGTCCAGAGACCCTTCCAATCCACAATGAAATCAAAGTGAGATAAATTATGCAATGACCACTGGGTGAAATTTATTTGATTACAGATCTGGAAAAGTTCTCTAATATCTTGTAATAAGCACCCAATTCAGAAAATAAATAAAATCTCTACATTACTGTGAACTTCACAGGAAAAAAATCTGTTTTCTGTTGAAGCCAACAGCAAAACTTTTTTCTTTCAATGAAACAAGCACCTCACCACTAAAAAATCCCTTTGCAAACCATCAAGCAAGGGTTAGGTAAATTTGAAGTCCTTTATAATCTTTGCACAAGAATGAATTTGGTCTAATTATCCTCCATTTTCAAAAAAACCCATGTTTCATGCACTAATAATGCCATATACTAGGAGTATAAATATTTTTAAAATGTTTAATTGCTGAGGAGGGTTGAAATGCATCTTTTCTATTTTTTGTTTTGTTTCTTTTTTTCTTATTGTATAGAGCAAAGGAAGCTTTTAAATATTTTAACTCAGTTATTAAACATTAATAAGAATGTGTCTTAAAAAAGTGAACATTTTGTCACTTGTATAATTTACATACATATTCTAATTAAAAATACACAACAAAACATAAAACGCCATGTGAAAAAAACAAGAGAAACTGATTTCATGTATTTTTAATATCTCTCACCCACCACTAGTCTGGTTCCACAAAATACAAAAATTAAAACATTTTCAACTTTAGTTGTCCAATAATAATGTATTGCAAAAGCATAATTACTGTTCAGAAACATCTAATTTTGTCTACATGAAATAAAATGTAAACTATAACAATATAGACTTGTAACCATGTAGAAGGTCTTGTCTTATTCATATGTTGTTATGGAGAATAGTTTTTTTTAACTGACTACCTAGAACCATGGTCATGCTATGCAGGCACTAAAACTCAAGGCTATCTAGCCCAGAGGCAGAAGATACATGGATGCATATTCATGAACTTAAATAAAAATTCTCTTATAATTCAATTATATTGCTTTATTATTACTATCTGCTTATGTTGAAAGTACTTCTGAGAACATCAAATACTATTATCTGAGAAAGATTATTAAGAAGTTTTTTATGTCCAGAATGTTCATGCATGACTGTAACATCCATATGTATAAGTTTAATACATTTCCTCCTGTCATTTTCATACTTTATGGAACCAAAAAAAATTCAATAAAACACAGACTCCACAGTTCACTTGTCAACATCAACTATACTTTACACAAGCTCTTTCATCTGATCCATCTGAATGTAGTCTTTCTTTACATTTCTTGAGTCAACTTATTGCGTTTCACTTTACCTGAACAGCCCAAGAGTTTTAAAACTTAAAACATGAAACTCAAAAGTGTTCGTAAATTTAATGTCTATTGCTTACAAGACCTAATGGTCTAAATTAAATCCCACTGCATCTGTACATCCCTTCTACTCAGTGCAGTATTGTCTTTCTACCTCTCCAAGCCTCATGAAAAAGCATTTTCTGGTCTTACTGGCTTAAATAAGGAAGGAAAACAAGCGATTGTGGAGTGGAGAGCTAAGTAGGTTAAGGAGTAAACTGAACAGCAAGAAATCACCCCAAAAGTCTCACATCTGTTCTCTCAGGAGGCACATGGTGGCCCCAAGCTGAATCCTCTTAGTGTGGTAGTACTATCAGAAAGTCTGTGTGAATCTCAGAAACCATACCAGGCTACCAGGACTGAAACATGGAAATCACATCAAGGACTTATCTGCTTAAAAATTTATTTCCAAAAATCTGGTTTGGTGTCATGAATAATTTTGCTGTTTGATTATAAGTGATAGCAATAAAAAATGCTAAGTGGCAAACGCCAAGAGGATGTATCATCGTTGGAAAGAAGGGGACGTAAGCCAGGTCATGTCCAAAGATGTTCTTAAGTCGTGTAGAAAAAAATCAGGGAAGCAAAAGCCCAGCTGGAGCTCAAATTGGCCACTTCTGTTAAGGACAATAAGAAGAGCTTTTATAAATATATCAACGGTAGAAAGAAGGGCGGCAGCGACCTCCACTCCTTGTTGGATGTGGAGGGAAATATAGTAACCAAAGATGCAGAGAAGGCTGAGGTACTTAATGCCTCAGTTTTCAACAGTAAGGAATTCTGTTCGCTAGATAGTTGGTCCTCTGAAGTGGTTGATGGGGGCAGGGTGAAATATGGCCCTCCTGCAATCCATGAGGAGGAAGTTAGAGACCTGCTGAGCCACTTGGACCCTCGTAAGTCTATGAGGCCGGATGGGATCCATCCTAGGGTGATGAGAGAGCTGGCGGATGAGCTTGCTAAGCCGCTCTCCATCATCTTTCAGCAGTCCTGGATCACTGGAGAGGTCCCGGAAGACTGGAAGTTGGCCAATGTGACGCCCATCCACAAGAAGGGCCGTAAGGATGATCCATGTAATTCCAGACCTGTCAGCCTGATCTCGGTCCCAGGTAAAATCATGGAGCAGACAATCCTGGGTGCAATCATGCGGCACCTGCAGAACGGCCAAGAGATCAGGCCCAGCCAGCATGGGTTTAGGAGGGGTAGGTCCTGCCTGATCTCCTTTTATGACCATGTGACTCACCTGATGGATGAGAGGAAGGCTGTGGATGTGGTATACCTGGACTTTAGCAAGGCCTTTGACACTGTCTCCCACAGTAGACTCCTAGAGAAGCTGGCAGCCTGTGGCTTAGATGGGAGCACTCTGTGCTGGGTTAGGAATTGGCTTCATGGCCGAGCCCAAAGAGTGGTGGTGAATGGTGTCTCATCCAGTTGGCGGCCGGTCACCAGTGGTGTCCCCCAGGGATCGGTGTTGGGTCCAATCCTGTTTAATATCTTTATTGATGATCTGGATGAGGGGATTGAGTCCATCATCAGCAAATTTGCAGATGATACCAAGCTGGGAGGAAGGGTTGATCTTTTCGAGGGTAGGATGGCCCTGCAGAGGGACCTGGACAGATTGGCTGATTCTAAAATGGGATGATGTTTAATAAGTCCAAATGTTGGGTACTTCATTTTGGACACAACAATCCCATGCAGAGCTATAGACTGGGGACAGAGTGGCTGGACACTAGTCAGGCAGAAAGGGACCTGGGAGTGCTGGTTGACAGAAGCTCAACATGAGCCAGCAGTGTGCCCAGGTGGCCAAGAAGGCCAATGGCATTCTGGCCTGCATCAGGAATAGTGTGGTGAGTAGGACCAGAGAAGTTATTGTCCCCCTGTACTCGGCACTGGTCAGGCCTCATCTTGAATACTGTGTCCAGTTCTGGGCCCCCCAGTTTGGGAAAGATGTCAGGATGCTGGAATGTGTTCAGAGGAGGGCAACAAAGATGGTGACGGGGCTGGAGCACAAGCCCTATGAGGAGCGACTGAGGGAGTTGCGGCTGTTTAGTCTAGAGAAGAGGAGGCTCAGGGGAGACCTCATTGCTCTCTACAACTACCTAAAAGGAGGTTGTAGTCAGGCAGGGGTTGGTCTCTTCTCTCAGGTGACCAGTAACAGAACTAGAGGGCATGGACTCAAGCTTTGTCAGGGAAAGTTTAGACTTGATGCTAGGAAAAAGTTCCTCACTGAAAGGGTGATTGGCCATTGGAATGGGCTGCCCAGGGAGGTGGTGGAGTCGCCGACCCTGGAGGTGTTTAAGGGGAGACTGGATGAGGCACTGAGTGCCATGGTTTAGATGATGGGTTGGTGTTAGTGTTGGGTTATAGGTTGGACTTGATGATCTCAGAGGTCCTTTCCAACCTTGTGATACTGTAATACTGTGAAATTCAGAATGCCAAAAGGAGTTTTTCCATGTAGTCGAACTAGAACCTAACAGTATTCACATATGATCACTTTTGGAGTTCAGAGAAGGCTGAAGACAATCCAGCCATGTGGTCCTACACAGTATTGTACACTGATCATCCTTTCCTTTCAAGATACGGTATATCTTTCAAAATTACATGGAGATGTAGAGAAAAAAAAGGAAAAAACCAACTTACTCATATCTTATGCCTTTTTGCCTCTTGAAAAAAATAAAACACAAACTGCAAGCTGCTATGAGCAACCGATAATTGTTTATTGTTTGCTTTTTTATAATGTTGTGGTGTGAAAACATAATAGAGAGAAACACAGATTTTAATATGAAATGTAAAAACTTACAATCTGTAGGGCTTTTTTTTTTTTGATAGCTTTGCTAGTTAGCCTGTTTTCTTCCTCTGCCCTTTGTGCAGAAAAGATATGCCTACCCTGATTGCTTGGGGGGTTAATATTTCCAGCTTAGCAAGGAGAAATGTGATTGTGAGCCCCACTGCAGGTATTTAAATGCCTGATCGAAACATTCAACGATAGATGTAATTAAGCAACCTCTAATTTTACTTATATGATTCAACATAAAGAGAGGAGCTCCATTACTTAAGTGTTTACATCATTCCTTGGAGAAATGACCTTAATTTATTGTAATTTCCAGTTGGAAGGATACCAAATTGGTTTTGAACTTAAGTAGCCCTGTGGGTGCACAGTCATTTACTGCCAGATTACATGAAGTATATTGATTACTTCCAATTATAAAAGACTTATTTTTCTTAATAAATAATTTTACCTTTATTACTAAACAGATAGTACAGTTAAACTTTTCTAACTGTTAGAATGAGAAAGCATTTGGGCAGTCATCGTTCAACAAATACTTAATCAAAGTCTCTTTACAAATGGAAATACAGATTACATAGTGTATGTATAAAGGCATAATTTTGTGTATCACATGAACTTAGCCAAAACATAAATAGTTTTTTGTGACTGAGCTGAATTTTACACAGGACAACTAACTTATGCAACATTCTTAGGAGAAATTTAGCTAAATGTTTCATGGCAGTCTGCTAACAAAAATTAGATTTTATACTTTATAACATGTGACTACAAAGAACACAGTCCAACTGACACTCTAAACCACCAGCCACTCTTTCCCAGTACATACATTTGAGACCTGATGAAAAACCCTTAATTTTTTTTCACCTGCATTTCCCTGTGAAAGAACTTTTTGCTATCAGCAAATATCTTCACTTTTCCCTTTGTCAGACCAGATTCAGTGTTTTCAGACTACACCTGCTTGATCCATCCTACAGAGAATTTTACAGTAAATACTTATTAGGAGTACCTGATAAAACACAATATTGGTTAAGTCCTCCATGAAGAATTTGCATCAGAGAGAGCCTCAAAACAACGAAAAATTCTATTCTGGGGAAACAGGGAGAGGCATGTGTATGCACATGTGTGTCTTTGTGTTTATAGGGAAGAAGCCTTTTCTCACAGGAATTTTAATTGGATGCTTTTCCTTCTTTCCATTTCTTTATCAAAACACGGACTTGCTGATGTTTCATGTATTTTTCATAATGAACTGGACTAGGAAAGCAGAAATCCAGAGTCAATGCCTGGAAAGGACTCTTCAACTTTCAGATAGGATTCCAGCTCAAATTGGAGCATTTGTCATGCTTATTGTAGTGATATCATAATCTGTTTACAAAATAACTAAATCTCATTCAGAGATGAGTGCAATACACTCCTACTGAAGAAAACATGGTTCAAAGCCAGATTAAACTTCCCCTGCGGCCTGAATGCCTATTACGTTTCTTGTCACTTCTCTGTGATTTTATATAAAATACCTACAAGAAATTTTATATTTGTCACAAATAATCACGTCCTTATCCATCACTGGAGCAAACTGAAACCAATGCAACCCCAGATTAAAGCAGTAAGGGTTCTTTTTTGTGTATACAAAAAGAGAGTTTGAATGTTCCTTTAGGATTGTTTCCTTCCTCCACTGATAATGTGATTTATGTATTTTTTGCATATTACAGAAGTGTCTGCACTGAAAGAATTATTACTTTCTGAAAAAAATGATGTCTGAATAACTTTCTTTAGTATTTTAGAAATATTTCATTATTTAATAAATTCTACTAAAATTGAATACAATCAAATAATTTGATTATCAGCTACTAATTTGGGATCTAATTCTGGAAATTCCAGGATCTCCAGTGCTCCCACTCCATCTATAAGCTTTATCCTTCCTTCTCAGTAGTCAAGCCATGACTATTTTCCACCATTTTCAGAATACCAGATATACATGAGGTGTTACCAATAACGGGGCTCAGAGTAATAGAATCAAAGAACCATAGAATCTTCTAGTTGGAAAAGACCTTTGAGATCATCGAGTCCAACATCACCAATCATCCCCTAACGTCCCTCAAAAACTCATCTATCCATTTTTTAAACACCTCCAGGGATGGGGGATGGTGACTCAACCACCTCCCTGGGCAGCTGTTCCAGTGCCCGACCACCCTTTTGGTAAAGAAATTCTTCCTAATATCCAGTCTCAGCCTCCCCTGGCATAACTTCTGGCCATTTCCCCTTGTCCTATCACCTGTCACTTGAGAGAAGAGATCAACACTCGCTGTGCCACAGCCCCCTTTCAGGCAGCAGTAGGCAGCGACAGAGTACAATTCAGAGGTGTGTAGCTGTGAGGAGAAGTCCTACTTCCTTTAGATGAATATACTTCACTTTTTAACCTTTTGCAGCTGATAACCAACCATTACTTGGTTTTCAAGAAATGCCAGTTAAAACTGCTTGACTGCCTAGATACCAGTCAGCTAAGTAGCATGCTCTAAGAAAGCAAAATGATTAATAACGGCTACTTATATTTTACAGAGCAAATGATCTTTCACAAAATAAGGTGTTTACCACAGAGCATTTTTAGGTTTACCCATCTGCCAAAATCCATGCTTCTGAAAAAGGTAATAAGAGATAAATACTCGTGTCTATATGTTGATTTGCAGTGATGACACTTTAGAAAAAGTTTACTTACACAGCAGCCAGCATGGAAGTGTTATTGTGAAATGGATAGCTTACCTTTTCAGTAAAACTACAGGCATAATATTGAACCATTTGTATTTCAGTAGTTGATTGTTCAAATTCTCCTGTCTTCATTTCACAGGCTAAAACACCTGCTATAATTATTTTCTGTGGTAATTTCTAGATTAACATTAGCATTTAAAAGACCACTTTTTCCAGTACAGGATCCACAGCCTGAACACAAAGCAGTGGCATTGCTGATGTTCATACTATGTATAGAATGAATTGAGAACAGAAGAAGGTGTGTGACGTGCAAGAGAATCTCAGAAGGATTTGGCACATCAGATACATCGTATCCTAAAGCATCTTGGCACACAGGGCTCAGTATGTAGGCAGTATACTCCTTTATAGCTCAAATTTTAATGTGAGGCAACATGAGATAATCCAGTCTTACCTGAAAGCAAGTGAAAGAATAAACACATTTCACTCAGGACTACCTGAATGCTTCAAGTAAAACAATGTTTGAGACAACTAGATAGCAAAGAGAAAGGCAGCCTTTCTGAAGGTTTTCCTTCCACAGAGGGAAAAAAAAACCCACAAACCTGAGAAACTTTTGTGTTCATTGTGTGCAGAGCTGAAAAAGAAAAGTAAGAAGCCAGAAGCTGTTTCGAAGGTTTTTCTGACACTCTGGGGAGAACTTCAAAAAATACTGCAGAAACAAAGGCTGGTATTTTTACCTAAAAAAAGCCTCAGCCCCAAAACCCAAACCAAAAAATAAACTCCAACCTCCCCGGCACCTGAAGTTTAAAAGGACACTAGGAACACAGTAGACTCCTGAAATATTGAAGATATTTTTCACTTAGAGGACAAATGAAGCAGGAGACTTACTGAAAGCTTGACAGGAAAGCGATATTCTAGGACTGAACCCAGACAAGAAATAAATTCTCCAAAAGAAATGAACCCAGGGACGAAGTGTATAAGAATGCAGATGTGAGCTGTGGCATATCAACCAGGAAATTATAAGCCAAACTTATAAATTTAACCATTGCTGTAAGAATCATCATACCCAGAAGCAGCCTGTGACATCCTCATTCCTCATGTTCTTTTCAAGCCAACCATTGGTGTAAAGACATACAGTGTCAACACTGATCTTAAGACATCCTCTAGCCTGTTACTCTCAGTCATTTAGGTAGAGGCCATTTGTATTCACAACTTGAATTCTGCCAGGAAGGATAGTCACAAGCTAGCCTAAAATATTCCTTGCCCATACTGAAAGGATTTGATGAATGTTTGCAAATGCATCAAGCACTATTTTATTGTAAGATTAAATGCCTCTTATTTGGATACTTATTCTTCTTGGGAGTCATATGTGCTCACACTTAACAAAATTATTCCTGTCAAGTCCAAGAGCTCCATTTTCTGCTGGACTTGTTTGATCGTATCAGCACCTCCTAAGCAAGCTGCATTTCTTTGTGTTTTCATGCATTCCAAAAACTCATTTTCAAAATTACTTCTTTATAACTATTTATTAGGATTACTGAATCACTTACAGTAATCGACATTTTAGGAATAAAAGTATTTGCCTATTAGAGAGGCATTTATTAGCACCCTATGCGGTAGTAAATAATTATGAAATTCACCATAATGTAACATCATAAAGGGTCCAAAACACTCTATGTAAGTGGTGCTGTCTCAGGGATTCAAAAAGAAAAGCAAACAAACCACAAAAACACTCTTTCTAATCAGTGGAGCCTGACTTTAAGTTAAATGTAAATGGAAATACCCCTTAACAAGGAAGAAAAGAACAAGAAAAAAAGAAAAAAACTCTTATGGATAAAAAATATAAAGGAAGAAAAAAAAAAAGATTATTCCACAAGGTTCTCCTATGTTCCTGAAACACATGTGTATTCAGTGTATATAGGCAGGTAAAATAAAAAAAGTGTCCTTCTTTGAAACAAAAAAGCTCAGGAACAGCTGTTGTTGATGTGCATAGAGACCATTTATCATCTCTCATCTATTGAGAGAGCTGCCACCACATAGTTATTGGAACAGCATTTACCTCCTTCCTGCTCCAACAAGATCAGGGGTAAAAACATGGCCCTCGGACCCTGTTTAATGCTTTGAAATTTGTTAAAGATCCAGCTTACGGCAGCACCTACCTGACACAAACTACTATATCTTTTTTGGATAGTGTTGGAATGGAGTTAGATCAGCGCTTTGCAAACTCTGCCAAGAAATCTCTGGAGTGGAAATTTTGACTAATAACTGTTATTGTTCTTGAACCACTATTTTCGGCAATGTTCATTTTGTCATGACAGACAGCACATCTTTACTACTGAGGAGACTTCAGGGTTGAATCATATTTAGAAGCTTGGGAGTAATAGTAATTATGGCAGAAATAATTATCGTTTAACTAGAATCTCATGAGAAACAAAATTTCAATCTGTACTTCATCCATTTGAAAATCTTGAGAGCATTTCAAATCAATATTTCTGTTCAGGGCCATCTCTATTTTATCCATAAATTTGCATAATAATATATAATAAGAATGAATAGAATTGTAATTAAAATTAGATAAAAATCTCTGTATTGTTCTGGTAACTCTAATGGCCAAGCTCTGTGGATGTTACTGGAAACTGACACCATGAAGAATAAGAAAAAAACGTGGCCCCCATAGTAGCCTGTGAACCTTTTCAAAAGCTGGTAGATATGCAAAAAATAATTGGTCCTTTCTCAAAGGTGTCCTAGAGTAGTGAAAGTAACAGACAGGGAAAGTGGATACCGTATGCCATCTGAATGCATTGCACATACTACTGAAGTGATAAGAGCCTCCTTTGATCACAGCAAATTGCAATATTGTGCTAAAGCAACAAGAAAGGCTGCAACTATATGGCTTTTAAAAACTAAACATTGCATTGACCTTAATATATTTTCATCACTATCCCAGTAACAAGCTCTCTCACTGGAAGCGTACTACTTGACATGTAACCTTTGTTTTCACTCTAAATTACTTCTTCATTTAAAGTTCATTTTTCCCATGAACTACACACCAAAAGTCTCCAAGAATGAACACTTACAGCAGAGTAAGTGAATATTTGTAACACCAGTTTGTTGTTCTGATGAATTTTTGTTATGTAGGAAATTAATTTCCATTTGGTGCAAGAGACATAAATACTCCAAATAACCTGGAAGGATTTCAATACCAAATCAGATTTGCTACAGAACTAGAGTAGAGCAGAAATATTGTGAGGCCAGTGCCTAGAAGATATAGCTTTCTAGAAGCAGCTTACCTAAAAACTGCATAAATACATGGTCCTAAAAGGAAAGAAAAGTGTGCACAGTTTCCTATATTTCAAATCCTATGATTTGATGAAATATTGTATAAGAATTTTTAATGTCCTGTAGTACTATTTGCAGGATTTTCTAATTATCAGTGGAACTTAAATCTATCTCTGGACAGTGTTAAAATTCTGTTTCTATGGAAAAGTTCACATTTAACACATTCATTGCATGTGTTCACCTTTTTATTTTTCTGTAATTAATCCTGTTACTTATTTTTTTTATATCAGCACATTTCAGTGTTAAACTGCTATTTATAATGAGTCTGAATTATGTCTTTGGCTCCTTCATTTCATATGTGCACTCCTTATTAAAAAAATAATATAGTCATTTCAATTTTTGTTCTAATTTCTGGCCCAACTCCAAAATAACAATTTATAAAACACTACATGAATTACACATTTTGACCTCAGGTAAATGATACTGAGGAAGTAAAATCATGTACACTAAGTGTCCATTTTCTCACATAAAAAAACCCATTACATTGTGCCTCTTCCAGAGAAAAATCGTGCCCTTACTTGAAGCCAGTGGTGGATTGTAGTGTGGGTAGAATTAACAGTCTCTGAGAGACGGTTCTCTGCCTCCTGTACAAGAGCAGTCAGGTAGAAAAGAGAGACAAGAAGCAGAAATACACTGTGCCAGATCTCAGAATGTCCAGTTCCTACATTTTGCGTTATATTTGCAACAACATGCAAAAATGCTTACTGGTGCTTTCCTAGCTCACCTGAAGTCAACTAAAGTTTTGCCCTCAAATATGCTGGAATCAGATTCCTTATTCAACACATTATTATTACAGATCTTACACTCAGCACAAAGCCAGTGTGTAAAATAACATCACCAAACTTCATACCATGTCCCGATGGCTTCATGAATGCTCGACAGTTGTGATCTCTTGTTTCCATTCTAGCTTCCGCAGCAACCACATTCACTTCCACTGTGTGAAGATCCTTCTGCTGCCCTTGTTTATTCTGTTTGTGACAAACCCCAAGGTTCTTAAAGCTTGACCAAAAAACTGAATTCAATAGCCTTTACATTCCTTAATTTTATCAGAAGTATAATCATTAATATTAGACATAAATATATAACGAGATGTGATCTAAGAACAATCACTTATTTTCACTTGAATTTGTGTTCTTGCTTACACTGAACACAAGAAAACCACCAGTTATTCTTAATGACACATTTACAAACCTCTTTTGCACACTGCCAGTCAAGCCTGTGGCTAAATCAGCGTTGTACGCCAGTGATCAGTTCCTTTTGTCATTGTGAAACACTATTTCAATGTTGAGGAAGATAATTTGAATTTATAAATGGTAAAATCTCTGAGATTTGAATAAGCTTAGATCTACTCTTCCCAGATGTCTTCTTTACTAGCTTAGAAAGAGAATATTTGTGATTCTGAGTCATAAATTACAGTTTTGTTCATAGTAGACCTACTATTTTGGGGAAGTACAATAACGCTCTGACTGACATGTTAATAGATGGTTTTACATGTTGGCTCCATTGTCCACTATTTAAGATAAAGCAACTCATACTGAGATTTTTTTTTGTTCTCAGCAGATTAAAAATAAAACCAGCATGAATGTGAATGCTAAAAAGAAACCACTTGTTACATTTAGGTTTGAAATACAGAAGTAAACACATGGAATTTACATCTCAGAAAACCTTTGCTAATATTATTTTTATCAGCATTGAAGGTATTCTGAAAAGTATGAACTGTGACAGTGAATGTCTAATAAAATCAAACATTCTTTAGACCAGTTTGCATAAAGAACCCAAACAAACAAAGAACCCCAGAAACCTTTTTGCTTAATCTTACTGTAATTTAGGGCTTGAATTTCTGTCCTGGTGTGATATAAAACTTGGACAGAGGAGTGGGCAGATACATTAAAAAACACAGCTAAAATTCAGTTTCTTGTCTTGCCCAAGTAAACTGTGGTTGCTGCTATAAGCCACTGGACAGGCAGTTATCCAGTTCTTGTCATGAGCAGAGGAGGAAGACCTTTAAAGCTTATTAAGATGGTTCTCTGCACGCTGATACATCAAGAGCATCAGCCTCCCGGTGAATTCTGCCTAGTATGGAGCATCCCTCCACTTGTGTGATGCGATTTCAACACCTCGGCCCTTTCCCTTCCACCTCCACCCACTCCCAGTTCTCACCTTTTATACTCGGCACATAACCTTTGAAACTTTCTGGTCTTCCTTTCCTTAATCTCCCCAGATACAACCAAGACAATCAGTATTTTCCTTCACTTAGACCAGGACGTGCTTTAATATCTAGAGAAAATAAGGATAGATTATCTTTCGTAAACAGGGAAGAAAACTGCACCTTTTTATTGTGTGACTGTCAAGCCACTCACAGACAATAGGAAAGACGAACTGGTGAAAGATACGTATGTCCAAGGCTTATCTGAATATGATAACTCTGGCCAACTTACTCTCAGGTTTTCAGAAGATACATCAATACTTCTCTAACTAATTAATTATTAAAATTTATTTTAGATTAGATAGGAGATTTAGTCTTACCTGATATTAGAGTCTTCAGGTTTATACATTGCAGGGATGAGGAGGGTGAGATACATATATTATTTCTTTATTAGATTTTAAATTCCTCCTAGATTTGCCAAAGGGCTTCACGGTCTATTAACTGACACTGATTTCACTAAATATTCTTCCAGTGCAAAGCTACACAATAAGAAACTCCTTATAATAACTCACCAATCTCTGTTACAGCTGCCAGGTGCTGCTGAAATTATAGTAACACTAGACAAAGATGTTGCCAGAAGCATCTGAATCTGATGTTTTAACTCCTAATACACAAGGCATGTCTCCAACACTTGGAGCCTATCATGGCATAAATTTTTGATCACTTAAAAAGAATTTTGACTATTAGTCTTATTCCACTGTAGATGATGGAATGAGCAATTAAAATTCTCTGCTAAATTGCTCCAAATTATTTGGCCTTCAGCCAAAAATGACAGTAGCCCTTTGATTTGCACATTCTTTTACCTGTCTGCTAGAAATGACACAGTTTTAGAAAGCTTCAGTCATCTTTCTTCTGAGCATCTAAGCTGTCACATTTGATCGGAGGATATCGTGGCTCCACCAATAAGCACCTGAAGTTATTACACAGTGGCTTGTGTTTGCCTGTTGAAATATTACATAGATAATGTGATATAACTTTTTGTAATACAGCCATGCTCTACAAGGTCCAACAGGCACACACACAAAAAAGAGACTAATCCTATAGCTTCGGAACCAAGAATGGGAAAGGTGAGACAAAGAGATGGTTATAGAACATGTTTTAACCTGTCGCAGAGAGACAAAGCTCAACTTGATCGCTTCACTCAGCTCGAGTGGATGTGGGTTCAAATATAGATGTTTTCTTACCCTCGGTCAGGAAACGTGGGTGTGCAAGAGGGAACACCGAGTTAATGTTAAGTTTCTTGTGAAACTGAGGAAATCCACAATGGAAACTTTTCAAGTATTGGCTGAGGCTTATGGTGAAGGGATCCCAAAGATCATGTCAGTGCTCAAAGGAACCTGTTTTTTTTTCAGTAGAAGATTTGAAACCAAAAATGACAGAGATCAACAGCCTTTCAGAAAATGATGTGGGGAATTATTTTAAATGTCAGCAACATCATATATAGCTGTGTGTCAACTCCCAAGGGAACTATATTGAAGGTGATCATAGTTGATTTTCTTAATTTGTTAAAGAAAAAGAGTTACAGGCACAGTCTTGTCTTTTTTGTGCTGGATCTTATTCTTCTGTTGGGAGTTTGAATCAGATGAGCAAGGTGGAAAATGAGTACCCTGGGGCTCAAATTCAGGGAGAATAAATTTCATCACATTCTCTTAACATTTCTGTCTAGGCATCCTAGAAGGACAAGGTGTATTAATAAAAAAATAAGACACTTGCATGGACTATCATATGATTCAAGACAGGTATGTACTATACTAACTGCCTCCTATTCCCTTTCTGTCCCTACTTTATTCACTCACCAGCCATTCAACCAAAAATAAACCCCAACCAAAACATAAACCTTAATCCTAAAGCTCAGAATCACAGGAAATCACAGGAAAAAAGAGATAGGAGCTGCTTGGCTGGATAAGATCAAATTTTAAGTGTTTTAAGGTGCACACTGCCAGACAATTCCTGTCAATAGGAATCAGACAGCAGGTAAGGACTAAATGGATCAGCTGTAGGTAAGAAAGGGGAAAATACAAATAGTTACCGAAGTATGGTGGCTGAGAATTGGTTGCTTACATACTATGGAAGTTACGCTGCAGTACTTGTCAATCAGCAATCATACTGCATTGAAGTGCAACAACGACCTAATTTATTCACTGATTGAGTTTTTACTGGCCTGTGTGTTGTATAAAATTATTCTTTGTCAAGTCCCTCAAGCTTCTTACAGTGAGCTATTGCAAGTGCTACCCCATTGTTCCCAAAATATAATTTTTCTATAATTGAAATATTTGCTATGACTTCTGAGCATTTATAAACATTGTTGAATGTATAACCTTTGACAAAATGATAGGGGTAAAAAGGTTTGAAAAATACCAGTAAGACTGACCTTTCCTCTTATGGAATGGGCACCATTCCTACCTCACCTATTAGAAGCTATACATTATGATATCATCTTGATGAAAGTGTATCTATCTATCTATCTATCTATCTATCTATACCTACATACATACATACATACATACATACATACATACACTTATATTTCCAGGCTATGCAACAGTTGGTGGGATTTTCATTCCGCTTTTATCTTTGTAGGAACCTGCCAGCAGCATCAGACAGAAAATAAAAACAAATGGTGCTTGTTGCCTGTTGTGGAGCCTGCTAATAGTCGTCCCAAGAAGTTCAAAGGCCATGTATAAAATTACTGATAATGCTTTTTAACACCTTCTTTACATGAGAAAGTTCCTGACTGATTTCAAGAACAGGCTTGTTCCAAGTGTTTCCTAGAACATTGTGTGCTCTGCCTCTTTTTTCTCTACATTATACTCCAGATGAGCTAATGTTACAATCATTTTTAGAGATCTTACTGGTTTGCTGATGAGTGTGCTCTTTTAAACAGTAAAAAAAGATGGTAATTTATTTCTATCATTCCAAGAAAAATCAAGGCAAGGTGATGGTTAAGACTTAAAAATAAATACGACAGACATACATATACAGTGATGACTGCTTTCCTGAACTGAGCCTATCTTTTTCGTCATATGACAAACTAAACTTCTATTTGACACACATAATAATATAAGATATAAAGATAAATTATCTTTCCTGTGGTATGTAATATATTTCAATGTGCAGTAAATCTCAGTAAATTGCAATGTATCTGCACACATTCTTTTTCCCAGTCTGTGATGAGACGCTATATATTTTCAACTTTGTTCAATTTACTCTAGGTTGCTACCAATAAATTGATTAAATAAAGGTCCATGTTGTACATAAAATAGTGCTACTATATTTCCTGTTGTTTTGTGATGGAAAACAATTTGTTTTACTTAATTTTCCCCATCCCCAGATCAGTATATAATACAATATTTAGGCTGCCAGTTCAAAATCAGTGAAGTAGGTTTTAGATAGTCTTCATTGTAATTTCAGATTTAAGATATACTTTCTGTTAGTCTGTATACAGGTTCTAGATGACTGAATTAATTGTTTAGCTAAATATGAACAACATTATTAAACATGACCTGCCTTTCTGAAACTGTAAATAAAACACCTTGTTTCATCTTCAAACTAAACGATAACAGCATGTGGTATTAACCGTGTAAGGCCATCTTTAATGTTTATACAGCATCTATTATAATGAGGCTCTAATCCTGACTGGAGCCTCAAAATGCTACTCAATAGGAAAAAAAAAAAAAGGGAAAAATGGTGATACTAATTTTCTTTTTAGTAATCCATGCACCTAGTAATTCAAGCAGAACAGCTGACATTCTTACTTCACTTATCAGTGAAAACTGAATAAGCAGACTGTTACAATGAGATCTCATGATATTAAAACATCATCAAAATTATGGAAATTACTTTTATGGGTATACTGTAGAATACAACATTTAAAAAACAAAATTAAGAACTAAACAATATTCCACAAGATCACAGAATAAAGGGCTTTCTGAAATACATCAATTAAGTAGTAGTCATTTTATTCTGAGACTAGGAATCTTTCTGCCATAAAGGACATCTCAGGCAACTTTGAAGACTCGATAGTTTTTGTCATCTTCTTCCTTTTTCTTACCCTAAAGTTATGAACGACTCACCTCTGCAAGACCAAGGCAAGTTTTTCTTGCTTTTACTGCTTGTATGGATATGAATAGCCAGTGCGATGTTACCACGCTGCTGCAGTAACTGGGCAACATTGTGGCCTTGGTATATCACCACACAGGCTTTACTATGATTAAGAGGGCTCTCCAGTTGTTTGCTATTTCATCCTATAATACAAACATTACTTTGTGCACTATAGTAAAAGACCATTTTCCCTAGCTATTTCTGTATTTTATGCTCCTGCTTTTTGTTCCCTCTATAATATATAAAATATAAGTGCTATTTTTCCCGAGTTGCTAAACATAATGATTAGATCATGGGGTGTTTTATTATCAAACATACTTCCCTATATATTTCTACCTGATTTCTCACTGATGGGTTGTTTTTTTTTTTCAGAAACCCCTTTGTAGTTCCATTGTTCCTCACACTTTTAGTGGGAAGATTTTTGTTCTGGAGTGTTACTCTTAATATTACATGTAAACAAGAGTATATATTTCAGAGATAGCGCTGGATGCTAAATCAATACTATTTTGTCTATAGTCAAGCCTCCACTGTTCTCCAAAGAGTGTATAAATTGCATGACTGTCTCTTCGGTTTTGCCTGGAAATACTTATAGTTCCAGAATTATGAGAGTTACATGTAAACACAGAGAAACAGAAAATTAAAAGTGCTGAAAGGGGAAAAAAGAAGCATCTTAATGAACAATACTTTCTTCCAATGATCTCAACAACACTTAACAGTATAATGCCCTCAGCAACTACCTTAAGGTCTCCTCATCCTTAATTTAAATAATGAATTAGGCTGAAAGTCATGATTTAATCATATTCCAGAGTAATATATGTTAGTAATGGGAGGCAAGGAGTTTTCATTGGGGGGAATAAAAATAGGCAGGCTATTATTTTCTAGAATTGTTATGGGTAATTTCCAGAAATCTCCTCTTAAGCAGAGAAAGAGAATGCATTTGTGACTAAATTTAGGGCTTCAGCAACATGGCACATGGCAAAAGGAATCTTAAAACTTTAAGAAAGATTAGATTATTTTTCCATCTTTAATTGTTCCCTCTTTTGGGTTAATCCAGCATTTTGCTGGTTACTGGGTACACCAGCTACGTCTTGGTGATACAAGAATGATGACTAGGTACATAACAAGAGTGATGGCTGTCTACATAAGATCTGTCCACCAGACAAGAAAGCTTGTATTTTAGTAGACTTTATATGAGGTAAGTTATGAGCATTTTTTTCTACTTCTTAAACCTCTCAAATACTTCTTGCTATAGAAATTTGCTCTCTGTAATGATGGAAACATTTGTGTTCCTATTGATCTGGTTATTTCATTACATTTTATTTTACAATTACACTAGAAATCTATACTGTATCTATTATATTTATAAACAATTTATTTCTGAGTCTATGTCTATCACATAATTCTTACTGAGCCATGACTAGAACCATGAACACCACCTTAAACTGTAGGATCTCTTTAGTAAAAGCTATGCATCACTTCTCTCTAAAGAACCTTGGATATACAGGAGCCATGTAAGCTCCAGAGCACCCAATGCCTTTTTTTAAACATAATCTGTATTTTGGGATATAAACCTGGGCCTTTGTTTTTGGTCATGCCCAACAGCACAGGTGGATGTCAGGTCTGTATAGAAACACTGCAGTACATATCGTGGGACACAGCATTACATCAAAGAAAACATAGAACAACAATATTTGCTGTTACTCGACATACATAATCATTCAGTAACTAGATAGGATTCTGGAAATTCTGCCTGTACTGGCTTTCCAGGTAAGAAAGAATACTAGCTAATACAACAACTCTGTAATTTTGCTTTGATTAAATAAGTGCAAGTCATTAGCTTTACAATCCAGTGCTGGTCAAGGTATCAGAGTCTTACTTCATTATTTTGTCAAAAAAATGAAGAGGTTATCTCTTCTTACTGAAAATGGTGGGAGTAAAACAGCTGTACGAGAATCTCCTTTACACCTGGCTGGGAGATTTTCTGTGTAAAAATAGAGAATTCTCCCTTTCTTTCTTTAATATTTTGATTGTGAATCAAAATATCTTTTTAGTCTTCAGTTTCAAGCTTTCTGTAAAATTTCAGAAGATTTAGAGCACGCACACCCAAACCACTGCTTATTACACTGACCAGCACAGTCTCCCAGCATTCCATTCCCTCTGTGCACACATCTCTACCTTGCAGTGCTATGGAGTATTTTTCTATTCTGAGTACTGCCCATGTCCCAGTGTCCTATGCCAATAAAAATAAACAATACAGAAATGACAACGGAGCCCACTTCTTTCTCTCAGCACCAGGAACTAACCCTGGGTGCACTGGATGTAATAAAACATTTGTCCCTCACTGATGACAAATGAGAACGTAATTAGCTTTTTCTTTTACCATCAAAGGATGGATAAATAGCAAGTACAATGTATAAGAAACAACCTGAAGAAACACCAGTAAGAGCATAATTATGAACCAGAAATATTCATATAACAATATTTTCCATTTTGTGAAGTTTAACTCATACACATAAACTTAAATTCTGCTAAATTCTCCTAAATTATGCAGCTAGTTTCACTGAGCAAAGTCAGGCTATATAAAAAAATGAAGAAATAATACATATAAGGAAATTTTTTTTAATATTGGAACTAGTAATTTGTGTAGTCATTTTAATCTGCTGTACCAAGAGATGAATAATGATTCTTTTTAGTTTGCTTCTCTGTTGCTTATCTGAAATTCAGTATGTGTTTTCAGTGGCCAGAATAGAATCAACTGATGAAGAAGTCACAGGAAAGTCCTGTTAGGGTCTTCTGGGTTTTTTGAAGGACAGATTTTATCATAGACATTCTGTTCAGATGACTGAATGGCATCTATTCCCTGGTCTCACCCAAGGCAGAAGTTGACTACTAATGCTCTGTGAGCCTTGCTTCATGATCATTAATTTGACACAGCACTCCTCTGAGTTCTATTTCAATTCAAAACTTTTACTAGGGAAGTTTGTGCTCAGTGGAGTGAGGATCATAGTTAATTTTAGGTTATTTATATCATATCCATTGAGAAACATATTAATAGCATTATTTCAGTTCAGTTATGATTTTTTTTTCCAGAAGCAGATTCTGTTTCATTTTGAAGAGGTTTCATAAAAATTAGACTGACACATTTATACAAGGAGCGTTGAATGTCACAGCATCCCTGATTAAACATTTAGGATGTCATGTCAAATTCTTGGCAAAGTCTAGAATCACTCCAATTTTCCAGAAGGGACTGGCATATACGTAATGTCACCATTTATCACAAAGCTGCTGAACTGCATTTTTAATGAAAAAGAAATATTTTACTGTAGTTATTCTACATTGTGTATATTTACACAGTATTTAAATAAAGACTAGATTTTAAGGCCAACCCTAAAATGACCGATTGACAGAAGCTTAAGTCTTAGAGTCCGACTTACCATTAAATTTAATGTACTAATCCTATAAAATCAACATCTTAGAAACATAAAGACAACTTACCAGTTATAGATCCAGACACTAATGATCAAAATACCTTTCATACATTTTTTCTTCACAACTATATCAGGCAAAAAAGTGGCAACCAGGGCAGAGCAGAGGTGGTGCAATTTCTTTAATTCAACCCTTGACGTCAGCAACAACCTTCCAAAATTTTTCTCTCTTGGGCTCATGTTTCTACATGAAAAAAAATCAGAAATCATCTTTTGAAAAAAATAGACAAGCAAAAGTAAAAACACTCATGATAATTAAAAAAAAAATCATAATTTTTAATGTAGTACAATCAGTGAAGTGATATGACTAAAAAAAAGCAGTTGGCAGAGCAATATTAATTGCTAATCCAAAATGTTTTAATTGTTGGACAGTGTTTCTGGTACAAACAAATATTTAGGCAGCTCAGACAGGCAAGGCATATTTTTTTCGCTCTGGTCATTATTCATTGTCTTTAGCAACAGAAGTAACTCTTTTTATATAGGCCAAAGATCTGTTTTTCCACTTCTCCATTTAGGTACACTGCCAAGTGACAAAAATTATCACTCTCCCTTGAGACAGAAAGAAAGAGAGTATTGACAGACAGTGAGGGCTGTAAGAAATACATGAAGATACACTGGAGAGTGAAATAATATACCAGCACCTTTCAATAGCACATGGCCAGTTTCCCTCACTAATGGCAGGAATCCCTAATTACCACTTCTCTAAATAATGTTTGTTTTTCACTATGGTACCTGAAAAATAATATGTAACATAACCCTTCAACAGCATTAAAATGCTCAGTTTTCTTATTTGGAACTGCAGATGGTATTTATCTTTCCGGCACAGTTACACAAGAAAACAGACTCTTGAATACATTTGTTGAGCTTGAAGTTACATTACGTTCAAATCTTATTCTGCAGGTACACTAATGTTCATACTCGTCATACTTGGGCTTCAAAATACAGTGAGTTCTTTACTCAAGGTTATGCAATCAACTATTAAAATCCCTAATTTATGGAATTTATAAAAACAATGCTTTGGAAGATAGCAGTAGGGTGTACGGTCATATCCCCTTGCATGCATTTTGATGGTTCTAATGCACTCTGTCTTTAAAATTGTGTATCTGCCAACTGTTTGTTTACCATTCTATTGCATATTAGCTCAGCATTAATCTCTATTTATCTACTTTATGCCTATAACATGAAGATATTAGCGAATTCCTTTAAATACAGCTTTTTGTCATTAGTTTTAGTATAGTCAGAGCATATCTAGAGCCTTAATATGCCATACTTCTGTCTAGATTATATAAAGAGGAGTAAAAAAAAATAAGAAAACACAGTTCTCATTTTTACACTGAATTAAACATCAGAAATGCGCTTCACATTCTCACAAATTCACTGGAAGATATCTAGAGAGCAGAGTGCATGCATTGAAAAGACTAGCTGTTCTGAAGGATAGAAGGCCTCTGTAACATTTCAGGATGTAAGTATCCAGCTTGTTCCTGGAAATTCCCAGAGCAGATAGCATGTCTTCATTTGCTTGAACATTTTGCTAGTAGAACATAGATGTTTCCATTAATGTAGAACAGTCTTAAGCATAATTATCAAGGATAAACATAATGGATGAGTTTTGGCAAGATAATATTTCATTTTAGTTTTAGGAACACACTTATAGGAGCTAATAAGAGGAGATGTACAAACAAAATTTCAATTTCTAAACAAGAAATTGAAAAAATATTTGAAACTTACTTAAAACAATGATATCTGTGGATTTTATTGGGTTCTAGAGCTGATGCTTAAGCTATTAATGCAGGAAATGAGCTCAGAAAACCCTCTCTTTCATCTCCCTTGTACTCCCTTCTATCTGTGACCTTTGTTCCTTTTCTCCTATAGTGCATGCTGTATGTATCACCTATAAAGGCATGGTGCCAAGCCAAGACTCCAGTAAGATGCATTTGTTCCACTGGTAACCATCTCATTGAAAGGACTTTTTATTATCATAAACCCCTCAAAATAATAATAAAGAAAATCTCCCAGTTAGTTCAAATGGCCTGTTCTGCTTTAAATACTTCGGGGACTATGAGAGTGTCTGTATATACTTTGTGCACACAGCTTAGAAATGTAGTTTCAATGGAAAGAAAAGTTTCCTTCTAAAGGCATTTCCAGTGTTAACTGAAGCAATATTTTAATGGAGCTTGAAATCTGATTGTTTTGTAGAACACTGACAGGGCTGTGGCAAGCAGAATTTGTCCTATAAAAAAGAGCAAAGGTCAATGTTTTTCCACCTAGAGTCACATTGAAGCCAGTTTTCAAAGAAGTGCCTCGTCATTGTGGTTTATGATTCTGTATTTTGAAAGCTGTAGGTTCCGAATTTCAGGACAGGACTCAGGCAAACTTGTGTTTAGAGTCAATCGTCCAAGAAGAGAAGGGGAAAATAGTTCAAACAACAGTGAAAAAGAACACACAAGCTTTTTCACTGAATTAAGTGGTCAAATTTACTGATCACCTTACTGATTATCTACAGAGATGGAAGATGGATCCTTTCCTCACTCAGGTACTATAAAAGTTATTGCAAATACAATTGAGATCACCCCTTCCCAAGACTGTTACTGCAGTTCTGTTTCCCTTTGACAGCAAGTGCAATCTCTAACTGATGCATTGTGTCCGTTGTGTAATGCCAGAGTGGCTCTAGGTTTGGCTGGCAGCACGCCAAAGCAGTTATAACGACCAGTAGCCATAAACTGTAACACAGAAGTAGGAATTATCCCCAGCTATGCACTATACAACTTGCAGTGTTACCTGATACCTCTGTTGGTGCAGAGGTAACAGTGCCACTCCTTTCTTCCTTCCTATCAGTCTTCCAGAAGTATTCCTAATAGAAAGTGAGTAGGGCAGCCCTATTACCTTTATTTCTCTCTTAAGAGTAATTTGACATCTATGAGGGAGGAAAGGTATAAATAAAAAAAAATGCAAACCCACCCCACTGTAAATCTGCTGAGTTCGTACGCTAAGGGGTTGCATTGCGGATACCAACCACAGGATATTAATACATGGATTCCTTAGAGATGTAGGCATGTCTCTTAGGAAACATCCCAGATGTTTCATATTCCCTGTTTGTCTTTAAGATTCAGGTTGGCAAGGTGTCTGATCCACTCACAGAGTCTCTCCACTTAATGAACTATTGCTGTGCTTCATATAAGATAGATCTTCATGGAGCATGAAAGAAAATACAGACTGAGTGATCCCATTGAGAATAGAGGAGTAAAATTCTTACAGAATGCAGTTTAAATGTGAAGCAAACCCACACAAATGTTTCAACTGGAAGTTTTGGTGTTTGTTCAACAATAGACTCGTATAATTGAATTTTCAATATTTACACAATATTTACAAAAATTCTCAACTTTTTACACACTCTAAAATCAATTTGTAAATACAATGTTTAATATATTAATTCTCTTTCAAGCAAACTAAAACCAGACCTTTTACTTCCTAAACAATGTTTCAACATCACTCCTCAAGAAACCCCCACGGTCAAAACCAGAAGACTCCTATCAGCTATTTCATCCTGATTGCAATTTCCCTCACCACAATTTATAGTGTAGTGTATATATATAGAAGAATGAGGCTCTCTAGTGCAATACAGCAGACAAAGAAATGATGGCTAGCACAGTTGTTCCACCACATAAATGTTTCCAGTAATTTATCCATCAAAAGTAGGAAGCATGTTTAATTATATTGTTGTACAGCTGCTGCAGGGATATTTTATCCATCAGAAATGACATGCATAATGATGGCTTAGTGAAGTTAAATACTATAAAAAGAAAATAATTCATAGCAGAAGGTTCACGATGTTTTATTTTCTTTTTAAAAAGACTGGAGTAGAAAAAAACAAAATCTATACTATGAAATAATTATTTTTTCAGTACTATCAACTCAGTTCACTCTGGCATGAATACTGAGGCTTTGCAGGGTGCATCATATCCAAGACTAGTCATTTCAAGGGTGAAGATGGGAGCAATTTTCTTTATTACATTTCTCCTGTTTCCTTTAATATCTTTTTTTTATAAGAAGGATCATTTAGGCTTTGTTTCAAATCAGGGCTTTTTACTCTTAGTCTTCATTGCTGACGAAAATCTAGAGACCAACAGCATATTCATTTAATATACTATAGATTAATTCATGTCTGAAAGGGTAAAGTGAAAGAAAAAAAAAGGAAAATCCTCCCTGCTAAAAGGGGACATTAATCATTTCTCAGTGGCATTTTTTTGGCAGCTGATGTTCTATGTTTTGTAAATCATTATATCTAAAACAGCTGAAGCTGTAAAACTAATGTTGCAGGTCAGGGAAAACAACCAAAACAGGGTCAGAAAATCTGAACCCCTATTACCAGTTCAGTCAATCTTGTGTCACATCACTTAGTCTTCATTTTTGTACGCTAACTTATCAATATCACTGCTAATAAGAGATATTGTCCTGTACATGCTTTCAGAGACCTTTGCTGTGGAAATATAAGAACTGGAAGTTTTAGAAACAAATGACTTGAATGACTATTCACATCACAGGAAGAAAGAGTAACACACAGCTATGAAAAACAAACCAGTAATGTGAAGCGAAAGAAGATAAAAAAAAGAGGCTGTTATTAGTTTAGACACGTGAGGCGAGACCCTTTATTAAAAAAAGAACTGGCAAAGGGATTGAATTTGATTCTGCGAGACATAAGAAGGCAAAAAACCCCAGAGCTGAAAAGAAAGAGAAAGTGTGGGAGAAGACAACTTATCAAATATTCATATTTTAGACAGGAAGAAAGGACAAATTGTCCACCAGGATATGAACAGAAAGGAGAAAAGGATGGATTTGATGATGAAACGGAAAGAAGGTTTACTGAGCTGCCAAAGGGAGTAGAGAGGATACAAGAATGACACTTAGTGGATTGGCCAGAGCAAAGAAAACAATGAAGCTCATGAATAAAAACTACTATTCATTGATCTAGTCCTACTGTATACCTTTTTTTCATCTTTCAAACACAAATTCAGAACTACAGCTTTGACCACAAGAATGCTACTGTTGATTTCCTGAATTTGCACTGGTGCGTGTTGAAAAAAGGTGCTGCTCACATTGTCTTTAAAGCAGTTCAGAGAATAGAAACATTTTCCATAATAGCAACTAAGGACTGATGCATGCAATATAATTTTTATGGAATGATCTCCATCTGACTGGCACAAAAATATAGTAATTTCTCCAAACTGGTAAAATACTTAGCTACAAATCTCAGAACACAACACAAGTATTTCTTGAGCCGTCTTACGCTCCAGCAGCTCAATATCTTTCTTGTAGTGAGGGGCTCAAAACTGAACACAGTATTCGACATGTGGCCCCATCTGAGTACAGAGGGACAATCAGTTCCCTGGTCCTCCTGACCACGCTGCTCCTGATGCAAAATTTCTGATTACAAATGTCATTTCATCGAACACTTTTTTAGCTTTATCCTAAAAAGGATAAAGTATGTCTGTCTGTAAAAATTATTTTGTGGCTTCATTATGGGTTTTGTTCAAAGCCTTTTTACAACTTGTGACAGAGTTTCAGGTTGCTTCAGGTGCTTCACAGGACAGTGTATTTTGTTGAAAAGAAGAGAGGTACAAATCCCTCCTCTTTTAACTTCTGTCATTGAATATTAGAACTGTGAAACTGTATCACTTTCGGTGTTTCATGGTTGTGTTTTGTTTTGGGTTTTTTTGTTTTGTTTTGTTTTAAAGCAATGGTTTAGATTATCTCTACTTTTGACAGAATAGAAAGAGTCATTAAGGCTGAATTCTTCCATGAAAGATTAATCTTTTTTGTCTTGATTTTAGTTGTTCCCTAACATTAAAAGAAATTCTTATTGATAATTGATTCTCATTAAGTATTTATTGGAAAGGTATAGAAATTTGATGCTGTCAAAGCAGGCAGCTAAAATATTATCAGGGAATCTTCATGTGCTTGGAAAATACAGATTTACTTTAACTGATAAATTTCATTTGTACCAAGACCACTTCAGACTGAGACTACCAGGTATTTTCCTGGCAGCATTCCTTCCCCAACATCAGCTTCCTTAGGTTAAATTTGGGATTACACCACCACCACAGAAAGTGTCAGAATTATAGCGGTTGAATGAAAGCCTACAGAAATAAATCACATTCTTTCCTTAGCTATTGAATGCCTATGTGCTAATGAACAAGCTATTTAAAAAAGAGATTTCATGGAGGGATATTAAATATGGGCACATAATTAGCGATCATTTGATTTCTGACCTATGATCCCAGTAGGTAGACATACTGCATAGTAACACCTGCAAGAGAAGTCAGCAGGAGCTTTGCTTTAAACTACTGTATATTGAGCTATTTGTAATGCTAAATAGTCTAGAAAGCAGGTCACAGGTAGTTCAGTTTGTCAACCAAACTGAATGGTATTTTGACCTTAATGGCCAAGTGTGACAGTATATGACAGTATGTCATCTTCTCATCTTGCAAGGCAATATTATAATAACATTTTTTGAAACAAAAAGAGTAGGGATGTTTGCTATAGTAAAGCAAGGAAAGATGCTGGAAATTCTGGAGTTGGAATATGTCGACACAACACAAATAGAGGTAGAGAAAAGCAAAAAGAAATTCACAAATTCATCTCCTGAATCCAATCCCATTTGAACTCTTTGAATTTCTTTAGGAAAAGCAAATAATAAAAAAAAATACCCTGGGCATTTTTATATTACTATAATAGAATAAATGATTAATAATCTAGATGTTATTTCCTTACTGAAGTTCACAACCGACGCATGACACATCAATGAACAAATGAAAACACAGGAAAACATAATCCAATCTAGCTCTCTCTTCTAGGACAGGATTTTCTAGTATTTAGAAAGACAACTGACTTCTATTCTTCTACCTGCTCTGCAGAGCATAACAGAGGGAAAATCTTTGATGTTTATTTAACTGCTGCATATTCATCCGTATTTTAACATAGTATCAATGACTGGTGCAAGCATGAGAATTTTGTTAACTTACTTTCTTAACTAATGTTTTTAGCGTTATGGTTGTTAGAAATTAAATATGCAGCAGATTCAATATGTCACTTAAAATGTCATTTTCAATCCTGCAGTAATAAAAGTGAATTAAATGCTTTTCCTCTGCAGTAACTCTGCTCATGATTTAAATCTAATCTCAAATAGTGTCTTGTGCGTATCTGTCACTGTATACAACTTTCTTGCTCTTCAAACGGAGGAGATTTCTCCTGTTGCTTTAACCTTGCTGCTAACTCATAATTGCTGTCATGATAACCAAGATCCTTTGCCTCAGGAACCTGGGAAATACACACTGTCATTGAATGTTATCTTATCATTCAACATTACTAAGTTAAAGTTACCTGCTGCTTTTCAGCTGGCAGCTTTTGGAAGTGCAGGAGTCTGAGCAGGATCATTTCTCTTCCTTACTCCTTTGATTTTAAAGCTTGAAAAGTCTCCAGACTCAACATGAAGTTTTGTTAAAATTAACAATTGTTGCCCTTTCTTGTCAACAAATCTAAACTATTATTTTCCAAGGCTTTTGACAGAGCAGACTGATCTAAACTTAAATCAGCAAGGAAATCTCAGATTACTTGAAGTAGATAAAACATTGCATTTTACAACAATGATTAAGAAACATTTCAGTCAAGGCAAATGATAGCATTTCCATGACGTGTGCAAGTCACTACTCTCTGCTCATAGTGTGAATTTACTTCAAAAACAGAATTATAAGAGGAAAATACATAATTGAAAAAGCTGTAAGTCAAAATTAATCATGTCATTAGCACAGAAACCCAAAGGAGATCTTAATTAGATACGAATTATCCAATAATTGTGAGTATCTCTGATGTACATTTGTTTGGAAACCTCTTACCAACGATCTCTGTCATTGTTCTAACCTTACAGCTCAATTCAAGAACAACCCCTTTGAGTCCTATGTTGGCTTCCAGCTACCTACACATTCTATTCGAATTCTCACCTGTTAATGTGAATGTCAACAGAGCTGAGGTCCTTGTAAAAATAATTTTATGGTAATATTTTCATGGTAGTATTTCTTGTTTTTCAAGTATGTTTGCATCTTTAGATGTCTTGCAATCTCAGGTACTCACTCCTGTCACTGATTATTTTGGCTTATGTCAATACCTTTTCATTCTGACACCAGACAAAAAGCTTAGCTCTTTATGTGTCTATGCTATATTCCTAGACACAGCAAAGTTTCGCCTTTCTTTTAAATTTTCACCAACACTTCTCTATCTGGCATAACTTCAAATCTAGAATACTGTTACATTTCAAATCAATAGATATGAACATAAAAATATAAAATATGCACAATAACTTTAGTATAGTCAGCTAATACATTTCTGCCTGAATTTACCTTATCCAGCATCCAAATATGTTAGCAGAAGGAAGAACTCACAAGCTATCATTCTAGGAAGAGTAAGCAACACATGTAAGCTATGCATTTAGATTTAAAAGAATTATTTGTATAACTAAAGGTAGAAAGCTACTCCTGGTTTTATAGTACATAGCTAAATAAATGCCTGATTTTTCACTCAGAATTGTGTTGTAGGGGAAAATACATTTGTGCTACTTACTACCAAATACAGATTTGTCAACTAAACTGAGTATTTGTAAACATTAAATGCAGTATTATTTTCTTACAGGTACAAGAAATATACTTCAATTTTTTGTTCACGTATTTGTGAACAGTTTAGACAAGCACTTCTTACTATAGCAGGCAGGCATAAAAGATATTTCAGGGTATCCAATAACAACCGATTTATCTGTTTCAGATTTTACATATAAGTTCAACTGAAATTTTAGCCTCTTTTTATTCTTCAGGACAGTCACTATACAGTAATGAAGTAATTACCTCAGACAGTGCTTGAACAGAAGTCTTCTTATGTGTAGCACTGTGGACATGCGTATCAAATGCCTGTGATAGGCCAGTGACATGTTCTGCTGCACTGAAAATTAAAAGGAGAGAAAGTGAAGTGGAAAAGTTAAAAAAAAAAAAGATAGTTTTCCTTAAACTTAGATGAGATGCTACGAAGAAATAATCAAGCTGGAACTTATTTGAACTTCTATGTCTAGATCAATATTGGAGTAGTCTGTCTTTGCAGTGATAAGACAAGATTCAGCCTTTCTATTGGGCTTAAGGCAGAAGTCACAGGTTGAAGTGTAATAAAAATTTATCTCCTAGCTCTTTTTTTTTTTTTTTTTGGTCTTTTTACTCCTAGAAATGAAGCTTCAGTCGATGGTCTTAGAGCTTCAGATTATCTGTCAGACAGAGAA
Source organism: Tapera naevia (assembly GCA_033556795.1). Classification (NCBI taxonomy): domain Eukaryota; kingdom Metazoa; phylum Chordata; class Aves; order Cuculiformes; family Neomorphidae; genus Tapera; species Tapera naevia. Next base: position 6,173,566 of record JAUMJJ010000172.1, on the reverse strand, counting down.
AACCTCAAGCACTGAGGACCTCTAATCAAATATTGACAGATGAGATGTTCTGGGTGATAAAAATAGATTTAAACTCCAGAGTGACACTTTTTTATTAGAATCATAGCATAACTGCCAAAGTCATGATGTAAGATAAATGATGGAGTCTAAGTCTTACAATCAATTTATTACCTTTCCTAAATATAATGAATATTGAGTTTCTTACTTAAGCCAAGGTCAATCCCCCACAAATTAACCTAGATAGCTTAATATTTTCCTCCAGATTGAAAAAAAAAAAAAATCTGTTCGTGATAAATACAACCTTTACTTGATTTGGAAAAGTTACAAGTTTGAAAGACATATAAAATAATAGGAAATACTGGTAGAAACTATCACACTCTACAACATTTAACTAGTATACCATTCTAACTGAACTCATGGTAACAGTTTAGTATTTAACCACTCACCCAAAGAGAACCCTGCAACTAGAAAATATCAAACAGCCTCAAAACTCACTTAAATCTTTGCTTAAATTAATGCAGTAAACTATGGTGTCCATAGGAGAACATCAGGTAGCAGAGAATAAACCACAACTTAAACCAGATAAAACATGCCGCCAACTAACCACTGGAAAATTAAACAACAACTAATGGAAGTCTATCTACTCAGAATGAAATAGTTTTAATATTTTATTAATAGCTTTATCAATAGCTTTAATCCCGCTCGATCTGATGGGCGTACAGTTAATGGGTCTTTGTTTAAAACTACTGGCAGATGCTATTAGTGGACAAAAAAATGGAGAAACATATTTCAAACGAAGCCCCCATTATAACTTCAGTATTGAACCAAAAGGGTTTAAATTAATATAAAACTGTTACCCTTAACACTGAAATGAATACCTTGATGCTGCTTTGTTATAAGGTCATTTAAGCTTCCGCATGATTAAAAAAAAATAAAAACATAATTGTTGCATATTTGGCTTCGGGTTCCTGAAGACAGCAGTCACTACCAAGGGGGAGTTCATAAAGCCTGCTGTAGTGTGGGGATAAAAGAGAGAAGGAGGACGAAGATGCCAGTCTATCATTTTTTTACAGATGCATCATATATCTACACACAGTGTTCCGTCTCAGGAAATGTCCTTCCCAGAGTATTGAAGAAAGGAAGCAGTTTATGCCTGGAATGGAGACATGGTCAGCTGTGTGGTGCAGGGACTCCAGTGTAGTATGTCATGTGTATATGACAGGTATGCAGTAACGACAACCAATGAGGAGGCGTATGACACAACACACATCCCACAGCATCTTGCTTGCTGTGTGAGGTACATCTCCAGTACTGCTATACTGGGGAACTGAGAAAGACACAGACTTTTGTGGCTGAGTTTATCAGTATCGCTAGAAGAAAGAAGAGTAACAAAAGGAATTTCAGGGTAAGACAAACAAACAAGGAAGCTGTGTTCTGGAGTCATAGGACAAAAGTCAGTGCAGATCAGTACCTTGACGTCATTACTGACTAAAATCCAATTATGATTTAGTATAGCTATTATAAAACGTTTTGATTCTATAGGATGAACGTATTCTAGAACTCATGTAAACATTAAAGTCAAACTTCATTTTGGATTGATGAAGTACTTTCAAAACACTCTGGACATGTAATCTAATTCACATGAGAAATACCAATAACAGACTACCTTTTCGTTGAACTGATAATATGTTATAACATCTATGTTTTCATACAATGATGTGCTAACTCAAACTCAGTGTCTTTTAACCTAGGATATGATTAAACTTGACCTGTTCAATTTCATTTGAAAAAAAACGTTTTGGTATAAACATTTTGCAAGTAATCAACTATTTAATTTTCCAAGCAATTATTAGATAGTTTGTATCAAATGTATATACCCACTGTATATGTATAGAAGTATACAAAAATTGAGGTCACAACTATATAAGCAATAATTTACATGAAAGACTCTCATTTACTAAAGTATAATCAAAAGAGTATAATAAATATTGTCAAAGCTAAACAAGTAATAATAACAATATTAATAACAACAATAATAGCCCTGCTTTGCCTATTTATAGGCTTTGTTTTTAGAAGAGCCTCATGCTTCTTACAAGCAAAAAATGCCAATGAATTAAGTCTGGCAGCATCCATTTGAAGCATAAAAATTATACCCTGTTTACAGATACAGAATTTCATGAGTTCCCCAAAATCAACTCAAGGTCATATGTAGCCAGCTTTCAACTGCCACAGAAATCAAGATTTATCTCAAGCTACATAAAGCTCATGTTGAACTGAGAAGAGACAAGTTTTGTTTTGTTTTCCTCATTCACAGTGCTAGGCACTAATTTTAGCTACAACGTTTTCAAATTAACAATGGAATGATCCTTTTTTTTCTTTTCCCTTGGATTGTTGATTGCCAACACTACTCAGTTTGAGAAATAAGCCAGTGACTGTAAAGGAATTAACAGAAAAAATTAGTAACACAGGAGTTAAACTAAACTACTCAGTTTGTCACCAGAGCAATTCCACAGCATTGTTTCTCTGACAACTACATCCACTGTTGTTTCCCTATATTTCATCTGCATCACACCCAGACCTATTCAAAGATTCTTCTACAGTGTAAACTAGTTTAAATTGAAAGCAACTGAGGCAGAGCCCATGTCACTTGGATGATCTTTTTCCTATCCAAGATTTAAATACTAGTGGAATGAAAACAAATGTTTTAAATATTTTGGAGCTATAAATTATGTATTTCTAAATCTTTTCCATCCAGTGAAGAAACACATTAATTTTCACACTTTTATTATGCATGCTTTACATCATATGGGTATGCAAAGGTATTTCTGAAATCTCTCCTTTGCTCTTTTGCTCTTTTTCTAGCTATTCTACATCCTGTAAAGAAATAACAATCAAACTATGGTGGAAAGAAGGGTGGTTTTGGTTTTGCTTTTTTTTTTTAAATGTACTTAAAGCATTCACTTTAAACATGCACTTTTGTTTCCTGCATGAACATTTAGATAGAAACAGAGTGAAAATTTATTTTATAATTTATGTATTCCAATAAAGGTTCTCACAAAGCATCATAGGTTATCTTATCCACAATACCTCTTCTGGAAGTTTAGTCCTTGTTCTTTCAAGTTTTTTTTTCCTTTTTCAGACCAGTTATACCCAAAGCATTTGGTTAATCAGTAGATACCTATTCTGACTCCCTCTACAAAACAATTAACTGTCAAATAAACTGCATAATTACTACTTCCCAATACTAGTGTTATTATTCTGTAGTCCCAATTTTGGTAGATTTTCTTTAACACATAACATTTACAGCCTAAGGCACATCACTCATAAAATAAGATATCATACAAGCAGAAATGTGCTTTATCTTCACCTGAAAACGTATACATTTTATTTTCACATACATTCATATTCCAAACGTATTTCTATCACTGACTTTTGTTTACTCAGCAGTTTTAATATTTTACTCAAAAAAACTTCTTTTTAAGAGGTAATAGAAATCACATTTCTCCAGCATTATTTTGTATTTCTTCACAAACTACTATGTTACCTGTTTATTTAGCAGGGCACGTTTACTAAGGCTTGTATCTTCAGGTAAATACTAATGACATGAATTTCTCCACTGTATAGAAATTGTCCATACTTTGCCCAAAACTCAGGATTAAATTTTATGTATGGGAAGTTTTGTGAGGTTTTAAATTGTAAACACAGTTTGGAATTCTCTTTAGTAATGATCCAACATAAGCAGGTTTATTTAGTCCCAAATCACCACTCTGTTCATTGTCTCCCAGCTTCACTTTCACTAGATTGTGCAAATTCACAAGCTCTGATGTTTCATTACACTGACTTGCATGACGTACTTTTGGTTCTCACTGCCCTGTGCATACAGGTGATTGACAGCCAAGTTTCTAACATTGGATGACTATCCTCTGCTTATTGACATTCTGAATCCTAACCAGTGTGTTTCAGCTGGAAGGCAACATTTAGACAATTGCCTGTATTCCCTTCTAAATAACTGAGCAAACTAAAACCTAACTCCTTTGTGTGTATTATGAGGTTGGGGTGAGTTACAACCCAGATAAAGTGTCCAGTTAATTATGCAGTGAACACAAGCCACAAAATATCAGTAGCAATTTGAACTCCACTTGCAAACACTAGCTGAATTTTTCTCATGGCAGTTAAAGGAACTGGAGCTTTTTTAAATTAGATTCTGATGGATAGTAGAGTAGAGTAAGGTAAATAAACAGAAATAGGCTTTTTGCTTTCTTTTAAAAGCAAATCAAACAAAAAAACCCTTTTCATACCTTCACGCCTTTCAGCCAAAAAATGAATTATTTAAATTGACGCAGATAAATAGTGCAAAAGATCATAAGGAAAATTACTTAATTAGAAATGGGGCTTGTTTTATACACGAGAATTCAATTCAGCTTAAGTGAATCCAAATCAATTAGAAATGGTGTATTTCCTATATTTATATAAGGATCTACATGCACCTAAAAAGCTTCTTACTTATGATCCCCAAGTGTGACGTAGTACCTGGTATAGTTATTGGCCACATTGTTTCATGAAATTTTAAGCAAAAAAAGTTATTATGAAATGATCTGCTAGGGAAAAAATAGAAACAGTGCTATATGACTGACGAACATACCTTTCAAGAAGATTTGGAGATGATTATTTCTTTATTCTCATTGGGCAACACAAATAATTACAATATCTTTGATGTCATTTATTTATTTATGCTACATAGAGTTATTTTTTGTTTTGCCTTCATAGATGACTCATTTGCAGGAAACAAGTATTTGAATGGTGACACAGGCATGGTTTAAACTTTCACAAGTTAATACAGGGTTTTTTTTAAGACTAACATTAAGATGGCAGAAGTCAAAAGCAAGCTCAACAATGCAATAACAAAATGTTGTCCCATAGTTCTTTTTTGGAAATGCCAATCTCACAAACATAGCATGCGTCAAAACACCAGGGTATCCAGAGCTCTGACTGGCTTATAGTGATTTATTATAAGCAATAATTCTGCATTCCTAGCAGTTGCTGGAGCCAGGCTGTGCTTGAGGCCTGTGCACATATATATCGGAATTAATGGAGCAGTAGCTCATGCTGCTGCAAACAGCTGGCGGTGCTTAACTTGTTTTTCTCTACAGAATTTTTAGATTTCATTTGTTTCTCGCAATTATGGAATGCAATAAAAGGGAAAATGGTGAATGAAGAGAAGTAGAGCTATGCAAAGCAGGAAAACCTGGAGCTAAGCTGAAGAAATATGCTCCTCTGGAAATGCAGATAATTTATTTGTATATTTTACACTGTTTTACCTGTTCTCACCTCCTCCCAAAATGCTTTATTTGATGTCAGTAAGATTAGAGATAGCTGTGGGCACATCGGCAAAATACACTGGGACAGATCTTCAACCTTTTGCTGATCAAGTTTGCCTCAATACCTGAAAGAAAATAAAAATGGGATTTTAGCTAGGACAGTGTGTTGCTAATGTGGTCCTATTGTTTCAAGATCCGTGCTCTTATTATGTCCATGGCTCTAACAAAAAATGGCACTGCATTAGACTATGATGATATACCAGGTCTAGTTTGCACCTCCTCTGGAATCTCTTTCCTCCTGAAAGCCCTGTTGTACATAGATTGCACTCACAAAGGAAATTTATTTTTGACAGTCACTGTGCACACCTCTACAGCTCCAGCGTATTCTTAGGGCAACTGTCACGTTCTCACTTTCTGAGTTCTTAGTAAAATAAAAATCAAAAAAAGAAAAAAAAGAAGCAATAAATGTAAAACAGTGTACTTGAGAACAGATTTTAGTAGCACTGCATCCAATTGCTGCAGAGCATGCAAACAGTTCTGGGCTGCTGTTGGGGAGTGTTCATTTGGATCAGGAAGAGGGAGGCAAGGCTGGCTGTTTCAGCAGCTGAAGAGAGGCGGAAGGGCAGCTGCAGAAACTGGAACGTACGTGATGCTTCATGCAGAGACTGCGGGTTCTGCAGCTGCTTAAGTCCCTATGGAACGTCCCTTTTCTCATTAATATTCTTTTGTTCAATGTTTCTCCTCCAAAGGGGTTGGCAACACAACATCACAGGATACTGTCTAGTGCTCTTCAGGGTCTAACTTGCTATTGCTTTTTAAGTCAGCTAAAGCTCTGAAATGATTGCTTATTGCTGGAGCATATTTCGATTGCTCTCCTGTCTTCCTTAGGCTATTCAAATGAAGGCAGCAGCTGCATTTTGCCATTTACAGTCATTTATGCCTAAAGGCTCATGTTTCCTGTCAAAAGCTGGAACCAGTGGTTGTATATGATTTTCGTTCTTTAGTTTAATCGTACATCATTGATATATTTTCATAGCATTTTCCATTTAGTAATGACTTTATTGATCCATTTTTCAGTCTTTCATCTTTCCATGCATCTAAGCACATTGTAACAAACTTCAACTGATCATTTTGTACCTTAAATTGCACATAAATACATATTACTGAGCTGTTCAATAATCATTCAGTATCAACAGGCTTGCTATAAAAGGGCCAAAGACAGAACCAGGCATCCTTAACTGTCACTGGAAATAATCACAGATAAAAAGGAACAGAAGTAGGTTGCTACCATCTGTTTGGTCTGTTTCATATTGCAGAATTAAAATGAAAAGAAAAGAAAGAAAAGAAAAAATAAAGAAATAAAATAAAAATAAAGAAAAATAAGCCTATGACCACAACAGCAAACAGTAAACCGCCATCCTCCTTTCTATTTTCTTAATGAGAATATTCATTCATGAGCAGTGTTTTTAACCTTTAAATTTATTTTTTCAAAACATATTGTTTGACAAGAAGTTTATGGTCTTACATTCTAGACATCCTCATCAAAATAAACTGTAATATCTAAATATACTTACTTTCCTCTGTTAGACTGTCTCCTTCCCTCTGACGAATTTCCAAAGACTTGAAGATATTTGTGCTGAAACAAAAGCTGCTTCTACTACATCCACGCTTTCAGTTTCTATCACATTCTGCTGCTACACAACCCACAGTGCTCAATTTCTAATATTGCTAATATCACTTCCATGGCAACACACTAAGATATCATAAACTTGGCATTATGGCTGTATTCCTAGATTAGGTGTAAGGAGGAGCTGATTTCAAAAGGCAACTCTTATTAAAACATACATATACACACATAATAAATAAAAGTAATTGCAATTGGGAGAGATAGCGGCTTTCAGAGTAATGTAAATCAGTCACATAAAAGTTGTCCATCCTCAAATCTGACCAAGAACAAAGAACTTGTTTTGTTAGTGATGTTTAGAATATATTGCCCCAGCCTTCCTTAAAGAGAGTAGCATGTAATCACAGGCATTCAATTTCTAAGCAAGATAACATTACTTGTATTTTTCACATACTAGATTCAGTCCACTACATATTGGATTGAACACAGTGTAACATGAGGGCAAAATCTGGGTGCAGCCTTTGAGCTGCAAATATTAAGAATGCACAAAGAATAGAATGAATGAATGAATGAGAAAGAATTCAGCTTTAAATGCTGGCCAGATAATTTTATTAATAAATCTTTTTACTTTCAAGCACAAAAAGTAATACATTAAGTAGAACACATATCATTTTGGTCAGCATTCTGGCATCTCTTATGATATATAATGACTAAGGGCAAATGGTGCTCCACTTGTTACTTCCTGGCTGGAATCCTGAGTAAAATTATAAAAGGAGGACAATGCAAGCAACCACATACAACCTGTACTGCCAGATGCTTTGCAAATGGCTGAACATTTCAGAAATAAAAGATGATTCTACGAATTCTATGATCTGTATTAATTTAACTAAATCTACATTAGTTTTACTCTGTACACTTTTCATTGGCAATACTCATGATTACAGAAGAAAATATTTCACCTCTGTTGTGCTCAGTACAGGATCTCTTGATTATGGAACATGCTATCATGAAATAGCATGTGGAAAAGGAAAACCTAATGCCTATTTCTAAGGCATTCAAGAAAGTTCCTCTTCCAGCTCTCGATTAAATGGGAAGATTCTGCAAGGATGAATACAAGGTCAAAAAACAGAAAAAAAGGTGAGAACATTTCAGCAGAGAATGCTTCAGGATCTGTACCAGTACCTGCTCTGTTCAATGTATTCACAGTTTGTCTGGGAAGGTGAAGAATGATTTCACTATACAAGGTTATTCGGGATAATTATGACAGAAGACAACTGTGAATGATTTCAGGGGGAAAACAAGGGACTCCATGCTTTCTCAGGAGTGGTGTCTTAGGGTTTTTACTACATCAGCTCAAAGCTCAGTAGCATTAAGAAAACTATAATTGAACGCAAGAAACAATAAAGAAAACAAAATAGTAAATGTCATGCTGTCATGGAAATGCATGATGCGCTGGTATCTTGAATATTGCAGCTGGATTACAGCTCACTAAGTTTACGGAGGAATCCAGAAAAATTTGGACAAAAGCAACTGGTAATACTTAAGACTGGGCGTTACTCAGTCTGGAAAAGAGACAGTTGATAGGAAAAAGATGGGTGTCTATATATCACAAAAAAAGTAAGAGAGACAAAAGGAAAACAATAGTTATCAGTCTTTCCAAGAAGTACTGAAGATCAAATTAAACAAGAATTCAGATAGAAAACAAATGTGGTGGGTTTGTTCTTCTTTTTTTTTCTTTTCTTTTGTTTTTTTTTTTTTTAACTACGTCATTACCTGTTTAATTCATCTGTGGGACTTCTTGCCGTAAGATGTTGTGGATACTAAAAATCTCATGTGGGTTAGAAAACCTCAGAACTGAAGAATGTAAGGGCTTTCAAAAAGCTGAGAAAACAGCATGTCACAATGAGTGCCTGAGGCACAAATTATTGGGGGCTGGAAGAAGTGTTTTGGGGATTTCAGAGGCTTGGCTAGAGAGTTTGTCTCGGATTGACCTCATACAGACACTTTTCAGTTGTTACAATCTGTCTTTTCCCTCCAGCATGCATCACTCCTACCACAAAGGGAAGGACTGGTAGTGTTCTGTGTATTTCTGACAGAACAGAATGCCCCGGACTTGGCCATACCACCTTACCTGTACAGACAAGGTAGGTTATTCTCTTGCCTCAGCACACCATGAACTAGATAATCATCCTTTAATTAATTATCTTAAGATCAGGATGCTTACCTGTTTATTCACCTGTTTTCAATTCTATACTGTTTCTTCTTGTATTTAAACAAACATATCACTGTTGAATCTACCACATTGAGCAATTCAGATGAAAGAGGGGAAGGAGGAGAGATCTCTCTGTGGAGGGACAGGATGTACAGTTTTCAGAAACTACAAGACTCAACAGGTAAACGAACTGTGAAATTTCAAATAATGACTTTTATAACATGCTGGTTTCTCAGTGGTCAGTATGGCTGGATCTACTACATTTTCCCATATGTCACTGGATGTCTCTATACGCTTCCATGAAAATTTTAAATGCAGTTACTTCATGTACATCTGAACTGTTCTTTTATTTTTGAAAGGAATCATTCTACAGTGTTAGAGTTAACTTACGCCAAGCTCATGTATTCCAGAGTTATATGGGCCAGCGGCCACCAGTCTGCATTATTGCCTAAGAAACAGTGCCAAGAAAATACAGAACTGGAGAAAAACTACAGCTTGTGCTTCCTGTACTGTAGTTTCAGGGTAAATATCTTTAGGCACCAAGCTGTCTGGAAAGAGGGTCCTTGCACGCAAGATCTAAATTTCAAGTTCTGATTTACAAATTGGAACCAGAGGAATAATTCAGTAACGAAGATATAACCAAGCTCCAAGTTCACATTTATCTAGTCTAGAATCTGTCCTCCTTTCATCAGAGATGAAAAGAACAGAGAACTCCCTACTTTTTTCAGGAAAATGAAATAGTGATTATTGACTGTGAGAAACAGTATATTTGTTAAACATTAATTAAAACATGACAAATGAGATTTTTAACTGTTAGAAACCTTTGGTTTAATATTGGAAGTATAATGGACAGACTTGTAATTTGAAACTCACTGAAACGAAGAACAACCTAGAAAATGACTGGGAAAAATTATTTTCCACTTATTCATTAATTGCTTTGAATTGCAGTTAGCATCTTGTGTTCCTTTTTTTTGTCCAGAATCCCTTCAAAATAAATATTTTTGCATGACAGAGTGAGAACAAGAATTAATGAGGAAGATAAAAATTATTTTGTTTCCCAGTCCCTTATTTCTCTATCTTTGTGATAGCTGGCTTTTTTTTTTTCCTTTTGTGTGTTTATAATTTAATATGTCTGTTGTAATCTAAATATGCCTTTACATACAAGCAAATCGTTGAGTAGCTTTGTAAAAGTGATCTTTAAATTTCAAATGCTACATAAGAAGCACTTTATAGTCACTTTGCTTAACTTCATACATTTACAAGTACTATAAATTGGACAGACCAGATTGAAAAATCGATTTTTTTGCTGAACAGTATCGTTGCTTGGAAAAAGTACAAGTGCCTCTTCATGTATATTTTCCTTTTCAAAATAAAATCTTAAAATAGATTTTTCTATCTATACATTCACGAACACCCAGATTAACATGCTTCTCCAACTAAAAGCATGAAAATAATGTGACTAGATTACAAAATAGCACCTCTGGGGCTCTTCTTCATTCCCTATTGAGACACTATACCTGGTCTTCGTTGATGAAGTTCCAAGGAAGTTCTCCTTTCACTTGCTTGGGAATCAGATCAATATCTAATCCTGATGTATATTCAGTACACCTATCTACCCAACTGCTCCAGAATCATATCACTCCGCTTTAAGAACAAGACAATGTACCTAAATACAACAAAATTCCATAATTAGACAGAAAACGAATCTGCAAAGACATTCAGCAAGGTGCTGAGCTTCCAAAACTGACACTGGATGCTCAAAGGTTCGTCACTAGCTACTGATTCCAGCAGCCATGCCATAAATCCTTGGCATTAGAAAAAGAAAAAGTCAGTTATATAACTTTGGTTTTGTGGTTCATTCACCAGAGTGAATGACCTGCAGTGGACTGTAGTAATTTTGAGATAAAACTGTGATTGTACTTATATTGTCTCCTTCATTTACCGTGAAGTCAACGCTATTCTAAGATACATGTTTTTTTTCTTAAAACCAAGCAAATGGGAGGAAAAATCACTGCTTGTACTACTTCAGCTCTATTTCACATTCAGTATAGCTCTTTTCCTGCTTAAGATGTTGAATACTGGCTCTAATTTGACAGTACTCCTTAAGCATGGTTTTAGTAGTTTTTTGCAAGTGTTTCATATTTGCAAATAAAAATATGGTTTTGCTATGTTGCTGAAAGTTTTGAAATATAGTAATACATTTTGCAGGTTTTTCATATATCTACATTCAAATGCACAAAAATAGGACTATCTCTTCTGAATTTCACAAAATTGTATTAGGTATTTTCTGTTGCCCTCTACTAGAAGTTAGCTACTACAGGACAGGCTCAATGCCACACAAATTACCATTTCATATCGCTATCATAAGCATTATTTTCTAGCACAATGCAGAAATTAAGTTAGATATATAACTTTTGAACATTCTTACATTAATGTGTGCTCTTAGTGACAGTAAACCACGATGTGATCTTTTTTTTTTCCCTTGATCTTTACTGTTTATTTGTTGATTCTGCAATATCCAGGTGATAAAAGTCTGTTTTCTGTATAAACTTGCTTCATTTCACCAAAAATCGTCATGGTACTCCTTTGCTTTGCTTTTGAAAAGTCCACTACAACAACTTATTTACTGTGGTGTTTGCCACTGATATCAACACAGTGTTGTAAAAGCTGATGCTCAGTATCACAGTACCACAGTATTACAAGATTGGAAACGACCTCTGAGATCATCAAGTCCAACCTATAACCCTACACTAACACCAACACTAACACCAACCCATCATCTAAACCATGGCATATTTGCAGCTTTCCTTTTTTTTTTTATGCATTTGCAGCTTTCCTTTTTTTTTTTTTCCTAACGAGGGGATTTCCCCACCCAAATAGCTCAGTACCTATTTCCCTTGAGTAGCAAAATGAATGAGAAGACAGGTGAGTAGCTGAAATAAAACATCCTGCACATAAAGAGTACCCTAACAGAACAGCTTATTTAAAAAACACAAAGCATTGGCTTTAAAATCAGATCCAAGCAGGATGAACAAGCTAAATATTTCAACTCCTACAATTTATATTTGTTTTAAATATTTTGACATAGTTTTTAGTTCAGTATGATTTGTCTCTATTTCAACGATAATGGAAATTGTAATGAAACACTTTATCTACCTTAAGGGGAAGTCTCATCTTGTCTGACTGGTTTTGATAAATAGCAGGCATGCAGACTGGAAAAAAATGAAATAGCTAATAGATAAATTTACTTATAGCCTGAACCCTGTATGAATCTTGGAACTCCAAGCTCTTATTAATATAGTTGTCAAAATATCAGGTCACAGAAAAGTTTCTCAAGTTTTCTGTCTCTCAGAACAGTCATTTTTCTATATCTCATAAGAATATTTTTGGCACATTAACGAAGTCATCCCATACACCCAAATTTCAAGCTGAAATTCCAATTACATTTTCTAACTCAGGTACAGAGTCAATAACTGAAGAGCAACTGCTCCTGTAGATGAATCTAAACATAAAAGTTATTTTTTCCTTATATTGGACTATAAAAAGAAGTTTCTTGCCGTAGATGACAAAAATCTCTTTCAGATACACCTAGTGCAGTCAATAAAGTACTTTTGCATATTGCTGAAATACTGGTCCTTAGTAAGCTAGTCATATATTTTAAAGGTAGCAAATCTCATCCCTGTGTGATGTGCACGCCTTAAAATGCTTCTGGCTTAGTTTTCTTCAGTGGTTCGCATTTTTGTTATAAATACATTATTTCTACTAAGCAAATTTTTGTGTTAAGTATGACAAAACTATGAAAATAAGACTGTAGCTAAGCCCATTTGGTGGTAAAAAATACGCATTAACGAATGCAAGAAAGCATGGAATGAATAACATAAAAAAAGGGAACAGCCATCATACAAAATGAATACTTTTTTTTTTTTAATTGAGGTCCCCTTTACAATATTGAAGTCCACTTTGTGCTGGATCTGTGTTTAAAGAAAACAGATGGTGTGCTAAGAGGACAACAAGACAGCAACTGGGAACGCTTATTGTACATGAGAGAGTTGTACTCATGCTGCCATAGCCCAAGCCTGACTGACCTGTCTCCACAACAACTGGAAGCATGGAGGGCTCTTTTCCCCCCACAGATATGACTAAGCAAGTAAAATTCAAATTACTTGCCTTATATTCTAAAATGCTTGATACTAACATCTGTATGCCTTGTTAGAAATGGAATATTAAAGTATTTTTTTAATTAGGGTATGTCATAAGTACAAAGTTATGTCATAATATGAACATCATCCTGGTGGGATTTTCAAAACAAATTTGCACTTATCTGTGCTACCTCTACCTTCATTCCTGACACACACGACAGATGTGGCCCAGAGCAGAATAATTCTGGAAATTCTATGAGTAGTCTGAAAAAATATTAGAGAAGCCTTTGTAATGAAGGCCTTCTTTTCCTAAATGCAGGGATATGTAAGTAGAAAACATTATTTTGATACATATTCTATTTTTATTTGTAAAAATACAGATTTTTTTCAATTTTCATCAAATATTCTTATATTGTCCTCATAAGTCAAGCCCAAAGTTATACAGGGAAACTGTTGCAAATGAAATTGCAATACATCTTTTGGAAGAACAATCAAGAAATCCCACTAATATAATAAAAATAAAACTAGCTAAATTAAATTGCCAGTATGGTATTAATAAATAACATAGTCACCGAAGACATAGTGAAAATGGTTTTAATACAAAAATTATATTCTTCTCAAGTAATTTACTGAGGTTTTAATATATGTACAGAAAGAAATCCTGTTATATATGGCACATTACTGGATATGTATCTTTGATGTCATAATATTAATTCCATTGTTACCATCTTCATTCATTCATTCATCTCCCTGACGAAAAATTCTGGATGCTATAATTTACAATCTATTATGAATATTTGTGAATTAAACTAGATTTGTGGAAGTTGCCTGTCTCCTGGCTATTTACCATAAAAAATTTACTCATGAGAAAACTTTACAATTAGTCATAGCTGGTTATCTTGTTCACAGCAAAAACACCGCATGTGTTTTGTACTACATTCAGGATTTTATTAAATGTCGCTAGTTGGACTAGTGAAAATATAGTTAGCTCTGCAATATTTACTAATCACAGAATCATACAATGCTTTGGCTTGGAAGGGACTTTTACAGGTCATCTAGCCAACGCCCCTGAAGCGAGCAAAGAGATCTTCAACCAGATAAGGTTGCTCAGAGCTCCATCCAACCTCAGCATGAATGTTTCCAGGTATGGGGCATCTATCACCTCTCTGGGCAACCTGTGCCAATGTTTTACCACCCTCAGTGAAAAAAATTTCTTCCTACTATCTAGTCTAAACTTCTTACAGCCCCTTTTAAGTATTACAAGTCCACAATAAGGTCTCCTTGGAGTCTTCTCTTCTCCAGGCTGAACAACCCCGAATTTCTCAGCCTCTCTTCACAGGGAAGGTGTTTCAGGCCTTTGATTATTTTTGTGGCCCTCCTCTGGACCTGATCCAACAGGTCCATGTCCCTCCTGTGCTGAGGGCTCCTGGGCTGGATGCAGTAATTTAGGTATGTTCTCACCAGAGAAGAGTAAAGGGGCAGAATCATCTCCCTCGACCTGCTGGCCACACTGCTTTTGATGCAGTTCAGGACATGGTTGGCCTTCACGGCTGAGAGCATATATTGCTGGCTCGTGTTGAACTTCTCATCCATCATGATCCCAAGATCCTTCTCCGAAGGGCTCCTCTCACTCTCTTCATCCCCCAGCCAGTATCAATACTGAATGTACTTACCTCTTTAAGATCTAAAGTCCATTACCTGTAGGGACACTCCAGAACTACTATTACCTATTGCCTACGTGATGTAGCATGCAGAAAAAATCATCACTCGGGCTTCACCATTTGTGAGTCCTTCTATGCATTGACAACAGTAATGACCATAAGAAAAATTGAAAAAACACAAAGAGGTCGATTCTCTAGCCCCAGTAGAGAAAAACTTCAATTAACTTTCATCTATACTTTCAAGTGTCATTGAATTTCTTCACTTAGAAGACTAAAGTGACAAAATACTAAAGAAGATGCTATACTTGCCCCACTTTTCATTTGGACAGAAACAATTGACAGTAAATGCTCATCAGAACACATATTCTTGAAAACGTCTTTACTGATTTGGCAATGTAAATAGGTTCACAATGTTAATATCAGAGGGTTGCCAGGAGGGTGTTGGCAACTTCACATAAAAAAAAATGTAAAAAGCAGGGACTTAGGTCATCACAAAAGATGAATTACAAAACTGCATAGCTGTGACTCAATTCAGTAAATATCATATAATGCTATCTTTAGAAATGGGAGTATTTACCATCAGATTTCCCTAAGTGAAGCCAAGAAGCTACGTAACCAATATTTCCTACTGAGACTTTCAGCAATGTGTGTGTAACCTTGCAGTTAGTGCCTAGTAAAAAAGAGAAAGATTTTGGCTGTGAAACACCGAATATATTTTGCTACCAGAAGAATGAGCCCCACTACAAAAAAAAAAAAAAAAAAAAGAAATGAACTCGTGAAAGTAAACCCATAAATTAACTCTAAAATTTCAAATATAAAGACATTTAGATTGTTATAATACAAAAAGAAACAGCCAACAACAAAATTATTGGTATTACTATGAATTTGAATCTACCCATAACATCTTTGTTATACAACTTCTTAAACAATAAAGATACTTAAAGATTTTGAAGTGTTTTCTTCTGGCCCAAAAATTTAGATAAAAAATATGAGTTCTAGGGTACATAAAGGTATAAATATGGACATATTAATTTTTTTAAAATGACTTCATGCTTTTCATTCAGTGATTGTGAAGAGTAAAGTACAAGGCTTTCAAATGAAGAAACATGACCATTTCCTTCACAATTAATTGATTATTGATGAGCTTGAAATCTTCCTGATCAATGACATGGAATTCTAATTCAGAACTATTCTAGATAGAATTGTTCTACATTTGATCTCACTGAACTACAGTAGATAGTGATTTTTTTTTCATTTTTGGATCTAGTTCCAACATAACTAAATTAGTCTTAAAAAAAAGTTTTGCATTTACTCCACAGATAATTATTGGTAAACTGGATTTGATTCAACTTAATGATTATGGCAGTTCTGAGGCAATGATGACAACACAGTGATAACATAAGGTCTCAGTAGGATGTATGCTCACTTGCATATCCTTATACAAAACACATTATTTTATAAAGTATATTAGCATGGAAATTCAAAATGTATAACAAATCTGGTAAATCTGTTTGTCCACCGAGGTTTAATGTCAGGACAACGGAAGGTCTTTCAGGCTATCATAGCATGACTCATACCCTGTTTTATCACCCATGAACAACTGTAGAAGTTTTGTGAGACACCTGATTAAATGCACATACATTTCTCATTCTTTCATTTTTTAAGTATCTTTTTGATATAGATCATAATACCTTTTTTTCCTACTTATTTCTCTGTCAAATATGTCCTTCCCATAGAACTAGAGAAAGCTTGACTCTGTTTTATTCTTGAATGACATGTCATCAATGTTACTTGCATGGTCCCGATTTAATAAGTGGGGTCACATCAAGTACATTATATCCCCCAAGCAGCAAAAATTTAACAGCTCCATAAATGTGTCAAGATGACAAAAACCTCATAAAGTTGATATAAATTTAATATGAATGACCACTATTCTAGATTTTCCTGCAGGTATCAGTAAAATTTTTTTTTTCCTCTTTTTTTATTAACAGGTTCCTGAGTAACCACACAGAAGTACACTTAAATTATAGAACAATGCATTCTAATTTATTTTAGAAAGCATTTTAAATAAATTGATATCCATATCCTGTAAAACACGCTGTTGGCAGCCTTCTTTGTCTTGCTCAGTAACTGAGGAACAAATTTAAAATAAATAATGAGAGTAATTTTTGCAGAGGATGTGGATAAGAAAAGCAAGAGTACATAGTTATTGAAAACAAACAGTAAAAAATATTATACCTTTCAAAGACTGAACCTCCCCCAAAAGCAGAAAAACTTAAGACTACTAAATGAAAGTAATACAAGAACTCCACGTATAAAATCAATATTTAGAATTGAATTCAAAAGGAAATGATTAATAGTTGTGTTATGCAAGAGTATACTTTAGTAATAGGTAACAGCAATGGCTGACTGTATTCATACAAGAAACAAGTTATTTTTTTCTTATATTGGATTAATCAAAAATTCAAGTGATAATGTCAGGTCTCCATGGTACTTCACAAGTCAACTAATTGTGTTCATGTTTAAAATCACTAACAGTTCTTCTCCTCAGTCTTTCCGAAGTCTGTGGTGTTCACAGGAAATGCTTAAGTGATGAAAACACAAAGCTGGTTACTGTCCACACTTCTGTTGAAGTTCCTGTCACTAATTTTATGGATTATTGTAAAAGGGAAATTGCATGGCCTGAAAATACTATAAAAAAAGAGGTGTCTGAACAACAGTTCCAGAAGATCCTTATTAAAATCGAGAGATAGTGTGATATGTACCATTCTTCAGTTCAACAACAATACATAGGCCAAATAAATAATGTTATGAAAAGCTACTCATATTTACTTTCTGCTGCTTTCTTCATCTTAGATTATGCTCTATGTTATGAAGAATCAGGACAGTAGTAAAGAACTTCACTATTTT
Organism: Tapera naevia; assembly: GCA_033556795.1. Classification (NCBI taxonomy): domain Eukaryota; kingdom Metazoa; phylum Chordata; class Aves; order Cuculiformes; family Neomorphidae; genus Tapera; species Tapera naevia. The sequence goes on along the minus strand of JAUMJJ010000172.1, from coordinate 6,155,702 downwards.
CATTCTCTCAGCATTCTATTTCTAGAATCAACACAATCAAATCTTATTATTGTATCCGTCATAAGCTGTGTGTGTTCTTCATGAAAATTTAACCTAATGAAGAAGATTTTATATCAATTGTCATGACTAATCAGCCTTAGTTATCTGATTACTCTTATTTTATATCTGAAAATACTTAACTGTACAATGGTGCAATTTTTATCCAAAATTTCCAAGCATGTTAAATTCCCATCCTCTTCAAAAGAGGATTTTATACGCTTGCTGAAACCATGACTGCAGGAATCAAGGACTAGATTTCCTTAAATGCCAAGCGGAACCAGGATTTACTTGACTTCCTTTTTAATTCAATTTTAATTTTTGTTTTGATGCTGCTTAATATTTTTTTCTTTTTTTTATTGAGAGAGAGAGCTTCTTTTGCCTCCCTGGGCAATGGCATTGGCATAATCCACAAAAACTCTAATGATGGATCAATGAAAAGAATCTTATTATATGAGCTACTCGTATACAAAAACTTATTTCATACCAAAAATGCTTGAAAATATAAATTATTTTTAAAAAATCTTAAGATTCTGCATGATATTTAATTTCATTATTACACCTATTAAGACAGTTTGATAAATACTACTGTTACACTAATCATTTTTTGCTGCCAGACAAATGAAAAAATTTCAATTTATGCTATTGAACATGTGCTATTCATAGTAAGAACACTACCAGGTTTCTCTCAAAAATAATGGTGACTTCTTGAAAAAAATCATTAACAGGAAAGTAATTAATGTAGAGCATGTTACTTTGAATTAATAGCACCCATTTGAACTACTAAAGAAGTAGAAGGTGAGTTTCTGTTGCACCTCTTTCAAACTAGCTCCTGGAACATTTACAGTTCTGAGAGCTGCCTCTCTTTCCCAAATGCATGTCTTCCACTCTAGGCGAGCTCTTCAGCTGTCAGGGTTTCAGTAGCCAGGTTTCTTGTATGGGTTGCAGAAGTTAATCCATGTTTATTTGTCATTGCAATGGGTTATGATTAGGGAGTTACCATATACTTTCCGAATAGCTGTAATTTCTTTAGATTTTTAAAAATAAAATGACTGCTTGCAATCCTGCAAATATGCCTTTATGCATACACAAAACGTTATAAGTGTGTTATTTAATTAGCGTCAATAAATACAGTGATTGACAAGACTAGTTTCAGTTAATATGCAAAATTAAATAAATGTGGACTATGTTAGCTTATAGTAATTGTAATATTTTACTAAGGCTCATAATTACAGTAAAAGTGCACAAAGCCATGGTAGTATATAGACTCATCACAAAACTCAGTAGTGATATGGGTCCTGACAGAGGAGATCAGCCTGAGTAACTACTGAGAATTAAAACATATACCTTGTCATTAAGAACACCTCATGAAGAAAAATGCCTCATCCTAAACTAAATACAAGATAATTATTTCAAGCTAATCATCTAAATAAAAAGTGGTAGGCAGAAAAATAATGCAGAAAGCAGCATTTCATTTTAAAAATAAGCTTCTGAATCCCATTCATCCCAGAAAACTGGTAGTCTAAAATCATCTCTAACGTTTTAAAAGAATTTCAATACTGTTCTTTATAGCCTTTGTCATTTACCTGCTTGTTTTTAAAACTTTAACCTCTTATTTCCAGAGTGTGCTTTTATTATGAAATACATAAGCAAACCTCTTCAATTAGAGTAATGTATTTAAAAGTATTGGTGAAATAAAATGTTCCCAGTTTTAGTATTAAAGACATAACAAAATGTAGCATTACAAATGAGTGACCATTTCAAGAGGAGCTTCCAAATAAGTAGAAGCATAGTATTAAACTGAACAGTTGCATCTCTTAAGCTGACCACTTTAGACAGTGTGCACCTCCAATATTTGAATGCTAAATTAACCTACAGCAGCAATAAAATAAGAATTACACATGTAAATTAACGGGCATAATCCAAAACAGGTTTAAACATGAGATTCCGTTTCAAAGGATGAGAAACATTTTTCCTGGCACATTCAAGTATTTGGCTGGTATTTTTGGAATCTACTAATATTAATTTCTTGTTAACTGTATAACACAGGTGGTTAAACAGCCTCTCAACCAATCCGTACCCCTATGCCTTTAAGTTGGCAAAACAAATACATATAAACAGCTCATGTTCAAATGATGTAAAGCAACTGCTGGTTTAGTCACGGAGGTTCACTCAGCTCCTGTAAGCACCTTTTACCCCAAATATCTGGAATTAAGCTGTCCACTAGATCACAGAATCACAGAATCATACAATTAGGGTTTGGAAGGGACTTCTGGAGATCACCAAGTCCACCCTCTCCCACACTAAAGCAGGTTCACCTAGAGGAACCTACACGGGAATGTGTCCAGCTGGCATTTGAATATCTCCAGAGACTCCACAGCCTCCCTGGACAGCCTGTTCCAGTGCTCCATTCCCTTGGGGAAAACTGCTGACCACAGACCTCCAACTAGACACTGCGCCACTGAGTGCAACCTTCTGAGATCTGCCATCCAGCCACTTCTCAATGCACCTCACTGTCCACTCATCTACACCGCACTTCCTGACCTTACCTACGAGGATATCACTGGAGACGGTGTCAAAAACCTTGCAAGTCAAGACAGATAATATCCATTGCTCTCCCCTCATCTACCCAGCCAGACATGCTGTCATAGAATGCAATCAGATTGGCGAAGCATGACTTCCCCTTGGTGAATCCATTTTGACCACTCCCTCAGCTCCTCATCAGTTGTAAGTACCTACTGAGGTTTTTACAGAAAGTGTTTGCAGGCCGGTAATGTACATGTTTTCTTCATTTTCCTAAACATCACACCATCAAGGGGCAACACCAGGAATACTATAAAAAGGACAAAGTCAAGTTACCTATGAAAACTGATGCTGATATGAGTGTTCAACTGAGAAATAAATTTGTTTACATTAAGAATATGTGCTTATCAGCTCTTCAGAGGGTATTATCCTGCTTCAATCTAAAGGAACATACTCCCAGTCTCCATTGACCTACTGCAAAGACCACAAAGCTCAATATAATAATGCAGTCCTGCCAGCTAAGCTTTCTTAAGATATATAATAGTTATTCTCAGAAGACGACTTAAAGATAATGAAGTGAGACTATAAGAGCTACTTTCAGTAGTTTCTTTACTCTCAACTCTAAACTTAAATGCAAGAATTTATGGAATTTGGCCGGTATGACCAGTACTCTTATTGCCAGATTATCATTAGAAGTGCATGGAATTTCTAAGCATCAGCAATAAAATCAAAAATGAAAACAAGTATCTGAACTTTCATTTAGACCAGATGTTCTCCTAAATAATTGTTAGTACACTAACTGGAGTACTTAATCACTGTATGACAGCAAGTCAAATGAAAGAAGGAAAAAAAAACACATAATAACAAGAAGAAAGCAATGTAAGATAAAAACTGGGAGAAAATTACCAAAGAAATACGTAAAAGACAAATGAATTACTTATAATGTTCAATTTGCAGTTCTCCGTAACAATGTATCGAGCAATTTCATCAGGAAATTTTAATTCATTCCTGAAAAGATATGTCAAATATAAAGGACATCTCTTTTGCAAGTAAAAAGGTACACATAAGAACATTAGAACAAGCCTAGCTGGAATGTCATATTTTGTAAAAGGGTAAAAAAAAGCAGAATTGCAGCTGACTAATTTTATGTGTTTTGCATAAGCTGAAAATATAAAAATTGAAATACAAGTACCTGCATACATTGATTGAGTGACAAGGATAGAAGTGATGCAACATTGCTTAGTTTTAAATAGTAAGTAAAGTAAACACGTGCAGTTTCTAGCAAATGAATTCACGAAATACGTTAACTCAGTTTGTAGAACCAGAGCCCTCAGACTGGATGACTTTTCTCACATATCTAAACTTATTTTTTAGGGTCTGTATCCAAAACTCCATTTCTGAGTTTGACACCTCTATATGTTGTAACAAACTCACAATTTTTAAACATCACAATGCTTTTTTCCAAAGCATTGTCTGAGTTCTGCAAGCTAATTTCTGGAAGTGAATTAAATTCCAATCACATTCAGTTAAACAGCTCAAGACTTACCTGCTCTGTTAAGCCTACCAGATGGCCCTCAGCACCTGACTCGGAACAAATTACAGCCCATGCTGCTCGTAGACCAGCAGGAGCTAGGAGAAACAGAAGAAAGAGAACAATACCGTGCGGGGTTAGGGGGACCTAGAGATATTGCAGCAATGATGGAAGTAGAATGGACACAGAACTTAGAAGGCCAGAACTCATTAATTTTTGTACTCAGGAGCAGATTTTGAGCCACTGAAGTTCCTAAACTGGTGTCCTGATCTTGTCAATAAGCTAGGCAGGAGGAGCATTTTTTAAAAAAGGAAATAAAGCAAAATAAAGCCAGACACTATGCAAATGTATAGAGAAGTGAAGTACCCATTTAATTTAAAAGTTATTCACCAGCTATGTTAAATCCTAAAACAACTCCCTTGGCCTGCATCCACAATATCTAAGTTCAGTTTTCCTAAGCCTCGAAAAAAAGAGTAGGTAGAAGGAAAAAAATTAATTCTAAACATCTTTCTTGCCCTGATTAAAAAACCTTAGCTTTTACTAGAGCAGAGAACAATTTCTTTTCTAAAATGAATGCAGAAGTTTTATATCCAATAAATACTGGTAAAACTTTCACAAGCTGAATTTCCTGTCCCAGAACACCCATCAAAAAACCTACATTCTGTTGAGCTTAGTTATTCCTAGTTTCTATTAACATAAATTATATGAAGGTCAGTATTTGCAAAATGCACTGTGTATCTCATTAACCTTTTTACTAAAAAAGAGAACATAGTAACAGTAATAACAGTAATATAGTAGACAACAATGATAGGAGACGATAATACTGACTTTTTTCAAACACAGACGTACTGCAAGAAGGAAAACAAACAAAAAAAATCAGATCAGTGGGTTTCGGTTACAATTTGTGGAGTTTGAGCAATATGAGAACTACCGATTATTCTGTTCTTATTTTAAGTCATAAAATCATTGTTTCCTAGTATGAAGTACAACAGAAAGCTTTTTGTCTGCCTTAACTTTATTTTCTTCTTTCCTTGAATATATTACAACAGAGTAAGACCTGTGCCTTCTGTTACTGAGACAGTCTTAGCTACATCTTTCACCTACAATTACATCAGTTAATCCATTGTAATCAATACAATTGATTACACCGATGTTAAACTGATGTGAACTGGTATAAAATGAACGCCATGTGTTGTACTAAGGAAAAAGTGCAGACACGGTAAATCTAAAAAATACTTTAGACTGTGTTTGCAAAAATAAAACCGATGCAGTATTAAAACCCATATTAAACAACAACAACAAAACCTCACAACTAGAGTCATTTCAACACTAAGAAAAGTGTGTGCCTGTTTTTATTATTATTACAGTGCTTGAACTACTGGGACACGTGCTGTACCACATAGCTGTTGCAAAGCTTTCTCTTTTAGCAAGCACTTTTCCTATTTTGATAGGTAACTAAATAATTATGTAACCCAAAGAGACTAACTAATATTTGCTCTATAGTTTTTCACATTCTGCACAGTCTAACATTCACACTGCAAAGGCTTAAAATACCATGAGACCAGGAACTATTTTAGGCTGGTATTTAATTGACTGGAACTCAGAAACTAATTAACAGATTTGCATGAGACTTCACAGAAAAATCAAGCCTTAATGAAAGACTTGTTTACATGAAAAATAGAGGAAGGCATTTTTTTTATATGAAACAAGGCAAATTAGTTGATACTGAAGAGAAAATGTGTAAGAGAAAATGGAAACTTCTACATCTATACAGAGGTCAATTCTATTAAACAATTAACATAAATGAGCCAACCTATACAGAAAAATATACATTCCATAATTGCAATTAATTAATTATACATAATTCATGGAACAAGAAACGTGGCATTCTGTGTATCCAAATTCTGTGATCCACAGGACTGCTCTGTTTCCATCTTGGCTCCCAGGATCAAGCCAAGTTCTAACTTCAGTTTAATAACTTCAGTCTAAAAAAACATTAACTTTGAATTCCAGTTGTCACACTTGAAGTCTACCTTGGAATTCTCACGCATGTCCATATGATATGCATTCATCTATCTGAAACCAACAAGGACACTTTTCAGAGTAAAATTTAGAATTTCACTCTCTGTACATATAGGAGGCACATTTCTTTCAATTTGTTTCCTTTTTAATCTGACAGGATTCTGTTTTTCCTGAATCTTCTGTGACAAATACATCTGTCTACCAGTAGTTCTAATGTGCAAACACTTTACAAAGCATGAATGCTACGGAGAGTGCAAAAATGGTGCTCAAAACTCACTCGACCATCATTCGCAAATGTTCACTTTAGTTACTTCTGAATTGGTAGCATGCCTAGAAATAATTGATTGGTGCATGTGACAGATGTGGGGAGTATACAGATTACCATCTCCATGACTGGGTTATTTTAAAAGCTTACCAAGGAAACAGTCATTTATTAAAAAAATATAGAACCTCTTTCAAGCACTAAGAAAAAGACTGTGAAGGACTTTAAGGACAAGAAGAATTTAAAGCAAACAAATAAGGAAGTAATTTGTGGAATGTTCATTGTACTGCTGAATTAGTAATCAAAGAAGTGTCTACATGTGTGGGTATTCTCCACTGGAAGAAAAGGATATAAGAAAAGATTAAGATGGTAATTAAGTATATGGCTGATGATAACTATTGACTATTCGTTAAAAGGCTTAATAAAATAAGGCTTTCTTCCTTTGTCAGTCACCCATACTTGCATGTTTTTATTCTTATGAAATATGAGTATGATGTTGACAGTCCTGTAAGAAGAAAAGAGCAGGTAGCAAAACCTTTAATGTAATTTAAAGTTGACTACTATTACCTTTAATTGTAAAATCTACAGATAGGTAGATGATTTTAAATGACAGTATACCATATTTAAGACTTTTAGATGTAATAAACTTAAATATTCTTTCAACTAACCTTTCAAATGAAAGAGAAGTACTATCCTATGGTAAATGAAATGAATTAACAGAGAAGATTTTTACTGCTGAAAAATATTTCTGATTTCTCACTATGAGTTTTTACCATTTCCATTTCATTTCATTATATTATCACATTTACATTACACTACAATTACATGGAAATATAAGAAAAAATGCAACAAGGAAGCAAGCTGATATGCTATTAGAAAGAACGGATCCTGTTCAAAACTGAAAGCTGACACTATTTTTTTTTACAAGTAAAAACAGATCACACATTAATTGAGTGATTCTTCAGTCGTTTTAAAAAAAAAAAAGATTTTGTTTCAACAGTATTATCTGGATATTATATATATATGTTATGCAACAACCTCAAATAATCAAATTAATGTTTCCAAGAAATTTAAATTACGTTCTAAAAAAAAAAATCTTCTAATATTTTCAACAGATACTCTGCTTGAAAATAAACTAGAATTTAACAATGTCCATTAAGAACACACACCACAGGTGACATTACGAATGTGCTCTATTTATGAAGAGTCATTACCTCCTTCACTGAGCTTTATGTTTGCAATGTTCAGAGTCTAGGTGACCATCAGAATTTGGCAGGCAGTGCTATTGTTTGAATAGTGTTAGATACATTCAAGAAATTCCATTCATATTTCCACCAAAATGCCTCATCACTGCATCAAAGGAGGTGAAGAGACTCTCACACAGAGCATACACAAATATTTGCAATAAGCACAAAACAAATCTCCCCAGAACCAGCTTGAATTATAGACAATGTATATCTTTCCCATTTGTGACCAAAAATGTAAGCCCAGACCATGACTGGCATCTGTACCATAAAGTGGTATATGGGAAAACATTTAAGGAGTCAGTTTCCTCTTTCCTGACAAGGAAAAAAGCCACAATGTGTGCAAGGAAAATTCCCCTGCAAAAATACTCTTTCCAGGTTACAGTACTTAAGGAAAATGGAGTCTCACTGTAATTGACAGTTAGGGTCCCACATTATAATTTGCTCAGATTCTTTGAGCCAACCCATAATTTAAAGCCATGATTAGACTTCCACAGTATGAAAATGAAAATATTAAAATACTGAAGAATATATATTATCCAGCCTCTCATTAAAATCTCGATGCTGTGAATGTTTTGTTGTACAGTTCACAGTTTGTTTCAAGAAAAAATAAGGAAGAATAATTCTTAAAAAATTCCACCCTTCAAAAAAAGGTACAAGATTCAAGAAAACAGTCTATCACAAAGACTGAACAAAATTTTGGCAGTTCTTCTAACTACCTTAGCTGTCCAGTACGAGGTGTTTCCTCTTATTATTCACCACATGTCTCCTCTTTATCAAAATTATAAATCTTCTAGCGTTTTTGCCACACTAAATTTTGAAAGTGCTTTTGTGGATTTTAATTAATCTTCAGCATAAATAATCTAAGACAGGCAAGTATTATTCTTACAAATGAGAGACATGGAATAAAGAGAAGTGACCTTGCACAAGTTCATACAGAAAAACATGTGAACAGAAGTCAGGTTTACGTCTCATGGTTTCTTTCATAGTCTACCAGCAGTACTTCATCTTTTAATTTCTTGCTTACGATCTCCAAACTCAGTAGTTGCTTGTGCTAACCTATTGCAAAACTCCTACCAGTTTCTGGAGGATCAAACACAGATTTTAGTGCTTCAAAATCAGTACAAGTTCTTTGGGCTGTAATGCCACCTCATCCCTCCAAAGAGGATAATACTTCTAATCGTTTCTACAGATCCTCTAAGTATGCATATTAAGGAAAATATCAGCTCGAACTTTCTGCTAACTGTTGACGCCATTTTGCTGTTCTGGGGCTTGCCCATGCTACCTGTTGTTCCAATATTCCTAACACGTTATCTTGCTGACATAAGATCAGTTTTGAGGTTTTAATTCTGCAGTGAAAGCTCCATAGGCACGTCAGCAGCTTTTAAGCTAATTTTGAGACAAGAATATATTTCCTCATCTGATGTAATGGTCTGTTGGGCACTCAGTCTTTCAGTAGTCAGTACACTCTTCAGAATTACATTCTGTGTGCTGACATCCACCTTACCTCCTGTCTTCTCCATCTTCTCAGACATATCCCTATTTCTAGAAAACTAAGTTTAAAAATGTGCTAATAGCACAAGTAGGAAAAATATTACTCCTATGCAAATTCCATCAAATTCTGAGAAATAATTTCAGTTACGTTAGTCCTGAAATTAGATTCATGACCATTCTGATAGCCAGGTTTTGAAACTCCTTTCTTCAATCAGCACTAGACCAAGTCATCTTTTTTCAAAAACCTTTTTTTTCATGATAGTTCCATATGACTAACCCGCATTTTTCAAATAACATCAGCTAAATAATCATCAAAAAGACGTCAGGACCATCCTTAAATCCACAAGGAAACTATTTGGTGAAGAGAAGTGAAGAGAACAAACGCATTGTAAGGAAAGAAACAGAAAAAGAGAAAGAAATTATACTTCCTGCTTTTTTTGAGTAACAAGACTTCCCCCTTCTCCTTTCTTGCATACAGAATCACATCCCCATTTCTCCTACCACCTTCTCTCTGTGAGTAAACTTGAAAAAAAACAGTGATGCTGAGAGAGAGTACCTGTGTTACTACATGCAGTATCCCAAAACTGAACTAATGTTAGAGTTCTAAAGGTATTTAGTCAAGGTGTATCTCAGAGGCTATAAAATACATTCCAGCACACTGGAACAACACTTTTACACAAAGGACAAAATAAGGAAAAAAGAATCCTCATGATACATGTCAATCCCAGTGCTGTTACTGTAAGGAGGAATAATATATATTTCCAATATTTAGCAAAAGTTTCATTTGTTTGTGCTTTCAGTGGACATTATTGCATTCTCTGCCTTAACAAGGTGCTGTTTATCAACAGTTGTCACTTGAGTCATTTAGGATGCATCACACTAGACCATCTTCTGCCAGGATTTTGAACTCCTCTGTGGGAATGCATGCATGTACCGAGGCAACGCTTTAATTTAAGCCTTTTATAAATCAAGTTGTTTTTTTCATGCCTTTGTAAAAGTCAAGTAGTGTTGATTTTGGTTTTGTGTTTTATTAGAAAACCTTAAAAGAAGTCCTTTTTTAAAAGGTAACTCTTTATGAACAAGGTAGCTCTCCTGATTCTGGCTGGGAAAGGGTTAATCTCTTTTGGCAGGGAAACGCCCCACTACAAGAAGGACATCCAGGTGTTGGAGCGCATCCAGAGAAGGGCAACAAGGCTGGTGAAGGGGCTGGAGAACAAGTCCTACAAGAACGGCTGAGGGAACTGTGGCTGTTTAGTTTGGAGAAGATGAGACTGAGGGGAGACCTCATTGCGGTCTATGGCTGCCTGAAAGGGGGCTGTGGTAGAGCGAGTGTTGATCTCTCAAGTGACAGGTGATAGGACATGGGTAAATGGCCATAAGTTGTGCCAGGGGAGGTTCAGTCTGGATATTAGGAAGAATTTCTTTACCAAATGGGTGGTCAGGCACTGGAACAGGTGACCAGGGAGGTGGCTGAGTCACCATCCCTGGTGGTGTTTAAAAAATGGGTAGATGAGTTTTTGAAGGACATGGTTTAGCAGAAGATGGGTGCGGTTGGACTCGATGACTCAAAGGTCTTTTCCAACCAGAACATTCTATGATTCTATGAATTCTCCTCGTTTTGGCAGGGAAAGGGTTAGCTTTCACAAGAAACAGGGAAGGGACACAAGCGAGGCAGCTGACCAAAATGGCCAACAAGGTATTTCATGACACCACTGTCCAGTATGAAAGAGGGCCTAGTTGGCCAGGCAGAATGGCCCTGATTGTGGCTGGGCAAGTCGTTTCAGCAGCACACTGAGATTACAGCTGAGGAGCGATTGTGGGCACTGTTTTTTCACCAAGGGGTTCGCCATTGATCACTCCCTTTGTATATTCTCTTATCGTTACCTTCCTCCTCCTTCACTGTTCTACTAAACTGGTTTTATCCCAACCCACCAATTTTGTCTTCTTTTTTTATTCCCCTCCTCATCCCACCTGAGGTGGAGAAGTGATCAAGAAGAAGTCATGCTTTAATAATGGAAGCAGTGTCAGGTAAATACACCAAACATTCGTATTTTAGGCCACTCAATCTAAAAGTTTCTCAAGCACCTTCCAATATAGGAAGCACATACAGTGCATCAAAAACATTAAGATGGCTCAGGTTTGCCAGCACATTTTGTTAAATCAGTCCATAATACAAAAAAAAAAAATCCTTATCTGTGTCAAAGTATTTTTCTTCAGCAGGTATTGTATTTTGAAACTGACAGTATTCAGCTCAATTCTCTAATCCGTTTCCTCTGGCATCCTGGTATCATTAATTGTTGTTATAACAGTTTATTAATATTAGTCTACAACCAAATGCTAATTTCACCGTGTCATTAGCAGGGAAAGTGAAAGTGGACTGTTAAAGGCCTTAAGTTTTCTTTGGGCCCACTGCACAAGGAATTTTTTCATTTGGCCCAGACCAGAAAAGTCTGTGACATGAATCTGTTGTAATTCCAGGTGACTTCCAACTCTGCATTGTATTATTCCCCAGTGGTGTAAAAATCAGATGTTTCATTCCCATCTCCTTATCATAGCTATTGCCTAAGAATATTACAACAACTTGAAAAATTCCATTGATTCCCAGGGGAAAAAGTATGAACATTAACATTCTTGTCAACAAGATTATTGGATTTTCAATCTACTAAGTATCAAAACAAATCTCAAATGGATTCGTTTTGCCTGAGGTATATATTCTTGTCATGGAGGCCAATGGTATTTATAATGCCTCACATTTGATTACTGAAGAACACCTTAGAAAATCAGCAAAAAAATATTAAAAACTCACTAACACATGACATCCATCTTAGAATCACTTTTGGCCCTTCAAGATTTGCTTCATGTTTTATGATGCTGACGTGATCTAAGATTATATTTTCACTATAGACAATAGTGTAAATGCAATCTTTGTAGACATACCCACGCTAGTCTAAAATTAGCTGACTCCTGTACTGCTACCATTGTTGCCATAGCAGCCTAGAGCTCAGTATTTATTGTCAATACCCTGACATGGTTTTGCAGCCGCAGGGAGCCTGATCCATGTAAACTGTACGTAAGCCCAGTGTTCTGAAGCTAGATTTGGCTATGTCACATCTTTAAATGCAATGTTGCTAACTCAGTTCCTGACCAGATTCAGTTCTTCTGGCAGTGACATGGCACACAGCATAATTTTACAAAGTATTCTGATTATCAGAAGATTATTAACCCACCCTGAGTTTCCATACAAAATTACTACATTGCCCATTCTGCCATTTTTCTTCTTTTTTAAGCTGATAGTTGCTGTAAAAGACAACTTAGTTTGCATTCTAAGTGTACTTCTCCAGACATAAAAAGCTTTATTGATCTAAGCACAAGTAAAAGTAGTAGAAGTGAGCTACATTAATTCTAATTATAGATAAATAGCTGAGTCTGGCAGAAGTAGACTTAGGAGCAGAACTATTTAATATTAATTAGTTATTTATTTTGATTTCCCAGGTACCAAGAGTCAATACTCTTGGGATAACATGGTTTGCTTTGCCTGGATATTCCAAGAACCTTATCAGTAACCAATATTGCACTACAAGAAGTCTCCCATCATATGCCTTCGGTAGAAACACGGTATATATTTTTTTGGTCTCATTCCACATGAGGAAACTCCAATACAATCTTGGGGAATAAAGAGAAATGAAACAAAATATATAAATATATATATTTTTTTAAATATTCTTAGTAATGTGAACTGAGGAATACGAAAATAAGATTTAAAATATTTGGTGACGATATCAGGAAATACCTGATGCTGCTATTTGAACTTCAAAAGGTCAGTTTGGGACAAACACCACAGCTTATTTTCAGTAAGTAGAGAGAGTAACATGAATTTCTCATACAGCAATTAAAGGGCATTGCCCTGAAGTAGTAACTGCTGTCTCTTTTCCCCTTAACTTTGAAACTACTGCTATCACATAATCATCTTGGTAGCAATAAAGATTTAAAAATTTTTGAAATATATGGCAGGAATAATAAATGTTAAGGAGTAAGAAGACTACATCTAACACATCTGAGAATGCAGCTCTTGGTCTCAAACAGGTCTAGCAAGACATTTGGAAACCTGAAATCATCTGAAAGATTCATAAATTCTTGAAGAATAAATTTGCACATTGTAGGACTCCCCAAGGAAACTTAAAACTTGCTCCCACATTTTTCTTTGCAGATCTACTTTCTCTGAATTTTAATCTGAAATGCAGTCATCTCCCTCTGAAAAGAAACAGTACTTTGATTTCCTGTAGAGCTCTTCAAACAAAGGCGCTGCACATCACGTGGCAAATGCAAAAGCTAGTAGAATTACAGAGACAAAAATTGATGCTGAGAAGAAAAAAAAAAGAGATTGTTCTTGTATTTCAAGAGTTTCCTCCTCTACTGCAGACAGAAGAATAGTGTATGGCAAAATCAAGATGCCCTTCAAGACAAAAGCTTTTCACTGTGCCCTTCAGTGACCATAGTAGAGGTTAAGCAAGTGATGCAAACACAACACAAACACAAAATAGAGATGGAGAACCTGAAGAAGTTTGGCACTCCAAAAATGTAAGAATCCTATTTGATACACATATTAGCTAAAAAATAAATTGTGGTTTCTCTTTCCTTTTATAAAATTTGTTTTTAATCTTTTGAGTTACGTTAAATGAGTTTCATTGATATGACATGAAATATCTTACTTGTTTTATCACTCTTTCATTTCCTGTTCTCCCCAGCATAGGGTACCTCTTCTCATACGTAGCAATAATCCTTTATTTCTATCACGTAAAGGTATTCATCCAGTCATTCCTGTGGCTTTATCATGGTATTAATTATCTGGCTTCCTTTACTTTGGATTAAAAGGGTTCCCCTAGAAGATTTTACTGTGTTTTCATTTACGTGTCTTTGGATTAGATGAACATTTATTTTAATAAATTCCAACTTAACTCTCCCTTAGACACTCCCTTAATTGAACATCTGACTTCTATTTCTTAATGAAAGGTTTTATAGAATGAATACCTTACACAAGTCAACAACTTTGAACCAATTGGAAATAGCAATGAAAAATGATCACTATAATTTTTGCTAGATTAGGTTCTGGGTTGAGGTCTGCTAGTTTTAACTGTGTGTTCCTCCTTTCCAATGAAAAAGAATTTTCAGGCTTTTAAGCAGCAGGAAATGCATTCCTTTGGTTGTATACAGCACAATCCTTTTACTTTCTGTCACAGTATCACAGCATCACAGTATCCCAGTATCACAAGGTCGGAAAAGACCTCTGAGATCATCTAGTCCAACCTATGACCCAACACTAGCACCCACTCATCGGTTAAACCATGGCACTAAGCGCCTTGTCCAATCTGTTTTTAAACACCTCCAGGGATGATGACTCCACCACCTCCCTGGGCAGCACATTCCATTGGCGAATCACCCTTTCAGTGAAAAATTTTTTCCTAATATCAGGCCTAAACCACCCGACGAAGTCAAACTGCAGTACAAGTCTTCCTCACTTGACAAATGCTTTCCTTTAGGGGAAAAGGAAGGGCTAGAATATATATGGATAGTTTATTTTTCTGGTGAAGAACACTTCTTTGATGACAGTTTCATTTCATTGGGAGCAGATCTCTAAAATCGTGTCTATAAAGCCATATTTTAGGAATTTTTCAAGCTCCAGTTCTAATGCAGTTTCCCCAGTGAAGTGGTTATCCCAGCAATATAGACTTAGTCTGTAGCATCTTACTAGACTTATGCCTGTAACATCAAATGTCTGTGAGCTTTAAGCTAGTCTAGTATAGGATTCTATCTTCCTATATCATCCTGAGAATTTGAACAGCATATGAGCACAGAAAATGTTAAAAGAAATGTGTACAGCCGCACATGTGGTGCTTAGGTGACCAGAAGTAATGCTCTGTGCATCTTGTAATTTTATAGTATATATACATATATACATTCATATGTGCTTAGACAACCTTATGCACCCATCAGAAGCAGGACTTCTCATTTGAAACCTAAGGAATGGATGTGATGAGCTGAAGTGAGATGAGATGAGAATTCTAGGTGTATTACAAGCGATTATCTTTCTTTTTGAACCTGAATAGTAGCTATGTTTTGCCATCTAGTCAATCATATTAATTTATGTTTCATTTACAGATTTCTAAAAAAGATGACTGTTGGAAATTCACTCAAATTCACTCAACTGATCAGCAAGAATCGGCAGCAGGGATGTTGCCACCTAGATGTTGGGCTACAGAGTGTGCACTGGTATCAGACACCAGTGGGGAATTCACCTGTGTGAGGTGTACTTGGGTGGAGGAACTCCTCTGCTTGATGATGGAGCTCAGGGAGGAGGTGAGCTGGCTGAGGACCATAAGGGAATGCGAGAGGGAGACTGACTACTGGCACAACACCTTCTGCTCCCTGTCTCAGACCCAAAAGGCAGGCATGCCTCATGAGACAGAGGACTCCCCATCCTCTCTCCATTCAGCTGAAGAGAGAAATTTAGAAGATGGAGGTGAATGGCAGAAGGTTCCTGCCCAGCGCAGGAGGTGTGTCTCCCCTGTTTCAGCCTCAGCCTCCCAGATTCCTTTGTACAACAAATATGAAGTGCTTGCAAGTGAACCTTAACGTAGATTGTGGGTCTAACAGCCTAGAAACATGTCCAAGGTTAAGATTCCCTAAGCTATCTGTCAAAATGGCTTCCGTAAAGAAGAAAGATGGGTTGCTGTCCTGGGGGACTCCCTTCTGAAGGGAACAGAAGGCCCGATATGCAAACCAGACCCATTGCACGAGAAGTCTGCTGCCTACTTGGGGCCTCGGTTAGAGATGTGGAAAGAAAACTTCCAACTCTGCTTAAGCCCGCTGATTATTATGCAATATTGATTTTTCAAGTACTAAAACATCAACAAGAAACCTGAGGGCATTTAAAAGGGTCTTCAGAGCCTTGGGACAAATGGGAAGGGACTGGATGCACAAGTAGTGATCTCTGTCATTCCTATTACAGGGAATGATGAGGGAAGGAGCAGGAAAGGCCAGGAAATAAATACCATGTTCCGAACCCAGTGAGAGGAGCAAAACTTTGGGTTTTTGGTCATGGGTTGGCCTACACAACACCAGGCTTGCTGACAGATAATGGGACACACCTGTCCCCAAGGGGAAAAAGGATGCTTACCAAGAAGTTAACACAGCTCATCAACAGAGCTTTAAACTAGATATGAAGTCTAATAAACATTTATTGTCAAGCGGAGGAAAGCAATGGACAATTTGGAAGTGAAAGCTCTGAAAAAAATGAAGGCCAACCAATTACAGGATCCAGTAAGGCAGTTTTCACCAGTTTGCACCTTGATTGAAGTTGTTGAGTGGCAGCTGACAACAAATTAAGGTATTCTGACAACTGATCATTCTGTCTTGAGTTCAGAAGGGAACCAACAGTTAAAAGCTTTCTGTAAAGAAGGGGATATTTTCCATGTGCAGTTTTATGTGCTCTCCTGGTAAAGATTAGGTCCTTGTGTGGGTGAAACTACCATATCAAATAACATTTGCAATTATCACTGAGATCTCAGCAGCAGAGATTTTGTTGACCCTTTTGCCTTCCATCACACATACTATAATTGCAGGCAAGAACCCAAGGTAGTGAATTTTAAGACTGCCTTCCAATGGTTTCAGATGTTGTTGAGCAATATTCATCCAAGTGAAAGATTCTGTTCAGCTCCCTTTCAATTAAAAACACACACAGTGTTCCGGTCAGCTGGTTCCCAGATTCCAGCCTCTTGCTTTCTGGGCTTAACACTGGCAACACCTCTGGCTGATTAAGGAAATGGATGTTCATATTAAACATTTGGATCCCCTGAGAGTTCTATTGGAGGCTGAATGGAAGGTGGAACATTCTGTTTCAAGTAAGAAAATGTATTTATTTTTCTTCTGCCTCATAAACTCCAGCCTAATTATACTCATGCAGTTAAAGCAAAAGGTGAAGTTCATTGCTTCATCTGAACTTTTTAGCAGGCGATCTTCTCCAAGAAAAAAATACCACAAACAATCATATAAAGGCTTAGTTTTCACTAGGGTCAGATTAGAGAGAGAAGAAAACAATGCGGGAAGAGACTTTGCTACCTGACAAAATGGTCTTGCACTTGCAGAATAAAAATAAGCTTACTACTGTGTTGACAGCTCAGACATGCCAGTTTGGTCAGCATGATGCACCCTAAGACACTCAGACAAACAGCAGACAGCTCATGAATTTTCACTTCATTTCCAAAGTGTCCCACTTGGCTGGACTATTAAGTGTATTTCAATCCTAATCTCACCATTAACTATGCACTCCTTGCCACCACCCACAGATTTACATGTGAGATGCACATGAGCTAAATGTAACATTGCACTTTGCAAGCAGGATTGATTCTGTCAGCTTACATTTCCAACATCAACATTTCTTGGTACTGTTCTGCATTGGCCTAATTCTAAATACGTGCTAGCATAAAATGAATATATAGTAAGAGAACTAGAGAAAGAGCTCTAACTATTTAATAAACTTTTAAATCATATAGCAACACAGGCTCTAATTTATCCTTAGAATGCCATATTATTATTACCATAAGGCCGATTGCAGGGTCCTATTCCTGAGTCAGGGCAATCCACAGTTTCAGTACAAGATGGGGAATGATGTGACTGAGAGCAGCCCTGCAGAGAATGGCTGGGGGGTCCTGACTGATGAGAAGCTCAACTTGAGCTGCCAACGTGCGCTCGCAGCCCAGAAGGCCAACAGTGTCCTGGGCTCCATCCAAAGAAGTGAGGCCAGCAGGGCGAGGGAGGTGATATCCCCCTCTGCTTCAACTCTCGTGAGACCCCATCTGGAGTATTGTGTCCAGTTCTGGAACCTCCAATATAAGAAGGAACTATTGGAATGGGTCCAGAGGAGAGCTACGAAGATGACCAGAGGGCTGGAGCACCTCTGCTATGAGGACAGGCTGAGAGAGTGGGGTTTGATCAGCATGGAGAAGGCTCCAGGGAGACCTTATAGTAACTTTCCAGTACCTGAAGGGGGCCTACAGGACAGCTAAGGAGGGACTTTTCACAAGGACAAGCAATGACAGGGCGAGGCGGAATGTTCCCTTCCAACCCAAACCATTCTATGAATCTATGATTCTATTATTATTATTTAAACACTTCAAAAGCAGTCACCTCAATGTAAAAGTCTGATTTTTTTGCATTCTCAAAGTATTGTTTATGTTATCTGGATTTAAATGTTGGTCTCCTGGGAACATATCTCAGGGGCAATTTTTCCCTGAGCTCCTGGAATTAAGATATTACAGTTTTAGTGAGATCATATGCAAGTTTTATTATACTCATGGAGACACAAAATCTAACTTTGACAAACAAAACAATCTCAGGTCCCTCTATATATCTGCCTGTCCATCAGAAGAGACTAGACCACTGAAAATGATGCCACTACATATAAAAACTTACATTAAAAATGCTAAACAGAGCATCTGAATCACAAATGGGTATCGTCTCTCCCTCCATCAAACTCACTAGGTTTCCACTCTTCAGTCCAGCTGGCTCTGCTTTTTCTGCTTTCCCATTCTCCATTCCATTTTTCCTTCTCTAACTTTTATCGCCTTCTGACCCAGCTTTTTTTCTCCATGGGCTTCCAAAGCCACAACCTACCCCTTTCTCTCTAACTGAAAGTCATTCAATGTGTATGATTTTCAGTGGCCTCAACTATTAGCAGAGGAGAAGCAGACTTCCACCCTCCTGCCAGCTGCATTCCTGTTTGGCTTCTCTGTGGTAACAGAGCATTGTCTTGTCTGCAGTGGGAGCTGAAAGAGAACTGGTAGAAGTCACTCCCTGCCAATAACAGAGTCCCTCAAAGCTTTTAGCTTCTAGCAAAGCACACAGAATTTTTCAAAATTTTTTTGGCTTAGAAAGATTTGAGTAGATCCTAAACAAGTCAAAAGGTGCTTCCTCACAGAAAACATCTCCTTGCCAAGCTTTTGCCACTACAAAAACACAAATACTAGGATTATACTGCATATAACAATAGGAAAGAATGTAGTAGTAATAAAATACATTGCTTATAAACTGTGAAATAATAAGCAGAGCTTCAGAATTATTTCCTTATTTGCAACCTGATCCTGCTTTCATACCTAGATGAGCCACGTGGGGTTAAGTGTTAAACATTAGGGCAGGTACATGACATGGAAGATGTCAATCCAAAAGTTTATCATTTGTTAAATTTACAAGAGATAAAACCCCACAGTCTTATTACAGGAAACTAATGCTAATGGTGAATTGCAGCACCTACCCTTCCAGTAACACTGAGGTAGTGCTACTTTTATTGCTTGTACTCATTCCTAATTTATTTTAAAGGTTTGGGAAATATTTGTACATGAATTTCTGCCATATTGGCTGCTACTCACTGATCAGTAAGTGTCAAAAGATCACACAGAGGTTATGTTTGTAATTATAATTTCACCTATCATAATGTGAAGATACTAGCCAGATTAGGGCCCTCATTCTCAAAAGTTGTGTATCCAAGATAATACTTAAACTAATTATAATAATTAATGAATAAATTACTATAAAGCTATTATTTTATAAATTTATTAAATTATATTATCTGACTGACATTATTTGAAACATAAGACAGCAAGCAGTGGACTGAACAATAAGGAATTGAACACAATAAAAATACAGCCTGCCCACAAAATGTCATCACTACTTGACTGAAAACTGATTTATTATATGATATGAGCAATAATATTTTAAAAAGTGTTTATTTCTTTCTGTAAATAAAAGTTACATATTTGATATATCAGGTAATTGTGTAATCACGTCACTAATTATTTGTAACCACCATTTAAGAAATCAATCTAAGCTGTGATTTAACACAGGGGAGAGGTAACTTCAATAATGCAATTCCTTCAATTCCTTCCCCTTACCTACCTCCTGCTGTGTCCCTCTGGACATGGGAAAAGTTGAAGAAATTATGAAGGACATGCAAGAAAACAATTGTAAGACAGAGAGATCTGAAACATAAAGGAACACAATAAGGAGCAGGAGATGAAAATTTGAAGAAATTATAAATTAGGAGATAAATGAATGACTTTGAAGTTGAGAATTAATGTTACAAGAAAGGTATGACAGAGAAAAGTAAACTGGCAAAGGGACTGAAAGCAGTGATGAAAGAAAATTCCCATAAGCAGTCCGTACTCTGAAGAACTGCTGAGTGATGGGGAGGCACAGAGGACTAAAAAAGTGAAAACAGCAAGCACATAATCCCCTTCATGCCATATCTTCATACTGAATGGAAAATATATTTCAAAACATGCTGGAAATTGCATCGAAAATGTATGCATAACATATCCTTAGAACATCATTGTAAGTGCCTATAAATGTACTGTATTAATACCTCTAGTCTAAATACAGGATTATAAACTGTCTCTATAGATAATTGTGATAGTAACCCTCCCTGCACAAATCTGAAATCTCAAACTACATTTGTTTTAAGTATTCTCATTAACTAAACCTAAACATAGCCAGTAAGAGAGGAGGGCATTTCACAGAATGGGCTGTCCACACTGTGTTTTATACTATATTTAAAACTGGTGGCCTGAATTCTGAGTAGGAGGAGTACCCTTATGAAGGCTAAATAGACATTTTCTTTTCACATCGACCATAGGGGAAATACCTAGAATAAATGAAGGAGCAGAAGAAATACAATGGTTCTGGAAATTAAAAATGGTTATTAATCTATTCAGAGTCTGCTTTTTGTGACGGATATTTCAAATTGAAAGCTTTATGTTGCATGTCAATGCTCTCTTTGCAAAATAACTGACAAAACAAAGGTTGTGACATGTGGCCCAGAAAACCAAACCAAACCTGCTTTTGCGAGACCTACCAACATTGCAGTATAATAATGACTGCTATAAGCAAAGTAGTATAGTGATAAACCAAAGGATGTAATGTAAATTTCCACATTCAAGGAGAAATATAGTTATGTCTGGTCAAAAAACATCCTATTGTTTAACCATTTCTAAAAGGACAGCTAAAATCTTGATCACTCTCTTGTTTCCATCAGTTAATTCCACACAGAAGAACGACGTAACTAGATTACAGATAACACCACAAGAAGTCAGGTTATTCCAAATCATGAAGTTTGACAAAGCAATTATTTGTTTCCTGCAATTACAGATTTTGTCAGTAACTGATCTTGCCTGTTAATATTTCTGTATCATTCTTCCTTTCAATAACGTCTCGCATACCAACACTCTTTTGCTCACTGTCAAGGGCTGAAGCTCCCTGCCTTCCAGGAGCTCAGCTGCCTGTGTTCCAGGACAGCTCTCTGATGTAGCAACCACCTTAATCCACACCACTGTGAAGGAAGAGCTGTTCAAGAAAGAGCCCTAAAGGCTTGTGGGGGCAGATCTGTCCTTGCTTTGTTTGGGAGCTGCTTCAGGCCATCCCCTCGGTACTTGTTCCTGGCCACATAACTTCCTGATCCAGAGCCGGATCCTGGACTGCCATGGCACTACAGCTGTGATGGAACATTGGGCTATGTCTGAACCTGGTCATTGACACTGGACCTGCAACGTAGATGCACCCAGCAAATCAGCTGCAACTCCATACAGATGAAATAAATAGTTATTACACATTTCTGAGCGTTATCTCTAGCACCTTATTTGTAAAATAACTGTAAACTTCTCTGCATCATTTCATACCCGATGCCCTGTTCCTTGCATCATCTTTGCCTGCCTGCTTCCTTCAAACAGAAGCCGCTACAAAAGAACTGATAATGGCCAACTTCCCCTTTCTTCTTTCCTAACAAATAGGCAGTGACAACCTTCCACCACAACACCCCAGAACACCTCTGGGTTGTTCTTCCAGGCCATGAGACTGAGAGAGGCAGAGTCTGTGCAATTATCTTGGCAACCTATCAAAACCAAGTTTCCTCTACAAAGGAGAATGGGGAACAAGGAGGCAAAGTGAAACTATGAAATCTGGTTATTTACCAAAGCTGGAAATATCAGACTGATAAAAAGCTTAAAGGACATGCCTTACTATTGCTGTTTGTTCTGACATTATCATCGTAGGAACACCACACTTGACACAGTAATCTTACATAGTGTGTTACATCACATCCACCCAGACATGAAACAGACCCAAGAGTTTAAAGATGGTATTAGAGCTATGATTTTTGTACTTTCTTGCAATAAAAATGGCTCCCTTTATTCCATTTCCTTCTGCATCAGCAATTAATTATCAATGATATGAATGACAATGTTTATTCAGGCAACTGGAGTTTTGCAGTGCTGGAGTAGTAGCAGAGTAGAACATGATATGAAAACTGGTAGCAATATTCTGATGAAAATATAAGCTCCACTCTTCAACATGTAACATGGAATTGAAGTAAATTTTTTAAAATGTTACATATTTAGAAGGTATGCACAAAATTAATATAGCAAAGGATAATCTAAGAATAATAACACTATAAAGTAAGATCTCAGGGGTAAGAACACATTAAATTCAAATTTACTGAGATAAGTTAATATTTTTAAATTTATATCTGCTCCTCCAGAACTATTTTTTTCCAAGTGTTCCCAGTTCACTTCTTAACAACCTGCTGTGTAATCAGTAATCTCAGCACACTGAGGAAGAACAAAAAAACTGTATCTACACTTTAAAGAATATAGTTCAAAACAAATTTAACTGCAAGTATGCTTGCATACAATTGCCCGACCCTCTTTTTTTTTAAAAAATATAACCCTAATCAACAGAAAATACTGAGTGAGAATAAAAGATCCATCTGTGATAACATTAAAAGTCTAACATCCTCATGTACTGTATGCAAGAGACGCATTTTTCTAATACCTGACAAAAAAGTGTCCTGTCAAATTTCAAACAAACAAAAAAATAAATGAAAGAACTTACACCGCTCTTCGCAGGCCAACCTCTATTTCATTCATTTATTTTGCCTTGCTAAGGAAGCCAAATAAAGCTTTCCAGTTCTGTGATCATCTGGATGCATTGCATCTGCCTGGGAACAGCAGAGATACTATAATGCTGTCCTGCAACAGGAAGAGTATCTACTGACTGGAGGTTAAGGCTCACAGGTATTGCAGATGGAACTGCACCAATGATCCCCGTAAGCCAGAATCATATTTTCAGCACCACCACAAGCATTCATGATAGCAGTGGAAAGAACAGGGCAGGGCATGCATATCTGGCACTTCTCATTTACCTCCCAGACGTCAACCAGTTCCTAAGCTAGATGTGTCTTTCAAAGCATGTAACTACCTTTAGTGCTTATCACTTCCAAAAAGTTGTCCAGTCTTCCCTTGAGCCCACAAAAGCTTTTAGCACCTACAGCAAACCCAGGCAAGGATCTCTACAAATCCCTGTGTGAAGAACCACCTCATCTGGTGAAGCCCCAACACACCTGCTTCCCAGATCCACACCCCACTCCCCAAGCAAAAGGGTACCAAGACAAGACAATGGAAAATTGGGCTTGGCTACTTCACTATTGTAAGGCTCTTTTCCAACCTAAGTGATTATTATATTGCAAAATAAAAGGCCTAATGTTCAGGAAAAAGAACAAGAAGTATATTTTGAATTCTGATTTTTTTTCAAAGGAGGGTACAAATGTTCCCACTCAGGAAAATAAAAAGTGTTGATAGTATTTTATTTCTAACGGTATTGCTTAAGAACTCTTAAATTGTTACTCAGAGATGTGCAACTTACCTAATGATGTAAACAATTTAAAGATAAATGTTTCTATTTTCTTCCTGTAGAACCAAAGAAAATAGTCTATCTGAAATTGTACAACTTTTCAGTAGACCTTGTGTGAGTTAGTGGAATTACCCTCTCTGAGGAGGGAAAAGGAAAAACTACATACAAGTTCTGGTAACTTTAATATAGGGTAAACAAGCAACCAGCCACGGATAATTTATGTAGCTAGATGTTATTGAAATAACTGTAGGGGATCTGGGACGATGACTTACCCCACTTCCCTGCCCCAAGGAAGATCAGTAATACCTAAATCATTTCTAGCAGATATACAGCTTATAAACTTCCAACTGCCCCGCACAGTTCATTCCAGTAGGTTGTTGTCCACAGCATCATAAAGTTCATTTTTCTTCATGTTAAAAATCTAAATTTTTATCACTTAAATATTTTCCTCATTGATTACTTTTCTCAACTAATTTTCTCATTCACATACCAGTTCCCAATTCAGGATTTTTCTTTTTGTAGCTAAACAACCCTAGTATATTAAGCACATTTTTTCTCCTCTAATATTGGCAGTTTAATGTATTCTGTGTTCCTTTAGCTCTCTTACAGAATTTCAATAAGACAGGAAAGCAGAATTACTGGAGTCAAAGGATAAAACTTCTACTTCATCTTTCCTATTTGCAAGACCCTCTATTTTGATACAGAAAGAAAAATATTAGATTGGTGGCACAACACTTTTACTTGGTGAACTGATGTTAGACCTATCTCCTTTCCTTTCAGGTATAAGCATAGCTCCATAGTTGATTATCGCTCAAATATTTTTCTATGAAGGGAAAGAGGCTGTCCTATATTTCTTGTTTATCTTTTTATGGGCAGAGTAGTTTTTCAATTTTCTGAAATCCCATCTTTTTTTTGTATTCCCAGGAATAACAATTCAAGATTCAGAAGTGACTTGACCCAGTCCTTTGAGATACAAAAGGTAGTTTTAATGAAGTAGTCACAAAAAAATACCTTTTAAATGAACTGAAACTGTTATTTTTCAATAGGTTTTTCTTCCTATTCATTGATAAATCCACTCTTTGCTTATTCTTGAACTTTGCTCTGAGTGGAAGAAATTCACTTATGCAGTATTTTCTTTTTTTCCCTTGATAAGTTTGCCAGAAGTATCTCCTTTTCTACCTTGACACTTCTGATTTTGTGCCTGTTTTTATGCTGGTTTTAATGTCCTTAATTGTTTGATGCATTTTCCACATTACATACGTTCTCTTTTTGTCGGAGATCACTGGATTTCATTATATTATCAAATTCATCCCTGCTTGTATTTTCTAGTCCTTTTCTGTCTCTGGATAAACGCATGCGTGTCTTTGACTTAGTTTAAGGAGATGGAACTTCTCTGAACTCCCTTCTTACTTAAACTTACTACTCATAACATTTTCCTAGCAGTTCTCTACATTTGCTTAAGCCTACTTTCTTGAACTTTATTTTGTAGGGTTTTTTAAATTTTCCTAGGACCATAAACATTCTCTTTTCACAGTCATACTTACCCAGGCTTTTTGTCAGTTTCACATTTTCTGCCATTCCTCCACAATATTTAGAATTACTTGTCTAATTTTATTTTTAGTTTCCTTTTTTTTTTCTTCATTCTACAAAACATATTGGAAAGTCTGTGTCTTGCTTTATCTGTCTTCTAAAAAGCTTTTACTATTATTGTCTGCGCAGGTCAGAATTTTGTCTTTTTTTTTTCTTCCAGAAAAATTCTTGTTTCCCCCAAGAATCAAATTGCAACTGGCAATTCACAGCTGTGTATCTCATACAAAATGTATCTCATCTTTTTGTAGATGCACTTGCCATGCAAAGCGATAGACTGTCTCATTTTCCCCTCTTGCAGATGTTTCTGGATAAAATTATACCCACTAATATTCTAAGCACATGAATTATCCCACTGAGTGTCTCATATGCCAGTTGAGTAACTGTTGTGATCATTAATTAAGATTTCAGCTCTTCCTGTTTATTTATCTTCTCAAATAAGTGTAGAAACAATTAATATATTTACTGGATTGCAATATTACTATTCTACTTGTCCTTTTTTTATGACCTTCTTAAAATCAACCCTAAACTCATTAAGTTTTAGGTCCTTTTCCTAGTCATTTTTGTTTATATGTACCTATAAGTATTTGCAATCTTTTTTCATCCTAGTTTAAAGATTTTGTCATTACTGCCCGACTAAGACTGTATGTTCACAATAGCAATAGTATATTTTAAGGGTCAATGTTTATAAAGAAATTAAAATGTGTCACAGAACTATTCCACTGTTCAAAATACATTAAAAATCAAGTTACCATATTATTTCCTCCTCTCTCCTGCTCACGCACATGCAAGTGCCAACACAGCATGTCCAGTCCAAAACAGAAGACTTCCTCTCAAACTTCCTCTCATATTTCATCACTCATATCCATGAAGAGTTCAGCACAAAACTGTAAGTAAACTACTGATTCTGGAAGATTTCCTGTATAAACATCAATTAGGAATTAGAAAGTAAGTCTTAGGAATTCCCTTCACTTACTCACCATCCCATGAGCAGTTATCTTGTCACTTGAACATGCCACCTTGGATTAAATTCAACTCAACCACACTACTGGGCACGTTATTCATTCTCAAGTATGCACCTGACAACTTTTTTAAGTGGCAGGCTGCTACTAGTGAAGCTAAAAATTTGTAAACACATTCCTTTATAAGGGTAGTAATAAAATAAGCAATAAAGTAATAAAAATAAAATAAAATAAGTAATAAAATAAGCCTGAAAAGGGCTGGGGGTTGAGAGTGTTTAAATAAAGCAAGGTGGAGTCATCCCAATTTGACATTGTGTACAAGCCCCCTGGACTAGGACTTACTTTGTGCAATGGCACTGGCACAGTTCCTGCCCCAACACAAGGCAGATTTCATCATGGTGAAAAAGGCAGATAAAGATTTAAACCTAAGGTTCTGATTAGAGCTTAAATTGCCTCACAATTACTCCTAGACAGCCCAAGCAATATGTAGAGTAGTCTTTGGGGAGACCAATATCAATAAGTGATGCTGAAAGAAGACTTACTACAAGATTAAGACAATCTTTCATAAGCATTCTCACACAAATTTTAACAATAGACTGTAATTTCAGCTACACTTCGAGTAAAAAGCTGTTTCGTAGCGAACAGCTCTGCCCTGTCTTTCTTCAAGCCTGCCTTCAAACATCCGACTTCAGGTGGCAGTTAGCCATTTCATTTAATTTGTTCCAAAAAGCAAAGCTTTCAATGATTGTCTCCACCCACTCATTCACGATCTTCAGTAATTCTAGGGATTTTTAACTAGAATAATGAAAACCAACTATATGTCCTTTAGGTAACAAGCGTTATCACCTCAGTCATCTCTAAGGTGAACTGGTTTGACTCTAATTTAACTAACTGTAAATTTTACCCTCTCTCTCTCTCACGTACATGTTACAGACTTCCCTCCACGTAATTCTGAAATTCATAACAAGCTATTGTAGTTCTTAGGTGTATTAATAAATATGAAGTAGAATCACTCTGCTTTTCAGTGAATTCTGGGGCCACCTGATGGCCCTCCAGTTTCTTCAGTGCTCTCTACCTGCATTCAGTGTGAAGGAAAGTAGCTATAAGAATGAATTTACACAGCATTTGTTATTAACGCTATAACTGCCTACCAGAAAAACTGGCCTTCTAAAGCAAGAAGAAAATATGCTAAATGGCATTCATCTCTTATAGCAAATTATAGAGCAAAATGATATCCTAAGTTCAGCACTGGTAATTAGAGTTGCAAGAATTAAACCAAAATTACGTAAGTTTCCATTATCCCAGTTTTAAAAAATTGAGTATTGACTTAAGAAAACGTTATCTGACATATTAATCAGCACTGAAAATAAATCAATGTTTTCACTTTTGCAGTTTCACTAGAGCCTACATATTGAATGAGAACTAAGAAGAGGGCAGGGTAGGAGATGCAAGTTATTTTGCATAGGACACTCTGGGACAAATCGTGCTGTTTAAATACACCCAATGTTTATGATTGGATTTTTATTATAATTGAATTATTAAAATAAATATTTGAAAATTGAATATAGTTTAATTAAATACAAAGCACTAACAAAAATAATTAAATTATTAATTCAATACTTAACATAATTTATCATTAGCCCTCAGCTCCTAAAGAAAGATTAACATACAAGAATTTTCAGATTTGTTCCTTTAATTTTTTTTTCCTTAAATGAATGCCATAGCTTCTGCTTTTTTAATTGCACTGTTTGGGGTAGCCTGCATTTAAAGGATGACATCCAGGCTGTGCATTTCCAGTCTTGTTAAAACTGAAAGAAATTACTTTGTTGAAAAGAGAAGCCCAAAAACATGATCCCGGGTATTTAAAAAATAGTCAGAAGGCAGTTTAAAAATATATGAAGGCACTTACATAAATATGTAAGTAATTAATTAATCTTTGTTCAACTCACAGTTTCTAGATATTAGTGACTGTCCACAACAGCATCTCTTCTACTGTATCTTGAAATGTAAAATATTTCTTTAATACTTGTTCATCATAATTACCTTTTCTGTGCACCTCATCTGAATTCAGCCAGAGACTAATTCTGCAAGGTGTTGAATTCCTTGCAAAAAATGCTGATCTTAGTGGAACTCTTAGAGAGTCCTAATGCACTGAAGAATGAGGCCTGTGTTCAAACCTCATTTCATTATTAACACCACAGATTCTGAGCCTGTTTACACAGGCTGTAAGGGCTACTGTGCTAGTCGAGTCTGTTTTATCCCAGGGCAGTTTTGAGATTTGAAGCTGGTAGACAGGAAACAACAGTATTTGAGAGTGGGGGA
Source organism: Tapera naevia (assembly GCA_033556795.1). Lineage (NCBI taxonomy): Eukaryota > Metazoa > Chordata > Aves > Cuculiformes > Neomorphidae > Tapera > Tapera naevia. The sequence goes on along the minus strand of JAUMJJ010000172.1, from coordinate 6,126,989 downwards.
ACAACTTACTGTGAAGATTCAAAAGACGCCCCCTACCCTCCAGTAATAAACACACAGTTTTCTTCCTGATCTTATGCCTGGTATCATCAGTCCAGAGACTGTGCCTCTGTTAATCCAAACAGAAGATGCCTGGAAGGTCACACAAAACACCATTTCCTTCTGTGGAGAGCTGCCATCATTCTCAAGGTTCTCAGCACTGCCAAGCATTTGATCTATAAACCTGTATTTATGGCAACAGTTCACACTCGTACAGAAAATCTGCAAACCATTTTGCCCAGCAGTCTTCTGTACATTAATTTGCAACACAGTTGGCAAAGAATATAGTAAACAAGAGTGGTCATCCAGTTTCCCTCAAAGTTTGCTTCACAGTGGATGACCACACTGCGTACTTTATAAGGTGATGATATTTTATTCCGCTCCCAGAATTAAAAATAAAAATACAGAAAAAAGCAATAGTGATTGTTTTATGTCACTATCTGCAGAATTTTCCAAGAGAACAGCAGCAGATATATTTCTCCCTTAATATTGGCCATTTTCTAGTTTCTAAACCAACATCTTTGAAAGTTATTGCTAAAGGATGCATTAAACAAGACACAATGGATACCACATACTTCTTTCAGGAATTCCACAAAAGCAGTAAAATTGTTTAAAGTGAATCTTCTGGGGATTATTTTTTCAAGTGTTTTCGCAAGAATACTTTAATACAAAATTTAGCATAAGATACAGAATGGGTAAATATCTCTTGCAACATCCTGTCTATATTCTCCACTTTCCTTCGTTTCCATCTTCCTCTGAATATGTGGTGGCCCTAGCAAGATCTTTAATCAAACAAATATTTGACCTGACAGTTTTAACTAGGAGATTAGCAAGCCTAAAATTTGTGTCGAAACAGTGAATCCCAAACTAGTGAACACACCTGAAGTTTCCAGGAAGTTCAGAAGATGCAGGGTCAAGGTTACTGAGGACCACAAGTGGGGTTGAAACAAAGCCTCGAAAGCACTGGAAGACCACTGAGTTCGGAGTCAAGGACCTAAAAAATGTAAACTATTGCTTCTGGCATCTGTTGGGAGTGCCACAGCAAGTCAGTTTCCAAAGAAAAGAATGGATCTCTGTAAGATCAGAAGGATAGCAGGCAGAGGTTGCCAGCTTAGGAAGCCCCATTTAGTCCGTGTTGCCATTATGCCATGAATGAACTGATAGTTCTTCTACAGGACTTAAAATAGAATCAGTTTCAAACATAATGGGTCTAATGCTGTCTTTGTTATAACCACAGACAGGGAAACCACATCAAACCTCACACAGATTTATTTCTGTGAATATGAAGACCTTCTAGTGCCCTTCATTCTTCTGAATAGTAAACCAAATTTACTCATTTGTATGGAACTGCTCATCATAACCTTGCATTTGTAGTCTTCAGTAAAGTATAGTGTAGTAAATTCAGAGAAAGAAGACAGGAAAGGAATAACATTTAAATAATTTGAAAAATGTTGCAATCAATAAATTATACTTCTGTTCTTCCCTAGTGAATTCCTCACACTTTGGCATGCTTGACAAATACACAGTAGCTTAAAATTCCAATCTGTAAAACTGTCAGGTTGAAAAAAAAAAATCTAAAACGTACTGGTTTACTTGGATTGAAAGTTTAAACTGAATGTCCCACATGGCAGAAGTGACTTTTGGATGAAGGCTGAACTCTGACCTTGTCATATAATTATTGCTGAAATCAGTGAAATGTGCATTTACTACCAAGCAAAAAAAAATCAATTCAGACATAGCTTTCTTATCAGATATCAGAATTTAAATAAATATGTTAAATCATAAATACCCACTCTGTTTTTATCTCTGTCTTATGTTGTCCTTGACGCTTCTGAAGCTCAATCCAGCTGAGATTACTAGATCTAAAAACCGTTGTTTTTCTTCAAAAGCTGTGTCTCCCCTTACAGATCTTCTCCAAGTCATATGAGGTAGAGAAGATACATTATTGCTGTTGCTGAAGCAGTAGAAAATACAACAGAAGAAGGATAAACATAGACTATATCTAATTCAGCAGGTAGCATGGCACAATGAGAGTGAAATTTGTAGAGTGAATCATCTATTGCAGAAGACCAGCACTCCATGTTACAAATATTTGAAAGAGTTATAGCTGACTAGCTTCACTTTGATCCTGTGAGCTAAATGCCCATCAGAGGTTAGACCCCAGTACTTGCACTCTTACAGGACAGCACTCTTACCAGTTCTGGCTTATCCTAAAAGAACTGAGTTAGAACACTCTGAAAACACTTGGAGGTGAACCAAAGCACAGTTGTAAAAAGTCTCTCTATCTAATACAGAACATTTAATGTGGACACACTTAGAGTTGCTGTAAATATTCTTGCTTGACATCCTCCTGACAAATCATATGCTATTCCCGACATTCAAAAAAGCAGCACATGACAGCAGGAAGACCTTAAGGTAGCTGGGCAGCAACAACAACAAAAAAAGCAACAAAACAAAACAGCAATAATCTGCTGACGGGACAATCTCATGCTTGAAAAAAATCCCCATGAGACCACAATATTCATGGCTGCATAGTGGACTACAAATTTGAAACCTCTAGAAGTTGAAACTATTATGAAACTATTATGAAACTATTATGGAGCTATGCTTACAGGCACTTTCTTCAGAGTTGTAGAGCTACAATTATCTTTCCCCCTCTATTTCAGCATAAAAGGAAACGGCATAAATACAGTGTAATTTGTTCTTTGACTGTAATTATTATCTTAAATATTTGAACCGCATATAGCAGATGGAGACCTTATTCTAAGCAGAGTTTAGGATAGAGTGTTCTGCTCTTTTTGCTTTAGAAATTCTTTGCCTTTTATTATTCCAGTGAATTTTTAGCGCACTACAATCCTGATTTGGGAGTGTTTTTCCTTTTGTTTGTTTTATTTGTTTTCCTGTTTGTAGAATTTCAGACTTCATTACATGCTGTAAATTTAGGAAAAAGTTGTTTGACCTTCCACTATGTTAAATTATATGTGTGTAAAAACCTTATGTGACTGATGATTATTAAAGAAGTCAAGTTATTACTGAAATGATAGAAACTTTGGAAAAACTATTGTCAAAATAAAATCAAAGCAGATTATTCATACAGGTTTAATTCAAAACCTCTAAATTCTGTTCCCAAAGATAAAAACACAGATCCTCTGAAAAATCCAATAATCTAAACAAATTAATCAATATTTATTTTCACTTGGGAAGACACATCTCAAAAAACACTTACAGATAATTCATTTTTAGTACCGGTCCTACTCCCACATAACAATGCACTTTACCTAAGCTATTTCTGCAAGGCTAATTATACCCTGATTTATTTGTAGAAAGGATGGTCCAGAAGTCTGCAGTAAACTGTCAAGAGAAGGAGGGAAAAAAAACATTAAAATTAAAAAGTGTTTGGTAGCTCAAATAGTACTGGAATAAAATCATGAGCAAAAATAATAATAAAAAAGAGGCATCAATAATAACGACTAACAACACTTTTAATAGAAGAGTAGACAGCCTTTATATCTTATTGATGGTTACTTTTTCGCTAATGATATGAAGTATAAAAAAATGTTATTTTGATATTGATGAGACTTCTAGAAAATTTCTGCAACCTCAACAGGCAAAAGTTACTTCCATATAAACCAACCTATGAACAAAGAAGCTGTGTATGGCTGTATTAGCAGATAGTGTGGCATCATGGAGGCAGTATAGACATTAGAAGACAGCATGGAATGCATCCAGAGAACAAAAAACCTCAGGCCAAGGACCTGACATCTACATTATAAACAATTCAGCATGTTTTGTTTTGGCATAGCTCCAGTCTGATCTCAACAGACCAAATAATTATTAGCGTTTAGATCACATCATGTGCGCTCCTACACCATATTTTCCCTTTTATGTTCACATAAAGAAAATACACCTTGTGTCCTGCAGGATAAGTGTACAACATTTCAGGCTGGCAAATCAGAGCGATCAATATATTTGCTTCAAAAGTACATTTCTGATCTCAGGTAAAATATTAACACATATGAACCCACAGACTGGAAAAAGTGGGTTTTTTATACACATGCCACTGACTGGCAGGCTGGATATGTTATACACTTGGTCTTGTTCAGGTATACCATATTTAGATTCAGCTAGGTCAGATCAATGTGCAGTTTCACATGGCCTTACAGTGGTTTTATAGTGTCTGCACTGGATATTAGGAGCTGATTTACCAACTGTGCAGCAGGTACCTCCCACAGAGTCCTGGGGTTCCCCGGTCACTTTTGAAGCAGTAGTAGAAAAAAGTTGGGGCAATACGAAACTGCAGTTTCAAAACTCTGTCATAAAGCAGGCAAAGCACGGACTTGAATCAGGCACTTCCATATTCCTGGATGGAGATGCAACATGGGGCACAGAATGGTCACCCCAAAGCTCAGGTTTTAATCTAATGGAAGCACTGAAGGATTATATTTACTTCCCTGATGAAATGACCAGGAATTTGAATCTTGGGAATTTTACGGTGTTATCATACTCCAGATCAAACCAAGTCCAGAATGCTTGAATTACATGAGAAAGTGAAAGGGATCAGAGGGTTAGAGTTGCTTTTGTAACAATAGTGAATAATCATACAGCACCCTCTCCTAGGAGAATTCTGATCAAATGCTGAAGACTAAGTTTAGACATAGATACAAATCTGAGTTTCTGGATCTGTTCTGAGTTATACTCATTCAATGGATTCTACTATGAAAAAAACCAATGTACCTAAATCTATATTCATTAAAAGCATTCAGAATCACGAGCTGTTGTGAGATTTGGTACATTTTTATTACATGTTTTAGAGATATATCCTCCACATTATATGAGTAAACTTGAAAATGAAAGAAGAAGGCACAATATCTGCAAGAACCAAGTATTTTACAGAATTACCGTTTAATAAATCTATGAAAAATTTTGGAGTGATATAAAATAATTTCTGACTAAGCAAACGAAGTAACACGGAAAGCACTGAAAGGAAATTTTTAAATTATCTGTGTCTACAAGCATGCTACTATCCTCTATCTCTTTCACAAGAAGCCCATTCTGTTCTTTCTGCCTCTTCCTCTTCATATTTACCCATTCATTCTGGTGCTGAAGAAGCTCATCCAGCCTATATGGTAAACTCCACTGGACAAGATTAGGAACTAGGAGAGTTCTGCATAGCCCTGAAGCTGCTGTGATTTGTATTCTAGACAGGAAAGATCCCTGCCAGGCACAGCATCTGTTTGGATTTAAAACTGTACAGAGAAATTTCCTTTATGCTGAATGAAGTTCATTCAGACCTTGAAGTTCATAACTGTTCATCACAAAACAGCTGAGCATTTAAAGATATCCTTCTTTGATAGAAATCAGCACAGTTCACCAGACTACCTGAAAGGAGGTTGTAGTGAGGTGAGTGTCTGTCTCTTCTCCGAAGTAAGAGGTAAAAAGACAAGAGGAAATGGCCTCAAGTTGCATCACGGGAGGTTTAGATTGTATATTAGGAAAAATGTCTTCACCAAAAGGGTCGTCAATATTTAGAACAGGTTGCCAGAAGAGTGGTTAAATCACTATTCCAGGAGATACTTAAAAGATTTAGAAGTCATACTTAGGGGCATAGTTTAGTGGTGGACTTCATAGTGTTATGTTAATGGTTAGATTTTAAACGTCTTTCCACAGACTCTATGAGTCTATGAAATTCCACTTTTTTTTCTCCCATTTTTTTTCTCCCAGCTTTTGTAATATCTACCATATCCCAGCTTTGAGAGAGGTCCTCTAATGCTACTGTTTTGTGGCAAGAGGAAGGACTGATTCATATGCATCAGTGGTTTCTTGATACAGGAGGTAATTTGCAGGCAGTGAATATTAAAAGAAGACAGATGCCTGTGTGGGACTGGTAAGGTGTTGCTTAGGGAAGAAAGTCAAACATCTGTGTTTCAGACAAAGAATACCTGCTTAGGAAGAAGTAGGTTTCTGCTGCGGGGACAGGGGATTTTAAAAAGAGCAGAAAATGCAAACTTCTTGCAAGACCCAAAACCTAGAATCTCTCCCCGTGGCTGGTGAGGGTAAACATAGCTCTTTTCCCTGAGTAATTACATTAACAATACTACTAAAACGTTAAGCCACTTTCCAGACAAAGATTCTACTATGCTCTGTGAGGATAGTGCTTTGCCATGTAAATGAATACTTGAGTCTCCTGAAGTATGGCTGTAACACAACCAATAGCAAGACCACTGATTATTTTAGATCATTCAGGGTGACACGACCAAATAGAAGATCCCTGTCAAAGAAAAGAACTCCACAGACAACACCTTGCTGCTAGATGCAGCAAATTTAGTAAAGGGAGTGTTCTTTGACCTTCTCCTCCGATGACTCACACTGATGCCTTCTGAGAACAGTTAGAAGTGAGATTTTTTCCGGAGTAAGGAACTGTAAATTGCTGAGGATTAAAAAAGGACTGAAGCTGGTATCTTCAGCACTGAAAGCTCCTTTAACAATAGGGCTGAAAACAGCAAAGAATTCTAAAAAAAGCTCAGTACCCACTAGTTCACATTGTGATGCTGATACAAGTCAACTAGGTATTCAAATCGACTGTCCATAAGCTTCAGAGGCGAACTCCAGTCTACTGTTAGAAAGCCTGTATTACCCTCCTCTTCACACTCTTCCTCTGTTCCAGTGCAGGGTTTCTCCCATGAGTGACAGTCCTCCTCAGACTTATCCAACACTGAGTCCTTCCCATGTGCAACAGTTCTTTGTTAACTGTTCCACTGTGGGTTTATTTCACAGGCTGTGGTCCCTCAGAAACAGACTGCTCCAAGTGTGGGTTCCCCACAGGGTCACAGGTCCTGGCAGGAACCTTCCCAACACGGGCTTCCCACAGGGTTACAGCCTTCATCAGGCACATCCATCTGCTCCAGCAAGGGGTCCTCCACAGGCTGCTGGGAGACAGCCTGCCTCACTATGTTCTTCACCATGGACTCCCTGGGGCACCTGCTCCACCTTCTACTTAACTCACCTTGATCTCTACATAATTGTTTCTCTCACATATTCTCACTCCTCTCTCTCCTGGCTGTTACTGCCTAGAAGTGCTTTTTTTCCTTCTGAAATACGTTATCACCGAGGCTTTACAACCATTGCTGATGGGCTCGGCCTTGGACAGCAGCAGCTCCATCTTGGAGCCAGCTGGCAATGGCTCTGTTAGACACAGGGGAATTTTCTAGCAGCTTCTCACAGAAGCCACCCCTGTAGCCCCCATAATAAGAAAACCTAGCAACGCAAACCTAATATGCTTATATAAGTACAAATTAAATTAATGGATGATATTAGCAGGTCATAATACAGAAATCTACAAATGAGTTATAGGATGCACTAGAAACATGGGTAAATTAATATCAAGCCAAGAAAATACTGAAATTGGTAAAGATATGAAAGGATCCTGAACTGAATTTTTACAGAAGAGCAGAAACTAGGACAGCAGTCTTGATATGTTTGGAAATGAAGAGAAAATCACACGTAAATTGTCAGGTATGGAAACAAAGAGTGACTATTAAAGCAGAACTACTATGTCATCAAACAAGTCTAGAACACGTAACACTGGTGAAACTGCACTAAGAACATGCTTTTCTATTTCAATTCCTGGAAAATAAATTTGAGCACACAAATTTGAGAACACAACTGTCATAAAAGAACAAGAAGGGCTTTTTGTAAAGATAAAAATTACTTTATGAAACATAGCAGCAAACTGTATACTTGGAGAGGAGATGTCACCTGGAATGAAATAAAAGGGGTCACCTGCAGTATCTCAAAAGCTTTCAGCTAGTAAAACTTGTTAGACTGAAAAACTACTCTATAGTCTACAAATTACTCAGGACAGATGAAAAGAACACAGTCACAAAAATAAAACATATGGCAGAGGTAAGTTCTGCATTAATAACAAGAAAGACTGTAAAGAAGAGTTTGTTCCTGTGAGTGAAAACTGAATATGACCCAACTGTTCTGGATGGCTCACTTGCTAAAGTATGCATTTATCTATACAGTACCTGAGTTGATAACTTTCCATTATGTATACATATTTCAGGCCCATATATCCAAAATCCAAATGATGTGGTTAACAGTGCTGGCATTTAAGCAAACTGAATAGGAATTCATATCAAATTCAATAGCTCTGAAAAAAAAAGTGCAGAGGGATCATCTTTGTGGCAGTTTGTCTGGCAGCTCATTCATTACTAGGTTATACTCTGTGGTATTTCTACAGAGAGAAAAGCCTCTAATTATATGACAATACAAGCAGTGGAAAATCTTTGCAAAGCTGGTAAGAAACTCAGTTTTGCTCAACTTATAGCACTCAACTCTCCTTGCTGATAAGCAAAGAGACTTCCAAGCAAATACCATGTAATGTATTTATCTCTGTCATTTTCTCTGATAATATGTTTTGCTTGTCTCATCTGCCAGTGACATCTCACTACTATTTGAGAAAAATGCTGATTTTTGCAAAAATCCTGACAAAATTTCAGAGGATGGCATTTAATCATTGAACATCATCCCATAGCATGTCATATCTCAGCATGTGGAGATTTCTTTTATAGACATTTTTCATTTTGCAGTCATATATAAATGAAGATTTCTTCCCCTCATATACACGGAAGAGTGTTTCCAATTAGTTATTTGGTTTGGTTTTTTTATTTGGACAAGAATGGTACATGCTGTCATTATTAATTTGATTTTACTTTTCTTTGTCAAGTACAATTCTGACATGCCTAAAAAGTTGTCATGTCTGAAAAAATAATCACTGAAAGATGCTTATGCTTCATAATTTGGGAAGCTTACTAAAATGTCCCATAAACCATGTATTTCAAGAGTTCAGTCTTTATTTATTGCACTGTGTCATTAGCACCCATATTTCATTACTTCCTGTATGGTATACATCATCAGTCTTATACCTGAAAGATTTTATGACTCTGTATTAAAGTAGGTATGATTTAAAAAAGAATTATTTTTTATTTTTCAGACTATATTCTCCTATTCTCCACCTGCAGAACGGTCAAGAAATCAGGCCCAGCCAGCAGGGGTTTAGGAGGGGTAGGTCCTGCCTGACCAACCTGATCTCCTTTTACGACCATGTGACTCGCCTGGTGGATGAGAGGAAGGCTGTGGATGTGGTATACCTGGACTTCAGTAAGGCCTTTGACACTGTCCCCCACAGTAGACTCCTAGGGAAGCTGGCAGCCCGTGGCTTAGCTGGGAGCACTTTGTGCTGGGTTAGGAATTGGCTGGATGGCCGAGCCCAAAGAGTGGTGGTGAATGGTGTCTCATCCAGTTGGCGGCCGGTCACCAGTAGTGTCCCCCAGGGATCGGTATTGGGTCCTGTCCTGTTTAATATCTTTATTGACGATTTGGATGAGGGGATTGAGTCCATCATCAGCAAATTTGCAGATGATACCAAGCTGGGAGGAAGGGTTGATCTTTTCGAGGGTAGGATGGCCCTACAGAGGGACCTGGACAGATTGGAGAGCTGGGCTGATTCTAATGGGATGATGTTTAATAAGTCCAAATGTCGGGTACTTCATTTTGGACACAACAATCCCATGCAGAGCTACAGACTGGGGACAGAGTGGCTAGAGACTAGTCAGGCAGAAAAGGACCTGGGAGTGCTGGTAGACAGGAAGCTCAACATGAGCCAGCAGTGTGCCCAGGTGGCCAAGAAGGCCAATGGCATCATGGCCTGCATCAGGAATAGTGTAGTAAGCAGGACCAGAGAAGTTATCGTCCCCCTGTACTCGGCACTGGTCAGGCCTCACCTTGAATATTGTGTCCAGTTCTGGGCCCCCCAGTTTGTGAAAGATGTTAGGATACTGGAATGTGTTCAGAGGAGGGCAACGAAGATGGTGAGGGGGCTGGAGCACAAGCCCTATGAGGAGCAACTGAGGGAATTGGGGCTGTTTAGCCTGGAGAAGAGGAGGCTCAGGGGAGACCTCATTGCTCTCTACAACTACCTAAAAGGAGGTTGTAGTCGGGCAGGGGTTGGTCTCTTCTCTCAGGTGACCAGTGGCAGAACCAGAGGGCATGGACTTAAGCTTCGTCAGGGAAAGTTTAGACTTGATATGAGGAAAAAATTCTTCACTGAAAGGGTGATTGGCCATTGGAATGGGCTGCCCAGGGAGGTGGTGGAGTCACCGACCCTGGAGGTGTTTAAAGGGAGACTGGATGAGGCACTGAGTGTCATGGTTTAGATGATGGTTGGTGTTAGTGTTGGTGTTAGTGTTAGGTTATACGTTGGACTTGATGATCTCAGAGGTCCTTTCCAACCTTGTGATACTGTGATACTGTGATACTGTGATATATATTGTATATTATAGAAAAGTGCATTTATTTTTCCATGGTCTCAAATGTCACTTTATTAAAATTCAATAGTAGTAATTAAATTTTTAAAAACTTTATTATATTACTACAATGATTTCAGAGTAAACCACCAAAAATTAGGAGAAGGTAGAACCCAGGTAGCCCTCTGCATACATACAACTGGTAGTAGAAATTTTAGTGATGTTATCTGATACATTTTTTTTCCACAGAATCCTGAAAGGTAAATGACTACTACTGTTCATCAGATCCTGAGGTGCCATCTTAACACCTTCTATCTTTTTTATCTGGCTCTGCCACTCCTATTATTCCCCATCACATAAAGAAATCTCCACAGGTCTTATGACACTTTCCCATGTCCTACTCTTTCCTCCTGCCTCCACTGAAGACCATTAATTCAACCCCTCACTTGTTGCAGTATCCTTTGTATACCACAGCTGCCTGTGAGAGCTGCAGCAGAAAAAGTCTGGAATAACTGTTATTACAGATTTGCCCCAGCTCCTGCTCTATCCAGCGTTCAACAGGCAGTTCTTTTACACACTACTGAACTTCATAATTCCATCAGCCAGATTAATTAACACTGTAAAACCAATGGCTGTTTCCATTCTTTAGATTGTGTTTAAGCATTAAGATAGCTATATTATTTCTCTTCCTTTCGTTGCAGTCCCTTTTGGAAAGAAGCAGAAAGCTGCTCAGTTAAAGAATGAACCATTATCTGCATTCAGTTGCTGTAAACAAATCAGTTTAAGCCTTGTGCTTTGTGTTTGCTGCTCATATTTCATCAGTGTTCAGGTGTAAGAGAACCTCTTTTAAAGTTATTGACATATAATGCATATGTATTCCCTCTTCACCTACTATCCCTGGAGAATATTTGTTCATTTCTTCTCTCTGGAAAAGTCATCATTTACTTTTCTGTAACTTGGAAAGCATATGCAGCTCTGAAAGATGCAAAGGAAGAAGATGCACCTCTGTTTTCAACCTCCTTGAAGGCAAGTATCCTGAATTATGATGCGTTCAGTTATTAAACACATTAAATTAACTCCTTCTGCTTTGATCATCTGCCAAAATTTAATGAGATGAGAACCAGACCCAATAGATAAAGTGGGAGATTAAAAAAAAATTCTACACCTCAGTTCTCTCAAATTAATACAGTTCATTCTGGTAGCCCTAGTACAGTATTATAAAAAACTTACAAAAATCCATTCCATTGAAATGTATTTCTGAGTGGATTTTAAACAATTCTCAAGTGCACTCCTTTAAGTATAAATGAAGCATCATTAAAGACTAGAAATACTTACATGCAAGAAAGAACAGTTTTTTTGGGGGGCGGGGAATCTTGTATCATGAAAAATATTCACTCTGGCTTTTCCTAACCCAGCTGAACACTAATCATTCAGCATGCTGTAGTCAAATTTTCCTACGCAATTAAATTAGTTTTTCATTAGTAATTCTGGAAGCCATTGTAGAATCTCCCTACATTTTCCACTGTATTGCATATACCAAAGTGTATTCTTTACTTGAGCCTATCATAGAACATTAAGCAATGTTCAGCACTATGAATTAACCTTACATCCCCAAGATTCATTTTTATGTTTGTTTTTAGTTATTTTATGTGGGTGGAATACAAAGATATTTGGTGGAAATACACAAGTTATCAATCTAACCTTATTCCTGGTAGGTCATTGAGAAGGTGGTTTATGCATCTTTTTATGGTGATATTTATATACTACTCAAGTAGTATTTTACTGTATGTGACCCCAGTTCTGACCACAGCAAAAGACTGTGCAAGAAGTCTCCCCTCAATTTACGTAGTTTTCTTCTGCAGTAGTGATTCTATTCCATGTTCTAGCCTTCTTTCAGCCTTCCCTGAAGTCTTGACTTAGTTTAGTTTTCGCTATTTTGGACCTAGTTAATATCCCAGCCATCTTAATGAAGAGCAGTGAATTGCTCTTCATCTGCGTTGAGTGACATTTTACTTATTTATCTACTGCAAAGAAAGGGAGGTGGCACAGTGAATTCAACCCTTACACCTGACACGACACTAAAACGTCTCAGTAAATTACTTCAGATCTCTAAACACAGGTATTTCTTTTCCATGCGAAACTACAAGGACAGAGACAGCAGCAGTAGAAAAGCCAGCATGAGAGAGGATACAAACACTGGAGATGATACAGTACAGCCAGGTAGGAAGGCTAACACAGCAACTGCCATAACCATACCAATCAAAAATCTACACCCTGACACTGGGACATCAAAAAAGCTCATAAAGAAGGAGAATGGAGCAGGGGGAGGATCTACATATATTGCATATGGATGAAGATGCCACAGAATTTAACATTTTCTTTCAAAAGTGAGCCTGGAAACAGAGTAAAAAAATGATCTCCAGTTATTGCAGGAACAGAACTGCTCAGAACTCGTATTTTTGCCCTGTAGTTTTTATGTATCAGCAGCTCGCTTTACTTATCAGAATTATACACCAGTATCTAATTTGGAGTGGAACTTTACTTAGCCTAAGCTAAACACTAATTAAATACATATTACTCTATTGTTAGCCAGTCCGCTGCCCAGCACATTCAGCAATTGTAACCAAGAGAGCTGTGCTTCTTCTTGATTTAAAGAGACAAGGCCTCTACTTCTTTTAAGTGCAGTCCTCATCACAAATCAACTGTATCTTGGTCTTTTCCACAGCAGCTAGAACACATGCTAACTAAAGCTACCCACTGAAGCCACTTGCAAGTTGTAGCCAGAGGAAAAAAAAATACAGCTTTATAAAAAACCCCACATAACTTTGTACACAGACCACAGTTTCTACACAATACATCAGTCTGGGTACTGATCCTGTTCCTTACAACCACAGGAGCATCATAAAGAACTTAAAGTATACAGCAGGTCCAACCTGGGATTATTGTAACTGGAACTGCTGAGTACACAAGAGAAAGAATTATGAAGTTCAGATGTAGAAATATATTTAAATTTAGTGATTGTACTTTGGCTCTTGGTAGGTTTTAAAGTATACTCAAATTTTTTTTGGCACATATGATTGGAAAAGAAAACACAAAATACTATTAAAAGAGTCAGATAAGGACTCTATGTGCATTTTCCGTACCATTTTATAGTTCTCTTAATATTGTATCTTTCAGTGCAGAGAAAACAGAGTAAAAAGATCGTCAAATTTGTTGTTATAAAAGGGACCAACAATGGTACATAAAATATTCTATCACGTGGTACTTAAAAGTTTTCTTTCCTCTAATTTACCGTAATAGAAAAGACTATTTATGCTCTCAGTTATTTACACAAGCATAGCTTCTGTTAGTGTCCAGGAGAGTCACAAAGGCAAGAACTAATCTGTCAGAACAAAAATAATCCTTCATGTAGAAAACAATAAATAAATAGTTTACCAAGTTCTACCAGATTGGGGGCAGGAGGGGAAGTCTTGTTTGTTTTTTGGGTTTTTTTTAACCAGTAATATTAACTACAGATTAGGATTCTTGAGACAGTTTTCTACATCATAGGACAGTGTTCGTATAACATAGTGCTTAAGTAATATTTTGTAATATAACCATAATTTCCGTTGCCTGAAAACCTCCCTTTTAATTCTAATGAGGACAAATAAAACAACCTGTACATAAGTTTTCTTTACACTTGGTTACTGTCCACTTCATTATCATGGTTAAAACAGAAGACACAGAAGGCAGAAACTCTCCTTGAGGTGGGTAGCATCCTTAAGTATGGTACATGGTAAGTCTCATTTGAAATAACTGGTATATTACTTTTTGCAAAAGAGAATTTTATAAGACAAAGCACACAAAAAGCATAAGGAAAACAAACGACTCTGTCTTCTAGCAGCTTAAACATTCAGGTCTTTTTATCTTACAATCAATCACTGGCTTTCATATTTTCCACGCAAACAGTCTACGTAATAGTTTGTTTTATGAAACACACCATCATAGACCTTTCCCTCAAACAGAATGGCCACAGCTGTATTTCCTCAGGAGCAAGATCTTGTTTGTGTTTAAGAAGTGTAATAATTGGGCCTGCAGAGGATTTAGGAGGAGCGTCATTTGATTATGGGATTCTGCTAGGGCCTAAACAACACTGGAACTGCTTTCTGTTAGAGCCATCTAAACTAATAAAGAAGGCATCTAAATACTTTAAAATTACCCTGAACCATGGCATCAATAAATGTAGAATTTCTGAATAACAATTTTGGACTAAAATGCCTAAACCAGTACCTAAATCCTTTACTAGCTCTAGCTTTCAATCTCACCCATTGCCAACGAAATTTAGATTAAGTCAGTCAAACTCTGAAGAGCTGAATAAATACCTTTAAGAATAAAGACTCAGGCTACTTTTTAATAAGCAATAAATATGCAGTAGAATAAATATAATATACTCCTTTTCCAATATTAAAGATATTCCTATCCTCTTCATCATTTCACTGACTTCATTGGTCTGGCTGGGTCTGATCATTTTTAAGTGGAAAGATTTATTTCATTCATTCATCTTTTTATCAACACAGGTTTGATTTAAAAACAATCAAAACCAGAAAAACGGTGCATGTGGAAGGGTAAGTTTACATATGACAAATGGTGTTTTTATTAATTTCTTTATGATGCTGCAAGATAAATTACTTGGGTTCATTATTGCATATACCAGTTTAATTCAGTTTCATGCATCATTTAGACCACATCTTCCCTTTGCAAGATTGTAAATGGGAACGTATTTACTTGCACAGTAGGAATATATATATATATATATATATATATATATATATATACTCAGTCTGAAACAGTGTGGCCAGGCCCTTCAGACAATGCATAGAGCCAGAAATGCATTAGAAACTTTCCCAAAAGGAAATTCCACCATTTCAAAGTTATACTTGTCCTAGTTAATGTGTGTCATCATTATCTTTCCTGAGTAGTCTCTGCAGATTTAGTAAAGACAATGATGTGTATCCTCTGTCATTATTCCTTCTCTATTTATAGAATAGTTTTGACAGAATTTATAAGAAAGGTCAAATTATGTCCCCAAACGGAGTCCAAGAAATTTTCATGATCTTTGTTCATATATACAGTGGAGAAGGTTTAGGACTCAAATATTTTTTTTCACCTTGATGACAGTATAAGTTGCAAGAGCAATGGAAAAGACAAGAGCAGCAGCACTTGAGAAAACATAAATATTCCTGAATCTGCCTCAGACTCACAGGTTGGATAATTTTCACTTTGATTCTCGTAATATCTTACTTCATCTTCTTGCTCCTGCTGAGGTTAGCAGAGCATAAAATAAACCCAGCTCAACAAACGGACGCACAAAAGCGTGATTCCTTTATATTCAAAGGTGTTACTGGGCGAAGTTAACGTTCAATCTCAAAAACATGTCTGATGTTCATCTGCTGAGGGTTTCATTTATGTTGTCATAGTTCAGCTTCAAAATGCCACACCAAAAATACTTACTCTTGACTTACTCATTTTGTAGAGTAGTGCTGCTGAAGAAGAAAAACCGAATTTAAATTAAGTAAAAGGTGAAATTGCTTCCATTCACTAGACAAAATAAATTACATGAAAGGAAAGGTCACAGATCAAACTCTCAAACTCTACAGATTAAATTTACCAGGGAAGAAAACCGTCCTTGGAAGGATATGTTATTGATGGCCAACATGGACCAGATCTTCAAAAAATTCTTGTGAGACCTCAAAAAAACAAATTCTTAAAATATGAGGTCACACTTTTCCTGTCTTATAAGGACCATCTAACGATTCTTGGTAAAGAAATAATCTGCTATTAATAAATTGCTTTCAGAATAAGATATTCTGGAATTTTACCTCTGGTTTCGAGTGAAATATTAATTCTCAATTCAATTTCTAAGAATGCACAAACTGTGCTCAAAGAAGAAAATTCAGGATGATTGTAAGAAAGAAAATGTCCTCCTGATCAGGTCTAGTCTAGGCTCCCAAAGGAAACAGACAAAAACTTTATCTTTTTTTCTGTTTAAAACTAGCCTAATAAAACAACAGTAGGAAACAAGTCCACAGCTACTCAGGTAACCTCGTGCAACTTCTTCATCAGTAAAAAAGTAAACTGTCCATTAATAAATGTTGTACTTCCTTGTGTAGCCCAACAGACAGACAAAACATCAAAAAATTATTAAACTAGACACTGCCATCAGTCATTATGTAAAGTTATTGAGAATGAGTTAGTTATCTTCTATGAAAGGAATAGAAATAATGCAGTGAAAATTAAGGCAGACAACAAAGCTATTAAACACTATAAAAGAACTCAATAAAGAAGGAAGTTCACAGTATCACAGTATCACAAGGTTGGAAAAGACCTCTGAGATCATCTAGACCAACCTATGACCCAACACTAGCACCTACTTGTTAAACCATGGCACTAAGCGCCTCATCCAATGTCTTTTTAAACACTTCCAGGGACGATGACTCCACCACCTCCCTGGGCAGTGCATTCCAATGGCCAATCACTCTTTCAGTGAATTTTTTTTTCCTAATATCAAGCCTAAACCTCTCCTGATGAAGCTTGAGACCATGTCCTCTTGTTCTGTCACTGGTGGCCTGAGAGAAGAGACCAACCCCTGCCTGCCTACAACCTCCTTTTAGGTAGTTGTAGAGAGCAATGAGGTCTCCCCTGAGCCACCTCTTCTCCAGGCTAAACAACCCCAGCTCACTCAGTCGCTCTTCATAGGGCTTGTGCTCCAGCCCCTTCACCATCTTCATTGCTCTCCTCTGGACACACTCCAGCATCTCAACATCTCTCTTAAACTGAGGGGCCCAGAACTGACACAGTACTCAAGGTGCGGCCTGGCCAGTGCCGAGTATAAGAGGATGATAACTTCTTTAGTCCTGCTGACCACACCGTTCCTGATGCAAGTTCATTAAAATATGGCACTACAACAAACTAAGAACTGATCTCGACAGTGATGTTTATATTTTTATTTTATTCTTTTCAAGAGCTTCTCTGAGGAAACAGTGTCTTTCCAAAATTTTCAAGCTTTCCAGGTACTGTTTCAGCTTCTAGTCCCTTATTCTTTTTACTGTGGTTGTTCTTTGTTTCTGAGTTCTCCTCAGCTCAGGTTAGTCCAATAATTTGTATTGACTGAGACTACACTTTAGATCTCAGAGCAGTTTCAAGCAATCAAAAACATAGGAACAGAGATCAGGAAGAAAAGGCCAAGGTATTTTCTACTGCTTCATCTCCACCCCCACCATTCCTAGATTACCATGTATGAGACGCAGGCTAAAAAGAATAACTTATTCAGCATTTTTATCATAAAACGTGTTCTTCAGCAGAAGCTGCCTATAGCTGTATTGTCCCAAATGAAAATAACAAGAGAGACCAAAGGAATCACCAATTTGCCACTAACACAGAAGCTAGGAATTTGTTCAGTGCTTTGGCAGTCACAGGGAAGAGTGTTAGAGCCCAAACTGTGGAATCACATACAATCATATGTTGTTATGACTTCTGAATATGAGTATTTTAGATGCCCTTAATACAGAGTATTAATGGGTTTTTTTCACTGTATTAACAAGTGAGATTTCTTTTGGTCCCTTTTTCACAATTATGTCAAAACCCCCCACCTGTTCTCTCCTGTCTTCCTTATCCTCAGATATTTTGCACGGTGGTGCAACAGCTGTCAGATTTGGAGAATTAGGATGAAAGATGCCAAAAATCTAACACTACCAGGAGACCCACCTCCTGGAAAGGACATCGTGCTTCACAGCATGGAGTACAGTGACTCCTGCCGGATGCCATATGCCTTGGATTCCACAGTTAGACAAGTTTCTCAGGGATATGATTTAATACTGGACAGGTATGGCTGGACTCAATGATCTCGAAGGTCTTTTCCAATCAGGCAGTCCTATGATTCTATATTTATAAACAAATATTTTAAACATATACACTCTCTTCTTGAAAAATATAATACTACTAAAGACGAATGTCAACAATCAATGTTTCAGTAGTGAGCAGCAGATGAAACAGATGTCAATGCTTACTTATTCTTCAGAGAAAAAAATACAATAGATTTATGTAGCAACACTTGCAACATACTCAAATATTTATGTTTAATGTTTTGCTTACTTGAGTTTTACAGAAGGATATTATACAACTAATATAACGGTTTAAATAACCTTTGGGTTTTCAATTCCATAAAAACTCATTCTGTCTCTCTATTTATAAATTACACAAATTTATGATGAATCCATGGGACAACAAGCTTTTCGGGTCACTCCACTCATAATTACAACTAATTAAAATGTGCCAAAGAAAGGATAGAAATTTATCACTGCTCATTAAACCTGTAAAGACTGTGTTAATTAGATGTCAGACTCAGTAAGTCACATAAATGTTTGCTGGCAGTCTAAATTTAGTGCAAAAATAAACACATTTATAGCCACTGCTGCAAGAAAGAAGATAGGTTCTGTTGAATTAGAAAGGTTAAAAACTTTCTGTACTACAAATCCAATTCTTTACCTATATACTTTTTATATTGAAAATAGTGTGCAAGAATTGTGTGTTGCTAATTTTTCCCCCTAAACTTACATTCCCATTTGATGAAAGAACTGCACCATTCAGTAGTGGCAGAGGTAGAGCTTCATGCACTCCAGCTGGTCACTGACATGAAGACCGACACTCCCTTCTTGTCTCCTCTGCCTGCCCTTCTCAAAGAACCTATATTCCTTCATCCCAGCACTCCAGTCATAGGGTCCATCCCACCATGTCTCCATGATTCCAATGAGATCACAACCCTGCCGGTGTGTGCAAGTCTCTAAATGCCTCTATGCAAATACACTTAGCATGAGAAATAAACAAGAGGATTTAAGTTGTACTCCAATGAAGCTGACTGGCTGGAAATCCTTTGTATTGCTCTTCGGGTACTCTCCTGATGGCCTGTGATCCTTCTTCAGTCTCTGGGCATCTGTTGCTGGAAGTACAATCAAACTGGTAGAAGTGGGATGGACTAAGGTTCCCTTTGCCTGGCAACTTTAGTTTAAAGTTTTCAGCAGGCTGGCAAGTTTATGACCAAAGATGCTCTTCCCCTTCTCTGACAGAGATGCAGCCGCCAGTAGACCAGGTTTCTCAAACTAAGTCCCAAGGTCTAAGTAGCCAAACCCTTGAGCTGTGGTACCTGTCCTGTAACGATTTGTTGATTTGCCAGACTCAACTGACCATTTCAAACCCCATCTCTTTGACCAGGAGGATTTATGAAAAAACTACTTGTGTTCCAGAGTCTCTTACTATCAGTCCCAGAGTGTGTAAACCTTCTTCATACCACTTAGACCGCTCCTGGCTATATCACTGGTGCCCGCATGAAACAGCAGCAGTGGATAGTAGCCAGTGGGCTGTACCAAAGGTGGTACTCCCTTGATGACATTCCTAATACAAGCCCCCAGTAAGCAGCACACCTCTCTAGAAAGTGTGTAGGATTGGCAAATGGGTGCCTCTGTACCTCTCAGAAGGGGGTTTCCTACTACTGTCATCCATTGTCTTTTCTTAGTTCCATTGCTTGTTATCCATGGAGCAGTTTGGGCTGTCTTACTCTGCTCCAGTGTCTCTCCTGATGTGGTGAATGTTTCGTCTTTAGTATACAAAGTGATAAAGTCCTTCTGCAAGGGCAACTTGGGCTTCAGGGGATGCCTCTTCCTTCTGCTAATCCTTGTCCTAGCAATTTTTCATTTTTCATTATTGGCCCCCCTCCCTTCTGTCTGTGCTAATGGGGGAGTTCTTGAATGTTTGGCTGTGGGTCCACTGCAGATTGCCCCTGAAACCAGCTACTTAGTTTCTTCTCAGCAACCTTGATGCTGCACAGCCTTCTCACTGCCTACTGCAGCTCAGCCACCTGCTGCAGGAGGTCCTCCACCTGAGCACACCATTTGCAGGCAGCTCTGTTGTCTGCCCCTGCTCCAGGATAAAAGTTTAGGCATTCTGGCAGTCTGAAGTCTGACATCTGACAATAATTAGAAATATCGTTTGCTCTTTGCATACATCTATCCTACACTTGCTCCAAATTCCACATACTGGGTTATTTACAAAGAAGACACCAGCTACCTTTTTATCCAGTGCAAAGGTTATGATTGTGACAATTCAGTATATTACTGGGGATCAGCCTAAAGGACTACTACACTGTCCTTATTTTTAAAAAATCTGTATGAAAACTTTATATGAAATCCAAAGAGACAGACAAACCCCAAGGCACACATAACTGAGTGACTTTCTTCTCGCTAGTCTGATAAAATATACACTGGGTTCTCTTGCTTACAAATATATTCCTTTATTTACCATCTTCAATTACTTTAACTTGCGTCAGAAGAAACTGTTAATGTAATCAATTAATAGACTTAGAAAGCAACATTCTATTTCGAAAACATCCAGCAGAAATGCCTCATTTAGCATGCAAGGAGAAACAAGTAACAACAATCTAGGCAGCTGTATTAGCCCCCTCTATTGTAGGACCTGCCACAGTCACTTTTGTTTTAGTTTGTTTGGGCAAGCAGGTAGTTGTTTGTTAAGTTGCTGTTTTTGTTTGTTAAGTGCGTTCATTGGAATTTCTTCTGTATTCTGGCTAAGCGTGCAATATTTACTCTAAAAACATTGTTCCCCTCCTGAGAGCAGCCAATTTAGTCACCTCCTTCCTCCCCAAACTCCCCATCCAAACAGAAAAATCCAGAACACTGTGAGTTACTTGGAACAACAAACAATTGCCATTTAAAACAAAAATTTACGTATAAAACTGTGAAGTAACGGTGTTATCAGGTTTAAGTAACGCATCTTTTCTGTCCTCCCCTCCATCAAAATGCAGTGTTCTTTCTTTACTTATTTATTCCTATTCTTTCCTCACTCATTTAAACCAATCTGTGACCCACAACTCCTCTACTAAATCTGTGCTGCGACAGATGCTTTTTTTGAGTTGATTTTAGCTGATTGGTTGTGAGCGGCAAAGCACCCACAGATGTCAGCTGCTGTTCTATCAGGCTCACTAAGACAATCAGATAAACTTGGAACAGGCAGTGAAAATTACTCCAAGAGTATGTTTAGAACAAGGCTAGAAATAGTACAAAACTATTACTTTCAATGTGAACGCATGAGGTTCCATCACAAAAGCAACAAAATCATATCACCACTTATACAGACAGACATTCTGTCTGTCATGGTTTCAGGATTATTAAATTGAATGGCCATTTATACCAATAACTGAACCTCATTAACATTGCTACACTGTGAAAGTCAATGAAAGTAGCCCTTGCTTTAACAATCACAACTCAGAGCTCATAAAAGCTGATAATTTGTTAGCCAGGGATACTTTCCAGCACTTCACTCTGCAGAGACACTGAGGAAGATACAGGTGATTTCTCACGGAGTTTGCTCTCAAATGCCATTTGCGTTATGGAAATGAAAACCAGCAGTAATAATATTATTTCTGATGTTTTCTTCTATGCCTAAACCACACAGAACTTTCAAGTCCATGTAAAGGTATAACATCATCATCATCATTATTGTGATTATTATTATTATTATTGTAGAACTCATTCTATACCAACTGATGCTGAAGTATTGCAGGTATCATAACCAGATAAAGTGTGTGCGCCTTGTAAAAATTTACCACAGTAGCAGCAATAGTACATGCCATCCTGGCCAACATAAGCACCAGAAAACAACAAAGATAGATGTGCTGTAAGAGCAGAATAAAATGCCAGTGTCCACACATGCACTTTCTTCCAGAAAAGCTAGACTCAAAAATAATAAATAATGAAAATACCTATGAACTGTATTATATTTAAATTGTTTTAAAATCTGTGATATATTCCTATATTTTAAAGTGGTTTATAAAATTATATGTAGTGAGCTAAATAAAAGATGATGTGGTTCTGCACATGTATCAACCACTATAACTATGAGATTAATTCAATGAACAAATAAATGTAACTAAAATCAAGCTCTGCTCCCACGAAACAAGAAATATGTAGATGTTGCTTCAAACCTTAAAACTTTTTATAACAGTACATTTTATTTCTTTTGGTTTTGTAAAACTGAACCAATAAATCTATTTGTTTTTTCAGTACTGTGTGTATAAACCTTTGTCTCACCAAGTAAGAAAAAATAAGTTTTCATTATCTCATGAGATTACTTGAAGTTTAGAAAGTGATTTTTCGTTATCATGTCCCCAAGTTGAAATATTTAAGTACAAAGGCATTTTTAGTTGATAGTTACTCATATGCTTCAACTAACACAACTTTATAGATTATAAAAAAAAAACCAAAAACCCCACACACTACAGGAAGTCATTGTGGCTGTATATAGAAAATATACATGATATATGCAGATAGAGTTACGATGCTGTGTATATCCTTCTACAACTGACACGTTGGAAAGTTCCAGCAGAACTTCTGGACTCAGTCTGTGCCTGAATCAGGTTTCTTTACCCTGGGGCTCAGTTCAGATGCCTACACATGAACCCAGTGTCAACTGAGGTGTTAAAGATTATTCTGTCTGCTTTCTCACTGCCTTTTCCATAAAATTATGGGCCACTCATATTCCAGTATATTCACCCATATTCAAATATTCCAGTCCTATGCAGATGTTTCTGGAGCTATGAAGAGAGGTTCCAACCAAATTTTGTCTGGAAATTATGGCCACATAGTCTGTAGAGAGTATGCAGTACTGCATGGAAGCACAGTCTGCTTTGTTGTTTTTTAAAATGCTTTTTAAAATAATCCACATTATGAAACATGGCTTTACTAGACATGGCCATAATATATAGCATTTCCAGGTAAGCTATATCCTGGCTGGTACCATAAAGTCTATTAAAGTTATCAGATATACTGAAATCCCAGACAAATACAAATCTTTCAAGTACCTCAGAACAACATTTCTGGGGAGAATGAAGAAAGAACATTCACAAAAAATCGCATAACACAGCCCAGAGAAATGGAGTGGGAAGCCATTTTATGCAGATATGTTTTTCCAGGCCCCTGACAGAGCTAGAAAAACACAACTGTTCTGAAGCTTCTTCCTAAACCACATCTTTTCTAGAAATAGATTCTTTAAGTTGAAGAGATAAAGCTTTATCTCACTGAAATAGAGATGCTCATGCTCAAGACTACCATCAAATACAAAATGCTATTCTGCACTGAAGGTTAGAAAGCCCCTGTAAGAAAGATGAAGACTGCAGATATTTACTAGAGGACAAGAAGCAGAAATAAGTTTTCACATCATGGTTCTGAGACCTATTTGGTTCTGTCTGACACAGCCTCACACTGTCACAAAATGTTCTGCCTTTATTACCTTGTTCTGCTTATGAAGTAGATATAAATAGGAAGCCTAGAAAACATAAAAAACTAATCAGACACTATATTATTACCCATACCTGTTTTACACTGCATACAACTGTAGCTAGTGTTCCTGTCTTTCACTTAAAAGAGAAAAATATGCCAAGACCTACGCAATTCTAAAGCTACACTCTTTGTCATTTGTGGTAAACTAAGGACAATAAATATTTATACATACTTGAAAGCTATTCAGTTTTTTGAGTATCCTGCAGTACAATCTCACTTTGCAACTGAATAATGGAGTGTAAATATTTAACAAATATTTCAAATGAGTAAAGAAGTCTGGGAATATATTGCTTGTATTTCCTAAGAAAAAGAGGTCAAATTTAAATGGTTGATTTTTTTTCTACTATGTACAACTTTCACATATATTTCTACTTCTCTACTAATAGCTCAAAATAACAATGCTTCTTATTTTTTAAGTTATATGGTTGTTGCTTCCCATCATCATGGTCTTTGAATACAAAAAGTGATTTAGCAAAACAATTAGTATTAAATGCTACACTGTTAAAGCCAAGTCATAAAATACACAGCTATAGAATTTCATAAAATACACATTTCTGTAAAATTCTGAACTCCATTCAGCTTTTTGTTTAAACTGTTAGTGTATGTAACATGCTTTCACAATCAAGTGGACTGAAAATATTTCATTATTATATAAGAGAACATTGACTAATTTTTCTCTAAACCACTTCAAAAGCTGTATTGAGAGTATTCTACAAGAGTTAGGGATCATCACTGACAATTGTTCAATTACTTGAAGCCTATGATACAAAAATATCCTTTGAAAAATCCTACCTAGCCAAGATTAGAGGTATGTAAAACCAAAAAGCTTGTTGTGTTTTCAACATGCAACAAAAACTGAGATAAATATTCTATTTCTGAACCAAAGCTGAAGCAATAGTAGAACTCTGCGGTTTCTTCACTCTTAATAACTTTTTGTATGACTACTCATACCAGGAAAATATTAAAATTTAATACTGTGACTACAGTAACAAGCATCTAGATTAGCAAAAACTGCATTGAATGATTCAAATTATGCTAGCACGGTGAAAAAGGCTATTGTATACTTAATAGTAACAGAGAATATGCCTTTCTGCAGTACAGTTTTATTTTCCACATTTGGCAGTCTGCTTTGGTTTTATCACTAAGAAAACATATCTACACAAGTAAAGAGGTGTCATAATCTGTTTCTTAACAAAGGTATAATAAATCAGGCCCAAGATTAGTTTGATTGTTTTACAGATTATTTATCGCTTTTGCCGATTTATTAAAAAGTAATGAGAAATGTGAGACCCTGAAGAGCCTTTATACAATTTTTATTATGCATATTAAGTGGTTTGTCTTATCATACATTTAGAATGTAAGATCACTGCCCACAAGAGAATAAATTAAGCTCCTTTGTAAGGATGGCATTGTAAGTCAGTAGGAGAAAATATATCCATTGATTCAGCTGTATTTCAATATAAATCCTCATACCTATATGGATAAGAACAAATCCATGTCATCAGCCAAAATACACAAGTAACCCAAACACCATTACCATAAAAGTGTAAAAAAAAGTTAGGCAAATGGCATCTTTAACTTTGCATTTTATTTTCCATGCCTCGTTTAGAGCCAAGCTTTTCAGATACAAGTCCTTGGGAAGACCAAGACACTGAGCAGGTGGAAAGTTGGAATTCAGGTGAACAACTCAGTGACCAGAAAAAGGACAAGATTTTCTCCATGAACCTGAAAGCCTGAATGGCTCACATTTTGGATAAAAATTTCATGCATGCATAACTCAGCTATGGTAGATTTGGGTCATACACATAGTCTTTTTCTTTATTTCTTTAAGTGGAACCTTTGAATGCTTTGGTTTAAAACCAATAACACTATGCTATTTTAAATTGCTCTCAGAAAGATAAGAGGATGTTTGGCTTAAACCACCAGTGAATTGGCTATTTTCCAATGTTTCCAAACCTGCTTATGTATATACAGACAAAATGATATTTTGGTGGATTGTTATTCAAGCTTCTCAAACAAAGCTGCTAACAAAGATCAAATGTCAAACCCAAATAATGTACATGTTCTGTGACTTTACAGAACAATTTACCTTCATTTCTGAATGCATCGCCTTCCAAAAGAAATAAAAAAACCCCTACCGTCCAACTCTTCAATGAATTAAGAAATGCAGACTATTTCCATCAGTAGCAATTAAGCCTGACCTTGATTAAATGATGTTATTCCCAGAACAGATACTGCTGACTTGCATCCTTATAGGATAACTGTGAAGATAAACCAACTTCATTACAGAGAAAAATCTGTGTAATGACATTGCTTGCTATTGCAGGTGTACACTTAACAGGACAGGTGGGCAACAATCCCATAAAAATATAATTTATGCTTTCACTAAGAAAATGAAAAATTTTCATTTCTTCTAGCATTAGTTTGAAGATACAAGTCTCACCATGCCAAGCAGACAACTAAGCAGCCACCATTTATCTTAATTAAAGTTTATCTTAATCAAGGTACTGTCTGTGAAATGTAGTGCTACTTAAAACTAAGATTCTTAGCATAGTTGCACGGTTCCCAGAGGGAACATCTATCAAGAACAGATGTATAACTACAACTTAGTCCTGCTAAAAAGATAAAGAAAGAAAACAACGCAAAGCAGCAAGTAATGAAAGCAAACATAGCTAGCCCTTTATCTGTTGCTTAAATAATTTGAAGACCAACTACAATAGATTGCAAAGTAAATTTTTTCCTTGGTAATATACTATCTACATATTGTATATTTTCTTCAAAAGCAAATGCCTTTCCCAAATTAGTATTACTAATTAAAATGGAATTATTACTTCAAAATAAAGATCAGAATTTGAACCATGATGAAAATATTGGTATAACTAGCATTTTTAAATTATTTTGCAAAGTTTCTTTGACATTCATGTGGACTTATTCTGTAGAGAAAAACCTTCCCCTACATTCAAGTAAGTAGGAAGTGATGTCATACTGGAACAGACCATATTTCACGTACTTTTAGAAAGCTCACTCTTTCATCTGCTCCATTTTGAATCTATGAATCATCAATCTCTATCTTCAGGATTTATGAATCTTGTCCTAACAAAATCTTTTATATGACCAGTTGACACTTTTTTTCAGAAGGATGAAACCCAGCAGCTTTATTTATTCAAGAATCTTTTCTGAATATCAGCTGCATATTAAGGTAGCAATAGGCAAGGCAAAATTATTATTTCCTTTTCTAACTTTTAAATTATAATTTTGCCTTCATTCCAGAAACCAATTTAAACTAGGATACAGCTGTAAATACACCCTTTTCAATGAACCTGATAGTTCAGCCCATAGAGAAGTGCCCTTCTTGGCTGCACGTGTAATCATTAAAGGAATACAACGGCTACAGTGAGTATAAAATGTACATTTTTGAGTACTATTCCTTTAAGTACGTTACCTTTCCAAATTTGGGCAAAATAAAAAAGTGATGTCAGAAAAGCATTTTTCCTAGGGACAGTAATAGTTGGTAGTTCACCAGTGAAGACTGATTCTCAAAGTTCAAAATAAAATAAGGAGGAGAAGGAGGAAACTAAATCAAGTAAACTTCCACAAAGGTTAAAGCTCTAAAAGAAAATGAGATAATCAGCTCAACACTGTGTATTTGTAAGCAGTGGATGTCAAGAGAAAGATGACAGTTAAGAACCACCTGCATCTCCAATAGAACATTTGGGTGCTCTCAGTGGGTTTTAAATTTTCCATTAAGAACTGGAAGTCGATCATTACAACAACGTAAGCAGCATCGCATACTCTGCAAAGGTGAAGGTGCAGAAATGAAAGGGAACTGATTAAAATGTGTATATCACTTTCCATAAATAACAAATACAAAGACAGCAACAGTCCTGGCATTTAGAGAAGATGCAGTCTTGCATTTGGGTAAGACTAGCATGAAAGGCTAGTAAGACCTAATATAGCTCATATTGTGGAATACAAAGATGGATTAAAATCAATTTATGCAGCTATATCTGTTGGAATCAGAAGTGTAAGCTTGTTCTGAAGACTGGCCTGTGGTTTCCTGTCAATACTAGAGTTGTGTTCCTTGTCTGTGGCTACAATAAGAGGCAAAGAATAATCAACCCTAAGTTAGTTTACTTTCTTTCCCAAACTGTCCCTCTTTGAACTATGCACGGCTGAATTTACATTTAAAGTTTTTTGTATTTACTCGGATTTGGCCCCTGATTTCCAGAAAGCAGCTAATGGAGACGCTGTAATGATCACTTCAGCAATTTACAAGAAGTTCCAGTCAGTATTATTTCCCATTGCTTCCAGCACAGACACACTGCTGCAGATATTAAACCAGCTCAGTACTAATTTGAAAGCAGCTAAGGAAAATTTCAAAACCAGTCATATTCCTGTACTACTTTTTTTTTCTTTCATTTGGACTTCACAGACACAGTAGTGAAACTAATGCCTCCCATTGAATCAGCTGCTGTTTTAAAGCTTTGGAAAGAAAAGACAGAAAGCAGAGCAGCCACTGCCAATTAAGGACCAGAAGAGAGGTATCAGTGGTCATCCTACAGAACCTGAAAAACTAATACAAGTATTACCGTTTCCTGGGCTTTTATTTCAAGAAGGAAACAGAAAGACCGAGAGGACTGCATATATCAGGATAAATGTCTGTGCTGTACTAACCTGTGACCAGAGATTTTTTTCTGTGGGTCTACGTAATGATAGCAGAGGAGTTTTTTTAATATATTTTAAGAATCCTGAAAATGACAGAAATTACATTGCTACTAATCATAACAAAATTAGTCAAATGAAAGAGGTGAAAAGAGGTTATATTTTATTACTGATTTATGCAGCAGAACCTAAATTCACAGAATTAAGAGTTTTAACATGAAAGTCATGTCAGCAAATTAATAATATATTATATTGTGGTGAAATTGTCAGCAAGCCTTCTGAATTACCTGTGCCAAGGATGATCTGGAACTACATTATATATTACAGGTTTTCGGCACGCTTAGTTGACTCACACACTAAAAGACATACCACCGCCCTTCCTCCATGAATTCTTAAAGGTTATTGTGTCCAATCAAAATATTCATTCAGAATTTAACTACATGTAGTAATGGTAGCCATTTAAAATTAACTATATTCTTTAACCTTAAAAAAAAAATTACTTCAAGCTAGCCAAGTAGTTTAATTATCTCATCACACTAGAGTGAGGCAGTGAGTCTGTGGATGTAACTCAGTAGTCCTGAGGCTTGTCATGGATTTGCCACAGGAAAAGGCATACTTGGTGTTCAGCCCTGTAATGTGCATATAATTTTTACAGAAGCGATGGTAAAATGTAAATAAAAGAGTTTACAAGTTAAGTGATTTG
This sequence comes from Tapera naevia, assembly GCA_033556795.1. NCBI lineage: Eukaryota > Metazoa > Chordata > Aves > Cuculiformes > Neomorphidae > Tapera > Tapera naevia. The sequence goes on along the minus strand of JAUMJJ010000172.1, from coordinate 6,097,899 downwards.
TAATTCTTCTGAGGTCCACATAAATATTAAAATAGAGCCAGATTTCAGCTTTTTTAGTGTTTTTCAGCACAGTAATAGGTCAACAACTTTCCCTACAGAGGAGAATATCCTGTCTGTTATTCAGTCTGACTCTTATTACATCATCAGTATCACTGAACCTTTACATGTAATCCATTGGTTGGCTAGGGGCTCATGAAGAGTGTAGAGAGCTGGAAGTGACACATTTTTTTTCATATTTAACAAAGGACTCACTATGCAGTAATAGCCAACACAATACAAATGATTATATATAAAAATAAGAGTTTATTGGGCATATTCAGCAAGTCCTAACCTTCTCTAGATTAACTTTACCCTGCAGTGAAAACTGCACCCATTGAACTATAGACTGGTCCTTCATCCTTGCCAGCCTAGATCAGAGGGGATAATCTGGAACGTTAAGTAGGATTTCACTTCAGTTTCTTAGCACTCCATCCTGTTCTGTTAATATAAAGTAGTTCTAAGGCAACAGCACACAAGCTGTTTCACTTTGCAAGGCAGAGACTGGTAAGTGGTAAAATATTATCCTTTCAGTGCAAACTGATTTGCTGGATTAAAGAGTACTGAAAGGAGTCAGCAATTTGCTGGAGTCTGCAATTCCTAGAATCTGTTTTTTTGCAATCAATCCATGGCTGACTGGAGAACAAAAGTGGCCCGATATCTTTCACACGCTTCCATACATGTAAATTTTTGTTCAAGCATCTATGCATATGGAAATACACAAATGTGAAAACAAGCAAAAATTCCAAAGTTGTCCAAAGGCAGAATTAAAAATTCAGTCTTCTCAGTACTAAAATTTAAATTTGATCATCAAAATCTGCAGTATCTACTCATTTTATTATCTCTTGTTAAAACATAGAGCACCCGGGCTTGCATGGCAGGTTCTCTTTCGGATAAAGCCGTAACTTATACCCTCACTTCCTCCTCAAATTTATTTTAATGGGTAGGGAGTCTCAAACTCCACCTCGATATTTTTCTCTATTTTTCCAGCAGCAGATATGAGCCACACAGAGCAGTAAATTCTAAACTTGTCTCCAAGTTCTGCCTTTCATTCACCAGCCTTCAGCAAATCCATTAATCCTTGCCCCTACTTCCCTTGTATCAAAAGCAGCCTTGGAATTGCTTGCCACAGAAAGGCTTTAATTAGATATCCTCTCTAAGTGCTAGAATCATTTTTTTTTTATTGTATAGAAAAGATGACATACTAGCTAGTGGTCAAAATTTAACTGTGCTCAAGCTTCAGTTGAAGCAGCATGAAAGCACTGTAGAGAAGCGCTGGTTGCGTTTCACAGGCACTTTTCTATAAAAACATGGAATACCTGGTGATGTGCAGGTGGCTTACAATTATCTGTTCCAAAGGCTAAAAACCATGACCCTATTTCTACAAAACAAAACAAGTAAACAGAAAAAAAGCAAATGAAAATTCAAATTATCTCCCTTCTGGCTTTTGAAAACTATTTATGTTAGAACGTACCTTGTTCTTGAACTCCAAAAAAATGTCCTGAGTGACTTTTGTCCAGTGTTATTTTATATTTTTAAATTTTTACACACAATATATTAAAGCTGAGCTTTCATTTAATGTATAATTGAATCACAAGGCTTTTTGTACAGCACCATTTCAGCACCACGACAACAAAATTTTTTTACATTAATATTGCCGGAATTTGTGTTGTAACAAGCCAAAGCAGATCTGTGTTGGTTTTAAAAACTTTATGTAAATGTTACAAAGTGTTTCAAAACCTGCTGGAGACATGACTGCAGTACCAAAATGCCCTGGGGGAAACGTGGCAATTGCAGACTTAGGCAGCTGCAGATTATAGATTTAGACTCAAATAGTGTGAAATGTGAAATAGTATTAAGGCACCTGTGACAACTCTGGCTACACTGGGGCAAATTTTACCAGAGATCTATGCACTGTGGTGGAGTTTCTTACGAACTCCCACTTCCATGAGTGTTTTCCATTTATATTAATACTCAAGAGACAGAAAGGCAGCAATGCCTTTGATTAAAGAAAATTGGGAGCCTAGGTGGATGAAAAACAAAAAGAATGCATCTGGAAATGGATCTGACAATCAATTATGCAATAAATGAAATGAAGATTAAAAATTCTATTAAAAAAATGCTCTACCTTAAAAATGCAGCAGAAAATGAGCATGGATCTATTATTATAATAGACCTTGAAATATTTAAATGATAGGTAGACATTACTGTGAATCATAATGCATTAAAAGGAAGCAAAAACATAAGCAGATGACAAAAAATGCAATTACAGCCAAAGGGCATGATAATATCTTTAAGATTTTTTTTAATACATTTCAAGAATCTTTAAAGTCTTTTCTTCCAAAATGAACAGTGAATTATTTAATCCTAATTATTAAAATGTACCTAAACTAACTTCTGTTTTGAAAGTTTCATGTTTGTGCATTAAGTAACAAATACTTGATCACTGAAAGCTAACACTCACTGAATTACTATATTCTGTGTTTCTGTCTATTAACTTCACTGAATACTGTGTTCCCTCCAGGAAGAATGAGAGGATGAGTTTGGTTTGTTTCCCCCTGAGGCAGTGGTAGGTACATTCCCCCGTGGAAGAGCCAAGATGAGATCCAGGGCTAAAAGTCTGACTGCCAGACTTCACAGCTCAAAGAAAGACAGTGTAGATTAGGACTACAGCTCCTAATCTTCCATTTCAATAGTGGTGAAACTTTTTCAATACCTGAATTACTATTTAGAATATTAACTTTTTTAAGTAGAGAGCAGGAAAACCTGTGTATTCTAAAGTAGCTTGAAAAGGTTAAAAGATGAAATCTTAATTTAAAGCACATGACCATTTGGAAAAAGAAAAATTAGGAAATCTTTAAGTCAATCTGAGTATAGTTTACTAATTATCTACAGTTTTTTCTTGAATGACTTAGATTCCTATTGGATATTGTAACAAGACAAATTTCCAAGCATTTCTTGGTACACACTTATAAATCTTTTTCGGTCATTTACAATAAATGGCTTAATGAATATATCAAAGCATAGAACATTTCTTTCAAAATAGAATCGTGTAGAGCCCATTGATAAGTAGTAAAAACTCCATTTATTACATATACTGATCCGATAGAAGGCCCAGACTGTCAGAAGATGGAGCTCCTTGAAACTTTCCACTTTCAAAAGTGGAAAGAGAACAAAGATGACATGTCAATACAGATCACATGTAGCAGATGCAGCAAAATGAACAACCATGGTTTAAAATAGGCCTGTGGCCAGGGGAAACCTGAAACTCACTTATCAAACCCATGTCCCTGCCAAGTGTATTACAAACTGGATGAACAATAAGATACAGCCCATCATGCTCTGTTCACAATTTTGAGATCTTACTGAAAGTTTGGGTTTTTTCAGGAAAGTATATATTTTAGATTAAGTTTTAGGTAGCTGTTGCAAATTTTATAAGGTCACCTACCTGAAAGTTAAAGTTGATTTTATAAGGAGGAAAGAAGAGAGGAGAAAGAAGAGAGGAGAGGAAAGGACTCATAAGTTTAAAAATATTTGCAAGTCCAGACCAGTGAAAAGACCCACTTCTTGACTCTACTCACTGTGCTGCGCTGGGAATGTAAAAATGACAACTGGGTATTTACAGACTTATTTCTTACTGAAAATAAGAACTATCCTTAGCTTTCTGACTCAATCTAATGCATACTGTTCATGGGACTGTTTCTGTCTGTCCATCATTCCCTACCCCCCAGTCCAAATTCTGATACTTGGTTCATTTCAACCAAGCAGCAGAAGGACACAAGCTGCGTGCAACTTATCTCATAACAGGGCAGAGGAAGCTTAATTTTGTGTTACCTAGAAGGAGTGTGATCAAAGTTCAACATTTTCTATTCTCTTTAAATTTTAGTTAAGCAGTCATAAAATGCCTAACTAATTAGACTACCTGTGTTTTGGAGCTAGCCCACAGCATGCCACACCATGACACTACTTAAGGAACACGAGAAGAAAGTGGGGGTATGCTAACAGTATTTAAAGAAGCTGAAAGGAGCTGGAAAAATAATGTTATAGGACAAGGAGAGGTTTGTGTGAGGTGGAGATGTTTGCTAAAGTAGGTGCAGACAGAGACAAAGGCAAAGTATGAAAAATATTGTTTAAACAGTATACTGTACAGACATATTCTACAGTACAGTATCTACACTACGTTCTCTTTGGTATTTTTCCAGCTCAACTATTAGTTTCTCCTAAAATCTACCATAAATCCTTCTGACCCTGAAAAAGTCATACCCTACAAAAAGGTCATCCTCCAATTCTGATTTTCTTTAGGCTTCATGTTCTTCAACTATACCCAGTCACACAGGATTAGAAGTAAGCTTTTTGTACATTCAGCAAGAGAAGTTTTCTGTGAAGCTCCCATCTTCTGTCTATCCCCAGAGTAACATATCTGCTATTTTACAATATTATTTTTTCCCATTTGTGCCACAATGGATTCAGGTTGAAATCCAGAAATGCAGTTATTAAATCAACTTGCCCTTAAAGGATGGATCCTTCCTAGAGCTGATTTCCACCACACAAGACTGACAAAAAAATGCTATGAATCTGAAGATCTCCAGCAATAAACATCACTCACCCAACACTACATAAATTAAAGAAAATTCCCTGCAACATACTCTGTGAAACCAAGAACCTTCATATACGCTGCTTTCCTTTCTTTTCCATTTTACATGTGCTACAGATTGCAAAGCTACTTTTACACAAATATATTTAATGTGCTCAGGAGCATCCTTAGGCACTGGAGCTACCTTGGCATTAAATGGCATTTTCTGTAAATTATTCTATACTCTAAAAGAAGATGACTATGTCCAAACTGCTTTTTGGATGTAGTCCCTGACCACACACACACCTAAAATTGCACCTGAGAGCCATCTGCAAGCCTGTAGGTCAAAACCAAGGCAAAACTGTTCCAACAATTTATCACTATGACAATCAGGTTCCAGTGCCTGGAACACTTCAATGTTTAATTTCCTCTTGTTTATGTAGTCTAAATTTTAAACAGCCTGGCTTAGGTCCAAATTTTCCTACAAAGACACATTTAATTTCCAAGATCTTATGTTCAACAGTTGAACAAATACCTTCAGATATACTTTAAATAAATAAAGTTGATGACGGCAGAAATGTCACAAATCCATTTTAAGTAAAAATCAATACACAAAGAAGAAATCTTTCATGTTGTCCTTTCATTTCCTTTGATTGCCTTAGACTGATGCTCTATAAATTCATGAGAATAAATTTCTTTCATTGAAACTCTCCACTGTAGGTCTTATCCTACTGATGACACTGTGTTTTTAGTGCTTCTCACTCCTCACCACAGAACAAATAACTGCCATGGTGTCAGTGGCCAGAGCACTCTTTCATGCTTCACTGCACTGCTTCACAATAAAAAAACTACCATGTAACACATCTATACTGCCAGTGGCAAGGATTGAAAATACATAATTATTTTACACAGTAATAATATGCAAGAAAAACAAGCTTTTTAATATATAGGAAAATATGCAACATCATTCATAGCAAAAGCAATGGTCATCATAAATATGATTTTTTAAATATTCACAGGTAAAAGAGGTTGTAAGAAGTTGCCTTCATTATAGAAGCTTATTGGTAAACAGCCACTCTTGAATAAAGTGTTATACAAAATAATTTCAAGACCAGATACTGTATTGACAAGTGTCAATTTAGCTTTTATAATTCAGTAGAGGAAGTTTAGAAAAAGAATAGTATTTTGATTAAAACTAATTTTCCTGTAGATGGTTAGTCCACTAGGTTTAGAAAGTTGGAGCATCAACGGGGTAACAAGGTTTGAAAATTGTACAGAACTTAAACTAGTCTTTTTGATAACTAAAAAAATGGTTTCCCATTCAATAGAAAAAAAAGGAAGAATAATAGTTCAGGTGTTTTCCCAGTATGACTAGGAAAACCAAACAAACTAAAACACTGATGAATTATTATTCCATATACAAATAATGTTTTGAGGGGTTTGGGAAGCTTAATTTTCGAACCATTTAAATATACAATAAACAAAGTCATTTTATAGAAAAAAAAAGGCTCATTTCCAGAAGAGGAAAACATTTAAGATCTTGAGGAAAAAATCCATTTCAGTAGTTTTATTACTTTCAGGAAAAAAACCCCTAATTTATAAAAATTTTACAGAATGTATCTTCCAAGTCATCGATATTGTTAATGTATCAGATGCAATGTATATCATTGGAGTACTAAAATTTATATTTTATGGATATATAAAAATTCAAAGAAAATATTTTCTCCTTTTTACATAATCTAATAAATAGTACAAAAAGATTAAAAATGTCATGGCGTCGACAACTGCAAAATTGCATGAGAAAAAAACATGCAAAAAAAGTGCACTGTGCTTACACATACACAACTTGCATCTTCCATAAATACTGAGACTCTAATCTCAAAGTGATATCATACACACTACGCTACCCATTTTTTCCAGATAATTATGTAGGACAGTATTTTAATTAGGAAACAATATATTCCACAAGGAAACTTCTAAGAGTAGTAAATCTCATCACTCTCTGCAAATGTGCAATCTTTTATTATCTTTATTGTTAGTGCTATTGGCTTACCTCTATACAAATTCAGTATATGAGCCTTTTTTTTCCTAGAAAATCACTATTCACCTTATTAAACGCAAATTCTATTCATTCTTACTCGAGGTGTGGAACAAGTCTTAACTGCAATCAATCACATTCATTCAGTGTGCAAAGTGGGACAATCTGCCTCTTCATGATTTTGGCAAAATCAATCTTTTCGGCTCAACCAATCTTCTCTCAAATTTAGTAAGATTTTCCAGGATCTCTTATATTGGCATCTTCTTACTTTTCCTAAACTTTAGAAATAATAATATAGATTTTCCTTTGTTACGTACAGTGCAAGACCTACAGTAGATCAGGGATTTGTTTGGCTTCTGCTACTTACATGTTTAAATTGCTATTTGTGTATTTGTTTTCCCCATACATGAAGTCTCAACCATGCAACATTCTATTCTTTTTAGAGCAAGCCACATAAGTCATACAGTTCTTCATTAAGTGTAGTATCAGCCACCAGGCTATACATGAGGAATACATGCTACATTTGAGTGCTTCTGCTTTCTTTGGCATAAAAAAAACACCACATAAAGGTAAAACATGCAACAATTTAAATTACACACACTCCCCTGCAACAAAAAGAAAATAAAAAACATCCCAAAATCAAAACTGAAGGCAAAAGAAGTATTAAAGAATACAATATCTTCATTTAATTTACATAGATATAGAAGCAAGAGAAAATAAATTATTTTAAAACGCATTCAATCTTCTAAAACATCATAACTATGAAACAGTATTCTGGCCTTAAAAAAGGCAAACAAAAACAAAACCCCCAAACCAGAAACCAACCAAACAAAAACCACCCCACAGCAACAAAAAAACCCCAACAATCTGGGTCATCAAATTTTGCGCTCTTACAGTATTAATGCAAATATTTTGTATGCAGGCAGGTTTTGCACTCTGCTTTAACTGGCTGTAACTACAGCTAGCAATTCAGGGACTCTATTCTACCTATCTTATCGTAAACAGAATCATCAACCAAGTGCTGATTGCTGGATCTTTTATTGCTAGTAATGATGACAGATACAACTGTGGGGCAGCATTAGTCTCAGATCCCTGCAGAATTTTATACGGGACAAAAAAACCCACAGATCTGAAAGCTGAGGAAAAAAAATTGTAATATTATTCAGTTTTCCTCAAATACTACTGAAATAGAAATTTTTCGTAAATAGAAATCATGAAGTGATGTTACCACAAGTCAGCACAGAACTGAAAACAATTCCAAAGCTGACATGAAAAAAATTCTAAATTAATTTAGAATGCCTATTTACTAAGTTAGACATCTTACCTCTTATTTCTGTTACAAAATTTGTCTGCAGTTTTTACACACTAACAAAGTAGAACAAGTTGTATAGAATTGCAAGCTAATGCAAATCTTTCAGAAATATAGTTTCAGCAATCTTTTTTGCTGTGAATCCGCTTTGACATCAGCTTAGATTTCCTTCTTACATCAAGAAGTAGAAATACTGGAACCCTGAATATACTGTATCTAATGAGCACAATCTGACGTCATTGATTTTGAAACTGTCATATCAATGCCACCTTCTCTAGTTTAATATGAGATTTAGAGAAGACGGAGCTCTGCAATAAGAGTTATGCCATTAAACCAGCTGAAAGATAGTAAGACAGTCCATGTTGAGAGGGATTTATCATCTGGAAACATAAACACCACACGCCTGAGACCAATGATGACAGCTATATGAACTGAAGTCATGAACATATCCACTCTCCTGAAACTGCATTGTCAAGAGAAGCCCAGATTATTGTTATATGACTGCGCCCTTGAAATGCATTATAAACTGAACTAGTATGACTATTATTTTAAGGGTCCAGATTTCTGTTACGCTGTGCTATGTGGAACAGTATGCCAGATATAGATCTCTGCATTGTGCCCAAGGCAAAATGGTACTAATTCTCCAAGGACAAGAAGTACTTTCAATTAGGCTTATGTTCCCAGGTGATTATGTTGCTACGGAAAATGAAACATAGGTGCTTCTGAAATCTTTCCTCCATAATTTTTAACCATGATTTCAAGAGTACCTCAGAATCAGACATAGCACAAGTAACACTTGTTCTACTTGTTCTAGCTTACAATAGCTACCCACTATAAAAATATTAATCACTTTCAAAAGTCTTCCAGAAGTCTAGCTTTAATGTTTGTTTACATCTTTTGGGGATCAGCATTTAGACTCTTTCCTTTGTTTTTGACATCAAACTGTAGCTTCTTGTTGGCATTGAGAATGAAAGCATTCTCCCTGTTCATTTGTTAACCTTTTTTTTGGCTGTTCCCAGTAAAAAAAAATAGTCCTTTTCTGCAGTAATAAATTGACAGTAATTACTCTCTATCTACCCAATGTAACCTGAAATTGACCTTTTACCCCTTCTTTCAGCACTTGATTAATCTTTTGCTTCACTTTTATACTTCAGCAATCCTACTTCACAAAAGCAAAATCCACTGTTTCTTTATTATTAGATATCTCCTTTCCCACAGATAGAAAGACTCAGGGAAAAGATTCCCTTGTTCCTATAAACGTAATTACTGAAAGAATTCCAGAGCACAGTGAGAAATCGACTGAGATATATAAACAGTATAACAGGCAAATGAGTAGTTGGTCTGAGGTGTATATTAACCAAAGGAGGATGAAAATTCTTCATGTACTGTAAGTCTTCCAGTTTAATTAATATCATTTATTTCAAGAGCAAAAGTGAAGACTAAAGAATCATGTAAGGTCTTTTTTATCTGTACTTGTTCTGAAAAGTACAGAGAGGAGCATGATTCTGACAACAAAATAAACATTTCAAAATATGCCTTGTTAGAAGTGTACAGTGAAGAAGACATAACCATTTAATCAAAAGCATTGCAACCATGTGTCTCAATACAAATAATCAGTCCTGCAACATCTATGAGTTTTTATTTCACAGCATATTGAGACTATACTGATTTTCCACCTTTAAATAATAAAAAAAATAAAAAAACAATTTTAAACCACAACCTTTTCCCCAGCAAGCCCCTTTCTTCAGAGTTCATTGATGGCCTCAAAAGCTTTCCTGATGAAAATCTGTATCATACTTCAGCTCAGATAAAATACTTGTCCCCAGCCCAAGATGTTACCAAATATGTTTGTACAGCTGTGCTCAAAAATGTTCATGCCAGTTAAGGTTGGAAGACCCAAGATATTAATCCAAAGAGATGCATAAATTATCATGCACATTTACAATAAATCAGGAAAAAACACGTTTAACTGATGAGTTTCACTGCAAGAAGACAGGAGTTTCAATAAATTTACAGGTTATCCTATGATTACACACACACTTGAACCTAAGCTTAGGCTAGCCTAACACTCACTGTGTGCAGCCTCAACCAAGAGGGTATTACTGAGACTACAAGCTTACAGGGGTTGAAAAAAAACCTATTGGACAGACAGAAGTACAGTCTCTTAAATAGAAAAAAACTACCTCTGTTTCAATAGTTGAGCTACAAATCACTGGATGTTGAGTACTGTAGGGTGGTATCATTATGTAGTAGTTCTGACCTTACGTGTTTCCGTAGGCATCTGCTATTAGCCAAAAGATACAAGCTAGATAATGATTTGCCTGACTTGTAACTGTTGATCTTGTATTCCTATTTTATGAGGGTTTCTTCCTGAAAACTAAGCCATAAATCAAGTCCTTAGAGACTATATGATAACCTTTGAATAGAAACTCTTCCAGAAAGTACAGTCTGGAAGCCAGAAAATCCACATAATTTCCCTCGTTTTCAGAGTTTAAAGCATTCAAAGTGCATGATCACTGTTCAACTCTTGTTTTGATTCCATAGGTATTAATACCAAACCATAGAGAGTGTTTTATGCTGAGATTGGAAATGCTACAGAATGCCCAGGTCACAGACATGGCTATGTTAGGAAGATGGGAAAATTCTACAGTGTGTGAAGTGTGTGAGCTGATTTCTAATGTTGCTTTAGCCTTTGCCTAGTAAACTTAACACTGGTTATAACTATAGGAAGCAAAGCATTCTTTATTCTGTTTTATACAAATTATTTTGAGGAAGAACATAAAAATTCAAATGTCAGTACCTTAGGATAGAAAAGCTGAATATTTGACAGGCTCTAGCTGGATGCTTGAAGGTATAGAGAATGACATAACGAAATTTAAAGAGCAGCTAGAATAACATACTGAAGGAATCACTGAGGTTGCTGGAGAGGAGAAGGGACCAAGAAAGCTGGTTAATATTCAAGGATCACCTCCTCCAGTCTCAGGAGTGATGCATTGCAACAAAGGGGAGGTCAGGCAAAAACAACAGTAGGTCTGCATGGACAAACAAGGAACTCCTGGACAAATTTAAACTCAGAAAAGAAACTTACAGAGTGTTTAAGCAAGGGCAGGTGGCCTGGGAGGAATATAAAGAAATCGTCCAAGCCACCAAGGATCAAGTTAGGACAGCTAAAGCCCTGATAGATTCAAAGCTGGCCAACAATTTCAAGAGCAACAAGAAAAGCCTCTATATGTACATCAGTGATAAAAGGAAGATTAGGGAGAATGTGGGTCCTCTCTAGAAGGGAGCAAGAGATCTGGCTACCCACGATATGGAGAGGACTGAGGCAGTCAATGACTTTTTCGCCTCAGTCTTCACTGGTAAGGGCTCAAGTGACATTGTCCACATCACAGAAAGTAAAAGCAAGGACTGGGAGAAAAAAGAAGATCAGATATGAGACCATCTAAGGAACCTGAAGGTGCACAAGTCTATGATACCTCCATGGATCCTGAGGGAACTGGCAGATGGAATTGCTAAGCCATTATTCATCACATTTTAGAAGTTGTGTTAGTCAGGTGAAGTTCCAGCTGACTAGAAAGGGGGAAATGTAACATCCATTTTTTTAAAAGGGGAAAAGGAAGACTCAGGGAACTACATGCTGTTCAGTCTCACCTCTGTGCCCAGCAAGATCATGGAGCAGATCCTCCTGGAAACTCTGCTGAGGCATAAGGAAATGCTTGGTGACAGCCAACATGGCTTCACTAAGGGCAAATCATGTCTGACTAGATTGGTGGCCTTCTACAATGTGGCTAAATTGGCAAGACGTGGATTTGATGGATGGACCACTCGATGGATAAGGGATTAGTTGCATGGTCACACTCAAAGAGTTGTGGTAAATGGCTCAACGTTCACCTACAGGCTGGTGATGAGAGGTGTTCCTCAGTGGTTGGCATTGGGACAATTGTTGTTTACCATCTTTGTCGCAGATACGGACAGTAGGATTGAGGGCACCATCAGTAAGTTTGTCAATGACACCCAGCTGTGTGGCGCGGTCAAAATGCTGCAGAGAAGGGATCCCATCCAGAGGGATCTGGACAGGTTTTAAAGGTGGGCCTGTGAGAACTTTATCAAGTTAAACAAAGCCAAATGCAAGGTCCTGAACCTGGATCAGGGCATTCTCAATCACAGTTGCAGGTGTGGTGGAGGATGGATTGAGAGTAGCCCTGAAGAAAAGGACTTGGGGTGCTGGTGGATGAGAAGCTCAACATAAGCCAGAAACCTGTGTCTGCAGCCCAGAAAGCCAACCACATCCTGTGCTGCATCAAAAGATGTGTGGCCAGGAGGTCAAGGGATGTGATTCTGCCCCTCTACTCCTGTCTTGTGAGGCCTCACCTGGAGTTCTGCATTCAGTTCTGTAGTTCTTAGCATAGGAAAGTCATGGATCTGGCAGAGCAAGTCCAGGGGAGGGCCTCAAAGATGATCAGAGGGTTGGAGACCCTCCCATTCGAAGACAGGCTGAGAGAGTTGGGCTTATGCAGCCTGGAGAAGAGAAGGCTATGGGGACAGATTATAGCAGCCTTCCAGTGCTTAAGGGGGCCTACAGGAGAGATGGGCTCTTTATGAGGGAGTGCAGTGATATGATGGGGGGTAATGGTTTTAAATCAAAAAAGGGAATATTTAGATTAGCTATTAAGAAGAAATTGTTTTACTGTGACGATGGTGAGGCACTGGCACAGGTTGCCCAGAAGAGTCATGGATGAACCTGGAGGTGGATGAGGCTTTGAGCAACCTGAGGTAGTGGAAGGTGTCCTTGGCCATGGCAGGGGGGCGTTGGAAACAGATAATTTTCTTTCCAAACCAGATCATTCTATGATTTTACGAAAAAGAACCATTTTCCGACCTATGCAGACTTCATCCATAATATTTGACAGAACTAAGAACTCATCTCCAGAAAGTTCAAGAAAAATAAACAAAAAACTCAAACATTTTCAGATCCTGTTCTTACACTAAAGCTGCATTCTTCAATTTGCCATCAAATCTTTTCTGTACAATTTTTTTGAGGACAGAAATGTTTTTCCCTTCTTTTCTCCCCATGCAAAGCTACTTAAGCACATTTCACTGAAGTTGACAAAGATCCTGTGGGGAAGAAAATAACATTTTCTGTCTGTTCCTGAATACTGCAGAGGTAAATATCATTAGTGAGACTGTGGAGGGAGAGGCTGCATACTGTAGAAGTATCTTTTAGAAAAATAAAACTGAATGTCATATTTATTAATAGAATGATGTATCTTAAAGGAGACAAGTTCCTGAAAGATTTCAAGAAGCATTCACTTCTATTGTTTTATGTTTTAGCAAAAAAAAGTTTTACTAAAGCATTAAAACAATAACCCCAAAAGTTCACTTAGTTCTCAGACTTGGTGGCTCATAAAACAATCTCACAGGGTTCCCATAACTAACATCTCAACCATAGATCTTTGATTGTTTCAGCTGACATTTTGAATAAACTTTTTTTTTCTAAAGTGCTTTATTTGAAAAAGGAGGAAAGGCAAACTTGTTAAAGTGATGTGAAAAGATAGAGATACATAAAAACTGGCTGTGCATAGTAATGCACAGGACCCGCAGCATGGAAATCTGCTTGGTGGCGTGGCAGCCAATTGCAATTTGGCACTTTTTAGACAAACACAAATGCATTTCAGTATGGATGATCAAAAGGAAGCAGCAATTCAAAACTAAGCATTAACCAAAACCCCCATACTACAACATCAGACTACAGAAGTCACAAGTATTGAAATTGTATCAGAAACCGAACAGGAATGAGTTTAAAGCAGAACACAAGAGTGAACTCAGAGAAAACAGACTCAGCCAACAGCATACCATATTCTGATCTTAACTAAACCATGCTTTGGCTGCTTTGACCAATTTTCTCTAGATTCCCACAAAAATATCATGCCTTAGTGTCATGCTCATGTGTAGCCCAAACTGTAGGGAGCCTCTCTCTGCTTCACAATCCTACATATTCAAGGCATACAATTTGTTCTGTTCTCGGGGCCAGTTGTTTCTGAAGTGTAGGATTTCCATAGCAATAAGGGGGATAAATACTATTTAAAAAAATACATATATTGAAGTAGCACAATACAGCCCTTTTACTTAAAATATTCCTAAAGCAATAAAAATAACATATAAAGATTTGTGACAATTTTTAGTAGCATCAGAGAAACAATCTCCAGTGCTTATAGCATGTCCTCCTTCATTTATTTACTCTTTACATTTACTTTCTATAAGGTTAACGTAAAGGCATATTCTTGCGTTAGGACGCAGTGCACTATTTATTTTTTCTCTGTCGTTGCTTTCTGCTCATTTTTCGCTGATGCTTTTTTTTAAAAGACAAAAAGAAGGAGAGCTTGATCACACAATTCCCTAACTCCTCTCTCCTTTGCTGTAACAGTCACTAGGAAACTGTTACATGTGCGACATAGCTCTTGTTCATCATTGTGTATTGGAGAAGGGGCACTACAAACTGATCTTTACCGTTTGATCTGTTAAATGCAAGTGCATTCAACACTAGCAGAAAAAGAGAAGAAAAACTGCTCACCTCTTCCAGTAAATTTACCATTAAGCTATAACAATAATGTTCCTAAGACACTAGAATGGAATAGAGCTGGGAGAGCAGGGCATTTACATTGGATAAAATCATCCAAATAAAACTCACATAGCCCACAGCCACTATTACTCTTTAAAAAAAAAATGTATAGACTATTCAGCTTCTCTAAATTATCAGAGTATAAGCACATGCAATCATTTCTTCCTCATAATATACTAAAATAATCGTATTACTTCTTCAGATACCCATTTTCCTTGGATGTTTCTCATCTCAGAGTAAACTACGGCCAGTGTGAATGAATGACAGCATTCAGTGAAATGCTGCTGCTGAAGAGACTTAAGACACTTTCTCTTTTATCTATATTTTATTTTGATACAGGAAGCAAACCCAAAGGAATTATATATTTAAAGAAATAGACAACCTTCAGATATACTGAGTCAGAAGGTCTCAAAAAAATCTAGTGGAATTCATTTGTGCTTTCAATTGCACCAGAATGCAATGTAAACAACCATACAAGCCACACAGCCAACTTTTAAATTAAATCCTACAATGAATAATTTATATTTTCAAACAAGGATTAGAAGTCTCATTCAATTGCAGAGTTTCAGGGGTGGCTTTAATAATTTACATGCTTTCCAAAGGTGAATAAAATGTCCTCTTGAACAAATATCAAAACAATCCAAATATTTTCTTTGTTAAAGCCACACTGTAATTGACAACGGAAAGGGACACTTTTTAAAGTTGAATGCACGTGCTGTGGGAGAACTCAATAATTTAAAAAGTAGAAGTTTCTGTATGCAATTTCTATCATGTACAAAAGGGAATAAGGAAAAATAAAAAAACATTATCAACAGCAAAATTTGCATATAATATAATTTTTGCCCTTTACTGACAGTCTCAGAATTATACTGCATTTTTGTTTGTGTGGGAGACCACACTGTTCTCTCAGCAACTGGAAAAGAATTCCAGACCAAACAGTATTACCAGGGTTATCTCTGACCTTGCAAGAAGTCAAATATACAAGATAAACACTCCACAAAGCACTGTCACCTGGCTATAAGTAACACACACTGCCTTTAGGTGTCCTGCTTAAACTATCGCTGCCTCACTGGAGTTTTTGTAGATAAACCAGCTCCCTTTGCTGTAATTCACAGCCTCTGTTATTTGCAGCCCTAATAAATATTCTTCCAATATCTTTAACCTGAACATGTGTATCCTCTGAAAAAGGGCAAGGAATACCGTGCCTGATGAAATAGAGTACACTACTGCTCTGGAAACCTCAGTGCAATCACAGCGCAAGTGATCTATATCTTAAATGCTCTGGCACCATATTAAGGTGAAATTTAATGCAAGACAAATGTCCTCTGCTGCAGACATAGTTCATAAATTAATTACACATTCTGCATTGATTTTTACTTCCTTATGAAGAAATAGTATAGAAGATGGCTGCTTCCTTCAAACATAGAAGAAAAAAATCATTAGATCATTTACAAAGAAATATTGTGAACCAGACAATGGTTTGCAATTTTGGTAACCAACATGACAAGTTTAAGAACAGTCAACAGTCTTAATCAAACTCCAATCATTGCAGCACTGACAGCAATTAGATCTCATGTATGTCATATGTAGCAATATATGAAAGAAAAATACTTTTCAACCAATCAGCCCAGTTTATTTATAGTATACTTTTTGTAACAGGAAAAATATTTGGGAAAGAGGTAATAGAAAAAAAAAAATCAAGTAATGGTATAGAACAAAATGACCAAAAGCCCAAATCCCAGTAAAAGTAAGACTGCTGACAAAACTTCTGAGGCCAAACAGTAGTCATCTCCAACTTGACTGTAAACAGACAAGAAGAGTGAAGCATAATTTTACAAAGACAAAAATGAAAAGTGGGAAAATTAAGTTATCTTGGACAGCACTAATACATGAATACAGATCTATTGAGTCTTAGTCTTGCTCTTCACAAACAAGACAATCCACCCTGACCTAAATGATTTTGCTATAAATCAGGAATGATTCTATTCCCCTATGTGGAATTGTCTGACATAAAGACACTGCTTTCCAGAAAAGTAACTACCATAAAGCTGTCTGCTGAATTTTCATCACCAGCAGAAATAATCTTCAAATTCAAAATACAACACTAAAGAGAAAAGTAAGTTGTTGAGGGTTCATTTCAATAGTGTGATGGAACATCTAGTCCAACAGAGGAGATACACATGCATGTCTTTTAAAGACCATGCTTTATCTTTCTACAGTTTTAACCCACATACTGATGGCTAACTTGGGAGTTTGTCATTTGGCTGGGATAAGAAGAGGAAAGAATCAAAGAATAGTTTGGGTTAGAAGGGAACTTTAAAGGTCATGTAGCCCAATGCCACCTGTAATGAGCAGGGATATCTTCAATTAGATCAGGTTGCTCAGAGTCCTATGATACACAACGTTTACTTCATCAAAGAATTAAGGCAAAAAAACCTTCCCATCATTTCACTATCTTTCAATTTTGTCTGACTGCTTTTCAAAGCATACTTCAGGGAAGTCCTTGCTAAATTAGCTGCCAAATTCCTACTGAAGTAAGTAATTCTGAAATACTGGAGACACCTGCAATTTTGCTTAGACATATAAATAGCCTTAGGACTCAATACTGCTGTGTACTGAGGCACTTCGCTCCCACTCATCTTCATCAAGCTGTAATGAACCTTACAATAAACAGAGGCAAACCACAATTGTTTTTTATCCCCACATATAGTTTTGTCTCAACTCTAAATAGATGAGTCAGAATTCTGAGTATTGATGAAGATGTTCAAGAGTGAAGATTAGGAAAAACTATCCTGCAGAGAGCGTATATGCACTAAGTGACATAGGCAAACATGGAAACTCCAAACATCTTCACCTCAAGAAAGTGTTTAATAATGACTGATAGACATAGGGGTTTTTTACCACTTTATAAAGGCCACTCCCCCTTCCTTGATTTCACTTTATCCAGTCTCACCAATATGTCCACTAAAAGTTCCTCCTGAAGAGTAACTATTTCTTAGACAAAAAAGTGTCTGCACCAATGCCAAGAAACCAAATTACAGCAGGATAAAAGATTTCTATTACGGACAGGAAAGAAAATAAAAATCCTACACAGAAGAACTTCCAGATATTTAATTTTGTATGACTGTATGCAACTTACAGTTTTCCTCAAGTGGGAAGATGTCCTTATTCACCATCCTATATGAATCAGGTTACACTGCTCTGCCTGTTACATTAGCATACTATCTTGTGATAAGGAATTAGCAGATAGCTACATTTTTGTATGCTCTCCCTTCTCCATATCATTTCAAGTCCCTGATGTATTAATTACAAGTTTTTATGAAGACAGCCTAATTAATACTCAGAACATTGTTACTCAGATCAACATACTAATTACAAAGATTGTAACACGTCACAATCAATTGCAGTTTCTAAGATCCAATGGAAGATTATCAACTATTCCTGAAATCTCAAGGAAGTTTCCCAGCTGCGGTGAATTATTAGAAAACCATCCAAGTCAGTGGAACAATAGTAATTTACAACTACCGAGGTTATGCTAAATATTATTATGGGGAAGAAAAACAAACCCAAACCTGTTTTTTCATTTCTATTTCCATTTGGATAGTACAGTCCATTGCATTTTAAACTTCTGAAGAAACCTTGGCATTCCATGGTTTAACCATGATATACTTCTGGGTGACAAGAATTCTTGAACCACAGCAATATTCTGTGAGAGTAGTGATATTACAGCAGTTTTCAAGTGAACAAGAAGGAGTAAGCTGTTAGCAGAAGTACTATATTTATTAGTATAAAAATGATATATGAGGGTGGTCAGAGGAGGGCAGACAGATTGCTTAACACTCTTTCAAGATCCTCCACTATGTGAGCACATCATAGTACCAGCACAAGACTAACTATAGCAATTTCATCGTGGAAAAATCTGACTGCTGTCTTGAAAATGGCAAAGCAAGGAGGAGATAAAGCTCAAAAGCTTCCACCCAGTTGGATTTTTTCTTTAAACAATTAATTAAACATATCCACCTGGACTACAATTATTTTGAGCAATCTCCTGTCTGGATTGTGTCCAGCTGAATATATATGGCATCAGCTTAAGTAAAAACCTCTCATTTGTCAAAGGAATGAATTCCTGTTTCAAGTTGTAAGAATTTTTATTATTATTTTTAATAGAATATCATCACCAGCTTTTAAAAAACTATATTAATATGCATAGGCTGTTAAAAGAAAACAGAGGACAAAACCTATCCCTGCAAAGGTCACTCATGTCAGGAACAGCTGTAGAAAATTTTAGAAGAGAAAATATTGTTCTCACAAGGCTTTTTTCCCAGCTTTTCCCTCGGTTTTGAGCTGTGGCCAAGCACAAGCAAGGCTCTAGTGGAACAAGGCATACATTCTCTCAGCTTAAAAGACTGGCCTGCAAAGCAAATTCACCATCTTTATCAAATGGTGATATTTAAAATGGAACTTCAAATTTATGCTTGAGAATGTAATGTCATTACTTTATCTAAAATATTATTGAGTCAATCAGAAAAAGAGATACACAACAGGATCCATTCGTCAGATTTTATCTAATGGATATACATGAAAAACTGCTCACAGTTTGTTCACAAATTACAACCAACAAATCAAACAAAACTACAAATTACTCATTTTGAGTTACAAGCAACTGCTACATCGTTCAAGCTGTGGAAGGTTATCAAATATAAATTCTTATGCCTACAAGGACAGGGAAGGCATTTATTCTGGAACTGGACAAGCATAAAGCTTGCACCCCTGAGAATTTACAACAGAGAGGAAGTAGCAGCATTGAACATTTCTCCATTTGTGAAGAACTATCAACAAAAAAAGAAGCAAGTGGTAATCATGAGAAACACACTGCTTAGACTCAAATATACCAATGAAGGGAAGAGTCTAGTGACTTAGAATTGCTGTAACCACCCACCTACTTTCTTGTTGTATTGCTCTTGCCTAATGTTTTGGGGAGACATTAATGATTATTATCTTAAATACTGCCCTAAAATGCATGTATGTACATGGAAAGAATACGGCACATGAAGTTACAGAAGCAGATACAAAGGAAGGTGCTTTGAGTAGATACTTCTTTGTAATACCAGAGCACACTGGCAGCTGCAACATTCTGCTCCAAGCTTAGTCACTATAGCTCACAGTTAATTTTCCTTAAAATAACGGTAAAGCGGGGACACTGCCAGCCAGCAAAGAATGAACAGACCATCAGCCTAAAACTGGGTATCATTTACTCACCATTGTCAGCAGAGCCAGATGAAAGGTAAGATTAGCACTTCCTATTAAAGTGCACAAACTTGTGGCAGTTTATTCAAAATCTTCTCACTGTTTTCTGCCCACAAGTGCCTGTTTCTGAAGCTTACCTCTTTTTTCTTCCCCTGTATTTTAATCAATGTATGGTGCTTTTTTTTTAAAAAAAAAAAACAGAAGAAAAATAATATTTAGGGTATTTTCCATCTTCATCTTCTGTCAAAGACATATAGAAGAAGAACCAGAATAAGAACTAAATTCAAGCACCACAAGCAATTGAAGAAGAATTTCCGTCAACCTTACATGTAACAGACATTAAAATCAACTTGAATAGCACGAGTAAGCAACATACCTGCATATGCTGGAGTTTTTTTCACTCTCATTCACCATCAGTTTTCAGATGCAAATGCTTACAGTAAAGTGCCTGGACAGTGGAAGGCAACATTTGGAAATACAAATCAACTTTGTGTGCCTTGGTGGAGATAAGAACTTCCAAATTTGATCACATTTCACAATTAAATGAGAAAAAAATAGAAGGCACTTTGAAAAGCAGAAAATGTATAAAAGAGAGATATAAATGAGGTTTCTGTTTTTTTTCTCCAGGTGGCATTTTGAGGACCATGATGGCGTTCAGATGTTTCCATAAAACTTTTACGAAATGTGTTTGTTTCTGAACTATGTTAAAGAAGAAATTCCCCAAAGCCTGTATTGCTACTGATCTCAGTTATTCATCATTATAATAATTATGTCTCATGATTTAGTAAAACTAATAGAATCTGGCCCTTATGGTTTAGTGATAAATGCATTTTTTACCACAAGATAATTTACATGAGAACAATTTGTAAACAAATATATTACACATATCGTGAAGAATTCAGCAGTGAAATGCACGTAGTGTTCCCACTTAAGGGCTACCGTTGTCACAATCTGAGGCTACTCCACTGCAAAAATTGTTTACCAATGTCCTAGGAACATGACAAACACTTTTCTTTTTTATTCCAATGAAAACTCTTAGTGGAGAAATCCCAGGCTCTCATAAAAGGGAAAAAAAAAGATCACTAATTCTCCTTTGAGAGTTCTATCACTGTTAGGAGACAGAAAAAAATATTGCTGAATAACTACTAATGTTTGATTCACATTAACATATGTGACCAAAAGAAACAGTCACTTTTCACTACACTGCTAGGATCCATAAGACCCTGGTGTTCCACAGTTAATTCACAAATGTTGGCCTTCACTTTAGTTTTTTTATACTCCTTATAAATGAAAAAGGACTTTCAAAGAGATTTCCAGCCAGTACATTTTAAAGGGTGTTATGTGTAGGCATGTGTTGCTTATGCCAAAGTTCACAAGGAAAATTTCCTTTGGAGCACTGTTTTACTCTTACTGCTTCACTGAAGTGAAATGAAAGGGAAATATTCTACTTAGATTTGGATTATCACAAACTGTCTGGAATCTTTAATCTTGTGGCAACCCAGATCTCTCCAAGGCCCTCGTATTACATAACCTCATCTGCCTTTACCAGTGTTTCAAATATCTTAATTTTCAGAAATATTGAGACAAGATTTATGATAAGAATCTTACTAATAAAATGTTTCTACTCAGAAAATGTGTTATCAATCAAATGTTCCTGCTGGGGAATAAATGTGAAGACCACTGTGCCTACTTACAGCATTTCTCCAAGACCCCAGAAGTTAGCACTTGAAGCAAAAAAAAAATACTCTGGATTTCCTACTCACTAAATCTTATGATCCCTTTTGATCTCTCAGGGAGGGCAAGTCACCAATTTCAGGCCATTTATCTGAAAATAAAATCGTATGTTGCTGACTTGCTTATTATCTGTACATTTTCTTCTGAGTCAATCACTCTGAAAGTATGTATTTCCCTTGACAGTTGGTTTTGGAAAGGCATTTGACATCAACATGCATCCAAGATCCTCTAGACAAAGGCTAATGTAATAAGTAAAATTCATGGATAAAGGAAGGAAACATACGCGCCAACTACATTGTACACTAGTTGCTCCGGAGATTAAATCTCTTTGATATTAAACTGGCATAATGGAAATGTACCTCAATGAAGCTACACATGATTTAATCCAGAGCATTAGAAAGTCCCGAAGGGTAAGAAAAATAAGAAATAGTTCCAGTTAGCTAAAAACATACACTCTCCACAGAAAATTGCTTGCCTTTTTTTTTTAATTTATATCTAATCATGAACATTCAGCCCAGAACTCTGCTTTCTCACACCAAAGATTACTATCAAAATTAGCAATTGCCTAGAAATGATTTTTCTGTCGGTGGACTAGTGCTTTATTACTGTGCAAAATTCCACTATCCAAAGCCTGAACTATTTAGCCAATATAAATTTACTTTTTTATCTGATGTTTTAAAACTCATTTGATCTTGCCTGAATAAAAATTAAAAACAGACTTCAGGATTGTAAGTATTTAATGTGTTCTGCCTTTTTAAAAAAAAAAAGAAAAGCATAGAAAAGTTTGAATGCAAATATGGCTATGAAAATACTATCCAAACTACCCTTCTCAAAAAAATCTTTTTCAGCCCTAAAAGCTTACATTTTTAAAAAGCAAATGTAAGCTAAGGATGCAATCACCATGACAGACTCAAGGATGTAATAACAATGACAGACTCAAGATAAATCCTAAATTTAATATAGTTTTATTTGTGCAATTGCTTATGATTTCTATAAAACCCTGCATTTTCCTGCTATGCTTTGACCTGCAGAACGGCCAAGAAATCAGGCCCAGCCAGCATGGATTTAGGAGGGGTAGGTCCTGCCTGACCAACCTGATCTCCTTTTATGACCATGTGACTCGCCTGGTGGATGAGAGGAAGGCTGTGGATGTGGTATACCTGGACTTCAGCAAGGCCTTTGACACTGTCTCCCACAGTAGACTCCTAGAGAAGCTGGCAGCTCGTGGCTTAGATGGGAGCACTCTGTGCTGGGTTAGGAATTGGCTGGATGGCCGAGCCCAGAGAGTGGTGGTGAATGGTGTTTCATCCAGTTGGTGGCCGGTCACCAGCGGTGTCCCCCAGGGATCGGTGTTGGGTCCCGTCCTGTTTAATATCTTTATTGATGATCTTGATGAGGGGATTGAGTCCATCATCAGCAAATTTGCAGATGATACCAAGATGGGACGAAGGGTTGATCTGTTAGAGGGTAGGATGGCCCTGCAGAGGGACCTGGACAGATTGGAGAGCTGGGCTGATTCTAATGGGATGATGTTTAATAAGTCCAAATGTCGGGTACTTCATTTTGGACACAACAATCCCATGCAGAGCTATAGACTGGGGACAGAGTGGCTGGACACTAGTCAGGCAGAAAAGGACCTGGGAGTGCTGGTGGACAGGAAGCTCAACATGAGCCAGCAGTGTGCCCAGGTGGCCAAGGCCAATGGCATCCTGGCCTGCATCAGGAATAGTGTAGTAAGCAGGACCAGAGAAGTTATCGTCCCCCTGTACTCGGCACTGGTCAGGCCTCACCTTGAATATTGTGTCCAGTTCTGGGCCCCCCAATTTGGGAAGGATGTTAGGATACTGGAATGTGTTCAGAGGACGGCAACGAAGATGGTGAAGGGGCTGGAGCACAAGCCCTATGAGGAGCGACTGAGGGAGTTGGGGCTGTTTAGTCTGGAGAAGAGGAGGCTCAGGGGAGACCTCATTGCTCTCTACAACTACCTAAAAGGAGGTTGTAGTCGGGCAGGGATTGGTCTCTTCTCTCAGGTGACCAGTGGCAGAACCAGAGGACATGGACTTAAGCTTCATCAGGGAAAGTTCAGACTTGATATGAGGAAAAAATTCTTCACTGAAAGGGTGATTGGCCATTGGAATGGGCTGCCCAGGGAGGTGGTGGAGTCACCGACCCTGGAGGTGTTTAAAGGGAGACTGGATGAGGCACTGAGTGCCATGGTTTAGATGATGGTTGGTGTTAGTGTTGGTGTTAGTGTTAGGTTATAGGTTGGACTTGATGATCTCAGAGGTCCTTTCCAACCTTGTGATACTGTGATACTGTTATATCCCATAAATGGCAAACTCTGCCTCTTTGCCATAAAACTGTACTGCTGGTATTTAATCCCTGGATAAAATAACTGTAAGGAAAGCAGACAAAAAATAGCACCAAGCTCTCCTAGCCAGAAACTGCCTGAGCAGAGAGCTAAGCCCTGGCAAGCTAAACACTGGTGAACAAATCATGAATGTCTGCACTGCTTAAAACTTTTGCTTGTCCTGGAGACAGAAGTGCTGCTAGGCCCCAAGCTGCATTTTCTCAGCAACTCACTGGATTTCTTCCAAATTGGTCCAGTTAATCACTGTACAAATCAAATCATATTTTCTGAAACTGACAGCTGTGTGACAGCAATAAAATAAAAGAAACAGTAGAAATAAGAATAAATAAGTGAAAACCACAGATGGACTGTCAAGGTGGACCCTACCCATGCACTGTTCCTTTGGTGCTGCCATAAGATGCATTTATATATTTATAGTAGGTAAAAGCACAGTAGTAGCTGCATCTGGCTTCCAGAAATATCATCTCGGGCATCCTAGCCCTCTCTCAATTTGCAATAGTATCCTTGGGTCTGATAATGCAATATTATTTTTATTTGGGTATAATTTTAGTATTGTTGTATGGGAACAAGGTAAGGAACCTTTAAAATGTGTTGTTTTCCTGTAAATTACCACCAAAGATTTCAAAGTTCTTTTTCTGAAGAAACAATGAAGGCCAAAGTCTCTTTTTAGTAGATTCTCTATAGTAACATGCCTGCAGTCAGGTGCAATGTGCAAAAACAGTTTTTGACCTAGCATATTTTCTCTTAAAGTTTCAAACTCTTACTGTAAGGTTTGAAATGAGACAGGTATTATCCAAAATTACATTGTGAATAACTGATCACATTTTTATCAATATTCTTTTAAGAAAACCTATCCCTTTTCTGAGAACGTACCTGACTTGTCCCCTGAAGTTGTGAAATATAAATGTTTCTCAAAAATTGTACTCTGTTAAACACAACAGAGAAGCACTACACAGTTGATTTTGTTTATAACCGTCAAATTAGTGCCATATTATACTTAGAGGATTATTTAATCCCAAGGCTAGTATACATCTAATTAACTGATAAACTGATAACTCTATCGTGCATTCTAGGGAGATGAAATTTTCTTATTATAGATGGATTGCATAGGTGGATTTCAACAAAAGTGAAGGCTCTAAATATTTCACAGTTTTAGTGCCGTCTCTTTTTCCGTTCCGAAGTGTGCTTTGGGGAGAAGAGGCTACAGCAGCAACTTCTAAACTAAGGGCAGAAGGCACTGTGTTGATGACCTTAACTTAGCCTGCAGCATACTGTCAGGACTATGTTATCTGTTGCAAGTCTAGGTCACACAAGAAGATCATTGATACACAGAAACGATAACATATAGGGATGAGAATGCTAAGCACGGAGTTCACAAAGAAATAACTATTTTCTTCTAAACTTTGTTAAGAGAAATACGATCTCACACGTTTATTCAGAATGGGACATTGGTGAAGCACAACTAGAAGAGGGTTCAACCTGAGCAACTAATACAGCAGTCTGTGAAGATCACTAACTATTCAGCTGGAATGTTGAATATGATATTGTAGATGTCTGTTACAGTGGTGACATGAATATTAGCAGACAATACAAAACTGCAGTCAAAATTTGTTTAAGAGGAGATGAAAAAAGCTGGGTATCCAAAAGATAGTCACAAAGCTATTTTGTGTAGTAATGTAAATAAATTTTCTCTACCTTTCAGGAAGATAACTGGGAGATGACTTTTGTTATAGTACTTACACAACTTCACAAGGTAAAAAGCAGAGAAACAAAACTTCTTTAAAAAAGGCATAGGACACAGGAACCAATGGCTAAATGATAAATTTGGAAAAAAATAAAGGCAAAAGGTATGAAGCTGCGTCAGGGGAAGCTCACGTTGGACACTAGGAAAAGGTTCTTCACTGAGAGGGTGAGTTGGTCACTGGAAGAGGCTCCCCAGGGAAACCTTCATGTCACCAAGCCTGTCAGAGTTTACGAAGCATCTGGATGCTGGTTTTAGTCATATAGTTTAGTTTCAGATAGGTTTGCGAGAAGCAGGGAGTTGGACTCGATGATTATGGGTCCCTTCCAACCGAAATACTAATGATTCTATGAAATTAAGCAAGTATTTTTTATATGGATGATTAGATTCTGGAATGAAATGATGTAGGCAGTGGTTTGAACAGTTCTCTCTGTGTCCCCTGATTTAGATCACACACATCTGTAACGAAGTTCTGACTCACATATGATTAGTTAACAAAAAATGTGTCAGCATGAAAACAGTTATGCAGTGATTCTGCCAGCTTTGAAAGGTCTGTATTTTTATAAAATGTTTGACTCCCAGTAATGTAATACTTATATACTCCTTGCACAGATACTGAACAATTTTTAAAATTTCTCAGATTTATAGATGGCATGGTTCTCCTCTGGTTTTATTACTTTCTATATCTCAGCACAATCAGCAGAAAATTAATCACTTGTGTTCTTGACTGTCTTGGTTTCGAAATGGTTCAAAATAACATGAAAGATACGAGTATTTTATGGTACTGTTCTAAAATAAATGAATTCTTTCAAACCGCATTCTCAGCTACCACCGTAGTGTGTATAAATTTTATAAGACCGTTATCATTTCATTATACAAAGGAAGAATACATAATGAAATCAGGTAACTTAACAGAAACTTGTGTTACTGTTTATTTACAGAAGTTAACAGCATTTTCAGTTTTCCAGGAGCTCCAAACATACACAATAACAGTAACAATTTATGCCTTCAAGGGAACAGTCTATGCTAAAAAACACTGAAACTGGAGATTGATCTGTCTATCTCAAGAAAATATTAATTTCTTTCAAAACGTGAGGGAGAACCTGCCAATCCTCATTC
This sequence comes from Tapera naevia, assembly GCA_033556795.1. Taxonomy (NCBI): domain Eukaryota; kingdom Metazoa; phylum Chordata; class Aves; order Cuculiformes; family Neomorphidae; genus Tapera; species Tapera naevia. The sequence goes on along the minus strand of JAUMJJ010000172.1, from coordinate 6,071,112 downwards.
TCACTCTGTAGCTCAGGGGCTAGAGTACACTGAATGGTTTAATTCCCTCTTCCTCCTTACTGACTGCCACAGCTCCCTATTCCTGGAAGCTTCCTTAACAGCACCACTGATTGATCTGCAGTAACACATTCAGCCCTTTCCACTGAAATTGTTCAAATCCCCCTGTAAGACCTGAGGATTATCTGAATCAGAGCAAGGACAGAAGACTACAAAAGTCTGATCATGTCCTCTGCTGGTTCATCATACATGGGTTGAGGGCAGGTCCAAGGTATCTGTGTCAAGAGACAATGTACTTATTAAGCTCTGTTCAGAAATGAATTCCTGAAGAACGCTTGTCTTTAAGACCATACTAAGGCTCACATAATCAAGTACAATCGCAAGGTGGAAGCTAAACTGTAGGTAGAAAATACTATTCTACATCAATTATTTGATTCTTCAATAGGATGATAGGAAACTCTAAGACAAAAAACATCTGTTTGAAGAAAAGCCTAAAAAAGCAATACTGGCTGTTAAAGGATGTAGCAAGATACTAATTTCTATTTTGTATGCATTCTTCAAACTCTTTTCAGCCCTAGTAATAATGGCAAGCAAAGGAAGAATTTGCTAAAAGGTTTTCAATTTGGCATCAACACAGTACTCACAGCTTGTTCCCACGGGTGGACTCAACTTCCTTTACCCACAATACCAGTATTCAAAAGACTATAATAAGAAGACAATTGCATGCTATATTGTTTTTAAACTAGTTGGTCTAGAAAATTAGATCAAATTCTGACTTTTTACAGTTATCTGTATTTAGGTTTATATACAGTCCAGGGGTGTCAACCTCACCAGTCAGCTTGGCGTGATCTGCAAACTTGCTGAGGGTGCTCTCAATCCCATCCTCTATGTCATTGATGAAGATATTAAACAACACTGGTCCCAAAACAGACCCCTGAGGGACACTGCTTGTCACTGATCTCCATATGGACTTTGAACTGTTGACCACTACCTTCTGGGTGTGAACATCCAAACGATTTCTTATCCACCAAGTAGTCCATCTATCAAATCCATATCTCGCCAATTTAGAAAGAAGGATGTTGCTAGGTTGGTGAGGCAGGACTTGCCCTTGGTAAAGCTGTGCTGGCTGTCTTGAATCTGTTCCATGATTCTCCCAGGCACAGAGGTGAGGCTGACAAGTTGGTAGTTCCCAGGGTCCTCCTTTCTACTCTTTTTTTAAAATGAATGCAATTCTTACCCTTTCCAAGTCACCAGACTTCGCCTGACTGCCATGACTTTTCAAATATCATGCAGAGTGACTTGGTGACTACATCAACCAATCCCCTCAGAACTCTCAGATATATTTCGTCCAGGTTCCCCGGGTGGCTGCAAACCCAATCTTCTCTTTCAGCGGGAGGGACTTTGCTCTCCTAGTATACATCTTGTAACCCATTCCCTTGAGAGGTGTGGGAAAAAAGGTTGCTAATGAAGACTGGGGCAAAAGAGTTGTTGAGTACTTCAGCCTTCTCCTCCTCTGTTGTTGCCAGCTTGGCAGTCTCACTTATCAGGACAAGTACAGTCTCTTTCACCCCTTTCTTTTCTGATTTACATAGCTGTAGACACCCTTGTTATTCCTTGCATCCCTCACTCAGTTCAGCTCCAGCTGTGCCTTGGTTTTCCTGACACTACGGCGGCTGGGCAGTGTCCCTATACCCTTCCCAAGATTACTTGGCCCTGCTGTCCAGTAACATTACACAGTTTCTTTTCTAAGCTTCAGAGAGTCCTCATAACTTCTATCCATTTTCCATAAAGGTTTTACTATTTTTACCACTGTTCTTTAAATAAAAAGTATTTCTATCAGACTAGTGTGAAGATCACACACTTCCTCACTAAGCACATGAATTTATTGCACATCAAGAGTATATCTAGCTTTTTTAATCACGTAGTATTGCAATATTCTTACTCAGACCTGATGCTCTATCCTGTTATTGCTTGACTAGTCATCCATTGTAAATATGTGCTTTTAACTTTTCAATAACAGAGGGAATTATAATAATGTGGAGAAGTTCATATAAACATTTTATATATTTTTTTCTTTTAATATATATTGCATTTGTGTTCTTTGACGAGGCACAGGCACATACTGACAAGAATACCTTTCATCATTTCAGCAGAATACTAATACAGATGCTGACACATATTTTTAAATATTCAGACAGCATTAACTACCCTTAATTTCTACTGACTAAAAGAGCTGTAAAGGCAGTGTTATCTTGTCTCAGGAAGGGAATATAACATCTTAAAACTTCAATACCCTTTGTAACTTTATGACTTCAAATGACTAATGGAAGGACTGGTCAATTACCTCTTTGCCTGAGCGACAATTGAGGCACTTGGAGCCTACAAAAAAGCTTTCTAGCATAAAACTTCCACTTCCAAACAGCTGATTCCAAAAGAAGCACACATGATTTTGCTATATGCATACTACAAAGAATGCATTCTTTTAGACTTTTATAAAACACTAGGATTTTTATTGTCTCCTCCTATCCTATATATTTGAGAAAGGCTGGAACTAACATTTACTAAATACCAGAAATCTGACAAACACAGTGTAATACCTGCTGGACAGACTGGCATCATGCACATAGTTTTGACTAGCAGGTCAGCCAAGTGATTAAGACCCCTCTTTTCTTCACTTGTTGTCCCCTACCTCTTTAGAAAGGAAAGATTTTCATAGAATCATAGAATCACAGAATCTTCCGGTTGGAAAAGACCTTTGAGATCATCAAGTCCAACCGCACCCATCATCCGCTAAGCCACGTCCCTTGAAAACTCATCTACCCGTTTTTTAAACACCTCCGGGAATGGTGACTCAACCACCTCCCTGGGCAGCTGTGCCAGTGCATGACGAAATTCTCAGTAACGAAATTCTTCCTAATATCCAGACTGAACCTCCCCTGGCGCAACTTCTGGCCATTTTCCCTTGTCCTATCACCTGTCACTTGAGAGAACAGATCAACACTCGCTCTGCCACAGCCTCCTTTCATGCAGCCGTAGACAGCAATGAGGTCTTCCCTCAGCCTCCTCTTCTCTAGGCTAAACAATCCCAGTTCCTTCATCTGTTCCTTGTAGGACTTGTTTTCCAGCCCCTTCACCAGCCTTGTCGCACTTCTCTGGACGCGCTCGAACACCTCAATGTCTTTCTTGTACTGAGGGGCCCAGAACTGCAGACAGTACTCGAAGTGTGGCCTCACCAGTGCCAAGTACAGGGGTACAATCACCTCCCTTGTCCTGCTGGCCACACTGTTTCTGATACAGGCCAAGATGCCATTGGCCACCTTAGTCACCTGAGCACACTGCTGGCTCATATTCAGCCAATTGTCAACCAACACCCCCAGGTCCTTCTCCTCCAGGCAGCTCTCCAGCCATTCTTCCCCAAGCCTGTAACACTGCATGAGGTTGTTTTGTCTCAAGTGCAGGACTGGTCTTGTTTAACCTCATCCCATTGGTCTCAGCCCATCGTTCCAGCCTGTCCAGATCTCTTTGCAGCACCTCCCTTCCTTCAAGCAGATCGACACTGCTGCCCATCTTAGTGTCATCTGCAAACTTGCTAAGGATGCACTCGATCCCTTTGTCCAGATCATTGATAAAGATATTGAACAGGACTGGACCCAGCACTGAATCCTGGGGAACACCGCTCGTGACAGGCCTCCAACTGCATTTAACTCCATTTACCACCACTCTTTGGGCCAGGCCATCCAGCCAGTTTTTCACCCAGCAGAGACTGTGCCTGTCCAGGCCAAAGGCAGCCAGTTTCTCAAGCAGAATACTATGAGAAATGGTGTCAAAGGCTTTAGGAAAGTCCAAGTGCACCACATCCACAGCCTTTCCCTTGTCATAGAAGGAAATCAGGTTGGTCTGGCAGGACCTGCCTTTCATAAACCCATGTTGACTGTGTCTGATCACCTGGCTGTCCTGCATGTGCTGTGTGATAGTATTCAATATGATCTGTTCCATGACCTTCTCTGGTACCGAGGTCAAGCTGACAGGCCTATAATTCCCCATACCCTCCCTACGACCCTTCTTGTAAATGAGAGTTACTTTTGCCGGTCTCCAGTTGAGTGGCACTTCCCCAGTCAGGCAGGACTGCTGATAGATGAGGGAAAGGGGTTTGGCAAGGACCTCCGCCAGCTCCCTTAATATCCTTGGGTGTATCCCATCTGGCCCCATAGACTTGTGGACATCTAGTTGGCCAAGCAGGTCTCTAACCAAGTCTTCTTGGAACATTGAGGGATTGTCTTCTCAGAATTCTGGCTCAGGAGGCTTGGGAGCCCAGAGAACATCTTACCTTCCTATTAAAGACCAAAGCAAAGAAGGCGTTATGTGTCTCTGTATTGTCCTCATCCTTTGTTACTACCATTCATCTTACATCCAGAAAAGGAGGGAGATTCTCCTTGGTCTTCCTGTTGTTAATATATTTGAAGAAATATTTTTGTTGTCTTTCACTGAACTGGCCAGATGGAGTTCCAGCTGGTATTTAGCCCTTCTAATTTTTTGCCTACATGATCTCACCTGCTCCTTGTAGTCCTCCTGAGATGCCTGCCCCCTCTTCCAAAGCTCGTGTATTTTCCTCTTTTTCCTTAGACCAACACAGAGCTCTCTGTTAAGCCAAGCTGGCCTTTTTCCCTGCCGACTCATTTTACGGCACACAGGGATGGCCACGCTCTTGCGCCACCAGAATTTCCATCTTGAGGAGCATCCAGCCCTCATGGGCTCCTCTGTCATTTAGAACCGTCTCCCACTGGACTTTATCAAGCAGCCTTCTAAACAATTTGAAGTCTGCCCTCCTTTTCAGACAGGAAGCATCTCAAAAGCTGTATTTGAAATAATGCTTATCATAAGAGGATTATGGCAGCTTTTGATAACATTTAAAATTTACTTAAACAGAAAAATACTAGCAAGAAAAGGCAATCTGCATGACAGAAAACTGTCTCAGGTGAAGCAAAGGAATAAAAATAATAGACGGGATGAAATAATGCACAAAAATTAGAGCACGCATGCTGTAAAATTGCCAGGTTCTGCAGGTATTGTCTGTGTGATGAAAAGGAAGGGGGAAAAGACCAACAGAGGGCAGAGCATACAATTCATATTTTTATCATAAGTGAGCTCCTTTGGTTATTTCATAATTTTGAATGCTTTTCACTTGCCTTATTTTAAAAGTGTGTTCGTAGTGGTTTGTGTACCTCCATTTCTAGTAATAAAAAGTATCTTTCGTAAACAATAAAAGAAATGTATCAGGAGCAGGACATCCAGCAGTAAAGCAAAATGCTTAAAAAGTATTTTTTAAAACTGACTTAGGTATAAAGAAATTAGTTTTCTGTTGGCCAGACTACCTGCTGCCTGTCACTTCTTTTTCTGTTTGTTTCCTCTTCTGAATAATCAACATAATCATAAATGCAATCACAAACATACCATGATACTGAAGTTCCAGTTTCTGCATATAGCATCTACCTTTATATATTCTTACCATTTTAGCATATATCTTACACAGTGTATTTACAGTAATCTGAGAAAAGGAAAACAAAACATTATAACAAAATCTGCAGACAACCCAATTGCTGAAGTCAGTCTCACCTAGGAAAGATTTTAAGAAATGGCAGATTTATACACATAGACAGCTTTCAAAGTGAGCTGAAACAACTTGGACACAAGTGCAACTGTGAATAGCTCATGAAAACATCACTTCAGAGCACAACAGCCAGAAAAATGAAGAAGGTGTCAGGTTGTATAAGAGATGAGAGCAATGCTAAACACTTCAAAATGCCATTATATAAACTAATGGAATTGAAACAACTCTGAAAATGCTGCTCAGCTTGATTACATGATCTGTAAACAGTAAGAGCAGAAACAGAAGATTTCCAAGGGAAGTCAGTCTGATTAGGCTCCCAGTAGTGTGCTGCTGCCCATCTGTGCTCTACTGCCCATCCTGAGGTAGTATGGGGGCTGTCAGTGCAGGGCAGGCTGGAAGCACCTGGTTTCTGGCAGCAGGAAAAAGGCTCGTACTCCACTTGCAGAGCTGCAGCTCTGGGCAGTAGTAAGAACAAGACCTGTTAACATTCATCAAGATCAGCTTAGCCCAAACCTTATATCCACATAACAAGGAAAAGGATAGTGATGTAGGTGATTGACAAACTGACTAGAAGGGATATTCTTTTGGATGTGCTTCTCACTAACAAGAACTACTGGATGATGTAAAGGTCAAGAGCAGCATTGGCTTCAGCAACCACAGGGCTGTGAAGTTTAAGACTGTAAGAAGAGGGAGGAAGGTCAACAATGGAATTACAAACCTGGACTTGAGAGGAGTGGATTTAGATTTGCAGAAATCTGAGCAAACCCTGAAGATTAGCATTGATGCAAGCAGAGCTCCTGACGTAACCTTAAACACAAAAAGGAAAAAACACAAATAGGCTACTTGGGGAGAATAAAAAGACATCACCCACATGTAGGAAAAAGCTGAAGCTCAGGTGAATTTGAAACTAAAAACAGGGGTGAAGTGTAATAAGAAAGTTTTCTTGAAGCTCTTCAGTAGCAAAAGGAAAGTTAAGCTGAGTGGGGCAGGAAGTCTAATGACGAGTGATAAGGCCGAGATATTCACTGCTTGCTTTGCCTCAGTTTTCAATGGCAAAGAGCTTGTTCCCAGGCATCCTGGGTCCTCCAAGCAGAATCTGTAGGAGTGAAGAAATTAAGAGGAAAAAAGAGTTATGAATCACTTAACTCTCTTTGACATACACAAGTCCATGGGATTGAGGTTTACAAAGCTGTTTGTGTCATGAGGTTCCTGTCACAGCAATCATCAGAGCTTCCTGGTGGCTGAAAATAAAGCATATGTCACACCCATGTTCAAAAATGGCAAAAAAAAGAGGATTTAAAGACCTACACAATGGTCAGCCTTGTTCCCTGGGAAGGTTGTGGAGCAAAGCCTCTTAGAAGCTATTTCTTAAAACATCAGACAAGAAGGAGATTGTCAGCATCAAGCAGGATTTAAAGAGGGGCAATTCATGTCTAACGTCATTGCTTTCTAAGATGAGTGTCACTGTGGACAAGATGAGGGCAGCGGATGGCATGTACCTTGACTTTTATCAAAGTCGTAGATAAAGTCTTCTATAGTCTCTTTATCACTAATCGGTGAGATATGAGCTGGATAAATAGATAAGGTAGGTGGAAAATTAGCTGGACTGCCAGGTGCAAAAGAGTTATTATCGCTTGTTCAAAACTCAGCCTGCACCCAGTAACTAGTGGTGCTTCTCAGGGGTTGGTACTGGAATCAGTGCTGTTTACTCTCTTCATCAATCAGGACAGTGAGATGCCAGCTTTACAGCCAACAGGACAAAAGTCAGGAAGGTAGGGCTGCTGTTCAGGGAGACCTAGGAAATCTAAAGAAATGGGCTGACAGGAACCTCATGAAATTTGATGAAAGCAATTGTGAAGTTCTGCAACTGTGTTGGAATAATCTGATGTAATGCATGCAGGGGCTGACTGTGTGGGAAGGAGCACTTTCTAGAGAAAAGGAGATGGGGTGGGGTGGTTCCTGGTGGATAAGAAGGTAAATTTTGAGCTGTATCAGTACATTAGCCAGCAGAGACCAAGGGAAGTGATCCTCCCCCTCCGTTTTCCACTTGTGAGACAGCATCTGGAGATGTGTATCCAGTTTGATGCTTCCCAGTACAGAAAAGGTATTGACAAATTGGTGTAAGTCCAGCAAGGGACCTCAGTCAGGGGAATATGACATGCAAAGAGAGGCTGAGAGAACTTGGTCTGTTCAGCTTGGAAAAGAGAAGGTTCAAGGGGAACCTAGGTGCTGTCTATAACTACCTTATAGGAAAACACAGACAATGAAGTTAGGCTTTTCTCAGAAGTGCACAGGGGCAAGAGAAGAGACAACAGATGTACGTTGAAACATTTTACCTTGAGAGTTGGTTAGCTACAGGAACAGATGCCAAGAGAAGTTGTGGAATCTCTGTCCTTGGAGGTGTTCCAGACTTGACTTGACATGCCCTTGAGCAAATTCATCTAATTAGACTTGTTTTGAGCACGTGGTTGGACTAGATGATCTCCGGAGGTTTATTCTGACCTAAATTATGATTCCACAACTTCCAGAAAAAGTTGCAATCCCTGACTTTCTACTAATGAGATCAAATCCTTAAGTATAATCAGCTCTACCTTCCCTTTCTCAGTCTCTAAAAATAATAGATGGCAGATATGCAATAGCAATCTGGCAAATTGCCGAACTATAATGTACAGACACAGTAGTGTCCACTTCACCCAGTTCATGAGTCTTGGCAAAAGAGGGTATCCAGAAGGAAATTATGTTCTAGAGACTGAAACAGAATTTCAGCTTCAGTTTGGCCTCCAGCTTTGGTTCTCTGATTGCATCTCATCAGCTGACTAAAGATTATGGACATAATGCCTTTAAATACACTTACATAAGCTTTGCAGCTCATAGGTTTCATACACTTTGAGCCATACCTCTTTATTTTCTGCCTTTGCCTGACAATGAGGTAAGTACATTTTGATATACGCATGAAGTTTTTAACCCTATCAACTCTCTACATACACATGGGTCACATATCACAAGTGTGTTGAAGTGCACAGCAAGCTAACTGGTGCCAGAATTACTAAACAGAGCTTTCATTTTCATTACTGGTAAGTGAACTATTCCAAGGGTCTGTTATTAAGGACAGTCTGATGCCACAACCTACCACTTTCTTGGAAAGAATAAGTTCTCTCTTGCTTTTTATTTTTTAACTGGGTATGTATCAAAACAAAAAATCAAGGTGTCTATATGGGGTTACAGATTAGGGACAAAACAACCATCAGCAAATATATAACTATGTACATCTTTGTTAAACTGACATTAAAAATTTGTCGTTCTTTGGTCTTCTCACAGGCATTATTTAACTTGAATTAGTATTCATCCACATTAATGCAATCTACACAGAGGATGAGAAGCTGACTGTCTTTTAACTTTAAAAAAATTCATGATTTTATAAAACTGAGTAAGAATATTAAAAGCTCTCCCCTCTCTTCCTAGTCGTAGATATGCACAGAAGTACAGAGATCCCAATGAAAACATTTCTTCATTAAGAAAAATTCAGTCAATGAAGAGTCTTTCCTGTAATTTGCATCTTTCCTAATTTGCATCTTTGCCAACACTGAAATGGAAAAGTTATGATCATCACCTCCTTATTGTTTTTTTGTTATTTTTTTTCACTTTTCAATCTCAAAACTCTTTTCCTTCACTGTTTCCTATTCTTTCTAAAACATTTATAATCTAAACCAGTTTTACGTTCATTTATAATAGTAAATAAAAACTACTTGACAGCCATGGCTGCATAAAGCCCTCTGGATTGTCTATATCTGTCTACAGAGATGTGTCATTCCACCCAATGTTCTGGTCATCTCCAATTGTGAAAGAAATCACAAGGAAATTATTTACCGATTTGACCCTTTTTTCAAAACTCATCCGAGTAGAGCTAAATTAGGTAGTACTATATATGGTGACTGCAAATTTTTACCACTGCAAATTAATACCACTGTATTAATCGAATACAGCACATGAATAAATACAGCTTGCATGACTATCACATGTAGACAGATTTTCTAACACATCCATTTAGTTGCAGCACAATACTTGTCCCATTACAGTTTGCCAGAACCAGGTAAGAGCTAAGGGAGTTGGTTTGTGCTCAGGAAACTGAGCTGGTCACAGGGAATGATTCTGGCTTTTATTTTGCCCTGACCATCAAGTTCACTACTTACTCCATCCCCTTTCCTAAAGGGAAAATCCCATTCTCACTCCTCCTCCTTCCAACACATTCCTCCATCTCAAATTTTAATGCTGAGTTCCCAGAGAAGACATTCTCCAACATCTACCATCCACTGCTGTTGAGCTCCATAAGAAATTACTAACTTCAGGCAAATTTTATATGCAACTCCAGGAGCATCACATACTAGAAACCCTAATTGTACTAGAAGTAGTCAAATGGCAAATGCAGGATGGTAATCCACAAATTTGATAAAAAGTCAATGCAAAAAAAAAGGGAGGGGGGGGGTGGTAAGGGCTCAGAGAGAGAGAGAAGCTGAAAAAGATGCAGAAATAGTATGAGCACCAAAAAAATTCCAGTAATAACAAGTATAAAAATCAAGGGAATACTAAATTACTTTGTTCTTTATTGTTGATGACCATGAATATTTTCTGCAATAAGAAAGTCCCTTAGTCCCTTTTTAAATTAAGTTTGTACATGTATGAAAATATAATCTGATATAATTTATATCATTAAATATGACAAATTCACCATGGATTTACTATTGTTCTAAAACAATAGTTCAAATACCTTTTCTTTCTTCACTGACTAGCATGTTTACAGGAATTTTCTAACTGAACAAATTGTAGCAGAAATGGAAAAAAAGTGTGTCTCAGAGAGTGTATTTTTATATCACTGTTTCTATGTAATTACCAAGAACCTGACAAGAGGAATGGTCCATTAATAAATAGTAAGCTTTTAGAGTATCAACATTTCTAGTTATTCATTTAAGAACATTTTGATTCCTGAAAGAGAGGACAGAAATATAAGAACAAGTGAATATTATGGTTTAGTTTGATAAATGAGCATACCCCTCTGGTTTAATCCTTTCTCTTAACAGCATACCCTTTCTATGCTTCTATTTCTTTACTGTCCTGATATTAATTTCACGCCTAAGATCCTACATGTCCTTAACTTCATCAGTCTTTTAAAATCAGTAGCTGCAGAAAGGCATTCAGCAGTAGGAGTTAAAAAAAAAGAAAGATTCAGAGAACCAATTATATGTTTGAAAATCAGACATTCCTTCAGATGTTGACATCTGACAATTAAGAGTAAGTCTAAATGTTGATCGCTTTTAGAGAGGTCACAGTTCCAAAATGATTTTTCTACATTTTCTATGATGGTCGTATTGCAGCTGAACAAAATCCATTTTTGTTAAGGGCATCACACTTAATTTGGTGCTTTTAAATTCATCACAATTAATCACCAACATTTCCCTCCAACTTAAATGGACCTTCTCAGCAGGACATCCTATTCAAATCATAGTATGCTAAAGTATTGTATTGGAGCAAGCACTGTCTCTCGTAAATCATTCAATAAAATACAACTGAGAATAATCTGAACTGTTCCATATATTTAAAGAAAAAAGGACTGCAGTGCTAAGTCTCCAAAGTAACAAAACCCACGTTCTATTTTATTTCTGCCATTATATTCTAAGGTAGACATATCTGAGTGTTATATATATATATAGATCTCTCTATTCTTGTTTTGGGAACAAAGTCTTTCTATTCCTTCTTGTCCTTTTTCTTCAAGATGACTTCTATCCACTCTTCTATGAATTTAATTTGTATCACATGACCAAATAAAATACAAGACAACTGTCACTTCTGAGGATCTGTTAGTTTTGCAGCCACTTACGCATAAGCATTTTTCTGAAGATGAACAACTTAAAAATGGACTTTGGAACAAGAATTCTGATTCTCGACAATTCTGATTCTTGACAAGACAGCAATATATAAAACTCATTTCCCTGCAAGTGCTGGTCGTGAAGAAAACAATATCAAAAGCTGCTCCTAAAACCTAACTCCCCCTCCAAGTCCTGCTGGAGGCATAGCGAATACAAAGTACTTTAGCTATACAATTTTCTAGTTCTAGATTTCTCAAATTCCTCTAAGCACAGATAGGAATAGTGTACAGTGAGTTAATACTTTTACAAAAGTATTTAACTATATGGAATACAAGCCTTTTATATACAAAATAGTGTTACTTGTCTACTTTGCAAAACTTTTTAATTTTGCTATCGACAGACAACCAAAAAATGATACTGCCTGGTTTGGAAAGATGTTCAAAGCCAATCAACAGGAAAATTCTTGCAGAATGAACTTAAAGTTTAATTGTGTAACGAAATTCTTGCTATATAAATGTAGCTGCATGTTATAGTAAACGTTGGTAACATGGTGGTAAACATGGAAAGCAGACTCACCTTTTTCATCTATAGTGAAAGTGGGTATTTAGTTTTCCTTTCTCAAACTCTGATATATACAGAATCAGAGAATGTTTTGGGCTGAAAGGGACCTTAACGTTCATAGAGTTCCAATCCCCCTGCCATGGGCAGGGACATCTTCCACTACCTCAGGTTGCTCAAAACCTCATCCAGCCTGGCCTTGAACAGCTCCAAGGATGTGACATCCATGACTGAGCAACCTGTTCCAGTGCCTCACCACCCTCACAGGAAAAAATGTGTTACTAATAGCTAACCTAAATCTCCCCTCTCTCATCTGAAAACTATTACCCCTCGTCCCACCACTACATTGCCTAATAAAGACCCCCCTCCTCATCTTTCCTGTAGGCCCCCCTTAAGGACTGGAAGGCTGCTAGAAGGTCTCCTTGGAGCTTTCTCTTCTCCAGGCTAAACAACCCCAACTCTATCAGCCTGTCCTCGTATGGGAGGTGCTCCAGCCCTCTGATCATCTTTGAGGTCCTCCCCTGGACTTCCTCCAACAGTTCCATGTCCTTCCTGTGCTGAGGACTCCAGAACTGAACCTCTGGGAGAGGTCTCACGAGAGTGGAGTTGAGAGGGAAAATCACTTCCCTCAAACTGCTGGTCCCAACTCTTTCGATGCAGCCCAGGATATGGTTGGCTTTCTCGGCTGCAAGCACACATTGCCAGCTCATGTTGAGCTTCTCATCCACCAGCAATCCTAAGTACTTCTCATCAGCGCTACTCTCAATCCATTCTCCACCCAGCATATAATTGTACTTGGGATTGCCCCAGTCCAGCTGCCTTTCGCTGGCATCCCTTTCCTCCTGTCAACTGCACCACACAGCTTGGTGTTACAAGCAAACTTGCTGAGGGTGCACTCAGTCCCACTGTCCATGTCGCCAACAGATATGTATAGCCAAGCAGTGTTACATAAGCCTATTTAATATTCCCTCCGATACATAAACAGATGGGGTTTTAGACACTGAAGGGCTAGAAAACATCAAATAAAATATATTGGCAGATCCCTAATAGAAAAATCAAACAACACCAGAGTAAGCATCCCACCACTAATTAAGACAGTTACAAGGAAATTAAGAACATGCTCATCCTGTGTCACAAGCTCTCAAAAAAAGCTCGGATATACAGTCATCCATCAAAAAGGCAAGTCAGCACATTTCTTAACTCAGTATGAAGAGATAACAGTATATTAGAGACACCTAACTGAAGTTTGCTTAGAAGACATCTTAAATGAAAGAAAAAATAGAAATCAAAGTGGCAAGGTAAAAGTGGAAAAGTAAGAGCACACAGAACCATAGACGTGACAAATAATTTTAATATGAAGTAACATTCTAATGAGAATCAAAATCAAGTTAATAGCTTCTGTAAAGCAATAAACTTTTTATTGCTATTAATTTCTTTTGCAAGTAGAGGAACAGAATCATAAATTAGTGAAGCCAATCAAAATAAATTGTAATTACTTTCATAATTTTTCTGATGTTTGAAGAAAAAGCAGTGATTTCTTCCACCGGAAATTCTGATTTATACCAAATGCTCCATCTCTTGAGCTTGCTGATGGTCAGACTCTACACTAATAAATCTTAATCTTGCTCTCATTAAATAGCGCTTTTTTTGGAAATCAAGAAAAGCATATGCTAGGACACAGCCATAGTTGGTATAAATGTAATTAGAAATAATGTTATGGAGTGTGAAAGCAAATGAATGTATTACATAGAAGTCCATCATTAAGTGCAGATTATACAAAAGAGCAATGGTCTGTAAGGATGTGTCACAGCTGCCAATTGTCATGTTTATGTGGTATATGAAGAAGTTACCTTCTCCACCTTTGAATATTGCATGGAAGAAAAAGATAATTTCAATTGTGAATACCTTTAACTGCTCCCTGGAAATTGGGAATCTCTATCAGATAATTTCATAAGACATTAGAATCTGGGTCATGAGGGAGAAGGAAGGAGCTAGTGATACTGACAGTGAGTGAGGTCAACAAGATATCTTTTCTTATTGCAATCACTTAGTCCCAGCTGGCTTATTTCTTTCTTATTGTTCACCTGATAATATTATTTATCTATGTCATGTTTGGTAACTTTTGTGTTATTTTTACATCACTACTCTCATCTTATGTTTTATTTTCCGGTCTCTAACATATCTCTCTCACTTCTCAATCTGTTTGAATGGTTAATGTAGTTGTCACATAATAATTTTTGTGGTTTTATTTTCTGTGTTTTTCTCACTGTAGTGTTTTCTTTTATTTCTAGACAGCATTTGGGATAAAGTTTAAAGAACAAGTAAAGTAACCAAATCTGCTTTGCACTGTAGTTTTAATCTGGTTAAGTGTAAAATTACATCTAGAGTAAAGCTGAAGGCGGGGGAGGGGGGGGGGGGGGGGGAAGAAGATACTGCCTTCCAGAATAACAGAGTTTAGGGGAAGAATTTCCACAGGTTGAGTGCACTCGAGTGCAATAAAATAGCTGAGAGGAAACAGCAGAGAGAAACTGAAACGTGGATAATGAGATTAAAGTGTGCCCAAAGGATATGGAAGGCATAACATATAGCAATAAAATGAGGAGTTTAAAAAGCCAATATGGCCAAAGGAGGGAAGACAGAGGAAAAGAAACACTGCACAGTAAGAAAAAGCACCGCAGTCAGAAGCTCAGTGAAATTAGATATCAAAAGCCATGCATGGTCATCTTGACCCACTGGCTTTGATATTTAAATCACCAAATACAGAGAAAAATTTGAAGGGATACAATGAGAAGCTATGAATATTAAAACTAATTAAAAAACAGTCCTGCAGTGTAAGACAGATGTACAAAATAAAATAGAAAAAGCAAAATTATGTCAAGGGACTGAAGCAAGAAATTGGGAGAACCTTTATTTTTTCTGCCTACACAAATTCCTATTGCTCTTGAAACAACATGAGTTGAGAAATTGCAGGGACATTCAAGCAAAAACCTCATAAAAAAAGAAGGCCTTTGTATTGAATTAGAATGGAAAACCAAATTTGATTCTGTGACCAATGGTTATTTCTGACATTTCAAAAAATACATTTTTTCAAAATTCTTATTTGGAGTGAGGTAGATAGTCGTAAGTTTTTAACATATTTTTACCAGAGGTAAAATCCCAGTTAGGATATTTAATTTTAACTTAGTAGATTTAAAGTAGTGGTAAAGATCAAATATGGCATTCATGTTTTGAACAGATAGTTCTGTGGTTTTAAACCAGCCAGCCCCTAGTCCACACAGACTCTTCCTCACTCCCTGGCCACCCCGGGATAGGGAGGAGAATCTAGAAAAAAAGGAAAACTCATGGGATGAGATAAAGACAGCTCAATAAGACAACAAAGGAAAGAAAGAATAAAGCTAATGATAATAACAATAAAATAGACTCACCACTTGACAACCACAATAACCCACTGCATTGTGGAGAAAGTTACACGTTTCACCACACAATGGACTGGTCCTTTTGTACACATTCAATGGATGGGGAAAGTGGCTGAGGAAAACAGCTTCCTCTTTTCAAGGGAATTACAGTACTCAGGAAGACCAGCAAATATAGTAGCAAATCTTACTCTACCCCAGCTCTTACAGATACTGACAGATCAAATAAGTTCTGAGACCACACTTTCCCAAACTTACAAATATATCACTCCAATGAATTATTTTTATTGGGCAAAAGGTAGCAGAAAAAGAGCATAATCCATTTTTCTTTCACTTATGGAAAATCAAAGATTTTTTCTGGGATAAAAGTAAGACTTTCTATTTTATTGAAGTGTATTTTCTGTTATAAATCATTAACTTCACAAATACTATCACAATTTAAAAAAAAATGCTTGGTTTCCATCTCAAAACTACAAAAAACAACCTGTCCATTGCACTAGCAATCATTGCATTCCTCTCCATTTCTTTCTCTTCCTCCCTCATAGTATCTGCTTTTAAGTTCAATTTCTTCTAGTACATGAGTGACTCACAGAGATATTCTGACTACAGAAATTAAAGGCCTATTTTTGCTACCACTTGAGCCACTACCATTTATAAATAAGGGAGGAAGCTTGCTACAAAGGCTAGTTCAGAATATTTAAGTGGATCATCCTTCTGCAAATCACCTTCTGAGAACATTATTGTTTATGAGGCTAGAGGGAGCCTACGACAGTCAGATAAACAAATCTGACTTGAGCAGATTAACAATGTTTTATTTTCCTTATGCAGCCACCCCTCAGAATAGCAACTTTTCAGTAAATTTCCAGGGACAAATGTTTTATGCTAGAAGGGATGCACTGAGTCATTAATTTAGCTGTAAATTCTGTATAAACGCATGTTTAGACATGACTTAGTAATTTGTTTCAAAAAATAAAACAAGAGCTTTTCAGACACAATAACAATAAAGCACTGACTCAAGTAACTGATACTAAAAAAAAAAAAGAGATTGCTTTTAGCAGGATCCTGATTCATACATCTTCTCCTCACTGACCACTGACAAGATAAGACTACTGAGCGAACTAACTCAATAGGAAAGCTAAGGAGGAAAAACTCACCATGAAATCAAAGAAATCAAGAAATAAATAGCTGAATAGTTTGAGGTAGTTATAGTTCATGTGTCATTTAGGTGTACCATGTGTTTCTGGAGATGATTTATCACTGTTACATCCAGCAAGAGACTTTACACGTAGATCTAAGTCATAAAATTATGCTTTTGATGTTCTTGTATAGTAAAGTAACACAGAGAATTGCATAGTTACTGCAAGTGTTTTTTTCTAGCACAGTTGGCTAGAATGGGAACTGCCCCTTTGCTCCTTAGAACTATCACCCGGAATACCTCAGACATAATTCAACAGCATAAATAATGAAAATTTCCCCAGGCGAACCCCAGACATTTCTTTCAACTAAAAAATAAAATTAGAAATAAGATTTTAGTAATACCAATTGGGGGGGGGGGGGGGGGCGGGCGACCGAGAAATAAATAAATATTTAACTCATAGATTCAAACTACTTTTATTTTGGGTATACTACCAACTCTGAAGTTTCTGTCTATTATTTACTAGTACTCAAATGAAACTATTTTCAAAGTGAGGCTGATTGAAGACTGGGTTTCAAAGTCAGGTCATCATTTACTGTACCCATATTGGAGTATCACATTGAAGAAGTATTTGCTTCGAGTCAAAAGAAGAATACATGCTGAATGATGATGAATTTTGCTTTGTGATTTGTCATCCTCTCCGATACTAACAAGATGATGAAATGTAAATACAGTAAAATGATTATTTTAAATCATAAGAACAGATGAACTTTAATATCAACAACTGCTCCTTTCCAGGAAACTCTGTATCTATGCCAAATTAAATCCCTTGATTAATTCTTCTCTTTCCATGTAGGAACTTCATCACTTTCAAAGACATGGAAGAGCAGATAATTTCTGATGTCTTACGAATCTGTTTTGGTTATGTTTTTCCCTTGGCTTGAATATCCTGGGTTGTGTCCTGTTGCACTCATTGAAAGCTTAGTATTTCTTTATCCAAGTATTTGATATTGATAAAATAATTCAGTTAACTAAACACAGCTTTAAAGAAAGGCTTTTTACTGGACAAATTGCCTAGCACTGAAAAGCCTCAGCAAGAACACAAGACTATGGACTTTTCTTTCCTACGGACTCTTGGAATTTTAATATTTGGGTTTTATCTTCAGTAAATGGAATATATATACTCCATATAGATATGAATCCTAAAATGTCTTCATTATGACTAGTACATCCTTTGCTGACAGATAGTATTCAGAGTACACTTTACCATAGCAAATGGCAGCAATGAGAAAAAAAAAAAAGACTCAGAAGTCAGTCTCTAACATAAGATGCCCATACTAACCCAATTATCTAAGACTAACCCAATATCAAACGTTATTATAGTGAATAAAACGAAATGTGGTAAACCAAACACGAGTAATAATAAGAAGCTACCATAAAAATAGCCTCTTTTAAGTCACTCCTAATATTATTTCATAGATTTAAAAGTAATTACTGTTACTGTGACCCTTTACACCCAAAAAGGACTACAGTGTTCCGCTTTCACAATCTAAAAACTTTTTGGAAACAAGAACTATGAGGAAAAATAAGAGACATCCCATAAATTTCTTCGCAACAAAGAAAATGATGATGAAACAAAAAGCAAGAGTTGATGCCACAGTCACTTAGAAACCTTTAGGATTTTTAGTACTCTCAAGTCACATATGTTCTTTTCCATTTCACTTGATTCTCCTACTATCTGAGTTGACAGAGCTTCACTTCTGCATCTGCCAGAGGTATTGCTATTGCAAGATTATCTAGAAGGTACCATGCTGTATTCTACTTGCCTGTCTTACACATTGAATTCATGTTGCCTTAAGCAGAACATAAACCTGATGGCAAAGATTAAAATAATCCCTTTTTACTTTAGTTCTTGGTTATGAGTACCTCAACCTCAACTTTATTTTTATGTTCTCTAACTTAGAGACCAAAATACACTGATGTCCACACACTTCTGTAAGTTCTGCACAAAAAAAACCTCTGGAATCATGGAAAGAAACAAGAAAAAGCCTGTGAGATATGGAATTATATTGCTTCCATTTTGTCCACAACAAAGAGGTCCATCACCCATGATTTATGCTATTTGACTAAGGTGTGATAATGGATGTGAGGTACCAGAAGTCCAAAACTATTATTTTCCAATTACTATCTTGTTGCAGCTTAATTTATCGCCTTAAAATGTTCACGCTAGAAAGGAGCATGGACCAAAACCTAAGCACAAACCCTCTTAAAGAACTCACTGATGAACTCAGGACTTTGTCTTCATTAAATATTTAGCTACCCTCAACAGGGAGTGACAAGTCACATTCTAGTTTAGAACCACTTTATTTCATTTTTATAAGAAACTTTTTAATTTTTTTCTAAAAAAAAGTTAGACTGTAGAGAGCGGTAGGTATTTAATTATTATTTATGCCTCACTAATTCGCAGCACTGTCAATTCCTTATTGGGGGCTCTCCTGCCCTTTCTCTGTGACTCCACAAATAGGTTGCCCCGTTTGGTTTGATGATGGTGTATGACTCCTTATCCATCATATACAACACAGCAACGTTTGACAGAAATACATTAGCCAGAGTACACTTTTACTGTCTGTTAAGCAACTGACATGGGAATAGACTTTTCTAAAGATCTGAAAGTTTCAAATATAATATTAATTTATTAATTACAGAGAAAAAAGAAACTAGAAAAAAGGTTCATTGTGGCTAAAAGGGCTTTTCTCCATATTCCATAATTAAGACATTAACGAAGCACTGCTGAATAGGGGTCTATGAAGGAGGAGGGAGAATGTGGCAAAGGCAAATGCGAGAAATAGGAGATGAAGGGCATTTCACACAGCATCTGGCTAGCATCAAGAAAGAGGTTCTTTAAACAGGGAAGTTCTCTGGTTTACTTCATATACATGGCTTAAAGTCACCTTTTTAGTAAATATGATCATTTCAATACTGAACAAAATAATCTCTTCTACTTTCAAACACTTATTTACACATCTGACATAAAAGCAGGTCCTTGAAAAAAAAAAAACCTAAATGTTCAGATTTCTTGAATTACTCAAATTTCTCCAGCTAACACTGTCAGAAGAAAACATATTTTCTTAAGAGTCATCCTATTTGATTTACATATTTAAGAAAAAAAATCAAGGTGGCACAGAAAGAGGCACTGCCCTACCTCCTCGTAACCTGCTCCTTCTGCTGTTCAATGCCCAGAAACAACTGGTTTAAGGCACACCATTTCTGTCACAGACTTAGTCTCTGACGAGGCTGGAATAAGACTGCTGCTATCACTAAAGGCAGACTGAAGAGAAAATGAACAGCAGTGTGCAAGACCATTACCGAAAAATAAACCAAAAAGGCAAGATGCACTTGTATCTTGTATTGTTTAGAATTTGTCTGATATCATAACAAACAGCTCAGTAACAGAAAAGACTGAAGGATGTAAAAAGGTGAAATGATGCTAGAGTATTAGGAAAATATTAGGAAGAAGCATGGAATACGTTAAATTAGTACAGACAAAATAAATTTTCTTGTTTCTGTAAATAAAGTAGGTGTGGTATTCTTTTAAGACCAGTTGTTCAAAAGTCCACAAGAGGTTAGTTTTGTTAGTTTTGCCAGCAGAATGATGGGTGAAGCATCTGCTTTAAGCATGTACAAGGGAATGTACTTTGAAGAAACAATTTAACCTACTTGTACACATATAGGTTGATAACTAATTCAGTGCCTTTTCACAAGAGAGATTCATATGTCCATGTGGACACTACAGAGAGGCTGTTTAGCATGAATAGACTGAAACAAGTTTTGAGAACACAAAAAGTTATCGACATCTGAACTAGACATCCCAACAGAAGCCAGCCTACAAACTCACTTTCTTGTTACCTAAGTAAGTCCATGCTAGTTCACATTGCAAACTAAAACCCCTGCTCCCAGACCCAATGTTGAAATTGCATGGTCCTCTATCTGTATATTGGATAACAGGTTTTGCTACTGCAGATGCAACTTGTTTTCTATCCATGACAGAAGGAAAGGATTAAGTCTACCTTAATCATAGTCCTGTGTCATGACTGCTTTTCTTTATTTTCTTCTTACTTGTTGCTGTGAAAGTAAATCACCAAAATGTAATTCTGTCCAGAAAAAAGGTTCTGAAAGAATCACAGGAATTATCTTTTTTTGTTTTATGATTGATAGGGAAAATTAAATTTTCTTGTTAATAGAAACTAAATAATTGTAAATACGCTAGGCATAGAGGAATTTAATTTACATAATTTTGTTTAGTTTAAAATTGATGTCTTGCAATGAACTAGAAATGGGTTTACTATTCTATCAGGCATACCACAGAAGAGAGCTGACTTCTGGACTGGAAGAAAAAAGAGAAGGAAAGGTGTGATATTTTCATTTTCTTGGAGCTATGGAATTGTGTTCCATTACAAATCTGTTGTCAGTTCCACTGGTCAATAACTATTAGTAGTAAATATCACTATTCACCAGTTTGACACTGATGAATGGTATAACAGAATGGGAGAAATCTCATTGATAATGGCATCTAGACTCAAAGAAGTCTTGCATTTTTTCTCCCATCCTTTATCCCAAGGAATTATTACTCTATAATGTGTACCACTTCCTTTTTCCCTGTCTCATTATGTCTGATGCTAACTTTGCTTTAGTGCTGCCTTGCACACAAGCATCTTCCTGTGACTCATTAATTAATCCATTCTTCCACAGCAATTTCTAAAACATAAGCAAGAGGTTAAAGTATGTAACTAGTTTTGCTTTCCTACAAAACATTTCAGAAGCTAGAAACAAGAGAAACAGCTAGGTTTGCTTTCCTTGGGTGAACAGCCAAGCAATCTTCAAGGCCAGCTGTTGAACAATTTATTTCTATGAATTCCTGAGTCTTAGATTTCTACACATATATATTTGCCTGTGCATTTATTTTATCTATCTATTCAAGTTTGAGTAGCTTTGACATTAGGCCCAAGTCCATATGAACAACATTGCTCAATGCTGGTAGGATTAACTTGTACCAACATGACCAAGAGCGTACAGTTAGGCTTGCACATTTATTCAGTCCCTCTGGATTTTTCTTCACAGAAAGAACTGAGGGACCCTGACAGAAGAAAATATTAATTTTGTACAATTTCACTTAGAACAAAACTTAAATTCTTCTTTCATTCATTCAAATGGTTGTAAGCCATGAATTAAATAATATAGTATTTTCTTGGGATTTGCAGAATTCAGTGATGGTCTCTGGCTTTGTCTGATTGCAGACATATTTTTCTATTCAAATGCAATTTTGTGCAAACAAATGCCTTCTGTAGCTTAAAGGCCAGGTCTCTACAAAACTGAAGGCTCTATCCCTATCTGTGAAAAAATTTAATTCAGAACACATTATTTTGCTCTCACTATGGTTTGGGCTATTTTTCTTCTTATTTGATCTCAACAGCATTAATTTTAAAGAGCACAGAATAATTATGTTTACTTTATTTTTATGAAGTCAGTTAAAACCAAAAAAACAGAGAAAGACATTGATGTGCAAACATAAAATTTTCTTCAACTTCAATGGATTGGGAAACCCTTCTCCAGATCATACCTTACAAGCAGGCAAATCACAAACATGCTGCATTACTTTGGGACAAAGTAATACTATTAATTCAAGTGCTCTGAGGAAATAGTAGCTATATTCATCCATTGTTCACTACCTAATAATTTGAGTCATGTAGGTACAGATCCATTTGACGTAATCTCATCTGACATTGCAAATGTTACGCTTCAATTTATCTTCCATTTCGTGGACACGCAGGAAATCTTAGCAACAGCCTCTGAGATTTCTTTTGATTATTGTTGTGCTCAAGTGTTCCTCTAAAGAATTATTACAGTCCCAAATGGGTCCTATAAGAAAGGGTTAAATGCATTATACAGGACACTATCCTGTTATTATGGTTAACACCTGCACAAGTCATGCTTAGAGAAATAACACAATCTATTAAAGTATCCCATCAGATTTAAAATGCATAATCACGCCTCCAAAAAGCTTACCCAATTTTAAGAGAGACATATCTTAGTGTCCTTAAGAAATATACCAAGCTACGCTTAAAGTCTGCAGCTATATACTATTCAAATGCAGTATTGTATTGCCGATCTGCATTTTGTAATAAAATCCTTGGCTTTGCATTCCAGCGCACTCACCATTTTGGTCTGTGTTGCATCTTTATCACTATCTGTTTGGGTACATACTCTCTGTACAAATTTCTCTCTGAGGTCTAACTACTTACTGTCCAAATAGTGTCTGTAATATGAATACACAAAAAAAAAATCTAAATTTGTACAATAAACCTACAGCAGTACTTGTTCCTTTCTTCTGTTGTTTGCTGTCTTGGGGACAATGTTCATTGGCAGCTTACAGCATTATCAAGAGGAAAGAAAGCATGCCAGTAGTAAAGGCCTTCTGTTGAAAACATAGCAAAACCTCCCACAAAAATACTATAAAGATCCATTTATCAGTTTTTACCCTCATTACGAATAAAAACACAATACCTATTCTATCTAGTAACAATATAATCTAGTCACTTTCATGTTGCTTTTTCTCATGTGATAACTATCTTGGTCAGTGAAATGATGAGCTCAGATTTAGACAATAACCTTTAAACAACAGTGTACGGTACGTTCTTGCAGCAAAAGCCAAACTGAATTTCACGTTTAGTGTCAATTTCTCCTTCTGGATAGAAAAGCAATTAAATATTCAATAGGTCTGATTAACTTTTACACTGCATAGACAAACAAATATGGAAGAACTTAACATAAATTATTTCCTGTCTCACTTTCACAAAGAATAAAGACATCTTCTTTGCATAGCATTGTCACACTCAGAATGCCATTTTAACCACTTTTCAAACATCAGCTTTTTTTATTTACCAAATGTACAACAGAATTGTTTGAATGTATTGTCCACTTACTAGGAACTTATAACTATTTTTCAATTTTACTTGCCTTTTTCAGATAGTCTTTGCAGGGGAATGGGATGAACAATTTCAAATACTACATGCAAAATATTTTCCACATAATAAAAATAAGGGGAAAATGATAGTGCAAGAACTTGGAGGCAGGTGCTATGTTCATCATTACTGCAGTAGAGGCAGGAACCAAAAGACTGCAATATCACATTACCAACATACTGAGGTAACAGCAAATTTTTAGTGCTATTTGAGTCATGGCAAAACTAAACAAAAATTGCAACCAGACTTCTATTTTTGTGGCCATTAATTAACAGTAGGTTCTTCCTCCTCCCTCATCTCGAGCGCGTCTTATCTGATATCTGCTTGCATTACTGCTCTATATTTTAATTACTTAATCAATCTAAGGGCAGTTTACAGCTACCATTCAAATGAGTAGCTAATGGCACACCTGTTGGTGGCTTCTGTCATGCATGTTTAATTTAATAATCTTTTATGAATCAGTCAGCTGCAGAACATGTATGGACTACATATCTAATGCAGCTAAGGCAACAAGCTAGATAAGCTAATGAGTAAATCCTTGAGAAAAAAACCCAAGCTTACTATTTCTACAGTGTGGCAGAGAAATTCCAAATCAGAAGCACTTTAAGGCAGTTAGCATCTGATAGTCCATGTGAAACAAACAAACCCTCTGCCAATTTACCCATGCACTGGCATTCTCACTTCTTCTAACACTCCAAACACTTTCACATCATCTAACACAAAGCAAGACACCTAATGGTGTCTTTAATCAGAAACCAAAATGGACAAAACTAAGTTCTTTTTTTAAATGGATTTCTTAAAACAATTGTTTCCTAAGAGTGATCAACTCTCAAGTGACTTGGGAGTGACGGTGGACAGAAAACTCAACATGAGCCAGCAGTGCGCCCAAGTGGCCAAGAGGGCCAATGGTATCCTGGCCTGCAGCGGGAATGGTATGGTCAGCAGGACTAGAGAAGTTATCATCCTCTTATACTCGGCACTGGCCAGGCCGCACCTTGAGTACTGTGTCCAGTTCTGGGCCCCTCAGTTTAAGAGAGATGTTGAGATGCTGAAGTGTGTCCAGAGCAGAGCAACAAAGATGGTGAAGGGGCTGGAGCACAAGCCCTATGAAGAGCGACTGAGGGAGTTGGGGCTGTTTAGTCTAGAGAAGATGAGGCTCAGGGGAGACCTCATCGCTCTCTACAACTACCTAAAAGGAGGTTGTAGGCAGGCAGGGGTTGGTCTCTTCTCTCAGGCAACCAGTGACAGAACAAGAGGACATGGTCTCAAGCTTTATCAGGGGAGGTTTAGGCTTGATACTAGGAAAAAAAATTTCACTGGAAGGGTGATTGGCCATTGGAATGCACTGCCCAGGGAGGTGGTGGAGTCATCGTCCCTGGAGGTGTTTAAAAACACATTGGTGCCATGGTTTGAATGACAAGTGGGTGCTAGTGTTGGGTGATAGGTTGGACTATACGATCTCAGAGGTCTTTTCTAACCTTATGATACTGTAATACTGTAACTAGAAGTTTGCTCTTATTGTTGCATAAAGCCATATCTCATCAACTCCAATTCATTCAATCCAGTGAGCTCCAAGAACTTCTTCCTCCCACTACTTCCATCACACTCCAGTTTATCAAAAGGAGTTTTAGTTCAGATCAATAGCAAGGAGTTACAGTGCAATGCTACCATTAGGTAGCACGATTAATTTTTATTTCCTAGAATTTAGTTGTCACTTTTCCTGAGCATCTGAAAGGACAACAATCTCTATGAGTCATTTGCTCTTATGTCTTCATTTTGCTCTTCTAACTCCATATTCAATTCATTGTAGTTGTTTACAGTTTAGACCCTACATATCATTTCACTTCTTTCTAACTTTCAAGATCAAGTAGAAAAACTATGCATGCTGCCTCATAAGGACTTATATTCACACTAAAGAATGGTTTCCTTTTAGCTGTGGGGTCACAGCTGCCTGACTCTCTTTCCCACTATACTAGTTAACCACAGAGATTAGACCCCTCAAGAAAACCACCACCTGCACATTCACCTCTTCAATAAAAAACAAACGGAAATTGTCCTCTCCTTTTCAAGCACAGTATATTTATCTATCAGATATTTAGGAAAAAAAGATAATTAATTCAAGGATATGGCAGTATAAAGTGCTTTTTTTTGGTAGAAATATATATGCTTTACAATAATATACTAGCAGCATTTCAAATAAACATAGGTAGAATTCGCAGATATTCCATTGTCAGTGCTTGTTTTAACCTTTTAGAAAAAAGAAAAGAATATAGGAGAAATAAAGCACGATAAAAGTTGTGACAAATAACATAAAAATTATCCTGAACCTGAACTGAACCATTGTACACTTCCTTTTCTTTTTTTTTTAACAATGACCTAGTTTCTTCCTTCATCTCTCTTTTCAACCAGGATTGAAAGCAGAAGTCCCACAGCAATATAAGAGAGACTATGGTGCTCAGAAACAGAATGTCTGCTCCAGTGTTTAAGCTCCATGGATCATCTCTAGTGAAACTTAGCAGTTCTACTGTCATGGGTAGATTTAGGAATATTCCTTTTTTCATTTCAGCACTTTTGGAACTGATTAAGCTCTCTTTTCAACCTCCCTTCAAAGACTGAAATTCAATTTGATTGACCTTTCATTTTTTCACATTCAGGGAGAAAGTGTAGAAGGCATCACAGTCACATTAACACACATAAATTGATGCCCTCTTACTACAGCACAGTTAAATGTGTTTATCATAAAAAGATGTTTTAAGTACACGCATACACTTCATCTGAAGTGAAAGAAAACTAATAATATAGACTAATTACCGAAAGCATAAAAATTCTAAGTCAGTGTTCCCCTTTTTCTGTGGGTTCCTTTTGAGTTTTGAAATGGACTATTCAATTAGAGGAGAAAAAATAAATTACTATTTAAAATAATCTATGTTGAAAATATTTCCTGAACAGGTAAAATACTCCTAACAATAGAGAAATAAAATTACCATATTGCTATGTTTTTCTGTTGATCTTTAAGCCATCATTACAACACTAGTTCTCAGGAGAATCAGATTAGTCAAATAGAAAGATTTGCAATTTTACTTTTTCTTTTGAGGAAGACAAAAAAGTCATCAACCAAAATCTCTACTATTAGACAAACAATTAAAACATATAAAGTAACAGAGTGATTCAGAAAGCAACGTACAGATCAGGTCCACGCTCCATTTACAGAACTGATTACTAGAGATGAAATCAGACAAAAGCCAAACTTTATACAATGATGTTGTGAAAGTCACATATTTCTACATCTGACACAAGTGAAGATCTGCATTGTTATGCTTTTCTACAACTGTTACTCTGAAAGCTCTTTTGTCTTTCTAGACCTATGTTGGATTTCCTTCATATTCTATAAGCTGCAGCAGCACACTAATGTGATATTTGAAAAGTAAACACCTATTCTGGCACTTGCTCACAAGCAGACAGAAATCTTAAACACAGAGCCAAAACCCCAAAAAGCTAGCACATAATTGCTTTCAACTAGTTCAGCAATAAAAAATTCTAGCTTGACTGACAGTTTAAACCAGTCCAACCAATATTAATGATATCTGTTGGTTTCAGGATATTTTTAAATACTAGAAGCAGTTAGTTTGATTTATTAATTATATAACATCATTTAGAATTATGATAATGACTACAGTATACTGAAACAGAAAAATATTTAGTTATTATTTTTATGAATTTTAATTTTTAATATGTTAAAATACATATTAAAGTCATTTCTGCAATGTTCTTCCTTCTGGCTTAAGGATTCCTCTGCAGAGTGGATTCTTACGTTTGACGGTTTACATATATTAAGGGTGCATTCAAAATAAACCCTAGAAAATCAGCTGGTTTTGTAAAGCTACTGTGTAAATTGTAAGAAAAACAGAAGAATAAAATTCTTGGTTACCATTTTTAAAGTAAATTAGATGCAAAATACAAGTTAAGTTCATAACACTTAACTACCTTGGGTCTTCAAGAAACTTTCACCAAGATCAAACAAGAGTAATTATTTTAAAAGTTTCTCTTGGACATAGGCTGACAAGAATAAATCTGAAATGGATAAAACCCCAAAACATTTAAAAACACAGAAAAAAAAAAAGTAGGTAGGCCAAATAATGTCACAGGAGAATATTCATTAACGGAGGTTTTAACTTCTTTCTATGCAAGTAAAAACAATGTCTGTTTCAATGTTGCATGATCAATCCTCAACTGAAGAATCATAGAAGAGACAGGCACTCTTCAGGACTTCAACTGGTACAGCAGTATGTGTTAGCACCCGGCATCTCTCAGGGGAGTAACTCTGTAGATGGCAGAATCTGTAATCTCATACAAAAAGCCCATATTCATCTGTATCACTTTTATTGCTTTATTCCTCCAGCAATCATTCTACAAAAAAACCTGAAGGGCTGCCCCTTTCCATTATTGTTCTTTTTAAAAAAAGAATGAGTTTTTAATTTCTCTTAGATATATATTTCAGTCAGTGTGTACAAACTACATTTTTACATTCCTCATTAATTATACTGATGGAAATCAAGCCAACAATCATTATACTTCTAGGAAGATAGAAGGCTGTTGAATGCCATGGTGTTCAACTCACCACACCTCAAAATTTATGACAAAAGATAAAATAGCACTGGAAGAAGTTCAGAGGTGGACTGTAACAATGACTACACAGACACATAACTAAACAAGTTAGGTCTCCTTAAACTAGAAAAAGCTGAGTAGACATTTGGTAAATTTTTATTCCTGAAAGTCAGACAGTAATCACTCGTTCATCTTTTTTTTTTTCCCAGTACAAGAATTAGAGGCCACTAAGTTAAAGAGGATGAAAAGTTTCAAACAATTAAAAGCCAGTTGTACTTCATGCTATAGATGGTAAACTTGAACTTACTGCTGGAGGATATTGGGACTAACACGTCGAGATAGGTTTAAGGAGGCACAACAAATATTTGATGAGAAATGCACTAAGGGTTACCAAATGCACACTCTTTTATAGACATTTCCTTACATCTGTTGACTAAGGCAGCATACAGCAGTATGCTAGTTTAGGCTAGTTTAGCGTTTTGTTGTGGCATGGAGAGCCATCCCTTGACTGCTGTAGACAAAAGCTTATTTTATATATATATATATATATAAAAATATCAAAATATTTGTGTTCATTCTAGGAGCTCTTTATTCTGAACTAAAAATACTTTAGAGTTTGTTGACATATGTTTATAGGGTATTTCCATTCCTAGGTCTGTGGTTTCCGGGAGTATGCTCTAGTTCTGAGAACCATGATACTCAAAAAAATCCAGACTTCTTAGAACTCCCAGAACACGTAAAGGACAAGAATTTTCATATACTAAAAGTATCATAAACAAACAGGCAGATACTAGAGCGTTCTTTTTTTAAAAGCTTAATCTCCTTTCGTTCTCCTCTCTTTGCTTGCTTATTTTTTAATGTCTCCACTTTCTTTCATTTCTCTCTTCTTCCATATGTTATCGTCTTCTCATCTATCTTTTCCTCTTTGCTGCATTAAAGTTCCTTAGCTCTTCCTTTGTCTGCAGGGACTAGGAAAAATTTCCATTAAAACAGCTAGTGATATACCAAGAACACAGGTCCTAGGCAGATTTTAGTCTTCACACAGTGTTTAACAGTTTATTACATCTGCAGAAAATGATATGGACAGAAAAGCTGAAAAACTACACCACAACCGATGCAACTGTAAATAGATTGAATTAAGAAATGCACACACTTACCTAGCGTAATTTAATTTTAAAAATAAATAAAATGTAGCTATTCTTTGGAGGAAAAACCTTTAGGCAACCAGATAGGCCTCACCACCTGTTGTTTTCTATTGAGTTTCATGCTGCATACTGGATTTTGAACGGAAACTCTAGGCTAAAGGCTCACCTAAACTTATATTTTATTCTGCTTCACTATATTCAGTGAAGCTATGTAAGTGAAAAGGAAAACAAAACCTGCTCTTTAGACGATGGAATAATGCTATGTCTTTTACAACTAAGCATCTTTAAACATGAAACTAATTTGAAGCTTTCTGTTTACAAGCAGTAAATCTGTGAATACAATATCACAATTGAGTGTGCTGTCTCACAATTACTATGTTTTAATTGAAATTCAGATTTTTTTAGCTAGTCACTCTCACATTGGTCAAACAAGAATAAAAGTCTGAAGTAACATCATTGCAAAGTGTTTAAGAATTAACAGAAACTGAAAGTACTCCACATTGGATTTAAAGTACCCACAGCCTGGTAAATTAAGAACAAGAGGTAAGTTTTTCAAAATATTTGAACAATTACGATTTTTCAGGGCGTGTCGACGTAACCTCACTCCCTGGACTTGATTGGCAGTCAAGTACAAAATGAGTAGAAAAAGGCCAAGTCCATTTTTAAATATCACTAATCAAGGGCTCAAAGCATTTGAATAAAGCCTTGTTTCTAGGTTTTCTTCAAAGATCTGGAAAACCTAAAGCAAAGCTTTTTGTTGTTCTACGTCGCAGCTCCATCACTAAGTGCATGCAGGAGAAACACCAGCTGCTCTGGTAACCTCTCAGTAGTTCAAAGTCAGACTGGAACCACCGCAGCCACTGGAGTTGAGGGTGGAATGCCCAAGTTCCTCTTGCCCCTAGAACTAGGGAAGGGTTCTTCAGAGCAGCTAATACTTAAACTCTAGTGAATAATAACATTGTCACTAATTCAGTATTTGTCTACTTAACTACAGTTTAATTCCTTTGTGATTTTTTAACATTAGAGGATTAAATCTACCTTTAGTTTGCACACATAGCTTTTAGTACCTACCACAGAAATTATTGTGACAAAGTAAGAAATAATACTGAAGTGCAAAGATGACAATGAATGAGTGCAAAAATATATGTATGTCTGGCCTCTTCCCTACCTTATCTTTTTATATGAGAATTTCAAAGTACTAAATAGCAAATCTATAACCTTCCTTCAATCCAACCTGGAAAAGTGAATTAATTTGTTAGCAGCAAAATTCTCAGTAATCATGGTGCTGGCATGAAATCATGCTTTCTAAATCCATTTTTAAAACCATATCACACTTTACCTCCTTCCTCTGGCCATTTATGCAGTGTTCTGGTGCATTAGCATTTATTTCTCTAGATTTCTTGTTTATATTCTCAATATCTCCGGAGAGTAATAAACATTTTCCCTGGACAGTCAGACAGGAGCAACACTGGGAAAAAAAGCAACATTTCTGTGTGTAGTCTTCTTACTGTAACACTCTAAAGATGTGAGCGCCTTGATATAAAGTCAGATGTACTCACTGCTTAATGTGTTAGAAATCAGATGATTAGTAACATCAGAAAGAAAGACTATTATTTATCACACAAATGGAAGCATCAGTAGTATCTCAACTACTATATAAAAATGAGGAAAAATGCTGTGACACTCTAATGTCATTTTAAAAACATTTTTATTCCATATTCTTTGTCGTTATGACATGGTGTTCATCAGTAGTTTGTCAAATCAATTTACAGACAGAACATATTTAAAAGGTTAATTTTTTAGTAGATTTCATTGAAACAAATCCAGACTTTCTTGGTACCTCTAAGTACATCTGCAGTATAAACATTTCATCTTTTCCACCTTTCAGGCACGATTCTACTTATAATTGCATTCAAATATAAGAAGCTTTGAGCATCCTCATATTTTATAAAATGTAGTAATTACAGACTATTATATCCACCAGTCTTAGAGCCCTGTAAAGTCAGGGTGAATGGCGAGTGATGACTTCTGGTAGTAACGAGGAGCCATAAAAAGGCAGCCTGGCTTTCCATCATTAGATCAGAATAGCAATCTACACTTTAATTTAATCATAAAACCTGACCTTAGCATTATGTAACTCCTAGGCTTTGGAGGTCAAAATAAGTTTTGAAGTAGCTCCTTAGTTAACAAAGGTATACGAGTGAAAAAGAGCCCAGACTGAGCACTCCACAGGTAGGTCAAACTACTTCAGATCTTAGCATCGTAGCAAATGTAAATACTACTGCCAAATCTAAGCATAGTCTCTCTTACTCAGGTATCCTTTCCAAAACAGGCAACCTCCACATACAGTATTCCACAGCTTGGATCCCTAAACCTCTTAATTCTCTATAGGTAAAAACCAAAACACACACAAGAGTTCAGTAGTACGTTTAAAAAGCAAACACACCCCAAATTCCCTGTCAACGTAGGGTTTCTAAAAAATTATTAAAAGTTTAAGATTCCATCAACTTGAAGAATTTCATGCCTAAGGTCAAATACAACTTCATAAAAAACAAACAAAAAAAAAACCAACAAACCACCTTGCCCCTTAAAAAAAAACCAGAAAACCAAAATGTATTTGTCTATATAGAGCTGCTTGTAACAGCATTAACATACTTCACTGAAATTTAAGTAGAAATTACTAAAAGCTTGGTTCATTACTCCCTTTTTTCTCTTCATTCTACTTTGTTCCCCTTGTGCCATTGGTTTTCTGAAGCTATGTATATTTGTATGAGTACCAGTTCGTCTGAACAGCTTTTTCGAGCCACCTATCAAATACTGGGCTCCCCCTACTTCTCTTCTGTTAGTGCCTTGATATACTATTGCCTGTACTCCATCTTCTCTTTTCCCTTTACTGCAATCTAAACCTTGGTCTCATCTAATATTAATGCCTTCAAATTCATGCTATTATTTTTTCTTAATCTCTCATTTCTTTGATTTTTCATGAAAAGTTAAGGAACTATTTTAATGGAGTTCAAGAGCTCAGGCTAATGAGCAGTTATGAACAATTCATAACTGCTCTTCCTGAAGACAAACCATAAAAGAAGGTTTTAATCAGATTTTCAATTTTGCTACTGCCTGAGGGTAGCAAAGGACAGTGAAGACAGCTATAAAGGGAATTAAATGCATTCACTAGTATTTTAATGTTTGTCTACTGATTTATTTAATCCAAGGGGTAAAGGTCTTCCAAAATCCTTGTATTTTAAACTGTCTTCCACACATTGTGTAAGCAACATGCACCGCAAAAAAAAACAAATTCCTTTCTGTGTGTCCTAACACATCCTTGTACATACACTTACTATGGTTTTTATTGTCTATTTGGAAAAAAAATCAGTCTTGAAGAGCAGATAACAATACTTAGAAAAAGATTACAGCAGGGAGTCAGAATCCAGCTCCTTATACAGTCCACTTACAGTATAAAGCAGTGATCCAATGAAGCTTCTTACACAGAACAGAGCTGTCTCCTACACTAAGTTCACTCTTAAAAGTAAAAATCACTTTAAAAAAAAATCCTTTCAAAAAGTACCCACATCATATTCTCTGGATTGTTTCGTGTTTTATACATTCAAGATTTCTGACAACTTGTAAAATCTAGTAATTTCATTCATATTAAAAAGTTGATCAAGGCTAGTCTTCTAAGCACACAATGTTAGCCGAGTTACATAGCACAGAATGCAACAGAAGTTAAGGCGTTTGTAAGAAAAAAGAAAACTCATAAAAATGCCAAAGTTAGCTCTTAAATATTTTCTATTGGCTTAGTTGTGTCAGTTTATGGTCCAAGCAGGTGCAATTCCTGCCTTTTGTTGATAGCAGAATGAATCGAAGGGTCTTGGATCTTAGATTAATAGAGGTAAATCTCATCAGAGAAGAACTCCTGTTAACTGAGCAGAATTTAGCCTTGAATAAAAGGGTCATACTGTATTCTTAATTAGCCATTTCTTGAGAGCAATAAGTATAGATAATATTAAATAAGCTTGATGTCTCAAAAAAAAAGATTAAAATTGCAATTATGCTACGGAACAAAAGCATTTTATTAAATACAAAGCAGTTGAATTTTATCAATAATGAGGCTTCCACCTTCATTAAACTCTGAATACTATCACAAACACAGGTGTAAGCACTTTCCCATTAATTTCTGCCTTTCATGAACAATATTACATTTTTCATTACATGAAACAGCAATGGAAAGAAGGAAAAAAATATAAATCAGTCACCACCATGTCATTGAGTTGAAGTGATGAGGAAGGACAGACTATTTATCTTAATTAACATTCATCTGAATAAAATTCCTGGCTCCTGAAATTAATACTGAGGTTATCCAACTTGAAGAAAAAAATTCCTTGTTTTGTTAAATGGTACTAGAAAGTGATAAATATATATTTGATTAGCCACATGATCCCTGACATCTGTTTCTTAGACTCAGCTAAGACCGAGAGAAAAAGAAAACAAGAATGACAAGGAAAATCCAAACAAACAAGCGACAAAGAAAATGGCATGTTGATACTGCAAAAGTTTTGGAACTAACTCTGAAGTGAGAGACTAAGGCAGATGGATAAAGCAAAGCAGAAGCAGACGTATCAGCACGTGGCAATGAGCACAAAGGATCTTGACTCAGCCCAATGCAGTCTTTATTCTGCAGTGTTGGAGCTTTCACAGACAGGCAATGCAGGGAGCAAGAAAAGAGACTTGGGCCTTGGACTTTATCAGTTGTGCAGACACCTCCTGGCTTATGACTAAGCTGAAGACCAATTGTGTCTTTGAGAAGCCTCCAGAGACAGCAAACTCTAAGGAATGCCAAGTTTTTTTGAAACTGGAAATGCAGTGGTCATGATTTTCCTGCCTTCTTAAGATTCAAGTAGTTTCCAGAGATGTGTTGATGTGTTCTTCCCTTTTTCTAGCACTTTATGAGAGAGCGCTGTGGGCAGAGAACCTCAGCTTGCCTTGCTCAAGTCTGATGATTTTAGCTGATTTAGGATATAAAAGAAAAGTCATCCCAACAGTGGCTGAAGCACAAAATTCCTGACTTTCCCACATCTCATGCCTTTTGTATCAGTTTAAAATAAATGAATCAAAGTATTTCTTCGCTTCTCTAGAAGCAATGAAAGTACCTAAAATTCTTCCTCTACAGTACTTTGTTTGAAAAAAAAGCAAAACATCTGGCCAAACAGAGCCTTGCATCTTAGTATCTTCAGACATCTTTGTTGACGCCTTCTGGGACAAGCTGGAGCCTAACCTTTGTTATTTATCACATTATCAAATACTATTTGTCTAGCCACAGAGGATTAAACTTGTGAATTAGTCCAGCCCCTCATCTGCACTTTAGAATAGCAAGCTTAAGAAACTCAATATTCACAGTATCACAGTATCAGAGGTTGGAAAGGACCTCTGAGATCGAGTCCAACCTATAACCCAACACTAACACCAACACTAACACCATCATCTAAACCTTGGCACTCAGCGCCTCATCCAGTCTCCCCTTAAACACTTCCAGGGTCAGCGACTCCACCTCCCTGGGCAGCGCATTCCAATGGCCAATCACCCTTTCAGTGATGAACTTTTTCCTAAATGTATTGTTAAACCCTTACTGAAAAAGAACAAGGAAGCCTGTTCTTCAGTCCTGCGTTATTTCCTGTAGTGGCGTAGGAAACAAGTAGAAACAGGCCCAGGATATTACATACAACCAAGAGGATTTGTTTATACTCATTTTGGCTTAAGCTCAAGTTGTTGCTCCTACTGCTGCCTCAGTTAGTTGAATTCATCTCAAGTACTCAAGCCATTCTGGCAGCAATAACGCTGTAGCCTTTTAATAGAGAATTCATTTCCTCTTGTAGTGTTTAAGCTCTGTAAGTGGCTATTTTATTCAGGCTGATGCCTTTGGTGTAGTAGTCTAGACTCAGACCCTAAACAGAACATTCTGGAATGCTCTTATACCTTTAACATTGTGATTTTTTGCCTTCTGTTACAACGGCAACCAGAGAGAGATATCAAAATGAAGTTCGGTAATGAAGTCAATGTGTGAAGTGATGTTTAGGAGTCTCAGGTACAGCCAAAACAACCCCTTTACTGTTTGACATTTTCTTGTTCTTTTACCACCAGTTAAATAACTTAATTGTCGTATTGTTCATGTCAGTTTCCAATGTCACAGCAAGACTGATGCTGGAATTAATATTATATGTGAAGTATTTATTTACGATACAGCAACTTGATAGCTTCTGTGAAGCAGCAGCTGAGCTTGATGGCAACCCTTGAAAAGGCAAAGTACCATATTTTATTAATCATATTATGTACTATACTAAAGCAGGTCAGTTTCTTTACGCATTGTTGGAAAAACAAGGAACAAGAGGTTCAAATCCACTCTGCTGCTCGGCTATCTAAATGTAGTTTTTAAGTACGAGCTCTTTAAACAATAAATATTTTCCACTAATTTGTCCATAAGATTCCAATTCTCTCTTCAGTTCCAAAAAAAAAGAAAAAAGGAAATCAATATGAAGACTAAGAAGCTACGGAAGAATGTAAAGAGATCCAAAGAAAACAAGAGAGAATCCACTCAAATGATTTCAGAGTGAGAGGACACACTGGAACCAGAGTTCCAAGGAATATTTCACAAAAAAAGAAATGGATGTTTTTCATTACAAAGTTTCTGATGTACCACATATCACAGTGGTTAAAATTCAAAGCAGCTCAGACTATATTCCATCCAATGTACTTGTCATTTGTATTTCTTGGGCATGTAATTTACTTGACAGGCACAGTTTAAATGCTTTAAAATAAACCATTGTACCAAGAGCAGATGCAGTCTAGTAACACAGCTTTAAGTTTTATTAGGCTTTTAAATGCAACCAATTTGTTAGGGTGAAATCTTTAGAAATGACCCCTAAAACCTGCCAGTGGAAGAATCCATTTGGATTGCCTTTTTTCCCCTCATTGAGCCACTCAAACCTTTTGCATTATTCATATGCAGAGCCTTCTGTAATATATTTTCTGTACTGTAGAAGACTTGCCATGCTACTGTGACCGTGGCACCTATAGCTAATGTAACTCATGGATGAGCACTGATGAAAACCAGAGTCAGTGAAAGATTCTGTTAAATACTTTAAAAGTTTAACCAAATTAAAACAATATACTGCCTTTCCATACCTGCTTGTCCATCCTCCATTTTTTTCTTGTATATTAGATAATGTTTCGGGGTTAGGGTTAGAAGCAGGGTTTGTTTGGGGTTTTTTGGGGGAAGTGGGTTAGCAAGTTGCTATAGATCTAACACTATATCTTTCAAAAACCACGACGAAGGTTGCCTGGCATAGACATAAGCTGTATAAAGATACTCTTTAAAAAAAAGTTGGCCCTAATCAAACATGAGTTTGATTCCTCTAGGCATTAATTCAGTCACATATTCTTAAATTTTGTTCTATATACATTATAAATCTACTATGTTGAAAATGGCAAATTCCATTCCACAATTAAAATATTCGAACAAGATGAGCTATGTGAAACAGATGATTATTAAAACAAACATTCTAGTACATTCTTATGAAATTGCAAATGAAAAGGAAAATACAATTAATGCACTGAAATGAAAAGTTTCCTTAACATTTCACTATCTCATGAGAGATAAACAAGCAATAGCTTAAACTTCACCCCAGTTAAATTTCATAAGTTTGGATACCAGCTAGACAAAAAGACTGTGGTATTGGTTAAATAATATGTAATCTATATTCCATACTCTGAAATGCAGGCCTATTTCCTTCTCTTTGACATTCTGAGAATAGTTTTATAATTCCTTTCTGTTTGTATTTCAGTTAAATTGACTTAGTGAACTGTCAAGGTTACCTATTCCTATTGATTGACCACTCAATTTTATTGATAGATCAAGTTGCAGGGGATTATTTTTTTTTTAATACAATAGAACCTCGATCCTTGTAGATAATGTTTCTTGAAAGCCTATGCAAGGCCTAGGAAAATAAACAGGAATAACATGAAACAAATCAACATCATCAAGTACCGAGGAATAAAGTACTGAGGGAAAAGCCAGCTATTAATTTGTAATACAAACATGTATAAGCAATACAGAAATGAACAAAAAAAAGCCTTGATTATGTGTAACGGTTTCTGCTTTCTTGTGGGCCAGTCTCAGGACAAAAGCAGAAGATCTGAGATCTTCAGTGGAGAAAGTAAACACGCTGCCCTGTTATGTTCTGCATAACCTTCTTGCATTGCAAGGAAACACTGGTGCAGGACCAATTCTAATATTTAACTTCAGCAGTCAAAGTGTAAGTAGTACACAGCTTCATGAATATGCTGAAGATATTGAGAAGGAAGAAATCATTGCACAGGATGGAGGAGATGACAGTATTGTAATCTAATTAGGGTTTAATGCAAAATAATTATCCTAAGATAGAAGTGTTTCATTGTAAATATACTTTCTTATGTTAAGGATTATTAAATTTATTATGAACTCTAGTTCTAAGCTAGAGGAGTTAAATTTTCTTTGCCAGATCAATTAACCCTTCAACCCACAAGCTGCAGAAATCATCTGGAAACGAGCAAGAAAGGGCACTGTTGTTTGGCAGAGGTCTACAGCTTCAGCACAGATGCAAACCAAGCTGTATGATAGTCTCTGCCCTTGCCTCCAAAACACAGAACTGACAAAACCCCACAGATTGCTGCTTAGATTAAAGAATGGCAACTTGAATACAAATACATGATTGATATACAAGGCAACTCCCGCCACCCAAAAGATGAAGCGGAAAATTCTGCTAGCAAGCAAAGCTGTGTGCATGTGAAGGGAAATTATAATACTTCAAATTGTAACATTTTGATTGGCCAAAAAAAGACATAGCATACTTGGCCAAGGACAGCAGTCAGCAAGAACTGAGCATAAACCATTCCTTTCATGTACAATGAGAAGCGTCCAATATTGAAAGGAAAACTAAATGCACTGAATTCAAATAAACTGTTTTCCATTGGCTTCCACAGACTTTAGATCAGGACCAAATGAAGGAATATTGAGACCTTTTGGGAGATGAAGCAACAGCTGCATTTATTTTAACGGAGTTATCTGTGCAATAGCACTTCTGAGTATTTGGGGGGGCGTTCAAAACTATTTTCGACACTGCCATTATTCAGCATGTTCTAGTGTAATTCTTAATCTCTAGCACTTAAAAGAGGAATAGACCTCTTGCCTAAGAAAATAAAATCAAGGAAATTGTCAATTTTGCATCCATTTTGTGGAATAATGTATCACTTCCAAAACCATACTGTGAAATCCAAAATTCCTTATCCCAGTGGAACAGCCTTCTTGTGTTTCCACTGAAGTTAGTAAACACAACAGCATACAGGAATGAACTCCTGATTTCCAGTGAAGTGTACTAAATCCTGTATGAAATTTAGCCCTCTGAACTCATGATAGTATTAAGCCAGAGATTTAATGAACCCTAATACTGATCCAAATACCTAACATATGCAGTGCTAGGAGCTCACACTTCTTTTCCTGACGCAGTCTACAAAGTCTTTCTAGTGCTATGAAGGCACCAGGGCGCAAACAAGCATTATACATTGTATCTCACACTTTTTCTTGGCTTGTTTCTCCTCATGCATTCCCTATCCAGAGAACTCTGCAATTACTTAGTAATCTTAAGACATCATCACCCATTCTTTTCCTACTTTCATATTAATTTCCATCAGCTATTTCTTAATAACACACACGTTCAAACTCAAATACTTAGAACTAGTCATAGGTACAGAAAATTTGGCGGGTTTTAGGCACACACTTGAAAAGAATGCTTTATAAGAGGTGTAATAAACAGGAATCTTGTCACATTACAGTTTGGTGGTACTTGGTACCATCTTTTTTTTTCCTTGTTTTTTTGGACATGATGGTGGTGTACTATGTATCATTCAACTAATGGAAAAGGAAGTCACATTTGTGTCTTAGGCAAGTATAACAGTTTTCAAATTAACATCTTTTTCAAGATCCGACCATCATGTTCTACTTATTCATTCATCTTCCTGAGGACTATGTAGTACTAAAGCAGGTACTTAAATAGGAAATAATCAGACATCTAAAAAAAGATACATGGAGGAACCACAGAAAGAGTCAATAAATATTTTATTTGAGGGAATTAGAGTTTTATTACCAGAGTTCAAATTTCTACAGAACTGATATATCAAAATCATTTGTTGAAATATACTAGCAAGATACGCGTGTGCCTGTGCATTCATTCTTTGCAGCAGCACCACTCCTTGCCTTATCAGCGTATGTTACAATGAAGGAAAACACCAGGATCCCTCAAACTACCACCAGGCATACGAAAACTTGACTTTTATCCAGTAGTAATCTGAAGCACTCATTTGTACTTTCAAAACTACTTGCAGGTTTTTAACTTAACGTATACATTTAAATCTATGTATCTATCTTAGGTACATATAAAAGACCTATCTTTCTGTACTGATATTTACCACCTTCCATCAGAGGACTTGAAGGCAGCCAAATTAAAGTTGACTCAAAGAACGTTAGTAAGAAAAAATGCATATTCTCAGCTATGCTTTTAGTTAGAAAATGGTGTAGCATGCAAAGCTATCTCGAAACAGCACACATCTAGTCCACTCCTTCAGTTTTGGATGTTTCAAAACCAGTTTCTGTAATCTCAAAGGAATGAGTCATTTTGGACACTGAGACCAATTTCAGGTTCAATAAACCTAAACTTGATCCTAACAGTAATTTATAACATCACACTGTCTAAGAGAGCACCAGTTCGTGTGCTTTGAGCTCCCTCTCCTTCCTCCAAAGCCCTCCCCTCTTTCATTTCAATAGAGAAAGGCACTGGTTTGTGCCAAAACAGCTACAGAGGAACAGAAAATTGCTTTTACAAAGTGTTCTACCCATCTTCAAATAAATTTAGAAACCTCGTAATGTGTTTTTGTTTCCTTCTCATCTCATCCCCTCAAGGATCAAGTTCGGTTAAAAAAAAAAACAACAAATAGTTCAAAATATGAATTAAAGAGTTTCCTTTCTTGTAGTTCATCAAACCAATCAAGTACTAAAGATCACGTACCTATGACTGATAAGATTTTAAAAAGAAGGGGAATGAATAATTCATTTTCCATGTGATCTCTGGACTGCAGTCCCCTGGTTCCTCTCAAATTCACTACTTCAGAAGAATTACTCTGAAGAGATTTCACATGACACACAGATTCCTTTGTACTTGCCATATAGTCAAGGTGGCCTCTCATCAACAATATGGCTTCAGGTTGATTTTCTTTCTCCTCTTCAGAATCCATTCCCTGCCTCTGAATACTGATTAGTACTGATCTCTGCTGTGTTCCTTTCTGTCCTTTCAGTCTTTATTTTAACTGAGTCAAATTCAAATTTGTGAAGACTATGACTTGTTTGAGGCAGAAGTATGCGAGATCAAAGGAACTGTCTATTCCCCCCATGCATTCTTACAACACTGTCCCTCAAAATTGGTGTGGATAAGATGCATATCATTCTTTCTCTGGCACATTTTGTATATGCTATGACAGTTGACAAGAACAACCTGATATTAACTTTATTAAAAAATCTTTTTTCTTATCATTGCAATAGAAGGCGAAAGTATAGTCAAAAATAATACATCACAGAGGACAAATTATAGACATGAAATTAAAAAAAAAGGAGCTCTTCAAACATCAAGACGTACTGACATCTCAAAATATGCATCTGACGTGTTTCTGTATTGTTCGTGTGTGATCACGAAATGTTTTTTTTCCACAAGAAGTCTTAAGAAGTTTGCTTTGGCTACTATTTTTTTTTTTCAATTACCCGATATTGATCCCACACCTTTTTTTCAAAACACTAAGAAGGTGTTCTAAGAACCCAGAATTATTTTTTTCCTCATTAACTGTGCATTTTTAATGCTTATCAATATCAGAATGATAATGCTCAGAAGAAAAGAGGCTTTGTTACCTATATTTCCTATTTGGGACAAGAAACAGTGAGGCTGGAGGTCAGAAAATCAGGAGGAAAACCAGGTTTGTTTCTAGCACATCATGCCTGGAAAAAGCTTTCCAATACACCCATTATATGGCTCAACACAAGGAAGGAAAGAACACAGACTTACCTTGGACTTTTTTAAGGAATTTGCAGAATTACAAAATCAATTTTGATTATTAAACAAGTACATATAGACATATTACCTTGATATCTAGTCACAAAGAAACACAAATCCAAAAAAAATCATATGGTAACTATTTCATATTCTTTTCATAAGCATCTCCCAGTATCAAAACTATGATTTTGGCTTCACAATGTTTCATATCTGTAAAAATCACAGTTATTGACTTTTTCCTGTGCTGTGAGTAGATAATTGATATTAGTTCTCTGTATACTGGGGATTTAATTCATCCTTTGATATCTAGTGGAAAGACTCCAACTTTTCAGTTAATGCAAGTTTACATATAATTTTAATTAATGTTGCAAAAGTATTTTTACACAGATCTGTCAAGAAATATATATCTGAGTAATCAAAATTACCTGAAGGCATCAATGATGTGTAAGAAAAGTAAATAGTATTAATGAGAGACTATTTTCAAAAATTATAATTAGCTGCTATGTTGACAGTGATAAAATTGTAAAATACAATATATTTTTAGGTGCTTCAGAAATTTTTACCTCGTTTTCATCAGGAGTAACTCAAAGCTTCTTGTTTTCACAAGCTGACTGTCTATTGAGCTCCTGTCTTGAAAAAAAGTGCCTTTTAAAAAAAAAGTGCCTTTTTCCTTTTTTTAAAATTTCGTTTTTGAAAGGAAATCCATGTCAGAAAAGATTTAATCAAAGAAGTACCCATCTCTCCTGGAACAAGTATCATTTTTTCTTTTTAAGAGTGTAATTAACTGAGAATACTCTTAATTTGGGGGAAAAATGTGCGGTCACAGAAATTAAATGGAAGATGGTTTTAAGTTTAATAGACGTTATTGGCTCTGACTGGGGGAAAATCAGGAATCTGCTCGTAAAACTAGCAGCTTCCTTCACTACTGAGCTCTTGTTAGTATCGAAGAGAACCTGCTCAAAGCTAACAAGAACTATTAAGACTTAATAGTCAAAGCTTCATTGTTATTCTTATATATTAGGTAGGATTTCAAGATGAGTTTTGGTTATTAAACAAGTACAAGCTCAGACTAAAGGGAGACAGAACCCAGATTAGTTAAACCTTTAAGTATAGTTTGGAGCAAATAACAATAAGAACAAAAATTCTTTTACTGTCACACAAACTTTGTGTAAGACCTTGGAACGAAAATATTTAAGAGACCATAACTGCAGGTATTCTTTATCCTGTAAATCACTCTATCTGAACTGATAGTCCATCTTAATATAAAGCTGAGTGTTTCCAGAA
This sequence comes from Tapera naevia, assembly GCA_033556795.1. Taxonomy (NCBI): domain Eukaryota; kingdom Metazoa; phylum Chordata; class Aves; order Cuculiformes; family Neomorphidae; genus Tapera; species Tapera naevia. Next base: position 6,028,365 of record JAUMJJ010000172.1, on the reverse strand, counting down.
GTGAAATAAGACCAGATTAACTCTACAAGTACAAAATTAAGCATAAATATTTTCAGAGATTTTCAATTCCCTCAAGAGAAAAGAAACTTCAGACCTGATATACTCAAATTATTGCAAGCTATCTGACTAAAGAGCAATTCATACAGGCAATAACTTCTTTCTCAAACTCTAATGGTATTCAGGATTAGCAATATGACACTGAATTCAAAACATCCTTCACTGATAATTCCTATATATTTCTAGATTAACATACAGAAGAGAGGAAGATAAACAGGGAGGGCACAAAGAAAGTATGGTATTAATTCTTTCAAACACAATGAGACAACTTCAGAGAAGTATTTGAATGAATTTGTGTGGATAAATAAGTATCAGGTACAGAGAACTCAGCTCTGAAGTCACATACGGTCACATTTGTAATTTGCACAGAAGTCTTCCATGTAACAGCACAAAAATCGTCCAGCATCTTCCATAAATCTCCAACTAGCAAATCTCTTATCTGAGTGGGAACACATAATCAACCTCCAAAACTGAACTGGTTAGATTGTATGTGTTTCTCTAGTTCCTAAAAGCTACAGACCTATTTCTGCATCACTAAATTCAGAGGGTGTTCTCTTGCTGACACAAAAAAAACACCAAACCAGGACATCAGGAGGCACACTAGGCTACACTGTGACTCTAGGCATAGTTGAGAGATAGTTAATTCTATTGCTAACCAAGAGATACTAATACCACTACAATCCAAAAAGACATGTAAATCATAGGGTTTTTTCTCCCATTTTCTTTTTCTGAGGGTAGACTTGTTTGCTTCAGAAAAGATCCTTGGTAATTTATCATTCGCTCTATTCAACCTCAAGCCAATCTGGCCAGGAAGCAGGACTGGAGGCAGAGCTAAGGTCTCATTCATTCTTAATTAGTTCCCAGATGTTAGAAAAGAATATTTTGTAAGACTTAGACATAAGATCTATAGGTTTATCTAGAAGAGCAAGATGGGGAACCAGCACACCTGGGATCTTTGGGGATCATCTAGTCGACCCCCCTGCTCAAAGCAGGTTCACCTAGAGTAGGTTACACTGTACATCCCCTTTCCAACTGAACACGCTCCTCCTCTACAACAGAAAACCATGTGGCTAATAAACCACTTAAATACTGTTATCTGCATTGTAGCAGTGTGAAGTAGGTAGAATCTAATGTGACAGGCACTACACAAGCATAAAGCATTTAAGTCGTATTGAAGTATAATAAAAAGTAAGAAATTTTCCTCCCATGATAAAATCTCTCCTATACATTTTACAGTTTCCAGGCTTGAAGTGGCAATTTTAGCCAACAAAACCTGAATATTGTATTTTCTTTTCCTATTACTTTAGAAAGCATGAGATCTGTGACCAGCACAAATCTGTATTTCTAAAATGCATAAGAATCTAATAAAACATAACTCAGGTGAGGAGGAAATCAACATCTTAAGATGTAATATTCAAAGGAACCCAGCCCAAGATTTTACTGTTTGTATCAGAGAAACACAAACAATATAGACCCACGAAGAAAACAGAGAGCTTTAACAAACAACCACATCTGAGATCAGTTCTCCACTGACTTGCATCTTTTTGTAATCAGGGTTCTTCAATAAAACAGAGCAAGGCTTTCTCCTCATCTCCCTTCCCTTCTCTGTGCTTTGCACAAATACAGATTATTAAAGCAGGCAAAAAGCACTGGTAAATCAAATTCAGCAGAAATCTAGACGTTTGCATCTGAAAAGAATTGGTACAGCTTCTCTTTGCCACTGATTTCAAAAGAATATCATTCCTGAAGAAAAAGCACTCCATCATTGAGTTATATCAGAACTCTGCTACTGTGTCACTGGCACAGTGTGAATTTCAAGATTACCTTAAGAAGTCAGTGAGTATTTTGGTCTTTGAAATCAAACCCAAGATTTACTTTTTAACATTTAGGTTTCGCACCTAACAAATAGTAACCATGAAAACAGTAACTGTAGTTTTTCTACAAAGTACCTTAAAAACCCACAACACTCTGCATAATGTTTTTTATCACTTTTGTTCTGAGTTATCTTTTAGTGCTTCCAAGGTAACTGATGCTCTCTTATAACCTTTGCTCAATGCTGTTTCCACTGTTGTCAAGGGAGCGTAGATGGGTAGTTTCTAAGTAGTCAAAGCTTTCAGACAAACAACATGAGTATTAACAACATGGGTTAGGGAAGAACCTCCATCAGGATTCCCCAACATTTGTTTTCTGACAAAAAAAACAGTGAGATATACACTGCATGCAGTTATACCATGGTAAATCAAGGACTCCACTACAAAGCACAGGTAAGTAACTTTTAAACAAATAAAATTCAACCATAAATGTGTTTTCAATAAGGTAGAAAATAATACCTTCTACTGGTAACATGGAAGCAAATATGAACAATGTATATACTCAAGAATAACTCTTAAAAACACTTTTTTAAAAAATTCCTCCACATAATTTCCATATCTTTTAATTGTAGAGTAGTAAATTGAGGCTACACTCCAGGAGAAATATAAAGTTGCTGTCCGATTGTGCAGGGACAGGATTAAGAAATCCAAGGCTGGTCTGGGGGAGGGATGGGGGAAGGGGAAGCTGGATAAAGAGTAACCTCATGCAGTTCAGCAAGGGGAAATGTAAAGTCCTGCAGCTGGAGAGGAATAACCTTATGCGCCAGTACATGCTGGGGAAAGACCAGCTGGAGAGCAGTTTTGCACAGGACCTTGAGGTCCTGGTGGACAACTGCACACTATGAGTCAGGAATGTACCTTCATGGCAAGGAAAGCCAACAGTATCCTAGGATGCATTAAGATATCTTTAAAGGTTTGACCAAATGATCCTTGAGGTCCCTTCCAACCTAGTATTCTATGATCTTTGTAACTCAATTTTAATCACTTAAAATTTTGATTTAGAAGTTATGTATTTGTTACACTAATTTTTACTAATTAGTAAGAGAATCCTTTTTGTCAGCAGAAAAATATCTATAAGGCCTTTAAGGTATGAATTTGGAGGTTAAAAAAAATACAAACATGAAGGATTTTAATAAAATATACCTTCAACCTAAGTAAACTGGAAACTCATGTAACAGAAAATGTGAATGATTCTCAAAGTCATCAGAGAATGGATACAGAATGCTCAAATAACTTCTCTGTAGACCTCAGTTAACCTGTAAGACACTACGAGTTTCATTTTGAGATAAGTTCCCAAAAACCAGTAACCCTTAAAAAAAGGGTTAGAGATTTTCATGTATATTGAAAACATGATAGCCACAAATTAAGATATAGACACTAATCATAATAGGAATCTTCTTGAAAGGAAACATTACCTGTAGGGGACAAAGAGCAAGTACATCCTTGAGCAACTCATTATATAATTTCCAGTATCAAATGGATTCATTTTCTGTGAAACACTGTTACCAGTTACTACATCTATTCCCAGCAGAGATGGATAGTCCTACACTTATAGTGGTTTATTCCCCTAATCAATAGGATTCATCTGGATTTACGGTCACAAAAGGGAAATAGTTTGCCTAGTGCAGAGAACAGATATAGCCATAGAATATCTAATTTTTGTAACTGAAAACCATCACTATTAACAGTTTTAGCAGCAGTAGCTTCACTTCCAGTATCAGTCCTCTAAATTATCATGCAAACATATCACACATTAGTGTAAAAGATAAACCTTCAAAGTCTTTACTAACTGTAACTGTTAACACTGGTATGTTTGCATTTGCACTTTAAGAGATGTATCCTGAGCTGCATCAGACAAGTGTAACAAGCACATCAAGGGAGGTGATTCTGCTCCTCTGCTCTGCACTTGTGAGATTTCAACTGGAGTACTGTGTTCAGTTCTGAAGTCTTCAACACAGGAAAGACATGGATCTGTTGGAGTTAAGTCCAGATGAGACCACACATAGGATCAGAGGGCTGGAGCACCTCCCATAGGAGGACAAGCTAAGAGAGTTGGTTTGTTTAGCCTAGAGAAGAGAAGCCTCAAGAGAGGCCTTATAGCAGCCTTCCAGCACTTTGGGGGCCTACAGGAAAGATGTAGAGGAACTCTTTATTAGGGAGTGTAGCGGTAGGATGAGGGGCAATGGTTTTAAGATGAAAGGGGATAGATTTAGATTAGATATTAAGAAGAAATTTTTTACTGTGAAGGTAGTGAGGCACTGGCACAGGCTGTGGATATACCATCCCTGGAGGTGTTCAAGGTCATGTTGATTGAGGCTTTGAGCAACCTGAGATAGTGGAAGGTGTCCCTGCCCATGGCAGGAGGATTGAAACTAGGTGAACTTTAAGGTTCCTTCCAACCCAAACCATTCTATAATTCTATCGCTGATCTGAAATATTAAACATGAAGATCCAGAAGTCGGAAGCTTACATGCAATATTTTCCCTCAAGCCTTCCAATAGCAATATTGTAGAAAATGAAACATGGGTAAGCATACATTAAACACTTTTTTTTTTTAATTTCTCCTTTATTTCTTGAGGTGCAATCAACCACAATAGTTGGAGCCTATCCAAACTTATTTCATTAAAGTATAGCAAAGTATACTCGTTATCGACAATATTAAAACACCCATGACAGGTAGTCAGCATGAAGTTATTGCAGGGCACTAGCTAGGACAGGGTGGACTTGCTGGTCAGTTCTGAAAAAAGGAGTCCTGCATAGAAAAAAAAAAAAATTAACATTTTCAGCTGGAAGGTATTTGGGCAAAAAACATTCAAAACTAGAAACATTCAAAAGTGGTATTTTCATTCTGCAGTGGAATGCAAACTAATGCCGAGATCTTGAAAGTTAAGATGGACATACTTACTGCATTCAATCAGACACAATAAACAAAGCCTGTAGAAAAATTAAAGATGATTACATCAAACCAAATGGATTTCTGTATCTACTATAGGAATGTATGACCATCTCTTTCATAACAGAGAGTTACATGAGATTTATTTTTTTTTCCTTGTAGCGTGCTGTAAATAAGCAGCAGCATTCCCATAGCTGAGAAAGAAGAATTGAGTATGAATTATTTATACTGTCTGGAATAGATATAGATTCTCTAAGATATTCTGTAAGTTTCGCAGTCAAGATGCAATCTTTCAATAATTTAGATATCAGAAAAGAATAACAGGACTTGTTGGGAAATACCACAGTAACCAAGTGTTGAAAATACACAGCGCAAGGACAAAACAAAGTTATTGTTTAGTTGGCAAATGAATTGTTTATATTATTAGGCTGACTATAAGCTAGAACATAAAGGGGTTTAAAACTATGTTGTCCTACGGAAAAGCAGGAAGATCTAGAAATATTTTTAAGTAACAGATAGAGGAGATGTTCTGAAAGTAACACTGAGAGTGAGCATAAAACTAAGGAACATCACTGAATTTACAGAGATCACCACTTAGATTTGAATCCTGACCAGTCCAAGACACTTTGGAATTTGATGCTGTTTTTCAAATCTAAGGAAGGTTTGGTATTAAATGGTAACTGCAAATCTCGGTACGTAAAATTCTTTATAGATTTTACCTAATAGACACTAATAGCTTTTGACACCTTGCCAATTCTTGACTATACTTTCTTATTTCCAGTAATTCTTGATCTTCCCTTGACAGGCGTGGCTACAACCAGAACTTTGAGGTAGAATTGTACTATATTTTGAGATGAGTTTATGAAGCTAGCTTAGGCAGCTCAGTCTCCAAAGATAACTCACATTATGCCACAAAAAATAATGACCTTGAAAAAAGATCTGGCTAAACAAAGAACATGGCATAAGACGTCCTCTCTGTCCAGTAGTGCATAGGACCCTTTGCTCCAGTTTCGTTTGCTACTGCGGAAACTTCTAGTGGCTTTCTTGGTTGAATTCCTGTAAAGTTTCATTCCTTCTGCACTGTGGCAGTTTGGCTTTAGGTCTGCCCAGAAGTTTGTTTCTCTGCCTGCACTGCTCCTGTGTCCTTCCCTGCCTGCCTGCTTAACTCCATGCTTTGTGAGTTTCTCCCACCTGACCCTTTTCAGCTAAGGGCCTCTCACTAAGAAACTCAGAGTGAAACTAAGAAAAACCCAAAGGCAGCAGCATTCCTACTGAAGATACAGTTATTACTTTAAAACAATAATTAAAAAGTCATAGTACCTATACAGTAGACTGTTGAAGAAACAAGCTAGTCATCCATTCACCTCACAGATATTTACTTATATAATCACATTCAATGGCAACTGACCTCTTTATATTTCGTAGTCTTTATTATTTAAAATCAAGCATACGTATATATCCCTACATATAGCAAGAATCAAGCTGCATGGCTTTCACAGAGGAATAGTTTATCCATGCATTACTCTCCATTCTTCTTTCCAGCTAGCAGGACTGGGACCTTTGTAATGGACCCAGAATACAAATGAATGATTGCTTAAATGATGACCAAGATGATATTTACACTCACACACACACACAAATACACAGGACAGAAGAGGAATGTTTTGTCCTATGTTTTTTTTCCATTTATATTAATCTGAATGAGATCTATACCTCCTCCACTGCTGTACTTCATTTAGGTAGCTGATGATGTAAAAAGCCTCCAGTGTCAGTGGTAATGCAGCACTTCCAAAGGGCAGACACACAGCGGGCACATTACAGTGGCAGTTCTCCGTGCACATTAGGCAGCATTGACAGGAGGGGACATCTGCTGGCTTCCAGAAATAGTAATTCTTAGAAGTTTCTGCCTCTCCCAAGATGACAGGATGTCTAAGGGGTTTTCAGTGAGTTGCTGTGACAAGCTGTCAGCTAGAGTGCTTTATCTGATCAGAGACCCTTGATTTCTACTGCTCTAGCAAGAGGTCAGAGGAGAATCTGATTCAAAACTAGCCTGCAAACAGAGCTGGTAAAACTTAGCCTCCAAGCAATGAATTCCATATATATGTTCACAAATACAGGATAGAAAAATACACCTAAACTGGTAGTCACGTCCATTTACTTCAGCTGAGAACATTTTTCAGTAAGTCCTGAGCTAAAGGTCTTGGAGTGCAACACAGAGCTGAATATACAGACAAGTGGATTAAAACGCAGCACAGAAAAGCAGCCACCCCTGCTGTTAGATGGGTTTGTCTTTGGTTATTTTCGTCCCTGCACACCAGGGTCTTTTTAGTTTCACATGTGTTAGCACATAGATTTAAGTCGACTTTTTCCTCCTAGAATAAACTGGCTTCCACTGATGTAACTCTTCTAAGAGCAAAACCTGACAGTTCAAGCAAATATTCATTACATGGTGTCACAACATTTCTGTTGCACAGTAGTGAAAAGATACATGCTAATGGTATCTTAAGACACTTGTAACCTCCAAAGGGGCAAATCTGATGACCAGATGTGGAGATCAGTTATTACGCCTTAAGATGGCAAGTACAGCAAAGGACCCCTGCTTCTTTTCAGGAAAAGACTGGAGTTAAAAGTCTGGAGAAAATAAAAAAAAAAAAAAAAAAAAACAGAAATAAAGAAAGGGCACGTATATAAGCATTCTAAGATGGAGGACAAAATTATTTCATAAGCTTTTCCAGAGACAGCAGTTTCTTCAAACACCAAAAAAGTTTATTGAGAAAAAACGTTGCAATATGAGAAAAATGTAGAGGTTTTCTCTGCTTCATTGTCTGCTTTTACATCAATACATCCCACTCCTGTAAGGGTATAAACTTCAATGTAGTTATATACTTAAAGGCATCTTCCTGCATCAAGAAGCTATCTGGATTTTGCTTAAAATGCAGCACCTAAAAGCGCGCACCACATAACATTCTTTTCAGACAGTCTCCCATTTAGAATTTGCAAAAATCTGTAATGCTTAAACCTTATCGCTTTCTCTAGATGAGAATAATTCTAGGTTGTTTCTGCAGTGATGAGTAAATTTTCTGTTTTGCCAAAATCTTATTTTTTTTTATTTTAAACATTTTTTCAGCTAAGACAGGCTTAGAATAAATTTTTTTGAAGTCAAAAGTGATACGGACTATTTTCCGAATTAGGTACCCCTCCCCAAATATAAGCTTTGAAGATGCAGTATCCAATGTTATCGATGCTTCCTAAAAAAACATTGACTTTTTTTTCTATCATCTTCCACTGTTGTTTTTTCTGACTTTGCTTTCACTATTTCCACATGCACAAGATGTTTACAGAACAGATACAACCATATTGACCACCCAAAAAATAATTTGGATAATTTGGTAAGTGGGTAACAGGTTTCCAGAAGCACATTTGCTTTAGCATTAGAAATGCTTCTAGCCCGCGCAAGAAATTAATACTGGTTATTTACATGTCCAGTTTCATAAAAGGAGAGGAACCATTTCATCCATTTTCATTTCCCCTAAAGGATAAGAGCAAGAAGGAAGTGGAGGAAAGAAAGAGACATGTAACAAAAGGTAGGAATGAAGACCTAACAGCAGGCAGTAACAAAGACCCGGACTGAGAGTGTCTGGGTTTAAAGGAAGACTAAGATGTCTATTGGGGCTCTCTCTCACAAGAAAATCTCCAAAATCCTTTGAAATTAATCAGGGACTTCAATCGGGGGCAAAAGAAACGTTATAGGGATAAGAGTTCTCAACTGCAAACATATACTTATCCCAGTGTCCATCATACCACAAGGGCTCCACACTCTTCGCCTGCTTAATGGCAGCACGTCTCACGGTCATGGCTAACCTGAGAGATAATGTCCATGGCCAAATCCACCCCTCAGTCTCATGCCCATCTATAGGTGACATCTCTGCCCTGATAGCCTGAGACATCATGGGCCCATTGAGCCAGGAACAGCTCTCCCTTAGGCTGCCAGTCTAGATCTGTCCGTGATACTTTGACACGTGCTGCTCGGTCTGCCTGCTCGTTGTTCTGATGTTCTTCGTTGGCTTGACTCTTAGGCACGTGTGCGTCCACATGGTGGACCCTCACAGTCAACCTCTCCACTTGGGTGGTGATGTCCCGCCACACATCGGCAGCCCAGATGGTTTTCCCTCTGCATTCCAAACTGACCTTCTTCCATCGGTCTAACCATCCCCACAGTGCGTTGGCTACCATCCATGAGTCAGTGTAGAGGTAAAGCCTTGGCGACTTCTCTCATTTAGCAATGTCCAGGGCCAACTGGACGGTTTTGAGCTCTGCAAATTGACTCAACCCACCTTCTCCTTCAGTAGCTTCTGCAGCTTGTCGTGTGGGACTCCATACAGCTGCTTTCCACTTCCAGTTTGTCCTTACAATATGACTAGAATCATTAATGAAAAGGGCGTAGCGTATTTCCTCTTTCGGCAATTGATCGTATGGTGGACCTTCCTCCACACGTGCCACCTGCTCTTTTTCCTCTTCATCTGCTAGACCAAAGTTCCCACCTTCAGGCCAGTTCATGATGATCTCCAGGATCCCAGGTCAGTTCAGTTTATCCAATGTGGGCACGCTGTGTGATCAAAGCAATCCACTCGCTCCAAGTAGAATCAGTGGCATGATGTGTGGAGGCAGCCTGTCACCCAAACATCCACCTTAGCACTGGCAGTCGGAGTGCCAGGAGGAGCTGTGCTTCTGTGCGGATTACCTCTGAGGCAGCTTGAAATCCATAAGCAGCCAGGATCTCTTTCTCTGTCGGGGTGTATTTGGCTTTGGATCCTCTGTAGCCTCAGGTCCAGTTGTCGACCTCGAGTCTCACCAAGCCCCTTCTGCCAAATGTTCCAGGAAAGACCATTATTCCCGGCTGCAGAGTAGAGCACGTTCTTCACGTCTGGTCCTGTCCTGACTGGCCCAAGGGCTACAGTGTGAGCAATCTCCCGCTTGAGCTGTTCAAAGGCCTGCTGCTGTTCAGGGCCCCAGTGGAAATCATTCTTCTTACAGGTTACCACTTAGAGAGGGCTTACAATCTGGCTGTATTCTGGAATATGCATCTTCCAGAAACCTATGGCACCCAGGAAGAGTTATGTTTCCTTCTTGCTGGTTAGGAGATATTGCTGTGATCTTGTCGATGGCTTCTATCGGAATCTGATGACATCCATCCTGCCACTTCACTCCCAAGAACTGAATCTCTCAGGCAGGTCCCTTAACCTTACTCTATTTGATGGCGAAACTGGCTCCCAGGATAATCTGGATGATTTTCTTTCCTTTCTCGAAGGCCTCTTTTGCTGTGTCCCCCCTATACGATGATGTTGTAGATGTACTGTAAGACTTACCCTCCTCTAGTGCTGCTTGACAGATGGTGGGACTGTGTTTCCACCCCTGCAGCAGTCAGTTCCAGGTGTACTGCACGCCCCTCCAGGTAAAGGCAAATTGTGGCCTTTTTCCCAATGGATACATTTGGGAGGTGCCCTCTAGCAGGTCAGATCCTTGCCCATGGGAAACTGGAACTGCACTTACTCTCACCGATCTTCTTTCACTCTCCTTCAGTTCTCATACTGAGGCTGCTAGGGCACCGGTAGGTTTCTGGTCCCACTGTCCATGTCTTCTCCATGGTCAATCAGGAAATATTACAGCTCAGTTCTTGAGGCCTGTTCCCTTTCTGTACCTGGGGGTCATCTGGCTCTGACCTCAGAGGCTCTGATATGCACTGGTGCCACTTGAAGACTTCCCTTAATCTCCGCTCATCCCTGAGACTCTCAACCAGTGTCTCTAAAGTAGAGATATGGGCCTGCATCGGGCCATGGACCATTTTCTCATATATCCTGAGATTACTTGTTACAGAGCCCACTGTCTCTTGGTTTCCTCCCAAATACATGGACGCCAGGAAATTGGGAGTATACAGCTGGCCCCTGGAGTGGGAGGCTCCACCACTTCTGTGACGTGCACCTGACCTTGTCGGGGTCACTATTGGATTACCCATCCCTTCCAAAAAGTACTTCTAACAGTGCCATTTCTCAGACAGAGGATCCCTTCTTCCATACTCTTCCAAGTCATCTTATGATGATGTTCCTGGAGAATGTCTCTGTAAACAAACTTCTCTCTTATACCTGTTAGAAGCCACGCCCAGAGTGAAAGGGGTTTTGATTCCCTCACAAACACCTGTTTGATACCCACATCCTGGGCCAGAGACCCCAAACACCTGGCTTCAGTACCATCAAGTTGTAAGCTTTCATCCATCAGGTCCCAAACTCGGATCAACCAAGTCAGGATGGGCTCACCTGGCTGTCAAGTAATGTCTTTCTGCAGACTACGAAGACTGTCAAATGACAGTGATTCAGTAATGATCTCTGGTTCTGGGCCTGCTACCTGTGAAGGTGCCACTTTCCCCTTGTTGTCCACCTGAAAAAGTGAGTTAGTCTTATAGTTCCTTTCTTGGATAGGGGCAACTTGCACTGTCTTGTACTGTTCTCTTGGTTCAGCCATGTCCTGAGTCACTATGACATCGGGCATTTTACTCTCTTCCTTTTTCCCCGGGGGTGCTTCTGGGTGCCTTCGAGAGAGACCCTGGCCCCAGCTTCATACACAGGATAGATCATAATAGCACAAACTTTCAGGCAAACCACAAAACGTAAGACACCTCCAGGCATCTACGGAGAATTCAAGCTTCCCAAAAACTGCTGTAGCAGACCTGAAAATACTCCCCTGTTTTCCTCCCCAAGGACAGGTATCATTATCACTAAACCCCCAGAGGTAACAGCTCAGACTAGGGCTGGAGTACAACCTTGAAAGCACATTCCCAATGAGACTCACAAGTGTTGAGTTCATAACACTAAAAATCAAAACTAAGAACTTGATAATAATCACAGCTGCCTGAGTTCTACTTCTTGGTGTGCTGAGTTAAGGCCACCAGGCCTTTCGGCATGATTCTATACCAACAGAAAACAAATATATAGCACAATATGGACCGCGTGGACCCTAAACTCAGTACACACAAGATGGTACAAGAACTGTTATCTTTCCTCTGCTCAGTTGCCCCACGTTGGGTTCCAATTATGTCTTCGTTTAAAGGAAGACTAAGGTGTTTATCGGAGCTATCTTCCATAAGAAACTCACCACAACCCCTTGAAATTAATAGACTTTAACTGTGAGGGGATGGGGGATTGTATAGCGAAAGGTAACAATTCTCTACCGCAAATTATATATAGAATTAAACAGAAGAGACAGCAACGCTGTAATCAAATCCTTCAAACGAGTTCGGTCCTATCTTTGCTCCTGACGGTGCAGTTATGTCGTTATATTTACGGAGAGCAGGGGGCGCTGGCATAGCCCGCAGAGGGGTGTAGGGAACGCAGCAGCCCCAGAGATCCGGGTGGGCTCCAAAGACTGGCGGTCAGGGAGAGAACTGTCCCCGAGGGGAATAAAACAAAACTCAAGTGGGGGGATGGCGGTCGCAGGGGACCTGGTGGAAATCCTTTTCCTGGGCGGCGCGGAGGCTTTCCTCATCTTCCTATCCGAGAAGAGGGCCGGGGGCTGCGGGGGGGCAGTGCGTGAAGGGGGGAGGCAATAATCCCCGGGGAGCGCTCTGCAGCTGCCCTCGCCAGCGCGGGGTTTTCTCTTTCCCGCCGCGCCACAGGAAGCGCCCGCCCCGGAAGCAACGCCCCCTCCCCGGGGTGTCCCCGCCTCGTGGGGGGCCGCGCCGGGCCCTGCTCCGCGCGTCGGCGAGGGGAGAAACGTTCTCTGAAAGACCTGAAACTACAACACAGTACCACAAGGTTGGAAAGAACCTCTGAGATCATCGAGTCCAACCTGTAACCCAACACCAACTCTAACACCATCATCTAGACCATGGCACTCAGTGCCTCATCCTGTCTCCCCTTAAACTCCTCCAGGGTCGGCGACTCCACCACCTCCCTGGGCAGTGCATTCCAATGGCCAATCACCCTTTCAGTGAAACAGAGAGCTTGGGCCGTGCCAGGAATTCATCAGCTAACTAAAATACCCCAGTGAAATAGTATGAGTTTTTAAGTCTTTGTGCACCCCCAAGTGCATGATTTTTATTGATAAACACAGAAGGTAAAGGGCAGTAGATCTTGGGAAGCAAAGTGTTTGAAGGGTTCTTCAGAATGCTAAAACGCACAGTAACTCAAGCCTTGCACGTGCAAACATAAGCATTTCTGCAGCACTCTAAGTACATGCCTACATGTTGATCAAGAATAGGCCTTCCTTTTGTCAAGGGCCTTACTGAGGCTCTAGTTGGAAGGTTCATTTTCAATGAAACTTGCAGTGAGAAGCATTTTTGTGGTTCTTATTTTTGTTATGTTTGGTATGTGCGTGGAAACAAGTTATTTTCCATATAAGCTTATTCTGTACCTAAAGCCATAACATTTCCACTGAAAAATTACTATGATGTCAGAGGCAAATCTGAAGAGGATATTCTGTGTAAAATTGTTGATGTTTACGGGGTTGTTTTAATAATGAGGGACAGCAGGTATCCCAATGATTAATTTAGAATGGAGCTTCTCATGTACTAGCAGGCTTTAAAATCAGCAACAACCTGGAAATCAGTCCATATCATCCCCTTCAATTTAAACATTTTCCTTCTCTCTCCACATTTAATGTGCAAATCCCACTCATAGTTTTCCTTTCCATTTATACTGTGGCCCAAAAAACCACCTTCAGTTTCAGTCTATCTTAAAAAACCATCTAGAAAGCAATTTTAAATCACAGCTATGTATGAGGTAATATTAATCATACAGAAATATGCTACTTCACTGAACATTGCTCTGGTTCCAATTAAGGACTCTATCTCATCTCTTCCTTCTAAAATGTGTTCTCCCCAAAATGTCAGAAGTCTTTCTTTGCTATACATACACACCTTACCTACACTGTTATCCACTGTATAGCCTCCCTAATTCCTACCCATTTGTCAGGCAGTGAAGCCTATCAACACCCTTTTAACCACATTGCTGCAAATAACCCTCACATGGCTTCAACACCTTTCTGCAAGGGGAGTACAGACTGCAACAGATATTGACAATTTCTTCAAGATTAATCTAGACCATCGTTAACTCAGCCACAAGCGAAGAGCAACATATCCATCACTGCCATGTAAACTAGGCCAAACACCTAGACTAAACATTAATAATACTGCTGGACTTCTGAATTTCCATTTTTTAAAAATTTTGTTTGATAAGCCCACATTTTTGAAAAGAGCTAGGAGGAATTTGTTTAAAGTCAGATGGTCTCATTATTTCTTTTTCCTGTCTCCAAGGGAGCAAAAAACAGTTGTAATAGGCATGTTTAAGAGGGCTAGGATAAGAACTAGCGGATAGGAGGAAGGAGACAGAAATTGTTGAGAACTGTATACCAATAAGATTGCAGCGATATATTTTTAAAATAAAGTAGGCTGAAAAAACTATGCCTTGCAAACTCCACAGTGCAAGAGTTTTTGTCTAGGTCAGCAGAAGAAAACAAATGTAGGGATTTAAGTAGGTATTGTAGAATCATTGAGGTTTGGAATATAATCTGGAATTCTGTTCCAGAAATGAAGCATTGTGAGGTTCTATATAGAAGTTCCATTTATGAACAAAATTTAGAGATCAAGTCATGTTCTTTAAAAATTAGTACACCACAACCTTCATAGCGCTAAGTTAATAAAAGCATCCTGAAGGTATTAAACAGAACCATGTGGTAAGCATAGCAAAAAATTGGAACTAAGCTTATTTCAGAGTCTACAAAATGGTTTAAATCAAAGCTGTGTTTCGTATAGCAATAGCCCAGAACAAAATCATATCCACAGGAACTGGAATATTCAAATCAGGTTACTACTCAACGTTCTGGAACTATGCAAAGACAATATAATCTTACCATGATAATCTTACAGAAAAATACGTAATTTCTTCTGAAAAAAAATATTAGTCTTTTTGGAGTGTGTCAAGATTATGGGTTTTTTCCTCCATGTTTTTTTTCTCCACAATCTTAGAACGTCATTCAAAATTTGAAAATTAATCTCTCTTGTTCCCTAAAGCCAGTGTATTTAAAATGTTAACAGCTTACTTCCATAGTGAATTGGTCCTAATAAACAAAATCACAAACAAAAAATTTAAAGCTTGAAGTACCTCTGATCCCCTTCTCCATTAAAGCAAAGCTATATCCAGCCTTCTTTCATCAATAACAGTCCCTGTACATCTAGATGTGTTTCTTTCATTTTTCCTTCTAACAAGGATGCAGAAGAGTGTGATACCATGGCTTCATGGAGGTCTGTATCCATATATGAGGAAAATAAATAAACCAGCTTTGTAAAAGAGGGTGGTGAAATCATCACCTTAGTCTTTCTCACTATACTGCAAGTTGTGAGAGGTGGATAAGCAAGAGCTAAATTGGAACCAAGTCCCATTTCCTACACTGCAGGGAAGTTTGTAGGCAGCATAAGATAATTCCTCTAGTCATAGGTATTCTTTAATATTTATGGAGCATTTTCCTTATGAATGATCCCAGAGTGTGTCATGAATGTTATACACAAATTACACTAACATTATGCAGGGTCTCGTACTTGCCAAAAATACCAAGAAAAGGAAATCAGTATGCAAATTATATATACTGCAGTTTCTTGGCTAAATAAGAATTTTGCTTTAATAGACTGAAAAATTACTTTGCAAACACATAACTGACCTAAATTCAATCACTTCCTACCATCTCAAACAGGAGTTAGTATTAGTTCAAAGCAGCTCCTTGCCAAGAGTCTCTCTTACCCTTCAGCACAAGACTGCTGTGTAGTTTAAAATCATTAGATACAAACCTTGAGCTACTAGTGTTCTTTCAACACCGTGGTCATTCATACACATATTGTTAGCCAGTTACTACTAGCAAGTTGGTTTTTTGTGTTCTGGTTTGGTTTTCTGGCTTTTTGTTTGGTTGGTGGTTTTTTTTGTTGCTGTTGTTTGTTTTTGTTTTTTTTTCCCCAAGAGAGTTCTATTTCACTGTTTCATCACCCAAATTTTGTTACACAACCTGAAGAACTGACCATGTAAGTTCCATCGATATATAGTATAGGACAGTATAGTATAGGAAGGCACCAGAAAATTTTAACTTGGAGGATGGTTTGATAAGGTGTGAAGTACACTTGGTTAAATAAACACATTTTCTTTCTTTCTACCTTCACTCTTCTGAAATAAATACATAAACTTCACCGTAGTAGACTGCAGAATCATGCTACTGGGTTCTGACCACGAGAAAAGAAGCTGTAGTTCAAGTTCAAAGCATACTCTTGTGATTTCACACTATATTCTTTCATGCATGTCTAGAAACAGTCATGAAAGTTCAAGCCCTGTTTTTTCCAAATCATCCAATTTCCCAATGGGTAGGTGCATTAATGAGTCATTCTGTATTTTCAAGTACATACCAGCAAACCTGGCAAGTGATGATTCAAGCCAATGGGGTTTATATTTTTATAGTCATCATACATTCAGTGCCCCTATGTCTAGCTACATGTGCTATCCTTTTCATATTCCCAGTAAATCTCTGGCCCAAGTGCCTCTGAAGATCACTTGATCATTTACAGGCATATATCCCTATAAATTAATGAAATTCTGTATTTTATAAAATAAAGCAGCTCCATCAATTTCATATTGCAACTCAGATATCGTGCTCTCACTAAAACAGATTTGTGTTATTGAAAGAGACTACAGTCTTGAGAAAATTCATTGTTAGAAGAACAATTTTTGGAGAATAAAGTTCTTAAGTTATGCAAAGCCAATCACAGTTCCATAGCTCAGTGTGCAATCATACAACAGAAGGGAAAACCTCAGTCTCAGATGTCCTCCCATAATACTATTCCTGTCAGATGTATTAAGAAAAATCCCTAGCTCAACAGGGTTTAGATAGTATTATATGCCCTTGTGCAAAAAAGGATGAGAGTCAGTTTTAGCACATTTTAGTCAACTGTGGTGCTTTTGAGTGTATTCTTGCTTAGAGAAAGAAAATTTGAATTAAAAAATCAGGGACAGAGGGGGGAAAAAAAGCTTGTGGTTTAGTTTTGGTGTTCCTTTTTTTTTTCAAAAAAGGAAGTCTGTTATTGGTCTTTGCTATAAAATTACAGAGGAGTGCATTTCGATTTATGGATAATTTAACACAATTAAATTTCAGTGTAGTTTTAACCCTTTCTTTATGGAAGTTTTAAGTTCTCGTAGACAGTAACAAAAGCATATTTCATACAGTATTTCCCTACTATGGTCATACAGTGTTCAGACTTATTTTGCAAACAAGACTCAGTGGTTTTATTTATTTTCCCAGCACTTCTGTTCCACAACGTATCTCTAATGGTTCCTTGAAAATCATCAACTACAGTCTAAGTGGGCAATAAAGAACGTCAGAGATGGGGGAAGGAACTTGATGCAAAACTCTGTGCATTTATAATTCCTCTGCCTGTAGTGCACTCTCCAGTAATTTTTCATCCATAAGAGTAGAGAAGAAAATTGAAACACTTTTTTTTTTTTTTTTAGTATGACTAAAATAGAAAGCAAAACTAGTGAGTGCACATGAAATGTTTTGAATTATTGTTTAAATTGTTATTTCCCCCTGGAAGACCCTCATCAGCACAAAACAAAAAATAAGCAAATAAAAAAGGCTTTGTACTCAATCTTAGGCAATACTTATCAAAGCCCAAGGAAAACAACTAACCATTGCTTTAAAATTTTCATTGCAACTAAGTTTATTCAATCTACTATCATATTTTCATCATAGTATTTCAGTGAAATATAAGAACTACCATATGCTATGAGATAGACTCTTCTTGAAGTACAGCAGTGTTTTTATCATTTTAGAATCAGAGTATGCACATATTTTAAAAAAAGTATAGTGCTAGTTTCAAGTTAAAATTATGTATTACTCAAAACAATTCCCAGTATTTTCTGATGCACACATTAATATAAAAGTATAGTATTCCCATTTCTCAAATGAAGAATAAATGCTTCTGTGTTTCAAAAAGGAAACCTCTCTCTATAAGCATCATGAACATATCCAGAGATTTGACTTCTCCAAAATACTAACTAGTATTAGTCATACAATTATATTAGTTGTGCTACATAGCAATTCTAACAGCAACATTTTCTGATTTTAAAATATTTGAACTCTAAAATCATACTTATCCTATGCTATTGCATATTACTTTTCCTCACAGATTCAGATACAGAAGAGATATATAATTTCATTTAAAATAAACAACCAAAAATATTTTCATGCCCAAACTACAATGAATCACTTTGACTTCTCACGAGAGCCTAATCTGAGAATCCTGTTCTGTATTAAAGCTGTCTGAAGGACACATTACCTGGAGTTACACCTCCAGCAAGGAAACAAAATGATCCAAGTTCAACACAGAGGTGGCAGATCAACATAAGGAGCAAAACACACAGAGGAGGAAAACCATGGGCCAAGGAAGAAACCTGCTTGTGAAGAACAGCTTATAGCCATTGAAAGCAAAAGAAATACATTCAAAATGGTAGCTAATCTTCAATCACTACTTAACCGAATTGCACCATAAACTCCCTGCTAAAATACTCATAAAGTCACTCATCCTCCCAGACCTGTTTCCACCCTAGACCTTCCCATCCGTGGAGAGAGATACTAAACCCAAGATTTGTGATTATACTAATGCTGGTTAAAATACTAATCCCTAAATCCAATACTAAGTCAACCACATACCCTCTCCACTTCTTCCGATACTTACGGCAACAAAAGCAAATGACTGACAGGTCTATAGAAGTATTAAGAAAACCAATCTGTTTTTATACAAAAAAATATAAAAATAAATAGCCAAGTTCTTATTAAATCAATGTGAGACAATGTAAAAGCAGAGTAAAAAAGAGGTAGTCTTTGCACCCTGCAGCATATACTAATATACATACACAGGCATATACTAAACAAAACAGCAGATGCCTGTTGTTTCCGTTTCTCACCTTACTTAAGGATTTTGAAATCACAGACTAAATTTCCCCTAATCATTTTGCTCTATGTTTTTTTCTCCAAACAACAAGATTTCCACTTATTTTAAGGCACTCTCTTGCTCCTAATCTCTTTTTTTCCTTCCCGTAAAAACAAACAAAAAGATAACTTACTGTTAAGTGTTTTAAGTGATTCATAAATTATTCAAAGCTCCCATTAAATTATCAAAAATCTGCATTTCAAATAATAAAAAAATGTATTTACCATTGGATATGCAAAGTATTTGTTTAGATAGGACACAAAAAGTTTAAGGAGACAAGTAGCATCCTACCAGGTTCAATAAATCTGTCTATTCACCTCCCTCAATCTTACCCCAATAAAGAGGCAGAAGAAAACAACAAGCTCTCCCTATTTACACAAACACATAACTCTAATTAGGTTCAAATACAATTACCTGAAAAAGTTTCAGTAAGAAAAAAAAGACCCTTTAAGGAATGAGCAACTGAAAAATAAGTGTGCAAATTCCTATATGTTTTATGGTTGCTGTAAAATGCTAAAGATTATCAGACTCCTGACACCTGAAATCCTTGTGAGACTATCAGAAGTTATCGGGACAGCTGATCAGCAGGGAAAATACTAGGTTGGTGCTAATAATCCAGATATTAAGGAATCGTTTGAGACCTAGAAAATTGTTTTATGACACCAACAGCAGATAAAAGGTCTGCAAGTCTTTTGTTTTATTTTAACAGGGATCCAGAAACAGCTGGACTATCTTTTCTTAAATATTATAGGATATACTGTGACAAAAATTTAATTTGTTCCTAGTTGCATCAATTCCATTTCACCTTTATCTTTCTAAAAACACCAAAAGGAACCGAGATCTTGAAGTGAAATTCAATGAAACAACATAGGTAATGAAGCACTTTACCTGTATAAATTAGATTGCTAAACTACTTCAAATGGTGTTCTCCATGTGTTTCAGATTAACAGTGAGGAAATCAGATGTGTTATCTATTTATTTTTTTTAAATTCTTGTTGCATAATAGTATTCAAACACTGGAAGATACACTGACCGCGCCCTAAACATCAGTGTTCTGAGTTTCCCATATCGTTCAGTAGGTGGCGTTTTAAACCCCTATTTTTCTACTGACCATGTCACCATTTTACCCTGTAAACCACAGACTGCTTCTTAAAAAGCCATTACTAAAGGAAGGATTTCTATGGTATGGTAAGCTATGATAGTCACACCTTTTCTGTATGAATATATTCATCAAATCACAAGCACAGCAGAAGACAAGTGCATATGATAATATTAATGAATTACAGCTTCTTTAAAAAAAAAAAAATTCTTCCCCTCAAGGGCTTCATAGAGAAATTAAGAGCTGGGGGAGAGAAAGGCAATACAGAAATCTGTGTGTCCAAACATTTGAAAAAATAAGGTTTTGAAAGGAGAGTGAGACAAAAAAAAGCCCCAAATACTTTATAAAAAGTAAGAATTTTTTTTTTAATTTAAGTTTTAATCTGCAGATTCATTCTAACAAAGGATGGTGATTTTAAACAAGTTGCCTATACATGCTCAGTAAGTTGATACAGTTTATTGTCTAGTTCAAGAATCAGTTCACAAATACAGTCAAGGTCTACCTGTAAAAGTGTGGTGTGATAGTGGAGCAGCTTACTACTATACTCATGGACAGGTGACAAATGACAGCATATGAAACAGTTAGGCCTAATGGTTACATGGGATAATCTCTTTTTCTCTCAGGAAAATTGTGTAAACTCAATAGCACGACAGAGGAAATTCAGTTTTCATGGGATAGAGTAATAGTTGTTCTTTTCTGACATGACTGTAAACATAGAAGCATTAAGTCTATTAGCTTTATAAACAATAAGCTTCACCTATCCAGGGCAGGAAAAAGAAAGATCGTATAATAGCTAATTTTTATATTACTGTGTATAGAAAAGTTCTCTTAATAAATAAATACTTGTCTTAAAACAGAAGTGTGCAATTGAGATATTTTGACTCTCACTTATTTAAATAAAGTCTGTCCTCACCTTTGTGTGGAAAAGCAATTTCCACAGCAAAATAAAATGGCCTATGTATAAACAACAACAAGTTCTACATATCCTAAGGGTAATAAAACATGCATGTGATGAAAGATGGGGTTTTAGTTTTGCATACTAACCTCTTCATATAACTATCAGTAGCTGTAAATCCAGTGTCATAGTTGAAAATATGTCAACCACACAGCTTATTCATTATAAACCAAATGGATAAAAAATAAAAAAAACCCAGATAATGCTATCTACCATCTTTTTTAAAGCAAGACAAATCTCAGGGTATTTTAAAAACAGGAGGAGATTTATGTTGTTCCATTTAGAAATTAATATATAGACACAGAAAGTCATGCTTCTAGAGCAGATCATAAAGACCACAATGATATATTTTTTGCATATGATTTTGAGGAAGGAGCATGCAAACTGCAGTGAAGTGGATCTTTTTTTCAGCCTGATGTAAGCTGCTTGGATTTGAAATCTTTGTAACACCCTGCTTGACATAAAGAGGAAAAATGGTTTAGCTGAAGGTTGTTTTTTCCATGCCTTTGGGCTATATAGCTATTTAGATTACTTAAAAAAACTTGTATCCCCTTTTCTAATATAGATATATTAATAAGAAGGGACAGTATGCCTCTCCTTAAAACAGGAACATGTTCATGACCTGTTCCTCTGTTTTCTGCTTTCTTGGGGAATGGAGATTAATACTAGAGCAGGTTTTCCAACAATAACAGTGCAAGGCTCTTTGAAACAATTTAAATGTAGCTGATAATCAAAGACAGGAAAAACTTCTACTGATAAAAGAAAAATATTAATCTGATAATGCTATTATATTTACTTTGAACTTTGATATGGCAAATGCATAATAGTCAAATCTCTAGGGATCTGATAGCGAAAATGAGAAGGCTGATGTTCTTTCTTGATGATGTCTCTTTCTGCTGCCAGTAACTATCTCAAAAACAGAGTATGACCTATGAAAGTCCTGCTTTTTATTTGCAATGTGAGTAGAGATGCCTGCTCATGTTTAGTCTCTAGAGCCTAATCCAGAAGCATCTGAAGAGTTTACTGACTATACCAACAGTGCCTTTTAATACAGTGTCACCAAGACAGCATCTTTCCTGTCCCTTTGGGGCCAGTTTTATTCAAGTGAGATGGAATTGCCTTTCTCAACAGATGTCAGAAACATCACCTTTTTTTCACTATCTCCTGTTTTCCTTCTCTCTATATATACACATAAGCAGATTTCAAACCTATGAGAACATTTCTGAAAAAACTGCAGCCTTTGATGGAGTCTTTCCACAGAAATTTCATTATATGATCTGAAAGTAATAAAAAGACAACCTGAAGTGAAAATCAGACCCAGAAAACAGTTTCATTTCAGATCTTCATGCATTCATTTGTGTGGGCAGGAGAAGAGACTTGGAGAACTGGTTACATAATGCAGAAGCACTTGGGAGCACCCAGAAATAAGAGAAACAGTGTGAGAAATACAGAATAACGAAACTTAAAATTCATATATCCAGTAATTTCCATGGACTAATGGAGACCTTTATGAAGTGGGGAAAAAAAAAAAAAGCTGGGAAGAATTACCTTTATGCGAAAAGGAAGAAGTGACTGCTTTTAATGGAAATTTACCCAGAAATTCTAAAAAAAAAAAATGAAAAAATCACACATGCATTTTACATATACTATGCAAAAAATAACCTCAGAATGATTTCATAGCCTTTTTAAGATTCCTCAGTGGGCAATCTGCTCGCTAAAACTACAGTGAACTACTCCACAACTCTGCTTGTCAGACATGTTTGCTATATAAGAGAATAGCAAAATGACCTAATTTCAAAAAATGAGAAAAACCACACAGCTGAATACTTCCAGTAACTTGCAAAGATCTGGAGTTTCTTCTTCTGCACACAGTGCAAACCATAATATATTACCAAAGATGCAATCGATTAGCTGAAGAATATTGTTAAGCCTGTAGTAGCAAAACAAGCAGAGACCTTTGCTTAGGAAAACAGCTGTGGTACATGTTTAATGCAGAAAACAGCCAAGGGAAACCATAGTTTCACTCTGACTTTTGAAGAACAGAATGCTAAAAACAGGCATTGTTAGTCTTCTCATACTCAGGAAATGCGAAACCAAAAAAAATCCATAACCACGGGAATTTGATCATTTAGAGAAGGATTCAAAGTTAAGTTCACATGCTCACTCTGATAACATCAAGGAGTAATGTCTTAGCAAAACATATTCAGACAATGCTATGCATTTAAGCTAAAAACAAGTTTGTAACAAAAATGCTAGTAGTTTAATCACAGTAAGAACTGAGTTTCTTACTCTTTATTGCCTGTAGGTTTTCTTTTCCTGTCTTCAGTTTTTCATGCAAAAAATAAACAGGAACATATTTTGTTAAATCAAACTCAAAACAATCAGATATATTTTCTTATCACTTTAGAGGATATACACAGTCAGGACCTATGGTTTTCCCGGTAAACCTCAGCTTTACTTAAAAGACAATTTTTTTTTTCAGTGTTTATGTTCTAGACACATTTTCCTGTGTCTCTGAGGGAGAATCCAAGCACACAAAAGATGTGAAAAGTACACTTCATTAACACCTCACTACCATTGTATTAGTTTCTGGACTTTACTACATTCAGCTTTTTTGAATACACCTGGAAAAATACTTCAAGATATAAATACTTCTGTTACCTAGTGCCTTTTTGTATCACTGCTTTACCTGTAGACTTGGCAGTACCTTATCGCTCTCTACAACTACCTGAAAGGAGGCGGCTGGGAAGTGGATGTTGGTCTCTCCTTGCAAGTAACAAGTGAAAAGATGTGCAGAAATGGCCTCAAGTTGTGCCAGAGAAGATTCAGGCTAGATATTAGGAAATATTACTTCACAGAAAGGGTTGTCCAGCACTGAAAAAGGCCACCCAGGGAAGTGGCTGAGTCACTACCGCTGGAGGTTTTTAAAAGATATGTAAATGTGGTGCCTAGGGACATAGTTTAGTGGTGACCTTGGCAGTGCTAGGTTTATGGTTGGAACTTTACTTAAAAGTCTTTTCTAAACGTTCTGCGACATTCTGTGAAATTCATTTGCATGTTATCTAGTCCTCGGATGGGTGATGGCCTGTTTTGTTGTGTTGAAATACTATGACAGCAGTTTGTGAGAGCAATGCATTTTTGCAATTTTAAGAAAATCTGTGTTCATCTTCATTCTCGAAAAGGGAGACAAAATTGCCACCACAAAATAATGAACTCAGCATCTACTTTGCTAACACACTAAGAACAGCAACCTTCAGAAGTTAGGTGAAAATGGTGAATAGTTTTAGATTAAAAATCTTAGGTACACTGAGAACAAGCATAACTTTAGCGTAAGCAGTTGTCAGTGCAGGCTCTCCTAAAAATCATTCCTCCACTGTCCCAGAAGGAAATATTCTCTGTGTTCCTCTACCTTTAAAGACAAGCTTTAAAGACCAAAGTTTTTTAAACACATGTCAAAAGGTGAACAACAGGAACAGAGAAAACTGTCCTCATCTTTGTATCATTCTTTTGGCATTGGTTAGTCATGGATTTTGACTACTTTCAGGTACAAAAAGCTAAGTGAAAAATACATGTGCTCAATGTCACTTCAAAGGAATTATTCATTTTCCTGAGCTGTTCACATCTGAAGGTGGAGGAGTAACTGATGTGCTTTGAGCTGTTTTCTTTTGGAGGATTTAAAAAGAAGAAGTTAAACTGGACTCAAATTACCGGCTGCGAAGTTTAAGAGAGTAGCTCTGTGAGATAGAAAGAAGACATAGCTGGGAATGTCACCAGAGTCAGACCACCATTAACGCAAAAAACGAGGTACTGTGATTATGGCAACCAGCTTTGATTACAGGTGGAAGTAGTAGACTTTTTTCCTCTCTCTGTGATCTCCCTACGAACTACGTAAGAACTCAGGAAAATACATCTTTCTTTGGAGTGTACAGATTTTTGTTTCAAAACTCATGGAGGAATTTTATCCATCACACAGTATTGTTATACCCAACTGGAAATGCAGGAAGTACAAAATGTCCACCTGTGCGGCTGGCAGGATACTACCTGATTCAGAGGACTTATATTTTTTGTATTGATGGGGAATTTCAGCCAATCCAAGAGGAGCCATAAAACTCCTCTGCAATTCTTTAGCAAATTCCAGATTATTCAAATACGTTATTGCAAATCAGAGGATACACGCTAAATCCCTAAGCTTACATTAATTTCTTCCTATCACGTCTTTTAAAAGTCTCCTTTAAGTACAGAATAGGCCAGAACTCCTCTTTTTTTTTGTCCTCCTCCTTCACTTCATGAAAGGGACTCAATACTACTGAAATAGTTGATAAACACTTTCCTGCAGCATACACACATGCAGAGGCACCCATCTGTCTATTTTTCCTGTTCTGGACAGACTTAAATGCACTAGGAATTAGACTGGCTTCATTATTGTGAAAATGAGCTTATGGGCTTCTTAGCTAGAACAGTAAGAATGACTTGCATCATTGTACAAGTTACTAGTATGTAATTTATGAATTTCTCCTTGTTAAATGCATTCACATCTCAGAGACCAAGCTTGGTAAATGACATAAATTTTAACAGAAAATGAGAACCCGGGAATATAGTCATATTTTTGAATATAGTCAGCTTTTGTTATTGAGTAAAGCTAATTTTAAGTGTACGTGCTTGTTTAGCACTTATAAAATACAAGGGATAATGAACGTCAGATTCCCCTGTGTTTAACATATATGCATTCTCACAATATCTTCATTGCCCAGTACAAAACAACTGCATGATGCAAGCTAAAGATTAGAAAAGCAGTGTTTAAGTTTTCGTTAGCAATACAACATTTCTGTTAACTACTACATTTCTCAGGAAGTCACAAGTAACAAAAATAATAGCTTTCCAAGGAAAAAATAATTTTAACCATAAAAATAGTATTCACTGTCAAATGAAATTTAAAATTGTCTCCATGAAAGGTGTTTTTTTAATCTGATGTCAACTGAAAGAGTTTTTCCTTATTAGCATTTCTATTATCATTTAAGTAATTCAGAAGCATAAGAATTCTAACTGGAAGAACTAATTTCTTTGTTCCTTAGTTGGCCCAGGATTCTAGATAGTTTAATATAAAGTTGTAATCTACAGGATTTTCTCCATTTTTTCCAGTTGGCAATTATTCTTTTATAAGGGTCATAAAGGCAACAGTCTGTAAAATCTGTTTCAGGTTTTCTGGCTCAGTTGTACTATAACAGGCCGGTGTCTTTCTTTTTTTCAATTAGAATTCTCTGAATGTGTCTTCATGATGTGGAAAGTCTTCATTTCTTCAAGGAATCTGATTCAGTTAACCTAAAGTGACCTCAATTTTGTACACAATAGAAATAATTTGTTTTCTTTACCTCTACCTTTTAACACAGTCATGCTTAGATGATCTTTTCTGGTAACCTCAGTGAGAACATAAAAAGAAGATTTAGATAAAACATTATAGGAACAGAAAAGCTAATTGAAATTTCAATAAAAAATTAATTGCCACTTCCCAATACAATAAAGAGGTCAAATCATCCTCTTATGCTCATAGTGCGCATTGTCAGAAATACATTGATGTAGAAATAAAGAACAGTAATGGTACCATTGATCTTGCATTCATTTGCAACTGGGAGGAGGGTAAAACAAAGCATTTATTAACCCTGTTCTCGTTACATCACCACGAGCATACCCAAACGGGTGGAAAATGTCCAGATGTATGTTATCAAATTTACACTATTTTGCCTATATCTATATGGTAATATAAGATGTAATATTGGCATGCTTCTGATTGGCATGCTGCTGATTATGAATTTGTATCAACTAAACCAAGAGTGCTCTGGAAAATTCCCTGGAAGTTTTCCCTGTATTTCCACTGCTTTAAGATACAGTGTGGTAGGTCTTTTATTCTTGGCCAGGATTTCTCCCATTAAAATATATTTGTTCACTGCAGAGGATCCTTTTGGGAATATCTCCTTACAGTTTATAGGTTTTCCTTACCCCAGTTAATCCCAAACCCATGGTAGCTTCATACTCTCAACACACTCACGTATTTCCCATGTTTCCTCCCCACCAGCCTGGCATTTGTGGTTGCTGTCAGGATTGATCTTTTTCTTGCATATCAACTATGAGAATGATGGAAATAAAACATGATATGGCCATAATACTAATGGTCTCCTTCTGTTGCAACGTAAATGTAAAACATTATTGTCACATTTTGCGTAACTATACTGGTTAAATTTTTATTTTGTGCTAATAATAGAGTCCCATCTTTCATGCTTGCTTAATCTGCTTACAATATATGGAGGAACAACTGTGTAAACAGTAATTTTTCACTTTCTCCTGGATGTTTTATTCAATCACATCAGATTGGCTGGTGGCAGATAAAGTTTTCATGAAAAAGGTTTTGTTAAGGTTTTTTCAATCGAATTTTGATACCTAGATAGAACTACAAGTATATTATACATTTTCCCAAAATGTTATACAAGTCTTTGCCTACAGACTTGCATTTCATCTAGATGGTCTCTGTCCACTGCTAATATACACATTAACTCCAGTAAAATAAATAGAAAAGAAAAATCTAAAATTCTACTCAAATTCTTCTGTTATCACTGAAGAGGTGCTCTGATATATTATCCTGGAATTTAAAGGATCAAACCACTGACTTCAAAAACATACTACCTTTATTCTTTTCCATTGTTTTATTGTTTTTACATTACTTCCTCCATATTTTTTTTGGTGGAAACACTGCCTTTATATAAGTTACTTTTTTCATTAGCTCTTTAAATGTTTGGTTTTAGAACACCCATTTTCTTTTCCTTTTTGATTGTATGTAAAGTAGTATGTAATGTTCCTCTAGTCATTTTTGTTTCATAGTTTGAAAGCATTTAAAGATTGCAGTATCTGTAATTGTTTTTTGCAGAGAATGTTTGAAAGCACTGTCTAGTCACTGGTATCATTAATGCATCCACATCCTGCACTATTTCAGTTTCCGTATAGAATCATAAGAAACTGGCAAATATGAGTCTCATGCACAAAGAAGCTTGACCTGAATCGTTAAGGTAACAGAAATTTGATTTGAATCATAACTGCTTCAGAAAATTACACTAGGAATCTGCCTGTATTTTAGTGACTTCGAAATTTTGTCCAAGTACCTTTAGAAGCCAGGCTGTGTCCAGATTGTGGCATAAATAAAGGATAGTGTAGAAATATCCTCTTTAAAATTATTGTACATCTTTTTGCATACACAGATTTGTTAAGCCCAACTGAGTACTTTCAAACTCAGAGTGCTATTCATGCACTGTAGGAAAAAACAGGCATAGTCCCTAAAGTAAATAGAAAAGATGAGGGATCAGACAAAGGATTCATCTCAGTAGTCAAGAAGAGCTAATTAAGAAAGAAGATTTCCTTTATTTTTTTTTTACAGCAAGTGTTATGTGTTTTGAAAAGTCATGGGCTGAGCTAAATAGCACTGACTATTGAGTTAAATGGTATCTAAATTGGCACATGTCATTCCCAGTTTGACACTCAAGACTGATTGAATCAACAGCTAATTGCCCGCTATACCAGCATCAAGAGGGAAGGGCCATACTACACTGTAAGAGGTTTCCCAGACCTAAATAGCAAAGGCAGGAAGAAAGCTAACTACTGAAGTTAGCAGGTGCTTATCTCAATAACAAAGGAAACAGGGAGTAACGAGGTGATTTTGGTGCAACCGCTGGAAACACTCTTTCTCACTCTTCCTTCTTCCTTTGCCTTCCATTGCTTCAACAAAACTTGAAGAGGACCTTTTCCACCTCAGTCTGAAAAAAAACATGGAGTGCTGAAAAGGCAATGGCTCTCACTACACTCCTTCATGTTTAGGGAAAAAGTATTTAGAACTTTTTCTCAGCATTGGTTTCTTTTCCTCATTTCAACACAGTGCAAATTTGTATAATCTTCAGTTATTCTAAGTGTTATTTTAAGCCCCGTATCTTCCACAGCTAATAAACCCATTTCAAGGAAAGAGATGTGGAATTAAACTTAGTCTTTAATTACACTGCCCTGGGAGGAAAATCTGCATGTTAATATCATTACTAACCCAGAAGAAAGTAGTTAATAGATGCCTAGATACTGAGTGTATGAATACTAGGTTATTGCTAATTTCAGTGGGAGCAGCAGCAGAACAAGGCAGAAAACCACAGTTAAAATTTCAGTTTCAGGATTCAGAGAACAATGAATAAACCATGTTGGGGAAGATTAAAAGGGTGAGGAAACTGAAGGGGATACATTGGAAGACTTTTTTAAATGTCATAAAAAAGTTCAATCTGGTTATGATCAGAGCCTGACATGAATCAAGAATGGCTTTAATAAAGTCAGTGTTATACCACACTGTCTTGAATTCGTCTAAGGCAAAATTGTGTCCTAAGCATTATATCTTCTAGGGCTACAGAAAAAAAAAATCTGTGTTTTTATTTATTATGTAGTCAGGGATGGCCAGTGACTATCCAGTTGTAATCAGTATTGCAAGGAAAGTTATTCACCACTGAAGATACAGTGAGTTGGTT
This sequence comes from Tapera naevia, assembly GCA_033556795.1. Lineage (NCBI taxonomy): Eukaryota > Metazoa > Chordata > Aves > Cuculiformes > Neomorphidae > Tapera > Tapera naevia. Next base: position 5,998,936 of record JAUMJJ010000172.1, on the reverse strand, counting down.
CACTTTACTTTTGACTAATCACATTTAGAAAGCCAAGGAAGTTTAAAACAATTGGGTTTTTTACACTCCTTATACATTCATCAGAACTGTCCCAGGTGTCAATATTTACCCTTAAAGAATTTACGTATAAAGTCACATTATAGATAAGAAGACAAAGTGAGAATATGAAATAGATTTCCAGTCCCTTTCTATTAAAAACCTAAGCATTTTTGCAAGTATCTCTGCCAGTTCAATGGAACAGTAGCATAATACACTATCAAGTGCAATCAATGGTATTTGCTGACATGAACATTTTAATTATGCATTACAGAAATGCAGTCAATTTTGGAGGATCTTTATACTTGTATCCTCAATTCATAATTATTTCAACAGTTCCATATGTCATAGCTTGATCAATTGAAGGGCACAGGAAGCCCTTATATATACATTACAATGATAGAGTATCTATAGTAAAAATGCAGCACACAGCAATCTTCCTCACCGCTACCTGCAATACAGTTTAGTCTGTGATATTAGAACTGATGCTATGTACTTAGTAACAATGGCAGGCCTTGCCACCATTTGCTTGCAAGGATTAACCAAATACAATCATCAAGAAATAAAATCATAAACTGTCTGGAAGTGACAATGGACTCAAAAAACATACGCCTGCACTGAAATAATTTCCTCATTAGCACAGGTCTTTGATACGCACAAAGGGACCCTGAAATCAGCAGTTTTCCACAGAGATACAGACAAAGGCTCTTGCTGTCTCGACTCTGATCAGCTCCCAGTTGCTTAACTGGCATCCTATGTAGCACAACTGAGCTTTGTCTGCATAATTTGCAGCTTCTTCCATAGCAAAGAGAAAAATTGCTCAGGCAGTACTGGCTGCATGTTTAACATTAAAAAGGGATGCAGGAGAAGTAATCTGTCACTCAAATCACCTTCCACTAGAGCTGTACAGGGCTCTGGAGCATAAACATGAGTTTGCCAGTTTGAATTTGAGTTGGCAGCGGCACAGCAGCAACAGAAAGCAGACTGACAGTGAAAGGTCAAGTGTGATGAGCTGATCTAGAAGGTGTCAGTTCAGAGGTGGTATTTAGCAATACCATCTGCAAATGGAACCAGATGAGGTGGCCTGAGGACAAACTGTAGGAGATAGGGGAAGGAGAATGAACCTCGAAGCTCGAACGGAAAATGAAAGCAGGTAGAAGCTGAGAAGAAGTGATGCTTTGATTATAAGAATTGAAAGGAAGCTAGCAGAGTATAAAATGCTACTCTGGATAAAAGAGAAGGGACTGATACATTACAGGATTTCAGAGAAAGAAAAAAATTATGAGGCCTGAAGAATACTTCCAATATTGTAGTGCTATCTTCTTGTACACTGACACAGTTTCTTCAGGGGAAAAGTTAAATCTGTTTAAAAGAAAATGGAAAAATCATAATGGAATATAGCTTTTCAAACTGATCAAATAAATTACTACTTATTCAGCGAAAAAAAGACCACAGTCATCTTTGCATGGCCCTTCCCCTCCTCAGTCAAGACCAACTTGATATAGGGTCAGTATATTGTACATCAAATCCCCGGCAACATATGACATTTTACCAGCAACATTTAGTATGTGTAACCACGTAATTCATTAACACAATTAATGTAAGCTTCATTATCTCATACTGGAAACTAGGATTCGCAGTGCCTTTCCAGATAAGTGTTGTGAGAGAAAGGATATTGCCTCAAGTCTTCTTTCACCAGTCAGTGAATTTTGACCTGTTTTGCCCAAACTGGGATTTTCCACAAAAGAAGTGATATCCCAGACACTATATGTGAGCTCTTTATCTAAGGTATTCTCCCAGAAAACAGAGGGTGCAGATTTGGACCTTTGAAAAAGGAGATACTAAATTTGTCTCCCCCATGTTCTGGGCAAATGTGCTATCTATCAAGTTATTGTGGAGGTCTAAGATCACCATTGAGAAGGGACCAGCTGAAAGAAAGGATTTTGAAAGAAATCACCAAAGAAAGAAATCCAGCTTGTGAATCCTAAGTGAAGAGTATGTATAAGTCTTGAATATGGTACACAAACCTTGGGGAAGAAGGAATGAAGCATATATCCATGCAGTCTGTGTTTTTCATCTCCTCTAAATCAGGCAGCAGTTTAAATGACGCATCCCTGTACACTAATGTACCCAGCCCTTGTTAGCCCAACAAAAGACAGCGAGTGTTTTTGTTGCTGTATTTTAAATTGCAATGTAACATCAACATAAGAATCCAATCAAACAAAACAGAAAATGAATTCTGTATTATTTTGGGTTCTGGCTCTTCAGTGTCAGCAGTTAGTGGGATTTCAGACAATCCATTAGATCCAGGAGGTGTTGCTTCTGACTTTTTACCTAAAAATGTTGGACTAGAACTCAGTAACAAAAAAAGAGATAGTGAAATGTTCCTCACTTCTAGCACACACGGAAATAATATCTGTTCTGTTAGAAACACTGATGAAAGTTGAGTTCCACGTGCTTTGATAGTCCCTTCGTAGACTAGAATGGAAAAGAGAAGAAAACCACACACTGAAAGGAAAATGAAACAGTCCACTAAGTATTGTAACTCAGGGTTGTGGGGTTTTTTTCCATCTGAAAAACATTCTACTTAACCCTTGTCATAGAGCTTTTCCCTTCTGTCCTTTCAGCTCACAGACATTTTGATACCCATAGCAGGAGCTAAAACCAAAATGTATGGTTATTTATTCAAATCAGAAGAAGCAACATTATGTACAGAAGATGAGGCAGAACATAAGCCATCACATAAACAGAACTAATGACGCAGACTCAGATGGAAGCAATCCAAGTTCAAATTTCATTAAGACCCAATGTAAGATGATAGAAAAGACACATCACAGGAAATTTAATGGTAATATTTGCATAGCAATGTGCTACTTAGCATTACCAAAGTATTCAGAACATGCCTCATGGGAAACGTCCCTTATTGCCACAGATATAACATAAATTCAAAGATATCAAAGATCACTCCACCTTCTAGACCTGATCTTGAGGGGTTTACTAAATTTTACTCTGCAGAAGAAGACCTTAAGAGACTCTCTTATTGAAAAGACACTATGTAAGTATGCTGGAAGGTGGACACGATCTAAGAATTTGGGTGTACAGCTAGAAGTACAAATCCCACCAATAAATTTGGTTGAACCAGTTTTGACCAAACTTGTTTTATGTATAGATCTTTATAGTTCTCCAAAAAATCCCAATAATCAAGCTTACTTTAAGTTAACTGGCAATCTGTCAATTAAGAGCACCACCGGAAAAGAAGCTGAGGGAAAAATGTGTCCTTTCCCAGCTAAATTTTTTTATTCCTGTTATAAACACACAAAAAGAATGAACTTTGATTCTGGTTTGACATTAAGCAACATGTTTGCAGTTATGTATTGGGAGTTTTCAGTTCTTCTTCCATTCCCCAACACCTCCCCTTCAACTTCTTGCTATAACTGTAGGCTACCTTTGAATTCTTTGTATACTGTTACTCACTGAGAAGAAAAAAATTGATCAGTGTGACGGAAAAAGGAATGGCATTCAATCAGCACCTAACAAATCATGTTTAAATTCTCCATATCAGCCTGCAAATAAAGCAAAGGTGTATCTCTGTTTCTTGTCCTGTTGTCTTCCACCACATTGGCCTTTGTCCCTCTGTTTTTGTCCCTTTCACATCCTGCCTTTTTTTGGTTCCTCTTTTGGCTCTTAGGGTGCCACAAGCTCCTTCTCCCCATTAAACAGACTCTTAGCCTTCTTCCTTGAAAAAACTGTTACAGATAGTTCTCTTGGAGGGTAGTATGTTTTCTCTGTACCTTGACACAGAATTTCGCTTGTACACACAAAAAGTTGCTGACAAGTTCTGCATCTTCTTAAGAAATTTTGTCTGTCTTTTAGCCTGGAAGTTCCCCAGCGCAAATGCCTCCATTCACGTTTGATTTATTTCTAATCTGTTTATACTTAAATTATGAATTGTCTGGTAGTTTTTCATACCTGAATACTACAAATGCTGGAGTATTTTCCAGCAAAATAAATGTGCATTTAAAAATGGTTTGTCAGCAGACAGAATTGAAAATTCTAGATTTAGACCTTGTCTTTGCTTTGGTCTATACAAGTAAACAGCAGCCACCAAACAGGGCTGAACAGCAATGCCTGTAAAGCATAGACAGGCCAGAGGAAATTTTTCACTTATCTTTTAGATCTTTCTGAAGTGGAAGAAACCAGTATAACTGGCACTAACCTTTCAGATAAAGGAAGAAGTAAATACAAGCTCTTTGTGTGTGTTTACATGTGTATACACACACATATACGTACAAGAACGTATCCAGGGCTAAGACGTATCCAGGTATACCAACTGTTCAGTTGTCACTTCAATGCATGGAAGCAGCAGAGCCAGTAATAGTTAAGGCTAGCTTTGAGAGTTAATACGTAAATTTAGTCAGCTGGTTCTGTAGTTATAGAGGGTGCCTGCTTCCTTCTAAAAAGTCCTTTCAAGAGCTGTTCGGAAAACTGTTGAGGGCTTCCCATTTTAAGAAAAGTTGAGTTGATGGCACATAATTTTCTGACACTATCACTTTCACAAATAATGGGAAAACATTTTCTAAACAATATGGAGAAATTTCAGAATGCAGATTTTGTTACAATGAAGCGTGTTCAATAAAGTTGTTAGGAAATAAATTAAAAATTAAGAACAGTTCTAAAAATATTCTAATACAAGATAAAAATGTTAAAATACAAAAAGAAGCATAGTCAATTGTCAACACCCCCCCCCCCCCCCCCCCCCCCCCGGAATTACTTCAGAAAAAGGTTCTAGATCTTTCTCTTAATGACATAATCCAAGACAACATCTATCATGTCTTTTCCTCTTGCAAATGTATTTATACTCCCTTACAAACTGTCCATGTCTGGCCATTCAATGAAGTGTCCCTTCTGCAGGAAAAAGCAGAAGAAAATTAAAAAAATCCCCTCTAAAATGGATCAAATCCAAACCTCAGGCTATGTAGGCTGAAGCTGGTGCACAGTACCTTAGGTACCTTAGTGCTGTTGCCTTAGTAGTGCTAAAGCCCCGCTGGTTGCATCTCTGGAGCCTCTCTCCTCAGCTGCAGTAGAAATATTCTCTCAGCATCTCTGTGGCAGTGATTTTCCCCCATGTTCCCGTGCTGTTCTTCTGCTGTTCATCCCATGATCTTGCACCTGCAAAACCCTGTTGTTTTTGTTGTGGCAGTTTTCCTGGGAAGCAAATACCACTGGTGGAACATTGCCATTCTTTCCTTTGCTTTCTTTTGCCTCCCATTTTCTGTTTTTTTTTCTTTTTATGAGAGAAAGCTAAACACAGGGCAAAATTAGGTAGATAACAAACATGGAAATACTTTGTAAATGTTATCCAATAATATGTGCATACAGAAACAACAGATAAACAGGGTGCTGGGCTCGCACCAGGTTAGCATACTCTCATGAGTGGTATCAGCTTCATAAGCAAGAACGAGCTGTAGGGAGTTTGAGCGAGCCCCCATGTACAGCATTTAGCAGTACTAGGGAGAAAGCATGGCAAAAAAATCATCATCAAAACCTTCATCATTTCCACCTGCTATATTGGAGAGTTCCCAGAGGCTGGCTACTGGGGCTACTCTTGCTTTCCTCTACCTACCCCCAAAACTTTGGATTTCAGTTGGTGGCAGATATTCCTCTAAACCATCTCAATTAAATCCATGATATGAGAAAAATTAAGATTCCAGTCAAGATAGCAGGAAGCATATGTGACTTACGAGTATATTGAGCTGTTTAGCATACATTCTTTGTCTGATTTTGCTACCACTTTCTAGTCTGCTACTGGTACCCTGATATGCTCCAGCTTTCATGAACACCCCCAAACCTTTATTCCAGCTGTTGAGCATAACAGTGCCAGACTCTCATACCGTACCAGCTGTTGACATATTTTTTCTTATTATTATATCATGGTAAGAGAGGAACTCATACATAAGCCAGGCTTACAGTCTCTTTCTCTTAAAAGAAAAAAAAAAGATACGTACGTGAGCTTAACAAGAACACCAATGCAATAAACCCCTACATTTCCTATGGTTCAATTTCAATTCATTATTTCAGTTTAGGCAGATCAGGATTAGAGAAATGTCCCTTCTTTAAAGGTCAAACTTTTAAAAGAGACTTCAGATCTTACCATAAAATGTTCGTCAACAATGGCACCTCTCTACATTTCCTTGAATTTAATTTATTACTTTGCTTTTTATTTAGTTTTAATACTTTCACACCTCACCCTCCCTTCCCTTATATTTTAAATTAATTTAAAGATTTTTGTGGTATCTTGTATGGATTTCTGAAAACAATACTGATGTAATTTTTGATGCCATCTACCTGTTAAAATAAGAAATGTCTTAAATAGTAAAGCATGAATAGACAAAGGACAGGGAAAATACGAAAAAAGGTTAATGAGATTTTCCAGAAAAGCACATGGGTCTGAAAATGGCAGTAGCCTTTTTACAAGGGAAGTAGCTATTTCCATCATTACCTTAATTTCTATCTTTTGCATCTGTTTCAGTTTTATCATTTCTCAAGGACATTGTTTATATATATGTAATTAGTACAGAAATTTTATTCCTGCATCAAAACATCATGAGCTAGAACAAATGTGCAAATATTTGCTGACTTACTAGTTGCAGTTCATTCTCTGCTACTACTTGTTACCCAGTCCACACTTCCAGCATTCTCCATTATGTATGATCAATGGACTGAATTGTGTAACAGTTCACACAAAAACTAATTTTGCATTTAAATTACAAATAAAAGGAAATCTGCCTGGTAGCTGAATAACTACCTGTCACAATCCCATGCACAGCTATAGACTGGGGACAGAGTGGCTGGAGAGTAGTCAGGCAGAAAGGGACCTGGGAGTGCTGGTTGACAGGAAGCTCAACATGAGCCAGCAGTGTGCCCAGGTGGCCAAGAAGGCCAATGGCATCCTGGCCTGCATCAGGAATAGTGTAGTGAGCAGGACCAGAGACGTTATTGTCCCCCTGTACTCGGCACTGGTCAGGCCTCACCTTGAATACTGTGTCCAGTTCTGGGCCCCCCAGTTTGTGAAAGATGTCAGGATGCTGGAGTGTTTTCAGAGGAGGGCAACGAAGATGGTGAAGGGGCTGGAGCACAAGCCCTATGAGGAACGACTGAGGGAGTTGGGGCTGTTTAGTCTAGAGAAGAGGAGGCTCAGGGGAGACCTCATTGCTCTCTACAACTACCTAAAAGGAGGTTGTAGTCGGGCAGGGGTTGGTCTCTTCTCTCAGGTGGCCAGTGGCAGAACTAGAGGGCATGGACTCAAGCTTCGTCAGGGAAAGTTTAGACTTGATGTTAGGAAAAAGTTCTTCACTGAAAGGGTGATTGGCCATTGGAATGGGCTGCCCAGGGAGGTGGTGGAGTCACCGACCCTGGAGGTGTTTAAGGGGAGACTGGATGAGGCACTGAGTGCCATGGTTTAGATGATGGTTGGTGTTAGTGTTGGTGTTGGTGTTAGTGTTGGGTTATAGGTTGGACTTGATGATCTCAGAGGTCCTTTCCAACCTTATGATACTGTGATACTGTGATACTGTGATACAAAACATTTGTGATTCACATGCATCCTCTCTTCACACTGACAACTGACACCATGTGAGTAACAACAATACAAACCAACAAAGCAGGATGACAGTGAATGACAGGTGTATTGTGCCATAATTTGGCTTGCTCAGTGTAGAAGTTTTCCATGTAGGCAAATTCGGAGCAAGCAGAAACCTAAACCCTGATAGCAAATTTATATTGCTCATTTCAAAAAACTATTCTGATGATTATTTTCATCTTTATGAACATTTACTTTCTTATACAAATACTCCAAAAAGTCAAACTAACCTTTAAATTTTGTAAATATTGAAAATTTAAAGCACAAACCAAATACAAACATCAAATATATAAATAAACCCACCTAAGAAGGAAGTGACTTTACAGACAAGAAACGGCTTCTCCTAAGCCATAACTTTTTCAATTTTTTTTTTTCTAAATTATAAGGGGTTTAACATCTCATAGAATTTAAAACAGCACTATGCTTGTATAAACACTATACTCATATTTACTACTAATACTAATACTATCAAAACCAATATCCACCCAACCTAGTAAATACTCATTTCAGAGTTCCCAGAAAATGGTTATATATGCAGTTGCTGTGGTTTAATCCCACCCAGCACCACACAGCTGCTCCCTCACTCCACCTTCACCTGGAGGGATGGGAAGAAGAATTTTAAAAAAAGGTAAAACTCATGGGCTGAGATAAAGACAGTTTAATAAGGTGTCAGAGGAATAGATATTATTATTAATAATAGTAGGAATAATAATATACAAAATGAGTGATGCACAGTGTAACTGCTCACCACTCACTGACTGATGTCCAGCCTGCCCGTTAAGTGCTCACAGCACTTCAGCCAGCTTCTCCCAGTTTGTACACTCAGCATGACCTGGATAACAAGTCCTACGAGGAGCTGCTGAGGGAACTGGGGTTGTTTAGCTTGGAGAAGAGGAGGCTGAGGGGAGACCTCATCACTGTCTACGGCTGCCTAAAAGGAGGCTGCAGTGGAGCAAGTGTTGATCTGTTCTCTCAAGTGACAAGAGATAGGACAAGGGGAAATGGCCATAAGCTGCGCCAGGGGAGGTTCAGACTGGACATGAGGAAGAATTTCTTCACCGAAAGGGTGGTCAGACACTGGCGCAGAAAGCCAGGGAGGTGGCTGAGTCAACATCCCTGGAGGTGTTTAAAAAATGGATAGATGAGGTTTTGAGGGACATGGTTTAGCGGAGGATGGCTGCAATTGGAATTGATGATCTCAAAGGTCTTTTCCAACCGGAAGATTCTATGATTCTATATGGTTTGGGTCACCTGTCCTGCTTGTGCTCCCTCTCAGCTTCTTGTGCACTTCACTGCTGGCAGAGCATGGTAATCTGAAAAGTCTCTTATTCAGTTTAAGCACTGCTCAGTAACAACTAAAACATCCGTTACCAACATTATTCGTACCCCAAATCCAAATCACAGCATGATACCAGCTACTACGAAGAAAACTAACTATTTCAGCCAAACCAGGACACCTTATAGCAGAGTGTCAATAAATAAGATAAAAATTAATACATAAATGAAAGATTAAGGAAGTTATATTATTTCAACTTTTCTTTCTCTTATCAAATTGATTTCTTTTTGTTGTTTTAAGCACAAAATTGTGAAATATGATGTGTAAATCCGTAAGAACTTCCATTACTCTTTTCTGGCAAAACCCCAGATTTTGTCCTGCATATAAAAAAAGAATCCTTTAACTATTGTAGTTTTTTGGTCTCTTCCTGTGCATTTGAATGGCCTGCTCCTTTGTTTGGAAAAGTATAGCCTCTGAATCTCAGGCAAAAAATATTGTATTTCAGTACAGCAGCAATCCTAAACAGGCAGCAGTGTCACTAGGTATGAGCAACTTCTGTTTTCATCAGGATGAAGTGTAGTAGAAAAGTTGAGCCACAATAAAAATCAGACATAAAATACATTACAGACTGCCACCTAGGTTTTGTTATGTTAAGGTCTGTGGTTTTATGTACTGCTCACTCAGTATTCCTAGTATGTTTTTAAATTCAACAGAACAACTCCACCAGGAATGGTTCCAGCTTACTATGACACGTATAAAAATTCATTAAGAAATAAATCAGGATATCTGTCTACAACATCTTCAAGATTCATTAGGATGATTAGATGTTAAAAATACAAACACAACCATTAAAGTGAAAAGTGTAGCATTAGTCTGTATCTCTACTGTCTGAAGAAAATTTTAACAGCCATCTACAGACTAATAAAATGTGTTTCCCCATCATTTATTCCCATGCTTGCTAAACCATACATGACCAGCAAAGGCTGACACTTCTTGGTTTTGACATTATTCCAAATCCTAAAATTTAGCATTAAGAGTATTTGAAGCAAAATAAAACTTAGGTCAGTGTTGTGGTTTAACCCCAACTGGCAACTGAGCACCACAAAGCTGCTTGCTCAGTTCCCTCCAGTGGAATGGGGAAGAGAACTGGAAGGGTAAAAGTGAGAAAACATGTGGGTTGAGATAAAGACAGTTTAATAGGTAAAGCAAATGACACACAAAAGCAAAGCAAAACAAAGAAATCATTTACTACTTCCCATCAGAAGGCAAGTGTTCAACTCCAGGAAAGCAGGGCTCCATCAAGCATAACATTTACTCAGGAAGACAAATGTCATAACTCCAAATATCCCCCCTTCCAACTTCTTTCCCCTACTTTTATTCCTGAGCATGATGTTCTATGGTAGGGAACATCCCTTTGGTCAGTTGATGTCAGCTGTCCCAGCTATGCCCCCTCCCAAATTCTTTTGTACTCCTAGCCTACTTGCTGGTGATGTGATGTGAGAAATGGAAAAGGCCTTGACTCTACGTTAAGCCCCATGCAGCAGTAACTCAAACATCCTTGTGTTACCAACACTGTTTCCAACACAAATCCAAAACATAACCCCATACTAGGTCCTATAAAGAAAATTAACTCTATCCCAGCCAAAACCAACACAGCCACTATTTTGTTATTACTACTATGCACAACTCTAATGAAGAGGTGATCCTGTGAGAAGTCCAACATCCCTTTCAGGAAAATACAATTAGTTTAACTTCAAAATGCTTTCACCTGGATTTAATGAATTTGTATCTAACTGCTCTAATGTGATCCTCTCCTTCAAAGGATCTTTGGAACAGTAGTCTCTGGCATGTAGAATCACCCTATGCTCCAGACCTTTTAGGCCTTGAGATGTTAAGAGAGTGTAGGATTGAACTAAGAACAGATAGATGTGTTTTATACAACACGACTAACAGACCTCTAAACAACAGTGGCCAAATTTTCAGTCATTATGCTAAGCTGGACTAACAAGAACAAACTTCTCTGTAAAAAGCACTGGAACTATAATTATTTAGTAACAGTACTAGAAAAACTAGCTTATCTGCAGATAGGTGTTTCTGTTCATTACACGAAGAAGTAGTTAGTTTAAATAGGTGAAAAAGTAATAAAACAGGAACTTCAGACCATGACAGTGTTTCTCCTGCACTGTAGATATGTTCACATGGAAGTACCTATTTCCAGATACACTGAAACATGTCTAGAATGTAGGGAGTTGAGAAGGTTTTTTTCCTTCTCAAAGATGAGCCAATTGTTAGTTATTTGTGATGTATTTTTTAAAAGGCAAAAAGGTAGCAATATAAAAAACCCAGTCACGTTCAACAGAAGATCAGTTTGTTATCCATGAAAGTCACTTTCATAAGTTTTCATTATAAATGAGAAGGTTTGTTTTGGGGTTTTTTTTGTGTTTTTTTAAGATTTAAATGTGTCAGTGTCAAACAGCATGTAAGTATTACATGGACACCATTTAACACAATGAGCAGCTTTGGTCTTTATCAGTATGGGTGCTGCTTCCACTTCTCTCTAGCTTTTCTCCTGAAGATTTTATTCAGTTAAAAGTGTGTATCAAAACATTATGAGGTTCATCAGATGTTGAAATGTGAGGGATCAAAGACAAAAACATGATCACATCTTAAACTCTTCAAAAAAACCTACATCTTTAGACAATCAAAAACTGGTATTTCAGAAAACTTCGTGTTTTTCCTGAGTGAGGAATGAATGCCTGACAGGTGCATGGCACATACCATGTATTTACAGCTTCTCTTCAGTCTGGGACGTGCAAAAGGCAATCAGTAATTGTGGGCCAGATCTTCAGAGATTTTAAGCATCCGCTAATTAGCCAGAAAGCTGTTAACAGTAATAGGCACTATAAAGTCTCAGAACATCCATAAAACATTGTACAAAAAGCCAGTACGGTAGTTTACAATTTTATTGTAGCATAGAATTTTGTAGTTTCCTCTATTTCAGAAAACTCACATCCATAGAAAAAGGAGAAAAAAGTAATAATATGAAACACAATCAGAATGCTGACATGCAGATAACCATCAACTCCCATCTTTATATACAATTTGTCAGCTACTTGATTAATAAAGGCTATAAACAATAACTTTGGGGGATTTTCTACTACAGCTAATACCTGGAAAAACATTCATATAAAGGAGCACCTAACCAAATAAATAAGGAACATCTCAGTCACCCATCAGATTTTGGCTCACATAGTGAAATTAATGACTGGTATTGCCACCTGACAACTTTTGCAAAGCACATTCTATACCTAAACTTAAGATCCTCTGGGAAACCCCATTCTACCTAGCATTTTACTTATAAGAAATATGCAGATTGTGAAATGTTTATATAATTTTGTCTAATTTTATATGCATTTCCCTAATAGCTCTACCTGTTTATTTTATTGATAAAGCTTCAAACAGGAACTACTTTTAAGCATCTGATACAATTCTATTCACACAGGAATTCTTCAGAAAATGTCACACAGTAAGATCAGTCCATCTTAAAAAGTCTAATTAAAGACATCAGAAAGAAATGACCTGAAGGTAGGAAGAGCAGTTAATGGATGTTTCTTGTCAGAAGCTGTGAAATGTGTTTTACCAAAGGGATTAAACACATCCATTGAATCCATTATGTCATACAAACATACATTATTTGCCAGTTCAACCTAGGAGAGGGAGAAAAGTTTCCTTATTTCTCCTAGTTATGAAGCTGCCACTCCTATGGCACACAATCAGAAGCCCTTCTAAATGAGGAGAGGACAGATTTATGTACCTCTTCTTCTTTATGTCTTCTTTGCTCACCTGCAGCCATCCTAGGAAATCTCTTGATCTTCCTTGTTATCCTAGCAAGGAAAAAGCAATGAAAAACCCTTCCTGGTGGCAGTCAACTGCTGCACATGCCTACTGTTGTTATGTCAGGAACCTGGAAGATGACTTGGTATTCATGACTTGTCTTACCATGAGCACTTCAAACAGAGCACAACTTGTAAAACTGTAGGGTTTTTACTATCACATTCTGAAACAGAACTACTGAAGAGTTTCTTCCATAAAAGACTTCAGGTGTGAATATGCTAAACACAGAGAGCTCCTCCCTTTAAGTCCTAAGGTACTTGCTTATGCTTAAGAGTAAGTTTTGGATAATATATAAATAATAGTATTGTCATACTGGCTGCTCCTCTTCATCTATCAGGATTTTGAGTTCATCACGAAGTGCTTTCATTCGCTCGCACAGAACAGGACACCTGGCTGGGTTCTGGGTTGAGCTCTAGGATATAGAGCTCTGAGTGGTCTCTATTCTAATATTGCTGTGATCAACACCAGGTTCCTCGTTTGACTCCAGAGCATTTAGTGGTTGCCTATCACAACAAGACTGCACTCAGAAGTGGTGGGACAGTTTGTTCGTCGAAAAACGGCTTGGTGGAATGAAGCAGGAGGACTCATAAAGGACCTCACGGGGCTCCTGGTTTCTCCCTTTGTCAGCAGTGAGATATGAGAACAGTAGAGGACAAGCTCACTTACCAATTGTGGAATGGCAAAGCAGCCAGACTGTGTGCTTCCCGACTCTTGAGGCTGCCAAGACAATTCTGGACAAATATGACTTCATTTAAAACTAAAGCAGAAATGGAAATTCTACAAAATGGAAACTCTAAGGTGATAATAATTCAAGTATTTAAATAATAATCTGAGCCTCATGAGTAAACTTTGTGTTTAATTTTATGTATGATGTGAAGAATAAGTTTATTACTGGGTATCTATTAATCTTTCTGAGAGATTTGTTAATATTTTTGCAATGCTCTATAGACAATGATAAATCATTGCAATTAACTTTGGGCTGAATTAATCTTGTGGCTTCATTTTACGTCTATTCTATCTCACTTGTTTTTGATGATCAGCTTTTAAGTTTGGGGTAGTGGCAGCAAACAGGTAATGTTACAGCACAGCTAGAAATCTTGTGTAATTACACACAGCTTTAAATGTTATTTGTAATGTGTGAATTCACTATGTTTGATTTCTGTTGTCTGCTCCTTATGGAGTCAGCCTCTCTTGCTGGCTGATTCAGCCTCTCTTGCTGGCTGGTTCATCCCAAAAGCTACCTCTAGGCAGACACTCCTGGAACTTCAGGTCACTGATGAACAACTTGCACGAATCACCAGTATCCAAGGGATACTAGCAAACAGCCAATAATTCAGGGATAGCTGTCCATCCATACTGACCATGGTGTTACTCCTGAATATGTTTCAAGTCTCCTCCAGGGACAGGAATCATTCAGTCATGTCCCCTCCTAGATTTCAAATCAACATTGAGGTTTTGCAATCCGTATCAACAGTAACTTTAGTCTACACCTGATTGAAGGTTATCATGGCATAGTTACCTACGGAAAAGCCCGAGTACAAATCTTCTAATGAACACCTTGTATACCAAAATGTTCATTTTCTTAGAGTTTTTAGACTCTTGGCTCTCCTCTCCAGAATATGCACACTACAATCTGATCTGTGTCCATCTTCAAGGGCATCACTGACATTTCAGAGAGTGCCCTAGAATTTTGTGGTAGTCTGTTTATCTGGTTATGCTTTGCTTTTTGATGGGACTACAGAAAGCCATGAATAGTTTATTGGCCATGATCAATCTGTTTACCAGCTCCTGTTAATAGTTTGTAAGTATTAGAATGAGGCATTGCCTTTTTCAAGACTGCACTGTACAATTTTTCATAGTTAAAATTCCTTTTTCTTCTTTGTTTGTAGGCTATTCAAATAAAAGCTAAAATGAAGGCAAGCCTGGTTCTGGTTTGCCTGTTGTTATAACATACATGCAAAAGCTTTCCCAAGTTTGCAAAAGCTGGCATCACCATATCATTTTTTGGTAGCCCTCTCAAGAGAGTTTGCTTCATCTGAGAATAAAAAATCAAAAAATAGCCACCGCCCATTTCCTTATTTTGCATCTCTTTTTCCTATTCATTTATTTTTGTATTGCATCCTCTTAATAATTCCAAGCAGTAGATAAATATCAGCAAAGAATATATATCATCAGGAATTACAAGCAAATATTCCCAAGCCATATTACAGCTGAAAAATAGTCCAAGGTAAGAATAATACATAATCTATCTGGAGCACATTATTTGTGATCCATTTTCTTTGCAATACACCATGCTTTTTTCATGTGTAATGACATCTGCTGTTTGATATATAACACTCCCAAGCTAGAAACAATGTTAGAGCCTAAATAATATCACATTTAAGATATAAACGAGAAAAAACCAAAGCAAATAGGTCTTGTTCAAGGTCCATGACCACCTGCCAATGATCAGGAAAAAAAACACTCTCTCCAAATTTCTCCTCAGCGCATTCTTTAGTGAACTTTCAATCTGTATGGGGTCAAAATCTTGCACACATATTGCTGATGTTCTGATGTGGGTATTTCATATCTGAAGAGCAATAAGACTAATAAACAAGTACTAAAAATGCCTGACAATATATATCTTGAAAATGCAAGCCTGGACATAAAATGACATGAAAAAGTGAGGGTTTTTTTAGGTTTTGAAGTGTTTCAGGTTCCTTTTGGATTGCCCATTAACAATTTTCAAAAGCCTATATGACTGAATTCATGCACAAAATCCAAGTACAGTATGCGTATCAGTATCAGCAGGCAACCCAGAACCAAGTAGTGTGAATGCACAAAATTGATGAGTAGTTGTACATATGTTATAGGCTTTTGAGGACAGAATATGATAAATTAGTAACATGCTAAATAATACATGGGACAGCGTATGACAGTGCTTTTGTACTTTCTGGTGAATGTGTGCTTATGTCTGTGTATACATACACTTATTTGTGGCTATTTTACTTTTGCTCATAGAGGCAATAATATCTTATGAGCTTATTAGCAGCAGGTCAGGTGTTTTTGTCTTCCTAAATGTAATGATTTGCTGTTTAATAGACGCCAAGAAGTTTCACCAGATGTCAAGCATACTGCTGGCTGACTTTGCACTGCTCAGCCCCTACTCTATAATAACTCTACCCTTGTCTAACCAACATGTCATCTATTTTTGATAAATTAAGAGAATAGCTGTAAAACATCAGAAATGAGTGACATGTCTAGACCAACCTGGTACAAAGCAATGGATTACTAGTTTACTGAAAAATGGTCTACTGGCTGTGGAAGTTTAAATTCTTGACTAAATCAACTGGCTAATCAAAGACAAACTATTCCAAGATGGAGTTCTTATTAAAATATTAGGGCTAACTTGTCAGTAGTACGTGACTTAAATCAAAATGAAATTTCTTCATCCAACACTGACTATGTTGAATTATGGGGCCTAAAGATCTAAACTTTGTGCATTGGTAGTCTTACTATTTAAACAAAAACGCAGTAGATAATATCAGGTATTTTTCTTGTTATAAAAACAAATAAAAGAACAAGTGAATGCCAATACAGGCATATTTTGGTAATGCTAAATTTAAGTGAGTAGAATTTGGTATTTATTTCATTGCTTTGAATTAACTGGAAGCTGGAAGCTTTGTTCTTGCCTAGTAGCATACTAAAGAACCAGAGACCGGCCAGATTACTCAACAGAAGATGATAAGTATTTACAGTTTTGACAAAACTCTTTCTAATGTTCTAAGCTAATGGATCATTCCAGGGAAAGCCTGCAAATTGGGTGATTTTGCTTGCATTTATCTGTGCATCCACAATAAATGTTAATATTCAAAGTCTATCAATTCATGTGGTTATGTCATGTAGTTATAAACATTTCTAAGAGTTAATAAGAGTTCATTTTCTCAAAATCAGGAAAGAATTGTGTATTTTTCAAAAAATTATTGTTCCTCCCATCAATAATGACAAACCCAATCGTGTAAATATTAAGTAACATTTAGGCTTTGATTTGGTTTATTCTGTTAGGAATCAAAAAGAAATACATATCCTAAGAAATGAGACACACAAATTAACCAGTCTGCTTTAGTCATTATTGAACAATAAGCAATTTTCATTTGCATCTTAGTTAGATAAAAAGGATGTATTTGCTTAGAGTACTCTGAGGAAATCTCAGCTCATTCAAGGCAATTACATTTATATTTGTTTAAATTATGTCAGTATTAAAAATGCTGGTTTACTTGCCAGTTTTTTAAAATAATGTGTAACAGATGCTTTAGAACTGATTTTTCTGTTTATTTGAAGTAAATATATTTTTATTTCATGTACTTAAAAGGAGGCACAAACACTGGAGGTGTATTCTGTGAGTGTTTCCTCATACATTTCTCAAGTTGCCTAAGGCTACATCTGGGCTCCTAAGATGATATTATTTTTTCCTTTTAATTGCTACTTTTGTTACAGCAGGGAGAAGATTCTCGATAACCAATCTTGGGTTGGAATTTCCAATGACAAAAGTGTGGGTTTTTTCCATGACTCCTATGAGGATTTTCTCACTGAATGTGCTCTTGTATTGAAGTACATATTCAAAGTTTGGTGCAGCAGTTTCCATTTTGATCACTTATGTGTGTTAGATATTACTATTAGCCAAATACTGGTGATCTAAAACCAGACAAGAGATTCCACATTTGGAATCTTTGCCAGCAACTGTGAACCATGTTTTTCAGTCTAATATCATTGTGACAACTCTTCCTTCTTTGGCTATAGTTACTCACTTGAAGGGAGATTTATAAGCACACATTCATCTCTTACATCTCTTCTGCATAGCTTAGCCATAGCTTTTATCTTGTCCTTTATATCTGTTACTGGCTTTATTTATATAAGGTGAAGTCTTGTGTTCATGGCATTCCCTCCTAGAATACTAATTGCTTTCTATTTTTTAGGTATTTATGCTTTTCAGTATATAACTTAAAACAACTGAGAAGAAAGGATTTTTCTTTGCTTGCTGATTCATTATTTGCAAGAGGATGCTTTGCGTAGAGCTGAGGCAGAAGAGTAAGATCATTCACACTCCAAGGTGACCCTTCCTCAGAAGCAGAAAACAAACCAGAAGAGGAAAAGACTCAGAAAATCTTCTCCTGGGGTCTATAGATATGGATTAACTCAATAGTAGAGTCATAATTTATGATAATCTGAGTGCAAACAGAAGGTGATGTATGAACGTCATGTTATTATCCTTATTCCTCATTATTAATGAGAATTATGTTAACCTCTCCCATCAGTACAGTTAAATCTTACCATCTATACATCTATACTAGTGCAAGCTGTAATAATTTTTCTCTTATTCCTACTTCAGATAGGCATTTCTCATTAAAGTTTAAATTCGCTTTCATTCTACCAGTGAAATTAACATTTATATAGTTGACCCATATTTTTAATACATTTTCAAAATATACAGTCAATGAATTGAAAAATCTAGAAACATTCTTTCATGCCAATGTAAAATTTAACCAACTAAATTGAAATTTGTCTCAAGTGTCTGTTCCTTTCTTTGCTTAAAGAGACATTACACTGCTTTACTTTTACCCCTCCCTTGCAAAAATTAATTAATTTGGAAGTATATCCTCCAGTAGAGGCTACTGGAGTTAGGAGACCTTGTTCCGTGATTAATGATTCTGTATGAAAATTAGATTCCTATCACACAGAATCAAGAGCCCTGTTTAAGCACATCCAGACTAGTTACTTACATATGGTGTAGAAAGAAAGTAGAACTAACTTCAGAGAAAATCCCTTCTCAACTTTCCCAGGTTTGGATAACCAGGAAAAAGGATAACCAGGAAAAAACATGTTACTACCAGATTAAAAGAAATCATAAAATCATAGATTCATAGAATCATAGAATGGTTTGGGTTAAATATCTTACAGATCATCTAGTTCCAGTCCCCCTGCTATATGCAGGGACACCTTCCACTGGAACAGGTTGCTTAAAGCCTCATCTAGCCTGGTTTTGAGCACCTCCCAGCAGAGAGCATACGCAACTTCTCTGGACAACCTGTGCCAGTGCCTCACTACCCTCACAGTAAAAAATTTCTTTCAGGTATCTAATCTAAATCTACCCCCTTTCAGCTTAAAACCACTACCCCTCATCCTATTACCACTCCTCGATTATAAAACCCTACACAGCTTTCCTGTAGGCCCCGTTTAAATGCTAGAAGGCTGCTAGAAGTTCTCCTCTGAGCTTTCTGTCCTCTAGGCTAAGCAATCCAAACTCTCTCAGTCTGTCCTCATATGGGACGTGTTCCAGCCCTCTGATCATCTTTGTGGCCCACCTCTGGACTTGCTCTAACAGATCCATGTCCTCCCTGTGCTGAGTACACCAGGACACTGTTGGCTCTCTGGGCTGCAAGCGCACATTACCAGCTCATATCATGCTTCTCATCCACCAGCAACCCAAAGTCCTTCTCTTCAGGGTTACTGTCAATCCATCCTCTTCCCAGCCTGTATTTGTGCTTGGGATTTCCCCGGTCCAGGTGCAGGACCCTGCACTTGGCCTTGTTGAACTTCATGAGGTCTGCACAGGCCCACCTCTCCAGCCTGTCCAGGTTCCTCTGAAATGTGTCCCTTTCTGGCAGTGTGTCAACCGCACCACACAGCTTGGTGTTGTCAGCAAACTTGCTTGAGGGTGCACTCAATCCCACTGCTTATGTCTCCATCAAAGATGCTAAACAACACTGTTCCCAATACCAGCCCCTGTGGAACACCACTCGTTACCAGTCTCCACTTGGACACTGAGCTGTTGATCACAACTCTTGGCAACCATCCAGCCAACTACTTATCCACCCAGTGGTCCATCCATTAAATCCATGCCTCTCCAATTTAAAGACAAGAATGTCATGTGGAACAGTGTTGAATGCTTTCCACAAATCAGGTATGTGATGTCAGTTATTCTTCCCTTATCCACCAATGCTGTAGCCACATTGTAGAAGGCCATCAGATTTGTCGGGCACAATTTGCCCTTGGTGAAGCCATGTTGTCTGTCACCAATCACCTCCTTATTTACCACGTGCCTCAGCAGAGTGTCCAGGAGGATCTGCTCCATGATCTTGCTGGACACTGAGGAGAGACTGACAGGCCTGTAATTCCCTGCATCTTCCTTTTTTAAAAATGGGGGTTATATTTCCCCTTTTCCAGTCAGTGGGAACTTCACCAGACAGGAGAGATATGCTAGATGCCTGTCTAATGACTTTGTGCTGATATATGCTGATTCACTGTGAGAATTTTAATTGCATGTGCTGATAAAATTTGAAATTATAACGAAAAATAACAAAGCTGCTTTTCAAAATGCCTCTGCAACTCTTGCATTTGTCCCGCTGTGTTTTCTTTCTAACCTCTCCAGAGACCCTGCCCATCTTGGTCATAGTAATTTGCTCTTTACATTTCAATATTACATGCAGCCTTTAATTAATACTCTTGGGTATTAATTCTGTTCCAAATAGTGTATTTCGCGCCATTCTCCTACATGGAAGGAGTGAGAAAAGGAAATCTCTCCCATATGGAACAACTTGAACTACGAGAAGAATAAGGAAGTTCCATGCACTTTTTCATTGTACCAGAACCCTCCTGATGTTTAGCATGGAGAGGACCTATGTGAATCAGAATCTTCTTTTCACTCGCCCTTTACAGCAGATAATCATGTTGTATTAAGGTCAAAAGTGTTGTTAGATTCCCTGGGTGAGTTCCCATTCCTCCTTTGGGAGAAGTACTGCGACAGCATGGGCTGAAGCAGCTGAGTGGCTGCGGGAGCTGCAGTGGGAATGGACTCAGTGGTGACAGCATGGACGCAGAATGGGTATTACCAAAGGGAGGGAGCTGTCATGAGACAGCAGCCAGAGATGCCCTTCCTGCTATGTTGATGGTAGGCTGGCAATGAATGAATGATATGGACACAAGCTGTCAAGAGGGGTGCAAATAGACAGGGTACTCATTAAATATAAGTAATGATGATACTGATAGCACCCTGCAGTGAGTCATCATATAGATAAATGACCAGATACGGGGCCTGACAGATGGTGAATGACGCTCATATAATTGAAAAGTACATTTGAAGCCTACTGAGAATGTTTCAGCAGCAATTTTATGATTTCCTTCAGTTCCGAGGAACAATGAATGATTGAGGTTTTCCATAAATTTCACATTTGCTTTTGCACTTTTCACATGAATATTATAGATGTCATTGTGTGTAATTCACAGTTGTTACTTCTTTCTAAAATAATTTTCATATTCTGTAAAGGGAACAAGCAAATGCAATTTTGCAAACATTCTGTGAAAGTATAAATCTTTGTGATTATCATAGTTTTAAACATAACATCAAAATAAATTAAAACAAATTTAAATTAATGCTGCAGTCCTCAAAAGACAATTCATTGCCTGTTTCCCCCAAACATTCTGTCAGCCACTTAAAAAATAAAGCCAGCAGAGCCAGAGCATTTACTAATCAACAAGAGAAATTATACTATCCATTTTGCTTAGGGCAGTTGAACAAATCAATATCACTTTATCAAAGGTGCTTGGATCTAACTGCCTTCTAGATTAAATCTATTATAAATATTAAAATGCTTGTTTAAATAAACTCTTAAAACTATACAGCTTTTTCCCTAAGAAATTACTTATGCAATTACAGTATGCAAGAAAAATGCATATTACAGAATCAAAAGGGATTTGATGTGAACAAAGAAACAGATAGTCTCATAAAATTTGAGGCTGATCCAGAACTTTTTTAACAGAAATTATCAATATCTTTTCAATATATGAGCAGAGGACCAGAAAGATTCAAATTGTAACAGAGGGCTTACACACGGATAACACCATAACCAAGGCCAGAAAAACTTACTGAGAGTTGTTTTTACTTGGGTAGTTTGCATATTTTGATTAATATCAGGTCTCATTTTATTCTTGGGTCTTCACTTCATGCAAACCTGATCCATCTGCCAGGAGTCTTTCCGTTGCTTTACTTGATTTTTGGAACTACTATATTTATTTCCTATTCCATTCAGCAAGAAAAATGTCCCTGAAATAGCTCAGAACTGGCGCTCTTCCTCTTTCAAATTAATTATTTTACTGTTTTTTCTCATGAATAGCTTAGCATGCTCAAAACATATGGATGGTTTCTGTAAGATTGGTTTAGAAAACATCTGACTAACATGTAAATAAAAAAGTTTCAAGTTTTAGATAACTTTCATACACTCTTTCTACTTTTGAGTGTATCTTTCTGTCTTTTTTTAGTGAGAGATAGACTGTGATGTTTCCAGGAATTACTTTTTTATTTTGCTTGATTGTGAATTTCCATATAATGCAGTATAAAACTTACTTCACAAAGGATGGAATAACTACAGCATCAGAAACAGCACTCTTCCTGGATTTGGAGTATAGACAATGGAGTGTCAGTCCCTGGCAAAGGAGGTTGGGACTTTCCTCCATGTGAAAAAAGGAGAAAAAAGCAGAAACTGGATGATAGAAAAAGGTTTAAACCATATAATACAATAGGAAAGTAGTAGGAAAATCCATTTATACATTTCAGAATCACTGATGATTTTTATGTTTTTTTGATCACACTGAGTGAAATGTACTGAGAAAAATAAACAAGAATAAAAACCCCAGCAAGGTTTCTATAGGGCAGATTGTGCTTCCAGCAGATATGTGAAGGGCGTATCTGATTTATAATCAGAGTTCTATACCTTGTCAAGGAGTAAAATATGATTCAATTGAATTACATAGTTGGAAACTGAGTAAAAAATGAATGATGAGGCGATATATTAGTAGGCATCTTGGATAAGAAATAAATGTCCACATGTGTAGCCATTCAGAGAGTATTCACACATTTCTGTCCAGGCATCCAAGAAGCAGAATATATGTAAATGCACAGGGATACAGTTCTGCTAATGACAGAAACCCATTCATCACCAGCTAAGCAAGTGCACTAAAGGAGTTTCTTGAAATATGGTTATTGGTATTGGAGATGTCTGCTTACTTGCCTGAGACACATTGTGCTGATTTCTTCTCTGAGATGAGATGACAATCATTCTAGGAATGAAAAAAAAAAAAAAAATCAATTAAAGAGCAGCAAATGTCAGACAGGACAATGTATTCTCTACAGATTTTTGGTGAGCAATGATTTATGGTTGATAGTTCATGAACATGCAGTAATTAATGAATATTTTTGGATTTGCCAATATTTGTCCAAATGGTCATAAATAACTGTATAAACTGTACTGAACCAAACCCAGTGTTTCTTTTCTTGAAAGCAGTAAAAAGAAAGATAGTGATTTGGTGACTTTGTGGATTATTTCCTACTACTTGTATCAGTTGTGCTTGGGAAGAACAGCAAATGAAGAAAACCAGTGCAATACATAATGTTGTAAATAACAATGCACCAATCTGGTAGATGATAAATGTAGACTAATGCATTTGAATAATAAAAGAAAAGACTACATATAGAAGCTACATAGCATTGACCTAAAAAGAGATTTGGGAACTACTGTAGACAAGTATTTAAAATCTATCCCATTAGGTGGCTAAACTGAGAAATGTGAGATGCTGGGAGGAAGATAAAAGTGCACAATATAAATCAAAGTATAGACTTATTTTAGTTAATGAAGCATCATTCACAACACTAAATACACTAATTATCACTAAGAGACATGATCTCAAGTTAATCCCCATGTAGGACAACTTTTAAAGACAGGGGACAACTATCTCAATATGTATTTAGTTCACTGGGCAAGAGACCTGATTATCAAGAGTGATGAACACTTGGCAGCTTCCATTTAGGTAATGTCAGGTGCCCAATCTGTACAGACAATGCATGCAAAAACATATTATGTTCCTCAATCTTCCCAGGCAGAGATCTAGATTTCATGGTGGAGTAGTTCAGTGCAGATTTGGAGTGATCAACACAGGGCAGATTTCTAGAGGTGACTGTGGGCAAGAAAAAATGTTCAGATATTACTTTTATTATGCAATGTTGCTTTATGACTGTTGCATGTGACCTCAATTGGTCTTCAACACAACTGCCCATCAGTGTTCTACGCTAGTGCATTGACATATGTACTTGTACGTATACATATACATACATGCAGTGCATGCCAGACTATATAAAAATACATGCATGTACTATATTGTATAAAAAAATTGTGACTTTAGAATACTGATTTCGCTGCGAGCCGTTCCTGTTTTTAGTGTATATATGCACCAAATATTCTCAGCAAACAATTTTTGTAACAGAACTGGTTGTGAGTATGAACTACTTTTGGCATGTAAATGGCCTATGATTTAATTTTACTCTAATATTTTAACATCCTAACCTTTCTTAACAAACTTAATAACAAGTGAGGAAAACACCAAGATTTTGTTATGAATAAGTAAAAAGTAGATGTTATTTTTTTTTATGTCAGTCAATAAGATCTTGGATTAAAAACTTTATGGAGTTACTGAACTCCATAAACAGTAGCAGGAAGAAAAAGAAATCAGAGTACTGTAAAGAGTACCTTCTTCCTTAATCACCTCACAAAACCAAATCTTTCTCCCTAGCCTAGAGGACAGAGCATTTACAGGGAAGACAGCAAGGACTTTCAGCCAGAAAACTGCTGAACCTCACCTAACTGACCATTTTATTATCTCCGGCTGAATCAATCCTTGCTTTCTGCATAATTTTTCCCTAAAGCAACTCACTCCTGAATTCCCAAGTTCAACATGTTACCTTCTCTCCTCCACAGGAATCTCTTCAAAGAGAGAGGGATGCATTCACCAAGCTACCTCTGCTGCTCACTTTTGAACTCTATTCTACTTCCATCAGTCACGTATCTGAGAAGTTATGGTCTTCAATTAATCGCCTTACTTCCTGCTACCAGGCTGGGTATGTGAAATCATCTGCTTGGAAAAAAATCTGCAGCTTTTTCAACCAAACAATGTTTCTGAGCTCATTGAAGTTCTGTGTCAATTAATATAATGATTAATATTTTGCCTAATCCCCTCAAAAGAACTTATTTTCTTAAAGTAGCTAGAGTCCACCTCTCTCATTTTGTATGGCCATGATAGAAACATCAATTACTTCTTACACGGGGAAAAAAAATATTTGCCTGACAAATTCCAAGTACTCATTCAGGAAATGGAGGCTTCCAGCATGCAATGGTTCCATTTAAGGGTAAAGCAGGATGTATATAAGTAACATGGATGCTATTCCTAAAGCCAGAGAGAAGGAACAGGATATTGTCTAGAGGAAAATTACAGTGATAAAACCCAAGATAGATTTTAAATATTTCTATGACATAAATGTTTATCAAATTGATAGAACTCCATTTACATCTTCATATATTCAACATAAAAGTTTTGTGTGTGTGTATATACTTATATCCATATCCTAAATAATAAGGTAATATCCTCTACCATAGAATCAGCTTCAATTCCCATCCATCTACAGAGGTCATAGTACGTTAATCACTGAGATTGAAAATAGCTGTTGTATCTCTAGTGGGACATTTGACATAATAGGCAGGCTCAGTCACTGAGGCCTCAGCAAATCACATTTGAAGCCTGGGATTCTGAAAGTACTTTTGTTTAAAAGTAGCCCTTTTTGGTAATGATTATATGCTAAAGCATAATAAAGGAGTGTCTTTATAGTTACAACAGGAAAGTGAAGTAGACTATGAGGGAAAATTTAAAGTATTCATCTCTAAATGTCACTCAACTACAAAGCTTGACAATTGCAAAGGCGAGCCCAAAGAGCAACACAGGGAGCAATACAAAATCCTCATTTTGAACATACTTTGAAAGGCAGCTGGGGACTACAAAATCACATTACAACTATTGTATAACTCACCACATAGTAACTAGAGAGCTCTGCAGGACAGTAAAAAAAAAATAAAATACGGTATATTTGTTCAAACAGCTGTAGTTCAGAAAAGCATGGGCAGTAGCCTGCTCCTCCAAAATGTACACATCTTTACAAATCCACAGTCACTTGTAGAAAAAGACAAAGCTTTAGAAGGACATTTGCAGAAAATATTTGTGCAGTTACTCGTTCTGTGAGTTTTAATTGACCAAGCAATATTCTTAACACTTGAATGAACCACTGATTGACTTCTATACCTGAAGCTAAGAATGCATAGATGTGCTTTCCTGGATTCTTTATTCAAGCTCTCTTCCTTATCATAAGCCTCTGTATGTAACTACCATTTTTTAAATTGGATTAAAACCACACAACTAATGTAGCAAAGCAACGGCCTCATCAATACAGTTGCCATTATTAGCAATGAAGAAATGATTTCTCCCATTTTCCATACAAATGTCTCCTTGAGTAGAAATATTCCATGATCATGCACTATTGAGACTTATTGTGAATTCTACTATTGATTTCACCAAGAGAAAACCCATGGTCATAAAGGAAGACGATAAGGAGTAGAGCATTCTGTAGGTACTGGACCAAATTTCACGCTGAAATCAACGAGGTTATATGTGGTATAAAGTCAATACAGAATTTAGACTGTATAATTTTGAGTAATTGGAAGTACCGACACTTGCATGGTATCAGACTTCTATCGATTTTGTCATTGCCTTACGATGTGTGTTTTAATAGCAATTATATTTTCTGGCAAACTCTTTTTTCTTTCTCAGCATCTAAATTGTTGCTTCTTGATTAGTCAACAGAAAAAGTCAATACTCTATACATAGCACTTCCAAGCTTTAATTCAATTACCATCTGTGAACTAATCAAACATTGATCTAGCTGTGGCAGTAAGTAGAAAGCAAGTTTTTTTTATACCACTATCTTTCCTTGTCATTAAAGGTTACAATTGAGTTCAAATCTTTACTGCAGCCACAAAAAAAAATCTTTCAACTTTAATTTCATTTATTAGAGACTCATAAGACCTTTAATGTCTTTTTGCCTATTTTCTGCCATTCATGCTCTGATAATGCAGTGTTTCCTACGTAATAGTCCAAAGTTTGACTTTAATAGACTGAAAAAAAAAATAAATTCATTTTTTCCTTGTTGTCAGAAACTGCCTCCCATCATTGCAATTCTATTGGCATATACTTCCTCCTCACTTAATAGCTCTTTGTCCATCCAACTAAAGCAAAGGGTCCTAGGATTTATTAAATGAGTAAATCCTTAGTAAGGTATTTTTTCATCTTTCATGAGCTTCCCTGACACTGATTTTAGTAAATGTGTTTGCTGTATGTCTTCTACTAAATGTCATTTAATTTTTTCTCAAAAAACAGTTACTCTCAGTTTTGAGACAAGGTGGGGTTAAGCTCTTATTTACTGTCTCTGTGGAAGCAATGACCAAATGGTGACTCCAGTATTTTTGCTACCTTTGTCCAGCCATAGGGGTGTCATGGTTGAAACAAGTAAAATAATAATAATGATCAATATTATCACTATTACTATCAATATATTAAAAAGTGAAAATTTTAACAAAATAAACAACAGAAAACAAAATTGCAGGGCTCTTTCATATCTTGGAGTAAAAGACTTTTGAAACATTAGAGTACCTGTAATGGGATGGGGTGAGATCTGACTATCCTGCCTCCCACATAAATCATCACTAATGATACCTAAAGCAAGAAATAAAACAGGAGAACTTCATTATTTTTAACTCTGCCTTATGCAGACCGAATACTGTGAATATCTTATAACAGGACTATAAATAATTCCTAAAAAACCAAAAACAATAGTTGATAGCTACCAAGACAAGGCACAGAAGAAGATGCCTTGAAACAAGCAAGTCATTAAACAGCAAGTCCTGAATCAACATTAAATTGCCCTGTTCCTTTCTTTTCACCAAAACTTAACCTACAGCTCCTCTCTGAGCACATGTAAACACTGAACAACTTGGTGTTTCACAGGAATTTGTTTCTGTATTATACAGAAACTTCAGTGATCCACGTCAACTTTACATAGACATTTTAAATTAGTCTTTTGGAGTGGTTTAATTTTTTTTTCTCAAAATTCCAGGTACCTGTTAAATAGAAATAAATAGAAGCTGTGTTTTTTATTTTTCTCATTTCATTTTCTGTGTAAGCTTTTACAATTTTTTTTTTGGTTTATTAAGTGTTTATTTTTCTTTTATTTAGAGAAATGATTTGGATTCATATACAAATCATCTCAACTTCTGAAAGAGTGTTACCATACTCTGGAAAGGGTGCTCTAAGCTTGCTATGTTTGGAAGGAATTTGCTTAAGCTTTGCCAGGTAATTACTTTCCCCAGTTAGTATCAATATTCTTATACTAATAACCACTTGTATTATCAAATGACCTCAATGTATTTTTCATAAATTGTGCAATTATTCATCTACACGACTATTAAGAAATTATTACATGAAGGTTATATAAAGATACATAGCATTTACCACTCATCTTAAAAGGCTCCTGTCATCTTAGCCATGAAGAAGAAAAAAAATTTATTACACTGAGAGGAAATATGCTTAAATAGAAGCTAACCAATGGTTTTACTGTTCTTTTATTGAAAATATTTTTTTTATGAGTCAGAGGTCTTTACTGTGAAAGGTAAGAGAAGCAAGGGTTTTTTTGTAACAATGTTTACAACTCTAACTAGAATCTCAATACAACTATTGTAGCTTGTTCCTCAGTGGAACACCCTTATGTTGTTTTGCACTAAGAATATTTCAAAATCAAGCTCGGCCTCAGGGTTTCAGCTAAAAATAATTCCAGTACTCCAATTCAAATACGCCCAAATGGCCCAGTTTCTGAGGAGACACTCTTTATATGATGACTTCTGATATTTTCTGTATTTATGACTTGCAATTACACAAAAATTCCAGTAATCAGTATTTATTCTTCAACAGAGCATAAAATAAATTCAGAATTGAAGTATAAATTATGAAAATATGCATTTTGGGGTCTACATAGATTTTTTTTTTTATGATATTGAGTTATACTTTCTCTGACATTGCTTTAGCCATATACTGGTACACCAGAAACCCACTGTCATTCTCTGAACTAGCAGAGCATCGTGAGAATGTGAACAGCTGAAACACAAAAATCTACAATAGCGTACCAGAGTATAACTTCAAGGTAGTAAGAGTATATAAATCTATGTCTCTTTTAAACATTAACAAGACTCAGGGAAGATTGCAATGACCTACTTTCACAGTCAATACTAACCATTTTATTACAAATCTGTTTTCATACTTCAAAACACCTCTGTGCTGTGAAATTCTGAATACCCTCTAAAAATGAAGATTCCAGTACCTTTCAGGGTCACCTTGTTCAGTACTTCACCTCTCTCATAATGAATTTTTTTTTTATGTAAAAGTATACATTTTTCTTCTTGCATTTTGTGGCTGTAATCTCTATTTCACTGTAGTCCTCTGAAAGTCCTGCTTCCAGCTCTTCCTTATGTCTTAAGTAGTGGAAGACAGCAATTACCTGCCATTTTAGTCTCATTTTGCCCAGGTTGAACAAACCCATGTCTAGAGCCAAGTAGCCCAAAACTGAACATGATATGCCAGATGCAACCTTAAAAAAAACCACAGAGAAGGGAACATTCATGGCCCTTGACCTGCTGGCTACAATCTTGCTAATACAGCACAGCTCAGGGTGGCATTCCTCCACCCCAAGGGAGCACTGCTGACCCATTTGCAAGTGTTATTCTACATTTTACACCTTCACCCTCAAAAAACCCTTGCTGAAGTAGTCAGTAGGATACAGAGAGCAAAAGAGAGCTCTTACACAGACGGAATTATTAACCTCAAAGGTTCATGTATATGTAAATGCTCATTTGAACAGAACTGGATTCAAACATTGGTATACATGTCTTCCTAAGCAGGTTATCCTCAAGCATTAATACTTAATTCAGATTCAGTTAAATAATAATTTAACTGACCCTTTGTTGAAAAAAATGAGAATATTTTGAGTTATTGTACTGGAAAAGTTTCGTAGAAAATTTTTCCCCATTTAAGTAGGTGATAAAATTCAATATTCCAGGGTCTGTCTGACTAGCTATGTGATTGGAGTCGAGTGGCACTGCCACTAACCAGAGGTGAATCCTGCATTTGCTGGTCAGGAAAATTCCATTAAAGTCAGTGATGCAGAACAAAGCCCAGCATGATCATTTCATTACACAATTTTATACATACATAACTCAAAGCGATTCCGGTAGAAATCACACTCAGAAGTTATAGTTCTCTGTGTTAGGTTTTTCAGTTACAATTTCCTTTCAATTACCATTTGTTTTATATTTTTGTGGAATCAGCAAGAATTACTCAAATCAACATTACGTAAACAATTTTATGACTATTCCAGAGCATACGATGTTGCAGTTCTATTTTATTTTACTTTTTTATTTTATTTTATTTTACTTTTTTTTGATAATCTGATCAATTACCCTGTTGACTCACTGTCTAACACTGTCTTTAGTTCTTGGGCCTTAAATTTTAATACCTAATGCTGACCTCCGTGCTTAGTCGGTTCTTCATGAAGCACATTTTGTGAGATAAATTCACAGACTTCCATTCATTTCAGATACAAATAATGAATTGTTCCTGTTGTAATTTTTTTTAATAATGCAGCACACACACCTCCTGCCAGGCAGCTTATACAAATTACGACAAACATAATGGTAAATGTTATTTTAACACTTGTTCTGGACTCCAACATAGAGTTACATTACATATTTTATTAGCTCATTTACCACCTATTAAGTTACATTATTAGCTAATTCATTGAACATGATATGTGTTAGGTAGTTTTGGCTACCACTTTAAATTGACTCTTATGTGAATCTGATTTGTGGTTTTGTGAACCCAAAGAACTTAGCCTGTCTGTGGCTTTATAAATGAAAAATAAACCTCAGAGATGTAGGAAAGAATAAACTCAAAGGGTAGGATATGCCTCTGTCCCTCTCACACACATTACCTTATTATAATAAGTAATCGATTTCTCATTTCTGTTGTTCGATAGCTCCAATTCACAGCCCATTAAGGTCAATGGAAGCAAAAGTCCCATGAGCAAAACCTGAACTTCATTTAAGTCCTTGTTAACACTCCCACCGACTCTATGGGACTGAGATTTTGGTAAATGTCAAAGTAGCAGAATCTAACTCAGACAAATCGCTTTAGTCTTGAATTTTGGTTGGACACATGACATGAAATT
This sequence comes from Tapera naevia, assembly GCA_033556795.1. NCBI lineage: Eukaryota > Metazoa > Chordata > Aves > Cuculiformes > Neomorphidae > Tapera > Tapera naevia. The sequence goes on along the minus strand of JAUMJJ010000172.1, from coordinate 5,967,910 downwards.
CCCTAGTTCTGTTGAAAATCCTGACCATAAAGGAAACATCAACTAAGACTTTTAATAGCCTAGTAATACTGAGTATTAATTGTAAAGATTTGTGTTTGCATAAGCCTGCTTCAGTGCAGGTTATCAGCAATAACCAAGTCATGCATGCTACTGTTTAACACAGATATTTTAGAGACTCACACCTCTGACAGCTTGTCCTGGCACTATTAAAGAGCATCACATATTTGTGTGGGTGCTATATCTTAGATAAAGCAAGTTTTTTAATAATTCCATATAACTTTTCTCATAACTGGCAAGTATGTTTTTAGTAGCAGTTCTGGACTCTTTGAAGGGTGGCACTGTGATCCACAAACTCATCAGACATTTCCATGGCACCAAACAGGCTTAAGAAAAGACCTGAGGACCTTAATACTATTATGAATGAACAGCAAATAGACATGGTTACTGGTCTGAGAAAGGAAAATGAGGGGCATTAGGTGAAAAAAAAAATATATCAGAGAGAAAAAGGCTGCAATAGCCACCATCAAAGAAAAGCAATCTGCAGTTTTACAATAAGAGATGAAGACGTTGCTGTGCTATAAGGGGCAGTCAGCTTAATGAATGACACAAGGCCAAAAATATCAGAAAAGAATAAATAGAAGTAAAGGTCCAAGTACAATGAAAGCAACATGATGAGAAACTATAAAGTGCAACAAAGTCCCACAGTAGCGAGTAAGAGGGGAATTTGTTGTTAAAATGGGAAAAAAACCTCAAAATGTGGTAAATAAAAAACAACAATGATAGAATATAAAAGGAAAAGAGATCACGCCTCTGTAATGCATGAAGTGCCTTTTACTATAGGTAGAAACTAACGGATGAAGAAGTTAAAGAATGGGAATCACATTTAGATCAAAGCCAAAAGAGAAGAGACTTGCAAACAGACAAAACTTGCAATAAATACAAGAACAGACTGAAAGGAACAAGAGGCGGAACCCACCAGTATACGATCCTCTGTGATTTAGAGAAAGAGGCAAATCTTCTTATGGCCTGTGTGATTATGGTACTACGTGGTAATAGCCTACCTCACATCTTCAGTGCAATTTCTGTAACTGCCTACTATCATGGCTATGTTGTTGTTCATTAGGATATAATAAAGTGAGAATTACAATATTTTTATCTGCTGGCCATAATCTTAACTCTTGCATTTCTCACTGAGGAGGCTGTATCTGTAGCTACTGGAGTTTTCAGTGCCACTCAACTAAACATCCTTACAAGAACATCTGCACAACATGGTGGCAGAAGTTCTGCTCTTGTTAGATTTATACGTACATAGATAAAGCTGTATAAATGAAAGAAAAAAGCCCAGTGTTGATAAAGCTGTGTAATATCTGGTTTGCGTTCCCAGTTTTTTATGTCTGTGCTTGCAAAGAATGCCAGACCTTTGAACAGATCTACCTAGATATTTTACTGGCAGAAAGCAAAGGGTTTTTAAAAAAAAAACACTGTAGGTATAATAAAAATTGAATAATAAATAAAAAATCTACCCTCACCCACTTCTTGCAGCTGAGGCTTTGCCTTGATGTTAGGATACTCAGTGCCAAACCCCCTCCTGGTCTCTGGGAAGTATTTTTGTCAGTGAGGAGCCCGAATGACTATCTGTACCCTGCTCCCAGGAGCCTCCCGGCCTTGCTAGCTCCTGGCTCTTACCTGTGATCACTCGCTCTTCCCTTCACAGACATGCTCAGCTGCTCCCCTCCTGCCAGAATATTCTACCTATACACAATCACTCTTTTTTTTCAAGTAATGAGACGTAAAAAATAAAACTGACAAAAGAAAAGAAATCCTGTCTCTATCATTCTGTCTCTCACTAGCATGTCTGAGCATGTCCCATCTGGAGAACTGAAACTAAGTCTAGGAACTTCAGATAAACTCCTGTGTGACACAGCTGAATTCTTATCTCTTTCAAGAACAGAGGATTAATAGCTCTTTGGTATTTTCACCTCTGCTATGAGTTCAGCAAGGGGCTCACAGGACGCAGAGGTCCCATGGAGGTGTTTTTTCTCTAAAGCAATATTAAGAAATATTTAAGGAAAATAGGGAAAACAGGGAAACAACATTCAAGGAGATAATATAACCCTAGAGCACACCCACCTATATTCAAACAATGACCAGCTGTAAGCCTTCAGCTTCTCAGGAGAATGATGCTCTTGTGCCTATCCTGCACATTAGGATTTTAACAAGTCAGTATGACGGAGAGATATACTCTGGAGTTCTGTCTGCAAGCCAGACTTTTGTATTTCCAATATTGCCTCAAGAAGCTGAAGGCTTGCCAGTTGTGCAGCTCAAAAATTGTAAGAAGTAGTGAGTTTCTGCAGCCTTTAGCATAGGCTGTAGCTATGAAGAAACACAGTTTCTTCATGGTGGACATTCTATGGAACCACTTGGAATTATGAAAAGGGTTGGACTAACCTTTCCATAATTAGCACCTTAGATTTAAAATCAGTCACAGTAATAGTACAGTCGTTATATTAGAGCAAGTGATTATTCAGTTGATTTTTGTTATCTAACACTGTTCCACAGTTTCTGCACTTTTTTTCTCACTGAAGCGGGCTAAGGGTAGGAACTGAGAGAACTAAGGTGTTTACCTCCAAGCTTTCTCCATGCAAAAGAATTCATTCCTCCATTTTACTACTATCTTCCTATTTGCTTTGTGGGACACAGCACAGTGTATTAGTGTGACTGGTTATCCTATCAGTGCCAAGAAAGCTTTACTTTTCTCTTTAGCCTCTCCTCGGCATGTAATCAAGGCCAATTGCTTTTTTGCCTTGTAGCTTTTTCTACCAAGATGAAAGTGAAGCCTTACTGACACACTCAGGATGGCAGTGTGATCACCAAAATAGCCTGAATCTATTGGTAGAGGCATGATTAAGCTTTTCTCCTGTCATTTCCCTTAATGCATGCCAATTTGGCCTTGTCAGTCATTTTATCAAGTCTGACAGGAGCTTTCATCCAAATAACATCTCCAGAAGCAATCTAAAAGCTCTAAGAGTAGAGCTGGGCTGGAAATATTTTTCTATACTGAGGGTTTCTTATGTTCAATTAAAAAAATAAGCATTCTCTATTACTGAATTGTAAAATCATTTTTAAATTTTAGAAGTGACCGAAATGTCCACAGTAGAGAAAATATAAAACATAAAAAAGTCTGCATCAGAACTAGTCGTCTAGTCTTAAAAAGGATCATATATTTCCTCTACTGCTCTCAGGTGAAAAAAGAAAACTATCAGGTTTTTTGGCCAAGACGTTGATCAGAAGCGTTCACCTTCTTTCTACAACAGCCAGTCCTTGACCATTTTCTCTGCAGTGCAGCACAATATAGGTACAAAGTATTTTTGCCATATGGTTAACTGACCTTCAGTGTGTTCTGCTGGCTGTCACTTTATTAAAGATATAACTTGACTGGTCTACCATTGGGTAAAGTATTTTCAAGTCTGTCCCTTTATTCCTCTTCGTCAAAGCCTTTTGTTTAAAGGGGAAATTAAAACCAAGAAAAAACACCAAAGAAGCCTAACAGTTAAGACTGAGAAGATTTTTTAGGTCAATTTTCCTATGTTTAACATTTCATAGGCAATCTGTAGAACACTGTCCTTTTGTTGCTTGTTTTCAAGTGAGTTAACTGGAAGACTCTACAATTTACTCGCCCCTTCATCCAAATGTTTTCCTTCTGTTAAGAAGGCTTTTCATAGTTCAGGACATTAAACGTCATCAAATCCTGGCTTACATTCCTTCCAGAGGGGAAGGACTTTTGTTTTTTAAAAAAAAATAATTCCAATAGGATTAATAAGTATGATGAAAAATCTTAGCATTCTCTCACATTGGGATCTCATATTGCTATAAATAACATCTTTCTTCTTTTCAGTATAAAAATGGGAAGAGTAACTATCCGGCATGAATTTAATCACTGTTTCCTACTGATGAAGCCTTCTTCCTCCAGCTACTGCAGCCTTCACAATCACAAACTCTCGTCCTACTGGAGGACTTCAACCACCCTGACATCTGCTGGAAAAGCAGCACAGCAAACTGTAGGGAATCCAGGCAACTTCTAGAGTGCATCGAAGATAACGTCTTCACTCAGATAACAGACATCCCTGCCCTTGCCTATCCTTTCTGAAGAGTTTGTAGCCATACATTGCAGCACTCCATGTTTCAGTGACAGCAACAATACCACAGATACCCTGCTGCACAACGGCTTCCTACTCCTCCCCTTTGTTGGCCACGCTGTATGCATTGGTGTAGAGACACTTCAGCTGGGCTGTCACTTTCTTAGAGCAACATGGCCTCATTCCTTTGAGCTGTTTCACTGGTGTTTCCAGTGAAAGAAGAGAAAGAAAGTGAAGAAGAATTACTATTTCCTTGTAGCCTATGAAACATTTACTCATAATAACATACATTTACTTAGTTCTCGAATCACTGTGACATTCATGGGAATAAATAAGACTGAAAAAGCTGACAGTACGTCCTCCCTTTTGTGCTATAGATAAGCAGGCATATTATGCTTACTTTGCTTGCAAAGGGAATATAATGCAGTAAAACACAGGCATGATCCCTCCTACTTTTATCTTAGAAAGGACGATAATTTAGCAAGTTTAATTTGGCAAGGAACCTGAAGTTTTGAATCTATGCTCAGTGTCACATGTGTAACTCTTGCTAAGAAAATTACTTTTGAGTATTTGAAACTTTTCATTATCATTTAAGTTTCTACTAAAATAAAATATACTGCACTTTCTAGGCTGTTTTTTGTAAACAGACAAGCAAATCCAAAAACTCAAAGTACTGAGATTTGCCTTTCAAAACAGAGTGGCAGACACTGTATTTAACCTTGTCTTTGGTTCTTGCTTTGCTTTGCCTGCTGAGATTTCTAATAGGAAAACCTGAACAATATGTTTTTGACTGGTGTAATCTGTCAGTTATAGATCTAATTGTGCTACTGTCTCGTTCCTGGGCTAAGTATTCTTGCAATTTTTGCAGCTCTTCCACTCCTTTAACAAGCCTAAACTACATGAAAACATATTTGACCAGATTTAAGCATTTTGTGATTCTGTGTTTCTTTCCAAAAGCTTGTGGACAAAGTAAAAACAAAGCAATATTTAGGCTCCAATAAAAACAGAATACTTAAGGGGGAAAAATGTACTATGAAACAAGGAATGTACACATCTGTCTTGCCATTCCCAGTGGCTTACCTAAACAAGACTAGATAAGGTTTTTTCCTCCTGTCAATGTTGCAAGACATGTCTACTGAGTAGATGATTTAAAGACAATACTACTGCTGGAAATTAAGATAAGAAAGCATCTGTGCTCATTTGACAAGGAGCCAGCTGGGGTCCAAAGGATTACAGCTGTACACAAACAGAAAAGCAGACATGCTGGTAAAGTCCTCCCAGCAGAGTTCATAAACATGGGGCTACCTCATGCAGTCATGATTAAACCACACCTGCCCCAAAGCTGTCACATCCGTGAGGCACTGCATTGTACATTACATGTTGCAGATATCTACACCAATTACCCATCTCTTTGGAGAGAGTGTCCTCCCTTTGAAATTCACTATTGTTCCTTTGATGCTCTATGAGGATTTCTTTTTTGCTGCTTGTGACCTTGTCTCTCATCACATCTTAAGCATGCACTGAGGGATTGTCCATGAACGTATCTAAGCCACACTAAATATGCTTCTACAGTACACACTCATTCTACAGGTAGCACCCCTCATATTGCTAAGGGGAAACTCCATCTCTTCTCACTACCCACTGCTTTAGCTTTCCTATATGGATAATAGGTAATCCCAAATTATTTGCAGCCTTTTTTAAAACTCTGGCTGTCCATATATTAAAATGGACCACACATCCTGACGAGCCTTCTCTGAAATTTTCTGGTGTTTGGGACCTGGCTCCTGCTGAAGTTCCACATATCAGTCTTTTTTCTTTCCTCGAAGACATCATTATTAATAAAGAAAACTAGAAGTCCTGTTTCTGCCTTTAAAAAAGTGCCCACAAACAATTCTACAGATTAAATACTGCTTCCACTGAAGTAGCTTCACTGCTAGCATAGTTTTAAACTACATTATAGCTGATAAAGAAGGAGATACATATATCTATTTAGTCTGTCATCTGGATACTCTTCCTGTGACTGCCAACTAATTGGCTGAAAATGCTAAAGGGATTATAGCAAAATAGTTACACTACAGTTTCTTACAGACAAGGGGTTTTGGGAGGATGAGAGGAAGAAAAATTTGTTTGGTTTTGATCAAATTTGTAAACCTTTGGTTCTGTAATGAATATGCAATAAAACAGATACTGTGTGTAGCATAAATTCAAGAGAGATAAACAGTCACATTAACCTTTTGAAAATGATAAAAAAGGTTTAGCCCTTTGCAACTGGTTGATGAAGTAATTCAAACATAGTAAAACAGAACAGAATTCATGTCTTTTTTCTTTGTTCTATGGTCTGATCATCAAATAAACAAGTAGAATAATCAACAAAGATTTACAGCATGAACAAATGTATAAAACCTTGCTTGATATTTCATCCAAGCAATGGAGAAGCACAATTAGTGTGATGGTAAGAAGATGTTCTAAAAAGTGCTTGAAAATGGTTCTGAAACAAATTTCAGAATCAGAAACAGTGTTATCATTCCCTGTAACAAAATTGAAATGCATAGACAAATCCAAATCAATCTCTTGGAAGGTATTCAATTGAGGAACATTTTTCTCCATGTTAGTTACAGTCTTTCATACTTGACACTAACTACACAAAACCAAAGGTAGCTCTCATGTGAAAGAAATTGACTAGAAAGAGAAAGAAAAAAAACACCATCATGAATATTTTTGCTTATTGCAATGGTCATAGAAGTTAATGCTTAGCAGTAGTATTTATTTCATGATCTTTAAAAATTCTTCTTTTTTTTTAGGCAAATATCATGATTTCTGCCAGCTCAGAAACATCAATTTTCTCTGTAATGTAAGGACCTTGGTCAAAGAGAAAATTCATCAAATACTGTACAGAAATGCCAGCACAATATCTGAAACTGATACAAATCACCTCATTAAATGCTTAGAAAAAGTGAAATCATAAAATTTTAGAAACGAAAAAAATTAATTTACGTATCATTTAAGTTGTGTGTGCATTGCTACCTATCATAAATACCATCTCTGTTGAGACAGACTCTTAAACAGCCTGGCCAGGATTCCACCTGTATGGTCTGTGCACCTTTATTTGCTTCACCCACACTCCTTACTCAGTCATTTGCATTGGACTCTTTCAAGGAGAAAAACTCAAGCTTTTAAATTAATCTCCTCTTGGTAGCCAAATTCTCCAGGACTGCATAGAATGGACCAAATTTGAAACTGAAAGTCTGACACGACATCAGAATGCAAGTTATATACTGTGCCTGGGAGCCGTTTCAATGAACTTCAGATGACTGAAAGTCAAATGTGCAGTTCAGACTGGTCATCTTAGCTCTTCTACAACAAATGATAGAAATAAGCACATAGAAAAGGTAAATCACCACTTCATAAGTGCTGAATCATCCTTTTGCATCAAGTCCTATCCTAGATCTCAATAAACAGGAATGCATGTGAAAGGCAGTCAATTATGATTTTGGGAAGTAAAGCAACAAAAATTATTCCCTGTAACCTTATATGTTGTTGCACTATAATGCTAAACCAATGAGTGAAATATTTTTCCACTATTCCTTGTAGAATTATGCACTGTGTAGCAGTCTGCAATGAATTTGGCTATCTTTCTATGGCAATTAACTCTGTCAGAAAGGACCCGTAAACATCTCAGGACAGACGTCTGTTTGTTTTGGTGGTTTGTTGATTTTTTTTTTTCCCCAGCATTATCTTCCCTACCAGACTTCTAAAATCAGTCTGTAAATATGTTAGGACTTATAGATGTAGACCTTCAGTCACTGTATGGCAGAAGATGATGAAAACAAGAAAAAACAGACAGAAGTATCTTTACAGAAGTGCACAAGATATTCTCAACAGGCATTAGAGCTATTTCCCATAGCACCTTCTCCTTTTTCATGCTCTTAAAAAACTCTTTGCAAATTTCCAAAAGTTACAACATGTACACTTTTTACCTATTTTACATAATAGTCTAAAGCATCTTCTTTCTTCTGTCCCTTTGAGGTAAAAAGCATTATGCCACTGAAACAAAAAAGAGTCTTCAGAAGATCCAACACAAACCCTCTCATCCCACTTAGGTGGAATATCACCTACCTATATCCAGTACACCATTTGTAACATCAGGGACTACTTCTAGTTCTGATATTGATGTGTTCACTAAAATGTGCATTAGTAGTGATCTACCACCACTTTCTTACAGCTACGTCAGCAAGAAGATAGAGCAGAGTGAAGTGTACCTTTTCTGAGAACCTCATGGATAAAAAGGGAACAACTGTTCATGTAAGATTTTGTATGTAAAACACTGTAAACATTTCCTAGATGTCAGAATAAATCCATATATATATGTATTTTCATATATATTCCATATACAGCTAATGAATAGCAATTTGTTAAATATTGCTTTAAAAATTATTATCATGATTTTTAAGTACATCATATTCTGGAAAAAAGTTACATTTACTATATTTGGCTCATTCAGTTTATGTTAGCTACCTAATTACTTTTAACATTTTTAATTAAAATATCTCTAAATTAAATCAGTCCACAAATTTTAGCCCTTTTCCATTGAGACAGTACATGTACAATCACTGTTCGTGATTATTCAGATGACTGAAGAGCTAAATTCTTTCCTTAGAAGCAAAGGTGAAAAGAATAAATTACCATGATCAGAGTAGGGTCAATGGAAATTATAAGCAGAAATTTAGAAAAGGCTTCTCGAAGAAAGAGAAGAAAAAATATAGGATGTTTTTACTGCAAGTAGAATTCTTGGCAGGCATTTCACGCACACAAGTCTGACACAAGTAGCACTGGCCTAAAAACGGCACAGGGAGTAACAGCATAATTCCTGTACACATGGACTTCAGAAGAGTCTTATTCTTGGAAGCATCCAGTTGACTATCTTCTGTCATAGATGAATGAAAATTTGATATAATTCTTTGAAGAACAGCACTGTATTGAGAATTTCCATAAAATCTCAAGAGTAGTTAGCTTCCCACCAAGCCTTTTTAACTGATACTGACATTTTAAAGCCTTTTAAAAGAGTTTATGACTACCTGAAGCGAACACCTGCTGTGTAATCCCAGTAGTACACATTGTAGGAAGCACTTAAGTATATGAAACAGATCACGGAAATACTTCAGCTACTGTATAAAATATAAGGTAAAGACTTCTCACCACACCAAGCACAATTTGCCAGAAATGCAATGCCCTTCTGTTTCTCTGTGACAAGTCCTTTTGTGAGTTTGAGAATTTCATTCTGTAGACAGAGGAGAGGATGACACTTCTAACACAGTAACAACCATTTTCTTGTCCTAAAAAGAGCAGAGAAAAGATGACAAAGACAAGAGACACACTCACATTAATGACTGTCAAATACCATGTAGTTTGAAGTACTTCCTTCAGCGATGACTGTATTTGGTAGCTACGTTATTAATATTGTACATTATATGGTTACCAATTAATAAGAATACTTGTCTCTCTCAAGTAAGATTACTAAATTGTAAAAATGTATTGGAAACATTCACATTTCATTAACCCCTTTGGGTGCTGTCCAAATTCATTCTGTTTAAATTATATGCCTAGGACTACTTCAGTTACATCAAATCATCTTAATTGTCAGTGTACGAAAGTCCATGGATATTACAGATTCTTCTGCACAGCTTATAGTTCATGAATTGGTTGGTGAAGAGATCAAGAATCCCGGTTAACGATTAGAGCTTTATCTACACTTTCATTCTTATTTAAAGCAATGGAAAAACAGCCATTTGGTCATTCCTGTATCTTAAGCCAATGACCTGGATTGTGACCTGTAGTACAAATGAGTGGGACAATTCATAAGACTAAAATGATCAGGGAAAAAATATAATGCAGGATGTGAAGAGAAAGGCGCAAAACAATATACTTGAGGCCAAAGCAAAGCATAATTTGGATACTAAAATTTTGTCAGAATGCAAACTTGCTGTACACATATACCTGAGATAAAGGATTTTTTTAAGACTGTATTAGATTTGTGACAAATTTTTTGACAATTAAAATAGGTTTTGTATATCTCCAAGAAAGGCTAAAAGTGCTAGAAAAGCCAGTGAGCTTAAAGATCTGTGGGACTATTGGACATTGCCGTCACATCTCCTGGAGCATCCACATCATAGCCAGTTTGTTCCCTGGCGTCTGCATGGTAAACATTAACTCCTTGCTCTCCCAATGGTTGTCTAATCCTCCTCTCTTATCCATAAGCTGGAATAGAAGGCACAGAGCAAAGCTAATGCTATTATGAATATTATAAGTTTTGACTCTTTTTTTCCACTGGGTATCCCAAAAGCCTGCCCTCTTTCCCTCTATACATTAACATTTTATAGCTTCACTGCTCAACTGCCCAGTATGTGGGGATATTTAGCTCTATGGTGTGTCTGAATATACACTGCACACTGTGAGTGGTTTTTCAACACTTTGAAGAAACACTTAGAGATACGGTGAATTGATAGACACTGTATCACCAAAAACATTTAGAGGAAGAGCTAGGAGTTGTAGGAACAGGTATAGAAGTAGGAATTTGCCAACGATTTGGAGAAATTGGAGAAGTGGTTGAACAGGAACTTAGAAGCAAGTAGAGAAGAAGAGAGGACAAAGAAGTCAACCATCAAGGAGTTGTCTGGCAACATATATTTCTTTCAGCCAGTTCTACTAAAATAGTCCAAATAACCCTGAATATCATGCAAAGACCTCAGTTTTAACAAAGACCTTGAATAACTATTAAAGTTTTTTTCACAGAAAGCCAAAAAATACAATGTAAGAGAATCAGAACTGACATTTGCCACTGACATATTTAGTTGATTTTATATTTATACTTTTTTGAAAAACTGTTATGCACATGAGTGCATGTTTACATTTTTGAATAATGTGCCTTTTAAGTAATTACCATCTGTTTTATGAACTTTCACACTGATTTCCTCTTTTTTTACATTAAAAGTCATAAATCGGGGTGTTTTTTTTATCAAATGTACCAGTCCCTGTCTGTAAAGTGAGATGATAGCTTGATGTTTACATGGTTAAACATGATTTGTGCTTCCTGCCTTTGAGGTGAAGCCATAGATCATACTGTGTTATTTATCTTGCTTACTCTGGCTTTTTGTGATGAATTATTAAAACACGCCTGGAAGCATGGAGGTATTTGGAAAAAGGTTCTTACTGGAGAGTAGAACAGATAAAAGCGCTGAGATAAAACAAGCAACCTTGTCACCAGCAGACACAAGCAATACTGCAGAGAAGAAAAAGTCTGTTTTCTTGGTCAAATTCTGCTTACAGCCACACTACTGAAACTTCATTGACTTCAGTGAATATAGTGGGCTGCTTAAATTTATCAGCTGCTTAGCAAATAGTATTGTGACTATCCAAAGGCAGAACTGCCACGTGAAGCATGGAACTCTCATTTATATTGTTAGTACACCTGTGACGAGACAGCATGATGACTGAAACAAGAGACTAGTGCAGGAAAATTTTAAAAAAAGAAATGAAAGAAAAAGAAAAAAAACAAGGGAAAAAGACACTAGAGGTTCTTACACTAGCTAGCGAAGCCTGTTTTTTGTAAATGTTTAATTCCTGCTAGATTCTCTTGCATCTACAGCTCCTTCTGTAATGGGAGCCTTCATACTACAGATCTATAAAAATTAAGTTTGCATATGCTGGAGTAACATCGATCAGAGTTTAGCAGTTAAATTCTGCAGACTTGCCTTCCCTGACTTTCTTCCTGTACTGTGCAGAGCATGAACAACAACTGCACACTAATTCATGGTACTCATCGTACTCCATGGAGAAGTTAAAGATTGGATTCTACTAAGGGAAGGGAGATTATTTTTCTCCCCTACATTCTCCAAGGCACTTCAGCACTCCAGCCTCTAGGAAACACAATAATTTGATGACTATTCATAATGATATCATGTCTAGCGGGGAAGAACTGAGGCAGGAGTCGATCATGAAGAAACAAAGACAAGAGCAGATTGTCAGACTGGTACAAGCAAGTGTTAGAATCAAGCAGTAGAGGACACTGGGGGGGAGGGATGTTGGGAAGAGTGAAAAAATGTGGGAACTAGAACTGAGGAAATTACTTGGAGCTGGGGTTTTTTTTTGAGGGGAAAAAACCCAAAACAACAATAAAAAAGGACATCACTTTGCCAAAATAAGGATTTTGTTTGACTAAACACTGGATATTTTAGATCAGTTTGGGCTAAAGCCTCCACGTTAAGAAATGCCATGTTTTTAATATTAAGCTTCTAAAAAAAAAAAAAGGCTAATCTGTTTTTTTTTTTACCGGAAAAAAGAAAGAAAAAACTTTCCAAAATATTTCCTCAACCATTTATGGGATCAAAAGGTATTCTATACTCAACTGAATTCTATGGGAAATTTTATCCAGTCCTGAACTATATTTTTAGTAGATAAATTACTTGACTAAAAACATTATGCTAACACTAGAAAAAAATTGTGATGAACAGATTTCTTTGAAATGTAAATACAGAAATACAGAATACAGAATGGAAAAACAGAAATAATTATTTTCTATAAGCCAAACATTGTGAATCACAAATGGATTAGGAAATGATATACAGGTGTCAGCAAGACTTTAATGTTTTGAGGTTATGAGTTCAACAGTTGAAGAAAGTCAGATTTAGAGTTATCTTTGTACATTAGCACTTCACGCAGGCTCCGCATAAGCAGTAAATGTGTGACCCCATTCCATTCTGAGAGGATCCCCTCCTATCAGAGCATGTGATCAATGATCTCCAAGGTCTACGGAAATGCATTTTTCTGTAATACCCCTACAGTAATAAAGGGTGTTAACAAAGTCTCGGTATCACCTTTTTAAGGTGAGTATGGTTGGATGCTGTGCTGGAAAACTGGATTCTCATCTGGCTTCTTCTCTCTGGCAATCCAGTAGTTTCAAAGCATGTTCTTGAGAAGCAGCCAGAATATATGTGTTCCTGTTTCTTGGGAACCTTATTCGAAAATATGAAGGTCTGAGCTGTTAAAACACAGACAATTCACAGTTGCAGGTGAAATAAGTGGGAACTGTACTTTTCTTCTCCCTTTGCCGGGTGTAAATCACACACCACACTAAGTGGACTTTAGTAATACAAATTCATCAAGTCTTGCTTGTGAAGGTGCTATACTCCTGAAAAACCCAGAAACAATTTTAAGGAAATTAATATTTTTTACTTAAGACCAAGATAGGAAATGATTTATAAGTCAAAACCTAAACCCACACATTTCAAGATGAAACCAAATTAAAATAGTGAGACTTTCCCTTTTTTCTATTTAGAGAGTCCTGTTCAACTGGTATCTTGAGTAATAAAGTATTCTGGAAGGAAAAAATGGTGACAATAAAATTAACTATAAAATGTATATTGAACTTAGCACGATGAAGCTGAAGTAATTATGACGTGTCTTAGTTTTTGGGTGCCTTGCTTTGCTAATTTTCATTCCTCCTGGGCACACTGAAGCTTTTTAAAGCTTTAAGGTAACACTGAAGCAAACTAAAATGAGTAGGAAGTACTAACATACAAAGCTGAAATTGGCAGCACTGATGACTTTACTTAAGTATTCTTTCACTTAATATGAAAGTAATTTACATCCATGAAGTAAAAAAAAATGAAATAAATGAATAAAACAAAAATCAGTGGCAGTAAACCTCAATTTTTGTCTCTTTTACCAATATTACCTATGTATTTTTTAAAAAAAACCCAGATTATTGGAAGATGTGAAACAGAAGAATCTCCTTGCTCTTAGGTGCATTTTGTAACAGCAAAATGAGGAGATTTCAAAACTGAGTGTTGGCTTCTACTGCATTTTACAGGAAACTCCGTTCTGCATAGGTCTGGGAAGCGCACTTAGGTATTTTTCCTGAGTTGTCAGGAGACTTTAGTAGACAGAATTTTCTTGAGACCAGCTGGTCCTAAACTCAAGTTGGATCTGAAAACAGACATCACTGTCAAGGTGAAAGGAGTTTTTAATTGTGGTTGAAATTAGGTTTCCTTCACAATTTAAATCCTTTTGGGTGATTAAAGGCAATAGACCAACAAAGTTTCCGGGACCATAATGTTGGATTTAACTGTTTAAGTGCTGTTCAAATTACAATTTCTGTATCTGCAATCTTTTCTGCAGTCTAGCCCAAGAAACCTTTTCCATTCAAACTTTCCACAGATCTGATAAAACGATAAAAGCTACCAAAACTTGAGTGTAAGTCACACTATGGCACGTAGAAATGTAGAAGGAAAATATCAGCACAGAGTTCTCTTTACAGAAAACTTTAGAAAGTCTTCAAAAGCCAACCAAAAAACATCTTTTTCAGTAACAGAATGTCATAGGAGACCAGTTTTTGGTGGTAGTACCTTCAGATTGCTCTCATATGACTTGCATGTGCTGTAAGGCATATCCAGCTTAGTGAACCTTAGTGTCTTCTGTCAAAGGTAATGGGAAACCTGGACAACTAACTCTTCACAAACTGCGCACACTTTACTACACAGCCATATGTACTCCACATTTTAGATACATTGAGGCAGCTGCATTTAAATATTTAATTACCTTAAGAATTCATAAATTTTTCATGTCTTTTTATAACGCCAGATTAAGAGATGCGCAGCTGTAGCTTGTTTGCAACGCAACAGTGAAAAGGGATCAGTAAATGAAATCTATGTAGGTATACAGCAAAGAGACATCACATTGTTTACAGTATTACTTTCAGAATCTATACAGAAACTCAGAGGTGCTCTGAGTGCAACAAATGAAATGTCCTAGAACCCAATAAATGCATTGTAAATTTTGCAGAATTAGTCAAGTTGCTTAGCACAGGCATTAGTTGGATTATTTAGCTAAATTCTACAATTTATAAACACATACAAAAATTCTAGGCATAATTTTTCCATGAGGTTCACTAGAAAAATATTAATAATGGAAGCTAAGCAATTAGTCTCCCCGTTCAATATATTGAATGCAAGTTTTCAGGTGTACAGAGATATGTAGCAATGTTGCTTCTATGGAGCTAAGCTTTAACACTTCAATACTCTTGGTTAATACGCATTCACTGTTATTGATTACTCAACAAAGTGTTTTGAATGTTGGTCTAAAACCTATTAGCACTCTACAGAGATTGACTATAAACAGATCACATCTCAGAGTAAGTACTAGCAATAGTACCCAATACTCTAAATCCACTGCAGTGTTTTTAGCAACAGCATTTGTTACTAAAGAAGCTCAAATAAAAGTTGTGTGAACGGAGCACTTCACTTTGATGATTGAGACCTGCTGGGTTACCTTTGCTAAAATAGGAAAGAATCAATAGCCCAAAGAGACCCACCTCCCAGCAGATTATCTACATATTCAAAAAGGTGAATCTGCTCTTGGTTTAGTCAGTTTTGACACTGCTCTTTTGCCAGAATGAACTAGAGGCAAAGTAAGTTGGAGGAAAAGAAGAGAAGCAGAAGAAAATTGGATTTGAGTGGACTGGACAGAAAATATGTACTTTGCCAAAATGTGCTCTCTCTGTGGAAGACAACCCTGGATACAGGATATGATGCAAGACAGCCAAATCTTATAAGAAAATCAGGGCAGGATCCTCAGCCCCTGGGAGAAACTACTATCATTTCATCTGGATTAACTGCTTTAAACTTGGTTTATTTTTCTCTCTTGTCAGTGTTTTTATAGACATTTATAACTATGCTGTCTATGTTGGGAATTGTAACTGAACCTTTACATTGCATCTTTCCTTAGCTCAAAGATCTACAGCTTATTTCAAGACGATGATTTACCTCCTGAAGCCCAGTGCCACAGCTTTCTGACATAAATGTCCAGCATACCAAAGAATCAAAGAAGACTGAGGCATATTTTCATAGAAAGTCTACAGGATTACATCTGATATCAAAGGGAACAGGAAAGAACTGGGGTCAGTCACTGTCACACAATTTTCTGACATACAGTTAAATGTTTGAGACCTGAAGGTTCAAAGAAAGTTTTGTGGAGAAGTGACTAGCTTAAAACAAAACTTTTCTGAATGCTTTATGTGTTAATATTTACAGAACTATAACCTGGGCTCTTGGTTTAGCTTGTATTTGTCAAGGTGAGGAGACATTTCAGCTTTTCAGGATTTTTTTCTACTCTGCTTTGTGAAAGGCAAAAATGCATTCAAAAAAAGCAACATATAATTCAGTCACCTGAAAAAGATCAGTTTGATGATATTTACATGGCCGAAGGTATAATTTTTTTTTTGGTTTTCTGTTGAACTTTAAAGGACATGAATAGAGCAAAGCTGTAATGTTAAATCTCTCTTGCCTGCTATGAAAATATTTTTCTTTAAAAGACGTAACAGTTATCTGATAATTGTCTATATACTTTTAACACTTAGAATAGTTATTATTTTGAATTAATGAATGCATAATACTATACATTATTAGTCACACCTCCACACTCTCTCTTATTTGTATAGAAGTAACTGGAAGGAGTCTTGGGTTTTCTGAGTTTTTATCTTCTGCATAGTTGAAGATAAAATTCAAATTATGAATATTTTTCATCAAGCAATACCATGATCATAACCTTGCTGGAAGTATAAATGTTTCTTCTGGAAATCCGCAACAATTGTTTCAGTATTACTCCCTCTGGATGTTGTTACCTCTCTACTTTATTTGTAAGCACTTGGACTTACAGAATAATATAAAGAAAAAGTCACTGGTAAATGCCACTGGGTATTCTTACTTTTTCTTCTTTTCTTTTTCCTTCAAAGGAAAGATTGCATCAAAGAAAATCTCTTAACATCTTTAAGTTACATGTCTGTATGCTCGTTTTCTAATTTGAAAACAAATTACCACGTCTCTGACTGCAGAAAACATGAGAACATTCTGGCTGAATGTTCCCATATCTATCTTTCATGGAAAGGTCATGGCCCTTTCAAGAAGAAAAAAGTAATAAGGTGACTAAGCCAAACATTTTAATGAAAAGTCTTACAGAATAGTTTTCCTACCAAGAAGTATGCTTAGTTGCTATACAAGTTGCGTGTAAACATATTTCTTGCAGACAGCTAGAACAGACAAATAGGAATTCCTCTGCAAGCATTTGAGCTGGGTTATATTAGACCAATTATGATGAAAGACCAAGTTTTTTACTTTCCTATTAAGGACTAGCACCTGGCTCTACGGAGTCTTCATTTGATGGCTTCTGCAATCCTACTGCAATGCAACTGTTTATATCCAAGTAGAACAAGGACTGGTGGTATCTTCATTGGTTTGTGAAACAGGAAACGGCTCAGCTTTTAAAGAAAGATCAAGTCCCACTAGTTCATTTCCTGATAGAACCACAGGTAACTTTCTGCTGGTGTTTTGCCCAACTCTAATGGGATATTTGATTGCTGAGTTTGCTGAGGTGATAGCAGTCAACAAATACTTTTAAAAACTTCATTTATTGAAACACATAAAGGCTCAGAGTAAAGACTCAGACAGGAAGAAGGGTCTTCAGTCTACCTACTCTCCCCAAAACAACCCCCTTTTCATGCATACAATTCCAACTGCACTAATCCCTATGTACTAATCTTCTCCAGAGCCCAGAAAAAAGTTCACTATTTAGATGCTCCTCACCGCTGATACTAGCATCTAAGTTGCTGTCAGAAACCTGGCGAAATAAGCCACATCAAGCAGATTCACCATCATAAAAACTACCTCCACATTTTCAAATGTTAAGTCAGTTCATGTTTAAATGTCCACTATACTTCAGAAAGAAAAAGCAAAGGATAATAAAACACCAACTTTGGAAATCACCACAATCAAGAGTAATGATATTACAAATGGCTGCTCAGAGTATTTATATAACGGAAAAAATTCTGGTCACTCTCCTGCCACTTTGAGCAGCTGCCAGTATAATCAGACACTTTCTAACAGTGGTTATATAGCAATCATAGTTCATTTTGCAGGCTTGAAGGTTTCTGGAGAGCTTTTTCAGCACAAACGAGCACAGGTATGTCACTATCTAAGTAATTCCCTGCTGGAAAACAATAGCTGCTGTAGCCCCAGTAGCTTTAGAAAAGCCGCCTGTGCCAGTCCATCAAGATTTGACTGCTTACCACTTGCAGGAAGCCCTCAGAGGAAACAGTGACACACAAGATCCCAAACCTGCAACTCAAAAGAGGAGTTTTTCCCCTTCCTCCATCTCAGTCCAAGATGCTTTGACACTATCATAATATAGGGGAGGCAGTGTCAAGAATAATCCTGACACTGCTAAGAATATCCTTAATACGACTGGTACACAACTATGTCTATATAACTTTCAACAAATACTATATTTGACTCAACTTCAAATCGCTTCACATCATGGAAGAACATGCTTGCAAATAAGGCCTTCGGATCCAGTCACTTCTCTGCTTGCATGCAGATGACATCAAGAGTATCCTGCAAAGAGCTTCTTAGCCATTTGTGAATATGCTGATTTTATACTTTGCTATTACATCATAGGAATACACTTATGTCAATAAATTAATGAACTTTACTAAGTATAAAATAACCTCAAATAGCAAAAAAATTCTCTTTAAAGTCCTACTTATGTTTTATAAATAATTTTTATTTTAAACCTCTGTTCTTCCTTTCTTAAATCTGTGTTCCTTGATCTGTATTCATAAAGGAAGTGTTTCTTCATAGTTACTCAATGTCTTTGTCAGTCAGACATACTTCAGAACAAGCATGTCAGTGCACTTCTGCCTTTATGGAATCTCTCGATACAAAAGCCCACAATGGCCTCCTCTGTCATTTTGCTCAATCATTTGTATCTAAGAAATTCTATCATTCATTAAGGTCTGAAATTATAAAGAATATATGAATGGAACTAAAAAACAGGTAACCGGTTTGTCTTTTCCTCCTTTTCTTTCTTTCTCTCCAGAAAAAATAACAAACACAAACCAAACGAATCAAAACCCAGGAAGAAATCTTAAGAAGGACGCAAGGGTTAAGGATTCACAAGGCCATTCTTCATTCTGTTCTGTATTCACTGGGTAGGTGCCAGCTTAAAGATGGTTATCAAACATAAGTCTTTTAAAAGCAATGGCCAAATTAAATCCACTTTTGTTTTAGACTCAAACTTGTAGAGTACATTACACTTAGGCTTGTTTTGTAATCCACCATCAGCGACCAAACAGCTTATTTTATTGGTTAGGAACAGGAGAAAGCAAATCTAACTTAGTGGGTTGAGCAAAATAGCTTGAAGTGACAGGACCAAATATTATCCAGTATTTAAATATTTGTTACTGCTAGGGCTGAAATAAAGGTATTCAACTTTCTAAATAACTTCCCTACCCACTGAAAGGCACTCAATACTCCTCTTCTTCATGACCTCTCTCATCCGGTGAGTATTTCAGAACTTTTACTGATAGGAAATGTTTCATTCAACCTGAAATAACATCTAAAAAATTACTTTAGCCAAAAATACACTGAAAAAAGAAACCTCTATGCGCACCCATGTACATACATGTAAGTTTTTTCAAATAAGTAGCTAAGCCAAAAAGCTTAAACAAACTTTACATAAAGGCACTTAAAAAGTTTTTCTGAATAAATCCTTGTCTGCTGGAGAATTCTGACTGAAGATTTAGAACCACATGTGCCATTGATTTCAATAGACTATCCCTGCCTCTCATAGGAAACTGTCCAAAGCAGAAAAGTAACAACAAGCATGTCCTACCTGTAACCTGTGGCTGAACTATCAGTATTACGAATAGACGTATGTTGGATATCAGTCTGAAACTCCTGCCTTAAAAACAGACATCATCAGAGAACTGCTGACATTGCACATTAAAGGGTTTAAAAGCATAATATGGCACTACCAGAATTCCTCACAATATTCTTAGTAGATTTATGAGAGGGTGATCCAGTGAATAACTGTGAATTCTGTATGAAAAGATGCAAGTTCAGTGGAATCCAAAATAACTAATTTTAAACGTTTCACTGAAGTTATTAAATGAAATCGAGATCTCAAATAAGGACGTGTGGTTCAGAATTCCATGTTTTGATACAACACATTCATCACATCGTAAGAAATTATTTTCCTGCTTGATCACAGTAGAAGTTCTTTGTTTCTTTTTCATCACTGCTGACTTTTTCTTCTCATTCCATTAAGAAAGCTTAATTCCAGCTTGGGCCATTTGATATTTTTCTTAGCATCTTTAAAACCTCAGTTGTAATTGAATCAACAGAAGTACTATCTAATCATATTGTTCCGCTATTTCTGAAGCCTTATAAATCTCTCTGCAAGTAAATTAGTGTCATATCAAACTGCTGAGACTGAATTTTTCTGGCAGACAGACGTAGAGCACTTTCCTTTAGTTACAAAATGGCAGGTCCTGTTAGAAATAATTCCTCCCTCTTCCCCCCCAAACTACATAATCTACTGAATTCAGGAGTAGGACTCTCTTATGTAGGTCAACTACAACTAAAATGAAGCCATCTAAGGTGCAGCTTTCACAAAGTATATGTCACCTATTTATTCTAACACATTCAATACTGGTAATTAAAAACTGTAACATTTTAACTCCTACTGACAAAATTATATTAAATATCATTCATTAAAAAACCGTCTTTCATTACTTTTGGCAAAAAGCAGCTTCAGTGAAGGAACATTTACTGATGCCATAATAACAGCAAATCAAAACCTTTAGCTATCTAGTGTAGCCCATACATAAAAGTGTAATCCCAGTTTACACAGATAATTTTGCTATTTCGGCTGAGAAAACTAAACCTGATTAATCTAATTTTGGACATCCACTGTTATTCCCCTCCAAAAACCAACCCCAAAATAATTTATCTGCCACACTGAAATATTTAGCAAAATTTGATTCACTTGTCTTGTCACAACTTGCTGACACTTACTTGCCTGTCACGCATTATGTTATCAATATCCAGACTTGTATCTATTGACTTTAAGGACTGTTTACTTAATATAAGATGATTTTATACATCAAAATTTTACATCAGCTTTTGGACTGTATTTTCTTTATTATATAACATCAAGATATATTAAAATGTTTCAAAGGGAGCCAAAGGATGAAGATACTGTTTATCTGGAAAAGCTACATTGTTTAATTTAATAATTAGGAAATAGTTTATATCTCAATTTTTTTTAACAGTTCTGAAAGTTATATGACCTGCATGACTGACATTTTCAATGAGACTTTGCATATCACAAGAAAAATAAATAAAATCCATTTTACATACAAAATTGGTAGAATATGCAAATCACAGCAGTGAAGTTTAAAGAGACAGGTTAATTTATTGCACTTAAGGATGTGATGCTATATATACCCAAAGAAAAGGCCAGACTTTTCAAACAAGACTATACCTACAGGTACCCTCTCTAATAAAGCTATCAATCACCTACCAAAAGTAAAAATGAAAAATCAACAGCTTTGGACATCCAGACACTCTTATTTAATCAGTTAATAACATATTATATGAGTAATGCTAAAGAAAATTAGTTTGATACCTTGTCTTTATCCGATTTTTTTGTGACTAATACATACAGTACTCTTCATTAGCTCTTTAAACTTGCAATTTATACTCAAGAATTAAATCCTGGCTGCCCAAATCCTGCCAAACTAAGTTGTAGGACATTAATTTTTATGTGAAGTATGCAGTCATACAATTAACTCCACAATAATACACTCTCAGCCATACAATATATGCACACAATCACCTCAAGTTACTTTCAAATATGTTTAAATACAAGTGGCTATTGTGAGAAAACCCTAAGCTCAAACAGGCTGGACTTGGAGCGAATTAAAAAATCTAGGCTTAGGTTTGGTTTTAGTTTCCATTGTCTTTTTTGTTTGCTTTGTTTTTAAAATGTCTGCTAACTTTCTGGTATGTTTTGAGCTGTTTGTCTATTAATCAAGCTATGAAACTGTTACGGCCACTTCTGAAAATACCTTGCCAACCTTTACGTGGTTCTTATTTCTAATGCTTTCTCATTATTTATGCTGTAGTAATAAGCCAGCATTGCTTTGTCGGGGTTTATAAATATCTTGAAACTGCTGCTGCTTTACAGGATACCTATGAATTGTTCAGAGTACGCAGCTTCCCTGACACTAAACTTTCTGGTGGAAGCCAACCATCTTTGAACATATGACCAAAACTGAGAAGTCTGAGTAGTCAGAACAGGAATATTTATGACTACTTCAAAATAGGAGCTAGAGAAGAAATATAATTTTTAGATACTAAATTGGCAGTGTTGAACCGAGTCTAGTAAATCATGATTAAATCCCTTTTGGCAGAAGAAAAACCTCTGCTAAAAATATTTCAAATGACTCTTAAATTTGAATATTTCTCTCTAGAACACAGTGTAAGACTCAACCCAGACCTGAATAAATTACAGATAAATCTGCCTGAGGCCTGAAGTTCTGTTGACAAGGCTTACTAATAAATAAAATGCTTCTTTGCTCCAATAAGTATATTTACACAAAAAAATTAAGTGGTGTACTATGCTAATCAATCATAATAATAGTCCAGAGACTTTCTTTCAAGTAATTCCCGTTGACAATAAATTTTCTTCTAGCATTTGTCTTCTGGTGTGCTTTACATTCCATTTATTTCTTCTGTGCTACTCAAAAAAATATTGATATTCCAGTTATTCCAGGGGGAAATTTCTCTTCTCAAACACATCTTTTTATATATACACTAGTATTTATATAAATCTTTATAGACTTTTTAGTTTAAAGGATTTTTTAAAATTTTTTTTTAGTAGTGTGCCATCGTTTTCTTTCTTTTCTCATCATCAAGCACTTCACTAATATAGTACTAGAAGTCTACGTTCTCCAGATGTTACACTGGTATTTCCATGCTCCATGTACAGATGTTGTGGCATATTTGGAGCATGGAGGGAGATAACAAATTAGTTTATGTGTAGGAAGCTTAAATTGTTTAATAGCTAATCTCATCTTTTTTTTAATCTAAGTTAAAAATCATTGGATTAACAAGGCACCCTGGTATGTATTTACTTCATTCTGAGCCTAACTGGGCTATCATAGGAGATAGCTAACAAAAATCTTGCCATTGACTTAAGCAGAAGTAGAACCAGGCTTCACATATTTGAAATGAAGCAAAAGAAGTCTTGGAATGCTCCTGATTACACCTTGGGGAAAACTGCTACTGAAATCTATAGAATTCTGCTTTATATTCCAATCATTAGTGCTATGATGATTAATAAAACATAAAACTGCAAATGTTTGACTCTTGCTAAAATAAACTTCAGCATTTCAATTACTTTCCTTCTATCCAAGTGTATTTATGTGTAAGATGCATAATAGGTATATTTGTTATTGTTCTACTTGTTATTGGTGTTACTCTCCTCCTAGATTCTGGGGGAAGATTTCAAGTTTTCAGGCTACAAGCTTCACCTCGCTGTGTCTGCCACCCACCTCGGCTGGTGGGAGATAATTTTATATGCTACATTACTCTAATGATAACGAATTCTTAATAATATGAAAATGTTTTCTATTTAGGATATTCTATCCATTAAACATTTACAATTCTATAAAGCAAAATTATTCCTTCAGCGTACAGCTCCTAAAACCTGCTTTTTAAAAACACACACTGTCTGTTTGTCCTGCCTATGAAATGAATGGCCCTGCTCAAATGTATTCAGTTGTGTTACTCCTGCAGGCAAAGACATGATTTCAAAAATAAACCCAAGCAAAGAATTTTTATCACAAGAAAATTTCTTTTGAAAAACTATTTGGTTTGTAATGATCTGAGTACTTTTGAGGCACTAGAACCAAAGACTAACTTTTATACTAAGGCCATCAAATTTGAAGATGGAAGAAAGAATATTATAGGTGTCTGTACACTCAGGGCAAACATGTAGTGGAACCAGCCCTCCAACTCAGAAACCAAAAGTGGTTTCACTGATAACCAGGAAAGCCAGCATTGATGTACCCAAGCTGCCTGATCATCCTAAGCGCTACAGTTACCAAGAGTGAGAAATAGATTGTTAAAAGCAGTTGTGGAAGAGTTGATCATCCAAAAGTACAACATAGCATAAATCACCGAGAAAAAAATGAGTACAGACAACGTAAGAGATCATGGATGAAGATAACTAAGCAGAGCACCTAGCAATAAAGCTGCAGATGGCCCAAACTATTGGAAACCATGTGCAACCAGCATGATTGATATAGCTAGCAGAGTGCTAGCAATGAAAGGAAAATTACTGAAGTTCAGTAATGACCCAGGTGAAGTCTCTTCCTCCAGGACCAGAACAGTTACTATATCACACTGAGGCAAAAGCCTCAATAAACTCTTCATACCAATCTGCCTGTTAGCTGGACTTCTCTCAGATTGTACAAGTGGAAAATACAGTGGGGAGATGAAACGGGGCCGAGGTTGCCTTTTTCAGGGAAGTCCTGTAAGCCTAAGGAACAGGATGGGCAGGCCACTTGCTAGAATACTTTGCAGGTCAATGCGGAAAAACAAAGGTGGGAAATGAGTTGTCTTTCATCTTTCAGCCATTGTTTTGTCTAGTTATTACTGAGTGAATTCCATAATCGTATTAGAATACTCAGATATTTTGTAAAACAGTCAAAAGATGTCTTGTTCTTCTTGTCTACTGCTTCGCTTGTTGTGCAAGAATGGTGTTGTATCAGTCACATTCTCAAGTTTCTGTGTGGGTCATATCATAGCAGTTACTCAGGTTTTGATGCTGCCAGTCAGTGCCAGGATTAGCTACAAAATACAGTATCTTCTGCCAGAGTGTGCTGCTCATCCAAAATAAGAGGATTGTGGAAGCCAGGAAGCACTGTGATACGTGCAGCCTAACCTAATGTGCTAGGACAGCTATGCTGATTCTGGTACCCAGCCTCCTACACAGCACAGCCTCCTTTTCCTCAAATGTTTTACCTAAAAGAGGGTTCGCAGAGCAAACTGAATGAAACATGGTGATTCCCTTAGGAAAAACAGGAAATGACATGTGTCATCTGCCAATTTAACAAAGTTTTCTCTATAAGGTAGTGTATATTAAATTTTGCCTTCTTATGGGACTACATCTTGAGAAGCACAGCTGCTAATTTGCAATCCATATTGACTTCATGGAAAATTTCAAACATACACCATCTTTCTAGATTTGCTTTGCATCACTTAATATTTTTGAAAGCCAAGATTTTACAAACAAATAAGAAAACATGGCACTAAAACTTTATAACCTGGCTTGAATGTGAAAGAACAAACAAATAACAGATTGAGGCGGACCAGGGGATTTTAAATTTTAGACTGCTGTTTACAGCAATGAAAACAGAAAAAAAAGAATGGAATTACATGCATTCCAATGATTTGTGTTTCTGGAGTTTCTAGCACTGCAGAACACTAAAACTGGCACTTCTGTCTTGCACTTTACTCACATTGACACAAATCTTTGTTCACATACTACCTTATTTTTCATTCTCCTTTTTCATGCTCTACTACAAATATTACATTCAATAAATCTTTATTATTTACTTGGCTATGGAAG
Organism: Tapera naevia; assembly: GCA_033556795.1. Lineage (NCBI taxonomy): Eukaryota > Metazoa > Chordata > Aves > Cuculiformes > Neomorphidae > Tapera > Tapera naevia. The sequence continues at coordinate 5,942,249 of JAUMJJ010000172.1, read as the reverse complement.
CTTTATTTTACATTTCTTTGAACTGCAACTGCAAAAATATTCCCTGAAATTTGCATCTCTTCTGATTTGTCTTCCCTTTTAAGAAGTAAACATTCCTTAAAATTTTCCATTCTTATTTACCTAGTTTTAAAATTTTTTGAGCTTGCACTTTTTGAGTTATTAAAAATAATCCCAGCAAAACCTAGTTGTGATTTAGTCAATTGCAATGTATGTTCTGCCATTTTAAATCTGATTAAGGAATTGAAAGAAAAGTGGAATTTCTAAATCAGTTTACATATAACCTCATGAGTATACACAGTAACACCTTTCTGAAAATACTTTGTGCAAAACTAGGAACACACTAATTCACTCTCAATTCTACCCTTTATTGCAACTAGTGCCATTTATTGTCAAAACTTAAGCCTATCACAGAACTCTTCAAAAAATGTAGTTTAAATGTCTTTCTTTTTCTTGCGGATGGAACAGACACTAAATCATCTTTGCATAATGATTGAGGTGTTTAGCATTTGCAAGGGGTCAAGGATGTTAGACTGCCACAGTCCTTCAAAGAGCCTCCCAATTAACCTGCACCCTGCTGATTCCAGGAGCTAAGCACTCAATATGCATTTTCTTTTCTATGTTCATATGCCAAGATTTACAAGAGCGTCTCTAAATCAGAGTAATCTAACCTGGTCTGCATTCAGGGCATCAGGCAACAGTTTAGATAGTTACCTTTTATCGCAAACTCCTATTCTCTTGCTGCTTAGAAGAGACCATAGTCACCCTCCTACTTACAATGACAGGTGCACTTGCACGTTGGTTTCTATCCCTTGCACAAACACGGAAATACTATGTGTTACACTAAATACCACATCTCTCAGTTAACCCAGTTTTCCAATAAGGCATAAAACAGGCTCTCCTTTTGAAAACTTGCTTTTCCTCAAAGCAGGATTTTGTTTGTTTTCATGAAAGCCTTTTTTTTTTTCATCCCAATCAACCTAAACATTAAAATGTCCATAACTACATGAGCTATTTCCCTATAGCTTACTATTGCAGCCCAAACACAGCAGCAATATACTCAGCAAACAAGTAGGGGCTAAATGATTACTTAAGTAAACCATAAAGGTTAATAAATATAAAAGAAACGAGCACATAATAGGGAAGATGTATGCAAATTGAAATATTACTGGCTTATTTTAAGATTTATAGATAGCTGTCATTAAATGAACAGTCTTACAGTAACAATGACAACAGTTTTACTTAAAAAGGATACATGTGCACAGTTCCAAAGATGACAAATAGATCAAACTGGATTATCCCTTTATTTTACCTCAGCAAGGTCTGGAGTAAGACACCATTATCCCAGAAATCTCCAACAGCTTCAGTGGCAAAGATCCAAATGCAGAGTCTGACCTACAATGTTCAAGTCTGCACACCACAATCTCCAGCACCTTCTCAGAAGCACGGTGTTGCCTTTGGACTCGCAATCCACAAGTGATCTTGAAACTTTTCTGTCAGTATTTTCACTTATACTTCAAGTACAGGGGCAAAATACTGCATTTTTTGCTAGACATTTTTAATGCTTATGTAGAAATTAGATTAGTTCTCCCCAATTCTGTCAAAATGTTTCAGGAAGAAACTACCGCTCAGAGTGACAAATCCATTGATGCTGTCACATACACTAGAAATGAAATCCGTAAAACTTTGTTGTCCTTCAGCAGTTTGTAGGTGAAGATTGCTAATTTTGAAAATTTGAAGTATTGCATTTGATGGGAGTCAACTGAAAGATAATGAAGTGTCTCCTGACAGTTTCCTATCTTCATAGAGTTTAAAGCACAGCTATAATCTGCAGCATTCACACTTGCAAAGCACTCTATTTTGACTCAGATAATCTCTTATCTTAAAGCATTTCTTAAAGTTCCACCGATTAACAATAATCTTATAGAGCTCAGAATTCACTTTGAGTATAAGGAAGTGAATGTACTCATTCCATCTTTCAATGTGGAAATGCCAAGTCAAAATCAACTGTCAAAGGAACTTCACTGACTTCCAGGCATGTATGTGATACACTAAAATGCCAGTGTGGTGATAAATCTTGAAGTTCTATTGTGATTCTTTAAAGGTTTACTTCTTAATATACTTACTAAAATTTTCTTACTTTTTCCCCATCAGTCATATAATATTCAGCGGATACCAACACATGACTACTTTATGCAAAGCATAATACAGAAGTTAACATTACATCAACAACAACATGCAAAAACTACCTTCAGGCTCAAGATTTCTCTTGCTGTGGTTCTAGGGAGAAGATGCTCCTAACGGATACTTTTTGCACTACCAGTAGGCAGGATAAGGCAATAGAGAGAAAATAGACTTGCCTTGACAAGCAAATGACTGGATTTGTCACCGAGATGGAATATTGCTGAGTGTTGTTACCACTCTTTAACCTGACAGTCACATAAAAAAATGAAACCCAGTTTAGTCACTTACATGGCCACAACAAGCATGATCCTGCAGTCCATATGACTATTTAATTAAGAGCAAAGTAGCACAACGCAAAGGAAAAAGCTTATAAAATCAGACTGGTAATATTTTTGCACTTTGCACATAAGAGTTATCACTGTAAGCATTTGCATATATAGCAAAGCCCTAGTTTCAACTTGGCCTGCTTATTAAGTGCTTCCAGAGGCAGATTTTTGAATAGGATGATCTTAAAATATTCTTTTACATCTTTGCCGTTATTCCTATTTAATCTGAAATACCACATAATAGTACTTTATAATACAGTTTCAGGTGTTCCTTATAATGCTCTAATACAATCCTCGCCAATGACTGCTGTTCCCTTTGTGTAAGAAATTAGTACTTTATTTATGTGCTCAATATGTATTTATCTTTTTAACACATAAATCTGTAGCAAATAGCAGAACATACATGAACAAAAAACACTGCCTAGGGAAGACAGACACTTGCAAGCTGCTAGCAGAGGTAAACACTGAAATTGAAGAGGAAAAGCAAGCCAAGAAAAGAATACCTGCAAAGAAAGAATAAACCCCTTGTCAAACAAGCTACAGTGCCGAAAATACATTGAAAACAATTCCATATATTTTGAACTTATTCATTCACATGTTTCTGTCAGCACAGTACTGACAGTAGGTCTGTTTATGAACCAGTTACCACAGAAAGAAAGTGGAAAAAGTTGTTCTTGAGACAAAAAGTGGAGAAAAATGAAAGTTTTATGTTAGACCATAAGTACCAGTATCCAGCTGCTTAAATGAAATGAAACTAACCATGAACTCATATGATGCATTAAAAACATTGCCATATTGGAAATGCAATAAACAATTTATAGTGATAAATTCTTCTTTTCAGCTTAATGATCAATCATTTGGAATGTTTCAATGACCAGTTAATATTTTAATTTCTTATTCGATTTTTAAACCAGGTGGCCCAAAATCATGGGATATTTCTTTTCCTTTATGTGACTGGTTGTCTATGATTCCAGAAAAAAAAACAAAGAACATCCTCAGATCAGCACCATTCACGCTGCTGTCATATCTGTCGTAGCATCTAACAGAAGCAGGGTAGCTTCACTAAACAAATAAACAGACTAAAGGTACCATTTCCAAGAGTAATACATCACTGCCAGTGCTTTGGGAAGATTCACTGGATATACCCCTGAATGCTCCCTCAGTCCATTGCTCTAATCCCACGTGTTCCCAGTCAGACAGGGTTGTTTGGCTTGTCCTTTTCTGGTAGACATGGATCTAAAGCACACGGTTATGACCGCTGACATCACTGTAGCCATAGCGGTTTAAATGCAAGAGAAGAACTTAAGGACAATTCACAGAAACCTCTCCTAGAAACCTTCAAGAAAGACCAAAATTTTTTTGCAAAAGAATTAGCTGAAAACAAGGAAAGAATCTCACTTATGGAATTAAACTGATACCTTCAGAATATGTTACAGCAAAATGCTTTAATTATTCTAACTGCATGGCAGTGTCTTTTGATTTGTAGATCAGTTACTTCTTTTCCTGTAGCTGGAGTTATATATTTGCATACCCAGAGTGTTGCTGGAAGTGTGGGTACTGGAAAATGACCTATGTGACTTTTTCAGTAGGAAACTCATTTATATACGTCATTTATAACTCATTTATAAAACCTCACATTCTAAGGTGATGAACGAGATATTTGACCTAATTAAATCTTCTTAAGGAAATGAATAATAAAAAAAAAAAGACGGATATTAACTCCAGACAAGTGAGACTTAAATTAGTTGTGCAAAAAATACATAGTGGGGTGAAAAATATATTGAGTAGATAGATTAAAGAGAATTATGTGTAATCATGAATATGATGGAAAATAAAAGCAAAGTATAAAGTCTGAATATATGGCATGGCAGAAATAGCAACCACAGTTAGAAATTTGACAAAATGGACTGTAGTCTGTGCAGATGCTTTTCCTGATTTTTAACTTTTTATACAGTGATATCGCTATAAAAACTGCACAAAGAGCTGTCTTAAGAGCATTACAAATACAATTTTGAAAGTTGTTAGAGCTCAAGATGATTAAATGCCATAACTCCAATATGACTTTTCTCCCTCAATACGCTATTGCTCTTTTAACAGAAGAGGAAAGCAATTATAATCTACTGGACTATCTTGCTCTGCAGCATACGCTCCTGGGCAGAACGCACAATATACAAGTCAATCACATGCCACTTGAACCCTAGAGGAAACTTCTGTCTTTATAAATCAAAGGATTAGTGAAGCTTGTAAGGACATTGAAAAACAGACAGATGTGATGGGCGAAATCCAATTCTCAGTAGGCATAATACACTCAACTCAGAACTTGATTTCGAGGTTTCAGTCCTTTCAATGAATAACATATACTTAATGTGTCTATTAGATTGTCAGCTTCTGTGCAACGCACTCTCTTTCATGGACATTTTTTCTTGTTTTGAAGAATATATAAGGATAGATTAGATAGCATGAATAGGATGAGATACGATGAGTAAGGACATTAAATAAAGCCTACATAGAGATGTTTTAATTTGATTAATACTTGCATCACTATATCAATGTCCAAGACAGTTTGAAGATACTGAGTAAGACAAACGTGTTTCTCAGAAGAGAAACGCAAGATTTAAAACCAAAATGTCAATGCTTATGCCTATTTTTCTGACTATAAAACCTCGTTGAGCCCTTAAACCTTGAGCTGACTTTCTTCAAAATACTTTTTATTTAGATCAGTGAAAATGCACTTTTTCAGTCTTCCATCTCTTATCCATTTCCTAGCTCTTTTTCATAATCCAATTTGCAATGAATGCTTACATTCCATCTACTTTCCAATTCAGAAGCTATTACATCTTTCTTGCTTATAACTAGCCTAAACTGTAAATCACCATTACTATGTTAGTTTAAAGCAGCTAAGAGTCACTGGCCAGAAACGCAGGCAAAGTTTCCACCTCAGGCCAGAAACGTGACATTGCAATAAGCAGACAGTCACAGCAACCACCAGGCATAGACCTAACATATAAACCCTTTTTAGTTAGGATTTGATTCACGCTAAAGCTCTGTTAATCTCATATTTGAATTTTACCCTAGCATCTAATAAATGTCACTTTTTGCTAAAAAATTAAACATCTCCTGTTTTTCTATCTTATTTCTCTTGGAAAACAGTTTATTAACCTTTCTGATTTTATAAGAAGTCATCTTTCCTGTTATCATCTTTACATCCATCTAGCTTTCCTTTATCCAACACAGTTATAAACAATTATCTATACAGTGCTACTTGAACAGGAGTTTGTATATTATTAGAATTTCAGAATACAGTCATAGAATTGTTTAGGTTGGAAAAGACCTTTAAGACCATCGAATCCAACTGTAAACCTACCAATGCCAAGTCCACCCCTAATATATGTCTTAAGCGCCACTCATCTCTTAAATTAACTGCCAGTGATGATGAAGCAATGACTTTGCTAGGCAGCCTGAAATTTTCATTAATATCCATACGAAACTTCCCCTGGTACAATTTGAGGCCATTTCCTCTTGTCCTGTCACTTGCTACCTGGGCCTGTACCCACCTTGCTAAAACCTCCTTTCAGGTAGTTGTAGAGTGTGATGAAGTTCTCCCTCAGCTTTCTTTTCTCCAGACTAAACGTCCCCAGTTCCCTCAGATGGTCCTCATAAGACTTGTGCTCCAAACCCTTCACTAGCTTCATTGCCCATCTTTGGATGCAATACATAAGATTCTCTCTTACGATAAAATTCCTCTCCCTGTACACTCAGATACAAACATAAACACACAAACAGGCCATGAACAGATGTGACAAACATACAGGATGTTTTTAGACTCCCTTATGGACAAGTCCTATGAAACTGCACAGATAAGCTTGGGACTATCAAAGGATAGTCTTCCTTTGAAATCTGTAAGAAACAATAAGCTGCTCATTACGGAATTTCAAAACATAGCCTATATCAAAGCACACAGAGTGATTCAGAAACTAAAAACAGAGAAGAGCTCATCAAGGCCACACAATCAATCAAATACTGCTCCTAAAGGTCTACAGACTTTTTCACTCACAAGAAAATCCTGCAACAAATTTTGGACACAAACTATTGTTTACTACAGTAAACAAGTGAGAGAGAGGGCACCACAAGTGTCCCAGGTTTCTCAAGCTGTTATAATTTTCTATTATATTTTAAAAGTTTTCACTCAAGGCTTTGGACACACTTAAAAAAATATATTTTTCCGGTATTTCATTGTATTCCCAAGCAGATAAGGTTTTAGACTGTCTTCATAACATGTTTCTTACGAGTTTCTTTCTACATTTTCTTGAGCATTTGAAAATAAGCGTAGTTAAAATAGTAAATTGCTTTCTCTAGCTGTGCTCTGGTAGTGTCTTGGCAGGAGAAATAGAATAAAGTTGACTGGATGTCAACAGAACAAGGTGCTACAGCAACCCAGTTGAATACAAGAGCTGTGGCGAGGTGTGATAGGATTGACAAAGGCGTACAGGGTGTATAACACTTGACAGCTCTTGCATCAGAGCTAAGGAACAGGAAAGAAGACTCTTGGAGTTGTGGGAAGTGGACAGCACAACTGCAGCAAAGAAAAATAAAAAAGTGGAGGAATAGGCAGTTAGACGGGAAAGAAAGTGTATGAGATGGGAAGGTTAAATTTGCCAAAGGAGACAGAAAAATTGGAAGGAGAAACATCACAATACAGAGAACCAATAAAACTGGGGAATCTGTACATTGCAAATAACTTCCCGACAATTAAATTGCATTCCTACAGACAGCAGTAGAAGCTCTGATTTGGACAAGTCAGGAATCCCATATCTGAGACTGGACCTTCACAGTGTGTCATATTTTGCTACACATGAAAATTCAGGAGTAAAATGACATTCCCAGCAGATTCAGTTTCGTTGCTTATTTTAATATCTGTTTTGACTGCAGAAAACTAGTTTCATTTGAGGTACTGCAAAGGAATAAAAGCTTGACCTGTAATTTCTTAAACAGTTTACAGATTTATTCATTCACGAATTAAATAGCATAAAAAAATAAAAGCTTCTCTCTGAAGAACAAAAAATTGTGGCCTATAAACTAGTAACGTTAATTTTGTACTCTTAGAAGTTCAGCAGGAACCTTACTTACCACATGTGATGTCCCTCCTTCAGTTGCATGTCAGATAGAAAAAATAAATATTCCAACAGAAGAAATGAGAGTTATTTATTCATCCATGACAATACCAGTGTGTTAAGCTAATTTTAGTATTTGTCAAAAGAATGAAAATAGGATAGCACCATTTTCCAAAGTTGATGGTGTGTAAACTACTACTGGTTCTCCCTGACTGACCACTCGAGACAAAAATACATTCTAAAAATACTTTATCATATATAGGTGGACCTCAAAGAACAGACTACAATGATTTATACAACATTCTTTTTTTTTATGCTGCATATTGTAATAAATGTTAGTAGAAACAAATGAAAAATTTGCCCAGTAAACACAGCAGTGCCTTCACACTCAGATAAACAGAAAGCTTTTATTCCAAATAGACTGAGCTAGTTAAGATGAAAGAATAGAAGAAGTAAATGAAAAGGCTATAGATGGGATTTACATCCATTAAAAGACTCCAGGAAACAGGTTTTCTCCAAAAAGAAAATGACTTAGTTGAACTGCATGCTGAACAGAAACAGTAAAAAGGCCGGTTCATCTGTCCTTATCTAAAAAGACACGTTTGGATCTCTGGTGAACAGTCCAATACAGCACAAATCAAAAGGTGCATAGCTTTCCCCAGATGTGAAAACCTTTTTGCTAAAACTGTATGATATTCATTTCAGCCTCAAACTGGCAGTAATAGATTGCCACTAGCTAGTAAAAAGTTCACTATAAAGAACTATATGTCCTTTCTGTCCTTGGTTACAGTTACTGTGTTATCTACAGTAGGCAATTTTGTTCGTATGTTCTTCAGAAGGTCATTCAAAACTCTTTTATTTGGCAGGATGACTGGGATCTAAAAATACTATGATCTCCAGGCATTCAGCTTTAGTTAAATTTTGCGGTGTTCAAAATAAGATGAAAGTCAACAAGAAAGGTTAAATTCAAGCAATCTGGTGCTTATAATTTACATCATATGAAACCAGAGCAAAATTATGTAATTTGGTCAGGAGTTTAAGCTGTCATCTTTAATAGGAGTACCAGGGATACTCAATATGTACCAGTCAATCCTAGAATATCCATGTCCTTTTTATATATAATTCCAAATTAAATACATGTATAAGTTTGTGCCTTCTAAATTTTTTTGGTAACAGAGAAGCAAATACTTTGGGAAGCTGAGTATTAGTACTTCACCTCTAAAAATATGCTATGATTATGTAGAAGACAAGGTATTTCTGAAGTACACACAATAGTCTGGGTAAGATTTTTTTTGTTGATTTTTCTTTTAAACCAAGATTACAATGCATATATGGTACATAATAAATTTAACAGCTGTCACATATATATCCACTCATTACTTTTCAAAATATTTCAAATGATCCTTTGATAAATCAATACATATATTCCCTCGCTTGCACAAAAATGGCTGATTTTTGAGCAGAACAGCTGCATATGCAAGTTCCAAATTTACACATTTACTACCTCTGATAGTGCTAGCATAAAAAAAATACCATAAGAAAGGATTCTTAAGAAGACATGCTTCAGCTAACAAGGACTAAGTGGAAACAAGAATGAAAGATTTCAATTTTTCCAGAGACATCTGCACTTTTTTTCTTTTAATGGTTGGCTACAAATGCTTTTTTGAAAGGAGCATCTTAAGAAGATGAGCCTATATCTTGTAAGAAAAATGGGAAGAAATGAAAGAGAAGATTAAAAAATGACATTAGAAATAAGAAGCTTGTCAGATATAGCATATACAGCTGGTACTTGGCTATCAGAAACTCTCACAAACCCACCCTCTAATTTGGACTCTCATGTTGCTGTTAGTCTTTAATCTTCAGTTAATAAATGTCTGAAACCTGCCTGACTGGAGTTTTTAGTATATTAGTGGTCTATAATTTTGCTGCTTAGTAGCAAACCAAGGTTTATTATCTATCTAATAGGTCCTCATAAAACCTAGTAACTTCCTAAAGATTGTCAGATAAAAGGAATAGAGTCTGAAGCACTACCTTTCATGAAGCTCAAGAGCCCACTGAAGTCTTATCTTCTTTGATGAAAACTGCGCTTCGGCTGGGAATGGAGGACTCTCCAGTCTCTGTCATTTAGAGATGGACAAGTGGAGAGCCCAGCCCATATCCAACATGGCGGTGAAATTACTACTGGTGGAAAAAAAGGAAGACACTTGCAGCTTTTGATCAATTTATAATTTCTCTGACAACATCAGTTGAAGACATATTCCTATTAAATATTACTGTGGTGAAAGTGATTGCTGTCATGTTTCTGCCAGAATTGTCACAATATTAATGTAAAAGCAGCATTGTAGTTTAAAATTTTCAGCACCAACTACTTTAAGGAATTGAGTTTTCAGTTTTACTTAAGTTTATAGCTGAATTTTTAAATAGAGCATAATATAACATGTGCCTGGAAATACTTCCTTTTCTCAGTCTGTTCATAGAGTCATAGAATAGTTTGGATTGGAAGGAACCTTTGAAGGCCATCTAATCCAATGCCTCTAGAGGGAGTAGGTAAGATTCCTGAGAGCCCCATCCAACCTGACACTGTTTCCAGGAATGGTGTTTTTACGATCTCTCTGGGCCACATATTCCAATATTTTACCCCCCATTGTAAAATTTTTTTTGCTTATATCTAGTCTGAATCGACACCCCTTGTCTTGTTGCTAAAATGTTTGTCCCCATCTTTCTTACAGGCCTCCTTTAAGAATTTAAAGGGCTTCAATAAGGTCTCCTTGTAGCCTTCGCTTCCCCAGGCTGAACAACCCCAACTCTCTCAGCCTGTCTTCAGAGAGGTGCTCCATCCTTTTGATAACTTTTGTTGCCCTTCTATGGACCTGCTCCAGCAGGTCAATGTCCCTCCTCTGCTGAGAGCTCCAGAGTTGTACACAGTAAGTACTCCATGTGTGGGCTCACCAGAGTAGAGCAGAGGGGCAGAATCACCTCCCTCAATCTGCTGACCACACTTCTTTTGATGCAGCCCAGGATATGGTTTGATTTCTGGGCTGCAATTGCACATTGTCAACTCATGTCTAACCTTTCATCCACCAGTAGAAGGCCATTAGGTTGGTCAGGTAGCACTTGCCTTGGTGAAGCCATCCTGGCTGTCTTGAATCACCTCCTCGTCCTCCGTGCAGCCTTAGCGTAGCTTCTAGGAGGATCTGTTCCATGATCTTGCCAGGTACAGGAGTGAGGCTGAGAGGTCTTTCTATGCCTTTTAAAAATGGATACCATGTTTCCTTTTTCCCAGTCACCCGGAACTACATCCAAATGTCATGACTTCCCAAATGCCATTGAGAGACACTTAGCAACTGCATCAGCCAACTACCCTCAGGACTCTGGGATGTATCTTGTCAGGTTTCATAAACTGCTGTATGTTCAGGTGTCTCAGGTGGTCACAAACCTCATCTCTTACAGTGGAAGGGACTTTGCTCCCCCTGCCCCCTGCCCCCAGCCTTGCAGCCCATCCACTTCAGAGGCATGGCAAGAGGGGTTGCCAGAGAAGACTGAGGCAAAAAAAAAAAGTTTTTGAGTACCTCAGTCTTCTACTTCACTACAATTTAAGAAGCAAAGAAAAAATTAAGAAACTGGAAAAAAACCCAAATACAGTCAAGCTGCAGCTATCTGTGGCTGGATTTCTGACTTACACTCTCATGATGGCATCCTAAGCATTCCCCTTCAAACAAAAGGCCATCATTTATGAACTTATACTCAAACGTACAGATCTTTGGTATTCCATTAAGTTCTCACAAGTTTCTCCCAGAGGTGGAAAACATATCCTTCAAGAGTGGTTATTCCTGAGACTTTTATAAGGATTAAAACCACCATTTATTTTCATTCTTACTCTCCAAGGTAAGCTACGGTTATTTTTTTTAGTGTATTTGGTTAAAACTATTAGTATTCAAGTGTGGACGTGGTCACTATCTGAATCTTCATTATATTCTTCCACCTTTCAAACAAAACCTCAGAGTTTATCAAGCTTTAATCAGCTTGATTCACACTGTTTCCTTGAGATACATGAGGAAATATGAAGTGTATTAGCCACCTTATAATCAAACAAGGTTGATCAAACCCAGAAATATAATCAATACAAGCATGTCATACACAATTTTTATTTCAAAAGAAGACAAAGTTAATTAAAGCACTATTTATGGCAAACAAACTGTGTTGACATCTACACGAGCAAAGATATCCCACTGTCCAAGAGACAGTCAGCAATAAGCCAAGCAGGAGACCTTGAGGGGACAATGACCAGAAGAGGTGATTATAAAGAAACACAGATTCATAGAAAGGAACAACTACTATTTAAATTAATCATTTTCATTTTAAAAAAGAATGTGATAGGCATGGCTGAAGGTTTACACTGTGTTTTAAAATCTCTGAATTAGTTTATCTTTTGTTTGATGGAGGATGCTCAACAAGTGAAAAATTCCTCAACACAGCACTGCAGATGTATTCTTACAACTTCTTCTGAGGAACTGAATTCTAATATTACTTATATCAACACAAGCTATGAACCCAATATCTAGATCTAATCAAATCATACTAACAAAAAAGATAATTAGCTCAACAGAATTCACTTGAACTATATAAACACTAAATATGTCCTGTAAATCGTCTTTTTTTTTTTCTTATTCACCATAGTAAGCTGAGCTGACTTCCTCCTACATTTGGTGGACCTTAATGAGACAGGAGAATCTAAATTATTTATTCATAGAAATACCCCAAGGAATACACAAAGAACACAGAGCAGAGATGCTCTTATTAGGAAGACAACTTACAGAACAATACAAAGTAGGTCTGCTGATATTGATTTGAAAAGTTCAGGGAGACCAGAAAACATCTTATCAAAGGTAGTCACAAATAGTTTGTCTACACAAACTGGAACACAACATAAATCAAACGCACTCCATTCCTTATCTACAGTTATTTCTGAATAAGTAATAAATTGTTCAGATTAAAAAGAAAAAAACCACACCACGACACAGCAAAAATACCCACAGAGTTTCTTACTTAGCTTTAAAAAGAGAAAATATTTGTTATGCAGAGGCCGTATTTGCTGATTAAAATCGTAATTAAATGCTTTGCAAAGTCTATACAATTGCTGCTACGAATCTAGCAACACTTTTTCTCAAAGCTATTAATAAGGTAATGTCAATGCAAACCAAAAAAAGCCACAAATTTTAGTGGTGTAGGGGATACTAACTGAATATTTAAAACCAAAAGCCAAGTCATGAAGCAGCATAGCTCGTCTTACTATGTAACTCCAAACACTATAACAATTAATGTTTTGTTGGATTTTATTACAACATACATCTATTTAAACAACCTATGGGTTTCTTTTCAAAGAAAATGCCTCCTAATCCAGTATAAATAAATTACAAATAATTTATTATGAATCAATGGAACAAAAATCTCTTTAGTTCATTCTTGTTGTAACTTCACTTACTTTAAACGTGCCCAAGAAAGGATTTAAATTTATCTTGCTCATTAAACCTGCAAAAGGCTGTGTTAATTGTATGTCACCCTTTCTAATTCACTTACATGTTTTCTGACAGTGTATACCACATAGTTTAACAGCAACTGATTCTAAAGACATTATGAACTGACTTCATTAAGGTTCATAGTCTGAACCTGAAACAAAGGTGTTAAGGAATATCCCTGAGAAAGAAAATAGATGTAAGAGACAAAATCATTCTAAATTAAGAAATGGAAAAAAATTGAAAGTGTAAAACGTACATTAATACTCAGTATATACATAATTCAGTTTCAAGTCAAATAAGGATCATATATTATTTTTGTAAATCTCACTGTTATCACAAAGAAAAATCACATTGGAAGATAATGTTCTTGTTGACAAACTGAACACATTATTTTGCATCAATGAAGTAAATGCAAACTCATGCCTACCTAAAGCATCACAGTTTAACTCAGTCATTCATAAGGGAAGCAAGAGACTTATATTTTGAAAACTATATTGAAAGCAAGAGAGTAGTTGAAAAATTGCTCTATTATATACCATATTAATTAATGATTAAAAGAAGATACATTTACATATACACATATACATACACACGTATACGTATACAGACAAGACAAAACTTCATTTGATAATAGGTAGATGACTTCAGAAATATTACCAGAATATTAAAACCCAGAATCTCTCTCCAGAACAAAGCTGTCAAGTCACAACACAAAAATTATTTATGGTTTAAAACTACACTAACTTCTCTGTGGATTAGGACTACAGTGGATAAGATCCAGTCTCTATCTGAGCACCCTTGGCAGGGAGCAAAACGAAGTTCCTCAGAATTTGTTTGCACAGGTATAGCAAACCATGTGCTTCAAGTTGCTCATCTTCTGAGCTTCATCAATATTCAGCTGAAGACTTGCAATGACGTTATTAAAAAAAGTAGAGTTCAATTGCTGTTTTCTTTCACATTTACTTTGTTTTAATCTGTAATACTAAACCCTACTACATCTGAAAAAAAGAACAGTAACATGGCCATCAATCCCTTGGCTACCTGAATTTCTGTAAGATAAATATACGCTTTCTTTTCCACTCAGTGCCCCCTGCCAAGTGTAATTTTTTTTCTGCTACTTTATAGAGTAAACAGAACACGATTAATACATTTATAATTTCACTATTTCCTATCTGATCACTAGGAGAAAAAAAGAGGAGACATCAGAATGAGCATAAAATTTTGTATAATTGAACACTCTGGGTTACACAAATGAAAGTAGCCAAATTTTGCTGTCCTTAGACCATAATTCTTTTTCCTATTTCTGCATATTTGTTTAAACACTTGTTCTTCTTATTCAGAAAAATACTAAACACATGGGCACAAATATTAAAATAAACTAAGAAATAATATCACAATTCAGAGGACCCTAAATGAAAAGAATGTATTCCTAGAGAGTAAGTGCCATTTAGAAAGAATTCTTCGTAATACTTATCACAAACCACTTGGTATGAAAAGCAGCCATTTAGTTTTCCATGTGTAATTACACAACTATTTTAAAATGAGCATATTATGTCAAATTATTTATATCAGATGTTAGAAGCTCTAAAAACTAAATCAAATTATTTGTAATTCCCTTTTGAAACAAAATTGTTGGAAATACTAGCGATATGCTCATTTTTGACAGCCCTGTATTACAGAGATCATGCAAAACTCATCGTAATCTAAGATCTGTGAGGAACCTGATCAGAACATCTTCAACCATTCATCGGAAACAGTGGCGAACAAAAGATCAGTTTCCAGTGGGAGATGGATATTCAGAGATTATCCTGTATGAACTGCACTACAAAACAACAGTCTATCACAGGCAGCTGGGATATGATGTGAGTGCATTGTCATTGTGTTCAGATCTGTGAGTGACAGCTGGTTGAATCAAGTGGAAAGACAAAAATAGTGTATTCTATTTGTGGGGAAAGGAATACAATAAAAGTAGGAAGTGTAATTTTTTGCAGCTGCAAGCCCTCTTTGACAGCAATTCACTTCTAATAATTTTCAAGTAATGCATGAATAGGATAGTCAACGTCATTAAAATAATTTACTAGTCATCATGAATAATAAATGACTGGAATAATTTACTATTCACACACATCCATTGCTAATGGTAGACACCTAAAACGTGGTTAGAGACAGGACTCTGCATGCTAAAATGTCAGATGTGTTACTGAAATTCACTCCTTAGACAAGGAATAGTACTGGAAAGAGCAGTGACTGGAATAACTTCAGTGGTATTTCTCAACTAGCTACTAATGAAATTCTTCAATACATTGCTCCTACAATAATATTTGGAATTATTAAATGAAATAATGTATCAACCTTATGTATCACATGCATGATATGAAAGGAGACCTTCATACACAGAGACAACTTTTCTGTTGAAAGGTTAATACCTGTAGAAAAAGGAAAAAGGCTGAAATCCAATTTTTGTTCTTCCAAGAACATTTAATACAGGGCTGATGACATCTCAGCATACTCCTTAATCTGTTTTAAAAAATTAATAGAGCATTCATTTTTTACAGGACTGAAGTACTACCAACAGCCCAGCATCAGCTGCCACAACAGCTCCTTCATACTGATGTGAGCAGGGTGATCTTTCTTAGCATCCTATAAACCCCTGCAGCCCACAGGACACTTCAATCCAGGCTGCTGCTTGAGAAGCAAATGCTGGGAACAGATGCATGGCTCTGTGAGGCTGGCTGCACACCCCCTTACAGCCTCCGCCTGCTGCTGCAGGGGCTGTTTCTCCAACCCTCGCTGCCCATCCCTGTGCTGGATGTCAGTGGCTACAAACTGCAGAAATTCACTCGTGTGCTTTCCCACTCTCGATTTAAAACTTCATCTCACCAGATAACTGAGATCACCATAAGGAGATCAGCTTGTCCCCAGTTCAATGAAGAAAATAAAATAGCACAGTACTAGCCACATATGTTTAAAAAAAAAACTGCCTAGACACAGTGAGGCTCAGGCGTGTTATAAACTCTATATACCGCATGCATTGTGATGAACTTAAAACATTCCAAAGTTCAAATCCTACAGTCTTCATTCACACTTTACACAGATCATCGAGAAAAACGCTCACTGAATTCAAAGCATGATTGATTTAAGAAAGGAAACTTTTTAGGGACCTCTGGATTTTACTCTAACAACTCAAAGGCTTTTTGGTGTTCAAGAGAAAAAAAGTATTGGCAGTGTCACGTTCTCGTTGCCTTTTCTCTAAGCTTTAGCTTTATTTACTTAAGTGGAACTAAAATTAAAAAATATATAAGCAAAGCCAAAGAAGAAATAAGAAATTCTGCCTATTTTGTAAATCCGTCTCAATTTCCAAACACACACTTTTGAGTATTGTGATCTTCAATGGAATCTTTCTTGCCTATACTCTGAAAATAAAGTGGAGATCTTGTCCCATAATTAAGTTCTCAGATGTACTTCTGATTATTCTAGGATCACATGGGCATCATGAAACAGGAAAAGTACTGCTTCCAGTACAAAAAAAACGGTGCTGTTTTCATAGCAGAAACCCTTAACCTTGCTCCGTATTTTAAATTTCTGTGTTTATTCTGCACTTAGAGCAAACATTGTTTCTTCATGTCTAAAAAATGCTCTATTATTCCTCTTTAAAATTGCAATACATAATGACTTTTTATGAACTGACAAAAAAAACCCTTTCTAATCTACAAATGTAAGAAATCTTGAAACAACCTTTTTAACAAACTTACTAAAATAAAAATAGTATCTCCTGTTTACTTAAAAATTAGTAGAGGAGTGATCATTGAGTGCATTTCAGTCTGTTCATCATTTGCAATTTTTTAAAGATCATATCTAGCACTTCAGAAATTTCCCATTGAGTAGAGGCAAGAAAGTAATGTTCTCGGTTACATAAACTCGAAGAGAATCTCATAGCTTTTAAGTGGCTTTAATCTCTCTCTCCTCTAAACAATGCTAAGATCACAATGAGGCTATATACACAGATGCCACGAGGATACATCTGTAGCTTCTGTAGGTCCATTGTGCTCTCAGTACAGCAGAATATGCAAACTCACCTTTTCTCCTTCCTCCTCTGATTACCGACAGCTGAGAAGATCAACATTTTTCCTGAGCACAATTAGTATTCACCTAGCAGGAACTGAGGGAAGAAAGAGAGGTTTTGATAGTGCTGTCTTAAATGCCCTCATATGTGAGAACAACAGGTCATGAGAGAACTGGAAGGAACCGCAATTCTTGCTTGAGATTTTTGAAGGAGATTTAATGTTCCCCTTAAGAAGAAACCTTTGAAAGACAATAAAAATACAGCAATACTAACCTTACATTTAAGTATTATTTACTACTACTCTTTTTAAGACTGCATAATACTTTTTCATAATAATCTTTTCACAGCATTAAATAAGCTAAAATATGTCTTGAATTAGTTCAGATGCTGTGGTTGTTTTTAGCGTCTTAGTTCTATGTGTCCTTGTTGCAAATACTTGAAATTCTTTTAGGAAAATCTTTAGGGAAATTTGGGAGGTGACACATGCAGCATTTGCTATTATAATAATAGTTTTCTGGTAATTTGAATGCTAAATTAGTACTATTCATCATTAACTCAGGCTTAATATACTGCAATCCTAACAAAAATATCTTCTGATAACGTATTCATTCTCTAGTTAAAACTCCAACTTCCATGTATGAAATGCTAGTTAAATATGCATCTTGGAAGAGGTAATGAATTTACTTAAACAAATGACATGTTATATTCAGTCAGTCTTACTTACAATTAGAAGATTTGTTTCTTCTACATAACTTATCTAGTTATAGTCCAAATATTGTGACACAAATTAAAAAAAGCTTTGCTGTTTTGGAAATGGTTAGGGTTGCTTTGAAATTGAAATAAAATACACTTTTTTTTAACCATATATAATGTTTTAACCTCACATATACAGCTGCTGATGTCAGTCTTTTTTCTATAAGTGAACTTATGATTTTCTGTAAGTGTGAAAACAATATAAAAAACAATATAAGAGTGAAACAATATAAAAAATGCAGTCTTTATAACGTTATCCCATTAGTTGTTAAGTAAAAACTAATGTTAGTCTCTGTTTTTTCACCTCCAAAAAAAAGAAAAATACATTAAACTTGTTTGTGTCATTTCTTATTTAAGAAGCTTGAAAACAGGTCTGAAATAATTGTAACCTTTTCTTTCATTACTAACAAGTAACTGAAGTGACACACAAACTTTGCTGGCCATTATAGTGGTCACTGTGCCTATAGCAATAAATGAACAATGGCACTGTAGTGCAGTTCTTTTTAGAGATGCTAAGTGATTTGAAGGTTAACTAAAAATTCTGAGAGGAATGCTAAAGACTACTTTGTGACTGCCCAAAGTTTTACTATTGTTTTAAATACAAACACCAAAGCAGACCACTCTCAGCATATTCCTCTGATTAAAAGCAAGTATCACCATGAAATTAGTTTTTGTCTTGAAAGTAAATCAGGTCACTCATTTCTAAATTCTCATGCTTTATAACCAATTGGAAATCCTCAGTGTTTTAGAGATTTGACACAAGACTTCTCATAAATGTCAGTTCATGGGTTTATAATGAGAATTAAAGAAAATAAAAGTTCTACATTTGAAAAAAAAAGAAAACAACTTAGGAATCAAAGGCTAACTTATTCTGATTGGAAAGCTATGCCTGTTTGCTAATTCCAAACATAGGAAAATACAAAGTTAAAATATGTTTGGTTTATTATCTTGATAAATTTATCTAGAATACTTAGAACTATCTGATACATAAATAAGAAGTACAGTCTCAATTGGCTTGGAAATAAAACTATGGAAATTGGGACAGGTAACAGCAAAGTTTTCTATCAAATCTGTGACTGTGGACATAAGTATAATGTAAAATTCAACATAAGGCTGATTTTATCTGAATAACAGAAATACAGGTTAGGGGTCAGCACTGCAGATTCAGATTCTTGATACCTGCTATCTTTATTTCACAATTAGTATAGACAAAGGAAAGGTACATGGCTAATTAAATAAATATGCTCAAATGCTCTTCTGTATAAAGAATCCTAATTTCATTAATTAAAGCATTCTTATGAGCACAAAATACATTTTCTGCAGGATCAAAATGCTTTTTGATACTTGTTTGATATTATGTCTGGCCACCACAGTCCTTGCCTTAAACTTCATAAACCCCAGAAATCCTGTGATACACAAAGAAATTAAGTCTTGAGTAATCCGTCGTACATAGGCATGGAGAGTCATCTGAGATGCTCCAAAATGCCATAACCAACCTCCTCATCAACTTATGAAGTAACTAGCTGTCCTATAGGTCCTACATTGTATCTACCAGCTATATTTGGATGTCTGGAACCCTGGGTGTTAGCAAGAGAACAAAAGTGTGTGTTATAGGTTGCAAGAAGCATGGTGCCTTCCTGGTCCATTACTCCATAGGATATAAATTCTGCCTTCATACTGCTTAGCATGTTTGACAGGGTTCTCAGTTTCTCAGACAAAGATTAGGTGTCAGAGAATAAGCATGTTTAATGATTCACATCATTTCCCCTTCAATTCCTATTTCATATTCATACAATAAATGTAAGACTGACCTCAGGCTGTCATTATATTTTAATAACTGACAGAGAGGATCCCTAGTGATACAGAAGCATACACTGAGGAAAGATGAATCTCACATCAAATATTGAGGAACACAGGGTGATCTCATCACCCTTCTGTATTCTCAGCAAGCATATGAGTGATAAACAATCTGAGCAAACTACCCAATCCTGTATCAGCAGTCTTAGGGAGGAGTGAGCATGAGTGCCCAGGGCCTCAGTGGAAGTCTTGCTCCTCTTTGCCTTAAGCAGTCAACAATTAAGATGAGTGCCACGGTTTCAGAGAAGCCTCCTGAAGGGCTGTTCATTTACTCCTGTTTCTCCAGCACTTCAAGTATCACCTTGAACTCAGCTTCATGTAAAAATGTCAGATTTCCTTACCCTCAAATGTACTTTCTCTGAAAAAAAAAAACAAACATAGGGCTATTCCTCATCCTCTTCAACACTAGCTTAATTGTCTCCATTCGTGATTTGTGAAACACATTCAGAGTGAAGCAGCTTAAGACTGCAAATTAAGACTGTTAGATACAAAGAGCACTGATCTCCTCATTAAATTTTAGTTCCAAATGAGAGAACATAAGCTAGATAAGACCATATAGCAATCTTCATATTGTGCCTGTGTGTTGAACAGATACAAATACATTCAATGCTTTAAATTCAAGTTCTCTCTCCTTGCTTCAGGGAAGAAAGACCACGATGTCTTAGCATGAATTACAGTTGAGCATCCCAAGAGTATCAGTTGTGTATGAATGCTTAAAGGTGAACTGTAAGCCTTGATGATGGAAACTAATTTCTCATTCATCACAGAAGGTCAGCAGGATCACAGACAAAGCAAACGGGTACACTCAGGGTATGTAGCAAAGCATTTTCCACTCTAAATGCATTTTTCACCTTTTATTGTGTGCACATGGCTAGGTCACTAGGACTGTTCAACTTCCTTCAGATGACACAATGCATGTAGTGAAAAAGCTGACAAACATAATCGAGAAATTAACAGATACAGACTGAAGAATTAATCAATGTTGTGTATCACATGGTTCAGAGAGCTGGCAATGAAAGCAACATCACAATTTTAAGCTCTGCTATTCACTGTGGCTTTATGTGCATTTCCCACAGCAGCTGAATATTTTCTTTATTCCAACATCCACTAAAGACACAATACTTCCAAGTTACTGCTGTCAGATGCTATTCTTATGTCCGCTATCCTAGCACATTTTGAGTGCTCCAACTCACAGGTATACATCAGTGAAGCATTGAGTAAGTTCTCTGGTATACTAGGAATTGCACACAGAAAAAAAGCAATTTAAAAATTTCTTTTAAAATATTACAAATTCACTATTCAGTTTCTGGCTGGTTTGGATGTGCAAATATGAGCTGCTGTGGTTGAGCAAAACAGACTTTTATAATTGTATTGAACTTAAAGAGCAAACCCTGGTTCGTTCAAGAAGATGGAACTTCTCAAATGTCACAGAAATTTCTTAGACTATTCCCCCCCCCCTCAATCCTGATATTCTGTGTTTTGAAAAATGAAAACTTCATAAACGCAGTTTCTCAAAGAATCTGCAATAAAGACCTACCAAGCTTAACAGTCAGCCAGGAGCTAATGATATTTTGCTCCCAACTCCTACTTCTATGCAACTGTTTTTAGTTTTTGACAAAGACATCAATAGAATTACATTGGATTTAAAATCATGAGTCACTTGAGAGAATATCTACCAGATAATACTTCCTTGATATTGTTATTCACTGTTCGTAATACATTAGTACCACAGGATCCTACTGTAGCAAGCACTGCAGTTTGTTTTGTAACAGTGACTTCCAAAGAGACCAACCTCCATTTTTTCACTAGTTTCATTCTAAAGTCCCTTGTCTTCTATGTGAACCCACTCAAGTCTGTTTCTCACATACAACCCAGAGACTATCAACGTGCCTGTCCTGGAAGATCTGACAATGCATCTTCCAACCAACCTGAACTTTTGAAGGATTTGAACATATAGGAGTGTTTTACCTGGATGGTGGATTAGCTGCCCTTAAAGAACTATTGAGCCAGAAACCACCAATGAGAACAAAGGATAGTATCTGCACTAGAACCTAACCCATAAATAAGGCAGAAAGAAGGTGGAAGAAGGAAGGAAGCCAAGGCAAGACAAGGTCACAAACTAGATCACTGGAGTTATGCGACTGAAGCCCAAATGGCCTGGCTTCACACATTCTAGGTCATGCCATTTCTAAGTAAATGAACAGATAAACCAGTTTTAGCTGTTTCAGCATTTTTAATAATTAATTTAAGGAACCAGAAAATAAAATCCATTTTCCCTAAGCAGAAATACCACATAGGAAGTGTCCTACTCTTTCCTCATAATTAGGTCACTGAAATATGCTGTGGCTTAGGATCCTAACATTCTGTCATCTACTAATTAAGAATAAAATCACCTTCCAGATATAAGTATCCAGTTTCAGATATATTTCTTCTATTTAAAACTTAAATGGAAATATTACTTTATAAATGGATTGTTTTCTCAGAGCTGCTACCCGAATTCTCCTATATCATGATTTATCACCTAACACCTTTCTATCGGTCATACTGTGATTTGTTACTAAAATAAAAATTACTATCATCTCTGCATCAGTAAGTCTGTAAAAGCCATATTTTTTCAGACTTAGAAATGGCAGGTTTATCAATCAATATTTTGCTCACTAATACATATCCTTTATTCACTACTTCTTCAAAACAAATATTATAGGCTTCCACAGTTCTTGCAAAGATTTATTAGTTTATCTTTCATAGGCCATTTCTAGCATGATTAGTTTTTGTGTGGATGGGAATTAAATAACGAACACATTTGCTCAAATATCTTTAAAGAGGGAATCACCTCTCTCAAAGTACAGAGCAACTTACATTATTTATATGTTAATGGTCAGGGTCACACTGCCAACACATTTCTAAGTTCCCGCTCTCTAAAAGAAAAAAAAAAGAACCTTTAAATAATTCAGATATCATTGAAGAGAAACTGGAAGACCTATTGGGAAAATATCAAAGTAATCTAAAGCTGGTGTGTGTAGAAGACACACTGTGCAATTACATGAGCAGAATTATTATTTTGGAAACACTCTGCTTGCATTGCAAAGTTTAGTAGACCACTAACTATGAAAAGAGATCTCTTCCATTTGTTTATCTTCCTTTCATTTATTTGTAATCCTGAAACTTCCCCTAATGAATAAAGTTCGTTAATTATTGCTTGGCTTCACTAGCTCCTCAAGTGCAAAACCAAATTAGAGAAATATATGTGTTCACAACAAGTGCAAAACCAGAGACACAGTCTGAGGAGAACAAATTGCTCACAGACCATACACTTAACAAGCAGTGCATGCTTACTTGTAAATATAGAGTGGGATAGTCCAAAAAACAGTATTTAAAGTTCATTCACAAGTCATGAGGGAGCTCGCGGATGAACTTGCTAAACCACTATTCATTGTGTCTGAGAAGTCACAGCAGTTTGGTGAAGTTCCTACTGATTGGAAAATGGGAAACATAGCACCCATTCTTAAAAAAAGGAAAACAGCAGGTAACTATAGGTCTATCAGTCTCACCTCTCTTCCTGGCAAGACCATGGAGCAGATCCTCCTGGAAATTCTGCTGAGGCACATGGAAAGTAAGGAGGCAATTAGCGACAGCTGACACAGCTTAACTAAGGGTAAATCATGCCTGACAAGTTTGGTGGCCTTCTACAACAGGACTACAGTGTTGCCAGGTAAGGGAAGAGTAACTGACATCATATATGTGGATTTGTACAAAGCATTCAATGCTGTCCCACACAGCATTCTTGTCTCTAAATTGGAGAGACATGGATTTGATGGATGGATCACTCAGTGGGTAAGGAATTCGCTGGATGATAGCACCCAGACAGTTGTGGTCAATGGCTCAATGTCCAAGTGGAGACCAGCCATGAGCGGCATTTCTCAGGGATCCTTATTGGGACCAGTGTTGTTTAACATCTGTGTCACGGACACAGACAGTGGGATTGAGAACAACTTCTGCAAGTTTGCTAATGACATCAAGCTGTGTGATGCAGTTCACACACTGGAGGGAAGGGATGCAACCCAGAAGGACCTGCACAGGCTTGAGAGGTGAGCCTGTGAGAACCTCATGAAGTTCAAAAAAGCCAAGTGCAAGGTCCTACATGTAGGTCAGGGGAATCCCAAGTAAAGATACAGGCTGAATAGGGAATGGATTGAGAATACCTCTGAAGAGAAGAACCTTGGGGTTGCTGGGATAAGAAGTTCAACATGAGCCAGCAATCTGCACTTCCAGCCCAGGAAGCCAACCATATCCTGTCCTACACCAAAAGAAGTGTGACCAGCATGTCAAGTGAGGTGATTCTGCCCCTCCACTCCTGTCTTGTGAGACCTCACCTGGAGTACTGCATTCAGATCTGGAGTCCTCAGCACAAGAAGGACATTAATCTCTTAGTCCAGAGGAGGGCCACAAAGATGATCAGAGTGCTGGCTGGACACCTCCCATACACAGACAGACTGAGAAAGTTGGGCTTGTTTTGCCTATACAGGAGAAAGTTCCAGAGAGACCTTCTAGTCGCAGCCTTCCAGTACTTAAAGGGGACCTATAGGAAAGATACAGAATGACTCATTATCAGAGAGTGTAATGATAGGATGAGGGGTAATGATTTTAAACTGAAAGAACAGGGATTTAGACTAGATATTAGGAAGAAAATTTTTACTATGAGGGTGGTGAGGCACTGGTACAAGTTGCCCAGAGAAGTCACGGATGTCTCATCCCTGGAGGTGTTCAAGGTCAGGCTGGATGAGGCTTTGAGCAACCTGAGGTAATGCAAGGTGTCCCTGCCTGTAGAAGTGGGGCTGGAACTACATGAACTTTAAGGTCCCTTCCAGCCCATATCATTACATGATTCCTCCAAAAATAAAAATCATTCTACAATTCCTCTCCAATAATAAAATAGGCAATAATGTATGGGGCCTGTTTGCTGTCCAGAATCTTTTAAATCACTGTACTAACTCAAAAAAATGCTAAGTTAAGGAAATAAGATCCCAAGAACGAAGCAAGCCTCATTTTGAAATGAAGTAACTATGGTTAGAATTCTCTTTCTTAACGTGGCAGAAGTCTAGCTCGCGACAGGGTATTAAAATAAAAATAGACACATCATTTCTCAAGAAGCCTTAAAAATGCCTTTGTTTGCAGCAGCTCTTTGAAAATCATGCAGCATTAAAGAGAATAATAATGAATCTCTGCTTTGAAATAGCACTTCTTACCAGCACCACTCAAAGCATTTTATGAAATACCATTCAGAAAAGTAACTAACACAAAAAAGGAATTTCTAGACTAAGGACATGGGTTACACTCAAGGTCATACTAAATAGGCCACGCTGTTCTGCAAATAAATTATTTCATGTCTTTTCTTTGTCCTGATATTCTTTCAGTCACCAGTGACAATTTTTCAAGCTCTTATACTCTTTATCAGATATGTGAAACTGGTGGAAATCTCAAATACATGCTAAAACAACAGAATATCTGTTAATACAAGAGTCAAACTCAAATGGAGAAACAATGAATAGTACATGAGTATTAGAATATTAAAGGAGAGACATGAAAGTGAGGTACTTGTTTCCCCATAAGAGCTTCAGATCTGGGCTCAGTTATCTTCTTAGCTGATCTCATATGATGGGACGAAAAACCACCTGGCATTTCATTGCCTGACTTTAGTGTTTCCAGCCAATCCCATCCTCTCTCACATTCCAGTAAAATAAATAAATAAATAAATAAAACAAATAAACAAAAAAAAAAACACCCCACCTTTAAATATAAGGTGTGAACATAGACGTTCATAAATCAGGTTTCATAGGTTTGACTTGTACCGCCTGTGAAATTTAGCATCCTTACCTTCAGGTGGCAGCGACAGCTAACATACTGACCCCTGAGCCCTTTACCCTTCTCCTTGTTCTCCCTACCCCCAAGCTATTGACTAACATTTTCTTCTACAAAAGCATTAAAATGAGAGACTTGTGCATACTTTGGGAGTGGCAGTGTTGATCTGCTTGAAGGAAGGGAGGCTCTGCAGTAGGATCTGGACAGGCTGGATCAATGGGCTGAGACCAAACGGATGAGCTTCAACAAGACCAGGTGCTGAGTCCTGCACTTGGGACACAACAACCCCATGCAGAGTTACAGGTTTGGGGTAGAATGGCTGGAGAGCTGCCTGGAGGAGAAGGACCTGGGGATGGTTGTTGACAGCCAGCTGAACGTGGGCCAGCAGTGTGCCCAGGTGACCAAGAGAGCCAATGACATCTTGGCTTGTATCAGAAACAGCGTGGCCAGCAGGAGGGGCAGAATCACCTCACTTGACGTGCCCCCCGTACCCAGCACTGATGAGGCTGCACCTTGAGTTCTGTGTTCAGTTTTGGGCCCCTCAGTACAAGAAGGACACTGAGGTGCTGGAGCACCTCCAGAGAAGAGCAACAAGGCTGGTGAAGGGGCTGGAGGGCAAGTCCTATGAGGGGTAGCTCAGGGAACTGTGGTTGTTCAGCCTGGAGAGGAGGAGGCTATTGGGAGACCTCATCACTCTCTACAACCACCTGAAAGGAGGCCGTAGCAAGGTGGATGCTGGCCTCTTCTCCCAAGTGACAGGTGACAGGATGAGAGGAAATGGCCGTAAGTTGCACCAGGGGAGGTTCAGACTAGACATCAGAAAAAATTTCTTCACTGAAAGGGTGGCCAGGCTTTGGAACAGCTGCCGAGGGAGTTGCCACCCCTGGAGGTGTTTAAAAGGCGGGTAGATGAGTTTCTTAGGGAGATGGTTTAGTAAGGGGACAGGTACAGTTGTACTTGATGATCTCAGAGGTCTTTTCCAACCAGATGACTGTATGATTCTATAATTCTATGATTCTTGCCACCCTACATTCAGCCCAGAACTTAAGTCACAAATAAGCCTTGTATCAGCTCATGGACTAGAAATAATTAGAGTTCTGCCTATTCATTTTTAACAATTTCCAATATATTTTATCAGGCTAAAATGTATTTCCTTTCCAAAAGCAATAAAAATCCATTAAGAACCTCCTTAATGATGCACCAAAGCATGCAAAGAAGATCCACACATTCCCTCTGAGCTGTAAAAAAGTTTTCAGCACTTCTGGAAGTCAGGCCACGCAGCAGCTTTCATAAAATCAATCAGTATTTAACATGATGGAAAACCATGTTGATAAATCTGTGTTCTAAAACAGGAAAATCACTTAAAGGTAAAATTCATAACTAATTCTAAATCAAAAAGCCAATCAGCTAACTTTAAATCTACTGAAAGGTAAATAGAGGACTAGAGAAATATTAAGGCTGTATTCTAATTTGGTACAGCTTTCTTTATGCTGTCTGTGAATTTCCAACAATACTGTATATATTAAAGGTGAACCACAGTAACAACTGTTCATAAATTATGAAGTATTTAAAATTAAAAGTATATGTATTAGAAGTCCAATATCCTTTCTGTTCTCTCTGGTCATAATGATGGTTTCATCATCATTTCCTAGATTTACTTTCTTTTTAATAAGGAAAATGTCACTTTCTCTGTAGCATAGATACTGATATGAAGAGGAACAGTTCAGCTATGTTCAGCTATTTAGGGACCTCATCCTTACACAAGCAACACAAAGTGCATGAAACTAAACTTCCTATATAAGAACCCCCCCTATGACAATGAATAGCACACTCTGAACAAAACAAGGATCTAAATTTTGGAGGAGTTCCTGATATCGATAAGGTCACAGAAGAGTATTGAAGCAGAGGATAAAACATGGATTGTTTTCTGAATGTTTCCTAGTGTCTGGCTGAAGAGACAAGCGATAGCACAGGATAAACTGGCTCACGTTCCAGATACAAGGTAAACACTACAATATAATTGATAATAGTTCAAACAAAAATCTGTGAGAAATTTGAGAAACTGCTATATAGTTAAGCATTCTGGCTAAGAAGGTAACTAGAGGGCATGGACTCAAGCTTCGTCAGGGAAAGTTTAGGCCTGATGTGAGGAAAAAGTTCTTCACTGAAAGGGTGATTGGCCATTGGAATGGGCTGCCCAGGGAGGTGGTGGAGTCGCCGACCCTGGAGGTGTTTAAGGGGAGACTGGATGAGGCACTGAGTGCCATGGTTTAGATGATGGGTTGGTGTTAGTGTTGGTGTTAGTGTAGGGTTATAGGTTGGACTTGATGATCTCAGAGGTCCTTTCCAACCTTGTAATACTGTGATACTGTGATACTGTAACTGCCATTTTAGCATATATTCTTTGACAATTGATTTAAGCAAGAAAAAAATAAAAAAATATGCACATATTCTAAATGGAACACTAGCTATAAATACCTTCTATTGGTTGGTGACTATTGCCCCACTACAGTTTAAAAAGTGAAACAAAGCCTTTTCAATCAAGACACTTTTTTCATACATATCAACAGACGCAAAAGACTGTTTAGGGGTGTGAGAAAGTCTAGATCATGTTAGAAAGCCCATGAACACAACACATTTGTTATTCCCTTGATGTTATTTGCCATTTGACTAATTCAAAGTTACCTAAGCTTGTACAACATTTCCGTTTTCCATCCATAAGCAACCAGTCTGTATGATAAATTACACATCAATTGGTTAGGGTACATACCAAGAGGAGGCCACAAAAATATATAAATGACCCTTTGCTCCAATTTGTACTTATGCTGTTCTAACAACATTTTGCTGCACTGCACAGATTATATCAGCTTTAACTCACTCATTCAGTAACAGCAACTCATTTAGTAAGAGTAAGCACTATGCAGGAAGATTAATGTGATAATATTTCATGAAAATGTGGTTAATTAGCAATTTATTTCCTTGGGGTTTTTTTCTGTTTCATCTCTGTGTGTAGCCTGTGAGCAATGCTTACTGGGAACCATGCTCATTGCTATATAATATGGACAGTGATACTGGGTACTGTGATGGCTTTGACCTGTGGAAGGTAGCTAGACCAAGCTCTGATGTGAATGTCCTGTAATCACAGGTGGCAATACACACACATAGAAATATATGGAACACAGACCAATTTAAGGGTATGAGCTACATAAAGCTGCCACTCATTTTCTTCCCTACAAATGACTACATTCTCATTGACTAAAGTGCTCCCTGATCCTTGCCTGTCATAGGATAAGCTAAAAGAGCCATGAACTACAGTTACAGAATTTGCCCATCCCCCCAGCCCAGGCAGAAATTACTGACTGCACATGTCAAGGACACCGGACAGAAAGGACAACTCTTCCCTTAACTGTGTTTGAACACTGTTCAGTCACTTCATGAAACAGTAACTGAGCACAGCTGCTTCGCCAAAGAGTGGCTTAGAGCTGCAGTTAAGTCCATAAACCAGGATTACCCAAGAGTTTTCTGGGCCTCTCTGTTATTGTGCAGTATCACAGTTCTTTACATAGACTGCTGAATTCACTCAAGAATATGCTGCCTCTCTAAAACAAATACATGACTTAGGAATCCTTCAGTTTTCATTGTAAAATATTCTCACCTGCTTATTCAGGCACTGTGTAAATCTGGCATCTCAATTAAAGCCATTATAAACAACACGTTTGGCCCAATCTCATTAAATGGCTCTGCATTTACGTAAAGCAGCATTAAATGGTAGTGTTTCATCAGAAAGAGTAAAAAAGGGATTGCCCTAATTCTGCTACATTCCAGCACTAAAAAATTCCAGCAATTTTTTTCCCACAAAATTAAATCCTTAACAAAACAAACTACGAAGGCCGTTTCTGTATTTGCACGTGTGTGCATTTTTATGCAAGGGTAGTGGTAGAAAATACACTCAGGCACTGAAATATACGTACCTAGTGTGGATAAATTAATGTGAGAGGCTTTGTGTACATGCCAGGAATGATACAAGCAAGAAAGATGACAGTAATATGTGGTATTTGACTAGTATTGGCATAAAAACATCACATTACCATTTGTTTCCTTTATGAAACTCAAGACTCAAACGGAAATCTTCAAACATAATGTTTATGCACAAGGAAAGTAAATATTCAATTTAGCAATAAGGCTACAATAAAATTATAAAAATATTACTATTACTTTGGAATGTCATTTGGAGTAAGAATACTTGTAGGGGAAAATGTTCTAAAAAAGAAAGCATACTGTCTGAGAAAAAATATTTCAATCTCATCTGTTTAAGTAAAATGCTTAAAAAGTAATACTTGAAAGAGAAATATATTGAAAACATTTTTCTACGCAGTTTTTTCTCCTATTGTATGTACCATTATAAAATTTAAACATGGATTAATTGTTTTAAGCACAAATAATATTTAATACACATTTTTTATTAAATTCAATATAGAATAAAAACATTCAAACATGTTAACAACAATCAGTCAATACGTCCTTTTTGATTTATAGTACAGAGCCTAGGGTTTGTTGCTCGTATTTGACAGGGGAAGTTGCTTCCTTGTGCCCTAAAGCACATATCCATCAGGGGTTTTAATGCATACTAGTAAAAAGGGAAAGCCTCAAAGGGAAATATGATCAGGTACCAACAACCAAATTAAATATTTGTTTGAATGAGTTCATACTTTTTTTCCTCCTCCTTTTTGGAAAGCTGATAAGCAGGCTTGTGTAACAGGTTTCCCTCCAACTTTCTTCTGAAAAATGACCTTAAATAGCATATTAATACTCATAGATCTGACATTCAGAATGCAATAGTTTATATCCCTGCTTCCTTTTCAAAAGTACAATGTAGCCCTTGCTATAACACCTTGAAACCACAATAACCTTACTTTACTAACATGCCATCACTTCACATGACTACTAAAGTTTGTTTACTGACACTTTTTTTGGCTTTGTGTGGCAAAGTTTCAGCAGTGGGGAAGCCACATGGGTGGCTTCTGCAAGAAAATTCTCCCGTGTCTAACACAGCCAATGCCAGCCAGCTCCAAGGCAGGCCCACTGCTGGCCAAGGCTGAGCACCCATCGGTGATGGTGGTAGCACCTGTGTGGTAACATATTTAAAAAGGGGAGAAAACCAGAAGACAATCAAGAGCAGCAGAGAGGAATGAGAACGTGGGAGACAAACAGCCTTGCAGAAACCTAGGTCAGTGAACGATGGGGAGGACGTGCTCCAAGGCACCATAGCAGAGGTTCCCCTGCAGCCCATGATAAAGACCATAGTGAGGACATTGCAGAGGTTCCCCCTACAGCCTACTGAGGTCCAAAGTGGAGCAGACATTCACCTGCAGTCTGTGGAGGACCCCATGCCAGAGGAGGTGGATGTACCCAAAGAAAGCTGTGACCCCGTAAGAAGCCTGCACTGCAGAAGACTCAAGGCATGACCTGTGGACCCAAGGAGAGAGAAGAGCTCTCATTAGTGCATGGTTGCCAGCAGGACTTGTGAACCCATGGGGGACCCAGGCCAAAACAGTTCATGAAAAGTTGTGGTCTGGAAGGCCCATGTTGGAGAAGATCACAGAGAACTGTCTCCCATTGGAAGGAGTCCACACTGGAGCAGAGTGTGAGGCGTCCTCCCCTTGAGGAGGAAGGAGGCGCAGAAACAGCAGCATGTGATAACTGACTGCAAGCCCCATTCCCCATCCCCTTGCACCGCTGCAGGGGAGGAGGTAGAGAAAATCAGAAGTAAAGCTGAGACCACGAAGAAGGGAGGGGTGAGAGGAAAATGTTGTTTAACATTTTATTTTATTTCTCATTATCCTACTCTGATTTGATTGGTAACCAATTTCCCAATTACCCTGATGGTAATTGCCGAGTGATCTCATGAGCCTTTCATTATATTTTCGCTCCTCTGTCCAGCTGAGAAGGGGAATGATAGAGTAGCTTTGGTTGGCATCTGGTGTCCCACCAGAGTAAACCCACCACACAGTTCTATACACTGTGCAGTCTGTCAACGTGACTATTCACCTTGGTAAAGACTGCAAAAACTCACCCAAAACACTGGAAGCTGGCATCCAATATATTCAGTTCTTCAGACAAAAGGAACATTCTCTTCCCCAGTATGTTGCTGTACTTCCTTCATCTGCAGCCTGGAAGCGTTATGTGTCCTTGCACATTGTTTTGAAGTGTTTCTTCCCTCCTACCTTGAAGCAACTCTGTTTGTCTTGCACAATGCATTTTTTTCATGATAGTTCGGCTGTATCAAGAAACCTCAAGAAGTTCAGTAGGAATTTCCTTCCCTTCTTTGACATATAAAAGAACAAAAATAAAAATGCTTAATTCTTCAAAATACATAATACAAATACTTAATACATAAAAAAAGACATGGTGGGATTTTAGCCACATATTTTATACCTCTACATTGCTGTTAATGAGAATTATTGTGGGAAAAAAAGAGAAATCCAGTTGGCACCTGACAGATAACAGCGCAGGAATTCAGGCTGCAGCCCTAAATTGTGGCAAGATGCTTTTGACAACAACGTCCCTGAAATAGGCCTCTAAGTGAAGTTAATTTTTAAGCATTGTTGCATTAGATGCTGATACAGAGAACAGGGCATGACAGATATTGTAATTCTTATTCTAATCAAGCAACTGTCCAGATAAAAAGCATGGATAGTAAAAAGTTTTGTAGTTTAGAAATTCTAATTAAAAAAAGAATATATTACTACTTCTCACTCAGTATATTTTAAATTCCTTTCAGTTTTGCTTGCTAAAACATACAGTACCCAGAATCAACAAATTCTTTCTATAGGTTAGATACTTATTTTTCCCTGGAAAATCTGAGAAATGACAGGAAGCACTTAGAATACTGACCTATATTACTCATTTAAATAATGCACCCTGAAAATAATATCAGATACTTTTCTACACAGAATTATTCTGAAATAGTGGCCTCAGCTGAGAAGGTAGGGGGAGAAGAACAAAAAAATCTCAAGCAATTCAGTTTCAAAAGAGTAATTAGTTTACAGGATACTATAAACCATCACAGATTCAATACACACAGACCTCATATACCAAAAAAAGCCATGCAAACCATGATTATCATCCAGAATTAATTTGAGCTATTCAGTATATCTGCTCAGATTGATGATTGATATATCATATCTTAATTATAGTTTCACATAAAAGGATGAAAAGTTAATGAAAATCTTTTCTCTGGGATCAGAAGCAGTATTTCCATTAAAAACTCAATACCTTCTTTTTTTTTGTAACTACACAAATGGTCTGATCAAGCCCCTTCACATTAACTCCCTTCTGGAGCCTAAATTTTCTCATTGAACAGTATTCAGTCAGTCTGAATGATAACTTCTACTTAACCTCTCAACGTTTTTATTCTTATAAACAAAAAAAAACATAATAAATATTTGCACGTGCCATTAAAATAGTTCCAAGGAGCACAGGCATAAGAAACATCTGCTAGCCCAGCTAGTCCATTTTCTACTTTCTCAGGCTTCTCCCTTCTTTTTTAATCAATAAACTATCTTCAGCTGGAATACAACTGCAAAACAGAAGTCTTAAGCATCTTTGAGCATCTATGATAAATCTAACCACATCACAATATCATACCTGAAAACATAGTTAAAGAGTTCTCAGCTTGTTTTCTTAGCACAAAGAAACAAATTCCATCCACTCTTACTCCTAACTGCATTTTGAAGAAGTATACGACCAATCCACAACCATTATGTGTGAGAATCATACAGTGTTGATTTGTAATAGGAGTTAAGGCCATGTGTTTAATGCTGAATTAGAAGCCCCAACCCTGTCAGGGAAGGATGTTGGTTTAATGGAAAATTATTAAAACAGTTACTGAAGTCTGGAAACAAACATTTTGCTAATTTGAGTGTATAAGACTTAGAGTTGTGGGTTTTTTTAATAACATAAAGGAGTGTACTAGATGGGAAAATCACTATCACAGCTCTAGATTTATAGTTGGCTCAATTTATTATGCTGTAAATAAGAACACTGCAGAAACAGTAAAAGGTTTATTTGAAATGAGCAGCACTTCTCAGTGAGATACACATCACAAAAATATCATCTTTACTTCACTCAGCTTGACTCTCAAGGGACAAGCCATTCTCCGAGACAATTCAGAATTATTAATATTTCTTTAGCAGGTTATGCTGAAGACATAGTCGTGAGGCATGATGAGTACATTTAAACCAAAACTACGGATGTTGTAATCAATAAATTGTTGCAGACATAATTCCCTATTCTATTGAGCTATCAATACTCCATCTCTCATCAATGTTCTGTTATGGCCCTTACACTGTCCCATGCTTGGGAGAATTCATTCACTTCTTTTTCACAGAATCATAGAAACGTAGAATGGTTTGGGCTGGAAAGGTCATTGAATATCATCTTGTTCCAATCCCCTTGCCATGGGCAGGTACACCTCCCACCAGACCAGGTTGCTCAAGTCCCCATCCAACCTGGTCTTGAACACTTCCATGGAGGTGGTATTCACAGCTTCCCTGGTCAAACTGTGCCTGTGTCTCACCACTCTCAGCATGAAGAATTTCTTCTTAATGCCTAATCTACATCTCCTCCCTTCCTGTTTAAAGCCATTCCCCCTTGTAATATCACTACAAGCCCTCATAAAAAGTCCCTCCCCAGCTTTCCTGTAGCCCCTTCAGGTACTGGAAGGCCACTACGAGGTCTCCCCACAGCCTTCTCTTCTTCAGGCTGAATAACCCAACTCTCTCAGCCTGTCCTCATAGCAGAGGTGCTCCAGCCTTCTGATCATCTTCGTAGCCCTCCTCTGGACCCGTTCCAACAGTTCCACAACCTTCTTATGTCAGAGATTCCATAACTAAACACAATACTCCAGGTGGGGTCTCACAAGAGTGGACTAGAGGGGGAGAATCACCTCCCTTGACCTGCTGGCCACACTTCTTTTGATGCAGCCCAGGGCAGAGTTGGCCGTTCTGGGCTGCAAGCACACATTGCCAGCTCACGACGAGCTTCTCAGTCAGCATCCCCAAGTCCTTCTCCATAGGGTTGCTCTCAAGCACATCGTTCCCCAGCCTGTACTGATACCAGGCGTTACCCCAATCCAGGTGTAGGACCTTGCATTTCATCTTGTTGACCCTCATGAGGTTCACACAGGCTCATTCTCCAGCTTGTCCAGGTCCCTCTGGATGACATCTCATCCTTCTGGTGTGACAACTGCCCTACTCAGCTTGGTGTCATCCACAAACTTGCTGAGGGTGCACTCGATCTCACTATCTGTATCATCAAAGAAAACATTACCAGTACGGACTCCTGAAGGGCACCACTTGTCACAGGTCTCCATCTGGACATCGAGCCACTGACCACTACTCTCTGAATGCAACCATCCAATCAATTCCTTATCCCCCAAACAGTCCACCCATCAAATCTCTATACCTCCATTTAGAGAGAAGAATGTTGTGGGGGACTATGGGAAAGGCTTTACAGAAATCCAGACAGATTACATCCATTGCTTTTCCCATGTCCACTGATGCAGTCACTCCATCCTAGATAGCCACTGGGTTGGTGAGGTAGGACTTGTCCTTGGAGAAGCCGTGTTGGCTGTCTCAAATCACCTCCCTGTCCTCCACGTGCTTTAGCATAACTTCTAGGAAGATCCATTCCATGACCTTCTCAGGCACAGAGGTGAGGCTGACAGGTCAGTAGTTCCCAGTGTCCACCTTTCCAGGAACTAAGGAAATACAAAGGCTGAGGAAAAGAGATCAAGTTTCCTCACTACCCATTTACTCAAAGTGCCTTTGTGGGACACAGCCAATTTGGAATTAAATTGAAAGTCAACTAGATGCTTTGACTTATTTGGAAAACAGTTTATTTTCCCATAATAGCAGGTTACACGTATAAGAAACAAGCCCATAATTCTTATCATAATCTGGCCAAAACAAAGCAGCAGTGAAAGTATGCGAGAGAAAAATTAAAGCCACAGGTCGGTATACTTTACTAGAAAAATCATGTAATTAAATATTGTTTCTGAATGCTTATGAAGAACACAAAAAGCCTAGGGTGGGAAAAGCAAGAAAGGCAAAAGCTTGGTCAAGAATATACACTGCATCTTACACACACAGCAAACTTAACCAGGCTGCTATATAAACCTGCAAATTCCATTAATCTTATGCGTTTTCCATTGCTAAACAAAATAAAAGCACCAAGAATATACGCTTCTGAGGTTCATGCAGGCTACAGATAAAACATTCTGCCTCAGCCACTGGAGTACTAACTATAGGATCTCCTGCTTGTGATCGACAAAAATAGGATATAGGTATATAGGCAATCTTATATGCACCCAGATTATTGAAATATTTAAACGCATGACACATTTAATTGATCAGTGGCCTTACTGAAGACAATCAGTGCGTTGCCTGGGCTGTCCTCAGTATTGGACACTGGAAAGCTCAAAAATGTTATTAAGAGAATCCAAGAGAAGTAGTCCTAGCACAGCAAGAGATGAAGTCCACTGACACTGAACTTTCAGCTGCCATTTTCCATATTTGAATGTTTTCTGGTTTCATTTCACTTCCGTTTAACTCTTTGAAAAAAATGGAGTATTAGTAGTTCCACTGAATTGTATTAAGCATAAGTACAGTGAACGCAGACAACAAAACATTAAAAAATTATAAAAGCAGGATTTTTACTCATGCTTTTCAACTTTTGGAATGAAATTATTTCCCTAAAAAATATATTCTCATTTCACATAGTATATTACGTAGTTGTAAATGTCTAGATACTGTCCTTAAGTCCCTTCCTTCTTTGCCAATTCCATTAAATTGTTTGAGGAAATATGCAATATAAGCAAGGATATTAAGTTTCATCCTGCTAGGCAAAGCCCTCACTCACAAGTATAGATGTGCACGTTGAAAGAAAGAAACAGGATTGTCTCAGAACTATTCCTTATCTCATGCAGCCAGAGCTACAGTTAAGATAATTTTGGAAGTATTTTTGCTCTAAAAAAAAAAAAAAAGATTGGAGCCTGAAAAGGACTTTATAGATTATGGTAGTTTTGGGGATTTTTTTCTCTTTACTGAGCTATTCTGCAAAAATGCAACAACACAACATGCCTCGGGTTTGCATATCATGATGAGCCACCCAAGGGGTTTTCTTTAAATAGCTCTTTCTTCAAGGGGACAGAATTCAGGCTGGGTAGTGCTTGGGTACCTGTTTCTTCTGTCACAGCCAACTGCAGGTGTCAGTGTATTACTAGTAATAACAGCTCCTGATTTCTCTACAAGAATCCATAAATGAGGCAAAAGAGAACAGACCAAAGACAAAAACTGACTAATGCTTTAATTCAACCTTTACGTGCCTCTAGTAACAGAGAAAGTATAAATTCCAGGAGCATCAGTAGTCTGAAAACATGAGATGTTATTAATGTTAAGATGCCAAACGGCATTAGGAAATGTGTAGCTCACCAGTCAAGTTAAGCAATTCTTCTTCACTGTTCAGCACTTATGAGCAGGTGGAGGCAGAATCTTCCTGAAGGTGCATGGTGACATGACAAGGGGCAATGGTCACAGGCTGAAACACATATTAGGTTTCCAAGAGAGGTTATGGAATCTCCATCTTCAGAGATACTCAAAACTAGAGAACACAGTCCTGAGACACGTGATCTTCTGAGACTTGTGTTAGACTTGATGACCTCCAGAAGTTCCTTCCAAACTAAATTATCATTCTGTGCAACGTATTAGCAAAAAGTTTAAAGACAAGTGAATGGGAATGGTGAAGTAAATAATTATCCATTATAGTAAAGGGAAATTCAAGAGAAAGCAAAGATGGTTGATGTGGAACATGGAAAATGCAGATATCTTATCAAAGTTTGTGTTGGACAAGACAATATAATGCAAAAATAAGAGAAAGAGTGACAGTTACCACCAGAAGCAGCATGGTATTGACAAACTGTTCAAAGAGAATATTTAATGATTTTGGATCTGAGCGAGTTGATAAACAGCTGGTTGAACATGAGCCAGCAGTGTGCCCAGGTGGCCAAGAAGGCAAATACCATCCTGGTTTTATCAGAAATAGTGCGGCCAGCAGGACCAAGGGAAGTGATTGTACCCCTGTACCAAGCATTGGTGAGGCTGCACTTTGAATACTGTGTTCACTTTTAGGCTCCTCACTAGGAGAAAGACATTGAGGTGTTGGAGTGTGTGCACAGAGAAGGGCAGCAAAGCTGGTGAAATGGCTGGAGGACAAGCATTATGAGGAGTGGCTGAGGGAACTGGGGTTGTTCAGCCTGCAGAAAAGGAGGCTGAAGGGAGACCTTATCACTGTCCACAACTACCTGAAAGGAGGTTGTAGCAGGGTGAGTGTTGGTTTCTTCTCCCAGGTAACAGGGAGAGGATAGGATGAGAGAAAAAAGCCTCAAATTGTGCCAGGAGAGGTTTAGACTAATTTAATTAATTCACCAAAAGGGTTGTTAAGCACCAGAATAGGCTTCTCAGGGAAGTCACCGTCCCTGGAGGTATTTAAGAGACCTGCAGATGTGGCACTTAGATAGGGTTTAGTGAAGGGCTTGGCAGTGGTAGGTTAACAATTGGACTCAATGAACTTTAAGGTCTTTTGCTACCTAAACAATTCTGTGATTCTGTGGCTAGAAGCGCAGTTAACACTGTTTTACTGGCCAGTATGGAGAAAATAACCAAAGTTCGCAGAAAAACATGGTTCAAAACTGTCTACTGTCTGTAGCTTTTCTAGAGTTTTTGAATGTATTTTCTGCTCAGTATGCTGAGTCTCCTATTACACTTCTGTAGTGCTGCCGAAATAAGAAGGCTTATTGTTTATAACCAACTTTTGGCCAAGCAATGCTACAAGTTTAATAATTTACTGCTAAAAAATTATTTTATATTCATTAGCATCTTTCCTCTAAACTTCTGTTTTTCCATACAATTATACACATTTTTCAATCTGGGGCCAAATTAGGACATTATCATTTTTTTGATGTTGCAAAATATTTGACATATTCATTTTCAGAATTCCTTATTTTTTTCTTCATTTGCCATTAAGCAGAATAGAAGCAGCACAGTGTAGGGATACTTCTTTCACTTTCATTTTCTCCTTCTTTTTGCACTTAATTTTTTCCTCCATCTGTGTATCTTTCCAACTTACTCAGCTTCTTCAAATAAAAATAATAACATCAATCTAAAAAATACCTAAAGGGAAAAGAAAGTCAAGGAGGAAAAAGAATTACAAAAAAGATAGGTTTCTAAAGCATTTTCATCTGCATATAATTGATTTTTAAGAAGTTCTAATTTTTAACATTTTCCTAAACCATTTATAACTGAGCTTCCAAAGAGAACAGTTTTTACTGTCATGCTGTGAGTTTGCCTATTTATCCTTCCTGCACAGTATGTTTTCGAACTACCAGCAAATTTCTGCCATATATGGGAAAAAAGCATTTAGGGATATGTTCCTACAATAGCTTTGCACAACACATGGGTCCATGATCACCTGAAGCTGTAGGACTTCAGCTTCTGAGAGGTTAAGAGGTAGTGTATTCTACTGAGCAGCAGTCAAAGGGCGGCAGCCAGCTTGCCTGTCAGCAAGCTCACATAAAGTAGTGAAGGCCAACTTACCTACTGCCTGCAAGCAATAGAAACTGTACAGCTGGGGAACACAACTAGCCCCTAGGAGTGAAATTTTGCTTCCTCAACTGCCACTTATGAGCCTAAGTACTCCAAAGTACACGGAAGTTGAACAGCTGCAGTTTAGCTCTTTTGTATGAACAGAAATCATTATTAGGAGGATGTCTATCTCCCAAACTCTGGGAAGAAAAAAAAAAAAGTTCCATTCCTAACTGGATTGTCTACTGTCTATACAAAACACATAATATGCAGTTGTATCATTCCTTAATTTATATACCTTGAATCTTCACACACCATGCACATCTCAAACTGTGCCTACATTACGGAGCAGCACTGCAGATGTGCTGCCTGAAAAATTTACTGCAGGACTTAACAGCGTTAACAGAAAATTTGTCTGCCTGGATTTCAGTTAGGCCATGTCTGCTTCTGCAAATGTTATTACTAGAACGTGTTAGATTATGCAACCAAGTCCATTATAATTACATTGAAGAATAACAGCACTGTGCAATTTTAAAGCTGACAGCATTTCAAAAGCATCCATAATATAAATTTCTAGACGTAATCCATCTGATTTCCTGTCTTTGAAATACAATTTTCTTCTTTTTTGAAGGTGAAAAACCTATTTTCATTTTAAAAGTTCAAAACGGAGTTAGACTGCATTTTTAATGTAATTTGTTTTGTTAGTATAATTAAATCAATGACTAAATTTCAATAAATGCATTAACAATGCAAAATAAGAGATTCATTAACATTTTAATCCCCAATTATGTTCTCTCAGCCACAAATTTCTTTCCCCATCTAAGGTATCTATGAGGAAAACATATGCACTTGCATTTCAAAACACCTTGAGGGCAGGCATAAGTACTAGGGAGCCTACTGACAAAAGCAGAACCTCTCTGTACAACCAATTATTTTGAGATCTTGTTTATAAAGTGACTCCTATTCTACCACATTAATTATTTGTTAATTCTATTCTGCTTTGAGCCCCCTCCCCACTCCCACCTTTTTGAATTCTGGTCATCATGGGCCAAAACTTTGCTCATAAGAGGAGGCCTCCACATGGAGGATGAGGAAATACAACTTTCAATCGCAACAACTTTCAAAGAGTTTCAGAGATATCTGTGTGGGTGATTCTTGCTTTCAGTATTAGTGAGCTGAGCATTTTAACATCGCCTTATGTATCGCAATTTGCAAGAAGCATTCTGAATTTCCAGTAGCAGGTTTGGTACAGCCTACTAGAATCCTCAAACTAAAAACACATATAACTTTTTCACAGAAAAACATCTAAAAGGATCAACTGTACTTATCCAAGAACTTCAGAAATCAAAAAGAAGTGTGAAGTTTTTTTATTTTCTGAAGTCTCATGTTGTCCAGGCATTATTTGTAAGTTGGAAATGGACAGCATATGCAATATGGAGAAGTCATTCTTTTACAGAGAACACACTGAAACTTTCTCTCAACTATCCCATATTAAGTTCATCCTCAAGATCCTTCTAGGAAAACACAGTACATGTTATTCTATTGAATGCACTGGATCTGTTAATATTGAGTTTTTAATTATGTGTCACCTTAATTAAAAGAAAATCTTCACTATTTGTAACTAGTGCTAACATTAAAGTCCTCTTTTAAGTTATGAAGCTCTATAGGAGAGATAGTTTCTATTGGCAAATCACTAATTCTCAAAGCACTTCATACAAAATTTTACATCAATTTTTATGTTATATTGGATTGCTTTATGATTTCTTTTGCCATCTACAAACTGCTGCAATAAGGATGAAAGAGTTCGTTAGGATCATTCGGCATCACAACAGAGCATTTCCATGATGTATCAGTGTATTGATCTCAAAAAGGTCTCTTTTTGAAAACACCACCGAAGAAAAATATGTATATTACCTTTTATAGAGTATTAGTGAAATTAAAATGTCTCTCCAGTAATTTCCAAAATTTTTCTTATCCTGACTTTAAAATGACCAAAGAATATTTAGATCAAAAGTCCCATGACTGAAACTCCGAAGTACCTGGAGATTTCTGCCCACATTCCCAGTTCTGCACTTCTGTGCTGCTTTAAGTGGTTCAAAAGACTACAAAGAGGCGAGCATGCTAAGGATCTCCTTTTATGATTTATTTATGAAATATCATAATATATAAATTACTATAAAGTTTCCTTTTAATAATTTATTATGAAATATTATATGAATCTAGATATAATATTATATTTATAATTGTATTATTATAGTGATTATATAATGTTTATTACATAAGAACTATTATGTTACATTAAACATCAACTATTTTTGAAAGTTTTAAGTATCACAAGGTTGGAAAAGACCTTTGAGATCACTGAGACCAATCTATATCAATAAATAAATACAGATAGCATATTTCAATCTTTAGAGTACTTGCATCATGCTTAAAGTTTGCATTCAGTTAACGCAGAAATCTAGTTTCCATTATAGGGAGTTTTATTCTGCCTCTCTTTCAGTAGTCTGTACACTTCCACACATACTTCGAAATATGCAGATCAAGCATTCTCTCTCTTTTTTCTCTCCCCACCCGTGCCATAAAACTCCAGCTTATCACCATTACCATTTGTATTTTGGTGAGATACAGAGACTGCAATCATCAACAATGTTCTTGCTGTGCTAGTCACTGTGCAACCACGGAGGAATATTTTACATAAGGACTAGAAAGAATCAAACTCAGAATAACTTCTATGAAGTAATCTTTCGTGAATTTTTACAGCTCTTTTTACAGTCAGAAGAGGTGAAACATCTGAAAGTTTTCAGTTCACCTTGATTCAACATTTAGATGAGAGACTCCCACACTTCCACAAATCACATGATTCTCTTCTATGGGGTAAACCTCTAACTTGCTGGTTCTCCAGATGTATCCCACTAGTACAAAAAAAGCAGAGGGCAGTGAAATAAGTAAACAAACCTGTGAGAAGTGCTACCCTGAGGAAAGAATGGAGTATTCCCTGTGATAACATAAGGTATCCTGACAGCTCCTAGTTTCTTAGTAAGTCACAGAGCTACTTAAGTTCTTGTTCTCCTATTTCCATGCAAGACGTTATTACTTACAATTCTACAGCGTAAAAATCAGGAAATTTACTATTCTTCTTGTTGGAAAGTATATTTCCAAGTACTTAATCATTTGTTTAAAAATATTTTGAAGGCAACAAGGCTTATGAGTAAATGTATACTCTAGAACTGAGCCTTATTTTAATAAATAAAAAGAAGAGGCCTTCTTTATAAAAACTGGAATACTGAATGCAAGCATCTACATATTCTCACTTCAAATTACCTTCCTATACAAAGCTATTTACAGGCTTTGGTCTAAGTGCATTCACAAATCAAGCACATTACAATTGCAATATTTTATGCAGTATTAGTAATCCTATACATGGCCTCACCACTTGTTTACATTAAAGGTAAATGTTCTCTTAATTTGCGACATACTATAGAGTACTGGATTAAAACCATGTCCAATTTCCATCTATCTACAACCCACTCCAATTCATCTTTCAAATTTCTAACAGCTACTACAATAGATTATGTGTTATATCATGTTCCTAACATCTTATCACTTTCAGCTGTAGAATTGAGCATTACTATCAATATTTTACTTTTTAATTCAATTGTATAATTTGAGTTTCATAGTCTGTACCCTTTGTTTTACCTCTGAAAGCAAAAGGTATAAAAGGGATTTTAAGAAGGGATTCAAGTATTTAGTTTTCGAGAGAGTACTAAAATTTATCACCTTAAGTCATGTGAAACTTAAAAATCTATATATCTCTCACCACGTATCAGAGTACTAATAGTGGCAGCAAGAAAAATTAAAAACCACTCAAACCACCACAGAACATTTCATATAAAACTAGGTGTGATGTAATGTCAAATATCTTATCTAGTATGTTTTCCATGTTGGCAAGTAACTTCAGTGGCACCAAAATCCAAAGAACTTCCAACACAGAACCTGACACACTAACAAATGCAAGGACTGCAAAAGACATTGTTTTCTTCAAAGTCATATACATAGTGCATTATTATTGTGATGTGTCTTTTGTCTTTTTTAGACCAAGTATGAAGTTTGTAGTATCTAGAGAGCAGAACTGATAGGAAAAAAAATCACACTGTGGTTTACGGGTTTGCCAGTACCGGCCCTACATACTTGTTCTATTCTTGAAGTTTTCTGTTTTATTTGAAATTAATTTTTAGAAGTTACAGTTCAATTATTCTCACAGGAACTATACTGCAACACAATTCTTGTGACTATCAAAGACTACACACTGAAATTAATTTTGTAGAGTTCAGTGGTGGCTATCCAGCAGAAATCTTTGCTTAACAACATTGCTTCATTTCCTGCTGAGGAATTTGTTCTCTTTGTGCCTATTTAACATTAGGTACTAGAAGTAGAACAGGTGGAGAACTTCTGAAAAATAGGCTGTTTAGCTGAAAGAAGAGCATTTGACAAAACCAGATTATGTTGTAATTTAATTTCAAAAGAAATCTAGAAAATAATGTTCTGACAAGATGCAAACATAAAAATGTTTCACCTTTTCATTGTCAAATAATTCGTTCAATGTCTCCAGTTCGTGTAACAGCATAATAAGTCGAAAAATTTCAACAAGCATCAGTTTGACTTTGTAAAGAAGATATATTTTAATTAACCTATCTTAAAAATATCCAGATTTTCCTAGCAACAAATTTGAAAATGTATGGGCTTGTTCACTGAGGGGACCAACAAATAAAAAAAAATCCAGTGTCTTCAAGTCTTCGCAAAATTTCTCTTCTCTGTATATATTTAACCTGTTCTGCAGATACTAAGGTTAAAGAAATTATGTTAGTACAGAATTTAAGCAGTGGCTTGAGAAGCAAATATAAGAAAAGAATGGAAATGTCAGACAATTCAAGGAAAATCCACTTACGTGAGAAATCATTTAGAAGCGAAAACTCAAAGTGAGTTGCGCAAGACTTAAGTATCATACGTCACTATAGCCTAGGTTTTATTGTTTGAAGGCAGAACCACCTTAATTTCTGGCAAGTACCTCTGCTCTAGTCTCTCCAAATGCTGTCTCCATATCACAAAGAAACAGAATTCTCAGGGCAGATGAGGAGCAG
Organism: Tapera naevia; assembly: GCA_033556795.1. Classification (NCBI taxonomy): domain Eukaryota; kingdom Metazoa; phylum Chordata; class Aves; order Cuculiformes; family Neomorphidae; genus Tapera; species Tapera naevia. The sequence continues at coordinate 5,897,802 of JAUMJJ010000172.1, read as the reverse complement.
CTCTATGCCCAGGTATCAGTCACATCACTGGGAATAGGGATGGACTGAGGCTAGGCTGGGACACTGGTCTTCAGGACTGTGGGGACTTGGAGACCAGCAGCACTGTATTGTCACTGGGACAGGGACTGATGGCCCCAGGGGGGCTGACATGGGGTCTTGGCCCCTGAGTGAGTGCGGAGAGGTCCTAGAGAGTGGGCAGGGACAGTCACTGCTCTTCGTGCCCTCAGGGACATGAAAACTCCTGTAAAGGAAGCAGAACTACAAGATAGTTTAGCTTTGAGAATGCATTACATTATTTATAAATATATTAAGTGCCTACAATATCACCAGATGCTTTTTTATATTTTTCTGTTGCTTTTAGACTGTTTGGTTTTCCTTCACTGCAGAGCCAGCTGGACATCAGTTCCATTTTCTGCCTCTGTCTTAGTTCTGCCACTGGCCTTTTTTTGGTCTTTCCCCTTGCAAATCCCCCCTTACAAGCTCAGATAAAAAGCTGCATGGAGGAAGCCACTGGCTGTGGACAAGATGTTAATTCAGTGTCACATGTTATTTACAAGCAGCATTGTACGCAGAACAGTACTATGTCATCCTACATTTCTTTCAGAGAAACAGAGTAAAAGATAGAGAGGGAAGAAAATCCTGAGAGATTGCCCAGTCCATTTCCGCATCCCAAGCTGGAATCAGAGACACTCAAACCACCTTAGATATGTAATTTCTTTCCCTAATGTTTTGGGTTTTTTCCCCTCTTTCTCATCAATTATACATTCATCTCCATAATCAAGGCTTCTAGGTGTAAAATATCCTACATCTTAGCTTTGCAGGCCAGAGATCATTAATCAAGTACTTAACGAAAGAAGACAGGGATATTGTCTGTCCATATGTTTCCACTCTGCTTTTGGGTAAAGTGCCTATGTGCTGCACCATATACAGAAAGATTGCAACCTGTAGACACAGGAGTATAAAGAAAACTGGAAGTTCAAAAACAGATGTGAAATTATACAAGCTTTCAATAGCAAAAAGAAAATCTTTTGCTGATAGTTTTTGGATTCACCAAAAGCAAATAAAATCCTTAAATCTGTTGACTATTGTCTGTATCTCTAAATAACCAACCTGAAACACAGACACACAGCTGTGTTCATAACATGTGAGGTGCTCAAGAGAGCAGAAGATATTCCACCAGCTGTCTTTGATACAAAAAGCGTGGCACAAAATAACCAAGTAGTCTTCCAGAGGAATTTTGAGCCACTTGAGTATCAATCATCTAAAGGGAGATTTTTATTTCTTCTAAAATTTCAGTCTTAAAGAGAAAGAGCACAGTGGAAACCAGAAAAGACACCTTGGAAGACTATTCAAAATGCTCCTGAAGACCTAATAGTGGTAGATTCAGAGTTTGCTAAAGACCAGTGTATTTGCAGAGTGGAAAGTTGCCAAGGTGTTCGTGACTCACTTCATCATGGCAGATGACAACGGCTTACATGAGCCAAGCTACACACCTGTTTAAATGCCTGTAGAATCACAGCTTCAAAATTATGAAAATGCAACTAAACATCAGCAAAACTGAATTTATTTTGCCGATAATTAACTTGACATTTCTTTCACCATAGAAGGAAGAATGCCAGTTTTGCAGTAAAGGCAGCTGTCTCAGCCACTTGGATTTATCATTAAACAGAATACAGGTTTCCCATGGGATCTCTGCGTATGATTCATAAATCATATAAAAAAGACAGCTGCAATTCTCTCTCATTAAATTGATATATATTCCTTCTTTATAACCTCTTTTGTTTAACGTCTAAGGAAAGCCAGATTGAAGTTAGGCAGTTCATATAGCAGGACACAACCTATGCTAAATTTTTGTTGCCTATCTTCCCCAATTTTATGCTTCTCTGATGGATGACAATTACACGGTATTGCTTGTGTAGTGTGTAGAAGAGTGGATTTCTAGTCTATGATATGATCTCCTATATGACAGGAAAAGGCAAATAATGAAAGTAATACTATCTGATTTACTGTGGAGAAGCCTCTCAAGTAATTTTCTCTACATAATTCTTATGCACTAGTGGAATGTTCTCTGGCTTCTGAACACTAGAATATGCTTTATATTTTATTTTAAGTATAATTCATTCAGAGAGTAGTTATTTAATCTTTGTATAGATTCGTAAACATTAAAACATAACGGAACTCCTATGCATTTTTCACTCTTTTATCATGACATTTTATGTTATTGCTCTAAATTCTGCAAAGACTTGCACACTGCCAAAATACTAAATTGGGTCTTCATTATTTCTATATCTATCTGATCTTAGTGGGATATAGCTAAATCCATGAGTGCAAATATAAACATATTCTCAAAAACTTCAAATAAAAAACAAGTCAGAAAAGGAAAGTATCTGGGGACATCATTCACATGCAGCCCTCAGACACGGGCTACTGCTGTCTATAATCCAAAGCCCATTTTGGGGCAGTTATAGCTGTGTGACCTCTGCTCAGTCTGCTAAGAAAACTGCTGAAATCACTGAAAGGAAGTGAACAAAAAGCCATGTGAGGAAAGAAGCATAAAACCACAGGAAAAAGTGTAAGTATGGATAGGGGGATAATCAGCAGCATGAGGACTCAAGAGGAAAAATACTGACATTAAAAGGTTTAAAATGCTGAAAAAATGCGAAACCAGAAGAAGGCAACTCAGCAACATCAAGGACCAGCTCAATCTAAGGAGCAAGGATGGTTGACCCCTCTTCACCTGACTTAAAACTGCCTGAGCAGCAGACGGCTTAGCAGATGTCTCATCAGACTGGTGAGCATATAATGCTCAGTCTGGTAACATTAACCCTTACCTACTAGCTCACTAGTCTTAGCTATTCTCAGTGTGCTTAACAATAAACAATTCCTCTACACTGCACAGCTGTGTAAATTCTGGGCTTCATGCTTACCGTAAAAGAACAAAAGGACTGAAAGTAGCAAAAGTGAATTGGAGAGTTACATATGCAAATCTCTTTTTTCTTAAAAAAAAAAAAAAAAAAGCAGCTCCTTAGAATTAGGAAAAAGACAAGGTGAATTATGGTTGCAGTACAGTAAGTTTGTTGTGTCCTGAAGGCATTTTCGTATACAACATACTGCCAGGAGCCTTTATATCCACATCGAAGTTATTATTATGAAATATGCTGTCTCCGGAGTCATTATGCTAGAACACATTCCATATAGAATCTATGCATTGAAAATTTTGTCTGCAAAAATTATGTGAACACAAACTTGACATAGAAAAGGGTAAGAAGAAATAGCCTTTTCATAGGAGAAAAAAGAAAAAACACAGTTGCAATCAAACTCAAAAGGTGGCCCACAAAGTACTGAGTGGAAGTTTTGCAATCAGCTTCAGTGGTAATGTCTATTCGCCCTTAATAAACTCCAATTTAAGAAGACAAATTATATACATCAGCAATATCCATCCTGTAACCTTGTTTTGCCACAGTGTAAACCACAGAATGCAATCAGCAGAAAAGGTCCAAACTCTCAAATACTATGTGAAATCAAGTTTTACTTAACTTGTTAAAACAAGAAAGGTAACAAATTATTAGTAGCGATTAACAAAAATTTAACAACAGTAATTAAGAAAGATACATCACCAATTGCCCTATCATCGTTATCCAGATCCACAGCTGCAGGGGAGCACCCACCCGCAGTGAGGCTTTCTGGAGACCCTTCCCCTGACAACTGGGAGGTCTTAGGCAGCGCATCCATGGCTCACCTATTTTGTTTTAGGCCGGGAGATCAGGCCCTGTCACTTCGTTCTTGAAATTAATTTGCTGAATACAAAGGGCAATACAAGCTTCTGCACAATCTCTAAATTGCAAGTAACATACAAATTCAGAAACCACATTTTTTTTCTCTCCTAATACTCAAACATATATATCTCTTTACTCAGAGAACTAAAACCAGGTTTCATCTAAATGAGAGAACTGTTGGCATATCTAAGTAATATACATTGTGAACAAGGGTTGTAAAGCTGGCCATATGTAAGTATCTAGTATTTGTAAATTACCTGCATCTCAACACTGTCTCTGGCAGAGCTGGCACTTCCAAGCAGTTTTCATGTGCTAAAATATTCAGGTTAATACAGTGAGAGAAAAGAATATCTGGGCTTAAAATTGACATTGGCCCATTCACAGCACCACTGCAAATGTTTACACTCCCAGAATCTTATACACATACAAACAAATTAAATTAAAGCACTGCAAACTGCTCTCTGTGCAGCTGCTTGAATTGCTGCAGATTTTCTGAAAAAAAGAAGTCCAATATACACAAGAAGTGCTGGGGAAATGTAGACCAGATGTAAGGGGAGGGGTACATATTGTGTAGGTCTGGAGTTGCGAAGATGTGAAATACACTATACACCCACAGTGAAATACACTACACATCCATTATGTTAATTAGTTAAATACAATTAGAAATGGGGCCAAACACAGGAATACTATACAAAAAAGAGCAAATTACTTCCTCACTTTTAAAAAAGAAAAGAAATTGTAGTCACTTTACCTCTAAATACGAAGGAGTCAGTAGTATCATTGACTCTGGCTCTTGCAATAAACTATCAAGCTGTTACAAAATAATTAAAATAGTGCTCATAGTCAAAGATGTTTGTTTTCCGACTTCCTATCACAGAGTACTCTATCATTAGAAATAGCAAAAACAGTAAATCAAAAATATTAACCACTTTTGAGGGTTTGACAAAATGGTAGCAACTTCAAGTTTCTAACGCAAAAAAAACACATATGTCCCCCAGCTGGGTCTGCATCAATTGTTAGTGCTGTACTATCATGAAAGTATTTTCAGACTTTTTACATTATGGATTCATTTTTCTGGGGATGACAGCGCTGTTCTGGAGAGAAATTTCTAGCATGTACCTAAGTGTTTTTCTAAGTAAAGATGAACTAATACAGATGTTCAGGTTATATAAATTAAACATGACAGAAAACCTTTGAGTTCATTTGGGGACACTAAATAATAACTGCCACTAACCTGAATGCTCAAAAACATGGGAAAAACTCACAGAAGAACCACAAATTTCAAGCTGGTAAACTGGAAGTTACTCTTTAACAGAGCTAGAACTGGAAAACATTTTCTTCCCTGAAATATACTATATTCTGATCAACTGTGATCTACTCTTTAGATATGAAGTACCACAGTCAAGCAACTGAGGGAGGAAGCACATAAATATTACACATTACGTGCCTTCTTAAAACTGGTATGTTACTTTTCAGTATCACTACACATGACAGCTGTCCCATTTCAAGATGCCTCAAATTAAAGACCTCTGGAAATGCAGATGGCTGCTTTTGCTGCCATTGCTGAATGGTACAGTGTGGGGGAGCTGGGCGAGTGCTATTTCTCACAGAAACAGAAACTCTCCCTTCCACATCCTTCCTCCAGGAGGAAAAGAGAAGTAGGAGAGCCTGGTCCTAGCCCTTCCCATGATTGAAGAATCCAAAAGCCTAACCTCATTCTTCACCTCAGTGACAGACACTTGGGGTTTCCTGTGTGGCAGAGGTGCCTAGAGCCATTCCCAAACAGGTGGGTCTTTTCCTGGGAGCTGATTTCTGACCTCTGCAAGTTAGAGACAGATAGTGGGACTGTAGAAGCTAAGTTTTAGGAAGAGTAATAGAGTATCTAAATTGTATGAAAGATAACCCCAAATCAAATTTGCACCTAATGCAAGAGAGGCATAACTAAATTTAGTGAAACTTGTATTAATTCACATCATCCTAGAATACGGCTCTTTGTAAATACAATAAAGACGAACAGACTAATTTCCAAAGCTCTCCATCTTTATTCAGTTGCTATCAAGTTTCTGCAACTGTTTTCAAAATGATGCACTGCTTACCTTTTAATTAGTAATAAAATTTATTTTATTAGTTTCCATTCAGTCATTTTTTAAATGAGTAAAACAGAAGTAAGATTCTTGTTAAACAGAATGGTAAGGAGATTTAGTGCACATTATCAGACCCTACTTCCCAGCCCACCAGATAACCCCGAATCTCCTATCAAGCCAAAATTTTCAAGGTGAAACTGGTGGAGTTTCAAAGACCCTTCACAGATAGGTCCCTCCCATCTGTTACCAGTCTGCTCTCCAACTACATATCTAACCCCTCTTCATTTGCAAGCCTGAAGGCATTTTAGCTGTGAGAGTATTTGGTAAGTCTTCAAGAAACCAGCTGGGAAACCAGAAACGGAACACATTAATTCCCAGCACATTTACATACACAGTGGATCTAAATGTAGAAGAGTCAAAGGCTTTTGACAGTCCACCTTGCCCCAACTCAAAGCCTTAGGCAAATGGTATTTTATTGTAATATATAAAGAGACCATTACGGAGAAGAGTGGTTGTAACATGAAAAAAATTTTCTTCTTCAAAAACTATGGAGTGACACTTAACTTTGCCACATCATCCAAAAGGAGTGAGAGGAACACAAAGCCAGATGGAAACTCCTCCCTTTCAGTGGGAAAGAGAAGCTCTATCTCAATGTGGACAGGAAATCAAAGAAACTATGTCCAAGCTTTCTTTTTCACTTGGCTCTGAAGATAGTGATATGGGGTGCCCAGAGAAGAAACTAACAGAACTGGCACACTCTCTAGTTTGCTTGTCTCTACATTGTAAGTTTTTAGACATAGAATCGGTCGTCACTGGCCTCCATACTCACAGCACTAGATGGAGAAAAACACAAATATATCAGTTATACTAAACGCAGTGCCAGTTTTCAAGGTATTGCACCAGTAGCAAGAATGCTGGAAGGAGGCAAAAGGCTGCAAGGGGACACAGCTCGGACAGCTGACCCAAACTGGTGAAAGGGATATTCCGTACAAAACACATCATACCCGGCAGTAAAGTTAGACTAGTGGAAGAAGAAGAGGGTAGATGAGTTGGCTTTAAACGGCAACCATCGATCAGAGAATGGCTGGGCATCACTGTGCTTGTGGGAGGAGGTGATACATTGCCTTTCCATCACTTGTTGTTTTTCCTCTCTCTCCTTCACTTCATAAATTGTCTTTATCTCAGCTAATGAGTTTTCCAAGATTTTTTCTTCCTTGTCTGTTCCCTGTCCTGTCATGTTGGAGCAATAGTGGGGTGGGCTAAGGGATGCTGGCCAGGGTCAACGCACCACAAATACCTTTCTAAAACATTGTCCTTGCTTCAGGAATATAAATATTTCTTGGAAAATATATTCAAGGTGCTACCACAAAGAACTCACTGCAGTACTAATTTTCACCTCTCACTCTCATCACATGGAAGAGAAACACATGAACATTAACAATGGGATAAAAATTTTAGTGTCTTATTTGCTTCCAGCTATCAACATGTTTTCCTAACATTTTAAAATAATTTCAGAACTATAAGATCTATGTCTTCATATAAAAAGTATTAAACAGCTGATTCCCATTTAAAACTTTCAAAAAAATTAATGGTGCCTCAAGAATATTATATCAAGGAAAAAATTACATCACAGTGGCAAAGAAAAAAATCAGCACTAATTACTGCCTAGTGTTCCATAGGCAACAGCTTCATTAAATACTTTAGTAAGTAAGAATCTGCTTGTTTACAGGAAATAACTTGTTCTCGTATTAGGATTTTTTTTAATTAGAAACTGGCACAGGCAATTCACATGGAGTCAAAAATTTATACAAATCATTTTCTCTTGACCAAATGGATCAGTAAAAAATATTTAAGCACATGATTTATTGTGATTGGTTTACTACATAGCCATCGTTCATAGCATAAATATCTACCATGATCTAGAGTCGTGCTCGTGCTTGTTAAACATATTTGTATAACAGTAAATATGGTTAAATTCTACAATCAATTTGCTGCAAATTAAAGTGGAAGCTTTTGTAATAACTCTATATTCTTGCTTTGCTCTAAGATTTTCCTTTCTCAAGGTAGCAAAATTTCTGCCCAAAAGCTACCTGCTCTTCCAAGTTCCTCAAGTACGAGCTCAAAGAATTTTCCAGATTATAGACTGTAAAATAGATGAAGATTACATTGCAATAATCTATCAGAAAAAGTCCAACTATCCCAGAATAAACTAGTTTCATCGAATCACAGAATAGTTTGGGTTGGAAGGCATCTTAAAGATCATCTAGTTCCAACCCCCCCTTCCACAGGTAGGGACACCTTCCACTAGATCAGGTTCCTCAAAGCCTCATCCAACCTGGTCTTGAACACCTCCAAGGATGGGGCATCCACGACTTCTCTGGGCAACCTTTCTCAGTGCCTCACCACCTTCACAGTAAAAAATTTCTTCCTAATACTTAATCTACACCTACCCCCTTACAGCTTAAAACCATTACCCCTTGTCCTATCACTGCACTCTTTTATAAAGAGCCCTTCCCCAGCTTTCCTGGAGGCCCCCTTTAAGTACTGGAAGGCTGCTACTAGGTCTCCCTGAGCTTTCACTTCTCTAGCCTAAACAAATCCAGCTCTCTCAGCCTGTCCTTGTATGGAAGGTGTCCAGTCCTCTGATTATCTTTGTGGTCTTCCCATTTTTGCAACAAAAATATGTATTTTCCCTGATTTTTTTTTTTAAAGTCTAAATTTACAATAGAAAGATGCAGAATTAGCAAGAAAGTGGAAATAGTGAAGAGAGTCACAAGCTTTTACTTTCTTTAAACAAAATTCAAGTAATTTTAGTGTATTTACTCACTTTTAACTTGCACTCTGCCCTGAAAACCTAAATCTCTTGCTGCAATATTTCTTTATGCAAAGAAATAAATACAAGCTTCTTTCTTGAACTTTTAATGGGATTTGTGTCATGTTGAGTTTTGCTTTGCTGCTGTTTCTTTTTTTTCCCTAATCCAAAATCAACCATTGGTTGCTGAAAAAAAAACATTGTTTTCAGCCATATAATTCTACAACAAGGAAAGACTATGACAAAGTTTTCAATAAGCTTTGTCTGTACCAGAAATACATCAATGCCGCTTAGCCAAATGTAAGTCAACTCTTTGACAAGACTATGCTATCAGTTTCAATACATAAAGCAATATTCTCTAAAAATTCTTTGTCTAAATGCATCTCACTCATAGTCATACTTGCCATATTTTTTAATACCTTCTATTTATAGGACTCACGGCAAGTATAGAAAAGTGCTAGACAAAAATGAGAAAATCTTAACTTTACCATAAACAACATTTTTTTTAAGTTATCTTTAAAAGTGCAGCTCAGACCCCATTCCAGCTTTGGCCATTTCCATGTCAGCTGCCCACCATTACATATCAGCATACTCAGACGCAGAGGCACTGGAATGACTGACAGGAGACAGTACTTTGAAAAACATTGATTCAAGAAAGCAGGGAGCCACAAGGTAGGATGGGAAAAAAGTATTGTGTCCAGTTCTGGGCCCCTCAGTATGGGAAAGATGTTGGGATACTGGAGTGTGTTCAGAGGAGGGCAACGAAGATGGTGAGGGGGCTGGAGCACAAGCCCTATGAGGAGCAACTGAGGGAATTGGGGCTGTTTAGCCTGGAGAAGAGGAGGCTCAGGGGAGACCTCATTGCTCTCTACAACTACCTAAAAGGAGGTTGTAGTCAGGCAGGGGTTGGTCTCTTCTCTCAGGTGACCAGTGGTAGAACCAGAGGGCATGGACTTAAGCTTCGTCAGGGAAAGTTTAGACTTGATGTGAGGAAAAAATTCTTCACTGAAAGGGTGATTGGCCATTGGAATGGGCTGCCCAGGAAGGTGGTGGAGTCACCTACCCTGGAGGTGTTTAAAGGGAGACTGGATGAGGCACTGAGTGCCATGGTCTAGATGATGGTTGGTGTTAGTGTTAGGTTATAGGTTGGACTTGATGATCTCAGAGGTCCTTTCCAACCTTATGATACTGTGATACTGTGATACTGTGAAAAGTGCTGAAAAGATACTTGATAAATATTTAGGTTTTCATAATTCATGATGCTTGAAAAGATAACTACTAATCTTTTTGTTACTAGCTAAATGTCTGCAAAGACAATAATGAGTAGGACAAAACCTTCCTTAAATCTATCTCCAGTTTGCCATCATGCAGGTTTTTTTTAAAGGCTGTCTGAAAAAAAGATTTAGTGCCCTGACAGTCTTACTATAAACTCAGTGTTTATGAATCAGGCAAGATCTATAGAACAGGGAAAACAGCTTTAATATCTTAAACTACTGCGTCTACATCTGCCATAATTCATACACTTCTGTGTAGCTGTTTTTCAGCCTGAAATTAGAAGAATTTCCAAACCCTCTTCACCTTGACTGACTTGTTATCAAAGTTAGTAGCAAATTTCTGATTGTTTTGAGCAGTTATGGGCTTAACTCCATGCAAATTGCTGAAAGATCCATTCTGCTTTCTAAAAGTATTTATTTATGAGAACTGTACTGTAAATAAAATACCTGATGCAAATCAAAGAATTTATTGTAGATAAAATACCTGATGCAAATCAAAGAGTTTAATTTGACATGTAAGTCATCATTGCTATGAACATAAATCATTCTGGGGTTCCTTAGGTATTTAATCCTTTACTTTGATTTTAATGCTAGATCTTTCTTCCTAGTGAAATCAATAGGAATTTTGGCCAAGACATTGTTTCAATTATATCAATTAAAGCTTAGACAGTCAACATATATGTCGCAAAATCCTTCTAAAACATAGTTGTTACAACTAAAGATCTTAGCTTAAGAACAATAAAATCACAATGAGAAACAGGAATGCTCAGGTAATAGCATTTAATTAATAGCATTAATTAAACAGAAAACCATAACTTTCTAAGAGTAGGAATCATTGCATGTGAGTATACACACATTCAGAAAAAAAAAAAGGTGCTTTACAAATTCAGCTATAATCCATATAGACAATCCAGGATAACATTGTGGGCATTTAGTTTCTCTGTATAATTATTTAACTTCTCTTACTGTAAATTTAAACTTTTAAAAATAAATTCAGTTGAGATATTATTTGGGTTTTGTCACATTCTAGTCAAAGACTGGTTAAGTTCACATATGCTAAATAAGCAGGCTTTACTTGCTTCCTGCTTCAGCCTTTCCTCACATTCACATTCCCTTTATTCACATTCTGTACATCTCCAAAGTGCTCTGCTTTACTGCTCCAACAGTTTCACAGAAAAAACTGACAAAACATACACTTCACCAATTTATTTGACAACAAATTCTTATCTATGCAGATTCCATGACAAACCAAATCCTAATCCTGAACATCCTTGAACTGAGAGAAAGCTGGGCTGCAACATTCTCTTTGTATAACTTTGAAGGGTTAGCACTGGGAGAAAAAGTGTTTCCTTTATTTAGCTGAATTTACTGGCTTTGCAAGTCTTCTATTCTTAAATTTTGCCTTGTCATAAAAATCTTACTGGCTTAAAACATGCTGCAGCATTTTAATAGCATGAAGAATATAGTCCTTAAGGCACACATCTTGTATCTTAATTGAGAACTCTCCTTTGATCCCTACCAAAACAGTCCATTACCCAGAAGAGTCTGCAATAACACAGTGGGAAATCAAAGCTCAAGTACATCTGGTTGTGCCAGTTCAAGGCCAGAAATGGAATACGTACATACTGCCCAGGCAATCAGGATGCAGAGATGCCATGCTGGCAATGTGCAAGCTGCTTCCCACGTGGAAATTGCTCAGAGTGATCAGCACAGTGTTGTGGCCCCTCTGCTATCCCCCAGTCTGAGGGAAATTCACAGGTACCAACTGAGTATGACACTTCTGCTCACGCTCTTCCACTCTGTTTAGCTCACTCTGGTTGGTACAGGGATTTACTGGAGTACTAGAAGGTTATAAAGTCTGCATATTTTGTGGAGTAAACTGAAATAATAGCTGAATTAACTTACCTCTGAACGCACTCAGCATTCGCTGAGACAAGAAATTCTCCTCAAGGAGAGATTCAGATTTATGTCTTTGATTTTGTTCAGGCAGAATAAGGACTTTACTCTCTATTTCCCAAACAGGTACCCTTACTCCCAGTTTGTTGTTTATTCTGTAATGGCTCTCTATACTTTTTACTTCTGTTGACAGAAACTTTCTCATCAAAACATGAAACTTTATGAAGCAGTTTTAATATAGAAGTTTCATCATGGCTTCTAGCATACAGCCTCAGAACATTCACACCGTAAGGCATAAATATTGACATAAACTTCACCAACTAGCCACTGGAAGTGTGAAAATTCATCATAATTCAGATTCCTCAGCACTGGCAAGATCAATCCTCTGCAAAGACCATTGGATGTTTAACAATAGTTAGAGAGCAAAGCCAGGAAAAAACAATTATTCCTCATGAGGGGAAACTGTTTTGAACCTGAAAGGTGAAAGTGAAATGCAAGAACAGTTTCAAAGAAAAACCATAACAACTGAGTAAGCAAATGGTTTCTATGTCAAAAATCTATTACTATACTAACGGTACTGGTTGTATATTATAATACTTCACTATGATTTCTCAATAAAAATAATTTTTTTTCATGTGTTTTTACTAATTTTAAATACATACAGCATTACATCAAGTGTATTTGCTTACTGAGATGTACATTGGGTATATATAGAACACATTTGGATGCATTTCAATATTTAAGCCATCAAACCATTTACATGATAAAAATATTAAATATAATAAAAGAATGAACAAACTACAAAAATTATTTCCATCAAGCTTTTCTTTAATGTTTTATTGCATTTATTTAAAACCATTTTGATAAGTGAGCTATCATTAATAGCTTAGGTTAGACTTCTAATTCTCTGCTGAGGCAACAAAAATTAGGAGGTTTCAATTAACAGTAGGTATGCCATTGCACTGGAGGTGTGCAGATTCAGAAAGAGACAGCAAGCAAAACAAAGCAGATCCAATACAGAAATAGGTAGTAGCAGGCAGCTGCCTGCGGGGATGCTGAAAGCACTGTTGGGAACACCGACATTAATAAACCTGCTATAAAACCAGAGACAGCAAAGCATAACACAACCAGAGAATATACCAATACAGCCAAACTCTCTCCTCTCCTTCTTCCTGTCTAAACACCTACACTCAGTGAGGGACAGGCAATAATATCTTACCGTCAGCATTTAAAGACAAGACTAAAATGCAATTTTTCTTTCTGGCATCTGGAATGCGTTTCAGATGGCTCACTGATCACCACAATTTATTAGCATATCTAATTAAATGGAAAACTAATATCAGAACCCAGGAGACCCAAGTTACTTACCCACAGTACACTGTTTACCTCTTCTTTAATATATGGTTTGGTACTGACTGAGAGTGAAATAAGAAAATAAATTGACTACCTTATACATCACAATACAGCTTAAAATTGTTTCCTGTTCTCAAAAGCATGGAGGTGGTATTCCACATGAACAAAGTACGAATGGAACAAAGTTTTTCACACTTTGGGGTGGTCAGAGACAGTCTCCATCTTGATGCAATGTATGTCGAAGATGAACAGTAAAGTGTGGTCATCAGCCTGATAAGAACCTATTTGTAAAAATGGAAATCACGTAGTACTGATGATTTTCTGATACACCCAAATCAAGTAAGGAAATTAGGTAAACTGCCAATTAGCCTAAGTAAACACAGTTCCACCCAAAGCTCTGGCTAAGCAGCAATTTCCTCTGGAAAAATATTTAATTTCAAAAACTTGTTCGCAAAATACCTACAGAAATATGGAAGACTTCATTTGTCTTGGTCTGTTATTAAATGCTGACAACCATGTGTTCAAGATCGTGAAACAGAACTCTATAAATCCCTTCTTTACCAAAACGTAAGGTGTAAAATTAGCATGGGGATAATCAGTTTGGTTATTAGCTTTCCAACCTAGCACTCAGGCTATATTTTCACCTGAAAATCTAGAAAATCACATTATTCAATTAAAATGGAGATTCCAATGGAAACTGTCAGTTGCAGTCACTGAAGCTCTTAATAACGAAAGATTGGCAGCTAGAAGCTGAGGTTACTTTTACTATTGTTTGTTGCATAGTCAACAACCAGCAAAATCAACTTTAAACATGCAGTTATTCTGGTAACATAAAAAATAGGAAACAGTCCAACAGAATAACAGCTCTTTTTGTTTGTTTGTTTGCACTCATTTCTGGAGAATATTCTGAACAACGAACACTACAGTATCAAAAGTTTGAAGACAGCTGCCTGCGAAACTAAAAAGATCATTGACACTGAACTATTTATTTACAAAGAACAGAATTCCACAGTTCATAAATACTGTGGGATAGGATTTGTTTGGGATTGATAGGGCTTTGTTTGATAGGGATTGTTTTGTTTTCCTTTGGTTGTATGATACCACAAGCCTGGTGGGCGTGTCAACAAAATCATACAGTAGGCTTTCTGCCTCACTTCCTTCCTTTTGGGTCAGAAACTATTTTTATAAATATGGTATTGTATTTTACACAGCTTCCAGTGTAAAATAATCTTCTGATGGTGACTGTTGAGGAATGCTGAGGTGCTTGATTTACAGCTTGTGTTTTGTAACTCTCAAAGATTCAGGGTAAGATTTAAGTGGACTTAAGCCTACAGTTGGTACTTCACTGTGTCACTCTCTCCAGACAGACCAAGATGTAATTTTAACTACTGAAATGGAATCAGCAAATAAAATTAGCAAATAATATATAGATGAGGGAGCAATAAGAAGAAATTTGGTCTAGCTTGTTCTTTTTATCTGAGCAAGTATTGACCCCTTTTGGAACCAAAAAGCTAATCTACGCAGCTCTGTTCCACCCCTGGAAGAGTACTAAACAACAAACTTGTAGCACTATGATGAAAATCTCATTATGAGAAGCTGACTGCTAGTGAGTCAGGGCAAAAAAGAACAAGCTAAAAGAAAGCCTTAAAACTAATGGTTTCACTGGAAATTAGTTTCACAGTATCGCATTATGTATGAAGTTAGAAAAGGCCATGCTACTTACGAAAAAGTACAAAAGAGCAAAAGATTTGTTATCTATATTATTACAACTCTCATCTGTATTGTAAAAATTATCCAAACCGATGAACTGCTTTTAGTCAGCTGGTGAAAGACAGGTTCTGATGATTATGTAGATTTTTCACAGACTAAAAAAATTAATTAAATGAACCCACTTTCTCTAAAATATCTAAGCATCACTGTCAATTCCACTTCTTCCTTCCCATAGATATTCTAGGCAAAATATTTGGCCCAGCATCAATGTAGCACCAGATGAGTATCAGAAAAGGGCTGTAAAAGAATTCATTTTTATTTCCTCATTCCAGAATAAACCCAGAAACTGGCCCTTCCCAACATACAACTGCTAATTCTGCTAAGTTGCATTTGCTGCGGCAATCTCTGGAGACCACTCTGGCTATTCCTGGAGTATTCATATTCTAGAGGCATTCCTGATTATTTCAGTGCTCCTTTTCACCAATACCCAAGAGCTACATAAATATTCCCTAGGTTGGAAACTGACTCTTTTTTACAGCACTTTTGATTTACAAGACATCTAACTTTTTGACAAAAAACCCCAAGCCTTTACATTTTCCTGATTTTTAAAAATTATTAATTTGCAGAAAAATTATTTTCATTGGAATCATCGCATTTCTAATATATTCTGTATGTCCTTCGATATGATATTTTACAGCATTGCTTCAACCTATATACAGGTTTTATGTTCTATTTTCCCTTCTCATGGATGCATAATAATAATCATCATGTAGTCTTTCTTCGATTAACGGTGTAATTGGTTACTCAGACCTGGCAGAAGACTTAATGTAATTAATGACACTATGAAATATTAGTTTCCAATCACATCAGAATTCTGTGGAAAATTTTGAATTCACATTCTGGAAGCTAAAGTATGTCATTTTGTCTATTCAAACTACAGGCATAGAAAACTATGATATAAAAACAATTAAAAGGAAGAAGTTTTACAGGTTATCTGTCTGCAGGTTATCCTGAATTCTTCTGTATTTTAGTGATTTATTCTATGTAGCAATGCCAGTCTAAAAACTTAAGACTTCTGTACTACCTAATATATATTAAATCCATGTCAGACTCAATGAGTGATTTGCTAACTTCTGAAGTGTGCTGCAACATCCTTATGAATCAATGACACTCCAATACATATTTAGATACATTCTTTAAATGATTTTATGACATCTGCAGAGCATAAGGAATCAATTGCTACTGAAAATCACTGGAAATTAGGCTTGTAGCACAGATTTTCAAACCTATGCATTGCCAAACTAACTCTGTTCATGATCACAGCCACAGAAATTTAATCTTTGCCTACAATCAAACCAATGTTTAATACTCTTTTAACATTCATAATGCTATTTTAAAATAAAATGGGGTTTTTTTTGGCCAGAATAAATGGTGCCTGAGAGTTGAATTAAAAAGTGTGATATAAATATAGCAAGTTATGAAATATAGGATTTACAACTTCATTAGAAATACCTTGGACTTTCAGATTAAGCAAGTTCAAATCAGTTTTACTTATCTAGAGAGAAAACACAAGGATTTATTAATACATGTTTTTACAGATAATTTACAAGCCAGAGGCCAGGAAAATGTAAAATTCAGGACTATACAAACAAGTCTAAAACTATAAAAAAAATGTTATGGAAATTTCTGAAACTTTCTGCAGATAAGCACTTATTTTCAGTAAACATATTTTGGCAATATCTACACAAAAGTACTAAGGACAGTCCTTATCAGTACAGAGCCACTTTGATTAAATGCATGTAAATTTGGAACAGATGACCAACGGCCACCCGTCTTTACTAAAGCCCATGGAAAACTGTGATAACATTTATGTATTATTCTAGACAGAACTAACAGCAATTTAAATCTGAGTAAAAAGCAAGCTTTCTGCTTGTGTAATTCAACAATTCAGGCATGTTTTAATACTAAGCAGATTCATACACACAAGTGGCTCCAGTCTATATGTATTGAAACAACACATGAAGCCCATTTTCAGGTTCTTTTCACTTGTGTGTCAAATTTCAATTGTGAAAGGCAGAGGTAATAGGTTTCAAGAGCAGGGAATTTTCGTGATGAGTATTCCACAACTATATGCCCAAACTCTGCGTTTCCTTCTCATTTAAGCTACAACAGCTGAAACTAAGCATTTAAAAGTTGCAGCTGAAGGACTGCAATCACACTTTATCAAAAAGATGTCTTAGTTTACTTAATACAGACATTTACAATCACAGCAAAACAGTGAAACCTAAATGTTCAACAGTTTTCACAGAAGATGACTATATTAGGTTCCTTCCCCTCTCTGCAACAATACTATTCGCAAGAAAACATCATAAATGTGCTACAGTATATTTAGTACATTCCTTAAATTTGAATATAGAAACTATGTAAATCTTTATAAGCAATTCAGCTTTCTTCTTCTTGATTCAAAATCAAATAACACTGTTCAATAAATTACTTACTGC
This sequence comes from Tapera naevia, assembly GCA_033556795.1. NCBI lineage: Eukaryota > Metazoa > Chordata > Aves > Cuculiformes > Neomorphidae > Tapera > Tapera naevia. The sequence continues at coordinate 5,880,396 of JAUMJJ010000172.1, read as the reverse complement.
AACGTATCACCACTCACACGTGTAACAGTAGTAAGAAAAAAAGTCAGGAATTTCATACATTAGCTATTTTTTATTTTCTTTATCGCTGATATATATTTTGAAATGTACCTAAAAAATTAGGAAAGAAGTGATTTGAACCTGATTTGTAAGCAGAGTTGATGTGATGTATTCCAAACATTTTCAATATACTGTAAATGTAATATCAATTTATTCTGCACTTTTTTTGCAGTGTGCAGTTATCTAATATCATATGTAGATTAATCATAGCATTTTAAAGATAGAGGAGACCTTGGTGATTATAGTCCATATTGCTCTGCCAAAGGTTTGTGCTGTTTCAATGGACAAAGTTGTTAAAATTTCCTGACCTTGCAGGTAAATTCTACAGAAGCAGATTAATGTTTATACTGAGAATGTCATTCACTGCTTCTACCTGGAGAAGCCCACCTAAAATAACATGCTGCATTACTGAGTGTACTGAGAAAACTGAGCTCCTTCTGCAAGGAAGGATTAAGTTCTGCCGTATATTTTCAGAAATTGTCATAATGAAAGAGAATATTTTTTTAAAACCTGATTTCTTTTTAATCTTTCATGGTCACAATTTTAAGAGATGAGTGAAATAAATGCAAATAAGTAATGACTGATCTGTAATAGCAAACCAGCTTATCCACCTGGCATGTTTCATAGACACCTTTGGCTCAGCTGACCAAGATCAGCACAGATTGACTTCCTAGTATTGGAAAGAGAATGATTTTCCTCCAAAAAGGCATGCTTTATAATTTACAGGAAAATTAAAACAGTTACAACCTATGAAAAGCTTATTTAAGAAGAAAATACTTTGGAAAAATATTTTGTTTAAAGCCAAGCTACTAATCAATTGCTTTCAGGGGAGTTCTCTTGAAAGCTACTAGTTGGCAAAAGCTTGCTGTGCTGCCACAATTATACAGATGCACTAACCTTACACATAACTTTGAAAAGAAAGACATTATTTTGAGAGGATCCTGCAGTAAGAAATCTCCTAGGGGGCTGAAAACCTAAAGCAGAGCTAGAGCTGACTACAAAGAAAACAGTAGTGTCTTTCCTGCTGCAGTCAGGAATAAATACTGTTTTAGGACATCAGTTTACGCACATGCACTTCTTCATATTCTATATGGACGTGCAACTCACTATCAGTTTCCCAGTATGTAACTGAAACAGGAAAACCTTGTGGGAAAAATAGTGAAACATTCAAGTACTGAACAAATAACCTACTCTCTGTCTATACTGGCACTGCATAAGAATATAACTGTTTATGGACCACCATGACGAGATCCCAGTAAGAGCATTATGCTCGCTCTCCTGGGAAACTATTTTGTAACTTATAAACAGGAATTTTCTGCTAGTCCACACAGATTTCACCTTTTCTTTGATTTCATCTGTTACAGTTTCAAAATCTTTCAGGAAATTTTTCTCTCCCTTGCCAACACGGGGTTTTCTTTGGGAGCTCAGGAGCTGGGGTGGGCCAAGGTGGTGGTGGTCCATAGCTCCGAATTCCAGTTTGATGGCTGGGCTAGGGGAGGGGGGAGGGGAGAGAGGTCTCTTCCGGGTGGGGGAAGAGACATATTGCTGCAGTGAGGCAGAGCCACTGCTTGAGCAGGCTGGTGGAAGCTTCTGGAAAGGGAGCTCCCTCGGATCATTTTTCAACTCCACGCGACCTGCGCTGTTCTTCAGAGGCAGAGAGAGCAGTCACCACTAGCTGGATTTGCTGCAGATTCCCTGGGGAGGTCCAGCCCCCCTTCCCCCCCCCAACACTTTTCAGATAGAAGGAAGAGGAGAGTCTCTATGCTGCCCAGGGGATGGGTTCCACCCTGTCCCTTGGGGCCACCACTTCTCCACATGAGGTTTTTTTTCTTGGAACCACCGTCTCTCCCGAGTCGTCATTCCGAGCCCAGTAGGATCGCTCGGGGTCACTGTTGTGACCGCTGCCTCCTGAGGTGTGGCATCACCTCTCGCTGTCCTTAAATGTAACTGCACTAAAAGGAGCAGAGATAGAACTTAGTTCGTTTAAAAGTTTTGGTTGTTGTTGTTGGTCTGCTCTGTTGTTTGGAAATATATATATTTGTAGTTAAGAACGATTATCCTTTTCTATGCATTTTCTGATTAAAGTCTATTAATTTCAAAGGCTGTGGTGGGTTTTGGGAAGAGGTCCCCTGCCTAGTCCAGATAGACATCCTAGTTTTCCTTTAAACTGAGACGTCGTCTTACTAATCCTAGTTGTACAACTGCATTTATTCTACAGAATTCTTCTTCCTTATTGTAACTACTCTTCAAATATTTACGGGTTATTTTCATTCTCAGAACTACTGTGTGAAGGCCATACAATTTCTCTTCAAACTATGAGAGATCATGAAATGTTAGCTGCACCACTGTGTCACGGCGCTATGCCAGCACTGTTTCCAAGTGGCTGAATTTCTAGGCAGAAACTCTCATTATTGATCCAATTTTTAATAGTTTAATCAATTACTCAGCACAGTATCAAAATATTCCCCTGCCCTTTCTAAATTTTTACATTTAAAAGTGCTTTTTTGGTGTTTAGGGGATTTTCAGGGGGAATTGTATTCATATCACTCTCACTTGATGTGTAATTTGATATGTAATATTAATGGATTTTTTTTCTGGTTTATAATGGTTGTGTCTCATGCATTTTAATAAACTTTTAATGGCTATAAGGGAACATCTAAGCTGCTTGCAGGAAAAAACAACACAAATGGCACATCAACAGAGATTTGTGGTTCTTTTCACCTCGGCTTCCAGATTGCTGTTACACTAAATGTTGTGACTGATGAGTGAACTCCAGAGAACATCAGCAGAAAAGGCCTTCTACGTCTGAGCTTCACAGAATACTTACTCAAGAATATTTTTTTTCCAAAATGACAGTCCCTGAATAATTTATCTCTGAATACTTTTGTCCCAGGACAGAAGTGCCACATCTGGTTTAACATGATCCATAAACCATCAAGTCAATTCTGTAGCTCATAAATACAGTTATTCTAGGATAATTATTCAAATCCTTTTGTAACTTTAATCCAAGTTACCCATCAAGAGAAAATAAGTAACTGAAATACTCAAATATGCACAGAACATAACAGTACAAAGCTGGAAATTTCTGAGTGAGAAAAGCAGAATCAGCATCACAGTAGCTAATCATTCTTCAAGCAACCTATTCTAACTACAGGAAACAAGCACATATAATGCAAAATTAGGGAGATTCAAATCCATCTTACGAGTAATTGTAAAAACCCCGGAAAACTTAGATATAAGTAAAGGAATACTGAAGAGTTTACTTCAAGTACCACGATTTCAGAAAGGAAACATGCAATCTACTTATTATATAACATTTTAGCTAGAGCACTAACTAGGAAAGGTGAGACTTCAGCATTACTTCTTCCCTTCAGGGTATCATAACCACCTTTAAAACTGACTGAAACACCTAGGCAAGCAGTGACTGTTTTCCCGTTTCCTCCTCTGCCCTTAACGTTCTAAGTGTAAACTTTTCACTTCAGTTATACTGTGCAAAAGGGCTGAGGCCTCTCACCCAACAAGAGAAAGGGCCAGCTATGGGCAAAGATCTTCCTTGGCCTGTGCATCAGTGCATGAACTTCAAGATCCTGAGGACTCAATTATTCCAGAGGAAAGTCACAGCACTGTGTGTAACTTCGAAATGTCAATACTTTTTTTGCACAGAAAAATATCCAGTTTTATGCACAGAAGGAACCAGTGCCTTTACATGCCCTTCACTGTCCTGCTTTCCTGCCTGTTCCCTGTGATGCTGCTATCATTGCTCAAACTCAACATTCATGTGGGTATGTACCTCTTCAATTCCATTTTGTTTCTCTGATTACTTTACATTTTCTCTATTACTTAAGCCCAGAAACAACAAGCTGTGTTCCAAAGCTACATTGCTTTGTTTCAATAAAACAGCTTCCTCGATTACTTGATTAACACACACACAAAAATAAAGGCTTTTGGGGGAGTTCACTATGGTAGGTGTTTTTCTCTGGGTACTGCTTTTGAATAGCCCTGATAACAGAATCACTCCAGCTCTGCAACCAAAGACAAGACTTGGGCTTTCCTCAAGCCACAGGGGATGGTAGGCTGTAGAGAAAAAGCAGCTTTTTGCAGGGAGGTGGGGAGAATGTTGATGTGCAGATGCTGATCTCTGTGGGAATGTGAATTGTGCATGAAAATCTAAAACTGGAACATTGCTGATGGACTGCTGTTTAACCATCGCTGTGTTCCCCTCCTGAGTTTTGTCTGAAAGGAAAGTGGTTTGAAAATAGATTAAGGTGTTAAAAAAGCACCCTCAGTCAGGAGTGGATCCCTTAAGATTTGAGACTTTTTTAAGAACAGTTCAGGAAAGCACAGTTTGGAGAGGACAAAGTTGGGGGTTTACTTTAGATAAATTCGTGCCTTGGGAAGGTTCTTGATGTCATTCTGATTATAGGGGACGTGACAATCTCGTGTTTAAGTCAAATGCAGCTCATATAGGAGTCAGCTTTTTCAACTCTAGTATAAATCTACAACACCTTTGTAATCTTTTTATTGTTGTAACCACAAAGTCTGCTAAGCTGTGGGGTAATGCATGTAGACTGACACCTCTGTAACTGGTGTAAAGTACAGTATTAGCAATATAAAAGCAATATAAATTATCTAAATAATATAAACAAACAGTACAAAGCACAGTACTAGAAGAACAAAGTAAGTGACTTTTGTTTGTAATCTGATGAAAGATTGTAAAGCAACATGCATGGGATTTGTAATAGCAGAAAACATTTCCACTTGGACTGAGCTGCCACCAGTAAATGTCTTTATGCGGGTGTGCGTGCCTTTGTGCAGGTGAAACAGCTCAGCATGCATTTGAGGCACAGAGAAGATTCTAAACTCCCAGGTCTTTGAATGAGGCACATGCACCATTCACCATGCTGAACTGATGAAATGCTTTGTTTCATTTGTGAGTGACTGGTCTCTCAGCACTTCTTTGATTACGAGCCCAAGGTGGTTTTGCTTTGGAGTAAAAATAAGGTTGCATCTTTTGGGGAACTAAACCAATAATTAAAGAGAAGGGTAGCACTGGTCTGGAAACAATGGTCTGCATAGATATGTTGCGTGGCCTGAACAGAAATTAAACCCACTGTTTAAAATTGAATAGCCTTATTAAGATAACTGTTGCAAGCAAGGAAGTTAAATGTTTTTATTCCCTTCTACTGAGAAGGTATAATTTGTGGTTTACGTGAGCCAAAGGCTGAGCTGGTAATCAGTGGGAAAGCTCTGGTAGAGGCCTTGTGAAACTTACTGCTGCTTGTATTTTTTTCATGGAACTGATATATCTAGTACAGTAGTTGTTTTTGTGGAGGTGTAAGAGACAACAGTAGTCCAAAATAGCAACAATTAAATGGAGACAGGTGGGAAACCACAGCAGGGTTTATGGGGCCCTACCGCTTATACAGAAGAGGGCTATCTTCTAAACCATACTGGTAAATGAAATCCTGGAAAAAGCAGCACAAGATACTTGAAGTGAGGCTCCTCCTGGTAGCAGGTATGTTCCAGCCAGTCTGAGCTCTCACTCTATGGTCTGCGCAGAGGCTACAGGCTTGGCATCAGCCCAATGGAAGCCTGGCACAGGGGGCTGGCAGACCAAGAATCAACAGCACAGGAGTGACAGGGTGAGCAACTTGGCGGGGGGGGGGCGCAGTTGTTCACTGATATTCCAGTGTCATTGCAGCCCTCCACAACCTGTGGGTTGCTGAAAGTGTTCTCCTCTTATACTGGGTGTAAATGGGGAGGTTTTGGTTGCAGGAGGTTGTAGGGGTGCATGCAGGGGGACCCCTTGTGGGTGAAGGTGGGGGCAGACCCCAAACTGGCAACAGCCCTCCCCAACAGACACAGCATAGGACACAACTGAGCCAGTGGGGAGAGCCTGGAGCACCTCTGAACCAACCAGAGCTGGTCACACCACCATGGAATCTATTTAAGCACAGGCAGCTCAGGCCAGGGGCAGATGAAGAAGAGGAATGGAAAGGGCAGCGTGGCCCCAGCACTGCTCTGTGGTGGGGCTGACAATCCCAGGGGCTGCAGACATGGAGGACCCGCATCAAAGTGGGGGATATGACCAAGAAGAATGGAGCAGGGAAGAATGTGAAGGAAGGCATACTCATAGCCCTTTACTTTGGCCACATCGCATTGCTCCAATCCCTCCCCTCTTTCCACCAGGAACTAAAAACAAATAGCAAAATAAACAAAGCAGTTGTCAGGCTTAGGTTTTTTTAGGGGCTTGAAAAGCGTTGTGCATTACCTAAGCATTAATCAAAAAGTCAGTTATTGCCTCCTTTGTGTCTCCAGCACTAAAGCTAAAAGACAATAGAAGATAAAAAAAAAATAACCCAAAACAACAGCAGTTAAGTTTATATACATTATAAATGTTAGTATCCAAAACATGTTTGCTGATGAGATGAGAGATAGCCCAAAGCAGAACTCTTTTTCTTGCCTCGTCAGCGCAAGATGAGGTACTTTACTTCCAAGTCCTGTATACATGACTCAAAAATACAGGCAGCCTGATAAATGCAGATAAAAAACAGTTGGCCTTTTCCTCATCTCTGACCTGGTTTTCTGTAACAAAAGTTGTTAATCTGTAGCTACAAATATTAAAAAAAGATAAATAAATTGTGAAATCCAGCAGTTCTGATCTGACAAAACCCTTTAAGTCAGTTAACCTGTGAACTTTCATGTGATTGTATTACTCTGACCAGATACAAGTGGATTTTTTACAGCATTTGAAAGCTGTTGCTGACAGGTATTTATGGCTGCCACCATCCACTCATAACATTTAGACTGCAAAACTGACTCTAGCCTGTTAACCATTAAACAGCAATAATTATGCCTGAAGTTGTGAAAGTGAGGTGTGACAGCCCATTCGGACTGACAGCTCTACCAGGTCTTATAACCTCCTGAATTACTTTTATTCTCTACTTTCCATGTACTCATCAAAAAAGATGAGTGTGTTTAGGGAGAAGAGTAAAGTTTGTACATGACAAAAAACAAGTGATATTTTATTGTTTTATTATTGTGAAAGAGTATAATCATGCAGACAGATGTGAAGGTGTCAATTCCAAAAAAAAAATCTTGTTTATTTGTCTGCAAATATACCACTAAACAGCATTTTTTACTTAAACACATTAGCATTGCAAAACAAGGTCTAGCTACTGGACGAGGTCTTGCTCCCTGAACAAAGGGATCAAGCACACCCTTAGCAAGTCTGCAGATGACACCAAGCTGGCAGGCAGTGTTGATCTGCTTGAAGGAAGGGAGGCGCTGCAAAGAGATCTGGACAGGCTGGATCGATGGGATGAGACCAATGGGATGAGGTTCAACAAGACCAAATGCTGAGCCCTGCACTTGGGGCACGACAACCCCACGCAGTGTTACAGGCTTGGGGAAGACTGGCTGGAGAGCTGCCTGGAGGAGAAGGACCTGGGGTGGTGGTTGACAACCAGCTGAATATGAGCCAGCAGTGTGCCCAGATGGCCAAGAAGGCCAATGACATCTTGGCCTCTATCAAAAACAGTGTGGCCAACAGGACAAGGGAGGTGATTGTGCCCCTGTACTCGGCACTGGTGAGGCCACACCTTAAGTACTGTGTGCAGTTCTGGGCCCCTCAGTATAAGAAGGATATTAAAGTCTTGGAGCACATCCAGAGAAGGGCGACGAGGCTGGTGAAGGGGCTGGAGAACAAATCCTGCAAGGAGCCGCAGAGGTAACTGGGGTTGCTTAGTTTGGAGAAGATGAGACTGAGGGGAGACCTCATCGCTGTCTACAGCTGCCTGAAGGGGGCTGTGGGAGACTGAGTGTTGATCTGTTCTCTCAAGTGACAGGTGATAGGACAAGGGGAAATGGCCATAAGTTGCGCCAGGGGAGATTCAGACTGGATATTAGGAAGGATTTCTTTACCAAAAGGGCAGTCAGGCACTGGAACAGCTGCCCAGGGAGGTGGTTGAGTCACCATCCCTGGAGGTATTTAAAACAAGGATAGATGAGTTTTTAAGGGACATGGTTTAGCAGATAATGGGTGCCGCCGAACTCGATCTTAGAGGTCTTTTCCAACCGGAAGATTCTATGATTCTATGATACTGCAACTAAGCAAGAATTAACACACTTTGTATGTAGGTAAAAAGTTAATACACTAATGGAAAGATTTGTGAACTGCAATGATGTACTAACCACATGATTTCATCACAAGACCAGTATAAATACATCACACAAGTTTACTGTAATATAAGGCATTTATCTCAATCACCAGTTTAAGATGCTTTTAGAACTGGCATATTTATTAAACCGTAGTCTCTGGGTCTCCTTGTACCTTGTTGACATTTGTTCATTTCCTAGTGGTAACTCTCCTGCGGTACCTATTTCTCATCTATTTTTCTGGGCACTAGTAAAGAAGGATAGAGGTAGTGCTTCAGATTTTCATTTGCTATGTTAGACTGGGCCGGACAATGAGCACTCCTTTAGGCCAAACTGCTGGCAGATACCTCCCAAGAACCGCAGCAAGATGTCCTCCTGTGGCAGCTCTATAGACCAGGCAATTATTAACAGCTCTTGTATCACAGTATCACACAGTATCACAGTATCATAAGGTTGGAAAGGACCTCTGAGATCATCAAGTCCAACCTATAACCCAACACTAACACCAACACCAACCCATCATCTAAACCATGGCACTCAGTGCCTCATCCATTCTCCCCCTATACACCTCCAGGGTCGGCAACTCCACCACCTCCCTGGGCAGCCCATTCCAATGGCCAATCACCCTTTCAGTGAAGAACTTTTTCCTAACATCAAGTCTAAATTTTCCCTGACAAAGCTTAAGTCCTTGCCCTCTAGTTCTGCCACTGGTCACCTGAGAGAAGAGACCAACCCCTGCCCGACTACAACCTCCTTTTAGGTAGTTGTAGAGAGCAATGAGGTCTCCCCTGAGCCTCCTCTTCTCCAGACTAAACAGCCCCAGCTCCCTCAGTTGCTCCTCATAGGACTTGTGCTCCAGCCCCTTCACTATCTTCATTGCCCTCCTCTGAACACACTCCAGCATCCTGACATCATTCCCAAACTGGGGGGCCCAGAACTGCACACAGTATTCAAGATGAGGCCTGACCAGTGCTGAGTACAGGGGGACGATAACTTCTCTGGTCCTGCTCGCCACACTATTCCTGATGCAGGCCAGGATGCCATTGGCCTTCTTGGCCACCTGGGCACACTGCTGGCTCATGTTAAGCTTCCTGTCAACCAGCACTCCCAGGTCCCTTTCTGCCTGACTACTCTCCAGCCACTCTGTCCCCTGTCTATAGCTCTGCATGGGATTGTTGTTTCCAAAATGAAGTACCCGACATTTGGACTTATTAAACATCATCCCATTAGAATCGGCCCAGCTCTCCAATCTGTCCAGGTCCCTCTGTAGGGCCATCCTACCCTCTAACAGATCAATGCTTCCTCCCAGCTTGGTATCATCCGCAAACTTGCTGATGATGGACTCAATCCCCTCATCCAGATCATCAATAAAGATATTAAACAGGACTGGACCCAGTACCGATCCCTGGGGGACACCACTGGTGACCGGCCGCCAACTGGATGAGACACCATTCACCACCACTCTCTGGGCTCGGCCATCCAGCCAATTCCTAACCCAGCACAGAGTGCTCCCATCTAAGCCACAGGCTGCCAGCTTCCCTAGGAGTCTACTGTGGGAGACAGTGTCAAAGGCCTTGCTAAAGTCCAGGTATACCACATCCACAGCCTTCCTCTCATCCACCAGGCGAGTCACATGGTCATAAAAGGAGATCAGGTTGGTCAGGCAGGACCTACCCCTCCTAAGCCCATGCTGTCTGGGCCTGATCTCTTGGCCGTTCTGCAGGTGCCGCATGATTGCACCCAGTATTATCTGCTCCATGATTTTACCTGGGACCGAGGTCAGGCTGACAGGTCTGTAAGTACCTGGATCATCCTTACGGCCCTTCTTGTGGATGGGTGTCAGATCGGCCAACTTCCAGTCTTCCGGGAACTCTCCAGTGAGCCAGGACTGCTGAAAGATGATGGAGAGCGGCTTAGCAAGCTCATCCGCCAGCTCTCTCATCACCCTAGGATGGATCCCATCCGGCCCCATTGACTTATGAGGGTCCAAGTGGCTCAGCAGGTCTCTAACCTCCTCCTCATGGATTGCAGGAGGGCCATATTTCACCCTGCCCCCATCAACCACTTCAGAGGGCCAACTGTCAAGCGAGCCGACATCCTCACTGTTGAAAACTGAGGCAAAAATAGTATAGTGTGCAGCTCTATGATTGAATTCCCTTTCCCCAGTTAAATGGTCAAAAATTCATTAGTAGGGAAGAATGAAAAGAATTCAAATGCTAGCAATAAACTGTAAATTATTATGCAAAACCTAGATATAATTTTAGCTTCTTCGATTTTAAATTATCTCCGACTAATAGTTTAGAATGACTGACTTATAACAGATTCTTTGCTTGACATTTAAAATTCACTTTGCTTTTAGTGAATGAAACTATTTTCATAATTTCATGTCTTGTATGCTTCTGTGTTGACCTGGTCATGTATGTGCATCTTGTTTACATTTCAAAAATTAAATGGCATGGAATGCGCACATAAAACTCATGCACCTTGACATATAACTGAAAGTCTCCTTAGAGACTATTTCTGTTAACAGGAAAAAATCATAGTGCTTCAGCAACAACGAACTGATGTCTAGAAAGCATCTGGTCAATAATACAAGAATCATGTCCATCATTTAGTACTCAGGAACAGAAAAAGGAGAAGGTAAGATTTTCCTCACTAATTCTACAGGAAAATCCTTCAAACCAGAATTTTAGTAGAGATTCTGCCCCTTTAACTTAGGTCGGTATCATCCTCACCAGATGGTATATTTGCCAGGAAAAAAAAATGTGATATTACTAAATTAGTCTAGCCACCCATGCCAGATATAATCCTCTGAAGACTATGCATGAAACAAAAGAAATGCACTACATTTATGTTTTCACTTACTCCTATATTTTCTTAGTTATTCAGAAGACCACTTACTGAAAATTCTCCTTGCCTATGAGAAAAGGTCAAAGTCTAGGTAATACTTAAATGCCACTTAACTATTATGGCAGTTTCCAGAAAAACTTTAAATATTTAGTGTAAGAAAACCAGGATGAAAATAGATGTTTGGGAACTTACATTCAGTTCAAACTTAAGTGTATGATATTTTTAATACTAAAACAGAAGAAGTATCTTAAAATCTTCCTGGCAATTATTTCAAGGTTTAATAAATCATGGAGAAAACAAACAAACAAAAAATAGAACAGCTGTGACTTTTGAAAAGTTGCAATACCTTTATAAACAGCATCATAATGAGAGATATCTACAGGCAAAGAGAAATAACACCAAAACTGTAACGAGGAGTAAGATACCTGGCTCCTTACTCGCAGTACTAGAAGATACAGAAGCACCGAGAGTATTAAAGGGACATTTTTTTCCTTGCAATCCATGGGTGAGCATATACTTTAGCAAGAGAATGTACGAAACGCTGCTAAAGGCTTTAGAGTCTTTCTCAGGCTGTATTGTCAAACTTGCTCCATTATTTGCAAAACTCTTCATTGAAGCAAAAGCTGTGATCTACATCTCTCAGATGACTATGCTACCAAGTTACAGTTTTCACTCTCACCATAATTATCTTTGGACCACAAAAAACAGTTTAATGATGAATGGGAATCTAGATTATTTATCTCTAGAACACTTCTTATATAGAATTGCTATGACACTTTTCTTTCAGCAAGGATAACTTGGTTTGGTTGACTAGACAAATATTTCTGTTTCAGGTAAGTTCAGTATCAGTACATACATGCATGGTAGCTAAATATCTGGTTTTGAGTTTAGTACTTTCCTAAAGAACATTAGAGCAGTAGATCACAAGAATATCTCACAAAATTTATGAGTTAACCACAAGCATTATCTTCTTGAAAGAGCTGTCTTTTTAATTTCAGTAAAATGTTTTCCATTTAATTGGAAGGCAGTAATGTTATGGTAAACTGCTCTTCAGGGAAACAGAGTATGCTGATATTTGAAGAAGTAACTACTTCAAATTTGTGCTCCTTAAGTCTGCATTTTCATTACACAGAAAAACTACAAACATCCTTTTTCTACAGTGAAAACTGACTCACATACCTGGAAAACCTCCTCCCCTAGTAAAAACACTTTATCAGCATGCTTGATGAAGCTCTGGTTTCTCTGTAATGTAATTCTGTACCTAAGGCCTCATCTCTTTTCTTAAAAAAACATTTTACAGCAAATTAGGAACATTAGGGGGTGTTCTGTGAAAAGCAGAACAGTATAAGGCAGACACAGATGTTAGTAAAATGCAAGAGAAACAGAAAATCTGAATGGTTTCCAAGGCATTCCTCACAGACAGGAAACTCCTCTTTAGAGAAAACACTAACACTTGAATCTGGCATTTACAATTCTAATGTTATGCAGGAACAGACATCTGATCTAACAATGGTCTTTGCTGGTCACTTTACACTGAAGGAAAAGTAAGTAAATATGATGGTTTTCAAGTATATTACTAAGGTATATTACTAATTATCCTCAAACAATACCTTGTCCTTAAAAAAAAAATTAAAAAAATTTTAAAATCTAGCTTTTCCCCAGCTTTCAAGGTATTCTGCCTAGCTCACATCACTATCCAGAACACCAGTATAAAATCTTTCTGCAAGTTTTGCCTTAGGTGACCTACAGACTAATTAGTTGCAAGTAAATTCCCTTCAGACAAGGGGAAGGTACATATATGTAAACTACTGTCTTCTCATTGAAAGAGAGGTTCAACTGCTCTATGGCACTTCCCTCTCCTCCAGCTCAGACTCAGTACGGTCCTCATTTTGGAGCAGATGACAAAGATTTAGCAAGCCAAATAAATAATTAGGCAGGATGGGGGGCCCATCAACAAGTCTCTGGTTTGGCTTTTTCACCTACATGCCATTATCTCTTCCACAAACAAGAAGGCAACCTCCAAAAGCAAACTAATTCAGCACCAATATATATCAAAGCAAGTATCAGCAATATAACAGCATGCAGAGTACCATCTTCTTCCTCCCCTCACCATCTACCTTTGACACATTCCAGCTTATTTTCTTTATTTGCCAACAAGCTCTGCCTTTCAGCATCACTTCCACCAGGAGTCTACAGCCATCTCTGAATAAATTTGCAGGAGCCCACAGCCATCTCTGAAAAAGACACCTACACAGAGGCTTTCCTTGGGTTGAAAACCACCTTTAAATACTTCTGCTTTTCTAAGGAAAAGTGAAAATAGATTACCTTGTGACATGCTACCTTGATACCTAGCTCAAAGAACAATAACATGAAATGTTCCTACAATTACAGCAGGTCTATCTTAAAGAAAATGACAAATCAAGATCTTCCTGATTGTGTGGGGATGGGAAAATGTTAAACACGTGTGAACTTGGAAGAAAGCTACAAAGGTCCACACACTTTACTGAGGACATACATTTAGCTTCTGGTGAGCCAGATATTCTCACCAGAGGCTGTCACACCTGGTAATATGCAATGTCTGCTCCAGGAAACAGTTGAACCAACTGGTCCTCTTGGGGGACACAGTGGCAAGCATATCTGTGTTTAAGTAACTAAGTCTGTTTTACTAGCCCTAATGTACTTTATCGTTGTTCTAACAATTCTCAATACTTTCACCTCATTTGATATTATAATAAGTCTTAATATTTTTCATGACATTTCTATATACAGTACTTCTTATATGTAGATTTCATATTTAATCTATCATTTCACAGAAGCTACTTTGGAATTTTAATGTCAACAAGTAGTTTTGTTTTTGATACAATGTATACTTATGCTTGAGTCTTGAAATCAGTTTTGCTCTAGGAATTGTGAGTGGTGATAAATGAAAGAGGAGAAGAAAGTGGTAAAAATCCTTTTGTTTAAACAGACAAACTTATGAATTCTATTAACAGCTAATGCATGGGGAAAAGTGAAACTGAAATACTGAAGTAAAGATAAAACTGAGAAGATAATAAAAAAAGAAGATAAGTTACTCTAACAGAAAAATTAAACTTACTATAAAGATTGAATTATTTAAAAAGTATGTCTGGTTTCAGAAGACATGTATAAATCAAGTGGATGCACAGGGTCTAAATGATCTGCATCTATATGCATTTTTTCAGGAAAAGACTATGCACTATAGAGCAAAAGACTGAACAAGTGAATTGTAAAAAGGTAATGCCTACATTAAGGGCTACATAAGCTACTACAGGATGAAGAATGTGCTTCAGTCTAGTCACTGTAGATTTCACTGCTGGGGTAAAAATGAGCAGGATAAAGGGAAGGACAATGTTGCAGTCTGTGCTAATCAAAGAAATACAAAGGTTATGAATAACTAATATAGGGGAAAATGAGAAATGAAATACAAGAAAAGAGGCTTTAATGGTGAAATGCAGAACATCTCAAAATGAAGGAGTGAAACTTTGTAACTGAATTAAAAGTACTACTGTAGCTACATTGATAATCTACATCATTTAAAGCAGCTTGGACCTCCTGACTGATTTTGTCTTGCACTTGAGGTTCCAGTGCAGAAGTGCAACAACCAAACTTTCCCTCCAATTTCTGAACAGCACAAAGTGCACATGTACTGCATCCTGAACATCACCTCTTGCCATGGCATCCAAGAGAATGAACAACTTAAACATTCTCATTCTTGAAAGAACAATGTTATAACAGAAGTAACACAGTGTGACAGCTATTAAAAAATGTTAAAAAATATCAATGAAAGTAATTAAATTATTCATTTACCTGTGACAGCAGAAGACTAGATTCAACAGAAATTTCTAGTCCTTTGTTCTTATCCCAGCAGACTCCTGAGGAGTCAGGAGGCCACGTTACAGAAATGAGAAATTTCTTTTCTGGAATCACTGTGCCATTCAGGAGTGATTAAATTTGCCACATAGAAGCCTGCTTCACTGTGTGACATTATGATCTCAACCCTTCCTTTACACTGAGAAGGGACAGCATGAGATTCATGGCTGGCAAGACACACCTGCTTCCAAACATCCCACCATAATCTTATCACAAATTCTGGCAGCAAAAATCACAGGAAATCACCCAGTAGAATTATACTTTCACATGGAATGGACATGGAGGGTTGCTGCCCATAACCTGAGTTTTATTAATGCATGCAGTGCCCTATCAGACAGACAATTCTGTTAACGAAAATCAATACTGTTTTTTTTTTTTACTGTCTACATCCAACAAGCTAATATTTCTATTTCTGCTTCTATGCTATTATTCATTTGTTTATTAAAGTACAATGCCTGTAGAAATTTTCATTCCACTCTTACTTCCAGAAGATTAGTATCCCAGGTACTCTGCCCTTATGAAACAATTACTGTTACAAAAATGTATAACAACTTTTAGCCTTCGGTCTTTTGTATTAGTAATCACGTTATGTTGTATTTTAATGATGTTAGAAAACTTTTGTATTCTATTTGTATGGTTCTTTAAGTATTTCTGTCTTCCCACTTTTGTAAACAATATCATTGTTCTTTTTATTTTCTGTTCTGGTTTGAGCTAAAGCAGAATTAATTATCTAACTTTTCAGCTAAGCCTCATCCAAGGAATTCCATTTTCTGAAAGTCAACTACATATTTTTCAGACAGCATTAGTCTGTAGAAATGATAATGTTTAAAATTTACCATTACCACCAAAGTAACAGGGCACTGGTATGCAGAAAGGCCATTGCTTATATTTATTTCTGAGGGTACCAAGGGTACTTCTGAGTTGGTAGAATGCTGTAAGTCAAAGGGGTGAAAAAACCTTGTACCTACAGGGAGGACCTGACAGTACACATGACCTAAAACTGACTGATAAAATATTCCACTCCACATACAGCATACTTGAGATAAAACTGAGTGACCACAAGGGTCAAGCTCTTTTCTTTGATTGCCAGCCTCTAATACGGACCTCATATATCCTTTTGCTCCTGATCCTGGATCCACACATTCGTGAAATCCAGCTTCTGAGTCCAGCTCCTGTCTTGCCTCTGATGCCGTTCCGGGATCTTTGCCTGTGCCTGCTCTGCAGGATCAGTGGTGATATACTGTCATAGTGGTGTTCCAATTTTGTGCATACATACATATTTTATTATTTTCTTATTAATATTTTTATCTTTATTATTGTTGTTGTTTCATTAAAGCTGTTTTGGTTTTAGTTTCTAACCCACAAGTCTATCACTTCCCTTTTTCCTTTTCCCTGGTGGCGGGACAGGGGAATTGGGTCCACAGCTGCCTGCATTTAATTGCTGATCTGGCCCAGCAAGGGCTGAATGGTGACTTTTTTCCCATATACTGAAGATAGTATTCCTTTTTAGTACCTTATCAATATTCCAGTACTTCATTTTCAGCATTTTTCATGGAATTCATTTTTAGGAAACTATCTACTAATGAGTGCACCAAATAAACATGAAGGCAAATCACCAATGTAGCAGAACTCCAGATTCTACCACTATGCTTTCCTCGTGTTAAAACTACAGAACACTTTTTATGCTTATTTAAAATGGTATTTGCATTATGTCCTCATATTTTTTTATCATTTTATAGCATATTTGGTCTACTCTACAGCAGTTTATTGAATAAATTTCAGAGTTCAATTTTATTTTCACGACCAGTGGTATTTTCCTCAGTAACTACTGTATATGGCTTACATTCTCATTTCAGTTGTATGAGTGGTTTGAATTCTGCAAATTTCTGTTTATTTTTCCCTCCAAATTTATTAATGATACACCTGTCCACTGAACTCAGTTAAAGTATTTATTTCATATAGACATCCCTGTGCCTCGAACTACTACCAGATTCACTGCAATAGGTTCTTCTAGTTCTGGCTTTATTTCATCTACAAGATCATCTCATTGTTTTCCTAGACTATACCTAATTTCACACTAAAAACACCTTTTCCCAATATTTTTTTTCGTTTTCCTGAATTCCATTTCCAACTGTATTAAAGAATCTCAGTGAGAAAGTGATGGTGAGAAAGAAACTAAAATGTAGATCAGTGTAACATGACCATGAGAACTGAAGAGAAGCAACAGTGCAAGAAAGATGGTACGTTGTCAAAACTGTGCATAGTTCTAAAGATCTCTGATTAAAAAGGATAGGTATTAGCATAGGTATTAACAAAGAAAGAGGGAGGGAGCTTGGTAACAGAATATTATCTGTGGCATGGCAAGAAAAATCACAAATGGTAAAGATGAACCTGCTGTCAGAAAATTAAAAAATAATTTTAAAAATCCAGTATACATTGTAAAGAGGAACAGAGGAAGTACAGATGCCATTTAATGCTTTCAAAGTATAGCAATACTAGACTACAGGTTCCTTTCATATCAATAACAGTCTGAGTTACCAAAGAAACAAACATTTGTTATCTAGAGTATTCCACAGCAGGTCACTTTCCGCATGAACTAGGAATTTGCCATGAGTATAGAGCATAAAAAAATTATAGCAAACATACTCTACATATTGATGCATAGTATCGCTAGGACTACTCCAAGATGAGACATGAGTAAATCTGCAAATTTATCCCAGAAACTGTTTGTGAAGCAGTAATATCTCCTCTAAATAGTCTTCAGATTTCAAAAGTAGCAAAAATAGAACTGTCTCATATTTGCAAAGAAGCTTTTCCAGGCTATTAAAAACATCGGTGAGCATTACATTCTGCATCCTTTCTCTTGTTAAAGCACATGAGTATGTAATACAGGAATTCGATGATATTTAACACTAACAACATTAATTGTTGCACCAGACTATTTGGCATCTTAGAGTTTCAGAATAATTTAAAAATATTAATTTAGCCAAGCAACACCCTTCTGAAGTATGTGCTATTAGCATTTACTTCCATGAACGATACAAAAGGCTCATGGAAAGCAGCTGACATTTCCAAAACCCAGCAGTCAGCCAGCATAATTAGTAAAGATATCATAAGCAAGAAGCATTAAACTTTCTTCTTTACGAAGATAAAATTCATCTGGATACACTAATTGGAATAAAACCATTCAGTAAGTTAAGCAAGTATAGCTACAAGCAAGAGATTTAGATCTAAAACACTGAGTGAGCAAAGTATTTATGAGAATTCAGGAGAAACCTCTTTAGACTACAGTCAGTTCAAGACTGTATGACAAAACAAATTTAAGTAAATCCAAATGCAAAATAACTGTGAGAAGTTAATGAGGTTCTCACTTGTGTAAAAAGACAAATCAGATGAATGATCAGGAAAACTAAGCAACTCTATAAAGCCAATGGGAATGCTGTCCAACAAGTAGCTTATGCCAGTCACTGCTCCTTCTCCTTTCCTCACCTTTTACAATTTTTACATACATGCTGGAGCTTCCTCATCACCACTGGTAAGTCAGAGAGTGGAAGTGATCCAGTTTTATTTTCCAGTAAAACATAACACTTCACATGTTCCACACATGAAAGAGTGGGCATTAGAGTTGGCATGGTTTCTTCTCAGTTGGACCAGCTCTTCTGCTCAGATCACTGTCCAAGCTTACCAGTGCTCTCATCTGGACAACACAGGTGCAGAAATAATAAACTTGACTAGACAAAAGAACCTCAAGTGTCTCGCCATGGCCTTTCAACCCTGATGTGCCTGCTGGCCTTTAGTCATATTCACTGAGGAAAGTCAGAACCAAAATCAAACCCATCTGGGCAGCTGTAACAGCACGAATTGGCTGCATCTTCATCCTTGTGCAAACACCCTGGAGCATACCCACATCACTTTGAGGTGGCTGGTAGCAACACCCCCCAGCCCTGAGTGGGGCTATGAAAAGCTATGCTTGCATATGACTGGGCACAGATACTCTGCTCTCCTTTACCTGCTTACATTAAATACCTGCTAAGAGGAAATGCTGACAACTGGATGTTCATCGTACATATCACCTTGCTATGGGATTTTGGTTCTTTATGTGGAATCAAATCTCTAAACCCCTCAAAAAGAATCTACCAGAATTTAGCTAAGCACAGGTAGTACAGTAAGAATGTAAGAAACCCTCTTACAATGTACATCACTTTAGTCATCATTAGGCATCCTAAAATGCTTTTTTGTCCTTAGAAAGTACCTTAAGGTTAGAGAATCATAGGATGAATTCCCATGTAGGAGAAAAAAACTGGTACCAAATTTCCAGGTAGAAAGAGTTGCTTATGACTAACTGTGTGACATCTGTATAAGGTCCTTGAAGTTGAAAAAAGCAGAAATATACACCCAGATATATCTGACTATCACCTAAAAATTGCATCCTAAAGGTTGCTTAAGTGCACTCAGGTCCAAGGTAGTGTTGAAAAGTATCACAGATCTGGAATTATAAACTTGTTTCCATTTGTTAGCACAACAAAAAACATAACCACTGCAGAACATGATGATCAGCAAAACCAGATCATTTTGGACACTGCAAAATTAATACAAAATAATACTGCTATCCATGCACACTGCTCTGCAATAAATACAGCTTAGCTTAGGATCAGAACTACTGAAAGAGATGACCTGTCACTGTAAATCACACAGGTAAACTGACTTACTTCTGCATTATTCCAAATGGTTAAAGCAGTCACACCAAAGTGCTGTTATTTGCAATAGGGTCCAGAAACCATCACTGAAAGGCAGTGATACGAAAAGCAGAGCTTTCAGATATGCTTTTGTTTTGTACATCATAATATCCTCTGTATGTGACAGATGTCTAAACTGGAGGCTTGGGAAGAGAAAGGATAAGGTTCAGGAACAATAAGGAAAACTGTAATTGTGCACAAAATGTATAATAGAATTGTTATGACAGCTACATGCAGTGTACGCCTAATAGTTGACTAGAGTCAACAGCTTATTGAGGAAGCCAAAATTAGTTTCTCACACAATATGGCCACACAAACATGTCACAAAGCAGAAAGGCATAAAGTCAAAGCTACTGTTGGATCATACGATAAGTGCTTTACTTCTATTCACACCAGCTATGGCCTGTAGTACTTTCCCGCAAGGTAAAGGTCCTTAAAAATGTACAGAAAACAAGCACTTGAAAACTGTCTTCAGCCTTTGGGGCTATATTCACGATTCTAGGGGTGCTGCAGCTGATTAGCTCCTTCAGAAAGAAACCCAGCAGCCCACCAGCTGCTCCCTCAACATGTTAACCCTTTTGCCTTCTTTCAAATATTGACATAATTATTTTAGACATGCAGTCAAGAGTAGACAGACACATAACCAGCTCCGATTTAATTTATTTCAATCTCATGTATGTGTATGATCTTTAATTTAAATCAATAAACATTTATTAAGCAGGTTTTTTTATTGTATCACAGGTGCTCTTGCTGCAGTTCATTACACTGACTCATGTTCCAGAGTGACCAGGAAGGATAGGGTACTGCAAGGTAAGTGATAAATGTCGAATGCCTCTGGCTCTTCAAGGGGGAAGAAAAAAAAAATATTACAGCTTTTGAAAGTTAAGTTTAGCAGTATTACTGAAACTCCACTCTGGAGTCCTGTCATATTTGATATTAGTTTAAAAGGAATCTATAACAAGAAATTCAGCACTGCAAGAGCAAAACCATTTCACAACAACATCCACAAAATCTCAGAGAACTGGTATGTTGCCCCCAAACTGGAAAAACACCACTACCTCATTCATCAATGACAGCTCTGGCAGCAGAGAAATGTCATACACAAACTTCAGACAACTCACAGAATAGTTATATTCACAGATCACATTAAAGGTTCACATTAAACCTAATGACTTGAGATGACTCCTTTTACAAATATAAAGGAAATTAACATTATGCTCAGACTAAATAGGGTATCTACATTTCCTGTAATGAATAAAAGTAGACAGGAGAGTAGTAAAATGAATTAGAAACAAGTCCATCAAGTGGTAGATGAAAAAAAATTAGTTATGACCAAGTCACTTTTTAAATAGAAGCTGACAATCGTATTGATGGAAATTATTCAGAGTATCAAAAAAACAAGTATATTTCATTACATATGAATAGGACTGTCTGTGAGAGTATCTAGGAAGAATTCAAACCAAACTGTATTTAAATAAAATTTGGAAGGATCAAAATTGCTTGGGGGCAGCAGATATCCCTTATGGTCACACCACAGACAATTGGTTATGTTGCTATTTGGCAGAAGGTGATGTTCAAAACATTCCAGGCCATACACATTTTTCAGAAATATATGTAAAAGCTTTGCCTAAAACATAGCAGTTCATCTCCAGAAAATAAGGAGCTTTCCATAGTCCCTGGTGCTTCTATTGACCTGGTATTCTTTGTAAATACCTTACAGAGGTTAGAGAGATATTCACCTGCAAGTTATTTGGATAACTATTTTTGGGTCCCCAGAGGTACCAGAGAAAACTGGCCAGTTATACTGGTCAGAAGACAAAGGAATGTCCACCGTACAGCAGCCAACATATGACACTCCTATGTAATGCTGGTTTTCTTCCACTGAAAACTGTGTTCCTCAAATTAAGCTTTGCTTCAGTAGATAAGGCTCAGAACTCACAAACTGAGGTCCTGCAGCAAGACTTTCACAAGGAGAAATGGCAACAAGTTAGCTGGCGTTGAAAAGGTGCAATACTACTGGAAGCAAAAAGCTTGAAGGAATTACTTGGACCTTTACCCTAGCTGAGTAAGGAGATGGAGCCCCAGAAGAGGACCTACCTCTACCTCTTCACAAGACTAGCCAATAGACCACGTGCGTGTGATGTGTACAAACTTCAGAAAAAATTTAGACAGTACGATTTAATAAGTAAAATTATCAGCTAGTCCTTTAGAATCCTCCTTTAGTCCATTATCTCTGCATATTTAAATCGCATCCAACCATCCAGCTAAGTTATTGTACTCGAGTACATCATGAACTAGAATTTGTGCAACATTATTAATGTATAATGAATGCAAGAAGTGATTTTACAGATCCTAAACAAACAAATAACATACTCTCCTGCCACTATACAAATATTTAACTGTTCATTTCAAAGGCTACCGTGATTTAGTGGTAGATGCTAGAAATTTGGCATCTAACAATCTACTAGTCCTCAGTCACAGAAGTGTCTTCAGGTAATCTGGTGATGCAATAAAAGACACAGTCTCTCTCCTGACAACTGCATTTTTGCCTACACAGAGAAGCTGTATTGCACACTTAACTTGTGTGAAACACACCATGCGCTCAATATGTTGTGAGAATTCCCCACAATTCTTGTTTAGTCTAAGCAAGATTCCATGATGTTTTACTGAAAACATGGAAAGAACACATCTACACCATTTAGCAGCATACAGGACAGTCTGCAGCTACCTTTGCCAAAACTGGTACACCCACTTGACATTATGAAGAGCTATTAGTCAGGTCTATCTAAAAGGACTATAGCTATATCAACTTCATTGCTATGCAGCTCTGACATAACCATTTTGGTTCAATTTCTGAAGCTAACATGGGCACTTCTGTACCATGTATTGTAGGCACATGCTCTAAAATTGTCTATGCAAGGAGTTAGTATAAAGGAAGTACTTAAAAAAAATTACATAGATTAATATACTTCTTACTTTACTTGCAGCAATTCCCCTTTGTAGGCAAGTCCTTTTATTCCACAGGGTATACTTAAATCCTGATTTGGATTAAACAGCCATGAAATTGAGTGCAGGAATCTGAAAAGATTGTATCACCAAAGAGTAATGCAGTATGGACAAAGAACTGAGAGATTTTAATATTTTCAGACCGCTGAGAAGTTTGGGGGTTGGGGTTGCTTCCTCTCTTTCCCCATTCAAATAAAACCAGTAACACAGTAACAGGGTAGCAGCTTTTAGTTGTAAATTCTTTTGCTAAGTGTAGCTAATATTGTTTAAGGGGTCATTATACCAAGTGAAGACAGTGAGTTAATAAAGACTTTTTGTTCATTCCACATTTTCTTAAACAAGTCAGATGACTTGTTTAAGTCAGAGCTTAGAAGCTGTCCATTTACTGGGAAGAACATCAATTGCAATTTACAAAGTACTTTATGCAGTACATAAGGACACAATAAGAAGAATGAATTCTCACAGCAACATAGCCAAAAAAAAATCTCTGAAACTCCTTGGAACACATGCAACTGATTGATGCAAAGTAAGTAACAGTATCAGTGAAGATCTTTAAAAGCTAAGTGGGAACCTAAGAAGACCAAGACCAAATTCAAAGATTTGCATTTCATTTAAGAAACTCTACTCTTTCAGATTTTTTTATCTGAACAATAAGACAAGTGTCTCATAATATTTATCAGTAAGGTAGATAAAGAAAATACATGAGTTACACATCTCTTCAGAGTTAACTTCTTTCTGTGGCCAGACTGGTTGTAGTTTATTTACATGCTCTGAAAAAGAAAACTGGCAAGTTCCCTTCGCTGCACCATGAATATATTTGCAGGAGATTGATGCATTCTTCACAAGGGCAGTCATAGTGGAGCATGGACCTAAGCATTGAAAGGTGCTCAGAATTTGCAATTCCAGCACTATATAAAACTCTAGTGGAATTCACTGGCACAAAGCAAACCTTGTTTCTCAAGGGCACTGATTTTTGCAAGACCTCCAAGTCTACAATTCTAGCCCAGAAGAGAACCAAAGCCACCTGAGCTCAGCTGTCGTAAACAGAGATTAATCCACAGGGTTAATCCACAACAGGAATCTTACAAAGTTTCAGTTTCTGAAACAGATTCTGAACACATTGAGTGTGTTTGGAAATCCCCAACACTTTTTCCCCTTTCATTGTAGCAGAGATGATGAGTGCACATAAAAATGGCAGCAGTAATACCTATCCACATATTCTTTACCTAATTGAAAGAAAAGAAGATCACTGAGTACAAATCATC
This sequence comes from Tapera naevia, assembly GCA_033556795.1. Taxonomy (NCBI): domain Eukaryota; kingdom Metazoa; phylum Chordata; class Aves; order Cuculiformes; family Neomorphidae; genus Tapera; species Tapera naevia. The sequence goes on along the minus strand of JAUMJJ010000172.1, from coordinate 5,856,434 downwards.
TCCCCAGCACTCTCATTTCCTTCAGGTGGAAAACACAAACGGCGTATATGATATCCATCAAGAATTCAACTATCTGCAACACTGTACAGCATTTTCCATTTAAGCAAAAACACTTATGTGACAGAGAAAAGCAAGCAGCCACAAGACTGGGAGAGAGGTACGGAGTGGAGAATGAGACAGGTAAAGGACTGTCAAACATGCTGAATCATTTTGTAGACTTTCGCATCAGAGGTTACTTGGGCTTTGTCAACATTAATACACAGAGAGAACTAAAGTTCACAGCTGAGTATTTAGCCTGATAGAGCTGATGAAGAGAAGTTCTTAACGAAATGTGCCCCATAGACAGAATCCAAGTTTGTCTATCTAATTAGAACTCCTGTCATACAGCAATAAACTGGGGCTAAGCATTCTAAGATCAGCACATCCTAAATTTCTAAAAAGTGTTTATTATGATTGCTGCAACCTCAGAACTAATAGTGAGAGGTTTCTGTGTCAAACTAGTGGAAAAATTCTTTCGATTATGAGCACAAAATGCTATTTAATTCACCCCATATTCAGAAAAGCACTTATATATAAGTAAAGTGATGTCAATGAAATACATCCAATGTCTTCTGATAACTAAAACAAGCCTGAATGTTGTCCTGCTCAGGCCAACAAATGATAATAGTAATACTACCATAACACTTTCATGTCACAACCTATGAAAAGCAAATCCCACCACAGTGAATCCCAGCAATACAGAACCTTGAAATTGCAACTAAAGAGGCTTGATCCCAAAGAGAAATGATTGCATGTTTGTTCTATCTGGCTTAAGCACAGTTCACTATTAAAGTAGAACATTATCTCTGTCCCTACGAATTCAATAGCACAACTGTAAAATCAATGCCAGAAATAGCAAACAGGAGATCCAGAAGACAACACTGCATTCCATCTCACAAAATTAATATTAACCTTCAATACCAAATACCTAATCTGTTCCTTTCCTTCTTTTCTGAGAAGAATAAATGCATAATAGTAAGTACAGGCATACATACTAGAAGACAAATACAGCAAAGTGGAATCTGAACTGAGCAAGGACTTAAGGCTGAAATCCAGAGGTTTTAATCAAGAAAAAGGTCTTCCTAGAGCAGGGTTTCCTTTCCCATGGTACAATATTTACATAGGATTGAAGTTGTTCAGGTGACCGTGGTTACCACAAGGCTGTGCAGACCTGTCACTTGAAGCAAAATGTTATTACCTTTGGGGACTGGAGTAATTACAATCAATTTGCTTTGTTGATTGGCTAGTGACCTCTTCTTCAACTTCTTAATTTGCAATACAGAGAAAGCTTGAAATGAAGTGAGTGAAGGCCCACAAAATGATGTGACATTCTAAGAAACACAGCCACATCACTGCTGAAAACTTAATTTAATATCCATTTGAATTCTTCCAAGCCCTGCTAATTCCCTCTTTTGCCTTCACTTGTGACCCTTTAACAGACTCAGATTTAGTGTCATCTAAGAGAGTGAATAATGTTATTAACAGTAGCCGTTTAGAGCTGTTCATATGAGGATCAAGAAATAATTACAAAGTTAAACTGTTCTTCTGGCTTTGGTCTCACTAACACCATTCTGCACCACTGCCATTTCATTAATTCTTCTGGAGTGACTGCTGTTTGACAGCTAGTTTCATAAAGTGATTACCAAAAAGTACCTTTTCATTGATTATGTATTTTAAAAATAAAACTGCGAATCACTAAAAAATAAACTTTTGGAAGCTGCAGATACTTATACTTCATTTACTACTTAGCCATATCTGGCAAAATTAATTTCCCCTCTAATGATTGCTGTGTTCTAGATTCTTGTTTGAACCCTTTGCAGAAGGAAATCTGCATTTGAGCTGACAATTTCCACGCCAGGTTTCATTCAACTGCAAATTACATAAACCACTGAAAACAGATTGCTGCTGAGTCTGACTATAATTACTGCTACACCAACATCTCATTTAAAATCCCCTAATGCCTTGTGTCTACTGCTATCCACAAATTATGGATTACCAACCCAGTTGGTTGAGGTCAAAAATATATTGTCTGTCGAGTCTTCAGACTAATAGCCTGCAAATAATTCACTGGAATTATGTCATATCAATACAACACCTATAGGAATAAGAGGAACATGAGCACAAATGGGAAAAACTGAAGTGAAAGGTCTGCATAGAGGATCTCAGCAATTTTTTCACCTTCTGGTTAAGTGTATTTAAATCAAGACCAGAAAATCTGTAGAGCAAGTAATGTTTAACCTACTCTTATAGCAAACAGATATGGAATACAAAATGGTTTGTAGTCCAGAAGATAAATGCAACTTCTTTCTTCTTTATATTTGTAAATAACTTCTTTCAGTCTATTGCTTGGCAGATTCTGCTGGAATTGAAGCAGGAGTTGCAGCTACATTTAGCAGGGAAATCAGTTTTGTGGAACTTTGATTAACTGAAGAAGAAAAAATACTTTGATGTCATGCCAGTAACTATTTCTAATAATAAGTTACACAATAAAGAAAAAAACCAAAACTTCTGTATGAAGTTGCCTAGGAGCTGAACTTCTCCTGTGGCACACACCTCTGCATTTCTTACTGTATTTTGGGAAATGCTTTACACTGAATTCCAAATTTAAATAATTTCCTTTTTTTTTTCTCTCCAGTTTTGGAGTTAAAGAAATCCATATAAGACTGTGTGTGCAGAGATAATTCTGGAAATCACTGAAACTCTGCAAATCGTACATCTGTATTCTCTTGAACACACAAGCAGAATGATTAAAGAAAGGATTGTATAAGAAATCATAAAGAAGTAGGGGTTTATTTGTAAAAATGCATGATCTGTATGCCCACTGATGTAGTGTGCAAAGCCTACCAATATCCTTTTGGGTTATTTATGGTGGTCCCATTGAAGTGGCTGAACCACATTTTCTTATCTCCATACAGATTAACCTTTCTATTTTATGTGAGGAATTATAAAAGTGCAGGTAAATATCCAACTGAAGCAATAAAGAATATAGAGATACTAATAGTACAGCATATCCAGAACTGCAAAACAGATTAGCTTACGATGTACTTCGGCTAATAAAAACAGAAAATAGAAGAATACGTCAGTGGTAGTATCACTGTGGTTGCTTTTTTCCCCCCTAGGCATGTGCTTCAAGCACAGAATGTCAAGCTAGATGAACATCTGATCTGACTCAAGACCACTGTTCTTCGGTTATTATTAGGTAAAGCCATTTCAGATTGTGTCACTGATCACAAAAACACATTGAGAATTAACCAGCATATCCAGGACAGAGGCACAAATGTTCAGTGTACCTGAAGTGCTGTAGATTTCTTAGGGTTTAAATTGCTATGTTGTTTTACATCTTACCCTACAGATCATGCTATTGTGACAGCATTTAAGAAATAACCCACAGGGTGGAATACCAACCTATTCACATCAACAGAAACATGACCTTTCATTTTAGGAGGAAAACTGTCTGCAATATATAATGAAGTCTGAAAATAAATTTCTAATTAAAATATATAATTTTCTAATATCTTCTCATATTTAAAGGCATGTCTTCAGAACCCATTTAGTAAGTTCTTTTAGCTAAATTGTAGGGTGGGGGGTTTCCACCACTACTTCTTGCTTCTGTATTAATGTTACCAGTTTTGGTAACAAAATTTTCTTTGAAGTCATAATTCTTAAAAGCAAGAAAATAAAGAACCTCCCAAAAACATTCTCTATGGAAATTCTGAGAAATAAATTTTCAAGAGAATATTTAGACGTCTCTTGACTAAGTAAGGACTGTACAATGACACAGGACGCGTAAGGGTTTTTAAGTTTTTTTAAAGTCGTTTTCATAACGCATAATGGCATAGGATAAGAGAGAGCATGCTACAGGAAACATCTTTCTGTTTCATCTTTGTAGAGCACAAAGCACACCTAGACAACAGGTAAGAATTTCTATGACATGACAGAATGTGTATGAAGAGCAATACTATACAGTTCATATTTAAGCATGTACTTTTTTCATCAGACCTTTCTTAAACGTCTTAATTTCTTCTTAATTTGAAACTGTTTCTCTGTGGTTTCCTTAATGGTACCTGGAGAAGAAACTGCTGAAGAAGGGTGTGGAAAATAACAGTTTACTCCTTGAGAATGATTTGTCAAGATCTAGTAAAATGCAAGTGGCATATGAGAGCTATGCAAACGAGGCCATCTCTTGACAGAATTGACAGAAGCAACATGTGGACTGCTGGAGAGATAAGAGATTGCAACTGCTCTAAACACCAGCATGATGCTGTAAGCTGCTTGTCTACCGCACAGATCACTTTCTTCAAGTTTACAGGTATACAATCTAGAATTTAATACATCTGGCTAAGAATGATCAAAAGCTCATTATCTGTGAGCCTACAGAAAAAAATAACTGCCCAAATAATTCTCATATATTACAGAACTCTGTAAGCTGATGATGTATTGACACTTTCCTAACCTGAAGGGCACAAAGATGAAAAGATAGTTAGTTTCTCATATACACAATAACTTTTGAATTATACGTCATCCCATTTGGTAGCTGTTTAAAGAATTTCACAACTACTCACACACTTTCCATAACTAGGAGAGGGTATCACGAGACAATCTTCTCTTATTGCTAACCACATCTGACAAAAAAAAATTATACAGCGTGTCAGACTTGACCTTATAGCAGTGGAAAAGACCTATTACATCCATGAAAATCCTAACACCATTTTTACAGGGGCTGTGCCCCCTTCAGTACTGGTTAGTAGTGGTATTTGGTAAATTCTTTTCCCAACAAAGGACAAAATGTTGTCACAAGAGAAATCGTGCTGCCTAGCTGGGGAGACTGTGTGCAGATCCTACCTTTCCATAGTCTGGGATATAAAATTCATTTTGCAATTATGGTTGTCAACTGATATAAAACTGTAAGACGCAGCTCCTTACTGGAGCTTGATTGATATATGACACAGTAGCAACTAGCTGTTTTGCATTCCTAAGTAATTCCAGTTTTGTCTTGGAAGAGAGGTAATAGAGAGCAAAGTGAAAACGGGAAATAAAGGAAAATAAAGAGAGAGAACTGTCCTCGTAATGGCAGAGTACTTGGAGCAGTAATTCACCTGAAAGGAAGTAACTAGCTGGTTGTCAGTGAACAATTTGCTTTCATTGATCTCTTGGTTAAATATTGAAGACATTTGCCTGCAGGATTCAATGAATGAACATAAATTCCTTAATCACCCCACTTTTCAAGCCTGTGCTTGTAAATCAACATGTGTTGCAAGAGGAAAACTGCCAAGGTTTTAAAGAATGCTCTGCCACAGTCAGCTTGGTCTTCTAATTGCCCAATTCATGAACATCCCACAACGGTACCCCTTCTTTTCCAAACTGATCTTTATTTCTTTTATAAAATGATATTAAATAATGCCAAATACATTTACCAAAATTTGAACATGTGCTTCATGTGATTTAACACCAGGCAATAGTGCCACAACTATCTCAAATTCACCCCAAGTTTCCTAACTGTATTCTGTGAAATACTAAGGCTACCAGTTGAGAAACACAGAATAACACGCATGCACATGTTACAGCACACACTACAGCAAACAGTTTTAGAAGTCCAGTGATCAGTCTTGCTAGCCTTTTTCTAAGGGGAAAAAAAAAAATCTGTCTACGTAAGATGTAACTAAAAAAGATTGATCTTGTTACATTTTTCACTGTAACTCAAATTTTAGCTTGTTCTTCTCCTCTCTGAATAATCTGTGAATGAGTTAAACTCACATGAGTCACAGATTTACACTAGAAGTCTGTTTAGCCCAACATCCTATTCAACACTGGCCGAAAGTGAATGCTTGAGAAGTAGCAGAAGAAGGCTGCAAAGCAACCTCACCGCTTCTGAACATTAGTTCTTGGACTTGCTCAGACAGATATGGTTGATTTGTATTTAGCAATATCAAAGGATGACTGGGTTTATTTTAATTTGAACTGGCTCTTTGCCTCTCCGTATTTGCTGCAAAGAGCTCTACTGCTTGACTATAAATTAATCTCTCCCACACCCAGTCCTGTTACTTTGAACCCACCTTCTGCTGTCTTCATGCTCATTTTTCATAAAAACTGAGATACTTATAAGACATTACTCATTATTCCCCAGGTAATCTTGATGAATATGTTACTGGTTATTTTTTAATTACTCAGCAACACATTTAAATTATTATTACATTTATGACATTAGTTTAGGATGTTTTTAAGGTCTGATTCTGCTCTAAAGAAAGCCCACTAATCATAGTTATTCTCATGTGGTTTTATGTTCCTTGCTCTGCCAGTAGCACCAGCTTTCAATGCCTGCCATTTGTACACAGAGGAGAAGATGTTTCCAAAAGTCAGCACTGCAAACCACCTAAAATTTAAAAGCCAAGCTGGATTCCTGACTTCTCATCTATCACACTACATGGTTTTGCTGGTCAGTCTGTACCTCCAATCAAATCTGGCAAGCCATGCCTGATATGAAGAATGCCAAATAAGTAATATTTTTCAAGTCTTACTGACAGCAATGCAAAAAATTGTACAAAATTATTTGAAACCCTAATGGAGCAGGGTTATCTCACAGACATCCAATCCATTCAGGCTTGATTTCCACAGAACTCCCTGTGACTGAAAGAAGTTTCACCCTGAGAAAACTGATGGGATGTATTAATGCTCCATGAACTTTTTAGTTTTGTTATTAGAGACATTTGCATCTGAAAAGTATATTATTTTGCAAATTAAAGCCCCCTTTGTCTTCAGAAACTGCAACCTCTACTTGCCTTCCTCAGTTCCCTCAGCATCTGGAAGGCCACTACAGACAAGACTGCCATTGATAATCACCTCCTTGAGTAATTTTTCTTTGTTAATGAACAGCAGATTCAAGAGACCCAAGGTGGCTACACTCACTTCCTCACATTAACTGCAAAAAAATCTATGTTTAACTGCTTCTCCTCAATCTTGCCCCACGAGGCCATATTTGTCTTTCCACAGAAAAGCTCCATACATTGAGGCTGCTGCTCATGCAAAAGATATGTCTCCCTCCTCGTCTTCCCAGCCTGTCTTTCCTAAAGAGCCTGTCTCCACGCATCACACCAGGCCAGCCATTCAAACCATCCCACTGTATCTCAGTTACTTCAATAGTGCCATACTTCAGTGACTGCACTGGGAGCTCTAACTCCACCTGTTTGTTTCCCAGGCAAGCGTGCTTTCATCTACAAGCACTTGAGGAAAGCTTCATTTCAGCCCCTTATCTTTTCTGAAGGATCCCTCACTTCCATCACCTTGCTTCACACACATACCACCCTGATCTCCATTCCCCTCACTTAAATGCAAGCTATTAGCACCATCATCCAGCAACAATTATCATAACAATTTTTAATTATCCTTCAAATTTATTAGCGTTAATGGAACACAAATTGAGAAAACACAACACAATTTGTATAAAATTATCTCATCTACTCCAATCTTGTCTTTCATTGAATGGATTGCAAGCATAGAGATAACTGCTTCTTCAGACAGGAGAATAAGAATATACATAATATCATGGTCAAAACTGACTACTTAAAACTCCGCTGAATCAAGTTCAGAAGTATTTCTTTGAAGACGCAGCAGTTAGATCCCAATTAATGCTAATGACTGCGTTCAGAACTTGCCTTTATTTAAACCTGTGCTAATTTTCATTACAAATTTCTGGTGAAAACTTTCTGTGACTGTACTTATTTTCATATCCAGGGGTTCAAGGCTATATCCTGTACTAGTTTACACTGTCCAGTAAATAATATGGACCTTTCCAGGCAAACAAGTGTACTGGGAACACTCTCTAAATGAATAAGGCTAAAGAGCCTTTTTTCTTTTATTGATGCTAAGAATTTAGAGTCATTTGACTTAAATGTACATTATAAATAGGTGTAGCAATTTATTATGTTGTGTAAAATCACACCAGATAAATTGAGGTATATGCCAATAGAATGAAATTTTTACTTAACCTTTAAATTAAAATGAAAATAAATTATTTGCCAAAAGTGTCTAATATGCTATGACATTTTTATAGCAAAAAGAATGACATTTTAACTACCTTTTTCTTTACTATCTCTCCATTCTTCCAACTCGCATCATCTTCAGGCCACAGTTAACAGGCCTGTGAGTTCTTTCAGGGAACTCTGGCTAAATTGTGAAAAAAATGTATATAAAAAGTTAGTATGAGCAATTTTGCTTCTAGCACTACAAAAATCTTCAAAATACTCAAAGTTCATAATTTACTGCTGTTTTAGATTCAGGAAAACAACTATCTCAAAGGACACCAGAAGTACAAAATCTTGTCTTAGTGTATTGTCTCTATACATGAACTGCAGGTAAATAGAACGGATCTGCGCCTAGGGAGCAGAGGGTTTATGGATGACAGGCACTAGAGAAAGTATTTAATAATGCAGGCAATATCTTATTGCTAGAGAAAGTGCTCTGGAATTATGCCTTTTCAGACAAAATTGATGACTTAGTTCAAGCATACTCAGCCTAACAATTAATCAGTGTAAGTTCTGTGAAAGTCTGTCAAAGGAAATGGTGAAGATTAAACACTTCAGGGATTTACCATACACTTAATTTCTAGAAAGCAGCAGGTCAGTATACTGATCAGATGTCTGCAGGCTTGAAGGCAGAAGTTCATATGGTTTCAAATGCATTTTATTACTATCATCAACAGAAAGTTAGACTATATTCAATAATAGAGCTGTGTTCCCCTTTGCTACGAAGGCATTATAGCTGATGTATGATAATGTAACTGTAATTTTGATTTAAGTTAACAGGACTGGTTTAGTATGACTGTATGCTACAGTTATTCACATATGACTCACAGGAGAAATTATTTTCATTATCTCATCATCATAAGGAAAATACGTGGAATAGAAACAGCAGAGTGGAAAAAAAGGGTAAAATAGCTAATCATGCAAGTACCTGAGAACTGTGCTAAATAGTTCATTGACACTGGATGCAGTGAGAGCAAGATATCAATACCGGAAAACACTAGCTCCCATTTAACTCTTACATCTTTCTTTCATGCATGGACTACACCAAATCCTGAAAGCACTAATTCCACTTTAACTTTTACATCTGTTTTTCATGCCTGACCTGAATTAATTTAAGATTGCCTCCCTAAATAAAAAAATTGCATTGACTTCACTGGAGTCTGGATCATATTCTTCATTCTTTGCATTCCTTTAAAGGTATAAAATTTCCTCCACAGTCTGACAGAGTAGCAGGAATTGCAGTGCTTGAAAACTGAACTTGTTCAGTCTGTGAGCATCAACTGATTACAGAAACAGCAAACAACTCACACAAGTTCACAAGAGGACTGTTGTCAAACATGAAAGCTCCAAACTAAGCACTTCCAAATCGTCCACTAAGCACTTCCATCTCCAGTGCATTTGTTTAGAAATAGAAGCAATGTCAACACAGAAACAAAAAGGTGAATTCATTCAAAAAAAAAGTAAGATTTGATGCAAAACTTTGTACCAGTTCAAGTTTATCCCAACCAAGTCTAGTTTGCCACATCCAACATGTTATCTGCATCAGGATGTTGCATCTACCATAATTTCTGACAGAATGCCTTCCCATTAGGAAAAGCTCAGTTATTGCGCTTTGGTTGTATTAAAAGGGATGAGCTTTATCCCAAATCAACCTGCCTTTATGACTTTGCTGAGATTTTTAAAGGAATAAGGCCCTAAAAAACAAATAGCAGGTGTTGCTTTACAAAGTCAATTTGCATATATATCACACTTTCACCCAAAACTCAAAACCACAGCTCCTTACACCAACATTCTACATAAAAATGATAGAATCCAATGAAATTCTGCCAAAACGAGTGTTCCACATATTTAATAAGTGAATAAAGGCAATCACAGTTTACATTTAAGTCTCACGAGATTGCTCCATCACTTCCGAAAGACTTATGGCACATTGGTGGAGCTAAAGAACATTTTAAACCATGACTAGTTTTTCCCTGCTTCAGTTAGGTTATTTGTTTGTTAACAGAAGACTCTTCTGCAGCCATTATGCCAAGATTTTTTTTCATTAGTCAGGGCAAACAGCATAAATTTTTCTTTAACATCACTAGACTCAGTAGACCCACGTTTAAGACAGCATCACATGACACCCAAAAATATTTGGGTAGTATTGCTATCTGCCATTTCTTCACCTAGAGAAAATGAATGTCATAGAAATATAGAATGTTTTGGGTTGGAAGGGACTTTTAAAGGTCATCTATTTCTACTGCCCTGCAGTGAGCAGGTTGCACAGATCCCCATCCAACTCAACCTTGAATGTTTACAGGGAAGGGGGTTTTGCCATCACTTTGGGCAACTTGCTCCAGTGTTTCACCCCCCCCTCGTTGTAAAAATTTCTTCCTTACATCTAGCCTGAAGCTACTCTCTTCTAGTTTAAAACCATGGCCCCTTATCCTGTCAAAAAGGCCCTGCTAAAACGTTTTTCCCCCCATCATTCCTACAGCCCCCCTTTATGCTTTGAAATGCTGCAATAAGGTCTCCTTTAGAGCCTTTTCTTCTCCAGGCTGAACAATATACATATAGATATACTTATGTACAGAGATGCAGAATAGAAAAATACTACAATATCAAGCTAAAATATTTTCAGTTCAGGAAAAAGTTAGATTTCCAAATCAAACTGTGTAAGTACTACCTTTAACAAAATTACATACACTAACCACTCTGTGGTTCAATCCCACAAGTAAAATGGTAACCAAGATGACAAGAGCAGTGTTGCATCGAGAATCACAACTAAGCAAAAACAGAAAAAAGAGGCAATAGGGGAAGGACCACTCACAGAAGCCACCAGTGTCCTTTATTCTCCTATCAGAAGAGTAACTATCATGATGAAAAGCAGTAAGGGATCTTCAGAGAACAATTACTGGCAAAAGCTAAATATCTAGGCATCAATACTAGGCATATACTTGGTCATTCTTTGATTTTGTCTTGATCACAGACCATGTTCCTTGAGTATAGACAATAAAGACAATGTTTAACTGATTCTCCTCTGCTTTCTACATTTACATCTGGAAGCAGGTAATTCTGGACATTTAACATCAACATCCGATGAACGTTAAACATCAGACTTGCATGGCCATAAGGTCATTCAGATTAAAAGAAACATTAGGCCAATGTTATAAAAAGGTAGTTACTAAAGTAATAAAGTAGCAAGCTTTGGAGTATTGAGAGTGAAAGGGAGAAACTAGCTGATCCCAGAGCACCCTCCACTTTCCTGTATGCCCCTCTCCATTTTTTCACGTGCAATTCTCTTTCCCCCATCATTGCTTATTGGAAGTGGATTGACAGCAGAAAACTAGATAACACCATGAAGCTGAACAGTAGGATTAATTATAAGGGACACACCTAGATGAAACAGACTGAAGACAATTTGGTAAGGAGTGATTCAATGCTCACTGTAGAATTATCTATTAACTTTTACAGGGGCTGAACTGAAATCTAGTCATGAGGAAGAAGCACCTATGACTTTCCATACTTGAGGAGAGGTGACTGAACCAAGATGGTAAAAGTGGAAGATGCACAGAGTAAAAATCCTTTGTATTTCTTGGGAACACCAGGAAGAAAAAATCAGCAGCTGAGTTGGAGGCGGAGAAGAATCTGGGTAGTAAGATTGACTGATGACAAAGAAGGGTATATATGTTTTAAAGTATTGTTAAAATGACTCAATCCTTCACTGATTGCCTCTGCTTCCATTAGAAAGACAAATAAACCTCCTGTTGTCTGTAGTGTTTCACACCTACTACTTCCCACAAGAAGGCACCCAGAGATTTCAGTACTTCTTAACACTGTAGATAAAATTCATCAGAAAACAGTAAATTTTATCGACACAATAAAAAAAAAAGTGGGTTTGGCCTTGAAATGTCCAGATCTATGACTGCCATAGGCAAAAGTGGCCATTGGCGTCGATTTTAAGAATTTTTTTAATATGTTACTCAGTATAAGTTGTTTAAAGAATGATTGCTCTGCCTACTTTGGTCACATTTGCCAGATTGAGGCTGTCAGATGTGACTGGATTTATCAACGAGGTAGACTTATGTGGAGGAAATTAAAAGGCTGCAAAATAAATTATTTGGGAAGTTAATTACAAATAATGTAATCTCTATATGCAAATATTAAATGTGTTTATTTAATTAAATCACTGCAGATTTTAAATGTTCTTTTTGGCTTCTTTGACATGGCATCCCATCAGGCTGTTTCTTGAGAATATAATTATTTAGCTAAATGATTAAATGAATCCTGTTATACATATTAGTTGCTCTAAGCTTTAAGCACATGAAAGTGTTTTGTCAGTATTCTAACTAGGGACTGATCTAATTGTGGAAGGTTATATAGGGGAAGAATAAAAGAGTCATCAACTAAAAAAAGCAGTATCATACAATTACTCTTACTCGCATTTTGAAGGTCATTTTTAAGTTGTAGACATAATACTATTGAGTCAGTCTAATCTATTTAGAAGTTTCTCCTTCACTGGCCTCAAAATGATGGCTTGAAATCAGTCATCATTCTGAAAGAAAAAATGTCATTTTTACTTATTAATTTTAGAAATTATCTGGGATGAATTATCCACCATTGTCAGCTGACAGAAGTAATGACAAGTAATGAAATAATAACTAGCTGAAATAATATATAAAACCCTAAACAACCTATAAGTTTCTATGCCTTTTCTTTCCAACAGACAAACAGCATCAAGCCAGCAAGTTATGGCATCTACACACTATTCACAACCACAGGTGAGCTACTAATGTAGGACTGCACAGCTGAAAAGGCAAGACCTCACGTAGCAATGCAAGCTCCCTGCTTTGCTCTTCCATGGCCACTGTTCACTTTCATGACTGGTATACCAGACAACCACTGCCAGGAGAGAGCTACTTACAACTTCAGGTATTCTCAGCATGAGCCTACACATCAACGCAGTCTTAACTTTCAGCATCATATTTCCATAGCCCAAAACTGACACATAATAATGTGTTGCTCTCTAACAACCTGTCATTGTTAATACACCTGGTTCACTATTTTAATTCCTTGGGTTCCTGGGTTCACTCAAGCATGAGTTTGCAGATTATTCCACCAAATAGGTTCTTTCATGTCTCTACCAGTAAGGTAGCACCAGAATCTAAAAGACAGAATCGGATACATATTAAAAATAACATAAATTGTTAATCATAGATGCCTCTACATACTCAAAAATATGCTGCTATAATTGCTAATACAAAATGGTTTCCAAGATAAACTTATTTTCAATACTTCTAACAGCTTTCCAAAACAGTTATCATTAGGTAGATAGTTTCCATGACGGTTCTAGTATGAGGATTTTTCTTTCTTTAAGTGTCAGCAAAACCCTTCAGCTGGCTGATAAATCAACTGAAAATTTATTTTTTGAAACGGATACTTAAACCTGTATACTTAAAATAATTTAAAATGCATTAATTTTGTATGCATTTTAAAAACAGGACTTTTCATAAGCATTATTTAACCAGGAGAATTCACTTTCCTACATTAAAAAAACGAACAGCATTTACATATCGAAGATACTACTCTTAAGTATATTCTTTGGTGAGGAGAAAAGCCCTCTGCTTCTCAGATAATCCTATACCTACACTAGTTTAAAAATGATCCCAAGGAAGCTATATTTAATGTAATTTAAAATCCAGACTGGGCATAAGGGCTGTAAATCCAACACAGCACAATTCTACTTTCTGATAGTCAACGCCCATGGAAAAGGCCTTCTAGTGAACCACTTGTATAGTAAGATAATCACTATCAGAAATATAACTGCAGCAGCCAAGACAAGCCCAGCAGAGCCAGCAGGTTGACACCAGGACTGACAGCATCCCCAGCTGCAGAGAGAAGATCTGGCCACTGCTCAGAAGACACTCTGGACCAGCACTCTGAGGAGATCATGCTTCATTAAGAGACCTTTCCTTTATGACAACAGGACCACCACCATGATGAAAATGAAATTTACTGTCTTTGTCTTTAGCCTGTAAGTAAAGACAACTCTAATTAGGACTGACGTGCAGATTTTTCAGTAAGCAGATACATCTAATAAGATACAACTATGCAATTTTTTCTTCATATCACTAAGAAGTGCAGTTTCGTCCTGAAATAGAAAAATCAGCCGCAGGAAAACTACTTTTGCTATTCTAGAGTCCCCTATCTCCACGCAAGTATGTGAAATTAGGGGCAATAAGTTATGCAAGAACTGCTGCTGAGAAAAAAACACCACTCTGCAATAAGCCTAAGTTATAGTACAAGTTTCCCTTGCCTGGTAGAAGAACTTAAGAACCTCTGTTTTCATTTACCTTTGCATTAAATCACCTACATTCTCAGGCAAACATAGCCAAAACAGTATGTAAAGAGAGCCTCACAATCTAGACAGCTCCGTGTGTCTCACTCCCAGCTGCACTGACCACGCTTTTTATTTACTCAGTATTTGCTATCTCACCTCCCTCCAACAAATAACAGTTGTAGGTTTTTTCTACGATCAGCGCTTTCTGATACATATTCCATATATCCAGCTTGTCGACATCTGAGAGAGACAACAGTAATGGATGAAGATAGAAAAGCTTTTATGCAAAACTGAAAATTTAAGGCTTTCTAGAAAATTGTAAAGCAAGACAGTTTCATGGCTCTGGCACTGGAGCAGGTATTTTTGCATTTTGCATTTCTTGTCCACAGGACAGAGGTACCTAGTAATCTAGTCTTCCAGTATCATTTTCTAGTACATTAGAATGGAGAAACTTCACTTTTTTTTCTAGTAGGCCTGCTCCTGCCCTCGCAGCCCTGATTCCTTGTATTCCTTTCCATTGTGCATCCCTCCTGCTCATCAGGTTCCCCCTTCTCTAAAGAATGTCTCCATTCCAAATTTGAGAAGTGCCTCTCCATAGACTGTTTTCAGTATCAATTATTTTTCCACTCATACTTGCCCAAGGATCGTTTCATGCCCATGATTTACTCAACCCTAAAATTGCCCTTGCAAAGGGTAAAACTACAGAAAGTAATAAGAAAGCATCATTTGTGCTCTGCGTTCATGCAGTATCTAATACAAAGGAAAGAGATTGAGCCTTAAAAAATGTAAGAACACAGTCAGCTACACCAAACAGCATTATCACTTTAGGATTCATGCAATCAGTGGCATTTATTTTTGAACCTGAGCTGAGCCGGGAAGTGCTTGTTTCCCTATTTGTTTCCTTTTAAGCATTTAAACTGCAAAGGGACTTTCTGACTGCACAGAACATGCCATGCAATGTTTATTTAGCATTACTAATTAATCTATTCTCCCTACAAGAAAGGATTCACAAGAGTCTTCTATCATTGATGTGTTGAATGTGTTGAATGAATTGACAGGAGTGAGCACTCCAGAACTTTAGCACTGGTCATTTCTATCAGTGACAAAAAGATCACTATAGCAATAACAGCGATTTCTGTCCTCATTTGAAAAAAAGAAAAATGACCTGACCAACACATAACCAGTTTAAAAGTAGCCTCACACTATTATTATCTGATCCCATTCCAAAAATGAAACACAAGTAAAAGGCTTTTTCTCCCATCTGCAGTCCACTGAGCTGTCCACTCTTCCTCTAATGAACTTCTTTCTTAAGAAGTATTGTGCATCATCCATTACAGGCTGCAATCTGCACCATAATAATCCTTTTAAAAAACAATCCATTTAATGTGTTTGCTTCTCTTCAAGTTACACAGCGATGCAACAAATGGTGTTTATGAAAAATAAATGGAACTGGAAGAAACTCTTCTTCAGTTCAGAATTTCATGGTAGAAGGCCAATTATAAAATTTTAATTTCTGCTATCAACTGTCTTGAATATTTATCTTATCTAGCAGTTATTTTATTCATAACGGAAATCTTTGATGGCTTTTTTTGTTATGCTATTCTGAGTCATGGATAATGCACACTACACTGAATTAAATTTGTATGAAAAATAGGCCATGCCGGCTTATGACTGAAATTAGATGCAGCTAACTTAATTTCGCTGACATACAAAAGGAAGGAAAGCTTGTTAAAAAAAAAAAAAGAAACACATTCATTCACTTAAAAAATCTTATACAGTATTTTACTTGATATATCTCTCTGAAGTATGAAGTCTACAGGAACTTAAACAGCAATTTACTGGGAAACAGAACAGGACACCTGGGGTACTCACTTTCTGCTGATTAAGACTGCATATACTGAGTATTTAATAATTATGTAAATTTAATGTTATGAGCATTTAGTGTAGTTCAAAAAGCTGCTTTTTTAAAGCTGGAAAATTTAGGCTCATATTTATCCAGAGATACAAACTTCAATGCATTGTAACAACTTAAAATATTAAATATTCCTATCTTAGAAAAGAAGAAAGAAGGACACAGGTTAGATCCAAATTACAAGGCTATTCCAGTAAAAGAGATTTGCTGCAAGATAAAATAGAGGAGGTACATACAGAAAAGCAGAGAAGCCCTTTTAATTACTGTGGATAAAGCAAATCCATCACCAATATTTGCCCTTCAAAAGAAAAATATTTTCGCAAAATTGGAAGTGCTATAAATTGTGTAATAGAGATTATTATTTGCAGGAAAAATATATCAAAAGATCCAAACCCATGTGCTTAATCTGATTTTAGTTTAACCATCAGGCATCTCTCATTTTAAGCCAGTTCAAGCATCTGGTGGACTCTCAACATTGCATACCAAGCACATTTTTTGGAAGGCATATTTTGACACTTCCATTCAGTTCCTCCACATTTTTTTCCTCTTTAATATACTCTTTCAGGCTTAATTCTGTCAACATTTACATCTGTACCAGTTATAACTATGCATGCATTAAAAAAAACAAGAATTTGTGGAGAAAGAGCCATAATCCTTTCTTCCTCTCTCTCCTTGGCTTAGGAGTGCCAGCTGAAAGCAGGACCTGCAGGATTTACATACCAGGCTCCCAGCTTCTGGTCACTTCAAGGCTTTAGCGATTTTCCACAGTTCTCTTGCTCCTGCAGTTTCTCTTAACTTCAGCCATTGTGATGCCAGAAAAAGTCTTTCAGCACAGTTCATGAAAAAGATGAGTATTTTTGGAAGTGGAATGAGAAAGAAGGAAAAAAATATTTTTGACATTAAGACACTGGCACCATCTTTCCCTTCTTGTGGCTGAACAAGTCTGAAATTTGGTTACTGAAATAGTAAGAATATAATTTGAAGAAACTGGATTCTTCCAACAATTCACAAAACGAAAATAAAGCCCCTTCCAAGTGCACAAAGAATGAAATTACACCTTCTACTGAACGACATCTAACAAATCTTCTTGCATGGTAAGCAAGAATGACAAGGTGTGTAAATGCATGCATCACATCCAGGTGGGACTAAATGTTTCACACCACCACACGCGGTTTTCTATAGCAAAACTGAACAATATTGAGCATGCAAGATAACACAAGTTGTATTCTCTTTCTTGAAGGTCAGCACCATTACTTGGTGTACAGGCACAGCTGACACAAAATTGGCAGTCCATACTAGAAAACCACCAGTACATAAACTTTAGTGAATATTAGTCAGCACCCATAAAAACTAGAATACTGTTCTTTACAGTTACAGAAAAAAATGCAAATCTACTAGCACAAAAGTATTTAATAATACTTCATTAATTTATTATTTTTTTATCAAGAGTCATATGTCATACAAGCAACAGAGATTTGAAACATAATTGGGTGACAGTCATAAGGACTCAATAGTGCTTGTGTTCAGCAGTGCTATAACCCAAAGCAAATAGTGTGGAATTTAGCAATACTTCCTTGGAAAACCAAATGTGGGTTTGTCCAATTTTCTGTTTATATCTCAACACAAGAGGCAACTATTCACCTTTTTTCTGTTTTCATTCTTTTAGATTTGTGTAAAAACTGATCCCTAAGCTCTGCCTGTAAAAGCTAAAAAGTTGTCCAAGGAAGTATATGTCACTGAGGGGAAAAAGTAAGAAAAGGCATTTCCCAGCTTGGTATGTGGGGACTGGCAGATTTTCAGAGAAGACGTTCAGGATGTTCATTCTTCACCTGATAAATCTTCAGTACAACATGATGCATTCTACTCAGTCTAGGTGTGTTTGAAGGAGTTATATCAGTGTTCATTATTTTATTCTCTGAATGCTCAGGTCAAGAAGGTCTGCTACAATGACAGTTGATAAGGCTATTCACTAACCCAACGGAAGGCTTTCCACTGATTTCTAATGATGACAGATTGACTCATTAGCCTATTCAGCTTCAGAAAGTCACCTGCAAACTAGCACCTGTTACATCAACTTCATAAATATAAAACACAGACTTTTTTAAACCCAAAATATTACATCACATCGATAGCACTGAATTTGCATATTGAAGAATTCATCAGTATCACTTCAATATTGATATTTACTTATTACAGTGAGTGAAAACGCATTTTCTTCATAGGCAGAGAAAGCTGCCTACGGACAAGCCTTAACTGACAGGCTTGCTGGAAAGAAGGAAGACAGTTTTCTGCTTTTCTGAATGTTAACAGCTCCCCACTACTTTGGTGCTCTCTTTATGACACAATCTTCTAGCAGGCCTCATGGTCAGATGATGCTATATGCTTTCACATTGCCATAACATATCTATTCTTAAGGACAGGTTAACAGACATCTAATTTGATCATTTGCACAGCAAAGTAGAACCCAGAACAGTATGAGTTATGGCCCTTCGGGAAGCACCTACTGCAGAGTAGAACATCAAATCAGTGTCACCATTTGCACAGCACCAGATCTGTGCTGAGAGAAGGCAAAAATAATGGGAAGGGTGTCCCTTATTGCCCAGAAGTTACTCTGTCATGCCACTGTTTGTCATAGCTGACTTTAACACTCAGTTGCACTAAATGGCTGAACACAGGGAATAGTTCTCTAGAGTGGCCAACCCTGGAATGAAGCCAGAGCATCCTTCTCCCTGGGGCTTGCCAAAATGCCAATGAAGAAGCTAAGGCAACTAAAGGGCCCATCCTCTAGGCTACCACCACACTTCTGATTTGTGGAACTCAGAGTAAAAAGTGAAGTCAATTTTCTTTGTTTGTGCAGTCAGGGAAAATAAACCATGGTTGTGCCTGGGTCAGATGTTTTTTGACACAAGGCAGCACACAGTCTGTGTAGAAGGAATATTTGTCAGCTCTTCAACTCATAGTATCTAATGGCAACTGCAGTACACAAAGCAGAAGCTGCCAAGAGTATTTTTGGATAAGAAACAAAAGTATCTGCCAGCAAGGTGCTCTCCACGGTTTGGCACAAACGTATCCAACACAGTGTGCATGTGTTTTTGAAAGAATAACTCTAGTAGACATCCCTTAATGGCTACACACGCTCTTGCAGTGTGATCAGCTTTTTTCTAAAGCAGAGCACATACCCTCAACCTGCCACTCTTACCTCCCAGACACCACCCAGAACACTCACAGCAGCACCAAGCCCGGGCAGCAGAACCAGCTTTTACTGTGGTGGAAGCACATAATCTCTTACAAATCCCAGCTGCAACTGCCCCGTTCACATACCCCAAGACTACAGCCACAGCATGGACCCTCAAGCTACCTCAACAGCACAAGGCTTTGAATTTGTAATGTAATTAGTATGAAAGAGTGTTACATAAATATCACAGTAGTGTGAATCAATTAACAACTTCTTGTAATTCATGTATTTGCAAGATTACGTGTTCTCTGGTATTATCAATTATTTTGTAGCACCAGTACACTTACATACATTTATATACTCAGAATGAGTAGGATATATTAATAAACAGTCAATATATAACAGATAAGTAAAACAGGACCATGTCTTTGACTATGGCACTGGTTGATACCCTGTGCAGAGCCATGCTTTTAAAATTATATACTCTATATTTATTAAATATATAAATATTTAAAGAGAAATTATTTTATAGACTTCCACTAATCAACTTAGAAATAACAGTACAGAGCCTAGTTGGAAGCCTGTGGGGCCAATGGTGTTCCCCAGGGGTCGGTACTCAAACCGATGTTCAACATATTCATCAACGACCTGGATGAGGGAATGGAGCTTATCTCCAGCAAGTCTGCTGAGGACACAAAACTGGGAGCAGGGACTGATACATCGGAAGGCAAGACCTGGACAGACTGGAAAGCTGGGCAGAAAGGTACCTAATGAAGTTCAACACAGGCAAGTGTAGGGTTCTGCACCTTTGGAAGAGTAACGCCATTTGGATCACTGTGTCCAGTGCTGGGCTCCCCAGTTCAGGAAAGACACAAACTACTGTAGACAGTCCAGGAGAGGGCCACGAAGGTCATCATGAGACTGGAATATGTCTTCTATGAGAAGACATTGAGTGCGTTCGGTCTGTTTAGCCTGGAGAAGATAAGATGGAGTGGACCTTACCAACGATTCTAAATATCTAATGGGCAAGTGTCAATAGAATGAGGCCATGCTCTTAACAGTGCTCAGACAAGACAATGGGCAACAGGAACAAACTAGAACACACGAAGTTCCACCTTAACATAAGAAAAAAATTCTTTCCTGTGAGGCGTCAGAGCAGGCCCAGAGAAACAGTGGAGTCTCCTTCCCTGGAGACATCCAAAACCTGCCTGGACACGCTCCTGTGCACCCTGCTCCAGGTGAACCTGCTTTAGCATGGGGGGTGGAATAGGTGATCTCCAGAGTTCTCTACCAACCCCAACCATTCCATGCAGTCTAAAAATATGCTTTGTGATTTGATACTACTCCTAGAAACCATACTCACAATTATATTTTTATATTTTATGGTACAACTGGCACTAACCCAAAATTTGCTCAGTTCTGATGAGAATTCTGTAATATAAAGTACTTCATGCAGACATAAGAATGTGACACTGAAAAGGAAGGCATTTGCGTAGATAAATGGATTGGATATGATAAGCTTTATGCCATTAAAATGGTAATAACCAAATTTAAATTATATATTTTCAGGGTAACTTTTTATACTGAATACATCATTTACGTTTATGGATGAGTGGTGCTAATATACTGGCACCACAGTAGTAGTTGCAATTCTAAGCATATGTAACAACAGCCATTACCAAAATTATCAAGTATGGTATATGTGTGTAGAATTGCAGCATCCACAGCAGTAAGCTTGGATCCCAATTCTGATCGCTAGGACTCCTCCCTCAGTCTCTGCTTCCAAAAAGTTAGGATGCTTCCCTCTGCACAGGTTCTTCACTCCAGCTGTCAGACGGGTAAGATCATTATCAGGTCATGCTCCTCCCTTCCCTCCTCTGGATTGACAATGCCAGATCAAAGCTGCTAGACAGAAGCTGCACACCATCCATGTGATCCCAAAACACAGGGATCCCAACTCCTGGTTTCTGCGTACATCACTGGTGAACGTATCAGTGGGGAACAGATGGCTAGTGAAAACAAACAGGCTCTCATTCATGGTTCTCCTTACCTGCAAAAAAAACAACCCACATCTCTCTGAAAGACTGAACAGCATTCAGTACTTGAAATTGTTACCCTTTATTTGGTGTTGGTATTTTTGAATAATTTAAATGGTGTTTTCCATCACTGTATGAAACCCTTAAGGTAGTTATTACTCACATTTAATCCTGATAAACTCTGGTGATTATGATGTAAAAAAAATCTCTGTACTGAAATGTGACACAGGCTGTCAGTGTATTTAAAAGTAACTCAAAAGCTAAGTCAGAAGATTCTGTATAAGGGAATTATCTCCTCTGAATGCATGCACAAAACACTGATCAACTTGACTGCATGATCACAGTTGTTCCAGTGAGCCTCCACTTTACCCAGTATACAGGTCATCTAACATTACGATGAATATTAAAAGACAAAAGATGAATGAAATTGTTTGGGTTCAAAAGTACTCGTTGAATTTTCAGAACACTGCATTTTGGTATGCTTCGGAAACAGGGTCAGAAAAGAAGTGTCCTTAGTCTCCCTTTCAACCGGTTTTCCCTTATGCAAAACCAGTTTTCATCTGATTAAACTGCCTTTTTTAAAAGTTCCTAATTTATTAAACTGCTGAGTCCTTGAGCCACAGGTATACTTCCCACCTCCTTTTTCAGACAAAGCCCTCCTACATTACTTTTAAGTTATTTATAAATATCTCTCTCCTGCAGCATCTACCAGCAGGGCACCTTCACATGGTGGAATTTAATGAGGCTCAGGCACAAGTCATGAGTCCCTGAAGAAAAGTATTACCTGATCTGCTTCATTTATTTCTACCAATAATCATACCATTACCTACAGCTTCTGTTTTTAATTAGTGGTATCTAATGATTAACACTGGCCAATTTACATCCAATTATGTCCCTTGAAAAATCAAAAGTGGATGAAAAAGCTGAATGCAATTAATCATTCTGCAATGCGAATATGCTTAAGTATCAAGGATGAATGTGTTTTACTTTCCTAAATAAGATTTCATTGAAAACATACACTGTCTGATTATGAAACAAAAGCATGATGCTCCCCATGACAGTAAGAAAACTGGATATTAAGTAGTATAGAGTTACCAAATACATTCACACATATCCTTTCAATAATGACAAACCAGCATCTAATTACACTCTGGATTCACATGCTACAGAAACAATTAAAAACAATAAGCAAAATAACACTTAATGACATGTAAGACTGGTCCTAGCATTTTCTGAGACACAGTACATGATCTTTAGAATACAATTGTCTCGTCTTTTCTTTCATTTTTACGAAGTTTAGCTTTAGAAAACATTGTAGTCTAGCTTCAAAGCAAATTATTTGGTGCTATGTAACTACGAAATTTTTTGGACCACCATAGGACACACTTTAGTAAAAAAAACCCACAACCTGAAATTTATTTAAGATGGTGTCCTCAGCTTTTCCTCATTTTTCAGAGGCCAGACTTCATCAATTAACATCACAGACAATGACAACAGGGTGTCATTAATGAAGAATTCTCTTTCTTCTTTCTCCTGCAGTCACCTCTCGTTAACTCATATTTACATGAACCTCAAATAAAATTTCAGTAGTGAGATCTTTTTGTTCCTCCATGATGATGCAATTATTTTGTCCTGAGGATAACTTAGACATAACTATAATAACCTGACAATTATTTTAAAGGTTAGTACCTGTACAGCAACTTGTAGGTATAAAATAACACAGCAGTCCTCTAAGCTTAACTTACAAAACTGGATTTATTACACTACATTAGTTCATTCCTTCATCCAAAATTTTTCAAATTAGAACACCATTCAACATATTGTGATGTTGAAAATACAGTCAAGCAGAGAAATCTTTTGGAAGAATATAACAATGCAATTAGAATTTAAGACAAGTCAAGATCCTAAATTACATCTCATATAGATCTTTTCTGACTTTTAACATGCCAAAAGCCAAGCCCCTGACTTGCACTACTTTATTTTTGCCCAAGAAAAAACAAAAAAGTAGGCATCCAAATAAAGTATCCATTTCAGTGGCACACAAACTAGTAGTTTCTACCTGTATTCCCCACCTTTTTCGTATCTCCCCTCCTCTTCATCTTCCTCTGCTTCAGGTAGATTTTTTTTCTAACTCTTATCCTTACTGCCAGGAACGTTTTGTGCTCTTCATAACACCTGAGGAACTACTTTCTTCCTTTTACTACTGTACACTTCCATCCAACTTTCCCTTTAGGACACAAGTCCATTTTTAACTTACCGACATTTTGCACCGCACTTTGGGAAGATGGCAGCATTAAGGAGGGGAGAAGCTTATGTTGCAGATGTTAACTGTTCAGTTGTTTCCTCATGCTTGGAAGTATTGTTAAATTTCATTTTTCAAGAAAAGTTTCTTTAAAACGCTAAGCTCTTTTTAGCTAAGATCTTGTATTTGTTATGCCAGACATTCCATAGATTTTTCTTTTTTTGAGATATATGGTGCTTTCCACCTCTGCTCCCACTCCAGCTGAAATAATCAAAAACTCCAAGATGCTATTGTAAGAAGTGTGGCTTGCCAGGGCAAGTGCTTTGGTTTTGAGTATGAGATTCATTTACAGAAGCTGTACTAAAAGACACTGCAATGATACTTCAATTCTGATAATCTGCAAGGAGCCCAAGATGTTAGAAATAAGATCTAAAGAATACAGCACTTTCATTTTTCCCTCCTCAGGATCATTAAGCTTCAATTAGGATAGAACTCACTACTGTACAGTATTGGGTTACTCTTCACAAAACAACCTGTAATGACCATCAGCAGACTTAGTTTCAGGCATAACAGAGTATCAGCTTTTTTAATAGCGAAGTTTTTATGCTATCTCCCTAAAGCTGGATGAACTCTTCGTGTCTTGGACACTGTAATATTAGCCTTGAAAAAAAAAAAACTGAAAAAAAAACCTATGCATTTATCTAAACTTATTTCTTGATGAATTTAACATCTGCATGCTTGCCTAACTAACCAATCAACTGAGGCTAGCTGAGGCTCTCTACCACTCTTTTTGAAGTCCTGTGACTTAAGTGAATACCTTAATATTAAGTCATTTAATTTCCTCATTCACCAATTATTAAAATAAGAAAGTGAGTCAAAAATGCATTTCAGAAGCAGAGGCAGATGATATTGCAGTGCAACAGCAAAATCTGTGACAAACTGATAACTTAAAGCCACGTTATAATAAACCTGCTGCTTGCAATGCTGCCACAGATCCTCAAAGCGATAGATCTTAAAGTGACGTACAAGGGCTTTCTCTACAAGATTACAGTGTTAAAGCCTCTTACCTACCCAGGAACACTCGGAATTGCCTTTACACAGCACAGGGCTGTAATTTCATGGTTTTCTATACCATGTTTAAGTGTCTAAAAAGGTAAGTAGGTGAATTTTTGGTGTTGCTCGCATCTTCAGAGCTGCCTATCAAACATATCTTGGTGCGGCTGTTCCTTCCTATCAGCATTCTCAAGTTACCCCAAACACAGCTTACACCACACACACAGCGTGCAACTAGAAATAACTTTCAGTCAGACCATCGCCCCTCTCTGTCCCCAGAAGCCTGCTTGGTCCCTGAGCACCTCAGCAGCATTCTACTGTTTGGGGATGGACCTGCCTCATTCAAAAGAGCCTGACAGCACAGTCCCCCATAAGGCATCCTTAAAGCAAACCTAACTTGGGTATATGGACCAAGTGCAGCAAGTGAGTGAGAAGGTATGTTACAGTCAGTTAAACTCACCCACTTACCTCCAATCCATTGACTCAGCCGAAACACCAGTTACTGAAACAAATCTGTGTTTTGTGAAAATCAGTTTAAAGTAGCACTCTCATACCACAGTCTTACTGCAAATGGCCTTAACCAGCTGAAGTTCTTCAGATTTACTTTAACAGATCCGTATGCTACCCTAGTAATTGTTTCAGATATTTTCCACAGTCTCCTAGGAATCTGAACAGTGTTCTCATCTCCAGACTCAGGGTCTGATTCAACTTTTGCTCCATTTCAGTGCACCCGCTCTAATTAGACCACAGATCATTTCGGTCTAGGCTTGCTAGTCCTGAAACACTCAGCTGAGCCACTGACTCTCTTGATTTAGCACCAACCATTTGACTGACTTCAGATGCTTCTCACGCCCTTCTATAGCAACCACCATACAAAAGTTTTCTATCTTCCACTTATTGTACATACAGACATCACAAAGTGTTTTTATTCTGCTGTGATTTTGCCATAATCAGATGTTATTCAAAAATTAGATTGCTTGAATGTGCAGGAGTGCTGCTTATGCATCTTCCTTATTTACTTAAAATTTTCTACTGCATATACACCAGTCAGGCCTGAAATTTTCACATGGAAACACACCACAGTCCCATCTGTAAGCAAATAGTATATTAGCAATAGAAAATAGAAATGTTCTCCCAGCACTCTCCAGGGGTTCTGCTCATGGGTTTTTTGCTGAAAAGAGAGTTTTCCTTTTAGTTCTTCCTTCTGGATTCCGCCTGTTAGCAGGTGGCTTGACTTCTCAATTATTCATGTGATCATTTTTTACCTAAAAATTTTCAATTGAACACTTTAGCCAACACTTTACAAATAACATCTCCACTCTCCTAAATAAATCGCATGATTTCCAATTATTAACTTAGTCACTTGACCCTTAAAAATCATCTTACTGAAAATTAAAAATGCTAACTTCTGGTTAACCCATGGTGGCAACTATCAGCATCCTTAACAGATTACTCTAGACTTTGTATGATTTGCATACACCTAAAAAGGTTAGCTAAACTTCATCTTTCTCTAATATTAGTGACCTATTTCAATGGTGACCTAGAGAATAACAAAACTGAGTTACATTATCAACCCTTGCGGCTTGAATACTTGCTCATATCTTGTCAGAGAAGTCTGCCAGTGTTCATAATTATCTGTTAGATTATGCAGACATTTCCAGTACTCCAGTGTGGTAGCCTCATAGGGAGGCAAGGCTTCTCTCATGCTTCAGCAGAACTGAATCACCCCCAGGAGCTTTTACACTTGTCCGGTGTAGCTTCTGGTACATCGCTGTACCATTCAGCTTGTGGAGGGCAAATTAGCAGCAAATTCAGTGGACACTGAGGCTCTACACAAGAACAAGCCAGCTAGATACATTTTGGTGGCAAACCAGAAACTGTACAGTGTTCTACAGCAAAAGATTATCTGTACACACATAGACCAACCTCCCTACAGCTATCATAAAGAGTGGCTTATCAGGTTGCAACTGTACTCAGTTAACTCTTCTACCTACTCTTAGAGAACTGTATAGATAAAGGAAAAGTACTGTGTTTGTCCTAATTCTGCCACAGGTGCTCGCATTAGCTGTCAAGTTAAGGAAAAAATGAAGACACAGGAATTGAGCTGAGGGCCTTTTTTTTTTTCCACTCTTGTATCCGCTTCTAGAAGAACAAACCAGGAGATCCAGCAGGAAGTGAGGTGCTAACAGCATAGCGCTGAAATAAAAGTCCAGTCCAGAAACTGTGAACCTTTACACAGCGTCATTTGCCATGACCAGGACAAAAATGCACGTCAGATCTCTTATTTAAACATCTGAATAACTTAAATAGGAATTAATTATCTTCAGTTGTTTCCTCATTTATTTTGAAATTTTGTTTTATTTACTGTTCTGAAGTTCAACAAGTCTACCACAAGCAAAGGTCTGCATGTTAAGAGGGCTTAGGGGGACGAGATTGGAGGGTAATTGGGAAAACATTTAAAATTTCAACAGAAAACAAAAGTTTTAAGGCAGTAGCTACTCAACTGCACATACCTCAAGAGGCTTAAGAATCAAAATTCTTCAGGAAAAAAGGAACTTTGACCTTCTGAATACACTGCTTGCTTTGAATACATAAGAAAAGAATATTTTACAGTCTTACGCACTACTCTTTTCTTTGTGCTAACCCAAGTAAAAAATGGAGAAACAAAGAAAAAAGCAAAAATATTACTTCAAACAAATTCAGAGATACCTGGAAAGCTGTCAGGAATAACAGTCTAGGGGCTCAGTGAACCACTGAAGTCAGGTACTGAAGTGGGTGTGAATGCAAGCAACCAGCTGTCATTTAATTTGTGCACTGCAATGACCTTCTGAATGTTACAAAATCTTTATGTACAGTCCCAAGCAGACTTTTGCCTTGTGATTTTTTTTTTCACCTGAGCACCTCTCAGTTTTAGAGGGGAGGAGAGACTTGGGGTTTGATAAATGGAGACCTGAATTTAGCTTGCTGTACACCGAAACCACTTAAATCA
This sequence comes from Tapera naevia, assembly GCA_033556795.1. Classification (NCBI taxonomy): domain Eukaryota; kingdom Metazoa; phylum Chordata; class Aves; order Cuculiformes; family Neomorphidae; genus Tapera; species Tapera naevia. The sequence continues at coordinate 5,828,648 of JAUMJJ010000172.1, read as the reverse complement.
GGTTGAACAGCTCAAGAGACATTTTTAGTTTTCTGCTGAATAATCAGAAAGTATTAATAGCATTCTGAGCGAAAAAGTATGCAAAAATTATGCTCAAAGGAAAGAAGACATTTTGAATTGATCTAAGTTTAAATGAAGGGAGTGGTTTCAAAGAACTAGGGAAAAAAAAAAAAAATCACAATGCAGTATCTCTCCAATACTGCTAGCCTGCATTTATGGGATTTGTTTCAAAAACAATGCTTTATAAAAAGAGAAAACAAATGCAAAAATTTAACAGAATTAGAAACTAGGCTAACATTAGGCAGACAGATGTCATTGGAATCCTAAATGTTACAATCTATGAAGCAGAGACTATCTTTGCCTAAATTCTTTCTGTGCATATCAAACAATAAGATCCTAAATCCACCTTCTGGAGATGCATAAATAATTAATAATTGATGGAGAATTAAATAATTCCATAAAGCAACTTACTTCCTTCAAATCAAATACATCTAGAAAGCTTGGAGCACAAGTTTAGCATTGTATCATCTTGAAGAAACAATAACTTTTGATTATTCAAAGCGCAACAATAAAATATTGAGTATGCTGAAAAAAAAGCCAATGAAAACAGCTCTCAAAATCACACCCTCCGCTGCATTAGAAAATGAAGACTTTTCAAGGCCTCAGAAGTTCCATTAGACACCAAAAAGAGAAGATAGAGGGGAAGAGAATAACTTTCCAAAAAGTAGATAATAGAAAAGAAACGTATGATCCTTTTATTTACTAATATTATGCAGAACAGAGAAACATTTCTATTGCTCCAGTCCAGAGCTTTAAGTCATAACTGTGTGTTTTAAGATGACAGATGTGTTTCAGTTGGTGTATTCTGCTGATTAACAAATAGAAGGAAAACTACCAGCACAACATCATGCTGCAGGAAAATTCAGAGACTTTGCTAAGTGTTCAGCCTAGCAGCAGAATTAAGATATGCTGGGACTACTTCCTTCACAAAAGATTTTCAACTCATCTATGACTACTTCAAGACATATCATACCTCTGGTGCCCCCCCAGGGCTCAGCATTGGGGCCAGTCTTGTTTAGTATCATGATCTGGATGAGGGCATTGAGTGCACCCTCAGTAAGTCTGCAGATGACACTGAACTGGGCAGAATTGTCAATCTGCTTGATGGTAGTAATGTTCTACAAAAAGATGTGGACAGGCTGAATGGATGGGCCTAGGTAAACTATATGAGGTTTAACAAGGCCAACTGCCGGGTCCTGCACTTCAGACAACAACCCCACATAGCGCTACAGGCTTGGAGAAGACTGACGGGAGAGCTGCCTGGAAGAGAAGGACCTGGGGGTGTTGGTTGACAGCCAGCTGAATATGAGCCAGCAGTGTGCCCAGGCAGCCAAGGTCAAAGGCATCCTGGCTTTGATCAAAAATGATGTGACCAGCAGGACTAGAAAAGTGATTTTCTGCCTATATTCAACCACTGGTGAGGCCACACCTCGAATACTGCATTCAGTTTTGGGCTCCTCACTACAGGAAGGACATTGAGGTGCTGGAGCATGTCCAGAGAAAGGCAATGAAGCTGTTGAACTGAAGTTGCTTAGTTTGGAGTAGAGAAGGCTGAGGGGAGATCTTATCACTTTTTACAACTACCTAAAAGGGGGCTGTAGTGAGGCAAGTGATTGTCTCTTCTCCCAAGTAACAAGTGATAAAATGAGAGGAAAACACCTCAAGTCACACAACGGTAGGTTTAAACTACACAGCAGGAAAACCTTTCTTCACCAAAAGGGTTGGCAAGCACTGGAAAAGGCTGCTCAGAAAACTGGTAGACTCACCATCCCTGGAGCTGTTCAAAAAACATGTAAATGTGGTAAATCGGGACATAGTTTAGTAGACATGGTGGTGTTGGATTGACAGGTGGACTTGGTGACCTCAAAGGTCTTTTCTAACCTTAAGGGTGTATGAAGCCCAAAACTGGCAGTAACTTTAAAGCAGAAACTGCAAAATACACCCTGAAGAGTAGCTTAGCAAAAAAATGCCTATAAAGACTATGCTGCATAAGGAGAAATACAGTATTTGAATATATGTACTGTACTTAAAGAAATTTTGATTTTTGGAAGTGTTTTTAATACACTCATAGCTTAATACAATACCATTTTACAGGTCATATGTTGGCTGCAGGAGAATATAGGCAGTGAATGTTTTACAAGAGCCTATTAATCGTAATTTCAAAACTACGCAATATCATTATAAACTTAAATTTTTTCAAAATATGTTTAAAGTATACAAATGAATTTTTGCAACTTAACTGTCATTTTAACAACAATCATTTATTTCTTCTGCTCCTTGCTTTTTATTATGCCTATCTCACTTCCAGCTTTATTCATACAAGTAGAACTAAGTATTGCCTGTCTTTGCCAGACAGCAGAGTTGAAACATGTTAAAGAGGTTGCAAATATTTCCAGGTTGTGTCCAAATGAAGACACAGAGAACTTGTACTCCTCTACTTAATGATTTAATAATTTGCCAAGCCGACTTTCTACTCTAAGTGTGAGCTCTCTTGTTTACTCAATGCACTCCTAATTCAAGCATTTTTTGTAAAGTGATAAGAAGGAAGTCTATTTGAAATTAATTTGGAAGATTATGTAAGTTAATAGTATGTCAAAAGAACACCTATCTTCTAAACAATACTGAAAGGCCAAGGGGGAAAAAAGCTTTTCCCTCTGTGAAATACAGATTTTTAGAAGTCTTTTCCTAACTCGTCCAACTATTCCACCAATAACTTGGCTGTAACTTTTTCAAATTCATTCTTTTTCACAATTTAAATGTGTGCAAGGAGAGCAACTACTGGCTGGCTGCAACATCTTGTTTCATGCTACAGTCCTTCACCAGAACCATGGTATAAACATACACTGCCAGAGAGATCGCTGTCAGATTACGTGCAGCAGGAAAAACTTTTCCATGTATTTCACATGATAAAAAGATGTCTTGAACAGTCTCCAAATTCAACACCTATTTATTCTAAATGCTAGCCCAGAGAAACAGCAAGTTTCCACCTCACAGGCTGCATAGATTCCTTTGCTATTAATTTCAGACCACTGCCTTTGCTTTGTCTGTCTCTTCTCTGCTGTACCCTGTCCTCCTGTTTGGATTTCATTCCTTACTCTCTACCCACACACTCCTGCGACACTACAGTAAGGAAGAGCACTCTTCATCAGTACATTTTTGTGGGCAAAACACAGAGGATCAAGAGAGGAAAAATTCTGTTTACCTGCCAGACCTCCATGAAAAGAACCCACTGTCTTTTAAAAAGAAAAAAAAAGTCCTGATTTCACAAATACAGTCTTTTCCAGACCATTACAGCCTCTGTTTCTGTGTTTATAGGACTCCTAACATGGCATTACTTCCACAGCCAATAAAAGAACATTAAACCTTTTATACATATCTTCTAAGGATCCCTTTCATTATCGCCAGAAATAAGGTCAGGAAATAAAAAAAAAAAGTGTCATAGGTCAAAATAATTCCTGTTGAGGCTTTCTGCTATTTCCATTGAACTGTGTCTCTTTCCCTGAACGACCTGGCTTCCTTCCTCTTTCAGCCTCTGTACGACAGGAGAGGACTTGTTAATGTTCCCAGGAAGTGTTCAAACTACTATTATGGATAACTGCTATTGCTGACTGTGAGGTTCATTTCAAGCAGACTTGGGAGCATAATTATTGCTACTCCGTTTAGACTAGATTGCCATTTCAACTACTCTCCTAGGTGCTTTATGACCATTCAACTTCACAGTAGCCAGAAAATAAGACTCCTTTTTCAGATTAACTGTTTCCATCTTGAAGAGCTGCAGTTATAGTTACACAAAAGTATGGCAGTACTTTTTCAACTAGAAAAATTCAAACCAGTTAGAAATATCTTTTCTGTTTAAAACGGTATTTCAGAATCGGCTTGAGTTGAGATATAAAAATGACTTAAAAATATTATTTTTTTCCAAACTGAATAAAACATCTCAGATACGTTTTTCCCCCCTCACAGAAGAGAAAAAAAAAACTTTACAAATTATAATTCATCTATGACATACATTTTCACTTCCATGAACTACAGAGATAGATTTGGTTTTCCACGCCCTTAACAACTAAAGTTTTGCAACACAACCATGTAAAGACAGAATTTCTCAGAGTCCTGATACAAATTCTTAGATAAGGATTAAGTTGTGAAAAGCATTATGCAAGCAGAATATCAGGAAAATTGTGGTCCAAGGTCCTGCAATTCAGATTCCTATAAAGATGCATGCAGAATAATTTATTATTGAGGAGACAAAAACCCAAATTTTCTTCTCACCTGATTGCCAGTAAGGAAAACAGCATTGGGCTAAATTTGCAACCAACAAATAACTAAACAATATTTAAAAAAGGATTTCCTCATTTACCACTTGACAGTATTATTTTACTGCTTTAGGTAAGTTTACGTTTTGTAACTGCAAAATACCCTTTTCCTGCTTTGACAGATAACATTTGCAAGAATTATGTACGTACCAGGTAACTACCAGGTTAAGCATTGCAATATTCTACTTGCATATAATACGAATTGATTATTTCCAAATATACCTGACATTTAAAAATAAGAATTTATTGCAAGCAGCAAAGAACCGAGAGGGAGTACTCCAAACCTACTTTAAATCCAAGCTCAGGCATTCATTCGATGTGTGACCTCAGGCAACAGACCTGACCTCCATCTGGTTCAGTCAATTCAGCTGGCTAAGAGCAGGAAATCATGGAAAAACAGATGCTGCATCTAAAAGCAGATCTTCCCCAGGTAAATAAATTGCAAGAGAGCCACAGGGATGGAGGAATATACTGTTTCTTATTGTAAGAGTCAGGAAGGCATATGTGTGTAAATTGGAAACAAGCAAGAGGTCTTTCAGCCTCAGGCTTTACTTTGGTATTTGAAAAACGGCGTTTTTGTGCTGTACAGATACTAAGATTTTTGTACACTCCAAGAATAGACTATCTTTATTCAAATATATTCAAATAATGTAATCAAGGATGTTTTATTTTGCCAAAATTAATACTTCAGATATCTGTGAACAGTAACACCAATGCCTGATTAGTTCTCTAATAATACAGGACAACGCCCAAAATTCAGACTACTACAGACTTTGGGAACTACTGTAAATGGAAGCCATGGTTATTTTGGAATACCAGGAGAGTCTGGTTCTCTTCTAAAGAGGAAAATGATTGCAGGTTCCTAGCATCTCTTCCTCTTTCCCTGTATCCAGTTCACATCAAGCCACTTTAGACTATGGTTGTTTTTGGCAGAGTTACAAGCACAAAGTTCATGCAGATTTCAGAATAAAAGCTACATATCACACCCTGTTCCACCAATGTAAAATGGAAAAGAAAAAGGAAAGATTTATATTCAGTTCAATTTTCCTACCTCTAGTAGAACCTGCTATTGCTCATCCAGATCTCTAAACCCTTTAGGCAAACCATTAACACGCACAGTCAGCTTTTGAGCTGACCATTGGACAAATACAACTGAAAATATTTACGGAGAAAAAAAACAATCCTGCAGCTTGGTCAGATCATTAATAAATAAACTGGCTGGAGAAGAGAAGAACCTGATTTGTTAAGTGTGGCTTTGGAACAGTATTAAAACAGTCCACAATGTTCAATGACTGACAGTAGAAAAAGTTTTGTCTACAGGGATGATACAGCAGGACACTGGGAACTCTGTGACCTCCCTTCCTGACAACTATTTACACCACACACTTCACAAAGGGCAAGCCACATTTGCCAAAATGCAACAGAATATACATCTACAAGCAGCCTGGGTATCAAGAACTTAAAAACTTGTTTACAACCTTTAACTTCTACAGGACTGTAAGACAGCACATTATGACATTCTATAAGCATTATATATAATCCTAAAAATGTTTTAATGCGTTCGTGGTTAATTTCTCTCACATGAAACTGTCCTGACATAAGCAGTAAGTGAAAAGCATACACGTAATAATTGTACTTTTACGATTTTTGTATAGACTTCATTAATAGATGTTTGTTTACGCCTACTCAACAAAATATCTGCTATTTATAGCAGGACACTTAGCTAAGACAAAACCAAGCAACTCTCAATAGTTGTAACGTTTGAACTGTGATCTCAAAGGTTGGTGTGTCTTCTGATTCTCATCCCTTTCACAATTCAGAAAAGGTTGTCCTACACAAACCAGTGGCCATGCTTCCATATAGCTAGAACAACTACCAAATTCAGCAGGTACAACAGTCCACTCGGTGGACTTGTGATGATTCATTTACCATGATCTTGAAGTGCAAAAATTAAGGCGACCAATACGGCCAAGGGGTTGTACTTTAATCAAACTTCATTATTTTGCCCGTGAAGTGGCATGCGATAGAGTGGCAAAAAGGAAAAGTAAAGTAAAGTAAAAGGGGGGAAAGACTTTTATAGTTACCACCACGGGTCCAAGGCACCCCTATGGTCCCAGGTCCCAAACAGCATCCTGCCAGTCCTTGTTGTGATCCTTTGGTGGGGAGATCTCACCGAGGTTTGGTTACGAGCAATCTTCTATGCAAAGCAACAGCACCTCACACCCCCTCTCGCCCATGGATTGTGGCCAATCTCCACCTTCATTTCGCAATCCAGACTTAACTGCACAGGCCCAAAAAGCTCCCGCTTAACTTGCCAAAACTTATCTGCACCTGTGCCACCTTGCATTTGGGGGTCTTTCACTTCCTCACATCATCTTCCTCTCATGTCTGCTGGGTGACCTCAAGACCCTCTGCGCATGCTCCTCTTTTTGCCTTAGAAACAGGGAAAACATGGAGCAAGTTTGGCTGAGGTAGCAGGTGAAATCCATCTTCTGTACAACATCTATGCAGCAATCCCAGGTACTGGAGAACAGTACAGTACTCCCTGTATCACACAGTTCTTTCTCTGAGTGTAAAGTTCTTGGTATCTCTCCAAGTCTCTGATGGCAATTTTGAGACAAATACTGTTCTTCAGATCAGGTCTTACAGTAGGCACGCAGTTATGAAATAGCTACACACTACAGAGAACGGGTCTGAGAAGTCAGGTTCTCTTAGACCTGTTTACTCCATGTCAGTCTCTTGCCCAAAACTTATACACCAGCAGAAATAATTTTTTGCATTTCTGATCGAAGTTCATAGGAATAGTATTGCTTTTCAAACACAAGCATGTCTGTGCATATATGTGTACACCTGCATGCATACATACATGTGTTTAAGAAATAAAACACCGATCCTTTAATGGGGAAAAAATCTTGTTCCTTGCTTCTTATCATAAATACATATGAGATGTTAAAGCAACTCCTCTTCTGTAATCAAGATTGCAGATAATGGAAACCATTATCTTTCCATATCGGATAATTTAGTAACACCATTAACTGTTTAGTTTTCACTTTAAGTATCAGTCCTTGTAAAGAAGGTCAACACAAGCTTTTAATATAATACTAGAAATAAATGATTTAGCCTTGCATCATCTCACTTCCTGGAAGCGTTTGATTTCCTCATCTCTAACAAAACACAATTATGTCAGGGAAATAAATGCTTTTACTGTACACCCCTTTGCAGCAAGGTCCAGAAAACAACATAAGCACCAAGAAAATGAATTCTTGCAGCAATTCTATTTAAGCATTAGACACTCTAGAATTCCATGTCAGGCATTCAGGCTCCCTTTACCTTACACGGAAACAAGCACCCCAAAATAGGATCCCAATAACCAGTACAAACAGCATGAACAAAAAAAGTTAAAAATACCTTCAGTCTCTTACTTCTCCTGGTTTGGCAGCATTACTTCTTGACTACCAGTCAGTTTCTTCCCCCACTTAGAGAGTCCCCAGCCTAGTATTTGTTTCCTGAAGTCTATCTCTTACTCTCTGTAATTCAGGGATTAAGCTAAGGGTCATCACGTGTCATTTTAGAAATAAGAGTGTCTCACTCCACTTCTGTACTGAGATTCAAACTTCATTATAGTCAAAACCCATAAAATCCTTCCTTGGCAGACTGTGCTACCTGCTAGGTTGGGAGCTATTCTGGAACTATGAAGACTCACTAAATCTTTGAGGTAAAAAAGCCTGTAGAAGCTATATATAGATGAAATATATGGGAGTGGGATTGCTTTTATCTGCCAAAATGTGAACTGTTATTAAATGATGGAGTGTTAATCTATTTTTTTATCTCATTTTCCTTTTTAATTTTACAGCTATATTGTCACAACTTATGCCTGTTCATGGATTTAATAAACCTAAAAGCATAATCACAAGATGAGCAAATAATAGGTACAAGGAATCAAGAGCAAGCAGCCACTACTTGGTGAGGACTAAAACTCACAGAAGTTTGATTTACATTAAAATTTTCCAGTCTGAGGTATTCCAAGAAAGGAAAGATGTATGCTAGAATGTTCTCAATAAGAGAGAAGTGAAGTTATCACTGAAGTTCCTATTCAGATTTCTCCAGGTTTGGTCAGTAACTGAATTTTGGGTTTCCAGGATTACACTTTTGGAGTTACGTACCTACATTTCACCATTTCTTCCTAAATAATCCCTCTTTTTTTCCTGGCACTCTGAAAAAAAAAAACTTAGATGTGATTCCCATTCTTACTCATTTCCTTGATGCCTTCAAATCAATCATGAGGGAACCTTGTTCAAAGAGAAACCACTAACTGATGCCTCTCCCAGGACTGTATTGCCAGAGATGCTGAAAAGGTGTCTGTAGGAACTCAAATTTGTCACTAAAACATAACAATCACAGGTATTTTTAAATCCTGCAAGGTCTTTGTAATAGCTTTGCAATTTAGTGAATGTGGTAAGACATGCTGGCTTTCAGTTTCCACAAAACCACTGAAAGAACTTCCATTGGGAGCCCCAAGCCCCAGCTACTTCTGCAGGCTTCTTTAGGAAAAAGATCTGAAATTGGCATTTGACAGAAGTTGGAATGTGACAGCAAGGTACTGTAAGCAAATATATAGCAGTGACATACATGCAGCATCCCAGGGCTTCATGGGAATAATGCAATGGACCAAAAATCAAAAGCAGAATCTTTTGAATGCCAAGGGCATCACTGTGTTGAATTTAGGCTATATGCTATATTCAAAAGAGATTGTACAAAAAAAGATTGAAAAGTGGGACAGAAAACAAAGCAGAAATGAGAAAAGTAACAGAAGTCTTAAATGAGAACTGGGACATTAGACACGTCTCAGGAAAAAATCAAATACTAATTGGGCAATAGTGATAACAAGAAGCATCATGGCAATTTAAGGATATTTAATTGTTTCAGAAAGTGATGTCAAATTATATTCAAGGAATGAGTTAAGACGAGACAATAATTGACCACTAAAAGTGACCTCATTTCCTAGTGTCAACAAACCACTGAGCTATTTGAAGTGACACTGCCTTAACATCCAGCTAACAGTTTGCATCAACAACTATAAACTTAGCACTATCTTTTTATCAGATAATTAGTGGCAACTGCAAGATCTGTAACAGGCTGCGCTGTTAGGTTGGCTTAAACTCATTTCTTAAGTAATGTGGATAAATTAATAGAGCAAGTCAGTCTGCAAGGTAAGAGATAAAGTCACAAACCATTTATATTTAATATAACTAGCTGAAAGACTAACTGAACCAAAAATATAGTCAAAAATATTTGACTATATTATTTAGAATACTCTGTGTTTTAGCATGTGAGGTCCTGTTTCTGAAGAGGATCCAGGTGCCCTATTTGCACACCCCCAAGCCAACTATGAGATCTGTGGATGGAAGAACTCAGAAATCATTCAAATAGTATATAAAACAGTAGGAAAAGTTCAAATTCCAAACATATGGAAAGTAGTACTTGTTCATGAAATCCAATCAGACAAAGTAACTAAAACTTGCTGAGAATTTGTTCCCTAAAACTATATATCTTCGCATTCACTGAAGAATAAAGCTCTTACCCATGTCTTTGTTTAAGAAATAATTCTGTAATAAATACTTGCGAACTGGGCAAAGAGATACATAGTGGTAACTGACAGAAAAGAACAAACAGCCCTGTTATATGCCTTACCAGTTTAGCTAATGGTTGAACAAAGGCACCACCAGTTTTCAGTCTCGGAGAACGAAACATTTATGCCCATGCTTTCATGCTCTGTGAGTTTATCTCTGACACAAAACCCAACATGTTTGAAAGCACGTAAACGTAAAAGGTATATAAACTTTGAGACAATAAGTACATTTCAATCTTCCTCTGAATTTTTCCTTCCTCCCTCAATGCAAGTACTTTTTAAAATTCTTAGTGATAGGAATAATACATCTTTCCTCTTCCATACAACAGGGGTACATTTTTCTCAAAAAATACCAGCTGGGAAGAGATCAACCATCAATTAATAACATCAAAAATAATTTTAAAAATCAGAGCCACTTTTCACATGTACTACCTAATTCGCATACTTTCATTTTCCATCCAGCTCTACTAGTTATAGCACCTTAACTGGTTTGCAGGATTAGATCACCATTTACATGGGTGTTACGGTTGAAACTGTCCATGTGATCACTCTGAATCCTCATGTCTAAGAATAAAGTTAAGGCTAGAACACAATTCAGACCCCGACTCAACTCTTTTTGGACAGTTTCAACTGTTTTTGAAATGTTGCAGGTACATGCTGCCTGACATTGACCACACTTTCAACTGTAAGCAATTTTATTTCAAGACAAACTGACTGTTTATTACTCCTGAAGAACAAACTCAAATACTGTAGCTGGGATTTAGTTTGAGAGAACTGATGTTAAAAGTCTGGCAGAAAGATGTATATGATAAAAGGAAAGAACTATGTCCTATTTCTATTCTAAACTAGATCATGCAGGCAACAAAACAACTGACAAAATCATCCTGATGTGCCAGGTCTCTCATCCACCACAAAATGAACTTATTTATTACAAAACCAGGAGCTTGACTCCCAATGCTTCTGTTAATGCTTGCTAATCTACTCATTATGGATTCATCAATTATTGTTATTATTATTCAGCAAATAAATAGCCATTTCCCAAATGGTGTGCTGTCCTTGTGGTTTGGGAATACTGTAAAGGCCACAGGTAAGACACTACCAAGCACAGACTAAGCCACCTTATTGTTTTATACTGGCATCCAAAATATCTTTTACATTAACCCAAGATGTATGACAACTAGTGCAATCCCGTAATACTGGTTTCCCAAAAGATACAGAACTGACGCAAACCTGCCTGGACTAGGATGCACTTTGGGGTATCTGACCTCACAGTGGCAGAGAGTTCTGTTTGCTGATTTTACTCCTATAAAGGAACTGGCCAGAACTGAAGAGGTCCCAAGACAGCAGAAAGCTGGTTTTGTACTCTCCTCTCAAAACTATAGCTATAAAACTAATTCAACACAGTATACCAACAATTACTTAACTTTTACTTCTGCGGGTTGATTTGGCAAAGACTGTCACCATAAAGCATGCAGTGCACAATTAAGAGAGAATTCTCAACAGACCAGAGGAGAATATTGCCGACTACTGGAAATCAGTTTTAATAAATGTTTGAGAGAATACATCTATTAAGAAAGAGTCCTGGTTTATATTTTGTGCTTATTCTAGTTAGGACCCCAGGTGAAGTCAGCATCCTTTGCTTCCAGTGAGCACACTGAAGTCAAAGGTATAAGTGGAATCCTCTCATTTACTATGTATTAGTGCTAATACATTTTCCAACATTAATCCTTTGAGCAATGAAACACTGATAATCTGGGACACTAATGGGATACATTAATTGCAAGTAGTATAAGAAAAGAGGATTACTAAAATGCATGCTGGTAACAGAAAATGAGATTAAAAATGGCATTTTGGCTAAAGTTCTTCGGGCTATTAAAAAAAATACAAGATGATTAGTCAAGGAGAAAGAAAGCCCATAAATGAAAAATGCTGAGGGTCAAGGAGAATCTGGGAGAAGGCATTTATGACTAAAAGTGGAAGTGAATAAAGCTAGAAACAAAAACAGCACCTAAAGGGGAAGAAAAAGTACACTATTTAAAATACTACAAAGCCACATTCTTCAGAGGAGAGCAGAGCAGAGCTAACGCCCAGATCCGGCAGATGTTTAAGTACATGAATGATTGTGCTAACTTTAATAATCACATGGTTATAGTTAAACCCTTAAGTCTTTAAAAATATAGCCCAAGCAGACCAATTGTGAAAGGGACACCAGTATCTTCTATCAGGCAATGAGAAAAACCCTGACCAGTCTTGACACCATATGATTACCGTGGTCTGTGTGCACTCAACCAAAGGAATCAAGTCAGAGTCGTTGAGTTAACATTTACGATGTGATCAGTACTGGAATAATATATCCTACAGCGTTAAAGTTCATAAGGGCTGAAAGATGATCCACTAGGAACAATTCCACTACCAAAAAATACACATTACAGAAGATGCCAGAAGAACAATGAAAAAGCTAGTTAAGAAAAAAATAAATAAAAATTAGAAAGAAATTTTGACAGTGAATTCTACAATACAATAGGAAGAGCATCACCAGATCCAGCAATCCAGACATGTAGGGGCAAAGACGTTTAGGATGGCTTCCTGAACAAACAGTTTTAATTTCTGTAACTGACAATTCTAAAGGTAGCATTGGACATTTTTGTAACTAATATTATCTAGGACACAACAGGACACAACGCAACTTTTTTGCACCGAGTTATCAAGTCATACTAATCATCCTTTTTCTATAATCTAGCTAGGAAAATGATGAAAAAATCACGAACACACAACTCCTCATATTTTCAGCAATTATAATCGGTGAAACACCTCAAGAACTTCTCTTAGTTGGTAGTCCCTTGGTTCTGCAGTTTTAGTTGGTAACACACCCCACAAAAAAAGTCCTGGATGTTTCTGTATCACAACCGATATAAAAACACCCCATACTATACACTGAACTGCACCTGGAAGCAAATGAAAGCTAAAATGGAGCACAGAAGGCATTTGTTATCACTGGTCTAACACTCCTAACTGCATATTGCAATAAAGAGAAACTACAAAGCCAGAAAGGACATGCACGCACAGCTATGGTAACATGTACTCTGGTACCATAGTATTGAAAATTCATGCAAGAATTTGTTGAGGAAACATGCATACATGTGTCTATGTACAGTGACCACTGAACAGACATTAAGACACTACCTAGTTCCTTCTGTCTTTTAATAGCCTTGAGAACCAGGGAAGACAGTAGTGCCAAGAGGAATATTTCCACTGAATAGACCAAAGGGATTAAATTCGGAGCTTTCAGCACTGTTCTCTCTCAAAAATCATCATCACAATACAATTCTGCACGCCACAGCTGCACTTAAGATCACAGTTATTTACCTTCAAAATGTATCCTGTGCCAGAAGGATATACAGAAAATTGAATTTCTAATGAAAGTTGCCATCCATCCACTGGGTAATTTAGCTGTGTATTTAGATATGTAGATTCAGCTTTTAGTCATTTCAGCTGAAATTTCATATCTATATTCTTTCTAGTTCAGTGAAGGTAAAATAACAAAAAATAACTTCCAGAGAAAAGGGCAAAAGCTGTTGCACTGGCATATATTGCCAATAGCAGATGTAAGAATAGCTACTTCCATTCTCTCAGAAGTAGAGAGATGTACACTGCAGCTTACAGAGTAACACTGAGGCTATCCAGGCTGTTCCACAGTAAAGCTGATTGCCCACCTGAACAAGAGATGTTCTTGCTCATCTTACCTGTTAATCCACGCTTTCTTACTTGATAATCCTTGCTGTCAGGAAGAGAGGACAGTTAGGACAGAGAAAGTTCTGCATGCAATGACTAGCAGGATTAGCAAAACAAAAGCAAACATACATAACAGCGTAGATTTACCTACCTGAAAACACAAAGAACCCAAGTTTTCATACTCTCTTTGCCTCCCAGAGTTTCTACTGGACTTACAGCAATATCTACCTCCAAATCACAAAGATAATTAAAAACATGGAATACGTTTTGTCTGGTTCTAGGCAACTTCTTCAGCTACTCGAAGAAAAATGCTTTTTTTCAAATCTCCATGGTTATCAGCCTATATTCTGAGCTGAGTGAAGCCAGATTACTTAGGAAGAATTTTTGCATTAATTATATTGGAATAAGCATGGAAAGGATTTCATTACTTGTTTTCAGGAGCTTAAATGTCCCTGCTTAAAAAGGGGCCTACATTTATTTCTACTGCAGCAAGTACAGGAGCTAATGGGGAGGAAAAACGTGTTGAGATTTTTATTTTTAATACACTGCTTGTAGCTCCTGAGACAGAAAGTGGTGAGGAAGCCCTATGGAATTCAGTGAGGCGCTTCACTTTGTGCTGGCTTGAAGTCTGACCTCTCAGCTGAAGTTAGGAGAAGACAGACCAAGTCTGCTCTGCAACAAACCTGGATATTTCTCAGAAACTAAACTGTATTTTAAAAAAATTAAATCTGAGATTTTGCTACCATCAAAAAACAAAGTCTGTAAGGCTTACAGTTTGCTTTGTTGTTTGTTTTCCTAAAAAAACCCAACACACCTGCAAATGACAGGTAAGATACTAAAGTGAGTGCAACACTTTCCTAATCTGATCAGACATGGTCAAAAAAGGAAGAAAGGAAAAAAGGAAGGAAAAAAGGAAGACAAGCAAAAAAGGAAGTCTGCAGGGGAATCCTCCAAGCTAACCCAGACATGACAACTGAACTGCAAGTATTCAGTACCAGAAAACATACCTGAGATTGTCTAGATCATACAGTGCAAAATATGAAAGAACAGACACCAGCAGGCAGTTGCTTTGGAGAGTCTGTATTCTCTTTATAGGTTTCAGTATTGATGCACATTCCAGGCAAGAATTCATCTACAAATGCTGGCTGCTTTAGCCCAGTGCAATTAAACTATTAGTCAGAGTTTACCTGTGGAATTATCAGTGCAACTAAAAGCGGTATCCGTACATCCTTTCTGTTGTAACATTTCTTGATGAATTATGAGCATTTTCTCACATAGCACTTCTTTAACATGTCTATTTTTTCCAATCATTAATTCACCTTTTTTTTTAAAAAAGAAAAAACATTCTTTTCCTAGGTCTATCTCATGGATCATCTTGCACAGTCACAGAAAAACACCAAAAAAATGTAATACAGAAAAGTCTTTGTCAGGAAATTAAAGCTTGTGCAGAAAGAGTATTTTAAAGAAAGGAATAATTTTTATTTACAAAGCAAATATGTGCAACTACATGGAACTCAAAAACAATTATTCACCTTCCACTTCGTTTTTCAGGCAGAACAAAACTCCCAGTTAAGGCATTGTATCTGGTGCTTTAACCACAAGACATAGTTATTTATAGATAACTGAAGTGTTGGAAGATAGATTTAAAGATTAATAATGGTTTAAAAGCAAGTGTTGTGAGTATCACACACTGGTTTAACTACCAGATACATCCAAAACCTGGATATCTAGGAATGCAGAACTAGTATACAGAAAACACAGAATCCCTAACTCTCAATCCTATAGCTTCCACAGTTGGACACCTGCACTCCACAGATTAATTTGCTGTACAGGAAGCTTACTGCATGACACGCTGTCATAAACTATGCTACTGAGATTGCCTAATGGAGTCAAAGGCATTTTAAGCTCACCAGTTGGTCTGATTATTTCTGTGACAATATTAAAATACTTAGAATGATACTTAAAATTTCTTATTTTCCTATCAAATACAAATGTTCTTTTGCTAAAAGAATTTAGATTTACTGAGAGTGAATGGGAAAGTAAACACTGAAAAGAGAAAATACAGGACAGGGTTTGGCTTTTATCGCTGTCTCAGTGCAGGATTTAATCCCTGTTAGGAGGAGGAAATGCTTTTTAACAAACAATGTACCTCCCCCCCCCCCCCCCCCCCCCCCAGAAAAAATAAAACATTTTTTCTAGGCAGAAAACTAGAAAATTCAGAGAAATTCAAATGCTATCACTTCAGCTCAAACATTCATCACTTAGATGCTCCATGAAAGAAGATGTGACCTAGGTTAAGTATCAGCCACAAATGAATTTGTTCTATTTGTATTAGACCATTCATTTTAGACCTACATTCTGGTGTACTGATGTTCTGTGTGGCTTCTCTGAATGATTTGGAATAACGGAACTCATTGTGAGCATCACATTACCCCAGTTTAAAGGATGTCACAGTTACAGGCAAAACTGTATATTTGTAAGCCCATCTGTGACAGTCCTGGGATCCTGCATTTTAATTAAGAACTATACAGTGCTTCTCCTGGAAGAGGAGCCATGGGATTACAATTACCTCTTTTATTAAATTCCACATGCAAGACAATTCTAACACATCAGAGGTGTACATTTAGGTAAGAATTACAATGCAAGCGATATAATAACTGAAGTCTCTTGAAAAACAATGGTTTTATTTACCCGTTAGGTAAAGAGTTATCAGGACTGCTTGCAGAGTTTTCTCATACTTTCTATCCCCATAAACTCAAGCAACTTTCAGTACTTTAAAGGAGAAGCAGCGTAACTTGATATCCGTGTAATTATTCTCTCTCCCTCAGGTGGTCTTCCCTTGCTTGCCTGTCTGCCTTTTCTCACTCAGAGACTTTTATGTGAAGATAAGATCCTCTTTGATCACCAGCTACCTACTTGGAGGAATAAGGCGTTCTTTTCTCTATGGAATCACCCCAGCAATTTTCTTCCCATCGATGGTGCAGCTACAGTCTCCTCAAAAAAAAAATTATCTTTGGGGTTGTTTTTTCTCCTTACTCAAAAGATGCACTGGGGTAATGTTTTATCTTATTATTTCAAGGTTACAGAAAATAAATTCAGATTAAACCTATATGGATGGGAAATGACATATTTGTGTATGGAAATATTATTTCAGACAGTGGTATCAGTGCAACTCTGCGTGAAGGCAAGAGATAACATACAGTGAGAGTCAATGTACATCCGTATGTTTTGGTTTTCAGATAAATGCATGCCTAAAGTGTGTTACTGAGATTGCTAAAATAAAGTGATACTCAACCTCATTATTTAATTCTCCAGATTAATAAAGCTTCTCCAAGTGCTTGAAGGGGGGCCCCACATAAAATAAACCATAACTCTTAGAAAAACATTTTCATTTTAAGTCCTTTGCCCAGTTCTAGTACCAAGATAAGTGCTACTTAGCACATACTTACCTGATTTCAAGTCATTCAGTGCATTTCAAACTACTTCCTTCACTCTATATCTGTAATCACTGGTGTTACATTACAGACTGAAAGCACAATATCAAATAAAGATAAAAGTAGTCTGGAACTTGCACAAAGAATTAATTAGGAATCTCTTTACATTTACCACATTACTACAACCAATGTAGAAATGCATGAATCAGATAGTATCTTCCTAATATTCTTACAACTTTTTCCAAGTTTATGACTATCACATTTATTCAGAGGTGTCGTTTTTCCCTGTCTTCTAGAAAAAGATATTTTCAGGGCCAACATTTAGTTTAATAATTTATTAGCAGAACTGACACCTCATGAGACATGTGACTGTCAATTCACAAGTGTTTGAGGTATTTCTTACTTGTTATTAATTGCCGATTTTACTCAAGTACCATGCTCTAACCTTCAAAAGTCTTGAAATCATTAGTCACATCAAGAGCTTGATAACTGTATACTGTTGATTTTAAAACACCATATTTATTTTAACCCTTCTACACTATCCTTTTTACAATTCCCTACCCAGACACTCACACTGATGCTACCTTGAAAAACCTAGTCAGAAACATCAGCTTTGCAGTTTTGTTTTGACTTTAACTCACTTTGACGAACTCAGGTTTTGTTCTCCTCTATGTTCTTGAAAAATTCGAAGGCACTCCACAGAGTTTATCAGAAATCATTTGGATTACCTGAGTAAGAAAGAGAAGGATTTCCCTACAGCCCTAAAAAAATATTTTGTAGGTCTAGAGAAAAGCTCCCATAAATAAAGGACAACCTCTAAATAGTTGCTTGGTGTACTGTAAAAGAGCATACTCAGCTCTATCAAAAAAGAACTACCAGACTCTAGTCTTATTTGAAAGGTGATCTAACCACATCAGGCTTGAAGAACTTTCAGTCTTTGCACAAATAACTGCATTTTCTAATCCTAAAGAGGTTTCCTTTCCCTCAAAAGAAAAGTTCACAATCTTCAGACAAAATAATGCAATCACCAAAGCGAGCTACCACACCATTGTATCCTACTCTGTCCTGCTCAGTATAGCCAAACTCAGTCCTAGCTAGTTTCACATCTGTATCCCTCTGGTTTTGTCACCTCTGGAACTGCAGTACAACCATAGTATAAGTAACACTGACTACACCATATCTGACATTGGTCAAAGTAGAAAGAGAAAAAATGTAGTAATTTCCTTCTGAATACTCACTCCTCCTCCTATAATCCCAGGAATTCATAGTCAGAAGAGAAAGAAAAGGCTGGCCAACAGGGAGAGTCTTTGTAAGACAGCATATTCATCATTAGATCACTGAATCAGAGACAGTTTTAGGAAGCACTCATAACTGCTAATAAAAAAAGGTTTTGACATGATTTCTCCACTGTTCCCACAGGACAAAAACCATTCTGAATAGCACTTCAAGATAGTCTAGTATGTTATGACTTTAAAGGGAGATATTGTCAAGGAATACAGGAATACTGCAAGACTTAATTAAGCCCTTACAATGTTTTAAGTGCATTTAACGGGCTATATAGGCTGGATCCAAGGATTACAGCACTCTATGAAAAGACTCCTATTGACACGAAAGGTGCTCTGAAGCAGATATTCAGCTACTTGAAATTCTTTTTCTATCAGCAAAGTAGTTAAGCAGGTCTGTCGTTTGGAAACTGTCAGCTTGCTGTGCAAGGAGCAAGAGCTCAGAATTAGTATGTTTTTGTAAAATTACATAGTCACACAGGAAACACACAGGCATGATTGCTGCCATGAAAGACATCCAATAAAAAACTTTTGATAACTTCACAAGACAGATGACATGAATGGACCACATAAATGTGGCAGCAGGAGAAAGAGGACACAGAGATGAATACAGAAGCCACAGTGTTATAAACCCAAGAGAAATCAAGTAGGCATACATTCACCAGCCAAGGTCGAAACTGTTAAATAAGAAATTTGCAAGTATGAGCAGACAGAAGATCCTTCCAATTTTTGCAGAAAAAAGAGAGGCAGAAATCAAAATACAACATTCTTAAATATATGACCGGGCTGCCACATACTTTCAGCTAAAAAACTTTACAAGAATATTTTGTTAAGCTTTTAAGATAATAGTCATAAGTGTCCTATCTTCAACTGCAGGTTGACCAAATACCTTACAATTTTAAATGGAACAGCATTATACTAACGGTTTAATTAAGTTTTAATACACAGCTTTGAGGTAGCTGGGGGGGGGGGGGGGGGGGGCAATCTGAAAATCTGAATCCATTCAGCAAGTGGAAGAAACTGAAAATCCTATTTTATGAAGACAACCTGAGGAGGCCTTTTGGCAAGTTTCAATTTTTCTCTGGTAATCCAATTATAACTTTCAGCCACAAGCTGTTCTGATCCAACCAGGTCTGATTTAATCTGCTACAAATGGCAAATTACTCCTTTATCTATCCTTGTACTCCATGTAGTACAAGTTAATGTCTTTCACATTACCCTTGGAAGTGAAAGTCCAAAGATTATTTTCTCCCAGTATACCAACTAAAAGTGCATGCATAACAAAAAGTCAGGTCTATGAAACTGCCCAGCAGCTGCCATTTACGCACCTAGGAAAGAAACTTCCTTCTCAAGAATGCCTCAGGCTTCTTCATTACTTAAAAGGGATGACTGATAACTTTATACTCACTTTAGTTAACCAGTCAAAGGGCAGCCAATAGTGGCAGAAAATTATTTATGCTCTGTTTTCCTGAATTTAATAACTTAGACAAGCAAAAGGACTTTTTTTCCCCCTTGGTTAGCATATCTTTATTTCACAAGGCCTTGTGGCTGCTTTCCTTTCTTTGTCAGGCATCCTAGTTTTGTTCTGCTTTCTCATTAAACATGAAGGTAGCCACAAGTCAGAAATAAAAATATTGGAAGTAAATGTGACTTCATAATTCTGTTATTCTAAGAAAATCTGCATGTACTTTTGTAAGTGGCAGTTTTACTGCCTGAATCCATTCTTTAATGACTCCTGCAGGTAATTCAGAAAATGGTGTAAACAAATGACAATTTGGAGGCACATCATGAGTGCATCAGGACCAGACTACAGCAATGTTACATTTAGTACAATGCTAAATTATCTCCTGCAAAGGTAAAGAAAAACGTCTAAAAATATTACCAAGGTTGATTCCTGCACTGATGTTTAGAATAAGATGTTAAGACAGGAAAAAAAAAAAGTAAAGAAATTAAGAAAATTGCTGAATTATATGCACAGCAGCACAGGTGGCACATTCACAGCAGCAAGGACAAAGTCTTAGGAATTATTAGCAGACATCATTGCCAATTACATCTGCAAGTATACCTCTATTTAACATGCTCCCTTGAATACAAGGCCTAGTGAGGAGATCAAAACAGTTCCTATTGCCAAAAGGCTCTGACTTTTCCTTTCAAGGAAAGATGCTAGAAATAATATAATGATAAGCTTCATTATACTCACCATCTTATGTTCTTTCCAACAGTTAAGACATTATCAAGTGTCTTGATGTACTTAGGCATATAAATCTAGACCCATAAAACAATTACAGTTTCAATAATTTTGAAGTTCAAGCAAAGGAAATTCCAAAATCTCACTAGGAACATTATGAACATCTCATAATAAGGTGTTCCAAAATTTATTTAGTTTTCCAGTAGTGATTGCTTAGACACTCATCCAGGATAAATTACTCCAATTTAATTGTAAGAAATATCAAGAAATAGGTAATGGATTTGACAGAAAAAAAAAACATCACTCAGAACTAAACTCAATTTCTTTACAGCTTTCAAGTAGTCCCACTGATTTCAGTGAGACTTCATCCGCTTAGATTTAACCACATACCTCGCTCCTTACAGAAGCTGAATATTAGCTCCTATCTCTCTTCGCACAAGAACGGAGAAAAGTGTGCTGAAGCATATGGTCAAAACAGGAACAGGTATCACCTCTGACATGGCTTGACTTTATTTCAAAGGTGAGTATATTCTAGGACTGCATGCTTCTAATGCTGAGTTTGCACCAATCATTATAATGGTTGAATGTATAAATTTCAGGCTGGTAAGAGAAGTGTGAGAACGGTATTTTAACATCATGCTTTTAGAACATTGATTTCCAAATAAAGACTGCAAGCTGCAATCACAGTAATATAGGTGTTCCTGCTACCAGTTACTCCCAACTAGGAGTTCACACCACGGAGTAAATTGCTAGATTGTTAACAAACTCTTCTGTGTGGTTTCATTAAATAACTGCAATGCTTTCCAGGGCCTCTTTCAACCAAAGCTCTCATTTTTTTTCTCACATTCAAGTATACAGACAACCACCACACTGACAAGACCACGGAAAAATAACTAAGTAATAAGGACATGGAGTCAAAGTCTTGCCTTGTTTTGAAGACATTTTTAGAGACTAAGTATTTTAAATGCATAGCAGATCATCCTCATTAACACAGGTGTGGAGAACTTGGCTTACTCTTTGTAAATGTAAAATATCCCACATCATATCATCCTCAAGTAATGGGGAAAACCTCTGTTGAAATTATACTAAATGCCCAAAATAGGACCGGTTTCACATCAGCATTTGCAAAGCTGGATGGCTAAATATTAGGCAAATAAATGTCAATCCAAGAGAACAGAAATATGGGCTTATAAGTCAGTTTTCAGCACACAGCAGAAAGCTTCTAGAAGAAAGCTTTTTTAACTCTGAACCCTTTTCCGCTGTCCAAGAGAAGGCTGTAAAGAGGTTATCAGTTCATAAAGAATTATGTGGTGAAAAAGATCTGTTACTGGGGGTAGATAATGTATTTAGCATTGGCTGGCAAGTGTACAAAAATTAATAATTCCAAACTGCAGGTAATTGAGATTGCCAAAATTGTAAACTTTCCAAACAAGCAGTAAAAATGAATAAACACTGAAACAGCTTACCTCAGATAGCGGATTTACCATTTTAAAAGAAGAATCAATTCTCTTCCCCTCCCCACCCACTAAGAAACACACTTGGATCTGCCACTCCCCATCAACTAAGAAACACACTTGGATCTAGCTTTCCCGAGGTAGTCTATGGCCTGCCTAGGCAAGAAATCTCTAATACTGTCAGACCCTTTGGATACAGGTTGTTCAGCTTAACAACCTAAATGGTCATGACCATTTGGGGTAAGACAATAATTATCATAAATTCTTTATAAAGTCCCCATAGAAGAATGACGTTATTTTCTGACCTCTATTCTCCCCAACACATAACCTCTACTACAAGCTTGTTGCAAGGATAACCTTTTCCCCACAAGCGGAAAAGACTGACTACATCTGGGTTAAGGATATTGAAGCAACTGGAGGACTGAAATAGCTTTCCTTCCTATGACTTGATGGTTTTCCCTCTTAGATTAACATATAAGACAACAAGAAGGAATTTCCCCCTCCACACTTGACTCTCTTCTATACTGGAGTATCAGTGTTTTGAAAAGAGATGCCTTCAGTTCTCCTTAGGCTCCCTCTCAATAACTTATTAGTATCACTAACAACATCACATCATCTCATTAGCAATTGCCACTAGTTGACCCAAAATAGTGCAGATTTTTTTTTTAGCTTATCAAAGCCAGGTTTGTCATGAAATGAACAGTTCTTGTCTGTTAGCTGAAGTGCTCTTGGCAAACATGGGATTTTTCCTTCAACCACACTGAAGTAAAGACATTTGTATTTCTAAAGCTATGCAGAGAGTTAGTTCCAGCACCAAAGGCTTTCTGAGTATACTCAAATGGGTACTCTGTAACTCCAGAGATCAAGTCCATTACAGTTCGCATTTTCATTTTTGGTTAATGAGACACCTAATTTTAGATACTCAGCCTTGAAATATTTCTTCTCTTTTACACTGTTTTCCCAGATCCACTGACAATGGCTTGTGTTGTTTTGAAGACCATTCCTGCAACCACTAAATGTTGGAGAGGTTTCATTTTGATAGCCATACAACAGAGTAAAGCAATATTTCAAAACCAATGTCAAAGCACGTATCAACAGATGAGCTTTCTGCCCCAGTTAGCTTCTACAGGAACACAACTTTAAGGGTGGACTTAAGTCAATGATTGTGTCACAAGGGGACGCATTCTCAGTTAAAAAAAATTATGCTGATTTATATCACTAAGTCTGTCTGTGGGAAACTATGAATAACTTCTTATTAAAACTTCTGGTATGATTAGCAGTAATTTGACTTTGTATTGTCAGCCTCATAAGAAAATGCGACTGCTGAAAGAGTAATGCTGTTTGCAGCAGATGATTTAGGGGAGTCAGCTCATGCGCAGCACTACATCCATGCAATTCATTCTTTGTTCCTGGAGACCTACCTTGCACTAAGGTAGTGGTAGGATTAGGAAAGCAAGAGTGTGCCTCTAGCAATGTGTGCTCATAAATTATCAATTATAATTTTAAAAAGGTCATAGAGATATTAAATACCATTCCTGCCACCATTCGGATTTGTCCTGTTCTCCTTGTATAAATTGATACTACATTAGCAGTTGTAAGAGGCATTATACATCCAGTCCTAGAAGAATACTTGCAGTATTACTTGGGCCTCCATAGCAAAACAGCAGGTGTTGAAGGGACTCAACAGCCCAAAGCAGTCCTTTAGAAATATCTTAGTACTGCTAAGGAGAGATGAAAGACAAGATGATTGTACTGATTTTCTGGGATACAGATATAAAACTAAGCATCTAAAGTTAAAGTTTTCTCAATAATTTAGACCTTTGTTAACCATAAAATCTAGAAAAAAACAGCACATTCCTCCCATGTGTTCAGAGTTCTAGAATCCTTGACAGAGGTTAGAAGCAAAAGTTACTCTCACATGCTGCAGCCACAAGAACTTAATATTTAGAGAAAAAATTCAAAGGCATAAATACATCAGATATTTTAGAATTTCCTACTGCAGCAGATGCCCAACACTTCATCTAGTTCTAAAGATATGTAAACAATGATTCAATACTTTTAAATTTTATTTAGCTAGTATACTGCAAGTCACTAAGGACACATCACAGGCATCTGAATACATAAGAACATCACACTAGTTTAAAATTGTGTTTACTTTTCCTTAGTAGAACAAAGTAGAACTTTATTCTTGCAAGTTAGGATGCAATCACTGAAATATCAGGAATCGTATTTTAAAGTCAGGCATTGCATAGCTCTTACAAGACATATTTTTGCCTGCAACTATGGTTTTTCCCTATGCTTTTGTACCTTCATCATCAGAAACTCAGTCCCATAAGGTTTAGTCCAAAGAAGATTGAGCTGTGCAGAGCCCATCAGCCAAAATGCTAACACTAGAACTGTTGTACCAGTGCATTCACATCAGTCTACAAGACAGGTATCAAGATGAACAGTACAACCTATTTAGCCTGGGCTGTCATGCTTACCTGGAGGCAGCCTGTCTAATCAGACAGTAAAACAAAGTCAGCTGAGCTCTACCTACTCCATAGAGGACAGGTTCAGGCTGTACTTTATGCTTGCAGCTTTATTTTCTGTATTAACAGCAATCCCTAAAGCACTATGGGAATAAAATTCCAGAATTAAAACAAAGCACGCGTTTAAAAGCTTTGCTCAATGCAGGTCACAATGATTACTGTCTTTCAGGTCCCTTCTGGCATTACTGGACTGAATGAAGACTACAGGATCAACCTCGTTCAGTTTGAATGTATCGCTAATCTTCATTTTATATAGCTGATTTTACTTTATGCAGTTCAAATACCGCAACCTAAATTCTTCTGCTATTCTTATCTTTAGCAGGGAGATAGAAAGGTATCATTAAGTGATGATAATCATTATATATCCTTCTCTACATACAGGACAAAAAGCAATGAACATCTCTTTAAAGTACTAGAACAACATCAGCACTCTTCAGTGAATTTTCTGGATTTTTTTTGGTGTTAGATAATCGAATGCAGTGATTTATAAAAGCAAAGTAAGGCAGAGCCTTTGCTTGGTTGAGACTACATTGCTGTACAGGAAAGAATATGCTTAGGAAAACCTTAGTCATGGGAAGACATCAAGCTTCTCATACTCTCTTTTCCCTTCAATAAATGCTATTTATATCACTTGAAAATGTACAATTGTCATTTTCCTCCCTTTCCTCTTCCTTCTTTCACTTTCCCCTAAACACTAGATGCCCGGAAACTCTTTTCCTTCTGCTTTGTAATCTATAGTCTTGAATTGTTTCAGGCTGAGTATCCCTGGTGTTGATTTACTCTGAGTCATTCTCCTGACTACCAACTCCAAATAGAAAGATGATGCACTTCAGAATTTAGCTAAGATTCTGGCAAGGCATCCTAAGTTAGAAAACAGAGTGTTGCCTTCTGGATAATGGATGTCATTAAAGATGACTCCCTTCTCTGCTTCTAAATTCCTGAAAAAAAAACACTGAAAGTAAGGGGAAAAAAAAACAAGAATGGACATAGTAAGGAAAGCAGCATTTTGTATCCTGTCAGCTGTAAGAGAAGAGGTGAAGGAAGAAAAGACTGACATTAATCACATCAGTAAAATCAGCTGCTCTAAGCTGATTTCTTGAACAGTTTTGCACTAAACTCTCTTCCTCCATCTTATTAGGCATTAATAACCTCTCTTCCTAAGCCAAGCAAAATTCAGAGGATTTAAACGGCTTTGTATGTCAAAAGTGAATACATAATTCCAGTGTAAATTTAGGATGACAAATACATAAAAATAATAACATAAGGTAACATCATAGAGTGGTACTACAGCAAAGGAGTTCTAAAAGCATTCAGATAATCTCTACTCTGGAAATACCCACTTCCTTGCAATTCTGATTAAGCAAGGGAACTCCACTAAGAAATGGTTTTCTCTGAAGAATCATGTGATGGCAAGGAGGGTTAATCAGATCACAGCTTTAATTATCAGATAATTACACGAAGGTCACCAGTTCTTTCTCACTCACTGTCCCTTGCTTAAGGGATGGTGTCAATCACATCCACATCTCAGGCTCCATCTGAGTTCAAATGGCCACAGCATGAGAGCTAAAAAAACCCGCAAATCCCATATAAACCAAGATTATTATATCCAGAATCTTACAAAATCACACATAAAGAAATCCCTAGAATAGGAAAGTGCATATTGGAAACAGACTTCTGAACACATGCACCTCTCTACTAAAAGCCATTCCTACCTTCATTTTCCATTCAGTAACTGGAATGAGTATTTTATTAACCCAACTTAAGACAAAACCAGCAAAATTCAACATGATTATGATGGAAAAGTACATAAAACCAACTCTATTCCTCTAGAACGGAAACTCTGTTAAACTTCCCTCATTTCTCTTTACTATTTTCTCTCAAGAACTTTATTTTGAAAATAATGACATTACACTAATTATTTGGCAGCTTCTGTGCAGCCTTACTACTACTAGACTCAAAACTTTCTCTTCGCCGTAAGCACTGGCTGAGATTTACACAATAAATCTTGCAGCCACTGCTCAAACACAGCCAAGCTCATGCTGCCACCTGTAATTTCCTGACGGCCTTTACCTCAGGACGAGCTGTACAAAAGCCCCAAACACTGCCAAAATGAAAAATTTCTCATGATAACTCCAGCGTGGCAAAGTTTTCCACCTGGGCAATGTCTGTTGGGTTACCTGTGCATGGATTAGCAATGGTTAGGATTACAGCTGATAAGAAATCTTAAACTGCCAGGGCCCCATCAGAAAGCACACTGACCTGCTTTGAGTAAGCTACTGATGTCAACTGCTACCCATTGCTCCCTACTCAGGGCCATCTCTTCCACAACACCGGCTTCTGACTTCCTGATATCCCTCACCCCCAAACCAGCTTGCAAAAATCACCAGGACATTACAACAGCCACCTTTATTTTGATGTAAAGATAAAGATGGAGTGGAGGGGCAGCAACTTGCTTAAAACTGACAGTTCTGCTGGCAGGAACTCTAAACGCAAGCACATCGTTTAACCCGAATATTCCCAGTAGCATAATGTTCATTTATCATGTTCCACCTTCAGTAAGCAGACTGTAACTCAGATGCGTGCTGCTCTTATCGATATCCAAGAGCAAGCACAAAGTTTGAAAGATGAGTAATTACCATGTAGAATTAACTGTAATCCTTTTACGGTACTAAAGCTAGTACTTCCCTGACTTCTGGAGTCATGTACTACACTAGTTTGAACAGCTTTATCTTTCACTCACATCAATAACTCCCAGAAGGTAAAAGGGAAAAAAGTTTACACAAAATTACAATTTTAAAAATTGCAAGAGAAATTCAGATAGAAAGACAAACACATTTGTTCTCAATCTCATCACTAAAGAGTGTCTTTATTTGAACAGACACTTTTGTTGAAATACAATTTTCCCTGTATACAGCCTGTACACAAAAAGGGGAAAAGAAACAATAACTCCAAGCATCTTGGATACAATTGCTTATGTGCAGATAGCTCTTACTCCCATAATTAAGATAAGCAAGAAAAATGCAGAAGTCTATTGTAATTTGCTGCTTCAAAGCAATTTTAAAAGAATGAAATATTATGTGTTCTGATCAAGCAATTTTTCCATTTTATTTCACTGATATCACTTTGTAGACCTCTGCTATGATGATGAATGCCTTTTAGGTATTAGGGTAAGTATCTCAGTGGCTATGTGCAGGCAGATGTCTGCCTGCATAACTGGTTTAGCATATGCAACCGTGTATACTTAGTAAAGAGCTCCTATTCCTGGAAACTGGGACATTAAGTCACATTTTCTCTATTTGTGACATGATCAGAAACCAAGTCTGCAAATACTTGCTTCCTATTGTAGACTGCGATTATCCAGTGTTCACGTACACTGGGTTTTTTTTCCACATTCTCACTTTCCATTTCTAATTTCTCCAGGCTCTGATTTGGTAGACCATGTCCCAAGAGAGAATTCCCTCAGAAATGTTTCCTTCAAGAAGCCTTGACTCAATGAGAATAGGCAGATGCAGTAATACTGACTGGAAAACACATGAGCAGAATGACAAGCAGTTTAAAAAAAATAATCATGCCAAATTCACATTAGCATTTTAACACCATCTTTGGTAACTTAAAGAAACATATAGGAAATTTAACAGGTAAAAAACCATTGAATTAGTTTAGAACTATGATGACATTCTAGGACCACATTTTTGCACAAATCAGTTACAACTGACACTTCAGTGAAATGGTAGCTTTTTAAGTTCTAAATAGTCTAACAAAAACAGATTGGTTTGTGATTGCAATAGTATGGAAGATATAACTTTCATAAAAGTCAACCATAAACATATGCTACATCCATTTTGCATATACTAACCTAAAAAGCAAATGCATAAGTACACTTCAGGAAAGGTTAAATCAAGTACAAATTGTCAAAAGCAAGGAAATTGTAACTACAGTTGACGTTCATTCTTCAGCTCAGCCCTACTGGTGTGGATATTGCAGCAAATCCAAAATTGTACCAGGTTCTCAGCGCCCTGTAAAATCTAAGACACAACAGGTTGCTTTTGCAGAGCTGGTTGACAAAGACTCAATTTTCTTATTATATCTAACATTTCTCCAGTCTTTTATCCTTTACGTTATTAATCCATTTTTGCGGTGTCTTAAAGCAATACACAGATACGAATCTCCTACTTTAAGATCTAATTTTATTTTTTAATACACATGTATGAAGGCTTTGTACATTCTTTTTCAGGTAAAAAACTATCAGCCTCATTTATAGAGCTGGGTTCTACAGCTCTACTGAGCAGCAGCAATATTTGAATACGGGGAAAGTCTCCAGCAAAGATGGAAACAGAACAATTCCTCCACTGACTCCCAAGATCTACCGCAATAGCCTGCTTCACCTCCCATTCAATCTTCCTCTTTGAGTGTAACATTATGAACAATTAGGCAGACACAGAGTTTACAGATAACACTGTTAGTATAATTATTTTAGCTAACAACTAGTAATTGTTTTCCTGGAGGCATCTTCCTTCATTTTTTTCCTTCTCTTAACAATGACTCATCCAACACACTTAAAATCAGCTTACTTTACTCACACAAAGCTTACAGAAGGACCACTAGCTGCCCCTAGCTGCATGCAGTAGCAGCACAAAATGACATTAAATGCATGTGATCAATTGCATACAAAACTTCCAGTATTGTATAATATATAAAACAACATTGGATTACATTTTTACAACAGCAGACCTTTGTTAGTGGAAAAACATATCTCTTTTTAACCAACAGATTGTAATAGGGCTTTGGAGCCCTTGAGGGCCATCAGGCAAGTCACAATCAATTATTTTGGTTTCCTGGAAAAACTACCTTATTTTTTATGTTTAAAACCTTTTGCTATTACAGAGAAGCCATGCTGTGCTACATGCGCTCACTGGAGCCCACAGCTTCAAACTTTCACCTGGGTTTCCAAACAGCTGTAAGAACATACCCACAATGAGAAAAAAAAAACCCATGCGTTCTAAAGATGATGCAAGAATGGAAAGAGATGCCTAGTTACAAACCTGGGTTGGCATAATCTTTACAGTGGCCCTGTATGTACACTTGGCATACAAACACTAGAGAGTCCGACACACGACACACGAGTATTCACAATTTATTAAAAACAATGGTTTGGGTTTTTTCAACTTACTCTTTCTGTTTGTCCTTTGCTCTTCCCATAGCAATCAAATGGGCTTTTTCCCTTCTAAATAATTCATTCAGTAAGCAAAGCGGTTTGTGACTTTTCATTAACAATTATGCGATATCAAATAAGACTCAAGCAGACAGTCAGAAAAGACAACCAAAGAACAGGAGATGCAAGCAAATAGATTCTGAAAAGTAACATGCACGAAATATTTGACACTCTCATCCTTATACTCACTCTCACTAACCATGTATTCTGTACTCAGTCACACACACCATTACCAGGACAAATACAATGTGCACTGACATTGCCCTTGGCCTGCCAGAGTCACTGTGTTCATACCTGCACATAATAGGGTAAAAGAAAGGACACATGAAAAGTGAGAAGTAAGGAAATACAATAGAACACAGCATAAAGCTTTTAAGTGCTCCTTATATCATAACAAGTTTGTAATTTATGGAAAAAAAGTATTTATTTTTGTCTAGAAGAAAGCAAGTAAGATACAAAGTAAGGGAGTGCCCATACTACGCTCCAACAGCTGCCCTCATAGCTGTAACAACCACCTTAAGGATCAACAGAGTCAAAGAGAAAGGACAGACAGAACATTTGTTTGATTCTCCACTTTTCCTAGGTGGTGTAAGTCTGAGTGTACTCAACACTACCAGAAATGCAACTGTACATTAGTTCAGATTTAAAGCAACTCCATTGATGGGTCAGATCTCACACAGTCACCATCCTTGCACAATTTTACCCTGACAAACAAAACAGCAGCTTTTTCTATTACCTTTCCCCTACATTTTCAAGGCATCGTCTAAACTTCTTTCTTCATGTTGTTCTACACAGTAGCACCTGCTCCATGTTAGGCCTTCAAAAGGCCACACTTTTTACCTAAGACGTTTTAGTTAAATCTCCTTATACAGAGATGCACTCAGAGCAGTACCTTTTTTTTTATGTAGAAGACATTGATCTCATTTTTATCTTCACCAATAAAAACAAAATATGAAAAAAAATTGCTAAGGTCTACTGTGACATTCATTTATTAAACTATCATCCTGTAGTTTTAAATAGCTGCTGTTTTTATGCAAGCAAGAGCAAATCATGTCATTTAGAACTCTACATGTAAGAAAACAATGGAAGACAGTGTATAGAGAAGTGCAAATTTAACATTTAAAAAATACAAGACTTAATTAGATAATTCATGAAACCATAAAAATCCAGTGAGAACTCAGAAATATTTAATGATGCATATGGACTGCCATCAAGCCAAATATCTGTATGTATATAGCAAGGTCCGTCAAAGGTCCCTACTCCGCATCTGGCATTTACCCTTATAAGAAAAAGCAGATAGTAGCATTCCAGACTGTTTTGCAAGTTCTCTTATTTGTGGCATGGAAGTGTTCGCTTTTGGGCAAAGTAGTTCAGTGAAGCAGTTTCTGTGGGCACAGTTCAGAGACTCTGAAAAGAAGATGCTTAAGAAATCTGCTTTCTGCCTCACTCTTACAGCAAATCAGACCACAAAATAGCAAAGTTGTTAGAAGTCTCCAAGTGAAAAAGAAAAAAAAAACCCAGAAAAAATGCTCCTAAGATAATAGTCACTCTATTCTTCTCCAGTCTTGCAAAGCAATTGCTATAAATTGAGGAAAGTAGAAAGTTAAGATCACAATAGGATAATTTTGATTAAAAAAAAAAAAATCTATCATCATGCTTTAAATTGGTCAAATTTCATCATCTCAAAGATGTTTTTTCTTACAAACTGAGACACAGTTCCAAACACTTCAGAGTTTTAAGGGAATCTATCTTTCAGAAGATTCAGAAGATTTCAGGTTAGTAAGTTTGGTTCAAATTCATGGCTTCTGAAGCCAATACAACATCTCCCTAAATCTATTCTGAGATTGTACCACAGTGGCTACTCTTCTTTCCAGTTATCAGGCTTTAATGGATACTTACCAGCAAAAAAAAAAAAAAAAAAAAACCAAAAAACAAAAACCACAAAGCACAGCCATGTATGCTACCAAGGCAGAGTGAAAGAACTTTGAACCTGAGCAAATCCTCCTGAAAACACTTCGCTGAGTTTTACCTTGAAAAGAAAATCCTCATTGAATTCAGCTTTCTTCAGGTTACGATTTTCACATAGCTTTTACTGTTGAAGACATTACAATTCACCCACAACAAACAAGGA
The DNA here is from genome assembly GCA_033556795.1 of Tapera naevia. Classification (NCBI taxonomy): domain Eukaryota; kingdom Metazoa; phylum Chordata; class Aves; order Cuculiformes; family Neomorphidae; genus Tapera; species Tapera naevia. The sequence continues at coordinate 5,796,681 of JAUMJJ010000172.1, read as the reverse complement.
TATCTGCACTAGTATGACAAAACCAGCTACTATTAAATACTTATTTTCACTTACATTTGTTTAGTTGCCTAAAATTCTGCTAACAGAACATGTAATATTTGGCTCTTACTGCCTACCATCTAGCGAATTTGAAAGACTCAGCACTTCATACAGACTGTAATTGAGAGTAATGGTAAAGAGGATAGTCACTTCAGCTTCCCCCTCCCCGCCCCAGACATAAACCAACTCTTAAGTCTAGTCTACTGAGCAGCTCTCCATACCAATAAATGAGTGGGGAAAGGCTAAAAAGAGCTAGAAACAATCTAGGACAGAGGCATGCATTGGTGAAGGAGAAAGATATAAGACACAATAAAACACAATCTAGCTTCAGTGCCTCCGGGTGAAGAGATGCTGTCCTAGACAGAGTTTGAAAGTAAACACTAGGCTCAAATGACTGGGCAGGTCACAAAATATACATACTATGTCAATGAAAAGATTTTAAGGATGAGAAAATTATTTTGTTCTGTATGAGGACAAAACAGACATTTTTCAATAAGTTTCACATAAAGTTATGCAGAAACCTAGCCAAAAGCAGTAATCAGCATTTGGTAACTCACCTGGATCCAGACCTCCCATATCTTAACAACTCTTGTTGCCAGACTGGGAGCAAGAATACAGATGAGGGTCACCAAAAGCTACTAAGACCTTCATGATGAAGAAGATTCTACCAGAAATTACCTGGTATTTTCTGGTTTTGATTAACTTCTTTATAGTGTTCTCCATGTCACGGTACCATCACACTGGATCTCTGATACATTCATTTTCACTTTATGTTACCAAAAATATGACATCATTAGAAAGGATCAATACTCTGTCTTGAACACATCACGAAAAGAGGAAATCAGTAGCTTTAAAAAAAAAAAAAACCCTACCTCTTTCTTAAAGACCTAAACACAACATAGTACCCTACACCCGCCATATTTCTGCCCCATTATATTAGAGTACGAAAGGCTTTATGACAGAGGCTCTCTTCTGCTATTTCCTGATGACAAGTTATATATGCTACTATATAGAATGTAATAAAATTAATAATAATAAATACAAACATGGTTTAAAAGATACACTCTGCACGAATTCTCTTTTTGAAAAAAAGACCTGACTTTTCCATCTGTCTGTCATACACATCAGTGAATGTTATTCACATTCTGAAACCGTTAAGAGCAGAAAGAACATTAGGGTTTCACTGTTGATCACGGAAGAGCCCATGAAGTGCAGTAAAACCTAGTTGACCCTAACATTCAAATACGGCCAATGTCAATGGAATTTCACCACAAAAAATCTGATAAAGCATCTTTATTCTGCAAAGAGTATTTCAATGCACAAATTGAAATGCAGCTGCACAGAACAACAGTTAACTACCTTAAAAAACATGTCCAAGCAGACAAATATTTTAGTTAATGGACTAACATTAATTGAGAAATAAATTAATCATGTTACAGTTGCAATCAGTTTGCATGCATAAAACATTGGGAATATTTTGAGTAATCAAAACAACCACGTCTGCTTAATAGCTTACTTTTTTCAATTAAAAGAACCTACCACAAAAAGGGGGAAAAAAGCAAGAAAATCTTGTTCTTGTGTACTGTACAATTCAGTGCTTTGCTAGGTCCTGCATTTTTTACAGATCTGCATAGCCACACAATCTCTTTAAATATCTTCAACAGTTGGTTTCATAAGCATATTCCTGAAGCCAAGGCAAAATAAAAGTGGTAGGGTAGGGGGTGACAATATCCTTAAAAAAAGAATCCAACAAAGCACTAGGTTTATAAAATGATCCTACAAACTCTGGCTATCTACCATAATCAAGTAAAATAAGAAACACTATCAACTTCAAACCCATCTTTTCTTGTATAAGTATTTTCTGAGAATTTGAGAACATTTCTAACAGTGACAGGAACATTGCCACTATAAAGCTACATTAAGCTTAATACCCATCTAGGCAGTAGCTCTTAAGTTTAATGTCAGTTCTATTTATCTTAAAGAATATTAGTTAGCTTTTTAACACCCCGTTCTTCCAGTTTTAGACTTATTTTCAGTAAAATAAAAGACACTAACCTCTTCAGATGCTCCCTTCCTTTCCAAAGTCAATATTACCATGGCCTTAAGACATCAGTGTTCAGCTCAGTTGGATGAAGACCACTCAGGTATGCCTTTGCATGCTACAATTACACCTCTCACTGCAAAGCAGACACAGATACAAAATAAGCAAAATGAAAATGCTCCCTACACAACTTGCCCCTAGCTCTTCTCTCCCTAGGAATTATTTTGATTTATTCTCCTCCTAATTGCAACTCAAAACTACTCTTCTTGTAATTCTCACACAAAGATTGAACATAATGTAATTTTACACCTGCTGCAGGCAATCCTGTGTATCCAACGGTTAATTTGTTCAGTCATCCAGAAAGATTTCAGCCTTGTTCAGACTTATCTAGTCCTCAGTCCCCTTCACTGTACCAGATACATGTGCTTTTGTTATGTGAGCTAGCCCAGAGCACACAGTGACATTTCTGAACCTGTGCGGTATTTAGACCCAGCCAACGAACATGCGGGGCAAACAATATGCAGCATATGGTTTTCTCGAGTAATGTTCACAGCCAAGTTGGATGATGCTTTGCGCATCCTGATCTAGTGGAAGGTGTCTCTGCCCAGGGGAGTTGGATACAGATGTTTTTTAAGGTCCTTTGGGGAGAGAGGTCATTTGCTCTGTTGATACTGTCTCTGCTCATAACAAACCCAAACAGTGTTGCCATAAGCACTTTGGTGGGATTCTTTGCAAACAAACACAGTAACACAGATCATTAATGTAGGTACCTGTGATGAGAAACATGTAATTTTTCCACTGAACATGGTCACAACTCCATCTGTATTATAACACACTTCTGTGGGCTTTTGTACAATCAAACAAGTCTTATTCTTTTATTATTAAATGTATCCATGCCAATATACCATGTGTTATGTACACTTCCACACTTCATGTATAGAAGTGTCAAGTTTTCCAGGTATACCTCTACCACTTGCTTTCGTCCTAGAAAGGGATTTTATAGTTGACATTTAACCAGTTTGAAAAAAGATATTTTCTGTAGCAAGCATCATCAACTTACTTGTACAAGGCTTTGATCACCATTCTTAGTAATAAAAAACAAAGATGCAAATCTTCCAATTGCCACACATCCATCTTCAGACTGAATGAGAAATGGACTGTTCTAGTTAACCAATAAGCAACTGAAAGACTTCAAGATCAATTAATGTAGCAGTTCTACAGAAGCAGCAACAGGACATCTCTTGCTCTGTCCTTTGCTCTAACCACAGAAAAGCAAACAGCAAAAACATTACCTCTGACTGCTCTGAGAAATTAATTATCTTTTTTTACAGCTTTTACCTTTACACCATGGAAACACTGACAATGCAACTAAACTTTATGAACTGAAAAAAAACTATGATAATCTTCATGCAAAGAAAATAAATGCCATAATTTGAAACTGGTCTAAGCTGTACCTGTAGCACACTAATTTTATCGCTCATTTTCTTCCTTTATTGAGCAAACTGCCATTTGCTCAATGCATTCCTCGTTCTCCAGGATTAATAAAGATGATTTTCCATCTACTACATTGGTCCTTCGAGACAGGGGAGGTGAGTATGTATAAACACCTGTCTGACAGGAGATGGAATTCCTCTCTTACTATGGAAGATCAAAAAATGCACCACCAGAGACAAAACCCAGAAGCTGACACTTTCGCAGGCTCTTAGCCAGTAAACTCAGCCACCTTCAATCTCTACAGCATGATCCACGTTTCTTGCAATTCTTTACATAACCAATTATGGGCAATGAGAAATGCTGGGGATATACAGGCTGACATTTAAAGAGTATCTGAAGTTACAATACCAGGAAATAATTTCCTGATGCGATTAACAATAACAGTAGAGTTTTAAGGAGAAATTATACACTAGAGCTGAAGAAGAAAGACAGATAGTTGATTTTCTTAGTTTTTCTATTTTTCTTATGAAAGTTTCATTTTTGATGAATCCTTGGTTAGAATCAATTTACTGTGTAAAGACAGAAAAATGGATCAACAGCAGTGACTACGGGGCATGGTGATCCAACTAAGGTGTTATTAATGCACAGATTTATTAGTCTGATTTAGGAGCCTGTTTCCTCAGGGGAAACAGTTTAATTACCAGTCCAGGTCTGCCAAACTCTTATCTTTCTTTTTAAAGCAATGCTGCCCCCATCTGGGACTACAACCCAGAACGTACTACTGCTAATAGCACTTAGTCTGTCGTACCTGAAATGTATTAATTGTATTGACAAAGTTACTAGAAATCCAACTTCCAGTACAACATTATTGAAAAATGCTTCGTGGCTCTGTTAGATGTCACCCCCTTCCCCCCCAGTCAAAGAGGGAATGTCTTTCGCAGTCAAAGAGAGAGGGTCTTTCAGTATCTTCAGGGCAAACTGGAGACCGAAAAATCTCGCAGGGTAAATTCAAACGGGGCCCAAACCACTGAACAGATACTCGAATGCACTCCGAGTTACAGCTTCTCAAAGTTGCCAAGAACAGATCTCGGTCTGTTCAGTCACAAACCGATACCCTGAGCACAGCCAAGGCAGCCAAACAAAACTACAACACAGTTCAGGTTGGATCTGATGCGCCGTAGCGCCATGGAGAAGTCAGAGAGAGAGGAAAAATTAAAGAAAAAGAGAGGGGAAGAGAAAAAAAAATAGTCATCACTCCATGGGCACAGCAGTTCTTCTGGAAAATGAGGTCCTCAAGGAGCACGTAGTTCTGCCGTTCTTGCACAAGCAGACCCTCAGACCAGCTCTGTGAGAGTAGTGGGCACACGCCACCTGTATTTATAGAGCAAGTCTGTGCTGCATTGGCATAGAGGAGGTGGTTCTTGCTGCGCATGTGCACAAACTTCCTCGAGAAGCTTCTGGAGCTGAGGCTGGGGCAGTCGGGTGGGAGCAGGGCGGGGGCAGCAGCAGTGCCTGTTGCTGAACCTCCTCCCCCTCCTTCTGTGTGGCAGCTGCAGCCCATTTAGCCAGGAGTCGGAGAACAGCCCCCAAGACAGTGCCCAGACCTGCACCCAGACAATGTTTAGGACACAACAAATCCGTTGGGCTCAGACAAAGTTTACAAGTAGAGTCAGTCTTCACAGGCTCAAAACTATTTTAGTTCAAACTTTAGAGAGGAGTGCTTAAACTCAATGATCTGAAAACCAAGGATTTTCTTACTGAACACATATATACTGATTAAAGTAAATGCACTTTGGAACATGTTACTGACATATAATACTAAATATCTTTTAATTCCAAATTTCACTGAAAGCAAATTCAATGGAATTCTATAAGATATCAGAAGCAGGTAAAAAAGGCAAGAAAGTAATTATATTTGAAAAATATGTAGAATTTTGATTTATAATCAATACAAAAACGCATATCCTGGTCTTTTTTTGTGATCTGATAATACATCACATTTAATCAATGCATCAATGAAGTCATTAATGGTCTACAAAGTTGTGCAGTAGTCTCCTGTGCAGGCAAAATGAAATTAAATCTTTCAGTTTGTTGGTTTTTAAAAAAAAAAACTTCAGTGTATGAGTCGGACTCATGAATAGCTCGCATGAATATTTACTAAATGTTTCGTTAAACACAGATTTACCAATTAGTAACATACTTCAATATACGGATAATTTTGCATATGAGCCTACATGGTTACTTCTAGTTATGCCTTTATTTTTTCCCCCTTGCCTCACCTTAAGGGCCGTGTATGTTACCAACAGACCCACAGTGAGGATCTGTAGAATTGTGGCAGAAGAATCCCTGATTAGAGTTTCTAAATAGTCTCTGTACTGAAATCACATTGAAGGTCTATGTTACACCTTAAATTTTTACCAGCCCGCAGATAAGATTTCTGAGGAACATAAAACAGGAGAACAAATCCAATACAGCCTTGACCAACTCATATTAGCTTGAGCTCTTCAGCACTGACACATTACTGTATATTGGAAACTATACCTCCCTGACTTTTTCACAGAAAACAAGTTTCCTGTATTTGACCTGCATTCACCAGAACAACCATTCGCTGCTAGAGGAAACTTACTCTTGTAAAGCATCATCTTTTACATTATTAACCTCTCTCTTACTGAATCTGGGAATATAAACTCATCCTCCCACTGAAATACTACTAAATGCATTACAGCACAGCAGGAGGCTGTCAGAGAGCTGATCATCCCTTGCCCTCTTCGACAGGGGGACAGGCGCTGCCCCACAACATGGGCAGGCAAACCTCAGGCTGCTCTCCTACACTACTTGGATGGGCACCAAACCTACATGTTGTGTGAGTGATGCAAATGTGATGGATCACATCATGAACTACCTGTCCCACTGCCTGCCCTGGGAGGAACAAACATTTAGTTTCACATGTATGAACAGCATATGTGATTTGACCAAGGCCTGTTCGTTTCCTGTGGCTACACCTGTTCAAAGAAATATAATCACTGTATGCATTAAGTTGTAAGGTGGTAAGAACTCACCGGTGCATTGCTTGGGATAAGTTATTATGAACAAATTCTTAACTACCTGCAGTAGGTACATTCCAGGACTGGATCAATTGCTGCAAGGGTGCATATCACTTGAAGGGCATGCAGAAAATAAGGCTAAAGAGGTACAAAACCATAGCTTTCTCTTGTCAAGTGCATATGGTGCACTTTTCTTACTTGCATGGAAGATCAAACTTGTTACTGCCATAGTTCAGATCATTGCAAATAACTGCAGATTACCAAAATGTTTTTTTACATTGTTACAGGCATTGATGCAAATTTTGAGGCAGTTCTTCAGACACCTTTTATCCAAAGACTAGTTCTTACATGTGTGTGGTATCTCCCTTCTGATAGAGTAAGCCCTGACAGTTAAGGTTTAGCCTGAGATTAGCCTATCCAAAATCGTAATACCGACAGATAAAACTACCAGGGCTTTTTGCATAAAACAAGACAGCAGAATACTGCATCGTGAATATTTGGTACTGTGGCTAAACCATTGTTAGAACAAATTTCTTTTGAATCTCATGAAATCCCAGCTTTTCATTGCAATATGAGTCCATTTACTGTTATATTCTAAAATCTCCATAAAGTTTATGGCTTTTTTACTAATACTATGATAAATATTTGGTACTGCATTATAAAATAGCAAATGATAATTTTACCTTCTGCTCTGTGCTGCTATAATTACTTCCCTTAGGATTACAACCTAGCCTTTTGTCACTTTGATAGCACTGTTATTCTCAAACATAGGCAGCAGAACAGCCAAAGGAGATGGATGCATATGTAAAAAGCTTTTAATCACGGGCATGAACATACCTAAAGCAGCAGTGTGATTCTTCTTCCAAATAAGGTGATAAGGTGTCTGTGGCTTCAAATCAGACATATTTTTAAATTTTCTAAACTGCTGAGTAAGAAAATCTGAGTTGTAGCTCTGTTTTAGACCCCCTCAAAAAAAAAAAAATCCACCCTGATAAACTAAAATTGTAAGCATCAAAGAACCAGCATCAATGCAGTAACAGAACTGGGAAAAGCAGTCATCCATTACATACAGAGTGTACTTACCCCTTGCTGTTATCACCATGGGGTCAAAATTACTGTAGAATATGGATAAAATGTAATAGAATCAGTGCCTTTTTTGCTTCTTGCCATGCCTCCTTTTTGCAGTCAAATATATTTTACTGTAATATGATGATTAGTACCTATAGTAGTAGTAGAGACTACTTAACTCTTCTTTGAAGTGGATTGTGGGGAGAGGGGGCACACATTTCAGGAGTATTAGAAACCCCTTTAAGATACTGGATAAACACTGATGCAGGACTGCAGGAATAAAGAGGAGTAAATCCACTTCATAAATCAAAATAAGTCCAATTTACATACATCAAGTGTCAATCTTCATAATTTAATCTCAATCATTTTCTGTAATCAGAGGGTCATTTTCTAAACAAGATGTAAAAAAGCTTAAAAGCACAGCACATATATATCATCATTATACAGTATTTGGAAAATAAAAATATACCTTTGCAGGGAGTTTGTACAAAATATCTCTAGAGATAAGCTATATTTTTCCCTGTAAGAAAGATCTGCCTTCTTTGAATTCTATATATTAAATGGAATAGTTTTTATGTAACCATGGATTTCAAATTATACAAAGAACAAAGGCTTGGAAACACTAATTAATAAATTAGCCATTTAAACATCATATGGCATGACCTGAGTAACATTATGCATTAATCTAATTAGGAACTGTGATGTTACAGATCCACAAGACCAAGATTTGCCATTTCCTGGCTTCTGAATTCTTAACTGAGCAAACTTAACATTATTTTAAAGCCAGCTGTGCTGTTAACATATTAATGAGCAAAGATCTGACTTAAGACGTGTTTCACCCTTTCACTGAAAATTTGGCTCATTGACTTCTTGTTTTAATACAATATAATTACAGGAGGGTCTAGTAGACAAGAGATCAATTTGTTTAAAGTCCACGGAAATACTTATTTCTGGGGACAGAACTTCATCTTAAGTATGACGAATATTTTCAACAACTGTTAATAAATCAAAAGTACTCTGAAGAAGAAACTGAGTACTATAATTAAATGTAATTAAATCAACTAAACTGATTTCAATCAATAAATTAAATATAATTAAATCAACTAATCTTCATGAAAGCCAAAAATACCAGCACTTGGGATCACAGAATACCAATGTTTTATAACCTTTTAGAGGAGGTCAAAGGGGGACAGCCTTCAGCATTCTGGTTGCTGCTCCAGTTCAGTTTCCCAGAAGACAAGCATTTATAGCTAATTGCCAACCTCAATCATATTTGCATATCACTTTTCTTAAAATACTCTTTCAAACACTTCCTACAAGATTAAATTCACTTTTATTTCAGCTTGAACTCAATACTATCAAATGTAATGTGCACTTAAAACATACATATTTTTATGACAATGACTTAGACATTTCTGATTTTACAGGTCACTGAATTAGAAGTGTGATGAAACGATATGACTGGACCATTGCTAATGAAAATAAGTTCTCAGTTGCTGCAAATCAGCAGATAAGGACATTCTCCATTATGTGTCTTATCCATTGTTCCAAAGTGAGTGAACTATCATCTTGCATTCCTTTTCCCTGGAGAAAAGCATTCTGTTACATTCATGGCTGCAATCAAAGATCATGCATCCAGAGCCTCCAAAGTGGAGACTTTGAAATGTTTAAAGTGTCCTGAACTACAGAACTTCGAATTTCTCTCATAGAAATTAGCTTGATATTTGTCCTCAGGTGGAGCAATTTACAGGTTAAATTAATGTGAGACCAAAACATCCTTCTAATCCCGTCCATGGAATTGCCATAATAATTAGCAGTAATGAAGAGAGGATTAGCCACAAGGAGGAAATGTTTCACGTCTGTCTGTTGATAATTTGCTTATAAATATCTGGTTTATAGGAGAAGCAGCAGTTAGCTGATTTAGATCTAGCAGATACTGCAAGAAGTATGTAGTGGGTTGGCTTTTGGATTTTTTTTTCAGATCTTCCTTAGAAATGGCCTTTACAGGTCTTCCTTAATAACGGAGGTCAGGATCCACAGAAGTGTTCCATATCCTCCTTTAACGTAACACGACATATAAATAAGGTGTAGATAAGGGGTACACTCTCTTCTTCTTCTGGGAGGCTGGAGAGCAGGAGCTCTGTTGCTGCTGGTCTTGTCTGGAGCTGAGGCCTGCGTTGGCTGCTGTTGTCTGTCCACATGTGGGGGGAGAGTGCTGCGTCGGATTTGGCTGTTCTGCCTTCCTCAAGGGAAGTGGTGAGATTTTGCTAGTTCTCTACTTTGTTAGTTACAATTGTGCATGCCTGTTTTGGTTTAGTTCCTTTTTGTCCTTTTTTTCCCATTTTCCCTTCCCCTCTTCCCTTTCTTGGGAGTTTTGCACAATATCCTTGCTGTATGTAGTTGTTTATATTTAGAAAATACATGTATATTTAGTGTGATTTTGGTTTTTTTCTAGTTTTTTTTTTTTTTTTTTTCCTGAAAAGGGGGAAGCTAAAGGGCTAAAACTAAGCATTAGAGAGCTTGGGGAAGCTAGCCAAACAAGCTCAAAGTACAACAAAGTATGAAAGAAAAGTTGTGACGTTTGATACCTTACATTTTAAAAGCACTTCATTTACATGTAAGAGAAAATACAGATGAGAAAAGAACACTTCAAATTAGTACTTTAATATTAGATATCAGCCTTGCAAATAACATCCTGCAGTATTTTAGGTGAAAGCAATCAAGGAAAACACTCAGTATGATCTTGTAGCTACGGTTTTTATTTGGTATATAAAATTACTTTTAAAAAGGCAACAGATGAAAAGCAGGGAAGGTTCTCTGTCTGTCAGGCTCTAACTCTAACCTAGTTCTAATCATTCTCCTCTTTGAAACAGTCTTGATAAAACAACATGTACATCAAAGCTGTCAGTCAGTGATAGCACCATCCATTTCAAAAGATGTACCTTGGCAGTTTTAGTCTGTGTTATTTTGCTCAGACCTTCATACTGCTGTTACTTGATTTCCTTCTGGATAACACTCTTTTTTGGGTTGCTGAAATTCCAGAATACTCCCCTGTAACATCTACAGTTTGGAAAAGTTACTGATGTGTCCTAATCGATCTAGTGGCCTGAGGTTCAGCCAAGTAGGTCATGCCAGCCCTCACTGTAGCATATAATCTGTTGGAGGCTTTTTCCTATTGTAACAAGAGTGACCATACAACCAGAAACCTGATATACCATTTTTTTTAAGAAGCAGCTTTTCAGCTGACAGCACCACACACTAGAACAGCCCCTGGATGCCCAATATTTCAGTAGGGCAAGTCAAAGGATCAAATGGATCAATTATGGGCACTTACCACATTTAGTACAGTGCAGAATTTGTGGATCGAATTACGTGTTTAGGTGTGGCACTCTGACATGTTATTTCTAGACTGCAGAAATAATGACCACATGAAGTAATTATTTTTATAGTATGCACAAAAACTTCAGTTTTAAACCAAGGCCTTTACTTTTCCTTAAGTAGGTTAACATGTAATATTCTTTGTCAGACACTGAAACATGCTAAATGTTAGGGTTTTTTCTCTACATTTTTTCTACAGCAGTTCCTGTTATTCTATGACGGCGTGTCCTTCTGAAATATTTTTTAATATGTAATTTAATTACTTGACGCAATCCCATCTAGGCCACAGACATATTTAGTAAGCACATTTACCCACTGCACAAGCTGAGACACAAACACCTGTCTATGTTCAATATGACTGGATTATATATACTTTATTGTAACTTTACTTACTATGTATTGGTTTCTGCATGACTGGGCAAATTTATAAGCATATAAGTTTCATTTGTGTTCAAGGTGATAATTTAGTCACCACATAAAAAAATCTATGAAAAACTTCTCACAATTACTTTCCTCTGCTTCACAGAATACATTTTGCTTCTCCTTAGTATTTTCCATTCTTATGCATTTTCCATTCTTAGGTTTCGGCTCACCTCTCTAACTTCTCACAATTATCTGTCCAAAAGCCAGACAGGGATAAAGACAGAGGTTTCTTTCATGATTTATGAAATCTTCTGCATTATTTCATACAAGCTTCTTTTGATTAAATTATAAGCTCCTTCTTATGTTCAAGGATAACATTGTCCTTTTTTCTTCCAAGTTTACAGCCTGATCTCACTTTGAAGTAGGCAGATTTTCACTGCTTTTGCCATACCCCGCGAGGATGTTCTGGCAGTCTTTCTTACCATGATGCTCTATTATAATACGGTTTCAGTTAGGGGTTCCATCAGACTCAAAAAATGCATATTTGAGTAAATTTCAAATCTTTCAAAATATTTCCAAAGTTTATCCAACTCCTTTCTCTTTGTGATCCCTCTCAGACAGTTATTTTCAAAGCACAGCATCATTCCCCTTTCTTTACCACGGTTTGGTAGTTGGATTGCATGACATTCTACTATTAAATAAATCAATTTCTGTAACTTCACTGACTTAAGAGATTACTTCTATCGTTGATCTCTCTCCAAATGTCTGCAATGATTCTTGATTAAGGTACTCTGAAGCTTGTTATTCCATTCTCTTTCCTATCTAACACCGTATTTCTATTGCGATAGTGGTTAAAGAATGCTCAGTGTCAGAAGTGACAACAAAGAGAAGACTTTAGCTACAGGAAAGCTAACATTCAGAAAAAAAATACAAAATCAGAGGAGTATAGCCCCACAGCTACTAGTGCTTCAATCCAGAATGCCAGTCAATACATACACAAATACCACTTTCAAATTAGCTTCCCTCAAATAAAAGTTAGCCAATCAGGAAAGTTAAAATGTCTGGGACATCTTTCAGGCCCTGTTCCAATACTACTCACCAGCACTGCTATTGCAGCATGAAGGAATGAATGTGCCTGATTTGCCTCGGAGCAGATCTTAACAAGCTGAGGAGAGGCTTTCTGTGGGCATTAAATCCCCTACTCCACGTTGCTGGGGCCCATGCCACTGCCACCATCACAGCTTCTGCAATTACACGATTCAATTTTCTTACTGAAGCTAAAACAACCAATGCTTGAGCATTTCCTGTGTTTCCTTTTAAGACTACTGCCTCCAAGTTGCTCACAGGCAAAATCGGGAATGTTATTTTTTTTGATGACTTTTCACTCTAAGAAGGGATGTTGAGCAGTATGTCCATTTTACACAATGCTTTTCAACAGACGTTTGCAGCTTTTCAGCACAGAGCAGCACTACAAATGTAGGTCAACAGAAGGTAAGACTGCATGGGAGGATCACTGCTAAGAAATGAAAGCAGACTAGATACTATTCATTGGAATTTCTGAGTTTTAGGTAACTATAAATATGATGAAAAATTACAGAAAATAATGAAAGAAGCATTAAAAGGATGTGGACTTTCAGCAATAGAACTGCTTATACAGGAATATTTCACCATTGAAATATTGATTCTATTAAAATACATAGCCAGCTACTTTTTAAAATCCCTTTTAATAGTCTACTATCGTTCAAGCACCTTTTTTGCTGATCTCAGAGAGTTTAGTTCATCCTATTGAACAGCATCATAGAAGAGAGGCTGTCTGCTCTAGGAAATATGAAAAATAATGCCCCTTTCCCTGTGAAAAATTGCAAAATGAAAAGGATTTTCATCAACTTTCACCTATGAACAAGTGATAGAAGTTAACCTGCATATTCTACTTCTATTTAATTATTTAAGCTAAGAAACCCAGTAACTAAGCACAGAATCATTAAAAATAGTGTTAAAAGTTAGATAGTTAAAGGGACAGCACGTGTTATATATCAATAACAGCAAAACGACTCCTGAACATGTTTCTGGACACTCACATATTTTACTGCTACACTGGGGACACACAGCTAAGCAAAGTCTTCTTATGCTAAATAACAGTGACACTGGTTTATACCTTGGATTTCAGACTCACTGATTACCTCCAAATATCACTATGCATTAGATTTCTATTCATTATAAGGAGACAACAGCACCTTTTTCCTCAAACTCTTTGTACTTGCTTGGATTATAGCATTCAACTGGAAAAACAAAACCAAAACCTCCCATTATTAATCTACAACAGTAAACAGTTAAACATACGGATTTCCTGCCTCTGAATAACAAAATAAATACATTGTACTGGTTTAAGTACATTCTATTAAATTTGAGTTCTCTTCCTTCTTTTATTGCACTCACCAGTACATCTGTGCTCACTATAAGGCATAATATGGCTAAGCCTGAACCATCAAAAAATAGCATTGGTAGGGCTTTAAAGGGCACATCTAATCCTCATTCTTTGCCTAAACCAGGATCAAGAACACCTGAACCATTCTGAAATACGCATCTAATTTCTTACGTCCCCTAAGGGTCCAGAGCTTCTGCAATCTATCCTTTTGCTTCATAGCTTACAACCAGAAAGCCCATCCTGTCATTTAACTTAAATTCTCCTTACTGCAGTATAAGTCACAATGAGGAAAAAGAGGTAGCTATATTGGATGAAGCTCTATGCCTGAGTGCTTAACTGAGAATTTCCCACTTAACTCAGTAGGAAAACTTCATGTAATGTCATTTAAGCAGTCTTGGGGTCCATAGTCACTGCATGCAATTCATATACTCAACAAGCTTCAGTCCTACTGCAGGCTTTTTGTATACTTGCCAGCCTCCACTTGCCTGGCTAAAACAATTTTATTTTAAAAACAAAAAGCATTGTGAACATAATTCATTCTTGAGAATCTTCTAAGGAAATAAGTAGACTTGTTCAATAATAAAATGAAACAGTAATATAAGTTTATGGACCAGACAGACCTTCCTTTGAGTTCAGCTATGAACTTCAATGCTTTGTTCAAACTGAAAACTCATAATGAAAACAAGTTCTTCATTTAGAGATTTTTACGGGAGCAGCTCAGAGTGAAATCAATCCACTCATATTCTAAATGCCATTGGATAGATACAGGGAAAGATAGCCTGAATCAGTGTTTCTGGAAACCAGACTGTTGTCAACTAGAAGGTTTTCCAGGTGAGAAGCAACAAGCGATTAGGTCCAAAAAGAACTTAAGCTACAGAATTTTAGCAAAAAAATAAATTGGTATGCAGTCAGAACTTGGATTTTGCCTGGGAAAAAAAAATATAGCTAACGTTGACTCTGGCAGTTTTAAGTGCTTCGTGTGAGTGAAATTCTGCAGGTACCAGACATTTTGTGTGTGTGTACATAGTTGTTGGCAATATTTTTTGTTGCTTTTAAAGCAGAATTAGATTTACCACTATTTCCAGCTCAGTTCTTGTATGAGCTGTGTGGCAACTAGGCTTACAGCGTGGAAACATAAAACCACCTACAACGTTGTATCTAGTAGCTTTAATCCACACAAAGCCAAAAATCAATTTTTAATTAGTGAAATAGCTTGAGAAATCGTGTTTCTATACTATGTTAGTGATCCTGTGGAAGTTAAGGGCAAAGCTACTGTTGACTTTAAAGTAAATAAGGTTGAATTTGGCATCTTCAGGCCCTTTCCCAAGTAATTTCTCTAAGGCTTGGTCTCAATGAGCAAAAAACTGAGTGTGTTTTTTCAGTCACATTTACTCAACCGAACCAGTGTGACATGATTAAAAAGCACCATTTAGAAACGTAGAAAATCTAAATTCATGTTAGCTGACCAAACTAAAAAGGAGACTATTTAATCATATTAAGTTCATCCAATTGATCTCAGAAGATTGAAGGACAGACTCACATTTGCTTATAAAGATATACCCTAACTGTTGGACAGTGGCATGTTATGTTAATTCACTGGAAGAGAAAGTGACAGAAACATAGCACAGAAAGATATGACTTATAGACTATATCCAGAAAACTATTCTAGTCTGCTGTACAGCCATATATTTTTTTATCATCATTTCACGGTGCACAGCAAAACGCAAGCTGTGATGAATAAGGGAGTCTATGGACTATTTATAATTTTGCTTCAAGACTGAATTTCCTGCACTTTTAAAACTACAAATCTTACTTCACTCACAGAGTTAGCGGACTGCCTTTATAGCTCCATTTTGGATCAGGAATTTAAAAAGTATCAATATGAAAAAGTAATATAATAAGATACAAATAAGAAGTAACTTATTAAAATTAGTATTAGTTACCTCTTGGTGTATGTTTAGAAGACTTAGCATTCTTCTATTTACAGTTAAATACCCAGCAATTTTAGCAGGAAAGGCTACCTGACTTGGAGAAGAAACCACATGTAACAAAAAAAACCTTCTAGGGAATATATATTTTAGGTAATTCAGGCCAAATAAAAATAATAGTGAGGAACCAAACCAAGATACACAGATTACTACCCTTTGTCTGGATTTGCATGTGTCTTCTACTAGCTGTATTTGTTTAGAATATCTTTTTGCAGACAGATAGAAATACCAATCTTCAATTTTCTCTAGTCCACTAAAGAGGTACATAAAGCAGTAGTCAAAAGCTCTGGAAAACAGCATGCTTCAGTAACTAAGACATCGTAAGGACAGGATCACCACTGGTTTTAGAAGCCTGAGCATCTCGATGACCCTCCAATTCCATACAGATGTAGGAGGCAGAATACATTGAGGGTGAGTGGCAGCAGTTAAAAATGAGATAATGCTTGAACATACGTAAACAGCAGTACCAAAGCCACATACCTATGGATGCTGAATGAAGGAGTTCGATGAGAATTTTTTGTTTGCCCATTCAGTATGGATTGATATAATGCAAATAAACTTTTATCAGAGGAAAAAAAAGTTTAAAATGTTAACATTCAAGTTCATGACTACCAAATACATTTGGTGAAAAAAACCAAACTATATCCACTTAATTTAAAAAGACATTGAGATTAAAGTCCAAGCTAAGTGGAAATGACCAAAGTCATGGAAAACCAGAGAAAAAACTCCTTTATTTCTGTGACTGAAATTTAAGGACATGCCTTTAGAATGCAGGAATGAGAAAAAGACCATAAAAAATTTGCGAAACTATGAAAAGGAGAAGTTTCAGGGCTATTCCAAAACAATTATCACAGGAATTTTGTTTTGTCTCACAAAAAAACCCCACTGAAGTACCTAGCAGTCATTACCACCAGAGACATTATACTGGGTACACTAAAAAGTCTATTGATTTAATTCTGAATCAGAAAATCCTGCCCTCTGTCTTTCCTTTTCCAATATCTTTTATAGAAAAGTGGGAACAAGTCCACAGAGGATTAATTTATTTTCTTCACTTTCTTCAGAGCCCTCGCTGTACAAACAAACCTGTAAATGTAACAGTGTTCTACGGTATATGCCTTATCACATTTCTTGACATTATTTAGCACGGCAGATTAAGACAGCAGGGAAGATGCAAAGCTATGAATATGTGTACCAACATCAGTGAGAATAATCATTTTATCTCAAGTTTTAATGTAACAATTCCTATTGTAGCATTCTTTAAACAACTGCTAATAACATTTTATAATTTAGTCTGTCCTGCATAACATTTTTCCTAAAGCATATGGTACCTGTTAGGCAACAAGTCACTGGCCTTAAGCTTTAAATCTGGGGGGTTAATTTATAGGTTTAATGATTCTTTGGGTTCTACTTCTTAAAAAAATACTAAAACCAATAAAATAATTAATTTCTTTATGAACTTTAAATATATTTGAAACAAAGCAGTTATGACTGCATATGTTACATAGGCTGTGTACACCATGCAATTCATCAGCATGAAAGCTATTTTATTTTCACAGCCTTAAATACTGCTGACTCCATCATCTCCTGTTCTATTGCTGGTTAAATAATCTCCAGTGCAGTATCTGTAAAAGATACAGTAGTACTGTACTAAAGGAGGAAACTTCAGAGATGTTCCCTTCCAAATTAGCTGAAGATGCATGAAGTAAACAACAATTTAAAAAAAATCCATAAATAGACATCAGGCTAATAGTTATTACATTCAATAATTTAGCATGATATGCATGGCAGCTTCAGCCTCCAAAATAATTTAGCGCCTTGAGCTGAGATTAAATGCAGAACATTAATTTTTCCCTCTGGTTGTCAAGCCAACCAAGAGGCCCGTCAAATCCATTTAAATAAAGCCTGCATCATGTAATAATATTAAAGGGGATAAAACATTAATATGGGCCTCTGATAGAACATTGGACAAAATAGCTGCAGTAAAGCAGCTTTAATTTACTACACCAACAATCTGCCTTTATGCTGAAAGTAGGATTTAAAGGTCCAAAGGAATACACATTTGAGTTTATACTATATGCTCATTTATTAAAATGTTACTGATTTTCAATTAATAAGAATATTTAGCATTATTTTGTAGAAAAAAATGGTTCCAAATTTAATCCTACTGATGTAGGAAAATATAAAATATTGGACCAAAGTTCCCACCACATAAACAGATGTTATTTCAGTGATAGCAGTATGGCTGTATCCATTTATTGCCAGTAATGAATTTTTTTCCTTCAGCTGGAGGATGATAAATGTTATGCAAAACTTCAAAACTTCATAATATTAGAGTGGATTGAAAGGACAGGTGTATTCACAGACCACAGACAAACAACTCTAAATATTTGGGCTACAGGTGCTTTATCAGAACAGTGGGTTGTGTGTTGGCAGTACAGAACTACTTAGAGAAAGAATTGTGTGACTTAGACTCCACATCTAACATTTTCAGTTTCCTGTCTTCTCTTCCTTTCTGTTAATTTCTTTAATGAGACATTAATATACCTTGGCTAAAGTATGCAGTAAATGAAACCCAGGCATTAAGTGTTTTATATACCTTCAGAGTACTGCAGACTGGTGTCTGCAGAAAAGCAATGTTGCTTTGTTTGACTCACTTAAAATAACAGACTCTTCTAAGAAAATACTTACAACCTCTGAATTGCTTTCCTGACAAAAAAAGGCCTGATTTTATCTAACATTCCTCTTTCAGAGCAAATGCAGAAGATCTTCCCTTTGGTTTTGTACTTTATTTTTTAAAACCAGATAGCCCATTCATCTTTGCTTGGAAAAAAGTCACAATCAGGAAAAGCTTTTTGTCTATTACAGTTCTTAAGGGGAATAGTTTTGCACCTCGTGAATAGTGTAAATAAGCAGCTTGCTCCGCAAATAGAGAGGAAAGAAAAGTATGTCACAAAACTGAAAGCAATGAAGTTGAGCTTCTGATCACACTAGTTTCATAGTCAGCTAGCCCCCAGGGCATAAAACCAGGCTGAAGACCCTGTCCTAAATATTTTTAAAACAAAAGATACCTAATAGTACACAACAAGAAGATATGTCCCAGAACATGTTGCACTGGTGTTTAGTGCACTCATGCAGAATGCAGAAAACCCAGTGCAAGTTTCTGCTCTACTTCTTACACAGTTTGCTTTGAGCTTCCATCAAACCACAGAGTCACATATCAAATGTGAATGTTGCCAACTTTAAACTGCACTATGGTGTGGGATTTGGCCAAGATTTCTAGTCCAGGGAACCTCAGGCTTCAGTCTTACCTGTAGCTGAATCAGCCCTCTAGACATGACTGACAGAAGAAACATACATATCTACAAAGTGAGATAGTAGAGGAGCAATAGCGCCAAATTGATGGATTCTGACAAACACATATGGATTTGGCTGTTACAATCCATTTCAATAAGATAATCCATAGTAATCTATGATTTCACTGAGATTGTCAAAAGGATCCTTTCAGAAGAGGCTATAGCGGAAGCTATCTAGTTGTACACCCTAAAACTGCCCTGCAAACTAAATCCACAACAGTGTTGAGAAACAGTCAGGGGATTCACTTTAAAAGCATTCTCTCCAAACTAAAATGATATTGCAGTACAACCTGCCAGAATTAGCTCCTAAATATTCTGACCTTTACATTTTTACCAATCTATAAAATGGGGGTTGTCATTCTGCCAGCCTGTGAGGAAACATTTATTAATGCTGGTGACACTGTGGAAGTAGGAGACAGACAATTCTAAAAGGACATCTCTTTTACCCATAGATACAAGGACATTTCCTGCGTTCTCAAAGCTTTTCCTTTCATTAAGGAAATTATGAAGCTTCAGTACCTTTTACTAAGTATGACTGTTTTAGTCATATAAGTTACAATTTTAATAGCAACTCAATTATACGACTTCTAAAATCATCACCTGCTTTTAATTCAAAGGTTCTTTCTCTTCCTAAAGAAGCCTATCTTGACTAAAAAATAAACAAGTCTGATGAGAAACTAATGACACATGTTTCTTCTATAGATTTATGTCACATTCCTGATACTTTTTTTCTGCATAATAACGAGGCAAGGCAAGTTTTATACAGAGTGGTAATACCTTATTGGATCAACTGATACCACTGAAAGAATGTCACTTTTGAGCACAAAAGCCTTTTTCAGATCTCCACATTTCTAAAACGCATAAGCTCACCCGCTATTAGAGAGCAGAGAATCCAATGAGGAAAAACAAGCTTCACAGGAGATTACATCCTCTGACTTCTAATACCACACATTATCTAAAGATTTTAGGTAACTATTAATAATTTCTCTTTGAGAATTCTGTGGCAACCGATATGGCTGAGATAATATTGTAAACCATCAGTTCCCTGGGACATGAAAGGATGTTTTCTCTGCTTAGCAGTACTTTTCTCCATGAAATCTGAAGCAAATCATCATATTTTAGCTCCTCACCATGTCAAACAATGCAGTAAAAAATCTGATCACCTTAGGATTGCAGGTCAAATAAAATCCTGTACAATCCCCAAGTAGACAGGGAAAAGTACTCAAAACTGGATTTATTACCAGTAATAAGTCAAAAGTATTATTGAAGTCAATTGTGAAATTTAAATCTGTACCTAAATGTGTAACAATTCACACCTCAAATTGCCATTCAGATATATTCAGGCACATAAAAATCTACAGCGTGATGTAGTTTGCTCTTAAAATTGGCAGAAAACACTAACTAAAATCAGAACTAAATTTTGAAACATGGTAATTCTATAGACAGTCAAGTCTGATTCTGTACTGTTAAATCAGCAACATGAGGTTTTGGGTTTTTTTTCCCTTCCGACTGAGTAAGGCCTAGAGGATTCAGTTCTTTGCCGCCTAAAGTGGCATTTTGAAAAATGATGTTAGTTTGGTTTGCAACCTCAGCTGACACAGTGAAAACGCTAAAATGAATTGCCAACATTTCTGCATGAGCTCTGGACAGAATGATGCAATATGCTGAAACAACCCAAACAATGGGAAGTGGCACAGGAGCAAACAAACAGCAAAAGCAGCCCCTGCAGTCCAGGAGTGATTATCTGCCTGCTCTGATAAGACAGGCAAACCCTTTCAGAGCCAGGTAGTTATTTACTTTAGAAACAAATTAAAAAAACTAAATTACTGCAGTCTATGAGAGTAGGTGTCTCCAAAGCACAATGATTAGTCAAGAATAAGGATGCAAAGTATTTCAACGTGATTTCCAATGCTGCAAACTGGATCAAACAAACAATTCACAACAGCCAAATAGGCAGATTTCTCCCTAAAATATCTTGTTTAGGGAAGTAAGAATCATAGAGTCATCTGGTTGCAAAAGACCTCTGAGATCATCAAATCCAACTGTACCTGTCTCCTTACTAAACCATATGCCTAAGAAACTCATCTACCCACCTTTTAAATGCCTCCAGGGATGGCAACTCAACCACCTCCTTGGGCAGCTGTCCAAAAGCCTGACCACCCTTTCAGTGAAGAAATTTCTCCTGATGTCTAATCTGAACCTCCACTGTGGCAATTTCCTCTCATCCTGTCATCTGTCACTTGGGAGAAGAGACCCACACTCACCTCGCCCCAGCCTCCTTTCAGGTAGCTGTAGACAGTGATGAGGTCTCCCCTCAGCCTCCTCTTCTCTAGGCTAAACAACCCCAGTTACCTCAGCCACTCTTCATAGGACTTGTGCTCCAACCCCTTCCAGTAAGATGGAAAATGAATTAATTTCCTTTTATCTTTTCATTACGTGGATTTAAGTATCATCAGTAGTTACTGGTGTAAAAGTTAACAACCCTCCTGCAGGCCACAAACAAGGATAGTGGTCTTGAAAGAACGAAGGGTGTCAACAAGGGATTAAAAAATGAAGGAAAAGAAAGGCAAAGAAACCAATGAATGTGAATTGATATTTAGGTTGGAAGAAAAACAGAAACTCTAGTACAGAGCAAGCCTGTGTACCCAGAAGACAGAGAACAATTTAGATTTATTGAGAACTTTGACGATCAGGAAGTTAAAAAGCAAAAAATCATTGCTTATCCAGTATCCACTTTTAGTGGTAAATTTTGATCTTACATGCACTGGAACCTGTATTGTCTGTGTTTTCCCAGCAGTTTAACTAACCTTCAGGGAGCAAAGAACTTATCCTTGTCTCACTTGTTTAATTTCATAAAAAAAAATCAGAGTTCAGTTTGCTGTTGGGTGTTAAACAAAATTAAAACAAGCAAAAGGAAAACAAAATAAAACATTATTAATTACGTGAAATATGAGCTGCAGCTCTTGGATTTATGCATCAACTATAAAAAAAAATTGCTGTAGTATTATTATAGTAAGTACTCTTCTGTCACCAGATAGGAATTATGTATCTCCTCACGTGTTGAAATAGGACTGCTTTGTTCCTCCAGTAGTCTCACAAAAAAGCATGAAAACTCCAATTACAGACAAGAATCCAATTAGGCAAAGAGACATTTTTTATTCAAGGTCTCACTGAATTCTTCCTATAATACATCTTACACAATCCCAAAGCAAGACAGTGACAATGTAAACAGTTGGGTTTTTTTCCCTGTCATCATAGGAAAGAAGATAAGCAAGCAAGCAAGCAGACAGACAAAAAGGCACAAGTGGAAAATAGCTTTCTGGCCTTTCACGTGTGTTTCAGGAATACAGACATTACCTGCAATTCTTTAGTGCCACATTTAGAGCTGGCAATGGCAAGTAAAAGAAATTAGACTGCCTCTCCACATCAGATATCAGCTGTATTCAAGCAAATCCCTAACAGGTACCCCATGTCCTCATAAAATGGTTCAATTGAATAAACTTGTAAATGAGAACAGACTGAAGCCACTCCACTAATTGATGAACTAAAAGCCCAGACAGTTTCAGGCCTGGTAGGTTTTGTATCAGTATAAGCACAGCACATCACTGTTGCAAACAGCCAACTCTAAATCAATACAAAGAGGGAGCTGCGCTCCACGGCACACCAGATATCCTAATTCCTTCATCATTCACGTGGTAGATCTACCAGAAAGGCTTCTCACTTTCCTTGCTCAGAATGTATTCCCACATCCACAAGTTTCAGATGCATTCTCTAATGAGATATTGATCCCTCACCCACCAGTGTAAAAAGCTCTGATAAACCTATGGCTGCATCCCTGCTATACCCCCTTATATTTTCCTTTATTGCCTAGCCACAATGCACCATTGCCACTTCACTACTACTATCCCTTACGTTATCCTTATTTTCATTGCCTTTAATACATCTGTGTTAATTGTTACTATTACAGATTATTCCTCCCCCTACCTATGAATACTACACTGTCCCATACGGTCAAAGTTCTCCTAGCTTTCCTAGTGCTGCTACTCCTTTCCTGTCCACTTCCCTACAAGTTAACAAAAGCACTCTAAAGCCACTTTGTTACCTGAAAATACAACACTTCTACAATTGCTATGAGGCTGCCTTGCCCCACTACCTTTCAGGCACTTTCAGGATACAGCCTTATAAAGCAAGCACTCCTTGAGAGTTCTGTGTACCCTAGCAGGGAGAAATGTCAGGCTGGTGAAGCTGTTTCAGGTTTTGCCCAGTTGGTAAGGAGACTGACTAGCCTAGGACTGGGTTGGTTTTTTTCCAATCCCTTGTTCTACATGATCCTAAATTAACAATTTAGCTGGGCTTCTCATATCTGGCTAGTGATTTGCAGTGCTTCACTCCTCCCCAAGAGCCCAGGGCAGAAGAGGAAGACACAGAGAGATGAGAGAACTGCAGTGGTAAAAGGAGGGAACTGAGGCTTAAAAGCAGCACAGAATCAGTTGTCAGTGACACAGTGGATGCACGTTATTTATCTTCATCATCTACAAACTCTTAGAGCCCATCTGCTGGAAATGTAGTCCAAGCAGCAGTCTGGATCCATATCCAGACTTCCCAGTACCGCTTATCTATCTGGAAAACTTCAGTCTATAGACTGTGCTTTAAAAAGATGAATGTTTCTGAAGTCCTTTCTTTTTACAAAGCACACTCACATCAATCAAAATAAAGCAATCCGTCTCTCATAGTCTGAATGCAACTTGAATCACATCACTCAGAACATCAATCACATATTAGTGATTAGCTCCACATCTAACATTATCATCAAAACCATTTGGTTTTCATTGGGTGCAGTAATAAAGAGCTAGTAATGACCGCATTCCCTGTTCTCTTTACACGTTTGTGTAACTAATTTGAATTCTGTGCATGACCTGAAAGAATATATTTAAACTCTATGATATCCAGAAAGCTTTTTCTGCCAGAAAGGAGGCTCTGGCACAGGGTGAATACACTGTGGTTTTACACCAATAAGATAAAGGGCTAGTTGAGGTCCACCTTCTTGCAAAGCACATTCCCAAAGTGTCACTTTGATCAATTTAACACAATGCAACTTCACTTGCCAAAGGAACAGGTCAGAAGAGAGATACTCATAACCAGGTCAGACTCAGAAAGGCATCAGAAGCACAGAGTGAAATCCTTTCTGGTAAAGGAAATAACAGGAATATTTGTATGAAAAATTGTACTGGGTTCATGTCACAAGGGTTTTGGTAGCAGAGGGGGCTCCTGGGGTGGCTTCTGCTGGAGAAGATGGGGCCAGCTGGCTCCAGGACATACTTGTCTCTGGCCAAGGCCAAGCCAACCAGCAAGGGTGATAACGCCTCTATGATAACAAATTTAAGGGGGAACAACCCAAACCATGAGTGTGCAGCAGCAGAGAGAGGGGTGGGGCCTTCCACCACCACCACTTGCAGTTGGGCTGCCAGAGTTCATTGGACTAGTCACACCAACCCAGCCCAGGGTGATGGCAAAGAGAGGGAAGTGAGATATGGGAGAAACAGCCCAGCAGACAGCACGTGGAAGAGAAACAACTATGTAGATATCAGATGCAAGGAGGAGGAGATGGATCTTCTATTGTTTAAACAGCTGGAGGCTGCCTCTAGATCGGCTGCCCTTGTTCTTTTAGGAGACTTTAATCTTCCGGATATCTGCTGGGAACTTAACACTGCCGAGAGGAGGCAGTCCAGGAGGTTCTTAGAGTGTATTGAGGACTGCTTTCTGTCACAGCTGGTGAGTGAGCCTAGCAGGTTTGAGGCTCTCCTTAACCTGCTGTTTACAAACAAAGAAGGGCTGGTGGGTGATGTTGTTGTCGGAGGCTGTCTGGGGTGTAGTGATCATGAGATAATTGAGTTTTCTGTAAACAATGTAACAAGAAAAGGCAGGAACAGGACATCGATGCTGGACTTTCAGTGAGCAGATTTTGGATTATTTAGGGAACTGGTCAGGAAAGTACCCTGGGAAATAGTTCTTAGTGGAAAGGGGGTCCAGGAAGGCTGGATGCACTTCAAGAACGAAATCTTGAAGGTGCAGGAGCGGGCTGTCCCCATGTGTTGTAAGAAGAGTCGCAGGGGCAGACAGCCAGCCTGGATGAGTAGGGAGCTTCTGAAGGAACTAAGTAAGAAAAAGAGGGTGTATCATTCTTGGAAAGAAGGGGACATAAGCCACGTCATGTTCAAAGATGTTGTTAACTCGTGTAGGAGGAAAATCAGGGAAGCAAAAGCCCAGCTGGAGCTCAAATTGGCCACTTCTGTTAAGGATAATAAGAAGAGTTTTAATAAATATATCAACGGTAGAAAGAAGGGCGGCAGCGACCTCCACTCCTTGTTGGATGTGGAGGGAAATATAGTAACCAAAGATGCAGAGAAGGCTGAGGTACTTAATGCCTTCTTTGCCTCAGTTTTCAACAGTAAGGAAGTCTGTTCACTAGACAGTTGGTCCTCTGAAGTGGTTGATGGGGGCAGGGTGAAATATGGCCCTCCTGCAATCCATGAGGAGGAAGTTAGAGACCTGCTGAGCCACTTGGACCCTCATAAGTCTATGGGGCCGGATGGGATCCATCCTAGGGTGCTGAGAGAGCTGGCAGATGAGCTTGCTAAGCCGCTCTCCATCATCTTTCAACAGTCCTGGCTCACTGGAGAGCTCCCAGAAGACTGGAAGTTGGCCAAAGTGACGCCCATCCACAAGAAGGGCCGTAAGGATGATCCAGGTAATTACAGACCTGTCAGCCTGACCTCGGTCCCAGGTAAAATCATGGAGCAGACAATCCTGGGTGCAATCATGCGGCACCTGCAGAACGGCCAAGAGATCAGGCCCAGCCAGCATGGGTTTAGGAGGGGTAGGTCCTTCCTGACCAACCTGATCTCCTTTTATGACCATGTGACTCACCTGGTGGATGAGAGGAAGGCTGTGGATGTGGTATACCTGGACTTCAGCAAGGCCTTTGACACTGTCTCCCACAGTAGACTCCTAGAGAAGCTGGCAGCCCGTGGCCTAGATGGGAGCACTCTGTGCTGGGTTAGGAATTGGCTGGTTGGCCGAGCCCAAAGAGTGGTGGTGAATGGTGTCTCAACCAGTTGGCGGCCGGTCACCAGTGGTGTCCCTCAGGGATCAGTGTTGGGTCCAGTCCTGTTTAATATCTTTATTGATGATCTGGATGAGGGGATTGAGTCCATCATCAACGAGTTTGCAGATGATACCAAGCTGGGAGGAAGGGTTGATCTGTTAGAGGGTAGGATGGCCCTACAGAGGGACCTGGACAGATTGGAGAGATGGGCCGATTCTAATGGGATGATGTTTAATAAGTCCAAATGTCGGGTACTTCATTTTGGACACAACAATCCCATGCAGAGCTATAGACAGGGGACAGAGTGGCTGGACAGTAGTCAGGCAGAAAGGGACCTGGGAGTGCTGGTTGACAGGAAGCTCAACATGAGCCAGCAGCGTGCCCAGGTGGCCAAGAAGGCCAATGGCATCCTGGCCTGCATCAGGAATAGTGTGGCGAGCAGGACCAGAGAAGTTATCGTCCCCCTGTACTTGGCACTGGTCAGGCCTCACCTTTCAATACTGTGTCCAGTTCTGGGCCCCTCAGTTTGGGAAAGATGTCAGGATGCTGGAGTGTGTCCAGAGGAGGGCAATGAAGATGGTGAAGGGGCTGGAGCACAAGCCCTGAGAGGAGCGACTGAGGGAGTTGGGGCTGTTTAGTCTGAAGAAGAGGAGGCTCAGGGGAGACCTCATTGCTCTCTACAACTACCTAAAGGGAGGTTGTAGTCGGGCAGGGGTTGGTCTCTTCTCTCAGGTGACCAGTGACAGAACTAGAGGGCATGGACTCAAGCTTCGTTAGGGAAAGTTTAGACTTGATGTTAGGAAAAAGTTCTTCACTGAAAGGGTGATTGGCCATTGGAATGCACTGCCCAGGGAGGTGGAGTCGCCGACCCTGGAGGTGTTTAAGGGGAGACTGGATGAGGCACTGAGTGCCATGGTTTAGATGATGGGTTGGTGTTAGTGTTGGTGTTAGTGTTGGTTTATAGGTTGGACTTGATGATCTTGGAGGTCCTTTCCAACCTTATGATACCGTGAAACTGTGAAAATAAGCACTGCAGAGGACACCAAGTTTCATGAAGGAGGGAGAGGAGGTACTGCAGATGCCCAAGCAGAGATAATCCCGCAGCCCATGGAGGAGACTATGATCGAGCAGGCTGTCCTTATGCAGCCCACAAAGAACAGGGGAAGAGGGTGAAGTCATCTCCCTGAGAGGGAAGGAAAGGCAGAGACAACATGTGATGAACTGACCCAAATTTTCTGTCCCTCTGAGCCACTTTGGGAGGAGGAGGTAGAGAACAGCTGGAGTAAAAGTCAGTTTTGGGAAGAAGGGAGGGGTGTCCTTCTTTTGGGTATTTGGTTTTGTTTCTCAGTATCTTGTTCTGATTTGATTGGTAATAAATTAGATCGATTTTTTTTTTCTCCTAAATCGAGTCTGGTTTGCCTGTTGTGGTAATTGGTGAATAATCCTTTCCATCTTGACCCATGAGTTCCGCCTTTTTTTCTTCTGATTCTCCTCCCTCAGAAGCAGGAGAAGTGAGCAAGTTACTATATAGTTCTTGTTGCCTCTGGGATTAGCAGCCAAGTGGCTCTCTGTTGCCAGCTGGGGGCTCAAAACCATGACAAGAGTTTTCAGTATTAATTTTAGGAAGACACACCCAAGGACCAAGGTTGTCCAGGAGATGGTATAGCATCTCATCTCTGGAGAACCATGAGAGACAGCCTGGAAGCAGCATGATTTGGCAGCCTGATGAAACAAATTGCTGAAACAAATAGCTAAAACAAATAAAATGAACACAGAGTTAATATTGAGCCACAGGTAGCTTCTAGACAAAATAATTTTTAGTGCTTTGATTTTTTTGGTGACTGAGAAGAGCTTTGAAAAGTACCATAGAGTGGCAAGCAAGCCCCTAACACCCTAGTCCTGAGGAAGGGGAGATCTTGAACACATACCACGTTTACAAGATCTGGGCACCCCAGGAAAGGTTGCCACCATTCAGTTGTAACCCTACACTGTAAACATCAGAGAAAGACATCTTTCAGTGACAGGAACAAATCAGTCTCCTTTAGCACTGAGCAACAGAGTGGGAAAAGTGATTAGGGAAGAAGATTAAATTGCAACGTCAATATTTAAAATAAAGCACACCTCTGCTTCCTCTGGGCATTATATCTCAGCAAGCTATGACTGAGACACCAGTTGAAAGTGAACCGTCGTATGACAGCAAAGATAAAATGCCACAAATGTAAATTCACAGAAGTCATAAAAAATTAATGATAAAGCATTAAATCAGTTCTCTGCTACAGCTTCCTTACTTCAAAGGACTGATGGGGTGAAATTCCATTCCTCAGAGGTATTAAACACCTCTGGGATCAAAAAAGGCTGAAGACAACACAGGTTACAATTAACTTCAGACATTACTGTCTCTGTAGAAGAGGCTTTAATTTATGCAAATATTGGAAATGGTTACATTATTCTAGTATAGGACTACATTTCTCAGTCTCTGCAAGGTTTTTTTTTTTAAAGAAAAAAATCTCTCTAATGGAGCTTATGAGCATCAGAATGACTTTTGCCATTTCTCAAAGCTGCATGATAACAAAAGGTCACAGACTGGCTCCAGTTCCCTTGTATTTAGCAAAATAATGTGGTTCAGAACAGAAAAGCTCAACTTAAAGGTCACAACAAAACCTATTTTCCTCCACTGTGTTATACAGAATATTTCCTTAAACTCATATCCCACCCTAGAGTAGAATAAGCAGGTTTCAAAATGGACCTAGGTAAGAAACTGTACATGCTATTTTCTAAACCCTATCGCTTTTTTCTATTTTCGGATGGGGAGGTAGGGAGGCAAAACTCAACTTAAAAAAAATGATGGAAAAGCACCAGAACACTTAAGGATGCTAAATGCTATAGCAAACTGAATTAACACTTGTGAAAGCCAGCTTTAAAAGCTTTACAAAGGGATTCTTATATCCCTGCCTGGACTAGTCTTAATAAAAAGCAAACAATGGTGATAAAAGGGGGCTATTGTATCATCTGTTTCCAGGCCTAAATGAATTTTCCAGATGCAAATGCTATACCAGAGAGCACCATACTTTTTTTGGCTTTTTGCTGATCTTCTCATTTTAAAAAGCACTGGAGTGTGAGGTTCAGCCTATTCCTTTTGTTCTGTTTTTGCCTCTTTGGGATCAATTCTGAGTAACAAAGTCAAGAGGAGAATAACTAGAACAGTGGTATATTAAAGGTTTTCTACTGAATGAGAAATAGCATAGAACTTTATTGCCTGGAAGAAGCTTAGAGAGCAATGATACTATCCGTGGCTACCGAAGAGGGAGACATGGGATAAATTGTATTCCCACTATTACTGATGAAAACAGAAAAAGCATGCAGTATTCCTGCTTTAAAGGTGAGAAATAAACAACATTAAAGCTTTTCTTCCTTTAATCTTCAAGTTTCACTTTATGGGCAAGAACTGTTCTTATTCAAAAACAAATCTTCTAGTAATACCCTGACTAGAAATGTGTGACTACAAATTCGGGTATATTTGTCCCTTTCTATCTGAATTAGTAGCCAACCTACTCAAATATAAATAAAAAAAAAAGTCTGGAAGATTTTAGCAAATTAAGAGCAATTGATATACTTGCTATTAATTAATCTTTTTCCTGTCTTCAGAGGCTTAGTCTTTGTTTACCTATGAAATTAAGATAACAGCCTGTTTTAAAACACAATAGAGGTGGGAAATCTGAGAAGCAAAGACAGAATCGTCCAGCTAAAAGCAGTGAGAGGCTTTTGCCATGCGGGTGTCTCCTCAGCAACAACATATAAACAGTTTGGGCCCCCTTAAGGAAGATGAATTGAAAAGCAAATATTTTTCTTCCTCCTCACACTTATAAAGGATCAGCAAAAAGTGATTGGCCTCTTTTTACATGCACACTTCGTACTCATCTCTATTTAGCATCATGCCATCTGGGCCTGATTTTTTTTTCTGAAATCAGCAAGCTTCATAATGCAAAACAAATTTCTTTTAATGCTAAGGCTAGATCAAGAAGAATGAGCAGGCCAGCATGTTTTTCCACATTTAGACAGCCAGATGAACTCCTACTTATCTTCACCATATGCTACTGAAGAGTCAAGGTTTTCCTAAAGAAGATCAATGTCTTACAAGAAAAAAACGGATGCAATATTTAGGTATTGTACTGTTAACAAGTGAGAATTTTCAAATTCGGCAACTGTCAGCAAGTGGGCTTGTCCTATCTCCTTGGATATATACACAGAGTAAGCGATTCCCTTCATAGATTTTTTTTTTTTAAATAAATAAACAGAGACAAATTTTAGATTCCAGCCATACCTATACACCACTACATAAGACTTCTTCCATCCTGTCTCCTAACCAGCACTGCTTATCAGCATCTCATAAGAGAAAGATGACAGCAACACATTCACATTGCGAAGCCATGAGCTTCTGGGAAAGCTTTACCAGCTTCCAAGGTAACAGTGTCCTTTTCCACATACAGTGTTTATTTTCACATACAGAATTGACTTACTAAGACAAGATTTAAGATCCCCCTTTCCCATCATCGTAAGATTTTTTTTCATATGCTTATTACTTTGC
This sequence comes from Tapera naevia, assembly GCA_033556795.1. Taxonomy (NCBI): domain Eukaryota; kingdom Metazoa; phylum Chordata; class Aves; order Cuculiformes; family Neomorphidae; genus Tapera; species Tapera naevia. The sequence continues at coordinate 5,765,858 of JAUMJJ010000172.1, read as the reverse complement.
ACATACTTTAACTGTTCAGGCTGAAGTCTGCAATCTTGTCTGAATGGGTAAAAGATTTTTTTATATATATATCAACAGAAACAATGTAATCACTTTGGAAGCTAAGATGCCTTCCCTATGTTGAATAATCGACACATCAACACTCAAAATCTCAAGCACGCTCATGATCTGTGGCCGAGACTTGCTATAACACAGCAACAGGCCCCTAAGACAAACATCGATCTTGTGTCTCCATTGTTTGTGAATTTTGAAGCTTAAGATTTGCCAGAGATTCAGTGCCAAACCTTCGATACCAGACGCCACCTGCACCGATCTAGATCAGCATACAGCTTATTAGAATTTCTTTATAAATGTAGCTCTCAGCTGCAGTGAAGCCAAGAACCAGAGCTGACAACTTTAACATCACATTCAACAGAACTGGCTGAACACACACTTATAAAAACACCTTTGTGCACATTTCTGCTGTAGAATAAATGTGCGAGCTGAGGGTTGGCTCTCTGAAAAATAATAACAAAGCACCCCCCATGCTTTGACAGCGTGTCTGACAGATCGAAGTTTTACACCAAGGGAGGCAGGCACAAAATCCCATAAGACTGAGAATGTCTTCTCTTTTTTTTAATTGAAAGAAATCTTCAACAATCACACTCATAAGATGCCAAGAGAAACACAAGCACTCTCAAAGGTCAGGTCCAGGCTCTTCTGTTTAACCTACTGAAAACAGAGCTGCAACTGCATCTTTCATAGTCAGCAGTGTGGAGCTCAGGAAAAGACTGTATATTGTATGACAAAAAATGTGTCCTAAGGCACTGTGTCTATTTGATATGGTCTAGATACCGAAACCTGGATATTTTTATACACCATTGTTGTAGTTATGAAACAATTTATTCTAGAAAGTACTTTCTATTAAACTTCTCACTATATGGTTCATGTAGGGCTTGAGCAGCGAGCAAAACCATGACTTCCTGGTTCCACTAAATAATTCTCTCAACATATGCTACAGAGTTCCTCCCAAAACTGAACAAATCATACCATGATACTTCAACAATTTCTAGAGCACTGTAAATAATGTTAATAACTATTAATCTGCATCCTACAGCACTATGGCATTTATGTATTTTATATTTTCTCAGTAGTATGCTAGCTTTGCTGATATGCATATGATTTATGAAAATTAATAGCTTCCTTCCTGAAAGCAAGGTCTTCAGGAAGTCATTTTATTCCACTTCAGATTATATACCTCTTCCTTGACCAAAGAAGCACTTATTTTTCTGCAGATTGTGTCCTGTTAAAGCCAAAACCAAGTAATCTCAAAGATTCGCTCTTCGTCCCTAATATTTTACAATTTTACTCTTTGCCTTTGTTAAAAAATGGGGATTAGAAACAAATGTACCAAAACATCTACAGAAAGGTAAAATTTACTACCAACACAAGTTTTTGTGCACTGCAAAATGTTATCAAAGAAAACTGTTAAATGTTTTAAAATGATAGGAGCATTAAAAGTGGAAAGTATTGTGCAAAGAGGAGGATGCATCTTAACTGATTTATTTCATGACTGATGGAGTTGCTGTGAATATGACCTAGAGTTCTCCCATACATTGTGAAGTCAAGGTCAAAAGCACAGATGATCAGCTATAAAATACCTACTAAGCAAACTGACAATGCATTTCCAATGGAGTCATTTTTTACTTGCCCTGGAGTGTTACTCAAACAGGAATGACTGCGTCTAAGATTTATATCTGGGGATACCAGCATTTGTATCAATCCAGAAGTGGAAATGATACAAGGACAATTGTATCAGCATAGTGCCATATAAAATTATCACATCACCACGGTTCTAAACACCTGGAGTGCAATAAAATTGCTAGTGAAGTAGTTGTCATCTTTGGCATACAACTAACTGAGAAACAGTAAAAAAAAACAGATTGCTTATTTCTTCACATTTTCAGATGTGTATTGATGAAAACAGGGCCATTATGGAATCCAAGTTCACAAGCATTTGAACACTAAGCTTTTAACAAGAAAATGACTAATTTAAAATAAAAAGAAGAAACGCAGAGTTAAAGGTAGTGCACTGAAAGGCTGAGTTTCTTCTAGCGACAAATCACACCAATTCACTACTATAATAAACCCAACAAACAGTAATACAGTATTTTTCATACATAAACTGCAAAATCTACAGGAAAACTTTCCCAGCTGATAGCAATAGCATTCTCTCTTGAACCTAGATATGTAATACTTTGACTTGGGCATATTTGATGTCACTTTGAACAAAGAAACGTTAGTTCTTTGTTGCTGTAAGGAACACCTTAGGATCTTGCAGTCAATGTATCACCTCGGAGCTGTAGGCCAGGGATCACTATTAGCAAAATTGCTTATGCATAGATGCAGCTCAAAGACAAAATAAAATCTTTCCTGCAAAGACTTAAGTAGTTAAACTTAAGCTAAATAAAAACAAAACCAAAGAATCCAACTAGACAAAGAAGGAGCAAACACTTGAGACAAAGGATGTGCTACTGGTGGTTTATAAAACCTTCCTGGTGATCACAGGACATAGAACCACATTGCAGAAAAGCAATAATCATTAATTCTATTAGTTGTGATCCCACAGGAAATGCTATGTGCAGCTCTGGTAATATTCACCACCAGGCTGTGAAGAGTAACATGAATGATAAGACTGCGAAAATGATTTATGGGGAGACATTAATAGTTAAACACATGGATCTTTGCTAACTAACAGTGAAGAGCAAGCATAAGTATCCATGAAAACTTGATAGATGTAACTTCTAAGGAGGAAGAGATATATCTAGTGTGATATACAAGGATTAGAAGGAGAATGATGAAGACTAGAAAAGAGAAATTTTGATAAGAACTTCCTTATTGAGATGTTCCATCAGAGAAATAATTATACCGTGAAACTTCATGTTTCCAGGCTATCACAGATTAAAGTTTTAAAAGCGTGCTACAGCAATCATTGTCACTTTGGCAGGGATACACGCTTGCTAACAGAGACATTTCTCCTAGGCCCCTGGGTAACTTTACTTAAGTTTGATGGGTCAAGGGTAAGTGTGCCATGACCTGTACCATTGTCTTCTTACCTTTCCTTTCCTAACCAACCACTCTCCACACATGCACTCAACTATCTCAGTTGCTTTTCCTGCCTATTCCCCTTACAAACACACACACAGTATGTGTTCATAGGGTACATGTGTACCCCTGTACATAGATCTATAAAGAATGGACATGGACATTAATTGGTACAGATATGTGGAACAACAGCACATGTATGTGTCCACCTGCAGAACAAACTGATGTGTATGTGTAGAATCATTTTAGTAGCAGAAACAGAGGTTTATAAATGGGGAATGAATAGGAAAAAAAAAATCTGCAAGCCATAAGTGCTAAGTACAAGGGGCCCTTCAACAGAACTGATGAACAAGTGGTGCCAAATTAACACACCTCTGCCATGCTTTTGTTGCTTCCACATGTATTTCCACCTGAGCTCGAGTCCAGAACAGAGCAGAGCATCCACTACTCTTGATATTTGTATCCCTAATGATACACGTCATTGGTAGTACTAGGTATACCAGAAGCCAAATATAGGTCAGTAGCAGATACTGCGTTTGGTGGTAATAGATCTATCCTTCAAGCATCGTAGGCTTTTTATGCCAACTGTGACCACAGGAATCCTCATGATTCTTAGGCAAGTGAACATTGAAAGCTTTGTTGGGAAAGGGGGGTTCTTGAGAAAGATAGAAGTTTTCTGTCAAATAACATCATTTCTCCGAACAATACTGCTGGAGTTGTCACTCCTGATATGTACAATATTAGGGTGACAATATATAGTGAAGCTTCCAAAAATAGCCTGGTTGCATAAAGACTCTTAAGGGAATTGTCTTTAAATTTTTGTCTTTTATCACTTGAAGTGAGTGCTATTAATGAACAGATAAATATGGGATAACTTGTAATCAATATTAAAGTCTGTATGGTGGTTGTTTTCCCCAAAATAATCACCTTATTCAAGAGATAAAGCTTCTGAAATGACTTATCCAAAGTGGCCCCCTCAAATGCCCAAGTTCAGTTTACAGGAATGTAAGTTAATCAGTTGGGCTTCTATCTTCCCTAGACTACGTATAAAATCATTTGGGTTTTTTTTCACTTGCAACAAATGTTATCCTAAATAAGTGGTCAGAAAGGTAACAACTGAATAATTTAAAATGCAAAACAAATAGAGATATGACGCTGCTGTTTAACTCCACTCTAGTTGATGACCATTTCCTCAAAAAAATCCCAAAACACAACATTTTAAAGCAAATTTACATTTTGGCACATATCTGCCTTCATGTACACTGATATCTACAGAAATATTGGAAGTCACTCACATTTCAGCCTCTGAAACCAAGACAGTTCCCTAACAGTTATAGCGTTTTCTAGTTTAGTCTTATCATTCCTCGTGCACATATCAAGTAGATGATGCTTCCAGCTCTGTAAACTTGCAAAATAGACACTAAAATAGCGTTGACAGAATTTTTATTGTACGATTAATTTGTATCATCTTAGAATATATTTCAGTAACATGCACGGATAACCTATGAACATTTATGGAACACAGGTATTTTAGAAACAAAACAAACTCAAAGTATAACAATGTAAAATTTTAGGTTACTAAAGGGGAAAAAAACCAAAACATTGTTCTGAAAAAAATGTGTGTACTTCAAACTCTTTAAGCTCTAAAGTGGTGCCACACAGCGTCTCTATACCCACAACATACAGACAGAAAATACTGGAAAACCTATTGACCCTCACTGCGTAAATTGTGGCCAGCTAGGGTATTGTATGAACTCAATTATCAAAAATAATTACAGTATGTATTAGAGATATGAAAACCGCTTTATTATTATGTCCAGTAAAACAAATTCATGAGACTTACTGCCATAGAAGCACATTGAAGTAAATAATATAGTCAAGTTCAAGACAAATGGATATAAATATGATCAAATGTCTACAGAGACCCTCTATAAAACTTGCACAAGGATAACCCATTTGACCCCAAGAATAAGTCTCTACTCATAGCTGATAGAAGTTACAAGAGCTATTAAGCCAGATGCTTAAAGCATCTCAGATCAAAACCTGCTTATGAATTCCCTGCCCTTTTCCTTATGAACTACATTATATCTACGACACAACTAAATGGATTATTACATGTAAAGACACTTTCCTCAGAAATAATAAGCAACTCTTAAGAACAATCCATCAAAGAAGGTGTGATACTTTGTTCTGGTGGGCTTACTCTTTATGGTTGTTTTACAAAGAATACTGAAAGGTAAAACAACATGGACACCACCTTTCCCAACATTAATGTGATATGGGAAGGGAGAGAACACAGTCCTTCCATCATTTAACAGCTTGATAAATTAAAATGGGGAGAGGAAAGCAGGTGTCATGGGAAGAGAATGGGTTGGTTTTCAGGGGTTTATCATGCATGAATTTTTATCCTTCTAGCAGGATTTCTTCATGTATTTTCCCTACAGGTATATAAAAAATACGGTGAGCATCTCAGTGTTCGATTTGCCCTGGGGGAGAGAGAGAGTGAAGAGCACTGCAGGTCTCTACCTTTTTTTTCTGCATGGCTGGGGTTATTTATACATTGTGCCAATTCGTTCTTGTAGAGAAAAAAAAAAAGGCAGTAGCAAATACCCCCTTAGGTACATCTACTGGTTAGAGAGTACCAGGTCAGAAGGTTTAGTGAAACATAACAGACAGGCTTTAACATCTACCTTGAATGTCAGGTATCTGAAAACCAAGTAACATACACGTATAATTTTACATTAAGCGTAAACAGTTGCACTGTGTCACAACAGCCTAAATGCAGGGAAACGGAGCATATTTCCTGCTCCTTGCCAGACTTTTTATTGCAGGTTCAAAGTTACCAATAAAGAATCACAGAATGGTTTGGGAAAAGGGAAAATGGGAAAAAGGACAAAAAAGGTCTATATAACACCCGGCATACAACTATAACACCCAGTAACTAACAAAGTAAAGAACTAGCAAAATCTCACCACTTCCCTTGAGGAAAGCAGAACAGCTAAATCCGACCCAGGACTCTCCCCCAATGCTTGGGCAGACAACAGCAGCCACTGCAGGCCTCAGCTCCAGACAGGACCAGCAGCAACAGAGCTCCTGCTCACCAGCTTGTCGGAAGAAGAAGAGAGCGTACTCTCTTATCTACACCTTATTTATATGTTGAGTTACCTTAAAGGAAGATATGGAATATTTCTGTGGATCCTGACCTCCGCTGTTAAGGAAGACCTGTAAAGGCCATTGTTTTAAGGAAGATCTGAAAAATCCAAAAGTCAATCCACTACACCTGGCCTTGGAACACTTCCAGGGAGGGGGCATCCACAGCTCCCCTGGGTAACCTGTGCCAGTGTCTCACCATTCTCAGCGTGAAGAACTTCTTCCTAAAGTCTAATGTTCATGTTCCTCAGGTGGTCACGAACCTGATCTTCCCCTACAGTTGGAGGGACTATACTCCTCTGGTCCCAATCTTGTTGTTCCTTTACCCTGGAGGAGTGAGGAGAGCGGTTGCCAGTGAAGACTGAGGCAGAAAATTGTTGAGTACCTCAGCCTTCTCCTCGTCTGTTGATATGAGGTCACCATTTTCATTATGCTTTCTTTAACCCTCCTTTTCTGGTTGACAGATCTATAGTAGCCCTTCGTGTTATTCTTTGCTTCTCTTGCCAAGTGCATCTCCAGCTGCACCTTGGCCTTCCTGACACCATCCCTACACAACCAGACAGTTCCCTATACTCTACCCAGGTTACCTGTCCCTGCTTGCACTGCCCTGTGCAGTTCCCTCTTGTTTTTTCAGTTTGTCCAGCAGATCTCGACTCAGTCACGCTGGTCTCTTCCCTTCCCTGCCTCATTTCCTACATCTGGCAACTCAGCGCTCTTGCGCTCTATGGAAAGCATCCTTAAATATTTGCCAGCTCTGTACTGCTCCCTTATCTCTGAGAACCATTTCCTAGGGGGTCGTACTGGCTAACTCCCTGAAGAGATGGAAGTTTGCTTCCCTAATATGTTAGATGCACGTAAAGAGAACTGTATGTATTATAAACCAAATAAGGGTTATACACAGTCTCACCATGTATGTTACAATACCTTTCATATCATATTAAAAAATTCAGTCAACATTTGTGTTAAAAGCATTACTTAAAAATACCCAGGGAATCACTAGGGTCACTGAAATCTGTAGTCATAAAACGAATAGCATTTATAGCATTTTAAATGTCACCAAAAGAACTTTTTTTAAAAAAAAAAAAACAAAACAGCTCCATTACCCAAAGCAAGATGCCTCAGCGGACTAGGACTTACAGTAAGTAATATTATTGAACTGTAACAGAATTATATTATGTCAGAAAGATCTTTGTCTCACTTCAGCTTTTTTGGTTAAAATTTCTTCCCAACCAGCTGAGGTAAATATATCAATAGCATATGATGCAATGTTTTTTCTATTCCCCCTCTCCCTTTGTTTTTAATATCTGTTATTTGCATTCACCTACAAATCAGGAAAACACTAATAAGTCTGAGGTGAACAGACAAATACACCTCCCACTGATATGTCAACCAATTTCAATTCTTGTTTTAAAAAACTTTGCTTAACTTATTTAACTATTTCTTCCCATTGCAAGCACAGCTCTTCTTTCTTGTAATTGGAAATCAGTTGACAATTTCACTAACATTTAACTCTGGAACTACTTAATGCCAAGAAATATAATGAAATTACCAGCCATTTTTGCTGCAAATATTTAACAAGTCGTTACATAATGGATTCCTGATTTAAAGCACACAATGCAGCCTTTCCAAAGTTGTCACTCTGAGGACTAAGAAATGTTAGCTGCTTGGTACAGTTGATCAAAACCATGGGACTTTCATGTAGTCACCTAAAACAGGTAGGTGCTCTTTGGAGCATCAGTATTTCAAAGAACACAGTCACTGTATAACTACATACCATTAAGTGTAGGCTGAGGTCCCATATCTTTACATAATGATGTGAGATTTGTCACAAATTTTGTATCCATTTACCTAATTTTGAAGGACCCCACCTTCAGGGGAAACGGCAAAGCTAAATCATCATCTTTCTGTCCACTGGAAGGAACTGTGAAGCTACTTGTGGTGTAAAAAAAGCATCACATTTAAAAGCGGTAATAGTTTTGTTTCCCACCTCCTCAGCTTATCCTGTGATCAGTGTGGAAAACTTCACCTATACAGGCATCTACACAGACACACACCAAAGTGCAGGCTTAGGGCATTAGGCTTGTAAACTTGTTGAAAGAGAATATTTTCATCACACCTCCTGGAAAGCACACAAGTACTGTACAGATAACCAGCCTTCAGAGAATGGAACAAAGAATGCCTGAAGCTAGTCCCCTCTCTCTTGCCACCCAAAGAGAAAGCGTTTTAACAGCTGCTTCTTTAGTAAAATTTGTCTTTAATTTCACTATTTTAAAAAGATAGGAATTCCCTGGCAAATTTCAGTGCCCAGAAATGCAAACCTTCTCTGCAATGCTATTACTGCACTGATACAAGAAGATGGGGTGGGTGGATGGTTATCTAGCAAAATGAATAGGCACCGATGTTCGACTCTAGCAGAGATGAAGGTTTCTACACCTAGTCAATATGTTTCTATTTGTAATTAGGACCTTATTTAAAAGTACTTGGGTGACTACTGATCCTGAAAGCCTATTGCTATAAACTACAAACCTCCCATTAACTCTAACAGTGCAGCACAACGCTCACTGTTTTTATGAGATTTTATTTAACTGATTTAATTAAATTATTTAATTCCCTTACATCCAAAATTAACAAGGGATAACATGCAGATCCCTGTGTGATTTCAAAAATATTTAAAGGAAAACCATGTTTAAGGTAAATATTTAAGCTTCATCAAATAAATTTCATACATGACATTCTAATTTATGGATAGTTCAAAAAATTCAAAAGGAACCCATAAGACTTGCAAAATCCATGGCAAGAAGTCCTTTCCTGGTCAAGCAAGTATAATCATAATATGAAGTATGGAAACAGAACTGTAGATAACATACAGGCAAAAGAATTATATTAATTAAACATTTACTATACATTTCTTTTCCTATTGCAAAGGCAAGGTTGCTCTGCTCTACATTTTGTAAACTATTTGTGTTGAGAAATTTCAGGACATGCCTCAAATCTGATGACAATTTTCAGGAGGTCCAGTCCCACAACATAAAGCCACATTTCAAAACCCAAAGACTTCCAAAGAGAAAGGACATATTCGAAAATCAAGCTACCATTTTTAATTCAAATAGGAGAAGTCTTTGAGTACACAGATATTTTAATTTCACAGACAGAAAAGATTCATTGACAGTGCGATTAGGTGCAAGGACTATGATCTGAGTACAAGTGCTATCATGGTCAAGACAATGGTATAGAATGGAAAAGACTTATTTTCAGGAGGAGACTGTAGCTACTGCAGGGGTCACGTGGTCTGTGTCATTGTCATCTTAGACTAAAAAGCTACTTGCTTAACAGAAGAGAAGCAAGTTGAAATGTTTTGATCAAGTTAAAAACATTTAATTCCTACTATATTCTAGTTAGATATGTATTTTGTCATTCAATATTGAAACAATTTCTTTCCTTGAGGATAGACACAACAGTATGCCTATGTTTCACCCAAAATATAGCACCATCCACAATGACAGAGTTCCTACATACTGAATAATGAATTTTCACACATGCTGGGGTCTTCAGACCCACCATTCATTTCCTGACGCCAGTCCTAGGGTAGGACTTTGGAGTGTTTCTCTGCATTCAGAACCTACCTCACACGAACACTGCTCCTGCCCTCTACCCTTCACAGGAAAGGAATGTCAGCGTGCAGATGAGAAGTATTAACCAGCCACATCCCCAAAGTGAGGGATTGGTGGAATCGTAACTAAAAAGCACGTTAGCCAACAAACCAGACTTTGCCTATGGGCTGTAAAGAAATAGATTTTAGGTCTCAGAAAAAGTTGCAAGTTTAACCATCACATTGGATTGATAATTCACCTCCTTTTGTGGGTTTTTACTTCAACAGAAGAACACAATTGGCAACTTTCAGGCTGAAAATCCTAAAGCACACAAACACAACATTATAACTCCTGTCTTTACAATTTCTGCCCATTTCGGAGTGCGCCTTTCTGAGATAGAATCCAGCCAAGTGGACTTTCTCTTTTTATTTTTCTAAGCTTGTGGGTCCAGATGTTCTTGAAGTAGTCACTCCTCAACCATGTCCTGTACAGCCTTCATGTTAGACAGAAATAGCCCTCTTGATACATTTCATAACCAATCATGCATACAAATGAAATAAGCCAATATCAGATAAATATGCTTTTCTTTAACAGTATAGAAATTTTCTGCACTGTTATGGTGCTATCTATGCACTAAAGACCAAGATTGAGACACACAGATCTAATAAAACATTAGACAACATTAAAAAAAATAAATTAAGGTTTTAGCAAAACATGAACTGGAATATAAAATTATTTGCAAATTTTCCAGTTACATAGAATTTTTCATACTATAAAATACTTCGTAATAACATTCCAGCATTTTGAAAGAACCATGCTTCCCTAACCTTTAGTTTTTAAAGTATACCTATATATGTATAATATTTAAATAAAATATACATTGAGAAATATCTGGCATTAAAACAAAACCCTTAATCTTTATAATAATTGAACACTGAAGTCAACTTCACGCAGTAATTTGTTTTTCATTCTGACTTGTAACTTCAGATGGAAGTTTCCACGTGATTCAAATACCTCAATCAAATTCCAACATTGTCAGAACCTTAAAACCCAATTATTTCCCCAGTTACTCTGTATTAGAGTTATTCCCCTGGTAACACTGCTTCTTGTAACGTCAAAGTTAGAAATCTCATCTCTAAGCTACATGAGCCTCTGAAACGCAAGGTTTCAAAACTCGTTTGTAGGGCATTTACAAATGCTTACATGGCTCTGTTTATGGAGAGACGGTGTCCCTCTCTAGGATTCAGTTCAGAACAACACTTGCTTTTAAGCTCTTCAAATCATTACCAAAAGGAACTTGTCTCTTTGCTAGCAACTGAGAATTAACAAGTCTAGTCACCTTAGACTCAATCCAACCAGCCTGAGTCCCTCTTTTGGAGGACTTAAAAATCAACTGGGAATGTTAACTTACTGCCTTCTAAATCCAAAAATAACTGCAAAATAATTAGCCTCTTCATAAACCTCAGCAAAGCAACTGCAACTCTGGGCATGCCACGTATAACTTGTGAAATTATTACATTTGTGATTCTCATAATGGTTTATTGACTTGTCCCTGACTTATCTTTAATTCCATTATCTGTAGAAAATATTTTCTTAGAATTTAATACTAAAATGAGGGTTTGAACAATGAAGACTACTAAAGACATAAGGGAGGACGTCATATGGAGCTAGGGGAGTAACTGAAGAGTCTCTTAATACAGGCATATTTTTTCCCTGAAGTATTACTTGCTGAATATACTGGCTTCTTCTGATAAATAAACAGAGCCCCTCTGTGTAGTGTTGTAACATTGTGACTCCTGTAAGAAGTAGCAGAGCAGCTGCTACCCTCACTAAATTAAAGATAGTAGCAAAGTATAATGAATCTTAATTTGTACAGCAATGAACTCTGAATAGATTGCTAATTGTCCTGCTATATGTTGAATTTATGTTTCTCCTGTGAGTGTTCATTCCTTCCTTAGTCTTGTGACTCGAAGCACAGGAGACCAGGAAACAGCCATCCTGGGATACGGCAAGACAAGTCTGACTAAATTCAGCTGGTTTATTTCATACTTTATAGAAAAAACTCTCTGAAGGAGGAGAAACATCTCCATTGCTTTCATGGCCATCCATATTTACTCCTTTACAGTGCAAATTCCTTTTGCCTGCAGTAACCTGTATTATACCTCAAAGTACTGCTTGCATGAGCAGGGATTTTTTTTTTTCATTGCTATTGCACATTACAAGTTAGACAGGTAAGTGATCAATTTAGACATTTAATATTATAAGCCCATGAGCATCTTGGTTTTGAATGAGGTAAAAAAAACAGGTGTGGAAAAACAAGTATTAAGATGGGCATGCAAACAGGTCTTCCTAGATGAGATGCACATTCTTCCAAAGGTAACAGCTATTATTAAAAACATGTGCTGGGTAAAATTTGAAATTCTAAGCCGACTCTTATCAGTTGCATTGAGGTGGGGATTTTACCACCACGGTGCCTGCCTCAAAAGCTGGTCAAGCTACATGCACATCATGTATTTATCAATAAGCAAAATATGAAGAAGAAAAGGAAGAAGATAAGTAGCAACTAGTAGTGTTTGTAGGAATAAACTTCCATGTGCAACATGAAAATGGTAGAGTTATTGGGATTTAAAGAGCAGCAAGAGCACTGAACTGTTAGAAGTCCTCATGTAAAACTCACATCAATGTCATAAACCCTTTGCCACACCAAATTGCAGCCATCTCTAAGGAATACGATGACAATCACACTGAGCACCTCTGTGCACAGAACAGATAATGGGAAAAAAAGCTGAATGGCTTATCCCTTTCAAAGTAGGAAAAAAATCTTCAGGCTTAAGTGCCACTGGTGCACCAGATCAAAAGTTAATTGAATTTAGGTACTTTGGTCTTTTCAAAGGGCCTAAACATAGCAATGCTTAGAACTACCGTACTGAATTTTTAAGCATCTTGAAACTGCAACAAATCACACAAGCCCTGAGGGCTTTTTCTGTTTCTGCCTTAATAACACAGGTGGTAATTACAAATACATTGGAAGGATTAACAAATCTCCTCATACTGACCAGACCATAGAAAAAGCAAAACAGACACCTACAACTTAAACCCATCTAGTAGTGCAATTCAGATTTCTTGCCTTTGCACTGTAAAAAAGGTGACCTCCCCACATGACATTCACAACCTTTAATTGTGAATTATGCTTAGAAACAATTCAAACAAAGAAAAAAACATGCACGCCTCTTCATTTGAGGTATGGCTGGCAGACAGTCTAGCTACTCAGCTGCTACAACAGTCCATCTTGTAGGAATATTTCTTAACTATGAACAGCTACAAAATGTAAAACTCTTCAGTTGAAGCTGTTGCTGTTCAGAAAAGAATAAAAACTTCTGCAAGCCTAAACCTAGAAATACACACCACAGTCCTACTGATTAGGGCAGCAAGCCAGGTTCCAATTCCTGCCTTGGTGTATGTTTTTATTTCACTGAACAAGGATCTATATAACCCTCCATCCACAAACAGTAACAGACATCCAGCCTGTGAAGACCAAACTATACTATCAAGAGAGGAACAGCTTCAAACTGAAAAAACATCACATCACGAAACATCTGTAACATGGCAGTCAGGAACTTTCACTGAGAAAGGGAATGGAATTCTGTTCTCCAGTGGTCTAACTGCTGCTTGACAAGCAACTTCACAGAGATAAGTGTGGATTTCAAACTATAGCAAATAAAACACTGCCACAATATTGACCTGGGCAGCCCTACAGGGTAAGGATGCTTATAAGTGACATGGACAGAAATACAGCCATTAGTCATTTAGTCAGAAGTTTGCATACCAGGATTCCATACTCAGAAGTACCCACCCCACACACTGTACATGATTCCTATGCGTCCAGTTTAGGATAGTGAATTCCAGATAGCAGAAATAAGTTCAAAACTATGTTGCTAATACTGTATTACGATGTTAAGAGTTGTAACAACTCAATCTTTTCATCAACTTTAATGAGCAGTATTTTTTTCAATATTTAGAAATGCCTAACCGTTACTAAGTAAGCAGGAACTAGCTTTATGATGTTGCTTGCCTCAAAGGACTCAGTAGTATCAGAAAATACAATTTTCTTTATTAATAATCAAAGGTCTGGAGTTTAGAAAGTTTGGACCGTGCAACCCCACTGTAACAAGTGAAGTAATGAATTTGGTGCAAGAAATGCAGTGTTTGATAGAAATTGCAATTGAATGAGATCAGGATGAATGTACTTGTAAATACGTTGTATAACCCAGGAATCACAAATACAGTGTAACTTACCGTCTCTGGCTCCAGATAAGGAAGATCTGTTTCTAAACTAACTGTCAAGATACAAGAAAGTATAGAACCTCATCTGAAATCAGATAAAACCAGATTTTTCTAATCAAGTCATTGCATCAGCCTTCTATAAAGCATTAAGAGCCTTTCTCTCACTGTGAATATGGCATTGTTTTGACAACCTTTTTAGAGATGCTGAGAGGCATTTTTTTAAATAGTGAGGACATTTTAATTGTGGGTGACATGAATCAACTATCTGAAAGAACAGCTGCATCTTCAGATGACATGAAGTGTGCTTTGAATGTAAAGTATAATAAAAGATTGTTTTCTTCTCCATTTACTATATTTCTGCAAGTTCTACTTCAGAAATTTAATTTTAACTCTTCACAAAAAAAAGCTAGAAAAGAAAATAAGGTGGTAGCAAGGAAGCTTTTACGTGCATCTGAAGCCTATGTTAATCTGTTTCAAAGATTACCTTAAAAAAAAAAGATTTGTTTTCTGTTCACTGAACCACATTGCTTCACTGAAGTCAGGGATGAGATAACTCAATGTCACATAACTCTGATTTCATGAGTCTAAAAACTGAACCTTCTCATTTTATGCTTTATAATTGGAAGAAAGCACTGGATTCCAAACAGCTATGAAAATCAGCCTTTGCAGCTTTAGGTACATTCTAATTATTCTTGTAGGATTATTACTTATGTCTTATAAAAAGACCTCAAATACAGGAGGAGGCCTCCAAGAAATCAGACAGAAAATTAGTTGCAAAGCATGCCTTTGAAACAAAAACTGACATGAAGCCTCTGGTGTGCTGTCAATAGTCATCAGTGCTTCATACTTCAGATACCACAACAAATGCAAAACAAGAAGTCAGTGTGTGCATTCCAAATAATATTTTGTTCTCAGTGTATTCTCTGCTCTTTTAGCTACTGCAGACACCATTGTCTTCTAGGCAGAGAAGTGACATAAGGCCATCACTTCAGACCTTTGACAAAGTCTGAAGATGAAGAAGCTTACAGGATCTTTTAAATGTACTCTTGCATGGTCTACAGTATGATTTATAAAAAGCTGAGACAGCTTAAAACCTGAAAACTCAGCACTTTCAGTTCAGTCTCATCTAGGACTTGACAAATATCATGTCTATGACCACAGTACAATAAACAATTATCTGGTAAATGAAAGCAACATAAACCAGTCCAGAGAGTCAAAAAGAAGTTACTCAAGTGATACTGAAAATGCTAGCAAAAAACCACTCTGTGCTAAATTTAACCTACCAGATACAGTACATTAGTGTCAGCAAAAAAGGAGGAGGGAAAACTGTTCAGAAAATTCCAAAGTCTCATCAGAATAACAGCTTCTTAGGTGACTTTTCCACAACCGAGATGTTGTTAGGAAAGTCAGCCCTTAAAGGCAGACAAATACAATAGAAGAAAACAGCAAAACTCTGAAAGGCAGCTATATCATAGTTAAAATTTCACAGTTCTGTCAACGGTGTAGTTTTGAGGAGAAAAGTCTGAAGCATCTTCAGAGCAGATGGGGAAGAGTTTGAAAAAATGAGTTATAAACAATATTTCAGTCAAGATGAGAGAGTTTATCCTCTCTTCTTTTGGAAATCTTCAAAATACTATTAGACTTTGCCCAAATGTCAAAATCCTTTGTGTAATATTGGATTCTCCAAGCAGCAACCGACATTAAGTAAGCCATCATTTTAACAATTGTGTTTATTGAAAGCTTACTGCCAGTTTTGCAGGAACTTGCAAAAACAAGGTTATACCTGAGATAAAGAAAAGTCAATTGACAATCAGGCAAATAAAAATTTCCCTGTGGAAAGCAGAGGGGCTAACATGGCTTATAAAATATATAGGATTATAAGTGGCCCATCTTCTAAGGACACTGCAAAATAGAGAAATAAAGTAAAAAACTGACAGGGCAATAGTGTGAAATCACTTTCTGTACTGTTTTGTAAATCATCTAAAATGCTCAAAATACGATCAGTTTCTAAATTCACTCACCCTGACATAAGCACCTTCACAGATCTGTAATCAGTTCACAAGTGATTCTCATCAAGCCTAGAAAAATATATTATCCCAGAGTCTGTATGCATACTATTTAGCAACCAGAAATCTTCATGAGTTATCAGATCAAATGTTCAAAGTAGCTTTTCCAATGACAACTTATTTTTAACTTGAAATATAGTTTCCAATGCAAATCTCAGCATCCTTTTCAATCTCTTCACTTATGTGGGTAATACAGTTAAAGAGGCTTGAATTTCCATTTTCTGCAATCTCTTCTGGTGGGCTGAAACACCTTGGATATAAATTATAGGAAGAAAATGGGTAGATTAGACCTCAGCTCTCTGAATATTTAGCACCATAATGTTCTCTGCCTTGAAACTGTTATTTGCAGGTTGGGGAAAGAAGTTTCTGCCTCAAACTACAGGAAGATTCCCTTAAGGAAAGGCAATTGAAACACTAAAAGAATGGTTTCTGCCAAGGTTAGTCATATCAGTTGCTTACAGCGGGGGTGTAAATCCTATTAGTTGGCTTATGCCTTCCACCACTTCAAAAGGTATCCTTTGAAGCTGAATAAAAACTTTTGAAGTGACCAGGTATGCAAAAATTTTTAAAGAACGCGTTAGTACAGAATACTGCATTCTTCAAGGTATTCTGTAAATTGGAAAACAACCTATGATGCGTGGGGATTTGAGGAATATGCCAGTGACACTAAGACTTTTCCCACTTCTGCTTCAATGCAATAGTTTTTGCTAAGTAAGCAGGCGACTCAGCTGGACAGCTTCCCTCTGAACCGTCCAGCACTACACAGCACAATTTCAGGCTTTAAACTCCCTCGTTAAGCCCATACAGACTTTAATACCCCATGGACTTCAAGGCCTTTCTGCTAGATATACTTTCGGCAAGATTTACTTTATATGCAGTACCAGAATTACAGAGTATGCTCATCACTCCTGCAAGAGACAAAGAATAATTAGAAGAACTGGGCAGGCTTTCAGGCTGCCTTGGCAATATCCAAGCATATCCATAAATGTCTAGAATCACACTGAAATATTACATGACAAATTCTTTCCCTTTCATTTATCTACTAAAGATCAAGCAAATCCAAAATCTAGCAAAATCTGTATTTATTTAATATTAAACTAAATAGAGAGCCATCAAACCAAGAAGTGGGATTTTAAATGGCATTAGTGGTGTTAAAATTTTCAGTTTCATATGGTACAAAACAAACAAAGACTTCATTTGACATGATACTGCTAGATACAGAGGAAGTTTAGTAAAAGCAATATTTTAAGTAGGTAATTCAAAATACCTTTAGAAAACTCCAGTAACATCTAAATAAATAAGTCCAAAGGCAGGCTATATGATGTCTTCTCATAAACAGAACAATGTATGGTAATATTTATATCTTGAAACTGATGTTAATTTTCATTTTGAGAGAAAAAAAATATTTGAAAGATTTTGACAGTGGAACTCATTTAAGAAACAAATGTAAAAATGTGATACATTATATTCCTCTCACCTCCAGCATTCACATTTATTTCTACTCATTATTGGCCATGACCCAGACACCTAAAAGCAGACGTTTATGGCTCCTCATCCATGACTCTCTTATTCTGCCATTTCAGCCTCACTTCTTCCACTCTTCCAGGCACACATCCTTGTATACACAGTAGTATTATTCCTCACAAATGTCAGGCTCAGCCACAGAATTTCTCAAGAGTATTTCACCACCTCTAGATTCTTTAGTGTCAAGAGACTCACGTCATAGAAGTCAGAACTGTCAAGGTGACTGATAGCTTGAGAAAGTTTGAGCGTGCCATCTGATAGGAAATCCTCAGAATGTGTCTAACACACCTCAGCCCCGGTAGCCTCAGAAACTGCAACCGTCTATCAAGATAGCAAAGAGAATAATAATCCTTATATTTTACCAAGCTTGCAAGTCTAAGATCCAACAGCAAGTATCCAGCACAACACCTCAAGTCTTTCATAAACAGGTAGTCAGGAATCAGACACATACTTCCCTTTAGGAATCATGGTTTTCTTGCAGCAAAAAGTGAAGAAAAGTTCAAAGATCCTTCAGTCTGAAAGTTTAGTTTTCTACTGACTTTAAAACAAGCATAAACGCATAAGGCTCATGCTGTAGAATGTGACAGATGTCAAGAACACACGGCCAAATTCCAAGAACACTCAATAAGATGAGTGATTAGTTTTCTAACTAATATTTTAAAATATCTGTATCACCCCTACATCTGCCTGTGGTAGGTGTAGTCAGATCAAAGTTAGCATCCGGTTAAGTTAGGCACAAGGTACGCACACTAACACAAGCACAGTTTTCTAAAAAACTACCGCAAGATTCAGCTGAAGTACCTGCACATGCAATATCCAGCCATCTTAAAAGCAAAAGCACATTCACACAGATCGTGACCCCAGCTACTTCAGGGAATCCTAGAACATGCATCATTCTTTGCAACCAATTACCAGGCTCACATGCATGTCATAAATCCTCCTACGAACTCCTGCACACCATAGAGACAAGGAACTTCTCTAAATTCACAGGTGACTCAGAATTTTGATTCATAATTCATGCAATCTCAAGGACACTCTCTTACACACAGCTATTTGCTTATAGGCAATTTTTTTGCACAAGTTCATCAACCTATAAGCATCAACAACAGACTATTCCCTCTGTCTTTTTCTCTCCAGCTTCATGACACAACAGACAATGGCATTAGTCAGAATTACCTTAAAAACACTGCTTGGTTATATAAACAGTTACTTATATTTAGTGCATCAGAGAAAAGAAGGAAATTCAGACTTATTCTACACATGAAGATAAACTGTTTTATGGTGCCATTTCTTGAATTTTCTCTGTGAAGATACTTGTTTTCCACTTACTTCCATTATTCTACAGTTGTTTATTTGTATCAATTTCTGTCTCAGTTTTACTAATTAATCGGACTAGTTTATAGAACTTAATTCCTGAGGAATTAACTTTTGCAGTTTAATTGCTGACAGTGTTAGAAAAACACTTTCTAAATCCACTTTAAAAGCAGTGATTTATAGCATGAATGCAAACAGGCAGCAAAACAAAAGCAACTGCAGAGCTAAGAGCTTTTGATGAATGCTAAAATGCCATTAAAATGCTGTTCATAGTCTATATGATACAGTCAATTTTATCATTCTTTCTCTGAATGCAATTGCTTCCTCTGAATATGCTGACAGTGAGGTATAAGTCCATAGATTGTTGGTGCTTGCAGAACTGTTTATCATTTTTTAAATTTAGTGGTGTATGAAAAAACACAGAAAGCTAGTGCGCTTTACAAATCAAGATCATAAAAATGAACTTGGCTGTCTTTGAGGATTTTGAATCATGCCCCAGATAAACAAAAAAAGAAAAAGGATGAGGAACATGTCTGGGGGACAATCAGTGAAGTACAAAATACATGATAGCATAATCAAGACTCACTTGACACAGGAATAAAGCTGTTTTACAAAGTGAGAGTGAGGAGTTCAACAACAGAAGAAACTAGCTGTACTATTTAAGAACAAGACTAAGCCATCCCTACCAGAACTTTCTTTTTATTCTTTGATGATGAATTAATATAGCGTCATTTAACCTGTATCTGTCCCCACTAAAGCAGCATTTCCAAGACCTGCCAGACCTGTAGAACCCCTGTTCTGTCTGTCCTTTTAACCTAACATATAATACATCATTTTGATTGTCCTATAAAAGTTAGATTGTGGATTACAGCGTTAGACACAGCAGCCACAAAACAGTTCAAACACACCACATCTTGTAAAAGTAGCATGTAGACAACAAAATGTACCCTGGTTATAACCCAAAAAGACTGGTTAAGGATCTCCTCTGAAATGAGAGAAGATATTAGATTTGCTTTAACTAGGGAACTTTTCCATGGAATAAGAAAGAACATGATACAAAAGAAAGCACAATGAGAAGGAAATTCAAGGAACCAACAACATAGCTAGAGAGTCTGAAAATGAAAGGAAGAAAAAAATTGAGATGATGCCCAAAGATCCTGCAGCACAGTAGAATTTGGGCAAACATGAATACACTTCATGAAGAAGGATCACCTTGACCACCTGAAAGGATAGAAGTCCAAGAATCTAAGCAAAAACACAGGTTTTCCACTCTTGGAATTGCAGGTCTCAGCATTTGTTTGAAAAAGGATTATAGAGTAGAAAAAGATGCCACAACTAAAACAGATCTTGCTTCAACCTGAATTAACAGACTGGCATTATCAGAACAACAATGCATTTCAAAATCTCATTAGGAAAGGAGCAGTCACACATAGCAACTGTCCAAAGAGCAGAAACCCAGTGCCGTGAGCATGTTCTGACAGAGGTGGTGTTCTCAAAACAAGAGACGGTCTGCGGAGGAAAAAAGAAAAAGTTTAGATTACACAGAGTATCCCTGAAATATATCTATAAAAGGATGACACTCGCCTTCTCAGTTCTCCCCATCCTGCCTGGTCTTTCTTTCTCTCTTCAAGTATGTTGAAGAACATTTAACCTTCATTAGAGATTAAATTGTTGTCAACATTACAGGAACTTTTTACATCGAAGGACAGGCTCTGTAGCTTCTCATCTATTTTAGGCTGGATTCTCAATGGCATTGGCCAACAGAAAGGTAAATATTATATGTCAAACACAGTAACATATTATCTCAAAACAAACATACTAGAACAATAACCACTAATGAAGTTGAGCAGCAGATGGAGTAGTCCATTTAATAGGTCTTTACAAACGTAAAATATGCTTTGCCAAAAGTTTTCCAAGATTTTTGAAGAGTCCTAGTCACATGCAATAATTGTGAAGTATATCAAGCTAAGACTGGATACAATGGGGTACATAACATAGGAGAGAATTTGCACTCTTCAAAGGCAATAGCTACATCAATGAATCTCCTCAGATTCCCTGTATATTCAGAGCGCCAGAAGCACCTTCAGGCTGTTTTAGGAATTCTGTGTCTTCTCTAGAATCGTGCAATGACTGCAGGCAGATAACCATCTTAAAACTGATTGATATGAGGATCTTGCTTATCCACACTCCACTGAGATAATACATGTAGATGTCTGTTGTCAGACGTGACATAACTTTCTTTTTACTACAGAAGTAATTTCAATTTGAACATGAACTCAAGAAACTTAGCTCTTAAGAAGAATAAAACCTAATGGAACATTAGTATAATTCTGTCACAACTGCTGAATGTAAAATCTGTCTTGCAGTAGGATACAGAGAACGGTCTGAATTATTTTTTATGTTTATAGAAGCAAACCCCAGAAATTAAAACTGAAGAGATGTGCCCAAGTCACAATAAACTTACTCTTATGAGAAGAGGCTGAATGCTAATCAAAAATTAACAACAAAAAGGTATCTTCAGCAGTTTGAAGAACACTAGATAACTAACTGCAAAACCAGCAAATTATTCCATGTTGAACAGAATAGACAAATGCTTCTCGAGTACCAGTTGTCACCACACCTGGAAAGCATTTTTCCTCCAGTCAATGACAAGAATGAAGCAACAATTTCACTTTTCCATGATCTCATTCCACCTTTAGGATCATTCCTGATTCCATGCCACTCTTGCATCAGATTAAAACATGTGACCTTGTAAGGGACAAGAGAACATACAAGGCCAAGGGAGAAAAACTCTTTTGCCTGCACTAAATGAAAATGGGTAATAAAGGCTGAGCCCAAGGAATAACATATGTTGCAAATAATCGTGAGTACCCACTTCCTGGGAGATTTACACAATAGAGTTGACATGTCAGCAACTGTTTGCCTATAATATAAATTCATATTGACAAGACTGAGGTATTAGGGAACAGTATTTATCTCAAGATTGTCGGGAGAAGTTATTTCATTTATACGTTAGTGTATTAACTGGATACATTATTGATCTTTGCTCCATCCAATTTCAGCTTCTGTAGCATGAACAAAGTGATCTGAAAAATATCACTCCTGATTCGTTTTTTTTTTAAAGCACAGGAGTGTCTGATGCATATCTAAGGAAAACATTTCATTGTATTAGACATCCTATCAAAGGAACACATTCTGGAACAAGCAACTGTTTTTGAGGAATACATTACCATGAAAGGCAGCTTTTCTAGATTTGTACTAGAATATCTAGAAAACTTCTGATTTTTCTAGATACTGTGCTTTCCTCTCTGCTTGACTGGAAAAAGGCAAAAATTGAAGCAATGATGACAGCCCTGGTATACACATGAAAAAAAAAAGAAAAAAAGGTTGTCAATCAGAGAATAAGACTGCTAGATATCTGGGTGCACAACCTTTCAAGCACAAAGGGCTGTTTCAAACATATACAAGCCATAGCTGTCACTCTGCAGAACCGTAAGTCTTTCATTCTAAGACAGTATCATTTGACAGCTGCTATGAATATTATGAATACCATGGAGGTCCTGTTACTTTCATCTAACAGTCTCTGAAGCATAAAAAGGAGCCAGGCCTTAAAAAACGGGGGGAGGGAGAATAGGTGATTAACAAAACAAGCAGCAGCAGAAAGCACACTGACAAAATAACAATGTCTTCCGAATTCTGAGGTGGTCAACAAGCATGAACAGCATATCGTGAGCCTAGACTGCCGATTAATTTTATATTAATTTTATTTTATAGGCAGCAGGATTTATAACTGTTCAAGAATCTTTCTTCATTGCTCCCTAAGCCTTCCCCCATTTTTGGGATGGATCAAGTTCTAAAACACAGGATAAAGACACTGTAAATAGGTTTTACTATGCAGTTGCCTCCAAAGAGAGGGAGAGGAGCAAGTGACAGCATTCTACTTGTTTTGCAGTAGCTCTGCTTAGGGGCCAGCAAGATCAGGGTCCCACTAAACAGGCACTACATAACAGAAGAATAAAAGAGTTACTTTCCCAAGAGCTTACAGTCAAGACAGACAAAGAGTCAGGAAATTACTCAAGTAATCCGCAAGCCAAAAGACAATAAACTTCACATGCCTGCCACTAATTCTCTCTAGACAGAGCCAGCACTCTCCTAGCAGTTTGGGCTTCCCACAGGAAAAAGAGGTACCTCTGATTTTTACAGTAACTATGTCACTGGATGTTCACAGCCCAGATTCAAACCCTTCTGCACTGCTGAGATCATCCTGATCATCGTGGCTGCTGCACACCTGTGATCGTTTGCAGCATACACGGTGTTCTGCAAACACAAAGGTACTGCCAAAGTCAGCATTTTTCCTGTGGAAAGGCAGCCCTTGGCAGTAATTATTTGCTTCTGATGTTTAAAATGGCTGATCTCACATTTATCCATTTGCTGGTCTTGTGCAGGTTTTTTCACAGGCAGCCATTCCAATTCGTCATGTTAAAATTTCCACCTTCAAATCGTAACGCTGTTTTGACAGCAGCACTTTTTAATTCTGTCCTCTCCAATTCGCAGCAAGCATTATTGGCCGAAATTTAACCCTTTCATTGAAATGCAGACAGCCAAGCTGTTCAGGTGGGACTCTTAAGTTCGAGTTTCAGAAACTGCCTGCAGTGAAGCAGCTACAGTCAAATAAAATATGCCAATATGATTTTATCTGCAATTTTTTATGTAGTTGGAGCTCACTCCCTGGAAAGGCAGTGCGCACGCGCCACCTTACGGTGAGCGAGAGCCGCTGCGAGCTCATGAACCAGGCTCTTCAAAGGCAACCCTGACCTGACCTGGAGCACCCCTGCTGTGGGTTTAACCCTTCCGGTAGTTTTACTCCCTACGAGGTCCTCGGTAGACAGTATCATCTTTTTCATAGACTCACATTTAATAGATGTGAAATTATCACTTCAAATAGGGCACTCAACAAATGTAATGGAATAAACATGCTTTAAAATTACACATATTACAGTGTCCCAGGCTACACTGCAGCTTCTTAGAGTCATTTAGACTTGGCACTAAGATTGATAAAGTTGCAAAACCCAGAATCTTTTGGTGTTTACTGTCTAAATTCTTTGCTTTCCTCCCTGTCCTCTTAAAGGGAAAACTGTTTTGGTGTTTCTTAAGTCCTTTGGAGAAGGAAATAGTGCAGGAACATTATTTGCCTCATCTCGTTCTCTTAAGGCAAACTGCTTCAGGGTTTTCTTTGTTCTGTTCACTGGTTGTTTTTGTTTTAACTTATAACTGGACCCAGCTTAGCCTCAACTTGTAAGTAATGGACATTTTCAGACAACAGATCTTTCTCATTAGAAACAACCATATGTGGGCCTTACCAGTGCTTCATGAATTATCCAAGGCTTGTACCAAATAGCCATAGTCCAAGCATACACATAATACACAAAGACACCATGGCAATAACTATCCTTACACCACAGGAAAACAGGCCACTTGACTTGTGGTTGCTAAGGAATATAAACAGTGAGGCAGTGATCTGCCATATGAATCCAGCAGGAAAAAGCATCCGAACATTTGCAAACTAATTCCTTTTTTAAAAAAAAATATTTCAATAGGATGACGCTGTAATTGGCTAAAGAGACCAGTCAAACCCAACAGAAATCAATGGAAATCTTTCTCTTAACTTCTCTGGGCTTTGGTCTGTGCCATGAACTGCAACACTGAGAGCTTGGAAATTAAAAAAAAAAAAAAAAAAACAAGATTACACAAAAAACAGCTCAGATTCAATTGGTATTTTCACAGTCAGCTCCCCACAGAAGTCTGGTATTTCTCCATTTGTGGCTGCTTGGGGACACAGTTGATATACTTGCTGGTTTTCTTACATGGTGTCATTATCTAGTACATGAATGTACATGACACTATTAGAAAGCAATCACCTAAATCTGAAATTCTTCAGGCCATGAAAAGTAGTAATGAAATTTGATTTTCAGTCTAGCCGTATTCACATATTGATTAAGCAAACAACTTTTCCTCACCTACATCACAAACTAGGAAGGAGCTTCATTTCTATTTCAATTCACTCAATCAAATTATGGAGCCTTTCAGCAGATCCGAATACTGCACAAAGTCACCCAAATTAAAGAGGAAAAATTTCACCTCCTCTTTTTTTCCAGAACCATTTTGCTCTCATAGCTCAAGCTTTGCCTTGAGCATGTTTTGGAAGGTGCGAGTTTAAAACTGCTTTAAAGACTGGGCACCTCAAAGCTTGGCCATTTACTAATTTAAAGCCTAGAAATGCTGCTCATCCCTTTCAACATTTTCACTATCCTGCCTCCAGACTAACTAGGAAGACCTACATGTTGCAAAGGATGTCTGGTTTCACATGTCCTTGCATTGTTTCAAATTACTTTATACCTAGACCACTCTCTTCCAATTTGCACTCAGGACCAAAGACCACAGCAGCCCCGAAGTGACTAGAAAATGACATTGTGTCTCTGGAGTTTTCCAGGCAGCAACAGCTACCATCATGCATGTTGTGCAAACAACAGCATGTGACATGCAGAGAGGAGGGGACCAGTCACAACCCGGCTGATCCTCCACACCTGTGAAAAAAAAAAAAGAACCATTACTTTCAGATGTCCCACTTCAAATTTTAATCTAAATGCTGCTGCTTTTTATCACAAAAGCTCAGGTGAAAACATGATAAAGTGGATTAGAGCATAATTGGGTAAAAAAAATAGTTTCATGTCCAATTACTCTTTTTACTGTGCTTTAACGGAAGCAAGTTCCTTTATGCAGAAGAGCAAGCCCGAAGGAGCACTGGGAGCACAGACTGGCTGCGCTGCTGCTTCATGGAGCTCAGAGCATAAGGAAAATACTTCTTTCCCGGTTATTCCATCACTGCCACCGTAGCGAGGTCTGCAAGAGACCTTCGGGTTTGGTTTTCCTGCTCCATGGTGCCGCCTCCTTTCGGCGACTGGGGCTGTTTAGCCTGGAGAAGAGGAGGCTGAGAGATCTCATCACGGTCTACAGCTCCCTGAAAGGAGGTTGTAGTGAGGTGGGCGTTGGTCTCTTCTCCCGAGTGACAGGCAATAGGATGAAAGGAAATGGCCTCAAGTTGCACCAGGGGAGGTTCAGATTAGACATCAGGAACAATTTCTTCATCAGAAGTATTGTCAGGCACTGGCACAGTTGCCCAGGGAGGTGGTTGTGTCACCGTTCCTGGAGGTGTTGAAAAGATGGGTAGATGAGTTGCTCAGGGATATGGTTGAGAAGTGGACAGGTACGGTTGGACTCTATGATCTCAAAGGTCTTCTCCAACCAAGTAATTCTATGATTCTATGAATAATTTTATTTAAAAAGTCATGTATTTACTGAACACGTCGAGCCCGCCGGCCCGCCCTTCCAGAAGGAAGAAAAAGGCCCCGAGGTTTCACCGCCTCTTTCCGCTGCCCGCCAGGCCCTGCCACCTGCCCGCTCTCCCGGAGCTCCGCCCAGCCCTTCTTTTCGGGTCAGTACCCAGCAGGAATCGATGGGGCAGCCGCGTGATTTACGGTTTTCATACGGCTCACAGAATGACCTGAGTTGGAAGGGACCCACAAGGGTCACCAAGTCCTGTCCTGTCCCTGCACAGACAGCCCCAACGTTCACACCGCGTGTCTGAGGGCACTGGCCAAACGCTTCTGGGATACTGTCCGGCCTGGCGCCGCCACTGCTCCCCGGGAGCTGGTCCAGTGCTCCACCGCGCTCTGGGGGAAGAACCATTTCCCAACACCCCCCCCCTCGCCCCGTCACCTCCCGGCGCAACGCCCCCGCCCGCCGCCGGGGGAGCCCCGCCCATGCCCAGCGGGGCGGCCCCGCCCATGCCCAGCGGGGCGGCCCCGCCCATGCCCAGCGGGGCGGCCCCGCCCATGCCCAGCGGGGCGGCCCCGCCCATGCCCAGCGGGGCGGCCCCGCCCATGCCCAGCACCGCCCCCGCCGCCCGCCGGTAGGTGCGCGCGCCGGCCCGCGCCGCGTCGCTCGGGGTGGCCCTGGGGGCTCCGTTCCCCGCTGCCCGCTGCGGGAATCGGGGGGTGGGAAACAGCGGGGGGGCATCCTGGGAATCGCCACGGGGAGGGGGGCGGGGCGCTGGCTCCAATTTCAGGTGTTGCTATCGCGGAATGGTTTGAGTTAGGAGGGACCTTAAAGCCCACTCAGTCCCACCCCCCTTGCTGTGGGCAGGGGCACCTCCCACCAGACCAGGCTGCTCCATCCATCCGGCCTTCCAAGGAGGGGTTAGGCTAATTAATGCCGCGGTACACGCCTGCTAGTTTGGCAGGTCCGTCAGCTGATGCGGACACGATTCCTGTGAACTGCCCGGCCGAGGCGGGGGGTGGCTGCAGTGCCAGCAGTGCCAGCAGTGCCAGACAGCTCCATTTTAAGTCAACAAGAGAGAGTTCAGTTTCTGCTGTTGTGTGGCTGCGGCGTGGCGTGGGTTAAAATGCCTCAATGCAGGTGATTCTGAGGGTGGGACTTTGAGCGGCCTGATCTGGTGGGAGGTGTCCTTGCCCGTGGCAGAGGGGTGGAACTAGATGGTGCTTAAGGTCCCTTCCAACCCAAACCATTCTATCGTTCCGTGTCCTCTAAAACACATCCCGCCTTGGCAGCTTCTGCCGGGAAAGGCGCCTGGAGGGCGAGTTAAAAACGGTATTTTTAGGAAGCATGAGGTTGTTTACTTCTAAAGCAGCCTTGCTCTGCAGGCAGTAGTCGAGTGGGAGGTATTCCTGCTCACGCATGGCAGGGCTTTGTAACTGGATGATCTTTAAGGTCCCTTCCAACCCAAACCATTCTGATTTCTGACAGCCACCAGCACACACGTGTAGCTGTGGTTGCTAGAGGGTTGTGTGTGGTGAATTCAGTAGAAGCACCCTTGGAAGTGGTAGTCAAAATGACAGGGTCTCTTTGCCTTTCACTTCATTCCTGTGCCTTCCTTCCTTCCTTATGAGGGAGTTGGCTTTCCTGTGAGAACAGGCCTTGAGGCATCCCACAGTTCACTGTCTGCTGGATCCCTGTGCACCAGGGAAAAGCAGGGAGCCCTCATCTGAAGCATTTTGAAAGACGTTTTTAACTGTCCTTCCTAAAACACCTCTGACTTGATAAATGTTATGACTCAACGATTGCTTGCAATCCTTAAAGCACTTTAAATGCAATACTTAATGCAGCTAAAGAAAGCTGGATTATCATTCAAAAAGAACTGATGACTGGTTAAGATCTTCAAATTTGTAATCTACCTTTAGAACCCCACAGCTGGCAGTAAAAGGAGGGGGAAAGGGCTTTTTCCTGTTCACTGTCAAACCAGCAAATTCCCCACATCAAAGCTGTACTGCTGTTTGTGTTTATCAGAGCAGAAGCATCTGGCCTAATCTTGCTGTGCCTCCCACAGCAATTGCGAGGCTGTGTCGGAACCCGTGAGTATGAAGTAGAAACCTTTACTGTTAGTTCAAAGATGAAAAATTCCAGCACCAATTTTAACATGAATAAGTTGACTTTTAATTTATGATAGAGTACATCTATTGAGATGACAAATTGGAAGCATTGCTTTTGGGAGGTTCATATACGAAAAGCACTGGGGTTCCTAGTCATTTTTCTAGCTTCATATCCAACTAATTACTTTTTCCCCATAGATATGAATTACTCCAGGTTCATCACCACTGTGAGTGCATCAAGAAAAGCTTCTCCAATAAGACTTCTGAGTAAGTATGTGCCAGTTCTTACCTTTCCAGAGAACTAGGAGTTGTTCTATGTTCTGGTCTTTGCTAGGGTATATCAGCTTGAAAAGGCTTGAAAGATAACCGTGCTGTAAACTGGCAAGCAAGGCCAGTTAACTGCTTTAACATTTGTCAAGTTGAGTTGTCAAGCAGGTATAAAGAATAGGATTAAACCATTTCAGAAACCCAGACAGACAGAAGAAGTAGTATTGTCACTTTAACGTGTATCTGGAAAAAATCACTGCTACTGCCTCTGAAGCAGGGCTTTTGTCACTCTTTGTTGATGAATTTACGCTCCTTGTCCAGGAATAAGCAACTGCTAATGACTTGAAATTCAGTCCCAGCATAATGGTTGCTTTCACCTGTCTTTCCTGTGTCATGTTAACGTTCATAAATTCCTCACCACCCACACCCCCTCAGTGTTACTACACTTTCCTTGTCTATATTACGCTATCTTTAGACTACCGTGTTACCTAGTCTTCTGTGTGACAGATAGAAAAGGTTAACTGCCTACTCGTTTTCTTGGTTGAAACCTACAGGGACCTGATAGAATCAGAGCATGACATCACTAGTTAAGCCTTCAGGGATCAACTTCCTCTCTGGGTGAGGGGTTGGCATTTGTTGTTCTGCTTAAAATATTTCACACAGGTACATCTAAGTAAACTAATTCACTCTAGTCGGTCTCTATCCTTTCTCAAGTGATAAATTGGTATGCATGATAACACAAATACTAAGTAGCTCAGCTTGTGCAGAAAGACACTCTGAGGCTGCACTGTTGATGGCAATGTAAATCTCTCTTTACCAGACCGAAAGTCACAGACATGACCCATATTGCTGAACTGATAAGAATTAACTCCCCATGCTCAAGTTTGCTAATAAGTAGGAGAGAGTAAATTTGATAATAGGAGACTTTAGGCCAGATTCAATGTCATCTCTCCACTCTTATCTGATGCAAAACTGTTAAGCCTGCGTGCATGCCGTATTGTGAGCTCTTAGATTTAACGCGGTCAAATGCTGTTGCTGGATTAAGGTCCAGTCTGCACTCCATAGATTGGATCAGAACAATTGTGATACTATGACTTTAAAGCAAGAGAGGTTAACGTGTTCTTTATACTGAATTATTTACACAGTGCCTCGGCTACTAAAGCTGGGCTCCCAGAAACATTCCCACTCCCCTGTGGAAAAGCTGTAATCGTACATGTAACCATCAGTGTAGTTGTACTGCTGACACGTCAGTTAAAGGAAGACTGAACAAAAAAGCCAATCATTCCAAGTCAGTTTGAACAGAAGATCATTTTAAATTCTTGAACCTTAAAGGAGATCAGTCACAGAAGGAGTTTTTATAATAGTAGAATAGTCCAGATAATAACATTTAAAAAGCTATTTATAATTTATTTTAAAACAAAGATGATTTTTTGCTTTGTTCTGTCCCACCCGTGTCTCGCTTTCCCCCCTCCATCCCCCATTTGATCCAAGTAGAAAGGTGAGTTTAAAAAGATTTATCCTTTTGAATTAATGGAAGTTAAAGTAAAAAATGGAACAAACTTTTCTGGACATCATCTGCTGATTAAAGGATATGATTAATGTTGCAATAGACAAATTATAACCAAGATCCTTTCCTTTTACTCTAGCTGAACTGATGCAGAAGTCTCCTCCATCTCTCATCTCTCTGGCTGGAGGGGCACCGAACCCTAATGTTTTTCCATTTAAGCGGGCTACTATTGCCATTGGACATGGAAGTGCTGTTGAGATTGGCGAAGATCTGATGAAGAGAGCTCTCCAGTACTCAGCCTCTGCAGGGTATCTGTCACAGCTGCTTGCACCTCAAGATACCAGAATGAAAGGATCAAAATCCTTTATTATTGCATTAATTCATGTGTGGTTTTAAAACAGGTTTAACTTCTTTCAGTTTGCTTCAATATTCACATTTAAGTTCAAGTGGAAAGTTTTGAGCAGATGTGTAGTTTTTAAAAACACCCTAATACTAGTTATTCTCAAGCCAGAGCATTTCCTCTTTTTAGTATTTGAGAATCCAAACTCCTAAATCACTAGAAGGAGTCACTTTGTGGTTTGCGATAAGATACTAATTAAAAGATACTGCCTTCCAAAACATAGTTTCCACATTCTGGAATATTTGTTTTGCTTTAATTTGGTAACTGCATTTTAAAGTCAGTATGTGCTACTAATGGTAGGTGAATGGAGTATTTATCGTATTGTCATTTTTAGTACAAAATTTGCATATGATTAAGTTACTTAAACACTCAAGTGAACTGCCCAGCAGACAGCACTGAGTCAAGTGTTTGAGGTTTGCAAAAATAATTAGGTACCTGCAGAGGCAAAAAGGATATTTGTCATTGAAGTTAAGACTTTTCTTTACATTGCAATGAAGCCACCCATTTGTGAACATCCTGCAAGATATTAAGACATTTTTTGATAAAAGCTGTTTCAGAAATTCTTATTGTCTGCAGCCTGTTAGTAGCAGTATTGAGAGCTTTGTCATATTGCCATATTTGAGTATGGAAAGATGACCCCTAGGAGTGGATCTTATTCAGCCTCCACCCCTGTTCCATCCTTGGCAAATCATTTCCCCACATGTTACAGTATGATAATTTGTTGTATGGACCACAGATGCCCATCTCTTCTGGTTTTCCAAAAGAAACATTTACCTCATTTTCGTCATTCAACAAAGCAGTCATAAAATCAGCATCAAAGTGTATCTGTGTAATAGTTGAAATCAGACTCAGGACTGTGGCAGTGATTTAGAGGAATAGCCTAGCTTCGGCCTATATAAGATGTTAGATAAACTTTATTTCACTCATTTCAGGGTTCCAGAGCTATTGTCTTGGCTAAAGGATTTCCAGCTTCATCTACATAATCCTCCCACAGCCAACTACAGTCCTGAGCAAGGACAAATGGAAGTGTGTGTCACAACTGGAAGCCAGGAAGGCTTGTGTAAAGTAAGACCAAAAGCTTCATATGTTAAAAGCATTTTTTTTCAGAGATGTTTATTCTTCCATCAGTTCAGTTATACTCAGCATTAAGTGCCACTGTATAACTATATGCATGGTACTTTGTTAAATATATGTCTCAGTATGTCTCAGTATTATCAATACAGCGTAATAGAACTGAAATAAAACTGGTATGGCTGGCTAATCTGTCAGGACCGCATGAATGTTTGAGTAAACCAAAGAGCCTGTCAGAAAGTGTTCTGTAAAGTATCATTTCATTTACTCAAGTAGTGCAGTACTAAGTATATAGGTGCATTAGTTTTTTTACCATAACAATTCAAGTAATGTTACATTTCCTTAATTACCCTTTCCAGTCCACTCTCACTACTGTTTAGTTGATTCTTTCTGTTCTTGCTGTCTTTCCATTTCAAGTTGGTATTCTCTAGCTGAATACCTAGCTTCATTTTACTCTAAAACCGATTTTTCATCTTTTCATTGCTTTTCTCATGGACAGCATAATTAAATGGTTGGGGAATTACTGATACCTAATCAAGATTTTTAATCCCATTAAGAAGTCAGTAGTATGAAGCATGTGTACAAGAATGGCACAGTCTTTCTAAAATATTCTTTTCTTTTACAGGTGTTTGAAATGCTCATTAATCCTGGGGACAACATCCTTTTGGATGCGCCTACATACTCTGGAACACTGGCAGCTGTAAGTGTTCTTTAGCTGCAAAATATTGTGAATGTTGCATTTGAAGTAAGCTGAAATTTAGTACCTTATCTGCAGGCTTATATACTGTATATATACTTATATCTACTGTAAAAATGTATCTGAGAATCAAGTTTTTAGTGTTAATCCAGTTAAGTTCATAAATTTTAATCTGCAGAAGCTTTTCTACTAAGTTCTGCAAAAGCTATTCTCGCTACAGAAGTTCCTCTTCCACATCCTAGTTCATTCAAGGGTTAAAGTCACTTTTGGGATTAGAAGGAAAGCCATCACAACCTGGTCAGGTTGAACCAAATTTATGACAAGTGGATATTTTAACATGTCAGCACATTCACCTGAGGTATTTCATGGTCTGATGATTATACCATACCTATAAATAGTCTGAAAATGAATAGGCCTGAAACATCCATATGTGAATATGAAAATGTAAATTAGTAAGAACTATTCAAAATTAGCAAAACTTACTTCTGAGAAGTAACTTAATTTGTTTGTAATTAAGTGTCAGCTCAAAGCGTATAAGAGCTGTAAGAAGGTTTAGAAGAGACAATACACAATTTTGGTCTAGTCTTTCCTTGCATCAAAGGAATTTTGTTATTATTTGCTGTGCTAAGTTTGAATATATCTTGTCTAATCAAATATACTTTGTTAGGAATATATTTTGACAGTGCAGGAACTTGCATTTTACTTAAAAATGTAAAAATGCGGAGTGTTACATGGTACAGATTTAAATTCCACAGAGAGGAGACAGCTTGCTTTTTTTTTGTTATTTTACCTATATCTTTTCATACTGCTGTCAACATGTCATTCGTGTAGAATCATTTCTTTCTCC
This sequence comes from Tapera naevia, assembly GCA_033556795.1. Classification (NCBI taxonomy): domain Eukaryota; kingdom Metazoa; phylum Chordata; class Aves; order Cuculiformes; family Neomorphidae; genus Tapera; species Tapera naevia. The sequence continues at coordinate 5,732,611 of JAUMJJ010000172.1, read as the reverse complement.
TTTGAATATATCTATTGAGAACAGATTCTTTGCCCTTTGTCAGGAAAGAGTAGCTTATACTTCTGGCACTTCTGATGAAGTAGAATGTAAATTGTCAGTAGGAAATGAAGGTGCTATGAACTTATCTGTGGTGACAGCATGAGGAGTCCCGAGAGAGCACAGTTCAGATTAACAAAATCCCTTTCTGCTTGCAAAGCTGTGCGTGTCTTCCTAGAGAAGAGCAGCAATTGGACATGAGAGCTGCCCGTTTCTTCTCACTTGGCTTAGCAGGGCAAAAAGTAACATGGTGAGTTTGACAAGCTTCACAGTAAATTCAGGCAAACTTTCTTTTGAATCATGAGCAAATGGAGTTTGAGATAGCTATAAAGTCAGAAAGACTATATCAATGAAATTTCAAAGTGCTGATGACAAAAGGAAGACCTTTGAATTATGGGATTATGACAGCTTTATTCCCTCTTATCAACAGCTGAGACCTTTGGGTTGTAATATAATTAATGTTCCTAGTGACCAACATGGCATTATTCCAAAAGCTCTAAAGGAAATTCTGTCTACTTGGAGCTCAGAAGATGTAAAAAATCATAGCCACCACCTCCCCAAATTCCTGTACACTATTCCAAATGGCTGCAACCCAACTGGAAACTCTCTGACGGCAGAGCGTAAGAAGGAGATTTACCAGGTATGTAGCTGAGGCCTTGTGAGCTGTGTAGGTGGAAATGGATAAACATCAGTCTCATTTCAGTGGAGGGTATGCCATATGTGATATTTGGGTCCATTGTTGGTTCTGTAGACATTCCTCCTAGAACTTGTTTCTAGCAGAACCTCTTTCAAGACAACCCTTTGGAGGTGGATTATACATTAGATGAGTTGGCTTTGCAATAGTAACCCAGTGCCAGCTGGTGTCTTTGCCCTGGATTTCAGACTGGACTTACTTCAAATTTTCTGCACAGTTTGAATGCTACATGAAACAGACCTTCAGTTAGATACATGTATCTCCATACTGCAGGTACCATATTTACTCTTAGAATCGCTTGATGTCCAAACCGAGCATTGGAAAGCTCATTTCGATAAGGCCTTGTGTATTGTGAATGAGCAGTCCGTTGGGTCAGTATGAGGTCCTGGTGGTAGGCCCAGGGTATAGGAAGAACTGAATTTACTGGGTCTTTATATTTTAACAAATCTTTAATTTTTGTTAATTTCTTTAGCTTGCAAGAAAATATGATTTCCTCATAATAGAAGATGATCCTTACTACTTTCTTCAGTTTGAAAAGGTAATTTGCCTTCCATACTCCTTTTCTGGTCCAGAAGAGAACTAAGCCATGAATCTTCCTGCATGCTGCTTCTTCTTCATGTCATACCAACGTAGCTGTAGGTCTCACAGTCTATGCTGCTTTCAGTTATTGTCCCCTTTGTGGTATTTTATTGAATCAGTCCTGTTAATCTGTGGCTCAAATTCCTCAGGCCTTATACAGGACAGAATTTACTTCAACAGTCAGAAAATGACAAAGACTTTGCCTTCAGAGCACAGCAAATATGTAACAAATATGCCAGTGAAGCATGAATATGTAGCAAATTTGCCACTTGAAAGTAGCAGCCTGTTAGTGTTCGTTTCAGCCTAGTCTCTTCTTTCATTCAGTGGAAGACTGCCTACTCCCAATCTATTATATCCCATTTTTACCCCCTTTGCCTTTTGCAGAACTCAGAGAGTTCTCCCAGATACTGCAGGAAGTAGTACTTGATAGGCAGTTTACCTCCTTCGAGTAAGTTTTCCCTAAATGGGTAACAATCAAGTGTGTCTTCACACATGCATCTACAGTTGCACAGTCTTCAGAAGTACCTAACTTCAGGAATAAAAGCTGGTCTTAGAAAGCAGTAAAACATTGGTGGTAGCTGAAGTTCAATATTTTCTTATTTGAAATAGGTTTTTATGGGAGGAGTCAATAAACTGCTTCACTTGCTCACTGAATAGCATTGTGAGCTTTATTAGAGCATGTAGGGGGAGAAGGTGTGAAAGTAGAATTCTTGATAAGGAAAAAGTGTGCTGCACTCAGATCATCAAAATTTAGTCATCTCTTCTGTGTTCATTTTTTAACATAAAGCTAAACCTACAGGGCCCCATCTTAGAAATTGCAGTACCTGTTTACTCCATTTAAAAAAAAGTCTTGGCAGAGAAATCATTATTTCTTTCTGACTCAGGGGATTATATAAAAATTTACACTTCATGCTGAACAGTGGGCAAAGCATCTAAAAGTAACAAGTCTGATTTCTTGATGACCTTCTCAGAATATTGTAATCACATCTCCACCAGACAGACTGAACAATTACTTGCCAGTAAGTTACTGCATTTTTTCTTGCAAGGCACATCTGCAAAGAAATATTTTGATAGGAAATATTTTTTAAAAATTTTTCATAGTAAAGAAAATAATTCCATCATAAACCTCACTAGCACCTTTAATTTTATTTTTTTATTTTTCTTCCAAGCCATGGGCTCCGTCTTTCCTCTCAATGGATGTGGATGGTCGAGTTATCAGGACTGACTCTTTCTCTAAGGTTCTCTCATCTGGGTAAGGCCAGCTTCAGACAGCTCAGCATTGCCTGTTTAGTTAAGGCACAAGACTAATACTTCATACAAAATGATCAGACCTGTCAGTGTTTTTTCATCTAATACCTAACCATTTCTACTTCTATTTCATCTAATACCTGTCCATTTCTGGAGTGTACTTTTGGAGCCACAGCTTTTCTCAGTCCACTCACTTTTCATGTTGTCTCTTGGCAGCCATTTAACTCCAGATTCTGTTTGTCTTCTCATACTGACAGTTAAACCACATTCCCCATGCAGCCCATTCTTGCAGACACCATCTAGGCAGAAAGACACATGCTGGATTCCAACTCTGTTCCTGGAATTCCTAGAAGCTTTTCTCTCTTCTTTTTCCTTTTCTTTATCTCTTACAATTCCCGCAGCTTCCCTGAACTTGTAGAGAAACGATGGCATTCTCCACAAGCTATTCATAGGATTATACAGATCTCATCTTCTAGCCTTACATTTCTTTCAGGTTGTTTCCACCTGTCTGAAAAGCTAAGCTGGCTGTTTTACATTTCACACAAGTCAACATATTTGATTTTTAACTTTCTTATATCTATTATGATAATAAACAAAAGCAAGTAGTGTGAGTTCTGCACTGACAGCTAGTGAATTATGACCCTATCCCTGAGAAAGGGAGGAGAGAACATGATGCAAAGTGTGATTGCACTTTCAGAAGTGACACTGCAAAATGACAAAGATAAAATTGCATCATACCCAAGATGCTTATGAGCTTACTGGTTCTGTATTTCTTCAAAGGAGAGCCTTAGTAAATCTGTAAAGATGGATCAGAAGAATACTAGCATGGATAGGAACAGAGTTCATCAATCTAAAATCCATTTATTCTGCAGTATAGAAAGGGACTGAAAGAGTAAAGCTGTTTGCCACTTCCCATCCGTTTTTCATAAAGCTTGAGCACGCATTATGTGAAAACTTAGCTTTCCTTCCCTTTGGTTCATCTAAACTTCATGGTAGCAGAGGATAGCTTATAAATGTGGGGTACGTCGTGAAGTCTCAGAACTAAGAAGCTAATATTAGCCGTAAAAATGCTTAAATGTTTTAATTTCATAGCTTTGATACTCAGTTCGTAAGTAACATAAGTCTGGGGCTTGGGGCAGCATTAAGATACAGATAAACTTAAATGCATAGAAACCCCTTGCAATATCAAATGGTTACACGTTTTCCCAATTATTATTTAAGCCATAACTTACTAAAAAAAGAATTAGCACATTGCGTTTCTGTAATAACTTTTTTCTTTTTTTTTTCCTAGGTTAAGAATAGGTTTTCTGACAGGTCCCAAGCCTCTTATCGACAGAGTTGTTCTGCACATTCAGGTTTCAACGATGCACACCAGCACTTTCACACAGGCAAGTACCAAACTGCCAACTGACATGTATTTAGAAAAGATAACATATTCCAAGTCATAAGAAACCATGAACAAATAGCTCTTTGCACTTTCACAGTTGCTCTGCACTTTTGCAGTTTGGTTTTTAATAAGCACATGCACTGTCAATTCTGCCAGAGGAAGAGAGACCACCATAGAAATTACAACCAGAGCTAGAGGGTGTCTCAGTCTGTGGAGAGCACAGCTATTTGCCCTTAACGCTCAGATTTCAAGAATCAAGATTTGAAATACTTTATATCTCTTGCTACCAGGTTCATTTGAAAAACCTCAATGTAAATCACACGTTGGAAGAAGCACTTCATTTTTTTCTGGTTTTCATTCTACTTTGTAACTAGAGGAATTCTGGCAGCCCACAAAGATACTACAAAGCAGGCTGCCAAGCAACGTCCCTTTATGGTTAGTAATAAGCAAAAGAGACAATGAGCACATCTAAATATGGCTTCCATCTTCCAGCTCCATTAGGTTCATCACAGAGGCAATATTAAATCAGAGAGGCCACAATGGGCAGGAAGGTAAAGCAATACACATTGCTTTCCTTTTTCTCTTCCATTACCGTATTTAGCTCTCCGTCCATTTTTTCCTCCATTACCATCTTTAGTGCTCCATCCATTTTTTTCTCCCTTCACTGCCCCAGCTTCCAAGCACTGTCATGATCCTTGGAGACAGCTTTAACATGGACTACAGAGATCTGTTGCTGTTGCCACCTCTGTTTATAAAGGGCTCCAAGAGACCCCACATGCAATTGCTTGTCTGTGTGGAATTTTGAATAATGCATCAGGCTGTATATCTTTTGATGACTGCAGAACAGTCCTTTTTAAAATGTGGTATTGATTATGTATTTTATTTCTGTAGATTATGATATCACAGCTGCTTCAGCAATGGGGAGAAGAGGGTTTCTTGGAGCATATAGACAGGTAGGGTCATGTCATATGCTGAATCCCATCATTTGTCAGTCTGCCTCTTGTTGCCTAAATAAAATATCCTTTGAATGAAGAGGTCAGAGGAGGTCCGCCAGTATTAGGCCAAATGATTAAGCCAAGTTACCAAGACTGACAGATATTCATACTAGAGTCCCAAGGAAGTTCAGTGTGAAGCTGCAAACGTGCAGGTCAGGGCATGTAACCTACCACTAGAGACTCACAATCTGCCAGTCCACTGGCGCAGTCATTAAGCAGCTCCAACCTGAAGGAAACTCAAGAGGATCCTGAGTCAAGTCAGCAAATGACGTTTTCATTCCTGCTAACGTGGTAGGGTCTGTAGCAAAGGCTAAGATCACTGGGCACATCATCTATTAAGAGTCGGTGTAGCTTCTATAAAGGGAGTTCTTACCTCACAAAGCAGCAGGAACTCACCATCTAACATCCTTAATCTAATGATTGTGGATGTTGATGGAAAGAGCTACAAAGAGCAAATGAGGTTCACCTGCACTTGCTAAATGTGACCTTCATCACTACTCTTGGAAAGAGAGTGCTGGGCTAAGGTCTAACTTGGGAAGGTATTTCTTACATACTGACAGACTTGCATTTGTTTTTCATTATGGTGCTGTAGGGGCATAGTTTCTCTTGAGTATCCTTGGTTCATTTCAGATGCCATACTTGAATGCCCTTAGAACCGTAAACTTCCTATTTCAGTGGGTAGAGTGCTACGCTCTGCAGAGGCTTGTAACAGGAATGTGAGCAAAGCATGGAAAATTATTATATTTTACTGTAACAGCCACTTCTGTGTCCCCTGAGCACCTGTGTGTTGTCCATACTGTAAAGAGCAGCATTTAAAATAAACAAAGCAGGTACACCAACCCTAGCTTTGCCTGGTTTCAAGAATTAGGAACATAAAGATAAGTTTTGCAGGGAAATTTGGATGAGACTTTAAATCAACTTTCAGCAGTTCAAAAAATTATATCCTAACCACATCTCTTTATTTACCTTCTTGTAGGCAAAAATGCATCCTTGCTCAAACCATAAGGGTACTCCTCCTCTCAAGCTAATGAAAATAGCACTGTAGTAGGGTAGCTGGAACCCTTTATGACCTTCTAGATTCAGTTGTCAGGTGACTTATTGATGAGGCCCATCAACTGACTGCAGTCTCTTCCAGGTGATTTCATTTGGACAAGGCTGACTTGTTAGATTATGCTTTTGAGAAGGAGCAGATACACTTTTGTGGAAGTCTTGTCTTACTAACGCTTATTTCCATCGTGAAAGTAAAACGATGAAAGAAAAATAAAAACTTTGCAACAGAAATTGTGATGTGGTAAAAACTGCATAAGTGAGATTTACTATTTGTGAGTGAGAAGCTGTATAAGTGAGATTTACTGTTGCTACATGTAAAATGTAGCAATTGATATAGGCTCAGTCCCAAAACAATATAAGCCTTTGATGATGTTAGTGTTTATCTATCAGGTGTAATAAAATATGTCCAGAAATCAAAGCTATTGCTTCAAAGAGTATTAAAAAAACCCTAAATGTAAAATCATGCAAATTACTGAGTATGTTTTCTCTGCAGAGAAGGAAACATATTTGCATCAGGCATTTCGCTTGTGTCTCCTGCTGCACAGTTGTCTCAATTTATGTCAGCAAAAGCCACTGCACAAGACTTGTTGAAATTTGTGTTAGAGTCATTTTCCCCAGTAAAACACTGAATTATTTGGAAGTTTTACTTGAAGTGTGAAGGAGATAGATAGGTTCAAAAGTTTAGAAAAGGGGAAGCTGTCAAATTGTCATGACAGATATCAAATGATTTGCTTTTTACCTCATGAAATATCAATTCATTGTGTACTTACTACACAAATTCAACCCAAATGCACAAATATCAAGTCTGTACTTTTGCATATGTGTAAGTCTTTCATTTTCTTCAGTATGCGTGTTCTGTATAGTAAATGTTGCTAACAGGACTTGTATCCACTGATATAATACAGAGAATGGATATACTATATAAAAGGTTTCCATATCATATGTAAAGCTGAAGAAGTAGCCACACAAGCACTTCTTGTGTCTGGTTGATCAGTGCTTTGTTGGAGACACACTGAAGCATTCCAAACTTCTCTGATATATATACAAAGTTTGATACACACAATATACTGTCTTGTGCCTATCTAGGGCATGCTCATATTTCTATTAAATATGCACTTAGGTTGTTCAAGTAGGAAAGCTTTCTTCTGCCTTTGGAAACAAAAGGACTCTGAAACACTATGAGATCATGACTTTGAATTGATAATTTATTTTCAGAGTGGTGGAGTTCTACAGGACCCAGCGGGATGCAATGCTCATTGCTGCTGACAAGTGGTTAAAAGGTCAGTGAGTACAACACAGCTAATTACTTAGATTTTTTTTTTCCCAGCTATTTGGCATCTTTGTGTTCAGAAAGAATGACTAAAGATCAACTCTTGACTGACGTGACACGTAAGCACTATGAGCAAATCAATGATATTAAATATTAAGCTTAGGACAAATTATCTAGTGGTGCTGTTTTCATGCTTTTCTGGTGGGACAAGGAGATGGTGATGAGAAAAAAAGCTCATCACATCACTGTATAAAGCAGTTTTACAAAGGGCGTGTATTTCATTCAGCTGTGTTCTTATACTTCTCATGTTAAAAATGTCTGTCTTAAAAATCTATCTGAAATAGTCAGGCTTAGTGGCCCTAATTTAAAAGAAGATTCAACCAATCAATATAGCAGTAGTGATAATCATTTGTTTTTGTCAGAAATCAATTTCAAATGTCCCCTTTTGTGGTTAATCACGAAGCACTGGAAGAATTTCACAATGTGCAATTACAGTAGTGTCTCACTCCTTTTAGTCAGTCTGAGTGGAATCATCAGTTAATGACTAAGAACTGTCCGCTTTCATGAGATGGTACTTCCATGGGACATGGGTCCTTGGGCACCACACAATCATTAGTGTACTTACTCTTACTAATTCCGAGTTTGTAGGTATGTATTATATTTCTTCTTTTTCTACATGGCTCAGAACAGCCATAGGTTGTTGACCTAGGTAGGCCCTCTTTGTCTCAGCTCCCCAAGTATCAAAACTGTGGCTACCTTAAAGTGCATTGTGAGAATAAACTCATGCAAAAGACTATAGGGTCTTCACATTTTCTATTAATAGGAGGCATAATGTGGTAGACATCTTTATTTTGTACATATGTAGTGGTTAAATAGATCAAGGAAAAGCTGGAGAAGATGTCAAATAAATAGTTTCTTCAAAAGTATATCCAAAACTGGATAAAGAATTCTAGGTAAACAAAAGGTATACAGTAAGTCTGCATATATAATTTAAGACATAGATCTTCTCTAGGCCTTCCATCCTCCTCGTAACTCCAAGGCTCTCCTTTTCAGTGTGGAAAAATCTGTACTAATTGTAACTTAAAGTAAGAAGGGGCAGAAGTTTCTTTCTTGATTCCCTTTTCTTTCTCTCTCTTCAGACTTGGCAGAATGGCACCCTCCAGCTGCTGGCATGTTCTTGTGGATGAAAATTAAGAGTATTCCTGATACACAGCAACTGATCATGGAAAAAGCTTTGCAGAAGGAAGTATGACCCATGGTTTAATGGCTTATGATGTTGAGGGAAGGATAAAATAAATCTACAATGTCTACCTGCACATATGTGCACACATAAAAAAAGCAGGGGAACTTACTGTGCACCATCATTGAATCTGCAAGTCAGGCATTGTCACATGGTGATTCAATAAGATATTTTCATGTCTGTATTCAGATGTTGATATGTAAACCATTATAATACATAGTACAATATCATGTATACAACACATATAATATTAATATACATATCCATTTGAATGATGGCTGTCCATTATATCTTTTTAATAAGAGAAATCAAGTGTGATTTTATTTCTGTAATTCATAAGAGGCAACACTGTGTACTGAGTAAATTACATCCCACCTCACCTGTACTTCTGCACATTGTGGTGATAAGCCAGACCTAGTAACCCACCAACTTAGATAACAAAAACCTAAGAGTCCCTTGATTTTGTTATGAAAAGTCTGATTCCAGGTTGCATATTTTTGACTTCTGACATTGAAGACAAGGAATATATTAAGCCATGCTCTGTTGTTTCAGCAGTGAGCTTTTTCAAATTTCGTTTAACGTAGTGTTTTAAAACTGTAGATATGGTGATAACTGAATGACTAATCAATTTTTTTTAGGTATTACTGGTTCCTGGAGGAGCATTCAATATCAATAGTTCAGAACCTAGTTCTTTCGTCAGAGCCTCCTTTTCTCTGTCTTCTCCAGCCCAGATGGATTTGGTGAGATTTCTTTTTTTTTCTTGACATTCTTATTGAGACAGTTTCTCACATAATAATGCTCCCTTATTTTTACCTACTTCTCTGTATGTGTTTATTTGAATGTTAGTGTAGAGGCTTTTAGTACTTCGGTCATTAAGCAGTATAAGCTGTTATTTTGAAGCAGTTTTAGCTGTTTCTTAGGCAAAATACACATACACAAATGACCTGAAAGGTACCAAAGTTTCTAGCACCACTTAAAATTTTTCTCATACATGTGCAGTCTCACACTCCTCCGAGACAAAAAATGTCATGAAGGATTTGCTGAACTTGGAATAAGTTTTGCTATTTCTTTTAGCATTAGTAGGAGCCAGCATCATCTATCTTTTATTTTCCAGACTTTCCATTCCTGAGATTCCCTGTTTTCTTGTGTGTGCTGTCAATCCTTTATAATAAAGAATATTTTTTCTTTCATAGAGTTGACATATACATTATCTTTCATTGTATTCTAGGTACATTACTATGTATTCTAGTCTATCTCTAGGTACATATTCTATGTATTCTAGGAACATTTTTGATGTTATTTGGCTGTATCTGTAAAATCAATGGAAGAAAGATAGGATACGTTTATTTTGCAGATGTAATACTCATTCAGGTGCTTTAAACATTTCAGTATTTGTAGTTGTACTTTCATAGCATTGTGGTTTGTAACAGGTAAGTGCTTTTATTGCCTTTCTATTTCTTCTTCTGTATTTTTTCTATTTCTTCCTTCTTCTTTGTAAAAGTAATTCATAACCATACTATTGACAATCAAATTGTATCTTTTGTATGGTTCCCCACTCAACTGTTCTTACTTTTCTTTCACCTTTGGAGCCTTTATGTCCTTATATTAAATTAAAAGAGGGACTCTTCCAGGGATCACTGTTGTATTAAAAGCACAACTGTTCAGTTGCATCTGAACTACAACTAACCTTTGAACATCAATATATGTATCTTTCTGTTTCAGAAAACTCTGTCTTTTATTTTCTATCAGAGAAGTGGAAACTTTTTCCAGTCAAAGTCCATACATATTGTTATAAAAGGAAAACAGAGAATATCAGCAGAGTTTTGTAGTATAAAATACTGAATTGTGTATGGCTATAGTAGTTTTAGTAGTTTTACAGGTTTGGTGTGTTGCCTGTTTAAGTAATGCTGGAATATAAATGTGAATCATAATTGTGTAATTGCAGGCCTTCAAGAGACTGGCTGACCTTATAAAAGAAGCTTTGTGAAAAAGCTGAATAGACCTCTTACAGCAATCAAAATAGTCTCCAGAAAATATTTTATTAACATTAGGATTTCATAAGAACACTTTAAGAGCAAGCATAATATAGTGAATATTTCCTTAGATTGTTTCCACTAAAAAAGAAAAAAAAACGGAAGAATGTAAACCAATTTGCTTAATCTTAACAGCACATTGCGTTAATAATTTTATTACAATTCAGAAACCGTAAAAATACTAAAAACCAAAATGTTCTGTTTTCTGTCAAATCTGTGATTTTGTTAGGCTTGAACTGATTTTTTTTCTGGCTTCTGTTTTCAATTTAGGTTGGAAAACAGGGAAATCAGTTACTTAGGAAGTAAGTTGCACCCAAGGTGGTTTAAGCCATTATTACTTAATCCGAACTGATACATTCCTCCAACACTTTGGAGCTGGTTTTGTGTGTCACTTTCTTTCTTGTCCTGCTGTACTGCATCTGGTTTTGAAGATTTGAAGATAAGTATTTAATTTTACTAAAGTTTTGTCATAAACTGATGTAAGGATCAGTTTAAACTGATCCAACAAAAATAGACTATGATTACAGTAAAAGTATTTAGCCTAAGGTGCCTTGCAATTTGTATGGGTTTTGCAACTCATTCTCTAGTTTGTAAAAGGTTCTCTGATTACTTGCATCCACTTCAGTCTGTGAATAATTAACTGTGCTAGCAAATCCCTGGTTTGTAAAGGCATGTGGACGTGCTAATGAAACTCTTAGTTAATAAATCAGACATTGTTTTGAACGGAGAGCATAAGTAACTAAACTGGGGATGTAATAGAATCCATCTTCATAAATTACCTCGATGCAGGACTCGAAGGTTTACTAAGCAGGTTCGCTGATGCCATGAAACTGGGGGGAGCTGTTGACACTCTTGAGGGAAAAGAGGCCCTGCAGAGGCATCTGGACTAGCTGGAGAGCTGGGCAGTCACCAACCATGTGAAGTTGCACAAGGGCAGGTGCCAGGTTTTGCACCTGGGACACGGCAACACTGGATATATGTACAGACTGGGGAGCGAGAGGCTGGAGAGCATCCCTCAGGAGAAGGACCTGGGGGTTCTGGTCAACAGCAAGTTAACGTGAGCCAGCAGTGTGCCCTGGCAGCCAAGAGGGCAACTGTGTCCTGGGGTGCATCAAGCACAGCATTGCCAGCCGGTCATGGGAGGTGATTGTCCTGCTCTACTCTGCACTGGTGAGGCTCCACCTCGAATATTGTGTTCAGTTTTGGGTGCCGCAGTATAAAAGAGGTATCAAGCTACCGGGGAGTGTCCAGAGGAGGCCACAAAGCTGGTGAAGGGTCTACAGGGGAAGTTGTATGAGGAGCTGGTGAAGTCACTTGGTCTGTTCAGCCTGGAGGAGACCGAGGGGGACTCTGTAGCCATTTACTGTTTCCTCACAAAGGAAGGAGGAGGAGCAGGCACTGATCTCTTCTCTCTGGTGACCTATTGATAGGACTCAAGGGAAGGGCAGGAAGATGTGTCAGGGAGATTAACATTGGATGTTAGGAAAAGGTTTTTCACTCAGAGAACAGTGAAGCAGTGAAGAGTGGTGTTCCCCAGGGTTCAGTGCTGTGTCCTGTCCTGTTCAATATCTTTATCGATGAACTGAACAAAGGCATGGAGTGCACCCTTAGCAAGTTTGCAGATGACACTAAGGTGGTTGGAGGTGTCGATCTGCTTGAAGGCTCTGCAGAGGGATCTGGACAGCTGAGACCAACGGCATGACATTCAACAAGACCAAGTTCCGAGTCCTGCACTTGGGACACAATAACCCCATGCAGTGTTGCAGGCTGATGGAAAACTGGCTGGAGAGCTGCTTGGCAGAAAAGGACCTGGGGGTGGTTGTTGACAGCCGACTGAATATGAGCCAGCAGTGTGCCCAGGTGGCCAAGAAGGCTGATGGCATCTTGGCCCGTGTCAGAAACAGTGTGGCCAGCAGGACAAGTGCAGTGATTGTGCCTTTGTACTCAGCACTGGTGAGGCCACACCTCAAGTACTGTGTTCGATTTTGGGCCCCTCAGTACAAGAAGGACGTTGAGGTGCTGGAGTACATCCAGAGAAGAGCAACAAGGCTGGTTAAGGGGCTGGAGAACAAGACCCGTGAGGATTAACTGAGGGAACTGGTGTTGTTTAGCCTAGAGAAGAGGAGGCTGAGGGGAGACATCATCACTGTCTCCAACTACCTTAGAGGAGGTTGTAGCGAGGTGGGCATTGGTCTTTTCTCCCAAGTGACAGATGATAGGACGAGAGGAAATCGCTGTAAGTTGCGCCAGGGGAGGTTCAGACTAGACATCAGGAAAAATTTCTTCACTGAAAGGATGGTCAGGCTTTTGAACAGCTGCCCAAGGAGGTGGTTGAGTGCCATCCCTGGAGGCATTTAAAATGCAGGTAGATGAGTTTCTTAGGGACATGGTTTAGAAAAGGGACAGGTAACAGTTGGACTTGATGATCTCAGAGGTCTTTCCAACCAAATGATTCTATGATTCTAAGCACTGGAACAGCTCCCTAGGAAAGCAGTCACAGTGCCAAGCCTAACAGTATTTAAGAAGCGCTTGGACAATGTCATCAGACACATGGTGTGAATGTTGGGGTTGTCCTATGCAGGGATAGGAGTTGGACTCAAATGATCCTTGTGGGTGCCTTCCACCTCAGGTCATTCTGTGATTCTGTGGAATGGACAATACCATGACACTCAGTAAGCAAAATGAAAAAATAAAGAAATATTTTGATCTCTAATCCCTTGGTCATTTTCATCTCGAACATTTGATACTTGGCAACATGTACAAAACTTTGAGAAAATTTTAACTGTACAAGTTCTCCAATGGTTCCCATTTTGCTAAATGCCTTAAGTTTTATTTACTGTTTGGATGAAAGCTCTGTGGTTTTCCACCAGTAGCAGATGGTTGTTTCTTTCTGTGCAAGTGTTCAAAATTTCAAAGTAAAAATATGTTGTCAAGGATCTAGTCCATCCTTCATCAGTTCAGGTAACCCAGCCAAATAAGGGTCAGGCACAACGTTAATTAATCGGAAGTTTCACAAGAGTCATGAGTTTAATACTAACAATCATTTTTGTTCCTTCTTTGCCCCCTATTATAAATAGCATGTGTCATATCAAACTAGCATAGATGTGTGCCTTTCCCAGCATCCTTCCTGTCTCAGCATCATTCCAATGCCTTCATTCCAGCATCACCTTTTATCTCTATCTTAAGCCTTTTAGTCATACATCCAAGGGCAATGAAGATTCTTTGCAGCTTCTTGAGCAGCATAGCTAAGCTCAACACTTTTCCCCTCTTCCCAGATTGCTGTGATTTTTAGTTGAGTGCACAAGATTTTCAGGATAGTTTTCCGCAGTTTGATATCAGTATGTGATGCCTTTCCTCTCAGACACATTCAAAGTGCTTCATATGGTCCTACCTTGTCTGTCACTCTTTCCTTCCTTCTGCAACCACGGGGGAGGGTCTCTTGTCCACCACACCTCATCTACAGCCCAACTCACATCTCCTGGTTCCTCTCTGTAAGCAGGAGGAAAGAGGCTGCCACCGGTGGGCAGGCAGGCAGGCAAGCTGGTGCTGTGCATGAGGCCAGCCCCACCACTGAGTAGGAGTGGGCTTGGGCAGCCAGGGCCCATGGGCTGGCACAGCACGGGGAAGAGCCCACAGTCCCAAAGCTGTTCTCAGGTTGCCTACACTATCTTTGAAGACAAACTTGCCCCTTTTTACAGTGATGGTGCTAATGGGGATCCAAACTAGCACAGTCCTCTGTGCAGTGCTCCTTAACAGCAGGTTTTCATATTTCAACTGTTTCTTAACATTGTGTAGAAATTTTGAAAGCTCTGACTTTGCTATCATCAGTAAGGAAGTTTTTCTCAGCTTCAATTTAGGAAATCAGTCTATACAATTAAATCAACGTGTCTGTTTAATTAAAATATTTTATTTTTACAGAGAACTAGATAGAAACTTCATTTAAGACTGATTTCAGTTCTTAGACAAATACTATTGTCATTGTCTAATGCTATTGTCATACTGTCTTTCAGCCAGACCTGAAGCAGAAAAACATAATCAAAATATCAGTATCAAGTAAGCTTTAAATTGGTGAAGTGTTGAATAATGCACCTCTTAACTTTCAGAGATTTAAATGCTAATTTAGTTAAATGTAAGCAAAATGCAATTCCATTTGCTCACATTAGATGCTTTTTCTATCAGCTAACTTAATTTAGAGAGAGTTTGTTTTTCTCCCTGACTGTGGTGAAGCTTCTAAAATTAGATTAATATCCTGAACATTGCAAATTGAAGAATGGCAGTGAAATCTTATACGTGCATGCTGTTTCCCTAAACCTCTTAAAGCACAGTGTCTGGTCTCCTGGGATCAAGTATTCACTGTGATTAAATAATCTGGAAGAAGCCACTTAACAACAAAAGGAAAAGGTGGGCAACAGGTTCACACAGAAAGAAATGATCTGGCAAATGAAAATTTTGGGTTTCCCTTTCTGAGTCCAAGAGTAAATAAACCTCTCTCATTCATAGCTGTGTTTAAGCCACCTGATGCAAGTGACACAATCTACCATTGGGGAAGAGAGGACAGAGGAAGGAAAGGACTGTGTGGTAAGGACATCCTCTGGTCCTGGGTATGGGCAGTTGTGGAAGAGCTTACAGCAGTGCTGTGGAGAGCTGCCTGACGTGGGCAGGCTGGGTCTCCAGCCTTATTTCTGAGTGGCCACTGATTGTCCTTTCTGTTGTACCTACACTTCGATTCCACTGCATTTTCAAGCTTTTGGCTAACAAAAACCACCTAGAAATTCTGGGAAAATAGCCACTGTATGTGGCCCAAACAGTTCTGCTGTACAAGGGACATAAATCACAACACATCATGTGGTGTCATACACGTTTAGACACACCGTGCAAGGCATCCCACTTTTGCTGTGGGAGTTCTATGGATGTAGCAAGATGGAGCAGTTCTTCCCTGGAAGAATGGAAATATTAACTATAATAACTTCAACATAATTCCTGAACATCTGCATGAAGTACATTTACAAATTTTAGGTCCACACTGGTCAGTGATCTGAAGGAAAATATCCCCTTTACTTCCAAACAAGAGCTCTTCAACACAGCTGTGATTATTAAATTATTAAGAAAAAAAAAGATTTTTATGGGGAATTAATTAGAAGAGAGAATGTATGTGTCTACACACTATGACAGTTCTTACATCAAACTAGACATGTATAGAATTATCTAATTTAATGTCACTCCCTGAGCATCAGTGGTGGTGCCCAAGAATTTATAGCATTTTTTTTGTGGAAATAACTTGGTTTAGTTTTGGGGAGTTGTCCCCCAAATTCTGAATGCAAGTTTTGTTTTAAATTGCACTTTTTAAAAATAATTCGCTCTGTGTGTAACCTTGTATTTTAAAACCTTGCAGTCTACAGATCTGCAGTACTTTCAGTTCTGCCTTTGCAATCTGGAGTGTGATACACTGGGGTAAATATTTAAAAGAACTCCATTGAGCTGTGCTGGTGCACGTGCTAATTTGCCTTTTCTTTATTATTTAGTAGGTTTTTGAGCAGCCCACTGTAGGCTATGTCTTGGGGGGAAACAGAACGAGTGAAGTGCAATCATGCTGAATGAAAAGCTCTGTGAACACAAATACATATTTTCATTCTTGTAGCATTTCTTCTAGGAAGACTAGTACTTCACTTTTCTCATAATGGCTGTGGAAACTATTCCGTAGCCCTGCATAAGCCAGGATACCACTGTGGGAGAAGGAAAAGAGTCTTACTGATTCTTTTCAAGAATCAATAGCCTAGAAATGTGTTAACAACTCTGACCGCTGCTAGAAGATTCCCTGCTAGCTGTACAGAATTTGGAGAATAGCTTTGAAATTATATTTTCTTTTTATTTTCAACTTACATGAAATAAGATCTGGATTGATACAGCAAGTGAATTTGGCATGATGTGACCTGGAAAGCATTAACGTGAATGTATTTTGGTTTCTTGATTTGCATAGAACTTTGAACTGTATCTTCTTCTATGTTTGGCTAGTAATGAACTTTGAACCTAAAAGGTTCCAAGATTAAAAAGATTTTTCTGCACTTGCCTCAGAAAAATCCGGCATTAACAGAAAAATACCATTGGCCTGGCCCAGGATTTTGGCTCCTGCATGTTGTATGCTGGAATTTATTACCAGATCCAACTTGTGCCATCAGCCTTTAAACCCTCCTGGCAGATTATGTAAAATACCATTTTCAGCACAGTTCCAAGAACTTAGAAAACATTATTTAATAAGGAAATAAGCTGGTTACTGCATCTCTGAGAAAGACCAAGTTGCTGTCTTATAACAAGCATAGCCAGTGAAACTGAAAACATTTTAGGCATTCCACAAACATGAAGGAAAATAGCAAAAGGCCCTTTAGAAATACATAAGCAAAGAAAATACTTTATCACAAACCTAAACCAAAACAAAACAGCCATGTTTCTTACAGATGTGTTATTAAGTATCCAATTTTTTTAATACGTTTTCCGCTCCAAATATTTAACCCAGGCTTTTGATTGCATCTCAGTGCATTTTTTTTTCTGGACTTCCATCTCTTTTTAGGGATCTCTCTAATGATTTACTCCATGGGCCCCTGGGTAATGTATTTTTTCAATAACCAAAGCCAGTGATTCTAGCCTATTTATTGTCTTACAATTGACACAATTTTGCTTATCTATTATTAATTTGATGACTGAGTATGCTACTACCTTATTCTTTGCATGTGTTGTAGGTCACACCATACCCCATCCGTAATGAATCTCTGGCTGGTGGCAAGTCTGACCCAAACACTTTTTCATTTAAAGCAGCCAGTGTCACTACAGGAGACGAGCACTGACTTTGGGGAGGTGTATCTCAGCAGGGTAACTATCAGGAACACAATATTCCCTGTATCTTCAAGTAATAGGAGTTATACCAAAGGAATAAGAGTAGTATTTCCAATTGGTATAATAAAATGTTGCCCATTTTTGATCTTTCTTATTCCTTGCCTTTTTGTTACTGTTATTTTTTATCAGTCATAAAAATTCAGAACTAGACATACGTATCAGGAAACTTTTCTCTTGGATACCTTTAGGAACTGTCAGGATGAGTTGGGTTACTCAGCGATAGTATTTTTATGAAACCTATTAGAATGGCAATCTTCTATGTCCACATTTAATTCTCTCCCTAGCAATTCTGCAATAATCCTTAGATGTTAAATTAGTTCCCACAAAATATTAGATTACCACAGAGATGACTTTTAGAAAGCAACATGCAAAGGTGATGTGGGAATTAAACTCTGGATATCAGTCATGTTTGCAAGTGGTGTTAGAAGTGTTTGCAAGAATACCAGTGATTCAGGAGTTTCAAAGCCAGAAGAAATCATCATCAGATGAGGGTGGTGAGGCCCTGGCACAGGTTGCCCAGGGAAGCTGTTGGTGCCCCCTCACTGGAAGTGTTCCAAGGCCAGGTTTGATGGGGCCTTGAGCAGCCTGGTCTGGTGGGAGGTGTCCTTGCCCATGGCAGGGAGGTTGGAACTGAATGATCTTTAAGGCCCCTTCCTACTTAAACCATTCTATGATTAATGATTCTATTATAATGAAGGCCACACATTTTCATTATCTCTGAGAAAGATATCCTATCTTGGTTTTAAGTCTTAAAATTATGGAAAACCCATCTGAATAATCTATCAGATTAAAGAACCATTCATCACATGGGGTTCTCTCCTGTTGTGTCACTTGTATCAATTCACCTAATTCCCTAAAGCCACAAGTAAGGGATAAAAAAAGAGATGTATTTCAATAGTTTGGAGCTGCTTCCCAAACCAATGAGTTTTTTTAAAAAGTCTCCATAGTGTTCTCAAAACCTATCCTAAACAGGGAAACATGAAATTTCCCTTTTAGACAGGAAGGTTTTGTAAAGCAGATATGAGAGTCTGTAGGAAATACACGAAAGAAAATAGTTTCTGTGCTGGCAAATCACCCTTTGCTGTCTGGTAGTAGAAATAAGGAAATCACATTTGAGCCTTTTATGATAATTGTACTGTCATAAACAACATAGACAACTGATGTCAGTAGCATTTTATTTTAAAAGGTCATTGGATAGGCCTGTTTTTTCATCCCAGCAGTTTAAGCCTTGGGCTATTTTATAAGTGACGTTCAGAAAAGTTATTTGGAATTGCTTAGGTGTGGTACTAAAGACATGAAAGTGGGCTGGGGTAAAAAGTTCTGACAATCCCCTAAGTGTTTTTAAAAGTAAAACTGATTTTTAGAGTGAGCAAAATATTTAGGAAGGTGAAGTCCTGCTGATTATTTTTGTAAATTAGACTCCTGAATGAACAAGTTAGTTTTTAAAATTGAACTAAAATTCCCAAGAAAATTATATGGTTTTGATGCCCTCTTTAATAAAATCCTATAAAAAATTTTCATGACTCAGAATTGTAAGGGCAAGAGGAAATCTTAGTCACATTCTTGTGAACTTCCTGACTGAAATGTTGAACAACCGTGACCACACGGACATTCACACATTGCCTCTGAGGTCTAACAACAGTGGACACCATCTTTGCAAACAGCTTAGTAGCGTCCTCTGACCTTCATTCCACTGTTCAAAACGAAGTATGGGTGGCACTCAGGACAAATTAAGTGAGACAGAAAACACTGCAGAACGGTCCAGCAGCAGAAGAGGACAGAAGAGTAGGACAAAGCATATGAGGAAAATCCAGTGATAACAGACAAGAAGAAATCTTACCCAAAACTACATACAAATTGTTGAGACTTACTCTGTTAGATATGTTTCTAACACTCATTCACAGTGCTAACCACAGTTTCTGATTGTGAAATGGCCTCCTTTCTCAAGGGATAAAAATATTTTATTTTACCAAAATTTATTTTTATACTAAAGATGGTAAACATCAGGCTGGAACAAACATATATGACTATTGACATTTTGAAGACTCTCACTGAAAATACTGCTTACTCTGTTTTTTTCCCTGGGCTATAATAGAATTCTTCTAATAGCTTTGCTAACATCTTTACCATCAAACTAGAAATCTAACAGCTGCCAAGCTTGCTTCAAGTAACATATTCACAGAGCACAAAAGATACAATATACTGTGATGAATGAGCTACACAAATGGTTTGCTCCTGCCAAAATGAAACCTGCAACGAAGCCTGTTCTCTTGCTCTTTGCAGCACTCTTCATCCAGAGAATTAGAACTGTTTTATACATGCAGTCAGTATCACTGCATTCGAAAGCATACAGGGATATGATACAGTGTCCCTAAAGGATGTATAAAATGGGCCAGGCACAGCAGTTTTGAAAGAAATTGAAGGTATGCTAGACAGCCTTATAAAATGAGCAATGGCAAAGCAAACCACAGAGGGAGTGTTTGTGCACTGTTCTCGTAGCAAAAGAAGTAGGGAGGATGTAAGCAGTGGATGCAGGAAAAAAAAAAATAGGGGAGAGTGTTACACATGCCCTAATAAATATTACATAGGACTTTGTGCAGGCCAAATGTATCTGAAAAGGGGATTAAACATAACAGCTAGGAATATGTCCATATTAGACCAGTAAACACAATGACCCACATGGTCCAGATCAAGGTCCTAATTCAATGATTTCCTTCATGAGAGAGACCTTCAAAGGATCAATTAAGTATTTCCCCATTTCTTATGCCTTTGCTTTGGCCACTTTCAGACACATTATATTGGAGTAAAAACCATGGCTCTAAGCTAGAATGGCAGTACAGGTGTTTATGTTAACTTCATTTTGGTTTTAGCGAGCACAATTTGGGCAAGACAGATCATTGTGTAGAAAGTTAGTGACAGGGAAAATTAAAGTCTAGAGACAAGGTTTAGAAAGAATCCTCAATTCATATACAGGCACCAAGTCAGTTGTTCAAGCTTTTCTTTAGATTCCATTTTTTTTCCAATCTTCGCTTGGCTTCTGTGTGCTTAACTTAAACCAGTGGCTACATTGACAGGTAGGGTCCATAAACAATATCTTATGTCCCTTTTCTAGCTGCGGTTGAATATGGATGGAATAAATAGCTGTATTGGAATAACTTTGAACAAGTCCTTTTCTTGTCTGTATCCCCATGAAGATAATGATGGCTACCATCCATTGTAAAGAACTTTGATATACGATGATGCTATTGATATTCTCAGGTACTTACATCATTTAATTACTTAGTAGAACCTGAAAAAGAATGCAGATTTTATTTGAGATTCTTCTTGTTTCATTGCTGCAAAATATTATGATATTTTAATAGAAGATGATCCATATCATGTTTTGCAAATTCAAAGATGTAAAAGTCATTTTCTGAAATGTAGAAAAAGTCATCAATTAACTATTAGGAAAAAATAAGTTATTAATATTTACAAAATTTTTAAACTGGCTCATTTACTAGATGCTGCTCTGGGAACCCATATACATCAACATCAATTCATGAAGGCCACAGATACATATCTGCATCTGGATCATTCACATCAGTCAATGCAATTCTTCTCTATAGCTGAGGTTTAAAATTAGTCAGATGAACCATATTTCTAAGGTTCCTTTTCCCTTCTTTAGAGAGTTACTTGCTTCATTATAGAGGGCTATATTTTAGCTATCAAAAGCTCTGTGAGAAGAATCTCATTCCATAGTTCTTTTCATTATATTACATCTTTGTTGTTCCATGTCACACTGCATCTCCTGTTGGAGATGTGTTTTAGTGACAGCTTAATGGAAGTTTTTAGAAATTATTGCAATATTTTTTGCTTTCTTCATTAATGAAAGCAGATTAAAATGGTGGATTTAGTGTTAATACAACTAGCTCATTTATAACTTCATTTTTCCCTTCATGTCTCAGGCACCAATATTTCTGTTAGTGGAAGCTGAGGGTCTGATACATCTGCTATTTTTCCACCTGGACAAGCACTGTTCCAGAATAGTGACCAGGCCATAACTCTACAATGTCCAGACAGCTGTGGTTCCCAGCATTCTGTATTATTCTTCTCACAGGTACAATTCTATTCCAGCAGGCCTAAAGAGTTCACTTTCTACTTAGTTCAGATTTATTAAAAATAAAATTGTGCCTTTTAACTGATCCAAATGCTCTTATTATCAGCACAGTTCTACAAATGCAGATCTCAGAGCATATCTTGGCATTTTCATAGAGATGAGTAACAATGTGCAAATAACAAAGAAATGCCTTTCCTTTTTATGCACGCCAGCTCCGCTTTCTTGCATGAAGTTGAACGTGAGCAGGGTTACAGAGATGTCAAAAGGGAAATGTGGAAGCAATATTGTGCCAGTAAAGGAAAACTTTAAAGGAGCAAAGCTTTTTCCTTTAAGTCTTAAAACATTAAGAATATGGTACACAACATCTGTATTAGAAGAGCATGAATACGTAGAGCCTTAGGGCGTTCACATTAAAAGATAAAATAGGCTGCAAAACAATGACTGGTTTCAAATGAAAGTGTCATTCACCACTCCAGCAAAGAGCAGAAAGATAAAACATTTTAGCAAGTCTCCAGGAGAAATGTTTAGATAGAGTTTAGCCCACAGAACTCTGTTCTGCCACTCAAAATGTAGACATGAGTCTGACAAAGTAGCACTCAAATTTGCAAGCAGTAATAATGGTATAGTAATAACGATTGGGTACCATTATCCCAACTTCTTCAGACAAAAAGACGAGGCTTCCCGAAGTACAGAGGTAAGTGACGTGTTTGTATTACTATACACCATTTTCCTTTTCCATTGCTGAAACCAGCATTAGATAAATGACAAAATAATAATAAACATGGTTTTAGATGTAAACTTCCCAGTAGGGAGGTCCCCAAACATTTGCTGCTTAGAACTTTACCTGTCAATTAAAAATGAAAATTACATTAGGAATTACCTAATAGTATTTCTAAGAAACTGTTTTACTTTTTGTCTCATTTGTTTTAATTACAGGCTCAAAATTTCCCTTGTCTTGAATCTGCCCAATCCCACCACAATCACAGATACAAAATTCTGTTCTCACATAGTTTGTTCCTGGCTGTATAAGAATAAACTCAAGTTTTCAGAAAGCGTCTAATCTGAAGAGGTATTGGAAAGAACAGCAGATGAGAAAAAGTAACTCCATGCATTTAGGCTGTCAAAGAACAATATAGTTTAATTCCTTTAAATTTATTTTTATAGCTCACAAGTTATTTTTACAACTCTTTTTATAGAGCACATTATCTCAAATTAAGGTGCATCTTAAGAAAACAATTGCAGTATCTTAATTCTGAAGTACTGTTGTTCTCTGAACATATATTTAGTGGTAGCACAGATCCTATTTACTCTGTATAATCTTCCTTCAGTGTGCATCTCCACACTGGATGGACCAAACAGGCATAGTGCTGCTGAAGATGAATAGCCCTGGGTGAACAGTTGCATCTGATAATGTCACTCAGGAGAAGGTGTTTATACTGTGTTCTTGGGGCCCTATTTTTTCACTTAATCTTATCTGCACCGGACAGTATCAAACGAGGTCATGTTTGCTTTGGGGTAGTAAATAAGTCAATTGCTGCAAATGCTGTAACTTAAGGAAGGTGGCTTTGCACTTGTGTATTAATTGCTTTTATTATTCACTGAAATCATGTGCTCACTTGAGAG
Source organism: Tapera naevia (assembly GCA_033556795.1). Lineage (NCBI taxonomy): Eukaryota > Metazoa > Chordata > Aves > Cuculiformes > Neomorphidae > Tapera > Tapera naevia. Next base: position 5,709,472 of record JAUMJJ010000172.1, on the reverse strand, counting down.
ACAACCTAATTTTAGGGGCTTCTCAAGTGAGTTTAAAAGCAGGTGGCTTTTTTTTTAATTCTTGTCTTTGTTTTTTGATGCCAAGCTCTCAAAAGTATCGTCTTTTAATATGTAAGAGACCCAGGACCCAGGTCCAATATCCACAAAACAAGTAGTCCCTTCACAACATCAAACACTGTTGCTAGTCCAAGGATTATGCCACTTTGCTCTCTAGTTTATGCAGACAAGATGATGCAGCCGAAAAAAAAATATAGATAAATGTGAAGATCATCAGGGAAAGAGAAAACATAATTAAATGCTTTATGGGAAAAGTTCCAAAACCATTGAGTAGAACACTAAGCGTCTGTTGCAGTATTTCTACAGCAGAAATGGGAATGACGTTTTTCACCAATTAATTTGTGAGCAATGTATTAGATTTATTGAAAACAATTAACAAGCGAAAGGAATCAATCCACTGAGAAGAGAAAGAAAAAGAATGGAATACTGAGAGCGCAGAGCATCCAGATGATGGGAAGCTTTAGAAACCCCATCAGTGAGCTATAGCCAATGTCAAAAAGCCTGAACAAAGGCCATGCAGGGTCTGTTTCATCAGACTGTTGGAATGAAAAGGTACACACTCTCTAGGCTGTGCAACCTGTGAATAGCATTTCTTAAATTTACATTCTGGCTTTAATTCTCCAGAATGTTTTCAGAAAATTTAGCAAATTCCTTTATGAACCTAAGGACTTTGTTCATAATGAAGTAATAGAACCTATTCCAGCCAGGAGTAATACACCAGGTGTCCAGAAAAACAAGTCAAATTTGTGCTTCCTGAAGCTTTTTCTTAATTCTGTCAAGCAGAAAGGAAAATTATCTTTTTTTGAAGTTCTCATGGAAAGCTATCGCCTTGCTAAAGCAAGATGGAGACCAGTTCAGTACATAATGTTTTTATGATGTATAACCTAGTTTAAATTGTGCCATGCCATAAGACTAGAATTTAAAATGTCATGAAACTCCATCCATTTCTTTCTGTAAAAAAAATGTAGTCTTGATACAAACCACAGCAAGGACTCAAACTCTGAACAGTGAGAGACAGCTGCTGGCACTGCTGAATGCACAACTTTCTCCAGCAAGGTCATGGACGTGCTGGAAAATTCTGCTGCTATAACGTTTATTGACTTTCAGTTTCTGATAACACTAAGTGAAAGCACACTGAACTCTGGCGTTGTGCCACAAGAGACTATTTTATCCTGACAGCCAAACCCCTCAGTTTGCTGAGTCACAGAAATCTGGCAGGGATAAGTCTGTGTAAATGAAAGGCACCTTTTGTCAATGACAAATTTGTAATGTAACTTTGACCAGACTTCAGTTTCTTTCTGTGGAGCAATATAACTCAGATTGAAAAGTATCGTTTCAGCACATGCAGATATTAGAAGACCCTCCAGTTTGCCCAGCCTGTAACCATTCCTCAGTTTCCCTAGTGACTGTGCGATGAGAGAAATAAAACAGCTCCAGGAGCAATATAATTTAATTCCACTGGTTCCTGTTGCACTGTCACACTGTCTTCTCTGTCAGTATGCTTTGGTGTTATGAAGAAAATGTAGAATATAGCTCCTTATAAATACAGTTTCCTTTTTGCTTGCAAGACTTTGATTTCCTTATGACAGAGGCTGACCCATATTATATTCTTCTGTAGGAATAGGTAAGTACTTGCTTGTGGGTTTTAATATTACTGTCATGAACTATTTTTTTCTACAAGGAGCAATGTGTTTTCGTCTGCCCCAGTTAAAATATGCAAATATTTAAACATATTGAAATAATCCTTTAAGTATATTTTTGTAGCCAGAAGTCACCCAAGCTGTCATTCACCAGTGGTCAAATGTGAGCCCACAAAGCCCGCTTACACTATTGCAAGAGTGAGACACATACAATTGTGTATATGCAAACTCAAGAACTGCTTAAACTCACTGGTGTGTACGTTTGGAAAGTACAGCTGCTGCATGGACCTGTGCAGAGAAAAGTAGGTGATGTGTTTTGATCCTATCAAGCTGCCTTGACAATTCTGCTGGTTAACACAGCACTCACCTTGAGAATTCCTGAGCTCCAACAGTGCAATTGGCAGTGGGGGGTCAGAAACACGCACTGTGAGGGATGCTGAGTGCACCACTCCCTTCCTCAAGTGCACCACTCCCTTCATCCAGCAGGTGAAGGTGGCCAAGCTAGTTGGAGAAGGAGAACTTCCATAAACTTGTCAAAGAACTTGCCTTAAAACCCAGATTCCCTGGAGCTCTGCTTCCACAGACATTACCTCAGCACAGTGAGATTCTTGTAAGCTTCACCTAACCCTTCACAGAGATACAAAGTCAAAGAGGTTCCTCTTTATTCTAGCTGAGAAAAGCCATCCGAGCTATCTTTGTGCCACCCAGGCTGTTTTTTGTGAGTATTAAAACCCTAAGACACTGTCTTTTTTTTCTATGAACATTGATGACAAAGTGGTCAGGTTTAAATTTTTTCCAAACTGCTGGGCAAGCACAACTTCAAAATGTTTTCTCGTATTACCAAGCCTCAAGTCTTCAACAGTCTTTGCTGAAAAAATGAGTTAAAGCTGGAATGTCATGTGCTGTATAAAGCAAACCTGTAGTGACATAGTCGAGATTAGTGGAGGAGCAGGACTTCATTACACAGATTTGAGAACATCTTCCTTCTCTCCCTGAGCAGTATGCCCTTTGCAGAGCTGCAAATAGCATGCCTGATTTTGATAGTCCTTCTCCCTGACAAGTCCTTGAGGAATCTATTACTACTCTTTCTTGACTTACCTAGGAGTAACCACAGAGTGGCCTCTTGCTGGTTATGCTCTAAAACCACAACTCTGTAGATTTGTAATTCATTTGAGGATCATTCCTGGCGAGGAGGCTTTATATTACTTGGCAAAAGCAAACACCAAATATGCATCACCCCTTCTATATTTAGTTTTTACTTGTAATGATTGATGATAAAGCAAATTAAGGGAGAGCTACTTCACATAATGTTCAATGTGTGCATGACATAATAGAAGACTATAATTAAACCTACAAAGGTCCACTCCTTGCAAGTGCAGAGACTCATCAGCTTCCCAAAACATGACGAAATCTACCTAATAGATTCTAGAGAAGCAAAACCACAGCATAATATAAACTCTTGTAAATTATATACAATTGTTTTGATTCTTTTTCTTTATGCACAACATGAGAGCAAAAGTAGGGAAAAGTAGGTGTTTGCCTGGGCTCACAAGCCTGGGTGGATGTAGTGCAACATGTTGGCAGACTCTGAGAAAATACTTTATTTCTAAAATTCTCTTTAGGAAAAAAAAAGAAATGGTGCATTTACCTCATATTTGAACATTTTTATTCTGTAGTTTGGAACACTGAGACACAAAAATAACGACTTGTCCAAAGTTCCCAAGGAAGCCTGTGGTAGGGATGGAAATCTAGACTTTTGACTTTCAGTTCTCTGGTTCAGTCACAAGACCATCCTCAACATGCCATCAGTGGTGTATTATAGACCAAAGTCTACCACAACTTACACTTATGGAACACACATAAAGAACAACAGAACAACATTTTCTTTTGTTTTAGTTTTCGATAATATTTTGACAAATATCTCTTTCCCGAGAGTCACGCTGCTCCATTGCCAGATGCCAGCAGGCTGGTGAGTTTAGCCACTGATCAGGCAATAGTTGTAGTAGCTGCATTTTTTTGCCTGTTTCCTTCCTCCCAAAATCAGGCATTCAATTAACCCATCAGCTGCCACCAGTCAGCCACCAACTTCCTTCTTTTTCTAAAAAACAAAGAAAAAATCAAAGGACCTGGGGAATATATAGTTGGAAGCAGTTCCATCTAAGACAGCACTTAATATTGATTTCCAATGAAATTACAGCTGAACATGACAGGGAGGATAGTAAGGAACGATGCCTCTGTGACTGACTCACATCTTTGGTTTGCTTTGAAATCAAGAGCATTGATTTTTTTAGATTTTTATTTGGCTTTGCTTCCAGTATCCTGGGATTCCCCAAGGTACAGAAGGATACAATGCTTGACACACAGGCAAAGCGCTGAAAGGTCAGTGAGCACATTGGTAGCATCTGTGCTGCTGCTATATTTGCCGAACAAAATGATCGAACAAAATGATCGAACAAACAATATGATCGAACAAAATTCAAAGGAAAAAAATACATATTTGAAGAGTGTTTACCTGCAGTTCTAGCTCAGCTTCCTGAAAAATACCCATCATTGCTAACTTTTATTTATACATTTGTGTGGGACATCCCACAGCCGTTTAAATAGGCTTGCATCTGAGTTTTTCCACCCTTTCTTTTGCAGACTCAGTCTGATTCTAAGTACGAGCCTAGTGTTTCCCCCATCCAGTCCCACCTGTACAAACATCATGGTGACACAAACTGGCACTGACACTCAACATAGTCTGGCCACCTCAGTGTAACCAACTTGTCAGCAACACTTACTGGCATTAGCAGAAGCAAATCCCAGTTTGTAATCCAACTCTAATGCTAATCTTTGCCCCAACCTTGTATTTAAGCGCTAGAGCAAAAGGTGGCTCAGAAACCAAGTTTGGCATCATTTCTTAAGTCAGTCATCACCTTAGCACTTCGATTTATCTCAGCATTGACTCTACATATACCCCAATTTTACCTCCATCCTTTTGCAGTGGAATTGCCTAGCCTGCCACCGACATACCAGCCAAAACACAGGACAGCAGTTCTGTTTGCCCTTGCAGACACTCTCCTTTGCCCTGGAGAGTGTGAACTCAAGCCCCAAGTGTAGCTCCAGCCTTTGTACCTCAGTTATTTTCCCCACACAGGATTCTGCCCCATGCTTCTTCTAGGCCAGCTAGAAAGTACAACTAGGACTATAATGGAACTTCGGATTATGATTACATAGCCTAAAAACCGCTTTAGGATCCCAACATAAACATAGCTCAGTGCTTTACTAGTAACCTGAAAAAGCTTCCCTGGTAACCTGAACTCAAGCTTTGCCTTTTTTTCTTTTGTCTCTGGAGGTCAAACCATGTCACCCAGTAACACAACATCCCGTTTCAGAGCTCATTTCTCAACGACACTGGATCGCATAACCTCCCAGTGTAGTTTAGCAGACCCTGTTAATTACTGTTAATCATGACATGACTTTATAAATTTACATAAGCAGCCTCTAGTTTTATGCAAAATCTGTTTACTCTCAGCAGGATATGGAACATTAATATACAGAAGGAAATATACAGTCAAGAGTACCAGCCTTTCAGATCTGCCTGTCTTGCAGCGAACTGCGTCTTTTAATAAGGGAGAAGCAGTGCCAAGAGAACTTCAAAGACATTAAAATCCTCAAAGCTTGACAAGAATCAGAGAGCTTCTTTGAGTTTATATGAAAAATAACTTATTTTTCTTGCAATAGGGATACAATGATATTTTAGACATGAGACAAGTCTGCCGTGCATGTGTACTGTATTACTCTGGATGCCACGTGTCCACTTACCTTACAGTATCAGAACAGATTATTGACTGACTTAAAGGTAATAATTGGAAACATTTTATGAGGTAAGAGTATTGTAATCTGATAACAAATTGACTTGTTTTGGTTTGGTTTCTGTCTGCATCATAGCAGAGGGAAAGAAGTGATGCAACCTCTGCCTGTCGTTGGAAGTAAGAGTCTGCAAACAACACACACACGCATACAGCCAAACTGTGTAGAAGAGGTTTAAATTAGCATAATCATTCTTTGGCTTCAAATTTACAGATCACACTTACTGCAGTGCCTTGCCGGGCCACTAGAAATTAGAGTGAAAGATAAATTCCTTTTCACCTGGAGCACAAAGTCACTTCTGCACAGAAGTGCAGACGGACACTAAGGAACAGGCAGACACTAAGGACTGTACCTGGGTGAGCTCCAGGAGAATTTTCATAGCTTTCTGAACATGACAGTTAAGTTAGGAGCCCATCCAGAAAGGGACACCCTGCCACGAATCTTCACTGAGCTCCTTGCACAACAAAGTGGGATAGACAGAGGCAAAGAGCCTGAATCACCCAGGTCATTACAGATTATAAATGATAGCTACAGTTTTACCAGAAGCTGTCTGAGAGCAGTGTGCAGGCAGCAGCTAGGGAGGTAAGCCCATTGGACTGTAGCACTCACAAAGTGGACGACTCATCTGCTGCAGGAACATCACAGGGATCTGAAGGCAAATCACCCTCAGCTCTGCCAAGGGTAGTCTTGCTGTCCATCAAAAGCCAGCAACTGGAGGCAATTCCAGTAGCAAGGATATAAAAGGTATTCTGAGCTCTGCTGAGAGCAGGAGCCAAGCAGAGAGGGAACTACCTGGAGGGACTTAATTTGGAGTCACGCTGGTGATGGGAAGTGACTGTACTCTGCTACATTCATCTGTCCCAGGTAAGTCATGACTTCCAGACAAAGCATAAGATGTGAGCTACTTAGATTTAAAAAAAAAAAAAAATCCAAATCACTGCTTTTGGCAGAAGAAATGGTCAGTAACTCACAAACACCTGCAGCCAGTGCAGAGAACAGGAAAGGTAAATTTTGTGTCTGTCCTACTGCTTTGGGGGCAGGAGCTGCTTGCCTCAGGTTGGTCTGTGTGATGGGCAGTGTCTGAAATGCACTGCTAAGGCAACTGAATGCTGGTTTGCAGGCTATGACCTTGTGCACAGGCTGCATAGCACAGAGCATAAGCGGGTTTTTTCCTTCAGGGAAATATTTTCTCACCTGTTCAATTGCAGGGGTAGTTGCTCTGCCTGTGGGGTAAATAAGCTATGCAAGGGACATCTCATTAAAACTGCTGGACTTTACCTTTTAAGAATTGCTCTAAATATTAAAACCATTCAGAAAGTTTTCTAACTGTATCAAACAATGCTGCAGTTCAGGTTTACATTCACAGCATAAATTTAGCCAGAGGAAATTATACCAGTCGTGTATATTCCCAGGAACTTGTTTTATGATATCTGTTTTATTAAAAAATTAATTGTCACACAAAATTGACCTACTGACCAGGACCTTCCACAAAACACTGTTTGTCTTCTTTAATAGTGAGCAGAAAATGGTTAAGAATTAAATAAATCCTCTGAAAGAATAGTTATTATTCTAACAGTTGCATATGCTGATAATAAGAAAGTATTGTCTGTATAAATTTGCTAGGAAAAAAACCTGGGGATCTACAATTCTGCCTGAATTCACTCTGTCAATGATCCTACAGCCCGCTACTTGTGTAAAAGCAGCCAGTGGCAAAGGAAGTTAGACCTCTCTCTGAAAGGCAAACAGCTGCAAACAGGCTGTCTGGGAAGAGTATTTATTCAAGATGATGCATGCCTTTAAAGTTATGGCTTTCACAGTGAAAACAACGCAAACTGGTACAATGCATTGCTGCAAATATAATGATACAGCAGCAGACTGAGATCACATAACAAAATGATGTAAAGAGGCAATGTTCCAAGCTTGCCAGGCTCCGAGTATGTTTCCAGCGGGTCTACATGTGCATTCTTGCACACACAGACACATATGCTGAACAGGAAAGGATCACATTAGTGTGACCATTACCAGTACAAATGAAGACAGCATTCCTGCATTTCTTTACCTTTTGTATCCATATACAATGGATATCGTAATGGATGATAATTAAGCTTTTTTATTATATTTTTAAAATTTTAATTTAAAAGAAGCATTGATTAATCTACGCTGAACTGCATACATCACTGATGTGGAAGGATCACTGACCTACAAAGGGAAAACTAGCCCAGGCTCCAGAAAAAGAGAATTGCTTGGTCATTGCATAAAACGTGACTTTAAAAAAAAATTTTGCAGTAAATAATTACCCACAGTATTGTAGATGAAATGTTGCCCATCTTGAAACTACTTTCAGTATGACAGTGTTGGAGTGTTGTGGGATCAATAAAACATGCATTTTATATCTTTTCTTTTGCCAGGCTCAGAGAGTAGAACTGCCCATAGACTGGAATGATTTTGTGGATTACGGTTAAGGAAACATCCAAAACACAACAGCTGATCATTGAAGAAGCCACAGTGAGAGGGGTAAGTAAAAACTATCCTCTTGTGTGTGGGGAAGATCACTCTCCAAGTGTTTTACCCGTACTGTGAATTTTAGTTGCTCTGAATATGCTGTGAGTCAAGTGATGTTTTCCTTCAGAAGACAAGAAAATCTTTACATTTAAGGGTGGTAAGTGGAATCATATGGTTATTATAATGATTTGAATCTGATCCATTATTTGCGCACCATTTCCTAAGGGAATGTAACATAATACAATTCCATTGAATGAGATGGACACAGAAAATGTCCACAAACAAAAAAAGCTCGTCTCCCTAGCATGTGTGCAAGCCAGGATGGGTGAATCTTTGTACTAATCTCTCTCACCTGCTGAGAGAGTGGCCAAAAAAAAAAAGTTATACCAATTATTTTACCTGATTCTTTGCAGAGGTAACATGATTAGCAAGTAGCAAGAAGTATCATGGCAGAAATAATAAGCTTAGCAAGACCAGGCTGTGAACTTTTAGCAGTTCTACAGTTTTTACACTAAAAAATGTAAACTGTTAAAATTATGAATGCAATATTATAAAGACACCATCAGTCTGGGAGGTCTTCTGACCAAACTCATCTATTCAAAAATACGGTCTCCAATAACTGCGTTTCCACTGGCTTCTTCCAGCCCCAGTGAAACCTGGCCTGCACCTTAGATATAAGTATGAAAAATGCGTTTACACAGACTATCAAGAATTTTAAATGGTATGAGCTTGATGGTTCTTGGAAGCCAAAAAAATTAATTTATTGATTACTTTTTTTTATAAATTCTTGAAAATATTATCCAGTTCACAAACATTATGCCAAAAAAAAAACAAAAGGAAACTAGGAAAAACCTTTAGAGTGGAGGTAAAAAAAAAAATCAACTGTTCTAAAGTCTAAGAAATATCCTTGCAATAATCCTAGCTTTCTTTCTATCTTCAATTTTTTTTCTAACATTGATTATGCTTATAACCAAGCTATTGACTTTTCTTCTTCCAGGACAAAATTAGACACACATTCGTAACCCTAGAGCCATCGTGGATAAGTTTTCAATTAGCAGAAAGGACTTTACAGTAGTTTTATAGGTCTACTATACATCCTTCTCCACTATTATATTGGCAAGAGACATTCATAAAATTACCAAACCAGCACCTAATTCTTCCTCCACCACTGAACAGGAATGATACTTCCACAAAACAAGAAAAACATCAGCTATTTCTGTATGGGTTATTTGTCAGAATCCAGCCCAAACCACTTACAATTACATATGCGAAGCTCTATGAGGCTCAGATTAAGCTTCTGACTCAAGAAGTAATCTTGACAGTTTGTAGAGAAGGAATAGCCCTTACACCTAAACTTGTCTGAAAAAAAATATGAGAAGGTTGTGAGGAAAACTAAAGCTGATGACTGAGGTGCTTAATTTTCATCCTGCCGAATCCTGATAAATTCTCTTCACTTTTGTTTGCCCTCACATGCAAGTGATTTATTTTAAACAACTGAAGAGTGCCCAAGTGATATAAACTGACACTTAGCAGTAGTTGCACTGCACCATTGTCAAATATTTACACCCATTTTCCAATCAAGTGGCAACTGATGCTTTTAACAACTTTGTTTTTATGTTCCCACTGGAGCTGGCTGTACCTTCAGCACAAGTGCATTCATTTACTCTAAATTTGCGCTTTGAGTTTTACTCCTGTAAATGAAAAAATTATATTCTTTCCCAGCTCCTGTTAGCCATGACCTCTTCGGTTCAACAGCCTGGAGGGTCTGTGATAACTCTTTAGTTAGTTATTTATAGTCTATAATCACATCTGACATTGTCACAACATTATAATCAATGCTGTTCACTTTGAGCCTGGATCAGTGTAATTCCAGGACAGAGGAAAGAGAGATGCCAGGTAGTGGTGAGATTATCTTTAGCTATTAAAAACTCTCTAAAAGCTTAAAGTTTATATATATAACAGTAATATTGCTTCTCAGTCATTACTTGAAGTCACAAAGACCTAAGAAGTGGCATCCAGAACAAAATCAGAAGCAGCAATGCTTCTGCTTAATGGCGACTACCTTAGTATTGGAATACTGGATAATAATCCATGTAGGTATTTTCACAACATGCCTACTATACAGATAAAATCTTCATTTTACAGTTGGAAGCTTAGAAAGTAAAATCTATAGTGGATCACAATTATTTTGTGGTTCTAGAATCATTCCTTTTTTGCTGTGCAAAGGGATCTGCAGTCTCTTACTGGGAATCCCAAGACCTGATTTAGCAGATGATGGCTGCAGGGGATGGAGCACTTGCCCAATTAGCAGAGGTTGTTTACCTTGAAACTGGCAGCAGTGAAGCTACATTAGAGTGGAGACATGCATAAACTGAAAGAGAAGGGTTGTTTGCTCAAGGCTGGTACTATTCTAGCAAGGCTGGCTATCTCTGATTAAGCTAGAAGCTCTGCTTGGTAGGTTTGAACTCTCAAGACTGCTCAAGCAGCTGACACAGGACACGTGAACACATTACCCTCCTTTCTTCTGTGGTAGGAATACTCTGAAAACAGTTACTCTCACCTTGTGGGTTAGAAAGTCCAGGGGATGTTTGGGTGTGAGAATCAAAGTGGTCAGTAGTAGCCAACCCAAGGCTTTGGAGGCCTCAGCAGTTCCAGATGTGGTAGCAATGGACTCATAGCCATTTACACAGTCAGTCAGCCCAAGCAGACAATGGATTTGTCTACACTGACCAACACCAGCTTGAGTACCGAAAAGCAGGATGATAGCACATGATTATCTTTCTCTCTACCTAATGGGCCCATCCAAAAATCTACTCATCTTTAATCTCTCACTAACGTGTTCATTTTCTGTAAGCAGTAAAATTCATTTTTATAATACTGGCAAATTGATAATTGTTAGTCCCTGGTGACTTTGAGCTGTACAGACCATTATGGCAAAGTTCTCTGAGCTGTTTTTATGCAAAGCATATCATGCAGCTGAGATGAGCAGGACAGTCAGCACATGGTGTCCCCAGGGACAAGCTCCATGGCTCAAAAGGTGCAGAGCAAGAACACTCCTCTGCCCAAGTAAGGGTGCAAATGCAACAAGACAAATCAGTGCAGTTATCCATATATACTTCACTGCTTCCATATGCTTTTCTCCAGAGCTGAACCTTCTATCTCCAGCTCATATCTGACTTGTGCATCTCACCAGACAGCTTTCAGAGGAAGTGTTGTCGTGTTTGCTGATTTCAGATTTTGAAGACTGTCCCAGACAAGTAGAAGTGCTGCCTATTTCTCCCCCATGCCTTCAGACTGATTATTCAGTTCACTTCAGAGCAGGATCATTTCAGACTCTGACAAATTGCTGCATTAAAGTAAAAATTCTTAGGCAAAAAACATCAGCCTGTTATGGCAACTTGAGAGAATAAAGGCTCAAACTGCCATCAAGTGGAATGGCATGGAGGGGAGCAAGATAGGAAGTTTGTCTGGAGTATTGAACAGGTGAAATGACATTTCTGCCTAAAGTTCCTTAGCAGCACAGTATTGCAGTTTGATATTAGCAGTCACTATGTTAGTTGCTGATAATTGGATTAAGTAAACTCCAGTTGACTTCTACAATTCTATTCTACAATACTTGTTTTATGTGCTTCTTCCCATATTTTCAACAGCAGGATTTTATGTCACTGTCAGAAACTAAAAGAGACATTATATGAAGAGATCAAACCAAAGTTTTCCTGCAAACTGGCACATTTTGAAACCTGAATTTATTAATATATTGAAATCGTGGCTCTAATTTCACCGAGATTGAAAAAAGTAAAAAGAATTCCACAATAACTCCAAAGAATAATTCTTTACACAGTACATGCAAACAACAAAACATCCAGCAATGGCCTTCTGAAAATCTCTCCATAACCTAACTATGAATCTACTGACCTCATTTTACTGGTGTATAAGCTGTAGTTCAGAGACAGAGTTTAAACAAATTGCTAAGGAACACACCCCACCTTACCGAGAGTCCAGAAGTTCAGACTATCCAGCCCCTCGGATATTTAACTTCTGTTGCCTCTCTATGTGATCCAAGTGCACAATGGTTTTGTTTCCTTTTAATAACTGTGTTTATGCTCATCAACAAGCAGCCAAAGCAGTGTCACTACCATGTCAGCCATAAGCTTTGTGATACTAAAGAAAGCAGCTGCATAAACTTAGTGGCTTCATAGCTCCTAAAATATTAAAAAGCAGAACCAAAAGGATGAACTCTGTATTCCCCACATAAATTCTGAGCATTTGCAGTCCTGGCCTGGCACGTGAGGGAGAAGAGAACCATGAGAGCAGTCTGCAACCACCAAGCAGCACCTCTGAGTAGTCACACAGGATCTAAGCAAGTCCGATGCACGATGCACTTGGCCTTACATTCCATACAGAAAACTGCGCAGAGCCCCTTTTATCTTAACGTCTTGGTAAATTAGAATAATAATGTTATTTCAAAAGAAAAAATTTAGTTTTGAAAATGTCTTTGTAAAGTGTTTCTAAGCAAACAAATAATAGGGATTCCCCACTCAGATGAACTAACAGTTTGCTTTATCTTTATGAGAATGAAGGACATTAGAGTGAATACCCATTTAATTTTTACATTTTAAAAGTCTCAGTTGACTTTGAAATCAATAGGTATTACAGCTTATTCATTTTACCACCAATTTATGTTTTCCAAATAAAATAAGAATATTGTTTTTCTAATACATTTTGATTTCCTATCTATTTTTTTCAAATAATAGATAAATAATTTTCTCACTTTTTATGCTTAAATACTATTTGATTTTATGAGCCATACTGTACGTGTTATTACCCTATGAACTGAGATATTTTTCAGTAGTTTCATAAATCAGCCTTCTGAAGAGATTAAGCTGTTCTCTGGATTCAAAAAATAAATTCCTCAAGCAAAATTATGTATCTTTCATTGAACAATAAACACCAAGAGAGGAAGTGCTTTATTTTTCCAGAACTGCAAATGCTTTCAGTAACTACTTGTCATCAATACTTGGGCTGTACATATCTTGTAAAGAGAAACAAATTACCCACATATCTGTTAATGTGTGGTGAAGGGAAAGCCACAAGCTCCTGTTGCAGTGAGGAATCAATTATCTTGAATTTCCTATTTGTTTGAAATGCTAAGCTGCATCTCCCACCAAATACCTCATGTGCATTGCTTGAATATGTTTGGCCCACTGCCCCTGTGATGTAGCCAAACATGGCTCACACCAGCTGGGTTTATTTAAGATGATTCCTGGCTTATAAGTGTATAAAGAATGAGGGAAAGAGCATCTCGAGGTGTATTGCCCTCACCACTGCATTGCACCCCACCAGAGTCCACTGTAAGCAACAACAGACACCATCTTCCCTGCTGGAGTGGAGGGACAACTCACTGCGATTCTGTGCAAGTACTAAAGATGATGAGTATTTGCACAAATGAAATTAAAATTCCACAGAACACAGAAAAAAAAATTAATATGGCCTGTTTGTTCTGCCAGCTGGAGTTATTGTGCTTACTCTTTCCTGACTGTACTCAGTGTATTCACAGCAGCCATTCCCACGTTCGGAGCAGGTTACTGGTGGGAGGCTGGGCAGATGGGTATTGTACTCTGTTCTTCCTGTTTATCAAAGAAATTTGGCACATTTATCTATTCTTAAAAGTACATAGGTAGGTTTCAACAAACAAGAATTATCCTATTTATCTCTGCAACAATGAATATTTCAGCAGTCTATAAGTATTGCAATTTCTTGCAATTTTATTTATTTTAGTAGATGGTATCACTTCTCTCTCTCTTAGGCAACCTGCCAGTTTCTGTTAGGATTTCTTCTACAATGTCTTGTTAATGCAGGCTCGGGAACAAAGTAAGTAGTAATCAACTTGTGTTATAGACAAAAGGAAAGTTTTATAATGCATAAATACTAGAGCCCTTTGAAATGGACTGCGAAAAGGAAGAAGCAGTTTTAATGAGCTTTTAAAAACTATCATAATCAAAAAGACAAGGAGGTATTTGGGAAAAAATTACGTGTTTTGCATAGGGTCCTTTGGGAGGCAAAATGCAGGGGAGGTGGCAGAGATTTTTACTTCTACTGCCCCACACACTGTATCATTATGTGACAGGAGAAGCTAAAACAGAATGGTTTTGGATCCCTTTAGGATTAGAATCTAGCCATGACTGATATTGTCCTGCTTTTGTTCAAGAAATACTTCAATGTAATATGCAGAGATGTATTGCAGCTGGAGGAAAAAACAACCCAAACCACATCAGCTGGCTGAGTGCACAAAAGACGTGGTGTTTGCAGGGGAGGGAAGAGCAACATCACAGCACCTTGTCCCTCCCCATCCCACCCTTCTCTTAGCAGTGCTAGTTTGGTGCTGAAGCAGAAAATTAGAATCAATTTCACTGGTAATCACCCCAAAAAAGCCTTCTTTTTTTGTCCTCTAATCATAAGCAGCTCGACCAGTTCCTGTACCACCTGCCTGCAAAACTACACCTGTTTATGATTAATGCAAGGATTCTTCTGCCCAGAGGCTGACCCCACCAGTACCACCCATGGCACAATATCTTCTGCAGTTCATCCCATTTCACTTCTAAATAAATTACATACTATGTCTGGGGCTTTAAAACCTTGCCATCTAAAATAGCCATTTATTACAGTGTAGGAGACAATCCTCCATAAGACTAAACAACTTTAAATAGTTTTGAGCTTAAGTAAACCTATGATGGTGCCAACCCTCCTCTCTTCTAATTCATGGTGAGAATAAATTTTTCAACAAAGGTAAAACTGAAATATTATTAACAACCAGACAATGTGCTGGTACCAATTACTTTTTTCTTCTGATATCTGAAAGTAACACCAACCCTCTTCAAGGTCTGTATGTGAAAAGGTGAGCTGTAAAATGACAATTTTAACAGAGAGCAGATAACAATTTTGGTCGTTTTTTGCTAGCAAAGAGAAAGTGATATCATTTCCTTAATAACAGAAAGATCTCTATCAAGAAATATCCTCTCTTTTGAAAAACAGTATGTGGAATAAAGAAAGCACCAATGAGACTTGGATTATATTTCTACCATTACATATAATCCTTAAAATTACTCACCTGTCCTATCTTGCTTTTTACCCTAGTCTTAAAACCAAACCCAAAGCAGATGCTTAATATACTTAATTTGAAAAGCTGTTTACACTTAAATATCATTCTGGGGAAACTTCTGCTTGCTAATGGGAAGCTGTCACAGCTGCTAAGTGAATCATAGTTATGTGCTGGGTGCTGGCACATCTAACGCAGCCCCTTCTGCAGGCAGCCCCATACAGTGACACAACCCAAGATGTCTGGGTGTGACTCAGATTAAGCACTGTGTCCTGATCAGCACAGCTACAGTCACCGTTGAGTTTATTTACTGGGACTGAATATTATGCAACACCTACAGCTGTATCTAAGCTAGTGAAGTTGCCTGTATTGTGCTAGGGGGTACAGCACCCTGTTGATTCAACAGGAACATATCTCCCCGTCCTTGCAGTCCAATGCCAGATGATTCATGAATCCCTTCAACTCTTTTATGGGACAAATTTTGCTTTACTGTTTTGGATTAGGTTTTCTTTCCCTCTTTTTCAGAGGAGAAAATTCCTTTTGCTCTTTATATTGACTTTTTATACAAAATTATAGGCTTAATTCTAGGCAAAAACCCACACAATCTTGTGGAATAACTAAAGCAAAACTCATCCAGAAAAAGTGAGAATAGGAAGAGCGTGACACAGAGTGGGTCTGTGATCAGTAGAGTTGTAGTGCTGATGCCTTCAAGGCAAGATGCTCCCAGAAGCACAGACATAACAGTGAGTGTCTGACCATGTTACAAGAACTTCGTACCTTTTAGGTACACAAATATACAGGGAAAGAAAAACATGAGCTGAGAAAGCCAAGAGGAGACTTTGTATTTTACTGGACCCAGTATTTCCAGATGCCAGCAGACTACCAGCTGCAAAGTAACTTACAGAGAAGGGGACTAGAACTGGACCAGGTAGCCCCAGAGCCTCTTCCACAGCATCGCCTGCAAGCACAGATTTGAAACATAAAAACATGCACTGCTCCTCCAGCACAGCTGGTCTATTGCAGCTGGTCTATCCAGATGCTTGCTTCTTCCTCCTCTCCAGACAAAAACCTCATGATCACCAGGGTCCACATGCATGATCAACTGGAAACCAGATGCACACATGCAAAGTCTCTGAGCTGTCAAAGGAGCTGTGCACCCCCGACACAGCTCAATGAGCTTCCAGCCTTTGTGACCATATAGAGAACTGAGAGGCCAGGGGACTCCTCATCCATCCTCCCTAGTCCTGGGACACCACCCAAAAAGTAGCTAGAGGGGATGATGAGAGATTTTAAAACCTTTGAGGGAGAA
Organism: Tapera naevia; assembly: GCA_033556795.1. Classification (NCBI taxonomy): domain Eukaryota; kingdom Metazoa; phylum Chordata; class Aves; order Cuculiformes; family Neomorphidae; genus Tapera; species Tapera naevia. The sequence continues at coordinate 5,693,016 of JAUMJJ010000172.1, read as the reverse complement.
AATGTGACTCAATAAGTCTCAATGAGACATTGAGAGGGAAGGGAAAAGCCCTTCTTTACTACATATTTGATCCCTTCCCAAGTAAGTGATTATCTGTGCATTTCAGATGCCTATTTCCTTTGAACAATAGGAAACCAGCCTGTGCTTTTCAGAGTAGAGGTTGCCCTTTTTGAAGGTAAAAATTGTAGACATCCCCACACCAATTTTACAGACAAAAAACATTACTAAAGACTTTCCAGTAGATGGCAGGGTTACCTTATGACAAAGCTGAAAGTCTTAAGTTGAAAGGCTTTCTGGATAAAGGTTCAAGTACTGGTTAACTATACTTAATTATTAGAATGTACTAAAGTCTGAAAAGGCATAAACAAACGTTGGATTAATTCATCTAATGTGATCCAGGAAATGTAAAATTATATTTTAAGGTAATGACAAATCTTGAACCTCAACACGGTATTAAAAATGAGCTTTGTTTAAATGACCTTTATTTAGACAACTCTTTATACTACAAAACTGACAAGACAGAAAACACAGTATTTGATGTGAGAATCCACTGAAATTGCCAGTTGTAGAATGGAGAAAGCAAAAAGCCCTCACAAAGTATTACTGGAATTGATCAGTCAAAGTGGCTGAACAGTGTAGTGCTCCTTCTAGGCACTGAGCAAAAGAAGAGCACCCCAAAAAGAGAATTCCATACCACTTCTGTCAATATGAAAAATCATGACCTGAGCATCTGGAGAACATCTTCAAAGGCTGGGACCCCCCTCAGGAACAGCTGTGAGGAAAGCCTGATGCACCCTGAGGATCTCAGAAATGGGTTTTTAAGTGCCATGAACTGAGCCGCTCAGTTGGATGAAGCTTCATCTTCTTTTAAAACTACAGTTATCTGAATCTGCTTTTCCAGCCAAAGCAGTAAGAAGTGGCCCATTGTATTTTAGACACTTACAATTACTCTAGTTAAGTAGGGTAGTCATTCTGGTTGTGTCAACACTTTCTGAAATTACTTTTTGGTGACCGCTGATGTTAAACTTCTGTCCACTGCAGGAAAACTGAAATGGCTGGAGGAAAAAATATCAGTCCACGTTTTATGTGGTTTTCTTTAGCAGAAAAGATTCAGACATAAGACAGCCAAAACTTCGGCTTCTCATTTGGTCTGTGCCAAGTTTGACTTGCCTCATTGAAATTACTCACATATCTAATTTCACTATTATACTGTGGAATAAGAGCATTAGTGAAAATACTATATTTATTCATAAAAAGAGGTTACCTGCTTTCTTTTGTCAAGCTACAAGAAAATGCATGGGCTGATGACACACAGGGCTTCTGAAAAGTAAAAAGGCCCAGCCTGGCACACCTTCTGTGTCAGGACAAATTCTGCATTTATTGCATGGGTGCTGCTCAGCAGTGCTATCCAACTGCAGACCATGCAGAAAAACAAAATTCCCATTCCTAGTGATAAACAGTATCTTTAAAGTCACATTTCCTATTACTTCCTGCAGTAATACACTCAGCTTCCTCTGACAAGTGTAGAGTGTCACTCAAAAACATAGCTTTGGACTACATAATTTTGGTTTTATTTTATAAAGCCTTAAGTGTTTCTTGTTATTTTTTTTTGTTTTTACATACTAATGCATGTTTACATTATATTCTTACAGTTTCCCCCCATCCTATAGCCACTTTGTTAACGATTCACCCTTATTGATTCACTTTGTTTCTGAAAGCATTTGCTTTGTAAAAATACAACTCCTAAAAAGAATAAAAGCTGCAGCAATTGATGGTTTAAAATCCTATCATCTTTTTGCAGTCAGGTAATACACACAAAGCTTGACACATCCCTAAAATTCAGGAGTGTAACAGAAATGGTAATATTAACATGATCACCTTGATTCTTTTCCCAAGTATAACATAATTCTAACTGCTCCAAGATCACATGTCTTTTCTCCCCCTTTCATCCTCATGAATAATTTGGCTCATCTTTCTCGCTGACATAAACACTGAATCTTGCTGAAGGTCACACAGCATTCCTAGTATCTTCTCATTCATGTGCAGTTCAGCACTGTATTCTGTGCCTCATATTATTTTACATTCATGACATGCAGTCGTAGATTGTTTCCATGGTGGAATAATGCCTGATAGTTAGTTCATGCAGTGAATGGTAAACACTGATGTTTCAAAAGCTGATTAGTGGTGTAGATTTGTTTTTATTGCCCTATCTCAGTTTATTCAGCTGGAGAGCTGTGCACCAGGCAAGGTCAGCAAAGGCGATTAGAGAAATTATTATTGTTTAATACAATAGAAAGTTTTAAAAAATAAGACTATTTGATGTAAAAAGGAAAGGAAATAAAGAGTCTGAGGCATCTGACATTATTAAGGTAACTACAAATCAATTGTTTTGGCACCTAAGCCTTTTGCTCACCCAGTGTCCCCACTAATCCATTTGTCATCCAATATTTCTGTCTGAAGACCAAAGCCCTCTTAGGCATCGACAGAGGACTAAGATCCTTCTATTCCTGGCTCAGCAACTCTTCATTGCCAGCCTCCACTTTAATCTCATCAGTATCCCCTGAAGCAATACCCTGTCCGCAGTTTTCAGTAGCTGGAAGGAAATATATGGGAAATCATGGAGCAGCTATATGGTCGGGATGCAGAAAAAGAAAGGAACCAAAGCTCTTTTATCTGCAGGAAGGGCTCTCAGTTGGCCTCAACTTACATATAGAAAGATTTTTCTGCAAGTTTCTGAGGGAAGGGAGGGGGACAGAGGGGCTTTCATCAGACTTTCTTTTATTTCTTCATGTCCTAAGGAGCTGGGCAGCTTTCAAACAACGGTGCCAAACCTTCTGAACTCAGTTTTCTGTGACGTCATTGTGGAATTTTCCCTTCCGATCACAGGAGGTGTGGATTTCACTCTCTCCTCAGCTGCCAATAATTTGTGCAGACATATCTGCCCCTGGCTTAGCATATCCACAGAGCTAGATTTTCTGAGGCACAGTCTGTTAAACCAGAGTGTGGGCTTTGGGTGGCACACATCACTGAAGGTGTGAACACTTTCAATGCAACCACAAGCACATGTAGAAAATGTCCACATATATGCTGTAGGACAGGGAGAGACCTTCACATCAGGAGAATAGACTGCAAAGGCAAGAGAACCTCAAAGAGGAAGTGAAACAACAAAAGATATGCCATTCATTTCAAGAAGAATCACATTTGCATTTGTGTAAGTTAATATTATAGTGACCACATAATCAATCAGTAGGTTTGTTTCATTTATGGACTGTGTCTATAACGTAGTTCAGGAAGGAATCTCTCTCAAAAGTGAGTGATGAAAGTGTATCGCTGCAGAGACAGTCTTCCTAATAAGACAAAAGTTCTTCCTCCTCCAGGAGAAGCAAAAAGACAGCTCACAGTACAGGTAGAAAAACAAGTTACTTTTGTTACATCATGCCTTACAAAATATGGTATAGGGAGGAATAACATGTAATTGGTCATTTCCATTCATACACATGTAGAGGACAAAAAGGAACCATCAACAAAATGGGAAGTAACAAATCCAGAAGTGCAGAAGAGAAATAGTTATCACTACGTGATATTATGGGGTATAAATAAAAAAACATAAGATCACGAGCTTCATGCCTAATCTTTTTTCATTTATTTTAAGTTATTTCAAAAGCAAGAACAAAACACAAGCCATGATATAATCTACAAAGCTCTAGGATACAATTCAGAGTAAGGTATTTCTGAAAGGACTGATATAAAGCAAGCTCTCTCCCCGATTACATACCAAAAGAAGTGTGTCCTTTTTCACTTGCTGCAAGAATGTATGTTGTTTTAAATAAAGCATTTTGGACTAGACTCCAGTTTTCTGGTTCAAGGTAAGAACACCCCATCTCCTCCTGCGACACCTCCTCCCACACCAGCCTGGCACGGTAACTGCAGGCCAGGAGTTCCCAGGACCATGTAATTTCCTTCCCAACCAAGATCAGTTGCAGGCCAGACTCATGCCTTACAGGTGTCCACATCTTTCTCCAAAACCATGATTCTATTCAACCAAGAAAGCAATGCTGGTCTAGCTTGGCACAGCAGTCTTTCATATAGGAATAATGTGTTATAGTGACTAATGTAACAATCTCAAGTAACAGACAAAACTAGCATGCTGCTCATGTTTCAGAAAACAATTAAATTAAGTTAATATAGCATGCTGAAGATATATGTCATAATAAAGAAAGTTAGTAATTTCTCATTAGTATTCATACAAGTTCTAATTGGTCTAGAAATTTTTTTTAAAAAGAAAGAATAGTAACATCACCATACTGAAAAAAAGGCATTTCTTCTTATCAAAATTTGCCTTTCTACTTTACGTGAAATATACCACTCTAATTTCTAAATGGAATATCCCCTCATGTACCTATATTGACTGGCATGTTAACACAGCTGTTTTGCTCAACCCTATTTGAAAACTCCCCTGTTTTATTTTCTCCGCTGTTACCTCACATAGCATGACTTTCCCGGGCATTCCTGTCTCCCACTCTGCCTAGTGGATGGAGGGACTGTAATTACAAAAAATGTAAAATTTGATCTTATCTTAGATTTCTAACAGCATGACTACAAGGCTTCCCTGATTACACTGTTCAGATACAACTATTCAGCAATACCAAAATTCTGTTTGTTCTGAGGTAAAAGGCTGCCTCTTATTAAAAGATGCTACAATTTTATAGGAGTAAAACGTACTCACTGCCAGTGTTTATCTATGGCAGGCATTACCAAAGAAAATAACAACATCTTCAATTTTATTTTTATGTACTTGCATCTGTATATAATAACTTAATCTGAGGTAAATTAAGAACATTTTTATAGCTAATCTAGAGCTAGAGTACACTGCCAGAAAACCTGCGTTACAGTCCCTGCTCCACTCAGTGCACCAGTACTCTGCATGCAGCTGGTGCAAGCACAGTTTGAAAGGTGAGATGGAAAAACAATTCCAAAAGTACACACACTCACTTAACAGACTGGGATTTCAGGCCTTGCTCCAGGCCGGATAAAGCACCAATTTGAAGCCATCTCTCAACCTCTCTCTCTGAGACCTTAGGTGTCGTTTCCTAATGCACCACAGACACCCAGCTCAGCCACCAGGGGGCAGAGTCAGTTCAGAAAGCTTACCGAAATTCCAGCGTTTGTGGCACAGATGATACACCAGGCGGATATACCTAATGCTGGAAGTAAGGGCCAGGATCGGGCATTTCAAGCCCTGGGCAAGGCAACCTGACCTGCTGGAAGGCAGTTCCCCGATGGTCTTCATGAGATTACGGCCAAGGACCGTCTGTGTGGCTACGGGTACTGGAAAAGGCAGGTCACCTTCATAGCTCAGATCTCTTCTTCAAGGCTAGTACACACTGGTTCCAAGAGTGGGTAATAGGGAAGGAAGGAAGAAAGGGACATCAAGGAAGCACTGAACTGAAGGAAGCTGTGCAGCACAGCCACTGCTTTTAACTGCTGTGGCAGTATAAGTTGTTTCTTCCCACATGCTGCAGACCAGGAAGAGCAACAGGCGATTTCCCATGGTAGTCTACCTGGCTGCATCTCCCTCCTGAGTTACCCCCAGAAGAGCTACAGTGAAAGGGAGGACAAACATGGGCCCCACCAAGCACAGAAGACAGTGATCTCCCAGGAAAGGGTATACAGCAAATAATGTGGTAGCCTTACTGTCAGCAGTGGGGTCATATCAAGATGTGGAGGTGCTGGAAGGAGACAAAAGTTCCAGCAGCACTGGGGCCAAGCCAGCACAAGTCACAAGTCAGCAGCAAACAAGGTCCTATGACCAAAACCGCTCCTCCCATCAACAAAATGTTTTGCTGGGTGAGTAAGAAGCACACTCCTTGACCTATTACCTCAGTTGGCACCTAGCTCTGGCCAAGCCTAACAATACCAAATGCATCTTCTACACTGTCTTCCAATTTCTCCATACTGGAGACCCTGAATACAAGAAGCTCTGTGCCTACACCACTTCTGAGCAGTGGCTGCATCTGTGTTCAACCACTGCTGTTGCATGCAAGGTGATGGGTCCAGGTGCCCAGACCCTTGGCGTAACTAGTCCAGCTCCCTGGAGTGGATGTTCCTCTCTGTTTCTGAAACCTCTGTTGCTGTTCCTCTTCAGTTTTCCTTGTGCAGGCTGGAGACTTGCTTTGACACCTCAACTGCACGTCCCCCTGCAATGAGATGCAGTCCTAAACCATGGTTTTCTGGCAGTTTCCGCAAATGTTCTCTCTTCTCATTACTCCTCCCAGGCACAGAGGAGCTTCAGTTACTACTGCCCTGGAAGCAATCAGAAGACGATACCAAGAGCAGGGTCTAAGCCTCGCTATAGGAGGACTAGATATCTAGAAACATAGACTTCCATGGTCTAACCCACTGCCCTTGATGCTTAGCTGAAGGGCATCCCTTCATCCTCCTTTTCTGATGCCACAAGGTCAGGGAGGAAGCACAGGAGAGTGGCACAGGACAGCTCAGGCAGACACTAGGTCCCTGCTGGACTACTGCCTGCAGCTGCCTGAATACCACAGACATCCCAATCCATTTTTAGTGGCTGCACAGGGAGCACCAATCACATCCAAGTAGTTTTGCTCAAGCTGAAAGACAGCTTTACCCTCTTGTGAGAGAGCACTTGGATAGCTGCTGTGTGTCACCTTCTCGCAGATTGGGACCTCCTCACATTGGGCTTAACCTGAAATGGAGCTGGGATGCTGCAATCCCATTATGAACATAGGCTTGTGAGGACACCATTTCCTTGAAGTGCAGCACTTCAATTTTCAAGATTATCAGGTTGTGGTTTTCCCCCCATTCCTGCAGATCTCTCCGAGGAAGGATGTGATGCCAGGTGTGTGCATCACTGCAAGATGGGCCTAGAGGAAAGCTGAGAAAGCTTGGGGAGGGACTGTATACACAGGCAAGTGACAGGACAAGATGCAAAGGCTTTAAATCGGAAGGGGGAAGATTTAGATCAGACATTAGGAAGAAATTCTTCACGCTGAGGGTGGTGAGACCCTGGCACAGGTTGCCCAGGGAAGCTGGGGATGCCCGCTCCCTGGAAGCGTTCCAGGCCAGGCTGGATGAGGCCTCGAGCAGCCTGGTCTGGGGGAGGTGTCCCCGCCCGTGGCAGGGGGTTGGAGCTGGATGGTCTTTGAGGTCCCTTCCAACCCAAACCATTCTGTTATTCTATTCCATGATTCTATGATCCCTCCCGCGGCACCAGAGGCTCCGGAGACCCGCAGGGGCGGGCGAAGTGACAACCCCATCACTCCCGCCTCCTCCCCAGCAGCAATCCCGCACTCAGCCGTTTCACCTCCCCGGGCGCTGCCGCCCCCCGCGGGCCGCCCCCCGGCCCAGCCCCGAGCATGCTCAGTGCCGTCCTGACCTACTTTTGCCCGCCGGAGCCGGCAGCGGAGCGGTGGGTAACGCTGCGGCACGGCGCGGCACGGCGCGGCACGGCGCGGCACGGCGCGGCACGGCGCGGCACGGCGCGGCACGGCGCGGCACGGCACTGCGGCAGCGCCGCGCTCCGCCCGCCCCGGCCCCGGCACGGAGCTGCGCGGGGCGCGCTGAGGGGCGCGGCGGAGGCGGCGGGCGCTGCCGCGGGGCGGGGGCTGCGGGAGCGGCAGCGGGAGCAGCCGGCGCGCAGGTGAGCGGGCGCGCGGGGGGCGCGGATGCGGTTCCGCCTGCGGGCGGGCAGGCAGCGGTCCAGCCGCCCCCGCCGGCACCTGCCGGAGCTCTGCGCTGCCCGGGAGCGGGCGCGCTGCCCCCGGGGGCGCCGCGAGGGGGACCCGAGCCCGGAGGGAGCGAGGCGAGCCCGGCGCTGCTTCTCCCTGTGGCTGTCGCTCGCCCTCCGTGGAGCCGCTCGCGCCACGGGAGCGGAGTAACGTGGAGTGTTCAGCATAGAAGTTCAAAATTTAAAAAATTAAAATAGTAATAAAGAATTAAAAGAGTTTCAAATAATAATTTGATTATGAGTAATAAATATATCAAAATGAAGCACAAAATAATTTATTAATAATGAAAATAGCCCAAATTTTACAAAATAAAAATAATTTCATTATAATAAAACAGATCAAAATTTAAATCAGTACCGGGGCTTGCAGGGAAATGTGCTTCTTTACACAAAAAAGAAAAGCTAATGAGCCCAAAGATTTTGCTGGAGACCTACAGCATCTTCACTGCTGTGCCACGCTGGAAAGGAGAAAGGAAGGTGTTAGTTCAGTGCAGAGACCTTTTTGATGGAGCTGTCTTCTTAAGAGGTGTGCTGCTTCAAATTTATAATGAAGGCTACTTCCTGATATTTTGCTGTAATTACCCTTTTACGTGACAGGATGGTCTCATGAGATGAAACTCAATTTCAGGAGAACCCCAAGGGAACTAAAACTTCATATCTAAAAACTAAAACTTCAAATCTAAAACTTCAGAGCAGTCTTGCAGTAACCATCAAATACTCTTTCTTAACGGGGCAGATTCGCATAGCATAAGACAAGGGAGCTTGAGACAACAGAGAGCATTACTGAGCAGGCACTGTTTTGTTGCATTTATCTGGAGAGTCTTGTAAGGGACTGCACTTCCTAAGAGTTCCCTTTCAGTTGTTGAATTGAAGCATCTCAAATGACACTTCCCTGATAACCCTAGTCCAGAAATAAAAGTGGCAACTGTGTAAGCAGTACTAAATACTACATGGAACCTCATTTGGTGCTGATTTGCCTGAAAGGCTGTAAAGTTACTTCACGGGGAAAAACACAAAGGAGTTAAAACAGAAAAAAGTGACATTTCAGTTGTTTAGAGCTGTTACATTGTGGAAGAGTTTCTCTCTTCACTGCAGTAGGAAAAAATATGGCAGATCACTTTTCAATGGAGATGATGTTTGCATGACAGGAAGCTTTGTCTGGCTTAGTCTTTAGCAACAGCACCATTGATAGATTTGTGGTTGGTGTAGTAGGAATCCTTTTTTATTAGAAGGCATTCTCTTTTAGACTGTAGTATATCAACACCAGTTGATGTTAAGTGCAACTTACACAGCAGGAGTGCACATTGTGCACCCTTTTTTTCTGAAGAATTTGAAGTTTTCAGAGGTCAAGACAAACAGCAGAACATCCACCAAAACCAAAAAAAGGCTTTCTTCTTACTTTAACACAGTGGTATGTGGTATTTGTCCAAGGCATATTTACCATCTTGAAACCTTAGAGATAAAATCAGTCACTCTTGAAACATTTAACACGTGGTGGGAGAGTGGCAGTGAATTCTATATTGAAAGCTCCTGTTGCCTCCCTGCTCCATCCCTCTTGCCTTCTTGCAATTAGGCAGGTCCTGCTCTAATGAGGAGGAGGAGGATGGAGTTGGCACAGGAACCTTTTTAAAGTGTATTCATCAATTTAACCAGGTTCGAAAAAAAAAGTGTATTCATCACTTTAACCAGTGTTAAAAAAAACAACAAATCAACCAGCAGAAATATTCAAAGCTCCCCCTTACCGTTTAAAAGAGGGCTATGTTTGTGATGCAATGACACGGATGCTGGGACATGAATGGAAAAAAATAAATGGAAAAAACCCAAGTTCTGATTCAGTTCTTGCCTAGAAAGTTTGGATTCTGGGCACTGGCCTTTCTTTTGTGATTTAACCTTACTGTCAGTGTAAGACACCACTGAGATACGGACGCAACTCGTAACAAGGAGTGTGAGCTTGCCAGGATCTAAAGTAACCTGTGCTGTGATGTGCTGGTGAGGTCTTCTTTCTCCGTCAGCAAGCTGTACCTTTACTAGAAGTTTTTGCAGGCACAAATGCCTGTGATCCTACTTTAGGTTATCCTGGCTCACATCAGTGTGTCACCAGAAGACTGTGGTTTAAGACCAAGCTCCTGGATACTTCCTGGAATTTCATCATTCCCGTGATTCTGAGCTGCTGTCCATCCATGCAGAGTTGTGAGTCTTTGCAATCCTCTCTTTGTAGTCAATTTTGTTATGTAGTTCTGTTAACTATAACAGTGGCATTTTCTATCCACATACAGACCCATCTTAGAAGCATAATTTCCAAGACAATGGTAGATGCTTTTCACCAGTCACTATTACTAAAATAATTCATAGCAACGTTTTAGAGCATCATGTATTCTATCTGTCAGGAAGGCTGCAAAGGGCGGACAAAATTTGTACCTATTGGTGTCAGAATAGGTGAATTCAAACAGGTTTAATTATTTCTATTTAGTTATCTAAGAAATTTTGGTGATGGACTCTCTTATTTCAGACTAAAAGTAGTTAGCATGAGTAAGACCTGTTTGTCAGAAGTGGGGAGATCTGTACAGACATGTGAAAATTTCTTGTTTTGGAAGAGGGCTACCACATGTGGAGGAATTTCATTAGGAGTAACCTACCTAATCCAAAGTTAACACTTAATTGACATGATTCTGCCACTCTGAGAGTTTTATACCAATAAAATGTTTCTGCTGATATTTTTCAGTCATGCAGGGCCAGGGCAGGTGTACCGCACTGCAAGTCGTAGGTGCGTGACTGTGTAGTGCACCACAGTCCTACCAACAGTACTGGATACTGCTGGTGATACTGGATGCTGAGAATGTTGTGTTACTTTAATGTTACCTTTTTAAATGTGAAGTAGAAATAACTGGCACAAAACTCTGAAATTATAGAGCCTCTTTAGTAAACTCTTGGGGGCTTCCAGCTAAATTGTTACATACACATGGCCTAATATAGACATGCTTGGAAAGGGCTGAATTGATCACATTTGTGAAAAAAGCAAGACTTAAGTTATTGTGTGGTGCAGGGCAAACCCTTTTGAATCCCATTTGCTATTCTCTTTGTTACTTGTGGAGGAAATAGGCACAGGCACTTTTAACCTGAAATGATCCTTTTCTATTGTAATCAGTCATGAATGGTTAGATTCCTTTAAGTTCCCCTTCTGACAAGGTTAATCCTGTCCTAATCACTGCATCCACGTGTAACCTCTTTGCCCTGTATCCTGGAAACCAATAAATGTGAAAGGCAGTCATTAAAAATTATATCCATCTTGCAGTTCTATAGGGATTAGTCATACTCAAATCTTTTTCTTTTTTTTCTCTTTTATATTCACACTAAAAAGGGAAGCTTTTGTTAAAATAGTGTAATTAAAACTGTATCAATGCATTGAAAACATTCAGTTATTCAAAGCACATGCAAAATTTAGAAATCAAATAGTGGAAGTCTTTAGCCCTGCAAAGCCCTTCATACCTTTGTTTAAACAGAACTTATTTTTAATTTCATGTCTTGTTTGAATGTCCTAGATCTTATTTTTTTCGTCTTCATTTGGAAAAAGAAAACAATTAGATGAGGTTAAAGGATGGTTAGCTTTGGCAATCACAACTCAAAAGAGGAAGCAAAGCAAAGAGAATAAGGCATCATTCTGCATTGCTGCGTTGTTAGCAGGGTCATGTAAGCCATGCCAAGAACATATGAGATCTGTCATATTTGCTGACTTCAGTTATTTAAACTGTTGGCAGAATAATGCTTACTGTGATGGTATAAACAAAAGACAAGAGGTGTAAAGAAGATGATACATACATAGAACTTGGTGAGGTCAGGCAGGGCACAGATGTATGTGGAAGTGTGGGAGAGATTCTCTGTGCATCCTCTTTGTTCCTCCTTCCCTCAACAAAGGGGACTTTTAAGCATTGATCCATCTGCATTTACTGTAACAGCAAAAACAGCAGCTATGGTGAAAGCTTACAAGGAGTTAAGTGTCTCTTAAAGCTATACAGATGTTTCTGGAATAGTAGCATTGTATACAGAACTGTATTGAGTGGTAATTGTCCAGCCTCCAAATAAGTACAAATGCTAAATAAATCTAGATAGTCTACATTAAAAAGTATTTATTTGTAAAATTAAAATATCTGTAAAGAGTGCATACCTAATCAAACATAAGCTGGGCCTTAAATAGTCTCCAGTATCAATAGTGTTGAATGCTTTACGATCAAGGTAGCCCACAACTCAGTAGGACATCTCCACCACAGTATCCATCTTGATTGAAAACAGCAAGCTTCTCCACTAAATATAAAATTCTAGTTTGTTTTTCCTGCGGTCATTAAAATACTTCCAAGAAAGAATAATTAAATCACTTAGTCAATATCAAAATGCAGATATGAACTAGAGCTTATTTAATGAAAAGTTAAGTATCCAGGTTGTCTGAGTGTTTCTGTTACTTCAGTGTATTTTGCAAAAAGTTGATTTAATACAGAAGAGATGCTGAGATTAGAGGAGCTGTGACATCTAAAGGGAACTTTTCAGAGGTTTGTCATTTTTAGGTACTTTTAAATAATCTCTCTAACCTGCCAACAGCCTTCATATGTTTATTTTTAGGATAATGGATTAGGGTCTTCAAGTGTTTGTTGGCATGAGGGGAGCACACCCCATAGCATTCAAAGACATGGTTAAATCAATGGGACTGTTCAAACATTTAAAGTGAAGGGTGTCTTTAAAGTCTGTAGGATGCCATATGCTTGCTAATTTTGTGATATCAAGACATGAAGTAGGGGATACGGGAACAAAACTGAGGAGGAATTTACAGTAAAAATATTCTAAAGTATTTATACAGTTGTAAAGGCAACACAGAGAACTCTTTCGTTGTACCATTGCTGAATAGAATGACGTGTATATCTTTCCCTACACTGAAAGTCTAGATGCAGTTTTTATTTTTGATCACACATATAAAATGTGGAATCATCTTATTGCTCAGTGCTTTCTTGCTGCAGTTTATTGATACGCTATAGAACCCTGAAACTAAGATAATTGAATCTTTACAGTTGTTAACTTTACGCTCTTGCCCCCTACAGTGTTGGATGTGTTCAGAACAAAATAAGTTTAGAAGATACTCGTTACAAGTTCTGCTGTTTCTGCCATTAATGGTTGAATAAGCTATGGCACTTGATTTTTTAATTTTCTTTCTTTTGTTATTTATCATTTGTAACCTTATGAAACAAATTGACAAATGTTTGCCTTTAATAGCTTACCAGAGCATAGAAACATAAATTTTTTTATAGGCTTCTTTATTATAATAATTTCTTTTAGAGACTAGAATAGGGTTCCAAGTTACTGTTACTGATAGCCATTCTTGTTCACTGCTCAGGGCCACACACTCAGAGGACAATGAATACACAGAAGACTGTTAAGTCCCCACATTCTGCGTAAACCATCATAAGCTATGAATCTGAACAGGTAAATTATATGCAGTTTCTCTTGAGTCTTCCTAAATTCCCAGCCTTTATTTTATCTTGTGTCAAGAAACTGCAGTCTAGTCATTGTTAATAAAAAAACCTTCCTTCTCTTTCCTTCCACTGTCCTATCTTCCACCTCACTTTCACTGAGATTTGTCTCAGTTTAGTTTTATGAAAAGCAATAAATACATATGCCTCATCTGTCTTCTTTATAGCATTCAATATTGTGTATACATTTAATAACATCTCTTCTTACTCATCTGTCCTCTGGAGTCAGAGGGCTGAAAAGGTTATCTTAGTCTGCCTTTGCGTATGAATTATTTCTGCTTTATTCTATTTCAAGATTAGACAACTGACAACTCTGTAGCATAAGGAAGCCACATCTATTAGCAAATAATGACATGTAAACTTTAGAGTATTGACTACCTATATGTGGGAAAAACCCCCAACATTTACTAGCGGAGACTCCCAATATTAGTGATTGTTCATTAATTACCTAGGCTGGAAATAAGTCCTTTCTATATGGTGAAGGCACTCATTTATCACATAAGTACAATGGAAAAATGCCAAACACGTTTTTTTCAGTCTGTACTCAACACTCTCAGCCTGTCTCTTCATTCTGAAATACTACTACTAAAAAATAAAAGGATTATGAAGGCAACTTCCTGGTATCCAATATAGAAATTTTTAAGCCATATTTTTTTCCAAGTGACTTCTCCAAGGCAATTCATGCATTTGTGTTTCTTGTGTATTGGAGTTTCTTTAGGTTAAGATGGGCCTCTGGCGGCCACCTGGTCGTACCCCTGCTCATAGCAGGGCCACTGTAGACCAGTTTGGTCAGGCTATGTTGTCTAGTCAAGTTTTGAACATCTTAAAGGATGGAGATGCCCCTCTGGGCAACCTCTTGCAGGGTATAACTGGTCTCCTAGTTCAAAATAACTTCAGATTTAGTCATAATTTCATTGTTGCAGCTTGTGTCCCTTTTCTCCTGTCCTTTCACTGTGCACATCTGAGAAGAGCATGGGTCTGTCTTCTCTGCCATTTAGGTGGCTGAATACAGCAAATGTGGCACCAAGTGGCTGAGCACACATGGATGGGGCAGTATCACACAGCCCTGATCAGAAGTTTCTAAAAGATTCCCAAGCAGCTGAAAGCAGCTGAAGAGACTGAAACATGCACATAGTTGGGAAGCCCCAGTCTAGATGTGTAGAAGAAAACTCGTCATCTTACAAATATCACCAGTGTGTCACATATTCAACATAGACAGGGAAGCAGAAAGTCATGAAGTTATATAAAGGACTAAAATTCCCCCTAAAGAGACTGAACAGAGAAGCTCTTTCAGAACCAAGCCTTAATACTTTATTATCTAGCAAATGGCTAGAAAAATAAATCAGAATTTTTCTGCTAGTTCTAAATGAGTGACATTTCTCTTCATGTGACTGTCTGGACACAGCTTAATCTTTTCAGTGGGTGGTTCTCACTCTTAACCCTGTGAACTGGCAGTGAGCTTCTTGCCCTCTATGTGGCATAAGTTCCTTCATTTGCATTCCTGTTCCAATAAAACCTGTTAAATTTTACTTTTGCCCATTCTGTAAAGACATTGCCCGTGGAAACTAGGAAAGACAGTAAGTAGTTCTTAAATAATAAAAAACTAGCTCTTTAGTTTTGTGGCATCATTCTTGACAATTTGTAGACAAATGAGAACTAGAATGAAAATTTCATTTTCTTGATTGCTTACAAGCTAATTACAATGCAATAGTATTGGGATGTTAAAACTATAGGAACATAATTTATGCGTTATACAATAAGCTGGCTTCTTATGCTTCACTTTTGAATTGAATAACCTCACAGTTAATAGGATTACACATTATTCCAAGAACAAGAACAGGCTATTCTTACAGAAGTGAGCAAGCCAGGAAAAGGTATGCATCACTGCCCTCTTTTTCTGCTCTGTCATCATGTCATGCTGCACAACTGCAGTACTTACAAACGTGGCCCCTCACCCACAGTTGTTTTCTTTTGTGTCAGTAATACTGGGAAGCAAACTCACCTGTGACATGAAAAAATAAATGGTCAGCCAAAACGTGTCTCTGAGTGATTAATGTTCCCAGCCAGTTCGAGATGTAAGTGTCTTCTGTTTGAACTGCTACTTGATGTAGGACACAGAAATTTCAACCTCAGGTTTGGTCTGTTTTTCACATAGTTAGGAGTAATACCACTATCCTACAGCTGTGCTTGTTCTGGAGCACTTTCCAGGGAACTTCTCTGGACAGAAACACATAGAAAGCATGCTTGAGCTGGCTATCATATCACTTAAAAAAAAAAAGCCTGTCTTAGTTTCCTCCTGTGGCTCAAGTCTCATGCCATTGTCCTTGAAACTTAATGTCATGAGCAGTAAATCTGTTACTTTAATATTTTCAGTTCATACCATTTGGGTTGGGGAATAAAAAAACAAAACTATTTAATGTAAGGACCATTGGCAACCATCTGGCAGTGATAAAGGTTGCTGCAAATACAATATGGCAGGGTAAGTTTTCTTTGTATGTATTCTAGGTGCAGGAAGAGAGTTTAGGGATTCCTCTGATTCTGTCTTGGGAGGTAAGCCTGTCCCTGACTACAGCTTTGGCTGGAAAAGGTAGCTTAGGATAGCTGGGAGTGTTCTTTCTCATGCACTATTATTTTAAAATTAAAAAAAAAAAAAGAAAAAAAACCCCAGAAGACAAAATGTTTAAAAGTGTGTGAAGCCACATTATCACATTATTATTAACTTTTACTTTTTGTAAGTCTTTTACGGGTAGCTCATGTGCTTTGGGCATGGGAGAAAGGAATGTTTGCGTTCTTTCCATGACCGGAAAAAAATGCTTCCAGAGACTCAGTCTGCTCCTATGGAGCCGTACTCAATACTGCAGATGTTCTCCTTCATTAGTGTCCTTTGTTACTCTGTCTTGAGGAGTTATTACAGGGATCTTTGTTTTAGTCCAGTCAATCAAGCTGTGCTCTGACTTTGGGTCAGATTAAAAGGTTACAGTTTTGGGTGCCTACATCAGGTTTATCATGGGCCACTGCTGATTTTCACCTGTCATGGATAACATCCAGAGTGACAGCACTGTGCCCAGTTTTCCAGTCTTTTTCTCTTGCTTCTTTGCCAGAAGTGGGCTGACATCACTAGCAGTCCTATTTCGGTCTCCTTAGCCTCCTCCCCATTTAGTTGTGTGATTGAATCATAACCCATTACACCGCTTATGTTTAACAAAGCAGCTGACTCCCTTATTTGTTTTCCCTGATTTCTTTAGGCTTCGATTGTGCCTACGGCAAAGCAGTAGGACAAAAACTCTCAGAAAATCTTCCTTTGCATCAAAGATTGATGTGAGCACATTTTTTACCCTTTCGGTTCTCTCTCTCTGCTTCTTCCTGCTTTCCTAACCTGACTCTAGCATTGTTGGCCCTGCCCAACAGGTTAGCGGAGATGTAGCTCCCTGTGTAGCCGCCCTTTAACTTTCTTGTGATAAGTGACACTGAGAAAAACGTTATTTAGTTTCTTCCACTTTTTTGTTGCCCACTAACTGTGCAAAAGATGCAGACCAAAGATTTGCTATCTTTTTGCTCTATTTTGCTGTCCTGGGACCATTTCTAAACTTGCATCTTAAAACACTGTTCTTCAGAGAGTTCTCTTCCTGACACCTGAAACATACTCAGGTGTCCATCAAGAGCACTTCCCTGGGTGGCATGTAAAAGCAGCAGCCACCGTTTCCGAACATTCTGCTTTAAACCTACTGCCTGGTTATTCCTCATACGAACCATTGAACTGCATTTATTTCAAACAAATGTATCAGCAGAGGTATTTAGTGTTTGCTTGATATTCTTCACTTTAGAAACAGACATGGGAAAGTACCTTCCTCGGAGTGACATGAGTAGGCATGAATCTCACACAGTAGTCATAAATTATTTGGCTCTATTTCTTAAAATTTGCTGCAGCTATTTATGATTCAGTTCTCTGCTGGAGTGGGGTAGTCACTGTTACTTTCAGACAAATAATTGGCCCTTTGGCCATGTCAAGAACCAGTCATATTTGTTATCACTACTCAAAGGTACAGTTTCATATGCTCAACGTTAAACACAGGTAAATGTACAGAATAGGCTTGCCTTACATTGTAACTGCCATCACACGCTTTCCAAATGTCCATCCACAGGACCCTGTGCTGTAGGGATTCAGTGGGCCACCAACTGCCTTGAGCTTCCCAATACACTGTGCATCCTTCCTGACGGGTTTTCTGTTCACCTGTTGGGGTGATGCTGTTTCATTTCCTTCTGGAATGCAGATTGCTCTCCACGCTAAACACCTCTGTTAATCGCTACTGATTTTTCTCCATCAAAAAGTATGGTAGGCTGAAATACAAGATGAACAAGTCACAGCCAGTAATTAGCAACACAAAGTTTAATCAATTTATGTTGTTCTTTTGCCCTTCCCATTGTCTTAATCCAGCCAGTCTTGGTTCCTGCTTCCTTGCCAGGAAGTGTGACGTGTCTTTTGGCTTTTCTGTATGGTGCAATGCAGATCTATAACAACATACAGAAATATTTTGTAGAGTGATTATGTGTAACCATAAAGAACGGTTGTCTCCAACATTAATAGAGTAGTAGAAATGAGATGTAGTTACTGAAGTGAATAGGCAGAATTGAAGGATTTTTTCCAAAGTATAGATTAAGACAGGCTGTACCTCTACAGAACTTCAAAAGCATGGGCTTTTTATGCTTTGCATAATTGGAAATGGATTTCTGAAGTCATTGTTCATACAGCTTTATATGACAAATGAGATTTGCATATTGATTTAAAGTTAAAAATTATTCTGGCTCTTCAAGACAAATGTTTCCATGTTCAATGATTAGAAAAACAGAGAAAAAATGAGGGCAGGCTAGGAGCTGTGACAGGCATCCACGCCATGCATGCAGCTTATCTGAAAAAACATAGTTGGTCATTTCTATTATAGTAATGATTCATAATACAAAATGGGGGAAACTATTTTGTTCTTTTAAAAACAGTTATATCTAGTTGTATGAAATAAAGTTCATTGTTTACAGAGAACAGGAGATGAAGAAGAAAACAAGCTAAGTCAAATATTACCAGTGACAGATAATAATGTTGTTTTATTTCCTTTTTGAATAAAGAAGAAAAGAGGGAAGGGGGTTGTTTGTTTCATTGATTGATTGAGATAGATTGATTGATTTTAGTGTTTCCTTTATATATGGAAGTGACCTAACCTCATCAGCAATTATTTTCCTTGCTAAGATAAATGAGTTATCATAGTGTCACCCAGATCTTAAATAAAATGTAATCAGTTTTACAAGTAAAATGTGCACTTCGGGAAAGTTTGTTAAGATACTTATTGTTACCTGTGTTTGGATTCCAGGTAGATTCCTCTTAACTAGTAAATTTCACTAAATTTCAGTTACTTACCTTACAAAATCATGAGTAAAACCAATGTAGTTAGATACTCTGATGTGATTTTAACATCATTTGTAGCCCTTAGACTCTGAGTGAAATTTTTAAAGGTGCTAATTTTAAGGCCAACGTCGTGCCCTTTGTCAGTACTGAATGTCAGTTGTATTCACTGGGAGCATCATGAGGCCAATAGAGAGCACATTTGTAAACCCCCTCCCTCCTCTATATACAAACTGAAATCACAGTTTAAGAAAGGGTTCATTGTGGATGATTAGTGGAGAGAAATTATTGTACTGAGAGCGTGCAAAAAGTATACAGGCAAAATGTTTAATGCCACATAAGGAATGGAAAAGTCCCAAATTCATTTGTATCTCAAAGAAACCTTACCCCTAGTTATGTCACAAATAAACATTTTTCTTTCTAAAGCTGGTCTTAAAATGATATTAAATTGACTTGATCAACTACTAAATATCGTCTTTTAAGAATATTCTTCCATGTTCTGTTTTATTTCAGAAAACTTTAAAAAATGCAGTAGCTTTAGAAAAGTGAATGGTCTGAGACGTTTAGCTATATGTGCTATTGTATTTGGACAAAATTGTGTATATTAAGGATTCCAACAACAGCTCAAAAAACCTTTCCTGGAGCAGTTTTTTCTTACACCATGTTCCACAATTCACCTAAGACTATGCATGTGATAGAGTTGCAGCCCTAAACTGGTAGTGACAGCTTTCATGTGCTGTACCTTTGTTTTTCCTGTTGATTTTGCAAATGTTTAAAAAAAAAAAGAAGAAAAATCTGTAGAACTTCTGGCATAAATTACTGCTAAGCGTCTAGGTGATAAAAGCCTTCTCCCACGCCTGCCACTCTGAGCAACACTATTGTCAGGAAAATGTATGCATCTTTTTCCAGTAAGAATAAAGACTGTGGTAACATTACTATTTAGACAAGGCACTGAGCTGATGACTGTGAGATGCATTAATGGATGTGTCACTGTTTTAACAGAGCACATCTAATGGATTGTTTTTACATGACATGTCATTGTACTTGTTTATTTATTTTATAGGATATTTTAAACATCAAATCGCATGGAACAAAATAGAACTCTCCTGTGACCTCCTCTCTTCAAGGGCTTGTGTTCACGAGAACCCAGCCAGTTGCATAAACCACCGAAGGAAAATGAACCTACCTAACAGCCTCCACTTTCTGTACTTTCTGCCTACCACACGCCTTGTCATCTTATTAGCAGCTTTTACAACTGCTGAGGATGTGACTAATAGCACTTTCAACCGTACTGACACGAACATGGGATCTGTGCCTGTGGTGGTCTCCCGCATCGACCATATTGTAGTTAAGGAGGGGAGTAGTGCCTTGATTGACTGCAATGTCCAAGGTAGTCCTAGTCCATATTACAGGTGGTACAATTCCAATGGCCGCCTGCTCCAAGAAGGAGACAGTAAAGGTAAGATCTTAGTGTTCTCACTGGTGTAGCCTCTCCAGAGATACTTCTGATTTCAGCAAGCTGACCAATAACCTGAATTTAATGACCTAACTATGGTGTTTTTCTGTGTGAAAATGTATGAAAGCCCAGTGGCAGCCATAAATTTGTTGTGCACACCTTGGAAGAAAATAATGTTTTTATAATGTTTTATTGCAACACATAGCAAGAAGCTGAAGCACTTAACAGAAGGTGTAGACAGGCTTCTTTTCATTGTGGGACTTGGGGTTTGATCCTGTTTCCTATTCTGTCCTCTTTTGTTCTTCTCTGGCACCATAAAAAGACTAAAAAGCTATTTTCCAACTCAAGGGAGGATTCTTTTGACAGGTGGGAATAGTTTGTTGACATGAATGCAGCATGGTTAACTCCCTGATATACCTCCTCTCTTTATGCGTAGTGCCATGGGAGTGTGAAAAACAGGAGATGCCCTGAATGACCAGCAGAAGACCCTATATAGGGCAGCAGTCAGAAGGACAAGCCAAGTTTGAGCCTTCCTGGCTTTAGTTAAGACTCTTGAGTTGCATTTGCCAGAGACCTTAATTACATGAGCTTGTTTTCCTTAAATGGAACATTTTGATGCTAATCCTAGTTATACTTCTAGGGAACATTTTGGGGGGATGGAAGGTGTTTTGCTCATGTAATCCTTCCATACTGACTGCTTTGTTCACAGCATGAGCAACGAAACTCTTAGTTATTTAGACTAAATGCAAGATAGCTTGCCTAACTGATAGCTGACCTGAGGGAGAACTCTGCTATGACAGGAGTAATGATTGACCCAGCTAGATGTGTGACAACATAGTGTCTCTGTCAAAGCTTACTGAATAACTGATTATATTTTACATTACAGTATTTTACCATTTTCTAAGTAAAGCTAGAGAAAGGAACTACTTGAGCTAGTAAGAGTACTACAGATATCATTTGTGCAGTAATGGCAACATGCTGTTAGTGCATTGAAGTGTTTTGCTGAGGCTCACTAACAGAAATTTTCCCTTTAGTTAGGCATCTGACTTTAGGTCTTTGAATAGTCAACTGTGAGAGGTAAGTACCTACTAACAAAAAATGCTCAGGTAGGTGAGCAAAAACTTTGACTAAATGAGTAAAAATTGGGGATGTATTAGGACAATGTCACTTCAACTTTGACTTTCAGCAGTGTGCTTCCTCCTTAAAGAAACCGACTGCCTTGCCATAAGAAATGTTTCCTGGCAAAAGACCTTTCTTTACTATGTATATAGTTACCTTGAGTGTGGCATTGGAACTGTTATCAAAACTCAGTAATGATACATTTTCTAATCATCGTTTTGTCATTAGGCTTCTGCCATCTGACAGGATCCATTGGCACAGACCCAATCACTGAGTCACAGTTCAATGCCGTTACGTCATTGATAACAGCTGGAGCCAGGATCCAACCTGCCATCAGCAAGGCGGGTTGTCATTTTACAATTAATAAAGACTTATCTTGCCAACATTGCAATTCAAAGAAATACTGAGCAGCCAGTACTCCATATTTTTTCTTATTCTAGAGGTGGAGAACGAAGTGTCACCTGCTACACATGCCAGCATTTCCTCTTTAAGAGAGTTTTCCTCAAAATTTGCCGATTAGGGTGTTTTTTTTTTAATTTGAGAGTCTGCTTTAGACCAAGCTTTTTATTTATTCTGTATTTTTCATTTCAGACAAAATGATCCAGCTGTTTTCAAGAATTGAGCTAGGGCAAAAAAAATAGTGTTTCAGCTAAGTTAAAAATTCTAAGTAAGCGAATAAAAAGATGTAATTAACAACTGTCCATACAGGAATTGAGGCAGAGATCTTGTGGGAGTACTTTCTACATAGACTTCTACTGAAGATAAAGTAAAAAAACAATTTGGATAAGCCATGCTTAATTAGAAAAACTTTCAAAATGGTAAAAGCTCATAACTCCTCTGAATTAAAGGCTTTTTTGACTACTGAGTTTCAGAATTGCACACAGATTCTTTTTTGAAAGAAATAAAGTAAAAAAATAATCATTCTAACAATAAAAGACCTTCCATGAAACGGATAAAATAAATGTAGAAGTAAGGTATACACCAGCCTGTGGCAGGACTGCAATCTTTGCCTTGTGATTTACTTGCATTGCAAAGGGGATTTCTGCTGGTGTAGTCCTCTAATCACAAACTGGGTGTCTTTGCTCAGCTGCCTTAATAGTCTCAAATTGCAGCTGGTTAGATTAGGTTTAAGGAAAAACAACTTTCTGGTAGTAAAGATAGGTAAACGCCTGAAAGTCCTTGCTGTGGAAGGAATTATTTTGAATTGAATTTATTAAAATTCCATTTTTACATTCAACAGACACCTGTCAGGAGTGGCTTGGGATTGTGTTACAGAGACTGAAAAGAGTTGAGCCTGCCTCTGAGCAGCAATATCGTATTAGATGATCTTGGTGGCTTACATCAGCCTATGTCATTGTGTTACAAGAAAATCTTCTGTATGGCGTCTCCCTTTATGAAGTGTTCAGAAGGCACAGAGGCACTCCTACACTCTTTGCCTGTTCTCTCCACCATCTGAACACTTCCAGGCGTGGGTTTACATGAAGGAAAGAATTGACACTAGGCTTTCCTATTGGAGTTGAATCATGTTTTTTATAGGAAAGTTGTAATTTAATAAGTCGTATCACACTGAAAGAAGTACAAATATACATGCTCAGCTCTTAAATGGTAGTGATATTTGAATAAAAACGAAGCTCACGTGGAGAACTAAAACAAAATCTGATTTTTTATCAATATATAATGGCAAACAATAACTAGCTGAATCTTAAATCACTTTAGCAGGGATAGGAGCGCTGTTTCAAACTCAATTTAATAGCTAAAAGCTGTGCCAGGTTAAAAGGATATGAAATGTACATGTAAGTTGCATGTACCAACCAAAGATACCAGTTATATTACACCAATGGACATTACTTTTAAAAGTAGAAGTGGTTCCATCATGTTGCGTGCAAGTTCATACTGGCAAAGAAGTTGTTCATGGCTCTTCTCTTTCCCATCCATCTCACACTTCCTGTCCTATTTCCCTTTTTTTTTAAATCATACTTCGAAATTAGATTCTGAACATCGCAGAGAGCAGGCAGTGTAGCATATGAAGTCTGAAATTTTAGGGTTTTAAAGTTCACATTAACAGAATTATATGAGACTGTAACAAAACACCAAAAATAATGCAATTGTAAGAAAATGCATTGTCAGAGAGCAAAATAAGAAGGGCTTTGTAGGTTTTTCTGCCTCACAATCCCATTGTTACTGTTCTTTGAGGAAGTATGGCATGTATTTGGGGAGGCTCTCTGGGGTAAGTCGTTACATCTTTTTATCTAAACTGACAATAAGATGGTGATAGATGTCAGGCATGTTAACTAATTTTTCTGTGAGGCTCATACAGGGCATGATCCAGTTATTCACAGTTGATGTCAGGGATCTGATAATAACACAGTTAGGATCTCAGGAACATACAGGCCTTGGTGATGGTAAATTCTTTGTCTTCTTTCGAACATTATTTCCTTCTTCCAAAACCTGAAGCCAGTTTGACCAAGCTGATATTTGACTATGCTGACCATGTGAACAAAATACTTCTAAGTTATTCTGTCTCCTCTTCGGCAGGAAAATGGTGGTTTCTTGACAACGGGCTACTAAACATTACCAGAGTGTCTTTTGAAGACAGAGGTAAATACACGTGTGTTGCATCTAATACGTATGGCAGCGTTAACAATACTGTGACCCTGAGGGTTGTTTTTACCTCTGGAGATATGGGAATTTATTACATGATTGTCTGCCTTGTAGCTTTTACCATTGTTATGATACTAAACATTACTCGGTTATGTATGATGAGCAGTCATCTGAAGAAAACAGAGAAGGCAATCAATGAATTCTTCAGAACAGAAGGGGCAGAGAAACTCCAGAAAGCCTTTGAGATTGCGAAGCGTATCCCAATTATCACTTCAGCCAAAACACTTGAGCTTGCCAAAGTAACCCAGTTCAAGACCATGGAATTTGCACGTTACATTGAAGAGCTTGCTCGGAGTGTACCTTTGCCACCTCTCATCATGAACTGCAGGACTATAATGGAAGAAATTATGGAGGTTGTTGGTCTGGAGGATCAAGGACAGAATTTCGTACGGCAGACAGCAGAAGGCCAGGAAACCACTGAAACAGATGAACTGTATATGATCCCGAATGCTTTGAAGCGCAGTGACTCTCCCACAGCTGACTCTGATGCATCATCACTGCACGAGCCACCTCAACAGATTGCAATAAAAGTGTCAGTTCATCCATTGTCTAAAAAGGACTGCGTGGATGGTCACTCACAAGAAGGCATGCAGTTGGACACCACGGAAGAAGACACTCCTCAAACACCAGCACTTCCTGCAGAGGCCCCTCCTGAGCCTTCTCCTGAACTCAGTTCTGATGACACAGCATTGGCAAATGACAAAAATACATGCGTTATATATGAAAGCCATGTATGATAGTTACTCCTGAATCTATGCATAGCAGGAAAATCAGGTGGAGCTCTTTTAAAAATACATATTGTACTTGCCGCTAAGCCTTACCTGGAGACTATCATAGCAAAAGCATGTATGTGGGTTATTTGGCACTTTCTTCTCAGTTTGACTTTAGTTTACCACAATGTATGGCAGAGTAATTGCTATTACATTAATATTAATTGCTCTTTTTGATTAGGAGTATTTCCAAGAAACATTTACCTCAGCATTTTCTAGGTTGGAGTCACCTGTAGTGGCCTCTTGGAAGTCATTGGTAGGCTTTGATGTAGGACACTTGAACTTACTAAGCATAAAACTGGTTTTCATTTTCCTCCTTCACTCTTGTTATTTCCATCTATTGCATTTTTGCAAATATTATTGTGCGAGTTTGAAATATTGCCCAAGAGGCAGCACTCCAGTAGCCAAATAAAATTCTAATAGATCCCATTTACAAAGTCTGTTTGCTCAGCTGCATTGTGATTTAGAGGGCTATTAAAGAAAGTTAAAATGTTTCCATTTCATTTGAGGCCACACTGCTTAGACCCAAGGGAAACAGTTTTCCCTTTTCCATGCAATGAAGATGCCAACATTTGGGTTTTTTTTTTCACATCAAGAAACAACTTTGAGATGTATTTTACAGATAGCAAAGCCCATATATATCTTATAGAAAGTTGCAGTTACAACAGTTCTGCAGTTTTTATGGCATATATTTGACTATTTTTTACTTTGCCAGAAGTTTATATGGAAAACAACTGCAAATATGCAAGATTTGTTTTGTATCAGCTTGGTGGTAATAAGTATGCACTACCTTACCAGAGGTATGCAGGTTCCTTAACAGTCCTGCAAATGTCAGTAATCAGCTGATGACAATGCTGACAGGGCAAAGACCCTTTTATTGGGATTCTCAATTTTGTGCAGATTGGTATTCTGCAGATCAAGCCTAAATTCATCCATAAGCATAAGTTTGAGAATGTTTTATCCAAACAAATAAAAAATAATAATCAAATGTCCTGTGAAATTACAGTGACGATCACACAAAGTGTTTACTGTGTTATAATTACTTTGGTATTTTAAGAACCTCCTACTTGTGTAGGTTATTTACTGTTGGAGTACATGTGGCTCTACCCCAGTGAAGCTTTAATAATCACAGGGATTGTGGCATGAAACATTTGTGCTGGAAAATGCCAGGAGTGGAAGGGAAGTGATAATTTCTATTGCAAACAGACAATAAAAAGGTCCTTCTCTGGAGTGAGTCTGGAAAGAAAGCACTTACAAGGAGGAGGTTGCATAGGATTAATAGCATATTTCTTAATTTTTTGACACACATTTAATTTGGAACTAATGAACAAACTATGACCTTATAATTTTTAAGGAGGACTTATGTGTAAGTATAGATACTCAAAATAAATTTGGAATCTAGTATATTGCAGAAAACAAAGTCACTTGAGTCTGTGGGGAGATGATGCTTGAATGACTGTCTGGATGTTTTATTGAAGTAGCTACATCTGGATAAGGTGTCCTTTGGAGACAATCAGCTATATTAACTGACAAGTAATTGAGACCCAACAAAGTCAATGTTGCAGCTGTCTAAAAAATATTGATAAGGAACTTAAAAGCCTGTGATTCTATGAACTGAGGTTTTATGTGAACTTCCTCTCGTTAAAGTGCAGAGCTTCACTAGCAATGTAATACAAGAACACCTCGTGTCTTAATAGATGGGGCTCCATATTTACCTTTCTATGGTTATTTAAAAAAAAACACATTTAATAACAGACTTCAGATTTTGCAACCAACTTGAGAAAATTACAGCATTTAGTTGCCTGACATCTGTGCTCACTACAGTGGCAGGTATCTATACAAAATGCATCTTGCACATGCCCAAAAGGAAACATGCAAGGGCAAAGTCCCTTTAGGAATGTGGCTGGAAATATTTTAGTTCCGTGAAGCAATATAAAACACAGGGTAGGTTAAGAGAATACCGTAGAGAACCTCACTTCTGACCAATGTGATTGAAAATACTACCGATGCAAACTGTTAACTACTTGTCTGGGTCCAAAGTACATTTCTGTTTAGTGTTCACATCGGTTTTTCAAGTGACTTAATTTGCCTCTGGTATGAAAAAGGAGGAAGGCAGAAACAAAAGCAGGAACTTGCACTAAATTCTTTTCATTCGCTTTAACCTCCTGAAGAGAGGCATCTTGACAGTGCTCGTGCATTCTAAAGTGACCTACTTGGTGACCAACAAAGATTGCACAACAAATAAGCAAGGGTGTTCTATGTGAAAGCATAAAAACCCTTTAAATTTACACTTTAATTTTTTTTTTTACAAAAAGGTTTCAAAATTATTTATTAAATGACAGTATTTTAATTGCTTTTTAATTATTAACTTTTTACAGTGGAGACCAAACTCCTTTATGTATTCGTATGATGATTGGTACCAGGCAGTTCTGATCCTGACTGCTGCCTTCAGGCTGTCCTCCAACCTGTTTGTTATTTATTTATTGAGAAACATTCGACAGCAAACAATCTCCATGGTTTTTTTCAGTATCTCTGTAAATCTCCTTGAAGATACAGGTTATGTTTCTTTCCAAAGGTTGCCCACAAAGAGCATGTATTTGAAGTAAACAGAAACATACATTGCAAACCATATGTGAACAAGTTATTTGGATTAGATGCACATAGTAGGTGTAGTGCCAAATTCCTGTTGTTGCAAGGTCAAAGGGAGCCTTGTGATGCTGGAGCTGGACTCACTCAGAGCTGAGAGTTCACAGGTAGGACTGGTCCATCCAGTCCACGATAAATGGACATTTAGCTTTGTGGTATTAACAGAATAAAAACAGAAGAGCACTGTATCTGAAGAAAATACAGATTGTAATGGTTCTGGTTTATGTGTTTTTTCTGTTTTCATGTATGCTGCTTGGTATTTTTATGCATCCATTATGTAACACTTGTAAGCATAAAGCTTTTTACATGCTTTCAGGCACTTCCTTTGAGGGAGTAGATGGGAAGGAAGATCCAAACCTGTCTTTCCTGTTCCAGACTTTCTGGCTGTGCTATTATAAAGTAAACAATTCTGCCTTGCAGTGTTTCTTAGGGAATGGCTATTTTATGGTGCAAGAACACAATTAACAAATATAAAATGAATGGTGGCTCTAAGAATACATTAACATTTGTATCATTATGTATTTTCATGCACCTTAAGCACTTCAGGGACATCAGAGTGATCTGTTCCCCTATGTGGACTATGCATACCTTTTGTTACATTGTTCTATTCATTATATCACCAAACACTAATGGTTCCTAAAACACTCAGAATGTGCAAAAATCCAGTCCAACTGAATTTGCCTTCTAAAAGCATAAGGAACACCAAGCCAGGTTTTGAAAGGAAAAAATAGATTTACAGGATATATTTACACCATTTTATGTTATTTTTTCCAAAACTTTATGAAATGTGACTGGATTTTTGCAGCACAAGAAATCAGTGTTGGATTTGCATCTTACACCTCCTATTCTTTTTGCACTAAATGTAAGACCATATTAATCAGACCACTTGAACATAGTACTCACCATCTACTTACGTAACATTTTATTTTTGAACAGAATTTGTTTACTACTGATCCTCTTTTGTGCTCTGATTTGAGTATGCTTATGATGAAACCTATCCTTACGTCATTTTTTGAGAATGTCATTTAAAAAATTCAAAAGAATTTTTATTCATTTTTATGCAGGTTTATTGGCATTATGTGAGGCATAGCTGTTCAGTCCTGTGCTTAAAAATTACTGTATAGTTATAAGATTTGCAGAATGACACACACAGGCAGATATTGATTTTTCTAAAATCAGTGCCTGTTTTATTCTAATGTACATATTATGTTAGTTCCTTGATTTCCAGTTACCTTTTGACAACAGTACTGTAACATATAACCAGGGCCAGGGCTTTGTGATGTTTGATTTGGTTCAGATCAGCCAATCCTGGAAAGTGTTAGCAGTGTCGAATTTTAAAGTTCTCATGGAATATTTTGGCAGCATGCTATTTTAGAAGTTGGCCTCCTGAATATGCCGTACTTAGTGGGGCAATTGAAAGCTTCTTAGATGCAGAGGAAATGCTTGCACTAAAGTATCTTGTTATATTTCATTTACTATGAAATCCTTTTTGGTTTTACAAGAAATGTAAGACAAATATGAATGTGTTCTTTGAAAAACAGTTACTGTATTTTGATTTAAATTACTGTTATGATTTTATAGTTCACAGCCATAAACCACAAAGAGACCAGTTCATGCTGAAGTGGCAAAATGAAATGTGATCCAGCTTGTAAATTGATCATTGTTTCAATAAAGAATTTGCTCAGAGTATGCTGAGTTTGTACACACTCAACAAGATGATGGTTTCCTAAGAGTATGCCATTGCTCCAATTCAAGTGGAAGTAAGCTATGCCTTTCATTGAACATCCTCTGATATTCCAGAAACTTTGATCAGGAGAAACATTGACCTAGAAAGGAAGCTTTAATAAAGCTCTGAAATGGAGCTGTTGTTGTTATTCCAAATACAGACTAAATTGTTAATCAGTGTTATTAATAGACTGGATTGCTCATGTATGTAGCATCTTCTCTTTGGAAGCATGCCAGCACTTCTCCATGTAATCCAAGGGACTTTTGTACCAGCTGTTTCCTCTCTGAGCCCCGTCATGGAGTCTTTAAAAAGGTCTTGCTGTTGTTTCAGAGTTGGGGCTGACAAAGTAAGTGTCTCTTCTGCCAGAGGCACCCTAGTACCAAGACAAAATAGAAGTGCAGGTTGCTATACCCACCCCCATTGCTTCATCCACCCAAAAAGGATGGGGTGAAGTGGCTTTCCTGTCTCACAGCAACTGGAATATATCCATGCCTAACAGTCTTCAGCAGGACTTAGTTGAAGCAGACACTGAGTACCTGTTGTGGCTCTGCTGGTGCTACACCGCTAGCAGCCAGCGACAGTCACTGGCAGAGACGGAGTGAGGACTTGCCTTTTCACACATGAAAGATTTGCTCTTGCCAGCTGCCTGTTTTAGGCTGAAAAACATAGTAAATAGCAGGAAAACAATAGCTATTTATTTCATGTTTTAACTCTGCTGTTGGAAAGAGTACTCCCAATTTTGAAAACTATTTCCAAGAGCATTTTTATTCAGCAGTTTCAGTTGAGTTAATGGGGCTGAGAGACAGCCACAATTTATCTGCAGATATATGAAGATACATGAAAATAGTGAAGGGGTCACAAACTGATCATAAAAATAGGAAACATCATTAAAATGGTAAGCACATGGCTAGAGCCATAGGTTATTCTCTTGTCTTGCAGCTGGGGCGTTTTGATGCTGTGTCTTTTTCTCATATACAGCACCGCTTCAGGACGCTCCCCTCCAGCACACTGAACTCCTTCAACACCTTTGTTGGAGCATTTTTCAGGAGGGCAGGGTACCACCAAGCAGTTTGCTTCAGTGAGCTAACCTGAATGCTGTGAAACAGGCTCTCCCCAGCCCCAGTGCTTCTTACAGAGAGAAGGTATCTATCCTATGGAGGATGCTGCCTTATATCTACTACAGAGGCTCTCCAAAACTAAAAACTGCTGTTATCTCCCCAGAGACTCTGCTCTCATACTAAGACTGGAGCCAGGGAAAGACAGTGCACAGCTTGACAGGGTATAACTCAGGGTTTGTACATCAGATATTTGCAGTGTTACAACAGCAGCTTCCCACAGGACTGGACATTTTCTAGCCTACAATCCTGCACCAGTGCCTGGAATAACCAACTAAGAGACTTGAGAATTAGTTCCTTTTCAGTTTCCGTTTCTTCCATCTCTTCCTCTCCCCGTGTTACCTTCCTGCACTTTTCTTTGTTCCCACCAGCTCTGCAGTGCTACTTCTCGAATAAGAATAGAGTGAAGTTAGTGGTCGGGGCAAGTGTTTCTGCACCTCTGTTCCAAACTGACCTTTCATAAGTCCCAAAAAGGATTTTTTTTCCCCCAGCTGTACCAGACTCTAATGCTGTGTACTATAGTTAGCTCTGTAGCTTCCAGGCCCAAACTGAGTCACTCTTCCGGTAAAGGTTGACTCATGAATCCATGGTGGCATGTATAAGTCTGTAAATTAGTCGAAGACATTAACATAAACCGAAACTGTTACGAATTTTTTTTTCAAATCAGAATGCATGGCAGCAAACAAATGTGACAGACTTAGGACACCCAAATTATGAAATGAGAAGCTATTTCATACCACAGATGATGGGGCAAGAACAAAAAAAAAAATAACAGCCAGCTTTCTGTAGCACATAGAATATATGTAAAACCTTGCTTGTAACTGAGTAGAAATGCAGCATCAGTATCAAATCAATTTACCGTTCTGTAGCCAGTTTCTATTTTGAGAACAGATTCCCTTAACTGTAACTAGACCTTTCCTATGCTGACAACATGGTAGGCATGGAAATACTACAAAAGTATATCAGAAAGAGCCTTGTCTCCTTCATCTACCATTTTAACAATTATTTTCAGGACTATTTAGCTAGGCACCAAATGCCAGCCACAGACTGCCACCCTTCCTTGCTGTGGATCCACGAAGTTTGGGATCTCCTATTTGAGATGCACAGGCTGATCTTTCTGAAATTTCTCTGTATTCTCTTGCATGGGTTTTGATTATATCACCCAATAAACCACTCATTAATGGCTGAAGCCCTGGCAATTGATACTTAACAGGGAAGCAAAATAAATGCTGCCACCACTTCCCTCTTTCTAAAGCCTCTTATTGCTTCTACCTGAAGATAGACCCTGGTGGACAGATAGCTCCTGCATTGTTTGGATATCCTTTAAGTCCTTCCTGCTGGTGAACATTACCACAGTCAGAAAGCAGGATTCAAAAAAAAAAAAAATCAGCCAGAAAAGAAGCTTCCTTCTAAGGAGACAAGCATGGATCTTGCCTGTTTAAGATGCTTCACTATCCTTCTGTCTAATATGTGCAGAGTAAACAGCCTCAGGAAAACATGTTAAAAAAATAGAAAAAAATTAAGAAGATTTAAATGGAAAGTTTTTTCTCCACACTCTAAATATCCAGAGGGGATTTATCTTCAAAGCATATTAAATTCTAACTCATTTAATCATGTGTTCATATGTTTTTAAACATACTCACATGAAGAAAAAAGAGATTCCTGAAAACAACAAATTTTTCTCCCCTGACCCCAAAGTAAATATGAACAATATGAAAACTATTGCCCAGCCTTTTTTTTCAGGACACCTTTCATCAGGGAAGATATTTCTAGTCCTTTTTATGGTTCTGCTTAGATGATTGCATCTTTCTTAAGGGACTGGTGGAAGTGCATTTCTTTTCTACTGTCTTAGCTCAATATTCTCTACCCTTTCTAATCTCTTCTTTGTGTATAAAAATCAATATTCCACTGAAGATTTATCTTCTTACTTCCTCTCCCCAAGGTAGCATTTCATGTTGATACTTTTTGATTCATTTTGATTTTTTTTATACTTTTGTGGGGTTTTTTTCCAGTTTGATTTTGTTTTGTTTGCCCTAAAATTCCTCACATTTTAAAATAAATCCAGGGTATCCTAATTTGTTTTCAGTTGCCTGTTTTGGGGCAAGATGACTTATACCCTTCTGTATAATTTGACTTTAGTTATGCAGATGTGCAATTAACTACTCTTAGGTTGGTGCTGGATGAACTAATCAATAGGCTGAAACAGGTTTATTTTGTAGAACAGCATCAACAGAATGGGTAAAGCCATAATTCCCAAGATAAAAGTGGTAAAATTGTCTTCAGTTGTATAGGAGTCTATGAATATGTTATGTTCTTCAGTTTGTTCATTTAAAAAAAGTCACATATGATACATCTCTGTCTTAAAATGTTTCTTTTTGCTTAGCCTGCTATTGTGGACAGACTAGCACATTTGCACAGTCCAGCCCCTGCGCTTGTAAATCAGCTATTCATTATCTGGGTTGGTTTATCTTATTCATAGGATAGCTTGCCAAGTTCAGGGGCCACTCTACATTAGGTATTTTTTAAGAGAGTGCAGACAGCTTGGTGACATGTAAATAATATTAATTTCAAAAGCATTTATAAAAGCTTTTTCACATTTTTATAACTGAAATGCTGTGTTTCTATATAGGCTGATATCTACATGTTAATAGTCTTTTTTTTTCTGTATTCTTTTAACTAGAAACTCCATTTTTTCATAAGCGTGCAGTAAAATGACAGTAATCTGCTACTGAATAAAACTGCTTTTTGCAACTACAGTTTCTACATTTCATAATCCCCATGTAATCTCTGCTAAGCACAGAGCTTATTCTTTAATATATAGGCCACAAATAAGGTGAAAGGCTCCAAATCTCTGTTTCAGACTACTAGTTATTTTATTAGAACATATAATAGACCTACCCTGACGCTGTAACTCCTGTTGCAGTTACCAGAAATAGCCCCAGAGCGTCAACCAAATGTTACATGATACAGAACCACTGAGAACTCTGTTCCTACCAATTTCAGAAAAAACTCCAGAGAAAACCCCTCCCTTCTCAGCAGGGAAGCAGAGTCTGGAAGCCTCTGGAGTATTGAACGTTTCATGGGTTTTTTAGAAAAAAAACAAACCCAAACCTAACCAACAACACTTAGGTAATTGTTTGAGATCTTGCTTGATGCAGAAGCTAAAATATCACCAAAGACAGAGCTCACTGCAGCATGGAAGCTCATCTCTCCCAGCAAGTAGTTGTCAGTTGTCAGACAGTAGCTAAAGGCACTTCTCAGTGTAACCTGTGATGCTATTATAAGGAGGCAAATGTTATTTCCTTTCATTTAAACTGACAGTGCCCAGGAGACTGTGGATGGTGTTGCAAGATGCAGTCCTCAAACTGTTCAGGTGATAGCACTGCATCTGTAACTTGAGCCTGTTTCCTGACTAGAGAAGGACATCATCAAAGTCCCATCACTAGTGGGAGCATCACCGTAGTCTCTGTGCTGGTATGGTGGAGTCAGACCCTTCCACGAGATCCCAGTTCCTTCCTTTTGGCTTGATACTGTGACCAAAGTAACCCTCCTCTTTATTTGCTCTAGCAATACCTCACAGTCCTTCAAGGGAGAACAAACATGGCAGCTCCTGAAGACCATGCAAATGCACAGAGGAACGGAAGAGGCGGGCAGGAGTAAGCTGGAGGCAAACTGGGCCAGTGCAATAGAAATGGAATTAAGAGGGCAGTTTCACATTTACTACTAAAAACCACCTCCAGCAAGATCAGCTCCCTGCCCCTACCACCTCTTCTCCAAAGAACTATGTCACTCATCATTAGCTCAGCAGCAACTCCTTGTCCTTCTGCCTAGTGAGGCTCTGCCCAGCTGACTTTTCCTTCTTATTGAGCGGCTACAAGATTGTCTAATCCTAACAGAGATCTGTTCTGGCTGTTCTTGTCCTGTCCCTTCCCATTACTAACTTAAAAGAAGGCATGGGATTTATTGCCAGCACCCAAGTAAGAAGCATCAGAGTCCTAACAGACCAACTATTTTGTTCTAAAGGAGGATGTGCAGAAATGGGGCGCACTAAGACAAATTAATAGATTTAAAGCCTCTGCCTGGTTAAGCTTATTTATCTTCTCATTCTGTAATGGCAGGATGCTGGCCAGATTTAAAAATGTACAGCTTGACTTACTGCTGTGTTTAAAGGAGAGTTGTATATGATTTTTTTAACCTGTGAAAACTGAGCAAAGAAGAGTTCAGAGAACACAGATTCTAGATTTAATCACAGCATTTTCTTCTCACAGTGGTATCAATTGTATTCAGTGTCTTGTTTGCAATTTGCAGAACAAACACAGGATATCCTAGAGAAATCAATATTTTCTCAGTGATGGTTTTTGTGCTCAGCTTGCCTCCAGGTAACAGAATACAAGGTTCTAAGGCCCTGCCAATTAGCAGAATTGATAGCAAATGCTTTTGATCAGGTACCTTGTTTGGAAAGCATTGGGGATTTCCAGTTTGTAAATGAGATCCATTGCCTTTATATTGACTTAGTATATAATGGATTGTAAAAGGCCAATTTTAGTGGAGCAGAACTACACAATCTTTCACAAGTCTGACCTCCTGCTGCACATTTTTTCTTTTCTCTTAAGAGTCTGCTATAATATGTACTAGAAAAATTTAATGCTCTATCCATGCAACTAGAGAGATTGTATTAAAATACATAATCAGAAAAAAATTCTTTCTTCATATTTCTTCTTTCAAATGCTCTCATCAGTAACTCCATCATTTGCACTGTGTTGTAGCCACAAATACTGAGACAGATGCTGGTAACATTTCCGCCCACTTTAGCCTAGACCTCACCACTTCATTAGAGTGCTGAGAATTTGCTGGCTTTGGAGAGGCCAAAGCATGTATTCTCAAGGGACTGAAAGGAAAATGTTCCACAAATGCCAAGCTAGAACTTGGCACTGTGGTCAGTCAGCAGATGAATGGCACTGTACATAATAAACAAGCAGAGAGAGGGAGCTTAAATTCTAAATACCCTCTTGAGACAAGACAGAAAACAATTCTCAGGAACAGTGAAGAAGCTGTCAGAAAACTAAGATCATATTGATTTTTGTGATGAACGACTTATGATTATGTTCGATTCCTTGGAAAAGGAATTGAAGATTCTGCAGTACAAAGCACTGAATTCTCTAATATCATGTGAGGTTTAATTTACACTCATTAGATAAAGCACAGTGTCACATTTGCTAGATCTGTTGGACTCAAATATTTTTACACATTAATCCAATCATCTTCCTGTTTCATTACATCTTTAGGTGACATTAATGTATCATCAATTAATAAATCATTTTTCTATTTCCATGTGTATCTGTGCAGAGCAAAATACGGTTTAGAATAGCTATTAAATTTCCATTCAAACAAATGATCTGCTTAAAATTAGACTGATCAAACTGCAATTTTATTTCTAAACTTCTTGTATTTTTATTATGCAACACACAAATATTAAAAATAAGAAAATGTATGGCACAGAGTTTAGGCTGCCAACTGGCTACCTGAAAAAAAGTGCAGATTAAGCAAGGTAGCAGGATCCTGATCCAGCAGATGAACAAGCAGTATTCTGCCTTCTGCACATTAACACCATTCAGATTTGAAGGGAATCTGTTGTGATCTATATGCACTTCAGTTCTACACTGTGCAGCACGGAGGATATTCACCAGTCTGTTACCATACCCTTGGTATCTTTCACAGTCACCCTCCATTACAAATTCAGGATTTCATAGGGTACTCATATAAAAGTTTTCAAAAACTTATTCTGCATTTTAAGAGACCAAAATATAGACTGTTTTTAACCCAGTAAGGGCTTTGGTAAACATCCACTCTTATTCTCTTAAAGTACAACCAAAGATTACCAGAAGGTGTGAAATGAAACTTCAAGTTCACCAAATAAGCATCTTCACTTTTAAATACTAGTGCTGAACCACCCCTGTGCAAAGTCTTCTCGTTCCCGGTTCTTTCACAGCTTTCCTTTAGATTTTTTCTAACTTGTGGGCCTGAACTACACCCTCTACCAGAAGAATGAGTCTAAGATTGTTTTCTTCTTTTTTTCTTGTGCTTACTTGCTGCTTGAAATAAATCCAGTTGTGCAGTTAGGCCCAGATCCAGAAAAATACATAAGCACGTGATTTGTGTATATGAATAGTACCATTGTGAAGGGTGCGGGCTCTTTCCCAATATTTGCCATCAGTCTTTTCTGTGCTTTTGCTTGTTTGTTCCCCATTACTGCATGTGGCCTGTTTATTTCAAGATTTTCATGTAAATTCAGATAAGGTACAGCCTACGTATACGATCATTCCCCAGGACCAAGAGGGGAGGGCTCACTGAAGAACTGAGACATGTAACTCACATAACTGTATTTAAAATGAGATGTCAGAAAGTTCTCAGCAATGGTTTTCATCTCAACCAATTAACATGTATCAGACCAACTGTTGGCTAGCTTGCTTGTTCACCTTCAACTTTAGCTTTACATCCTGGCTACATCCTGGTAGCTCATTTAGTTAAGGAACTGTCACTGCAGAATAAGTAGTGAAGGTTTATGAATTACAATACAGTTGGGAAGATAAACACTAAATACTCCAAAACTAAGCTACTTAAAATGAATGCTGTGGATCCTATGATATTTTGAACATATCAATATTATTTCACCTATGAGCAGTACTGTATATTTAGAGGAGAGATATCAATGTTTCAGACAGTCCCATAAGCAAAATAAACATTTGGAGATAGGTATTAACTGAGACGCATCATTAACATGAATTCTCTGAAAACAACTTCATATGATCAAGTCATTTTTATTATCGTACTTTAAGCCTAGGAATTCCTGTTGGAGAACCCCATATATTAACCAGACACTTAAAAGTGTTGTTGGGGTATTTATTCTAAAATGCCAGATCTCCTTGCAGATGTGTTCGACATGGTGCAACTTCACACTGAGTGATTTGAGTTCTGTTGTCAGTATTGCAGAAATACCGATGCTGGTCAAAACTCTTCATCATTAACTTTCATAAACTCTAATGGGAGTTAACAACATGTCTCAGGGAGCTGTTCAAAATCTTGCAGGGTCAAAGCCCTGATAAATCTATTTCATAGAAGGTATCTCAGCTTTCTGAGATTAAAATCAGAAGTTTCACAGTTGAAAGAGCAATTTTTAAAAAAATCTATATTGAATTTGTGGCATGTAATACATGCAACATCATCAGTCTGGTTCTCAGACAAAGGGATAATTGTTTTAGTGAGAAGTTTTGCCTCAGGAGCGGGTACAGGGTCAAGGACAGAAGTTGATCTTACTCTAAAAGTACATTCAATGCTGTTGTGCTAGTAAAATTAATTTCTAATTACTCAGATCCTGACGAAGCAAAAATCCCTTTTAATCAGTATTCTTGGGGTGCTTTAAAAACAGACTATAAGCTTTTGTGTTGACATTCATCCTAATTGAATTTTAAATCAGCCAATGCTATAGTGCTGACAACTTACTAAATGTTTCCAGGCAACAGAAAGAAAATAGCAAAAAGTAAACAATTCAAATATGCTAAAGAAGAACAGACCGATACAAATATAAAACCTACTCCTGTATGGAGTGCCTTGATTCTAAGCAACATTTACTCCTTTTATGTTTCATGACTAAAGAAGTAGTACAGAGTTTCACAAAACAGGGGACAGTGTTTTTCAGAATTTTTTAGCTATGTTATTTTCAAAAAAGATCCTTTTGTTCCTTTTCAACACTTCAGCAGACAATTGCTTCCAATTTGAATTAACCCATTAAACCCACCACAGTTTCTCCAAAGATTTCATGAAGTCACTGGGGCAGACTCTGAAAGTCTCACTGTGCTGTACCTACCTCTGTCATGTGTTGAGGGTTGAGTGTTTCCCTATAACCCCTCTTGTGTGGCCTGCACACAAGAGCATGGAGTCTATGTTTTGTGCCCTGTGTTTCTTACATTTTTTAGTGCTCCAGCAAACTAAAGGTTCTGAAATTGCAGTTTGTGCCAGCAGTTGCTGACTTTAATACACTCCCCTTGGGCCAGACAGAGTCCAAGAGTGCTCTGCAGTATTATTCTGATTGTCAGTGAGCTCTGCCATCAGCAATAACCCATCACCAGACAACCCTTCATCCTCTCTATACTCCAGTAACCCATGCTCTCCACCTGGATGGGACAACTGCTGCAGAACACATAGGCACTTGCTCCAATGCCTCAGATGCCCTGGTTTGTTCTTGTGATGGCTTTAGGGGCTCTGCATTTCTGAGTGTGGAATGTCTTCTTATTAACCAGCTACTTCAAAATCACTCTTACAAAACAAGTTAAAGACACACATTGGAGCACTTTTCTCCCTATGCCTCTTTCATGGTTCAGTTGAATAGTTGCAGATTTTCCTGACAAAATGTTCCCTCTTTCAGTGATGCACACATCTCAAGCAACTATCCTTAAAGACTGTCATGTGCTAGAGAATAACAACCTCTATAAACCACCTACCATTTATAATCTTGCTATGGATGATAAAATATTTTTTTTTCCTCCTTATCCACTATGTCTGCTGACCACTTCCGCTTTGTTAAAATAAGCAGTTTCACTCTCTTGGAGTTGAAAAATACCCCTCTTCTAGACAAGATCCTATGCTTGACTGGCTAATTAACACTTGTGCTGTGTTTTTGTGGTAAGCTTTTGATGGGGGGCAGGGGCTACAGAGCTGATTTCTATGAGAAGCTATAAGAAGCTTTCCCTTTTTTTGCCTTTTTGCTTTCCAATTTTTTTTTTAAATCTAAACAAAAACTCTGTGGCACAAAACTTGCTTCAGAGAAATTGTTCAAAAAGTATCTGTATATCCAAGTTCTATTAAAAATTTCAGTAAAAGATACCCACTACAATGCAACTAGGAACTCTCACTAATTTACCACATTCCTGAGAGCAGAAAAAGTGATTGAATTTTAATTACATCAGGAAATATGAATTCAGCATACAATAGGAACAAGATGCTGATCCCTGATGTTAGCTTGGTGACTCAGGCACCATGGCAGGATTTCCTTCCCTCTAAAAATTCTTTAATTGGAGTGGACGAAGAGGCATCTGTTCCCTCTCCTTTGGACTCAGTACAGCCCTCTATGGAACGACAAACTGTTTTGGGAAACAGACAATGGAAAATCTTTTTGACAAAGTACAAAAGGCCAACAAAGAGTGGAGCCAAATCAATTCCTGACATCGCTGACACATTTCAGTGGCGCCATGGCAGAGATTATTATAGCCTACATGCTAGATGCTCTGCTACAAATGAACAGCGCTAGAGTAACTTTGCAGACCTGATTCACAGAGACAGCTAGCAGGTAGGACATCTGGCTGCCAGGTAATGTTACCTTTCTTCTAGGAAAATGTGGCTTTGAGCCTTGGTACCTCTTTCCCTGGCCCTACAAAAAATCTGGATGCCTGTCTAAGAAATAGAATTATATTGCTGTAGCCACATTGCAATATTGTTGTTTCTGGAAAGGCAGGAAAGGTGCTCAAAGACAGCTTCAATTGTGTGTCCCCGGGTACCCCTGCATGTCCACAAAGTGTAGGACAGGGTAGAGAGCAGGACAGGCATCTTAGAAAGCAGTAAGGCGCTCTGAAACAATCCGAACATACATTTAGTGTCTGCTTATTAGAAATTTGTATTAAAGGTACAAGGTCTTTTAACTTTCACACATATTTACCTCCAGCGATGAACTAACTAAAGCTAAGGGGGAAAAGCACGCAGACACTGTCCCCCCTCCCATATATACAACCACAGCAGAGAGGATAGTTCTGAGGTTGACACATACCTGCTGTAAGAGCTGCCTTCCATTACCTACAACACCCTGCAGTCCTGACCTTCCTAGAAACTGATGCAGAGCCAACTTATGAGCTCAGGAATCACTGAATTGTTATTTTGCCAAGGAGTCTGAAGCATTTTAAGGGGAAGTAAAATTCCACTGTTTTTTCAAGTTCAGAAAAGTCAAGAATTCACACATATGCATTATGAGGCCTCAGACAGAGACTACGAAATCATGTCCCTGAAATGATCAGAGGTGTCTGCATTAAAGACACTTTGTAGCTTAATCTACTAAAATATGGAAATGTATGCATTTCAAAGAACTCTTGCCTCAAAAAAGGGGGTTGGGGTGGTGGTGTGAGTCTTGTGCAACACATTTACAGACCGATTTGCACCAGATCAGTTTTGTTCTGAAGTTAGCAATACTGTCTGAAAACAGTACTAAAATTATTTCAGTAAGAAATTACATAGTACTCTCCTAAATTTACTGGAAGTTGCTATAACCATAAAGTACAGCAGAAATATACACAATATTGAAAGTTCTGAAGCTGTAATCCTAAGGATAAATCTTTCTGCAAATTCCTGAGAAAGCCTTATTTTAGCCAGCTTTATAATAAAAAGAGATTTAATAAACAGAGAGAAAAGTAGGTGCGACATAAATGACAGAACCATGCATAGCTTTGCATCACTCCTATTACAAGTACACAGAGGGATTACATTGCATGGGATTTTAAGCAGGAGAGGATCTCCACAATACAATTCTCCTCAGGCCCCATTAGGAATTAACAATGCCTTAAGCAGTATTAACTCTTGCAAATTTCTTTCTGCTGCTGCTGCTACAAGACTATGGCAACACCATGGCTTCTGCCCAGCCTCTGCTATTACGGGAAGGGATCTGCAACAGAAACAGAGACACCAGTTCCTCAGGGACATCTTACTGATTTACACATCACTTGACTCCATTAACCACATATCTGGGATTCCCAGACTTTAACATTCCCACGGAGTACTCCATCTTCCCTAAAGCTCTGAGAGGACAGCAACTGTCAGCACAGCCTCCTGAAAACTACTGCCTTCCTATGGGTTGTTGTCTTTGTGTGCATCTTTAATTGAGCCTAGATTAATTCTGTCAGCAAAATATTAGGTTTATCAGAATAAATAGCTGAGAAAAATTTGTAGAATTAATGGAAGCATTCAACCTTTTCTAATCATACACTGCATTAAATTTTTATGAGAGAAACCATACAAATATGTTTTGCGTTGAGTGTATTCTCAGAGCAGCTAATTTAGTTTGGTCAGTTGAACTGATCAGGCAAACAAAAGTTTAACCCAACAGAATAAAAATATAAATGCAAGGGTGGAATCCTACGTTAATCTCTGAGTAGAACAAAAACAATGACAAAAGTTCATTGCTGGCTCCAAGACGTAATAAAGAACATGCTGCTGTATCATAAAACCATCCTAACTCTAAAGAAAATTGTTTTTCTAAGGCACTATTTCTAAGCATACATGTTTGCCTTTTGCTCATTTTATTTATCTGCCTTTGATACACCAGCTGATGCTAAATTTTATTTATATTACTCTATTTATTTCTGCGGCTCCGACTCAGATGCACATCCCTGCTGGGCAGCACAAACATGTACATAATAAAATAGCATCTGTGTTCCAGAAAGCAAAGAACTTGACAGCTAAACAGCCTAGGCAAGAAAATTGGCAAGGGAAAAGAAGACTCAGAACGCCCATTTCACAGGTGAGTAACTGAGGCACAATATGATGATCTTACACTGGTAAACAGCAGCAATGTTTTGTCACTGAGATATGCAGGGATAAGGTTGCCTTTTACTTAGTGTACCCGGAGAGACATGGAACATTCAAGACAGAAGGGAGGACTGAGCACCAGTCTACTGCACACCATTCAGAGATGCTGACACTCTTTCTTTGATTGTTTACCAGCACAAAATTCTTTTGCACAGCATAAACACACACATTACATGTACATCCTATACATAGTATGGAATACAGCATACTATTTATAACACAGTTTATATAATTTATACTGCACAATATGCATTATACCTTCCTCAAAAAAGCCCAACACCTCAAAGTCAGTTGTTTTGATGCATGTTTGGTATTTATTAGAAAAACAGTATGTGGCATTGTCTAGTAATTTGTATCAATAGCTGCTGATTGACTTTTGAGAAAGAGACAATTTGCTGCTGCTGATTTGTGATAGATGCTTGCAGGTGGGTGGGCAGGCATCCCTCCAGGTCTGTGATTTCACCTTTTCAGAAACAGGAAGTGTGTGCGCTAGAAGAGAGCTGACCTGACC
Organism: Tapera naevia; assembly: GCA_033556795.1. NCBI lineage: Eukaryota > Metazoa > Chordata > Aves > Cuculiformes > Neomorphidae > Tapera > Tapera naevia. The sequence continues at coordinate 5,650,729 of JAUMJJ010000172.1, read as the reverse complement.
CCCATCCTCAAATCTGGAGAAGTGGCTTTACCAGCAAGCCATTGTCATGCTGGCAGATCCTTTCACAAGTTTCCACGTTTGGTAGCTAATGGAGAAAGGCAGCTATTGTAAGTGTATAATAAAGACTAGATCTGGATGGAAAACAGAACTTTGCCTAACAAAAGATGGTGATAATTCAAGTCAGAAAGAATCCCTTCATCATTTCCAAAATTCTATATAGGGACAATTTTTAAAAGGGAATAAAAAATGGAGTTAATTTCTGCTTCATCAGAATCTTTTGATTCAACTTTAGTTTGGGGGGGGGTTGTTTGTTTGGCTTTTTTATTTAATAAAAGCTAGGAAAGAATTGAAATAGACATCATTTCAAACAACAACAACAGAAAATCTAACAAAACTCATAATTCACTTTTAAAGCCCTTCAAAGTCAGTATCATCCCTGATGCCTTGCCAACCATCTCTAATACAAACATCCAGTGCTGTGTAATTGTTTGAGAATTCTGAATAGGAAGATAGATAGATAGATAGATAGATAGATATACAGATAATGATTAGTATTGCAGACAACAGTTTTAAGGCTTTTTTGATGTAAGATATATATTCACAGCTATAAAACAAGAACTTCAGCAAAACTAGGGTGGTCTCTCGTGCATGATGTCATTGACAGAAAGAGCTGATAACACTAAGCACTACATTAAGTCCTGTTAGTCTGAATCAAGACCTTTCACAACACGTTGTCTTTATTTTTCTCTGTGATTCCCACTGAATATTTCTGTGGGATACATTCATTTTTTTGTTAACGTCAATGTATATATTGCAGCAATAATTTTAAGGAATGTATACTAAACCTTCAAACAGCATTTTGGAATAACTTCTGTGTGCAAGGTAACAAACATACCGTTCCTTTTCTTTCAAGGTTGGTAACATTTTCTTTCAGGATTAAAACACTAGGAGTTGTTTCAGCACTTTTGTTGGTTTTGCTTTTTGGAAATCACCTAGAGAACTCCAGCCTAAAGAAAAAATTTCCAAGAAACTATGAGTCCCTAAAATAGAAGCACAGAAAGATAAGAGCCTTATTTTCTCTCTGCTAGTCAAATAGCCGTTAGCAAAATACAGGAGCTCTATATCACTCTGTGACCTGAGATTACATACATAATTCGATGCCTTTACCTACTAGATTTTCTCCTATAGTTGAGCCATATAATACCCAGGGATAGACAAGTGTCATCTTGTCACACAGAAAGCACTTCAGATATTAATACAGGTTCTACCTGCAGCAAGACAGCAAAAATTTAGCTTAATTTCATATGCTGATATAATTAGAAATAGAATGGGCAAAGTTTGAGAAAAGATCAATCCATCAAACACAAGAGCTTTCATTAAATCCAGATGGTACAATAGCACTAATGGTGGATGCCTCTGTTTCAACCACAGGAAAAAAATGTAATTTTTCTGTATATCCAAGTGTATAGTTTTAACTAAGTCAGTAAAATCCAGTTTTATATACATAAAAAAATTACATAAATGTTATTTAAGGAATATTTATATGCTTTTAGCATTCCTGTGACTGCTGTCCAGTCCTGAAGAACTTTCCAGTGCCAGGAATCAGGATTTAGAAAAGAATAAAATGTACTTTATACAGAAATCAGTGGTAAAAGCAGATGAACCTGTTCTAAAGAGGGTTATAATGTGTGCCCTTTGAAAATTACATGCCACACCAGTTAAAGCTGTAGTGAGTCAGAGGTGAGAGCTGTGCAAGGCAGGCTCCTCAGAGAGAAAAATGACTCACCAGAATCTGCTTAGGCTGAACCCCCTGGTCCTGACTTCCATATAAGAAACAACACTATGGGAGACATGAGGGTGGTCAGATAAAGAAATATTTGCCCCAGTGGGGCCACTTTTTCCTTGCCCCTTATCATCTGCCTTACTTCATAACTGATATCTGATTTCTGATATCACTTAAAGAACAGGTACTTACAGAGGAGAATAGCACTGATTCAAATGCAAGGGAAAAAATATAGATAAAATTAAGGGCAAAGTTCACTGACAAAATTAGAAATTACTTGATGGTTTTAAAGGTGGTGTAACTTAGAGCACAGTTTCATATGTATCAGCTATTGGTAACTATCAATGTTTTATTCTGTATGTGATTCTCTTTTCTCAGAAAGGCTTCCCCTCACTGTGCTGCAATCACAGATGGCCAAGGCTGGTCCTACATTTCTGTTCCAAATTCAGTAGAGATTACATGCAAAAGCTAATTCACCTAGGAACTCTAATTTTTCTTTCTATAGACACACTCAGGGGCAAGAGCCTTTCAAAGCAAAGCACTCAAACATAAGGAAGGACTCCTTAGTGTGGACTTAGCAGAATCACAGAGTAGGTCTAGTGATGGAGTAATATGAAGAGGACCATCACCATACTGTACGCTATGGAGCAACATATTAATCTCTATAAAAGGAATACCCCAAACCATCTGTTCAAGAAAGAGCTCTGCCACTGTTGGATGGGAAACTTGCTGGAGGAACTGATGCCAGGTGAGTCCTTGGCTACAAGCTGTGTTGAACTGAACCAGGCTTTCCCTGATATGCCACAGCTCTCAGGGCCACCTATGATAGCAGAAAGAAAAGATTCAGTCCTTCCTAGGATAATCTCTCAGAGCAAACAAGACCATCCATATCCCAACCAGATTTAACCAGCCATCAAGAATGAAGAGAGTGCATTCTTCACTATGTAGGCTGAAAAATTGTTTTCACACTATTTAGAAGGTTTCCAACCTATTCTCTGTCCATAAAGTACCACTTGTTGTATTTAATTTATTGTATTTGAAATAGCACAGGGTAAATGAGTATCTCACAAAGGGGCACAGAGCTTTCCTCACCTTTTTTTTTAAATAGTTTAGTCTTGGTACAATCTCATTAATTCCAAATATTTCTCCCAAATATTTCTTTCCAGGGACTTCATCTGTGGGACTATTCTTCTTCTTAAAAGGAATGATCTGATAGTAATCAGAAGTGGAATTAATTATTTCATTGTATGAATCAAATCAACATTGTCATTCTGTTTAGTGGCAGAATATTAGTGAGGGGCTTCCACAGGCCCCTGAAATCATGTTCTGCAATGAAATTCAGTTTAATTTAACATCATCCCTGCCATCCTGAGAAATACTGCACGTTTCAAGCTGCCACTCAGCCCTAGCTAAACCCCTGCACTGACCTTTCAACGTGCTTGTTTTTTCCTACATACAAAATATATTTATTTTGGATGGTAGGGTTTTCTTCTCTGAAGCAGTCAACAATTACCTATACATTGCTTGCAGTGTTGATAGGTAGTTTATTTCATTATTGGCCTCAACCATACTACTTGAATTTCCTGTTGTTTAATCATCCTAAGTGATTTAAAAAAGGAGAAAAAGAACACTGAGAGCCTCTGAAGGAGACTGCCTGCCCTGTGTGAAATTAATGGCAGAGATCTGCTGAATCTCAATACTTCTCTAAAGAGGTTCACACAGATGACGCCTGAATTCTGGAAAGCATTTGCAGGCTCTTTAACAGCTTTATTTGCCTCTCACCACTACAAAAGTACACTGATTTCTGAAGCCAGTCATCTCTGTAGACAGTCTGTCATTCTGATAATGTAATGTAATGACAGAAAATTAGCACTTAATTTTGAGTCCTGCTCTTCCAGAAACTCTGTATTTGTCATTCTTTGAACAAGCAGAAAATGGAACTTGTCACAGAAGGATGAAATCTGTATTGAATCACAAAATCTTTTTGAACGTATTCAAAGGTCAAATTTTAACTTCAGTTAAAATGAGATACAGAATAACTAAAATCAAAGTAAAAACTGAAATTCAAGTAAAAGGTGTATTTGCAGGAATCTGAGTAACAGTTTAAAGCAGATCAGCATTCAAAATAATATTTAAATGAACTGGGGATGAGCAAACAAGGCAATTAATCATGCTGATTGCATACAAATGAATGATAAGAAAAGCCCAAAACCTCAGCTTTGATGTAGTATATGAGTATTAATTGTACCTCTTTAAGTCTGGGAGATTCTTGACCTGGTTTGTCCCCACCTCTCTACATGCTAAATAATGGACATAGTTTCACATAGCTAAAAGAATCTCCTATCTGTACCAAATCAGCTACTGTCTTGGAAACCAAGAAGGAAAATAGAACACCTCAGCCTGAAACGTTTATTAATTTTTGTCTCTAGAGAAACAAACAAGGATGCCTACAAACAGTGCTGCCATCTTGGGAAACCTATTATTCCTTACTGCTGCATGTAAATAAGTTTAGATACAAAATGTTCTGAAATGGATATCTGAAACACTCATTTTAAAAAAAAACAACTCAAAATACTTACACCTTTGATGAAAACATTTGCATTTCTGATAGGGTTTCCTGACCAAATTGTTGAATTCATAAACAGTTTTGCTTAATCTAATTTGGTATTATTTTAAAGTGAATAAAATATTCAACTGCCATGTTTTACCATCAGCCAACAATTCAAGATGAACATGCTAAAAACCAGCTGGCCTACCACATTTTTTTCAGAAAGCATGCTGTTTAACCCAGTGCCAGCTCTACTTGTTTACACACCCTCATTCTTTCTCCTGGAACAAGCTCTCCTGTACTTGTTAAGTCCAACCTGGAGGTAGATTAGGAAGCAGAAAGGAGAGGTTCATGCATTTCTTCTTGGGGCATAGATTTGGTCAATCTCTCGGTCTCGTTTCCTGCGTTCCGGGTTCACTATTCCTTTACTGGCAGACAAAAGTCAAGTTTTCCACACCTGGTCCAGGCTGGCCTATTGCCATACATACCTGCAAGAAGTTAATGTCTAAGTAGTTTATATAAGTTATGAGCAGGTCTTTAAGCTGTACTGTTAAAGTAGGGGTGGAAATAGCAGGGGAAATTGTTTATGTCTGATGGATATACCAGTTCAGGGTCAAGGGGTGGAGGTGAGAAGTCCAGAAGAACACAATATGTTGAAGTCGGGAGTTGTTTAGTTTTAAAAGAAAACGTAAAGAAAATGTATAAAGGGTTCCTATGAGAAAAAAGAGGAAAGGGGAAACTGCTTTTTCTCCCTTCATGAAAAAATGTTCATAGAATCAACTTAACACTTTGAATTCTAAAACTATTTCATTTAAAACATTCAAGTATTTTTTAACATCCAAGTGCATTCTACTTTAAAAATGGTGGGTGTTTCTAGGGTGAGCTCAGTATCTCAACTGGCCTAAGCAGAGGACATAAGGTGAATGCTAGACCTGTTGTTTCAAGCTGAGTGCTGTGAGACACATGGTGTGACACCAGTCTTCATCACTATTAGACCTAATGCCAGTAATGCACACCTTGAAGTTTAGTAGGGAACACCACTCTTCGAAGAGCCAAAAGTCTAAAGGCCAAGTTACAGTCATCGTTTCCATGTACGCAGAACAAGAGAGAGCTCCAACTATAGAAAATATTTATGCATCATTTGAGATTCTCCTGAAATAGCGCTGGGAAATGCTCCAGGGAAGCCAATGAAACTGCACAACAGATTCATCTGTTTGACAAGCACCATCTCTGCAAAGTTTAACACATCAGACAGAAAGATACCCTCATCAAAAGTGAAAACCTGTTTTTAAACAGAGCTGAAGTAAGGAAAATATTACCAGTCCCTCAAAAAAAGATCATGAAATCTCAAACCTTGCAGATTTTTGATGGTTTTAATTGTCTTCTGATGTCAGGGCATTTATGTTCACATTTCAAGCTTTTCTTCACAGCTACTATGGCTGGGAGCTTTCTTTAATTAAAAAAGAACACTCCCACACTGTATATAAATCGAGTGGATTTTATAGACTAGAACATCAGCAGTGACTCTGGGGATGCCTGTCTAATTCACACAGCTGGGTTGACTTCCACTGAAAACTGAAACAGAGGGGAGAAAGAATGTGCAATAATGTCTCATTCCAGCATGGAACTAGGAAAGGCACAGAGTCCCAGAATTAGGAATTGCTCCTCTCTAATAGTTCTTAATAGATGAACTATTGCTTCTGATAACAAATCAATTTTAATGTCAATCTCAAAGGTGATAATATAAGGAAAAACATGCAAAATGACACAAGTCTATGATTTAAGATATGAACTGGTAACACTCAAAAGTACTATTTTTGCACTACGTATTTATGAAATACTGACTGCGCTACACATCTGTAACATGGAGATACTGTTTGGGAAAGTCACAGCCTTCCATGAAATTAGGACAAGTAAATCCAAATTTACCACCTACTATAAACAATAGAAATCAGCCAGTTGAATCATCACCACTAGCAAAACTGCAAAACAAACAAAAAAAAAAGGAACAGTAGATCACTAAACTGTATCAGTTAAGTCCCACATTCTGTTCTATACTCAGACAAAATTCCAGTCAACTCCAGTGAAGAACATAAGTGCTGGAGTATGTTGTAAATGATAGCAGATAGACTGAAGCTGTCTGAAGACCTCAACAGTTCTTCTATGTCTAAACCTTTACTGAAATTTTCTTTCAGTAAAGAAACACAAGCTGTTAAAAAAGCACCTCCCTCTTTTTCCTTAGAATGCAGTTATTTTCATTTATTCTTCATTTTGTAAGCCATATCTGTTACTGTTAAGTTTTATGAATAATTAAGAAAGCTGTTTATGAAAATGGTACTGTACAGCTTTCTGTTTTGGAGAACAAGAATTATTTGAAAGACATGAAAATTTTATTTAATCAAAAATTCACCTATTGGTAACTTAAGCATTGCTTGCATGTGTCCAGCTTCTGCAATACCTCAATAAAAGGGCCAATTAAAATGTTGTAGGTTATGCTCACTTCATCTTTGAAACAGACTTGACAATGATATTTGTAAATACTAACCAGCCACTTGAATCATCAATACTGTAAAATCCCACTTCCTAATACAGGCTGATATTCAGTGTTGATCTTGCTTTTTGCTTTTAAAGATAAATAAAAATCTAATGAAAACACAGAAAGCAAATCTGCCTATTTCTTACTGCTCCTCTTGAAGTAAAAGTTCTAAAAGTCCAACTTCTTGCCCTGAAGATATGAGTGAAGTGTCAGGTATCACTAAAATTTAGCAAAGGGCTGCCACAATTCACATTTACTGATCAGAATAATTTGCAAATGTCCAAAAAAAGAGTTGCATCAAATAATTCTTATCTGAATTCAGCACAACTGCAATTATAAAAACACAAAATAAATAAAAAAGAAGTGCAAGAAAGGAAATTAAAGGAAGAAGTGGTTTTCTTCATTTTGTTGTAAGCATTACTCCTAAAATTACTGCTGATCTCTCACGCTTCCTTTATGTGAAACCACTGCAGCACATGTTGCAGTTCTGATCTATTTTGGATCAGCAACAGCACCACATATGAATGGCTTATTATGTTTTAAATGCAGGACAGGGAGGTTTGTGTCAGTCTAATTTCTGTGGTCATTTAGACCCATGTCTGACTAGCCTGAAAAATACCTAACATCTGAACATACGAGTTTTACCTATAGAGCTGCACTGTGTCAAGCAAAGAAGGTTATTGATATGGCTTTTATTTGAGGTTTTTAGTTGGCTGTCTATATATACCATGGAGGATGTTGACCAGCAGGGTCAAAGTAGTGATATAGTCCAAAATTCAGTGGGAATTTTAGCAGAGAAAGGGAATCTTCAGTGTGGCACTGATGATCTGTGAGGCAGAAGACACTTCTCAGTAACATTTTGTCCTAGATGGTGCCTAAATACCACAGACTTCATTTACAGACAAATAGCACTGTTGTAATACAACTGAGAAATTACAAAGGTGTGAGCAATTGATGACAGATTAAGATAATGTCTTTTAAGTAAACACTGAAAATGCTTACGTGCAGTTGGGGACAAACTTCTGGATTGTTGAAGGATCACAAAAATTGTTGTACAAAGTTATAATGCAATTATTTTCTTTACTGAGTATCCTATACTGTATGCAGTTTGTTTGTCTAACGTCTTTGCCTCTATATCTAGTCCTGCATTTATATAAATCTACTTACCTAAAATAACCTATTCACAGATCCCATTAATGCAAATGAGAGCAGAATAAAGTTCCACTTTATCTGCAAACATGGGCAAACAGGTGTCTGTATGCAGTGCTATGCTATGCATCACAGTATCTTTATTTACTACAGTTGTTCAGACTCAAATTGTATTAATCCTTTTCCCACACTGCCAAAAGCAAAAGGATACATAAAAGGAACATTATTTTAATCCTCCCACTAATAAACAGCAACAGACGCACACTGAGGTAGGAACAATATGCTTTACTTTTGTGGTGGTGTGAAGTAACACATCAGCTGTGCTATGGAACAAATTCTATAAAGCCAGAACATTAGCACAGGGGCAGGGACCAAAAAAAATCTGATATTCAGGAAGACAACAATGTTCCATGTACCAAGCCTTATGAGCCCAGCCCAGCTCTCTCTGAAGTCAACAGAAAAATTCTCATAAGTAAATGTTACGAAGTAGAATCGCTTTCAAGGCATAACCCTCTTTCTTACTTTAATCCTTACCGAAAGAGAATAGAACAATATATGAAAACGAAAAATGCTGTATGAAATCAATCCGGACAACATTAAACTGTACACATACACATTGAGTAGTTGATACTAATTTCATCATACTTTGTCAACTACTGTTCTATTTAGAACTGATGGGTAAACACTTGCTTAAAAATCTTTACTTCAGCACAGTGCTTCTATAAAAATGCTTTGGTGGCCAAAAAAAAATCTATTCTAAGCAGGTGATCTTTACTGGGTTTTTATATACTACTTTTCTTTTCTGCAAAACTGGCAGTTCTTCAGGACCCCGTGCTGTTTCCTCTCATATTCTCATCATTTATTGAAAATCTGCCTGAAGGCTGAATTCACAATCATGGCAGCAGCGCTATTTATTTACCAGCCTCTTTTACTCTGCTATTAGAACTGCAGCACTAGCACAAACTAAGCAATTTATAGAGCGAATCGAGAATCCCAGCTCTTCCAAATAAAACACGTGACTGAAAGCAGGTACTACAGATGGCTCACGACCCACTGGGAGGATGTGACTAATGTGTGACTGTATTACTGACCATTGCTGGACAAAATCGGAACAGATTGCCTTATATCTCTGGCCCAGAAGCTGCTAGTTATACTCATCATTTAATTTGATTTCTCAATGCAAATATTTCAGGGAATTGCATTTAGTTAGTTAGTTAGTTTAGGGAATCGCCCCTCCCTCCCACCCCCCATTTATTCTATTTCTGCATCTAATAACACACAATAAATTATTTGTTCTTGCCCTGGAAAGAAGTCCCAGAAAACTCTGAAGTCCATCAGCAAACAGCTAATCAGGAGTGCTGATAATACTGCGTACAGGTACAGGCACTGAGCACTATTCTCCTGCATAAAACTTCAGCTAGCTGGGACTATACTGAATTATTTACATAATTTACATCTTACTTTCTACTTTACAATTCAGCCTACCCCAGCAAATATAAAATTCTACTCTCAAGAAAAAATCCTCCAAAACCTCTTCCACACACACCCCTGTTCTGCCCCTTTCTTTTTCCTGTTATTTGGACTGCTCAAAATCTATGGAAGTTTTCATATAAAATGTATAATTTCCCATATAACTCCATCATCCTGTGTTCTCCTCTAAATCAATATGTGATTTGAAATTTCCCAGTGATTTGAAATTTCCAAGCAACTTGGATGATTTTCTTTTCTTTCATATCCTATCAACCTTCCTTGCATTTTTTTTATTATATTCGGCTAAGTCCACAGTGCCCTCTCAGAGCTTCAAGGCTTCAGCTGGACCCAAGAAACCTCCCACTTCTTAGTTAACAGGCCTTCTTCCTTCCCATTGAATAAATGTGACACTGTCTGAATATTTCTTTTAGATATGTTTCTGTAACTTCTTTATTATACCTTGGTTATTGTGCTTCTCTTTCCTGTTTCACTGCTTTTCACCAGTGAAAATCCATGTAAGCTTTGGTAGCTATGCCACAGTCTTGCTAGACATTTGAGCAATCAGATCTTTGCTTGGTTTTGAAATTGCACATAGAAATGGGCTGCCTGGACCGCAAATGTAATTAATCGAATCTGGATAGATATCTCTCCATTCAAACACCATTTCACACTCTGTCAGAGACACGCAAAACATGAAGAATTGCTTCACTTACGGGTCTTACATTGTGTTCAAATTTAATTCTTGGATATCTGATTTAAGCACTGATACATAAGAAACAAAAAGCAGTGTCAGAATCTGCCATCTTTACAAAGTCTAAATAAATATTTCAGTTTTGTCTTAGAGAATGCCTTTCAGGTGGTCTCTCTCCAAAGCAGACAGCTGACAGGAGGAAAATTTTTTATTTCAGATTCCAATTGAATGTAAAACTTCCTCACAGTTCAGTAAGGTTGAATATTGTGGAGTTTTAGTTCATATTCATTCCTTGTCTGAAGAATATCTGCATACGGCACTGTCTAGCAAAGAGCTTCAAGTAGATTATTACATATTTTAAATTGCAAAGATTTTAAAACAGCAACTCTGCCCAAATAGCCTTAGGGCTTTTTAGTTAATCGGGAAAATGGAAAGCATTTAGAGAATAGCCAGAATTTCAGCAGCAATAGATCAAATGTGAAAGAGAAACTGATTTATTAAGCAACATCTATTCTGCTTTCCTTATATCCCATCATCATCTTCTCGTCACTGTTTTCTTACGCACTTCTACTTCTTTTTATTGTTAACCAGTATCTGCTATTTCAAAAACAAGGTGGGCAAGGTGGAGGTATCACACCACATGTGAGGAAGAGGTTTGACTGTACAGACCTTACAGTTAGTCATAACATGGTTGAGAGACTCTGGATGAGGATTAAGGGTATGGAAAACAAAGATGTTTTAGTGGGTGTCTGCTACCAATGTTAATATTACTTAATTATATTAATTCATAACTATAAGATTAACTCTTACTGAAAATCAGGCAGTGGTAGCTTATGGTAATGCGCTCCATATCCTGCTACTTGAAGAAACGATTTTACAGTCAGATTCCATTTTTTCTCTCAACACGCGAAGACAATCCCAAATACAATACAAAATTCAAGTAGTTTAGGACTTATTCCATATACTTGATAAAACCATCACATTTTATTGTTTATATATTGTCCAATCTATAAATTGTGGTTGGTTTGTTTGATTTCTTTTCCCTTTCAGGCCCACTAGTCTACTGGAAAATAGTAGACATTAAGAAAGGCAGTGTCCCTGGCTGTACTAAAGAGATTTGTGATTATCCTAATTATTTCCAAAATCAAATCATAGTTTCCCTTTAGTGCATACTGTCCATTCTTCAAGATAATCATAGAGTTAGTTATAATATTCCTTTCGACTATCAGATGAGAGTTTTAGGCACTGAATCTTCCCCCGAGTGGGTACAGTTAAAGGTAATTTATTGATAATCATCTTTGCTTTTTGGGATGACTGGTTGCAGAAATATTGGGCACACTAACAGAGGATATTTATTGGCATTTTTAAACTATGTTACCTAGTCATTATTTTTTTCAAGGTTTAACTTCTATCCAGATCAGCTAAGTTTTCAGAGGCTATCTCAAATAAAAACTGCAGTGAGAAACCTGTCTAAGTTTTACGAGCTTCCTTTTTCAAATTCAAAACCAAGGAAACACACCGCTGTAAACACAGACTAGGACATTGCTAGAAGCTATCAATAACTTGGACTTTTGACTCTTCACACTCAAGCATGTCTCACATTCATCAAATCATTGAAATGTATTCAAACAATAAGAACATCCAGGCACTAGAAAAACACTGAACTGAGACAGAATGAAGAAGGAGAGGTAAGCTTAGAAAAAGATGTGTAGAAGAGTAAGTAAATTAGTAGCTCAAAACCAGTAAGTTATCAAGACTAAATTGTGTATCTGAGAGTGGAGATGCAGTTTATACATAAAATGACTGAACTACTAAAGGGAATATGCAATGCTGCATTAAAAAATACAAAATTGCAAAGTGACAACGTGTCATATCATACCAAGTTATTTAAGTTTTTAATGTCCCAAGAAGACTACAGGGAAGCATAGACAGACCTAAACAAGAGCATTAATACAGCATAATGGAGTATTTAATATGCATGCTGGAGGGCCTACACATTTAAGAGAAATATATAAACCACTTGTACAGTTTAACTTTATCCATAGAGATGTGTATGTTAATACAGAAAGCCAGATAACTACATTAAAAAAACAAGAAAAAAAATATCCTCAAATTCTACCGGTACTTTATATAAATAAACAAACAGTAAAGTCTTGCCTGGTGCATTCTGTGCAGCACTCTACACCTACACTGTAAAAATACGTACCAGAATCAGAAATGGTTTGTTATCAACAAAGACAAAGGGATGCTGTAAGGATTCTTACTTTACCTCAGGAAGAAGAATACTAAGTTGTGTCAAGTGTATATTGTATATAATGAGTGGAACACTGAGCAACCATCATCTCTGACTTGTGATAGGAGAATAAGGACATAGTAGAACAAAAAGAAAATAAAGTCCCAACTGATGAACTGTATTTTCACACAAGCAGAAATAAAACTTAGGAACTCATTGCCAGAGGTTGTCTGATATCTATCAATGTGTAAAAGCTAGACTGAAAATTAGCATTCCAGTGAGGGTATCAAGTGGTAGCATAAGATTGACAAAGATCTTAGAAAGGACATTAAGTTGGCTATTTTATAGCCTTGGTCAATCTCTAGATAGAGATTAGAAGCCTCAATACAGGAGGAGTCTGCCGAACTCTGTCATCTTTCATTGAAGGATCAGGCATTGTGCACTAATTTAATAAAAAGATAACTGACGTTGTGCCTAAATCAAATGGCAATTCTTGTATTTGTTAGCACAAATATCAACTTAAATAATTCTGTGAAATTCCCAATTCTGTGCATAGGGTACACCCATGGACTTGCAGTTTTACTCAAATGCAGAAGGACAAAGAAGTGGCAGAGCAAGAAATAGACCCCAATCAAAGTATATTGGAGTTCAGTAGTTTCAGTCTGAACGAAGGTCTGGTTTAGGTGTACCACCAAACTTAAAAGCCACAGGGTGAACTTAATCATCATTAGATACACTTTACTACAAAGATAGTTGTCAGATGACAAGGCTATTTATACCTTTTGCCTCAGTATTCCTGACGCTACTAACACAGTTGTACTCCTGCAAAGACTGAAGGATCAAGTCCTTAATAATTAAGTACAAATACAAATACAAATACAGAAGGAGTTGTGAAGTGTAGGGGATCCGTTTACATTTCAGCTGGAAGGTGGCTATTGAAGGATTTTGAAGGATTATAAAGGAGAAGCAGGGTCAAACTGAAAGGATGTGGCCTTTCCTCCTAGACTACGCAATTCTTCCAGCAACATTGTCTGAAGTATTATCATCCTCTACTCTTCAGATGATTTGTGCTTTGGTTTGGGATTACCTAAAGGATTAGAAAGAAGCCCCATGGTAAAGACTTCAGAAGCACTGAAAGAACATATTATTTTCATTCCCTGACAAAATTGATTGTAGCCATCAGTTTACACTCACACCTACTGTGATGTGCTTGTGTACCTCATTCCAGCTGGCTTCTTGCTTAGCTTGTTTCCCCAGTGGTTTCCCCATTTTAGCGTTAACTACACAGTATCACACACAGTATCACAAGGTTGGAAAGGACCTCTGAGATCATCAAGTCCAACCTATAACCCTACACTAACACCAACACTAACACCAACCCATCATCTAAACCATGGCACTCAGTGCCTCATCCAGTCTCCCCTTAAACACCTCCAGGGTCGGTGACTCCACCACCTCCCTGGGCAGCCCATTCCAAAGGCCAATCACCCTTTCAGTGAAGAATTTTTTCCTCATATCAAGTCTAAACTTTCCCTGACGAAGTTTAAGTCCATGCCCTCTGGTTCTGTCACTGGTCACCTGAGAGAAGAGACCAATCCCTGCCCGACTACAACCTCCTTTTAGGTAGTTGTAGAGAGCAATAAGGTCTCCCCTGAGCCTCCTCTTCTCCAGACTAACCAGCCCCAACTCCCTCAGTCGCTCCTCGTAGGGCTTGTGCTCCAGCCCCTTCACCATCTTTGTTGCCCTCCTCTGAACACATTCCAGTATCCTAACATCCTTCCCAAACCGGGGGGCGCAGAACCATACACAGTATTCAAGGTGAGGCCTGACCAGTGCCGAGTACAGGGGGACGATAACTTCTCTGGTCCTGCTCGCCACACTATTCCTGATGCAGGCCAGGATGCCATTGGCCTTCTTGGCCACCTGGGCACACTTCTGGCTCATGTTGAGCTTCTTGTCCACCAGCACTCCCAGGTCCCTTTCTGCCTGACTACTGTCCAGCCACTCTGTCCCCAGTCTGTAGCTCTGCATGGGATTGTTGTGTCCAAAATGTAGTACCCGACATTTGGACTTATTAAACATCATCCCATTAGAATCAGCCCAGCTCTCCAGTCTGTCCAGGTCCCTCTGCAGGGCCATCCTACCCTCTAACAGATCAGCCCTTCCTCCCAGCTTGGTATCATCTGCAAACTTGCTGATGATGGACTCAATCCCCTCATCCAGATCATCAATAAAGATATTAAACAGGACGGGACCCAACACCGATCCCTGGGGGACACCACTGGTGACCGGCCGCCAACTGGATGAGACACCATTCACCACCACTCTTTGGGCTCGGCCATCCAGCCAATTCCTGACCCAGCACAGAGTGCTCCCGTCTAAGCCACGGGCTGCCAGCTTCTCTAGGAGTCTACTGTGGGAGACAGTGTCAAAGGCCTTGCTGAAGTCCAGGTATACCACACTCACAGCCTTCCTCTCATCCACCAGGCGAGTCACATGGTCGTAAAAGGAGATCAGGTTGGTCAGGCAGGACCTACCCCTCCTAAACCCATGTTGGCTGGGCCTGATTTCTTGGCCGTTCTGCAGGTGGCGCATGATTTCACCCAGGATTATCTTCTCCATGATTTTACCTGGGACCGAGGTCAGGCTGACAGGTCTGTAATTACCTGGATCATCTTTACGGCCCTTCTTATGGATGGGCGTCACATTGGCCAACTTCCAGTCTTCCGGGACCTCTCCAGAGAGCCAGGACTGCTGAAAGATGATGGAGAGCGGCTTAGCAAGCTCATCCGCCAGCTCTCTCATCACCCTAGGATGGATCCCATCCGGCCCCATAGACTTATGAGGGTCCAAGTGGCTCAGCAGGTCTCTAACTTCCTCCTCATGGATTGCAGGAGGGCCATATTTCACCCTGCCCCCATCAACAACTTCAGAGGACCAACTGTCTAGTGAACAGACTTCTTTACTGTTGAAAACTGAGGCAAAGAAGGCATTAAGTACCTCAGCCTTCTCTGCATCTCTGGTTACTATATATCCCTCCACATCCAACAAGGAGTGGAGGTCGCTGCCGCCCTTCTTTCTGCCATTGATGTATTTATAAAAACTCTTCTTATTGTCCTTAACAGAAGTGGCCAATTTGAGCTTCAGCTGGGCTTTTGCTTCCCTGATTTTCCTCCTACACGACTTAACAACATCCTTGAACATGACCTGGCTTACATCCCCTTCTTTCTAACGATGATACATCCTCTTTTTCTTACTTAGTTCCTTCAGAAGCTCCCTACTCATCCAGGCCGGCCGTCTGCCCCTACGACTCTTCTTACAACACACAGGGACAGCCCGCTCCTGCGCCTGCAAAATTTCATTCTTGAAGTGTATCCAAGCTTCCTGGACCCCCTTGCCACTAAGAACTATTTCCCAGGGTACTTTCCTGACCAGTTCCTTAAATAATCCAAAATCTGCCCGCCGAAAGTCCAGCATCGATGTCCTGTTCCTGGCTTTTCTTATTACATTGTTCAGAGAGAACTGAATTATCTCATGATCACTACACCCCAGACTGCCTCCGACAACGACATCACTCACCAGCCCTTCTTTGTTTGTAAACAGCAGGTCAAGCACAGCCTCACCCCTGGTGGGCTCACTCACCAGCTGTGACAAAAAGCAGTCCTCAATACACTCTAAGAACCTAACAGAACAATGTGAAGTTGCATAGCCTATGAATTTATTTCGTTTCTTCCCAGGTCTTCTATCAGCCAGAGCCACCTGTCTTTCAAAATGAGGTAGAGATAGTAAACCAAAGACCTCCAGTGCTCAAATGAAAAAAATCTAAAAGAATAAAATACCATCTTCCTGCCACTAGGCAAAAACTGGCAGCTGTAAACTGGAACAGTAGCGCAGCACACATGTGAGCCTATGTTCCCACAATAGAAGGGCAGTCCGTAGAAACCTATTTCAGCTTCAAACTCTCTAACGATTGCTCTAAAGTAAAACCTTATTTTAAATACTAAAACCTAACTTCTTTATACTATCTTTTGAAATGACAACTCCTTTAGCCAGTGTAGCCTGAAAGGAGCATGAAACATAGCTTCTACAGAGCCTCAGAAGGTCAAAGAAAAAAACCAAAAACCCTTCAGACTAGGCTCGTCAAAGAAGTGGCAGCAGAAAAAGCAGACGGAGAAAAGGAACTGACTCACCTACAGCTACTGAGCTCTTGTATCACTGTTAAATTGGCTGCCCTTGTTCTTTTAGGAGACTTTAATCTTCCGGATATCTGCTGGGAACTTAACACTGCCGAGAGGAGGCAGTCCAGGAGGTTCCTAGAGTGTATTGAGGACTGCTTTCTGTCACAGCTGGTGAGTGAGCCCACCAGGGGTGAGGCTCCCCTTGACCTGCTGTTTACAAATAAAGAAGGGCTGGTGGGTGATGTTGTTGTCGGAGGCTGTCTGGGGTGTAGTGATCATGAGATAATTGAGTTTTCTGTAAACAATGTAACAAGAAAAGGCAGGAACAGAACATCGATGCTGGACTTTCAGCGGGCAGATTTTGGATTATTTAAGGAATTGGTCAGGAAAGTACCCTGGGAAATAGTTCTTAGTGGCAAGGGGGTCCAGGAAGGCTGGATGCACTTCAAGAAATGACGTAAGCCAGGTCCTGTTCAAAGATGTTGTTAAGTCGTGTAGAAAAAAAAAATCAGGGAAGCAAAAGCCCAGCTGGATCTTAAATTGGCCGCTTCTGTTAAGGAATACATATATATTATCCTTAACAGAGGTTTTATAAATATATCAATGCTAGAAAGAAGGGCGGCAGCGACCTCCACTCCTTGTTGGATGTGGAGGGAAATATAGTAACCAGAGATGCAGAGAAGGCTGAGGTACTTAATGCCTTCTTTGCCTCAGTTTTCAACAGTAAGGAAGTCTGTTCACTAGACAGTTGGTCCTCTGAAGTTGTTGATGGGGGCAGGGTGAAATATGGCCCTCCTGCAATCCATGAGGAGGAAGTTAGAGACCTGCTGAGCCACTTGGACCCTCATAAGTCTATGGGGCCGGATGGGATCCATCCTAGGGTGCTGAGAGAGCTGGCGGATGAGCTTGCTAAGCCGCTCTCCATCATCTTTCAGCAGTCCTGGCTCTCTGGAGAGCTCCCAGAAGACTGGAAGTTGGCCAATGTGACGCCCATCCATAAGAAGGGCCGTAAAGATGATCCAGGTAATTACAGACCTGTCAGCCTGACCTCGGTCCCAGGTAAAATCATGGAGCAGATAATACTGGGTGCAATCATGCGGCACCTGCAGAACGGCCAAGAGATCAGGCCCAGCCAACATGGGTTTAGGAGGGGTAGGTCCTGCCTGACCAACCTGATCTCCTTTTACGACCATGTGACTCGCCTGGTGGATGAGAGGAAGGCTGTGAGTGTGGTATACCTGGACTTTAGCAAGGCCTTTGACACTGTCTCCCACAGTAGACTCCTAGGGAAGCTGGCAGCCCGTGGCATAGATGGGAGCACTCTGTGCTGGGTTAGGAATTGGCTGGATGGCCGAGCCCAAAGAGTGATGGTGAATGGTGTCTCATCCAGTTGGCGGCCGGTCACCAGTGGTGTCCCCCAGCGATCGTTGTTGGGTCCCGTCCTGTTTAATATCTTTATTGATGATCTGGATGAGGTGATTGAGTCCATCATCAGCAAGTTTGCAGATGATACCAAGCTGGGAGGAAGGGTTGATCTGTTAGAGGGTAGGATGGCCCTGCAGAGGGACCTGGACAGACTGGAGAGCTGGGCTGATTCTAATGGGATGATGTTTAATAAGTCCAAATGTTGGGTACTTCATTTTGGACACAACAATCCCATGCAGAGCTACAGACTGGGGACAGAGTGGCTGGACAGTAGTCAGGCAGAAAGGGACCTGGGAGTGCTGGTGGACAAGAAGCTCAACATGAGCCAGCAGTGTGCCCAGGTGGCCAAGAAGGCCAATGGCATTCTGGCCTGCATCAGGAATAGTGTAGTGAGCAGGACCAGAGAAGTTATTGTCCCCCTGTACTCGGCACTGGTCAGGCCTCATCTTGAATACTGTGTATGGTTCTGGGCCCCTCAGTTTGGGAAAGATGTCAGGATGCTGGAGTGTGTCCAGAGGAGGGCAACGAAGATGGTGAAGGGGCTGGAGCACAAGCCCTACGAGGAGCGACTGAGGGAGTTGGGGCTGTTTAGTCTGAAGAAGAGGAGGTTCAGGGGAGACCTTATTGCTCTCTACAACTACCTAAAAGGAGGTTGTAGTCGGGCAGGGGTTGGTCTCTTCTCTCAGGTGACCAGTGACAGAACCAGAGGGCATGGACTTAAGCTTCGTCAGGGAAAGTTTAGACTTGATGTTAGGAAAAAGTTCTTCACTGAAAGGGTGATTGGCCATTGGAATGGGCTGCCCAGGGAGGTGGAGTCGCCGACCCTGGAGGTGTTTAAGGGGAGACTGGATGAGGCACTGAGTGCCATGGTTTAGATGATGGGTTGGTGTTAGTGTTGGTGTTAGTGTAGCGTTATAGGTTGGACTTGATGATCTCAGAGGTCCTTTCCAACCTTGTGATACTCTGAAACTGTAAATAAAGATAACTAGTGCGAATCACTGAGTCACAAAGTCCTGCAGTTTTTTTACAGTGATGCTGTTCATCTGTGCTGGAGTCAGTCTTGAATTTCAGTGATGCAAGCAAAAGAGAGACACACCATGAGAAGGTCTTCAAGTATATCTGCTACTCTGACTTGGAAAATTAACCACAGTTCCCTACTGAATGAGCTGATGGTATTTAATTATCTGTTTCAGGTACATCATTTTGCTCTTTCCTTTTAATCACCTTTTCTAAGGGCAAAGATTCTTGAATGTCATCACATACCCAACCAGAGTCATTGCTCTAGGTGCATACAGGTGATTAAGTATGTGCAGTCCAGCCACTTAGTGCACTGTGTGAGGTCTAAGAGGTATCCTAAATGCCAAAATTTTTGAGTTTTGATAAAGAAAACTTTTACTGTAAGATGCCTCATATGTCTTTTCCATTGTGCTTCTGCTATTTGCTTCTGAAAAAAAATACAATTACCTGTTCTTATCACCATGGCAGTGGGAAGCATTGCTATTTATTTTTGATTTTCAGTCTTCTGGAGAACTGCTAAGGATCACTTAATTTAGCTATAACAATAGATAGAGTAGCCTTTTACCAATTATTATTTCATCATTGTGTTTTAAATATCAAGTATGTAAAAATCACCTCTAGCCCTAGTGTAAATATATTATACTAACAAAAGAGGGAGTACTCACCCTTGTTCCTATCCTAATTTAAGTGGGAGAGACAGGCAGCATCCCTGCTGATTAAAGGAAGATGCTACCAGGCAGCTTCTCATACTCTCCACGCATATGATCAGAATTCAAGCACATAGATGAGAGCTTGAAAACTACCCTCACTTTTACCAGCAAAGCTGAGCTGAAATCACTAATCAGTAAGCAAAAAGATCAGAAGAAAAGGGAGAAGCAGAGGGCAAAATACTTGATGTTGGCTTTATTCAAGAGGATCCTCCTGACCCTGACCCAAGCTGGTCTTGACTGTCCAGTGCAGCATAGAGCAGTCACTACAGCAGGTCAGACACAGATTTACTGGACACAGTAAGTTCCCTTCTTTAGAGGCAGTGACTTTTTCTTCCTTTCCATGTTACATCTAGAAAATTAAGGTTTTTTTATTGTTACCCGGGATACTTTTTCCTGGAGAGTTTTTATACATGAAGATTAGGAATTGTATAATCCAGTACACAAGCATAGTCAGAATATTCAGTGATGCAAAATTAACAAAGCATCCATGAAACCAAATGGACAGAGATATTTTGTCTGTAATCAAAATCTAAAGTTTAACAACAGAGTCTATTTTTTCCTTCATCATCAAAAGCTGAGGTATAATGTTCCCATTTTGATATGAAGTCCAGTTTTAAAATTTCATTTCTTTTTAGATGTGTCCTGATTTTATGAACAATATTCTCAATGTGTCAGATGTTAAATGCATAGGTGTTTTCTGTTATTTTAATAAGCACATCTTTCAGAAGTAAAAGGAAAAGGGAACCTGACTGCAGGGCAGTAAGATGCGCTCATTAGAAATTGCTTTGTTCGTGTGTTTTATCTTCCCAGCTCAGGGAAGGAAATCTGCAAAAATGGCTGCCGTCGTACCTCTCCCATCTGCATCCTGCTTTGATACCCTGGAGACATGACTGCCAGCTACTCACAGCCTTTCCAAGCAGAGAAAATATGCGCTGGGATATGATCCCGCAGTTCCATACGATAAGTCTGATCGTTATCATCCACCTGATGTGCCGGCATCAGGCAATGCAAGCAGCTATCTGGATGAGTACTGTGAAGATCAAACTAAAAGCTTTGGGAGAAATAATGAAGAGCAGATGCACTACATTAGTCTATTTTTAATACTTTTGCAAAAATAGTTATAAAGTCGTTTAAAAGTAGACTCCATTACAGTTGAGAAACACACAAGAACTTAAAAAAACAGTGAATTTTTTTTAAAATTATTGATTTTCACATGTACTATAGACTCCTTTATTCGAATTTGAATATTTTGCTATTTTGGTTAACAAATTATTCATATTATTTTGGATTGCTGATTTTGAAAAAACAGCTAATGGACTCAAACAACATCTCCTTAGAAGACTGAAATAGAATGAGATTAATTATGAATATTCAACTATCAGATCTCATATTTATTTTGTATTATTCGTAACACCCACTCCTGTCATTGCTGGTTTTGCTACTTTTCTCTACATCTGCACATGACTCACTGTTGCTTGCAAATCTGAAGCATTTAATTTTAGACAATGTCTGTCTTCTGGGAATCAGTCATAAAGGACTACAAAAATTGACAATCTTTAAAGCAAAAAAATACCACCTCCCTTCAGAGATGTTAAGCCTTATTTTCCACCATCTTATCATCCTACTATTCCATTTATTTCTGCGGAGGTAGTCTCAATTTCACATCAGCCTCAATAAACAATCAATTTCATAATTTCAAGGCTCAGCAAAGAACACCAGTTAGCCAGAAGCAAGGGAGTCAAGCTACTTATTTGTGCTGCAGTACTAATGAATTGTTGGCAAATGTTATTTTATGGGAGTTTGAAGTTCCTGCAGTAGAAATCAGTAAATCTACAGCATAAAGTACAATACTACTCAGTTTTACTATTTTAAAAGTCACAGCAAAATTTTAAGGATGGGTTAATGTGTATGGTGCTCCAATTATATGCATATTTGTCTTGTAAATCATTTTAAGCTAGTTTTACATGTTTGTTTCCCCTGCTTTGAAATTGATTTCCCATTTTGCTGTGATATCCAGCCAAAAAACTGCTGAGCTATCACAGCTATTGTGGAGCCCTACCAAACAGGTGGGCCCACACAGACTAGCACAAGTCAGTGCTGTCATATTAAGTGATCTTGATGGCTTTAAAAGAGGTACATTTTTATCACATTGCACAAGACAAATTGCATATGATTTCTTTGACTGTATAAATGGTGGTCAGGCTGGATGCCTAAATACATCAAGAAGAAACAGAACTCCATGAAAACCAAGCCCAGATCATACCTTTCGCTTAGATCCTATTCATACTAGTACATGACAGATTATCCTGGCTGGTATAATAAATCCTGATTTTTGTTAAGAAAGCATCAGTGTTTTCACAATTCTACTTAACAACTTAAATAATAACAATGCTTTGAGATGAAGAAAACAGATTTTGTTTCATGACGATTACCTTACAAAAACATAAACCTTTAGGGCTATGGAAGACAATAAAAGTATTTATTCGAGGGACTGAGGGACTGGCATCTGTTGAGGTGTGGGCCTTCCATTGCCCCAGGTAACTACTAATGTGAATGTACTGAAGTCAAAGTGGTGTCAGAAGAAAGGACAGAGTAAGATAGATAGGAAGACGTGGAAGAACGGAGTCATGAGAATATGGAGCAAAGTTATAGTGGGCCTAGGGAGGAATGTGTAAATAGGCAAAAGTGCTAAAGACAGGCAAAAATACAGACAACAGGACTGAAATAAAATTAATGAGAGTTAAAGCAAAATTCAGACAGAAAGGAGGCTCTTTAGGAAAGAGAGAATGGGAAGGCAGGGAGAAGGGTTTGTCCTTTGTGTGAGAAATTAGGGGGAAGGCATTGAGCTCTGCCTTCAGGGTTAGTGGGCAGACAATCTTGGGTGACATTGCAGTGGGCGTCTGCTACAGACTTCCTGTTCAAGAAGAAGTCGAGGAGGTGTTCTTAATGCAACTGATTGTTAGCCTATATGAAGGCACTGGGCAGGCAATCTTGTGACCAGAGTATGCTGAAACTTCCATTTTAGTCACCAGTGGTGACTACATTACAGTTATAAAAGAGATGGCTACCCAGTCTACAAATACTCTGCCCCAGACTTCTTCTTGCTCAGTAGCCAGGCACAGTAAGGCAGACTTGGACCTGCTCCAAATGTCTTTGCAGCCTAATGGGAATCCTTACATTGACTCCAGCAAGAACTGAATAACAAATATTGCATCAAAGATGTGCAAAGCAGGGTCACTGTGCAATATATTCATAACAATGACATTCTACTGAGCTGCAATGGCCCATAAGTCATGTACTGCTAGATGTAATGGTCTGTAGACAACAAATGTTATACACATAAAAAGGAGAGGAAGGAGGGATATGAATGTTATGCAGAATAACTAGAAGTTAGTTTTTTCCAAAAGCCACAGAAGCCAAAATATTATTCAGCTGCAAGTGCATTCAAGGGTCTACAGCAGCGAAATATTAAAGACTCAGAAAATCAGGAATGCAGGAATTACCCCCCAGCCATCTGGGGTAGTTACATCATGCAATGTTTAACTATTCTGAAGTGAAGAAATGATGGCCTGATAAGAGACCCTTCTTTTGCAACAGGGCAGAATGTTACCTATAGGTTTGCTAAATACAGTCCCAAACAGATTCAATATTCCATTGCACATGACCAAGTACAGCTCTGTAGCAACTCCTTAACCGCAGACACACACATGTAACTATTAAACATAATCATTTTAGTGACCAGAATCTGACTAAGTCTGACTATGTCTCAAATTTCTTTTTAATATTTCAGGGGCTGATTCAACCCATGATCCCAACATTCATAAGCAACATCCCTTTGTTAAGTATAACAGGAGCTGAACGCAAGCTTTTCTAACTCTTTCGGTAGACGGTTATAGCAGTGTTACAGTGAGGGCTGGCTGCTCCCTAAGAGATGGGAAGATGGGAGCTGAGTATGATGCTCAACCAGCAGGGCAGGTTTCTTGCTAGTCAGGGCCTGAGCAAGGTGAACAGGGTAGGACAGACACAGAGACAGCAGCTAGGCTCAAAAAAGGCTCCAGAGCACCAGGCAAATTCATGGTGATGACGCAGGGCTGAGGTCAAGCTAGGAAATCAGTCTCCGGGCTAGGGTCTCTACCATTACAGCCCACAGCCAGCCAGGGCAGGACTGTAGCTGAGATGGAGACCAGTAGTCCTCCTACATAGCTCAGGCAGGGACTGAAGGCCCTGGGCTGACCTGAAATCAGGCTCCCAGACCCACAGGACGAGGTGCCAGCAGAAGCCCAAGGTAAGGCTGGTCAGGACCATTCATGTCTAGTAGTGCCCTGATAAGTTAAGTCTATGTTCTTTCAGCAGCAGCAATTGGTTCAGAGATTCAAGACACAGTTAAAGGTTGCATGTAATGAGCATAGATTAACATCTGCTGGACACTTGTAGTCAAAGGGCTAAGAATAGTGACATCCACACTAGGGAACCATGAACAGAATGACCAGTACCAATTTAGTGTTCATTTAGCAATGACAGGCTGGGGACCAACTTTGTGACTATCATTAACTAGGAAGGAAGCTGATACGTAACTCATGTTTAACAAAGTTGTTTTCTCATAGGATTTGAGGGTTTCTTTTTGCCTATGTATTATAAAACTTTGTGATGGGATATACATGACAGAATTGCAGGTTTTACAATAACTACCTCTGTTACATGCACAAAGGTAATCTTAAATCTGTATATTCATATTTCACTGCTGAACACATAAATGCTCCACAAAATTTTGACCCCGGTGAAATCAGTGGTGATTCCCCTTCGTTAGAGTTAGCTTTTCAGTTTTCATTCCTCAATATTTTACTGAAAATCAACAATTAAAATAGGCAACTCTTACTACATTGACATCTGGTTCAAGGTTTCATTAAAATATTGTTAAAATATTAGACAGATGGCTTAACCAAGACCAAACAATACCCCTTATAAATTAATCCTACAAATACAATGAAAACTCTCTTTCACACATACTACTATAAGCCTTTGTTAGCAAGAATTCCCCTTCTTGGACACTCAAAATGAAGTATTGTTCATTGCCATATGGCTCATATTAAAGACAAGGAAACAAATAAAAATACAGTAAGTCTTGGACAATTTAATGACTATGAATCAGCTACTATTACCAGAAGCTGCTCTATTGGCTAATTACACTCCCTGGTAAAAACATTAACTTTGTTTCTAGCCTAGTTTCAACTCCTGTCTCTTCTTACTTATTTTGAGTTCACATCTTGGTGCTGGAAAAGGTTATATACATATAGTAGGCATTAAAGACCCTATCTGAGATGAAGATCCCTTTGGCACTACATAATTAGAATTTAAAACAAAGTTTTGAATAAGATTGATTACACGAGCAAGGAGAAAAATGCTGAAAGTGAATGGACATTACAGTGCCTCTATTTTAGGACTAGGGGTTTTCTCCTATGGGGGAAAAGGTTCCTATAGGATCCATGCCAGTGGTCTGACTGACTCCAAAAGCAGGTCAATAAAATTTCTTGCAAGCACAAGATTCCCATTAACCTTTTTAGAATCTAAATGAGTTCCTGAATGATGCCAGCTCTTACTGTTGCCAGTAGGATTTGCAGGTTTTCAGTAGTTCACAGGACCCTCTCTTAGTCTCTATTTTGAAAAGCAGAGATTTGCTACTGAACGTAGAGGAGACAGAAAAAAAGAAAACTAACAAATCTTCATGCATGGACAGACTGAGCTTGCGTATCATGGAGTTACGGCAGCGTATCACAGATATGAGAAACTGAGTAACATTAAAACATTTCTTACACTACAGTCCTATTAAAAGAAAATATTTTTAAGGCTCTAGACAATCCCACACAAATATTTGGAAAGAAAGCAGATTCCAAGAGAGAAAATACCCTACTTTCAAAGCCACGCAAGCAGAATGATTTTCCTAAATAATGGTAAAAACAAGAAATAGATGCTATGTGAATCTGATGGTGATGAAGGCAGCTGCACAGACACATGATTGGGGCTGCTAAAAGCTCAGTGTCCAGGTGAAATACCAAAAATTCCAACAGGGAAGTCTGCTTTCATCATTTTCTGTGCCCATATGTTCACTCTGATAAATACACATAGAGGGAAAAAGATCTATTAGCTGGCTCCCTAGTCTCTATTAAAAGATGATTTTCACATGTTTTTTCCATTCTCACATTATTTTAAATAAAACCAAGGGAAATGGAAAAGATTACATCTGGACTTCAGAAAGGCATTGAAAAGATAAGCATACACCTCCAAAGGAACACAATTACTTTCAGGCGCTGACTTGCTCTGCATTGAATATTAGTTAGCCTTGATGGAGAAAATGAGCACAAGAAATGCAAGGTAGGTAAAGCCAGGCTAAATGGAACACAGTGATTTGTACTGAAAGGGGAACCACTTATATGCAGGGTAATTTTTAAAGGAAGTTTTCAATAACTCATTTGAGATGAGTCTTGTCTTAATGCTTTCATTGATGACTTGAACACAAAAAAGACTTGTACTAATTAACACCTGCTGATGTTAAAAAATGGGAAGTAGCACCAGTCTGGGTAAGGACCAGAATATCATACACAAAGAACTGTATGACCTTGAGGACTGAAGTAATAGAAACTGGATTAAATTTTAATGCTACAAAGTACAGTTTTACACTCTTGAGGGCTGCTACGAAATATGGACAACTGGAAGCAATACAGGAAAACATTTGTCATCACAGGATACCCAAGACACCCATTTGATACAGCTGTGGAAAAGGCAACTGAAATCCTATGACGAGTTAGGAAAACTTTCTAGCAAAGGAAGTATAAATGTCATTGTATTAAACACTTCTGATGCTGCAGCATGTATACAGTCTACACTTCCAATTATCCAATTTCAAAAAAGATACATTCAAACTAAAATGAAGTCTTCCAGGAAAATCAAAGGAACAAAGAGTTTCCCTGTCTTTGGAGGAAAGATTTAAAGAAGCTTACCCTGAAAAAAAAGAATATCAAGTCAATTACGACTGTACATAGGAAAGCACAAGAAATTACAGTGATCATCTCCAGCAAGGACAAGATAAATCTAGGCTAAACAATACTGGCACAAGAAAAAATGGATTCAGGCTTACCACAAATAAACTTAGGCCAGAACTATGAAGAGTTTTCTAGTTTAATTAGTAAAATGAGTTTTTGGAAGAGTCTTCCAACAACAGTAGTAGGTGCTAGAAATATGATTCACTTCAAAATGCATCTTACAGTGTTTGTGAAAGGGACTCTATACATTCTACAATATGATTTCTGAAAACAGCTGGAAGCTACACTTAGAGATCCAGAGATCATTTCAGTCCTCTTTTCTATATTCACCTATTACTATTCAACATTTAAACCCATATACGCATACGCTTACAGCTTATAGAAGAAATTATAACAAGGAATCACAATAGGTGCAGCCATGAAGTAAAGAGCTGTTCTGCTCCTATAACTTCACTTGATTGGACAGCTAAGGGGTAAAAAGCCCTCTGCTCATCTTCTCACTAGTCAACATTTAACATCTGAGGCTTTTTCCTATCTAGAAGTCTGAGCCTATTTCAAATCACCTAACTGAACAAAACCACTTATATTTAGTCAATCACTCTTTGCTATAGCTAGATTATAGAAAACCAAAAAGACAGGAAAAGTTCACATTTGTGGCAGGAGTGGGAGATACAGGTATTACTCAGGTAATACTTGTTTGGAAAAAGCAGAAAGCATCTGCTTTCACCTTAATTACTTCATATGCTCTCTCCTTTGTAACATAGAATGTGACTAACTATATCAAAGGCTTCAAAATACTTAATATAACATAATAATAGAGCAGCAATCCTGCAGCACTGCTTTCAGACTCTACCAGTTTCCTTCTTGTCTCACACAAATAACTGACTTACCCTAACAGTAACTAGGAGAAACAAAGACTCTGTGGAAGACAAAATCAGCAATTTGAAGCTATAAAAGTTTTGCAACATTTCAGAAATTTAGAAAACACTACCGATGCATATGTAATACAAATGTCACAAAGCATAAACACAGAAAGATAATCCATGAAGAATATACCTATAGCAAACATCTGTGTCCACAGGTAACATGTATATATATCCCCAATCATATAGGAAAGCTGCTGTGTGAGACACTTGTGTATAAAATAATAGTTAATTTATATCAGAATTATTTATTACAGAACTTTTAAAAGTTTTAACTAATTGTAAGGTATTTAACAAAGGATTTTTAGAACAAATTCCTGTAAAAAAGTTAGTTATTTTATTGTCCCTTTCCTAATATTCACATTTTCCCATGCTAATTGGAAAGCCTTCATAATTCCAGAACAAGAAGTCTTCTGGTTTTATATAACACAAAGTGACTTCATGATGAAAATTAAATATTTACAAACATAACAAAACAACACAGAAAATTTTAAACATTTCATATTGAAAGTCAAAAAAGACAAACAAAATACTCTTGACAAAGTATAAGTCTTGTAAATTTAAGGCATTTGCTCATCTCCAAAGCTACAAAGTCAGTCATCACCTAAAAGAAAACACCATTCCAAAGGCCCAAAGAAGTTCTATAACGCTGCAAACCAACAGTTACAAGAAGGAAAAATAGACAAATTATATGTAAATGCCCATCACAAAACAAAATTATGTACTATTAGCACATTATTAGTACTACAAACAAGACAGAAGAAATTTGAGTTCACCTATTTTCAAAGTCAGCACATTATTGGAGGAGGGCAAGTGTTTATTTCAGATCAAATGTTTTGTGTTCAAATTCCCTGGAAAACTATTTATGATACCTTGAGTGTCTATGTTAGTATTGCTCATCTCAGCACTGGTCTCATTTAAAGTGAAATTAAATCGGAAATACTTATCCTGACTACTGTAACAGTCTGGCAGAAAGAATTAGACAGAGTTAGAATAATGTCTATGTAAATTGAAGATCAGCAAAAGAATATATTTATTTAACAATTCTCATCTTGCTGATGGATAAAATGAGACACTGAAGCATTAACAACAAAGAGAAAAATATCAGTCTATGATACTAGAGGAAGTCAGAAAAAGTGGCTTCCTAAGGGACTCTAGCAAAAAAAAAGGTTGGAAAACTCGTGGCAGAGTTTTGAAGTTAAGATATTTTAAGAAAAAATAAAAGAAAAATCTTGAAACGAAAGTTCATTTAACATCGCAGTCCTGAAGGTAGACTTTTACAGTTGCTTAAGTAAATTAGGCTTTTAAAGAATGGTTTAAAATGCTTTTCATATCAATGTTATTAAAAAGGTTCTTTCCTTAAAATATAAATATGTTTGAAATGTTAATTGAATAATTTAGACTTCTTATTCCAGAAAAAAATGAAAGACAATTTCAGGTCTTGTTTGATAGAAATTAATAAAGTGCCCCTTGTTCCTCCTGGACAGCATACAGTGCATATGTAAACCCAAGAGTACTTCAGGCGGGGAGTCAACTATTCAACGAGACTGGTTATCAAGGCCTCAGATATCTTAAAAAAGTTTTATTTCTCTTGACCTCCTCCCTTATCAGTCCCTGAAGTCACAAAGGATAGTAATTCTTAATTTGAAATGAGTAAATTTTGTGCAAAACATCAGGAAAGAAACAATGAAAAGGCAAATGGAATTAGCCTAATTTCCATATGTTGCCAGAATATGTTTTACATATTTTATATTTTATATTTACATATAATTTATATTTTATATTTACATATAAAATTATTTCAGTTCAACCTTTATTTATGTAAATAATTTAAAAAAACCCCAACATTTATTTGTAGAAAATGCTTTCTTACAGATACACTGTTACAGATGCAGAACACATCTTTTATTAAACTAAATCTTATATGGCTTTTGTTGTTCTGCCTGTATCGTGGGATCTAAGAGGATGTCTTGCAGAAGCGAATCCAGAGCACTTTCTCATGACTGTATTAGTGTTGCTGTATAAAAGGAACAGGAACAGGAACATTTTTGTCACAGTTAAAACATGATAAACACAGACACCTGAAAAGTATCACTTCCCCAAATACACCAATAAAACAAATTACAAGAACTGGTGGGTTCCTAACAGCTACTAAGACTATGAGAGTCTAAAAAGAACAACGTATCATTATAGATATTGTTGGCTGAGAATCCAAAGGATCTATGAAATGCCAGTTATACTCTGAGCCATTTTTGCAAAAGGGAATGGTGTTAGAATGGCACCAATATGTTACCAAGAGATTCAGAACGACACAATTTCATAGGCTGCTTTCAGACGACCAACTACAAACTGGTAAAAGTCATTAGGATCAGGGATCCAAAGGCACTCAGTCTAATCAAATAATTAGTTTCTTATGCTGGTAGCCATAGAATCTGGTTTGCAGACAAAAAGGGACATGAACTGTCATAGATCTTCACACTGGAAACGTAATCGAGTACAAAAGGGATTGAAAGGGAAAGAGAAAGATAAGAAGCTTTCAATATATGAAGTCAATTTTAAAAAAAAGGTGCAATTCAATCTGCCGTTATTGCAACAACATATATTTTCATCATACTTTCATCTGCAATAGAAGCATCTATTTCCTTCCACAATTCTACTTTTGGGGAAGTATTTAGGTTAATAATATATGAATATCCATCAATGCTGTAGACCTTGACTAAATCTCAGAATATTCGTGCCTCCCTCAGATACCAAAATGTCAAAGCCTATAGGTACA
Source organism: Tapera naevia (assembly GCA_033556795.1). Taxonomy (NCBI): domain Eukaryota; kingdom Metazoa; phylum Chordata; class Aves; order Cuculiformes; family Neomorphidae; genus Tapera; species Tapera naevia. The sequence continues at coordinate 5,620,253 of JAUMJJ010000172.1, read as the reverse complement.
TTGATGGCAAATTCCATTGCCAATATCTAAGTCAGGAGATATTCTCAAGCTGCTACTGCAGAAAGAATAAAATTCTAGCAATGCTTTTTCTGGGTATTAATAATAGCTGATGTAGTAGTATGAATGCAGTTTAGTAAGAGCCACCCTATGTGAGATGAATATCATATTTCAAATACGACAGTATATCATATTTCGGAATTGAACAAAGTCACAGCTTTCCATAGATTACCTTCCCTACTGATACAGAGTTTAACAAATATGAAGTACATTGTTTCACTCCTTGAGACACGTTTCTCCACATGAACTCCTGTGGGATGCTCTTGCAGGGCTTTGTCGTTCATGTATCTAACTCCATGAGCAAACAGGACACCACTTTCTAGAGTAATAACAGAAACTACCACAGTGAGTTAAAAAGTGTTGGCTAACCCTGAATAATATGGATTATGGAATATGGATTTATCCAAATGCTATTTAGTTATGATATGCCAGCGGACACCCATGTGATTTTTTGCAAATCCAATAAAGTTTTGCCAGACAAAAAAAGACAAAACAAAAAGGATTCCTTGTAGTATTGACAGAAATCAAAATAAAGTTTTTGGACAAATGGACAATCACTTATCAGACTATTTTTTTTGCATTACCTGCCTATCATAATGTTTTGTTGGAAGCAGTGTAAAGATAACATAAGTAAAATAAAATCCTGATCTCTATAAGACAGCAACTTGCAATAAACTGACAATCTACAGTCTAGGACTTAACAGTGTGAAAACAATTTCAAGTAGTTCTTCTTTATCACCAAAATGTCTTGACCTGGTTTATCCAGATGTGTCACAAATAAACGTTTAAGATGTACACTCAAATTACATGTTTTCTTCAGTCTGTCCCGAAAATTGAAAAAAAAATCTTACTCAGTTTGCAAGCAGATAGGGAATCATCTCAGGTCTTTGTACATGGTCCTCTTTTGGAAAACAAAGAGCGAGGCTATTCCTGATTATTTTTTAACAATTTTTGAAAGTGAAAAATACAGAAGTGTATATGGATAGAAGAGCAACATTTCAAAAGGACAGAATCTTCTTTAGACATACAAGGCAGTGCAGAATTTGTAGTAGAAATAGTAGTATGAGATTCTACAGTAATGTTTTAGTCTTTATATTATTATGAACTGTTACCTTGCTCACATTAGTGAATTACGCTGCAGTTGAAATAATTCATTAGCTGGATCTATCTTGGGGGACAGTTACCTCACTGCTGGACTGTTACCACAATTTATATAGCATACATATCTGGTTTTAGCTCATTTAGATGACAAAGTAGTCTTTAAACAGTCTTTTAACTTGACACAGTCATCCATTCTAAGGCTCAACCCTTCCTATTTAGGACAAAATACTGCATTGAACTGCTGTTTTCAAGGCTCTGATGAAAGTAATAAGACAGCACCTCACAAACACATACATGCTCAAGGAGCATGTATTTGAATAAGGATAGCAAAAAAATGACTCTAAATTGATCCTGAGTTAAGGGTCAAACAGCAGGGGTCCAATCCATCTGTAGATGAACCCAAATCTTAAATTTTCATTTGATTCTGTAAATGCATAGGAATCTTTTTGATACTTTAGACACCTGTTAGACTACCTGTACTGTTCAGAGACAAACGCATACGTACACAGACTTCTGTTCTCAAAAGACAACTTTGCTGAGTTTGCGATTGTACAATTACCTTACACCAAGCCTTCTCATAGGTTGTTTGATGAATCGTTTTCCTTCTGCACAGAAATTATCTGGGGAAGAAAACATAGACCCTCTTCTCACTCATACCCAGCACCTCTGCAATACTGATACTCCATTCTTGTGTTTTATGTTCACTGATCATTTTTTACTAAGTTGATATCTGCTTAAAGGAATGATATTGAGGGAGTGCCACAGAGTACCAACCACTTGCCTCAAGCATGCACAAATTTGATCAAAATTGCACAATAAGCACTAGATTGCAGACCAAAAAGGCAAGTCCCTCCTTTTGAAAGCCTATATATACCTGTATTTTTAATATTTTTGCTGTCAGAAGGAAGGACAGATTTACCAGGGGGCACATAAAGGAGCTACAGTTCCTGCTCGATCCCATTTGCTCTGCACAGATTGATGTGCTCTCCATGTCATATGACAGAGGATGTGTTGTGCTATTCAATAGCACCCTTATTCACATCCTGACTGCATCCAGCCCTGATGTATAGCAGTACTGTGTGAACAGATTGCTTTTATGACAGTTTTGAAAATCAGGAGCCAGTTTGAAATGCAATTTTATTTTTAACCACCCTACCCTACAATTGAAGCCTACAATCTAAGACACAACTGTCTCCAACATGGTGTCAGTGTAAATAAGTGAACAGTTGTGAATGGTTACCTTATATACCTTTAAAGGGCAAGCTATGCCCCTGGAAAGATTCAGGGTCCTAGTATCGAGTTAGAAAACAATCTTGCCATTTCTTTTTAGTTCCTGTCTTATTTCTGTTGTGGTAATTACATAAAAATATGATGAGTTTAGGAGACTGCTCCAAAAACTACATCAAGGACATGTGTAACTTGAATTCTGGATTCCTGGATAACAAGAACAGTATGATTCAAAGGCATCGATAAGCTTTCCAATCATCTATTTCATAAAGGTACTTGAAGAACTTTTTAAACATTTCCAACTATAATCATGTGATTATTTTAGCCCTTTGCACTTACACTGTGTAATATTAAAATTAAACAAGATTAATTACACATATTCTTTTTGTACAGGATGGTATTCATCTCAAGTGGTGTAATTGGCACTGCGATTATGCGTACACTGCATAATACAGACATACTCAAGCTAACAGGAAAGAACAGGATTGTGATAATTACAGCAATAGTGCAGACACTATGGAAAGGAGGAGAGCTTGAAGTAAAACTATCTTCCAGAATAAAACCTTCTTTAGCTTCCATACTTGGACTCCTCTAAACAGCTTTAGAATATTTTTACGAGTGAATAAATCAAAGTGCCATGCAGTAATTTTCTTTGATAGATAGGAAAATATGTTTCCATTTCATTATTTGATCCTACTAGAGTAGCTTTCCTTTAATCAATCATTCCCATACATCTTTACTTGACAGAAACCCAAGTTTTCTAATAATAAGTGGCCACCTGATTACACAGTCTCAGGGCCTTTCTGGCCTGCCCAGTAACAATTATCCCATCAAGATTTCTATGACAACTTTCTTTACTAATGAGGTACCCTAAGTAAAGACGTTCATTTAAAGTGATAACACATTTCTGTTCAAAGATAGGTGCAATGAACTTTCGTTTTGCATCGTATTCTATCTGCTCTGACAGGATACTCACAAGGAATTTACACGTTCTTTAGCCACATGTTGTATTCTCCACTGGATTAAAGCTCCTGCAGAGTGTAATCCACTTTTCACTTGCAGAACAATGGTTAAATCCAAAGCTTCTTTCAGGACTGAATCGGAGAGAGGAAATAAATGAATCATGTGGAAATAACTGATGGCATGCATGAAAGAAGTGCCAGATAGCATGTCACTTACCAGCTTTTTCTAAAAAGCATGTGGACTCATTCAGCAGTTGTGCTGCATGCCATTAAAGGCAATATCACACAGGCAAAAAGAGAAACCATCCTGGGGAAGGATTTCTGAGAAACACAAAGAATTAGCAATTAGCTACCAATTGCTTACTTAATTAATGAAGCATAAAATTGTAACACTAATTAATCTTGTGATTACAACCAACTGATTCAAGAATCAACGATAAGTATTATCATTAGTCAGAAATGCTGCTATATCATACAGCATTTCATTTGCTTCAGAAAAGACAAAACTGTAAGAGGTTAATGCTCTTTCTGATTTATAGAAATTTAACTACTTGCCTCCTATTACTGTCAGCAGCCATGTGATTAAATCAACGTGCTTTATTTAAAAAAAAAAAGGAGTGATTTCTTTAATGATTTCAGACCTTAATTTCTCTCATGACAAAACTCTCCATTTTGTGGACGTTCTGGGCTTTGTCTCTCTCCTACTTTCAGCTGGGAGAGGGCTGATTTTACTCCTAGTAGTTGGTATACTGCTGTGTTTTGGATTTGGTATGAGAATAATGTTGATAACACATGGATTTTCTAGTCGTTGCTAAGCAATGCTTACACTAAGTCAAGGACTTTTCAGCTTCCCCTGCCCTGCCAGGGAGAAGGGAAGGGGGCACAGCCAGGACAGCTGACCCAAACTCGCCAAAGAGATATTCCATACCGTATGACATTAGGTTCAGCATATAAACTGGGGTGAGATAGCTAGGGGGTGGCGATCACTGCTCAGGACTGGCTGGGCATTGGTCGTCAGGTACTAAGCAATTGTTTTTCATTTGCATCACTTGTTTTGGGGGTGTGACTTTTCTTTCTTTTATTAGTTTCTTTTATTTCAATCATTCAACTGTTTTTATCTCAACCCATGAGTTTTCTAACTTTTACCCTTCTGATTTGCTCCCCTATCCCACTGGCGCAGGGGAAGGTATGAGCAAGTGGCTGTGTGGTTCTTAGTTGACAACTGGGGTTAAACCACGACAGCCTCATACTACAAAACCCACTTGATTATCACTATAATTCTACATGCATAGTTGCTAAAATGATGAGCATGCAGTCAGCTGTAGGGTCCAGAAAATAACTCTCCATGGCGGCACTTTACAGCTGCTTTCAAGTATATGTATGTACTATAGTAACTGCGAAATAATCCTACTATATTTCTGCTGGCTTAGTTGACTCATTCTAGATTTTAATTCTTGTTTCCCCCCAAAAAATGAAGAAAATTCAAAATTTTACAGAGATCATATGGCGTTGCATGGGCTTGAGCATTGGCACTGGTATAACCACATGGCTGAGTATTTCTGGATGTGACAGTAATATCTTTGGAATCATAGCTTGTTTACTTGTGCTGAATTTCCTCTACTTCTTCAATTGCTCAAAGCCTTTTAGTAACTTTCCACCTTATGTCCACAACATATTTATGCATACTTTTTGCAGTTCACATTTTGGAATGAGCTGTTGAAGTCACTGGTTTGAACCTATTTAAGGCACGAATTACACTTTTTACCATTCCAGATGACACCCTGCCTTGTCTGATCACAGCAGTATTTTGATGATGGTCAGGTAAGTAAGTGGATAGAAGTTTTTCAGTAAAATGCTACAGGAAGCCAGCAGAAAACAATCCTAGCATTTTGAATTCTGTTAGGAGACAACCTGCTTCCAAAATCAGTTGTTTTGTTCAGATATCCCAAGGATCGAAAAGTAATAAAAAATAACCACATTTCATTTTTTTAAAAATTGTAAAAACTGTTCTTGTAAAATGCTGATCTCTGAGAGAGTTACATTTGATTATGAAATAAAGACAAGAGATGGAGTCAATGACTTCACAAGGACTTTTTTGTTCATTTTGCTATACACTGTAGTTTGGTTTTATTTTGAAATGCATGCACATTATATTGGTGGAATTACAAACTGTGCTGCAAAATCCATAACAAGATGAGGTTACTCGTAGAGGTACAATCCTGAAAGGTGTATTGAACCTACAATTCAGAGTTCCTATAACTTTGCAGAAGGTATCAGAGCTCTAAACTTTTACAGAAAAAAATGAATCGATTTTAGGATGTTTGATATTTTAGCTTAAATTCCATGTTGTAGGCATTACCAGCACCATGAAGGCTTCATGTATGACCAATGATAGCAACAGAGCACCCAATAGACACCAATTTGAAAAAATCAGTAATGCATTTAGGTGCTTAAGTGGGTAGATACACACTCTGAAGATACTTAGACTTTAAACAGTTTGCATTATAAGGAAGTGTGTCTTAAATGTATTTGTAATATTCAAGATTTATTTCTATTCTATTAATGCACTGTGGCCCAATTATAGTGAAAGTACAATTAGTGGTAGTTCACCAAGTTTCCACAAGCCCTACCAGCAACATCCATCCCCTTTCTGCTGCTTTTCATTACTTTCCTTCCCTTTAATAGGTTCCGTCTACCTACACTGAATTATTTGGATGACAGAATCAATATAAGAAATATTGCTATTCTTTTAAGCCAGCCTTGACACTGTAATAAAAACAGACTTGCAACTGCCACACTAATGCAGCCTAGTTTCTTCCTTTTCTTTATCAGAGGAAACTTTATATGGTATCTCTTCTGATAGGCAACATGAAGAAAAAGGGGTAAGTGAAAAAATGGAACAAGTATGGGAAATGTGGAAATTACGGAGGGGAAAAAAAAAAGCAGCTATACTGAGTTATACTGTGGTTTTGAGAGCACTACAGATTCCTTAAGCTACATCCTGTTAAAGAATCCAAACTCTTAAACCTTCTTTTCCCAGTTATATCTGCTGAAAACCAGAACTAGAACTGGAGGGGTTAAATGCCCAGGGAGAAGGTACAGCTGAAACCCTTCAACCCATCAGCCAAAGCTGATACCAATAGTATGTCTACATAAGAGAACAAGCCTGTGTAATGAGAGGTCATAGATCATTTTGCATATAGTCACAGGTTTTGGTAGTACTTTGGAATTTTATTGTGCTCTGTAATGGTAAGTACTTTCTTTTAGAGTTCTTTGCTCTTTTAACCCGCTGGGATGTGTACTTTAATAAGAGGTTTTATTACCTTTTGCTTTGAGAGTAGTGAAAGAATGAAAAGCTTGTCTAACAATAGCTTGTGTATTATTCTTTTTGCTGAGTAAACAACTATTGATTGGTAAAGAGAGACACTAGCTAGGCTGTGTTAAGACGAAGTGCTGGTCTAACTTTTCTATGAAGTATACAAACAAAATATATAAACTATGAGGGAGCTAGGTGGTAATAACTGGGTAACCTGTTTAAACTATAGCAATCAGGCTCTAAATATAATGTAAAAAGTCTTGTGCACTGAAACTATTTTGTATATTGTGTTCTTGAGCTTAAAAAAATTTTAGAAAAAAGAAAGGGTGATTATCAAATAGTTTTCTTGCTGTAAATACAGCATAAGAAGCAAAGGGAGTGAAGAGAGACACTGTCTTGTAATTCACTAATGCATTTTGGAGATATTTTGCTGTTCATTGCAAAGGTTGAAATTGATGATAAACGTAAAGTTGTTGGTCTCTAAACTAGAAAGCTGATCTCTCTGGATGTGGAGACCTGTATCTATGTAATACCTGGATGAGACTCTATGACCTTGGGGTTTTCTTTTTTGTGTGGTAGTGTATATTTGGTGGTTTGGTTTCTTTTTTGTTGGTTGGTGACTTCTTTTAATGCTTTTTCTTGTTTTGTCACGTTAGCTGCTACTAAGAACAATTGAGTCGGGAGTCCCTGGGAAGAATCCCGCATCAGCTTCTAAGACAGAGGCAAAGCCTCTGTGTCTTCTGACAATATATTATGAAAAAAAAATGCTTAAAGCTTGAATCATGCTGGTAATTAAGTCAATTGCTTACAAAGCTGGCAGGTTACCATGGGTAGATGATGAAATACAGTTTTAGTATGCTTGTGAATACCCTTAATCCCTAAGAGCTGTGGGCGTCTGTGTCTTGTGAAAAGTAGTACATCACAACAAAGCTTAAATTTACAGAATCTTAACAGGAAACAGTCATGATACTAAAACCAAAAATCCTATTGTGAAAGAAGTACTTATTTTGGGGATATTATTTTGGGGATATTAACTGATTTTTATATTTCAGTGTTGATACTACAGCTAGCTAAATTACTTACATGTATTTTATGTATCTGCACAAAAAGCTGTGGGTCCTAGAGAACTGAGGTTACACAAGGAATATATTGGCTTCTTGAAGCTGAGGAAACATGTTGACCTCATCTTGTGGTGTGCAGGTCTGCATCATGCCAGGGGACACCAGGCTCTATCTTCTCCCATCACCAACCTGATGAGAAGAGGGTTGTTTCCTGATGCTGGGCATGAGCCTGCCTTAGACAGTGCCATTGTCTTTGAATATGTTATAACAAATTTCCTTGCTGTGGCAGTTGTTTGTTGTGGCTTATGATATTGAGACAGATGAATGGGAAAAGGGATCACATAAACCAGAGCTGGTGTTGTTGTTGGTGCTACCTATGTTGTGCAATGGCACAGCATATCAATCCCAGGTGAGCATCATACTTGACTGGTTTCAGAACTGGAAACAGTAGGGCTGTGTCAGCACAAAGCTGCACTTGAATTAATTAGTTATGCTTATAAACAGAAAGCTAGCTTATTTGGGAATAGACCGTGCTAAAGCTACACAGCTCTAGGCACTGAAGCTGTTAGCTGGGAATGGCATAGTGAGAATACACCAGGTTCTGTGTTACTAGCTAGGAGAGGTCTACAGCAGAAGTCTACCATACTGTTGCACTAGAAGCCATATGGAGCGGAAGCATCTGAGTGGGTCTGATGGAAGAGCCTTAAATATGAACACAAGTCCAAAGCCAAAGTTATACTCTAGAGCTGCCTGTAAGATTTATGTTACATCTAGCTTTAGTTCCTTCTAATGTTTTGTGGTTGCCAGGGTGCACAGAAAAATGCAAGAAAGCATATTTCATACAGAAGCTGCTAAATATAATTATGGTGAACAATCATACACTAAAACCTCAGATTTAGGGACTCTCGCAGCCATAATGACTACAAACATTATTTGTGAGAAGTATGTCTGAAAACATAAACTGCTGCTCCTTAAGATGTTAAAATACAAAAAAAGGATCTACCCTTTTCCTAAATCAGTCTTGCCAGTCAGTCGGTTATAGCCAGCAATCCTCTGCGTCTAAAAAACCAGATAATAGGAACAGGATCAAAGCACCCAACTTTAGACTCTGAAGAAAAAGAAGAGAAGGAATTATACTGAGTTGCTTGCCTCCTGACTCATTCTAGCCTCCACCAAGATGACGTGGAGCCACTACTTTCCACCCCCTCACCCCATTATCCACTGGAGGAGGAAACCAAGGCATATGTACTAGATGAAATGTTAACACCATCAGTCAACACCTAGTGAATACATATGGGTTTGTTATTTATATTGATTGTCACCCTAGCATCTAGTGACAGCAGAATTCCCCTGTATGTTAGGAAACTGTACAGTGAAAAGAGAGTTCTGAAACTGAAGATTGGGAGGTAGTGTGTATAAATGCAAGTAAATATGGAAGTGGTGACAGTTTAACAAGTTATTAATAGTAAAGCAATTCATGCAGGGTTTATCTTGGTGGCAAGCATGTTTACCAAGCGATTCTTCTTTCACATTAAAAACGTAAAGCCTCCCAAGGAGGTTTCTAATAGGAAGCCATTGATAAAATAAAAGTAGTCTAACAGCAGGTTATTTTAATTTATCAGACCAAAGATTTTTGTTTTCTTTTACCTCCAGTGGCACCCATTTGACTTTATCCTCCTTACCTGTATGCTGTATTTTGTACATAGGCGGGGAAGGGTTTAAAGTGAAAGGTCACAAATTAAGTAAAGCATAATATCCATAAGTGACAAAAACTGGAAAGATCAATCTTGTACCTTGACTGCCTGGCTCAGAAAACTAACTGACTAGAAATAAAACTGGATTAGACCTACTAATGGGTCTAATTTTGTTGGGTGAAATGCTTCTTTGGATAGGTCTTAACACTAGCAGTTCTTTACAGGAGTAGATGATTATGGGAAGAATCTTGACTTCTGGGAATAATACATTTGCCTGAACTGTGCCTCCCTGCTGCTTTGAACACACATAGCTGTGCTTCCTAGTGAATTAGGTAACTTGTTATGTCTATGGCTATCTGTAAAACTTGCAGGTTAGGCAAAATGGTCTTATATAAATTGCAGTTCTGCATAATAACAGGTCTAACAAGTAATTTTAACAGATATAGATTTAAACAGAACAGCACAGATGTTGGGGTCAGTGTTCTGAGCACTAATTTATATGATCAGAATGGTTTCCCTATATTCAAAACAGACTTTGGCTTGCAGTAAAATACTGTTGCCACCTTAAAATCATAGTCTACTGCTAGGGGCTAAATCTAAATAAACAGTGGCTCAAAATGCTGAGTTACAGCAGTATCAAGATGTGAATTTACATTCTTGTTATTGCAAGGCTCATTGAATAGATGGCAAAATAATATTAATCACAAACTTATCTGTAAATTCAAGACCTTCACAGCAAGACTACAGTGTGCCTTCATCCATATTCTATTTTAAACATTTGCAATACAAAGCAACCTGAAGGAAATACATGTCCTGCAATATCCTGATGTGTTGTCTTCTAGTGACGCTTCCCTCCCTCCTCCTACTGCATTTTCTTTCATTCATCCTGATGTACACAGCCTACCTAGCACAATTGCAAGGGGAGCTGGCAGGCATCCTGGTCAACCTGTCAGCACAAGCAGCAGTGATGTGGTGACTCAGCAGAGGCACTGTGTGTCTTTGCAGTCTGCTGCAGTACTGCTGACTTGCAACCTTCCTAGAGGCAAACCCTGTCTTTGACATCAAATGTGTCCACAATTCCTGCCCATTCTTATTTTGATGGAAGGTAGGACGTGTCCTCTTCTGAACCTGAAACATGGAGCTGCCCTATGGAAGCTCATAACCGAAGGAACGGAAACTGTGATCTGAGGATTACTGGAGGCTTAACCTGAGAAGGCAGCTGGCAATTTTGTAAAGCAATTCATTAAGAACCAGACCTTCACTTAAATGGCAATGTTTTTTTTTAAAAAAAAATTCAAATCTAAACTATTTTAAAATGGCATAATTTCACGGCATTTGTGCCACACTGCTTTCTATACAACCACAATGTGACAGCTGACATGCACATAAATCCTACATATGTTTGGATTATTTAGAATAAAATGAAGCTATCTGGTGTTCAGAAACAAGCTATCTACTTTTAAAGGTGATATATTAAATGGTACAAAAGGACACCAACGTGGCCAATCATTCAATAGTGTATTAACACACTTATTTTTAATCTTTGCTCAAGTAGTTTTAATTACAAGAATTTAAATGGCTCCCTCCTGTGGCAAGAAAAATGTAGCATAATGTTCTTAGGCAAAAATTAGTCCTTGAACAGAAATTAGAGTTTATATATATATATTATACTGTATCAAGTCTAGTCACCAGTAGGTTGTGGTGACTGATTAAGAGGCTGCACACACTTATCCCTAGCTGCTTAGGTATTCTTAAATCTACCTAAGCTTGACTTAAACCTGCTACCTTTCAGTTGTATCATAGAATGATCTGGTTTGAAAAGATCTCTGAGATCATCAAGTCCAACTGTACCTGTCTCCTTACTAAACCATGTCCTTAAAACTCATCTACCCATCTTTTAAATATCTCCATGCATGGGGACTCAGCCACCTTCCTGGGCAGCTGTTCCAATGCCTGGCCACCCTTTCAATGAAGAAATTTTTCCTAGTATCTAGTCTGAACCTCCACGGTGCAACTTACAGCCATTTCCTCTCTTACTATCACTCGTTACTTGGGAGAAGAGAACAGCACCCACCTCGCCACAAACACCTTTCAGGCGGCTATAGACAGTGATGAGGTCTCCCCTCAGCCTCCTCTTCTCTAGGCTAAACACCACCAGGTCCTTCAGCTAATCCTCACAGGACTTTGTCACCAGCCTTGTTGCTTTTCTCTGGATGCCTTCCAGCACCTCAATGTCCTTCTTGTACTGAGGGCGCAAAACTGAACACAGTACTCAAGGTGTGGCCTCACCAGTGCCAAATACAGGGGTACAATCACTTCCCTGGTCCTGCCGGCCACACTGTTTCTGATACAAGCCAAGATGTTATTGGCCCTCTTGGCCCCCTGGGCACACTGCTGGCTCATATTCAGCTGGCTGTCAACCAGCACCCCCAGGTCCTTCTCTAACAGGCACCTCTCCACCTGGTCTTCCCAGGTCGGTAACACTGCATGGAGTTGTTGTGTCCCAAGTGCAGGACTCAGCATTTGGTCTTGTTGAACCTCATCCCTTTGGTCTCAGCGCATTGATCCAGCCTGTCCAGATCCCTCTGCAGAGCCTCCCTTCCTTCAAGCAGATCAACACTTCCACTCAGCTTGGTGTCATCTTCAAACTTGCTAAGGGTGCACTCAATCCCTTCATTCAGATAGTTGATAAAGATATTGAACAGGACTGGACTCAGCACTGACCTCTGGGGAACACCACTCGTGACTGGTTTCCAACTGGATTTCACTTCATTTACCACCACTCTTTGGGCCCCACCATCCAGACAGTTTTTCACCCAGCAGAAGCTGTGCCTGTCCAGGCCGAGGGCAGCCAGTTTCTCAAGCAGAATACTGTGAGAAATGGTGTCAAAGGCTTTACTGAAATCCAAGTACACCACATCCACAGCCTCTCCCTCATCCACTAAATGGGTAACCTTGTCACAGAAGGAGATCTGATTGGTCTGGTAGGGCCTACCTTTCATAAACCAATGTTGACTGGGTCTGACCCCCTGATTGTTCTGCACATGCTCTATGAGAGCACTCAAATAATCTGCTCCATGGCCTTACCTGGTACCGAGGTCAGACAGGCAGGCCCATAGTTCCCTGGATCCTCCTGTCGATGCTTCTTTTAAAAGGGTGTAACATATGTGCTAAAGGGTAGGGGGAAAAAATGGACTGTGAACCATGTGTTGTACTTGCTAATGCAGTTTAGGCTATTCTATCTCACAGAGAACTCCGTCCTTAAAAATAAATCTCTGGAATATCTCAGCACAGAATATATAGATGGAATATCTTAATTGATTTCTGATGTTTTCCACCGGTGAACAAATCTGAACCTTCTAAGGGGTGGGAAGAAAGTAATCAACTCTGGAGGAAAGCTGTGAGAATAAATGAGTCAGTGAATGTCAGGCAGGATGCATAAATTAGATTTCAACAATGCTGCAAGTCATCTTTTTTTTTTTCTCTTAAATCTTCTAGCTGATAAAGCCTTTGCTTAGGATTTTAACTCAGGAAGACTTTGCCACAGCAATTAATAGTCATAAAATTCTGAAACAAAGAACTGAGATGTTTATCATAGTATGGGGCATATTTTGGTAACTTTGGATATTAAAAATAATCTTGTAAATGACATAGAGTAAAAAATTATCATAAAACACACTAAGGCCTTGGTGACCTTAAGGGCAAATTAAATCTAAACACAGGAATTATCTACGTGCTTTTGAGAAAGTGGGTCTGAACAGTTGTTCCAAGGAAACAGACTCCAGTTCTGTGGCTTCTCACAAAATCTGTTATTACATAGTTATGAATTCAAATTTTAAAAAGGGACAAAAAAACTAGGCTCACTGCAGAGCAGGACTAATCATTCAGATGGCTTTAGAGCTTGATAAAGCTGCTTTAGCAATTAATCTCTTTATAATCTTTGTTTATGCTGATTCAGAAGCCTGATGCTACAGGCATAGGAGGCTATGTGTACTAGTTTGAAGGAGGGAGCTTTAAAATACTGTACCAATATCAAATCATATATGCCTTTCAAATCTAGGACTTGAGACACAAGAACAAATCATCTGGAAGTAGATACACAGAGATGGAGTTACCACTTGTTCACAGAGAGGAAAAAATTACTGTGGTGCACTGAATAATCATTCAGTATCTTAGTTATTCTTTTAAGGGCTCGTACAGTGCCACCCACAATCTATTTCCACACTTCTAAGAGGAACTGATGAGGCTAGAGTTAACTGAGGAGTAACTGAGAGGCTTTTATCGAACCTAAAGTGTGCATTTAAGCTCAAAACTGCTGTTTTGAAAACATCTTATCAGCTGCCACCTGCAGCTAGATATGCCAAACCTCAAAAAACAAATCTTTTATCTACCAGCCATGAAGTTAGTTTTCTGAACGTAACCACGATCATGATCTTAACGCAACCAAGCTAGGTGCTTCATATTTCAAGCCTGATGGGGTAGGATGAAGCCGATGGGCTTTTCATTACCTATTTCTCATAAGGTATTAATTCCAAAATTATTTGGAAGATTTCTATTATGGGATTATTAGTTGCACTTACATGTACGCACAGAGATAGATACATATATATTTTTTTAAAGTCCACTTTACCTTAAATATAGCCAAATATGGCTACTCTTAGCCAATGATCTAGTGGCTGGAGTACCTGCCTGGACAATGTGAGAAATCATTACATTGGTGGAGAGAATTTGTTATCTTTTCACAGTATCACAGTATCATAAGGTTGGAAAGGACCTCTGAGATCATCAAGTCCAACCTATAACCTAACACTAACACCAACCATCATCTAGACCATGGCACTCAGTGCCTCATCCAGTCTCCCTTTAAACACCTCCAGGGTCGGTGACTCCACCACCTCCCTGGGCAGCCCATTCCAATGGCCAATCACCCTTTCAGTGAAGAATTTTTTCCTAACATCAAGTCTAAACTTTCCCTGACGAAGCTTAAGTCCATGTCCTCTGGTTCTGCCACTGGTCACCTGAGAGAAGAGACCAACCCCTGCCCGACTACAACCTCCTTTTAGGTAGTTGTAGAGAGCAATGAGGTCTCCCCTGAGCCTCCTCTTCTCCAGGCTAAACAGCCCCAATTCCCTCAGTCGCTCCTCATAGGGCTTGTGCTCCAGCCCCTTCACCATCTTCGTTGCCCTCCTCTGAACACATTTCTCCTGGATTCTGTGCCTTTCTCTTTAAGGGTATCACTAAAATGCATGCTATTCTAGAAGAGGTTTGCTCTTGGAGAATTCAATAGCTTGTGTAGAGAAACCAATTTTAAAAATTGTAGAATTATAGAACGGTTTGGGTTGGAAGGGACCTTAAAGATTATCCAGTTCCAACCCCACAGCACCTTCCATTAAATAAGGTGGCTCAAAGCCTCATCCAACCTAGCCTTGAACACCTCCAGGGATGGAACATCCACAACTCCTCTGGGCAGCCAACACCCTCACAGTAAAAAATTTCTTCCTAATAGCTAACCTAAATGTTTCTTTTTTCAGCTTAAAACCATTACCCCTCATCCTATCACTATACTCCCTGACCAAGAGCCCCTCCCTTTAAGTAGGCTCCCTTTAAGTAGCGGAAGTCCGCTCTAAGGTCTCCTTGAAGCCTTCTTTATACTAAAATCAACTGATCAATAAAGCTCACAAAAGCTGCATCTTCAGTGAATTGGTAAAGGCCCTCCGAATCAGACATTTGAGACCCAGCACTAATGTTAACACTAAGCCAATGCAGGCATATTTTTCTGGTTAACTTGCATTTTTTCCAGCATAGTTTTGCCTTGCCATACCTAACACTGGGCCACCACAAGTTTACTGCACCTCTGCTACTTCTCTCTCAATGCTATAGTGCAAAATATTACGAGGCAAAAGTCAATCTCTTAAGTTTTCGAAGTTGTTCACCTGTAAAAAAGTTCTGGTTTCCTCTTGACCCAAAATAACAATAGAAGCTTTCATGTTGACTTCATTTGCTTGTTTTGTAGCAGAAGACTAATGTGGCAGGAATACACACTTGAGACTCTGGGTTAAGTCATGAGGCATGCTTAGGCTATCTTTCCCATGTTCCTTTTGTGTTCACCTTAGTAAAAGTGTAATTGTAGAAGTGAAAGTAGTTACACAAAGGGTTTATTTCGGGAAAAACTGAGAGGAAAAGAGGAAGACATGATAAGCACCTGCAAAGCTATAGCTTGAGGGTGTGATTAATTCCTTAATTAACCTCACCTTGCAATAGGAAAAAAACTTATCTGGAAGTAGTAGTGAGTGACTGAAATTAACATTTGTTAGCTTTAATACTGAAATGGGAAATAGTGGGGCCTTTGGTGTCACTGAATCAATTTGTCGCATGAGGTTGGAATTCAGGTACGCTAAGCCAGAGTGTATAATATATACTTGGGGTGGGAGAGGTATGCTTTTATTCTAAAGTAATCTTGAATACTTTCCACTGAGCTACCTAGGAACATGTCGTTTCTTTGGGTACCATTTTGTCTAGACTCCAACATGGCTAAGTTTTGATATATTAGAAATTATACAAGTGAGACTAATATTAGAAAGCATTTCTCAAAGAAACCTCAGGGCACTATTCTTCACACTTTCCAGGAAGAAAATTAGGTTTGTAGTTTGTTAGTGAGCTTTGTACCTCATTTCTGCTTAACCTCCAGTTATGAAACATAACCCATCCCTTAAAAAAGGTTCAGATTTGAAATTTAATATTCCTTCCTCATGTCTGCAGGATTTTGTAAGCCAAAACTTTAATATGAATGTTGACTTTAAAAACATCATTTTCAGCTGCAGGAGGAGACTTCATCTCTGTCTGACTGTCCTGTACCTATGTGATATCAACCCATGGTTTCTATGAAGTGCCCAGCTGTTTTTAAATGAAGGAAATAACCTTATTGGTCAGGATCAAGTTTCTTGTGACACTGCATGTAACTCTTAATAGTGAATGTCGTAGACAGGCTTAAAATTATCAAGCTTTATATTAGTTGCGTAACTTTCAGTGCCATATGTGGTTGAAAGACACTGCGGCTTATTCCTAGACCTAGGCAAACAATCTATACCACAGCAAATATTTGCAACTTCAATGGTTTGAAAGATTAAGAACTGTGCTGGATTTATGGCATATGCATATTTGCTGAACACACATTGAACATCAGAAAGAATTCCGGTAGCTGAACTATATTATGCTTCCTTAAATAAAACCACTTCAAACTGACTTACTGAAACAGGAAAGTGAAGGCTGATATGTAACCAGCTTCCCACTGCCTCCTTCTGTGCTATTGGTTTTAGAGGCCTCTTTCTATGCAAAGCTTTTCAACAATATACTTAAATAAGTGGATGTTGCATAATATTATGGGCTTTTCTAAACTGAGAAATTCATCCCACTTCCTGCATGTTCTATTTAATTCTTTCACTGGAAGAAAAATCATGTGACGGCACCTCTATATGGCTAGCAGCTGTCAAATGCTAAAACATAGGCTTAGGCTTTTCTCCTTCTGTGTACTGAGAACTAGCAGCACTTCCTCTCATGTTTTTAGCTCTGAAGGGAAAGATTACAGGCTTGGGGAACACTGGCTGGAAAGCTGCCTGTTTGACAGCCGGCTGAATATGAGCCAGCAGTGTGCCCAAGTGGCCAAGAAGGCCAATGGCATCTTAGCCTGTATCAGAAAGAGTGAGGCCAGCAGGACCAGGGAGGTGATTGTGCCCCTGCACTTGGAATTGGTGAGGGTGCACCTCAAATACTGTGTTCACTTTTGGGCCACTCACTGCAAGGACACTGAGGTGCAGGAGCGCGTCCAGATGATGGCACTGAAGCTGGTGAAAGGGTTGGAGAAAAAGTCTTATGAGCAGCAGCTGAGGGAACTGGGGTTGTTTAGCCTGGAGAAAAGGAGGCTGAGGGGAGACCCTATCACTGTCTACAGCTCCCTGAAAGAAGGCTGCAGCAAAGTGTGTGTTGGTCTCTTCTCCCATATGACAAGCAATAGGATGAGAGGAAATGGCCTCAAGTTGCACCAGGGGAGATTCAGATTAGCCATCAGGAACAATTTCTTTATGAAAGGGTAGCCAGGCACTGGCACAGGAGGTGATAGTGTCATCATCCCTAGAAGTGTTCAAAAGGTGGGTAGATGAGTTTCTCAGGCATGTGGTTCAGTAGTGGACAGGTACCGTTGAACTCTATGATCCTCAAAGGTCTTTTCCAGCCAAGGGATTCTATGAGCACCTGGATCTGGTGTAGTGTTTTGTTTTGGGGTTTTTTTTTTCCTCTCATCCCAATATCCTGGCTGGACTTGTATTACAGGAGTCTGCAGGCATGTGTAATCAGGGTTAAAAAAAAGACAAGCCTGGAAAGTGTATGTGGGCAGCTCTGAGGCAAGCTGACCTGCCACTGAGGACATGTGGCTGTGAGCTTCCTGACTTGAACCCCAGCACCAGGCACAGCCACAGCTGTGCTCACCATCACAGCTTTAACAACATTCCTTCCCTTCCCACCTCACTCCCCCCTTGAAGTGATGGGGCCTGATCAACAGGCCTAAAACAAAGTAGGTGACCCATGAGTGGTTTGTATTGCATTGTTATGCGTATGGTTTCATCTGTAACTTCTCACATTGCTATTATCAGTAGAACTGTGCTGTGCTGTTTTCTAAATACATAGTGTGAGGAAAATGCATCACAGTTGCATTAGTGGAACTGGGCTGTGCCACTTTAGATGTGGCTTCTCCAGCATACACAGGACTAGGAAAAAAGCAACAATCCCTGTGCCATTGACTGGTTCTTGTGAGCTTTATTGATCATGCTGGCTGAGTAATCGGCATGAGCATGAACACCACGTGAAGGGAGAACTAGGCAGGAATGCTGCTCCTCAACAGCTCCCTTAGTTCAGGTAAGAGAGTTCCGACCGTTGCCTTGATTGCCCTTCTTGAGCTCTAGCCAAAGCTCCAAGAAGAGGGGGACAATGCAGCAGCTGAGGCCAGAGATTCTACATTTTTTTTCAATTATGTAAGTTGTTTGTTTAGCAGTATAGAAGTTGGACCCTCTTGCAGCGACTTTGGAGTCCTCGCCTACGAGTGGCCGCGCTGCCTAAGACCTCCCAGTTGCCAGGGGAAGGCTCTCCAGAAAGCCTCGCTCCAAGTAGGTGCTCCCCAGCAGCTGTGGATCTGGATGGTTACAGGACAATTGATGTATTTTTCTTAATTACTATTTTTATTCTCTTGCAGTAATGATTAGATGCATTGCCTTTAAAACTGTTATTGTTGTTGTTAATCACTACTAATCACTTGTCATCCTTCGTTTTAGTAAGTTCAGTAAAACCAGGTTTCACAGGGTGTTCGAGCGTTTCGGCTTTGTTGATTGTTTATTTACACCACGGTAAAGCCCCCCCCCGCTCTTGCCCCGCACTGCACGCCGTGTCCCAAGGCTCACGGAGCCCTCCCGGCCCCCTCCCGGCCCCCCCCCCCTCCTCCCGGCCCCCCTCCTCCGGAGCGGTTTGCGCGCGCGCCAACTCCCGACGGGTGGTGGCGGGGAGGGTGGGTGGGCGTGGCCAACCCGGCGCGCGCAGTTGCGGCGCGCGGGGCCGGAAGGGGCGGGGCGGGCGCATGGCGGGAGGCGGGAAGCGGAGGCCGCGGGCGCGAGCGGCGGCGGGAACGACTGGGGAGCAGGTGGGTGCGGGAGCGGGGAGACGGTGGCGAGGGGCGGGTGGGATCTCGGGCACCCGGCTGTGCGGGATCCCCGGGTCGAGGGGGGAACTGCGAGCCGCGGCTCTGGAAGCTGAATGGGCGCGGTGGTGCCGGGCCTCTGTTTCAGAGAATCGTGGAATGGTTTGCGTTGGAAGAGACCTTACGGTCTGAGCCCCAGGGAGTGCACACAGCCGCTCATTCTAAGCTGCAGGACGTGCCACTCTCCTGCACTGGTGTTGGATGCCAGTGGCGAAGTCTCCCGTAGGAGCTGTGCTCGGCTAGAGGAACTCCTCTGCTTGGTGACAGAACTCAGGGAGGAGGTGACTAGGCTAAGGACTACCGTGGAGTGTGAAAGAGAGAGATTGACTTCTGGAGTAACACTCTGTGTTCCCTGTCTCAGCCCCAACAAGCAGACGTGCTTTGTGCAACAGAACTCCCCATCCTCTTATCTGCTCAATCGAGGAGAGTGATTTAGGAAATGCAGCAGAATGGCAGCAGGTTCCTGCTCAGCGCAGCTGGCATTCTCCACTGTTTTGGACTTGGCTCTGCAGATTCCCGAGGAGAACAGATATAATGGTCTACAAGTGGAGCCAAGCTCCATTGTTGACAATTCTCATAGCCTGGAAACATTTCCCAGGTTAAAAACCCAAGGCCATCAATTAAAACAGATTCTGTAAAGAAGAGGAGGAGGGTTGTAGTCATTGGGAACTCCCTCCTGAAAGGAACTGAAGGACTAATATGCAGACCAGACCTATTATGTAGGGAGATCTGCTGCCTACCTGGGGCCTCTGTCAGTGATGTGGTAAGAAAACTCCCAAATCTTATTAAGTCCACAGATTATTATCCATCATCTTTCAGGTAGCAAATAATGAAAAAACAACTAGAAACCTTAGAGCGATTAAAAAGGACTTTAGGGCTGTAGGACGTATGATAATGCGGTCAGGTGTGCAGGTGGTTTTCTCTCATAGGGAATGGTGAAGGAAGGAGTGGGAAGAGGCAGGAATTAAATACTTGGCTCCGAAACTAGTGTGAATCAAAAACTGAGTTCTTTGAGGGGTTGGCCTACACGCCCGGCCTGCTGGTAAATGATGGGGTGCACTTGTCCCCAAAGGGCAGAAGGATGCTTTCCAAGAAGTTGGTAGGGCTGCTTTAAGAAAGCTTTAACCTAGATTGGAAGGGAGAGGGGGACACCACTGGGCTTGGTAGAATAAAGCATGGGAATGGCACCTCAGGTTTTGATGGACAATGGACCGTTGAGGGCCCCTGGTCTGCCAGTGGGGGATAGCGCTCCTGGTGGCAGCCAGAATTCAAAGGGAGTTCTTAGGTTACAAACCACAGCTAGAAGGCACTTAGGACTTACAGCTATTCCAGTCAGGAAAGAGGAGGAAACAACAGCCCAGCTGAAGTGCATTTACGCTAATGCATGCAGCATGGGCAACAAACAGGGGGAACTGGAAACCATTGTGAGGGAAGAAAACTGACACAATTGCCATCATGGAAACATGGTCGGATGATTAACACAACTGGAGTGCTGCTGTGGGTGGCTACAAACTCTTCAGGTGGAATATGCTAGGAAAGAGAGGTGGCGGGTTTGCTCTCTGTTAGAGAATGTTTTGATTGCATGGAACTCTAACATTGAGTATAGTAATGATAGGCTTGAGTGCTTGTGGGTTAAAATCAGTGGAACATGCAGAAAACCAGATATAGTTGTGGGAGTCTGTTACTGACTGCCCAGCCAGGATAAAGAAACTGATGATCTCTTCTACAAACAGCTGGGAGAAGTCTCATGATCACTGGCCCTTGTTCTTGTGGGGGGGTTTCAACCTTCCATATGTCTTCTGGAAGTATAATACAGCAGAAAGGAAGCAGTCTAGGAGGTTCATTTAGTGTATGGAAGATAACTTTTTCTGACACAACTGGTGAGTGAACTGACTAGAGAAGGTGCCCCACTGGATCTGCTGTTTGTCAACAGAGAAGGCCTTGTGGGAGAGGGGACTGTTGGAGGATGCCTAGGGCTCAGTGATCACGAGATGAGTAAGGAGGGGGGGTCAGCAGAACTGCCACCTTGGACTTCTGGAGGGCAGACTTTGAACTGTTTGGAAGTCTGCTTCATAAAGTTCCTTGGGAGGCAGTTCTAAATGACAAAGGAGCACAGGAGGGCTGGATGCTCCTCAAGAAGGAAATTCTGGCGACACGAGCATGACCATCCCCATGTGCCATAAAACAAGTCGGTGGGGAAGAAAACTGGCTTGGCTGAGTAGAGAGCTTTGTATTGATCTCAAGAAGAAGAGGGAAGTTTATGAGCTTTGGAAGAGGGAGCAGGCATCCCCTACAAGGGTGAGGTGAGATCATGTAGAGAGAAAATTAGAAGAACTAAAGCCTAGCTGGAACTCCAACTGACTTGTTCAGTGAAAGACAATAAAAAATGTTTCTTCAAGTATATAAA
Organism: Tapera naevia; assembly: GCA_033556795.1. Taxonomy (NCBI): domain Eukaryota; kingdom Metazoa; phylum Chordata; class Aves; order Cuculiformes; family Neomorphidae; genus Tapera; species Tapera naevia. Next base: position 5,598,689 of record JAUMJJ010000172.1, on the reverse strand, counting down.
CAACAGTAGGAGAACCAAGGAGGATCTCCCTCCTTTACTGGATGCAGGAGGTACAGTAGTGCTGAGGGATGAGGACAAGGCAGAGGTACTTAATGCCTTCTTTGCCTTAAATATTAAAGTGAGATGTTTTCTTGGGAAACCTGGCCCTCTGAGCCAGAAGACAGTGAAAATGAAGCTCCAATGATCCAGGAGGATTTGTTAGAGACCTGCTTGGCCAATTAGACATACGCAAGTCTATGGGGCCAGATGGGATCCACCCAAAGGTATTAAGGGAGCTGGCAGAGGTCCTCTCCAAACTCCTTTCCATCATTTACTGGCAGTTCTGGCTGACTGGGAAACTGCCAGTTGACTGGGAACTGACAGTAAGTCCTATTTACAAGAAGCGTCGACAGGAGGATCCAGGGAACTATGGGCCTGCCTGTCTGACCTTGGTGCCAGGTAAGGCCATGGAGCAGATCATTTGAGTGCTCTCATAGAGCATGTGCAGAACAATCAGGGGGTCAGACCCAGTCAACATGGGTTTATGAAAGGTAGGTCCTGCCAGACCAATCTGATCTCCTCTGTGACAAGGTTACCCATTTAGTGGATGAGGGAGAGGCTGTGGATGTGGTGTACTTGGATTTCAGTAAAGCCTTTGACACCATTTCTCACAGTATTCTGCTTGAGAAACTGGCTGCCCTCGGCCTGGACAGGCACAGCTTCTGCTGGGTGAAAAACTGTCTGAATGGTGGGGCCCAAAGAGTGGTGGTAAATGAAGTGAAATCCAGTTGGAAACCAGTCACGAGTGGTGTTCCCCAGAGGTCAGTGCTGAGTCCAGTCCTGTTCAATATCTTTATCAACTATCTGAATGAAGGGATTGAGTGCACCCTTAGCAAGTTTGAAGATGACACCAAGCTGAGTGGAAGTGTTGATCTGCTTGAAGGAAGGGAGGCTCTGCAGAGGGATCTGGACAGGCTGGATCAATGCGCTGAGACCAAAGGGATGAGGTTCAACAAGACCAAATGCTGAGTCCTGCACTTGGGACACAACAACTCCATGCAGTGTTACCGACCTGGGGAAGACTGGCTGGAGAGGTGCCTGTTAGAGAAAGACCTGGGGGTGTTGGTTGACAGCCAGCTGAATATGAGCCAGCAGTGTGCCCAGGGGGCCAAGAGGGCCAATAACATCTTGGCTTGTATCAGAAACAGTGTGGCCAGCAGGACCAGGGAAGTGATTGTACCCCTGTATTTGGCACTGGTGAGGCCACACCTTGAGTACTGTGTTCAGTTTTGCGCCCTCAGTACAAGAGGGACATTTAGGTGCTGGAAGGCATCCAGAGAAAAGCAACAAGGCTGGTGAAGTGGCTGGAGACAAAGTCCTGTGAGGATTAGCTGAGGGACCTGGTGGTGTTTAGCCTAGAGAAGAGGAGGCTGAGGGGAGACCTTATCACTTCTACAACTGCCTGAAAGGAGGTTGTGGCGAGGTGGTTGCTGGTCTCTTCTCCCAAATGACAGGTGATAGGATGAGAGGAAATGGCCCCAAGTTGCGCCAGGGGAGGTTCTGATTAAACGTCAGGAAACTTCTTTGCTGAAAGGGCAGTCAGGCATTGGAACAGCTGTCCAGGGAGATGGTTGAGTTGCCATTCCTGGAGGCGTTTAAAATGCAGGTAGATGAGTTTCTTAGGGGAGACAGGTACAGTTGGACTTGATGATCTCAGAGGTCTTTTCAAGCCAGATGATTCTATGGTTCTCCTATTCTATGATGAAAGCCCACCCAGTTCCAGCCCACGGGCATAGACACCTCCTGCCAGACCAGGCTTCTCAAGGCCCCATCCAGCTTGGCTTTGGAACACTTCCAGGGAGGGGGCATCCACAACTTCCCTGAGCAATCTGTGCCATTGTCTGACCACCCCTCATTGTGAAAAATTTCTTCCTAATGTCTAATCTAAACTTTCCCCCTTACAATTTAAAGCCACCCCCCTTCTCCTATCACTACTTGTCCTTGTAAAAAGTCCCTCCCCAGCTTTCTTGTAGTCTCTTCAGGTACTGAAGGCTGCTCTAAGGTCTTCTGGAGCCTTCTCTTCTCCAGACTGAACAACCCCAACTCTCTCAGCCTGTCCTCATAGCAGAGGTACTCCAGCCCTCTGGTCATCTTTGTGGCCCTTCTCTTCTTGTCCCTCGTTTAGGTTTGCCCTGTGGCTTTGAGGAGAGCCCCTAGGCCAATCATTCTCCTCCACAGGAGCCTCTGCTTTTTCCCTGGGCTTGTCATGGGTGAGTGCTCTCAGCATATGCTGTGAACAGCAATTGAGCTGCCTGGTGCTGGGGATGGACACTGTGGTGCAGTTCAGAGCCTGGTGGTGGCTGCTGACCGGGTGAAACATCTGCTTCCTGTATTGGCTTCATAAAAGAACAGAAACCTTGCTTTTCTTCTAGTTCTTTAAAACAGGGAGTTAAGGATTCCTACTGATTCTTTGAGCCTTACGTGGGAATGAGGTAACTGAAGCTCCTGCTTTAGAATCATTAGAATCACTTGGTTGGAAAAGACCTTCGAGATCAAGTCCAACTGTACCTGTCCACTACTAAACCATGTCCCTGAGCACCTTATCTACCTGTCTTTTAACCACCTCCTTGGGCAGTCTCTGCTAGTGCCTGACAGCCCTTTTGGCCAAGAAAGGATACCTTCTCTTGTCTCAGAGAAGAGACAAACACAACCCCGCTACAACTTTCTCCCATGCAGCTATAGACAGTGATAAGGTCTCCCTCATCCTCCTTTATCATTTCCTAACTTGTTTTGGTTCATGTGATGTAATTTTTTTTAGAACAGCTTAATCTTTAAGCTACTTTTTAAATGCAGTGCTGTAAAATCTGCAAGTTCAGTTTCCAATGTTGAATAGTGGAGTAGTTAAAATAGTAGAGACTTGGAGGATTGATTTTTTTTTTGTTGTGTCATTTAACCAGACATGACAGAATAGTTTCCCTACTTCCAAGTGTTTGTAAAACACGATTTTCTTGGATGCAGACTGCTGTGTAGTTGGAAGTGGTCACTTTTGAAGAATGGACAACTTAAGTTAAACTTTGGGATTGCTTAGCCCTTTGCTTGATTAACTAATAGAAGTGCTTTTGTTGGTTGTATTGACCAACTGATGTTGAACTAGTGCTTTGCTATTTCATACATGTTTTGCATATGTCTCAGATAATGCACTTTTAAGGTATTCTATTCAAAATAGGTGTTCTAATCCATATACATGTTGGTTTCAAGTAACAAGCATGGCTTAATGGAGGAACAATGGTAAAGGTCACTAATACTGAAGCTTTGTAAAATCCTCCAGAAGAACTAACAGGAAGCAACTAAATAAAGTTTGGTGTTTTATTTATCTGCAGTGTGAAAAAAATGGAAATGTCAAGAAGAGAAGGTCAGATCAGGCAGACATTCCAGATAGTCTTCGTCAAGAAGCAGAAACATGCTATCGACTTAGACTGCCTGAAGACTTCTATCAATTTTGGAAGTTTTGTGAGGAACTAGATCCTGAGAAACCAAGTGGTGGGTTTTTAAATATTTTTTGCCTTTCTGAACTTCCACTCAAAACCAACCTGAAGGCAGGCAAGCTGGAGGTGGTCAGACGCATTCAAATACCGCTTCAGTCTTCAGTTAAGATGCAGGATATTTACGTGAGTGTAAACAAAAATACTGGAGATAATAACAAAGATGTTGGTACACTTCAAGCTTTCTAAAATAGTTACTTAAGTCATGTAATAGAAAAGGATAAGACTGCCTTTCTTGCAAGTACATTGAAAATGTTTAGTGTGAAACTGAAGTTTCATCATATCAGTCCAGGTTTTTTTCCGCAAATGTATTATATAATGGAATGCACTTGGAGATGCTCCAGAAATGCCAGTTTCTTTCAGAAACATGGAATACTTTGGGTTGGAAGGGACCCTTAAAGGTTATGCCTGCAGTTAGCAGGGACATCTTTAACCAGATGAGGTTCCATAGAGCTCCATCCAGCCAGACCTTTGAATATTTCTAGGGATGGGGCTTCTACCACCTCTCTGTGTAGCCTGTTCCAGTGTTTTACCACCCTCATTGTAAAAAAATTTCTTCTTTGTATCTAGTCTGAATCTTCCCTCTTTTAATTTAGAATCATTACTTCTTTTCCTATATCAAGAAGCCATGCTAAAAAGTTTGTCCCCATCATTCTTGTAGGCCCCCTTTAGGTATTGAAAGGTCACAGTAAGGTCTCCCCTGAGCCTTCTGTCCTCCAGGCTGAACGACCCAAATTCTATCAGCCTTTCTACACAGGAGTGGTGTTCCATCCCTCTGATAATTTTTGTGACCCTACTCTGGACCTGTGCTGGAGGCTCCAGAGCTGAACACAATACTCCAGGTGGGGTCTCATTAGGGCAGAATCACCTCCCTTGACCTGCTGGCCTCATTTTATTAGATGCAACCCAGGCTGCCTGAGCTGTGAGTGCACATTGCTGGCTCATATCCAGCTTTTCATCCTCTAGTACCCTCAAAGTCCTTCTCAATCCCTTCATCCCCCAACCTGTATTAATACCAGAGGTTGTCCTGACCCAGGTGTAGGGCCTTGCTCTTAACCTCGTAGAACCTCATGACATTCACATGGGCCTAGTTCTCAAGCTTGTCCAAGTTCCTCTGAATAGCATCTCATCCCTCAACTGCTACACTAGCTTGGTGTCATCTGCAAACTTGCTTAGGGTGCACTTGAACCTGCTCTGTGTGTAATGATGAAGATATTAAATGGTACTGGTTCCACTACAGACCCCTGAGGAACCCACTCGTCACCAGTCTCCATCAGGATAATGAGCTGTTGACTGCTACTTCTTACAAGAATTGTAATAACCCAGCTCTTGAGTGAAAGCTGTCTGAATAAAAGAGTATCTCAGATTTCCTTGTCTGATGTCTGTCTAGTAATTGACTGTTTGGACTTATAGAAGCATTTGACATCAGAATAAGACAGGAACTTCACTGACCAGAAAGTAAACCAGTTCATGCTTTGCTTTTCAGATGCACTTGTGTCAAGTGTTGGACTTAGGTTGGTTGGACCATATGATATTCTTGCTGGAAAACACAAAAAAGCAAAATCAGCAAATGTGGACTTCAATCTGCATTGGAGATTCTTCTATGATCCCCCAGAATTCCAGACCATACTTGTTGGGGATAGCAAAACCCAGTATCACATGGGGTATTTCAGGTATTTTATTTCATACATGCTCTTGCTGGACTATAATTATGTGTAGCTTTTTCTCCTCTTGCTTTACATGAGACAGGATTTAAGAATTGTGTGCTATTGCCAAACAAAATTCTTTCTCTTCTGTAGTAGGGTATTAACACATGGGTTGATATCTTTTGTTAAAAAAGATCAAAAGTATTGTAACTGAAGACTAGATTTAAGTATGTATTAAACTACTTCCTCCTCCCCTCCAGAGCACCTTCATTATTCTTTGTGTATTACCATGATACTTAAAAAGTAGAGCCTTATAAAATAGAAGGAACGTGTTTCTTTTTACACATATTGATACAAGGTCCTTTCAAAGCCATGCTGTAAGATTTTAGAGCTTGAGATTTGAGAGGGTTTCTGAAGGAGGTGGCAGCACAGTGAGGAGGCAGTTTAATTTTACTTAAAAATAGGAGAGATGGACTTGACTATTTGTGTGTTCTTTTTTATGAACAGGGATGTGCCAGATGAACTTCCAGTGTGGGTTGGTGCAAATGAAGCTAAGAAGGGCTGTGTGATTTCACAAGTTGGTGATAATGTCTTTGCTGCAGTCAAGTAAGGTTCATATATAATTTTCTACTCTACTTATTTATAAATAAGAGAAACTGTTAATTGGGAGATGTGATGTGGAATAGTGCAGCTAATTTGCTACGTATCTTGAGAAACACTCGCTTATTTTAAGCTCCTGCTAATAAGTTTTAAGGTACTCTCAAAAGTCTTAATAGGCTTCTTGACAGTGTTTCCTTTTACAAGTAAAATACGTCAGTTATCTCATTCTTTAAGTATATTGGCAGGGATAGGCTCTATAGTGGGGGAAAATGCCTGCTGGTTGCATTAAGTGTTTCATAAGTAAAGAAATGGCGTCTTGAAGTGGTGAAGGAATATCGTACTAAATGAGTAGCATCCAGCTCTAGCTCTTGCCTACAGAACAAGACGTTATTTTTGTATATAATAAATGATAATGCTTGTAGTTATTTCTGACCTGGGGCAGGATAACACGTGGATATGTAATTCAGTATGGCTCATGGAGCTTTACGTGGTCCTGCATCATGGGTATAAACAACAGATTTCATGATCTGTCAGTTAAAAATGGAAAGTGCTCTACAAACAGATGTGTGTCAGTAAGTGAAAGCATGCTGAAGAATAGCTTCTGCAAAAGAATCCTTGTGCGATGCAGAGTTAAATGAGGACATTTGTCTTGAAAGCACCATGAAAGTCATGTATTTATGTGCACGACTTGGGTGACAAATGGTGTATAGGGAAAGCAAACTGCGTTCTTATGTGGAAAGATGAACAGCTGCTGGATCCAGGAGAATCTTCAGCACCTGCAGATTGCCATTTCCTACCTGTATTTGCACTACAATGTAGTTTATGCAAAGTTCTGCCTGTGCCAAACTTATTTCTTTCTGGTTGTTAAGAGGCTTGCGTTCCCAAGTCTGTGTGTATAAATAAACCTATGACTGCTAATCTTCATTATGAGATTTGGAGGTTTAGTGATTAGAAGGCTATTCATTTCTTTCTCTTCTGATAAGCTCTTTTAAGAAATGTTTCTTCTGTTTGCAGATTACTTTTGACAAAAAAACTTAAGGAAGCGACCGATAAAAAGAGAAATGCTATTTTGAAAGACATAGATGATAAACTAACAAGAACAGCAAAAGAACTGGGTTATTCTCTGGAACAAAAAACCATGAAGATGAAACAGAGAGATAAGAAAGTATGACTATCCTGATCCACTGGAGAGAACTAAGTTCTGTTAAGCTTTTTTCATTTACTTGCCTTTTTTCAGTTGTTTTTATTTTTTTCCCCTCCTAGTCAGTGAAGATGCTTCATTTAGGATCTTCCAGAGCTAATCAGCTCTCTATATATAAAACCTCAAGAGAGGGAAGATTAATACAAGTGTATTCCAAATATCAGGATTAAATCAAAACACTTGGTGGTTGTAAACCACAGCTTGGCATTCAGTTAAAGAAAAAAAAACACAACAAAAGAAATAATCTAAAAATTAAAACAAATGGAGAGCATGGAGAAAACTGCTTCAAAATAAAGATTTCATGTGAGCAGTTGGGTTGGACCTATTGGAAACGGGAACGTTGAGAATTACATGGATTAGTAAATGAGGTTTTTTGCATACCTATCAGAAATAATTATGGTGAGAGGTGACTGAACAGATGTAGTACAATGCTGCACAAGTGATTCCTAGATTTCAAATGTGACTGAAGTGGACTTTATTTTAAACTTCAGTACTTAAAAGTAATTGCTATATGATTTAAAATTAAGGTGATGTCCTAGAACTTAGATGCTCTATTTGGTTTGATCCCCAGCAGTCAGAATTTAATGTTTAGTGAGATGAGTGGTTTTACGTCACTGTGTTGGTTTAACAGTGTTGTATTCAATTTCCTGGCTCTTTATTTAGGTGGTAACCAAAGCATTTCATGGAGCAGGCCTAGTTGTTCCTGTAGACAAAAATGATGTTGGATACAGAGAACTTCCTGAAACAAATGGTAAATACCTTGTTTATGGTGGTGTTCTGCTTTAAGTAAGCAACCTTCAGTCTCACTGCTACTTTGCAAAAAACAAACTGTGTTCGCATGTCATAGTTGAGGAATATGAGCAGTGGAAGTGAAAGGCAAAGTGTTAACAATCGCACTTGGCCTCAAAGTATTTTCTTTATATGAACCAGTTGGGAATCAATGAAACAGGCAGAATCTGAAGTCATTATTCTTGAATTAGTAGTTTAATTCCTCTCTTGTATTAGCACAGCCATGCAAGAAGTAGATCCAAAGAACTTCTGCATTCAGGAATTTGTGGGTTTATTTCTTATTCTCTGAGTTCTCCCAGTGTTGTTCTAACCAGAATCAGTTCTGTGATGCGAGTACACCACACAAATGCTTGCCTGTGTGTGGGGAGCTGAGACAGGTGGGCATGGGGCAAGAATGAGCAGCAAAGGAAAGGGAAGGGGATGCTTTTTCACTGGCAGCTCAGAATGTGGCCATTGAGTTGTCATGCAGGTGTGACACACGGATATGCTTTTGCCACAAACTAGTTCTGTGCAATATTAAATTTCTTTAAACATCTAAATAGTTGTTTATTATTTTCAGCTAATCTTAAAAAAATTTGTAAGGCCATTGTTGATGCTCCTACTGATGATGAGAGACTGAAGGCCTTTGCACCTATTCAAGAAATGCTGACCTTTGTTCAGTTTGCTAATGATGAATGTGACTATGGAATGGGATATGAACTGGGTATGGACCTGTTTTGCTATGGATCACATGTGAGTACTACAACAACCATACTTCACAAAACTAAGTACTGTTTTAAAGCATGGTCTGGGACTTCATTTGTATCATAGAATCACCTGTTTGGAAAAGACTTTTGAGATTGAATCCAACCATACCTGCCCACTACTAAACCACCTTCCCTAGAATCTTGGCTACCTGTCTTTTAAACACCTCCAGGGATGGTGATGCAACCACCTCCCTGGGCAGCTGTGCCAGTGCCTGATAACACTTTTGGTGAAGGAATTGTTCTTGATGCATAATCTTGAACCTGAGGCTGTTCCTCTCGTCCTGTCACTTGGGAGAAGAGACAAACACCTACCTCAAGATTGCCTCCTTTTAGGCAGTTGTAGACAGTGATGAAGTTCCCCCTCAGCCTGCTTTCCTCTAGGCGAAACCACCCCAGTTCTCCAGTCCTTCACCAGCTTTGTGCTGGTATGTGTCCAGAGAAGGGCAACCTTTATTTCAAACTCTGTTGCATAATTATCCCTAGGAGTTGTGAAAGTGTACAAGAACAGTCATAACTAATGAAGACTAAAAAGCCATACTTATTTTAAATTAAATGTGGAATGGTGTCATTCCTTGTACGAAAGCACAATCCTGCAATCCAGAAGCATTTTAACAACATTTAACTGTTGTGATTTGGTGTGCATAATATGGGTTGCTGTTATTAGATTGCTAGAAATGTGAGGTATCTGATCCAGATACACTGAATAGCTGTTGCCTCCATTCCCAGCCACTTGTATGGGTGCAAGCACTCATGTTCGATGAGATCAAGGAATAGACTGATGGTTGTAGCAACTCTAGTAAATAAAAATTGATCCCAAGTCAGCTGCTTACCTATGCTGCCTATATGGCTGTGTAAAAGACCTCCCACTAGCTGGCTGCAGCTCTGAGTTTCTGATCTTTCTGGTTCTGTGTTAACAAAGTATGCCATAAATAAGCTGATTGACTTACTAGCACTTAATCACATGTAAAGATTCTACTTGACACTTCTGTACTAGCCACTACCCTGATAAGGGTCGTGTCTGTGAGAGCTATGGCTAGGAAATAACATACAGAGAAGCAACCTAAGTGTGATATGACTGGATGGGCATAGAAACTCATGCAGAATAGCTTCTTTTAGTAAAAACAGTCTTGGCTAAGGCGTGCTCCAAAGTGTCCTGCAGAAGGATTAAAAATCTTGCAATACTAAATGGAAACCCAGAAGAGTTGTTCTAAAACCTAGTTAAAATATTTAGCCACTGAAATGAGGGAAAACTCACTGTTTTCCATACACAGTTAAATTACTGATGTGTTTCTTGCATTTCCTGCCCTGCTTTCCTAAGTTCCCTACAGCATCTGAGAAAGTGTTGTATTCTTCTCTTACATCTTGCTTATTTAGGACCCTTCCTTCAGTGACAGTGCTGCTTCAGCTGCTCAGTTCCTTCCTACATCTGGAAGGGCTGTGAAGGAAATGGGTACTTCAGTTCACTGAGTAGGTGGAGGCAAAGCTGTCTCATGCTTCATGCTTCTCAGCACATGAGATTACCCACTGCCTGAATTTGTCAGTGGTTAATTGTCTTCGCAGCATTGTGACATGATCTGATACTTATCTAGTGCAGAAGTTTGAAAGAGCTATAATTTTGCAGCTGTTTTCTGAAAATAGAAACCTTATTTCATTTTCTAGTTTACTAAACAGAAAGGGAAAACAGTGGCTTCATGCATAAGTAATGCCATGGTTTGGTCCCAGTGTTTTTGCCTGTCTGTAGGTACTCACAGCTGCTTTCCAGTTCTGACTGGAACCTGGCTGTCCCCTTGCTTACAGAGCCAGAAGCAGCACTAACTCTTCATCTGTAGCTGAAGACAAGTAAGGTAACTTCAACCTCCTCCCCTTCACAGGCGAGGTGTAGGGTATAATGGGCTCATCTGTACAGTAATGATAATGAATGCTAAATATGAAGCTTGTAAGAATTGCAAAATGGTTTGGGGTGGAAGAAACCTTAAAGATCATCTAGTTCTAGCCTCCTGCCATGGACAGGGACACCTCCCACCAGACCAGGCTGTGCAAGGCTCCATCCCACCTGGCCTTGAACACTTCCTAAGAGGGGACCTGCGCAGCGCCCCTGAGCAACCTGTGCCAGTGTCTCACTACTCTTATTGTGAAGAATTTCTTCCTAACATCTAATCTCAATCTTCACCCTTCCAATTTAAATCCATTTCCCCTTGTCCTATCACCACTTGCCCTTGTAAAAAGTCCTTCCCCAGCTCTCTTATAGGCCCACTTCAGGTCTAAAGTACTGAAGTGGTTACTCTGAGTAATGTTCTGCCCTTGAGCTGTGGGGTTGGGACAGGACATGGGATTCAGTTGCAGGCTGGGTGACTGTGTCTTAACCACAGTTGACATTTCTTGTACCGCTAAAAATAGATTTCCATCTCGCTGCAGCAGTTCAGGTAACCCAGCCTGGCCTTGCTGTGACTGTAGAGGTGTTAAGGGAAGGAGGAGGAGCAGGTGCTGATCTTCTCTCTGGAGATCAATGGTAGGACGCGAGGGAATAGCAGGAAGATGATCTGGGGAGGCTTAGGTTGGATGTTAGTAAAAGGTCCTTCACTTAGGGTGGTGGAGCACTGGAACAGCTCCCCAGGGGAGCAGCGACGGTGCCAGGCCTGACAATATTCCAGAAGTATTTGGACAGTGCACTCAGACACATGGTGTGAATGTTGTGGTTGTCCTATGCTGGCACAGAAGTTGGATTCGATGATCCATGTGGGTCCCTTCCAATTCAGGACATTCTGTGATTGTATTGCACAAGTACATGTTCTGTCCTTGCTAGGCTGGCTAAGGGGTGAGGCTGCTTTCGCTGTACCCTCAAAGCCACTGACCTCCAGGCCTGCTCTCATTTCCCCTCTCCCTGCAGTACTTCCACAAGACGGTGGGCCAGCTGCTGCCCCTGGCGTACACCCTGCTGAAGAGGAGCCTCTTCGCTGAGATCATCCAGTCGCACTTGGCCACCCGGCGGGAGGAAGCAGTGGACCAGCTCGCGCCCTGAGCTGGGCACAGGGACTGTGGGCGGGTACCCTTCCCTTCCTGTCCCCATTCTGTGCTGTCTGTGCACTTGTGGCCTCTGTACCCCGCGCGATGTCCCCTGCACTCAGTAAAAGCTTCTGCAAGCAGGTGGCCCTCCCTGTGCTGCTGTTTTCCTGTCCGTGCTCTCAAGCTACCAGGAGACTGGCTGTGCTGTGTGCTGGAAAGCAGCACAGAGCAGGCAGGGTCCGCTTGTAGGTGCTGGGGGTGTGATTCAATGATGGACCTGCAACCAGGTGCGCATTTACGCCTCCCAAGCACATCTTCCTTGCTCTTGGTGGGATTCACAGGCATCCTGAGTTTCCTCAGGTCTCTCCCACCACATACAGGTAAAAATTCAGTTGCAGTAGCTTTCCCTTTTGCATTAACAAAGCACTGGTCTCAGTCTGCTGGATCTGGCGGAATTAACACGAAACCAATAGGATTAAAACGCAACTAATGGCCATTATGAGATAAATTGCAAACTCCACTGCATTTGTTACCTTATGAGGCAGATGCAGTCAGCCCCTGGTTTTGCTGATCTGGGCTTTTAAAAATAGAATCAAAGTGATATTGTACAAGATGCAAATTCATTGGTTCACTGCTCTGTTGTGTTGTTACTACAGAGTTTTATTCTCTGGCAACTGCTTGAAGTGTTTGGGAACCATTGTGCTTGCTCAGCAGGCCTATGCCGTACGGTGATGCGACCGCTGTCAAAGCAGTTGCCGTCACTACTAAAGACAATGGTACTACTGGGCACTATTAACAGGCCACCAGCAACATGCTCAAACCTCAAAGCTATTTCCGTAGCAAATGATTACACTTCCAAAGGTCCCTTCCAGCATAAATAACTTGCAATACAAGACAGAGTGCTTAAAAACTGTATCCCGACTTTTTAAATCGAAAAGGTATTTTGCAGCACTCAGAATCACATGCCACTTCTGTTGTAAATTTGACAACCCCACTGCTTTCAATCAGCTTATGTTTTCCATTTACTCAAACAATAATGAGCACACAGGGACTTTACCATGGGAGCGGAATTTTAGGGTTTGTATGTTAAAAAAAAATGGACTTCCATGAAAATTCAGCACACCTTCCCCCCCCCCCTTCTTATGGTCTCAGGAGAGAAGACCTTCATATTGATGCCCTGTAAAATCACGCAATTAACAAAGTATTCACCTTTTGCTCTTATCTATTAACCTCTAGCTGAGAATTCTTACACCAACTGGAAAAATCATTAATACATGTTAATCAACAGATGCCTATCTTAGGTTTTTTTCTAACCAGAGGTACTAAAAATGTAGTGTAGATACGGCTTTTAGACACTAAGATCATCATCCACTTTTTTAATGTTTACATCAGGAAACCAACATTGTATAATTATATGAAACAGTTTTTAAAATGTCTGTTTTGGAAAAAAATACCTGATACTGTTTGATTGGGTTCATTTGACTACTGATTGTAGCCAGCTACTAAGCAATACAAAGACTGCATCTTATTTTAAAACTCATTCTCTTCTATCTGCTTATTAGTTTTGTATGTAAAATTGCCAGCTGTTAATTTTCTCTCAAGGAAATTAAATACAAAAATCAACACAAATTTCATCTGAGAAAAACATGACAAAACATTAAATGGTCATACAGAAGTTTTTAATGTTTGATTAAATCATCACAGTAACCAGAATTTTTACTGTAATGATATGCAGCTCTACCACACTATTATAAATAAAAACATTAAGATCAATATTAAATACAGCTCTAGGCAACATCACAGATTAACAAAGAATGCATTCTTCATGAACCAGTAACCGAATGGGGTTATTAAAAAAAAAAAAGCTGACACTTTCCCCTTCCACCCACCACATTGTTTTTTAGATTGGTAACTGGAGTAAGGCGCTGGAAGGTTTACATTAGGAAATTTGTGTTGCACAACACAGGCACAAATACTTCATTATCAGAACCCCTACTGTATGTTTATCAGAAGACATTTTAAATGTCAACAGGGAAAGGTTACAAGGTAAGAGTAAACAGAGATGCACAATTTATATGCAGTACTTGGGTTCCATACTGAAATTATAAAACAGAGCAGGGGTGTGAACTGTATTTTAATCCAGACGGTGCAGTCTGCAGAATTAGCTGTCAGCTAATACAGTACATGTAGCAGTGTTTTATAAGAACAACAGAAATGGCAGAGGTTTCAAACTGATTTAAAACATCTGTAGCATGTTTTTAGACAACAGGAATCGGCATCATAGAAAACTTCTAGAGCTGCCTTCTGTGAATGGAAAGAATCCTACACTTGGCAAAGTTTCTTCTGTCAAGTCTCTTCAGGCTGACACACTAGCAGGATAAATTTTGAACCACTAGCCCTGACCCCCTGTGGAAGAACGCAGCTACTTGCTGCAATGCTCTCATTGTAATGCAGCTTGATTCCAGTTCAGTTCCAAAGCTGGTTTTAATACAGGGGCTGATCACCGCAAGCCCACTGGCACATTTAGCCTTATTCTGGTTCCAGTTGCTGTGAGAGATGAGATGATGTGTATGGCATACTCGAAAAAAACAGTAAAAATTCATCAGATCACTTTAGCACAGGCCTTATTTTGGAGCTTGCCAGAAGTACCAGAATTTTGGTATCATTGGTCTTTAGTATTTTGCGAATAAAGACATCTGAGGTAGCTGTGATTAATGCCTTAAGAGATACATAGGATTATTATTTTAGACTTTTGCCACTTATATTTTTGCAGTCTAGGAGGCATAATTTTTAAGAGACATTTTATCTACCCCCATATTATAAAGCATGATTTTTGTCAGCCAGATTTCTTAATAATTTTCCTCCAAACTTTAGGCTTGTAGCATATTGCCTTTTTTCCTCTGCATGTATTTGTGGTGCTAGTTTGATAAAATGAACATGAAACAAATTAATCTAGTGATTGGAAAGATAAAAGTAGTTACGGATCTGCCAGTTCACCTGTCAGCATGTGTGTTGCTGCTGTATTTTAAAGTCCTGCCGAAGTTTCAAGTACTGGGTTTGGTTCTGCTCTGCTGCTCATCTTCTGTGGCTACATATCATTTACACGTCCATATACTTGGGATAAAAAAAAAGAATCAAAAGCAATCTAATAATTATAATTGCTTCCATCCTACTATTTTTATAACCCTGCATTTTTTAAAAAATAAAATTTAAATATTACTGTTCCAGTTATCTGCTAGTAAAGGAAAAAGGAAATCTCAAGATAACGGCAGTGAAAGTTACATTTGAAAATTATCTTATATGCATGTGGATCATAAAGAAACCATTTGTTTAAACCCTTCATCTAGTTGTAAACATTTGCTAATCCTCCCTTACTTGCAGAGGATTACGGATTATTCTATAAAATCACATTAAAAAGGTAATTAGTTATGTGAGATATTAACTGATTCATATTTAATAGATTTTTTTAATCCATAGAAATATAAATAAAGAATGGTAAAACTTCAAGAAAAATAATATACATTTAGTGCAAGTTATGAGTTACATTTCTTCCTACCATGTCAGCAGTGGAACGTGTTTCGTGGAAGAGAGAAAATAAAAATGACCGTTCTCAAATTTTACAGGGGGGGAAAGATCTCCAGTGTTGTAGCATGCAATTTTTACCAGATACACGTATACAGAATTGTTCCAGCTCTTAACTAGTAGAATAGCAGTATTTTTCCTTATACTGCGCAACATCAGTATATATCATAGTGTTTTCAATAATACAAAAATTGCATAAGACCAGGTCACATTATTGATATTTTCTGCAGCAAAACCAGTGTTTTTTGTTGAAACGTTAGTTTCATCTGGTTTTAATTTTTCTCATATCACAACAGCACATGGGCTGAAAGTCTTGCATGGTTCTTGGAAGGTATTACCTGTTCCATCTGTTTTTGTCATGGTGGATCTGTACTGCCCCAAGCATTTGATGATGTACAAACTTACACATTTAATGGCACAAGAAAAACCTCCCTTCTTGTGATCCAACCTCAGTAACTCACAGTACATCTCAATATGAGAAACAACTGCTTCAAAAGGGCACACCAATTTTAAAGAGGCTTTGTTACGGCTTAGGAGAGAGAGAAATAAAGCTCTTCTGGAATGTAGAAAGGTGACGTGTAATAATTATATATTTCATGAGTAACACACCAGTTTTCAATGGTAAAAAGGGGCAAGACCTTTCAGTCTCCATAAGATGGTTCAATTCAGAATGATCCCTCCAGAAACGGGGACTAATAACGCATGTCTTCAATGCTGAAGTACCAGGCTGGGGCTGGAGTATTGTGCCACCTTGCGTGGCTCACCCACTGCACTATCATGGCAGACCTGACGTCTCGGGACGCATCCAGTGCAGGACAGCAGCTCTCCCTTCCCATGCTCCCATCAGCCTTCCTCCTCGCCACATATTCCCCCAGACCAGCTCCTGATTTCCAGCAGCACTGTAACACAAAAACCCAGCTCTCGTCTCTGATTTTAGAAGTATTTCCCAGACTAAAGTGTTGTGCTATTCAACAAATGAACCTCCTCTTCTGTTTCCTCTCTCTCCTCAGCTATGGGATTCAGTTGAACATTATTGAGGCGGGGTCTTGGTTTGCCGTCTGGGCCATATGACGGAGGATATCTTTTTTTGTTATAATGCCAAGGAGGCGCCTGAAAAGGATAAACGGAAGATCAATATTAATCCATGCAGGAAAATAATAAAGCAGAACTAATCTGTAGCCAAGTCCTTTTTGTTGACAGGAATAGAGCAAAAGTAAACAGCCTGATTTTCGTACTTAAACAAAAACATTTTATTAATTAAAATATTAAAGAACCACCGGTTTGTTAAGACAGCAATGCTGAGACACCATTCAGATGGTCTCTGACAGCTGTAGTCCATCTTAATGAAATACAAGTAATACAAGTAAAGCCCATGACAATTTTTATTTAACTTTTTGTTTCTACAAAAATGAAATTTTGATTAGTGTATGCCAACAAAAAAGTAACAAAGAGGGACGAAGAAAAGAGGTATGAAAA
Organism: Tapera naevia; assembly: GCA_033556795.1. Classification (NCBI taxonomy): domain Eukaryota; kingdom Metazoa; phylum Chordata; class Aves; order Cuculiformes; family Neomorphidae; genus Tapera; species Tapera naevia. The sequence continues at coordinate 5,582,125 of JAUMJJ010000172.1, read as the reverse complement.
AGAAGTGATATTGATCCCATTTCATAAGAGAAGCATGTTCCAACCTAGCCATCAGTGATGTACAGCTTGATGGCCCAAAATAGCAAATCAGACTTCCCTCCATTTTTGAATCAAGAAGATTCTTCCAGTCTGATGCACTGGCTCAGGCTGAATGCATTCATAGGAGCACATTGTACTGGCCATAAAACTTTCATAAAATAAACAATAGTTAGCTAGCTTTTGAAGTTCACAGCTTTAGAAAATAAACTGTGAATAGCATAAGAATGTTTTTGTTTTCTTATTTAGATACTGTGCTCTTATGACAGCATCTTCATGCCTTTTAAAACTGTAATTCTCGTTAACGAGATACCAAAAAAAAGGTGAGACTGTCCAAAAGGATAATATCACAGGAGAAGCAAAGAGCAGAATGAATGAGCTGCTGCCCTTATTCTGGTTAGTACATTTTGTTTGCTCTTATTGAAGGACGCATGAAATACTTGTGAAGTATTAGCATAAAATGAGAACATAATTAGAATGTTTTGCACATAAGCAGCTAAACTTGGTGGGTAGGTTTAGTAGAGATGTAACTAGCAACCCATGTCCAAATTAAGACAAAATCTACCTTCTATCTAAGGTTAGTTCACAACATCAGGGTTAAAAGTGTATCTAGATTCTGAAGTCAACTGTCAACAGTAGCAAACCACTAAGTGGTTTAGGTTATCACCAAACATTTTATAAAGGAGTACGTTTACTGCTGAAGGTAACGGCAGCAGAATCACAGGACTTCACTAAAAATAAGTGTACTTTTTAAAGTCATGTTGATAAAGGAGGATTACAGGGGAGATCTAATGCTGTGATACATTAAAAACACGCTTGGCTTTGCTTCTCGGAAGACGTGATACTTTGCTATTTAACAGCTATTTAAAGCTGTCAAGATCAGAAAAAGAAATTGGCATATATGAAAATCCTAACTTGCATTAGGCAGGGAAGAAGTATTTCTAGTTGGGTGCTTTCGCACTGGGAGAAATCATCAGATCAACTGGATGGATCTATGTGATCTCAAGAACAGAAGTATCAGTAAGTCTATTGTTTACTCTCCTTTAATGTTGTGACTAACAGTATGTCCATAGTAACTGCTTAATTTCTACAAAAGGATTTTGCACATTTTGTTTTATGATTTAATACAAATTTTTAGCATAAGATGATTTCATTGTTCAGCCGATGTCACAAAAGCCCTGAACAGTTCACAAGTTTCATGCTTCCTGACTTCTAATGTGTCTAATTATGAGATCTGATATATCTAATCACCAAGGGTTCGACGTGCTGCTTTAGTTGCTCGAGATGTTCTAATATGTTCTTCTTTGTGATGATCCCCAAGACAATCCTGAAACAGATCATGTTATGCTAATAACTGTGTGTGAAATCAAATAAAAAAGAAGTTCTAATCATAATGAAAAACGATTAGAAAGAGCAAAACTAGAAAAAAAAAAAAAGAATGGTTGCAGGAAAGCTAATGAGATAACTAAATGAAAAATGATCTGAAAGTCAGTACCCTTTCCCACACATGGCCTGTTTTCTTTTCTCCCAAAATGCTGAACCCAATTGGATCTTCAGCCACCCCAGAGCAGTTTCTCATATCAAATACGCGTCAGGGAAGTATAGTTCATCCCCTCTCCCCAGATTCACCTCTTTCAGTTTTAGAGGCACTGAAACTAAGATCTCTTATTTCCCTTGTTTAGTAGTTATTTCTCCTCACACATACAGGCAATTATTCATGTTTTAACAAGCCACAGTAGATAAACAAAGTAATAACTCTGTAAAGTCATAGCAGTTGAGGTTTGAAGCTGCACTGCAGAGCAGGGTTGGTTATCTGGTATCCCTAGAAATACACAAATTCAGACAAATTTATCATTCATGACAGCATAAATCAAGAGCAACTCCCTGGAATGGATATTCTGGTACAAATTAGGAAGAGCAAGACTCAGTCTTCATATACCTCTATCTTTGTCACCAGCACCAATTTCTGCACAATTCCTATTCCAATCTGGATTGGAATCTATAAGTTGATGTGTATGTTTACGTGGGTATAATTGAAGTAGGACAACAAATACAAATGTCTGAAAGCAGTGAATTATGAAAGCCATCCATATATCATAAAATAGTTAAAAATTTATAGTACAGTTTGATACAGCTTTGCATGGTTAAGCTTTCTTCAGTCATTATTAACATCTTAACATCAATGTCAAAATTTGAGCACTCAACCGCAATAGAAACTAAGAAAAAAAAAAATCATCCTAGTAAATATTCATCGAAGCTTTATCAATTCAAATTTCTTTCCCCAAAACAAGAGTAATTGCCTGCCTGCACTGACTTCTAAGTGTCAGATCATGATGTGCTTTCCCCATCAGAGAAAGGTTTTTAATGTCATTTATGCTTCTGAAAACATCTACTCGCCATCCAATATGGGGACATGTTGAAGAAAAAAAAGCAGAACATTTAAAATTTGTTTTTAAATATAGCTGAAAAAATAAGCTTTGAAACCAATGTCATATTTAAATATTTGCCACTAATAGCAGCAGTCCTTTTGCCCACAGCACAACTAAGAAAGTCCCACCTTTATTTCATATTTCTTGGATGTTGTCCCATGGACATTGATCCTAAATAAGGCAAATTGGCAGACAATGTTTCACTCGAGAGGTGCCTTAAAAGACATGCTAAGAGAAAGCAAGAGAATACAGTAGGAGCCGCAATGTTGTGTGCCAAGTGTTTAACACAAGAGATAACAGGGAAGCAGAATGTTAAAGAAACAGCTCCACAGAAAAAAAGATCATGTAAAATAAGGAGTAGTTTAGATAAGCAGCAATTAAAATGAACATTTATGTTTCCATGCCTAGGGCTCATTCATTCAATGGGTAATCAGATGACAACTCCCCACAGTCTCATTTACAAACATTCTAAATGTTAAAATTAGTTTCTTGAAATATTTGGAAGCACAGAACAAAGGTTGAAAATTGAAGGTCCAGAGCTAGTAGCAGTTATTTACTTGTTAGTATTCCAAAACCAAGAGCCTGGTGTTTATCACTATCACTAAACTCCAGAAGGGGAGACATTGACTGGATCATTTCTCACTTACTTTTTATGAACTCAGATACCTGTAGACGTTCAATAGCTGATACACTGCACATTGCCAGCATATATATAAGAACGAAGAAATAAAGGCCTTGGACTGTGCACCACACAAGGCTAAATTTCTGCAAGACAAGTTCTGTCTCCTCCACATTCAAGTTGCACACACAGAACTTGCTGAATGAGAACTAATTTTTAAAAGAAAATCTTCAAATACGATGGAGGAGCAAGAATTTCAGAGAGGTGTCACAGCACAGCACCTTCTTAACGAACATTTAGAGTCCTCAGTTGCAGTACTACACTTATGGGTTCAAACATCGCGATCCTGGAATCTACCCTGGTTCAGATACTCTCATCCTGCAAGTCAATATTACTGTATCTAGCAAAACGAACAGCATTGTTGCAACTTTACTCACCCATTGTGTGTTACAAGGCACTGCCTCAGACCCAGCTTCCGGAAAATATCCACTACTATTTCCATTGGTGTGTGGTCTGTCACGGTGAAAGGGCTCATATCAAGTATGCTTCTAAGCTTCAAAGGTCGAGGGCTTTCTGCTGGAAGCGATGGGGTATGCTGGGCAAAACAGACCCTGGAACTGCCAACAATCCCTTCTTGTTTCTTTCTAGCACTTTCTTTAAGAAAAAGAGGGAGGGGAAACAGCAGAGGAGGAAGAATTTATATTCTTGAAGTAAGACAATTTAGCGCAGACAGACAAACCAACACTACCAGACTCTTAATGTTATAATCTAGATGCTGATATTCTGATATGTGCTATTTTGCCATCTTCACATTGCCACTGTTTTATCCCTCAGCATTTGTGCAGAAACCACAGAAGCCATCTATGATACAGCTTTAGTAATTATTTGTCTGCTACCTTTCTTACTCCAAGAAATAAATTTCATTTACTGTAAAGAAGTGGAAACCCTTAAAAACTGACATACAGGAAACACAGATGGCTGCTGAAGAAATTATCAAGGGGAAAGTCAGTCTCAATTGACAGCTCCTCCTCTGTCATGACTCCAGTGGCTGCAATAATTGCTGGTTTGAAACTAAAGAACTAATTTCTGAACGCTCTGAAACCCCTTTCCTCTTGTTTATATGACTTTATTTAGCTTTTTGTGAACTGGACTACCATCCTTTTCATGTTTTTATTACCTTGGTGACATCACCATCTCTCCCTGTACCCTGAACTACTTCATCCAATGACTCTTAAGACAGCCAAAATCCAAGATAAAGCAGTTTGCACTGTGCAATCCCAGCAGCTGACATGAGTCTTACCAGTTAAAGTGAAACATTAGAACAATGTTCTGCTATTCCTCCATTTAGTCTTAACTGTGAACTTAAAACACTATGATTTTTTAACAGTTGCCAAGTTTTGGACATTCCTATACATGCTACATAGTGTAATATCATAGTATGTACAGAATTAAGACCACAGGCAGAAGTTTTACTAAAGTAAACAGTGTTGTGTTCTCAAAACATTTTTTTTCAGAAGTTTCAGGAGACTTCTGTGTCTCTTTCTCAAGTGTCTTGGTTTGAGAGATACTTGTTAACATACAGTCTTATGAATTACAGAAAAAAGTTCAAGATGCGAGTTCCATCAGTGATTTCATGCACCAAATGTTGTTACATTTTGTAACACTTTCTTACACAATAATGATATTTTTCCTTTGCTTTACGAACTATCGTACTCAAAATTACTCAAAATTCACAGAATTTTCCTTGCCAGTGCACAAAGTATTGTCACAAATATCATAAATTGAAAAACAGAAATCTAATTAATATTTCACTTATCTCTCCATAATACAATCTTAGTTGTTATAACAACAGCAAACGTACTGTCAGTGAGAGGTATGATATACATTTAAATTTAAAAATAACTTGAACAGTAATTCTCACAGAATCCTGCTATTTTAAAATAAGAGTTACTCGATTTTGAAGAATAATGTTAATGTAGTATCACTTGAGGAAAAGAGATAGTAGTAGCAGAAGCCTCAAAACAAAAATACTGGACTAGATGACATTTTGGCCTACTTCAGTATGATAACTCTTTTTCCTATGACAGAGACAGAGAGATGATTAATATCTTCTCCGTTTTTCTCCGTTTCAGAGCCTGCTATTGAAGATAATCTTATACTTCAACAAAGGAACAGATAAACTGTGCGAGGTATCTGAACCTGAAATAAATCTAGAATCACAGAAAGTAAATCCTGTTCTAAGCAATAAAATGCTTTTAAACTGGCATATATAATGACACAATAATAATTAAGATAATTACCTATTGCAATAGTTAAATCTCTTCTTAGAGCAAAGCCCACTAGTCTCTGGGATTCTTTTGACATAATAACGGGAAAACCGTTATAGCTGGTTTCATTGATCAAGTTTTCTATGTCTTCGACTGTCATATTATCCTGAGTCAGAACTGCTAAAGGCGGATCGCTTCTTCGAGGTCTCATGACATCAGCAGCCAGTGTTGTGTGAGTAAATTCTTCCTTTGCATCCAAGAAAGGATATCCATTCAGTCGGATGTGTGCCTCATAGATGCCTTCCCTACCAAAGGCATCTCCTACCCACTTACTGGTCATGACTGCAGCCATTAGGGGCACAATATATTCCAGCCCTCCTGTTAGCTCAAAGACAATAACTACCAGGGACACAGTCATCCTTGTCACACCACCTGCAAGAAAAACGGTAGCCAGTAACATTCCAGTATTAGATAACAACAGATTTAGGATTTTCGTCTTTCCTGTGAGAACTGCAAACACTACTTTGCCATCTAAGGTCATCTGACAAAGACAATTCTGTATAAAACAAACAGAAGCAGACAGGAAACACGAATATAAAACTTTTAGAAGTAAAAGTGAGCTTTAGGGAAAATTCCTAGAAAAATAATAAAGACATTTGAAAAATATGTGCAGTTCTTTCACGCAAACTAAGATTAAAACTATGTATTTCTCCATATCACACCTAGGTTAAAAATACTGAGAAATGTAAGGAAATCAAACAAGGTAAGAATTTGGAAAAAGAATGGAACTAATGCAGGGAAGTCACAGGTAACAATTCAACAGCTACACTATCCAAAGGATTAAGAACTTAATACTGTTGCTGAATCATAGCTAAAGAGAATTCCAAGCTGATAAAATCTCTTTCTTGGACAAGGGGAGAAGAGAGGTATTATATTTCTTTTTAGTTATTCAAGATGTTTTTTCTGCCAAGGTTTCTGACAGTGTATCTTCATTCAGGAAAAGAATGCAACCTTTCTTTCAATGCTACCGAAAGTGATTCAAGTTGATCTATTCGAAGACAAAATAACCTCTTCAAAAACTAAATGTATACCACTAGCTTATTTGGTCACTTAAACGCACTTTTCCTTAAGGAAAAGGTCTACTTTTTTTTTTTTTACAGAATTGGTACTAACAGCTTCCAAGTTTCATTTCTAAAGTTGTAAGCTAGGACAAGACAAGACCTTCAAAAAAACCTCCTGCAGTACAGGTGTCCAACTTAAGCCTTCTTACATGAAGATGATTTTCAACAGTTTGTAAATCAGACTTATTAAAAATATATCAAGCTGGACACCTCTAATCATCAGACACTTCTGAATGTTTTGTTTGAATTATGAATTTCAAGAACATTTTTTGCAATTCACGTAGATACGGCAGCTGATCATGTCACTTCCTTGTAATAAACTCAACAGTACTTGACTCTGCAAATCCTCTACTAACATTTCAAGAAATTAATTTTTCTGATTGATGTAGTAATGACGTCTCTTGATACCAAAATGAGAAAGCACACACAACTATTAAATTTCTTCTATTTCTCATCAATTAAAATTTCACAAATTCTTCCTCAGATCACAAGGATCTGATGGTCTTGTGTAGAGATGTGAATGTATTATTCTGAAGAGAGAAAAGTCCATATAAAACAGTCCTCCAAAACCACACATTTAGATCTCCCTTCATTTTTAATAATCATCTTGGCAACATACAAGAAAATCAGATGCTTATTTACTTTGTTATATTTTAGTTACCTAAGCATGCAGCAGCACCGACCATGGCATAAAGACCAGGTGTAATACAGTCAGCTCCAACTTCGCACCACTCCTTGAAAATGAACCAGTCATGATGGTAGTAAGCCAGCTGTTCCACTGCAATTCCTACAATCCTCCCTGCTATTGCTCCAATTGCCATACTGGGTATGAACAACCCAGATGGAACCTGCAACAAAAAAACAAAGAACTGCTATCACACTGATGGGAACATACCTTTATGCCAAAAGAGATGCAAATGCTCATCGTCATGTTAAAAAGCATGTAAATTGACATTGCAAGGTTAGCAAAACTTCAAACAAAGCTGTTCATACACCTGATCAACCTGGTCAGCTGAATCTGTTTTACAAGCACATTTGTTTGTATTTTTACTGTATTTACAAGCAAACCTATGACCAATACAGGATCACAAACTAGACTCTCGGTGCCAACAGCAGGATTTTTACGGTGTGTGTCTCCAATCTGAATCGAGCCAGTCGTACTGAAAATTCTTCCTTGCTATTTCCCATCTCCCTTATTACTTCATGTTCCTTTGGGTTGACATTCATTTATTAAACAAGCTTTGCAAACAGGGCTGCCCTCCCAAACTGCTTCCTAACACTGCTATAAATTAGATCGCCAATTAAATAGGTAATTTTAAAAAGAAGCTTTGCTTACTATACTGCAGATTCCCATACAGAGTTGTACATATAGAACGCTAAACACACCTAAAGAAAAAAGGCAGGACAACTCCCATTGCAAAAAGCAGATAACATATTACTAAAAAAAAAAAGTTCCTACTGTAATTTTATTTATTTAAATAGTTGTTCTATTATTAGCTAAAACCTGTTGGTATGACAAGGCTCAGTGGCTTTCTCACCACTCAGTGAAATATTATTGCAAGTCTTGCCTTTATCAGCAGCTTCATAAGGAGTGAGGGTTCATCTGAGAAACTGCTCTTGTGTATCCTTCCTCCTCCTTAGGAAGCTAATCTTTGCAGAAAACATACTGGTGTCTAAAAACATCATTAAATTGGAAATGCCTGCTGCTTCTCCTCATACCAGTTGTTAGTACCAAATTATTTTTTACCATGACTGAGGCACAGATCTGACAACAAATAAGTAGAATTTTTACTTTTTGTCTAAATGCACCTAAACCCATCTTGTCAAAATAACTTCATTTAAAAAAAATGCACTCCTGTCGTAACAGGACACAAAATTTATATTTTTTTCCCACTGTTCAGCTGTGAAATGTCAGTATTGTGCAATTCCACACTATAGCTTCTGCCATGGAATTCAATAACTGATGCAGAACTGTATTTCCAAATCTATTTGCATCACCATCATTATTACCAATATTTACAGTTACAAAGACAATTTCTAACAGACAAACCAAGGACATACCAAAGTTTGTGTCTGAAAGCCAGGTTCTGGGGAAAAAAGTTTAACAATCCTTCATTCCCATCCTGAATTACCTAATATTCCAGTGTTAAGAGAAGTAACTATTAAATGCTATCATTTTAGCATAATATCCAAATTTTAAATTTGCACCACTACTGTTATTTCCCACAATGAATTATATGTCTATATCCCTTTCTAGTTGTTAAAATTCAAATTTTTTCTTGAGTGAAATTCCTTCGTGGTAAAAATTCAATAGCACCCTGAAAAAATAACACTTCAGATATAAATTCAGATATAATTCAATAAATTTTTGAAACTGCCTCAAATTCTAGTCTGCTACAGCAGTTTGCCGCAGAAACTGAGTCTCCACATGGAGGTTACATCCAAATTGTTCCTGGTCCTTTGTTGACATAATTCTTTTTATGCATCTGGCTCCTTCTCTTCTTTCCATCAGATGTGGATAATGGGTACTAGTCTAACTGCAATGATTTTACAGCTGAATTGGTTTGCATAAGCCTGTGAATCACAAGCCACAAAGTGGAGAGGAACCTTCCACTTTGTCTCAGCTTTTTGCTCCAGTGCGCGCCAGCCCAACTCAAGTTATACTACAGCGGAGAAGATTTATTCTGTGACACATGCATCATCTTTGAAACAAGCAAGGAATCAGGACATGGCACCACTTTCTCAGATAGTGCAGTTGCATACCAGGCAGGTTCTGAGTCAAAGCTGTAACCTCCACTGCAACTGCTGACCATCAGCATTTAGACATAGTAACGAGTCTACTCAGAATAAACAGCACAGCAGACATAGAAAAATCTGAAAAAAAACCCCACAACACAACACACATCCAAAAAACAAACCTGAAAAAAAAGAACAAACCCAACCACTGCCTGACCAGCTTCCTGGTGATCCGTGTTCATGGTGGTAAGAGCAGCAGGATCACCATGGCCCACAGGCAGCAGCTAAGCTGCTTTGCTTACCTCACAGGAAAACAGTTCCTGTGGGAGATACCTGTGTGTTTTCACATGGCTACAGTTCCAGGAACAGACCTGGAGAGCCCAGAGGATCCTTAACAATGACTTAAAAGGCAAAGTTATCTTTTTTTCTAATTTTGAATTTTCTCCTCCTTTCATAGAAATAAAGCTCAAAATGTAAGTAAAGATAACATTAAAGTGACATTCCCTTCTCCAGATCTCCAGATACTGGCTGACATTCTAACCAGCCATATGCTTTAAAACTTCAGAGAAATCTATGCAGCACAGTCCTACCAATGACAGCAGCATGACTCCTGGTGTATTGGCAAAGTGATGAATACATCCTTATAGCTTTGCAAAAATATTTCCACCAAATTGCAGATGCTGAACTTATGAGAAAACGAACCAAACACAAAAGAAGCATAAGCTCTACACTTCTGTCACCAAGTCAAACCTAATACACAAAGTGTGATCCTGTGGTAACAATCCCATGAGAAAGAACCAGATGCACATGAACAGTAAGACATGTTGTAATGCTTAGAAGAGCAGAGCTCTAGATATAAAGTGAAATACAGTAGGTGAATACAACAGATTAGCATGGTCACGTTATAGAATAATGTCTGAAGTTGTGACCTATGGAAGACTAGTATTTAAAATGTAGACTATGGATTTCCTTCATGGAAAATAATTCAAATAACAGACTACAACATCTTCTAAAATATTCATATACGAGAAACACAACACAATATTGTTTTATCACTTACAGAATGACAGCATGGTTGAGGTTGGAGGTGACCACTCTGGATTGTATAATGCCAACACCTCTACACAAACAGGGTCAACTACAGCAGGTTGCCCAGTCAGGTTTTGAGTATCTCCAAGGATGGAGATTCCACACATTCCATGGACAACCTATTCCAGCTCAACCACCCTCAGAGTAAAGCAGTGTTTGCTCATGCATGCAGTTACATAGAACAGCAATGCAGGCTGAAAACTTAAAGCCAGTTTAAAGTGAACACACCACGATGCATTTATGTTAACATGTTTGATAATGATGTAGTTGCAAAAGTATGAAGGGAGCCTGACAAGACAGAAAATGATGAAGGCATAACAGTTATATGACCTTCACAAAACAGCCACTGGTTGGAGAAAAGCTGAAGTGAGCTCCAAAACACATTTGCAAAATGACCAGGAAAGACAGAAATCACACTGGTTTTTAATGGAGAAGAAATTCCCATTACAGTCACATGAACAAAACCCGCCTTCTAGTCATGACATGCAATACTGGAAATTTCAGGAAAGAAACCACCATCAGCTCCCTTTGACAGTCTGCAGTAATTACATTTATAAGATAAACGCAGAGAGTGGATTAAAAAAAAAAAAAACTACAACTTTTTCAAGAGCTAAAGACTTTTCTTCTTCCATATATCAGGACTAGGGAACCTGAGTGGTTATGTTTGAACTTGGCTGAACGCAGCTCTTGGAAATTTAAGAATCCTCCTTATTGCTTAATCAGGCCCATACAAACACCCATCCACCCACCCAGTTACTGTTCCCTATTAAGCTAACCATGCATTTCTATTCAGCCTAACAAAGGGCTAGTGTGAATTTAATTAAACTTAATGAAAGAACTGCTTACTAATCCACAGTAAAAAGACCTTTTTTTAAAAGAACTACACGAGAACATACTCAGTAAACAAAGCTGCTGGATTTCAGAGATGGAAAATGAGAAAGGCAATCAAAGCAGATAATGCAGCCACTGCATTCACACTTACCTTGATACCAAAGGTGAAGACCGTCATGATTATTTTAAATATGAGTGCTAAACACAACTGCCATATAGCTGAATAGACTCCGGTGCCTGCTGGACGGTCAGGAATATCATCTACTATTTTGCTTGCATTCATATCATTTCTGTAGTCACAGAGGGAGGAGGATTCTAATGGCCCACAGTCTGTGAAGAGCTCTTTAATAAGCTCACTGGTGTTTAGCCTTGTGTATGGATTAGGAAATGCAATGACAGCTGTTATTGCTGCAACAATAATAACTTCCAGAACAGGATACTTCCCAAATTTCGTAGATTTGCGTCGACGACACCATGCAATGTTTGCTCGGATGAAAAATGCTCCCCAGAGCCCACCAAATACTCCCAGAAGAATAAAAGGAAGCAGTTCAAAAAGGTACCAAGGAGTGTGATATTCCACATAAAAAAGAACTAAGCGGCTATTACCAAAAGGATTGATGGACCTTAAAACAAAAGCAGCTACTAAAGCGGCAAAAAATGATCTCCATAAAGTTTTCAGTGGGAAATAGTAACTGACCTGCAAAAAGTAATAATGAAAATTATTAGTGATTCAATTAAAAATACCAGAAAGACTGTTTTATGCATGTGTTAAGGTACTGCTGCTCACATGGTGTATGCTGAAAAAAAAAGTACTTTTACATTATCAGCACTGTTCCTATCACTTTGGAGAACCAGTACTCCAGCACATTTTTAAAGAGCTGTACAACAATTCATATTTATGTAAGTTTTAAAGGCAAAGCAGTATTGAAACCACTATTATTCTAAGACTGTTAGGAAACAATGCATAGTAATTTATGCTTAAAAGCTTTGGTTTATAAGTATCTCTAGTATTCATAAAAAACAGAGTGCACTAGCTGCTCTCTCACACTGTCTCGTCTCCGTTCAACCTACACTGAAGGGTTTCTAGGAGATGTGTTGATTCTATGAATTATGATTCAAAAATTTTAAAAAAGTCCTCAGAACAGAATATGCAATATCATACTTATGCCCTGCACAGTATGACTTAAACGTCAAGAAAGTTTTCTTCTGGGCTTTCTGGGAATTTTTTTGCCAACAAAAGTTTTTCTCAAAATCCCTGACTGATGTGGAAAAATTATACATGAAAGAATATTTTGCTTCCTCTTTTCAATTCAGAGATTTTTTAGAGTTTTTTAAAGTTGCTAATGATCTAAATAATATTCTTACATACTTTGAAAATAACAAATAAAAACTAATTTAATGTGAGGCATTTATTGGAGAAAAGAGCTTGGTTGCCTTGGAGGTCAGTTTTACAGTATCACAGTATCACAAGGTTGGAAAGGACCTCTGAGATCATCAAGTCCAACCTATAACCCTACACTAACACCAACACTAACACCAACCCATCATCTAAACCATGGCACTCAGTGCCTCATCCAGTCTCCCCTTAAACACCTCCAGGGTCGGTGACTCCACCACCTCCCTGGGCAGCCCATTCCAATGGCCAATCACCCTTTCAGTGAAGAACTTTTTCCTAACATCAAGTCTAAACTTTCCCTGACGAAGCTTGAGTCCATGCCCTCTAGTTCTGCCACTGGTCACCTGAGAGAAGAGACCAACCCCTGCCTGACTACAACCTCCTTTTAGGTAGTTGTAGAGAGCAATGAGGTCTCCCCTGAGCCTCCTCTTCTCTAGACTAAAGAGCCCCAACTCCCTCAGTCGCTCCTCATAGGGCTTGTGCTCCAGCCCCTTCACCATCTTCGTTGCCCTCCTCTGAACACATTCCAGTATCCTGACATCTTTCCCAAACTGGGGGGCCCAGAACTGGACACAATATTCAAGGTGAGGCCTGACCAGTGCTGAGTACAGGGGGACGATAACTTCTCTGGTCCTGCTCACTACACTATTCCTGATGCAGGCCAGAATGCCATTGGCCTTCTTGGCCACCTGGGCACACTTCTGGCTCATGTTGAGCTTCTTGTCCACCAGCACTCCCAGGTCCCTTTCTGCCTGACTACTCTCCAGCCACTCTGTCCCCAGTCTGTAGCTCTGCATGGGATTGTTGTGTCCAAAATGAAGTACCCGACATTTGGACTTATTAAACATCATCCCATTAGAATCGGCCCAGCTCTCCAGTCTGTCCAGGTCCCTCTGCAGGGCCATCCTACCCTCTAACAGATCAACCCTTCCTCCCAGCTTGGTATCATCTGCAAACTTGCTGATGATGGACTCAATCCCCTCATCCAGATCATCAATAAAGATATTAAACAGGACGGGACCCAACACCGATCCCTGGGGGACACCACTGGTGACCGGCCACCAACTGGATGAGACACCATTCACCACCACTCTCTGGGCTCGGCCATCCAGCCAATTCCTAACCCAGCACAGAGTGCTCCCAGCTAAGCCACGGGCTGCCAGCTTCCCTAGGAGTCTACTGTGGGAGACAGTGTCAAAGGCCTTGCTGAAGTCCAGGTATACCACATCCACAGCCTTCCTCTCATCCACCAGGCGAGTCACATGGTCGTAAAAGGAGATCAGGTTGGTCAGGCAGGACCTACCCCTCCTAAATCCATGCTGGCTGGGCCTGTATATTTGCCTTATTAATAATAAATGTATTCAATTGTGTTTAATGTCTGAAATTAAGAAAAGTAATGTTTAAAGACATTTCACATAACTGTCAAAAAGGTTTCTAAATCCTTTTTTTTAAAAAAAGCCTGATTTCATTATTTTTTTAGAATAAAGTCCTAGAGTGAAAAAAAGCTGTATCTCTATCAGTAAGTAAACTGTAGTTATTAACTGACTCAGCCCTTCCCCAGAAAAACATAACGAAGAATAAAGCAAAGCTGACATTCACCCAAAGAAAAGAAAAAATATCTTTAGGAGTTTGCTGGTAACAAGACTCTTGACTTTGAAATGTGAGTACAAAAATAATTTCCTTCTTGGGAAAGACTCAGCATCTTAAAGGAGTCTGAGATTATGCACACTAAAAAGGATTTTTTTAAATAGCTGTCCTTCAGTGCCATCTCTTGACATACCTCCTCCAGACTGAAAAGGACTCCACCAATTGGGGCACCAAAGGCTACGGACACTCCTGCTGCTGAGGCAGCCGACAACACCTGCAAAAGAGCAGCGGTGGGAGTCTTTTTTGCAGTCTATGATATGCTTTAAACGTGAACAAAATCTCATTACAGTTATCAGTGTCTTCTATGGCCCTATCAAGGACACACAGACTGCTAACATTAAAACACCAAATAAGAGTATTGGAATGCTCTACGGCCAGCAGCCACCAACCGAATACTAGCCATGCCAAAGCCATGGATGCTGCTCAAAGCCTTCCCACCGAAGCACTGGAAGGAGTCTATGCTTCGGTATGAAACTGCATTTTCAAGGAACTGTAGTTAGCTTTCTCTGTGCTAGATATGTGTAGCGGAGAAGTCCACCACTCACAAACATTATTCAAGGGACAAAAATCAATGACAGACCACATCGCTTTTGTATCAGTCCTGGAGATTTGCACTCAGTAGTCTTCAAGCAAAACACGCAAAAAGATCAGAGGTGAACTGAGATTAACAGACAGATTGAGAGGAACTGAAGTAGCAGCTAATCCTACAGCATCATGGATGAATTATGTTCCTATCTGACAACAACTGAAGTGTGTGCTACTTATCCGAACACCGTGCAAATTCCTTGCAAGAACACTGACCCCCAGACAGTAGCCCTTACACACCTGAGGGAGGATACACAGAGAAACTGAAAGAATTATTAAGTTTGTTTGAGATAAGCATCTAAACTGCAGGAAAGTTAAATGATTTAAGAATATACAGCTTTGAAATAGCAAGTAAATTGAAATTTCCCATGTTCTGCAGTCTCCTTCAAGAAGCAGAAGTTGAGTCTGAGAACTGAGGCACAGCTGGGATAAAACCCTTATTTTACAACATGAACATTTTATTGAATTAACAAGAATGTTAAACCTTGCTACTCTCAATGACTACACTTGCTTTCATTACTACCGTGCATGACAAGGTTAGTAGCAGGGGTCCTGAAGGGGTGACAAGACATCACAGGCTACAACCATGTTCAAGAGAGTTATTTCCAGGTGGCTCCAAAAGGGCCCAAAATTGAGCCCATCAGCAATGCTGGTGGTGCCTCTGTGATGAGATACTGAAGAATCGGTGAAAAGCATTGCCCAGCAGCTCCGAGTGTAAGAAAATGTAAGAGAAACAGCCCTGCAGACACCAAGGTCAGTGAAAAGGAGGGGGAGCAGGTGCTCCATGTGCCAGAACGGAGATTTTCTTGCAGCCCATGGAAAAGACCATAGCAAAGCAGGCTCTTCCCCTCCAGCCCACAGTGGTCCACAGTGGAGCAGATCCCCACTTGTAGCCCATGCAGAACCCCACGCCAGAGCAGGTGGACACCCAAAGGAGGCTGTGACCCCATGGGAAGCCCCTGCTGGAGCAGGCTCCTGGAAGGATCTGGCGTAGCCATGGACACAGAGGACCCCACACTGGTGTAGGTTTATGGTCAGGACCTGTGACCTCATGGGGTACTATGCTGGAGCAGTCTGTTCCTGAAGGACTGCACCCCGTGGAAGGGACCCATGCTGAAGGAGTTCATGAAGAACTGTAGCCCATGAGTAGGACCCAACGTTGAAGCAGGAGAGAAGCATGAAGAGAAAGAAGTAGGAGAGGTAACGCATTAAAAACTGACCGCAGCCCTCAATCCTCATCCCTTCGGGGCCATTTTGAGATAGAAGAGTTGGGACTAAAATTGAGCCTGGAAAGAAGGGAGCATTGAGGCAAGGTGTTTTTAGTTTTGTTTTTATGTCTCACTATCCTACTCTGTTATTGATTGGCAATAAAGTAATCTTCCTCAATTCTAGCCTGTTTTGCCTATGACAGTAATGGGAGGGTAATCTCCCTGTCTTTATCTTGACCTATGAGCTTTTAATATTATTTTCTCCTGCTGCCTTGCTGAGTAGGAAGGGTGAGAAAGTGGCTCGGTGGGTACCAAGGCTGACCCACCCCACTCTGCCTAACAACAACAAGAAGAGACACTGTTGTCACCGACCACTTCCGAGGAATACTGTTTTCGTGGGTTCAGAAGTCCTCTGTTGTCCTTCACAACTGAAAACACTCATTAATTATGAAAACGTAGAGCCAAGAATATAAAGAATTTAAGTAAAATCAAATGGTCTCTGAGGTGAGAAAACAAACTTACTCTGACACAGAAAAAATTATCTTGGAGAATGCTAGGGATAATACATTGTTCTTAACACAATAAATAACACTGACAATCCAAGCCTAAACACTGAGAAAACATATATAATCTTTTACATAAATTGGTCTAAATGCATGGATATTCAATACATTCTAGAAATGCTTTTGCAAGAACTTACCTCTCTTTTTTTAGCTTCATTTGTACTGTACTTTGGGAAGAGGTAGGAAAAAATATTCCCACAGCAGCAGGCAACATGTACCAAGGGACCTTCTTTCCCTAAACTCAAACCTGATGCAACAGCCAAGACTAAAGTAATTGTTTTTATCATCAAAGTCCACTTTCCCAAGTAACCCCTGATGATAAAGCCACTCAAAATAGTTTTTATCTGGAAAAAAAAAAAAAGTTATTATATTCACCTTTTTTCAGAAAATAATTTCTTTTATTATTTTAGCTGTATAACTTAAAAACACAGCCTTTTCAAATGACTAGCTTTATCACACTTTAAAACATGTATTATTCAGATTGCTACACTGAGTCCATCCAGCTGCCTAAGCCTTTCCATTTGCAACTTACTCTTCTACATTGGACAATAACATACAACAATATTATCAATTAAATTTAGTAGAGAACTAATCTACAGTAGCTTCTGAGACTACATTCATTGGTTTAGGGTGTAAATTACCAAGTGAAAGTCAGAAAACTATCAAAGGAAATAGAAACCTGCAAGAAATATCTTCAAGGTCGTCTACTGTAGCAATAACATATTTGCACCAATTTTACCTCTCTCTGTTTTCTCCTTATGTTCCACCATCTCTACATAAAAATTAACAGTAGATTCCTTAACTTAAAGATGGAAAAGATCGGCCTTTATCCACTAGAAAAGATGTGCCACTTGCCTAAGGTAATACTTTGCCTAACATTGTCACATTATTAGCCTGGAAACTATGCTCATATATATCAAATAATACAGTTATCATAAGAAAGGACAACACATCTATAAATAGGATATACCAAAACACTGGGCAGCTGTGCCTAGAAAGTAAAGGTTAGCTAAATTTGGAAACCAATATAGGATGAATTGCACAGAACTACTTCAGGCTTATTCACAGGCAGGATTTGTCCTTCAACTTCTGCAGTTACACATATTTGCAGATTGACTGGAGAAGCGAGACTGACCAGACAAGAGGTTTTTTCCTTCCCATTCTGTGAATAGTAGCAATTAAAAAAAAAATCAGCTTTTGAGGATCCTACACACCTGCTTCTATTGTCTGATGGTTTGTGACAGTTAAAGGGATTAAAGCCAGTAGAACAAAAGATCAATTGCTCTATCACAGGATGCCTATTCTGCCAATGAATCACTCCTCTCTTCTCACCATAGGGAGGGTGGGGCTTTGGAAATCACTCTTCAGAAGTCTACTCTCTTAAACTAAACGCTTCCTTAAAACGTAGTCCAGCCTGAAGCACGTGGCAAAATCTACAAACTCAGAAGATTCTCTGAAATTTGGGCTATTTTTCTCAGCAACTATTAGCACAATTACATTGTTTCAATTTGAATACTTGTATTAAGGTACTTCATCAAAGTCGCGGGGTGCTCTGTCTTGCCTTCCCCCGACCCTGTAAGGTAGCAGGAATTTTAACAGTAATATGAATTATCTATAACGTATGTTAGTTACACCTCACCTCAGGTATCCCCGAGCCACAGGCATAAGGAGCAAATACCTTCACCAGAGAAACTGCTAAGAAGGCAAAGCTCAAGGCCCAGAAAATGTACATTATGTAATTCATTATGTAGGAACCTGGACCCTAAAAAACAAAAACAAAACCCCAAAAAAGTCAGAATATAAATTTGATGTAAGAGCAATGTTACTACTTAAAATAACCCAAAAAGTACTCTTGTTGCAAGTACACTTATGTACACAGTTTGAGCAACAGCGATTATTACCAAGCCAAGAGAGTTTTGTTTGAAAAATACAAAGTTATGACATCTGCACATCAGAAAACAGAATTACATAACATAGAAAGTGTTCTAGCACTTCATCTTAAAAAAATAAACATAGTACGGGTATTTTTTAATACTTATTAGCTGCTAAAATCAACTGAATACTGAGTAAATCGTAACTTAAAAAAAATAAGTGGTAGAAAAAATAAAACCCATCTGTTCTTAGTTATTGGAGAACACAAATTTCATTTTTATTTTATGTACAGTTACAAGGAAGAATAGAAATTCTCGTGTTATCAATAGTTCTATACTTTCATAACTTCCTTACGCCTGCAGCACTCCAAGCCCCCTGCAGTGCACGAAATGCACATTTATTACACTGTAACCTATTAACCAAATCGAATGCTGAAAAATGGAGCAGACAGTACAACCCAAATCCATGTTTAGTGCCCTAAGCTTAAGACCACTATTTTCTTTCCATGTCCAGTTAAGCTGTCAAGCCAAACCATCAAAGAGCGGATATATACTTACTTCTGCTTGCCCAATTATTAGTTCTGCCCATGTTTTCCACTGTGGACATTTATCTCTTTCTTCAAATGTGGTCTCATTTGAACCCCAACAACACTGTTCATGGTTAAACCACAATGCACTAAGGCAAATGCCTTCCTTTAAGTCAGTCATCCAGTCAGCAGCAATGTCAATTAACCCTGCCAATGCCCCTGTTGTAGAAACAGTTTTGTATTAATATTCTGGTAAGTAGGAATAACATACACAGCTAAAATGAAGAAACGTGCTGGTATTAATTGATGTAAATTGAAATTATAGAAAGTCTAAAGAAATAGACATTTAATATATTACTGATTTAGAGAAACACATCCTATTTGCAATATGGTAAAATTAGTGTTTGCTGAAGAATCTAGTACCTTTTATACTTTCCAAGTTAAACACACCTTCTCTTTCCTCTTTTCTTTTTACCTCTTTTTTCCACATGGCACAGTTGTCCACAGTCCACTGAAACTAAGGAGTTCAGAATCAAAAGAGGACTGATGATACGTTTTTGTGATGAAAAAGACAACAGACCTCCTGACAAAACTACTTTGCTACCTAAATTTTTCATACAGAGCAGTATATTTGGAGAAAATAATTCTTACCATGCCAACAACAGTTTTAGAATAACATAAAAAACCCACCAAATAAACCCTGATGACATTCATGTGTTCCATATACAAACTGACTTAATTCTATAATGTGGCAAGCATGTAAAATTCCTACTGCAGGTAACAAACTACAGATAGCAAGCAGCTAACAAGCTCAAATCTTAAGAGGGATTCTGTGTTGCAACTACATGCAGAAAACATGCTGAGTCCTCAAAAATTAGCTATTACTTAGGAAGTGGCTTCAAAGGATTACAAAAATAATTTTAAAAACCTCTTTATTTTACAAATGCGAAATAGTTTTTCATGATGGCAGCACACTGAAAAACTACTTCTAAAGTCAGTATTTTGGGGAACACGTACAACCGTTAATTAATTACAATTTCCTGTTTTTAAGGTATTAATCACTACTAGAAATAACTGTCAAGAGATAGCCAGATAGCCACAATTTCCTTGGATAAGCTTGTAGTAGAGAATTACTCTATGTACTAATTTATATTTACATGACTAATTACTAATCTTGATAGACCCTCCCTCAGTTTGAGATTCTGGACCAACCAAAATTAAAGGCAGTATTTTAGTAGAACAAAATTTCAACCAAATTAATTAAAATATATAAGCATAAGATCATCCCATGACTGAAATCAAGGTTGTACCATTTAAGACACATACAACAGAAAAACCTAAAACGTTAATGGCTGGAATTACCTCACTTTGTTGTTCAGAAACAGTAAAGTAATTGTAACATACATCGCAGCCTGGGGGCTGGAAACACAACACTGCACGTTCTCACCCAAATTACCAGAAGCAATTTCCAGTAATTATACTCTCCCAGTTTGTACATTCAGCAGTAAATAACCATGCCACAAACCTTGTGTATATATTAATTTATATGTGATTCATGAAAGTGATTATGTATATATCTAAGTAGTAATTATACAGTTACCATGCCTTTTTAGTAGGCATAGCAACACTCTGCAACTAATTCAATTTTCCTAGTATTTAACCTAAGATCTCAGAAATACTTTTTTGGAGAAAACGCGCACAAAGTTTATGATTTCTCACTCCTGCACATTTTGATCACTCCAAACAATGCTGACAGAAGGCAGCAATGCATGACAGTGGGGCCACAAACCATCGGATGATTTTAAAACCCATCCTAAAACAAATTAAAAAGAACAAACAGAACTGAAGTACTTTACCTGCTAATATTTTCTCTGTAACAGTCTCTAGAAAGGCACGACACAAATGTATCGCAGACTTTGCTCATGTATAAACATTGGCTTTACATGGAATAATGTTTACCAAAACTACACATACACCAGCACTACTTTTTGGCCCATATGGAATAAGCTATCGGGCTCCTAGCAAAAAAAAAAGAAACCAAACCAGTACCCTCAAGAAAACAAAACAGATGCATTGCAGAAAATCCATCCAGCGCAATCAATTAATCCACTTTCACAAGAAATCCTAAGAGAAAAAAGCAAAATTTGACAGAAAGGGAGAACACCAATCTCAACCACAGGATTAAAGAATACTGATAGTTCAATAACTGAGAAACTCTCACCAAGTTCAGTGAGGAGTCTGTTTTCCATTTGATCAGTAAACCCTCCCTTAAAATGCTAAAGCCTGTAAATAAAGACAATCGATTCTTCCCTTCTCTCATGGAATTATGGCAGTAGCCTAAACCAGCTCTTATCCAGGTTGGTGGATAACACACAAATGAAAAGCACAGTAACTATACTCGCTGACAAATCTAAGAAAGAAATCCTGGTTTTTTTATTTACCTGACGCCAAACCAGTTAATGTGACTACCAGCCATCCTGACCATGCATCATACAAACTTTTTGTCATCTCCCATGCTGATTCTTTCTTCTTGCTGTTAATCTGCAAAGAGAAAACACCACGTTTACTACTGTGCATTTCTGTAACATGATCAAGAGAAAAAAAGTAAAGTATGACATATAAACCACATGATGCAAGCTGCAGGCAAATACAGCCTCTCTTAAAAGTACAAGCATTCTCCTTATATTTAGTGCTTTACACAGATAAATCAGCTTTGTTATTCAGACATCAAACAACTGACAGAGGAAAGAGAATTTGCTTAATTCCAAGAACTAAAAACTAAGAAATTCAGTATTATGATAAACGAATACTTTCTATGATACACACCTGAAAGATATAACTGCAAAATTATTTATCTCCTAAATCTTAAATTATTTTTTTGCTGAATATCAAATCAATGTTGGCATACTCTTAAGCCACTCAATTCAAATTCCTAAACTTGTTTGAAAAATAAACACCTATCTATTTTTCATCTCTAGACTAAAACCACAGAAAAATAAAACAAAACCAACCAATAGGTAACTACCCTATAATACTTCCAGATAACTAATACTAATGACATCTAAAGTTACTGCACTGAAAACCACTGAAAAACTTCTTGTTTCAGCCTTACTTGCTTTACTTTGCGTACTTAGTTGAAATTTGCGCATAACATGTTTTGTGATTAAACCTTCATTCTGTAGTTGGATCCTAGACTTTTGAGTTTTTTAAAAGGAGGGAGAAAGTATGCACAACAAACAGCAAAAAACAACCCCAAACCAAAAAAGCACTATTGTGCTAACTAGACAAAGAAATCTAGAAAAATATACCACCCCTAAAGCAAACAAACATACTGTAGTACAGTTTCCTCTACCTTTCTGAGAATCTCAAACTTCTTTTTCAACAAAAAAAGTTGTTTCTACAGCAGCATGTCTTTCAAAACCACCATGAACTAGTACTCATTTCTCCGTCTTTCTAGGTCTTCCTCCTTTTCTAGGATTATTTCGCCAGACAGTCTCCTGAACTGTGAACTGTCTTGTCTGTTTTTTCTGGTCTCAGGCATTAAAATGAGCAACAGCTGAGAGACTTCACCCTAGATAACCTATTT
Source organism: Tapera naevia (assembly GCA_033556795.1). NCBI lineage: Eukaryota > Metazoa > Chordata > Aves > Cuculiformes > Neomorphidae > Tapera > Tapera naevia. The sequence continues at coordinate 5,559,614 of JAUMJJ010000172.1, read as the reverse complement.
CCAGATGTGATCCACCTTGCCAGGATTTCATCCAGCTTGTTACTCTGTCCAACGGCTTATCCACTAGACACTAACCTACATATCTGCAGTGTAAAGATGGTGTTGCGTTCATTACAGCTAAGATATCAGATTATGAAATAATGTATTACACGGAAAACACCTTCTTAATTTTCATTAAAAGCATTCAAACAAGGACATGTTCTCAGATCCATTGTTCAAGGACCTCTTTTCCTTAAAAAAGCAGTACATAGTGCAATTGTGGATGTTTTGGGTTTTTTTAAACTAGTCTTAAGATTTTTTTTCTTAACTGTGTCGAAGTAAATCAGCACATACATCCTACATTTACTTCCAGAAACTTAAAAATGGTGTTTCCAAAGAAAGTAGTATAATGCTACAGTGTTGTACGTGAAGGAAGCTCTCCCCTGACCCCTCCATACAATTACAATCCATTTTTAACTATTACTTTTGATCAGTTAAAAATATTTTAGTAGAAATGACATCCCCAAATCTGTTCTAGGTTTAAAGTAAATTAACGTCAGCATGCCAAAAATTTGGAAGTTACATTCTAAACAGCATATTTATTCCTGAAATGCTATTGAACAAGTCTCTTGCATACATGAATGACAGTACTAGCATGTTACTGACTAATACAATTCGAGTCCATTTCATAAAAGAACTCACTGCAGGACACACCGATAAAGATGAAAAGGCCTGAATTTTGAAGATCTTTTGAAGAAATCAATAGAGAAAATGATAAAAGTGAGTTCTGTGACGGGAGAGCAGAAAGAACATTTTCCATACATATTAAGCCTGCTTTTTTGTTAAGCATATATACACTAAGTGTTTTAGACATGAAATGTTCATTTTCCATAATGTATCAGTATAAGTATCAGTATAAAAGCAATATACATCAGACCCCAGTACCACCATAAGCACTACTGTACTACTACAAACATACCTATGCAGGAAAATAACCTTCCGTCTCCTATTATGCAAAAAAGGCAGTACAGTAAAAACGTCATTTGGGTGAGAGAGAACTAATCCCACTCTATTCAATTACTGTGTCCTTTCCAAGTTATAATACTGTCGCAGGACTGCAGGTATCAATGAAACAATGTTCTATAGCATTCAAGTACCTACTTGAAAAAATAGAAGTATGCATGTATTTGTATGTGTTACTAAATTAAACCTTAATTCTGACACCCAACAAAAATTATTTTTGAAGTATTGTTATTTATCTCAAGTACCCGTCTATGCCTTTCTCTGTCTTTGCACTTCTCTCGAACCCAGTCAATGGTATGGAAGTCATCGTATGTTCCTACTCCAGGAATTGGTTCGTCGAGAAGATCCAGCAGATGCGTTGAACTGTTGATACTTCCTCCATTTGTCATTGTATAATGAGTTCCTGTGGTAGAGAAAAGACAGAAATGAATTAAGTATTCTAATGTTTATAACTCCACAGCATATAAAATTTCTGAACAAGTAATTAAGACACTTCCCTCAATAACTATATTTTACTTCACTTAGGTCTCAGTATATATTACTATTTTTTCTATAACTAGCCTGTAGGTTAAATTTGCATATTAGTGACTTTGTTATTTCCTTGGTTAAGTATGAATGTACTAGTCAAACTGTTCTGTTTTGCATGCAGACTCCAGAGAAACTTCAATAGAACAAACTGGAAAAAAATGAGCAGCTTCAATGAACATTTAATTTGAATTTTATTTCAGTTTATGAACCACCAGAGAAAAATCTGACTGTAAGAAAACAAAACGAGATGATTAGACACAATGTCCACAGAACTTCCCTAAGTTGCTAGTTATTTTTAAATATACATACCTCTGACTACCAATCTCTCTCACATGTCTAAACCAAACCTAAAATATACTATGAACAGATTATCAGTGCAGCTAAAAAAGTAACAGAAAGCCAAGCAAATACTTCCTTCAATAAGAATAAGAAGAGCAAGAGGAGTACTGAGAGTTTTCCCATCTTCACAAGTGACCCAAGAAGTTTCAGGTTTTTAAGTTTTCAAATGTCATCAATTCTGTAACATCTTGGCTTTTTTGAGTTCCTGTTGTATATTTACAGACCCCAACTATAATTTTCTGCTGGATGGCTGCCTCCATATAACACAGCCACCACTGTCCAAGCAACACAAACTGCTTCCGCAACAGTAATTGCTATAAAGGAAATATTTACAGTGAGATTAATACAGACATTGATTTAAAGAGTGATTACTCTCACCTGTTTGACTAAGAACAAAATAATTCAGCCAACAACATATATTGTACCACAAGAACCTCTGTTCTTAAAGATGTAGGTTAAAGTTGGCCACGACTTCTATCAGTTCAGACAGGCACTGGAATTCATTTCACTAGACTGACACTGGGATGGTTAGGAAGGTGAGGGGGGCTAAGTTGGATTTTCTTGTTTGTTTGTTTGCTTGAATTTTTTTAACTGTAGGATCAGCTTCTCGGAGCTGTCAGCAGAAGTTTCCAACTTCTGAAAAAAATAAATGGTCCTCAAAGGGCCTACCTGTAAACTTCCAAGCGCGACAAATGCAGGGTTTACCAGCCCCAGCTCTCACCAACAACTGACAATCAGGTTTGTACATCAGAAAAACATGCTTCTTCCTTTTAAATTTTTGAAGCCTAAGATCCAGCAGAAGCAGTGTGACACCTGGTATTATACTCAGACCCAAAGGTGTGCCTCAGCCATCTACTGCTTGAGTCATCTCATTTACGCACGCTATGTAATGCAATGTTTATTTGGACATTTTCTTAGTGATGAAAGACAACACATGAGGAAATAATACAAAAATCCTAATAAGACAAAATGCAATCTAAAATTTTCAAGTTATACAAACTACTATTCATTACATATACACATTACACATAAAGTTTAAAATTCCATTAAAAGTTGTCGGGTTTTGGGTTTTTTTTAAATCTTAAAGAAGAGAATGTACAACGCAGGAGACAACTCCTTATCAATGGCAATACCATTCTCTCATGCTGGCTTGGCTCCCATGCTTTTTATACTATTTTTTCCCCCAGTCTATGCCATATTAAATTCTTCTCATCTATTCACCATAGTTAAGCCCTGTCAATCTCTTCTCAAAGCTGCTGCTAGTCTCTCTTAAGGCAGATGTACAGAAGTATTACCTATGCTTCCATTAATAAAAGGCTAACAGCAACAAATTAAATCAGATTTGCTAATAGGGGTGATTGTGAAACCTTGCTTTAGGATAAGGGGTTCAATTCTCTTGCCATTTCCAATTCTTATAACTAGAAAGGAAGTCTAAGACACATGTCTGGCTACCTGAAACGGCAAACCAATCTTGTGGAAGAGGCAGTAACAAAATTCACACTGTGAAGATTAGTTTAGCTCTCAAAATTAAAAGAATCAAATAGATTATGAAAATCTTTTTTACATTATATTAACCACCAAGGCAAAACAAGGGGACATAAATTAAATTCTGCCACAGTTTAATCATTAATCTCCTACAAAGTTACCACGTGATCAAGTAATTCCCTGAACCTCAGTGATGATGGTAGGACAAAAGCTTGCCTTTGCCCCAGGAGAGCTGGGTTTATGCCTTGCTATATGAAGCATTATCAAGCATGCAATCCTACGCCACACAAGGCAAAGGAGAATTGAGAGTCAGAAATTCATTGGAAACAGTAACAGATGATTTTATGCATATCACAGGGTGCTGAGTTGGAATTTTCTCCAGGGAAACCATCAGGGATGGCACCTTAGTCACTGCACCAGACCCCAAATGGAACCTGGAGCAGACTACAAAGAATGGTCATTGCCTGGATGTAATAAAAAAATCCCACTGAAACTGGTTTCTACTTTGCCACTTTTGCTGGCACACCAAATACTGGAATATAAGTAGTTATTGTATGATAGGGAGACACAAGATGTGAAGCTGAAGAGGCACTTTTCTAGAACGTAGAGCCTGTGAATGCCTGATGCAGCTGAACAAATACAAACTTGTACCAAGTGAGAAACGAGCAGCAGTGATATCCTGCAATCGTGTGTGGAAAAACACTGCCATATAGAAGACCACAAAGAAGACAACTATACAAAATCTGATGCTCTTTATGTACGATACATAAGTCAGTGGGAGAGGGCATTCCCCACTGAGATAGTCCTACTGATACTAGCTGTCTCATTAATACTAGCTAGTATTAAGATCTATGCAGCATATAACTATTCTAAAGAATTTAGAGAGCTATACATTTACCAATACTCAACACTTCCAAACTTCTACTCCCCTTTATTACCTTCCTTCTCTAGCAATTTACACAGTAAGATGCTCCAGCTATGAAAATGACTCCCATCAGCATGAATACATGGAAATTCTCACCATTTACCAGCAGTTTCATCAAAGTGTTATTATATTTACTTCGAACTCAACAGATTTTGTTAAAATCTTTAACATAACAGAGATTTTTTCACCACAACATTCTAACCTCCAAGAAGGAAATCATCATTGCCTCCACAAATTGTAGCATTTAGCAAATGTAGCCTTTGGAACATTTTCAATGTTCTGAACATTTTCCAATGTTCAGAAAGTATTTCCCCTTCCTTCTTCCACCATTTCCAGAGTCCTCAAGTTTCAAGACTCCTTCTCAGACAATAACTCAATGCAAGCACTATTTATCAATATACAAGCAGCCTTAGTCTTAAAAACGACAACAAGCACTCAGCACACAAGGAACACAGGCATGAGCTCTGGCTAGGACACGAGAACACCTCCATTTTCCCCACGTAAACACCTAAGTCATGAGGCAGCTGTAAAGAAAGTAAAGCCTTCTTTTTGTTACACATGAGTTTGCTTAAAGCTTTATTTGACTGGGAAGCAGATGGCAGAAGTAGAAAGCAGAACTTTTATTACTGCTGTTATTCCAAACTAACCCAAGTTACTACAGGGAGGCAAACAGTACCACACTGATCCATCCTCCCTGGAGGCTCAATATAACTCACAGGAATCCTTACAAAGCAAATTCAACACAATCCTTCCGTACTTTGCAAAAGTAAGGTAGCTCCAACACCATAAAAAAGCTCTCATCTCTGAAGTCTTTGGGGCCTTGTTTGTTTGGCTTTAATGAGAATGAAAAAAAAAAAAGAAATCAAAATTACTTGAGAGGACACTAAGCCTAAAAGAAAAGACAGTCCTTACCATATTGCTCCCCATTTCATCCTGAACATGAAGTTACACTCAATAGCTGTTAGCTCCTAACACTAATCCAGCCCCCAGTTTTGCTTAGCTTGTCCTTCCAGATGTAAAGCAGGTAAAAAGAAATCACAAATTAGTGTTCTGCTACATTCACACAAGTTGTTTCATACATCACAGATTCCTCCTTGCTTTATGCCTCTCCTCGAGGCAAGGAATATCTCTTCTTTCCTATTCTAGATATATATATACCTCATATAAGCAGTCCTCAATCTTGTTTGATGTTGGAACTATGATAAATATGAAAAAAGCTGACTTACGTAGATTACACACAGCATTTTTCAGGTGCAGTGCACATCATTTTCAAAGGCTGCCTCACTTCTTCTGCTAGTGATCCCATACTCCTTTGACCTTTTGTCATCAATAGACTTCTTTCAGATTTGAAAGCAACTCTGGGCAACATGCAGCTGATGAAAGTTGTGGGTTTTTTTTTTAGAAAAATACCCAGGAAGTTTTTTGCTAATTCATTCAAAAAGAAAAAGATCATATCAGCAAGGACTAATACCTTTAAAACACAAGCAGACCATAACTGACTCTTCATTATGGCACAGTTCAAAAACTTCCAAGACAAAACATTTTAAAGTACTAACAAATCAAACCATGAGTTGCCAACACTCACACATTGTTGCATTTTTCACTTCACAGATCTCTCAGAACAAGTCCCCAGTGAAGGAACCCAGTAGATCAAAGATCTTCAGGGTCCTGCTATCCTGTCCCTGGTATGAAGAAATGAAGGGCCAGTGGACTCAGGTTCACATTTCTTCATAGTGTTCTCTCTTCTGGGGAGGCAGTGGGTTCCAGTTTCCATACTCTATGATTTAAAAATCATACTGGAAGTACACTTCAAACAGCGTGACTTATAGAAATGAGGGAACTAGTGCTTCACAGTTATCTGAATACACTATCACACAAGAAGGGGATTTTACAATATAATTGATGTCCCTGATTCAACAACGCTTTCCAACTCTTCCCTTGTGTGCCGTGTTCCTTCTTTTCTCATAAAAGTCACGGGAAGAGAAACATAAAAATTTAAGACAAATGCTGCATCGCAGGTGATCAAATGGTGCACGACAGATTTTTACGTGATTCTCCACCATGTGATAATCTAAACAACAGTATCGCTTAGAGAACAAATCCACACAGCTACAGCCTCCAGAAATAAGCACAGAATAAGGTACAGAACCGAGACATCAACAGGCTTAAGAGAATGACAAACAGACTTAACAGGCTAAACAACCTCAGTTCCCTCAGCTGCTCCTCAGAAGACGTGTTCTCCAGACCCTTCACCGGTTTCACTGATCTTCTCTAGATGTGCTCCAGCACCTCAATGTCTTTCTTACAGTGAGGAGCCCAAAAGTCAACACAGTATTTGAAATGCAGCCTCACCAATGCTGAGTACAAGGGCACAATCCCCTCCCTGGTCCTGTTGGCCTCACTCTTTCTGATACAAGCCAGGATGCCATTGGCCCTCTTGGCCACCTGGGCACACTGCTGGCTCATATTCAGCCAATTGTCAACCAAAACCCCCAGGTACTTCTCTGCCAAGCAGTTCTCCAGCCAGTCTTCCCCAAGCCTGTAACAATGCATGGGGTTGTTGTGTCCCAAATGCAGGACTCTGCACTTGGTCTTATTGAACCTCAGCCCATTGGTCTCAGCCCATCGTTCCAGCCTGTCCAGATCCCTCTGCAGAGCCTCCCTTCCTTCAAGCAGATTGACACTTCCACTCTGCTTTGTGTCATCATGAAGTTACTGAGGGTGCACTCAATCCCCTCATCCAGATCATCGATAAAGACATTGAACAGGACTGGACCCAGCACTGAACCCTGGGGAACACCACTTGTGATCGGCCTCCAATCAGATTTGACTCCATTTACCACCACTCTTTGGGCCCAACCATCCAGACAGTTTTTTACCCAGCAGTGGCTGTGCCTGTACAGGCCAATGGCAGCCAGCTTTTCAAGCAGAACTCTGTGAGAAACGGTGCCAAAGGCTTTATTAAAGTCCAGGTACACTATATCCACATGTAGTGTAAAATGAAATAACTGAGAGAAGAGATGGGGAATGACAGCAAGCTCATCTCCATTCACAGGAACGAACTGTCAGACTAGTTATACTGAAATATATAAATGCACCCTTGGGGTCTTGTTAGATTTTAATTACGCCTTTCTGCTGGAAACAATTCAAAACTTCTATATAAATATTAATATCCAGACACTACAGAGTAATATCCATTTCAGAAAGCTCAAAACTCCCAAAGGTGGCTACATTTAAAAACATTTCAGTTGTGAACACAACAGATAAACAATATCAATAGTGGAGTCAATGGCAGAGCAATAACAGGACCCAATTTCTCACAGGTGTTTCTCTACAAGCTACCTAATTCCTAACACTCTTACAGCAAGAGTACACTCGTTTGCTGCTGCTCACTCGTCCCTTTTTCTAGACAGCACACAACTACACAGCCTTCCCCTCAGCAGCTGTCCTTCTGCCTGACAGCAGTGCAACGCATTTCATGTGCTACTCTGAGCAGCGTGAAAGGAGAGGAAACAAGATAAAATGCACTTCTGTGAGTGAAAATGAACCCAAACAGGTTACACTAAAGGCTGGAATAAATTCTGCCTGACATGCCCATCCAAACCTGCTGAATGCTAAAATCAGTAGGGGCTGTAGATTTCCGGAGACCAGATACTAATCCCCGGCTTTGCTTCACCCGTTTGTCCTTGAGTATTAAGTGGCAAGGGGAATGGAGGCGGGGAACCACCGTGAACGCAACACACACCCTAAGGATCATTTACCTGTAAAAAAGATGTGTTTACACAAGATATGTGCTAGTGCTCGAGCTTCCTTTTGTATCCATATTCAGGCCTCAAAATATGCGACTTTCAATCAAAAAAACTCACAAGAAACAACCACCAGTTTATTTAAATTTGTCTGTAACCACAGCAATAACGGTCATTAAGCCCTATTGTCTTTCCCTGGCTAGAAGTAATTTTTAAATTTCAGCATCAGAAGCCCAGCATGCCATGCCAGAGCACTGGCATTCACTACTGTTGATGATCAATGATTTTAAAGTCTTTGTAATCAAGCAGTACACTCCCCTTTGTGTGTAATGATGATTTTTCAGGCTGTCTCTTCAGTTGGCTCCTCTAAACTGCATCAAAGGGATAAAAGCACAAATTGGTCTCTGCATTTCAATCAAAATGCATACAAAAATGGCAAAACTATATAGACACTAACTGAAAAAAGAATCAGCTGGAAAAAAGTCTGATAGGTGGGAAACGGAAGGCTCGGAACAAGAACTGAGGAACAGGGAAAGAAATAAAATGCTTTATCAAAGGACCAAGTGATAGCCCCTTCCCTCCATTTTTTTCTATCAAAAAAAAACCAAAAATGAAATAATCTAGGTTTTAAAATTACCTCTAAAAAAGTAGGAGCTAAATAAAAGCTGAATAGTAGCACCTCAGAGTTAAAACAAGACTTCTGAAGACTTGCATTCACTGCAAATGCACAGGAACCTGAGAAGACGGCAACAAGGAGGTCAAGTATTGCTCAATGTGAATAGCATAATTAAAAAAAAGAACATAAATAGCTTTGGCTTTTTACTTTCAATGGAAGAAACGCTTCTGTTTCTAAGAATCAGCAGGAAAAAAATGATTTATTATTATAGATTTATTTTCTTGTAGTCTTAAAGGTGGAATAAACTATATTTAGTTATGCCTATATTCAATAGGGACTTCAGATATACAAGGGAAGAGTTATGGGGATTCCCCACACTACTAAACTTACAACTTAAATAGAGGATGAACAATGCGGGAGGGAGATGAGAAAAATAAAAGGTATAAAGATACATAATGTTAGATAAAGCAATCATTACAAAAGGGAAATAATCTACCATCTAACAATGGTCGAGGCAACTGGAGTTAGAGCAATACAAATTTAGAAAATTACATTTCCAAGTGCTGCTGCTGCATGTATGTAAGAGCTACTTACTTAAACACATTATTTTGTAGGGTAAAGACAGGATGCAACAAAAATAATAATTCTGCTAATATAATTATCCCAATCAGGCTCAAGGAAGGCATAATCTTGGCTTGTTCATTAGCTTTCTAATAGTGCAGACAATATATCTGAAAGTAATTTCCAAAATTGAGAAATACATGCCTGACAGAGAACCTTATCAGTCACACAGCACATGCACACAGACAACATGTCACTACCTGCAGAGAAATGTAGTTACATCTCATGGTACTTCCTGTTAATCACCAAAGCCAAATATGCTAAACTTATTATTGAAAATCCTTATCCCCTTTTTATACTAGGAACCTTAAAACACAGTGCAGCATCAATTCAGTGCCATAACCATGTTGAGTTTCTTCAAGTAATGTTTTTTCGCAAAGCACTGTCAGACAACATCTTGATCACATCTTCTGTCATGACTCTGCAATTAGTCTAGAAGTAATTTTATTACTTTCCCTCTGCTACCAATAAAATTACAGGGTCAAACTCTAGCTCTCAGCATATGCACACAATTTTCACACCCATTTACTTCAAAGGTCACGCTGAGAATTCCAGTCTCTCATGGCTTTGGATTTACCTATGAATTCTTACACACAAGAGGCCCACAAGCAGAAATGCAGCCTAAAATGCAAAAGTATTATTTACCACTCTGTCCCATAGCTTATGATAATGGGTGAAGCTCGGAAGGGAAGAGGTTTCCCCAATGTTACCCTTAAGAGTACAGCCTCAGCAATAGGAGTTGCACCTGCAGGCAGTGGTGACTCGTACACAATAAATGAAATTGAGAATTGTTTTGTCTCTCAAAAAATATTAGGCTTACTAAAACTAAGTAATCAGTAAATACAGTGTGCTCTTTATGTAAGTAGTTTTCACATCTCCTGGCTACTGACTCAACTGCAGAAAATTAGAGGTACAGCATTTAATTAATTCTGCTTAAGGACCAAAATTTAAGATGTGCTTATATATACAGAAGAAATAAAAGGGAGTTAACATCCCTTGCGCTTGCTGAAGCTCAACTTTTGCTACTGGTAGCCTGACCACTATAAATATACAGCTAATGCTCAGATTTCAAATTCTTAAAGAACGGTAAAGGGAATGCTTATTTAGGGAAAAAAGGGGGGGAGGGGAATCAAAGAGTGGGAGCATGTCTGTGAATGGGTGGAAGACAAGCAAGACACTGATAATTTGGAATTTTCAAAACGGTCCAGCTAGCAAAAATTACACAAAGAACTGAGCAACTCAAATTTATTTACACAATATATATTTCAGCATATGGTTTATTATATTAAAAATTCCTATCAAAAAGCGTATGAGTCAGTTCCTCAAGACATATGCAATGCTAAGTCAGGATTTTAAAAACGCTTCTGAGGAGAGAAGCAGTACTTCTAATTCTTTTAGCTACCAAAGATGTTACCTGTGACCCTGCAGTTTTATTTCAGTAGAACAGGGAGGATAAGGAGGTCTGGAATGATGCGCTAAATAACACTTAAAGAAAAGTCTCAGGACAAAGCAAGGTAAAAGAACTCCTGATAAGAAGGACTCAATAATATCTGTGTTTTTTTCAAAGAGATAATGATGAGTAATCAACATTACAAGATAAACACAGTGAGTAAACACCTATTTTTAAATCTTTCCATTTGATGTTTCACAGTATATTCGCACTGAAAAAAAAACCATGTTCCTAATACAAACCTTTTAAAAATAACAATGTATTATAATACTTTCTATTTCATCTCATCTAACAACAGTAAAGGCTGTTAACTAACCCTAAAAGTCCCCTAACGATTTAAACAGTAATTTTCATCCTTGCTAAGGTTCCACTTTGGGTGAACCATTGCAGTCAATGAGTGCAACAAACGCTTTGATGTTACAAAGCGGTTTTGCATGATGTGAGCATTACTCTGTAGGATAGAAGAGCTGTCAGTATGTGAATAAGGGAAAAATTCCACAGGCTTTAACAATTAAGCTTGTTTTCTCAAAATAACTTTATCCATTTTCTCTTGGCTTGTTATTACAGTGCTCTGAGATCTACATGAGAGGAAAACAATCTCAGCAGCACCCTTTTCTAGACTCACAGATAATGAAATTTCAAGAACTTACTCAAAATGTTTGGTTTTGTCTGTTAACATTTTTAAGACTTATTTTCATAGCTGGATGACAATAACAGATTACTATGGTATTGTAAATCAGCAATAATTATCCACAAATATGATGAAATCTATGGAACAAACTGGTCTGGAGATTCAATTTTCTTACAAGTCATACGCACTTGACAAATTAAGATTTGCAAAAGATTACGGTAACACTGCTGGGATTCCATTCTTTCTCTTTTTTTTTTTTAATCTAAACTCACTGTAGCAAAGCCAACAAGCACCAGTAACACTGGGTTTGAAATACAGCATTAGAACATAGGAAGTATAAGCCCTAACGGAAGTTGCAAAAAGAGACAACTGGAAATTCTCTTGCGGGATCCTAGGAGTGTCACTACAATGGGAACACCTAGTTGAACCTTGGACTGTTTTCATTACAGTATTTGTAAATTGTATATTTAATAGCAATACTCCTATGTGCCAGACACCTTTTGCACTGCAAACATCTACTTTTTGTATTGTAAAATCAACGAACACCTGGTAATTTCCAGGAACATACAACTGATCACATTTCAATGTCTAGCTATAATTTGCAGAGTTTGAAAACGTAACAATAGGGCTATTTTGCAGTTTTCATCTACATGGATGAGGTTGGAGGGGACCACTGCAGGTCATCTGGTCCAACCCCCCTACTCAAGTAGGGCCACACACAGCCAATAACCCAGGGTTGTGCCCAGACAGCTTTTGAAGAAAGCTGATTTCACATCCTCTCTGGGCAACCTGTTCTAGCACTTGGTCACTCTCACAACAAAGGAACTGTTTCCTGATGTTCAGAGGGAACTGCCCTTGTTCTAGTTTGTGCCCATTGTCTCCAGCCCTGTCACCGGGCTCCACTGAAAAGAGGTTGGCTTTGTCTTCTTTGCATCTTCAGGTATTCACATAAATTGGTACGCTCTCCAATTCACACCCTGTTGATGTTCTAAGAAAACACAATCCTCAATTTCTCGTAAGTCATTCTGAAATCTAACTTAGAGAACTATCCAGCACCTGCTATATAATAATAATATGGGCAGAAAACCATGTACTTTTCTTAAAACACTCTAAGCATATTCTTAGCATATGCTGAAAACTCATGCTGAAAATTCAAAGAATTATAAAAAGACAAGTAACCTTTTGTGTAAACTACTAAAATACAGATAAAAATGCTAGAAGAACATAAAAAGTGTTACCTATTTACAAAAATGAGAGTTTACAAGGAAAGGTGAAATAATAAATTAACATGAAGAGAAAAAAATTATCTTACATAAATCGTATCTTTATTCTTACCCTACCTATTTTCTAGTGACATCACCAGCAGCCATAGGTGCTGATAACTTTCTGATTTTAGATTAGCCAATTTAAACAAAACTAAAGTAAAAATCTATCACATTTATTGTTTCAAAACACCAAAGTATAACCATCAAATCCAGCCAACAAAAAAAAGAGACTTATACCCTCAGAATGTGAAGGTATAACTTTAATTTATTCCTACAACTTCTCTTCAGTACAAACCCGAATCTTTACAGAACATATCCTGCTTTAAATGTGCAGTAAGAAACAAAAGGCGAGCTCAGAGGAGGATTTTTCACTGAACAACATTTTCTTTTCAAATTTCCTTCCCTGCAAGCAACAGCGTCAAGAACCTGCCACAAAGCTCCGGTTTCTAAGAGCTCATCAATATCGGCTTAACCGACATATTACAGTGGCACAGCTTTGACATATTACGATGGTAGAGCTTTTCCTTCCCATATCAAAGACATCAACGAAGAGTCAAGATTGAAAGCACAAACGGGAACTCCAAAGACAGACAAATGCTGTTCCTGTTCAGCGCAAGGTGTAAAAGCAGCCCCCAGCACGAACTCCTGCGCGCTTGGTCATGGTCAAGACAGCCACAATTTGGGGGCTTTTTGTGCACAAGAGGGTTTTATTAATTAAAAAAAACCCAAACACCAACCTCTCTCCCCGCCCCCCCAAAAAAAAAACCCACAAAAACAAGAGGGAGAGAGCAAGGGCAGGCTGTCACATATGGAAGATGGAGTCATAAGCCGATGGGATGCGAAGCAGGACTGATCTGCCCACAGAGAATCAATCCTGACAGCCCAGGATCCTGCCCAAACGGGCTCCTCCCGCAGCGGCACCCGCCCGGCACAACAAAGCGCGGCGATCGCCGCCAGCCCCGCGCCGCTGCCTCAGCGCCGGGCAGCAGCCCCGCGCGGCCCGGCCCGCACGCTCGTACCTCGCTTGTGCAGCTCCCGGAGCGGGATGCCGTCGCCTCCCCCGCCATCGTAGGGAAGGTAGGGATCCTCGGAGCCATCCATCTTCGCTCCGCAGGGCCGCGGCGCTGCTCACGCAGGGGCCATGTCCGGCGCGGGCCCGGCCTGCGCGCCCGCCGCGGCGTCGCCGCTGATGTCAGCGCGAGGCGGCCCCGGCCCCGCCACTGGCTGCGTGGCCCCGCGGGGCGGCCCCGGCCCCGCCACCGGCACCACCCACACAGGAAAGCGCAGCCACGTACGGAGCGGCTGACGGGAAGGAGAGAGCCCGGTAGCGCCCGGGGTGCCAGCCCCGCCCGTCCCGCGGCTGCAGCGGCGGAGGGAAGGGGCGCGGGGGAGGCCCGGGCGCGGCGGGAGGCGCTCCCGCATGGAGCTGCCGCATCCGCCGGGCCGTTCAGCGGGCGAGCGGCTGCCTCCGAACGGCAAAGCTGTGTAACAAAGCATTCCTCAGAGTGAGCCGAGGTGCAAGGGACCCAAAAGTGCCATCGAGTCCAGCTCCTGTCCTTGCACTGAACAGCCCCGACATTCGCACCGTGTGTCTGAGCCAAATCCTTCTGGAATATCGTCAGGCCTGGCGCGTTAACTACTGCCCTGGGGAGCTGCTCCAATGCTCCACCACCCGCTGAGGGAAGAACCTACAGAACCACAGAATGACTGCACTTGGTGTGTTCCCCTTCCCGGAGCCACACCAGCAGCGACTTTTTGAACGGTTACAATGGCCTTTTATTTGGAAGGGGAAAGTCAATTATTACCATTGGTGGGGCAGAAGCTGTCTGCCAGTAATTTTATTTACTCTTTTCAAACATCAAGATGAAGACCGGCGAGGAAGAACAATGTAACAGGCTGAAGCCCAGCGCTGGCTGCTCCACAGGGTCACCTCGCCCCACTGTCACCTTCCCCCACACCCTCACCTTGCAAAAATTCCCATTCTACAGCAACAAGAGTCAGACTTGAATATAATGTCATGAAATTCTTGGGTTTATGTTTTTGATTACATATCTAACTACAACAATCTGATGTCTGATTTTTTTGTGGTGATTATTCTGGTATTACAACTGTGTAACATCCCCACTCATATTAAAAAGCACGGGGGGACAAATGTAATAAACACAAGTTTATACTTCAGCTTTGTTACTATACCCATTGACAAAATACTACGAGTCCCTTAAAAGTCACAGACTCAAAAGAGGCAACAACCACCATGAATGCCAGCCAAGGCATTCATGTCATACAGCATCAAACGGTGGCTGTTACAGCTTCAGTTAAACCCAAGCACTTCAAATAATCGGTATCTAAAGGCACAAAAACTTCAGCTGACTACATAATTGCTTGCATTCAAACTAGATGTTACTATATGGCATCCATATATGAATCTATGCTTACTGTATGATTTTGTACTGGTCCTATCTTTTAAGTTCCGATAAGGAAGCTATTTTACAAGAGATTTTTACAGTTGGTTCAGTTGTGAGGAAATGCATATATGCAAGATATGCATACTGTTTTTCCTTTTCTTCCCCTCTAGTAGGTAATACAAAACTATTGTTCCCTCATCTATTATTCTCCATCATTTTAAGTGTTCTGCCTCAGTAAAATGTCATACATAAACTATAACACTTAAGTTGCAGATACTCATTTTTGTCAAAGTACATAAGAGAAAAAAATGCTCAAGCACTGAAAACTGATATGCAAGTCCCTCAGTATAGCACTTAATCTTGTACATAAATGTGTGTATACACACAAACACAATTTTACATAACTGCAGGGTCCCAGAGGCTTAGCAACACTGAGAATACTGCACACCTACAGCACCAAGGCCCAGCTTCAGTTTCATTCGCAGAGGACACCAGAAAAGGAATTTATTTTATTATGTATGCTTCTGCACCTCTGTATGTGTGATAGACAGAGTGACAACTATTTCAGTTTTGAAATGTATCAGTTTCTTATATAAACTTCCAAGTATGTTCTTAAGGAAGTGTTGTAGTTTCAGGTCTTTCAGAGAATTTTTCTCCCGTTGCCAACGCCGGGACTGCTGGGGGCAGGGACCGGCTGGCCAGGCAGGGACTGGTCGGGGGCGCAGCGTCACTGGTGACACCCAGGAAGAGGGGGTTGCTTCCGGGGCCGAGCACTTCCCCTCTCGCGCAGCAGCGGGAAAGAGAAAACTCCCCTGTTTGCGTGGGCATCTGAAGAAAGCTCCCTTCGGATCTTTACCCCCACTCCACGCGCGCTGTGCTGTTCTTTCTTTGGAGAGAGAGAGAGAGAGGAGGAGGAGTGCGGTCAGTGCCAGCTGGAGTATTCTGTGGACTTTCTGGACTTCCCTCCCACCCTCCCCCAAGGCCCTCTTCTCGACAGGAAGATAAGGAAAGTCTCCGCGCTGCCCAGCAGAAGGATTTCAGCCCCGTCCCTTGCAACTGCCATTCCCCCAGGTGGGTTTTGTTTTCCCTCAGGATTATCATCTCTCTCCCTGAATGCCATTTTTTCAGAGCCCATCTTGATCACTGGGGGCTGATTTGTCACCACTGCCGCTCCTCCCCCCTACCCCTCCCCGAGGTGCGGCAGCGCCCCCTGCTGTCCTTAAATATAACTGCACCGTGAGGAGCAAATACAGGACTGAACTCATGTGAAGGGTTTGATTACAGCGTTGCTGTCTGTTCTGTGTTTGGTTATATATATATTGGCAGTTAAGAACTGTTATCTATACAAATTTTCCCCCCTATTAAAGTCTATTAATTTCAAAGGGTTATGGTGATTTTCTTGTGGGAGAGAGGCCCAATAGACATCATAAGTCTTCCTTTAAACCACGACATAACTGGTTCCCAATGTGGGGCAGAGGAAAGATAACAGTTCCTGTACCATCACGTATGTATGGAGTTTAGGGTCCATACAGACCATACTGTGCTATATATTTGTTTTCTGTTCATATAGAATCATGCCAAAAGGCCTGGCGGGCTTAATTCATCTCAGCATGTTGAGTAGCAGAATTCAGGCAGGTGTGATTATTATCAAGTTCTTATTTTGGATTTATAGTGTTATGAACTCAACACTTGTGAGTCTCATTGGGAATGTGCTTTCAAGGTTGTACTCCAGCCCTAGTCTGAGCTGTTACCTCTGGGGGTTTTGTGATAATGATACCTGTCCTTTGGGTGTAAGACAGTATTTTCAGGTCTGCTACAACAGCATTTGGGAAGCTTGAATTCTCCCTAGATGCCAGAGATACCTTGCTTTTGTGGTTTACCTGCAAGTTTGTGCCATTATGGCCTATCCTGTGTATGAAGCTGGGGCCAGGGTCTCTTGAGAAGGCACCCAGAAGCACCTTGGGAGAGAGAAGGGAGTAAAACACCCAACGTCATGGTGACTTAGGACATGGCTGAACCAAGAGAACACTCCAAGGCAATGGAAGTTGCCCCTATCCAAACATAAGACCAAATCAGTTTGTCCTGTGGATGACGAGGGGGAAGTGGCACCTTCACAGGTAGCAGAACCAGAGAACATTACTGAATCACTGTCATTTGACAATCTCCGTAGTCTGTGGAAAGACATTACTTGACAGCCGGGCAAGCCCATCCTGACTTGGTTGATCCAAGTTTGGGACCTGATGGATGAAAGCTTAAAACTTGATGGTACTGAAGCGAGGTTTTTGGGGTCTCTGGCCCAAGATGTGGGTATTGAACAGGTGTTTGTGAGGGAATCAAAACCCCTTTCACTCTGGACGTGGCTTCTAACAGGTGTAAGAGAGAAGTTTGTTTACAGAGACATCCTGCAGGAACATCATCATAAGATGACTTGGAAGACTATGAAAGAAGGGATCCTATGTCTGAGAAATGGCACTGTTAGAAGTACTTTTTGGAAGGATGGGCAATCCAATAGTGACCCAGACCTGGTCAGATGCACATCACAGATGTGGTGGAGCCTCTCATGCCAAATCTCCAATTTCCTGGTGTCCATGTATTCAGGAGGAAACCAAGAGACAGTGGGCTCCATAACAAGTAAACCCAGGATATGGTCCATGAGGGAATGGTCCATGGCCCGATGCAGGCCCATGTCTCTACTGTACATACATTGATTGAGAGTCTCAGGGATGAGCAGAGGAAACTTAGAGAGGAGATTAAGGACAGTCTTCAAGTGGCACCAGTGCAGATGAGAGCCTCCGAGGTCAGAACCAGACGCCCCCAGACAGAGAAAGGGAACAGGCCTCAAGAACTGAGCTGTGGTATCTCCTGGTTGACCATGGAGAAGACATGAGACAGTGGGATCAGAAACCTACCCATGCCCAAGCAGCCTGAGTACAAGAACTGAAGGAGACCAAAAGAAGATCAGTGAGGGTAAGTGCAGTGCCAGTGATCTGACCCACAAGAGGGCTCCCAAATGGGAGCCATTGGGATCTATATAACCACGACCAGTATAAGAGGGCCCCTGCCTCTAGCCAGGCAGAGGCACGGGACAACCGTGTCTATTGGACTGTGCAGATCCAATAGCCTCACACATCAGACCCACAAGAATACAAGGCTGTGGTTGATACTGGTGCTCAATGCACATTTTTGCCATCAGGACATGTGGGCCCGGAAACTATTTCTATTTCTAGTGTGACGGGGGGGGTCTCAAGAGTTGACTGTGCTGGAAGCTGAAGTGAACTTGACCAGGAGAGACTGGCAGAAACACCCCATTGTGACTGGTCCAGCCGCCCCATGTATCCTGGGCATTGACTGCCTCAGGAGCAGGTATTACAAGGACCCAAAGGGACATAGGTGGGCTTTTGGATTAGCTGCTGTAGAGACAAAAGAGACTGAGCAGTTGAACTCATTGCTTGAACTCTCAGAGAGTCCTTCTGCTATTGGACTGCTGAAGGTTGAGGAACAGCAGGTGCCAATTGCCACCTGGATCATCAGCAACACCAAACAACCTGTGATGCTGTGATTCCCACCCATAAGATGATCTGCAAACTGGAGGGCCAAGGTGTGGTCAGTAAGACCCACTCACCCTTCAGCAGCCCCATTTGCCCTTGCATAAGTCTGATGGAGAATGGAGATTGACTGTGGACTGTCGTGGCTTGAATGAGGTTACTCCATCACTGAGTGCTGCTGTGCCAGGTATGTTGGAACTTCAGTATGAGTTGGAATCCAAGGCAGCAAAGTGGTGTGCCACTATGGACACTGCTAATGAGTTCTTCTCCATTCCCCTGGCAGCAGAGTGTAGGCCACAATCTGCCTTCACCTGGAGGGGCGTGCAATGTCTCCACTGACCAGCAAGAAGGAAACAGAACCCTTCCTGGGTGCCATAGGTTTCTGGAGGATGCATATCCCAGAATACAGCGAGATTGTAAGCCCTCTCTACCTGGTAACCTGTAAGAAGAATGATTTCCACTGGGGCCCTGAACAGCAGCAGGCCTTTGAACAGCTCAAGCGGGAGATTGCTCACGCTGTAGCCCTTGGGCCAGTCAGGACAGGACCAGACGTGAAGAACGTGCTCTACTCTGCAGCCAGGAATGTCTTTCCTGGAACCTTTGGCAGAAGGGGCCTGGTGAGACTTGAGGTCAACTACCTGGATTCTAGAGCCAAAGCTACAGAGGATCCAAAGCCAAATACACCCTGACAGAGAAAGAGATCCTGGCCGCTTATGAAGGAGTTCAAGCCGCCTCAGAGGTAACTGGCACAGAAGCACAGCTCCTCCTGGCACCCCGACTGCCAGTGTTAAGGTGGATGTTTGGGGGACAGGCTGCCTCCACACATCATGCCACTGATGCTACTTGGAGCGAGTGGATTGCTTTGATCACACAGCGTGCCCACATTGGAAAACCGAACCGCCCTGGCATCCTGGAAATCATCATGAACTGGCCTGAAGGTGGGAACTTTGGTCTAGCAGATGAAGAGAGAGAGCAGGTGGCACACGCAGTGGAAGCTCCACCACAAAATCAACAGCCAAAAGAGGAAATACGCTATGCCCTTTTCACTGATGGCTCCTGTCGTATCGTAGGGACAAACCGAAAGTGGAAAGCAGCCATATGGAGTCCCACATGACAAGTCTGCAGAGTAAAACAGATACAACTTCATATTTGCTACAGAAAATTTCAAGAATCTACCCAATATTAAATTTTAACAGCTTCACCACAGTCTCTGCTTACAGAGTGTATGCCAAATACAGCCCTTTCTTTGTCTAGTCTTAAAAAGCTGAAGTCATTTTCCCTTCTCAATTACCAGCAGCTTTTGTTTTCATTGTTCATAACTACTACCACCATGTGTATTCCCTTTCCCACAATAAAAAGTGGCTTTTTTTAAACAAGAAAGAGAGAAAGCCACTATGTGTGATAGCCTGACCTAGTTAAGCTAGTCTTTTGTTTAGTATGTAAAGATCTATACAATTCCATCTTTCCAAAGTACTCTTTCTACATGGTTTGAAATAGTGTCTGACTTTAACTGTCTGATAATTTTATATTCAAAAGAGCATGTCAGTTATTTCTGCTGTGAAACAGTGTCTCTCATTAACCAGGTACTTGTAGTATTATGGAGTACCTGACATTATGAACACTTGGTGCAAGGCCTAAACTTAGTTTTACAATAGCCTTATTTAAAATGAATGAGAATGCCTTACAATGGCTCATTTAAAACACAGAATGGCTTAAATGTAAACAGCAGGTTTGTACAGCAGCTTCAAGGAGATTTCATCACAGTAATTACAGACTAAGGCCTCAATCCCAGAAATCCTCCATGCCCAAATAACTTCCCATACCTGAGTGCTACCACTGTTATCAACGGGCACATAGTGTGGTTAACCACCACGTGATAATTACAAATGTTAGCATGACCAATCCAGAAGATTTTGGTGTCTCTCAACTGTCATTTTCTTTCCCATTATTATTCAAAACTGAAGCTTCTCCTTCAACAGATCTAGAAGATAATGTTCTCTTGAAAAAATGCTGCATAATAGAACACTCCTTAAAAGAGCTACCATCTCCAACCATTCTGAAAAGAATTTAACTGGTTTGCGCTCTCAGCTGAAGGCTGGGCATGAAAGTATCCATTTAAAACACAGTGCCCAAAGAATAGACAAAATGTCTCAAAAACCTAGTGTGTCCTCCTCCTTCCATTCCTTTTCTTTCCAGCAGTATTCTCCTGCCTGTTTTCCAGTTTCTTCTTTCATTTACGCTTTTCTCTATCCTAGCCAAATTAAGCCCAGGTCTAATCCCTCTACCAACTTGACTTCTGTTCATACTTAACTTGTATTTACTGATCTGGAAGCCCCTTCAATATGATTTGTTCATTCTGCGTAAAATCATACAACTTTCACTGGGTCACACAGAGCCAGGAATGGGAATGCTAAAAATGATAAAATGATAAAAAAGACCAACAGCCTTCTTGTAGTTTCAGTACCCAGACACGGTCCAGGATGAAATAACTTAAAGATGCAATCACAGAAAAGAAAAAAAAGAGAGAGAAAAAAATTCCACTATACATAGCTTCAAATTAATGTACAGTTAAAAAAAAAATCTATTACTAAAATCTTAAATTACAGAGTCCCAAACTTCATTCATTCATCAGCACTAACTAGAACTCTGTACTCGATCACAGTGGTGTTAGCAAAACGCTCCCAGCTCTGTATCAAGCTACATACAAATACTCCATTAAGCTGTTTCCATTGTCACATCATCCAAAGCCTCAATGAGGCAGACAAATAACGACAGGAAAAATTTTAGACCAAGTATAACGTAAAAGTAAATGAATTTGTAACATTTGTTGTTGGATAGTTCAAGGCAGCCAGGGTTTAAACAAAACAGGAGTAAAAAAAAAAACCCAGATGAATGTGCTTAACAGTAATACACAATAAGATTTTTCTCTATTTGCATTTTAATATATAGAAAACATAGTTAAGATCTTAATCATAGTTTCTTCTTTTTATAATTGTTTCAAAAAAAAAATTAATTACTTAATTTTGCTTTCAATCATTTCACCCAGGAGAGGACACTTAATTCCAGGATCAAGTCTAATAAGCTTGCCTGTTTACTGGCCAACTACAGGTTCTTAAATTATGCTTCTACAGTATTGTAAAAACTTCCAATGGTGCTTTTACTCACTGTCCAGACAGGGAAGATGGTAATTGAAGTCAAACCCAACCAGCAAAAAGAATGCAGCAGAACAGGTCATACAGCCCTCAGCATGTTATGTAATCAGTTCTGAGACCAGCTTCCCCCCAGGGCAGCTGAACCGTCACTGCACATCACTGAAACACAAGTCAAGGCTCTCCACTGCCATGTGAAACTTTAGGACAGGAGAAGAAAGAAATAGACAGAGAAGGGGGAAATAATGAAATCATAATGAAACATTAACGCCTAAGACCAAAAGTGAACTGGAAAAAACCTTAAGTGTTTGGTCTCCAAAGACTACTTTGACATCTTGGCCCAGAACACTGAAGCAAAGAATAGACTCCAGTTTTCACTCTTTCTAGGGTTGTGCATCAGACTCTTCTTGCCTATAACCCAACAATGCTGGAAGAAAATCCTTGACATCAACAGACTACATACAGCCACCAGCTGTGAGAAGTGGGGTTTTTTCTTTGTTTTCTTTTTTTTTTTTTAAATTGGTCAGCTTTACATGGACATAAAAAATACCTACTTCTACTGTACTAATCATGCAAGAAGGACTGGGAAAGAAAAAAAGAAAAACAGGCTGTTTTCTGCAAATAAGTTTCTTTCTGATTCTTTAAGAGTTTTAAGGGTAGGCTTTTACTAACAAAGAAAGCCCTGCTGCATTTTTATCTTTGCATACATGTTCTTCCATCACAGTCCAATCTGCTAAAACTGTAATTACAACTTATCAACAAGAAGATATGACATCCTTAATAGGAGGCAATCCTGCTTTACTCTGCAGCTTTCTTAAAGTTTACTTCACCATTTTCTAGTGATACCAAAACTACCAGCAAATGAACTCTCTAAGACTCATTTTTGAGTTTTAGAAAGCAGCATCCTTTACTTCAGCACTGATGCGTGAGGGATAATTCTAACAATCATGAATAACAAGACAAGAGCTGGTTACAGAATGTATTTCCCATCTATATGTATAACACTTCACAGAAATCTTATGTATATTCCATTACTTTCCAAGGATTAATGTTTTGTTGTTATGAACTTCACAACAGTCAAATCTCCACTAACTGGGACAGTACCAGTTCTCTGTCTGACCTTGCATTCTTTAGACAGAAAGAGACTATAAACAACTGAAGATGATTACAGAAGAAAACACATCTGTTCAGCACATAATCATACTTAACACAAAATGTTACCATTTCTCAAGAGAACAGTGTCTGGAAAAACACTGTTTAAAAAACATGCTATCAGAGGGACATTCTGCCTGTGACTTTCAAAAAAAAATACAGTTACTTAAATGAGACAACTGAAATTGGAAAACTGATTCTACTTTAGCTTAACCTAGAATATTCCATTTTTTGCAGTATTAACTACTTCCTGCATCACTAGAACTATCCAAAATACTGCTACCAATATCATTCTGGTTTCCCTCTTACCTAAACGCATATAAGGAAATAGGTTTTATCTGCTAGACTGCCTTTATTCTTTAATCAGGGTTGTTTTATTTTTGGCCACTATTTCCAACTTACTGTTCAAAGTATGTGCTGGGGATAAAATGACAGCACCAACATGTATTCCTCCACACATACGCCATATATATTAAGCTTACTTTCTGTCTTTAAGAATGTTACATCTTCTCCATACACACATAAGCTGTGTGAACATAACGCTAACAGTAATTTTGGATATTGTTAATACATAATACCATACTATGTCAGGCATATTTGAACATGAAACTATGAGCTCAGTACTTTAGCTGTAGTCAGTATAAGACTTGCTACTCTATTTCCATGACATGTTCATCTTCCACATGCTGTGTGAAGTTCTGATCCCTCCCAAGTTACAGATATTAGGAAAGGTTCAGAAAGGGGCACTAAAAAGGATCCAAGGCATGGGATAGCTGCAAGGTCCAACTGAGCAAACCAGAAGTCCGTAACCTAGGAAAGAGATAACTGAGGAGGGAAATAAGTAAGTAACAATGAAAATCAAAATTTCACCATCTGTTCTAATGAGAGCTTTTAAAATAGTTATTGTCCACTACAAACAACAACAGCAAGGAGAAGAATTTTTTGTTTATGAGTATACATTGTATATAATGTATTCCTTTTCTCATTCATATTCTCCAGTTAAAATAATCTGACAGTATATTTCTACTCTGGAGATTTCACTTCTGTTTAGAAAGAACTCTTCCCCTTTTAAAGTCATGGAAAAAAATCAACTATCCTAGTCTAACAATTTTTTAAAAACTAAATAACATGGATCTCCTCCTGTAAAATTGAAACCAGTAAAGGTATAGCAAAACATAAGCTATAAATAGGTAAAAAAAAAACCCAACCACAACAGATCAGATTTCAGGAAAAACACTATCATGATAAGCAGGTAAGATGCAAAAACATTTCAAACAAACACCTGCAACTAACTCATTCAATAATGACATCCAATAACTAAAATAAAACATTTCTTCCCCTTAACCTAACAATCTTCCAGTCAATTTTTTCATTTCCTGCTAGAAATTTTGACTCCTTGAAGGAAGAACTTTGTTAATTAGCCCAGTTATTCATGTAAGCATAATTTATAACAACTTGTGTTCCACATAGATGGACAAAATTAACTTCATGCACTATATTAATTTAAAAAAAAAGTACAAGAAAACATGATTCTGTACTGTCACATCCCCTGTGTTCAGCTGCACAGGGAGTATGCTGCACAGGCAAAATGTCTGCAGCTCTAATGACAACCCAGGAGAAAAAAAAAAGTAAATGATATCCAGTTACTGATAATTTAACTATTCAAAATAAACTAGCTGTGCCTCATGCTTGCAACCAGAGCAAGTCATGTTATCTCATGCTTCAATTTGTATGGCATCATTTGGGAGCTAATATATTCCTTACTCAAGAACAATGAGCCTTTTAATGCAAATATTGCTAACCTGGAAAAGAGCTTGTATGTAACCTATGAAAGAGAGATGTCAAACTGTCATAACGACTGTTCAGTCAAGTCAGTTTTATACCATGTGTATGGAAAATACAGACAATGCCAATAGTGCACCATTACTTTGAAGACCCTTCTTCAGCTACGGACAACAGTTAAGTATCTCTTAATGCAATTTCCACACATAAAGAGTATAACAGGAACTTAAGTTCTTTAAGCAGGAAATAAGATATTTTATTATATTCTTTGTATTCTTTCTTTTCTTTATAAAATGCAATAACTAAATAGAAAAGAGCATACACATGAAAGGATATTTATGTGTTGCTGAGAAAAACTACATCTACATCTTGCTTAAACAGTTAGCCTCTGATGTGGTAGATATTTCTCGATTATATAGAACCACCTGCACTTGCTGAAAATAACATTCTATTTCTCAAATAATCCCATAATATTAGTTCACTATATCATATTTTTAATGTCAGTATTTAGGGCACTGAAAATGGATTGTTTTTGTTCTCTCATTTCAGGCAAAGAACTCCAAGTCACGGGTAAGGACAGTTTAGGAAAGTTGCAGTGTTTTACACCATGACCTGTTGGCATATTCTTATTTTTAGTGACATTGCTATCGCTGTAAGGAGATAGTAGCAACTGTAGCAGCAGCTTTTGAATTACCAGTTTACAGGTTGTCATATTAAGGTCAAATATTGCCAGTTTTATGCTAACACCATATGCCAGAATGTAAACTGTCTGCACACTGAAGTGTAGCAGCTTCAACTGAAGCAGGAATCGCAATAGCTCTCGAAAAGAACGCCAAGCTCATTCAGGACTCAGACTCCCACAGACAGATCAAAGTACCTTGAGATGTAAACACCAGTGAGATCATTTGTTTGCAAACCATTCTTACTGCAAATAAGGTTTAACCATCTGCTTTCAGTCAGTGCCTTATAAAATTTGCAGTCTGACAACATTACAAAAATCCACCTCCTGCTGAGCCTGCCCTACACTTAAAATACAACAAAAAATAGTGAAAACTGATGCAGCCCTGAACTCTGAGTAAAACTATGGCAATGTCTCAGTTTTAGATAGTTGGCTAACCTCAACTCATAAAAGGAAGACGACTGAACTTTTGAAGAGTCTTGTTACACCCATGTTATGCCCACACAAAAGCCAAGAATTGTGTCTGTCAAACTTCAGAGACAGGCAAGGTGAGCCTATGCTGAGAACAAGAATGAATTAGACATTTCCTCTTCTCGTTCATATTCCCCAGTTAAAATAATCTGACAGTATATTTCTACGCTGGAGATTTCACTTCTGTTTAGAAAGAAGTCATGGAAAACAATTAACCATCCTAGTCCAACAATTTTTTAAAAACTAAATAACATGGATCTTCTGTAAAATTGAAATCAATAAATATTAGCTCATATGACTTAACTATTAAAGAACTGATAGCTCCTCAATGGTAAGCATAACATGTTTAAACTGACCTAGCAAGAAGCAGGACAAACAGTCTAAAAATGAAACATAGATAAGTCACAATGAAAATTATCTCCAAGGATTGCATACATTAAAGTACATTGCATGTAAAGGATTGGTAAGACATCATCCCTACAAAGAGGCTGATACTTCTGTTATTAATACAATGTCACCATAGTTCTCACTAGACAGCAGTTCAGCAAGGAAAAACACTAACTTCAGTACTACAGAGAGATTAGGTTTGATAAACAACAAAAACAAGTTTTGGCAAAAGTTGAGAGCAGTAGCCTTTCTAGACAGAGCTTTAGTGCAAGCCATCCAGGCCCCCACATGCGTAGCAATTTAATTATTTAGCACGTTAAAACAACTACACACAATTTATAGATTGAGGATACCTACTTGGTCTCTAATACTGCCCCCTTAAAAGTCTGAGACTTATACAAGGAAAATAGGTAATGAAGAACACAACAGACATATGATATAATCTGTATAAAACTACAATGTAATTACTATACAGATACATGAATTTAGTATATAATACTACATATTCACAATTTCTGTATTCTTCTCAGATGACACAGTGAAGGATAGGTAACATACATGCTTTCAGATGGTGTTAAGAGAAACAAGATTGTTGTACAGCATTGCTTTTAATATATATAATGGTGAATCTCCCACACAGAACTACACAAGATCGTTCTAAGTGCAGATCAGAAGTGATACTAAAAAGGCAAATCTATCCATAAATATTAACGATGCCTAAAAGTCTAGGTGATAAGACAGGTTCCAGAAAACATTCACTTGTGTAGCCCCATATAATAAAAGATTTTCCCACATAAGGCAAATAGTATATATCATTAGTATTCTTTCCCAATATCATCCAGTTTCCACATGCTTTCAAAAGAAGGCATATTCACCAATGAATAACAGCCTCAATGGCTTTGTAAGCCTCAGTGCTTAAGTATGAGTGGTAATGTGAATGGCAGTAGTGTGCAGGCTTTATAGAAGTACTGTGTTGACAGCCAAGGAACTTACCATGCCTATGGAAATAATCAGACTTCTGTTAACTTACTGCCCTCTGAATAAGGGGGAAATACTACAATTATTTAGAAATACCATGTCGTTAGCTTTTTATCTGCATAATGTACGTGCAGTTTATGGTTCAACTTTCATTAGCCAAGAAAAAATATGACAATTTCCTAATCCTTCATTTTTCTTCTCTTTGCATAGTCTTGATTTTTTAAACTCTGTAATTCTATATTTTGTGACATGAACTGTAAAATTACGATAAAACACTTCATTGCCCAGATTGGGGAAGTTCATGCCTGTGCACATTTGTGCTCCAAGCACAAACCTTCAAATGAGTTCAGTCCTATTTTTGCTCCTTACAGTGCAGTTATCTCTAAGGACAGCAGGGGGCGCTGCTGCATCCCGGAGTCACTCCCCAGTGAATTCGGCTGTCGGGGAGATGACCCCGAGGGAAAAGCAAAACTCACGTGGGGAAATTGCGGTCACAAGGGACGGGGTGGAAAACCTTCCCCTGGGCAGCGCGGAGACTTTCCTCCTCTTCCTATCCGAGAGGGGCGCCGGGGGCGGGGGGGAGGAAGTCCAGAAAGTCCGCAGAAAAACCTCCATCTGGCGCTGACCGCACTCCTCCTCTGTCTCTCTCTCCCTCTACAGAAAAAACGGCACAGCACGCGTGGAGCGGCGATAACGATCCGAAGGGCGCTTTTCTTTCGCTACCGCACGTGAACCGAGGTTTTTTCCCTTTCCCGCCGCAGCGCGACAGGAAGTGCCCGCCCCGGCGGCAACCCCCTCTTCCCGGGGTGTCACCGGTGGCGCTGCCCCCCCAGAACTCGCGGCCGCGATCGGTCCTGCCCGTGCCCGTCCCCAGCAGTCCCGTGTTGGAAAGGGGAGACAAATCTCTGAAAAACCTGAAACTACAACACCACATTATACATTTGCAGACCTACGGAATTAGAATCACGGATGTTTACCTCCTGCATGCAAGTTCGTTTAAAACTTTTTTTGATGTTCTTATCACCTTGAAAAGAAAATTTCCACCACATTCTGATCTACTGCTAAGAAATTTACAATTATTTACTGAACAAGAAAATATTTTCCATTCACAGAGACACAAATTATCCAAATAAAATAATAATCCTTATTACTATTGCTGCTTCTCACTGAGTGGCCATAATTGCAGCAAGCAGATACGTCATTAGTAAAAAAGGAAAGAAAATACATTAATATTTCTGTTCTATGGCACATTCTAGTACTTCAGCATTACAATGAGATAGGGGCTGCTGGCATGTGCAGAAAATAGCACTGCTTTTGACAGTGAAAACCTGTTTGAACACTACTTACAGGTCTAATTTCACAACAAATAAACAGCAGAACACTGACTCTGAAACTATTTTACTGTAAAATTACTTCTCCTTGATGCTTGAAGTGATGGAGAGGATTTATATAAGCAACAACCAAAGTAGCATCAGACTTTCTGTATAGGTTGCAAATATCATGTTAGACAAGCAAGGCACTCACTTTATTAAATACAAAATATTACAGGCAGAAGCCAGTTGTTTACTTAATGATTTCTTAACTATCAAATGCTTGACTTCATCATGCTGGTGTCCCCTAAGTAATTTGGCAGAATTTTTATGGAGATTGAAGGTGTCCTAGCCCTCAATACCTGTATTGGTATACAAGTTAAATAACTCTACATTCAAGGCATATCCAACAAGTCAGAAGGAACACAAACGAGAAGGACGTTTATCATGATACAACACAACTACCTAGTATAATGCCAACATCCAATTGCTAAGTGTGGCAGAGGGGAAACGCATCAAGGAAGAGACTGCAGGGACAGAAGACAACTGACTGCTAATGGGATAGGAAAAGATGATAAAAGGAAAAAAATCAAGAGGCTAAGTTTGATTTTAAACAAAATAAGAGGAAGTGGCAAGAGTACATCTTTAACCAAGTTTACTATCTTGAACAGAAATTATTTTCCTCCTTCTGTTCCCCTCTTTGACCATTGCTGAGATTGTTAATGCTTTCACTCCATTAACTGCTTTGTTAATTAAAAAACATAGAAAGCTTCCCAGTTCATTCTTCTTTGTATTACTTCAGTGCTTTTATCAGTGCTTACAGTAACAAGTTTTCTTTGCAACTTTTCACCTAGTCAAAATTTCAGCTCATACGGCATTTTCTGGTGCTTATGAGTTTTTGCCTCATTTACAGATCTGAAGCTGAATCAAGCAGAAACAGGTTTAGCTCTAGAAGTAACAACTAGAAGTAGACTGTTAATTTCCACCCGAAAGGAATACCAAAGACAGTGAGATTTCCAAAATCCTGCTGCAGCTAAGAAAGACCAGATAGTTGCTGCATAGCCATCCTTCCCCCACTTGGCAGTAAGTTTGCCAGAAGTTAGTATTTGCCTGGTATCAAGTCATCCCATATAATGTAACTGTTAGGCAAGCACACCCAAAACCTTTCAGCCACTTTCAGGTTTAAAGTATCCCTATGAAGGGGAGATTAGCTAAAGCGAAACGTTAATTAGTTATGAAAAACAGTTGGGTTTGTTTATTTAAAAAAAAATGTACAAACCCATAAAAATATAACCCAAAGAAACTTTTAAGCCAATAGTAACATTAACTTACCAATCGATGCGTCACCATCCAAGAGATTGTCATCTTCAGAGGTCTGGAAGTCCATAATTACACCTGCTCCATCTAAAAGCTCCTCATCGCTGCTTGCACTAGTTATACTGTTGTAACTGTTTCGACAGTAGCCTCTATGAAATAGCTGCTCAGACTCCATTTAGCTGCTTTATAACCTAAATAAAGAAAATCAGTTATTTTTTCTTTGAATATGCACAAAAGACTGAAAAGTTTACAGCGAATAAAACCAAAATGTATTTCATGCTTTGGGGAAAAAAATTAAAGGTCGCAATACTATAAGTTACAAAAAACTTGGCAGAACATTTTATATATAGAACATTTTACACAAATCTTTAGTGATTTTTAACTGGATGATGCTTCCTCACCCACTTTCTTGGTCTCTCCTTAGTTCTATGTTATCAGCAAGAAAGTATTTTACATTCACTACAGGTGGTTGGAATGTGCATTGCACCATGGAGCCAGTGCAAAATCCAACCAATGTTAAGGCTAAAAAAAAAAAAAAGAGTTTCTTTAGCCTACCATCTGTTTCGCTCCAAGCAGACATAGCACAGAGACCATGACTAAAGCTGCAGTCCCCTGAACACAACTGTTATTCTTTTGCATGGAAGAGTGACATTATAAAAAAGTGGAAACCCATCCAAAATATCTGTGTCCACATGAAGCTTTTAAAACCCTACTCTACATACCTTTTGTTTGGTTGTTATTTGATTCTTAAACACAATGAGGTGTAACCAACACATGCTTTTGCACACTCGGTACACCACCTTACATTCTCACAGACTCAAGGAGAGTCCTTCTTTGCTTTGGAGAATTAAATCCACAGAAATAAATTTTGTAATTGGGGTGGAAGGAAGGGCAAGACATGATCACGCTTTGATTCCACACTCCTCTTTGCCTGAAGAAAGTCTTGTGTTTGCCACTTCTCAAACATCATGACTCCTTATTAACATACAATAGCCCGATATACATTTCTTCAGTGACAACAAACCTCTCATTCCTTCCAAGCAAAGGAGATGTCCCCAAAGTCCACTTCCAGACCTTTTCCTTCCACTGTTTTTCCTCTGCTTACGCACAAATTATGTAACCATTCACTGTCACTGCTACAAAACTCCATGTACTGTAAACATTCAGCCAGCTGGCAGCAATGAAAACAGTTATCAGGACTTCCACTTCAGATCCCTCTCCTCTACCTAGCTGCTGAGCCTTCTGAAGTACAGCCAAACTGCCTGACCAATATCAAGAGTTACTAGTGGAGGTCAAACAGACAGCTTTCCCGTACTGGCAAATGGCTCAGCCTTCCAAGTTCCCTAGAAGAAAGGGTGAAAAAGCAACCAGGTTGTTGAGTAGCCGCAGATGGAACTCTCAGCAGTGCGTAACTGCGTGATAACAAAGACAAAATTCTGTACAGATAAATATGAATCACATCACAAGCTAAGGGGGCAGCAAAACCAACCCCAACTCTCCTTATAAAGCAACAAGCTCTGACCCAACTACTGCCATTCACAAATACAATAATAAAGTTACAAAAAAAGAACTCAGCATGCACTAATAGTCCCAAATTTTTTTGATACAAGAATTACTATTTAACTTCATTAAACCACTGCTTGTCCATACCTTAAATACTCTACATAGCGGCAAGGCCCAAAAGTGTTATAGAATTGCTGAAACAGGTTACAAAAGAGCACAATGATAATGAAGTACGAAACAGCTTTCATTCTATAGGGTAACAAAATGGATCAAGACTCTTCAGTCTAGAAACAATGTAATGTAGAAGATGACACAACAGATGTCAGCAGAACCATACGCAGCATGAAGAAAGTGAAAAGCATCTGGTGTTTTTCAGTAGACCCTACGCATCTGAATGAAAGAGGTGTGGCGATAAGCAGAGAAAAAAGGGCTGATTCTTCATACAGCGTGTAGGGAAGTGGTGGAATTCTTTGACACTTTGCAGAAGTATGCGATGGTTCATAGAGCAGCCTGATAAATTCACAGCAGAAAAAAAACCACCAAAAGCTATTAACAACACTGCCTCTAGTGGAAATGCTGGAGGCTAGGAGAGAGTTATGGAGAATGTGCATATGCTTTCTCTGTTCTTATACTCTTCCCTAGAGATCTGCCACCGGGCAAGACAGATCCCTTTGGCTTTACTCATTCTCATTTCCTTAAAAACTTATTTAGAATATTTATAATTTAAAATACACTCTCTTCAAATAAATTTCTTCCATTCATCTTTATGTGAAAATTACTCTTCTACCATTTTAGAGCCACTGAGAAAAGCTTCTTAATGGACAGTTTAAAAAATTTCACGCTGACATACTATGAAGCATATCCTACCTGAAAATATAGTTGCTTACATCTAGAAACAAAGAAAGTACCTCCATTATTATTGGTTGCTATAGGAATAAGTATAAGCATTAGCCTTTCTGCAAAACAATGCCTCGTGTTATCACTTCTAGAGAAAAGCAGTCTGAAAAAACACGCAATTAACTTTCAGAAAATTCAGTTACTTGATGAGACTTAGCTAAAGTCAGAAAACTGATTCTACTTTAGCTCAAACTACAATAAGATCAGATGACAATTTATAATGTATTCAGAAGTTATATCTCAACCTATTCAACAGATACTAACTTCTCACACACAGTAATTTTTGGCATTCCAAATCAAATTGTATGAACAAAGTACATGACCCCCCCAAAATGAGATCACAAATAGTCTGAATATTTCATTATTATGCACACAGAAAGTCCTGTTAATATCACTCTGCCAGTAGCGGTAGGGTACTGTCGCAAAGGGAAGCCATACAGTAACAGCTGAATTGAGACACTGGGACTTCCTAGAAGGATTTCTAGTCACTGCATCATTGGTCACCTTCCTCCACCTACTCCATGCACCAAAAATTATATTCTAGACTCTCATCTGCCAATTAGCCTCCTGTTTAACTAAAGCCTTTGTTACTTTTACATTAATCTGATTTTCCTACAGTCTGATGAGGTTTGCAAGGAGATGGAAAAGTATCCTGCCCTGTCCACTAATGCAACACTAGAAGATGAAAAGCACAAGACACAAACCACTCCCTGTAGCACAGTGTTTTAGTCTATGTTCTCTGTTGTATATATGACTTTTTTAGTAGTTAATTTTTTTCACTTATGTAGTAAACTTTATTATGAAGGACAAAACCATTAACAAGCAAGAGAAAGACCACCAGTAAGCAACACCAAAGAGTTGTTCGTAAATGTATCAAAACGAAGACGTAGCAAATCTAATTCTGGGTAAAGCCCAGGCTTCAAAATTCAAAATTCACACTGCTCCAAGAACTCCTGAAGCTCCTTACTAGCAGAGTGCAAAAGTGAGAGTTTCTGTCTTGCAAACCACAGGCAAAAACACAATTAGCAAAAGCAATTACTTGAGCTCAGAGGGAATTGATTGTATGGTGGTAACAGTTACAAATTAAGAAGGCAGTGAATTCTGTTAGTAACACTTCATTGCTACGTTTGATGTGTACTGAGGGCACCGCTAAAGCCTGCTTAATCTTCTAATTATTGTCCCAAGTTTGGAAGCCACATACAGATTTTTCATATAATGACGATATTTTCCTGTAATAGTCTCAGCAGAAATAGTTTTTACAATACAAAGGTGGAACACTGTAAATATCTCTTTAAAAAAATAATTTTCTTGATATTAAATTTTACAGTTTCAGTTAATCTTACTGCAAACATGCTATTTAGCACAAGGGAACCAACTCTCCCATTGGATGTCTTTTTAGTTACTTTAGAGAACTGTCAGAACAGTGGATTACAGGTATTCAATCTTGCAATAACTTAGAAAATCCTTTCAGCCTGGTCTCCAGTGGAAAGGAAAGCTTCATCAACTAGTTGGTAACTGGCAAACAAAGCCAACAAATTCTTCAGAGCCAGGCCAAGCATACTGAGAAGAATCCCTGCATCATTCCTGAACAAATGCGATTCCACATGCCAATTCCCCTGGCACATCCATGCCTACAGTTATATGATAGGTATGACAGGCCTTCCCTTCCTGTTTCGGAACACTACATGTCTCCTGCTGCACAAGTATTGGTTTTGACAGACCTCTCTGACAATCAAGCAAAAGCCATTAAACCAAACCCATTCATTTTGAGGATCCCAACCAAGATTCTGGATAACTGCATATTATTTCTCCGCATTCCCAGAAAGTCAACTACACCAACTGCTTCATAGCTGACACTGTCTTACAGATACTGCCTTACAGCAGCATGCAGCAATGGCAGGAATGCAGCAAACAAAGAACATAAGAATAAGATCATTAATTGTTCAACAAATTTCACATTGGACTAAAATTTTACTTCTTGAGGGCATGTCAGTCCCTAATCTATCAATCACTACCTCCAATTAATGGGGGGGAGGACAGCTTAAGTCAACATACAACAGATTTCCTTGTGTGTCTTTAAGAAAAGAGTTTAACAAACGAGGATTCAAAGCTAGGGATGCACTATCTTGAGCTGTGTTAAAACATTGAAGACAACTCAGAAGCATATGCTCATGTGACTTTAAAATACTGTTATCAGGTAAGAGATCTGCCTTGCTTGACTGAAGGAAACCAAGTGATGTGGACATAGAGAGTAGCCGCCTCCTCAGAAACAGATCTCTGGGAATAGCAATAATAAAGAAACAGATGAGCCAGGAAAATGTTTTTTCTATGGCTGCAACAGCCAGAAGAACCCCCGTAGCGTGCCTACCTCAGTCTGGTGCAGATTATCCTTTGTGGATACTGGAAGAGTACATTCATGCAAGAAAGCCTGCACAAATGCTTCTGGATTTGTGAAGAGAGAACTAACCAGCCAACTTGCCATTATATAATGTCAGATTCATTCCACAGATTCCCTGCCTTACCCAATGGCACTAAACAGCGACTGGGCAAAGATGCAAGTTACTCAAGTGAACAGCAAATGGGGAAAAAAGGTACTGGCTGAGCGCTAGCCAAACCCAATATCCTGAAAAAATAAAACCCCTCCAACAACCACTAGTTACAGTAAATATTTAAGTAATAAACGTTTTTTTCAACCCAGACTATTGTAAAAACCCAAGAGATATTACAATGGACAGAGAGCATTAAAGACATTTCATTTAACTTGTTTGTACAAAGCATCATAGTTTTGATCCAGAGTCCAGCCGGATACCTCAGATAGCAGACTCAAAAATGCTCCAGCTTATCTTTTAAAAAAAAAAAATAGTGAAGGAACGCCTTGTAAGAGTCAAAAAAAAAAAAAACCCAACCAAAATCTAAGCTATATTCAGGGAGCTCTTGGAATAGGGAAAGAATCTGATTCAACTCAGACACCCAGGTCTTCTACGAAAAGACTAAAGCAAAAATAAAGGTGCAACTAACCCCTCATGCTTCCAATTACTAAGGTATTTCCAGGATGTCCTGACCATTAAAATTCTTCTACAAAGCTGGTTAACAGAGAAGCCTCTGACAATAAAAAAATTAAGCAACAAAAAACAAACCAAACCAAAAAAAACACCAACAGAAAACCCAAACAAAACAAAGTACAGGCAGATAAAGCAGGATGTCTTGCGTTTAATGACAAGGGAGAGGGAAGAAAGTAATAAGCACAAAGGTATGTTGAATTGTGAGATATCTAATTAAATACAGTGTAGGTATTTACATTGATAAAGGAGAGCAGTACAGAAACAGCTACATTAATAGCAGAAAAAGCAGCTAAGGGTATTGCAGTTTTCTGAACAGTCTAGTACCTCAGGCACTTTTCTACTCTCAAATGTCAGATATCCTGGTTCTCTTTCAAGCTCTACAACTAAAAGGTCAAATAAAGACGTGGGTCAGCTGAAGGGGTCCCTTCCAGTACAAAGAAGTGTCTCTGGAGAAGACAGAGTAGGACAGTAAGAAGTCTGATTTACAGGACATTTGTTGTCAGGTGATCTGAGTAATCTGCAAATCTCAGCCATGCACTCTGTTGTCCCATAAAAATACTCTAAGATATCTCAAAGGGCTGGCAGGAAATAGAGATATCTTGTTTGTTATTTCCCTGGGAGGGGAGTGGACCAAAAACTTAAAAAGTACTCTACCAGATTCCAGATTACAAATCTGCTTTAAATAGTTGAAATTAAAGAAAAAAAAAAAAACAAAACAACACAAACCAAACCAAAAAGCTAACAAAACCCACAATGATCGATCTCGTTAATAGAAGAGTCTTTCCCAAACTGAGAAGAATCCTGATAAACCCAAAAATCAGTGTAATATTCCATTTTTCTGTTCAGTACTAACAACCATAAGCTAAAAGGCAGTCCTCTGGCCCCTAACTCACACATACCTTCCTGCAAACGCTATATGAGGACAGCACCTACTGAGAAATGCTATGCAGACATGAAAGAAAGGTGGATGAAATTAAAAGGAAGAATACAATTTTAACACAAGAATGTGTTTTACAGTACAGGAAATGCAGTGATAGCAACAGAACAGCCATTTGCAGAATTTTTTTTTAAAAACCCCAGCATTTTAAAGGTTTTACCAGTTAAAAACCTTCAAAAGTGATTATTTGTTATACAATAGCCAGGAATTCTACATACATCATCTTATTAAAAAAAGGAGCAAACTACTATACACTTGAATAATGGGTAAATTAGATGACAGGAACATTCTCCATAACCACACTTAAATTAAAATTTGAACGTATATCCCATATATGCCCAAAAGATGGAAGCAGTGAAGAGCAGCTTTGAATACTTAATTCCAAATCTCCCATATTAGGTTAATTTAAAATAGTGTAGTGTCACCTTTTTTTATTTTTTAAATAAGCCTGCCTTTCAGAAAGAAATTTTGAACTTGTAAATGACAAGACTTTTAGGACAGTTTTAAAACAAAGGCTATTGTGGCCATTCTTTCATCCTTAATTCTCAACAGCATCAAAATTACATTCCCATTTTCATCTCAGACCCTGCATATCGAACCTCCATTTATTTATTTTGCCTGGCATGTGAAGATAGTTAAGCAAGATGAGAACACCACTCATTTTCCACACTTCAGGTTTGGAAAAGGGGAGAATGAATTGTGAGGAATTTCTCACTGTGATTTTTAGATAACTAGCAGACTATTCCCTCATAAAAAGGCTTTAAAAGGCTTATACTTCAAATCGAATACAAAAGACAAGATGAGAGAAACAGCAGCTTTCCTGAACTTTCTCAAGTCAGCTTAGACGACAAAAATTCTTAAGGATATTCAAGAACTCAAACTGTTAACAATTAGGGAATGTATATTTTAACATTACAAAAATACCCAGATGATCATTCTCTGCAATATTAAAAAAAACTAATCTTAAATCTTAACTGATCTCAAGAACAGGACTGTTGTTATTGCATCATTTAGTGAGAAAAGATCTTGGTCAATTTTTAGGTCATATTGAGAAAAATAAAGACATAAACGAACACTACCACTTAACTGAAGCTATTTGAGGCTTAAAAGAAAAATCTATTTGGGCTTATGTAGTAAATTTTCTTGGCATAGAAGATAAAAAATCAGTTTCCAAAACTAAACATATATAAACCATAGTTTAGTTCCATTCACAGCTACTTCCAAGATAAAAATCAATGTTCATGGAGGAAAGAGACAAATACTCAAATACTCTTTAAACAAGAAAGCAAGCAAGGCTAAGAACAGAAAGACACAGAACAACACAAAAAGATAATACTTTTAGCATGAAGACAATCAACTTTAAAACTGTAACAAGGAAACACTATTCATATCTACTTTCCAGATTCTACTGAATCTTACCAATTAATTATGAAAGCTTAATATAACAGCCTGAAAAGCTTTTTCACTTTTATAATACATACCAACACAGAATATCACTGTTATATCTGATCTTCACAAAAGTAGAATCAATAATGAACACTCATTTTTTTAGAGCACTTTTTATCTTCTTAGCTTTAACAAAAACACCAACCTAAAAACTGCTGGCTTAATTACAGGATGAATATTGAACTCATGCTTCTAATCACATGATTCCAAACATTAAGGGCACTGACTTTGGTTTGTATGAAGTATTCAAAACTACTTCCTCTACACTCTCTAAAAGGTCTTACCCACTAAGGTTATGGCTTTCCACAGTTGCAACAGCTGAAGACTGGCACAAAGATACTATCCTGCTTGACAGAAGGGATTGCTTCTTTCACATTCACCAAGTCTCTAATGTGAATACTTTTTAATTGCTTTCAACCAAAACTGTCTGGATTAGCTGAAAAGTCAGATTTAAACTTACTAAACTAACCTCATTTACTGATACATTAGAAAAAACTCTATCAGAGCTGAGGAGTAGTCTTCCACACAGGAACAATAATAAGCAGCTACATGACTGGTAAGGTCTTAAGGGGGTCTTAATTAACAATTTAAATTAATTAAAGAAGAAAAAGGTAATAACTTAATACCTTAGCATGAACTTGAACTAAACATAAAAACAAACCTAACTCCAAAGCTTAAGCTTCACAGGCAAGCACTGATCCTTAGCCAAGTCGTGGTAAACAACTGTCCATGGCTGCCACTTTGGAGCAAGCCTAAAATACACATAAGACATAGCATTAGTTTCAAAACCAATGGGTCATTGCTTTACCCAGGAAAGAAAAGATAGAGTCCCCTTAGCAAAAAAATTCTCTGGAGTTCCTTCTGTGATCATATTCAGACAGGACTAAGACTGAAATTTGCCAAGATGACTGAAAGGTAAAACCAATCTTTGGAAGGCCAAGAACTATGACTGTAGGTTCCATTGTACACAATGTAATTTTTTCTGTTGAGTCTTTGGCCACAATGCTCATTTTCCGTTTGGTGAAGAGACACAGCAACAGTGTGCAACTTCCTCTGTACAGTTTTTAGAGGATTTTTCTCCTTTTTAGTGTGGATTTGAGTTGCACTCATCTGAGGCTTACACAAACAACAGAGCAGAACTTTTATATACCACCAGAATGAGTTATTTGTTATACTTTATATTTTCAGGGAAATGCACTGAACAATCCTCTGCAACATGCACAGATTTGTTAAGATCAGGGTCACATCAGAGTTGAGTACCTTTCAGATAATATCGTACAAGTTCAATATATGTGTATCTGAATGATCTGAAAGTACTCAAGGAATGAAAAAGAAACTTTATATTAAAGGAAAGACGAGAGTATCAGAGAAAAGAGGCTCTGCAAGCCAAGACAAAGAGAACACGAGAGCAGAAAGAGAGCACATGAAAAGTAGTCAATTCTTGACTGGAAAAGATTATAATTCAGGATTGTCAAATTGGAATCTGAAAAAGCACAAATATTTCCAGTTTAACTCTAAGCACCTTCTCGATAACAGCAGTTGCCACAGATTTTTGCAGTCCTTGTACCGAGTTCCAATTTCTTTATAAAAAGTCCCTGAGATCAAGAACAAAAATTCCATAGAGCACTCCCAAACACAGCACCAGCACAGCACTACAGCTTAGGAAATCTTCTGAGGACCCATGGTGGTTCCTGGTTACTCCCTCTCCTTAGCACCGATTTTCAAACCTCAAAGAAGTGAAGAAAGTACCATCTCATGAGGAACCCATTCCCTGGACTCTGGCTAGAAATTAAAAGACTTTGGTCATCAACAACAACAACAAAAAACCCAAAAGGCTGGGGGGGAGGTCTTCTTATCTAACAAACAGATAAATTGACAGATGCACCATGTAGAGCTATTCAAACTTCAAGGCTAGGATAGGCATCTTCCCTAACAGTAGGCATCTTCTGTTTCTTGCTCTGGATCCTCTCAAGCAGTAGTGTTAAGGAGCAAAGCAAGGAAGGATTGAAGTGATCTGCAGTCAATTCCTTGATTTGGCTCACAACTGACTTTCTTGGCTGTACTAGACAGAAGCCACTTAATTTTTGTAAATAAAGCATTTCCAGTCATTACTGAGGGTGAACTAAATAAATCAGTTAAGAGAGACCAATGAACTTCTAATGTCAATAAAAAACATTGTTAATGGCTTATTTCTGTTTTTTTTCATAAAAACATATAAGCTAACCAAAGGAGATTTGAAAAAAAAATAATTCAAAGGCAGTGAAGTCCTAGATGCAGAAACACCATCTCAAGTGAAGTATTGTGGGAGCTGTCCCTGCCCATGGCAGGGGGGGTGGAACTAGATGATCTTTAAGGTTCCCTTCCAAACCAAACCATTCTATGATTCTATGATTCACTAAATCAAGTGTGTTAGCAGTTCTGAATGCACAGCTAAGTTCCTCTCATTTCAAAATTCTTCTCTCTCACGAGAAGTTTTCTGCAAGACAAACAGCAAAAAGTCAAATAATACTTAAGAAAATCTTCAGGTTCCTATCCTAGAAATACCCCCTTTGAAAATGTGTAGATTCACTTTTAAGAATCGGAAAATGAGCATGTTTGGAAGCACATAGAGAAATGCTGCTTCTTTTTTTTTCCCCAACACATACACAGGAGACAAATTCATAACAGAAACCTCAGGGGAATAGCTGCAGTAGATAAAGAACTGCAGATAACCCATCAAAACCCAACAAATCTGGCAGAGAACACTACTTTGGAGATAACAGTGAAAGGAACTCAAACACAAACTCATCTTTCAGAAAAATGAGCACTTGAATTTTAACTAGCAGGATGTCAAAATATTAAGCCACCTTAGTAACTCCATCTGTAATTTAAACATATTGCTGATGAAAAACTATATTTTTACTATTTCCATTAGGAAATGTTTCTTCATTATACTATACTGCAGTACGGACATGCAAAATGCACACTTGAGTACTTTCGTGAACTTTTTAGATAAATTTATCAAAATATACCAAAAATAAGGAAAAAAACGCAACAGCATAGGTTATTTTTATCAAAAGATCTGTACTTTAGGACTGAACTTAAATATTCATTTTTTCATTTACTATTCCTCTTTAGTCTCGCAAAGTGGGCAGAGAGTCTATTCCTGTAACCAGAGAACCCACACAAATTGCTTACTAAACAAAAAGTAGAATGTCTAGTAAGTTCAAGGGGAAATAAATGACCAGACTCTCTGGAAGTCATTAAAAAGAACCCACCATGAAGTTATAAATTCTCTTCTTTCTATTAATTTCCCAGACTACATAGTCAAGATTACTTACTACATAATACAAACACATAAGGATACTCCAGATGTAAACAGATTTGCAACTATTTTAATAGCTTTGTCTAGAATTCTTTCAATTACAAATGAAGCCCAGGAAATCCTTTGTCAACTCTCTTTAATAACAAGTATTAGCAGCCCATTAAGTGTAACCACCATCTCCACCTTTTATGCTGATTTTTCAGTTTCTATCTTTCTAAAGCAGAGCAGGTGTCCCAGTAAACTTTACTTTTACAGTCTGTTCACAACCCTCTTATCAGAATTAATTTAAATGAGCACTGTTTTGCCTAAACATTATTCTCTCAGATGATTCAGGCTGTATTCAAAATAAAAAAAAAACAAATTTCAAGTTAAACAGCTATAAAAATTTGTAATCATCAATTTCTAGTACTCCAAGCATCTTCAGTTTCCAAAGCCTGGAATACAAACCAGCACAAAGTAACACATGGCTAAGCCTAGAGCTGCACACCTCATTCGCAAGCACAGTAAAAAGATGGCCTGGCACCCAAGCAGCTTTAGGAATTTAGCCAACACAGAATCTGCACTGTCAGGTTATGACATAAATGAAATACTGACACAGTGAGCACAAAATTGGGAACTTGCTCTTGGAACACGCAGGTGAAAAGCTGATATCTTAGTCTGGTGAAAAGGAGCAGAGATGGTGTTTTAAGCAGCTTCACGTGCAAGGCAAAACGTTAAGGAACACAACCTAGAGTCTGAGAATTGCAAACTTAATTCTTCATATAACTCGAACTGGGATTATTGTTTCTGGCACCAATCTCTTCAACAGTAGAACTTCTACTCCACTTTTTTTTTATCATCACTAACATAATACTTTGGCAGTAAGGATGTTTTTAAGACTTTACCCTGAAAACTTTATCTGCATGGTAACACCTGTTCGTATGCCTATGAAGTTACTTAATTAAGGGGAGGGAATAAAAATTCTGAATGTTCCTAGAATGCCTTTTGGCAATTGTTATGGACTTGGAACAGCTGTCCCAGCTTTGGCTCTTACATTCAAAGAATGCAACTATGCTGTGTAAATACCAAGGTAAGACACAAACACAGAGCCCTCAAAGCCCCAAAAGTGAAGTAGGGGTGAGAAGCCAAACTGTATATTCAGTGACTGTGAGAACATATATTATGCATTTAGATACAGCTGTTCATAGAACAACCAGCACACACTGGGCTCTCAGGCACAGTTTACTGAAACATCAGTTTGTTAAAAATGTTAGGTGTATAACAAAGTACAAGAAGAACAAACATAGCTGCAAGAGAAAAATGGGCAAAATCATAACTCAGAGTAACTCAGAGCAATGCAATCATGAAGAACAAAAAACAACAGCTTCAAGTATCTTTCCAGCTTGAGGATTTGGACAGGCTTGTTCTTATTACAAGTCAATATTAAGCGAGTGTACTGGTTTTGGCTGGGGTAGAGTTAATTTTCTTCATAGTAGCTGACACGGGGCTGTGTTTTGGATTTGTGCCGAAAACACTGTTGATAAAACAGGGGTGTTTGAGTTACTGCTGAGCAGGGCTTACACAGAGTCAAGGCCTTTTCTGCTTCCCACACAGCCTCACCAGTGAGTACGCTGAGGGTGCACAAGAAGCTGGAAGAGGACACAGTTGTCCCCAACTGACCAAAGGGGTATTCCATACCATATGACAACATGTACAACACATAAGCTGGGGGAAAGAGGAAAAAGAGAGGACATTCGCAGTGATGACATTTGTCTTCTCAAGTAAACATTGATAGAGCGCTGCTTTCCTAGAGATGGCTGAACTGCCTGCTGATGGGAAGCAGCGAGTAAGTTTTTTGTTTTACTTCATTCGCATGCACAGCTTTTACTTTACCTATTAAACTGGCTTTATCTGAACCCAAAAGTTTTCTCACTTTTACTCTTCTGATTCTTTCTGGGGAGGAGTGAGGAAGCAGCTGGGTGGTGCTTAATTGGCAGTTGTGGTTAAAGTATGACACAGAGAGAGAGAGAGTGAGAAGAGATACACTTTAACTTGCACGCGTGCACCACAGGGAGAATAGCGGTACCATAAACCACTCACAGATAGGATGCTGTAAAGATGTGGGCAAAGACGGCCATAGAACAAGGAAATTGTAGAACAAGGGAAATATAGTTCTAGAAATACTGCAATACCCATTGTATATGACATCTACTATTGTCAGGCAAAAAGTTTTTAGGACTGACATACCAATACTGAACAGAAGCCAACAAGAAACAAGCTCCATTCTTCTGGGCACTGCACACCGTTTTATTTTCACGGGTGTTGCAGAGAGATGCAAAGACATTTTGTTTGAAGCTATGAGTTTCCAGATAGCTGCAGTCTCCCCACAGCAGAACTGCTTCCCATTTTGAGAACTCAGAATACTGAGCAGAAAGTTTTCATGTGTTTGCGAATCAAAGACACAAGACATCAAATTTAAAGCAGTTAGCCAGTGTAAGACTTGTATCTTAGAAAAAATGATAGTGACAGTTTGCAAGTTCTCTATGGGCTTATTTTATTTCACAAAGGTACGTTTCCTATAAAGCATCATTTTTTTTAATTTTACATTACCTCATCTTGAGGTTTCCTTAAATAAACAGTATTGATAACTATCTGCTTTCAAATCTGTCATGCCAACACATCCTTCGTTCAAATAACTGTTTTTGCAAAGTAGCAT
The DNA here is from genome assembly GCA_033556795.1 of Tapera naevia. Lineage (NCBI taxonomy): Eukaryota > Metazoa > Chordata > Aves > Cuculiformes > Neomorphidae > Tapera > Tapera naevia. The sequence goes on along the minus strand of JAUMJJ010000172.1, from coordinate 5,515,987 downwards.
CTATGTTGCCATGGGATACACGATATAAAACCCTTCACAGGTCCACAAAGAAGAAAGGCATGTGAAAGCAAAAATTCCCAATACACATGACAGTTAAGTAACCATGAACTTATTTTTTTCACCAACTCTGCACCATAAGCTTCAGAGGCCAAACAACCTCAAAAGGAGGTGTGAGTCCTAAAACAAATTATTACAATTTTGGGACACCTTTCCAAAAATATTTTCAAGTATCTATTCCAACAATTTAGCACCATTAGATGCATTTGTATTTTGCTTTTAAGGGCTCGTTTTACCTAGTTCTGTACTTTTAAAGTGTGACACAGCAAATTTACAGTTCGAAGCTGAACATATTTCACTACCAGCACACAATTTTCCACTGTGAAGCTTCCTGCTGCTCATTTTAGGTGAAAATTTATATATGCTTGTCTCAAACTCAGCTCCACGTTTCTGGATGGGGAAGGGAAGAGCTTTGGACACGCTAGCTAGGAAGGGCTAGGGGCAAATTTAAGGATTTTGTCTAAGCGAAGATAATATGAAACAACAGTCAGTCTTCGCTTTTAACCTGTCTGACCTGCACCCTCCTCATTCAATTAAGAGGTTCCAAGAAGAGCCCATGATCTCCCTCTTCTGTCACAGCAGCCTCATCCTCACTAGCCGAGCCCGTCAGCCAACACAAAGCGAGCGTCTCAAGCAGAAAAACGCTTCCATCTCTGTTTACGTGGGGAAGGAGACCCTGGATCCCCAGGCTGGGCAGCCTCTCGTTTTTCCGCACGAGGTGCCACAGAGGAACACCAAAATCAGCCGAAGAGATACCGCGCCGTGTAACTACGCAAGGCCCCGCTCACCCCGGCCTCTCCCGTCCGGGGAGAGAAGAACGGATGAGCTGCGGGGCTCCTGAGGTACCACCACGCCTGCCCGTTCCCGACCGCAGGAAGAAGCGGCGGGGGCTGCCCGCCTCCTCCTCCTCCTTCCCCTACTCCCCGGCCCCGGGTCGCTCTCGCTTCGCCGCCAGCAGTGCAGGACGGAGCGGCGCCTCCTGTCACGGCGCGGTCCCCGGGCCGGGCCCCGCCCCTACCTGTGCGGGTGGCGCCGCGCGCTGCTGCCCAGGGAGGCGCTGGCTCATCCTCCTGCGGCGGCGCGCGGCGGGGCGGGGCAGGGACGCGCGGAGGCGCCGCGGACACCGGCTTGAGCCCCCCCACCTTCGGCCCCAACAGTCGCTCCGACACACGGCCCCGGCCACGGCCCCGCCCCCTTCAGCGTGGGGGGCGGGGCTCCCTGCCACGCACGCGCGCGCCCGCGCCGCAGCTCGACCGCCAGCGGGGCCGCCGGTGTCGGCGTCACCGCCTCTACTTCCGGTCCGCTCGTCCGCCGGAAAGGGTGTGGCTTAGAGTCAGGGAATGGTTCAGGTTGGAAGGGCCGTGAAACTCATCTGGTTCCACTCTCCCTGCTATGGGTAGATGTGTTGGAAAAGTGTGAGATTTTATTAGTCTATTATTTAGGTAGAAATAGTGATTATAATAGTTTTAAAAATAGTGGTTTTAAATGTGTGTTTTGTAGTGGTTTTAAATCCTGTTACTTTAAGTGTATTAGTGATTATTAGACGGAGCGGTTATTTAGGCTTTCTTCTCTCATGAGAACTCTGTGAAGTACCCGAAACTTACCCAAGCCAAGTCTGCACCTGCAGTAGAGATAAAGAGACTGGGCCTGTGGTTGAGATAAGAAGACCTTGCATACTGGAGTTAACTAAGAAAAACAGAAGACGCTGGCGCCAAAGTAATAATAATTAGCTGATGAAGTAATCTATATATGCATATGTATTAGCTGTAAGCTGTTGAATATACATTAGGTTATGTAACATGTAGAGAATAAAATGCAGTTGCGCTGTAACGGTTTTGGAACCAGATTTGGGTGCGTACCCCTGGTTCCTGGGGCCTCGAAATAAAGCACCACATATAACCTCCCCCAGGTGGTTATGTGTTCGTCTCTCCGCTAACAGAGGCACTTCCCACCAGACCAGGCTGCTCAAGGCCCCATCCAGCCCGGCTTTGAACACTTCCAGTGAGGGGACATCCACAGCTTCCCTGGGCAACCTGTGCCAGTGTCTCACCACCCTCAGCATGGAGAATTTCTCCCTAACGTCCAAGTGGGGTCCTACAAAAGTGGACTAGAGGAGGAGAATCACCTCCCTCGACCTGCTGGCCACGCTTCTTTTGATGCAGCCCAGGACACAGCTGGCCTTCTGGACTGCGAGCACACATTGCTGGCTCATGTCGAGTTTCACATCAAGCAGCACCCCCAAACCCTTCTCTGCAGGGCTGCTCTCAATCACATTGTCTTCCAGCCTGTATTGAAACCAGGAATTGCCATGTGCCGAGCCAACTCCTTTAACTAGGAAATCACTTTCTCCCTGATCTGGTGCACAGAGACTTCCTTGTCCTGCCTGTGCAACTGTGAGCTGTACCCTGGCCCGTACCATGCCCATACAGAAAGGGCCTCCTTTCGCCTCACGAAGCGCTTCAAGAGTGAGGCAGCAAGGTGCTGCAGCCCCCCATGCATGGGACATGTGCCCATGGGCCCCTCCCCATGGGGGCCGCAAGGAAGCCCCTGGAGCACCTCTGCCATGAAGACAGGCTGGGCTTGTTCAGCCTGGAGAAGGCTCCAGGGAGACATCATAGCAACCTTGCAGTACCTGAAAGGGCTACAGAAAAGCTGGGAAAGGACATTTACAAGGGAAAGTAGTGACAGGACGAGGGGAGTGGCTTTAAATTGGAAGGGGCAAGATTTAGATTAGACATTAGGATGAAAATTGTTATGCTGAAGGTAGTGGGACACTGGCACAGGTTGCCCAGGGAAGCTGTGCATGCCCCCTCCCTGGAAATGTTCAAGGCCAGATTGTAGGGGGCCTTGAGCAGCCTGATCTGGTGGGAGGTGTCCCTGGCAGGGGGGCTGGAACTGGGTGCGTTTTAAGGTCCCTCCCAACCGAAACCATATTGTCATTCTATGACAGCACATCTGTGGAGTCTCTTCTGGGGATGTTCAGAACCTGTCTGCGTGCACTCCTGTGCAGCCACTGCAGGGGACTTGGACTCAATGATCTCCAGATGACCCTTCCAACCCCACCATTCTCTGGCCCTGTGATTTGGCTTCTGGCCAGACCCAGGCGCATCTAAATACCATGGGCACCACACAGGGTCCTGAGGGTGGGAAAAGGGCATTTGGCTGTAGGCAGCCCATGGCTTGGGCTAAGCATGCAGCCCCCACTTACCGCCAGCCTGACAGGCCATGGGCCATTTTGGTGCCTGCCAGGATGCTGATGATACAGGAAGTAGTTACTACTGCAAAAAGTAGAATATCTGATTTAAGTTAAGGTAGAGTTAAGTTTCATCTAAGTAACCGTATTTTTTGGAAGTTAGACAGAATGACCCTCTGACAGCCTGTTTTCTTTGTAGCATGTTTTTTTTTCAAAGTGTTTTCCCAGACACTGTTCAGAGAGAAATTATAACTTCTCAAGTATGGTCTTGTGCTGACCATGTGTATCTCCTTCTCTGATCACCTCTGTTTGCAGGCTTCCCCCATCTGAAATGCTATATGAGACAGAGAGCTGTCTCCAAAGCTCCAATGAGCAGATTTGGCTGTTGTGAACTTCATAACAACATTAAATTAGTCCTTGGAAAGCAACAGAATATGCATAAGATTTCTGGGAAAATGTATCCATATGCATGTAAATGGGAAATAAATTCTGTGCCCAGCTCGTCTCGTGGTTGGTAGAATTGTTCCCTCATGCGCCCAACGCTGAAATATAGCATTTCTCAAACACACAACCGAATCGTACTAGAGTTTATTTGCCGGCATTTTCCGTATCGCCGAGGCCACCAGCGAGGTGACCGCGTGAGCGACAGAACGGAGGCGCCAGGAAATGTCGTGCCCGGTTGGGTGGCGGTTTTGCCCCAAGGAAAAACGACGAAGTGTCCGCAGGTTCGTTAGTTTGCAAGGCTGGCGAGACTGAGCCTCTCTCCGGTGCGGGCGGGAGAACGGATCGGGAGGGCTGGAGGGAGGCCGGAAAACCGCGCTGTGAATCCCGGGCCCGCAGGGACGCGCCGCCCCTACAGATCCTGCACCGCCGCTGCCGGGCTGCGCGGCCCCGAGGATCGCGGCTGGTTCTTGCCGCACTGACAGCTTCGTCTTTTTCCTCCAAGGCAACCATCTACCGGGAGCCGCGGCCATCACGTGACTCCGCCCGCATGTTACCGAGGGAACGACCCCTAACTCGCGCAGGGCAAGCACGCCGGCAGCCTCGTCCAATGGGAGTTGAGTCACGGGGCTGGCCCGCCAGTAGGTGCGGAGGGGGCGGGGCTTTGGGGCGTGGAGGGGGCGGGCCCGCCAATAGGCGTGAAGGGGGCGGGGCCTTGGGGCGCGGAGCGGCCGTGGCGGTAGCGGCGCGGGGAGAGGTAATGCGGCGTAGGGGGGGTGTGGGGCTGTAGTGCTGCCGGGGCGCCTCCCTCCGCCGCCCTGGGGGTCTCCGACTGCTCGCCGTGGCCTGGTGGGGCCCACCTGAGGAATGGGGCCCGGGGGCCTCCCCGCGGCCCTCCCTGGGGCTTGCGGGCGTTGCGCTGTGCCGTGCCGCTTCCCCGGTCGTGGCGTGGCCGTGCGGTTCGGGTTTGTCACCTCAGTTTCGCGCCCCGTGTCTTTCGGGGATGGAGGGGAGTGCCTTACATCCCGGCCGCTTGCGTGCGCATCTGTGATGGATAAACGGGCTTCTTGCCCGGGGCTCGCAAAGCCAACGCCCTGCAGTGTTGAGGGCCCCGCGCCAGGCTCGTCTTTTCCACACCACGGGGGAAAATAATCCGTGTGACTTGTGCAGCGTTGTATCCAGAGGAGACCGGGGGGCACCTCGTAGAAGTTGGTTGCTTCCTTACAAGGGGAGGAGGAGCAGAGATTTCTTCTCTCTGGTGACCAATGATAGGACTCGAGGGAATGACAGGAAGATGTGCTAGGGGAGGTTTGTGTTGGGTGTTAGGAAAAGAATCTTCACCCAGAGGATGGAGCACTGGAACAGCTCTCCAGGGAAGCAGTGATGGCGCTAGGCATGACCATATTCTAGAAGCATTTGGTCAATGCCCTCAGACACACAGTGTGTGTTGGAGCTGTCCTGTACAGGGACGGGAGCTGGATTCGATGATCCTTGTTGGTCCCATTCCGTGATATCCCCTGTTTGACCAAACTGTCTTCTCGCCCACAGGCTCCATATTGATCGCGGGTGTTTGCACCGCGTGGGAGGAGCACTGAGCCATGCCTGGTGCAGCTGTTTAGCTGTAGCACAGCAGCGCATGTTTCAGAAACAAGGCAGGGGTAGGAAGAGACCTTTGCGAAGCTGTGTGAAGTTGAATTTGTGTTCCACCTGCTATGCTTTACTATTGCCTGAAGGGGAATAGTAACCTTAATAGTGAGTCATTCTTTTTCAAGAAGTGCAATTTCACACTCAATGATCTTTCTAAAAAAGCCTACCAAGTCATTGCATGCCTGTCATTTTTGCGTTTTTGTTTCATGGTGGTTATCCTTAGTCCTGTTTGTTTTTCCATCTCCTATTTTGCAGGAAAGATCACTGCAGTTGTCTTGTCTTGCTGTATTAATCCAGCTTATTCATTTTAGTCTGCTTCTGTGGAATGGGTCCTTCATCTTCCTGAGACTCTTTAGCGGCATTTGTGTTTGCATGGCAATTCTATGAGGAAAGAAATATCTGCAGTCAGGGAGAAGAGCTTTCCCTGAGATGTGTGTGAAGTACACCGCTAGTAGGGTCTCCTGGTGGAAGGAAGCTGAGTGCAGCAAAGCGTGAACACTGTTAGTGCTCTCAACTGAGGCTTGGATAAAGAAAAGCTTAGGAACCTTTTGTCTTTTTCAGCTTACGGAAACTTCCTCAGGATACAGTTCTTTCTACTGTAGAAAAGATGATCTTTTAGTGTACCTTGAGTTTGTTTCTCTCTTTGGTCTTTTGTTTTGCCAATTCCTATTGCTGTTCTGACACTTCTTTGTATTTGCCATATCTTCCACATGCAGTTAACTAGTTTCTTATTTTTACCAAGGTGGGTTTTGATATAGAACTTTGAACACCATCTACCTCCAGCTGTGTAATCTGTTTGATAAGGTAGCCAAAGTGGTCAGATAGTACTTTAAAATACCAATTTGCACCATTTTGTAATGATTTTATTTTCTATGCATCATGGAAAAAAAAATTAACTGAGTTTTCAGTCAGAATTAGGGTGCCGCCTATCTTATATTGCATAATGATTCTAAACTTCACAGGCATCTCTTGAAATCATTCCATTTCTTGCTTCATTATAGTGACTAGCTTCCAAAATACTGAACTTATTGCTTCTCAGACAACGTGTAGGAATTCTACACCCTCCTGCTCCTGGCCCAGTTTTCATAAAGTTGAATGAAAGATTGTTAACCTGGTGCTATAGCTCTACATGATAAATGTGTCCTTTCTGAATCAGAAGTTATGGCTGTGGCTACCTGCTTTGTTTAACAATAAAACTCATCTCTTATTTTTATACTTTGTCAGGATGACAGATTAAACTGGTTTTAGAAACACAGCCCTTTTTTTACACCAGGTGAGCCACCTGCACCACATCAGAATGGAGATCAGGAGTGGGTGATTTACAGAAAGCTGCAGAGCCTTTGAGGTCATTGAGGAGACAAATGGGTTGGCATTTTGAGTTAAAATCTAATATAACCTTGCAGATGAGATGTACAGATGAGTACAGCCGACTAAATCTGTTTTGTGGGTTCTCTTTTCACTTAGGACTTGAGTAAGGATGCCTTAAAAAAGTAACTATGGATAAATATATTAAAGTGCGAAAGATTGGAGAAGGATCCTTTGGGAAAGCAATTCTTGTCAAAGCTAAAGAAAATGGCCAACAGTATGTTATCAAAGAAATAAACATCTCTAAGGTGAGTAATTATAGCTCATTACTAATCTGCTCTTTTTGTATTCCTCTTATCAAAAATTATTTTTTTCCTTCCAAAGATGTCAAATAAGGAGAGAGAAGAATCAAGGAGAGAAGTTGCTGTATTAGCTAACATGAAACATCCAAATATTGTCCTGTACAGAGAGTCATTTGAAGGTAAGATTGGTTAATACAAGAGAACCTTAAGTAGTGATAGGAAGTGACTGTACACTGCCTGTTGCATATAGTGTAAAAGCCAGTGTGTTTTCTCCATTTCGTCAGTTTTCTCCATTCTTCTATTACTTGCTTCAGTTCTTTTAGTGGTATTTTTTTTCCACAATTCCCGTCTACATTTAAAAATAATAAAAGTGCAACAGTTCAATAGAAATATCCATGTGTCTCCATTACATGCATTGGTTTTGGCTGATGTTTGCATGAAAGAGTTATGTTCTCCTTATTTCTCCAGAGCGTAAGTCTCCTTGAATACTTGTGTATGCCCTGACAATTAGAACACTTGTATGTGTTAAATATGAGTTTGTCTAAATTTGGGTGTTGATCACTTAGCAAGAGCAATTTTATCTCAGGGTCTTCAGGAAATACAGTCATATCATTGCTTTCAGAGGTGGAAAAATATATGAGAGCATTTGCTTCATCAGGCTGTGAAGGAAGGAGAAGTATAATTCCACATTGGTTTTGCAGTGAATGTTTTGGGAGATGAGCAGAACAGATAAGAGATTCCAAGAGCCTATCATATAGGTTAAAATACATATTAAAGCCCCTAAATATTTTTGGAGGTTCTGTTTAAGAACGTTACTCTTTTCTCCTTTCCTTCCCTTCTGTTGACTTTCCTATGTCTTTTGGTTGGAGGCTTTTATTTTTTCTATTCATTAAATTAGAATTTTGTGCCATACCCATGTTGCACAGCTGTAGTCTTCTGGTTTAAGTCCACGCTTCTGTCTTCTCTGCAATAGAGGCCTGTTCTTTTAGACTGCTATTTTTTAATTTGTTTCATCTTACAAGGTAGATCCTGTAACGCGTCTGCAATATTTCATGTTGCATCTTTATTTCTAAAACACATTGACTTTGAACATACTTGTTTGGTTTATAAAAGAGGATAATATCAGGAACAGGCCTGCCAGAAATCCAGACTCCTAGGATCATCTGTTAAAGTAAAACTGATTATAAACCTTAACCAAGATACAAACAGCTGTAAGCACCACAGAGAAATCCTGGCTTTGACGGTTTGAAAGACAGATTTCAGAAGCATTCTGTGGGAGTGAAATATAACTAATTAATCAATTAATTTTGAGGTTTTCTTTTGAGCAGCATGTGATTTGATTTTATGCATTTATTCAGCTCATCTCAAAATCACACCTAATACATGAGTAGTGCAGGTCTTGTGGTTTTGGTAAGTTTTGCTTCTGACTAATCTCTTCTTCTGTCAGTAACTGGAAATGATGATATTGGGGAACAAAACTAACTCTATATGAAATGTGTATGTTCGTACCTCCTAGTGGAAACTTGCATAGGCTTTTTGAAAGTCTCCCCAAATTTCATGCAAAAATAAGAAACTGAAGTTTTTCCATCTGTTGTTGTGTGCTGCAAGTTGTATTACTGTTCTTCAGTCTCTGAAGTGAACTGCGTGTCTGATGTGAAAGCTGATGATCATCACGTTCTTGTGCTTAGTGTGAGTAATACCTTGCCCAGGTAAAACTCCAGGAAAGAACGGGGCAAACAGAGGCAGATACCTAAATTAGAACTTAGGATCTCTGTTTTTAGGGTAGGAGTTTTATTGGATGTTTGAAAGCAGGTTGAGTTGAAGAACAGTTTTATATCACTTTCATCAAGTGACACCTTTAACTTCATAGTGGTTTTGAACTCTGTTTAGGGGCATTTGTTCAGCAGCTGACATTTTTTTTTTCTCCATATCAAAGTAGTCCTACCAGAAATAGCAAACTTATATTGTGATACTCAAAATAATAAAAGCATTTTACTTGAAGTTTGAAAAAAGGGACAAATAAATAGACTCTGAATCTGCGTGTGAAAAGGTTTATTTTTTTGTTGCTTTTTCTGTGGCTACAGGGAAGATATTTGGGAAGTTATGAAAAGATGGATTTTTTTCTTTTTTAAATACTTCCTTTTATTTTACAGAAAATGGCTGTCTCTATATAGTGATGGATTACTGTGAAGGAGGAGACCTGTTTAAAAGAATAAATGCCCAGAAAGGAATCTTGTTCTCTGAAGATCAGGTAACAGCAAACTGCTGTTGCATAGTACTTTTTCACAAGTTTGAAATTGTTTCAGTTCAGCAGTAGCTGTGGTTGCTTAACTAAAAGTAGGTTCTCAAATCATAATTCTCATTGCCATCAGTCACAGGAGTATCTAAAAAAAAAAATATAGTTGAAATTTTTTTCTGCATATGGAAAATGTTTTAAAAAAGTTATTTCTTGAGGAGTAAACCAAATTAAGAAATGAAAAATACTGAAGGACAAGATGAGTATTTTTAAACCTTTGAAATTTTTTTTTCTGAAGTTATAATGGCACAGGATTTCTGTTTTGTGATACTGATTTTCATTTATCAACAGTACAAAATAACATGTTTTTTAAGTATAATGAAGTGAAATATGGTAACATGAAGTTGAAAAACATTGGAAATATACTAGCAGGTTTTTCTTTTTTTCCACGCTACTGGCTATAAAGTCATTTGTGCTATGGGAGAATTTGGAATAAATGGGAGGATTTTATGAACAGCTTTAATTAAATTATGTCAAAAATGTTTGTCAAATTAATCTTTTTAGTTGGAACTGACATTTGGTTCCTTATTTATAAATTGATTCTACGCATTTGTGTCTGCATCCGATAGGATCTCAATTTACCTGTGATCAGAAAGGCTTAGTAGTCTATTAGGTCTATTGGTGATAATTTGGAATAGGGTAATCATGAAACATTTTGGGTATAATTTATAAAACTTAATTTTTCTAATTTGGGCTCACTTTTACAAGAATAACTTTGAGTGGAAAAGTGAAAATTACACCTTGTGCTGTATGGTAATTTTTACATGTGTGGAGTTCTAATTTGGGAATGTGAAACCACTATTCAGTTGGAAAAGTTTTGCAGTTAGTCACTTTTTTTAATTGGGATTTTTATAAATTTACTGAAAAAAGTGGGAGGTTTGTTGGCTTGTTCATAATCTTTTAGTTGTTTATTGTTTGTTGCTTTTCTCACCAAAATTGGTTTTGTACTATTTTTCTTTTTAAGGCAAAATACATAAAAGTATTGTATGGTAAAAAAGCGTTTCTGTAAACGTCATTGTGGCTTTCTGGGACTGTTGGTTGATTCAGTGACAGCAAGTAGTGGTTACAGCAGAAGCATAATCTTAAATGTGCAAGTTCTCCATTAAACATTTTAGCCAATCAAATTCATATTGCATACTTTTGTGTGGTTTAGAATATGTAATAAAACTCAACATCAAGCTTGATATCTCATTTGGGTTAGTGTGCATCGTCCATTAGGAAGTTGGCATTATAGTGACAGTACTGTTAGGTTTTTGATTGGTCTACAGTATAAATGAAGACAAATTTGTGGGAAGAGGGTAAAATCTTGAGTTATAAAGCTGATCTGATAGTATCTTCAGTAATGTAACTGGGGAAGCTTTCAGATAAATAACGATGCTGATATTGCATTTTCTTCTGTGCATAGATTCTGGACTGGTTTGTACAAATCTGTTTAGCACTAAAACACATACATGATAGAAAAATCTTGCATCGGGACATAAAGTCACAGGTATGTAGGTAACTATTTTTTAATGGAATTTACTTCCAAAGTGATTGCAGTCATATTTTGCTAGTGTAAGTTGGGAAATTATGGAAAAGAGTCTTTTTATGTAAACACATCTAATACTGGAAACACTTTTTTTTTTCAGAATTGTCTGGAAGAAGTTTATATATTTGTGCAAGCAGATAAGGCTGTTTGATGAAGCTGCTAGAGTGTTACAATTCTGTGTGGGGACAGAAGAGGTTATATTTTAGAATGTATGATAGTGTTTAATTTTTATGAAGTAGCACTAATGCAAGTCTGGCGTTTCATAGGAGTCAGTAGCACTATTGCTAGTGACTGCAGGGTGATTGAGTGGTAGAGAAAACTTTCTTCCTCAAACATGTTGAGAATAAAAACTGCGCAATTTTATGAATGTTGTAACTCACAGACTTCTTAAAATTTCTATGTCAAGAATATATTTTTAACCAAAGATGGAACAATACAGCTGGGAGATTTTGGGATCGCCAGAGTTCTTAACAGGTAACCCCTTTTTGATGCTGTTTTTGCTGGCTTAATCTGAATCACTTTGATCTAGGAAAATATAATCAGTGCGCTTCATGTGAGTTGACTACTTAACATTCATTCTTGATTTTTCCTAGTACTGCAGAGTTGGCTCGCACTTGCATAGGAACACCGTACTATTTGTCACCTGAAATATGTCAGAACAAACCTTACAACAATAAAAGGTACTAATAAGCATCTTAGTAAACATTTTTGGTAAGGAGAAGAGAGTGAGTTCTTCTAAAACTCTAAAGCTGTTGTAATCATATGATGGTGAACAGCCATTAGTTCATCTGTTACGCAAGAGGTTACGGAGTCTCATTGTAGAAGTAGGACCTTAGTAGGTCTGTGCAATACAAAGCAATGTGATGCATAGAAGATTTAGCTTAATGTTCTGAGTTCTACATCTTGCCATGTTCTTAATTACGACTCTGCGTTTTCCTATCTGCACACTAGTTCACTAGTTGTGCTGCCTTAATTTATGCATTATGAATGTTAGGGATGAAATCACAAAGGCAGTAATTGGCTTCTCTAAGCACATTCAGAAATAGGTGCCTTGGTTTGCTTCAGATAACAAAGTTGTACAGGTACTTTGCTTAGACGTTTGCACTCCTGGAAGTATGTTGTGTCTGGTAACAGCGTCCCTAATGTAATTAAAATGGTCATTATTGAGTTAGTCTTATGCTGCACTAAGCTGATGCATCCATTGCTGTGAGTGCTTTGTAGTAATTTCAAATAGTTTCTTAAAAGATAAAAATTACAACAGTTCCTTGTCCCTTACTTCATCCTACAAGGGATTTATTACCCCACAGTAATCTAAGCATATTCTGTAATCCTATAATGAGTGTGGGTGGGTAAGCCACTGTTGAAACACAGGAAGAGAAAACTTTGGGACTTATATTTGCTGAATTAGATGGTGAGTTTTGTGTTGTTTTTTGTTTAATTCAAAGACCTCAGGCAAATATATCTATTTAAAGAAAAAAAGCCTTTGTCTATGTTTTATCTGGAGTAGTTCAGGTGAAAAGGTCTAAATAAAATCAGGAGCCAAAATCACCTCCTTGTTTTCAGGTTGGCCTTATTTTTGGTTATTGAATTCTTCTCTTGTTCATGCTTGTGTGGTTTGGGGATGGAAGAAGTACCAACAAGGGAGCTTGTATATATTAAAAGTGCAGCCTTTTCCTTTTTGAAGATGCCATTCACACATACAAGTTACTTGGCAATGTTACACCTAGTGCTAATTCTTAAGATATATTCTCTTTGGTTTAGTGATATCTGGGCCCTTGGTTGTGTTCTCTATGAAATGTGCACACTTAAACATGCGGTGAGTTGAAACTTCTTATGTCTTTAAAAGTACAGTGATTTCAAATATGAATTTTTCCTAGTATTAAGGAAACATACTAATTTCTTCTAGATTGTATATGAATACTTGCAGACAATTTTTACAACTGTATCACTAATGTGTTTGACTTAAAGATGCTACCTAACCTTATAAACGCATTAACTTGAACATTTTAATCTCCTCTTCCTATACTGAACATCATTTTACATCTATATTTTGGTTCATGTCAGTTTCTCGATAGATCTTGGCACTGTATATTTCTTTTCAATGTTGGTTTCTAATGAACTATGTCAGCTGAAAAAAATTGTTCTGTGTTGTAACAATCTATACTGTGAATAGTGTTCCTTTCTTTTGAAAATGTGAGTTTTTCACTGAAGGTCTGAATTTGGACTGTCAGCTTTTGTGCAGATGGTTTAATATGTTTATGTTTAGAACAGGAGTAGTGAAAGAGTTGCCTGCCTCGCCCCCTACTCCTCTGCTGCCACGTGTGTGTTGTTTTGAAAAATATATCTTTATCATCCATTTTCCCGTTAGGAAGGGGAGAAAAAACATGTTTTTTCTGTCTCATTTTGGGTTTATTTGTGGGGTTTGTATTTTCCTTGTAGTACCTGTTCCCCTCATAAGGGAGTCGCCTACAAATATAACCATCTTTTCTTCATCGTTGAGGTGGTCATGATAGAGGGGTTTGCCTTTCTGACCCTGGCAACATATCTGGTGTAGGTGGACCATCAGCCACATCATCCATCGACTTCCATATCCAAAGCCTCACATATATATTATATCTGTATTAGGATGTATTTATAATCAGAATACTTGTCAACAGATTATTTTAATCTGCTGATGTAAACTGTTGATGGCGTTGAAAATTTGTTTTGATGTGTTAAGGTAAGGGAAGGTGTGTTGGTGGTGTTTTCCTCTTCATGCACCCTTGCATGTGGACAGAAAGTAAGTAATATGTCGTAACCCTTTTCTTTCTTATGTGATACAGTTTGAAGCTGGTAACATGAAGAACTTGGTACTGAAGATAATATCCGGACCTTTTCCTCCTGTTTCTATGCATTACTCCTATGACCTACGTAATCTACTCTCACAGTTATTTAAAAGGAATCCTAGAAACAGACCATCAGTAAACTCCATATTGGAGAAAAGCTTTATAGCCAAACGGGTTGAAAAATTTCTTACACCGCAGGTATGGATTTCACTTTAATTCCAATTTTGCTATAAACATCGTCAAACTGTTATTTTTCTTTACTCCAATATTAATTTACAACATGAGAAATTGGAGTAATGGTATTCCCTGCAGCTTTTATAGACACTTTCAGTTGGGGAAAGAGAGTTTTACTATAAACAGTAAAGGAGAATCTCAAATTACTTAAGTGGTTGGTAGTTTCCACAAGCAGATTTAAAGGGGCATTTTCTTAAGTGTACTTTGCGTGCTTTTCAATTTAGTGAGGAATTAGGAGTGTGATGTTGATTTGTCTAGATATGCATTTTTTTCGTAACATGGTGCTGTTGGTGACTTCAGCATTGCTACTTCATCATCGTTTCTTCAATCCATGTTTTGTTTGGCATTCGGAATGGCCAGAAGGCATGTTCTATGAAGTATTGCTAAGTAAAGGCATCTTTAAATTTCTTGATTTTTAAATGTCTCAGGTGTGTATAACCTCAAAGAAGTTGCTCACTACTCTGTTTAGAATCTGTTGGTATCATTCAACATGTATTCATGCCCTTTTAAAATAAATCTAATCAAGAGAGATCAAGATTAACGAGTGAACAATAAGGTGACATGAGGTAAATATAGACAGAGAAAGGACATGGAGGAAATGAATGCAAAGGGTGACCTCACTAAATATAAAGAATTCCAATGGATGCTAACTCTCAACTAAAGGAATTTCACCAGAAGACCGTGTATAATTGGAATTTCAGTTGCATGTGAAATAGACTTTCAACTTTTCACCATTCCTGGAGGTGTTTAAAAGGCAGGTAGGTGAGTTTCTTAGGGACATGGTTTAATAAGGGGACAGGTACAGTTGGACTTGGTGATTTCGCAGGTTTTTCCAACCAGATGATTCTGTGATTCTAACTAATAATAGTTGAGACTAAATTCCCATTGAAAGCTCAGATTCAGAAGTATTTACAACAGAGTTTGTTCTAACTTTTACTAGTTTGATCTGACTTTTATTTCTGGTAGCTAGAATGGATATGAAATTTTTATTTTAAATTAGCGAGGCAATGTATAGTTAGCAATAGACTTCTACCAGATGATGATATTAATTTCTCCTAGATTGTGTATGAATACTTGCAGACAATTTTTACAACTGAATCACTAATGTGTTTGACTTAAAGATGCTACCTAACCTTAAAAACAACAAAAAAACCCTGCACCCAAAAAACATCACTTAATAAATGTATGTATCACTCGTACGTTTGTATTCAGCTAGAGGTGGTCCTTCTGTGACACTCTGTGCCTGTTTTTCTTTGTTTCATCCACAGCTAATTCCTTAGTCTAGGCGTAAGAGATCCTCCATAGCTGACACTAACATTTTGAAACTGTTGTGAAATCCAACTCTTAAATGACAGGGAAAGAGTACCTGTTTTATATAACTTTTCTTAATTTTCATAGCTACTAAGTTACAGTAAAGAGTGGATCTAAATTAGCAGCAATTAAAAAAAAGATGGCTTTTTGAAAGGTACTATTTTCTATCAGCTGCTGTGTTATCATGGAAACATCACACTTCAGTTGGTACAGTTTAACACCCAAATGAAAACTTCATGATAAATATCATTAGTAGGAAACTATTCTGGTGTGTGACATCTTGCTTACAGAATCTTTTCAAGACTGGCTCTACCGGCTAAAAAGCTTTTCTTCCATCATTTACAGAATCAGAAGTTCTGCACTTTGGTTCTTATTTTTTCAGTTTCCTCAGCATCCATTGAAAGCTGACTGGTAGCCTCTAGGCAAATCAAAATAATCTGTATATTTCAAGATCCTTTAAAGACTGTTCCTTAAAACCTTGTGGTTTGACAAATGTTCAGTTAACATTGCTGTCGGTTGTTGTCAGAACGTTAAGTACCATGTTCCTGGCATGTTCCAGCTCTAGAAATGTCATCTGTAATATGGCTGTTATCTGTCTGAAAGTAGCTGTACTGTTGCTAAAAATACCTTTGCAGTTCCCATCCTTTGAATATTCTGTACTGGTAGCACCAGTTGTGGTTCAGCTAGAAGTCAGTCTTTACATCCTGTGGGCAGTGAATATTGGCTGTAAACAATGCCTGGTGAGGCGTGTAAGAACAAGGGAAGCCTACGTGTGCTTACTCCATAATGCTCTCTCAGCCTTCATCTTTTGTTGTCTCAATTGCATCAGCTCAGGAACCATCTTCTTTGGTGTTGAGTCATCCTCAGTAGATCTCTCATCTGTGAGCTTATCTCATTTCTCCTTGAGCCTTTGTAAGTTTTTATGAATACTGTGAAATTTCACAGGTCTGCTACTTGTTGTGGAAAGCATCAACTTTGTTTATTCTAATAAATTCAGTTGTGTATATTGGTTATTATCATTTGTTGCCCTTATGTGTTTCTCTGCAAAATCACGCATTGTTCTAGACCTGTCACATTCTCAGTCACCTTTTTATAGGCTAAAGAGCAAGTTTATGTGGTTTTTGTACTGAAGCTTTCAATTATTCTTCCTGCTGTTCTTTGAACCTTTTTCATTTCAACTAAATGGTTTTTGAGGTATTGGGTTCAGAACTACACACAGTATTTGAGCTGTTGGCCTATTCATGTTTGAATGTTCTTTGCCTAGACTCCATTTTTTTTTGTTTTCTTCTATATTACAGCTGGCTCATAAATGAGGTAACGTGTGCCATTGCTTCTTTAAAATTATTTGAGTAATTGTGCCAACAATGTTTGAAAATACTGAATCCAGCTTCGCATTAATATTAGTGATACTAAATTGAATAAAGTTGAGTATTCATTTAAATTTACGTTACAGTAAATACTATTAGTTAGATGCTTACCGAGAGTGGCAGAATTGTCTGGAAAGTTCTTTGTAGCTTCAGCTGTAAATACTGTTGGCTAACTGTTCAACTTTTTGTTTAGCTTATTGCAGAAGAATTCAATCACAAAATCTTCCAAAAGTTTGGACCACATGCTGCACCAGGTAGGTAAGGTGGTCTTGCTTTCAGCTCTGGCAACATAGTGTATGCAGCTCTGTTCTTCTGGCATGTTTTTTGGCGTGTTCCTACCTCTGATTCTAGGAGTTTCATGAAAAAAAAAAAAGAAGCAATTTTCCCCCTCCCACTGTGGAGCTGAATGTATGTAGAGTGCAAATGATGCAAATAAAAACTATGGTCCTGTAATATTTTAGGTATACTTTTTCATTGTGCAGTATGCTGTGCTTCCAAATTTAAGGAGACCATAAAGAAGTAATTTATATGTTTTTATGGTATAATTTTTTTCCCCTTACTAATGACAAATGAGAAGTACCATTTCTTGTAAAAATGTGGGAGATTTCGTTAGACATTCCAGGATTAAGCTCTGACTTCAGTCCAAAGCAGTAGAATTTCTACTACTAGTAGCAAAATAGATGATGATTCATTTTGCCAAGATGATCTTAACATACTTCATTTTTCCTACATTAGTTTACCCTTTTTTTCCCTGCATTTTCTTCCCCTGTGTTTATTTACTTGTAATTACTTGAAGCTGTGGCAAGTGCTTTTTTCTTTTGATAGTGTTGCGTATGTTTGATAATGGCTATTCTGTAGTAAGAAAGACCTGCTAACACAGAATCAAATCACAGTAGTGGCATATTTTCCGAAACTCTACAGGGAAAACAATATCCCTGAAGGCCATGAACACTCTTCTAGAACTCATATTCTGCTGATGTTAGTGTTGCAGGTTGCAGTCCAGTGTTGTTTGTGGCAGGAGGCCTGTCTCTCCATTCATAGAATCGTAGAATACTCTGGTTGGAAAAGACCTCTGAGATGATCGAGTCCAACCACACCCTTCATCTGCTAAACCATGTCCCTTAAAAACTCATCCATTAGGAGAATTTTTCCTTATGTTCATGACAGCTGGATAATAAAGCAAGCCAGCTGAAACAAGCTTCAGTTTTAAGTGCTGAGAGTGAAGAGCTCAGGGATTGTGTTCTGCTGTCTCTTACCAAGCATGAAATTTAGAAGAGCTGTTGTGCGCAGCTGGGTATATTGTGCTTATCCATCAGCTCATGTGAATGAAAGCTGAGCAGTTCAACCATTTTACTCCAGCTTTGCTGTTCCAAGACCTTGGGAAGGGGTTGTATGTTACACTGGCCAGACTGGATAGTTTTTTTTTTTCTTTTTAGCTAAAAGACCAGCTCAAGAACAAATGCTGGCTTCAGTTGCACCAACTCAGAAAATTACAAAACCTGCTGCAAAATACGGAGTGCCTTTAGCAATCAGGAAGTCTTGTGATGCACCTAGAAAACCTAATGAGAAGAAGCTGTTGGCTAAATCTAGACAGGTAAGAAGCTGAGTTACTTAAATTGAACAGTTTTGTTCATACTTAATTCAAAAGCTATGAAAAAGCTGTGCATTGCTTTTCAAAATGTCTTTTATGTGGACACATGCATTTGCAGAGAAAGTAGTAGCAGTTTAAATGCTTGGCTTGCTTCATTACTGATTTTTGTTGTTGTTGTTTAGTTGTTTTTAGTATAGTGATTTATGGGGACTGCAACCTTAGATCTGGTTTCTAATTCCACTGCAGCATTAGATGTGTGTTGCATGTTTTCAGTTCCTTTGTTAGTGTTGACCCGTCTTAGAAATACTGGAAGTCTGTCAGGCATACCAAAATCATTGACACTGGATAAGACTCTTTGCATCTTTCTTCCTTTTCAAAAATAGTCTCAAATGTTCAAAGCATATTATAGAAAGCTTTTTTAGTAATTTTCTATAATGTTGTCAACTGGAGAAATTGTGTTTCCCAGACTTAATTCATGAGCTAATGAGAAACAGCCTTTTGTATACCTTCATACAGTATTTTTGATCTTTCTTTCATCCATCTTCTCTGTACTCCTTATTATATAAAACTTTTTTCTCTTTCTTTGTTCCTGTAATTACTGCATGACTGGGAGATGTTTATGATACAGCTAGTTTTGAGCTGTATGTGCTCATTTCAGCAAGAGAACAAATTCAAATTTTCTTCTGCTGAAGGAGTATTTTTGGTGGTGGTGGGTTTTTGGTTTTTTTTTTCTTTTCCCCATGGCACTTCAGGGAACATGATATTGAGATCTCTATCAATCTCTCAAATTTCATAGGTTGATAGAAAATTAATTATCCTTGAGACATAACTTTTGAACCTCAAGGACAATTTATCAGGTGTATAGGGAAAATCTCACTGATCATGCAAGCTTGGTTGGCTTGTGATGTGTAATTTGGAAAAGGAGAGCGAAAAGAAAGTAACACACAGGCTTTTTGTGTGTTTTTATAAGACCTTGAAGTTTTTATGTTTTAAGGCTTGGTTGCACAACCATCTGCTAGTCTGCTGCTCTTTATAATCAGTTTCACCAGCCAACACTGATCCAACTTGCAAAAGGCACTCAAAGTGGCAGGGTAGAGACTAAGGAAATATTCTCTTGCTGCATGTTAGGAGTCAGAAACACTGCAATTTTAAGATATGTTTTTTGTGAGGATTGTACCTAGTGACAGAGGATAAGATTTAGGATAGAAACAATGGCTACAATGTAATATAAATTTTCTTCTCTTTGCTGTTGTTTCAGGGTAGTCTGAGCTTGCACCTTTCAACTGGCTTTTCAGAGAAGTGTGTGTGTAACCTAGCATTGCCTGTAGTTTAGTGATATTACCTTAACTCACTGTATTGGAACTGCATTGGCTTAAGTCTCTAAAGGCTTCCCTCTTCTGAAATACCTCATTTTACCATGCATATTTGATAGAATTTTAGGTCATCAAAAGAAAATACTGTGACTCTCTTTTCTAGTATTATCAGATAAAAAGTGCTTTAAAATGCTTTAAAAGTAGCCATCACTTTTTTTTGAGAAGATTAGAGTAAGCATCCTAGTTTATTATGTATAGCTGCTTCTTCACTAGGTATTCAGTAGTGGCTGCGTTCTCCTCTTCCATAGGTAATGAGTTTTGTTTAGAGTTACCCAAGTGAAAGAGCCCAAGGATAACCTAGTCCTCCAAATAAAAGAGAATCTTAGTATTTAGGGACACTCAAAGACTTATAATAGGAAAAGATCGTAATGTGGAATGATATTGCCAGAGAAGAAAAATTAGGACAAACCAGTTTTTAAAATTACCATCTTCACCTTTCGAGACAGCTTTTAGTAGAGGATGAACGAGTACAGTAGCATTTACCTCTAGATTCTAGCAATACTTTTCATGGGTAATTAATTATTTTAAACCCCCTTTTGCACATACTGAGTTGTTGGTTTAAGATTTTTCTTTTCCAGTTGAAATTTTTCTCACATTCTGGCATTGTGCTGCCTAATTTGAAGTTTCATCTTATCCAGGCCTTTCCAACTCTAGTGAAGAAAAGGAATCCAGGAGAAAAAGTAGAAAAATGTTTGAGATATCATGAAATCATCTGTTCATTTTCAAACTAAATAAATGAGAAGTCCAGAGCAAGAATGACAAAATAAACCTTCGAACATTTCTTCCTTGTCTTTTTTTCCCCTAAACATTATGTACCAGTGACTTTTTTTTTTTTTAAATTTTCATGGACATACACCAGCAATTGGAACACTAAACCTGTTTTGACAGAGACTCAACAGAATAATGGCTCAGTAATAAATACTGAATTATATGCTTATTTTTTCAGGAACCTTCAAAAAAGAAAAGGCTAGAATTACCTGAAAAAGAGAAACGCCAGAGAGATCAGGTAGACAAGATTCTTGAGACTTTCCTTTTTTCCACTCATAGTAATTTTAATGAAGTATCTTGTGGTGTGGTGTGTTGTGTTGCATAAGAATATGGAATAGTTTGTTTTCCCAGTTACTAAACATGTTTAATCCTTACACATTGCAGATCAGTTTACTGAAGGCAGATGAAATGAGAAGATTGGAAAAAGATAGGGTAAAATATGTTAAAAAAAATATGTTCGTTAATAATGTTCAATTTTTTGCTTAGTGATTCCTTGAATTATGTTTTCCTGTATTGTTTTCTCCTTCAGATGGAACGAATAAACAGAGCCAGGGAACAAGGATGGAGGAGTGTGCTTGGTTCAGGTGGAAGTGGTGTTAAGGTTGGCAGCAGATGCAGAAATGTGGTGTAGTCTGTTCCCCCTGCTTTTGGTTATCTGGCATGGTCTTCTCTCTTCAGAAAGATCTGCTTTTGGAGGTCACGCCTTGGGGCTGCCCATTATTAATCTATGGATAATTTGAGAGAAACTGTATAACAGACTCTTCCCTGGCTCTTTGGAGATCGTGTACAGTTTTCATCTTAAATACTTACTAAATTTCTGTATCTCTTCTCTTTCTGCCAGTAATGGTTTTCATGCACCACTTTCTTTTTTGCACTTCTGCTTTTGCTCCTTCTCTTGTGCTGAATCTATGCATGAACAGCTTCTTTCACATTCAAGTTTGTTCTTGAATTCTTTTGTTGAAATCTTTTTCCAGATTCTCATATTGTAATAATGGACCTCTTCCCCGTTGTTAAAACGCTGTTCTAAGCATTCTTTGTTATTTAGCAACATAAATGTATACATATGCTGATAAGATGTTCAGGTGAGGGATAAAAAAACCCTGAGTAAGTCTAATTATTTTTTTTCTGAAAGCAGTAGGCTCTTTAGCCATTCAGTTCTTACATAATTTAATTACGCGATTTAATCTGATTCTTATGACAGTTTCTTTTTGCTTGCTTGTGTGTCATAGTTTCATCGAAACACAGCTGTTCTGGGAAGCAGTCTCATGAAGTTATTTGAATATAAAGGTCTGGACACTTTCATCAAACAGAGCCAGTGCAGGAATTTAAGTATTGCTGTGGTGTAAATCTATTTGACAAGAGAAAAGGGATTAAACCACAGCTATTTGTTGTGGTGGTAGTGAGTCTTACAAAAATATTTGGCCTAAATATGTATAGTCAGCTTTTCCTTAAACTCTGACTGAGCAGTAGTCAAAATGAATAGAGGTTTTATTTTTTGTTCCTTGTACAAGAATGAGGAATACACAAGCCCTTGACCAGGTTTCACTAAGCTACTTATTAAATACATTGTTTCAAAATAGATAAAATCTTTGTATGTGTGCCACCAGTCATATAACTAAAGCTCAAAATGTAAAAGCAAACTTAAACATACCAGACACCACGTGCTAATTTAATAGAAAAATTAAAAAACATAGTTTTGTTCCTGTGCTGTCCTTCTCTCTTTCTGGAGATGAACCTGGCAGGCACAGATGCAGGCTTTCATACAACACAATATATCAGCATTGCCATGTTTGGATCAGGGGTATATATGTTCTTGAAAACAGTCGTGTTTCTGTTTAACAGAGAATTTTATTGCGAGGTCCTGAGTCATAGCAAATGTATAAAGTGTTCTGTTGTAGCTACAGCTGCATTGTTATCAGTATTCTCAGTCATCTAGGGAAGCAGGTTCAGTGGCTGCCTATATTTTCACTAATGTCACTGGTGTAAACATAACAAATATACTTAAATCATTGAAATGCCTTCTCCAGATAGGGTAGTTCAGTACAAATCCTGCTGCAGGCTGCTAGGTTATCATCACTCCAGGTTTCCACATACTATTACAGTATTCTTGACTTCATTATTATTTCACTTTCTGCAACATGAAAACACTGTCCAGGAACTCCTTGATGATGATGTTGAATAGCATTTTTCAAGCTTTCCAATAATGCAAGTCATACAGCCTCTTGTGAAGGCACAGCAGGGTCATGCACTGCATGATTTTCTCCTGTTGTCATTTGGGGTTGGTTGCTGGCACCTGTTTCTGAGGGAAAGTAGGGAAAGAGGTAGCAGGGATTTGGCTTTGGGTTGTGGTTCTAGCAGGGGCTGTAACTGTTCAGTCCCTGCTTTCATAGCATTTGCTTGGAGATTGATAGTACTGTTCCTTTAAGTAATCCTTTTGAAAACTGAGATCTAATAGTGATAGGAGTAACCTTTAACAGTGTCTAAAGCAAGACTTTGCCCTCTATTTGTAGAAACTATAGTAAATTGGTTTTATTCAGATGAACAGCATACCTGCATATTTATTTGAATGTGTGATAAATCTTTCCGTTAGTGTTTTATTGTGCAGATTATGGGTAGCTATTGATGGGTGTTGAGCCACTGAAACTCAGAATGTGGGTTAAATTCCATTGTCAAATATGATCTGTTCAGGACCTTCTAAGTAGGCAATCCTAAACCTGTCACACCTGTGCTCACCTATTTGAATTTATTTAAAATACTTAAGACCACTCTGGAAGGAACATTGACACTACTGTTTAAACAAATTCCATAGTTTCACTACTATGGGCTATTTGATTGCTTCCCACAGGTGTAAAAGGAACATTTTTTATGCATGTGCTGACAACCTTAACCTTGTTTTGCCAGTTTCACATTTTCTGCATCCATCCTTGCCTACTACTGTACACAGCTGCTTGCGATGTTTTCTTTTTATTGTTTTCACGTGAAGGTTCTGTAGGAATTCTAATTCTTTGAGAACAACAGAGGTAATTCACATAAAGCAATAGCTTGTAGTAGATGTTCCCCTAATCTGATCTTTAGTAGGGAATTCTGGTGATGGAACCAAAATTATACGTTGGTAACAACGGTGATCCTCAGATGAATCTGCGCTTAATGCCATTCAGCATCCGGAGGAGTATGCTTAACTATTTCCAGCTTAATGAAAAACAGGGTGCTTGACTACAAATCATTTATTAGTACTTCAGTTAGTACTTTTTAGCACAAAACCTAAAAGTGATAAACTTTGATTTTTGCCATATAGAACGTCTGTCTCCAATTGCACCTCAGTGGATCTGTTAGGAATAACTTCCAAAATTTGTGACAGATGTCTCATGTATAACTAGGTTGTTATCAGAGGCACTTAAAAATGATGTGTTATTCTAAAGTACTAACAGACAAGTAAGCTTTTAATTTATCTATCTTGTAGTTCGTTAAAATAGCAGCATGCCAGGAATTAAGCTAGGACCCATTTGGAATTATTAGAGGATGTATTAATGCATTTTTTCTGCTGAAGAGGTGAAAATTTGAAGGACTTGTTAAAACCACCCTACCTCTTCTGATTTCCAGGCACCATATTATGGCGGTGGAGGGGGTGCTGGCCCTTTTCCTGTGTCTTCCAGAGGACAATATGAACACTATCATGCTATTTTTGACCAGATGCAACTGCAAAGGGAAAGCAATAGAGTAGCTGAAGAGAGGGAAGCCAAATTGAGGGCGAAAGTACAAGGCCGAGAAGTTGTTGAAAGGTATGGCTACCTCCCATTAGAAGTTACATGTGGACTGTTTCAGATGAAAGTAATGAAAGTTACTGTACATATTTATCTGCAGAGGAATTCCACCTGGAATACGTCCAGGAGTTCCTAAGGGGCCTGCAGGTCATCACCATTTACCTGATGCTGGTGCAGTTAGGAAAAAAATGAAAAGATTGAAGGAGGTGTCTAAACAAGCCAATGCAAACAGGTTGGACTATGATAATCCATAAATCTGTCCCTACATGTTAGATTCTTGTTCTGTGTCTTGTTTTATTTAGCGGTTGAACGTGTCTCGGAATCACTTTTACCCATTGGTACTGTGCTGTCTGTTTGTGTTAGTCTCTTGCAGACCACAATTCTTTTAGAACCAATGGAAACCTGGGCTAATCCAATAGTAGAGAAAATTGATTACTAACAGCGGTAACTAAATTCGATTTCAGCTTAAAGCAGGTGGAGATAACATTACAAGCCTCCTCCTTTGCTTTTTTCATAGTTCCATTTTTTGTGTTACCTGCCAAGATGCTTGCTTCTCCTGTCACCTCATTCTGACTGCTTTGTCTACATATGCGTTTGACTCCAGCACAGGAGAGTGTCTAGAATGCTCCCAGAATTGTTAGCCCTGTTTATTGATCAGTGGCAAACTTGCAGGACCTTTCTTTGTCAAGTTCCAAATTCCAGGTGTTATAATGGTGTGCAGCTTCTAATTCGGTGATGCTTATTCTTTGCAAGTACTATAAACTTAGTATTTTATATATAAATGGATTGGAGAGAAATACGTATAGTTTTTTTTAAAATATTTCAATCTTTTAAGAAGCTTCTTCAAAACTGCTTTAGTCTCCTCCAGATCTGTTAATAC
The DNA here is from genome assembly GCA_033556795.1 of Tapera naevia. Taxonomy (NCBI): domain Eukaryota; kingdom Metazoa; phylum Chordata; class Aves; order Cuculiformes; family Neomorphidae; genus Tapera; species Tapera naevia. The sequence continues at coordinate 5,491,108 of JAUMJJ010000172.1, read as the reverse complement.
TGCCTGAGGAACTGTCTGCATTTGTGAGCAGTAAATGGGGAAATATCTTTTTTTTTTTCCTAGAAGTTTAGTATGTGAGCATTATGGACTAAATTTCCTAGAGGGACACATTTTCTCATGCATTATTTAAACTTCTGATGTATCCTATGGGGTAAGAAAATAAATGGAGTTAATGTGAGAAAAAGGAAGTAGCCAAAGAAAATATTTTTTCTTCCAAACTAATTTTATTCTCTTTCATGTTCTAATATAATATACTTTACCTCTTTAGATATTTTTTTTTCTATTTTAAAATTTGCATCAATAACATAACTTGTTTAACGCAGTTGTTACAATTTTGTAAGCTACAGGGTATATTTTATTTTCCTTATTTTTGGACTGTTGTGAGTTACTTAATCCCTCCTGGTGCAACCCAGTACTGGAAAGTGTATTTTTCCAGCTGATGTAAACACATATTTCAATCTTCCTTTTTTATTTTTAGTGCTTTGCGCAAAGCACCATAATCCCCAAATTCTCCTAGATTGGGAAACACTGTCTCACACATTGACAATATTAAATGACACTTCACTGTCATTTAATAAATGTGTTAAAATTGAGAGGAACTATAGCAAAGTGCTGCAAATTATGAGTAACATGGAGATCTAATTATTTCTCAAATACATGAACTTGGAAGTACTCAGAATACTGTGCAGAAGTTTCAAAATAGGTAGAGGGTTGTTTTTCTCTTTATAAACTGAATTACCATTAGCGTTGAACTGAGTTGCAGTTTCTTAGCACTTAAAATGCGCTAAATATTCATACTTTATTATCCAGAAGCAATTTTATTATCATAGCCAGCCTAACAGTATTTCTCTTCTGCAATTCATTCTTTCAGCTGAAGGTGAAATATAAAGATAAGTGTTCAGGACAGTTTTAACTCAAAACAAAGAATTTAAGTAATTGCCACTTTCTTAAGATAGGTAATTTAGAGCACATATTGAAGAAGTTGAGAAAGTTGAAATCTTTCTTTCAGATTACACTACCACAACAAGCGTAAAGCTCAGCATATTCAACATCAGCAATCTTTAAAACTTCTCTGTAGGATGGCAATGCAGCCCAGAAGAAACCCAGTTGAAAAGTTTGAGCAAAATGAGTCACTCTGCTTTAGAGTAGGGAAAACCATTTTCATAGAATTCAGTTGAAATAAGCCTTACCTTTGAATTTGGTTTGAGACAAATAAGTTTGGGTGGTTTTGCTTGGGAATCACCTCTCCTCAGACATTGTATGACATGGATTTGGGCAAATTTCACTGTCTACTCACTGAGTTCATATTTGACTTACTACAGGATTTTTACTGTATACAAAGACTATCAAGTCCTTGTTTCTTTACCCCTAACACCTACATGGATTGCCTTTTCAGAGCAGCTACAGCATTTGTTTTATTGTATTGAAGTTATCTGTTTTCCTCTTAATGAATTGTAGCATATAGGAATATTGAATTTCCTTGTTGCTTAGCATGGGGCAAGAGAGGAGAGAAAAAACATGCAAAGATTTTTATTACTGTACTAATTCATTTAGAAATTACTAGCAATAACTCTGGTATTGCAAAATGATTCTTTCTTTAACTGTCTCAGCCTGATGAGTTATTGCTATTGACTTATTCCAATTTATTTCTGCCTGTTGCTGGACCTCCAATACTCCACAGTCAAATAAGGCTAGGGGAACTCTGAAAAGGGGATTGTCTCATTGTTCTACCCTTTATTAGAATATCTTACACAATTTCTCAGTGCTGTTTTTTTTTTTTTAATAGAAAGCTTCCTTTGAGTCCACTTTTAACCAGTTTGTCAGAAACTAATTCCTTACAGAATGATCCTATGTACGTACAAGACTCCTGCGTATGTAGGAGACTTGCCAGATGCTCAGTTATAGTAACTTGAACATAGACTTCTTGTCTACCCAAGCATGTCCCTGACCTGGGGTGGAACATGTGAAAAAAAAATCTTTTCTGCCTAAATCTAAGGTAGGAAAATTCATTCACAGTCCCTTTTAAAACAAACAGAATCCCCGCAAGAGCCCCTAAAAGGAGTTGCCAGAACACTCTGAGAATACTAGCGCTATATTAATTATCCAAGTGGTAGAAACTCTTACTCATACATGGGTCAATCTTGAAAGACTGCATTATTGACCTTACTGAAAGTAGTTCTTGCTCATCTCTAAAGGGAAACCTTAAAGGACTCTTCTTTTCCGCAAATGATAATAATGAAACAAGCTGAGACATTTTCAGATATAATCAGACTAAGATTGTGTTCTGACATTCATTTTTGTTTTTATGACCAGGATACAGAAGAACAGTGTTTGGTTTGTTTTTTAATTATTCTTTTAATGTAGTTGAGCCTATTTTAGCCTGTTTTCCTCCATTTGGTAGATGTCTGACTTGTACTTTGGCTGATAAAAGGCATTTTTAAAGATGCCTTTCTTATAGAAAGTTACTTTTTTTGTGTGTGTCCTAGTTAAGATAAATGCAGGGGGGAGTGGTTTGAGTGTCATACATGAGAGGCTTTCATCTTGCTATGTGTTTTAATTACTCAGGCAAAAAGGATGGATAGCTGCAGACAGAGCAAAGCAAGTTGAAGAATTCTGGCAACGAAAGAGAGAAGCCATGGAAAACAAAGCTCGAGCTGAGGGACACATGGTATGGAATCTGGTCTTCCTGTGTTTCAGCATGCTTTATGAGTCTTTGAAGTAGCATCATAACCATTAAATGCTGGGTAAATATTTCCCTTAAGTATTAAAAAAAGAGGGAGAATGTGAGGTAGGTTTGGTAGTATTTTTGCATTTTTGTTATTGATTTTATTGAAATGTAACAGCATTGTGCAATACAATTCTCATGATGGTAAATTTATTAACAAAGGAAAATACCTTTTTTTTCTTGGCATGTGTCAACTGAATATTATGAATTTTACAACATTCATTTACATTTTTTTCTGTTCATAGCTTTAAAGTTTTGGTTAAAATTAAACTTAATGTATTATTTAGTAGCTTGAATCTGGAATGAAGTTTGATTAAACTAATAAAGGTAGTGATCAGATACAGTAGTGTGTTTTACAAAAACATATTCTGCTTATTGAGAAGGTATTATGAAGAGCTCCATCTGTGTCGAGGTTGATATTTCTAAAACCTTTGCCCTTTAGAGATTAACTCCTGGACAGTGCAAAAAATGTTCTGTATGCTTGCAGCTCTAAATTCTGTGTTCCTTTAGGAAGTTTGTTTTACAGTAAAGATAGCTTGGAAGGGACTCATTTGCACAGGACTTTGTGTGGTTGAACTATGTGTTGTCATAATGTGGAGAGTTTTCCTTTTTGAGTGCTTCTCTGCACTATTCACATGCAACCAAGTCACAATATCACTGTCAGCTCCTGAAAATAAACTGGCTGTGCTGACATTGCAGTGAGATGAGATCACCTGCAGGTTTGCAGAAGCTTCTTCTGAATCATATCTGAGTATCAGATCATAGTTTATAGCCAGGCTTTTCTTTCACTCATAGTAAACATTTCTTATATTCTTCAATTCACTGCTTTGATGGTGAAATATCATTAGATTATTATAAATGTTTTAAAGCATGAGTCTTCCACTTCAAAACTGTGGTTCTGTTTTTTAAAACCTCCAAGACCAGTAAATTATTTTGAAAAAATGAACAATTCTTATGACTGCCTCTTCTTAGACAAGCCCTTAGCAATACCTGCTTCCGTTTTCTTGAATTTGTGGTCATTAATATAAACGTATGAGGTTAGTTAATACAGCATAGCCATATATTCACATTAAGTTTGAATAATGCAGGGGTGGCAAACACAAGGCCTGAGGGCCAAATCCAGCCCTCCACCTTGTTTTATCCAGCCCAGCACCTTGTTTCTACCTGACAGCAGCAGCACTGAGCTCCTCGCCCCTGCGTTCCTGCCAGCGCCGGTCACGTGTGCAGTGGGTGACGCGAGTTACGCTGCAGGAGCAGGAGAATGGTGGGAGCCATGAGTTGGACACCCCTGAACTAATGTATTCAGCTGAGCCCAAATGTTTCATTCTTAGCTGGCTGCTGTAATAAAACAGACAGGCTACTGCACAGTTGTAAAAGTAACTTCCAGATGTTTAAGACTTTTAACTCAAAGCCAGTGTTCCAAATTCACATACTATCATTTGCCATTGATAGGAGAAGACCTCAGAAGACCTTCTTTCTCTTACTGCAGGAAAATAATTTGACTTGCTGGCAGTAGTTCTCCTATAGGGATAGGACTATTGTCCAGACCGTGATGATCTGAGAGGAGAAAGCAGTAGGTATTATAAACTAATGTGCAGATCTTGTAAGTCAAAAGACTCACACTAATTTACACTGCTTCAGTTAAATAGTCGCTGTTAATTTTAGAGGAGTTAAGTTGATGACACTTGCAGCCTCTTTAAGACAGCTGCTGACCTAATTTGCTACTTTACTGTAGCTGTGTGGCATTGCAAAACATTGGGTCCTGGTCTTTAAAATTTTTATGGAGGCAAATGAGTAAAAGTTAGCAGTCTGCGGAAACAAGGTCAGTTCTCAAAGATCTTGCTTCCAGTTTTTCTTGTGTAAGAGCAATGTTACAAATCACCATCAGTTTGATGAAGAAACATAGACTAACTTGGACATGAAGAACGGTGAGGCTTGAACAATGCCAGCTGGCTTTTGTAAAGCACAGGAATGTGCATTAAAAGTTAAAAATAAAAACAAATATTTCCTGAAAAGGTGAATATGTAGAATGTTCCTTTCCATTCTGTATGACTTAATGCTCAAGCTGAAACCAGAATTCATGGAAGCCCCATGAATGTATGCTACCAGGGTGGTTCCTTTAATTTGTTCCCTGATCCCGCAGTCCCTAAACTGCAGAAGTGCAGAAATGTGCTGTTTCCTTCAATTACTGATTTTTTTTTGCTCAATCTAACAGAGTTTTAAGCCGGTATATTTGGATTCACTCCTCCCTATCAAAAGCTTAGCTGGAGTGTTTACTTCCCAATGGTTCTCTATACTCAAGCTTGAGGAGGCCAGTGCCCTATATACTTTATTAGGCAGGAGGTCCATGTAACTATCACATGTATGCTTACTGTTTTTATTGTATATTGAGTTAACAAATCAAGATATTTTTACCCTGTTGGGCAGAGGGTTGTGCTATATCATGAACAAAATAATTTAAATATTTTGGATTTTAATCCAAGCAGGAAACCTGGAGTTAAATGATTTTTGTGCTGTCTTGCATTGACTTCCTTAAAGGCTGAATCCTTTTGGTGACACTGAGCACATCACAGTAACCAGGACTATGCGCTGTGAATACACGTGTATTAGCCACAGTTTATAATATGTATATTTAAGCATTATTAGGATTTTGAGTTTGCTATTTGTAGTGTGTTTTTTTTTTGTTTTTAGAAAGTCATTACGGTGGATAAAAGCTTAATCTAAGAACATACGAAAGTTCCACTTCTATTTTAGGCTTGGTTCAACAATGGCAGGAATGCCAACTGTGTGCCACAATTTGTATATGATCCAGATGTAGAAAACCTCATGCCCATCAGAACTCAGGCTTTTTAGCATCACAGGAGATAATCAGAATTGCAGAGAGAAGATAGCTATATTCTTAAAGCTCTAGTCTCTCTCTTTGGCTACTTAGGATTTTTAGTTATTACTGTCTTGTTTTATATAAGCACAAAGGGGTTATTGGTTAACTTTAGAACAACTGCAGATCATTGGTGGTTTTGGTTTCTTATACATGAACATTTATTGGATAAAGCAGATAATTTTACTGCCCCAGCCACCTGAAATTTGATACCATTAAATGGCAAACAGGGTACACTGCAAAACGTGGCAGATATCTATGGAGGCAGGTCCATTTCTGCAAGAGGAAGGAAATCCAGAAACAAGGAGGAAGAGGTACGCTTGCCGCATGTTTGCCACTTTGTTCATCACACAAATAGCACTATTTGACCTTCGCTGTGCCTTGTTTCTCTGCATGGTTCATCTGTGTAACAAAACAAAAAGACTTTATAGGAAATAATTTGTTGTATAAAGTTCTTGAGTTTGGGTTGTTTTTTTTTTATATATGAGAAAAATAGTTGTCTACAGCAGTCTGTTTTGGAATGTATCTTGAATGTGTGTACATATAGGTATGATACTGTATCTTAATCCTGTTGTCATAAATACAACTATTTCTAGCCTTCAATTATTATGAAATGTAATGATAGCTTAATACTGGGAGGCATACCTTCCACTTTCTTTTTTTTCATTAGATGAAAATTTTTCTGGAGATTGGTAAATGGTGATAGTAATAGTGTGGGGGCTTTTCACCCATCTTATTTTGTTGTGGATTCTTACGTGTTTTAAGTTAACCGTTCTGGAGACGGTTTCATTCTAACTGAAACTTATTTCCTTTCTTTGCCATAGGAATATTTGGCAAGATTGAGACAGATCCGACTACAAAACTTTAATGAGCGTCAGCAGATTAGAGCAAAACTTCGTGGAGAGAAGGTTAGTTTGAAAACTAAGCTTAAATATTTATGGACGTTGGGTGTGGGATGTATTGTTTTATCCCTGCAGAAAGGCTTTTCTCATTGGCATATATTTTTGACATTTAATTCCATTAGTGTGCTTCCACCTCTTCTTCCAGAATATGCGAAATCTATTTGTAACTTCAGTGCTGGGCATGCAGCTTCCCTGCCTGTGAACTAACAATGTTTTACAAAAAAAAGGTGACTTAAGTTTACATCTGAATCTGACATGTGACTGTCTCGTCAAGGACTAGCTTTTTTTGTGTTTATTTGCTTTTAGTTGTAGGAACTTCTCCAGAATTCACTTTTTGACAGTGCTTACACAGACCATGTATGAAACAATTCTCTGGTACATTCTGTAGGTATGTATTAAAGTTAGAAGTTCCTTCCATAAGTTTAGTTGGATCTGTACGCTTTTTTCAAACATTACTTTTCCAGAATATTTTTGTAATACAACAAAAACAAGATAGTATGTTCATAAAGTAGATTCAAAATGAACTCTTCTTAAGGTGTCAAGTGAATAATCCAAGGGATCCATTTATTTGTTTAAAAAAAGATTCAATTGAGAGGCTATGTAGCAAATGTAATCTGGAGTTTGTTTCCATCTTTTCATTAACCCATTGTGTGATCTTGTGTCCCTGTCTGTTCATAGAATCATAGAATGGTTTGAGTTGGAAGGGACCTTCAAAGGTCATTTGGTCCAACTCCTAAGTGGGCAGGGACATCTTCAACCAGATTAGGTTGCTCAAAGCCCCGTCCAATCTGACTGTGAACGTTTCCAGGGATAAGGCTTCTACCACCTCTCTGCGCAGCCTGTTCCAGTGATTCACCACCCTTGTTGTAAAAAATTTCTTCTTTGTATATAGTCTGAATCTACCCTCTTTTTGTTTAAAGCTATTACCTCTTGGCCTATAGTAAGAAGTCCTGCTAAAAGTTTGTCCCCACCTTTCTTGTAAGCCCCTGTTAAGTATTGAAAGGCTGCAATAGGGTCTTCCCAGAGTCTTCTCTTCTCCAGGCTGCACAACCCTAATTCTCTCAGCCTTTCTTCACAGGAGAGGTGTTCCATCCCTCTGATCATTTTTGTGGCTCTTGACTTTTTTTCTGGTGGCCGTTCCTGCTTCTGTCTCGGGGAGGGCGGAGGCAGGTGCTACCAGTTTATCTCATTCTCAGACTCCCTGATGCTCCTTAACATGTCTACTTCTTTGGGTAGCTCTACCACCATGCTGAGCAGGTCATCCACCCTATCACACCTCACGCAGGTAAGAGCCATCTGTTACCAGTGAGAGGCTCTGGCAGTCCCTGCAGCCTTGAGACCTGGACGGCTGTGTGTTTTTGTGGGAGCTCTGTCTGGGTACCCACATCCATTCTGGTGGATGCAGAGAACAGGGCTTTCTGCTGGGTGGATACCATAGAGCAGAGTAACAACACTCTTCCGTGTAAATTGCCACACAAACTGACACACCACACCCTGGTCGTTCGTGCCCTCTAGGCTGCTTTTTCTAGGCATGAGGATGGCCACAATTGCTCTGGCAACACCCAGGCCTCGTCAACATCTTCCACAAGAGCTGCCAGCTCCTGGTGGCTTTCTCTGCTGCCCTGGCGTTTCCCTGCCTCAGGAAAACTCCCTGTGCACCGGGATCTGCCCCTCTGCTGCCAATAGGGCTGGCTCAGGAGCAGCGTCCCTTGGTGACTGCATCTTCTTGTCCATTTGTCTTGATAGTCCTTGGGTTTCACAAGTGATTACCTACTTATATATTCACATTGTAGTTTGTGATTTAAAACTAGAGAAATGTTCCTGCCCATTCCCCTCTTTAAGCACCCATATTAAGTGCCTTCACCCATCTCATGTTTAAGGAGTGGATGTAGAAGGCAGGAGCATGGCCAATACCACTCAGGATTTTTGGACTGCCATCCCGGCTACACAGAGTTCTGCACTGCTGTAGGTGTTGTGTTTTTTTTTAATGAGAATATATTCTATTTTTTCCTTGTATTTTTGATTTAAAGCATTTCCTTTAGTTTCTTTAACCTTAATTGCATCTCACTGGTGAGGTGCAAGAGAGCCGAATTCAGTCGCTTGACTGAGGTGCAAAACTTCATTAGTAGCCCCTTTAAATCTAAAATGAGTGACCAAGAGCAAAAGTTATGCACGCTTCCACCTGAGGAGACTATGCAAACTTTGAAGGTGTGCTGGTGACTAAGTCTGGCATGGAACCAACATGAACCATTCTCCTGAGTTTGTCTTAAGGATTGTGAGGAAAGTCAAGGTCTTCTGAGTCTATGAAGTTACTTTAGAGGCTGGTCAGTGAAATTTATCACTAGCACTGACTCGCAGAAAATGCTAAGCTGGTGCATCATAAGCCCACGCTGTCTTAATTGCATTTGGTGCTAATTTCATTCATAACTGCTTTCTCTGCTGTTTTCAATGAGTTTCAAAACTGCTGCAGTGGGACTAATCATATTCATACACTGCTCTATGAAATTTTACTGTCTCCTGAGTGCCCCTAGAATACTGAGGACAGTGCTAAAATGTTATTAATACGGAGCTGTTGCTGTACTGCACTTCTTCTTTCACTTTTTCCACTGAGCAGCGGCAACGCTTCTGCTCAAAATTAGGAGCATAAACACCATACGTGCAGTATGATTAACTGCAGAAGTAAAGATACTCCCCAGAAGCAGTTTCACTGGAGCCACAGGCTGCTCGTGCTAGTGAAGCCAAACAAAAGTACCATTACTGTGACCATGGTGGTAATTATCTGTATGGGTTATTAGGTGTGTCAGGAGCCCAGCTTCTTTTCCCAGTGGCTGTACCTTGCCTGGAGCAGTGCTGTGCGTCCTAGAGGGTCTGCCACCTACAAAGGAACAAAGAGTAGATTAGCATCTTTCCAGAAGTAGGCCTAAACTAATTTTTGTGATTTAGAGACAAAGAGTTCTTTTTCTTGGTTACCTGCGAATGCAGACTTCAGCATGGAAGCTCCCTTCTAGAGAAACACCATCTCAGACCAAATCTTGTCATAGATAAGTATTTCCTTATGTTGATTAACAATTTTATATCACTACTGCATATTCTGTTTCATATACAATAGATGAATACATGTATTCATTCTTTTGTCTGTGAAAAGTGCCAAATTATATTTCTGAAGTTTTTCTATCTCCGGTGTTCTTTTCAGTCATCTGGAAGGTGGGCATGACTTTTTTTTTTTTTTTATTTTCACTTAAGGTTTTACCTAAAATTCTTGTTTGTGTTCTGCCAAATCATTTCTAATAATACTCTTTCTTATACTGCAAGAAGCCTACTAAATAGGCCTTTTAAATGTATAAAAGGCCTACACAAGCTGGTCATGAACAATAGAAGGTTCCTGTCAGAAGTTTTTTGGCGTAGCTCTGTCAGTCTGTTCTGTAAACAGGAAAATGCAGAGGCTCTGAAAAGAAATAAGACAGATTGAAAACGAGATTTCAGAGGTAGATTTCATATATTCTTACTTGTTACTGTTTCGTCCCTCACCCATTCCACCCTCCTGGGAGCACATACAGTGGGAGAAACTGGAATTCCAGAGCATCAAACCTTTCTCATATATGTTACATGCAGAGCATGCAGCAGAGATGAGGGGTGGCACGTGAGAGACAGCATCATTAGGTCACTTCCATTGCAACAATAGGCACATTACTTAGTTTCTTCCAGGCTTGTAAAAAATTCATATCTTTTAAAACCAAAATAACCCACAAAACCAACCAAATAATCAGCAAATCTCAAAGGTAAAGTTCTGACAAGTAGAAATTACTTCTGGGTGAGGAGTTACCTAGTTAAATTATGACATGTTAGTCATACAGTCAGTCTAAATTATTTGTTTAGTCACTTATATCTCTCAGTTTTTAAATACATGAATTAATGATAAATCTTTGAGGACTTTTTCTTTGCAGAATGAAGCTGCCAGTTCTGATGGACAAGAATCAAGCGAGGAAGCAGAGCTTAAACGCAAAAAGATAGAAGCACAAAAGGTAATTATGGGGAGATGAGATGGAACTTATTGTTTTCAGATTGGCTTCTTATCTCATGAAGTTTCTTACATTTTGATTTGCTATCAATAGTTTGTTCAGACAGCCACTACAAGAGGTTTTTACTTCAGCTGTATTGAGGTAACAGGTCTGTTCAACTGATTTATCTCAGTAATTTGAAAATATGTTGGGATATAATATAGCAAATTAGGCGGTTTTCCCATCTCTTAAGGTTTTTTCTAGATTAGCTTAAATCTTGTAGAAAGTTGGTGTAACTAGGGTAGCAGTTTGATACTAAAAAGTAATGGAAGATGTACCTTAATTAACAACAGGTTTATTTTAGTTAAAAGAATAAAGGAAAGCAAATTTCCCTACATGTACTGACATGGGCTACATGTGTATTGGAAGGCAGGCTATATATCCCTGTAATGAAGAACATTTAAATCAAATATGATTCACAGAAATCCGGTGGTTGATTGGAACTTTATTGCCTGTGGTGTTCTTATGCCAATAACTACCTCTATCATACCATACATAGCGAGTATTACTCGTATCTATTCTATTATTTTTCCCCATCATCTTCAAAAAGCAATGTAAAAACAAGATAACCTTATGCCTAACTTTAAAGCTAGAGGCAAAACAGTAACTGAAGCTTTATGTGTTTACGTTGAGTCAGTATGTAAGGTTTAAACTGAACATTTTATATTTTGTGGTTAATGCATTTGACTTCAAAATTAATTTTAAGTAAGGATTCTAATTTTGCATTCCTCTGTTTAAGATTACTTGGTACACCAATAATTTAACCATGCAAATCAAGAACTGTAATTAAACTTTGAGGAGTTGCCGTTTAGAGGAATGAGTCTGGTGAAGGTTCTGGTGCACAAGTCGTATGAGAAGTGGCTGAGGGAGCTGGGATTGTTTAGCCTGGAGAAGAGGAGGCTGGTGAGAGACCTTAACGCTCTCTACAACTGCCTAAAAGGAGGTTGTAGCGAGGTGGGTGCTGATCACTTCGAAGAAGAGACAAGTGATAGGACGAGAGGAAATGTTGTGCCAGGGAAGGCTTAGGTTGGATATTAGGAAAAATTGCTTTACTGAAAGTGTTGTCAGGCATTGGAACAGGCTGCCTAGGGATATGGTGGAGTCACCATTCCTGGAGGTGTTCAAACAACACGTGAAGGTGGCACTTCGGGACATCGTTTAGTGGGCATGTTGGTTTTGTTTTGATGGTTGGACTTTATGATCTTAGAGGTCTTTTCCAACCTTAACAATTCTATAATTCTGTGATTTATTTTAGCATAGATCAGCTATTATACTTATGTGGTGATTTTGATTGTCAGTGGAGTCCTCCCTTCATGGTCTGTACAATAATAAGTGAGAGAAAGGAAGATGAAGGAATTGAAAACAGTTTATTTTTAAAATGTTCCATGGAGTGGAGTACTAATGCTTTTAATGATTTTAAGTTGGTTTTTTTTTTACTTGTTTTTTCACTGTAGGCCCAAGCAAATGCTCGAGCTGCAGTTCTGAAAGAACAGTTAGAGCAAAAGAGAAAGGAAGCATATGAAAGAGAGAAAAGAGCCTGGGAAGAACATGTAAGAAAATAAATCTTTTACATACAGTCAAAATATGTAGTGCCATATCTTTTTATAACAAATCTTATACTGTGAGTTTTCAAGCTTAGATAATTAGTTTGTCCTCTGAATCCGAAGAGATCATCTGTCAGTCAGAGTTTCCTTATTAGAAGTCTCATCTTAGGTATTCTTGAATGAAGAATTTGGTTCAATTTGGTATTTTATTAATGATCTGTTAGTTACCAGAGTGTTTTCAATCTTCTGTTTCTGTGTGCTGTGGAGTGACAAGTCCAACTGGTATCACTACAAGAAAACAGGATGTTATGAAGCTGATAAACTGGAAATAGTTCACGTGTGCAGCTGGCAGTTGTCTTTTGTGTGAAAACATATAACATTATTGTCCTTTCTAAGGTTTACACAAATCTGTTTGATAATCCTATGTTTGATGTGCAAAGCATTGAAGTTAATTTATTGATTTAATTTCTATAATTGAATCTACACAGCTGGTAGCAAAAGGGGTAAAGAATCCTAATGTGCCTTTTCATGTGGGAGCTACAGAACACAGTCCTGTGCTTGGACAACAAGAGCTTGGAGCAGCTCTTCCTAAGCCACAAGTTCCAGTAAAGCCTGGTACACCAGTCATCTCCATGACTTCTGCTTTGAAGGAAGTGGGTGTGGTAGGTAGTTTTGCTAAGAGGGTAAAGTTAATGAAAAATATCAACTGATTTGAAAAAGAATTTTTAGAAGAATGTGTAGACGAGTAGAAAAAAAATTTTAAGAATACTTGTTGCTTCTAAAACAAAAAATGTAAGAACAAGCCAAAACGTGCAAGCTATTGAAATCCATCTGTACACTGAAACTCAAAATCAGTAAATTTTTAACAAAATGGCTTATTTATGATGAACCCTGGGCTGCAATATCAATTTTGATCAAGGCAGTCATGAATAGTGGAAGAAGACATCAACTAACCATTATTTTCATCAGAAGAGAGTTAAGGAGTTTGTAACCTGGTGCAAGTGAGAAAAGGAATTTTGAATGATAGGACTATTTAATGTAATTCATTATTATATTGTTTTCAGTAATTTTCAAAGTATATGCTGAATATAACAGAGTATAAAGTTTAAGAGATTTGAATCTGAAAGTGTTGTCTCTTCTTATTGTCTAAAACAGTATTAGAAACTTGCTAATTTTTTTTATGTAATCTTGGATCCTAATATTGTAAATGCGTACACGTTTACCTCAACTACCACCATTTTATTTAAGTAAAAATTGTGAAAGTGAGCATACGAGTGAATGTTGATACAGTTTGAGTTCTTAACACAATCTGTGTTGATTTGAATGATAACTTTTCTGGTTTTACCTAAGCTATTTCTAGATTTCAGTATAGTATGGGGTTATATACTGTATACAACTCTGAAGCCTATTGCTATGGGAATACAGTGAAACAGTGCTAAACAGGGTATGTATAAAATGTAATACACTGAAAGGTGTCAGTTGATAGCTCGAAAAATAAACAAACCGTATTTTGACAAACACTAAAATCATTAGCACATTTTTCCATGTGGATAGTTTGTCTTACAGTAATGGAAGTTAGTGACTATAAACAACTAAAAAATAACACACAGAGCAGTTGGTGAAGTCAAGCCTTGTACATAAAGATTATAAGTTCTACATTTTTATCAATGATTTTTAGTTTATTTTATGTATCAAAGTAGTCTCTTCTCCCTCTGCTTTTGTTTACAGGAACTCCTTGACTCTGTCCTTGCCACTTTTTTTTGTTCTTTTATAGAGTTACTCATTTCTAGCATTGGAATTTGATAGCATTTTGCTCTAGAGATCATATCTAGCTTTATGTCTACGTAGTTCATGCTCTCAGCATTCACATGTCTGCTTAAACTAAGTTTGATTCATTTGGTCGCCACTTTCAGACAGTGAACTCTTCAAAGATTGAAGCTACCATTGAAATTCTGTCTTTGGGAAGTCCCACCAAACAGAAGTATCACACGTTCTGTCCCAATTTACCTGCAGTTGTCAGTGAAAAGATTTTAGAGGCGATTTTTAATTATTAAATTTTTTAACATTCTCAAGATTATTTTTTCTGACATTCTTTTATGTTGTTTTTCACACTTCTTGGGCTTAAAGGATGAAAATGTAACTGCTATCCAGGAAGCCGAGGAAGAAATAAAAAAGCCAGATCTTGCAATGCAAGTATGTTATATTGTATCCAGTTTGATTTAGTTTTTGTTTCAAGAAAGGTGCTATTTTAGTGATATATCTTGGCCCTTATTTCAGAATAAACGGGAAATATTAAGGAGATTAAATCAAAATCTTAAAGCTCAAGAGGATGAGAAAGGAAAAAAAGAGTGTAAAAATATTTCTGAATCAGCTGGGTCTGGAGACGATAAGGAACAACAAGAAGGTGACCATCCACTTCTAGGAGATCGCAAAAAATGGGAATCTGGGGCATCTGAGTTAGTAGTTCCTCAGTTACCAATGGAAGATTCTGTCTCTGGAACAGACCGTAAGTACTTTTTTGTCACCGTGATATTGGTAAATCAGTTTACCATGTGTAGTGTCTGTTTTTTATAAAGCAAGTACTCTTTATTATTATTGTCTTATCATTTACATGCCATCTGCTTCTGAAAAACAGGTGGTTGTGTGTTCCCTTGGATAAGTAATAAGGCACAGGCTGAGTAATTAAATGGCCTGCAGGAGATTCAACAAATAATTTCCTAATTTTGACAAATAGTTACCTAATTAAATGCAGTTACATTCTTTGGGTTTTCTTAAATGTGCACTAATTCAACAGGAAGAAAAAAGAACACTTAAGATATATGAAAATTTCTTATTTAACTTCAAAATCCTTTTATCATTTGAACAATAAAAACTGAGGATTTTCTCAATTTATATCTGTTCCTTTTATTGTGCCCTTCTTAGCTTTTTTCTTTTTTAAATCAAGCTTATCTTTTCAAATTTGGCATCTGCCTTCTCTGGTCTTGGGTAGAAGACCATCTTCCTGGTTCCAGTGTGTCTTATTAAGGGTCTCTTTCACCTTGTAGAAGTAATTAATCATTGAGAATGTGACACACTTGCTCCGTAGCATAGTATTTTTCTATGACTAGGATGTTACAAGATTAAGAAAATTCTTTTGCTCTATTCTTCTTTGCTTTATATCTGCTGTTTTCCTTGGAGGGAGAAATAATAAATGTCAAAGGATAGCAGGATGAGAACTTTCTAGTTTCCCATTTGAGTTAAAGTTAAGACCATCTCATACCAGTTTTAAATATTTCACATACTGTTTTCTTTTGGAGTGCCTGAATTTCTGGAAAGATCTCCTGCTGCTATTAAGCTGCAGATGTTAATGTGCATTAAATAACTCCTGTTATTAAATGGAATTGGCAGAATTAAAAACTCTAGGCTTTTGAGCGCAGTCTTTAGGGTATTTGACGTGGGGTGAGGTGACCTGAGTTCTAGCTTTGTAGCTTCTAGTTTTGTGGAGGTTGTTTTTTGTTTATTATATAGAAAGTTTGTAATTTGTAAAAGTGTCTGTATTGGTTGTTTTGTCCCAACAGGTCAAACTCTGGGGGAAGTAATTAGGTTAGATATTGGGGAACCCCACAGGAAAGTCTGGGGCAAAAGCCCTACTGACTCAGTCCTGAGGATCCTAGGAGAAGCAGAGTTGCAGCTGCAAACTGACTTACTTGAGGAACAAGATGTAATAAATGGTAAGCATGGCTGGTCATTATCTGTGTTGGAAGTGCCAGATTGCTACATTGTCTCCTGAGAACAATTTCAAAGTCATAAAAGCATATTCTGTCCTTATTCTTGCTTTCTACTTGTGGATATTTCTTCAGTTGGAAGTGTTGTAAATGTCAGCCTAAGCTGATACTGGAAGATGCCAGAATATTTCAAACTCAGAGAAGTAGTAAGAAATTAAGAAGAGTGTGCTGAAAGTGAAGGGTCTTCGTTTTGTTGAAAAGTCTTGGACTTTGCTTATATAGATTTTTAAAAGTATGTCATTGACTGAATATTGTATTAGATGTATTTTTAATGTATATTATATATGTTTATATATATACATATTGTATTATGTCCTATAATCACCTTCTTAGCCTGTGACTTTTTTTTTTTCTGGTCAACTCCTGCTTTTAGTCCTTTCCACAGATAAAAGGACTTATGTTTATTCCAAGTATCTACTTGTACTAGTGATAATGTAGCAAATAATATTCAAATTTTAATATTTCCAGCTTTCCTCTTCATAATAATTATAACAAAAGCATGCAAACTTTATTTTTCTTTAAATAAACAAAAATTCTCAACTTACTTTGTAGTTACATTGTAGTTTTTTTGTCAAACTGTGTGAAAGCACTGTTTAAATAATAGAATAATTTTGTGTTATGAACTGTAGAACTTCTTGAAGGAGATCATCAGTCCTTGATTGTAAAAGAGGAGAAGGAAGAGAAAGCTTTACCTACTGTCGAAGCTCAGCCCTCGGTAACAGCTGGTGTCATGGAGTCTGAGAAGACTGTGCTAGAAGAATCTCAAAGAGCTGGTCCTACCCAGGTGCAGAGCAAACCTGTTATGCTGGATGGTAAGTCTTTTCATTAGTAATTCCAATTACAATGTGTTTTCCAATGCCATGAAGGAAATAATGATCCCATATATTCTCATATTCCCCGTAAGTAATAAGCAGGGTTTTTATCAACACTTTTAGGTGGGACCAAGTGCCTTCTATGCCTGTATTGTTATTTGATTCACTAACGTATCTTGCAGATTTTCAGAAACGCTTTTTGTGTGCTTATAGAGAACTCTCAATAAAACAGGTGGAATTCAGAAGTGCTTCAAATTTGGTGTTGTTGGTTTTTTCTGTTTGTTTCTCCCCATCAGTTGTGCTGGAATCTTTTCACCTGTATGATACCAGCACCCTGCCGACATCTGGAGGAATGCTGGTGAAGTTTTCAGAACACATAGGTCATTGGAGTTTCAAGATACTTTTCCTGTATCAAAACCAAACTTTTACCTCTGGGGTTTGAAAATTTCAGTTGTTTCTGCAAAATGCAGAAAATTATTAAGGGTAAAGTATTTAAGTGTGATCTTAAGATGTATAGTATTTCCTGTCTTTGCATAGTTAGGATTAAGTTTTATTGAGGTATATGATTTTATTAGTTTTAGAGCCTGATGATTTGGAAACGGAGATGTTGGAAGAAACAGAAGGTGGCAAAAAGCACCAGAGTAAGGAGAGTAAGGAGTTTCCCATCACTGTTAATGAAGTGTGGGTAAAAGAGAAAGACGATAAGTAAGTATTATCATCTTCTTATCCCTCTCTCTCCAGCTCAAACAACTAGCTTTAGCTACATAGGATTTAGATACATCAGTTAAAAAGTTAGCTAAAGCTTTATTGCTTGTCTAACCTGTTAGTTTTACTGCAGTTGGTGACTTTTCAGTAGACTAATGACTCTTTTCACATGGTGTTTTCCTTGGATATGGTGTTTTATAATAGGACGCAACATGACAGAAGAAATGAGGCAGCTTCTGAGAAAATAGCACTTGACACTGTGCAACCACAAAAGGAAGCTTCAGAAGGTCAGTGAAAGTCTCATTTATTGTAGTTGGCAGTACGGACTACTTGAGCCATCCCTTCTCACTTTTTCTCTAAAACTGAAAGAGCAGGTTTTCTGTTATTTTCCTTTTTAGTTCATAAATCTAAAAAGCAAATTTCTGATGGATTAGGTAGAGAAATAGTGGGTGTTAGTTTTGCCACTTTGGAAGAAAGCATATAACAACAAAGCTACACTATGTATAGATTATCAGGGCAGTGGCCTGATAATCTATAAGGATGGCACCATAACTTCAGGCATGGACTGGGCAAGGAGAAATTAGAAGGCATGAGAACAGAACAGGCTATAGCTGAGAGCTGTATATTCTCAAAAAGTTTAAAATAGAAGAATTTCACATTATAATGTATTTACTAAAATAATCCAAAGAGGTTTTAATACTTCTACAGTGCTATCTATTTTCACCTTTAATTGTACAACAGAAATGACTTAGTTTTATTCACATTAGTTACCTTTTGCTTACGAGCTTGGAGTTTTTCATCTGTTGATTTGTAACAGATTTTCTTTTACCATATCAGAAACTTCTTCCAGTGACTCTCTGCAACCTGAACCCTTATTCCAGAGGGTAGTACAGCCCACAGCTGTACCAACAGCCTCACCAGTTCTATCAGCTCAGTCTTCACAGGAAGAGCCATTTGTACCTCGTTCACGTTCCATATCACCAGCAAAAAATAAAGGCAAAAGTTCATTGTTGATTGGACTTTCTACAGGGCTTTTTGATGCGAACGACCCAAAGGCAAGTTTAAAAAATTAAAAAGGAATGCTTGTTTTTCTCTAGTAATGTTCTTCTTTTCTTAGTGAGGCTGAATGAAGCCAGAATATATGGCATAATTGATTCCGTAGGTGTTTGTATTTGTCTAACCAGGTCTGCCCTGCGGGATGACTGTGCTGTGTTCATTGTATCAGCAGGACTCGCGCAGCGTTGACGATCTCTGGTTCCACCATTCAGCATTCTATGTCCAGGTGTTTATGGAGGAATGCCACCACTTCTCTGAGACATAACTAAAGGAGTTCATGAGGAAATTCCTGATTTCCTCTGTCTGCTTTCTTCCTTTTGTAGAGTTTTTCAGACTTACTGCTACCTTGCCACAGAACAGATCAGCAGGGGCATCTTATCATTTCTGGCAAAAAGATGATGTTTATTTTTTTTCCTCTGTAGAATTTAAACAATTAGCACAGGTTCTGTCTGTGAAGCAGGAAGACTGAAGACGAGTAAATGGAACTAACTGCTTTCCTGACCAGCTACATAGAGTTGAGTGGCAACTGACAAGCTAACAGTCTGAAATAAGCATAAGATGATGGAATGGAGTTTTTATATGAATTTAAAGTTTTATATGAATAGTTATGGAACTAGTAGATGAAACAGACTTCTTAAATTATGTGCAATCCTTGCCTGTGTTCCACAGAGCCTAAAAGAGCAGCTTCTTTTTGGAGAAGCAGTGGTGGGCAATGGCTTGCTGGAAATTTGCACACCTGCGTTGCATTCAGTTAATATGTAGTAAATTATTTCCTAGGTGGTGGAATTCCAGTTTTGGCCGTGTTTGTCAAAAAATTGTTAATGCAGTACAAGATGAGCTCTGTGTAATAGCAGAGAACTTGGAGAAAAGCAACAGATGTATTAGTTACTGCTGCAGTAGACTTGATGAAAGAAAGCAACAAATTGCCTTTCCTCTTTTGATTGCAACAAGGGGACATTCAGTACTTCTTTGCATTTTCTACAAGTGTAACTGTCTGGAATTTCCAAAATATACCTCTGCCAAATCTCATTTTAGAGTATTTTGTAACATCAGACTGTTGTTAGAAAGCCTGTTTGGTAACAATACTATATCCTTTGCAGATGTTGAGAACATGTTCACTCCCAGATCTTTACAAACTGTACAGAACTTTAGTTGATGTTCCCAGTGTGGCAGATGTGCAGCATCAACATAATCTTGAAACAGATGATACGGAAGATGAGCAAACCAAAGAAGGACCTTCAGATTCTGAGGATATGTGAGTGTATTGAGTTTATAACGTATTTCAACAGGCATCTTGGATCAAGAGTATTTTTGGTTAAACACTAATGATTATACACAGTATATCAACGTGGGTTTTTTAGCCAAATTCTTAAATCCTGTATTGAATCGCCATTTACTTTGAGACTTGTTCCAGAGAATTGAGAAGTTAATGGAGGTACTGCTTACAATAGCTGTCTCAATCAACTTTCCAAGTTCCATCCAAGATGCTGTTCTGTCTGGCTTCTGCACCTTGCTTTCCACTGAAGCAGGTCAAATTTAATGGCTACTGCTCTTCTAGAAATAGAGATTTCTTTTTGATATTTCTCTTCATATGTTCTGGGAATCTTGCTCATCTGTCTTCTCTGCTGTTGTATTGATATGTCACCCAAATTATTTCAGGGGCTTCAAAATCTGACCCTGGCTCTTGATCCTGCAGTTTGGGTAGTTTGCAGAGATAAAATCATCTGGTGTATCTGTTCTGATGAGATCTAGACATCTAGAAGCACTTTTATCAGGATTGGGAATGTTAAACCTGCCTGTGTTTTATAAGAAACATTTTGAAATTGTCTTACTGATAAAGTTGAATTGAGGACCTATCATCATCTTTCTAGGAAACATTCTGGTATCCATTTAATCTTTATTCCATGTGCCTTGCATGATACAGTGGTATCAGTGCTATAATCGTGTTGGACTGAGGACATGAATACCTGGGTTATTTTTTCCCTCCAGCTAAATTGCCTTTCCGGTTTGTTGGCTTACAAAAGAAATGAGCTCTTCCTACAGGGTTTCTCTTGTAACTTATTAATTATATAACCTTTCTTTTAGTATGTTTGGGGAGGCAGATACAGATTTGCAGGAGCTCCGGGCCTCAATGGAACAATTACTTAGGGAGCAGCCTAGTGAGGAATTCAGTGAAGAGGAGGAATCCACCGTAAAGGCTAATGTCATTGGATGCATAACAAATGGTACAGAGCTGGATGAGGGAGATGAAAATAACCCCAGCAGTGAAAGTGCACTTAATGAAGAATGGCAATCAGGTATCATTTCTGTTATGACTGTTTTATAAGTTATTTATTGATATTAGCAATTCAAACAGAGTAGTATTTTTCCATTGTATACTTACGCTGAATGCTTATGATGAAATAAACCTCTAATAGTTTTTATACAAAAGCTTAAAAAAATCAGATAATATTTAGACTTTCTGAATGTAAAGGTCAACATGTAAGTGCCATTCAAGATTGTGGATTTATATGTTGGCTCTTTATTAGGCAGTGATTAAAAGTGTCTTTTGCTTTGGTTGCCTAAAACTTGTATTTAGGGAAGATCAAAGACTGCACATCGTATGCTTTGAATAATTCATGACTGCAATGTAAAAGTGAGAAAGAAATAGCAATTGACCTGACTGAAGTATCTGGGTTCCAGCTTACATTACAATTAAGTAATCTAACAAGCAGTCAAAAGGAGCATGAAATTAACCTTGTCCTTAGCCCAAAATAGCTATTAATGCAGTCAAACTAAAAACCAGGCAGAAAAATTTGTCACTGCTGTTAGCATTTTGCATTAGCTGTACACACTGGTGTCCTGAAGGCTCAGTTCTGTTTGTTTTAAATTCTGGTTGAAATAGAAGTATTTTACTGCTGCTGTAAAGTACATTTAGAAATACAGATATAAAAAGATGTATCAAATCAATAACCAATGTAAAACATAGCTTTTGTGTGATTTTTGACTTGAAAATCTGTAAATATTCCTGTAAGATATTTTCTGTATAATACATTCTAATAAGAATTTTAAGGTAAAATAAACATAAGTAATACATCTTCTTTATTTTTGTTGACAATGCCGATGCTATATGCTAGTAACATATCATACCATCTGTTTCTGTGATCTTGTTGTGGTTGCACGTGTTACAGTATTTGGTGTCACTGTCCCACCTTCTCGATTCATGGTGTTTCATAAGCATTGCAGGTTCTGTTGTTGGGGGCAGGAGGAAGGCCTTCAAAACTCAGGGGATCAGACAGAACTTGAAACAAAATCTGTTCAAGATCTCAAAGTTAAATACAGGATTAGAAGTCATCTAATGAGTTTTTAAGGCATATACCATTTTTCTTTTTATTCCAATAATAATTTCTTGTGATGTGGCAGTTCATATTTGAATCGGGGACATGACTTGGTCAGGATGATACCATATCATAGTCAAATACAGGAACTGAAAGCAGTAGGGTTTTAATACTAACTCAAAAGTCTGTGGGCTAGCAGGCAATACTGTGTATTTTTTTTTTTTAAGATTTGATAATACGAGCTTTGAAATCTAAAAAGTTGTATATTTTTTCCCTGGGTAGATAAGTCCTTTCATAATTCAAATGCTTATTTAAATAATTATTTTTCTTAGACAAAAGCAGTTTGCATTTTGTAATAGGATTTTACATAGGGATTCTGTCTTGTATTTTTAAACAAATCCTTAAACAAATACCTAATATTTGACTGTTACAAACCAATTTGTGATATTTCTGTACCATTGTGACATTGCTTATAAGCAAAACCATCTTGACTTCTCTCATGTATCATATTGCACCAGTTGGCACACTGACTTCCTACGCAAAGGAGATGCGCTTATAAAAGAGTGAAGAACTTTGTAGCTAAATTAGTACTGAGTTTTCTAGACTTGCTCTATGGAACAAGATGCAGAAATTTAAGTAGCTGATTCTTAGTTTACATGTCCTTATTTTCTAATAAAAGACAGGTGTTTTATTGATGAGCTTTCTCCTCTAGAGTAGACAGTCACTGAACCTCGCATCAGTTCTACTGCGGAAATATGTGGAATGGTTATATGGAACTTGAGTTGTTAACATTGCTTTGGTAAATAAAATCTTACTTTAAGACCATACCTTGTTTTCCTTCAGTCTAAATACTCTTATGGCTAACTGTCAGAGCTGGGGTTTAGAGGAGATAGCTGAATGCTTTCCATTTGGGATTCAGAATTTACTTGCTTTTAAGAAAGGGACCATTTCTATTTTCTTGCAGGTTGTTCAGAACATGTGCCAACATCATTAATGCTCCCGAGCTTATGTGCTGTCATTATATTTAAAGGTCTGTGTGGATACTGAGTTTAGGGATATAGGAACAACATTAAGAACCTATCAAAACTGAGGCAGTTTTACTGTTATTTTCTTTTTTTGTAGATAATAGTGATGGAGAGATTGCCAGTGAATGTGAAGAATGTGATAGTATCTTCAGCCGTTTGGAAGAGCTGAGATATAACCTGGAGCAGGAATTAGGCTTTGAGAAATTCATTGAAGTTTATGAGAAAATAAAGGTTTGTGGAATAACCTCAAGTGGAAAAATATTTTAAAAAACAAGATAAATGTACCTG
This sequence comes from Tapera naevia, assembly GCA_033556795.1. NCBI lineage: Eukaryota > Metazoa > Chordata > Aves > Cuculiformes > Neomorphidae > Tapera > Tapera naevia. Next base: position 5,468,034 of record JAUMJJ010000172.1, on the reverse strand, counting down.
GGGCTGTTTGCTGTGCCAGTAACTAATTGCATTGTGTGACTAGAATCAGTGCTTGCTTATTTAGTGTTTTCATTTCAACACAATAAAATATTAACACAGGAAGTGCCATACCAGTGGATTAAAACTGGGGGTTTAACCATGAATTGCATTTAATACATTTGAACTATTTAATTCTATACTGCTTTCAATTTTGGCAATGTGTTTTGTCCTTTCTCCCAGGCCATACATGAAGATGAAGATGAAAATATTGATATTTGTTCAACCATAGTTCAAACTATTCTTGGAAATGAACACAAACACCTGTATGCCAAAATACTTCACCTGGTTATGGCAGATGGAGCCTACCAAGAAGGTAATCTGGCAGCATCCTGGCATTTATGGGTTGTTTTATGTTCTTTCTTGGTTATATGCAATAGGTTCTAATATACTTCTAATACTTATCCATGTGTTGTTATACTGGTTTACAAAGGTTAATTTTATTCCTGCAATAAAATGTAGCAAATTTTGATTAGGCATACTGACCACACTGATTTACCAGTGTGGGTATATACAGTCAAATATAACAATAGAAATGTGCTGTATAATTATTTAATTTCTATAGAACAGTTATGCTGATTGGGATGACAGAAGTCTAAAATAAAATTTTGAGAATTAAAATCAATTTTGTCTTAAGAATTAATTAATTCTTGTCTAAAACAATACTGTTCTTTAAAAACTCCAAAATGGGTTGCAACATCACTGCTTTTTTGAACAAAAAATTTCCTGTTGCTCTCTATCCTATAGTTGTTATTTTTCAGAAGATCTTGATGTGGAGGTATCATCCACCTTAGTTTTCAGGTGACTCCATAATATATGAAGAGAACTTCCCTTGCTTGGGAAGCACAGATCAGTAGGCAGAGGGATATTTCGTAGGTATTTCAGAGCCTCTTTATGAAATACCACACAGACCACTATCAGTGAGAAAAGCTTTGGACTTTTTTTTTCTGTCATATCAAAAAACTCAACAGCAGTTACGTAATTTTAAATTACTGGAGAGAGGGAAAAAAAATCAAATCTAAAAATCTCAGTTATTTTTATAGAAATCAGAAGTATTAGCTATTGGCTTTACAAATGTGTGCAATGATCCCTATTTTAATACATTTTGATTTTTTTTAAATATTCAAACATGTTAACCAATGTCTCCTTTCTGCATCTTTTAAATTCTTTCACAAATATGTTGCCATAGAAGTGAATAAAGGGTCAAATAAAAGTGTGGCTTTTTATGGGTTTTATATAAAAGTTTTTGGGGAAAAGAATCTTAAAAATCAGTTTTAAAAACATAATCATTTTAAAAAAAATAATACAAATTACATTTCCCCAGTTCTTCTTTGGTACTGAGATAGAACTACTCCATAAGAATAAGCAAGACCATGTTGTTCTCATGCTGTGTTATAGAAGTATGACAGAACAATATTTTTTTTGAAGCACAATTTATTGATTTAATGACTGAATTGGAAAAATCTATGGCAGTAGTTCATTTGTCAAGTGTCTAAAGGACTGGCAATGTAGAATGAGAAGAAAATGGTAACTATAATGTTACCAGTTCTTTTCCTTGCCAATTCTACCTTAAGGATATTTTAAAACTGGTACTAAAAGGTGCCAGAGGTCTTAAATGACAATTTGCCAAAATGTTGGCATACAAATTGTAAGCTGTTATCTGACTGCAACCTGTTAAAATGAGCTTTCATCTCACAAAATGCTGGTTAACAAGTGGCTATTTTTAATAGCTTCAGTTCTAATTCTATTTTACAAGTCTGTGGTAGCATACAAAAATGTAAAGAAAAAGTAGTTCTTCACATTTCAGACATTTAAAGTATATGTGATATTTTAGTACAGGACGTACATAAAGAACTGCACTTAAAGTAGCTCTTTAAATTTCAGGTTGTGTTAATAATGGTGAACAGAGGACAAATGAGAGTCGGAAGCATGTTCATGAGCTTCTGTCTCATAAGTTTTATACTCTTCAAATAAAGAAAGTTAGAAAAACATCTATCTTGCTATTATACTAAGAGGATTGTCATAACTGAAGAAGGCTATTTGAGATTAAACTATCTTAAAATTCACTAATGCAGTAAAGATGACATCACCTCTCTGGTGACTGGCTTGGTGAATTCTTGTATTATTGCTTACTAAATTGTGGTTTCTAGTTTGTGTTTTGTAACACCAGCTTGATTTGTGTGTGTGTCTCATTTTGACCCGGTCTCTCTCCCTCTGCTGCTTTTTACAGATAATGATGAATAAACCTGACTCAGGAAATTCCTTAATGCTGTACTACATATCAGTGCTTGAAGTCTGCACCAGCTGAATAACAAATCGTAGTGGAGAATGTAATAAGGGGCAGGCGAAGCAAGACTTCAGACAGGAATGTATGAAAAAAAAGTGCAAAAACATGCCTTTTAAACTGAGATACCTATACACTTCTCTTGTGTGCACCTGCATTCACTGTACTTGTCTTCACTAACTATTAGATGCCCAAAAATTACAAGCAAAACAAAACAAACCCCAAACCCATAAACTCTCACATTCTTGAGCGGAATACCCGTGGATATTCTGATACAAAACTGACATTTAAAATGTAAAACAATTTCTAATGTATCAACAGTTGGCTGGTTTGGTTAAGCATTTGGAAGGATTCCTGTGTTGTGGAAGTACTCACATCTCTAGCTATTCACTTGCATACTTAAAAGTTTGAAGTCAAGGAAAACTGATAGTTCTATGCTCATTGAAATATCTGGAGGGGTTTGAGATTGGAGAATTCATTTGGAGCTAGAATACCTTTTCCCCTGGTATTTTTCTTCCTTTTCGGCTTCCTCTTCCCCTTCCCTAACCCCTTCGTAACATCCCAAGTATTTAGCTCTTCTGAATGTTGTCAGGCTGGCTGACAATGCTGTTGAATTGAAAGGGGTGGGTTTTTTCCAGATTGTTTTAAAATTCTTACTGTTACACTCATGCTGCCAGCAGCCACGATGGGGAATGAAAGGCACAAGTACTTTTGACTCATGTTTTGTAGCCTGATTTCCACCACCCCAAAAGAAAAAACAGGGTTTTTTTTCCCTACATTTCCTTGTTCCTCCTGTCAAAGCAGCACTGTGCACAGCAGGCAGTAGGTGTTTAGTTTTCCAGTCATTCTCTCTGGATCAGCTTTATTGCCTTACCCGTACAGTAAGTCTCTTGTTACAAATCTGATGAACTGTCAAACTACCGACTGCCCTCTTGGGGAAAAAAATAGGTTTTTCTTTTCAGCTACAGCCAGTCACAATCTAAAACTGTCGAAGGTACTGTTCCACAAATCAACTGTATGTGTCTATTTTATTTAGAACTGTCAAAATATGTACATGATTTTTGTATGATTGTTTTATGGTGGTGTTATTAAAGTTTTGCCCACTGAAAAGTGTTAATTTTTTTAAGCGCTTCCAATCCTTGAAGGTAGACCAAATGTATTCTATTTCAGCTGTATCCTGGGAACCTGCAATGAGAATAAAATGAATAATCATAAATGCCTTTAATGGATTACAATTTTTATATCCTTATTTACTTGATAAGTACCTCTTGCTTCATCTGGTTCATTGGATTGTTGTTGGAAACAGTGCTGGTTCTGTCCTATGCTGCTTGTCTTCTTCTCCTTCCTTCTCATTTTTTTAAACTTCCCACAATAAATCTAAGGTCTTTGCTCTAGGCTTCTCTTCCCTTTTCTCTATTCCACAGTGAAATGATCCTCCTCAGCTACATCATCCAGGGCACTTTAGCAAACACCCTTTAAATTAATAAAGAATGAGTCTCTATTATTTTCCTTTTTTCAGGTTTGCTTTTCACATCAGGCTTTGCCCACCTTTTGGGGGGAAGGGAGGAACCCAGACTTCCAGATTTAAGATAATAGATTAACCATATGGAAAGAAGAAAATACACTGACTGGTGTATTTGCACTCTATGGTTTTAGATCTGCTCAAAGGTACAGGCTGGCTGAAGTTAAGGGTTGGGTGTTTTGATTATTTTTAAATTTAAGTCATATTATCAATATTCATTTCTTATGCAGTTGTGGCTGGCTTGCTTCTCCCAAGAAAAATGGGCATCGTGTGCAGACTTCAAGCTGTACAGACATAGAGCTTTTTATCAATTAGTCATTTGAATAAAGATGCATAGATTATTCTTGAAAAGCTGTGCACAAGCCAGAGCTTGACACAGTAAATAAGGTTGTCTGCTAAACAAATGCTTTTAGCTGAAATTTTAAATCCCTCCTCAACACCACACTATAATGACATCAGGACAGTGTGACTTTTTCAGGATGATTTATTGGTCTGTATATAATAACTTATGGAAATTGAGCATTGTATTCATATTGCATTCACTATAAAGAACTTTCTGTTGTAATTCTAGTAGCAAAGTGAGATACAAAGTGGTACTTTTGGCACAAAACAGTCTGTAAACTATTTCACATTGTGTCCCTGCCCTTATTCTTTCATCTTGATCTCCAAAGGCAGCTGTAGTTCAGAAGAGGAATCTTACAAACAAACAAATGAAACAAAAAAAGGAAAACACCACCACCCCTCCCAGAACCCCCAAAAAATAAACCAATAATGTATCTATTGTGCTGCCCAGCAGACCTGGTTGTAGTCCATGACACTGGAATCTCCTGGCTAACTGCTCTTTGAGGCTGTACATATGCCTTTGGTTTTTTGACCTTCAGCAGAACGGAGCAAACACCCAGCGGCGCAGCAGAACTAGAGAGAACATGTCTTTATAGCCTGTGGCAGGGAGGTGGGGTCTTGTCTACTAATTGGTTTCATTTTGAGCTGAACAGATACAGTAATCCTATGCCCAGCACTGGTGCCTAAACTCTTTTTCAGAGAACAAAGCCTGAAGAGACTTCTGCAATTCAGTTTGCTGACCTTTGAATGTGCATTTGAAGTTACTGTTAGAAACTACTTGAGAAAAATACATTGCCTGGTTGGGCAATGTGAACCGAAGCAGATCACTGAATTTCTGCCCTCTGGTCAGCTGCACCTTGACTACTGTGTTCAGTTTTGAGCCCCTCACTGCAAGACCATTGAGGTGCTGGAGCGTGTCCAGAGAAGGGCAACAAAGCCAGTGAAGAGACTGGAGAACAAACCTCATGAGGAGTGACTGAGGGAACTGGAGTTGTTTAGCCTGGAGAAAAGGAGGTTGAGGGGAGACCTCATCACTGTCTACAACTGCCTGAAAGGAGGTTGTAGCGAGGCCGGTGTTGGTCTCTTCTCTCACATGACAGGTGATAGGATGAGAGGAAATGGCCTCAAGTTGTGTCAGGGGAGGTTCAGTTTAGACATCAGGAAAAATTTCTTCACCAAAAGGGCTGTCAGGCACAGCCACCCAGAGAGGTGGTTGAGTCCCCGTCCCTGAAGGTGTTTAAAAGACAGGTAGATGAGGTGCTCAGGGATCTGACTGGGCTCAATCTCAAAGGTCCTTTCCAACTAAGCGATTTGATGATTCTGTGAATGGCTGACTGAAACAGATTTTCATGATAGGAAACCTACTCCTGACAGGGCTCTGTGGTCTTGTAGGCATTCACAACATTTATCAATAATTATTATTTCACCTTTCAGTGCTTCTGCCTCTCTTGCTCTGATTTGTGCATAAATGCTCTATGTTTATTCAAACATGCATTCTCTGCTAGGCCTTTTGTTCCAAAGCTTTACAGCGTTGCACAAATCTATTTTTCCATTTGTTTATAGGGGAAACCGGACCCTTTCAAAAACTCAGACTGTCCCCAACTCGGCGCTGAACTGCACGTTCCCAAGTTGGCTTTCAGAACATGCAGCCCAAGCTAGCGCATATGCCGTGGGGCGGCACTGCCCCAAACCATGCAGTTGTTTTCCTTCTCCCCACAGCTCCACAGGAAAGGCAGAGGAAAAACGAGAGGAAAAAGACTTGCGAGTTGGAAACTAAAACTACAGTTTTAATGAAATGGTAATAGTAATGGTGCTGCTGCTGCTGAAAATAATTAGCAAGTAATGAAAATATGTACAAAGATCTGAGATTGTGCTCCTACCCCACCCCTCAATGACTACGTCACCACAAGTGTCGTAGAGCAGACACGAGGAAATGGGTCCATGGCCAGGAGGAGCTGAATTCAGGAACAGGTTTCAGGAACACACACATCTGGCATCAGGAGCAACCAAAGAGATGAGGTCCTCACTGGACGTCGGCCATCGCAGAAGAGATTGAGACCCTCGCAATCTCTCAATTTTATACCAAGTATGACATGTATGGGATGGAACACTCTGCAAGTCAGTTTGGGGTCACCCGTCCCGTCTGCCCCTCCCTGCAGGTGAAGTCTTTTCCAATAGTCCAAGGATGGCCTTGTTTATTAGAGGAACAAGTGTAAACACTGGCCTTTCTGCATACCAATGTCCCGTGTTATCACTTCTGGATAATTTGAAAAAAAATGCAATTAGCTTTTAGAAAACGGAGTTACTTCGGACAAGACTCAGAGTCAGGAAACTGGACTGCAATTTAACTCAAAGCACAACGCTGCCGCGGCTCCACCGCCAGGGGGCGCACGAGGGCGGCGGGGCCGGGCGGGGCGGGGCGGGCGCTGTTGTTGGTTGGCGGTTTTTTAAGACAGTTTTTAACTATTTAGGGAGCTGATCCTCAAAGAAAAGCTCCCCCTGAGGAGCGTGCTGCGGGGTGGGAGGGCTGACGGCACTTGACTTGGAGAGGTGTGGGGCGAGCTGGTGCCCCAGTCGGGCCCTGAAGCACGGAAATTCACAGAACCATAGAGTGGTTTGAGTTGGAAGAGACCCGAAAGCCCACCCAGATCCACCCCCGCCCGCCCCTGGCCAGGCCGCTCAAGGCCCCATCCAACCTGACCCTGAACACTTCCAGGAAGGGGGCACCCACAGTTTCTCCGGACAAGCTGTGCCAGTGTCTCACCGCCCTCAGCATGAAGAATTTCTTCCTAATGTCTAATCTAAATCTCCCTGTTCCAATTTAAAGCCATTCCCCCTCATCCTGTCACTACTTGCCCTTGTAAAAAGTCCCTCTCCAGATTTACTGTAGCCCCTTCAGGCACTGGAAGGCCGCTATGAGGTCTTAAATTCTTGTATTTCTTTGAAGGTCACATTCTGAAAATGCTACACATAAACACAAACATACATATGTTTACAAAATGTTATTCACAAAACATTTACAAATAAAAAAAAATGGAGAAAAACATAGAACTTTCACACCTGGGTAATAAGCTGTTAGACAGAGGACGGCTTCTCAGCTTGTATTAGTCACACATTCCTCATGCTCTTTCTCTGAGAGGATTGGAGGATAGAATCGCAGCATGGTTTGGGTTGTAAAGGACCTTAAACATTATCCAGTTCCAACCTCCCTGCCATGGGCATGGATGCATGGATGGCACAGTATGTCCAGATTCCCCAAATGACTGGATGCAAATTTAAACAAAACTTGACACGTCTGGCACATTTGTGACAGGATGTGTGGTTTGACTCTGTACCAGTGTCCCCACCAGCCAGAGGGTGGGGTAGGAGTGTGCCCTGACTAAACTGCTGATTTAAATTCTGCTTCTCCACTAAAAGCACCTCACCAAGCCTCAAATGAAGCTATGCTCTACTTAATTTTATTAACCGTAATAAACCAAAGATAAATATAGAAATTTGATTTTTCAAGCCTTATGAATGTTTTTCTTCCCAACTGTGTGCTTTCTCAGATCTTACTTTAACACTTGTTCATTCATGAGCCATGTAGGCTAAAATTTAGCACAAAACAGCCATCAATGGTTACGATTCCTAGAAGATTTCCTTTTGTCCTTTTTATCACAGCAGTTTAGATGGAGCGATTTGCAGAGTTTAAGTACTAGTTTTAAAATCCATAAAGAGCTTCTTCCTTTAAATTAAATTTGTGTGTTAACGCAATACACACTTTGAATGCATTTGCAAGTTGGTATGTTTTCCAGCTGAGCTGAGGAGTTCATCAATTCAAATAGTAGCACTTTGAGTGGCTGGCTTATGCGAGAGTCTTAAAAACACTTCTTCAGCAACTAAAACCTTAATTGAACTACTTCCATAATAATATATTAATTTGTAGTTACTTGTGAGGCACATATCTAGGAGCTGAGCTGCTCCTGCTAAATTGCTTGCCTTGAGCACCTCCGATCTGGTGTACTCTTCTGGATTTTATTGCCAAAACATTTTTAAACCAAGATGTGTTTTATCTAATTCCATTAACTATCTTTTTTAACGACGTGGTTTAAAAACTCACAGTGCCAAAGATTTGGAGAGTTTTTTTCACATTAGCTGCACAACAAAAGCCCAAACCAGGTGGTATGCACAGTGGGAAAACTCCAGCAAGGCAGCATTTGCTTAGTTTAGGATGGCTGTGACAGTTCTTTCACAAGTCATCCCTGAGGCTGACTGTATCAAGTGTGAGGCTGGGGCGTTGCATGAGTCACTTCTGCTTGGCTGATGGATGTTCCCTTAGGGACTGCAGTCAGCCAAGAGAAAAAACAGTTCGGTTTTAAATAGCACTGTGGCTAAAGCTGATGCAAACATGCTCTGAGGATAATGGAGCCATAATCAGTTCCTTGATGTACCCTCATTTTTTCTGTATTCTGCAGCCAGTCCTGACAGTAATCTCTTCTCTAGGGGAAAGGATGAGGTATGCAATTTTGTTATATCCTCAATATAGGATAACCCAGATTCAAACTGTAGGCAAAAACTCTGTGGTTCTAGCTCTCTTAGTAAAATTTTGAATCTCAAGCAGTACTTCAGAGATGCTATTTTTTTCTTCTATTGCCTTCTCCATCAGCAGTCAAGAGATCTTGTTGCTCTTTCCTTTATTGCTGCTAGAACTATTTTAAATGTTATCAGAGTAGTAAGGTACATAGCCGTTTTCTTAAGAAGTGATTGCTTTGATGGGGATATAGAAAAGATAGAAAATCTGAGATGCCGTTAATGACGAGGTGGGGCTCTGTCTATTGTAGAGCTGTACCAACATGACCAGTGCTTATAATGTCTTTCAGTCTCCTTTTTATAAACTGCTGTATCTGTTGTACTTCCTTGGTATTGAGCTGTAACTCTCAATAAAGGTGTCTAAAAGACAGTAATAAAATGCATCAGTTTTGCCATTATTGTAGGGCATTTAGTGGATCCTTTCCCACTGAAGTTAGTTTTGATAACTTACATGGTACTTTGGAGTATTTTAGTGAGGAAATCACAAGGTGAAGATTGTCATGCAGTAGAGCTTCTCAAAAGAGTAACTTTGGACTCAATGCTGGATGTGTTTTATGCCTTTTTAATTCTAAGAAATATTAGTATTTTTTAGTTTTTAATGCTGAAGGTTTTGCAGTTTTATTTAGTAGATCTGTATTTTACTGTTAGTAAACATACATGGAGAATTATTTCCACAGCAGTAGAATATCTCTAATGCCATTTTTAGCTATTAATAATTAAGAATTTTTTTTCAACTGTTGAAAACCTGATTGCCCTGAATTGTATATCCTGTTCCGCAACGGACTTTAGTATCAGTTAATGATCACAGTGCCCTTGATAACTTGACTCACTGTATGAACTTAGTTCACTGCGGAGTCTCCTCTCTTCAGATGACCACTATTGCTTTTTCTGCATTGGCCAATTGTTTGTCCAGGAAGAGACTCCAGCAAATTCTGACTCTAACTGACAGTGGGGTTAACTATTGCCAGCTGAGAAAGAGAGCCCAGCTCAAACCTGGCCTGCGGCCCTTGTTAAACATGCAGTGATACTACAGCAACTGGTCTGCCCAGGTCAGTAATAGACAGATTTTCCACCATGAGAACCAGTATTTAGCCATACGTACAATAGCAGAGCATGGATGATCATAGCCATAGGGCCTCCCTCCTCCCAGTAAAACTTAAAGAAATCTTGAGACAAATCCCACTGTGATCTGTTAAGACTCTCATGTTCTCAACTGTCTGTTCTTTCCTTTTGCTGATGATTATCAAGACGAAGAGAATGCAATGTGTGCCTACCCTCATGTGTCGGCACAAAGTGTAGTGGTGTTGATTACACTGCTAAGAAGATGGGTTTGAGCCAATGCACCATACTCAGAGCTGGGGAGGATAAGAGCACATCTTCCATTCTGCTTCAGTTATTCTGCCATCATGAAAGAGATCGCCATCAGAAAGATGGGGTATAACAAATAGAGCTATAATGTAATGTACTACTTCGTAGTAGTTCCTAAAACTTGGCTGCCAAGGATGGTGCAAGACTGCTTGTGCAGTGTTAGTAAGAGAAATTTATGTATGAACATATGATGTAAACTAGGCCTGCTATGGAACAAGAACTCTTTAGTGTAGAATGTTTATCTTGCATGAATCAAGCTTTAATGTACTTACTTAACACTATTCTTGTTTTCACTTGTGGGCAAAACTCCCCACCAATGTTTTATTCTGCCTCGCAGCAGTTAAAAATGTGAGAAATGTCTAAATGATATAGTTAAAAAAATTTAGTGCTTGTGAAATTGCCTTTTTTGTCATATGATAAACTATGGGAGCTTGTTAGAAGGATCACATTAATCGATAGTATGAAACAGGTCTGATCCCTTCCTATAGACATTAGCTTTAACAAAGCTGTCTTTGATACCTCATCTCAGGTGTTTTCAGCTTAAATTCAGAAGCCTTACATGCAAGGCCTCTTAAGGTATGGGGAGTATCTCCTGCTCCTCCATTCTGCTTCTCTGTCTCAGTGGTGTCTGAAAAAAATGCTGCTCACCTACGGTTACATTGATGCTCATGGGAACTGCAGGTACCTCATTTCTGGAAATGAAACTGTGATGCTTTTTCACCCTTAGGGAACTATATTCCTTGCCATGGGATAACATAGAGGGCGGAAGGTTTTGTGATCCTTGGACAGAAGACTATGTAGAATAATAGAAAGAAAAGAACTGGGGAAAAAAAGTGCTGAAAGCATCTGGGAGGTTTCTTGTGCACACTGGACAATGTATTCTGTACTCGCATTGTGTGACTAAGTTTACTGTTACCGAGGCCTATAATGAGCCAAATAAAACAGCAGGGAAGCCTCCTCAGTGTTTCTTGCCTCCATTTCTTACTAACATTTTCACATTCACTCACTCCCTCTCCTAATGGGAGCTGGGGGAAAAGTGCCGAGTACAGCACTAATGACATGAAGAAAAACACTGAAGGAAGCAGCAGGGAGGCCAACTTTTGAACCCCTCACCCTCCCTTGCCCAGGAAAATTTCAGTGACCTCCTGACACCTCCCATGGGAAACTTTAAATTGACTAGAGTATTTGCCAAGTAAATACAAAAAATGGCATTAAAATAGTATTGTTTCAGATTTAATCCTCCTGAAGTCAATGAAAATGAGTTAAGGTTCCTGCAGCAGCTATAATGCACTAACCTCATTCTAGGTGGCAGTGTATGTGGATATGACTCAGGATTGATTAAAAAACATTTACACACACTCAGAAGTACAATACTGCCATATCATTGTAATATTGCCACGTACACGAGCACCTAGAATGATGTTTGTGTATTAATGCTGCTGCTAGGAAACTGAAAATGGAAATGCCAAAAATTAAGTTACAGCTTGTTCCCGGATTATCCTTGCATTTTGGTTGAAACTACTATATTTCATGTTACACAACACTACCTACAGTAAAAACATTGTTAATTTGTGCTATGAAAACAAGAGGGGAAGGTATTTCAAGTTAGTTATATCCTGATTGTTAATTCTGCCATGTTTTTGCTGGGGTAAGTTACTCAAGAGTTATTGCTGGGACTCCTGGAAAATATTCTGGCTTGATTATTTGACATCTGCCGATTTTTATTCTGAAATGTGATAGTCAGGAATGGAGGAATATTAAAGTACATTGCATCTCAAGCATCCCCATACCATTTGTCCCCACACCCAGAGAATGCCCCTACTACCCAGCAACACTTACTGGTCATTACTAACTCTGATCCTGCAGGGTACGGATATTTCAGGAGACAGGTCACTAAGCTGGAGATCTGTGGTTTAGTTCTGGGAATTGTCCCTTTGCTCCCTCCCAGCAAATTATTTAAATTTATCCTGCAGAGATAACTGTATCTATGCCAGTAATTCTCTGCCCTAATTTGTCTTGCCTCCTCTTTCCAGTCTTTTTTCATTATTAGTTGCAAATTCTTCGATGTATGAGGTAACTCTGCCTTCATTCTCCCCATCGCCATCATATAGAAAAGGAAGATCATAATAAACACCATAAATAAGAATGTTTCCAGAATGCAATACCAGAGAAATGTTCACTAGTATGAATACAGGAAAACACCTAGAATGGACCGTCTGCTGACAACTGTTTTGACCACAGCTGCCTTAGCTACATTTAAGGACTGTTATACAGCTTAAAAACACACCCCTTTTTTAGCACAGGTGTGACCTGAGAGAAGAGTGGTGGTCAAACTGCATTAGCAGTTTGCAGTGATGCTTGCGAACAGGTTTTTGGCACACTTACCCATTGTCAGTGCCCTGGTCACAGCCACATGCAGAGAGTTGCTGTTTGCATTTTCTGGGACATGTGGGAAAACATTACTTGAAAATGAGTTTGGCTGTAGCTCATATAAAGTGTGTATTTAAGAGGTATTTAAGGGCTGATTCTTAGCTAAAGGGATGGAATCCAGCTGCCTGTTTTCTTTGGCCCTGGGAGTCAGTTTGATACAATTTACATTTTCAGAGCCGGCTTCACAAAGAAAGAGCTAGAAGGTTAGTTTGGAGGCATTTTTTTTTGTGCCTGTTTTTGAGTAAATATTTTACAGCCCAAATTCCTAGTTCCACAAAATCAGCAACTCCAGGCTGTGGGACAAGCTAAGCAAGCTGGAATTTATTGCTAGTAATGATCTATGAGATAAGATTTTCAACTAAGCCAGTGCAGAAAGGTCTCTTGCCAGATGTGTGGGAGTGAAAGTGACACAAATCTACAAAAAACCACCCCCAACTTTGGCAGTCCCAGAGTCATTATACAGCCTTGTAGCGCTAGCGGCCTCAGAGAGCTCATTTCACATCTCAATGTCTTCATCAATTTAAAAGCCAAGTTGCAAGCTTTGTAATAGAAATCCAAAGTAGTGTCATGAATACTCCATAAATTTATCTCCCTTAATCTTATTTTGAACAAGGAAAGATTTAGGGTTTTTTTCTACATTCCTGTTTGTAAAGAACTGTGGTAGCAGAATGATACCTGCAAAAAATCACTGGGGAACTTGTCCCTTTTTTCCCTTACTTTCATCCCAATGTAATTCAAAACTTGCTTTCAGAATCAAGGTACAGCCTTGTTTTTTGCTTCCAAGATGTCACAGGCAAAAATAACGGTACATGGATGGTGCGCTGATCACATCCAAACCTCTGCCTACATCCTATCATAAGTGTACCAGAAATTGTAGGTAACTGGAGCTGTAAAGGCACTTCTCTACCTTTCAGACAACACAAGAAGTATTTGTGCTAATGGGAATGCAGCTTTCCTTGTAGTTGAGGATGCATTCCAAAAAAAAGAATCCTTCAGTCAAATAAAATGCTTTACCTTGGTATAAAGATACTACTTTGACTGGTTTGGGATGGAAATGCTAGTGCACTTTAAGTGCTGTAACACATTTTGTTATGTCCTACTATACAAACTCTTACAAAACCTCATCACTTCTGTATGTTTGATACCACAGCAGAACTGTGTAAGTGTGGCAAAGATGTTTGAAAAGTAAACATGCTGATAATTCTACTTGTCTGTCAGATAGTTCTGCCCAGCAGACAGTTTTAGTAGGAAAATGCTATTTTAAGGTAATAAATCTCTCTGAAAATAATGAGCTGAGCACACTTTTAAGAACTCACATAACAACTCTTTCTTGTTCATTTTTTTTGCAAACTATCAGACTGTTGCAGCACTCAAAATTCTAAAATGGATCAGTTGAGAATTTAAACAAGTTCGCAAAATATCCTTGTAGATTTTGCTCTTAAAAACAGATGATTTTCCTGTAGAAAGATGTCATATGTTTATCCTGGAACATGTTACCAGTTCCTTCTCCTAAGTCTCAGAGTGTGGCACAGCCACATTCAGAATCCATTGTGGGGGCAAAAAACAAACCGACTCTCACTACAGAGAAGATCAAACTGAAGGGAATATGGTGGTTTTCAACAGATTTCCTGCTTTGGATAGTAGGAGGAACTGTAGAACTCACCATAAAACACACTCAAACCACAGTACAGACATACCATTGCTGTTGTCATACAATTCTCACACTTTAATGACCACAAAAGCAGAAGTGGTTTTTAAGAGTTGCTCCTCTGTAAATGTACTCTCTGTAATTGCTCTTGGAATAAGGCACCTGGAAACAGATGTTTGTTAAAAAACCCACAGAAATTTCATTATGTTGTGCAGTTGGCCAAAAGAAAAATAACATCCCTTAAATCCCCTGTCGTAGAGCCTGTGCTTCTAGGAATAGAAAATAAACCAAAACCAGAATCTAGGAATAGTAGACATGAATGATGGATAGTCTTCTCCAAGTGCCCACAACCTCCCTCCCTTTGCACAGTCCAAGTGCAAGAGTGCCTCTGAATCTCCTTTGCAGTTCCACCCCCTCTTAATTTTGTATGTGTTTTGTTCAGATACTGTACATGCCAAGGATCCAGTCAGCAGGCATTCAGCTTCCTTCAGATACTCTGGTAATGAGGTGTGGTAATGAAGACTAAGAAAACTTTTATCAATATTGAATAGCCTTTATGATACTATGTTTTCACTTATTTAAGATGAAAAATAATTGTTTGCGCCTCACAAATCATCTCATCTGTTTGGGTTTTGAAAGCTCCAAACATTTGTCACAACATTCCTCAAAGATAAAACTGGAGTTTAGTCACTCCAGCCCACTGTTGCTTAAAGTGGTTGGTAACAGCTCTGCCTGATCTCAGTCTAGAGTCAGTAATGATAGCATTAAACTTAAACATTTATATGATTATTGGTTTACTGTTAATTTAAAACAGCTTTACCCTGTGACTTTTATGTAGCCTTTGCAAGTGTGGAAAATATTAATAGGTTCTTAATAGTTTAAA
This sequence comes from Tapera naevia, assembly GCA_033556795.1. Taxonomy (NCBI): domain Eukaryota; kingdom Metazoa; phylum Chordata; class Aves; order Cuculiformes; family Neomorphidae; genus Tapera; species Tapera naevia. The sequence continues at coordinate 5,452,952 of JAUMJJ010000172.1, read as the reverse complement.
TTCACTACCAATATAGTGAACTATTAAAACATCATGTAAGTATTCCAAAAGTCAAGGGCAGTCAATAATTCTAGAACTACCTCCTGAATCACTTATGAATATTTGGGAAACCAGATCTAAATAGGATTGAGAGATACCTCAAAAAGGATTGAACAGAGAATCTGGTATGCTCTGTCCCCACAGGAATCTCCCTTGTGGGCACAGCACAAATTCTAGAAAGGCAAAGGTGCATTAGGACCTAGTTTGCAGCCTCACAGGTGAGGTCTGTGGCTTATCAGCTGCATGAAAGGAAGGGAAAAAAAGATAATTTGATTTTAGAATAAACTTATTAAGCAATGGATTCTTACCCGTCTGTATCTCTTCCAAAATCTTCACAGCTGTTCCATCACCTTTGATTTCTTTAGATAAAAATTTCCCTTTGCTTTTTCTCTACCCTTGTCTGTAGCAAGGGCAATTTCAAGCTTGCTGGCTAATGAGATGTAGGCACAATGTTCCCACCAGTGTAATGATCATATAAGTCAAGTTCTTGACCATCTATGCATCCTAATAACTTACTGTATGCCTACAAGGTGCAGCAGTGGATACTGCAGTTGGCTATGTAGATCATAAGCACCTGTAAGTCCAGTGTTTTTCTGTGCCTAGCCTAGGAGAAATGTCTTAAGGTTACAAAGAGCTCACTTGAACACTGAGAATTTGTGACATATTTATTCTTAATTGCACCACCATTTTTTTTTAAATATTCTCTCATTGTGACACAAAATCATCAATATGTCCAAAGGCACAATCCCAGCTTCACTTTGTCAGACAGAGCTCGTTCACCACATTAATATGCAAATGAGACTCTCCTCAAGGAAATAGGAAACTAGAAAGTAATCGAAAGTCAAATGTCATCTTTGTCTTGTTGGGTTTGAGATGCAGCCAGGCAACTTTTTGTCTATACTGCAAGCTAGATGCCTAAAATACAGAATAAAGATCTAAAAGGAGAAGCCAAAATGTGCTAAGAGCACAACAACCCATTTCTTCTGCCTCCTCACAAATACAAGAATAGCAGACATCCTTCTGGCAGGATGCAGAAGCCTTAGAAGTACATTTGTATTGCAGTCATTGATCTAGTTACTACTAGTTCACAACACAGAGAGTGCAGCAGGGGTAGCACAAAACTCAGTTTGCCAGCAAACTGACTGGATCAATAACAACCATGCTGGGTTCCATGTTGCCAGAATCCTGCTAAGAGTAATTGAGCCAGGCAATTTAAAGCTAGCACTAACTGCAGCACAGGAATCTTGTGAAAAAAAAGAAAACCAAACCCACCAAACTCAGGACCAAACCACAATCCCTTTAACCCCCAAAAAAACAAAACCACAAAAAAAAACCCCAACTCTTTAATGAAAGGGAACAAAGTCATCGACGAACATCCTTGCTCATTTCTGCCAGAGACTGAAGGAAGCTGGCCATGCTTCACTATGTGCTATACATGCCAATATAAAGCCAGCAGTATCAGCATGGCCATCAGAGGTAAACTCTCACTAAATCGATGTCAGTGGGAGTTTTGCATGGCCTTTGAAAGGAAATCACCACTGTATCTCCAGGGGTCATTGTACAAAGAAATAAGATTAACCTTTTTGGTCTATGCTCAAGATCTATATTGCATGAGAAAGATGGGTTAATGTAGACACTAGAAAATGGGAAATACCATTCTTCCTTACAAAAAAAATAGCTATAAAAATAGTTTAATACAAAGAAATATATCTTAAAAGAAAACCATGCTTATTCTCCTGAGTAGAAATAATCCCAATGTTAAAATTAATCCCTGAACCTACAAATAATAATAAAACCCAAACAGACTATGAATGCCACAAGACACTACCTTCTGTTATATTTTCTTTCTTATAGAACCTATCATCTCTTGTCCTATGATTGTTATTACTTTTGAGCCTTTCTTGTCATCACAGGATTTTAAGAATGGAACTCACAAATAAATTAAATATACATTCATATGTTTCTTCTCCCAGCCCAGGGTTTCTCTACTTGGCATTCAGTTGCTCAGTTTTACAGTCTAAATATATAGAGTGCTAAAATGACTTCTTCAGGCATGCAGGTTATCCTGCTGTCAGGGTCACAAGCTTTAGGAACCATTCTGTAGTATTAGAAGGGAGATTGGTCCCGGTTTTGCTTTCCAGTGCACTAGTGTACTTTAGTGCATTTAATGTTTTTGCTCTTGAGAGCATTAGTTTACCAATGTCTGTATGTTTCAAAAGAATTGCATGCTCACAAGTAGAATCTTATTCTGAAATATCTCTTACTACTTCTTAGTTAAATTTCCTAAGGAACTAGTTGTAAATGCTTATAGCATGCATCTGTCAGTCTCTCTTCCCAATTATTTATAGTTCACTGGGAAAATCTGACAGAATATTTGTAAGGGTATTAAGATTCTTTAGGTTTTATGGAAAGCAGTTGTCATATCTAGAAAAGACCTAAAATGTAATGTCCCCTGCAGAAAAGGGTGCAGCAAAGGTCAAATTATCTCTTCTTTTTAGCCTGCTGACATCAATTAGCCAGTGTTGCCCAAAACCAGGCACAGTATACACTGCCTTGCATCCTAAAGACAGAGGAAAAAATAAGGATACTTGGAAATGTGACAGAAAGAGGAATTATCGCAGTAGGGTTTAGGGAGGGACAGAAAGTATAGTTGTTTTGGCAGAGACAGATGAAGACATGGGGAAGTCTGTATGCTGATTGGCCCACAGAAGAGAAAGAAGTCATCGGTTAAAGGGAAGTAGGCGCACAGAGTTCATGGTGGGTGTATTACAGCAAGGATGCTGGACACAGAACACATATACAAAAACAAAGAAACCAAGCATTAACAGTTTTTATACTGACACTTTGCCTTTTGTTCTGCTTATCGCCCTTTGCTTCTTCCTTTAGTGAATGGCTCTGAGATGAAGAGAAACAACATATGCTGGAGGAAAAGAAAGGCTGCACCTGAAAACAAACTTCGGAAGTACAATTTATTACACAAAAATGTGTAAAAGATGTTTTCACAGATATGAACAAATATTAACAGCCATTATATTTGTAGAAATCTAGAGATTTGAGTAGCTGCAGGGCCTCTTCACTCAAATCTGTGGGTTTTAATGGTTCTCTGCCCTTTGCAATCTCTCGTTTGCATCAACTACTTAGTAAAAATTTTGCAAGGAGCTAATGAACTGTACATAACTGTATATGAACTGTATGGAACGGTTTCAAAAAGGGAGGCCTCCCTGTGTAAAAATGTGCAAAGTACAGTTCCCTGCTTGTGACTGGCAGTAAGAATGAATAAATGCTTCAATGTAATAGCAATTCTGTTCCTTTTAGTCCTGGCATCAGTCTGTTCCAGCCACTCTGAGTCCAACACTTTGTCCATAAGAGGGCAGTGGCATACATCAGCATGCACACCCACAGTTTGTTAAATAGATCATATTTGTTTGAAAATTAACTACTGCTGCTGCTCAGGAAGTAACATATTTATCTGATACTCTTCAGAATGTTTACTGTTTTGGCTAGTATCCCAAAATATATTTAGTATTTTACAGACTTTACACAAAACATTATCAAATACCAGCCTTGGTAAAGGGCTGATCTTTTCATCCTACTTCCCTGAACTTTCATCTTGCTTCCCTGTTGCACCACCTGTATTATAAAATCCTCTACTGTTTTTAGAGATACTTCACATTCCTTAAGCAGCAAACTAAGTTTAGAAAACAATAATTGTGTTGCTTAGAAATGCTGGAAAGGCTGGCGAATTATTACAAGCAACCTTGACGAGATCTTCTGGAAAAACTATGGCCAAAGGGAAATCCAATTGTGAGATGAACTTTTGTTTAGATTCAACAAGTCCCGATTTTAAACGTACTGATTATCCTTCTTTCTGTAGTGGCAATATTCACATGTCAAGATAGAGGAATACTACGAGACACGATTCTTAAGTATCAGATGTTTATACTCTTCTATTTATGTTACGATACTCCCTGGAAAGCACAGACACAGACCAGAACCCCATCTGTACTGGTTTTCCTAAACTCCAGAATTCATGGGGGAGGAAATCTCGTTTCTTTATGTACTGCAGACGTTCAGCACTTTCAATATTTCTATTACTACTAGTAAATAAAAAGAAAATTAGAGATGTATTCAGTGTGAGCACATATTTGAAAATTTTAATAATAACCAGAATATCATTACAGTAGGAAACAACCAAGCTGGCAAATCTGGAGAGCAAGACAGAAAAGCCTGTCACGCTATCAACTTACACAAACCTACACAACCCAAGGGGAGGAAAAAAAAACCCCACAAAAGGCTTTTTATACACACACATAATTCAGTAAGAATGACAACAAACTTGAATAGCTCAAAACCTCACACAGCAAGGAGGTTTTCAGATTGCTTCCTTTTCAAGTTGCAGCAGGCAAGATCTTTAACTTGAACTTACAGAACTTGGGCATTTCTCCAGATTTGTTTCACCCTCCATAGAAAAGGTGCCTCATCCAATTCCAAATTTAAGCTCCTTTTTGCTGATTTCTTTCAGGATTTATATGTACCTTATGGTTTACTTCATCCTTCATTCCAGCAGAAGTATTTCACAAGAACAGGCTCCAAAGCAAGACCGTCATCACCTGAACATAAGTGGGGGGACTTGTGTGTAGCAAAAGAAATGCCTATTTTGGGCAGTTTCTGACCTCATTTGATTATTTAACTGAGCAACACTAACAAATAACTTTGCCATCCTGAGAGAGGGACCCACACCAGAGATGAACACTTTGAGCTGTTCAGTTTTGGGCCCCTCACTACAAGAAGGATATTGAGGTGGTGGAGCAAGTTCAGAGAAGGTCTGTGAATCTGGTGAAGGTGCTGGAGAACAAGCCTTATGAAGAGTAGCTGAGGGAAACAGAGAACCAGAAGGAGCAGGAGCTGATCTCTTCTCTCTGGTTACCAATGATAGGACCCAAGGGAATGGCAGGAAAATGGGCCAGGTGAGGTTTAGGTTGAATGTTAGGAAAAAGTTCTTCACCCAGAGGGTGGTGGTGCACTGGAACAGCTCCCCAGGGAAGCAGTCACAGTGCCAAGCCTGACAATATTCGGAAAGGATTTGGCCAGTGCACTCAGGACACATGGGATGAATTTCGAGGTTGTCCTGTGCAGGGACAAGAGTTGGATTTGATGATCCTTCGGGTCCCTTCCAACTCAGGTCATTCTGTGATTTTGTGAACTGGGGTTGTTCAGCCTGGAGAAAAGGAGGCTGAGGGGAGACTTCATCACTGCCTACAACTGCCTGGAAGGACACTGTAGCAAGGTGGATATCCATCTCTTCTCCCAGCTGCCAGGCAAAAGGAAATGGCCTCGAGCTGTGGCAGGGGAGGGTTCAGATTGGACATCAGGCAATATTTCTTTACTGAAAGAGCGGTGAAGCACAGACTGTCCAGGGCGGTGGTGGAGCCACCATCCCTGGTGGTTTAAGAGACGGGTAGACAAGGTGCTCAGGGATCTGGTAGTGGTGGGGTATGGTTGGACTCGATGATCTCAAACCTCTTTTCCAACCAAGTGGGGGCAGCCGGGGGCGCTGAGGAGGTCGGGGCGGTCCCCGCGGCCCCGCCCCGTGTCCCGCCCCCCCGCGAGGGGCGGATCTGCCCCGCGTGGGGGGGCGGGACACGGGGCGTGGCCGCGGGGGCCACCGCGTCAGCCCCTGCGCGGCGGGGAGAGGACGGGAGGCTCGGCTTTGCCGCCGCGGTGGGAGAGGCACCGGTGGGGCCGGGGCGGTGGCGGCTCCTGCTCCTCCTCGCGGGAACAAAGCGGGGGCGGCGCAGCCCCTCCGGCCCGCGGCGGCGCCGCACGGTGAGAGCCGGGGGAGAGGGGCTGGGAGGGGGCGGGTCCCCGGGTACGCTGGGCTGGGCTGGGCTGGGCACAGCTCGGCTGAGCGCTGCACAGTTCGGCTCGGCTGGCCTCGGCACAGCTCAGGTCAGCTCGGCTTGGCTTGACTCGACTCAGCTTAGCTCAGTACAGTTCAGCTTGGCTTGGCTCGACTCGGCTCGACTCAGCTCGGCTGGCCTCGGCACAACTCAGGTCGATTCGGCTCGGCTGGGCTCGGCTCATCTCAGTACAGTTCGGCTCGGCTGGGCTTGGCTCGGCTCAGTACAGTTCTGCTGGGCTGGACTCGGTACAACTCAGCTCGGCTGGCCTCAGCAGGGCTCGGTTCGGCTTGGCTCGGTTCGGCTCGGCTCGGTTCGGCTCGGCTCATTTGGGCTCTTCACAGCTCAGCTTGCCTGGGCTGGGCTCGGCTCGTTACAGGTCAGCTTGATTCGGTTTTGCTCGGCTCGGCTCAGCTCGGCTCAGTTCAGCTCGGCAGGCCCGACCTCCTTCCCGTTCCCCTGCCGGGGCGGGGTACTATCCCCATCCCCCAGTCGCCCCCCCCCCCCCCCCCCCCCCCCCCCCCCCGCGGGAAGCGCCTCTCAGGGTGCCGTTCCCTCTTCCCTCCTGCCCGGCTCTTAAAGGCGATGAGCGGGGACCCATAAATGAATGAAGGAGGCAGATCTTAGGCTTCGCTCGGATCTTGGCTTGAGTACCCCCACGCGGGGTGGGACCAGGATGCGCATCCCGGTCCCACCCCGCGGGGGTTGCCGAGGATGGAGCTTTGCCCCAGAGCGCCTCGTGTTGTCCTAAGGTTGTGGCAGCGGCGCTTCCTGCTGCAAATCCTTTCCCGATAGTTTGTTTTGGAGCGCTTCTTAAAGGCAGCACTGCGGTGAAACCCTCTTGTGAGTGGTGAGCTGGAAACCCTGTCAGCTAAAGGGCTGGTTTCAAGGCTCACTGCGATTATTTTTCGTAGAAATGTAGTCTGCTGTTGGCTTAGTCCTTGGCGTAAGTGTAATTCCCTGTTGGTGTGCGCTCTGTTTCTTTGGACCCACTTGTGTAGAATCGCAGAACCCCTTGGTTGGAAAAGACCTTTGAGATCATAGAGTCCAACCATACCTGTCCACTACGCTGTCTTCTGGTTGTGGAGAAAGCTGATTTCAGATAAACGTTAAGTGTTTCAAGAAATGTGAAAATGAAGGTTGTTTTTTTTTTGTAATGCTGTACTGGGGATAACTCTTCATTCTTGACAAAACAGAACCACTCAAGACTAAAATCTATGGGGGCTTGAATTTAAAAACCTTAATTGTTAGCATTTGTTATAATATTTTGACTAAGTGTTTATATTAATGTAACTTGCTATTATGATTTATTGCTATTTTGATGTTTCATTTATTGAAAATATCTTCTGAATTTCAGAGCATGGTCAGAAGAGGAATGGATGTAACATGATACCCTTCAAGTGCTCAAAACACTCAAATTCTGCAAAGATTTATTTCTTGGTTAAGTAATACAAAGAAAATGGATGAATCAGCTTTGCTGGATCTGTTGGAGTGTCCTGTTTGCCTTGAACGCCTTGATGCTTCTGCAAAAGTCTTGCCTTGCCAGCACACTTTTTGTAAACGCTGTCTGCTGGGCATTGTGAGCTCTCGAAATGAACTTCGATGCCCAGAGTGCAGGACCTTAGTTGACTGCAGCGTTGACGAACTTCCCAGTAATATTTTACTTGTTAGACTACTGGATGGCATCAAACAGAGGCCTCGAAAACCCAGCGTTGGTGGTGGGACGGGTAGCACAAATGCTCTAAGGGTCCCCATTAACACTGTAGCTAATTGCGGATCAAAGGACCTGCAGAGCTCTCAAGTTGGACAGCAGCAAAGGGTGCAAGCATGCAGCCCTCCTGTTAGGGTAAGTATCATGTGGTGACAGTATTTTGTGGCAATCATATCTTTTCTTGCACAGTTTCCAAACATTTGATGGATGCTGCTTCAGGATAAGGGCAGTCAGTAAATACGGCAAAACAATAGTTTTGAGGACTTTTGTAGATTTCTAGCAAAACACTTTAGTGTTCTTATCAGGATTGGTTTACTATTATGTAACTGCCATTAATAATATGTCCTTATTAAAATGCTCAGTTTTTGAGGTAATGAGAAGGAAAGCATCTCAATACCTTAATTGCTGTATTAAAAGGAAGTCAAATAGAACAAGATGATTATGTGGAGAACTTAGGTAGTTCTTAAGGATAAACATCTTCTGAAGAACACTTGAAATGGTTCTTGGCTTATCAGCTTGGCTTATTGAGATGAGAGATTTTATTTTGACTCTTGCATGTTCTGTAGTGATTCTGACTATCAATGCATTTCCTTTGCATTGGACTTCATGGATGCCAAATGTGAGCAGGGAAGGTCTTGTTGAAGTCAGTGAAGGCTTTGCCCTTGGCTTTTGAGGAGCTACATTTTAGTTCTGTGCCTTTAAAAAAATCTTTGAATTACTGTGGTCTGGTAAGTTATTTGTACTCTCAGTCCTCACCCCTTCTTTTATTAGTTTTTCCTCAAAGTTTTTTCTGAGTTATTTGGAAAATCTGTGCAATGTGATGGGAAGACATTGCCTTCTGTCTGTACTCATGTTCCTTCCTAGGATCTATGGAACCTGTAGACTCTGTCGTACCTTATAATCAAGACTCTGTAGCCTCATTTATGATTATGCGTTCTAGAACCTGTATTGGGAAATATAGTTTTATGAGATCACTGACCTTGCTCTGTTTTATCTAATGACACGGCAGAACAGCTTCTCTGAAAGGTCTTGCTGCCTGCTTTGTGATGCTTGCGTAGCCAGAGTTTCTGTGTTTAGAGTTTCTGGGTGGTTTAGGTGGTTTCTCTCTTGTGAAGTTTATTTTATTTCTCAGAAATGTCTTAAGTAGTTCCAAGGAGAGGGCTTCAACTTGTATATGGCAGGACTAGTCTTTATTCTAAAGTATAGCTGAATGACTTAGTTTACATAACCAGTGAAGGAAGTCTTGCACTGATTTGTCCTCAGTTGTACTTACATGATTGGAATCTTTTCAGAACATCTTAGATACATCTCAAGTTTGCATGAGGACTTAAAATACAGTTGTTCTTCCATTATGTAGTATTATATTATAGTCTCTGCTTGGTAGAGACTCTCATTAGGGTCTTTATTTTAGTATATAAAAATAATAATTATCATTACACTTTCTGTAAATGAGTTTTGTTCCGCGTATAGGTTAATTGGTAAGCGAGAAGAGATGCTGTGGCGTTTTTCATTGAGAAGGTAAGCCTTAGAAAGTACTGTAAAGAAACTTCAGCAGTACCAAAACAGTTTGGTCTTCTCCAGAACATTAGGGTGTTTACCACATTGCTGTGCATTTGCAAAAGCTCTTCAATTTAAAACAAATCAAAATACCCATATAACTTCTTCATATATTTTCATTTTGACCTTTGTAAATAACTGTATTTTCAGAGACTATTTCTCCTCCGAAAAGGCTTCTGGTGCAGCAGTGTGCTGCATATGTGAATGGCTGCACTTTAGTTTCTCAAAGCCTTAGTAGAAAAAATAAAACTGAATATGGAATATTCTCTCTCTTTTTTTTTTACTGTTCTATAATATCCTGTTGTGCACAATTTGCATTTCCAGATGTTGTACAGAGTAGGAAGTGATAACATGTGGAATGTTGCTTCAGTTTATTAGTTATGCCATTAAAATTTTGCTTGTGCAATTAACTGATACTCAGTGTATATTAGCGATAGAACTCAACATTTTGCAATAAGTCTGAATACATCTTTTTTTCTGGGGTTTCACAGATATTGATGTGGATTCTTTCCTTTCCTTTGGGAGACAGGGGAGATGATCTTATCTTTTGTCTGCTTTGTCCAAAGCCTTTTCGTGTAGGAAGATAATAGTTTTAAGAACATGAGCCAACTCTAAGGGATAAGAAGGCGGAGAGAAGAACTTTTCATTTTTCTGGATGAAGAGTGTTTTTTAAAAAAAGTCCAGAAAACAAAATGCCAATTTAATGGACAATGTTGAAGTGAATGCCTTACTTGTTTTGCTGACTATAACAGAAAGATGGCTGGAAATACAGTTCCTCTCTGGCAGCTGAAGAGGAAAATCTGTTTCTAGATGAGTGGCAGAGTCAGATTTCCTAAACTAATTTTGCTGAAGGGCAACTGGTAAATGAAAATTGCTGTTACGTTAAATGAAGTGAACATGGATGAAGGCTGTCAAGTCATAAACATTCTACTTATATGCTGAAGTAATACTAAGCTCATAAATGCCCTTTCAGAGGATGCCATAATTTTCAGAAAAGGTTAATATAGCACCTACTGCAGTGTGATTTCCTGAACTGTATCAATGACTATGGAGCTGTTGGCGCTGTTACTGCACAGTACCTATGTATATTGCATTCTCTGTATGTATGTGATGACACATGGCAATAAACAAACACATGGTTTCCTTGAGTCTTAAAATTAATGAAGCTGGGTGGGTGGTAGGGATTAACGAATCTTGTGCCTTGTATCTCCCCCACAGCACTAGCCCTGTAACCTCCATAATCTTTCAGTGTTGTAACAACTGCAGTTTCTCCCTGAGTTCTAACCTCCTTCTCTTAGCTGCTGTTCTGATGCATAAAGCCTTCTGCGCCTTTCCCTGGGTACTGGTTGGATAAAGGCAGCATGCTGCTTGTATCTGATGGAAAACTGTTCGCTGACTGCCTAGCTCTTCTGTTCTGAGCAACCAGCTTACCTGAGAGAACACATAATAGTTATGCTCATGATGCAGCTTCTTCTTTGGTATTGATTCTAACTAATGTAATACTCTAATTTTTAAGTGAAAGCCTTCAGCTGGGTTGACAGCTTGGAAGAGCTTTAATGAACTTCAGTCTGCTGTCAAATCTGCTTCGAACTGGTCATCAGGAGCAAGTGACTTGAGGGCTGTTGAGTGACTGAATGACCCCATGAGCCTTATTTCCTTCAAAAGAACATATGAAAATTTTAGAGTGCTTACTTTCAAATTTATGTCCATATTATTAATCTTAACTTTTCTTTTCCCTTGGATTTGTATGTGCCTAAGACATACTAGTTCTCCTGGCTAGTGTTTTTATAGTCTGAGATTCTGAAGTTAGGGCTGTCTTCTCAACAGAATCTGGACCAAAGTTGTCTAGCTAGTCTGAAATCTCATAATTGTTGAAAATATTTTTTAATAAGGTTTTCAGCTGTTCTCTGGACCAAGTGTAGGCAGGAAGAGATAAGCGAAGTATTCAGATGTTTTTCCCCTTTCAAAAGAAAAGCATGAATAGCTCAAAAGCTGGCCATGCCTGATAGAGTGGATGCTTATGCTGAATAAGTATTGATGGTGTAATTTGAGTATATTATACTGTATGCCAGTGGAAAACCTTATCAAGAAATGTTACAGTGCAGACAACTGCCAAGTCCTAAAGCTCTTCCCTTTTTTCTTTTTTCTTTTTTTCTGGAAGGCTAGTAGGGACCTCTGTTAATATCACTTTTGGTGAAGTCTTGAAATGACGGAGTAAAGGAACATTACAGGCTACTAGAAGGTGCTTGTTTAGGTGTTAAAGGGGGCTTTCTGCCTTCACCAATAAATTCTTACTTTGTGCATTCCTAAACTTTTCTAACCTTTGAATAGGAAAGAAATGCTCACAAACAGAAGATTGTTCTGTGAGTTGCTGCTAATGCTCGGTTGTGTTGCATTGTAGTGTAAACCCACACATCCGTTCTCATGCTTGTGTAACGCAGGAACATGCTTGTGTAACAAAGGAAAGCAACCGTAAAATTTTAAATTCCCACATCCATACTACCACAGCAGTGGTGATTTGTGATCCAATAGGCATGCCTGGGAACTGCTGAAGCAGCTTTAATGACAAAAAGGAAAAAAATGGAGCCAGGTTCTCTTCCATGGCTGAACTCTGTGTACAACCTGGGGTAGTGGGGCAACAGGACACCTTCTAATCTGTGAGGACTTCAGCAGGTCGGACTTCTCTATCTGTTAGACTTGATGCATGATGTTAGCAGTCAATTTTCTTTTATCCAAAACATCTGGGAGAAAAGAGCTCAGGATGGCAGCTCACATAGTTTGGTTATTTAGCAGGATTCAGAAGCCTAATAGGAGCTGGAACAAGTGCCGCTGTTGTAGCTGTGACACTTGCTGGCCTACTGAGATCCTAGCAGAACTTAGTTGTCTTACAAAACTTCTTAATTATTAGAAAACAGTAATGGGACTTAAAATGTGTGTTCAAAGATCAGTAACTTTATTAAAGGATTGAAAAGAGACAGGGAGATTGCCAAGCATAGCAACAGATGTAGTTTGTATCAGATGTTTAAATTGTATCTGAACAAGTGTTAGCAGAATAAAACAATAAATAGAAATGTTCTATCAGTAAACATATGCTGGTCAAGTATTCTTAGAAGAGGCTCATGTTGCGATAATAGATCAGTTTTCCCCAAAATCCCGTACTTTACAAAAGTGGTTCTAGAAATATGCAAGAAAGTGGCTGATGCAGTTGTATCATGATTGGTATTTCTGACGGTAGGCTGGAGAGTCATTGCTTAATGATGCCTGATTTGTACAAGATCTACTTTTTTCCTTATTTAAGAAAAAGTGACAGAAGTGTATCTTATTGTTGTCTCTGTAGTTCTTAATTATGTGTTCCTGCATATATTTGATCCTATACAATGAAGGAGTGTTGAGGTGAAACTTTAACATGTGAAATATCTTAATCTGACAATGTGGAGACAGACACTTATTTGTGTTCCAGAGTGATTGTTAGAAAACGTTTGGGGAAGTCTCTCTAAATCGCATATGCGTGCTTTTGTTTCCTTTCATACTTTCTGAAGTACCAGATTTTACTTCTACATTTTCAATTGGTTGTACAATTTTAATTAGTTCTTTGTAACACTTTTGTATCCTATGTTAAGCTGGATAAAATTTAATGGCGATTATAAATATAAAAAAAAAATAGACTGTCTCTCATGATGTTAATGTGTTTCCTCTCTAAGATAATTAATTAAGTAAAGAGAAGGAGATTAAGCAAAAGGAGGAATTGTCTCAGTATCCAAAGGGATGAGGCTGGGATTGAGAGATTCTGGGCTCAGTTCCTGGCTCTGCCACAGACATCCTTTATAACCTTGCACAGAGTCATTCAAAGCTCTTTGTGCCTCTGTTTCCCATCTGCAGATAGGACTGATAGTACTTCCTTTGTTTGATTCACTATTTAAACTGTGTACTCTTTAGGGCAGAAATTGACTTTTTCTATTTGGGATGTATCTATAGGGTGTTTTACAATGGGTCCACAGTCTCACTTGAGGTCAGTAGATACCGATGTTCACTCTCTAAATCATTGACTTCCACATTACTGGAGAGCTGTTCAGAATCTATTTCCTGTGCCAAAGATGGTCTAGTACATTACGCTGTTAGAAGGATTTCTGTTTGTGTTTGGATGCTTGATAGTGAATCACATAAATACCTCAGTGATGAAAAGCCAGACATTTAAAAAAAACATTTGTGGGAATCGGTATTCGTTCTTCCGCTGCATCTGACTGGCATTGTTGTGTAGATTTGAGTGTGTTTTGAAGGGAATAAAAAGAGAATATATAATGTGAATGGTGCTAGTAGTACAGAAATATTTAATTCTGCATTTTGAACCTTGATAGCTATCTTTAACCTGCCAGCTAACATTAATCTGCTTGAAAAAATAGCCTACAAAACCAGTGTAATCCCTATATTTTTAAAATAATTAGGTTTTGAAGGAAGTTGATTTATGAACGAAAACCAAACCCACAGTATTTAAGTGTGATACTTATTTTGTTTTGGATAGCCTTTTTTTTGTGTGTATTAGTGGGATACTTTTGTATGATTGCTTTGTTTTCAGGTGGAAGAGGAGGCTGACGTGATTCCTCTTTATTTTCCAAGTGAATATTCCTCCATTTCTGTAGACTCGTTTAAACAGCCTACCTGAAAAAAAGGTGTCCTTTTTCTCCAGTGTAATTTCAGTTATAGGTTATTGCTTTACTTAAAAAAGCTTTGATCATTCTGAAAATTTAAACTTCTGCATGAAAAGTAAGTCTAAAGTCTTTTAATAGGCTCATGAAGGGGAACAGATTTTTTTTTAAAAGGAATAAAATTGTTTTTATTTTTCTATCATTATCACAGAAATGAAATGCCAATGAAATTGCTTTAAATAGGTGGTCCAGGCTCTGGTTAGAAAAGTCAATCAGTAGTGCTCTTGTTGTGTTTCTATATGCATAGTGTCTGGCTTTCTGCAATGGTTACCTCTTGTTCAGCAGCTTAATAGCTGTCCCGTACAGTAGGAAAAGCTGAAAGGGTTGACTGGTTTATCCTCCCTTGTGCCTTACCTGTGTGAAATGTATTTTGCATGGTACTTCCGCTTCTTCTTACCCCTGTGTTTAGTGCATGGATAGAAGCTGCGGAAAACAGCAAGCCTAAAACTGCAGCTGTGATAATAAAGCTGGAAACTTGTTTCTTTTGGTGGACTTCCCCTCACAGTGCACTTGGCCTTCTCCTTGTGACGTGCTTAACACCTTCCGTGGTCTTTTCTTTGGCGCTGTCGTTGTCCTTTATTCAAATGTTCTCTTGCCTCTGATCTTAGTGTGCTGCTTCCAAGAAAAAGAAAATGTGTAACTTTCTTCCCTCTTGTGTACAATTTGTTCTTGACTGTGTCAAACATAGGGAAAATAAAATAAGCAATAAGAAAGAAAACGTTCCGTTGGAGTATCTGTACTACAGACACTCTTGTGCTAAATGAATGAAAAGCGTAAAGTGTAGGTTAATATTACTCATATATTACTGTATTGCTTAGCGTCCTTGGGTTTAAAAGTTTCTTTTTTTCCCCCTTCTGCTTTAAATCATTGCCCATATGCACATGCCAGTGTAGGTAAGAATGTGTTTCAGTAATTAATCTGAAATTTCATTAGACCCACACTGTTTATAAAATACACCTCATTACTGGGTGCACAGAGGAAAAGCGTGCATCTGTTAACTCTCAGTTCCTGTCAGGTGCCACTTTATTAGTAGACAGTAAATGAGGTGAGCTGAGTTAATTTTAGGAAGCAAGTAGCCCTGAGGTGGGAGACTCGCACAGCCTGGGGAGGTACTTTTTTCTGCACTTAACTCTCTTCACCTTCTAAACTCAAGAAGATCCCTTCAGCCTTTCTGATCTATCTTGGCAAATGAATGGGTTCCTTGGCTCTGGCCTGTGTTCTGAATACTGAAGAACGATGATGTCACGTGTTACTTACAGATATCCACCCTCCTATAGATCTAAGAGGGAGAGGTAAAAAAACTGCTTCAAAGGCAGCTTCTGAGAGATGCTGCTAGCAGTCCTTAAGTGTTGTGTTGCAATTTTGTTTAACTAGTTTTCAGTTATGCTTCAATGTCTGCAATCCAAGCCTGAAGCATTAGGACAAAGAAGCAATAACTCCACTACTTTAGAAGGCCTTTCTTCTCCCTTGTTCTCCAACTGTATCAAATTCTGGCCAAGCAGTGCTGACAGTTGATGTTACCAGCTTGGCAGACATCTCCTAGACACAGCACTGTCTGCGCAACCAGAATCCTGGGTGTAGAGGGGGATGGCAGCACTGTTCTCTCTTTGATTGTCAGACTAAATGGTGGGGCTAGTCCTACCTAATTAGAGCCTTGCTGCACTGCGAGTGCCTGAGTAACTGGTTTCATTTATTCTTGTACGGTAGATGTTGCTGTGGCTGCCATACAGTTGGGGCACAAAATCCCTAGCTGGTCTTGATGAGCACAGAGGCAAACAGTTGTCTCTTTTCTCTTCTGCATACTCTTAAATGTCAGGAAATACTGGGACTCGGGAGGATGCTCTAGAGATTAGGACAATCAATCCAGAGAGAAACTGAGTCCCATATCTGGAATTCTTTGACATGTGATGCTTACATGCATAACTTTAAAATGTCATTAAGTATTTCCTGGAAACATAGAGGTTTGGATTCTCGTGTTGAGGGGAACATGAAACACACAGTCAAACTCAACTCTTCATATTTAATTTACCAACACTGTTGCCAAAGTGTCTCAATCTGAGCCTGCTAGGTATGTAAAAAATCATCTGTGGTGCATATGAGCAATCCACCACTGGGAATCATTTATCCCAGTACTCTTAGAAGCTTAGGACTGTAACACTCACTTGACACTCATTGTGACACTCAAATGTGTGATTTGCTATCTAAAGTTGGGGGTTTGTACCATAACAGTATGAACACGTCAGAATTTTGAGTAATTCGATTTCTTGTCTAGGTCTTTGTTCTTGTCTTATCTGGCTCTTGATCAGTTCCCTGCCACTTGAACTCTAAAGTATAAAGAAACAGAACCTGAAGAATGTATCTAATATCCTAACAAATGAGAACAAGATTCTCTTGTGCGCATATGTGTGCACTGTCTTACTCGGATAGTAATTTTTGTTTGAAGTGGTGCTGATATGCTCAGCTTTCCACATATTATTTTAAAATATGATGTAAATTTGTGGGTGGTTTTTTAATTGAACTGAAATTTCTGATCTAATGCTTAGTTGTTCTTTCTATCTTAGTAGTTGGCATGATTCTTCAGAGTTGAATATAGATTGTCTGGTTTTATTTTCTGGAAATGTGCAAAGCATAATTTCACAGTTTCTAGCTGGGAAGTAGGCTGTTAATCGTAAATGCGTTTTGATCAAAGGTAAGCATTTCTGTGTAGCTTAAAAATTAATACAGATATTCTCCTCCTCTATGAAGTGAAAGAGTGCTGCCAGTCTTGCTCAGAAGATAAGCCTGGCATCAGAGAATGTACCGTTAGACTTCATAATACCTGAAGCACCCCTTAATGTTTAGTGTTCCTTTGTTAATAAAACTGATTTTGTTTCATGGTATTAGTGTAGCAAAAAGGTGAGATGACTGTTCTTTTTATAAAGGAAAGATGTGCTTGCTGCCTCTCTTGATTTCCTGTCCCTAGCACTTAAACTTTCATAATATACATGTACGTAAAAAGCTTTTTTAAAAACCAAAGCAGTGTTTTACTTGTGTGAACCACAATTTTACAAGATAAGCTCTTGAAACCTGTATTTGAAAGTACTCGCTCCTACCAAACTTTCAAGCTGCTGAACTCAAGAAAAGGAATGTAGTGTTACTTGCACAGAGGAGTGAGAGAATCAATACTGAATAATTTGAAACAAGTCTCTTCAGTTATTATTTATTAGCATGCTGTCTTAATTCTTGAGGTTATACTTTCTATAAAAAACTTAGGGAAGAATTAAGCACTTCCGACTGATTAAAAAGTGTTAAGATGAAAAGTACTCAAAGATAATCAAATGACGATCTGAGTTGGCATATATAGGACATAGCTGTTCTAGAAGCTTATTTTAAGCAAATCCAGTAAAGATGAATTCAGTGTGCTGTGCTAATGTGCCTTTGAGTAATGATGAAGCTTTATTTCTGAAACTGAGTACTTGCTAAAAGAAAAATCAGTGTCTCATAGCCCTTCACATCTTCATGTATGCCAGTGGCCTACTATCTCACATGGTCGTCTTTTCATGAGCTAGATAAATATCTGAGAGGAGACTCTTAAATCTTATCCACACTAGCAGAGTTAAGCCATTTTCAAAACCTGTTTAATTTAACGCAGTTTTAAATCCACAGCCTTATTAAGTTAACAAGCCTTCAGCCTTGCCACCAGATTCTATAATCTTCTTAAATCTTTGGTCTAAGCACGGCAGGGATGGTCAATAAGTAGATGAATAGATAATCTTTCAGAAGACATACAGGTCTTCCAGAAATACACGTTGATACCTACACTGGGTTTTGAAATGTTGAGAAATGTTAATCTAATTTTTTCTTATAATACAGGACACACTACCACAGTACTTAGAACTGGAGGAAAAAGTTGAAAGGTCTATCACTTTGTTTTATTGAGGGGATGGAAATAAAGGATTTTTTTTTTTTAATGCATTAATTCCTGTTTTACCACCCAATTAAATTAGGTTATATTCTAAATATAGAGTTGGGTAAGTGAAAATAACAGTTTGTTTCCTTGCCAGTATGCATATGCAGATTAAAAGCTTTATGGTTGTTTCACAAGCTATCTTTTAATATCTTTCAGGCAATCCGTAGTCAGTGGACCCGAATTTAAAAAGCATTGATGCAGATAATGTGGCATTGGCCACCTCTGCAGGCTGCATATTCTGTTCAGTTTTGGCTTTTCTGGCCTTGTTGAAGTTAAGCTATGTGGGTCTCCTGAGCAGAGCTGCTGAGGTAGTGGAGCCGCAGAAGGGAAAAAATAGTTTATAGTGGAAGAAGACGAAGTGCAGGATCTCTGCTGATGTGTTCAGCACAGGAGCAGAGGAGGTAGATGTTAGGTACAATCAGGTATGGGAGATGGCAAGGCTGGCCTTGGAATTGAACTGGAGACCTAGTGAGGAAGAGGTGCTGAAGGAACAGGTTAAAGAGGTAGTCTGATGTGTGAGGGAGGTATTGGAGAGCAAGAAATTAGAAAACTTGCTATTGAGGAGTTACCTTGACAAGAGTCGAGAACAACAAGAATTAACTGTGGTGACTCGCATGCCATCTGTATTCCTCCAGTATGTGTGTATTTTAATTTGAAATACTGTGTATTTTATTTTTCATTGTTTATTTTGAAATAGTGTGTCATATGTAATGTATAGAATATTTGAATTCCAAAATGGTTGAAAAACTTCTGTTCAGCACTGTGAGGATTATTTCTGCCATATCTCTCAAGTACTTTGAGACTCTTCACAGGATTCTAAAAATGACAGTTTTATTACCAATGAACTATTCTCACAGTTCTTACAGAACCAATAAGGCTAAATTTTAAACCTTCCATTCAGTTAATTAAAAAATATTCTAGGAAGAAGTGGGGTAGTGTCCTAGGAACTGATTGGAAATCAGAAAATATTTTCAAAGAAGGAAGGAAATAAAAAGTATTTGTGACTTCTGAATTTGGTAGCATTTTCTTTCACCTTGCTTCCATGTTTCCTCAGTTTTTTGTGTAGTCTTTCAGTTAGCAATAGCTGAATGTAAACATCCTTTCTGGCATTACAAGGTCATGGCTACAGTCTTATGTACTATTTTTTTAGTTTAGTCATGACAGATAAGAAGAATGAATTTTGTGGCCAGGTTCTCCTAGCAAAATAACAGAATATTTTCAATATGTTTTCAGTCCTTTGAAGCGGCTTGCCTTTCGGTAATATGCTTAAAGGGAGAACTGTCTTTCTAGAATTATGCTTTCAAAATGCATGATTTTTGTTCAGTGAGGGAAATTTTTGTTTATCTTCCACTCTCACACTTTAATTGAAGAATAGCTGGTGGGCTGTTTCTGGAAACAGATTCCCAAGTTTCCAGTTTCCAAAAATGTTTACCTTCTTGTACTGAAACCTCCAAACCCAGGAAGAAACTTAAGGGTCGATACAAGCTTATTTGTAACTTCAGCTCCTGTTGTGGGTATGTGGAAATCGTACAAATTGTGTTGCTTGCAACAGGGAGCTGATATGGTTTATACTTCCTTGTTTATTATTTTATCAGCTCCCTACCTTTAAAAGGAAGAGCAAAAAGAGATAAAAATTGATTTAAAAATGCATAGAACAGGACCTGGTTATTCTACAAGATTATAACAATTAGAAACTATCCTCTTCCTAACAATATTCTTGTTTCAAGTTTTCTGATTTTGCACTAAAGGCACCTAAGAAAAAGGGAGTTGTGAGATAAAACAATACAACTGGCACAAAATGTTTGTGGCCTTTTTTTTCCAGTAGTAATCACACAATTTTACATGCAAACTCAAAAAATATTCTCTGAGTAAAATTTTATGTAATGTGGCATCCTTAGTCCTTTTAGTGCTTTTGAAATGTCTGCAATGTACATGCAGTTAGGCTATCCCACGCAATTCCTTATTTTTTAATGTTGGTGGGAGTTAACGACAGTTAATGAGATTGGTTGGTGAAGTTTATGCCCGTGTTTGTGCTTTTTGTCAGCTGTCCTTGACTGTATTTTTGTTGGGAGTGTACTGCTCAGTTCACAAACAGAGATTAGGTTACAAATGGTTCAAAAAAGAAGAAATAAAATTATTTTAGAACTGATTTTGTACTTGCAGTAGTGGAACACATGGATTTATGAGAGAGTCACAGTCCTCAGAAGAAAAGTGTGTGAAGTTTTTCATCTGCTTACTAGGAGATTTCAGTGCAGCTTCACTTGGATATAGTCAGATTGAAGTCCAGTCGCACATAGCCAGATTGAAGTTTAAGGTAGTCTCTAAATCAAACAGAAGCAGTAACTTGGTTGTTGTAATTAGGTATGTTTTATTCCTCACAACATTTTGTAGCTCAGTATGCAGTAATTGCAGCATGTTTGATGGCTGGGCTTGGTTAGTCTTGCCTATAGTAAATAGGAAACAAAGTATTCCAAATTGTGTTGCAAGCAAATGTTAAATAGTTGCCTCCAGGGATTCATACGTTTTGTTTGCATAAGATATGATTATGACGTTGAAGAAATTATCTTCATGCTTTAACAGATATCCTCACCCTCAGACTGGATATTGGCTGCAGTCTTGATTGGGAAATAATGTTGTGCACTGTTTTGTAACTGCTGTTGACAGTGTAAGGTTAGGACCCCACATTTTCCTAGAAACAGCATTTAGTTCTTGGCAAGTGAGATACCACTGGTTCTCATTAGTAAGAATTTGTAAGATTTCAGATAAATCAAGTTATGCGCTATTTTTCCAGATTTGAGTGTATGAATGTGTTTAAAAACTCAGATCCACATTCTTTCCACGTGTTTATTTTTAGGGGAAGAGGTAGTGTAGCTTTTCACTTAGGGAAAACCTTTGCTTTGTATAAAGGCAGACCAAACTTGAAACAGAATTTAAGTAACAGGGTTTTGTCAGCACCGCAGAGCTCTGGGTTTGGGTGCAGACTCTGATTACTGAAGTCTACACTGAATATACTGTTAGATGCCAAAATGTGCTTTGTTTTCAGTGAAGACTGTTGATTTTCACCAGGGTAAATGAATCTAAGTATCTTTATAGCGGTATTCAGTGGGTGAATGAGCATTTGATTTGTGCTGTGTTTTGAAAAAGAGTGTTTTTTTTCAGGTTTCTTTCTTCTATTCAGCGTATTCAGCGTATTAAGTTTAATATAAGAAGTCTTTCCAAAGTGGTTTTATGTAAACAGACGCTGTGTTTATATTTTCCAAGGTCTTGTAGCTATAGCAATAAAATCACAGTTTTGAACTCTGCTCTTAAAATATACATTGGAAAATACTCTGTTGGAATACAGAAGAGTGTTAATGGCTTCCATGAAGATAGATCTGGTAAAAATCAAGTGCAGTTAGATATCCTTCATTAGAGGATGTCCTTCATTAGTCTTAAGTGTTCCTGTGTTAGCTGAGGCAACATAAACTGCTGGTAAAGGTGTTGATAAGCATAATAAATCTGGAACAAGGGAGACTACGTTATGAGGACCGATAAAACTGACCATAAATACTGGAACTGGGTCGTTGGTTAGTGCCTAAAGAAAAACTGGGTTTCTGAGAGAGGGTTAAAAAAAGAAAGATAAAAAGGCAGAGATGTGCATGAACTCACAAGGCAACAGACAACTCTCTAGAGAGCACAGGACTTGCTGGTAGCACTATCAATTGCAAAGTATGTGGGTGCTGTTTCTTGGTCCTGTTACTTTTGGAGATTAATCATTTTATGAATGTTCTTGGTAAATACTATTTTGAATTCTCATTTAGTCTTTCTGATGGAAGTAAGTCAGCAAGGACGTACAAATGTTGGGTAGCTGTTCAGATCAAGGGCTGACAAATAATTCGCATTTTAGCTTTGTGCTTTTTGTTTATCTTTGTATGCAACATTTTCCACAGACACTGGAAAACATAACATTTGTGACAGAAGTACTGTTTTTTTTCTGTTGTGTCATTTTGTCAGTATGTATTAAATCTGCGTTATGTGAATCACCTTTATTAAAGCAATTCAGTATTTGGTTCAGTA
This sequence comes from Tapera naevia, assembly GCA_033556795.1. Lineage (NCBI taxonomy): Eukaryota > Metazoa > Chordata > Aves > Cuculiformes > Neomorphidae > Tapera > Tapera naevia. The sequence goes on along the minus strand of JAUMJJ010000172.1, from coordinate 5,431,037 downwards.
TTAAATGAACTGTGAAGATTGATACTGGTGGTCGTTGTGGCTTAATCATGTAAACTTTTGACCCCCCCTTTCTAAAACTGAAGTTGTTCTGCACTGTGGAAATAAAATATCCACTGGGAAAAGGATTAAAACCCAACTGCTCACATCCCAAGAGAGTGCTTGGGTCATTGGGCCAGAAAACTGTTTTGCAATCCTTTTCAGTGCTGTAACAGAGGTTAAGGGAAATCCATGCTGAGACATCTGTGGTTTGGAATTCAGATTTCATGTCATGTTGGATCAAATGTTACAGGTACTATTTACTCTTTTTATGGAAAGAACACCTTTTTCTTTTTTTTTTTCCTTAATCTTCTTGTTTGTATCCCCAGTGAACTATTTGGTGAGAAAAAATAATTCTGATGATATATTTTATCCAGGAAGCGCAAAATTAAGTATGACTTGAAGGGTGATTTCTCTTATTTTTTGACTGTCAGATGGGGACCATCTTCATATGACGTTGTGTCTAGCTTTTCATGGTTTTCCACGTCAGTGTTCTTCTCTTAGTAAGAAATGAGTGTCAGGCGTGTTCTTTCTGGGTGGTAGAAAAAATTATAAACTTTTATATAGCACAGACTGTTAAAAAACCCAAAGTAGTGAATCTGTATTTAAAAAGAATGGCTGAGCCATGTAATAGTCCTTTGGTTCTATTTTGCTTTTTTAAAAAGGGGAACAGTCTCCTCTGTTCAAGGGAAGAGAAAAACTGAGGCTTATTGGGAAGTACAGTACAAACTCATAGGTCTAGATGAAGACTGTTTTACCTCATGCATGCAGATGAGAGCATAAAACTGACTGTAATGTGCTATATAAAATGTTGGCACTAGAAAGCTGAACTGCTGGCATGTAGAAATCACCCCTTTGTTCTCTTTCCACATTCTTCATTTACTCTGTGCAGTATTTCAAATAAAAAACAAAACTGGGATTTTTATGGGTGTATTTTACTGTTTGCCATATTTTAATAAAACTACTTTTTATATATTGCTTGATTATTTTTTATTTGTCATTTACTTTTATGCATTGCTTAAAGTTCATTTAAATCTGGTTTATATTCAAGGTGCTTCAGTGATGATTGTCTTATCATAGCTATAAAAATTCAACCTTTTAGTACAGCTTTGAATTTAGAAATGTGGTCACCCAACTGATGTGCACAGAAAGGGCTGCTGGGCTGCTTGGCACTCTCTGCTCTAATCTACTCAGGAATAATTAGTACAAGCATTACAGATAGTTCCAGCCAGGCAGCATTAACACCAAGTTTCTAAGAAGCCTCTTGCATCTAGTTTTGTTTCATTACTGTTGGCAGTGTTAGAAGCGGAGGAGTGAGTTTGCTGCCAAACTTGTTACCAGTATGTGACCCAGGCTGTTCTTGGCTAGGAGGGAACCTGAAACACTGGAGTCCAGCTTATATCAGTGCTCTGCTTTAGATGCTTCTTAGACCAAGGGTGTCAAAATTAGGAGAAATTCTTAATGGAAGTGAAGCCCTGCTGGAAGCTTCTCTGAAGTGAATCATTCTTGAATGGACAAGATCATTAAATGCTAGGCCTATCCACCAGCATTTTCCTGTGTGTGCTTTTAGTGTTTGGGTTTTTCTGTTTGTAACTGAACATAACGTTAGAATGAAGTGTGCCACCAAGTCGTATCAAAACTGTTGTGACTGTCAGAAAAGAAATGTAACCACTAGCACTTTAATAGTAAAAGTAAGCTGTTTATCTGCCTCTTAATTGACCATGTTGCTTAGATGAGAAAGAACTGTTAATAAGCAGTAGAGTCTTTGTAAATATAGACTTAATAGTAGTGGATTTAATAATAAAGTTTTTGAATGGAAGCCTCGCCCCACACTTGCTCTTGTTAAAATTTAGTGTGCTTTCTATGGCAATTATTGGTGAGAGATCTTAATTTAGATGCTGTTTTCTGAAAATCATTTTGGGCATGATTTTGGAACAGGCAGGTGTTTATCCCCCACATTTTTCTGCAAAAACCTGTTGCTGCAGTCAGATGGGTGACATAAAATTTGTCTCTCTGACCCAATTGTGTTTATATTCTTTGTGTTTATGTTCTTTTGCTAGACTGACAAAAACCTGGCTGTTAAGGAGCTACGTACTGCAGATTGATCACGTAGCTGACCTTTGATTTAGGTTTTCCAATGACCAGTATTCCAAAAGGAGCTCACTGCAGGTAGCTCATAGTTAGCACTGAAGAGTGACATGTGTCTGAAATCCTGCCTTGCCGTGGCTGAGTGAGCTAAATCTGAATTGTAGAGGACTATTTGGTATTCACAATTTGAAATCCTCTCCTAGAGTTAAATGTTTATGTTGATGATTCCTTCAAAAATTATTTTTTTCTTTGAAAACAAAGATCTACCCCCAAAACAGGGCAGTCACTTACTAAAACAACAACAGCAAAAGAGCTACCCAGTATTTCAGTGACTTGAATACTTCCCAAAACACATTAATCTATTCTTCTCAATTTATGGAGCTGTAGAGTCTTCGGCTCCTGCTTCTGGAGGATGGGCCCTATCTACCTACAGGCTGAAGATCTGTGCCATGTCTCTACCCTCTTGTTCAGGTCATGCCAGAAAAAGAAAATATTGGTTGACTCTATTGCCAAAGGTCAGTAGAAAACAAACATTGAGTAAGGTAGATACCAGGGTTGGTGCACATATCTGATTCAAGAAGGTCTGATACATTTGGTATTGCTCGATAACCAATGCCCCCAAATCAGCATGTGAGATGCTCTTCTGTCAATTTTTCAAATGTGAAATTTGAATTTTGCTTTAGTTCTCAATGTGGTGAGCGTAGTAAGTGCTGCTTGTGGCAGTATGCTAAAATAGTGATATAATACAATTGAAATATATATAAAGTAGTAAAAAGGGAAACTTTAATCAGGCACAAAAGCAGGAAACAGCCATAGCTTATGATAATCTGTAGAGTGAGCACTGTATTGTAGGTCGAATATTACCAAGTCACCTGTACGTTAAGCCGGTCCTCACACACAGTGAGAAAAATATTTTTGCTGAGTTTTTAAAGTTTTTGAGAGGCGTTGTTTGTATCTTTTTTGCTTCTTAAAAAAAAATCTCAGTGACTTTAGAGGGCACAGTTTTAAGAAAAAAAATTTAAATTGATTCCTGATGGTACTTAGGTTAATCTGAAATTCCTGAATGAAAATCAGTCTATTTGATTAACTCAAATAGAAGGTGGAAGGGAAAGAGGTGTCAAGTTGCCTCAAGTCATCTTACCATCTTAGTTTTTTGAGATAACTTATATTTACTTTCAGATACTTTGTTTGTATTCAGCAGTAATTTATGGTTTCAATATTCAAAATTGACTTAAAGCCTGTTTTACTATAAACCTTTTAAAAAATCAATCCTGGATAATATAAAATAATGTGAGATTAAATATTCATGGGCAAAGAAGACATTGTATGCCACTGTTCAGCTTCCTTACAAATCATGTGTGGGAGAAATCCATCATAAAAGAAAACCTGATCTGCCACATGCCTAAAGAGCTTAGAATTCCAAGCTACTGTAGAAATTGCTTCCTTTAGTAATATTTCTGTCTGAGGAATTATTTGGGAGATTACTGGGACATGAACTATGAGCTATTCTGTAGTTTGTGCTTCTGAATTATTCTGGGATCTGGCAGTGATTGACTATGCATCTTGCTGCCTTCATCTTGAGTGGAATGGTCTCACTTATAAATTAGTAAGTAAATGAAGGAGCCTGGAGCAACAGGTTAAATTGTAGTCTTAAGCAGTGGAAAATAAGCAAAGAGCCACCAGACCCATTAAGATTTCAGGTCTGTGTTACATCTTAATATGTAGCCTAAACATGGCTGTTAAAATTATATGACTTGTAATAGTAGGAAAATATTAAGTATTACTTTCTGCAGTGGCAAAATAATTATTTTTTGGTTTTAATAAGGATAGAAGTGAAGATGTGCATAATTAGTTTCAGTGTTTTGTACTCAACTGTTGAAAAGGCCCAATAAGGTATTATCAAATAAGAGTTTTTATTTTCTTACTAGCGATTGACTTAGGGGATAGACTTATGACAACTTATCTTTCTATATAAAAGAGATGATGCCAGTATTCATAGGTGTTTGTTGGGAAGAGGAACAAGATATTATCTTGCAAGACTATAAGACTCTATCTGCGTTTTAACAACCACCATTTTTTCCTGTTTTTTTTTTTCCTTGCTGTTGAAATCTCCGTTCAACTCTGAGCCCTTAGCAGAAAGATTATGTTGTACTATAAAAATACTTTGTAAAATATATTTAATAAATTAGACTGCCATTTAGATCCTCTTCTCAGCAGATGGGGAGATGTGACTTGTAATTCTCAACAAGTACAATCAAATGGAACAAAGAGAGTTAAATTGAATCTGATTTACAAGACTGTTTTCCGTAGTCAAGATGCATTTTACATATCACTCCTTTGTTTTTTAACTTTATCTTACTGTCCATTGTGCTAGGTATAGCAAACTGTGAAAATAATGTTGTTTCCAGAAGTATGATTGAATTGCATTGTTTCCTTTCAAACAAATAACAGGTTGTACTAGAATTGTTTTTTCACTTCAGTGTGTGCGTGAAGGTGCACAGCAAGGCCAGCAGTATACTCATATGTAGTAGCAAGTGTATTCATGCGTTCATAAATATTGGTACATTTATGTCTTCTGCCAATGTTAAAAGGTACCTCTTAATGCATTATCTGTAAACTCTTCTGTTTCCTACCGTATTGGCAATTTTCTCCCATGCTTTGGTTTTACATAAATGTAAGAACCTCTTTAGGGCTACACATTGTGTTTGAGATCTTTATGTGGTGCTTCTTTCTTGTGTTGTTTTCCTGTCTGAGAAACCAATATAGATGAATCACCATCTCGAGTATACTTGCTGCTGTGGTAGGCTCACATACACATATTGAATAAGTGTGGGGTTTTTTTTGAGCAAATAATGAAATATTATGTCATAAAATTAGATAGCTTGGTCTGTTTCATGGGTAGATGAAAAGAGAAATACTGAGCAAACTTAGTCTTTGTCCGATGCTATATTCAACAAACCTTTCCATTGTGTTTGTATGGCTTAGTTCTGATTATTCACAGCTAAGGTTATTGCTTCTTTTTAAGTTTCTAGTTATCAGGGTTTGTTTTTTTTACTTTGCTGATGGACTCCTACTTTTGAAAAGTAAGGCCAAATAAACATACTACTTCGGGGGAAAAAGAATAAACTCCAGCTGAATTTGCTGAATGAGATGACCTTTTATCACGGTTGTAGAATGAATCTAGCAGTATTCTTTCAGTTCAGGTTCATGTAGTCAAGGTTGCTCCCTAGCCCAGCCACATGAAAATTTGGCAGTGCATCAATTTGGTAATTTTTTTATCCTGTAAGACTATTCCAGGTAAGCTGTGGAGTTTTTGTAGCTTTTTTTTCGTTGCCTTGGATGTAGTTGCGTGTTATTGAAAAGTAAGAAAGACTGGAAGCACTTATGAAAACCTGAAAATTACAGGATGAATTCAGGAACGTCATTTTTTGCCCTCAACAATAAAATGCATTAATGGCTGCTATCTTGTAGTTAAGACTATGAGATACTGTAAAGTTCCAGCTAATAAGCTAAATGTATGACATTGGCAGATCACTTGCTCTCTGTGAGCTGAATCATGATCTTTGACAGGTTTATCTGTGACAATTTAAACTGTTATCGCTCCTGCTTTCTGCTGAAGGTTACTGACAAAGTCACTTTGGGTCAGTTGGTAGATTATGAACTACGCCTGCTGATGAGCTGGTGCATGGGTTTTTCTCCTGTTATCTTTGCCAAATGGACAGTAATTTTCAGCAGGAAAGTGGAGTAGAAAAAAGAGACAATAACATCTTAGATGATGTAGTAATGTCTTCTGGAAAGGATTAACTAGTCTTTACTTCTTGATCTATGTTTAACACAGTCAAGGACAATTTGTACACAAGAGGGAAGAAAGTTACACATTTTCTTTTTCTTGGAAGCAGCACACTAAGATCAGAGGCAAGAGAACATTTGAATAAAGGACAACGACAGCGCCAAAGAAAAGACCACGGAAGGTGTTAAGCACGTCACAAGGAGAAGGCCAAGTGCACTGTGAGGGGAAGTCCACCAAAAGAAACAAGTTTCCAGCTTTATTATCACAGCTGCAGTTTTAGGCTTGCTGTTTTCCGCAGCTTCTATCCATGCACTAAACACAGGGGTAAGAAGAAGCGGAAGTACCATGCAAAATACATTTCACACAGGTAAGGCACAAGGGAGGATAAACCAGTCAACCCTTTCAGCTTTTCCTACTGTACGGGACAGCTATTAAGCTGCTGAACAAGAGGTAACCATTGCAGAAAGCCAGACACTATGCATATAGAAACACAACAAGAGCACTACTGATTGACTTTTCTAACCAGAGCCTGGACCACCTATTTAAAGCAATTTCATTGGCATTTCATTTCTGTGATAATAAAACCGATTTTATTCCCTTTAAAAAAAAATCTGTTCCCCTTCACGAGCCTATTAAAAGAAAAGACTTTAGACTTACTTTTCATGCAGAAGTTTAAATTTTCAGAATGATCAAAGCTTTTTTAAGTAAAGCAATAACCTATAACTGAAATTACACTGGAGAAAAAGGACACCTTTTTTTCAGGTAGGCTGTTTAAACGAGTCTACAGAAATGGAGGAATATTCACTTGGAAAATAAAGAGGAATCACGTCAGCCTCCTCTTCCACCTGAAAACAAAGCAATCATACAAAAATATCTTCTGCTAATACACACAAAAAAGGCTATCCAAAACAAAATAAAAAGAGATTTAAGCATCACACTTAAATACTGTGAAATTAATATAGCGCCTTTTTTTTCTTTTTTAAAAAACTTTGCCCACTGATTTTCGTTTTACTCCTAAGATTGAGAGGGGCCAGAAAACATCTTATGCTGCATTAAAATACTGGAATGAGGGTGCATCTAGGTGTCCTAGAGAAAAAATAATTCATTTCTCTAGCTTACACAATTAGATCTCTCAATTGATATAATTTACAGAAAGCTTGCTAAAGTAAATTATTTTTCATTTATTAAATATGTCATATGTGATTTCTTTTATGCTGAATTTTTAACCAAAAAATTGCTATACCCAAGACAAGTCTTGAAAGTAGTAAAGTTTTGTATGAGCAGGTATTTGTTACTGAAATTGTAAATTACTGATTGCAATAGTGGACTTGCATTGCTAAAACAATGAGATGACTAGCAGTAGCAAACAGAAGTAGAACTGTTTTTTGACATGATGTTTCTAAATGTGTTTTGAGGCCTAACTTGATCTTTTAAAAATTATTTTTTCAAGTAGTAAGTGGAGCAGATCTGTTTTCTATTTGATATTCATCATTCAAAACTGCCTGTGTAGCTCCTTCTGTTTTTTAATTAAATAAGCACGTATAATTTATATACTTACAAAACATTTAGTTTCTAACAGATTTAGATCTCCTTTGTGGGTGTAATAGATAAGAAAACTCAAACATGGAAGTACTGCATATTGATGATGTTTATGCTAGAATGTTGTGCGGTATTTTTCAAACTATATATGTTACTCTTGAACCCCATAACACAAGAAATTAAGGTCGCTTATTCACAAATGAGTTTTTAAAGATTGTATCTGCCCACCTGGTAAAATGGAACTCATTGTGCTGATGAAACAGAATGAATAGGAATTTCCCAATGGCAAACGTAGTATTAAAAGAACACAGACAATTCTTGCCAAACTTTGTTACAACTCCCCCTGTAGATTATAGCAATATAAATCAGATTTTTTTTTAACATAAATTAGATTAACTGTATAGGGTGTCATGTTTGTAAATTTTTTTATTAATGTTCAAGTATTTCTATTATACATGCAGTAAACAGGAGAAATGGTCGTCTTATTCTGGCTGTGTGTGTGCTTTACTAATATGCCATTGAATATTCACCTCGAAGTTATAATTAAACTAGCATATAGACTTGTCTTTAGTCTTTTTTTGTGCACAATCCTTCATTACTTGCATTATGTTATCTGATAATTTGTGTTTTAAAACCTGTAAATCACTGCAGAGCAGGCTGTGGATTAAGTATAGTACCTTATATTAGTAATAGTAAAAAATTGAAAACAGAGATTACCAGAGTTTCAACGTAAAGTTTTCTAGACGCTATAATATATAATAAAAAAAGGCAAATTTCTCTGCCTAGTTAATTTCTTGATCTTTTTTTAAATTTAGCTGAACAAATTTTATGAGTGTTTCCTAAGCTACATGGTAGATATACAAACTTCTTGTAGCTAGTTTGCTACTGTTTGTACAAATAGGATTTTTTTTTTCCTTGGCATGGTGCTTTTTTGAAAGACACATATTCTTAAATTAATTAGTAATAAGCATGGTTTACCCACAGAGCTTGAAAATTTTATCCTATAGAATAGAAAGAATTTAAATAACCAATTGTGTACATTATCATGTTAGCAGTAAAAACTCTGTAGTATAATCTTTCCTAAAATATGCATTGTTTCCAAGTATGGTGTTACAGGTACTATCAAATTTCACGCAAGTGATCAGAGAAAGCACAACAAGCATTATGCCCTGTTGCTGCTAATAATCACGAGTGATAAAATTCTGAGGTTTTTCTCTCCTTATTTGAGGTCTAACTATTAGCATCTCTTGCTATTATGAGTAACTACAAATACCTAAAATAGGAATAAGATCAAATGTTTTGTGTTGCTCCAGGCAATTTTTTGATAAAGAAAATATAAACATGAGTTGTGGCATCCAATATTTTTATTGAAAACGAGGGTGGTTTTGTTAAATTTGTTTGTTACTTGAAGTAAAGCCCCTAAATCACCAAAATAAGGAATTTCTGTATTCTGTGAAAACCTATTCAACAACCCCCATATTTGACTACATTTTTTTTAGGTAAGTTATGCTTTTGATTTAAGAAATTTAAAAATTAAGTTTTTTTTTTTTCTTCAAATTTATTCCTCATTCTTCATTGAAACATGGGAAAAGCGTACAATCTATCAGCTGTAAACCTCATGCTATGATCTTGTCCTTTAGAAGTAGACTTGTTTCTGAAGTATGGAGGCTTCCAGCAGGCAAGGCTGAAGCAGGTTGACATATTTGGTGGTTTTTTTGAAGTAATTTGTTAACTGCTGTAAAGTGTCCTGACACAATATGCTTTATTTTTATTTTAAAAAAGGAATCTGTTTCAGTAAAGAAATAAAAGAAACTGAAGTCCGTGCCGTCGTTTTCCATTTCATCTTAATTAGACATTTCTGTGGTTTTAGTTTACGTTACTCGTCATCCAGTGGCAACCAAAACCCTTTTGCTGCAGGTACTTAGAATAGGTGTGATACTTTAAGGAGAAAACAGTATTATTGTCTATAGTTCTTGCAATCTAGAAATTGAGTGCAGTTCAAATCACACTAAATATGGTGAGAATTGCTGTTTGTCTGATGGATGTTGCTTATGTTTCCTCGTGTGGGGTTGTGCCAAAAAGAATTTATAATTTTTATTTTTTTAAATAGTTTTTGATTGAAGGCGATCAGAATGTGTAAGCCATATCAAATCGTAAAAAACATTATTATTTAAAAGGAATTCAGTCCTCCTTCATTTCCATGCTGGAAGAAGGACGAAAACTTTAGTTTTCACTAGCTAGGCAGAGTTGCATTTAGTTGCAGGTGTGGGTATAATCACCCCCTGGATGTTCCTCCTACTCATCCTTTATACTGTTCTGCAAGCATTAAGGCTTATATGCATCTAATCCCAAGTGTTCATGTACGAGCATAATTTTAAGACTGTAATTGTAGAATGTAATTTTTCCTTGGTTCCTTTTAATCTGAAGTGAAACAATGCCCTCGAAGAGAGTGACTCATGCTGTGGTGTTACAGCATTAAAATGCTGAAAAGTTTTCCAGAAAGAATACTCATGGAAGAGCAGGTTTCTGAGCTGCTGCAGCTGGTCTATAGAGAAGACGCGTGCTGTTAGGCTTTGACTACTTCTCCTCTGAAGTGGCTGGAGCTTTTCACTGCTGTGTCTATAAGATTAAAGCTATTCTTACGTTGAGTTTTGGTGAGTAAGTAGGAGGCTATTTCAATTTTTCCCCTGAAGACAGTAGTTCAAATACTCCTGTTGGAACGGGAATTGGCCCCCTTTTAACTCATGCTGTTGTTTGTTGCCCTTTAATTGAAGAGTCAGATGGTAAATATTGCTCATCCCAGCAGGCAGTTGGAAGGCAGACAAGAAGAACAGCTCTGCTAAAGTGCCAAAAGTTTTAGTTTTAGTCTGAGGAATGGGGAGCCAGTTGGCAAAGCTGTAAATGATTTGGGCTGGTCATTGCACCTATTTGCTTGCAAAAGTTGAGATGTTCTGAATTGAGGGATGCATTGTGGGAGGCCAGTTTTAAATCCTGATGCTAGCCGTGGCAGGAGGAACTAGCTCATGTGGTTGTTTGAAACCCTTTCACTGGTGACTCTGGTACAGTGACTGGCAGCTGGGATATTAAGTGGGGTTGAAAAAAAGCAGAAAAGAAGAAGTATAAAGAATGAAATACCATGTTCAACACATCAATTATCCTTTTATGAAAGAGGCCTCTGGTTTTCCACAGCAAGCAGTTTGACGTGATATGGAAGTACCTTGTTGTGTGATTTGACATGATATTGTAATGTTTCCAGTGGCAGTTTTCATTGCATAAGACTGTGAACTTTTGGAGCCACAGAACTTATAAATAAAAGGAAAAAGGGAAACAAAGAGTTCATTTTTCTTGCTAGTGTGTAGCACAGGCATGGGGAAAAATATCTAGTGAACTAAAAGAAAAGGAGATGAAACATTTTCCCCCCAGGGCTGCTGGTTCGCAGTAGATGGTTATAATCTAGAATTTTTTGCAGTGCCTCCTCATCCACATTGACTAGAAGCTTTTTTGTCTGTCTCTAGTTGTTTTGGGGTTTTTTTGCAGGTATTTAAATTGTACCTTTCTCACTGGGTTGACTAAACTGTCAGTGGGAACAGTATAATGTTTTATATAATTTCTGTAACCAGTTGCATGTTTATTTTAAAAAAGAATTATTCAAAGCACTTATTTTGATCTTTGTATCCATAATGTGTATATTTCTGCGAGTTAGGTTTGGTTGTCAAGGTATATTTTAATATGTAAGAATTATAGAGTAGTTTAAAATTTCGAACTTTTGCAGCTGCCGTTCTGTGGTAATCTTTGGATGTTTTCATGTTTTATCACTTCTCTTAGACAAAGAACTGTGATCAAGGAAAATGCTTTTAGTCTGTATTGCCGGCTGTGAAAATGTCATTATTGTATAATAGTTGAGGAAGTTTAAGGTCATGTGTATTTTAGGCTCTTTACTTAAAACTGTACTTTTCAGATACTTTTTCAAAGAAATTTTCAGAGAAACACACTGTACCTCTGTCTACATGAGGAGTGGTTATTAAACAAAGTCTCTGTTCATACTGGCTCAGCTGCATCTGTGTTAGGGAAGTGGGAGATCTGCCTTTGTTCTTCAGTGCCAGGGAATCAGAAGTAGCAATAGCAACAGAGTGAATGCGTTGTGAAAACTTATTAGTGTAGATAAGGGTTATGTCTCTACTAAATAAATTCAGAGTTTCTAAGGAAGGATGTGAGTATATGAAGATCACATAAGTTGATCTGAGATGGGTGGGAGAGCAACCACTTTTCCCTTACAATGTATGATGAAATGTCGATGAAGACATGAGAGCAATGCAAAAGAAGAAATAATGAGAAAAAATAGAAATATCCTTAAATTTTGTATTTTAATGTGCTATTTCATTGTGTCTACCGTTAGTTCACTAAGTCACTAACTAGTTTTGTTAAGTTTGTGGGTAAAAAATCTTTCAGATTATGTTAAAGTCCTACGTGAATATTTGTCTCTGACCATTCTTGCAAGTCCTAGCAATTTCCTTTAAGTGTTTTGTGTTTTTTTTTTTTTTCCTCTTAGACTGCAGGAGTGTATATGTTCTCTCTTGAAGATCAGAACGAAAGTGGCAGGAAAAAAATCAGGCAATAATGAGTTGCAATGTGTTACAAAAGGATGAATGACATTCCTAAGGGAAACAGAGTAGGAGGGTAGGGCAAAGGTCATTTAAACGCTGGACAGTAGCAGCTATTGTCTGCTGGGAAAAATGAGGGCCAACTAAAAAGCATATTTCTGCTGAAGAGTCTATATTTCTTGCAACAAATATTCAGAGAAAACAAAACACACTCTAACCTTCAGCATTCTCCAAGTGCTTCCTTCGAAGACTCGAAGCTCTTAATGCATCTGCTAAACAGAAACCTATTCACAAGGTAGTTAGTTATATTTTAACTTTGTAAATTTTTTTTTTTAATGTGTTCGACTCCATGTTTTGAAGGATCAGAATGGGAAATTGTGAATTTTTTGACTCATATGTTAAAATATTCCTTTTTTTCTGCTGTGTCAAAAACATGTTTCGTATTCAAATATCTTAGTCTTTATTTCAGAAAATTGCTGTTCTGCTTTTATTGCTAATGAAGTAGCTTATGCCAAAATATGAATGAGTGCTAGCACTTGTTCACCTTGAAATGAATGTTCTGTCTGTTTCTGGTAACACCAGCTAACTTCACTTATTTGTTCTCAGAAATAGATGAACAAGATTTAGTTTAATTTTTTGGGGGTTTGGTATGCGTATAATAAAATGCACAAAATCTGCTGTAGTAGGAATGCTGTCTACCCATGTAATAACAAGCAGTTTCTGAGATGAGTCTCTGTGTGTTGCTATAAGTGTAAATGTGCGTGTTAACATTTTTAAAAAATAATTTGTGATTTTAAAAAGCGTTTTGCATGCTGTAATAACATAGTTATTAACTATTCCATTAAATATTTTTTTAGAAATACTGATTAGTTGTTCTTGGATTTCCTAATATAATTTGCCTTTTTTGAGTAACCGGAGTCCCACTGTACATCTGGAGATGGTTGATTTTGGATTCACAGACCCATTGAAGTGCTAATATTCAAACAGTGTATAGAAAACAGCTAGGCTGATGGGCATTAGCTTTTCCATTTTCAGATGTCTACCTCAAATACTGTAATCCTAACTATGAGTCAGACCTGAAAATACTCTGTCAGAATGAGGAAGTATTTAACACAATGACTTTAAATAGTGCATTTAATAGAACTACTTCTTTTTTTTTTTAAAAAAAAAGTAAAATGTGGTATTTTTCTGGAGTTTGTTTATTTAACACTGGAGAACATATTGGCAGAGCATAGTTTTTAATACTTGCCTTCCATAGGATGTGGAGGATGAGGGGAGAAATATCTACATTCACTTTTTTTTACTGTTAGTATTTAACAACTAGGAAATGTACCACTGTTACTATTTTTTCTTTTTGTGCATAGATGTCAAAGTCTAGGTTACACCTGAGTTTGCACGGATGAAAGTACAGAAAATGATGACCCATGTTCTGGCTTCTCCAACTTCTTGTACTGACCTGCCGACAGAGGGCAGGGAGTGCACAGGAAGCTGGAAAGGGACAAAACTGGGACACCTGAACCAGGCTGGCTGAGGGGGTATTTAGTATGTGATGTCATGCTCAGCATATGAACTGGGGGAGGTAATGTTGCTTGGGAAGGGGCTGGACACTGGTTTACAGATGTTGAGCAATTGCAGTGTGCATTACTTGCTTTGTATATTCTTTCATAGTTATTGTTATTTTTCTCTTCCTTTGCTATTCTATTAAACTGTCTTTATCCCAGCCCACGAGTTTTACCTTTTTCTTTCCAATTCTCCTTTCCATCCCACTGAAGTGTGGGTGGGGAGGAGTGAGTGAGCAGCTGCATTGTACTTGGTTCCTGGCCTGGGCTAAACCATGACAGTATGTAGGCCCAATCATGGTATTTCAATCATATGTCAGTTGCCAACATCAGGGAGTGGAGCTCAGTCTGTTTTGAGGAAAGAAAGAGCAAGATTGCTGGGGAAGGGTAGATAATAAGATTAAAAAAAAAAAGTTGGTAAAAGTTGCATATTGCAGCCAGTTTCTCCTGGGCCAGATGTATTTATAAGAGATTACTTTTAGTTAGGTATACATAAAGTCTAAGTCAGGAGAGAATAGATGTTTTAAGTCTTTAAGCAAGATACAAATTCTGTAATCTGGTATGGGATTGTGGTAAATGAATGGTGCTTTGTTCAAAAACTCATGTTTGAGTTACCTCAATCATACAAGTTCTTGTAAGCCTTCTTTCTTGCTCTCCGAGGTTTTTAAGTGGTAATTTAGCTGGTCCACTCAGGCAGGCAGGGCTGGGAAAATGTCACATCCAGAAGTGCAAGGTTTAAAAAACATGCAGACCATGTTTTTTCCCTTCAAAGCCAATACTTTCACCTCTCTATATTGTCAAAGAAGGTCGAGTTTAATAGCTGATTCATCCTGGGCAACTGACCACAAACACAAAATTTGTGTTGATTTTGGCGTATTGATGTTTGCCATCACTGGTACCTGCTCTGTGAATCTCTGAAGTACGAAACTAAGTGTCCTATATTCTGGAAAAGAGAGCTAGAAAGAAAGGAGCAAAACATGACAGATGAAGGGATTGAAGACTTTTAGTTATTAAGTGTTTGTATCTTTTTGTAAAATTAACTTATTGTGCTTAACATAATTAAAACCTTAGCAGGGGAAACTGAAAATTTATTATTAGAGTTCTGAGTTGGTCAGTTGAGTAGGATTGGAGACTTATGCTCACTGATTAATGTTAAGAAAACAATGTAATAGTCTTAAGTGGAGACACAGATAAAATATAGTTTTTCATCTACTAAACACCTAACAGCCGTATGAGAAGAATCTTGTGGCTTGAAATAATTTTTCTTTTGACCTTATACTTTATTGATATAGTCACGGAGAATTAGAGAAAATATGTTAGAGTTATATATAAGCTTAGTTTAATTTGTATATACAGTTAAAGCAGGCTCAGTAATTCAGATTTGAGTACTTAGTGGACTAACTTGATTGTCAAAATCTCATGTAGTGAAAAAAGTAGCTAACCTTCAGTAGGCTTTGTTAATAGAACCTTTGTCAATGCTATGTGTAGTATAAAAAAGTATTAAAATGACCTTGCAGTCTGTCTGGCGTAATATTTTTAGGACGTAAGCCTGCTTCACTGACTGTGAAGCCAGATTGATGTAAGGGAAAGTAACAATTCAGAAGCAGCAGTGAATGATTTCAGGTGAATGACTGAAAAATTTAAAATCTTTAGACACAGCTTGATAAAACATACCAAGCTAAAGTCAGTGCAGTGTGGTTTGCACCAGAAGCTGTAAGGTGAGCTTTTATGTGCCAGTACGAGGGTAGTCCTGGTCCTTACTAAGATCCTGCTGAACTATTCGTTGCTTCTCGTTTTTTCTGACCTGCAGGGCCATTGAGGCTCCCTGGCACTGTGCAGTTTGGGGGTTGAAAGCTGGGCAGGTCTCCTAAACCAAGCAGCCCGTCAGAAGTCCTTACTCTCAGTGGTCACCCTGTAACACATTTCACAAATGGAGAGTTGCTTTATTTTTGTGTGGTGAGCAAGTTATGCTTAAAGAGAGGAGAGTCTTCTTCTATCCCCTTTGTAGGGAAGTGAAGCAGCTGTTGCCCAGGTAGCTGCAGGGCTGCTGCAGTCTGGAATCTGATAGTCACCTTATGCAGTTCAATCTGCCTGTTACTGTCCTCTGGGCTAAGAGCTTTTTCTGGAGATGCTGGATTTATAATTCCTTATCAAGGCAGATGATTTTATTTCACAAAGCAAGTGTAAAGATATGGACATTCATCAGTGAATGAAGTGAAGTGGTCAGTGTTTGCTGAGGTAATCTGGAAGCACAGGTCTTTTCTTGCCCTAGAGAGACCAGGTGAATTCCATTGCCTCGGTCTGTGCTTTGCTGGAGCTGTGGTTATGCTGTAATTGTTAGTTTGATACCTTGCCTGAATTTTTGCATTCTAGCAATTTTGAATTTACTGGCTGATTGATCTCTGTTCAATATGTTTAATACTAGCTAATGATCTGCAAACGTCAAGCCATGAACTCAAATGAAAGAAAGTACTGGCCTTGATCCTTTGCTTCTTTAGCTAGGAGAGAGTAGAGGAATATCTACATTGCTTCTCCAATTTGTGCAGATGTAACTTTCTTGAAAGGCATTTCAGTTTAAGTCCCCTCTGGTTAAGACGGTTGCTTTTTTTTATTAGACTCAGATTTAGGCCTGTACTAACACTCCAGTGACCTGTAATACCTCTTCACATTCTCTGCATTAACTAATCTAGTGGTATTTGAGGGTCGCTGGTGCTCCTTATAGCTCATGTCCGCTGGCAGCCAGCTGGAAAAGGGATACCTGTAGCTGGTGTTGAATTATACATGTCCTTAGCGAGCAGCCAGCAGCCACAGAGAACCAAGTGGAGGATGGCACTTATGTGGCACTCTGCCTTTTTACACGCCTGCTTGCTTTAATGCAGCTTGATAGAGAGGGAAGTGGAGCTGGCCAAGACCACAGGGATTCCTTTTCAAATGTAACCAAGCTAAAAATTGTCTTTGGCTCCATAGCAGATGTGGAATATTTCATACAAATCGGATTTTTTTCATAAAGCCATGACTGGATCTTGGAATTTTCATCCATATTATTAAGGTTATAAAGTTTCTAGCTCATGTTAGAGCAGATGTTAACAATAACAAATATTGTCTAGAACAAGTTTTGAAAGTGTGTGTGGCTTTTATTATCATTGTCTTTCATATTTTAAAAGAAAATCAATTACATGATTTTGAAATACATACTGATTTGTAATGATAACAATGTTGATGACAATGCTAATTTGTAAAATACAGTCTCTTCTGATATGTTTTTATGTTAACCTCCTCTGTGCAGTGTTCAAAGATTCATGTTGAATTTAAACAGAAGACTTTTGTGTGTTGTTAATTTTAGGAGCAATGTTACAGATGATTGAATTTCTGAAGAATTTTTAAAAGTAATTTCTCATATTTAAATAGCATTTTACATAGAGCTTGCATCATCTGCAAAGAGAATTTAGGAGACCAAATTGTACTACATTTTACATGCCTGGAGGAGCTTTTGCCTGTAACTGGTTAGCGGTGGATTTGCAGAAGCCGTTTTAAGCCAGCGCTGTGTTTACCCTCACAGAACAGTTCAAGTGCCTTTTTTTTTAAGCAGGGGAGAGGGCAGGCAATGCCTGACCTGTTTTAACATCTAAATAATCTAATTGGAAAAGTCAGCTGTTACACCTTATGTTACTGAACTATTGAACAGTAATAGCTCTGTAAAAACAAGTAGGAGTGTATATTTAGCATTCCCAGCTGAAAGTTTGGGAAACGTAAAAATAGTATAATGCAAGGAGGACTGGAGTCTCCATTTTGCCACGGTTAGTAATTTTTATGTAGAGCTACTTAATTAGTGTTCATCTGAAAGTTTAAATTAAATATAAGCTGCTAATGTACACTTAAACTGCAAGGAAATTTAATTTGAACACCTGAATAATAAGATTATAGGTTTGATTACCTTTAGGCAATGTAATAAATTTGCAATATATTGTGTCTGATCCATAAATGGTAAATGAGGTTTGCAGAAGTGTGTGCACACAACACAGCAGGGTACTTAGAAGTGTGGTGTCATACATATTTTTTTCTGAAAGCTAGAGTTTTGTTTGGACTGCAGGGTGATCCTTCTGTGATTCTATGATCCTGCTAATGCCTAACCAAAATGGAGACATATCACAAGGAAGGTGCCCTGATACATACCAGGAGACAGTTTTCCTGGGGTTCCCAAAAAACTCTAAGTATAAAATGAAGATGTGCTTTAGAAATTATTTTACTTTTATTCTATACAGACTTTACATATTCTTAAGTTTTTAAAACCTGTCAAGAATTTGTGATGGGTAAACAGCATACTATTTAATAAAAAAAAAAACCTGTTTCTTTGTCTTTGATATAATACTTTAGAAGAACTGCAGTAGCCTTGCTTTTTTATCTTTGACTGCGTTTAAATAGAAAATCCATGGCTTCTTTTTTCTGCATTTGGGTTTCTTTCTCAGTCTGCAAAGCTTGCAAGTTGAATCCAGGGTAGCTTCAAGTGAAAGGTCTTACAATTTTAGTAAATAAGAATTCCTGTGTTACGATCATCATCACCATCACAGAAAGTCATTTGGCCTTTGCTTTCTAAGTTATATAAAGGCTGTTAAGGGATCCAGAGAAAACTTCTGTCAAGTCTATTAATAGGGAATATTTGAGTTGCCCGTAGAGTGGACAAGGCATGCTTTGAAAGGTACATGGCAGTATGTGGCTTGTTTGTTTCTTTCTTGTACTCCAGGTCTCATACATAGTGATAATTTTACCAGCAACTCAAAGAATTCAGGATGGGTAGGGGGACTTCTAAACTACTGTTTAAAGAAAAGAAAAAAGTCAAGTTTGGAGTTAGTTTTGATTTAACTTTTAGATTTTGAAACTGCAACATTAGCTTTTTGGCCTTTTTTTTTTTTTTTATAGCCAGAAGAGCTTTAAATTGAAACGTGAATACATCAGAGTGTATATTTAAGTAACTGTAAAGCCTATCATTTTGAAATAAATACTAAAACCAGAAACTGGAATAATGTAATGGAGTTTTGGAAGGACATGAAAACTGGCACAAGTCTAATAATTCATATGCCAGTTCTGTGTAAATATTGCAGAGCTGCAGAAATTGTGTTCATGTGACTTGATCCTTTTTTGATATTCCAGAGATCTTGCTTTGACACAGTGCAGTCATGTTAGCAGTAACATTCATGTAATCATTCTGATATGGCAAATTCCAAATTTCAACATACCCTCTGAGTTTGCTTCCAATATAAAGAATACTGGAAATGTATTTCTTTAGCGGGAGTTGCCTGCAAGTTGCTGTAAACAACATACTGTTGTATTGGAAGGATTTTTAATGCATTTAGAAATAGACCTTCACAGTCTCTCTGAATTTATCCTTACAGTCTGGCTTCTGTCTCCTCCAAGATTAATAACTGATAGAGATGATGAAATAGGATCAGTGTGACTTTGTACTTGAGAAAAGTTAATCTACTGGGAGATGCGAGAAGACCTTAAATAGAATTTGGAAGGAAGAAGAGAGCAAAGAGGGATTATATGTAATCAACTGTCAACTCTTTAAATAAAATCTTTTAAAAAGCATAAAAAATTAAAGAATTACTTTTACTCAAGTACTTCAGTATAGTAGTCTTATTCTGAAGATTTTATGCAACTTGTATTAACATAATGTTAGTGTCTAAAAGTATAGATAATTATTTGCTTTACAGAATGTATTGAAACATATAAAACATGTTTGAAATAAAGCTTCCTAGTCCGGGAATTCCGTCATTTTTGGCTGTCACAGTGAAGTTCAGGACAAAGTATTGGTTGCTTAGAAATACAGTAAGTTATGTTCAGTGCAAGCAATACCAGATGTATGTGTTGGGTGATTAAAAAGGGCTGCTTTTTCAGAGCTGACTGCCCCCTCCCACTCCGATTTAGGAAACAGTGTCATATAAAAAATGGCAGAAAGAAGGAAAAGCAATTAGTACAAATTACAGCTTTACGTAGTCACAAGAGTGGTGGTAAATAATGGGCTGAATTTACCATGAGTTACATGAGTACCTTAAAAAGCATCCAAATCTTCATAGGATGGTAAGCCAGTGGAAACCTCCTACTGGAAGGAATAAATTGTTTATCTGTCAATGTTTTCAGTTTAAAACTTGATGCCTTTCTGGAAGAAGGGATCTTCTGCATCAGAAGTTTAATGGTGTCTTTAGAAACAACCTTAAATGCAGGTTTTCCGGCAGTGCAGGGACAGACTTACAAGCCAGCTCTGTTGAAGGCATCAAATTTTGGACAGACCATGTCATGTTATACAAGGGTATTTCTATACTATACTTAACAAATCTGTATCTGGGGTCACATCAAATCCTGAACCTTAGCCGTCTTACAAAGAGAACAGAGTTGAGTGCATGAAGAGAAAAGCTGGAATATCAACAAAACTTGACAGAAAGGACATTTAGGAGAAACATGGGGGGGTTGTTGCTTACAAGATAATTTGTTTCACTTTGAGCTAAAGTCAGTGGGTTAAAGAGTGTTTACCTTATAGGAAAATTGAATGTGTGTGGCAATGGCATATGTGTTGGCCTAGTATCAGCACTGTCATACCATGTGCAAATTTTGTACCTACACAAATACATATTCAGGGCTTTTTATTCAGGACACTATTACTGCCTTGACACAAGTTCATACACATGTGCTGAGTGGAACAGTTACAAAGCTGAGGACCATGTTAATGCAATTGTGATTTGCAGGGGTTTTACAATACATTTGTGTTTCTTCTAAAAGTAGTTCACCGGTTTGATTCTATCTAAATAAGGTACAAGTTTATAGGAGAGCCATGAAAAGCCAACCCTGCTAGCAGAGGGCATTACATTTCAAACAGTCTTACCAAGGTGACAAAGTGGTGGAGTTTCACTTTGAGTATCCTACTTAATTGTCTTTCATCAAGCCTTGCTGGAGTCTGCGACAGAGAACTCTGAAGCAGCACAACTGAATTCTGCTTTCCAAGTATATCTCGACCTGTTTAGTAGCATGAATAGTTAATAGACTTAAAGAACCGTAAGCCTTTCATTAGCCTATCTGATTCTTAGCTCTTGGCTCCAAAGCAGTGCTTTCCCATAATAATGCATTGCAATTGAAATGCGTAATTAAAATACTTTTTATCTAAATGAGAAAGTTGTATTTCTTGTAAGCTGTTCTGGAGCATTTATTTGTGGAACATAATTATTCTGTGCGTTCCTTGTTAGTGTAAGAAGGTGGTTATTAATCTGCTTGCTATGGAGCCCATATGCAGTAGGAGTTCACAAGCTTTTGAAGTTTTAGAAGTTAAAATTGCTCAAGAAGTGCTTGGTCTCAGCCCCGTGGAAGAGCTTACCATCTCCTAAAAAAGAATTTCTGGTATCTAGTCCCTTCTTCTGTTACTGCTTTTATCTGAGCAGCTTTATTATCCTTAAGAGGCCATTTTTTTAAAAAATCTGCCTGGATACCATGGAATTAACTTTCACAGAATAAACTTTTAGTGTGATTAACCTGACTGGAGTGAGAACTGGTTTAATTATTTCAAAGAAAACATTGCTATCATGGCACGTATAACATTGTACAACCAGAGGTCTAAAAATTTCTTTAGGTTGGGAAAACTTGGGCTATGTCTATATTAGCAAGTAATCTGCAGTGGGAATGGATCTGTAGAAGAAAAACAGTGAGTGCTGAGGACTTGGTGGTCACAGCCTGTATTTTTTCAGAGGTAATACTTTGAGCGGACTCTACTCTGATTCCAGGGAGTGTTGGAGCAGTAAATCACTGTTGGAGCACGTCTTCCGTTTTAGTTTCATCAAAATGTAGTGCAGCTCATATACTTTAAGACTGCCCTAAAATGAAAAAAATGTACAAGAATATACTACTTTAACTAAACTTTGTCATACATATATCTACTTGATTAAAATCTTTATGTAGAAATAATTTTTTTCATTTATGGCATGAACACATGAAAAGAAAACCACAAGCAGATCTGAGACAGTTAATAAGTATAAAATATAAATAATCTCCCTTTGTTGGGGAAGGAAAATGACCATTTTCAATGAACTGGATAAAAGAATGGGTTGGGTTTTCTGTGTTTATATCATAGACAAATGGAAAAAATTACTTTCCTATACTTTTCCAAATACCTGAGAGTAAGAAAAAAAATCACTTCTATAAACTTGATTTTCGTAGAGAGAGAGATTGGTGTACTCTGGTACAAGTCCAAGAAATGCTTCAGATGTTGTTTTAGAAAATAACTACAAAGTACTCATAACATTTGGAAAGGTGAAGACTTGTATGGGAATTGGATTGGAGTTGCTTTAAATTGTTGTCTGAGACAGGATGTGTGCTTTGAAACAGAAGACTACTTTCAAGAGGCAGCTTTCTGCATATAATACCCAAAGCATACTATTTTGAGGGAGTGTGTACCAAATACAATGGGGCAAGATTTCTGAATGAAACCTGTAAACAGGGCAATTTAATCTGTGTTACAACAGCATAGTAATGATCAACTTGTTACTTCAAATTTCCTCTTTTGTTGGTGAATGCAAATATAGTTGCTGAAAGACCATTCTTTTAAGTAGTTTAAATGCTTCTAATTTCAGTGGCACATTGAAGTCCATTTTGTTTGTTTAAACCAACCCGTAGTATAATGTCATCAGTGCAAGCAGGCTAGAGGAGCAGCACTACTGTAAGCTTGTTCCAATGCTTCAGCACTCTTCCAGTAAAGAAATTTTTCCTAATATCCAAACTAAATCTCCCCTGACACATCTTGATGCCATTTCCTCTCATCCTATCACTTGTTACCTGGGAGAACAGACCAACACCCCACCTTGCTCTAGGCTCCTTTCAGGTAGCTATAGAGAGTGATAGGTCTTCCCTCAAGCGTCCTCTTTTCCAGACTGAACAACCACAGTTCCCTCAACCACTCCTCATAAGACCTCCAGACCCTTCACCAGCTTCACTGTTGTTCCAAATTCTTGGAAATATGTTTGCTGGTTAAAGAACTGAGTAATGTTGGGTCTCAGGAGAACTAGTTCACCTTCAGGAGCAGGGACAGCTGGAGGTTGAGGTTGTGGGCTTTCGGGGAGGCTGGGATGACTGAGTAGTCAGAAAGGAAGCGTAAGGAAGGTGGAAGTGGGGGCGGGCGATGCTGGAGGAATTTGGAAACACCGAGTATGTAGGTATGGAATTAAGAAAGGCAAAGCTCAGGGTGAATGGAGGCTTGGAGGTCGTGGAGGCCAATGGGAAGGGCTCGTAAAGGTATGCTGACGCCAGAGGAAAGAGTGGTGGAAGACATGACTGGGAAATGTCTGCATACCACTTCAGACACAATGAACTCAAAACATGTGGATCAGTTTTGTTTTCTACACTAATACCTTTATGCTAAATGTATTCATTTGAGCAATCTGAAATGTGAAGCATCATGCTCTCTGTAGGCAGTATAGGTTCAAGCCTGTTCTAGCAGTACTACACTGAGCAGAAGGTGTATTTGCGCCAGGCTGTTTGTCTACTTTTACGGTCTGGCTCAAATAACCAGGAGGTGCAAACTACAGCTTGTCAATGCACAAGAGATTAATGTTAATGTAGCACTCTTCTGGCTTGCTCAGCGCTTTTCTTGTAATAAAGAGCATACAGGAACATTTCTCTTGCAAAAAAAAATGCATAATTTCAGCTAGGATTAGTTGCCTTTTCACAAGACTGACCAGCTGCTTCAAGTAGAGTACCATAAAAACATTTTGGAAAAGAAACAGATGTTCCAGGAATTTATGAGGCATGAAAAATTTAAAGAATAAGTAAAAATAAATAGTAAATAAAGTTTGTAATTTACTGTGTGCATGCAGCAGGCATATATTTGTGTATACTACAGTGACAGCTAAAATTAGCACCTTTTGATTTCCGCAGGGGCTGTTTGAAGTCAGGATATTGAAGAAACTAAATTGATTCCAAAAGAATTTCAAGGGAATGAAGGAGTTTCAGGAGGGGGAGGATGTGGTATGAATTCCGAATCAAACTTTGCTAAAGTCCCTCCCAATCCTGGCAACAAGAGTTTGCAGGGAATAACTGAGGAGGATGTGCGTCAGTGACGTGCTCATCCAGAGGCTGAGCAAGCACCTGAGGTTTACAAAGTAGTGGAAGTGGCAGAAAATGAACCTAAAAATAGTCTCTCACCAGTGGAATGTTAGACGCCATCTCGAATTTTTTAAGTCTAATTCAGATCGGAGAGCTGTGTGTGGTTACTATCTTTTAATTTTAATTTTTGTTTTTATTTTAGAGCATGCGCTGTTTTGGTGGGGAATACGTACACACTTGATTATGATGGAAAGCAAAGCACTCTCAGATAAAAAATCATGCCTGTCAATCTTGATAAGTTTTCATTAAAAAATGCAGCAACCTCGTTATTTGAAACTGTGTTTTCCCATTGCCCAGTTTTTGGCAGCAAAGTATTTAAGAGATTAAAGGAGCGTTTTTTTCATGCTGATCTCACCGAGAGTAATCTTACAAAGTCACTCCCTTGTTCGGAGTCATTTGCTGGCTTTGTTCCTTATGTATCATGTTCAAACTCCTCACCTTCAAAGCACAGTAAGTTTGCTCTTGGCAATCTCACTTCTCATTTATTCTTTTCAGTTTTTTTCAGTCTGTTGTCTCACCTGAAATTTCCTCTCCTTTTCTTGGCGTAACAAGTAAACTTATTCATTTTCACATCATGGTGAGGGAAGGTTGTTTAAATGCATTTCAAAGGTGTAAGAACCTTTAGAACAATACAGAGCATTACTCTTAAATTTTTGCATTGTTGATAAACCCTTTGGAGCTTTTGATATGAAGTGATGACACAAGGGCCTCCTGTCTTCCAGTGCTTCACGGGTAAATCAAATGTGCTAATCTCCTGCATTAAGTAGATGAAAGTTTTTTTATTAACATGAGCAAACAGAATGTGTTTTGTTTACAGACTTGTGAGAGAATTTTAAATAAGGATGGTAAAATAGATCTACTTTTTCAATACTGATAGGTTATGTTTGATGCAAAAATGAAACAAGAAGATGCATATTCTCATTAGCCATATTAAGACAGTTAGATGACTTAGATGTTTCTATTTCCTTCTTACCTTTGTTTCTCCAGCATAGCACAACCATGGATACCACATGAATAATCATAGAAACATAGAATGGTTTAGCTTGGAAGGGACCTTAAATGCCATCTAGTTCCAAGCCCCTTGCCATGAGCAGGGACACCTCCCACCTGACCAGGCTGCTCAAGGCCCTATCCAACCTGGCCTTGAACACTTTCAGGGAGGCAGCAGCCACCACTTCTCTGGGCAACCTGTGCCAGTGTCTCACCACCCTCAATTTGAAGAATTTCTTCCTAATGTCTAATCTAAATCTTCCTCCTTCCAATTTAAAGCCATTCCCCCTTGTCCTGTCACTACATGCCCTTGTAAACAAGTCTCTCCCCAGCTGTCCTGTAGCCCCTTCAGGCACTGGAAGGCTGCTATGAGGACAGGCTGAACAAGCCCAACTCTCTCAGTCTGTCCTCATAGCAGCCCTCTGATCATTTTTGCAGCCTCCTTTGGACCTGTTCCAACAGTTCCACATCCTTCTTTTGTTGGGGGTTCCAAAACTGGACACAGTAATCCAGGTGGGGTCTTACAAGAGCAGAATAGAGGGACAAAATTGCCTTTCTTGGCCGGCTGGCAATGCTTCTTTTGATGCTACCCAAGATATTGTTGGCCTTCTGGGCTGCGAGCATACATTGCCGGCTCATGTTGAGCTTCTCATCAATCAGCACCCCTATATTTTGTTGGATATTTTTTTTTCCCTGGTGGCTGATAAAAGTTGTTGCAGATTTCCAATTGTAAGGGTTGCAGTATTGATGCTTTATTTGTTTGTGGAAGGGTATACAAAGGCTTTAAGCAGTTGCATATATGGCTTTTGAAAGGGAGAGAGACTTCATGCAACCATGTTGTAAGGATAAGCATTGATTTGAGCAGCAGCAAAAAGATGCCAAAATGTTTAAGTTCCAGTATATATGGAAACTAAAATGAAGTGTGAAAAGGGAAGGCTATGCAATAGCCAGGTAAGAATGGATTTAGGGAAAGAATTTAATACTCAGATGTGGTCTTTATTTGGTAGTTTTAGGGGCGGGGGGGGGAGGAAACGGAGGGGGTGTTATTTCTTAGTTACTGTTTTGCATTTTTTATATTCTTATAACAAGCCAAAAAGCAAGTGTTATTTAAGAATCTGTATTTACACAGGAAAGTTGTTACACTTTCCATAACCGATTTTGGATATGGAGCTAATAGTCACAAAAGGCATTTGCTGGGTGACTGGGCAAAATGAGGCTTCTTGCTAAACACAGAAGTACAATTTAGCAAATCGGTATTTTGAACAGTTGAATAGTTCTATATTCTGAGCTTCAGTGATACAGACCACAGAAAACTATATAACACACATTATTTCTGTATATTTTACCAGGTTTCTGACAGGCTTTTGACTTTCATGTTCTTTATCTTATGCGATTTAAAAAAAGTTTTTCTTTTTTTCTCTACATTTTTCTGATTCACATTTCTTCTCCCCCCGGCCCCTGTCTTTGCTTTATGATTGTAAAGATAAGTTACTTCTATCAAACTGGCTAGAAAATTGAAAGTACAGGACTGGGTTGGTCATCTACTGCATCCATTTTCCAAAGTGCTTTTTAAAAGATGAAGTTAATATATGTGAGGCTAAGTTTCTTGTACTTTTACAGGTGTGTATGTGTAGAGAAAGAAGAAACAGCAACACTTGCCAAAATCCTCCTTTGTGTTTATTCCCCTTTGTACTTTGAATGCCCTTACGGATTTTAATGTTGACAAATTTGATATGGTTGGGGAACACTTGATAGATTTTAAAATCTAACACCGCATTGAGATTTCTTTAGGGACATACAAGTAGTTAGTGGCAGTTTGGAGAAGGTCTAGTAAGTCCCATTACCCAGTCTCACAATTGTATTGCTTCTCTAGATATATGCATGATTAGAGGGGTGAGTGTCTATATTTTTCCTTCTTGGAATATGTAGTATTCTAATCTTAAAAGTCATAGGGGATGTTAAATGAAAACTGAATGCTTTGGCAAATACAGCGGTAGAAGTGTTTGAGTGGAATAAAATGAACTTATGCTGTGTGCCCACTTGATATGTTCAAAGATATTAGAAGATCCACACTGCTGTGCAAATAGCACTGGGATGAAGAAAACTAACAGTTTTATGGAGACATCAAACACCAGCAAGAAAACCAGTGGGAACAGTAGCATTTTCAGACTGACCAGTGAGTTTTGTCTAACCGCTTATAAGAGCAGATATTTAAAGCAAATAGTTACTTTTGAAAGGAACTATTTTGAATAAACATCTTGCCTCTACATAGTGCACACTTTAAAGTTTTGTTTATATTCTTACAAGGATCTGTTTTCTTCAAAGCAAAATAGTTGTGCAGTAAACAACTAATCAGAAGTTTTTAAAGACTTGGAATGAAATTGTTTGATATTCATTGGCGTTCCTTTACCGAATCAATGGGAACAGTGAGCCAGATTCTCTTGTGCATCTTGGAAGTCACCTCTTCAGTTTTTCCTCATGCTTTTTTCTTTTTTTTAACCCATGGAAAGGGGCAATTTCTAATCTGTCAAGCACATGCAGTTAAAATATTTGGGAACATGCAATACGCAGGATACCATTATTTTCTCCTCTCCATTTTGTCATAATTTTCAGTCACTGGTTTGGTTATTTTGAGAGCTTAGTTTAGTGGAAAGTGTCCAAAATATACTTTGAAAACCTCAGAAAATAAGTAACTGAGAACTTTGCATTTTGGATAGGCAAAGGAAAGAAGGTGGCATTCTGGACACTCCTGTTCCCTCCCTCCTCCTCCCCACCCCACCCCATTTGAAAGAAAGAGTTTTCAAAAACACAGGTGTTGCACAGAAAGAGAGTGGGCTCAGTGCCTTTGTAAAGCTTTGTAAATGTCCCTAACCTTCCATATTATTAGTCCAATTGCTTAGACCTAAAGGCAACATGTTAAAATTCCATTCATTCTCCTGTATACCAGCTTTTACTTTCAAAACAACTTTGTGGACAGAGTTGCTCTTACTTATATTAAACCAACTTAAATTTATTTCTTGACTTCAGACAAGAAAAAATGCAAAAATGTTTCCTTCTAGAAGCTGTTAAGACAGAGGAAGCAGAAAGGGCTTTCATAAACTGGCTACTTTAAGTAGGTCGTTGGTAGTTTGCCACATAAAAAACATTTAGGTAGGGAGAGGAGCTACTCTTCTGTTACAAAATATAGGGTTTCTCTGAGCCTGTGCTCTGACATTCGTCTGCAAGTTACCAAGAGCAAAGTTAACTATTGATAAAGTCCTTGAAAGAGCTGGGCAAAGGGTTCTAGGAGTGGTTGGCATGGCTGAAACCTGGAAATTAATGAAGTATTCTGATATGTCACGCAGTATTATATCTAGAGCTAGTACTAATGTTAGTTATCATATGTTATAAGCATTACAGAAAATTTACCACATTCTATTAGCTAGTGGCAGAGAAGCTTTGCAAGTCTGCTAAATAAAATTTAACTTGATGATTACATTAAATAAGCTTAAAAGTATCATTGCATTTCTTTGTTTATAAAGAACCTAGAGTTTTTACTGAGTTTTTACTGTTCAGCTTTTCTCAAAACATATAACATATATATTGGCTTGATTGTGGTTTTTATCTTGCATTCTGTTTCTTTACCCAAAGCAGTATCTCTCGAAAATTATTATTAGGTCATGTTTAAGTTACACCCAGATGGCTTTCAAACCTGGTCTCTTTCATCAGGCTAACCTGGCTAGCTGGTTTCTTCTTGATGCACAACTTCTCTTCCTTTTATTAAAATCAAAAACTGCACCAACCTGTGAGTAACCATATTTGAATATGGAATTTCACAACTATAAATTTTTACTGTTTTAAGTCAAATGTGTGGTGATTTTATGCGTGCTCAGAACAATGTGGTTTAGTAGGAATATA
Source organism: Tapera naevia (assembly GCA_033556795.1). Taxonomy (NCBI): domain Eukaryota; kingdom Metazoa; phylum Chordata; class Aves; order Cuculiformes; family Neomorphidae; genus Tapera; species Tapera naevia. The sequence goes on along the minus strand of JAUMJJ010000172.1, from coordinate 5,402,397 downwards.
TCATTAGAAACTAGAAGTGAATATATGAAAATGTTAATATTGGTGCTCACTTCTTTAACGTAGTGAACTGTCATATAAAAATACTGTTTCACTGTATTCTAGTGCAAGAGTAATTCATATCAGATGATACCAATGGTTTGCGTTTATGGTTATTACAGCATACTGGCAGCTTGAAACAACCTCCTGACATAAAAAATATCTTACCTTTTTATTATTCAGATAGCAGGAACCTCAGAGGCACTGTAACTGGAAATCATTTCATTTGCACTGATGACCTCTGTGTCTTCCAAGATAGTTCTGATAGTAGAAGTACGTAAAATTGATTCCAGTAACGATTTAGTGTCAGATGCAGATTAATAATGCTTGAGTTAGCCTTTTTCTGAGCAAATCTGACCTCATTTGTATTCTTCCTTAGATGAGAAAAAACAAATGAGGGAGCCAGCTTTTAGCATTCTTCTTGGATTATGGAGACAATTTGTGTTCTGGAACTTGAAAAGAAATGGGGAAACTTAGTTTCAAATGTTATCTCCGCTTGGTTGGTGTGTGAATAATTTTGTTCAGGTGACAGCAGTACACATATAGCTTAATATAGGAAGTATGTTTCCTTCCTTTAGAAGGATATCCTACTGAAGCAAGCTTATCTATTAATATAAGCACTTTAAGAAGGTCTTCGTTGAAGTGTTTTTATAATCTCTGTGTCTTAAAAGACATGAAAATTTAAATGCAGGTACAGAAAGAACAGAGGAGACTGAAGCAAAGAAAACAGAACTAGACAGATCAGGTGGTTTTTAATTAAGACTTGGAACCAGATGTTTGAGCCAGCACAATCAAAGAAATGTGGAAAAAAATAGGTACAAAATGAGATGCTCTTGCATGTAGGACTGGACAGCTTGGTGAAGGCCAAAGAAGGCAATAAAGCTAAAGCATACATTAAAGAAAGTAATAAAAAGCATGCATTTGAAACATTTGAGTCAAGAAGGCAACAATATGAAAGAGAATTGACTAGACGATTAAAAGAAGCAATATTGTAATTGTCAGTCAAATGGTTTGAATGACTACAAGTCTGAAGATGAAAGCTTGTGTATAACTGTATTGGTTATTAATGTGACTGATTAGGAACTTCATGGAAAGAAAATAAAAGGTAGTTGGAGAAAAACAATTTTTCTGGCTTTACTTGTAAGAAAATTGCAAATAACATGTTTATTAAAGATCTTCTTATAACATGGATCAAAAAGTAAAACTTCCAGTTTTAGACTTTCTGTAAGGGAAGGAAGAAGTCATTTAGGAAAGCTAGGCATAAAAACTGCTCGTAAGATCTGAGCAGGCTACCTTTTTTGGAGGCTGATGGCACTTTGATTGAGCAAGTAGACAGTTTCAGAAATCTTTTTTGTTTGTCCTGCTACTCACATAAACAGTATTTCTCTAAAAAGATTATTTCCTGGCCTGTTGAAGACATTCACTATATGGGTACCTCAAAGAGGCAAAAACTGTGAAGGTACTCTGACTAAATGAGACTATTCACAGGGCAACTCAAGCCACTTTCCAGTCAGGGGAATACCTTGCTTGCTTGGAAAAAGTAACAACCAGCAGCATGGTAGCTGGAGAGGCTCAGAAGGAGACAGATGACCCAGTAACTGTTCCATTCATTTCCTTGGGAGGGGATTTACTGTTTTTGCTACTTCAGCTTATGTGACTTCTCCAAGTGCAGTAGCTTATACAGTGAACACTCTTTTGTGCCAGTGTAAGCATATTTACATCTGGGCTTCTGCCACAGAAACTCCTTTTTAAAAGGAAATCAGATCTCGTGTTTCTATGCAGGCAAAAGTTTCTCTTGGCTTAAGCTCATGAAAAATACATACAGTTGCATATTGTCCGTTAAAAAAAGGAAGAGTAAAGTTCAAAATAGGGTGACTGAAGGCAAAATGTAAATCTATATAGGGAAACTGTAAGTAAATTCTGTAGGTTTTTAAGACCTGTGTTGGGAGAAGAAACCGGAGCTGAACCTCACATATATATAAATGCATGTGATTTTTTTCATATTCTTGTTAAGTCATTTGGTTTGATGTCATTATATGTTATTAAATTTATTTTCTTTAGAGGAATCTGGTATATGGAATATATATACATCCATATCTTACCTAAAAATGAATTTGAACAGTTTGTGTATGAGCAGTAGTATTAGAAGGTTGAATATCTCTGCGTAAGGATTTTGCATAAGGGCTGAGGAAATAAATTTAAGAAACCTATTTTTTGTGGATTATCTATGAGTTTTGTGTTTCCTAGACTGGTTTTTGTCTGAGGGTTGCTTTATTTTTTTGTTGCTTTCTCAAAGAGCTGGCAGAGTAAATGGCAGCTGTAAACCTATGGGTAGGCTGCGAAGTTTTTATTCTAAAGCCTTCCTTTCATGTTTAGCCAAGTGAGAGACACGGAGTAAAATAAATTCTGGCTCGGCATATCCTCTCAGCTTTCTCTCCTGGTGAACAACCGGAGAGGCAAAAGAAGAACTGAAGCTGCCCAAGACTCCTGGCCACAATGAGCAGGCAGGCACCAGCCCATGAGCCATGGCTCTTGGGTTGCTCAGAGGTTGAGGAATGTGAAGATGGTGCTCGAGGGCCCTTGATACCGTACTCTGAGAATAGTGCTCCCCATCACACTCTCTCCTTCTCACTTCATCCTTCCCTTGGGACCGAAGGGAAAGGCATTTGCTTTACTTCTCTACTGAGTTGTTTAACTGTTTCTCTTTAATCCCTGGCAGTTTGACTGAGATCTAAGTATGTATTTTGTTGAACTTTGTTCTGCTTGACGTTATGGACCGGAAACATTTCTACTTAATGTGGGAAACAAGCTTTGCAGAAACTCAACTGGGAAAGGAACTTCCTATAAAATACAAACAGATGTTTGTACCATTGAGTGAAGGTTTGCTTGTGGGAGGGTTTGTGATAAACTGCAGAAATGCAATATCAAATTCTAACAATTAAATGATGACCGATTGATGAGATTGATCACTTTGGCATGATCTGCTGTACTGCTGACACTCCTGGTTTGTTTTAGTTGTGTTTGTTTTTAGAAAGTTTTTTTTCCAGCTGTGTTTTATACACGCAGCTAATCTTTAAGTTCCTTCTCAGTATAGGGTCACAGAAAGCTTTCTTCTGAGATAATGAATTCCTTGGAGAACTCCAGGTATTCACTCCGGTACAAGAGAGATGCATATGTCTTGTAGTAGCTATAATTGCTTGGAGCCCTTTTCCTACCAAGTAATTCTTCAGCTTGTAGTCACCAAAGGGCTGTAATTTGTTTGTTTGTTGATTTGCTATTGGGATGGAAATGGATAAGCGAGCAGTGTTTCCTCTATTATGTAGAGGTGTATTTCTTTTAGCTTCAGCCTGCCCTATTAACCCCCAGTTCTCTCTCTGCTGTTGCCCTTACTACTGCTTCCTTTGTTCTGTCTGCTCTGCAGAGAGCACATCGAACTAAAAAATACATACATGCAATATTTTTTAATTCTTCTGTTATGGACATGAATTTCCCCTAAGGGGCCCACAAATTCTGTGGTTGATTTCTTATTCTTTTTCACTATCCAGGTTTATACTGAGTATGCCAGTGGTATTTACATTCTGCACTGATGCAGTTAAATTTGATTGCGAAGAAAAGTGCTGTGTGCATCAGTCTGAATATCATAAAGTTTTATAAGCAACTGCATGAATGCTGCTAGTATAATATTTGTAGTACCCGTCCTAGGTGCAGTAGAATGAACTGTGATTTTTCTGTTAGGTACAGATGAGTATGATTTAAATATATATGTACTTATGGTCATCCTTTGACTGATGCAGAAAGAAAATTATTAAATAAGCTAATCTTTAAGATATCATTTATCAACTCATTAAATTGTTGATCTGTACAATACAATCATACACAAAAATTAAAGGTGTCCAAACAAATTGGATTATCTTGAAAGACAAAATTTGAAGTGTTAAATATGAAATGTTATTGAGCACTGTGTCTTCTGAATGAGACAGACTCGAGGTGGTAATTTCTGAGAAAGTCCTTGCATTGTGTGCATACCTCTTCAGATATTCCAAGTTCAACTCCAGTTTACGATCTGAGATGGCAGAAGACTTGAGAGAGACATAATATAGTGTAGATGTGGTGAATAACATTGCCAACATGGAATTTAATTCCAATTTGCAGTTTACGGATGGTGTGGCATTAAAGATACATAACACTGTGCTTTAGTGGACCATAAATGCTGCTTTTCCTATGGAGAGACTACCTTGGTAATGCAAGTTACTGTGATTTGCAGGGTAAGCTCCCCTCTAGGTTTTTAAAGTTGGAGGGAAGAGAGTTTTGAACACAGCAGACCTTGTAGAGTTTTATGGATCACTTTTGCAAAAAGTGGAGGCACAGAATGAGCAATTGAAAAAGAATATCTGCAGTGTATATAATGGAAGATGCCACAGGATTATATTTTAATCCTTCTGACATCCATGCAAGAGTAACATTAATGACTTAGAATTTTCAGATATTATGGAGGAATCAAATGAAAAAAAAACCAAGGATGTACACCTTCAACTGATTTTTTTTTTCCTGGTAAGTCTTCCTAGCTGTGTTTTTAAGTAAAAAATTAAGAGGGTTGTTTCAGAATGAAATATCTCACCTTTAATAAAGTGAGATTTGTTTTTCAAGCTGGAAAACGCCTTCCGTATGCCCTCATCTTTAGCATTCTGTGTCCATGAAATAAATGAGGTGAGGAAAATAATAAACAAGTCAGGCAGAAAACTTGTGTTCAAGCCCTTACAGCAAATTTGTTATTCTAGTGTTGTATTTTCCTGCAGCATTTTTCTGTTAGATCTCTTAGGTGGTCAAGATACTTTCCAGTTTGTTTGTTTGTTTGTTAATGTTTAAGCTTAGTGAATTAGTACATGAGGGTTGAAGTATTATGGGGTTTTGCCTCTCTTGTATCTAGCAACACCAAAGCATTACTGAAAATCATAAAGAAATTTAGGGAGAAAAGATGTTAGGTCTGTATAGAACTGAAGATCCTCCTCCTACACGTTTGGGTAAAATCAGTAGAATCTTTGCAATAAAATATTTTTATTTTGTGTAGTTTTACACAGTTTAATCGATAGTCTCCCAAGAACATAATACAAATTCTATTTAGTAATACTGATCTAATTCTAGTTATCTTTTCTTCTTCAGGGTGTACCTCAGTTACCATGTGCCAAAGCGTTGTATAACTACGAGGGAAAAGAACCTGGAGATCTTAAATTCATTAAAGGAGACATCATAATTTTGCGTCGACAGGTGGATGAAAATTGGTATCATGGAGAAGTCAATGGTGTCCATGGCTTTTTTCCTACCAATTTTGTTCAGATTATTAAACCTTTACCTCAACCTCCGCCTCAGTGCAAAGCACTTTATGACTTTGAAGTAAAAGACAAGGAAGCAGATAAAGACTGTTTACCATTTGCAAAGGTAAGAACAGAATAAAATTCTTATTTTCTTTTAATAATACCATCCACTTGAAAAAGAAATAATAAGACTGTTCTGTAATCTTGTCTGATTTTTTTTTAATGGAGCTACACAAATATGAGAAGGGCAAGTAATTCTGCAGGCATTTCTTCTACGTTCATTAGGTTTGCCTTCCTTCTATTCCTAAATTACACATAATTTCTTTGAGGTCTTCTTTTTGAGAATGGCATTTTTCATAATTACACTAGTAATGTTCTTGATTTATGCAAAATATGTTATGAAAAGTGTTATGAATTAAAAATGTTCCATCTTCTAAAGAAATGCTCATTTTACATTGTTGAAGCTGACACTATTTTCAGCTTTGAGTTCCATAAGTGACATTTTTAGGATCTAGATTCTAGACACAAACTTCTACTGTGCTTTGTTGTTCTATAATATTATTGTTTGCCTTTTGGAAAATGTCATGTTTGTTCTTGTATTGCTTCTGTTGTAGTTAATTTTCTGTCTTGCAATGATACAGGTTTTTAACAGGAAACAAAGCTATTCCATTTTTTCAGTTTCTGATTCTTTAGTTTATCAAATTGCACAAAAATTTTGCTAGGTCAGATGTGAGCTAGTCACTTTTCTGCCCTAGCCTATTAAAAATGAAAAGGATAGCTAAAATTCTAAAAAGGAACCTTTTTCACATGTGGACAGACAATGATTATTATAACAGACAACTGCAGTACTGTTGAGGATGATTGGTGTTAGCTTGCATGTTTTGATTTGTTGGCAAATGCTTTTAATCTACAGCCTCACTTGATATATCGTTTCCAAATACTTAACTTGCATATGAAACAATTACTTATCGCAGTATAAGTGAGAGCAAGGTTTAATGTGCGCATAAATCCTTTTTTATGTAGCATCTCAAAAACATATCTAAATCAAATGCTTCATATAGATGTGAAAGAAATTGTATCACTTACCAGTGTTCTTAAGTACTTAATTATAAAAGCAACATGTAGGGAAGATTAGGTAATGAATTAGTTGAGAAGGAAAAAGATTGAGGTTTTGTTGATTAATGCCAAGGACTTAGAGGGGATCTGATGAATACCCTGGACTGGACATGGCAGGAGGCTTGGCACTAAGGGCAGTGTCAGATGGCTGAGATTGGCTATGGACAGTTAGCTGAACTCTGACAAAATAGGAGAAGGAACAGCTGGAAACCGCAACCTCAAAAGCAGCACGTTACTGTTATGGTGTGCCTTCTCTGCGGTTCTTGTCCATGCATCGGCCTCTCTGATTACCTATGCGTTGTGGAGGGAAAGTAAATTAGAAGTTTAATTAGAGCTGGGAGACATAATCGCTGCATGTTCACACAGGATGATGTTCTGACTGTTATTCGCCGTGTGGATGAAAACTGGGCAGAAGGAATGCTGGCTGACAAGATAGGAATATTCCCAATTTCGTATGTTGAGGTGAGTGAAAAGTAGGGCCCTCAGTAAAGTTAAGCCCACTGTGTATTTCGTTTCCTAAAAGAAAAAATAATCAGTACTGGTGAAGATTCTAGAATAACCTGTGATATAAACAGTTTAATATATAAATATAAATAATATATATATATAAATAATCTAAGATCTGTGTGATTAGTTTGGGAAAGTTAACTACCTTAGCAGTTGAGCCAGTGATTTTTATTTAGCTATTTGGTAGCTGTTTTCATTGATTGGAATTGGAATTAAAATACTTGGAGGCAGTCAGTGTGTCTTGTTGTTATTACTGGAGTCATGCAGTCAGTTACAAACCACACTTAACTGTAAAATGAAAGCAGTCAGCAAATCAGACGAACACTAAGCTTTGCACTGTCCCCGATACCTACCTCTCAAAACCAACTTAGCACAACTAGAAAGTCAAAGAAGAGAGGCTGTTGTTAACCAGGTGGAACGTTGACTTTTATGTCCCAAAGACCCTTATGTAACATCTGTATCTTCCTACATTTCTCATACGTGATATGACAATTTACAGTGAGAGACAGCAGTTAAGAAAGTTTCTCCAGCCTTTCAAGGTCTGAGAGTTGAAATCTCTTATCTTCTATGTAGAAAGTCGTATGTGATTAAGAACGGTGTGTACAACTGCAACAATCATTATTACAAGTTGCATTACAGAAGCATATAGAGGTTTGGAATAGTTTTTGTCTTCTTCTGGTAGGTATGCTGCGGATACTTGGTAAAGTACATTTTTACTACTGAAGACAGTTTATTTAAATAAATGAGGGAGAATGATGGAAGAGAAAAGTGTTTTCACGTAACCTGTGGGATGAGAAATATGTACCTCAGCTCACAGAACAAATGCATAACCATACTAAGAATCAAATCAAGTTTTATTCATTCAGTTTATGAATTTCCTGATAAGATGAGAACTTAAAATGACTGTATTCAACCAACATAGAGGTTTGGGTTTTTTATTTAAAAAAATCTATATATTAATTTTTCTAGGTTGTTGTGAGGATCTGTATATCTGGGGATAGAAATCTTCACATGACTGAAAAAACAACAAAGCCAAAAGGGTTTCAACCTGCTTAGTGCAAGTCTGGCTTCAATTTAAGAAGTTTTTAAAAAACAATTTAAAAACCTCTTGCCCCTGGCTGTTCATTCCTAGCTCCTTACAACTAACTGCCCTTAAGTTCAGCCAGTGAAGGTTCTGTGGTGCTTTTTAGAACTAAATCACTTAGCCAAGTTAGAAAAAGCCCTTTCATAGGGCTGCCACTTGGGCTAACTATTTAGTTGACAGCTCCGCTTCCATCTCTACAGAAGTTTGCAAAATGGAAATATACTCTTGAAAAATAAAATGTGTAAAAATGATACTTGGTCACAAAATTTATTTCACTGGTCATTTTTTTCAGACAAATTCCATCAACTAATAGAATTTGTCTTTGATTAATGAATTAGGAATAGGCACAAGCCTATTGCACTCACTCACAAATCCCCACTAAAATGATATGGGACATCTAGAATGATAAAAAATATCCAAAGAGATACTTTTTTTTTCCAGTATGTTCTAAGCCAAAGCACATGCTGTGGTAAAGAACAGTGAGATATGCAGAAAATATCAATTTGAATTTCAAAATGCCTGTTTTCTGCAATTATGTAGCTTTTCCTGGAAAATATACAGTCAATACAAATAGGTATATCAAACCATTCTTGCATATGTTATTTTTAAAAACAATGGAGATGAGAAGTAATTAATATTTCTGTGGGATTTTTTACATGATATTTTTAGTTACATTTCCCAGTCCTGTCATCATTGCCTATTTTTATCATGACAGACCTATCTATGCCTTGTGTGTTTGTCCACATCCTTTTTTTTTTTTTTTTTTTTTTTTTTTTTTTTTTTTTTTTAAATGTGGATTATTAGCTGCATTTATTGGGGATTTTCTGAAATTGTTAACTTTAAATTGAATGTAGTCTGTGATGTTTATTCTGTGGTATAGATCTTATACTTGCAGTGTTTCTTGTACAATGAGGTCACAGGATAAAATTTAAGATATGTTGAAGTCCTTGAAAAACTCTGATTATATTTGAGGACAATTTTTCACCTAGAGGAACATTTTATGATTCAGTCATTGCTAGTCTGCTGTATTCTTTTATATTGCTTCCACTTATGAAATTTGTGGTAATAATAAAAGCTAAGACTGAGAACATTTTGAGAGGATTTTTAATAGTGATTCCATTTAAAATATGGTTTGTTAACTGACTCACAAGACATTATGTCTTTATCTATAGACACATAGTGCTGTGAATAATTCTATCTGCAAATGAAAAACAAATAATACAAAACAGTACAAAAAATGAATTCTGTTTCTAAGAAGTGCTAAAACCAAAGAAACCGTCTAATTTTACTAGAGTAAGACCTGATTAACATATCTGAATTACTAGATCTTTGATGGAATTACAATGCTCTTGCATTAAAAGCAGATAAGCCAGGTTCTTACACAGGAATGGAATAAAAGGCAGTGGGCTTGGAAACTGTATGATTAAGCTGATAACACCTCATAATGTAAGTTCATAATACTTAGATCTATCTCTTTTCTAAAAAGAAAGATTAATGAGAAATAAACAGATAGTATGAGAATTTCTCTATGGAGAGTACAGTTCTGAGTATAATATAAATTTCTTAGACAGACCTCAAATTTGACACTTTGGTGTGGTTTGACACTTAGTAAATACAATCCAAATCTAAAAAGTATTAAAATTTTGGAAGTTGTTCAGCACTTGTATAGAACAACTAGAAAAATACAAATGCCCTGAATAGAAAAAGAAAAATCAGGGAAAAAGAATCACTTTTCAATCAAAATGTCAGTACAAAATAATGTCAACTTTTGTTTTCCCAAGTTAAAATGAACAACCAGGAAACACTTTTGTTTTAATCCATCTCTTCTAGTTTTATTTATAAACAATCTTATAGAAATGGGGGGGACACACCTAAATTACCTAAAATATTCACTGTAGTAAAATTTTAAGTTTGTTGTCACTTTATAGTACTGCATTGATCAGTTACCATGACACTTTAATCAATCAGAATGTAAGATTTTATGTATCTAGTAGTTTCAAGTTAGGGTTTTTTATTAGCATCTCTCCTGTACCAAACAGGAGTGTTTAAAAACATTTTTTTTTTATTTTGTCTGTACATTTTTTGTTGGCTTTCAGGCTGGATTTCTACCTTATTAGGCTTCTTGAGTATCATAGTTTTCATTAATTTCCTTAACAAAAACTGCAATATGGAACCACTTTGTTTGTTTCAAAAATCAATATATCACACACCCTTGCTTGTGATTGTGCTCTGTTGAAGATTAGCAAAATTTGTCTTGATGTGGGAAAAAATTTACTTGTACCAAAACTGTAATTGCTAAGCTGAATTTAGGTTTGTAAGTTATTACCTATCCTCTAGGATGATGCTTAGCAAAAATGATAATGGCAAATAGGACAATATTTGCCATAGTTCCTCTTACAGTTTATTTCTTTGTTTCTGAATGTATGTGAAAGTGAAATGTTGTCTAGAAATTTAAATTTGACTTATAATAGTGTTGGTAATGTGGAAAAATAACTCCTTGGCGAATGGCGATGCACTAAAATTGCGTAAATAAAAATTTGAAATGAACATGAATGGAAAGATTGCTTGAGGGAGAAGAAGGTGTTTTCACTTGATTTCAGAAAGTGATGGTATTTTAATTATAACTGTCTATGTGTGAGTGAGAACATCTGAATTCATCTGTAAAATAAGTACAGAGAGGCACAACTAAAACAGACCTTGGAGTAGGTCCTGCATGGTCGTCTGCTTGATACTTTCTCTAGATGGCTGCAAGCAGGTGGGAACCTGTCTGCTGGCCTCAAACCCTACCACAGCACTGAGAAGCAGCTCAGGCAACTGCCTCTGTCTGTTCGGAAGGTTGTTCTGTTTCTTTGGTTTTGGAAGAAAGAGGAATTGATTTCAGGCTGCCTCTTGGAGGCTTATTCATCTTGTTGAATGTAAAATCCCAAATAATTATGAATTTAAAAGTTAATGTAAAAAAACTTTGGTTCAAATACACCCGTTCAGGAAAACAACTGACATAGGAAATGTGGGAATAGATAACAGGGATATTTGTTGCAGAAAGGAATGCTATATTGAAACACTTCACAGCAAAGTTGGGATGCATTCCCATGGTGACCTTGAATGGTTGCTTGCCATTTTAATGGAGAATTACCCTTCATAAGGAAGAAATGAACTGTGCTCTGCAAAATATTTTGCAACTATTGCTGCCCTTAGGTTGTCCAAGGCCAATAATCAGTTCATATTTAGGTTCATGCTACGGCCTTGTTCTTGCTTCTGTACATAAGAAAGCTCGGTACACTGCTTATATTTGAATCACTGTTGAATCAATCCCATGGATGAGCCTTTACTTTTCTCTAGTAGGTAATTCACTTTATAGAAGTAATCAGGTTCTGCAGGTACTAATATTTACAACTTACAGTGCTATTGAGATCCATGCTATTGTAGCTTCAGGAGGTAAACAAACATAATTAGGTGTAACAAGTACTTTGGGGTAGATTTTGGTTCTGATTTTTACTCCTGGGTGATCCCTTAACTATTCTGATTTGGTATTTCTTGTGTTTAGAAATGAGTACTGCTTTTCTTTCTCTGATCTGTGCGGAGAGGCTCTTTGCTAAATAAGGGAGTAGATTAGATAAGAATAGAAGTGGTTCCAGCCATTGTATAGGAAGACACAGATTCTTAGAAAGGACATTGAGAATTTCCATCTGATGGGAAAAAATGTGCGAAATACATAATCAGTCTTTGAAAAGCCTCCTTGTTCTTCCATGATGAAGGATAGGACTCAGACAGCGTGAGTAGCAGTGTAGGCTTTTTTTTTTTTGGTCTTTTTTTCTACTTGTTTTGTGTTCTTCAGCTTCATATCAGTGTTTCTGTGATAAAATAGTGTTTGCAGTGGTCTATTAAAAGTTTGTTCCCTCTAAATTTAAAATTTAGTTTAAAAAATCATAATTATCTAGATAATGGGCTTGGAAGTAATTGGAGGAAGCTGTATGGTTATGTCTTCTGTATTACACGAGTGATTCAAAATGATTTTGTCCATGTGATCCATGCAAAGTATTAGCAGGAGGGAAAAAACTAGCATCCACCTTTTTCTTACATTTGTTTACTACTGTGACACTGTCTTTTCCTGTCCTTCCTGTTCTCTTCAGCTGCCTTCTAAAGGACCAACAATAAGAACATTAAGGAAAAAAATTCTGTATTCTTATTTTTCAAATCCCCCATTATGCCCCTCTTCCACTGCAATGTGTTCTAGTTAGTTCTTCCTCTTCAAGCATTTCATAATTCTAATTTTCCTGATGTTACATCCTAGCAGGCTTTTATGTCAGCTTCTCGTTTTTCAAATACTTCTAGTTTGGGGCTTTGTCTGTTTCTTCTGTGTATGCATGGAATTTCTTTCCAGATCTCATCTTTAAAAAAATAGATACTCTTCATTCTTTTGTACTGCTCTCTCCATATACTTGTCCTCAGAGCTAGGAAAGTGTTCTGGGTATATGATGTTTTTATTTTTGGGAGCTGCATTTACATTAGTGTTAATGTTGTCATGATTAATGTGCTATTTGTCTAGTAAAGTTTTGATGAAGTAAAATACTCTTTAAGACTCTTAATAAGCATAGTAGGTATCAAGAATTGTGGAAAAATGGGTAAAATAAATAGAAGAAATAACATGCTCAAGAATACAAATAGTACTTCCACGGTAACTAATTTCATTCTTCTACCCTGATGTTCTTCAGAAAAGATTTTTCCTTTCTTCATAATTGGCTACAGTTATCCAAATAACAGTATTTCTATGTAGTAGTGCATATTACCGTTAGTTAACTTGTTCAGAAAACTGGCGCTGGTGGTACTTAAGCTCATGAATAAATGACGTTATTTCCAATAGCCTGAAAATAGAAATAAGATTTTCTGGAAATAAAGGGTTGGTGAAAAATGTAGGGTTTTTTGTTTGGTTGCGTAATGCCATTCTGCCCCTCTCCCTCCACACTTAAATTTCTTTGTAAGAAGAAAATGTGTGGGATTCCATATATCTTCACTGGAAAGGAAGAATTTATTTGCATTTCATAGAATATTGTACCAAATCGATATATATCAATTTCATTGCGAACCAAAAGTCATTAGATAAGGTTAAAAAAAGAAAAATTCATTTGAAGATTCATAGGCATAGAGATGCTGGCTCTGCATTTGAAAATTAAGAAGCTGAGAGGGTATGTCTACAGAATTGCCAGTATATGTTTCTTTTCTTATACTGTTTTATACTTGTGTAGCTACTTGATATTAGGCAGTGTATTGGTACAGCTGGATCTTCATTCTGTCCTACTGTGCTCTTAAACCTGCATTTAGGAAGCCTATTTTTTACTACTAGTAGTGTTAAAGATACGTACTTAAATACTAAGGGATGCTAGGAGGAGTGTCTTCCAAGAGCTCACATGCAAAGGTGTGGGCTTACGTCATACTTGCAAACAAAACAAAAAAGGCTTAAAATGAAATGAAAATTCAGTCAGTTTTGTAATACGGATTTCTGTATTATAAGATCAAAGGGGACTGCTGTGATTTAGTCTTACTTCTAGGTAACACACTCAGTGGATATTGCTGAATTAACCTGTGGCTGGACTAGAGCAAGATATCCTTTCCTGATTGAAATAGTACCTCTGATGGATAGTCCACATTTGCCCAGCAGTATGTGTGTTGTGTTTGTAGTGAAAGACTTGTAACTCTGTAATGACTGTCACAGTTTTAAGCTGTATGGTTTAAGTTCTGTTATATTATGAATAAAAGGAAAGTAGTTTTTTGTTATATTCAGATTATTTTTATAAATAAAAAATACTAATATGTGGATATCTTTTGTAGTTTAACACAGCAGCCAAACAGCTGATAGAATTGGATAAGCCGTCAGGTTCTACTGTTGACTCTGGAGAAGGTACCTCTGGGGCAGCCCACAACAATTCAACCCAAAAGCACACCGACACTAAGAAAAACACCAAAAAACGACACTCTTTTACCTCCCTCACTATGTCAAATAAGTCTTCACAGTCTTCTCAGAATCGCCACTCAATGGAAATCAGTCCTCCTGTCCTCATCAGTTCCAGCAACCCAACTGCAGCAGCTCGCATCAGTGAGCTGACAGGACTTTCCTGTAGTGCCCCTTCTCAGGTAATTTATATGAAATTAAAAATAAATCATGTGCACAATTTTGTTGTAAAGGCTTCTGATCTTGTTAGATTATTCACTTCAAATTATTAATTATATGTAATTAATGTTAAACTAAGCTTTCACGAAGTTTATCTTCCAACATGAGTGCATTTAAGAGAACGTTTTACAACATTATACAACGATAGCAAATATTTTTTGTTTGTAAGCTAATTTTTTTCACAGTTGTTAATTAACTGAGTTGTGCCTCAAAGATTTTTTTTAAGCAGTGGAAACTAGGAAATGGAGTGATTTAATTTCTTGGTGTTTTTTTTTCCTAAATTGAATGTAATGTTGGATATTAATCACATGCCAGTAAAGGTAAATTCAACTTGAAAATTGTACCATATTAATCTGATTGTGAAAAGCAGAAATATTTGTCTAGCTTTTTTTTTTTTAATCTCCTGTTTCTTCAAAGCATTTAGTTGTAAGCTAAAGTAGTTTGTGAACATTTGTCTGTTTCACTTAGAGCAGGTCAAACACATGGCCTGTGGGCTGAATCTGGCCCTCCACCTTGTTTTATCCAGCCCGGAACCTTGTTTCTACCCAGCAGCAGCATTGAGCTCCTTACCCCTGCACTCCTGCCAGCGCCGGTCACGTGTGCAGCGGGTGATGAGCAGGAGAATGGCGGGAGACACCCCTGCTGTAGAGATTACATTTGGGAGAAGCGATAGTAATGGAGACTAAGGAGTGTCAGTGTAATTTCACATCAGCTAGGAAATATGTTTCATTTGGACATCTTTGGGATCTGACAGCCTTTTATGGAAAAAAAAGAAAACTGTCATTGATAACCGTGTATTTCACATTGCTAGTTCAGTGTATCTCCAAAGTTTCTGAAAAGTCAGGGGAAAAAAGTGAACAGCATGATCCAATATTGTTTATATGAGTAGCTAACAAAAAGACTAGTTCTAGTGTAAATTCACAGACAGTGGAGTAGTGGTGATTTGGACCATGAATCTTACAGCTGTGTCCAAATCAGCTTTTATTAAATGGCTCATTTTTTTGTCTTTGACAGGTTCATATCGGTACTACGGGGCTAATTGTAACTCCACCCCCTAGCAGCCCAGTCACGACAGGGCCTTCATTTACCTTCCCATCCGAAGTCACCTACCAAGCTGCTCTTGGTGTAAGTACTGTTTAAGAAAACTGAGCCTTCCCATGTACCTCTGGTCTGTATAGTCTTCTTTTTTTTTTTCTCGAGCTCTGATACACTGATTTGAAATGATGAATCTATGGTGATTGTCTGTGGGATGGACAATGGTATAAATAAACTATAGCAAGAACACTATTGCTGCAATAAAGTTTGTATTCTCTCAAGTTTATCCATTTCTCCACCTTTCCTCTGTCATTTCTCTGTAGTAAACACAAGAAGCCCGCTTGCTTCCAGAACAGTGTTTCTTTTCACTATCAGTAGTAAAGAGATATGGGGAGGAAGCAAGATCTTACAAAAAAGCATCAATTTGAGACCACGGCTACCAGATATTTCTGTCTTAGTTAACTCAGTATTATTCTCTGAAATATGTTTTGAAACACTGCTTTCTCCTAATTAAATCAGACTATTTTAATTGTGTTTTTATGTGCCTGGCAGATGAAGAACTTACCTAGCATGTCTGTTGGGTTCCTGGAGATCAATATGAAAAACTGTTGCAAATGGCCATCTTTTAAAGGAAGGAATACGTCACAATGCTGTTTCCTTCTGACAAACAAAATGACAGTGCCTTCAGGATATCATTCTAAAACTAACTGAAATTCTTTATTTTGCTCTGCTTGTGGTGGGGAAGCTCTGGAATGTACTGTACTTCTCACAGCCTGACCTTAATTGCAGCAAAGATCATGGGTACCACTTTTCAGAGACCTTCAAGGGAATCTAGTAAGCCTTTATTTTGATCATAGGAATTCTCAAATTTTAATTCCTGTTTCAAGTCTAAAAATTGTACCTATGCCTCTTGGAGCGGGGACACAGTTCAATAATAGATGTTCACTTAGTTTGAAAAAACAAAGAAAGAAACCAACAAAAATCCCACCAAAAAAAAACCCAAACCCACCACCACCAAAACGCCAAAACAATAGTAAACCACTCCTACCAGACACAAACACATCAAACAAAATCCCCAGGCTTGATCTTGTTTAGATGTCTAATTATCCTTGCAGTCTTTTCCAGCAAATAAAACTTTATGAATAGACTTGCTGCTAGATTTGTCTGGTTTTGTTTTCAACTTTTGGCACTTGTATTATTTTGCATATTTGTCTGCAAAATCAAAGGCAGAATTGTCTGTCTTCTGTTATCAACTTTTTGTTGTTTAAGTAAATGCTTAGGTGTGGTTTGGTCACAAGTGAGTGCTTGCATTTTGACAGCTTTATTTGGGACTCTTAAGTTACGTTTTTAAGTTCTTAAAATCATGATCCTGCTCTTTTCTGAATTATTCCAGTACTTGATTGTGGCACGGTAGGCACATGGTAAGTCCATTCCAGAACTGGGGACAGTTCTGCAATATCTTTTTCAGTGATGGAACTATTGAGAGTATGACCTTTTTGCTTTTATCCTGTTATTCTGATGTTTATATCTTAAGAATTTGCATCCATTCATTTGGTCTGAGCCTAAGCGCAAAGTTTAGGTTCTGCTAGATATCCACCATGATCCCACAAATTCGCATCATCATTAATGATGTAGGAATTGCTCTCATCCAAGTAAACGTATTTCACTGTCTTTGTTCATCAGACAACTGACCTCATTATTATACAGACACTGTGTTTTTGCCTTACCTGGGTATTGCAGGTTGCGCTGTAGCAATGCTTTTTGTCTTTTTATTGTTGACTTTTTCAGTCTGTGGATCATCCTGTGCAATCCTGCTGTTAAATGTATGTTAATCTCAAACCATTTATTAATCTCCTTATATTTATGTTAACGTCACAGAGTGGTTGAGGTTGGAAGGGACCTAGAGTCATCTGGTCTAACCTTTCTGCTCAAGCAGGGCCGTCCAGAGCTGTTTGTCCAGGACTGTGCCCAGACAGCTTTTGAGTATTTCCAAGGATGGAGACTCCACAACCTCTCTAGCCAACCTGTGCCACTGCTCAGTCACCCTCCTGATATTCAGCCTGAACTTCCTGTGTTTCTGTGTCGCTGGGCATCACTGAAAAGGGTGTGACTCTATCATCTTTGTACCGTCCCTCAGGTCCTTATTGATGAGTTCCCCAGGCTTTCTCGGCTGAGCAGTCCCAAGCTCTCTCAGCATTTCCTCACAAGAGAGACATTCCAGTCCCTTAGTTATCTTAGTGGCCCTTGGCTGGACTCTCCAGTGTGTCTGTGTCTGTCTTGTACTGGGGTCCCCAGAACTGGACACAGTACTCAAAGTTTGGCCTTATCAGTGCTGAGGAGAGGTGAAGGATCTTCACCTGCTGGCAAGACTTCTTCCAATGAAGCCCTGGAAACCGTTACCCTTCTGTGCCTCATAGGCACGTTATTGGCTCATGTTAAACTTGGTATCAACCAGGAAGGACAGCAGGTCCTATTTTTGCATATGAGACGTGTGTCTAATACTAGAAGCAATTAGCTGTTCATATAATAATCCATGTAATCTTTTGTATTTCTTTCATCCTGTCCTTCAGAAAATACCTGTAAGAACTGAGCAAACAAAATCAGTTTTGGCATCTTTTGTGCCGTTAGGCAGAATACAAGTCTAGTTTATTTATATGCTGCAAACATTAAGTAATTGATTTGATATATTCTGGAGAGGCTGGGGTAGACAGGATTCAAAGCATAATCTCGAAAGTTCTGTCAGAAGTTGCTTTCCCCCCCCCTCAGTTACAAACACTTTTGTTTGTTATTAAGAATCAGTAGTTCTTTCTTTGATGCCAACATGGAAAACTATTTTGTTGCTGATGCTAAATTATTAAACCACCATGGGTGCTTTAGTTTCATAAGCTTGTTCAAAAGCAATCTCACCACTGGTACCCACAGGAATTAAATTACAATTCTAAATGCAGCATGGAGTGAAACTCCTGCCACATGAACGACCTGTATCCTGGAGTGCTACTTTCTCTTTCTGATAACCATGTTACTGGTTATGTTTCCAATTAGGCATATAATTCCCATTGAGAATCTGAATTATTCTCTACAAACCTCTTTAGAAGTCAATAACCTTCTGTACATAATGTTCTGTTTCTTCTTGACTTGTTTTCAGCATGACTAAAATACTGGCTGGCAGCTTGGGCTACAGTCAGGTTGTTCCTGTGTTCTTTTACTATAGATGGTATCGTATGATGATGCAGTTCGTAGTCACAGACTGTGAAGTGTATCTTTTCTGTCCAGTTCTCCTCTTCCTTCGTAAACTCTTGTTTTAATTTTAGAAATGTGCAAAATTATTCTGACAGGTCAAGAGAGAAAGTGTTGTTCTTGTCTCTCTAGATGTTTCCGTTCTAGAAATACCCTCCCTGACGTTCTAAGCATTAATGTTAAGCTACAGAACAATTGTGATTGTATAATTTAATACGTCAGAAGTGGTTGGCTTGAATCCTTTTCCTTTAGTTTTTTTGCTTAGTCTCCTGCATTTCTCGCTTCTTCCTTTAACCATTTTTTTTTTATTTCTGAGTACTAAGCACATGAGAAGGGAGTTGAACTGGAAAGGGAGTTTCTCTTTAGCATCAAGATGGTTTAATTGGATCATCTTATTGTTAATATTTTTGGTGTTTATAACACTATTTAAAGTAATTGTTGAGAGCATGCTGTTTATATGACTTCTTTTACTTCATGCCAAGCTCAGATTAAGGGAGAAAGAAGAAATCAGAGAGGATGATGATTCCCCATTAGTGAAGAGGAGAAGGATATGTTCCCTTAAAGTAATCCTGTATTTATGAATCTTTGCTACATTTATCTGTTCGGAATGTAGAAGCAAAGAAAAGCCAGTGTCTTCTCTTATCTTCTGTAAGAAAGAAGGCTTTCTTTATTGTTAAGGGGAAATATTTTGAGCTGTCTGTTGGGTAACGTGTTTGTCTAAAACAGTTGAGATTAATTCCTAGCCCAAAGGAGCCTGTGAGTTTTTTATCTGTATACATGTATAGGATCACATTTTATTTTGTTACATTGTTATTTTGGGAAATGTTATGGTAGTTCAAAAAATGCTAATTGTATTAATTTAATTTCATCCATAATAATCATTTGAGATGCTATTTGGTACCAAATGTTGTATGAAGTAAGTAATTTACAAATTTGCAGCCAAAATTGACAAAATAAGACTTGGGAATGGGAGTGCTTTTGTCGAGTGGCCATTTTCACTATCTCCTGCTTGTATAAATTAAGAAAATCTTAATTTGCATTCAGAAAACCTGTGATAATTTATTTATAAGTTTTATTTTGCAGCAGCAGTTCTTTAGCCTCGTTCTTCAGCCAGCAGCATTAATTCTTGTTTTGTGTTTTGAGGTTTAATTCTTTGGTTCTTTTGAACTTGAAGAAGCTATGAACTCAGACAAACTTCTCACAGCTGAGGCTTTTGACTGTGATATTATCACTTACACTGTCTCCAAGACTTCAAACCACAACTTTCCCCTTAATGGGGCCATTAATTGATCTGCTCTTCTTGGCCACTGGCATTTTCGAACCTTGTAGATGCTTAGAATATTCAAGTTTTTTATGAAATATAAATAGCAGGTGTCAAGTTCAGCAGTTGTTGGGTGAAAATATGCACATACAATTACGTAAGGCTCATTTATTTGGGAGGAAATTCTTGAATGTAATTTATAAGGTAGCTGATATCATGGAGGAGTTATAATTGCTGTAGATTTTGCTGAAGAAACTCTTAAAGGAAGTATGTGATTTCATTTCCATGATGTGGGAAAAACAAAGATAAAATATACCACAGCATAGTTGCATTCAAAAGCAGCAGCAAAACAGAATGTAGCAACAACAGATAACTTACCTTCCTTTTGTGCTTTTATAATCTCTTGAAGTTAAAAGTATTTTGGACTGCAATCTACCTAGATATGCTTTATTGTTACTTCTGCAGATTGAATATGTTGGATTTGAAATGGTGTGTTCGCTTAGCTAGCAGAAATAGGTGGTCTGTATTGGATGTATTTCACTTATGTGCCCCAGGTTTCAAAAATTAAAACCATCTCTTTTTTTCTGATCCTGTTCTCTTGCTCACACACAAAAGTATTGCCCCTCCATATTAAAGTGTGTAAGGTAGTCTGAATTATTATTAATGAGGCACAAGTTGTGAGGTTGTAGCATACTGAATACCTTTAGCCCTTTCAGGTACTTTCAGCTGATTCAGTAGTGTAAGTCAGTCAGGAGAAGGTTTAAATATGATCTGTCCAAGTTTTAACCAAGGAAAATTTGGAGCAATTTTTGTTGGGAAGAGGAAGCAGCTGAAAGTACCTCTTTGTACAAGAGGCCTGTTCTTGATAACATGTATTTATAATTTAGGAACTTTGTTAAATGTGAGCCTTAATTTGTTAGCCCTTGGGGTTTTGCAAGACATGTATTTTTTTTTCTAGACCTGTGGGAACAAAAGCAGTTAATGAATGTTTTTTTGTCAACTACTGTGCCTTTTATTCATTGTGTGAGCTGGTTATTTATCTTTAGTTGACTGATATGGGAATGCGGCCTAATTATATTTAAACCTAGTAACATGTATGAGTTGCTAGAGCATGAGTATAGATACTATTTGAAGTTTCTATATATATATTATCAAATTATGTAATGTTTCATCTTCCTGTTAAAAAAATGATAATTTTTTGCTGTTTTATGTGCTTGAAAGTACACTTGTCAGAAAAGTAGTTGCAGAAACTTTGTTTCCTCCCAACTACGTAAAGTAAAAATACTCTTAATTATTTTGATAAGTATATTTATAAAATCACATGGGGTTTGCATATATTCTTTCACAGTATATTGAATATGGGAACCATCAAAACTAGCTTGTGCTCAGGAGGGGTAGGTCTGTTTCTCAATAGCTAGAGAAATGGTTACATGCCAGAAAACTTATTGAAAACGTGGCTGGGGGTATTTGGATCTATTTTATCAAATTGTAGCAGTGCAAATTGAGGAGCGTTAGTCCTCAAAAGCCTATGAAGTAGTTTATTTAGATTTCTAAGTACTTGCCAAATCTTCAGGAGTTTAATTGGGCTATGGCTCACTGCAGGTTTCATTGCTGTAGTAGTAGACACAGGAGGGGAGCAGAACCTGAATAAAGCAGAATAAAACAGAGCTGGGAAAGTGCCTTTATTGCAGCTAAAAATTCAATGTATATTGTGTATTCAAATGAATAAAATATGACATTTAGCATTTAGATCTTTACAGATGCAGCAAGTGTGGAATTGTGACAGTCTTGGTATTGTGCATGAATAGGTTTAATTTTAAAGCTTTCTAGCTAAACTTCTCCTAATCTGTATTTACAGGTTCTACCATATATAAAGCAATCTAGTACCTAAAAAAAAAAAAAAAAAATAATTTATAATCTGTAGACAGGTTATCTAAAAGTTAGTTGCTGACATTCAGTTTGGATTCAGCTAAGACATTTGTTGAAAGTGACTGTGAGGGGAAATAACTTCTGCTGTAAAGCAACTGAAAGAGAAATGTTGGTGATTCACTATGAATTATGTATTAATTGTAAAAAAAATGTTGGAACAATGGGCATCTACAATGTGAAGCAAATGCAGTTGCTGTTCTTGTGTATAACTATTAGTATCAAAGCTCCCAATTTCTCTAGCAGGTCATATCTGCTTTGTTTTGGATATAGGAGGTCTATTTGGTCTCAAGAAATTGTTAATGTACTATAAGAAAAAAAGAAGCTTTAAATAAAATAGGAATACTTCATGATATAACATACTATTTATATCATAATTAAGCATAAGAATTTTGATTGTAAAACTGCAAGAGTTCTTAGTTTTCTCTAGATTTGAAAGCTTTTAACCATGCAGTTCATTACTGTGTCTTGAGAGCATAAGACTAAATTCAGAGAACCAGTCTTTTTATTAATGCTTTCACCAAATGCAGCAAGGTTAATAGTTGAAGAGTGTAAGACTAAAACTTATTTTCTTATAGGTTTTTGTTTAGAAAAAAAACAACAAAACTGCTTTAGAATTAGGCTGTTTGAGGGGAATTAATGTGACTTTCAATTATATGTTTTTCCAAACTGATAATGTAATACTATTCATTTTTATGCTGATGTACTGGAAAAGCCAGGAAGTACTTCAAGGACATTTTTTTAATTGATATTTTTGGTCTGTGTTGTTTAAACCTGAAGTGGCATTGTTTCAGGTTTTGTTTCAGTATTATAGGTGTTAAGTTTGAGATCATGTTTGAAATTAATTTGGTTTTCCATTTTCAAATGTTGGAGGTTTTTTATTACTCTTCTGTGAGAGGCTTTTCCCCCAGGTATGTCAGTACACAAGGGCCTAAAGAGTTGTCTGAGGCTTTGCAGAGCACAAGGTAACAATTGCTCCATTGAGTCTCATAGGAGCCTGTAGGCAGGAACCCCATTACGATCTGCCTGTAAAGGAACTGTGCCTTTTTACTGAGGTGTTCGTTAAAGATTACCAATCTTGATAATGCTGAATTTCAAAAGCTAAGTCTTTAAACTAGAAGAATAGGAGAAAGTGGTAACAATAGTTGAGTGACTGCGGTGTCCTATAGTGCTCATATAGCGCTCCTTTTTGTAACCCATACATCAAAAGAAAATTTCCCCCTGAAGGGGTGGTTTTGGGTGCACTACTGCTGAATTGTGTATTATGATTCAGCTTCAGGTTACAAAAACAATCATGTTTTGAAGTACAGTCAGCAGTAGGATGCAAGATCTGCCTCTTGGAAGCTTTCTGAATTTTAGTCAAGTCCTATCCCAAAGACATAATTAGAAACAATACTTTCCATTTTTCTTGTGCTGAGAAATTGCTTGTCATTTGCTTAATTAGCTGCCAAGACTTCAAGAGTTTAAACTGGAAAAAGAGAAATGCAGACAAACCTAACTCTCCAGTTACATAGTACCAGTAGGTAAAGTAATACCGAACTCTGCTGGTTTTTTTCCACTTCCTTAGAATATCATACTTTTTTTTCAGCTGATTCATGTCATCAAATGATATTGATAATACGTTGCTATTTTTTGTTCTCATAAAATCAGAATATGAATCCCCCACTTCCGCCACCACCTCTTTTGCCTGCTGCAATCATTGCGTCGGCCTCTTCTGGATCTCAGTCTGCAGGTGTAGTACAAAGGCCTACATCAGGATCAACTGACCAAATGGCACATTTACGACCACAAACTCGCCCAAGTGTGTAAGTAAAATGGAAAATTTTCACCAGTCAAAAAGCTGGAATGAGATCAATAACTTTACACATACTTAGATCATGCCACCTGGCTATGTTCTGCTAGAATTCCGTAAAAGCCAAACATACAACTCAGAACAAAAGCAGCAAAATACACAGAAAGGTGGTATCTCAAGCTGCCTTTGTCCTGAAAGTTATTTATGTCTTAGGTAAATATGAACAGCTGTTGCTGTGTATAGAAAGGATTCACTTCAAAAATATATTTATCATGCAGAAGATGAATGAATTCTTAAGTTATTGATAAAAACTATATGAAGTGGCGAACCCGGAGTGAATTTATTCAATGTTTTTTGTTATGTATGGAATAAAAAGGCTATTTTCGAATTAAATAACTTATGCCAAAAGAAATTCCTCTGTTTCATTTAGACTGTTACATTAGCATGTCATTGTCAGACTGCTCGTGTAAGCTGTGACTGAAGTGTGACTGAAGATTCTACAGTTAATTTAGTAGGTGGCAATTTGGAACGAAGGCAGAAAGCTGCTAGTTAACCTTATGTCTTCATATACAAGCAAATACGTGTCATCCATCTGAGTGAAAATATTTTGTATGTTAATGTACTGCGGACAACATCTTGGGAACTTATTTGTGTGCAGCTTGGATGATAGGAACGATAAAAGCAAATACAAAATTCAAGAGTAGCTGAACTATCTAAAAGGACATATTTGAATAAAGTAAGGACTGCTTTTGTTCTATGTCTTTATTTTTATCTTCCCACCAGGTTTCCTCCCACTCCAAAAGAGCACCCTTCCTGTATAGCAGGTGCATCTGGATTTGGGCTGTTTCTTTAATGCAAAACATTTTAACACTTCTTCTTATGGATTATTGTGCTTAGCACAGTTAATCAAGTTCCCATCTCATTTATTCTCATACCCCATCTTCAAAGGGTTTCTCTATATATGAGGATACTAATGAAATTTGGAGTGATTTAACTAAAAGGGAAGTTAATGAACACCAATTAAAGCACTCAGTTGCTTTCCCATACAACTTTGGTATGTAGCTGTGTAGATCACCCATAAATCATGTACCAGTAAAGCTTTTTGTTGCCAGTGTGTCATGTGTTGCCTTTAAAGCATATTTTGGATTTGTTTTACCAGGTACTTATATTGAATTTAAAGCATTTTTGCAGATAATGCAAAGTTTCCTGGGTGGACAGCAAGGCACAAAAATATAATGCAAAAAAAAAGAGAAGCATGCAATTATTGCTACTATTACTGTGCACAAGAGACAATGTTGACAAGAGAATGTTTTGTAAAGTAGCTTTTTTACCCTTGGGATAACAAGGGGAGTGGGAAAGACTAGCATTGCAAGTAATTGTAGATCCTTTTCCAAAAAAGGGATATTCTACCTATCTACCCTAATTGGCTACCTCTTGTGAAAAGTATATTCTTTTGGAGAACATATGATTTATTAGACTGGTATGTCCTTTAGGTCTTGATCCATAATTATATAAACATTTTAATAAAATGCTTTAAACAGTTTTCTAATGTTAAAAGTGTGGCAAAAAATAGAACACTGGGGAGTTTAAAACAGTATTGCTTTTTAATGTGGTAATAGGAAATTGCACAATCTTACTGGAAGACTTTCCCAGGAATATTCCAGCATGCAACTGCAAGAGAATCAGTTTTACTTTTTTTAAGAACGTCTTTATTAAAAGGAAAAATGCAGAATGTTTGTGAGTGCTCACTATGGTTTCAGATGCACTGTATTTCTTAGAATGGAAAAAAGGAACTAACCTTTACAAGTGAATAACTGCTAGCTACCTTACCTATAAGTTTCAAGTTCCAGTAACCTATCGGGTTTTTTGGCACTGCAGTTACACAGGGAGATTCCAATTTTGCAATTTGAATAGTAGTTCTGGTGCTGATCTTTCACTCCCAACTAACAGAACTTCTCCATGCTCCCCACCCCTCCAAAAACCAAAGAATTTGGCATGTCACAAAATGTAAGAGATCCCAGAAGCAGGTGTAGGGAGAGAGAAGTGGGATATGCTGGGATCTGTAGCTGATAAACACCCATTTAATTAAGTTCACAAACTTAATTAAGAAAATAGACAATCTTATTAGAAGTATTGTCGATTACATTAGAGTGCAGGTAGGAAGATAATGGTCATGTTTCCCTATGTATTACCATAACTTCTGTTTTAATACTGGAAAAGTGTGATGAATCAACTAACAGGTAACCCTTCCTGCCATGCCTTCTCATCTCTGACTGAACTCTCTCTGCCAGAAAACATAAGTGATATTTTCAGCTGTTTTAGGTTTATCAATTGCATCTACTTTCCTATCTTTTAGGTATATTGCTATATACCCTTACACTCCTCGAAAAGATGATGAACTGGAGCTGCGGAAGGGAGAAATGTTCTTAGTGTTTGAACGCTGTCAGGATGGCTGGTTCAAGGGAACTTCCATGCATACAAGCAAGATTGGTGTTTTTCCTGGAAATTATGTGGCTCCAGTTACAAGGTATATTTTCATGCAAGTGTCTAAATAGTTTATCTGGTTTAAAGTCCAAAATTATTCTGTTCTAGTATTTAATACTAAAATCAGATACTAGAACAGCTGCAGGTTTTAGTAACTGGCTCATTTTTCAGTGGTGTTTTAGTGTTTTGCTCTTAATTTTGGCAGGACAGTGACAAGTGCATCACAAACAAAAGTTCCTATGTCTACTGCTGGCCAAACGGGACGAGTGGTAACTATGGTCAGCCCATCCACTGCTAGTGGAACATCTCAGAAGCTCCAGGGGAATGGTGTGGCAGTGAACTCCAGCACAGTACCCACAGCTGTGGTTTCTGCAGCGCATATCCAAACAAGTCCCCAGGCCAAGGTCCTTATGCACGTGACAGGACAGATGACAGTCAACCAGGCCCGTAATGCGGTTAGAACAGGTAAGATAAAAAAGAGTTTTTTATGCGTGGTAGACAAACTATGGGGTCTGTCCAGGCAAGTGGCTGGAGTCAAGGTTTTTTAAGACATGTTAAATGTTATTTTTTTAGAGTTGAATACTTTCTGAAATGACAATAATATCTCCCTGAATTGTTGAATCTTTTCTTATTCTCCTTTAAGCAACTGTGTGTACATACATACTCCTACTGTTGGGAATTTATATACAAGTACTTTTGGTGGAATTTTTTTCAATCCAGCAGTATCTGGGATGGGGCCATTCTTTGAGCTTCTCCACTCATTGCAGTTCATATAGTAATGAAGTTGATAAGAACATCTGAGTCATAGCTTATTTTTTTGTGTTAACTGCATAGCAGCTACAGATTGCTCTAATTTAGTGCACACTTTTAAATTCTAACTCCTAACATCTTTGAAGACCTTCAGTATTCATTCCTTCTTTTTCAGGGTTCTGGCTCAGAGTTGGTCCTTAGGCATTCCAGTTTGTTCTCTAAACTTGGCTGCAACTTCTTTCAGCTTTGACTCTGAAACACTAAGGCTATACTGCTTTCAAGATCCATACCATCTATGTCATAAAGTTGTGTTATTTCTGACAGGTATAACTGTGCCTTTACTGTCTGGGGCAGCCCACATCATAGTGAAACATGCCTTTTTGTTATTTAAACCCAGATCCAAAAATATTGATAGGGGTGTTTTCAAGAGTGTTTATTTACCAAATCCATGCATTCCTCTGTGGATTTGCCAGGCTAGGAAAATACCACACAACTGGAACCTAATCTATTCCAGTTGCTCCTAGGGCCTCAAAAGAACAGGAAGAAAATAAACCTTTCCATTTCAAACTGTTCCAGTGTTCCCTCTCTTCAGCTGAGAATTTGGGGCCTAAGGTATCTTGGCTGAGACAGTCATAACCAAAGGTTTTTTTACTCATGAGATTCTTACTGGCAGAGCAGAAAAGAAAGCCAAAGATGCAAATGGTATTATCTGTTATCCCCTGAAGGATAGTTCTTTTTTATGGTCTCAACATCCATGAGTTGTGCATCTGTGTGCGCTCAGATCTCAGCACCAGGATTGCTTTTGGAGGTAGGATATGTGCATATGTCTTCAGAAATTTTATTTCCTTAATTGGCTACATCTTCCTTGAGTCTGATCTTAGGCTGGAACAGATGTGAAAGTCCCCTGTAACAACTCTTTTCTGTACCTTTAAATAAAAATAACCAGGTGCTATTGGCAGCTGTTAAGACAAACTAAGCAAAGCACTTTCCTGCCTCTCAGGCTTAGGAGGTTTCTACTCTAAATCCTACTTTTGAGCTGCCTGGAAACTTACAAGTGACGGCACAAAGGAGAAAGCTCCCTTAGGCTCCAGAGGCCTCTGCTTGCACCTCTGCACCACTGTCAAGATGAATAAGCTCTTACAGTTTCATTCACCTGGAAGATGTGACAACATACGTCCCACCAACTTCTCAGGTCCAAAATGGAAAAATCAAAGGAGCTTTGCTCTCTTCGCAGAGAACTTAACATTAGATTGTGCTGTAAAGTTGTACTGTTAAGTCACAAATACAAGTCTGTTCTTTATAAGAGCCTGAGAACTGAAGCAATAATGGCTGCTTTATGTCCAAATGTTACAGAGAACTTTGTAGTCAGTGTATGTAATGTGATCATCTTGAGCTTTCCCTAGCACCTTTGCTGAGTGTTACTGTCTTGATGAGGTTTCATAGATCAGTGCTGCATTTTGCAGGACTGTTCTTTGAAGGCACTTCTTCAAATTATCTTGGTGATACATTGCTAAACATCACCCTTGCTGAGGGGGCTTGTGTTCATTTATTGAAAAGTACTGGGAAGAAAATGTGTATTCAGTTCAGTGAAGGATGAACTATATGAAAATAGGGTGACTTGAAGGGTTTTTCCTACTGATTCCATCAAGGATTAGAAAAAAAACAGAAACCTGTTCCATACTTGTACTCTGTTGATTGCATATAAGTATAGACATATCTTGAAGAATAGCCGCTACTTATAAGAAAACAGACTGTCACGCAAACAAAAGGCAGCATTAATAATTGATTTTTACAAAAAGTCTTGCTGCACTCTCCGTGTCTTCCTTTTTGAAGTGTTCATGGTGCTCAGAATTAAGAAGGGTCTGATATGGGGGAAAAAGTTACATATAAGAAATAGACATAACATTTAGTGATACTTTCTTTTTAAGAAACAAATTGTATATCTTATCTTAGAGATAGTAATTGGGTGTAGTACTGTAGGATTGTTATGTCAAATTTGTGAACTTTGTCAGTCTTCTCTAATATACTATTGATGCAATCTAACCAAATTACCAGGGGAATTTGTGGAGAACAGAATAAAGAGAGGAAGTGCTGGAGGCTTGATTGCAGAATATCTCACTTATAACAAGCCTGAAACTCTCAATTAGTATCTGAAAAATCAGAGTGAATTGATACATTTGAGACGCATGTGCACCAGGCTAGAGGGGTGACAGCTTCTTAGGTACTAAGTGTCAGGGTATTGGAAGGAGGAGCTGTGCAGCACTGAAATGCTGCATTTTGCCTCATATTACTCAGGTAAGATGTCTGCACTTCATGCTACCCAGTGATGCAGAGATACCCAGGCTGTTAAAATGACCCAAAAGCACGTATGGTTGGCCATGTAACTGTAATAGCAATGCTGCTTCTTGAAAACGATAAATGAGTTCATGCAGAACTCAATGCTTTGCAGATAGGCTGGAGCCCATGTTAGTATATTCAGCCCTCTGCTGTTCTCCAAATTCCAGTGTAGATGTTCCTTTTATTTCACAGGGATATGAGTAAATCCACTTCTATATTTAAATATCCCAAGGGACAATAGCTTACATTTTCAGAGAAACCACTCATAGCAGTAATTGCCACTGTACTGATTGTTTGAAAGACCCACTAAATCTGTTGTGGATTTTGTGAATAGTTTAGGGAAAATAATCCAATTGTCTTTTCAGTGGCTCCTATATGGAGTGTTTCTTCCTACTTTGTTTTATGTGTCCTGACAACTATACAGCATATTAAAAGGAACAAACAAGTTCCAGGCAGGGTTTAGCTAGCTTTTATGAACTAAAATGTAGCCTTCACTTAGCATCTCTGTCTGTATGTGAAGCATTTTACTTAGCAACTCGGATTTCTCCACAATAATTGCAGTGCTGTTATTCTTCTGTTGCATACTGGTGCAAGTAGGGTAGCATGTGCTACTTCATTCTGCTGAGATAAATTTTATGCTTTAAGATGTCATTTTAGTCATATAAATGGGTTCCTATATAACGCAGTTACTCTACCTCACTTGATGTCTTGTGAAAAGATGAACTCTCTCATGTTTTATTCTTCTGTTCTAGTTGCTGCACACAATCAAGAGCGACCTACGGCAGCAGTCACACCCATACAAGCACAGAGTCCAACATGCCTTATTCCTGCAGCTGTGGTCATTCCTCACCACTCTGTTGCCTCCCAGCAGCTCCAGTCTCAGCTTCCAAATACTGCTGCTTACGTCACAGCTGTGAATGTGAACCGCTCAACCATCCCACTGGCATGTGCAGCAGCTTCTTTGAATTCTCCCAACATTGCTGCTTCATCCTTGGAGGGAGATATTAGTGGGAGAACTATTAACGTTCACCCTGGAGCTCCTGCATCTCCAGAGAATGCTTTAGCAGCTGGGGGAAATGCTGCTGTCAGTAAAGCAGACAAGGATAGCAAGGTGGGTGGAGAATAAAATCAATCCCTTGAATTCTTCCATTTTCATCATGCAAACTTTTAAGTGATCCTTTTTTTTAATCTTGCATTAACTTAATAGCAGCATTGTAAGGTTTGAAGAATGAGCCTGAAACCAAGCAGCCATTTTGTGACTACAGCTATGGGCAAGTTTATTCTTGGCAAGACAAGAATAATGTAGGATGCATAAAATACAGAGCAGACATTATTGAAGGGTTAAAATTGGGTTGCAGGTTCAATGCCTTAAGCAAGAAAAACAAAAGGATAATGAATAAACTTCAGAAGAGCTATTAGATTGACTGTTGGAATTTTAAGTATTTTGTTTTTGTTTACCTGCAGTCAGTTTCCTGAATACTTTAATGAGTTGTATTTTTAGCAAATATTATCAGCAACTATTTGTAAAGTAATAAGCCTGTAATGCAAAAAAAACCCAAACAAACAAACAAATCCATGAACTTGCTGGAACATAAAAAGTTCAGTCTAGGAAAATAAACCTAATATTTAGTGAAAATCCATATTCTTTTAGGTTGCCTTCCCTCTTAAGTCAGACACACTGAGAGATTATGAAAACCATGTTAAGAGCAATTTTTATTGGTCAAAGAAAAAAACCCCACCCTTAACTGTCTTTTCTAAATGTAGATCTGTAGAGCTTGTAGTGATTTGGCTTTCCTTCCTTCTATTTGAAATATTTTTCCTCTCTATCTAATTCATTCTCACATGTCCAGCAAGCCACGTGATTATGTTACATTGTAGGCAGAAACATTCCTGCAGCTTTCTAAGTGGTTTTGTTTTACAGTTGCGGTGTAGTTAGAATTTTTTTCTCCTTTTGACAATTTTCTTTACATCTCAAATGTTTTAGACTTTACCTTATTACTTTTCACCCACATGCACTTCTTAATGAAGTTTATGAAAGTTTTAATCATAGGGTGTATGCTAATCTCACCCACTTTTAAATTATTTTTTGTTATTGTTGAATGTAGGCACCTATAACTTTGGTTTAAAATTGCTTAATCCATAACTGCTGAAATCAGACTGAGGTGCCCTTAGGCAGGGCTTTTAGAAAATTTATTTACAGTTTAAAGAAAAAATTGCTAATGTATCTGGACTATGTTTTTTTTTCAGTATGTCTTTTTCTTTCCCATTTGCTAGACAGCAATTCTTTGCTGAAATAGCTGTAGGTTATTGAAGACTTGGAAGAAGGACGCAGGATTTTTCAGATTCATAGTTCATCAATTCCACTGCATCACAAGCTATAATAAAAATCTCACATTGCTCATGGTTCTCTCTTTTCTGTGGTTAAAATAGCTTATTTTTGTCTCCGGGGCTTACAATCTGGTACCTCTCATAAGCACTAAATTCACTCAGTCAAAGGGTTGGTAAGAAGATCACTGCCACACACCTTAAAAAAAAAAAAAACAAACACAAAAGCTACTTAAATAATTCTGTTCAGGGTAAGTAATAGTCTTTCGGGGATTCCTGTCTGGACAAGCAAAAAAATGTTTACCATTCTCCCCTCTAGCAGATACACAATACATTCCCCTTGTGGCAAATTTCTGTTAAATCATGAAGGTCTTACCTTACTGAGGGAGGATAAATAAAAGACACTTATCTAAACAGCAGCCTCCAGGGCAAACTTTTCTCCCTGGCTTGGTTTGAAATGACTGGGCCTTCCTAAAACTTCAATGTTAAAGAAATATTTTACTACTTAGGTTCCCATTATGGGAATCTAATGTGTTACTCCTTTTTCTGGACAACCTTTTGGACCAGCGCTATTGGCTTTTAAAGTAAGCCTTAACTAACTAAGCAAAAGAGCTTAGTTGGCTTATGGTCTAGATGACTTACTATTTTTGTCTTTAGAATTTTAATAATTATCTTTCTCTTTTATAATTTTCATAATTATCTTTTGTAATTTGTGCCATCTCAAATGTCTCCTCATAATTTACTGAGTCCTTTCTGATCATGTGGCATCTCCCAGATGGAAGTGTTCAGCTCTTCATGGGAGACACTTTTGTTCTAAAATGAGGCACTGCTTTTTGTTTACAGAAAGAAAAAAAAGGTTTGCTGAAACTGCTTTCTGGAGCATCCACGAAACGCAAACCCCGAATATCACCTCCAGCATCACCAACGCTGGAGGCCGAGCAAGCAGCTGCAGAGTTAGCCCTGCAAGGTGCAGTGGGGCCAGAGCTTCCATCAACGGGCAGTCACAGCAAAGCTGGATCCTGTCCCACTGACACTGAGGTCTCTGGGCTGGCACAGGAGATGCTGCATCGGAAAACAAGTTCTGTGGATTCCTCTATTCCAGTAGCACCACCGCCTCGGCAGCCTTGCTCATCCCTGGGTCCAGTCCTGAATGAATCCAGGCCTCTTGTCTGTGAAAGGTAAATTATTTTACGCAGCTATACTCAGGCAAACCAAGAAAAAAATCCACTCTCTGACACTTACCATGTACATTAGAACTGCTTCAAAATGCTGAGATTTTATAGCAAAATGAAACTTTTCTTTTTTAACAGTGCTTTATATGCTTATCAACCAACACTCAAGTTTGTTTGTTTACTTTTTGTGTTACTTTGAGGTTTTGGAATGAATAGAATTTTGGAGGTTTTGGAATGAATAGATACTCAAATACAGGATCATAGGTCTCCTATGAGAACTGAGATAGATAAAACAGGACTCCTATTTTGCAAGACATGAACACATTATAATATTGCATTTATGAATATCAGGTTAGTCCTTTGAAGATTATTAGCAGTGCATAACTGCCAACCTGAATACATGGTGAATGAGATCCTTATCTATGAGTATACTTAATATGTGATTTTTTTGAGCTGTTGCAAAGATACTTTTACTACTTGAATGCCCTGTTACTGTACTCGCCATCTAGCAAGCTCTAGGGCAGCCTTTGTGTTGTGGCAAATAAGCTTGAAAAACACATAATTGTCTGGACTCAGAAACTGCCAGGCAGTTTTTTTCAAGTTCTTTCACTTCTTTTTGTGTCCACCTATTACTTTCAAATTTCCAAGTCCTCAGTAGATTAGCATGGACTGCAAAGAAAGTGGCAGTTTTCTAACCACTCTCTCTCTTTGACGTTTCTAGAAATAGACAATATGAAGAGTGTCATAGGATTTCTTTGCAGTAGCTACAGGATGCTGCAGGATCGTGTGGCATACAAGAAAAAAACAGTGGAGTTGCAACGTTAACAGCTTTAGGACTGAACTGATTCGTGCTGACTATTGTAGACTTTGTTCTGGTACTATTATATTAACTCATGGTGTGTGGGAATGCTGTTTTATTTCCAGAAGCCCACTGATCTTAAGCTATATCCATGTATTAAGAGCCAAACAATGTGTAAGTTTCTAGTTTGTCCTTTATTTGACTTCCGTTATGCCTTTAATATTTTTTAAAAGGTTATTACTACCTCTATGCAGTTTCCTCTCAGGAAATTTCTATTTCATTTAGAATTTCTGAAGTAGATTTACAGATGGAAAATAAAAAATGAAATACCTTTCTTTAACATAAATTATTTTCACATTATCATAAGTCTGTTCAGCACAGTAATATGTTCTTATGTTTGAATGTGAAAATAATATCAAATTCACTCTGGCATGACCAGTGGATATTTGTGTAAAGTTATTTACATCTTCACAAAAAGTAGTTTTTTTCACTTCTGTGGTGGAGACGTTTTTTCTCAGAATGACTTACAGAAAATGATGCTGTATATTTTTATTGATCTAGTAATAACATGCACTCAAGCATTCTTTTTACTATATCTGTATCCTTACTATTATGTAAGTAATTGCCACCAGAGAAGTGCTTTTACAATATTATTTTCCCTGGTAGTCATGCAGAATCGTTATATTTTGGTCAGTATATTTAAATAGAATTTCACCTGGATTCTCTTTATCCTTTTCAGAAAGAGTAAAGCTTTTCCTGCTGATGTTCTCTTGTCACGTTTCCATTTCTTTAGGCTGAATTGCTTAAAATGTGCTGCTTAATAATATCTCTCATATTGTACTCAATATCTTCAAAGTAATTCATAAGCATCAATTAATCTTCATTAGTCTGTAAGAGGAATGGGCAAAGAAACATACTGAAGAAGTGATAGTATCTTCAGTGAAACTTTGTGGTTGAGATGGAAAATATACATGAAGATAAGCTCAACAAAAAGCTGAAGAACAGATAAATCTGTTAAAATTGTGCCCTAACATATCACATTTCCAATCACAGACTACGATCTGTTTGGAAAAAGAAACAGTGCTCTTTCTGTTCTAACTCTGGCTTTGCAGTATAATTATTAGTGTTCAAGTTTTACTTTCAAAGGTGACTGAAGGATTTAGGAGTGATTATTCTGCATGACTTAGGAGCAAAATGAGCTGGCTGAGCTCTGGAAAGCCCTTGAAAATGTTCCTGGTCTTGATATTAAGTTTTCCCCAAATTCCTAGCTTCTTTTAAGATGCAATAGTAAGTTCTTATTCTAATCCCACTGTTTCTCCATTCACTAGAATTACAGATTGCCTTCAAGTATCTTTCCTGTGTTTTCTACGGAATAAATCATACCAAATAAATGGATGGGCATTTGATTTGTTTTATAGCAAACAAGCTCTTTGTGACATAGATTTGCTGATGTATGGAAGGGAAGATGATGACATTTCATTCCATCTCACTATTGAAAATCTTTCCTCTGTAGCAAACCAGTAATGTAGTTCCATCCCTATATTCACTCTTCTCCTGTGAACTAGGACATTTGCTCACTGTGATCTGCAGATCCTTCCTATGTTCCGGGTACTGAAGGAATAGACATTTAAAAAAGAAATTTCAGCCAAGCTGTGTTTCCAGTTTGGAGCAGTTTGGAGAACTCCTCTCACTTCACTTGGCGCTTTGCAATGGTGTTTGATAATTTCTTCCGATTCTCCAGTCAAGACACAAGTTGTCTTGGGTTGTTGTGATTTCTTGTATTGATGCAGTGCTGACACAGCCACGGATCACTGTCTCTTCATTAAAAAGACAGACCCAATTTCCTGGAATTCCCAGAGGGAGCCATGTCATGCTATGAATACGCAGTAACTGGGTTATCTGAGGGGTTTAATTTTTTCCATGGCAAGAGGTATAAGAATATTGCAAGCTCTTTTCATGAGCTTTCTCTTTTAGAAGGAAACTTTTATAAAATAGCCTTAAGTTTTACAGTAAATACACAGCACTGTAACAATAAATTTCCCAACATCCCACAAAGACCTGAAGTTGAACCCAAATGCACATCACTGCATATCCTAAACTGTAATATGAATCCTTCATCCAGTTACAGCGAAGGACAGCAGTAATTTTGTTCTGTGATTAAAGTGACTCGAAGTCATTTTATCCACCACAAGATGACTGGTGTAACATCTGCTTCCAGTGAGCAGGCTGGTGGCTTTAGAGAGCAGTAGGTTCTACCGCATCTGGCAACATTTAGTGCTGTTAATTAAATGCCTAGTGTCAGTCTGCCCTGGATGGGTGTTGACCATCTGTAGGAGTCAAAGCATCTACCCAGCAGCCAGAAGAGCTGTACAACAGCAGGGCATGGGTGAGCTGAAAATTAAAAATGGAAAATGTAAGAAAAACAAACTGAAGTGAGATACTGAATAATAAGTATGAATTCAAACTTGTGTAGTAATAGTAATTCCAGCTTTCTGTGTTTTCCTCAGCTCACATTTTCTGCATATGAGAAAATATTTGTATCTGTATGGTAATCAGGAAACCACAGATAATTGTCAAAAAATCATCTCAAATAGCTGGGAAGTATTTTGTGTCTGGTGAAACAGAAGCAATGAAGAAAGGGAGAAACAAGAGATATAATCTTGTTCATGTTACTGAAATGCCAGTATTAAAAATGTGAAGTAGAATGGAGAAATGTGAAGATAGACCACTACCATCACACACACCCCCTCCTCCCATACACAGCCCCAAAACCAAAAGCGCAAGAGCACTGTGGGATACAGCCAGATTCATTAGGAATATCAGGAAAGAATTGATTGCAAATACAGTAGCTGCTTCTGGGAAGCTAAAGTACTTTGATTTTTATAATATTAATATTTTATCACTAGCTGATTAAAAAGAATTAGGATAATATTTCAAAAATAAATGAAAAATACTATAAGACAGTAATAGAAAACAGAACGACGAAAACACATAGTGTGCAGCTTAGGTGCATATCAAGTATTACAGATTAGGTGATTACAAAAGATCTGCAAATTTGACATTCAGACGTTGAATGCATTTGCAAATACTGGTTAGGGAGGTAAACAAGGAAGTGTTTTGGAAGATGTGGGAATGAACACATTTTTCCAAAACATAGGTCATGCTTAGTAAATGTGATTATTTTTATCCAGGGTCATGGCAATGAACTTTTCAGCTCAAGTAAAAGCTTTTTACTCTGCACAAAACTGGTAGTTTTGGCAGTATGTTGTAGGTGATGGAACAGATAATGGAAAAATAGGTTTTGTTCCATTGCTGATCAAAGGTGATTTGAATAAACAGCTGTGTGAATGTCTCATGTGTCTGGATCTGAAAAATTCTATTTGGGCAAATAGAATTTGTAAGATGTGGCATGGCTTGTCATAACAAAAGAAGAAGGAGATGTGATTTAAAGGTACAAAGCCTGATGGATTTCTTCTCATTAAACATTGAAAAATATAGTAAAATAGTATTTTGACACCAAGAGTGTTGTGCAAGATAGATATCAGTGTTGGGATGATAACAGTTAATGAGAAGTACTAAATGACTGCAGGGTTGAGGAAGTTAAAAACTGTCTGGAAGGCTGAGGAGAACAGTATTTATGTGCAAGCTGGTGATCCTCTAGACAGGGCAAAGAGAAGATGAATTTTTGCAAAGCTCTTGTGTTTTAACAGTCAGGAGGCAGCAGCAGAAGCAAGGGTCTTATCAGTTCAGGAGAGCACAGAGGTTACTGGTGGACAGCATTAGAAACTGAAACCAAGTGTAATTCAAGTCAGGTGTTTATAGGGCAACATTTGATGGAATGCAAGGTAAGTAAGGCAGGTATTCTTTCCTGAAACCCATTTCTCAACGGGCTTTCTGTTGCATAAAAGTGCTGTGTGTGTTTTGTAGTGTGCTGGCTAATTTTCAGCCTGAAAGCAACTTGTTTATTACCACAGAAGTAGTTCTTCATAGTTCTGTTGCAGTTCTTTAACCTTTAATATCTTGTCCTGCCTGAGTAGAAGCTATTTTTTAATCTGAAGTAGTTGCAATCTTAATTAAACTTTCAGTCTATTAAAAATGTTTGTTTCTTGTGTCCTAAGT
Organism: Tapera naevia; assembly: GCA_033556795.1. NCBI lineage: Eukaryota > Metazoa > Chordata > Aves > Cuculiformes > Neomorphidae > Tapera > Tapera naevia. The sequence goes on along the minus strand of JAUMJJ010000172.1, from coordinate 5,364,939 downwards.
CAGCATTGAAATCGAAGTTGCTCACAGAAGTCAGTGCAGGCATCTGCCATGCTGCCTGGGCTGGACGAGGAATATTCTGAAGCTGATAAATCTTTTATTTGGCTTGGTAGCTTCTATAAAGCGTGAACCTAATAATTCCAGTGCTCTGAAATCTTGGGATTGTCATAGCTGAAACAAAGCCATAATCCATAAGTCACAGATAAATAATATTTGACAACTGATTAAATTGTCATATGATTTACTGTACATAGATTTCCCAAGACACTTTAATTACTTACACAGTGCTGCTACACTTTTCTTTTTACTTTTAACTATATGGACAGAAGGCGCTATAGTTGATATTCCATCCTTTGCTAGAAGTATCCTGTTATTTTGTTATCAGATTAACAATCAGATTATTAATTTATCTGAATCTGTTAAATTAATAAATTATTTTAAGGTCATTAGGGTAATAATTTTCTTGATCTATTAAGTAATGCATAATAGTCATGAGTGCAAAGTGTTCTGATTTACTGGAAATTAGATTTTGTCCAACAGTTCTCCTAGCACTGCATTTAAGGCTCTTAAACTTAGAAGCTTTTGAATTCTGCAGTCAGCCATGGATTCTGTTTGATTTCAACATGCAGACATTGTTGGTTGCGTAACTAGAAACTGAGTTACAATATCTATCAGAAAACTTGATCAAGGAATTGACACAATTGTCTACAGATCTATAATGCTTAAATTTTAGGTTCCCCTAAACTCAAACCATGATAGAAGAGATTGAGTGATGTTACATGTGTTTCAAAATATGAATGTAGCCTCTTCTTAATGTGCTCATATTTGAAAAGTACTTTAACTGTGAAAAACTGAAAAAATGTACTTTTTTTTTTATCAGGTGCTTAAGAAAATTATTGAAATGAATGCTTTTAAAAATCGTTTTTAATACAGTAGTATTCAAATTGTGCAAATGTTTCCAAATAAGATGGCATGCGTTCTATCCTGAAAAGCTTCTAAGATAAATGAAAACAGTTTAAAACAACATTGCAAATTAATAGGTTTTGTTAGTTGCTGCTTTTTTTCCAGTGCCTTTCCTTAAGACCTTTCCCTGGGGTAACATCATATTAAATACAGAATTGTAAAATTATGCTCAGTTTTTCCTATGAATGCTTTGATTTTTGGGGTTTTTTTTTGAGTCTGCAAATCTATATTAAAAATGTTTATAATTTTCGGCTGTTATTTAATCATTTTATGTGTTTTTAGAGGGATCTGTAAAAACATACATTTGCATACATTTGACTTAGATTCCTTGCATTTCTGTTGCTGTTTTCTGTTCAAGACATACTTAACTTTTAGGTTGTTACATACTCAGCAAACACTTTAGGCAGTTTCCTGTTTTGGTAAGTTTTAACACACGCATGAATATTTTCAAAAGCATTGGTTTAAAAATAACCCAAACCAAACAACTGTAAACTAAGGTGTTTCTTTCTAATTACACAGGTACAGGGTTGTGGTGTCCTATCCTCCTCAGAGCGAAGCAGAACTTGAACTTAAAGAAGGTGACATTGTTTTTGTACACAAAAAGCGTGAGGATGGCTGGTTCAAAGGCACTCTGCAACGCAATGGAAAAACTGGCCTTTTCCCTGGCAGCTTTGTAGAGAACATTTGAGAAGATTCATTCCAAGAGCTTCAAATCATATTGTACTGTAAAATAGCACAAATATTTTACCAGAAAAAGCACAGTCATGAAATACTTTCAAATGACTGTAATGTAAACAACAATCTACATTTTTTTACAGTGTCTATAGCACAATTACACCAGCGAACAAAGAAGATGAGGCATTTGCTGGTTTTATCACTTTGGATTCTTAAGTGTGATGTGTGCCTTGTACTGTCTGATTTGTTATATAGAGGAACTTTTTTTTTTTCCCAAGTATGTTACATAAATGAACCGTTGTTTACAAGGCTTAACTAATTTATTCTTGGTTTTTTAAACTTGAATTTTATGTAATACCTAAAATTCTTGTGATTATGATTTTAACAAATTATTAATTTATGAAAGAATAACTAAGGGGAAGCTGGATTCTCTCCGTATGAGCAAGCAATTACAATATCTGATAAAAAGCCTCCCATTTATTCTCTGGACATTTTTCCCCTGCTGTGTCTGCCAGTGGAGTTAAGTCTGTTTTATGAGTTAATGTTGAGTGGTGGTGATGTGGTGTCAAATAGAATTTGCCAAGTGGGGAAAAAAATGTATATTTTGTTCTTTGGACAAAGGAAAAAAAAAAAAGTCAGTGATGTTGTTGAGTCTAGTTCTACTTTGTCATAAATCACCCAAGTAGAGTAATGTTTCCAGGAGGCAAAGATGTATGTGAACAACTGAATAAAATTCAACCATCTCGAGGTTAGGATCATCTCAAGGTTAGGAAGGAAGAAATTTAGTAATGTCAGTAAGAAATTCCCTATACCTTCTATTTATGAAATAACTTGGCTATTTGAGCAAGGCTTAGCTTTGTATATTTGGCCAGTTCTTTGAGCATGTAGCGCTCAGGATCCTCCAACAAAATTGGAAAGAATGTTAAAGCCCAACACTTGGAATTATTATATCTTGAAAACATCTGTTTGATAAGACTGAATATAGAAATTAAAGTTTAAGTTGTACTTAATGTCTAAAAATGCCTAAGAAGTGTAATTTGCTATGTTTTCTTCTCAAACTGATCTGCATGGCCAAGAGATGTTTTAAAATGTCTGAGCAATAGTGGTGGTAAGTGATGCACTTGTGTTAAAGTAAAAGGCTGTATAAAACACTGTGAAAACTTTACTAACTTCTTAACCATTGCTACTTTGGTATGTTCCGACCTTTTCTTTGTCTTGCATGTGTTCTCAATTCTTGCAGTAATGTAACTTTGCGTGGTTGGCATTTTCCATTCCAATTTCCCGTTGCTGGGTTATTTTGCTCTGAAAGTTTCCCAAAAGCCACTTGACCAAAACTAGTGAGCTACTCACCCTCATCCACAGAAGGTGTCCAGTGTTAGAATAATTAATATTTTAACATTCTTGCAGCTGATGGGTATAGGGAATGCAATCTGCAACAAAAATGTTGTCTTTCAGGGGTTTGTTAGAGATTTGACACTGGTGAACACACACTCTACTCAGCTGAATTTGTTTGTTTATTTTATTTTATTTTATTGTTCGATTATAGCAGTTTGATGGTGATTTTTTTTTTTGCAAGGCACTGAGCACTGTCATCTCCACTTAATTCTGATGTAATTTGGCTGTTACTCAGCACTTTACAAAAGGGAGCCAGTAATGTGATTCAGTGTCACACATTATACAGAAACAGTGATGAAAAAGCACAGTGATGTGTTAAAACTTTTTCATACTTTTTTTAAGTTACACATTGAAAAATACCAAATTTTACTGACGAGGATTTCTTGCAATATCAGGTAGTGTCATGATGGTCTTAAAAATATGAAAATATATATCTATAACTATATAGAGTTGGACATGACATCATTCCCAAATTAACCATTTCTCTGAAACACTGTATAATTAAGTTTGCTTTTAAATATTTTTAAATAGTTTACTTGAATATTCATGTAATATATAACGGTTTTGCGAAATGAATTTTAGTTAGAAAGAAGCTGGTATCAGCTTTTGTCAGCATAAATCGGCACTAGTGTGTCACAATATTCTTATTTTGGAAAAATTAGTGCATTTTATATTAAAGACTACTAAAGGTTAATTTTTTTCTATCTCTACTGTCCATATTTTAAACTAAGTGACTAAGGTACCTCTATTAATAGAATTTCATGGTGTAAAGTCAGTTAAAAAATCAGCTGTTAATCCAATAGTTCTCTTAGATGGAATACATTTTTAATTGATATTTTTTAACATTAAGTAAATATTTGTAAAAAGGGCTTATTACATAGCAGTGCAACAATGACAAAAATGCAGTTTATCATGCCTTTTTTGTGATCTTCTAGGGGTTATTTTTTGGTTTTGGCTTGGGATTAATTCAGTGTAGAAACAGACAAACCCTGTGCATTTGCTTTGTGTAATTCCATAAAAAAAATTTGTAAGGTATTTTATATCTATGTTTGAAGTCCAGTGAATGTTGTGTTTGATTTACTATGTTAAACTTCCAATCCTAATAAATATTTTCTTAGCAAACAGCTAAATCAAAATGTGTATGCAAACCTTAAACATAAATTACTTGTAAAGAATTTGACAATAAAAATACCAGAACTTTATTTCAGAATTCATAGGAGAATATTTCTACTTGTAGAGAAAAAGTCTTCAGATTCCATAATGTTAGAAGTTTGGCATGATAAATATAATGCAAAAATTGTAGAGAGACCTGAGAATCTGGCTTATCTTTGTCCATCTCTTTCTTTCTGCAAGTAACTTCACAAGTGGTAGGTAACTTCCATTCAGTCTCATCATAACTGCCTAGTTTGGTCTTGTCAACAGCCTGTCAGGTGCAGAATAAAGTGCTTTCCTTTGAGGAAGAAGCACCAGTGCAGTGGATCTGCTGTCTATATATTGAGAGTCTCCAGCCCTGAGGGTGAATCATCTACCTGAATTTTCACTGAGCGCAGAAGTGTTTGGTGTTGAGACTGGTTTGCCCTGAAGAACTTTGCTGTGCATGGCAGTCGGACAGGAACTGCCTCGCTAGGAGATCTGCTTGATTTGAATCCAGTTACGTGGCTGCTGTGTGCGCGTGGCTGCTGGGAAAGCGGTAGAAAGTTAATCCTAAAAGTGTTTGCAATAAATGTTTAGATTCTGTAAATGTTTCAGCTGTAGTGATAGACTCCTCCTTACTTAGGACTGACCAGCACCTAGATTCTACTAGCAGCGGATGAGTGATGCAGCACTAACTCCCTTCTGTAAAGAAGGAGCATCTAGACTAACTTTGTTCAATTAAGGGGGAAGGAGGCAACATGATTTGGAGAAATGTGGAACAGAGAATATAGAAAACCAGCTGTTATTTGTTTTTCAGAATTGTGGTCTGACACCTCTACGTCCACAGGAGAAAGGTACAAACAAACATCACAGCTGTGCCGTAGAAGCAAGACTATATGATAAGTTTTAACACACAAAGGAATATTTTCAAGTGTTGGTCTTTCCCTGCACTTTGATAAATGGTTAATGGTAAGTCTTGCAGCAGATTCGAAGTTTGACTTGAGCAACCACTGTCATAATTCTTTTGAATGACTTATTCATTCATAAGCTGGCATACTTGAAACACTTGTATATAGAAACAAAAGAGCTGAGAGTAGTGATGGTGAATGGTGAGGATGTGGACATTAAATGTGGAGGGAAAATGGGAAAGTGAAAAAGGTCTGGAAGGCCTGCCTATGGAATCTGAATCTTACCTAACTTAGTTGTGATCTTGCCTCAGTTACCACAGTCCAGCTCTGTGAAAGGAGAAACTTGGGTGTCTAAGGCTGAAAAAGCAGCCCTCTGTCTTTACTGGTCTCTTAAGCTTGTATTTGTTTGCTGCTTGTCTCCAGAACAGCTGCTGTTGCAGTAGGCCCCAGCTGCATCTTTGTTTTTATGTCAAAACATCTGAAATCTGGATTTAGGCATCTGTATTCCTGAATTACCTGGAAGGCTTGATGTGATGCGTGTGCTTTGAGAATACATATATCACACTCAGATAAACAAAAAACAACAGCAGTTGCAGATTTGCGTTAACGAACAGGCGTAGTGTCTACTTTCTATGTAGTCTATGCAGTAACACTAATATTAGAGGGCTTTCTTGGCAAATTATATGGATGCAATGCATTCTTCTTCCACAGTGTCATCCAAATTGCTCTTACTTTCCAGGACACAAACTTGTTGAGAGTCTTGAAGTCAGCAGTTGCTCTTGAAAACCTAAGGTCTCACTTTTTGAGCCTCAGTTTCCTCATTTGCCAAACTGACAATTCCTGTTCTTGTGAGGTAGGTGATCGAGAACTTGATTTGAAAGGAAAGGCTGATTTTTTGTGAATTTGCAAATAGATTCTGAAGGATTAGACCTGCCTCCAACAGCTGAAACATCTAAACTCTTCCACTAGAGAAGTCTAAAAACTGATTTCTGTGTGAGAGACTTCATTGAACAGCTGAAGAGCACTTTGGTCAGCAACAGCCTGATACAAGGAACAAAACAAAAATGAATTCTCTGTGTCCAATCTGCAATGTGCAAAAGCCATTCAAAATGTAACATAACGAACATTTCGTGCATGCCTATCAAATCATAGCAGTTACACTGAATGTAATATTAGTAGATGTCAGAAATTACTATTTATCTGTCCCGTCTACTGTACTCTTTCCTGTCAGCTGTATTATTTTGCTGAAAGGAGAAGTGGCAAAATCAGTTTTTGGCTTCTCTGCTGTTCCTACTCAGTGGAATAAAGATAATTTAAACACATTAATGTTAGCCCCAGATTTCAGTTATTTGCAGTTATAAGTAGCTTGTAAAAATTCCTCTTAGCACATGTAAATGAATAGCACTCGGCTGTACTCTGCAGCCAGCTCTAGTTGCCTATATTATGGCTCTGTTTATGTGGCATGCAGAACCCAGAGGCCTTCTCATGTTTGTGTCTAGTAGTCGTTTAGATCAAAACCAGTTCACAAGATAAGTCCAAACACTAGCTACTTTCTAATTTCAGGGTTGTGGGAACAGCCTCTGCAGGAGTCTAGAGAGTGGAAATTTGGCTAGCACAGTGAGAAAAAAACCACACTTTAATTATAAAGGCAAGAAGAAAAATGTCAGGATTTTTATATCTGTATAGGTGTTTTCCTGTCCCTGCGTGTTAGATGGAACTCCATTCCATGAAGTAAAGGGACTTCGATTTTCCCCTCTGACACACACCCCCCCTCCCACAAAGGAAGGCAATATAAGCCTTTAAAATATCCAGATTCTTTGGCATTAGAACACATGGTTGGACTCTCAATTACTGCAAATCAGTGCTACTTAATTGATTTCATTAAACTTTGCTGGCATACACTGAATATGCCCCCTACTGTTAAATAGTGAAAGAAAATATCTCATCTGCCCTAAAGGAATGAATCTGTCTGAAAGAAACTGAGCTGGATGACTTTCATACTTGGAAAATACAGAGCTATTTGAGGTATGTTACCCTTTTCTCAAAAAATATTTGTCCCACTGGTACAGCTAAGGCACTAGGTGGAAGATGATGCCATTTAGCAGCACTGGTAAGCATGGGAGACTTGTTCACTTTTCAGTCAAACCTATAAATTTTCAGATCCACAATTGCAGAGGAGGCTTTGGTTTGCTAACAGCTGCTATCCCCAGAATCTTTTGTGGTTCTTTGCTGCTGGATTTTCTCATGGTGTATCTGTGGATGCTTGGGAGAGAAGATGAGTCAGCAGCAGAATGACTTTAAAGTGGTCATTGGCTTTGTTCTCCACAACAAGGGACGTGCCCTAGGTCAAATTTCTTATTTCAGCTGGTTGAACTTCTCAATAAGCTGAGGAATGCTGGCTCTAAAAAGTTTGCAGTTCAAAGAGTTTTTCTCCACTCCTCTGGTAGGCTTTGAATACACACAGATTTGGAAAATCTGCCTTTTTTTTGCTCCTTATCAAAGGTTTACTGTCTGTCTCTGTTTATACACAAGTAACTTATTTTCCCTTGCATATCACTAAAATTCTTCGCATTCAATAATTTAAGATCTCTGATACACAATATAGCTTTTTTACAAGGTTGAAATTTAATAGCTTTTTCAAATAAAATAATACTGGGCTTTGTAAAGATCAATCTTTTCATGAAGGATAAGAACACATGGAAGGAGATCTGTGTTGTAAAACTTAACAAAATGGATACTCATTTTGCCTAGACATTGAGTATTTTTGATTACTTGCACCTAATGCATATTCCTTTAATACTGAGTTGGTGATTTCTGACACAGACTGCTAGACATACCCTCCAGCTTTCTGAGAACCTTCTGTTGAGAATGTCTCCAGTAAACAGGAAAAGGAGAGCAAGAATGAGATGACCTTTGAATTGTGTCTGAAAAAACAGTGACTGGTTCAGGATCAACTTCCAGTGATCGAGTTGTGCATGCCAAAAGGATGTTGCTATTTGGAGGTCTGTTACAACTGCACTAAAGAAAATGACAGACAATATTTCTCATTTGTTCTTTTTCTTGCCTAGATAAGGAAATCCATGTTAACTCAGTGTCAAGTGCAGACAAAATTTGGCCAAAAATGCAAAACACAACAGTGTTCTTGCAGTTTTGTTTCTCTGATTTGGTAGTGCTGGTGAACACTTAGATGATCCAAGAACAATTAAATACTGAAATGTAAACTGTGGGTGCGGTTTCTCAGTTGTTCTCCACAGGATAGAATAAACTTGAACATCAGTTTCTGAGTCTGCAAAAGTTGCTCCAGATCTTTTAGTGAAGATTGCCATCAGCAGTGCATGTGCCAGTGGGGAATGGGTGGTTGGAGAAGTGGGCCTGTAATGAATGAGATCAGTGAAACATTGTCTGGTCCAACCACAGCTATTTCTTTTTTTGACACTGAGCTATCCCTTAGTAAATGATGCTGATGCTCCTCTTCCAGAGTAGGTTGGGGAGGTTGGTAGTGGATGTGACCAAGTGTTTGGATGTCTAGGAGACAGAACCACAACAGAACTTGGCCAGTTACATCTCTGTTGGGCCTCTGGTGGTGACAGCTACACTGCCAGAGCCCCCAAGTGCAGGCGTAGTTGAGACTGATGGCAGGAACTGCTGTTGGAGCTGTACAATAGCCTCAGACCCCTAAGCCAAGCTGTGAAAGCTGCCTGCTGCCAGAGCAGTTGCATCTCTTCAGAGGTCATGCTGGTGTAAAAAGATCAATCAGTAGGATGCATCTGTCTTTGCACTGTAATATATTTATGTTGGCAAACACTTGTTGTGTGGACTCTGCACAAGTGTTACTGATGAACGAGATGATGTGGGAATTTTTCCATCTGCTCCCTTATTACTTTTGTGGGTCTGTGTAACAGGTTTGTTTGTGACTGTGAAGTATCACTCTCTGATAGCTGACAGTAACAGTGCGTACTCGCGCAGCTGTGATTTAATTAGCCGACAGCCCTGTTTTTATTGAGTAATGGCTAAATCCACCAGCACAAGAAGTATCTTCTGCCAAGTACAAGAGCGGGTTTGGAGAAAAATTATCAAACTTGTACTTTTGAGGTTGTTGGACTTTATCGTCAGATAATGCTTTCAGAGGCTGGGATTCTTCATAGTTTGATGGTTGTGTCTGAAGATGTCTGCATGATTCCTTTTTTTACAATCTGGTCAAAAGCAACATTTTTAAGGAAATAGTTGGGGTTTTTTTCCAAGGGCAAATACTAGAGTCTGGTCAACTTCTGGTTAATGTTTTTTATTAAAAGCTTATTTGTGTCTGGTATTGGAACAGACACTAATACAAAGCCCGTGTTCTTACAACTAAAAGCACTATTGACAAACCCACAATAGCTTATGGCTGGCTTATATCTTTCTGCTATCGTTAGTAACACAATAGAATGCTTTTGGAAGAGGTATTAGATTCTGAAATAGTGATTCCAAATATAAAAGAGGTCCCTAAGGCATGAATGTAATGTCTTGCTTGTTACTTTAAATTACTTTTTTATAGTTAGAACTAGTATGTCTAGTGGCTAATTATAATGTAGCCTGATGTTATGCCCAGCCACTCCTCCTCTGACTTTCTCACTGCACCACTTAACTTCCTAGGCCTTCATTTCCTAAAGGATTAAGGGCATTGGACTTTTACTAAACAAAAAAGCAAGCAAACAAACAAAAAAAACCCATTGTTAAGCATTTTACAGAACAGGAATAGACTGAAACATTAGAAGTTAAATGTGTGATGAGGTGTTTTGCTCAATCATAGTTTTTTTCTGCCCTGGACCACCCTGGAAATGAAGTGCTGTGGTACTAGAGAAAGAAAAAAGGAAAAAAGAAAAAAAAAGCAATGTTACTTACAAATAGAAGTTACTTGCACTTTTCTAATCCAGCAAAAATAAATTAAATTGACATTTCAAACCTGAAATTGATTTCTTGGGTGCAGTAAGACTTAGAGATAAGGGGAAAGTACAGCACTTTTGAGACTATGGTACCATTTTCTATTTTTTAGTTTGTGATTTAATGGCCATGGTTCACTGAATTGGCCTAGAATACTCTCTCTCCCTTCCTCCCACACTGTGCATTAGTCACTGAGGCTGTGATTTGATATAGTCCTTCGATGTGTGCACTACAGCTATCCTGACCTCAGTGGCAGTTTTAAGGTTCTTGTCAATATTCCTGAGTCAGGGACTTACATTATGCCTTGGACGATGCTTAAGCAACTCATCCCAGAGAATTCAACAACTGGGTATTTTAAACAAGTCTGCTGAAAGAGAGACTGAGAGCAGTGCTTGTCTCTGCCAAAAGCAAGTACAGAGCAAAGACCTTCAGTTGCTGTAATCAGGCAGCTCAGCACATGAATCAAGACTTGCTCCAAGAAATCCTGGCAACGCTGACAAAAAATTTGATCTGCTTATGTGTGTCTAGCATTAGTCATGTGGAGTCTCCTCTCACTACTGCAAAACTGCTGAAGTCTAGGATGAGGATTTTACAGATACAGAGTTAGAGATTAAGAGAGAAAATGCTTTCTCTTTGAGGAAAGGAAATAAAATCGTAGGTGTAAGCTAGACATTGAGTCAGATGTCAGTAGTATAGAGACATAGGTGTGCCTTTGGTGGAGAAAGGCAACATCTGTGGTACCTGGGAGAACTACTTATCCAAGCTATGAAGGAAAAGTAAGTTGAATGTTACCTGTGCTGACAAATTGAACAATGAACGTGCAGAAGAGGGAAGGCTTTTTCTGAAACAGATATGGGAAGCTCTTTACTTCAGAGTAATATGTCCAGAGAGCTGGAGGATGTGACACTCGTGCATATGCTTTTAGTTCTTCATTTCTTTGCTCTTTTTAAAAAGGAAGGCATTCGCTTTGTGGAAGGGAAAGAGGGAGATAACCAAATTCTTCACCTTACAGGCAAACTAGATCTAGAAGTGCATCAGTGAGAGAGAGCACTAATTCTGGAATTAGTACTGGTAACAATGCTACAGGAAGGACTGCAATAATCTGACAAAATCACTGGGCCTAGGAATTAAATGGCTACACATTACTAAGTAAAAGTTCAGTGACAGGTTATGGTAAAAGTATGAAAATTGTGGCAAACCTATAACCTGTGTATGTTAATGTCTACAGAAAATCCATGCCTTTCAAAAGATGCTATAAAAAGAGATTGGGGCCTGTAGCAACTGCTTGTCCTCCAAAGGAAGATATGTGGATGAACATGATGCCATTAATATTTATATAGCTGTAGTTGCCATTTGTGTGTTAATGGGGATGTTCCTCTGAAAGAATTGAAACACGCTGCATCAGATTAAATTGGTATTATTATAGAAAACAGAACAGTTTTTATGATAGAAAACAGAGCTATAGATGGAGCTGTGATCCAGGCTGGTGATATCTTTGTTTTACCTAGAAATTATTCTGTCAACTTGTGTGTGCTTTGTGTAATGCATATATATGTTACAAATAAACCCAGAAAATTCTTAGTTATGAAACAATTATACTTAAAGGCATGAGAGATGCAAACAGCAATGTTACTGTGAGCGCGCTTTAGTCAGAAGAACTGGGCTTTGTTCTGCATTTTTCATTTACCCACAAGTGCAACTCTCCCAAGTTTGGAAATTCTTGGAATACCAATACCATTAGATAGCTTGCTGTCCTGTATGGGTTTTTTATATTTGACATGAAATGCTATTTTACTTCCTAGGCTGATAAAATACACATAAATGGTTAGTATTAATGATAGCTGTGATTTCTCAGTTGGTATAAAGATCTTTGAGGGTGTTGCTTTTTGAGTTATCATGAGTGTAGTTCCTACTGCATCCTGCCCTTTATAGCATATCCATTGTGTCATCAAATGAATCTCTGCATGGCTGCCCTGCACAAGCCAAGGGAGGCTCATTGGGAACTGCTGCCTTCGTTCACATGAATTCACCACCACAGACAGTGCACACTAATTCCACATGCATGGGTTTTCATTTCTCATCCCTCGGGGAACAGTCGTCTGTCTTATCAAAAAAAAGAATGACCCTCTTGTCAGCATAACAGATTTATTAACTTACAACAATCTTCTTTTGAAACCTCCTGCTGTGTTGTAAAGTTCCAGATGGCAAAACACAAGAGCATGGCAGCAAGTGTGTTTGTTTAAGGCTTCCCCCCTCTACCGTTCACTGATGAACTTGTCTTTGCCATCATAACTTCTGAGTGTGGCAGGTATCAAAGTCTTAGAGCCAAAGGCTTCATTTACAGCCAAATAGCTGAGTTGAGCCCCTTTTTTAGTTCCTAGTGTATTTTTCTGCCTCAAATGCTTAACAAAATAGCAAGTCTAGATTACTTAATGCTATGAAGGATTTTGCAACTGGATGTAGCATTAAAGTCAACTAAGTTATAAAACATTTTGCAGAGTTCTGCTGCTAAAAATAGCTATTCATTGAGCTGAGAAAATGCCGAGAGGCTGGATAAGGGCCATCAGCGCAACATTACCCAGCTCTTACAGTGGAGAATATTTACCCACCATTAGCCCGCGTGTCATTTAGGAGATGGTATCCTGCTGTCTACTGGATAAAGCCTTACTGTTTTTTTTCTTCTTATCCCATTCGGTTTTCTGTTCTTCCCTTTATTCACTGGGCTATTTTCTGCAGGATTGCAGCTTGTTCTTTTCTCTTGCATCATTGTCATCAGGCAATGGACCAATGTGTCATAAGTAGAATTGCTCTATGTATTTAGCAGATTGTATATTTATATATATTTATTATCTTTTGAATCTATATATACATTGCGGCAAAAGCCCCTCTTTTTTCGGTAAGCATGTTCTTCTTTCTGAAAATGAAAATACAGCAGTTTTTAGTAAATAGGATCAATGTTATTTGAAAAGTTACAGGAAATACAGGATTTTTTTGTTAATTGAGCACTATTTTTTTTGAAACTTCCCCAAACTTCCCTAATGTATTTCTTTTTAAATTTCCCATGAAAAAATTAATTGAGCAATTCTTCTAAGAAAATATGTTGCCTTTCTAAATGGGGTTTAAGGCTTGTATCTTGTAATTCTGTTTTTTCAGATGCAGTCCTCTTTCTACAGTAAGGTCTGAAAGTGCTTTCATGGGAATAGAGGTTCACTATGGAGTATGAGATCTTTCTCAAGGGCTGCATCTGTACGGGAAGTTGACAACCATTAGCCTCAATTAAAGATGGGAGAACTGACATTTGAAGGGGAAAAAACTAAGTAACTTGGCAAGTCTTAAAAGAAACTTGGATTATGCCCTCTGAATCTCAGTTCATAAGGATATCCTTCCTCTGAGAAACCTAAATAGCCAATTGCTTTAGCATCCCATTCCCTTGCTAGTTTTTTTTCCTTTTTTCCATGTCACTCAGAATATAAACTTGGACCCTAAACTCCAGGGAACAGGAGTTGTCATCTGTTTTTATTCTCTGAAATGGCTGGCTTGTTCTTAGACATAAGAAATTAAATTATAAGCAAAATTTAACCACTTCCTTTTTTTTACTTGTTTGTATCATCTATACATGCGTTCCTTCTTAATTTCTTTCTTTCTTCTTTTTTTAAGTGGTGGGCATCATGTGACATTAGCTTCCTTAAACACTCATATTCCAATGGATTTAATGAGCATTTGGGAGCCAGATGGCATACCATATTTTTTTCAAAACATTTTAAAGCACATGACAGACAACTCATGTTGACAGGAGTGCTTCACTGAGGTGTCTGTAAAGCAAATGTGTTACTTGTTACTATTAGAGCAGAATAATTGTTTATGAAAGGCATCCTCAAATTCAACAACGATTTGATGAACTAAACAGAAATTATTTCTGCTATATAAACACTGCACATTCTGTAGAAGCATTACCCTCTTGCATAGGTTGCCTAAAATAATCAAGATCTGAGGGGAAATGCATGATGCAGTGTGGTATTATGTAATGGTAGTCACTGAGGTCCAGATTCAGGCAATTTTGCTTTAAACCCTTCAGTCTGTGGACAATATTATGGAAAAGGCTATGGCTGAAGACAATAAAGCTGACTCCTTCTTTTTCCTGTAAGATGGAAAGAGAGAAGCAGTCTTTCTCCCTTTGTGTACTAGGAAGAGAGAAAAACCATGTAGAAGAAGGAAGACATAAGAGCAATGGGCTCCACTGTTCTACTTAAGATTGGTTGGAGCTGCAGGAAGAGCTTAAAAAGTCATGACTAATGAAGCTCTTCCTGCAGACACTCAACAGGGAGGAAAAGTCAGCTATCTCACTAGCTTGAATCTCCTTAGAATATCTAGTTTTTCACTTAAATAACTCTCTGAAAAGTTAACCTCTAACTTGTCTTTAAAAAACTTTGAACATGGACGAATGTACTTAATTTCTAGATTTTTTTTTTTTGTATAATATTCAGTGCTCTTGAGAACTGATATTTTGGGGAAATGTATAATTCCCCGCCTCCCCCGCCCCCCCCCCAAAAAAAACCACCGCCCCCCCAAAAAAACATGCTCAAGCAAAGATATATGAGTTTTGTGTCTGTTGAAAGAACTTGGATGGGGAGAGGGAGCGTGTGCATCTTTTGTCAAGACAAAAGAACATGACATGTAGAAACTGGATAAAGAGAGGTTGAATTCTGACAGAAAGGGGAGCTTGTCCACAGCAGGCTGGGGATAATCTACCACTGTAATGTACAGATTACAGCGTATTAAGTATGTTCAGAATAGAATTGATATATAACCTTATAGAGAAGATTTATGCTAATAAGGATAGCACACAAAAAAATGTACTTACAATACATATGGGAACCTTTTCTGTTCTGGAAAAATGAAACTCAAACAGGCTCCCGTAGGTCCCTTCAGCTGTATCAACCTCCATCACGTGGCTTTCAATCAGGAGAGTTTTTAATCATTTTTGCACTTTCATAGCAAATACAGTCCTAGTGGGGTGAAATACACACCTTCTAGACTGGTCAGCTAATTTGCTCTTTCTACCCCCCCCTTTGCAGTAAATATTTAATTGTCTTTTCTATAAAGTAACTATATAGGATTCATAACAAAATTCCGTTCCGGAGTTTAGGGACAGTATCTTGTGCCATCCTGAGTTTCTGTAAGCCCCATTATTAATTGTCTGTGGTCAGGCAGGAGTGGTTACCAGACCTCTTAGGGGAGCTAAAAAACTGTTTGGCTTCTAGTAGAACTTCATCATAAACTGTGCTGTTGAAAATCAAAACCTGTGAGGACAGATTAAAAAATAAATCTATTGAAATAAGGTATATATTTTATAGAATCAAATGCTACTTGATCTGGCAGCCTGGTGTGAGCAATAGTTAATTCTTTCCAAGGATACAAATTGCTTCTGATATTTTTTGAAAGAAATTATTCACTGTGATTGATAAAGTAAAAAATAGTGTAAGCAGTCATCTAAAAATACCTCTTCTCATCCTTAATAACCTAATCCCTACCTCATTAAGCCAGTTGATTAGGTATTATTATGATTTACTACTTTTTTGTAAGGACGTGGAACAGTAAGGACTTTTATATGTCACAAGGAGATGAAGTCTTCAGCTGCTCAGTTAAGTACATGAGCAGGATGAAATGACAGAAAAGTATTTCTGTGAGGAGGTGCTATATGAAACTAGATTTATTTAGGACAATCTGATAGAGAAAATCGAATGTTGGGAATTGAGTTCCTTGAAAGCTCTCCAAGTACTACTGTATGTTTCAGGCTGCAAAATGGGTAACAGCTGTACAGAATATTCGTTTTGACATTTCCTATAATACTGGTGAAGATAAAGAAGGCAAGCAATCTATGAGATATGAGTGATTGTCACTATTGCTAGCACAGTTGCCATTTATTATAGGCTGTGTTCAACACTCATTGCTGGCAAATCATCAACTGAAGTTTTGCCAGTGCAAGTCCTTATATTGAGGATCACAGCTATTTGCAGTTCTGGGGGCATGACTGCATGGTCCCTTGACTTGCTGCTTTCTGTCAGTATGTAGATGTGCTGCATTAAGTTGGTATTCCTGTACTCAGGAAATTTGTGCCTTGTTAGGGCTAACCTTGAAAACATATTCATGGTCACATAATGAACATACGCTTAAACAGGTGAGGCTATAAAAAGTTTTGATGCTTGTGGATATGCCTTCAGTTTCATGTTTCAAACAACTTTCGGTGTCTTCATAAATGTTATAAATTTCAAAGTAGATATTTGGAGGAATCATAGAAGTATTTCACATCTGTTTGTATTGGGTCTCGTATTTGCTAAGAACTAATTACTGTGTGTGTGAAACAGACTTTGGTTGTATATGTTTTTAGAGCTTCTCATGAAAAGGGAGGTGAAGGACCAATTCATGTTGCTTATTAACTATGTTTTACTACTCCTGCAGTGTTAGACCTTTAGCTGAATTTTCTTACCCTAATGAGTCCAGTCCAAATCATTAGATAGAATCCTTCCCTCTTTATTCCCCCCTGCCCTTCTTTCTGACTTTACTCCCTTGTCATCTCCTCACAACATCCCACTGTCCTCCTTTTCCTCAACAAAGTAAATTTTTAAGACACAGTACATAAAGAGCACTAAATGTAAACATGAGTACATGCAGTAAACTTTTGGAAGACTGCATCACCACAGGACCAAACTGGGCAACAGTTCGGAATTGCCCATATCATTTGTAGACATTCAAGACCTGAAACTCTGATTAGTGATGTTTCAGGGCAGGAAAAACTGACACTTCCTCCATTCTAATATGAAGGAAATTTTGTCTGTTTAGAACTTTTTTTCTGTTAGTGGTAATACAGAGAGCAGTTTTCTGATATTTAGGAGCTAAAACCCAGTTACCTTTGCTGATTAATACTTCTCAAAAATACTCTTCTTTTCACCAGCAACTGCAGTAATAGCTAAACAGATTTTTACAGGATAAATTAATTCTTGAAGTTATTTACCCTGGATCTTATTTTGCAGCTTAAATAAAAATGTAGTGAATGGGATTAGGGATGAACCTATGAAAAGCAGAATGAGGAAGTTAAGACTGTGACCATACATGAAATAAAAACTTTTATAAAGGCATTTTAGGTATATTTAAGTGCTGTTCCTGAGACTACTTATGTTCTCTATTGAGTATATTAGATGCAACTAAAAATAAATCGTCTCTGAGAGAACAGGAGGAGAGTTATTCAGTCATGAGTACTCAAACACTTCTGCAAAACTCTTGGATGTTATTGTACCAGACTTCTACACAAAAAATATCCTTTCTATAAAAAATGGTCAGTGGAGCCTGCTGGGAATGAGACATGTCATTCTAGCATGTTGTCAGTTTTGCTGGTTTTACAGATTATATTCTTGGGAGATGCTGAGTGCTTTGTGTGATGCTCTTTGCAGAGGTGCTGTACAAGAAGCGGTGAATTTACTCCCTGGATAACTGAGCCATTTAGTTCCTCCTTGTTCCCAGTCCTTGTTGGCTTGGGACTCATGAACTGATACACTCTCTGGCAGTGCACTCCTTAAATGAGGAGTCAAATGTATGAAGGGAAGCAAGAAAAATAAGAAACAAGAGAATGAAAGAGGTGTTTTCTTTTTAACGTGTAAGGTGCTACAAAGCAGTACTGGAAGTGTTTGATTTTAGCAATGGATGAAGCAGCAAAAATACAAGCTTCTCTCTGTTGCCTCTGACTTCTCCCTTGAAGCAGCAGCAGTTCAGTGACTGTGCTAACTTAAACATGGGCCTCATGCTGAAGTGTGAAATAATACCAGTCATAGTGGGGAAACCTGTTTAGCCAGGAGGATAAGAAAACATTAGGTAATTTGCCAAAGCCTCTGATGGCTTTGTTTTGTTCTGTTTTTTCCTTGGTTTTTTTGAAGAGGAAAGACTTTTCACAGGGGTACCAGGAATAAGTTTCTTAGGAGGAAAAATTTTGCCCACATATTTGTTGAAAAAGTGCATCGAAACTGTACAAAACCACTTCATGTTAGCATGGTAAAATTCACTCTTGCAACACAATTACAAATATTGCAGAGGTTTTTTGGATAGTCTAGAAAAGCAAAATGGACTGCAGTGTCATTAAAAAAAGATCACTTAAGAACAAAAGTAAGGTAATTTGGGCACTTAAATATCTGAACTGGTGTGGTTGGGAAACGTTTGCCAAGTTACAAAATCCAGGGAGGAGAGGGGAATGTTTTCCTGTCATACAGCTAGGTAATTTTTTTTTTCTCAGCACTTAATCTTACAATTTGTATCACTTGCCTCGAAGGCAGAGGCCATATTGAAGAGATTTGGAAGTTGCAATGTATGACTCGTTAGTTATATAATTTATATATTATATATGTGTGTATATGTAATTAGTAACTAGACCTGATTTTCCCCAATGCAAATGACAAGTGCACATCTGAAGAAAGGGGTGATTTATTCTTGAAAGGAACAGAAAGAGTCAACAACCTTAGTGCTGAGCTGCCAAGGCAAAGTAGAAAATGATGAGGAGCCCTGACAATCGTGTTCCTGTGTGGCCCAGAGAGAGCTAGAGGCATCTAGTCCAGTTACCACAGATTTTTTACAGGAGGAAATGCATAGTAGTGTATTGACTATGTGACCTGTCACCCAGTCATCATTTGGCCCGTAAAGAAGGAAACCTCTTAAATTCTTCACTGGCTTAATTATGTTCTAAGTCCACAACTCCTATATCCCAGATACATGCCCTCATCATCAGATGGTTAACCTAGAGAGGTAATTTTTAATATGCCGGTTGAAAAGAAAAATAGTTTCTTGAATGAACTGTTGATTTCAATAGGTGCTTAATCCCCTGGCTCTTACATCTCTGGACAGTAACCATCTGGCTGTAGTGTCAAAACTCTGTGGGTCACATAAATTTTTTTTATTTTGGTTCCTACAAACTGAAACTGCTTCAGACTGATGGTTATGAAGGTCTTGTTTAACTGTGAAAACTATCAGAGACCATTTTTCCATTAAGACAGAAGTTTTGAAAATGGGTTTTATTTTAGCTGAGTGCTCCAAGCAGGAGGCTCTTGTTTAAAATGGGAGTGAGTGACTTGTATGTGCAGTCAGTTTTCCACTTGCTTTGTCTCAGGCCTTAGACAAAACCCATACATACGGTAGATATGTTTTTGCAAACAGCATAACGAACAGTATGAAAAAGCTGCTGGACCTTTGAACAGCGTGACTTATATTTGAATTCTGGCAGAATTTTAAGAGACAACAGATTTGGGCATCAGTGTGGTTAGTAATTAGAATTTTAGTTCCTTTCTAAATCTAGCCTCAAATCCAAAACCAAGAGGCATTTGAAACAGCTAATACAGGAGACCTAAGTTACAGAAATGGCTAGTGACCCGTTTTGAGATGTTACGCTTTGATTTGCGTTTTAAGCTTTTATCTACATTAAATATCTTTTCCTGTTTGAGGATATTGTGGTTTTCCACTGTTAACAGAGAAATGCTTACTTGAAAGCAGTATCTCAGTTATGTGCAAGAATGATTGATACATTTTAAAAAAAGAAAAAAAAAAGCTCTCTTAGGATAATTTTTTTTTAATGCCTGAAAGTATTAGGCTTTGGCAAAGACAGCTGTGTCATGTTATATATTGTGAGCAGGTTCCAAATGTGTGTATGAGTATACGTAGAAAGCCATACAAGAACTATTAGCTTATAATTCCACATTAATAGTAAACCAGGCATAATAATGACCAGTATTAAACTAGATGTTATAGATCTGGACATGACGGGTGAAGCAGGTCTATCAGATAATGGTTATGTATTAGCTGCTCTCCCTCAGAAAGGCAGGTACTCAGTACGAAACCAATTTCTCTTTTCGGCTCCAGTACCTCTTCTTTCTTTAAAGAGAAATCAATGTGAATAAACTGGCTCAGATGAACTCTGCTTAGATTCTTATCTCATGGTTTAACCAGGCATCTGGAAGAAAAAGGCTAATGTCACTTTGGTCAGTGAATGAACATACGTTTTGTTTTAAATAGTTAATTAACAAGAATTGAACAGAATCTTGTCTGAACTTTCTATAAGGATATTTTACTTTGTCTACTATAACACAGTTAAAAAAATACAGTGCTTACTTACGCTTAATCTGTGTCAGCAAAGTCCTAACAGCACAGCAAATATCAGCTTCTCTTTAACTTTCTTACAAGGATGAATCAGCTCTCTTGATGAGGACACAGGTCACAAATAAGTTAAAGTCATAATTACTAATATAATTTTTACATACACTATGCCTGCTGCTGTCCTTTTACAATACGGTGCTCACAGTTATTTTCTCTGTACTCTACACATCTTCAGAAAATATGCCATACCACTAAGGACAATTTTTCCCACTCTGTGTTACTTTGCTTATATTTATTACTTGAAGAAAAAGCCATATTTTTCCTCTGTGATTCCTGATCCTTAGTTATGCTAGAAACCAAAAGTCTTGATGAGAGACTATTCTGAGTCACAGTCTCAGCTCTATATGCCTTTTCTTATTTCTCACTGGGACCTCTGGCTTTTCAGAATACAGCATATTTGGAAATGCCATTGCATCACCATCTCATTTACTCTTTTGAAAACAGGACCAGCTTGTAATATATTTGCTAAATGAAACTAATTTTGCCTAACAGCTTTTGCATAACAGATGTTCAGCTCTTTAAGAATGCCTAAATCTGCTTTTCCTTCTCTATGTGAAGAATGATCCATGGAAAAAGAATCCTACATGAATACAGGTAATGTTAATAAACTCTCTACAGCTCCCCTGGAAACATTTATAATCTAAAATCCGGAATAACAGCCTTCAAGTCAAAAGCAAGAATTGTACAAAGTTACACTCCCACTGAGCTCACAGAAACTCCAGCATGATATTGACACTTGTTACTTTGTGGAACCTTTTAATAATAATTTTTCTCAAAACCAAAAATCAAAGTGTACTCTTATACATAATTGTGATCAGTTTTATTCTTCTCAGCTGAAAAAATATTACTCAGTATGTGTGACTTTAGAGTCCACAGAAATTCCTCCAGCATATCATCAGACATAAGTTGTTAACAGCATTATTGTTAAAATATAGCAGGTTTTTATATTAGTTTAATTATTGTATAGCATGAAGTTTATTTTGTCTGCTAAACAGGAACTCTCACAGGTGCTTGTGTATTTTTAGTTTATCTACCTTTAAGTGTTTCTGATTTAACTCTACTGGTATAGTGATGCCGCACACAAAATCCTAGTGCTTTTGGGGCAAGGAACTGTGAAAATGAAAGAGAAAATCCTTGATCATGTGCTTGTACGTGTCTACATATGAAACACCTTCTTGTACGTGGAGAGGGAAACAAAGGCAGGACAGAGAGCTGCAGTTCAGAGTGAGGCAGATACTTCGAGCCCCGTATAAATGCTGGTTACACGCACAGGGGCTAAGCAGGAAGCGTGGTACAAGTGGATGAGACGGATATTGTGACGGTATACTTAGATGTGAAGCACAGAAGTGTGAAAGGAAGGCAGAAGGGCTGGCTCATATGTGAGCTCTGAGAGGGAGAGAGGAGTGCACAGGGGCGAAATCTGTTCTGCTGGTGGGGGCTTGGAGGTGGCCCTTCCATGGCCAGGCTCCCCCTCACCACGGAGCAACCACCACACCACGGTAGCTTTGCCTTGCCCAAGCTGCGATGACTCCTTTTCTTGCTATTACCAGCATGAATGGCTTCTGTAAACAGGTGGTTTCCATCATTCCCACATCCCCTGATGCCTGCATTCAGTTCAGAGCTGAACTGTCATTGTGTTGGGGAGGAAAAGGGCCTCTGTCAGGAAGGCAAACACAAAGCTGCTTGGAAACTGGGAGGTAAATTGACTTACGCATAAAACCCGTTTGTTTGCCAGTCTCCCGTGGTGCTACAGGGGAAGCACCTGCCCTGCCACCGTGTCACTGATACTGAAAATGACAGAAAATAAGTTCTCCAAGACTCATTTTGGACTTTTAGAAAGCAGCATCCTTTAGTTCAGTGCTGGACACATGAGGGAACAATTCACCAACTATGCGTGATAAGACAAGAGCTGGGCACAGAATGTATTTCCCATTTACATGCAGAAATTTTATGCATATTCTATTACTTTCCTAAAACTAATTTTAATGTTATTAGGAGTTTCACACAGGCAAATCGCTGCTCATTGGAGCTTTGGAGCCAGCTCTTTGTCTGACCTTGCATTTTAAATAGGGAAAGACTGCAAACAGGTGATAGAGAAGGAGACACGTGCTCAGCACAGACCATACTTAACACAAGACGCTATCATTTCTCTCTGAACAGTGTCTGGAAAATCACTGTTTAAAAAAACATGCTATAAACCCCCCCACGCCATCAGAGGGACATTACGTCTAACTTTCAAAAACACAGTTCATAGAATCATAGAATGGTTTGGGTTGGAAGGGATGTTAAAACTCACCCAGTTCCAGTCCCTTCCAACCGACTCCGCCCTACGAGTCTGCGCGCACCCGCACGGCCGCGCACCGCAGTGGGTGGGCGGTGCGGTTCGCTCCCCGCCCGGGCCCGGCGGGGCGGCTCCCTCTCGGGGCGGGAGGGCTCGGAGCACCGCCCCGCGCCGGAGGGGGCGGGGAGAGCCCGGCAAGGCGGGGAGGAGAGGAAGGTTTGCCGAGGGGGGAGGGCGGGCTGGCGGCCGGCAGGGTGGGGGTTGGAGCGGGGTTACGGGGGGATGCGGAGTCTGGGGGCGCTCGGGCTGGGCGCGGTGTCCCGGTGCTCACGCGTTCAGTCGCTCAGGAAGGGCTGTAGGGGGCCTGGAAGCGCCTGTTGGTCCACAGGCGCTCGCTTTTGGCGTTTGAAAAGGGAACCTGCAGTTTCCATCCTCGGCAGCTGCAGGGCTGTTGCTCCCGCTGCAGTTTTCCTCTCCCACGAGCCGGCAGTGTGCGCTCGCAGCCCAGAAGGCCACCTGCATCCTGGGCTGCATCCAAAGAAGCGTGGCCAGCAGCGCCGGGGGGGGATTCTTCCCCTCTGCTCTGCTCCCGTGAGACCCCGGCTGGAGTTTTGTGTCCAGTGCTGGAGTCCCCAGCGTAAGAAGGATATGGAAGTGTTGGAGTAGGTCCAGAGGAGGGCTGCGGAGGTGATCAGAGGACTGGAGTACCTCTGCTGTGAAGACAAGAGTTGGGGTTGTTCGGCCTGGAGAAGACTCCGGGGAGACCTCATAGTGGCCTTCGAGTACCTGAAGGGGCTACAGGAAAGCTGGGGAGGGACTATTTACAAGAATGAGTAATGATGAGAATGACCTTAAATTGGAAGGGGGAAGATTTAGATTAGACATTAGGAAGAAATTCTTCACACTGAGAGTGGTGAGGCACTGGCACAGATTTCCCAGGGAAGCTGTGGATGCCCCCTCCGTGGAAGTGTTCAAGGTCGGATTATATGGGGCCTTGAGCAGCCTGGTCTGGTGGGAGGTGTCACTGCCCATGGCAGGGGACTGGAACTGGGTGATCTTTGAGTTTCTTCCAACTCAAACCAGTCTATGATTCTATGAAGTCACAACTCCAAAGGATCTGTATGGTTGTTCTGTGCTAAAACACCAATTGTATATTGTTGTGTTGGGTCTTATACTCCCCCTTCAAATATCTAATTAGTGGACAACAGACTTGATCCATTCTTTCCAAGAATGATAGGATCACCAGAATTTATTTCTGTTCTCAAAGAGGCCAGGAAGCGTAGAATAATATGTTTTAAAGAAGTTGTTGCCCACAGGCAACTGTTTGGGTCCTGTGTACCTAAGCATGTTCAGAATTATTTGAAAAATACATATGGATCTGGCAGCATTTATGAAGTGTTATGAAATCATTCGCTTGACATTGATTAAGGCTGAAGGAGTTAGACAAGACTCTTAACTTCTTGAACTTACAAAAGTCATTGTGCTAATTCAGAAAATGAAGATACCAGTCATGATGGAGAAGGCAGACTGAGACTTTGTTTATGACAAAATATGGCTGTGCCTTTAGACTGCAAAGACAGTAAGAGCTGTGGCTACTGGGGTGCAAGACCTCTTGATTCGTCTCTTGCAGTCTGGCTGTCTCCTTGTTATCACACATCACAAAGGGCATAATAGACTTAAGTAAGACAAAGAGTAGGGTGGAAGGATAAAGAGCTTGGACAGTCTTTATTGAGGTATGGAATGGCCTCCGTATGTGTAAGATCAACTAAATAGATGTGAAAGAGGATATGGGGGAGGGTAAAATACAGAAGGACAGCCTCTGAGTTTATGAACAGTAAGGGCAAGATATGAGGAGAAATACATGGTATTATCTAATCGGAAAGCAAATTAAGAACAAAAGGAAATACTTTTCCACAAATAATGAAACTCATTGCCTCAGGGTGTTATGGAAGCAAAGTATAATTGGGTTAAAAAAATATTTACTCAAATATATGGAAAAGAGGTTCATTACTATTGCTTGGTTTCTGCCTCTGGCTCCTCAGGAAATCCCAGAACAGCTGATTGCTTTCTAGAGGTTGCGGAATAAAGGAACATTCTACAGAAGTACTTTTTTCTTACACTCCTTCCTAAATATCTAAGCTGGCTACTTCAGAATCGTTTTACATTTGAAAAAGCTTTTTTTTCCCTTTAAAAGCAGAAACAAAAACCCCTAGGGCTAGTGGTAAAATGTAGGATTGTGTAGTGTAACTTAAACTAGGATAAATACAATAGTATCAAATCATGCTCAGTGACGTTTGCAATGTGGATATCCAAGATAGATACTTAGGACGGAGTAAGACCTACCTTGAGACTCGATGACTTTAGTACAAGAAAAGTGCTTGCAAGAACAACAAAATTACAGTTACTACCTTGGCTTTGAATAAACAGCTGAATGATACATTATGGACTTTAATATATAAATCACATTTCATTAACTGAGTAGCAGTTACCATAACACTAGTATTGAAATGCCAGATTACATGCATAATTTTTTTCTTGAAGAATTAACTTGCCTTTGTGGGAGTAGTGTCTCATTTAGTTCCAGTATTTATTTTTTGGTGAATTAAAAATTAACAAATCACTAATGCTATGATCTGGTATTACAGAAGGCTACAAATAGTATGGGCTGAGATGTTGACAAGAACAGTGGTTATTCTTTTGCTTGCATCTGAAGTTCATGTTTTTTTTTGCAATTTGTGAATTACTTTTGAAGATGGGCAAGGTTTGTGCCATTTTTGGAGGATCCCGAGGAATTGGAAAAGCTGTTGCAGAATTACTGGCACAGAAAGGCTGCCGCCTGGCGATTGTTGCTAGAAATCTGGAAGCAGTCCAAACCACTGCACGTAATATTGGTGGTATGTATGCTGCTTTGCAATTACTTCTTCACTTTCCAGTGCTTAGGTAACTTGTAAAAGTAGAAAGTCATTAAACAAACGTTGTTGTTTAACTAGATGAAAGTGAAAGTAAAGGCTAAGAACTTGGAAAGAAAAGCTGTATCAGCGCAATTTTGTTTTCACAATATTTGTTAGGAAAGTTAAGTATGTTACCTCTTCTGTCAGAAAGATATGCACTGTGAAAGGAACTGTTCAAGGTCACAACAGGGACCTTGAGGTGGTATGAGTTGAGTCATCCTTGGCGCCTAACCTAACCAAGGCAGAACTGAGACCAATCTGTTGTTTTGAAAGGCCAGAAATATAAACCAAGAGATTGTCTCATAACTAATTAGTATGACATTTGAAAATTGTCCTTATTTAATTAGCTGGAGATTAAATGGGTTCCTTAACTGATAACTAGTTCAACATATGTTTTTGCAATTGAATTGATAAATTCTGAAGAAGGTTTATGCATGGTATGCCATCTTCTACTGTTATTATGATTTGTCTTTATTTCAATATAGCAGGACATCTAGCACTGAGGTGTGATGTATCCAGTGAACAAGAAGTCCAAAATACTTTTGAGGAGATACAGAGGAATTTAGGTCCTGTTAACTACTTGGTAAATGCAGCTGGTATCAACAGGTTTGTTATTCATTGCAAGATAATATGTAGTTCTAGATGACAACATCATATTGTGAAGGGCTAAAGGGCTTTTAAGAGTATTGTTAATGAATACATCTGAAAACAGTACTAAGTGCTCACTAGTATTTTGTTCCTGATGATGTTAAAGTTCTAACAGATGATACTGCTTTCACTGTAGTTTTTGTATTCTAAGTTTGTGAGTTCCCTCTCTACTCCTCTTTCCTCCACTTCTTTCCCCTGAAGTGTTGATAACTTGATAACCTCTCTGCAAAGGAGGCTTTGTTGCCAGAGGCATAGCTAGCTTCTTTCTTGCTGTGTGTGTTCCTTGCAATGTCATCATTTTGAAAGTTAGATCATTGGGGTTGTTTCCTGAGTTCTTTTGGGTTTTATTTTCTGTTTGTCAGGGACAGTTTGTTACTGAGGGCTAAAACTGAAGATATGATAGCCCAGATTCACACCAACCTTTTGGGAACAATGTTTACGTGCAAAGCTGCTGTAAAAAGCATGATTCAGCAACAACAAGGAGGTGCTATTGTCAATATAGGTAAGTTGCTTGTCTAATACAATGCAATTCTGTGTATTGGTTTTCTAGAAACATTTAGCACATGTCCCGTCGTTACTTCTTACAATTGGCTGTTTTCTTTGTACTTAGACATTCTGTACTTAGCATTTCTTTGCAAATGCTTTTCTTTTGTGTAATTTCAGCAACTTCTAAATGTAAAACCAGCTTGTTTCAGTAATAAACACATCAGAGTTTATATTTCATTTGAAAAAAGAACTTTACCATTCTTCAATAGCTCTTTCAGTAGTTAAATCTAGCAGTTGCTAGTTATAAGTTAAGAATCAAACAAGTACAGTTGTGTTTTTTTTCTGTGCAAGGATATATTTTTAGAAAGCTCTTCATTTGACTCTACTGCTGCTTATTGGTCAACAGATACATGGATTCCACAAGAATCACAGAAAATTGGAGGGATTTGCTTATCTCAGTAGTAGGCTGTGAAGTACCTTTTGTAATACACTTCTAATTCCTTTTCTTGTAATCTCATCTTCCGTTCCGAAGTTTAAAATAAAATTATAATGCCAACACAAGGTATCAAATTAGTCATTTAATCTTTCCTTCTCTTTGATGTTTCTTTGTTCTAGGAAGTGTTGTAGGACTTAAAGGCAACTCTGGTCAAAGTGTATACAGTGCTACCAAAGCAGGATTAGTTGGATTTTCACGCTCTCTTGCTAAAGAAGTAGCAAAAAAGCAAATTCGAGTCAATGTGGTTGCTCCAGGTTAGTTTTTGGGAATTTCCTACTGTTGCAATACTGATCATCAAGACTTCTGGATATTTGCTGTACTCTGAAAGTAACTTAAGACAAATTGCTATTATTTTCTTCAACTTTTGTAAGTGAACATTTTAATTTCTGTTTTTTTCAGTTTAAATATAATACATTCTTTTACAAGACCTTCAGGTTTTTTTAAGAGAATACTGAGAAACTGGAAAGATGTGCCTACCTATTCCTCTATCTGTTATCAGATAATAACTATCTTTTTTTCTTTGTTCCTCCTTGAAACCCTGCTGTCCTTGGAGACGGAAGGATTTGAACTGATTATATACAACTATTCTTGCCTCCTGCTAGAGAATGCTTATTTGTTATTAGAGAAACATGAAAGATCCCGAGAAACTGACATGAAAGCATCCCTGTCTATCCCTGTAGTGTAAGGAGGGAGTCTGGAAAATAAGTTCTTAGTTCGAGGCTGTGATTTCACAAGACAATCCAGCTCAAGCAAATAATAGCCCTTAAAAACAATCCTTCTGTCTTTTCTGGCTTTTTCCGCCTGTAGCTGTGCACTCTGCCGCTCACTTTGTGCTAGCTCTAATGTCTTTCAGGCCTCTACATGAACCAGTTCAGCTTGTGAATTAGACAGTGCTTTCCCTTCTTGGTGGCAACTAGAAAGCAGATAAGATCTACTCTTTATGAAGCTGCAGCTTACGTGAAGAGAAATGCAGTGTTGGGAAAATTGAATATCAGATAACTGAAAAACTGTGAAGAAGTGTCCTTCAAAAATGTCAAGAAATACTATTCAAATGAAAGCTACAATAGAAATTATGCAAGTGCTGTTATAAATTCTAAAATATAAAGGAAACATTTGCAAGCTGTAGGTATTTCTAGAGGTCTCATACTCATATTTTGGTGAGATGGCTATATTTTGTCTTTCAGAAATATGGTTTTGGTACCATTTTATTGGTTAGGTAGGAAATGGGTCTTGGCTATAAAATGATGCAGACTGACTTCTGAAACTTTGAAGAATGTACCTGGTGCTTAATCCTGGGAGTAGATCTCACTTCAGAGGATTCCAGGGAAAATCTGCTGCATAAATTTGGTTGAAGGTTAGGTAACTCTTCAAATTTCTCTCCTTTCTCAGGCTTTATTCACACAGAGATGACTGCTCATTTGGAAGAAGATCAGTTAAAGAAATCAGTTCTCCTTGGAAGATTTGGAGAGCCTCATGAAGTTGCACAAGCTGTTTTCTTCCTTCTAGAGTCCCCTTATATTACAGGGAGTACTCTAGTTGTAGATGGAGGCTTGCAGCTTCTGACTTAAATACTACCTTGCATAAAGTACCTACTTAAATGTCATGATAATAATATATAAATATATATACTAATTAAAGGGGAGATGGTGGAAATTAATTGAAGATTGATACATGTAATTGGCTTGATATTATTTACTCAGAGGGGAAATTCAGCAGTGAAGTCCAGTGTTTATGCTTAGCCACCTGAAAGAGTCCATTTGGGATTATGAAGCCTCTGTATGTAGCAGTTTGAAAAAGACCTGGTTTTGGTGTGGTGATAATTTTAAATAACATGCTGATACATTTTTTAAGCACTGTATTTTTATAAAGTCAAGTTTTCCAATTTGAGATTGAGTGGAGATTTTATTCAAATGATCATGTTACACAAAGGTTAATAAAGTGTGGAGGCATGTTCATTGGTTGGCAGGTGTGATTGCAGCAAGTTTTTCATGTATGGTGAAGATTGTGAACTGCATAATTTTTTATTCTTATCAGTTAGTCCCTACAAAGTGGCAAGGATCTTCCTTTGGGTTTGATTTGCTTGTATCTAAGACTACGAAGTTAGGAGCTTCTGGATCTTCAGCATACCCGAATTGCCTTTAGGAGACTTAATTATGTGCAGTGTGTTTTTAGAAAATCAAAAACCTGCTCGGTTCCATTCTCAAATGAACTCCTTTAATCCAGTAGCACTTGCATGTAGATGTTGAAGGGCTGTTGATTGGTCATTGGAGTTGCTAATTCTGTAATATTCTGATTTGAGCTGCACATACAATGGTAACTGGTACAGTTGCAGACCTTGCTGCTTGAAATACTCTTTACTGACTTAGTAGATGTTTAGAAAACATTTGTCACTTCCAGAGTGTGAAATCAAGGTGTATTGCGCTATATCTTCTTGAATCCTCAGTTCAACTGTGGTATGTTGATGCTCTTTCATACGTATGTATAACCAATAAAATACCCATTTATTTTATTCAAAGCAGCTTTCGAAGCAAAGTAATCACTCAGCTTCGTAAATGATCCTAAGTGTTCATCTTGCTGAAAAATTACCAAAAAATTTGACCTCAGGGTTTTCCATTGAGATCAAGTAATATTTGGTAATTGATATTTTTGTCACCTTCGAGGAGAAGTATGAATGTGGTTTAGTTCCTTCACTTCATAGGTCCAGTGTTCATTGCATCATGATCCAGATGTTGATTCAGCTTTTGGAATTACTTCCCGTCTTGGCACAAACTGAAGTATAGAATGAAGAGATCTCACTGAAGATAACATTGAGTCTTTGTTTTTTTTTGAGTCTGAAATTTTCTTCATTCGTGCAGCTGAGAAATTTTTGGTTCTATGCCAGAAAACAGTGCAAGTTCAAGCTTCTCACAAGTTTGTATTGGGAAATAGTACAAGGCGTGGCTACATATTCAGGGGCTTTTACAGTTGGTTGTGTTCCTCACATTGAAATATAAAATACCACTGAAGGTAGTCCTTTCAGGAGCCCTTGTCTTACTGTGATCTCTCTGTAAGGAGGTGGCGGTGGTTGCTGTGAAAAGTTGCGTGTCATACGTGTCTTTACACCAGAAATATAATTGCTAATTTTATTTCTCTTTGGTAGAAGGAACTGGCCAGAGAATAGTTTTTTTTCTGATGGCACTGAAGGTGAGGAAGGACAGCTGGTACTGCCATTTTTATGACTCAAGTAGTAATATGTTAGTAACTTGGCTGCTGCCCATACCTGTCCTTAGTATTTTGCAGGCAAAGCCTGTGTGACACATCTTGACCAGGAGCCAAAATTAAGAGACTAAGAATAATTTCCTTACCCTAATTATTATTATTTCTTGTTTTATTTAGTGAGGGAACTGTTTAATGTTATTAGCAATGGCATTTTTAGTTTGTATTTGTGATGAAAATCTGGAATAACACCCTCAGAAGAATCTCAGTATGCTGCAAAATAGTTTTTTTTTAAATGCTGCAATACAATATTTTCGTTACTGCTGTTGCTGTAGGACTAGGCTGAAATGCTGGTAACCTTAAAGTCATACTTTTAAAAGACCTTTTTTTTTCCTTCAAACAGTTAAATTAGCACTGAAAGTAATCCATTTCAGCATTTGCTGTGAACATCTACTGTAAGAAGTAATATCTGTCAGACTAGGATTCAGTCTGGGCTTGTGTGATGCCTCGGACAGTGGAAGCAGTGAATGCCTTGGGTAGGTAACAGATGAAGTGTAGGGTGATGTCTCCTTAGAAGACTCTTGCACCTCCAGCAGTTTGTGATTGATATGTTTGAAACTGGTATTTGATAGCTCTGGTTGAGGCCTGTGAGTTCTTACATTTGATGAGACATTAAAACAACCCTCTCTGTGTTGCTCGTGAATTTGTAGACCTTCATGGTATCCCTCCTGCCTCAGTTGTTTCTTTTTCAAACTGAAGAGTCATATTTATTTTAGTTGCTTGTTGCTGGAAAGCTCTTTTGTACTTTAAGTCATCTTTGTTGTCGTTTACTTTTTCAGTTTCTCAAGGAGAGAGGAGCAGTTGGAACAGCTCACGGTAGTCACTGTGGATTTATCTAGCAAAAAACCAAACCATTTTGTTTTATATTACTTCCAAAAGTAATGGCTGATTGTTCTGCCTTTTCCTCACCTTTACACTTACATGTCCAGATGTTACATAAGAACAATTACTTAGTCCTGAATAATCAACAATCAGCTTGGAGCCCTTTTCCTATTGTATGATACTTTATTTTCCCCAGTGGGAATTGTTCTCATTTATCTATGAGGAATTTAGTCTGCTGGTTTTAATACCTATTTCTTTAGTGAAATGATTGTGCAATTTTTTGTTTAATCCCTTTATTACTTTGAGTAACTCAATGTTACTGCAATATACTGCAGCCTTCAGAAATTGCTGTCTTAGAACCTTACATGTGGATTGTACCTTGCTAGCCCCAGCATAGATGCCTGTGGTGTTCTCTTGGTTGTCCATGTCCTTAGGAAAGATCAGCTGCCAATTCATACCCTTTCTCTTCTATCTTTAAACAGTTGACTGATGCATCAGCTTCTCTTGGCAGTACAAATTGGATCTTTAATGGGTTTTGGCGAGGAAATGTTTTAGATGCTTTTTAGAATTTCAAGCGTGCTCTATTAGATCTCCTTACTCTTGTCTCTCTTCAGTCTATAGAAGAACTCTAAAATGTTTATCAAACATGACTTTCCTTTGCAAAGCAACACTGACTTCCCTTCATATGTTTATCCAGTTGTTTTTGTGTCTTTAGAACAATTTCTGGACGTTTGCTATGTACAGAAAAATATAGTTAGTCTGCAGTTCCCTGGATCCCTCTGGAATCTCTTTGTAAAAAACAAGTGATCCTTCCACCCAAGCTGTCACTTTGCCAGCTTCCAGACAACCTCTTCTAGTATTTTGTTCTGAGGGATAAAACTTCCAGGGGGTTGCCTATAGAGGTTCTGCTCAAGTTCCTGCATGGTACCAAAAGCTGATTTTGGGGTTTATTTAGAGGTTGGGCGTTGTTTTTTTCTTTCTGTGGCCTTGCCTCCTCAGATCACTTTGCTTTTCATTTTGATCATCTGCTTGTCATATTCAGGTGCAGTACCTGTTCCTAAGTTGTGTGCACTTCTGTAAATTCTTTTTCTCTATGCTCTAATCTGCCTGTAAATTTTGCATTCAGTGACATATTCCTTTTGACTGCTGAAGCTAGACTGCTGTTTTCACAAAGGCTGACTAAATTCTAGTAGCTCTTAATCCATGCCATCTTCCCCCTCCCCACAAAAAAAAAAAATTACTTTGTCATGTGTACT
Organism: Tapera naevia; assembly: GCA_033556795.1. NCBI lineage: Eukaryota > Metazoa > Chordata > Aves > Cuculiformes > Neomorphidae > Tapera > Tapera naevia. Next base: position 5,332,564 of record JAUMJJ010000172.1, on the reverse strand, counting down.
TAAAGTCTGAGCATACTGAAGTTCAGTGCATCCAATCTTAGTGCTGTCGTCAGGCATTGCAGCTTGATTTTTTTGACTTGTCTTTTTTTGCATCTTTCCTTATTTTATGTTACTCCTTTTTATGGAAGTCTGAAGTAGTGAACTGTTGTCTTATTAATAAACTTGGCTGATACTCTCACAGAAATAAGTTTCCATCACAAAGCCATCTTGGAAAACAGCCTTTTGCTCAGGTCTTGCATGTTTCTTAGCGCAGCTGGAGTCTGATTGGCTGCATGAAAAAAATATTAACTAAAAAAATGTTGGTTTGACATTTTCAGTGTGACATTTATCCAACCTGCTGATAACTGCTGTCTTTCATTACAGTTACCTTGCTGCCTTTAGAGTTCTTGGATGTGATAACTACTGTCATCATCTTAAATATGTTATTAATATAATATTGTCTAACAACAGAGTTTACAGCCTGGGAAATCCAATCAATGTTTGATTTGATGAGTTAATATATTGATATTTAGTTTGATGAGTTTCCTATATATTTTGTATTAATATCGTGCTTATTTGTCTTGCTTCTGTTGTATTCTGGTATTCCTGTTACATCACTGTCCTTGATAAAAACAGATGTTTGGGGTTTACACGTTGCTCTGCTAGCATTTATGCTGAGCTGAATATGAATGTGGTGGAGTTTTTTTGCATGTGAGCGTTCTTAAGTAGGACTATGAGTTTGACTGGACTTACCACGATTTCTCAATTCAATTTTGGAAACTTCAGTCCACTCTTTTACTAGACATACAGAGTTTCTAGAAATCTATTTTTAGTGAAAGTTCAGACCATATTCTTTTCATTTGTCTGATGTTTCTTCATCAGCTATATTTTTTAAAACTCTCCTATAATCTTTTGTTAAGTACCATTAGACCCCTATTTCTCCTGCTTGTCTCTTAAGAAGTGTACTTGTAACTTACACCTCGCTGTAGTGAACTCGCTATGCTTGTCTTCTGCTTTTGAGGTGTATATTGCAATTGATTATTTTCAGTAGAAGTTTCTTGCAGGACACAGAAAAATGTCTGTGAGGCTTTTTTTTTTTTTTAAATTTGGCAGCTGTAAGTAGTAGTTGCCGTGGGAACAGCTTTTCCAGACTTTCTTTTGAGGTAACAGATGCTTAGAGTTAGTGTGTTAGTGTGTGATATCCTGTGAAGAGATTTTGTTTTGGCCTCCTGAGGGCAGTCTGTCCTAAGGCATTATTGTATTGCTAATATTTGGTTAGTGTACATGTGCAATTTTAGGGAAGTGGAGTTGCCTGTGTAGATTCAAAGCTAGTGTTGCTGTTACCAGTTCTGTAAAATCCAAATCCGTATATGCTGAGCTGTTTGAGGATTTTAAAGACTGTAAGGATTTCAGTATTGAGTTTAGTGAAATTTGGATAGAAAGTGGCTGTCTAAATCTCAGCCATCAACATCTCTTCATTACATTACTGCCTACAGTTAAAATATACATTGTAGTGATTTTCTGTTGCTCTTAGGTTTTCCTCCTTTGATGTGTTGCATAGCATGAGAGGTGGTATTGAATGAAACTGCAATCTGTATTGCCTGTAGCAATTATGTGATTTTTTTTTTTTAAGTGGAATGTAGTTTGTTGAAGTAAAGCTATTGAAAACTGAACTTTGCAAGACCAGGTATACCCACTTAGGGTAATTAATTGGTGTTTGAAAATACAAGGCACATGTAGCAGAGAAGTCTTTTAAGAACATTGGAGCTTTAAGAATGCTGCAGGAAGCCCCAGATTACTTTGATTTTCACCCACACCTTACGATCAGTTTCAGACCATGTGCTTTTATTTTTAATATTAAGAGCTCATATTTGTTAAGACCTGGGATATCATTCGTTCAGTTCATAGAATAAAGTATGACTTTGAAACTTAGAATCATGGTTTTTTTTCACTTTTTTAAATACATCAGAGTTAATTTTACAATTTTTTTCTCCTTTGACTTTTTTTCTGTACTTCACCATTATAGCCTTGTATTTGGATATAAAAATTAATCTTTCTGTCAGAGTTGTTAAAACTAAAATTGCTTTGGCTACTTGGAGATCTGGTAACAAATTGCTGGTTAGGGTATGATGATGTCAAACTTGCTGAGACAACATAGCAGTAAAACCCACCAGGTCTTCCTTGGTATCATTTATACACACCTTAGGACAAGGTCAGTGGGAGGTGAGGGACAGGTGCCACTGAGCTAACACTGTCCTGAGCAAATGGAGCTTCTCCCAGGCTGCTAGCTGAGGCTGTGGAGTGGCCTTGCATGTGTAGCAGTTGACAGGTTTGAAATTGTTGTGTTGAACAATTTGTTCAGGAATAACTGCCAGCTGATTATATGGTATTGCAGAAGCAAAGCAATTTGAAGTTTTGTGAATTCTAATTTGCAGATCTCCCAGCTCTGTACCATCGAATGTGCTAAATGCACTTCCTGCTGCTTCATTTTGACCTTTTTGCCCTATTGTTTTCAGCTAGTTGGTAGATTTCTATTGAAAATTTCCTGCAACCCTAGAGAAAAGAAACAATATAGTAATTGTGTGTGTTTTGTATAGAGGCTATTTAATGTACATATCTGATTTTAATGGAGAGATGGCTCTGCTAGCAGTAGAGTGGAACCCCATCTGTTCTCTGCAGGTTCCTGTAGCTAGTTTGCTGGAAGGCATACAGAAACGAGAGTGCCTATAGTTTTATAGTTCACCATAATTTTCAGAGTGGAGCTGACGCTGAGCTTTCTGCTATGCAGTGTAGTTGTATTCATTTGATCTGTAAATAGAGTAGTGGGGTTAATGTACTGCATTGTTTTGCAATGCTGTTTACTGATTTTTATGTAAAAGTCTTTGTTTCTATTAATTAGCATTTCTATTCATTTTCTTCCTAATGTTGCATTTCCAGGCTTCCTGTAGTGCTCATCACATGCCTGTTATCTCTCATTCATTAATTAAGGCGGTGTCTTTCCATTCAGGGCAGAGCCAGACATACTAGATTATTAATATGTGAGGTGAGTTTTGTTCATAAGAAATTATTTATTCAGACACGCACAGCTGAAGCTGTCCATGAAGAGGTACTTGCATTGCCAAATTTAAGTTTGCTTCTAAAAAGGGCAACTCATTTGAGCTCCCTTTACTGTATTGTCCTCTGTAAATGGAAGCTGTGTTTCTGCTATACAAACTGCTGATTAATGCTTTGCTATGTTGGCTTCCTCTGACTTCCACAGTGAGCTCAGCCACGCTTGCTGGGAGTTCAGTCCTGAATTCTGACTTGACATTTGCCAAAAGCAGCCAGCAGAAATCTGGACTCTGCAGCGAGGGCAGTGGAGACATTCTATCATCAATATTTGTTTTTTTTTCTACTTGGGTGCTGTGTTCTCTTTGCTTCAGTGTAGGCTTAGTTGCCACTTGCCCTGTGCAAAGACAGATCACTGATGTCTCAGTCCTTGGAATTAGAGCTTGGAAACACCGTGACTCCACCTCTGCTTTTAGGATGTTTAGGCTGACCTGAAATTCATTGTTTTAGAAGAACAGATAGCAGTAGCTGTGCCTTTTCTTATACCCATATTCATATGTTGCAAGAGAACAGAAATAATCACAAATGAAAATTTTGTTCTGCTTTACAAAGTTGGTCATTTAATGGATTTGCTGCTCAGAAAAAGTTTAAAAATAATAATGTAAAAATTACTTCATTCTTCTACAAAGATTTGTAACTGCGTTATGCTTTTCATGTACCGGACTTTGAGGGAAACGAGTAATAGAGCCTGTTTTAGATTTGGCAGTCTCCATTATGTAATTACACTTTTTTTGCCCAGTGGAAAGTGGATCCGGAATGTAACAAATAAATTTTTGAAAGCTGCTGCTGTTTCATACCTGAAATTACATCATTCACGCACAGGTCAAGATCTTTGCGTTTGGTAACAGTTTTACTGATGGAAGAATTATATTTTATTTTAGGTTTATATTTGTTATACATTATTACACATTAGTTGGTAAATGGCCAGGGATTGTAGAGCTGAAGTTAATACAGAATTTAAGAAAGATAAGGCTATTGTAGATTAGCAGTATATTACAAAAATGTTTGGTGATTCTCAAGTATCATAGAAGGCAGCACTTAATATTTTAATAAATAGAACTGTGCATTATACTGTAGAACAGTGTGATAAAACAGGTTCTTTTTAGACACGCTGTTTCCTGCAAATGACTCCAGCAGTCACTCAGACAAAGGCTGCAGGTAAAACCCAGTAGTTCTTAATCTGCAATAGAGGTGTGTTGCCTGTTGTATGGAAATCCTATCTCACGAGGCATTTTTCAACACCTTTGACAGTTGCTTGGAAAGATTCTGTCGTTAGCAATGTATTTTTGTACCCTCCATTCTCCTTTGTTGAAATGCTCTGTGATGCCTAGGCCAGGAGGCGACCAAGAAAGAGCTTGAAAATGTGTTCAGTTACAGAACAGTTTCAGGCAGGGGAAAAACAAAAAAAAAAAGCCCAGATCCATTCAGTGGGATGTGATTTGTAGCACTCCTGCCGTAGATGACGTAATGGTTCCGAGCAGTGGCCATCTGCTGTTACTTTTTTTTTTTTCTCCTTTCTTGTTCTGCAGCTGTTTCTGGACCGTTTATGCTGCTACAGAACTAGAAAGTGACTGTTGCTGCAAGACTTGGCCCTTCCCCAGGGCTTACCTGTTGTACTGCAGTTGTATAAAGCAAAAAATATCTCCTTCCTGATGGTGTTGGACTGAAGTTCATTCATCTTCCTCCCCTGTATAGCTGTGGAAATCATCGCTATGCAGGTACTTGCTGCCTGTAGCCAGGCTGTTTTGCTGAAAGTGTGAGTTGAGCATTATGTGTGTTTCAAACACTGACGTTTTTATTGGTGATTCAGTCTAGCATGAGATTATTTTATGCATTAATCTCTTTTACAAAAGGATGCTAATTGTAGCTTAATTCTGAATTAGAGTCGCAAGCTTTAATATGCGTCAAAGAATACTGTGTGCTGTCTGCAACACATTGTAAATTTCTTAGGGCAGGAGCTCTGTGTTTTCTTCTGCCTGATGTGTCAGGCAGGGTTCTATTAAAACAGAAAAACTACGCAGGGGAGGGCTTTTTCTCTTAAGGAGAAGGAGCTAAATGTCAACAGATTCTGCTCCTTGCATGTACAGCTGATCTCTGTGAGGCAGTGAGTCTGCTCTGTTGTCAGTGTGCATAATCTGAGCAGACATTTCCAGCCCATGCATTAATCTGTCTGTACAGCACAGGGTAGGTTTGGCAGCTGGCTTGTACAGCCAAAGCATGCAGCTGATCCCCTCAGCCTCATTACGTGATGGGTAATATGATCTCATGAAGTACTTGCATATTAAATCCATTTGGGGTGCTTGCAGAGATAAGGATGTAGTTGTCTGTATGTGGGGAATCAAGGCATTTATTAGCATACAACCTGAATGAATTAAACTGGTCTTTGAAAGCAGTTGTATAGCAAGAAAGTGACTTATTAGCTGGGCTTTCAGAACAGATTGTAGTTTGGTTTTGATTCCCAACTTCCAGTCAGCTGTGGTGGAAAAAAATAGTGTATGGTAAGTAGTTGTTGCTTTGGCTGTGAAGTTGCAGGACAAAGGTAGTGTGTGTTGAGGTGCACCGCCAGCTGGAAAAAGCTTGGACCTCACCATTGGTGATTTTGCCAGAGGTTTCTGTCGTCATCCTGAATGCATTGAGCTTTCGGTTGCTTTGAATACCCTGGGACTGTTCAGCTTCTTAAATAATTTGAAGTCTTCCCATAGCTAAACCTGAAGTTTTGCAAAAAGTTAAGACTTCTCTATTTTAGTCCTATAAAATGATAAAAGTACACTTTCAGGTCATAGTATCTATCCTTGGAGTTTGTGGAGGGAGATTAAACCTCTTAAAGTTACTTTGATGCTTCCAAGAATTTCAGATTTTTGGGTTGAAAAGGATATAGTTTTCTTGTGCCATGCTTCTATCTCTGAACTGGGAAACCCAAACAGTCACAGTAACTAAGTAACGGCACAGCCCAATGTTTTCATAAAAACAACTTTGCTGCTTAGAGATGTGATTTACTACTTAAATGTGTGTCTGTACATATATGCAGAGGCAAAATGTGATGATGACCTCATCTTAAACTCACATATAAGAGCAGTCTCAGTTCTTAGTCTCTAAGCCAAAGACAGATTTACTGTAAGCAGACAGAGCTCCATTGACTTCAGCTGCAGTATCGCCATTAACGTCAATAATCAATTGCTGAGATAATGCTGATTGTAGTGATCTATGCTTGAAAACTAAACCTAAAAGAAAAAAAATATTATCTTACATCTTTCCTAGTACCTTTACACAGAAAGCAAAGGAGATGCTAGTTAATAGTTAGGATTTTACAAGTAAATCTTAACCTTTTTTTTGATATTGCCTTGTTAGAAGACTCTTCTTAAATGCATCTGACAGCACTTGGACCATGCCCTTTACTTATTATCAATTGTAAGTGATGTTATAGTGAAATTATACACACACACAAAACAGGACCTTCATATATTCTAACCAATTAACTTAAGTACTTTTTGGCAAAAGTTTCTCAGAATCTATGATGTTCCTCTGTTTTGTTTAAACAAGATTCTGGGTCACAAGCAGAATATTCTAATGAATTCTAGATTTTACAGATGCTGCATGTAGTCCTCATGTCATCTGCTTTCATGATATTTAAAATTTCTAAATCTTATACTTGCATGCTTGTACTCAAACAAGTTAATAGTCTGTACCAGAAGGAGAACTTTCTATTTGTGTAATATTTATTGATGTTAAACCCACATTATGTCAGCACAACAATCCAAAGTAAAGATAATACATTTTTTTTTATAAATACAAATAAAAGGTGGCAAAATAATGCTAGCGAAGCTAAACAAAAAAGTAATTAGCATGTCACAGTCGAGAAGAATTTGGCAAATTATATGGCATACTTTCTCTAGAATAGAATCAGATTATTACCAGCTGACAGACTATGACGTTAATCTAGATTAACGATCCCTACAACTGGTCATATCCTGCACCAAAAGAGTTACTACCTTATGTGCTAAAGTTAGTCACTAAAAAACATAACAAACTTTGTGTACTTAAAAAGCGATACACAGAGAACAGTAATGCAATACATGGTGTACACAATTACAAAATTAAAAAACACAACCCCTAAGTACAGGACTTCTGAATAACTGAACTGAGATAAAAGATTTCAACACTTTTATAAATAATGAAAGATACCATATATGTGCTTCGTATAAGGAATACAGTGTTTTCCTTTCATAGCAAAGTATCTTAGCTCGTACCATCAAATGCTCATTTCTCTTGTCAGGCCCAGTAATTCTTCACTCCCTCCCCTTCAGCTGAAATTCATTTGGTTCTAATTTTAAACTACCAAGTCAGGTCTGATGAGGTGGGCTCCAGTTTGATGTGGATTTGCCTTGCGTTCTGAAAGTAGCCTTCAGGCCTTTCATCTACAGCGTGCAGACTCTACCCAGGAAAAGAGCTGTCATTTGTCTACAGTCAGAAGAAAAAAAAAAAAAAGAAATCTACCAGAGACACGTGCTATGGTAAGGAAAAAAAAAGGCGCAAATTCGATTCTGGTTTTGTCCATCTTCATCTTCTCCTTCCTCAGATCTGCAAGCTTATCACCTGTGGTGTATACTTGTTATTTAAATTCATATTTGCAGTCCCAACCCATTTTTCACTTACTATACATTTCTAAAAATCCTCATACACGTTACACAAGCTTTAAACAGTTGAACGTCCCGTCTATACAGTCCGTAGTGTTCAGCTCACCTTAGGAATTCTGATTATTGAATGGGAGTATTACAAGGTTACAGACTGTCTTCAGGAAATCCACAGAGTTTCAACCTCTTGCCCTGTCACCCTCCCACCCCTTGCAGGAACCTCCTGCAGTGGTTCATACTGTTGGCATTTTTTCCTGTCTAGTTACCAATGTTTCTAGCCTGGAGTAGACTGTTATGACACGTCAGATCTTTTTCTTTGTTATCTTGAAGAGGTTAAATTGCTTATGCTTGCACTGTCTTTGCTGTGTGTTTGTAAGCCTCCTCCTAGATGGCAAAAAGGAGAAATACAAAAGAATTTAAAAGTTACGGTGTAGATGTCGCTTTATAGAGTTGTCCATACTAACAGTACTTAAGGTAAGATATTCTTTTCATTGTAGAACACAAATCAGTTTGCAGAGATACAGCATTCGCTTACGTTTCTCTTCCTTGTCCCTTCTGTTTTTTTCTCAACAATATTGCACTTTTTCAATGTCGCTATCAGTTGCCACTTCAGAGCTATAGGTAACTATACATTCTAATTTTCTTTGTGATCTAATGGCCTCAAAACATCTTGCACCATGAAGATTGTGTACCATCTACTCACTGCTTATGAAGGCATGTAGTGATAAATAGCGTTCTCTCCTGAAAAATCTGTCTCTCTGATGTAGTTTGGCCTTTACAAAAACAGTTATTTGTAAGAGCTGAAGCAACTTAGGTATAAGGAACTGGTGAGTGTGATTTGTTGTGCAATGTGGACATTTCTATTAATAATCTATCTATTCTTCTAATTTGGTATAATGAATAAGGAATACATGGTTATTGTGTCTGTTGTTTATCTTTTGTACTTGAAGGTGTTTGCCTTTGCATAAAGTGACATAGAAATATCATTGGTCAAGGCAATGGCTTTCAGTGTTTCTGCTTTGAAAGAAAATGATGGAGGCAGCAGCTGGATCTACAGATCATCACTTTCTACCAAGCCAGATTGCATTGTCAGGTGGACTGGATTTGCTTCAGGCTGGAAAGCTGCTTTGATGTCTAGTCCTTGGTCACAAAGTGCAGCGTATCGACTGGCCGAGGGCCGCACCTTCTTTGGCTTGGTTGTCTGAGGTGGTTGTTGCCACTGAGCTACAGATTAAAAGGCAAAGAGACAACATTAGTCATCCTGAGCTGTGCAGCAAAGTGTACCCGATGCACAAACAGCCCTTTGTAAAGGTGACAGTGATTTCTGAGCAGCAGAAACCCTTCTATCAAAGGTAAGTTTGTTTCACTTCTTGATGATTCATTTTGGTTTTGTTTGTTTTTTTCCCTAGCATGTAGTTTCAACTTCAAACGTGGAAACAATAGTGGCTGTGTGGCTGTGTACGTTACTCTGCCTTTTTGGCACTGCTTCTCATCTTTCCTTGTGTCACTGAGATGGGTAGCAGCAAGGGTGCTTTGTTGCTGTGCACTAAAGTGACTGGCCTGTTAAAGGGTTGTTTGTGGTATATAAAAGGAAACCATCTGGTTGCCATTGCCACCCTTGTATGCTGAAGAATGCTCAGCCAAGTCTAATTCCCAAGTCTCACTGCCACCCCCACCCCTAGAAACCATCTTTGATCATTCCAGTCTCGCCCCTTCCCCCCTCCCTACCCCCTTTAATTCTTGTTATGAGAAGACTGGTAAGAGATTCTGGTTTAAGGAAGCATTCACTGTGTAAGTCCTGCTTTGGAACAGACTGAATAATTAAGCAGAAAGCTATAAACCCATCTACTACACTTCTTGTAGCTGTCACAGGTGTATTACAGACTACAGTACACAAGAATACAAAAGGTTAGGGAGGTGCTAGCAGAGCAATAGTAATAATGATCCACAAAAATAATGTAATCATGCTGTTATCTGTGGTTAATTAGCTATATTTAATATACTAAGCAAAACCAGAAAGCATGCATGCTTGTTTTGCTTCAGGTATCTGAAAGATGGCAAAATGTACTTTGACAGAGCATTTGTTGTCTTGATGTGGATCGTTATTATTGAGGACAAACTACAAACAAAAGAAAGAGAGACCAATGTAAACCGTTCAGTAAATAAACTGAAACTTAGAGAACTGTTGCTTTTGGGGGGATTAATGTGATCATGGAAACTGAAGTCACTTACTATAAACATCCAACCTGGCAGTGCACGACACAATCCCAGCCTCATTCTTAGCTGAAACAGTGTACCAACCAGCATCCTCCTTTGTAGCTCCCTGAATAAGTAGGCAAATGTAGCCGTAGTTATCCTGGTGCATGCTAAATGAAACAAAAGCAGAGAATTACTATTTAAATTGCAAAACAGTGTAGGCTATTTTTAAATGTAAACTGACTCGCTCCTACTTACAGATTAATGATAATCTGCCTTTAATTAATATGGAATTTCCTCTGAAATTAGCAAGTGGAAAATAAAACCTTGAGTTTGCTTGACAATTTGGCAATTTAATATCTGATACTGAAAATTAAGAAGCAAAAATGCACGAAGTAACTCCTTTTTCACAATTACAGACTAAGACATCTGGAAGCCTGATTTGACTAGTAGGGATGCCAGAACTTACCCCAAAGTTTTGGGGAAAGGATAAAAGCCTTGAGGAACAAGGCACTGAAATCCTCTCAGTTACTTAGAAGAACAGCAATAATTTATTAGGGCGTCATCAGTAACGAGTTCCTTTTCTTGTAATATAATGTATCATGAATTTGCTTTTAAACATACAAAATGTTACCAAATATTGAAAACAAAGTTTATAGGTCTTAGAATATTAAAAAAAATGAATTTTGGTTGCTTAACTACACAGCAGAGTTATGAATGATGGTTTCTGCAGAGAAGCAGACAGATTTACTTAGAGGCCTGGGTTTTCACCAATAAATTTCTGTAAGTTTTAGTTCTAGAAGGGAACAACTACTTCTCCATGAGCTTAAAGTGCAAAGGTAGTTGTTTAAGTCCAGGGCTAGAAAACAGAACTGACATTTTAGTTCTGGTGTGGCCACCAGTCTGGCTGCAAGTTTGTGTAACTGTTATAAATTATTACAATAACTAGTTAATATGTATGAGCTCTGTCAAACAAAGCATTTTAAGACTTTTTGGGTTTTCATTTGTGTTACGGTACAAGTAGTCACTGAAGTTACTGACGGGAGATTATGCTAGAGCAGTCTAACCTCACTCGGTCAGTGTTGTACGTGAGTGACTCGTTCTCTTTCTTCCAAAATATCTGAGGAGATGGCTCCCCTGAGATTCGACACTCCAGTCGCACTGGGAATCCCTCAGTTACACCTGTGTTTTGGAGCTTCTCTATAAACACAGGTGCTTTGTGTACTTCCTTAGCTGTGAAAATAAAGATTGCAGCAATGTTAACACTTGTCTATGAAAACACAGTCGTTCTTTCAGCAACGTGCTAAAAACTGATAATGAGAAATCTAAGCGACAGGAAACCTGAGTGTTATCTTCATTAATGACACAGTCCAGTCCTGATTCGTCTCAAGAAAACAGTCAGATCATTATTTTAACAGGGCAAAAGCAAGGTAATACAACTGAGTGGTTTCCCTGCCTTCTCCAAAAGACAATGAAAACAAGATTAAACAGGCTGCACAATGCTTGCTAAACAGTGCTCCTTCATATTCCAAAAAAAGGTAGAAGGAACTGCTCTTCCAAAAGGGTGGGATGGCACGAGTCTAATATGCTGTGAAACACATAAATCGTATCATACCAGCTACTCGTGGGTAGATCTGGGTCTGCACAAATTACCATTAAAAAACCCATTCAAGTAGAGTCCATTTTGTGGCCTCAACTGTGCCTCGGGACAACAACCCTCTGTTCTTCACTGTGTGCACACAAGCTACTGCCAGTCAGCCTGCTGTAGTTTCAGGTCTTGCAGAGAATTTTTCTCCCCTTGCCAACACGGGGACTGGGAGGGCGTGGAGCCCGGGGCTGCTAGTTTGAGGGGGAGGGGAGCAGCTTCCGGGGCGGGCACTTCCTCTTGCATGGAGGGAAAGAAAAAAAAAAAACCATTTGCATGGGCATCTGAAGAAACCTCCCTTCGGATCGTTACCCCTGCTCTACGCACGCTGTGCTCTTCTTTTTTCAGAGGGAGAGAACGTGAGAGAAGCAGTGCAGTCAGGAAGATAAGGAAAGTCTCCCCACTGCCCAATAGTAGGATTTCCACCCTGTCCTTTGCAACCACCATTTCCCCAGGTGAGTTTTGTTTTCCCTCAGGATCAACACCTGTCTCCCTGAATGTCATTTTTTCAGAGCTCAGCCGGATCACTGGGGAGTGACTTTTCGCCACTGCTGCCCTCCCCCACCTTGCTTTTTGTGGTTTACCTGCAAGTTTGTGCCATTATGGCCTATCTTGTGTATGAAGCTGGGGCCAGGGTCTCTTGAGAAGGCACCCAGAAGCACCCTGGGAGAGAGAAGGGAGTAAAACACCCAACCATGGTGACTCAGGACATGGCTGAACCAAGAGAACACTCCAAGCCAATGGAAGTTGCCCCTATCCAAACATTATTAAGACCAAATCAGTTTGTCCTGTGGATGACGAGGGGGAAGTGGCCCCTTCACAGGTAGCAGAACCAGAGAACATTACTGAATCACTGTCATTTGACAATCTCCGTAGTCTGTGGAAAGACATTACTTGACAGCCGGGCAAGCCCATCCTGACTTGGTTGATCCAAGTTTGGGACCTGATGGATGAAAGCTTAAAACTTGATGGTACTGAAGCGAGGTTTTTGGGGTCTCTGGCCCAGGATGTGGGTATTGAACAGGGAATCAAAACCCTTTTCACTCTGGGCGTGACTTCTAACAGATGTAAGAGAGAGAAGTTTGTTTACAGAGACATCCTGCAGGAACATCATCATAGGATGACTTGGAAGACTATGAAAGAAGGGATCCTATGTCTGAGAGAAATGGCACTGATAGAAGTACTTTTTGGAAGGGATGGGTAATCCAATAGTGACCCTGACAAGGTCAGGTGCACATCACAGATGTGGTGGAGCCTCCCACTCCAGGGGCCAGCTGTATACTCCAATTTCCTGGCATCCATGTATTTGGGAGGAAACCAAGAGACAGTGGGTTCTGTAACAAGTAATCTCAGGATATATGAGAGAATGGTCCATAGCCCGATGCAGGCCCATATTGCTACTTTAGAGACACTGGTTGAGAGTCTCAGAGATGAGTAGAGGAGATTAAGGAAAGTCTTCAAGTGGCACCAGTGCAGATCAGAGCCTCTGAGGTCAGAGCCAGATGCCCCCCCAGATAGAGGAAGGGAACAGGCCTCAAGAACCGAGCTGTGGTATCTCCTGGTTGACTGTGGAGAAGACATGAGATGGTGGGACCGGAAACCTACCCATGCCCAAGCAGCCTGAGTGCAAGAATTGAAGGAGAGCAAAAGAAGATCGGCGAGAATAAGTGCAGTGCCAGTTTCCCATGGGCAATGATCTGACCCACAAGAGGTCTCCCAAATGTATCCATTGGGGAAAAAGCTCTGATTGTTATAACCACGACCAGTATAAGAGGGCCCCTGCCTGTTTGGACTATTGGACTGTGCAGATCCAATGGCCTGGCACATCAGACCCACAAGAATACAAGGCTGTGGTTGATACTGGCGCTCAATGCACTTTAATGCCATCAGGACATGTGGGCATGGAAACTATTTCTATTTCTAGGGGGACAGGGGGGTCTCAAGAGTTGACTGTGCTGGAAGCTGAAGTGAGCTTGACCAGGAGAGACTGGCAGAAACACCCCATTGTGACTGGTCCAGCTGCCCCATGCATTGACTGCCTCAGGAGCAGGTATTACAAGGACTCAAAGGGACATAGGTGGGCTTTTGGATTAGCTGCTGTAGAGACAAAAGAGACTGAGCAGTTGAACTCATCGCTGGGTCTCTGCTGTTGGACTGCTGAAGCTTGAGGAACAGCAGGTGCCAATTGCCACCACAATAGTGGGTCATTGCCAATACCGAATGAACAGTGATGCTGTGATTCCCACCCATAAGATGATCTGCAAACTGGAGGGCCAAGGTGTGGTCAGTAAGACCCACTCACCCTTCAGCAGCCCCATTTGCCCTGTGCGTAAGTCTGATGGAGAATGGAGATTGACTGTGGACTGTCGTGGCTTGAATGAGGTTACTCCATCACTGAGTGCTGCTGTGCCAGGTATGTTGGAACTTCAGTATGAGTTGGAATCCAAGGCAGCAAAGTGGTGTGCCACTATGGACACTGCTAATGAGTTCTTCTCCATTCCCCTGGCAGCAGAGTGTAGGCCACAGTTTGCACTCACCTGGAGGGGCGTGCAGTACACCTGGAACTGACTGCCCCAGGGGTGGAAACACAGTCCCACCAGCTGTCATGGACTGACCCAAGCAGCACTAGAGAAGGGTGAGGCTCCAGAACATCTACAGTACATTGATGACATCATCGTATGGGGGGACACAGCAGAAGAGGTCTATGAGAAAGGTCACTCATTTGAAGGGTTTGATTACAACACTGCTGTCTGTTCTGTGTTTGGTTATATATATACTTGCAGTTGAGAACTGTTATATTTTCCTATACATTTTTTCCCCTTGATTAAAGTCTATTAATTTCAAAGGGTCGTGGTCATTTTCTTGTGGGAGAGAGCCCCAACAGACATCTTAGTCTTCCTTTAAACCAAGACACAGCCGATGCCACGACATAACATAAACACATCACCTATAAATACACAACAGTCCTGTTACTGCCAGGTTCTTACAGCCAGGTTTCCTTTTCTTACCCGTTACCCCTCAGCCATCTCATTTGACAGCACTTAGATGGTTCTTTTTCATGTTATTCTTACAGGGGTCAGCGGGGAAGAAGTTACCTGCAACAATGAGCTCCAGGCTGAATGTGTTTTCACCAGCTCTGTTGCTGGCAATGCACGTGTAGATTCCAGCATCTCTGGCTGTGACTGGTTCTATGATCAAAGAGTGCACACCATTTTCACGCACCAACATTTTGTGAGAACTATCAGGGCGAATTGGTCTTCCATTAAGCTGCCAGCTTAAATCTGGAGTCGGCAATCCACTAACCTTAAGAGTAAACAGAATAATGGGAAATGGTTTTAGCCATGCAAAACACTGGAGGAGTTCTGACTTGTTACTTCAGAGAAGGCTGGTTTTGTTTGCTACTGCAGGTGTACTGCAAGATTTAAAGGTCTAACTGTCGTGAATTACACATTGACTCAGTTGTATTAATTTACTTACTTTATGGCCAACTCCCTGAATTCCATGATGTCTTATGGGTGTGACTGAAAAAAGATCAGTCTTTAGATCAGGCTAGAAGCTAAACAAGAACCCATTGCAAAACAAAAGGCAGGCTGACACCTTTTGTCTTTTTTATTGTTTGCTCTTCACATGGAATGGGAAGATACTCCTTTTTTGGATTAACTTCTTGTGGAAAGCTTGCAGACAAAAAGATGTTAGCTGATTCATTATTGAACTTGAAGTTCTATTTCCCTTAGGTGTAACCTTGTGACAGCACCGCCTGCATTAGTTAATACTTGATCTGTGTGAACAGGTCTTGCACTTTTGAAAGCCCTGCCATTTGCTGTGGGTACTGCTTGAAAACAAATAGCTTCTCCCAAATACATCAGCATGAAGTAAACAGTCCAAGCCTTAATGAATCCTGTTAGGCAAAGTCATAAATCAAGATTATATGGTTTGAAACTTCAAGGGGGGATTGAAACTAAACTAGTGAAAAGAGTTAAAATGGAGAAGCACACTGTCTTTGTAGTGTGTGCTGCTTCCCTCCACACCCCAGCACAGCTGAAGTCTAAAAACCAGTTTACTGTGAGATGTAAGATTTGCCTGACGCACTTTCACTGGAGGAGAGGCAAACTTTTATTGTCCACATACTCATAAGCAGTGAGATTAATTAACCTATTGACAGTGGCTGAAACTGCCAATAGGTACAATAGCTTTGCAGAGAAATTAACTTGGCTTTTGAATCAGCTGATGGTGTTGAAAGGTTGCTGCTATCCTTTGTGTGATAGATACTTGCCTTGCAGTCCATTCTGCATAGTTTTCCTTCTTGAACAGTCAGGTCTCCAGGAGCCTGCAGAAAATGAGGCCGGAAGAATCGTTCCTGAATTGGTTCATTTTCTTCACCACTGTCCCTTGATCGAGATCGTGGTCTTAAAATAACATGAAATAAAAATAAATCATTTTTATCTGCCAAATCAGAAGAACCAAAATCACTTCTAAGACTGCTTTGAATTTTAAATCACTCTTTTTTGACCTGAACCGTAATTACTCTACATTTATACAGAGACACTAATGGCACTTGGCTCAGACTTGGGTTATTTACAACACTGTACTTATTACTTTCATTTAAATCACATGTTGTGGCAAAATATGACCTAGAAAACAATCTCGCTACAGAGTAAATGCTTGTTAAAAATCATTTCTGTAAATGTAAAAGTATTTTTGTATGGAGTTAGTCTTTAAGTCACCAAAATACAAATGAAATAACAAGAGTTTAATTTGTGAGCAACAGGAAGAAAAACTTCAGTTGATAAATTGCTCTTAATAAAGGTATTGTAAAAGGTTTAATTTAAAAAAAAACCCAAACCTTTGTCCCCAGAAACAGAATTAAACACCTTAAGCTTCCACCATGTCATTTAACCTATTTCCAGCATCAGCTATTCTTGCCTGTTAATTTAATCTTTCAAATCTTTTTCTAATTGGTTCCTCTTTTAACTGGATTTTTCTCCAGTTGAAAACAGCGTTATTCCTTTTGTGTGATTTAGTAATGAAGGGAACTTGTAATTGAAACAACATTTTTAGATCAGTTTTGTCCTTGCCTGATCAGCTCCACCGGATTCTGTTCTAGAGCCAACTGCTGCCTACAGTAATATCTTGTTGCAGTGAAGAGAAGCTGTTCAAATACCTTCAAAGGTTAACATTTACCAAATGACACTTTACAGTAAAATAGTGTTTTCTGAATTTTCTGATCATTTCCAGTGTTTCTATTTTGGCCAGTGTCTGCAGCACACATGGCTCTACTGCGTTTTCTTCTGCCCAGGGGTGTTTGTTTCCATTAAAATAATTAATAACAAAAAAAAAGCTTAAAACCCCCAACAGTTACATTTGTAAAACAAGACACTGTACTACTGCATGGAAGGCAAACGCTCTGGCTGCACACTCTGTTCCACTGAGGTTAAGTTGAATCAGACTTGCTGCAGTTTGGTTTATTTTGTCCTCTGTTGTTGCCTTCTCTCTGTTTGCATTTTACCCAGTCATCACTTTTCTCAATTTTTGACAGATAGCAATTTCTTAATTTTAATTATCATCACAAGCTTCCCACAGCTATAACTAAAGGCAAGTATGTGTGTGTGTGTGTGTGAAGTCTAGCCCATACTGCTTATTAATGTAGGAATCGATACTGAAATTGGGAACACTGACTGACATCTTTGCACACACTAAGAACTTAGGTAACCCTTTGGGTGCCTAAATCCACGTCCTTAAGCACCTATTTTTTTTTTCCCCGTGGAAGGAGCCCAAAGACCCTTCTGTAGGTGCTGCACTGCAGCTCACCAGCAATGCTATGCCCCAGTTGGTAAGTTTGTAATAGTTTTGGCAGGCACACATACCTCCTGTGCATGTGGCTGGGATGGAAGATGAGTAGGTAATAAAAGCTCTACTCACATCTTTTAGTACTTAGTTCTGCAAGACTGATTAGAAATGAGGATATCAAGTCAAGCAAGCAGCCCAGGCAAAGCCTGCCTTTGTAAGTATGTATGTGCCTCCTGTTCAGATACTCTTGAGAAGATGACAAAAAGTACAAGTAATTGGTGCTTTTTAATGTGCTGCAAGGCCGAGCCAAGAAAGTTACCTAGCACCACAGCGAGCGTTAAAGTCCTCCTGAAAGCCACCACCTCACTGCTGCAGCTGCATAAAATGCAGAACTGGTCAAAATGGTGGGGGGAGTGGGGAAATTACACCAAGTGAAACGGAAAGCAAAAAGGTTAAGAGTTTGTGGCCAAAGACCTTTTTTTTGATACTATGTCCCTGAACTGTGAAAATAAAGTTTTCAAATTACACATTTGAAGGGAACCTAAATCAGCGTGCTGTTTAGTCTACAGTCAGAAATAAAGAATGCATTTCTTTTTCCCTCTTCATAAATTTACCTGTAAAATTGCAGACTACTTGTAAGCCCTTAACATTTTGTGGTTTTAAAGAAAAAATGAGATGAGTACAGCCAAGTACTTCAGATGTCTAGGAATGACAAACTGCAATAGACTGGAATACCCTTGGATTAGTTGTGGGTTATTCAGTTGTGATGTGGGCATCCAATTGCAAAGATTAGTTTCAGGGCTGCTGCCATCACGTACTATTTGCGTCCAGGGGAGACTCCGTGGCTTGGTGTGGCGCAGTGCACCAGGAATTGAATCGAGAAGTAGCTGGGGAAGACTTTATGACTGGTCATATGATAATGATCACTCATTTGGGATAAAGGAGATTAAGTTCAAATTAATCTTTTAATTGACAGCAGGGGTAACAGGAATGCTCACTTTTAAAAATCTTCCTTAAACCTCATAGATTTTAACAATGATTAATTTGGGCTCTAGCTGCAGCGCACCACAAGGCAGCTTAGGTGCTACAGTGCTGAACACTATGTTGGCTAAAGGACTGAGCCCAATCTTTGTTCACATCAGAAAATTCAACAGTTCCCTCTCCCCTGCAACGTAATGCCATGTTTGCAAGCTAAGCAAATTTCCAAAAAAATACATTTAAAACAAAATAGCAACTACAAAAAGCGTTGTAAAATGTCTGTGATGTTGTGAAGGTGACAAAAACTAGAGTTCTGCCACAACACATTAAGAGATGAAAAATACTTCTGGAGAAAGCCTGTCAATAAAGTAACAAGTCATAAAGACCATTAAGCTAACAATTACACTTGCACTAAAAAGAAAAAAGTTTTGTTGCTCTTGAACAGGAAAGCTTAGAAGAACACCACTGCAAGGCCACAGCAGTATGTACGTCCAAAAATAGATGGCAATATACGTGACACAAATTACAGCGCATGGGGGAGCGTGGTGGTGTGGTGCGTTACAGTACAAAGGCCCACAGTGGGACTCTGTCTTAGGAAGGTTTTTACATGTTCAAATTTCATCAGTCTCAGGGAGAGCTGGACAATGTGAGTAGTGGAAGGAGGAGTGTTGTGCTGAAGGCTTAGCAGAAACAGAGCTTTTGTCAGTAAACATATCAGGATGAGCCCTGCACATATGGTAATTCTTGTAGGAAATTAGAATCCCAGTTGTTGCCCTCATTTTATTTAAACTGCTATATGGAAATATCTTACTTATAATTAATTACTCTATTGGAAAACTAACCAAAATAACAGTGGCTGCCTAAGTGCTTGTCTCAATTAGAAAGCAAAATACCAGCCCAGTCATAAGTGCCCTCAGGCTTTGAGTGCACCTGCAGAGACTGAAAAATGAGCCTTTCCCATTATTACCCAAGGGTCTGCCCATCACAGCCAGACCCACATTTTATCCTTCAGAAAGATGCAGAAGCATCAACTGCTCACTGCTCTCTTGCCCATTCCTATCTTCCTTTCTCCTGTCTCCCCTTCTCACTGTCTGTGCTCTAATTCAGCTGAAACCTGACTCTTCATGGCAGCTTTTCCCTTCAAGAATTAAGAGAGATTTTCTATTTTTATCCATTATTTGCAGGTGTCCAGTGCCACATTCACTGTGCACCAGACAGACCCAGATTTTTGGGGCTGTTCTCACACTGCGGTGGTATTAGGATGCTCTCCTCCATTAGTAGCCTGAGCTTTGGGCTGAACAGGCCTTCCAGGACAGTTGATGGGATGCCTCAGTGAGAGATGTTGGGAAATGCTTTCAGGACCACAGGAAGCCCAATTTGTTCCACACAGTAATTGGACTGATATGACCCTTTGAACAACAAACCTTGGTTTCTAATACTTTGTAGTTACCAGAGAGGGTAAGAGAGCCTGTTTCCCCTGCAGCAGTTCTACAGTATGTACTACTACCATTACTAATTGTTACAGGAATAATTTGATTGCATATTGACTGGGTAATTACACCTATTCTATATATCACAGTTGGACAATATTGAGATTCTATGGTCATTGTGACCATTATGCAAAACGCGTGCCTAGTTACAGCAGACACTGGAGCCAGAGGCCTCCTTCTCACTTGAAAGCAGTTCTGTTTGGTTGACTGGAATGCATTTTTTGTATTGCCTAAAGCTGTCTAAGCCTTGCTAAATAGCCTCATAAATGTGTTGGTAATAGAAAAAAAAAGTATTTGGAGGGCAAATTCCCTTATATGGTCCAAAACCATAAACCAAAGCTTTGCCATTAATTGTAAACTCAAAGATAATACTTCATTTCTGACTCATAACTCCTTATAAGAACCTGAACTGGTATCGCTGAAATACTAACATACTTCTTAAAGTTCTGTGGCATGCAGTTATTGCTGCTGTATCTTTAAATGAATACTTATTAAAAGCTGTAGATTTCTGGCAAATTCTTAGTCAGGTGAGAAGTTTTAAAAATATGTAAGTGACAAGGTCCTTCCCAACAGCTGACAGTGTAATCTGAGATAGAGTAATTAGTGAACATCACAGAGAAAGGAGGAGGCAAAATTAAAGATACTTTAAAGTGATGTAATTTCAGAGCTTGCTTATACTTCTCAGTATGCAAGCTTTGCAGAAATTTTTAGACAGCAGAAGTCACATTTCTTCCTGATTGCTGTAGTTTTATCTTACCTTCTTACTTCACATGCTTTATCTTACCATAATAATTTTGCCAAAAGCATATTATTAAAAGAAATAAAACAACAAAAGAAGACATACCTTCTTATATGAGGCTGACCAGAAGGTGACCAAGGACTGCGGCCTCTTTGATTTACAGCTTGGACCATCAGCCTTCCTGTGCAACTTACTCTGCCCTGTTACAATGATAGAGAGGAGGAACGCTATAAGACCCAAAGCATGTAATACTAATAAATGTTCAACTCCTTCTCTCTGGTTTTGCCCACCTACTACAGAGTCTGTAGAACAGTATCTTCTTTCACTAAGTCCTTGCTAAACATTTGTCAAGACACCCACCGATACTAAACTGTATTATCAACTTGCAGTCTAACACAGAACAGACTGGAATTATTGTGACTACAGTTACAATGTTCTGCCTGGAAGTTTTTCTTTTAAGAAAGATTATTAGTACCACTGGAAATGAAGTCCTTAAACCAGTGAGTAAGTATTAAAGTGGGTGAGAGGTTTCTCTGTGTATGGCAAGTGGACAGAAAGACAAGTAGTTCAAGATCTTGAAAATAGCACTTGCCAAGTGTCAGCGGTTAACGACACAGCTGCTGCCTCCAAAGTGAATCCACTTGATCTGGTGGGTCCACAGCTAAAAAAACCCTCACAAATACAATAGCCAAAAGAACTGTACAAGCACTTAAAGGGTCTGTTTTGAAAAGTGGGCCTGGTTTGGGAGAAGGAATCACCCCGCAGATGACAACCGCACTGGTGAACATTGGAGACAGTTCAGTTGTCTTAGGTTATTCTCAGTGAATGATAAATGAAAGACGGGTTCCGTTGTATTTAGTCCCATTTTTTTGTTTTACTTTTTTTTTTTTTACAAGACCAACTGTCCACCACAAGTACTAGTGTTAAGAAATTTGGGATGGGACTGCCTGCAGCCAGAACTGCTGACATCCAGAGCTTCAGCATTCATTCCAGAGCTCCAGCTCCTTACATTCCATGTAAGGGGTAAAAACATCTGGGATTATTAGTAAACATAGAGAATAGACAAATAATACTCTAGTAAAAGATTATATATTTTTACATAAAAATGTAACAATTGTAATAACTTTGTAATAACAAAATGATATTTTTAAAGAGCTCTTTGATAAAGGTGTATATGTACATCACCTCTCTGCTCCTTGAAATGGGAGCAGTAAAGCAACATTTACATCAACTTTGCAGTGTAATTCAATTCCAAGCTGTAAGCTTCACACTCAAGTTTGTCAGAATAGAAGTGACAAATATTTTTGTCACAGTAATTTGGGGGATGTTTATTAACAACTGGACAAAACCCATTGAAAAACAATTTCACTGGGGTGACGAGCAGCCTTCAAATGTCTATGACCTTTGTGATACTGCTGGACTATAAGAAATGAAGTCTCTGTGTCCTGTTTTTATTCCCATGACCCATTTAGTCCAAAAGAAAAAAAATTATGTTAAAACAAGCCATTGTGTATGACCTGCAGGAATTTCTTAAGCAAAAGGGGGTTTGTGTGTTACAAGACCATTAAAAACATCTGGAACAAATACATTTCTCTTTTAGGCACCACTGCATATTAATCTTTTTTTTTTTTCTGCCAGGTGATGAATTAACACATTTTGGGATAAATTCTGTGTATCTCAGTATATGAAGGCATCACAAATGGGATCGCAAAGGACAGCAAGGCATCTGGACAGGGAAAAACAAGCAGGAAGCCAAAGATTTGGAAAGTCATGGGATTTAGAAAGAATGGGAAGGAAGCGATGAGCGGGAAGTAGTTAAGGAGAAGATAGCCTAGAAAATAAGGGAAATCCAGAGTAAGGACTGTGAGTGCATAGTGCAAAGAAGTGGAGAGAATGGGATAAAAGGAAAGCAGGTGAAAATAAGGACTCAACTTGAACCCATACAGCTCATGGAAAGAGCTCATTTAAAGGATGTAAACTGTAACTAGAGGCCTAAAACAGGCAAGGGTTTGTGTTTGTCTAGGCCTGGGGTCAGTTTGCTCTGGATTAAGTTACATGGCAAATTTTACTGCAAGTCCAAGAGGTGTGTTAGAATCCTAACTGCAGATTGCTGTGCAATGTGATTGCTGTGCAAGGCAATGGTGCCTGCCCTGTTAACGACCACAGCCAATTTCCATGGTGTGTCAGCAAGTCACTGCTTACACACACAAATCCTGTAATATTGATCCAGATCATGAGACGGCATAAACTGACAGAGCTTTAATGAATTGAAGCCTTTGCTTTAATAAAAAAAATTCTGTCAACTAAGAATATGCCTTTTTGCTTTGAGGCTTGGTGGTTCCAACAGTGATGACCAAAACACAGAAACAGCCTAGCAGATATCTACTAGTCCATCAGAATCTTGATGTACGCTCCCTTATATTTACATATTTTGCTTTTTTAAGGAAATGTTGCCAAATTTGCCTAAGTTTCTGATAGCTTTGAGGTGCGGACAATTTTCCATTAGAATTGAGGAGGTTATGCCAAAGTTATTTCCACTCAAGATGACGTAAAAGAACTGGAATCCAGATCTTTGAGTGTGAAAGGCTAGTACATTACATTAACTCATAGCCCTTCTTTGCCTCCATTGTACTGTTAAATGCATAGCTAAAGCAAGCAAATAGTGGAAGAGATAAGTATGTTTGCTTGGGAATTACACTGTGAAGAAAGAATAAAATGGGCTTGGTGAAACAGACAGATGTTTTGTTTAGGAGAGCCAGAGGAGGATGTTGCTGGTTCTTATCCAAAGAGGGGGAAAAAGCACAGATGCAGAATTTTATAATTTAATACAACTGGTTTTTTCAGTCCCAAAACTGGAACCAACACAAACTCAGCTCATGTTAGTGTCTCTAAAAATCTACTAACAAACTAATGTCATCAATAACCAGAGCTGATAACCCGGGTTACTGTTACGTCATTGAATGAGCATCATCCAGAATAACAAATGCTAAAAAGTGGGCCCTCAATAGGTATTCAGGGACAGAGTACTCTGCTCAAACACAATAGCAGCTTATAAACCAAGTTCTCTCTGATTTTGAATCACGCAGTAACACTACATAGGGGAACTCTTTGCATGCACTAACACAACGCTTACAGGAAGATGAACAGGATTTGCTTCCTACCTAGAGCATGCATGTGTGTGTTTTATCATTCTTAAACCTGCTGTGAATTTTCGCAAGTTAAATGGTACCAAACGTTATAATACAATGGTCATCTAGTGTAAAAGCTCCCATCTTGAAGAATTCCCTTTGTCTTACGCTATTTCTTTATTTTTGTTTGTGTACGTAGAAATAAAGTCAAACCCACCTAGATTTAAGCACTGCAATTTGTAGAATCTAGCCTAAAACTGCTATCTGTGTGTCGTCTGCCTGTACAATCCTATACGTTCACAAGCACACTGCAATATGAGCAGGATCGACAAAGAGCAAGACAAAAACGGCAGTGTCATGCTAAGTAACCTAGCAACATTCATAACAGTTTAGATTAAACTCTGTCTCAGTGATACAGCTTGTTATTTTACAGTGTGATTCTACTTGCTGGTCTTGGCACAATATTTGGTGTTACGGAAACAAATAATTTGTTACATCCCTGAAGTTATGTTACTGCCTTAGTTTCTCACGTGCAAATCCTTCCCCTCAGTTTGCTGTGCTGTAGGAAAAGTGGATTGAAAAGGTTGCTTCAATAGGATGCACGAACTGTAAGTTTAGCTATATCCAACATTCCTGTTGTATACTGCAGGCTCTTGTATCGGGTATGCAAAGACCAAACAATATTACAAAACCAGTAACACATTGTGTTTCAGAAAGACATTATTTAAGACTTCAGGATTAACACGACACTTCCCCTTACATAAGCATCAGACTTTACAGAATTGCAGTAACTGCCTAATGTAAACGTTGAGGTGCGATAAACTCCTACTCATTTCAAAAAGTTGGCAAGTAGTGTCAACAGAAGAGAATGAAATTGCTCAATTGGGTCACTTCTGCTGATAAACTGGATTTTTTTTCTCCCTTAAGAGTATGCATGCTATACATGCTCAGGTTAGGATATTGAGATGCTATCAGAGGAAACAAATGGTGGAAGAGTGATAAAAACAACACCCCTCCCCCTCTGAAACCGCAAGTCATAGGAAAAAAACTGTTGTTGAGTTGCTAATCTCCAGGAGATAGAAAGGTTCCACCCTACTGATGCAAGATGAAAACAGAAATCTAGCTTACATATTTTATGGTGACTTCATCGTTTAATTAAATCATGGATACGTAAGATGAGATAGTTTTCTGAAGATTTATGTCCAGAAGCATGTTTGCTCTGGAGCCAAACCTTCATTTACCTGTGGGTTAGCAGCCATAATAGTGTAATTCCCATCATCATCCAGGGTGGAGGCTGCAGTATGCAGTGAGCAAGTTCCATCAGGTTCTCTTTGAATTCGGTAGTGATCACTTCGTTTAGAAATTTGCTTCCCATCTTTAAACCAATAAACCTGCAGGAAAAAACAAGGCATGGATGATAAGAGGTGGGTGCTCATCTTTTCTCAATTAATAGTACTAAAGGATCTTAACTGCTGAAAACCTTTCTAGAAAGCATTAAAAGATACTGGTTTGATCAATGAGTAAAAGTGCAGAACTTTCACTTCACTGTGAACCACTTACAATAAAAGACAAGTTACAGGTAAGCAACTGCTCAAAGAGAAAGGTGGCAGCACAAACATTTACCAAAGAAATTTACATATGCAGAAAGACCATACCCATCCCAAAGGCAGAACAGCAGCTGAAAATTTCAAAAGAAAAGTTATTGCAAAGAAAAGTTCTATTTCAGAGAAGATTACTAACTTTAAATTTTTATTTCACTTAAATTTGAAGAAGCTGGAGAAAGAATGCTTATTGCTCTCTTTTTCAGAAAACTAAAACACAAAAAAAACCAGTTATAGGAATAGTTAGTTCAATGATGAATAAAATAGAAGTAATGACCTCACTGTTGAAGAAAACAGTTTTGTCCTGTGTCCATTACGCTGACTGGACTGGACCAAAGAGCCAGAAGGGGATTCAGCTGCCCACGCTGGCAATGAGCAGTTCAGCATGTGAACAGGCCAGCTCAGTATAATTACATGATTGAAACCAACAGTGTCACCCCAGCGTGACAGAAAACCGCAGAGATGAAGAGCTTTACAAAGTAATAGGAAATACTTCAAAGCAAGTCAGTCCACAGATAGCTTTTAATAACTGTACGCCAACACCAACAGAGTTCCAAGCTGTACAGAACAGTCACATTATCTATCAAACAGAGGCCTTTTCCATTACTTTTGATACATAATTTTACTCTCTGGTTGACCCAAGATCTACTTTCAGTGAGCCAAAAAATGATGTATGCAGAATAATATCTTACAGTAATCCATAACTTACACAAAACCCCCCATAAACGTGTTTTTAATGTCTCAGACTTGAGGCAAAAAAATTTCAAATATTTTCACCTAGCTTTGGGGTTTTTAGCTATATTTTAAAAATAATAAAAAATCCAAACTGAAATCTGGTGGAATCAAAAGATGCAGTGCATGAATGAAAACACACATAGGAATATGAGAAAATTTTTATACTCAGATGGCTGTTTAGTCAGCTCCCCAAATAATATTTGGGTAGAACATAATTTACTTGTCATTTCTGAAGCATGAACACTCTATAAAGAGTCAGTGGTGTTGAGCATTTCTTAAATCACTTAGGCAGATGCCTACACAATTTTTACAAGGTTAACTTGTACAAAGCTGAACAAATGCGTTTGCCCTGGTCACAAGACTGCTGGGATTGCTTAGTATGAGGAAAACATACACACTTTCTTCAGTGTAGTTCTTGATGTAGGAAGTTAGGCCTTACTAACAAGGTGCCATCTTTCCCATAAAAATAAAAGCACAATTCCTGATAGAGTTTAATATGCCAGGTTGCTCATACATACCAGCATTTCAAACCTCTAAATTCATTCACCTTAGAAGAAAAATTAAGGACGTATTTTTAAATGTCACAGAAAGACAATGAGGAACGTTTTGGAGGGAATAACTGGAAGTTTCCTTTAAGAACTAATTACCACGTATGTTTTTTATATTAACAAGTATTATGTGTAACTAAAAATGATTTCATTTCCTCAGTAGCTGGTTATACTTGTTTCCCATTTTGTCTGTCAGCAGCCTTGCAGAGACTCTGTGGTGCTAACAAAAGATTTAGTCATGTCTTCTTGTCTGCTGACAGAGCACTTACTGGAGATGCAAAAGATATTTGATCACTTACATACACATGCTAATGGATGCTGGTAACATAGCTGCAAAAATGAGTTTTAACTTGCATGCTTTACATGTGTCATAACGTTGCTTGGAAATCTACTGCATTAAGTAGTAATTAATAACAACACACTTATCAGAAATATTAGGACACATGTCAGGAATTATTATACGGAAATAGACACAATTAACTGTACCAGCTATCCAAACATAATGCATATATTGTCCAATACTTATTTCCACTAAGTTTAAAAGCATTGGCATCTTTAGGATTACTTATGAGGAATAAATTCTTAATATTACCTTTATCTGATATGGAGCTAATAAGTAAAACACTACCACGGCTGCAGACAATGGCCCTCACAGTGAAGTATTTTTTTTTTTAGGATACCTTTCAATAAACGTACCATTAAACTATGTAAGCACTGAACACTGCATCTGGGTTGCTTTTATTAGCACCAGATTTTCAGAAACCAATGTGAAATGACTAGAAATACAATGGAACACACAGTACAAAAGGGTTTTTGATCTTGGGCAGCACAGGCATTTTTAATCACTAGGAATTATATTCAGCCATGGGAAGAGTGAGCAGTATGAGCTTTATGCAACATTCATGTCTCAATTAACCTTTTGCATGATGTTGTCCTAATTCTGTAGAGAAATACCCCTTAAAAAATAAGTATGCCACAATCCCCCCTGTATCTCCACGGGTTCTCATTTTAATGAGAAAATAGTTCTACATTACACTGAAGGTTATAACAAAAGTAGACTCAGATTTAAAAAGTCAAATTTATGAAGACAGATTTTGCACATCAGTATTCAATTTACATGGCATGTGCAGGGGAAAAAATAATCAAGCCAATAACTCCGCTTAGGAAAAAATCCCTTGTAATGAATGCCAGATTTTAGAAACGCTACAGTCCTTCCCAAAGCCATTCCTTGGCAGACCTGACAGAATACTTACAAGGGAGGAGCTTCAAGTTAGTAAATTATTTCCAGCTTCTCATTTGCTAAAGTAAAGAATTTATTCAGGGGCAACACTTCCAGCTTCAACAAATGACAGCAGAAGGGCAGCCCTCAGCCTTTGAGCATTTCAAAATTGCTATCTTGGCATGCTCTGGCAGATGGGGGGAAGATACAGCCTTTGATATTTACAAAGCCCAGCTAACAAGTAGCCACCCAACAGGATTGAAGTTGGTTCCATCCCAAGCAACCTAGGGAACTGCATGAAGCACCTACAAGTGAATGGAATAACAGCTTGCAGTCCCAGGTGCAAAAGCAAATTGCTTCTTAATATGCATGCTTTGATGCTGCAGAAAAGCAGAACATCATATCTGAATCGGGTTGCATTCACATCAGATACTCCTTTATAATGCTGTGCTTTAGGGGAAGTACTAACAATGTGGTTTCTTAGCTGTGCAATCCCTACCTCTAAAACAAGGAGAATGAGCGAAAGGAGACAACCTCTTTCATCTGTCTTAAATCAGATTAAGATAACTGTGAAACTACACTTTAATTGAAAACTGTGAAAATTAGGGAACGGCTAAGTTGACTAAGGCTGACTCATAATAGGCCATCCAGCAACTTAGTCATAAGCCTCAGGCAAAAAAAGAGTATTTCTGCAGCACACTGCACCTCTAACACCAACAAACCCATTTGTCTTCCACCCTTATTCAGCAGACAGACTTTTCTCTATGGTCATCTCAAAAGTAATGCTGGACATCGAAGTTTTGGTTTCAGTCAGACTGGGCTAATCTTCTCAGTGTGTCTTCAGTTTGAAGCAGGAGTGCTTTTTTGATATAAGTATTCTAATCAGCCCCACTTACTTTGCAGGGGTTCACATCATGTTGTGGTCTTGGAGCGCAAACTTGGATTCCTTTCAGATGAAACTAAACCAGAAAATGCGCTCCAAGAACACATCTAACGTGCTGCATCTGCTTCAGTCTGTGAGACAAGATTAGAACTACTCTGATGTAAAACCTGCTGAAATGCCTGCAGGATTAGATATCTCCTCCTACAGAATTTCTTCTGCACTACTTGTTAACGTAGATGTAGCCCTAGTTCTCTGTTGTGCTCTGTCTGCTACCTGACCTAGTTAATTTTTCTTTTCACAGTTTGTGCAGTATCATACACCTGTATTACTTATTGTTTAACTTTCACTTATCTCTGTTCAAAATCCTAATACCTAAAACTTAAACTAGATGAGAGAATTGGACCTGGCGGCTGCTGCTGTGAAGATCTTAGACAAGAGATAAAGCATCTTTGATCCTGTCTAAGAAGAAAAGAGTCCTTGTCCACAAGAGGTCACTGCAAGAGCTGCAAGGACCTCACGAGGAAAATACTGGCTTTGGCAAGAAAGTTGAAGAAGCTACTGCTGCTTGCCTGCTGCGTAATGAGTCAGTCGATTGCCAAGCAATTTTTGAAATTGTTAAACACAACCTACAAAAGGAAGGCATTCTTCCAGACTACTGACATCACGCAACTGGCACTTTTATGTTTGCTAAACAGAAATGCTTTCCAAGCCCAACACTCCCTCTGAAGGTCATCATTAAAACCTCACCATCATGTCTCATCTTGCTGTTGGGATACATGGGAACTTACGGTATTGTATTGTACCTCCCTCTAACTTTCAATAAGGTTCAGTCTTGTTACGGTGTGTGGATAAAAACCACTCTGCAATACTGAAGAATGCAGATACCATGGCGCCTCCTGAACCAGAAGCACTATATTCATGCATTAGGATGTTGCTGTGCCTGAGCAAATTACCCGGGCTAACCTGATGAGGTTGCTTTTGAGACTACTGTGCCAGCTCACATGGTGTTTTCTAGCTTCGCACTGCCCTGAAGGTAACTCTGAAAATGACGGAAGTATTATTTCTAGGTAAAATAGAGATGAAGTCTCAGGAGGGAATAACTAAGAGCCAAAGCCTCATAGTAGGATTTTTGCCTAGTATAAAGCTAAGTAATTCCAGCAATGCCAAAAGAGATTTGATAGTTTATAGCAGCTAAGAATCTTTCTTGTGAAGACTGAACATTTGCTGTTCTGTAAGATACAGCCCACAGAGTCCAGGGGCTGACTGTAAGGTACCAGTATAGAACTTTTCAGAGCGCTTCTAGAAACATTTACCCCCCTTTCTTACCTTTGGCTTTGGATTTCCTGCCACTTTGCATGCAAATGTGACTGGCATTCCCTCAAAGATTTTGTAATGCTTCAGCTTTATCTCAAAATACGGTGACATACTGTTATCAATAGGTTCATCTCCATGTTGCACTTCATCATCTGATTCTTCCACAGGAGATCTCTCCAGCCTGTATTCAATTTCACTGATCAATCTTTGCTCAAAGCTGGAGACTTTATACTCCTGTCAAACAAGAAAGGTACATATTTGCATCAACGCACTGCTCAGCAAGATGTGTTCCCAATGCATTTTTTATTCTACTGATCTTTGACAATCCATTAAGGTTTTACCTATAAAAGGAAATTGTATCTTGTTGAAAAAAAAACCTATAATCTGTGCCTCAGATAACTTCCCTATAAAACAATGAAGACATCTGGTACGAGGCAGAAATCATATTTCATATTATCTTAAAGTCTAATTTACAAGGGGAAGGAAAGTCATTGGTTGTTTTCCTTCCACTTCTTTAAAAAGCCTATAAGAATACAAGTACTCTGAAGCAATTCATAAAGACAAAAGAAACATGCTAATATTTCCTTGAGGGTACAGGCAGATTTAAGGAGGGTTTTGTTTCCAGATGTCCAGAAGATCATATTGTTCACATCTGCTATTTGCGTAGAACTGTACCGGAGGCTGCACCAGAAGGCTCAAACGATTTTGTTTACAGTTGCTTGTAAAAATGAGAAATAAAAACCAGATAAAATGGCAACACTGGCAGTTCAAGATAGTTGCCTCCCTTTACTCCTGTTGCGATGGTCTCCTTTGTCTGGCCAAATGTATCACTTCTTTAAAAACAGAATTTGTCATGAGAGTATCCAAGATATAGAAAGAAGACTGGAAAGTTTCATCCGCTGCAAATCACTACTGCTTGTTTAAATTTGCTATTCAGATACTAGGAAATGTTACTGTGACATACAGAGTTATGTAATTTCTTGACCTGACCACTTTATCTGCTTTGCAGTACAAAAGTGCAGCTTTGAATACTAATAATGATAACAAAGACAATGCCAGAATGTAAGAAATTTCAGAAACAGAAGAAAAATACAATGCTTTTCTCAGCAGAAATTCAGGCACTCCTTCAAATCACCTAGGCCATTGTCTCTGACCCTTATTTTATGTAAGAGAGAATGTGCCTCACACAAAGCCTCCTTTCACATATCCATTCTCTATCATTGACTCTGGTCTGGGAGTGACATGTAGCCTTTCTACGTTAGTTCACAGAACTAAGGATAACCCTCAAAAATGGTAAAAAATGGAGTAAGGGAAAAATACCTTTGTAAACAGACATTTTAAAAATTTCTTTGTTCCCTGAAAGCTTACCATAAAAGTAAATCATGAAGTAAATGTGGTGCACATAAAGAGAAGCTGATTTGGATGCAAGTTGGTTAGTATCAGCGTGTTAAGGTTACAGCAGGAAGATACTGGAGCACACCATTACTGCAGTTAAGCTGCCTGCGCACTGACAAATACACTTACAGCACAAACCCATATCTCCCCAGTTATTAATGTTAATAACTTTGGTTAATAACCTCTTGTTATTAACCAAGAACAGCAGAAGGGAAAAGGCAAAGACAGAGAAAAAAATCAATGTAGAAAAAGAAGAGAAAGGACAGGAAAACGTGAAAACTTTAACCTTTTGAATATCCATAGGACTCACTACAGAAGCACCAACAGACCGAGCTTCCTGCAAGGGTAGAAAAAAGATCAAGAGGCAGAAAGAAGACTAAGAGGCATCCACGACAGTTTCTCAGAGTTTTTATAAGGTGAACATACTTTATGTGCTAACATAAGCAAATGAATACTACAGATCTCTGAATAGCAAATCTGGCATCTCCACCAGGGAGAATGTGTACCTGAGCTTTCAAGCAGACTCTGTTGCGTTTTTGGTCTGCACCCACACTTAAACATCAGAATAGGATAAATGGAAGACTTTAAAGCAGAGAGCAGACATTTGAGAACTCTCAACCCTATTCAGCATGAAAAAACTGAGTAAGAGTCATGTGATCCTCCAGTTTACTTCATAACACAACTTCTGTAACCCAAACCATCCTATCTTGCATATACTTATTGTCTTAAGTAGGACTATTTTTTTAAGGGAATTACAGCCTGTGAAAAAGAAAAAATGGAAGAAATATATTATTTTCCTATGAAATTATAGAGATGCGGCACCTGTATAGCAGGCTCCTCTTCTGGCTCCTGTATATTGAAGACAGTTGCAGCACTGTCTGCTCCCAGCAATCGACGAGCCATTTTCTCCTCATACGTCAATCTCTGAACAAAAAATAAAAGCAAAGTGTGAAAGGAAGAAAAGTTCTTATTCCTCATTAAGAGCCACAAGACAGTCAGTAAGCAACACTTTAAGTGATGTTAATAAAAGAGAGCAGCAATACATTTCTAACAGAAACTTTGTACTGCAGTTTGTAATGCATTTTTTTTGCATTACAAGTTGGTGTTTTGGCTTAAAAAATCCTTGCCCTGACTCTGCCATTTGTTTCCATCCTCTCGCCAGGAACTTGGACATGAATGAGCTTAAATCTGCATGGCCATCAAAAAAGTGCATGTCAAATCATCCCAAATCTCACTCGTAGTCATTTCGCTCAATTTTTACATTAGAACCACAGGGCAGAAAATGCTGCCAAAAATGCTAAGGCCATACCGCAGTACTTGATTATTTTGTCAAAAATAGGACAGGTTTGTATTAAAAAATATAGTCTTCAAGGTTTTTTATTTCTATTTCTTCTTACTCTTTTGGAAATTAAGGAAGGAGCTTAAAAAAGACAATTTACAGTAAAGTAAAGTGAGTTAAAAGAAGACCTTAAGCATAAAATTCAATTATTTCACTATTATTTTCTTCTCTACATTCAATAATACATTTCAGGCACTTAGACGCTTTCCAACAAATCAACATTGTTAAATAAATGCCAGTGAATGAAAGGCCAACATTATAAAATGCATAATTTAAAAAGAAAAATGAAAAAAAGCATGGAAATTGTAGAATATTACATCTACTTAATGCTTCAATTTTTAAAAGAGCTCATTTAAATTTATTTTGCAGCTAGGTAAAAAATAGGTACAAATCTTGGCTTGGTTACAAATTTCTAAGCAAGTCATGAAATTTTCTTCACTTTAATTTCTTCTGTGATCACTCCTAATGCCCACAGCCACGGTTACACAAACAGAATCACCCAAGACAGGAATCTGCAAGGCAAAAGCCTCAAGGCAAAAGCCAAACTGGAGTTTACTTGGTTCAAGCTCCCATCTGATCACAGATTTTTGTTTTGTTTTTTTTTTTTTACCTTGGGCCATGTGGGCTTTCTCAGGACATTCCATTCATTTGTCCAGACCAAACATATCTCTCACTTTCCAAAATAGGCATTGACAGTCATGGTTAGCCCATCTCCTTTTAAAAAAAAAAGGGACTTACACATTATGAGAGTGATTCTGTTCAACTGCTACAGAAAACTGCCAAACCCTATGCAGTCAATAAGAAAGACAAGTACAGAAGCATTAGTTGCTCTGAACATGCTCCCTACTTCACTCTATTGACTTAAGAACCAGAATCCATCAGCTGTGGACTAGACAGTCTGACTCAATACGCTATCTTGAACTATAACATCACAGTCTACATCTCAGACACAGTAGCAAGCTTCTGAGCATAGTCTTGGGAAACATAAAGTACCGTTCAGTGAGATGAAGGTATTTCAAGGCATTCAGATGCTTTTGAAAAGACTTCCTTGAAAACATGGCTGACAGTCTCTATTTTTAACATTACTTTCCTCTAAAAAGAGAGATTCCTGCTTCAAAGACATTTAAAACAACGCCTTAAAAACCACAATCAAATCTTAGGAGAGTTGCTTCTCGTTAACTCTGAGCAGGAAGAATTTGGTATTTTACCTTTTATGCATATCTTAAAATGCACAAAAAATAATGGAGAACTTTGCAGCGATGCACTTCAATTGTTTGATATATTTGCCCATTTTACCTCATTTCTTGACTCCTCAAGCAGGTCATTTACTCCTGATAAAGTCTGCAGGTTGGATAGGTTCTTTTTTATTCTATTGATCAAAAAACCCCACAACTGCAGGACCTAATGACGCCTGGTTCCTAATGCATTGTTTATCAAGACCACCTGCCTTGTCCCCCTCTGATGTCCACTCACCACTTACTATTTCTCTTGCTGTCCAACAGCTGGGCAAAAGGTAGAAAGAGCCTAAACTGATCAAAAGCTATGCATATGCTTACCAGCCAGCCAGCCAGAAACGAACAGTCAAAGGCAAATTGCCTCTGAGGCAGAAAAAGCCCCTGAGGTACAGACTGTGCAGGCTTCTCATGTGAATTCATCATCTTTCAGATCTTCATTGTTTTTTTAAATCCAAGTGAAGTTGTCTAACACGAGAAGGAATGATAGGCCAAGGTGTACAGTATCAACCCTTATGGAAATGCAGCTTTGTAAATGCAATTAATAAATAAATAAAATATAAAAATAATCTACAACATTTATTTTATATGCAGCACATCTGAGAAACTACTTATGACGCCCACTCCCATGCCCTGGAGGATTTTATGTTCTTATACCGGTTGCCCATTGTTTAAAAGGTCTTCCTTGAAGCGAAGTTTTCTTTCCAGATCCTGAATTACAGCATCTTTTGACCCCTGAATCTCTTCATCTGATGCTATCCTAGCAGTTCTGCCTGTTTTCTTGGGAAATCCCCTGCAAAATAGTACAGAAAAATTCATGAGCTTTCCTGAAATCATTAGTATTAAGAAATTTAACTGGAATCACTGCTACTAATGAAGAAAACAACGTTGCGTCTTTGAAATTAGAGGCCTGGCACTTTTCTTATATGCTGTCCTTTCTAACTCACATCACTGCTTAAATGTTCAGTATAAGGATAAAGTTGAAACTACGCTTTATTAATGAGTTAGTTAAAATGGGGCTCCATATTGTGTAGAAGTGGCTGTAAACACCATACACTATAAGAGGAAACTAATGAGTAATGGTAATAAAGTCAAATGCAAGGAAACATGAAAGAGAAAGGGTGACTAGGTAAGTGAGGATGGATAAACTATGTTCCTATGAAGTACCAGATGGATAAAGATCAGAAAGATGCAAGACAAGGCAGTTAATTATTAATTTCCTATGTTATTTATTAACTAATTCCTTGTTACAGTTTTTCAATACACAATGCATAACTTTATGTTTGTTCTTCATATCTCTGTGAACACACACCCGGAAGGAAACAAGTAACTGCTATTCCTGAGAGAAAAGCCATTCACAAAGTCTAGGTTACTCTGGGAAAAAGTAAAACCATCCCTGTAAAGCAGTTTTCAGCCACAAGGTTTCAAGTGGAACAGCAACCATTTCAGTTTGCGATCACAGGGCTAAGCTATTCCTCACATCAGCCTACAAGTGAGGACTGCACTTTCAGGATGTCTCACTCCCATTTTCTGAAATGGCACAGGATTTCTTTTTTTTTAATATTTAACAATTTTCAATAAGGTTATGATGGCTCTGTTGCTGGAAATGCCCAGCAACGGTTGTTTCTATTGGAGGTTAGCTATTCTTACATAGTTGTGAAGAAATGAACATTGCTATCAGTATTTTAAACTAATAGCAAATCCCATTACTTCAGAAAAGTCACACACTGATATGGATTCAATATTAGTTTTGGAGTTCTTTCAACTTCATTGACTAACTACAGCTCAGCCTATTACACGGGAATGATATGCAAAATATGGAATTGAATCACATACAAATGCACAGATGACAGGTGGAAAAAGTCAGACTAGCATGGAAGGGGTTAACTTCTTTCTAATACACAACTTAATAATTTAATTACAAGCACCAAAATGTTAAACATGAAACATACAGGATAACAAAGTTTGTTTAATAGTGTTTGGTAGTGTGTTTCTATAACATGGTTACTGAAAATTAATTATTCAGCAAGCGTTAACTTCAATGGCAGCTTTTAGCATTAGTTGAAATGAAACAATACACATATGCTGTCAAAAGCCAGAAAGGAATTAAGCGACTAGTTGGAGAATACAATAATTGGAAACACTTCTGTCTAAATTCTTAAAATATTTCATATTCTGTTACGGAAAGTAAATTTTAAATGAGAAAATGGTTAAGTTCTTGTAAATAAAACTGTATCCTCACATTAAATCAAAGCAGAGGAAGAGCAGACGTTTGCCTAATGTCACGAAGAGCCAGAGAACAACACCCTCACCCTAGAAATATTTAGCCATTAGCTGGAGATCTTCTCAGTCACCAAGCAGAATAATTCCTTAGCTTTTGCTGGGGATGTTCTTAATTACAAGGAACAAAGTCTTCTCAACTCTGTTTTTGGAGAAGTCAGGAAAACTATTTCATCTCCAGGTTGACAAGAGAACCCTAAGAGGAAGGGCTAAGGGGTAAGTCTCTTCAAGAAAGAGATGCTTCAATAGTTCATTAAAGTTGGAGTCAAGTAAATGTAACAGAAGATATGGAAGGAAAACAGACAGGAGAAGGTGGGAAAAGGGGATAAGAAGGTAATGTCCCTCAGGAAGGTTGCACCCACTGCTGGAAAGCTAGTAGCATCTGTCTCTCTCTTCAGTCTTTCCCTCTACTTTCCAGCCTCTTACCCAATCCAGCCCAGCAACACCATGGAACAGAATTTTACCATTGGTTGGATAAGGACAAATACACCAAAAGAAAACCACAAAACCAACCCAACAAAAAGACACCAACTACAAGGCAGCAAATTTCAAATTTGGCTTCACCTTGAAGAAGCCCTGTACCAGCATCTAATGGGAGATACGCATCCTACCTTGAAAATTCCAAGAGATACATCAAGAACTACAGTTTTCATTTCACATTTTTACAAACTGCATACTTGAAGGATAAAAGGAGACCTAGCAGAAAAGGGACTGCTTATGCTCAGCACTCAACAGGCTGTAAAGGTAAAATGTACAGTTCATCCAAGAAGTCACAACACAGCATGAAAAGAGGGGGATGTGCTCAGGAGTGGATTTCAAATAAAAAGGGAAAGCATTTTCTGTGGCATTATCAGTTTTCTATGAAAACAAAAACGCCTAAGTAAACACAACCATTTTTAAAAGGGGAAGAAGCACCAAGGGAATTACAGGTCAATAAGTTCAATGTCAATACTAAACATAAGAAAATCGCATTACAGTCCATTTCAAAACAATGTAGCATAAGAAAATGAAAATTGAATCATATCAGACCTCACATTTGTCTCTCTGCCAGGCTGGATGACACACAGATAGGCAAAAAGAAGTAGCTTTGATACACTTCAGTTTATGCCTTCTGAGTAAGTCTTCAGGAGATGCAGTAAGTGCCCTAAGTAAATCAGGGAGAGTGTGTGGCTGAAATTTCTATGACATGGTTGCATAACTGTCTGAAAAAACTATTCAGAGAGTAGCAATGATTTTTTTTTTTCTATCAAACTGGAAGAATATAGACCAATGGGTCTTTCAAAGTTTTACGTATACCAAGTTCTAGTTTTTTAACCTTAACAATTGGAGCAGTGAAATAAAAAAGCACATTTTTCAAGTTGGCTGATGACACTGAACTTGCAAAGGTTACAACTCGTTTGCAGCTAACAACAGTCATTTACAATCACCTTCATAATTACCCCAGAGATGATCTAATGATAACGTTCAAAGTGTCACAACAATACAAATGGGAAAATAGCATCTCTCAAGAATTTCCAAGATTAAAACTTGGACAATAACACCATTGTCTCAAAAGGAAAAGAAATACAATGCTGGGACACATTACCATAAGACATGAAACTTCATTGTTTTCCTGTATTCTTTGCTGTTGGACACTAAATTCAGTTCTACAAGTGCACTTCAAGAAAAATATAGCAAAACGAAAAGTTTTAGAACAAGAAAACCATCCAATGGTTTTAAAAGCATAGCTTTTATTTAGTGACAAGCTATGTCACACACACAAAAATACCTTTTTATTAGTCAGGAAATGTGGTGAATAAAGAAAAAGAGGCGAATTAAACATAAAACACAAGAAAACAGCTGGCATTCAACAATTCTC
This sequence comes from Tapera naevia, assembly GCA_033556795.1. Classification (NCBI taxonomy): domain Eukaryota; kingdom Metazoa; phylum Chordata; class Aves; order Cuculiformes; family Neomorphidae; genus Tapera; species Tapera naevia. The sequence continues at coordinate 5,294,479 of JAUMJJ010000172.1, read as the reverse complement.
CATGTCCATTGAAGATAAGTAGACAACAACCTGAAGAACTACAGTCCAAGCTTAGAAGAAACACAATGTAGAACTCTTCTCCACCCTCCAACAGCGATGGTTAAACACTGGAACAACTCAGGTACAGAAGCTAAGTTGTATTTAAGAATAAGGTATGCAAATATTTCTGCAATGGCCTGGGGATTCCTGGTAGCTTTCAAGAAGAGAGGCAGACTTCCAGATCTCTGGTTAAGGGCCAGAATATCCTGAGCTTGGCATAGTGGGTGTGGAAGTGTCAGCCAAGACCTGGTCAAAGCAACTTGCCTGAAAAGCCTGAAAAATAGATTCTCTTCTCTTTACTTACACTCACAAGTAACTATTAGGATGTAGTCAGTTTAAGAACTGTAAAAAAGAGTACCAGTAAAAATTTCTTCAGATGTCTTCAGAAAACCTCACTCTCTTCTCTTTCAGGACTACTTCTTATGTCCCAATTTTAAAAAGATGTGCACAAGGAAACGTAGTACTTCCTGCAGGTACTCTATTTTCACCTTTTCTTTAAAATCTTTCTTTCTCTACATATGAGAAATACACACATATATGTATACTTATGTACTCTTGTATACACACTTCAAAATATGCACATAAATACATATACACATACACACCCCTACACCAACTTAGCTCTCAAGACATACATTCCTAAGATGAATTTCAAAATGGCTACAGGGCAATGGCAACAAATAGAAAGTCCTTGGTAAATCTATACTCCAAAGCATAGATCCATTCAGCTTGAGAGACAATTAACATGTCAAGACAGCCTTGAATTCTTTCAGATAAAGAGAGTGCAAATAAATCGCCAAAACTGAGTTATCTTAATTCACACAGAGGTTTTTCAAGTCTTGGCCTGGCCCTCTTTAGTTTTGAATATTTGCCCTAACATTTGTTTACAAGGAAGGCCAGACCAGTGGTACCTTTCATGTTTTAATTACACAGAGCACATGCTGGACACAATTCCCTCTTTTCCTATGTACCTTTTACAGTGTAAACAAGGGCAACAGGCTGGCTGTTGTTATTCTTCCAAGTACAAATTCCTGTTTGCAGCCAATATGGCTCAGTTTCACAGAAATCCAAATCAAGTCTTTGATACTGAGGTAATGAACACTAACTCGATTTTTCCTCTAGAACTAAAGCCTTCCAAAAATACAGCTAATTCCTGACATTTAACACAATTTTCACTTACTATAAAGACAAAGTTACTACAAGCACTGTAACAGGCCACAAACTTTGAAGATACAGCTGCATAATGAAACCATTTTAGCCTGATCTCGTCATACAGCCTATGGAGACCTGGAGTCAGCTCTGTTCAGTAATGTGATGTTATATGCATCTGAATTAAGGGAACATCCAAGGCACAGACCTGACTAAGGATGAATTGCATTAAATGAAATAAAGGTAACAAAAGTTCAATTATTCCTACCACTGAAGAAAAGGTTATGAATCCATAGTTGCAAAAAACCCCAAACATGCCACAGCAATGGATAGGATCAAGATAGATATGAATAATATATATTTCAGAGCAAGTTTTATTCTTCTTAATGATTAGGAACAACTCACCTATAAACTGCATGCTTACAAAAAATATTTTTCTAAGTCTTATCTTTAAAATTATTTTTACTCATTAAAAGAAGAATTACTGCTTTTTTATTTTCCTGTTTAGTTTCTTCCTCATCGGAGCAAGTTATCCCTCTGCCTCATGCTGTGATGGTTACCATAGATACAAAAGTCTTATGTCTTTTCAAAAGATGTCCACATATTTGGATATCAATTGAAAAAATACTACCTATTTTGTAACCAGTAAACTTAGCTGCATTTCTAATTGTTACCAGCATTATGTTAGAATTGATGGTTAAGAAGAAATCACTGTAACGCTGACTACTCCTGAATGTGGAAAAGGCTGGCATAGTCCTCACAGTCCTGAAAACCTGAGAAGAACAGGTAACTGCTGGAATGTGAAAAAAAAACTAGATTGGACTCAGAAAAGGTAATATAGTCAAAATATTAAGCTCTATTCCAGTTCATGAAATGTACCAGTTAAGGTCTTCATTAGTATTAAGCACTGTATCTGGCTTTTACATTCACAGACACTTTTGTTGTATTCAGATCTTTAAAATAAAGAAGTTATAAAATTAAGTCCTCTGAAGAAAAAGATCTGCAGACCAAAAAAGCTGCAAAGCAATTCTGCAAGTTGTATTGAAATTGATACTTTCAATTTCTCTCTTTGCAACAGATTCCAAATAAGTTCACTTGTCATCTTACAATATTCTGAAGTATCTGCAAAGAACCTTTAGAAAAAGAATTGGATCAATACATCTTGAAAATTAAGACTTCCAGATGCAATGATTGTCAGGATACAGTAGGTCAGTTATTTTGCCTACTCTCTGTGGGTCTCCATGTTAAATCCTTGAATTCTTCTTTTGAGCAACTTTAACTGATTAGATCTGGGACACAACTTGGACTTCAAAGTTTAAATGAAACAAAAATAAATTCATGATACTTCAAAAAAGCTGATAGGGATATGTACTACGATAACCACATACATGTGTGTGTAAAAAGGTGTTAGACCATGCAAAAAAAAAAGGTTGCAATATGAGATGTTTCATTGCACAATTAAGAAGAATTGATCTGATATCACAGATAAATCACTCAGATGTTGGCATAGCCACAAGTAGTATCTAAGCCATGAGAAAAGGATATACAACATAGTAAATCAAGAAACTTAAACCAAAAATAGTCTAATGGACAGGTGCAATAGATTGAGAAAATTGGGGGCTGGGAATGAATGCAAACCCTAATATTTGCTGGAATGTTTCCAGTTACAGAAATATTTGTCTTCAGATATACTTCCCTGAGATCCAGGGATAACTCCAGGTATGACTAACTGGTAGCACACAGAGATGAGGCGAGCTCCCTCGGAAGCAAGAAAACACCCTGACCTTTCTCCTCAGTTTATACTGGAATTTTTCATCAAGATACTTCCTCCTACGTACCACTATTTTTACTGTAGGTAACCTCCATTTTTCACAGCTGTCACAGACAAAACTTACAGAAATGGGAGAAGTAAATGCCCACTCTACATAGAACAGCAATAGAACACTCTAAAATGAAAGCTGGCATTTGTACTGGGAGGCTGTTGAATGCTGTAAGATAAAAAGATAGAGAAGTACAGCTTTTCCTTAGAGTGGTCACTATCATCGCCAACTGATTAAATGGTTATTCAAATACTTGCCTCAGTGTGATTTGAGACAGAATTCAATGGACAAGTCACAGTACACAGCTGCAAGAATGAAACAGCAGCTCTGATTCAAAGAGGGAAAAACCATGCAGGTCTCTCTGATGCTATTCTCATGATTTCCACAGAAACGCCTTTAAGATTTGGATTTAAGGTTCTAGAGGTCATTGAAACAGCAATTCATTACATACAGTGATAAAAGCAGCTTAATTACATTTTGCAAGATACTTTAGACAATCCGGTGTTCAAAAAAATGTTCTATTCTCCATTCTTTTCTAGAAAGTAGTAAATCGAGAGTCATGTTCTTTCACCAATTCTATATAGTCAGATTTTTTTTCTGTTTGTGACTAAGGTAATATCATTCAAGATATCATCCAGTTAAGAAAAAGCCTACTTTAAGGAAAAGAGTCTACTTTAAGAAAATAATGTAATTTAAGTTACTTTCAAAAGATTATATGTATAGCTGACAATACATGCTTTCATACTTAGAAAGAGATTCCATTTCTCCAGGTTGGATAACTTCACATCTTTTGTATCAGGATATATATTCTTGTTATTTAAGTATTCACTAAATAGTCACTAAATTATTCTCATGGAATTAATTTTGCTTTCCCAAATGCTCATGTAAGCTTACCAATGTATGTGCTTACCTAAAATCTGTAAATATACTTATTTCGTTTCATACAGACATAATTTCAGGTTTTTTATGAACAGTGAAGACCAGACCCTATCTTCTACAGATTTAACTGTGGACAGTCCGCTCTGAATTCTAGGTTTCTGTCACATTAACTCTGTTCCCTGCAAGTTTTGTAACCGAAAGGTAACCTCAGTCCAACACAATCACCTACCCTAGAGTTTTCATTAGGTAAAGAAAGAAACAAGATTAAGAACAGTATCCAATAATATTACTCCAGCCAAGTTTTACCTCAGAAATAACTGATGCAATTCCACCAGCACTTCTCTTATTGTTTAATAACACTATATTCTGGTAAGATATGAATTTATCAAATCTGCCCTGCTAATTAAAAAAAGGTTATTCCCAAAGCTTGCTCCAGCTAACACCAGCACCGTCACAGCTTGAAAATGCTGGTAACTACAAAGTGGTTAGACCTACTGAAAAGAGGAGATATATTATATTTCACTGAAATATGTATGATGCAATTGCTGCAAATAAATGCTTAAAGTATTTAAAGGTAATAACTACACAAAACTGCTTTCCACGTTTCAGATGTCCAAATAAAGCATAGAAAAATCCTAAGCATGATTCAGGCATGGTTGTAAGACTACATGCTGTAAAAATACCAAACCAAACGAATAAATGCCAGTGCAATGCCTCCAAATCAGTTAACTAGAAAGATTACTCATTCTATCAAACTGGTTTAGATAATGCTGTCACTTCTATAGAATCTCAGCATCCCAAACTAAAGAAAATGCCAACTCTTAGTTGAAATATTAGCATGGTATTTACTGCTCAAGGGCTCACAGATTACAGGGATGGAATGAAGAGTTTTACTTGTTTTGTTCAAACTCTTATACATGAAAGGAACAACACCCGCTTGGATTAATTTCTCTTTAAGTAGAGGAAAGACGATACATACACTGCCCAAAGAAAGCTGATGGAGGGAAGATTTGACTCCACGAGAAGCAAGGGAGAATGTTGGTTTGCATATAAGTGGTTAAGTTCCACTCTGTCTTCCATTTGACAGAATTCTTCACCAAAGCTGCCTTTGATCATCTCCCAAACCAGACTGCCTCCACCTAGAATGTTTATTGCTTTACCTATATTCTGTTCCTATCACAAAAGCAATCACAAGGAAAATGAGGATGCTGCCTACTGAGTACTGATCCTGAGGAGTAGATCTGTAATTGTGCTAAGATTTAGTCATGAAAAAACACTGAAATGTATGAAAAATTACACAATTAGTCAATAAATTTCTCAATATATCAAGATACCTAACTTCTAAAAACAGTCTGTAAAATCTCTTACCCTACAAAACAACGGGGTTTTTGGTGATTACAAGGGACTATGACCAGGCTAAATATTTATTGTTTTCTTCTAGATATTTGGCTGTAAGTGTTACAGTGCCCATGCCTGAGAGAGAAGAGAGTATACCACTATGGTAAAAAGACCATATAATCAAAATATGAACAGTGAATTACGCACCCTAAAATACAGGCACCAAAAAAAAAAAAAAAAGATAAGACAAGAGGAAAGAGCCATGAAAACACTGAAAGCGGTCTAGGAAAACTGTTTTAAGAGCATTTAATCTGCTAGAAGCACTTGATATGAAAGTGTTGAAGCATCTAAATGCAATGACAGGTCCAAATCTACTTTCACTGACATTAAAATATAATAACAAATCACAAAGTTACCCTCTAAAGAGGAAATCCTACAACTTCAAAGACTGAATTTGGAGTCTATAGTAAACAAACAAAAAAAAAGTATCTCCTTTCCATGAAAGACATTTCAAACTCTACCTAGTTCACTTTCAGCAACCCACTATCATATTCTTAGTATCACCACTACACGACTGATCAAGAAGCAGGGAAAAAAGCTACATGGCTCAACTAGTGTTTTAGATGCTAAGCTGACATAAAGATTTGAATGCTTCAATTCATTCCTTGCACAGCACACTGTCAGGGAACAGTATTGCCCTTTTCTATCAATGCATCTTGGAGATGTATGGGGTACATGGTAAGACTACAGACTGAGGTTATGGAATATTATGAGTGGATCAAAAACTATGTTTCAGAAAGACAAATGTGTTCAAGGAAAGAGAATTTGTAAAGATGGAGCAAAAGGTGAGGGAAAAGAAGCAAAGAGTGAAGGGGAAGAGGGCAGGAGAAGAACTAAGACAATAGCACAAAGCAGAAGAGGCCAAAAGCAGTAAGGGGACGGGAGGCAAGGGGAAGAATTGCTCAGGAGATGTATGAGAATGATGGGAAACAGGATGATTTACTCAGCAAGACATATCTGACATTAGTAACCTACACAGTACTACTACATTCACTGAGGGAATGTAGGCCAAACTGCCACCACCTCATCTTCTGCACAGAGCCTCTGGCTGCTGCCTTGTTCCAGAGGGGTAGACACACCATCATGTGCACACTCAGACTGGCTGCTGGGCTTGCGGAAGTGAGGGGCATGGGGAAGAGATAAGCATCCTTGAAGAACTGTCTTTCTATCCAAAAATCGAAAGGAACGAGGAAGAACACAGCTAATGCTTCAAGTGAGCATATGTGCACAGGAACATAGCATAATGGGGAAAGAAGGACACAGCAGAGGCTCGAGCTGCTGCTGTCACCCTCACAGCACACAAAAGGGAACTTGAAAGAGAATCCAGTTTCTACCCAGAACTATACAGCTGTACCAGAGCCTCTCCTGGGAAATCAGAGATAATTGCAGACTTTTGCGGGCTATGCTTACCTGTCAAGCCGTCAGGAAATTAATCATACAACTTTCAGCAGTCAGTACCAATAGAGAAACTCAGCCAGTACAAAAGACACAGTAAGACATAAAATCACAACTATGAGTGCAAGAGCAAACTGTACTATTTATTCATTTTTCTCCTAGCTCCATTTTATGGACAGACTCCATAAGGAGCCATATGACCGAAATAAATAAAAAAATGCTTTTTAAAGCATATACATATTTATTCCTTTGATATCTGTCTGCTTTCTTCCTCCTCTTCTTTCTTGTATCTTGGACTGATATATCAGAAGTTCCCACTGCAACAGTATGCAGCTGAACAAGTCACCTAGATACCGTAGATATGTTTAGACAAACTTCTAGACAAAGTTATAAATAAGCCTTGGATACAGCTATTCTCATTTTTGTTCTTCAGCATGTCTCTTTGTTCTCTAAGGATGGAATGAGAGTCTAGTGCCAGTGGAAAGACAAACTGATCTACGATGGGAGTTGACATGCTCCAAAATACTATTTTGGCCTTTAGAGAAGACAAAAGGGGAAAACAAGTATGCAGAGTTGTTAAGGGGAGGGATTCTGTTTGTTTTCATGCACTGCTTTTCTAAAACCCCTCCTAAACCCTCTTCCAAACTTCCTTGGAACAAAAACCCTAGCCAAAAGTCAATATATTGTTACGACCACTTTATTGTAGGGTATATACTTAAAAACCTTACACTTTAGGTATCACAAATCTATAGGGACTTCTGAAAAATGCTCTCTCAACTTGGTATTTCTCTATCTGCAGATGTAATAGGAACATAGACTGCAAGTATCCATGAAAATATGACTTTACAAGAACTGGGTTATGGGAAGAGTTTTCCTGTATTTCCTTCCACCACCCTGGGCACGCAGAGCCTTTTGTTGTTGCTTTCATAAATTCATTAACTCCAATTTAAAGCTTTAGCTTCTCCCCTTTTGTATTTATACTTCAGGATTCTTTCGGAATCTCACTTCTACGAGGGTTAGAAAACTATATCCCATCTCCAGCATAGGAATTTGCAAATAATTCACATCTCTCTCCCTCTTAAGTAACACGTAATAGTAAAGAACCCCAGAACAAAGCAAGTGCAATAATCTACAGTACAGTCAAACTCAAGGAGCTCATTAGCTGTTACTTACGGAGGCGTCACTCCTTTTGGGAGGCCTAATGCGTTGACAGAAATGGGTGGTGGCTGGGATGGCAGCATTGAGCTGAGAAAAGCTGCAGGAGACTGGCCGGAATTAGGAAGTCTGGGAGTTGGAGACAGGCTATGGGAAGGTGAGGAAAGCGAAGGAAGAGGAGGAGGTGGAGGAGGTGGAAGTGGAAAGGAATCACATGCGGGATATGCCGCAGTTGGACTAAAGACAGGTGGAGGTGGGGGTGGAGGAGATGGAGAAGAAGGAGACCAGGAGTACTCCCCTTCTGGAGCAAACTGCTGAGAGAAAGGGGGAACAGGCACTCTCCCAAACTGTTTCTGAGAAGCAGTTGGAGACATTGGAGAAGGAAGGCTGGATGTAGATGATCCCGAAGACGGAGTCACGTAACCTGAAGCAGGGTTGATGTTCTGAGCAGCAATGAATTGCTTAGGCCGAGCATAGTTGAAGGAGCTGGAAGACTGCATAGTTGGGGAAGTATGGGAGTTAAGAATACTCATTGGCACAGGGGAAGTGACAGATTGGCTGGACTCAAGCTCCTGGAAAGAGGGGGGAGGAGGAAAGGAAGGAGAAGAGGGAGGGTGCTGATGATGATCAAGTTGCTGTTGGTGACGATACCACTGGCCACTTTCTTGCTCCAGACGAATTTGGTTCTGCAGCTGCTGTATTTTTATAGGGTCCCTGTAGGAAGGAAAAATAGACAAAAAGACGATCAGACATGCATGCTGGTTGAGTGGGAACTAAAAAGTCCACTGAGCTACGGCCTAGGAAAATCAGAAGGCAAGGAAAGTTGAAAGCTTTAGCTTATCTTGAATAGCCCTATTTCATCAGAGATAAAACAGTGCTACGAAAGTCTAATTTTTGAGCCCAAGAAGCAGGAAAAAAGAATATGGATAATAGAAGTTAACAATCCTTCAATTCTTAAAAAAGGTAAATTATGAGAAAATTTGAAGACATGTAGGGTATTTTAAAGGAGCAATCCCGGTAATATATGTAATGATAAAAATGCTGAATTTATTAACAAGGTCTCTTAATTTCTTGCCTATTTCATTCAATGGCCCTGCTTCAATAATAAGCCACAGACATTTAATCAGTAACAACTTTCAGTCCCAATTTCTGCTGTAGCCTCTGTGGGCTGATCATATAGACCTAATTACTGCCACACTTTTATGAGGTACTTGGAGACAATGGACCAGTTTCTGTGTTAGAACCATCCATGTGTCTGACTTCCAAGAAACATTTGTAACTTAAGGAAACGGTGAACTGAGCTTCTTTATGTCTTTAGCCCCACTTTTTCTCCCAGGCTTTATCCTTAACTGTAGGCGCTGAGACACATCTTAATAGATTATGAACACAGTTCTAAGGAAATGCTAATTGCAGCACGATCAGCTCAAACAGAAATGAGAATTTCATTCAGAAATGCAGACATTCACTAGCAGAACAATAAAGACTAAAAAATGCATGTGCAGGACCACTCAAAACTGTTTAATTTAATTTAAATAAAACCTCCACAACAAAAAACAACAAAATGTTCCGCAGTAAAGCAAACCAGGCCATGCACTGGGCTTTTTTTTGTCCACAATACAGTTATTCGAATGACATTGAGATAAAAATTAACTGTGTGGTCTCATGTTAAAACACATCAGACTGACTTGCTTAAAAATTGTCATGTTCCAGCTGGAAATCATAACTTTATCTTGATACTCCAGATGTCTACAAATTTTCATCATATGCACATATACCTTTCCTGTATGTTTAATATGTAAATACTTTGTTATATACAAGTGTGTCATTGTTTATATATAACCTAGGTCATTCAAGCTGAAATTTTAGAAGCCGTCTACTTAATGCATGGCATATGAATGTATGATTCTAGCACAACAATATACTTTTGTTGGTAGCAACAGAATTAGAAATGGCACTATCATCATATTTTCCACTCTAAGATTAATTTTGATATTCTAACCATCCACATTTCCCAGAAAATGTTTTCTGACAATAATTCTGTTTATGGTCTTAAGCCAAAGTAGATTGTTTAGATAAGAAAAAGGGGAACAAGCTTGTTTAGTAGAGAAAACTGAGAAATCAGTTATTTACATTTTCCAGTTGCTTTGTTCAATTTTGTCATAAAGACGGTTCAATTCTAGCAACATCAGTCATCTCATCAACAGTATATATTTCAGTACTTAAAAGGAGATTGCATTTTCCTTTTTAACTAAATCAGCAACACAAACACTGGAAGCTTCTAGTTTTATGAGTCATTTTTTGATGTTGATTAATAGAGACTCTAAATTCCTACCAAGTTCAACTTTTCACTCCATAGGATGCAGGCTGATCCTCATTCTTTGACTTCCGCGAAATTACCTAAGTTATCTTTCCCTAAATGGGTCTTTTATTTTAGTTCCCATCATTATTTGACTTTCTTGACTGCTGACAGAAATACTTCTTGTCACCTCTGATTGGAAAGAGAAAGCTCTGTAAGATTACTACTTTCAGCTCATTCTGGATCTTTGGTCTGACTATTTGCAGACCTACTGTCCAATCCTTCTGAAATTATTTTAAATAATACTTACTTTCTTTTCAGTCATAATCACTCCCAATATTTTTTTTTGTTTATTACTGAAATGCTAAGGTTTGCAAAAAATGAGGGAAATGTACGATTGTAGGTGGTGTGTTGAATATACAAGAAACTTAGCAGTCTCCAACACTCCTATGTTTACCCAAAATTTGCTGAAAGCAATTCTGAGTGTCTTGTCTTGGGACTTTTATTTTCATTGCCAAGTCACATGGCGTTGTGGCCAGCCAACAGCATAACACAAATGACCATCTATGGTCCTGTCAATGGTAAGTATACTACTACAGTGCCTGCCATGGAACTGCTGCTGTACCAATTCAGGCAGAAGACCAGATTTCGTGTCTGAAAAGGGTCGGCAGACAAACGTGACATTGCTCTGCTTCACATTAAGCTTGACTTGAGGCTAAAGGAATATACATGCCTGTAAGTCAGGGTTTATTAAATCAGGACAGCACTAATTCCATTTGCAAAGCCTTTGATCAGCTTAGGGTCTAGACAAAGCAAGTCGATGTCTGCTTGAAAAATAATATGCAGACATAATCATTATCACATCAGACCATGTAGCAAAAGTCATAAAGGCCTTCTTAGAGCAGATTTTCATTCCAGTGGTATACATGCATGATTCTTGTCTGCAGTGGAATGTTCTGTACCTCATAGTTATTCTTTTAAAAGCAGATGCTGTCCTACACTTACTAATTTCATAAGCAGATGTCATCTTGAGGGATGTGTTATTATAAAGAAGAAGAAAAAAAAAATCAATTCATAAGTATTCCTTTGCAATGACAGATAGTGGTGGAAGCTCTACATACATAAGTCACTGAAAGATAACACTGCTCTGCCACATATGCAGACAGCCCAGCAGTCAAAACTATGCAAGTGAATTGGTCTGTTATGTTGCCCTCATCAGCAGGAAAACAAAGGCAGCAATTTAAAAAAAACTTTAGTTTTTTGGATGAGATTACAGGAAAAAATAATTTAATTGTAATTACATCCTCTTTCCAGTTTGCTAAAATATGTTTTGCAACCCCAGTGTTTTAAAGGGTACACACGCTTTCAGGGAATACATAAAGCTTGTTTAAACAGTAGAGAATAAAAATTATTTTATCATGCACAGTATTTGACTTTGCCAAATAACCAAGTATAACAAGGCAAGAATGAACAGTTAAAACTAAATTTTTAGTAAAATTCAGTCAGTGAATCGGTCATTAAAAAAAATCATAACTGGAGTAATATGAATATTGAGAAATCTCATCAATTTGCTGAAAAGCAGGCCTAATAGTACATAAATATTTTCAAAAGGTATGGTTCAGTAATGCAAAAAGTAAAGCAGTAATATTCTAATTGATGCAGACACTAATTGTAACAGAGGGAAAAATCAGTATTTATGCAGTTTCTATTTACTGTTCAAATACATACAGATTTATTGTCTACAATACTTAACATATTTTCTCATCAACTATTATAGCAGGAGGGTACAGACTTCACCTTCACTTATAAATTTGTCTCTGTTTACCACTTTTCTACGTATTTCTAACTGTGGAAAGAGATGGGATAATGAGAAGAAGGAGGGGAAATAAATTTAAGTTTGTTCAGCAGGTAAGAATGCCGATCTGTTTGCATCACCAGCATCCAGTGCCAGAGGACATGATATAGAATGGAAGTTACTCCTGGAGCGCTGTTTATGCGTCACAATGTAAGTCTTCCTCTTCTTTATAATATTAGATATTGAATAGCTACAATAATTTCTGGATATTTCTATGCTGTCTATTTAGGCATTTCTTGATTTAATGTACAGGTGAACAATAAGATGCAATATTACACATTCCCAAGTATTTCTACAGTGTTGCTTTCCTCTCTGTCCTAAGAACAACCAAGTGAAGAAAGATAAGGCCACTAAACCTTTTCTAAATTAATTTATTGGCTTACTTCATGAAATGAAGCTAAATGAAGTTGCATGATAGTCAGAAACATCTGAAAACAGATGCTCAAAGTGAAAACTATAAACATTAGGATTCATGGTGGGCAGCTAAATATTACTATATTTTTACATGCAAAACAATCTCGTATGAGAAAATAGTGGACAGAGGTGATTAGAATCTTCTCTAAGGATGCCAGTACATATGGCATGTATTAATAGTTACTCAAGCATTCATGTTCTGAGGCATGCACTTGGTTTAGATTCTAATAGGCTATTTTATCCTTTATCCCATTTTAATAATGTTTTTTATTCCTGATACCTTCTTTGTATTATATTGTTTTGAAAATTAATAGAGTAGTCCTCGACGTTGAGACTAGCCTGGTAACAGCCATCATCACCAGGTTCCATCAGGTATTGTAACTCCAAGCCTAGGCCAAGCCCAGAAGCAAGTGCTATGGAGGCGGGGAGACAGGGAGATGGTTTTACATCTCTGAAAGTCTCAAAAGGAACTGGCTGCTGGAATGCAGAGTACATTACAGCTTATAGCATCTTCAGAGATGCAATCTCTATGAGGCTCATTCATGAGTTCCCAATATTAGAATATGTAAGTTTATTTTTATCTTACATCTCTGGGTTCATAAAGAGCACAAAAATTCCATTTGGAGGAACAATTATAGGGGTTTCTCCAAAGACGGAGGGGATGCCGTACAAGCCTTGAGAGGAATCAGTCATAACACAAAATGAACCCTACTCAGGTACTGCCTACCACAAAGTGTGGTGACAGTCAAATTTATTTAGTTTTTTACAACACAATACACACAGTAGATAGAAATAAACTACCACAGAGAAATAATTAAGTACACTTTTATGTTATAACCATTTACATTTCCTGATTTTCGCTCTCCTTTGCCCTCCCTCACGATCTCAACAAAAAAAAAAGGAGCAAATGGAAAGCAGATAAGGAAAAGCAATTTTTGTTTAAAAGGAAGAATTCTATGTATCTCATGTATGGAAGAATAATGAGCATACTTCAGCCTCAAGTCATTCCCCAGTGAAAGCAGACTGGCCCCTTCACAATCCTTCCAGTAAGCTGCCCTTCGAGAAACAGACAGTGCAGTTTTACAGAAATATACTAAAAAAGACCTCTGAAATGAAAGCATAGGAATATTTTGAATGAAAATAACAAGAATTAATCACAATTAAGCTTGAGCTAGTTTTCTAAATTAAGAATTGAAATCAACGCCCCAAAACCTCTGTATTTGTATCGTGGGTAACAACTACTCATCTCTATTAAATCTACCTTCCAATGAAGGCCTACCTTTTAACTCTATCCTAATGTTTCAGAATCATGTCAGAGCACTACAAAAAAGGAAAGAATCACCATGATACTGTCTTAAAAGGCAAGGGCTCTTCTCAGGTAGTGCTAACCTCCATGTCAGTAAATAACTACGCTTAGATATATTTTATATGTATATATTGACATCTATATTTAGATAGTTATACAATGGGTGGAGTGTTTTTCCATTATAATTTATTAATTTATTAAAGTTGGAATGTAATAAAATTCAGCTATACCTCTCTAGCTCCTTGGCACCCCAACTGGATTACTGGTAGTCAAAGAAGGAATGGAGAATTGGAAGTGCTATGGGCCAATGTGGTTCCCTCGCCAGGTAAGATTCCCAGTGCTTCTACATCTGTGGCTTTTCAGTAGCTGGCATGGCAAGTGCTAGGTAGCTGTTAAACTAGCTCTGAAACATACTTTAATTTGCTTTCTACAACCACCACACCTCTACTGTACTAGTATAAATGACACTGTTTTCTAAACTTCTGACAGTTATTATTTCAGAGACTGAAATGCATATATTAACTCACACAAAATTTGACAACAGTCACTGATATCTGGGACTGTGCTCTGACAAAATTCCTGATGTTATTAAAGGCTTTCCACTAGATTTATTAAGAGTAAAGAGTCGTTAAAAATCAAACCAACATAAACTAGCAGTGGATGAATTAACAGTTGCACTGAAAATAAATAGTTAGAATACAAAAGCAATTCCAACTCAACTGTGTCCACTGAAGGAATATTTACTGATTTTTAGAAATGTTAAAAATACACATGTACGACAAGGCACAAAAGCGAAGTAAAGGAAGAAGAGATACTCCTTTCTATAGAAACTGTGAAGTATCCAACACACAGACAACCTTCAGCCTTCATATGTATTTATATGAATACATTTTGCCCAAGCATTGAGCTTCCTGTTGTTGAACACTGTGAGAAACAAATGTGAACTGTTTTAAATCCTGCAAGGGTCCACAGTTATGCAAGACTGGAATTATTGGTTAAAAGAAAGACATACAAATCAGCACCAGTTTTGATTCTACCCTGCAAACAATCAGATTTTTTTTTTACCTATACTAATAGATTTCAGGGAGGTTGCAGGGCTGTCATCATAATTTAATCCTTACGTGGAACAGCTAGAGAGTTCTAACTAGGAATCACCTCCACCAGCTGAAACCTTTAAATATTTTCATTACTCATTCTTCAAAGCTTAACAATTTGAAAAATGGAGATTTGTAAAAAATAATATTTTCCATATTTCACGTTAATATAGATGAGTGTTTACAATTAATTTCACTGTAACTTAACACACTCTCGGGAAAATCAGTATGGTGCAAGAGTTAACACAGGTACCAAGTACACTATGAAACTAAGCTTGACTTTTCATTTGATAAACTTCATACCCATAGAAGATAAATGTAAACGATCTGCATTATACTTGCATTGTTTGTGAACTCTCTTGTAAGGAAATTCTGCTGTTATTTGGCCATTAAAACCTTTTCTGCCTATCCTAAATAGTGGTAGTTGTAGCTGTGCACATTTTCTACTATTGTTTATCTGTCAAACATATCAAGGTAATTTCTGCACTAAGGAAACCTACAGTAGTGATAGTGCCAGTGTTCAGCAAACATAAGCAATTATTTCAGAGACAGGAACCATTTTTCATCTCTCTATACCACTGCAGGCACATTTTTGAAAACATGTAACAGCGAGATAACACGTTCAGTCTGAGTACAGAAAGAGAGGAAATTGTGCCTTTATGCATATTCATTGTTCCCAAAATGTCATAAAGAAACAATACAGATTTAGCAAAAAGACTAAACTTCCATCTCTTTGGTAGAGTTAGATCATAAGAATTAGTCTGGCAGTCAAAAATCTGTCTGGTTTGGTAATTCAATAGTGTTACATAACTAGCACACGCAGATAACTAGTTTTACCAATAAAGGAAGCAAAAAGTGTTATAAGAGGTAGACTGTAATGAGGCATTAACAGTGATAGAACTTCCAATTTACAGCTGAATAGGCTGAAGTGTAGGAAATTGTGACTTGGAATGCAGGAATGAACTGGCCTGTAAATAAACAAACAGGTCTTCTGCCTCTGATTATGCTACAGCCATTTGGGAGGTTATATTCTGTGCTGATTGGTATATATTGAAAGAAAGTATGGGGGGAAAATTTTATATATATATATATATATATAAAAAAATTGATATATGTATATCAAAGTTTCAAAGTTTGAAAAACTCTAATAGCCTAAGCCTAAAAGTGAACAGAAGAAAAGATGGACTCCCACACCTCTTCTTCTAGATGTAGTATGAGATATTTTCTCAGTGCTGGCACTGGAACAGCCCACACACAGCTGTCTTCACTTTTTAAAAAAAATATTTTAAATTTAATATATTTGATTAACAAGATGCTTTACAAATCATCACATTTAATTTACCACCAGCCACCAAAGTTAAGAGATTCACATAATTTTATGCCAACCCCATTAGGAGCTACAATGGGCTTAAAACTGGACCTCCAAGCTTTTAATATTAATATTTCAGTATCTGTCAAGTGTCTTTCCTTGGGTTATACACAAAGACAACTTCTTCATACTACTGTAATAGATACTTTCCAAAGGAAGAATGACCATATTAAAAAAAAAAAAAAAAGAGTAGCCACAGGATGCTCCAACATTAAAGATAGCACACAGATGATAGTGTGTTTTTAGGAAAGTTCAAATTTTAACTTTGCCTTAAAACAACTTAAAGAACTTAAGGTAGTTTTAGAACCTAAATTCTAGGTCCTTTTACCCATCACTCTGTATTCAGGAACAGTTCTGATATTTCAGCAGGTCACTGCCTCGTAGATATTACCAGCTGACACATTAATAGTCTATTTTACTGAAACCCACACTGAAGAGATTGTATTCTTAAAATACCACATGAAAAGAAACCACTGGAAAAGAAATCAATGCATAGAACCTGATATTTATATGAAGTAAATATACACATCTGAGATTCTCCCACTACAACCATACGAGTTACCATCTGAGTACCATGAAGTTTTAGTACTATAACATCTTCCTGAAGTCCTTCTATATACACAAAAATAACGTTATTGACAAATACACTAACTTTTATGGAAGTAGGAAAAGCAATATGAAGTAACAGCAACTGCTAAAGACAGTAATAATCTTTCAGCCTGGTTCTCAAGAGCACTGGAAAGCGAAGATAACACTACAGCATTACTCATATTTTGTGAAATGTATTTAACCAATATAATTCTAACACAATTATATCTTATGCTGAATCCAGTGCAGGACGTTATATATATATAACGCAATCTAGGTTGGAAATCTCAATGAAAGTTATGGCAGTTAAAGAAAGATACTTAAAAGGACAAATAACTGTGTAGCCATTCTGCACACTGTAAACTTTCCAAGGTATCCAAAGTTAATGCTGTATTACGGATTGATATCACAGTCATTTGTAGCTCTATTGGAAGAGTTTTTCCTCCCAGATGCCCTCTTAGGCAGCCTTTTAAAAGCACTAGTGAAGCCTATCTCATGCACTAATTGAGGAAACAACAGCCTTTCACTGCTTCCCTGCAGTTGTTCTCTGGCACCTGAAACAGAGAACAAATAACAACCTCCTCCACATAGCTGCTTGGTTCCAGCTGCAGTCAAGAATTTGTTCAGGCACGGACAAACACCTTCAACTTTCTTCCTCCAACAGGCTGGTTGATTGACAACACTTTGCTGCAAAGAAACTGAATATAAAAAATAGCTTAAGTGTGATCAGTGTTTGCACGTGTTGCAGCACTGCACATAAATATTTCTGCAAAGAGCTGGCATATGCTCAATCTATTCACGTTCAGCAGACTTTGCGATCTATACTTGTCACAGAGAAAGATCAAAACTCCAACACGGCCCAGCAAAACAGCAGCAACAGAACATTTTAGAGAAATGAAAACACTTCACATTGTGGCAGATGCACTTTATGCCAGTATTGCATTTAGAAGATCGAAAAGAACTCTCTGTAGACTTGGCTAGAACAGTAGACAGTTTTATCTGCTCATGTAGTCTGGTAACATCTTTTGGTGTACTGCATTTTTTTTTCTATCAGCAACTTGCATCGATGTCAGTGACACCTGCTTGATGAAAACGTCTGTGACCTATTTTGTATCAGGAGCAATCTTTTAAGATGTGGGTCTCCATTCATCTTTCTGGACTAATAAAATAGAGTTTATTGGGACTGTCATTTCTTATCTACCCAAATGTACTTTGGAAGTGTGAGTTGTGGGAGTTACTTTTTTTGTTTTTAAAAGGCATCTTCCCCAAATTGTAAGAGACCAAAAAACTGTACTCAAAATATTGCTAAAGCACCCTTAGATATACAGAGCTACTGCTTATTACAACTGCTGGATGCACATTATTATAATAAATGTGACAGGCAAATCCTAATGACTAAGTAGATTTGCAGCCATACTCCATGGCTGAATTCTGCATCTCACTGTAATTTCTCCATTCCTTGTTATAAAACAAAAAAATTAATACCTATCAACAGAATTACTGAGCAACAGCAAAATTCACCCACAGTACACAGACATCACTGCAGTCAAAACATACTTTTAAATATTCAGAATATATTCTGCTCCTGAACAGACTAAACAGACCAGAACTTATCACCTTCCCTATTATCACAAAAAGAAACAAGAAATGTGTGAAATTACACACATTTGGACACAGACGCTCAACTTAAATTAACGTCTTCCACTGGCAATACATAATTTTAAGTAGTATTTCTCCAGTAAATAGATGAAGTGATTTTAAAGTAAGAATGTAACCTTCTTTTAACTGCTAGCTAACTACACAGTGCATTGTTCTGGAAAGCTTAAATGAAATACCTTATATATAAATGACAGAGCAAATAATGGCTTTTATACTTTTGAGCGAAAATACATTCCACAAAGATGATTCACTCAAGTACTATTTATTTGTTAATCTAGCAAATAACTTTGAGTATGGAAGACTCATATAGTAAGGATTTCTTCCCTGAATTAAGCTGTGCCTTAAGTGATGTATAATGACGTAAAAAAGGAGGACTCATATAGGTAAACTGTGTAATGATAAACACTTGTATTGGCCAGTGATTCTGAATAGGTCATCCCTTCTCTGAAGTGCTTTTTCATCTTGCTCAGATCTCAATGAAAGGAGTCAGCCCTCTTACCCACAGAAAACAAGAGAAAAAAAAGTTTCACTTTTCCCAAACAAAATAATATCCAACATGATGACTGGCCAAAAAAAATAAACCACATAGACTGGCACTTCTCCTCAGAGGACAGTAAAGACACATCTGCATTTGTGCTTTAGCTTGGATCAGAAATGTGTTTTTGAAGCAAATCTCCAACTGTCCCCATTTGATTTTTCTCCAGTTCACATCCTGGATAAGCCTCTCAAGAACATGGAATTATTTCCTGTCAGGTGAAATGAATGTAACAAACTCCAGCCACTAACGGGCTTTAGTCTACGGGAGCAAACTAGAGCTAGTCCAAAGTGGAAAAACAAACCCCTAAGCTAAGTGACTCTAAAATGTATAGTGTAGATAGCATGCTCTCAACATGTTTTTCGCTCTGCAGAGCCACTCTTGTTTCTGTGTACCACTTGCTAGTGTAGGCCATGCATACAGAATAGATGCATAAACTAGCATGAGGTGTCTAGCTAAACCATGCAATCTAGAAGGCATTTAAAAATGTGTATACAATAAGAGATTCTGGCTTTATATTTTGTGTAAGTCTCCACTTCTGGGAAGTTAAACATATATCTTGCTAAACAAATATGCTGAAAATCAGTATCTTTATTTAATTTATAAGGTTTCTTGAAATATTTTTAAAGCGTACAGCATATTCATATATAACATATTATTATAAAAACAGGGGAATCATGCATATTATTTAACATTTACATTCAGAGACAATGTATTGACTCATCCTAGACAGCAATTTTACTATTTTGTATTTTGTAGTAAAAAATTTTACTATTTGATTGTCTGCAGCTGACCTCCAGAACTCAAATAATCCTGCTCCTTCCTTCTGCCCACAGTAAAAACCTTCCAGACAAAACAAACAAGCCTTTTGTCTCTAGTTTGATCACAGGATAGTTGTTAGTTACAAAGAAAAATGTATTTCTCAAGCTCTAAACCCATTCTTCTGACTATTATGAAGAAAGATTCTCCCTTAATGGACTCATTATTTTGATGACTTCTGCACCTCCTTAGACTGGAACTGATCACTCTGAGAAAGAGCACTGGCCTAGAAACAGCACTTGTCTGATGGTCTCAAGTTCTGTTTTCCAATGTGTTTACTAAGGTTCGATTTAGGGTTCAGTGCTGGATCCAGTCTTGTTCAATACCTCTATTAATGATCTGGATGAAGGGATCGAGTGCACCCTTAGCAAGTTTGCAGATGACACCAAGCTGGGTGGCAGTGTTGATCTGCTTGAAGGAAGGGAGGCATTGCAAAGAGATCTGGACAGGCTGGATCAATGGGCTGAGACCAATGGGATGAGGTTCAACAAGACCAAATGCAGAGTCTTACACTTGGGACACAACAACCCTATGCAGTGTTACAGGCTTGGGGAAGAATGGCTGGAGAGCTGCCTGGAGGAGTGCTGGTTGACAGCCAGCTGAATACGAGCCAATAGTGTGCTCAGGTGGCCAAGAGGGCCAATGACATCTTGGCCTGTATCAGAAACAGTGTAGCCAGCAGGATCAGTGAGGCGATTGTACCCTGAGTCGTCATCCCTGGAGGTGCTTAAGAGACAGGTAGACAAGTTTCTTAGGGGCATGGTTTAGTAAGGGGACAGATACAGTTGGACTTGATGATCTCAGAGGTCTTTCCAAACCAGATAATTCTATGATTCTAGTTTAAAATGAACATTCTAGAATGGTTGACAAGAAAAGTGGCTTATCTATTCCTTCAACGAAAGGCAATTTAGTTTATCCTGATCAACAGCATTTTACATTCTGTCCTTCCTGAAAAAAGCTTTTACATTGAATAGTTAGTAGTGTAATGTGTTAACTGTGCACAATGTATTTCCTTAACATAACTAGACTACTTAGATTACATTTGGAAACTACTGGTAAATTATTGCTAGTTAAACTGAAATAATAAAAAATAATCCATGCTTTATTTCCATTCTCTTTTTTTTTTTTTTTGTGCTAATAAGATGTAAAAGTAGCAGTACACCTCTTTCACACTGAAGTCAACACTACATATGTGCTCAACCTTCTGTATCACAACAGCCTGGACTCCAAGCTATCGTTTACTCACAAGAAAAATCTTATTTGACTGTGGTTTAATAAACAATTGACAGCTCCATATCAAAAATGTAATTCTGGACTTGTAGGTTACTTCAGAGACAAGAGGAATTTTGACAATACCAAAATTGTTGCTTTCTCATCTGTCTTTCTGCCTCTTCTCTAAGGTTATCACCACCTCTTCACTACTCCTTGTGAGCTCCAGAAGTGGTACCTAGGGTGTATGATAGTAAGACAAGAGATTTCACGTTCTACCTCACTTCATATGTGAGGTTCTCTAGAAAAGCATGCTTCACTCCAGAAAACACTGGCTTCATGCCCTTGTCTTCTACAGTTTTTTTTTCTCTGAACTAAAAGATTATATTTAAGCTGTTAGAACTGGCATGACCCTTATGTCTCTGGGCCAGTTTACTAAAGCTGCTTGGTAGTCACAAATGCAATGTACACAGTACCTTCATTCTGTTTCTCATTTGAGGCATCCCTCTGTTTCCCTTTCAGGGAGAAACCTCAAACACAGTACTGAGGGGAAGTGTTGCACAGTAACAAAATAGCTTGGATTATTTGAGGTCAGCTAATTTCTTAATCAATTCAGACAAAAACAATGATTTTTTTTTTTAAGACCAAGGAATGATTATATGGAAAGTCAAAAAGCTAGAGACGTTAGGCAGCATTTTAAAATACTGTAGTTTACATCACAGAGGGCAAGATAAGGCAAAGACATTTAAGTTCTCCAACTAATTGTGCCATATATCAAATAAATTTGCCACCTAGACTTCCAGAAAGGCTATGCTGCTTGTTTTTTTTTTTTTGCAGGAAAATAAGTTTGTTCCCTAACAGTCATCCTCTTTTGCATACCAAGACCGTAATGAGCCCATGCACTTAAGACTTACTACATTAATTATACTCTCACACCCTGAAGGCACTGTTGTCTGAAGCTGTCCAGTTTTCAGTCACTTCTTAAACCTTCAGAGACTGCAGCTTTCCAAATGGATTTCGAGACTTCAATATTAAAGTTACTTAAGTAATAACTAATCCACAAAGCCTTGGTTTCAGATATGGGGAAATAAACTTTGCTAAGGAAGAACTGATAGCACATAATTCTTGCTGTACACTGTCCAGGCAATACTTCACAGATTAGTTATGTCTGATCTTCTGCGTTAGGGAGAACTTTTGTCCTCAAGAGCCTAATACTAAAAATGACATTGCATGATCCAAGGTTTTTTGTTTTGTTTAAATTTGTCTTGTTTAAAATCTGATATTTGAAATTAAGAGGAATCTGTAAGGCAAATGGCCCAATTTGATTAACATTCTTCATAATTGCAGGAAATGTTTTTTGACCCTCAGTTGACTCAAAATTTTTTCTCATGATTTTTTTAGCAGCATAATCTACTTCCCTAATGAATCATTCAGAATGAGTAAGAAAAGATCTGCATACTTGGAAATAGCAACAGAATCTTGCAATAATTTTGAAATCATCTATATATTCAATAGCTTTATATTTTCAAAACAAGCTCCAGATGTGCAAAACAACTACTCTTGATTGCGATAGGCCTAAAAGATCATTTGCCTTTTTCTTCTGGCCTTGTAGCCCTTCAGTTTGCTGTCATGTTGTTCTAATTCTTCTAGCTGAAAGGAGACACATTGGGAAACTTTCTCATCATCTTGTCTTTGGCATCTCACTTACACAAGTAGCAGCACAGCCTGCTAGAGCTAGTGAAGCCTCCAGAGTGCAGTTCAGAGTGTGTAAATTAAATGCTAAATGTCGGAATGCATCAAGACCCTCTTAAAGAATCATGTTTTGAAGTTATTCCCATAAAGCATAGGCTTCAAAATGAAGACACGCAACTCAGATTTGCGCAGAAAACACCTAAAATGTCCAACACATCCTCAGTAATGCAGATAAATAACACTATTTAAAATTCTTTCCCCCGCTCACAACTTAGTTGTTTGTGAGTCAACTGCAGATCATTATTGCAGTCACACTGGCCTTAACAATTAATTTAAAAGTACCTTTTTTATATATGCATTATGTAGTTATAGTTAACTAGTAAGACAGTTCTTATTTCTCAGCAGCTAACAAATGTACTCAGCTACTCTTGACGGGGAATGTTCCCTTAAGTGGACTTTAGTATCAGGGAGGATCCATAGTTCCAACATTACCACACCCAGCCAGGGTCACCATGTAGGAGAGAAATTAATAGAAGAGGTCAAACTGTTCAACAGCATTATGAAGTTGCATTGTTAGAGTCAGGAAGAAATCTTGTGATCATTTATCAACACCATCAGCTGTAGAACAAAGAGCTGAACATAAATCAGCACAAAAACGTTATTCATTAAAAAGGGGACTCATTTAAAAAGGAGTCTGAAAGGAAAGTCAGAGAAGGTAATCAACAGAACAAATGCCAGACTGATTTTGAACATCACAAAAAAGCACAGTATCACACTGTATCCCACATGAAGATGAATGCAAATATTTTAGACCAGAAGAACAAATCGGAACATGTATGGCAGGAATTATTTTAGTCATATAGGTTAAATGTGAGGACATCTGCATTGCTAAGACTAAAAAGACTCAGATCAATGTAAATAACTTCCTTGTATTTCATGTTCTTTAAACAATCAGCAAAAGATTTCAATTAAAATGTTAAACAATGCTTTTCAGCACAGAAATACATGTTACAATTATACATGCTAAAAGATACCCTTGAGTCTTTCTATGCACCAGGAGCAAATCTGGTATTTACTTTTCCCAAGTTCAACCTGTTTTATTTCAATAAGATGCCCCCAAATCTTTTTATAATCATTTCCATTGCATATAAACATAATCTCCTGGTATTGGTAAATTAGCTTGGCTAAATATAGCAGGGAGCACTCATGTTTTATGGGGCATTTTCTTTGGTATGCAGCTAACATAAATAAAATGAGCAGAGAAGCTGGCAGTGTTCCATTGACATTACATCACTCTTCCTTAATAGGAAGCTGCTCTGCAACTTAACATCTTGTTTTAAACACTCAGAAGTGTCCACAAAGTCTTCAGTGAGGATCATCATATAAGGCCAGTAGTTAGCTGCAAAGGACTGGAACACAGAGCTGGAGCTCCAGGTACAACACTGAAAAGAGAACCTCTAACGAAAATGATCTTTAAATGAGAATCATAGAATCACAGAATCATACAATGTCCTGAGTTGGAAGGGACCCACAAGGATCATAGAGTCCAATTCCTGCCCCTGCATAAGACAACCCCAACCTTCACACTATATTTCTGAAGGCACTGTCCAAATCCTTCTGGAATATTGTCAGGTTTGGCATCATGACTGCTTCCCTGGGGAGCCTGTTCTGGCGCTCCACCATCCTCTGGGTGAAAAGCCTTTTCCTAACATCCAACCTAAACCTCCCTGGCACATCTTCCTGCCATTCTCTTGAGTTCTATCATTGGTCACCAGACAGAAGAGATCGGTGCCTGCTCCTCCTCCCTCCCTTGCGAGGGAGCAGTAAGCAGCTATGAGTCTCCTCCAGACTCAACAGACCAAGCCACTTTAGCTGCTCTTCATACGACTTCTCCTCTAAAGCCTTCACCAGCTTGTGGCCTCCTCTGGACACTCTCCAGTAGCTTGAGTGGGACAATCACCTTCCTCGACCAGATGGCAATGCTGTGCTTGATGCACTCCAGGACACAGTTGCCCTCTTGGCTGCCAGGGCACACTGCTGGCTCACATTCAACTTGCTGTTGACCAGAACCCCCCAGGTCCCTCTTCTCAGGGCTGCTCTCCAGCCTCTCGCTCCCCAGTCTATGTATGTATCCAGAGTTGCTGTGTCCCAGGTGCAGAACCCACCACTTGCCCTTGCTAAACTTCATGTGGTTGGTGACTGCCCAGCTCTCCAATTTGTCCATATTCCTCTGCAGGGCCTCTTTGCCCTCAAGAGGGTCAACAGCTCCCCCAGTTTCATGTTGCCTGCATATTTAGTTATTGTTAAATTATTAAATTGTCACCAACTGCAGAGCAAGAGCATCGCGTAAACTCTAACAAAAGATCTGGGCAAGGTGTACATAATTCCAATAAAAGACATGGGACGATTTCCTAATTCCTATGGCTTTACTTCAGTAGATTCCAGATTTTCTCTAGGCTTCTCTTTTTAACTTGCCACTTTCTAAGGTTTCTAATCCACTGGTCCAAAGCAGGACAGAAACAAGCATCTGTCCGCTGCTTAGTCTTTGTAAACCTGAAAGAAACAAGCCCTCTATTTTACAGTATCATCAGTACTATCCCTCATCTCTAGTATAACATTGTTTTGAAGAAATTAATTACCATAAAATATTATATGATATTCATTTATTAAGAGCCAGGTGTTGCGACCCATATATATGTTGAGCTTTTCACTACAAACAATAGGACTCCTTGATTGTACACAATAAAATTAAAGCAGTTGAGCAAAACCCAATGAATGCAAGTTTTTTATGAGAAAAAGATAGCCTTGCAATCACATTTTTGCATCTGTTACTGAGATTGCTTTTCATTGCTCAGTATGATACAAACAATAAAGTCTAGCAATAAACATCATAAATGAAGTATAAAAGTGCCCAGAGAACTTCCTGCTCCTGCTGTAATTAATGTAAACAAATTCCAGTTATTGTATTTCTAATGCACAATTGCTGCACAATAATTCAACTCCTGCTTTAAGCCTGCATGCCGTATTTGCTGCCATGGAATTTTATTAAGAGCATAATTTACTTCGGCACTGTCACAAACACGCAAACACGAAAATGTATTTAACGCAGTACAAAAAGTCAGCATAGGTCATTTTGTCCTCTGCTTTTTCCAAAAAAGCTTAAGAGGAGTTCACCAAGTGGCTCCTTCTGCTTTTAGTTGCAGCTGTACAACATACAGTCTTTGTAAATTTAAAGTAAATGTTCCATGTTTACATCAGAGACTCTCAGGAAACAAAATGCTAAGTAAAGGTATGCAGCAAATAAATGGAAGATGGAATACACTGACATCACTGTGAATGCTCTCAATTAAGGAATTATGCAGTCTTACGATACTGTATATTTTCTGTCCTCCTTACTCAGTAAACATGTCCAAATACTTCTGTGAGTCCTTCCCTGTTCTGTCACATCCAGTTGTGATGGCATAACAGTTCAGCACCCTTACAGCAGAAGGAGCAAGTGAGTGAAAAGTTTAAAGTAAACCTAGAATTTGAGTAGATCACTGGACTGGTTTGTTGGTTGGGGGTTTTGTGGCTTTGGGGTGGTTTATTTTGTTGTTTATTTTAAGCTTGGATCTGCTCACTGCTTCAGATCAAAGGGCAGCCACTCAAAGAGTTCTGCAGGTGCAGCTGAAGGGCAGTGCTTGCCCAGGAACAGGACCTGAAAGCTGGCCCTTCTGTGACTCACACGGTCTGTAAAGAAGCCCCTTCCAAGGCAGGGCTTGCAAAGCCATACCTTTAGTCTGTAATTGTGAAGGGTAAGAAAAAACTTCTATATCCACATAATTCTGAATGGCAGTGCCTGAACAAGATCTTTATGTTTTAATTCACTTACATTTTCAATTCAATTGCCCTAATATTAATGAATTATTTAATGAAACTAAAGCCAAAGTTTGGGTTCCCATAGAAAAATGCCAATTTAAACTGATTAGCATGCACAGTGAATAACTGGAGGCAAATTTCACCTAAAAACTGGAACTATCCAGAGATCGTGTATTTGTACAACATTAACACACTCACCAAGTACACACTACAGGCCTTCATTTCACTAATAATGAAGATTTAAGTCTTGATTGTCTGAATCACAGAAGTGTAAATAACAATATTCAATATCCACCTGACAAGTCTCATCTTTATGTACTCTTGTTGATCATTTCATTGGCTTATTACTAAACAATTCAGGTTTTTTCATTCTAAAAGTACATGCAGAATCATTTGCACCAGCCAACACTCATTTTCTAATATACTATTTTAGCAATGATTCCAATTAATGCCTAGGTTTCACAAAGTCAGAGAAAGCAGAGGAATTAAGCCAGGCTCAAACCACAATTTTAAATAATGTGGCAGCTATATTTATCTAACATTAATTAAATCTAAGTTATGACAAAAATTCACCAAAAACTGTTGACTGGACAACACAGTTCCTGCTAAATAAGTTATCATAAGTCTTTGCAAATTTTCAACTATTGTACTGTGTTGCAGTGTCATTTTGGAAACAGAGAAAACATCTGCTAAAATGAGCTGTAATGGAAAAAATTCAACTGCGAGTCTCTCACTCATCTATCCTAGCACTATTATTATGCAAGTTAGCCTACTATATATAGTAGCCACAAGAGGAATAGACATGCCAGTTGGGCAAGTACATGTTGAACTGATCATCTTTGGGGTTCTTTTTTCCACACAAAAAAACAAACTGTAACAGATAACCAAACTGGTGTAAATGAATTCAGAAATTCAAAGTGGCAGCCTGTGTGTTCAGACACCCAGACATTCATTTGAAACTAATGGGAGCAACAATAATTAGTAGCTTTGAACAATCAGACAACTTTTGTACTAACTTAATTGAAACAAATTTGAAAATTTACATTTAAAAAGTCACTCATATAATACAATAATTTAAAAAAAAAATAGTACTTTAGGAGTAATTTTTAAGGTGAATTAAGTATCTCAGTAATTCGCCTTTACTTAAATGGCACAGAAATACTTGGAGATGTGAAGATTTCACACCCAGGTCCCCAGTTAAGTCCAAACAGTAGCGATGGAAATGGAAAACATCTGGTTCGCATTCGGTAGTGTGACTGAAGTGAGTCAATCTCCACTGTCTTCCCAAAAGAGTTATCACAAAATCTAAATATACCACCTTTAGTGTCAATCTTTATTAGCAGATTTAAGCATTGAAAATGCAGGACTTTCTCTTTCACACCTGGAAGATGTCCCTATAGTTAAAGGGATGTGGGAAATTTTTTGTGGATGTTAACTCAGTGTCCCCTTGTCACGCTGGAATCTTTTTAATTAAATATTGAGATCACAGGGAATGCTTATCATGGCATGCAAATCCAGGTAATTTAAATAACAGTGACGAATGACATCATCTGCTTTAAAAACTGGAATAAAAAAAACTTCTTATTAAGGAGTATGGCAGAATTTCTTAGAAGCTGAGGAGAATCTTTTGCTAAATAACAATGGAAAAGACAATAATATGCATCTTGCAAAGATCTACAAATGCTTTTGATAGTTCCAGTTTCAGGTACTACTGACATATTTTGGCATCTTTTGTGGTTCACACTGTCTAAACTCGCTTTCTTCTGCTACTTAATGATTGACTGCCTGAGCTATGGAAAAACTACAAAGATACCAATTCTTTCCATACAGAGAACTGCAGAAAAATGAATGTTAAAATTAAAATATGAATTCTGCCTTTCAAAACTAGCATAAGAATACTGCAAACCAGAATAAATTAAATCCTGAGAAAGCTCACACAATGAAGCCTCAATAGAAACTGTACCACCCTCAGGTGAATAAGATTTTAAAATGTCTAGACATATCGTATAAATCAGAAGATAACTAACTTCACTGGTGTTGAAGGAGATAACTGTGTTTTTAACAACAACTTGTACTAATTCTCTGCAGTAGTTTTAGCCTACAGTACTACAGTTTAGAAATATTGCTTTTCCCTCTGTTTTGGACTAAGAAGCTAGAGGTGAAGGAATTGGGGTGCTGTTCTACAGGCAGAATTATACCAGAATAGATACTACCACAACACGTACTCCAGGTTACTTACATGTACACACTTATTCTGGAACAGAAACAGCCAAATCTAGAGCTAATGAGGTGTAACTCTTGTACTCAGCACTTCCTAGAGACTTACAACTTTGTGTTACTCCCAGCCATAGCTTCACTTGACATAGCCTCAACAAGTGTACAGCACTACCATTTCTATTGTTTATATACTCTCCCATTTTCAGTTCAGTGTGTAAATTCATCAACAGCAGTTAATGTAATGCTAATTTTACTGAGGAACAAAAAAAACAAAGATGCCACAGATAAATCTTAGGAGCTAGGACCTCAATGACAATTTGATTAGAAAGGCAATTATTCAAAAACACTGGACAATATAGACAAGATACACTATTCCGAAAGCATGGTAGTTTAGTTTAAGCACACACCCTTGTCCCTAAAACATGCCAATCTGCACATCAATTTACAAAATTCACGTGACAGGAATCTGCACAATGCAAGCCTTGAAAACATAGAACAAGAGTATTAAGCATAGTCGGCGATTTGCAAGACAATTAATTTAGACCTGAATCTACACATCCAAGAGCATCCAAGGAATACTCTGAAACACTGAACTACTTCTCAGAAAAATTATAGAAATATGTTTTTCATATGTCCTATATCTTCCAAAAAGCCATTTCATCAGCTCTCTACTGCATGCTGCAGTTACTTCCACCAACTATGTAAGTTTAAATTATTCTACAAACTTCACCAGTGGTCAGTGTTTTTACCAAACCCTAAGTTTTCCAAAACAAAGTGCAACTAATTGAAAAACTAATCATATTGGTAGCTTCCTTTCTTTTTAAGTGACTATTGTCCAAGACATTTTCAACTTCATGCAAAACAGTAGTCAGCCTGTAACAAAACTCTTGAGGAATTTGAGGTAATTAAACAGAGGAAGCATTTGAGAATAATCTCAACAAGCAACCACATATATTAAACATTAGTAACTCAGGAAGCTCGGCAGCAGATTTCTGTGATTATTCCTCTGTAACAAAGACCATCAATGATGACAGAGAGACAATTTCCCTAACTCAAAAGCACATTAACTATAATTTAATTACGGCTTTGTGAAGAATTTCATCTCTTAGACAAGCAGCTCCTGTCTTGTATCACTCTCTGTGTAAGGCCCTGGCATTTAAAAAACATTTCCTTTAATTAAAAAGGTACAATTCACATGTTTTACAAACATCTCCCAAATAACCCAGTTTCGCTCCAAACAGTCAATCCTCTATTACTCTGCATAATCAACTTTGCTCTGCCATTACTGGAAATCCTGGCAGGTATACCAAATCTTTTTGGAAAAAGGGAGGATATTTAGTAAAAATATTAGGCATCCTAGAGCTTTGAAGGTTCACATAAATTCATGCAACTCCTGTAAACTTTCATCTATTACACATGAGCTTCCTGCTTAAAAGCATTCAAATTCTATTCTGCTCTGCTCTTTATCAATGAGCATGTTACTTCAAATATTAGCATTGCAAACACTGCCTCTAAATCAGTGCTCTTACAAGAATTCACTCAGTAAACAGGGCCTGTCTTTTGCATTTGTAGGCATTAGTGCTTAAAGCACAAACACTATCTTTTTAATCCAAAAAAGGGCATAAAGCAAGTGCTGTGTTTTAGTTGCAAACTGATAATTAGCCGCAGTGGCCAGAGTTCTTTTGTAATTCATTATAATTAGCTGTCCCTAGGTCACACCTCTTTTCTAGCTACAATCTACCACCAGAAAAGTCAGGAGTTTGTACCCAACAGGAATGTTAACTTTACAAAGTTACATAAGTACTACAAAACAGTCTTCAAATCATGTTTAAAGGGAGGATGAAATAGCCTTGCCTGGCAGTTTGTACCAGGAGCAGAGTGCACTCAGAAGAGAATGAAAGCAGAAGCATTTTATTGCCCTTTAGCAAAACAACATGCTAAATCTAACATTAAAAATATCAATCCTATTTCTGAACCAAACATTTCACCACACTAAGAGCCATGCCCATGGATAATGATCAGATCCTTGTAAGAACTGTAGGAATGCTTTGCTTTATCTCACGACATGGCAAAAGAACCTGAAATGAATTTATAACACTTGCACTCACATGTTAATACCATGATTTATTATTGTAGCCTGTAACAAACAGAACATTCACTATTTGTGTGTGTGTTTCTGGAGTTTGCATTTCTTGATACTTCTGCAAGTCTGCACAATCCCTGCGATTGTTTTTTTTGTGATAAGAAAACTTCCAGTGAGGTACCACAGACCAGCAGTATATGCCACAGCTTAGACAGGCAAACGCAAACCCCTGCTCCTTTAAAATGACAGCTCATGCTCCAGAAAGCATTGCTTCCCTTCTTAAAATATACCTCAGAGTTGAAATTGTGTCCTTGATCTTGGGTGAACTGTGATGCGTGCGGTCAGCGCTGAGTTTCACCATCCTGGAAACATTTCCACTACACACTGTACTGGTCCATGTACTGCACAACATGCCTTTGACATCAAGGCTAGATTACTGTGATGTGTTCCAGTTAGGGCTGCAGAAAGGGCTTATGTGTTGCTTGCAGGTGATTGCTGATGGCAGCCATACAGTTGGTGGGAAAGCAAGGGAAAAAAGGCTGAGACACTGATTTCTGAGTCTTCTGCTCATTTTTCTGGGTGTTTAATATGATTCAGATAAATGTTATTATTCACATTAATTGGCTCTTTATACTTATCCATTAGCAAGACCACTACATTTTGAAGGGATGGGGATGCAGGAACCTAGAGGTTTAGATTATGCTGCATAATTTTTATTTCTAAAATCTCAAAAACACTTGAAGACACTGTGTTTTATGGGCCAAAGACAACCATAGAACTAACCTCAGAGTCAGCAGTTGAAAGCCCATTCTTTGTTTGAGAAAATGTTGACATATCATTTTAGTTTTATGTAAATAGGCATTCCTTTTTTATTTTCATTTATGTGGACAAATACATATGTCATACTCATCTAATTCAGTTACATATATATGCAAGAAGCTTCAAACCTTGGCCTTTTTTCCCTGAAAGCTGTGTCCTATGAGTATAAACGTTCCTGAAATACAACTGATACTGAAATTTTTTTCTTTTTAAAAAAAAGAAAGAAGATACTTAGAGGGTGTTTTAATATACAGCAGAAAATGGAAACAATCTTTTTCCAGAAATTCCTGATGACCAACTTAAGAAAACGGTAAACAGTTAATGACCTCAAAATTTCTAGTAGAAACTCCAAAAGCCACTAAAGATAAAAGAATGGAAACCACATGTAACATCCTAGAGACTGATAAGACAACATAATGTTCTTTCAATACAGTTTGAACTTCTGTAGTCTCACTTTATAAATTTAATTTCATGTCTGCAAAAACTGATAGAAGAGGTGTCTCTCTTACATTACACACAGATCTTCAGGTTTTTGTAAAGACAGCAAAACTATGCTATGCACCAGCACCTCTGTCACTGTGGATATCAATACTCCCTTTAAAGTTTCTTTACATAATTCTGGTTTTAGGCACCTTGGATTTGTACAGTAGTAAATGGCACCATCTTGCAACAGGCTCACCATCAGTAGCGCAATATCAAATAACTCATGCTTCCATTAATTCCCTAAAACTTTCAACAGAACACACAGAACACACACAAATACAAAGTGCATGAAAATACCTCATCCACAAAATACTATGACCACCTCCATGGTTTTCAAAGCCTCACTTGGACCAAAAAATTCGCTAGATCTTTGGTCACTGCAAAATACAGTCATAAATCAGAGTGCCCTCCTGAAACCCTCAAATGCTAAAAAGAAAGGCTTTCTATTTCAGAGCCAAAATAAGTACAGAGAGGTGGGCTGAAAGAAATACAGCACCATTGGGTTTCTGCGCAAGGAAACTCTCCTTTCATTTGTGCAAGACTTTCTATGTTGCCTTGGTGATCTGCTCTGTTAGCCAAAGCGGGCTATTGAAATTGCTCTGCACTTTAACAGCTGCTTTAAACAAATCATCCCCACGAGTCAGATACAGATTTTTACGTATGCTCTGTATGGACACACACACAGATACATCTTCACACACTATTCGTTATAAACGCACACAGAAACAGAGAAGCATTATCTCCTCCCATTTTAAAAAATATCCATTACATGTTCTTTGAAGTCAGAAACATACATTTTACAGACATCTGCATGTACATACGCACATGGTCTTCGAAACAGGACTGAAAGAAACAATTCACTTTCTCGTGATTCCTTTCATACTGTGATCCAGCCTATTCAGAAGAATGAATTCAGCCATGGAGTAAAAATCTAAAATGATGACAAAACAACATAATGGTCCTTTTTTTAAGGATAAGTCTTCCAAGTTGTGAATAAGGTGCAAAAATGGGTAGGAGCAAGCCCAGCTTAAAGCTTGGCCTAGAAGCAGCAGGTTGGCTCTTCTGAGAAAAGCTGTAATACATGCAGATCTTGATTGAAACCAGATTTCTGTACTCAGTGAGGCTGGAGAATTGGGGTCATACTTTTTAAACAGTACTGTAGCAGAAGCAGTACAAAAAAAATCTAGGTATCCCATATGCTTTTTCTATTCACTAGAGCTCAGGCAGGAACTCCTAATGAAGTTTCTCCAGCCCACCAAATACTGCCTGCCTGCATGTCTTGCTCTCTCTGAAGTGGATTCCTCTTCATCATAGGAGAGGAATTCTTCTAAAACTGCAATTTAAAAATTAAATCCAGCTGACTGAATCTTCATGTAAATGCAGTGTTTTTAAAGCAAAGTTCAGTCATTTCCCTGTAAATGCAAATAATAGAACAATCTTGCCCAAGACTGTAAAAGCAAGGAGTTAAACACTTATGATGTAAACTTAATTCTCTACATTTTCCTATTATTTACATGCACACCTCAGGTACTGTGTTGCCTTAACGGGTACAGTAGCATATAAAACAAGAATATCACTCTTCACTATGAATTTCATGGAGTTAGGTGGTTGGTATAAATGTTAACATTACTAAAATAGATTTTTGTGTGTTAATCTATTTTTACATTTTAGCCTGGAAAAAAAATGTAACCATGCTGCCAATGAAAACAAAAAAATCTTTTTTCTGTGCATTTCTGCTGGCTGACACATTATGTCTGCAAATAATGGCCTTTCTCTAGAAAGCCTTTACTTCACAGAAATCCAAAAGGACAAATGAGACGTGCCATCATATGAACATTTTCCAAAACTTGAATACTTTGGCAATGCAGTACAGCAGCTCCTGACACACAGACTCTACTCTTGAACTAAATAACTCTTCCACATTTTTGAGGCTGAAGTGTGAACTCAAGCTCACGTTGCCACTCTCTGTTCGAGATATTCTATAGCAAACTGTGATATAAGATTGATTCCTTCAAAAAGAATAATTAGAACAATTTTCTTCTCCTAGGTCTTAAGTCCAGCCCATAAAATATTGACCATCATCTAAAACTGGTAACATCTCAAGGAGGAATTTCAAGAGGAACATTTTTGGTGATGTGAAGGAGTAAAATTCCCCAGTCTCAGAAAAAAGTCATGAGAAGGACTGGAATGAATTTTGCATAACTGCTACCAAAGGGTACTTTAAAATAATCTAAATTAATCCAAGATTTCTTACTCAAATCACCCTTGGAGAGACAGGCACACTCTGGAAGGGAAGTTTCAGGAAAACTAGAGAAGATTCAGGGGCTTCTCTGATGCAGGTGTACCAGGCAGAAAAAAGTCCCAGCAAGAAACTGAGCCCATTGTATTTATTTATTTACATAAAAATAAATGCTGTTTATCTTAAACTCCTTCCCCTTGTGGAAAAGGAAAGTGCTAGGGAGTGCCATACACAATACACTAATTACAATCACTTTCTGCTTCAATAAAGGAAATACAAACTTCCTGCCTTGGCAAGGGCTAGAATGTCTCAAGCAGGTGGAATAAGGGCCACATTAAGTGTCTAGACAGCCATGTGGAGGAAAAAGCGTTCCCTAAATTTTCTATTTGTGTGCTAATCCAGAAAGTATACTTCACACGTGCAAAAAGAACTACCTTAATTACTGGTTCTTCTTCTATGAAGATGGCATAATAAGCATTTATTTAATTATATGAATGGCAAAATATTAAATGATCTGTAAATCTCCAGGAAGTTCTGACACCTAACATCAAAATGCTCTCCTTTTTTACTTTCTGCAGAAAAAGAAGTTAAAATGAGTCTTCTGGGCATACGATAACTGAGTTAGCAACTACTCTGTATGTACTCTTCCTAATTCTTCCAAATAGATGTATGATCACTATGAAATCATTGCTCAGTATTGCTATTACTGAGTGGGCGCTTCACTCCAAAGGGAACTTTATTACTTAATCTAGTGCTGAAATGCTATATGTTAAGAAATATTTCCAAGACGGAAGATGATTCATGAGCATATTTTTACTAAAGAATATTCCCAGGATGAAAGATTTCCAGTCAATGATTATGTTTGCAAGAATATGTGGGACTATCAGTTATTTAATATGTTCTACATAAACCTGAAATTTTATTGTCAAAATAAAATCTTAGAGACAGCAATACTTTCAAAGTTAGTAAGGGTCCAGAAGGTCCCCAAATACTTGAAGACCCCTTTCTTGGAAAGGAAACAGCAAATGAAAAGACATACAACAATAACATAAAATATTTCATATGGAAATTATGCAACCAATAGTGTATACGCTTATCTTCATCTTTCAGACTGTTCCTCCTAACTGCACCACATGCACTTCCCTTATCTATAAATTTTCATCTTAGAAACTCATCTTTTTAAAACAAAAGGTCCTTATCTTCCTGTCTTTCAGGTTTAGTGCTGAACACTACTCAATCTACAGGAAATGCTGCTACATGTGCAGAGAAAACCTATATACATGATGTCACACAGTGACACTCTATTCTGCTCCCAGGCACGTGGGTGCACATTAATATTGGCAGAAGTAAAATCACAAAGCAGTTACTTTAGGCAAAGCTGGTTGAGAAATTAATTTGCAGTTTGAAGAGCACAATAATTTCCCATAAAATACATGATTTCCAAGTCAGATCAGTTTACTTTGCCCAGCTTAAAATCAGGTAAGTTTAAATAAGGCAAGTCTCTTATGGATCATTCTGAAGCAGAGTAATATAAATAAAATCTGTACAGGAGAAAAAGAAGGAGTTCTCCCATATAAGTGGGCTGACCAGCTATCCACAGGTCACTTCCAGCCAGACCATCACCTTTGTCTGCCAGTGCCCCAAATCCAACAGCTGAACATTACTCATCAGATTTACCACTGCATCCTTACAGAAATAGAAGCATGCTGTTCTAACACAGCTATCAGAAATGGCTGTTGCAGTCATACAGACCTCAAAGTGGATGACAAAACTGCAATCCCACTGTTTGTGGAGATGTTAGATTATCATGCCCTCCACAACTTTTGCATAAGCTCAAAAGCATCTTCATTGTAGAGCAGAGAATAGTTGTTTCCTATTGCCTGAAACTGTAGATCTCAATAATTACTTTACAATAAGTGTATCACAGTATCACAGTATCACAAGGTTGGAAAGGACCTCTGAGATCATCAAGTCAAACCTATAACCTAACACTAACAATTGTACAAAATGTGTAATTGTACAAAACCAATAATTAAGGTAGAATAACACTTTGCAAAGTTTTATATGTTGCAATCATCACACAGTCTCTGCAAAGAGGAAGCAGTAGACTCAGGCTAATAAAAAAAATTATAGGCCCACAATAATAGGTGCATGACTGCAGGAGTGTCCAGCAAGATGAGCTTGGCCAGGACGATACATATAACTGTTCTACTCTCACCAAAAAAAAAAAAATTTGCTTTGCTCTCATAAAGCTACAAGCCAAGCTATGTG
This sequence comes from Tapera naevia, assembly GCA_033556795.1. NCBI lineage: Eukaryota > Metazoa > Chordata > Aves > Cuculiformes > Neomorphidae > Tapera > Tapera naevia. Next base: position 5,257,838 of record JAUMJJ010000172.1, on the reverse strand, counting down.
ACACGTATCTGCCAACTGCCAACAAACTTCTACCTCAGTCACCATGCTAATTTAGGAAAACTTCTATGTCAGATTGTAGTGTATGGCAACTTGCTAATTTTGACTTTGCAATTATCATTTTTTTACTATCTCAAAGATGAGATAAGTATTTTTATCCAAATGAGTCCCAATTCCAACAAGATTCTACCTGCATATTCCTAAGAGTTTCAAAAGTTGTAAGAACATCTGTATACTTCCTACACAATCTTCTCAGTTTCTTTTATTCAAACTCTTATGATTTTGCCCTCAACTTTTCCCACAGAGTTTCTTCTCCTGGCCAGAGGAATTAGTGCCAGAATATTATTTCACAGAGAGTTCTTCCAGGTTTTGTTTCCCATCCAAAAGCAGGATGCAAGAGAATCTCTCTCAGAATCTCATTCTCACAGATATTTCTCCCCTTTTTCACAGTGAGGTGGTTTAGATACCATCAACGATCAAACGGCTGAGAGCCATTTAACTTTTCATGTGCTTTCTCCATCCTCTTGTTATCAGTTCTGTATCTTAATCCTTCTATGTCTGGTATGCATTGTGAATCAGAGACCAGCTCTGGATGCCTGGAAACTGTTGGGCTTCCTTAAGACCATCATCATAACTTTTCCCATCCCAGAACTACTGTGTATTTCAGTGCATGCAGACTTGTGTGTGGACATAAAACTTTCCATACAATACGTAATACTTCTTGCAGAGTTAATCTCAGAAATATAAGGTTTGGTCCCAGGAATCATGGTTTCAGTTCAATACAGCCACAGAATAATGTGGAAAAACTGCTCCTTGACCTCAAAGCCTAATGAAACATCAAATCTGTCCACTCCTGTTTTCAGAGGTATGCTCTGCAGTGCCATATTCCTTTATATAAGGCTGACCCAAATGTTCCAACAGCAGACGCTGGTTTCTCTTTGATAGCCAATGCATATCTCTGCTTTCCAAGTTTCTGTAAACACATCATTATAAGGAAGGCCAGCCTTACTTTTCCCAGCCTTCTTTCTAATTATGCGCCTACTGCCAGGAAACTTTCACTTTTTTTTTTAACCTTTTCTTTCTTCTCTGTCTTCCCTACTAAAATTTAAACAAAGGCCTGGTACAGACTTGGAAAAGAAGAAAAAAAATCTTTGAAGCCCTTACTATTGTAAGTTACAAAGTTACTAAGTAACAGCAAATTCCTTTCAACACTCAATGATAAACACTGGACAAAAAAGTTAGCTGCAAGAGCACATCACAGCTAAGTCACCAAATATGTCTTCCTCACAGACTTTTGAATTCCACAGGTCTAAACCCCCCGATATTTCGCTGTAACTTATGCTAAGAAGCCACAACAAGTTTTTAAAACATCCTAGACCCCCACCCGTTCCCAACTCTCCTCTCCCCCCGGAGTATTACCGGGTTCCTACAGAGCCCCCACACAGCCGGCTGCCGAAAGCGCCCACATTGTGCTGCTCCGCCACGTTCAGACCGAACTACGGACTCGCTGAGTGACCGGGACACGCCGCGCCGGGGCAGCATCCCTGCCGCGCCTGGAAGCGCCCCGGGGTGCCAAGGCCAGCAAGCAAGGCGCATCAGCCGAACCGCAACGCGGCTGCGGAACCCGCGGGGCTGAAAGGGCAACGGGAGCCGCGTGAGAACGAACAGAAACACTCGAAAGCGAGAAACCAAAATCGGATGGATTCCCTCGCCTCCCACCCCCGCCTCTGATGGAAGCGAACCCGTCACGTACGAGCCGACCCTACCTCGGCGGCGCTCACGCGCGGTGCCCGCACACCCGAGCGGGGCGTCCGGGGCGCGCGAGGTCCCGGCGGGAGCGGCGCGGCTGCCGCAGGTACCGCAGCCTTTATAGGGCGGCGCGCGCCGTGACTCAGGGCCGCCTCGCGCCTTCACGTTAAGAGTCCCGCGCTGCGCGCGGCGCGGGCGGGGCGGCTCCGCGCTGCCGCCCGCAAAAGCGCCTCTCCCCGCTGCCGCAGCCCGGGCGGGATCGCGCTCCTCTCGGAGCTGCGGGAGCCCGGCTTTTGGGTACCCTTTTTGCCAAAAAAGGCTCGGGTCCCACGCTGGAAGTTCACTTTCTTCCCTCCAGGATCTCGGCATCCGCAGCCAGTCGGAATGCGGGGGGAGTTCCTGCTGGAGCAGCGGCAGGCGCTGCGGCCGTCTGGCGAGCAGGGGAACACCCCAGGCCCCTCCGCGCTGCTGGGCAGCTGCACTGAAGCGCTGCCACCACAGCTTACATTGGCTTTGCTGCGTAGGAGAAGTTTCCATGATTTCCACATCGTTTTTGTCTGCACGACAGAGCAGGCGGGATAGCCGCGAGTTTAATGTAGAACTGCAGAAGCCACGTTTCAAGTTATTCTTAGCTTTTTATTACTTTTCTGTTCTTTTTAAATAGCCCTTATGTAACTACTCACTGCTATCAAGTCCTAGAGTTTTCAGTTTAAACTGAATTTAAAGCTTTTTTTCAGAAAAACCACAAACTCTAGTGCACACTTCAGTCATCTGTTTTATAAAGTCTCATTTCTTCTTCACTCATCAAAGAACAGCATCAGAGTTCAAAGACCATTTACTGTACATTACAGAAATCGTGCTACTTTGCAGTCTAATTATGCAAAACCATCCAGAGTGTCAAACACTTACTGTAAATACATTAATTACTACCGCATATTCCAGTAAGGGCATCATTTGGAGGCAGATACTTCTTTTGTTGCTTCTTTTTTTTTTCCACAAAGAGATGAAGACTGAAGAACAGATTTCTGTTGTTGATTCATACCCTTCCTACTAGAACCCACTTGGCTGGGATCCAGTGGTTTCTTACAGATTACATGCCAACATCAGTTTTATAAGTAATTGCAGGACACAACTAATCATCAGTAACAGCTATTTAAACATCTGTTTAAAACAAGATAGGATGATCTCAAAAGATACATCTGTAAAACCTCTATTCTCAAATTCATGCTTAATCCACTAAAGGGATCAGTGGTACCACTTGGGTTTCCTACAACGTGGACAGCAAAAAGAAGTGTACAAACATGCTGCCTTTCATCTCGCTACTGTCAAACGTACTGGACAATGGTTAAGAGATTTTAGGGCAGCTTAAAATAAGGGTGCTCCTCTTTCTTCTTTTAGCTCCACTTTCCATTCAGCATGTATCATAGTGCAGCTTTGGATGCCTGGCATCTTTTGGGCTGACCCAAGAATATAATCATAACTATTTTCCTCTAACTGGTATGAACCCCTAGGATGAGCAAGACCTGTAGCTGAGAAATTACATTCTACCATGGACAATGCAGAACAATGTGGTGCTGAAAATTCCCCCGCTTACTCAACCCCCTTCATCCCTTTTCACTATCTAGCCCTCTTTAGGACTCAGAAGTCACTCCACATCACTTAATGACTCCAGATGTAACAGGGAGAATAAAGGAATGCTGCCAACTAGGAAAATGGGAGGGGGAAATAAAGCATCTCTCCATTGCTAGAAGAGAGAGTGGCTTGCCAGATCCTGGCACCGCACTAGCATTCTGTTTCCAATTCTGGTACCTGACTATGGAGAAGAAGCATGGTAGCTTGTACACATAGTAATAAGATAGCACAAAGATAAAAAGAGTATCACCCATCACTAATCAGTTTTCTATATGATTTCTGTATGATTTCTGGTTGAGGACAGTATTTTATCTACTAATCAGAACACATTTCTGCTGCAGATGATCTAACATACATGAACATAATGGACTGAGGTACAGTAGGAAAAGCCAGTTGTAGCAAAAAAAGTACCTGGACTTCCCATCTCTTAAGTGCACGCTCTCCTTACAGTGAGTTAATAGTGCAGTAAAGACAACTGAGTTCTCTGACATTTTCTTCTGTCACAGCTCTTATGTTGCACATACTTTGCACATATGTTTCAAGATTTTGGAGAAGAATTTTACATCTATGCATGTATGCTTGTGTTCACTTCATGGGGATGGAAGATGAAAGGAAAAACACAGCTTGTGCACATCAGCTTACTTCGAGACACTTGCTTGACTGTGACTCCACAAGCATAACTGGGCATGGAAAGTGAAAAATAAAGCTCAGCTTACTGGGAACCAAACATAAGGCACAATGTGAGATAAAGATCCAAAGAGAAAGGAAACAAAACCATATGCTGTGCTTAAAACTTAATATGATCTGTGATTCTTTCTTGTAAACAACTTTGCCTATCATTCCAGGAACATTTGCTTCTTGTTTAAGGGGTTTCCAACTATACGTACAGCATGACTGGCAAACTAAAATGAAGGTAACTAATTTACACATAAAAAGACAACTGCATACAACTCCAATGAAGCCCTAATAGTTAAATGAAATATTTAAAAATGTAATGATAATTACACCAAACAGGTTTTGGGAAATGTAGTAAAAACCCCCCATTGACTAATTTCTGTGAACTAATGTAAGGTAAATGGTAATGATAAATGCTATTAGTAAAACAAGCAAACATCAAACTGCCTCAAGTCTTATGAGGGTGTTTTGATAGCGTTCATTCAAACTTTGAGAATCTTCACAAAATTAAGATTTACTGTTTATGTCACGCAGTAAATAAAATGAAATTAGTATTTCTTAAAGTATGAAAACTAAAAAGGATGACTTTAGGAAAAAAATCAGAAAATTCAGAGAGAAAACCTTGCACAAAGTAATTACATTCTCAGCAATCAGAGGGAAAACAAATTAAGATAAAACAACTCTGTGGACTTCTTGAGAGAGTCTGTTAAATTCTTAAACTGCTACAGAATAATTTGTAGTGTGTTAATGCAATGTTTGCTGGCAGTGTATTTTCAGTGAAGGAGTGTATTTTAATAGTGTACATACACTGCCATCCACAACAGCTAGTGTGTGGGTGCTACTATACTACAAATAACTACACACTTCTATTTCCTTTCTTTGATTTGCCTATTTGGTTTTTCTTCATTTTGGTTCGCAAAATCTTAACATCCTAGCTGGTGAATTACAAAGACATTAAAAGCTACACTGAACTGGACAATTCTGATCATAGTAGTTAAGATCAAATCTCTCCAATTCTTTAAATCAAATCATGGTGTTTTTCAAAAAAAACCAAACAAATAAAACCCCTAAAATATTCTAAGGGCTAGGAAGAAATTGTGATTCAGATTCAAATAGTGTTTTCTACACAAGGGGGACATGTGACAGATTCTTTTAGTCTTAAAAAACGGAAATTAATTCAAGAATACAGGCATGCCTGTAAATCAACCCAAATAGTATTCAGCTAGCCACAATGAAGCTTTGCATCATATTACATTTCCAACATCATTAAGCTCAGATGGAAATGGCAATAAAATGGACACTGAAAGACTAGAAGAGGGAGCTAAAAGAGTTTACAAGCTTTCAAACTGATTCATATGCAGCTGACTGAATTCAGTAATTTATGGAGCTCAATTGAGCGATCTCCCTGTTTTTCTTACATAAAGGAAATGCGTCCGATTTACAGTAGCTATGCAAAATAAGCTTTGACATGCCAACCATTTTCGATTTTCAAATTTTTTATTTAAAACAAAAATATCTCCATAGTATTACATTGCCTCCTGTACTGTACTTGACAATATTATAAGCTTTGAATGGGGATTGCTGAGACAAGAATAGGACACCAATTTTCTTGGAATGCATGAGAGTCTGAGATTTCTTTAGAAGGCCAGAAAGCAAAGTTGGGTTTTCCTAAAAAACAAAGGTGAAGATATACCTCTGCCAAACATGTACCAGTCCAAAACCTTTAGAACTATTTCACAAGTCTATTGAATCCTGTATTACAAGCATCCTGTACTACCTAAATTTGCGATGTCTCAGCTGGGAGTCCCAAGTTCCTTGTGACTTTTGTTTTTCTTAGCATTTTTGAAAAATAACAGATCACCTGTTTGTTACAAGAAAGATTATTTAAGCAAACATTTCCCATCACTTTCAATTCTGCCAATACACAACAACAAATGATGTGTTTTACAGAGAAGAAGCCTTAGAGCCAACATTTGAAAGCAAATCATACCGCAGTCTCTGATCTATTAAGCCATGATTGAACAAAAATAAAAGAGGTCCTTTTTGAAACCTCTAATTATACATAGAAGAAAATAAAAAATAAAAGTTTCTGTTGCTTAGACAACATTCATTACCATTTGTAATGAAGGCAGTTACCATTTAAATGGACATATACGTATACACACAGGCGCGTGTGTATGTACATGGTGATGAAGTGACTCATGCTTCAGTCTTCTTTGTTCTAGTACTAATTACTTCACTTTTTGGACTAAAATAGCAAAGGTCTTCAGAGTACAAAATTGTTTAATGATAGTGATTAGACTTGCTGTGTAACCCCTATGACAGCATGTAGAAAAAACATCAAAAGGATTTTGACCCATGTTAGCCTGCCAGTTTCACTAACACCACAAAGGAGAGCTATTTCATAAGGTTTTGTCCAATTCCTTTTCTCTTCCAAGCTGTGTATCTGGTTCTGCCCTATATTTGTTTCCCAACTCTTGCAACTTTTCCTTGCACTTTTGTCCTCCCTCACTGTACCACTCATCTCAGATTCTCCATTTTTCATTAATGAATTAAATAACAAAATAACCTGTAATATTTTTGTTTCAATCCACATATTGGGATCAAGAGCAAAATAACCTTGCCTAAGGCTTACCCTCTGTGGTTTTGTTAGTATTGTATTTATGGTTTCTTCTTTGCTTCATAGTAAAATTGGCATAACATTCTTCAGCTGAGATACTGAAATCCCATGTGCAAAAATCACTATGGATCTATGATATGGTCTACCTGCACTTCAGATGCTTAAATTGTTAGGAGGCTTATATAAAGTCACAGGTTGTTACAGCAATTCAGATATCTCCTGTAAGTCCTTCTCATACTCAACTCAAATCTTAACACTACATTCTCTTCTTTAATACTTATCATATGGTGATAGTGAGAGTGCTGTGTCTTTCAATTAGTTACACTCCAGTAACTTACAGCTGCTGTAATTGGGAGGCCTGTCAGGAAAGATACAGAAGCTGTTTCTTCTGAGTCAGGCTTTCCCATAATATTTAAAATGTTTTTCAGTAGCTGTTTATGAGCTGATCTGGTCACAATTTCAGGATCAAGGCATAATTTACTTCCTTTCATGAGGATGTTAAGCCCATAGTGCATGTAACTGTTTGCTATAAAGGCTGTGAATTCAGGAGACATTCTGTTGCTAACTTTTTGAAACCAGAGCCAACCAGGCCAGTATATTAAAGGTTACTGCTGAAGTCTATAGCCATAGCGATTTTGTTTTCTCAGTTCTAGCTTTTACACAGTCAGCAGAGATCACATCTGCTCCTTCATCTGTCAAATGTTTCTGTTGTGTTGATTCTTCCTGCTCCGAGTAAGTCTGAAGTGAAAAGCTGAATGGTGGTTGTGTCTTTCCTATCAGGAATAAGGCCTCTTAATTTCAGCCCGTGTAAGTAGTAAAAAGAAAAGAAGTCCCAAAACATTGGGGATTAGGATTGCAGGGTATGAATTCCATACCTTTGTTCAAAATAGTAATTTACTTGTACTTCTGATATCCCAGAATATTTTTCCATGAAATCATCTTTTTATGAAATGCTTTTCTATCAGACAACTATCAGTATGTTTGGGGTTCTTTTAGTACTAGTTTTCTTCCGTTTTTCTCTTTCTCCATGACTGTTCTCAACTGCAAAGACACCTCATTCTCTCAAGGGTAGTTATGTACCCTGTCTAGATGAAAGGGTCTGGAGGAGGGCTACAAAGATGATTGGAGGGGTGGAGCACCTCTGCTATGATGACAGGCTGAGAGAGTTGGGGTTGTTCAGCCTGGAGAATGCTCTGGGGAGGCCTCATAGCAACCTTCCATTACCTGAAGGGGCCCTACAAGAAAGTTGTGGAGGGCAAGTAGTAATAGGATGAGGGGGAACAGCTTTAAATTGTAATGGGGAAGACTTAGATTAGACATCAGGAAGAAATTCTTCACGCTGAGGGTGGTGAAGCATAGGTTGCCCAGGGAAGCTGTGGATGCCCCCTCCCTGGAAATGTTCAAGGCCAGGCTGGATCAGTCCTTGAGCAGCCTGGTCTGGTGGGAGGTGTCCCTGCCCATGGCAGGGGGATGGACCTGGAGATAGGCTTTATGGTTCCTTCCAAACCAGACCATTCTGTGATTCTATGAATTTCTAAGTTTTCATTAGAACACTGCAGTAGACAAAAATTCATAACATGTTTCTGTAATGCTTGACATTATCTACACTGAGATTTTTTCCCTTGGCAGAAGAAAACACATTTATCCTCAGGCTCTAACCTGCCAAAGACCCCTCCTTTACAATCAAAACTCTATGAAGAGCTTTCAGAAAGATGAGAAAAAATGACAAACACAGCTTGAGTTCCTCAGCTTTGCTGGCAGAAGATGACAGAAGGATACAGAGAAGTTCGCGAGCCTGGATCCCTTGTATTTACCACTTGGCTCTTAAGAACACGAAACAGCTTCCTGCAGAAAGACTGCTTCCCCGCCGTCTCCCTCCCCCTCTCTGGTCCTACTCTGAGTTCTCCAGCTCCCGCTTCCTTATTTGGTTGCCGGGACTGTTCTTTGTGTGGCTGAGCCCCCCGGGCCGCGGCCGTGCCCATGTAAGGAGCACCTTCCCGGGCAGCCGCAGCCCGGGGGAGCCGCCAGGCTGCTCGCGGCTCCTCCGCCCCCGCCGGCGCTGCTTCACCTCTGACAGGCGGAGCCGCCGTGGGTTTGCCGAGCTTGTGAGGCAGCGTGAGCGAGCCACTGGCAGCGAGACAAAGGGAAACGGAGTTGCAGAGCTCCAGTGTGAAAACTCGTAGATTCTTGTCATGTTTTTCATTGTTCTTGAGAACAGGTTACAGCGTGTCCCTTGGGGATTTAACTGCTGCTTTCCGCAGAGAAAAAGGGATCCCCGAACGGCGCTCCCTGTTTTTTAATGAGCCCGTTCTGTTGTGCTACATGAGGGAAGCAAGCACACTAGCTTTACGCACCCTAGGTAGCAGTATAAAGAGCTTCTTAGTGCTGGATGTCGGAGTAGATTCACTAGGAGAACACCACCTGCTGCTGTTACTGCTGGATGATGCTTAGCTTAGGAGTGGTTAATGAGAAACAATTTACAGTCCAACTGTACACATCTGTGTCAGACGAACAGCAAGCCAGGAAGAACACTTAAATAAAAGAACTGGCCCTGCTGGTCACTGTATTTTTTTTTGTTCACATCCTTTAGATTTAGTCTTTTTGAAGTAGAGTATCACAGGCATTTATGAGATAGTTACTTTTATAAATATATATGAAGGTATCTGGCAGGAAGTGATTCCTTTCTTCAAATTTAAATGTCAAGATAATAACATTTCAGGAGAATATGTACTGAATATGTCTACTGTGACAGCTGAAACAAACATTTAATATGCAAAGATATCTCTGACTAAGGACATTTTTGAGCTGTGACTCCTTAAAAGGAATACCCTTCACAGAGTAATGATTCAGAATTAGTAAAAGCCTTATGAGACAGTCCTCCCTAAGGCAGCATGACAAACGGTATTTTGCAACAAATTAAAGAAGAAGTGGTAGCTAAACTTCTAACTTTCTAATTCTATTTGGGAGTCTGGAAGCATTCCTATGTTTCTCAATGTGGTTCCTCAGGACTAAGTTGTGAAAAGAAGTCCTTAAGTAATGCTACAAATTCTTCCATTACTGCAAGCTCCTGCGGATGTTTGGGTGAAGCAGAAAACAAGTAACAGACTGGAAGAAAGAGAGCATTTCGTTAAGTCATTGATATACAGAGCAATAGTGATTGCTTCTGGGCACAAGTGCATGAAAGGAGATAATTAGGGAGAGTACAAAGGTGCATTTATAACCACTTTCCTATAACAGTCCTTTCAGCTGCACCCAACATATTCAGCCAGTTGTATTTTCAGCTCACAGGAAAATGACTCTGGTATTTTTATACTGCATTCTTACCCTCAAAAGAGGCCTTAACAAGTTTGTTTACTTGTGAGAAACTCTCAAAACTAGAAAAACTTAGGGAAGCCACTTAATAAGAATAGCAGAATAAGTAAATTGACTATGTTGTATTTATATTATGTACATAACATGCTAGAATTCACCTCAGAAAAAAATGTTATGGCAAAACAAGAAACATAGGAACAATTGATAGAATTTACATCCAGAAAAATCTGGATTTATGTTTCCTGTTTCTGGATGAATGTAGTTAAAAACTTTCCTAATTTACAAAGAAAATGCTAGAATTAAAATCCAAAATACAGAAATGCTTTAACAATAAATTAAACAGAGGTAATAACGACAAATGATGGTCCAATAGCAATTTAAAACAAAATGGGATATCTCATGGAGCTCATCCTCTCCACTGCTAAAGCTGCATCAGTGCTGGTTTATTTCAGAACAATTCCATCATCTTCAGCAGGTGCTCAGGCTGCTGACAAATAACTCACTGCTGATTCTGCAAACAGTTTTCTGTCCAGGCCCTGTCATCTGACATCAGTTCTTCTGAATGGAACGAATGACACCATAACAGATGTGTTCAGAGTAGAAGGACGTATCCCTTGACCTGTGCTGTTGTACATTTGCTTTTTTTGTTGTGGTGCCATATTTCTCTTCTGCAAATAACAGTATGTTTCTGCTGAATGAGGAACTCTCAATACTCTCAAGAAAGCTATCTAAAAACTTAGATAAATGCATACGAAAGCTTAGGCTTTTGCCCTTGAGGGAAGAATGATCTCCCTGAGGTCTGGAAGTTACTACTCAACTGACTTTCACTGACAGTTCCAGATCTCTCTCTGTCTGATCAAACAGGTTTCAAAGTACAAGTTTTCTCTCTTTCAATGCTCCACGTAGTTAAATTGCTAACGTTGACCCCGCTGGCAGTCTTTCAGCAAGTTGAGCATGCGTGTTCCCCATGCTGTCTTTTCATTTTAGTAGCTGCCAGCTTGTGCTTGCACAATTGAATCCTTCCTTCTCCAGCGAACAGACTCACTCAAACTACTCCACTGCACACAGTAAATCAACAGTTGCAATTAGACTGAGCTGTGGCACTGTCTTTCTCACGGGCTTAAAGCACTGCCCTCAGAGAACTGCACAGCATGCTGTCCCACATGTACTTCTGCCAGAGTATACTCGTGCTGTCCAGCCCCACATCAATGTTATGGCAGTTTTATGTAGTCAAAAAACAGAAGGCTCTGCAGGAGCAGTGGAATATAAATGTGCCAGAAAAGTTCACATCATTAACCCGACGGGCCTGAGTGGTTTCATTATCTGAATATGAAGCTATTAGGTACTGCTGCCCTAGGATCAAGTTTGGAGTACTGGCAACAACTGATACAGCCTGCTGCTTGGGAACACTGAATTCATAAACTACAAAATCCTTTAGTATTATTAAAGGAATCATTAAAACAATCGAAAAACCTCAGAATTTTATGGCTAAAACAAATCTGAATTTCTGATAATAATTATTATAACATAAAACTTCAACAAATCTGCCCAAGTATGAGAATACACATTTAATTAACTTCACTTACCCACATGGTTCTTGCTGATTCTTTCAAATGGTTTGAATAGATTTGTGAGGTGCTACTTCTATTTACAATTTTTCCCCAGAATGTCATATTATGTTCGTGATCTTATTATTCAAATTTATTTTTAAAAATCGCTATTTTATTTGCTGCCTTCAGTTATCTGCTACATATGCCATTTCAAAATATCATTGAAAATCATGTAGGTTTAATACATTTTACTTTTCTAAACATTTTAGATACTCTTGAAAGGAACACGTATCCACCTCGAAACTAAGATAGTACTGCTTGCTGCAAATTTCTCCCAGAACTTTTCTGGAAAGATACAAAATGCACACATTGAAGTGTACTGGTACCCATAGGCAGCCACACAGACATGGGCGAAGAATGGTTATTTCCCAGTTTAAAATTAATTTGCACAGTTTAGGTGACCATTAAAATGTGTTTGCATGGAATCACAAGAAAGATAGAGAAAAGATATTTCTATCTCGGTATTTTCCACAAAAAGAAACACAGAGAGCTGACACAAAAAAAAAAAGAACTCTGCATCGTGTGCTACACAACTAAACTTACAGTTTAGCATTAAATATTTAAACATAACTGTGCAGAAAGGCTTGTCATGATGCTGTTACTATCATAGCAAAAACATAATTCTTTCAAGTATCAGATTTTTGCCAAATAAATATGAGTGGGATGCCATCGTTTACTGAAAACAAAAATGTTTGCTTCATATCAAGACATTGGTGAACAGTATTTCATTGCTACACATAAATTAATTGTTTGAATTGAATTATCATTTGATCATAATACATGCTTTTCTGATTACGACCCATGTAAGCAATATTAATAATATGAATATATATATAGTCATATCAAAATGGTATTGACAGAACTTTCAGTGCAGAATTACTAAAATATGTCCTGGGGAAAACGTGCATGAAAGCTACTCTGAAATAGAATGCAGTTAGGAGTGGTAAAAAGTCATACATTTAACTTATATTTACAACAGCAGCCAAGGACAATGTTTGTGTATGACAGAGTTGGGCACAAATTCCTTGGAACAGGAAGTACTATTCTGCCTGTGTATAGTTGACATGTCCCATTGTACTGTATTTAGATCTGGAAAACATTTGTCAACATGTTATCATCGAAATGGGGGAAACACACAGAATGACAGCAGAAATCCTTGTCGATTGCAAGTAGATGACCACTTTCCATTCTGGTTTTAGAGAGAAATATATGCCATGTGACTTTGTTAATGATAACTAGTGATACCTGCAAGTGATAAAAAGTAAATAAGTACAGACTACAGAATGAAATTAAGAAATGACAAATTGAAGCTGATTATAAGACTTGGCAGCATTATTCCGTAGTTTAACTCATCTCAGTCTGCTGGGCAGCATAGAAGATTGACAGATAGTGCTAAGCAGAGATCAAAGCAGTAGAGTAATAAAATTAACTCAGCAATACAAAATAATTTTTATATTAGCTCTTTTGGTGCACTGTACTAGTAAGATCTTCTTCCTTTGTAGGAGTTGTGTTTACTGGATACTCAGAAGAAGAACAGATCTTTTGAGCAACCAAAACTGGACTATAATATATAACAAAAAGACATGCATCATGAAGTCTGAGACTTGGCAAAGCACAACATGTTACAGACTTAAACTTGGTTTCTAAAAGACAAAGTTCTTCTTCCTAGACATTACAAGATACTCAAAGAAAAAAAAGATACTTCAATAGCAATTTGCACTAACTGATCTTATGTTCTCCTAGTGGGAGTTCAGAATGGCAACATGTGGAGATTTGTGGACAAAATTTTTATGCTCTGTTTACGTTTTGTGGGCGCTTAAGAGAAAACAGCCTGAAATAAGCTGCAGCTAACGTGTTACAGGAAATGAAGGAAGAGAACCAGACTTCTAAGGACAGATTTACGTTTACACAATGGTGATGGCAATGTTTAGGCTTAGAAAAAGGAATGCAGTTCTTCTAAAATACATAGAAAAGCTGTTGACTGGTGCTTCTCATTACTTAGTGGATCATGAACCACTCCAAGACTGTATCAAAAAATGTTTTTTAAGAGAGCTCTTTCACAATTGTGTGGCATTTTTTTTTTTTATAGACCAAAACTTCTTGCACCAGCAAGTCCTCTCTGCGTGGCAACCAAAGAGATACTAAACCAGCATAAACCTCACCTATGCCAAAGCTGTTGGTGTGAAACCCTCCTAGGGCATTTTACATGGTTCCAGGAGAAAGCATTCAGACAGTTTATTGGTAAGTACTGATACACTCTTCAAAGTACAGGATTGTCTTTTATTAAACATGTCCACAGCACATTGTTAGAAGAACCTGCAGTCAGGTCTTACAGCTTTGTAAAATGTCCATTTGTGCTGAAGTAATCTATGGCAAGCATCTGATCAGAATAGTCTTGTTGTTTTGTGGGGTTTATTTCAAGTTTTATACAAAGAAGTTTTAGGTGCCTTTGAAATTAAAATTTTGAAGTTGGAATTAATAAAAGGAAAATGTACTTCTATCTTAAGGATGTTCTAGGATGTGAACACTTCTGTAGAGAATTAATTTATTTGGCAGAGGATCTTACTAGTGTCAGAAATAAGGGTTTTTTCCCTACACTAAACTATGCCTATATTCGGCTAGATCATGAACTCTTTTATTGAAAAGTAAACAGAAAAACTCCCTTCCTACGAAAAATTCAGCTTTGCATGTGCTCGGTATGACATCAGAATTTCCAGCTAGACTTTTTCCACTAGGTCAGAAATCCATGGATCATACACATAGAATGGTCTACACTAGATCTCTGAACTATTATTGGCTTAGCGGGACTTTCTAGAAATCCTGTTCTGAATCACAGATACAAGGAAGGAGGAGTGAAACTAAGGACTTTGTCTTGCATGCATTCCCAATATTTGCTCAAGATGATAACAGGGCAACTGGAGATTCTGTTTGAAGATGAGAGCGTAGGTAATTATAGGAGACTATAAAACTAACTTCTTGCACTTGACTTTATAATTTCATTTAATGTAATTTTTTTGTAATACGTATAGGTAGGAATAGATGAGCCAACTTGTCCATATTAGTGTTAGCTTCAGTTTTTATCTGGCCTTACATGCTCAACTTCAACACAAATCCTTTAAGAGATGAGAGATTTTGCACCACACATCTCTTTCTGGGATTCTTATGAGTATTTTTGTGAAGCATCAAGTTTTGCATACATCAGCCATTTAGCTGAGATGAAAATAAACTGCAAACAAACATGGTATCATAAAACTTCATTTCCAGAAATAAAGTACTGTTAAGACAAATTTGTTTATACTGCAGTAAGCCTGGTTATTAAAATGTTACATTTCATTCAACCAGGATTACTGGAACTGTTCTATAAGATCTGTAAAGTATTATAGAAGACCACATGTTTTCATGCCTCGCTAAGATGTATATGACCTCTTACTCCAAATTACTTCACAGCTAACACTACATCTTTGGGTTTGGGTTTTTTTGTTTGTTTGTTTTTTTCTTTTCCATTTTTTTTTTTCATTATCTGGACAAGAACCAATAAAAAGATTGTATCATACATTGAAACAAAATTGTTGTTCCATCTGGAATTTTGAACTTTACCCATTTCTCTGTGCAAATCTATTAAAAACATAGTGACTTTCACTTTGAACTCGGTTAAAACATGCAATGAAATGTCCACACTTCTGTCAGAACAGGAATACCAGCCCACAGATATCCTGAAGACTCTAAAGTGTTTCCCAGTTCCTTTTCTTCTCTAGAAGAGGATTTTTGATCATTAAAAGTGAAAATTAAATAAAAAACAAAACTGGAATTCCCTTTAAAAGCAAAGTTGAACAGGTATCATGGAATGCCCAGTAACAAAATATTCTGAAAAGTCAATGAAGAAGTAGGTACATAGACTTTATTAAATGCATTGAAATTCTCTTTGTAGGTTTTCATTAGGTACAACAACTTGGTAAGTATACAGTTTCCTTAAAAAGACATGATCTGTGAAAAATCACAATTTTGATTAAGTGAACTGCTATAAACAACATTTTGCTTTCACACGTTTGTATTAATTTTTAGGAACCTACTTGAATTTGTAACTAGGCTTTAAAATTATAGCTGACCAAAAGAATGTGGATGGAGTGGACAGATAACCGCTGCTAACTAATCACACGTAGATGCTGAAGACCTTTGATACTTTCCCTTTTACAGCTTTAGTTAGGCCATGAGAAGGTCTTTCTTTGACAAAGCTTAACAACACACAATGTTTGCATTCCCGAAGGATGACAAAGACTGTTACTGAGGTTTTGATTAAGCATGGCTTCCTGGTCAGGGATGCAGGTAAAGGTAAAAGTTCCTTTGAGAGGATACGCCAAGGGACTGCAGGCTAGTGCGTAAACAGCAATCTACAGAATGCTACAAGTTTTGTGGACTTCAACAAGCATCCATTGTGAGAGCAAGTGCAAGAGCAGCAGACAGTGGTTCCTAGGAAGGAAGTTTAATTCATGATTTCGTCAGTTGTGTTGATGACTGATTGTTTGCATGTTCACTAATTCTACTGGTATCAACAGTGTGGATGTTGTCTACTCTGATTAGGAAGGGTAACTGGAACGTACTTTGTATTTCTTGAAACAAGTTTATCTTCTAGTCCAACAACTGCATTTATCCAGAGGAGTTATTTTAAAAGCAGTTCAGTACCATTTATTCATATAGTGTGATCAGAAAGGGAAAAAAAACCAAGCCACCAAATGACAACCAAGAAAAATCCAAAGTCCCCAAACCCATAGCAACTGAGGGTTTTTCCATATCACAACATATGTTCCCAGCCAAAAAGGACTGCATTTCAGACACACGATTCCTGGACAATATACGATTGTATATTGTCCCTTAAAATTCTACTATTTTGATTAAACTAAAAGCATAATGTAAAAGGCTTTTGCTACAATACTGTGTAACACGTATAGATTATATTTGGAGAACTATAACACTTTTTGTGAAAATACAGCCCTTATGATTAATATACACTAACATACACTTGCTTACAACATTTAATTATGGTTATCTTGAACTTGCAGAACTAACAGAGTCTTTTTTGAGAAAAAAATTCCAATCCCCAAACAATATGAATTCAGTAAAGGGCGGGGTGAGGGCAGAGTGAAGGGGGTGGAAAATAAGACATTTCCCCAATATACTCATTGCCAAACATATCCTTGGAATACTACTTTGCCAAATCCAAAATAACACTTTTTCTGGGTTTGGTGTAATGAGAACTCCCTATAGGTATCTTGTATAATGGAGCACTATTTTGATTCAAGGTCTGGCCAGTTTATGGAGAGTCTGTTCTGAAAGAACTATTGTGTTCCTTTTACAACTTTACACTCTACCATTCTCTAAAATCTATCCTTCTTCCAGCTTGTTAGGAGGAAAGGTAGAGGTATCTAATTCTGTCTAAGATATTCCACTGTGTTAATTGAAATTGTTTAGTGTTTAGAATTTTGCTGTAGGATGTTTACAGTATTTTGCTGTATGATGTTTATGCTAGAAGACTTTGGAAAAATAAGTTATTTAACATAATGAAATCAGCATTTATACAAAATCCTTTATAACATGAAAGGTATGCTGTCAAAACTGCTATCTGGGAGTGTCTGGGTCCAGGGAAATACCACTGTCTCTAAATTAAATCAATCTTTCTTGTATAAAAATTTCTAAACCAAACTCCTATTATGAAGACCCGATCAAAGTAAAAAATTTTACTAGAAGTATTTCTCACTGAATAGTTATAGACTGATAAAAGGCATTCCAAATAAGTTGTCTATAGGTGAAATGAAATTTTTTTGTGTGACCTCTCTCTGTCACTAGATTTATTGCAATTCCTATAAATTATTTAAATATTTTATTCCTATTGTAGAAATATTTTACAAATTATTTTTACTTAAAAAAAAAAACAAAATCCCTTGCTCGGTCATGCTGTTGTTTTAAAATAGTTATCTTCCACAGAATTCATTTGCCTAAGTAACACTGGGGAAAGAAAGTGGTCATGGAAAAAGGTTTAGGCATATTCATTTATAGGTAGCTAGGCAAATACTTTGATGGATGTCTGAATCTCTCCTTGACACACCCCCTGCAGTGTTCTAGCCTTGCAGCGGAAGAGCTCCCAACTGATATGTGGTTGCTATGACAGCTTTCTGATATCCCTAAAAAAGATGGGCACGGTGGAAGATTCAAAGAATAAAAATTATGCTAGCAGAAGGTTTTACTTCAGGAGTCCTTGCCTAGCTAGGAACCATGTGGGACTGCTGCTGTGAGGAAGAATATGAAAAAGCTCATATTTCAATCACAGGAATTGTTTAGGGTACTCCAGGGAGAAAGACTCAATGATCAGGATTGCTCCCAAGAGGCTTCTACATTTCAGGCATCAATAACACCACATTAAGAATCTAATCTACATATGAAGAGAGGGTGAGTGCATAAGAACAACAAAATCAGAAGGAGAAGGTTGCCTGAGAAAATACTAGAGATAAAAATGGTATCAGCCATGTGAAGAATGTGGGAAATCTACTTTGACTGGAAAGTATTAGAGAATTAAACTATGGTGTAGAAAGTGATATAATAGGTTTGTTTGGGTTTTTAAAATTTTATTTACTCATTTATAATACAAGAAGCATAATGTAGATCTTCACTGAGTACATGCAACCTTTATTAGTGGGGAATTAGTAGAGAATGCTGCTGTAAAATAACTGAACAGCAATCCAGATGTAACATAGCTAAAAGTTTGATGACACCTGAAGCTGAATTCCCTCAATTATTTTTTTTCAGAACCAGTTTTAAGCAGCATTTCAGCATCTCTAAAAATAAGGCAACTGGAAACAATTTAGGATAAGCTGTGTACAAACATGAACCATGGCTACTTGACTATCTTTACCAATGTCTTTTCTCAGGATATTGTAAATTTTATCTTAAAGAGGGGATCTCTCCAGGCCTTTAACTTTTAGAGAGGTAGTAGAATTGGAGAGGGAAATACCCCAGTTTGTAATCTAAGTAGCAGAGTGAGAATAATCAATGTATGTCACATGTGACTAATTGAGAAGTTTGTTGCCATACACATTTGCTTCTTCAAAGCGAAGTGTGATTTATGTCACAGTACTCAGAGAGTATTGTACTTAAAAATGAAAAAAGTGTTTGAACAAATCCAGAAACAGAAAATGAATCACACCAATATGAGTCTTACTTTTTCGATGAATAAAGGAGGAAAGTCTAGCACGGTTACTGACCTCTGAGCTATTTGCCACGCACAGCCTCCTCTTATCACTGGCTGGCCTCATTACTATCATAAGTTACTTTCTTGCCCTTGAATCTTCTATCTTATGCTTTAAGGATCTTCTGTTCCCCACAGTCTACTCAAGGGAAAAATAAGCAATTATTTTTCTGGATATAATCAGCTAGGTAGTTAGACCAGCTCACGTTTTATTAGGACCTTCAAAAAGCTGTGTTTGATTTATTTGTATCACTGTTTCTTGGCTTGTTCTAAAACAATACTGTATAGCTTCCTTTACTTAAGTACACGTCCCAAAGAACACAACACAGTGAAGTGAGGGAACAGTCCCATATATACGTAAAAGATTATACCCAGTAAGCTATGAGAAGAACATGCCCTAAAGAATACTGCCAGTAGAACGATATTGTTGGTAGTATGGTTTGATGCATGGTGTAGGATGTGATTCTCAAAAAATAAAATAAGTCTGACAAGTGTGTTTGCTAAAAGTACTTTCTTATTGTAATTTAATCTGATATTGCCTGGACATCATCCCATCCATTCTGCAGTAAAAGAACATCAAAATAAAGGTTGAGACCTTTGAAACAAGGAGCTGCAATTCTAGTCACCAGTCTGGGAGACTAAAAACGACCACTACCCTATATCACAATAGCCACCAAATCAAAGCTGAATCATTTCAGACAGAGAACTGGTAAAAGTAAAAAAAGAAAACTAAAAAAAGTAAAAAAAGAAAACTAAAAAAAGAAAAAGTAACCCATGCTTCAACAAAGCCTGAAGGAATCAGCTGGCTTCAGGCCAAAAAATGCTAGCACATATTAGCTGAGAAGAAGTGAAGTAAGTTTCCAAGAGTCATGGAAACTGTAAGATAAATACTCATTGTATGGGGAGAGGGGGTGAGGAGGGTGGAAAGCAACTGTACTGGACCACTTTCCAAACTCCTGACCTTGCATTCCTTGCACACCCTAATTCCCTTCCAAGTAATTATGAGTTTAGGCTATGTGCCAAGGTTATATAACTATGTCTTAGAAGACAAATTCACAGTAGCACAAAGAAAAATATGTCTAAATGCTGGATTAGGAAAAAAAAAATCCATAGCTGGACAAACAAACAAAATTAGAAACTTAGAAAGAGAAGCACAATGAGAATAGTGGTGAGGTACATTTCTAATCCCGTTCCCTAGAACTGGAAAATATTAAGGAGGAGGAAATTCAGGGTAAAGGGGGCGAAACTGGAAAAGTTAAACAGCCTTGTCAAATAACAGAAGTATTTAAGTTACATTTCCTAAACTACTTTTACAAAGGAGTAAACTAACCAAATGCCATCTGAAATTGGCTGTAAGCCCACCACTTTGGTTGACTTCAGGGTCAGTAAGACAGAGGACAGACATAAGCAAGCATAGCTGGAAAATCAATACAAATATAGATAAAACACAGGTGGAATTTATTACAGAGCAGCTGGAAATGCAAAGGAGGAATTCTATGGATCCATACCGATGGTGTAACTTCAAAAAATATTCTCCAAATATGAAAGTGCTTTACAAACCAAACAACTTTAAGAAGTGAAGTTAGACGAAGCCATACTACAGAAACCAGACTGTGCTGCTCTGATAGTCTACTTTCTGTGGTATTTCTGATTGGTCTAACAATGTTACTTTTCAAATTAATCCAAACACACTTGCTGAAATCCTTCACATAGTGATACAATACATGCATGACAACATTCATGAATTGGGCAGAAAGCAACTGCCCCAAATAAAAGAGAAATTCTAACCTGTTTCTTCCCCATCGCTTTTCTTCTAGTATACATTTTGCTTTAGTTTTCAGATAAAATTTCTTGTACTGAACAAAGTCTTAAAGAATTCCTGGAAACCTTTCAAGACATTCATCAATGTCAAAATTTTTATTCTGCAGGGAGTAATGTCAGAATCGACACAATAAATGTAACCATGATATATTACTAGTGAGCTATTCTTACAAGAAGAAAGTTTCCTTCTGTACTACTGGGCCGGACAGTCAGTCGTATCTCATACCAGTTTATATTTCAACAATCCCTTTTCTAAAATACCCTGCACCAAGAGTAACATTTAAAGGATTTTTAGTAAAGATGCACTGAAGCCATCTCCCACACTAAGGATGCAGTTTCACTGTTAGTTTAATCTGACCTAAATTTGGGCCAACACTAAAAGGGTAGTGATCTAGCTGAAAAACTACATTTTATATATTTTGTAGGCTTACTTTTCAACCACATCAGCTACCTAATTCAGCTGGCCATATGGCTGCATGGTTGCTGGTACCTCCACAGAGGATGAAGCCATAAATAGGGGTTGGGAAAGACAGGTTCATGCTTTTTGCAGAAAAATATGATCTTTGGTGCAGCATGAGCCAGTCAACACTGAAAACAAAATGAAGATACTAAATTCTGCTGCATATCTCTTTTGGGCATTTGTGGTATCTGAGACTGCCAAATCATAAACTTTCATACTTAAAAAGACTGGACAAGCAGTGCATAATGAAAATATCTAAAATGCTTTTTAGAAGGAACTGTCAAACTCAATGGATAGCAAGCTGACTGAGTAGCAGGTTACAGTTATATCTCTGGGAGTACAGAACTCCACCTAATTAAAAAAGCCAGCCCAATTCTGAATCAGAGTGTGCATCTCTTACCCTTTTTTCTCTCTGTATTGACACAAGTTCCTTCTGTTCCTAATTTGCAAGGTTAAAAAAAAGCCCTTCTGATAGCAAGGGCACACGTGCTCTATTACACCTTGCAGTCCCACCTATAAAAGTATAGAATAATTTACTTAATAAATGTTAGAGATTGCTAATCATATACTGAATTCACAAATCAAAACCAGAGAGGCAGATAATCCTTTTCAGATGTTTACATGAGTGTTGATGAGAATTCAGAAGAACTCATGAAAACAACAGAGCACATTGAGATTACAACAGCATATATGACACTTGAGAGACAGATATCAATAGTATTTAGAGACAGATATCAATAATATTTAAAGACAGATATGAATTTGAGTAATACTGTTTTCTATAAACTGTTTCTCACATGAGTGAATATGGATGACTGCCATTCTTCAACAACAGTAAGTAGTACTTTTCAAATTCTTCTCTTTATAGATACCAAAAAAGGACTGTGATATTATTGAATACTACTTTGTTGTTGTTTCTACAAGACATCAGAGGGGTTTTATAAATGTGGGCAGCAAAATGTCTCATCCCCTCTTTAATCCTCCAATCAGCAGTCCACAGAGTAGAACCAGATATTTAATTGGCAAAACAGCTTGCTTTCTGCATTTCTGTTGGTGAAGGGAGAGGTAATTTGCATTACCCCACCTGCTTAAATTATTTTCCTAACTGGCAGTGGCCTTCATGTTGGGAGTGCGTTACTAACCATATTGGCAGAGAGAAACCTCCCAACATACAGGCTTGCCATTTTACCAACCCAGCACCACAGGCTCTATCCTTCTGCAGTCTCATTGCAAGGTATGGGAATGTCAGCTGCTTAAGGCAACCGGCAACACCATCTGGAAAGAGTCACTGTTGAATCTCTTGTGTCTATACTCCCATCCTTACTGAAGACAATCATTAATTAAAACAAACAATTGTGTTTGAAAGTGCTCATCTCAACTCAAAAAATATTACTCAGCCGTGCAACTAAGGTCATTTGTGTGCAAACACCTTAATCTAAACCACAGTTATCTCAGCTTCAAATCACTGGACCAAGAGATCTGTGAGGCAGGCAGTCTGGCTGAATTTCCGTAAGACAGGTTACATCTCTCTGCAAGGGAGAGGGGGAAGGTAAGCTATTTTTAAAGGCTTTCAAGAACTTCCCCAAGCCTTTCCAACCACTTGGCAAAGAGCCCTTCAGGATATACTAAGACTAAACTATGATACTGGGCCAGTTCATAAGAATAATTCTGACCACAAATAAATTTCAGGGATATTGCTTCATACTCAGTCCAGAACAGAGACTGATGTGAAGTTGGTTTTGATATTCTGCAGGACATTGTCAAACATTTGTCTTGTTTAGGTTCTTCCCTTGGGAGTGTGAACTCTAAACTTTTATCTGTCTGATGTAAGCTGAAGTTCTCCTCTCCTCCCACCTTGTGGTTGAGCTACATTGTTACAAAATGTTTGGCTGTTTTTTGTTTTTAAAACAATGACAACACACTGAAGGAGATTTTAGTCATTATTATATATGGCTGAAGATGGACCTGAAACAAAAGGCCATCTCTGAACTTCCCTGGAGCTCATATTCATAATTTTCATTCTGAACCATTTCTTGATCTCTATTATAGTCTGGGGAAAAAAGTGAAAGGGAAGTACAAGAAAATAAATCAAATGCTACACAGGCTATGGCAGTGAGCCTGCTGTCACCCTGAAAATGAACAGCCAAAGCATAGAGAGGAAAACCATCGTGGCATGTTATGGTTACACCTACCATTTGTAACAAAAATCTACAATTTCTATGTAATGTAAATTTGATGATTAGTTTTTAAAGTGTTAATAAATCAAAATGTGGAAGTTTTTAAAACCATATTATTCCCTGGTTACCTGATTCACAAATTAGTAGTTTGGCATTGTTCCTTATTAAAAAGTTCTACCAGCTTTTATAAACTACCATACAGTAGGTGACAGTGAATGACTGCTTTCACTGAAAAGATGTTGGTACAGATGGGTCAGATTCTTCCCAAGGCTTTCAGACTCCTGCCAATATGTTTTAAAGCCACAGAAAGCAAGCAGCCTTGCTTTAAATCTTTATGCTCTGAAGATGTAAGAAGTTTTTTGCAATAAATCAAGATAAGTACCAGCTTCTTTTTGCATGGAAAGGTTATGTCAGATTAGTTTGAAAGTGAGCATAAATAAGCAAAAATAGAGAAACCTAATTGCTTAATACAGATTTCACAAAAAGAAACGGAGCTTTGAATGAAACGAGTATATTTCTAGATCCTGAATACACTCTTGAAAGAACACACATAATATTTTTGGCTTTTGACATGCTTACTACTTGAACGAGAGATATAAGCTATGCTAAAGTAATCTATATTGGTATTTTATTTTTCAGTTCAGAGTTTGAAGAGTGGGAGCTACAGGCATCGAAGGTTAGAAATTAGCAAATGGTTTGATGGAATACCTGGACTTTGAAGTGCTCCTGGGTTCTGCAGACCAATGATCTGAAGCAACCCCTGTAAGAACTACCCTGCTTACTAACCGCATAGGAGATCAGGCGTGACTGGCCTTCTAATATTGCATTCTTTCTGTGCATTACGCAGTGTGAACAAACTGTACTTCTTTGCGAGCAACCTTCTTTCACAGTGACTGGTAAGCATTTGCTTTATGTCAAGTGCTGGAGTATTTTTGCTGGACGGAGAGCTCTTCACAAAGGAAAAGAATTCCAGTAGTTTGTCAACAGCTCTAATTGCTCTGTGTGGTGCTTTCGAGCTAGACCTGTACTCTGTGAAGTACCACCACTAACATTAGACCTAACCTGAGTTTGAGGCTACAAGATCTGAGCTTCAACAAACTAGTAAGTTTTTTTTGTGAGAATTTGCCTACTAAAATATGAAATGTAGTAAGTGACCCATTGTCTTGAGAAGTGATTTAATACTGAAAGTATCTGAGCGTGTTGTTAAAAGTCCCAGCAATCAGTTTAAGGTTGAAGTGCTTCATGGGTGGTCATGAATAAAAATGAAGAAGTGAAATAGCCTGACAATCAAGAAATTATAAGAAAGTATGGGCTTCCTGAATTACCTCCCTTAGGGAGGTTAAACTAGGAGACAGGGAATAATAGTATGCTTCTCAGTTAAACTGAAGCTACTGAAGCCTGGAATCATCTACAGGAAAGACAAACTAACAATTCATGCTGTGTGAAAATCAGTGGGAAGAAGAGCCTTTAGAGCCTCTTTCTAGTTTATAGTAAGTGGCTACAATCTTCCCTAGGATGCTTTTTTTCCTACTACAATTAAAAAAAAAAATCCATTCAGATTCTTCTCTGGACGGTAATGCATGAGCGTTCCTCGTTCTGTTGCCAAGCAGACTGATAAATATATGCAAACAGATACATGCCCACAGGGAAAAGAGTCTGGTTCAGCAAGTTAATATAATTCATTCTGAAATGCTCGATTGTTCCGTCCGGAGCACCCAGTGTTTTTCATCTGCTCAGGAAAATCCTTTTGTTACAGGCCACTTCAATAAAAGAAAGCCAGTGTGGATGCATATTTTGAGTCATACTTTTTTTGCTTTGTGTAAGCAAACAGTTTTAGGGTCATATCTTTTATGAGAAAAAACATCTGCAGGGTGCTGTTTGTATCAGTGCACATGGGGCCATACGGCAGCCATCCACAAGTATCAGAACACCCTACAACCATTTTTATGGATGTTTAGATTAGGTACTAATATAAACACTTCATGCAATTGTATATACAATTTTTTTTTTTAAATTGCTACTTTGTTTCGAAAAACAGGGACATAATCAGAAAAAAAGAGGGCCTCAAAAGCTCAGGATATTGCACACTGGTGTTTGACATTAAAACCAAAAAAATCCTTTCGTGATGGAATTTTGATAGGTAATAAAAAACCCCCAAGTGAAGCATTTTTGCATGTGTACTGGGCTTTTGATCAAGAGCTGAGATGACTGCATTCTTATTCTATCTGATCTAGTTTACTTTTCTCTAATTCTGAGAAAATCCCTAAACTGCAAATATAAGTTGTAGAAAAAGAACTTTAACATCAGGAGTAAATTATTTGTATAGAGTACAAATTATTGGCTTGTGGAGAAAGTAACGTTTGCCATATTGTTTGACTACTAGAACTATTTTACTTCAGTTTATGCTGATAAATGTAATTTTTGCCTTAGAATGTGATGCCTTATATAAGATTGATTTCCCTCAATTGAAAACAGTGACACATTTTGTGAAGTGTCTCTATGGCTCTGAAATTATCATATTTCTATAGGAATGATCATAGATTATAACGTTTTCATATTGTAAGGAGGATTCTGTTTCTTAGACATACAACTATTGATTTTGGTACAACCTTATGGAGATGAGCATGCAGCTGAGGACATTAAACATTGTACATCAGTAAGGTTAGGAATTTGTCTTTTCCCTCCTATTCAGTCACTTCTTCATATCTTAAGGCACCATTGATACAATTTGCTACCTCTCTGCTAATACAATTGTTTATGGAACTGGACTGTCAGGTGACAGAAATAATACTTCTATTAAAGGATAATTATTTATTTATGTTACCTCAGAGACACACAATTTATTTTTTATTCTTTTCTCCCAGATGTTACTAATTACCTATGAAGAAAAATTCACAGGTTCATTTGAGAAATTTTGAAATCTGGTACCAGTAACTGGTACTAAAAGTACACGATGCAAGATTCCCAACAGCACTCATCATGCAGCAGAAGGAAAGATAAACTCACCCTGAAGGAGATCTGTATTTGCTAATTTTCATAGTTAGGGTGTCTGTCTGGCTTTGAGTAAACAGGGGAAAAATGGAAGGAATTTGGGGAGAGGCCACAATGTTTGAAGAGACAAGAACTGAGGAGAGGAGAACTGGATGGAGGATGGGCAGGAAAGGGAACAACACGAGACAACAAAATAAGTGGAAGGGAACAGTGCTACTACACTGCTCAGTCCCTGTGGAAGTTTCTGCAACTCTCCTTTCCAAATGAGTGAACATTCCCTCATATTTTTCTAAAGCATGGGGTGAAACTCACTAACAGAATAAATCAATTGCAGGTGTTTCTTAGGAGCCTGATTTTCTAGGATACTCATTGTAACAGCTTTGTTTTTTCAGTTACCAGACCTCAAGGGACTGTAAATCCAAGATGAGAAATAAAAAACAGCAACAGAAGGAGCCAATGAACTAACGGATAAAGATCCTGGGCCAGAAGTCCTTTCTGTTAAACTAAGCCCCATTTATACTGCACTGTCATGAGAAAAAGAAAATTCAAAGCAAATAAACATTTCTCCCAGCAGAGTTATGGAGCAGGAGGCCACTGTCATTGAAACAGCAGGAGTTCTGAAGCCACAGCTTCACATACAGATGTGTGAAGTTGGCTGTATTGCCATTAAAAAGCTACTGCTCGATCCTCCCACCTTAGTGCCAGTACAAGCATTTACACGGGTGTCTGCTGCATGTACTGTTTTTCACCTGGCGTGGCATCCTCGGCTGATGCTTTGTCTTCTGCGAGGGAAGAAGCACCATGGGGCTGGGCTGGCTGAGGAGAGGCCAGAACATGGTATCAACAGCATTGACTTAACTCATACATGAGTCCACAGCCTAAACTAATCCTCTCACACCTTTCAGTGATGGCATGTTGAAAGTAAGCCAAAGCAGAAGAGGCCTCCTGGAGTGTGTATCCCTAATACCACTGTCCATAAAAGCCTACAAAAAAAGCAATATAAATTACATCTAAGAAAAGTGGATTTGCTACAGCTAGTTTAAATCCTTCACTTGCTACGATCAGGATCTCTTGCTCTAAAATTATTCTTAGCATTAAAAATTCTATGAAAGAATAAAGATATACAGCGTGTAGTAAAAACGTTCTTGAAACAGAATCCTTTTCAAAGCTTTCCATGGAGTATTTGTGGGTCATTGGGTTATTACAACCGCCCACTAAAAATAATAACTGAAATTGTGTGATTAATTGGTTGAGAAGCAACTACTGTCTTCTCTCCTTCCAGAGCATGTTTACAATAATTTGGAAGAACCTGCCTTGCTTTGGCAAGCTGTCTTAAACAGACTGAGCTGAACAAGCCAGTTTTAAAGGGACAGCTTTACTTTACCTGAAACATCTTTTGGTGTATCATTGAGTGTATCAAATATGATTTTCATCTAGAGATATAGACTTTTTGTTTTGTTTAAGAATATTCTCATATAAAAGTGACCTTGCAACTATTCACTGCCAAAAAATTCAACATAATGTAGGTTCATTGCAGAAGTTGCAAATGCACAGTTCTACATTTTTTGTGAAGCTTTGGCAGCCTTATTTAGTCATAAATAATGTTTATTAAATAAAAAAAGTTGACTCCAGTTCAGCAAGCATTGATTAGATTACTAGAAACTGACTTTTAACAGATTGCGTGAACACTGACCTCTAAATGACCGTGTAAAACCGGCCTCATCAGCAACTCGCACTCAACACATACTGAAGATAAACGCATGACAAAGCTTAATTGATCAAGTGAAGTGAGCTGTGAAAACCTCATGTGAAGTGTCAGACTTCTCAGTGATATGCGAGTTTCCTCCTACATACAGGATGGAACTGACCTTACTCAGTTAACCAAGCAACTAACAGTCTCTCAGTCTGGAACCAGTGTTTTCCTGTATTAGAGCAAAGGAGAAAAAACCCTAGCCATTTATGATAGTTTAATGGAAAAACTCTGTCTGGGCCTTATCTGAGTAGGTCTCCTTATCCATCAACTGTATAGCCTAATTGAAACTTTGTCTACCTCAGTGGAGAGATAGTAGGCTGTTCGGATTTGCTCCTGGAGGACAGTGATGATGAGGAAGTAGTTGTAAACACAGTTCTTGGCAATCAAACCCAAGGTAGAAAAAGTGTTAATACTTTTGAATCTGTGAAGAATTAGACATGCGCTACATCCTAATACTTTAGAAGGAGCAGTATAATTACTATGTTCTGCAAATATTCAGAAGAGATAAAATTATTAGTACCTGAATAAAAAGTCTCCTTACTTTCACGCTAACATATATAGCTCATTTCAAAGGGTCTTACAAGAGTCTATGCTTTTCAACGGCCCCAGAAAATAGGATTTAGTGGTATCAAACAAGTACAAAATCCATTTGAAATTCTGGATAAAATAAGCTACAATATTACTGGGTTTCAACATATATTTCCAAGAAGCTACACTAAGTTTTGGGTATTAAGTAGATATTCAGTAAAGCCAAAGTAAATCTGAGTCAGGTCATTGCAAATGAAAGTGGAGATCTGAAGGTTTATGTTTTGGATATTAGTAAAGTTTGAAATTGATTACTAAGACAAAATTTTGATTACAAAATACCTTTGCCTTCTCAGAATTGTTTTTGCACTTGTATCAGAGGTAGAATACTCAATAATTTAAGTTTATATTTCTTTTTAATTTTTGAGAGAATATTTCTCTCTCATTTACATTTTCCTGAAGTTTAAGTGAATAACCCTCCTTCTAACCACAAGTAGAAGTAAAACACTTTCATTATAAACCAACTGTTTTCTGACATCTTAGGACAATTTTTTTGATGGTATCTAAAAATAGATTCTGATTTACGGAGGATACTAGGTGGTATAAAAACAATAATTGGAAGTGTTTACAATGTTTAAAAGCATATGAGTTCCCATACAAGCAAGAGCAAATGGGTACAAATAACTCAAAGAATTCACTGCATATTTTCAGCAAGGTCAACAATGAACAGGCAACACACAAAGCTGCTAAAGTTACTGTCTGAAATCCAGACTCTTAAAAATGTCATTCTAT
This sequence comes from Tapera naevia, assembly GCA_033556795.1. NCBI lineage: Eukaryota > Metazoa > Chordata > Aves > Cuculiformes > Neomorphidae > Tapera > Tapera naevia. The sequence goes on along the minus strand of JAUMJJ010000172.1, from coordinate 5,228,487 downwards.
CCTTAATAACGTTGTGCTGCATTTTCCAGTGGCAAAAAGTTGATGTAGTTTCCCAGTGTTTTTCTGACATAGTCTATGGGTGACATATTCTATGCATGAAATGCACGAATGTTATGCAAAAAAGTTGAATACAAACAGAAATTTCCTATCCTTAATATTTCCTTTAATAAATCACATTCATGTTGTCCAAATCCCCAGTCACTGGTTTCACAAGACACTAAAATCATACTACTACTCATCTGTTATTATACATTTTAACCTCTCTGTGAATTTTTGCAGAGTATCATTATCCCGAGCACTGATTCTTAATGTTTCTCTCCAAATACAGCCTGATCATGCTTGGCAGTCCAGAGCTTGCTCGTTCACTGTTTGAGTATAAACTGGAATTTAGATATGGCTTCAACAGGGGTTCTTAGAACATGCATGTCTTTTAGGAGGATCAGATTTTATCTTTCAAATCTGTTCTTTTGTTCTGAAATTTGTTTGCCATAAAGGAAGGATGTGACGTACCAATTTTTATAGCAGAGAAGTAAGTATTTTTTAAAATTTTCCTGCTTATGGCATTACTTATACCAGTATTAATTGTGTGGTACTAGTATTAAAAGAATTTCAAGAAACACATTTGTATACCTCACATTTTACCAATAAGTCTGGGGTTTTCTCGGCTATAGAATTTCATTAATTGCTGGCTGCTTTTTTCAGTATATTTTCAGAAAAGTTAAGCAATTTGTGAAATTACCATTTTTTCTACTGACTTCATTTATTTAATGGCTTAAATCTATTGTTAGAAGCATCATTTCAGTGAGCTACAGTGTCTTAGTTTTTTCAAATTACATAAAGCTTTTTTCTTAGGTAAGGGTTAACTTCACCTTGCTTTAGCAAGGCTGGTTCTCTGGCTGAAGTTAGAGAGGCTTGTTTGAAAAGGATTTGACATACATGTTGTCTCCTGCTCAGAACTGGCAGAACAAACCTCATATAAAAAGCCTGCTACATCAAGCTTGGGAAGTTTATCCGCTGACATTTAGTTATTTTTTTTTTTAAAAAAAAACAAACCTATTCCTTGTCCTTTGGCTACTTTTGATGAACTATACTTTGTGTCCTATAACATTTCTTGCAGATTGTACAGGCAATAACCAAAGAAAACACCTATATGTCAATATTTTCTTTAAGTTACCATTCACATTTTCAAAAGCATGTCTTAAATCCAATGTTCCAAACCTTCTGAGTTCCAGTTTGACAAATTTATGGAAAGCAGCTAGATACCCTAAATTCAGATGATCTAATTCTGTCTCTCACATTTTTGTGGCAGTAACTTGCTGTTATTAACTCACTTTTCATTCTGGCAGTAGAACAATATATGGCAAGGCTCTTTAAAGCCTCTTTTAATGTCTCCTTTTCAATACTAACAGAGAATTGGCAGATATATTTAAAATACTTCGTTACTAACCAGCACAGAATGTTACCCTGTGTTGGGTATCTTCTGTCCCTGACTCAGGTTAAACTAAAATGCTTTCCTGTATTCCCAGCTGAGTTTTCTAATGAGGTGGCCCTGCTGTAGCACCATTTGTACGCTGATAAGTTGTTACAAATTAGACTATTGAGGATAATGGTCCTACATTTCTTAACGACTGTCTTCTCTACACAGCTTACAGCAGAGAGCCTTAAATGAGATGTTAATAGGCCAACTGTAAGAGGATTCTGACAAAAAATGGAATCTGCCAGACACTGCCTACAACTAATGTGGTAGATTGAAAAGTGAACAAGCAATGTGCTTGCTTGTAAAAGCGAAGGCAGGTAGCCCTGCAATATTCTGAGTGCAAGTAAAATCTGCACTCTGCATTGCTTTACAATTTTTTTCCTTAACAAAACAAGAATCATTAGAATTTAAATATTTGTCTTAGTTGTGAAAATACTGTGGAATACCATAATTAGCTTATGATAATTCAGCAGTATCTCTAATAAGCTGTTCTATCTGTTTCTACAATTACTAAGAGCAGAGTGTTCCTACCAATCAGAGCAGAGGAATCCTACCAATTTTCCTATATCTCAGAATATTGTGAGAATGGCATTTAACACTTCATAATGTAATAAAATTGAAGTTATGCTTGGAAAAAATCAAATTCAAAAAGTCATATCTGTAGCTTTCTCCAGTGAAACACATCACTGAAAGTGCAGTCTATTATGAAATCCTGTGAATTAGTGACAGAAAAAGTCAAATTCTCTTCTGTCTATTTTCTTTATATTGCCAGGGACAGGAATTCACATAGAAAAAGTAAATTGAACAGAGCAAGAAGAACTCTGGTGTCCTAACTCAATGACTTAGGCATCTCCATCTTTAATTAAGTAAGCAATTCTTAGTCCCTCATCTACACAAACACATGCACTAGGAAAAAAAAAAGACAATATCCCCCAAATATTTTGTTTTGAGACAGGTGTTTCAGGTGCACAACACACAGTATTCTGCTGTGGCACTTCGTCAGAATCTTCTGTGACTTTGATAGAGCCAGGATGAGGCTTATTGCACGATCCCAGTGGCTCTGGATGCTGACGGCATATTCAGGCTTATTGTGCTGCACATTTCTATGGTGTTTGCTGATAACCAGCACTGTGTTTCTGTGTTTTAGTAGAAGCTGAAGGCACACAGCTCTGACTTCAGAGGCCAACTTGGCAGTTCCACTCAGGCATTTACTAGATAACAAAGCCTGGAAATGTCACTAATGTCAATTTTAAACTGTGTTGAGAGTTAAGTAAACTTGATTAGTAAGGGGCTCAAAGGAGTAGTTGCGAATTTCTGTGTCTGACAGAAAACACAGTTTATTCTATATTACTTCAGGGAGGAAGAATTTGATTCCCAGTAAGCACTATAAAAGTAAACAGAAGTTGAAGCGTACTCAGCTCAAAATTTAAGCAATTTCAGCAAGCCAATAACATCTAAGCCAATATGACATCTGTTTCCTTAAGTATTTAAAATACCACAGAAATTGCTAAAAAAAGAGAATGTGATTGAGAGGAGTTCTCACAATGTCGATTTTATCCTGTAAGCAGTTATGAAAATTTATTGAATTTTAGAGATGTAATTAATAAGCATATTTGGAGCAATCAGTTGTCAGAAAATCAACCCAGATTTTTCCAATAGTGTTTGCCATTTCACTGTCGTAGGTTTTGAATATTTATTACTAAAAGAAAAGGCATTATTCTTAAAATTGACACAAAAGAAAATTTTTCTATTGAAGTCAGAAATGTGGAAAACAAAAAGACCTCCATCCTTTAGGTAAAACCAGAACCAAACTGCTGCAATAAAATTTGTCACTTGAGGCTGACAGAGCTTTCTCTCTTTGAGTATTTAATTAGCAGGTCCCTTTCTCAGAGTAAGTGTGCTACCTGACATTCATTAAACTTTGCCTAAAATACAACCTATAACCATCCATGCCATTCTGCTTTGCCTTTTAGAAACGCATGTGCTGTTGATAATCTAATTTATTCAGCTACCAGGGAGAAATACACTGCTACTGAACCAGAAAGTTGGGCTCTTCAGCTTGATCAGCACTTACATACCTGTTGCTCTTCTTAACGCCTGAGAAGATTCTGCAGAGGTACAAGATTTCCATACCCTATTCATATTATAGAAGCTGAACTAGAAAGAGGTGGCATTCAAATACTCTGAAAACAGAGCCTCGTTAAGACTCTAGAGACTTTAAGATTAGTAAAGTCTGTTTACTTTCCTCATTCTCTTCCAGATTAAAAAAACCTCCTACATTGGACTGTACTTGCCAACACAAATAAAACCCGAAGAAATCCATAAAGAAATCATAAAGAAATATAAAAAGGAAAAAGCTACAAATAGGAATGGAAGAAAAAAAATTAAAGGACTTGCACAACACATTCACTGGAAAGGTGTTTTATGAAAGTACATGAGATAAACTCAGACAAATGACCATAAGAGCACTCCCTGTTAATGTTTGGCAAATATAGTGCACACATAAGAGATTATAGAAGAGTATTTTCTTCCAGATTTCAGGTCAGTCTTTCGCACACAGAATAAGCAGAAAATTACGTAATGAGAAAGTGTCCTTTTGCGCTCAGTAAGAAATGTTAAATATTATCCCACAGAGCACTTGCAGGTTCAGGTATGTTTCTAATGTTTTTATATGCCTATTTACAAGGTTGGCGTGTTAAACTCACAAGTTATCATCAGCTTACCATTTGCATGGCAGGTTCTTGGGTGAAACAGCTAGTTTTTCAACAAGACAATGTCTCACTTGGTATTCCATGAAATGAGAATTGCTGGGTTGCATTTGGGTTTGTACACTGAAATCATATTCAGTAGAGGAAGATCTGCATTTACCAAAGTCTTAATTACTATATGGTGTTTCCAAGAAGGCAGTAGAGTTTATAGGTGCACTACGGTGGGTTTTATATTAGGGAATTGTAATATAATATAAACAATTCCGAATCTCCAAGTACAGTTTTTTTTTTAGAGAGCCACCATGTCAACTTTTTGTAGATAAATATTAAAACTTTAGTATTGAGATGTAGAGAAGTTATAAGCAATTGCACAACCTGAGAACATCTGAACAACAAAACTGAATATGGTTATGGAAGAACAGTATACATAGGATTAATAGAGAAATATTTCACATTTCCCACTAAAATCAGCAAGAAAATGACAACTGTTCAAACTCTAAGTATGTTGTAAATGCAATCATTTCTAGAAAACCATGAAAACAGAGCCGAATAACCATTTAATGTTACAAGAAAGATCTTCGCAGTTAAGAAGAAACATTTTTCATAGTGTATTTAATGAAACCTCTTTGGTAGGAATTTTTAAATTAAAAATTCAGGCTTCTATTCTGCCCTGTCAAATTTTACCCATTGAGAACTCAAGTAATTTGGCCTGCATTTTATACATCTGTCAGGATCACCTAAATATTTAATTTCTCCAAGTAGGAGACAGGAAAAGGAATTCCTACAGCAACTCTTACATTATTTTATTTGAAATGGAACATACACGGAGTTTTTCTTCTGACTCTGCTAAGAAGCCTTTGAGGCCTTGTGAAAACATGACAGCACCATTAGCACAAAACAGTCCTTATCCTGAATTGATGAACCTTTTATGAATAGTAGTTCAGCTACTGGAATTTTGAAACTTTCCATCAAAAAGAAAGAAGGGAGGAAAGAGAGAAGGTGAGACCAAGTGTGACTGAGAGTGCCTGAGTGACAACAAGTGAAGAAAAGGGAATGAAGGAAAGCTACTTCAAGCTCTAGTTGCTTTATCTTTTTTTTTTTATTATTATTATCAGTTATAATTATTTTAACAGAAGTCTTTTAAAAAGAGAAATGTAAAGAAACTCTTTCCTTTAATTGAACTTTTAAAAGTTAAGCCAAAGATTTGTCATGCAGTAATCTAAGGAAGACAAAATTTTCCCGTATATTATTACTGTCTCCCCATCTCCATTTTTACTGCAGAAATATCTCAACTGCACCAGAATTTGAGTAAACTACTACTCCTTGTACTGAACTGACATTTACATAATGAAATGAGTGACAAAGAATGCTAAATATTTATGAATTTTTACTAATAATATATTAAACATACTAATAATTTAAATTGCTGTGAACTTCACCAAGCAATTTTAAATCAGTAAGCATCTTCACTCAGTCTTAAATATTCCTAGGATTTTAAATATAGGTTATATCCTTCAGTTCTTTTCGGGAAATTAATTTGTATAAGTATCTAATAGAGGCACATTTTAACAGCATCCTGCCCGTTTCCCTCAAAACACTTTCCAGCTGCTGCCATCATTCTCTGGATGTCAAATCAGCATACTTATAATGGATTGATATTTACCAGCCTCATAAAATAGACAAAAATACAGACACTCAGTCCTATAAAGAACTGGGGAGTAAAGAGTCAATGAATCAAAGGTTATTTTGATTACACTTTCATTTGCAAACATATTTTCCTCATTTGACTTTTTTCATTTTCCTTATCACATATCACATTATTTCAGAGGTTTTAATCTTATAGACAGTTTTCAAATTTCTGATGAATCCTGACAGCTAGTGAAATTCTCAAATAAATTCATGTAAAACTATTTTCTGACTTGTAATTCCTTCTGACAGATACTTTACATATTCTGGCACCTGTGGCCTCCAAAATATGCATATGTGTTTAGCGTTTTCACAGTCACATGAGAAACAGTTAACCTGTAGATCTCATTAATTTGACTTCAATTTGCCTTCAGTTATTCTTCAGTCATCATGTAAGGTGTGAAAAAAATCCCCTCTGCTTGGTGAAGAGTGAACATGATTTTTGTACCTTTTAATGGTCAATAATTAAAAAATCAGCTTTTTCTTAGTATTTAGCTCATAAACAACAGCTGCTAATAACTAACAAAGTTCATGTAGATTACAGTGAGGCAGAAATCACTTTAGAGAGAGAAAATCAGACCTAGAACATAAGCTCAACTTGAACAAATATAGGAAAACCAGTATATTTTGTTTGCGGTTAATGAGGCTGACTGAAGATCCAATATATGGAACAATAAAAATGTGGAAAGGAGGAAAAGTTGTAGGAGATAAGAATATGGGAGGTAAATGCAGAGAGGGGCTGGATGAAGGCAGTGGAATAGTAGAAATAGAAAAGTAGAAAGAAAAATGCTTGGTATTTAGAAACTGATGTCTTGAAGAATTAATATCTAACAGGGTAAATGTGTTTAACTGCAGAAGGATAGCTTAAGAAATCCAACCAACACAAATCTGTAGTAAAGAGAAGGGATATCAAATCATTACCAAAAAAATATCATCATTCTCAAAATAAGGTTTGAAAATGGAAGTGATAATAAGAGACAAAAAAAAATTCACGAACCTGTGATTTATTAAATTCGTAATCCACTCCTCAGTAAAAGTAAAGAACAGACAAGCAGGTCTGTGGAAGTAGAAGAAAAGGATTTTGTGACACTAAAATATTGTGATGTAGGCAATGAAGAAGAACTAGGAGAGCAAATACAGTGCAGTACAAAAATATTTGTGAAGAAAATGATGAGCCAATAGCATTTGTCATGCCAACAGAAAATAGCATGATAAAATAAATATTCATAGAAAGCACAGTAACAACAAAGGTTAGAATAGTTCCTGATATAGCAAGAGTCGTGTCTCTTTTGCAGAAGTTAGGAGTTCAGATACATTTATCAATAAGAGCCAGAGACCAATCATGTCAGAAAGGCTTGAAAGAAAAGGAATTGCTTATTCTGGTGGCCCTCAAAGACCAACTCAAAGCCAGTTGCTCTTTCTAGCTGTGCCAGCAATAGAGGTAGAGAAGAAGGAAAGCAGCTGATGGTCTTTATAAGCATGGTTGGTGATGGATCCAACACCTTTATTAAGATTAAGCATGGTCCTAAAATTTGTGTTTTCCTCACTTCTGTACTTCTGTCCAGCTTATCACTGCTGTATCTGAACTCCAGTGTTTTTGATTTAGAAGATGAAAATATGCAGTATAATCTAAATCTGATTTAAAAAACAAGATATAAAAAGTTAGAAAAGCTACATTCTTACAATAAAAACTCACTGGTGGAGACAGAAGCAACCAGATTTTACAAATAGACTTACAGAATTTTTTTAAAACTTGACGTATACTACAAATGGAAAAGCTGGAGCTATTGAAGAACAGTAGGTAGGGGAAATCTCTAAGGGCCTCAGAGAAAATATTTAAAATGGAATGGTAGTTTAAAAAAGTAATACATACAGAAAACTCACTTGTCCTAAACTCACTGTTTAGTTAAATTCACATATCACACCAATTAAAAACAAGCTTGGATATTATAAAATAATTGAAGATAGTTCTATTTCTATTACCTACACGGTTTACCACAGAGAGGTGAGAAAGGCAAGAGAGGGGTATGTTGAGCAAAATCTTGGTGCACATAATCTTGCACTTGAGTGAAGCATGAAAAAAACCAGGCCATGTGTATTTCTTAAATAGTTTACAGAAACAAAAAGAAACTACAGGCAGAAACACTACAGTGGTCAAGATGGTTAGAGAGAGGGGGAAGTAAAGGGATAAGGAGAAAGAAGGAAAATCTCAGAAACTTTACAACAGTGTTTTTCAAATACATGCAGAACAACATGAAAACTGTTTAAGTATCATTCCGTACGCTACAAATGAATTCCAGAATCAAGATAATGGAGATAAGAGAAACAGATTTCAAAGAATGTGCAAGAATCTAATAGTTTGCCTGTGTAAAGGCATATGGAGTAAAGATAAATACACAGATTTCCAGTCGTACCAAGTTGATGCTTCACCTTCTTGAGAACTGATGATATTTTAGGATATTACCAAACATCAGAGATCTGCTTTAATAGATCTGTGATGAGTAATAACAAGGAATTAGTAAAAATAAACAAAAATGCAGTGTTTTCAAGAGGTCATAGGAGTGTTGCCTACGTCTCATCTCGGAAGCAAAATTTCAAGACATTTATTAGTAGTCTGATTCCATTAGCTTCATATAGTAATTATTTTTCTGACCAAATAGACTGCAGTGTTTGAAGAGGATACCTAGAGACCTGACACAAGGTAACAGGCAGGAGTTTTAGAACATCACAGATCTCAATCAGATGAGATTCTCACAAGTATACCCAAGTGCTACTTTTTCATATAAATAGTATATAGATATGCACACAAAATATGTAATTTTATACACAAAAAAGCTATATATATGAAATAACTTATCAAGTCTACCAGAAGATAAAAGGGTGATGATATCTCTCGTAAAAAACTATTCCACTTGATACAAAGGTCAGCCCTTTGTTATCCCATGGAGATATTTTACATATTAGTCTTTGAACTGTTTCTGTGTAAACATCGCTAATGTCTTGCTCTAAGCATTGGGATGTTTTCTGTCTTCACTGCTACTAGTTTTGAACTACATACCCAGGTTTCCTTCAGTAGCCAAATTCTAGACTCATGCTTCCAATTTGGTATTCCTGCTGGGACATGAAAATTGTCTCTGAAAGGGCTCCACTCTTCTGGTTCTTTTCATATTCTTGTTATTCATTGCTTTATTATAGAAAGTATTAAGCTATCGCCTCAACAGACATCTACCCAAGCAACACAGCTCCCTCCACTGGATAAGACTTACCTCCATAAAAGTTGCTGTGACAGCAGTAAGGCTTTTTATGGCAAGAAATATTCAATAGTGTTGATAAGGCTGACAGAATGGTAGCACTTGCCCATTTCTTAGGTCTTCTCTAATCTAGTTAGTTTATGCATTTGCTTGAATGTGTAAACTAGGAATATGGCTTTAAATGACTGACATATTAGCATCTTTTAAAACCTGGCACCTCTATTGATTCTACATATGAAAAAAATTCAGCACATGGAAATTCTTTATCCAAAGTTTTATAGCAAGCATAGTAATTGAGATGGAAAAGAATGTCACTGAGTTCCAAGCTCCCATTATTGTTATCAGAAAACATTTCCTAACATGGGGCAGAAAACAAAAACACAGCTAATGTAAGCAAACTCAAAGGACAGTGGAAGATAAGCCTGAGAACAAGGAACAGCTTGGTAGTGTAATTACAGTTGGAGCAAAGAAACCATCAGACAATCGTATCACCTCAATGAAAAAAAACCCTGGCACATGTCAGGAGGGTGCAGAAGAAAAATAAAAACAAGTAGCTGTGTAACTATGTGAGTTTATGATCAAACTTTATAAGCTGTAGCATCCTCTCCAGCAATTCTCCTTACCCAAGTGTGAGTTCCTACTTTTGCAGAGCATTTTTTAAAGCATCGGCATGAGCAACTGCAGGTAGATGGGCAGGACTCATTGCAGATGGTTAGATGTTTCTGTGATAAGGTAACTTCCAGCAATGAGTTTATTAAACCAAGAGGACACCCTAACAGTAGGTACCAACAGAACGAGAGTAGCCAGCACTTAAACTTGTAATCAGTTTAAGCTATGGTTTTGCATACAAACAGAAAATTCTGCAGTGTAAATTAGCAACTCAGAAATTATTCTTGTTAAATGACTCCTCAAATTATCTTTGTTTTTTATATTTCTTGAAGGAGAGAATGATAGAGCAATTACTAAACAGTCTCATTTTGTTGCAGATTTTCATGTAGCTTCTGAATTGCATCGAAACAGATTCTGTCCAATTGTGTCTGTTTTCACTATTTGAATGATCTAAGTACCTGCTGAACCTCAACTACCATTCACATAATTATATTTACGCCTATCATGAACTACTGAAGTGACCATAATATTTCAAAGTTTGTATTATCAAGAAGAACCTATGTTTATCTACCCTGACTCTACCAAACACATTTTCCAAACAAAATGTGTGTTGGCAGAACTAACTTTGGCCAATACCTATCTCAGTCCCCTAAACTGATATTGGTTAATCTTTCATTTCAATTTCTTGATAAATTTTAATCTCAGCAAAGAAAATGATAACAATTACTGTCAAAACTTGTACAAAAGGTACAAGCAGATTTTCCCAAAAGGCAAATTGTATTTTTTAATATTAATAAACTTCCATGTCATATCTTGGTTGAGTAAGGATTTCCAGTTCCTCATTTTTAATTAGAATACTGCGTGCTGAATGCATGGGTTTTTTTTTTCATTTCTCGACAAACCTGAGTGCCAAAGGAAGCAGCAATGGAATCTTCTGTCCTATTAATTAAAAGCTTTTAGCCTGAACCAGAAGGGACATTTTTCTAGGAAGTCACTCAGAAGGGAAAGATGATATACTGTTATTTGTACTTTAAAATTTAGTGCTCCTCTTTTCCTCTTTCCTGCAAACCAAACGCTAAATAATGAACACCATCTGTCTCAGTTTTGAAGCTTTATCATTTACCTGCTACAGCCAAAGTGAGCAGTCCTGGAAAATGGATTTGTCTGCGTCGAGACAGAGAAAAACAAAGGAAGTGTAAAACAAAAATCAAATCACTTCTCCCCTCCTTTATTCCTTCTCCCCAGCAAAAATTGTTACTTTTACGTTTTCAAAATTATGCATAAATTGCATATCCAATAAATTGGTCAGGGATGAAACAATATCAAGGCAAATGTGGTTTCATGCTATTTTCCAAGTCACATAAATGAGGAGTTAAGTACATACTATGATTATACTGCAAGGATTAGCACACAGGGAAGCATTTAATCAGCTTGTTTGAGAATTCAGTCCTGTGATCTAAGAGAATCCTTGAACACTTTTACTGGAACCGCCCATCCCAAAGCACACTGAGAACCTTTCTGGTGTGTATTAGAAAAACTGAACACTTGGATTTGCTTTGCTTGATCATTTTGAAATATTATATCCATCCAGTTACTTCAGTGAGAAGGAAAGAAACAAAAGACAACAGAAATGTTTCAAAATGCGAAAAGTTTCCTTTCAATCCTTTTAGTTCATGATTATCGTAAGACTACCATAAGCTGTTTTTACAGATAGACGGTACAACATTTCCTCCTGTATTTTCTGGTTCAAAGGTGCATCATAAACTACTGGCATACTGATCCATTGAACCTTGTTACAGAAAAAAAAAACCAAAACACCTTAATGGCACAATCCCCCCTACCCCATAAACCATATCTGTATTCTGTAACATTGTCTGGTTCTTTGTGTGTCTGCACGATTCCATATACTTCTGGAATCCAATGAAAATGAAGAAGGTTCTTAGGCTGAGCTTCTAATTTCTATTTGCTTGTTTGCAAAAAGCCTACTGTTGGTACCTGGAGAGGAACTCGGGGTAACAGTTGGCAGAAAAGGTATGAGAAGGGCAATAAATCTGTGAAGCAACAGCCAGGCAAAAAAAGAGGAGAGCAACCTTTTGGAGGCACAAAAGAGTTTCACAAGCTTACATCGTATTTTTAACTAAACACTTAATATGCACAGGTTCAAGCTAATGGCTGAACATATGTTCATTTTCCTACACTGCCCTGCTTAACACTGGATTATTTTCAGTGTTAAAATAAAATTCTGAAAAAAGAAGTCCTCTGTGCATATCAAGCTGGTGGCACACACACTACTGCAGTTTTGGGATGGTATACATTATACATATTTTATAACTGAATCAAGGAAGTTTGACTTTTCCTGTTAAAATACTGATTAGTTTTTATGTAAGCAGGATGTACAGTTAGTTCTCTCCACCTACTGAAGGTCAGAAAACAATAGTGCCAAAAGAAGAAAGAAAAAAACAAAGAACTACATTTCTCACCTACCTTTAACCTTTCTTGTTGGGGATATCCATTGTTATAAGGAGATTCAGACTTGTATTGCTGCAGATTTTAAAAGGCTTAAAGTTCATTTATGTACCCTTTAACACTGAGTTAACAAAGGCATCAGTAAAAAGGAAATTTCTCAGCAATAGTTGTCACTGGCTTGGGATCATGATATTCCTTAGACAGGATAGGCAATTAAAGTCATTGAAAGCAGAGCAATCACAAAAAACAAACTATTCGTTCATTTACATTTTTGAATTACCATCTGGCCCTAGGTTTTCATTAAAGTCACTTTAGGAACTGGGAAAAAAAGGTGACATTGTACTGCCTGAGCAAGCTGCCTTTAACAGAGACTGACCAGCACATAATTCGAGTTATTTGTGACTATTTTGAGAAACATGAAAGAAATTGTTGACGCATCTTCATGTGACTTTAAGTGTCAAAATGAATAATCACAAAACTCATTGGGATCAGAACTGTGTCATAAAACTGAATTTAGGAAGATAGGAACAAATGGATCATTAATATGCGGTATCAGATCCATCTGATCAGTAGTTACATAACAGAAAGCTCCATTTTGAGGAGGAACTGGAATAGCTTTATATCTCTTCACATTCATGCAGTTCCAGTAGAGCTGATATACTTGATACAACTCAATTATGTCATTTTCATGCAAGTATTGTATATTTATACTGATGTTTTTTCAACATACTAATTACAGACTATTTTTCTCAGCAAAATTAGGTCTTCTTTCTCTGAAAAATGGTGCCTAAATTGTTTGCAGTTCTCTAGTATTTAAGATTTAGTATCATTACAGCCTGAGGAAAAGGGAATGATGTTTTATTCTAGTCCTCTCACTTGGTCTCCTCGCATACTTTTATAACAGGTAGTTGTCTCTACAGCTGCAACTTCCTATCTGAAAAGATCAGAGGACTAGGAAAACGTACCATACAAAGTAAGGCTGAGAGAACTGGGTAAAACAAGGGGGAATGGGTATAAGTTGCTCCTGGGGAGTTTCGGATTGGATTTCAGAAGAAAAATTTTCACCATGAGAACAGTTAAACATTGGAATAATCTCCTCAGGGAAGTGGTAGATTCCTCTACACTGGCCATTTTTAAGGCTCAGCTTGACAGGGTGCTGGGCCATCTAATTTAAACTGTATATCACCTTAAAAGATTGGACCAGATGAATGCCAACCTGGCATTCTATGATTCTATCGCCTGGGTAATTTTTCATCTATCCTACCTTCAAACATCAATCTAATGTATAACAAATTGCTCAGAAGTTTTCTTCCACTGATCTTTTTTCTTTCTTTTTTTTTTTGGTAAAAAATAAAAATCACTCAATTTTTTTTAGAAACAGTGAGATACAGAGCACAATAAATAAATGTGACTTTCAACCTATATTTCATAAGACTTCCTTTTTCTTCTCTTCTATCTCCCAGTGGGCTCAGAGTTTTTTCACAGTGATCTAAGATCACTAAGGAGGTCAATTAATATCTTGGTTTAAAGTAACTGAATCTACTACATTCAGTCCACAGGTGTGTCATGAAGCTTTATACTACTTCTTATTCCTTCTCAGGATCTGCAATATTTGTGTAAGAAAATAGCCTGAGAAAATGGAGGCAAACCCCTATTTCTTACTATACTCTTTCATAAAGACTCCTCTATTTTTCTATACTATTTGTTATTAGTAAGTCAAGGAATCATAGAATAGTTTGGATTGGAAGGGACCTTAAAGATCAACTAGTTCCACCCTCCCTGCCCACTTTCCACTAGTGGTGGAAAGGTTGCTCAAAGCCTTATCTAACCTGGCCTTGAACACCTCCAGTGATGGGACACCCACAACCTCTCTGGGCAACCTGTTCCAGTGCCTCACTACTCTCATAAAAAAAAAATTCTTCCTAATAGCTAATCTAAATCTCCTCTCTGTCATCTTAAAACCATTACCCCTCACCCTATCACAGAATCACAGAATCACAGAATCACAAGGTTGGAAAGGACCTCTGAGATCATCAAGTCCAACTTATAACCTAACACTAACACCAACACTAACACCAACCATCATCTAAACCATGGCACTCAGTGCCTCATCCAGTCTCCCTTTAAACACCTCCAGAGTCAGTGACTCCACCACCTCCCTGGGCAGCCCATTCCAATGGCCAATCACCCTTTCAGTGAAGAATTTTTTCCTCATATCAAGTCTAAACTTTCCCTGATGAAGCTTAAGTCCATGCCCTCTGGTTCTGCCACTGGTCACCTGAGAGAAGAGACCAATCCCTGCCCGACTACAACCTCCTTTTAGGTAGTTGTAGAGAGCAATGAGGTCTCCCCTGAGCCTCCTCTTCTTCAGACTAAACAGCCCCAACTCCCTCAGTCGCTCCTCATAGGGCTTGTGCTCCAGCCCCTTCACCATCTTCGTTGCCCTCCTCGGAACACATTCCAGTATCCTGACATCCTTCCCAAATTGGGGGGCCCAGAACTGTACACAGTATTCAAGGTGAGGCCTGACCAGTGCCGAGTACAGGGGGACGATAACTTCTCTGGTCCTGCTTACTACACTATTCCTGATGCAGGCCAGGATGCCATTGGCCTTCTTGGCCACCTGGGCACACTGCTGGCTCATGTTGAGCTTCCTGTCCACCAGCACTCCCAGGTCCTTTTCTGCCTGAAAAATAGCCTACACTGCCTGATAAAGAGCCCCTCCCCAGCTTTCTTGTAGGCCCCTTTTAAGTACTGGAAGTCTGCTAGAAAGTCTCCGCAGAGCCTTCTCTTCTCCAAGCTGATCAAAAGCTCAGCTCTCAGCCTGCCCTCATATGGGAGATACTCCAGCCCTCTGATCATCTTTGTGGCCCTCGTCTGGACTTGCTCTAAGATTAATGGATTAACTATATCAAGAAGGATATCAATACCTACACTGCTCTCTGCATCTGCAAGGGAGAAGCGTGGAAGAGAATGACTTCCACTAAGCTAATACTGTCCCCATTCTTTGTATATGGCAGATTGGAATAACTCTCCGACTCAAAGAGGATAAAAGAGTAGCCATCTGCAGAGAAGCTCTCCAGTCAGGAAATTCTGGCACTACACTGTAGTCACATTCAGTCTGTGGATCTTAAACTGGTGGCTTGTTACAAATCCAACTAACATCACAGAGACAGGTACATCCAGTAACCACAGAACATCATCTTCTTTTCTGTTACTGCCTTAACAGATCCATGGAAAAATAATAGTAACTAAGCCACTTGAATGGAGGTTCTTCATTTGAAACCAAAGACATGATTAGATAGATTTCTACAGAACAGTGTCCTGCCTTTTTTGCAGACATTTAGACTGATGTTTATGAGTGATTTAAGGCAGCGCTTTCACATATGAGCTTACATATTAGAATGAATATCAATACTTATTTGCCTAATTTTCAGAGATGCAATGTATCTGAATATACCATACATTTATAGGGACAGATGAAAGCTCATCTGTGCATTACACCAATATTTACTGGAAAAGTCCAACCTCCATAGCTAAGTCACAGCAGCAGAGGACTGCAGAAATCCAGAGTTTCGTGGTCTCATTTCAACAGTTCCTCCAATGTTGTCCTCACAAACTCATGTTACAAACAAGGCCTGATAAAATATTTTGCCCTTTAAACACATTTAATCTTATTGTCTTCTAAATTTCGTGTTAGCAAAATATGTCTTATTGACTACTGTCCTCATCCTATATATAGTTTTCCAAGAAAATTCTGTATATTATAATATTTAACTCTGCATTAAATATTCTCAGCAGCAGACTGAGGTAAAAACCAGTATTATGACTTAAGGATTACTTAAGGGTTTGCAACCACAAACTGAGCATTTTGCAGGACTTCAAAATACTTTTCAAACCTGAAAACAACTACAGAACTCTCTGTAGCATGCCAACTCTTGCATTGCACTGAATTGTGGTAAAACTTTATTTACAGGTGTTGGTTACAGCTGCATTGCCAAGGTACAAATCTACTTCATACTTCAAGAAGGTACTCACTCTCTCTCTCGTTAAACTAAAAAGAATAATAAAAAAACCACCAAACTCTTTACAATTATTCACTGTTGATTGAATGAATTATTTTCAGACAGTTCACAGATAAACCTGTTAAGTAATTTATGAATGAATATAAGCTAAAAAAGGAAAGAAAAGGCTCTTAAGGAAATTTAAAATTAGAGTCAGTCTTCTGTTATTCTCATGTTATTCTGAAGCTACAAGCTGACATTTAAAAAAAATATTCAAACATTCAAAGTAAGGTTCTAATAAAAGTGATTGCTGTTATGTCATTGTTAATATATGCTGTATCCATCATCAAATACTAATACTCTATGGACAGATACAACTCCGTAGATGAGATCTCTTCAAGAGGGATCACTCTCATGGCTGAGATAGCTACTTTATTACTCAGCTAATTCTAATGCAATTATTTTGTTAGTTTTGACTTGGGATGCAGTTTCCCAAATGCTGAAAGGTGATTTCAGGTCTCTGCAGTCAGTCATTCCTTTTCGTCCCCTTGTTAGCATCCTTTTTTTTTTTTTTTTTATGCCATCACTATGCTTGCAAGCAGAGTACTTAGCTGAGAGGCCAGATTTCAATTTCAGACTTAAACTGGCTTTGGCCAAACAAAACATGTAGCTGGACCGCAATCAAGATTGGTTTCTTGCACATCAAGTGTTAATGGCAAAATACAGGACTCAAGTGCAATTGCACCAGGCATTCTAAAGTCATCAAAAGGATTCTCATAACAGTATCCCTCTGACATCATGGTATACAATATTCACCTCTGTTTATGTGTTGACTCTATGTCTAAAAATAAAACAAAACAAACTTTGCACAATAATCAGTGAAAAATATACAATGGGAAGCCTATTCCACAGTCTTCTATCCTTTACCTAGGGCAACCTCACTTCTGTGAAAGAAAGCTCTGGGGTAAAACTTGGTCTTTACTGCACTGCTGGAGCCACTATATCCTTTCTTGGCAAATTGGTCTTGCAACAGATGAGCTGGGTACAGGACCATGCTGCTCACACCACATCACAATCACCCGCAAGTTGCCATCCTCAGCAAGCTCCCTCCCATCACAATCAGCACCGTGTATATTGTTATTCCACCACTCTCTTTCAACTTCTTCCACCCCTCCTTCTCTTCTACAGTTGTCAGAGACTGCTTAGAATGACAAAGAGCAACAGAAAGAAAAAAGTGGTGGGTGCAGAAAGGGAACCCTCTTGGCTTACAGCCTCAGGCATGTCTTTTTGTGTGTTTAAAATTAGCACAATTGCTACAAGAACAGCATTTGTATATTTTGCAAGTTATCCCATGAAAGCTTGTAAAGAAGCAAATGATCTTGCTAAACTTGAAGGCCATACTTCATGCTTCTTTCTAAACATATTTTTATAATTAATAATCCCTTCTAATTATTGATGCAAATGAAATAAAATAGAATTTCAGTTCCTTCATCACACTCCAAAAACTCTCGGGGGAGATGGAAAAGAGGAGTCTGCACAATGCCAAAATCAAGCCATAAGGTAAGAGTCAGCATAAGGTCACTCTTGCGTAAATAAAATATCATCATTAACATTAGGTAAAATGTTACTACATTTTTTTCCACTTATTTCCTTCTCCTATCCTTGAGCTTTTAATTTTCAGATTTTTAGTTATAAAAGAGTCATTGTAATCTGGCTGACAGCAGAACGAGGTTACATGTTGTACAGAAACATAATGTAAGAAACATTAAAAACACTACACGCCTGACTATCCACTGTTTACACAAAACCAAGAACTTTCAGAATAAAGATAGATAAGCAGTGTTGAAACAGGAATAGCATGCAAGAATCTTGAGTCACTATGATTTTTAGGTACAGTGACTAAGAATAAAAAGTGCAAAGCAACAGCCACTACCACTTATTTCTTTTTTAGTGACTTCATCTTAAATCTGTATATAGAATTTCCTATATATAATGTACTTCCCTATAGCACTATCACAAAGAACACAGTTCTCTCTTGTATTCAGCTCTTGGGACATAAATCACAGCAGCAAGAAGACTGTGCAAGGGAAAGGCACAGTTATTGTCCATTGTTTGTCTAACACTAAATTTCTGTAGGCAAAAACTTGCTTTTAACAAATATCAAGTTTATAGGAAACTAGAAAAAACATACAAAAAAATACTCACAGCTTTGGTTTGGCAAGCACAGGTGGTGGCTCCTTTGTGGGTGAAAGCAAGACAGCTGGATGAAGGATGGATTTCTCACCGTTTGGCTTGCTGTTAATTAATCCATTTACTCCATGAACGGGATGGATGCCATTTGTTTTTTCCTCAGATGAATTGACCTGTAGTTGAAGGGCCATCACACCAGATCCCAACTCAGTGTTGTTTGCTTGGTGGTTCTCTGTATGTTTCTTAGGAGGAAGCTCAAGAGAGCTGATTTCAACTGGTCCAAGTGGTAGGGAGTGATGTAAATCTTCACTGTTGGAATCTCTTGTCAGTGGTTCATGACTAGAGCTTTCTGGGTTGGCTAAAAGAAATTAAAAAGAATGTCTCTCCCAACAAGTTCTAGACAAGGTACAACGTACATGCTGTATTTTCAGTTTGTTAAAGGTGAAATATCTGGTTCTGTGCAGATATTTTCCTAGACTTTGCGTTGATAATATGTGCTGAATTAGAGAGAGGACTACGTGTTCATTTTCTGAGTTTGTGTCATGCAAAAGGCACAATAAGGAACCTTATGGATCCCACTAAATCCATTTCAAGAATCCAGCCACTAACTGAGATTGGCAAGTATGGACAACAACAGCATTTCCTCTTCCTGGAGTTTAAGAATAAATCATTTAAAAATGCTGAAGGATGTGTGTACACATGGCATGTTTGCAATGGCAACTGGGTCAGTGCATTCCACAACAATATATATATATTACAAAACTGAGCATACTATGTCACAGTTATTTGACAAAAGGCATAATGCCACCTTTGGTAGCATAAATTAATCTGCTTTCATTTTGCCTCTGCTGCCATCTGGTCTCAGAATGCCAGTGTCTGTCAGACACTTAAAAATGTATTTTGCATGAATAAAAATATTATACTAGGAAATGAGCCAATAAAAACCTTCAGTTTGGTTTATATGAATGCTCCAAAGTTGACAAACCTCCTGTCTTACAGCAGACCTTTTCTACGCTGGAAGTAGACTGAAAACTTTACAGGTAAATTAATTATCTCAGATCTATGATTACACATTCCTCTTTACCTTCATCACATACCTGAGCAGACAGTTAGTTGTGCACTGCTTGTTACTGAACCATGTTCATTTGTTGCTGTGCATGTGAAAAGTCCTGAATCTTCAGGAAAAGTTTCTGCAATTACAAGGGTACATATCTCTTCTGCAAAGAAGCAGAAAAATAAACTGCATCATAAACTATTTTAAAGTATCGTGTAGTGTTTTTGCATTCTAAGTTAGAAGGATATCAGAAAGGGCTCCTTACAAAAAGAAATACTAGGAGAACTGCAGAAGAGCTTCCGATATAGATGGCTTTAATGAAAATCAGTTTGTGTCGAAAGCAAGTTAATTCACCAAGCTACATTTTCAGAAGGGACCTGTTTTGAAAGGTAATTTTGCAGTCACAAGTCTGTAAAGTCATTTTACACAACTCAATATTTTAATTTTTACACAGTATTGTACTATTCATACAAATCAATGTATTGGTTTCCATACACAATTAATACCTGCAAGCTCTTTTTCCCCTCTCTAAATAACACCCACAATATGAATGTCACAACATTTCTTGTTTTCCTGAAGTTTTCTATATTTAATGCAACGTTGTAGATCAATTGCCATTCCCAGTAAAACCAGAAAGAATTTTGTCATTACTTCCAATTAACTTTTCTGTATAACCTGACAAGTATTCAAAATCTGGGTGAATAAATACTCCCCTTGTGAAAAATTTGGGAAGATAATTTCCATCTCTGTCTGCATAGCAGTGAGAATAGATAAATTAACAATATAGGACAAAGCATCCTCAGAAACTCTTCAGAATGCTGTGACATGGGCGTATCCTTTGGCTGTTTGAAAACTGTTCATTCTACTTTGATAGACCATAGCGTGTGCTTTGATTGCACCAGGGCCTCAGTCAGAAAACTTGTATGAAGACTGGACCATTCATACTTCAGTTTGGGTCTCACAGTAATGTTTTCGAAATCAATCTGCACGTTTAATTATCTAGGCATATTTCTTTCAGATTCTTCAAAGAAATCACTTTATTTTGTCTTGAAATGGTATTCTAATATTTTTTAAAATTCACAGTATTTACATTTTCTATTCTCAAAAACAAAGCAGGAATGTTTAATAGAAATCAGTTGCATTAAAAAAAAAGGCATTTTATATTTTGGATATTCACATGGAATCCCACAATTTATCACAATATCAATGGACTATAGCTAATAAAAACAAAATAAAACTGAGCAAAAATATTTAAAAATCCAATAGCTTTCACATGAAAATTATTCTGAGAAGAGTTGCAGTAAAGTAAGCTTCACTTCTTTTAGTTCAAAGAAGAAAAAAAATTCTAACAATACTTTTTTTGTTGTTGTTCTTTCCAAATTTCCATCACAGAACAGCAGACCACTGTCTCATTTAGATAGTGAACAAAAAAGTTATGGAATTTTTCCAATTATAAATGACATTTTATCAAAAACTTCCTGTACTGGAAATGGGCTAAAAATGAATGACTAACTAAGTATTTGGCACAGAGTTGTTTTTCAGACAGCAAAATGTGCTTTTTTTTGGCAACACAAACCATGACTATTCTGTGTAGCTGCAAGAGGCATGTCTGGTAATATTGTAGCACGTTGGATCTTATCTGACTCAGATGAAGATTAATGACTCGTGAAAGGTCTTATCAGGAAAGTAATGGGTAACACAAGCTAGTTTTTGAACTACTGAGATCAGCTTTTTTTAGAGTCTTGGTGTGTTGTAAGCAGTTAAAGCTATATTGTTAACCACACTTGCTTACTCCTGGACTGAACTGACTCTGGGGATGCAATCTGATACACACAGCATTCTAGTTTCCTGCTTGTTTAACAGCAGAACTCTGAAAGCTGGGTATTTCAGGACTGCAAAAGAAAATCACTCCCAGCGTGCTGAGAACTGCTGTTGGGATGAGGGCAAAGGTACTACAAAATATAACAAACAGCAGAAGTCCTATTTTCCAAACAGCAGAGCTAATGAATGCATAACGTTCTTTCAGTTTTTAAAGTATGTAAGATGATCACGTGAGAAGAGCCAATCTCTTCACTCTTCAATGATAGAATTCTAATGGATACTATCATGATGTACATTTTACTGATGTGGTCATACGTTGAAAATTATATATGATGTGAAATTAAACACTGTATAAAAACTATGAAAATTATGAAAATATGAATATTATACAGGGTAGATTGCAGTAATACTTCCAACGGAAATGGAAAGTAAATTAGTGATGAAAACAAACAGACTTTAAAACTCAGTCTTCTTAGCAGATGAGCAAACTCCAACACATTTGCAATCAATCATGAGAAAACTGGCTAAACTGAAAGCATAAAACCCCCCTAAGAACTAACCAAAGACAGCATGTGCAAGCAACACATTGCCATTGTCTTTCTTAATTTCCCCTCCCCCCAAGAATCTTACTACTGTGGGAAGCATAGAAATCAAATTCTAATTTGACAGAAGAAAAATTCTTTAAGGATTTCCATAACAAACACTAGATGCATAGTGCTCTACATATTTTTCTAGGTTTACATCCTGGTTCATGAAATTATTTTTCTTTCTGTTAATTTGCCAAGCAGAATCTGACGATTTGAAGTAAATAATGTCTGTTCTACTTCCTGGCAATCATCTGCTGACAAATAATTCAATCAAAAAAAAAAAAAGCGTTCCAGAAAGCAGCTCTGAAATCTGTTCTCAGGGCCTTAAAACATATTTAATACTTGACTAAACGAATACAAAAGCATTCTGTTCACTGAAACATGTAAAATGCTTAGGCATGCAAGTACTTGACTATTTTGTCAGTTATTTAGAAAGAAAGATTACGTTTTACAGAGTAATGCTTTCCCTTTATGGTTCATGAGTCCATCTTTGGTAGGACAGAAAACTTGCATTTTAATAAGTTTAATCACTGGCAACATGTTCAATTCAGAATGTTTCTGTGCATTACGTTAAAGGTAGAGTAGGTCTTATATCTGCACCTTAATCTCCAAATGTGATCCATTGTAATGCACATGTGGTTCTGGTAAATAAGAACGGTCATTTCTTAGCAGTTATTCATCATGATGCAATAAACAGACCTACTTTTATAGATGTAGATTGAAAGCTACACATTTTCTGCGATTCAAAGACAGCAGGTAGTCAGTGATTGTTTCTTGGTAAATATCTAACCAAACATAGCCCTGTCATCTTGTAGACAACTTGTCTCTTATTCTTCCACTTGTTCCTCTAACAATCTGATCTTTAACTACAGTTTAATGGCAAAGCAATCTGCCCATCGGGCAACTTCTCATTTAGGTATCTGTGCGTCTTTTATATAAAGAGAATGGGGAAGTATGAAAATAGAGAAGAAATGAACGTCCAGGGTAGCGTAATAGATGCTAATATTGCAGACATGCAGATGCCTTGACTTGCAATAACACAATGAGAAAAATACTTAATTTACTTGCAATGATCACTATTGTATACACCTCTACCAAGTCAGGAAGCAGTTCTGGCTTATTTAATAGGCTTAATTCCACTCAAGATATGAAGAGACAAGTTTTTCAAAGACATACAGAACTGACTGTTTGAAGGCATTTCAAACAGCACTTAAGAAATACTGAGAAGAAAATTCAACAACAGTAAATGTGAATGTGGCTGTTTTAAGTTACAGAACCTAGGTTACAGTGTATGTCAGGGGTGTCCAACTCACAGCTTCCACCATTCTCCTGCTCCTGCAGTGTAACGCGTGTCACCCGCTGCACACGTGACCAGCACTGGCAGGAGCGCAGGGGCGAGGAGCTTGGTGCTGCCGCTGGGTAGAAACATTAGGCAGAATTTTTTTGGGGGCAGGGGAGTTCTAAGGGATTTACTAGAGCTGAAACATAGCAGCCAAACAGGGAAGAAGGAAGCACAATCCAATAGAAGTGATGACTACCTTTAGATATGTTTTTGGTGAATATGCACAATATTGTGCTTAGGGTTAAAAAAAAGGATATATATATATATTTATATATATATTTATTTATATATATATATTTTTTTATATATATTTATATAATCCTTGGCAATTTAGAAAAAATTACTTCATATAGTTTTTTTCTTACATGCCACTAGACAATTGTTTTAATGTAATTCAATACAGTTTGTGGCTGCCTCCAGACAGCTGAGTAATGGTCAAAATATCAACAGCTGGCAAATGACCCCATGGGAATTTTTATTCTCAGGAAGCTTTTTCTTGGAAGCATTCAATCAGTATAAAGTCAAAACATCCAAGAAAGAAGTATAGAACAGGTAATTTGACAAACTGTGATGTTGGCTTTGAGTAATCATAGTAGCTATTAATTCACAAAGTAGTCTGGAGAGATTTGTGATGCAAACTGATTTCTGTCTAGACAGAAAAAGGATTGCAAAACACATTAGGGTAGATAGAATGTACCCAAAGAAAAGTAGCCAAACCCCTTTCTTGCTTCTTAATTTCTTACCTGTGTGAGTTCATGGAACATTTTTCTTTTAAATCATTAGTACTAACATAGCAAAGGATAACCAATGTTTTTGAGCACTATAAAGTGTCTAACAAACAAAATTGAATGGAAGTTGTATTCTTGGAAAAAATTTTACAAATCACTTCCAGCTTTCAAAATTCTTGATACTTTTCTAGGCATGAATACTGAATACTTATCTAGTTATCTAGGCATGTTGGTTTCTCTATCAGTTTTGCACACATATTCACCACCTGCGCTGAATAGCATTTGTGTGGATTTGCTTATGAGCGATTTCCTCTGCAGGAATTGTTTTGTCTGGCTTCTTAGAGTATGAATTGCATCACAAAGCAGTGCTGCACATATTTATGTTTCTGGTTCCCACCCATATTCCTACTGTAGAAATTTTAAGATCCTTCACGAGATCCTAAAAAACAGAGTTACCTATTACCAGTGTTACTACCAATACACAAAACACTGCTGGTCATTTATTCCAAAAGGAAATGTTTACATTTTGCCTAAACTTTATTTACATTCCCTTTGCATGCACAGAGTCAGCTCCTATACAAATAAGCCAGTAAGAGTACTGTCATTAATTTCAGTGGAGAGTAAGTCACTACACATTATTGAACAGGGCTTAGTAGGAACTGATACATGCACAAATCTTACAGCAATAGTACTTATCTCAATGAATCCAGGGAGAATGAAATACCAAGCTGAAAATCTTTCATAGGAAAGTGCTCATAAATACATATTACAACAGAATTACAAGCATGAGAAAAAAGTAAAAAAAGACAGACTGCTGTCTGGCATTTGCTACTGTTATGTCTATTAAACCCCAACAACACAGATATCAAAATAATATTTTCAGATGCTTTCCTACTCTTGCCTTTCCACCTACCTTGAAAGTGGTAGAAGATATCTTGATATTAAAATAACTTTTCTGTACCTGTGAAAACTCAAGAAATGCACCTTTCATGTAAGGAGAGCATTCAGCAGCATTAACATGATGGTGCAGGTATGTGAGAAGGCTGCCAAAGTGATGAGCTTTTTGGACTCAGAATCCCACTTTCCATTTCCCATTTCAGGTGATAGTTATGAAAGGAAATGGTGAGCCTTGTGAGCTATCATGAATATTCTTATTATTGCACAGCAGTATCTGTCACATAGGCCATAAAATCTTTGCAACTAACAATACTAAAAATTACTTAGTGGTCCACGGGTAAAAATCTTTTAGGAGAAGGCATAATATACAATTTCCTTTGTACTCAACTATTCACACAATGGAATTTGAACCATTTGTCTCAAGCAAACAAGTGTTTCTCCTTTCTACTAGATAACGCTGGATTCCTACTCTAAAATATTTTGTTCATCTAGCATTACACACATTATGTTACATAAGGAGGGTGAAGGGGCACATAAAACATTACCAAAAATAAGCAAACTTATTAATGATTGTGAGTTTTGACAGAATATTTTCAAATTAGATATTATAAAGAGGAAACCTACGGTATGATATTTAAATGACATAGAAATTTTGTGTGAAGTTTCAGTCCTTTCAGATACTACCTATTAGGTTAAAGAAGAGAGTGAATGCAGTTCAAGTGACTGTTGAGGTGATGGTACTGCACAGCATAATAAATATTAACTGGAAGGATAGAGCACTCGTGTGTGTGTGTGTGCTTCTGTATCATCGTCATGAACTAAAACAGGCATGTAACAATTCTGTGAAGCAGTGAGAAAATTAGGGAATAACTAACAAAGAAAAGCAGAAGATGTTTGTCTCTTTATCTCCCGTCCTTTCCATTAAAACCTTAGAGAAAGCTGCATTTCTCCCAGGATTAGCCCTTCACTTCTTTTTCCTAGTCCATATCCTCATTGCTACTTTACAAGCATCACTCAGCTGCTAAGCCTGTTCTCCCTGCAGCCAAAGACTTGCCAGTGTGGGCCCGCAAAGTTTAAAAAATGCCCCCATTGCTAAGGTCAGAGACACTCTTTGGGAATACCCAGATCTCAGATAGAAAACTTTTCTGTTTTATGTTTCTATTCCATAATGACAATTCTCTCCAAATTCAAACATAAAGTACCACCAGCCACCCTTTTAAGGCAAGGCTCAGCCATATCACTGTCTTCTGTTCTACGTGTTGTCTGACTTACAAACATTAAATAAAAGAACAAGTATTCTCAGTCTTCTATTCAAGAAACTACCGCAGCATGTAATGATGTATCATGGGAAAATGAAGCAACCAGAGAAAACCTGTAGTTGTAAGAATACTTTTTACTTGGTGAATACTAAGACTTACATCTTGCAAATAGACTAGAAAAATTCAATGCGCTCTTGGTTTTGAGGATCAGCTTTTACTTGCTTTTAAGAAACTTCACATCTGTCAAGCAAGATTGGCAAAGCTAACATTTAGTGGTTAGATGCTATGAAACTCTCATGAGTACAATTTGGGTAATGGAATTTTGTGGAATTTGTTCCTTTTTCTAAGTAGCGTGCAAATTGCTCATTTTCTAAGAACGAAGTTTGCTTCAAAGTTTAAGCTGTGAGACTCTCCTTGCTGGTCTAAATGGAATTTACTGTTTAAATAATAACTGTAAAGGACAGTGTAGAATATGGAAGGTGTGATAAAGAAACATTGTCTTTCAGGGGGTTTCATATTACCAATGCTCAGCAGAAACACTTTTCTATTTATGGCTTCAGTACAAACTCAAACAGCTCGCGAATCAAGAGATTATTTTTTCATGTGATTCTTACCAGGTTCGGTTGCAGATCGTGGTTCTGCATATCACATCATAAGAAGGGAAAACAAAAAGAAAAATGGTATTAGAGATTATGTAGATAAACAACAGCATACTGAATGATCATATTATACTGAAATACTGTAGACAAGTACAGAATCTGTGCAGATACATTACAAAATAAGGAAAAATTGAATTGTTTATTGATAGAAGTAGCTCAATTACTACTTCTAGCCATTATAATCACTGAAATGTAAAGAAGAGAGAGCTCTATCCAAAACTCAACCCTGACAGACTAATTTCATGATCTTTCCTCACCCCATATCAAAAATAGCCACTTCAGATTATTGCCGTACTTTTTTGGAGAATTCTGAAGTCTGGAGAATCTTGAATTTCAACGCCTTGTCGAAACCATTTAACATGAATGGGAGGGGATCCTCTGACCCTGCATTCCAATACCACGACTTGTCCCTCAGATGCTGTGGAATTTTGTAGCTCCTAAAATACAACAATCACAATTCAAACAAACTGGGAGCATTTTACATTCTTAGAAATAGTCTTTTCTTCCCTTTCTGCTTCATATTTATTTTATTGTGTCATTACATTTTTGCGATTTTTCTGTGAGCAGTATTTTCATTCTAATTAAATTTAATATATCAGCTATGTAGTTAAAAATGACTGAATAGGTTATTTTCAAATCCTTTCTTAATATGGCCAAAGATGGAAAGGGTGTACAAGTATTTAATTCCTGAGTCCATCACAAGAACATAGTTGGAATCTTGACTTTTAATTTTTCATCCTTCTTTCATGAAGTGAGAAGAAAATTCTGCAAATATTTGTGCATTGATTTACTTGGTCCCGAGGGAGTAGCAGTGCTGCTTTTAGGTCAACATCTAGAATGTGGAGGTGCTTTTCCTCTGAGATATTTATAAGCAGCCTGGCAAAATTAGATGACACAAAAAACGAATACGATATATTAGCTTGTGTATGAATAGCTTCTGAGACAGTATCATGACTGTAATAAATTCTTATATATATCTGAAAAAATTCAGGAAGAATAAACCTCTGATCCCTCCCACCTCCACTGTTCACTGTCCTGTGATACCAGCATTATCAGCGCAGAGCTATGAAGGATGGATTCTGACCCTTCCTCATATGAGAAAGGGCTATGATGGAGCCAAACGAGAAAGTTGTGGGGAAAAGGGTATGCTTTTACTTATCTCTAGGCAACACTACTTGCTCTTGCATATTATCTTTTAGCCAACAGTTTTTCTGAAGTAATAACCACAAATACCATATTTTCTTCATTGTGACTTCAATAAATGGTGATTACATGATAGTTACTGCTATGGAAATGATAGTATAAAGGTGAAATGATTAATGTTGTGTTTTAGAGATTAGATAAATACACTTTCTTCTTTTTTTTTTTTTTTTTTGCTGTTGCCTAATTCCCAGTTCTAAAATTTGATTAGAGATGAATGTGAAGAATATTGACAAGTAGTTACTTAAGAATTACTGAATAAAATTTTCTCTTCTAGCAAGTCCATGCCTTACATTTTACAAGACATTCCAATGAAGATCATCTGAACTGCTTTTTCAACTAACGTACCAGTATGGTTTTTTTTTTTTAAAACAAAATTTAAATCCCTATATTAGTTGTTCTTGTCAGTAGATAAATTATTGGGAATTAGGCTTTATCATGACTATGATGTGTGATTGGTGCCTACCTTGATTTAGGTTGCATAGATTTTTCGGTGGAGTACAGTCATGGGCATAAACTAGATATATAGAGTATATTCAAATACTACTACTAGTGATTTTAGTAGGGTAGAGTGCTTAAGAACTTCATTGTTGCAGTAGTAAAGCATTTTCTTAGGAAGGCATTAATACTGAAAAGGATACTAAAAACTGCAAAAGTTTTAATACAATTAAACATTCCTGCATTAGGATACACAATTTGGATATTTCCTTCTGGACATATATATCCTTCTGGATATATATAAAAATCATGATGGATAAAATGTACCTTTGTGAAAATGGGTGCAGAATAAATAGACTTAGGTCCATCCACACGGTGTAGGTATGAAGTAGGACTTTGAATCTGCAAAGCAATGCAACAATGCTATAAAATGAAAATAATATTGGTTTCAGTACTATGTCCTGCATATATAAGTCAATAATGCAAATACTCAAATGCACAGTCTTCTTATGGTGTCACTCTTCTTAAGTGACATCACCGTTTTATATCTGTTATCATTCTAAAATCAAAATGCAAGCTTTAGAGGCTTCTGTTTGCCTTTATTTTGAGAGTTTGACTCCAGTTAATGTCATTCAAGTAAGTCCTTTACACTGGAATATTTTTGCCTCTCCTGTTTTTTACATCCCTTGACTGATGTAGTACCTAAAAAGCTTAACAAGATTAGGCAAAGGAAAAGAATTTACCATATACAGTCTAATAGAGATTTTTATTTTATATGTGTTCATGATTCAGATGCAAACTCTAAGTCATCCACAGTGGCATTAAAACTAATGAACACTGATTTTCTACAAATCTAATTTTCTCTAAAAGGCCCAGAGAAATGACAGCAATATTTAATTTAATAAAAAAAATTAAAACTTTGGTGAAAAAATATTGTGGGCATTCATTTGTATTATATTAATTTGGAATTGTACCAAGCTACTATTAAGTGATATACTGCGTAATTTTCATCATCACCAGATCTTCAAGCTGCTCATGTGCTGCTTTGGTACACACTGTGGAAGAATTAATATACATATTTATTTTTACACCCCATTCACTAGTAACAGATTTTTTTTAAAAAATCATCATTTTCAATATAATAATGTAAGTTTATAGTCCAATAATAAAATTCCTTAAAATGACAGAATTTTTCAGGACTTACAAATTTTGAAATAAAATTTAAAATACTTTTAAAAATTTAAAAATGGATGTCTAAAAATACCTGCTGGCTGGGCACAGAGATAGGTTGAATTACAGCTGTAGTAACTCCAGACTTTGGTGTAGAAGATCCTATTGTCAAGGAAACAGAGGTGGTTTTCTTTTGGGCCCTGAAAAAAAAAAAGAAAACAGCAAGTGCTTTATAAGATCTGAAATCAGAATATATTATTTTGTAACCAATAAGGCACCTTGTAGTTTCTACATCTTTATATATGGCGTTATCAGCTGAAAAGATCAACATTAGAGGAAGCTTGAGTAGAACTCAAGCTAATTTATACTATCACATGCAATAAAAAGTACTGATTTCAGATACAAACTAAAATGTATTTTGTTTCTTTAATTGTATGCCTCTGCAAGTCATTTGGAGGCACAGGGCTGGGTGATTACAAATGGAGACTTGGTTAACCTAAAGTTACTCCTGAATATGAAAAGTTGGTGTTAACGAAAGAGTTGTCAGGGTAGGGCCAGACTTCTCTGACAGAACAAGAACATTAATACAAGCTACTGTTAAAATACTATGCATTTATATCGCATGAGAGAAGGAGAAAAGCCAAGACATACGCAAATATATCCCAGATGCTTATTCAGATCTAAAACTAGCAAAGATTTTTCCAATGCCCCATATTAAGAACATTTACACAGCATTGGTTCTACTTTGCACACTTACTGTGGCATAGCTTCAGTTTTTGATTTGAAAATTAAACTTTCACTCTCTGAATCTGTGGAACTGGCACCTGGAAAAGAAAGTATTTTCAATAATCTCATACCATATTATTGATTTGTTTAATGTTTAAATTCCAAAGAAAAATATATGCTACTTTTGCATTTCACTTCAAGAGTTGAGAATCCCCTGTAACAAACTACCGCAAATTTTTTTATCTGACAGAAGATTGTATCTATGTACTCTAGACAGTTACAGGAATCATAAACATGCCAATTGCAAACTCTAGGGTCTTAGCTGTCTTCCTTCATAGTGAAGTAAACATGGCCAAAAAGAAAAAAAAATGGTGACTACTACTATTGTTCTACTGGAAGTGTATAATTTTATTTACTGAATGTTAAAACTTAAAGCTTAAGCAAACATACAGTTTATAAAGAGATAACAAATCTTCAACCTTAAGTAAGAGCAACTCAGTATAGCAAGACATTTGCAGACTAAACTTGCTCCCCATCATCTCTTCAGTTCAGACTATTTATATTAACCTATACATAATATTTATGTTCTGGTATTTCTTATGAGTGGAAGACTTGATATAATGTCTGTGGCAATACTCTGAACTCATTTAAAGAAAAATCTATGAAAGCATTTATTCCTTTTGTCTTAATTTTTCCTAACAATTGATAATTCACACAACATTTATTCTAAGCATTTATGCAGCACATATTATTCCTCAGAGGATCTGTGCATGCACGTGCTCAGCAGTATTTGTAATACAAATCATAAGGGATTAATAAGCAATATGCCTAGTATAGCATAGATTGATTCTAATGAAACAAAGCTTCAACGGAGGCACTCGAATATGCTATTCATTTACAAAGATTAGACTACAAAAATCAAAGCAATAAGTAGCACAGAAAAGGTAAGAAGAGCAAAGTAGGTCTACACAAAAGCATTTCTCATGAGCAAAGGGTAAATAGGTCTTGTGTGGCTTGGCTTGCTGCACAGAAGAAAGCATGAGGCATCGCTTTTATCAAGACAATGTACAAACTAATGCTTGTGTGACAATCTGGGTTCCTTAAATATCACAGGGGTGCAGCCTAATGACTTGTACAAGTCTCTGTCTTTCAAAGCTACATGTTTTAAAACTTGAAGATAGCACTTCTGTATAGGAAGATTTTGTCAGATCTCAAAAAAAAAAAGGAATTCTTTTATTCATAGGATCTCTCTATCTAGCAGTTTCTTTTTTAGTGTTGCTTCTGTTATTGCAATGTAACACAGTATTATATATTTGTACTATATCTGCGTATATGAAATGATGCTTACTTCTGTAAAGAAAAGTCGTCTTAGAATCCATAAGATTCAGAAAATTCTTGGGAATTTTGCTATTATATCCTAATGTGGGATAACAAAGTTCTTAGAATAAATAACTTAATTAAGGAAACCCTATAAACATTTGAAATATGCATGAAATAAAACAAAAATCATATTCAATTAATATAATCCTCCATTTAAAAATAATTTAATAATTTTACTCATGGTCAAATCATTTACTTTCCTCAGAGAAAACATACTTGAATTATGATGAATTTTGAAGTCAATAAATATTTTGACAGTTAATTTTGGACAAACCCAGTATGACTGGCCAGACATGAAGCACTATAATACATTTACCCGTGACTGGAAGAAGACTCATTTAGGGCAGCCACATTTAATTGCACTAAGAGGAAGTTCAGAACTGAGACAGGGATTACTGCTTCTTTATCTTATTTGTACCCTAACTGAATGGCAGTCTACCGACTGACCCTTGGAAAAATCCTTGAAATACCTAAAGTGACATGATAGGATATGATGTTCAAAATGCGTTGCATTAAAGGGAAACAGAAGAACACCACAAAAATACCACCAAAGCAAATATAATATTAACATACAGAACCAAAAGTAGACTTCAGCTTAGTTATCTTTTTCTGTATGTGTCAAATATCTTATTATTTTGCCTCTTACCTTCAATGAATATTTCAGCTGATGTACTATCTGAACCAATGGAATTAGAAGCGAGACAAGTATAGCGTCCAGTATCGTCTTCAAAGGCTTCTGCTATAATTAGTGAATGAAGTCCTCCACTTCCAGAACGGATCTGAATGTCAGGGGAATTCTGAAGTTCTTTTCCTTCACAGAACCATCTGCAGCCCACACATATTTAGAAAGACAAAGAAAAAAATACCATAAAATATTTGTTCAGGCTCATTGCAGGCATAAAAACATTACACTCTGCTGCAAAAATCTAGATTGCTACTGAAATCAGCATAAGGTGCTTTGAAGGGTGAAATGACATTTGCAAACAAATAATTTGCTAGAATAAACTTTATTTAAAAGCCACATTTCTGAATGCTAAGAAAATCATATACACTCAGAACTTAAAACTATTCACTGTCCTGTTTGGTAGAATTAATGTTTTCTGCATATTTTATGTACTGGCTTGCTTTGACCACAGTCTAATCCATTTCAATTTAACTTTCTACTCTCTTCTTCCTAAAACTCACCAATTCTCCACACAGGATGTTAGATGTTTGTCCATTGAGCCCAGTCAGCCTAATATAATCCCATGGAACAGGTTCCATACTGTCAGATTTTAAATAGGTTTATTCCTGTCTCAAATCAGGAACATAAACTGGTTTTCTAGCCCTGGATTTTTATATATGCACATAACACATGTTCCACAGGCAGGGTATGCCCCAACAAAAGGTCTGGGTTTAGGTACAGACAAACCAGCCACTTATCTGAGATGACATCACTAGGTAAAAGCACAGCCTATTTTGTGTCAGTCAAGCATTTCCAGTGCATCTGCCTGAAGAGCTGGTCCATGTTCTCAGTGTGCATTGCTGCCATGGAGGGACCACCTTTTTTCTGTTTTTTTTTTTTTTTTCTGTTTGATTCCCTCATGTCAGCTAGTCCAATTCTCATAGGCTGCTCCCTTATTTATCCACTTCTCTAGCTGCCCAGCAAGTATGAGAAGTGGATATTTTTTTTTTTTTTTACAGGGACTTCTATGCATTCTTGCAAGGGGTGACAGCTTGGTGAGTCAATAAAGGAAAATCGTTAGTTAGCGAGATTCCTTACATTCTCAAATTTTCTTTGTGCTTTGAAAACAAATTTTGCCAGGTCTTTTTGAGCTTTTTATTCCTGCTCCAGTCCTGCAGACTCACTGTGTTCTTACCACTTTTCCTTCCCTTCCTCTCACCCTGTAATCTTAATATCTTTCTTTGCATGTTCTCTCTCCACCTTCTTTTTCCTTTTCTTCCTCTGCCATCCCAAAATGCAAATCTTCAAGTGGTGATGGTACAGATGAATAATTCTTGGTAGTAAGCTTCAAAAATGATCTTTCATTGTCTTCCTCCCATACACTTTTAGTTTCCCATTATAGTAAGGAAATTTTATTCTTTAATAAATAAATAAATATACCCACAGAATTTAATGGAGAGCCAATTCAAATTGAAAGATGATGGTATTTTTACAAAAGATTTTTAAAGACTTAAAATCTACCACTAAAAAGATTTTATATTTTTATTTTTCCTTTAGTTTGTACATGTTTACGAGAGAATTTTTGCTGTTATCTTCCAGTAATACTTCAGAATTAGACTATCAGATGACTTTCTCTTACTCCCAAAAACCAAAGTGACCTCAAGGAGTTGCAAACCCGCTCTACTTATTAAGAAAAGGCACGCAACACTACAGGATGACAGATACCACACCATAATAATCAGTGAGAAGTCTTTAGAAATGTACTGCCTTACTTTTATTGTTTTGTTTTTTTATTACTCATTTCCACGTAATTAACAGAAACTTAAAAAATATTTGACAAAATTTTCTTCTGAAAATATTAGATTGTAAAACTTAAAATTTTGTGCTTGTTCCAGAATGCAAAGTTAAGAAACCTAACAGATATACACAAGACAATTCCTCTTAGCATCCAGAACTGTGGGCAAGCCCTCTGTGTTTATGAACAACAGACCTTTTATTCCTAAAAACAAAAAAATGTTGATTGTGGCATTTAAACTATATGTAATTGTCTTCTGTAATTAAGAGACTAACAAGTTCCTTTTCTCATTTCTGCCATGCCCAAACAGTACACACAGAAAGTATAGTTTTTGGAAGGAACTGACAAACTTCCATCTGTTTATTCAGTAGACACCTTTGGCCTAATTTTACAACTATTGGACTTGGAGACAAATCTATTCTGTCAGTTTGACTGCCAAAATTAACATTGCTGTTCCCCCTCTTCGCCTCCTTTCCTCTCTCGTCACAAATCCTCCCTTCTCCTGGTGTGAGGACTTCTGCTACTATTCCTACTTATTAGACCTTCGGAATCCTAACCTCTGTGCAGCCTTTCCTAAGTTACATTTCAAACAATATGCACAAGAGAATGGTTAATTCAATTTCTAGACAATCACAGACAAGAGCCTGTAATATGAGGATCTACTTAATCATTAGTTCTGTTTTTCTTTCCTTTCCAGAAACATCCTGCAAAGGAAAACCTCTCCTCCAAGCCTAATTATTTTCTCAGACAGATCCCATGCACATTGTATGGCTTTCTACTTTCTCCCAAATTCCATGCTCACCAAATTTTTAAGAAATTCTGGTAAATGTGTGAATCTAAAATAAAAAGCCACTTGTATTTTTTTTTTTTGTCAGATGATACTTAATAAGCAAACTGTTTTATTAGGAGGACAAATTCTGCACTGTCCCTTGACTCATGCATAGACACAATCTGATTTGAGTAGTGGGAGCTGTTCCGCAATGCAGGTTGGAACTGGTAATTGCATCACATCTGTGATGTACTACTGAAAATGAGTCCTGACCTGCTACATCAAACACTCTTCCACATAGAAAAACACGTAAGTGAGCAATTCGGTATAAAATTACCTCAGCCATCATTACGGTGAAGTTTGATGAATGGGAAACAGACCTGGTGTTGGACTGAACTGTTTGTTGTGGAAAGAAGAATTCACCTTAACAATGGTCAACAGCAGAGTTATTTGAAATGTACAATACCGGAGTAGTCTTGGTTTTACCCACCTTCCTTTCCTAATTGTATTTTTTTCCTTGTCTATCTATATGTGACAGAAAGGGGGTATTAACATGAATTTGGTTTTGGTGATTGGATCAAAAGAATAAGAAAATACTCAATTGAAATAGTTATCCTGCAATAACTTGGTAGTCACGAGTTCAGTTCGAGAGAGTTTGTAAAAAAAAAAAATACTCAGCTAATACTTTCTTTTCCCCAAACAGACTGAATTTTAGTTTTGCATCTTTTATATGGCTTAATTTAAAACATAAACCATATCTACAAGCCCCTTCAGCCTTACTGCCATTACACTTGGAATAGTCATGGTACGAGGATTTTCTGCTCCTGACTGAAAAAGATTCAAAGACAAATCTTTGAGGCATTCTCTTTCTGCAGAGGGATCACCAGAGCAAGCAACAAATCACTATCAAAAGGAGAATGAGCCAAAGAAATTAGAAGGACTCCTGCCTAGACAGAGAAAAAGAGCCACAAAGCAAGTCTTACAAGAAAATTCCAGCTTTATGCTAACTAGGGCAGCATTAACTCATGTCCAGTCTGTTCCAGCCTACTGATCTTCTTGGGGATAAGAGGATTACCATCTAGCTGCAAGAAGGCAATAATGCTCCTGGAGAGCCAAAAAAACCCAAACCAAAGCCAAAAGACACTAAGTGTAACACAGAGGAACAGACACACTGCAGATGCATTATGAAAAAGATAATTCCCTGTATAGAGAACATTGGTTCAAAAATACACCTATTTCACAGGTTTTAGATATCGAAAGCACAAAAATGATCTACTCATTTCCCTGTCCCTTTGTTGTAAGTTCTCAATGTTGTATAAAGTGTTCAGGTAGAAATAAAATGTGTACATATCAGTGCACAGAATAAGAACTCCAGCTTGCATACTAGGTGCATTCCTGCAGACCATGCTAGCGTTCATGCAGATTTGTAGAGGACTGTCCCCTTGAAAGAGAACAGAAGCTACTGCAATGATGATAGATGAAGGCTGACAAAACAAACAAACAAACAAAAAACAAAACCGAAAACCAAATAAAGGGAATTCAACGGGAATTAATTTTATGAGTCATTAATTATCTTGCCAGATTTCAAACTATACTGAATTTCTGTGGTCTTTCCTAGTTTATTCTTCATTCCCTTTCCTCCATTTCTCTTCCTGCTTGCATTTACACTGTGCCACTCCTTGCCTTGTCTTTTCTCCAATTCTGCTTATTTTTCACCTAAACTGTATTGACTCTATGGTAAAAGAGTTAGTATTTAATGCAGACACTGAAACACAATCACTAGACTGTAACGTCAATACTTGAAAGAAACAAACCAGAGGTATTTTGGTAGCAGGGGAACAATGATTAAATACTTGCTTTTCACACTTCAAAGCCTACTTTTATTTTTCACTGGCTCCAATATTGCATGACAGCAAAACTAGAACAGCAAAAACAAAACGGCAGTCAGATGCCAAGTGAGCAGTAGTTCATGCACATTGACATCAAGCAGCAATTCAAAAAATAAATCTTTCTTTTTCACATTTCTTTCCTTTATGCCCTCACAGCCCTCCATGCATGGAAATACATATGAGCATGTGTGTCTGGGATTTTAATGACTGTGAACAAAATATAAACAGACTTGAACATTACACTGACAGAATAAGCACCAGGGCCTTAAGAAAAACAGTTCAAGGTTCTCTAATGCATAATCCTGCTGGAACTTGTGTTTTCTGAGAGTCACTAAGGAATAGAGAGGTTTTCCTTTCTGCACACTCTTAAAAGCAAGTTTAAAATGTCAGCTGAAGTGAAACTTGAAGATATAGCCTTAGGGAAGAATTATAATAAAGAACTCTGACCACTACAAAAAGTGCAGAGAGATAAGTTGTAAATTAAAAAGTAATTTTATCCTTAGTGGTGTTAAGTATATCCAGCAAGAAAAGCTAAAATTAAATACTCTGATATTCTTGTACTGGCAGAGTCAGCGTTTCCTTCACAACGCTGTGTAACTGCCATTTTGTTTCTTTCTCCATTGAAGTCAAGCTGTTCAACACTTACAAACTGTAAAATATTGTTACTTAAAGAATTTAACTTGATTTCTAAAATAAATCAACTTCATCATATAAGAATCATAGTATATTGTATCAATTAGATTATTCAGATAGCTGTATTTGGACACAGGGCCGTGCTAAACATGCGTCACTTTCAAAAGCAGCAACTTAACTGATACATAGGTGTGGATAAATAATTCAGTTTATTCTACACTCGGGTAATAATAAGATCAAGAAAGAGAGAAAATATTGCACAATTTAAGGACCAGTTATGTAGTGCAAACTGCAAACCACTTTTTACAACAACCATGTTGATGATTTGCTACGCTTACAGCTATGTATTTAAAAGCAACGATGCTTTCTCATTTCATTAAGTTCTGTAACTAGTGAATTTGGGCTTATATAAATTTACAAATTACATGTCCCTATTCATATATGTAGGTAAAAAGCACGACTAAAAAAACAACAATAATTTATATGCAATTTAAGATAGGATGTAGGATGGCCCTACAGAGGGACCTGGACAGATTGGAGAGATGGGCTGATTCTAATGGGATGATGTTTAATAAGTCCAAATGTCGGGTACTTCATTTTGGACACAACAATCCCATGCAGAGCTACAGACTGGGGACAGAGTGGCTGGAGAGTAGTCAGGCAGAAAAGGACCTGGGAGTGCTGGTGGATAGGAAGCTCAACATGAGCCAGCAGTGTGCCCAGGTGGCCAAGAAGGCCAATGGCATCCTGGCCTGCATCAGGAATAGTGTAGTAAGCAGGACCAGAGAAGTTATCGTCCCCCTGTACTCGGCACTGGTCAGGCCTCACCTTGAATACTGTGTCCAGTTCTGGGCCCCCCAATTTGGGAAGGATGTTAGGATACTGGAATGTGTTCAGAGGAGGGCAACGAAGATGGTGAAGGGGCTGGAGCACAAGCCCTATGAGGAGCGACTGAGGGAGTTGGGGCTGTTTAGTCTAGAGAAGAGGAGGCTCAGGGGAGACCTCATTGCTCTCTACAGCTACCTAAAAGGCGGTTGTAGTCGGGCAGGGATTGGTCTCTTCTCTCAGGTGACCAGTGACAGAACCAGAGGGCATGGACTTAAGCTTCGTCAGGGAAAGTTTAGACTTGATATGAGGAAAAAATTCTTCACTGAAAGGGTGATTGGCCATTGGAATGGGCTGCCCAGGGAGTCACCGACCCTGGAGTTGTTTAAAGGGAGACTGGATGAGGCGCTGAGTGCCATGGTTTAGATGATGGTTGGTGTTAGTGTTGGTGTTAGTGTTAGGTAATAGGTTGGACTTGATGATCTCAGAGGTCCTTTCCAACCTTGTGATACTGTGATACTGTGATATGTTTTCTCAGTATCATTGATAACAGGATATGAAAAGATAACGGAATAGCTGCAAATTTTCACTCATTCTTAACCCCCAGATTACACCACTTAGTTTTGAAAAATACTTATTTTTTTTATAAACACAGTAGTAAAACTGCTCGGGGTTTCAGAGTCTAAAAAAAAAAATAGAAAAAGAAAAAAGAAAAGAAAGGCAACCCCCTCCAAACCTGAATCTGTGAATATTGTTGGATCATGGCCTACAATTTGCAAAATTATTTAAAATGCATTTAAAAGGAAATTTCTTTGGCCTTCTGTCTTATCTACAATTGCAATTCTCCATAATGTGTCTCTATAATAAAAACAAAACAAAAGCCAAGAAGCAATGCAGTAGATAACGAAGAAAAATGTTCATACAGTAGCTTTGTAGTACATTTACCTGTACTTGAGAAGACTTTACACTAAAATCAGTGGGTGCTATGAGCAGTAAGTGAGAGGAAGAATGAAGCAAAGTACATGTTCAAATTAAAACAAGCAAGAGTACACAGCTAATGTACATTCATTGCATTTCTTAACATTCCATGCAACTTTCTCATTTTATATTTTTAGGTTTCATATTTCACTTGAAATGTTTTTTCCTTTTGAAATTCTTATTTGCCTCCAGTACCAATAAACACAAAAGCTGCTTCCATGTATCAAAAACGGAAGTTTATAAATGTGAAGAATGAGGAACTTCAGTCATAAAAAGCTTGACAATAGCTGACTGTGCAGTTCTGTCCCTAACATTATTATTATATATGTGACAATTTAGTTATTTTTAATGATTACCAGATATAAACCTTCATTTTCCACACTTTTAGAGTTTCATCCTCTCAGAGGATCACAGAACTGTGAAACCCTCTGTATAGAATTCAGCGCTGAACACAAGAGAAAACCTGGCAC
The DNA here is from genome assembly GCA_033556795.1 of Tapera naevia. Taxonomy (NCBI): domain Eukaryota; kingdom Metazoa; phylum Chordata; class Aves; order Cuculiformes; family Neomorphidae; genus Tapera; species Tapera naevia. Next base: position 5,188,812 of record JAUMJJ010000172.1, on the reverse strand, counting down.
CTCAAACACGCACCTTTTGCATTTAGCTACTTACTACACAGGAGCCTCTATATTTTTAGGGCATGAAATGCCAGACAGTAGAGCAATAATTTCTTTCTTACTGACAGGTAATTAAATTGACTGGTTTTATATGACTTCCTTCTTGGGCCTGGAACATCTTACCTTGAAGTCAAGAGTGGTAGACATTATCTGCTTTTGGGATTGTTCTACTAATTCATTTGTTAGTAAGTCAAGCAGACCCCTTCTGCTTGTGTCTGTAGTTGTGCCAGCAGAAACTGATTTATTTGCTGTTTTATTTCATGCAAAGATTATAATCTCTTTCCCCGAAAAACAGAATATTAGATTTCCAAAGTGGAGATGCTTCTCCATATTTTCACCCTGTGGCAAAAGGGACACTTCGCCACAGGTAGAAATAAACACATACAAATTTTCTCTCCAAAATGCATTCAAAGTTAATTTAGGAAACCCTACGTGGTTTGTTTTCTATTGAGCATTCTCAAATATTTGTTTAAACAAAGAATTATATCCCATACCTTTTAAAAAGTAGTCTTCAAATGCATTCAGCCCTGTACTGAGAGTCAGTGGTAGGGAAAGAAAGTGATAACAGGGTTACTGTTTAGTGCTTCAGAAGAAACACACATATGGTACCACAGATAACATTCTTGGTTTCATATGATCTATTGTCAGAGTGTACTGGAAGACCCAACTGGAGTGGCATACTACATCTCCCTCATTTCATTCCACCATTCCCTCCCCTTACCCCATTTTTCCCATTCTGTCAGGTTAGGTATACCCTTGTATCTTTTCAGTAAGAACATTCACCATAGTTTTCCAGGGGGTCTAGTACATGGCACCTACCTTACTGAATATAAGCATTGGACCACCTGGTAACAACAGTCTAAACAGGATCCAGTGGTTTAGAACAAAAGTTCCCACTCATTTCCAGTGAATGTCAGCAATTGCACAAAGAATGTTCCCGTGTCTGAAGTAGCTGAATAAAAATGTTTCTCTAAAAAAAGCTCAATGAGTAAGGCTTTGAGCACTGAAACATTAATTGAACAGGAGTCAACTAGGTATGTTTTATATTGAGAAATAGAGGTTAAGCACTTTGTCTGCTGTCACCCAAGGAAGCTAAGAGCCAGGTCAGAACTCAGCTTTCACAGCTTTAAGACCACCTTCTGTATTCTGACCAGATGTACAGTTAGCCATAAAATAATTAAATCTTCTAAAAAGTTAGCAGATGAGAATGAAGAGGCTGATGCAAGTTATTATGCAGCACTGCATGGCAATGAAACACTGTCTGTTTTCCTATTGTTGCAGAAGGTTTTTATATGGTCACGTTCCACTAACTATGAGGGCAGGTATGCACTGAAGTCTTCAGTGTGTGCATTAAATAACTGTAACTACATTTACTTAAATTAGCTTATGCAGAGCTAGGCTTACATCAAGTCACCACCTTGATGATAAGAAAGAAAATTAAGGGAAGGGAAGACAGTTACAGCAGGTTAAAAAAATTAAGTATTTAATAACCATATGTAAGATGCTGAACATTTTTCTGATCCAAAGAACTGTTGAGGCCTGTAGGATTAACACAATTTCTAGTCTAGCTGAAATGGAATGCACACCATTTAAACAGAAATGCTGTTCTTCGTTATCTGTTATAACTGTATGCTCCTTTGACCAGAAATGGATTTTGAACTCCCATGTATTTCTTTTACATGGGGAGGTGAATCTCTTGCAGAACTGCCAGACATTATGTCCCAGTGGAATAATATTTTTACTTAGTAGGAGAGGACTTTTAAAAGTTACAAGTAAAGAAAAAGATGGACAGTTATTAGGGTAAAACTGCATTTACACAGGTTAAATTCTATGCATAAGTTAGATCGCATTTAATAAGATTGCAGTGATTTAGTTAGTGGCAAGTTCATGGCTGGAAGCAGTAACGCTTCTTCTCAAAGCCATAATACTTATAAAGGGGAAGAATCTAAGAAGTATTTTAGACCAATCATTCTAGTTCACAGAAAAAACCCCAACAACAGTCAATCATGAAATCTTGGTAACTTGCAAATCAACAATAACTAAAAAGAAACCTCCATGCAGGGCGTGTAATCTAATTCATATTGAAAACACAGAAGTGGTAACTGTGGAACTTGTAAGTTAACCTTCAGAACTGGCAGACGTCTTGCTGGAGTTACGAAAGGTAGAAAGTTATTCAATCAACAGTGACATATTGCAATCTCTGTTCTGTATATAGGCACAATTAAAGATAGACCTGAGGTCATTTGTACAATCATTGAAATACAGCAAACAATCTAAAAATTAGCTTTCTTTCAATAATAGTTTAATATCTAGAAGAACCAGAGGACTTCAGACACTTTGCAAACCCACATTTGTAACACATTAAATAGTTTCTAAGCCTACAGTAACTAACAAACCAGTATATTAGCAATAACGATTATACCTGTTCTGATTCATAATGTAACACCATGAAAGACATATTTCACAGTTGCTGGTGGAAAAAAAAGGGCTTGATCTCTATGTAGCTTCTGTCATCTCTACAAGTAACTATACTTTTCTTTGACATGCCATTTTCTTATGCCCAACCTCAGAGATAAGTACAATAACAGACATAGTAAAAAGCTAATATAAGATTAAAGACTTCAGGCTCTTAGATAACTTCTGTGGTGTCCTAGAACACATTTAGAGTGTGCTGTCTGAAAGGGTCTAGTTGAAAAAGCGGATAAGAAGAAGGAGAGGGTGAGGAAGGAAAATTGCCTGTCATTGGAGCTCAGTTCTCCCAAGGCAGCAAAACTTATGGCACCATTTCCCAGCATACTTATACACAGAATCCCTTTACAGAAATTACATAGCACAGGCAAAATCTCACTGACTTATTTGTTTGTGCAGACACCTGCATTAGAGTTAACTGCCGCTTCACTGCGCATTTCAAAAGTGACAAAGACTCTTTAGAGGAGCATTACATTCACCACCTAAGCTAGACCTGAGAATTAGGCGTCCCTTCCACCTAACTGATAAAGATTAGGTGATGTTATCTGTCCAGCATCTACTACGTACAGTTAAAGCACCTTTGTATGCTCTCGCTACCAGCAAGACACAACATGGATTGATCCCACCTGAGACTTTGGTTCCAGCCATATCAGACAGGACTATATCCATGGTTACCAACTGTCAATATGGTGTGATCCAAAAGCACGTAATGGACCCTTGCTTTGTGCTTTGGTCACTATCTGCATAGCTATGGCCAATGCCTACTTGCTCCAGACATTCCCCACTTCCAAGATCCTTCCCACCTACCAACATACGTTTGTGTTAAGAAAAATGAAATATGAAATAGTATCAAAAGCAGATTTTACTGGAAAATTAAAAATTCCATAGGGATCCAACAGGCTGAAGGTCGACACTCAAGACTGATTTAAGGTCTACATGTTTTTGCAATGACTGCTTACTGTGGCCCATGTAAATCCTGGAATTTCTTCATCCTTATTTCCAGCCCTTTTCCATCATGCCTCTCTTTGCGGTTTGAAAAACTGACTGACTAGAGGGGATCTATTTTATATATGAGCAGTAGAACACAGGTAGCACCTGCCTTTCAGTCAGAAAAGCCATGTAAGTAGTCGGTAAGTTTGGGAAAAGTGTTGATCTAGTTACAGATTAATTCCTACATACCCTCAGCAGCCCTATCAAAGCTGTTCCAGAGAAGTCTTAAAAGAACAGAATGTTCTGGTTTTTATATGAAGATACAGGGAAATTCCCACCTATACTACACATCAGAATCTTACCACCTTTGCTTTGCTCGATCTGTAAAGCAGTGAGGGGCTCTGGAATTCGTCCAAGACTTCAAACACAAGATGCATCTTTTATGAATAGGCAACATAAAAGCCATGTTTCATTTTTTTGATAGAAAAATTGTATTGTTTTATCCACATTACAATTAGGCTTGTGTTTTATGAAACCAGTTCTTGTTGGTCCTACATATTTCATGTGCATTAACACAGTAAAACTGAACATTGACACAACACCTTAACATATCAGAGGCAGGAATGTCAAGGCACTGTAGTATACGTTTTGACCTCTGATTACTTCCCACAGCAGTCATTCAGAAATATTAATAGCTTTCCCATCTGTATTGTGCACTTTGAAGTCACAAAGAACTGAAATAACTTTTAAACATTTACATTCTCCTCTACGTAAGGCAAAAAATTAACCATGAACCCTGATTAAACGTTGTTTTTTTTTGAGTTTTTATTCTTTTTTTTTAAGTTAAGAACAAAGTTCGTGCATGTCCTGGAAATTAGAGAATTAAGCACCCTAGAAATTAGTTCAAAAGGATGTACACAGGTATATGACTGACTTCTTTTTCTTTTTTTCAAAAAAAATTTCAAACCACTACATTTACTACCCCAATGCTTAAAGAGAGAAAAAGCTTATAATTGTTATTTATTGGATTTGCTGTTGTAGAATAATACTGATATATTATTTATAGATCAAATACTGTGCACGCAGAACTATTGCAGGAATTGTTCTTCATCTTTACTTCACCTTCCAACCATAGGCAAGAATAAAAATATTTTTCAATGGTATAACTTCTGTTTACTAAATTTGAAAATCCATGGGCTTGTTTTCCCATTCTGAAAGCATGCATATAAGACCATTCACCACCTAACACTCACATTTGTGGGACATTTATATAAGGTGCTATGCATCAGTTTATGAAAGAAAGGATATAATTGAAAAGAAAAAAACTACAAAAGTACTGAGGGAAGAACAAGATTTGATTATGAGTATCTCTTTCCGAATAAACAATATGCATAAAAAGACTGTAAGAGCACAAAGTGCCTACAATGTAGATCATTATAATCTCGCTCTTCAGGTTAGGCATATACTTTGTTCTAGATAATTACAACACTTTATTAAAGTGTTTAATAACATAAACTTTCAATCCTCTTAAGAGCAGTCCAAAATGGTAACTTTGAGAGCAAGCAATTAAACTGTATACAAACAAAAATATCATTGTTCTTTTCACTTTTAATATTTTCCGTAATGTATTTGGAATGGAATACAGTTAGTGTGATTTATGACAGCGAGACCTTCTCTTATCTTTATCCTTCTCCCTCTCTCTCAAATCAGGTCACCAGTTTCCCTGTAATGTCCAAAAGAATTCCTGAGATACATTTGCTGCCATTTAAGACAGGCATGTTTGCATTCTATGCAAAATATTCAAAGAAGCTGTTTCTTTTTTTTATTCAAAGGAACATTAAAAACTATTTTTTTTAACCCTGACCTGACCATTAAATGCTATGATCCCAACTCTTAGCCTCTAGGCAATTAAAAAAAAACTCGTTTGAGTATATCCAGCCAACAATTTCCACATTAAAAAAAAGTTTAAGTTGGAGCCATGTGGTCTCAATCAGGCAGTAAAAAACTCTCTGTATTTTCTTAAATGCACAACTGCAGTATGCCCATAACCTTTCTTTTAAATCATCTTAACCAGATCTGAATCACTCTCACCACAAATGATTCGGTGGCCCTGGAATGTGCTGGGGTAGACAGAGTTGCTTGGCAATGAACACTGGGACCTTTCCCACTTCCCTAAGTGTTAATAGAACAGTCTGCAGAAAAAAAAAAAAAAAAAAAATTCTTTAAAAGGTTCAAGCCAAGACAAGGAGTGACATCACAGTTCAATCATTCAAGGGAAAAACGAAAAAATAATGCAACTACTGGCTAATAAATCAGTGATGCGTGCCACAAACCACTACGAGCCAACACAGCCAAATAACAGCTTTTCCTGCTGAAGCAAACAGAGATACCACAAGCAGCTCGCAGATGCATGTGGAATTGTATTCACAGAGAGCCATTGAATCCATTAAATGAGACAGACTTGGAGAAGTTGATAAATTAAAAAAGCAGAATAACCCTGATTTCAGTAACAATCCGTGCAGCCCCTTACACTGCACTACAGAATTATTTACCATGGGCTACCGCAATTTTTTTCACAGATGAGTCTGTATGTGGCACTTGGTTAAAAGCTCATAGGCAGATCACTTAGCATCAAACAAACTCTTTGTGGTACTTGCATCACACAGATGCACGCTGCTAGCCTCCTCCACTGCTCCACTCGAGCAAGTAACAACAGGCTCAAAGCACCTTAGCTTTCTCAGGCTGTGTCAGAAGGAGTTCCAAAATATTACTTACTTCTAAAGTTATAATAGAGGAAGGGGAATGTAATTCCTTGGGGGCTCCTAAAATTCAAGTTTAAGCAGCAAATGAGCAGCTTTTCTTAACTAACTGTAAGATTCTTAAATACCACTTCCTCTTTAAAAGTCTGACTGCAGCCTGAAAGATTTCTTTCAGTCTTAATCACCTCAAAAAACAGTTTAAACATGTGGCCAAAGTGATGTGCATTTAAAACAGGAATAGGCTAGAGCCAAGACATTTGGATCCAGTTATTAACCTTCTCATACCTCATGCATATTGGAATCCAGGGGTTTTGGTACAGACCCATCTCTAAACTCAACAGTTATTGCCAAACCTCACAGTCAGTAGAAAATATGCTTTAACATATCAAAGCAGGAAAAACAGCATAAAGATGTCAGATTTTTCCACCACATCAATGAGAAAAAAATGTCATTATAGCACCAATGTAAATTGTGAAACTGAAAGCAGCTGCTGAGGCAACCTGACATGGTGCCATCTGCAGGGGGGAGCCCAACTCAGGAAAACACTTCTCCATTTTTAGCTCTGAAAAAGAATCTTTGCTAGTTCTAGTGTGTGATTCCAGTTCAATGAATAACTTGCCATAAATAGAGCTAGTAACTGCTATAGAAAGAAGTGTCTTAGTATATGGCAAACAAAATGTGTAGTAAACATCCCCAACATCCTAACATATTGCACACTATCCTGCTGAGCATTGTTTTGCAGTAATTCCATAGTAAGAGAATTCAGCAGATTTTTTTTGAAGGGTGAAATTCAGAATAGGAGAGCTTTGGTTATGAGTTTCTGAATTATAAAAAACAAGGTTAGAGACCTCAGATGGTTAATTGACTGTGCCTGCTATACTTTGCACAATTAGCCACTTGCTCATTCAGCATATTTTTCACGTAACTATTCACCTTCATAAATCCCTGATAACCAGCAGTTAATAAGGAGGTAGGGGGAAGAGATAGCTCACCTTGTCTACACGAAGTATGGGAATTACTACTTAAAGTAGATGGAGCCAGAGTTGACAGAAGGGAAAGGAAAGCTTTTCTCTTTTTAGGTCTATTATCCCAATAAAGTTGTTTTTTTGGTGAGTTGTTGATTTTTTTAAAAGTACATAAGTACAATAAATCACCTTGTCTTTCCCCCTTTGTCAAACTTATTGCACAGCTGAACTTCGGATATCAAGGGTTTCTTATTTATCCGTTTATTAAGATAACTCACATAACAAGACATAATAGCATGCTGATAGCAGGGCTTATCGGTAGCTTTAAAACAAATGGGACCCTACGGTGAATTTCCTTTGACAGCTAGATGGCATTTCTGAAAGCAAAGCATTTGGATTGAACTGTTGCTGCATTGATCATTATAAAACCTTTACTAAAGACAAGAGAGGGAGATGAAAAAGAAGCCCTTGTAACAAAGAAATCCATTTTGCTAGTAAACATAAAACAGCAGTGGTGCTAAAGCAGGAACAGTGAAATCATTTTGCTTATTGGAAGAAAATCAAGTTTCTTTTTGCAATTCCTGTCCCTTCTCAGAGTAATTTATCCAAGCACTCGCTCTTTTTCACTGTGCATTAGCTTTCACTTGCATGACCTAGAACAGTAGACCCTCAAAGCGTTTTGTTTTTAAACAGCCTCACTTGGCTCCTAATGCAGGGGAGGGGAGGGTGTGTGTGTGCTCTAAATGAGTGCCAATCATTTTAAACAAGTTTATTTTGGGTTCCTATAACCTAAACAGTCTTAGGAAGCACCTCATTCCTTTTCACTCTCCCATCCTTGTGAACTTTAGTTCTATTCATACCTTCCCAGGTTCAGTTTTTGCACTTAAAACAAACAAATGGGTTACTCTGCGAGTTAAAGATACTGTATACTACACACTGTTCAAAACAAAACAGATTTGCCGAAAACCTGGTAATAAAACCATTTGGAAGGCTTTCCAATGCTGTACAGGCACTTAGGATTTTTTCTAAAATATATACATTGTTATAGTGCTTTTTGGAAAGGGAGAAATGAACATTTTAGTGCTAAGCTCTGTTTTGAGACCATCATAATTGAGCACATGCTGTATGATTCACTCACACACTTCCCCCTTCCCCCCCACCCCATAGTAAACCAGCTAAAGTACCTTATTGTCTCTTGCATCTTTACACGCATTTAATGCTGCACTTACCGTTGTGGAACAGATGGACCCCCACCCCCCCCACAAAGAAGCTGGTGGCTGTTGGTCTCCGAATCCTTTATTTCTTGACTATCTCCAGCTCTTAGCTCTGCTGCTCTAAATTCAGCCTGGTTCGCAGAAGAGCACAGAAAAAAGCTGCCAAATTCCAACCACTCACGATCAGCAATGAAGACGGTCTCCCTAGTTCTGACTGATTCCAAAGAACAAAGCCTGCTGGCAATGAGGAAGCGGAGTTTAAGTCCTCTGGCTTCAGTCCAACTGTTGCTCTTGCTTTTGCTTCAGAGTACGTGAGAGTGTTTGTATGAGCTTGTAATGCATGTAAAAGGTGGGGGCTGGGGAGAAAGAGGGTGTGTGTAGGGGGAGGAATGCTAGTCATATCCAAAAATAACATGAAGGAAGTAATAGGGATTCGTCTCCCCTCATTCTCTCCCCTTATCACATGGATGGAGAGCGTCTCTCCCCTAAGATTCTGATCTCAAGAGTAGGCAGGTAAAGAATTCCAGTGTGACTTGCAGCTGGTTTGATTGCACTATTAAACTGTAACTGAGGAGCCCTACACTTCCAAGGACACGTCATGCAACGCACAATTTAGTAGCAATCTACTTGATAATACTGAAGGCAGAGTGCGTTTCACACTCTGCATTTGTTCGCAAACTGGAGAGAAAAAACAGAAACTGCTATTGAAGTTTATTAGGTGTCAGGAAAAATAGCATCACATTGCCTTTCCAGAAGTTCCTAAATTCCAATCCTAATTACTGTTTAATGTTGTTTTTTTTTTAAAACAGCAAATGTTGAAAGCTTAAAATATAATGCAGAAAAAGGGATATAAAAATGTCTACATAGTTTAACTTCACCCTTTTTCAGTTTTTTTCATAAACAAATTCCACCTTCAGAAGAGCGCTCTGTCAAAAAGAAAATCAACACCCACAATACAAAATAAACAAGAAAACCCCACAGAACAAAGAAAAAAATTATTGAGCCTTCTTTCCTTGATAATCAGAAAGCTTAAAACGCTTTAGAATATAGTTTCCTCTAATTGTGGGCTTTTAAACATTTTGAAAATTATAATTAATAAGTAAAAACAAATTTATGGAAAAATAATAAATCATCACTAATGGCTTCTTTTGTTGCAAGTATTCAATTTGGACTCTGTCAAATTAATTTGAGGACCATTAAAACTACGTAAATGGTCAGTAGCAGTCTTTGTGATTAGTCAAAATTTCTGGAGAATCTCTATTGTATCCAACAGGTCTCCAATCTCAAGCAAGTGCCCTAAAAATATTACAAGCTAACACAATAAAATTTATACTTTTATCATACCACTCTCTGCAAAGAGTAATACTTCACATAGAGCTGTATTAGTTTTTAAAAGGTTTAATTAAAACATGACAATATAAAAAAATTATCAAAGCTATTTTCTGTTTAATTTCATCTCATGCAGAATATTTTATCCCAAGATTTTGAGGTTTCTGACCTGATACTGGGTATTTTAGAAAAGCAAAACTCATCAATTTCCACAATCAATAGTTCTGAAATAACAATTATCACAACAGAAGTAAAATAGGAAAGAATGGAAAAAAGAGTTAGAAATGATACTCCAGTACGCCAGTTTCAATAATGGTAGACTAAACTAGCCAGCTGCTTACATGAGACTTTATTCCTCAATATGGGAGACAGTTTGGATCAGACCTAGTGATTTCCATATCCAGGGTCAGTACTTTTTCTGGACCTACCTTTTGTATACTTTAGTGAGATTAATAGAACTTTGTATAGGAGCTTAGGCTTTATAGAACCAATATAATGCACTTCCCTACATTTCCATTACATTAAAGAAATTACAGTCCTTTTCCAAAGCTAGTAGCAAACAGAATTGTTACGATAAATTTTAAAACTACAAATACACTCTATGTGGAAGGTAAATCTCAGAAGCCTATAGAAACCATCTGGAATGAAAGAAAGTTATGATGATTTAAGTTTGCTTTCCTGAATATTCACTAGAGACTGAATTTCAACATATTGTAAGGCTGTAAAAAGTTAAAGTAAATCCAAGTTCTGTATCAGAAAGTTCACTGAGCCCTACTGTGATGTGCTTTTCTGCTGGTACTTTACTCCTTGGTAGCATTACAAAGCTTGGATTCCTTGGCTGTTTTCAGGTTTGCAAGTCCAAATTTAACCTGATGGATTTAAGACCAGATAAGACTTCCTGAGGGCTTTTAAGTCCACACCTCATCCCATCTTGAACATCAACTGCACTGAGTTTGCTTAATTGGCTAATCATGGTTCTAACTTGAAAAACTGATTCTTTGAGTGGACAACAATGAGCCCATGTGTATTTTCATATGCAATTGAGAAAGAAGTTAGTCCAAAACCTAGTTTTGGTCCAGACATTTGAATTTGGTTTCCCTTTATGGAAAAGCAAAGGCCTGAAAGAACAAAAATTCATCAAAATTATAAAATTGCAACATAAACAAAAAAAAGGCAAGCAAACAAAAAGGTAATGGGGAGCCGTCACCTTCTTTTCTTTTTCTAAGCACTGCTGTCATAACAACACACAAACCCACGTTTGCTATTTTCAGGAGAATTTGAAACCCAAACTACCAGAAATGTAAATAAAATATAAAAAGATAAGGATGAATAGTTCAGTAGCTGATATTCCACGACATTGATCCCTCAAATGAGTCATTATTAGCACAGATATTACATTCTTGTTATTCTCTGAAGTCTACACAGATGACAAAGACACGACACAAAAAAACCACCAGGAATTATTTTTTATTGTGTAATTAGTGAACTAAAAGATCGAATTTTTCAGTGGTCTCAGTTGCATGAACCATTACTACACTATTATTGCTGTTATGTAACTCAAATATAATGTAATCATATCATATTTAGTAAAATTCTGACAACTTTAAATTTGGTAATTTGCAGATCATATGCTTCAAGTAAAATGTCTTATTTTCTGTCTACAAATGTTTCAGCTACCTTTCAAATTTTGATGAACATTTATCAGAATTCAGTTTGTTTCATTTATAGTTAAGGAAGGAAGGAAAAGAACATAGGAATGAGACAGATGGGAGTAATGCTTTGACTGGTAAGATATAGCCATCATAAACTGGTTGCTGCTATGACCAAATGGCTACACTATTTTCTGAATTATCAGATTATATGTATCAGAAACTGTAATCAGCAAAAAAATATACAGATATAACAGATACCTTAAGGGGCATCAAAGTGTTCTAAGTAATTTCAGAGTTCACTACCAGTAGTAGCTTCTAAAAACCAAGATTTTCTTATATTACTATTCGGTAAAGACCCATTCAGAGAGATTATAGCAGATCCTGCATGAAGAAACCATTATATTTCTTTATTTTTCCTCTCCACAATGTAAAATTAAACACAACACAACACATTACAGAACACAGCCATGTATTAGAAGGAAGAAAAATTTTACTCACTCTCTTTGAGCACTTACTGGACACAAGCTGTGGTAAATCAGGCCATTTAACAACTTCAGTGTCTTGTACTTTGTACACACAAATGTGTTCCCAATATAGCATATACAATTTTGGCATTCAGTAGTAAAGGTCACACAGTGTTTGGATGTAGGGAGCACTTGCAAGACAAGGACTATAAGCCAATAATTTTTATTAGGATAAAGGACTGGTGAAAAAATGCAGAAAGGTAGAACACGGAGGTCAGAAAGTCTGTATTTTTGCAATTCTATTTTTTTTAGTATCAACCTACCTTAATTGTTCAAATTATGACCCGTGTTGTATTATCTTTAATTAGGAAAACATTTAAAGATTTTGCTTTTTCTATCTGTACAGCCTCTTCATAGTTTCTGTAACTACTGACCCAAAGCATGTTCTTTCCTGATCTCCTTCATTCTCTCCACTGCTCCTAAAGACGTGTTATTTTAAAGTCAAAGTGTTTCTGTGGCATAGGTTTAGAGAGGAGCTTTTTGTCCATAAAAATAATGTGTACAATATTTGCATGTTCTGAAAATATCTAATGTCAAAATTTCAATCTCAAAAGGGTCTAAAGACCCTTTAAATATTTTTGAAAGTGAGGCACTGTATAGTTCCAAAGTTTTCTCTGTCCTCTAGAAGAATAATGTTAGTATTTATTTAAGAGAAATATAATTCTCCAAACTAAAAATACCCCAAACAACCAAAAAAAAAAACTTTCACAGAAAATATGATCTAAATCAGAGAAAACTAAATTTTTTCTTGCACAAAAATTGTCTTATTTGAAAGAGAAAAATATATACGTAATTCTACCTATGGGGTCTCTGATGTTTCTATTTATAAATATTGTTAATTCACTTATACATAAGCAGTAGAGATGCAGAACACTAAGGTGTTAGAAACAGCAATATATATAGGCTGTGTATGTAAAGAGATGTGTTCAGGTATCTTAGAATAAGTTAATTAGTGAGATCTCTTTCACAAATAATATCATACATAAACTGAAGTTTCAATCACAAGATTTTCATACCCAATATCTATTAAAATTGATGGTGTCTACAAGCTACAGCCTCAAGCAAAATGCCCCAAGATTAGTATCTATCTGCATCTTGCTGTCAGAATGAATTCAGACAAGTTTGGTTTTCCATATATTTTATAGCTGCCTTATAACATAAAGTGATACAAATAGGTACTTGTTATAATTACAAAATTTAAAATCCTCATCATCTGCACTTAGGCCTGAAAGTCAGTCAAACCGCATGAATGCTATTCCAGAGCACTAGAAGAATGGAGGAATCTTGTAGAGCATGCATCTCTTGTTTTGATGACAACAGAAATTCCCCGAAGATGAAAAACGCAAGAACTATATTAATAACTATTACTTTTCAAATCACTTGCTACATGGGATTTCCTTTCAGGAGGGATACTCGTAGGCATCCCAAGCCCAAACAAGTCAAATGGCTGAAGTATTGGTTCACAGAGTTAAAGAAACATCTACTTCTTTTGTTTGTTTCTTGAATCCATTGTAAACTCAGGATAAGTATATAATAATCAGCCCTGAAATAGGTTCCATTTAAATTGCTGAGTGATTAAATGTAAAAGCACCTTAAAAGGATGCATGAACTAGGATAATGGTAGGGTGGAGATGAGGGGAACCAAATATTTCTAAAACCCAACTCATCCACTTATTTAATTTATGCATTATCCGTATGATTCATACACTGAGCATATTCTGCTCGAGGCTATAACTCACGGGAATTATCCTTCTTAATTGCCAGTGAGCCTGAGAATCTTATGCCTTCATTGATGGAGCTATTTATCTGCAGTTTTAGTTCACCTTCATTCTCATGTTGAGAGAACACACAAATCTAGAGCATGGAAACGGGCAATAGTTCTTTATTATATTCTGTGAGAAAGTGAAAGCCAAAATGCCTCTTTCTGGATAGCGCACATATTCTCAGTCAGAACTGAAGATGTTCACAAATAAATTGACCACTTTAAAAGCAGTTAAAAGAAAATTGCACTCATTTCATAAGCAATTATAAATCCAGAATAAGGCTAGTGCAACCTGTCAGGTTTGGTTGTAAAAAAAAATCTAAAAATTGTTGCAAATCTTATAATCTGATTTCCAGTGTTAACTCTCTCTATTTATGTTCCTATTCTTTCCCTTTTCTTTTTCTTCTTTTCTTAATTGTATTCCATGCCATGACCTGCTAGTACTTACTATAAAAAAATCTATGAGGAATGTCAGAAACAAATGTAGCTCAAACATAGAATAGAACTGGAACAACTGACCAGACCTTAGTAGCAACACAATTCTAATGTTGTGAAAAAGCAGGGCACCTGTTAATAGTTCTTAAAACAGAGCTTCCAGCATTACCAATGCATCCTTCTCTATGCAAACCGATGTCCAGGATGTCAGCAGATAACACTGCTACCATCTGAACAGCAAATACATTCTAGCTAAGAAACAAGAAGTCAAAAGGTAATGACAGAAGAAGCTCATAAACAATTTTCATCCATTTTAAACTCAGAGTAGGTTGTTTCAATGAAGTAACAAAATATAGTCATTAAATCCTATACAATATACTCATTTCATTTGCAATTCTAAGAGTCTGTAAAAAAACACTATCTATGAAGGAGAACTATTTATATCAGTTCTTAGCTTAGTTTACATATTTTTTTTAATATGAACAATGCCAAAGTCCTAAAGTTATGATCAAATAACTATCAGGAACTTAATAATAAAATGTAGCAATGGGCCCAAATCTTTCTACTCACCACATCTCATACAGATGTTCCGAAGTTTTTTTGTTTGTTGTTTTGTTTTTAAAACCACAGTGCTTTTTAAAAGTATAGTCATTGCTTTGTCCCATTCTAGCCAAGATTTTTAAAGAATGACATGTTTCTGCAGCCTCTATTAGTGAGGGGAGAATTAAATGAAACAATTCAGCTACTGCTGCATTTCTATTTAAATAAAAGTGTATTTTAAGAGTGAAACGAGTACTTTGCAAAAATTAGAATGAAATAAAGTATAGCTGACCTGGGAAGGAAAGCCCCTATTTTTCCTCATGTCCTAAAGGTTCAATTCTTGAACTCTGATCAGTTTTTTAATTGACAGCAAGGCAACTTCCATCCCTTGAAACCCATCCAACAGCTACTGAAAAATAAGTCACATTTTTTACAACAAAACTAAGCAAAACTGTAATCATCCATGTGTTACCCTACAATAAGTCTTTCTATTCTCCCCAAAGAGCAGGTTGAGAACGAGTAACTACAAAGCTTTAAAATGGGAAGAACAACCTCCTTTTAACGAAACCTAGTGATTAGTTTAAGCCAAGTGAAAAATGCTGCATTTTTTTCGGTCTGTGTTTACTAAGCAGCAGAAGCATTTTGCAGAGCTGACAGCCAGCACTTACAAGTCTCATAAAGAAAACAGCTAAACCCAAGAAACAAACCGTTGTATTGGGTTATGATGTTAAATTAATAAACACTTCAGAAGTGCTTATAGCCATAGTATTGAGACTTTGTTTTCGAAAATCCCTATGATTCTTGGGTTTGCTACTAACAGAAAATGTAAATGTTTTCCACAAATGCTTTATGTTTGACAAGGGTAGCATTTAAATAAGCCAAAAATCTGTGTCCATCTGCAATGACATAAATGAGATGTATGTCTATTCATTTAAAAAGAGATTTTTTTCTGCCAGTATTGGTGTTTTCTTTTACAAGAGAGGTACAAAGGTGGCCACAATTCTTCCTTCTCAAACTTCTGTAACATTACATTTTGAGAGATACTATATATTAAAATTTTTTAAAGTTTAATGTATTTTCTGTATTAATGAAACAAAAAAAAATACAGTTAAATACGGAGTAAGAACTAGAAATAACTTAGGAATCAATATTTGTCATACATAAAGTATTGTTATGAGTAGAAAATAAAACTGACATTATGTCTAATTCTTGATTTTTTTAAATGAAATCTTGATTATTTTCTTTACATATTTCTTCACTTTGGAGTCAACATATGATTTTTTTTTAAATAAACTATGCAATGACTGTAAGAATGATTCCCAGAAAAGATATTTTGGCACAAGTACTGAGGATCAGCTTGAGTGGGGGAAAACTTCCTAATAGATCACCTAGCAGAGACTGCTGACTGGACCATAAGGGGATCCTAGTTCACGCATCGCCTGAAATGGGCCTCCCTTGAACATCAATCAATGCTTTTTATATAGAATCAGGCATGCTATGGCTATGTGGATAGCTGTGGAGTGAAGGCTGAGTTTTACCAGGCTGCTTGCTTCACCTACTTCTGGGACAAATCCCCTTTCATGATTTGAAAAAAATCTTAAAAATGCTATTGAGGTGGATTAACTGTGTAGCAGTAATTCTTCAAAAGTAACTTGAGGTAAACCACATATTTCTATTCCTGAGTATGGGGGGAAATCTGTTCAGGAAATGAGCTCATAGGTAGATTAAAAAATAAAATTAAAAAACTAGAAAACAGTCATGCTTAACACACAATGCCATTCCCCTTCTAACGCACTACCGAAACCTTGAAGAAGTTGGGGTGTATGTGAATGCTGATACATGGATTCGGCAGTGTTCCTAGCTAATAGCAACCAAAACTGTACCCAAGATTTTTTTTTCCCTGTCTTTAATGGGATTTTAAAACTAAGATATATTCTGTGGACCCTCAGATGCTTTGTATTGCTTTGTTTCTAGCAGGTTCTGCACATCAAAACAGTATTTTTGCAATACTTAAAATATTCAGACATTTTGGAAAATCAGTCTCTTCATTAAGTATCAGGTTATCGATTAAAACACATAACAACTAATTTAAGAAGCAATTTGCAGTATTCTTGTCTTTGCCTGGTTAGGTTTTTTGAAAGTATATATTCCAATGTACAAGCTGTTGTTCCCTCATACGCCAGCTTTTTTCCTTTAGTTACTGATCTTCGCAGCTTTGACTGAGAGTGTTAGGGAACCCAACTGTTTTTTCATGCAACTTCCAAAACAGGTGTGGTTTTCTATAATTTTTGCCATGTAAAACTTATCCTGGTTTCCAATCCACTACCTCAAAGAACTACTAATTTGCATTTTAAGCCACGTGTATAGGAACTGCCGCTTCTTGAAGGTTTATTGCCTTCCCAAAGGAACTTCAGTATACAGTTAGGAGCAATTGTAACAAAGTTTATGCTTTAGTCCTGAGGTACTAATGATTGGAGATATTTTTCTTTTCAGACCTCCCACGTATGAAGTTTGTGCCCTTTGCAAAGTTAAATTATCCTAAATTCTGGATACAGCTTTCCCTGAGGCTCGCTTTGCTTGCAGCGGCACAGAGCACTATTTTTAAATGCTCCCTAAACATTGCCAGTTAGTTTGAGCCAAACCAAGGAGTGATTTCTTACCTCTACCCAATCAACTTAATACATAGGATTTTTTAATTTTACAAACATTAGAACTCAGGTTATTCTTCAGGGGCAATTTCTAACAGGTATAAACAATTCATGTTTTCTCCACCTTAATGTTACAATGCTGCGTCACACAAATCACTTTCTTTTCCCCATCAGAGCATCAGTATCATCAGCCCTCAAATCTGCGCCTTGCAGTCCCTTCAATGCCTTGTAGCTACCAAATATTATATGCTGCGTGGACATCGATACTTCTACTCTGGTACATACAAACTGACTCTACAGGCAGCTCAGCAAACAAAAGAATAATTTTGCATAACAATTTGCACCAACAAAGAAACCTTAAGCTCAGGAGATACATTAAGTTTGTGTTCTTATTTTAACAGAACCTTTAAGCAGTTAGCTTTGAAATTCTGTTCAAAGCCAGCCCCCAGTTCAACAATTATTATGCCAGAAAGAGACAGAAAGATTCAGCTGAAGGGAAAGCAAGACTGGAGTGTGGCCATACTAAGGAGATAATTTTCAAATGCTATGGAGTTATATCCAGAAGGCAAGCCTTCATGAACAGGTGAGATTCACCAAGATCATGGTTTCTACAGGAAACAGCTGTCTGACTCTCTGCTGTTGACACATTCCCTGTGCTTTTCTCATGGTGAGATGCCATACATGAGGGTGTTTTTATTCTAACACTCCTTTGAAATTCCATTCTCCTTTAACTGAGGCTTTTCACTTGAGTTTTGTGTTTGTATTTGGTGGTGGTAAAATGAAAGAACATCAAACAAAAAATCAGTGAAACAGGAACAGTGCCATGTCTTTGTTACAGGTTTTACATTTTTTAAGAGACATTTCATGTGAAGTGTCTCTATGAGAAAGCTGAATTTGCAAAGTTTTTTTACACAGAAGGAAGTTTCAGAATACCTGGAGAAGATCAGGTGAAATTGTAATGTACGTGTGTACATACAGTGTATCAGAGGAGCTTTTTAAACTGAAATATTTACATGAGGACAGTCTTCTCCACAGAAGGCCAATTCTTATAGATCAGTCATAGATGTAGAAAGGGCTAAGCAAGACATTGTTAGATTGGAGAAGCTGAGATGCTATAGCTCTTGTGCCTTATGCTGGAAGCACGTATCTTATGCTCTGCCCCTTGCCCTGTGCCCTCTTCCTGGGAGAGGATATGGCCCTTTAACCCAGAGCCCAGAGTCCTTCTGCCTGCTCACATCTGCTCCCCAGTGAGGTACTTCCTCATTTGGGTGGGCTTAAGTAAGCCTAGGTAATGCTGTCTACCTAAAGATTGCTCCTCAGTCCTGGTACATAGCCAGGCAGTGAGTTAGAGCACTACTGGCAGCCCCAGGGCAGGAAGCTTAAGAACTGTGGAGGACCAAAGGAGGCACCTTCCTGGAGGCCGCACTCTGCTCTTTAACTATCTGTCCTACATAACTTCAGCTGCCATTTGGAGATAAAGTGCTATCAACATATTTTCTTTCTTCAGTCCAATATTATTTAACAGAGTGATTGTGCATAAGCAAAAGTATCTCAATATAGTATAAGCACCAGTAACTAGTGTAACAACAAAAAGCAGAGAGACTGCAAGTGTGTTTCATGGTAGAACATGATCACATTTCACATAAGTCTGTAATGCAAGCTCTGAGCAATTGCACGGCAAAAAGCATTTATGGTGAAAATGGATACTTCATGCATACACTGTCCTGAATATCTTAAGCAGATATCCTGCTGCTCTCTAATGCAGTATCTCTGATCTTGGCATACCTTCAACAATAGCCTCACAAACTGGAGGGCAAACTGCCCAAGCAGATATGGAAACACATTCTTAAAGTTTCACTCTTACAGCATGGCCAGCTGCTCTATAGCAGCTGATGAACAAATGCAAAAAGCATCCACAAAGCATTCAAACACTCCTAGCTCACTCACAGCTTCACTGTGCACAAAAGGGTTAAGCTAGGTTAAGAAGACTAATGAGTAATGCAGCTGGCAAGAGGTTCTCTTTCCTCTCTCACTGAAAAGCTGGCTTTTGTTTCTGCATTCAGTGAATGAACTCATGCAGCAATACCTGTTGGCAAATCGAGGCTTGCTGTACTGCTAAGATACATACAACATTGCCAAGTCCTTGATGTTTTCACAGAACTTTGTTACACAGTTTGGTATGCCCAGGGACTCAGGAGATCATCAAGTCCACACAGTGGCCAGAAGTAACACCCCGTTGCCACATGCCAGTCAGAGCTCCTGGGACTCAAACAGAGCATCTGTATTTGCCAGTATTTGTTCACAGACTCCCCTTGGGATACCACTGAAAATGCCTTCTCTCCATTTAAAATGGAAGACACCTTATTTTAAGCAAATTGATGCAAAATTTATCATTCCCTTCACCCCTGCCTACTCCTATGTTAGACAAAATTAATATTGATTTCTTACTGCTTGTTGCAGTGATCCATGCACGTGGGCAATAGGACTAAATTTACACCTCCTTGCTTATTATGTTCATAGAGTTCCAAACTCTGGGATCCTTGACTTGGTGAAGGCATAATATATTGTTATGCTCTGGCCTTACGAAGAAATTAAAGCCTGTTAGGTAAAAGCAGTGCATTTTCTCTCGGCAGTTTACCTACTTGGTAAAGAAGCGAAAAGCACGCAAAAGCCGAGTTAAGTCCATCTGTGCCACCACAGTTCCATCAACAGCTTCTCAGTCCCAAGAGCAGTGTTTTGTAAACATTACCTGTTATTTGTAGGAGGACTTGCATAGACACTAACTTTCAACTGAAGTGTCTGTGGAGGGAAATTTGGCCAATTTAAAAAAGTCAACTAAAAATGCTACAAATGCAAGTTACTGGGGATGTGATATATTCTAATTTAAAGAGCAAGCAGGCAAATACACACAAGTGTGAAAGATAAAAAACATTTATACTAAAAATTATGCATTTCAACATAGAACATTGGCTGAATAAAGATGATGAGACTACTTCTAACTCTACAATTGGAGCACTGGACGAAAGAATATAAAGACTTTTAACTACTAATGATATGTTCCATGTGAAGAACCTCAAATTGCACAATCTCAATTTTGCAAGCATTACGTTATCTGTGTACTCAGATATTGCAGGCCTTCCCTGTAAGTATAGATTCAAAAACAAAGAAACATTCACAGTTTCCTTTCCATATCCTTCAAAACAGAAAACAGAAAATAGAAAAACAAGAAGAGATGCCAACCAATATGTGAGATAGTTCACATCCATTATCAAACTAACATTATGAAGTCAGAGGTTCAAGAATTTTGTTTATGTTACAGCTACAATTGACATTTGTTTCAAAATTTGTATCTATATCAAATCTTTGGTAGCAGCTCATAGTTAATACTTCCTTAATACATAGTTAATTCCTTTTTAAAAGGAGAACAAGACTTTTCCATTCAATATGTTTAAACTTTGTAAAATTGCACATAAGATTGAAATATTTATATCAAAAAAGTTATTTGCTTTCTGTTAACATTGCTTATTAGGAATAGAGCATAAACACTTTTTCTGTTGTCACAACTTCAGCCTTTCTTTTGCAATCTCACGTTTCGTTATCCAAAAAAAATAGCTACAACACAAAAATGCATGTTCTGAGCTGTTCTCTAGAGAAAATAAAAAAAATTCATTTGGATTTAGTTTCATTTTTGAACAGCTATTTACATGCCAGACAGAATTTGATAAGATACACAGGAACCTGATTGATTGACCCAGACTGTGGGCACACATAAATTTCCATAAGATGTTACACTCCTCTATCAAGTTTTGCACCTCTTTTGTAATACGGATTCTCATGTAAATATTATGGATAACCCAGCTCAACATCACTGCAAAGCATTCAGTAGTACAGTTGGCACTACTCCCTGCTCAAAAAAACATGAAGACAATACCCAAATGTCAGATCCCTCTAAGAATGCAAGTACAGGCAAACATTAGCTGAAAGCTGAAGAGGTAAACACAGAACTCTTCTTCTAAGTAACTGATTCTGAATAGCTGCTTTAGATTCCTGAAAGCATCAGCATACAACTGAAAACAAGCATTTTGAAGTTACAGTAATTAACATGCATAAAGTCACTAAAACCTCCTTTCAACACATGGCAACCCTTGAGGGAGGAGGTAAACCGCATAATATGATATTTTGCTTTAACATTCGTCATTTTGTATTAAAAACTGTGGGGAACACCCCACCCTGACACACACTATAGGCCTCCAAAAGCCATCAATTTTGGAAGGACTTTTTGTAAAGAGTAGGGTGGGAAAAATATCCAGACCATATGCTAGGGTATAGTACAGAAGTGTCTGAGGTAGTTTCTGTCCTGCTGCTGCAAACACAGTTTTCTTTCGCATCCTTGCAGTACAGATTGTTTTAGAAGTTTACTTGTACTTCTCCTCATGGGAAGGCTTCTGTTTGCTTGTTTCTAAATTTGAGGCAAGGAACACCTAGATCTCAGTACTGAACAATGGTATCTGGCTGCTTCTGGCCAGCAAAAGCACAGCGACTGCATTTCAGCTCTTCCCAATTAACATAGGTCCTTCTAGCAATAAGATCATTGGAACTCAATAGCACCTACTACTACTGTTATTTAGAGAGGATATCTAGAACTAATAGCAGCCATCTGTCAATTCTCTTTCAAGCTCAAACACTGCTTCCCCTGAATTTTCAAATGTGACTGTACTATATGCTCAAATCATCACAGATCTGCTCACAGATCTAAAAGACAGGTTTAGTTCAAATATGCTGAGTTTATTCACTGCAGTTAGTTTGGTTGAATATAGTTTATAAAATTATAAACATTTAATCTGAGATGCTGCTGCATGTAATACAAGTAGTTTTAATTAGAAAGTAAAAAATTACCTTAAAAAACAAAGTCACAACAACCCACTATGAATTGTTCTTTTGTACATCTTTTCCAAGACTGAGGTTATTAGTAGTTTCTACTGAGCCTAGGGGAGATGTTAATTTATAATAGATAACTACACATTTAAAAGCTGAATCGTCTCTCAGTTTTAATGATGCAGTCCTTCAAGCCCTGTTTATGCCTTTGGAACTTAACAAAGCAAATGAGAATGTTTTCACTAAAAAAAAAAAGGAAAGCTCTTTAGTAGAAATGTCCAGCTATGCAATGATGCTTGCCTTTTTTTTTTTGTTTCAATGGCAGTGGAGGTTTCTGTAGCTAATGAAACTATAATGGTCCATAACAAGTAAATAATCTAAGTTCCTAATACATCCAAGTACAGAGGTAAACAATGAATGACTTAAAAGAAATACCATGGAAGTTTATAATAAAGATCCTTAATCTAGGAACATCCCATGATCAAATTCCTCTCTTCTTCTGTAACATCAAGGCTTAATAAAAACAGAGGTTTGTCTACCTTTTAATCTCATTTTATCACTCTGCTGCTGTGCTAATCTGTCATCAAGATGTGGAAATCAGAGACTACAAACGTTAATTAAAATGACACAATTCACTTGGGAGCCAAAGGAAGGCATGAAGTTCAAGGCTTGAATTTCTGTAAGCATTCTATGGAAAGGTCAAGACCAAACATGTATAAATGCAATATACAATGATACAATTTTTGTGTTGCCAAGTGGTGGAGAATTACCATTGTAAGATGTCACGTGTTTCATATGAAAGGAAGTACTTGATATTTTGCCACTACATACACTGAATCTGTTTTGTCACTTAATTTGAACTACTTCAAATATCCATCTTAGAGGGAACGTATTTGTGCAATTCTGGTACAAATAACCTGCAGCATGATGATCCTAACAGGGCTGCTCCAAGGAAGAATATGGAAGAACAAAGTGTTTTGTGAGCAGTTTTTTCACTCCGTCTGCAAGGAAGCTTACTGACACTCATTTTCTACATGTTCTTAACTTCCGTTGTCTTTAAATGCTCATTTCACTCATTTGTCTCCACATATTCAAGATCATTATGGGGAAACTTGTGAAAGAGAATTATGTATAATGACTGAATTGTCATTAAAAAAGAGCATACATGTTAGAACTTAAACACCCTAAATTTATGCCTCTTTTGTGTTTTCTAAAAGCACCAAAAAATGCTTCAATTTATATAACTCCTCTTACATAGGACATGTAAAAACGTTAGTAAGTCCTGAAACAAAAGGGCTTCTGTATAGGTTAAACATAAATTCACTTTAAATTCAGGAATAGGAGCAAAAACCTCAATGTCAACAAAGATAAAACTTACGGGAAGTGTTCATTTGAGGTAAGAAGAGATTCAAGTAAAATCAATGTGTATATCCTCATGCTTACAAACATTTGAAGTCTACTGAAAAATCTGTTTAATATTTTTTGTCATCAGGACAGCACGAGCATTGGAGTTTCAGACTTTTGGATCCCATCCAATTTTAAATTTCACTTTGCAGCTTAACTTTAAAGACCATGTGCAGAAACCATTATACCACTGACACTTCTGGTCTTTGGATGAAGCTGGCAAATTATTTTCAGCGACCTACTGAAATCATAATGAAATCTGCATAATAAGCAGGAATCAGTACAAGAACATAATTTATATACAATGCAGCAATTTATGACATAATAAACTCTTTCGTATCAATGAGCTTTGGTATCAACATTTTGTATAAACAGTAATTTCTATATGAATCCTGCATATTTAAACAACTTTCTGATTTCAAGATACTAGATCTGGTAAAGTGTACTTCCACATCATTGCTGCAAAGTAGTCTACAATTTTGAAAAGATGGCCCTACTGGTTTTAATCTAAATATGAAAGTTAGCATCTTTTGTTTCTTGACTTTAAAATAAGATGACTATACTGAATGCTAAAAAAAATAAACTTTAGGTAGCTCTTTAGATTCAAAACAGGTTCATTTAAAATTAGGTTTGGATGTAGGAAAAAATACTAGTTTTGGACATTCAATATGTTTATACATTTATTATTACTATTGACACATACACTGTCATCTCACCTTGTAAGTCAGAAACATTATCGTTAAAACTATTCCTAAAACCAAAATTAAAATAAAATAAAAGGTAAAATTTTCCCCATTGGCCTCAAAGTATGCTCTCTCTCTTTTCTTTGCATTGCTATAGAAGCATTTTCATGTAATGTTTATGATTAATGAACAGTTAAAAACTAGATTCCTTACCTTTATATATAGGCAAAGAACTTTAAGATATTATTTTTATCATATTCACTAGTGGAATGTACACATTACAACATTTGCTCTAAATATATTGTGCTGAATTTAAACAGAAATGAAGAGGGAAGTGTGCACAGTAGAAACTGTATTTACATGAAAATACCATTAAACAAGGCAGACACTTATGAAAGACCCTTGCTTAACACTCAAAATACTTTCTGATTTATATTTTTATGGCTTGTCTCTTTGGATGCTCTAAGTATATTCTGCATTATGAAGTACATTAAGAAAGTGTAAAGGAAAAGCAGGCAATATAATATTTCACAGTTTGTTCTTCTATCCAGAACAAAGGAAAGACACTTTAGCAAAAAAATGAAGAATTAAAAGAGGCATTATTAGGTGACAGACTGTTAAAGGCTTATAAACAAGAGTAGTGACTTGGTTTTGCTTTTTTTTTTCTCCAATCATTGCTTGTTTAAGAGGCAGCTGAGTGTAGTTCCACTAACAGGCCCTAAAGACAGTGAAGATTTTGAATAAAAGGCCGAACAATGCACACGTGAACAATTACACTGAAGTTAATGTAATTACAGTTTTTTGTAAATATGTGTAAGTCACTAACAACAGCAAATTAAAAATGCTTCGTACCTAAATTCTTCGTGAACCAAGCCTCAGCACTTTGTAATACTTTCCTGTCATAAAAGTGCCAAGTATTTACAATTTGCAGATGAGATCATACTCTAAATACTTTCACGTCAGTGAAATGGGGAGGGGGTTGTCAGGAAGAGGAATTGCAGTACAGTGCTATTGGAGTGAGTAAAGCTGCCCCAAAGTGCCCTGCCTCTCATTGGCTACTCCAGACCACTGGAAAAATATTTGCTGGTTGCTATGTAGACAGAAATCATTGCCAACTCATCCCATTAACAAGACTGAACCTGGTTCTGGATGATAAGAATGGCTATTGTTTGAATAAAACATGCTGCTAAAATACTCCCCACAGGTAAAACTGATTGTTTTCATGTGGTTGAAGAATTACAAACACACACTTTGCAACCACTCATTTAACAGAAATTTTTATTTGCATATCATCTTTGGTAGGTTTGCTTTTCGGTAGGTTTGGGGTAATAGTCATGTTTTTTTAAAGGGTACAATGAATCTGTTGATTATTTTAATCATTTCAACACTGATTATTTTAATCATTTCAACACACAGGTTAAATAATCATTCTCAAATGGTTTTATTTTCTAAATTCACCTGGAGCAGTTGTATGTCTGACAAGCTGACTTTATACATCACATGAATAATGATTGAAGGTTCTGAGCTTTCAGTATTATATTTGGAAAGAAAAGACATTAAACACAAGCCTAGTATGTTAAAAAGCACTGCTGAGAAGTTAACCACTCAGATGTCAGGGAATGTCAGATAGAAAACACTTACACTTGAGAAAATTCACTGAGCGGATAACGGTGTTTGGGAAAGAAAGGATGGGTCTGTTTGTTACCAGGTTTGACCAACATTTGGTAATGGCACAGGAAGGGTGAGAATGAAGATCTGAGAGTCTGAAAGGGAACCATTCTCCCTCCATTGGTTCTCAACTTGATATATCAAGGTCATTTGTGTTCCATCTCTTCCATAGCCTTGGCTTCATCAAAAAGCATTTGTAATTCTTTTCTACACTATGCCTACCTAGTTTTAAGAAAATTATTAATATTTTACAGCCTTTGTAATTTCCTTCTACATTAATATTTCATAAGAAACTTCTTTTCAGAATTAACACTGTGAGATAAAATGTGTTATCATTGTATTGCAAATGAGATTGCAAAATAAATTTGAAATATATAGGAGCTGTTTTTTCACAGAATACATCATGCTCTATGTATTTAAAGTTGTAGTTCTTTTACTTTCAGTTGCATCTGAAAACACTGACTTCAGTACCTCAAAATGCATGCTTAATTTTCAGTAGTCATTCAATATTACGTTCTCCAGCTTCAGCAAAATAAGTTGAGAACCTTACAAAACTCCTTTCTGGACTGTATCGCTCATCTCATGAATACGATGCGGGGGGAAATCTGATTAGGTAATAGCATACTGTTGTGTACTGTTTAAAAGCAACTTTGTTTTCTACAATTAGAAGCCTTGAGTTTATAACTTCAATAATTCTTTATAATTGAAATTGTTTTTATATACAGCATCAGAGAAAGGTATGGAATTGCATCAGAACCTTTTAGTCTACTGTGAGAACTTCTGACTTACTAAATATCAAGCCAGTTGAACACTATTATTGTCACACATCTTGGTTCTATCCCTTCTACACCTATAGGTTTTTTTGTCTAGGCAGCCTTAATCCACTTTCTTCAGATTTCTTACCAGAGGCCCCATGTTACCTTGACCTCTCATTTTGTTTTCTTTGTATTCTAGCTCCTTCCACCTATCCCTACAGGATGGTATTTCCAGTCTTGTTATTCAGGCAGTGTCTTTTCTGCCTCCCCAAGTTCTGAAGGCTTTTATCTGATCAGCTCCCAGTTTGTTCACAGCTCCCAATGGTGGCCTCTTTGGTCAATCATGCTGATCTTAAGTACACTTCTGACTGAGGCTTCTCTTCATGCTATCTCAGTCTTCTAAGCCTATGGGAGAGCACAGAAGTCCAACAGTCTGTAAAGGTTTTAGGCTGCTTGGACTGGGTTTCAGAAATGAACATAGCCAGTAAAAACACAGTCTTTGCTTTAGGGCAAAATTCCTCAATCATGGAACCACATATAAATCCAGGAAGAACTGCAGGTTGCAACTTGGCCAGCTATGGGTGGATTTTTATAGGAGCGGCAAAAGACACATCTCTAGCACAAAGGTTGTCCTGTATCAAATTTCAAAATATGCCCTAAAGAACTGGCAGAATAATATATATATATATATTACTGGGCAGCATTTTCTTTTAATTCAGGGAAACTAAACACCTAATTTTCCTCTCATTCCTCTCTTACAAAGAAAAAAAATTAAAATCCCACACCCTTAACTGTCAAAATCCTTCCCAGAACCTTTTAATTGGTAAGGACTTTTGAAGTAAAAGGATAATGCAGCCATAGTCAGCAGGTCTTCAAAGGCTAGAAACAATTAAGAGAGGTGTGGATTAACCTGAAGAAATTATTTATGATATGATGTCATTACAGTATCTGGCACCATGAATCAGAATGCACTCAGTACTACCATGGCTGATGCTGATTCGCCCTTGCTGTCCATGGTAGAATTCCGGCATGCAACTGGCAGAAAGAAGAAAGCCTACATTCAATCCAATGATACCTTCTGTTGCAACATCCATCGTACTCCAGCAGGAGATGGAACCAGACTGCCTTGATGGAATAAAATAGTTGTGAGTCTTAATTCCCACTCCATGCCACTGGATCCTGCTGGTGCCTTTTTAAGTTATGGGAATATTGTGAATGTTGAATTGTTCACTTATGCAAAAAGTATCACTATCACAATTCACATGGTAAATGCAATGACATTTCAAAAGCATTATAAACCAAAGTGTACTTTCTGAAATAGAAATCATGTAGTACAGAATAACATATTGTGATAGTTCTGACCCATGAATAGAATGGTGGTCAACAATCTGTGATCATCTTGAGCAAGAACCTATTTCACGAGTCATATTTCAGCAGCTTACTTCTTTCTGTACAATAAACAATAGTTCTTCTATAGGTTCCTAAGTAAACAAAATCCTTTTTAAGATTGATTTGAATTCCCTCCAACCATCTAGAGCCTTCCCTTCCCTCTCCTACCCTTCCCCTAAGTGCTATATAGATGCATACAATGGTCTCTCCATAAGGACTTTAAAAAAAATTAACAAACTCAGTACAACAAACAGTAGACGCAGAAGATAATTGCAGAACTCATCACTGCACATTTAAGGATATATTACTGACACTGACCATGCCAAAAGTCAGTTCTGTTACTTGAAATTCTGCAAATGTGTTATTTCAGTATTTGCTCTTTATGGTGACACATTTGTACTATACAGTCATGAATAGTATTTTCTGTTCTCTAGCATATATTCCAGTATACTATTCTTCACCAGTAATAAAGGTTCTTCCTAAAACAATGGGATTCTATATTTTTTGACTCTCTTCCCATCTAGTTAAATAAATATGGAAAAAGAATTAAAATGCAGACCTCTTTTCAAACAAGAAGTCTAATCTCTAAGGTGACAATCTAATTCTAGAAAGCAGTGTGAAATGAAGCTAGTGTCTCTAAAAATATATTACTTTTGAAGTTACTCGATACCTTCACTTTCCCAGAGAAAATTTCCTGCTCTGGCTGGTGGCCAAAGAGATTATGTAGTAAGAGGCCATATCCTTTTGCCTTTCATTATCTAGGCTATATTTCATACTATTACAATATAATCAAAATACTTCCTTTCTAGCCAATACTTGGCCTTAAGACAGATCAACATTTTTTCCATTGGTATTTTTAAGTAGCTACTCTGAAGAAAAACATCATTGAATCTCAGCATTTCTTCATTTTGTTTTCACGCTGTGCTAAAAATCAAAAGTATTCTGTTAGATCTATGACAACTACTCTCAAAGGGTTGTTAGGCTATAAGGTTCCATGAAGCATAAAATTAGGAAAGTGAAAGGGATTAAAATATTAAGAGAAAATATAGTTTTATTTTTCTCAACCCAGAATAAACATACCAGAAGAGCCATTTATACAAATAATATAATCACATACAAATAAGAAATATTATTCAGATATTTAAAAAACTTGCAACAAATATCTCCTGTTTGTTTTTCTCAGTTCAAGTCCTTCTCCTGATTCCTATGGAAAAGCAACAAAAAAAGCACAGTTCTGTTTTCAGAACAAGGTAAGAATCTCTACAGAACTTGCTGGCCTTAATGAAGTTACAGAGTGCATGTGTAATTTCACTTACTGGAGGAAACGGAGTTTCTGATCATTGCGTAAACAATAGAGGGATTTGCATGAGAGAGGTGGCGTGTTGTGCAACCACAGTAGACTATCACCTTTTCAGAATCAAAATTGTTTATATGTATGGAATAGATTTCAAAGAGGTACACACATATTTGCTAGCAGGGAGCACAATGAAGGAGTCCAGAGATGTGGACTGTAATAGTAGCTGTGTAACGGGACATGATGCTCTGGTTGCAACCACCACGGCTAAGTACAGACTTGTCACAGTCATTCTCTACAGCAGAGTAGCTTCATGAATTATATTATTATTATCTTTATTGCATTTGTAGCTTATACCATTCAGTTATGCCTAGCACTTTCACCCCTGACTGATACTTACTTGCCTTTCTTGCATCTTGGGACATCTACATGCTCTGTGAGGAGAGTCAGTAACCAAAGGATCTCATGGGGCCTGTTGTACTACATATTTCTTTAGTTCTGTAACCTGGTTAAATCAGATAGAAGGCTAAGCTCTTATCTGTTCACTACCTTGTTCTGCCTCTCAGTTATCTCTCACTGATGCCCCTGTTTCAATACAAGCGTTTAAGACTTGAGAAATCAGTGGAAAGAATACTAATCTGTCATACTCTTGAAATCAGACTCCTAGTTTCCTGTTTATTGCACCGCCTTTATGATAAAGGATATCTTGAAACTAGAATTGGTTGTGCAACGTTCTTGCTTTCTTCAAGCTTAGAAGTATGAACAAATTGTTACACTACTGAAATAACAGTCAGGAGTCTTCCTGTCCCAAGCTTGCTCTCATTAAATGCTGATGTGCTTTAAAATCCAGTTAGCATGCAACCTCCTCTTGCTTTTGTTAACTGACAACTGCCTACTGGACACCTGCAAGTAATTTCAAAATATGGCTACAGAGTTATCATCAGGTTTAAACAAGTTCCTTTGGAATAGAGTCTTTTTTTAATGTATTGTGCCTTTCTATTTATTCATGACCTTGAGTTTATGTGAACTCTTTAGTACAAGAGCATGGATTATGAGCTGTACTAAAACAGTGATCTTCCCTGTCCATTAGACAAGTACCATTAAGAATAATTCAAAACTTTCCCAAAGCTATTATGTAGAAAGACTGCATCTGTTGGAAATTAAACTCCTTGCAGCATTAATGGTCAGTCTGAAAGATTTTGGCACTCCATTCTTCAGCAAACTAAGAAAAGGTTAATTCTTTTTTTTCCTGTAGGATTCACTAAATAAACTTAAGAGAGCAACTGCTTTAATTGATCTTATATCTGAAGCTATCCCACTCCAGCTTATGCAAGAAAGTTTAATTTTAGAAGACTACCAGACGCCTGCAATATTTTAGAAGCCTCAGCAGTTCTCCTCCCTTTCCCTTTGGCCCACAGGACAAGGTCTTTTTAGGACTCAAGATGAAATATGCCAGGTTGAACATTTGATACTGTGTGTTTAGACAGTTCTGTTCATTTTGATTTTTTTTTCAAAACTCAGTAGCTCATTAAACTGCCTCATGGCACTTCAAATAGATGACAATTTAATTCACAGCTATTCATATATTTTGTTTTGCAGGCATAATGCCTCAAATGATGTTGGTGACACCTACATTCACAGGAATAAACGTGAAGAATGACTAAAGACTTCACAAAAACATCTAGTCCTGCAACTGTAAAAATAGTACCTTCTCAAAATGTAATAGAAATATGCCCAAATATGCCAAGTGCTATGCTTGTATTTTAATTTTCAGCATGTATGTTTCGGTAATCTTCAACATGTCATGCAATTTTCCCCCTTTCATTTTTTTTTTTGTTATTTTAATTAAAGTAAGGAAAAGCAAAGAACAGTTCTTTCTGATGACATGAGTGAATTTCCCTTAGATTGGCAGTCATGATCCTTCCTCCCGAGAAGATTATGCTAACCCTTTATTCACTGCGGAACAAAGAAACCAACAAGGAAACTCCAAACTTCATCAGACAATAAGCAAGGAAGGATTCAAAGGTCAAAAGCATAGTTACCAATAAAAAGGAACAGAGTTATTCTAAAGAACAGCAGAAGAGCAATTTGATGAAAGACTTAACCCATTTCACGTATTAAGAACTTCAGACTGAGGGCAGATGTTCTACTTGTGGGAAGATAAGAAAAATCAGCATTGCTCTATGGAAGTGGAGTACAGCCTTATTTAGATGCAACTAAACATACTAGCTCAGCTGAGGCAGTTAAAAAAAAAAAAAAGGACAGCAAGAGGCTGAAGAAGAGGTAAAAGCAGTCAAAACTTCTAATTGTATTCTAATGGAAGAATAGTCACCTTGGTAAAATACCTGGCAACACCCTGAGGAACTTTGGTGGTTTAACTGTCACTGCTGCAGCTGAGTTTCTTCAGCCTGCTTTGATCTTCAAGTTGTATTTGAAAACCAGACCAAATCAAAGGAAAATAAAAAATCCCAAGAACTACATTCTGGATGTTACACACAAGTGGGACTTACACTGTGAAAAAGGAAACTTTCTGAATACATAA
This sequence comes from Tapera naevia, assembly GCA_033556795.1. Lineage (NCBI taxonomy): Eukaryota > Metazoa > Chordata > Aves > Cuculiformes > Neomorphidae > Tapera > Tapera naevia. The sequence continues at coordinate 5,156,936 of JAUMJJ010000172.1, read as the reverse complement.
AGGGAAATTAGGGAGAGGTGAAGATTCTTGGTAGACAGATGTACAGGATTATGAAGTCACTTGATTTCTCAAAGAGATGCTTACACTTCTGTGAAAAGAAATTGTTGTTTCTTGAAATATAGGTTTTAAGAAAATGAAAAGAGGATAGCACAGATAGTACTCTTAAATGTTCTGCCACAAAAGGAAAAAGAAATTTTTTTTAGGTAAATTACTAAAGTTGATTTTTAAAGCAGAATTCCTCATTAGCAATACAGATAAAAGTATATGGTAAAACACTGGGAACTTCATCACTTCATCTCTTCTGTTGTATGTGATGGCCATCACATCTTCCCTACCATGTTCTATCTGTAGTTTAATTAGATGAAATAAATAATGAACATTTTAATTGAAAGAAAACATGTAAGTGTGTGGTTGACACAAAAGCCAGTTAGATTGAGGTATTCCGTCTAAACTCCTGGGAAGTTCTGTATCTCAATTTCATCACTTATGAGCAGGAGATGATATAAGATTTTTGTCTACCACAGTGCAAGTCCTTAAGGAGACATCAAAACCAGCTTGTACTGGCAAAAAATAAAAATCCTGTAAGGGCAGTGGCTAAGGCCCCTCTCCAGCATTCCTAAGTAGTGGCTGGTTTTTCAGTTCTTTCCTTTCACCTATAAATAGTGTGTTTGCATGTACTGCAGTTTTCTTCTGCTGCCAATTCACAGAACATCTTAGGGAAGATCCATGCACAGGGTCGGTGGTTCCTCATTTCTCACACAGTCAGACATCTGCATTCCAAGAATCTATATTAGGTGTGGCAAGAGAGCCTTTCTAAGGCATCAAAAATAATTCCACTCCTGGCATTCCTTATCTAAGGAAACTATTGCAATACTCTTCATGGAAAAAAAAGATAATCTGCTCAAAGTGCAGCTACGGAGTGGCCGGCTACCGCTATGCAAATTTCAGTAAATATTAAAAGGGGACACTTCGCTTTGAATTGTGGTGAGTTACATACGTTATTCTTATCTACATACCTTAGAAATAGCCCTACGCTTCTTAAGGCAGCAAAGAGTAACCAGGCTATTTCCAGAACAGTCCTTTTGCTTCTAGATTGTCTCTCAAAAACTCTTGCTGGCTGGAAAAGCAAACTTAATAGAACACAATGTAAATTGGGTGTAAACAGAACTTAAACTTAGTGAATACTTCTGTATTCAACTATGTATACAACTAAGTATATACAACTAAGTATATACAACTATATTCAACTAAGTATACAACTATGCTTTTGTTTGCCCTGTGTATCTTTTAGATACACTCGTATTACAACACTGCGTAAGGTTTCAGTTTGTAATAATCCCTGCTCAAGTTTTAAGATTATATTTTTTCAAAAAAGGGGATATTTTTTAGGTCACCTGAGATCACCGCAAATGCTTGTCTTATTGTTGGTGCAGAACAAGGGGAATGGGCAAGGTGCTATACAAACTGGAGTCAAGAATAGATTTGTCAAGCAGTATGTTTCAGTTCAAAAATAGACTTCACTGAAGTTCATGGAAGACTCATACCACATACTACAAAAAATCACCTCAACACAAGCCTTTCCTTAAAAATGGAGTTGTTTTCACAAAGTTTAATATAAACTATCTTCCTCTCACTTGAAAATGGAGAGCCAGTAGTCTGGATATAATTTCTTTTAATATAAAAGATTAATATTGATCTTCGAGCAAGTTATTCAGTTCTTCTATTAAGATATTCAAGTCAAATAATGGAATCAAAGACCACAAAGAAGGTTTTTAGCAAGTGTACTTTTTGCACATTGTACCCCATTTCTTAGTATGTGATCTCCTTTGAGTTTGGATATTCATTCTATAACTTAAATATGAATCCACTGTTAGACAATGCTCATTTTACATGAACAATATCAAATTACATGATTAGAGGTAATATCCCCCTTCAACTCAACTTTTACACTCCCTTTTCAACAAAGGGATGAGGAATATATTATTTCCAAAGGTTATCTCAAGTATGAAATTTGAGACTTTTACAGAAGTGAAGGGGAAAAGAGGAACCAAACGACTGCCAACCGATATTCCCCTTACACAGCCATGTTTCAAATACGCAGGAGACAGAGTAAGACAGTCTGCTTTGGATCATGATGACTACATTCAGTTAAAGGTTAACCTATCCAGGAAAGTGTATTACTGTGTCTTCCTTCTCAATCCAAAGCATGCAATTTCTATCTTCATGTCACCTGAAGAATAGTCCTGAGGACAGAAGCCGTGAAGGAAAATAATACAGTGGGCCTATTATAACTATTAATCTAGGTAAGACCTTCATTGAAAGCCAGTTTCTGCATCAATTTATTTAGGAATTTGCCATGGGTTTTATGTCAGTCCTGGATTCTGGAGCAACTTTGGCTGTAATATCATACAGCATAAGGCCCCATGCATCCAGTTTTCAGGTTGCCACTTACTTGGACTATGACAATAGTGGTACTTCCTCTACCAACAAGAGATTAAATTAATATAATTTAGTTTTTATTATAAGCTGTATTATTATTATCACTATTATTTAAAGGGGGGTTGACCACTCATTGATTTAGAAATCCTCTGAGAATTAAGAGAGATTCTAGGCTGAAACTCTGACTCACCAGCTTCTAACTTTGCAGTCAGTAGAGTGTTCTAGAATCACAGTGCTTAGCATCTGTACCAACACTCCAGTTAACTGCAAATCACCATCCCCACCTATTTCCTTTACAGGTTAAGTCCCCCAAAATTAACTCTCATGGGTTTTGTGGAAAGCAGTCTTCTATAGATTCCTTCTGGCCATATGGCAAGCTTGAGGAAGCTCAGCTAGAATCAACTCTCCTTCTGTCCCAACCCTCCCTAATTAAACTTGAAAGCCACGACCAGCAGCAACGCTGTTTTGGAAAAAAGGCAGAAAACAGCCAGAAACGTTTACCTCTGCAAGGCTACAAGTGTTTTCCCTTATTCTTCACCGTACAAGAGACTCACTGTAGTAAAATCTCAAACAAATCACAAATTGGTAATGGAGTTGCCCATCTCTATTGTCCTAACGGACAAAGGATTGAAGTCTTTAGAGCCAATCAATATTGATATTAATTGATAATAAAAACTATAACATACAAATGCTCTCTGAAGTGTATGGGAAAGACATTAAAAAAATTAAATTCAGCATTCTGATTTGGTTTATGTTAGAACGTTTTTTAACTATGATTCAAACTCTTGCTAAATTAACATCTGCAGAAGAATTCCTTCTGGCAGCAGTGATTCACAAGCATTCTCGGTTAAACTATTCAATACAGAGGGAACAAATATTTTCCCCTCTAATTTTTTTCTTTTGCAGATTTCCTTCACTGATGACTGGTTAAGTAAAATCATATTTTAAATCCATATTTAATTAAGAAAACCGTTAAAGTGCAGGAACAGAAATGTCCTCATTTTTTAAAAAAATCAGTTTGGAATATTACACCAAACTGACTATTTTATATTATACATAGTATCAAAACTAGATGTCTCATCTTTATGCATGAGAGAACTCAAAAGTATTTACGAATACAAAACTCATTCACTGATTATCACGGAATTCACTTTCTGATGACTCTCCATGCAGCAACTGTGAGAATTAAATTTTCTGTGGATTAGTCACTCAGAATTAAGGCAGTTACTTAAAAATAAAAAACAACAAACATATTTCACCACTTTCTATTGATATCTTTAATTCTGCGTACAAACTTTGGAAAATCTTTTTGTCGTTTTTAAAAACACTAATAAACTCAGTAACTTTTTTTTTTTTTTATCTGCTTGAGGAACATACCAGTTCATCACTTGCAGATTTTAGAAGGGTGTGTTTTGCACATCTTGTGAACAGGCTACTTGATAAATAGCTACATCAGTTATCTTAATGTAAATCTTTATATTTTAAAAAGCATAAAATTCTGAGTGAACTGGAACTAAGAATGAACTTCGCCAATAAATATTTAACAGAAGAAGCTGATTTTATATATTAAGAATAGGAAAAAAACCAAGAAAAATTCACTTTTACAATTCACATTGCATTTCTCAATCTAATTGCCTACATATTTCATTCCTGATATTTTCTGAACTGATTGGTTCAGTAAGTATTTACTTTCAGAACTCAAAAAGAAACATTTCCAGGAAGAAGGGAGCAAATCAGATGTTTTGATGAGCTTCACATTCAACTAGGTGGGACATCCAATGGTGGAATAAGCATTTTAAATCAGCACATTTTTTAATCAGTCTAAACTGGACAACAACAAAAATTTACTCTTTGAACACTTTAAAATTTATAAAAATTACCCATAAGACTCAAACTATGCATATTGCATTACTTGTTTTTATTTGGAACTATGCTTTAGGTTGAAATAAGCATGTCAATTCACTTACACATTATCTTTGTTTAATTAATTTGGGTTTTGTTTAGGGAATAACATGGAAACTAAGCCGCTTCACATTCAAGATTTAATTATGGATAGTTGTGATTGAGACCCAAGTTTCTACTTGATCTCTGGGCTTAAGTATGATATTACAACGAATATCTCTGTACCCACTCATGGCTTTCACAGTACAAAGGCATGTAGAATATCTTAAAAAAATCCAAACAAACATAATTCAAACAAACCTCATCTTTTCTTCTTTCTCTACATTATATAATGATTGCTTGTCTTACATACTGAAAGCATTTATTTACTTAACTGATAACACAATATCTATTTTTGCAATATTCTCTAACTTGGCAATGAATGGGAACACATGCATACATATAAAAGAAAGAACAAGAATTTCCTTTATTGATTTTGCAGCTAGTTTTGAGAATGCCATTGCATTGTAGCTTGCCCTGTTTTGGTTAAGTGAATGTACCTGCTAAATTAATCAAAAGAAAACTTATGTTATGTTGAACTGGGTTCCACTTTGCTATTTTATTCCCTAGAGGATATTTTGTGAGTATTACACTCAGCACCCTTGCAAAAGTTCAAATGAATACAGCTTGTTTTCCTGCATGAAGAGGTGTGCTTTCACTCCTAGGGTTTAGGGTGGGGTTTTTTGCCTGCTTCTTAAAAGCAAAGCTGTCATAACATACAGGGACACATTTGACCAAAGAGACCCATCTTCCCCTTCAGAATCAGGTATCTGGAAATCATAATAGTTTCTGACAGTATCTGATGCTATACCTGGCCATATGGTCAAACATTCTGTGATATCAAAAGAACTCACAGTTAGCTATGGGTACCTGTCAATTGTATCATAAATGAGAGATGATTCTATTTATCTAATCTTTTTGCTTCGGTCACCTGAAAGGCAAAACCTTATCAAATAAAAAGAGATAAACAAAAGCTGTTTACATATTATACAAGCTGTTTATGAAGCACTGAAATATTCAGATGAAAGGCACCACATAATTGCAAAGTATTAATTAATTTTATAACATCAATGTATGCATGCACTGCAAGTATAAATAATAAAATGGAACAATGAATCACTTTGATTTGAAGTAGCACTTTAGTTTTAGACTAAAAGAAACATGTCTTCGTAACAGACTTGCAGAAAAATTCAAGTCCTCTGCTTGCTTTGACCTACAGGTAGCTGAAAAAGCCCCGGTCTTTTTGGAGTGTTTCTACCTGCTAATACCTCCAGCCCTCAAGCTTTTTAACTTACTACCCTTTCTCACAAGAAGTCTGACCTATTCAAGCCCACTCTACTTCTAATCTTGAGTTGTGTACTCATCCATACTGAGTAGTATCATGATGAGTGTAGTTCATTACTTAGGAAAATAAGGTTCTCGGTGTCTGGTCCATAATAAGCACTTTGACATTCATTACTTCAGTATATCAGATAAGATACTTCTATACCTGCATTTGCCCCTTCTGCAACTTAAAGGTAACTTTGTGTATACAGATTAAATTATCTAGTTGGGTTATACCTCCTAACTTATTTAACAAAATAGCACCTCTTTTCCACCTGGATTATCCAGATGTGTATTTAAGTCTGCTCATTTCCTGATTTACAGAAACATGTCATATGTATATTGATTCAAGTTTTCAATACTTAAGCAAGTTCCTTACAATTTCAATTGTTTGCAATTTTTCACTATTCCTACTGATTGATTCTCCTTTTTTTTGAGTTACCTCAGACAAGGCAGCTGACAGGGGCACAAAGTAGCAATTAAGTCAATTTCTTGCATTAATCCATGTAAACATTTTCTAATAGACAGAAGCTAAAAAACATTTAAGTGTCCAAGGGAACAATTTATTCTGTGCAGAGCTAAACTCCCAAATTCTGTTCATTCTCTAGCCCACTACATGGCTGTAGATTATGTTTCAACACCCAAAAGTTTAAAAAAAACCCAAAACACAGAATCAAAAACGTGGAATGTGAGAACTTCTGACAACATAAATTGATTTGTGAGTAAGTAAGTAACATGGTGAGAAACCATTATGATACCTCAGATCTAAACAAAACTGCTGTAGTGCATCTTCAGGGGTTTTACGAAGTTCTGCCTTAAGCATCAACAAGCTTCTTTCATTGTTATATCCCTTGAACATCTCTTCCATATAACCTAAAAAGCTAGGCAGTATTTCCATTTATTCATTTCTTTCCACCAGCCTCACTGTAGATCAGAGTGATGGATTTCACTGGAAGGAATTTTTTCAGAGGGTTCACAGGAATAACAGGTCTATTTACTGTTGTTCTTGCACCACCCACCTCAAAATGTGAGTACAATTGTACAAGCCATAAAACCAAAGCACTGCTAACTCCTTATCTTCTCTGCTCACTCTGCAACTCTGAGCTCAGAGAAGGAAACACATATTATGGGAGGGAATTAATCTTTTCATAAGCGACAGGGAGTGGGTGGACAAGGGAATATCTTTTATTCCTTCCTTTAATTTTGCACGAGCTTAAAGGGCAGGCCCATGGCCTATTAAATGATCCACGTTTACAGCCCACTTAACAAATCCCTATCAAACTGTAAGACTTGTTAGAAAGAACGCACTTTCCAGATGGATTCTAGAGTTAATAAAATAAGTTTAATATTCACTGCTATTTAACAATGTTTCATCTACATTTGTTCTATTGTAAGATTTTAGCCCATAGCCTTCTCTACTTCCCTCAAAGTCCTGTCAGTTCTAATTGCATGAATTGAAGTCTAACATTTACAGTCATCAGCCATGAATATTTGCAGAGAAGCCCCGTTGGTTTAATTTCATCATCCAGATCTCTAAAGTTAGCTTTCACACTGTCAAGGATGCGTTTACAGAGCATAGTTCAGACATGACAAAGTTTTTTATTAGGAAAGAATTTTTAAAGCATCAAGTTTCAAAGTGATAATTGTATTTAAAAAGCAACATATTGTATCTTACAAAAGTATGTCCTGTTTAAGCAACATCATTAAACTGCTGTAATTACCCTTAAGAAACTTAAATAATCCTAGATGCAGCATTGCCTTTGGGCAAATGAGTGAATATGTCAAATAATTTTAAGCATAATTATGTAAATAGGATTTGGAATGGCACTGCATACCTGTTGAACATTGATAAGTAACAATGCCAGAATTACTAACTCCAATGAAAAGCCGCACTACTCTAGTTCTCCTCAAATTTCAGTACAAATAAAAAAAGTCCATTCCTAGAACATGTGGGTTCATTCCCGGCTCTGTTCTACTTAGCCTCTAGATTTAGTTTTAATATTCACAGATCAGTACTTTCAGTTAGTCTGTGACAAGCAGATTGCTAATGTACTTCCTCACTGTCAGACTTCTTGGCTGTTGATGCTTTGCCCAATATTGGAAAGTCCCAGAGACAGTGTATAAGATTTATACAAATAAATGCTGAAACATGAAGTAAAAACAGCCTCTTGGAATACTGCCTCTGGCCCTGTTTCAGTACCACTTATGTTGGAAATTGTATTTTAAACCAACTTCAATTAAGCTTATTTTTTTAACTAAAAATGTTTAACATGGACAAAGCTAGTGCACTGAAAGAGCTTTGTGAAGACATGTGGTGCATTGTTATTTTAGAGTTCATCCAAGTCTCATTCAATTTCTATGTAAATAAAAGACAAATGGTATATATATTTTTCATTATGTGGATAGCAGCACCATTTTTTATTTTAGAAGAGTAGTTTTTATTAATTTATTTTTAAACCTTTCACATTAGCCATCAAGCACAAAATCAATTTAAAATCTGCTTTGATAACATTTTCATCTAATCTTTGAGTCTTTTATAAATACTAGTTAATATGTTATTTATTTATAGAGCATTAGCAAGGAACTTTAGATCTGCATTCTTTTGTCTGTTCTGCTTTGTCTGAGGGACAGACAAAGCAGAACAAAAGAATAAAGAAGTGAACTGAGATGCTTTTAAACTTTCAGTAATGTAATCAGGAATGTAATCAGAAATACACCAAGACAGAGTCCTTCACATTCACAAATGAATGAAAAATAAAGTAACTGAGCTGGAATTTTGAGCCTAATTCCAATTTTAAAAAGCAGACTTTTTGTTTCCACAATTATCCCATTGTTTTTACAGTTGTCTCTTATAACACCCATCTTCATGCACCTGTTTAACAGGCTTTATTCTTTATATTTTCAGGACAGAAAACTGAAAACAAAGTATGCCATTTTCTAGAACAAAAGCTACAAAAGGTATTTCAGAATTCATGAAAAATACCTAACCTACAGCTCTGAAGAAAGAGAGCCTGATGATGTGCAAAGCTCCTACAACAAAGATGGGAAAACACATACATTATGTATTCAAAACTGTTCGACAGAGACAAGACATGCATGAAACATAAGAATAACCCCAATGTCCAGGATCTATAGATCCTCCTTGGAGCTTTTACAAAAAACAAACAAGCAAACAGTCCACATCCTCACCAGCCACCACCTCCCCCAACTACACCCACACATTCTTGATTTTAGATCTTTGCATATTCATTTTGTAACATCAATGGATTTCTCAGCCTAATTTCTCTAGCAATATTTATTTCATAAATTATCCTATTATCACAATCTGGATTTCTAAGATCATTCCACCTTGGAAAAAGCCTGGTTCTCCAGATACCCATTTTATATACTGTATTCTATGATTTTAGACAATAAAGTAAATACCCCCCCACCCCCCCCCAAATATAACATTTGGTTATCATTTACTACAAGTCTCTTAAATGCTGTCCTTGAGCAGCGTGGTGACAAGTAACAAAGAATCCCCTTTCCAGCATCCCTGTGGTTCTAAGGTAAGAGGAGCATTATTTATGAGTTAAGAAGACTGATACATTACTAGCATCAGATATGCCACATATTTTTTTTTAAAGCAAATGGGTACCTGACCTAAATAGGTCTTAATGTCCCTATATGTTTTTCTCCAGATGCAGATTTCTTCCTGACAGTGTGGACTTCCATTGCCACAAAATAAATGGAGTATGGAAAAGAAAATATATGAGAGGTGCAGTTTACCTACCTGAAACCTGTAGGTCACAAATTAGTACCAGCAGCCACTGCAATAGATTAATTATTTGCACTAGGGTATAAGATCTCACTTCTCCAACAAGATCTACTAGTCCAAAGCAGTGTTCTAAGACAAACCAACATAAAGAAGTAGTTTCACAAGTCACCAAGGAGACATTCAATATTACATTCCAAATATGCTCTGAAGGAAACTGATACTCCAGGAATGCCTGAAGATGGACAAGCCTTGTCTTAAATTATTGAAGGCAAACAAAGAAAATTCAAGACACAAGACTGGTATAGCATGGTCAGATAAACCAAGGGTATAAAAGGAAATAAATGAGAAAAGAAGAATGGCTAAAAGAATAATAAGATCAAGATTGCAAATATCTATTATTTTGAGTTCTAAGTGAAGAAAAAAGCAAAAGTGAATAAGAGATTATTGACATAAGGAAGAGTAAGAAAAATATTCAGAAAATTATTGAGAATGTTGACACGACATTTTCATATGCATAAATACATCTTAATTTGAATGCAAATAAAATCCAAAATGACATTACTGCTGATCAGACTTCTTAGATGAATGTTCTACCAGATTCAAATGGATAACAACATTTTTCTATTTACACTCAGCAATATTATATATGCTCTTTATACTTTCAGATTACTTTCAACTCTCCATATGCAGAAAAATGTCCAAATCTATAAAGATAATTTTTTGACTCAATGAACTCCTTAGGCACAAGAAGCTTCTTCCATTCTTAGCAAATACTCTCTCTTTGCAGAAGGCTAGTAAGAAGACAAATTAGTTCTACTCTGAAATGATTAACAGAAACTATTGAAGATTCCTGTATAAGAGTATCTTAATTAGAGGAGTCTAACAACTAAACTCCTTTAGGAAGCAAATATGAAATCTTCTGGAAAAACGTCTTGTTTACAACAGGTTGCATAATAAAAAAGAACCACTGTTTCTTGTAATACTGTTATAAACACTATTAACACTGTGAATTAATGGAATGGGCACTATTTTCTAAGTTAAGTGTTTTAGATCCATTCTTACTGTGAAATATTGCATTTGGAAATAAACTAAGCTAAAGGAGAAACACACAATAACCAGAAAGTCCAATAAACAAACAAACCAAAGGAAACAGTGAAACATGATGGAATTACTGTGCTTAAAGGTTATTAAAATACGTTTGTATATGAATTTGAGTTAAAATGAAAAATGTCTCTTCATCCTAAAACTATCAATACCCTAATAAAAGCTATTAGAGACTCACTAAAGCAAGCAGAACTCTGACAAAGCTGTACGGAGGCTACAGCATTTAGAGAAACATGTGAGGAGATGGTTGTCTTAAAAAAAAAAAATAAAGAAAAAAAAGGACAGGAACTTTGCTATAATTATAGTATTAGTAATGCACTTTGACAAGTTTAAATGACAATTCATGATAAGAAAAATTGCAAAACAAAGTAGTACTTCAGTTTTTGGATCAGAACTTTTCCCTGTTAGTATCCTCTCTCAAAAACTAGTGAGCTTCATTTTAAAACACACATATAGGAAATAAAGTGAGAATCACATTTAACCTCAATAAAATGCATAATTTTTACCATATAAGGATAATAGATGTGGCCGTTAATGATTTTCCTGCCAAATAGAGCACACAGTAATACTTTTATGTTTTTATAAAGTATTTCCACAACCACTGTAGCTACAATAGTGCTTACAGTCTAGAAAATCTCTTGCTAAGACACATTAAGTATTTCATAGTTCAGAAGCAAGTTTAGTTCTTGGGCTCTTCCTCAATCTTGGGCTAGCAAATAAGAATGGAATTTGCAAAAAAATTAAAACAAGCTCATAAGAAAATAGATTCAGTAAAGTTTCCCTCTTGAATAACATAAGCATGTATTTAAGCTTATGAAGATACTTGAAAAGCAAGACCTGAATCACCTGGTTCTTATCTCAAAAATTAATAGCTACAGACTTTACAAACAGAAAATAACAGTTCTGAACATGACTACTACAGAGCTTATACAAAAAAAAAAAGTGAGGAACACACCCAAAAACCCAGATTTTTTTTGAAGTAAGGATACCTAGTATTGTTAAACGCGTTGTAAAATACGTTCTATTAACATACATAGCCACTCATACTTTATAAGAAATAAGCAGTATTAAAGCCTTGTCTTTATAGAACTAGTAGAACATCTCCCACTGAGGCACTGGCACTTCATTAAAATCACAATACTTTCACAAGGAGAGACTTTAAGAAACAAAACTAAACACTAACTCTAAACCACAATCTTCTTGCCTGAAGTTAAGCCTAGTAAAGGAGCAGAAACTATGCCTGTAATGCCCTTTACATTCCCAAGGCTTAAAAACCTACCAACTGCTGCCGAGGTAATTCAGTCACTGTTGCTTTGCACACCTGGATTTCCACCCAGCTGTGTAGATCAGTATTAAGCATTCCTTAATCTGACTTTCAATGTTCTTTGCAGCGGTGCCAGATTAGAGTAGTGAGGGACCAGGCCCTTTATTATAGGAAGACTATGTCGGAGGCATGGTTTATTGCATGTTTTTAGACTTCAAAGGTTTTAAAGGCTGTAAAACTGTGGGTATTGTGAAGTTGTAGAAATCAAGGTAGTTTGGGTTTTGTTATACATTTAATTATTGTACTTTGCATTTGTTTCTATATTTTCTAAGAACAGTTCTGGATTACATGCAAGTAATGTTTATAGGTGGGCATTTTGGGTGCTTATTACAGTGAAATTTAGATAAACAACACTTATGAGAAGTGTTTGCACTTATCAGAGCAAATAGGTTCCTTAAAGCAAAGGAATTCTGTTCTTGCCAGGAAATGTGGAAACTGCTTTTTTTTTCTATCAATTTGCTACCAAAGAAGGATGAGAAGATACTTTGCGCAAAACATTTCAATACCTGTTGTGCTATAGAACTTGGGTGAGTAAGTGTAAATACTTTAATCATAGCTTACAGCTCAGAGCAGACCTCAGAAAATAGTGTAACCACAGCTTACAGCTCAGGGCAGACCTCAGAAGTAACTAAATATTTACGTAGTGAGGCAAATGCTGAAGAGCTCTAGGTCACTCCCAGCAGGGATTTGCTTTAGCTAGCTCAGTGCTAACTTGGGTATTTTAAGTACTGCACTGCTGATGCACTTCAAAGGAGGACTGCTGACAGATACAATGGTTTTGAGACTAATAGAGAAAATTTCTCTTTCAATTTGTATTTTATATGCTTTAAGCCTTCTTTAGAAGATAGCTATACTAGAACTACTTAAACTACCCAATACTTTGCTAGGTCTTCGATTGGAATCAGCGTTGTTCAGCGATGTTAAAATCGTTCTAACCAGTGACAACATCTTTGTCATTCAATAACTAATCTTCTGCTAGTAAAACTAGGCATTGAATTTTGAGGAAATGTAGTAGTTCTTGAAATTTAGCTGATTGTTTGCTTTGGAATTCAACACTAAGATTCTAGTTATGAGTTCTTCTGTTAAAGTTTACTTATTTTACTAATGTAGAACAATGGCACTTGTTCAAGTTTTGTCACTCAAACCGTAACACATACGGTTTTTACTTTCTATCAGATGCAGCTATGAACATTCAAGGAACTTAAAATTTAAGAGGCCTTACTAGTTCATATAACCTTCCAATCAAAACCTTGTCCTTACACCACATTTGATGGTTTCATAGAATCATAGAATGGTTTGGGTTTTTTAGAAGGGACCTTAAAGATCACCTACTTCCAACCCCCTGCCACAGGCAGGGGCACCTTCTACTACATGGAGTTGCTCAAAGCCTCATCCAGCCTGTCCTTGAACACCTCCAGGGACGGAGAAACCTGTTCCAGCGCCTCACCACCCCACCCGCAGAATAAAAATTTCTTTTTCATATCCAATCTAAATCTATTCTCTTTCAGCTTAAAACTGTAACCCCCGTCCTATTACTGCACTCCCTGATAAAGAGCCTCTCCTCAGCTTTCCTGTTTCTTTGCTTATAATAAGATCCTACAACCTTGTTATCATTAGCCTTCTAAGAAGGCTAGCAGGTTAAGGCAGGACTCCAGCTTAACTTTGGATAGGTTGATGCCTTTGGAAACTTTAGCTCCAAAAAGTTATGGAAATGGAAGAAAGCCAGTTATAAAATTTATTGTGATCCAGAAAAGAAGTGATGCATGGAAAACCAATAATATGCTAAACAGTAAGAAATACTTAAGTACTTTCTTCTGAAGGCCTTTTGTGCTGCTACAGACTTCTTGGATGAACTCAGAGCCACTGATGCATAATCCTAATTATTAACTGTGCTCATTACTAGGCTGGATAACTTCTTGGGTGCTGGGAAAAATAACAATTTAAACAATTCTTTTCCTGTTACCCTTTAACTATTGTTGTTTCATCACGAATTTAGAAACTATAGCTTCTGGTTATTTTCTTCCTGGCTGAGACAAAAAATAAAAATCCCAGTTGCTCTCTACTTTTATCACCCTCTCTGCATGGAGTTCCAAAAATATTATTTGCAGTGGCTATGCTATTGAAACTGGTTTTCTGGGAAAAATCAGAACAGCTGACGCCTGGTTTCTGTAGATTTTATTGCTACGTGCAAATGTATAGGCTGTAGTAGTCTTGGCTCCTGTTCCTGTCTGTATCTCCTCTTCAGCAAGTTTTGCTTGTGCTAAGTGGCTGGCTCTCACATCTCACAGACCAGGTAACAGTTCAGCTTGTTGTATAGACCTTCTTTTGGCAATAACATTAATGTCCATTTCTGTCTTCTACCTATTCATCAGTTTTCGTAAATTGTTTAATATCTCTTACACCTTTTTCCCTCTGGACAGTTTCTTCAGAAAACAATAGGTATTGAAATCTTTCAAATTCATATGATTACGCTCCAGAGATTTTTTTCCAAAGTTATTGCAAATCAGAAATTCAGTTTTATAAAATAGTTGCTTGAGTAGTATTTGAGAACATTCAACTAGTATTGTATCACTGGTGTTTTGAATTTTTTCTTTTTTTTTTTTTTTGTTAAGCATATAAAACTCAAATTTACAGAAATGTTTCTGACAGTGGCACAAACATTTTCCACTTGCTCTACAATACAGTGGTGTTAAATTAGCTTGTCTTTTTCTGCTGCAGCATATTAGCTATTTATTTGATATTCCAGATATGCCATAAAACTTACTCTCAGCTCCAGAAAGAGGGGAACTGATGTGCATATGTGATATTGCATGAGTATTTAGAAGTTCCTAGTAACATCATTGCAGTCTAGAATCCACTACAAATTTCTCTGCATGCTTTTTTATATTCTAAAGGAAAGCACTCACTCCTTTTCCCAAGATTCAGAGGCAGGACTTGGGAGTCTAACCCGAACAGCATGCAAGTGATTGCTGTGTGCAGTTAGTACAGTGTCTTAACTCTTAACCACCCAGCGAGTCTTAAGCTTTTGTTCTGTGGGCTCAACAGCTCTCAATATCTAAAGGGCTCTATACCTCCCTCTGGTGCTCCTGGGCCCTCAGAAATGCACCCTGCGAGAACTCTGCCCGTGCTGTGTGCGAGTGACCTCTTCAGCCAAGGCAGCGTCATTACAGAAAGGTCACGCGGCAGAAGTATATCGGCTTCCAAAATGAATAGGTTTCGAGGTACAGCTGCCATATTTTTCCTTCTCCTGAAGATCCACAATGAAAGAAACTAAATTGGAAATGACTTTTAGTGGGAACTTTGGGAAATTATTTTTTGTTAGTAAGTTATTAATAATTATTAAATAAATTAATTTTAGTTATTATTAAGGAAATTAATTATTAATAATTATTCAACAAAACAAATTAGAGAGTGGACCATCAAAGTGTATTAAATTGACTGTCAAGGAGCTTTGCAAGAGACTGAGAAGTTGGCATGAATTCTGCTGAAATTCAGCAATGGTTGTGTCTATAGACTATTAACATAGCACAATTATGGGTTTGAAAAAGGGAAATAAACCAAAATGTTTATTTATTAATCTAACTAATTGATACTGATAGGATTACTTAAAAGCATACTTGATTTTAAAATCATTTACAATTTTGCTGGCAGTGTTTCTCATAACTCATTCTCCTCAGCAATTAAGATTTACCTTCTCATTTAATGATTTTGCAAGAGTAAAGACACAAAAATCAGAGTTTAGATTAAAATAAAAAAAATAAAAATTTTCTAGATTTCTTGTAAACATCTTTATATTAGCAGCCTCTGAATAGAATAAAAAAAATGTAAAAGACCTAAGCAAAAAAAGTCTTGTACACAACTTCCTAGTTCAGTTGATTATGTGCAGTTCTGAAGTTATATAACTGAAGTAATGACTGATGATCTGACAGATAAAATAAGTGCAACAAGATGCTGGAGCATTACAATAGTGTATCTTTACTAGTGAAACACCGCAACTTCATTGCTGCTGTCCAACTCACCTACACCGTATATGCTGTATTTCATAAAAGAAATCAAGAACTTCTTGTCAGTTCAGAACAGAACTGTACTTTTACCAATGGCAGGAAACACAGCATATGAGAGTGTGATGGCATCAGTGAGGGGGTTTTGCTGTATTATGAAAATAAATGCCTGTTAATCCTAGGGTCAATGCAGTGGAGGTTGAGTAATTCTGTTTCTAAAGATCCTTCATGTCTATATGCTGCCTATTGTAAGATCATTTCTAACCCACAAAACACATTTTGAAATTCAGTAAGACTGAAATATAAAGCTGTTGAAGTGTAATAGACTGGTGATGGTGAAAATATTCAAGCCAACAGAAATACCATTTCATTCTACTAAAAAAGTATTGGCTAAAGATTACTTTCAGTATCTTTATAGTCTCATTAATGAATTGTTAAGTAGTAACCTATTAAAAATGTCTCTCTTGCTTTCTTAGCAAGAAAGTTCAAGCTTAGCAAGCTGTTCAAGTAATGGAAGTATAGATGTAAGCTATTTTGCTGTTCAAGTTATGGAAGTATGGATGTTTCCAAATTTCAAGTACTAAGAAAAGTGAATTCCTTTGAGGTAATGTGTGACGGAGAATTCTTACCTGTAAGAAAGACAGTTTAGGTATTTTAATTCTAGTTGTAGACACGAGTTGGCAGAAGGACTCTGTTCCTGTGCCATCCACTGGAGTGTAGATGGAGGAATGGGTGGGATTCACCTCACCTGTTATAACAAGCTAATAATGAAGCATTTAGTCTGAAGTATTTGTCTTAAGTTCTTGTCAATGCACCAAACAGTTAAATGACTCTTGGTAGATGTGCTTCTCTCTAGTGATTGCAGATGGACTCCAGGGTGACTTGGTCAGGTTAAGTATCTAAGCTATAGATGGGTAAAATTAGGTGAAAAGGACTTCAGTACTGAGTAATAGTATTTTTTTTTCTGTAAGTGTGGCCTCTCTGTCTGTCGCTACTACTCTCTTTTACAACTTAAAAGCATCAGTAGCAATAAGTTAATTGTCATATAACCTAACCCAAAAACAAAAGAACTACTAGAATTTAACAGTTTGTGTTGCCAGTGCCACTGGCAGGCTGCAGTACCTTAGTGAATGGGGAAGGAAGAATCTCAGAGAAGAAACATAAGGAGGATTTTCTGGCTGCCCTAACTGCATGACTTCTATATTCTAGGAGAATGAACAACTGGAAGGCTTTTACACCCAGCAGGTATTAATAAAAATAAAGCACAAAACAACTATTAATTACATGACATAGCTGTCATATTACTTGATGGGCATTACAATTTAGGCATTATAATTACATTTTTGGCACAAGCTTTCTGATCTGTTGGCAAGGCTCAGGATACAATTTGTTTAGCCAATTTAGATCCACAGCTTGTCTTGGTATAGAAGATCAGTTCGCCTCAGTTTGTAGGACCATCTAGGCTTCAGTGTGTAACAAATGTACTTAGTGTGTTGAGGTACAGCTTTTTCAACTTTAAATGCAAGAATAACTGTATAGGCTTGCTGTTCCTATGAATGGTCAGTTTTTGGACAAAGTTTTCCTTAGAAAACATAAAATGTGCTCAGTTGACTTTAAACCAAAATAGACTGTGAGTAACTATTAAACTGAGGTATAACCTATGTCCGTGTGTGTCAAGTAATCATATTAGCACTAAGGCTGAGAACTGTGAAGTGGAAACACTGTTTGTGAAGTGCTGGTTGACCTTGTTTTCTATCAGCTTTAGAAGGAAAGAAAGTAGAAAGCATTACTCAGCACCCACTCATACTGCAAAGGTAACTTTTACATTATCAACAGATGTTAATAAAGAACCTAAACCGAATAAACTTATGCGGCAGGTAGTTATTTTTATATTTTGTCATGGAACAAAAGCAAATGCACATAAATTTCACTACAGGTACCAAAAGGAGTTTTCAAATGGAGACCATTTTATGGTCTCCTGGAAATGTCTTACTTAAAACATTATTTGGCTAATTTAGAAAATTTTAGTTTATCTCATAGTATTGCTCTCAAGTCCCATTGGTATCGGGCTTGGAAACATTCTAATTAATTTGCAGCCAAAACTGTACCAACTGCCTGATACGTGCTCTTTAGAGGCAAATTATGAATCCTTTCACCTACATCAATGAAGTAACAGTCACTTAGAATGATTGTTAGAGCCAGTTCTGTTCAATCGGGTAGAACTTAATTTCCCAGGCAGAAAACAATGAAATGCTCTAAAGAACTAGAGGTCAGAATCTGTTATTCCATGTGCTTACTGCCACTACACAAGCTACTCTTCTTATGTGACTACCTCTAAGTGGGTCTACAGTGATAACTCTCTTTAGGTAACTTCCACAATCAGAAGATAATGATGATATTTGGTGACTCAGTTAAAAGTCACTTACCTGACATCAGGGATTGGGTTACCAACAACTCTGCATTCCAGCAGTACTCTGTTTCCTTCAGCAACTTCCTGGCTTCGGAGCTTCTGAGTGAATTGAGGTGGTGAATGCTGATTCTCTTTCATGTTGATCAAGGGGTGGCAAAGGACCATTTCACTCTGGGAGATGCTCTCCCTTTCAAAAACTTGTTCTCCATTGAGATGAACTCCAGGTAATTTTGCCTCAGGCTCAGACTCTTGATGTGGTTTATCAAACTCCTCCTTCACTGAAGTACTTAGAGCTGATTGTTTCTTTTTGGGAGACAGGTATCCACTATCTGGAGAAGAAGAGTCCCCATCAGGACTTCGGCCTCTTGTGTTTGCTGCCTGTCTAAATATAGATGACAATTCCTCTATCAATGTGGCAGCTTTGTCACACAGTTTGTTCCTGAAAGGAATTTCTCCCTGGGACAGCAATTCAGACTTTGGGCTTGTCTTAGTCACACCTACACCACCTTTCTCTGAATGTTTCAGGCTTCTAATGAAGCTTGGACTAGCAGTTAGTAAAGGTGAGGTATTTGCTTGCCTCCTGGAAACTCTGACAAAACTGCTTGCTGTTTGAGGTGCATTGGATTGATCTTTCTGATTCCCTGGGAGAACATGGCTTGTCACAGCTGAAGTCACACTGCTTGCTTGAGGCCTCTGTAAAGCGTCTTGGTCATGCAGTTTGGTATCCCTGAAAGAAGGATTTTCTGAAGGGTTAGAAGGAGAGGTGTGGAAATAAGTAAAGTCTGGTGCTGCGTTCTGATCCTCGTTCATGGAACTGACAATGGCTTTCTGAGCTATGTCAAGGCTTTTACATATCTCCTCTTGGGTAAGGAAGGCAGAAAGTTCAGTTGCAAATTCCCCATTTTGTATGTCTGATGATAGGGAATCATGGAAAAAGTCACGGTAGGTTGAAGTTTCTGATATATTTTCAGGGTATCCCTTACTGGCATCTCTCTCTGCACAGTAAGCCTCCTTCAACACTAAAGAAAGAGGCAATGCCTGGCCACAGCTTCTGTCTTGCATCCTGGAAGACATAAATACAGTTCCTTGACAAAAAAACCCTTGTCAATAAAAAAAACACTGTTATGTCCTGGTTCCCATAAGCTAGACATAAAACTGTGAGAATAGCCAAATCCAATGGTGCATGAAACAATGTAATTCTTGATTTCTATTAATTAGAATGGGCCAGGCCTGCAAATTTTCTAGATAGGCATGAGAGCAGTTAGCAATAATTCTTCTCACATGCCTTCCTTCAGAACGATGACGATGACCTTTGTCTGTACATTGCTTATCACAAACTCAATACCATTGGACCAATTATCTGAGTGATTTGCTATTTCACATCAATGCTATTACAGTTCCCCTAGTTTAAGGCTCATGATGGTTTGGGGAATATATTTACTTTTCTCTTTCCTGTAGCTATGCCTTCCTGACATTAAACTGTCAAATTTTGAGAAGAAACATTGTTCTAGTTGAAAACATTATGAGAATCTACACGGAGATCTACGGGTTCAAAATTCCAAGTTACCTTTTCTATTTGGTGTTGATAATGTGATTAATGTTACTTTACTTCTTGTACTAAGATTTTTAACTTGTTATTTTTCAATACATTTTAATAGCACTTTTCTCAACACTGATAAGTTGAATATCATACTACCATCTGTTAAAACACCAAAGAAATAGATTTCACAACCTATTTATCATCTTGCACCTTGTAAGTGCATAATGTATATTCCGTACCAGTATCACAAAGTACAGAAACATCTTTACATCTCCAGTATTCCTAAATGATTTTAGAATGAGATGAGTGTTCTCTGTCTCTGTAAAGCCAGCAAGAAACAAGACATCACAGAAAGCACTCTTTTCCCAAGGGAAGGATTTGCTTGAAACTCTCCTTGTTGAAACGTATTTGTCCTGCTAGTCAATGGATTGCACATGATCTTATCTTAAAAGTAATTGCTGCTTCTGGGAAACAATTAAGTCTAACATCAGTGTTTTAATTACTCTTGACAATTGTCTTATTATTATAATTTTTATGAAATTAATTCTGCACAAATTTTTTAAAAATATTATATTTTCTCTTAATGATCTGAAGTATTTCTTCACTGGTAGATAGATGGCTTCACAGTCATGAGAGCCACTCAGCTGCATTTTACATTAGCTTGTGCAAGTTCCAGTTTCCAGTTACCTTTAGTCACTGTAGCAGGGTTTACCCGGCATGTAGTCATTAACTGACTGAGACGTTATTGAAATTCTTGGCCTGGCATACGCTTCTGTTGATATGCTTGCTTGTTTTGCCAACAGATTACAACTCAACACATAAAAGAGATGTATAAGGGAACAAAAGCATTTTAGGATTTGATATGTGTTTTTATAGAATGCAGTGATAGTCTTACTCTTTGCTGGGATTGCGTCTTTCTTTCCTTTTATCTGTGTTTCCAAGGTAACACATTTAGCAACCATGTCAATCTTTTGTCAACAAAACCTAGAAAAGTATATAGAGTATAACTGACTACCCCGCAGCAGCTTTAAAAATGAATCTGAGACACCAAGAAAACAGTTGGTCTTGAGCCTCAGCTGTTAAGGCATAAACTGGATAAATGCCAGTGTTAACCCTGGAGAGTGTGTGTCTCCTTTAGTTATTTTTTAAAACTTTTATTCAAATGAACAAAGGTGCTAGTTTACTATGTAGATAACTCGTAAATATCTGTACTTTGAATGGTCTCTGTATTTAAATCTGATTCAGACTGGTTCCTAGCCTGCTCACATCCCAAAGGGATAAGCTTCACTGACTTCCAACACCAAGCTGCTCTGGTGTTTCAATAGTTTATGGATTGGAGAACAATTTCACCTACTGCTATCCACCAGACGCGATGATTAAAATGAATGTATTATGAATTAGCATATCTCCTCATAACACTTGGTTTTATCGTTAGAGTAATATAATGTCTACATACGTCATAATTTTCAAAGCCAAATGTCTAAATTTAGGTAAATCAATCTGTAGCTGAGTATTTCGATAAAGTTGATGAATTTAAACATGTGCTGGTTATTGGCAATTTCTAATGCTGATAAGCCTTCCTGGTGAGAAATGTCTGGTGCCTAAACTTAAATGGATTTATATGTCTAGCTTTAGACAGCTGAATGGAGGCTTCCAGTATAAAGACGTTTTTAGAGTCACACTGTAATACTTTAAACTACTGTTCCTTTAGAGCAACTTGTAACCACAGCGAACTGGAGGTGAAGGATCACTAACCCTATCAAGTAGCATATAAGCTCATAATTAGAAATTTCAAATGCTATTTCTAGCTTCTCCAAGTTAGACTACAATATATTTATAACAGTTTTCCTCATCACTACTCATTAGGTAACCTGCAAAGCCATATACTGTATCATCTAAAGACACAAAAATAAAATACAGTGTTGCAAGCAGGTCAGTCTTTAGCTGTACTTTCAGCATTAGTAAGTATAAATCATTTATGGGGCCCTGTTTGCTATATATTTAAAAATTAAGAGTAAACACACATTTTAATATCACACTGGTTAAATATTTATGCTCTAAAGAATAATGTAAATAGTAAGTTCAAAATGTACTAGATTACAATAATCTCAGAAAATACTTTAATAATTAATCAAATTAAGGTAATCAAGGGGTAAATAAAGGGGTCATTTAAAAAACATAGAAGCAGCCTGAATTTGCAGAACGTGTTCAACAAGAAATTATTACGTAAAAAATGTGACTCAAAACCACTCTGTTCAAAGGAATAATACGGAGGAATAAATGTATCTATTAAGATTTTTTTAAAACAACAAGACACATGTTTTTTCTCTGAATTTTGAAATCCTGCAAAATTACTCCCCAAAGTACAATAATTAAATTTAGCAGAAAATATAAAACAGACCTTATGATGAGCAGGCCAATGTGAAGACTCTCAAGTATAATTAATAGCAGGTAAAGTTGCTTTTTCCCTTCTTTATCTAAGTAGGCTTAAAGTTGCTCCAGCTAGTCACTATATATCACTTGGTCCTCAGTAAGCATCGAGAAGACTGTGGCCTGTGCATTACATCTGTCCTCTGTGACTATGTAATTCTTACCCCACTCATCTATATTTGGTAACTGAACTCATGTTTCAGCAGACTGCCGCTATCTGGAATTCCAGTAGAAGCAACGTTAGGCCTGGAAGAGGCACAACAATCTGTGCATTTGGAGAACTTAAACATTTAAATGAACAGGGGTTTTTGTGTTTAACAGAGTATTTTAGGCTGGTTTAATATATTATTTAAATTTAGGATGTGATTTTTGCTTATTATTAAAGAGGCTACCTCCACAGGTTATAGAAAACACAGTCTGAAAGTTAATTTTTGAAAAATAATTTCTTTCTACATCATTTTGTCTTAACAGATTTCTTGTTTTTTAACAAAATTAACTCTTTTTATCCCAATAAATAAAATAATTGGCTTTTTCTACTAAAAGTAGTTTAAAACTAATAGCTTCCTTGTGTACCTTAATATCTTCCAGGAAAATAAAAACGTAGAATCACAGACTCATAGAATTATTTAGGTCAGAAGAAAACCTTAACTTTTTTAGAGTTATCTGCAGAAATGGTACATCTTTTTTTAATAATAGACAATAATTAATCTGTAATCATACTATACTGTATAAATAAATTTACTTCATTTTACCATCTCAAATGAAGTGATCCTACTACCAAAAAAGAAGTATCTCCCTCAGAAAAGACACACAAAACCCCTGGAAAACACACGTGTGGTAAAAACGACCCCACAACCCCAACACATGAATTAACACTGAAACAATCAATACTCATTTGTGGTTTCTACAGCCTTGTAGAGTGTAATGAGTAATACAGTCATGTCTCCCTTACTGTCTTTGCTAAGGAAGTACTTTCACCTCATTAAGAATACCTGTGAGAGTTTTGTCTCAGAGAAAAAAAAAAATTCTGTCCAAGAGTATACTTATGCATTTTCAGGCACATAATTTTCCACATAATTTCAGTGAAAGGAAGAAGTAAACATGAAGACTCCTGGTTTAATCTACAGATTTTACGACATAATTTCCAGAAACAAAAGCAATATGTGGCTAGGGTTGCTTCTGTCACATTGCAGCCTGCTGGGAGTCAAATTCTCTAGAGCAGATAGGAGAAATTGTAGCTCCAAACAGATGTTATAGACCTCCATCCCTTCTGCCAGCATCCATTATATCTGTTCTCTGATTCAAATTACTTTTGTGGGCTGGCACTTGTTCTTAGCTCAAGTTCTTCTAGATATTGCCTTGCATTTTTTACTAAAGTTTATTCCTTGGCAGCAATGTAAGTCCAGTGGAGCCACTGTTGTGACGGAAGCGTACAAGAGACTCACAGCTCCCTGCTGGTCCCAGATTATATTGTTACCAGGTGCTAGTATCACCCATTTTATTTCAATAGTTAATATAGTATCTTTCTTTGCATCTTCATACAGCCAATTACTGTCCCCTAACGAAAGCTTCAACAGATTCACTGTTGGGTTAGGAATACTTACTTCACAATGCATACAAATCCCATTCTTATGATGTGGAATCCTTACCGTGTTGTAATTAAATTAATAAAAGTATTTTATTTCAGGTCATTTTACAGTAACTTCAGCGTGTCAAATAAGAACAGAATAATCATTCTAAAAAATCCCAGGCTAAAAAGTGTGCAAAAAGAAGGAGCTGGTCATCTAAGAGTTAACCACTGTCTGCCTAATTTTTTAAGCAGTCACCCCACACAGTGGAATCCAGGCCCTGGGTCAGGCATCCAGACTCTGCACTAGATGTATAAGAGTTAGCCACCTTGGAATGGGAGCCAAAAATAACCTGCATATAAACAGCAGCAAACTACTTCGGGCTATCTTCAGCATTTTCTACAGGGAGATGGTGGGTGAAATCCTGGTTCTCGGACTTGTGTTTAAATTGTCATGTTTGGGAAGAAAATGTATCTGCCTGGAGACACCCTCAGAGGTAATTTTCAAAGGAACTGAGCTTTTACAATACAGTTGCACTGATGATCTGTGTAAATCAGGTATGTTTATTAGTTTTTGTACAACATGATAGACACATTTGCCCAGAAAGTGAAAGATCTATGTCCAATTTATTCCTAGTGGCTTCAAATGTTAATGATTTACACATTATAACTTGAAGATTCATTAGGGTAAGGTTTTATACAGCTGTATTAATCCACGAACAAATTTTTCCAATGTCATTCTACTGATACTTAGGGAATGCTTATGTCCTCGGATCTGTGCTGAATCTTTTGGAAACAATTTTTGATCAAGACTTTCCACTTTTGATACAAAAATAATGTATATTCTTCTTACAAATGTGGTGGACTACAGCAAATCAATATAAGCAAATGCCAGAGGGACTAAAACTTTGGCATAATTATACATTTTCAAAGATAAACATGTGCAATAATATGCAATGATGTAATAATTTAGCATTTTATATGTAATATATAAAAATTAATTAAAACATGCAAACAAGATAAAAGATACCTGATATGCTCACTCCATTCCTATTGCAGCGTTGTGGTAAATTCAACTGACAAACAGAACTCCATGCAGAAAATACTTTTCACTGCCAGTAGATATGATAGACTGTTCTCCTGAAACCTTCATAATCACTTCTAATACTAGTCAGCCCAAGTCAGTCAAAACCTCATGTCACAAAATATAAAACTATTCTTGTTGTACAAGTTTTCCATTCCATCTGATGAAGAGGCTACACGGTGCAAAATATTTTCATTGTTAGTTGGCCGCAACCCAAAATATAACAAGCATTGGTTCTTCCCCCTAGTAATTCACATACTTACCTGAGAATGCAGAAAACCTGTTATGGTCCCCTAACCAAAGCTTCACTGACATTTTTTTCCACCTTTAAAAAAAATCTGGATGTCTGTACTTAAACATACTGAGTCACAGTCTTGCTGTAGTTTGATGCCATGGTTTAGTTTTTTGTTTTCCCTCACTATGCAAGCATTTTTAATTTTGCTTGTAAATATATTTGTAAATACATTTTTACATAGTTACAGCTAATATTTGTTTTTTTATTGAGTGCATAGATTGTACCTATCTGTCTTATATCTATCAGTGTCAAACATAGTAAAATAGTCAAGCAGCATCAGCAGTATTAAAACATTTTCCCACAGTTCTGGAAGAGTTTCTCTGAGGATTTTTCTAGGTGGAAAATCTAGTAGCGAAACAGAAAAGCTCATACACCTCCAGTTTTGCTCACAGTGGTGCAGGTAGTTGGTCTAGAAGAAATACAACTGATGTTACAATTAAACTGTTAGAAGCATAGTTACACTAACTCATACCCTTCTTTTACAGAATACTTCATCAACAAAAGTGACTAAGGGGCTGCAGGTAACAACAATTCAACAAATTTTAAACATTTCTCAGGCTGCCTTTCATCTTTTCAAGCCCTTCCACCCGCAGGCCCATGGGCGTGCTCAGGGAGGAAGAAGGGTAGGAATGGGGTTGGTGCTGAGGGCAAAGGGCGGGTGGGGGCTGACCCTGAGGGAGAAGGGTGTGAAACACAGAATCATAGAATCACTTGGTTCGAAAAGATCTTTGAGATCATTGAGTCCAACTGTACACATCCACTACTAAACCAGATCCCTGAGCACCTCATCTACCTGTCTTTTAAACACCTCCAGGGATGGTGATTCAACCACTTCCCTGGGCAGCTGTGCCAGTGCCCAACAACCCTTTTGGTGAATGAATCGTTCCTGATGTCTAATCTGCAACTTGAGGCCATTTCCTCTCATCCTATCACCTGCCATGTGGGAGAACAGACCAACATCTACCTCGCTACAACCTCCTTTCAGGCAGTTGTAGGCAGTGATGAGGTCTCCCCTCAGCCTCCTCTTCTCTAGGCTAAACAATCCCAAGTCCCTCAGCCATTCCTCATAATACATTTTCTCCAGACCCTTCACCAGCTTCTTTCTGCTTCTGTGGACACACTCCAGCATCTCAATGGCCTTGTAGTGAGAGGCCCAAAACTGAACACAGTATTTGAGGTGCAACCTCACCAATGTTGAGTACACGGTTGCCACAGAGGGAGAAGGAGAGGTGGGAGGTTGGACCTGAAGGTGAAGGCTGGGAATGGCATCAACGCTGAGGGAGAAGGGTGGGAATAGGGTCAACACTGAGGGAGAAGGGTGGGAATGGTGTCGATGCTGAGGAAGATGAGTGGGCAGGGAGTCAGCGTCGGGAGAAGATGAGCGGGCACTTGCCACGGGTTGAGAGGCGGTGGTGCCAGTGGTGAAGAGGCCTCAGGCAGAGCCAGCAAGAGAAGCTGCCTTAGGTGGGGAAAGGAGCCCAGCAGCCCCTCCAGGTGAGGGTGAAAGGGTGAGGAGCACCTGCTGGAGCCCGCCGTCCCATCTGGTTGTGGTGACCGGGAGGTGTTGTGGTGCAGTCCTGGCCCTTGGCACAAGCTGAGCTGCTGAGAGGTGTTGGTGCCATCACGTGTTTGTCAGCACATCCGTTAGGCTCTGCACTGCTGACACATTTTGCACTGGAATTCTTCCTCAGAACAGAGAACATGCATAGACAATCTGGTTTATGGGTACTGATACTTTTACAATAAAATTCCTTAAAAATCCATATATGCGAGACTCCCATCTGTGCTGAAGGTCTAGAGAATGCCTTTTCACTGCCTGATTCCACTAAACTATGTAAGGCATATATACTTTAATACTATATATATTATTAATGTATATATATAGCATTAAAGGACAAGAAACGAGGTGACAACAAATTGTGGAATTGATGGTCTTCTGCAGTTTAAGTTAGAGGGCCACTCCAGGTTTTAGCATTTGGGCATGTACACAAATAAGAATTTAAGCA
This sequence comes from Tapera naevia, assembly GCA_033556795.1. Lineage (NCBI taxonomy): Eukaryota > Metazoa > Chordata > Aves > Cuculiformes > Neomorphidae > Tapera > Tapera naevia. The sequence goes on along the minus strand of JAUMJJ010000172.1, from coordinate 5,129,715 downwards.
AGTCTATGATACAGTAAATATTATTAAAGCGCAAAACCCCAAGAAATCCATTTCATGTTGAATTAAGAAGCATGTGGTAAAGGAGGGCACGTTACTGAAGACGGGACTGATGCAATCTCACAAAGGTAGAGGATGCAAGGGTAAAATTTGGAGTGTAGCACATAGCAATTACAATTGAGATTGGACAGTCTAGAAAGTAAAGTTTTCAGATGACACGATAACTTTAAGAAATTTAAGCATCCTTTTTAATGTATTAGCTCAGTGTAGTCCTACACAATTTTCTAAGGAAAAGAGTGAAATAACTCATAATTAAAATATTTCAGTGGAAAATCCATGTCACAAAAGTAACATTCTAACATAAACAGACTGATACCTCACACACTGTTAGAAAGAAGAAAAGCAAATCATAAGTGTTAGGTAGTTAATTTAAGTGCCTCAACTGTGTGAAGCAGAATTAACAATAGTCTGGTTCGTAAAATTCAGAATTTTCTTTTAAGGAGTCCACATTCAAGACCTTAGCCGTAATTTTGTCTAGTTTTAAACTGCTTCAACTCTTACTCTTCTCTAATTGAGTTTGTCCTGTATTCTGTAAATGTTAGTCATATTCACATGTGGCTTTACCATTTCTTTTATTTTGTAAATTAATTACGCTTGTTGTCACTCCCTGTACTGTATCTGAAAAGTCATCCATCCCTCCATGCCCTGGTAGTATGGAACTCCTGCTTAACTTTAAATACGTGCTTTGTTCCGCTCACATTACCTGTCACCTCTATACCTCTATGAAAACTACATTAAAAATAAACACTATTTTTGAAAGGAAAATCTGTTTGCACTTTTGGATATCATAATACTCTCATAGCTGGGCAGTGCGAAAAATACTTTATAGCATTACATGGCATCTTTTTACACTGTATGTTCTAAGCCCCTGTCAGTGGAGCTCTGTTAGACTTTCCTTTTTGTAAGGAAATGATCTCCATTAGATTAATTCTAGCTGCAATCCCGCAGTGCATATTTTACATGTTTATATTCACAGCCAGTCATGTACTTAGATTCCTTCTTAGCATGTGAAATGTATTTGATCTGCACAGGCACAGACAGCGCTGAAGTTCAATACCAGATTAAAGCCATTTTCTTTACAAGGGGATTAACTTTGAAAAAGGAATGTGCCTCTTTCAACAAACTGTGAAATGCTGATCTCTAGGAAAATAAATATTTTCTTTCTCTTTTTCCTTTTATCATAATACAGCTTAACATTACTTTACTTTTTTAGCAGCTATTGCAACCTCTCTTTTGATTATGCCAAATAAGTTCCTGTGTAGGAAGGTTCAGCCTGCCACCTAAAAAACCTGACTGGTGCAAGATAAACGTAGACATCTGTGTATTGCTGCCAGAAGTCATAGTGCTAAATGAAGACAAATGTGCAAGAATGTGACATGCATACTTTAAGAAAGAGGAATGCTGAAGGAGGAACACTGGACAGCTGATTTACTTCCGCTGTTAGTCAGTACGACTAAATTTAAAAAAACTGTTAAAACACAGCTGGCTATTTCGAATGAACTGCTGAGAGATTTGTCAGTCACTAGCTTCTATTAGGGAAACACTTAGCTTGGGGGTATTTTTGGAAAGAGTTTCCATGGAGCTGTACAGACTTCAGGCCTTTTGCTTTTTCCTGATTGGCCAACAGACAGGTGCTGTAAAAGGTGGTGGCAGAAATATTCCAGGCATGGTGAATATCATATGGACAAGAAATGGCAACTTGTTGTTTTATGATAGGCTGTATCATGTAAAAATACAACAGTTTTTCCTTTCTCTCTTTCTGATGTGAAACAAAAAGAGGCCAGTCAAAGCACTGAATAATGTCTGTTGAAAGTACAACAACTTGGGCGTATAATTGGGGAGAAGTGTATTCTACCACAGGACATGTTCAATGGCTTAAAACTAAATCCATGTATTTTTTATTCCAGGGTGAATTGTTCTATGTATTTCTGATATACAAAAATATCTTATGCTTAAAATGCCTATGTCCTTCACACAGAAATATATTTTTCCATTATAAAGGAATCATCCAGCAAATCACGTAGCAAACAGATTATTTTTTAAGAATAGGTACTTTTATAGAAGAGATGGCAGGAGACTATGCTTAGGGTTGTTGGTGTCCATTTACTTTGAACCCTGATGGAGTAAATTTGTAAAGATGATTTACCAGATCTTCTAACAATAGTTAGCTTTCATCCTTCCAAATTTCATTGACTTTGTTTATACAGTTATTTAACTAATAAAGCTAATAGGATTACTTTTTCTTAGAGATATCCATAAGATGTAATATGTGGAATAGAACACCTCTGCCTGATGAGCATATATAAACTGAAAGGCTTATGTATTTCCCTATTATCAGAGCAGACATACCTGTTCTGGTAATTCACCAGCATTCTAAGTGGCCAGGTAACACTTTATCACTTACAAAATGTTTGTTTTAACCAAATACCCTAACCTTTGGTTCATGTAGGAACTGATACTTTTCACGTACAGACTTGCATCTTTGCACAAGGCTTTCAAGTTCTTAAATGTAACAGCTTTGAAAGCAGACTGGACATTTGTACAGGCTGCTGCCTCATTGCTATGGTTTACATGATATAGTACTTGTGAAAGAACAAGATAAAAGGGAATTAACCTAGTTTAAACATCCCTGTCCTAAGTTCCTATGTGCTTTCATTTCCTTTCTTCATTTTGTTACCTGATTTCTGAATGTTTGGCTTTGCAATCTTAATGATATTCTCGTACATTGCACCATGGAATAAAGGGGTACTTGATTTCACAATCCTTGTCATAGTTTCCTAAGACTTTATAAAATTTCAATTTTAGAATTACACAGATGTATGTGGAACTAACTAGTGTTTCATCGTATGAAGTATTGTGTAAAAGGTTACTTTGATTCTTAGATCCTACTTAGTACACTGGCATCTGAGGGATTGTTCTTTAATACATTCAAACAAGCATTTCCTCAAAAACACAGTTAAAAATGTTATCAAGACTTCATGATAAATCTTTGTGATATGCTGTTTAGTGATGCATAGTGATAATAAAGCCTCAGTACTTGTCCTTTATTAAGCCCTCACACCACAGAATCACAGAATCATGGAATGGTTTGGGTTGGAAGGAACCTTAAAGATTATACAATTCCACCGCCTTGCCATGGGCAGGGACACCTTCCACTACATCGGTTGCTCATCCAACCTGACCTTGAACACCTCCAGGGATGGGACTTCCATGACTTCTCTGGGCAACCTGTGCTAGTGCCTCACCACCCTCGCAGTAAAAAAATTCTTCCTAATATCTAATCTAAATCTCCTCTCTTTCAGCTTGAAACTGTTATCCCTCATCCTATCACTGCACTCCCTGATAAAAAGCCCCTCCCCAGCTTTCCTGTAGCCCCCTTTAATCACTGGAAGGCTGATATCTGGTCTCCCCGGAACCTTCTCTTCTCTGGGGTGAACAACTCCAACTTTTTCAGCCTGTCCTCTTACAGCCCTCTCATCATCTTCAGGGCCCTCCTCTGGTCTCACTTCAATAGGTCCATGTCCTTCATCTGTTGGAGGCCCCAGAGCTGAATGTGGTAGAGGATACCCTTCCTCAACCTGCTGGTTCATGCTGCTTTTATGCAGCCTAGGATGCAGTTCACTTTCTGGACTACAAACACTTCTCATCCACCAGCACCCCCAAACCCTTCTCCTCAGAGACTCTCTCGATCCATTCACCCCTCAGCTTGTACTTATGCTTGAAATTGCCACGATTCAGGTGCAGGATCCCGTACTTGACCTTGTTGAACTTCATGAGGTTCACATAGACCCACCTCTAAAGCCTGTCAGCATCCCTCTAGATGGCATCCCTTCCCTCCAGCGTGTCAATTGCACCACACAGCATAGCGTCATTGGCAAAGTTGGTAAGGGTGCCCTGAATCCCACTCTCCATGTCAATGAAAAAGATATTAAACAGCACCGGTCCCAGTACTGACCCCTGCAGAACACCACTTATCAATCATCTCCACTTTGACATGGATCTGTTGACCACAACTCTTTCAGTGTATCCATCCAGGCAGTGGACCATTGAGTGGTCAACTATCAAATCCACGTCTCTCCAATTTAGAGGCAAGGATGTCATGTGGGACTGATTGGCCTGTAGTTCCCTGGGTCTTCCTTTATTTCCCTTTTTAAAAATGAGCATTCTGAGTATTTCTTGAAGGGAACAGACGCCTAAAAGCAAAATCATTCATACTGCTTATGTGCGCACAAAAATTATTTTGTTTCTTTGCTAATAGAGAGAAAACGTGACAGGGCCGAGGAATGGCAAAGGCACATGAGGGAATCAGAGTTTGAGGTATTATTATTAGACAGTTTAATTAGTACAGAATTGGTGAATATTATTCTTTTACAAAGGTTGTTTATTCCAAATTTCTTATAATTTTGAATAGTAGCTGATACAGAATGAAAATAAATTTGTTTCAAAAATATGAATAATACAGGAGAAAGAGATTTCATTTAATCTGAATATATGAGGTAGTCAGTGGAATATCACTTCTGTTTTGCGTTTTTGTTTATTAACCAACTTGTATGTATGTAAAGTAAATATGCATTCTTTACTTGGAACAAAGATCGAAGCGTTCTCTAAGCCTTAATATTGCTTTGTTCTTGGACATGCTTTTTTTCACTGTATGTGGGTATGTTTCACTACCATTGGTGTTATGTGCACTGACTATGATTTTATTTGGAAAATATTTTATATGAGAGAAGATGCAAAATGTAAATCAAATTTATAAAGCAATGAACATGAAATTTATGGAAGACATTTATGTAATTTGATTTATTGGCAGAATTCAAAAGCAGAAAAAATTTGAAGAACACCAGAAAAGGATCAAAGAGGAAGATGAAAAAAAAGAGTGGAAACAATTGAAAAGCCTTTGCATTGACAACAAAATTAAGCAAGATTTTAGGTGTGGAACAAACAAGTTAAAAGGTTTTCCAGAAACACGTCAAAGTAATTTTGTGAAATGTGCTGCAGAAATGTCTGGTTTGAATGTCTGTTTTCACTTGTGGTAACACAATGGTGTCCCCCAGGAATCGGTGTTGGGTCCCATCCTGTTTAATATCATTATTGATGATCTGGATGAGGGGATTGAGTCCATCATCAGCAAGTTTGCAGATGATACCAAGCTGGGAGGAAGGGTTGATCTGTTAGAGGGTAGGATGGCCCTGCAGAGGGACCTGGACAGATTGGAGAGCTGGGCTGATTCTAATGGGATGATGTTTAATAAGTCCAAATGTCGGGTACTTCATTTTGGACACAACAATCCCATGCAGAGCTACAGACTGGGGACAGAGTGGCTAGAGAGTAGTCAGGCAGAAAAGGACCTGGGAGTGCTGGTGGACAGGAAGCTCAACATGAGCCAGCAGTGTGCCCAGGTGGCCAAGAAGGCCAATGGCATCCTGGCCTGCATCAGGAACAGTGTAGTAAGCAGGACCAGAGAAGTTATCGTCCCCCTGTACTCGGCACTGGTCAGGCCTCACCTTGAATACTGTGTATAGTTCTGGGCCCCCCAGTTTGGGAAGGACGTTAGGATACTGGAATGTGTTCAGAGGAGGGCAACGAAGATGGTGAAGGGGCTGGAGCACAAGCCCTATGAGGAGTGACTGAGGGAGTTGGGGCTGTTTAGTCTAGAGAAGAGGAGGCTCAGGGGAGACCTCATTGCTCTCTACAACTACCTAAAAGGAGGTTGTAGTCAGGCAGGGGTTGGTCTCTTCTCTCAGGTGACCAGTGGCAGAACTAGAGGGCATGGACTTAAGCTTTGTCAGGGAAAGTTTAGGCTTGATATGAGGAAAAAGTTCTTCACTGAAAGGGTGATTGGCCATTGGAATGGGCTGCCCAGGGAGGTGGTGGAGTCACTGACCCTGGAGGTGTTTAAGGGGAGACTGGATGAGGCACTGAGTGCCATGGTTTAGATGATGGTTGGTGTTAGTGTTGGTGTTAGTGTAGGGTAATAGGTTGGACTTGATGATCTCAGAGGTCCTTTCCAACCTTGTGATACTGTGATACTGTGATACAATCTCTAAGTAAAGGTAAATTTACGTATTTTTGTGGTTTCTTTGGAGGGGATGCCATGAATCAATTATGTGAAGGGTGGAGTAGAACATCTTGATAAATTTTGCCTATTGTAATGGCACAGTGCTTGCATACTAACAATAGCAGCTTTTTGTGTGCAGCTCAGATCACTTCAAGGAAATTAGTTTGTAGGAGAGGCATATTCTGTATTTGAAGAGATTTCTAGGCATTACTGTAATTCATTAGTTTGGCATCATTTGAGTTTTGTAAGTAAGTAGTTTCTTGTAACAGGTATTACATATTGTAGATTGTGTTGGGTCAACTGAGCAATAGGAGAGTAAAGAATGCTTTGAATGTGCTAAGGTACACAATAGACCCCTATTGTGCTTTTTGATGGTGTTTTTATTATGTAAAACTTGTCTATCTTAGTTCATTTATGTTTCCACTGCATTCATAGCAGTGATGATGAACATACGCTCTTCACTTGAGGAACAGTAAATATGTAAAAAGGTCCATGAGCGAGGTATGCATCCATTGAGTGTAGTGGCCTCTCTTCTGTCTTCTGACCCTCCACAGTGTCAACCAGGGTCTCTAGTACTTCATTACTATTTTGTGCTTGCCCAGACTCACAACCCATTCAGTTTGGGACTGTTGATGCTGCTCAGTTTGTGCTTTTTTGATGAGCCCACAAATAGACTCTCTGGGAATGAAAGGATATTATAAACAGTTTGTAGCAGCCATTCTTGTACACGCCAGTTCTGATTGTAGCATTTTGTTTTGTTTTCAAGCTGGATCACCTAACAGGCAAAGGTTAGCATACCATAAGTTAATGCAGCATAACTGGGAGAGTAACACCTGGCAATGAAGTGGTGACAAGAATTAGTAGTAGGCTGACATCAGTGACTTTTTAACCCAGATCAGCAGGTGCTTCTAAGGTTTCAGGGCTAGAGGTTTGCAGTGATATGGGAGACAAGGAGAAAATGCATGCCACACATTTGCAGACAGAATATATATGCATCTTTATTTCCAAGTATACCTATTGCATATGCTGATTTCTGTACACATAGGGACATCTGTGAGAATTACTGTCTCCTGATTTTAAGTTTTTTCCATTAGAGGAAAGATTCTTGAAAGCAAAAGTATTGGATGTGACAACCTTTACTTCTGGGTTTGTTTTTTTTTTTTCCCGCACAGCAGAAGTGTGAAAGATCTAAGAACAGTTGCGGAAGCAATGAGAAGAATTCATTCTGTAGTGGATAAATAGCATGAGTTACTGGAGACAACATGTTATCAGAAGATTGCTAAATGCCTCAGATATTTTAGATTTAAGAATTTGGCAAATGGTCTGGTTTGTCCACAGGTTATGACTATAAAATAATTAACATTTTTCAGTTTGCTATTTTTCCTATATATATTTGATGCTGCATAGTTAGTCCTAGTTCTCTCAAAACATCAAGACAAAGCAACCATATTAGCAGTGAAATCTCTGATAAAGACTTACTTATGTCGCAAAATCAATTACTCTGAAGTTCAGAGGTGTATTATTCAGTGTCTTCCTGTGCACACCCATAAAGATAAGAAGATTAAATAAAATTCATAGTGTACAGTATTACCTGTCATGTATATGGATAGAAATTTTGAACCCTGAGACCTGTATCTTCCTCTCTTCTCACAACAGGAAATGTCTGATGTGCTGTAGTTGAAATTGAGCTACTCTTACACCAACAGAAAAAATTAGCATCCCTGCTTGATTGTGCTCTGGGTTCTGTAGACACTTGCTATATTTTTAAGTTGCCTCAGAGGACCCAGAAAATACTCTGGTCAGACTTTTAACTCTTAAAGAATTTAAAATTGACAAAGTGGGTAAAAACAAGTACCAAATGCAAAATACATCTGAGCTTGACAACATGAAACACTTCTTTGGAGAAGTGCCATACAAATAATGCGGACATCAGTGCAGGAAGAGTTAAGCAAAGTTTTAGAAAACAACAGCACAAACTGAATGAATAAAAAGAACATGACATGGCAACATAAAGCACATACTAACAGCTCAGAAATTATCTGGCATTCTGTTCCGGATTTGAGTTCACAAGCTTTGTACTTTTCACCAATACAGATACAGTGGCCTGGCCCCCAAAGCACCTCAAAAAGCCATTTGTCATCTTAAAGATGAAAAACATTAAAACTTTCAGGGGAAAAGAGACAAGATAAACTTCCATCCTGAATGAGAATCCTTAATGATAATATTAGATGATGAATCTAATGTGGCCTTTCAATACTTAAAGGGGGTTATAAGAAAGATGAGGACAAACTTTTTAGCAGGGCCTGTAGCAATAGGACAAGGGATAATGGTTTTAAACAAAAAGAGGAGAAGTTTAAACTAGATATTAGGAGGAAATTTTTGTCACTGTAGGTGGTGAAGCACTGGCACAGGTTGCGCAGAGACGTGGTGGATGCCCTGTACCTGAAAATATTCAAGGTCAGGTTGGATGGGGCTCTGAGCGACGTAACCTGGTTGAAGATGTCACTGCTTACTGCAGAGGGGGTGGACTAGATGACCTTCATGGTCTTTTCCAATCCAAACCATTCTATGATTCCATGATTCCACGATTCTAAGATCTTTGCTCACTCTTTTTCACCTATTACTTTTCCTTACTTCTTAGTGAAGTACTGCATTTTCTCAAAAATCATACTCGTGTTAATTACGTATGGGCACTATTTGTAATCAATTTAATAAGCACTGCCAGACGGCTTAGCAATAACTGGTGTTTTCAGATGGGATTTCCACCATGATGCTCTCACCAGCTCAGTATGTTATATTATTTCAAAAAAAACATGATTATTGAAACTTGTGGCTATATCAGTATTAAAATTTCTACTTCTAAATTGTGAACTTCCAAAGAAATAAGAACATACAAAAGTTAGCAACTTGGGACAAGGGCTGACACATAAATATGTTCTTATTAGACACACAGTTGTCTCATTGAGAAATGCATATGTACACTAACTTAGTACTTACTGTAACAATTTTATTAAAGTGCAGCTGGAAGATGTAGTATTCCAGCCCAGAAATTAGAGATATAAGTTATTGTGCATTGTCTTATAAGGACTTCAGGATCTGAAGCTTCAATTTCTTTCCTCTTGTACTAACAACTCTGAACTTACACACCCAAACATACACATATGAGCATATAGCTACACATGCATGCACTCACAGAAGCACAAAGTAAAATCATGCTGTATTTTAAAAATGGATAAACACATATAATTGGCTCACGTTAGGTTTGTTTACCTTCTAATTGTCTTATTTGTAGTTTCCATTTGCTTTTTCCAGAAGGTAGTTTTGGTCAGTATTTGCCTATAACAAATCCTAGGGGGAAAAGTGTATAAAATATTACAAATCTGTATTGGGATTTAATTCAAAAAGATAAGGAGTTGAATCTCTGGCTGTATCCAAAAAACAGGTCAGCAATTTCTAGGACACTGTCATGCTCCTAACTGTGCATCTTACAAGAAGTCAATGAATCTACCTAATCTTTAACTGGTCAGGCACAAACAGCATAAATGAGGAAACCTCTTGGGCCCACAGCAGACCATTTACATACTGTTCATCGTCTGCCACCCAACGGCTGTTAGGCAAATTGAAATGTGTTCCTTACTGACATAAAATCATACCCTTTTAGCAGTGCATTCTGCACCTTTTCTTCTTATTACTGTTTTGAAGAGTTTACAAAGTCTGTATAGGTATATTACGTTTGCTAGAAAAGTAATACAATGCATTGTATTTTTATTTTTTAGATGGTTATAGAAATTAAAAAATGCTGGCAACATGCTGAGAAAAAAAAAAAGAAGAAATCTGCAGTTTTTGGACAGATTTCAAAAAAAGGAAGGAGAAAACAGAAAAATACCGTAGCAGTAAATAATACATACCATGTTAGACTGGGTAAGCTGAGGAAACTAGAATACCTTTGTTTCAAATATTAGTCAAATACAGTTACATTTTTTAAATATAGGCATCTAAATTTAGTCACTTAATTTAGAATTGAATGGCACAAATGAATATTTAGAATTGAATGACATGTTTGCATCTTTAGTACCTACAGTTACGATTGACATAAATGGGATAAGCATCTTTGCAAATACAGAGTTTTCTGGAGTACCATCAGAGGCTCTGAGCCAAGGCAATCTAACAGTTTGCTAGGGCAAAAAAAAGGCCACCTGACTTTGTTTCCACCCTTCCACAATCTCTTTTCTCTCTCCTGCTCAGCTGTATCTCACACTGGCTCCGGTACTTGTCTTGCTCCACAGTGAGTGAATTATGAAGACAATGCAACAGAGAACTAACCCAAGAAAGAAGTGAATAGTATTCTACCATCTTAGTGAGCTGAATAGCAAATGAGTGACAGAAACAAAACTAGAAAGGGGATGAGACTGTGTGGTTGAGAGTTAGCAATGAATGGAGTGAAAGAGAAGAGTTGAAGGAGAGATACTATGAAAAGGAAATATTACCAGTAGCTACAATGAATAGTCTCCAGCTTACATGTCACACTAACTTGTACTTCACTGCAAAATATATTGGGTAAAATGGCAGAGATAGATTGAATCTCTCCCTCAATTGAAGTCTCAGCAGCTGCAACTGTAATTGTACTTGTACTGATAAAAGAATCAGTACAAGACTGTGGGGATGGATCACTGACATGACCCAAGCTGAAAAGAATTCTGTTCTTTGGCTGCTTATATTTAGCTTTGTATTGCTCAGTGATCCAGTTCAGAGCAAAGCCCAAGAGGTACTTTCTAGGCATCACTGAGAAGGTAATAATCTATCACTGTAAGTAGGCCTATATTTAAATATTGGCTTTTAATATTCAAATTTAAAACACTAAATATGTTTTTTACACTGCACTATGAAGAGATGCACAATGATTTAGTAAAGTCTGTATGTTCCTTTAAAGCCTTTGACACTCTCTCCCACAGCATTTGTCTAGAGAAGCTGCCAGCTCATGGCTTAGACAGGTTTACTGTGAGAAAATATTCTCAGTACTTTACCCTATTGCATAGAGTGAGTCAGGAGAATTGTCTGGGTAGAAGTGTCTTAAGTAAAAAAGAATTTAGATGATAATATAAATTCTGATTAATTTACAAAATTTTAAGTCTGCATGTTTCTTAGGTAAAAGTTCAAGCTACTGACTTTGCAGTGTCATGAAAAGAACAGTCAGCAAAAATAAAAAATCTTCCTAGTGAAGCTGAACAGCAACACATGCAGCAATCACTCCAGAATAACTAGAATTCTTCTCGATTTTACATATGGAAACTGCCAAGTTGCCAATAGAGAGGTGAGGAAAAAATGCTGACATTTTCTTTTTGTATTACATGAAGACTTTGCAAAAAATACTAATTTATATGTGTTTTCTGTTGTTCTTACCTCAATGACATGTTCCCAGTTTGCAGAACTGCTGATAGGTGTAGAACTAATATCCATCACATACATGATAGTACACTATAGTTGGAAATCTGTTAAAAAATATTAGACTGTTTTATCACTGAGAGAGTTAGTGTAACTGTATTCATAACAGTTGATTCAGAATATATTCTCAGATGTAAATCATAAAAGTTGATGAGTATTTGAGTCCTTTGCAAGTACATCACTTCTCTGAAAGAGTATTTCTACAATGGTTAGAAACCCTTGCCAAACTTTCACAAAATATGGACCACAATCTATGAATTTTTCTCATGTACTAAAAGATTTTTCCTTCAAAAAATGTTTATCTCTAAAGATAACAGTAATTTACACAGGAAAATAATATTAGGAACACGTTAATTGTGTTGTTTTTCTGCTTTCTTGAACACAATGTCTAAAATACAAGACAGCTGCCAGGACTCTATTGCCAATGACAAAGGGACCATAGTCCAAGATACTCTGTTCTAACATGGTTTTCATTGAGTATAGAAGTTTCTGAAATGATGAGGAAGGTGTTTCCTATGTAATCAATAAAAAACAAACAGCACAGAAGAGATTCACATTTTCCAAAGTACTCTTTCACTTGATTTGCAAGCTCTGGAATGTACCAAATTACATCTTCAAGTGTAAGCTCCAGAAAGATCACCACATAAGAAATATCAGCAAAATCCTGAAGCTAATGAATGGATTAGCTTTGAAATTCTGTGCTTCAGAATTGCAAAATACATGGGTCTTAGCTTTACATCAGCTGTGATTCCTGGAAGTTAATACACTGATACTGAAACTTGCTTGAAAACTAATTCAACCTAAGCTCAGACACTGGCAGGGACCTGAGTTTACTAATTGGCATTAATTGCCTTAACCAGCTTCACCTGGAGCCTTCTCCTGTCCTTTCCCAGCTGTGGGGCTCCATTTAAGCTCCATGGGGTTGCAGTTGGCTCATCTTAGCTCTGTTCCTGAGTTACTGTGTGTGGTTCCCAGGTTGACCTGGCTCATTAGTTTGCCCAGTGATGACTGGGCTGCTGGTGGACCCAGCCCTGCCCTGCCCTACTAATACCAAAAATGCATTTTTGGTATTACTGCCCTACTCTGCCCTGCCCTACTCTGCCCCTCTTTTACAGACAGCGTATCTTCAAAAAACTGCTCTGTGGATTGCAGGAAGATTTGGAGGACAATATGTGTGTTTCTGTGTAGGAAAACATAATCTCATATATCAGGCTTGCAGTGCCCCCATTTGCTTACCGTAGTTGTTCTTTCTCTAATGGAAACCTGCTTGCTTGTCCTCATTCAGTGCACCAGTAAGCATTTTGCTGTTGTTCCTGTGTTTGCATCCCTTTGTTAGTTTTCCTCTGTGATAATCATAAGACTGAAAGAAAGAGTAAGGCATGTTCTGTGTGCTTAGCCTGTGCACTTGATGCATACTTAGTGTAGGAGTAATCAGAGACTTCAGTAGGCTGTTACAAATAATCTGTACTGAATTAGTACAATTATATTCTACCTATGGATAGAATCTAGCACAAACCTCAGTGAGCTTCCATTAGGACTTAAAACACACGTGTGTAATACTAAACTTATTTAAATTTTTCTGCCTTGAGTTTTGCAGCTGGCTCATGCTAACTAATGAAAGAGGCCAGGAAGCAAAGTATAGAATTACGATAGTAAACATTCACGTGCATGAGCTGTCCCAGTCAACCTGGAGCACAGTGCATGTGGTTTCTGACTGGGTTCTTACCTTCAAGTTTTCAGGTACAACACGATTTGACTAACCACTAATTAAACACATATGCTACCTACTACTAATCATAGTAAAAATCTGTACAGCAGCTGTTTTTCTGTAGTGACATCATCCATCAGCATTCTTGCTGCTTGTCTGTTATCCAGATGTCCCTGGAGTCGGTCTTGCTGTAGGACTTATCTGTGACACAGAAGCTGGGAGGGTTTGGAAGATTTTTTTGGAGGTGCTAGGATGCTAGCATTGCCTTGGTCATCCAGGGTTATCTTTTTATCCTTCATGGACAGCTCTAAAAAATAAAGTCCTTACTTCCAGGGCTAGACTGTCCTTCTGGTGCTTGCGATGAGGTGGTGTCCTTCAGCTTGCTTTACTTAAATGTGAATAATATCAAAGCCTCCAGAAAAACTCCACTACCTTATTAGATCGCTGTGTGTAATGTAAGCTAGTATATATTAACAAAGTTAATATGCTTTCATATTATAAAAACTGATTGATGTAATAGCCAGGGAAGGAAATTTTCATAATACTTGTGAGTACAGCCTTTTAAAATGAAGGTTTCTAAAGAAACAGAAAAATAATACTAGCTAAAAAAGTCCTACTTTCCCCTAAAATTATTCTCAGTAATTGCTAAAAGATTTACCTTTTAAGAAACGCTTATTAATCCTGAGGCAAAGAGCATACTTGCAAAATCATAGATCAGTTTTGTTTTAGCTGAAATTACAAGTGCATGAGAACAGAGGCTCAGTATATAAAAAATGAGGGAAGATTTCCCAGGGTGTAAAAGGATCTCAACCACTAAAAAGTTAGATGAGGATCATGGCTGAATTTTTCCTTAATAAAAATTGTCTTAAAGGTTTTACATGTTATTCTGTAGCTTCAAATTTACAGAGGCAATGCTTAAATAACACTATTATGAAGATATTTTTTGTATGGGTTGGAGAAGAATTGTATGTGTAAATATGACTACACCTACATTTTATGTCATTTCTGTTTAGGCTTCTCAAGTAAAGAATGCACTGACTCAGAACTGGCATCTGACTTAATGGGTTCTAATAATGGAAGAACAGCTATTTGACCATGCTCATCTGGAAATGAAGGTACTTGTTTATGTAGCAATTATAAGCTCAAGCAGAAAATGCCAATGCTGTAAGTATGTAATGAATTTACTTCTAAGGACATATTTCATATCCAGGGTGGATATATTTCAGATAACACATATGAAATCCTACAGATTGTATTTCATTACTGGTTTTGTAGATATTAATGTGTTTGGCAAGCTTGTAGGGAATCTAAGTTCAAAACAGCCAAATGAGAAATGTATTGTTATTTTACAAACAAAACTTTTCTATTTAATGTGAAATCATTTGTTTCTCCTTTTACAGTCACATGCAATTCAGTGATGATCAACAGATTTTATACCTGGAAAAGTTTGTTTCATGCCCTTGAATTTGATAGTGTTTATCAGAGTTTCTTCTCTAAAAAAATATTTGGTCTTAGCTGTAGAGGGACTGAGCATGTGTCCCCACCAGGTATGAAAATGCACACATGTATACAACATATACATATAATGACAGCAGGCCACATAGATCAACAGAGTCAATAAACACTCAGCACTCACTGGCTGATCAGAAAGAAGGCCCTTTAGTGGGAAATAGATATAATGCAGATCCCACCAGTAGCTGTGCCTATGCATTTGGGCTATCCAGTGGCTGGCCATGGATCCTGGCTTTCCCCAGTTGCCTGCTGTGCAGGTACTCCACATGCACATGGACACAAGTCTCTCTGTTGAGCCCAAGACATTATGGTCTCCCTGGTATTTGGGCTGGACCAGTTTCTCAAGAGGTCTCACCTTTAGAGAAGTGCATACCTGGCTCTCAGGCCACTTCACCTGCTTGCTGTCAGGTTACATTTGATAGTCACATGCAGAATGTCCATGCAGAATGGGCTGTAAATCCACTTCAGAAATCTTATGTGAATGAGTAAATTATTATGAGCAGATACAGATCCCTGAAGTTTGGGACAGACTCATTCTTTATTCCTATAAACTGAATAGAAATGTATCAAAATCTAGCTGATTTTAAGAAATGTATCTGAAATAGCTGGATATGGGACAGCCCTCTATGATGACTTGTTTCAGGAAAAAACAACAAAATTAACAGGACCGGGGTTTTACCACTTAGAAAGTTCAATGAGAAAATGCACAGAAAAACACTAATAAAAACGACTGGGTAACTCTGAATAGTTTCCAATTTTAAACTTTATCATGCTCATAATAACTCTATCTTAACACTAAGCAAAGAATTTTTCCTCTATGTGCATATTTAATCTTTTCGTCTCGTTTTCCCACATTTATTTAAGCGACCTCTGAGAAATGTGAAAATTCTATGGCTGGTGCTAGACTAGAGAAGCAGAGGGTTCGTTATGGTACAGCTTTTGTAGTTACTACTATTTGAAAAATAATCAAAGCAATACCAGATATCTTACCACTAGTTTCTGTACTTTGTGTTGGTACAGTAAGATTAATGAAAGAAATTAAAATATTAATTTACTTAGTTTAATCTTTGGGTAAAAGAAATCTCCCATTCAGACATGTACTAGTCTTTCCACCTCTGTACTGAATTTAGGACTAGATTCCAAAATCAGTTGAGGCACAACTTATGCAAAATTTTAATGTATGCATTTATTTTAATGTAGAGAGATTAGTTTAGCTTAAGAGAGGTGGCTCCTGACAACTTCAAGTAAGAGTTTGGGAATTTTTATTGTACCCCTTGAGGCGAATTAAATACACATTTGTGCTTAAGAATAAAGTGATTTAATGAACAATGCATTGGATAGAGTCCTACTGCCATAAGTGGTTCTACAAGGAGTCTGCAAAGATATGACATGAGCTGACTCTTTACACATGCTCATACCCGCATCAGTCATGTCATTACAAATCAATATCGTATCATTTCTTACCTTATCAACAAAGGAATTTGCTATCTCCTATGTAGTGTCATTCCATCACTGGCATTCCTGTTTTTATTGTATAATCTGATTCTGGAATTAGGCCTTCCTACTGTAGGACCAGGTCATTCCTCGCTTTCCAGTTACCATTCCTGAGCAGTTACAATTGAATTTCCCCTTTGTAAGATGTCTCAAGTTAAAATTTCTGCAGCTGTTTTTCTGTTCTAGATGGTTACTGCCAACTGCTTGATTACATAGAACATAGAATCATTGAATGACCTGAGTTGGAAGAGACCCAAAAGGATCATTGAGTCCAACTCCTATCCCTGCATAGGACAATCCCAACATTCACACCAAGTGTCTGAGGACATTGCCCAAAAATTTTAGGCACTCTGATTCATGCTTGAAAGAATTGCTGTCTCAGATACTCATGTCAAACATCTATATCTACCCCCTCCCTGTTTGCCTCATGCATTATGTATCTAAAAGAGTGCGGTGGGTTGACCTTGGCCAACTGTGAGATACTTACCCAGCTCTTCTCTCATTCCCCTTCCTCAACAGAAGAGGGAAGAAAAGAGGAAAAGCTGTTGGGTCAACACAAAGACAGGGAGACTGCTTACCAGTTACCATCACAGGCAAACCAGACTCAACTTGTGGGAAAATAATTTAATTTATTGCCTGCTAAAACGCTTTTTGGTAGTGAGAAACAATAAATAAAATTTTAAACACCTTCCCCCACTCTCCTCTTTCTCAGGTCAGCTTCATTTCTCCGTTCTTGACTGCTCTATCACTCCCCATCCCCTGAGCGGTACAGTCCCTGTATGGGGACTGGGGGGTTTGTCAGGACATAAACATTTTTCTTGATACTTTACCCCTTCTACAGTGTGAGTCTTCTTCATGGGCTGCAGTCCTTCAATAGACTTCCTACAGGCTGCGGTTCTTTAACAGCATATCCACCTTTTCCAGCATTGGGTCCTCCATGGGTGTACCTGACCTTGGTGTTTGCACCAGCGTTTCACACTCTTTATCTCTTTTTTCCTCTCTCCCCACCTTCCTTCCTCCACCTGAGCAGTGTTTTTTGCTCTTTCTTAACCGTGTTTTAGTGGAGCTGGTACCATCTTTCTCAAGGAAAGTAATGTATCTGATCTGCAGTTTAGCCAGATGAATAGCAGACCTAAAACACACTTTTCTGAACCAAAATACATCATCCAAAGGGATGGAGAACTGAACCTAAAAGTCTGTCTTCAGGACCTAATTAAAAGTTATATTAGAACCTGTTGAACCATTTTGCTCATGCTCACCTCCAATTTAATTTCAGAAAACAAAATACAGAGTTCCAGTTATTTCCTGGATTGTTATCTACCAAAGAAAAAGAAAGTGTACTGAGAGAAGGGAGTGGGGCCTTATCTTGGCTAGCTAAACAAAGCAGTTATGATGGAGCACTCTGGGTGAGTTCCTGGAATCTTTGTACAGGTTTCAAAGGAGATGCAGAATGTGGAAGTAACCTCTGATCTGCTTAGATGGCAAGCGTTACGTGACAGCTGTCCAGCAGGGATTCTGTCAAAAACTTCCCCGGATCTATGAGGAGACTACTTACACATGTACCCCCAGTGATTTTCTGTGCTGTGTCCTGTACAAACATTTGATCTAAATCATAGAATCATAGAATTATCCGGTGTGGAGGAGACCTCCAAGATCATCAAGTCCAACCCTTATTCCAACACTATCATGATTACTAGATCATGGCACAAAGTGCCACATCCAGTCTTATCTTAAAAACCTCCAGGGATGGTGAATCCACCACCTCTCTGGGCAGGCCATTCCAATGCCTGATTACTTGCTCTGTGAAGAATTTTTTTCTGATATCCAGCCTAAACCTTCCCTGGCAGAGTCTAAGCTCGTGCCCACTTATTCTGTTGCTGGTTGCCTGGGAGAAGAGACCAACCCCCACCTGACTACAACCTCCTTTCAGATAGTTGTAGAGAGCAATGAGGTCACCCCTGAGCCTCCTCTTCTCCAGGCTAAACAACCCCAGCTCCCTCAGCCTCTCTTCACAGGACTTGTGCTCAAGTCCCTTCACCAGTTTTGTTGCTCTTCTCTGGACCCGCTCCAGCACCTCAATATCTTTCTTGAACTGAGGGGCCCAGAACTGAACACAATACTCAAGGTGTGGCCTCACCAATGCCAAGTAGAGGGGAAGGATCATTTCCCTTGTCCTGCTGGCCACGCTATTCTTGATACAGGCCAGGATGCCATTGGCCTTCTTGGCCACCTGGGCACACTACTGGCTCATGTTTAGCCTCCTGTCAATCAGTACTCCCAGGTCTCTTTCCACCTGACTGCTCTCCAGCCACTCTGTCCCCAGCCTGTAGCGCTGCATGGGGTTGTTGTGGCCAAAGTGCAGGACCCGGCACTTTGCCTTGTTGAACTTCATCCTGTTGGACTCAGCCCATCTCTCCAGCCTATCAAGGTCCCTCTGCAGAGCCCTCCTGCCTTCAGGCAGGTCGATACTCCCTCCCAACTTGGCATCATCTGCAAATTTACTCATGATGGACTCAATCCTCTCATTTAAATCATCGATGAAGATGTTAAACAGAACTGGACCCAACGGACAAGACAATCTGATACATAAACTACGGTTCCCTAAATTTTGTTTCAACATTACTTGGGTACTCAGGTCCCCTTGTGAATTTAGGCTTCACTATTTTAAACTGATAGGTGTCAAGTACTGTTCCTGCTAATGGATTTCCTGGAAATGCAAAAAAGTTGTGTAAAATATATGTTACTTTATTTTTACATGTAATTTCCTGCTTTAAGGAAGCAGGCTGGCCCAAGAATAGATTGTGGTGAATAAAGGGACAGGTTAAGAGAGCTGGGGTTGTTCAGCCTGGAGAAGAGACGGCTCAGAGCAGACCTTATAGCAACTTTCCAGTACCCAAAGGAGGCTACAGGAAAGCTGGAGAGGGACTTTTTGCAAGGGCCAGTAGTGATAGGATGAGAGAGGATGGCTTTACATTGGAAGGGGGAAGATTTAGATTAGACATTAGGAAGAAATTCTTCATGCTGAGGGTGGTGAGACCCTGGCACAGGTTGCCCAGGGAAGATGTGGATTCCGAAGATGTGGATTCCCCCTGCCTGGAAGCGTTCAAGGCCAGGCTGGATGGGGGGGGCTGGAACTGGATGATCTTTAAGGTCCCTTCCAACCCAAGCCATGAGTCTATGATTCAATCAAATAGGAATTAATACTTTCTGCACTGTATATGTAACCTGCATTAACGCTATTCTCAAGCAACACAGGCTTAGGGGCTCTTGGATCATCAACTGAAACCACCATGACTGAAAAGCGTGATTCAATGGAAGCAAGGAAATCCTGCTGATACTTGGCAGCGCCCTGTTCAGGGGCGGTCTCCTCCTCGGAAACGAAACCAGAGGCGGAGCCGCGAACCGAAAGCGAAAGCTGGTGCTGGGGCTGTGTCGGGGCCACCCGCCCGCGGCGCTAAAAGCGGGGCTGCCAGGGGAGGAGCTGGAGGGCGGCGCGGGCAGGGCGGAGGTACTGCCCGGGCAGCGGCTCCACGAGGGGTGGCGCTCAGGGTTACCTTTAGGGTGGGTGTGGGGCCGAGACTGGGTCTGGGGGGCTATGGTGGGATTTAGGCATGGTGCTGGAGCTGTCACTGGGGTTCGCCTCAGAGTTGCAATTGGTTTAGGGCTGGACAGCGTGCAGGGCAACATCTGGGATTTTGTGGGAAGCAAGGGAGCAACCTATAGGGTTCCTGGTAGGGTGTCAAAGCCACCTTGGTTGCTTCTGGAGCTCCAGGCACCGCAGATGCTACTGTGAGCACTGCAAAAAAGCACCGATGTACCAAAGTATTTCAGCCTTTTTCTTTTTTTTTTTTAAAGGAAATATAGTGGGTATGAGTACATGAGTATGTACAGATACAGTTTTGCTTTCTTTGACAACGGCTGACTTTACATTTTCAGATGTGGAAAGTCACTATTGCTTAGGAGACTGCTGAACTGGTGATGACCATTTCCTAGGTGAGTGACAATTTCAGCATGCAAAAATCATGATTCATCCCAGAGGGATGTTCTCGATGTATCTCTTTGATACAGCTTTTTCTACTTAGATAAGAAAATGGAGAAAAGGCTCAGGTTTGTTGCTGTCTCGACAAAAAGTACGTATGCAGGTACAAAACAGTGACATTTTAGCTTACATTGTGTGAAAACAGGTATCAAAGTTCAACTATAAAGTTACATTAAAGTTACATATTACACTGTAATATGGCACACTATGGGTTCAGTGTTTTACAAGTAGATAATAAAAATGTATTTTAGTTTCTTTTTTTCTACAACTTTATTTGCTAGGAGTGTAAATAACACAAGGTGAAAATCAAAAAGAAAATTGCAGCTCAGTCTGAAAAATGGAGTTTGCACTTTATTTTGTTTGTTTGTTGCTTTTAAAGGTTTTAAGAAAGTTTATAAGATTAAAAATGACATCTAAAGTTGAAATAGTCCTTTTATGTTCTCAGGAAAATGAAGGATAACCATATCTAAGTCATAGGAGTATTGCAGTGGCAAATACTGCATCAATAAATGCTGTCTGAGGCTGTTACCTGAATGGAAATGAAAGAAAACTGAATTTCAGAAAGAACTAACCTTGATGTGGTAGGGACTGTGTAGGGACATCCCAGTTGCTTGTTTGCTCTTTAGCTCAAAGGAACTGAACATCATGAGCTCGTAAGGTGGAGAGTTACCCTAATGGGTACAGTTATGTTGACTAAAGATTTGAGAATTCTACCCTTGAAAAACAAGAAGAAAAAAAGTTAAAACTGACTTAAAAAGTGGGATCGATACCAAACCATGATTACCTCAATCATGCAATGAAGATGTTGTGGTGTGCCTACCTGTGGCTGGACTAGGATGAACAGTGTGGGTATAATCACTTGAACTAGGAAACATGGATCATTCCTTGGAGTGTGCTTGGAATGTAGATAAAGCTAATATAGCAAATTATGACTAACTTTCCCAAGGGTCCCTTCATGGGGGACAAAAATACGTGTGCACAAAGATACATGTGCAAAAATACATATGCACAAAACCAGGTATGTAAATAGGTAATGCTCCTCTTTAGTAAACTTTAAGGAAGACAAAGCTAATGTTTTTCTTATGGTTGATAAAAATATGTAACAATTTTTAAATGAAAATATATATGACAGGAATGTTCAGAAAATGTTTTCTGATTTTTTTTTTAAGGTTTTATTCCAATTTGATTATGAAGTAGATAGTTTAATGGTTGAATCCCCAGAACATACCATATTTCCTGAAAATTATCTCTTGATTACTTAGAGTTTTCTTTTTTTGGATGCCAGAATCAAGATCCATGATGGGTTCTGCAAAAGTTCATTTCAAGAAAGTCATTCATAATTATGCAAATGGTAGTGCAAGTAATGATGATATTGGTAGTGAGTTCAGCGGCAGTAAGAAGATGGAGGAAGATAAAGAGAGTGTGAGTACAAGTGTCAGTGATGAAGAAGATGAGACAAGTGACAAAGCAGAAGCAGCTATTAGGAAGATGCTTAAAGAAGAGGAAGATAAAGAAGCCAAATACCCAGATTACAGTAATGTTTATAGTATCTCGACCACTGTAGAAATGACGCAGCAGACATCACAAACTGAAGACAAGAATTTCAGAGTTCTCCAGCATGAATGTCATTCCCAAAGCCATGGTGAGGAGCTGTTGTTAGCTTATACTCATGTCTGTGGCTTTTGTTGCAGTGTTTTACCTTTTGGCTCTTCTGTAATTAATTGAAGAGTTATGGGTATATGGTTCTGTCAATAACCATGTATGTTGTTATTTTAGAAAGGAGAAATCATGTTGAATTTATGAAGAAGCTGAGGATACATGTTTGGGCATCCCTATCAAGAGCTCAGTAAGTACAATGGGATTTATGGGAAAAAAACCCCATATTAAATGGTAATAAATATAGTTTCTTTGAACTTAACAGATATTGCAATGTAGTAATCTTAGAGAAAGAAGCTATGCGCTCTTCACCTAGGTTTGCATAAAACCAGGAGACCTAAGGCATGCTTAAGATTTCATACTTCTTCCAGCCATGTGAAGGAGGTTTCCTAATATAATAGAAAGTCTACTCAAAGAGTAGGGATTGTCTGCATGTTTTAGAAACTGATCTACAGTTTTAACTATTGCTATTTATTCTTTTGCAAATTCTCTGTCATGCTTTTTTAAAGCATTTTTCCTCACATTTTAAGGCTACTAGTTTTGCGGCATTTAAAACAAATTTCCTACAAAATTTTCCTTTTTCATATATATTTTCTGTGTATTTGCTTGTCGGTTCTCTTGCATGATTTTCTAAATCTTCAGATTCTGATTCTTTTCTCAGCTTGATAGGGAAAAGGACTAGCAATATTGCTGTTCACGTTGCCAGTGAAGTGTCTTCTCTGCATTCTGGATCTGACAGGCTTAAAAGTTTAGTATTAAATAAAGGCAGACAATTTAAATGTGTAAGACAGAAATTTACATAGTTTTTGTTCATGGAAGGGTACTCATTGCATCAGATAACAAAGTAGGCCTGTAAACCAGAGCCCGTTGATCCCAGCCGGAAAGGGAAACTGGATCTTCCCAGGTGTGAATCTAAGGTGATGTCTATCAGGCATTTTTGACAGCCCTGAAGGAAACGTGCACCTTCTTACCATTAGACTACGGATGTTCTTATAGTTTGCATTGGTACTGTAGTATCTAATAGACAAAAATGAAAGCAAAGAACCTTTACTGGAAGGGCTTGTCTCTTCATCTGGAACTGAGAAAGTTCTTCACTTCTTGGTTTATCATGGGTAAAACATCATGTCCCTGGATTTTTACGGATTTTTTTCTAGGATGCATTAGAAACTGCTGAGGTACTGACTGTTTATACTTGCCATATTTAGTGAAGAGAACGTGTTTCAAGTTTGACCTAAGACTGAGTAATGCAAATTTTATCAACTTTCATAGTTTTCTGAAATGGGAAGGGGCTGAAGAAGTCTTTTAATTCTTTGGTCTCTTGGAGGAATGTATTGTGATTGAATTCCTCTTGCTGTTAAGGTATTTTTCTTGCCATAGACATTCCCTGAATGAGAGAGATAGTTGTCATTGTCTTGATAGCTGTTGATAACCCGTTTGCTATTTCTAGCTGGCAACTCAGGCAGAAGGACTCTCACAATATATTTTGTGGTTATCTCCTGTGGGATATTTCTTCTAGAACAGGTGACGCTTTCTGCATAAGCAGATTGGATAAGAGGTGGCACATAAGTCACAGATGCCTCAGATGCTACAAAAGTATCTGGAGTTGTAAAGGAGACAATTGTTAGTACATTCCATAACTGAAAAGATGGCAAGCTATTTAGGAATAGCCTTAGATCCAAGAAAGATGGTTTGCTGTTGATTTAATTTATACATTTGTTGTTTAGTTGATTTAATTAACAAAAACATTTCTTTTAAAATCTATTAGTAAGCAGATGTCTTCTGTCCCATGTCCTCAACTTTTCTTGAAGTAATGCTATGTACATGCTATTTCTTTTTCTTTCAGATATGTCAGTCTCTTAAAAGATTTTGTTGAGTCTGAATTCTTTGTGATAGATGGGGATTCCTTACTGCATATGTTTTCAGATGAGGAAACCCAATGTCTAAACTTCTTCTACCAAATTGAATGCTTCCTGCACGATTTCACTGAAAAAGGAGCAAAATATGTCATTGTTTTCTTCAAGGTACTGAAAAAGTAACATTTGTTTGCTGTTTAAACTACTGCACACTTTCAAAACCAACTGCTTAATTCCAGTCAGAATCAGGAAACTGTTTATTGTGTAAACAAATGTAACTGAATAATTTAATTGTTTTTTTTTTTTCCACAGGATGCAGAACAGATGTACTTTTCGTATCCTCATTTCCTTTTCTTACGTACTGCGTTAATAGAACACCTGAGGCATAATACAGGCACTACTGTTCATACAGAATTTTCAAATTGTTTATCATCAGAATGGAAGATTTTCCTGAAGAAAAGCTATCCTTACTTCATCATTGTATCTGATGTAGGACTGACTTCTCTCCAAACAGATTATTTCGCTATTTTAATTTCTCATTCATTGTCGAAAAAAATCAACATTGTGCTTGCTTCAGGCCAGGAGTATGATATTCTTAGAGTATATGGATATCATGTTCAGAGTGTGTATGAACACAGGTTGTTTTTTCAAAAGGTAAGTTACACAACTTTGTTGTTGGTTTGCAATAACGGTGTTAGTTCTACTTTGCGGATTTGATTAAAATATCTCAATATAAGTATTGTATTTTACATATTAAAATTTTCAGTTTATGTATCTTTAATCTGTTAGTCTTGAAATCTTTAATAGGCAAACATTGTGACTAGTGACAAATCTCTGCCCTGTTCTCTCTACTCTCATTTCGTATCCTCAGTCAGCTAAGATATGGTAGTCTCAAATACAGCCTTTCCCATACATTCAATATTACGGGTCTCAGTTGACTTGTAATATGCCAGGCAAGTCTAGCAGTTAGGCCAAGGATGTGATTTTTAGAGGAGTTTTATTTAGAATAGATGTTTCTTGGAGCCTGAGGATTGTTGTACATCTGAAGGGTTTGTCTGTGGCTAGGAGTCACTGGTACCTTGTATCTATTGACTTTTGCCCGTAACTTTGACTGATTTCTGCACTTCTTAGCATGAACAAGATCTGCAGTATGCCTGTGAAAACATAGTCAGGTATGAAGAACCATTCGTGTATCTATATGAACACTTCAAGCTGAGCCTGAAAAGCATACAAAAAGAGGTAATTGGACCTCTCTGATACTTTTTCTTTTTTCTCCTCAGGTTGACTGTCTTCCTCCATTCCTTAACCTGAAATTTTTTCCTAGCCAGAACTGGGGTATCTTTTCCTTAGGCTGAGTTCAGGAAGGGCTCCTCTATTCCCACTCTTCTGCACAGCAGCTTGAAGCTGTTTCTTTCTTTGAAGTTCACTGAAATAGTAAGGTTCAACTGTAAGCTGATCAGGCCACTTAAGAGATGTTTCCACTTTGGCAACTGCCTTTATTTTCTAGATGATGGGAGCCAGCAGAAAACATCATCTGTGGCATAGCACTATAGCCATTGCCTCACACCTGCAGCAGCAGTGGGCTCCTGAGGGTACAGTGTGGGAGGGTACGTTCAGCAGTGGTGGGTATGAGTCAGTGCTGCTGCCAGCAACAACCTCGTCTGTAGAGGCACCTCAAAATCTAAACCTCTGTTGCAGCTGCCAAGGTTTGCACACCCTCTTAACTACAAAAGTATTCACAATCTGGGATTGTTTTTAAGAGCTTGGTTACAGTTGCAAGGTCTGCACTTGTGTGATTAAAGCGATGGATTAATCTCATTTTACAATATTTTGGCCTTAAAAATTTATTATTTTTATGTATATATTACACCTTTAGTGCCTAATATGCCCCTGCCATTTTCCTGACTGTTTAGTTACACTGCAGTGTTGTGACTGTACTTCTGCTCCTGCAGAGAGCAGCAGCAAGGCTTCCTTGGATTTCAGTGGGAATGGCACTGGTCCAGCAAGTTGATTTTTTTATCAACCAGTACAGAAAAAAATGTTAAAATCAGTAGAAACATGGCTGCCTGGCTACTGCTAATATTTTGGTTTTATTATGGTTTTCTTTCATGAGGCAAGATCAATAATTCCAGGAGCAGCAAAACATTAGGGTTGTATCGAGGGCAGGTGGTGACTCCTTTGGGGCCCAGGCCACGTGAGCTCCCCTAGAGGCATCAGGGCAGGGCCTGGTAGCCCGAAGCCGGGCAGCTGGGGCACAGCTACATCCCTGGCCACTGGCCATCTCCCTGGGAATGGGCAGAGGCCAGACTGGGTTGTCAGCATGCTGGGCTGTTGGGGAGACTGGCACTGCTGCAACATCCCTAGGGCAGGGACTGATGGCTCTGAGGGGCTAAAATTGGGCCCTGGGTGGGTGGGAGCAGGCCCCAGCGTTTGGGTAGGGAGAGTCAGGGCTGTTTGGGCCCTATTGGACGTGATAAAACCCTACTTTTTGTTAATGGCTGTGCCCACTTTTCCTTCTGTTATTTCCATATCCTTTTTTTTGGTCCTTCTTCACGAAACTCTGTAAAGGATAAGATTTATTGTTTAAAAAAAAATAGTAGAACAGTCATTTGTGCTATTCATAATATTATGACTACAGGTTCACCAGACTGTCCATCTGCTGAAACAACTGTGGCCTGAAGGATCTGACATTCGGCGTGTGATCTGTGTTCTTGCTTGTGCCATAGGATTAAAAATACACAGCAATATGTTGAAAAATGCAAATCCTTCCATGCGAGCAAAGAAACGGCAATCAACAAGAGTAAGAATTTTTTTTACTATCTTTTCAGCACAGTGACCATAAACATTTTGCTAACAGGAGACATGACTGTCCTTCCAGATGCCAAGCTGAAGAGAGGTCTAGATGCCTCCTTTGTGACTGCACTTTGTAATTGCTCTGGTTCAGATAATTACTGTGGCCACAGCTTTTCCAAAGAAGGTCTGTTTGTGGATGGCCCCGTGCTCCCTGATGCAGTGGCTGTTCCTGAAGACAATTTTACCTTAGGAACAATCGGTTTCATAGGAAGTGTTACTTTACAAAGTAGTTGTGCTTGTTATTTTTCTGTTCCTAATTTTCAGTGTCATAGTAGCTTTTACAGAAAAACACAGTTTTTCTCAAGTTAGCATTTCAGAAAAAAAAAAGATTTCTTTCTAGATGTGGTTATGACATCATTTCTGTGACCATACTACAGCTTCTTATAGTTTCATTGAATTAACACTGACACAATATATAAGTAATATTTTATGCAGCACATATTCAGTGGACTGCAGCATAGCTGTGAGTGGTTAGCACAGCTGGTTTTCTGTAGAGACATTTTGGTGTGCAGTTGAGAAAATAGCATAGGCCTGTATCTAGGTATTAACTTTCCCTCTTAAAATAATAACATTTCCAGCCAGGTACCCTGACAACTGTTTTTAAGTTTTGTCTTGATTTTCATATTCTTTTAGGAAAGGAGTTGGGTTTTTTTTACATTATAATTGTTCAAGAAAATTCATTTTGAAGTAAGTATATCCTCAAGTAATTACAATGCACAAATTATTTAAATAGATCAAAATCATTAGCTACTTTAACAAATTGCAAACCACTGAGCTAAGTAGAGGTGAACGCAGTTATTTTACTGAAGGAGGTGGTCAACATTTTATTTGTTGTCTTTCAACAGCAAAGAAGTGAACTCCTATCTCCAGAAGAAGCAGCTGACCTCTATAGAATGCAATGTCTTACGGTGGCGTTTCTTCTTCATATGCCTCTTTCACAGAGAGCTCAGATTAGGATCATGAAATCCTACTGGACTAAGCAAGTTTTACCATTAATAAAAATGGTATGTGTAGCACTGTCTTATCATCAGATGCAGTTGTCATTTCAGCTTTCATTTTCCTTTATATGCTTTAGTCATCTGATGAAATCAAGGAATGTAATGTAACTGATGAAAAAAAACCTTACCTGGTTCAGGAATCTTGTGAGCCAAAGATCAGTGGGGCTAGAATGGTGTTTGGGGCAATATCTCCATACTTGACCTCTTCTTGGACATCTCCAGTTGGCCATTGTTAGTGTGGGGGTACTGAGCTAGATGGACCTTTTGGTCCATCCAGTATGGGAAGTTTGATGGCAGACCTTTTTATTGTTTAAAGTTGGTTATTACAGTGAAGGAGAATAGTGAAGGCAGTTTCCTGATCGCAGAAGAAACAGTGTGCTGCTTTTCATGTCAGTAAAATCTTTGGTACTTAACCTTGCTTTGAAGGAGGTGCTTCGGTACCGCCATATGAAAAGGTACTCCATAAGAATTAATTGTTTGCTTTATTTTAACAGCAATGGATGAGTATACATTTTGCTCTGAGGCAGCTAAGTGATACAAATAGTTGGAAATTGGATTTAACATACCTGCCTGACTTAAACGATGATTCGCTGCTCATAAATCTTGCATATTTCTATGAAGTTGAAAACAGTGAAGGTATTTATCTTTGTTGAACAGATTGCTTTCTTACAGTTCTAACTTAATTTAGCTGCAAAATGAGAATGAAACTACTTGTACAAGCAGAAATGAGCACAATTTTCTAATTACTGATATGATAATGAACACATTTAATGGAATAACAGGGAAACTTTTTTTTAAAACCCAAACTTGAAAATCACACATGAAAGTGTCCTTCACCAATACACGTTCAGAGTACTTTACCATTTAATACCTTTGATGTGCCACCTGTACTTATGCGAGCTCTGGATCACTGTTACTGGGTATTCTCAACAGTTTGGTTTTTAGCCAGTTTTCTTATCCATTTCATTTTGTCTTAGTGCAGCACAGTCAGAATGGGAACTAGATTCTATTCCTACTGTCCCTGTGACATTGGATAATATGTTTAATTTCAGATGAAATTGTTTCAGGCAAAATCATATACTGTCTTATAAATACAAGAATTTGGGAGCTCGACATTTAAGAACACAATCAGGTGTGTTAAGATTCACAAAAAAGTTACAAAAGCTGACAGAGGAAGAAAGTATGGAAAAAGATTTGTAGGAGAAGTTCTTTGAGAGTAATTCTATTTACCTTAAAACCTCTGATGTGAATTTATCTGTACGACAGTAAACCAGAACCCCTTCTTTATGAATCTGGTCACAAGATGTCCTGTATGTATATCAGTAAAGCAAGTGTAGAGGGATTTTTGAAGGAAAAGTACATCAGGGATTTGAAGTGTTTATTTTTGTAATAATAATACCTATTATGGGGCCCTCAAAAGAAAATTATCACTTCAACATCCTACCCTGCAGGAGGTGAAGGTGAGGAAAACTCTTCTTTAGCTGTGGAGCTTGCAGATTCCATAGACAGTCTAAATCTGGTGTTTTTTTCCAAAATATGTCTTCTCAGTACATTTAGTTATTTATACCCTGGACTATTAAAAATGGAATGTACAGCATTCTGTTCTAGTTTGTTCTAAAGACCAAAGACCTTGAGTAGGACCAATTTGGTGTGAATTAATAGGTAGGTGCTGCTTGAGGAATCTTTTGGTTTAAAAACTTTTATTTTCCTTCATTCTGTCTTTCTTTCTTCCCTGTGCAGGACTAGAGTTAAAAAAAGAATTGGGGAAAGCAGTGGAGAATGAGTACCAATATTTATGGAACACTGTAACAAAACTGACTGTGAAATACAGTTTTGGAGATGCTTTCCCAATCCGACAGACCTCCCAACTATTTCTTGAACAGGAAAAGACATTACTTAGAGGTATTGAGAAGTCCACAAATTACAGAGTTAAAAGCACGATCTTAATTTCTATCATTAAAAGTTCTAGGAGTAGTGATCTGATTTTATCCTGATTACAAATCTAATCTATGCTTCAGAGATCCTCTCCTCTTTTCTTTCAACCCACTAGCAAAACTTGCAGCTGATGCCAAAATATGTGTGACAGGGCCTTATGGGTGAAATTATGACCCCACTGTAGACAGCAGAAGTGTTGTTGACTTCAATAGGAGCTAGCTATAGTTCCATGAGTGCTAGCCCCAATCTATTGTGTGTATTCTAAAACCCATTATGATTAGTGTACTGCAAGTAATAGTAAAAAGCATAATAATTACTCATAATTAAAATTATTTCTCTGGAGGGAGACTGTCACTGAAGAATGTCTTTGTATGTGTTGACACAGGGTTATGCAGGTATTGGGCATGGGAGCAGCAAATTAAGTGAAATATAGAATTGGTGCCCTAATGGTAGACTCCAGACTCCAGTCATAGCTGTATCTCACATTGCAGTCCTTGAAGGTTGTAGAAATGTGACTTGTCCATAAATGTCTTAAATCACACCATTATCGTTTTTAGTAGCCCATAATTGTGGAAGTGCATACATGGCTCAGAGATCATTTGTTTTCTTCCCTCACTTACAAGGTGTGTTCTGAATATCTGATAGGAGCAGGTAGAGATTTTGCCTGCTATCTGACCTTTCTTGAGAACCAGTTTTGTTATAACCTTCAAATGTTTGGTTTAGGCCTATTGAATTGTATAAATTTTTGGAAGAGATGGTAAGAAATTCAGTTAAGTCTGGAATATAATTTTACTTAAGTTTGTGAGTGTTCTTCAGCTAGTTTCAAAGAAATGAAGTGAGCAAAGTGGGCTCTAGTGGGCAAAAAATAGACAGTTTCTTTGTTATCTGTGAGAAATTAAGGCATCTTCTGGCACAGCATTTGTGTTGCCTATTGCTATATCTCCTTTGGAGACCTTGAAGACTGAAGTTCTAGTTAGAATTCAAATGCGGGAAGGATATGCAACATTACATCTTTAGTCATCTTTAGTTATCTAATGTAAGTGTAGCTGAAAGTGTATATTTGAGAAACTGTAGTATTCATGGAATCAGTGCAGGAACATAGATGCCTGTGGGATGGGATGCGTTGTAGCATTCAAAAAGTTAGCAGAGGTGTCTAAAATGGATTATGAGAATATCTATGCAGAGGCAATAATGATATCTGCTTCATTCTTCTGCCCATGCTTGAGAAGGAACAAGGAAAGGGGAACTAGTGAGCTGCTGCTTACTTTTAGCAAGTTTTACCTTATAGAATTTAATTTGTAATGCAACCTGACAGAATTTTCAAGTGAGATATACAGTTATATATGTTTTTAATTGAACAATATTGTTTTTTCACACTGTGAAGTCTATGAAGATGAAATTCCTAACATTGGAATAATCTCAGTGAAATCTGATCTTGTGGAAAAATATGCTGGAGATATCTTGAAAGATCTACCTGTTTTAGAAAGGTACGTATATGGGTTTTATACTAATGAATACGTATCATATAGGCTTGTTTTCAACTCCCCTGCACTTTACATCCGCATTATGCTCTATTTATACAGACATAGAAGTGTTTTTGCTATGACTGGTTAAAATTTCACATTTACATGTACTGCTGTAAAATCTAACAGAAATTTCAGAACAACAATAGATGAGGGTCAGTATATGCATATTTTCTCATGCTGTTATTTCTTTGCATTATAGTCTTTGATTCTTATGTTACATTCTGGAACTGTTTTTCTAAATGTGCAGTTTGTATTTGGAAGGCCTAGATTGCAAGGCTCAGATTGATTTCAGGAAAAGAAAAACGTTAAAAATACTGGAGAAAAGTAAGAAGAGATTAGTTGAGACTATCTTACCCTACTGTATTTGGAATAGAAATAAACTGTATGTTGGTTTTATGCCACAGTAAAATTGTGTTTTGATAAATGCCCAGTTTTTTGAATGTTTTGAATGTTTCAGTAGAGATGCTGGAAAACAGTTTCTGCTCTGTTGAATGTTTGTGTATTTCAGCAATGATCCTGCAGTTACTTCACTTATTAAATACAAGGAATTTGATGAGCTTCGTCACTGGCATTCTGGCAGACCTTTGACTGAGGAGTATGAGCGAGTACAGTGCAATGCAGATGGTAAGAAAAGCTAATGCAAAGCCTACATGTCTGTGTTGGCTAAAACAGTATTGTGGAGGTTCTCATGGTTTTAGAGAAGGACTTCTCATTTCAGAAAATATTTCAAACTGTATAAATACTTGCCAAACTAGAGCTACTGTAACAGTTGAAATATACTTAAAATGGTGGGCTGTGCGTTGTGTGTATGCGTTGTGTATTGTCTTAAATAGCTCTAGCAAGTATAATGGAGTGAGTGCCTGTGGTCAGGTGTTTGTGATGCATGCTTGTGAAATGCTTCACAGATTTATATAAGCAAACTGTACGAACATGTACCGTTTACTGTTTAAATACATAGCTTGGATAATGCTTGGTAAGCACATCCGTACATGTGCAAAATCTGCTCAGATGTTTGCATAATACATGGATAGCTGATCTTATCTTTTGAGAACAGAATTAAAAGAAGAAGTAAAATATGTTGTTGTGGTTTAACCCCAGCTGGCAACTAAGCACCATACAGCCACTCACTTACTCCCCTGAACCCTGTCAGGATGAGGGAAAGAATCAGAAGGTGAAAGTGAGAAAACTCATGGATTAAGATAAAGACAGTTTCCTAGGTAAAGTAAAAAGCTGTGCACGCAGACAAAGTAAAATGAAGGATTTGTTTGCTACTTCCCATTGGCAGGCAGGTGTTTAGAGCCATCTCTAAGTAAGCAAGGCTCCACCATGTGTAACAATTACTTGGGATGACAAATGCTATGGCTTCAAACATCATCCCCCTTCCTTCTTCCTCCCCCTATTTTTATTGCTGAGCATAACAATATATGGTATGGAATATCCCTTTGGTCAGTTGGGGTCAGCTGTCCCAGCTGTGTTCCCTCCCACCTTCTGTGTGCCCCCATCCTACTCACTGTTTGGGCAGTGTGAGACCCAGAAAAGAGCTTGACTCTGTGTAAGCCCTGCTCAACAGTAACTCAAACAGCTCTGTGTTATCAACACTTTTCATCACAAATCCAAAACAAAGCCCATACTAGCTATTATGAAGAAATTTAATTGTATTGCACTGAAATTGGCACAGAAGTTAACAGTTGTTTGTATCATTATTCTTGATGTAATGGATTATAGTTTCCTGTAAATTTTTTTTCAGTTTGAGATACTAAGAAAAACAAACCAGGGACTTAGTTTTGATCTTAGATTTGTATGTTTACATTAAATTATTTGGTACTATATGTACCAGGAAGTATGCAACACTTTTTCTTAAAGATGTTCCTGTCCCCTATCGCATCATATAGTGAATTAAACTGTGAAAAATCTATCAGGAGTTAAGAAGTCATGGATTACTGTTGGTATTTCTGGTGTTGCTTATGGTTTTCATTCAGTGACTTAGAATTTTTGTTTCCTGAGTGAGTCTTTGCACCACTTGATCTATGAAACCAGGGTTCCATGTTCTTGTCTCTCTGACTGGATCATTTTTTTCATTCTTCCATGTGCTGTGATTTCAGCGGGAAGTTGGAGAGCATAACATGCAGAATAGTGGCCAAAGCACCTTCCATAATGTAGGAGTTGAAGGTTTATGTCCACTGCAGCTGAAGAGAAGGCCCTCTCAATCTCTCCTGTGCCTTGCATGAATACTCTGAATGCTGGCACGTGTCATCTCATTCTTTCTTGTGAAAAACAGAAAGATCTTCTGAGATGGGTCTTTACCGTCATAAAATGACTCATTGTTTTGATTTTAGGGCAGAGAGAAATACCTAGGCTTGGGTGTGCAAGCATCCATGTACTAAGTTCGGTGTCTTCCTAACACTAGCATAAGGGTTCTTCCAGCAGCTTTATTTATTTATGTTCTGATGACAAAGTCTAGTTTTCATGGGAAAGGGATCTCTTACTGATCGTGTGAATTGCCTTTGGAAGACACTTTCCTGTTTTCATGACTGTGGGAGAAGCTTAGGCATTTTGCTCAGTTATAATTTCTTCCCAAGCATCTTTCTTGTTAAGTTTACCACTATTTTTAATGTATGCCCAAAGCAGATTGAATTTGAGACTGTTGCAGGTCTTTCAGATAATTCAAAATACTGTTGGATTTCAGTGAGTCAGCCAGCCTTTAGGCAAATGAGGAATTTTCAGGAAATTTGTCCATTTCCATTACCTGGAAATAGATCAGGCTGGAATTCTATCAGATTGTTTCTAATAAATTATATTTATTGCAGCCAAATCCAAAGATCCAAAAGAAAGACGACAAATACAAAAGTTACAGACTTTTCTTCATTTTTATGGAAGTACTTTGCAAAGTAGCACTTCAAAAGTTATTGTACCTCAAGAGGATGTGTCAAGGAATGCTAATGTTGCTGTCAAAAAGACACAAAAAAAGCATGTGAGTGTATACAAGTTGCTCTTTCAAAATTATTTTTTCTGCTATCCAGGAAAAGATTTCAACTATATGTGTTCCACAGCTGACATTTTATAGTATGAGTGCACTAGTAGTTCTCAGTTGAAGAAATTTCAATTTTCTTGGTACTTCATTTTTAATAAGCTACTTGGTAAAAGTGTTTTTGTTCCCGGTTATGAATACTAACGAGTGATTATATTTTAACAGACACAAGTAGATAAAGAAAATTAATGAATATGAACTCTGAAAAGGCCGATAGCTTGTGGCCAGTATTTTAATGTGGAGTGAAGGAAACTGGAGTTCATTAATTTAATTTTACTTTGAGAAACTATTGAGAAATACTAAATAAACCATTATTCAGTTATTTATTTCCCTGTGCTATTTGGAAACATTCTCTGTGAAAAATTCTGTAGATACTGCAATTAATTCTAGGTATGAGAATGTTGTCAGACATCATAGGGTATGTAATGTGTACTTGCATGTGTTTTATTTTATAGCAGACTTTACTTTTGATTACAGTTTACCTGTTAAAGTCTTTATATAAGGACTTGCTTCAAGTAAGAGTGAACTCTTAATTTTACATATTGATATGATCAGAATTACTACGACAAATGCATAAAATAGAAGCTTGAAATGTAACTTTCAGACATCTGCTATTTTATCTTTCCACGTTTGTGCCTTTTTATAGTACTTGTATAGCTTTATATTGACTTAAAATGAAGTTTATGGAACCTTTTTCAAGCAATACATATTGGGATTCAGAAATTATATCTCCTACAAAATGAAGTACTGTTTTCAACAGTTTCCAAAACACAATGCATCACACAGATGAATTGAAAACTATAATAAACTTGCTGTGATTGAGTTTATGGATAATTTTTTTTACACAGTGCTTGCATGCAGTGATGGTTTGTTATAAATGTCTTCCTTTTACTGGATAGAAAAGTAAAGCAGAAACAATTACAGAGGAAAACAACAGGCGACTAAAAGCTAAAGAAGAAAAGAAAGAACAGGAGCAATGGGAAGCCTTGCGTATAGCAACTGAAAAGGAAATAAAAGCAAACCTGATGGTTGGAGTAAATAAGTTGGACGAGTTTCTCAAGACTCTTAAAAATAAATCTGTGAAGTTCAGCGTAGAAATGACAGGACTGTCTGCCTGTTTAGAAGTGTGGAAGAAACACTGCAGAGAGCAAGGTATGATAACGAAATTTGTGTTCAGTATTCAGTGTCCACTACCTTGTACAAAGAAGTGAGTGACTTGGGATGTTCTCAGCTGAGATAAAGGTGTGTAAATACAGCCCTGTTTCAGGGGTATATTTAAACGTATTTTTAAGTATTATCAGGCTCTAGTCCCCTTCTTCAGTTTCCTTTGAGTGAGCCATAAACTATCCCATAAAATTAGATTGTAGGTGTTTTCCTGTTCTGCTTTATAAATGTTGCACACATAAAAATATTTTATTGTGTATATCTTTAATGATTATGTATCATGCGTACTAGAAGATACCTGTATTAGAGCGGATTCTTTAATTAGCTGAAGGAGTTATCTCACAGTCTGAATGATGACGATTTGCACAAAAATGACCTCCTGTTTCACCAGAATTAACTTGTTCATCCACATACTCTTAGTTAGGAGAGTCCAAACACACACTATTCTAAATGTCTTGAGGAGACTTGTAAACATTGGAGTGAAATATATTACTAATAAGACTCAGTAACAAAGGTGTGGGCCAGGAAGGTGAAATGGGGGAGTTCAGTTATTGTGCAGGTGTCAGAAGTACGACTCCCTTCTATTAGCTGAGCATGTTGGAGCAGATAAAATTATTTGGGTGCTCGCTCTTCAGTGGCAATCCTTGTAGAGGTCACAGGAGTGTGAGTTATCATCAGCTAGTTCTCTTTAAATAAAATTTGCTTTAAAATTGTTATGAATGTTATTGGACCCATCAGGTCTGTTCTGAAAACACTGAATATCAGAAGACTCCCAATGATACAATTTGCTCTCAAGTAACCGTAGGCTTTCTTTTTTTAAAGGTAACGAATCTAAAGATTTAAGCAAAGCTGTTCAGATCATGAGGAGGATTCATATCCTCCTTGAAAAATATCAAGATCTCTTGGAGAAACCACACCTACGAAAGCTGAGCGGATATCTAAGAATTCTTGGATTTGAGAATTTGGCATGCTCTCTGTCTGACCAGGTAACTTTATAGACTATAATGATTCTGCTGTAACTGGATCTGTAGCGTAATATCAACAATGTTTTCTTGGGCATTGAATAGTGTGTAGAAGATATATACTGAGCTTATTTTATTTTGTATTGTGCTGTAAGATTTGCAACTGTCTGTTCTTGCTTCAGATATTACTCTTCTTCATTTCCACAGATACATTTCGCTGCTTGATTTGAGGGCTAACTGGTACAATAGGCCACTTTCCCTTTAGTAAATAGTGAATTTTATATGGCTGCAAGGATACCCTTTGAAATATAGATCAAGATTAATTTCCTTTAGCTATGTCTGCCTGAAACCTGAGACAGCTCTGAGAGGTACCTGATGTTCAATTCATCACATCAGCTGAAATCTATGTGTTGAAAATAACTGTTGGCAGCTAACTGATGAGCTCTTGATCTCTAACAGGCCCAAAGGTGCTAATGATGCTTTAGAAAGAAAGTCTTTGAGACTGCAGAGGTACTTGAGAAGTGTGCTGTTTGTTGTTATGCTACTACTGACCACCTCTGAAGGAAATGGCTTCAGATACTGAGTTGTTTATCCTTGCTAGCACAGTTGAGACCCCCAGTAGGTACACTGAATTTGTCCCTGAAGTAATTTTATAAGGAATGACCTTTTGCTCTTCTGCATGTTAGCAACCTGCCAACTGGTGGATTTAATATTAGGAGTAGTCTGATACCTTTGTGTGTAGATGGGATATTATTTATGGCTCTCAGGCAGAAGAGGGAGGATATAGCTCACAGCCTGCACAATATGGAGTCAAGGGCAAAAAAAAAGGAACGTTACAATGAACTGTAAACCCAGTATCAATGACTTTAGTGTTCATTTTTCAGGCACAGTAGAATTTTGGAAGTTTGTTTCTGGAAAGTGTTTATTATCCTTCTTTGAGGATCAGGTGAGGGAGGAAGTGATTGTTTTCTAAGAAATTTTCTTTCCTTTTGAAGAATGGGAATTGTCTCTTTTTTTTCTATGTGAATTCAGCTCGTGTGAGAGGATTGTTTGCCCTGGGTTACATAGTTATTGTAAGGCTGTTTGGTGCCCCAAATAAAGTATATTACATTTCAGGAAGTAGAACTGTAGGATCTGAGGATCTCAAAAGGTCTGCTGTAAAGGATTGTGGTGATAGACAGGATATGTTGGCATTTTAGTGTCTTGGTCACAAGGGCTCCAGATCTGTCAGTGCATTTTGGACCTACTTTTGCTTTTGCAACTGTTTGTGATTATTACTTTTGCAAAGTTGGGGGAATTTCAGCAATAAATGAAATTTTCAGGAATAACTGAATTTTTCAGCAATAACTGAAAATATTTCTTTCAAGAAATTGAAGTTGTGAAATCTCCATCCTTGGGGGTAATAAAATTTTGGCTGAACACAGCCCTGAATGACCTTATCTAATTGAACCTGTTTTTAGCAGTGAGTTGTATTAATTGACATCCAGACATCCCTGACAACCTAAGTTATTATGTGATTTTCTGATCTTCTGGCTTATATAATGCTTTTCTATACATATTTCAGGAACAGATTTTTTTAACCAGCCGTGAACATTAAATCTGGTGTGCAGACATTTACCAAATTTGGAATAACACTTTCAGTCTTTATATTGAATTTCCTTTTGCAATTATAATTCATTGCACAAGGGATCAGAGCAGGCTGAAGAAGAGGCATAAATACAGGATGAGAAGGCTCTGACAGGCAGTAGCTTGAAGAGTCTGAGCTTTGCCTGCTAGCTCTTCTGACAACAGAGCTACCACCACCACTAGCTATGGGAGACATACTATATTTTGAACATAGTGTCATTTGAAAAGATACAGATGTAATTCTGACATAAGGTTTTATGGTGTAGATTTCTGCAAGGATTTATTTAAAAAATCACCTTCACTTTCATATGTTTTTCAAAGCTTGCAGAGTTCCACAGTCAAAAGGTGTCCTGTTTTCTTTATCTCTTAATAACTTTCAAACCAACTTGAATTTTCAATTGACGTTACAGACAAAAGAAAGTAATGATCAGAAGATAAACATCTATGCTGTTGAAGTGGGTCCAGCTCGCTTTCAGCTACAATACGTGGACTGTTACTTGCTCAGGGAAGAAAGAAATGATCCAGATCCCCGAGTGCAACATTTTATACCAGACACATGGCAGGTAAAGAGACACAAACTATTTTGAAAAAAGTTAATTATCTTTGATATTTTTTCCTATTTAAAAATATGCATTGTGATACTACTTGCTAAAAATAGCGGTGTTTAACAAATTTAATTTTTTAACGAGTTTATCTAATTCTGAAGATAATTTTGGACTGTATTCTCTGTTCTTTCTACATTGAGAACTTTTCTACAGAGAGCTTGGCCCAAGGAATTCAGCATAAGAAATGCCAAATCCATGGGATTTCACTGCTTATTATGATAAAGTAACGCCTCGTTTTGGTAATCTCTGACTGTTCATGCTCTGCTCATTTGTCCCTAAAGAGTTGTCCGTAGCATGAGTAGAGATTATATAGCTTTTCTGTTTAAAGCAGAGTAAATCTAGCTTAGATTTTTTTTGTTAATCACTGGACTGAGGAGGCCAGCTGAATTTGCTGCTTTGGCTCTTCATATCTGCAAAACAGTCGCTTGATAGAGAAAGTTAGTGTTACTACTGTTTCTGTTGCCCTTTCTGTTCCCCTTTCCCTGTCCTTTCATAGAGCTATTTAAGGTGAGAGAGCATGGAGGAAGACAGTAATAGAGAAGAAAACAGATTAATAAACACTGAATGGTAGAAGACAGATTTGAACATTATTGTTGTAACTATAGTAATGCAAGAGAAAAAAACTACCTTGTATAGAACTGTAAGTTTTTGTAACTAAATTATACATTGCTGAGCTAACTGGTTTTACTTTTTAATTTGAGAATGTCCAGGTCTGGACTCCGAATGTTCTGGTATCAGTATCTTAGACCAAATAATTGAAATAGATAAGTTTTATAATTTGTAGTTCCATTTCTTTCCAGTAACAGTTTAAGAGAAAATAATACAGTCATAAAATGACTGGGTTGACTCTTAACTTGCTGTAATCTAAAATCTATATAAAGTTTACCTGCAAAAACGAGAGCTGTTTTCACAAAAAGAGTTGATTTACTCAAGAAGAACTTTGTAACAAGACATTTTTGACATAAATCACCGCTTTTTTTCTTAGCGGGAACTTCTTGATGCTGTAGATAATAATGAGTCTGCAGTGATTGTTGCTCCCACTTCATCAGGAAAAACATATGCATCATACTACTGCATGGAAAAAGTTCTGAAAACAAGCAATGATGGAGTAGTTGTGTACGTTGCTCCTACAAAGGTAAGGCTGCATCCTACTACATATTTTGTTATGTACGACTATGATGTTTCTCCGTATGATTCTGAAACCATTTGGGGTAACTGGATACACAAATTTAGTTGAGATATATATATATATATTTTTAGTTAGCCTTGGATTCTTTACATTCTTTTTTATTTTTGCAATAAAATCTTCAATATATTTAAGCTTATGTATAGGTTTTGTCTAGTAATATCTGTGTAGCTAATTTAAGGTCAGAAACACTAGTATATACAAAAGTAGAAACACTAGTATATACAAAAGTGCTATAAGTAGCATGTTATGTATATGGTCAGAGTACCAACAGCCTACCAACGTGGTAGAAGTAACATTAGAACAGAACAATGACCAAGCAAGTTATCTTTTTCCAATTAGAGGCTTCAAGTGAAAATTTATAAAACTCTAGGTAGTGGGATATTTTTAAATGAGTCTTCTAGCATAATAGCTAAAAACTGACTTAAGTATTGAGGTACAAATATTTGATTTCTTCCAAAAATTACTGTAGTGTTCAGTAATATAAGTTTTGGAAATTTCATTACATGCACTGTAATCAATAACAATCTCTATGCATTTGTTTGTTGTTACGCTCAGGTTGGCCATCAAAATCATCTTTTAGTTTGGGTAACAGTGTGGGTGCAGAAATGTCTTTTATACCTATAGCTCCAGAACTTTGAGATCCTTAAAGTGCTTGTAGATGCAGTTGAATGTGATCTATTTTTAACTGCTCTGGAAGTAATTAAAGTAGAGATCTAATAATGTAGAAATCGCTCTACACCACACTGAATTTCTTTGAAAGGATGTGAGTATAATTGAAAAT
Source organism: Tapera naevia (assembly GCA_033556795.1). Taxonomy (NCBI): domain Eukaryota; kingdom Metazoa; phylum Chordata; class Aves; order Cuculiformes; family Neomorphidae; genus Tapera; species Tapera naevia. The sequence goes on along the minus strand of JAUMJJ010000172.1, from coordinate 5,089,229 downwards.
CAAGTACCATAACTTTATAAAGTTAACACTGTTGACAGTCTAGACTTAATAGTACATTACACAATACATTATAGTCTAGAACATTACTATCAGTTTCAAAATGGAATGCTTTTATATGTCTTGGAATAGCGTATGCCTCTAGACATACATTGTCTAGTTTTATTAATGACCTGCTTTATTTAAGGCCCTTGTAAACCAAGTGGCGGGAACCATATACAGTCGATTTACCAAGAAACTTCCAGATGGATTGGTAGTGTGTGGAGTATTCACACGAGATTATTGCTATGATGTCATGAATTCTCAGGTATGTGTTTATGGGTGTTTTAACACATAATAATAATAGTGACTTGTGTATTCCATCTGGCTTCTGAAATAGTTCTTCCCTTGTCCACTCTTTTATAGAAGGCCACTAAGTTGCTCTGTCTTGTAGTGGGGAGGCCAGAACTGGACACAGGACTCCACGCATGGTCTCATCAGCGCTGAATACAGGGGAAGGATCACTTGCCTTGATTTGCTGGCAGCACTCCTCCTAATGCAGCCATGAACCTTCTTTGCCACAAGGGCACGTTACTGCATCCTGTTCAACTTGATGTTTACTTGGACTCTCAGGTCCTTTTCTGCAGAGCTGCTTCCCAGCTGAATGGCCCCCAGCATACACTGGTGCAAGGGGTTGTTCCTCCCTGGGTGGTGGATTTTGCACATCTGTCTATTGAACTTCATCAAGTTCCTGTCAGTGCATTTCTCCAGCCCGTGTAGGACCCTCTCGATGGAAGAATGACCCTCTGGCATATCAGCCAGTCCTCACAGTTTGGTGTCATCACCAATCTGCTGATGGTACACTCTTACCCATCATCTAGGTCATTAATGAAGATGTTAAACAGGATCGGACACACTGTTGACCCCTGGGGTACACCACTAGTTACTGGCCTCCAGCTAGACTTTGTACCACAAAGTACCACTTTGCACCAACCTGTGCGCCAAACCTTCCCACTACTGTTCAGTCCACCTCACTATCTGCTCATTTAGCCCATACTTCAACAGCTTATTTTTGAGGATGTTATGGGAGAGATTGTCGAAAACCTTACTGAAGACTATCAACTACTTTCCCCTCATCTACCAAGCCAGTCATTTAATCGTAGAACTTGTTCAAGCATGACTTCCCCTTGCTGAATTCAGGCTGAATACTCCTGATGATTTTCTTGTTCTCCATGTGCTTGGAAATTATTTCCAGGATTAGTTGCTCTACCACCTTCCCAGGGATTGAGGTGAGGCTGACCAGCCTGTAGTTCCCTGGATATTCTTTCTTGCCCTTCTGGAAGATGGCAGTGACAAATCATTCATTCATTATTGTTTATCTTTAAATCAAATACATATATATTTTTAAATGCTTTTTAAGTATAGAAGCTACTTTTAGTGGATTACTCAGTTTACTTCAAAATAATGCTTTACCACCCTTTATTCTTAGATACTAGTGACTGTGCCTCAGTGTTTAGAAATCTTGATGCTCTCTCCTCGTTGCCAAAAATGGACCAAACGGATACAATATGTTATATTTGATGAGGTAGGCATCTTTTAGTAGTTACCAATTTGACAAACATATAAAAAATCTTGAGGCAAAATGCCAGTGACTCAGTTTTTCATTGCATACATTGTTTGGTTTTTTAACCAGTAATATCTTTCAGAAATATTTCAAACTTACTGGCTTTTTCCTGTTTGCTGATTGTGTTTATGTGTTCCAACGAAAGAACTTAGAGGTCTCTTGGTCCTCAAAAGGACATACAGTTCAGTCAAAACTAGCAGGAACTTCATTAATTTCTCTCAAGTCGGTCAACTGAAAAATGAAAAGCCATTGCTGTTGTCTCAGCAGTACAAATGGAGCATTCCAGACTGAGGTCATGCACATTTCATATCATACACTATTCATCAGTCTTTGCAGGGAAAAAGTCAATGATTAATCTTGATAAAATTAATATTCCTATTGTATTCTTTTTTTGTATGTAGAATTAACTGCTAATGATGACAGTGAGTATCTAGGGTACAAACAATGGATGTAGTATTGAAAGTTAGATTAATTTGCTATCCAGTGGAGTCTGGAGAGGGATTTACTAGACATTGATTTGGATCTCATGGTCATTTGCTACAATGCAAGAATTATTTAGTACTGATCTTGTGAAGTGTTTGATTTTTACAAAACACAGAACAACTCCTGTTATGGGTGCATTTTGATAAGGAATGCTTCTTCTCTTTTTTTTTTTTAAATCATTTTTTCAACAAAATATAGGTTCATTGTCTTGGTGGTGAAATTGGAGCAGAAGTTTGGGAGCATCTTCTGGTAACAATTCGGTGCCCATTTTTGGCACTCTCGGCTACTGTCAGTAACCCGGAACACCTAACTGAGTATGTGTGGAATTCTCTTGCTCACAAGAGCATATTTAAATTGGATATGAGCTCTTATAGATAGAGATGTCAATTACTATTGGGAAGCAACTGATTTGGAGTTATATTGTTTTATGTATTTTGCTACCCTTACTCCCCTGCGTGGCCCAAAACAATACTGTGAGTCTTAACCATGTAATGAGAATAGGCACTACTGCTACTTCAGACCCCATAATTGAGCTCTGCAGAGGAATTTAGGAAGCTTTTACATCTCTTAGACTTGCCAAAGTCTGATAAGCACCTTTGTCCATGATCAATCAGAGAAGACACCTGCACTGTATATATATAATGGTGCTATTTCACATTTATTATTTGCAGCATGTGATAAGCTGGAGAAAATTGCACTGAAGATGGTGAGAGGGAGACTGGAAATTTTATAGGAGAAATTGGGCAGATTGTAGTAATTCATATATTATAACTGTAGCAATTTTCTTAAAATAATTTTTACGACTCATTTTTATTTTATTCTTGCACTACAGGTGGCTACAATCTGTGAAAAGGTATTGGCAAAGTGCTGAGGGTACAATTAAAAGAAGTTCTACAACCTCTGAAAAGAATGTTGTGAGAAAATATAGAGCGACATCTAAAGTACAAGAACAAAAGAAATCATATCGTGTTAGACTAGGTGGGTATCAGAATATCTCAAAACTAAGAAATAATTTTTAGTGTTGTTTCTGCCAAAACTTTAATCATGGTGTGTGAATTTAAGTGTTTTTTGTATCACTTTTTCTTTTAAAGGAAAACAAATTTTACAAGATTAATAACTTGCTTTTCAAAACAACCGAGTGCATCATGACAATATTTTTGTCTCTTTGCAGTCTTGTATGGAGAAAGATACAATGATTTGGAAAAGTATGTATGTTCTTTAAAGGGCAGTGATTTTATCATTGAACATTGTCATCCATGTGCTGCATTAACAGTCAATCATGTAAGCATAATACTGGTGTCAATATTGTTTAGCAACTGTTACATTTAAGCAACATGGTTTTCATCAAAGGGATTCCTTTATTTTTCTTTTGTTTAAACTCCTTGCAGATTGAGAACTATGGTATTCCTTCAGATCTTTTGCTGTCTCCACGAGAGAGCATCCAGCTTTACGACATAATGTTGAAAGTCTGGCCAAAGTGGCCGAGAGCAAAGGTGTGTGTGTCCAGATGTGGGCAAAATACAACAAAATAAATAGATTACATAGTACTGCAGTGTTTTATACTAATGTTGTTTTCCAGGAGCTAGATCCTGAGGAGTTTGCCTCTTTCAAGAATAAAATAGTAATAAAAAAGGGAGATGTGAGGAAATATGAACAGGAACTGAAGAAAGAGCTAAGCAAATGGATTGAGCTTGGCCAAAGAAAGAAGGTAACAGTTGTTACAAGGTGTTTTTTAAGATTGTGTACAGCTGTAAATTAATAGCAATTATATGTAATAATATAATTATGGGAGTTTTTCCTCCCATAATTATTATTTATTAGGTTTAACTGCTGCTGTATTTTAAAAATAAGCACTAATATTTGTGTCATTTCCATAAGCATCCTGAAAAACTTCTCTGAGAATCAGACTTCTGATGCTGCTATGAGATTTCAGCTCCTGATTTCTTTAGGTACCTCCTGCAATTAGTAAGAATATCGTACCATTGCTCTGCTTTTTAGTCTACCTCTTTTTTACTGCTCATCTGAAACCTTCTGTGTACCCAGAGACAATAGGTATGTTTCCATGTAAAAGATATAAATCAAAGCAATGAAAAAAAGCTATTCCTATATCACAAAAAGGATTATGAGGAGCTGGTAAATCAACAACAAGAAAAAAAGGAATAATATCTGGGGAAAAAAACAAATTATCAAAATATGACACTTAACTCTGAAAATATATCATAATCAATATGTTAGTGATACTTTATTATTTGCACAGCAGTGATAGCCATGAATGCTACAACAGTTTACATTTCGAGCTCTTTCCAAAGCCAGGTGGTAACTTACAGACCTTTTAGTGTGTAAACTTTGTGTGGCTATTGCAGTTCTGAATGATTTAAAAACTTTGAGCTCATAGAAGTTGACATAGGAAAATGGAACCATCATATGTGTTACCCTCTGGCCAGAAGTTTCTGCCGTTAAAAGCTCCATGATAATACTACTTTCGTCAGGTGAATGAGCTTCTGGAGCACCTTAAGCCAAAACCTGTGGATTGCTCAGAAGAGGAAAAGTGGAAGCGTTTTGCAAGCTTTGTTGAGAAATTACATGAGATGGATAAGTTGCCGGCCATATTTTTTATGTAAGTATTTCTGTGCCGGGTATTATGTGTGTATTGCCTATATTCAGAAAAATGAGTTTTAGTGATATGGCTCGGCAAATACCATTTATATGGTATTTGTTACCTTTGCTTTAAAACATACTAAGGAAAGGTCTACAAGCTCTGTCAACCCATGCATCTTGATGGCACTAAAAGTTTAGCTGAAATAAAACCGGGACCATTTGACTACTTTGTGGAAAGGGTAGAATTCATGCATGATGTCTGAGAAAATGGCAAGAAAATAAATCACATTAAATATGGATATGTTTCTAATGATTAGATTCTAAGTATTGTCAGATGATAAGGCTCACTCAATGTTATTGTAACAGCATTACATATAAATAAAAACCTTATTAGTGTTCGCCTAACTGATGTAAATTCTATATATTATTTATTTCAAGATTTAACGTGGTTTCAGTAGAATGTGCAGCCAAGAATGTATTCTTCAATTTGCTGAAAAAACAGGAAAGTTTACAAGACCCTAATACTGAGAAGGAAGAAGAATGTTTAAGGGACCAACTAAGAAAAGTGAAAAAAATGCTAGCAAAATTCCCTCTGTAAGTATTATAACTATATATTATTAATAAGCTTATATATTATGACCAACTGTGACATAATAATTTATTTCTGGGGAATGTACCTTACAGCAGCACATTCATCGAGCTTGCAGTATTGTAGTCCCTGCTCCTCTTTGTACTCTAGCAACCCATCCAGTAGGAGCAGCTATATGGTTGTATCAATCTGCCGTACGCAGTGCATGTTCATGCAGCAGAAACAGTATCAGTGCTGCTGACATTGAGTAAGGTGCTGGCATTGCAACATGAGAATCAAAGAGAGAAACCTGAGTATATGAAATCGGTCAATTTGAAATAATTTGTTACTGAGATATCAAAATATCAGAATGGGGCTTTAACCAGACAGTAGCTTTTGTCATGCATCTCCTAAAAACAGCACAGTGTGTGATGCTGGTCCTGGGTCAGCCAGTGCTGGAGAATATTTACATAGTTTGGCCTCACCATGGCTGGTTACAGTGGTGGATCTCTGAAATACAGATTCACCTGACTGGTGAGATGTTCTATGAATATTTGTCAGCTTTTTGCTTGGAATGTACTGTATTTGTTTCCCCCTTAACCTTGAATTTTCTTGATTTTGTGGTCATGGAGTCTGGGTTTTTATAAAGTATTTAGCAATGAAACATGGCTATAGTTATCAGGATTATCAGGAACATAAAGGATCACGGATTTGCCTTCCTAATCATGACAATTTACAGTGAATTCTTTGGACCTGCTATCATGAAAGAATGAACTTAGCTGACTCAATGGTAGTGAGAACTTGAAAATCCAACATGAATTTAGACACATATATAGACACTGAAGTAGCTTGAAAATCTGCCTCTAAATAGTTTCTCTCCTCTCTTCTTCAAATCCTGTTCGAAATCCTTACAGTCCATGCCATTATTGACAGTAAATCCATGACATTTCTCTTTCATGTTTAATTCTTCTACTGCGCAATCATGTTAAGTTTACTAATTTGCTAAATGAGGTACTTACAGTTGCTGTCTTCGTCTTCCTTCATTTTTGTATATCACCATAATTCCTGATCTCTGCTTCACCCAGCGTTATTTGCTGGTTTGCAGACAAGTCGTTATAAAAGGAAGCTGTTATTATCAGAAAATTTACTTTAATAGATCTACCTACATGTTTGAATCTACAGTTTAAAAGCAAATGAGTCTGCATCTTTCAGTATCCAAGGAATATTTTAAAACTGAGACATGTATGTTAATTACAGAAACAGTATTTTGAATTGTATATTTTACACAGGGATACCAAAAAGTTGAGCTCCAGTAAAATGAACAATATGTTACTTCTTTTGACTGAAAAAGAGCAGTTAGAAAGAAGTCTTAAAAAGCTAACTGCTATCCCTTCTGAGTGTACTTACGCTGATCCTAAAGCAGTGGATAAAGATGTAAGTAATTCACTGGTAATTAAAACGTGGGTTTAGTTTTGTATGTCTAAAATGCATGAATTTATGCATAAATACATAATACACATATGTGTAATGCATTTGTATTTATTGACTTAATGAAACGTCGTGAATATTTCCATTTAAATTTAATTCCAGATATACATCTTTGATAACTTCCTTTTTAAGGTGTATATACAACTTTCGTTCTGCCAATAAAAAGGTGTTGACTTGCACTTGTGATAGGAGTCCTGAGATGTATATTACTATTAATTAATTTCCATGAACTATCAGCAATGCAATTCTGTTACTTGTTGATCAGATCTGACTCCTGTTTTTCTGAGTTAGCAGCATAGGCTATATGGCACCTTTGCACGCTTATCAAAATGTTTTTAAGCCCTTCATATCTTGCAAAATACTAAATACTACTACTAATTAATAAATAAAAAATAAGAACAATAATTTTTAGGCTCTAAAAGATTCAGTCCTCAAAAAGCAAAATTTTCAACACTATTCAGTGTGCTTATGTCCACTGAGGAAGGAAAAATGAGAAAATTGCTGAAAATCTGCAGATGTCTATAAGAAATATTAATGTATATATATACAAATTATTAAGCAATAATTTATGAAAGAAATTTATATGACGTTTCCAGCAGTAGTGAGTGACTGTAAGCTTGCCATGTCTGGTTGTATCTGGCTACATGGTGTGACAATTGGGACTGTTGTAATGAAAAGGTGGAAAAAACAAATAGTACATAGAAATGTACTGAAGAGCCTGGATTTGGCATCATAATGAAGCTATTGATGGTACACACCCCATTATATACTTTGGGCTTCAGATTCACTGAAGATCATAACCAGCTGTATTTCTCTGTAGTGCTTCGAATTTTATCAGATAAGATTTTTTCATTAGACACCTGGTTGTGGTTAATACTTAAAATTTCGTTTCATTTGTAGACTTTGGGGAAGATTTTCCATCGGCTTAGATTTGAAAGAAGAGGTTATCTGCAGCAAATGATGGCACAGAGGGGCATTGGGTATCATCATGTATCTATGGCTGCCAAAGAAAGACAAGTAGTGGAGATGCTTTTCAGGCTGGGATATATCAAGGTTGGTAAACTGGGATCAGTTCTTTTTTTTTTTTCGATCTTAGTTTTAAATAAGAAATATAGTGTACCTTTCACCAGTGATAAAATAGATTGTGTTAACTTTGTCATGCTCATTTAAAAAATGTTGACTTGAGTGTTTCCAAACAAATAAAATAAGTGAACTGATAGCTACAGAACTTTATTTCTAACCAGGAATTCCTATCCTTCAGATTAGCATAACACAGAATCATAGAATGATTCAAGTTGGAAAAGACCCTTAAGATCATTGAATCCAGCCGTAAACCTAACACTGCCCAGACCACCACTAAGCCTAAGCAAAACCACCACTAAAACCCTGAGTACCACATCTACCTGTCTTTTAAACACCTCCAGGGATGGTGACTCAGCCAGTTCCCTGGACAGCTGTGCCAGTGACTGACAGGCCTTTTGGTGAAGAAATTTTTCCTAATATCCAATCTAAACCTCCTGTGGTGCAACTTGAGGCTGTTTCCTCTTGTCCTATTGCTTGTTACTTGGTAGAAGACACCAACACCCACCTTGCTACAACTTCCTTTCAAGTAATTGTAGAGAGCAGTAATGCCTACCCTGAGCTTCCTTTTCTCTAGACGAAATAGACCCTGTGCCTCCGCCATTCCTTACAGGACTTATTCTCTAGAAACATCACCAGCTTCATTGCTTTTCTCTGGACACACTCCAGCACCCCCATGTCCTTCTTGTACTGAGGGGTCCAAAGCTGAACACAGTGTTCGAAGTGCAGCCTCACCAGTGCCAAGTATGGGGCAACAATCACTTACCCAGTCCTACTGGCCACACTGTTTCTGATACAAGCCAGGATGCCATTGGCCTTCTTGGCCACCTGCGCACACTGATGGCTCATGGTCTGCCAGCTGTCAAACAGCACCCCCAGGTCATTTTCCACCGGGCAGCTTTCCCATCACTCTTCCCAGGCCTGTAGCACTGCGTGGGGTTGTTGTGGCCCAAGCGTAGGACCCGACAGTTAGACTTGTTGAACCCCATACAATTGGTCTCAGCCCATCGATCCAGCCTGTCCAGATCCCTCTGTAGAGCCTTCCTTCCCTCAAGTAGATCAACACTCCTGTACAACTTGGTGTCATCTGCAAACTTACTGAGGGTGCACTTGATCCCCTCATCCATATTAAACAGATATGGCCCCAGCACTGACCCCTGGGGAATGACATCTACAGGCTTCCTCTCATCTGCTAAGTGGGTCACCTGCTCATAGAAGGAGATCAGGTTAGTCAAGCAGGACCTACCTTTTATAAGCCCATGCTGACTGTGCCTGATCACCTGGTTGTTCTGTACATGCTTTGTCATGATGCTCAGGATGATCTGTTCTGTAACCTCCCCCAGCACTAGGGGCAGGCTGACATGCCACTAGTTCCTGGGATACTCCTTCCAGCCCTTTCGGTAGATGGGCATCACATTTGCTAACCTCCAGTCAACTGGAATCTCCTTGGTTAGCCAGGACTGCTTATAAATTATGGAAAGGGGCTTGGTAAGCACTTCTGCCAGCTCTCTCAGTACCGTTGCATGGATTCCATCCAGCCCCATAGGCTTGTGGTCTAGGTGGAGGAGCAGGTCACTAACCATTTCCTCTTGGATTATGGGGGCTTCATTCTGCTCCTCATCCATGTCATCCAGCATAGGCAGCCAGTACCCATAGAATAATTGGTCTGAGGTGAAGAAGGCATTAAGTACCTCAGCCTTTTCCTCATCCTTTGTCACTGTGTTTGCCCCCACATCGCATTAAGGGTGAAAATTCTCCTTAGCCCTCCTTTTGATGCTAATGTATTTACAGAAACATTTAAAATTGTCTTTACCACAGCATCCCACTGAATGTGTTTTCATTAAGTGAACTCTATACAATTATGACATTTTGTGCTGTCCTCATGGAATGTTTCAATTTGTGCTCAATTTCAATATATTTCAATTTGAGATCCATAAAAGATGTGGTATAAACTTTCTGAATACAAAAGTTTAATATGCATATGTTATAGCTATATGAATTACACTGAAGAGTGTTCATGTATGTTCATAGCTCTGTTAAATTCATCTGATTAAAGTTCAGCTATATAAAAAAGGATAGTCAAATTCCGGTTGATTTAAGTTGATATTACAGGGTTTTTTTTAAAATTGGATATTACCATTTCTAATAGATACACTCATGTTTGATATTTTATAGGTAGTCACAGCTACTTCAACACTTGCACTAGGAATTGACATGCCATGTAAATCTGTTGTCTTCCCTGAAGATTCTGTTTTTTTAGATGCCCTAAATTACAGACAGGTATGGAAATAGAACACTTACTTTTTATTACAAGAACAGCACATGTTAATCACACACAAATTCAGAAAAATGTCTTGTCTTTTCGTATACTCTGCGTTTGTTCTGAGTTTTAGCTGTTCACTTTGGTACCAGTAATAGTTTTAGTTAAAATGATTTTATTAATTTTTCAGACCTCCCAGCTGACAAATAATGTATTACAATTAAATGAGTATTACAATTGCTTAGTGAATTAAAGGCATACATTCATCTTTCAGTTATGAGAACCGAAAAGACAAAAAATATTTTATTCTAGCCAGGGTTTTAAAAAAGTGTGAAAAATATACTAAGAACATGCAGTTGGGATGTAACGAGGAAACGAAAGATTGCTGTCTGGTATAATAGGGACATTGGGTTCCTTCCATCTCAGAAGTGGCACACCACACAATGCAACACAGCACAGTGTAGATGAGGTTGCAAATGCAATAAAGCAGAATGTCTCATAACACAATTTACTAGGTGGGCTGAGAAACTGTAACCGCTTCATCAGTTTCTGTTTCATACTCTTTTGCTACTTTTCAAACCTGTGCTTTTATGAAGCACTGCCAGTTTGCCTCTCGTTCAGAAGGCTGGCAAGTGGCTCTCAGATTCAGAGCGTGAGTGGATTTGTGCTGTAGCTGGACCTACATGCACCTCCCTTCTGCTGCATTTAAATGGTAAGACTGCAACTTTGTCCCATCATCTGGTACAAGGGGCAAGTCCCCACAATGGGCCTGACCAAGAACAGGTGACCCAAGAAACTGAATACATCCTTACGCAGCTTCGCTCTGCTCCTTATTCATATTCTCTGCTCTTTATTCATACTGAGACTACCTCTGCCCCAAATCTACCCTGAAATTATTCAGAGTTAAATGTAACTGAAAAAAAAGCTGGTGTATAAGTATAAATTAATTTAAAACTTACCATGAAGTTAAACGGTATAGGTGTTAAAAAAGATATGTGAGAGAGCACAACTATCCTGGCCAGTGTTTCAGATTTTATCAAATTTGGAAGTTTGTATTTCAAAAAAGTAAATAAACCTGCCACATTTGTAAACCAGCAACATTTGAGGTATAAAATATTTTGCAAACATTATTTTAATATTCTGCATAAATGATTTCTTGATGGTATAGATGCTACCGGTATTTATATACTTAAGTATATTTTATTTTAAAATTAATATTTTTATTATTTTAAATTTTATTCTTAGATGTCAGGACGTGCTGGAAGACGGGGACGCGATATGATTGGAAATGTATTCTTCTACGATATCCCACTGCCCAAAGTTGAAAGACTTATCAAATCCAGCATACCTCAGTTGAAAGGCCAGTTTCCTCTGACTGTTTCTTTAATATTGAGACTCATGCTGTTGGTTGCAAAGGCTGATGACAGAGCAGATGCCAAAGCAAAGGTGTCTTTTTTTCTTAATAGCAATTTAATTAAGTTATACTGCATTTATTCTTCCTGATGATAATATTTATTGCAAAGAAGGCTATTAGCAGGAAAGTATTTTTACTGACTCTTGTTCTATGCAAGATTTGCATTGATGTGGAGAATGAGAAAGTCTTCCAATGTTTAAGATTTTGGTTTTGTTTGAGGAAAAACTGTGAATAAACATTTCCATAGGGAAGAGGGGAGCTATGAAATGCTGTCTCAATTGAAACACATAGAATTTTCTCATTATTACTGACTTGTTTAAATCTGCATACTAATTCTCTGGAATAAAAGAATTTTAATTCTTGCCATTTAATGCAATGATTTCAGTAAATAACCCATGAGAATGATTGAAAATTGGTCAGAGATCTCCTCTGTAATTAAGGAACTCTTACCTCCAGATGATGGTTTTAACGTTCACTTCAGTACATAGACATTAATTTTCAAAAACTCGCTGTATGAATTCAGACATAGGTCTTGTTAAAATACCAAACTAAATTGCTACATTTCTGTGTTAAATGTTAAAATATTAAATAGTATTAAAGTGTAAGCAGTGATTTCCAAACTTCCTTGGTTTAGTTTAATTATATTTAAGTCCCTGTCTTTTATATCTCTATATGAAGTTCATTTAATTAACTTTAAAAACCTCAGTATAAATTTAGAAAATGCACACACATCTGACAGGCAGAGGATGGACTTTTTCACAGCATTTCCAGGAGTCAGGCATTCAATTTAAATAAAAATACAACATAACTTCCACTCAGCATTTTTACCCTGAAAACCAATTGCTGTGACAAAGCATAAAAGCTGGATATTTAATTTTTTTTGCTTCTTACAATATCAGTGTTCCCTTGGATTTATAATTTCTTTTTTTTTTTTCCTGTTTTTATTTTTTTTTTGGCCAGGCATTGTCAGTATTGAAGCATTCACTGATGTCATTCAGAAAAGAAAGATACGCTGAAATATTAAAAATTTATTTTATATTTTCCGTGCAATTCCTTATCAAAGAGGTAGGTTTTAACTTGTTCTCTTAAAGCTTAGTTCTTCTTAAACATACAGATTCTCATTTGGTTGTGTTAGTATGCTTTCATTTAAAGAATCATATATTTTATATTTCACAGCAACAGGCTATTTCTGTTAGAAATAAATGTAAGGAAACAAAAAATTAGAGAGCTTTAATTTTCGGGTTACTTCTGAGCTACTTATGGAATAAATTCAATAGGGAAGATTTTATGGTATGGTCTATATGATTACAAATTGATTAGGAAAGTGAGAGTTATGCATTTATATTGTATATGAAGATCCACGTATGTGAAATTATAGGGTTTAACATATACTAAGGATGATGCGATTTTCAAAATGCTAAGAGAAATTATCTCTCTAATAAAAATTTAGGAAGTAGATCTTAGAAAAAAATTGAAAATTATTGTTGCAATTTTTTATTTTGGAAAATTTTTATGCATCACTCCAATTTGCAGCCCAGAACTGTAGGCAGGAAGAGGCAACAATAATGTGACTACATTAACAAATCATCTGTGCCAAGGTTTCCTGGTTCTGCTCCCAATAGGAGCCCTAAATAACACTTTCTCCTCCTCTGCTGGGTCTCCCTTTTATGTGAGACCAGGAGCTTGATTCTTCCATTGCAGAGGAGAATCTAGTCAGTGTACAAAAGAGATCAGTAACAATTTCAAAAAGCTGCAGTTAGGATAAGAAGATGAAACCTAGCCCACATACCTACTATCCTGTCTCCAATAATTTTCCCAGGGAACCGTATGGAAAAAAAAAGGGGGGAAGGGGCAATGATATAATGATGATTCTCTGGACCCTCCCTACTTTCTTACAGAGTGATGCAGAGTGATGTCTGATAGGAAAGGTATCCTGGAATTGATAGCTTTTGATAGAATTTTCTTCCATGCGTTTGTCCTGTTGCTTTTTGAAACTATGTAAGCTTCTAGCACCCAAACGTCTTGCAGCAACATATTTGAGAGATCACTGCTTACTGTGATTTTATTCCATCAAACATTTGGATCAGTAGGCTTTTTTTAAGAAAAGTTGCATCAACTCTTAGTTGGGTGACTGTATGTGGTTTTCATTTGCAACATGATCTGAATCAGCACTGAAACTATAACGTCTAGATCTGCACAAGGAGGTTAAGATCTCCCATGGAAATACTCAGATATTAGTGACTTGTTTTTCAGAAAGGGCAAATTTTTGCCTTTCAGTGGAAACTGAATGGTTTCGATAGGTACCTATGCATTAGGCTGAATGATTGTTCTTCTGAATGCCACTATTTTATATTTTTATATCCAAGTTCATCTTTCACAATTAAGTTTTTTTGCTTTTAAATTAAATAGTGCTACTTGGATCAAGAAGGTAACCCCACAGGATTTGCTGGACTTGTGACACACTTGCACTATTATGAACCGTCAAATTTTGTTTTAGTGACCTTTCTTGTGAAAGGTTTATTCCACAAATTGTGCCAGCCAATTAAAGGTAAATAATACTCCATGCATCTTAATTACCATCTGTGGCAGACTCTGTATCCTCAATGGTTCTGAAATTTTATGGGTGTGTTCTTGCTTCTGCCATCTTTTACTTGCTTAGCCTTCATCCTCATACCCTTGGCCTCTGCATATGCTTATATTTACCTCTGAGAAAGCCAAGGCACACATATGGCAATGCGTCTATCGTGAATCTAAATTTAATGTTTGTGAAATGTTCTGATGTTCTACAAAGGTAGCTGGGAAGGAAACTCCTGAATAGGAGTTATATATTTTAAATAAAAAAAAAAAAAACAAACTTTTTTTTACACTTTCATATTTAACTCAAGTGCTTTCTGTTTTGACATAGGTTCAACGGTTTTTTCAGAAAGTGTCCTGGAAAAGCTAGTGCTCATTCTAGCAAACCTGTTTGGGAGAAAGTATCTTCCAGCCTGCTCAATGAAATATAAACGCAAGTTTTGCCAGTCAAAGGTAGAGAAAGCACTGGTCTGCTCTTTAACTCATGTTGTGTACCACTTCCTTATGGTTATTGATGTACAGTAGTCTGATGGGCGAGCCAGCAGATATCTACCCACCTAGTTGCTCTCTTACTCCTTCATCTCGACAGGATGAGGGAGAAAACAGAATGGAAATGCTCATGGGTCAAGACAGGGAGATTGCTTATTGGTTATAATCATGGGCAAACCAGGATCACCTAGTGAAAAAATAATTCACTTTGTTGCCAACTAAAATAGATTTTGGTAGTGAGAAACAAACAAACAAATATTTCAACACTACTTTCCCCCCTCACCTTCCCCAGGCTCAGTTTTACTCCTTCTTTCCCAACTCCTTTACCTCCTTCCCATCCCAAGAGGTGAAGGGCTGATGAGAAATGAGTTGTCTTGGTCGATTGTTAACAGCTACCTGTGCCACTCCTTCCTCCTCATGTCACCCCTGTTCCAGTGTGAGTGCTGTCCGTGGGCTGCAGTCCTGCAGTCCTTTAGGATACACCTGATCCAGTGTGGGCTCTCCTGCAGTTCTTTCAGGAAAACATCCAGTTGCTCTGGTGTGGGGTCCTTCACAGGCTGCAGCGTGGATGCAGCTCTGTCATGGCCATCTCCACTAAGAGGTCTACAGGGAAGCCTCTTCTCCACTGTGGTCTCCTCTGCAGGCTGCAGGGGAATCTCCACTTTATCACAGTATCACAGTATCACAGTATCAGAAGGTTGGAAAGGACCTCTGAGATCATCAAGTCCAACCTATAACCTAACACTAACACCAACCATCATCTAGACTATGGCACTCTGCCTCATCCAGTCTCCCTTTAAACACCTCCAGGGTAGGTGACTCCACCACCTCCCTGGGCAGCCCATTCCAATGGCCAATCACCCTTTCAGTGAAGAATTTTTTCCTCACATCAAGTCTAAACTTTCCCTGACGAAGCTTAAGTCCATGCCCTCTGGTTCTGCCACTGGTCACCCGAGAGAAGAGACCAACCCCTGCCTGACTACAACCTCCTTTTAGGTAGTTGTAGAGAGCAATGAGGTCTCCCCTGAGCCTCCTCTTCTCCAGGCTAAACAGCCCCAATTCCCTCAGTCGCTCCTCATAGGGCTTGTGCTCCAGCCCCCTCACCATCTTCGTTGCCCTCCTCTGAACACATTCCAGTATCCTAACATCTTTCCCATACTGAGGGGCCCAGAACTGGACACAATATTCAAGGTGAGGCCTGACCAGTGCCGAGTACAGGGGGACAATAACTTCTCTGGTCCTGCTTACTACACTATTCCTGATGCAGGCCAGGATTCCATTGGCCTTCTTGGCCACCTGGGCACACTGCTGGCTCATGTTGAGCTTCCTGTCCACCAGCACTCCCAGGTCCTTTTCTACCTGACTACTCTCTAGCCACTCTGTCCCCAGTCTGTAGCTCTGCATGGGATTGTTGTGTCCAAAATGAAGTACCCGACATTTGGACTTATTAAACATCATCCCATTAGAATCGGCCCAGCTCTCCAATCTGTCCAGGTCCCTCTGTAGGGCCATCCTACCCTCTAGCAGATCAACTCTTCCTCCCAGCTTGGTATCATCTGCAAATTTGCTGATGATGGACTCAATCCCCTCATCCAAATCGTCAATAAAGATATTAAACAGGACGGGACCCAATACCGATCCCTGGGGGACACCACTGGTGACCGGCCGCCAACTGGATGAAACACCATTTACCATCACTCTTTGGGCTCGGCCATCCAGCCAATTCCTAACCCAGCACAAAGTGCTCCCATCTAGTCCACGAGCTGCCAGCTTCCCTAGGAGTCTACTGTGGGGGACCGTGTCAAAGGCCTTACTGAAATCCAAGTATACCACATCCACAGCCTTCCTCTCATCCACCAGGCGAGTCACATGATCGTAAAAGGAGATCAGGTTGGTCAGGCAGGACCTACCCCTCCTAAATCCATGCTGGCTGGGCCTGATTTCTTGACCGTTCTGCAGGTGGTGCATGATTTCACCCAGGATTATCTTCTCCATGATTTTACCTGGGACCAAGGTCAGGCTGACAGGTCTGTAATTACCTGGATCATCCTTACGGCCCTTCTTGTGGATGGGCGTCACTTTGGCCAACTTCCAGTCTTCCGGGACCTCTCCAGAGAGCCAGGACCGCTGAAAGATGATGGAGAGCGGCTTAGCAAGCTCATCCGCCAGCTCTCTCAGCACCCTAGGATGGATCCCATCCGGCCCCATAGACTTATGAGGGTCCAAGCGGCTCAGCAGGTCTCTAACCTCCTCCTCATGGATTGCAGGAGGGCCATATTTCACCCTGCCCCCATCAACCACTTCAGAGGGCCAACTGTCAAGCGAGCTCACATCCTTGTTGTTAAAAACTGAAGCAAAGAAGGCATTAAGTACCTCAGCCTTCTCTGCATCTCTGGTTACTATATTTCCCTCCACATCCAACAAGGAGTGGAGGTCGCTGCCGCCCTTCTTTCTGCCATTGATATATTTATAAAAACTCTTCTTATTGTCCTTAACAGAAGTGGCCAATTTGAGCTCCAGCTGGGCTTTTGCTTCCCTGATTTTTCTCCTACACGACTTAACAACATCCTTGAACATGACCTGACATACATCCCCTTCCTTCCAACGATGATACATCCTCTTTTTCTTACTTAGTTCCTTCAGAAGTTCCCTACTCATCCAGGGCGGTCGTCTGCCCCTACGACTCTTCTTACAACACACAGGGACAGCCCGCTCCTGCGCCTGCAAAACTTCATTCTTGAAGTATATCCAAGCTTCCTGGACCCCCTTGCCACTAAGAGCTATTTCCCAGGGTACTTTCCTGACCAGTTCCTTAAATAATCCAAAATCTGCCCGCCGGAAGTCCAGCATTGATGTTCTGTTCCTGGCTTTTCCTATTACATTGTTCAGAGAGAACTCAATTATTTCATGATCACTAGACCCTAGACATCCTCCGACAACATCACTCACCAACCCATCTTTGTTTGTAAACAGCAAGTCAAGTAGAGCCTCACCCCTGGTGGGCTCACTCACCAGCTGTGACAAAAAGCAGTCCTCAATACACTCTAAAAACCTCCTGGACTGCCTCCTCTCAGCAGTATTAAGTTTCCAGCAGATATCTGGAAGGTTAAAGTCTCCTAAAAGAATAAGGGCAACCGATCTAGAGGCAGCCTCCAGCTGTTTAAACAACAGAAGATCCAAATCCTCCTCCTGGTCAGGCGGTCTGTAGCACACTCCAACCAGGAGGTCAGACTTGACTGCCCCTCTGACTCTTACCCATAGGCACTCAACCTGGTCATCACCGATCTCAACTTCAACAGTATCCAGGGTTTCCCTAGCGTAGAGGGCCACCCCTCCACCCCTCTTCTCACGCCTGTCTCTCCTGAAGAGCCTGTAGCCTTCCATGGCAGCACTCCAGTTATGACAGTCGTTCCACCACGTTTCCGTGATGGCAACTATATCATAGCTCTCCCGCTGGACCAGGACTTCTAGCTCCTCCTGCTCGTTTCCCATACTGCGTGCATTTGTGTACATGCACTTCAGTTGGGTTACTGACAACCCCTTTTGGGATGGCTCATCCTCCACGGGGACATCTTTGGTGAGCCTAGTAACTCCCCCCTCCCCCGTCATGCCTAGTTTAAAGCCCTCTCAACAAGCCCTGCCAGCTCCTGAGCTAGAATTCTCCTACCCTTCGGAGTTAGACGAGACCCATCGGGGTCAAACAGGCCAGGTGCCATAAAGGTTTCCCCATGATCAAAGAATCCAAAATTCCTCTGCCGGCACCAGCCCCTAAGCCATCTATTAACTGCATATATTCTCTTATTCCTGTCTGTATCCATCCCTGCCACCGGGGGAACTGAACAGAACACCACCTGTGCTCCTGCCTTATCTATCGACCATCCCAGCTCCTGGAGTTCCTTTTTAACCACCCTTGACCCTCTTTTCGCTAGCTCATCACCGCCAGCCTGGATCACCAGAAGCGGGTAATAATCGGAGGGTTTAATTAGGTCCGGGAGTCTCTTGGTGATGTCGTGTACCCGGGCTTGGGGAAGGCAGCAGACTTCCCGATGAGTTGGGTCCATCCTACAAATAGGGCCCTCCGTCCCTTTCAGAAGGGAGTCTCCCACCACAATGACCCTCCTTTTCTTTTTCTTACTTGAGGCCCTGACCCGTCCGATGGGCAATGTGAGGTCAGCCTCTTCAGGTGAGCTCTCTGTCAGACTATCCTCTACCTGAGCATCAAATTCCAACTACCCAAACCTGTTTTGTAGGGGCAGCTGGAAAGGTGGCATTTGAAAGGGAGGTCTATAGCCCCCACGAGAGCAGACCTGCTCCCAGTCCTCCTCACCAGTCAGGTCACTCTCCTTACCCTGTTGATGAGGAATATGGCATTCCTCAGCCTCCTGGGGAGGATTACTGGGAGGAGAGAGGGTTCTACTCCACCAGTCAATCTCCCTTTCACTTTCGCGAATACTTCTCAGCCTCTCCACCTGATCCTTGAGATCTGCAACCATAAGGAGCAGATCCTGAATCTGTTCACATCTCAGACAAGCATTTTTTGTATTTTTGTTATGGTCCTCTGGAGCCACAAGTAGGCTCAGACACTCCCTGCAGTCTCGAGTCTGGGTAGCTGTGTCTCGTAACACTGCTTCCGTTTGGATGCCTACACTCCTGGTGGCAGAGGCCTTACCACGCCTGGTCACCATTGCAGCAGGGGAGTGGGAAGCCAACCACTTGTCAAGAGAGTGCCTGCTTGCCCTGCCTGCGCGAACTGCCTATGCTGTGACCCTGTCCTGTGACCCTGTTTGCCCGCTCCTGGTCGCCGCGCTCTGGTCACTGGCGCTCCCAGGGCAATGCTTAAATACCCCGCGGCTTCTCCCGGGACCGCCCCCCTACCACGCGGTCGGCCCACGTGACAGGTGCCGCTTCTGAAGTTCAGAGAGAGTCGCCCTGCCGGGGTGGAACATCATGTGGAACATCTCCTCCCACTCCTTCTCTAATCTTGGTGTTAGCACTGCAGCTTCTCACTCTGCCTGTGTGACATTTTTGCTCTTTCTTACATAAGACTCAGCATTGTCATGTGGTGGTGCCATTAGAGCTGGCTGTGTCTGTCATGGGGAGCCCTTGGCCTCTTCTCACAGCAGCCAGCCCGGAACTGCCGGTCCTCCCTGACACCTCCACCCCCCACCAACACGTTGCCACCTACAGGCAATACAAGTAGCTAGAATAATGAAAAAAGTCTTTACTGGATTAAAGTAAAGAAGCCTTGATTTAACCAGAGAAGCAGCAGCTGGCTGTCAGGTTAAATGAAAAGTATCAGATTATTCAAGTGTGTTTAGTGATGACAGATGATTATACAGTTACTTTCAGGATATTGCAAAAGGTAAAACTATAAATGACACAGCATTTCCTGATACAACACAACTCAAGTATGTCTTCCCCAAAGGCAATTTACTTTCTTCTCTTCCCTCTGCTAGAATTCTATCTCAGTCTTGAGGGGCTGTAGCTTTTGGTGATCCAGGAGGGCACCAGCACTCCCTGTGGTACATGACACTGCAGGCAAAATTAGTAGGAGGAGCATTAGCATTAGTGGTGCACAAAGTTAACCCATCATGGGTACAGGCAGAAAGTGAAACATTTATGATGTATTCCTATTGGCTCTTCTATGAAAAACCTTAAAAGTTTGGAGGACATAGGTATGGCTTGGACAACAAAGGAAGCTTCTTCCAGATGAAGATGCTTATGTGGCCAGTTCCCTGCAAGTATTCCAAGAAGAAAAATGTTATTCATTTCTGAAAAGTCATGTAGGAGGAATTATGGGACTGCTGTGGCTAATGGCAGCGAAGTATCAGTTTGTCATGTTGATAGGGAACAATATGCAAAACAAGATCAGGGAAAGGCAGCTTTTCAAAAGTCCCTTTTTAGCTTGCTGAAGCATCTTCGATAGAGCTGTTTGCCAAGTAGTC
The DNA here is from genome assembly GCA_033556795.1 of Tapera naevia. Taxonomy (NCBI): domain Eukaryota; kingdom Metazoa; phylum Chordata; class Aves; order Cuculiformes; family Neomorphidae; genus Tapera; species Tapera naevia. The sequence continues at coordinate 5,068,730 of JAUMJJ010000172.1, read as the reverse complement.
TGTGAGTAAAAATCTAGGAATCTTATACTTACTGTTTAGCTTCCACGCCTTTTTATGCATGAAATTTATATTCATCTTTAAGATCCATTAATTCTAGACGGCCAGGCAGTCTGACAAGTTGGGTAAAGTTTGTAGCTGTACTCTTTCCTTCTTTCTACCAATACACTATGTGTGTACTAATAGTACACAATGTAGAACTGACACTTCTGGAAAAATTACCTGATTTAAGCAATAAATTGCATGTTATTTCAGGTGTTTCTGGAAGATCTGCCAGAAGAATTTGCAAATGCTGTAAATGAGTACAACACCAAAGTAAAGGAAAATTTTGCTTGTTTTCTTCTGACAACTGCCAAGCTGGCAGATATGAAAGAAGAATACAGACTTCCACTATCAAAGACAGGTAAGAAGTGAAAAAATAATGCATATTCATAATTTTTGAAATTGATTTTATTAGGAAAATTAGGTTAATTCTTATTTTGTAAAGAAAATACGGACTTCAGACATGCTAGAAAGATAAAATTTCTATTTCACTTTTGGTTTACAAGCATTATGGATTATATTGTACTAAGTAGAAGTTTTGTACCAGAAAAAGATAATTTTAGTTGCTATTCTTTTGTTATTTTGTAGCAGAAATAAAAATCAAAGGGACTTTTTTATAAAAGGAAAAATACATTAATTGGCATTATTAAATAAAAGCCCTTTTATCTATTCATCAATGTATTTGCAGGTCCTCAAATACCTGTGATACTCGAATTGCTTTCAGAGTCTTACAAAGGTTAATCTCCAACATCTAAACAGTTTTAAGATTAACAGTTAAAGAACAACATTGCAGCATTTTTAAATCAACTAAGTTACCTAAGCCAATAAATTATGTCCAATAACCAAAGCAATATGAAAAGACATGACTGTAAGATTACTAAGCAATATGGATTACCATTGGATGAAAAATATTAACTACTGCATAATCTCATGTTACTTTCTGGAAGAGAGATATAAAAGCTATGAAAAATACCACTATCCCATTGCCAGGTTCCTCTAAAAATAACATACCTTCAAAAATACTAATTTTGCAATAAGAAGCACTTTAATTATGCATCTATTTATCCTTTTTCCTTACACTGGTACACTGATACTTTTCGTCTGTGCTGTGTACAAATATATATATACCTATATATACACATCTAAAGCCCAAATTGCCTTACAAGTTATCATATCTTTTAATCTACTTTGAGTTTCAAGTATGGGGATGCCTGGATCATAGAAACTTTCGCATAAAGTGAATGTTAATTCAACACAAAAGTGAGGCATCAGGGGAGATGAACAGATAAGGTGAATGCAAAACAAAGCTGGATACTACCTATGGCTTGAGATGGTAAACAGCAGTTTTCCATTTCCAGTACAGAGCATTGGAAAGTGCTGTATAGTTGTATAACATTAGCAACACTTCAGTGAAATCCTTTTTTTCATATTCAATTTAAGATTCCTCATTTTAGCAATGGGGGAACCCCAAACCTTGATATGTTACGTGAAAAATGTGTGAAATGAAGTGCTGTAATCACAGAATGATGGAATCCCAAAGTACAAAAACATAGTATGAGATGCCTTGCAGTTTCAGGATCTATATTGCTTTATATACATAGGATATAGCATGTTACTCATGCTACATTTATCCAGGATGTGAGCTGCAAAAATTGAATTTCCTATTCTACTTGCATGGTAAATTTTCTTATTTAAATGGCAGGTGTAATATGTTTGCATTCTCCCCATTTTGCTGAAGCTGTTTGATTTTGAAAGAAAATTTCCCTTAGATTTACAGGAAAAGAAATACAAGATCAAACCATGTCCAGTTCAAGATGTAGTAGAGACTTTTGTATTTACTTACCATAACTTTGGGCAAGGCTGGAAAAAAAAATTGAACTGCTAAGATTATTTCATAATAATGAAATGCCTTAAAAATGCAACTACAGCATACTTACCATAACACAAAACAGAAAAGGTTTCCAGTGGAAGAACTGAAAGTATAGTTGAGAACTGGGCAAGAAAGCATAAGTTTCTATTTAGAAAAGGAGTATCAAAAGTACAAATATATTTAGAAATAACTAGACAGGTCTTCTACAGCCAGTGATTAAAGTTATAGGCAGACATAATCCAACTGAAATGCCATGTTGTTGTAAAATCAGAAATTCATACTGGGCTGTATAAAGCAGTGTGCTCGTGTGTGACAGCCTTGATACACCTATGGCCTCACAGGGCCTTAGTTAGAATAGTCATTCTTTGGAGTACAACAATTCAAGAAAAATGCTGGCTGAGAGTCCAGAGGATAGCAATAAAAATATTAGATGTCTAGTTATTAAGACCTCTAAAAACAGGTTGAAAAAACTTGTTTTTCTTCAGTGTAGGACAGAATAAAAGATGGAGATAGAATAAGTCTTCCTATAGTAGCATTCCCTTTGTTTTTGGCACAACTTCATGCTGTTAGCAGTTCTGGCTACAGATGAGTCAAGGAGAAAGGCTTAAGTTGTGAGGGGGCATTGAGATGTAATTATTCTTACCACTAGAAAACTCTTTCTTATACACTATCATCACTTGTGTAAATGTTCTTATGATGAAAAGAAGCAAACATATCAAGTAGAATTTAAATGTAGATGATTAACTCTTTCTTGTAAACAGGTACTGAACTGAAAGTTCCTTGGTTTTAGAATGGACTGCTGAAAGGAAGCAGGTGTCTGCATAGCTGTATTTGTATTTGAAACTTTTTTTCCTAGATTTTGCATCTAAGAATCGGCACAGCTCTGAATTAGCATCTTATTTGATGGACAACTCCAAAAGAATATCTGCCATCTCACCTTTTGCATGTTTATCCGGAGTGGTTGATAACAATCTATTTAACGGGGAGGTCGTTAATAAAGTAAGTTATTTTCTTCATGGGGACAGAATTTTATTACAGTTCAATAAAAATAATTTTTATTACAGTCTTCTTGCTTCTCTTAGTATTCTGGCACCATGCTTGAGCATCACTTTTTTAGGAGAAACAACTTGAAAGGTCTCAAAAAAAAAAATCACCACTGAGTAGCATATTATCACAGGGCAAGAAACGCAGAATAGATGGGTGTAGGAAAAAAAGATCTGTCAGTAGTTCCTTTCTTAAAAGGTCTCTGTTCCTTTCAGCTCTAAGACAAGTAAATTACTCTAAAATTTCAGATTCAAACCATATCCCCAGTGTGGTTTTGCCACATCAGGAGTTTATTTTTTTTTTAAATCAATCACACAGTAGTCTCAAGGATCCTAGAAAAAGGTTGCAGTATTGCACTGATCATTTGTTTCTCAACTAGGATTTCAGTGGCCACGTTAAATAGCCTATGGATTAGCTTAATCATAACATAAATCAGCATGTTTACTGTTTGCTTGCATTTTCCTGCAGTCTTCTACATGGGCTTCGTAACATTAGGGAATTATCACAACTCATAATTCTCCAATAGAAGAAATTAAATTCCTACAACTGAGGATTTGAATTTTACCTTCACCCTTAAAATATTCCATGCTTAAAGTTGATGAATACATTCATAGAATCAGTTAGAGAGTTTGACTACATGATCTATGCATGTGGGAAAATCCTCATCTAATACTCAAGAGAAATTCAGTGGCCCAGTCAAACTTTAAATTACTTAGACATGTAACTGTAAGTCACTTTACTAATAAACTTTCTCCTGCGTCTACAGCCTACATGTTCTTCTGCAGATTTTTGGATTGGTCCAGGATTTGAACTGTGGAACTTTCCAGCTGTGGGTCTAAAGGTGTAGGTTTGACAAAATAAGCATGATACAAACCCACAATAACTTCACTGGATATAATTTTTTTAAGGTTGTCTTACGTTCCCTTGGAATTAACATCACAAACTGCCCCCTGCTTTATTTGAAGAAGTATGACAATCAAGGAAGGAGGAGGCCACTCAACGCATACGCCCTGGACTTCTATAAGCATGGTTCCTTGACTGCATTGACAGTTGATAACTGGTAGGTACTGCCATTTTCAATACAGTTAAACAGCAGCTTTTTACAATATGGTACATGACTACATCTTTTTGTTTTTAAAACCTTCTCCCTCCAGAACTTAGGGTTGGAATAGCTGTTAAATGTGATTAGATTAGTTGAATGTTTGAATGAGAATCAAACGTAGTATATTAAAGTCCAGTAGCAATGGCTGTGAAATATTAGCTGGGTATTCAAAACAATACTGTAAATGGGAAGCCTTGACTTCAATGATGGAGGTTATTTTCACCAAACAATGGTGTAATCTCAAACTACTGCTGCATGCAAAACAAACCATTTTCTGGTACAGGAAGATTGTTATCACAGAAACCCAACCTTCACAAGTAGCAAAGCAAAAAAAATTTGCCAGTAGTTCAGTATTTGTGTCCGTATTGATTCAGTACTTCTCCTTTTCTTAAACTTTTCTAAGCATTTAGTGACATTGTCATGATAATTTCATACTCTCATCTCTCTTTAAAGGAAAAAAAAAAACAACCCACCAAAACCATCTTTGCCCAAGCTGGTCAACCACTGCCATATCTCATCATGTTTTCATATTTAAGCCTGTGGTACATGCAGTCTTCCTCTTTTCTTCCCCTTTTTTTTCCAAAACTGGAATTTTAATCTTTTCTTTTAACAGTGATCATAATTCCTCCTTTAATCTGTTTCTGTCTTTATTATTTGATCAAGCTTTTCACATCTCTCTGCTAAATATGTTACCATCTTCTAGGCTACTGCATTGGGCTAACTCATTTCAGACACTCTCCTGATCTTTTTCATTGTAAAAAAATCCTTGATTAGAAAAAAAAAACCCAAAACTTCTGAAGAGCCTGCCAAGTCCTTACACTTGATAGAGCTCCAGACAAATAATCTTTGAGACACTTTCACTTTCGTAATTAAGTAACTGGTAAACTGCATCAGTCTTCTGTTTCTTCTTAGAAGGTAAATTTGAGATTTTCAGTCTTTTGCTCTTGGCATTTACAGCCAAGATGTCCTCTTCATTCTGGGATATGTACCTGTTAAATATTGTCTTCTAATTTAATCATTATCACTTTTACTTTTGAATCTCTCCAGTCATCTGTAACCTTGTTCATTAAATCCATCTCTATAAAACTTCTAGTTTGCAGTTCTTAATGAAGCCATTCACATTATCTTTTTTATTCCCAACCTCAGCTCAGAAAAGCTCAACTACAAGTTCCCTCTCCGAACTACATTATCAAATACCTTTATTTTGTTTTCAAGCTCATAACCAGTAACTTTTATTTGTAAGTAAGAAAGGACCTCTCTCTGATTTCTGAGGGTGCTGTTGGGAGCATGATATTATTTGGTTTTTTGTAATCTCTTCAAATAGGATTCCAATAAAAACAACTAGAATACACATTCCAGGCACTGTTGTAGTTAAAATAGAAGAGTTTGGCAGTAATGCTACATTATTGAGAGATGAAGAAATATACTGATTCTATGAATCATGATCTTTGATTCCATCAAGCTGATCTAGTGAAAGATGTCCTTTCCCATAGCAGGGAGGTTGGACTAGTTGGTCTCTAAAGGTCCCTTGGAGCCAAGCCATTCTATAGTGTTATTATTTTCAACGCAATACTAATTGTAATTTTTTTTTTTAATGTGGTATTCTTAATTCCTAGGAACTGAGTTTATTTACTTACTTTTCAGTAATCAGTGGCCCTTTTGCAAAATATAGGGTCTTCATCATCTCAAGAAAAAGAGTACCTCCTGCTCAATTTAGCCAACAGACTGATCTGAAGTATAGTGATCCAGTTTAGCTTGTTCCTAGTTAGCTTTTGAAATGGTTGAAACCATGTTCCCAAGATAATATTACTAAATTACCTTTCCAAATATTACTCATGAGTATTTTATATGTTTAGTATAATTATAAAAGCATGTCTCTACAGCATTATAAATAATTTTAAGCTTAGAGTTATTCTAGAGTAATCCTCATGAACTATAATGTCAGTGTTTCAGGCCATGGAATATGCTCTCTGCATCCTTAGCCAACCTGCATGGCAGGCTTGATTAAATGTAGGATGGTACATTATAGTGCATATCCATTTGAATTTCTTTTCTTTCTTTAGGTTAAATGAAGGAGATGCTTACTACGCGCTCAAAGATTTTTCACTCCTCATTAAGTCTATTGGGTATGATAAACTTGTGCTTTTTAATATACATTTCATCTTTAAAGCAACTGAAAATGAAAATATGCTCTTTCCTTTTTTTTTTTAAAAACAGAACATCACTGAGTGAACTGTGTGATGATCCAAATGATCAGGTTCTACTGGCATTTCAACAACTGGGTGAAACCTACGAAGAGAAACTGAAGAACGTTAGCTGAAGGTGGAAAAAAAAAAGCAGCAGTACATAAAATACTCTTATCGCACAGATCAGTTGCCTTTTGAGTTAGGCAATGACTACGTCCAAGTTATCAAATATGTTTCATAATAAAGCTTTAATAATATCCAATATTAGTAATGTTTACTTGAGAAAATTAGCCTTCACACATTGACATTTTTAGCAACTCCAATGTAAACTAAATAATTGTTTCTGATAGATTATTAAACTAAGTAATTTCACGTATCTGTCAATTGCACTTCTTTTTCAGGCAGTGATATGTATGTTAAGACAGCTCTTGGAAATATACCGAACAAATATCACAGTTCTGACAGGTGGTATGATTGTAGGACAGCACTGGGGATGTTCAGCAATTACTTTGGCAATTGCAGTCAAATAAATTATTCTAATTATTTTCCAAGGTTTCTGTTAATTATGAAGCAGTATGTTCATGAACCATTATAAAAGCTTTTAAACTAATCTGCAATTTTAGTCTACAAAATTTTAAGTATAAAGAGGTTTTTATATCATTACAAAGATGTTCAATTAATAAATTGTTCCAACTGTATGTAGAAATGCTACATTTTTCATCTCTTGTACCCTAAGATTCATGATCTCTATGATACTTAGCAAAAAGCACCTTAGAACACAAATCATTTGAATTTAGTAAAATAAGTTTCCTAACTATTTCCTTGTTGGCTGTTTTTGGTTTGGGGTTTGTGGTTTTTTTTTTTCCTGGAAAAAGTTTTCAGCAGCATTTTCACTAAAATTCTCCAGTTTAACACTACATTTTAGTCTGTTTGTAGTCTGAAAAAAATATACACACACACTAATGTTTAGATAACTTAAGAAAATTAGGCTTTGATGAGAGACCTCACTGCCACACAATTTTATAGAGATTACCCAGATAACAATGTCAATTATTCTCTATTGATAAGCAAAGCGTGCATTAAGGACAATTCATAATCACATTTATTCGAATTAGCTCTGGTGTTCATCAAACAATCAGTGAAGTCTGTTTAGGTGGCATTAAACTGCATGCAACATTATCAGCTGATATGGGGGGGTGGAGCCAGTATGTAGTTGGGTACTGCTGCTGAACTACCATCCATTAGTGAAACAAAATTATGACCGAAATAGAACATAGTGGTAGAAAAGACTGCTTTAATTTGAGTAAATGCTATTGTCCAAGCAGAGTTAATCTTTACTGTTTGACAGTCATGTCATACACTCATAAATCTTGCACAACTGCTCCTCAGCTAGGGTAGAAATGACTTTATTTAGGCCTTTCTGTGTTCAGGTTTTCCTATATAAATAGAATAATCTTTTTAGCTAAGACATAATGAATTGATCTAGAAGTCAGAAATCAGTCCCATTGTGTTCTCAGTCATTTGATGAGTAAGCATTAAATTCTGGGTGAAAAACTTATTAGGTCTATCACAGGGTAGTCATTTTATAGGCTGAAGACTCTTAAAACATTAGTAACAGCAGTCAGCATTTCACTTTTAATAACGTATATAAAAACTTATTTCACTACTGTTATGGCTTTTAGTAAGGAGTCAATAGTGATTGATGACCAAGCGATTAAGTCAAATTGACCAAGGCATCAATTTGTGAAAATATTAGAAAAATCAATAATTCTGATATAACATCTGAATGGACTGTGAGTTTACTGTGACCTATTGTAAATAAAAACCATCCTGCTTACCATTTATCTCCCTTGTAAAACTTTAATGCTGAGCTACAATACACTTAACTTGCCATGCTTGAAAAGCAGTCTTAGGACTGCTTTTAAAAATAGTGTATCAGTGTCTGTTAGCTTTCTGGTTTTATAATGGTGCCTTTTCACTAAGACAAAGTGTCTGCTTTTAAGTTTAACTTTATTAAACTCTAATGAAACACAGTAATTTAAATGAACAGAAGACACACCAAAAAAAAAAAGCAATTCTAAGAAACTCAGTAGAGTTTCTGAATAACCCTAACTCATTAGGAATTTTTGTGTCGTAGCAGAAAACATTTTCTACAATCTTCTGGCCACAAGTTTTATAGATGCCTTATCTGTCTTTATAAAATTGTTAATTTCTCCTGTTTTCGTTATAGTGAGATCAACCTCCATCCATGACACTTTCTGGCTTTATCATCACAGCCTTTGTCTTCCAGTAATTTAACCTAATACCTTTTTAACATTTCTCTCCTATGCATGCAGGAGAACACGACAAGAATGGCTACAGATAAGGAGAACAATTCTTAGGAGAAAACTGAAATACAAGACTTGAGAGAAACATAAATAACTATAAAACTAACAATAAATAGAATTTTCACCACTTTCCCTGCTGTAATGCAGATGCAAAGGGAAGATTAGTAAGTTTTATACATTCTAGAAACTATTTTTTCAGCACATTTAATAAAGGACTGCCACAGAAAAACTGAGGTCCAGAATTTAATGCAAATCAAATTAACACTAGGTCAACATTTCCTTAATAAAGAACAACATTCCCAAGTACTCTGCTACAGTAAGTATATTGGTAAGCCTTGCAGAGATTCAAGTAATATTTCTCTTATGAAGTTAGAGACAATTTGGACTTTTTATTTTTAAAAAATAGATTAATATCTAGTTGTCAGTAAAAAATTCTGAAGGGATATTAAACATTCTGAGCTAATACTTCCCAGCTGACATATTTACCTAATACATAATTAATTTATTTAATATCTGGCAGCAGCTCTTGTGGGGAAGTCAAAGTAGACTAAACAAAGTAGAGCTTTAATCTGAAAGAGTACTACTGTCTGCATATTGAAATAGCTAACATAATTATCTCTTGGATGCAACAAAATGGTTAATAAATTAGAAGACAGTATTTTAATCCTCACTTTGTATCATATTTCACAGCCTAAAAATTCATTAAGTTTAGACCATTAATACTTACAGTGAGAAGTACAGTTCTCCTTTTTTTCCTGCCATTGCACTAATTTTAAAATGAGATTTTGGTGTTTGAAAAGCTAGATTGTCCTAATGCTTTCACCAAAACAGCAACTTAGTATCTGTCTACTGACTCCCGAACTGGTGCCAAATGGAGCTGAAAATTGCAATAGTTACTTTTCATAAAAGCAGCATTTCAGAACACCGATGGGGTGTTTAATTTCAAAAGCATAAGAGAAATTACTTAAATTACACTGGAAGTTGCACCTTCAGTATACATTAAATACAGTGTAAAAAAAAATTGCCAAAATGAGACACACAAAACAGATTTCAGTGATGCCCTTCAATATCCTTTATTTTCCCAATGGCTCTGCTCCTTCCCTGCCTGTGATGTGAAGGCTATTGTCTGTACTCTGATTTATAGGCTGCTGTACCAAAACAGCGATATTCTGCTTCCTGTTGCTGAAGCTTCACTGACCCCGCCTTCTGGGACCTCAGTCCCCCACCCCAGAGACACTTACTGGAAAGCTTGCACCCTGAAACCTGCATCATATATGGGCATAGTTGAGTCTTTACCAAGACATACCATTTTTGGTTGTTTCTTCAGTTTAAGTTTGCACTACAAAAATCACTTTAGTAAATTTTACTTGCTAATAAGCAGTTATGTTTCTAACACAGAGATATCTCAACTAGCAAGAATACAGAGGAGAAAAACAGCTGTAAAACCACAGGTATCCACGCTTTTCAACATACGTAGCATTTATGTAATTTAAGCTTAATTATAGTTATTCCATTTCACTGTTTTCATATATCCAATTTTTTGTCTTCAGCACCAGAATAATACTCTGATGTACTGCTGGTATCAGTAGAGATGGATGCCTGACTTAGCTCTTCACTGTCAGAATTGCTGTCACTTGGCATTCCTCCTGCCTCATGTACTGCAAGCACAGAATCTCCTAAAGATGGATCATTGTATGTGTCAGGAACAGAACAAGCTGCATTCTGTACTGTTTCAGACTCAGGTTCATCTTCCCTCCTAGGACAGGAACAGTTGTGTTCAGCAACTGTTTCATTTTTCTCATCTTTTGCCTTTGTTTCTTGTTCTGTTGCTGTAGTAAGTTCAGTGGAAGATGCATTCTCAGTTTTAACAGGAAGGACAACTGAAGATAAAGGCTGACTACAAGAAGAATTGCTATTAGCAAGCCCTTCTGCACTTTCAGTTTCCTTAGTGGGAAAGAATGAACCTTCATGTTTTGGATGACTACGTCCAGAAGCAGATTCTGTATACTCTGAAGACACAGGCTTCCCTAGATTTAGACATGCTTTGTCAGGAGATTTCATCTTCTCTTCTGTTTTTTCAGTACCATTTCCAGACAAAACCCTGGAGGAAGTCAGTGAATCACAGGTACTTCTGACAATATTTCCAAATGAAAATACTGGTGAAGGTAACTGAAAACCGTTATTTTTGAAGGAAAATACACAATTACTGGGGGGTATGAGGCACTTGGAGACGTCATTCACCCCAGCTGCTGTGCTGGTTTCTGAAGTACTGCAGGCTACAGTTGTAATGGATTCTGAGGCACCAGCTTTTTGCTCCCATGAGACAGATGGTTTCTGTGTAGCATATTCCGCAGTTTCCTTTGCAGAAGGGTTTTTTTCTCTCATGTGAGATGATGTATTTTTGTCAGATGGCTTTTCAGATTGGCTAAGAAATGAGAAGAATGGTAAAACTTTAAATGAATTGCTGACTTCCGATCCTGCAAAACAATCTCTTTCTGAACTGCAAAAGGGAAACGAAAAATCTGGCTTCTTACTTTCTGCCAAGTCTAAACTGGGACTAGTTGAAGCATCAGAAACTGTGGTTTTGGTTACAGGACCATGTTTTCTAAATTTGCTTTCATCCTGGGTTTCAGTTTTATCCACACGATCACATTTTCCCAGATAAAATTGAGGGAAAATGTATTTTCCATCCTTCTTTTTAAAGGAAAATGTACCTGTACCTTTTCTAAATCTGGGTAATGAATTACTACATGCACCAAAAGCAAAAGGTGAAGCAGAAAGTTTCTCTGCAGAAACATCTAGAAGTTCTGACTTTGAAACAGTAACAGCTACTGATGGTGCTGATTTTAAACCAGATAAAGTGCTAGAATTTGTGTCCGTTTCATTGGAAACAATGACTGCTGATGCCTGCATGGGTGATTTTTCTTTCATTACTAAGTCCTTAGAGTTCTCTGATAAGGCCAGAGTGGTTACTTCCTGGGAATTTATCTCATGAAATGATAAGTCACAATTTGTTTCAGAAAATGTCATATTTGTGGATGGCATGCTGTCATTACTGGTTCCAGAAAAGCCATCTGCTCTTTGCAGGGTTCCCATTTTTCCTTTATCTGTGTTATCTGCTTTAGTAGGTGAAGATACAAAAGGAGTTCCTGAGGACCTATCCTTCAAAGTCTCAGCAGTTATAAATTTATACTTTTGATTTGCAGATAAAGTTTGTGTCTTGAACTCTTCCATAAGCTTCTGATGTTCCATATAGTATTTGTAACGTAACTCCTACAATTGCAGCAAAAAAACCCGTTAAGTAAAATGGCATTTGCAGATTCAGAAGTTATAAAACTCACATACAATCCTAAGACTGAAGAAAATTTTTCATATATTCTATAGCATTTGTGTTTAAAAACAACTGATCAAGTTACACATGGAACCCTGATGACAAAGTAGGTTTTGAAATAGGAGACTATAGAAAACTATATTTAAAGTCACTACATGAACTATATATTAAAGCCAAACCCAGAAATAGCTAAAAAATACTCGCTTAGACATTCAGTGATGAATTCTCAAATTGTCAAGAAAAATAACCATCTGAGGTCAGTGTAGGTCGTGCTGGGGTTTTGTTTCGTTTTCTTTTTTTGTACAGTAACCCCACAAATTGTATTTTCAATAGGAACAGAAAACAGATGTTCTCCAAAAACAATGAAACAAATGGAAAATAATCATACATCTAGTATACTTAAGACCTAAGCGACTTTTTCATTTAATCATCTGCCATTGGTATTCTCAGAACATACGATATGTGATTCATTACCAGCCATGCTTCACTAACTGTAACCAGAATCACTCCGTACAGAACAATACTCAGCCACCCACACTGAACTGCTATTAAGTGAAAAAATCCAGTTGTATACCTAGATCATTGGAAATTAAACAAGAGATTGGATTCAGTTTTACGTCAAATTATCAGCAACTTATGTAGTGAATTCTCTTTTCTTCAGAAAACAACACAGGCAGAAGACTTCCTCTTCAAAAAGGCAGAGGGAAGCTTATTTGAATTAGAAAGCCACGGATATGACTCGAAGAGCCACACTAAAATATAAAAGATTAAGTTCCGTTTTTGTGAAGAGTAAAATCCTGACAGTTTTAATAAACTAGGCAGATTTACATTCTAGAATTAGAAGGGTACCTTTCTATTAAGAAAGCTAAAAGATATTATACAAGCTTATTTAGAAAATTGGGTCAATACAAATTGTAATTTAGCCATACTTACAACAGACGTTCAATCATACCTCATGACTCATGTTTTGAAATGCTGACATTTCTGATATTGACATTAAACGAGTAGAGATCCTGCTACCATCTGCTAGTACTTCCTCCTGTCCCGCTACAGGCTGAAAAATGTTTTGCAGCAAACATAGTTCATTTGATAAGACAAATTAAACAAAATAGCACAATGTTTCAGCCCCATAGCCAATAACTTACAAGAAGCGCGTTAGGTATATTCTTCTGGTCCTGACATTGCTTTGAGTTATTTTTAACTAGAGTACAGTTTGTTGAGCTCTCAATTCCTCCAGAAGGTAGATCTATTAGGAAAAATATAACAGTACTGATGGAGAGAATATTAAATACGAAAAATACTGAAAGGTTCCTATGCATCCAAACATAAGATTCCAACACAGATCACCATGAAAAACAGAAGTATCTTACCCTAAGAGAGACCCTCATACTTGTTGAAACTTCTGTGATATAAAGCAAGAGGCTGTGGAAGTTTTCTGAGGTGGAAATGCCTGCCCTGATACAAACCCTAACATTTTCTCCTGTAGGGTCAAAGCATTTAATCAGAGTGTAGTTAACATTCATATTACACTACAGCAAATGCCCACCTAATTCAGCAACACACATCAGCAGCGATACTGGTTGTATAGGAAAATTACAACTATATTCCCCCCAACTTCCAAAAACACAGCCTAAACACCTTCTAGAGAAAGCATAGTCATAAAATGCATTTAAAAGCCCTTAATGAATTCATCATCCATTAATTTGCTCAGTTGCTTTCTGAACACTTGCATACTTTTGCAATGCAGATTGCTTAGTAGCAATTAGTTTCACAAGTTGCAAGTTCCCAGACTGACTTCCTGAATCTTGTCGTATTAAGTCCCTCTTCCCTACCTTCAACAACGCCTACATTAACAGGTGTTAACTTCAAAGCCAAGATTTCATTAATCACAGGTTTGATATCCATCTTCTTTTGTGTGTACTCTGGTGGTTTTTCATAGCTGGATGCTATACTCATCAGGTCAAGCTGAGTTTTCATTCTGAAAAAAGAAAAAACCAAAAACTTCAACACTTTTAAGGCTCACATCCCAACAACAAAATTACACCTGCCTAATACAAAACATTATTTTAAAGACGTTTCACTAAGAGGGAGAAGAAATCAGAAAGTCTTCAATAAAGTATCAGGTTTCCTACTTGACAATTCACTCAAATTAAGTTTCATACACAATGGAATTTGCAAGTAGTGCCTGTACTTCAGCAAGAAGATTTAAAACTCCACGCTTTTGTTAGTGTACTACACCTCAATCTAAATTATACCACGACGTATTTTAAAGAACTCCATTCCCAACATTCTTTCTTAAACTCTGCTTAAAAAATGGTAAGAAATGTAATTAATAATCTTTAGAAAAGGAAATACACAGGGTATGTGCACTGCAAACTCAAATTAAGACACTGTAGAATCTCCATACACGCTCTTAAACTTCAAGATTTCTGTAAAAGCTCCAGGCATGCTTCAGTGTCCCTGAATTTAAAGAAAACATCGAAAAATATCCAACTACCATGTATTAATGAATTCCTATACTTAGTTTTTGTCAGGGAGACAATTCAAAAGACTGATTATCTCTAATCTGAGACAGCACATCAGTAAAAATCTTGACATATTTCCTAAAATTCAGAATACAAAGCATCACAAAATCTGAAAGCATTATAATGTCTTAATTACTAAATACTATTTTAAGTTGCTTTATCTGACTATATCCAAAATAACCATTTTCTTATAATTATTTTAATTCTTACAATTCGTGTAATTTTCTTAAAATTACACTACAGAACTAACGAAGCATAAAAAATATATACCTTGCATTCAAGCCACAGGCCACCTATAAAAAAAAAAAACAAGAATTCATAAGATAAGAACGAGTCTCCCCAACTCTCTGAAGGGGACAACTGCTTTATCAAAATACTTCAGAGACTGAACACCCCATTTTCATTTCACAGAACTATAGGAAATAAACCTGTTAACATCTAAAAAAAAACAAAAGAAAAAACTCAAATAAGCAGCCAAAGGTAAAAAGAAACCTTTGTCTGAGACAATGACTTATCTTATAATTACACTGTCATTAAAAAAAAAAGCTGTCTTTTGGTTTTAAATCACCCAGATAAAACCAGTATGAAGCACACAGTGCACTACTGAAGTGACACTTCTCAAAGAACAGGTAATGAAAAGTAAAAAACTGACTGGATTACAGACAAGCTGCTTCCCTATAAAACCTGGTGATCTCACTGTACTGAATGTTAAAACACTGTCCAGCACAGACAAGTTACCGGTTCTGTCTCCAACGACTCCCCCAAAATCATTTTTAATGTCTTACAAATTTAGAAACGCAACTGAAGTGCTTAACATGCAGAGCATTTGAAAAGAAGTATGAAAAAGCAAATAAATGTGAGACAATATTGAAGGCAGTACCAGTAAATAACTCCCTATCCAGCACCAATGCAGCTTACTTTCACACCAGGTAGCATAATACAGCAAGTGTTGCAGCTATACAGTCAGTATTAATTTCGCTACTTTCCATGAAGAAAGCAAGTGTCTACTAAATTCACTAAATATCGCTGATAAGCTACACAAAGCTCTTCCGACTTTCCTAAAATGAAAAGTATTATTACGAAAAAATTATTTTTTGGCTGTTGTATTTGTTTTTCCTGATCCAGTCATTACCATAATCATAATCTACAACAAAGCAGGCTCTATATGACATTCGAGGTTCACTATACAACTGATATCACATAGTAACAAAGATGATCACCTCCAGGAAGCGCTGAGGATCATACTCATAGACAAGCTTTTCACAGTCCTTCAAAAAATTCTCAATGGTCTTCTTGTGAGTTTCCTTCACTTTCTTCCAAATCTGAAATTCTTTCTCTTTTCTGCTTCTTTGATTTTCAACACTTTCTAGCAATTGCTGTTTCTTCATTCCCAGGGTTTTGAAAATTTCTCCAAATTCCATTGCGATTATCTCTGCATCATTGTTCAGCACCATCTAGAAGCACAAGAACATAAAATCAGATGAAAATGCTGCAGCAGCACCTACAGGAGTTACTTTCCTAAGTAAGGTCTGATCACATCTATGCCACAAGAAGCACCAGTATGCCCTATGTTGTGATTTACCTATCGTGAGAAGAAAAACAAAGACATGTATATATAATATTCAGCATCTTTGACTCACCTCCGTATCATTTGGTTGACTTGCTATTTCATTCATCAGCTTCTCATTCATTATTCTCATTTTTTTCAGACTGCTGAAGAAGGTTAACTGCAGGACAATTGAAACAAATTACAACTTCACCCACTCCATAAAATAAACACTTTTCAGTGGTTACCTAGAATCACACCATGGGATACTCTGTACAACATATTAAACAAAGGTTGTGATTAAAAACATCACTTAATAACACGTAATGCTTTCCTAGATTAGTACACAAACTTTCCTTTGCTATTTCTAGCTCCCAAAGTAATGTTTTTAGACTCACCTAAAATGTATATTATGAGAATGGCTACAAGGTTACTTGACAGTTACCCTCAGCCATTTTTTTTTAACCTCTCCCCTCACACATAAATCTATCATGTTTTAATGTTGTTATGACAGTCTGACAAACAATTGTGTGATTTTTTTTTTTTAATGCTTCATGCTGATAAAATAGAAACCTGTCCATAACTGAGTTATTTCTGTTTGGTTTTAAACTAAGAGTAGCACTGTTTTTTCCTCCTTCACCTCACTATGTTATCACTAAGTTTCACATAGGAAGTTTAGTGCAAAGACTGTTTTGTTTCCTGAATGATATGAAATCAGCAATGCAAAAGGCACGAGAGTAATCAGTGTAGAAGCAACTTTTGGTTTAAAAATACTCAATGCTGTGCTTCTATACCTAAACCCTTCATCACTGTAGTGCAGTTGTTTCAATTGCACCACAATAGAACAGCTGTATGACATGCCATTCTGCACCCAATTTGCAAGGGCATGAAAAGCTCATTCTACCCAAACAGTAGCCATTCTGGCAAAAAATCACAACTACTACCACTACAAGCAGCCAACCAACCACTAGGCCAGGCAGTTGCTTTCTTCATGCAAACAGGAATGCATTTTGTGTTTACATTTATTATCACACAGCTAAACCATCCATTTTTAAATATGTAATTATTCATGACCCAAATCACTCATGCCAGCTCAGCCAGCCTATAAATGAAATACACCTGTGGGCGGGGTTTTTTGTTAGTAGGACTAGCATCCTCCCAAACTCGGAATCTGGATCCAGACGTGTAATAAACTCTTAGCACCAGTGTTTTCTGTCAGCAGAGACTGTAAGACCCTATATTAAAAAAAACCCACAAACCAAAACACTCACTCCCAACTCTTCAGGTACTTTGGTAAACTGGGGTTAGGTCTGTCAATACCGCAATATTACCACGGGAGGCTTAAGATTAGACACGAGGAAAAATTCCTTAACTGAAAGCGTGGTCAGCTGCCCAGGGAGGTGGCTGAGTCACCATCCCTGGAGGTGTTTTAAAAACGGGCAGATGAGGTGCTCAGGGATCTGGTTGAGCAGTGGACAGGTATGGCTGGACTCCATGATCTCAAAGGTCTTTCCCAACTAGGCGATTCTATAACTCTACGAGGTGGATGAAGCCTGGGGGCAGCAGGGGAAGGCACATCCCGACAGTCCACAAGAAAACTCTGACTCCCGCTTCAAAGCAGCGTAACTCCCTCACTGTCCCTCGCCTGCCCCACCACCCTGCGTTTTTCCCTGCCTTTCTAAGCAAAAGCAACTCAGGCCTGGTCGATCCCGTGGGGCAGCCGTGACCCCCGCGTGGAGGGTGATACACGTAGTTACGAATACAAAAAGTCGAATAAGTTAAGTTTCATCTAAGTTAACTCCACTTAGACAGTCTGTCCCACTGATATCATACTTTCTTTATAGCATTTTTTTTTCAAAGTGTTCTCTCAGACACTGTTCTGAGAGAAACAATAACGTCTTGCGTTAAGCACGGTCCGTGCAGAACAGACGCGTCTCCCTCTGTTCGCGGTCTGAGACGGGGAAGCGCCGCGCTCACCTTTTCCTCCTGGTAGACGGTGTAGATGAGGTTGACGGAGTGGAAGATGCCCTGGTGCTCCTCGGAGACGCACTGCCCGCAGCCCGCCCGCCGGCACATGCGGCAGTACAGCTGCACAACCTGGCCCGAGTGCTTCGGGCAGGCTCCTCCGAGCGCCGGCGGGGAGAGCGGGCGGGCGCCGGGCCCCGGCTCTGCCTGCCCTGCCCTGGCGGTCCCCGCCGCACCCGACTGGTACAGCTTCACCACTTCGGCCAGGGTGGTGTTGACGGGCAGGGCGGCGGCTCCGCCGCGGGGCAGCGGGCAGAGCTTGCGGCACAGCGGGCACGGCACGCGCGCGCCGCCCGGCCCCGGCGCCCCCCGCGAGGCGCGCAGCTGCCCCGGGCCCCGCGGCGGCGGCGGGCGCGCGGTCCCGGCCGAGGCCAGGCACTCCAGCACGCAGCGCCGGCAGAAGTTGTGCGAGCACAGCGGCAGCGTCACCGGCTCCTCGAAGAGCGACAGGCACACGGCGCACGTCAGGCTGGCCTCCATCTGGGGGGCGGCGCTCCCGCGGCCCCGCGCCCGGCCCCTCCCGCCGCCCAGCGAGGGAGTCGGGGACCCCACGAGCCCCCAACTCCAACCACCGCTTCTCGCCGCCAACTTCCGGGGAAGAAGAAGGGGGCACAGGAGGGAGGTGCAAAAAGAGACGCCGTGGCGGCGATTGGACAAGGCGCGAGATTGACGTCGAGGCTGCCCAATGAGAGCAGGCGGAGGGCGGGATCTGTGTGACACGGGTGGCCCCGCGGGGCAGAGAGCGCTGAGACCAGGTCCCCGCCCACGCTCACGGGGCACCCACAGGGTCCTAGCGCCGCGCCGCCATTTTGTGAGGGGCTGGACACGGGATTCCCGCTGCGCGCGTTGCGAGGGGTCCTGTGTCTCGGGGCCTCGCTCTGTGGAGGCGCCGCGGAACGAGGCGTGTGCGGTTGGGAGAGGTGTCTGCAGTTGTACGGAGGGCGCAGCTGTTAGTGTCAACCGCTAACTACAGTGGCAAAGCCATAGAATCACAGAATAGTTTCCGTTGGAAGGGACCTTAAAGCCCATCCGGTTCCACCCCTGCCACGGGCAGGGACACCTCCACCAGCCCAGGCTGCTCAAGGCCTCATCCAGCCTGGCCTGGAACACTTCCAGGGAGGGGGCATCCACAGCTTCCCTGGGCAACCTGTGCCAGTGAAGAATTTCTTCCTAATGATTAATCTAAATCTCCCCCCTTCCAATTTGAGCCATTCCCCTTCTTCTTATCCCTACAAGCCCTCGTAAAAAGTCGCTCCCCACCTTTCCTGTAGCCCCTTCAGGTACTGGAAGGCGGCTATGAGGTCTCCCTGGAGCCTTCTCCAGGCTGAATAACCCAAATTCTCTCAGCCTGTCATCATGGTAAAGGTGCTCCAGCCCTCTGATCATCTTTGTGTCCTCCTCTGGACCCACTCCAACAGTTGAAGCGTAAGGTTTTGTTAGTGCTGGCGTCAGGATAGCGCTCATTCTCATCTCTACTCTCAGTTTATTTTTCCTCTCAAAGCCATTTGTTCCAAAGATCTGGATTAATAATTACTTTGTCCACCTGAAATATTTTGAAATGTGTCAAACTCAAGAGGGACTCAGCTGAAATTTTAAGTTTATTGTAAATCAATATATTTGTGATTTTAAATGGATTTGCAGAAAGGAAGATACACTGAGAATAATATTGTTTTCAGACTGAGGATAGGAACGGGTGCAAACAGTGTAGAAGCAACCACGTGTATGTTTTTGAGGCAGTGCTTTACTCTGTTATACTGAGCTGTACTTGCAGACAGTACCCATTTAAAAAAATCTACAATGGCTGTGTCAATTTGGAAGCCCTGTAGCTGCAGGAAGAAAACAAAGAGCAGTTATTTTAGTGACTATTACCTCTTTATCCCTATTTACGTTTACATAAGAGACACACAGGGGATATGAATGAATATGCAGGCTGGAAAGTCTTGTCAATGGGCTGCGCTGAAGAGACTGGGGGTATTTAAAACAGTGTTCCATTTTCCTATGGTATGAGGACTCGAGACCAGACTCTGTTGCCTTTAGTCATTGCAATGTGAGTTGTTTCACCAGATGTTGTCAGGATGCTGATGGTTGCTGGTGTCCTTTTAGCCTCATGTGGAGATGCGGTCCTACCTACTACTGGTCATCTCCTGAGTTATACCATCCAGGGCATCCTGAAAACACCTCAATGCTCTGAAGGTTAATATTCAATAAATGATTAAAATGAGAGGGGCGTAAATGGAATTTCAGAGTTTAATGCTCAAGAAGTTCTCCATTCAAAGCTCCACAATGCTGCATCTTCCAGGAGTTTCCAGTAGATGGCACTAAATCAGGAGTGGTTTGGGATACTTGATTCTAATTTTTCTTTTGTTTCAAATGGAAAAAGGGAAATGCCATTAAGTCTGTGGGCTAGATGAAAGACAATACAAAAGCAGTCTTTGGTGAATGACTGCTAACAGACTGGGGCAGATGCATAGTTTGATAATAAGTAAACGAATAATGTTCAATAGCATAAAATATATAGGCATAAGAAGTGGGAAAGATAAGGAAAAAATACTTAAAGGACAAAATCATGCTCCTAAAAGTAAATAAAGGAAATTTTTTTTCTGTCCAATATGGAAGGTTCTTCCAAAGACTATGGTCTAAAGTTTGGGATATTTCAAGACTAAATGATAAACATGTGCTTACATTGAGTTATTATACTACCTGCTTCATTAATTTACATTAATCACAGAAACATAAATATTAGTCAGAAATAGGGATAAAACCATGTTCCTGCCAACATTTTTTCCTGTCTCAAGAAAGATTTAATATTAGTAAATGTACAGCACTGATTTTTCTGTTCTTTTAAAGTAGAAATATCTTACAGTCAGTGTGTTGTGTATAGCTTTGATTTCTGTTTAAAATAGATTTATGCAGCCTTGAAAGTTCATTTTCTTCTTTCTTAATAATCTTCAGTATCACCAGCACAGATAGCAAGTAAAGCACTCTCATAATGCCCTGAAGCAAAATGCTGCAAGGAAAAAAAAACAATCAACATTTCTGTGACTATGTGGTTTTTAAATTTTTCTTCTCTTGATGTGTGGCAAGGACTGGAGTGGTGTTGTAAGGTTTTGTAAAATATTACAGTGGTTTTGTAAGGATTCTAGGCCAAGACTTTTTAAATTCAAACACCTTGGTCTTTGATGGCTTCAGCACCTATAAAAAAATCTGCTTTTGAAAGGGTGGATTAAACCTGTTTAATACTTCTCAAGTTCAATGCCAAAAAATCGCGAGCAATTTCTTGCAGTTATTGCACATCTTACTGTTGGATTATAGCAACATAAAAAAGATAAAATGTCTTAGCAGGAGTAGTTTTGGTACAGTTGAATAGTTTAAATAGTGTCAGAGTTTTGTTTTAAGATGCGAAGCAAGAGTACAAAAGGAATAATTTTTCTGAGGGTTGATACCACCAAAGCACAAGGATAAAAGCAGGTTTTTATCTCAGCTCTGTGCAAAAGTGGTATCAGCCTAACCTTGCAGGATGGTGTGAAAGAAGATGGTATCAGTTAGTGTAGAAACTGTTAATGCAAACTTTTCTTCAGTATAAACTGCCCTGTTTATACTCCCTGTTGGGGAGGGACAAAATCACATTTAATGTGAGTGAGTTGAGAATTCACTGCTCACTCACTGAAGTCAGCCTGAGGCACTGAAAAGACGTGCTATGATACATTACTGTTTTATTTATTGTAACAAAGCTGTTCAATGGAGATTAACATTAACCTTCTGTATTTTTTCTCCTAGGGCTTGGCACAGTCTCTGTGGTGCCAGTGCTGCATATATGCAAAAGTGTGTAAAAACTTACTTTGATGTCATGAAAGAGTGATTTCCCATATCTCTCTTTGTATCTCTGTCGTATATTCATCAAGTCAATCTCACTCCTGGCAATGAGAATCCTTATAACTGTTTTATTGTGAAACCCAAGGTCCTAAAAAGAAAAAAAAAATGAAAGGAAACTTGATACTTGGACAATATGTGTTTGCTTATCTGTATATGCTCACATTAATGTTTAATAGATAAGCCAATTAATTAGGCTACCCATAAAGTTATCCCAGATTTTAAAGAAATCTAAGCATTCAAAGGTTTAATTCTGCAGAGTATTTTTACACACTTGAATAATAGAATTCATGTTACTGAGTTACAGACCTTCCCCTCATATCCGTGTTTTGACCACGCACTGAAACTTTTAAAAGAAAAACCTTATGTTTTCTTTTTAGTAGTCTTAGGTATTCGGGTCAGTACATGGCAATTGTGACTGTCCTTGTGGAGTCCATTCAAACTGTACTGAAGGCTAATAACAACTGCTGCCAAATGTGAATTCAGTGAGATATTTAACCATTGAATTAGAATTTACAGAGCTTGTATTCAGCTGTGTTTTATTTTAACTGTTTCTAAATAAATTCTTGTATTGTAATCATGTGGAGAATGGGGACATCCAGTGGCAGTAAAAGTTATCAGAGCAACTCTAGGCTTTGGGCCACTGATGAGCAGTTTATAGATTGTTTAAACCTAAATTATAATTTTATCAACTAGCTATTAAATATGAAATCTTGTTCTCCAAAAAGCAAATAAAAAAGCTGTCTATGGAGAATTTGATACACATTTGATGGCTAGATTAAAATCGTTCTTAAATACTAATATGGACTATGATTTCAAGCATTATAAACCTGGGTGGATTTTATTATATTGTATTGTAAATAGACATATAAAAACTTCTCGTATAATCTAGACATAACTTGGCTGCAAAACCAGATAATATTTTAAAATCTTGCATTTCTTTTGAGAATTATCTGTTTATTAAACACTTTTTGAATAGAGTAAAATATTAATTACAATAAAATGCAAATATTTATTCTTAATAATTAAGACCTTGTCCCTGCATTACATACATCATCTAAATATAATATAGAAGAAAACTATCTATGTGATATTCCTTAAAATTAAAATAAGGTTCTAACTTGAAAATTGGTCTTGATACAGGACCTTTGAGAAGCATCACTTTTCCTGATTGCTGGTGTTTCCTGGTTCTTTTTGGCAAACCTTTTTAATGTCAACTGCCAGAATCCTCTTTTGACCACTCAGACAAAATACTGCCTCTTTTTCTCAGCCCCTTGGATTTTCCTTGGTTCTTTGCTGTCACTGTTGCTGCTTTAGCTGAAACAGGGGACAGCAGTAAAGGCAGCATTTTGAAGAGGGTGCTGGGGCCCTGCTCAAGTGTGCTGAAGAGTTTTGTTCAATGGTTCTGGCTTGAATACTATTTTTGCCATTCGTCCTCTAAGTTGATGCCTCACGTTTTACCTATGGCTGCTTTTATGGCCATCTTGTAAAGATAAGACTTAAAATATTAAGCTTAAAATATTATACTTGTTATATAACAATTTCTCATTGCTTTCACTAGGAATGAAAAACAAAACGTCTTCGATGACCACTATAGGAAGAACTTCTTCATGTTTCTTTGTAAGAATTTACCCACATTTCTTCTTTGCACTCATTTGTTTTAGAAGTTTAGCACTTAACACACAAAGAACTTGTGCCACAAGAAAATTTCACCATTTTTTATGTAACACATTTATGATTTAACTTCTAGTGATACTTATTAAATCTCTAGATAAAAAAATGGCAGAATAAGAAAAGTGCACATTGAATTCTGTGCAGCAGGGGGAGATACAACCCATAGAAAAGAAAGGTTTTCAACTTAAAAAAAGTCGACAAAGTTACCAGACAGATTTTTTTTTTTTTAAGGAATCTATACACTTAACCATTTACCGTTATTGTTAAATTCTAACTGCTGCTTAGGCACTACTGCTTTGAAATTTATGTAGGTGCCAACAGTTTTAAAACACCAGTGACACCTTAAAGATTGAATGGACTGATTTGTCAGTATTTGTTTAAGAATAATCAAGCAAACACACCCCCCACCCCCATGAAAGCTACTTTTTTTTATATGCAAAAAAGAAAGACTACTTACATGAATTGCATTATAAAGCCTGTAAGCAAAGTAGGAAGGCTTGTCACGAATACAGAGAACTAGGAGAGAAAGGTTGTAACAGGTAAACATAAGGTTGTTATAAAATAATTTCTATTATCTTTGGGCTCCTTGAAATATAAAGCTGGCTAGTGTGATCCATGACTCAGCTAACAAAATTAAGCTACCATTTTTCACAAACATAACTATATTTATAATTTTAAAAGTCTGGTACTTCTTTGGGGTAGGTATTCCTTGCTGTTGCATTGAAGGGCTCACATGAATAATGCCCACATGACATCTTTGTAGAAATATTATTATCCTTATTCTATAAATGTAAAACAAAGGCACATTAAGCTTGGAATTTGTTTGTACCGCTGAAGTCCTGAGAACTTTGCCAGTTTTCAGATTTACACAAACATGGAAAAGTAGTTCAAATATTCTTTTCTAATTATCTCTGAAAATTTAATTAGAGAATACAGGAGAGGAAAGTGGATTAAAATATCAGAAAAATAATATTCTTGGTGCACCAGAGATAGCATAATAGATATTTATTACGAGATTATTGCTAGTACAAATTAATATTTTTACATTACCTATTGCAACCAGTAGTTCTTGGAAGTATCCATCATAACATTCATTAATGGCATCTACTATGTCTTGTCTGGAGATATTTTGGAACTCCTGGAAAACTTGGAAGAAAAAAACACAAGCTTGCTTAATTCTAATTCATTAATAAACATCAACATGCATTTTTTACCTGCCTTCCCCTAGTACTCTAACTATCACATTTATTT
The DNA here is from genome assembly GCA_033556795.1 of Tapera naevia. NCBI lineage: Eukaryota > Metazoa > Chordata > Aves > Cuculiformes > Neomorphidae > Tapera > Tapera naevia. The sequence goes on along the minus strand of JAUMJJ010000172.1, from coordinate 5,043,940 downwards.
TTTTCCTTATTTATTCTCAGTGTTTCATCCCCCAGGCAAGGCAATCTAAACGACTAGCCTGAAACCTGGCCTCCAGGACATTTTCTCTCTGGGTTCTCCAGTATATAGTATAAAATGAAAGTATGCCAAAGCCTCTTTTTCACTGGAAGTTTTAATAAATTCTCTGCCTACCATCTTCTGTTTACAGAACCTGTAAGAATGACATGTCATTAAGACAACTTCCTAGCTCAGCTTGGCTAAAAGTGGCCAGAAATTCAAAGACTGTGATAAGCAGCCATGGCATGACATGACATGCATAAAATGTCAGTATCCAGACATGGACATTCTCTGGATAATGCAAGTATCCAGAGTTAGACACACAAAAATGCCAGGCATGTTACTCCTTTGGGAAGGGAGAAGAATTTTCAACCCACTGCAAAACTTACAGATGTCTACATCATAAGCAGAGCCCTCAAACCTCCAGTACAGAAAGGGAGTAGAGCATAAGCAGGTGTATTACGTTATGTTAATTCTGTCATCACCAGCCTTACAGAAGTCAGGATAGAAGGATTACTTTGTTGATCCATGTAGTTCTAAGCTACTGTTGGAAGCTGACATAAGAAATACAGCTGGCTGCCTAGTGATAAAGTTGTCACCTGACTGTTTTTTCAGTGCAGAGCAAAAGATGTCTCAGACTTGTCACCAAACAGATAAGACAGATTTCTTTTCTACAGTGGAAGATCTGGAACATCTTGTGTAGTTTTTTGCAAGGTGTAATTATATCTGCCTATCTATTTTAAATAAAAATGTTCCATTATGTTTCTGTGTGTATATTCATTATGAGAAAGCAGATGAGGACCCTGAAGTCCTCCCATCAAAAACTCTTTTGAAACTTCCGTGGAAAAGCTTCAACACAGTAATGTATTTTCACACACAAACATTTGTTGAAAATACTCCCACTGCCTCCTACTGCTTCCCCCAAGGTGCTTCCACTCACAGGAAAGAGTTACTTCACAAAAATGAAGATAATAGTTCAGAAAAATCTGCCTCATCCTGTTGTGTTGGGTGTAAGCTCAGTGCAGCCATAGCCTTGGTCTTCTCCCTGTTATTAGGCATCCTGATGTCTGTCTGTTCTATCTACAGCTGTCGGTAGTCATCAGGCAAAGCTCAGTTTTGCATTACTTCCAAAATCCCATTAACATCAGTGGGTGTCAGTGAGCTCCAACAGTTCACACTTAGGCTTCAGGCTGCACACTGAGCTTCTTGATGTGTAAACCGTGGTTTTATTAGCAAGTCAGATTTTTTTCATTCCACTCTGTGTTAAAAGAGCTGAATGGCTGGATTACCCATCCACAACTGCTGGTAACTTCTGTTGCAGAGGATCATTTGCAGCATGTTTTTGTGTTCGCCTGTTTTCCGCTGGCATGCTTCCCATAGAATCTGATATATCAGGAAAAGGAAAAAAAAATACAAAAGATTTTAAATAAGTCCTAAAACACTTTTCAACATTTGCATTTCTTCTTTTTTTTATGTTTGAGAAGCTTCCATCTCACTATATTTACCATTGCATCCTGAGCAGCTGTAGAAGCATCTGCATAACCTTCCATCCTTGTTCCCTGAGGGGAAAAAAACCCATACATTTTCTTCAAAAGTTAAATCCTAAAAGACTGTAGGAATATGAAGGTGTCTATATATGAAGCCACATTTCATTTCTTGAGATAACACATAGAGGCTTTTAGATCAGATCAATGTATTCAATAGTTGAATTTTCAGATGTAGAAACTATCTTCAAGTTGTCATGTTATGTCTTCATTTCCTCTAAGTAGAGGAACTCTGGAATGACAAATGGTCTTGTGAGAGATAAAAATGGGAGAGTGAATAAACCTCTCTAATTTTTAGTCCCATTTTAAATAAGCTTCTACCCTACCACCACCGTGCCACCACCATTTCCAGTATTATGGAAGTTGTATCGCTTGCTATAATATATCATTATGAGGGGAAGATAAGGATAAGAGTAACATTTGCCATTCACTGATTATTTCTTATCAATATGCATATTACCAGAAGAATCTTTTCTTATTTTTTTATCTCTCTGCACAAGCCATAGGAGGAAGCACATCAAATAATGGAGAGTTTGCTTACTTATAATTGTCTAAAATTAAGATCCAAGACTAGAAAATTGTTTGGTGACACTGATACATAAACCACAGAAGAATACTTCTAATTTTCCCATATGTTTAATAGCTTTTCAGTTACACAAATCAAGCTGATATGCTTTAGTAAACACACTATAATCTGAATTATATAGTTAGAAAAAGAGAAAAGCACACAACTTTTGGAATTGCTTTTTTAACCATAATCATCTCATAAGGATATAAATCAGCCTTGGTTGTAGAACTCTCAGCAATCTCAAGCTGCATGTAATCATTGCCTTAATGATACGGGTTTGAAGCAATTACTTTAGTTTAAAATTTACTCTCATTTTACCCTATATGTGAAAGGGAGGATTAAAATTACGTTTTGCCTGTCAGCTTGTCGAATGACTGATTTGTAGCTCTTTCCTCTTAAATATGTTTATTTATATTTTAATTAAATTGCAAGAATTTCACAGAGTAAGAGTGGAATGCCTAGTAACAAGATAAATTACTTGAAGGAAATTTTTCTGGAATGACAGCATAAAGTTCCATACATGAGAAAACGCATGAAAAAAAGACAGAAAAGTGAACAATAAAATAAGTTAAATAATATTTTACAGGAGTGAAATGTGCACTTCCTTGGTACATTTTACAGTGACTACTCTTGGCAAAGTTTTGCTGGAGAATCACACAATATGCATAATTATTATTTAAATAGTAGAAAACTATCATTTTCCATTTAATGCCCCTACTAGAATATTAATTAGCCTGAATTTTTTAATTTATTTAGGAAGGACTCTGTTATTAGCCTCTTTAAATTTATTTAGGAAGGACTATAGCCTTATCTTTGAATGTGCCTTAGTGCGGGTATGAAAACTGTAAATATCACATGACAGCAACTGAATAGTTTCCTCTCCATATGTGAAGTGCATTTACTTCTATCTGTAGTCAGATGTGTCATCAATCTCAATATTTAATAGAAATCAAAGGAAAAAATGTCTGAAAAAAAGCATTAAAAGGTGCATTAGAAATGTTGCTATAAAATAATCTTCTGTAAGTCGCATGGTATTAGATCTAGAAAAGATATATTTTAATGAAGTATCACTGAGTTTTAATATAATATCATATCCAAACCTGGATTACTCAACTAATAATCTTCAGAAGTGTACAGTAAGCTGAGTAAAGTTGAGAAAAATAGCTGTTAGATCTTTTTAGCTAAGAAGTAGCTGATTTCATGCCTCTGTATCAATATCCATGGTTTAAGAAAATAAGGACTAATAATGTAGTCTCAGATAATTTATTTTAAATGTATTGGATATATTGAGGGCTAATACTTATCCCATGGTTTTATTAAAGATGAGAAGTGACATTGCTTAACCCATAGATCTTAATTTTTAGGCAAGGAAATATCTTCATTATTAGGGGAAAATGCACTGAATGTTAGAAAAATTATTTCCTGCTTGTAGTTTCTATATCTGCTGCTGTGAAGCCTGCTGCTGTTTCAAATCTGAGTAAGAAACACTTCTTTTGTGTGTGTTTTTGACACACATGCATATATAGAAAAACAGAGATGTACCTTATGTAAGCTTTTATCTCGTGGTAGTCCTTTTGTCATTATTTGTTACACTGGTTTACAAAATATTTTTAAGATAATGAACACAGCGACTACAACAGGAATGGGAACTCAAAATCTGACAAGGATGAACAACTTTGTTGCATAAAAATACAAATTGGTAAAACTGCAAAAGGTGGTGTGTGATAGTCACAATTCATTTGCCTGTATGCAAACATACTGTGATTTAGCATATGCAGTAGCACAAAAATTGTAATGTTTAAAACAGAGAAATATTTAATACTTTCTTTCATAGTTAAATGTGGATTTATATCTCCATTTTTACATAATGCCTGGACTGGATTATGAACCATATATTCTAACAGAGGAGAAAACAAGAGTTTAAAAAATGAAAATCTCATTTACGCATGCAAGTAGAATCCTTCTGAGATGAGATAGATTGAGCAGAGTGTTAGCAGTTGAATGTCCAGGGACTTACTCAATAAAATAGGCTGTTAACCTTTTCCTCCATCTGAAGGCCATAGTCAATGTCAAAGTAGATGAAGGAATCCAAGTTCTTTTTTTTTATGCTTTTCTGCCTTTCTTGTTCAAAAGTGTAGCCCTATTCAACTGACTTTACCCACAGTCACTTTAAAATTTAATACTTCTCAAATAGTATCACATGTTATGAACTGTTTAGAAATTAAGTCATACTATCTGTTTTTATAGTACCTGAGCAAGGTTCATGAGCGTATCTCTGAAGTGACCTGAAGTCTCAGAATCAATATCTTGTTGGAGATCATTATTATATTCTAGGTTAAAACACAAACATATAACCAAAATCACAATTTAACATACTCTGAATAACACTAATAAATATTAGCAAACAAAAGATAAATACACAGACTGCTAATACGTGTCCATTTTCTATGGTTATTATTCCACAATAACCAGTGCAGGTTCTACACAGACCTAGCTGTGGGGCTGATCAGTTTGCCTGGGGCTTACTGGTGGGACTCAGCCACAACCCTGACTCCTCTGTCCATCCATCCTTGGGCACAGCCCCACCACTGCTGCTGCTGCTGGCAGGTGCGGCTGCCAGGTATTACAAATGTCACAGGCAGCAATACATCTCAAATATACTAGGATATATTTTCAACTTCAAGCATTTTGCGTCAGCTTTTTCATACAGTATGAAAGAGAAAAGGAAAGGGAACCAGTTAGTATTGAGAAGTCATTTTTGCAGTTCAGTTGCTTCACGCGTGCAATTACATCCAGAGCACACACAGTACAACTGCTACTGTGCTCGTGTAAAAAACATTACGTATTACGTAGGCTTCTTTCATCTGGAAGATCTCCATATTTGATCTTGAGGCTAATATGTCTATTAGACATTTTTCTTCTATGTCTGCCCCCTGTGTGGAAAAAAAGTAAATATGAAAAGATGTTGTTATTAGAAACCATAGCTTTTAGAAGAAAGCAATGTTGCGCTTATCAGAGGTAATAAAAGAATAGCTGTCTCTGCTGGAGCAATTCAAAGTGTACTTTTGCATAGTCTGTTTAAATAGAAAATAACTTTAAATAAATGGCAGAACCCTGTATTTAAAATAAATTCCTACTTAATCTGAATTTCAGCATGTACGTTAACAAGTGGGGAATGAAGCAAGGCTAGTGTTGACAGAAACATAATAGGAAAAATTCTAGAGCTTTAGTAAGAATTTAGCATTTGCTGAAAGAAATCAAATGTAAAAATAGAGCATACATCCAGAGCAAATGTTCAGGCAATCTGAAGTAGATATGAGTACAGCTATTATGCTGTGCTTTTATCTTATTTTTTTTTAAATTATTTATTTAAGAATGCCACAATCTGTAATGTCCATTGCAAAACCTGGTATTTCAGGCTATGGCCTTATATCATGGCCATGCATTCAGTGCTGCAAATCTCTTTATTTTTCCCCCAGTTTTATAAACTTGAATTGCCATAAGATATGCTGCACGTGCTGCTTTTGATAGGCACATGTAATGTTGGTGAGTATTCTACATTTGAGATAATGGGAGAACATAACATTGAGCCTGAGCTTGGAGACACACATCTGGCCTGTGTTTTGCTTTGGCCATATGAATCCAGATCAAGATAAAATACTGTAAGAAAGTTTAACTTTGAGCCACATGGGGGGTGCGTGGGGTCTGCCTGGAGCTCTGTAGCAGGAGAGCCACAGGACCGTGTGCTCTTGAAGACTGCGTTTTCAGGAGGCCCATGGAGTGGTGACTATTCTCCTCTTCCCCCTGCTACGCTTTTGTTTTTCTCTCTCTTTCATTTCTCACTACATCTGTTCTCCGTGGCACAGCGTTGTGCTGTAGTTTTGTCTGGCTGCTCTGGGGATGTCGGTTTGTGACTGAACAGACTGAGATCTGGTTTTTGCAACTTCTGGAAGTTGCAACTCGAGTGCACCCGAGTATCTGATCTGTGATTTTCCGAGCCTAAACTAAACACTGTTCGACTTTACCCTGAAAGGTTTGTCTGTCTCCAATTTGCCCCGCAGACACCAAAAGACCCTCCCTCTCCGACTGTGTGGGGGGAGGGGGGGTGTCCAAGCACTGCTGGTGGCCGGAATGGGACCTAACAAAGGCATTTTCAAAGTACGTAGGGTGGATCACCTATCCAATCAGAGTTGTATTGTCTGTGTCTGATGTGTAGCATTGGACAGAAAAGGAAAACAGTGTTGAGCTCTGATGTGTCTTCTCATCTTTCAGGAATTGGCAATTTAGGAATTTCCTGGGAAGTTATTTGCCAGGAATAACTGGCAAATTTTTGAATAACTGGCTAATATTTTGAATAACCAACAGTAGACCTCTCTTCTAAGAATTTGTTGAAGTCCTTTATGAACTAATCTCTGCTTTTTGCCTCCACAAACGAATTTTACTGCTTATTTACTTGATTTTTGAAAAAATATTTTTGTTTCAAAGCTCCAGTTGCTTAAGGAGCAGAGGCTTAGAATCTGGGAAGAGAAGGAAATCAGTCAATTTAAGTGAAGTGATCATCACCTGGTCACAGAGTAGTCAGATGTGTTTTATTAGAGAAGTACTGGGTTTTTTTCAGAGGTAGAGGCTTAGTGCATGACACTGTCTGTTAAAATGCATTTTGCATAAATGTTGGCAGGATCAGGGCCTTAATTACCTTGTATAAATATTTCTTTATTTGCTGAGTTTACCATGTGTGATATATGGGTTATATGTGTTACATGGCAAGAATATTGGCAAGGATATTATTTATACTGGTTTTAGCATACCAATGGTTGTGTATTTCTGATGACCAAGTGTACTAACTTCCAGCAGGTTATCAACCTTTGAAGTGTCAAAAAAATGAACATAGGTTCAGTACTGTAATTGGTGACTGCTACTCTAAGCAATTCTGAATTGACAAGTACCTTCAATGCATGCCAGAGTTCGTGGGCATCATAGGAGGCAGGTGGATACATCAAGCCAACCATGACTTCTTTGAAGTGATGAGAGAGATTCTCTTTCAGATCTGTTATCAGATCCTTGAAAAGAAAATGCATAGACAGGATTATTTTAATAGTCACACTTAATAAAGACAGCTTAAAATTAAGTTTTCATGATGATGAATACTTACATGAACTGTTGAAGATGAATTCTGGCTAAAATTAAATAAGAAAAGTATTCTTTTAAGTGGTACCAACTTCTAATAGCATGGGTGAGATAACAATAGATACACAAGCCAGTAGACAATACAGGATTTTTTGTTTGATAAAATTCAGGTGTTTTAAGTGCAACTGTTATTTAAAGGCTTGGATACAAGGGTAATGCATCTGCAGCTCGGCTTGGTATGTTCTCTCTTTGAATCTGTGGGAGCTAAGCACCTTGGAAGTCAACCTGGTAGAACAAAGGCAGTGTTACTCACTCTGTGAATAATCTAAAAGATCATATTGCTCCTAGTGTATAGCTGCTTTGGATTACTGGAAGGTTATGTGCTTCAGTTGATGTTTATATTACATTCAGACTGAATTAACTACTTTTGACAAATGCAAAAAGGACCCCCCCTTAGTTCACCCTAAGTAAGTGTCTCAGTACTTGCCAGGTAGCTGAGTAACAGATAAGAGTTTCCTCCTCACTCTTCCTTTCCAAATAGAATCCCTCAAAACGCTGCAAATGCCAAAAGCCTGTTAGCTGTACTATTGCAGTTTCTGACTAAGAGGATGCTTGTGACCTCATTTTTTTAATGTTTTGTGTGCAGTACTAGGCTGCTATCAGATATATTCTGCATTTAAAGGATGGTTCTCATGATATAAACTATACTGTTTTCAGACCTGCATCTTTTTCAGGCCTGTATGTTGGTTTTGATATATATCTGAATATAATTAAATTAATAGCTAGCATAGGAATGAAGAGTGACATATACACATTAAAAAGTAAATTTATGATGAAGAAACATAAAGTCTTCAGTGAACACACATTTAGATGCATTTGACAACAACTAACTCATACATGGAATAGAAATTAATTCATTAAGACATCTCAGTTCTGACAACATGCCTGTGGGGAAATGGATTAATAGTACAAATGGATACTAATTAAAAATTAGTCGTGCAATCAGAACTAAGGGGAGTGAAGTATTGAAAATTAAGAAAAGACCACTCTAAGTTGTCATTATTAACATTTTCTAATCGTCTCTGGTATAAGAAATACTTCATGGCTAATTGTAAGAGGGAATGTGAAAGCTTCTATGCATGTCTGAATCATGCAGCCAGTTCAGGATTTTATTTTCATTTTTTATATATTTCTCCTCCTAATGTGTTACACTTGACATTTTTCAAATGAAAAGGCATAGTGGCTACTATATTGAACAGTCTGAATTGAAATTAAAGACGGTGGAGAATTAGACTGACAGGTTTACCATAGATTAAACTGAGAAGGCTGAAATTATTTTTGCCTAGCTATCTGTCTTCCCTGTCCTGTAGTTCACCACTCATAACCTAGGACTTCTGAATGGCACATTTGTCCAGTGCAATACATCCATTATTACAGATTGCAGCCAGTGGAATGCTGTAACTGATTTATGCTACTTTATTTTCTGAGGTATAAACTGCAGCAATTCAGGGCAAGATGCATTCCGTCCTGTTGGGTGGTTCTTGCCCAAGATAGAAAACTTTTGAGGGGTCAGCCAAATAAACTGCATGGAACACTAATAGCCATTTCAGTATATCTGCTGTAACAGGTGAGACAAAAAAATCAGCATTCTCATTATGTCTTTGAACTAAATTAGAGCTAATTTGTACTGGCCCCTGTTTCAACATGGCAAAAGGTAGAACTAGGTAGGTTTGATTGAAAAGCTGTCAAGGGTGTCTTCGTAGATCTTGTGCTGTAAAACCTACCCAGTGCTTAACAGATTAAAATTTAAATATAAATAAAATAAGTTTCAGAATTTTCTATAGCCCATTGCTGGAGGATAAAAATTGCGTGCTAGCCATTTACTTCTGTTATTATTCATTGATTTAGAGATTGAAATTATCAAAAATGACATCTGAGGGTTTTTTGGCTGTTTTAGTTCTTCCAGATCTTTAGGTCTATGGCCACTGGCTTTATACCATGTCAGGTCAACTGGATATGGCTGACAGAGGTCTGAATTTAAAGGTGTTTTGTTTTCAGAGGGATTTATTTATTTGTTTACATTTATATTTTGGATTTGAAAACAAAATCCAAATAGATCAGTGGTAAGTCAGTAATTGTTTTTTATGGATACTAAATATGGCAAATCATAACTCCATTTCTAAAGGAGATTTGACAGTTCTTTATTGAGATATCATTAGTGTTACCTCTAGGTCATCTTCATGTATGATAGGCCAGAAATTAAAGATAAAAAAATGACTTTTGAAATGTTTTCCATTTTAAAATGAAATAATCTAGAGGAAAGGTTAAAAAAATCCTAGCTAGCGGCTGTGGAGGGAGTAGAGGAGCGCTGTCCAGTGATTAAGGAGATAAATGAAGACTTGAAAAGAATAGGCTTGTGTGCTTTATTATTATAGGCTCCTTTGAAATGCTTTAATTTTCTATAAACAAAACTAAAACTCAGTGAGGAATATTGCAAGGATAAACGCTGAACTTGTGTTGTTGGCATGTGTAATGGTAATGATAAACTAATAAATACCTCATCATAGAAAAACGCTTTTAAATCGTACAGATTCACTGATTTCAGTCATTGTCACAGTCTTTGGAAGGTAAGGATACCTGTGATTCAGCTATTGTTCTTTTGTGGTCTATTTAAAACATACTAATCCATTTAAGGCTGCATCCAAAGTATCACAGTTATTTTATGTTTGAAGTTTTAGAACAGTCCAAATAGAGCCAGTGATCTTCTATAGGTGAATAACAGAAAATCAACGCACTACGTTCATTAAATCCAGCTCTTCTCTTTCCCAAGTTCTAGAAAAGCAAGGGCGTGTTTCAGGACATTAATCAGGGTGTAAGATAAGCTATCTGTAATTGTTGGTATGCTGTTGCTCTTTGGTATTTCAACCCAAATGCTATTTTAGTGTGCATTCCAAAAAGCACAGAGGTGAGGAAATAAGTCTGTTCAGAAATTCTGCTTTGGTCAATAGAGGAAGAGAACGAACTATAGAAGAAGAAACTTTCCATGTCCCTTTTTTGACTTCTTATGTGGCAGACATATTTCTGCTGCTATATAAATGACAAACTGTCAGAGGCATTGATGGTTACATTAGCAAAGTTGTGTGCCGATGTGTTGGTGCCAGCCAGCTGTCTGCCAGTGACTGACCTGAGAGAAGGGCTGACCAACCACACTGGAGACAGACAGAAGTATTGAAAATACAAAACGGCTCTCTCCTACCCTGCCGTAGATGTCTCTGTATGCCTCAGCAATCATAAGCCGCTGTGAATTGCAGCGCTGTGTTAGGATATCAATCAACACATCCTTTTCACAACCTGTAAAGGAAACACAACATAGACATTGTTATTTGCTTATATTTGAGATTGTTCATGTTTTATTCAAGAACATTAAACTAATTTCTTGAAAAAATTAGATGAACAGAATAATATCTCACTGGTCTTTACCAACATCAATTATATTTATTGTGTAGTATCAGCTAGGAAGTGAGGTAGTCTGTTATTATCGAATGCATCACAATCTCTCTCAAGCTCAATGGATTCCAAAGTGTCAATAAAACAGAGCCTTTCATCTATTCAGAGCTAGGCACACTAGCAGAGTTTGTGGCTGAGCCTGGGAAGTCATGCTTCGGTGCCTTGTTATTATTGATTAAATTGTCATTTCATGGCTAAGGATCGCTTCTACGGGGATGAAAGATTATGATCAGACCGTTTGCTGAAAAACCAAAAAGTATATGTTTTCAGAGGAGCTATATCAAATAAGTTACAACATTTTTAAAAATGTAACCTTTTAACCAATTTCCAAGGACACTTTGTTGAAGGTTACTACAATCTTTTGCTTGGAGCTAGACCATGGTGCTGAACTTCTATAATGTACCAGTATTAAATTCTTATGAAAAAAATGACAATGATTGCCATATTCTGAAAATTATTTTATATCTATTTTTTTTCAGTCCCAGAATTTGGCTTTTGGTAATTTCAGATAGCTGTGCATTTAAATGACATTCCAACAGAATTGTATCTTGAAGTGTAAATGACTTTATCACTTTTGTGGAAGAAAGGAATTAAACTGGAAAGCATTGGGTTCCGTTAGCAAGTGAGTGGAGTAGGGTAGACTCCCAAGTTTCTACCGGTCATGGTTATATAGGCATATACATATATCTTACAGGTATACATTCTGTACCCATTACAGTTTTGTTAGGCAGATTTTATAGTATTTATAACTGACAAGTTCCATTTTGACACAGATGTAATTGTACATTGAATACATTTATTTTATAGTTGGCAGAAGCTGTTTGAACTTGCTTATTGTACACCAGGTTTAGATGTCTTCCTTCTGGATCATCTAGCCACAATTACACCAGTTTTTTAGCACAACACTGATTCAACATCAGTTTGATTCATTTCCATCAATCTCACAAAATGGATTTATAACTCAAACAATGTGCATAAGGATCTTTTACTTTTCAGAAAATAATTATCACTAGGAGTATGTACCGAACAAAAGTTTTGGGGCTGTACAGCCTTGCAAAAAGCCCAGGGGATATAAAAATTCCCGTACTGAAAATTTTCATGTGAAGAAAATGTTTGGTTTTTTTTTTTTACTATCTCAGTATTCTGACCGTCAGCAATATCAACAGTGTTCAATAGGAAAACACAAAAATCTGAACAGAGAAATGCTTTGGTGAACAAAATTTTTTTTGTCCGTAGACTGAAAGAAAAAAATTGCTCCTGAGTGAAAGTTCTTTAAAATTTCTACTCCAGTTGTTTTTATTTGATGACTGATGTAGTGACATAACACAGAATTCTATTACCTTTTTTGTAGGAAAGCATTCATACTGGATTGTTGGTATAGATTTTATATTAATTGCCTCTTAGTTCCTGTAAATAAAATACATGGTTTATTTGAACATCACCAGTGTGTCTAATTGGTGTATCTTGAAGAATGAACAGATATCTGGTGACACTTTTCTAATTTTGTGAGTTCTTATTTTGTCTGATGTTTGATATTTTATTTTGAGATCTTTATGAAGAAAAAGAAAAGAATGTGTTAGAATCAATCAAGATACTCACTGATTCCCTGTAGGGCTCCTCCTAGGGTCTCAGCATCCATAATAGGGTTAAAATTCGGTGCAGGAAAAATTGTTCCTTGTGTCTGCTAAAGAAGAAAGCAGCTTTAATTAAGATGTTTTAGATTTATAGTACTGCATGATTCTGCTGAACAGGATGCAAAGATACTAATTTATGAAACAGAACTGAAACTTGCAGTAAGCTCTAGGAACACAGACCATATTTGAGGAGGTTGTCCCTAGCGTGATTTAGGCCTGGGAAAAAAAAAACAAACCAAAACTACTAATTAATGTTTTTTAGATTAAAATATATCTATCTCTTTTGTATCCATCTCTTTCCCAACCTTTTTCTGAAAATACTATTTTATTTTTCAAAGTTAATCCATGATACTATTCAGTCTTCAATATCTAGTTTTCATGGTATTTCTAATTTGAAAGGACTAATGAGAAAATGATGAATGAGATACGTAGGCTGCTTACAAACCTAGTGATTTGTTTTTTAAAGAGTAAGTTGTGGGATGGCTTTTTGATATGTCACGTAGAAGGCAACACCATTTTTCTGTTTTGTAACTGATGAAATTACTGTCATTTCATTCTCAATGATACTTCATGTGTTTTTTGTCATGTAGATTTTCTTATTCTTTTTAAGAAATACGGAAATAGTAAACAGAACTGATGAACTTACTTTCATAGAATCACAGACCTCTAATTATATAGAAGAAAATAGCTGAGGTTGAAAGCTACTGAGCTCTGTCCCCCACTCACTTTCATTCTTCTGTGACTTTTACCTGCTTTTCCACATGTACCTTGTATAAAGGTCATCTTTTATGATGATTCCTGGTCTCAATCAAGACATCCGATTAACATATCATTCACTGGAAGTTTCCTAGGCACATGCCATTTGCTTCAGTGTGGAGTGGCCAGATGGTAAATGAGGCTCTATTCCCTCCAGCCCGTTGCTGGCGTGTCAAGTAGTGCTGACCTTAGTTCAACCATCATTCTCCAGCTCAGGAGACAAATGCTTGAGCTCTGCAGTTGGTCAGCTGGACAAACCACATCAACTCTTACTAATAAATAAAATCACTATTGAAAGAAGTGCTAGAAGACACTGTGAGCATGCAGAATCAAAAATATATTTCCATGTTAGGAAAAAATGAAATTTAGCCTTCTGGCTCTGTAATTCTTCCTTCCGAAGATGTCTGAGACATAAAAAAGCTCATTGATAGATATTGAAAGAACAAAAACAAATCCAAAACCAGGGTTGCCAAAACACAAAATGTTTTGAAGGGTTTAATAATTAAGTATGGTAGGATGCAAATGGAACGCAAGTAACAGATAGTTTCAAAGACTTCTAGCCTGCACTTCAGAGCCAAAGGTCAAAATCACAGGCATATCTAGCATTCAGCTTAAGTGCTCTTTGAACCTGTCACCACTCTTGCTGGTCAGAAGGAGGAAAGGAAATGTAGGAGGTAAAAATTTATTCCAATCTTAATTGGAAATACCTGTGCTGGCTCTTGACGTCTGTGTCAGCTTCGAATGGGTTCAGTTCCCATAAAGGTTAGTTATATCAAAATATTTCCTTTCACATATTCACGTTCGTGGTGTCATAAAATCAACCACTGAGTCACTGATACTTTCAGCATTTGTGATACTTGCACTAAAATCAGAAAAAAGTGACTAATCTAGTGAGTGCTTTAAGGGTGGATTCCTGCATGGTCCTTGGAATGAAAAATGAGTAAGTCAAAATGAGGGAAAACATTAATAATTTCTGAATATGTATCTTTAGTCATGAAACAGTCAAACAACAAAAAAAAGAGCCTTGCATGAATGGATACGAGCAAAAATATAATGGAGGGTTTGCTCACAGAAAAAACAGTCTTGAATACACAGATTTGCAGGCCTGTGAATTTTTGACCAAGAACAAATACACATCCCTGGTAATGTATCTGTCAAGCAAAATAATGCATTTTTTTGTATGTGCTCAATTCTCTCTTGGTTAAGCAGAGTGGCTTATGAAGTACTTTTATGAAGTATTCACCATCCCATTATTTGAAGATCACCATCGGTAGATTCAATCTGATCTAGTAAATGCCTGTCTGCTAGCCAGGACTCAATTAAAAACACAATGCTTTTAAGGAGAACCAAATGAAATATGAAGGTTTGTTTAAAAGAATTTAGATGATACAATAAATATAACTTTTTTTTTTTTTTTTAAAATACAACTCCTTTGTGGGGAAAAACTCTCATCCTTTAGTTTGTTTTTAAACAAAATTAAATATTTTCTTAATAGTATACACACTGTACTTGGCTCTGTCTTCCATCCCACAAAAGACATTTGTCCCAGTGTCTTGTTTTAGATGGGGATTTTCAGTGTACCTTGTATTTGGATTTTCAGAATGGTTTCTCAGCAAATTCAGTGTTCTCTGAACTGAGATCCAAGATTTACAGTGTACCTGCTGTCAGAATCTTTAGAAAGAATTTGTGTGTAACTAATGATGCTTTACTGCTGGCATAGCTCACAGAGTTATTGTTGCAATGTTGTGTACCTTGCAGAAAGTAATTTACTACTTTGTAGTGTTTACACAGTCTAACCTTTAGGAATATTTATCCCCTCACAACCTGTGTGAGTTTCATTCTGTAAGCACTTCCATTGTTTCCATCTTTGACAAGCCTGCAGAAACATTCCTGCACTTTCTTTTCCTTCACTTTCTGTACTTGATTTCAAAATATTCAGGATTTTATTACTTATTAAATTTATTCAACCTGTTTTCATTGAATTTTTGAAATACTGGCACGTGCAGTTCTGGGCCAAACCTTTAGAGTTGACCTGTGGTAATTTTGGGTCTGAATTCAGTGTGATCACACAGCGATAGCCTACCATATTAGCACTTTCGTTTTCTGTCCAGTAGCAAATAATTTGAGATTGCTGTGTGATACCTGGTCAGGCCTCACCTTGAATACTGTGTACAGTTTTGGGGCCCCCAGTTTGGGAAGGAAGTTAGGATACTGGAATGTGTTCAGAGGAGGGCAACGAAGATGGTGAAGGGGCTGGAGCACAAGCCCAATGAGGAGAGACTGAGGGAGTTGGGGCTGTTTAGTCTAGAGAAGAGGAGGCTCAGGGGAGACCTCATTGCTCTCTACAACTACCTAAAAGGAGGTTGTAGTCGGGCAGGGATTGGTCTCTTCTCTCAGGTGACCAGTGGCAGAACCAGAGGGCATGGACTTAAGCTTCGTCAGGGAAAGTTTAAACTTGATATGAGGAAAAAGTTCTTCACTGAAAGGGTGATTGGCCATTGGAATGGGCTGCCCAGGGAGGTGGTGGAGTCACCGACCCTGGAGGTGTTTAAAGGGAGACTGGATGAGGCACTGAGTGCCATGGTTTAGATGATGGTTGGTGTTAGTGTTGGTGTTAGTGTTAGTGTTGGACTTGATGATCTCAGAGGTCCTTTCCAACCTTGTGATACTGTGATACTGTGATACCTACTATGGTAGCCAAAGCCAAGTAAACTTCTTAGTGGGCAGTTCAGTGGAGACAGGGATTGATTTTTGGACACTGCAGTACTGTCGGTGCCTCTCTGAAGTAAATCCCATGTGGACCATCAATACACTTGTCACAGAGGGTGACAAGTCACAGGGGTAGGTGGCACTGCTGTCCTGTGGTGAGGAGGATAAAACTTAATTCAAAAGCAGTGCAGAGATCCAGGAGGTTGTATTTATGAGCAAGCGACTTCTCTGATGTCCTTTGGTGTAGTTTTGTGGGGAGAGTGAAAGCATGAAAGAGCTGGTGTAGTTTGAAGTTGTTGAAAAAGACTGAATGCCCATAATGTTCTTCTGTTTTGCGAGATAAGCCAGGAAGTTGTGGCAGGCATTTTGTTTTGCGAAGATTTGTTACCATCTTGTAGTAAATCTTTGGTTACAACCTTCTTGTGCTCTGAATTCCTCAAGAAAATGAGGAAATGTGTTGAAACAGTGTTCGCTTTGGGAGAGCTTCGGCTCTGCTTCCATAACCTCACGGTGAAAAATCGTGTTTCCCAAGAAAAGTCATACAGGGCTTGCATGCTTCAATGTGCCTAGAAAGTGCATACCCAGCAGCAATACAGTGCACAGACTGAAGGAGCAGAGGCATGTGGTCACTGAACAAAATTAACAACAGATGGAATTTTAATCAGGGAGCAGGCAACTACATGGGAATAGGTTGTTTATTTCCATTATCTTTGGTTAAAGATTTATCTACTGCCTGATTTTGAAGCAGGGCATTTTTAGGGTTAATTAAACACCTGAGTGTAGTTGCAGGTACTGTTATTTCACTTCATTTTCACTGAAGTCAGCTGTGACTGACCAATAAACCCCTATAATGGCAGGAGGCTCAGAGGAGCTGGGCCAGGACAGTGTACCCCTGAAGCTCGGGGAATAATGCAAGTTGTGACTAAGAAGAAAGCTGGGTGTTTATACCTGAGTTAGCCAGATGAGCATGAGGGAAGTGAGTATGTGCCTCAGCTCAACATAGAGTGTAAAAATTAAGCAGCTAGCAAAGCAATTTGGAAGATAGTAGTGGGCTTGAACTGGCTTCAATCCATGCAACTAGGGATGCCCAGCTTCATAACAGTGAGCATATCATAGAGTCCAGTAATGGGCATCACATTGGTGTTACATTTGTATTGTGTTTTCAGTACATTTTGTATTAGCTATGCTGGATTAAAAATTGTGTAAAATAATTTATCTTCAAATAAGTACATTTGATACTAAACATTATACCTTCCATGGGCAGAATATCTAAAAGAACCTGGTCAGAGAGTATTGGGCCCCAACATCAGCACAGCCAGTTTGTAGTCTATGGCCATTTCTGTTTGCTTGCACATCTTTTTCTCTCTAAGCTTTTCCAAGCTTAGGGAAATTAATAACATGATCTTGTGACTACTTTCCTGTATGCCTTAAGATGGCCACTACAGGGATGTAAAGTCATTCTCCTGTTGAGATTTTCTTAATGTTTATTTTTAAAAATACATTTAATTCTTCCAAATATCCACCAGAAGATCCTAACATCAAGTGAAATTTATGTGAAGAAATAAACATTTAAACACCCTTCAGTGAATGAGATGTCGAACAAAGTCTGAGTAATTCAAGCAACGGCTCCCCATCAATCAGGATGAATTATTAGAAGGCACTAGTACCATCAGCAGATTTCCAACAGCTTTGAGGCAGCAGTCACATTACAATAACTCCTTCTGAAGATTAGTTGGAAATATTTTACAAGAGCAGAGACCACATCATAAATCAAAGTGAATCAAACCCTGCAGAATCACTACAGCTTCCTCTACAAAAGAAGATATGAGAAGGCAACTGCTGTGAGACAAAGCATCAAGAATTAGTGATGAACATCTTAAAGCAGAGGAAGGGGAGAAAAAACCCCAATCCTATCTATCCTTTTATCAGAAGCCAACTTAGATAGAAACAAAGTAAAAAAAGAATTACTAATGTGCCCAACAAGAGCAGTAGTAAACTGCAACAAAAATCAGTACTGAGCATGTTGCGTACCTCTGTGCACTAGAGTGTTCTGAATAAAGACAAAAGAATTCAGGAGAATAGGAACAGGAGAAAAGTGGCTTAAGAGTGAAGACTAGGATTGCACTGATATCATCTTATCCCTTTTTTGTGAAGCAGTTTGACAGTTAAAGTTGTTATTGTTTAATTGTAGTTCAGCACTTCTACATTAAAATTTATAATGGTAAAAATAAAATTCCAGCCTTTCATACTGACTGAATGACTTACTTTGATTTGTAAAAAGCAGGCTTTCTTTAAAATTAAAATTTTCTCTTCAGTACTCTCAATGTTAATTCAGCCTTAGTCTGCTGAAATTGGCTTTATCAGTGAAACTTTTATAAAAGAGGAAAATGTACTAAAATACCCAAGTTCTTCTGCATGTCCTTAATCATTAGACAGTTTATATTAATAGAGTCAAGGACTATTTCCATTGTCTGAAGGGAGGTAGCCGGGGCCATTACTGCTTTCTCTGACCCTGGGTTTATTATACCTGTGTTTCCCTAGGAAAGTAATATTTTAATTATTTACCTGTAGCCAGCTACCATATACTTAATACTGAAATTCAAGGCAGTATTTTCTTTCCAGAGTAAAACCAAGTTTGCTCTGTGTATGCTACCTCCTAGTGAAAGTTACTCAGAGGTTTGTTGGAGTATGAAAGTGACAGGTGCTGTAATACAAAACTGCTGAAGTCTGAAGATCGTGGGACATGGGGATGTGTGTATGTGAGGTAAAAGATGTAAGA
Source organism: Tapera naevia (assembly GCA_033556795.1). Lineage (NCBI taxonomy): Eukaryota > Metazoa > Chordata > Aves > Cuculiformes > Neomorphidae > Tapera > Tapera naevia. The sequence goes on along the minus strand of JAUMJJ010000172.1, from coordinate 5,025,280 downwards.
CTCATGGCCACATAAACTTTGTCATCCTGAATTTCAAACTTAAAATGAAAATTACATTGCTGTTTGCTGTGAGCTGAAATTACTCCTTGTGACAAAGCTAAATCTGCAGCAGTGAAAGTTATATTGTGGTTGACTTTGTGATGTCAGAAGAACAGTTCGGGGTACATTCTGCATATAATTTCTCTAAATATAATGCTCTCCAGGCCACCCACACAAGTAAGATGAAATGGTGATTCAGAAATAGCAAAAATCTTTTTGAGTGTTGAAAAGAACAGGGACATTTTTTGGATCATCTAACGTTTTTTGTACTAGGACTTTATCCACATCTCGTGCTTAGTGTCGATGGAAGGTGCTTTATTGATTTCAAGGAGCTTTGAGTCATGCCATTAATGAGCAAAACTAATATAAACCTTGCTGAGCAAAGCAAGCAGAGGTTGATGATGGACAATGGAGGGTCTCCAGGGTGGTCTAGGCTGGAGCACTTGTACTGTGAGGAAAAGCTAAGGGAATTGGACTTGGCCTGAAGAAGAGACACCTTTGGGGAACCCCAACAGCTGCTCTGCAGTACCTATGTAAAAAGCATCACGAATATAGAGCCAGGTTCTTTATTGAGGTGGATGAAGGATGAAAGGAACAGTTCTGAAACAAAGCAGGGAATGTTCTGGCTGGATGTGAAGACAATTTTTTTTACTGTGAGGATAACCAAGCAGTAGTTGCCTGAAGAGTTGTGGAGCTTCCAACCTCAGAGATTTTAGAAACTGAACTAGGTAAGTCTCCAATCACCTTGGTCTGAATTCAGTGTTGACCCTGTATTGATAAGCAGGTTGGACTAGATGACCCACCAATCCCTCATTCAGTCTAATCATTCTGTAAATTTTTTCAAAGCCAAAATTCAGCAGGAATTTTTCCAATAACATTTTTAATATAAGTTAATATTATCAGACACTCATTGGTCTCAGTGACATGGGACTGAGTGACAAAGAAACCTATTTCATACTCTAGAGGATAGTGTGCTCCACCCCACTGGCCTAACTTTCTCTTGTGAATTCTGATCAAGCAATAACCAGCAGTGGTGATTGTGAGGGTCCGGTTGTTGTGATGTGTGCTTCCACCTTGCAGTGATTTGCAGGTAGACCGATAACAACACAATAGGCAAGTTCTAATCTGTGGTAATGCATGCACCTGGCAATAGTGTCAGTCAGCATGTGACTCAAGCCAGATTTGGAAGAAACTGGCACCTGCAGTCAGTATCTAAATGAGTCAATAACCTTAGTCTATAGTGAACAGCTGTAAACTGAACTGAACTTCAAACTAAACTCAACTAAAACACTAAACTTCTTCAAGTTGTCTGCACTCAAAAATATCTACCTTCATAAGTGTGTACATAAGTGTTATGCTGGACGAGCAGTGTCCCAGTCAGTTGCTCAGTTGGGTGCAAGAATGAGATTTTGTGGATGTTAGGACTGCGTATTGTTCTGAAACATTTTGTGACACAAGTTGTTCTGTGAGCACTGCAGCTCGTAACAACTGCTTTCTTCCAGATTCTTTTGGCTCTGTATTCCTGCTTACTTCCAGTCACAACAAGAGCAGTTAATTTTTCCTCCGTGTTCCTTGAATCGCCATCTACATTCATGATCCATCAGGTACTTTCTGTGTCAGTCACTGGCTAAGCGAAAGATGATTGTCCTGTGACTGAGTCCAAAGTATGCATGTAATTCTTGGCTCACGCTGGGCCAGCAGAATAAATAAGTGTTGAGTTTTAACTGGAAATATAATTTGGTTCTCTCACCTACACTGAACGCTGCTTTCACAAAACTTTGGAAGAGATTGCCATTTCTCTGCCATATGTGATAGAAATTCACTATTGAGTTCGAAGTATAACAGAAACACAACCAGATTTTCTGAAGAAACCATGCCTGGTGTGATCACTGAAAGAACGTGAAGAATTAGATTCTTTAAAAGGCTGTTTTAGTGTTGATATCTGGATTCTAGCATCCCTCATCATATATGCACGATTTTGCTGGAGCACTCTTTGCAGTAATAGTATTCAGCATGGCAAGGCTTTCTGCATTGGAAAGAAAATGCTTTCAGAGAGCAGCTGGGGAAAGGCAATTTGGCCTTTTTATGGGTTAATCAGATGCTGTGTGTGAGCGTGGAGAAATGGTTCTCATGCTGTCTTTCTTCAGCAGCATCCCAACAAAAAGGGTATCTGTTATTCAGAAGGAAGGAAATCAATATTTCCTTTTTTTCCCCCAAAATCTCTAAGCACCTAAAAGTGAGGGGAACAGATCTCCGGAGGTGATCCAACGATTTGTGACTGTAAGGATTTTAATCCTCCTCCTGACATCAGGGTATCCTCATTTACAAAACCAGATATTTTTCCACAAATGTGGAGCAGTGGCCATACACTTATGTGTGTTTGCACGTGTGCATTTAACTCTTTTGAAGGAACTGATTCCCAAACAGTTATGCAGACAGAACAGGTTTGTGTCGTGCTAGTGAAATGCATCTAAACAACAAAGAGATTGGAAAGGAACTTCACTTTCCTTCTGTGTGAGAGCAAGGAAGTTACAGTTTTTCCTGACCGAAGCCATAAGCAGTTCAGAAAAAGTATCAGTAAAAGCTGAGACTGCTTTTATCAAATTATGATGTGTAATGTTCAGGCAATTTGGTCTTGTGATGGAAAAAGCAATCTAAAGTATGAACAACCTTCTAATAATATTTGTTCAGTAAGTCATTCTGCTGATAACAAAGTCAGATTCCTTACTCTGAATGTTTCCCACAGGGAATACCTACTAAAATAAAATGGTTGCTTTATTAGCTAGTGCATGCTGCGAGCTAGCTGTATTTTTACAGAGATTTCCTTTGTGTGCAACCTTATTAAATAAAAATTCCATGAGTATTTTGATTTACTCTGAGTTTATTATATGTGTTACGCTTCATTTCAATAATATACTATATGGTAATGGAAGGGGTACTTTTAAACATAAGAGAATTCTTTCCTCAAAGCCTCCCATCTTTCCCTGTGTATGTATTTTAGAGAGGCCACAGGTGTAACCTTACCTTATTTCTGGTAGTTTTACCTCTGTGGTACGTTAGGGAGCCATTTTCTCTATGTAATCTCTGCTAATGATGTCTGCCTGCATTGGTGAGCCTGGCAGAACTGCTGCTGTTAACATTTTATACATCTCATTCTTGATCTTGAGGGACTCCATCCTATCCAGTTGTTCATTTATAACGTATGTAATTATTAATATGTATAACATAAAATGTAAAGGAGGTGATCTTAAAGAATCAACTAAATTTTGCAATTAATGCTTCCAGTTCTTTTTTTAATGTTTCTTATGCTTCTGGATTAATAATGTACTAATGTTTTGGGATTCCTTGAAAAATATGTTTGAGACAAAATTGGTGCTTTTTAGACTTGTTCTCAATCTAAGGTGTTTAAGAAGAGCAGACAAGAAATTAACTTGACAATCTCACCACTAAGTCCTGTGTAAGCTTTGCGTTCTTTCTTGTGATGTGCTAGAAAAAGTGCTTTTTCTGGTGTTTTGTTGCTTAGTCTCAGATATCTGAGAAAACTGACACTGATCCATGACCGACTTTATCTTAAGGAACCAGCAGACATCCAGGGGAGAACATTTGCTTGGGCTCCACATTACATGTGCCCGTTCTGTCTGGTTGTCTCAGCAGACAGGTCTGCTCTGCTGGTCAGCGTCTAGTGATCTAGTTCACAGAAACCCCTAATTTCTTTCGCTTTCCATCCCATAACACATGGAAATGGGACTAGGAAAAAAATATGCAACCTAAGAATCCATCACAGTACTTTTCAGGGAAAACCTGTAATCAGGTTTTGATGTCTGTCCTGAGAATGATCATGTCCAATTGTCTATAAGTGCTTCTCTACTCTCTTACTTCTGGGATTACAAAAAAAAACCCCAAAACAAGGGCTAATCAGTGTGTTTATGTTTAGAAGCAGAAGGAATAGAGAGATGGTATTCACATCATTTATCTTGGGGTATTTTGATGCAATTCAGAGAATCAAAATAAGGAGCTTTTAAATTCCCTCTCTGCTCAAGTGGTCATAAAGGCTGACTAATGCAGAACCATTACATTAAATTAAGCCGAAAGTAAGTGGTGTAAACATTTCCCACAGTTGGGAACTAAGGTGGAAGCTATTGGATTTTTTTCCTAATATTACCAAACTATAGCAATACCTGTATTTTAATTATCAACTTTAATGACTTAAAAGTGAAATAATTTCTTCTATAAGTTATTTTATAATGTACTACCATTAATATTAGTGTTGATCCAAATTAATCAGTAAAAGAAAAGAAACTGAACTTCCTGACTTCTCCAACTGAAATGGATCTACTGTCTTTGTCTGATGGAGTTATTCTTCCTGTCTTCTTTAGTTATCAGGAGTATATTAATAACATAGTAATTAAAAGAGAAAAGAAGAAACAAAAAAGAAAATCCATACTCAGTTTTTAACTGGTCTAATAAACAATGCAAGATCCCAAATTATAGAATATGAAACACATTAGTAAGCCTCATTCAATACTTATTTCTTAAGAAAAACAAATATATGTAACGTAATTTTATAGGAAGAAATAATTTACTGATGAAATAGAGTGCAATTATGCTTTCAAATAAGTAAGAAAATAATGTTCATCCTACAGAAAATTCTACATCAATCTATACATTTATTGTGAATGCACATGCAAAAAGTATTTGAGAGGAATGAATCATTATACCTATTAATAATAATTAAAAGAATATGAACGTCCCTAGTGAACATAGTTATCAGTATTTCTGATTATTAGTAATTTCTGCCAGGCGCAGAAAGCAGTTTTTTTCAAGGTATGAACAATATTTTAAAGCACATAAATACTAAGTTTATAAATGATGAAACTATTCATTTACTTTACATAGTTACAGACTTTCTTGTGAAAATACAAACCCACCAAAATAGCTCCATGAATTGGCTTCTTCTGAACAACTCACGTTTTTATTTTAAATATATTAGGTGATAGTATACAGTTTTGTCTTGTGTTACAGCCAAGTGCAAATATAGCAAACCCACAGAGTCTCACAAAGACATAAACCCCAAATTATTTAGTCTTGAAAGGTCTAAAATTATGAGACAGGAGCTAGTAATTCTTTATATCTTAATGTTCATTTCAGAAGTAACTCAAAGCCAAATCACAAATGTGTTAACTTCACTTGAAATTAATTCCTACCAGTGGAGGGAAATGGGCTCCAACATGTATGACGACAACTCAAGAGCAGTGAAAAGTTTTGAAATATTTCAGAGAACAGGTTATTATACTCACATAATCTCCACAATACATTTTGATAGAAGTATTCAAGTTCTGTTGAGATGAATATGGTAGCTTTCCTAGAATAAAACTAACAGTTCAGTAAACTCAGTTGTTATAGTTAGCACTCACTCTGTTTTACAGGATTGAGAGTCCAATCAAACTGATACCAAGTACATTAGGTTCCAAGATAACAATGAGGCAGGAACACTGCTTAGTAGTGCACATTCTTGGTTTTATAGATCTACTGTATACATAGTCATTAATCATATGCGAATAAGTATGATTATAACGTAAGTAAACAGTCATTAGCACAACACCCTCTGTTTGGCTGTGTTGATTTTAAGAATAGATTTCAGCTAGTCACAGAATGAAATGCTCACCCACAGAAAGTGCTTGTGTTAATGATTTACATTTCAGAATGGGTCAAGTCTGGTTCTTTTTCCCCTATGCTGAAAATGCTAAACTCATCACTTGTTCTAATAACTGTTTGTCCCTGGTGGGCATAGGAAGATGCTAGATAGCCCTTAGATGTAATCTGGAGTAATGAGGGAAATCCCTTGGGCCTCAGTGAAACTGTGTGGATTGAATCTCCCTTGATGTTTTCACACAAGTTATGATTTTCAAAATTCTGCAGAGAGCTCATCAGAAATTCTGTAACACTGCTCTCTTAGACTTATACAGAATCCAAAATGTCCAGGCTGACAGCAAACCCATATTTTTCACGTAGTTCCTCTCTTAATGATAGCTATTATTGTCATAAACCATTGAGGAAATAAAAAAAATTCTCAAGAAGAAAGGAATATAAAATAGAGGTGCAGAATCAGTCTGTATATCCTGTAATACAACTTAAATGGAAGGCGTAGGCTACCATTATCCGGACTGGATACCAGTATAGATAGAAAATCTTTCTGCAATAGTTGGACAGGAGTAGAAGCTCAAAATCTGAATTAATTACCTCAGATTTCTTGGTTTTCTTAATGTATCCATCACATTCTTTGTAGCACTTATTAATAGCTGGAGTTTTCTTACAATTTCAGAAGACTTTGGAAATAATGAAAAAATACGTTAACAACCTTGATATCTTAGCAGCTCTTCTAATTATTGAAAACTGTCTCTGAGCTTGTATGAACTCAGCAGGATTGATTTCAGTACACACTTTCACTTATCAGCCTGGTTATGGGTAAGGATTATGTGTGTGCCTTTAGGAATAGTTTGGAAGAATTTCAGGGAATCATCTGCATGTGAAACATGGGCTTCAGACTGGTCTGTCTTTGCTTTCTCTTTTTTTTTTTTTTTTTTAATAGGGCTGTGGTAGATATTTTTCTTTATGATAGTCACACTAAGTGTACTTAACTTTAATCTTTGTCTCAGTGCTCTTCAAGGATGGCTGGGAAATATACTCCCACTGTACCACTAAGAAAAATGAACCATAAAGAATCTGGTCTATCCAGGTGGGAGATGGTACATGTGAGGTGCTGACAGTGGTATCTAGAGTAGGATTCAGTCTCCTCACGATACACGTTTTAAAGCAAGGATAAGAATACAAGAATGTTGTACGCCTCTCTTTCTCACACTCTAGTTTTACTTGAATTTCCTTTTAGTGATTAAAATGTAATACAGTTAATCTGCAGTACAACGTAAAACGGATTAAGTTTATAGGATTGCAATGTCTTAGACTGCTTGTGTCAAAATCTTCAGTGGTCAGGAACCATAAGGTGTAAGTAAGTAGACAAAATTGTTCTGTGAAATACTAATACCTGGCATAAAATGTGAGGAAAGCACTTAACTGATTGCTGAACTCGTTTCCAGTTTTAGTGAATCTTTCTGAGAAAAGCCATGAGAAAGTCTAGAGAAATCGGTAGAGAAAGCATTCAACAGAAGAGGAGGTTCTTTATACTCTGCGTGTCCTTTGGCTGCTCTTTCCTTCTGTGTCCCCTCCAGGACAAGAAGCAGGGCTTGTGACAAGGAAGTGCCAAATATATTTGTCCACATAATGCTCAACAAAATGGATCTCATGTTTGTATGCCAAAGTGAACAGTTTGAACCTAATCTTGCCTTTACATTTTTTTCAGGACTCAGTAGGTCAGAGGTGTGAGTCATTTCTGGGGGAGGAGCTTACCTCCTATCATTTGGAGCAAAATCAAAGAAGTTGTGTTGCAAGTGTTTTTTTGCAGTCTCCCATTTAAAAACAGTATGGACTACTTATGGGGGACTGCAGAAGAGAGCAGAAATAATTACTTACACAGGAAAACAGGAAACACTCAATTGTTTAGACTAAAGAAAAGTGAAGGAGACCTTAACAGTTAAGAAAATAAAAGCTGTTGCAAGGGGAAGTAAAAAAAATAATTTGTCCTCCTGTTCACAGTGGTCTGGACGGATGAAAGGCTCTTTTTCTGTTTCTCCCTCTATTTCACCTTTGAAATTCTCACCCAGTTATAGGGTGAGATATTTGTTATTGTTCCAGGCACCTGGTTGCTTTCCTTCCTTTTTTTTTTTCCTAAACAGTTCCCTGTTTCTGTTCCTTCTTAATTTTCTCCTCTCTTACTTTGTTACATGTTCTCCCATTTTGGAGACAATTCTTTTCTGTAGGAGCAAGGAAGGTCAGTGCCTATTCTTCAAGTACTCCCAGATGATGGAATTTCTCACCTGTGCTAAAGTTCCTTCTTCAAACTTTCCCTCTCCTGCTCATTGATGTGCTTAGGCTTAGACATTGCAACTGATCATTTCAATGTTGCTCTAATGGAAACTTTGAATAAAAATAATGAGGCATAATTTATCCATCTGCTTCTAAAAAAGAATAGTTCAAGAAGTAGAAGTGATTTAATATGAAATTATTCTGTTTATTTTCCCTAAAAGATAAGTTCTAGCGTATCAGTTACATATAAATGAAAACCAAAATTGACATTATTGGTACAGTACGCTTCAGGTATTTTTCTGGAGTCTGTTCAGGTAATAGAAATATGGATGCTAACACGTTTGTACTGTTGTTCAGTGTTTCTGCAGTGGCAAGCAGTAATGTATTAAAAATATAGGACTTTTTACTCTGTGCTGCTGAGCGTGCCTTTTATGTGATGGAAGTAAAATCTGAAAGTAACCACAGCTGGTGGAATTGCTGGCCTTCAGCATGGTAGAGAATGTGTAAGCACACAGCAGAGGTCAAGAAATAGTGGTGGAAGGGTAATCTCTAGCTCTACTGTAATAGTGGCAGTCTTGGGTGTTCAAAAACTGTGGCAATGTGAGTTACAGTCACTGTGGAAGCTTATAATTATGTGTAGAATCTTATGCACCATGATTAAATGAACTATGTGGTGGCAAATACCTTAACACAATAAATCACCATAGGATCTCTGAGTCAGATTTAACTTTTGCCACTCCAAAGTACATATTTAGATTACAAAATAAATTTGGGCACTTATCTACCTGTCAATTTCCCCTTAGGGTTACCAGCGCCCAGTTCTGCCCACTTTCTGAGAAGAGCTCTGAGCATGATATGTGTACACAGGTCGCAATACTAAATGCTATGAGGACTGTGGAGCTGGTGATCTGTGCCTTTAAAGGGCGACTGCCAGCAGCTGTTTGGGATACAGGCAGCAACAGAAGGCTGACCACGTGAAGCAATGTGGGCTTTTAGGTAAGAGAGCAGGGTTTGAATGAGACAATGAGCAATGAAATGTGGGTGAGTGTAGCTTCTAGGAATAACAGAAGCGTTATTACTTAGGGAGTGTAAAATTTGGTTTCCATCATTGTGTCAGTATAATTTAGAATTTCATTTTCTACATGTTCATCAGCAGAAGAAGGTGAAAAAAGTCTCAGGCCTAGAGAGTGCTTGCCAGTCCTGAATGTTGCTGATTTAGATACTGGGGAATTATGTTAGGCTTGCACTGTTGTTTCTTTGTTTCTGGACGTGCCCCAGCCTGGAGTCCTGTACTGTTAAGTACTCCTAAGTAGGATAATAATTGTAGTGAAGTAGTAGCTGCCTGAGGGTCTACTTTGGTCACAACTAATGGATTACTTGTTAAAATGTTTGCATTGTGCCCACACAAGCCAAAAGACTGACACATTTGTGGCAAAGCTCTAATCCTCCAAATTACAAACTTCAGCACTGTTGGAGGTGCTTTCATTTTTGAGTATCAGTTTATCGATTATTAAAAATTAGAGGAGATACAGAACCCCTTTCTTTAACTTCAAGTGCTTACTGTTTCCCACCCACAAAAAAAAATTGCAGGCTTTTTTTCCACAATACAAACCATAAAGTTCCACAGTGCACATTTTGTGATACCCTTTCATGCCACCACGAGCCATGGGGTGGCCACAAGTCTCCCAAGCTGGAGGGTAGAGCCTACTCCATTGTAGCCACCATTCACAGTTTAGGTGGCCCAGAAGGAGCTGCTGAAACTAGATGTAAGGGTTGAAGGAGCAAAATATGCTTGATTTTTGTTCAGTTGTGAAGTTTAGTTCTGATAAGGTTGCTTGCCTTTGCCTGGGAGCTAGATAGGGCCATGAAGATTTGAGATGTCAATGTTGCATGAGCGTGGCTGCCCAAAATGGTAACCAAGTAGCTAAACCTTTGTAGATTAGAGCCATGAAATTTATTGAGTAATGCAGTTAGACTTTGGGCAGTTAAATGTTTTGTTTTGTTTTATTTTAAACAGATATTTTCATCTGCAGAAAATCTTGTGAGATATTACAGGAGTAGGCATACGAAGCTGGGAATGGGCAGAAACTGAAGGAAAGTTATGGAACTGAAAAGAGCCTCCAGATTCTTACCCAGAGAGGATCTAGGTGTCTTCTCTGGGAACAAGTGTAGTCTGTTTGAGAAGAGAATAATCTTTCAGCACATCAAAAGTGTGGATCCCTGATTTAAGAGGAAGTACTAAAAGTAACAAAGAAGAATAATTTACAGAAATTTCACACAAAATAATTTTATTCTATGAGAACCAGTTAAAGACCTTTCTGAGTGCAGTGAAAGGATTGGCAGGTTCTGACAGTCTGTGTGCAGCAGATTACAGTCTTGGTGTAGGAGATCCACCTCTAGCTCTACTTCCTAACAAACACCAGCATTTGATCCCTTAGGTGTTTGCTTTCTATCTTCTTCTCTCAGGTGTGCAACCTTCGTTTAATCCACTGTTAGGCAAGGGAAAGTGAGCATAAATATATACACTTGACACTGTATTTGCTCTTTTAGGCTTTTCTGGATAAAGATTTTATTTTTAAAGGGATGAAAATTTATTTTGTGATTTTTATCTTATGCTATAGACTTTTTCTGCCACCTTGATTGCATTAATTTTCACCTTTTTTTGTAATTATTTCGTGTTTATCCTGTTTAGGTTATGTTTAAAACTTCTGCAGATGTGTGCCCCCTGGGTTCGTAGGGTTCTGATCACTTCGTCTGGGGCTCTGCTTGGAGCATGCTGTTATCAACAAGAAGTCTTAACATTTCCCCGTGGAAGAATATGTAATTTGTGTGTATTATTTAGCTATGTTTTCCTAATATGATGCTGTGTTTTCCTGTGAAGTTATTCTTGTTTTATGGCACAGTGCTAGTGTTTGTGGGTAATGTGTATATTTAAGGGTGTGAAAACTGTTTCTACAAATTTGTATTTAGTAATGCAAGTAGTTGATATGAATTAATTTTAAGGAAGATTTCTCACTCCAGGAAGAGACAATTCTCCATGGAGATAATTATCCACAGGGACAACTTTCCACAGGGACAATTGTGGGGAGCCATTGAAGTTAGAGTTAAATTTACAGTTCGGTTTACGTTTAAGATTAGGATTAGGGTTAGAGTTGTCCTTACAAGGAGTTGTCCTGTAGGGAGCTGGCCATGAAGAGTTGTCCTAGTTCCTTCTCTCTCTTTGGACCTGATTTCTGCCAAGTTTATATATTTCTAGAATTCCTATAACTGTTTTCCTGAACCTTGAGAAAGTATTAAAGAAAACACCTATATGCATATAGTATTTTTAACACTTGTATTAATGAAGGACTCAACATTTTTATTCTCAAAGCTTGACTAAATGAAAAATAACTGTACATTTCCAGTCAAGAAAACCTTTTAATTAAAACCTGTGAAAGCTATATAGAAGTATTTCAGTAGAACTTCTGACATTTTGGGATGGTTGTGTTTGAATCTTTATGAATGCATTTTTTTTTAAAAATAATCACAATGTCTAACATAATAATGCAAGGAAAATCACGATATTTTAAAATAGTTTTCTCTAACTGCCATGTAAGGCATTTTTCACTATAATAAAACTTCCAATTATTTGCTGAAAAAAAGGAAAAGGAGGCATCCAAACATAATTAACAGTGTTAACATATACCTTTAATGGCGATATGTAAATGCCAGTAGGATGAGTGTCTTACTTTGGTATTGTCTTCCTACACTTTATTTCTGGGAAGAAAATTGTCTATGCCAAACAAGCAAAATACATATTTCTTGAGTCTCAGTTATTACCATGGCAACTGATAACTGGTATTAAGAATTACTTACAAACTCAATTGTTTTTTATCCTTGATCACAGAAGATATTTTGTTTACAGAAGTTAGGTTAAAATATTTAGTCATGGATAGCACAGCAAGCTGTGCAATACAGATGGAGGGAAATGTCGTTGTAATTGTTTTTATGATTTTAAATACAAAACATATTTGTCAAACAAATGTATAGCACATTGCCTCAAAGGGTGAGTATACAATAAATTCATTCTGCTTTTTGTAACTTATTAGTCCTTTAGGTGGAAAGTGCTTTTATTTGGTCTGCATTTGATAGTTTATGACTAGTCCTGTTCCCTTTGTTTATCTTTCAAGTATTGTATTTGCCAAGATTTGAGTAAAACTGAGCAAAAAATTAATGAGTGAAAAGGATAGAATTCAAATGAGCAAATTAAAGGCAAAATCTTTTCACAACCATAGTTATTTAAAGTTTGTATCTCATTTTGAGAAGTATTTTGCATATTTTACTGCTAGTAAATTATCCTGAAATTTGGGAGTGATTTTATTCACTTTGGGCTTTGTTGAATATGAAGCTTAAAGGAACACTTGCTTGATTAGAAACTGTGTGATTAACTTCATAAGTTCCTTTTTCTATCAGTCTTGCTCCAGACATGTATCTGCTAACTAACTGTTCATGTCTGTAGCAGCTTATACTCAATGATAAGCAAGCTTAACATTTTGATTTATTGTGTGTTGTCGCTAGAAAACTAGTATTATTTTCTTATTTTCCAAATGAAGGAAATAATGATTAAGTGATTTGTGTAATGTTACCTAGGAAGCCAGTAACAGAACCAGTACCATGTGTAAAGGCTTTTAGACCTTCTAGTAAAGCCACTCTTCCATGCTTAATGCAGATTCCCATTTACAGGAAGACTCTCATAAATGCTGGTCTAGTGAGAACACCCTTTGGTGGAAAACACCGTATGGTAGTGGGTTGACTGAAATATGTCCAGTTAAGGCTGTCTCAGGGGAGTGGAACTAATGATCAGGCATAAATGCAGCATAGTCTAGTTGATGTAAACCAGACTAGCTTTGATTTGCTTCGGAATGGGAGGGCTTATTAACTCAAGCTGAACTCAGCACCAACAGCTCTGTACTGCTGTTTGGACATACCTGCTTAGGCTGTGGGCTGTGTCGGGGCTGTCTGTGCCTCGTCCTGTGAGATATGCCCAGCTTTCTTGCTCTTTTTCTTTCTTGTCTAGCTGTAGTTCACATGACTGTCTACTCTCTGTTTGAGTAGGTGTGCGCTTCTACTGTCACAAATGGGTGATTTAATTGCTTAAAGAACCATTGTCAAAGTTTTTAGCAAGAGTGGCTTTAACACAGTATGCAGCTTAACGAAGTTGGATGCAAGGTTTATTTGGTTGCTATAAGAATCAATTGCACAATGATTCAGAACTACCAAGTCACAAATCAGACTTACCAAGACAGAATGCACAAATTAAAAATGCCAAGACAAAATCACAGTTATCATGCTATAAGGTTATATGCAATATTGGTCACTTACTGAAGATCTGCCGTTGGTAAAAGATCTCTCTGCCTCAAGTAGTAATCTTCAGAGGTATTCCAGCTCAAAGGTAAATCAACCCTGTGCAGTCGTGATGCTTAGAAGGAAGAGCTAAAAGACAGCTCACTTGGGCTGTCATATTTATGGCTGGTGTGAAGTTAAACTACATGTGAGAGGTATGCATGAGATTTCTTGTACATTTAACTTTCCTTTGTTTCTTGATAAATGAGTCTTGAAAAAGCCACCTTGCTATTCATGTGTAAAGCATGTGATTCATGTTCCAAGCTCCTATGCACCCAATGCTCACTGTGTCACTCTGCTGCTTTGTGAGTTTTCAGGTTGAAAGTAGAGGAGTTCTTGGCCTGTTTATGGCTTAGACCTTTACCTCCTTTGGAGCCTGAACTGAACTACTGCTAATTTGGTAAAGGGATCGAGTGCATCCATCACATTTGCCTATGGTGGCATCTTTGAGTTATGCTTTATATATAGTATTGTAAACAGCAGAATATAAGTAAAGTTGTCAAAAATAAGATTGACATTGAAATTGAAATGGATATGAACTATGTTGTGAGAAGGCAAATGAAATAGCTTACATAGGAATTTAGTATGCAGAACTGTACTTTAAGGTGTAAGAAGCCCTTGCAAGTGTCTATATGAAAAGTGTGCTTCTTTCACCCTTAAAATCTAAGAAAGTGCTTTCTTTTAACTTTGCCCTAGGAGTTCTTCTCTTAGCATTTTCCCTCTAGTTGTTTCTCTTTGATAGCCCAGAAGGCTAAAGTAATTGGCATTTATAACAAAAAACCTAAGCTTTAAACATATTCACCATAGGAAGGAAATACTTATATCAACTAAGACAGATATTTGTTGACCTAGAAAATCTGGCTGTAGTCCAGCACTGTATGAACTATTTCTTTATTTTGACTTTTTAAATGAATGTTACACAGTTCAAAGGGAGGTTGGGCTGGAGAAATAGGATGTTTTATGAAGAAAATTAATTTATGCCTAAGGCAAATGTAAACTTACAGAATATAGTGGATCTATGATATGTTCTGGAATTTACATGGTGAGGTAGTGGATACAGTGGAAATGAGTCTTCCTAGGAGGTGTTTTCTTACACTTAAGTAGAATTGTTTTGTGTAGTGCCAAAAAAAAAGCCTTGTTTTTTAATTTCAACAGAATCCACTTTAAGAGAGCCATAACAGAGGAAAAAGGTATTAATTTGAGAAAATATGCACAGAAATAAAAAAATAGGAAGGTGCCATAAACCACATAATTATCCCGGCAGTAAAGTTCCTAAAGCTGCTGCCTAAAATATTATTGCAAAGTTTAAAGGAAACAGTCACCAAATTTCTTCACTACTAATTTGCATAGATGGCAGCAATGCTTCATAGCATTCTTCGTACAATGGTTTTCCAGTCTGATATACAGCTATATAAGAATGAACTCTCAGTTCTGATTAGCTCAGTATTTTATTACTAGCTTTATTAGTTCTGTGGCAGATAAATCATATAGAGATGTAATTTATCTAATAACAGTCTCAAAATAAACCAGATAATTATATATATAGATTTTATTGCAAAGACTTGAAGTTGATACATTTTATGAAGATTTAAAGGTTACTTTATACAATAAATTGCTTACTGTGCTCCCATAGACAGCACATTAAGTGAAAAGTTTGTATTATAACACAAAATATTATGAATTTAGACAATTTTTTAAGCCCAACTGTGTCTGCAAGATGCAGCTGTAATTTTCTACATTGATGCTTGGTTTAAATATTAAAATATCATGTGCTGTAAGTTATACCACAACCAGCATATACAATGAATCAGTGGTTATAGACCACAGATTTACACAAGATGCTTTCAGAAAATGTAATGGATGTATGGTTTTTTTTTGTATGCTAACCTGTCAAATTACAGTGCTGTTTCCATTATGCAAGCCCTTGATCTTGCAGAGGATGAAACATTTCTCTACCACATGCTTGTACTGATAATGGATGTTGTTCATCTCCCATGCAAGCTCTCATAAAGAGGCAAAGTGGCTGTGGGTGTGTACGTGGGGTAACTACAATTTATCTGGAAAGCGTAGCTTATTTGTGAACTTTTGTTTCTGGCGAGGAAATTTTTTGTTGTAATGACATGCTTAAATCTGTTAGTACAGCTCCCACCATAAAGACTAAGAAATACAGTTAGCAAGTTGTTTACAGCAGAGATGCAACTGCTGTGACTGAAGCGTTATTGATTGTGAATCACCTTCTGTGAGAATTATTTTCCAAAGATGAGTTTAAGAAAGGTTTGATATGATGCTATAACTTAGCCTTGATTAGGTACAATGTAAGACGGAATATTATTGCTTCACTGTCAAATTACTTAACATAAAAGTGACATTATATTTTGCCTACGTTATTGCAGACAGTTAAGCCTGTTCTTACCACTTTGAATCCTGAGTAGTTCCGCTTAGAGTCTAGATGCTCCTTGATGCTAAGCACTGTTGAAATTTCATTTATTCGAATGCCTAGATCTGAAGGAAGGAATGATAATAACTTCCATATTTAAAGGAGAACAATTTTCTGCTTGGGAGTGAAGTCAAAAGGACATACGTGAAATGTGATGAAAATTGGTGTATACAGCAGAAGAAAGACTAAAATTAAAGCTGCCTCTTTAATAGCCTAGCACCAGTCATCTGTTTTTCAAAATCTTTGCCATTGCTGATAGTCACAACTCGTGCATAAACAGGAGTTGATTTTATCTGGCTTGTGCATTTGTGTGTGTGTGTGTTCTTGTTGCCCTAGTAACTGGAGTAAGGTTGGCACTGACATATGCACTTTCATCTGAAAAGATAATTCTATTGATGTCTACTGTGCCTAAGGAGAAAAGTTTACAGGCAATAATAACATAAGCCTAACTTTCCAAAGTTGGCTGTAGAAAGTAAAGATCATCTTAAACCCCTCCCCAGGCTCTTTTCTGTGATAATCTGAGGTTATGTTTTCTATCTTTTGGTCATCATTTTCAATGTTGTAAGAAAGAATTGATAAAACCCCCAAATGGACTTCAGGACGTCTGGTTTGTGCTGAGGTCCCATAGGAAAGTTAACTTGTCTGTGCCTCCATTTTCCTTCTGTCAGTGGGTATAACCTTTTATAAATGCTGTTCATGATAAACGTTAAGTAAGAACTGATATAGACATATAGCTTTATCTTGTATGTAATATATTTCCTGGTGAATATAAATGATTTACAAAGCAGGAGGCAGGAAAGGCTACATTAGACTGAAAATAAACAGTATGAGCTCAATTTTCAGTATCTTCATGGCAAGAAAGATAAAGTCCTGTCTCTTCTATTGAGAGGCAAATGAAAACTGTTTGTGATTGATCTGATCTCCATGTTGAAAGATCACCATTACTTTCATGCAAATTCAAAGGCAATGTAGCCTCCAGTCTACAGAATTTATGTGCATCCAAATAAAATTTTTATTGTTCTCTGTATGAAGAACCTTACTTTTAAGCCTGAGGATGCATACAACCATACAGACTTTTCATCATGTAGAAAATTACACAACTTGAATGTCAATTACTTCTCATTCTTTCCAAGCTCATTACATTTACCAAAATGGCTTATATCTTCCTGCAGTATTCAGGTATTCAGATGAACAGTCCACACAGAGGAGCCATTACTGCATGATGCTGGGATATCCATTTGTCAGATGTATTTAATCAATATTCTATAGTTATTCCTTTACATTTACTCTCTCTTAAGGATTTTTTTTTAAATACACAAATCCTTTTTATTGATCAGTAAGAGACCTACCCAGTAACAATGTCTTTGCTTTTTATTGATGTTGTGCAAAATATCTGATTAAAGTTACCATCCATAACTTCAGTACCATCCAATCCAAGTTCTACAAAGTATCATCAAATTTGTAAACAGTGAATCTCTTTTTCACTGTTCTGCTTTTTTCTCATTTCTATTGCTTATTTCAAAATGTTGTGCAGAAGACTCATGCAAATTTTGCAGCCATTTGCCTTGAATACTGTCATGTTTTTGATTCAGTATCTGTGCTCTGACATTTTTTTCATCAACTGATTAACTGAAGATTTCACCGAAGAGGCTATGATGTAAATACAGCCTAGTTTTTACACTCTTGATAGCTGTTTATCTTTGAACCTTAGTGTCCTGAAACTTTAATTACAGATGTTTCTATGTTTCTTGGGCCCTAATATATGTAAGAGTTGTGCATTAACTTCCCTTGGCAAAGCATAAAAGCCAGGACACAAAGGAAGCCACAAAGACAAAGGAATATCTCATACCCTTCAAGAATACTCCTGTTTTCCACCATTCAATGACATTAGTTGTTCCTGTTAATGATGGAACAAATTGTGAGAACACTGAGCCTCGGCACTCCTATGCCAGTGGCTAAACATATGGTTGGAGGTGATAGTAGTGAGTGTGTGGGCATAGGAGTGTTACTGGTTGAGTGAATCTGTTGCAGTATGACCAAGCAGAAGCATAAAGCAATATTCAGCTGGTGTAAGTATTGGTAGCTTACAAAAGACAAAACGAAGCTAATATTCATCTTGGGTTTGGTTACTCTTGTAACACATGAGGACAAAGAAGGAAATTTTGAGTTATTTGAGAGAGCTAAATGAGTAATATTACTTTTGGAGTGCCTGCCCGTAATGGTGACAGAACTGTAGCAGAAGAGGTAAAATGGCTTTTAAAGCCTTTTGGGAAGAAAACACTGAGGAGAAAATATGGTGGGGACAATTAGAATTCACTTAATGCTCACATGGTAACTGAAAAAGACTCACCTGGTAAATGTAAAGCAGCACATTGGAAAAAATGCATTAATTTTTGTCTTGCTGAACCGAATCTTCAGTCTTCATTTTATGTAATGATATTGAATCCTGTAAATTGTTAATTCTGGCAAGGAAAGATTTGAGGACATCACAAATGTTAAAAATCCCATGACTTAAACCATTAGAAAAATTATGTTGATCTTAATTAATCATTTACAGTTGATCTTCACCTACCAGCATCATGGATTTGATCTTCCTAGGCACTGTGGCTCTTTATAACTCCTCCTGTATAATAAGTAAAAAGAACTGAAGGTGTTAGGAATTCAATGAAACAAGCTACTGGTTGAAAATCAGTTATCCTGTCATAGAGGATCCATTAACTCTCCTCTAAGTCAGATTTAAAAATTGCTGACTCTTGCTGATTTTTTTTTTCAAGCTAATATCTGTTCTCTTGATTCTTGCTTCTGAGTAGGTATTTTTTCTCAGCGTGTTTGCATTTCTGCACTGCTCAGCATAGAGTTCTGTTTCCTTTTAAGGAGGGCTTAAGACTGGAGGTAGGCATGGCAGTCCTGTTTCATAGTACAGCTGAGGCCAGATCATTAAGGAAAAGACAATACCTGAGCAACATTTTGTCTTTGCATAATGATCCACAAGATTTTCAAGAAGTGATGTTGGCGAGTATCTATCATATCAGAACTTCAGAAGGAAAAAATAAGTCTAAAAAAATCACCAGCGAAGGTCATCTCTAGCCAGGAGTGTAATTTGCACCCAGCTTGCCTGGCACCATTGAAGCAACCCTTGTCTGCTTGGCACAGCTCTTAACTTGCTTTGGTGGGAGGAATACCTGTGTTTGATAATGCTTCTGCTTTAAGTGCAGTAAGCAGTCTGAGCATTAATGTAGCTTCACCTGGCACTGGCGTGAGCTTCTCTTGCTCTTCTTCTTGCTTATTAGGAAAACATCTTTCCAGAATTTAGAAGTAAGTCTGACTTACTTTGAGCCAGGCATTCGCACTGCTGTGGCTCCTCTTTTGGGTCAGTGCATTTGGGCATCTTTAGCTGGTGCAGAAAAGCTCTGTGAGTGGCATATATACAGCTCAAAAGTATAAAGCAGGCTGAATCAAGGTTATATGGCTGTGTTTTGTCAGAGGTGCACCTTGAATTTGTTAGGCAGCTAACAACCAGACTGGGATGTGGTGGGAAGCTAACAGCAAGGATTGCAGGGCAAGGTTACAGAACAGACCTGTGTACATCATCAGACTAGTGTGGATGTGGGATGTTCCAACAGCAATCCAGGATGTCTAATGCTGTTTGAGAAGTAGTGAGTTATTAAGATTCACTGAGAGTGAATTGTTATTAGACAAGGTTTAACCATGAAAGTTTCATGTTATCCTGTTAATTTACAGATGAAGACATTTCTGTGATAAAAATGGGTATGGAAGGAGACCGCAAACAAATCACATTTTGGATATGTTTTTCAAATGTATTTGTTTGCTCTACTTCATTTTTAGTTGTTCTTTTTTTGTTTCAGTGTTTTTCTCTTCAAGAGCATGACAGCTTAAATGTGCTGTTGCACCTGAAGGCTGGCACTGCTGGTGAAATTCTCTTCGTTCTTCCTGTTTCTGTGGACAAAGCACTTTTTGCTGATCCTCCACTCTCTCTACCTGGCAGGGTGTGATAAGTACAGGTTAAAACCAGCTTTGTGAATCCTGATATTTCTTGGTCAGTCTGGAAAGCATGAGCTTCTATTTTTTCCTCAGCAATGATAAGGCAATGACAAACCACAAATAGAAGTTTACTGGCTAGTTCCTCCCCTCGTTGTGAAATCTTGATGACCTCTTCTGTTGTGTCTCAACTAGCATGCATCTTTCAGCTTGCCTGGCTGCTTCTGTCACAACTGTCTGAAGATACAATAGTAAAACTTCAGAATTGCCTTACTTGACTCACTTATTCTTCTTAAAAAGACAAATATGCTACCACAGATAACTAAACAGGAAAAGATGATGTTGACATCTATATGCAATTAACTTCAGTGGAGTCCTTTCTGAGGACCCTGTCATGTTAACAAATGCCCTTTACTCCTTGGCTACAGCTGTACTTCCAGTAATTCCAGTACTGAAAAGAAGGGAAAGGAAAGAATAGAACAAAATTGCTCTTAGGGGACTAGCAGATAACATTTATTTTCTTTTCAAATTTGGGGTGTTTCCAACCGCTATTTCTTAAATTGTATAGATATAGTTGGAAAGGAGGGAGGTGAAAAATCCAGCAGAGCAAATTTATGTTTTCCGTGGGGGTAAGATAGATATCCCATGATATTTTTTGGGAAAAAAATCCAGCATGCAAGTGGAGCCAAACTCACTGTGCCAACTGGCCTCCTCTTTTTTTTCCTGTGTTTTTCTTATGCTTCTGCACTCTCGGGTTGGGCTGGGGAGAAAAATCCAAGAGGCCAAAATACTGTCATATTTATGAGCATATAAAGTGGTATGTGCAGATGGAGAAATAGCAATAGTTTTCAGCATCTACTGTATATATGCTCACTTTCTGTAGAGATAACTTGAAACCTTGCTTATCAAGCTAAGCCAGAGTTCTAGGTATTAATGTCCTAAAATTTTCAACTGAGAGCAGTTCAACATATGTAACTAATTAAATTTTTAAAGTCCTGTGCTTTTTTTTCCCCACTATTGGCACTTATGTTTCCCAAACAGATAGTTCTGGAAATCTTACAAGAACCATATTATCATGATAGCAGAACCTTGAAGTGAAGTTAATTTTATAATACACTATTGAATTTTGTTTCCAAGAATTCAGAATGAAATGCATGAAAAGTATTTCCTAAATATCATTTTCATGTGTCATTGTATGTTCTGATTTTCAAAGTTGCTCCACTTCCAGGGTCTGCCTTCAGATCTTGGCTGTGCCATCCATGAATGTGGAGATGAACCACTCTTAGAAACTTGGCTACCAGTGCTTAATTACTTTTTTAAAAAAACATGATGAACAAAAACCTCAAAGCTGTAGATAACTGTGGTTTAGAGTCAGTAGGTAGCAGGTTTTGAAGCTTAAAATACAGAAGCAAATAGTAACTTTGAAAGCAAACCCTTTTGTTTTCTTTCACAAAGACAAAATTTGAGCTGAAATTTTACAAGATAGAAATACCTTACCGTGAGATTGAGTGCACCCTCAGCAGGTTTGCAGATGACACCAAACTGAGTGATGCAGTTGTCACACCAGAAGGATGGGTGTCACCCAGAGGGACGGGGACAAGCTGGAGAAGTGGGCCTGCGTGAACCTTGTGAGGTTCAACAAGGCCAAGTGCAAGGTCCTCCACCTGGGTGGGGGCAATCCGCCATTTCTATACAGAACAGGGGACAGTGTAATTGAGAGCAGCCCTACAGAGAAGGACTTGGGGTGCTACTGGATGAGAAGCTCAACTTGAGCTGGTAATGTGCGCTTGCAGCCCAGAAGGCCAACAGTGTCCTGGGCTGCATCAAAAAAAGCGTGGCCAGCAGGTCAAGGGAGGTGATTCTCCCCCTCTGCTCTGCTCTGCTCTGATGAGACCCCATCTGGAGTATTGTGTCCAGTTCTGGAATCCCTAGCACAAGAAGGATATGGAACTGTTGGAACGGGTCCAGAGGAGGGCTACGAAGGTGGTTGGAGGGCTGGAGCACCTCTGCTATGAAGACAGGCTGAGAGTTGGGGTTGTTCAGCCTGGTGAAGGCTCTGGGAGGACCTCATAGCGGCCTTCTGTACCTGAAGTGGACCTACAAGGAGGGACTTTGTACAAGGACAAGTAGCGATAAGAAGGGGAATGGCTTTAAATTGGAAGGGAGAAGATTTAGATTAGATATTAGGAAGAAGTTCTTCATGCTGAGGGTGATGAGGCACTAGCACGGGTTGCCCAGAGGAGTCATGGATACCCCCTTCCTGGAAGTGTTGAAGGCCAGGCTGGATGGGGTCTTGAGCAGCCTGGTCTGGTGGGAAGAACTGGATGATCTTTAAGGCCCAAATCATTCTATGATTCTGCAATCATGAGATGTCACTGATCTGAGAATCTTAACAATAAATGATTGTAAGTAGCTAAAATAGTAAGTGGAGCTGCTATAGATATAGTAGGTAGAATTCTGACAAGCCTCTCTTCTGAGCAACAATGAAGAGGTAACACAATCTTTGGATGCCTCTAGCTTATTGGGAGCTTGAAGAAAGAGAAGTCAATAAATAGAGAAGCAAGTGGGTTTAGGAGGATATATTAGCTATACACAGGCTGCATGTAAAACTGCATTGGGTAATGAGGTGTAAAACCCAATGGGCAAATAGATACAGTGCCTGCCTTGGCAATGTTTTAATTTGGAGGTTGTCAGTTTGAGGAATTTTTTGCGTGTGGAGTGTAAGAATGATAAAATAATGGGAGCTTTCAAATTGGTAGAAAGTTTTGCAATTGAACATAATCAAGCAAATTGAGATCCTCTGTCACAAGTTAATTAAATCAACAGCTACCCTTTTTATCTGGGCTTAAATAGAAGACAAAGCTTGAAGCCATTTGCTTCAAGTAAGCACTTACAGAACTGTATGTATCATTTCTTTGGGGATTAATTTAGATACTTAGTGTCATAGAATACTTTCAGATTTGGTTTACATATATAGCATACACATCTACAATACCTCAATAAATAGCATATATGAATTTCTCATTTTTATATTGCACACTGTGTGCCCCATACCTTAGTCTGGACACTTCTTTCTTTCATGTTAAGCACTCTCGGGTGTTCAAGGCTCTTGCTAAAAAATGTTAGTGTTCCAAATCTTCAAAATGTTGTTCTGATCACGGTTTAAATGCGTATGTAACCCTTTATGGGGTTTTGCTCCTTGTTTTGTTCCTCTGAAATGTTTGTCAGCATCAAAGTTATCCAGAGTTCAGTATGGAGATACTGTCAATCCTCAGCACGTATCAGCCATGCAACTGCACCTATTCTATGGCCTCATTTTTGGTGTTGCCAGGAATATGAAGGAAAGAACGCCGCTCTGAAGAGGTAGTGCTGGCCTTCTCTTGGCAAGGGGAACGTAAGTTAAGATCACACTTCTCTTCTTGAAACTTCCAGAGAGCAAGCACGACAGTAGTTGCTTGGTTTTTATTTTTTTAAAAAAAAGTTAGTATTTAGTGCTATGACTGAGATTAGACAGCAAAGCAGTCATATTACAGCTTCATAAAATCCAGCTCTATGTAAACATTGAAGAAGGGGGCTCTACATAGGAAGAAGTGAGCAAAAACTGCTGCAGGTATTTTGGTTGGTTTTATTCAAGCACATTACAGAGGGTAACATGGTTTTAAAAGTTTTGTGCCAGAAACTTGTCTACATTGGAATTATAAATAATTCTGGTTTATCACTTGCGTATTTCTAACTTGATGAATACTGAAATTCCTTAGTTTCTCACGGCAGTTTTGCAATACGTGGCAGGTGAGTTTAGTTCCATCTTTATTAACACAATAATTTTGAAATAAGCAGAAATTAATGTCTTTAATTACTGATGTAACTCCAAACTTATTTTAAGATTACTATAAAATATTCGAGGAGGGAGAAAGGGAGGATGTACTGAGTCAGGTAAATTGAGATAAATTCTACAGTAGAGACAAGTTCTCTTGTTTTTCTCCATGTATGCTCTTAGAAGGAAATAATGCTTACAGTTTGCAAGATCTCTTCAGTTTCCATAACAAATACTTTGGAAGTCAGGGATTAGTAATTATCACAATGTCAAGCAACAGAGGAACAAAAGAAAAAAAATTGTTTATGAAATATGAATGGCTTTAAAGATTCTCATAAAAAAAGTGATTGTTTTTGACCATGGCTGTAAACCCATGTCAGACCAATTGTGCATCTAAACCAGCTACCTAACTCTAAGAATTAAGAATGGCCAATAGTAGGTGATTGGAAAAGAGCATGAAAGTAGGCCAAAGCTATAGCAGGTTTTATTTTGGCAAGTTCTTTATGGATTTTTCTGTATAATTTTTCTGCCTTTTTTTTGGTCAAATTCAATCATTATGACTCACTAAAAAAAAAAAGAAAACCCATATATATATGTGTATTTAGGTAGTTTGTGCACTCTGTAGACACATGCAGTATTCCTTTAGATGTACTGTGAGGTTTTGTTGATGTTAGATCTGACACAGTTCAGAAAAAGATAAATCTGGGGTTGGGGATCAGAGGAAGCTTTGGAAGGCTGTCGTGGAGGACTACGAAGGAACTTTGTGGTACTTCTGAGGGTCTGTGGGAAGAACACGGAATCTGTGAAGCTCCAAAGTGATGGGAGGACTTGCCAGTGGGTCATGATGACTGCCAGGGACTGATGGTGAAGGGAGATTCTTGCTAAAGGAGCTGAGCTGGGAGTGCTCGGAGGATCTTCAAAGACAAGGGAAAGGTTTCTTTCTCTTGCTCTCAGGCTGACCTGTTCCTCTCCCAGTTCCCTGTGATAAAAGAGCACTATACCTGCACTTGCAGTGACCGTCTCTGTTGCCATAGGAGGATGCTTGTGTCTCCTGGGTGGCTGCTCAGGAAGAGAGTAGTGTTCCATAAGGAAGGGGTCCCATGCAGATAATTATCCTGATGCTGCCAGTCTAGGGGTGAGGTAGCAGCTCTTGCTCCTGTGGGAGGCTGTTTCCCAAAACAACAGCTGACTCTGGATACAACTTCCTGTCACTTGTTCAGAGACTGCAGAAGGAGGGAGACTGGCTGTATGGTACCCTAACAGGCAATCCTTGTTTCCTTTGGTATAGGTGAGCAGCTGTGTTTGGCTTCTGTTTGCTCAGGGTTGTGTGAATTTCCTCTGGAAATGTAGATCTCTATGACTTGATCTCATCTGTATTAACAAGCAGTAATAGCAGAGTAAATACGACTACCTTGGTAAGTTGCTGTTTTCTGTAGGCCAAGATTTTGGTTGTGAGCATATTGTCTAGAATAAAGCAGTAGTAAAACCAAATTAAAATATGTTGCCATATATAAGTTCTTGTATGGCTTTCTGTGGCTCTGTGTTAGAGCAAAATGTTAGGTTAACGGGAGACTAAATAGAGACTGATAGATTTTAAAGTATATGCTGTTCCTAAGATCTGAATATCTGATTAAGAATTGAAAATATTGGTTTTATTAGCAGAATAGGTTTACTGTTAAGGATAAAAGGATCTCTATCTGTTTACTGCATTATCTAGCTGAGACAAAAGTGGGAATGAGGATAAAAACACCCTGCCATGTTTCATGGCAGGCACAGTCTGTGATGCTCATAAAATGTAGCAATGGCTGCTTTTGCACTACAGATCAAGTGTGGCTGATACCCACATGGGTCCTTTTCTGTTGTACTTTATTGGAAAGCTGTGAAAGGCAGATATTGTTAACAAAAAGCATGAATTAATTAGGAGAAAATTACAAACTGTTTGGCACAATATCTGCTTATGTTGTAGTGGTAGCCAGTAGATTTACTTGTGTATTGTTGGTAGTGTAGTGATTTATTGGTACTGCGGTAACACATAGGAGCTCTAGCAGGGACCATGCAAAAAACAAGGTTTACTTGTACAGCATCTCCAAAATAAATGGGAAATAATGAATGTATGTTAAAATCAGTCCTCTTTGTCCTCCTAGTTATGCTGTATGGACTGAAGTGACAAGCCTATGGCACCATTAAGTTGTGCTTACCTAATTGTTTGACATTAACTGATTTGCACATTTCACTGGATACTTAATGGTCTATGAAATTATGACATTGATTGTACTTCTACAGCATGAGTTTATTATGAAAGTTTATAGCTTCTGAATTGATTCAGTTCTACTCTGTTGCTGTCTGTAAGATTTACATAGGGATATAACAAAGTCTGTAACTAGAAAGGTGTTATTTGGCTTAAGGTTATGAATGTTGTGCACAACTACTTTCCTGTTATTAGATACTTGCACTGCAGTTGAGCTGATTCTGGTCCATAAAGCCTTGTTAGCCCATATACTGTTACTGTGTACACTCATGTATAAATTCCTAAGGACCTGAGGGGGCAGATGGTGTTAAAGGTGCAACATTGACTGATTTTCTAGGAGTGGAAGATTGGCCTTTGCAGGGGAAGTCCTCTACAGGCCAGGTATAGCCAGCTGAGTATGCTACACAAGAAAACAAACTAGACCAAAGGAAGGTGGCAAGTAAAACTCGTGTGAGAGTTGATTATAACTACTTAGTAGAAAGGCTAATGACTCATGTAACGAGGCTATGGAAATGAAGAGGGGAAAGGGAACAATGAGTTTTACACGGAAGCATGCATGTAATTTGTGATGTTGAAGAGCAGTATGCCTTTGTGTGTGTGTTTTGGTCGGAGGAGTGGCCAAAGAAAATAGATCATAATGGTAGCCCCCAAATACCTTTTCTCTTTGAAAAGTTTGGAAAGAGGTATTTCCAGTATCTGTCAAGTCCTGTGACAGAGTGTATTTGAAATGCATCATCTGCCCCAGGATAATGAAAAATATTATGCAGCTATAATTTGTTTTCAGTGTTTTGACATTACAAGCACCTTTTATGACCTGACCCTGTGCTAGAAGGTAGAGTTTAGAGCTTTAAGCATCTGAACTCTAAAACCCACTGAAGTTACAGGTAAACTCCCTGCTCTTCTGGCTTTGTCCTCAGTAACCACAGAAGACCTAGTGATCACGTCCTTGCAGCCCTTGAACTGATTCAGACATATTATTATGTATACTTCTCAGAATTTTCATTAATTTCCACTGAGTTCTGTTTCCTGATACTGACCTTAATTTGCTGTGGTTGTTCAGAAATGAATTTAGTATGTTTAAGCAATAACAATTGAGGCCTTGGCCAATTTCTGGGGATTAATGACTGATTGAGAGGGTTAACGGCCTGAGGCAAGCCTCAGGGCCATTAACTTCATCCAAAGAAAATATCTTAGGAAATGTTTTAGGCTGAAGTTGTTGCTGGGCTTTCTGCAGCTGTGGCTGAATTGAGGGAGGGTCATGGTATGGGAAAAGCAATTACCTATAAAGTCTGAATTGGTTTATTGAAAAGTACTGTTACAATTTTGGTTTATAGCAGTTCTAAAAGGCCTGAACTAAAATGAGGATAAGGCAGGAAAATGGATAGGTTTGTTCTGCAGTGTGCTGTGCAAAATCAAGGCATTGGACATTTCCTCTCAAGAAGCTTTTATTATCTTCTACAAAAATAATGTATTGTAAAGCTTCATAAAGCAGATGATGCCAGGTTTCTCTTATGGTTTTGGATATCACACTACTCAAAATTATACCAAAACGGATCTTTAAATCAGAATTGTCTCATGGAATTATTTGATACCCATAACCTTCTGCATTCCCAAGTCCTTAAGTATTAGCAGAGGGATACGCAAATGCATGGGAATTAAAGGCATTGCTTATAAGTGTATGTAGCTCTCCTAATCAAGGTAAGCATGTGTCACAGGCACTGAATTTGTTCCCAGACAACTGCTTGAAAGTAGGGTGTTGTGTCCTTACCCAGTTTAACACATGGGAGTCAGATTGTTTGAATGACCTTCCAGAGGTTAAACAAATTAACTGCAGAACATAAAGAAAATTCATCCTTGGAACTTTCCCAAACTTGTCTGGATGAGGCACTAAGTAACCTGCTCTGACTGTGCTGAAGTGGCCTGCTTTGAGCAGAGGTTTGGACTAGATGATTTCTAAAGGTATCTTCCAACCACATTATTTGATGATTCTTTATGTATATGTGGCAAAGGCAGGAATTGAAACTTAACCCTGCTGCTCCAGCAGGACCATGAACAAAATCAACACTGCATTCATATTATAATAATCTCCTTTAAATCTATGACTTCCAGCGGGATATGGGCTTCTAAAGCAGATTTTGAAATTCTTCCTTTAGGTGCTTTTCTTATTAAAGCATGCAAACCTCAAATTAGTAGTTATGGTTTCGTTTTTGCTGGTTTTCATAGTTAGTGTTGGCATTTGACTTATTTTCAAAATTTGTCTTCACTGGGAGTTCTATTTTAGGCTAAATTCCTGTATTTCATAGTTATGGGAAAAAATGTTAAATTTTTTTTGTAAAGTAAACTGGTCAAAAGTGCATTTGAAAATATTTGTGTGCAAGCAGTGAATTTATAGTGTAGCACATCTCCTCACAAGACTGCTGTTTCAGATGCTGCCACAAGCCAGTCTCTTCCTGTACAGCATGTGTATTCTTCGCACTCCAGACCCACTGAGCTGTTTTTCTATTCTTAAGCTTCCTGTTATGATTTTTCTCCAGTAAAATATTTAATACACTACGTGTTGTCTGTTACGCCTGTTAATTTTGCCCTGAGATACGTATACAGCTAAGAAACATTTTCAGGAAATGGACACAAAGATTTAATTAAAACTTGGATTAAGCAGGCATGCATTTTGATTTGTTTTTCCATTTTGGCCTTCAGTCCTTTTTCTGCCTCAATTTGAAAATGGACATAATGAAATACTAAGAATAGTATCTCACATGAAAGAGCTATGAATATCTATAGCAGTTGAGGAATTTTATGCCTAGGTTCTTAACTACTGTTGCATCTACTAAATTTGGGTGACGTCTAACTTGTTCGATGCTTATCCAAATCAAAGCTGCAGCTGACAGCTTTTGCCAACTGTTCAAGAACCATCAAAGTGCCAGTTACTGTGCATCTTTTCTCCCTTGTTAACTTAACACACACTTACGGAAATGCAGAATTGTATCACACCAATATTTTGAGCTTTGAATTTGCAACATTCCTGACATCTTGTCCTTTCATACTTTGAAATGCAGCTTCAGCATTTTTAGTGACATTTTTCTTTATGAATTGAATAAGAAAAGACAATTTATTGAACATCAAGCCCATGGAAGGCTTTTCTCCCTGTCAACACAGGCTTCATTCAAAGAATTATGGATAATTTTCCTTATATTATTTTGAGTCTTGAAACCCCTTAATGACACACTGAACAGCAGACCACGCAGACCTGCTCCACACACCATCTGAGTATTTTTAGAGCTAAATTACAGCAGTGAATTAAAAAAAAGGGGATACAAAAATCTCTGAAAAGTGATGCAAAGCTACTAGATTAGTCTTTATTGATCCAAATAATGCTTTGAGGTGCCTGTTGAAATTCAGAAGCCCTTACTAGTTTCTCAGTGTAAGACTTCTTCAGTATTTAGTAGATCTGAAAAATTATGCAGCAGAGGATAAAGGGCATTCAGTGGTGGTTGTCTCAGTGCTCCTTTGTTGGTTTCAGTTGCAATAACATCTGTCACATGAAGCTGCAAGATCTATGTGGGATCTACTGAAAAGTAGACAAATTAATTATGTGGATTAGAGTGTTGTTTTGTGTCTGTTTCTTTCCAAAAATCACCTACCTCCATTTTGGTGTCAGCATGGAACATCAAGGAAGTTGATAATTTAGCTAAATTTTACAGTAATCAACAAATGGAGACTTGAGAGCCCCACTACCATTCCATATGTTGCACCTAATGATTCTCCTTCTTAACTTTTCTCCTAAATATTCTGGAGTTTTATTTTGTTTTCTCGGTAACTGCTGGTTTAGTTCTGCAATTCCTTCTGTGGGCACACCAGGGCTTGCTGGGATGCAAAGACCATGCTTGGTTTCATTGTGCGGATGTTGGAGGAAGATATATCCATTTCTCTTGAGGGATACTATTTTCTAATTCTAGTGCTTCTCTGACTGCTCTCATGAGGAACCAAGCCTACATTGTCCTTGTATCTATGTAACAGCATACAACCTTAAGGAGTTTTGACTGTGTTGCTTGAAAAGGAAGGGATTTTTTCTGATTCAGTTATTCCAGGTGATGGCAGTAAAGGACCTTTGCTCTTTCAGCATATGCTATGAGGTGTGGAAAGCTTTCAGACTCCTATCCCATCACTAGGGTAAAGGACTCCCCTCTTCCATTCCTGTTCCTTCCTTGCAACTCATTATGACATCCATCATGAGATGAAGAAACCATTATGGCTTGGATTGTAGGCTGTGTTTTTTTTTCCTGCATTCTTAATAAATAATAAATACAGCATGTATTTTTCACTTGCCTTTGCTAGTATAACCTTTCAATATGTTCCATATACTGCAAGTTGTAGTGTTTGGTTTTGGTCTTAAGAGTTTCTAAAGTACCCCTGGAAGTTTAGCATGCATTGTATTTTAAGGGACATAATGTGTCCCAATATGTTTATGTGGGATTTGTCACTCAGGCAGATGGTAACATAGCAATATTGTGTCAAAACCGATTTTAAAATGAAAAGCCTTGCGGTGAGCCTGGAGTGTACCTGCTGGAACCGGAACAGATTGGCTATTCACAACTAATGTTTTATTGATGGCCTATAGGAGAGGAGGGAAAAACCCAACCCAGACCAGGAAACATTTACGGATTAATTGTGTGGCCTTGAAACTTCCTTTCTTAAGCTCATATTTAATGAGCATAGGGCAGGATAGAAAAGGGACTCGCTTCCCACTTCTCAAGAAACTGTGATGCCTGTTAATAGAGAATGTTCCCTGTAATTTTGATTACTGAAGAGTACTCTCATGCCATGAAGAGAGATGGAGGGAGGAAGAAAGAAACCAAATATTTTCCTCATGGCAAAACCCAGGTTGGGAACATCTGCTAAAACTATTGCTGCTGTAGATTAATTTCAGGGAAGGTACCTGGGTCTATGGAGATAAGATTTTGTCCGTCTTAAACTGTGTGTAGCATAAGGTCAGCAGTGCTGTAATGACAACAGTCTCATGTTATAAGATGGAGAATGAAATTCTGAAGCAAGCCTCCTGGTTGTGTCCTCTTACTGAGCTTTGATTTGCATTGCAGAGCAGTTTCCTGGAGTGTGAACTGGATTGATTTCAGACAAAGCTTAACTGGAAAGTTTGTTCCAGGAACACATCTAGCACAACAGAGTTAGACTACAGTTAGCACAAAGGGGAAAACTCCTCAGATGTTTTTAGTGGGGGTGTCAGGTCCTCAGCACCAACTATTTTGCCTGATAGATCTCCTGTTAAATGCTGCTCTGCTTGCTAATGCAGACCCAGCTTGTGGTTTCCTCTGGCAGTGAGGATGTTCACACAGCACATGGTGTCAGTGGCTGCTCTGTGCGAGTCTACAGCTCAGTTCAGAGGGAAAGTTAACACCACTTAATCACTCACTATTAGCTAATGATCTTTGACTAGGGGCTGATAAGTACACTAACCTGGGCAAGTATATCCCTGTAAAGGTACACAGTTCTACATGTGACATATCTCTACGCTTTTTGTATCCTGACAGTAGTTACGCTACTTTTGTCCTTTTCCATGAATTAGGCTTGGTGTTGCTGGAACAGTTTTGTTCTCCTCCCATGATTCTAGTGCAGTGCATTTCCACAAATTTCTCTTTGGAAACCTTCTTTGTGTTTATACACAGCCTGTGTTGGATCAAACTTGTGTTCAAAATACTCCTCCTTTTCTGGT
The DNA here is from genome assembly GCA_033556795.1 of Tapera naevia. NCBI lineage: Eukaryota > Metazoa > Chordata > Aves > Cuculiformes > Neomorphidae > Tapera > Tapera naevia. Next base: position 4,993,713 of record JAUMJJ010000172.1, on the reverse strand, counting down.
CTTTATATGTGCCTTCTGTGTTTCAGCCTCAGCCATCATTTTACTGGGCTAAATGAGCTAAATGAATGTAATATCCCTTAATAAAATGGGGTTTGCATTCCTCTGGTCCCTTCAGTCTCCCATTACGTTTTTCAGTGTGTAGAAATGAGAAGAGCTCGGTGTATTGGATAAGCCCCTACAAACTCCTTCAACAACAGAACTTCAGTTAGTTCTTACCTTTACCGATGGCGTTTAATCTGCTGTACCTCAATTTCACCTTTTTTTTTCTGTAGAACTACTTCAGAGTTGATGTGCAATCAGCAGACACTGAACTTGTCCTTTGTCATGTTCAACTGCTGATATTTATGCTTATAGTGGATGGTCATGTAGGAAGTTGCTGGCTTCCTGTGCTTGCATTTGGTAGTGTTGGACCTCATTCAGTTTGTACTATTTCAGTTTTCCAGGTTGTCTTATTTTTCCCCAGTGTATTCCTGCTTTCTGGTATGCTCATTTCTGCCACTAGCAAACTTCTTCAATACCTTTCTTTCCTTGAGCCAAGGCCATGAGTAGAAATATTAGATAAGACCGTTCTCTAAACCAACCTCTTAGAAACCCTAGTAGAAACATTTTTATAAGTTGACGACTTGTGTTTCAAGTCAGATGATTGATTTGGCTGCTGTAGCCCCCCTGACCTTGTGCAGTGACTAGGGCTAGTACGAGCTAGAGCTTCAGAAGAAATATTGCAAAAATTCATTAGCAATGTACCCTGTCAGGGAGCAGCAGGGGCTGGCTGCACCCTAAGGATGGAAAGTTGAATGTGATAACGTGACCAGCAGAAGCCCTTGCCCCTGCCACTTGAATAAGGCGAGCAGGGCAGACCCAGAGCTCATGACCAGGATCAAGCAGCAGTCAAGACTTCCCAGTGGGTTTGTGGTGATGAGGCAGGTCCAGGGTCAAGCCAGGAAGGCAGCCTATGGGTCAGAGTCTGGACCTGTGGGCTGTATGGTGGAGCTGGAGACTGGTACTCCTGTGGAACCGTTGCCTGGGGCTGGGCCAAAGGAGCTCATCCCAGAATATACTTGGCCAGGGCCATTCAAGCCTCTAATTGTTGGGGCTCTGGAGTATGTTCAGTTGCTGATGTGCAAAGAAAGATGTTGTTTGTGCAATGTGAACTCTGTCTGTGGAAAAGTTTCCTAAATCATATACCTGTAGGTGTAGGAGAGTATCTGGGGCTCTGTTCTCTAGCTATAACTTTTAAGTGGCACAAAAATTTTTTCTGGCGCAGTCTTCTCAATTTCTATAAACTTCCAGGATGGGGAAAGGAGGAGATGAGAAATGACAAACTGATTTGTTGCTTTAATAATTAAAGGGCTCTGTTTATGCCTGTTTCTTAACTTACAGTGTAAGATTTTCTCTGTAGCTACATGCCTAGGCTGTACCTGTCTACACATTTACAAGTAAGTTCAGGAATGTTTTGGAGCACTGAAAACACCTAATTAACATGTAATAGCCTCTGCTGCTACTTTTAAACTTTCTCAGCCTGCAAAAGAAGAGGCTACCAGCTACTAGAAAACTGCAGATTTCATAACAGTCCCCCTCCTGTGCTAACATCTGAACTGTGTCCAGGCCAGGAATAACTTTGAAAGCTGCTAATTAATGCCAGGACTGCATTTAACAGTTTAGAAAATAAATAGTTTGGGTGCTTTTATTTTACAGGTATATATAGGCATTTAGTCCCTATCAACTTTTCCAGGTCATGGTCAAGGTAGTTGTATGTAAACAGAGAAATCAAATCCATTAGGCAAGAAAGTCTTGAGTGCTTGGCATGTCATCATTGGGAAAATATTCAGTTTCTTAACCTGAAATTGTTAAAGTATACAGTACTGATGCAGGTTACACTGATTAAAGGTGAGAAGGAAATGTCAACTATATCTAGAAACAAACCCTGTTCCAGTGCAGAGGTTGTTAATGGGGAATATCTGTTGAATAACTGTTTAGCTTATATCTTCATGTCTTTTAGAAGCTGGTTAAAGCCCCCTGATGTTGAAGAGCTGTACAGAGAATCAAACAGGTTAGAGATTTGGTAGAGAAGAATGTAGGTCTTCAATTACAGATACTGACATACAAACTGTGGTACTTTTATGTTCAGTATGTAATAATATAGGAAGATGTTGTAGTTTCAGCTCTTTCAGAGAATTTTTCTCCCCTTGCCAACATGAGAACTGGTGGGGGGAGGCGAGGCTCAGTGACAGCCTGGGAAGAGGGAGTTGCTTCCCGGGCAGGCACTTCCTCTCTCCCTGGAAGCGAAAGAGACACACACAAACACACACACACACACACACACACATATACACACACTGTCCGTCCCCCCCACCTCCTGCCCATTTGGGTGGGCAGATGAAGAAAACTCACTTCGGATCGTTTCCCCTGCTCCGTGCATGCTGTGGCATTTTTCTTCGGAGGAAGAGACAGAGGAGGAGTTCAGTCCGCGCTGGCTGGAAATACTGCAGATTTTCTGGACTTCCCCCATGCCCTTCTTGGATAGGAAGATGAGGAAAGTCTCCGCGCTGCCCAGGAGAAGGATTTCCACCCTGCCCCTTGCGACTGCCGTTCCCCCACGTGAGTTTTGTTTTCCCTCAGGTATATAATCTCTCTCCCTGAACACCATTTTTTCGGAGCCCAGCCAGGTCACTGGGGAGTGACTTTTTGCCACTGTTGCCCCTGCTGTCCTTAAATGTAACTGCACCGTACGGAGCAGAAATTGACTGAACTCATAGAATCATAGAATTGTAAGGTTGGAAGAGACCTCTGAGATTGAGTTCAACCATGCCTGTCTCCCTACTAAACCATATCCCTAAGAAACTCATCAACCTGTCTTTTAAACACCTCCAGGGATGGAGACTCCACCACCTCCCTGGGCAATCTGTTCCAGTCCCTGACCACTCTCTCAGTGAAGAAATTCTTCCTAATGTCCAGTCTGAACCTGCCTTGGCACAACTTGCGACTGTTCCCTCTTGTCCTGTCGCTCGTCACTTGTGAGAAGAGAGCAACACCCACCCTGTAACAGCCTTCTTTCAGGTAGTTGTAAACAGTGATGAGATCTCCCCTCAGCCTCCTCTTCTCTAAGCTAAACAACCCCAATTCCCTCAGTCTCCTCTCATAGGGCTTATTCTCCAGCCCCCTCACCAGCCTCGTTGCTCTTCTCTGAACACGCTCCAGCACCTCAATGTCTGTCTTGTAGTGAGGGGCCCAAAACTGCACACAGTACTCGAGGTGTGGCCTCACTAGTGCTGAGTACAGGGGCACAATCACCTCCCTGGTCTTGCTGGCCATGCTGTTTCTGATACAGGCCAAGATGCCATTGGCTCTCTTAGCCAGTTGGGCACACTGATGGCTCATATTCAGCTGGCTGTCAGCCACTGCTCCCAGGTCCTTCTCTGCCAGGCAGCTCTCCAGCCAGTCTTCCCCAAGCCTGTAATGCTGCATGGGGTTGTTGTGACCTAAATGGAGGATTCTGCACTTGGCCTTGTTAGACCTCATCCCGTTGGTCTCAGGCCATCGATCCAGCCTGTCCAGATCTCTCTGCAGAGCCTCCCTTCCTTCAAGCACATCAACACTTGCACCCAGCTTGGTGTCATCCGCAAACTTGCTAAGGCTACACTCAATGCCTTCATCGAGATCATTGATAAAGATGTTAAACAAGACTGGACCCAGCACTGAACCCTGGGGAACACTGCTTGTGACCTGTTTCCAGCTGGATTTAATTCCATTTACCACCACCCTCTGGGTGCGGCCATCCATCCACTTTTTCACCCAGCAGAGACTGTGCCTGTCCAGGCCAAGGGCAGCCAGTTTCTCAAGCAGAATGCTGTGAGAAATGGTGTCAAAGGCTTTACTGAAGTCCAGGTGCACCACATCCACGGCCTTTCCCTTGTCCATTAACTGGGTAACCTTGTCATAGAAGGAGATCAGGTTTGGCAGGACCTACCTTTCATAAACCCATGTTGACTGGGCCTGATCACCCGGTTGTCCCACGTGTGCTGTGTGATAGCACTCAAGACAATCTGCTCCATGACCTTCCCTGGTACCGAGGTCACACTGACAGGCCTGTAGTTCGCCAGATCCTCCCTCCGACCCTTCTTGTAAATTTGCCAGCTTCCAGTTGAGTGGCACTTTCCCAGTCAGCCAGGACTGCTGGTAGATGAGGGAAAGAAGTTTCGAAAGGACCTCTGCCAGTTCTCTTAATACCTTCGGATGGATCCCATCTGGCCCCATGGATTTGTGTCTGTCTAATTGGCCAAGCAGGTCTCTAACTTATTTGAAGTGTTCCATTACCATGTTGGCTCTGTTCTGTGTTTGGTTATATATATATATTGGCAGTTAAGAACTGTTATCTTTTCATATACGGTATTTTTTTTTCACCTTGATTAAAGTCTTATTAATTTCAAGGGGCTGTGGTGATTTTCTTGTGGGAGATCGCCCTGATAGACACCTTAGTCTTTCTTTAAACCAAGACAGATGGTAAGTCAAATACTGTCCTTTGAAATTGTTTGATTTAAGGCTAGTGAGATGCAATATCTTCAGCTGCAGGAAGTTGTTTTCTTTGGAATTAATAGAAGAACCTGAAGGTGGGCTACCATAGAAGTCCAAGCTTGACTTTTTTTTATAGTACCAACTGACCTAATATTTTTCTTTAATTGGAGTGATGATGGTCCAGAGGAAAAAGAAAGTCTAACCTGTATAGGTTTCAATAAAGGACTTGACATGGTGCCACATGGGAAAGCAGAAGGTAGATGAAGATGGAGACTGAGATAAAATATGGGAGTTATGTATGGGGCAGATAAAGCAGAAAGTGAGTTATAGTGACAGGGGACTGACTAAAATAAAAGATTTCAAATTATGTTCCTCTGAGCTGGCGATTGTGACTGATTACATTCGGTAACTTCAGATGTGATTTGAGACACAGAAAGTGCACTTTTTAAATGTAATGATCAATGTACATTTGCAGTGTGCTGAAAGATCCTCAAGAGAATGGGGTGGGTAAGAACAGAAGAAGCTGGACACCACTGAGAACAAAAAGAATCAAAGTACACTATAATTCATAAATGAATCTAGTAGTACCAAGGACAAGGAAAGCACTTAAGGATTAATAGTAGGACTATCAGTTCTACTTACTTGTGTAAGATGGAGTTTAACTGGAGTGAGCAAAAAGAAGTGTTAAAGATATTAAGGAAAAATAAGAGTTTGGCTCAGTGGGACAATTAAAAGAAGCTTCCTTCTTTGCAGAATAAAGACTGAGAAGTATGATGACAGTCACTAAATATTTTAGAATTACAACCATCATGGGCTGCAAAGAACTTTTTTGGGTGACAGATAGTGTTGGCAAAGGAACAACTAAGTACAAATGGTGCATTGTTGCGGTGAGCGAGAGTCAGACACTTACTCATAGAGTTAATGTGAATGCTCTCACTTTATTGATAACATGTGCGGTTATATATCTTTGGATAGAGGTACACGCGGCTGGCATAGCTAGCTGATTGGGTTAATGCTTCTGTCCACGCACCTTACGGTTGCTACTAATTGGCTGGAGTACACTGTCCACGCGAAGGGCTTCTGGCTCTGATGCCAGCTGGGCTGCTTCTTCCTTATCTTGGTCTCTGCTTCACATCCTGCTGATATTTTGCAAGCAGGCGAATTCCTCTTGATTGTTTACCAAATTGCTACGAGATAACCCTATTCCCTGTTCGTACAACTCTAGTATTTTCCCATGCCCAGCTTCAGCTAGAAATTCTTCTACAGGTGCATAAGTATCTGTAGGCAAAATGTAGCTGATTGGAATAGGAATAGTAGCAGGTTTTCTGACATGTTAGCGTCTTAACATTTTGGCCTCAGAGCGAATTTCTAGTCTTATGGTCTTATTAGCTTGTTGGACAATAAAACAACATGCCATGAAGGAGAACAGAATACAGTGGCCTCAAAATTAGAGATACAGTCCTATTTGTACACAAACATTACAGAATTATTTGAGAGAGTAAGCAGAACATTTGAATAATTCTTTTGTGTTTTTTTTATATATAGAAATACAGCTACTCTGCAGAACGTGATCTTTCCTTAACAAATCTGAAGTTGAATTTTCAACTTCCTTGTAGTTAGAACTACCAATCATTGTTGTACTCAGTCTTGGTTGTGGGCAAAAATGGAACACGCCTTAAGACTTTATTGCTAGCAAAACTGAAGTTTTAATAGTCTAATCCAAGAAATATTACTGGTCCAAATGTAATTATTATAAAAAGAGAAACAATACACCTATGAAGAAAAAGTTTTAATAATAAATAGTTGAAATTGTTACTCACACACTGCTTATGAGGGAAAGGGTCAGAAATTGTTTTGCTTCCCCTTCCCCTATTTTTATTGTGTCTGGGATGTAAGGTCAGGGGTTTTGTTCTCGTGATGGTGAGGGTGTTACAGTGGTTTTCCAGTGTTTGGACTACTTTGCTGGGAAGAACTTCATGTTCATGTTGATGGTTTTGTCTCTGTTGCTCAGGTATCTGCGTAGGACTGGTTTTGTATGTTTGCTGACATGCTGTTATGCCTTTGCTTTTTATCCATTGGTTGTTTCTCTTCAGTGGCTTGCAGCTCCAGTTTGCATCCAATTTTCTGCCTTTCACAGGTATTGGATACTACTTCTTTGTTCTTTGTTACACAAAATCCCACTTTTGTTCAGTTCCAGGTCCACTTTTCTTTTAGTCATCATGCATAAGTTGTTTATCACTGCAGGGTTCCCAGTACCAGGCCTGTGTCACATTTTTTGTTTTCTCATGCCTGTACACTTCTCTGCTCCATGCTGTTTCTACAATTCTGAAGCCTCTGTTGCTGCACCAGGCCTGTATTTCTCTGTATTATTATGTTATCCATAAATATTTAATTCTTCATGGAATAACTCCTTGTAGTTATCTGTCTAAAACTATGTACTGTAGAAGATAAGCACAGTTCAATGAAATTGGCCCTAAAACCTGACCAATCCAGAAAAGTTGCTGTTAGAGCTAACCAAAGTAAAAAGAGGTTCCAGGCAGGTTAAGTAAAGGTCAAGAAGACCAAATTTGACAAGCCTCAGTCCCGAGGCCTTGCAAATTCAGCACGTAATGTACAGCTCATTATTACAGGGCATCACAGTTTCACCATCTTTACTTTGCACATACAAATTCATCTTGGAACATGGTCTTTGCACACAAGCTTTTATTAGCTTAGAAGCTGGGGTGGGTGGAGGCATGATGACCGAAATCAAATTAATGGAACTTCTTTTTGCTATAAGGAAGCAGTATGTTAGTTTTGCATCACTCCTGCCACTTGAATAATATAACCCGCAAACACTGTGGACAGCTTTATGGGACCTGATTTGTTTCAGTCTGTTCTTGCTGTCCTACTGAGATTGGTTCAACCTGTCAAACTCGGTAGCACGTTTATACAACATTCTTTTATTACGTAAATTCTGAACTTGCCTCTTGTTCTCTGGGGAACTGAGTGCAACTGCCAAAAGTCATTTTACTTGTCACCTTTAGCAATCACCAGAAAATGGAACTATGTCTGTATAGGATGAACTAGAAGGTACTTGATCACCCATAAACTATTCATTGCTAAATCTACTTAGACATAAATTGTACTGTTCCTCTAAATGACAGCAACGTCTGAGAATATAGTGACTGCCTCTAAATATATGCCATTGTTTTTCTGTGTTAATTTGGATTTTGACAAAGAGTAATCAAGAAGGTGAAACCTCATATTGGAAATGCAGTAGAACACCTTTGAAAACCTTTCAGTGCTTCGTGATCCATTTTCATCTCCCAGTACCTTCCTAGTGCTTCTGAATATACTTTGTAAGCATCAATCAGAAATGTGAATACAGACATACAGTGGTGTCCTAAAACTGTTGTGACTGGCAAGTGCCTCTCTGCAGTATGGAAAACTCCTTCAGAAATTTAAAATAAACCTCCCTGGAATGCTGGTGGTCGGATTAATAGAAACTGAAGAATCACAGACAATCATATTATCTTCGTCTTTCTACTCAGAAAGATTATTTTTTTAATTGGCTATGTAAACTATTCAATGTATGACACTTCTGCATTATGTGAACAATATACAAAGACCTTTCAAGAAGTACTTGGTTACAAATTCCCTTTCTTCTGTGCCAAACCCCAGAGAAGGGAAGTGCTAACCATGTAGCAGGGAGAGGTGACAGAAAGATGCATCGTACCAGAAGTGTCAACAGCTGAGAAATGGCAGGTACATTTCTAATGTTACGATTTTATAGAGAGGAGGTTGGAAATAAGGGGAAGAGGCAATAGAAGCAGTGAAGCTTTGGAAAAAGAAATCTGGAATGAGCTATGCAAGGTTGAAGTTGTGATAGCCTCCATGGAGAAATCTCTCTGACTAGCTGAATGTCTAGGGTTTGGATGGCTCTCTTCCTCTAGTTGGTTTCTCTGTGAAACCTTCTTCCAAAATCGCCTGTTGGGGTAGGAGAAACCTACTTAAGCCTAGATTCGTAACAATGGTAGGAAGCGACAGAAGGTTAAGTACCCAAGATCTGCAGTTTTGCAGAATCAGATTGAGTGAAGACTCTTTTGAAGGTTTTGCTTCACCGTGTACAGAATGACAGCACCTCACTTTCTGTTTTTCAGAGTTTTTAAAAGTGCAGCTCCTTGTTTCCACCAACATGGCAGAGAATGGACAGCCTGTGGTGTCTCAGAGGAATTCAGATAGATATATGACATCACAGGTTTTCTTCAGAGCAGAACGTTTTTTTCTGAGAAAACCTGGTGCAAGTCAGTGCTTCCAGGTCAGCTAAACTCTTGCAGAGGAAGTTTGTCTAACCTGTACTCCTAAGTTCTTGTTACCGAGGAAAGTAAGAAAGAGGCCAGCCTTGGAAATGAGAAACAGGAGAGAAATACAGCTTGTGCTGTGGCAAACTGTGTAGAGCAGAAATGGTAACTGAGAGAAGGCTTTTTACTCCAGTGGAAGTAAGTATTTTGTCAGCAGAGTCTCTGGCTGGGAGAAATAGGAGAGCTTGACATCTGAGGTGGTGATGGAGAGCAAGAGTACACTTTGGGTTTTTGAGAGCAGGTCTAAATATAACTGCAAACAGCATGAATTGCTTGGGGGCTGAAATGCTTAGGCCTGCTGTAAACATGAAGTCAGTGTTGTGTTATTTTTAAACAGTATGAAAGATACCCATATCAAAAATGAGTGTTTTTTCACACTGGTTGTTTCATATGATGACTCTTAGGACAACAGTAATTTGTGTCTTATGAATATTTCAGTTTCCTGAATGGAATCTTCTATTCAGATGTAGATATTGGAGGAATTAATGACTTCTGGTACCTATTCATGCATAAATACGTTCACAGTCTTAATCATATTTTGGGATATGATTAATAAAACCTAACTGAGTTGCATCAGCATCTGCGTGTCACCCAGACACTTAAAAACTTAAAAAACTCTGTTCAGCTGCCTCTTCTTAGCTCTCTTTGCAGCTGATACTGTGCAGGAATGATGAAGTTTCAGCTGTTAACAGTGATGCTGAGCTAATCTGCAAAACTACTTCAAAACACTATAAACATGCACAACCACTAGTGCTGCTGAAGAGTAGGGCACTGCTTGGAGGAAATGAAAACTAAAACTGAGGCATGCACCGTTAAAGATTCAGTGAGATCTGCCAAGCGTGAGGCAGCTCTGCTGCTAGGAAGGGTACAGAGTGCTGACAGCTCTTTCTCAAGCCAACAAGAGCTGTCAGTGTCATGCGTCAGCTGGACCAAACTATAGGAAGTAACATTAAATGATGCAAATATTCATTTGTTTTGTTCCAGGATGGCATATTTTATAAAACTATGGAGCGAAAGTACCTTGTGTTTATGACTTGTTTTCTCCCAGATAAGCTGAAGGGGGTCAGAGGAGATTCAGAGTCAGCTACAGGCAGAGTGTAAAGTGAGGGGCGAGTCATTTCTGTTTCACCTGCTATGAGAAGGATTTAATCTTGACAGGAAAATAAGAAATCTGCACCTTAACTTGATTCAAAGTGTGAATTGAAGCTACTTTTTTGACTGTTGCTGTTTTCCCCCATGATGAGACCTGCTGACACATCATCAAAAGATGGCAGGGAGACAAATAAGCAAGCAAAGCAAAAATCAGAAAGAAGAAAACTTGGAACTGCAAAATAAAATAATGTAAAAGACTGTTCCATATCAAGGAAGAGTAATTGAATTTGTGAATGGTAGGCACACATCCTTCAGTTACAAAAAAATTGCTGATATCAGATATCCCTTCTTAAAAAAAGGGGATTCAGAATAAATAATCTGTCTTGAATTTCAGGCAGTGGAAATATTGTAAGATATCTTTTGGCAGAGGCTGTTGCTATGCCAAAAAAAAAAGCAGCTTCAGATGAAATATTAATGAAATTACAGGGCAGAAAAAGAAAACGTTATAAAATGAGTTGTCGTTGTTCTTTTGAAGTTTGTTCCTTGGAATGATGTTGACATTAAGCAAGACAAAAACAGTGACCAAGGAATAGCATACATTTTTTATTTTCTCCAAATGGGCTATTGACAGGTGAAACTTAACTGGATAGATTACCTAACCCAAAGTTCTTAAAAATAAAAAAATTACCTTCATGGTATCACAGTATCACAAGGTTGGAAAGGACCTCTGAGATCATCAAGTCCAACCTATAACCCTACACTAACACCAACACTAACACCAACCATCATCTAAACCATGGCACTCAGTGCCTCATCCAGTCTCCCCTTAAACACCTCCAGGGTCGGTGACTCCACCACCTCCCTGGGCAGCGCATTCCAATGGCCAATCACCCTTTCAGTGAAGAACTTTTTCCTCATATCAAGCCTAAACTTTCCCTGACGAAGCTTAAGTCCATGCCCTCTAGTTCTGCCACTGGCCACCTGAGAGAAGAGACCAATCCCTGCCCAACCTCCTTTTAGGTAGTTGTAGAGAGCAATGAGGTCTCCCCTGAGCCTCCTCTTCTCTAGACTTAACAGCCCCAACTCCCTCAGTCTCTCCTCATAGGGCTTGTGCTCCAGCCCCTTCACCATCTTCGTTGCCCTCCTCTGAACACATTCCAGTATCCTAACATCCTTCCCAAACTGGGGGCCCCAAAACTGTACACAGTATTCAAGGTGAGGCCTGACCAATGCCGAGTACAGGGGGACGATAACTTCTCTGGTCCTGCTTACTACACTATTCCTGATGCAGGCCAGGATGCCATTGGCCTTCTTGGCCACCTGGGCACACTGCTGGCTCATGTTGAGCTTCCTGTCCACCAGTACTCCCAGGTCCTTTTCTGCCTGACTACTCTCCAGCCACTCTGTCCCCAGTCTGTAGCTCTGCATGGGATTGTTGTGTCCAAAATGAAGTACCCGACATTTGGACTTATTAAACATCATCCCATTAGAATCGGCCCAGCTCTCCAATCTGTCCAGGTCCCTCTGTAGGGCCATCCTACCCTCTAACAGATCAACTCTTCCTCCCAGCTTGGTATCATCTGCAAACTTGCTGATGATGGACTCAATCCCCTCATCCAGATCATCGATAAAGATATTAAACAGGACCTTCTGTTATTACACTATCTACTATTTTCTCACATATAACTATGTAAAACAAATGTGTGTATAATTTATCATAGAAGACATTGCATGTAGTAAGAAGAGTTACAATAGTGTCACCATATGCAATATGATAAACAGCTTAGAATACAAATCCTTGACCTAAATAGAGATTACAGCACATAGTTTATATATTCATGATTACCATTTTTCTGAGTAGTGATGCCACTTTTTTATTGGGATTTTTCTCTGTACTGTACACATTTGTGTAGTATTTTCAGCGCTTATTTGAAATAAAATATTCTTGCAAGTAAAAAAAGGTTGAATAAACAAACACAATGCGGTCAATATTTACTCAAAAATAGCTTAAAAATTGTTTTTCTGTTATATCCACCTATATGCACCTACACCATTGCATGTGGTCATTATTAACAGAGCTCAGTATTTTAGGAGTTGCCAGGAAGTAGGATCTGTGATTCTAAATACTTCCATTTTACTGCTTGCCATTTCCTAAGTGGCAGAAAGGTTGGATTAGCTGAACATTCTGTACAGAAATGCAACGCTGTAGAAGCACTCTTAAGATCTTCTTGTGGAGGTCAAGTATTGCTTTCAGGAAAAGTGAAACACAGAGGGAGGGAGAATTAGTAAAACTGAGGGGAATAACAGATACAGAGTTCAGATATTCTCTGACCATCTTGGTTGCAATTACATGTGCTGGAATATCTGGTAAACAATGGATTATTTTCCCTTTTACTTATAATTTTAGTACATGGAGTTCTTAGCAAAATATTTCTGTAAACTTTCCCAGATCGTTAACTGTGGAGAGTTTGAATGATATTTTAAACTGTACCAGCTCAGATGAACTACATAAATCATATATATTTTGGTTCCTAAGAGAGGTGAATGTGAATATTTTGGCAATGTGCTTACCTGTTTTGCATATGCAGTCACATTTCAGTTTTGAAAAAGTCTGCAATACATTGTGTTTTCAGTTCACTCCAAATGTGTGTATGTGTAGGAGGAAGAGAGAGTGGAGTGTTGAATCAGTCGTACAAGTTAACTATAGTACTCATCCCCGTATTTTGCTACTTCCTACCATCTTGATTTCCGAACTTAGAAGGTTGAATCACTTCTGAACTGACTACAGGTATTGTCTGGGTCTGAACTTCTTGCAGCAACTGTCCTTGTCTCCAAGCTAAAAGAAGGAATAGTTTAATGCTCTTTTGTTTAATAATTGGTAAATGAGTGGAGGCTTTAGTCCATAATATAAATCCCTGGGGCCCAGATGAACAGAAGAGAGGCCATGTCATGTGCTTAAATGGTTTTCTAGGTGGTGGATAAATGGGAAAGAGACTCTGATTCATGAGCAGTGGGTAGAGCTGTGTGCGTGGATGTGTGCTCTGGAGAAGCAGGAGCTGAAAGCCAGATCCTGGCTGGAATAACTGGTGACTGAACTATAAAAAAAGATTATTTTTTCCTTTACTCTACTTTAATATTGACTCCTGATCTTGAACTGCAAGGTGTGTGAAAACTAAATAATCTAGAGACAGTAGGTAAATGAATATGATTAAGATGGTAATGAAACGCACAACACGTTGCTGGGGTAGTGCATGCTGTAGGTTCAATAAATACCCGTAAAAAGTTTTCTTAGAGTTGTGAATAAATTTCTTTCAGCAGGTTTTTTGTTTTTTTTTTTTTTTTGTTTTTTTTTTTTTTCAAAATAAGTAGCCTGGAAGCCACAGATTTGTAGTGACTTTGGCTAAAAATAACTAGATGGGTGTACAAGTTATTATATGATGAAAAGATAAATTAGGTTTCCTGCCCATATTTTTCCTTGGGAAATGGACTTCTGTTGCTCTGTAATATTTTCATGCCTGGAGTCCTTGAGGGAAGCAATCTAAAGAGAATGCATCAAATAGAAATACCAGCTGTGAAAGGAAATAAGTGCTGGAACCAGCTTTCCTCAACAAACTTACATATTTTTGGGATAAATAGAAGAAAAATTGGAATGCCTTTAGTAGCCTAATTGGTCATTTCCTGTTTTTCTATTATCATGCTCTTACAAAAAACCAAAACGCCTAGGTAATATCAATGTTCTTTGGCTTACATCTTTCAATATTTCATTTCTTAAATTAATTTTTTGGTGCTGGTAATTTTTGCCTTTTACAGCTTTATGGGTTTTACTGCTTTCAGGGCCACATAAGGAATAATGCTAAAAAGAAATACCACTAATTTATTGGATTGAAGTAACCGTGGAAATGTCAGTCTGAGATCTGAAAACAGTATTTGGGGTGGTTTAAAACAGTCAGATAGTTTACCCCTCACAAACACTGTCTTTATAAACAGAAATCTCTTATGCTAAGAAGGAACTTATGCATGAAAGTGTGTAGAAACAAAAAAATGAATCCAGCATCAACCAAAAATCCCAGTGGAAAAACTGACAGCAAGGGGAAAAAAAACTCCTGAGGGATGCTCAGCCTTTCAGAAGTAGGGAGATGAAAACAAATAAGAATGTGCTTCAGGATCAAATTTCTCCTTTTTTGTCATAGTGAAATGGGACGGTACTCAGGGACAATTAAAATAGCTGGAAATAAAATTTTGAGGTGGATCTATCTTCAAATTGATACATGAATAAAAAGGGAACTGGGATGCGTGTGTGAATTCCCTCATCAGGGATAGTTTTGAAAACACTCTTGGACTCCCAAAATAAAAATGAACCAGAGAACATTGAGTTTCTTTCTGCCACTGGCAATAATTTCTAGGTTCAGTCAGTTTGGCTTTAGGGCTTAGCAAGCCCATGCGGAAGAGCCGAGTCTCCTCAGCAGTACACATGGAAGTACAATCCAGATTTCTTTAAAAATATACTTTTTTTTAATGTGTGCCCTTTCCTTCTGTGAGAAGACCTGTGCTCATGTATAAAGCCTAGTTGGAACAGCTGGCCCTAAGTCTACTGTGATTGGAGTGTTTTTTGTTCTCTCTCATGGCTTCAATAGAAGTTGCAGTTTCTTTTTCTGCTTCTTATCAAAGATTTCTAGTAGAAGCTGATGTGAAGGGAAAACAGTTTTTGGTCTGCAGGTTTGTGTAATGTATTGATTGGCCATGAGCGTGACTGAGTTTTGTTGGTGTATTGGGTCCTGCTTAACACCTGTGCGACACTTCTGGGCAATTTGACCTGTAGCTCAGCTTACATTTTATAGCTTCCATATTTTCAGTTTCTAGAGTCACTGCTTGTCAAGGTGGTCTTGAAGCAATATCGAGCTCTGGAAACATCCTGTCTAAATCAGTATGGAGCAATGAATGCTGCGTATTACTCATATTATTTATTTTAGCATAAATGCAATTTCCTGCCAGTTACCTCCATGAAAATGTGCACAAATTTAGGTCTGTGTGAATCAGGAAATACCCAGTGCTATTAAAGTAAAGATTTGGTTGTAAAAAATAAAGTTTAAAGCGAGAAAAGAAATGTTCCACTATTCATTCACCTAGGAAAGAAGGAGAATCGGGGTTTGATTCAATTGGGTGCTGATGTATTTATGCAAATTTTTTTTTAAAAAAATCATGTTTTTAAAATTATATTTAAATGACACACTTCCTTTGCACCTAACAGAAACATGACTAATGATTAAAGACTTGATTTGCCTTTGTAGTCCATCATATTTTTCTTGGTAGGCGAAAGATGCAAATGCTAATTTTAAAGAATCAGCAGTAATGTGTGTACAGCAGTCAACACAAAAATCCTTTCTAAACTCCCTGAGACAGACACTAGTATTTATATGATGCAAAAAGGGTTTTACTTTAATAAATGTAGTTGCTGTAGAGTTATTGGAAACTCATCACTGACTCTAGCTAGGAACACAGTATGTGACCTATTATTTTGGAGAAATAGTCCCCAAAACATCATAGGAAGAGGATATAGTTTTTCTTTTCCTAAAAATTGTCCATTCCCTCTGTGTGAATTGTTCAAATGAAAGGAATTGTCTGTGAATCATCTAGGCATGGTTGTTGGAAGTCATTTTGCCACTAGCAAAATGGTTGCTATGTGAAGAGAAACCATGTCTCTGAGAAAGGCTCCTTCCCTGCCTTTACTCTGACTCTTGGGCAGCTAGCAGGCTGTATCCACTGATGACTCACTTTGATCTCTAAATGCTCAGCTGGCCAGCACCTTCCTCTGCAGTGGTACGGGGAAGGCACAGTGTTTGTTTCGTAGCTTGCACAGGGATCCAGTTCCCAGATAGAGTATTCCCTAAGCTCATTTTTATCTCTAGAACTGTATCAGTGTAAGTAATGGCCTTACTTAAGACAACGCTGGCAAATGTGTTGCTGGTCATAAAATGGAAAAGGCTTGTCGGTGGTAACAGCTTACAGGAGTACTGTGCACTAAATAAATATGCTTTTATAAATGTGATTAGTGACATATGAAAGTTACTTTACAACATAAAATACTGAATATTGAAGAGAAGAGTGGGAACTATGTGGGGAGAGAATGATATGATACACAGCTGCTGGAATTCATATGCTTCCTGAGTGCCTGTGGCTCAGAAGTTTTATGACATTGACTTTCAAACAGGTTTTTATTGTGCATCTGTGATTCTTGGAGGAAAATTTACAGCATGCCATAGAGCAGCTGGGCATGGATCCATTTCCACTTCATGCAGGGAAATGGAGCCCCTTGGCTTTGGCTTCCCTTCAGCTTTGGGTCCTGTGTCTGCCAGTTTGTGATGGGAAATCTTATCTGTAAAGACATGGAATATGACACAGTGGCACATGCTTCCATGGCTAAGACATCATGAATGATGCCTGTTTAATTTGTGGTTTGTTTGCGCAAATGAGCCCCACTTCTGAGAGCAGAACAACCAGCACAAGTAAAATTTATCAGTTATAGAAGATATTTAAAAGGTAAAGAAATTATTAGGCAAATGTGAGGAAGAAAACAATATAAACACCAATGGCAAAATTCTGATAGGCTGCTGTGGTTTGTGATATATGAATACTGGTAATTTATTTCTCTTTCATTTACCTAGCAGTTCCATTTCATATTTTCTTTGGTTTCTGTTAGATGTATGGAGTCTGCTTTAAGTAATATGTGTTGTACTGTTTGCAGTGGTTTATCACAGCAGAAATCTATTTTAGTTAGCATCGCTACATCTTTCAGTTTTGAGTCTTTAGTCTTCTACAGCTAGTTGTGTTTGCTGCTAACCAATTACACTGTTCTCCACAACATCTATTTCAAAATAGGCAACTAAAGTTTTGAAAATTACTTTGAATGTGTGTTGACCCACACGTACGGTATTTCTGTAAGCTCAAGATTAACAGGTGGCAAGCGGTTGGGATCAGTGAGTGGGTTGTCAGTATTGTATCAAATATAATATTAACCCGTGTTAATGAGGTTGCTGTTTCTAGCTCAGCTACCTGCCTGACAGGCACACTAGAGACCAAGAACATGGCCAGATTGTGCTGTGGCTCAATGATCAGCATTATTACTTGACTTTAAAATACTGTTTGGTGACATTATCCTGCATGCTTTCTAAATTTTATGGTTGATTGTGAGTGCAATGAAACCACCACCAAAAAACCCCACACCTCAACCAAAGGCCTTTGAATATTATTCCTGTATTTTTGTTAAATGGTTGTGCTGTATTAGTCCAACGTCCTAACCCAAAATAAGGATGTTCATCTTATCTAGTCTGAACTTGAAGTCAGTGTTTGCGAATAGTTATATTTTCTTTTACAGAGTGAGAATAAACTGTGCTAATTCAAAATCATGCATAACATGAATTAAAAGCTTGGCAATGAAAGGGTTAACCACAGGGCAGGTTCAGGCTATATTAAGTGTTTCAGGAAAGGTTAAAGGGAACCAGTTAAACTACTGCAATGCACGAGGAATTGGCGGTAAGGGATAATTATCTGGGCTGACTATGAAGTCATTATGTTTTGTGAAATATGTAAAGAGGCTAGGGAGGAGAATGAGGTGTGTTATGGAAATATGTTATTTGTAGTTATGTTTAACTGAATGAAGAAGAGAAGGTCGTTAGCAATTTTATGCCTACTGTAGGAGAACATAGGGATAGATGTGTTTCTTTTTTCTTGTGGTGTTTTCATGGCTGTTTCAGCAGACATAATAGTGCTTGTGATTCAAAGAACCTGTGTAAGTAAGATTTTTATTTTATTTCATGATCTGCGTTTTGTTGCAGAGATATCCCCCCATTATGCGTTCCTCTCTTGATATAGATTTCACTTTGAGCTTTGTAACACTCTTCTATGTCAGTAAACTAATAACTTGGACTAAGTCGCTGAGAGCTTCTCCTATGAGTCCTGTATGTTTTGTAAGTTATTTCAATTCAGCAACCAAATATTGATTTAGGAAATGTTTTCCTGTGTCTGCTTTTTGGTTTTAGTTGTCTGTCAGTTCTTGTAAGTGATATCCATCAAAAAAATGAATGTTAAACACAGTTACAGATGGTGGGTTATGTTGTGCCATTCTAAGGAAACGAACCTTGAGTAAGTTGAAATACAGCACATGGTTTTTCTTCAAAGAGTGCAGGGGTTCATTTAGGAAAAAGTAACCTTTAAACCAAGATGGAGCAATGGTAGTTAGAACTGGAGCCTGCCTGAGCACTCTGCTAAGGGTGAGTCGCAGTATGTTGATGCAGTGCAGCAGGAGCAGATTGGAGAATCTGACTGCAATCTCCTTTCGTTTACTATCGCACTGGGTGGCTAGGGTAAAACAGCAATTCTTTGTATGACTAAGGAATATTGAGGAAGTACTGAATGAATTTTAGCTGTCTTCCCTCGCAATTTAGCTGCTGGAAATTATTACAAGACAGTATCATAAGATCAGTCAGTATGAGGAAATGTCATTGAGAGAACATCTGTGTTTAAGTGATCAAGCAGCGTTATCATAAAGATTGCTTAATTCTTATAATATGCTCCATATATTTATGTGTGACTAACTATAGGTAGTAACAGCATAACAGATGTTCTTTATTTTTGAAAAATTAAACTGGCCTAGATGTGGGGCTTTTCAGTGTAGGAGGTGATAAAAAACAGAGGGTGGTATGATGCTGGCATATCTGAAAGGTTAGACAAGTCAGCATAGCACTTTAACGTCTGGAAAAGTTCCAGATTTAATGAGGATTTAAGCTCTTTTCTGCTGTGGGAACAGCATAATGAATACCGACAAGCCTTGGTTGCAGGTTGGCTGACGCAGCTATCCTCAGGATTCAAGGGCTTTAATAGTTGAGTATCCCTGAGCTCTTCGCTATTTTTGAGTAAAGCCCCAGCCTCAGACTTAGTATCCTTCCTGACAATGAACGAAAGTCAGAGCCTTGGAAAATTGCTTTCCCACCATTTCTGGAAGCGATAAAGGGTAGTGTCACCTTAACAACAAAAAGCCCTCCTCCTGTGTTTCAGTTGCTGTACATAAATGTCAGTCTGTGTTATATACTATTCTGTACTGGCATATTTTGGGAGGAGAGTGGATGTACATTCAGAATACTACTATCTTTGAATAATTGTAGAGTAAACGTATTTTACTGAGCATAATTTCTAAGACTAATGAAAGGAACCAGGTGGATTGCACAACCTTCTGGCACACCACTGCTGTTTGCCACAACAGTCCTTACACTGACGGTAAGGAGGACAGTTTTAAGTGTATATGAAATAGAAATAGCTATAATAGCTATCAGATGAACTATGATGCTCTCTTGCTACACCTGTTTGTTCAGGGTTATGTAGTGAATACTTGTTCTTCTCAGATGTATGTGAGTTATTGGGGAAGAATTTATCATTCCACAAAGAGAAAAGTATGGAGGAAAGTAGCAATTCCAGCAAGATATCATGGAAAAATGCCAATTTTTTTTTTAGTTGGAGGAAGGTGCAGTCAGTGAACCTGTGGATGCTAAGGTGTGAGACACAGACCTGTGTACTTCTCTTGTAAAGGATTTTGAGCAACGTTTCAAATATACTCAACAAGAGATACTAAATTATGTACCAACTGTTAGAACCACCGTAAAGAAGGAGCTCTCAAATGCATCTGGCTTAATGATTTACTTAAACAGGAGCCAGTCCTAATGGCTAACAGCATGATTCTTCCCTCATTGAAGCCTTCCATCATGTTCTGGGCATTTACTATTTCCAAGGCACAGACTGAAAATCTCTCAAAGACCTATTTCACTGCAAGTTCAGACTGCAAATTTTAGAGAGATGTTGAAGCAAAATGTATGGTTTAACTTCATTTGCTTTATTTGACTCACTATGCCACAGGAAGTGGATAGCAAAATGTGACTCGTAATAGGTGGGTCTGACTCTGAAATAGCAGCATTGGCAAACAAGACATTTGAGGGCCTTACAAGGATAGCACCTCCTTGTGTTCAAATTATGCTTTTGGAACACTGAGTCACCTTAAAAAAACAGTAGAGGGAAATAATGTTTTGGAGTTAAAGCTGTTGGCTGCCAGAAACTTGGAGGGAATGCACAGACTTCTGACATAACTTGAGTCAGCTGTTGCTTTGGACAGCAGTGATTTAGGAGAGGCCTGTAGTTGAAACCCTGATCACCTTGCTACAGTATGTAGCGCTTTAATTCTGGTTAAAAGTATTTCAGATAAAATGTACTCAGCTCTAGATAAGTCTAGTGTGACTAATACATTAACAATACCTATATCTGGTGTTTGTTTTCAACTTCTAGTGCTACCAGATAATAAATGAAGAAGCTAAACGTGTGAGAGATTGAACTTCTGGGCTTTGTGCTGGCAATCTCCTTGTTCCCAGTATTTTAGAGTAGATGTATTTGCAGTTTGGTCTGGATCAGCTTTCATGTTCCCTTCACTCCACTTAGTGATATCCTTTATTTCATGAGAGAAATAAACCTTACAGATAGAAATAAAGCTTACAGAGAGAAATTCTGTTCCTGTGTTATTCTTAAACATAAAACTTAGAGTTAAATTCATATTGAATACTACCATGTTTCTTCTGTTCAAGCACTTTAAAGCTTGCTGATCAAAACTGCATATCAAATTGAGCTAAATTAGTATACTACAAATTTGGGATGCTCAATTTAGCACTACTGTGAAAAATCCATTTGGGATAATAGACTTTGTCTTAGGGATTTAGAAGAGACACTTGGAGTTGGGAGGGGACTGTTAAGGGGGAAAGACTTCTGTTATGGATTGCTAATTAAAATCGGTAGCATTGGGAAATGTTTAATGGTTCAGTCTAATTTTTGACAAATATGATAGATCCTCTAGATAAGTTAGTATAGAGAGGTACTCAGGAAGTCTAGGGATGTCTAAAATAGTTTCTCTTCTGCCATACTATACTTGTAGTGGTTTGGGGTCTCACCTGTCTTTATAGATGACCTGGGCTGAAAAATGGGATAGGTTGGAGTGTTTACTGCTGACATAAAAGCTCTTGGTCTCCTGAACAGCAGTTTGTTTTGCAGAGCACTGATGTTTAGAGAAAGGACTGTATCAGTAGAGCGAGGTGGAATTTCACAGTCTATAGTGCAAGGTTGTTGCCTTAAGAATAAAAAAAGATTTTTGCTGTGAGATGGGCCTTGTCACCTTGGTGCACTGGCAAATCGTAGAAAAGTAAGTGTTGCTAATGCCGTAGACATTGTGGAAGAGCCAACTGGTCTAAAGATGTGTCAACTGAGAAATCTGGCATAAGAGGTCGAAATACTGAAGCCAGCACAAATAGTGAAATCTTTGCAATAATGTGTACGCGGTTGAAATTACAAAAGCGAAACTGTTTTCAATCCCCCATTTCTGAGGCCATCTTAGGACTCAGAGATTTGGGGTTTTGCTTATCCTAGCAAAGTTGAGCCTGTCTGTCATGCCATTTCTCTTTGTTAATATGCAGTGTGGTTAAATAAAACGAAAAGAGGAATTGAGGATGTATCTGTATAAGCAGGCAACGGACTTATTCAGGTTACACATTAAAAGAGAAGGTCTAGTTTTAAGAGGAAAGTGATTATTGTACATACCTTGACAGGAGTGGGAGGAAAGAAAAAAACCCACAAACTAGTTTCCAGACTGGAGTCTTCATAAATCTAGAGAGTATGTTATAGTTGGCTTCTGCAACAGGGAAATTATGTTCACCTCTTTGTTAGTAGGAACGGTCTTGCAGTTACATGATCTACTTGGCTTTAGCTTTACAGGAGAAGAACGTAATATTGTTTAAGGGAATCTTTGTAAATTCTTGTGTAACAAATGCTACATTCATGCGTTTTTGTAAATTAGCTCCCTTCCATCCATAATGGGATAAAGAAACTAATTTCAGTATCCTCTGTACCATAAAGAACATTCTCAATGAAAAACATAGCTACTGCTAGTAACTGTAGCATAACTTGTCTGATATATTAGTGATTTTAAAAATGAATTTTTACTTTTGGCCAGTTGTCATAGAGAAGAAGGTCCAGTGTAATACTGGGGGAAGAGAAGTATGATGACAATGACTGGAAAGCAGTTTGGGGTTTTTTTGTGAAATTGTGTACGTCTTGCTAGCTCCTTCTTCATGGGAGACAATATATTGTGTAATGCAGATGTTGTAAATCCCATTAATTTCTCACTGAAGTTGCACCATTCTTTCAGGATATGCTAGTAATTCTGAGTGTAGAGGAGGCTGATATCAGTTTAATTATCCAGAATATCTTCTTGTTACCACTTTGAATGCTATCTAAGCTGCTGGAGACTGCACCCTACTGAACAAATAGGAGTATAGTCTGGTGTTCACATATGTTTCACTATAGAAAATTGAAGATCACTGTTGGGGAGGAAGAAAAGAACAAGTATTAAGACTCTAGACATTGTTTCTGGACTCAGTCTTTGAGATTAGATTCTGTATCTGGGGTGCTGTAAAATAACTTCTTGGAATGCCTTTGTGAAGGCTAAGAAATACCCTTTTCCAAAGAAACTCCAAGACCCTTACATATCACGTGATCCCCGAGAATAGAGTCTCTAAGAAGCTAGCAAAAAAAACCAAAACAAAAAAAAAAAAGCCCTGACAAAAACACCTGTTGGCAGCAAAAACACTGCAGTGAAACATGCTGGTAATTTTCCCTGAACAGGGATTTCACAGTTTTTTACTTTGCTAACCCAAACAGATAACCTCGTTGGGACTGCAACAGGATGGAGCTGACTGAAACAAAGAGGTTCCTGGTTATAAAGTATCATTTAATGAAACATTACAAACTTAAGGGATGAGCCACACACAGTTTCCTACTAAGTGGCCTGTGGAAGGAGGTGTGGCATTTCCAACCAAAAAAAGGCCATCGGCAAACCACAGCTACATCCATAGCACTAGCCACAAGGCCTCTTTTACATGAGTTCATTGCTGGGGAACCTGCATGCTTGGCCCAACCAGCAGACCCATCTCATCACTGTGAAGTAAGCTGAAGCAGATCTGGTTGGCTTCCTGGGCTGCAAATGCATATTGCTGGCTTATGTTGAGGTTGTCAACCACCAGATAGCTGGAGCTCTTACAGCCATTGTGAAGGCGGTTGGGGTTTTTGATATGGATTTGGGTTTTTTTATGAGAGAGGAAGCAGTGTTACTGAAGCTACAATGATGAGGAACTGTGGATGCTGATGCCTAACCAATACAGGGTGTTACTGCTCTAGGGAGTGGTTCATGTGGGGGGTGTACCGATAGATGGAAAAGGAAATAGCTGTGCTTGAGCACAAGTAGACTAGAGTGCTATGAAAATGCCGCTTGGATATTCAGTGGTTTGATATGCATCTCTTGGGGTGAGTGTTTCTAAGACAAAAGTAAACAAGGCAAGGGCTGCTGGACGCCAGTCTTAGTAGTGTATCAGCAGGAAATACTAATGAGCCTTGCAATTCCATTTTCAGTACAATGTTTGTTTTTTATAATGGATACTATCCTACGTACCTGTGCCTATAGGATGATGTAGCTCTTCACAATAATAACAATAACATTATGAGAAACAGATCTGTTGAGCTGGCATATTATACAGAGCTGTTTATATTGATAATGTTAGTATTCAAAATTGTCACATGGAGCGATCATTAAAACTCATTTGAAAACCCTCAGAGGATTGCTGATAGCTCAAAAACAGTGCAAGGAATTTAATTCTTGATTATATAGAGAGGGGTCTATGAAATAGAATTTGCAGTCACAATGCATTTCTTGATTGTGAATCCATGATATATTATTGTTTCTTCAGAGAGTTGAAAAGATGCCATTATCGTAAGAGATGAAAGTATTCATTAAATCAGTGGCGCAGCACAGGGCTCTTGATTTGATAAAAAGTGACTTAGAACTAGGTAGCTGTTACACTGCTGCCTTTTTTTAACCTACTTTACTAGTCATGGTAGTGTACGTTGATAGCAAGTTCAGTATTTCAACAAAATGTAAGACTTAATCATTTAAACCATATTCTTTACTCTAAGTGCT
The DNA here is from genome assembly GCA_033556795.1 of Tapera naevia. NCBI lineage: Eukaryota > Metazoa > Chordata > Aves > Cuculiformes > Neomorphidae > Tapera > Tapera naevia. The sequence goes on along the minus strand of JAUMJJ010000172.1, from coordinate 4,969,713 downwards.
ATGTGAAAGTCATAAATAGCACTCCAGAATTAATCCATGGCTAAAGTATAGATTTTACAAATGTTAATGGTTAAGATTTTTTTTGTGTTCAAGATGGTTTTTAAAAAGACAGTTGCTAAAATTCACTGATGTTTGTATTTATTTACAGTATGTAATTGGATTTCTAAAATTACTGATTTGATTCCATCTATTCAAGGGTGTATGTAGTTGGCCATGCACTTTTTGACATTGTTCTCATTTACGTCTGGGTGAAATCTTTGGCAAATATTTTAACGGGAGGGCAGTACATTTAAGTAATCTGATGCAATCTGCAAATTTGTGCTGGATTGTTTTAAGTCCTGAGTAGTTCAAATATTTGTACTGTTTTGTCATTGTTTCTTAAAGCACAGAAAATGTTTCTACTTGAAAGTGTTTATTTCAGTGTTACTTTATGCATTTTTTTGAAAGATCTCAAAATCTAATAGAGTACTTAATTTTGGTTGAACAATGAACTATGAATGGCATTGTATGAAGCAAAAAGTAGTGATTCTCAGCTCTGCCCTGATCTGTGTGTAATACTCCTTTTGATCTGCTTTGATACCTTGTTAAACTTTGACTATGTGGAAGGTTATGTGTATCTGTATGCATAACAGATGCATAGGATCGTTGTTATATGCAGGTTATGTAAGTGAAAGTATCAGCATGGAGACCCGAAGTTAAAGTTCTGCTTGTGCTGTTGGTTTCACCTTTGAATAATACTAAATGAAGGCTTGCTAGGAAGCACAATGAACGTGTACTTAATGGCTCAGTGCTTTGGAAAGGTTCTTTTTAAGGAGCAATGTTGACTGGTCCTTGTACCTGGATTCATGCAGGAGTGCTCTGTTTGAAACTGTCTGAAATCATCCATGGGGATCCCATGCAGTGAGCCCCAAGTGGCAGGTGGTACCAGGTTCTCTAGTGGCTGCTCTCTCTGTGCACTAGCAGGTGATGCAAACCTGGCTGTTGGTGATGGAGCTCAGGACTGTAACACAGCACAACAAAATTCTCTCTGTACACTATACCAGTTGTTAATGTAGAAATACTTGATAATTCTAACTGTGACTGCCTTTCTGGTGCTGATGTCATATTTAAAAGTAAATAAATTGAATAACTGATTTCTGTGGCCTCAGAAATACTTTAACATCATGCTTTATCACGCAGAGTCATCCTCTAAGCCAGAATAACTAGTTCAGTCTGTTTACATATTTCTAGGAAAGCTATAGGTGTACTAGGCTATATGACCAAATCTGTTTAACCCCCGGACTGTTGTTCTTTTTGTGGTTTGAAGTGTTATTTTAGCAGAGATGAGTTGAAACTGAAATACTTGCTAAAGAAAGGCAGCTAACCTAAACCTCTAATTATCTGGAGAACTTCAGGCTGAACATTCGGCTCTGTAATTACCTCAAAATGACTAGCGGAGGCTGGAGAAAATTTTTTTCTTTGGCATTTTTCTTTATGCTTTTAGCTTGAAAGAGAAATTAAACCTGCAGTTGCTGTAGGGACTGTCAAAACAAGACAACTGAAACAAGAAACAAGCTGCTTTTTAGTTTCTATGGATTTTTCTCAAACCTTTTTTAGCCTACCTTCTGTAAAATAATGACAACACGTTATATCATTTACTATTCATCTTAATTAAACCCCAAGCTATTGTGCAAAGAGGTGAGATCAACAGACAAAGTTGAACATAAGTGAAAAAAAACAGAATCTGGAAGTATACAGCATTTAAGCTGTTTGAGTCTCCAGGGCAGATTGAAACAGGGAGCCTTGCAGTCAACTGAGTGAGAGCTCCCTTGGGAAGAATATACCTGTGGGATACATCTGCGATGCGTGTCTCTCCTACAGTTATCTCTAGGCAAAGACATAGATGATTGATAGCATGGTCATGGGTATGAACGCAAAGAAATGTCCAGTTGTCAGTGATCCTAAACAAGTAATAAATGTAAATTGTCCCGGTGCCAGGGAACAGTGAGTCGTTGCCCTTGAGCACATACCAACAGCGTCCTTGAGTGTTTCCAGGTCACCTGGATGTCAGAGTTCAGATATTGCTTCTAGTTTTGATTTATGGTGGGCATTTGTGGACTCCTAACAGGTCTTTAGATGTGTTTGGTGGATAGAAAATAGGTTTAGATCTTGAAGCAGGTTATCTGGATTCCTGAAGTTCTTCTGGTCACTCTGTATATGTGCTGCTGGAGACTTCTGCACAGGCGAGAGCATACTGAACAGCTCCTAAACTCTTCATTGACAGTATGGTAGAAACAATTAGTAGCCCCCCAGTTATGACCAGCCTTAAGTAGGATGGGCTTTTAAGTGTTGGCTATCAAATAGCTTCTTTGTACAGCCTCTGTTGTGCTTGCTCTACATGAAAGTCTCTGTTTCTGGAATCTGTGTCAGTCTATAGAAGTGATTTGAAACTGAAAATGCAGATAGCTTCCCTGTAGTGCACTTGAAAGGGGTTTCAAGACACTCCCCCCGTCTTGCCCCCCCAAAAGCGCAATTTGGAACATGGTAGAGAATATCACCCTTAGACAGCGGTGAGTCTGTGCTCAGACAACACTAGAGGGTGTTCAAAATGGAATTATGTCCCACTTTGAAATGCACTTACTGAAAGATGTACAATATTTATCTGTAAGGTGAGACTGATCTCCATGGCATGTGTAAGGAACACAGAAGAAAGGAACCATGAACCCAGTTTCTGATCTGCAGAATCAGACTCTATAAGAGGTTTGTTTATTTGCTGGCGGGTGTCAGGGTTAGTAATTCCAAAAAGCCCTGCACGCCAAACAAAAGACAGGTCGATATTTATTGCCAAAAGACATACATATTCATAATGTTCCCAAGAATAGGCCGGGTTATGCTAATCAATTTGGAGAAGTCATTAACATTAGTTCCTCCCCTTTGTGCGTGTGCAGTGTCCCCTGGTGGTGGTCGTGTGAGGGTGGTGAGGAGGAAAACTGAGGGGTCTTCCTCATGACTGCAAGTAACCTCTGGTTTTGTGCAGGCGTAGTTGGTCCTGGCCTCCTTGCAGGCTACAGAGAGCGGAGGGATCCTGGAAACTTCTGCTGCAAGTACTTGAAACCTGTACCTTATCACCACAGTCCCTTCTTATCAGTGCAAGGCACCATGTAACCTTGCCAAGCTTGCAAAAACTGCCACGCTTACAAAAACTTCACTGCAAAAACCCTCCCCCTCTTACAGTTTGCAAAATGCCCAAGGCTAGCTAAATACCTAAACTATAACTGAACAAGCTAAGTAAATTCTTATTTTGCTAAAGTCCCACATCATTTCCCGAAGGGCAGGCTGACCATCTGATTTAAAGACTCGGTCACCATTAGGGCAATCATTAGTGCAATGACGGTGTTGGATGCACAGGTCTTACATTAATCTTGTGGTAAACCTGCCTAGGTACAAAAGCTGTAGTCTGATCTTTCAAAGCTGGAAGGATCATACCTAATATGTAGCTGGGGATAAGAAATTAAAGCAGTGTAGGGATTTTCTGGAGTATGACTTATCTAATGGGATTTTTTGACTTTGCTTTTCTGTGTACTCTTCTTCAGATGTCAGCTTAGAGTTTTAGAAAATATCTGCAGAATCAGATCAGACCTCGCTCAGTGTTGCTGCATCAATTTCTATTCATATATTCTAGGTTGGCAGTTGTTTTGAAGGCTCTGTGCTTGAGTGGTGTAGTTCGTAGGACCCCACTGCTCCCCCCTCAGAGAGACAGTTTCAAATGAACAACTGAATGGTGGATTTCTTTGGCTAAAATTCAGGAAATAGAAGCTATTTCTATAACATAATGCTTACTGAGTAATGCTTCATGGCACAACATTTCTTTAATGCATTTAGGTTTTTAGCAGCTTGAATAACAGTCTATAGTTCATTTAGCAAGTGAGAAAAAGATGCATGATGCTACTTTTGATAGTTTAATAATAATATTACTGTTTCTTAAAACTGTTCACCACGAATGATACTGTGACGTAACATCAGTAGTATCCGTGAATGGAACAGAAGACAACGTGTTGTCTACTGCAATATGTCTCTATAAATAACATTTTCTTTCGGTCATGGGGTCAAGATTTGAAGTGAATGAAGTGAGGAATTTTTCTCAGTCACTTTAGAAGTGATAGAAAAGACAAGGAGAAAGAAGTTGACAGGAAGGGGACATTCTGTGTATGTAGAAACCAAAAGAAATCTGAATGGTAATGAAATGTTGGCAGGACTTTTCGGGTAGCCTTTTGTTCTATTACTTATTTTTATTTTTTCATTGATCTCTGCAGCAAAGTATAAATTTCTTGTGATTATTTTTATTTAAAATCTTCACCTTTCTTGCTTTAACTGTTATGTGGTACCTGAGAAAACCCTGCAAGTGTGAAGGATGCTAAGTCTTTCTGAAATTCCTGAAGCATTCAGAAGCAAATGAGTAGGTTATGACTTTCAAGGCTGAGCAGCCTATGTCCGAGAGGTCTAGATGTAGTGTTTTCTGACCAAGAAGGGGAGAGCATATGCAATCTAAAAACTGGAAAAAAAAAAATCAGAGTTTCTGCTTGAGTAAGTTCTATGGAGTTGTCCTAAGGAAAAAATTATGCTTTTACAGTGCATGATTTAAACATACTTTGGGTCTTCAAATGCAGTAGGACTAGGAAGCTCTTACATCGTAAATCAATTGCTTCAGGTAGTGAAGAACTGAAATCCTACTTTCTGAATGATTATTGTTATTTAAATTTATAAAATGTTAAAACATACAGTAATTGCACATTTCAGAACTAGTCTGTTACCTGAAAATACTTACAATCAATATTTTCGCAGACAGTCTTTATAGAAATTCTTTTCCCATATGTTGATTGTATATGAGCTCTCATGTAACTTCAAAAGATTACTTTAAGTATAAATTTACAACTGACAGATTCCATGATCATAACAATGTTTTAGTGGTGTTTTTATTCCAGAATGCTGACTTCTTTTCAAAATTTGGACAAGTCCTGCAGGTGGGAAATATGTCCCATGTTAGAGCTGGGTAGATTAAGAAAAAGAGTAACTGTACATTTTTTTTTAAAGGCAAAAAATATTATTGTAATGATTTAACTATTTTTTTAATATTATGGTATCTCTTACCAGAAATACAAATTTCAAAGATAATATTCAAAGCTGTATATTCATTGTACAAACTAGAAATAGTATGAAATTTTTTTCTAAATCAAGTGAAAATAATTTTGCTTACAGAAAACTTCAAAAGTTTTTTCTTTCCAGAGCACTTGAAAAACACTTGTCATCAAAACATTATCAAAAATTAGCTTATAGATCTGAAGAAGATCAGTCTCCGGTGTGTTGGGTATTGCCAGACTGCTTCTGTTAAGTCACCGGATACAGACATTGGTATAATGTGTATCTGCAAGGATATTGTGAATGAGTCCTATAGGGACGCCTAGTGGATATTACTTTGAGAAAAAAAGTTTTATTATCTTCCAAAACACTTGATTTTTTTTTTCACAGATGTAGTTGTAAACAATTTCATCCTCTTCTCTGCGTATACCATATATGAAATACAAACTGCCAGTTTAATGTAGAGGATTTGGTTACGTATTTCAGTGTTCCTGATACATACCACTAATATTAATGCTTCAACAAACATGCAAAATTCTTAATCTTAGTATGATCTTACTTATTTTTTTAGCATAGAGTAAGTGTTAGCTCTAGGGTGTAAGCTTGGATTCCAAAAATATTTCAAAATTATTGAAAGGCGATGGTCTTTTTCTGTAAGAGAAATCATAATTTTTCTTCCTTTTCTGAACATAATTTTAAAGATAGTGATAGAAAGCAACATATCTGAACCCAAATACTGCAGTTAACTTTACCCTGTGAAGACAGAGTGGTGGGGGACAATAAGCAAATCCTCACCAGAAGACAGTGGCAAACTACTTTTTAGCCTATTTAATCTGTTGGATGTCAGATTGGTGTTTTACTAGGGGGTTTCATATTCCTTTGTCTGGAGGTGATCTTTCAGAAAAATCATCTTTCTGGATCAGTTTATCTTTTCAAACAAGCTCTCTTGTGTAATTTACTTTTTGAGGAATCTCAAAGATAGGATCGCTCTCTGGCTTTGTTATTTCCTGCTTTAGGAAGGTGAGGGAGAAGAAGGGCAATCAAGAAAATGGGATATTTGGGAGATAAGTCTGAACTACAAAACCCAGAGATTCAGCTACCCTGATACTCTGCCTCTGACAGAGGCTAGTATTGGATGCAAAGCCAGAGCAACCACATCTGATTTTTCCTACTTTATTCTCCCTGCTTTCAGTGTGATCTGGAGAAGGAGACATCATATCCAGCTACAGCTTTTACTATCACTTTACCTTCAGCTGAGAGGTGGGAAATCACCTACTGCAACAGAATTATGCTCATACAACTTTTTCCCGTTCTAATCTCCCTTTTATGATCCAGGGAAAAATTGCTCAGTCTTTCTTTTTGCTTTTTCCATTCTGACCCATATGGTGATCCAGTCTTTGTCCCAAATGAACTGCTGATCATTTCTTTCACCATTCCTCACCTGGCCATCCTTTAAGTAATTCTTGTCCCATCTGAAAAATGTCCCTGTGCTAATCATCATGTATCACTTGCTGGACATGACTATCCAGAGAGTAAGTTTGGAGGCTGAGGATTGTCTCCTATTTTTCCTGCAATGTATTGATGTAATAAAAGTCCTATTGTTTATTTGCCTTTCGGTGCTTCCACAGTAATAGAAAAAAGCTCTATATAAGGTATAGAAAAATACTTCCAGGATATAATTAGATATCAACTGCCCTAAAATGTAATAAAAGGGATAGCATTGTGCAGCTAGCGTGGAAGTAGATTGGAACAACTTTGATAAATGAAACTTGAATTATGACCTTGTCCAAATTAAAGAGAGAGAGAGATAAAAAAAAAAAATAAATAACCACAGCATGCAGGCAGTTCTCAGATAATAAATACATTTGCTGAGACAAAATTGGGAAATGCTCAAGACTTGCTTAAAATACTCAGACTTGCCCTGCTGGAAATGTTCACCTGCCTTAAGACAAAAGAATGGAAATGGAAGGAGAAACAAGCATTTCAAAGGAATGACACAGGCATGCAACAAGCAACAAGCTTGTAAAAATATATAATGTTAGCATTGTCAGAACTTGTTCAGGTAGAAAATGGACAAGTTGATGGCAGTCTGTAACACGTGGTTGCAGAAATACTGAGAAAAAAAGATTGGAGTTGATAAATGGCACAGATCAAACAAAACCAGGAAATTGACAAAAATTAATCTTAATAGCCTTGAAGTAATAGAGAAAGGTAATGGAAGGTCAAGGTCTGTGAGTCGGTGAATTAAATCATCAGACTGAAGATATCATGATTCTGTTGAGCGGCAAGAGGGCAGAGGACAGGCAAGGGTAAACAGAATGAAACTGCAGAAACTGCAATGATGGAGTTCCTGTGTGGCACTGAGCTGAAGGCATAAGTGAAAAGAGAAGAGAGGATGGAAAATGAAATGCAACAGTTAAAGTTATCTGATAAGAAAATGGAGGTGTTAAAAAAGCAGGAGCTTTTTCCACATTGGACAGCTGTACACAAAATTCATAAATGAGCTGCGACCCTTGCCCTCGTTTGTGTTAAACAATGGGGGCATCACTCAGCAGTTGAACCAATAGGTTACAAAGATAATGTTAATGTGAAGTTTATCACTTCATTAAACCAAGAAAGCCCCAACTCTTGGCCCTCTTGTGTTTTGTTTTGTTTATTTATTTTCCCTACTGTCAATTTGTTAACTATTGTAAGGCAACACAGCAATATTGTGGTAAATAATTTACACAATGGATACTGGAGGAACTAGTCATGCTTTTCAGACAAGGCACTAGTGAGTGGAGATGCTAAAACAAAGCGGGGCCTTGTCATCTCTGTACATTCACCTTAGTTCAGGGCAGGGAGGCTTATGCTGCCTTATTCTTACTAGGGTTTTCTCTTTGATCAGCTTTGGTACTAAAAACAATATTGAGACTTCTTGTTCAGAAGAACAATCTCTAGACCCTGTGGTCCACTGGCTTACTCCCTTTACTTATTGTAATACTTGCATCAAAACCTTTTCGCACCATTCCAGAGGAGGCATAAATAGATTCTGTGTTCGGCATGTGCTTAGTTGATGTTTGGTTCAGTACTGTTCCTTCAGGAAGAGAGGCATATATTTCTGGTAGATTGATTTATGCAAATCATTGGTGGCTGAGCAGACGTTCTCTTATTTCCTCTTATCCTCACCTTGAAAATGCATTGCTTACATGTAAACACATCTACACTTCAGCTAATGCTTATCACTTCCAAAAGAGGCTATGAAAATGGGAATAACTGTGGCAAGAAGAGGGGGGAGGTAATTGGGATAGTGATGGTTGCTAGTGATTATCATCTGGGTTTTAAAAAGTAGCTAATGAGAAGCTGTGAGATATCAAAAGAATGCCAAATAAAACTGATAATGAATAACCTGAGAAGTAAATGATGGAAAGCAACAAAATATGTGGAAATGGAACGGGTAAAATTGATATTTTTTTGACTCAATAGACACTGACATAGCAGACCTGCAAATTATTATCTTTCTGCTTAGGATACATGGTGTGTGTGTGCCACTGAATAATTTCCTGCCAAGCATGGTAAGGCTAAGACAGTGGGGAAATTTAGAAAGGCAATTATGGACAGTATAGAGGGAATGACCTTTATCATGTATGTTTTTTCCTTCACACATAGTGGTATTTTTCCTTACTGGTAAGGAAAAATAGCATCCTAACCAGCTAAATATGAGCTAAACGTGGAAAAGATTTTTGTCTCGTATGGTATACATTCTTCCTTTGATATAAGGAGGAAGATACTGCCACTTGACAATTCTTGTTGTCTTGCAAGAGATGGTAAAGATTACTCCTGTAGCTCTCAAATTGAGGCTTTGTTCAGCTGCTGTGCAAAGCAGCTTCCAGAAGGCTGGGCTGCTAAACAAACATAGTATTGCAATTTAAAAAAAAAAAAGTTTTTTTCCAGGTGGTTTTATTTATTGATCAAATTAATGCCATAAGCTGTTTCATATGTAGTCCTGGATCCATTACACTCAAGTGGACCATTGTGTTAATAATATGTGGAGATGTGCTTTTTTTTTTTCCTTCTCGTTTGAGTAGCTGTTACTATTGTGGCTTGCCAGAAGAAGCCTAAAGCAGGAAAAATAGTTGGCAGCCATGGTTATTTATATTATCACAGCACCAATGGGCTACAGTGTGAGTGGACTTGATAATTTTTTTGTTCCCATAGCACAAATCCAACTATTCTTCTGCTTTGTTCAAATGTTCATTCAGATAACGATTTAAGGTACAAGCCCTTCATGTTTGTGTATTTCGTAAAATAGAGCTTTGAACAAGAGGAAGCTGTTGAAGGGGAAGGGAACTTACACCTGAAGTGCCTGACCAAAAAACTCTTTCTCCCTGTCCTAGGGTGACTCTTAATGTTAGAATGGACAGCAAAAGAATGAAATAGGAAGTTTAGAGGTTGTATGGAGGAGAGGCAATCTGAGACTTCAGTAGGTAATTTCTTCAGCACAGTAGGTAGACCTATTGCACAAAAAAACCCAAACCAAGTTGAGAGGTGTATGGTTAGCCTTGACAGTATAAAAAGAGTTGAGAATAAACTTATCTGGGATATATGAAACTGGATTTTAAAAACGCACATAAACATAAACTGGTATTCCAGTAGAAACTAAAATAATTGCCTCTGTATGTCAATTCTGTCAGCTTTCAAAGCTGCAAAGCCATAAGAAATTGCAGCATTAATGTTCCCACTAAAGTGGAATGAAAACTAACTGTTTCTAAGGGGGGTTATCTGCTACAGTAATATTACTGCAAAGTAAGCAGTTGGAATTACATTTGTAGAATTTATAACCTAAACCCAAACAACCCAATGATGTTCCATTTCTATCTTATTTTCATATCTCTGATGCTAATTTTATGGGCCGGAGAGAATGCCTGCACTAGTTGGAATGCTTTCAGGAAACAGAGTTTTATTTTGAGATCAAGATAATCTGATCCAGCTAAAATCTAAACCTGAACTTGCCAATTACTTAGTTTTGAGGAATGGATAACACATCTGAGGAGAGAGAGATCAGTTGGAGTTTTTTATTTCTCTTGTTACTTGATATGCAGGGATGTGTCAGTATGTGCAGTGTATTTCACTTGTATTTGCGTATTAGTTTGTGGAAATTTTAAATATGTGCAATGCTTAAAGTATGCAAAGTATCAGTGTTTTGGGCATAGCAGGAGCATGATTAATTGTGTATGGTTATTAGTGACTCCTAGCAAAATTTTGTTAGTGTAGAAAAAGGAATTGAAGACTTGTGCCGTTCATGGGAAGAGCACGCCATTTTAGTCATTCTGTACAGGGTCTAGCACTAACCCTGATTGTGCCTTGGAGGCACATCTGTTAAATGGTTTCATCACATTATGCTGGTAATTTTACTTTTCAACAGACAGTAGCTGATAGTAATAAGGTGATAAAAAGGTCTATCTAATTCTCAATCTTGCATTTGAATTACTTTAAAACTTGAGTTAGTAACAGGACTCCTGCGGCAAAAGGGGCATGGCAATTAATGTCCACTGGGAAAAAGTGGTAATGTTCTCCTACACGTCATTTGTTTTACCATGTTTAATTGTCACTGTAGGTGTGAGTGGTCATAAGTTACAATGAGCAATGTGCACAAATGTTTCAGTGAAATATTGCTAGTTTTGATGTTCTACTGTATTTAGGTCTTATATCAAAGAATAATCTAGACTTAAACATTATCAGATTATTTTCAATTTCTGTTTCTAAACAAAAGGAATGCAAATATCATTTAAAACACTTCTTCCTGCTGAAATATTCTTTAGAAAAAACAGTTATTTGTTACCATATCAATTTCCTTGGTTTAAGAGGCAATAATCAATTTGGATTTCCAGGAATTAACGAACCATTTGTTGCTCTTAAAGTTGTGTATTTCTTTAATAGTACAGTATCAGGTAATCAACTTACCAATTTATTTTTAAATAGAGTATTTGAAATAAGCAGAGGATGACATCTCCTCCAATATCTATGTTTCAAAAAGCTACGGGTTTTTTTTTTGCAAAGGAAAAAAGTTACTATCACGGTTTAGTTTATTTTCGATTATATGTCATGTGAAGTCACTTTGGCTGACGGGCCTTGAGTGTGGTTACACGTCTCTTTTTTGTAAAGTAACATGCTTGAAGTAACACTTTATACTGTGAAGTACTACTAGAATAAGTAGACTTTTTTAAAAATAGTAAAAAATTGAGCAATTTCTGTTCCCAGTTCCCTACAGAACTTATTTAAACCTCACAAGAAAGTAAAAAACTGCATTCAGTGGGCTTGAAAGGGAAAACCCAGCTGGAGTCTCTAAAGCAAAAGATAATATCTTTTTGAAGAGGAGACAATGCAATTTATAAGTTCATCTAACCAGATTAAAAAAAGCTTTCCTGAACTATGAAGACATAGCTCAGCATCTTTCTTAGTGTTAGCATTCTGATTGACTGATAGGACCTTGTCTTCCAGAAATGAAGTTACATTTTTAGTACTGTATCATGCTATACTGAAAATCTGTATTATTTCCAGTGCAGACACTCAAGATTCAAAGCAACATTTATACCTTTGTTTTTAGCCACCGTAAATCAGGAGAAATGCTTCCAAATGTTAAAAAGGATCTCGAAGCGTTTTTATAGCTGAGCTCCAATCAGATAATGCTAGTCTCTAAGAGGAATACAATGGTACATACATAGGAGAAAATAGTAATACTGCAGTTTACCCCAGAGGTGACTGCATTTCAATTTGATAATTGTTTATTGTTGTCATCATCTTATCTGTTAAGCTTTGAATGTGTTTTGGGGACTTCAGAAAGAATGAATCTCTATAGACACGGTTCATTGCCATTTACAGCAATATGCCAAATGGCATATGCTCTATTAGAAAAGATCAATTTCTGTATTTGGTAGGGCAGAAAAAAAATCAAAGCTTTTTATTAATTGTTTTGACTCCATGGGCTTGTTGTGATGGGATGATTCAGGAACAGTGGTATGGCATTCCAGCAACAGTGCCTCGTCTTTTCCAGCGCAAGCTACCTGAGTCAGCTTCCACTGACATCAGAGTAAATGAGTGAATTTACATCATCTTAAAATGGCTGTAACAGCTTGATCAGCTTCAGAGTTTGCTGTTGTGAAAATTTGATGATCGTCTAAATTGAACCTTAAACTGAATATTTTTTCCTTCTGGCATTGAAATGCCAGTAATGTTCAGTCTTCATTCTCTGGTGAACCTGTGGAAGGATGACTGCAGGGAGGTGCACAGAAGTTTCCTGATTTTCCACGTCTGGATTTTCTGCTCTAGGCAACTAAAGTACACATTCACATCTTATCCTGGCACGCAGTTGAGCTGTGGTCAGGATATGCACTCCAACACTCGGGCTGAGATGTAGCCAGTAAAATTCTGGGCTCTGAAATTGTGTATATTTATTTTACAAGAGTAGCCAAATTGTTTGTTAGGGCTTCCAAATAATATCTGAGGTTTATCTCTGAATATTTCTGTCACCAAAAAAAAAAACCAACAGGAATAAATTAAGCCTTTAAATGTATAGCAGTTATTTCAGAAAACATTAGAGGAAAGTTCTAGTACTCTCTTTTTAAGCAGCAAAATCACTGTGTCTCACAAGGGACTCTAATATTGACCATTTCCTCACAGTTCCAGGAGAAATTAAAGAAAGTACGTATGTCACCTTCTTTCTCTTGAAACTGTACTTCCTTCACGGCTTGCTTTCCTAGAGCTCTTGTCTGAGCTGTTAGATTGTTGTTTTTAAGTAAGTGGTTCCAGCTCACCTGATAAAAAAGCTCATATAAAAGTTGGCAGATATGGGAGGAACTTCATAAAGCTTCTCTTAAGGAATTCAGGTCAGTTTCCTTTTTTTAAGCAGAGAATATTCTTTAGTATAAACTACAAAAAAATGATGGCATTTAATTTTTCAAAAGCTTTTCCTGTTTGTTTTTTGAACTTTACAGTGGCATTTGTTCATATTTGGCAATGACATAATATTACTTGCCCTATAAATAGTAATAAATATGTTCCTTACTTATGTAGGAGAGTAGCATTAGGGTATAAGGAAAGGTATATGGAGTTAAGGCCTTTCTCTTATACAGTAACGACCTTCTTGGCAGGTAGAAGAGTTTTTGTGTACGCAAGAGATGTATAGAGCCTTTTTCTGGAAGAGGTGTTTTTTTTATAGAACCCATGTATGTATTGTGTTCATATTTTACACCAGTTAAGGCAAGACCCTGAACATCAAAGGAGCAGAGGTCACATTCACGTAAAGACAGATGATGAGAAAAAGCAACAGCAATGACAAACCAGCAGTGGGGTGGAAGGATAAGTCTGCCAAAAGAATGCAGGAGGCACAGTGCTGCAGACTGGCGTTACTGGAGAGAGACAAGTTCACTTGTCGAAAATGACAGTGACATGAAACCCCCTGGATACTCATGCAGCCTGCTTTCACAGTTTGTACTAACAAGGAAAAGTGAGTTAATGCTAATCTACTCTAACTAACCTGATGGGAACAATTGCTGTTGCATCTTTTCGCTTGCTAGGAAGTATTAGGGATGATTACCAGTTTTGAGAAAGTAAAGTTTGTAGTCATCAGTTTCATAGGTTGGCCTAGGACTTCTTATTCTGCCTCAAATCAGCTGAGGACATTCTGCTGTATTTTTTAAATTCTCTCACAGTCAAAATTTTAGAGCTAAAGTGAGGCTTCTGCTGCCAGCAGTAACATCTTTAAAAGTTTAAATATTGCTGCGGAAATTGGGTTATTCTCAGATTTAGTCTGTCTTACAAGTTAACATTTTACATTTCTTAAGCTGTGTGACTAGAGGTAAAGGAACAGAGACATGTGTACTGGGAAGACTCTAGACAGAATTTTGCATTTAGGGTTAGCCTTCATGCCCTTTTTTAAGGGCATCTGTAAGTAGAAAGGCCAGAATTGTTACAAGTCTCCCGTGTACTGGGACAAACTTCTTGTCTATTTGGTTTGTACTTTCTAGAATACTTATTTTTGTTTTGTGCTGTGTAAATATACAATCTTTATGGAATTTCTTAAAAGCAGTGACACTAGATCTTCTGCACATTTAAGTCATCAGCTTGCGCTGTCCATAACTCTAAATTTGACTCTTGGCTTTATGGAGGTATGAAACCCTGTAGTCTTGAAGTACTGTCTAGTCACTAGAGGGCAATAACATTATATGGTGAAAAGAGATAACACCACAGCCGTAGCATTTCAATCCTTTGACATTCTGAAACGTCACAGGGCTGTGAAGCATATTGTTACTAGATGGTGTAACATCTGAGGGTTTAGATTTCAATTTTAAACCCGTGAATGAAAGATAAATTATATCTGACATTAGATTAGTGTTGAGGATGGCCATATCTTCTGTAGAATGCCTTAAGTAATTTTTCCTTTATAATTTCATTTGGTGGCTATTTCAGCTATTTTCTTAAAATTAACTCTAAAGAGCGCCCTACCATCACTTTCATGATACGAAATTGAAGAGGAATAATGATTCCTACTTTTGGTTGTTGCTGTTTCTTCCACTAACATCCTAGAATAATCACAGCTAGTTTATTCAAATGCAGCTGGACCTGTAAACTTAGCGTTTTAGCCCCACAAGAGGCAAGAGCTGAAAAACAAATGTTGGAATTTCACACTTATTTGCTGATTATTATTTTTTTTTTAAGGAACCATTTCTAAATTACGTAGTATATTCTGAAGTTAATTGTAATTAATATTTAGAAGAAATACCACATGCTTTTGTGTTCAAGGCTATTTTAACTGAGAGAAAAGGATAATTTTTGGTTTGGAAACCTTGTAAGACTTGCTTTTGGCCTGAGGAAAAAATAGTCTTTCTGTCATTGAGAACAGTAGCAGATTAGATTCTTACAAGAAATGCAATGTGTATGTAATAATCTTCTGTGAAAGAACATATTGGAGGCCAACTGTTTGTGTAAAATACATAGAATATACTCATTTGTATAAAGTAAACCCTTCTGATTCCCATACATGCAGACAGCAGTGAGTGTGGGTTTAATTCCTTTCTATGTCCATGCTCTTAACTCCTGAAAATATTATATGCAAAGCTTTCATGAATAAACCTAATGTAAAGCCATAACCTGAATAATTAAATGGAAATTTGATATAAAACAGTTCAGTAGAGGTCCACTGTATATAAAATTTGGTCAACTTAGTTGTGAAAAAAACGTGATTATTTCTTTTTCTGGTTTCCCATAAGTCAAATTGCCTTTGAAATAATTTTGAATATTTAATTTTGTCCATCCAGACATTAATATCTACTTCTGCTCTGGTATCTTGAATACCATAAGAATGGTTCTTATCAATTTCACAGCTCAAGGTCATGAGCACAATGTGGAATGTTGCATAATTAATATGAGGCTTACAAAAATATAATTGTTTAGAGGTAGCAGGTGTTTGATTCATTAAGGCTGTACATTTTAAAGAAAGCCAACATTTAAAGTGACCATTTAATCACTGTCACGTATCACTAAAAGAGCCCTCCGTTATTTGTTCTTGAACAAATGACCTCTAAATGAGAACATTCGAGAGCAGAGCAAAAGAAGATATTAAGACGTCAGTTAGCTTAAAAATACTGTACTGTTCCTCAAAATGATCTTAAGCCGTGGCTGCAATTTTCAGCATTCTAGGGCTTTTATTTTGAGGTGGATTCTTTTTGTCTTCTGGAAAGAATTGTACTTCAAAGATGATGTGGAACCTGAGCTGTAGCTGTCATCAGGGGAGTGTTAAATGGAGGCAATCTCCTGAATGTAGTAAAGCACACCCCTGAATGTCTTACCTAGAAGTGGTACAAAACAGTGAACAATCAAGAAAAGGAAGAAAAACATACTCCCAAAATACTAATTCCTGACCTTCCAAATATCCTGTAACGTGGGAAAAGTACTTCTGCAGAAAAGATGGCTAAGTTACAGCAATAAAAAGTAAAAGACAGTCATGTAGAAAATGGTAGCCTTTTACACCATGACGTCTCTGTCAACACAACAGAGACCTGTAGCAACAGAGGAAAGAAGTTTAAAACACAAACTTCTCTGTACGGAAAAATGCACACATTTAGTGTCCATGTCTTCTCTCTCGCATTTTTAGGAAAGGAGTTAAAAGTCAGATCTCTAAGCTTTGCTCATGTAATTCTCTGCAGGGAAATTCCTGAGTACCTTTCTTCTTCTTGTTCAGGAGAGGATTTTCAAGGAAGAGATCCACCAGCTGTTCTCCTTACTTGGGTTGCTGATGAATTACATACTGCCTTGTGTCACTTCCTCACTGCCCCCTGCCCTCTGGGAATGCTGGGAAAAGGAGCTATATTTTATTCTTATATTTTAAAAGGTCTTTCAGTATAATTAATCCTGAAAATGATGTCAGCAAGACTTGTGGGAAGGTTGCTAAAGCTTTATACTTCCCCTCCCTGCCTAAGAGACACCATGCTGAGTGGGTAGATCAATATGTTTAGATTTGCCACAGACAGTGAATTAAGGTAGAAGGTAATCTCATCTCTGCATGTTTTTATAGATATCCAGTATTACTGGTATTTAATTCTTTATCATTGGGAGATTTACTAGCAGTTTCTTGTTACTGGGACAACAGAAACAGTGTATAATAGAGAATTTGGGAGGCTGCTTACACTTCACCTCTTTGGTTTTCACCTACGTGGAATATGTGTATTCCAACTACACAGGACAATTCTCTTGTACACTTGCCTGTGTGATTTCTTATAAGCTGTACCTTAAATTATATACATTCTGGTTGCTACTTCATAGTAGCATAATTTTCTAGCAGATTAATATTTTGCCTGTCTCAGAAGGCAGTTTTGAAAGTTGTTTGTCCTCTGCTCTTTTTATTCTATTATGTTACATTTGTTGGAAACTGCTTTTCACTCCCTCATGATTGGTTGTCACATAAGTCATGACGAGATAGATGAAGACAGCAGAATGAGAAAAGCTGCATTTCAATAGCTTTTTGTAGTATTCTACAAAACTGGCTTGCCACCTCTTCCTGATTTATAGTAAGACTGGTTCAGTATAAACTGATTTGAAGAAGTTTTGAGTCTCTGAATTGAAATTTTTCTGATGAATGTATATGTGATGTGTTCCGAGCTGTAATCCAGCTCCCATTGAAGTCTATGGCAAAGCTGTCATCAATTCCTATGGCACAGAAGTGGACTTATAATGAGCTATTTAACATTGCACTTATCTAAATTGTCACAGCTTGAAAGCTATTGTAAAAGATGGGTTGGGTTTTGGAGTGACTGAAGGGCCTGTAAATGTAATCAAAGAGACCAAATTGTGTATGAGAAGCTGTTTCATCTCAATCTCTTTCATCTGCAGAAACCTGATAGAATTTCTTTAGTAGATTCTGGCATACAAAAATGCATAGTCAAACACTGTGATGTGGAATGACTTCAGAACAAAAACAGACAGATGACTAGTTTTACAGTTAAACAGCTGTAATATGGAAGTTTTAAGCTCTTCACGTTCTCATGAAAGTCTTGTTTGTAAATGGACTTGATTTTCTTACCTACACAATAATCAGACCTATGTTTTCCTTCCTTGAAAGACATGAAAAAATACATGCTCTAATGTTTATGGAGTGTTTTGAAAGAGTGATAATAAATAATATAGAGCATGAAAGCTATATATTATTATATCGGATGTGTTTAACATAAAAATTTATTTTGTTTCTCTGACCTTAATGTGTTGTTCAGAATTACTTAGAATTACTTAAGATTTGAGCTTAAATGGAAGAGTGTTTTTCTTTTCTGTTTTTTTTTTTTTTCCAGTGGTTTCTTTCTGCTTGTAGAATTCAATTTGACTAAATAGAACTAAAGAGATACTTGTTCAAGTGAACAAATAAGTGGATTTTCTTTAAAGAAAAATGAAATCATCCTGGCAAAACATAGAACAAATTGTAGTAGTTATGTTAGGTATCTTTCCTAGAACAGTAAATGAGGTATGAAGGAAATGTGACTTCATCTTCTTCCTTTGAAGAGACTTAATTGTAGAGACTTCTAATGATAGAAGTACCAATGTATATATTGCATATGTTACCACAAACTGTCAGCAAGTTATCTGCAGCAAGGTGGGAAGAATTGCAGTGTACATGATGTAGAACTGATCTTGGAATTGCAAGAAGCTGTAAGAAAAAATAGATATGAGTTCACTGGTAAACTTATATTTTTCCTTGAATATTGGCATTATGAAAACCAGTTCAGAACCAGTACAACAGTAATAATCAAAGCATGACCAGATCACAGCGTGTCTTTCAACCCCAGTGAACTGAACTGTAGAGGACTTAAAAGTTTTATAGCCTTGTGCTGCTACAGAATTCATTTTTTATTCTTAATAATGAATGAGATGTCAATGAATGAATCATCAGAATATTATTCAGAAACTTCAGGCTTTGCTGTATCTTCTGTTATGTTACTGAGTGTTGAGCACAAATGTCTGTGTTGAGTTGAAACATCTGTCATGGGTTTGTAAAATAATGGACAAATCATCCTTCTCCCCCTTCTTTTCTCTTTGTCCTGAGATAGGAGCCTGTTTCTTTTGACAGGTTGTTTCCCTTCACTCAGATGCATTGCACAATTATTCTGTACCAGTTCTCTTCACTGGTTAGACTACCCTGCCTCTTGCCATCTTGCCCACTGTTAATTTAAAATGCTGATTGACAAAATTCAATTTCTAAATTGTGGTTGCCTTCTATAGAAAATACTTCCTTGGAAGACTCTACCATGGAAAAGTTAAAATTCTAGAAGTGTCTGTATAGTTTAGAGGATCTATATAATATTTTGGCTTTTTGTTTGTTTAATGTTGTTGATTTGTTTGCAAAATAAATGAGCATGTGGAATGAGAATTTTAAAATACTAAACATATGTTTATGTCTGTAGTAATGGGCACTGAATAAGATCTGTTTATTCACGTGACCATGTGAAATCAGTCGTATAAACTGAATTCCTATGTATCCAAGCAAACTGAAAAGGGGGAAGAAAAGATATTTTTCCTGAGTACAATATCTTTCCATTTTCCACCACTCCTAAGAAGGGCTGATTGTGCTTTCAATGGAGAAAACTGTTCTAAAAATCCGGAAAATGTTTTTCTATTCTCCATGGTTCTTTCACATGAGAAAGGACAGCCAACACTCCTGGAGATCATTCTGAGTAAATTGTCTGACAGGAAATAATTCAGAAATGCAGTAACTTCAGCTTTTAAGTATTCATGAAGCTACACAAGGAAGTAATTAATAAGAATTACACTTTAAGATAAATGACTCAGAGATGGGAGAGTGTAAATCACAATATGATAACATACCGTGTGAGAAAGATAATACAAGGAAACTAGTCTTCATCAGGTTGAAAAGTTTGAGAGTTGTGATTTATTTATGAAACTGATCAAGCAAGAGGAATCATGGGTCTCAAATTTAGGACAGTAAGCTGAAGGAAAATTGACACTGATGCCTTAAAAGTCTGGAATCCCTAAGGCTGTCCTTAAGGAAACACTTTCCTGGTTTCTTGTTACTGGGTGAAGCAAATGCTGAAAACCAAACCCCAGAAATGGAGACCATTGATATCATGAGTGTATTCTGACCTCGTGTTTTTAATGGCAGTATTCAAGTGTATCTAGTCGTAGAATATAACATATAAAGTTACCTGAAAGGAGTGCTTTTTCTTAACAGGTGGAGTCATACAGCAGTTCTGAGTATGATGGGTGAAATTAGTCTGAGTTTGAGTGACTGCGACACTGTTTGAACAAGAATGGCTAG
The DNA here is from genome assembly GCA_033556795.1 of Tapera naevia. NCBI lineage: Eukaryota > Metazoa > Chordata > Aves > Cuculiformes > Neomorphidae > Tapera > Tapera naevia. The sequence continues at coordinate 4,949,801 of JAUMJJ010000172.1, read as the reverse complement.
GTCAAAGCCCAGGAAGTTGTTATAACCTTAAGGTTTGGAAAAATCAGATGTACAGTCCCATGGACACTTTAATGATAATGACAAAGTCATGAACAACTACAATAAGTAGTTCTATTATAGATAGCATTTTCTTTTGCCAAATATAAGTTTTGGTTTTGCTTATGTGCCTGTGTTCTTCAGTTAATGAGTAAGCATATTGGAGATTCTGTTGATATGCATATCTGTAAAATCAAGGAAAGCAGAACTCTTATTGCAGAGATAAAGAAGAAACATAATTACAGCAAGATGGGGACCAGCTCCATCAGGCTGATTTTGTCATTAGCAATGTTGAGCTAAGCAAATGCAATGAAAGCATAACATACCTGTGTGTGTAAATATACATGTAAGCATATGTATATATCTGCCTATCTTCTAATGTATCAACAAAGTTGCAGATGAGGTCTATCAGTGATTTTCATGGGCTATTGAATTTATTTACCAGACCAAAATCACGTGAGTGTTCTGCTGAAACAAAAATCAAATGTATCTCAAAACTTTCATTTCCAATTGCTAATTAAAATTGTAGTCTGTTACAAAGCCTTTTAAAGTCAATAATTTTTTTTCCCAAAAAATTTACTTTGTAGCTGAACAGTAAGGGTTCTACAGCATGACATGATCTATCAATTTGTGCTACCATGGAGCAGGAAGGTGACATAAACCTGCCTTTGACTCACGGGGTTTTGACCCTTGGAAATTACATGTAATGTTAATAACCTGGTGCAGATCAACAAGTGGTGAAAAAGAAGAACGACTTATTGTTTTGCAGAGTAAAAGTATACTCACTGCCAGTTTATAAATTGGCAAGTAAGTTGTATTTTGTGCTAACACTATTGTAGAGAAACAACATATTATCAGGTCTGTATGAACAAATTGATTCCTTAGAGCCATTTCCCATTTTAAGATACACTTTCTCTATTTGAGGCTAGTGTTATTTGCAAACTATTTCACTTTTAGACACCCTACTGTTAAGGATGATTTGACTTTTAAATTTTGTCTAATGACTAATATTCAAATTTACTGTATCCTTTAAATTTTAATAAGAAACTAACACCCTGTTGAATTAAATATAGTAATATCAATAGACCCAGTTATATAAGCAGCTGAGAACCTAGTCTTCCAAAATGTTTCGTGTACACACACAATTGTATAACGTGTGTATATGTGTGTATTGAATATGATATATGTATAAAATTGTCCATACGTGTTGTATTCTAAATCAATGCTGTCGATATTTTCCTACTGTTTATTTTTGTAGACAGCAAAGTTTGTCCCCAGTGATCAGCCACTACGCTGACTAAAACTGGTTGTCTAATAAAATTCATCTCAGCAGTTTGAAATTTTTTTTTTCAGAATATTTAGGAATACTTTGGTCTTAATAACAGAGACAGAGAAGTCTTTTTCCCTGTAGTAAGTGTTCATAGTCACTGTAGTGGAAGGAAGAAATATATGTCACTGCAAGTTTGGTGAGGTTTTTTATTTGTCTTTTTATAGTGGTGTTTGTTTGTGGTTGTGTGTTTTGGTTTTATTTGTTTTTTTTTTAAGCTCAGGAAATACCCTTGTATCATTACTTTGTGTTTACCAAATCTGTATTTCATCTACCTTTTTCTTCTTCCATATGTTTTCATATTCAGCTCAGACTACTTGTAGAAAGTGGATGCATAATTGATATGATAACAGATGAAGTAACTTGTAGTTCTAAATGTGAGAAAATTAACCCTATTTTGAGAGTAATGAGTGAATTAATAAGTGTCTCTACAGGAAAGTCTACTGTGGTAGACTGACAGTGCAGTATTCTTCTGTGGATTTTACTGCACTTCTTCCTTGTGCAACCAACAGTACCTGTATTTTATGTTCTTATAAGCATATATCAGAATACTCCGGTTGGGCACTGAGCATAGTTTCCTAGAAAGTCTTTATCTGCCTTTTGTGAACATAATTGCCCTATGTAGAACTGTTATGACATGGAAATTGAAGCATGCACTGAAAACTAAAAGATATTGAAGCATGTGTTTTAGAGCTAATTCTGAACTTGTCTGAGTCAGCAAGTTCTTAAATAATAATATTCTCATGTTACTGGTCAGAGGTCACATCACTTTTTATGTTATGTAAGTCCTCTCTCATTTTCAGTTATGAGGTTTGTTCATACAAAAGGATTTATTGTTCATAGACTATGAACAATTCTACCTTTGGTGGTTTTGATGTTCTGTTTTTTTGGTACTCTGTCACAGCAGTAACCTTAAATAAGCAACACACATTTTGAATTAAAATATTTTCTTTTTTTCACTCACTGTAGCTTCATCCAAAAATGTCCCTCTAGTTTTGAGCATCTATTATTCTTTCTATGACACAAAAAGGTGAAATGTGCAGTTAGATTAAGCAGCAGTCGCTGTTAGAAACACCCTAAATTATAAATTGCCTGCTGCTAGAGTAATGTATGACGACACTCTCTGCTGATATTGCAAAGGAAAATCCTGTTGAGGATCCTGTTGGCTTTCACAGTGTTGTCTTGGATGTAAGTTCAACTGTCTATTATGAAGATATAGAGAGACCTGGGGATAGCTCAAGTTTGCTTTGCTTTCCGTTTTAGTGGTTTACAACGGACTAACCTCATGCATACACCAGGGAAGCAGCCCATATTTAGTTTCATAAATGCATGGGATTATATAAAATGGAGGGACCAAAATAACATGGTCACAAAATCTGGATGGAGGGTATTCTGTTGTATGGGGAGTGAATAATAGTTAGTTGCTGGATGGCGCTAACTACTGAGATTGATCTTGATGTGTGCTTAAGGCATTGCTGTTTCCAGACGGTTTAGCCAGTGAGGACTTAATTTTTCTCCTTCAGTAGGGTAGAAAGGGTGTTACAAAGTTATACGAAGTGGGAACATTACATTTCATGGCCAGAGATAGTGCTAAAAATGGCAAAAGTTCCTTTAACATTCTTTATCACAAGCTGCTGCAGACCCTGTATTGCTGGGTAAATGGACACCTGAGATGCTATAGGCCAGATGTAGCCCAAATATTGTAGCTAGTATTACAGATAAATTTTGTTTCAAGCCTCCCACATGTAGAAGACAGTTCTGTCATTAATTCAATTTCAAATGTAGTGGGCTTGCTCCTCATAAGCATTCACTCTGATGACATCTGGTCATCACGGCAACTTTTTGAGGAAAAGCTCTGTCTAATTCTCAGCATGATACATCTTGAAGATTACAGAGTAAAGTCAGATGTTTTCTGAAATGTTCAAAAAGGTATGTTGCACAATATTGTCTGAGGCCTTTTTCATACTGCCTATAAACGGGGCTGGAGTGCAGGTCCACCCACGTGGTTGACGTCGTCTCATAGCATTACTCACAGACAACCGAGACTGAACTGAGTGTGTTTAGAGCACATGTTTTTTGCACATGCATAATAATTATTTTATTTATATAACAGAAAATAGAACAACAATTTGGACTATTATTTTACAAATAAGTGTGCTGGAAAGATGAATACGAAGCAATTACAAATATGCCATTCTTAAGTTGGTTCTTGTTTGAAGGCTTTGCCAGCTCTGTAATTGCTTTCAGACTAATCAATTATACAAATTCTCAGTACAAATTAGAGTAAACTGCCAACCTGATTTCTTGATTATTGTCCTTTTATGTTTTTGTAAAGCTTTTAGATTAATTAGTTCTTAGATGAACATATTTTACAAGCACAGTCGATGCTTTCTGGAAAGCAGTCATTAATCATTATAATGTATGACCTCAATCATATCTTTTGTCTTAAAATTATGCTTTTATATTAATCAATAATTAACATTACCTTGCACTTTGTCCTACATTTAAGAATTTATCCTTGTTACTTGCTTATTCTTCCTAACAGGGAAATAAAATACCTATCAACTTCTTATGGTGCTTTCCTCCAAATCAGTTTGAGTGTCAGAAATGGCTGATGGAAAGTTAAAGGTACCGTTTCTGATTATTTAGATACATGGGAGATAGTGTTTGAGGCAAAATGTTCTTCCTATATCAAGGTCAATGCCTTTGTATCATGCTATGCAATGCATCAGACTGCACATTATTAGTGACAGACCATCATCCTGCAGAGTGGTTTGTGAGCTGTAAGGAGTTTGGTATTCAAACCCAGTTCAATCACTGGCCTGAAAACTGACTGTTGAGCTTCAGCATTATCACAGAGTCATAGAACCATAGAATGGTTTCTGTTGGAAGGGAACTTAAAGATGATTTAGTTTCAGCCTGCCTGCCACAGGCAGGGACATCTTCCACTACATCATGTTGCTCAAAGACTCATCCAATTTGGTCATTAACACCTCTGTGTATGGGACATCTGTAAGCTCTTTGAGCAAGGTGTTACAGTGCCTGACACCCTCACAAGAAAAAATATTTTCGGAATATCTAATATGAAACTACATTGACCCTCTATCAGCTTAAAGCCATTTCACCTCGTCCTATCACTACACTCCCTGATACAGAGTCCCTCCCTGTGTTTCCTGTTGGCCCTCATTCTAACAGTCCTTCCTGTGCTGAAGACTCCAGAATTAAATGCAGTACTCCAGGTGAGGTCTCATGAGACCAGAGTATAGGGCCAGAATCATCTCCCTCAACCTGCTCATCACACTTCTTTTGATGCAGCCGAGGATAACAGTTGGTTTTCTGGGCTGCAGAGGCACATTGCTGGCTCATGTTGATCTTCTCATTCACCAGCTCCCAGTAGAGAAGATGTCTCAAAGCAAGTCCCAAGGTCTAAGTAGCCAAACTCCTGGCTGTGGCACCGGCCCTTGTAGCCATTTGTTGGTTTGCCAGACTTGACTGGTCCTTTCAAATCTGAACCCTTTGAACAGGAGGACTGTTGAAAAAAACTACCTGTGCTCCAGAGTCCCTTACCACTGCTCCCAGGACTCTGCAATCCTTGATCTCCCTCAGACTGCTCCTGCTATATCACTAATGCAAAAAGTCATGGTTATTATGGCTGAAAATATCAGATTGTTCTGTAATTAAAAGAAACACATAAGTAAGATATTTTGAAAACTTGCCGAGATACATATTTATGTCTGTCTGTTGTCTTTCTTGGCTTGGTAGGCAATCTGCTGGGCTGACTGTTCCTCACTGTGTGTGACCTTGAGAAAGTCTCTTAAGATATCTCCTCTCAGCTTCTTTAATTTTTAATAGAGATACTGATACATCCCTGCCTTACGTTACGTATAATTGCATCTTCCTTTGCATAGTATTTTAAGACTTCTGGATGAATAGGTTTAATTGAAAAGAAGAATAACTAGCCTCTTCTCTCTTCCACACTGACTGAAATCCTCTGGACTTCAGATAAACTATAAAAGAATAATATACAACTAGAAGCACAGATCGCTTGTCTGGGCTATGGCTACACAGACAAAGGAGAATTTTCCTGTGGTATAATTTTTTTAAAGTTTTTATTAAGGACTGTATCTTCTCAAGAACTGTTCTTGATAAATGCTTGATTTCATCATATTTAATTCAGATAAAAATTTGTTGTGAAATGTCTCCTACTGACATGTCTTAGTTTTAATTAAAAAAGAATGTGTGGAATTTTGATCACTTTTTTCTAGAAGTCTGAGCTATTTGGATGGTTGTAACTGGAGTGAAAGAAGTCTGCATTTCATCTCTGCAGACTTCATCACTGTGCTAAGCTGTCCCCTAGATGTACCTCTAGGCTAGGTACAGAGGGAGTGGTTGGTTTCTGAAAGATTTTGATGGAAAACAGTTGCTGTCTGCAGAAAAAAAGTCACTTTTTAAATTAGTTTTGCACATGTTAGTAATTCACAGGTTCCGAGATAAACACAATTTTGCTAACTGAAATATATTTTACTCTGATATAACATCCAAGTGTATCATGGAAATGGTATTAGTTTTGAATGTTTTTGTTGTCTTCAATGAAACATCCCCTCGGTGGACTTTTACTCATATGAAACTCAACAACCATGAGCTCACATGCATATTACTGTGTGACACTTCAAGAAGAGGACATAATGATGTTTGGACACAAGGTTTTTGACATCAAGAAGCATGAAACATGACTACTATTATAATGAGGCAATATGATGTCATTTCTAGAATTCAGCTATTTCGGTTTTGAATGAGCTGTTTTAGAATTTAGCTAAAAGTTACATTTAATTTCATAGATTAAAGAAAAATGCTTACTATGTACATGAATGCAACTCTTCTAGCATCTTCGTTGCAGTAAAATTTTGAAAATGCATAATTAAACAGAAGACTAATTCAGACGTTTAAAACAATAAAAACAGGTACCCAGACTTTTTGCTCAAATGGGAAGCATAGCAGTCTTCAGGCTAGTGACCTAAAAAAGCCAGACCATTTCTCACAATTGTTAATCTGGGCTAGGATATGAAAGCATATCTTGAGAGTTCACGACTTCAGGATCAAAACTAGCAAACAGTGCTGTTGTGTGGATGCTTGCATAAGAAACAAAATTGGACTTCTTACTCTGTCTATCTTACTATAATTATACTGCACTTCTGAAACTATAATTCTTTTTCAATGGATTAAAAATCTTCTATGTAATTAATTTAGGTCTGTTCTTTTACAAAACAAATTTGTTAGGACAGAAGAGAATTTATTGAACTCAATCCAGGGTGATTTTCCTTACACATGTGCCGCAGTGGTTCACTGATAAAGATTCAGTAATCATCAGTCTTAATCCTAAACTATATTTTAATCTTTACGGCATTGTAAAAATACCCATGAGATTTGTGAATGTGTTTCAAGCCACAATGAATCTGAATCATGGAGTGGAACATTTTTGCCACTTAATAAAATAACTTCTGTCGTATTTCACAGGTTATCTTTTCATTATAGTGAAAGAAAGTGTATGTAATCATGGAATAGCTCCAGAAACCTACAGGTATTTTTAGTTTTGGCTCCTGTTTGCCATAGGAGATACCATACCATTTTGGAAGAGGTGGTGAAGGGGAGTAAAAGAGAAATAAATTGCCACATAAACCATACACTGAAAACCAGCCTGTTTCTTCCTCCTTTTATTACATTTTTTCCTGCATCGTATGCTATTTGGGAAGTTAGGTGAATGGAAACACGAGTGTGGACCCTTCCTCCCTGTCCATTAGTTCTGTCTCATAATCTTCTTATCTTGGAGTATTTTCTCCTCTGAGGTAGTAGTATATATATTGCCAAACAGCATGGGCTGTAATTTTATGTCAGACATGGCTATGCTTCATTGTTTTTATAATGTAAAAAAAAGTGTTCGTTCTTTTCTTCAAGATTTCTTTTTTTTATTTAGTTATTGGTCAGGTGGATTCATTGTTTGCATGAAAATGTGCTTACACCGAGGCCTCTGGACTATACATCAGTGTTACTTTATGTAATGTAACAGGCATAATTCGATGGGACAGTCATTGTTTACACTGTTTCATAGGTCAGTCGGGGCTGGAAAATTATGCAGATGATTAAAAAAAGTGTTTAAGTAAAAAGAAAAGATTTAATACAATGCTTATAAACTAAATCTTTAAGAAAGCTGAAAAAAAAGAGAGAATGTGCATGTGATATTAGAGAAGATGCATATATGGAAGTGATTGACAGTCTTCCTAGGAGACATTCCTTTCTCTTGTCCCTTTGAGACACAGTAAAACAGGATCTTCATTTTTGCAGTCCTCTGGGGGAATTTGCTTCCTAAGGTGCCTTGAGCTACAGCTGCTGGGTGCCGTGAGAACACTCAGAAGGGGATGTCTGTACACGTGTGCTGTGCTTCACTCACGCTTTCCTCAGCATCTGCTACTGGTCACGCTGAACAGGTTTCAGGGTTAGATAGACCTTTAGTCTGGCCTGTGGTAAGGTAGTCCTTAGGAAGCAATTTGAAACTCCTCCATGTTCTGCATTTTTGTTTAAATGAAGCTCGCTGTTTGGCTGTCTTAAGGGAGATGACAGCGCCTAAACTCAGACATCTTGTGATGAAAATCCTCATCAAAGTTTCATATGAATAATGGCTTTTAAGTATCATTCAAGAAGCCTTAGCCTGAAAATGCTACAGAAAACGCAATAAGAATGTAGAAACAAAAGCTTTTTAATTAATTAGAAGTGCTATTAGAATTGGCAGATAACTTCCCCTGGGGACCTTTAAAATATGCATAAAATGCCAGTATACACAGAACAAAATCTCACAACAAATCACCGAGTTCTGTCCTTAGGCTCAGTGCAGCACAAAAGAGAGCTCTGAAGGAGTCAGCTTGCTGCCAAAATAATTTTACAACATTCGTTCCTCATCTCCTTGTTTCATGGGTTCACTAGCTTATGAACGTTTGTTCTCTTTTTTTTAATGTTTTTGTGCTATGAAAAAGGATAAAGAGTAGAAGCACTGTCAGAATTTCCCTGAGGAATCTCCAGTTTCAAGAAAGAATGCCACTTGTTTGGTATAGCTTAGAATTTTTTTCCTCTGGCTGAAAACACATCTGCCTCCCCTGACTACTGTGATAAAAGTTTCCACTTCTGCTGGACCTGCAGTTCTTTTTGGAAGTCCCAGCAGTTTACGGATTTAACACGTGCTCTGGGTGAGGAAAGCCTCCAGCCTGTTCTTCACATAGTTCAGGCTGAGCTGAACTGCAGCTCCACCCAAGGAAAAGAAAGACTTACCTACCACATCTGCAACAGGTAACCTATAAAAGACATTGCTTGAAAAACCACCAACAAACCCAAACTAATAACAGACAAAACCCATGATGTATACCAAAGCTTAATCAGAAGAGTCTTACCTGTCTTTTCTCTGGTCCTAATGGCTGCTCTTTGACAGAGTTGAAGGTAGATCCTTTACTTTGTGTGCTGTATGTCGCATCTATGAGGGATAATACCTTTTAGGCCCATGACCTTCACTACACTGAAAACATGAGTGTCTCTATTTTTTAGGAAGGAGATGACATCAGATGGAGAACAGAGTTAAGTAAAAGAGCAAATGGTACTGTATGGCATATCTGCTTCCTACCCATACCCACAGCAGTCTCTGAAAAATGCAATGTATTGAACAGTCATCTGGTCTGTTCATTGCTGCTTTATGTTTGGAGCACATTTATAAAATTCTAAAAGGTTTAATGGGTATTAATTAAGCATGAGCAATCTGTGTGATAGCAACAGTGTTGCAGCATTTTTCCTGGACTGTTTGCATTGCTGAGGAACCCAGATAGAGTGCTAAGCTAAAGTAACTATGCAGATCTGTGATTTAGACCTTTCTGCCGGGTTATCCTTCGTGCTATATTGAAACCTCTTTACAGATTAAATTATTGAGTGACTGGCTTTACCATATGTTCACAGGGGAGTCGGAAAGCTACAAGAAAGAAGCAGAACTTATTTTATATTTAAAGAGCATCTAATGAATAACAAATTTATCTCATGTTCTGTAGTGACATTCGGTTGTCCTTTTACAAAAATACTTCTGATTGCAAAAAATGTATTAAAATAATAGATTACGCAAAAGTACACGGTATTTGAAGTTTTAAATATCAAAGCTTCATTAAACTTCTATAAGCTCTTTACAAATGCTTCTTCAAAACAAGGTGTGGGCAAACATGACAAGTTGTTCTGTCTCAGTTCAGTCTGCTTTCTGTCTGCCTTCACATAATGAAAAATACAAGTGTGTTCAGACAAGTACATAGTACAAGTTCAACAGATTATTTAAGCACATACCTAACTTCTAGCCTGGGTTGCTTCACTGTGCTGAATACCAATGAGGACAGAGTATTAGAGTTGGTAATTTATTTTATATGTTATATGGAAGGAGAGCACATGTATAAGGCCACATATTCAAGGCTAAAACATGCTGATTTATGATTGCATCATAGTTTATATTTTTCATACACTTTTATTAAGGTAAAAATAATGAAAATACGTTCCCAAGTACTTCTTCAGGAATAGCAGGTCTTCTGAACTAGGTGTTGTGTATCTTGTCTGCAAATACTATGGCTCTCATGCAATGAATCTTCATAAAGAGTCTTATTAAATATTTTTAAAAGGGACTTATACTTAAAACCAAATGGCGTATGTACATCAGTAAAGCTCACTTACCTGTGAACACTTGGTATGCAAACTGCAGCACTGTCAGGTGAAAAAGACTGGAATTTTTTCGTCATAGTGACTTTTATTTGGGAACTTCATGGTGACTGTATCCATGGGCTTATTGAAAGAAAACGGTTCTTGTATGATCAGTGTAGAGATAGAAAGTTGTGGAGAAGTTCAGCAAATAATTGTGGAATGCTCTGGATGGAGCACAGAATCATGTGACAGTTCTGAAGGATGAAAATACTTAGCAGCTGGAGGAAAGATGCTTTCATGTGATCAGCAATCTGGGAAATAATGATTAGTGTGATGCAGAGGTGTTTAGGGATGTGAAAGTGGCAGGGAAAATAGTTTGTTCCCCCCCCCCCCCCCCTCCCCCGCCCCGCCCAATTTCTGAAGAGCAGAATGGAAAAGGTGATATTTTTCTATCTGCTTCTTTGTTATGCAAGTTATGATATTTTGGAACTGAACGAAAGGCAAATTAGTATCACCATTTTTCTGTGCAAATTCAGTATTTCTTATTTACCAAATGTATGGATCTTTTTGAAATGCCCGTATTTTCTATTTTGGCAAACTCTTTTGCTGCAGTAATTTGTTCCACAAGGTGCTTCTCCAAGCAATAGGCGTTTTCAAAAAATTTTGAAAATTAAGCAGTGAAGGCCTGAGCCATACCATAAAAAGACCACTCCATTTCTTTTCAGACAATACAGTTACATTTTGTAGAACCATAAAATCATTTGGTTGGAGAAGACCTTTGAGATCATTGAATCTAAGTGTACCTGTCCACTACTAAACCGTATGTCTGAGCACCTCATTTACCCGTCCTTGAAATACCTCCAGGGACAGTGACTTGATCACCTCCCTGGGAAGTTGTGCCAGTGCCTGACAACCCTTTTGGTGAAGAAATTTTTCCTGATGTGTAATCTGAACCTCCCTGGTCAGATTGACAGGCCTGTAGTTCCCTGGATCCTCCAACCTTGCTTGTAAATGGGCATACATTTTAAATTGTGAAAACTTAGAGATAAAATTTTTAACTGAAAGTTCTCTTAGACTATGGTCTTTTCTAATTAATTTTGTACCAATTTATTGAAAGCAAGTATAAACCCAACAATTTATAACTACCTTTTAAGGTTCTTTTTATGAACCGAACTTCCTGACACAATTATTTTAAAAGATTAATGTTAAATTTTGCACTTCTGCTTCATTCGAGGGATGTTGTCTGGGCATTATTACTTTTGCCTTGCTTCATCAATGACACACAGCTGCATGTGTCATAATGCCTGTCATACTCTGAATTGGAAACATACATACTTTTCTCCTAATAACACACCTGCTATGAGCCATGTCCTTAATGATGAGATACTCATTTATTCAGGAAATGGTCCAAAAAGTTATAAAACTTCATAATAATTCACGGGCTAGATTACCCTCATCATTTCTTGATTGAAAATGGTGTCTGATCACTCATGAACTCATCTGTGTGCCCCTCTACAAAATCAACATCCTTTTGATTGGAGATTTGGCTCTATATCAACTATGCAATTCAAAACAGTATGAAGGAGCATGATTTTTTGTAGTAAATCTTGATTATATAATTGAAAAATCAATCTATGGCTGTTTCCCTTTTATTTTAGAGAGAGAAGTGTAGGTAGCGATTCAGATCCAGTAGATCCAGTCTTGTGAATTCAGGCAGTTTATTATAATAAGGAACAGACTGTTCAAGTGGAAATAAAGCAGGCCAGAGTCAGAAACATATGAACATACATCATACTGTAATTAACTTTTTTTTTCATTTATGCCCTAATACTGCAGCTGCAGTTATAGAATATTGTCCTTAAAGAAATACACCCTGTACTGGAATGTCAACTAAATTTAATTCACTGGTACACTTGAAGAGGGGAAGCCTTCTTACCAAACAATCATAAAATGTGTGCCTATAATCACTGTGCTATGAAAGGCAGAAATATTAATTGGAAACTGATGGGGAATCAATTAAATCAATGGTGCTGACCATTATTCTAACTTTCAAAAAAGTCAATTTTTTTTTGGTTTTCCAGATATTTTCTTGACAGAACAATTCTGGTTTAAGAAACAAACACCATGTGCTTCCAATTCTTCAGGAATCTTGGGGTTTTTTAAGTTATTTTGAAATGAATTTTTTTTACAGAGGTGCAAAAGTCATGTAAGTACACGTGAACAATACATCTCTTATACTCTCGTTAACATGGAGATGTTTAGAAAGCATACCATTGAAGTAGATAAAAGCTTTATGGCTGACTTAAAAGGATGCAACGTAAGACCTTCAAGTGTAATATCAACATGAGGGTCTGTAAAGTAAAGGCAGTATTTGAGCTGATCTTTTAGCTGTGGTAATGAGGAACTAGTAAATAGTTTTGAACATACCTGAAAGGGTAGGACTTTTATCATATAAATGGTACTTGACTTTTGTTTTCTTGCAGAGTCTACAGGAGCTCCAGACATTTCCTAGGACAGATCTAATATAGTGTGGGACAAGAACTAAGGAAATGTTTCTTTCTTAGACTGCTTGTGAACCAGTTTTCTACCTTCAGCTAAGCCTTGTCTAAATAACTTCATTTTCTGAAAGTTAACTGCATGTTTTTCAGACAGTGGTTGTCTCTAGAAGTGATAGCATGGGCACTGGTATGCAGAAAAGCCACTGATTATATTTATTCCTATAGAAACCAATGCCATTCTTGAGGTGATGGAGTGCTGTAAGTCAAAAGAGGTGAAAACTGTGACACTTGGCGGGGAGTGGTGGATAGGACAGGGGACTCCAAACCTGACCAACAGAGTATTCTATCCTATATACATCATACCTGGTATAAAACTGAGGAATCACTAGGGTCAAGCTCTCTTCTCTGATGGCTGACATCCAGTGTGGACCTCATCTGTCTTTTTGCGCTGATCCCGGATTTGTGTGTTCCCAAATCCAGTTCCTGAGTCCACCTCCTTACTGCTGCTGAGTTCAGCCTGAGACTTTTTCTCTGTGCCTGCTCTGCAGCATCTGTAGTAATGTAGTCATCAAGGAGAAGGGGTGATGGGGAGGCAATTTTATATATTTGTATCTTCTGTTATTTTCTTATTGATAGTATTTTCATTATTATTATTTCATTAAAGCTGTTTTAGTTTCCAATCCAGAAGTCTTTTGCTCTCATTTCCCTTTCTCCTTTCCCTGAGGAGGGGAAGGTAAGTGGGATCACCATGCCTACTCGTGTTCAGCTGCTGATTCAGGCCAGGTCAGGGCTAAATGGTGACACCTGACTGCTTCATAATCCACTGGAATCTCTGGATATCTATTGTGAAATCTTTCAACAGCATGAGAAAATGAGTGCTGTTCAACATGATCAAATTTTCTGTCACTGCAGATCAGGCCATGTAGTTGACCATATAGTCACTAGTGTAAATTTGCTATGCCTCCAGTGACTCCTGCATTAATTGTCCTAAGTTGCAATCTTTAATTTCTGTTTATGGGCCAGACCAATGGAATACAGTAACCTGTTACTGAAATGCTCTGCTTTCCCTTTGAGGCAATTGATTTTGAGATGATCATTCATTCCTTTGAGGTGGTTCTGGTGCATGATTTTTTTATACACCTGAAATGTTTTGAAAATGAAGCAATTCTTACTGAAATGGGAAAAAGTAGATTTAAGAAATCAAGTTCAAATTTTAGTGCTGTTCTTACTAAAATAAAGAGATGATTTTTGTCCCTCTTGATTTTCTTTTCAGCATGTATCTACAGCTGGATATAGAATACCTAATCTTACAAGACACTGAAGTAATTTTTTCTTTGGTTCCTTTCTGCATATGACCAATGAAATATAATTGCTGGCAATTATCTTAATTTTTAAACAGCTGTTTGATTAGTGTTTTTTTTTTCTTTTGGAAAATATTTCAACCTCCTTCAGTAAAGCTTTTTTTTTTTTAAAAATAAAAATGTCAACCCTCCTTTTACTTTCTTAAAGAAATAAGAGCTCAGTAAGTACTGCTTCCTGTGTAATTGACATCTTGTGAAGAAACCAGAGCTATTTTAAAAAGTCTAAATCTTCACTCTTCTAATGATTAATTTTTTTCTAGTTTCAAGCCCAGCCTTGGTTATTATTGATCTATAACCATATAGTCATAATGTTTGCCTTTTTATTTAAATAGCTTTTCTCATAATTGGCTGTCTAAATTCCTTTATTGTAACTAGGAAAAACAGTAGCCTCTCCACATCTGTTCTGGCAGTTGTTATTTCAGTTCAGTGGAACATAGATAAATGGAACCATACCAGGAATTGTTCAAGACGACAACTCAATGATACAAGAACATTAAGACTTGTTTGTCTTTACCAGAAATGTAAATAATTATAGTATGAAAGGGTGATTCGCCAATGGAATGCGCTGCCCAGGAAGCTGGTGGAGTCATCGTCCCTGGAGGTGTTTAAAAACAGATTCGATGAGGTGCTTAGTGCCATGGTTTAAATGACAAGTAGGGGCTAGTGTTGGGTCATGGGTTGGACTAGATGATACTGTGATATGCATCATTCATAGTAGTGTATGGTCTGTCTCCTTTTCCCTCTCAAACTGATCTTCCATCAAAGAATATAGTTCTGAAACCCTTACACTTTGTACTGCCTCCCGAGGTGTGGTGTTGCCTCTTGCTGCCCGAAAATACAACTGCACCATGAAGAGCAGAGAGAGAACTTAATTCATTGACGGGTTTGATTACAGTGTTCCTGTTTTGTTCTGTGTTTGGTTATATATATGTTTGTAGTTAAGATCTGTTACTGTTTTCTATACAATTTTTTTTCTGATTAAAGTCTATTAATTTCAAAGGATTGTGGTGATTTTGTTGGGAAGAGGCACTCCTGCTTAGCTTAGATATACATTTTAGTTCTTCTTTAAACTTAGACATAAAGTGGTGCCCAAACGTGGGGCGTGAAAAAAAAGGATAACGGTTCTTGTACTGTAACAAGCAAGGAGAACCATGCAATAGACTCAATGTGAGTGGTAAAGCAAGTTCTGGTTTCTTGCAAAGCTCATTCACGACTGTACCATAACCCATGTCTACTTAAGTCATGTCTACTTGTCTAACAATCATTGGCTTGTCTAACAGTCATTGCCCCTTACATACACTTGTCTTATAGTCATCAGTTTTGCTCCAAAAGCCCTATAATCATAAACTTAACTCTAAAAGTTACACCATCATGCCCCTCTTCAAAGCTCTAAGGTTATATTAGCATGTTCCTCCTACTTGCTCCTCCTACTTGCAGCTACTGCTATATGCTCGAGTCCAGGTCTCATCCTAGCCTACTTCTTTAAGTTGTTTATCAGTCATAAGGTGGTCTTGACCTTCTCTTGGGATTTTCTCACTGCCTCCGTCCTTGTCAGCGTGACTTGGCAACGTCCTCAGTACTTTTTCATCACAGCCCAGCTCAGTTGATTTCTGTCAGGGCTGATTCACAGAGCTCCTCCTTTGAGCCATGTCCACACTCTCAGCCATTCTCCAACATTGTACCATCATGTGTGTATTGAGTTTAGGGTCCATGCAGTCCATACTATACCATGTATTTGTTTTCTGTTGGTACAGAATCATGCCAAGAGGCCTGGCGGGCTTAATTAATCTTAGCATGTTGATTAGTAGAATTCAGGCAGCTGTGATTATTATCAAGCTCTTATTTTGGATTTATAGTGTTATGAACTCAACACTTGTGAGTCTCATTGGGAATGTGTTTTCAAGGTTGCATTCCTGCAGTAGTTTGAGCTGTTACCTCTGGGGGTTTAGTGATAATGATACCTATACTTGGGGTGGAACACGGGATTATTTTCAGGTCTGCTACAACAGCTTTTGGGAAGTTTAAATTCTCCATAGGTGCCTGAGATATCTTACTTTTTGTGGTTTGCCTGCAAGTTTGTGCCATTATGGCCCATTTTGTGTATGAAGCTGGGACCAGGGTCTCTGGAGAAGGCACCCAGAAGCACTCCCAGGGGGAAAAGGAAGAGAGTGAAAGACACAACATCATGGTGACTCAGGACATGGCTGAACCAAGAGAACAGTCCAAGCCAATGGAAGTTGCCCCTATCCAAAAAAGGAAATGTAAGACCAAATCAGTTCATCCAGTGGACGATGAGGGGGAAGAGGCACCTTCACAGGTAGCAGACCCAGAACCAGAGATCATTACTGAATCGCTGTCATTTGACAATCTCTGTGGTCTGCGGAAAGACGTTACTCGACAACCAGGCGAGTCCGTCCTGACATGATTGATCAAGTTTGGGACCTTTGAAAGCTTACAACTTGGTGGTACTGAAGCCAGGTTTTTTGGGGTCTCTGGCCCAGGATGTGGGTATTGAACAGGTGTTTGTGAGGGAATCAAAACCCCTTTCAGCCTGGGCACAACTTCTAACAGGTATAAGAGAGAAGTTTGGTTACAGAGACACCCTGCAAGATCATCATAAGATGACTTGGAACACTGGAAGAAGGGATCCTATGTCTGAGAAAAATGGCACTGTTAGAAATACTTTTTGAAAGGATGGGCAACCCAATAGTGATCCAGACAAGGTCTGGTGCATATCACAGATGTGGTGCCTGTCTTGCCACAGGCCAGCTGGGAAAGGGAGCAGGCCTCGAACTGAGCTGTGGTATTTCTTGGTTGACCATGGAGAAGACATGAGCTTGTGGGATCAGAAACCTACCTATGCCCTAACAGCCCGAGTGCAAGAACTGAGGTAGAGCAAAAGAAGACTGGTGAGAATAAGTGCAGTGCCAGTTTCCCATGGGCAAGTATATGACCCGCTAGAGGATACCTCCCAAATGTATCCATCGGGGAAAAAGCTCTGATCGCTATAACCAAGACCAGTGCTCTGCCTCTAGCCAAGCAGAGGCACAGGACAACCGTGTCTATTGGACTGTGCAGATCCAATGGCCTGGCACATCAGACCCACAAGAATACAAGGCTGTGGTTGATACTGGCGCTCAGTGCACTTTAATGTCATCAAGACATGTGGGTCTGGAAACTATTTCTAGGGTGATAGGGGGCGTCACAAGAGGTCACTGTGCTGGAAGCTGAAGTGAGCTTGACCGGGAGAGACTGGCAGAAACACCCCATTGTGACTGGTGCAGCTGTCCCATGTATCCTGGGCATTGACTGCCTCAGGAGCAGGTATTACAAGGACCCAAAGGGATATAGGTGGGCTGTAGAGACAGAAAGGACTGAACAGTTGAATTCATTGCTGGCTTTCTCAGAGAGTCCTTCTGCTGTTGGACTGCTGAAGGTTGAGGAACAGCAGGAGCCAATTGCCACCAAAATAGTGGGTCATTACCAATACCGAACGAACTATGATCCTGTGATTCCCACCCATAAGATGATCTGTGAACTGGAGAGCCAAGGGGTGGTCAGTAAGACCCGCTCACCCTTCAGCAGCCCCATTTGCCCTGTGCGTAAGTCTGATGGAGAATGGAGATTGACTGTGGACTGTCATGGCTTGAATGAGGTTACTCCATCACTGAGTGCTGCTGTGCCAGGTATGTTGGAACTTCAGTATGAGTTGGAATCCAAGGCAGCAAAGTGGTGTGCCACTATGGACATTGTTAATGCGTTCTTCTCCATTCCCCTGGCAGCAAAGTGTAGGCCACAATTTGTGTTCACCTGGAGGGGCGTGCAGTACACCTGGAACCGACTGCCCCAGGGGTGGAAATACAGTCCCACCAGCTGTCATGGACTGACCCAAGCAGCACTAGAGAAGGGTGAGGCTCCAGAACATCTGGATGTTAGGAAAAAGTTCTTCACTGAAAGGGTGATTGGTCATTGGAATGCGCTGCCCAGGAAGGTGCCACCACTGACCCTGTCGCTGACCCTGGAGGTGTTTAAGGGGAGACTGGATGAGGCACTGAGTGCCATGGTTTAGATGATGGGTTGGTGTTGGTGTTAGTGTTGGGTTACAGGTTGGACCTGATGATCTCAGAGGTCCTTTCCAACCTTATGATACTGTGATACTGTGATCTGCAGTACATGGACGACATCATCGTATGGGGGGACTCAGCAGAAGAGGTCTTCAAGAAAGCAAAGAAAATAATCCAGGTTCTCCTGGGAACCAGTTTTGCTCTCAGAAAGAGTAAGGTTAAGAGACCTGCCCGAGAGATTCATTTCCTGGGAGTGAAGTTGCAGGACGGACATCATCAGATTCCAATGGAAGTCATCAACAAGATCACAGCAATATCTCCACTGACCATCAAGAAGGAAACACAAGCCTTCCTGGGTGCCATAGGTTTCTGGAGGATGCATATCCCAGAATACAGCCAGATTGTAAGCCCTCTCTACGTGGTAACCTGTAAGAAGAATGATTTCCACTGGGGCTGTGAACAGCAGCAGGCCTTTGAACAGATCAAGCAGGAGATTGCTCACGCTGTAGCCCTTGGGCCAGTCAGGATAGGACCAGACGTGAAGAACGTTCTCTACTCTGCAGCCGGGAATAATAGTCTTTCCCGGAACCTTTGGCAGAAGGTGCGTGGTGAGGTTTGATGTTGATCACTTGGATTCGGGAGCCGAGGCTGGAAAGGAACTGTAGCCAAATACACCCCGACAAAGAGAGGGATCTTGGCCACTTGTGAAGAAGTTCAAGCCGCCTCAGAGGTAACTGGCACAGAAGCACAGCTCCTCCTGGCACCCCAACCCCAACATTCGGGGAACAGGCTGCCTCCACGCATCATGCCACTGATGCTACTTTGAGCAAGTGAATTGCTTTGATCACACAGCGCACCCGTATTGGAAAACTGAACTGCCCTGGGATCCTGGAAATCATCACGAACTGACCTGAAGGTGAGAACTTTGGTCTAGCAGATGAAGAGGAAGAAGAGCAGGTGGCGCGTGCAGAGGAAGCTCTACCATACAAGCAACTGCCGAAACGCTAAACCTTTTCACTGATGCCTCTTGTCGTATTGTAGGGACAAACCAAAATTGGAAAGCAGCCGTATGGAGTCCCACATGGCAAGTTGCAGAAGCTGCTGAAGGAGAAAGTGGGTTGAGTCAATTTGGAGAGGTCAGAGCCGTCCAGTTGACCCTGGACATTGCTGAATGAGAGAAGTGGCCAAGGCTTCACCTCTACGCTGACTGCTTGAAGTAAAGCAGATGATAGATTTTTTATACCTCTATAAGTGTTTAAATTGCAAAACTCAAATCAAGGCTGGCCCATATGTTTTGCCTACCTGAGTATGATCCCTACTAAGTGTTGTCACATTCTCCAAGCATTGAAAACTATTGTTACAAAAAAAAAAATGAACTTAGTGGTTTATTAACACTGAGAAATGTTTAAATTCTTCTACTCTATTGTGGTACTGCACAAGGGTGAGTTATTTTTGTTCCTACTTCTGTTTTTCTCTTCTTGGAATTCACTAACTGCAATAACAAGTACTTTGCAGTTTGCAGGTTTTTTCTGTGAGCTGTAATCTCTATGGGTCTTATCTGCTAAGCAGAGCTGGTTCTGGTCAGTGCTGGGTATGACTCCAAGGGAAACCAGAAGTGTGGAATATTTGCTTCTTTGTGTCACAGACTGCTTGTCTTGTAGTATTGATAACTTGTCCTTGTTTAGAATTTTCCATGTTTCCTTCAAATATTTTTCACCTGCCTGCTTTTTTTGTCTTACAATAAAATAGTATAAAAATTAGACACTGTTTAAAAGACTTCGATTTCCAAAATCAGAAAATAATGTTATTTCTTTCAGTAGAATATTAACTTGGCACTTATGCAAATACAAAAAGGCTGTTGATTAACCTCTCTTTTTTTTCTTTTTATTTGTTTCTTTTCCCTTTTAGTTATTGTGTGGACTTAAAAATCAGTACCCCTTATTCTATCAGGTGTGATTTTCTTTTTTGTCGTTCATTATTTTTCCACTTTTTACATGCCTCTTTTCCTTCCTTTCTCTTTTGCCTATGACTACAGAAGACTAATAGAGTAGATAAACTATTTGGCAAGTGTCATATCTCTGGAGAAACACTCACTTAAATGTTTCTTCAAGTTTTTCTGTGATCTAAGACACCTCGATCTATATTTTAGTAAACAGGTAAACCTTTGACATTTCTTAAACACTGTGTAAATCAAATGGGTGTTAGCTGATTAAGTAATAGAAACATTATAGGAATTTTTACTGTAGGGACACCCAGAAAATTGGAACTGGAGTCCCACTGTATGATCACTGTACAAGCATATGATGAAACATTTCTTAGCTTGGAATTTCAGTGTTTTATGCATCTTCTTAATTTTGGATTAATCCCGTTGAAGTTATCCACTTGCTTAAGTTTGCTTTTGACCAGGACCTACGAAAATGTGGTGTGACTCCAGTCTAGACTCTTGTGGAATACCACATTGTTGGTCGTTCCTTAGATACCAAAGTAATCTTGGAAGCCACAAGAAGCCTTTCCCATGTCTCTTCATGAATACTGAACTATATCCTCTTGTCTTTTTACCCTCTGATTTCTCAGAGGAAATAAGAAAAAGTATGGCATGTCTCCTGCAGTTTAACACTTCAGTTCTGCTGAAGGCTGATAAGAGAAAATATTCTCCACTGTTCAAAGAACCTAGAGTTGCAATAAGACATCGTGCCAGCAATAACAAAAAACATTGTCTTAATCTGGCTTTCAGCAAAATAGTTTATTATGGTGTTGTGTACTGAGTATGCATGATCGTAATGAGAGATTCTGTTTATCTTAAGAGATGTGTATTCAGCTTTTCATTTTTCAGTGCCTAAATATAGAATTAATATTTTTTCTCTTTTTATTTACTTATTATTGGTAGATAAAAAAGCAGAGAGAGAATGCATAAATTAAGAGAACAGGGCACACAAGGCAATGGATGGAAGTTACTATGGAAACTTCAGCTCAAAGAATTAACATTAATATTCCATGCTTATTCTTGCATTAACAGGTGCATAATGAAATTATTGCTTGAAATACAAGGTAACAGAAATATCTTTAAAACCAGGGAGTCATTATTAAATGGGAGTACAAACAATAAGCAAACCATATGGTTTTGCTAAATAAGCCATCAACATCACTGTCTTTGTGTATCATTGGGCAAAAAAAAAATAACTAAAAATCTGTGATCTGTGATAATTATTTTGACTACAAAGATGGGACAACATAAGCTTGAGACACATGAAAAGATCAACAAAGGTAGATAGTGAATATCAATAAAGGATTGGTAGCAGGTTTTTTCCTAGTGCCGTGAGAAGTATAAAGATACGAAACATTTGATGAAACACAGATGTCATTTGTTTCAAACAAAGCCGCATGCCACCTAAAATCAAAATATTGGGATGGCAAGACAGGTTATGCTAATTTAGCCTTCCTGCTATACTGCCAGATAGTAAAAGCATGGTGTACTACTCATCTCAGTGCTGTGATTTTAACAAGCACAGAGAAGAAACTCACAGTCAATAGTCATCAAATGACCCAATATGCTACTGCAAGAACATTCATAACATTGTATTGTTTCACAGTGAATGCAAATTACAATTCTTGTGGTCTCACCCCTTCAAGAATAAATTCTTTGTGTTTCCGTACCCATTCTTCCATTGGGGCAGCAAAACAATAACTTGCTGTTTCTGAGTGATTTCTTGAAATTCTGCACAGGAGTACTTGAATACTTCAGTAGAGGGAAAAGAAAAGAAGAAAAGATGGGTGGTAGCTAGAAAAGTGAACTGGAGTTCAAGAAATTTGGTTCATATTCCCAGTTCTGCTTTTGTTAGCTTTTATAATTATTTTATTGTGTTGTGTGGCACCTGCAGTGTTGTGCAGGGTAAGGAATATGGCTGCAGTGTGAAAGTCTGGTCCTGCCTGACTGCATTTACTCTCCGAACTGTTTGGTGAGGATCCCCAGTGTATGAATGGATGTTTCTTCCTCTGTTTGGTTTACCAGGCTGTGCATTGGGTGCAGTGAGTGCCAACTGAGCTACTGGATCAGGGAGTCAGCCATCCACATTGGCTTTTGATCACCAGTCTGTAAAACAATTAATCTAAAGCATAGATGAAGGGAATAGTTAAGAGAATATAATTCAGATTTTGGTGTGTATATTAGGAGATACTAAATAGGGAAGGTGTCATAAGCTGTGGAGGAACAACTTTAACCATTGCTAAAAGATTGGCCTGTAAATGGCTTCCAGAGGTCCAGAATTTCAAGGCATGAGAGTAATTACCTGTGTTTAAAATCTTCTTAGGTTCTCCTCCCTGATACATGCTTTCATCATTAAAAAATTCTCTTAGAAGAAATTTTAAAATGGCTGCCATTTTAAGCTTTTTCAAATACTATCTCTCTATTTTATTGTAGTTTGAATGTAACCTTTTCAGGACAAAATCTACACTGGGAAAAGCTACAATATTTAAATATTTTGGTCAACTCTTTGGTGATAAAAGTTCAATTTTACTCTGAATAATTCCAAATATTATGTGTTTTCTTTATTTTCATTACAATAACCTGTGAGTTTGTGTAGGTTCTAAGGAAGAGCCTGTGTATATGGCTGAGTTAAGTGGAAGTATTGCTCAGTACATTTGCATGTAGGTCACATTTATTCCAGGGGAAAAAGTGAATTACTGCTCACCTCCATTGCTCATCATACATTTTAAATCTTGTATTAACCATTGCTGACTTTACAAGAAAATGAATTAATTATTGTATCAATGTTTATGAAATACCTCTTTGGAAAGTAATATACAGTAAAATTAGAACACCTTTTATACCTGCAGAGTTCCACATAATCTTTTTTCCCAGAAGAAGGAACTTTATTATCTTTGCAAGTTTCTTTCTTTACTAAGCAATGGATATTGCTTCGTTCTGAGTCTTTATATAGAACTGAGAAGTGTGGTTGATGGTGGGAGTATAGAATAGTATTCTGACATACTGTTAGATGAGAAAGGTATTTGCAGAACAGGAATCAGATCTCCTTTACCTGTAGTGTATCACGACACCTGAACAGAAGTGCCTAAGCCTGAGTAGATCTTTGACCTCAATATTTTTCTCAGAATATTTGCATATTTTTTCCTGCCATAGTTAAACCCTCTGCGAGACTAGCAGATGAGTGGTCAGGAGTAATGTGTGGCCAACATACTCTGTTAGCGTTACATGTAGTTAGATCACAGAGAAATCTTTGTTTCTGGTGTAGCTTTTCTGCTCTAGGGTAAGTCTGTACCATTCCATTTATTCATTGCCAGATAACGGGGTATGACACAAAAAAAACCCTGAGACTGTGCCTGTAGCTCTATTAAACAAATAATGAAAATTAACTATGATCACCTTCAAAATATTTCCCTTCTGAGTTGACAGCTGTGTATGATGCTGCCAATGTTCAAAGCAATTCTGCAAATCATTTTCTGAAAAGCTGTTAAGGCTCTCTGTCACTTTTTTCTTTCTCATCTTCTGTTAACAGAAAATGGCTTCCTTTGATTACTGACTTGATCTTTGGAAGAAGGGAGTCAGGTCTGGCAAACAGGATGGGTGTTGAAGCATGGTGATGTTGTTATTAGCTAAAAACTGATTTACAGACAAATGGTGCACGCCAGCATTTTCCAACCAAAGGTAAGAAAACTCCTAAATTTGAACATGCATCCACTTGTACTGGTTGAAGCGGTCGAGTTGAGCCTTGTCTCATGGTGACAGATTAGAACATGTCCTATAACCATCTCCATGCCTCTCCCCTCACATATTTGGTTCCCAAGCTACAGGGTTAGTCTTGGAAGTTTTTCGTTGGACTTCATATGATGTTTGTGCCAAAGAAAGTTTGCAAACAAAGCAATAAATAATAAAATTTAATTAATTGGGTGACTTTTTAAATTTAGCTACATGAAATGCCCCACATGCCGGGCTGATTGATAGGGATTTAAAGTAGACTTTAACAGTGATAATGTCAGGCTTGCCCAACACAGACAGAGAGACAACATGGCAAAGTTGAGGGATGGGGTGCTAGTGAAGGCCCTCAGCCTGGGTATCTGAGACATGCTAGGTACATGGTAGCATGGTTCAAGTTGCACAGAAATGAGCCAGCGGCTACTGAGGTTATAGAAACCGAAAGGGAACACTCTCCTCAAAGGAATTAAGGCATTTTCCTTTAAGAATGTGAGAGGACCGACAGCCCAACTGAAGTGCCTCTCCACCAATGCATGCAGCATGGGCGACAAACAGGTGGAGTTGGAAGCTATTGTGCAGCAGAAGAGCTGTGACTTAGTTGCTATCACAGAAAGATGGTAGGGTGAATCCCATCACTGGAGTGCTGCAATGGATGCCTATAAGCTCTTCAGAAGGGTTAGACAAGGAGGGAGAGGCAGTGGGGCAGCTCTGTATGCTAGGGTGTGTTTGGATTGTCTAGAGCTCAGTGACAGTGATGACAGGGTTGAGTGTTTATGGGTAAGAATCAGAGGGAAGACCTGTAAGTCAGATATCCTGTGTCAATTAGACATATGCAAGGTCCTCTCCAATCCTCTTTCCCTCATCTACTCTCAGTCCTGGCTGACTGGAGAAGTGCCACTTGACTGGAAACTGGCAAATATTATGCCTATTTACAAGAAGGGTCAGAGGTAGGATCTGGGGAGCTACAGGCCTGTCAGTGTGACCTTGGTACTGGGGAAGGTCATGGAGCAGATCATCTTGAGAGCTATCATACAGCACGTGCGAGACAATTGAGTGATCAAGCCCAGTCAATGTGGGTTTATGAAAGGCAGGTCCAGCCAGACCAACCCGATCTCCTTCTGTGACAAGGTTAGCTGTTTAGTGGATGAGGGAAAGGCTGTGGATGTGGTGTAGCTGGACTTCAGTAAAGCCTTTGACACTGTTTCTCACAGTATTCTGCTTGAGAATCTGGCTGCCCTTGGCCTGGACAGGCACAGCCTCTGCTGGGTAAAAAGCTGTCTAGATGGCTGGGCCCAAAGGGTTGTGGTAAATAGAGTCAAATCCAGTTGGAAACCAGTCACGAGTGGTGTTCCCCAGGGTGCAGTGCTGAGTCCAGTCCTGTTGAATTATCGGTGATCTGAATGAAGGGATTGAGTGCACCTTTAGCAAGTTTGCAGGTGACACCAAGCTGGATGGCAGTGTTGGTCTGCTTGAAGGAAGGGAGGCTGTGCAGAGGGATCTGGACAGGCTGAATCAATGGGCTGAGACCAACGGGATGAGGTTCAACAAGATATATGCACTTGGGATACAAGAACCCCACGCAGCGTATAGATTTGGGGAAGAGTGGCTGGAGAGCTGCCTGGGAGAGAGTGACCTGGGGCTGTTGGTTGACAGCGGCTGAATATGAGCCAGCAGTGTGCCCAGGTGGCCAAGAAGGCCGACAGCCTCAATCAAAGGTGAAAAAAGTTGCACATACAGAGAGGAGCAGACGGGACAGGTGGTCAAAAATTGTGGGAGTATTCCGTTCCATATATATCATACTAAATATAAAGTTGAGGGATCACAAGGGTGAAGCTCTCTTTGTTGGCTGACATCTGGTGAGGAGCTCATTTGTCTGTCTGCTCCTGATCCATGTGTTTGTGAATCCAATTCCCATCTGCTGCTGAGTCCAATCTGTGACTTTCCCTATGCGTGCTCTGCAGTGTGGATGGTGACTTATCAGGTTTTGTTATGTATTTGCATAGATTTTATTATTTTCTTATCAATATTATAATTTTTCCTTAGTATTATTGATTCATTAAAGCTTTTTCAGTTTAATTTTCAATCCACAAGTCTCTCCACTGTTCTTGTTTACCTTTGCCTGTGGGGAGGGGGAACAGGAATGACGCTGTCTGGTGTTTAGCTGCTGGCTAGCTGAGGAGGGGCCTAAACCTTGACACACCTTCATTTTTATAACCGTAACCACAAGAAATTCTCTTTCTTCGTTCACCTTGAACAAATAATACATTTACAAACTGTTTTAGATGGAAAGTAAAATTTCCACATTTAAGTGGAAATATTTATACCAACCACATTGTCAGCAGGGGTAAGCATAAAAAAATCCAGAAAAGTAATTATTGTGCAGCTTTCCATATTCTAAAGAGCAATAATTGGGTCATTCTTCTACTATGCAACTCTACACTTTGGATGTATTTCAAAGCAGCAATTTCTTAGCCAAATAAGTGTTTGGTATAATTCTTAAAAGTCACAGTAATACTACTACCAAATTTGGAGACAAAAGCTACAACCTTTGCATCAAAAATACATGTGCATCTAAATAA
This sequence comes from Tapera naevia, assembly GCA_033556795.1. Classification (NCBI taxonomy): domain Eukaryota; kingdom Metazoa; phylum Chordata; class Aves; order Cuculiformes; family Neomorphidae; genus Tapera; species Tapera naevia. The sequence continues at coordinate 4,923,520 of JAUMJJ010000172.1, read as the reverse complement.
TCAAAATGTTAAAATTATCCCAGAAGGAACAACTTAATGTAGCAATATTGTGGCAAATGAATAGTACTATTTCATCCTTTCTGGACTACGTTGTCAGTAGTTTTGCAGAAACTGGTGGGGTTTTTTTGATAACATGCTTTGATATTTAGTGTTTGTAAAATTATTATGACTTTATAATATTGTGCTCAGAAGAACAAATAATCTCCAATGGAATTGATTCTGCTGAACAGAAATGCCAGGTGTTACTTTGCATTACAATATAATCAGTAAAGGCATTTCCTCTATTATATCCATCAGTAATGCTACTGCAATTACTATCAGCATCATTACTAGAGTTCTTTAAGTTGCATAATTGGTAGTTACAGGGGTATTAAAGTAGCTATTGATCCTATTGATTATTTTAAAAAGATTTATACCTGAATGCAGTGCATGTGATTGCAATTTTGTTTTCCCTGGTGTTTCGTGTTCTCTTTTTCTTTTAGTGAAGTATATTTCATGTTCCTCCTCACTTTCTTTTTCAGTTGAAAGGCTGTGCAAAATCCAGACTTCTTAAAAACAGATTCTTTAGGATGTTGGAACATTATGTCAAATCCAACATACTAATTGCATTCTCCCTCCCTCTCCTCTTTAATGCTTGCCTCTCTGCCACTGACAGTGAAATTGCTCATCTGTGTACTACATTCCTTTGGGTTATGGCCTGCTTTACTCTACTTTCAGTTCTTCCCTTTTTATTTTATCTTAATTTTGTGTCCTCCTCCATTTCTTCACCCTTTTACACTAGAAAGTTTTTGAGGCTATTTTTCTTTCCCCAGCAAAACCTGCTATGAATCTGTGTGCTTGTCTACCTGCAGTGCCAGCTTCACAGCCCTCTGATGTGTACAGGCAGAGAGACTTGTCCTCTTTTCCATCTTGGTAGGTCTCATGGTTTCTAATACAGCAATAGGTTTTCCCATCAGTCTCGACCAAAATGTGAGCTTGTCCAGTTGAAGGTCATTGCTTCACTCTCACCTCCAGGAAGAACTTCTGAAAGGGGCTTTGCTTTACAGCTCTCCTAATAGTGCCACACAATGCTGAATCAAGAAATGAATGCCTAATAAGTGAATCTGCTAGAAGATTTAATTTTGAGCCTTTGTTTAATGCAAGATGAGTTGCAACTACCTAATTTTTAAATACAAGGACTATTTCTGAAAGTTACCCTTTTTAACTTTCATTACTCAGCAGTCATTTCTTTCCTTTTTTTCTTGCTGTATTCATCCTATAATCTGACTATATAACGATACTTGCTTTCTCTGAGAATGTTTGAAATGCAGGTGTTTCTCAATCCAAGCTTACGTATGCTGTAAAGAAGGTGGATTTTGTCTTTATCTTTTGAAAGAAACATCTCCTCCTCTTGTACACCATGAAAAGCACTACCATCACTGCTTTTATTGTCAGTTCTTTGCGTTACATGCAACATACCTTGTCAAACCCACTGTGGCAGAGGCAACCCATTTTCAGATTTACAGAATGTCCTTGACAGCATCCCATTTTAATGAGTGCAATTCATGTCCCTCAACAGCAACAACTGAAGGATCACTGTTTTCGTATCAGTTCATCCTCCTTTTAACCAAGGCACATCTTTTTACTGTTCATCTCAATCAAAGTTGGGAACTCAGTATCAAATACCCATTTAAATATTGATACAAGTATTAATGGTAATGTAAACAATTACAGAAATGAAACCCCCTTTCTCTCAGTCATTGAACCAGTACTTGAATGTTCTCTATATGACTGTACAATATGAAATCATTAACTTTTTCCATCACAAAAATAAATCAGAATTTCTAAATACTGTTGGACATTCTGCAAACTTTCAAGTAGCTGGGCATAGGTAAGTCTCTAAAGCAACATACTAAATCTCCAAAAACACACTCAGAAAATTTGCGGCATTCAGGGCTTCTCAATTCTCTATCACATTGTAAAGCATAGACTGTATTAAATCATATTTAGATACCAAAGATACTCAGTCCAGAGAGATTATATGATTGATATGATATCAGATATCATATATCATCATATCATATATCATATCATACCTTTATTTTCTTTTATTTTCTATTTCCTATGCTTTACTTTTTGATGTGTGATGGTGTTCAGTTTTTTGGAGGTTCAGTGCTCCCATCAAGACTGAAAGTGGAAGGGGTGTGGCTTTAAAAGGGAGTCCTCCAGCCAAAAAGGAAGAAGTCCTACGAAGGGTGTGGGTCACTTCGTGAAATCATGGTGATCACTCACTGAAATGTGGCAAAACTGTTGTGAATGTTTATCTTCATTATAATGAGAAGTGAAGTAGAAACTTTCATCTAATATGCATGCTGGAATGTCCTTAATACTACAATTAAGAGGAAGAAGATTGAGTGTTACATAATTTGTCCTCATGTCTCTAAACAGGTAGGCTGAAGTAAGAAGAACGCATGATAGGGACTGAATCGTCATGTGAAAATAGATACAGGAAAAAGGGTTGTAATTGCTCTTAGTTAACATCTGAAAAAGTCTCTGAACCTCTTAAGGGTCCAAATCTGCATCCTCGTTATGTCTCCTTCTATTGACATAATGGGGAGAGCCTATTGTTGTTATTTTTATTTTTGTTAGATTTGCATAATGCATTTGCAAACCTGTATTAAGGCCCTTCGATCTCGTTATATTACAAATGGCAAATAAACATGAGGTCCTGACAGCAAAGTCCAATGTGGAAATGTTCAAAAAGTGATTAATAAAAGTGAAATGCCAGAATTAATTTTATTGTACGATCTAGAAAAGTGCAAAAAAAGACCAATCCTAGTATTTTTAGCGTAGAGAAATCCTAGTATCTTTAGCACACCGTCTAAATGATGCAAATCCATTCAGTGGACTGCTTTCTGCAATTAAAAGTTGCTATGCAAAAAAGACAGTCTTTAGGCACAAACCCTTGCATCTAGGGATAAGCACGCATTATTATTTTATAAATAAATAAAACATAATTACGATTGCCTTCAGAATGCTGGAAATTATGGGAGAATTAAGCCCTGGAAAAGGTTGCCCTGAAAAAGGTTACCTAAGAGATTGTGGAATATTTATCTTAGAGGATTTTCAATACTTGACCTGATTAGATCCTGGACAAACTGATGAACTACGGAGTTACTCTGTGATCTCCAGAGATCCAACATAAGCTTTCCTATAATTTTTTCGGTGAAGCAGCAATGGAGTTTTGGAGCTGAGCTGTCCCTGTGCATGTTCACAATGTCACCATGTGTGTGTTTGCTGCAATGCTGGAGCTCTGAGAGGGGCACGTGTGTAGTGCCTGTACTTGCTGCTCTTCAAGTTCCTCAAGAAATCTACAGAATCATGGAATCATTCAGGTTGGAAAACACCCTTAAGGTCACAGAGCCCAACCATAAACCTAGCATTGCCAAGTTCACCACTAGACCCTATCCCTAAGCACCACACCTTTTTAATACAGCCAAGGACGGTGACTCGGCCACTACCCTGGGCAACCCATTCCAGTTCTTGACAGCCCTCTTTTTGAAGAAATTTTCCCTAGTGTCTAAATCTCCTCTGGCACAACTTGAGGCTGTTTCATCTTATTCTGTGACTTGTGACTTGGGAAAAGAGGCTGACACTCAGCTTGTTACAGCCATGTTTAAGGTAATTGTAGAGAGTGATAATGTCTCCTTTTATCCATACTAAAGAACCCCAGTTCCTTCAGCTGCTCCTCATAAGTCTTGTTCTCTGGGCCCTAAATACCATATACCACTTCTATTTACTTCAAAACAGACAAAGTCTGAGGGTCAGGAGAAGGAGGAGTGAGTGGTAAATGTTGAAGAATTAATAATAAATAATATATTTTTTTCCAGCTAATACTTGTCTGTCTACAGTTTCACAGTATAGAGAATTCTAAGCAACATCTCTCCTTTAGTTTGTTCAAATGTGATTTTGCAAGTGTAGAGTATTCACGATATTATTATGCCTGCATAATGCAGGCACAGTATCTGGTACGAGTACAAACAAAACTCAAGCAGGATGCCTTGTATATGGGATTGAGACACTTCTTGAAAAGGGCAGAGAGACAACTTGAGTTGTGGTAGAGTATTTATAGGCTAAACATATCTGCCCTGGGGATTTTATGTTATGTTCTCAGCATGGAGATCACCAAGCTGTGGAATATTTCAGCTCTTTTTGTCTAGTGTAAGTGGAAAGGAGAGAGCTATTGTGAAGTCTGTTGAAGGGGTGCACAGGAAGAAGAGGCAAACCATTCTCAAGGATGATCTGATCACAGGTCTTTCCTGTATCAGTTTTTTGCACACCTACCCGTAGCATCAGGTCCTTGGGTTGTGGTTGGGAAGCATAGCAAAAACATAGGGCCCTGGTGAATGCACTGGTCCTGCTGCCTTGAGATGAGTCCTGAAAATGAGGTTAGTAATGAGTGTTTTAGTTCTTTATGGCCTAAATGAGTGGATTAATGTGGCACTTTTATGTTCAAAAAGAATATAAAACTTTCATGAACTATGCTACAACCAGCTAATTTGATTCCAATGGCAAGCAAGGAAAATTAAACTTCAGATACTTCACTGAAGCTACAGGAACTGGATAGAAAAACATTTGTTATTAGTTTGGTTCTGGCCAAAAGGGAAAAAGAAAATAATAGCCCTAATCCAATGACTGCACAGGCTTGGAGGGGAAGACCTTCCCTGGAGAAAGGACAGAGGCTTAAAATCCATGCAAAATGATGAAGCCCCTCTCTTGAAGGACAACGAAAAGAATATTCTTCCTTCTGGTGCTAAGAAGCAGCCTAAGATGATGAATAAAAAGAAATGTAAATAAAAAAAAGTAAATAAAAGGAAAGTCCCTTTTAGAAAGGCTGTAGTTTCAGAAAATTTTTACTTTCACAGTGTGACAGATGTATACCTGTTTAAAATAAAAACTATTTAAAAAACGTTTGCTAACTGTCAATTCTAGGCTATATTTTACACTTTTGGATAGGCAATTTTATTCCTGAGGCAGAACCTCTGAGACTGTATCTGTTCAGGCAATGAGTGACCTATTAGCAAAGGGAAGTTCACATTAGAAAAGTCAGATTTAGCTTCTATGTGAAATATCCATTTGCCCCATCATCTGTTGTCTTAACACTATAGATTCCTGCTGCTAATATACTGCCTAAACCAAATCTGAAGTCATTAAAGTGCCACAACTCATGCCTAAGTGCCAGTTAACGGTCAGACTTGTTTGAGAGCTGGTTTGGACTTGATCAGACTTGTACTGAATAAGAATATATCATTTTATTCAGAAACCTGTTAATTATGTATTCTCTTCAGAAACAGAAATCGTTTCATGGCTTTGTCTTGCGAAATTAAAACTTTAAAGCCAGATTTCCCACATCTAGTACAATAGCCAAGCAGTGGATTATTGGTGTTTGGGTTATATTCTGTATGTGTAGAGGATAAATTGTACAGGAGTTATCAGTACGTAAAAAATAAAATTAAGGAAGGATATTATAATTCTGACTTTCATGGAAAAGAATGTCTCTTCTCCCTTTCTCATAATACAAGAAAGGAGGTGTTAATGAGGTGATTGGGCACTAGGTGATTGTCAAGTCATATAATGACTGTTGCTTGTTTTGCTTAACACAGCCTCCTCTATCCCTGAAGGGTTTCAGATTTACTAATAGCTAAATGACTGACTTTAGATTGAGACCCCTGTATGCATGCGCTGACCACATCAAAGATGTCACTTCAGTTACCTGTTCCTTTCCCAGAAAGCTTCTCGATTTTATGCTGTCAAATCAGTTCTCAAATACAGTCACTTCTTTCCTAGCTCTGCGTAAACGTTCAAGGTTGTTACCCAGCAGCGTAAGGTGTCACTTTCTGACATTGAACTGGAGAGAACAGACAATAATGTTTTATGGTTAGCATAGTGCACAATAAAATGTCATCTTCAATTTCTTGAATATGTGCATCCGCAAGCATTGTATCACCACATTCATCTTGCCATTCAAAGTAGTTTTTCATCCTCAGCAAAGTAATGAAAGGAGACAAGGGAATCATACAGTTGACAACAACAGATGCAGCATTTGCTTTTTTGAGGACTTGCTTGACTTAAAGAATATGAACAGGGATGGTATGGACTGTCTCTGATTTTTGTGTAAAAAAAGGGTATATTCTTATTACATATGGTACGTCATAATAGCACGTAGAATGGGCTTGTATTATTGTCATGGTCTTGGATCATACAGAGATTAGACAAGAATGAAACCACTGCTTTTGCACTAAAAGACTGGAGAATCTAGAACAGATTCATTTCTTTGGCTAATCATTCAGTAACTAAATGCAAATTATCCTCAAACAATGTACAGAACAGACACATTCCAGTGCTTAGCTGAACTATGTCAGAATTGCAGTGTTATTTGTTGGCAGGGAAATCTACGCTGGTAGGTTTGTTTTCAGCTCATATAAAACAAGGTTTGCAAAAAACGCTGCAACTCAGTCTGCTTTGCTTTAAAAAAAATCTGTAAAAGATTCTTTCTCTGACATTCAGAGCAGAGGGTGATATTGCTGCATCGACACCAGCATTATAATGTGGTTCATGCTGGAGGGGAACAAGACAGTGACAGTTGCAAAGCAGTTACAATTTTTTAAGACAGTATTAAGATTCCCTTAAATGGAAAGATGTACTAATTTTCATTATCAGTGCAGTCTCATAGTTCATTTCCATAATTTGCAGACTGTGAAATGTGTTAACACGCGGTTTTGCTGCTCATGATGAAGAAGGGTGACAGTCTTGGGACTCAGGTTTGTTAAAAGTAGCAGTTTCTAAGCTACAGTGCTGAGTAGTTGCCTCTGAAATGTAATATCCTGCAAGAATATGGAAAAATATGTATGCTTATTTCCATTCGGCTTCTGTGTGGATTTAAAGACTCAGTGGCACATATCTGTTCACCACTGGGGCTGGCACATAGGTATTTTGGGTTGCAGTTTTTAAACACTAAATGAAGAAGGGACAAAGGATTGGGAAAAAAATAAGAGAGAACAGATCAAACAAAGACAAATGTTTCGTAGAAATCATGACCGTGAAGTTACATCTGGTCTTTTAAATTGGCTTATGTACGTTACAGACTGTTTCACACTCATACTGAAGACTTTAGGCCAGATAATTCAGTATTTGAACTATCTCTAAAATTTATGCCATCAATAAAGTCATCAGTTTGTCATTGTCTGAGATCCGTGCAGTGTCAGAGGATAGCTCAGCCAATATGCATCCAAAAGTTCCTCTCTCTGCATGCAGATAAAGTGCCCCAGATCTCCCTTAGTTTCAGCTGGAGAAAATTTTCTTCCTAACCAAAAGCCTCACAAACTCTATAGCCCTGTGTATCTGAGCTGTGCATACAAAGAAGTTTTTGTAGAGTATGGTCCATTTCTCAGTGTGCTACTTCTAGTCATAATATATTCCAGATATATTCCACACAGTGAAAGTAGTCGAAGAGGCAATGAAGGGGAAAATAAATTACCAAATGAAAAGGTTGAATAGCAGAAGACCTCAGGTCTGGAATTGGAGTTTAATCATTGTTTTAATACAAAACCACCAACATTATGGTTATAATAAAGGCCATCCAAGCAATTCTTTTTCTGAAAGGATTCTTGAACAAGAGGGAGTGGAATTTATGGGTTCTGAGGCTGAGAGAATGGTTATAGATCCTTCCTAGCCCTTCCTATCACTCACTGTAAGGCAAAGGATTTACACCCAAAGACAGATCAAAGATATATTGAAGTAAGACAATGAATTTCATATTGAAAATGCTCATTCATTTGTGTCACTGCTAAGTCATTCCTTTGATCATCGTTCCTAAGAGGAATTCACATGTATTTCACAACTGGATTTGTCTAGCAGTAACTTGTAGCCAATGATCCTGTTCTTAGTTGCCTGGTGTCTCACTAACCGGGCTTCATTTTGATGCTTGAGTTTTTACAGCACCTTGTCATATCATCTCTCTAATTTGTCTTAAATTAAGTTCTTGCTAAGGTGAACCTTAAATAGTTTTGCAACTTGCAGGTATTCTATTCCTGTTTTGAAATCTCTCGACTATTTCCATGTCTTTCTAGAACTTCGGAAATGAGAAAAAAAGACAAAATTAAATTTGTCACTGAAAGAAAATGCATCATGTTGTAGAGAGTGTCAGAACATTATCAACTTTTGTTAAGTGGGAAAGCCTTACGTGGAAAAGAGGCTGCTAAGCAGTTTTATGGCAGAAAGGGAAAACAGAAGAGGTATTCGGGAAGAAAACCCAACGTATCTTAAGAGCCCCAATGGTAAAGACAGTAAGCAGACCTGAGAAGGGCTGTCTCTTCCTTATTAAGGGAAAAAAACACCCTCCAGTTCTGCATCAGAATTAAAAGTTGTAGAGTTGCACCGCAGTGCTTTATTGGAAACTTCAATAATTTGCAAGAACAAGTGAGGGTTCTAGAACCGAACATTTTAAAGAGAATTCATCTTACCTTCTTTTATCAAGACGTATTTTCCCTTCTTTCTCATTCCTGTGTTCATAGGTGGTAAAAGACATTTTTAAAAAATCTATTACTTTTTGGTTTCTGTGCAGTGTCTGGATTCTTAAAATCAGCTGGTGTCCACAGAATGAATGAGAAGTGTATTACTGACTTTGTTGGTCTTTGTACCAGTTCCTGGATGGAAATGGATTTGATAGGTATAGAAATAACTGCATCCTCAAGTGGGGAATAAGCAATTGAAGCAGAGTATTTGTCATGACATAAAGATCCTGTTTCTATATGAATGTCACACAGAGGTAGAAAATAGTAACAAGACAGTGGACAGAATTGTTCCACTGAAATGTTTTCCATGAAGCCTCAGACACTTTATTGTATCAGGAGATGATATTTAGTGTGGAAACAATAAACTTCTCTTGAAAACACTTGTAAGCAATTTTTCATCCTCAACAGTGTATAAAAAGTGACCAAAACTCTAACACTGATTTCCCTACTAATACTCTCTGCCAGTACATACCTTCTAGATTAGTTCACTCACCTCACTCAAAGTTTATCAGTTTCCTAAACTTCTTAAAAGCTGTCTTCCAGAAAACATCATCAGTTTCAGCAACCTGATCTTTCTCAGACATTATGAATGCTTATGTACACATTTTCTAGTAGTCTTTTATTTGCAGCAGAGAAATACTTAAAAAAAAGGTAATGTAGACCTTCATAATGTGACACTTTTTTATTTGAGCCATGTATAAGCAGTGGAGCTTTAAGGGTATATTGGTGTTCGAGTTATCATTAAAATTAATGAACTTTGATCTCAGAGCTATTGATTTACTGAGACTCATTGCTGCCATCGTCCTGTTAGATAGGAGAAGGGGAGGTAAATCTGTTAGTTCTCGGAGATTAATTAGGGATTCTTTTATTAGTCCTCATATAAATTGGCTTAGATAGTGATTTAAACATAGATGATCCTCAGTGGTAATAATACAGGCTAGATTGGATAGGACTAGCTATGTTTGATCTTTTAGTGGCATGAAGATAAGAGGGATGCTGTTCTATATTTGTTGCTATTCAGCTGAAGAGGGGGTGAGAAGGTGAGGTCCAACATGAAAGCAGTCAGCAGAAGTAAAACAAAGGACAGCAAGCCTGTCACTATTGTGTCAGGAGGTGTCTCTCAACAGGTTTCTGGATGGGTGAGCTTCATGTAAAGGCCAGATCTTTGGTCCTAGGGCAGACAGCACCTGGCTCTTGGCACAATGCGGAAGCTGAGCGGACAAAAATTTTGGTTTAACCCCTTCTCCTTGGCTGTATTATCTTATAAACCTCCCTTGGATTCAGTTTAGGCCTGCTAGGATTATAGTACTGTGCTTCTATGCTAAAGAATGCGGCAGTTTGCCATTTTAATTTACGCTGTGTGTCTAAGCAATTCTTGTCTGCTCATCTGCGCAAATTTTCACTGTATCTGAGCTGGGGAATAAGAAGGAAACGAGATGTGGGAAACAATCTGAACAGAAATTTCAGCTTTTGAATAATCTGCTCCTTCTTTCTTCCTTTATTTTTCCCCATCTAATTTTTACAACTTTACTTGCTCAATTGTAACAAAACTTGTTTTCATTTATTCTTTATGTGAACTGCAGCAAAATGTTTTAGGCTCATCTCTAACAGAGAAAAATCCAGTGTTATATCTATGTGTTTTCTTTCAACATCTGGACACAAGTCTTCTTTCTCTTCAAGGACTACTTTGTTTACAAGATTATTCATTGTTTCAGATAAGTACTTGGCTCCTGAAGTTGGCCTCTGATAGTGTTTGTTGCTGCTAAACAAAGGCAAAAATGCTTATCTTTTTGACTGCTTGGTCTTTGTACTCTGAATGCGTTGGTGAGATGGAGCCTCCAAGAAAGGACTGAAATAGTTATGTTCCCTTCAAGCATCGACAGACCACACCTGGGGATGTACTTGTTATGTACTTGGATTCTGCTTTGCACGTCTTGCATATATTAACAGCTTTCCTCTCTTCTTTCACTTAAAAGAAAATTCAAAAGGCTGTTAAGGGTCAAAGCCTATCCTAGGAACAAACACAAGTCTGTCAGTTTGAAGTATGGATATGACAGAAAGGAGGAATATGAGGAATCTTATAAAACTTTACCAAGAAAGTTAGATGCAGTATTCTAATGTAAAATACAATTATAGTGAAGGATTGGCCTTTCTGAAGAAGCATATTTTTATTTTTCTGTTTACCTGTAGGACGGTTGCAGCACCTTGTCATCTTCATACTTTTGTAAAAGCTTAAGCCAAAGCCCAGGCAACTGTGCAAATATCCAGGGGATGGAGCTCTGTTACAAAAAGTCATCGCACTGCTTGTTTCCATGTAGTTCAGGGTAATAATGATTAATCACATATCTATACGAGCAGCAAAACTTTTTGGCCTTAAAAATAGTGGGGTAACCATTCTTCAAAAATCATGCGTGTTTGCAAGCCTCACCCAGTAATTTCAGTCTTTAAGATGTAGTAGAATTAAGTTTTTATTACTACATATCTTCTTATATGAACACTGGAATAAGTCACAAGCTGGACCTAAATAATAAAATTATGGTAAAATTACATTTTTTTACTTTCAGAGCTATGGAAACTAAAGAAAGATCACAGAACAAATTAAGGTCATAACCTCCTTGAGCTAATTCAAAGATCATGTTTTAACTCAGCAGGTAGTTTCTTTGTAAATATTCGTTCTCAGTTTGTTCTTCATATATTTTCCATATGAATTCAGGCCCTTCAAAGAACTAGTTGTATATAACTTCCTTTTTTTTAAAGTCGCTTGCAAACTGGTTGATTCTTCTTGCTCTAGCCATAAAGCAGGTGATATGTACGTTTCTACGTGTGCATTCCTGAGTGTATTATACTTGCGGCAGGAGGTTTTAGAAGACAGAATGTCCTTAAGTTCCCATTCTTTATATGATAAAGTAGTGTAATGCCATGTGAATTTAGCACGTATCTTTGTTCACTCATCTGAGTTCCTTAATTAAGATTGTGTGTCTATTGCAGTTTTTCAAAGCAAAGTGCTGAGGCCGTTAGTGGTGACAGGCTCAGATTCAGACATTGCTGGGCCTGTGCAGCAAATTGGATGGTAATATGACCAGAAGGCTTCCTCTTTCAGAGAATTCATTTACATTGAGCCAGGATAGCCTGAAAAAAGTGGCCTAAGCATTTTTCTGCATTTCTACTAAGATAAAGAGAAATGTCACCTTTTTTTCTGAGAGTCTTTTTTGGTGGGTTGATGGAATGTAGATCCTGCTTGAAAATCCATGCCTTCAATGTGGGCATTTTAAGTTAAAGAGGGAGTACATCTGTCTTAACGTCATTTTAATGTGATGCATTAAGAGAAGCAGTTTCACAGGTGCTTAAGAAGTAATTAACATTTGGCTATTGAAAAAAATCTCACTTTAATAGAAAACTAAGTTTGCTTAGAGGCATATCCAAACGTCAATGCTGAGTGTACTTCTCTGACATATCATAGGACATGATGAAGCAATAAATGTATTTTGTAATGTCTTACTTGTTGTTTGATATTGATGTAGTTTACAGCCTACTATTTTATGGTACTTAATGTCAAATTACACATCAATATACAGCAGCAAAATCTGAAAATGACATAATAAAATACAGGTGGCTGCAAGATGCATGATAAACATGACACAAAATGATCAGAAGCAAGTAATATTTTAGAGTGGAATTACCCAATTTGCTAGAGAGATTAATTAGAAATACTTTCTCTGCATTGATTGTTCACAACCCAGATACTTCATAGAATATATTATACTATATAGCATAATATGTTTTCCAAACTAGAGACCTTCTGGTACTTCTGGACTCTTTCTTGGAAGATTTTCCTTTGTGTGATTGATTTTAAACAAGAACAGAAATAAAACCCTGTTATTGACAACTTGAAAGAATTACAATGCATGATAGTCAAGTTTTTTTTCCGATTTTCTTGTTTTCTTTTCCTATTCAGGTGGGGGAAAGTTACTAAGATTCTTCCATCATTGCAAATAAAACCTCTACAAATCTTTCTTTTTCACTCCTCCCTAAAAAAACCCAAACCAAAACCCTTAGAAACTAGAAACAAACAAAAAATACTCAGAACAGAGAAGGGAAAGAAGGATTCTAGTTTGAACAGGAAGTCAACAATTTGGCAATTGTAGATATGAAAGAATGGTGAGTGAGAGTCACGAAGCCTTGACTAGAATGGCCTGTCTATAAAAATCAGTATTTTACTTAACCAGCAATCTTGGAAGGATTGTTAGTTTTGACAGTATTTATGAATAGAGCTCACACAGTTCCATTTGTCACTGGTTTTGCCTCCATAAAACTTTCTTCATCAGTGGAAATGTCATGTGTGGCACTGCTGCAGTAAATTTTTTAAATAGTCAGTTAAATGAAGCCATTCTCTGTAAGAATTTCTAGTTTATCTTAAAGGCTTTTCAATGAAGAAAAGAAGATTTAAAAAAATACCATAAAATGTTGTCTAGAATTGTTGACTGGTACAAAAACCTAGACATCAGTGTTTTATTTTCTGGCCAGAGTATGTAAAGTTTCTAAATTATTAAAGCTTGCTTCGTAATTCCCTTTAAATCTCCAGTTTTATGTCTTTTTCTTCATTCCTCTTTTTTTTTGTTGATTTTGTAAGAAATCTGCAATTATCATAGGTCCCAGCTGTAGTTTACTGAAATATTTTTGAACTAGTAAATTGTTGTGGGGTTTCTGAATGCAAAAACATGACCGAAACATATTTTAGCAAAGAAAGAAAACACTTCTTAGAATAAGGTATCTAGTATTTTTGGAATATACTATGTGACTGAAGATAAATTTATAGCATGTTATGCTCCAAGGGTTTCGTTCAGACTTGTGCGGTTTTTTTGTGGATGTAGACCTCACCAGTTTGCTTCTGTAGTGGCTTATTTCTACCTGAAGATGCATGTATTTTTCAGCTTGTTCTATCAGTTTCATGTTTTGCATCTTAAGCAGATACAGTAGCTACCAGACAGGAAGAAATCATACCTCATCAGGATGAAATGCTGATGAGTTTTCTTCATAATGTAGAGGGTTTTCATTAAAAGCTAGGTTTGCTGCTAGATGTTCTCTTTGTCCAGCTGTGGAAATAAGGCAATGCATATAAAAAGAGTGGAAGATAATTCAGCAACTGAAAACATAATCCCTCCTGTTCATACTTCTAAATTGGCTTTTGCTTTCCTTCAACAGCAAAATTGTATCTTGGCTAAGGAAAATACAGTGGAGATATTAGCAACCTAAATCTGAGAAGATCAGAAAACATGACTAGCTTGTTTTCCTGAAATCCGCTTTCATATATTTCTGATACTGACATGGTTGTTTTTAATATGCAGGAGTTAAGCCTCGTGAAACAACATTGTGTTGTGACATAAAAACACTTTCAGAGTGTTACATTGTTATGCAGCAAGTGCTTTCTATGACATTATTTTATAAGAATACCTTATTAGCTTTTCATATCCAGTTTCTCAGTGTATAAACTGTTACTTTATTCAGCTGATAACATTTGATTTATTCAATTTTGTTTAGCAAAGGTTATAGAAATGTATCGGAAAATTCTCATACAATAAAACCAAAGTGAATTACTGAATATTACAGAAGCTTCCAGCAGTAGCTGTCAAGCTGGAGAGCTGCTCCGTACCCTCAGTTTGGTTGAGGCTGTACTGATGACTGATTACCTCTAATTAAGCATTTAAAAATTTTCACATAGGTTGGAGGTTCAGGCTACAAGTAAACATGCACAGCTCAGTGTGCCTTAATAATCCTGTGGATAGATATTATTAAATCCTTATTATCAAATAATGTTAGACAGAACTGCTGGTCAGTATATATGCTCCATTATATCCTTATAAACTATATCACAGATACAGATAGTAAATAAATAAAAGAACAACTTTGCTATTTACCCATCTATTTTTTCAGTTACATTCCGATTTCCATGTGTGTCTCGCTCAGCTAATAAATGAGAAATCCATAGGATATTCCTTATTCTATACACCTTTTAAATATAGTAAGAAAACAATTTATTTGCAGGTGAAGCAGTTCTGCTAGCGCACTCCAAACATTCAATAGCCTATTATTCATTCAGCATCATCTTTAAAAGAAACCAACCCAAACTAAAATGAAAATTTATGTAAGTTCTTTGTAACACAACTTCTGGGAAAGAAACACTGTGTGTTTTGCGTTGAAGCTGTTACTTAATTGCACACCAAGTCAGTTCATGATGTTCTTTTGCAGCATCACATATGTATTTAACAGGAAATGCAAAAACATTGAAATAAGTTCAGTGAGACACTGTGTGTTTTGAAGAAGATAATCAAGAACTGAGAACAAACCTCTAGTGTTTTTTCCAAGAGAAAGAAGGACCTAGGTTAGAGTGACTCCTTATATCCCTTCCAGCAGATGTACAGGAGATATAAAGGCCTTTTAATCGACACAGAAGATGAATAACGAGCAGGTATGAAGCATTTGTGAAGTAGCCTGGTCTCTGCCCATAGTGTTGAGCATGACCATCTCTTTTGCAGGCACCGACAGAGCCATCCTTGCTGTGTCCAGCACCAGGGAAAAGCAGCCAGAGTGGTGATAAGTCTACTTTAAAACTCTTGTCCTTAAGTGTAGGGCAACCTCTAAACTTTGCAGAGGGTCTCTCTGTCTTATTCTGCATCACTGTTCATCAGCTTGAATATAAAGCTGCAACAGGAAACTGTGGGAAGATTCAGATCACGGCTTGTAGTCAAGAATAGTTTGGTGAGACCAACTGTTGGTGAATTCAAACTTCTTTAAAACTGGTGTAGTTATGCTTTGTTATGTTACAAATACTCTGAATATGAGCACATGCCGTCACTGCTTTAATACATGTTAAAACATGCCATACCTTGGTACGTAATTAAACCAAAAAAATGGTTTAAAGCAGACAGAGCTTAGAACAGAATCTCTGACTGTACTTGTATCAGTACCAGTGAAACAATCTCTAGTCTGTGAAACTCACTGAAGCAGCCCTTTTAATTGATTAGTATAGTATGACTGATTTACTAGTACATGTATTGAGTATTGTTTTCTAGCAGCCTCTAATGTGGAGCACAGTGTGCCTGGTATCTTTTACCTGCAAATCTGATTCTCTTGTTTATTAATACAGAGCCAATAAAGGCCAGATTTCATGTTATATTGCTGTGTGCTTCTGCTCAGGCAGTGATGTGTAATCAGAGACTATTACTTCTAGATTTCATCTGGAAAAGAAGGAGCAGTACATGGGGAATGGTGAATGCCTTCAGATACATCTCACCTGAAAGCAAGCGGCAGCCCTTTTGTACCTGATCCTAGCACTGGCAATCTGATCAAGTTCAGCACTGGTAGAACCAGCGGGGGTGGCTTTTTGCAGTGACTGCAAATATATTCAGTGTATACTCGCTGTGCTTTTCCACTCCCCTGGATGCCTTGCTGAGATATTAAGAAGTAATCTCTGGGCAATTGCCCAATAAGATATAGTTTATCTCCTGGAGATCGATATCCTAGGCTGGAGGGGCTGCGCTAGTGGTTCAGCGCTTCTGAATGAGTACAATTAATTACATAAGTGAGCCCTGTGTTTAGACATCCTTTCATTCTTGATCTGCCTAACAGCATCTCTGCTAGGGATTATCCTCCCTCCTCACTGACTAATTTGACAACAGACTTTATCTGTGTCCTTTGAGATAAAGATGAGAGACACAGAGCTGCCTGTTGCTGTCCTGAGTTTTGTAGAGTTTTTAAAAAAATGCCTTTATAACGTAAACTCCATTATGAAGGATAGAAAGGAAGCCCCCACTGCGAGTATTCTAATCAAAGGAGAACTCCCCTGATGCTGAGGACAAAAACTGTGACGAGCTCTGTTCTCTTCTAAATTACTAATTGACTTTTTCTGAAGAACACCTACTAGGAATCTTGAATTTTATGGCAAATGCTAAGTAGCAGCTGTTTTCTAATTGTGTTTCCCATTCTATACTCCTCCCAGATATCTGTTTTCAACACTAAGTTTAAGACACTTCCAGTTAAAAGCAGAGGAAATTTTGTTAATGTAAGAGGATAAGCTTGGAAAAAAACATGAAATTTATGGATGAGTTTTAGTAATTATCTCTTTAAGGTTCTTTTATATATTGGTATTTCCATGGCTTGTTCTATGACATGAGAGGCTGACATGCTATTGTGAGCATCCTGTGATAAATATCTGCTTATCAGCACACAGAGAAAAAAGTAATTAAAGCATTGCTACTGAATTTTATGTCATTAAATCACTGTTAGGATCTAAGTATAACTTAAAAAATATGATTATCAGTAATGAGTCATCATTGATGAGCATCTTAATAATTCAATAGTATTACCAGTAACAAGACTTCTGGACAGAATCAGGCCCTTTGTGGCAAATTTTCAAGTGGACAGGAGATGCTGTGCCTATCTGTTTTGTAACTTTCATTTTACTTAGCCAGTTCACCGGCTTGTGTGGGCCAATGTAGAAATGTGTAGGTATTTCTTCTATTTCTTACTCCAGAGCACACATTTTACACATATAATTGATACAAAAATATTTTGTATTATTCCAGAGTAGATGTGTGGTGTTATTCTTCCATATTAATTCTAGCTATATGTTTAAAAAACATAGAGACAGAAAAAGGCTCAAAATGCTTATGGTAGGAATGCTTAAAAACAAAAGATAGGACAGAAGAAATAGGTTACAATTTTGAAGATATTCTCTCTGAATAATTTATTTTATGCTTTAAGTAGGTGGCCTGATTTTCAGCTCTGTCAAACCAATTTAGATATCATAGTACAGGTTTAAGAATGTAATTAGGAAATTTCATTAATATTTTTGTGTAGCTCTAGAAAAACGTTTTTGGGGAAGACAAAGGTGATTGCAGGGCCAAGTACTTCTGACTGTTATGTTTGATCAGTACAGGATTTTGAACCAGATGAATCAGCTGTGATATCCTGGATCAAGTTATATCCACAAATGTGTTACACGAAAAAGCTCGGTTTAGGTTTTAAAGTGCAAAATTGAAAGATATAACAAAAGAAAAAACTTGATGCCATTATTTATGCAGAGGGAAAACCTTCACTTGTCTGAGATACCTGATTCCAATAGTGATCAGCAGAAGAGAACTTGATGGAGACAGAACCATACTGTCTTTATGGGCAGCCTGAATTCGCTGTGCCTGCAAGTCTGTTTTGCACTTGGCTCAGACTCGGTCTTGTTCTCTCAGCGGTCTCTCACGTGGTTCCGCTGCAAGGGCAGATGGGATTGAATGGCTAAGGCAGACGTGCAGGCCGGATAAATAGGCTCTAGTATGCAGGGTGCTCCCCACAGTACCTCAGCTGCTGCAGCAACCTGGACCTAAACACTGAGGAATGCTTCAGGAGGTGCTCCACACAGGCAGCTGGCCAGCTGAGCTTTGAGGCTGTTATTACACTGCCATCTAATTACAACTGGAAACTGTCTCCCTTGTACCATGTCTGATTAGAGGTTCAGAGAACACAGCGTAATAGAGTGCTGCCGGGTTAGAGGTCTGGCATCTTTAACGTTTATCCACCTTGGTGTGAATGACTATAAAAGTCACAAGGCAGTGAGGCCCCTGGCTTCACATGGGACTGTGTGCATGCAGGACCTGTCTCTGTGTGAACTTGAGTGAGGAGGCATGTTATAGTAAATTGTCTTTTCCATCGTCTATTTTTTTTGTTTTGGAATCCTGTTGTTAACTGACCCCAGTCCACCATACTATACATAAATTACTAACAGAACTTTGAAGTTCTGTCCACATTCAAAGAAGAAGTTCAAAAGTATATCCCGAAGGTATTCTGGAGAGGTGATGTGTTCTGAAAATTGTGAGAAAAAGCAGGCAAGAGAGTCCATATCCAAATGAGTCTCGTATCAAGGAAGACAATTTTAAGAGTGAATCAGAGTATCAGTCATGTCAACACATGCTAATAGACCAGTCGGCCTCCCTGCACAGTTATATACTGGCATATTTTTATTTATAGATACATATGTAACAGATATAGGAATAAAAAACTGGTTTCTGTGGGTTTTTTTGGTTTTTTTTTTTTGGTAGCGGGAACATTAATGTTTGAACTTTTTCTAGCTTGTAAGTATGTGGAACTTGCTAAATAGCTATTTTCCCCATGTAGATAATGGCTTTCATTTATGCCATCCTAACAGTGATCCACCATCAGTTTTTACATAAACAAGTCATCACACATTTTGTAACCATTTCTAAAATGTAAATTATTTACAGAGAGAATGCTTATTGCTTAGGTGGGTGACTCCAGTAGCTTATAAATACTTTAACAACAGAAATAAATAATTCATATGTATTTCTTTCTAAATGTGTTACTATGAAATCCTTTAATATTCAGAGTAAACGTATTTTAAGGTTTGTTGGCATTTCTTGAATGGATGTAGGTTTATTTATTGCAGTGTCTATTTCCATAGTTTGAAAATCTTGTGAGCCCCCAAACTAAACAAAAACATTTCACAACAGTTAAGGCAGAGTTTCAGTGATGTACTTATGCCATATCCTTAAATTTGAGCATGTTCTGACCCCACCCAACTCATTAAAGGCTCAGCACAAGCTTAGGTATTGCTGAATTCAGTAAGTGCTCAAGTGCTTTCCTGAAGAAAAGCCTAAACTCCTCATAGACTTCTACAGCCTCTAAAAATCCTCCTTGAAGGCAGGTTCCGTGCTGCAGACAGAACGTGCCACAAGTGCTGTTCAAGACTTTGTCGTCTTTGCTGGAAGCTACTTCCAACTGATGTGGCACCCTCCTGCACTCAGGAGGTTTAAAGGAGGAGGGAGTGTTTGGAGTCGCTATCGGGCTTCCCTCTTCAATGGGTATTTTTTCATGTGCAAAGCCCTGTGTTCTGACAGAGAACCATTTGATGTCAGCAGATCTGACAGAGAAAAAGTCTGCAATTTTGCACTTACTGTCTGTGCAGACCAGAGTGAACAGACTCTCCTTCTTGCACAGTTCTAGGTGTGCTGAATAAATTAGAAAGAAGATTGGGACGTGTCTTGCTTCTGTGACAGTTACCATCCTTTTCTGTGTTCTTTAATAACTCATTCCAGAGGAATCAAAGCTGAATTTGCAGTACTTAGTGGGAATTTAACTTGATTTAAGAATTAGAAATTTAGATGTTGACATTTATTGGTGAATGCTAGTTTTTGAGGCTGAACTTTACCTGTGCTTTCTTAATATCCAAGGGGATTTACCTTTCTTTTGTCTCTTGTATGCTTCTCCCAGCTTTTTCCGAATTTTCTCTTTTGTACTTAACATTCTCTTCTAACTACTCCATTACCCCTTCTGCGTCCAACACTGGCAGATGTCTTGCAAAAGTTAAATTTAAGATATAATATAAATACATGAAGTATATTTAAAACTTAATAAAAAACAGCACCCCTCCCAATCCAAAACAAAAATCCCAGTATCCTCTTCAAATAAAGCCTGCAAGCCCAACAACCCAACTCCACCTCCTTGTATTATCCCTATCCCCCATCTATTTTTTTATTTTAACTCCCCTCATTTGTTTCCTACTGTTTAAACCAGCAGAGTGCTTGGCTAAATGTGATTCTTATTCTGAAACAGAAGACAACATAGATTTGTCTTTCTTTAAAGAAGTGATTGAACTAATATTCCTCCCAAACTGATACTGGAAATACAAAATCAAAGTAGTGTAGTAATAGCTAATCTTTATCTATCACCTCTGATTTATAAACTAGCAAAATCAGCAAATGATCTATCCATGCTGACGCCTTGGGACATGTTGACAGATAATTAGGAAGTTTCTTTCCAAGAGAAAGTCACTGTGTTTTATATAGCCTGAATATGCCAGGCTGCCAGTGATTTAGTTAAAGAGATGAACCAAAGATCTGCGGATTGAGAGGGTTCGTCATTGTTACTACTTCAACAAAAAATATGATGAGATGTTAGGACAATTAAGGCAATAATATGCTCCTTCACAAATGTGGGGAGGAATCATTTGAAAAGAAAAATTGTTGAAATCATTGAAGTGAATGTAAACTTGAACTGGATTCATAAATCAAAAAGGAATTTGCCATGCAGAATTGCTGGATGGGTCTATTACGTCATACATCACTCATAAGCACTTAGTAGAATCAGGTTTTGATCATGAATATATTAATCCAACAATTCTTACATATTAACTATAGCTGATTCTTACTTCACTTACTTTACTTTTTGACTTCTTACCTAAAATTACTCAGTGTGCATCTGAGGAAAACATTGGGAGGGTTTGAAGGCACAGTAGGCTTTCGTTAAGATGAAGATGGTTTTATGGTAGTTTATTATCTATCTTTTCTTTTAGAAGCTATATGACAAAGAATGGAAGACAAATGAGAGTTAGTAGAAAAAACTCTAATATACTAATTAAAATAAAACATGTCAATTTTAAATTGTTGTCTTCCATAGATAATTTCTTTGTGAAATGTTTATTTTTTTTTAAATTTAATTCCTTTCTCATTTTACAGTACCATTAAATTATTTTAGATTTGATTTCCATCTAAATAAAATTTTAACGTCGACGCAAAATATTACAGCATCTCCAAAAAAGAAGAAAATAAAACTATAAGAATAAACTTTCTTCATAGTTAGAGTGAAAAAAAAATAAGTAGTTAGGAAAAAGCAATCTGCAGTGATTTGGTGTACTCAAGGGAAAAAGTCCTTTTATTATCGGAACTACTATTGAACATTCATACAGAATGGGTTTGCTGAATGTTAAAGTTCTCTTTGAATAAACTGACAGACTCTAGGTGCTATACTGATCTGCTTGGATATTTCAACATAGAGTGGTGGTCTGTTCATAGTTCATAGTGGTAATTTATTTACTACCTTCTTATAGTATGTATCTAAACTTCTGAAAGTTAAGTCCTGTAATATGGGGCTAATATTAATGTCCCATTAAAAATGTCATCCAGGTGGTGTAAAATAACTCTTGAGATGTGGTGGTGGTCTTGTTTCTGCTGTGAGAAACAGCATTGTGTCATTGAAATCATCCATTAGAAAGTGCTACTTTTTTTTTAGAGATATTCAGTAAGAAATCTTACTTAAGTGACAACTGAAATAACAAGCTGTTGTGTGTCTGTGGTGCAGAAAGGAATAGCTCTTCTGTTAGGAAATGTCTGCTGACTGTCATGTTTAGACCAGGAGTAGTTTTTTCTTTGATTTGTAGAGTCCAAAGTACTGTCCTAGTTTATGACACTAAATACTACATTAAAGTACAGGAGATACATGTTAGGAATTGTATAAGAAATCAAAATGTAGCTTACGCGTTTGAGAGCTTACATCAAAGGTATCTGCCTTTGTCCTGCTTTTGAAACTTGGTCAGTCTTTCAAATACTATGTATAATATTGCCATTAAACTCATGAATGAAAACTGTTATTATGGTAGATGTGGGTTGCTAGCTTTTTCTAAACCTTGAGCTTTTTGAATGGTATTTGTAATTGTGTTTTTCAGAGCTGCCTAGTTTTCACCTTGTGATACACAGAGGTACATTAGTTGGTTAAGGGTTCCTTTCAAAGATGATGGCCTTTAGAGATACTGTGAAGAAAGTTAAGAAACTTAATATTCTGTAGTCTTCCTCAGATGAACTATGAAAGGAAATATTTTCTTCTTTCCAGTATTACAGTTTGCACTAGTTATTTCTTTATTTATCCAGGTGTGACCTTGCAAACAGTAGTGCATTTCCTTTTGATTATGAAGACAGGTTGCTAAGGATATTCTTTTTGTGCATCATAGCAAATGCCAAATGCAGTAGTGTCTGAGTTTGTGACTCAGACCAGTTGTGACCATGATGTGCTTGCTCTGTTTGCTGTAGTAGCTTTTCAGAAAGTAACTGTTTATGTGTTGAATAGCTCTGGTAGATTTTTTTTTTTAAAGTCTTTGATAAGGAGGAGAGATTAAATTTGAAACTCTCTTTATGGAAGTTCTCCTGCTTCATACTTAATCTTTAACATATCTTTCATAAAATCATTCAATTGAGTGAGTCAACACTCTAGAAATATGCAGCAGAATGCATCAATTGTTGATAAAAGTGAAGTAATGGGTATTAGCAGAGCGATAACAAGTGTCAGTGTATTCCATTTATTTCTTTAGCTGCACTTGCTGGTCAGTTGGGCTTTGCACTTCTCCCCTGGACTCTTTCCCTTCTTTGGACAGTGAGCTCACCACATGCAGGGTAGTGTTTGACAAAGAGATGTCGTTTCTTGCAGGAACATGGAATTGCACGTGTAGTCCTTTGTTCCCAGAGTGTGTTTGAGTTTTGGTTAAACAGTTTGTTGTGCTTAAATTTCCGCAATGGAGTCAGAGTCAAAATGAGAAGATAGAAAGTGTGCTCGCTTTGTAACAAAAGAAATATGTAATTTAATGACATACCCAGGGAATGATTAGGTTGGAAGAGTTAAGTGCCACTGCTCCTTAGAAGCCTAGTAGCATGGTGTTCTGGAATTGTCAGCACAATGATTCGACCAAGTAGGAAGGGAAACAGTGGATTGAAGGATAACAGAATAACTTGGAAACCTGGTCTAAAGACATGGTCTGAATCTACCTATTAAAATTACTAGGGATTTATAGGGTTAGCATTTAACCAATGCGATAATTTACAGAAATTTTTAATCTTGTCTTTTTAAAGATTTGCTGTAATAGTGCATATATTTAAATTTCCCTTTTCTGGACTCACAGTGCTATATTTAGTACATTGAAAGTATTACTTTTGATGTTTTATTTGATGCATATGCAGTCCAGAATAGATCTCAGAATGCCCTTATCTTTCTGTGACATTTCAAAAGATTGTCCTTGGATTTCAGCGTCTATTGATGTGATCACTTATTTCCCTTTGACAGTGCTGTTATTACATATGTATTCCACAATTCGTGTGTGCTAAATTTGGTATTGATCTTTAAAGTATTATAAACAGCATGCATTTATTTACATGTATATACATGCATGAGGAGGTAATTCATTTACTTGCTGTCGATTTGTTTTCTTTTCGCTTCTGGCAGACTGTCAGCATTACATTTTGTTATTTATACAATAATGTGTTGAAGAAAGTTGCAAAACCAGAACATTAGTAAGCTTTTTTGCTGTCTTCATAAACCTGTTTGTAAGGTAGATGCTCTAAATGATAGCCTCTGCACCTATCTTTATACAAGGAAATAGGCAATAAAGTGTTTCTCTAAAAGTACAAAGCATAGGATTTACCTCAATATTTTTGACACCACCATAAAGCCTTTACTCTAGATCGGAATTCAAAATGATGTGGTATCAATCTACTAAGTTTAGTCAGTGAAGAGCCCCAGTGGTGCTATTCAAATTTTAAAAATTACGTGTTTGCTGTTGTACTGATGTGTGTGGCTCCTCTTCCCTACCGGGAGTATCCAACAAAACCCAAGAAAAATTCCTCTAAATTTAAAGCCAAACTGCTCAAATAAGCCCTCTGTATATGCCAACTTCTGAGTGGTTTGAGTTACGGATGCTACTCAACTACAGAGACAATCAAAGTTCAGTGTGTATTTGAGCTATCTTATACACCATATGTGTGTGTATTTACTGTTGGATATTGTTGTGGATATGAATTTATGAATCTTTGATTTATGAGTAATTTATTATTTATTAAGGTAAGATTGCAAAATTTCTAGTAACAATTATCAATTGATTAACAAAATGATTATTCAATACATGTGTGTTATAATCACATTTATCATTGACTTAATCAGATTTGAAAATAATGAGATTCACTCCTTTTCATTACACTATGTGATAAATATATTTGGAAACACAGAGATATAGAGATATGTATGCATACAAAAGTATAACAATATTTAAGCATAAGAAGAGTATGGGTCAGGACACAAAGACTAGTCTGAAAATTTCACTCTTGAGATTTGGTAAGAATACTCACACGTAATGCACCAGAATTCCTGACAGACAATGATCGGCACTTAAGGAATCTTGAAGATTTCTTGAGGTGGGTGAGAATACTCGCATTCAATGCACCCGCATTCCTGCCAGATAATGATGGGCGCTCAAGGAGGTAATTTCACCTAAGGCCTTGCCATTTGCTGTATTAGCAAATGAGATCATGCATTACACATGAGAGACATCCCAACTTGGGGGGATTACTAGTCTCAGCCTGCTGTGGTCCAGGTGAGCTCAAAGGGCCTACTAAGTAATTGCATACTTACAGGGTTTCGAGAGAATTGACTTTCATCAGATATTTGAATATTGATTTTGATTTTTTAATATTCACTGTGGCTGTACTTGGAAGATGTCATACTAGTGGAACTTACCACTGGTTGCTTCATCACATCACTTGGGTCATGACCCAGGGATCAGGTATCCAGGCGGGGTGGCCGATGGTCAGTCTCATTCTCAGGCCTCTTCCCAGGCACTCAGAACCGTAAAAACATTGAGGAAGTGACCAAGTGCCCTGGATTGCTGCCTTGTAACAATGACTATTCTTTCCCCACTTTGCCTCGTTGACGTGACTGGTTATTAGCCCCTTCTTCAGACGATTAGGGAGTTTCTTTCACAGTTACAGTAGTTTCAGGCAGGACAAGAGGCTGCCTTGGCAGCCTGGATGACTGCCTCCATACAATGGGAATTCTTCTCCCTATGAAGGTTCTGTTCCACTGGATCAAATAATAGCCCAAATAAGGTGCTTTTCCAGGTGCATCGAGAAGGTTTTGCAAATAAGCACAGAGTGGTCTGCATAGCTAGCAGGGTGGGGAGGAATCCTGCCACCAAAAACATGCATTTAGATGGTTTGCTCATTCATGAGCCAAATTCTGCACGAGCAAAATCTGCCCTATTCCTCCGGGCAGCCCATCTGGTATCAGGAGGGGTAGACTTGCATGCTGTGTAGAGCGATTGTGTTTACAGCTTGTCACTTTATATTACAGCATGCCGTAAAAGCATGCAAGAAGGTCCATTTTAAATAATATTCTGGTATCAGGTGTATCAGATGACCTATGACCTGTTTTCTTCTGGTTTTCCCCTATTATTTTATACACATATCCCAGCGAAAATGAGTTTTGAATGAAACTCAAAAACTTGTAATATGTTTTGCATAATTTTCAGTGGGTGTTGAAAGAAATGGCAATCTGATTCATAAACACAACATGTGTGGGTTAGTTTTCATACAGAGTTGCATATAATGTCCACAACGAACTACTGTATATAGCTATTAAAATGTAATAAATTACTCATAAAATTAGGGTCTGATTTCAGCAGCTCAGTTAAAACATGGGAGGGTATATTGTGTAATGGCTGTGAGTCCTCTTGCTATGATTGTCTACATTCCTTTTAAGTTTGCCAGGTCTGTTCTGAACATCTGCTTTGTATCCAGTAAAAACTGAGTTTTACTAAATGTAGTTTCCATTTTAATATAGATTTCCAAGCATTTCATAGATTCATAGAACCATAGAATCTTCTGGTTGGAAAAGGCCTTGGAGATCATCAAGTCCAACCACACTCTTCATCTGCTAAACCATGCCCTTCAAAAACTCGTCTCCCCATTTTTTAAACACCTCCAGGGATGGTGAGTCAGCCACCTCCTTGGGCAGCTGTTCCAATGCCTGACCACCCTTTCAGTAAAGAAATTCTTCATAATATCCAGTCTGAACCTCCCCTGATGCAATTTATGGCCATTTCCCCTTGTTCTGTCACCTGTCGCTTGAGAGAAGAGATCAACACTCGCTCTCCCACAGCCCTCCCAGCAGCCGTAGACAGCGATGAGGTCTACTTTTCTCCAAACTAAACAACCCCAATTCCCTCAGCTGTTCCTCCTAGGACTTGTCCTCCAGCCCTTTCACCAGCCTCGTCGCCCTTCTCTGGACACGCTCCAACACCTCAATGTCCTTGTACTCAGGGGCCCAGAACTGCACACAGTACTCGAGGTGTGGCCTCACCAGTGCCAAGTACAGGGGCAGAATCACTTCCCTTGACCTGCTGGCCACACTGTTTTTGATAGAGGCCAAGATGCCATTGGCCTTCTTAGCCACCTGGGCACACTGCTGGCTCATATTCATTTCATTTCTCAAAGGGAACATTGCTTCCCTTTATGCCCATTTTGCAAAGGTATTTCCATTAGGAAAAGAAGTATCTCTCTGAAGTTCTGGTTTTAAACTCTGGAAATAGCACATTGGCTTCTGAATTATGTATGCCCTTCGAAATCGTTATTCCAATGTCCAATATTTGTATTTACTTGAATTAATAATTTCAAGCCAGAAGGTAAATAAAACAGCTAGAACTTTGAGTTAGTGTAGGAAGATAGATGTTTTAAGAAATGTGGTATAAATTTGGAAGATGAGATGTAATCATGTGACATTTAGCAGTGATTATTTAATTTTAAATCCCTTACAGTGCAATTTGTGACAATTATATTAAATTATATCACATTTGCAATTAATAATAAAGTATTGGGGAAGCTTGAATTGCAACCTTTTTTTGCCCCTCTACCTTCCTTACACCTGGGACACACAGGACAGCACTCTTCACATTTTTGGAATATTTGTGCACTAATCAGGGGTGTAGAAAAGCACAGAGTAATCATTATCCCAGAGTGCAAAGTTTCCAGACAGTGTTGAGTTTACCCCCCCTTCCTGTCTGTGTCCACTGTTGCCTTTGGATACACTTCAGTGCAGAGATGCCTGCCCATCGCAGGTCACTTGCATCTTCTGTGCAGCCTCCTTTGAAATCCCTTCGTGAATTTCCTCGGGAGAAAAGTGGCAGTATGTATGCTACATCTTACAGTTTTCGTGCTTTGGGCATGCCCTGGATCCCTGCAGACTTTAGCTGAGCTTCAGGGAGCCTGAGAAAACAAAAGCAGACCCTGAGGGCGAATGTGAAGTGCTCAGTAGCAGTTGTGTGCTCTGAACAGCTCATCAATCAGATTTAGCCTCCTCAGCAGGTGCTTCTTCGAGCTTAGTTGCTTTATACATCTACACCTCTGTCAATTAGCCGTATATTATGCAGATTTCACCTCAGTTTACTTGGAAAATAAAATCAAATAACATATTTCTTGGTACTAATAAGTAATGACTTGAGATATTGCTTCTCTGTTCATGAGTAATGACTTAAATAGTTGCAGTACATTTGCTAAGCTGTAGCTGGCATTTGCTTTGAATGTTTGTTTTGTTTTTCTCTTCCCTCTCTTCTCCTTTAGCTGTGAAAAGTTTGAGGCTGACAAGCAAGGTATTACCAGTGCTTAGGTATGCACCAGGTTTCAGAATTACAAATAACGCATCTTAAAAGCATGTAGGCGGGCAAAGTACCTTGTGCTTCCAGGATGAAAACCCTGTCCCTGGCGGCCTGTCCCATCTGACACACCCAGAGAACATCTGGTAACTGCTGCTCTGGAACCATAAAGGTTGCTTTCTTTACCTCCTGTCATTAGTGGTCCATCTGTCATTCTGTTTGAGATGAAAGCTGCTCTCCTGATCATTTCCTTTCTCCTTTAGGATGTGGACCAAGAAGAGAGCAGGTGGGTGAAAAGCCCATGACAGCTTCTCCCCACCCAACCTTTGAGGGGGAGATGTGAAAACTGAGACCAAGAAGATAAAATCCTTATGGGAGCTAATGGGAAGGAGCAAATGTGGGGGCTGTACTGATATGGGAGCTGTGCAGTGCAGGAAACTGCTTAATTAAGTTTAATAGCAGGACTTCTACTGTTTTAAATCCCACTAAGTGCTCAGTTGTAGCTTGAACCACTATAGATTTGAGGAACGTAATCAGGAAATAATGCTTATCAGGACAAATCCAAAGATTTGATGGGGAATGATGGAACCATAACTTAAGGCTTTTTTCTTGGATGCTAATTGAGAATGCGTGTATTTATATGACTTAAGTGATTTACCTTTGATTTATTTTTATTATCTGTGTTTTTTCTTCTGTGGCATATTTGAAGAAGACAATTTTGATTCCTTTTGCATTTAAAATAATTTATATTTTAAGGGTGGATTCCAACTGTAAGTTCTGTCAAGCAGATCTTAGGTAAAAACTTTTTCTCTCCTAACAGGTGAAAGTCTATACAATGAATATGATATTATGTTGTAAACAGACTTCTGACCTCCACACTTTACATCTTCATATTAATCTGAACATTTCTATAAGACCCAGTTTTGATCTGTATCCGAATACTTTCTGTAGGTAATCTACTGTAATACTGCAGTGCACATGTTAGAATCTCAGCCTGATGTGTTGGCCAGAGATGCTCTCTCGACGACAGGTCTTATGGACCATATAGGCATCTTATGGAAGATAGAAAGTATGAGGAAATTAGTCTATTGCACTGTTAATAGCATAGCTAAAGAACAACTAATAAGGACAGCTGTGGGAGAAGAAAATCTATTTTAAAAAAAAGTGAAGGATGTGTGAAACATTGGAGTTGATCTGACTTCCTCCATGAGTAAGAAAAAAAAAAAGGGTAGGGAAAAAACGGTGAGGGCTGTGACGATATGCAGTGGTATTTAACTATGTTATCATGAAATAGTGTTGGCAATTCCAGGCATATGTGTTTGGGCAACTTTTATAGCTTTTCTAAAAATAGAATAGGATTAATCAGTTCTGTTGCTTTGATGATGTATTTTCTTTTACTAGCAATCCACTTGTGTGACCTCATCTGTTTTTTTTTTCAGTGTGTAACATTTTGAGAACAAGAGGTGCATGCAAAGTTTATTTGTCAGGAGATCTGTAAATTATTGTCTGAAGTTCAAAATAAGTTTTCATGTCACATATACAACTATTTTTATAGAGTCATTAAGACTTTAAAACTGAAAAAATAGCAAATCAATTAATTAAGAATCAGAAGACACTTCATTTAAATTAATTTGTAAATGCTGCAAGAAATGGAGAGCGGCTAAATTTCTGTAAGTTTCTACATGGCCTATGGTCTTTGTTTAGTCAAAATTTCTCTGAAATTACTCAGAATTCTAATGAATGGGGATTATGGAGAGAAATTCTGGCAATTTTGACCTTAATAGAAGGGATATATTTGTTAGAGCAGCAGCAAAATTTAATCACAAGGATATGTAGTAAACCTGATTTCTCAAATTTTACATAAACTGAGGTATATTTTAGATGCCTGTTTTAGGGGGTGTGGACAAGGGATAAACGTGACAAAACTGTTACCTCTCCTGAACAGTACCAGTTCTGACTATACATGTGCGGCTTGTCAAAGCATTTTAAGTTTTGGGTTGGTCCTTCATCTTTCTATTGAGCACTCCCACTTATGATGATTTGAAGGTTAAGTAGAGAATGTAATGAACTATAGATTTATACTTCCTGAATGATGTTTACTGCCCATCCTTCCACCAGAAATAAACTTCCTGCTGCTTGGGGTTTCAGCTAGACTTGGCATTACTTGGTAAGGGCTGCGATGACAATGGATATAGATTTCTGTGAATCCAACAATCCCTTTCATGAAGATGTGGTGACTGTGTAGTATGGGGACAAAATCATTTCACTGCAACAGATTAGATACAAGGGTAATAAGGATTGGCAAAATCTGCTTTCTTTGGAAGGCAATGATGACCATCTGAATAAAATGAAGCTTCAATGTAAAGCAGAGGCCATGATCTCTCTGGCCATTCACTGAAAGGGACACTTGATATTCGTATAACTAAAAAAAATTAAACAAAAACACCAAACTTCTTACATTTTGAAGATTTAAAGGATTAGTGACACTTGGAGGTGAATATGATATACCCTTTGCAGTTGTAATCATTCCCTGTTGACAGTTTCTCTGTGCTAGTAACTGATAAGAAATCATAAAACAGTCACTGACTCCCAAGCGAAAAATATCCATGTGTTCACTTGTGTTAAATCAGTACAGCTTCACTGATGCTGATAAGCATATTTTATCACCTAAAGGACTGTCCTGGGAATGTAATCACTTTTCAGTAACAGTTAAATAATTTAGAGACCCAGAATTTTCCGTGATAGTTCAACTAGTCAGAATATTCCTGCTCATCCCATATAGCAATTTGGATCTTTGATTTGGCTGATATTGAACCAAAAAAAAAGAAAAAAAAATGAAAAAGGCAATTAGTCCCTGCCAGAAGGCAAATTTCAGTGAGGTTTCCTCAAGTTGACTGCTCGAGCTGACTGTTCCTCACCACACGTTCAGTCACAGAATCTGTCCTTATCCAGACACTGTCTCTCACTAAAAGATGCTCTTACACCTTGCCATCTGTCATGTGGTGCCTGTTCCCATAGTAAAAATACCTCCCATAGTTTAGTCAGATTTGGCAGTTATTTCCATTGAGATTGGTAATGGAGTAAGCTTCAGTAATGTTCCTTTTTCCTCTCCTTACTGGGAGTGATGTCATCTCACTTTCATATGTTATCCTAAGAGAGTTTGGTGGGACTTCTGAAAGATGAAGATTGATGCACAGAAAAGGTTGTGCTTGAAGCTTGTCATTAGGTAACTGTAGGCTTTGCTTTAAACTTGCTATATTCTATCAGACTTCTGGTAGAGTCTCTTCAGTAGAAAACCACAAGCATTAATTGGATGCTTGTACAAGTTCTCAGAAATATGTAGCAATGATGATGTAGGAAGAGTGAGTGAGAGGGGAAGAAATAAAGAGCTGTCCGCACAGATAGTAAATATCAGGAATGTACTGTATGTGGACCAATACAACTTCACAAGGAACGAGGAAATTACAATATTATCATATGCATACTTCACTCCAATCTATCAGCTTTGACACGTAATTACTAAGCCCATAGCTCTTATTTTTCTTTTCCCAATCAAATATAAATTTACAAATAATAATCCTGTATTTTCTCCAGTAGAATAGCAAAAGGAGATATGTTAATACAAATTAGCATCTTCATTGACTTCTGAAATATTTTTGACATGTTCCTTTATCACTGTGATGCTAATTTTATGTTCAGTCTTCATCTCATTTCCTACATCATCAAACTGTTTGCATTTGAGAGCTAAAATAGCTAAGTCTCTCAGCAAGCATCAGTGACAAATGGATGATCTCCAGTTCCACATGCACCAGCTTAGGTGTGCCAGAGATGAAAGTGCATCTGTGCATAATCTGGATCTTCATAACCCCAATCACTCCACTAGCAATATCTACTTATGTCTTCACCACTATCAGCCAAACGGTTCAGGTGCCTTGGCCTTTTTGATAGTTGAGGATTCTTTGCTGTAAAAATGTCCAGAATAGCCAAAGTAAATGGTGTGCTCTCAGATGTTGATTCTTTGACTCTGTGACAGCAAAATAAGAAGCATTCCAATACAACAGGTGACTGTTTAGCTACCACAATCCTAAGTAGGACTAAGTAAAAACATGTGCAATCAAAGAAGGCCTGATAAAGTAGGGAAATGTGCTTTATATGTATTGTAATTATAGCACATCCATAGTACAGTGGGTACTGAACGTATCCAGAATGTCACGCATGCATGACTTTAAATGTGTTGTAATAATTTATGCTAGATGAGGATCTGACTTGTGTGATATAAAGAATAAACCCATTTGAAAATATGGGTGCAAGCCTTGCTGGATGAAGCCTTTATTAATGAACTGAGAAATATCTGCTAACCTAAAGCAAATATGTGAAGCCGTAGGCTTTCCACAATAGTATTGGGACTGTGTATTTTCAGAAGCCTTTCTGAAGACATTTATAGACTCTACATGTGTGTCTATACTTGCCATACAGGTGGCAAGTTGACTTTAGTATGCCGTTGATTTTAGCAAATACTAGTTAAGCCATCAGGAAATCCATTTTCTAAGATGGGACCTTCTGTCAGAATTATTTTATATGAAGTTACTGTTGTTCCGTGTGAGTTGTGTTAAATGTTTAGAAACAGGAAGTGTGTAGGAGTTTCACACAAAAGCTCTAGCCACCAGGAATAGTATTTTCCAACTATGTTCTATGTTTTCTCATGTGTATCTAGGAATATACATCTAAGTCTCTTTCTAAAGACGCTTATCTGTGTTCTGTTAGCTCCGTGCCTGGCATAGGAGCACAGCCAGCTTTCTTTGAATTACCATTTTCAAGTGTGGATGTCCTAGAACACGGGAGAGAGTGCTGCGAAGTGTCTTTTTCTGTGAAAAATCAGCAGAGGTTCAGATCTTCTAATTAAAAACTTTGTACTTACTTCCTTTGACTTGTACAGATTATCACAAAACCCTGAAATTTCTATCAGGATTTGCTATCATAAATGTAACAGAAAGCGAATTACAGCTTGTAGATCTGGTACTTCAGCTGTGGTATTTTGATGTAATCCTGTAGATACTCTATGAAATCTTGCTGGTTTACAGTAACTGATAGTTTTGTTGTGGTAGTCACTGCAATTTGTAGTTACATGATTATGTCATTTTATAGCCTTGTCAAGAATGCATTTCTAGTAACGTCACAAATTGTTCTTAGAAACCTGCCACACTCTCAGTGCATCTAAAAGAGTATTTAGAAATATTCATGTTCATCATTTTGTATTAATTCAGGCATGCAATGCTTGACTTGTTTGTGTGATTAACTCTTGTTAAGGCTTTGTACTGGCACAGAATCAAGTGCTTAGTGTGCTTCTTTTGACTGAACAAGGGTTCTCCTAGTAGAAGGCAATGTGAATAAATAGCAGACACAAAATTAATGTATCAGCGTAATATGCAGTTTTTAACAAATGTAAAAAAGCTACAGAGAATTGAAGCATGAGGGTTTTTTTTACAGCAGAAGCAGTATCTCTGTGCCTTTTCTAATGGTATATAGGTTACTGTCCTTTTGTGGAAATCCTCTTGTTAATATTTATTGTGATCTGTATTCCACTGCCATTGCTGCAAGATGACCTTTTCTCTATTTGAAATCACAGTCCAGTATTGCCCCACGTCAGGGATTCCTTAACTAGATAAAGGAGAGACCATCTTCATCCAGGAGACTCCTATACCCGCGGGCAGTCACCCTAGGCAGTCTCTGTGAGAGGCTGTAGGTTGTTGCGAAAGACTGTGCAACGGTAACACTTGAATTCCAGATTTTTTTGGATGACGACAACTTTCTGGTAGTTGTACACAAAGCTGCTTCATGTCCATAAAGATCCTAAAGTAGGTCCAGACCTGTAATGAACAAAAATGATGTGCCGTAATCTTTTTTTCTGTGTTTCTGTACCTTTTGGTTGGCATCTCTCTGTGATCTTTGTGATCAGTTACTTCTGGGAAAAAAAAAAATTCTTTCTGCTTCGGAACCTTAGATTACATCAGCAACTTTGTCAGATCTTTCTGTAGTACTCCTTCTGGGTCTTTGGTTAGTTTGTAAGTCAGAGCCTGCTTAGGAGTACATTTGTTTAACCCAAGAGAGATTGGGTTTGCTTTCAGAAATTGATAAAAAGTTACACTGAATTCTGTTCATGTTTTTACTGTGGCAGCCTCTGAAAATCATTGCTCTTTTCACAGTATCACAGTATCACAGTATCACAGTATCACAGTATCACAAGGTTGGAAAGGACCTCTGAGATCATCAAGTCCAACCTATAACCCTACACTAACACCAACACTAACACCAACCATCATCTAAACCATGGCACTCAGTGCCTCATCCAGTCTCCCCTTAAACACCTCCAGGGTCGGTGACTCCACCACCTCCCTGGGCAGCCCATTCCAATGTCCGATCACCCTTTCAGTGAAGAACTTTTTCCTCATATCAAGCCTAAACTTTCCCTGACGAAGCTTAAGTCCATGCCCTCTAGTTCTGCCACTGGTCACCTGAGAGAAGAGACCAATCCCTGCCCGACTACAAACTCCTTTTAGGTAGCTATAGAGAGCAATGAAGTCTCCCCTGAGCCTCCTCTTCTCTAGACTAAACAGCCCCAACTCCCTCAGTCGCTCCTCATAGGGCTTGTGCTCCAGCCCCTTCACCATCTTCGTTGCCCTCCTCTGAACACATTCCAATATCCTAACATCTTTCCCAAACTGGGGGGCCCAGAACTGTACACAGTATTCAAGGTGAGGCCTGACCAGTGCCGAGTACAGGGGGACGATAACTTCTCTGGTCCTGCTCACCACACTATTCCTGATGCAGGCCAGGATGCCATTGGCCTTCTTGGCCACCTGGGCACACTGCTGGCTCATGTTGAGCTTCCTGTCCACCAGCACTCCCAGGTCCTTTTCTGCCTGACTACTCTCCAGCCACTCTGTCCCCAGTCTGTAGCTCTGCATGGGATTGTTGTGTCCAAAATGAAGTACCCGACATTTGGACTTATTAAACATCATCCTATTAGAATCAGCCCAGCTCTCCAATCTGTCCAGGTCCCTCTGTAGGGCCATCCTACCCTCTAGCAGATCAGCTCTTCCTCCCAGCTTGGTATCATCTGCAAACTTGCTGATGATGGACTCAATCCCCTCATCCAGATCATCAATAAAGATATTAAACAGGACGGGACCCAACACCGATCACTGGGAGACACTACCAGCTGCCAACTGGATGAAACACCATTCACCACCACTCTTTGGGCTCGGCCATCCAGCCAATTCCTAACCCAGCACAGAGTGCTCCCATCTAGGCCATGGGCTGCCAGCTTCCCTAGGAGTCTGCTGTGGGAGACAGTGTCAAAGGCCTTGCTGAAGTCCAGGTATTCCACATCCACAGCCTTCCTCTCATCCACCAGGCGAGTCACATGGTTGTAAAAGGAGATCAGGTTGGTCAGGCAGGACCTACCCCTCCTAAATCCATGCTGGCTGGGCCTGATTTCTTGACCGTTCTGCAGGTGGCGCATGATTTCACCCAGGATTATCTGCTCCATGATTTTACCTGGGACCGAGGTCAGGCTGACAGGTCTGTAATTACCTGGATCATCCTTACGGCCCTTCTTATGGATGGGCGTCACTTTGGCCAACTTCCAGTCTTCCGGGACCTCTCCAGTGAGCCAGGACTGCTGAAAGATGATGGAGAGCGGCTTAGCAAGCTCATCCGCCAGCTCTCTCAGCACCCTAGGATACATCCCATCTGGCCCCATAGACTTATGAGGGTCCAAGTGGCTCAGCAGGTCTCTAACTTCCTTTTCTTTCCTTTAGAATCTTATATTTTCTTTGGCTTATTCAAGTTAGTAGTTACACGATATTTGTTGTTTTTCACTGTTGCAAACTACTAAGAATAATTTTACAGTTTAAGAACTATTTGTTTAGTTTTTCTTTACCTGGATGATATTGTTCTTTAATTTGTCTTGTTATGTCCTGGAAAAGAATATAAAGAAGTGCTGTGAGGTATTTTAGTGATGTGACAGTTTAGGCCTTATGTCTCATTATCTGAAAGACTGCATCTCTGACAGTACAGACATATGTCATCCTTCCAAGGCCCAATGTAGAACATAATGTGTGAAAGAGACTCAAAATGAGTCTTGCTTAAGATGCTATGAATTTTATTTCTTTAGGGTCAACGACTGTATTTTATAATTCCAGTTCTGGGGTTAATAAATAATTTTAAGCCACTGAAGTGGCGGGACAGTACATCTGTGTGGAAAGTGAATCATTTAGGGAATAAAAATGAGCAAGATCACTCCAAGTTAAGTACATGAGTCTGCAACCTTAGTTACTGGTTTGATAGTCAGACAGCAGAGTGCAAGAACTTCTTTAGTACTAGTCCTATGGCCAGAGATGCTAAAAAGTGTGATGTCATGATTTGAAACTGTTTGGATCTTGCTCTGAATCATATACAGTAAAAACCCTGGCATCCTGCTTTGGAATTCTGGGCTGTCTGTAGTGTGTTCTGTAGTCAGAGACCTAGAACATGAAGAATCTAGTGGCAGCTCTGTGGCATGCTGAGGACATGAGGACCTTTGCAGTCAGCTGACCCAGAGATCCTGCTGGCTGTGGGATCCCCCAGGTCCAGCCTAGATGGGTGAGGAAGGTCCGCACACACCAGGCAATTATGTTAGTGCTTGAAAACGGACCAGTAAAATCGATACTCGGTTGTTAGGGCTTATAGTTATTTGATTGAGTAGATGCAGATACTGGAAGCTTGGAGGGGTGGTTGTTTTTTTTTGGTGGTGGCAGGGCTTTTAAAATGTGTATTAATTAGATTTGATTCAAATTTGGTGGTAAAGTTTAAATTTAAACTTGTGTTTTTAAATAGCTCTTTCGAGTGTCACTTTTTACAATGACCTGAGTTCTAATTGATGGGAGCACTGCTATGTCTTACAATATTTGGGGAGATCACAAAGGGACAGTGGCTGCAGATTATTGATTTCTGGGCCTAAAACATACTCAGTAACTATTATCTGTAGTTAACAGATCCAGAGAAGTCGTGCTGATTAATTTCCTTATCTGAAAACCATTCCTTTTCATACTGTAAATGATATCTAATGCTCCGTGAAGGAGTCTGTAGTTTATAGATTTTATAAGTGAATGAGAAAATGAATGCATTATTTTCTTGCCTTTTTGTGGTGCTGTTAAGTTATTCAAGGAATGTTCCGTTTCAACACAATTTAGGCTTTTACCAGCATTTTAACATTTCACTGTAGAAGAAAAAACCAAGCCTTTTGAATAAAAAGCTTAAGCCTTAGTCCATTCAGAGTCAGTAACTGTTATTTGATCTTAAAGGATGGCACTCATAAACTAGAGAAAGGCAAAGGCTAAAATATTCTTTATGGTGTAAATGTTACAGTGCATCTCATTTGTTGAAGGAACCATCATTATGCAGAGCCATTATAATGGATATTCATAGCATTGTATCAGGCAGTATCTCTGAATTTTATATCAACTCTATAAGCCTGAATAAAGTACCTGTATCTTTTCATAATATTCCACTTTTTCTCTTATTTAAATCAACTCCCTATGGAAGACTGTGTTGCTGCATAAATGTATACAGCTGCAGCAAAGGAATTCATGAAGCCCATAAGCATTCACATGAGACTCTGTAAGGTTTTGTTGGATTATCATTAAAGTACACATGTTGCTTTCTTAATATTTTTGTAGCATGTTCAGTACCATCTTCTGTTAATAGTTTTGCCTTATAATTAAGCAATGTTCTAGTGCCGTGGGTACTTCTTAACTCCTTATTAGGAAAGCAGAAATTAGTGTTTACTGCTTATTCAGAAGTGTTTTCCCAGTTTGCTTTTGCACTGATTGATTAGTACAGTTACAAAACTGACCAAACAGAGCAAATACAGATTCCCTGTAGGTTTAGGAATACACAATTTTGTGATGCTGATTATCATCCAGAAAAGCCGAATTAATAACTGTAAATAAGTGAAATTCTGATATTAACATTTTTCTGAAAGCCGTATTCTCATTTAGAGGCCTGTGGAGTTGTGTCAAAGGCAGACAAATGAAGTAGGGAATATGTGCTCTTTAAAGCATTTCCTTTACTGAAACAACCTTGGAACACTCTAAAACCTCCAGAAACCATGACAATAATTCAAAAGGTTAAGATAATGGCGCACAAGAGCAGGAAATCTAAATATTTGCTGAGTATTGTGTACGAACAACCTTATTTTATTCAGTAGTCAAAGGAAGAATTTGTGAATCTTCAAATGAAACATCAGTGTTCTCCTAAATGGCGTGCTTCATAAACAGGCCTTTACTCTCATCTCATAGAAATGCTTGTGTTTTGGAGTAGTTAATTCAAGTACTGAATGTTAAACTGGAAAAAAAAAAAGGAATTGTTTTATCATTATGTATCTAAACTATCAGGTTTTCTATTACCTGTTTGATGATGTTGGTTTTCTGTCACTATATAAATTATAAACGTAAAGAGAAAGAGCTCTTTTGCTTTTGCTACAGGCAATGTTCTGTATTGCAATCCTGCTGTCTAAACCCTGATGCAAATTGCAGGCTAGATGTATTACGACCTCTCTCTCTCACCTCATGGGAGGTGTTGAAGGCAGAAGGAGAAACAAACTGTTTCTCTCCTGCAGCTAGCATGGGAGTGGTCTTCAAAGCTCTCAAGGCTTTCTTGCTTAGTAGGCTGAAAACAGCTAAAATCCTCCCACAGCCCGGGGGCATTTGGTCGTGCGCTGTACGGCAGCGTGGATACACACCTCTGCACACACCCAGGCACGGGCACCCTCGAAGTTGGGCATAGACAGGGAAGGAAAATGGGGGATCTGCTGCAGTAGGAGGAGGTAACGTCAGCTGTCATCCAGAACAAGGAGCTCTCAGCAGCACAGGGCTGCGTGAGAGCTGGTTAATGAAATGTGACAGGTAAGGGAAGAATGAAATCACAGCAGCTCAGTAGGCAGACCATTTAAAATGGTAATACAGTCAGTCCTCATCTCAGTGCTGACACTGCCTGTGCCACTCATTCTATGCAGATTGTCAGGTAGATATAAAAACAAGCACAGCAGGCAAATAAATACAGGAATCTGAGCAAATATTCTCTCTCTTGCAGGAATCATAGTAAAGTGCGTCTGACCCGAGTTCACTGATGAGCACGTTTTTTATTCTGTAACTACAATCTGTTGGTTATTTCTTATCATGCACTGCATTTCAGATTATATAAGTCTCTAGTAAGCTCCCCAAGTTGTATCACTGTTCAAGAATATAATTCTAACTCATTGTGTTACACCAGGTGGTTCTCTGAATGATTTCTCTGAAGCAAATTCAGGTATAAACCTTTGTGGTTTAATGATGAAAATGTATTGGCTTGGATTTAATAATCAACTGTTAATAGATCAGATTGCTTAAATTGCTGCTTTCGTATCTAGAATTAGATGAAAGAACAATCACAAATTTATTTTTTTTTTTTACGTTTCACATGTATGTGCTCAAAAATAGGTGAAGTCTCTTAGGTCTTCAGTGGTGCCTGATAGGCTGACCACAATCTGTTGTACAGACACTATTTTGTCAGAAGTAAAGCCTGGTAAATTTCTCTGTTGTAGACATAAAAATTACATCCATGATAGTTAGAAAGACAACATTGTTTTCTAAGTCTGCAGTCATACACATGAGTGTCAGTATCCTACATCTCTGTGACAGGGCAAATCACTCTGTTTACCTTCATCTTCACAGAGAGCTTTACTGACATCTGCAAGCTTTGGATCAGGCTCATTGCTATTCTAGTTCTTATTTAGAAATTGGGGATACTAGTAGTTGTCTACAAAATTAAGTTATGTTAAAGAAAAATTAGTTCTTGTTAATAATTACCTTTGAGATTATTGCACTGAACAATTCAATGCCACATTTTAAAACATTCTTGTTGGCTCTCATTTCCTCTGCTTGTACAACTCCTCTTTTGCATGTGGACCTGTCCATGTTTACTTTAGCTTTCTTTACTCACATTTTTGGAGTTTTTTCAAACATTCAGGGTATACGATTTTAACATCTCCTTTGTATTTCTGGCCAGTTCCATATTGCTGGTGTTGAAATGGAAGCCTGTGATAGTTTCACTTGGCAGGTGGCGTCAGAGACACTGATCAGAAATGGGGAAGAAGGCAGAGATTTTAGATGTTTTGACTCTCTGGGTAATTAGAGTTTTTATCTGAGTTTTATCCCAGTCAGCTGTGCAGTGAAGACATGGTGGCTGTGTCATCAAAAAGTAGTCCTAATGTGGTACAGATTTTGTTTTGAGAGTTCAGGTTTCTAACTTTCCCAGGACTTCCAGTTGTTTTATGAGTTGAGATACACACTGTGTATTTGTAGACAGTTTAGCAATAGTCTGCATGTTGTATACATAGTGCAGGTTTTTTTCTGCAATGAATATTACTAAATCCTTTCCACTGATCACTTTTAAAGTTTTTGCAACCACCCTATTCCAAACTTACACTGTTCAGCAAAAGAGAACTATAATGCTACTGCATGACCTCTCAGCTTTGGAACTCTAGACATAGCTTTTTGATGTACTGTTTGTTTATCTACTGTTAATTTTCTTTTCGTTAGAGACCTTTGAACTTATTGGGTTTGAAAAGAAAAACCCAAGTAAAAAACTTCTGAATTCAGCAGTGCGTTGCAGTAATGTTTTTAAGGTGAACTCATGGGTAACTTTCACTTCTTGAAGCAAAGTCTCCTGTACAGATGTTGTACTTATTCCCTAGAGTTATCGTAGAGTTATCCAGATCAGGACATTATGTAGAGGGAGGCTGGATAATAGGGCAAGGCTCATCTTGGGCTTATAGGTGCAGTTCTAAATTATGTTAGAAATAACTTTTCATTCCTTCTGCCTGTGTCTTTCATCACTCACCCCACTCATATTCAGCTCTGCGCTTCTTTCCTCCCACCCTCTGTATCTACTCGTTGTATGTCTCCCAAACAAGCCAGAGCCCTTGTGTCCTTTCTTCCCGTTGTCCTCTGTTCCTCAACTGCATATTCTGCTTCTCACTCCCACTTAGAAAACTCTGCCTTTCAAGGAGGAAAATGTAGTTTGGGCTTAATGACTGATGAACTATTTTTCTACTAGTTGCTCATTCTCTTCTATCCTCACCCAGAAGACAGCAGGTAGGATGGTAGCTTTGCTCTTGAAGTAATTCTTTGTTTTCACAGGGGCCTGGTTTGTTTTTTTTTACTGCATGCATTTCTGAAAACACGTGTTGCCAGAGGCAAGGCTCTAGAAAATGTCTTCATTTTGAATGTCTTCTTGGCAGGATTAGAGTAATTTCTTGGCGGTTGTAGGAGTTCACTCCTTCACCTCAGGCTGGCTAAAGTAAGTCATGCACAGGTAGACTTTATTCCTGCAGTTAAGATGTGCCATTGTGTTTCAGGAACATAGCTGTCAGCTGTAGTTCTCACGCTTTAGCCAAACGTATCAAAAAATTCCTTTTCCCTGCCCACTTTTTTCAAAGGAGCGGGAAATGTAATCAGTGCTAGGAAGTCTAGACCCTTGAAGCCCATCATCAACTGGAATGGTGTCAAGGGTCAAAAAGTTATGAAGACTCAAGAAAGTTCCCATTGCCAGTCTGACTATTGACTTCAATATGGATTGAATGAGTTCCTTAGAAAATAAAGCAGCTTTGAAGCTGATGAATAAGTTCTATCGCAAGCAGAAAATATTACTGTGATATTTTGAAGTGTTTTCTCTCTGCCCTCAGTTGTAATTAACCTGTGTGAGGCTGGAGCTGTGTATTATGGAAGAGTGAAAAGAGTCTGTGCTGTCTGTAGAAGAGGCAACTCATGTATTTTACAGGCAGTGTAGCATTTTAAAGTGCAGACTTTAAAGGCTTTCATTTTAAATGACAGCGGCATGATCTGTAACTGCAATATACTGCTCTAAACCACCTTTACCATACTCTGTATTGCTTTGTATTACCTCTGTGACCGTTTGTTACTTAGTGGGATCTGAAAGAATAATTCAGACAAATTTCATGCGTTGCTGCTTCACGCTTTTTCACTGCAATAATATACTTAGCTAACAGGTCAACAGATATGCCCTGTTTACTTTCTTTTTATTGAAAAGATTTAACAGGTCCTGGAAAGTACCTTCCAAATCTCACAGTGCTCTCCAGATCTTGTAGCAATAATGTTTCCTTTCCCTTCTCAGTCTTTTTTTTTCTCTACCGCTCTCCTACTTTATTGTGACAGCTGACCTTTTTTATTAACTCCTGACAAGATGCTGCCTTCACTCTGGTCTCTCCAGCAATCATATGATGTGGGCTTGATTTTATGTTATATATAATGATGTATTAAACAAGAATCTTAACAGGAATAAATCATTCTAACCTCATTGGTGCTGAATATCTGAACCAGAGAGTGTGTAAAAGTTGAAATTACTTCCTGCTCTACCTACAGAAGGAAATATTGAAATCACAGGAGTCTTAGCTTACATGGTATCTAAAGAAGATACAAAGGGAAGGTAAATTTAACAATAATGTAGAAAACTCAATAGGTTTTCCCATCTGGTAAAATACTCTTTTGAAAGTATGTTTCATATACCATTTAAAACATGAGAACTTTGTAAAGTTCTAAGAATAGCGAAATACATGAAATCTTCTGGTGGGGTTAAGTTCTCCTGTTCATTAGATACTCAGTTCTGATAGAAAGCAACACACAATCTGATGTGCAAGAAGCACAGACTGTTCTTTTTTATTTGATTATTTATCCTTCAGCTTTTGAAATTAGCTCTCTGAATTCCAAAACGGTATTCATAAATTCTGCGTAAGTGTAATGCCAAAATATGTATTCCTTCATCTTTTATGTGTCTCAGGAGTTTGAGAGTTCTAACAAGAGCCAGACAGGTAACCCTTTAAATTACAAAGGATGGGGCTTTTTTAAAACTAATAAATATTCCAGAAAACAGGTTTTTCTCTGTTTTTTAATGCAGATGAGCTATGTTTTCGATTTGAATAACAGCAACAGCAAAAAATCCAAGAACAATTAAATCTGTGTGACCTGTCTGGTGGGTTTTTTGTAATTCTTTTTCTTTAAGTGTAAAAAATTCTGTTTTGTTTAAACGTTAAAAGATTCTTTTTACAAGTGTCAGTCATCCAGTCAGGGATGAAAATTCCTATGGTTTAAAGGACTGCTCGCACAGTATTATCAACCAGTATCAAATACCAAGAATGAACAGTAAACACAGAGAGCATGACTAACTCTTTGAGAAAACTATAAAGTGAATATTTGCATATAATGAATGCTCTGAGAGATATCATAAATATCAAAGAAAAGATAGGTGGTGCAGTTTTTTGCTTAATTGTTTCCATAGTTTCAGTGACTACTTTGCACATCACCTAAAATTCTGTATTCACTGGAAACAAAACCTAAATTATAAGCATGCCCTTTGAATTTTCCATGTATACCAAATGCTTTAAAAAGACTTAATGATACCACAGTGCATTAACAGCTTTGTCCCTGCTTATGAATTTTCTAGATGATAGTTTTCTGTTTAAGTAAATCTCTCTGAATGTCACTGATACGTTATAGGCCTTATAACCTTAACTAAGAGTCTGGCCTAAGGCTCTGGTGCAAGAGTTTCCATGGTGTGTCCTCCCATGGTTCTGCTTTGCTCAGCATCCAGTCATGCCAGGACCTGCTTCCTTTCCGTGTACCTGTAACTGTGGAAAGCCAAGAGCAGGAGGTTGTGGTAGTGATGATTGTGGAAGTCGGAGGTGCATAGGCTGGTGTCCCTCCGCTTCAGAAGTCAAAAAGTTGTGAACTATAAGGTCACTTTCAACCCCAAAATTATGTTTCAGCATATCAGGTATTAATACTCTGTTTGAACAGTTCTTCTACCTTTCTGTCTGTGCTGTGCCTCAGGGAGCTATTGACCTCCATTTTACTTCAGCCTTTTACCCTGGCAAAGGAAGAAGCTACCGCAGTAAGTTTTTTTTTTCATTCTACAGGAAAAAAAAAAAACCTTGCATATTATTTGACCCTAAATTGACCTAAAGATTAGAAAATTCAGCCTCCGGCATGCTATTCTTACTGCTTCTGAGTATCCATTTTATTACATAT
The DNA here is from genome assembly GCA_033556795.1 of Tapera naevia. Classification (NCBI taxonomy): domain Eukaryota; kingdom Metazoa; phylum Chordata; class Aves; order Cuculiformes; family Neomorphidae; genus Tapera; species Tapera naevia. Next base: position 4,879,601 of record JAUMJJ010000172.1, on the reverse strand, counting down.
GAAGACTGCTGGGGGGCTAATTAATTTTAAATAGAAAAAGAAGGATTTATTTCAAAGTATGCCATTGCTTTATTTTGCAAAATGAAGAATTCATTATGAACTGATATTGGTGGATTCAGAGTTCAAAAATGTGTATGACTTCAAAACCATCTTTAATTTTTATGGCAGTGGCTGTTATCAAAGTATGAGACATGACAAATCCCACACAATGGAGAGGCTGATTGACGTACATTTGGTGTGATCAAGTGAAAGAAATGACTGATGACATCTCAAGAACTGTCAGCTGTTATCTTTGAGGATTTTTTATCTTCCAAAATAAAGTGGAAGTACTGGAATACCATGAGGAGCAAAATATAGGTGTGGAAAGAAGAGCCAAGATAAGAAATTTTAGATCAAACCACTCAACTTCAACTTCTAAAAATAATCAGACTACTTGCTAGCACCTGGAAGGCTGCAAAGAAATCAGTACCAGACAACATGGATTTGTCAAAAAGCAGCTAATTTTCTTTTGAAAGATTACAGACTTTGTGTGAGTTGGAAAGCCGTAGAAGTCATTCATATTGAATATAGTAAGAGATATCTGTCTCTTGACATCTTCATAAATAAGCTAGGGAAATATATTCTAGGTGAAACTATTAGAAGGTAAATGTAAACCTCATTGATTAACTGTGCCTAAAGGGATCTTATCACTGATCTACTGTCAAAAAAAAATATCCAGTGCTTTCTAGGAGAGTAATTTTTAGGCCCGTAAGAACAACATAAATAATGGAATAAAGAATGTGCTTTTCAAGAGTATAAACACATTAGAAGGCAGTGCTGTGAAATATACTTGGAAAACTGCAAGAAAAAAATTAAAGATACTATATTAACATAGTATGGATAAGTGCGAACTTCCATTTGAGCAATGGTAATCAACTGCACCAGTTCTTTTTTGGAGAACAACAGGTAATTTTTATGGGAAAGTACATGGAGATTGTAGCTATTCTGACTGTAAGTCAACAGCATCATGCTGTTACACTAAGCCACAGGCACAAGCAAAGGGATGTCTGTGGCACAAAATGTTGGGTTATGCCAACATTGTTGAGGTATTAGTAAGAGTGGAGCACATCACAGTGTGTGTGAGAGAGCAGAGAGAATAAACCATGGACAGACAAACTGTGGGCGCAGAGTGAAAGAGCTAGAGTGATTTATTTTCCTACAGAGTGGCTCTCCCTTCCAAAGTGTCCACTTCCCCATTCAGTTTGGTATCATTTGCGAATTTCATAAAGGTACTCTTGATCTCATCATCTGTATCACTTCTGAAGATCTTAAAAATTGATACTGTGCCCAATATCAATCCCTGGGGGACCCCATTTGTGACAGGTGGCCAGTTCAAAAAGGTGCTGTTTACCACCATCTGGCTGCAGCCTGTCAGCCAGTTTCTCACCTGCTGCACAGACCACTTGTCTAGAGCGTAATGCATCAGTTTCTCTAGGACAGGAGTGTCCAACTCACAGCTCCCACTGTTCTCCTGCTCCTGCAGCGTAACACGCATCACTCGCTGCACACGTGACTGGTGCTGGCAGGAATACAGGGGCAGGGAGCTCGGCGCTGCCCCGGGGAGAAACAAGGTGCTGGGCTGGATAAAACAAGGTGGAGGGCTTGATTTGGCCTGTGGCTTTGAGTTTATCAGGCTGTGGGAGACGATACTAAAAGTCTTGGAAGAATCAATGTAGACAACGCCCACTGCTCACACAACTTCAACTGAGAAGTTTACTTTGTCATAGAAAGTGATCAGGTTTGCAAAGCATGATTTGCCCTTGGTGAATGCACTGGCTGTTCCTGATCACATGCTTCATTTAACTTGTGATAGCTCTCAGGAGGATTCATTCCACAACTTTCCCAGGGACTGAAGTAAGACTAATGGAGCCTGTAATTTTCTGGATCTTCCTTTAAGCTCTTCTTGTAGATGTGGGGGACATTAGCTTTTTCCAGTTGTCTGGCATGTTCCTGAATCTCCGCAATTTCTCAAAGGAGGGAGTGGCCTCATGGTTTCTCAAAATAGAGTGGCCTTGCAAAAATGTCACTGGATATTGTCCAGGACGATGAATTTATAGGGGTCAAACTGCTGTAGCAGTTCACATACTAACTCTTCCCTCCCTGACAGTAGGTCTGTGTTTGCATCAGCCTGGGTTTTTGTTCACAAAGCCTGGGGCCCAACAGGGCTGGTAAAGACAGAGGTGAAGAAAGTGTTGTTGGTGACTAATTTACCCCTCCTGTTCAACAGTGTACCAATATTTTCCTTCTGTTTGTGCTTGTTATCAGCAGGATCCCAAACATGACAACATTGTGATCACTGTAGGCAAGGCTATTGCTAACAGAGATTTTGCAAAGCAGGTGTTCTTGATTTGTGAGCTGGAAGTCCAGCAGTGCCTCATTCATGGCTGTCATGTCTAGTGTTTGTATGAGGAATCAGTCCTCTGCATTCCAGGAACTTAGTGGATGACATGTGAGCTGCTATATTGTTCCTCCAACAAATGTGTGAGTTTTTAAAGACACCCATAAGAACCAGGTTCTTTTGACCCAAAGCTTGCTTTAGTGACACAAATATTGCTCCCTTGGCCTTATGGTCTTAGTTTGGAGGTAGATAGCAGATGCCTACTGCAAGATTCCCCTTGGAGATGACTTCTGATCTTGAACCAGAGAAATTCAATAGGGCTTCCATAATTGCTGTAATTGACCTCTATAACACGGAGCTTGACTCCTCCTCTTCTTCCCTGCCTTTCTTTACAAAACTGCTTGTAGCCATCCATCACGATCCTTCAGTCCTATGCGTTACCCCACCATGTTTCAGTTATTACTATGAAATCATAACTTTCTGACAGGGTGCGGAGCTTCAGTTCCTCCTGTTTGTTTCCCAGGCAACGTGCATTGGTATACCTACACTTGAGGTGGTTGGTCTTCTGGTTCCTATCTTGGGAAGCAGCTAAGGAACATTTTTTTCAGTTCTGATTGACCTAACTTATTCCTCAGTTGGTTTCTTCTTGTGTTAGATCAGCTGAATTTCTTTTTTTCGTCTGAGAATATTGTGTCTTTGTAGACTTGCCCAACATTTCATCTAGAAGCTGAGGATCTATGTTAGTGATCTCATTGATACTTGATATCAGGTAATAAAAAAAAAGTCTATTTGAAGTCAAACATTTATACGTACTCTTAAGAACATTAACAAGCTCAGTGTCAGCTCTGATACCAATATGAGTGCTCCAATTACTAGACAATTCCATTACAACAGGAAAACTGAAAGATTTATATAAATTTTCTATTAAAATGTTAACTGCAATCCTATCTTTTACAGACTTTTGGAAAGACTTACTGTCAGCCCTCTGATAAAGACCAGTAACATGGTGAAAATAGATTTTAAATACTATAAGAGGATTTTCTACAGATAGAATTATATAACTCTGGATTTCAGTAACTGACGGTTACAGGACTGTAGCAAGGACTATTCCAAGGGACCTTTTTTCTGAGTGATCTAAGGATGGAGATTCGTGGCCATGCCTCCATATCACTGATGCTGCTGTCACCATCGCTGATTTGATGAGGGGTCTGAGAACTAATAGGGGTAGGGTAAGTTCAAGTAAGGTCCTAGGTGAAAGAGCCGAAAAAGGTGTGGGAACTTGGTACAAAGAACTTTTAAGTAACTCATTATCTTTCAGTGGTTATCTATAACATTCTATTTTTTTTGCTTGGATTGTAATCGGAAAAGGTAATCTAGAATATAGGTATATCTTCAAACAGTCATGAATTTCTCTCTGATCCCATTTCTAGGATATGTTAAAGCAGCCTGATGGCTGTAGTAAGTTAAGCTATTTCCATACAACCCTGTTGTTAGAGGTTGATGGGTATTAAGGGGTTAAGGGTGTGTATTAATTATTTGGAAAGTACATTATCTCTGATGAGAGAGCTGGTAATGGATAGCTGCTAATTGTTAAGATTAGAGAAGACCATGAAGAGTTACAAGAGTGACAGAGGCAGAAAAACAAACAAGTTGCAGTTGGATTTTTATGAAATACATTGTAAAAAGTGGTAGAGATTACTTAAAAACTCTGCTTAAATCTGCAAGATTAAATCTGCAAGATTAAATGTAACAACTCAGGAAAAATACAGTAAGAATGAGTATGGCTAAGGAATTTTAACTTATTCCTTTGAATTACAATGAGAAGGGAAGCTAGATATCATGATGTTTACCTAATATAATAATATGGTAGTACAGCCTCATGTTAATTACTGGTACAGTCATTTCAAACAGTTCTTACGTTCCCAGTGAAATTATGTATGTGCACAAGAACATCATAGTTTGGCAATGAAATCCTGAGGGGACTTGTTCAGACACTGTTGTGTTTTGGAGTCAAGCTTTGACGGGAGAAGAGCAATAAGAGGGAACATCCTAGAGTGAGTAAAAAAAAAAATATACGGCTTACTCATGTGCAGCAAGAGCTATGGTTTTCCCTAATCTGAGAATCAAGGAGGATGGCTGTACAATTGAAAGCAGCAAAGGAGTTCATACGACATGTTAGTTATCTGCACAGTTGATTGCAGCTGCAGTGATGACATCCTGATTGTGGAGCATCCTGATCATCAACATTCTTTGTCCTTGATGATACATGCCCTGAGAAATTTCTACACTAGTCTGCAGTCTTTATTTGGCACACATCACTGCCTATGCATGGACATCCCCAGTTTGGTGGATGTGTATGTAATGGTCCAGTTCAAACTTCAGGTTAGCTAGTTCTTCTTCCTACTTTTCTGTCTCTCCTGCTTTCTTTTTCCCTTCTGCCATCCATTTTCAAGTATTTTTTACCTTAGGATTAAAATCTCACGTTACCAATTAATTTATGCCTTTTTTACTGCGTTTTGTTATTTATGCATTTTTGCCATTTGAAAAAGTGTTTAATTCTCCTGCTGGCCTATGATGTTAATGTGAATTAGTTGAGTATTGATCTGCTTGAGAGAAGGGAAGCTCTACAGAGAAATCTCAACAGGCTGGGTAGATGGGCCAAGGTCAATTTTATGAGGTTCCACAAGGCCAAGTGCCAGGTCCTGCACTTCAGTCACAACAATCCCATACAATGCTACCGGCTTGGGCATGAATGGCTGGAAAACCACTTGGCGAAAGGACCTGGGGGTGTTGGTCAACAGCCAGCTGAACATGAGCCAGCAGTGTGCCCAGGTGGCCAAAAAGGCCAGTAGCATCCTGGTTTGTATCAGAAACAGCGTTGTCAGCTTAAAGTTTTTACACTGTAAGTCTGCATGGTTCAAAAATGCAATACCACATCATTTCCTTCAACTTTTGTTGTACAACTTTTATCACATATTCTTGGAAGGGCCTGGGTCATCCATATTTGTCAGACTGCAGAAAGTCAGAGCAAGAGTGGTAAAATCTATGCTACCAAATACGATCCTTATGTGTCAAAACCAATGTGTGTTTCAATTCCTTTCGTAGGAAATAAATACTTCATAATGCATCATTTTCTGTCTAGCTTGACTCCAGGAAGTCTCTGTTTAGGCTGCTAAATGTAATATCTCATTTGTAAAAAATTAATTCTACTTGCACGGTGTCTTCAACTTAACAGTTCGTTGCTGTATTTAAATGACAGACCTGCAGTGCGCTTAATTCAACAGTAACGAGTGAGTCAACATAGTGTCATATCATGGTGGAGATACATGGTAAGGGCTGATACCAAATTGTGACATTTTCCTCTGTGTTAAAGTGGAATGTGAACTGCAGCTTACTGTCAGACTGCCTGACATTATCCGGCTCTTGACTCATGTCCACCTGTTTTAAATACCTCTGTTGGGAAGTTGTATTTTAGGCAAGCATAATAAATAGCAGTAGATCAGAGTGAAAAGTGAATGAGTAAAACTAAAACGTTGAATCTTCTTAGCTATTAAATATTTATTTTAACAGCCTATGTGTCTTATTACAAGATAGGTATGTAGAGCTACTGTAGATCTAGGGCAGTGTTTCAAACTCACAGCTCCCGCCATTCTCCCGCTCCTGCAAGGTAACGCGCATCACTCACTGCACACGTGACCGGCGCTGGCAGGAGCGCAGGAGCTCGGAGCTTGCTTCTGCCACTGGGTAGAAACAAGGTGGTGGGCTGGATGAAACAAGGTGGAGGGCTGGATTAATCCCGCAGGCCGTGATTTTGACACCTCTGATCTAGGGCTATTTTTTCATGTTTCTGGCTGAAATAGAAATCTGAATCCAGTTTATTCTGTTCCCAGCTTCAGATGGATATTTCAAACAGCAAATGTACCAATATCCAGCAACGAAAATATCAAATTTTTAATATACCTAAGCATTTGTGCATAAGAGAATCAGACAAATAAAGTAAATAAAACACCAGTAGGTAATCTTCATCCTTCTGCCAAATTTCATTTAGTCCCCGTAGTACTTATTATAATAGGTGCAAAGAGTTTAGTGTAATACATGTCCAAGCATTCACCTGTTGAATTTCTTCTGTCTTCCTTTTGCAGATGGTAGTCATGTATTTTTTTTTTTAATGGTCAATCATTTTCATAGAAGCTATTAAAAACTGCTTACTTTGCGGTGTATGCTTTGCCTATTTTAATTCTCTGTTGGTGTTTCTCTAAAAAAGTCATCATTTTGTGTACCATTAAGTTAAAAAGCTTACTAACACGAGTCTCCCAAAAGCCTGTAATCTGAGGACTTTTGTCATTTTACCAAAACCTAAGAATTTGCAGTAGGCTATATTTAAAGATTTGTGGTACAAGATGAGCACTGTGATTGTATGCATAAAAAGTCACGTTTCCCTAAAGCAAATGAGTAAATGTTTGCATAATTTAATTAAATTTGCAGTTGTTTAGTTTGTGTGTGCCTTTAGATGTCATAGGAGAGTTAACCCTGCTGAAAATCTTGACCTCTGTGATGGTCTTATGCTCTTATGAGAGAGTCTAACACAAACTTTCATAAGACTGAGTAACAGAGTTCCAAATCATGTTTTATTTTCGAGCTTGGTTTTCTATGTTTCACTGAAATGCTCTGTAGGACTCTTAAAACCATTTCATAAAATCATAGAATCATAGAATCATTAAAAGGTTGGAAAAGACCTTTAAGATAATCAAATCCAACCATCAGCCCAACACCACCATGCAAAGTTCACCACTAAACCATGTCCCAAAGTGCCATGTCTACTCATTTTTTTAATACCTCCAGAGATGGTGAGTCCACCACTTTGCTGGGCAGCCTGTTCCAATGCTTCATCACTCTTTCGGCAAAGAAATTTTTCCCAATTTCCAATCTAAGTCTTCCTGACGCAGCCTGAGATCATTACTTCTTGTCCTATCACTTGTTACTTGGGAGAAGAGACCATCACCCAGTTCTCTACAGCCTCCTTTCAGGCAGTTGCAGAGAGTGATAAGGTCTCCCTTTAGCCTCCTTTTTCTCCAGACTAAACAGTTCCTTCAGCTGATCCTCATAAGACCTGTTCTCCAGCTCCTTCACCAGCATTCTTGCCATTCTCTGGATGCGCTCCAGCACCTCAGTGTCTTTCTTGTAGTGAGGGACCCAAAACTGAGCACAGTATTTGAGGTGTAGCCTCACCAGCACCGAGTACAGGGGCACAATCACCTCCTTGGTCCTACTGTATCAGAAACACACTGTTTCTGATACAGGCCAAGATGCCATTGGCCGCCTTGGCCACCTGAGCACTCTTCTGGCTCATATTCGTCTGGTTGTCGGCCAACATCCCCAGGTCCTTTTCCACCACAGGGCTTTCCAGCCATTCTTCCCCAAACCTGTAGTCTTGCATGGGGTTGTTGTGACCAAAGTGCAGGATCTGGCACTTGGCCTTGTGGAAGCTCATAAAACTGAATTTGACCTGTCTCTCCAGCCTGTCTAGATTCCTCTGTAGAGCCTCCCTTCTCTCAAGCAGATCAACACTGTCACATATCTTGGTGTCATCTGCAAATTCACTGAGGGTGCACTCAATCCTCTTGTCCATATCATTGATAATAATATTAAAGAAGAGTGGCCCCAACACTGAGCCCTGAGGAACACTTGTGACTGGTTGTGAGCTGGATTGAACTCTGTTTCCTACAAGTCTGTGAGCTCAGCTGTCCAGTCAGCAAAGAGTACAGTGTCTAAGCCATGAGTCGCCAGCTTCTGTAGGAGAATGCTGTGGGAGACAAGTGTCAAAGGCTTTACGGAAGTCTAGGTAGAAAGCATCTACAGCCTTTCCCTCATCCACCAGGCAGGTCACCTGGTCATAGAAGGAGATCAGATTGGTCAAGCAGAACCTGCCCTTCATGAACCCATGCTGGCTGGGCATGATTCCATGGTTGTCCTGCACATATCTGATGAATGCACTCAAGATTAACCACTCCACAATCTTCCCCAGTACCAAGGTCATGCAGACAGGCCTGTAGTTCCCTAGATCCTCTTCCAGGCCTTCTTGTAGATAGTCCTCATGTTGGCAAGTCTCCAGTCATCTGGGTCTTTCCCTCTTAACCACAGCTGCTGTTAAATGATGGAGAGTGGCTTGGCAGTCTCCTCTGCCAGCTCCCTCCACACTATCAGGGGGATCCCGTCTGCTCCCATAGACTTGTGAATGTCCATGTGGCGTAGCTGGTCATTAACTGCTTCCTCCTGGAATATGGTGGTTTTATTCTGCTCTCCATGCCTGTTTTCCAACTCAGGGGACTCAATACTCTGAGGATAACTGGTCTGATTATTAAAGACTGAGGCAAAGAAGGCATTAAGTACCTTAGTAATGTTCCCCCCCTGCATGCAGTAAAGGGTGGAGATTATCCTTGGTTCTTTTTTTATTGTTAATATATCTGTAAACACATTTTTTGTTATCTCTTACAACAGTGGTCAGATTAAGTTCTAGATGGGCTTTTGCCCTTCTAATTTTCTCTCAGCATGACCTAAAGAGATTCCACTATTCCTCTTGAGTCACCTGCCCTTTTATCTGGAGCCTGAGCAAAAGCTTCCTGTTCAGCCAGGCCAGATGTCTTCCCCATAGGTTTGTGTTATAACACATGGGGACAGCCTGCTCCCATGCCTTTAAGATATCCTTCTTGAAGAATGTCTCCCAAGTGACTCTCTCAGCCAGTGTCCTGAACAGGCCAAAGTCTGCTTTCCAGAAGGCCATGGCAGTGGTTTTGCTGACCTCACTCCTTACTTCACCAAGAATCGAGAACTTATATCGTTTCATGGTCACTAAGCCCAAGATGGCCTCTGACCACCACATCTCCGATGAGTTCTTCACTGTTTGCAGGTCAGGTGAGGCACCTCCCCTGGCAGGCTCACTAAAAAGCTGTGTCAGGAAGCTGCCTTCCAAAAAGTCCAGAAACCTCCTAGACTCTCTGCTGTGTTGTATTTCCAGCAGACGTCTGGTAAGTTGAAGTCCCTGGTGACAACAAGGTGCAGCGATTGTGAGTTTTTCTGCCAGCCACTTGCAGAGTGCTTCATCTGCCTCCTCATCCTGATTGGGTGGTCTGTAACATACTCACAGCAGGATATCTGCCTTGTTGGCCTTCCCCCTCATGCTTACCCTTAAGTACTTGACCTTATCATCATAATCACTGAGCTCTATGCAATCAAACCCCTCCCTAACATATACATCCGCTCCACTGCCTCTCCTTCCTTGCCTTAGCCCTTCTGAAGAGCTTACAGCCATGCATTGTAGCACTCCAGTCATGAGGGTCATCCCATCATGTTTCAATGATGGTGACTAAATCATAGATGTCCAGCTGCACATCAGTTTCCAACTGCTCCTGTTTGTTGCCCATGCTTGTGTGCATTGGTGTAGGTGCACCTGAGCTGGGCTATCAATTTCACCCGAAGCATGGGCACCCCACCCCTAACAGCAATTTCTAAAAACGATTGAAAACCGAGCTTTATTTAAAAAAGATGCATTCAGGTTTGGTTTGACAGCTGGACAGAATTTTGTGCTGGATCTTATTTTATCTGAAACATTTTGACCATCCATAAAACGTAATTGAGTTCTAACCGATTTCTTTCTTTTGAGCTAACGCTTAACACCATAATACAATACATCCCAATACGTCCTCTCTACCTGTTGCCAACTTGATTATATATAAAGCCTCAGTATTAAATTTTGAATTCTTTGATTTTGTTAAAAAATCTGACAGAGTTACGAAGGAAAAAGTTTGTCAGAATGCAACTCTGCTTCCCTTTAGAAAAGTAATTTTAAAATAGAAGTTACATTATTTTCCACTTTTTACTATTAGTAGATCGCCTGGTACAGTTACCTTGGAAACAACATATTCTGAAGGAATAAGAATATATGGAACATTTTCTTGCACCCATTGATAATATCTGGAAAAATGATGCTGCTGATAGTGGAAAAATATTCATTTTAGTGTAGGAGAAGTCTGACCTCTAAGAAGAAGACTGGAAAAAGGAGATTAATCTGAATTTGGAATGTCTGTATCTGAGAAGGCTTGATGCTTTCAAACCTCTCCTTTGTAAGACCAACTGGTGGCTTAGTAGAAAGGATTATTTTCACATATTATCACTATATCAAGTGTAGAAAGATTCTCTAAACTAGAGCACAATTTCAATATAAAGCCTATATTAGAAAATAATTATATATTAGAAAATAATTGCAAAAAAATATGATGTAATGTTCAGGTCTAAACTCAGTGAATTATTTACAGATGTCATGATTATAACAAGGCTGGTGTAAACACTGTAAATTCAGCCATTCTGAATTATTAAAATAATGGAGGTGTTAGTGGCATTAATGACAGTTAAATTTCTGAGAGTTGACATTGCTTTATTTTTCACAAACCCTGATAGGGAAGGTGGTATCATGGTCAAATGAAGATGCTGAAAGGCTTCTTAGAAGTCTTCTTTGAGTATGCAGGATGGGATTTTCTTAAACTAAAAAGGCACTAGAATCTACATTGTACTTCAGAGCTACACAGGATCCAGGTCTACACAGGATCCCCTGAAAGTTGTAGTCCTCATTCAACATTTTGGTGCTTTGAAATCTGTCTATATGCTTATGAGAGCTGGATACGGGTTGTTTTTGTTGAAACGGGAATTCTCCAGATGGGACTGACCAGAAGACAAGATTGTGTGATTCACAATGATTCACTATGACTGGAAGATACTTAGTAAGAAGCAGAATAATCTTATCAACTGTGAGACTACTGAGTGTTGTTTATTCATTTACCTCCATCTCCGGAGGTAATATGATCTCTATTTTGCGGTTTTATTTACTGGGAGATTTGATTTTATCTTACATTACATACTGTTTTCACTTTGTTAAAAGGAGGAATAGATAAAGTTAGCTTTTTACAGTCATCTAAGTGTAAGGATTATTCCTTGTGACAGTCTGTTAAAGCCAGTAGCAAAACAGGCAGTGATACAGGAGAAGATTTAGTTTTCTGTATTTGTAAATCTCAACAAACAAAGCCTTCAACAGCTCTCATGTACAGTTGCTCAAAAAGAGACAGAGTATCTAGAAATGTAGCAACTTTGGTGAAAATCAGTGGATCAATCTCAATCCTCAGGTGAAATCATCTTCAACACATGATACTCGTGACATAAATATTAACAAAGCAAATTAAATCAACAAAGCAAATACATGACAATGACATTTTATGTGAAATTAATCCATAATTGCTTCTTGTACTATTTCTTTTCAAATTTGATTTTTCAAAGCTTTATTTCTCAGAGAATCTGAATGAGAAAGATATTCTCAGAGTATCTGCTGAGTTATTGAGTCCTTTTTTTTGTACTAACTTCTTTTTTATAGCTTTTCTTTGCATGTGCACCTGATAAATCCTAGAGTATTGAAAACATCTGAGAACAGAATAGCTGTAACACTTATTTGTGAGAGGAAGGAGGTGTTCAACAAGTACTCTATCAGACTTTAGCCTGGTATACAAAGGATCTCAAAAGGTGGCAAAATAACAATGCAAGGGAACAAAAGCCTAGAGCAGAAAGAAACGTATTTAAAATTGAAGTAGAGGATACAGGAAAGACTATGGAGGCTGAACTGGGAGTACTCTTAAAGAGATAATTAAGATTTTAATCTGTTATTCAGAAGTGTTAGGCACCATAGTATTGTTTGGGGATTTTTTTCCCCTTACATTCTTTCTACTGATACATTTCTCAAAGAAAAGACACTCACCTCTCTCAAATGCCATGTATGAGTCAGCTAGATTATTTGTTCCAGGGTGCTGGAGCCATGTCTTTGACTGTGTCTTGTCAGGTCAAGTTAGCCAGTTCTATTAGCTTTAGGGAGGTGACATACCACTAGGAATTTAAGATTATGGTTACAGCAGTGTCAGGCAGAACATCAATTGTGTGCTTGCTGAAAGAACACAAATCAGACAATTATTTTTTATAATCATACCTTCAACTGGCCCTTTGCAGAATGACGTTTATGTGCTTATCTCCAGTGATGCAGTGAGACAATGTATGTGGTTAATGTACGTCAGTATGGTGCTATGGAAGTCACTATAGCTAGGCATTTTGATGCATGTCTGACCTAGCATGTGTAGTGGAAGGTGCCTGAAGATTGCTCCTAAAACATTACCTCATGCTCAGAGAGAAGAGAGACAGTCTGCTTGCACTTTAAAGAAACTGAAAGAAACAGGATGAAAGGCTGATATGTTGTCAGCAGTGAAGAGCAATACTTGCATTGTCATCAATCCAGCCAGAGATATGGAGTCATTATCAAGCTTGGTTGATAAGGAAGAGAACAGAAATAAACAAAATCAAAGATGAAATCCTGATTAAAAAATAAAAATACTTTTTTTTCCTGTACAGCTTTCCTTTGAAAAGCATTCTATAATTTCCTCCAGAATGCGTTGCATTACTCTAAATAGTTTTTATATTTCACTGAATTCATAGTTATACCTGAATGTTGGAGGGACTAAAACTCAAGACTGAATTTTACATGTAGGCTTCTTTATTCAGGCAATGGTAAACAAAAGCAAAACACTACATATGAGTGGTATAAAATCCTTTGGTGAGATCCAGCTCTCCAGCAGACTAAGCTTAAAGAAATTAAATCATCAATTGTGCCTGTGTATCTTAAGCCAATTAACAGCCTTTTGTGTGTTGTTCCATTTATTTCCTAAAGGTTGCCTTCTGCTTTGAAACTTCTATACTTTTATTGTCTTATTAACTGATTTAGCCAGAAGTCAAATAAATATTGAGGTTCTCGGAGCTTGCAGTACTTTGGCATTCAATCCATGTGAGACATCTTCAAAAACATTATAAACAATGTTTTCCATCGTGCACACCGTCATTGTATAATATGGCTGGTGTCTTCATATGGATCATTGCTAATTCACTGCTCATTAGTCTGTTATCTAGTGTTTTATCAATCATCCCCTTAAGCACCCATCACTTCAGTTGTCACAGTTGTGCCTCATATTTTTCAGTGTTACATTAACAGTGTTGTGTGCGCTCACAGTTCTTTATTGTGCTCCAGCCTCTTTCCTCCATGAAAGCTTGCTGCTGACAAGGGAAGTATTCGGATATCAAGACAATATAGAGTTTGTGTACATGTGGCTGGCTGCAAAATGTAGTCACTGGAGGAGGTAAAAACTAGCTGACTCATGAGGTGTGGGGTAGGTGTGCAGGACTGGCAGCTGGAAGACAAAGCCAGCCCCCTTCCCAACACATACACATGTGGGACATCCTTCTCAATTGTGAATAGCTTCTGCTGGGAAGCAGGAGAATGAGAGACTCTCAGATATTTATATCTCTAACATCTTTGAAGGGACACCCTGAATGGTGCCAGTCAGAACTGCTCTACTGTGTTGGAGAACAGCAGATTTTGTCATGTTCTTAAAAGATCTGCTGTCTGCTCTGCTTTCTGGCTCTGAGTGCTTTAGAGAGAAGCGATGAAGAAAATTTCATAGCAGCAAAGAATTATTCAGAACCAGGGAAATGTTCATGTCAACTGCTCAGTATGTATGCAATTGTGTAGCCAATCCCTACATTTAGTAGGTACAAAAAACCCAACAGAGGTACAAAAAAAAAAAATCAGAGATGCAGTAACACTTGTCCTAGATAGGACCATGATTTAAAGATTGCTACAGACCATAAGCTAAAGCAAATTATTTTTTTTGGAGGTGGATAGAAGGGTAGGTTTTTTAATCTGCTTTAATTTAACATTCTGAAAACTTCCTTTTAAGTAGCTTATTCAAATTTAATCATGGAAGTGTCACAGTATGAAAATGTCTAGTTGTGAGATTGTTGGGGAATTTCAACTTTAATGATACTGTTTGTGCCTGCATCGAGAAGTATCCATGGAAACAGTGCAGTAATTCATAAACTGTGAAGCTGTATAGCATCTCTAGCACAAATATGTTTCAGCAAGAAATTAAAAAGACACTTTCCATGTCAGTGTCACACAACTAAAAAGTGCCTCTCTTAAGTCAATGATTTGAGTCATGCCAGGGTATAGGTAATTCAGTATTTTGTGACTTAACAAACTGAGAAAACTAAATCAGAACTTAAAAAACTCCAGCTTCCTAAATAGATAATTTATCCAAAAAGAAAACCTGAAAATGAATTTTCTTGTGAACTACATACAAAGTTGTAGTAAAACTAATTTTGAGTATTTTTTTAAAAATTGTCAGATAGTAGTAAAATAAATAGAAAGAGGAATATTCTGCTGACACACTATAGTTTGTGTACCTTTTTAAGCCCAGTTAACTAAGCATAAATCAACTTGAGTACGGTAGCATGATAAAAAATGGTAATCAAAGTGCTCCAGAGCATGCTTTCTAGGACAAAGGTTTTCGTACCTTTCTATACATCTGTGAACATATAATTTTACTCAAGTTAAATGTCAAACAACTCTGTTGCTCAAATAGGTGTCAAAAAAATTAGTTCTGCTGTATTCTTTTAAAACAGAAATCAAGGAACTGGTTTTCTAGACGTGTACTTTCCAAAGTTGTCCAACTGATGAAGTCAGCGAAGACCACATGTTCAAAAAGGTTGTTCCTCCCTTCTGTTTTCATTCAAAATGTATAATTTGTGTTGCTGTGATCCTGACTGGGAGATGGTTGTGCATTGAGTAGTGAGTGGCTCCCATAATAGAGAGTCTGTGTAGGTGCAGCCCTGTGCTGTGCTGTGCTGCATGCACAGCGTGACCCCCAAGCCAGTGTTGTGCTGTGCAATCCCTTGGCAGCAGGAAGTGCAGTGGATTATCATGCAAAATCCTTTTTGTCTGACAGTAGAAAGGACAACTTAAGAAAATCCTGTAAGAGCCCAAAAGACCAAAACGAGGTTGATTCCTTCAGCGGGAGGTCTACAATTTTGACTCATCTTTCCTTCCTTGTTGCAGTTGTAGTTATGTGAGAGTTATGTCATTCTGGTCTTGGCCTGTTTTTTAGTGTAGACAGATTGGCACCCACAGTGTCTGCTGGCTGATCCTCCGTAGCTAGAGCCTTGTATGTATCGTACAGAGGCACCTGGGGAGGCGTGGGCAGGGAGGGAGTTCACTTGCTACCGTCTTTGTGGACTAACTTCCACTCATTGCTTCCCTCTAAGTCCCTGCTTACATCCTGATGGGAGGAGGATACCGAATCCCTCTGTTCGTAGACTTTTTCCGCTGGTTATCTCTGGTCATGTTTCAGGGAGCTCAGGGTATGGTTCCACCAATCTATCTCATGCTCCTTAGCCTATCTACTTCCTCTGGCAGCTCTGCCACCAGGCTGAGTAGATAGCCCACTTGATCACACCTTATACTGCTGGCTCTGCTGCCCTCTGCTTCCAGAACAAGCTGGTGACACTCCCTGCAGCCAGACATCTGGACAGCTGTGTGTTTACCTGGTAGCTCAGTCTGGGCTGATGCATTCCTTCTGGCAGGTGCAGAGGATTCAACCTCCTGCCAGGTGAATGTCATCTCTCGTCAACTGAACTTAACCTTCTGAGCTCAGAGAGGGACTTCACCCTCCCTGCTCACCCTGCCTGTGCAAACTGGCAAAAACTGCTAAGCCATGTTATTCTGTGATGCCGTGCCCTGTTGGCCCATCCTGTTTGCTGTGCATTTGGTCGTTGGTACTCCCTAAGTGTGGCTCTTGTATGGCAGGGGGATAGGTCTCCATCAGCCTTCACTCTGCCTCTGATGAGCCAGCGTGGTGTCAGAGCTCATCAGGACCTCACATTTCACCCACAGTGGAGGGGGGCTGGGGCACCCCTCTCTTTCTCTCTTCCTGGGCTTTTCACCTTCATGGTTCTGACTGCGGTTTTGCCACCTTCAAGAAGGGTCCCCCAGCATGATTGTCTCCTCTGGAGCCCTTTGCCTTGGTGACTACAAATAATTTATACAGATTTTCCTTCCTCTGAAAAATGGTCCTGTATGCTAAATGTCAACACATTTTTCAAATAACTTTTATTTCTAGTTACTAAGATAAGCTGGTTTTCAGATAGACCAGATTAGAACAGCTTCAGAGGAAATTTTCAACAAGATGAGCAACACCTTTTCCTGAGACCTCTGTATCAAAAGTAGCTTTTCCAAAATACTTTAAATGAAGATAAAATAAATTTTGCTGTGACAGTTCAAGGAGGCAATATCTGAAGTAGAAATAATCATTTTAGTGAGAGTTTTAAGAAGAAGGTACAGTTGAATTTATAATACAATACACACTTCAATATTACTGTTGGAAACTACTCCTATGTTGTCTTAATACATTTTTTACCAAACAATATTATACAGTAATTTTTTATTTCCAGTGAAATAGCAGGTTGGACTTTTCAGTCTTACAATACCTTCAGTTTATTGGAGCACTCAAAACTAGCATCTGAAAAATAGAAAAATTACAGCCTGATTGTTGCATCTAGGTTTACAGGTCAGTCCTCAAAGGCAGGTGACCAGATGCGTCAAACACAGTCAGCAAGATCTTGGACCACATGTGAAAATAAAATTCGCTTTGATGATAATAAGACAACAGTTGCAACTCTAGTACAGGACAGATTCGCAGAGTGGTCTGCTCTGAATACCAGATTCTGAAGTATGAGGCCAACAGAAGCAGTTGGTTTTGTTGCAGACTTGCACAGATGATCAATTATTAGACAGTTATTGTCAGAATCAGACATTCACAAGTCTATGGGACCATGTGGGCTCCGCCCAAGGGTACTAAGGGAGCTGGCAGAGGTGCTCACCAAATACTTTTCCGTGATCTACCTGCAGTCCTGGATGACTGGAGACGTTCTGCTTAACTGGAGGTTGGTGAATGTTTCACCTATTTACAGAAAGGGTTGGAGGGAGGATCTGGAGAACTACAGGCCTGTCATTCTGACCTTGTGTAGTAGGTTGGCGTTTGGATTTTTTAGATCTTACTTAAAAATGGCCTTTACAGGTCTTCCTTAACAACAGAGGTCAGGATCCACATAAGTGTTCCATATCCTCCTTTAACATAACACGACATATAAATAAGGTGTAGATAAGGGGGTACACTCTCTTCTTCTGGGAGACTGGAGAGCAGGAGCTCTGTTGCTGCTGGTCTTGTCTGGAGCTGATGCCTGCGTTGGCTGCTGTTGTCTGTCCACACGTGGGGCGAGAGTGCTGCGTCGGATTTGGCTGTTCTGCTTTCCTCAAGGGAAGTGGTGAGATTTTGCTAGTTCTCTACTTTGTTAGTTACCAGGTGTTACAATTGTGCATGCCTGTTTTTAGTTCCTTTTTGTCCTTTTTTTCCCATTTTCCCTTCCCCTCTTCCCTTTCTTGGGAGTTTTGCATGATATCCTTGCTGTATGTAGTTGTTTATACTTAGAAAATTCATATATATATATATTTAGTGTGATTTTGGGTTTTCTACAGTTTTAAAAAGGAGGAAGCTTTGGGAAAAGGGCGTAAACTGAGTGTTAGAGAGCTTAGGGAGAGTATCTCAAACCAGGTCACCTTGGTACTGGGGAATGTCATGGAGCATATCATCTTGAGTGCTACCACACAGCACACAGAAGACAACCAGGTGAGCAGACCCAATGAAGAGTGGTTTATAAAAGACAGGTCCTGCCAAACTAACCTGGTCTTCTTCTGTGACAAGGTTACCTGGTTAATGGATGAGGGAAGGGCTGTGGGTGTGGTGTACCTTCGGTTTTGTAAAGCCTTTGACACCGTTTTTCACAGTTTTCTGCTTCTCAGCCTGGACAGGCACAGCATCTGCTGGGTAAAAAAACTGTCTGAATAGCCGTGCCCAAAGAGTTGTTGTAAATGGTGTTAAATACAGCTGGAAACCAGTCATGAGGGGTGTTCCCCAGGGCTCAGTGCTGGGTCCAGTCCTGTTCAATATCTTTAATAACGATCTAGATGAGGGGATTGAGTATGTCGTCAGTAAGTTCACAGATGACACTAAGCTGGGCAGAAGTGTCAATCTACTTGAGGATAGGGAGGCTCTACAGAGGGATCTGGATAGGCTGTGAGGTTCCACAAGGCCAAGTGACAGGTCTTGCACTTGGGACACAGCAATGCTACAGGCCTGGAAATGAATGGCTGGGAAATTTCTTCAGTGGAAAAGGGCCTGGGGGTATTGGTTGACAGATGGCTGAACACGAGCCAGCAGTGTCCCCAGATGGCCAAGAGGGCCGATGGCATCCTGGCCTGTATCAGAAACAGTGTGGACAACAGGAGCAGGGAAGTGATTGTGCCCTCTGAGGTCATGCCTCAAATACTGTGTTCAGTTTTGGGCCCCTCACTACAAAAAGGTCATTGAGGTGCTGGAGTGGGTCCAGAGAAGGGCAGCAAAGCTGTTGAAGGGGCTGGAGAACAGGCTTTATGACAGTCGGCTGAGAGAACTGGGTTTGTTTAGCCTAGATAAAAGGAGGCTGAGGGGAAGCCTTATCACTGCCTACAACTACCTGAAAGGAGGTTGAAGCAAGGTGGGTGTTGCTCTCTTCTCCCAAGTAGCTAGTGATAGGACAAGAGGCAACAGCCTCAAGTTGTGCCGTGGAGGTTCAGATTAGATATCACGAAAAATTTTGTCACCAAAAGGGTTATGAGGCATTTGAATAGGCTGCGCAGGGAAGTGGTAGAGTCACCAACCGTGGAGGTGTTTAAAAGATGGGGAGATGAGGTGCTCCGACATGCAGTTTAGTAGTGGACAGGTACGGCTCGACTCGATCTCAAAGGTTTTTTCCAACCAAACGATTCTGTGTTTCTATTATAAGCAGTTTTCATGTACTGATACACAGTTCTAGGTGTAATTAAGTTATATGAACCATGGACAGTTGCTTACAAAGAACTTCAGAAAAACTTCCTGATTTCCCTCATTGTTCTGCTAACCATAAAGTCTCCTCCAGACAGTGTCCTGTTTTCCCTCAGCAGTGTTCAGGATACATAATCTCTCTGAGAGCCTGACAATAACTTCATCAGCACAATTAAGGCATGGACATTGCTTCTGTTGTGCTCTAAACCTAGTGTCTTCTGAGGTTGCATTTTAGTTGATCAATAAGTGACCATCAGTTTTCATAGTCTTAGTACCCCTGGTTTCAACTTGTGCTTGTGCTTTGCACTTGGAAATCTTCTGCTATCATTCTGCAATCATTCACTCTACAGTCTTATTTTAGGGTTGTTAGTCGTTCATTGACACAGAAATGATCTCTTAGATGCGTATGCATATATTACTACCTTGACTATGTACTCTTGATATCTGCCTAATAATGGTAATATTACTTACAAAGAAAGAACCTGATAAAAATTCTTCCTTGGTTACAATATGGGGTTTTGGACAGTAGAATATAATGTTTGCAGTTTACCTTTAGTATTTTCCATTGCAATTATTTTGTTTCAATTAACAGGGAGATGTCTTAATGAACTGGCTTACTAGACAATTGTCTATCATTTTGTAACGGGTGCAGGCTGGTTATTGTAACAGAAAATACTGTGGCGAATTTGCCCTGATTTATTTTAATACAGTGCTCACTGTTGTTTACACCAGTTCATATTCAGAGCTATTAGGTCATGATTTGTATAAAACAAGTCTTTCCTTTATCTGTCTAGTGTTTAAGTACATATCTATCCTACTGAAATTCCCTCACTTGTATTTATAGTGTGCCTTTCTTGACCACATTGAGTTCTTTTTTACTACAAAATTCTTCTTAAAATTTCATTTTCATAACCGTTTCAGTTTCTTTTATTCCCTTTTAATTACTTCTCCATTCTCAAGCCCCCATAAAACAGAATAATATTTTATAACGGAACTTAGAATTTCTCAGGTGTTGCAGATAAAATACAATCTTCAGAGAAAGTATCTTTTACTTACTGGTTTTATACCCTTTAGTAGCTTTCCTGTCATGAAATAGTTATCAGAAAGCATGACTTTTTAGTATTTAAACTGCTTAACAAGCTGATATCGATAGTTTCCCATGTCCATGTGAGAAAAATACAGACACTGTGCTTAATCCAAAATTACTTGAAAAGGAAGTGGAAGAGATTTTGTTCTGTATTGACATACAGATGTTCTGAGTAATTTTACTATGATTTGAAATTATGTCACTTCTACATGGACACCGTCTTACAACCAGTTATAAGGGTTTTTTTAAAGGCTTGAGAAGATATGCTTTACATATCTTCCCATCTTCTGCCAGGTAGTTGTGCAAGTGAAAACACTTGATCTCAGGCAGGCTTTCCCTATGGAATCCAACTGATACTCTCCCAAAGTAGCTTAACTAGAAGTAAGTTTTCATAAAGGTAAATGCTGAAACTCTGTAGAATATAATGACATGGGACACTTCACTATGGTTACCTTTAACTTTTCTCCCCTTTTCTCAAAAACAGCTGTAGGACTTTCTCCTGTCATGACTTCAGGAATTTTTTTGGAGCCCTAAATTAGAAAAAGTAATTTGTAAAAGAATTTTGACCCTGTTTATTTTTCCCTCTTTTAATAATTCCCTAAAAAAATGTCAATTGCTGCTTTTTGGATGCTGAGTATTGAGATGGGTGTTTGGATTTCGTCACAATTTTGTTCTCCATCGAAAGGCTTGGTGTGGAGGATATGCTGTCGTTTTGTGAGTTAGCAGTTATTTTCCTACAATCAAGAAATGTCTGGTTTTTTATACTCTGAGTTACTGAGATTATCTCACCTTTGATATGTCATTTCCACTTCATATTAACTTTCTCCCTAAGCACTGAAGGACAGTCTTCCATGCTTGCAAATCTGTTTCTAATTACTGCTATTTCTGAACAAATTTTTAATTCTTCAGAAATTCTATATTATATCTTTGGTTCACCTATTTAGCTTTGTTATATAGTAAAAGAGGACTTCCAGAAACACGTACACATACTGTTGGTCTTACAGCATACTAATTCTAACTATAATTAAATCTCCTTAGATTCTAATGTCATTATAATTTTGGAAATTACTCGTGTCTTGAACTGATGATGGTATGGCTAAACTGATTGCTGAACTTGGATGTAAGTATTCAATTATGCCTGTTTATGTTGTCATGAAGATACATAGTGGTCTTTACAGAGTCTTCATAGAGGATGAAATTAATTAATCTAATTTTACTGTTGCTAGTTACATTATGAAAACATTCGCTACCTATTGTTCATTTCCATACATCTTCCTTTCCTCTGTTATAACTAAAGTCTATACAAGCAACTGCTATGGCATATTTTTAATAATTTAAATTTGGAAAGGCTCATTTTCGAGTTCCACAAAAAATACATCTTTTATATTGTCTTATTTTTCCTTATGGACTGATGAGATCAGTGCTTTGCTTTTTCCTTGTACCCTTTTCTAACAACTTATTAATGCTTTCCAAGCCAAAGCATGCAAATTACTTAATTTTCCCAATTTGAATTATGCTGTTTCATGTCCACTAAAGAATTGTCCAGTATTTAAAGTTGTCAACACTTTTCTATATAACTTCTTGCAAAACTGTGATGTAGTTCTGTTTGGGGTGACTCACCTCACTACTGAGAATCCATGACTTAGGTGAGCTTCAAACCACAAAGTCTGTACGCATATTGTGTAATCATATCTCATAATAGTTTTCCACGCAGCACAGTTTGAGAATCTCTGCCAGTAACGCTTTCTTATGGGTGCTGTTCTTGGTTTCCATTGCTCCTTTGGTCAATCCCTGTCCTTAACTTCCCTAGAAATAATCTCAAATCCTCTATAACATTAAGATTTTCAGTGTTTTTTCTTGCCAGTTTTGCATGGTCTTTATTGATTTGTCAATGTAAACAAGAGAACCAGTACTAATGCTCCAGTCACTGTGGTCCTGATCCAGATCACTTAGATTCCAACTTTATTCAGACTAAAAAACTGACCTGAAATTACTAGCTCTCTTTCTCTCCCCTGTCCCAATTTCTTTTTCTTTTTTTAAAAGGAATTCAGAAGAAACCAGCAAGGCTAGATATAGATGCGTAATCATTTCAAATACATCTGCAGTCTTCTAGATGCAACAGATTAACTCTAGTAGCCATCTAAGTTAACAGTAATTTGTGTAATGAAAAACAAAGCCACACTGACCAAACAAGTAAATGGGTAATGCTCAGGCCATCAGCCTAAAAAAATTAGGGTCCTTTTTAGTCATGTAGAATTCAATTAAAATGAATCAGTCTGAGTTATGGACTTTGTAACTAAGGAAAATAAAAAGGAAAATCAGTGTAATTTATGAATTGTGAACAGCTAAATTTGTATCACTGGCAATCAAACCTCACAAGCTTCATTTTCACATACACAGATATAGCAGCTTATTCAGTTATTCTTGACTGACATTCCTTCAAAAATTGCTGACAAACTAGCTTATCAATATCTAGTCAACAACTTTAATTTGGTTTACTGATTTGTTATGTCTCTGTAGGCTTCTCTATCCATTACACCAACTCATATTTATCTCATATTTCTGTGCTATAATGATTAGTACTTAGGCTCTCACACAACCTTTCCTTCTTTAAAGGGTACTTTCCATCTTTCATTTCTTAATGTACTGTTTAGTTTGGGTTACAGTGAGCTGGAGAAATAAAACCATAAACAGAGAGTACATAGTTAAAACATTGCAGAAGGGTCAAGGAATCAGCCTATTTACACTGTAGAGGCTATGGAAATACCATTCGAGAGAAGCATTTGGTTTCAGTCTATGTTCAGGGACAAATAGCACTGTTGTCTTAGAAACTTGAGGTTCAGCGTGTTCCAGCTCTGTTTTTTGATAGAAATGGACAACGAACAGAAATGGGAAACTAACAGAAATTTCCATTGTAGGAAAGATATTCACAGGAATTACACACTTGAAGTTTCAAAAGCATTTTTCTTTAATGCGTTATATTCTTTACTGTTGGAACTTTTCTTTGCAGCTTATTCTCGGAGATTGTGTGACTTGTCCATTGAGTAATATTTATTGGTGAAGTTGCAAGGATAAGCTCTAACAACCTTTTAGGAAAGCGAGCATTTGACATCTCAAGGATCTCTTCTTACCACCTGTTTTCATCAGAAGAAAATAAGGAATTGGATGTCTCACATTTTCACTTCCAATTTTTTAATGGGGTAAAAAAAAGAAAAATATATCATCCACTAGGGCTCTTGCAACGCCATAGCTTTTCGATACTTCTACTACAATATGTAAAGAAACTTACTTTTGTTAGGTGTGACAAAAGTGCTTGGGATGGCAGAAAAAGTAGAGAGAAGGAAGGTTTTATTAGACAATATGTGGCTCTAAAACCCCAAGTCCTTTTGCAACTGATGCACAGGTGTGTACACTGTTTACATCACAGCGCTATTCACAAGCGGCACAGGCTGAGAATGGCTTCCAGATACCTCAACTAGGGATTATCAGAGAATAATTGGAGTGGGAGTCTGATATTTCTCAATAGAAAACTGCTAATGAGAAAAACTGAGGCTGACAGATGGTTATGATGTGATCCTAGGGTGACGTATTTCTGAGCTGTAACATTTAAATGCTGACAGTACCATATGTTTAAGCATAGCTGCTTTGTTCTATTGGAAGCAATAAACTTCTTGGTGTGGAAGCACTGATCATGTCCAACCAAATTTCATCTGGGAGATGTGCTAAGGTCCCAGTCTTTCCATCCCTTCTTCCTGGCACTCAGTGCGTTTGAAGGAGCTGTCGAAGCCAGGAAGTAACCCCTCTTCTTTCTCTTCTGACTCTTCAAGTTGGAGAACGCTTTCATTAATATATCTTCTAAATTCTCCCAGTAGTCACTCCCAGTTCTAGGTTGGTGAACCTAAATGTAGTAATTTTTCACTAAATATTAATACCAAGTGGAAATAACAGCAAATAAGCCATTGGGAGTTACCTGCCCAGTTACAGTGCTGAGTCCAAGTCAGTTTTGTAAACTATTAGATGCCATCTGAGTATGATTACCTTCCCAGACTGCCACCTGTTTTATATATTATCATGGATTCGAAAACAGCAGCAGTAACATCTTGTGCCCAATGTCAAACAAGTTGAATTACCATCACCAGAAGAATAAAGTCAGTCACTCCCTTGTAGTGCCAGGGTAAGTAAAGATCACACAAATAAGCTGGAAGTAGTAGCTTTTGAATGTATATGTTACATTACGGCTTCTGATTGGTGCAGTGTGCTGCTGCTGGAGTCCTGGGTGTGCCTGTGGAGGAGAGAAGAGGAGGAGCTGGGTTAATATTTCTTCTATTATTCCATAGGTGGTTTGCTCAGAAAACAGGATTCACAAATAGCATTAACTGGTGCAATCTTGCTGTCGAGAGACATGTAAGCACTGTTCAATACAGTGGAGAGTCTGACATGGTTTCTGTATAATTTATGTTGTCTATCTAAGCTGTTTTACATAGCTACACTTAAGAAATAGTGGCCTTAGGCTGTGGTACTATAGAAATCTGCATTTTCTTTGAAACTGTGTATATGTCGGTAACTATCCTTTTATATATCCATTCCCCATGCAAGTTGTTAAATAACTCACTTTTATTGGCCGTTAACCAAGGAAAGGGTGGTATTTCAGACCCATCACTCCATTATAGTTGTGTTGTGCTGGTCTACGGATTAATTGCCTCTGATTTAGAATACAGTCAGCAATATGTCTATACTGATGTAGATTTTAAACAGCTTTTAGCACAGTTTGGTAGACTGGGTAAGCTGAATCTCAAGAATGAACTTGCCGCTTTCACTCCTTCCCCACCCTGAAAGTGCTTTAAAATTTAGTTGTCTCAAAGGTCTGTTGTGTGTCTGTGTTTGGTTTGACTTTCTCTTATTTGATTTCTAGCAGAACATTGCAAAGTTTATGTAATTTCAGGCCTAGCAGTTAATGTGTCCCCTGCAGGCAGACTCTGTATGAATTAGAAAGAAATTCAATTATGGAACTACTGATAACTTATCTCAGCAGAATGCAAATGGATTAAGATAGCTAAACGTTCACTTGCTTATAAATGTACCATTTAACTAGAAAATATGCTCTTTAATAAAAACAATAACACAAAACCCTGTTTTGATGTTGTATACTTTTAGGGTTTTATGTGTTTCATATTGTGATATTTACAAAGTAAACTATGATGGTCTTTCTTGAAATAAAATAGAATGAATCCCTCAAAAATGGTGCTACAAACATGACAAACAATTTATTATATTTTCCAAACAGATACAGTGGAGATGTTTCATCATTAAAGAAAATCAATGACCCTTTTGATAAAGAGTATTACACATTTTTAATACATAGATTTATTTTTCTAGGGGCATTATTTACCATACTACTAAAATTAAATCTCGGTTTTATGTAAAATATGGTAATCTCTATGTATGATCATTAGTTATAATACATGGAACAATGAACTAATTTGATTTTTTTGTTAAAGAAACTCCTTTTTCATGCAGTTTTTGAGCTGATCTTAATTTTATATATATAAAATATAATATATGAATGTTGTGTGTTTCTCATCTTCACAACCAGTGTATGCACTGTGTTTATTAATATACATAGTTTATGAATTATCCCATGTTTCTCTATGGGCTTAGAAAAAAAATGTATTTATTCACAGTGCATGTAATATATTGAACTGTAGGCTCTTCACTGATGCATTTCCTTGCAAAAAAAAAGTAATAGCTGTTTTGTTGTTGTCGTATGGTAAGCTGGCTGTCCTGTAGTTTTGGGAGACTGATTATAACATAAAGACTAAGTTTACTGGTACTTTTCATCTCAAAACTTTGTAGGCATTAATCTGAAGGGGTATACTTTTTTTACAAGAAAATAAAAACCTTTTAAGAATGCTGTTTGTACTTTGAAGAATCACATTATGAAGTAATCCTACCAGCACTGCCAATTAAATTAAATTAATACTTTATTACTTTAACAAGTGCTGGAAAAATATGTAGCTTTTGTAGGCCAAAGTTTAGGAGTTACTCTTATCTTCTTTTCACTGAATAGTTATACTCATTGAAATCATTGGCAGGAATCTGGGTATGTGCTTCGTTTGAGTGGACCTTTATAAGCCAGTTTGTAAGGAAGTATCCCTCTAATGTTTATAAATCTGATATTTTCCTGATCATAAACCAATGTTTTTCTGTTTCACTACAGTGAAGATATTAAATGTGACTTCTAGCTGTCAGGTTAGAAGGATGAGTTTCATAAAAGTGTTTTTATGAAATAAGGTTCAAGGAGAAATAATGCATGATATATATCTGATGTCACTAGCATAGCATAATACTATTATTGGATTCGTCAGGTGTGAAAAATGTGTTTGAAAACCAGTATCCGGGGTTTGGGGCTTAGTCCTACAATGTATTGGGCTTTGTAACTCTGTCAAAAAAGACATCTGTATATAGAGTTAATCATAAGTATAGAAATATTTCAGTAGGCTTATAGTCAGGACAAACCGGACGCTCTGCCTACATATTGTAAAAGCAACAACTGTGCGAAGCACCAGACAGTTTTTCAGAGAAATGCCCATGTGGATGAGAGGCTGAATGAGCACCACTGAGTGGACTCTGCTGGCGAACCCAGCTGCGTAGCCTCACGTGCTGCTAGTGTGGACTGCACTCCCAGCACCTCATGGCTGGCTTTCTGTAGCCTTGTAGACACAGTAAAAAGCCTGGTTTGTTCCAGTTACAGTGATCAGTGCAGCAAAAGCTAACTGCCTGATAGCTTCAGTTGTGTCTGGATCAGGAGTGAGACTTGAAAGTGACAGTTTAAATGGTCACATTATATTTATTTCTCCATGTTTTCTTCCTTGAAGCAAAGGTCTTGACCTACTAAGGCTCTGTAACAAACATAGTCCTGCACTTTTAATAGTGGTGAACTGGTGTTGAAATCGGTTGGAGTTTCCAGCATCAGCCTGTTGGTGGATTATGGCTTCGCTATCACACAGATTATAGGACCAAATTTTCAGAGCAGAATACATTTCTGCACACAAATTGAGATATATGCTATGATATTGTCAATACATTTATGATTCTTTTTGTTCTCGCTTCAGAAGCATTTTACGAGTCATATAATGTTAGTTCATCCAGAATAATGACTGACCTACTGTCCTCACGCCTCTGGCAGTTTGATGGGTCTGTGAGAGAAGATGCAGCTTAGTACATACAGCAAAGCTGCACAGTCAGTTTAAATTCTGAGGTGCACTGAATCTCTTCTTGCTTGAGAAGGTCCAAAATAGCAGACACCTTTTCCCACAGAAACGAATAATAATTAATATATAGCAAAGAGATAGATTTCTTAAATATTTATGGCTTTACCATTTTAGTAGATTTCTATTTACTTATTTCTCTCTACTTTCACGTTAGATGCTGCTCAACACTCTTCTGCCTGGCATGCCAGCTTTATACAGTGATAAATGCCAGAGGAAAGTGAAATAATACCTAAGAAATTTAATCAAATTTTTAGACTAGCATAGTCTAGCTGTAGAGTATTGGTACATCTTCTGTTTTAGTTTTTCTGTTCAAATGAGTGAAAGCTAAAAGCACATTTTTCCTGAAGATTTTTTGAAACCATACCAAAGATAAGCCTGTTTTCTGAGGCTCACTGTATTGTTTTTTGCCACGTGACACAAAAGGTACCTGTAGCATGTTCATGTCTTCAGTCACCTGAGTCTGTGCTGGAAGTAGTGTTATCAAAGCTTACTTCAGATGTTCTCAATTGTGAAGATGCCAATTAACATAACAATTTTAGTACCTAAAACACCTACAAACTGTGATTCTGATGGTTTAATACTGAGTTCTTGACCTGAGTACAAGGTCTTCTCATTAAAAATACTGATAAATAAGTAGAAAATCATATTTTTCTAGGCAATCCTAAGCAGATGACTACACTGAAATTCTCTGAAAATTTCTCTGAAATTTTCATCATTTAAGCAGACTAAGAAGGTAAGAAAGTTGTCTGGAAAATCTGTCTTTTGAATAGGTTGAGCTCCTAAGGAGGTCACATGAAGACTCACTTGGGAAAAAAGACAGCCTGACAGCCTCTCTCAAAGCTGTTAATTGCAAAGGAGGCCTCATAAAATCAGACCAGTATGCATCAAACCAACAGGCAGTAGCAGCACCTGTGGGAAAATCTCTGAAACAGGATGGTGCTGGCTAGATAAGCTTGTCCCTTTACACTGCTTTATTAGCCCTAAGCGTGATAACCCATTGCTTCTGTGCTGAAGGTTATGGAAGGTTGCTGAGCTTTCTCAAGTCCAGTCATTCATTGACTGAGAATTGCAATAGGAATATTAATATATGACTACAGCCCAGAAATGTCTCGCTGCTGTTTGCCCAACAGCAGTGAGTGCTTTTGATGCAGGCACTGACTGAGGGTGAGGACAGTAAGACTAATAGCCTGGGCTGCCTGAAATAGCATTGAGTGGTGGCCCTGAAGTGTCTGAAGACTTTGCCTTATGCAGGCTACTTAGGTGCATTACTGGACATTACATGGGGCCACCTCCTTGGTGTTTTTCCTGAATGCCAATGGTCTGAGAAACAGAAACTCTCAACTGTTCAGTTTGGGAACGGCTGGTAATAATGTCTTCATCTTAGCTATTATAACCTTGATATTATACATCTTGTTTAGAAGAGGTCAAACCCAAGAAACTAGATCAGTCCTGAGATGATCAGTCTACCTGTTTTAGAGCGGTCATCCCTCCAGCCAGAGGGTACTGTGAGATGATGGAGTTAGCAGCAAACTCCTGATCCTGACAAATTCTTTTGTCAATAAGTGGGAGGCAAAGGAATTTACAAACACAAGTATGTAGACTGGGCTATGATCAAGATCCCATTTGTTTATTCACCTAAGACCGCATCTGGAGTTAAGTGAAAAGTTAAAAAAAAAAAAGGCATACAAAGACAAATGCAAGGTATTTAGGAATAGATTAAAATTTTAAACCTGGACTTGAGTAAGAGGCCATGTTTAACAAGGAAAATATATGAATAACCCCGGGACACATCGTGTCTCATAGGTAATAACTCTTAATTTCATTGTTACTTTTCCTGTGAATCTTGTAATCTCCTTATTATATACTTCTACACATTCAACTGGTAAGAGTACAATGGCTCCTTCTCAACCTCTTGCCTTTACTTATTCCCACTAGCTGAGTGTAGATGCTGCTCAACACTCTTCTGCCTAGCATGCCAGCTTTATACAGTGATAAATGCCAGAGGAAAGTGAAATAATACCTAAGAAATTTAATCAAATGTCTCCAGCACAAGAAGGAGTATCAAAATGGGAGCATATTTCAGAAGAGAGAAAATAGATGGTTATACCTAAATTACTGCATCCTGGGTCTGGATAAAAAAAGGATGGTGGCCAGTAGGTAATGAGCCTTAGTAAAAGAATTGCTATGTACATGTTATGGACATAAACAGGTCATATTATAAATCATTGTGAATCCAGCACTAGAGGATGTCATCACGCAGAATCACTTCTGTTCACTTGCTGAGCTTTGTGCCAGGTAGAAGCTATTAAACAGCTGTTAATACTTTGCAGCTAAGTGGAAATTTTTCAGTAAAGTGTAATCCTGTAACACCTAAGATAGCACAGATAGTATGATATCTATGAAAGCTTTTGGAATGCAACATTTACACCTAAGAAACAGTAGAGAAGTTGGGAATTTGAAGAGCAGCAACACGCAGATTGAGATTAGTGAATGCCAGCTACTAACAAAATTACATTATAAATCTGTGTTTCAGTTCTATTATACAATGATACTTCACAAATCTGAAGTCTTCTCTTGTTCTCACCTTTGTAAAGAATCTTGAATTATATACTTCTTTGAACAAAGAATCAAAAACTAGTGGGTAGAAGTTTAAAATGCAAATATTATTATTTAATTATTATAATGTTTTTGAACTTTTGGGCTATGTAGAAACATTGTATAAACTCAGCAAAAATAATTAAAAATGGTACTCTTTCAGCTGAATATTTTTTACAGTATTTTAAATATTGTAGAAGAAAATTAATAGATGTTTTTGTTGGTGGTGCTGAGATATTTTTTCATTAGCTCAGACAATTCTGTGGGACACAAACCCCATTTTTTTTGCTTTGGTGCATTAATTAGCACAATCATGAGTGTAGGCTGGATAAATGAAATGGATAAAATTAAAATTTCACATTTTTACAAATGGCATTCATTGTTCTAGACTAAAGCCTTTCAAACCCAATGAAACATGGTGTGAAGCAGAATGCGTTCAGGAGGCGATTAGTACTGAGATCACATTTAATCATTATATTGTCTTCTGCACCTGTCAGAATGAAGGGAATTCAGTTTTATTTTGGTAATATTTTCAATGAGCACACTTCTAAATATGCTAGAGAAAGAAGAAAAACAAATTCAGAAAAATGTGGTTTTGGTTTACAAAAAATATATTATCATTTATTATGCCAGATTGGAAGGAACATCTAGGATCATCTGATCCAACCTTTTTAGGTGATATACAATTTAAATGAGATGTCCCAGAACCCTGTCGAGCTGATCCTTAAAAGTGTCCAGTGTAGAGGAATCTACCGCTTCCCTGGGGAGATTATTCCAATGTTTAACTGTTCTCATGGTGAAAATTTTTCTCCTGAAATCCAATCGGAATCTCCCCAGGAGCAACTTTTACCAATTACCCCTTGTCTTTCCCATGGGAGTCTTCATCCTCTTGGTAGACACCCTTTATGTACTGGTAATACAGTCTCCCTTAAGCCTTCTCTTCTCAAAGGTTAAAAAACTCAGTTTTCTCAGCCTTACTTTGTATGGTAGGTTTCCTAGTCCTGTGATCGTCTTAGTGGCCCTTCTCTGGACTCTCTCCAGCCTGTCTACATCTTTTTTGTATACTGGAGACCAAAACTGAATGCAGTACACCAGGTGCAGCCTGACAAGCACTGAGTGGAGTGGGATAATGACTTCTTCATCTCTGCTGGTGATGCTCTTCTTGATGCACCCCAGCATCCTGTTGGCCACCTTTGCTGCTGCAGCACTGTTCACTCGTGTTGAATCTGTTGTCCACTAAGACTCCCAGGTCATTCTCTACAGAGCTGCTGTCCAGCCAGGTAGAATCCAATCTGATCTGCACTCCCGGTTACGTATTCCCAGGTGCAAGACATTACACTTCTCTCCATTGAACTTTGTAAGGCATCTGCTAGCTCACTCTTCCAGCCTGTCCAGGTCTTCCTGGAGGGTAGCTCTTCCCTCTGGAGTGTCAACCTCCCCACTCAATTTGGTGTCATCTGCAGACTTCATTAGAGTGCTCTTGATCCCAGCACCAGGTCAATTATGAAGATATTCAACAGTGTCGGGCCCAATATCGATCCCTGATGAACCCCACTTGTGATTGGTTGCCAGTTTGATGAAGAACTATTTACTACCACCCTCTGTGTATGGCCTGTCAGGCAGTTCCTCACTTACTGCATAGACCACTTGTCTAGGCCGGAGGATGTCAGTTTCTCTAGTAGGAGGCTGTGAAGAATTGTGTCAAACAGTGCTGGTAAAGACAGAGGTGAGGAAGTATTGAGGACTTCTGCCTTTTTAGCACTGTTGGTGACTAGTTCACCTCTCCCGTTTAACAGTGGGACAGTCTTCTCCTGTTTTTGCTTGTTGTTTACGTATCTGAAGAACCCTTTATTGAAGTTTTTGACATCTGGCCAATTGCAGTTCAAGTTGGGCTTTTGCTTCCCTAACTGCATCTCTGCATACCCTGCTAAAACCGTTGTAATTTTCAAGGGGTAATGTTCCACTTTTCTGTCTCTGGTGCATTTCCCTTTTTGTTCTGGGTAAAACCTGAAGCTCACAGTTTTTAGTGTCCTAGTTCTACTTGTTTTCTACTGTTCTGCGTAGGACAAGATTTCTGTCACTTGTTCATGATCCACTTGCAAAGTTTTCAAACACACACTGTCACAGGTTTTCTGCATTGTTCTCCCACTTTGAAGGAGTTGTGTGTCTCCCTCCACCTTCCCCCAGTCTCTCCACTATTTGTTATGCTGAACCCAGTACAAGTCTGTTATTTCTAGTTCTGTTTTTCTCTATGTGATATACAAAGATTCTGTGTGTGTTCAGGGGATAGTATGATCAGCTATTAGGATATCAACATGACCATACAAGAAGTGCTAACATGGTGAAAGAGTATGGCTTCACAGTATCACAGTACCACAGTGTCATAAGGTTGGAAAGGACCTCTGAGATCATCAAGTCCAACCTATAACCCAACACTAACACCAACACTAACACCAACCATCATCTAAACCATGGCACTCAGTGCCTCATCCAGTCTCCCCTTAAACATCTCCAGGGTCAGCGACTCCACCACCTCCCTGGGCAGCACATTCCAATAACCAATCACCCTTTCAGTGAGGAACTTTTGCCTCACATCAAGCCTAAACTTTCCCTGATGAAGCTTGAGTCATAACCATCAACAGACTACATATCACTTTAAATGTAACCAACACTAGGGAATTTGTTGTGCTTTGTCATCAGTTAAAATGACACTGCCCTATGTCCTATTTTTTTGTTGCTATTCATGAGCAGAAATAACTGTTCTAGGTTCATATTTCTTGAGGAACTGACTCTGAGAGATTCCCAGATCAACACTATTTTTAGTTATTTCTGGTTTATTCACAAATATTCGCTGTTTAAACATGAGTTCATTTTATTTAAGACTCTGTTAATGGAATAATTTTATTTTATATCATCAAGAGTGTTCTAACCTGAGATATTCCTTTGCAGCTGTTTATAAAACCAGGGCACAAACAGTTCATCCTTATGCCAGCAAATACTTGATTATGCCAACTGTAATTGTGCTTTACAATACTTCATCACAAAAATAAAATCCCTTACTCAAGACAGTGAGATTGTCAGAGCTCAATGTTAAAAAGTGAAAATGACCAGGTGTTAAAGACAATGCTAAGATGCAGGAAGCACTACCTGTTTACCTGTTTCTACAAACTCACACCAAATTTTCACTGTGTTCTTTGCTAAATTACTGAGAACAAAAAAGTAAGATATTTAGGAACTCAGATCTGAAAGAGAACTGAAGAGCCTTTGAGTAGAACTGTTTATACTTCAGATATCTGGATCTAGAACTGAATTCCAGAAACTGCCACACATTGGATTACTTAATCAGAACACAGAAAAAACTTACCAGAAAGAGCAAGTAAAAGTAAATGTACATCTACAGCCTGTCTGCCTAAAGAAGAATGGTTTGGGTTCTGATTTATGTTTGATAACAATAAATGAGCAATCCCAGGGCTCCCCTCTCCCTTAAACCATGTAACAGCTCATTTGCAGAGTCATGCACTGGTCGTAAGCAGATAAATGCCCTGATCTGAAAAAAATCAGGCATCTAAGAGTTGAACTGAGACAAAGGTCTGGACAAATTCTTGCTGATAAAAGTTTTTTTTAGTTTTCTGAGAACCTGTTCTGGATACAGCTCAGCTTAGACCACTTTTTGAGGTTCTCCATGTTAAAGGGTTTTTTTTTTTTTTAACAGGTACCAAAAAATTATATGGATCCCACTAAATACCTTATTATTGCTAAAAGCATAAACGTGTAGCGGTAATGCAAATTGGAAAGACATTTGGGTTACTGTGTTTCAGGTTACATTTAAATGACAAAAAACAACATGAAGGCCCTGTGAGCATAGATAACTTCACCTAATGTGATGCTCAGATACTGCAACGATGAGAGTCTTAATACAACTGTGGTCTTTTTGTGTCCTCAGAAAATCCATCCCTCTTCACCTAAGCACATATGTAGAAAGAATGTCAGAAGCTGGCTATATCTGTGGTGGAAAACAGTCTGTGGAGATCCCAGTAAAGTGAACATGAGCTTTGCTAAAATAAGATGCAGTTACACCAGCAACTAAGTCAATATAACTCTTATACACAAAATGCACATAAAATACTACTTACCAAATGCTTTGTTGGTACTAAATGAAGCTCTAATGTAAGTGCTGTCAATATGCTTTGGTGTATTTTCCTTTCCTTGGTGACATTATTTGTATGTAAGTCACTAAAGCTTCGTATTTATAAATAAAACACATTCAAGATTATATCATAACTACAAAAATATATAGGGGATTTATAATTATATAAACAATTTCATAAACCATTTGAGTTTGCTATAAACATGAGTACTATAATGCACATGGTTTAATCAATATGCCTTTCAAGGGAGTCTCATATGGGAAAATGCAAAAGCCATATCTTGCAGTCAGTAATAAATTTTTCATTAAATTATCTCTGATTTAACTTTCACTCCCATTGGCAAACCTCTGGTGGTACGTACCTTTTTCCTCTTGATTTTGTTGTCCTGATAACATGCAATCATCTCACAGCCCTTTGCTTTCTGGTCTATGGTATATTGCATTGCCTTAGATTAATCTCATAGTCATTATCTCATCTGAGCAGGTAATATTCGACCGTCTAATCAGCTTAAAGCAACCTGAGTAGAATAATACAGGCTTACGTTTGGCATTCAGAAACATTTCTGAAACAATGAGAAAGTGATTTGACAAAAATATATGATATAAATTATTCTCTTTATGCATGAAACTGCATACTGCTTTTACTGACGCTGTTAAATTGCCTATGTATCTGACTTTTTAATAATGAAAAAGCAAACCCTGGAGTGTTTAGATGATTTGCTATGTTCATATAAAACAAGGAATTCAGCAGAACCTATTCAGGCATTTACTCTTCTTGTGGAATGTATGCAGAATAAAATCAGTGCCATAGATTCTTAGAGTGTCAGATGTCATATAGATTTGTTATTTTTCTGGTTTAAGTGCTCCTTTCCAGTGCTTGTATTTGTATATACTAATCACAGTGAAAAGGATAAGTTCAGCTTATCTGTCATCCAGCTATAGAAAGAAGTACTGAGTTCAAATTTCAAAGTTGTCAAGTTGCAGTTTTGATAGATAAACAAGTTTTCGGCAAGTTTTCTTCAAGACTTTAATGTGTTCTCTGGAGAGACAGTAAACTAGGTGCTCTTGGAAATAAAATTTGTACCTTGCAAATTAATAACTACTGATCCTGAGACCAGGTTTTTGACAGGCAGGCAAGAGATGCTGTTTTTTTAGTGACTATTACTACATTTGGAACCTTAGGACAATGGGGATACTCCCCACCTAAAAGATGAGAGTTCTTCAGAAACATGAATGGAAATGAATGTAGAATTGTAAGGACAATGTATACAGTGTCAAATAGGGTCTCATAAGATTTGTCTACAAATTGGACATGGAACAATAAGAATTTAAGTTTAAATTAATTTTTAAAGCAGATTAGCAATATGAAAAGAATTCCCAAAGTGAATGTTGCCCCTTCAAGCTGGTTTTCCTCCATGTGCGTCACAGCGAAGCAATGCTATAGGTTAGCTGTGTCGGCAGTGATCTACATTGAACTGATACTGATGTTGAACTGTGAAGGCTTAGCTACTTCGTACAACTGCGGCTTTCTTGTGACCTCAGAAAATCCATCCCTCTTCACCTAAGTACATAAGCAGAAAGAGTGTCAGAAACTGGCTCTGTCTGTGGTGGAAAATGGTAACCTTGCTTAGACTAGTGGTTAAATAACATGCATTTGTTAAGACATCGACTCAGTTCTTTATATGTGTTCTGTTCCCTGTGAAGATTCATTTCTCATTCCCTGCACATTATCCAGCTGCAACTTCTTTGTATGCTTGCCTCATTGACTAGATACTACGTTTCTTCTCCAAAGATATGTCAGTAGCTTTCTGAATTACATCAGACTGCTTTCTAGCGTTCTTTGTTTATTTCAAAATTTCAGGAATTTCGAAAAAATTCTAGACTTGGAATTTATTTTGGCATAGTCAAAACTTAGGCATGCAAATTTGATCCCATCTGATGAAATCCTGGGTGGAAGAACTAATCCTACGAAAACAAAACCCTGCCCTTATTCAGCTGTTATTTCCAGGACTTTCAGAAGGCCCTCAGCAAATGGGTATAGCAGTGCAGTAAAGCATGAATCCCTCTCACAGTCCTCTAGCTCTCTAAGGAAAAGTATGATTCACATTTACCTATTATTTGGTATTGTAATGTGGCCAGTTGTCATGGTTTCTTTTGCTTTTAACCGCCTAAGTATTCTAGCACAGGGGAGAAAGACCTATATTGATTTTTATGACAGTTTCAGATACTCGACATTGTGATACAAGGGACCGCAGTATGACAAGAACTATTCGTTATGAAGTGCGTGTATACTTCCAAGCTACAAAAGCTTACACTGTTTAGTGTTTTAAGCTTTCAACAGCAGTTTTCTGTAGCTAACAGTGCAGTGATTCTCAGTTTCTGAGACTTCCCAGTTTAGTGAATTTGCCGTAGATCCTACTCTGAGATTTACCTGCCTCATGACTACCATCGCTTACTTAGTAATTTTAGCAGGACTTGTTCTGATACTGCGGTAACATCCCTTTGTTATCTAGCCTGTTAATTAGACATTCATCTTCTTGAAAGAAAAATACTAGACATTTTCCTTTTGAAAAGAACAAATCCATGTGCTAAACCCTTATAATGTCCCATTGGTTTAATTTGAATGCTACAAATTGTACAATGTCACTTCAGGAAATTCATTATATTTTATGTATCTATGCTTCTGTAACATGATTTCAAAACCTAGTAGGTGTTAGAAAGGTATAATTACTGTTGTAATTCACTCAGTTGCCCAAATTGTGTGTGCAATTCAAATATAAAAAAAGGTCAGAGCATACCCTCCTGAGCAAAGCGAAGTGGCTAGTGTAGGAATGTTTGATTACCTGATTTTACAGCTGTCTGTGTCTATGGTAAAGAGCATGGTTTAAACTTGAAAAGAAGTTGTTTATCTTCAAAGGTAGTACAATTAGTGTTAAATGGCAGGAAAAAAAAATAGATCTCTCCTAGTGACTTGTCTGCAAAGTGCATTGAAAGAAGAAACTGCAAGAAAGTCCTCTGGGCTATAAAATAGAGTAAATAAAGCATTATACATTTAGAAAATAATAATGAAGACCACAGGAAAGAATGATAGAAGGAGAACATGAAACCTTTTCTCATAGCTAAATATACTAAAAGGAGATAAAGAATAAAGCTGCCTTCATAATGGCAAATGGCTAATTGTTTTGAGACTCGTATTATTTATGCTGCCACAGTGCACTGCCATTAAAATTATAGACCTGTGTGGTATACTTAAGCCCAAAGTGTTGCAATTTATATGTTGAGTTTCACCACTCACACACAAGTTCTTAAAAATCTTTTCTGAACTGCAATAGCTCCCACAAGTGCCTAGTGACAGTGAAGTGCAGATACTGTTTGTTCCCCTATATCAGGTGCATATATTCAGTGTCATTTTAGTTTTCAGACACTGTAGGGACGAGGAACCATAGTTTCCTCATTTCTCCTTTCCCACATTGCAGTGTTCATCCTCTGGTGATGTCAGGAAATAACAGTGTTTACACTTCTCTTTGCACTGGAAACTGAAATAAAA
Organism: Tapera naevia; assembly: GCA_033556795.1. Classification (NCBI taxonomy): domain Eukaryota; kingdom Metazoa; phylum Chordata; class Aves; order Cuculiformes; family Neomorphidae; genus Tapera; species Tapera naevia. The sequence goes on along the minus strand of JAUMJJ010000172.1, from coordinate 4,841,745 downwards.
GATACCAGAACATAAGAGGTTGCTAGAGGCATTTTTCAGGTTCATCCATTCCTGAAAAGAGGACATTTGAAAGACTCCTGTATTTTCAAGCTTATCTTTCTGGGCTTGTTTCTTGACCATTGTTATGTTATTATTTTTGATCTATAATCTGACAGAGTTTTGTACAAACTTTTACATTGCTGAAGATGTGCCCTCAGTTATCCCTTTTCTTGGAGGCAGCCCTTTATACAGATGAGTATTTTGGGCAGTCTACTTAACGGTCCACATGCCATGGTATAAGGTCTAGAGCAGGGGTGTCAAACTCGTGGCCAGCAGGCTGAATCTGGTCCTCCACCTTGTTGTATCCAGCCCAGCACCTTGTTTCTACCTAGAAGCAACACTGAGCTGCTTGTCCCTGCGCTCCTGCCAGTGCTGGTCACGTGTGCACTGGGTGACATGCGTTACGCTGCAGGAGCAGGAGAGCGGTGGAGCCGTGAATGGACACGGCTGTTCTAGAACATGACATGTAAATATTAGAATAGGGATTCTTCAATATAGGCTGCATACAGGGAAAATCTGGATGAAAAAGAACATACTTAAATTACTTACCTGTAAAGGAAATTAAGTTATTCATATGATATCACATTTATAATGATAATCTACTTCAGTTTAGCTGTTGAGTATCCCAGAATTTCTCTGAACAGCTTGCTTATTTGTTTTTTTCAAGGAGTTCTTGGGTAGGGTTCTGTTCTTGAGCATTTAGTAAACCTCAGATATCTATGTTGATTAGCTTTGGTAGAACGGGAAGCCAAATTCTACTTGGAGCTGAATCACCCAGGATATTGACTTCTGATCCTATGCCAGACAGTCAGGAACCCAGCCGCTGAGTGCACAGAAAATCTTTAAGGTGCAGGAATTTTTGGGATTCCAAATGCGGTTCTTTTCCCTTGATATGGCCCTCTTTGGAAAGAGGCAACTTGGAAGCCTGTAAAGTCCCAAGAATGAATTAGTCTGCATCCTGAAGTTATTTTAAAATAATAGACCCAAGCTGGGAACCTGTATGGTGCATAACAGGATGATAAAATCTTCAGAGTTTCTGACAGAATTTTGCTTGTGACTTAGCAGAAGTCTGCCAAAACTTCATGTTCCCATCAAAAGGTCATTGCTGATCCATATTAATTTTATGGAAAAAAAAATCTTTTACTGGTAAGTTAAAAAATGTTTTGATTAAAGATACTTAACCCATATTAACTACTTTCTGGGATTTCAGCCCAAACTGGGTTAAAAAAACACGAAAAAACAGGCTATTGTCATAAACATATTGGAGCTGAGAAGTAAATACAGATATTCAGAGTTCATAACTTCAAACTGGAATGAAAAATTTTACATCAGAGCTCAAAATCATCACTTTGATAGTGTGGATTCACTTAATGGAGCATAATTCAGAAGGTAAATTAATGTCTCCTGATTTCTAACCTCTTCTTCCATTCATTATCCTTCTTTGATTTCCACTAAATATAATGATGCCCCCATTTCCAGATGTTTCTTTATTAAATTTCTGCTGGGAGAGAGAAAAAACACAAGCCGTCCCAAATGCTGAAATTTCTCAACTCATTATCACATTTTACATATCATACAGACATACTGACAATGTTAATTAGTGAGAAAGGCTTGATTGTTCTCTAATTACTCTGTCAAGAGCCAGTACAAAATACCAAACCACAAATTATATGACATATTACAATTGAATTGGTTTTAATGATATCTTCATCTACCAACGCACATATTTCATTACTAAGCTTTGCCTATTAGCATTTTAATGTGACCATTAGTAATAAAAACATTGAGTTATGTACGTGAATAAGAAAATTATTATGGCAGAATTTTAAAAGGTGCCTGACATGATGGTGCAGTTTTATGTGCTACAAAGTTTGCAGTATCAGCAACAGGACAGAGTGTACAGATCGTTATGCTCTTCCTGTCACCCTAACTGTTGTGCCATTATGTATTTAATGAAATGACTCGTTGAAAAATATGTAGTCCGTGGAACTGAATATACTCCTGAGAACATTCCCTATTGGGTAGAGGGTCAAATCTGTCTTATCTTCTGTGGCCCTGAAAATGGCTTTCTGAAAACTAGTGTTTTCTGAGAACTCTCCAGTTTTTCTCTTGCAGTTATATTTCTCCTGCATCTTTAGGTTTAAGGCTGGGATGAGAATCAGATGCAAGTCTCTGACTTTGTGCTTGCTCTGATAGCAGGTTATTATGCATAACATGAAAACAATAAACTCCCCAAGCGGTCTTTCCGAGAAAATATTGAGAACCCAATGACTGAAACAAGTCTCATCCCCTTTTACGTTGAATATGTTTTTAGAGCAGTGCTATACTACCTTGAGTAAAATGAATATTTTTATTGACTCATTATAAGACAATGCTTATTTAATTTATTATATTTGCTTATTACTGTCATATTATGAAGATGACATTTATATATCAGCTTTGATTTGAGCAAATAATTTTGACATTCAGCAACAAAAGGTCAATCTCTCAATTTTGCTTCGAAGTTTAAAGTTCTATTATTCAAATATGAACAAATTTTCTTCTTTTTACCTCTGCTTTCTTTTGTAGTACTGGATAGGAGTAGACGTGACATAAAAAAGAATTGCAGGTATCTGGTGATGGGGTGGTCATATATTTTTTATCATTTGTCCATTCTCTTTTACAACCAAGAAGGGAGAAATGAGACATTTCAATCACGTTTGATAAAGAGAAGAAGGCATCAATCCCCATTATGTAAATATGAAGACAACTGGGCTTGCCATTTTTTCTCCGGCTTTGTAATACTGTGATTTCACAGGAAAGGTCTCAGCTGGAATTCCTCTTTCTCTATACCTACATTTAAGAGTGCTTGTGTCCTGAGTAATTAGAAGTCTATTGTAACTGCCTTTTCATGACATGTAATGCACTGAAAAAATGTCACATTTTACTTTGCTAAATGCAATTAAAAGACCTAAAGAAGCAGATGGTTTTGCATTTTGAAGTTGGTAGGCTGCAGAAGGATGCTGGGTTTATTCACAGGGTTGCCTTGTTCGGTTTAAAAAGATGCCTTGTTCATCCCAGTGAGGAGATGGGAATGCTGTTGGTCTGATGATCTCACTCTTCACAATTAATTATGCATGCAAAATTTGAGAATGTTATAAAACCTGAAAATTCTTGAAGAAGAGCCAAGGATTTCTGTACTGTAACATAGCACAAGAGAATGGATTTTGAACAGAGAAATTAGCAATGAAAATCAACGAACCCTCTTTGCACCAGAATGTCCTCTTAATTTTTTGAAGTGAAAATTCTGATCCACTGTTGAAAAGTCTTGATTTAGAAAATCTGGTATTCCTAGGCACTTTAAAGCTGATTTAACTGGGTTTTTTTCCTTTTTATACACTTCTAGAGGAAAAAAAACCTGGTTCTTTAGAGGAATGGGTACTGTGCAAAGAAGAATCTTTGTGGAAGCTTTTATGTATATTTAATTTAGGGGTTTATTTTTGCAGCCAGTGTCATTCATATTTGATTCTGAGCAAGTTTTTCTCTTTCAGAATGACTCAACTTTTTTTTTTTCAATGGGAAAGATAGCTCATGGTCCAAAGTGCCAAGTGAGAATGAATATATTAAAAAAATTCTGGAGGTGGCTGCAAGTATTAATGATTTCCCTTTGTTTCTCTCTGCTGGCTGAGGCTATTTATTGTCTGCCAGTTTTGCCTGCCCGTTTTCAGATATTGCCAACCGTCACTGAAATGATGTGGAAAATGTTTCCATCAGGAACAGGGAATGCATACTCCATGCTAACATAATTTAGTCTTTAATTATTTGCTCATATAATATTTTCCCAAAGCCTCTTGGCTTACAAGAACACAAATACATGACACTCATTTGATGATCATCTTCCCATCTCAGTAGTTCTGTGAATGACCCTTTCCTGATTTATTGTACGTGTTCAAACTATGTTTTGAAGACAGATGCAGGAATGTCTTATTTTCTCTGTCACTGGTCTGTCATTTTCACAAAAAAATGAATTTATTTATACAGCATTTGTGAAGTAAGGGATATTATGTTTTCTCATTTTACAGATGTGAAACTATTCAGTCAAAAGGATACATTAAAGTTGTGGCTAAACAGTTTAACAGATGTAGGGCTTGTCTTCCCTTATTTTTGTACTGAAGGTTTTGGGGAAGTCAAAAATCCAGCTTTTGTATCTTTAAGTAAAGCTATACATGGGCAACATCGAAGCAGAAACACAGACAATTTCACTTTCAAAAAAACTGCAGCCTTAAACTGGTTTAGTAAAACTGAAGCTCCTGGTAACAAATGGGACCGGAAACGTTGCCACAAATGGAATACACACAAAATTCAGCTGTTCCATGTTGTTTGGTGGTAGCCAGCTGGCTAATAGCACAGATGTGTTGGCTACTCAGTAAGCAGATTTACAGCACTCAGATGCAGTATATGGTGATTCTTCCTCACTAAAGTGACCCGAGGAGGTAGAGAGAGAGAAAAAGGAAGCTGAAGGTAAGAAATACAGCATCAAAGGATATAAACTACAGGAAACTAGGCTTTATTAGAGTCGCTGTTCTCAGAACAACTTATCCAACTGTGATACAGGGTTGAAATAGTCAGAAGACCATTGGTCTTGTTTTGGCTTGAGAGGCAGTCAGACGGTGGAGATATTGAGGGCAGGATGACAATATCAGATACTTTGCCTAAATGCTTTTTGTTTTCTTTGCCCGCTCAGTCTCCTACTTAAACAATTTTGTGACTTGGAGTGTTTTGTTATCAGATTTTTCAGTAACCTCATACATGCTGTGTACTAGCAAGGGCAGTGTGCTGTATAAGAACATGGTGACAGCAACTTGAACTCTTCTCTATTATAAATGTGCTGTACTTTGTGATTATGATAAAGTGAGAAAGTACATGCATGCCATGCTTGCAGTTCTTTATGTAGAGACCAGGTTGGCTTCCACAGTTACGTAGCTTCATATTGTGAAGTTTCTCCTTTCATCAGGGAGGGACAAAGCTTGTTTTATGTTCATTGAAACATAAATAATCCTATACTTTTCTCAGGCCATCATCATGGGAAATTTATGAAGTGCTTAAAGTGCTGTATCTCGAGGTGACCTGGAAAATGTCTCTGATTTGATTTGGAAGCATCACTTGTCTGTTTAATACTTTTAATTTATATTTTTATTAACCTACTGACATACACAGGTCCTTGGAAGCAAAACTTGAATTTTGGTGGGTATTCATACATACGTATTTTTTAGGAGCACTTACAGTGGCCTGTTCAGTTCTTGTTACACAAGCTGAAGGTACTGAAAACAAAACAAATCCAAAAACCATCACAGTCTCTGGAGAGATAAGTGAGATGTGTCCATTTGAGATGGCTGGAAGGAAGCTGCACAGTAGATACTGCGCAGCCATAAATTTGTAATGTGTAGGGATTGTGGCTGGGGAGATAAATATTCAGTACCTTTTATTACCTGATATAGTCATACATATGCATGGGTCCATTTTGTGTGATAATTAGGAAATCTAGTTTTAGCATCTGTTTTTACCTGATAAACCAACTTTGTTATTTTAAATAAAGGCAAAGCTATAATTCGGAAGCTACAGACACCATGAAGATATGAAACAAAGCTAACAAAGATGAGGGAGGAAACAAGGATAATGTTTCAGATCCACATTCCCCATCAAACAGGAGGCCATGTGAACAAGAGATACGTGTACTTGTTTTCTATATGGTTTATTGGAAATAGTCCTTCCTGCTTTCAGAGTACATTTATAAACAATTGACCTAAGTTTAATTTTAAAATAAATTGAGTTATGGTCAAATTTAACCATACCAAATATGTCTATTTTGTGGGTCAATTTTCAATATTAGAGGGAATCAGCATAGCTGATTTTTATAGCCTCTTTTTATTGTCTCTCTGACAAGAGAATTTGACTGATGCTTTTGGATAATCCATTGTTGCAATTGTCAGATAACAGCTGACAAATAAGTAATAAGAAATGAGAAGTTAAGAATTGATATTTTGCAATAAAGTCTTAGTCTTGGGCCATAACACGTGCATGCTGTTTCACTAAGTGCAAAATATTTGGAACCCTTACTCTTCCTCCCCAGCAGAGGCAGTGGGAGGAAATGATCTGAGCTTCAGATTGTTTCCTTGCCTGCTGATAAGGTGAGAAGCAATTTTAGAAGGTACTGCCATTTTCAGAGCTTTTAAACTCCCACTGCAATTTGACAACATAAATTATTTTCTCTCTTTTCTAAGTGCTGCTTCCTCAAAAAAAAAATCCTCTTTGATGAGGTGGCTCCATGAACCACAGAAGTGGTTTTGTGAGAAAATAGAGAATGATACGTAAAATAAATTAATTTCTTCTGTACCTTGGAAAAACAGAAAGGAACCCAGTGATCCCAGAAGTTTTTGATGGGTTTTGAGTCTGTGCTGTGTCTTGATCTTTTTAAGAAAGATGCCTGACTGCTTGTGATGTAGAAAAACATTCTGGTACCTCTGGCATTTGTTTGTAACATTTCTCTATACTCCTGTTTTGGCTGCCACTGTTTCACCCTGCTGCTGCCTTGTCACAGAACCTTTTACTGAGCAACAGTTTGCACGCATTTCCTGGTGCCCCTTTGCATCAAGGACATGGAGGTGATTTGAGACAGCTAATGTGGCTTCACCAAGGACAAGTCCTGCCTGATCAACCCAGTGGCTTTCTGTGGTGGGATGACAACATCACTGGACACAGGAAAAGCAATGGATGTAATCTATTTGCACTTCTGACCTTTGATGTGGTCCCCCACAACAACTTTCTCTCTGAATTGGAGGGGTAATGATTTGATGGATGGGCTGTTTAGTGGATAAAAAAATGGTTGCATAGTCATGTCTAGAGAATAGGGGTCAGTGGCTCGATGTCCAGATGGAGACTCGTGACAAGTGGTCCACCTCAGGGATCCATACTGGGACCAGTGCTGTTTAATATTTTCTATAGACTGTGAGATCAAGTGCACCCTCAGCAAGTTTGCAGATGACACCAAGCTGAGTGGGGCAGTTGTCACACCAGAAGGACAGGATGTCAGCCAGAGGGACCTGGACAAGCGGGAGAAATGGGCCTATGTGAACCTCATTAAGGGTCAACAGTGCCAAGTGCAAGCTCCTACAGCTGGGTCACAGCAACCCATGGTTACAATACAGGCTGGTGGATGACATGATTGAGAGCAGCCTTGCGGAGAAGGACTCAGAGGTGTTGGTGGATGAGAAGCTTGATATGAGCTGGCAATGTGTACTTGCAACCCAGAAAGCCAATCGTGTCCTGGGCTGCATCAAAAGAAGTGTGGCCTTGAGGGAGGTGATTCTTCCTCTCTACTCCGCTCTTGTGAGACCCCACCTGGAGTATTGTGTCCAGTTCTGGAATCCCCGATGTAAGAAGGATCCGGAACTGTTGGAATGGGTCCAGAGGAGGGCCACAAAGATGGTCAGAGGGCTGGAACTCCTCTGCTATGAGGACAGGCTGAGAGAATTGGGATTGTTCAGCCTGGAGAAGAGAAGGCTCTGGAGAGACCTTATAGTGACCTTCCAGTATCTGAAGGGGCTACAGGAAAGCTGGGGAGGGATTTTTTACAAGGGCTTGAGGTGATAGGATGAGGGGGAATGGATTTAAATTGGAAGGGGGAAGATTTAGATCAGGCAGTAAGAAGAAATTCTTCATGATGAGGGTGGTTGAGACACTGGAACACGATGTCCAGGGAAGCTGTGGATGCCCCCTCCCTGGAAATATTCAAAGCCAGGTTGGATGGGGCCTTGAGTGGCCTGGTCTGATGGGAGGGGTCCCTGCCCAAGGCAAGGGGTTGGAACTGGGTGACCTTTAAGGTCCCTTCCAAACCTTTCTATGATTCTAAGTCGTCCTCATCACATATCTGATCACATCCCTTCATTACTGCGGACAGAGACTGGAAGATGGACTATGTGGCATAAAAGCCTTTGATTCTGAATGGAAAGTCATGTGGGTTGCATTTTGCAGGAGGGATGGAGTACATTACGTGGCTAATGGGAAATACAGCCCATACCTGATATTCATAGGTTTAGATCAAATCTGTGTAATTTGAACATAAATTCTCCTACCTTTAAAGGGCTTGGAGTCACTGTTAGAAATCTGATATTTCATAAGGTGTGAAGGCAAATTAACTATTCTTTCATTCTTTGAAAGAATTAAGTGGATTTGCTTACCTGAAAACGTTATCTGTTCCTTTAAAGCTTCTTCATACTGCAAATATGAAGTAAGGATGATGACTTCTTTGCCTTACTGATCTTCATTCCGCAGCAAAGTAATTTTAAAAAACACCTGTTCCTCAGCTGTGTGGATTGTCCTGTCATTCTTTCTCCCTACCCTTCTGTGTGGGCAGCCTGAGGAAAGCAGATGTTTGCCATTTCTCCTCATTGGCAAATCTTTCAGAGTACATTGCCAACTGAAATATCATGGTTCTGCCTTGAGGCAACTCAGGATTTCCTTGCATTGAGATGTTAGAATGAACTCCCTGATGATTCTCTCACCCCTCCTCTGTCACACCTGGCTGGTTATGTGAGATCCCTTGAGGCTCTTCCAGCAGCCTCCTGGGTAGAGCCAGGCAGGTTCAAGCTGCGATGCCTTTCTAATGAGGGGTCACCCAGTCTAAAAAATGTTGCAATTGAAGTTCGAGATGTAACATGTTCCTCTTTCTTGGGAGTTTTTAAAGTATTGTCCTGACACAATTATTACTCATCTTGATGCTATACATGATTTGCATCAATAATCAAAAAATGAATTATAAAGTGTTCACTGATAAAACTCATGAAATACATAAAAATGACAGAAACAATAACTAAAAGCAGAGGGTGGTTAATGTGAGTTTGTGACTGGGTATTTTACCAAAAAAGTGTGCAGTGTGGGCACACATCTGCCTGGGAGTTCCTTGCATGAAGGGATATCAAAAAGGGTTGATGGGCTCCTTGATGTGTAAACACAGTCTGTAGGATAAGAGATCCTTTTGCAAATAAGTATGGATTTATTTATGGTTAATGTGACCAGGATACTGCATACAGTTTTAGTATCCATAGTTTCAAAGTTTTATAAATATGCAATCATAAATTATGAAGCTCATTCAAAAAGTTACCTTAGAGTATCTTAGAGACATAGCCATCTGGATCTGTAAAGTGGTGGTGAGGTTGTTTGTTTGTTTAGGTATTTCTGAAGTTTGATTATTGTGAATAAGAATCTTCCAAGAAGATTATTATGGACTAAGAGGATTTTTAACATACTTGGCAAAATGTATGATGTAAACCCATGTCTGGAAGATAGTTTGATGAATGTAAATTGGTGATATACATCACATTTTTTTTAATGCTTGGGGTTATTAATCTTTGGAACAAGCTTTCTTGGGAACAAATGGATTTTCCGTTTCTTGATGTTCCTAGTTTGAGACAGAATGCCTTCCTGGAAGACATACTCTAACTAAGCATATATTGCAAGTCCCACTGTGGTGAGAACTGTGATACACGGCAAGTCAAACTAAATAATGTCAGACGAATAATCATTCCCAGCCCTAAAATCTATGAATCTATCTTATCAAATTTATATGTGTCAACCTCTTCCACAACTGAAACCTCATTTTGAGTCACTTTTTAACCACAAGTTACTTGACACTTGTGCTATCAAGTTTCTAACATGCTCTTATTTCTGGAACCGGTATCTCTCAGTCCTGCACTCTCTTGAGGGACTTCTTTCAACCAGTACATTCATGAAGATAAGGTGTTCTACAAACAGAAGATCACAATGCTCTATATATGCTATATACAGTGCTATAATGTAACTTTAATAAATCAAATATACTGCTTGGAATTTTTTTCTGAAGAGACTAGAAAGAGCACTCACTAGCTGTGGGGAGAAAAAGGCATGGTTAAAGGGGGAACTGATATTCTTTCCTACAATCGAATCTGTCATTCCATTTAATTTTGGAGTATTTTTAGCATGTAATAACCTTATCAAATTTTACCCTCTTCTGCTAAAATCCCATTATAGGATTTTTTTTCTCCACCCCTCTCACTCTCTCCTTGCCCCCCCCAGGGATTATGTCCAGAGACTGTATTTCTAATAACTATATTTTTTTTTTTCTTTTGGAAGCTTCAGTGTCCCATGTGTCAGCATGAGCAAGAGTTGACATTTGTGAAAGGAAGATAAATGAATATTTTCGATAGGTAGAGGTTTCGTAACACTGTTTGTAGAGAGATGTCTTTTTCCTGTCACCATAGAAAAATCTGATTGATTCTGGCCTGTAAACACTGAAGTCTTAGAGAGTCTTGGAGACTGGACTGTTGGTGAAGGGAACAAGTCAAGGCACTGCCCATTCTTAGATCTATTTTTTAGTGATCTAGAGTAGGTGTTATGAATAAAAAATACGTATAAATAATGCTTATAAAGATAAGGCCACAAACTTGCAATTCTCTGTAGATTACCGGACATTAGGTAGAAAACAGGAGAGTATAAATGAACCAAATCAACCAGATTCTCACAACAATTAATAAGAAGTAATTTTACTTGAAAACTTAAAAGTCTATAGAATGCATGACTGAAGAAAAGCAATTCTGATATGACACAGAAAATCCATATGATGCGCCAGCATTTAAGATATACAATTGATGAATATATAAATGATAATAAAAAAATTAATTAGAAAAGTAAATACAGTAGTTAAGATTAATTTGAAGGCCACTAATATGCAGTTGACCTATTAGGGCAGAAAATCTGTATTTAATCTGTGTTTAAAGGAGCTTTTGGAGAGTCTGTAGATAGACACCTTTGCATGGATACATAGTCAGGACTTGGGGCTAGTGTCCTGATGCTGAATTCTTATTTTACTGTCTTCTGTAATGATAAAATGATCTTAATCTGTATGAGGTAAACAAATGTATTACCAGTTCATTTTAAAACAAATCATCTCAGAATCATAGAATGATTTTGGTTGGAAGAGTCCTTAAAGGTTATCTAGTTTCAACCACCTTGCCATGAGCAGGGACAGCTTCCACTACACCTCCAGGGATGAGGCACCCACGCTTTCTCTGAGCAACCTGTTCCAATGCCTCACCACCTTCACAGGAAAAAAATTCTTCCTAATATCTAATCTAAATCTCCCCTCTTTCAGCTTAAAACTGTTACCTCTTATCTGATCACTACATTCCCTGATAAAGAGTCTCTCCACATCTTTCCTGTAGTCCTACTTAAAGTACTGAAAGGCTGCTAGAAGCTCTCCCTGGAGCCTTCTCTAGGCTAAACAAGCAGGTGCAGGACCTTGTGCTTGGTCTTGTTGAGCCTCATGGGGGTCACACAGACCCACCTCTCAAGCTTGTCAAGGTCCCTCTGGATGGCATCCTTTCCCTCCAGTGTGTTGACAGCACCACACAACTCGGTGCCACTAAATAGTGCATTTACTACAAACTGAAAAAAAGTGGTGAGAGCTTTATACTTCTGCAGACTACCAATGTTTATATAATGGATGCAAACCAACAGTAAGTAATGCTTTTCAGATATCTCAGATGTAAGAAAATGATATTCACAGAGAGTTTTGACTCACTTTCCTCCATATCGATATACAAATTCAGACATATCCTCTCAAGAAAGTTACTAGAATACAGTTATTTTTTTACCTGTATTGATGAAAGCTCAAAAGTAAAATTCACTGCTGAAGTGCTTTATTGACACGTTAATGCTCAGCAACATGGTCTGTTGTTTGTGTCCTGCAGACTAATAGCGTGAAGGCCAGTTGCCTGGAGACAGCATAAGTACTTCTGTGTTCAGAAATGAAAGGATCTCTAGGAATTATATGAAAAATACATTTAATTAAGTAGAGACAAGTAGGGAATTAAATTCATTTAATTTAAGGACACTTTAGAAGGTGCCTTGCTTTATGTGTTTGTAACTGATGCAGAAGCTGCCCCCGTTAAGTTGAACCTGTTCTTGTTTTCTCAACTAAATGCATTTTTTCAACTGGAAATCAACAGAAGTGGGAGTAAATTTGGCTGAGAGATTGAGACTCTATCCAGATTTACTCCATAAGCAAATATGTTTCTCTCCTGACTCAGAGTCACTGTAACTCAGAGAGAAATGTCTTTAGGTGTATAAACCGTGTTGCTGTTCACCCAACCCTGTGCCAACTGTCTCTATTGTATAGTGACTTTCCTCACTTCTCAAGTGGGTTGCCAAGGGAATATTCATACAAAACAGTGCTCTGAGTTGAAAAATAATAGGGGTTTCTTTACAAACATTTTTCTTCATTAAGATACGCTTTTGAGACTATTCTGCATAGTGATACAGGCTGTTTCTCATGAAAGATGCTCTGCACCTAAGGAGCTCCTCTTCCTAGGCTGGCATGTGGCCAGCTGGGAGCAGTTCCTCAGGAGCCCTGAACCTATGGATTTGTGCTCTTCTGAGAGTCAGTGACAGCAGTAGACACTGCAGGCATGTGCTTCTTCTTACCATTGCACCCTGTCAAAATGCAATGGCAAACAACAGAGCAGACAGCTGTCTACAGCTTGTAGAACTACATAATTTTCTGGCAGTTTTTAAACCTTGAACTTTAAAGTGGTATAAAACTTGTGCACTTTAAAAGAGCCATAACAGGAAATTCAAAGAAGACCCTTTCATCAAATTTACATATAAAGTAAGCAAATTTAATTAACCCTATGATCTATCCAGTAATCATCCCCCCAAATAACTGTATTTTCTTAATTAAAAAGATATGGCTGAGTTAATCGCTTTAAATATTCAATTATATCTTTAAAGATAGGAAAGGTGCAGTAGTTGAAGTACTAATTGAGGGAACTGAGTTCTTCGCTGGGTTTCTAACTTTACGGGTGGGTTTTTTTTTGTGACTTGTCCTGCTAACAGAGAATTGGCAGAGAAAGTCTGAATCATTCAGTCAGGCTTTTCACAATAAGAAGAACCGTATGGTAGATGTGTCATGTTGTGGGGTCCCTAAAATACTCTTTTTATGTGCCCCACTCACAGCAAACCTCAAATTTGTCCCAAACTCTGAGCCTATAGTAAAAGGTAAAGAAGCCCTGGTTACACTGGGGGTTGTCTTTTCAACTCTATACTTGTTAGATGCTATTTTAATCTGACCTGTTTTTGACAAGGCTAGATACAAAGTTCTCTGAAGACATGTTGTTGCAGTCTTGGTAGATGTGGCAAGATCATATTTGTAGGAGTACTTTTTTTTTATGAGACCATCCAACATAGCTGGAAAAAGAAATATCAGAAATCTTCTGTGCACATACGCCTTTCTTCCAATATGAAACAGAAGGAGCAAACTTCAAAGCTATGCACAGTCTGGGATAGATAGAAATCATTAGATACCTATCAATTAGCCTGATTGAGAGAAAAGGTGTATCTCTGGGATAGCTGGAACGTTACGAGGGAGAAATGTATTAAGATAATGATATTTTCATTGCAAGGTAGGTAATTTCGTTGCCAGACAATGAATCTTCAAGAGGTTAATGTGGAGAGGTCCAGCACCTGTGTTGGACCACTGATATTTGGTATCCAAGAAAGTTATAAATTGCATTGCGAAGGGTTACATTTTGTTGTTTTGTATGTCTCCCTTGAAGCTTAGGACTGAGAGTTCAAAGATTTTGTGTGTTTCGTGTGTTTCACTTCTCAAAGTCATGCAGATGTTGAGCTGGAGTCTATAAAGCAGATCATCTTATACCTCATTTCCCTGGAAGACTCCCTGCAGTAGCATTCACATGATGTCTAGGAAGACAGACTTGCAATGGCAAAATCAAGGCAATGGCAAAATCAAGGCAATGGCATTCTTTGATTCCCAGTCTGCCTCCAGTTTTATATGCAATAGCCTTCTTGTTGGTATCTTATCTCAAAACTGCAGTTTCATATCTTTCCTCCACTTCTTTTAGATGAGAGAACATTGCAAAAGAAGCTATATTTCACTAGATAGAACAACCTTGCTATTTTAAAATGGCAAGACTATTTCTACAGCAAGGGTGTCCAACTCACAGCTCCCGCCATTCTCCTGCTCCTGCAGCATAGCGTGCGTCACCCGCTGCACACGTGACCCGCGCTGGCAGGAGCACAGGGACAAGGAGCTCCGTGCTGCTGCCAGGTAGAAACAAGGTGATGGGCTGGATACAACAAGGTGGAGGGCTGGATTTGGTCTGCAGACTCTGAGTTTGACACCCATGCTCTACAGTGTTCCTGTGTAACTTCAAAGGCACCAGTTTCCTAGAAGGAGTTCTGGACTGTGCGTACTGGAGGACCTACCAATGGGGGTGAATGTCCTCACAGTTTTCTTTGGGTGAATTACCTGCAAATGTAATAGGATGACCCACCTTTTTGTGTACCCCACTTGAAAACTTGTCTTTTCCCATGTACTGTGGAGGATACCTAGGCACTTGTATAGTTTTAGCCCATGATCTCTCTCTCATGAAACTTCACATTTATAAAATAATTGTGCTGCTTCCTTATCTCACAGAGGGTTGCATAGCTGGATATACTAAACCACCAAAGGTCTGTAAATCATGCTGTGAAGAATAAATAAAGAACAGCTTGAAATTTTCAATTGGCAGAGAAATAGAAGCGTAAGATACTGGTGTTATTACTGTTATCTGCCCTACAAAAAGTGAAAGAACACAATTCCTTCCACAAAAGCTCTTACTTTGCATTTTAGGAAGCAGATAAAAAGAGAATTAAAAGTAAAAATTGCATGCAAGAGCACATTGTAACTTCTCTGTAAGTTGTGCCTTTCACTGTGCATTGCAGCCAGTGATGCATGAAATTAAGGAGGTCCTTTGCAAGCAGAAGTGAAGCAGCACTTTCTTCTTCTTTGGGGCACTCACAAGTTCCAGGAGGTGAAACATCTGGTGCCTCAAACTCATTCATAGTTCACTAGTTACTGGCAGGAGTGGATTGCAGAAAGAGGAAGGCAACCTTTTCCTGACAGTACAAAAAAGGAGAAAAAAAGATTTTTTACAAGACCACCTAAAATGAAAATGGTCTTCTCTGTTTTGCCAATAAGGCAGAAGATAATCCGTTCTACATTGTTCATTGTCTGCTCCTATATATAATCAGTTTCATACACACACATTAGGGTATTCTCACCACGTTTCCCTATTTCTAATAAGGTGATTTTTTTTTTACCATTGAAAACTGAACCTGCTGTGAGAACTGCTATCTCAAAGAGTCCATCCTGGTGTAAAATGATTCATCAACTCTCTTCCAAATTAACAATACTCTGATGGCCATTTGATGTAATAACAAAGCATGAATGCTTTTGTGTCTTCTTTTACATCCTGTTTTTATTTCAGGGCTTACATGAACTACAGAACTAGTCCAAGCCTAGGAGCAGCTAACCAGTCTCACAGTGCAGAGAACAAACATTCTGGAATGCCCTCCCTGAACATAAAATACTTTGCTTACCATGAGTCTTAAAAAAATCTTAAATAAATTTGATATCACCAAGACAGCATATCATGTCCCCCAAAAAAGAAGTAAAAAGAAGTAAAGAAATTAAACATCTCCTTGAGGTTTACTTGTAGAGTCTATAAGACCATAATAATCCAAACTAAGGACAAGCATACATACCATGTTATTTCTAAACAAAAATATTTGCCTAGTTGTATGGATTATGCATTCAGATGGAGAGGTATATTTTAATCTATTAATTTTTCAGTCATTTAGATCATGACATTGTATCATATTCCAGCTGCTGTCATCCCACGGCATCCTGATAAAATAAATGCTGGAGTTACGGCATAATCATAGACTTTAAAGGAAACAGAAAATTACAGGATGTGAAGCTACTTATATGTATTTCTCTTCTGTCTTATTGTAACTTACAGTCATTACTTAATAAAGAGTGAACCTAAAGCAATATTCTGATTTTAAGTTCTGTTCCTCTATGCAGTAAACAGCTCTGAGCACTGTGGATGAGACAGAAGGGTGAAAAAGGGATATGAGATTCATCTTGGAGAGGAGGAAAATGAGGCAGAGGCTTTCCAGGGAGTTCTCTGCCATCTCAGCTTCTCCAGTAGTATCACCTTTTCCAGACAGCTTCACTCTCCCTTCTTTCCACCCTTCCACTGTGTTGAAGCTGCCTATGCTGCTTAGGCTGCACGTAAACACAGCCACAGTGTCAGAGCAGCAGCTTTCCAAGGCTGAACCCCTCATCCTCCAGGTCCTGGCCAGCCCCAGCGCCTGCTGTGTTACTAAGTTAGTTTAGGCGAGACAGCAGTGGATTTTGAATTTCACGCTATCCTGCTGTTCTCTGTGCTGGGCTGTATATTGAGAAGAAGGTAGTGATTTAAATTAAATGACTAGTGTAATTTAGTTTTATTCATTTTGTTTGTTTACAGCTATAAACTTCTGCAACAATATTTTTTTTCCAAACTCAGTTTCAGATTTGCTGTGTCATGATTCATTAGTGGCGTGATTCACAGAGTTTCTTTCACACAAACCCCCAAATTAACAACATTCATAGTTGTCAAGGAAATGTTTATTGGATTTGTTTTTTGTTTTGCTGTTTCTTATTCACATTCTCAAAGCAAAGTTATAGAATGTGCATTCAGGTATTAAACTGCAGTTTATCTGTAATAGCATAGTATTGCCTTTTTGTCATGACTTCAGTTTGTGTACCTTATTACTGAGTAACTTCAAGACAAGGATTCATTAAATGAACCTCCCTTGCAGTCGTATCTGTGAATAAGGTACCTGAAATCATGCTTGTGTTTTCCACTGGCTCATAGTTTTGTATATCTCATTTCTCTTGTTTCACAGTTTCACAGTATCATAAGGTTGGAAAGGACCTCCGAGATCATCGAGTCCAACCTATAACCCAACACCAACACCTACATCCAAACTAACACCAACCATCATCTAAACCATGGCACTCAGTGCCTCATCCAGTCTCCCCTTAAACACCTCCAGGGTCGGCGACTCCACCACCTCCCTGGGCAGCCCATTCCAATGGCCAATCACCCTTTCAGTGAAGAACTTTTTCCTAACATCAAGTCTAAACTTTCCCTGACGAAGCTTGAGTCCATGCCCATGTCTCTCTGTTCTTGCGGAGGACTGGTTTCATTAGGCTTTCTGTATGACTTAATCTCCAAATCTATGCATCATTTAGTGTTCCTTTTCTTTGTCCATTACTGAAATATCAATTTTATATCAAGGTGACCTTAATCAAGTTTGGTATTATAATGTAGTGTTGTTGTCGGACCACCAGGCATCACATTTATTATCCACTAGCAATTTTTCTCTGAAAATTCTGTTTGCCATCAGGAAGAAAATAATGGAACTATCCAAGACGTATTCTTGTTCACACACTGATGCTGGTCTCAAGGCATTTATCTTTTTTTTTTTAATCCATGCCTTTAGATTCTGGAGTTCATAACTCATCATCATCAAAGTGTAAGAAGTTAGGTGAGATTTAATTGCACAAAATTTCAAAGATGTAAATTGCACAAGGAAGGGGAGACCATATTAAATCTATTAAGATTTGAAAAGCATCTGATGCTGATACTAAAAAGACTCCAGAGGCAATAGCATTCAGTGTATGAAGAAGTTCCTCAATCAATTTTGCACAGTCTGCTTGTGAACTGGCAAAAGCATTTATATATCTATATTTGCAAGTGTGGCAGAAAAAGGCATTCAGTGTGGTAATTACATTAATCCTCTAATTCCCATACTACTCTCTCAAGCAATGTGTGAAACATTATGTTCATCTGAAGCTTTCATTTAAAGGCAGAAGTAAGTTTAAAACACTCAAAAAATGTGACAACTGCTGCATTTTCCCACTGGTAGCTAGTGGGTAACTGTGAAGGTCTCTTGCTTCAGGCAAACTGGTTTGTCTGCATGTTAGATAATGGCAACAGAGCAATCCAGTGACTTTTCTAGTGCTGTGGCTGTTTTTTTTTTTTGTCAGAAAAGGATGACTTGGAGGCATGCACCAATCTCAACAAAACCTTACTCAAGCTCAGAAGGGAAGGAGCACCCCACACCAGACTGACAGGGCGCTTCTGTAGCAACGGGATGTGAGAGCGCCCAATTTGTCTCAGCTACTTGGCCTAATTTGAGGGTGAGAGGAAGAAAGGAAAGGGTACTGCTGTTCTCAGAGATAAAATTTGAATGCTTGCAAGAAGGAGGATTGCTCAAGATCTCTGAAAGTACTTTCTCTTATCTGCAGGTCATACTGTAGTAACCTTAGCAATAATAACTGTGAGCTGTAAGGAGTAGCGTTGCCCTGAAGGAAGTAATCAGCTAGCCAGATAGTTAAAAAAGAATAAATAATTACAGAAATTAGTCTGGGAAAGCACCTCTTAGGCCTGAGACTGCATGATAGCTTTAAAGTTTGATGTGCGGTATGTAATAAATTAATAAGTGAAAGCAGAAGGCTTTGTGTGAACAAAAAAAATGCCCTCATCTGTGCAGTGCGTGCTCATGAAGTAATATATTGTAATGTGGTTTTAAGATTATTTTTTAAGAGGATAATTAGAAAATTGCAGACCTAGAGATATTCTGTTCCACCTTTAAAGAGTCTGCACTTACCTAACTTGTCATATAGGTTTCAATAAAAGGTTTTCGTAAGCAGATGCTGCTGGAATATGTTACACTAGCATAAACTCACATCCTTTGTACAAAATTGAATCCATCAAAGCGATTCCGTACACAGTTAAATTTAAAGTCATATTTTGCTATATGTGATTAGTGTGATCAATCTCAGTGACTTCAGGGCAGCTCATATGCCTGAGTTTTGTTCAACAAGGTCTGCAGAAACAAAGCAAGAGTTATATGTTAAACATTGACATAGTAAAGGTGAGGACAAAGGAGGGTAGTCTTGATTCATTTCAAATAAGTTTCTAGTTCTCAAATGTAAAAGTAATTTTGTTTCAAAGCCTTGAAGACTATTTAGTGTGAAATTCTCTGAATTTTTATCTCAAGGCTTAAAATTTTCTCTTCTCATAATTCTTTATATATGTCACAGTAATTTTAGTTCAATTGAGAACAATGATTACTCACTTTGTGCCCAGATTTCTTCTTAGAAGTGTCTCTATCCAATCTCCCTACCACTTTATCAATATGAGTGCTCTTAAGCAAACAGTAAGAGAAGAAACTCCTTTGCTTAAACGTGCTTTCTTTGATTAGCTCAGATTATTTGCCATTGTCATAATTGTAAGTTGGCATGATAGACCACAATGTTTTTCCAGTTTTTTATTGTACAAAGCTAAGTTGTGAAGTTTAGCAGATGAGTAATCAAGACCAAAAATACACTGAGGGCAGTCTCAGCATTTGCAGTAGTGAAACAAGCCCTCGTGTGAGCTGGTAGGTCATAACTCCCTTCACTGACTTCAGTGAGATTGCCAGGATTTTTAGCTAAATTCGGGGTTAAAAATATCTGTGTGGGAAAGCAGATATGACCCCTGTGAGATATTTTTACATTTTTTCCCCCTTTCATTCAGTTTTACATCTCCTCTCTCATGCGCTGTCAGCTTTGATTAAAGATCTCAGACGGTATAATTTATATAGATGACAAGCCTGGTTACCAGACTTCCTGAGCTTATCGATGATCACGAGATTCAATCCACTTTAGTATGTGTCATAATCGCTTAAGGTATTTAACCAGCTTTCCTTAATGTTAAAGCAAATCAGAGTATGTTTTTCATATTAGGCCAAGCATTCTGCCAAGGAAACTTGAATCTTATTTGATTTAGGCAGTTTTGTCATAGTAATTACTTAAAATAAAGAAAAATAATATAACAATTTTTAATTAATTATAAATTATTAATCATGGATACATCATAGGAAAGCTGTGTCAGTGTCAGAGTAGAATGAAGCTGGACAGGACCTATCCAAGACATGCTGTTTTGGTTTGGTCATGGATACTTATAATGAAAAGAGCCATGGTTTTACATCAGCAAGAACTCAGAGATGAGGAAGCATTCCTTTAATATGAAAACCAGAGAATGAGATGCTGCTATGGTCAGTGCTATGCTTCATAATAGGATGTCCAAACCTGTACATGTCACTTGTTCGCATTAATGTCAGTTGTGCATTGGCAGCATCATTAAGATCAATGTGCTACCGTAGTTGTACTGGCATTTGTTTTCTTTAAAAGCCTAGCATCAAACAGCTTGATATCGTATCATTATTTTCCATTCTAACTCACAGGTGGAGGAACCCATAACCTTTCCAGGTGATGAAATATCTTCCATTCACCTCCTGGCAGTTCCCCAGAGTGCTAATGTCCTATTGTATCCCCTTTGTTTGGGCTGTCCCTGATTTGTGGGAGCTCTGTGGACCCTTCCCTGCATAAAAGTCCCCTGGTCCTCCTCTAATGCACTGGGCTTACCCACCCACTCTGGCAAATTCAGTGTGATTTTTAACTCAACATACTGTTGAGATAGGATCACCACTTGTTCTTGTCAAAGAAGGAATTTGCTAGTTTTTATCTTCACCTTTTATAATTCACCTGTGTTTGGGGAAAGTAATGTTACATAACACAGTCACAGATAAATCCAGAGGTTCAGGTGGGATGTATATCAGGTGCATATGTGTCATGACCTGTATAGGTACTTGTGCCTGGCTATCCTTTACTACACAAATCCTGTACTACACATGCCACATATTCTAATTATGAAAACAAATAGCAGATCTATACCTTTGTATTGCCAAACACAAAACACCATTACAGGTTTGGTAAATGTGAAATTAAACCACCAACTTTGGTCCTATTGTTTTGTAACAGTCATTAGTATTACTTTCTGGTCTGGTAAAATCAGTATAATGTATTTCAATTTCTGTTGGTCTGTGGTGATTAGATCCTTCGATTAACCAGCACCCAATTTGCATTTTTTCTCCTGGCATGGCTTGAAGTTGAGCCAATCGATAATAATTGTTCCAATTCCATTTACCTCTTGAATACATTTTGTTCTCATGTAGAACTAAAGTCAAAAGATTTAAGCCTGACTTATTTTGTGGTGATCCAGCACTGTCAGTGCATCTCATTAAGGCATGGTCCCAGGGATCATCTGCTTGGGCTATTTGAAGTATATTCACTACAATGAAGAGAGAGAGAGAATGGGATAAGGGTATGAAACCATTGTGGCTATCAGCATTGGTACCTATTCCAGCAGACCAATGTAATGAAGGAGCAGAGGAGTAAGTATAACAATGTAGAGATGCTAAAGGCGAGAGTTATTCTGACGATGTCACTGAAGAGAGTCTCAATGGGGAAGGCTGAACAGGATAAACCATTATGATGCAGGATAAATCTGTCTGGCACTGATTTCTGTGCTCTTTTCTTTCACTGTCAACAACATCTCATGCCAGTGAACCTCATAGTTTAACGCGGGTCCAAATGAATGGTACTTTGACCATGACAATTTGTCCTGGTTTCATCGAGGAACAGATAGGTTCATCTGTTACCATGTTTGTCTGAGGGTTTGTACAGAAGAGCTTTAAAGAAAGCTCAGGAGACGGGATTGCCATACAAATTATATGGTTTAACTAATGCACAGTTTTTGTAAGGCGGCTGCCCCATTGCCCTTCACGTGGCTTGAGATACCTATTCAGTCATCCATTGGCCATGCAGCAGAGGGTATTCCCAAGCCCTGCTGCATGTAACCAACACGAGAGCTGTACCTCTCAGCACTCCCTTTAAAGTACTTTCGTGAAGGATAATAATGGAAGTACCTGCTAAACAAAATATTTATTAAGGAAAAAATCATCATATAATAGCTTGTGCCTTCTCCTTTATTCCATCTAGCAGAATGCCTTGATATCTGGGCGTAATGTGTGTATAGTGAAAATAGCAATGTAACATATAATTCAAGTCACTTTTCAATATTTTTTTCAAGTCCTCCCTGCATATATCTCTGCAGAGCTAATTATGCTCCCCTGTAGGATCAGTGCTTTACTAATTTAAATATGTTATAACAATATTGTCACCAATGAATTTTACTGCTTCAAAAGGCAAATTACTCTATGCCAACAATTAGGAAAAAATTGCTTTGTTTTTTCTTTATGTAAATTCTTTGACATTTCTTCACCTTTTCAGGCAGGCATTTGATACAGGACAAGTACCAGTGTTACATAAAAGAGTGGAAAGCAGAAAAATAATCACATCTCTCAAAAGGGAGAAAATTATCGTAATTTCTGTGATAAACAGTGAAATCTTAGAAATCAAATACTGAAGTTAGATCTGCTCTGGAGAAACCTAATCAGCACATACTGTACACAGCAGGTAGGACATGTTCTCACACCACTTACTGGAATTACAGTAGTAACCCTTATGCCTGTAAAACACATGGTATGCCTGATTTATTTTTAAAACTTATGATTTCATTTTCTTCAAATGTGAGACACTGTGCTTCTGTAGTGACATATTGTCTTTCTGCAAGCAAATTCTTTCGGGGGCAAGTACCACTTGCCTTACATGAACTATCAAATTGAGAGTCTGTGACAATTCTTCATTTAAGGGAAGCAGATTTGCTGCCTATTCTTTTAATTTCATAATCACTTAACTGTAAAAAGGAAAGGCAAAAGAAATCTCTTTCACAGAAATGCTTGTATGTGTTTGCTTGCTGGAAAAACAAAGAGTATAACTGGCAATTAAATCAGGACTTTAAACTGAAATTGACAGAGTTATATCTCCCCTTCTTGTCTTTGATTTTTAGTCTCTTATGGTTTCTTTTGCTGCTTGGGATTATGAAACAGTCACCACCATAAGATGGAGACTTCCATTTTAAGGCACTGAAAGCATTTACCAATTCAACTTTAGTGCAGTAATGGTTCTTACGCTGAGGTTCAGAGCTGGTTTAGTGTATGTGCAGTAGTTGAGGCTTGCTGTTTTATTCAGTCAACATCAAGATTTTCAAAACTTATTTTATGATTAGACTGCGGGAAATTTTGTTTTTTTTTAAATAGCGGCTCATGCAATGTTGTCTTCAACTTTCTCACTTAGGCATCAGAAAGTTTTATGTGCCCATCCAAAATTATGATGTGGAATAGTAGGAGGTTTTTGAGCTTGTAGATCAGTTATATTTTTAAGTAATAAAACCAGTGTCCTTGTTTAACCATGGTGTAAAGAGCATGTGAGTAGGTGAAGTCCTTACGCTGAGCACAGTGACGCTGAAATTTGTGCAAGAAAGATGCCTGGATAATTGCATGTCCAGATTGCTCCATGCAGACTGGGAGCCCCTGGTTTGCTCATGCAGCAACGAGGTGTCCTCCAGGAGCTCTGTGCAAGTCTCGCCTTGTGGCTGGGTGCAGAGGAGGAGCAGCACAGTGCATGGCAGCAGGGTGATGCCAGCAAGGAGCTTTGCCCTGACTGTGTCTCTGCCCTCGCAGGGCTGTGCAGGTGACACAGCAGCCCTGGCACAAGCTCTTTTCCATGACTCAAGCAGGTCTCCTTGACTGGAATAAGCTAAGCACAGTGGTAAACCTGAGATGTAGTGTGGTGGAAGACAACTTCACTCAAATTAGGGCGCCCAGATGGTTATACTCAATGAGTAGTACTTGAAGTTATGTAGTGTCAGTGAGTTGGGTAATACTCTGCTACTTCTAAAACAACAGGTAACCATTTACTATATACTGTGTTTGCCTGAAAATGTCCATTAATCAGTGGCCACTTTGCCTGCCTGTTACAAACAAGTAGGATTTCAGTCTGGTTTGAGAGCACAAGCCCTTGTACAATACAGGGTGCAGCCCTTTCCCCTGCAGCTCTGCTTATATTTTTTTCCTCAGAGGTTAGCTGTGCTGCAGTTTGTATCTCTCCATAAGCTAGTGTAAGATCACTTTAAACTCTGCAGAGGTGGTGCTTAAATAACATCCAAATGAACTCTCTTCAGCCTCTTAGCTACTGCTGTACCAGGTTTGCTTCACTAAGCAGTGCAAGCTTTCATGTCTTTCTCTGGAGAAATAAATTTGAGGCTTCATTCACATGAAAAATCTCAGTATGATTTATTTACAGGTTAAGGACCCAAGCACATCCTATAAATAATGCTTTAGCCTTATTTTTTCCTTTGTGAACTTTACATTTTTTGCGTGCCTCCTAAGCCCTTTGGGTTATTATCACAGTGTATATTGCTATATTTTATGTCCTGTGTTGGAAAAGACAAGTTGTTTTCCTCCAACCCAAAGAACTGATATCTAAATCTAGTCTATGTAGTGCTGATGCCTGACACCCTTTCTTCTGTTAATTTCTGTCATGATTAAATTTCTTTCCAAAATAAACACCAAACTTTCACTGGTTTATCTACTTTGCTATGTATTTTAAGATGCTGCAACTAGTCCAAATTGAATAAAAACTGCTAGGTTAGACAGGTTTCTTTCAAATATGATTGTGTAACAAAAAAAAAGTGAAAAAACCCACATAATACAATATAGGGAAAGACTAAGTATAATCCTTCTTAGGTTTTAAATTACAACTGTTAATAGGGTTTACTAGAATTCTAACTTTGACACATAGCACTGCCTGCTACAAAATACTAACGGTCATGACAAATAGATTGTGCATTGAAGTCTCTCTCACCTACTAACTGCAACTAAAGTACATTAATTATTTTAATTTACGTAATAGCTACAAACCTGAACACCAGAATGTTAATGAAATTGCTAATTTACAAACAAACCCAGAGTTACGTAAAACTATGCGATTTCTTTGAAGATGCATATCCATAAAGAAATTGTCTTTTGGCAGTGATTTTATTGTTGCTGTCAGTATAATTATGTCTTTTAAAACCTGTTTCTATTATTAAAATATCTGGCACTTTTGGTGTTGTGTATGGAATTAAAGTACAATTACACTTTCGTCACTGGGCTGCCAGGGGATCTGTTGATGGAATGACCCCGAGGTTAAAGATACAACAGACTGCTTGCTGGTTTTTATGGTGTTTTTACTGAGACTATTTTTATTAGAGTTATAGTGGATGCTGTTATGCTTCTAGTGAGTCAGGGCCTTGGGACGTGTCATCCCCTCCTAACAGTTTTGGTCTTTCATGCACTGGTTGGAGAAATTATTGTGCCAGTTTTCTGTTTCAGCCTGCAGTGGTTTAACTCAGCCACTGACACTTTTTCACAATATGAGTTGATACAGACAAGCATTTTTGAAGAGGGCCCTAAGGCTAACAATAATATTTGTATCTTCTACCATTCATGGAAAAGCAGAGCCAATAAAGCAGGCAGAGGATCTGGTATGTGTTCCCTTTTGCTCATTAATGTTTCAGCTGGTTCTGTGGCTGTTCTTCAGAAGAGTGGTTGCTTTCATTTTCTCGTGAAAGGAAAATGCTGTATTTCTTATTGAGATCCATTGCCTGTGAGATTCTGCTTTAAGCTCTTTCTTGAAGGTGGTTGTTCATCTTTACACGGAGAAAGAGATGCATAACACAAATATACATGTGATAAACAATGCTGGATTGGCCTTAAAAATGAATGCACTGCAGGAATAGTGTCTGACTATGGAGAAACAAAGCCTGGTTCGATAAGAAGTAACTACAACCTTCCAAGTTGTGTATCTGCTGTATGAAGGTGGAAGAGGCTGGTTCTCAGGAGGGTCAGCTTCTTTGTGTGGTTGCACATAAAGCTACCGTGCTCTATTTCTCACCCTGAAAGCTCCACTAGTCTATCTCTGACTCATTTGATACGAAGAGTGTCCAGCTCCCACTGCTCTTCTCCCTGGTTGTCTTGTAGCACAAGAACATTTCTGTTCTCTCCCAGTGTCACTTCACTGTGAGGTGCTGCGTATTTGTCTTGTACCCCTACAAATTTTAAGAGTGCATTTTCTCCCTGAGGTCCTACTCAGGGACTTAAGCCTCACATCACTTTCCATTCCTTAAAAGCCTAGTCAGTTTTAGAAAGCTTTAATAAGCATTTATTGTCCTAAAATAGAATGTAGAACAGAAGAAGAATCTGTTTTACAATATCCCACATTGTACATGTTGGTACCTGTTTGGGTGGCTTAACAAAATGAACCATTTTCTGCTGATTTTGTTCTTCACTGCAGTCCAAATGTCCCCTTCACAACCTCCTAAGTTCAGTGTGGCAGAAGAGTGTTGTGACTTACAGACGGGGCTATTGCTTCACTCCAGCATCTGCTAGAAAAACAGAAAGGCTTGTAATTCTGAGATGAAATGATCCTTTTTGCCACTGAAGAGTTGAAAGCACTGGTCAGAGGTGTTTGTGCACGTGCTTGGGGTCATATCCACAGCAGTTTTCTCTCAGGCATCATTTTTGGTGGTTATAAAGCACCATATTGACTGATTCAGGTTGTTTGGGCTCTTTAAAAAGTAATTCAGTTAGAAAGGGCCAAAAATACCATTCTACTCAACAACTCACATTTGTTTTTACAAATATCACACATGCATTTGAACCCAAAGCAACACGAAAAGATTTTTAAAGAAAAATGTCTTTAACAGAAAAAATGATAAATATAGATCCCAGTACTGTAGATAAAATAGGACTGATTAAAACTGATTTAGAGAATTTTTCTTAATCCAAATCGAGAGAAGAGTCCTGATCTGTGGCGAGAAGGTGATTTGTACGTACCATGATAACAAATGCCATTGTTGGTGTTGTGTATACACAATATACGTATGGGATTTGTATTTATTGTTTGACATAGTGTCATGCATGTGTGCACACACATGCACAAATATATGGTACTTTACTGTTTTGTTCTGGTTTCATGGATGTTCACTTTCAAATGAAAAGACAAATTCATTAGAAAGAAATCCATAGAAGAATCTATAAAAGAAATCCCAAAATGTCAGTGAGTATATCAAAGTTGCTTTTTTATTTTCATATTTTAAAATGCCACTGTGTGGAGCAAAGTTTGGATGAAGCTCATTTGTATTGTTTAGAATCATAGAATCATAAGGTTGGAAGAGACCTCTGAGATCATTGAGTCCAACCACACCTGTCTCCCTACTAAACCATATCCCTAAGAAACTCATCAACCCGTCTTTTAGTCAGTAATGTTGGGGATAATTCTTTTTTTTGTGGGGGTATCAGGCTGTCACAGTTAAATTTGGATTCTAAATTACAAAGCGAAAGGCATGTTCTGATGGTGTTTTAGTTCTTCAGTGGGCTGAATCATATTTAAAAGTTACTTCTTTTGAAAAATCATCAACAATGTAAGAAGAAATAATAGATGTAAAATGCTGAAAATAAGGTGATGTGAATTTGGAGCCTAACTACAAAGTAGCATTCCAGCTGTTTCGCTTTGCCCCTAAATTTACTGTTGTCAATGAAACAGTGTTTCTAGCCAGCTACATATATTGCATCCACCTGTTCTTTCCGCTGTTTCCATGTACTCCATATCATCCTAAACAAAGTGAAAGAATAAAGTACTACTGAAATGACATATTCCAGATAGAAAAATCTGGTCATCAGTCAAAATTAAGACACACTAAAAATTCACAGGAAGATGAGAATAATACATAGCAAGATCAGGGTGACCTTAAAGCAGCATTAATAGAAATGGAATGAAATGTTCTAGTACAAGGTCAGGTTCTTAAGAACTACTAATAAAAAGTCTACTGTAAATTGAAAATGAGGGATAAAGACAGAGACATATTTAATCATAGACTGATTATGTTATGAAGCTCTGAAAGAGACAAAGCCTTCCATGAACATGTAAGTTCAGAGATAGGGAAAGTATTTGTGCTATTGTAAAAGGGCTTGGTGAAATAATAGCTGATCATATTCCAAAACTGCAAGCATAATTTTGTGCATGTAACTAGAGAATTCTCTGGTTAAAGAAAGGCACAAAGAACAGAAAGAATAAACCCCTTCCTCATAATTCACAAGCATGGCAGATTGTGTTTGTTCTTATAAGAGGGCATTAAATCACAGCCTTGTGACTTCATATCCTTCTTTCTTTACTGCAGGTAGCTCTCTCCCCTAACCTTTTTTACAGCCCCAGAGTGTTACAGCTACAGCTACTTACTCTTGATCCTACTCCTGCTCCAGTCCCATCTCTGATTTTATGTCATTTGCTGTATTAAATGTATTTTCACTTGAAAATGAGTATAGGTTGCAGATTTAAAAAAAAAAAAGGGAACTTTTCAAGTGGAAAAATTCTACAGAAGACCATTTGGGATGATCGGGACAACAGAGGACATATCTTATAGTTGGAGACTGAAAAAACTCTGCTCAGCATAAAAAAAATCAAGTCTACAGGAGGGTAAGGTTACTTTCCCTAGAAGTCCTGTTGATTTCTTCAGTAGGGTAAGTATTTTGACATAGAAACTCAGTACTTAAGAAAAAAGGTAAAGCAAACTTAAAAAATAGTAATAGGCTTGAGTAAACTTTGGTGGCAATTCTAAGAAAAAGAACCATGAATACCGTAGGAATTATATTCAGGAACAGATTTGAAACTGGAGCAATGGAGAAGCAAGCCCTCCAAACTATTTGCTCTTCTTTGATTTGTTTACAATAGAGATTAGTTATCTACATTGTTTGTGGGAGAGAGCTACCTGCAGTAAAGAAAGAAGGATATGAACAGATACAGGCTTTCTTCTGAGTTTATTATGTACCAATTATTTGTATTATAGAAGAAGCCTGGTCATCTTGATTAAACTGGGGGTTATGTGCTATTTGTGTATCAATTCCAGGGCAAATTAATCTGAAGCACTTAAAACATTATATAGTCTTTTCTCTTCAGAAACTACTAAGTATTTTGCCAGCAGTAATTAAACTGACATCAATTCAGTGACTTACTGAACTCACGTAAAGACAGCTATCAAATCAATAACAGGAATGCAAAAAGGATCCTTCTTTAATTCTACAAGTAAAGAATTCTGTTTCCACTTACTGGAAGGTAACAACATAGGTGTATTTTTAGTATGTTGTACTGTATTTTATGCTATTGTATGTAGTAAGGTTCTGTGAAGAGAACATTATCACAGTTTTGTTTCAAAATGCTGGGGAAACATTATCTCATTATACAATAATGGAAGGTTTCCACAGGCTTAACTTGTAGAGTTCACTCTTGATTTCTTTATCTCAGTTCTAGAGTTATTTATCCCTAGAACAAGATACGTGGCTGAAAAGTTAGGAGTATAATAGAGACTTTTTAAAGGCTAGTAGTATTGGAAGAGTGATGCCATATCGGTTGTCTCTCTGCATCGCCAAGTGAGCAGTGTTAATTTGTTCTAGGCTGACATATCCAAAATTAAACACTTGCTTAATTCTCGTTTTATGGCTCAGAAATATTGGTGGTAAAACCCATCTCAAGTAGAACCCAGTTTCTAGATAAATAGGTATAAAAATGGTACAAGTGAGAACTGCAAAATAAGAGATGATGAATTGCCTTGAGAAGTGTCTGTTGTCTGCTTTCGTCTTAAATCCTTCAAGCAGCTGAGTGTTAAATAATTTGTGTGAGAAGTATGTTAACCTGAGTGGTACTGAAACTCTGGAGATTCGGGAATGATAAATAAGAGATTTTTGTCTGGTTTAGCAGCTTGTATCCTTACTGCTTGCTGTCATGCTAAGCAGCTGAAAATGAGATAGCGGGGACATGGTGTCATATTGGTAGAAGTTTAGATCTTTTTTTTTCTAGCTAGGGAATGTGATAAAAAATTAGATGAAAGAGGTGAATTCTTTGTATTAGTAGGTTGAAAAACTTGCTGTCTTGTGTGATTAAGCCATATTGTCTCTGCCTTGCCTTCCTCCCCATTCCAGAAGGAAGGGTAGAGCAAAATTTCTGGTATATAAGTTCTGATATATTCAGTTGTGATGTCTTTCCATCACAGCAATTAAAAAAAGTAAGATACTTATTGATTTATTATATCTGATATATGTCTTAGAGTTCAGTACCTAAAAGAGGATTGAAAAGCCTATTAGTATGCATAGAAAGACCCCAAAATCTCACTCACTGTTATTACTATCTATTATTCATAAAACTCCAAAAGTTGTCAGGTACTTTTTGTAGAACAAAAGAGCTTGATTATTGTCAATCACTTGAAAGCTCTTAGCTCAGGTACAGGAAGCAATCTAGCCATTAAGTACAGTGCAAGCTGCAAAATTCGTCTGGGTAGTAGAGCAATTTAGCTTTTACTGTGCTCCATGCTGGAGCTCTGTGGCTGGGTGCTGCTCCTTCTAAGTTTGGACTATTTTGACATGAGGTATTTAAATTTTTTTTCACTTTCATGCCTGCTGTGTTGGTACAGTCTTTGTTTTAGGAAGTTTGACATGTAATTTCAGATATGATAAGGAGTAAGAGTAAATAATGATAGTTGAGTATATATATTGAACAAGTACAAAATGAAACAGTGAAGACAACTGTGGTCCCTTTATGGGCTGATACATCTTGATGGTTCTCTTTGAGAAAATTGAGGAATATAACAGTAGTTTTCCATGAAAGTTGCATCTGTTAGGAAGTAGCAGATTATTTATTACTAGAAAGTGATACTACAATAAAACACATATAGAAGCCTTTTCTGCAGTAAAATATTTGTTCAAGGGCCTGAAGATATGAGTCTGTCAAACTCAATCTGTCTGCCCTGTAACTACCTGTAATGTCTGCAGTGAAGATTGAGTTGCTAGTTGTATTTCAAGTGACATTTGAATTCTCATGCATCTATATTAAACTCCCTCATCTTCATGTGTGTGCTGTCTTGCCAAGAAAATTGTGGCTCAGTTTTTAATTGTCTGCCTTCCCAAAATGCTGTGAGGCTAAGGCATATTATCTTATATATTATCCACGAACAGTTCAAGATTAATTAGCCTTTCACCCATTTTAAAGGTATCATCTATATCCTGAAGGCAGAGTATGGTATTTGGCAGCCTCTTCAATCACTTCAGATTCTTCTCTGAGTACTGCATAAATAGTCTGTGGGAAAATTACAGTGTTGTGAGAATAGAATAGCTACAGATACAAATGGTATATTCTATGTAATTCCACAATCTCAGTCTATGCAGATTGCCCCATTTAAGCACTGCAGAAAGGATAATAAATATTTTTAACATGTCCTGTAATCCTACGACAAAACTGACATTATTTATTAGCATTCATTCTGTGATTTTAGGGCTTCATGCATTTTTTATTTTGCCTAGTTCACAGAATGATAGTTGTTGATATGGGATGTGGGAGGTTTGTTTGCACTGCCGGAAGTAAATGGTATTAAGTGTACATAGAAAAAATGGGAGAGTAAATTGTAAGTGGTTGCAGTGGCACTGTTTGGATGCATTACCTATATGAGGATTGTTAGCTACTGTCATAAGCAGATTTAATAGCCTACTTGTTTACTTCATTACGTTCCCACTAATTAGTTTTACTTCTTATGAATTAAAATGTCTTCCCAGTATCGACAAGTATGAAAATACGCTGTCTGCCATTAATGGTTGTATACAAAGTCTGAAAATACATAGAATATTTTATCCAATCACTTGAGTTTTGTGTGCATTTGTTGGTGATTTTGAGATTTTCCCTTCCTGAGCAGCCACGAGTGAACAGGATGCAGGGCAAGCATTATGTAGGCAGGCTTTTTTTCCTGTGTAATGCTCTGTGAGCTGGCATCTTATTATCTCACCATATACTAGAGTTGACTCTTATTAGTGGCTTGGCTGTTTGTGTTAAAGATTGGTAACCAATGCCTGAGTGTGAAATGTTCAGTGAAAGCCTCAGAGATTAAAAAAACCTAGAGCAAAATGCTATGTTTACTCTTCTCCATCCTTGTAATGCTGAAAGAAAGGAAGAAAACTGTGATTGTGTATGGATGAGTTTTAAGAGCAGTGATTCTGGAAGAAGGGTTTAACCAAAACGTGCATTTTGCAGCCTGATCAGGCACCGTAAGAGCTGGATTCAACCTGATTTCTCTCTTGGCAACAGGTTGTATAGACAGGATTTTTTGCAAGGACATGCTCCTGGAGCAGCGTCTGTAAGTCAGCTGGTTGCTGCTGACAGTACTGCAGCTGGCAGAATCTAAGCTGTCATTTATAAATAAATAAACTGACTTCCTGCATTGCAAAACCAGTATTCATAACATAAGCTGATGCACTGCTTTCTAGATAAACTGCCTTTGCAAAAAATCATCAGTCGAACAATAGAATAATTAAGGAATGAGCTCTATTACCTTATGCTTCAATACTACTTTTACTGTTTCGACTTGAAAGCTATTTAAAAAGTTATACTATTAACCATGAAAAATGTGATTTTTTTCCCAAGTGACTTGCAGGTAAGTCAAAATATCTTGGCCTGGTAAGGAGATAGAACACATGACCTAGTGTGCATTTTCTATTTTTAATGTCTGTGAACTAGTTTTGTTGGATTCACTAATAAGAACAGAGAGCAACAGAAGAAGGTCATCTCACTGTGCAGTGTGCACATCTAATTTCAGGGGAATGTGAAATTCAGATGTGTGGATTTTGGACAGTTTCCACAAAGCTGTCGGAAAGCGGCTGTGGCCTCTAATGATCATCAGCATCCATGTTCAATTGAGTGTGACTAGATGAAGCAAGAGTTCAAATGAGACTCTTCAGTGAATTGTCTGCTGATTGAGATGTAGCTCAGTCAGAGAAAATGGTCCCATGAGAAAAACTTTCTATTGAAAAAGCAAGTGGAAAAAACTGATTTGAGGCTAAGAAGTGTTTTCTGGCCAGGTTGTGATGTAGAATTATGATAAAGAGGGAAGGGAGAATGATAACACAATGCTTGGGTATTTTTTTTTAATGTTCATCAATTATTCATAAAAGAAATCATACTCCTAATTTCTTGCCACTTCTATGAAAATACATTCTGTATGATCAGCACACAGAACTCATGGAAATTCTTATGACTCAGATGTTGCTCAGGTTTAGTGGTTTTTTCTGTGATATATTTCAGATTAAAACTGTTACCTTGTGTTGAATTAAAGATAAGCTTACAAGACACACTCAGCTGTGCTAACTTCTCTCAACACCTTCCTGGATTTAGAATTGGCAGGATTTCCCTCCATGTCTACCTTTCTGCTGTTCTTATCCTACATAGGATAGTAAAATATTAGAAAATATACCTTAGAATAAAAGAAAATAAGAGAAACAAAGAAGAGATTATTATGCAGCTCAGGAAAATTTCCCTAAAATACAATCTCTTTTGATATAGAGACAGAGGAAAATACTGTCTACCTAAAGCAGCAGAGTAAATTTAACCCTTTTCAAATCAATCCCCTTTTGAAGTACTGTACTTCATGTGACATACCTGCTCAAACTGAGGCTTTGTGCTAGTCATGGTCACTAGTATGCACCAGGCTCCTCCAGAGAGGAGGACAGGTTAAAACATTTACTTTTAGAAAGTAATAAAATAATTGGGGATTGATACAAAATATAGCAAACAACCCTAGCTGTGCTAAATTTATATTTTCAGGTGAGAAAATTCTTAGACTCAGTCATCTCAGTCAGCTTTGCCCCAAACTGGAGGTTGTTTAGGGGAGAGCCCTCTTGCCATGAGTGATGTCTGCAGTGATATTCTTCTTACCAAGATATTATCAGCAGTTTTGTAAATTAATGTACAATAATTTTTATAAGTACTCTGACCATTTAATCTCTTATTTGAATGTGGATGTCTGTGTAGATATTTATTTGAATTTCATATATGTTTCTTTTTTTGTAATGAGTGTATTTTAAATGTGTAACTGTTTGCTTTGAAGTCTGCAATAGATGAAATGTGGACAGAGCATAGGTAATGAGAACTGTTTGTCACAGCCTTAGTCTTCAGGGACTTAATATATATCAAGGTCTAACTCCTCCTAGTGGTGTAGTAATTTTTAAAGTATATCTTCCATTTGTATTCTGATAATGAGTTGTATTTACTATGGTCTTCCTATTGGCAGGTCTTCACTCAGCTGTTAAAGAAGATAGATATAATTCACAACTGACTAGAATTTAAAATAAAAATGCCTACATTATTACTCAAGCCATTTTTAATGAAAAAAATGTGCATTTAGGTGAGACAATTAAAAAGGATGCAAATTAAGAAAAGGAAATTGAAAATTCACAGTACAGGAACAGTATTTGCATGGGGGCTACCAACTTAAAGGTGATTAAAATGTTTTCACAAATTAAACTACAGCAGGAAAATTGCTTGGTTATTCATATTGTTAATTATCTGGCTATACAGTAAGTTCTTTTCTTATTACATTGCATCATTTAAAGACCAGCTGCTACAGAAGTGGCATGTCATAGTTATGGATTAAATGTAGTTTTAAATCATAGGTATACTGAACAGTGGACTCCAGTTGAGACAGCATCAACACTCTAATTTGGGAAGTGTACTTTTGAAAAAGTAAATACATGAATTAGAAATAGACAATTGATAATGTGGGCCAGTGTCATGGCTTCAGAGGAAAGCATTAGGACATGGTACACAAAGCAAATTTTCCTTCCATGTTGGGTCTGAACTAGTGTAAACCTTGAAGCATGAGATCAGTACTGCTCTACCAATTTTAGTATTGATTTTGATAATGCTGTAAAGTCCTGGGAAAATTACTATGAAGCCATTTAGTTACAGTACTCACGTGATGGAAGACCAGATTCTGTATCAGTTGTTCTCAGCTCCAGTTGCTTATGTGAACTCTGGGGTAGGATTAGTTCAAGTCTCAGTCACAAAACTGGAAACTTAATAAATTTTTTGATGAAAATGGTATTGTTTACCATGCTTACAGTTTTGTGCAAGCCATGCTAGCTTCTGAACATGGCAGTCATGTTTCTTCAGGTTAGTAGGTTATTGCTATGCTATGAAACTTTTTAATACCAATTCCTGTTAACATAGAAGATACAATACAAGAAGTATTTCTAATAGCTCAGCAAACTCCTATTGACTTTCTATAAGGAGTACTGAGTATGTTTCTCTTCCTTCATGCCAGCAGACTGAAGTGTTCTTCTAAAGAAAATAATAATGTCCAGATCAAAAAAAATTGATTTTGCTGGGACTCTTGCATGTTTATATGCATAATATAATTTGTTTAATGGACTGTTATTGGTTACATTACTAACTTGTTTAGACTTGGAATTTCTTCTGCAACGCAAATATTTCTTTTAAACATGATGAAAGTTTACATAAAAAGAAAAAAAAATAGGTAGTCAGTAAATCTGTTCAATTCTAAATATTTAGAGAAGACTTTCTAATTCACAACTGGCAAAACAAAGCAGACTATATTGCCACAATCTTCTGTATGCATAAGTGGAACATAGTTAAATACACAATATCTTTATCTTACTTATATTTGATTAAATAAATAAATGTATAACATTAAATATGTTAATAGATACAATAAAATACACTTTTTGTTATTTGGCACAATTTTTCCTTCTTCTTGGAGGCCGAGTTAAGTTGCCTTTCATATAGGTAGCACAAACCCAGAATGTTTTAAATATCAAATGGACCAAACACATAGGTATGACTCCCAGAAGCAGAAAAAGAATTCAGTTGTTAACCCAGTATCTCAGTTAACATCTACTTTAGAGGATTATGAAGACCTGTTATAATTACATTTTGGAAATAAATGTTCACATTTGTCAATATATTTTTAACTACCATGCTTATACCAATTTTTTGCTTAGGTTGACGGAGTACTTGTTCATTTGGATCTCTCAGATTTACAAGACGACATGTGCAGTGAATCAAACTTTATCCGATGATGCTCCCAGCAAACATCAGGCCTTAGTGTGAGTGGTGCATTAGGCCAAAACCTGAGTAGGAGTCAAGTAAAACTGTCAATTTATATGAATTTGCATTCCTCTGTCCTCATTCCCAAAATTCTGTTATTTATTCCTGCAATTTTCTTTTTCTCTTCCTCATTCTGCCCCTTTTTCTCTGAATATTTTCCTGACATTTTCCTTTCCTTTTTAGTAGTAATGTCATAAAATGTTACCATTTCGTACCATTACCGTGAAATTTCTGAGTTTATGCCGAATAGAACATGACACAAATGTGCAAAGGAGTCCCCAAAGTGATGTTAAACCAAGAAATATTCATCTGTGCCAAGAAAAGATGACTCCTTCACTATCCATGAGTTAGTTATGATATTTTTACCTGAGTTATTTATGCTAATTAAGTAGGATTTGTGTATTGATTTTTATGCTAATTAGTTCCTGCTTCAGTTCTGCTAGAGAAGAGTGTTCCTATCAGGTGATTGTCATGCTCTTAATGAAGGTACAATATCTACTGAAAACATTTCACAGGAAGGTCACAGTGGAAGAAATTTTAACTAAATTACTAGCACTAGAGATAAGCTTCTGCTTTTCAGTTTTAGTTTTCTTGTCTATCTAAATCATAATGTCTCCTAATTAAGCATTTCAACCTTGTTAGCCCAAGGTTTACTGTTACTGAGCATGAACTGTTCATGCTTTAAGCCTGTAATTCACTTACAGTGGCAGAACAGAGTGCCATCCTCTAGGCGTATTTCAAGAGGAAGATACTAAATGTCACTGCTGAGCAGCAGAAAACAGATGCATGACTTCAGTGTCCCCTCAGCTCCTTTTAATCCTGCCAGCTACATGTTTTGGTTAACAGAAGTAGCTCAGGGGAAGTAGTACAGCATGTCCTGCATCTTCAGGGGTAACCTGCCTTTCCTTCACAGCAAGTTGCCTCTGCCTGCTCTGCCTAGGGGGAGTTGCTGTCACCTCTCCTGAGCATTGCTGGAGAGAGATTCACACTGAAAAAGCCCAACTGTGTAATGGAGCATATTAACAATTAAACAGTAAAGACCATCGTATGCCCCAGCACTGTGTATTTCACTAGTTATCAACATAGCCATTTTTAAAGCCATACTTTGCCACTGAGTTTGGAGGCAGCTGTGTGATGGATGATTACTTCCATCAGTGGCAGCAGCTCCATGCTGCCTACAGAAATTCAGCAAGAGTTAAAAGCTGTCACAGGGCACTGGGCCAAGAAGTCATGCATCCACCCATCTTGCCAAAATTATAGATTCTTAAGAGTCAGTTTGCTCCTGAATGAGGAGCTGAAGCGTATCACCTGCAACTCAGTGTACTTCATATTTTGCTTGATGTTGTGCTTCACAGGTGGGGAAATCTTGTCTTCCAGCTAGTAAAAATTCCTAAATGACAATCTGAGGTGAATATGAGAAGAAGAATTCACTGTCTGGCCTGTCTTTATAGAGTTTAATTTTAGTAAGTTGAGAGTGCATTGATGAACCTGTTCATCTGTCAGGAAGCCACTTACAACTCAGCAGTTCAGTCCTGTGAGATACCATTCTCCCCACCAATATTTCACATGAGTACTGGAGAACGTGCAAAATCCCTTCCAAATGAAATGCATTTTGGTAGCTTTCCTCCTCTGGCACTTCCCTCAAGAAGTAGCCCTTCCTTGTGTACACTTCATTCAAATAAATTACAGTGTACAGAACTCAAAGGACAATTCAAACAGAGGGTGGAAGTGAATCCAGATTTTGATGAAGTAAAGTGTTGGAAGAAATCTGACTTCGGATGTTCTTTTGTAGAACGTAGTGGGTAGAAACGGGAGAAGGTCTAGTGGATCAGGAGGTCTCTTTTTCTAGTGCAGATGTGTTCTCCATTACACAGTTAATCTTCCTTGTTCTGTCTGGTTAGGAGTTTTGAGTGATAATAATAAAAAACAGCTTTTGAAAAGCTACTTGACAACTTGATTTTTATAGGTGTTAGGAAGAGATTTCTACTATAGTTTCAAAACTTCTCTTGTCTTAATAGCATTTGCTTGTAACCCCTGTATCACAATAGATGTTTTTTTTCTGTTGTATTATACATGCACTTGATACACATCTGCCTCTTGATGCTCACAGGCACTTTCCTAATTATCCTCAGCCGTTGCCAGAGATACACAGCCAAGGTTTCTAGTTGCCATAGCTGGGACTCAGTAGCCTGTCTTCATTAACCTTGTTTGGAAAAGATAATTTTTAAAGGTCAGTGAGCAACTAAAGGTGAAATTCAGTTGTCCTAAACGTTAGCATCTGGCAACAGTTCAGACATATTAAAGCATCCTGCCTGCCCTTCAGCCACCACTGCAGAACAGGGCTCCTCTGCCCTATTCACCAACTCTGTGTGGGTGATTGTCCTCTGAACATGTATCAGAGAAGACTGGACAACTTAGTCATAATCAAATTGTCAATATTGGATGGGGATGAGTAAATTTAGACCATCAAGAAACATGATTAAAAATTCACTACTGAAGCATTGTTAAGGAGAATGACTCAAAAGTATTAATTTAGAGCAACAGCTGATAATAGCTAGGAAAGAATGTATGAGTACGCTAATAAAGGGATGTAAAATTCACTAGAGAGAAGGAAAAGCCTTAAAATGTGGGAGTACAGGCTGACTAGTAGATAGACACACACACACAAAATCCTAGAGGCCAAATTTGACCTCCTTTCAAGAGCATAGTAGGCTTTCTAACCATTTCTGTTACCCATCTGTGGATCAACCCATTTCATAATTATTGCTATTAATAACAATTGTTAGCAATTATTTGGGTAAAGTCAGGTAAAGACACAATATCTGAAGCAGTGTAGTGACTCTTGGTGATAGCATTGAAAGCTAAATAAAAATACATGTGAAATAATTCTGTAATCTTGTAGGAAATCTTGTAAGACAACCGGGAATGAGGAAACCAGTATTCTGTAGCTCAACATTGAAATAAAATCTTGAGGTTTTCAAGTACAAGTGGTCATGCTAAGTTACATTATTGTATAGATTTTACCTCCTGCAGTAATTCTTTTGTTGTTCTGCAGATAATACCAAAAGACTAATTTGATCTAAAATAGTGCTGACGTGGAAAAAAAAAATTAAAAAGGAAGATCCTGCACCAGTGAATAGTAGACAGAGTCAACACTTTTTACATTTTGCTCTGAAATTGACAGCCATGTCTTTGTAAAAGCCAAACTAATAAGGTCAAAGGAAAACATCCATAACAAGAAAACTGCTGGTCTAGCAGTGTTTCATGGTGCTGACACAACTATGAGGCAGCTCTTTGGCTTGCTTAGTGCATATAGAATTTTCTATTGATACTGATGATTTTGTTACTTTTTTTATAGTTATACTGCTTTCCTCGCATTTTAGTTGTGTTTTAATCTGATGGTACCCAACAATATGTTTTACATATGTACAATAATTTCTGAATCTATTTTTCCCTCTTCCAAACTACTGTCAATTTTCACTAAGCTTTCCACTGCACAACTACTTCCTACCAGTTTTTTTTTCTAAAATAGTCGATATAATAAGATCTGTTTAGCCACTGCGAATCCCCAGCAACAATCTACCAATAAGAATAATAAAAATATTATTTATTTTTTGTTTCAGGAGCTCTTAGTGTGTCCCTTCAAACATGAAAGTTAACAAATTCCCTGTACTGAACAAATTTACAATAATGCTTTTCATTTGATTTCTGGCAATAGCAACTTTACCATAAAATGGAATTGTGACTTAGGAACAAGGGTACTAAAACAACTGTGTAAATAGGCTTGTACAATATTTTATTGAAAAAAACCTAAAAAGTTCATTAAAAAGCACCCTCTGCCTTCCTGAGGACTTGAATTTTGTTCTGTTTCTTTTTTCACAAAACATACATTAAAGCATTCTCTTGAATTTCCATGATTAATGTTGAGAAACTTATGGAAAACCTATTAAAAATGTTGTTCATAATGTTATGGAATAGCTAAATAGCCCCAATCTTGAGATAGGCACACATGTTGCAAAATAAAAATAAACATTTTCTTCCAGTGATTTTGAGGAAATACGAAATATATAGCAGAATGTCTACAAAGCACTGCCAAAGATTGTGCAGTAATTCTATATTGTTCCTTAAAAAACAGACTCAATACTAGTTACAAAAAATCAGTAGGAATCACTTGTTCCCATTGAAGCTGCTAGTTTCAAGGACATCTCTTTTCAGACACTTGTGGACAGCTTCATTAGAAAATGAACGAGCAGCTGATTAGGGTGTCTGGTGTCAAAGAGTAGTTCCTGTTAACACTGACAGCTTAAATGGATACTGGGGTGACTGCTAACTGTGTTTCTTTTTTTCATCCTGGCGGTATTACCTGTTAATGCTGACAGAGCAAAAACAGAGCTGTGTTTAAAGCAAATCTTCATAACATCCAGGTTTTACTTACAGATGACATTCATCTCACTGGCATGTGTGGGTAACTTTGAGCATGGATTACGGAGCTGTTTTCTGAAGTTTTGTAAAGTTTGTCAATACTTCTTTCCTTCATTGTCGTACAGAAAAGGTTAAGGGCAGTACTGAAACTATTGTGTAAATCAGTTGGTAAAAAAACTCCATATTTTAAATTTGCTCAGTCGTCGTATGGTCTGAAAGACAAGATCAATCTATATTAATGGAATCACTAGGGAATGGTAATAATACAATTCTTTTACACTACAGAGAAAAGGATCTGAAAATTAGCTTAGCTGGATAGCTGTGGATGCATTTCAAAAAGTGATTTTTTTTTTGATTAGTCATGTGTTCTATTTTTATATTTATTTGAACAGAAGTCATTTATGAGTCCAATCTGTAGATCTGCTGAAGCTTGAACTCTACTGGAATAAGTTTTATCATGAAAAATTTTGGAGAACTAATGCACATAATAAATGCGTGGATAATCAGATACAGAGATGTGTCACTCCACAACACTCTATAGGAGCCTGCTTCTGGGTTATTAAAATGTGCTAGTTGTCTGCAGGCTTTCTAGGTTAATATAGGAGACCTTTATTGAGCACACCAGAATTAGAATCCAAAAAATGAGTACTCTTTTTTTAATTAAAATTTTATGAATAAAACCAATATAACTTCCACTCTAATTAATATTTCTTCTCATATTTTAATTAAATAAAATAAACCTTTTTTTTCACTTTGCAGTCTATGCACTTTGCCATGGAAGCATTATCTTTTTAAACACTGAAAACAACAGTTAAACATGTCTGTGATTCTACCTCTCAAAGACAAGGCCTTAGGTTATTATGTCCAAGCCAAAAATCACCTTAGGTTTTCTAGTTACCGTCATGTCTAAGCTCAGCAAAAGTCTGGTAGCATGTTACATGAAAGCTTTCTCTTAGGACAAGACTACTGACTGCGCAGGTGAGAAATTCTACTTTGAAATGGAATAAGAGTCTGCTTAGAGTTTAGCCAAACAATGGCATGGTCATTTTCTGAAAATAAAGGTCAGATTTCCTCCTGATGGCATTTGGGCTGAGAAGGAGGAAAAAAAAATAAGAGGAGTTGACTGTAAGAACTTCATGGTCCTAACTCATTCTCCATAAAATGCACCCTTGAAAGGCTGGCTGTGCTTTGAGACTCTTCACTTGTATAACATGAACGCCTGGAGTTTGTCAGGTGGGAAGTGAGAGATCGCTGGATCTGGTGCTGCAATACGTAGTTTCATATTCTTTCCTTTCAAACACCTACCTTTGTAAGTATTTGTAACTTTATATTTGTGAAACTAAAAATATACAAATATACTTCATTTCTGCGTTAGACTTCTGTGCATCAAGAGTGATGCAAGATAGCAGAGTAAGATAAGCTCCTGCCTTGAAAGTATTTCATGTCAGTGGTTGTTGCAACCTTTAAACTCTGTTTCAGAAGGCTTGCTGTACTTAACTGAAGACTCTCCACTTGCACCGTTGATTTGTTTTACAGATCAGTTTGTGTGGAGTCAGCAAGGCGAGGCTCTCCTAGTGACTGCTGTAAACCAAGGAGATTCGTTGCTGGGAGCAAGGAGTAACAGTTTATTGAGACAAGACTTGAATGAATACAGATACCCTACGTAACTGATTTTAGTATGTGTGCACTATTTACCATACATGTATTTTCGACATGGTTATTGCATTAATATGCATATTTTATATATTTAATGTAAATCTGTATAGAATTTTCAAAAAGCTTTTTAGATAGATGTTCCATTTCCACAATATTGTTTTCTACCCCATGCAATATTCTGGTCTCTTTCTGATGTTTGTTCTGCGTTCAGCTGATACAGTATTCCCCATGTTCCAGAAACATAACAAACTCTTAATATGGATATTCACATTTTTATTGTTATTATGGGAGTTTTACAGCCAAATTATCCCCTTGCACACACTGAAGACAAACTTTAGTCTTTAAATTTGTATGAACTAGATACCAAAACTAATATATTCCTGTTAGTGGTATTTTTCCTAATAGCAGAGTAATAGTTCATTTTTTTCCTAACATGATGATGGGACTTATTTTGGCCATTACCATGGACCAGAAGGGCATACAGTTATATTCAATAAAACATTGGAGAAGTGTATTTCCAAATCTGTCTTCCAGAGTCCTGCGATGGCTGCACCCCAGCTATACTCATTATATAATTTAGTGATACAACATGGCACTGGTACTTGGGAGATGAGTAACAGATGGCCTGAGATGTATTCTGAAGAAAGGGGTGTAGGCAACTGGACTCAAACAATTTTTAAGCAATTTTTCAAGACCACAACATGATGTGGCTTATTTAAAATCTAGTGAGCAAAAATAGCAGCAAGCAGACATAATTGAATAGCTTTAGCGCAGTCTCTCTGATGCAGCTGGGGAGGACTTGCTCAAATCAGAATTGCAATTCTATCCTGGTTTAGCTGCACTTCACTGAAAAGAACCATTTTTAAGGCGTTACTATGGTGAGTTGGACATGGCATTCTAAAATATGCTCTTCAGCTCCTTAAAATTTGATCTGATAATTATCTTTGATTTGAGGTGTCTCATCATTACGGCCATCTTGTAAATCAGTTTGTGACTTTTGAGAAAGCACTCTTTATGGTGAATTATATTTATCAATAAGTCAGTGTCTTTTTCAATACGTTTTCAGCTTTTCAATATCTTTTTCAGCTCTGAGATCATTCTCTTTGCACTTGTACATATGTAATTCATATTGGTACTAGGTTCTTTGCCATGAGCAAACCGCTTGGCTGAAGATGTTATTCTTAAAATAGAGATGTAAAATCCACATCTGCTGTGTAGTAGTTTCTTTAAACTTAGTGATCACACAAGGAGAGAAATGCAGAAAAATACAGTATGGAAAAGTAAATATTTGTATTGATATTAGACCTGGAAAAGATTACTCATATCAGGAGTGAAACTGCGACCTCTCTGAACTGTCTGAAGTTTCTGCCACCAGCTTCAAGGAGACAGTAATTCATATTAGAAGTAAGAAGCATCATATGTTCTTGAAAGAGTTGCTTCCAAAGATGTTTTTGAAAATTCTGCTTTTCTTCACAATGACAGTTGCATACCACCTATGCACTCAAACTCATGTTTCATAAAACGATAACCATTCTGAACTTGTTGATTTGCCATGTGTTCATTTAAAGGAATAAATCACAATACTGTATAAGACCATCTTTGAATTAAAAAAAAAACAAAGGGGTTTCAAAGTACACTATAACTGTGTGTGATCCCAGCCAAAGGACCCAATCGTTAACAGCTAATTCACACCTGACATGGGTGAGGTTTGGGCTCTCTGACAGCAGCAGACAGAATAAGTGAGAAAAAAGAAACGTGTACATGAGGCAGAGTACAAGCCTGTAGTAGATGCCGGTTGTGTTACTGCTGCCTGACATCTGAGTTTAGGAAGAGCAAGCACATATCTTCGCAGCCTATCCCAGCTGCAGAGTGAAGCAAGCTATCTGAAATAGGTATGGAATTCTCAGCTAACATATTTTACTTCCTGGTTTGGAGGCTAGAGGAGAAGCTCAGAGGACATAAACCAGTATTTCCACTCAGATTGGGGGCACTCATCATTCCTCATGCCAGTGGACCATTCTGGCTGTCTTCTGTTAACACAAAAGAACACGTTCAGAGAGTATTCTTTTTGTACCAACTCTACTCTCTCAGATTTGCCTTCCACAACAGAAAGTCAGTCTTACTAGGCAAATAACTAAGGTAGTAGATTACAGAAATTTGTCTGCTACAATTTAAACATAGTGGTAATGAACTGATTTATTGCTAAACTATTAAAGGTGTTACGTAGCTTTCCGGCTGTCCTATTTGCAATTCTACTATGCAGGTCTGCCTGACAACAAATAAGGAATTCTGAAGAGATATTCACTTTTAATTTCCTGCCTTTTCTCCTATTGATGACTCAGTTTTAAAATTATGAGATTGCACCTTTGTGCATAATATATTGTCTTTCTACTATGACAGCTGATTAGCTTAGTTATCTTTGATGACAGTTATTAAAATTGGTTTATATTACACATGCAAACAATACCACTGTGTTTCTGAATACTTAGCAACTTATTTATTGGCACTTCTCTTTAGTACTGCATGACCTACAGAGATGGATTTTTCTCTCGGAAATCATCCATCATTGCCTTGAACTTATCAAGGTGAGTAAG
Source organism: Tapera naevia (assembly GCA_033556795.1). Taxonomy (NCBI): domain Eukaryota; kingdom Metazoa; phylum Chordata; class Aves; order Cuculiformes; family Neomorphidae; genus Tapera; species Tapera naevia. The sequence goes on along the minus strand of JAUMJJ010000172.1, from coordinate 4,797,363 downwards.
ACTGTGCCATGCTCTTCTATAATGGCATTCATATCTTTAGAGCCAAAGCTTTAATAAAGCTGTTAGTTCTCTTGCAGGTAGAGAAATTTGATCAAGTTCTTTGAAATAATTAAAATTGCTCCTTAATTACGTATCTTAACTCTAGAAACACAATTGCTTTAATTTCTAAAAGGTGTTATAGAGAACAGATTTGGATACTTTATCTGTTACTTTCATTTAGATTGGCGTAAAAAACCCACCAGTTTTCCTTACTGTAAAAAGACAATAAGTAAAATACGCCTTTTTAGCTACTTTTTAGTCTTTGAGATTTATACCATATTCGCTTTTGTATGTACATTAAATCTAACGATTTAATGCAGCAATTCACAATTCTCAAGAAGAGAAAGAAGACACGGGTAGAGAATGGATTAAGTAGACTCCTACAAGGCCAAGAATATAAGGCAAAGGAAAGGGTTTTTTATACAGTGGAGGCAACAGATCTTATATATTTCAAATGCAAGATTTTTTAGAAAGAAACTGCTTTACTAGACTGCTTAAAACATACATTCTGACTCGGGAATTTTTCACATTTTGCAGCTATATATTCCTGCTATTTTTGTCTTCCTCTTTTTGAGGGACACTAGCAAAAGTCCAAATTCTGACCCTGCATTTGCTGGTTTCAAGGAGTTTTGTGCTCATGTAGTGCTTTTTTTTGCCATTTAGAGTGATGCAATTCAGCTTACATTATTACCTGACCCTTTTCCTCTTTACCTGTATGAACTGTATTAGCTTTTCTGTACATATCCACAAAATAAGTTTTTAAAATGTTTAAGATAAACCAGAAGATCCCTGGCTATTCTAAATTATTGTCACTCAGCTGATTCCATCTCCCTGCTCCATCTAATCTATCTGCTTCATGTCATCTATCTGTCTGTTGAATTTTGTCTAGAGAGATCTGTTTTACTTAAGCTTTTGAGGGTAAAAACTTACATATGATAGTAATAGTGAATTAAACATTTATTATTAATATATTTTAATTAGTTAAACATTTATTATTAAGATAGTTTAATTAGTTAAAACCATATAAATCGATTAGATAATTATACAGATAAAAACTGAAGAAGAGAGAAAACAACACTTCTCCAGACAGATTATTTGTAGTAAATTTTCTATTTGAACCTCATTTTCTTTGTGTGTTTGAAATAGAAGTTTTGTACCTTGGTTAGCAGTAATAACTTCTGTAATGACAAAAGTAGTCAGAGGTTTCTCAAATCTATTTTTTTTCGTAGAAATGGAGAATCATTTAGATTGGAAGGGACTTCTTGAGATCACCTGGTCCAACCGCACTGCTCAAGCAGGGTGGCCTGGAGCAGGTTGTCCAGGATTGTGTCCAGTTGGGTTTTGAATACCTCTATGGATGGAGATTTCACAATCTTTCTGGGCAAATGTGTCAGTCCTTGCTTCCCCCCTCAAGTCAAAAAAAGAGTGTTTTCTTATTTTCAGGTGGCATTTCATGTGTTTTAGTGTGGGCCTGTTTCCTCTTACCTTGTTACTGGGCATTACTGAGAAGAGTCTGGATCCCTTCTTATTTTCTCTCCTCACACACTTGTACACACTGATAAGACAACCTCTCTGAACCTTCTCTTCTCTAGGCTCAACAGACCCAGCTCTCTCATCCCTTCCTCATATAAGAGATGGTCTAGTCTGCTATCATTATTGAAGCCCTATGCTGGCCTTACCCAAATAAATCCATGTCTTGCATGTACTAAGGAGCCCACAACTGGACCCAGCACTTGATATGTGGCTTCACCAGTGCTGTGCAGAGAGGAAGTATCGCTAACAAGGACCTTACTAAAGTCAAGGTAAACAACATCCATTTCTCTCCCTCTGCCACCAAGGTAGTCCACTCGTTGTAGAAGGCTATCAGGCTGCTCAAGCATGGTTTTCCCCATCCGTGCTGGCTATTCCCAACCACTTTCTCATACTTCCTGTGTGTGGAAATGCTTTTCATGGGGATTTTTAGCAATAAAAGAGGTATTAACAAGGTAGATTCTTACTATGTTATTCTCTTGTGCATATTTAATAATAAAGTCACAGTGTCAGATATTATGTGTTTCAAGCAAAGGGTGGGTGCACTTTCCCTTATCAAAACTTGTCAGTCAATATTAATTGTTTTATTCAGTGCTTTGTAGTTTGTTGAAGATATTACCAGACAATGACTACAATAGTGTGGGCAGCCAGAAGAAGGAACAAAAAATACAGATACTTTTCAACTTCTGTTTCAGTATTCAATTAAAAATACCATTACTGAAATTAAACAGCACAATTATCTCAAATAGCTGTGCTCTGCAGAGCCATTACTTTGGACATTTTTTAGATTGGGAGGAATCTACCAGGTATGACCACTACTCCCTCAGCGAATGTACATGGTTCTAGTTTATAACAACTTGAAAAACAAAAGTGATGATTGGCGTGGCTGATTGTCACAGAGCTAATGTTATGCACTTGACTGGGGTGCCTAAATTAGCTCTAGCTTCTGTGTCTAGAGAGAAAAGTCAGAAGAAGAACCTTCACAGGGTATATGTGATCCTACGCGAACTCTGTCACTTCCTTTGCTGCCTTTCTCTCTACAGTTGATGGGGGCCATTAACAGTCTCTAAATTGAGGTGAAGTTGTCAAAACCATAGAAGCGGGCTTGAGAAATGAAAACTTCTGTGATGACAAGAAGTATTAATGCCAAACATACATAAGGATTCCGCGACACAGTTGCTACGTGCCATCGCCTCACATGCACATGAACACGTCACATGTATTATTGCTGCATGAAACCTGATTGACCTTAGTGCATTTCTGCACAAACCTACAGTAGAGCTGACTGCAGAATTAAAGTGGAGGGGAATCAAATGTACAGGTGGAAAGCGGCATTAGTTAGGCTCCTTCAGATTAATGCCCTTCTCTCATGACTGTTGAATTGAGAAAGAGCATGCACCAGGGAATTCAGTAAGGGTGTGAAAAATGAAGTCACTTTTTGGGAACAGACATGGTACATTCTATAAAAGAAGCCATGTAGTCAAACTGATCATTGGGTACCCATTTGGAATGGAAAAATTAGTGCTCTGTCTCTTCTGTTTTGTCACAGTGTAAGAGAAGCCATTTTCTGTCTCTGCAGTGGAATTTGTTAATTAGCAGGTCCAAGATTTTAACAGTATGTAATATGTGGAACCAAGAACCCTCAAGCCTTCAAACATCACACTTCGAATATACGGAATAATTGAATTTTTTTTGTCAATGAGCAGGGAATTGATTTTATCCTCAAATTTAGGTAAGGAGGTTTTCTGGGTTTCATGTTTCTTGGTAAACTCTCAGGCAGGTACAGGTTGTAGTGGTGTCCTTTCCTGTTCATATGAAGAGTGGATATTTGGTTTGGGGAAGTCTGAGCTTTATAATATACTGTGTGTGGCTGGCAGATGCATTACAAAAATAAGTCAAAGAAGGATTTATGTCATATATATTCACTAGTTTTCACTGAATAAATGGATTTTCTGACAGGGAAATCCACTGAGACAATCAAATTCCTCAGGAAGGAACACGGTTCAGCCCGGTATGTAGACACGTTGCTGGACAGTATGAGAGAAATGGTGGTGTTGACTCAGCCAACCCAGTAATACTTTGCCTTTCTCTATGCTTGCTTATCCTATAGCTCTGTTTAATCCCTAGAATCTTTAGATATATAATGGAGATGCTTAAATTGAAATTATCCTCTTCTCCCTCTGTAGACTGTGGTAATGCAGACAGGCTCTCAGGGAGTGACTCTTGTAGAAGCAGGTGCTCTTTGCTCTCCTCTGATGATAGAGGGAGTTTGAGTGGATGCACTCAGCTTGAGAAACTTAATTAGATGTGGATTGGAAATTGTTAGTTAAATGCTAATGGGTTAATAGGTATGACCAATTTAAATTTACAGGCCTTAAATTCTTTTCTGTGCCATATTATGGCTTCAGTGGGAATGCACCTATGTTTGAATGGCTGATGGTTAGGGCTAAGAACCCTAAGAGTGAATTTCAGTCCTTTTTGGTTTAGTACAGATTTCTTGCCTTTTTTTTTTTTTATTTTGTAATTTCTTTAACCACTGAACACGAAAGAGTGAGGTAGGTGAACAGAGCTGTTTGCTTTATATATTGTGTCACTTTATGTTTTCTTAATTAGGAATCACAGTTTCACAAAGTTGGAAAAGATCTCTGAAATCATCTAGTCCAAGAATACTGTTTGATACCTTAATTAAAAGATTTATGATCTCACAAAGAGGCCCTCTCTACATCCTATAAATAGGTGCCTAAATCTGATAAAGGGTAAGATTTCTGGTACGCCTCTCTTTCTATCATCCCTCCCTGGCTTGTTTAGACAGCTTCCTATTGAAAACTTGTAGCATATAGACAAATATCTGTAAATACGGTTTTGAGTAGAAAATAGTGGTGGTGGTGGAAGTTTAAGAAAAACTCCTACGTGGAGGTTGTGCATAGTGCTGTAGCTCCCTTCTGGAAGTGTAGCAATGATAGGAGTTGCTTGTTCTCTGACCTCTCAGCCTCTTTGAGCGCCTGTGTGTATTGGCGAAAGTACAGATACAGCAGGTCGAATTCTGTGTATCTTCAGAACATGATGTCAGTTTCAAACCAATGAAACTTCTCTGAAGTTCTGAACCTGTTCCTAAAGGATTTTTGTAGCTGAAGTATAAGGTTTGGTCATACCAAATGTGTTATCTGATACAAAGAGGAATACCAAGAGAAAGAGTTTGATGGGGACTTAATAGTGCTCAACGTAGAACTCTTGTTTTTTAAAGTTTAAACACCACATCCACCCCCCCCCCCCCCCCCCCCAAAAAAAAACCCAAAACCAACCAAACAAAAAAGCCCAACAAAACTCGAAAGGTCTTTGTTATCCCTAAATCTCGGTACTGCTGTTCAAATTAAAATGCTGTGCAAATCATTGCTTCTGTGCCATTTCTTGTAATTACCTAGGTTTATGTTGGGTAAAGTTTCTGGAAACAAAATCACTAATCTGTTGCTTTTTTAAATCAAATTTTGCAGCTGTTAGGTGCCTAAAGTTGCTGTTTCTAAGGGCAGCCAATCCTCTCTACTACATTTTTTATTCCTTTTCAAAATAGTTTAGCTGTAAATGTGCGTTCAGGGGAGAACCCTGTTTAAGCTTGCCTTGCCGATCCACTGCTTTGAATTTTCAATGATGACAACTAAATAATAAACGCTCCCCAAAGGTAAAAATGACAGTAATATTCTGATGGCTTCTCTGTAGTCTGCTACGGAAACAAACATCTGTGAAAGACAATTTTGTTTAATGCTGCCTGACAAAGATGACCTTTAGAGTTATCACAAAAACAAAGCTTTAGCCACCTGCTGAGGAATAAAAGACAGATATTTGCACAGTAAATATTTTAACTACTGTAGAGAAAATAATTTTTCAAAAATTGCCTTAGGTAAGTATTCAAACAATATGATACTTGGAAATTGGGCGCAAGTTAACTTGTTGTATTTTGTATCTATATTCATGGGCTTTTGTTCTGTAAAAAGCTGGTACATCCAGAAATGCATTTCATCCAACACGAGTTTGGTATGTTGATTAATGTAGGGAGACAGGCATGGTTGGACTCGGTGATCTCAGAGGTCTCTTCCAATCTTACAATTCTATGATTCTATGAAAATAGAAACTATAGGTGAAGTCTCAAAAGATCCTGCATGCTGAACTGCTAGCATATTCTCACGGCCACTCCTTTCATGACATTGCTTATGTTGCCAGAAGTGGTGGGGTCACAGCACATGGCTCAATGGTCACCTTTGTTTCCTGTTGGTTTTTTTCGCCTCTTTATTTCCCATTCAGATAGGACTGATTCCCTAGTGAAGAGATGCAGTAATCTCTGGAGTTTCTGTGCACTTTTTTTTCCTGTTGTCATAAAGATTTGGCCTTCACAAAATAATCTCTAGTACTTGGGGACTGGGCTGTCAACAAAATAGTATGTGAGGACGATGCCCATAATTGTCAAGAATAAAAATAAATAATAAACCCAAAGGTCTGAAAAATGTATCTTTATTTTAACCAGACATTGATTTAGTGACTGGAAAAATAATTATTTTTCATTTTCAGAGAAAAGCAACTACAAATATTGGTTAACTGTTAACCACAGTATTTAATAAATCTTAAATGACCCAGACAGAAGAGAAAGCATTAAAGCCTTTAATTATCAAGGCTGGGCATTTTCAGTAGGAGTTCATGCAAAGCATCATCTCTGTACAAATGGTGTGGAATTATTTCTTTTAATGTTTCAGATGTGCAATAAGATTTTGAGAATGGTATGCTTAGAGTAATTTAGGTAGATGAATTTTACTGTTTTTTCTGTTAATTTTTTTTGTGGAATTTTCCTATCTCATTATACAAGCTGAGCTTGAAACGATATTTTCTACAGTTTTCCTGGCATGATTTTCAGCCAGTTTACATTTCCTTGAGAACTGTTCTTCCAGCAGAGTTCACAGATACAATTTTTCTGATGTGCATGCAGACTCTTTAGATCTTGACACTACAGTGGATGCATGTTACAAGATCACCCATCTTCTCACATAACCTGTTCTGAGCTAAGTGTTGATAAAATATTTCTGGATTTGCATGGATCCATTATCAGAATAACAAATAATTTTTCCAAAGTTCTGAGAAGTGACTATTTGCATGATGTCTTGAATTTCAGCTTGAGCTACCTTGGAAGTGGTCTGGGTAGGGAAACAATAAAAAATAAGTTCCCTTTCAGGAGACTAAAACAGGATCATTTAAGATAACTGATATCTATAGATAATATTTACTCCTGGGCTAATGCTACTCTTTGCTTATGGTAAGTTTGCACTTGTGAGAGGAATTAATCTGATACTAATATGAAATGTATTACAGTATCACAAGGTTGGAAAGGACCTCTGAGATCATCAAGTCCAACCTATAACCTAACACTAACACCAACACTAACACCAACCATCATCTAAACCATGGCACTCAGTGCCTCATCCAGTCTCCCTTTAAACACCTCCAGGGTCGGTGACTCTACCACCTCCCTGGGCAGCCCATTCCAATGGCCAATCACCCTTTCAGTGAAGAATTTTTTCCTCATATCAAGTCTAAACTTTCCCTGACGAAGCTTAAGTCCATGCCCTCTGGTTCTGCCACTGGCCACCTGAGAGAAGAGACCAACCCCTGCCCGACTACAACCTCCTTTTAGGTAGTTGTAGAGAGCAATGAGGTCTCCCCTGAGCCTCCTCTTCTCCAGGCTAAACAGCCCCAATTCCCTCAGTCGCTCCTCATAGGGCTTGTGCTCCAGCCCCTTCACCATCTTCGTTGCCCTCCTCTGAACACATTCCAGTATCCTAACATCCTTCCCAAACTGGGGGCCCAGAACTGGACACAATATTCAAGGTGAGGCCTGACCAGTGCCGAGTACAGGGGGACGATAACTTCTCTGGTCCTGCTTACTACACTATTCCTGATGCAGGCCAGGATTCCATTGGCCTTCTTGGCCACCTGGGGACACTGCTGGCTCATGTTGAGCTTCCTGTCCACCAGCACTCCCAGGTCCTTTTCTGCCTGACTACTCTCTAGCCACTCTGTCCCCAGTCTGTAGCTCTGCATGGGATTGTTGTGTCCAAAATGAAGTACCCGACATTTGGACTTATTAAACATCATCCCATTAGAATCGGCCCAGCTCTCCAATCTGTCCAGGTCCCTCTGCAGGGCCATCCTACCCTCTAACAGATCAACCCTTCCTCCCAGCTTGGTATCATCTGCAAATTTGCTGATGATGGACTCAATCCCCTCATCCAAATCGTCAATAAAGATATTAAACAGGACGGGACCCAACACCGATCCCTGGGGGACACCACTGGTGACCGGCCGCCAACTGGATGAAACACCATTTACCATCACTCTCTGGGCTCGGCCATCCAGCCAATTCCTAACCCAGCACAAAGTGCTCCCATCTAGGCCACGGGCTGTCAGCTTCCCTAGGAATCTACTGTGGGGGACCGTGTCAAAGGCCTTACTGAAGTCCAGGTATACCACATCCACAGCCTTCCTCTCATCCACCAGGCGAGTCACATGGTTGTAAAAGGAGATCAGGTTGGTCAGGCAGGACCTACCCCTCCTAAATCCATGCTGGCCGGGCCTGATTTCTTGACCGTTCTGCAGGTGCCGCATGATTTCACCCAGGATTATCTTCTCCATGATTTTACCTGGGACTGAGGTCAGGCTGACAGGTCTGTAATTACCTGGATCATCCTTACGGCCCTTCTTATGGATGGGCGTCACTTTGGCCAACTTCCAGTCTTCCGGGACCTCTCCAGTGAGCCAGGACCGCTGAAAGATGATGGAGAGCGGCTTAGCAAGCTCATCCGCCAGCTCTCTCAGCACCCTAGGATGGATCCCATCCGGCCCCATAGACTTATGAGGGTCCAAGCGGCTCAGCAGGTCTCTAACCTCCTCCTCATGGATTGCAGGAGGGCCATATTTCACCCTGCCCCAATCAACCACTTCAGAGGGCCAACTGTCAAGCGAGCTGACATCCTTGCTGTTAAAAACTGAGGCAAAGAAGGCATTAAGTACCTCAGCCTTCTCTGCATCTTTGGTTACTATATTTCCCTCCACATCCAACAAGGAGTGGAGGTCGCTGCCGCCCTTCTTTCTGCCATTGATGTATTTATAAAAACTCTTCTTATTGTCCTTAACAGAAGTGGCCAATTTGAGCTCCAGCTGGGCTTTTGCTTCCCTGATTTTTCTCCTACACGACTTATTAGTTTGAATTAGCAGAAACCAAGAGTTGCAGCTAATGTCACAGAAATTTTAGAAAGAAAACAAAAATGCCATGTGCATCACCTCATGTGGCAGATAGTTCAAGCATCTATCTTGCTCATAAAACTGAAAAAAAATCAGTTATCAATTTTCAGAGGCAAGAATGTGTGAAGTATCTTATTCACAGATCAATCTAAATTTTAACGAAGGATTACATTTGGGGCTTGAAAAAACAACATAAAGCTCTTTCTGTTGGTCTGTGTTGAGAAAAATCATGAGGACTGAAATACTGATGATTCAAGGATTTGAGGGTTTAAGCAGACTGTGTATGGTGAGATTGTTTCATAAGACCTTCATTAAAGTTTTGTTTGAGCAGTTAAGGAGAGAAATAGCATTGCTAAACCCATTTTCTTGTAGTTGGACTACTAGATTATGATCCACTTGCATTCTAATAGATGCTTTTAACCTGTTTCAGTCTGGGACATAGGCCCATATACACAAAGCTATTTGGGAACCTAATTCTTATTTGAAAACCTAATTGTCACTGATTTAAAGAGAATATACTCACCAGAATGGGTGTTAAGTGCCTAAATATCTTTGACTAGCTGACTCATAGTGCTTTTTTGTGGAGCTGTATTTACACAAGTACTTACATTCTAATTTTTGAGGAGATACAGCAGCACCCTTCTAACCTTTACTATTCAAACCATACGTATCTGTGTCTGCAAATTACACTCAATTTTTTTTATAATTTTTTTGTTTACATTACTGCAGAAATACAAAAGTTAGAAATTCGCATGAGGAAAGACAATGGTTTACCAGTCAATTTCTGCAATTTACTTTGACTTTGTAACCATTAATGCCCTCTTCATGAAATGTTGATGCCAATATTGACAGCCAAATTAAGCTCTTACGAATAAGCAGGGGATTCTTTGTAACTGGAAGTGCAATATTCAGCCAACAGAACCACCCGATCACACCATATTTTTATGTTTGTGTAGCGATACTCACTTCCATGTAATTGGGCTGCTACCATTAGCAGAAACAACTCAGACTTTATTAAACATATTTGTAAAACTCATTTTCATTAAATATGTTACAAGCATTTCTGTCTGTTGGGTTCTGCCTTCCTACCTGAAACAATCAAAACTAGACACATTATACATCTGCCATCTTTCATAATCTAAAGCGCCTCAAGTAGGAACAATGCATTTATATTTTGTGATGAAAAGAACAACTCTGAATGCCAACTAGTAGACACAAAAGATTATCTTCCTATTTGCCAGGCTTGAATTGTCAGCCATAAAATTTAACAGCCACTTCTGATGAATTATTGATGTTCTCACTATTTAGAAAATGGATCACATCACTGGAGTAATTAGCACCCTGCCACTTCTGCCTATCATATTTACTGTGTCATGAAAGAAGGCTGTATTGAACTACTTTTTAAAAGAATGGCGAGCTTTGTTTCTCATCTATTGCCCTGTTGCATATTACCATCCAGAAGATACAGATAGTGTTCTATAGGGTTAGCATCCAACACTCTGGGATTCCTTTTAGTATATGTACACGTGTTTCTTGTAGCAGTTGAAGATGTAGGGTTTTTTTGTCCGAGGATTCTAAGCCAAGCAAAGGTTTGAACTGTCATTTTTTTAACACTTCCAAAGAAGCTGTGACCATAGTGAAACACTTTCTGCGCAAAATATGTGGGTTTTTTCAGGTTCAAAAAGAATCCTTAAGTCTGTCATGTGACAATTTATATTAAGCTTGTAGTAGGAAATACTTCCTAAATAACTGATTTATTATGTAATTTAATATTGCTAGCTCAGTATTTCTTTGAGGCTATCACAATACTAGATTTTCTCTTATTTGAATTATTAGGAACCCATAAAACTATATTTGCCATGGTGTGGATTGTCCCTGTATTTTGGGTTGAGTGATGCAGAACTTAAATTCCACATGCAAAGCATGCAGTATGGATGTCTTCTGAAATTGTTAAGCTGCAGTAAAGGTAGTAAGTGAAGTGTTCTCAGATTCTTAAACCCAAGTGTTATCCCCTATCTGTAAGTTTTCTCACTTCAGGAAGTGTACGTATTTAGGCATAGTGTTGGTTAGCAGATTTTTATACTTTCAAATGAATAAAATAGAGTTCTATTTTGAAGTTTGTATCCCACAAATACAACTTCTTGAAATAAGAAATGTCTACACATTCAGATGAAAGCATTTTTATATTGAAGGTTTAGTTTGTGTTTGGTTTTGTTTATTTTTTTTTAGTACAGGCTATGCAAATCTCATCAGAATAAAAATTAATTGCCATAGTTTGCTGCTTTTTAAAAAATTAAGCTGCAAAAACAGTGATAGTTTTGCTTTCTTCTTCATTTATACACATCTATGCCTTTTGGAGTTTGTCATGCCTCAATCAACCATTTCTTCATAACAGCCTGCTAGAAGTGACTGAAAACTCAAGAGATAAATGTATACCAGCAAAGTAACTTTTATTAGACCAGTAATTTATAAACATTATGCATGTTACTTAAAAACACAAATTCTAAAACTTATCTGGAACTGAGTATAAGCCTGGGTTGTTGTGACCTTAAAGGAGCACTCAGTTATGTCTGTGTTTAAATGATCTTGATACCAGATACTTGGGAAAGCAGAAAAGTTAATAGAAGTACTTAACAAAATAGGAAAGAAATACCACACGCAGTTCATGGTCATGAAGTTTTTTTAAAAAAAAGTCCAATACTCAATAATTGTGTGCTTAAGGAAAGAGACTGCAGAAACAGAAACTGATCTCACTCTGCAAACGTGTATTTAAGTGGACAAGGGCATTCATCAACATCATTAGATACTTAACTGGACACACCAGTCTTTGAACTTGAATGTGTGACTATGATACGCAGTATCGAAAGGTAATTTACTCTCTTCCAAAATGCTTTGTTTTCTGGTTTCAAGCTCTTTAAACTATGGAAGAATATAGCTTATATAACAAGGATGATAGTGGCAAAAATTCAAAAACAGATGCAAACAAAAATTATTCAACAGAATAAATAAAACAAAAGCTTGAAAATGGGTGATGTAGAACAAAAATCAGTGATTATAAACAGGATAAACCTAATGACCTCTGGTCACATTTTCAGATAATTTATTTTCAGTTGCAGACACACATTTAAATTGTGTCCCACAATTGGAAACTGAAATTTCTTTCTTATTTCCAAGCTAGAGTGGACTTTGCTCAAAGATGTGATAGAAGTTGATGAAATGGAAATTTCTGCCCTGACATCCAGCATGTTTGGGGTGAAAGAGCTGCTCTGCAGTTTCTGTGATCCCCTGGCAGCTGTGGTAGGTGCTGGAGCACCTGTAAAATCTCTAAATTGAGTGCATGAAGCATTAGGTTACACTTAATGCATTAGAGGAGGATGTACTGCTCTTCGTGTCTCAGCTTGAGTGGTCTATTATGCTGTCAAGCGCCCTCTGCACTGCTGGGGAAGCTGTGTAATGAGCAGAGTGCACAGAAAGCTGGCAGAGGTTGTTGTCTCTGCACTACCTGCTGTTGCAGTGGAATAGTGATAGCTCAGTTTCTGCAGATCAGCACTGGGATCCACTTAAGTATGTGAAGGGTTTGCCAAATCTTCCTCTACATCTAAACCATCTTGATTTCCTAGCTAGACCTATATTTCTGCACAGTGCCTTACAAATGTTAGTTGTTGTATTATCTCTTTTTGGTGCTGTAGAAATCCATTGTATGTGATTGCCTCTACCTGAAAATACATTCATTTCTTATTTTGATTTGCAGTAGAGGCAAAAGGAAATACTTAGTACTGTCTAGTCAATATAAGCTCCAACAAAATTAGCAAAGAACATATATTTTAATGACTAAGGCAGTGCTGATCATGCTGCAAATGTGAGCACAGAACTCATACTCATGTTTGCTGTTGTTAGGCTGAACCTTTTGCTATACATTGGAGACCTGTATATCATGCTATTAGAGAGGAGACATACCCCTGCCAGATCTCTCAGCTTGCCTTGATGCTTTGATGTTGACTCAGGTTTCACGGCCTGAAAACAAGGTAGTAGATGTGTTGGACTGCTCTGCCTAATAAGCCTATATAGAGCTTGTGCATTTTGAGTAGAAGGTTGTTCCTGGAGTAAAGCACCTTAATCAAGGAAGCTGCTTTTGAGTGGGTGTCGTCTTGTAAATTGGAGTGGTGGCATCACCCCAGAATGGGCTGTATTGTGAGGCAATTGATCTTATGGTTCATAAAGTATTTGTAGTGGGAAAGCAGCATGTCTGCTTTCTATGCAGAATGAAAAATACATAGTACACTGTGCATGCACTGGCTGTGTTTAGATACAGAGACAAACTGAGATATTTGAATTGGGTGAGACAGCTGGCCACTTTGTCTTTCTCCCTTTCCTATTATCCTTGTCCATACTCTCTGTTATATTTTCTGAGTTTTCCTGAGCAGAATTTACTCTGTTTCTGCACCGTACTAAGTAACCCACTTTACTGCATCCTTTACTTTCCTGATTCTGCAGCTGAACTTATTGCTTGCTGACTCTTAAACTCTGTGGATGACTGCAGAGTAAAGTTTTTCTTCTTTTGTAGATCCGCTTTCAGGAAGAGAGTGTGAAAATCCTTCTTTTGTTCTGAAAGTTTTACCATTGACCACAATGTGTGATTTAATTTTTCCTTCTGCTTTAGAGATAACAATTCAAAGCAGCAGTTCTTCTCCAGTAGTAAACTGGAGCAAGAAAGAAAAAAAAAATTTGAAATGTAGCATCTCTAAGCTTGATGGTCTGCACTGCTGCTGTTAGCAATGCCAGAGCTGTAGCACTTAAGTGGTGTCTCTGACCAGTGAGGGGGGTTGCACAGAATGGGAGTCACCCTGTCAGTTGCTAGGTGCACATCTTGGTTTGCATTCCAAAGTGTGTACTACCAACACTTAGATAGCATATAGACTCTTAAGATAAAGTCTGTAGAAGAAAAGGGACAATTATTGTCCTTAGAATATATGTAAGAATGTTCCTATAAAGAGAAAAGGAATGTATGTATTAAAAATCACTTTAATTATGTTATTTTTATATTGTCGCTTATGTAATTGACTTGGATGTACTTTAAAGAGCAATTGTGGTTTACAAATCCTTTTTTTTCAAAGTACAGACAAATAGTGAATAAAAGACTCACAGCAAAAAAAATTTAAAAATTCACTTTGCTTTCAAAAAGTAATTATGTACACAGAGAAAAAGTAAGAGACACTGCAGACTGATCCCTGAATTTAATATTTTCATTTAGCTTAGATGGCTGCAATGGTCCAGAAGAATAGTTAACTCCCCTTTCTACTAAGATTATAAAACTCAAGTAACATTGTTTTTTTACTCATATATTAAGTCAATATGGAATTCTTGGATGTCTCTGCTGTAAAAATCTCTGTGGTATTTGACATAAATAATTACATCACACTAACTAATGCAATGAATAATAAAGGAAAAAGTGCTTTGATGACTCAGGCTTCCTTCTCATTGACTTTCAATAATACACAGGCGTCTAAAAGTCTTATCAAGTCATACAGAAGGACAGTAAACATTAAAATGGAATTTAAACAGACTCCAAGCCCATACTTTTGTTCAAAAAGCCCCATCCAGTAGTTACCTTCCCCTAAAACTGCTTAAATTGGCCAGTATCTCCTCCTTACCTAATCTGGCATTTCCATAGGTTCTTGTGCAACGAACCCACACAGCTGCCCCAATCTGACCAGCTGAGTCTTACCTAACCTTTGCAAAGCAATTAGGTACAATTATGCTTAGAGTCCTTCAGAGGAACTTTCTGGCCCTTCTGCTCTAGGGACGACCATCAAAATATTGACCATGGTGGTCCTCCTCCCTTCTCCATTCATGACAGGATGCAGATGAAAAGGTGGTGGTGTTGCTTGCTGTTTGCATTGTACTTTTGTAGTCAGAGCAGTTGCCCAAATAACAGGATACTTCTATGGGGATCTAGATGGATACTTTCACCCGGATTCTGAATTGAACTACCCTTGAGCTAGAAGCTGAGCGCTGCTGAAATCCTATATTGAACCTAACTCTCCTGGAAATAAGGTTTAGAATTTACATCTTGAAAGGATCCTTTGAAAATTTTACCCAGATAAGCCAATGAGAAATGCTTTTTTTTTTAAGAAAAAAAAACAACAAACCCACAACTCTAGTACAGCTTTTGATTTTTCCAGCAAGTACATTAATAATTGTTTTTCTGCTCAAAGTCTACTGAATCATGGAGCCCACTCACTTCCCTACAAAGAATATTTGTGCTCTTAGAGAATCTCTGATGTCTTTGTTTTTAAGCATTCAAACAGTGGCTATGCATAACACTGCCTTGCTTTTTATTTTTCTATGTATTTTTTTTTTTTAGCCCAGTTACATTTTTACATAGGAGTTAAAACAGGTTTTTTCCCCCATCAGACAGCTGAGATGCCTTTGGGAGTGAGCACCTGAGGGTACAAGGTTCAGATGTCTTCTCTGGCTAGGGAAGGAGCAAATGAAGGTGCTACAACAGTAGCTTACAGCCTGCCATCTATGAGCCCTTCAGGTCTTCCTGAAATCTTTCTAAAGGATCCAAAAAAAGGAAATGTTGTAGACTAAACCTGTTATTTGGTATCAGTTCACAATACAGGAACTTATTCCTTCATCAAAAAAAGCTGGAAAATCATTCATTTTTATCAATTGCGCCACTTCATTAATTTATACTAGCAAAGGACTCGATCCTAAACTTTGATTTTTAGGTGTTTTAAAATACATTACCTCATTAACATTGCAGTGAGATAGGAAGTGTTTAGGGAAAAACACAGGTTCATTAACAGCACATCTAAAACCTACATTTAAGGACTCAAAACAGTGTGTTAGTCTGCTGGAAAGCTATTAATTTGCTAAGACATCATTTTGAGCTCTTAAGTGGAGGACTGGGAAGACTATCAACATCCTGCAACATTCAAACATGGCTTCCCTGTATATCTGCAGTTGTGTCTAGGAGCATAACTTCCAGCTTTGGATGTATTCTCTGGGAGCACACACATATCTACAAAGATTTAGCAGATAATATAGACATTTCTTGTGAGAAAAAAAAATGGAAAATACCCCTTGTGTTTTTCTCTTTGGTAAATTTCCTACGAAATAATGAGGAGAAAATGTATATTTTCTGTGAAAGGTTGCCAGGAGGGTAATGAAAAGAGCCGCGTATGTAAAGCTGCTCAATTATTTTTGACTTTTGTACGCTTTAGTTCTGTTCCCATATGTTTATGGTTTTAGATGGCTTGTGTTTAAATGAAAACTATGTATGTGTGTGATAATGTGCAATGGGCAATTTCAGTACAGAAAATAATTATTTCTTCAAACTGATCTGACACCATGCACAATTGATACTGATGGGTGATGAGATTATAATTTTTTTGTGCTTAAACTGATTCTAAGAGCAGTGTCATCTGTTAGTGAGTAAGAGAAGCCTGACATTATAGTTGAGTGATGGTCACAAACTCATCTGATTGTCATGGTATAATTGCATTATCATCTGCTCATAATAAGAATCCATTGGGCTGAAAGTTTAATAGAAATTGATTTGTCTTTTTAATGCACACCCAAGCATATACAAGTAGTGGTTGTACTAATATGACTGCTTTTTCAAGTAAAGCCATCTCAGGGCTGGTCCATATGGAAGCTGGATTTGACATAGTGTAAGAGCCTCTTTCTTTATGGCTTTGACTAGAAGGGGGAGCAGCCCTCAGTAGTGGTGTGAGGGGCATGGAGCAGAGTATTACCGATGTGTTCCGTTATCACTGTGAACTGCAGTAAATTCACTTATGTATTTTTGCATTGAGCTTGGATGGAGACAAGGAAACAGAGACTCTGAAGTAAGATCTTCTGTGCATCTGTCGTATCCTGATGTAACCTTCATTTCCTGCTACCCATAGATCTACTATTGCATTGTCTCTGTGATGCGTGCTTTCGGATTTTTGTATGTGTGGAAGGTGATACTATTTCATTTGGTTTATATACATATTTTGGACTTGGAAGGAAATCTCTGCCCTTTGGGAAAATGCAAGGGTAGGGGATGAAGGGAAAAAAGCATCCTAAAAACGTATAAGGAATCAGACTGGCTTCTCTGCATTACTTAAGGCCTGACTTCTTTAAGAATTTAACATTATTATTAGGATTGTAAAGTCAAATACTCCAAAGTGGTTAATGCCAGGATCATTTAAACATTGCCATTTTGAGCAAGTGAGTTGTAATGATCTTAACGTGGTCACATTCGGCTTTTACCCCTGCCAGGCTTATTCAATGTGCAGGATGTGCAATGCTAATACGCATTATTTACTACCATTTTATCTTATTGCCCAGTATCAGCAATCAGCTTTATCTACTGTTCATTGTTCTAACCCTACTGCAAATATAAACTTATTTTCCCCATAGGCTTTCCTGTAGATGTCCATTATCCTGTCCAAGGATATCAATTTTGATGAGACTGAGAAAAGGGATACTTTTCCATTAGTTCCATTTCCCAGACAGAAGACTTAGGACACCAAATAGCATTAATACCAGAGCAGCTTCTGGCATTATTCTTTGTAATAGCTAGCATTGCAAACTTCATGCTTTGAAAGCACAATTCTAGTCAGCTTTAGACACAATTGTGACTATTCTGTGACTCAGAATCCACAGTCTGAAGATGAGTGTTTGTAAGTAGAATGTATATTGGTAACCAACAGTGGGGTTTAATTTCAATGACTATTCTAATACATCAGAGATGTATTTGCATTTCACATTAGTGCATTGCTGTGCAGTTAAATCTCTGCTTGTTTAAATACCAAGACCAGCAGATCTGCATTAGTTTTACTTTCCCACTTTGACTAGTAAGAAACTGTTTTGCTCAGTCTCAGTGCAGGCAGCCCAGTGCCACGTTATGCTATTTAGATATGTCCTGTAAGATGCAGCAGTAGAATACAGCTTTGCATGATGTCATTTAAGTGCCTTGTTCACAGGAGCAGCTTCTGTGTTAGTGAAAGCCCTTGTCTTTTTTCACTACACATATTCTAACCCCTGAAACAAAACCAGTGTAAGCTTTTACTTTGATGCATTTGTACAAGGTTCTTGATTTGAAAACCTTAGCTTTATTCAGTGGGCTTTCTAGAGGAAAATGCTCTCCGAGGAAATTATGATATCATTTACCTGGTTTATTGCTTATTCTAATCCTCTTCTTACCGAAATCTACTTTGTTATTTACTGTGGCAATGCCATCTTGCTCACATCATCTTCTCTCTGTTTGCTTCTTATGGGATCCTGTCTCATGTCCAGCAGTTGGCCCCACTCCCTAACAGGATAAAACAAATACAGGAATGTTTCTCCAGAAGGATGAAAAACATTAGACTTCTCCAATGCCTACTTTGATAATAATTTTATCTAAAAGGACTGTACTTTTAAAATAATTATAGCACAAGCATCAAGCTGTGTTTTGGGTTTGTGTTTGTTTGGTTTCTTTCTCCCTCCAAGAAATTTATATGATCCTGTAACCCCATCTTTAGGAAGTGTGGTGTAGCTCTGTTCAGGACTCTAAGAACTCATTGAGTGATGGGAGAACAGTGTGCAACCCCAGTGCACAGCAGGGATCAGACTGGGACTCTGAATCATAATTCAGTTGTTGCTTAGCATCAGAAGAGAAGCAAATTCTGTCATTCTTATTCATGGTGTTTCTTCTGTCTCCTTTCTTAATTCATGTCAGCTTACCCTCTGAGTCCCTGTCTAGGAGCAAAAGTGATACCCTCTCTGATGCAGAAGCCCTTTGATTCACATACAGACAATCTGGCATTCCCCACTTTGAGGAGTTCAGGAGATCAGCAGAACATCTTCGCTTCCTCAAGAGGATGCATGGCTTGGCCTGCAACTTAGTCACTGGCTTTTGTTGGCTTCAGCTCTGCTTTTACCCCACAGGTGTGTACTTGGGCTGGGGTCATTTGTTATGCTTGTTTCTTGCCCTAATTTTATGTTAGGTGATCTTCAGGGTACATTTTATCAGTTGCTTCTGAAAAACAAACTATGTAATATTTCCACATGCCTGCCACAATGGTAAGATCTTAAAAGAGCTCCAGTAAGCTAGTTATGACCTTTTTCTCTTGAATACATGTTGGGTCTCTGTTGAAACATAATTTCCATGACCGCTGCTCACTGTGAAATATTTGTCATGTATCCTCTAGGCTGAAAACTGATATTAAATTAACTTGTCCATAACTCCTTCAGTAGTGATCAGTTATTCTATAAATACACCGAACCTGTTCAAGTACATCAAAGATGATGTTATCCTTCTAAGAACACTTTCTTAAAACTGTATCTTCTGCCATTTATGCGACAGAGGCAATATTTTTTTTGTACGAAGAGAACCTTGGCATACATGATGTGAGCTTGTACTATTAAATGCCCTGAACCTCCATTTACTTCACAGTCAAAGTAATAGTATGGAGAAATCAATATTGAAGGTTCAAGGCAAAATAAAATAAAGCTACAGAGCTCTCCTTGTTCTGCTTTTGCTTTAAGCCAGACTATGGTTTGAATGTGTCATCTCTGCAGTCACGGGACTTTCAGAAGCCAGAAGTTTTGTTGCCATAGGCTACAGATCAGTGGATGCATCAAAACCTGCTTCAGTAGCAGGGTAAGTTAGCCTATGCCATGAAAGCACAGGAGGCTTCTGATTTTTGCATTCCTCTACCAGGTATTTTGCAAATGCACATCTTTTGTGCTATGTCAGGCAGTGCTAGGAATTTTATTCTCCAAAATGTTTATTCTTTTTTCCTGGCCATGATTTGAGAGGTTGCCTTGATAGCATTGTGACAGATTGGGTAAAGTGACTGGAGTCTTTTCTGTGGTTATTTTCTGAATAGTTGTAATGTTCTAACATTTTTCAGTCTTTTGACTAGTGTGACAAAAAACTTCATTTCCATCTTCTTTTCCTTTCAGTCTCTTAATGTAGTACTTTGTCAATTTTAATATATGACTAATCTTTTCAGTCCCATTTTCCTTGCTATCTGTGCACTACAATTGCTAACTATATTATACCATGGTATGCAGCAGTTAATCAATCTCCTTTCTTCATCTAAAGGCAGAAAATACATAGAATACATAGTAATTGCTTAATAAATCTGCCATTTTTTTAAATTTCAGTCTCCAATTCCCATTTGCATTTTTAGTGATATCTTTAGGGCTGGCTGGTCATCTAACCAGTACAGGACGATGTCTAACTTTTATAGTACAGAAAGCAGTAGGATTCTATAGTGAATTAATATTTTTTTTATTAATGGTACTAAATCTTGTTGGAATTGTTAATGTTGTGCATAGCTCCAACCCCTGGAGAACTTATCTTGGGCACCTGGGATGGATAGTGTGCTCTCTTTTTGCCTCAGGAATGTAATCCAAGGATGTTTCCTGCATTTCAACACAAAGAATTTGGCAACAATTTCAGGGCTGAATTCTAGCAAGATCAGCTTTTCCTGCATTCTTCAGCAACTCTTCCTTGTCAAAAGGATGAGCATATTTTTGTTGATGCATAAGTGGCATATTATTGGTACAAGGAATTCTTTATGATTTCCTGCTAAGTGATGACTGGTTCACCAGATGTGCTCTTACTTTTCTGTATAGTAGGAGAGACACCATGTAAGCAGATGTGAAGTAGCTGCATCTATTACTGATTCAAATTATTTATATGTATTGCCAAGAATTGTTGCCCTTAAAAAAATATAAATGTTCTAGGAAAAACACAAAGGCTTTCAGCTTGTTTATTAATGACACGTTCATTTTACACCTTATTCTGTGCTGCATCAAAGAAGTTGAGAATATTACCTAGCTGAATTTTAATATTATCTGCATTTTTTTCCCTTCTGAACTTGATGTCTGAGCTGTGTGACAGGGAGGATTTGCAAGAAAGTGTTTCTTGCTGGTCTTGCCTATCTGCACTTCTTTCAGTTTCTAAACTAGGGTTTCTGTTGGGCAGATCTTCAGTTTTGATTGATAGTGAAAATTTTCAGCAGTTAGAAAGCATGAACTGATGCACAATCCTAAAGCATCTCTCCTCAACAAAATAGACTTTTGTGAAGATATTTGACCCATCCTACCCCTCCTACTCCTCGGACATGGGTGAGAATGTCAAATTAAGTTCAAAATCCCTGTCTTCACCTTGAGGGAACTCAACAGCATGAGTCCTCAGATATCTAAAAAAGATCCTCAAAACCTGCAGCATAAAGCCTCATTTGGAAAACAAAACCACCTAAATAACTTCCATGTATCTTACCATCTATCATTCTTTACCATTACCATTGATGCTCTTCCTGCACTGTTTTTTGTTATCCATTTGATAAAACATGCATTCTGGTGGTTTTAGTTCCATATGATGCTTGTCATTCAGTTAAATTTGATATATTTGAGGACTTAGGATATGTGGAAAACAATATGTGTAGTCCATTGTTTTTTTTCAAAAAAAAAAAAAAAAATCAGTGTTTTCTAATGTCTTCATGGAAGTAAAAAGGCAAGCCAGTTTTTACTGTGTAAAAGTTCCATATCAAAGCTTATCTCTGTAGATAAAGCACAAATTACTTCACTTAATAAAATCTCTGAAGTTTGTATTTGATGGCTGTGTTTGTGCAATGATGGCCGCAGTGAAATCCTGAAGCCGTCATGAATAAAACAAATATAAAATTGAACCACGTTCATTTCTATCTTGTACAAAAGATGTTTCTGGGAAGGAGAGAATTAGATTGTTTTGTGTCAGCAATGTATATGAAGTTGGCTTCTGGGTTCGGGAGAGGAAAAAAAGCTAGAGGCAGAAGGTAAAGGAATGAAGTAGTATTTTGAATTATTTTTCTTTTCTAGATTAGGTGTCTATGAACCACTCAATTCTGTATCAGTGTGGGTTTGGTTTTTTTTTAAGCCCATATAACAGAAACAAAACAATGAAACAAGTGGAATCCTGTAGAATAGGGAATTGGGAAATTGATGTAAACTGTACTAACATACTGCAACTAATGAACAATAAACATTCAAAAATCAGTTTACTCTGTAGGAAACAAGTTCAGCAGACTGGCTATTATATATATGCAGACAAACTTTTTTTTTGTAGCTTTTTGACCATAGGGGGAACAAAGTGGTAAATAAACTCGATTTCAGAGTTTAAAAAGCGCTTGCTTCCACAGTGGCCTCAGAGAAATTTTACTCCTCACTATCAATCTTATTGCTGGAACACTTAAGTTCATTTCTAAGGCTTCAGGAAATCAAGACATTTGGTATGGAGGTTCTCTGAAGGTCCAGGAACCCCATTGTCTCTAAGAGGGTGGGATCCATTCACCAACTCTTCAGTGTCATCCCTGCAGAGTTTTTGCTTCATGACAAGTAGCAACAGCAGGGGAGGGATCAGATCAGAAATCAAGGCTGCATCCTTAGGTCATGAATCTTTTAAAAAGGCCAACTGCATATGGTGTGGCCAAATGAATAAAACAAGTATTAGCTGCCAAGGCAGAAGTGATGTAAGAATAACGTATGTTGCATGCTACAGCCATGTATTGAAGGAACAAACTCCAGATAATATGTAATATGGATACGGTTAATGAGACTTCAGTGATATGGATATGGGTTAGACTGCATCATTTGACCACAGTCAACATCTGGACAACTGAAGACAATGCACATGTATTACTGGATTCAAATATATTAAGTCAAATATTCCATAGGCTAGGCACAGAACAGGACAGGACAGCTATAAACCATCTCGTAAAACTAACATTAAAATAAAGTATTGTATCCTATAACGATGCAGAATGCATATAGATGTAATATTAATTATGGACCAGAATGTCCATCTGGAGTACCTTTGTTTTGTTTAGTCTAAGTGTTTACAGTTCAGATATATGGGAGTCTGAAAATCACTTTACCCTTTCCAGTGTATATAGTATCTGTTTCTGGGTTTTATTGAATTTCCTTTGCAGATGTGATTTGTGGCCATTTGCATTTTTGCTGACAGGTAGTAAGAGTAAGTCAATATTTATAAAGTCCTTCTTCCGCCTGCCTTTTACTAGATACTTCACTGATTATAATGAGGTGCTTCTTCATAAAATGAAATACAATTTGGGTGTACATGCCAACAATAACTGTTCTTGTCAAAAGAAACGGATAACCTTATAACTACCCAAAATTTAATCACAAGAAATGTGATAATTCATATGGGAAATCGAGTTCTACAATTTCTTTCATTTCATGGGATTTAGAGTAGATCTGGGGAAAAAAAAATTATACTGTTTAGGCAAAGCATGCAGAATGGTATAGAAAGGCAATTACATGTAAAGCTTTTAATATGTCTTGCTGTTTCCTGCTGATAGAAATGTACCTGAGACTTCAACAATAAAAACACCATAGGAGAAGTTGGGAAGAAATTGATTGTAGTTAACTGTTCTGTAATATACTTAATTTGATTTCATTAGGAACTATTTTAAGATTTTTTTTTTTCTGACAATGCTACTGGGAGAAAGTATAATGTAGCATAAAAAAACCTTGCAGATGTGGAGGATGAGATTCAGTTCTGTCATTAGTGTAACTCAGGGCTAATTTGTTAAATCAGATTTGTTCCATATTGATAGCCATATAAGGAAAGTCTGAATCTGGGACAGATCTTGGATGCTAAAATCCACCACAATTTAAAATTGTGATTTACTATAACAACAATCAAATTACTTTTTATCAGTATCAGCCCATTGCTCTGAAAGCAAACAAAAACAAAGAACCAAATATCACGGACCAAATAGACCCAGTCAAAAAGTAAAAATGAGCTAATCAATGAAAAATTTATTAACAGAGGGTTTTTTTCATTTTCACATTTTTAATCAGCATTTTCAGAGCAACCAAAATATGTTCTTTTTACTTTGCTTGAAGAAACTAGTAAACCGTATGAAGATAGATCTTTAAAGACAGACTCCAGATGTGTGAGCCTGGCTGGAGGCAAGTGTAGAGAGTTCTTGTCCTTAGTGACCATACAGAAAGCCTAACTAGAGTCCAGGCTAGAGTCGGGCACGGTGGCTTTGCTCGGAGCCTTTGCTTGCCTGGCAGCTCCTCTCAGTGAGCTTTCTTGTGATCTGTCCTCCTCTGGTGGAATCTTCATACCTTGTGGTACTCCTGTGTACTGGAGCCATCCTGGTTAGTGGCACTGAGTGGCTGATTCATTTGAGAGTTGTAAAAAACTGCATGTAGTTCTGGTAGAATGTATAAATGTTAGTTCCTTATTCAGAGTGGTAGCCACACTTTGCAAGAATGCAGTCAGGATGAGGATTTGCATTCAGTTTTGAGGGTTTTGTTTTATTTATTTCTCAATAAAGGGAAGAGTTAATAAGTGTCATAGTGTTCCTCTTGGAAGTACAAGAAAATTAATATGTTTCTTTGCCCTGGAATTTGGTCAGTGTCCTTGGTCAGTGCATAACAGGGGTAGTACATGTGGCCTGGACCTGAAGAGACTGAAACTGCTTTGCTTTATACAGGATTTTTGCCCTGCAAAAGGAGAAGCTTAGCAATTGAACAGTGTCTTGAGGCTTTTATAACTGAGGTGTTCCCTGCTTAGAACTGCGAGTTCTGCAACAGAGCAAGGAAATGAGCAGCAACAGGAGGCTTTACAGGAAACAGGCCACAGCAAAGAAAAAGAGAAAGTTTTATCATAGAATCTTCCGGTTGGAAAAGACCTCTGAGATCATCGCGTCCAACCGCACCCATCATCCGCTAAACCATGCCCCTCAAAAACTCATCTATCCTTTTTTTAAATACCTCCAGGGATGGGGACTCAACCACCTCCCTGGGCAGCTGTTCTAGTGCCTGACCACCCTTTTGATAAAGAAATTCTTCCTAATATCCAGTCTAAAATGTAGATGATTAAATACAGTTCAGAATAATGACTATGTACTTTTCATCAAGCCTGATAGAGATTTCTTTACTCAGTAAGGAAATTTATCAACAGTGTGATGTAACAATCGTGTGAGGAGATTCTTTGTACTCAATACCTTTTAATGTGCAAAGGAAAAAAATCTAGGGGGGTTAAATCTTACCAAACTCTGCTGTAAGCCCTTGGTTTTGTTCAACTTTATAAAAACACAGAAGAGGCAGAACGGGATCCTTTTTATGAATTATTTTTTATTGTCAGGTGTGAAATGTGAGCAATTGTTATACATGAAAACTGTTCTGCTGACTGGTGTATTTAAATGTTACTAAGGCCATAGTAATCCACGCTGTTTTATATTTCAAAGGCACTTCTTCTAAGAAGAGAAAAAGTTTCCTCCTTCAGAGAGAATGTCTCAAGCAGTATACAGTGACTTAAAGCTGATATAATACATCCATAAAGAATCCAGCAAATAGTTTTTAAGAAACCAGCTTTTTATACTGAAATTTCATGCAGCAGGACCTTGAGATGTGATACAAGAGTTTAGAGTTCTTTAAGAGTACTAATCGTTAGAAGAGTTTGACAGCTCTGTAATTTTGCTTTCTGTAGGTTCCCATGGTGTATTAGATTTACAGTAGTGTATGGAAATTAGAATTGATAGTCAAATATTGCCTTTTACACTCTTGGGAGAGCTTCGTATTTTTTAACTGAAGGAAATTAAAAGAAGTCTCAAGTACAACAAGACAAAGTAAAAAGAAAAGAAGTAAATAAAAGATAAAATCATATTAAACACTACACTATTATCTTATTACTCTGTTTTAAGAAAATAACTAAATCGAAGAAAAATAAACTATAAAAAAGGAGAAAGCAAATAAACTCAGAATATCATAGTTTATAAAGAGAGGGTGCAAATAGACAGGTAACTGTCCATATTAGACAGTGCTACACAATATCTCTTTCCAGTATTGTATTTCCAAATCTTGTGATAAACATCCCTGTATAGAACATAATTTCACAACTATATATTAAAAAAAACCTTTAGGATCAAATTGTTTGCTTAAATTCTGTTACGAATGGAGAAAGATGGAACTATTGACTCTGCAAATCATAGTTATTTCCCTAGCTGCCTTCCGGTTCCGGGAAGGAAAGTAAATTTCTTTGGCTCTAGCCTGCCTCCAAATCTTTAGTGAACCAATTCAGAGTGATTTAGTGATCTAACTGCTAGTTTGTTCTGTTTGGATAAACTTAATATTTGTTTGCCTTGGTGAAAAATTCCACATGCTTTCTCCTTAAGACTTTCAGGGACTATAAGATAATCACCAGGTATTCCAAGAGCTATCTCAAAATGAGTTTTCCAGTTCTGCATCAGGTAACAGTATTCATTGTTAGCTATGCACATCCTCTGCTCTGAAAAATCCATTTTAGGTTGAGCTAATGGCCATTCAGCTGCAGAAAGAAATATGGCATAGAGCAAAGCTAGGATTGATTGGACCATGGGATATCATCACAACCTGCATGACAACAAAATGTAAGTTCAACTAGTAGCATGAATTAAAATCTGAACTATATCCCTCACAACCTGGGGAAAAATCGGAGAGTGTACGCTTTGGAGACATCATGTTGAATTTTTTTTTTGAGTTTCTCAGAATATTCTGATTCTCTCAGAAAGTGATGCTATTTCTCTACACAGCTGTCCTGTTTTTCATCTTAAGAGTTCATTTTCGCAGAAATATTTGCACTTTTCTCTCCATTTTTTTCTGTTTTAATAGGGAAGGCTACTTCCTTTGATGCTGTTATGAACATTTCATTAGGCACTTCCAAGTACTCAAAATGTAATAAACTTTTGGAAGGAGCCTATTTCAGAGGAAAAGAGATTGATTAAACTTCTGTTTATTTCTTTTTGAATTCAAGATAATGCATTTCCTGCTTACTTTGGTGATTCTCTTGCACTAGTATTTTAAAAATACAGTTTTGCCAACAAACCATGCTTTGTAGCTGACAGAGTACTCACTTTCTTGCAGTAGTTCTTTTGACTGCTTGGAATACTTTTCAGTTGGTCTTGTGGTGGTGGTGGGTTTTTTTGTCATTCTGATTGAGTTTATGTCATTTTAATGGCTGAAATAAGTTTTAAATCTGGATTATGTCCTACATCTCTCCTTCATCATCTCTTTAGAGTTGATATAGAATCCCAGAATAGTATGGTTTTCACAAGCTTCAAGTGAAATTAATGCTAAATAAACATTTCACTTTTGAATCAACTCTAGCAGTTTTACGAATATTTTGTGTAGAAATGCAAGGTCATAGCCAGAGATGATTGAAGTCAGTGGAAAAGACTGTCATTTAAAAACTGATACTTTTCTACAATTTTTAAAGGAAAAATTAAAATTTTTAAACATTAAACTGTTTTCACAAAAAAATACTCTAAAAGTCACATTTAATGTAGCTTGACAACTTTAACCTGGTGTAAGATTACTGAAATAGTGGAACAATTAAATAGCAGAATACAATAGATGTATTGAATGTAATTTAAAGAATCAATCAGCTGAACAAACTACCTTGAAGGAATATGCTTTAACTGGCAGTTAATCAGTTTCCAAATGATGCCTGCTAAAGTCACAATGAAAAGTTATAATTTGAATAGGAGTGATGATGTGTATGCACTGGATAGAGGACTGAAACTCGTTACTTAAGTTTCACTTGATCTACCTGTCCAAGAAGAGATGTTGTTTTGCTCACAGCCAGCTGTTGCCTGTGTAAAGCTTGAAATAAAAGAATAGAGAGGCAAATTAAATCCCGTGGCTAACAAGAAAATATGGCATAAATGAAAAAAAAAATAGAGTGTTCTATGAAAAACAGGAGCCTTGTACTAGGGTTTTTGGTGAAGGAGAAAACAGATGTATGTGACTTTTCAAACTAACGTATTTCCAGTGAAAAGGTGGCTGTTACCATGGAAATGAATTCTGAGTTTTCCAGCTGCTGTACTTATAAAAGTAACTGCTCACATAAACATACCACTAGAAGTGGAATGACAAAAAATGTGTGTAAGACTGTAACTGACCTAGCAATGTTCATGAAGAACACACAACACGTTGGAGGAATGGCTAAATCTTACAATTATGTTTTCCAGCTCCTACCCTACATTTGTTTACCTGCGTGAGGATAGGAAAACATATAATTAGTTCTTAACCATAAGTTAGACTTTTTTAGTCTACCTGATGTGATAAAATTCTCTGTGAAACAGATATGTGAACAATAGATTTAAAAAGATTCAGAATTTTATGGTCTTAAATGAAAAGAAAATAAAGCTTAATTTGTATATTGTGAGATCCCACTGACTTATGCTCAAAGCTAAAAAGTCTGTTTTGAGAGGGGAAGGTATGCAGCATGAATTCTACCAACATTGTATGGAAAACCTGAGCATCTTTCTAACAATATGCACATTTTGTATGTATATTATTGTCTTCCTAGTAAATTACAAGTTTGAAACACCTAATTCCATACTTTGACTATGGGATAAGTCTACATATTTTTAATATAGATGTCACAACATGTTTTGAAACATGAAATACTGACATTGAAGGAGGAAATTTAACCAAACTAGAAATCAAACTAGTTAACCACATTTATACTAGCTTTAAGCCACTTCGAGACACTGCACAGAAAAACACAGGTAATAAAAGTTGTCAGTAAATTGAAATAATAGTCATTGAAGAGTGAAATGCTGTTTCAATCTCTCTCACCATTTGAGTAGGTAGAATTTTTCCATTTACAGTAAGAAAAAGAAAGAATCAGATGTCTTATCTGCTGACAGGTTTTAGACTTCCATTCTTCCATCCCTCTCCCACTGCCTCTTAAAGAAGATAAGTTATATTGTCCTTGCCTTACAGATGATTCCATTATCTCAAGAAATGGTATATATGAACTGTCTATGAAAGGAAAGATCACTCCTCCTTAATTGGATGGTAGAATTGGAAGTCCTTCATCTTCAAATGAGAGTGTCTCAGAGGAAGGAAAAAGTAAGCAAGCCAATAGCAGAGAGAATGATAAAAATGAAATAATGAGAAATCATTAAAAATAAAATAGTGTAACCATTCTCTAAGTTTAGCATAATTTTACAAAGTATTTTCCCCCCTTTTTTTACAGTCTTGAAGTGGCACACCTTATTTGACAGTCAGCAGCAAAAAATTATTGAAGGCCAAGTCTTCAAATGATGAAATCAATCCTATAAAAAGCTAATGGAAAAAAGGCTAAATGCTCTTGCAGTGGATGAGTACTTCTGGAGATCTCCTGTTTTTCAGTTTTTCTAGGTCAAACTTGTATGCCTTGATTAACAGAAAGTTTTGAAGGTCTAGTACTTTGGCAGAAACACACTTTAATATTTTCCAGTCCTTAATACACTTTTGCTTCAAGAAAGCTAACCTAGGTAAGGTCTTATTGCTCACAAATGATTGTCCTGCATAGTTCAGCTGACGTTCATTTGCAAAAAAAATTCAATCATTGAAGACTGCATTAAGTGGGACACTGAACTGATTATGGAAAGAGAGAGGAGTACGTATAAGACAGCTTCTCTGGGTGATAAAACACAGCGTAGTACTGCTGATGTATTTTTGTCCACTCTCCAGAAGCTGCTTGAGACCAATAGCTACAGACAGAAGTTCAACAAGAGGCCAACACTTTGCTGTGCCTCAGCAGAGAAACACAAGTCCACTCAATCCATTTGCATCATAAGTGGCTTTCTACAAGATAAGCTCAGTGTGTCACTGGCTCTGTATCCAGTAGCTGTATCATGACCTGTGGGGATGGGGCCTGTTATTTTACATGCTTAATAGTGCATGCAGAATGTGCAGAAGCTAAATTTAGCGTTACATATTTGAACTCCTGGTTTTAGATTGTTTCGTGTTTTTTACTTAAAAATACATACTTTAAAAATACATACTTTAAAAATAGTATTGTGTTTGTAGAATAAGAGTCTGTTTTATGAACAATTTAGTGGAGCTTCTTAAAAATGTTATATATGTCTTCAAAGGCAAAATTTAGAACTCTTCACATAGCAAAAATAAATTGCACACTTGCAGTAAATGGTTTGAATTTTGTGAATGCTTTTAAGGAAGAGTTGTTTCTTGAAGACCATTGAAGGTTTTTGAATGTTTCATAGGAATCTTGGAGACTCTGTGCAGCATGCTATTGTTGAAGGGAGAAGGACATGTTGTCTCTTTTTGCACTGTACTACTACCCAATGGTGTTTGGGAAAAGTATGCCCTGATAATAAGGTCACTGAATAGTTGGAAGAGGCATGACTTTATCTAGTGTAAGGAAACTGATGGACGGGTAGGATTCTTTCTGCCATTAAGATACACTTTTTAAAGTCTCATACTCTTCTGGCAGCCTGAAGGACAGAGTAAAGTACTCATACAAGGAGAATGGATAGAAGTTGCTTTAGACTGCCATTTCACCTTTAAGCAATATCTATGTTATTCTAACTGCTTCTTGTGATAGCTTTATAGTTTTTATTTTAGAAACCATATACAGTACAACAGAACATAGTAACTACAAGCATGTTATCATCGGTGTCAAAATCTGCTTCCTTCAGCCAGGGGAAAAAAAACCAAAACAGGAATCAGGAAAGATCTCTGAGGTTCTAAGCATTCTCTTTTTGCAACCACGTCTACACTGGGACGTTCTGCCAATAAACGGGTAACAACAGCATGTGCTGATCTAGATGATACATTTGTTTTCTCTTCTTGTTGAAAATGCCTTCCTCAAGAGAAATTCTGCCAGCAGATGGGTGATTACTCCTGGGCCTGCCATACTTGCACCAAGCTCCTTGTAGAGTAGAAACACTTCACTTGGAAAATTCAGGGCACTCTAATCCAAGGGGTTCCTTTTCTTGTCATGAACTCATCCCATATTATCTGGGCCTTCCACCTCAATCCCATGGTCCTCCAAGTTTACTCTTTAATATCACTCATCTCAAAGGTAGATCCTCTACAGCCAACAGTGCTCCAATCTCTGTTTTAGAGCCAACAGGCATGGTTTCTATAGCATTTCAGCTACTACAACACTATGTGTTTCCTTGAAAATGAGAAACTTGAAGGCCAAACACACAGTTGTTTCAGGATGTATAAGAAACTTGCCAACTATCTCTGCATCTTGTGAACTTCTAAATTTCTGAAAAACAGCTTGACTGTATTAGATATTGATACAATATATTTAACTGTGGGCACGCAAAATTTCTAGGTAGTGAGCTTGCCTCATTTGAGTCTCTCAGCATGGAAACAATAAAATATAAAAGCTTCTTTGAAAGTATAAAGGAAACACACAGCACCCTGCTGATATATATCAGCGTGGAAGTGGTTTACAAAAGATATGATGCTTTTGCAGGGTAGTGAATCTTAAAGTTGAATCTAAACAATACAAAACAAGAGGTAACACATCTTGAGATACCAGAACTACATTGATGGATACCCTCAACGTGTCATTCTCTAATGCTGTTTGTGTGTACAAAGTATCTTTGGGAGTGCAAGTAAATCACTGGGAAATTTCTCTTGATACTGCTATTTTTTTTATGGAAAACACCTGCTGCTCCCCCATTCGGGAATATTACACTTTTTAAGAGAAATTGAAAATGTTAAATGTCAAAAGTAAGTTGTTCCCTCAACAGCTATAAAAAAAGAAGGTACAAAAGCCTTTCATTTGGTGTTCTTGGCTGAGGAAGACTTAAAAGAATACCTTAGAGCACTAGGCATCCATCATATATTGTGACGCAGCTCTAGCGGAGTAAAAAACAGGTAATTATTGTAATTGTTTGCTGTAGATGGCTAAAGAATACATAGTAAATTGTCTGCAAAAGCCCATTTTAAATTAGGACTGTGATACAGTGTGTTATTAAAACTATGTTAGAATATTTTGACAAAACCCAGACACACAATAACATTCAAGCTTTTAAAAAATTGGTGGTACTTGGATATTGTACTTTAAAAACATTGAGTGTGAGGTTTCTGTTTAACCTTTTACTATATTTGAACATTAGTGCTGTTTTCTTAGTGGGAGATATAGTGATATGACTGTTGGCTTGGCTTGGGTGGGTGGCCTAGCTGCTTGGAAATATACTGAGTGGCCTAGGAAGTATAAGCATTTCCACAGATGTGAATTTTTTGTGGGTATTTTTTCAGCATTTGTGTTTGCCGACTGAAAATGACATACTATTTTGTTGCACTTCTCATTACATCTCTGAGCTGTGCTATTTTCTCCAGGAAGCATTTAGTCTGATCTTGCCTTTGCTATGTCAGAATTATGGCCTGTACATGAATTTTCCTTTTGTATTCCTGAAAGTGGATTTATGATGAACCACAAATTTAGTCTTGCTTAAATGTTTTGCACAAAATATTACCTGTAGGAAATGGTAGTAACAAACGTGCACCCATTTTGCATGAAATTGCCAACAGCAGTAGCAGCGTTTGATTATGACCCGCATATTTTCTTCATTAACAAGAGGTGGCCTTCTGAAATAATCTAGTTTACAACACACATACATCTTCTTATTTGTGATAGGCTTACACTTCGAAAAATTTTCAGATTTCCTCAGTGCAGGCACTTTTCAAGCACCCCAACAAGAAGATGAGCTGCTTATGTCACAGTACTTTAATTCTGTTGTCTTTTAAGTAAGCACACATTTGCAAGGAAGGCTGCTGCGCTTGTGTGTCTGGCATAGTATTATCACAATGCAATAGCACTGTTTGCCTTCTCACTGCAGTGCTGTAGCAGCGAAACAGCATGCTGAGACAAATCTACACAAATAACTTTTATTGACATTAAAATGCTAATTGCTATAAAAAATTGTAAGAGTGCATGGCTCTTCACTGATATTCTTCCATTAGCTTCTCAAAGAGCAGTAGTCCTAAAACACCTATGCAGACACTGAGGTGCCAGAAAAGCTTAGGGTAACTGTAAAGGCATGAGTTCTAATATCTGCAAGCAAAGCCTCCAGGACCAACAGTTTTTATATGTGTAACTAGTTACAGTGTGAGGAACAAACAGAAATACTCCCATTGTCAAGTAATATCCATTTTATCTAAGCAAATAATAAAAAAGGAAATAAAACATTTTAATTAAACCAAAATAAGGAATGTAAAAAACTAATAGGACAATGTGTGGGTAAAAGAATTGGAATAACTCAGCCTGCACCCCTAAAACACATCTTGATTGATGTGCAAAAATACAAATGAGATTTTCAGTTATCACTAGGGGGCACTCCTCTCCTAAATACATTAACAAAACCGCATGAACGGTACATTCCTATAAACTGGTTTACTCGGTGAGACGTTAAAAGCATGCACATGGGCCTATTTAGAGAGTTATCTATGTTTCTAGAAGTAAATGCTAAAAGATAAGAACATATTGGTAATTAATTAACATTCCTTGAATTTGTGAATATTTGAACTGAATATAATTTTAAAATGAGTTTAGAAACTTTGGTTTCAATTTTAGAAAGCTGACTGTCTTGAGGAACTTGTGATGTTTAACGTATTCTCCTTGACTTGTGTCAGTTCGTGCAGATTGTCGTGCTCTTAATCTTCATTGTCAATTTGTAATTGTTGATTTAATGTTAACACTTCCTCATTCTTTATCCTTTTGAAGAAATATATAATTTATTACTCTTTGACTTAAAGGAACAAAAGATAAAAGCTTTCAAATGTTCATTGCATGCAAATTGTTGTTAACATTCTCCAGACATTTTAGCCAACTGGGTATTTGATGCCCTTTCAGTACAGTGGCACTGCATATAGGACAAACCAACTTCATTTCCAGCTACATAAATTAGCAGCTTGTGAGTAGATCTAAATAGGATCAGAGATAAGGGAAAATGAAAAAGAAGGCAATGATCAGCAACTCAGACTTTTTTTTAAAGAAAGGGAGTAGTGGCCCTATAAAACATGAAACAATTTTATAAATCAAACCATAGATTTCAGTATTCATTTTCAGTTTAGTTTTCTATAACCTCTTAAAAAACCTTACTCCAAATTATAATACAGTATTAGAACAGTGGGCACTTCAATCAATATGTGCATATGTTTTTTCAGATTGGGAAAAACACAGCAAGCAAGTTAAGGGATAGTTATATTTTAAATATATTTTATTATTAAGAGAAGAGCACTAATTGCATGCTCTTTAATTGTCTGTCTCTTATATTGTCTGCATACATGGCCTAGGATGAGGGATAACCAGATTCAAGCATAATTTCAAGTCTTATGTCGTTAGCGTAGACTTCTGGCCTGGTACATATTGATCAGTGCAGTCTATTCATTTAGTGTTCTATATGGAAGATATAATTTGATTTCGTCAGTCTAATTCTATGTACCATTTTCAGAACAATTTTTGAGAGGAGGCATCAACATGAGAATTCAATATGTACAAGGTCTGTGACACTTTCTAAAAATGCTTGTGCCATGTCTGTCAAAATACTACCTATCACCATGGCTTCGATTTCAGTCTGAAAACTGATGTCTACTCAAAAATCATGGAGCAAATTTTCATACTACTGAGATAGTTACAAGCTGATGTAAAAAAATCAGAAAGCTCCATGTCATTCACTCACTGCTGGTTATCAAGTTTCTCCTGGCATGTGATTCTCTCTCTTCCATGAGTACTGTAGGTGAAAATGTAATTGTTTATTATAAGTCTCTCTCAAAAG
Source organism: Tapera naevia (assembly GCA_033556795.1). Classification (NCBI taxonomy): domain Eukaryota; kingdom Metazoa; phylum Chordata; class Aves; order Cuculiformes; family Neomorphidae; genus Tapera; species Tapera naevia. Next base: position 4,762,933 of record JAUMJJ010000172.1, on the reverse strand, counting down.
AAAGGATTGAGTTACCTCAGCATTATGGCTCTGAGTGGTCAGCAGTATAAAATCTTATGGAGTGATGAAAAATAGAGTTGTTCATCATTAAAAGGAGGTCTTCTAACATGTTACTAAAACTGTTTTTATTCTGAAACTCTGAATATCTAAGCAAGACTCCACCATTATGAACAGGCTATTCTTTGATGGAATTCTGATAAATACGAGGCTGTAGGTTACGCAGTATTTTGGAAAAACTGGAATATTGATCTGTCTAGATTTGTGTACTTTAATGAATGCAATATAATCCTTCTTTCAAAGGTGTTGATAATTTGAGGTTTGGATTCTCAAAGATGCTGGCAATTATCAACTATGTTCTTGACTCTCCCTTTTTCTACTGAGTGTATGAATCAGAGTGGCATGTGAAAATTAAATTCCTGTGCCAAGTCTACAGTTAGGCTTGTGCGAACAAGTAAAATATCCCAGAAGGACCAGCCTTCTTTTTCTCTCTTATATTTCAGTGATAACTTATTTTTGGTACTTGGAAAGACTATGCTGGGTATAAGCAGTTTCTCTGAAACACAAGCAGCATGCTGCAGCTCGGAAAAAGCAGTCCAGGTTGCTGATTCTAATGTATAATAAAGGGAAGTTACGTGGCCTGCACAATGTTTGAAGGTAGAAGACATCCAAGACCCATGATGTTTGTCTTGATGACCTGAAGTAGAGAGGAAAAGAAATGAAACCTCAAAACAAAAAATACCCAAAACACATAGCAGTGTGACATCAGAATTATTTGCTGTTGTACTCTCATGGGTTTGGATAGTTAAGATGGATGTGATGTATGCTAACAGAATAAAAGTATAAATTTATTATGGTGACACAGATACAGAAAAGCCATGATCTATAGAAAAGCCATGATCTTTAAATTCGTAAAAAAATTAACACAATATTATTTCACTCTAATAAACTGAGAAACTATTGGACACCTAGTGTTTTAAGCTGATAAAATACCCAAATAAGGACTCAGAAAACCTATTACTTAAAGGTCAACTTAAGGGTTAGTAGTATACAGCCTCACTGTGTCTGAAGAAAAAGAAAAGGAGGAAGGAAAATTCATCAACTGGGTCAATAAATTTCTGCATTTGTTTTGCTCTCAATAGGAGTCACTGGGAGAACTGAGGTCTGCCAGTGGGATTCCATTTGCTGAATCTAGAGTGTACCTCAGTGGATTACCATCAACCTAATGCTAGTATCTTCACTGCTGCTTGGAGAGGCACTACAGAGTACTAAAATATGCTGTAGGATTCCCATTCAAGACCAGAAGACTTCAGTAGTAATGTTAGACCTGTGACCTGACTGATCTAGTCAAACCTAGCTGGATTTAAGTCCGGATAAATTACATACTTTTAAAGGTCTGTGCTCATCAGCGTGTGCGGAGGGCAAACAACTGGCTGAGCAATGTCTTCTTCCTCACCTTCCTTTTCTCTGCATGCACAGCTTTTTGTATAGTATGGTCTATGGTAGGAAGAAATAGTTTGCCAAGAGTGTGGAGAAACTGCCGTCTCAGAGTTGTTCAGATTTGAGATTGGATTTATGGTAATTCTCCCAGTGTTACCTTGTGCCCTTTGAACCAGATCAGCCTAAAGGAAAATCATCGTTACATAAAGGGCATGCAAGTTTCCAGTAGATATATAAACTGCTTCTCAGACTTGCCAATATGCATTAAAAATTTCTCATTTTCTTCTTTCTTGAGGACGTGCTTGTGCCCCTGTACTCAGCACTGGTGAGGCTGCACCTCGAGTACTGTGTGCAGTTTTAGGCCCCTCAGTACAAAACCAAGTACACTGAGGGGCTGGAGCATGTCCAGAGAAGAGCAATGAGGGAGTTGCTCTGATGGGACTGGAGAACAAGTCCTGTGAAGAGTGGCTGAGGGAGCTGGGGTTTTTAGCTTGGAGGAGGCTGAGGGGAGGCCTCATCACTGTCTACAGCTACCTGAAAGGAGGTTGTGTCAAGGTGGGTGCTGTTCTCTTCTTGCAGGTGACAGGTGATAGGACGAGAGGAAATGGTCGCAAGTTGCGGCAAGGGAGGTTCAGATTAGATATCAGGAAAAAAAGGGTGGTCAGGCACTGGCACAGCTGCCCAGGGAGGTGGTTGAGTCGCCGTCCCTGGAGGTGTGTAAAAGGCAGGTAGGTGAGTTTCTCAGGGACATGGTTTAGTAAGGGGACAGGTATGACTGGACTCGATCTCAGAGATCTTTTCCAACCAGATGATTCTATGATTCCATGTCAAATGTAGATGAAAAGTCAATGACCTAAAATGTTCTGTAGAATCCAAAGTTAAAAAATGCCTTTTTCTTTTGATTCAGTATTTTGATTGCTCTGAATTGAAATGTTAATCTGAGTAGCCTAAATTTAAGTCTGTCAAGTTGCACCTACTGGTATCTCTAAATTAGTTCTTTGTTGTCTAACCACTTCATGTTCCTATTATCTCTTGTAGTCTACCTAAGAAGCCAGGTGGTTAGAAATTTCCAGGTCTCTGACCCCAGTTTGTGGCAAAACTACATCTTCTACAGGTCAAGGTTTAGACACACATCTGGCCCAGAGAGATAATTCATTCTGACCAAACTGGAAACTTACTGTTCGATTACTTTTTCAAAAAATTAAATCTTTCAATTTCTTTGAATAAAGTGATTTATTTTTCTACGTGGAAATGCCCACCATGTAAGCAGAATTAGCATCCCACAGGAAGAAATTATTTAGCAGAAACACATTTTAACTCTTTAACTAGATGATCTGTTAACTTGAAGTTACCATGCAACTGGAACTGGAGTTCCTTTCCTCAGTTCCTTAAGTATATTTTCTGTCTTTTTTTTCCTTCTTTGGAATTTTGTTTCTGATTTTTGATGTATCAAAGTTGCTGAAAAAATTAAAATAGTAACAAGAATAGAATAAATAGCAAAATAGAATTCAGTTCCTGGATGTCCTGATTAAGACAAGCTACCAAATGTGAAACACTGCAGCCAACTCAAAAATACCAGCTCAGTCTAGAGAGATTTGGTTAGACATTGCAATAATTTATAAATTTGTACCAATCTACTCCCAACAGCTTCATCAAACCTAGTAATCTGGCAGGGCAGCTGTATACAATATAAGTATTGTTTGTGTTGTGGTGTTCTTGTTCCACATCAATTTTCCACTTCTGATACAGACCACATATGTGATTATTTATTAGGTTAAAAATACAGCCAGTCATCTGAAGAAAAAGGGAGGATGGAGGGAGAGATGAAAAATATGGAAAAGAATAAGACAAACTGGGTATTTGTGTTCTAAAAATACGCCAGTAAAGAAAAAAAATAATTCTGAAATTTCTTACGTAGGTATAGAACCAGAGCCAAGGAAAAGATGTGATTTGTGATCCGACTGTAAAAGCAAGTTAGATTGCTGTTCTCCTGTTGTAATACGGATTCCTTTAATGCTTACACTTTCTTCCAGAATCTAACATGATAAAGTCGTAACTCACTTTTAAATTCTGTTTGTATCCATAAATCTTCATTCTGATCATAGTAAAACTTTCTTAAATTTAAGTGCAGTCCTCCAGATTTTCATCAAGGTAAAGAGTTATTTTAGGTGGATGATGCATAGTGGATTCAACCAAACTCTAAAAATTGCATCACTGTGGATAGCTAATCCCTTAGGTTAATTAATCAGCCTGCAGTTACTCAATACAGCATTTTAGGTCAACTTGTCCTCACTATAAGGTACAGGATGCTTGTGGGGGAAGGCCTTTGTCCAGTTGCTGAGAGAAGAAAGATGGTTCTTATGTTAGATTAGCTTAGCTTTTGCTTTTTTTAAAAATATTCTTAAACAGTTGTATTATCTGAATTTGGAAAGTTTTCCATCATCTTTCAGAAACATGAGATTATGCCCAAATAGTAACTACTAGTACTTTGTAGCTACCCATCTTTGCTCTCAAGAAAACATATGCCTAGTTTCTCTTATTTCTCACATAAAACATTTTGGTAAAGAATAACATTTTTCATGACACTTTATTATGAACATTTTTAGACATTATTAGAATTCTTTAGATTTTGTGAAATCCTCTGTAACAGCATCAATAACATGTAAATTAATACATTAGAAGTGTGTCATAACACGTGTTATATTTGGAAGACACATCATAAGCGTATCATGAGATATATCTGAGCTTGATAGATAGCAGAGTCTAACATATAATAACCAAATATGTTGTATGAGTTCTTCAGATATTATGCATAAAACATTTAACAGGAAAGCATCAATTTTTCAAGAAATGCAATTTTTTAAAAGCCTAAAATATGAACTGATATAGAGCAGAATATTTCTGTATTTGATAAATTTAATTAAAAATGCTTTAATTATGTGAGTAAACATTTTGATTAGTATTTTTGAAACATAGAAAAAACTTAAGTCCATTTTACAGAGAAAAACCCAGCCATGCAGAATCTTGAAAAACATGAAAAATGTCTTAAGCTTAGAATTTTGTAGATATTTTTCTTGCTTGTCCTATTATGTATAGGGTAGCGCTCTTGTTAAGATAGGCATTCAAGAATTTTAAGAAAGAACCCTGTCCCTTCAAAATAAGATGTAAAAGCAGACAATGGCTAGTGGTCAGGGAGAGTAAACATTAGAAAAGAAATTAATTAGCATGCCAAAAGAACTTTACTAAGATGAGGAGGCTACAATCGGGTGAAAATCTCCAGCTGTGCAGAACTATCAGGAAGGAGAAAAAAGTGGTGACTGAGGAATCAAAAAGGCCCTCTACCTGCTTAATCACCCACAATGATGAGAATATTTAATGGATTTTTCAAGCTGTATGATGAAGAGGTATTTCTTAAGAGATATTAATCTCAATAGAAAAACAGGAGAGCTTGCTTCAGAGGGAATACGTTAAAAAAAATTTTCTGCAAATATAGAGCATGTATTTTTTTCTGTGTTGTTTTCATTCTTATTCAAAAGAATGAAAAAGACCTAACCTGCATGTTAACTGTCATCTGGGGTAGGGTTTGTAAAAAACAGTTTTATTACTTTGTCCTCTGTCTTTCCCTGTACTAGAAACACATGCTCGGTAAGTTATACAAGTGGATTTACAAAATGATTCTTAAAACTTATTTCAGACCTGAAAATCTATAATGAAATAAGCAACAATATACTTTCCACAGCATAGTTTCCCCCATGGTACCTTTTATTGAGCTTAGCTCAAATTGTACCTCTGTATTTCTGACCAATAAATTTGGGCTAACGGGAAACTTTCAGTGGTTAAAAGTAGCATAAAAAGCTAGTTCCCTTTGCTTATCCTTATTTCTCATTTTTACCTGAGGATAAAACTGTGTAGAAGACCTTCTGCAGACATACTTTGGAAAACAGAAACTATAAGGGGTGTGAGTTAGAGAACTGCTGATCTATTCTTTAAATTTCTGGGATACTCAATTATAGAAAATTGTAAAGTAAACAGTTTTTCTCCTCTCGGGACCTGAAGGAACAAAATGATACAACTGAACAAAAGCATCAGATAGCTCATAATATATTCTAAAGTATGTCTTGAATGATAAGCAACAGAGTAGGATCAGGGGAATACAGTGGCATTTGAATGCTCTCTGCTGATAAGGGAACCAGAACTCTCAAATATTCTTACCTTATTAATGAGAAAAAAAATTACAGAAGTCAAACTTCACAAAGGATATGTATGTCCTACCCTACTTCTGAATTGCTTCAATTGAGATTTTATTGTGTGAGATGGTTAAAACAGGTCACCATCCAACACACAAAGCTCTACTGGCTGCCCAAACTTTTTTGGTTCTTAAATGGAGCCACGTCTGGAAATCCAGTCTCAGGTATGGAAGCTGAGCACTTCTGAATAAGGCACATATAAAATAGCTAGAGATGGCTAAACTAGGAATGTGATTTTTCAAAGAGCTTGTGAATAACATGAAGGTTTTTAGAGGCATTGCTTTAACATGAGCTTAGTTAACGGGTCCATCCATCATACAACGTTATGACTTTTGTTCACAGAATATTGCATAAGATATTTGTTTGAAAAGGGTGTGTCCGGGACTAGGGCACAGGGACATGTTTGCCTTTTTATGTAAACTATGTGTGCCAGACAAAACTCTAGAGTAGGAAAAGATTCTGAATTTTCACAGATCTTGTGAGAACAGTTGGATGAGAAGATTTTTCATTCTATAATTAATACACTGCATCTAAAAGATTTGACATGCAGATACGGAAGATAGTTATGCATTAACAGCCTGCATATTATTTTGTTCTACATTTTATCATACAGTTTAGATTTTCACTGGATATGAATAGAATTTTGAATTTTTAAACATCAGGAAACACAAAATTTGATTGCATGCTTTCCTAGAGATATAACTTTGACAATGACAACAACTGAAATTATTGGGCAGTCAAAGTGATAAAAGAAGATTTCATATCTAGACATGGTATTTTTCTTGAACATGCTAGGACAAACATGAGCTGCTGAGGTTAATGTGGAAATAACAGTTTTGCAGCTTATGTTAAACAAAAGGCAGATCCTGCTGAGTTTAAAACCTTTGGATGAAGAAGACTCAAACTCAATTAAATTCTACTTTTGAAGGCTTGAGTTCTAAGATTTATGTATGTGAACTCCTGTTGCATCTGCTCTGGTTGTTGGGCCTATACATAACGGCAGAAAGATCAGATGAGATGTCAGACAGAGATGTCAGATCAATAAGAATATGTTCTCTTTTTCAGTTCCAAGTTTGTGAGGACTTTGCTCAGGTCTGTCTTGAGATGGTTTTCTCCCCCTGATCTTGGACAAGCCTATTTATCCATGCCTTATTCTGAAGGGTATAGGCTATCAAGGAGCACAGATGGATGTGTGGTTAATGATGATCACCTGAGCTCCCATGTTCTCTGGATCTTTGTTTGTGGTTTCTGGCTTATTGACGGTAGTTGTGTCAGCAGAGATCATATTAATGAAGAATGAAAACTATGAGAATCTTGCAGGAAAAATATTAAGGATTAAATTCCAATAATAGCAGAATAATAGGGAAAGTCATAGAAGACCAAATACATTAAATCTTGAAGTCTGCAGCAGCCTGAAGTAGATAAAAGTCAAGGAAGATTATGAGATACAAATATTTAAAAGCAGTTCAAGACATAAATACCAAAAGCTAAGAGGAAGCTGAGATGCAGCTAGCAAAATACATCACAGTTAATGAGAGATCTTTATGAACATAGCAGGTATTAGTATAAAGAGGCTAAAAGAGATGCACGTGTCCCATTGTGGAGAAAGAAGGTTGTAAGCAGAGAAATTGAAGAAACAATTATTTAAAACCTGTGTACCAAACATAGGTAGATAGTTGGGTCAGCTATCATAGCAATGACAGGAAAAAAGAAAGGGCTTAGACAAGTCTGCATCTGTAACAGCTCCATTTTGTAATTTTTGTAAACTATGTGATTGTTTAATCATCTTATGAACTCTGCCCCTGAATATTTACAAAATTGTTTGAAAAGATCTCTGAATTCTCAGCAGCTGCTTTTGAGAAACTGTAGAGATCAAGTGGAGTACCAGATGACTGTAAAAAAGCAATTAAAAGAGTTTTTAGAAAAGGAACCTTCAAAAGACTGGGTTGAAAAAGGGTCAGGAAATGAAACTTTTGCTGTCGTACTCCCAATTTCTAGAAAATACAGGGACAGATAATTCAGTACACTATTTCTAAATGACTGGAAGATACCAAAAAGATGCATAGTAGTCAGCATGTATTTGACACAACAAATCATACCAAGCCAAAGTAATTTGTGTTTTGAAGTAATCCTGCTCTGTTCAACAGTGGGGAAGCATAAACAAGGTATTCTAGTATTCTAGGCACTGATGATGAAAAAGCAGGTAGCCCAATTTGAAAGATTTGATATAATAGAGACAGTGATCAGAGGACTAAAAACCATACTGTAAGATTAAAAGAATGGAGTACAAATACAGTAATAAACGTATCACAGGGTGGAAATACAGAATGGAGTTACAGTAGTTTACAATATGGAAGACTACTGAACAGAGGAAGATAGTAATTTGTTCTTGTGGTTTTGGTAAATAAGATCCACTATAACAAGTTATAAGCTTAAATTGCACCAAGAAAAACTTCTTTCAGGTATTAGAAACCTCTTCTGAAGTTAGACTAGTAAAAGTTGCTAATGTAGGTTAGTGTGGATTTTCCATCACTGACAGAGACTCTGCCAATGGTGACTCTGTGGTCCAAAAATACATTTAGGTAAGACATCTCTCAGGAGTGACAAGGTATATATGGTTTTCCTTGTGGGCAATGGGATAGCTAGATGGTCTTGTGGGATTCCCTTCATCGTAATTTAAAAAAAATTATTTTAACTGCAAGGGCTATGTTGTTATATTTGAATGAACTTAACTCAGTGAACACAATCTTCATTTACAGGAAGTGGATAGAGCGTTTTTGAGACACGGTGTTTAAGGCGTAAATTTGTGTTTCTTAGTAATTTCTCAGCATGTCCCTTCTGTTTGGTCATTAAACGCGTACATACAAGCTTTTCCAGTATATCTCTTGGCACATCTATTACATAATTCTAACATCCTTTCATATAACATACATGAGTACACAAATTATGTATTTACATGTATAACTCCCCCTTTTTTTATCTCTCCATCCTTTTCTTTATGCAAAATCTATATTACTTACAGCAACCTTGAGATCTTCTACAAGTACATTACCAGCTACACCGTCTTCTTTGCTATCTCCCTGTAGGCCCATCAGCTAGTAAAGCAACATGAATAGTTTTGATTTTAAACTAATGTCCTGGTTTGAGCTAAACCAGAAGCAATTCTCTAACTTCTCCATTAAACCTTTTCTGAGAGACTGCATTTTCTGAAGCTAACATGTGTTTTTTCAGACAGTATCCGTTTCTTGAAGTGATAACACTTCATATTTATAGTTATTGTTAAGGTAGTAGTACAATGGTATTCAAAGAAGCCCCTCTTTATATATACTCCTACAGAAACCAAGTGCACTACTAAAATTATTGGGATGCTGTAAATGAGAGGGTGATCAGGGTAGCGCCTGCGGGGAGGAATCAACAGGACAGGTGAGACAAACCTGGCCAACAAAATATTCCATTCCATATACATCAGACTCAGTATAAAGCTGAGGGATCATAGGGATCAAGTTGTCTGCTTCTATGGGCAGCATCCACGTAGGAATCAGTAGATTTTTTCTGCCTTTGATCCCAATCTGTGTCTTCCTGAATCTAGTTCCCATCTGTCACTCAGTCCAGTTTGGGAAGTCCCAGTGCCTGCCCTGCGGTGTCAGTGGTGATGTGATTATCATCAGGGGAGTTCAGTATTGGCTTTGCACATATTTGTTTATATTTAATTATTTTCTTATTATTCTTCTTATTTTTTTTTATTTTATTGTTTCATTGAAGCTGTTTTTAGGTTTTTTTTCAACCCATAAGCCTCTCCTCTTTCCCAGGGCAGGGAGAATTAAGACTAAGCTGCCCCATGTTTAGCTGCTAGTTGGAGGGCTAAACTGGGAAAGCTAGTACGTTTTAATATTTGAAAAATCTATATTACTGAAAACTTGGAAAATATATATGTTGAAATTGAGAAGAAAGACAAATTTTTATTTATAACAGCAATACTTCTTAACTGGACAATTATGAAAAGAGCTATTACTCAGAGTTTCTAAACTCTCAGTTTAAAACTTTGTACCTGTTACCATTAGTACTATTCTCTTATCGCTACCACAGTACTGGATTTCCTGTCAGATCTTAAAGATGGTATTGTTAGGCACATTAGTATGTAACAACACAGACATGTTTTCTGTCAGAAATGTACTGACATTTAAAAATAAAGGAAAGAATAATTCTCAGGATACATAAGTTTAATCTTTGAAGAGCAGTGAAATTACTGAGTAAAAAAGAATACTTCTCAGTTTTGTATCTTCAAAATGCCATTTCAATCAAGTATCATTTTTTGTGCGCTTGAATAAATGGAATTACCAACTCATGTAAAGTCCTTGATCAGAATGAGGCTCTTAAACCAATTATGTGGAGATCAGAGTGCTTAAAATTATGAAGAACACATTTAGAATTATTAAAGGCTTCAAATAGCTTGGTTCAGGCAAAATTACATATAATTGATCATTTAATATATGCTGTCAGTACAAACTGCAGTCATAGGTGTGGAAGATCACTTTTTAGACAAAAAGCAGTGAAAGTTTTGTAAAACCCAAGCCATGCCAGAGCTCACTTTTCTAAGGATTTTTACTGAGCGCAGATCTCAGCCACTCCATTTCTTTTCTCTAAGTATGGAAAGATGCACCCAAAGTTAAAGTACTGCATGATATTATCTGGATGAAAATGTGAAACACAGATGAAGAAAATCCAAAGAGGTTTAAAGAAGTGATTCTTAAAAAAAAAAAAAGAAAAATTACCTTTGTAGAGAAATTTCTTCTTTGCCAAAGGGCAAAGCGATTTGTAGGAAATTAACATTAAGACTGACAAACACAAACTGGATTGTCAGAGAATGATTGTATAAGGGACTGACTTTATAACCCGCCCTGAGAATAACATGACTGTTTTATTGATTCTTATTTATCCTCTGTGCAGTCCCTCTATCCCTCTGCTTGAATTTTATGATTCATTTATTACAGAATATAATATCATTCTGGATAGGTAGCATTTTCAGAGTCAGGCACATAAATTCTAATCTGGCAATCATTCTCTCTACCTGTCAGACTGTTGACAAGATTCTCATTGATTTTAGTGATACAGGTTTAGGAACAAAATGGCATGTGCTATATTGTGTAGTGTAAGATGCAGGTTAGTGGATTTAATTCATACTTTACTATCTGCCTGTAGTTACAGTTTATGACCAATCTCAAAACTTGCTAAAATCAGCCACAATCTCCTATCCTTTCTCTTTTTGCCTGAAGTGGCATTTTTCTGCTTATCAGATCTGAGAATATCCTGATGGCCTTGGCCCTAGTTTCAAGTCTGAAAGTAACTCTCAATTATTACCATGGAGAATACTTCCAGATACTACACTAGGAGTGTTGTGTTCTCTTAACATACTTCTTAGCAAGTTGTGCTGGGTTAGCCTTGGCTAACAGCCAAACTTCTACTCATCCGCTGACAGCCCCATCTCCAGTAAGACAAGGAGAAAAAATAGCAAGAACAGGAATGATAGAACTCATGGATTAAGACAAAAGCATGAACATTGCTTAACAATTACTGTTGCAGACGAAACAAACTTGGCATGGAGAAGCTTAATTTATTGCCATTAAAATAAAAATGTAATTATTCTTTTGGGTAGTTGGAAACCAGAAGAGACACATTAAAACAACACCTCTTCATTCCAGACTCCTCCTCCTAATCAGCACATGGGTAATTGAGGGGGGTATGGTCAGTGTGTAACAGTTTTGTTTCACCACTCCTTCCTTCTCATGGTTCTCCTCTGCTCTGGCTTGGTTTCTCCATGGGCTTCAGTCCTTCAGAAAAATGTGCTGTGGCATGGGCTTACCATAGTTCCTTTGAGTACATCCATTTGCTCAGGCATGGGTCTTCCATGGGCTGCAGTGCTTTGCCACAGATCATCTCCACATCCTCCTGCTCTCTCTCTGACCTTGGTGTTCCCTTTTGTGTCTTAACTCTCTTTGTTCCCACCTGCCCTCTCCACACAGTATTTTCTGTGCTTTCTTAGCTATGCTTTCACAGAGGCACCACCAGCTTTAATGATGGGCTCCATTGTGGCCTGCAGTGCCTCCACGCTGGAGCTGACAGGAACCAGCAATCTCCAACACGCGGGCAGCCTCATACCTCTTCCCACAGAGGCCACCTCTGCAGACCCTGTCCTCATTCTGCTATGAAAACCTTGTGACATACAGCCAATACAAACTTAAAAATCAGTGTTACTCAAGCCTAGGGAATAAAATTAACATTACAAAATTGGATTAATTAGGTAATTAAAAATTAAATATTGAGTCAGCTATGCTGGAAAGGTAATGGAACTATTTATGCATCTTGCTAATTTCGAAATGAAATTTAACTAATCCAGGAAAGAAAACGGATGTTACTGAAGGCATTGAGTTAATAAGCAGCTGCAGTTTAAGAAACAGAAAGCCATAAAGAAGGGGAAAGGTGCATTATTCTTACAAAAGGGAATAACACAGGTGGCATTACAATGCCAGCATGTATCTAAGCCAGCATCCAGAGGCGAGGTGAGAGCTTGCCTGTCTCCTTTCCCCTAGGGCACAGGAAGTTTTATCTCTAAAAGACTGTATCTGCCTAAGGATTTTCGCAGACTTAACCTGGGGTACGAGGCGCCAAAACAGATGCAGAGAAGTTCAAGTGGCTTCTTCACCTGCCTGGAAGTGCCGGCGGCGCAGGGCGGCTCTACCGGCGCCGCGAGGGGCACGACGAGGACTGCCTGTGCCAGCGGTGGTGGGAGCGAACCGGCTGCGGAGAAGGCAGGAGCCGAGCCTCGGCACTGGCTACCTCTGGAGTGGAGGCTCCGCAGCAGAATCACAGAATGGGACTTTAAAGCCCACCTAGTTCGACCCCCGCGCCACGGGCAGGGACACCTCCCACCAGACCAGTCTGCTCAAGGCCCCGTCCATCCTGGCCTTGGAACGCTTCCAGGGAAGGGGCACCCACAGTTTCCCTGGACAACCTGTGCCAGGGTCTCACCACCCTCATCGTGAACAATTTCTTCCTAACCTCTAATCTAAATCTTTCCCCTTCCAATTTAAAGCCATTCCCCCTCGTCCTGTCACTACTTGTCCTTGTGAGAAGTCCCTCCCCGGTTTCCTGCAGCCCCTTCAGGCCGCTGTGAGGGCTGCCGGAGCTTCTCCAGGCTCAACAACCCAACTCTCTCAGCCTGTCCTCACAGCAGAGCGGCTCCACCCCCCTGAGCAGCTTCAGGGCCCCCTCTGGACCCGCTCCAGTAGTTCCATAGCCCTCTCACGGTGGAGAGCCCGGAACTGGACACGGTATTTCAGGCTGGCCTCGCTCTCCCGCAGACCGCTCGCCCCGGCGCGGGGGCGCCGCGGAGGCGGTGCGGAGCGAGGGGCGGAGCGGAGCGGCACGGGGGCCGGGCGGGGCGGGGCGAGGGCAGCGCGCGGCGCCGGGCGCGGGGCGGAGGGGCTGCAGACGGCGGCGCGTGCGGGGAGGGACACGGTGGCCCTTTCCGGCCGTGGCGAGGAGCACGATTGCGGAGCTTGCAGCAAGGTGACGGGGCTGGGCAGCCTCCCCTTCCTCCCTTCGTCCTCCTTCTTCCTCCCCTCCGCACGCCCCTTGCCCCTTTTCGGGTGGGCGAGGGGACCCGCTGCGGGCGGTGGTCCCGGTGCCCCGGCGGCAGCCCCGGCCGGGGCTGGGTAACCCCGCTCCTCGTGTCTCCTCTCGCCCAGATGCTGAAGGTGGCGGCAGCCTTGGTGTGCGTGTGCGCGGCAGCCTGGTGCAGCCCGGCGGCGGCGGCGCCCGGGGGCAGAGCGGACAGCGGCAATTTTCTGGACGATAAACAATGGCTCACGACCATCTCCCAGTACGACAAGGAGGTCGGGCAGTGGAACAAATTCCGAGACGTAAGTTCATCCCTTCTACCCTGCCAGCTCCGTGGCTGGCGCGCTGGCTCCGTTCGTTGGGAGCATCCCTTGGGCATCCTTTGGGTAGCCGGGGCTGGGGGCAGCCTCAGCTTCCCCCGCTTCTCCTCGACGGTTGATTTTTGGTTGCGGTGCCCGGCGGAGCTCCGGTGGGGGGTCCCCTGGGCAGCTCCGGGTGCGCTGCCGCCGCTGAGCGGCCAGGACCGCCCGGTGCGCCCCGCACGCTCCTCCGGGGCCGCGGGAGCCGCTCCTCGCCCTGCGGGTCGAGGGGGAGTTGGGTTTGTCCTTCTTTCTCCTCCTCCTCGTTTGCCTTCCCGCAGCGACGGTAGCGGTGTCTGCAGGGAGAGCTGCGGCCGTTCGGCCCCGCCGAAGCGGGTACGAGGTCACCCGTGGGGTCGGGGCTGGCCCCGTCGCCTCTCGGCGAGTGCCGCCCGGCGCAGAGCTTCCTGGCGCCGGGACTGCCCGGTCTCACCTTGCCGCTGTCAGAAGCGCCGAGAGGGCGGGCTGCCCGTACAGCCCGCGGCGGGGGAGTGGGGGAGGCTTTGCCCGGAGGTGTTGGAGTGCGGGTCGTGGCAGAGACGTTCGCTCAATTCGAGTGTGAGTTATGCGAATGGTGTGTCCGGAGCGCTTTGCAAGGGAGTACGTGAGGACCAGACCTAGTCTGACCCGAATCGCATCGGTTACGAAACCTGCTACTGTAAGGTGGCTCTCGTCTTCCAGAGGGCATCGCTTTTGCACTTTGTTCGTTCTCCGTTTGTTGCAAGTTGAGTGAAACCCAATCAATTCTCAAAATCCTTCATAATTTTTTCAGCGAAAAACATACATTTCTCTTCCAGTAGCTTACGTTCTTTGATGTTGTTTTGAAAAATCTGAATTCTAAGCAGGTGAAAGAATTTTCTATTTAGTTTTACTGTATTTCTTTGATTTGGCGTGAAGTGTTGATTTGGTTTGCAATTTCAGAGTCAACAGGTTTCTCATGCTACAGCTTGCTGGTGACTATGGTTTGCTATAGCGAACTGAAGTACCTGTTTCCAAGAACTCTCTCTTTTCTTTTTGAGAGGTGTAGCGTACCTGTGGTGCATGTGTTTTCTAGCTATCTATATATGTTACATATTGTATGGAAACTTGGCTATTTTTGTTAACTAGGAAAGAAGAGCTACTGTTAAGAGTTGTGGGAGAATTTATTTCACCCATAGTTTTATTAAACAGCATAATTTCAGTGTTGGAGAACATGCAAATTAGTGTTCAGATATTTTTGTTTGCTTTGGTTATCTTAAAACTTACGTTTACGTTAAAAAAACCCTGTTTAATGTAGTGTGCTTTAGGACCTGTAATTTTGGGGAAAAAAGTATGCAGTGCTATATATATGTTTTAGGATGAAAGGCTGCTGCTAGAAAACTCTAAAATAAGCACATCAGTTATGTATTGTAATTGGGTAAAGTAATTTACGTAAGGACTACCCTGCAAGGCTGAAGAAGCTAAGTGCTCTCTAATGCCTCTCTCCTGGGTGCCCACTGACATATACTGTAATACTGGATATTAGCCAGATAATTTATTCTGTGACAAGTAGGTGTCCCCAAGGGTTTTAAGAGTGGCTGTTTTGAGGAAGTACTGCATACTGATTCTTCTTAGGCAATTTATAAGTATGCTGGCTTATTTATTTTTACCCTGTTTTAAGTTTTATAAGGCTGGTACTTCAGTGAGGAATATGCTTTTATTTCTTATGCAGAATGATTGTATTTTCTTTATTGGAACACAGTCTGGAATATTTATTGATGGCCCCAGTCCTTGACAGGGCTATCCCTTTAAAGCATGGATGGTTTTCAGAAATTCATCAGATATAATTGTAAAAAAAAAAATAAATTATGAGTTAATCTACCTACACAAGAATGCATTAGAAAAATATCTTACTTGTAAGAAGCAACTATCACTTATCATTAAATATAACATGGCGCAGAAGTTTTATTAACATCCTAAGGGTAATAAAATAATAATTGGTAGACCTACTTGTATGACTGTAATTTGTTGTTTTTGAAATTGTGGTTAGCAATTTAATTAGTGATTCAAATGTGGCCTCCTCTTAAGGAACAGCACAACTGCATTTTAAACATATTTAGGAGTCACTGTCTTGCAGAGTTAAAATCAAAATAAAGGTATGCAAGGCCTGTATTTGTAATTTAATTCTCTGGTCAGAGAGTAGCATATTTTTGCAGGCCTCAAATACCCTACAGATGTAAGGGTGAGATGGAATTCTGGTGTGAAAAGAAGTATTTAAAGGCTTAGCTTAAGACTTAACTGACAGGACTGATTAATGTGGACGATAATGACCCTGACTTCTGGCTCATTGGCTCAGTTTCTTAGAGTTTGAGATCACAGTGAGAAAGAACATAATCGCTCAGAAATGGAAACCTTACAAAACCTAAAAAAGCAGGATATAATTTTTCTTTAGAAACAAAACCAACAACATGTCTGTCAGTGTTCACCCCCCAACTTTCTTAACATTCTCTCAAGAAGTAAGATTTGTCAGTAAAGGTTATTATTAACATGATAATATTAGCCAAGATATTTTTTCAGTACTGTGTACAGGCAAAACCGTAACTGACTTTTCCATTTTCTTTGATCATTCTGACAAATCTGTTGAAAATGGTGAAATAAGTTTAGGCAAGAATTGTGCCTCAGTGTGGAACAGCGGAAAGCTATGTCAATGTTAGAGGATATCTCACATCTTTTTCTTTTTCTTGCGTAAAAATTGAGGATGGGGTTTTTCTTAAATTGGAGACTTACCATCTTAAATATTGTGGGGAGGTTGTGTACAAGGATATGTTTACTTTTGCCTGTAACACCTGGGAAGGAAGAGTTTTTAACCAAGTCTTAGTGTTGCTGCAATCTGTTTGCTGAGAAGCTGCAGCTCTTATGTCTGTTGCTAAAATAAGTTTCAGAGTCGATATCTTTATTAAGGTTTTTCAAGCTCCTGGGTTAGACTGCTTCAGCAGCCAATGGTAAAATGATGCTGGGATGTCATACCCGTGGGTAGGTATCCTTTATTTCATGATTAGGGATTGAGGTCTTTAGTAGATGCTAAGTTAGGGGAATCTTATTCGTATTTTATGTTTATTGTGCTTTGTACTAATGTTCTTGTCTATGGTAGTTACACCAGTCATTTGATAAAAATCTATATATAAACTGCAGTTTGTCTAAAATGGAGATCATTCCTTTCAAAAATGTAATCGGGTAATGCTATTACATTTATACTCTCCCACTTAGAACATCCTAAGTCTTATATGTCAAACCTTCATTACTTGAAATGCTTTAAATCTGTGAAAAAACCCGAAAATATAGGAATAATTCTTTATTCTCTTTATGACTTGATTCCAAATAATGATATTACTTTTAATCCTAGAATCCTTAATGGCTTTGTCACTTACAAGCACTTGGTTTCTTTATGTGGTCTTTACAGCCAGTCGGACAAAGTTCACACAACCGTAATTGTCTGTTGTATTGCTATCTGAAAACCTTTCAGAAACTTCAATTTTTATTTCTGTAAAATTCCATGAAACAACATTCTTTAGAGTAACTCATTTTAGTCATTGATATTTGTGAAGTCCTGTCCATTTGTCTTCTTTAAAAAGACTGCATAATAGATGTATTTATATAGTAAATTCTACTTGTTGCTTAAGGAGGGTTATTCTAAGTTGCATGCTAGTGGCTTTTTCTTTTTCAAAGAGATCGTACTTTAAGCAATTCCTGCATTTGTGAGTGTAAGATACATCAGGAACCTTGGAATCAAATATACTTGTACTGTATGAATCAACTCTGCACAGCTCAACTATGACATGGTATTGTTATGAAATAATGTGATTGGTTGATTAATGTCATCAGTTGCATCATGCCACAGTGTTACTATCATTCTACTATGTTAATACAGTTACCAAATGTAAAGAAGGTAGAAAAAAATTCAAGTAAAAGACTTAAAACCTGTCAGCTATGAAGGGGAAGTTTGCATTGATAATACTACGTTTTGTGATGCTTTACTATGAAGTGTTCTCATATCGACCATCAAATTTATTGATCTTTAAAACATTTGGCAAGTTTGAGCAACTCATATTGGCCTTTCTTAAATGAGTCTTTTGAAGATATTTACAGAATATGTTTTTTCTGCGTTAGTGAAATCTAAACCTCTGTGTTTGGAAAGGAGGTGAATGGAATATTATGTCTCCATGCCAGTTCAGTTTTTGCCAGGACACATTATTCATTTGTCTATGTGGAGGTTTAAGGCTTCTTAAAACAAGCACCACCTCCTCCCACCAACTAAGCTCCCATACACGTGATGTTTCTTTACTGTTGTGAGCAGAAAACCTCTGAGCAACTGTACATCCCACAACTGCATCCCTGTACAACTAGGAAAAGGAAAGGTTGTTTTAAGAAGATTCATCACACATTTTTTGCAGTTTGTTGTGTGATCATCATGCAAATATTTGGAAGGTTTTTATGTTTCCAGAGTGAAGTACTGATAACCTTATTTGAAGAGGAGAAGGACTTCCATGTAACATGCTTTTTGCATTAGGCTAGAATCCCTCCTATTTTATGGAGGATCATGAACATACTTTGGGAGAAGTCAGTATCTGGGATTGGATAGCGCAGCACTCAGTCTTTCCTCACTAATGTTAACTCCTTAGTTTTGAAAACGGGTCCAGTAGGTTTATTCGTCCTGTGCTTTTTATGATTCAGGATAAATAAAACATACCTCTTTCCTTATTAGTGGATGGTACAGGTCTTTTACTGCATACATATGTTTTGGTGGAAAGTTACAATTATCACATTGGGAAAAAATGGAATTGCAGAACAGGAAAAATGTACTTCATTGTGTTGTCTTAGGCCTAAGTTAATGAAATAACTTGCTGATAAGTTGAAGTTACTTTTTTGCATCAGGGCATTGTATACACTATCCATGTGCTAGTTGCTTACTTGAAACTAGCTATTTGCTATTCTAAAGTGGTATCAGTCTTTTTTCTTTTATGACTTTAGTATGATATTAATTTTATTAATATGTGAAGGAAGAAAAAGTTGGAAATCTTGGAGATCTGTCAGGAAGAATGCGTGTTCTGCACCTAGATCTATTATTACTACCTTTGAAATGAAACTAATACTGTAAGACTTGACCACTGTTTCTTTACACAGTGAAATATAGGAAAATGTTAGGGATTTGAATTAATTTAAATTAATGAAGAGGCTATTTAATTATATGCATTAATTCACTTCTAAACTGAACATGGCAAATTATAATGGGAAGGAGTGGTGGAAGTCTTAGAATTTAATTTGTTCTGATTTTTGTAGGTGCTTTTAGACTGTTCTTGAGGATGGATTCTTTTTTCTTTCACCTGATTATTTTTCCCCTGGTTTATTTTTTGCTTCTTGTTTCTAGGGACAAGCATTTTTTGTTTGCAAAGGCAGAGTCTACTAATCTCGTACTATTGTTAATACTGAACTCAACTCACTCTTGAAAGGCATATATAAAGAGCTTGGAAGCTCTTTATATAGCTAACATTTAGGAGTTAAGTGAACTGTAATGTGCTTTTCCTTAGATTGCCCTCATAATCTAAAGTAAAGCTGATAACATTGTTTCATCTTGTCTTTATCTCCTTTCTCTAAAGAATAATCTTAATTTTATTTACTGTAGATTGTTTAGTGGATATGGATAACCAGTCTTCTCTTGTCTTACCATTAAATCTTATTGGGATTGACTTTAGCCATCTGTGCTTATTATAGTGTAGTATAAATAGATTTGTAATATGCTAATAGATAGTAACAGAAACTGCATAGGCTGTCTTGCTTTTACAGTCAGAAAGGAAAGATGTCTGGAGCAAGAGGTATATTATAAGGGGAAGCTGCACGTAGAAAACAATGAAATATGAGTGGAATTAGAATATCTGTTTTTAACATCATCAATTAATTTTTTTTATCTCCTCCGTCTCTATTACTTCATAATCGTTGAAGCATTTGAAGTAACCATCTGTGGAAAGGAGAAATAATACTTAGGTTGACTAAATATATTTGCAAGCCTTGATGTTTTCAAGTGCAACTTTTTCACCGAAAGAGGCAGTTAAGTTTGAATAAGGAAACTTTTAGTCTAACCAATAGATTTCTGTCTTTCCTCACATTCCGTGAAAGGTACTTATTAGGAAAGTAGATTGTTTTGCATTGCAGATGATAAAAATCTACCTTGTTTGCCTTAGAAACAAATGTTATGGAAGCAATGGCAGTAAATGCTAATGTACTATATTGTATTAAGTTCTTGTAATTTTCATACTTCTTGAAGTTTAATTTCTGAAAGAGACATTTATGGCTAGTAATTTTCAAAGCGTCACTGGGCATTCTTACTTATATGTTAGTTATCATTAGTTATTTGTTAGATTTTTTAAAAATTATTTTTGCTTTCCTTTCTCACCTCATTTCCAACTGATACAGTGGCAAAAATTACTGTAGGAATTAATGATTTACCTAAGAAAGGTGTTGCAGTGTAAGGTAGCAAACTTAGAAAGGACACAAGGATAGAAGGTATGAAATTGTAACCCATGACAAAGCTTTCACATTACAGTGAAGATGTGATTTCACTTCTCTGTTATCTTCAGAAGTGACTGCTTTTAAGAGAACACAATAAGAGAGTGTATTTAAAAGATGTAAACAATACAAACTTTTTTTTTTCCTGCTTCCAGAGAGTATTATCTTGGTATGTTGTTATTTAAGGCTATCTGGTGCTTGACACCTTTCTGCAGAAAATTCTTATAAGCTGTTTTTTTTCTCAATTGTTGTGTAATCATTTTTTCAAAGGAGACTGTCAGTTCTCAGCTTGTTCAGCATCTCTCTAAAGTCTGCAAGTCATCAAAATAATTTTATGTACTGTGCTTGCACTGGGGCCTGCGTGCAGCTGAAAACAAACTCCTTTGACATTTTTGAGCTTGCATTGATGGTGAAATTAATTCCAGCTGTTAAATATCTGTAGCAATGAGAAATACAGAACTTACTGGTGATTTGAGACAGCCAGCACGGCTTCACCAAGGGCAAGTCCTGCCTCACCAACCTAGTGGCCTTCCACGAGGGAGTGAATACGTCAGTGGACAAGGGTCGACCCACGGATGTCATCGATCTGGACTTCTGTAAGTCCTTTGACACGATCCACTGCAACATCCTTCTCTCAGAATTGGAGAGATATAGATTTTATAGATTGACTATTCAATCTATAAAATTGGATAAGGAATTGGTTGGATGGTCACACCCAGAGGGTCAGTGGTTCAATGTGAGGATGGAGTTCAGTATTGAGCGGTGTTCCTCAGGGGTCTGTTCTGGCACTAGTGTTTTTTCCATATTTTCGTAAGTGACATAGATGATGGGATCAAGTGCACCTCAGCAAGTTTGTGTATGACACCAAGCTGAGTGGTAAGGTTGAGGGACAGGATACGGTCCAGAGGGGCCTTGACAGGATAGAGATTTGGGCGTGTGAAAATCTCTTGAGGTTCAACAAGGCGAAGTTCAAGGTCCTCCATGTGAGTTGAGGCAACCCTCATTATCCATACAGACTGGGGGATGAAGAAATAGGGAGCAACGCTTTAGAGAAGGACTTGGGGGTTCCTGGTGGATGAGAAACTGGACATAAGTTGGCAATGTGCTCTTGCAGCCCAGAAGGCCAACCATATCCTGGACTGCATCAAAAGAAGCCTGGCCAGCAGGTCAAGGAAGGTGATTCTACCCCTCTACTCTGCTCTGGTGAAACCATACCTGGAATACTGTGCCCAGCTCTGGAGCCCTCAGCACAGGAATGACGTGGACCTATTGGAGCTGGTCCAGAGGAAGGCCACAAAAGTGATCAAAGACCTGGAACATTTACCCTGTGAAGAAAGGCTGAGACAGTTGGGGTTGTTCAGCTTGGAGAAGACAAGACTCCCAAGACCTTATTGCAACCTTTCAGTACTCAAAGGGGGCTTATAAGAAAGATGGGGAAAAGTTTTTTAGCAGAGTCTGTAGCAATAGGAGAAAAAGTAATGGTTTTAAATAAAAAGAGATGTTTAGATATGATATTAGGAAGAATTATTTTTCAATGCGGGTGGTGAAACACTGGAACAGGTTACCCAGAGATATGGTAGATGCCACATCCCTGGAAACATTCGAGGTCAGGTTGGATGGGGATTTGAACAACATGATCTAGTTGAAGATGTCTCTGCTTACTGCATGGTGGTTGGACTAAATGACCTTCGTGGTCGCTTCTAATCCAAACCATTCTATGATTCTGCTCGGTATATGCTTCTGAGTATGGAAAACAAAGTATTTAGTAGCTGTTTAATAACTTCCCTCTCTTTTAGTAATATGAAGATTGTGGCACGTATATTTAATGATGCAGGTATCTTTAAGGATTTCATGGTGGTTGTGTTGGTGACTGAAATATCACTTAGCAGAAAAGACAAACAATTATTCTTATAAGCGGAATCAATTGCTGGAATGTAAAGCAGCAACACCAGGAGTCTGTTGTATGAAGTGCCCTTCCAGCCTTTTGGAGAAGAATAAATTAACTGGTGTGGTGAATTTTAGGAAGCTTACCTGAAACTCTGGGAATTCTTTGTATTTGTACAATTTAGGGCCAGAATAGCCCATTGAATTTGACTTGACTCTATGTAGTGAGTCGTTAACTTTTATCCTGACAAATTGTATTAAACCCAGAAGTTCTAGTTGTGCAAAAGCATTTCTGTTTTCAGAAGGCTGTACTGTGTGGCACTGGCACAGATTAGGATAAAGATTTGATCTCTAAGGTCTGCAATGTGAGGGAGCTAATTAACTGTGATACTTCCAGATGATCTAGGCAGCAAACTTTTGCTATTCTGTTGCAGAAAAAGTCTACCATTTAAGTTCATACTAATCTGGTCTGGGAGTGTTTTCTCCTTTGCCTCAAATATGACAATGATTGGGACTTGTGCTTGATTAGTCTTTCTTATACTAATTTGCCATTTAAAAGGAATTCTGTTCTGTCTTGACAGCATTTTCTGTTGTGTGTTGTCAGTAATTGTGGCTAATTACTTTTACACGGAAAATCACAAATAATGTTGGAATACAAGCCAGTTCAAATCCTGAGGAAGATGTAGAAAAGGCTTCTGTTTTTCCATTAAGATATTCATTGATATATATATATATGTCTTAATCCAGAGTGTAAGTGTTTAAGCGTACTATGGATTAGGTAGGAGTCTTGTTTCTAACACCCCAGAATGAAAAACATGAACACGAAGAAAGCTGGCAAAGGGCTATCGCATTTCTCAGTGTACTGCAAATAGTGTGCGATGGATTAAAGTGAACTAACTGCATGTCTGTTTTTATAAATCTTAAATGTAGCATTTCCCTGCTAAGATGTTAAGCTGCTTAATTTTTCATGCATGTGCTTGTTATATTTTAAAATTGAATCTATCTAACTTTACACAGAAATTCTTGGACTATTTGGTGTTCAGCACATTGTAAACTTCTTGTGCTTTTCATAATATACATGAACACCTGATGTGCACGTGTGAGTGCACTTGCACATACATGCATAGGCTGACTGGTATCTCAGATCAATAACAGTTAGAAGACATTTTATGCTGTCCACCCCTCATGCTGGAGGGCAAAATCCCTCACAGAATGTGAGAAGTATTATGTAGATCCAAATTCATAATGTGTGCAGATCTTATTGTATCATCAGATTTTGATAGCCTGTATAATGCAGATCATTTTGGGGTATATACTGAGTGTGACGTGGATTTAACAATGTTTGTGGCCTGCAGAGTAAAAAGAATAATTCTGAATTCATATCTCAAATATGAGGCAGATGTCTACAATAGTTTCAGTTCTTTGACTGAGAGAAATACGTCATTTTTTACATGGCTTTAAGTATCACATAAGACCAAAACAAGCATGACTACAAATGTCTAGAGATTTTCAAGGAAGTGTTTCTCTTGGACTTCAGTTTCATCAAGAAAGGTAGGAGAAGGTATCAAAAATGTTTTAATAAAGTTTGTGAAAATATTCTGTGAAACAAAACCGATGTTAGAACCTAGCAGTACTTACCTAGTTGTAAAATATGATAGTATCTTACATACTTCGTTTTTAAAAAAATATTTCTTGTCAAACTGATATTCCTTTAGTTCGAAAATAAAATAATATTTAGATTTTTTTAAAAAAAGAGTTGGACTGAATTTCCAGCCCAATGTGAGTGTAGTTGTGCTATTCAATAGCATGTAAGTTAGGAAACTTTTTCTTAAAATGTTGCAAATTACTGTCAAACATCAATAACAGAAAGCTCAGCTTATTAGTAATATCTATATAATATTTTTTCCTACAGATACTTCTGCTTTTCAATGTTTATTCTAATGCAGATAGAGGTTAATAATGTGAGTATTCTTAATTCCCAGAGACACAGATCGTTATTGGTTTTATGAGAAAGAAAATTTTTTACTGAATAAATGTACTAGTTGAAGCTAAAATTTCTGTAACTGTAAAATTATACACATTATTTATACAACTGTTTTAAAATAAATCGGTGTTCATAATTTACCTATACTGCAGCAAAATAAAACTAAGCTTGAAAATCAAGTAGATGTATCTTCAGATTTGACAACTGGTTTTTTCAGTTGCTTAACTTGGGTAACTTTAGCCAAACAGCTTGCTCATTAGACCAAAAAACCTGCCAAGAGTAATCAGGCATAGGGATGAAACAAAAGACATTGTGATTTACTGTTTTATGCTGGGCGTTTAACAAGAAAAGTGTTAGATTGAGGAAAAAAGAAAAAAATCTTTGTAATGCTGAATTAATTACTATCATAAAATGTGTAAAATCTGTGGTGTGTGGTCAGCTAACCCTGTGCTGCCTGAATTGTTGAAGGAATTCTTTCAAATAGTGTATTTTTGAGGAGGTTTGCAGGAAGTGAAGTGCTTCTACTGAAATACTTTTTTTTCCACCTTTATCAGACCTTCCTTGTAAATGTCACTGGGATAATGTTGTATTAGACTGGATCTCAGTCCAGTTTGTGTGGAGTCTTTCCTTGTCTAATTGAGGTCGCTTAGAATGTGTTCACTGATGTTCGTGAGAGGTGGAGTAAATCTTTAATTATGCCAGTCTATTTACTTAAAATCATTATTTGTACATTAAGTCTACAAAACAGACTTCTGAATCTGCTTTGAATCATTGCAAAATGGAAAGCAAACTTGAACTGGAGAACAAGCTAAGTCATCCATGGAATGATAATTTCTTTCACCAGAAAATCCTATCTGGTAGTCTAAAGTAAAATACATAACAAGATTGTTTTGTAGTGTGTGTAATTTCTTTTCTTTTCTTTTTTTTTTTTTTTTTTTTTTTTTTTGCTTTCTTATGTATAAGGGAATTCTTAATTCATTGCTACTTCTGGCGCGCAATGAATACTTTGTTGCTTTATTTCCTTAAGCTACTAGATTTAATTGGGGACTTTATTTCTCTTTTTCAGAGAATTATTTTCCTGAATAAGTTGTTACTTGTGTGTTTTATTCTGCTCCTTCCTACCCTCATTTTGACGTGAGGGTGGAAAACAATCTTTCAGTTTCATTGACCTGAATCAAAATATTTCATTTTGGCTATTTCATTTCGGAGGGTTTCTTTATATTTACAGTTTGTGTCCGATTCATTTGCTGAGTTGCTTCATAGAGTTGTAGGTAGGTGCTGTGCTGCCTTACATGCTAAGCTTCTCCAATGAGCTGCATGTTGTATGATGCACTCTGCATTCTCCTCTAGCTGAATCCCATGTTGCACTGTGCTAAACAGTGCAGAGATTCAATTAAATGGGAGGGTGGTAATTAAGTAGAAAAAAAGAAAATCAGACAAGCATAAAAAAGCTGTGCAGTGTAAAGCAAGACAATATTACTGAGGCAAGACTTTCATCTTGTATCAGACAGGCTATTTATATAGATGATGATGATGATAATATTAAAAACTGAAGCTGAATAACCTATTTTTGTGAGAGGTATTCAAGCATGTGCTACATGTCTTAATTCTGTGGGACATTATAACTGTTTACAGCAAAGCTAAGCACTAAGATGAATTTGCCATCTCAGTATTTGTTTCTTTTACCTGAAGGTGGATTTTATTATTTATTACCCATTCCCTGCCCACTGTCATCTGATGCTGGCTTAGATTGCTCATCTAGTATAATGGTTCTTAGACATCCAAAGTAAGGCACAAATCTGTAGGCAATGCTTTATCTTGGTTTGACAAATATGTGGCGTTTCTTTTTGTGTCAGAAATCTCGCGTAAGCAAACTGCAGAGTTCCAAGAAACCAAACCAGGGATCTACAGTGGCATATAAAAGTCTGGGTTTAAGTAAGATATGCCATAGTATAATTCAGGCTAACTTTTTTCAAGTCTGTAGTTTATTCTGTGTTCTAATGGCATATCCTGCTTACTTGTCTTAAGAGTTCTGAATTTTTGTTACACCTATCTCAGCTTTATTTCTTCCAAGGTTACTGGGTCACTTGGCATTTCCAAGATTTGTATTTTCCTTGTCTTTATTCAGAAGTCTATTAAAATATTCGGTACTTTCCTCCTCTGCCTGGGCAACACAGAGCTGTTGTGTTATATATGTTTAAATATTTTCTCTAAAACATTTTATATCACTTTCCTTTTATGAAGTTCACCAGAAAATTGGAAACGAGAAGCAATATCAAATCAAAAATCAAATTCGTATTGTAAACTACAGGGATTTGCAGCATGTACCTTCTTTGTATGGAGATTTCTTTGATACTGGTCACACTGAGAAATGTCCCTGTATATCCAGCCTTTATACCAGGTTCAAGTCCCTGGTCATACCCGTAAACATTTCACTGACAGTGACCTTGCCCAGAGGCTACAGACGCGAACAGTGATTTTGTGGCTTTGTTACAACCGTTGGAATCATGGAATCACTTTTTTTATATCTGGTATAAGGGAACTGGAAAAACAGGGATGAAGAATGAACCCCTTTGTATCTCAGCCTGGATCTAGATATTCAAGATCTCTTCTGTTTAATCAGTTAAGTGCTTGAGGCTATAAACTGAAGGTCTACTACACCAACCATTGAACACTTTGAGGGGTAATGTTAGTCAACATATAAATCACAGCCCTCTTTGAATATAGATTAGTAGAAAATTGCTGAGTATGGTTGCGTCATATCAGCAACAGAAGTTCTTATCTGATGTGACAGAACTTGAGTATTTGCTCAGATCAGTATTCCAGATCTTATTGTCAAGTACACTATGAATTTGGAACAAGCTTTTATTGTTCCTTTTTGAGATTTAAGATGAGTGAGAGTTCAGAGTTGAAATGATTTTGTCCTTTCTGACAGTAGACTGTATGAGTCTAGAAGTCTTCCTCTTTGCCTCTTACAAGCTGAAGTTTCTTAAAGAAGGATTTGGGTGAATGGTGTGCTTGCTAAAGTTAAGTGTATATATAACAAAAGTTTGTTTATTAGTGTGGGTGTGTTGTGGAATTTGACTGTGACTCTTAGATAACACCTTATGCTTTTCAAAATACAGTTACTGTTGTATTTTTTTTCCATTTAGGAGTTACAATGTGCCTAATTTCTATTACAAACCAGTGCAATTTGGCACGGAAAATGTCCTGAGGACAGGGTAGGTTCTTCACCGGGAAAAGGCTTTAAGAAATGAACCTGTTATATGTGATTAAGAGAAGGTTAAGGGCTTCACTTCAGTGGCATAAAATTAATTATGGGCCTGATACTGTAATTTAGCTGTGCGTTGTGCTGAGTGATTTTTGGCTTGAGCTGTTAGGATCAGGTAGGTGTAATGACAGGCCGATATCTCTGCTGCCCAGTAGATTTCTAGGGCGTGGAAGAATCTCAATCTTCTTCAGATGCTATGTATTAGCTTTCTAAGAAAACCTTGAGAAAATGTGTGAAGTCTTACGGAACAACACAATATTCTTGAGTGTTTTATTTGTTAAATGTAAATATTACCTCACACCAATAACCTTTGCTTTCAAGTTAAAAATAGGTAACACAAACACAAAAGAATTATTCCATGTTGTCCTTTGATTTACTTTTTCTTTCCTAGTGTCCATATTAAATTTTTTTACTCTCTATTTTTTAGCACTCTTCCTTTGCTAAACTTTTTCATAAGAACTTGATGGCAAAACTTGAAATTTGAAGCAGGAATGAAGACTATTGCGTAGGTTGCCAGGAATTAAACTTGTAATTTACCTATTGGTAATTTTAAGTTTTTGATGTTTTTCATTGGGTTTAGAAGGTATTTTCTCCTTACCATCAAAGGTTTTTTTATTATGTACTGTACTAACCACCAAAAATGGGGTTTGCTGCCACTACCTCTTAAGTAAGGTATGTAAAGTTTTGAAACTCTTGTTTTTCTGTGTTGACTAAATACTGTTTTTTAAAATTCTTTGACTAGTGGTTAGTAGACCTCTCTGGAATATGTAATGACTTAAAAAACGGTATTCAGAAAGAAGTATTGTGGACACTGAAATATTCTATGCCTTACATACCTTTAAATGTTCAAAAATTGAAGAATTTGGTTATATTACTAATATTTTGTTTGATAAATTTCTTAAATAGCAAAACAAAAATGTCAGTCTGTTAATTTGAGTGCACAAGAGTTGCAGGCATTAGTTCTGAGTTGGTCAAATAAGCTGTGCTATTATATTTTGTTGGGAGAAAAGATGGATGTATTGCTCTTGCCGCCCAGACAGGATGAAAGAACTGATTAGCTCCTCCACAAACAACTGGGAGAAGTCTCACAATCGCTGGCCCTTGTTCTTGTGGGGGATTTCAACCTTCCAGATGTCTGCTGGAAGTATAATACAGCAGAAAGGAAGCAGTCTAGGAGGTTCATTGAGTGTATGGAAGATAACTTTCTGACACAACTGGTGAGTGAACTGACTAGAGAAGGTGCCCCACTGTATCTGCTGTTTGTCAACAGTGAAGGCCTTGTGGGAGAGGGGACTGTTGGAGTTTGCCTTTGGAAGAGTGATCACAAGATGGTAGAATTCTCAATTCTAGGAGGAGTGAGGAGGGGGGTCAGCAGAACTGCCACCGTGGACTTCTGAAGGGCAGACTTCAAACTGTTTAGAAGGCTGCTTGATAAAATTACTTGGGAGTTCTAAATGACAAAGGAGCACAAGAGGGCTGGATGCTCCTCAAGAAGGGAATCCTGGCAACACAAGAACGTGGCCATCCCCATGTGCCATAAAATGAGTCAGCGGGAAAGAAAACTGGCTTGGCTGAGTAGAGAGCTTTGCATTGATCTCAGGAAGAAGAGGAAATTTTATGAGCTTTGGAAGATGGGACAGGCATCCCAGGAGGACTAAAAGGGGGAGGTGAGCTCATATAGAGAGAAAATCAGAAGAGCTAAAGCCCAACTGGAACTTCAGCTGGCCAGTTTGGTGAAAGACAATAAAAAATGATTCTTCAAGTGTATAAACAACAACAGGAGGACCAAAGAGAATCTCCCTCCTTTACTGGATGCGAGAGGTACAGTAGTGCTGAGGGATGAGGACAAGGCAGAGGTACTTAATGCCTTCTTTGCCTTGGTCTTTATTAGTAAGGTGAAGATGTTCTAGGGATACTCGGCCTCCTAAGCCAGATGATGGTGCGAATGAAGCTCCAATGATCCAGGAGGATTTGGTTAGAGACCTGCTTGGCCAATTAGACAATACACAGGTCTATGGGGCCAGATGAGATCCACCCAAAGGTATTAAGGCAGCTGGCAGAGGTCCTCTCCAAACCCCTTTCCCTCGTCTACTGGCAGTCCTGGCTGACTGGGGGAGTTCCACTTGACTGGAGACTGGCAAATGTTACACCCATTTACAAGAAAGGTCAGAGGTAGGATCTGGGGAACTACAGGCCTGTCAGTGTGACTTTGGTACTGAGGAACGTCATGGAGCAGATAATCTTGAGAGCTATCATACAACATGTGCAGGATAATTGGGAGATCAGGCCCAGTCAATGTGGGTTTATGAAAGGCAGGTCCAGCCAGACCAGCCTGATATCCTTCTATGACAAGGTTACCTGATTAATAGATATGGGAAAGGCCGTGGATTTGGTGTACCTCGACTTTTGTAAAGCCTTTGACACCGTTTCTCACACTAGTCTGCTTGAAAAACTGGCTGCCCTTGGCCTGGACAGGCACAACCTCTGCTGGGTAAAAAACTGGCTGGATGGCCAGGCCCAAAGAGTTGTAAATGAAGTTAAATCCACTTGGAAACCTGTCATGAGTGGTGTTCCCCAGGGCTCAGTGCTGGGTCCAGTCCTATTCAATATCTGTATCAATGATCTGGACAAAGGAATTGAGTGTGCCCTTAGGAAGTTTGCGGATGACACTAAGCTGGGTGGAAGTGTTGACCTGCTTGAAGGAAGGGAGGCTCTGCAGAGGACTCTGGACAGGCTGGATCGATGGGCTGAGATCAACGGGATGAGGTTCAACATGACCAAGTGCCGAGTCTTGCACTTGGGATACAACAACCCCATACAGCGTTACAGGCTTGGGGAAGATTGGCTGGAGAGCTACCTGGAGGAGAAGGACCTGGGGAGTTGGTTTACAGCAGCTGAATATGAGCCAGCAGTGTGCCCAGGTGGCCAAGAGGGCCAATGGCATCTTGGCTTCTATCAGAAACAGCATAGCCAGCAGGACCAGGGAAGTGCTTGTGCCCCTGTACTCGACACTGGTGAGGCCTCACCTGGAGTACTGTGTGCAGTTTTGGGCCCCTCAGTACAGGAAGGACATTGAGGTGTTGGAGTGTGCCCAAAGAACGACGAGGCTGCTGAAGAGGCTGGAGAACAAGTCCTGCGAGGAGTGGTTGAGGGAACTGGGGTTGTTCAGCTTGGAGAAGAGGAAGCTGGGGGGAGACTTCATCACTGTCTGCAACTACCTGAAAGGAGGTTGTGGCGAGGTGGGTGCTGGTCTCTTCTTGCAGGTGACAGGATGAGAGGAAATGGCACCAGGGGAGGTTCAGATTAGATATCAGGAAAAATTTCTTCACTGAAAGGGTGGTCAGGCACTGGCACAGCTGCCCAGGGAGATGGTTGAGTTGCCATCCCTGGAGGTATTTAAAAGGTGGATGAGTTTCTTAGGGACATGGTTTAGTAAGGGGACAGGTACAGCTGGACTTGATGATCTCAGAGGTCTTTTCCAACCAGAGAATTCTGTGGTTATCTGCGTGTTGAATTATGCATGTGATCTACATGATTTTTGAATCCAGTTTTCTGAGATCTGCTTACTTTTAACTAGCGCTTAAAAATCAGGCTTTTAACAGATGCTTTTGTATTGACATCAACCATTTTTATAAGTGTTAGTTGCACAGGAAATCAGATTATAAATTTAATAGAATCAACACCAGTATTCAGAATTAAGTTTTTATCCTGGTTTGACAGCAACTTATGTTTCTCTGCAGTGCTGGATGTGCCTCATTTTTTTTTTTTTTTTTGTAAAACAGGCTTGGTACCAGTCGATTACTTTGACACTTCAGAGAGTAGAACTCTATTGCTTTGGAGAGATTAATTGTAGCACCAGTTTCTTTTACAGTCTAGTTTGCATTTTATACTCAAAAAAAAGGAAATACTATAAACTGTCATGCTACTTGAAATTGTAGTGACTTTAATGTTTTGGTTCTTTTTTAGAAAATGTTAATATTGCTGCTTTTGTGGACCAATGAAACTTAAATTTCTTTATTATATAATTATATTATATAATATACATAATATATTATATATATAATAAATATATATATTTATTTATAATTATATACATAATAAATTATATAATATATAATATATATATTATATTATTATATAATTCCTCATTATTATACAATATTCGTGTTCAGAACAAAGAATTTGTGGAGTGATCTGCTGTATAGTAGCAAATAATACTAGCACCAGTTAATATCAGATTATTTGTGTAGAAGCATGTAGATTAATTTCTAGATAGTTATTTGTGGCTGTAACTATCTTGAGTAAGCGCTGTTCTTTTCAGTATGTTAATGTTGTTCAAGAGGAATGTACATCATCTAGGTTCTTTTGCTTGGATACCTTGTGGCATAGATTGTTTGTAGGAAAATTAAAAGCTTTTTTAATTGTGTTTTTTTTTTCTTTTGAAGGTAAAATTTCCTTTATAAGTTGTATTTTTGCAAGAGTCTTTTAAAAGTAAAATTCTAGACTTGTTAAATTTGTCCTGTGAGCAGTTAAACCTTTGGCCTCATATAGAAGTTTTTCACTTCAGTTGGAAAGTTAGGAAGACTTAAATCAGTTTGTGATAAGTGAAGAGTATGTCATCATTGCCATCTCAATTTTAGTGAGCATAGACAGAGGATAGAATTTCTCTCTAAGTGATAATGGAAGATTTTACTACAATTGTCATTGCTTAGAAAAGTATTTGTCAGCGAGGTATTAGTCAACTACTATTCATTTCTACTGAGCGCTTTTTCTATCTGTGATGGAAATATGTGTTTGAATTTTATCTTGAAGAGTGGTACAAGTTTGTGATTCAGGTAATATTTTGCTAAAGTCACCAATAATGTACTGAATTGAGTCCTGATTATGAAATTGGTGTCAACAGCTGATACATGTATATCAGCATTGGTGTAGAATAAGTAGCAATGGAGAGCAAACAGTACTTTAGCTGTTCCTTGTGGAAAGGTTAAGTGCATCTACATGGCAAAATACTCAAGAGATGTGTATATTGAGTGAGGATATGGAGTAATAATAGGAATTTAGAGGTAGTATAGCTGAAGTAATAGCAGTGCATTAAGCAAGCAAATTCATCCAGTTTCTGAGCAAAGCCTACTAAAAGCAATATATGCTCACACTTCAATTGATTCTGGTATTTGAATTTGGTGTGTAGAGATGAATTGGATGTGTCTATGTGAATCTTTGTTTTATATCCATACATTCTGTTCGAAGTATTTAAGTGCCTTTGTATGGGGTAGCTTAAGTTAAAACTCATTTTTACTAACTTTGGTGAAATGTTGTGGAACAGTTATTTGGCGTGATTGTACGCAGTAGTAGCTTATTTTTGAACAACAGCCACTGAAAAGTTACTGTGGCTAGCAGGTTATTACTGTTGCTTTCTGAAACTAAAGTTCAGTGGCAATGTCGTAATAGGAGATTGCTGATGTGTGGTGATTTGGAGGCAACTGAAAACCACTGCTCTTAAACAAAAAGGTCCCAAATATTTAGCTTATGAATTGTTAAACCTGAAAATTAGGAAAAAAAAAAATCCAGTTTTTGGTGTGCCTAATTTCTTGACTTGGTAACTAAATTTTAATTCCAACTAAGAAAACAAAATATTTGTCATGTTTCAGAAATCTTGCTTTATCTCTCAGTGGTACTTCAGAGCTATCCAGATGCTTATGGGTACCAGAGAAAGACCCCATGGAGATCAGTACCTCTGTTTACAAATACTGTTCTTAAATCAACTATACTGTGATAGCATTTTTAGTATTTCAGCTGCGACTCAATTCAGGACTCAATTCAGGACTGCCAAGGTTTAGAACTGACTGGTTTGTTATTTTCAGAGTACCTATTTTCTTTGGTTCCTTTTGTTGTAGCAACTGCAGTAAAGAGAAAGAAAGAGCCCTTAATCTGTGGGGGGAATTCTTTAGGCATTTTTTCAGTCATGGTAAACCTCCGCTTTTAAATAAAGGAGTAAGAGCAAAGAAAGGATTACATTGAGGGAGGAAAATAAGAATATGTACACTGAAAGTTTTAGAATAGGAGAGAGATGAGTTTTTCCTTGTCTGTTTCTGAAAGTGATAGAGAGGAGAAAACTTCAAACAAACTGAGTGAAAGCATTGTTTGAGATGTTTGTCCTTTGCTTATGTATGCACATAACATAAGTAATTTGCTGGTTTAGCAGCAAAGTGAGAAGCCTGTTCCTATTGATGTGTCACTTCAAGTTTCTCAAAGATAAACCAGCCTCTGGGAAATAAATGAGGTGTAATTTAATTTACTTTAGTGTATTGCTTCTTCCCTTTTCCTGTAAGGACAGTTTAGGAGCTTGACCCCGAAGTACTGAAATAAAAGATCATACTCTTATGGGAAAGCATGTGATTGGTATTAGATATTATTCTCACTGTTCCAGTGCAGCTTCATGAGTATAAGAGCATTTAGGACAAATCTAAGAATCTTTTAAGTGTGTCTATAATAGTCTTGACAGAAATGATATTACAGTAGGAGTTACTAGTTAATATTACAGTAACTTTTCTACTTTAACTATGTTTATGTACATTAGATTATATTTTCTGTTTTTCACTGAGAGACTATTTGGAAGTGGAAGAATTAGTAAGACACTTGTCTTTTAAGCCTTTCAGCTTTGGTCAGTGTGACAGTTTGAAATGGGGAAATTTTGCAAAAGTTTGTGTCCTGAAAGGTCATAGCTTTTCCACAAAATTGGAGTTGTAATTAAAAGCAAGAGTTGTTCAAAAGGGGAGTGAGCTTAATGGATACTACACTTGATCAAAAGGGCAAGTCTGCTATCAGTACAAATTCTGCTTCCCAGTTGCTTCTTGAGACCTTTCTCCTCCTCCCCTGCACTTTCCTTTTATGAGCCTTTTAAAATCTTAGATAAATTTCTTTTTTTCCTCTATATTAATCATTAAGAATACAGTCCAGACAGGGGTAAATTTCTAACATTATAATCAGAGGAATGAAAAGCCTTCAAGATCTGTGAATGACTGTATTGGTTTTGCTGACTGGCAGTTACCATCTTTACGTTGAATCAGAATGTGTTGTATGTACAAGGTCTGTGCTCTATACTGGTGTATCAACAACCAGTCTGATAACCACAGATTGTGGCTGGAAATAGTAAATACCTGACTTGCTTCAGTTATACCAAGGTAGGAAATTTGCTAGGGAATGATTTTACGAATACTGCCATCTTTCCAGATTTTGTATTTCTTTCCTTTTTCCTTCCCATCTCTTGCATCCTGAGGTTTTTTCTTGTCACTTACTTGAGCACATATGGCAACAGTCAGTTGGCAGAAATATGTTACGTGTGAAATTTTCCAGTGCTGAATAATTCCAGAGAGGATTGCTAAGGATCTGTTCCATTGTAGATAGTTACTGCGCTACAGGTGTTTGTTGCCTTTCTTTGTAGCTACCAACATAATCTATGTGGAGGAATTTTGCTTTAATTGAAATGTCATGTGCCTTGAAACTTTTCATTGTGTTTCTCTGTGCTACGAAGTCTCCTGTGATAGGACAAGAGGAGATATTAATTTTTGTTTTTGAAAAGTTCTGGGAGTAGAAATATAAGTGAAGAAAAATGGTGATTTTTCTGCAACCCATTATTCCTCCTTTTGAGCTTTGCAAAATCTACTTTTGTCGTAACTTGTATCTTTGCCATTGGGATACAGATTCTTACAATCTGGAAAAATTACAAGAACCAGGTCATCAAAAGTTTTGATAACAAGACTGTTATTTCTGAAGGATGTCAGGATATTGTGCAGTTCCTCATGGCTAGTTATGTCTATCACCCTGAAAATTAGGTACTAGTAGTGGAAAGACTTGAAGGAGATCTTTGTACAGTTCATATATCTTTATGTATTCATTTTTCTGTTTAAATTATTACTGGACAAGAAATGAAATTAGAATATGATTGAGGTGATTGAGTGCATCCTCAGTAAAAGGAAGTTGAGGGGTAACCTTATCACTCTCTACAACTGTGTGAAGGGAAGTTGTAGCAAGATGGGCGTTGGTATGTTCTCCCAAGTAACAAGTGATATGACAAGAGGCAATGACCTCGGGTTGGAAGGTTTAGGCTAGATATTCAGACATATTACTTCACTGAAAGGCTTATCAAGTGAAGACTGCCCAGGGAAGTGGATGAGTCACCATCCCTGGAGGTATTTAAAAGATGTGTAGATGGGGCACTTAGAGACATGGTTTAGTGGTGGACTTGGTAGTGTTAGGTTTGTGGTTGAACTTGATGATCTTAAAGGTCTTTTCCAACCTAAACAATTCTGAGATTCTATGATTACATGTTTTTTGCTGGACTAGGAAGACTGTTGAATGTTGAACAATCAGGGATTTGTTTCCCCTACCTAATTTCTGTCATTAAATTCCAGTTATTTTTCTTCTTCAAGTTTTCCAAATTGTGAATGTTACTTTCACCAAGACTTGAGGCTAGACATGTAAGTTGTCTTTCCTTAGCAGTGTAGAATGTAAATTAGATATTGCTACATTGTGGGTGGATATAGTGGCTCCTTCTGCCTAGAAAAATATCAGCATTAATGTCTATGATGTATCACCCTTTCAAAGTGGTCACCTTTTTTTCTGTTAGGAAGGATAGTTGTCTTAGATACTCCCCTGGCACAACTTGAGGTCATTTCCTCTTGTCCTGCCGCCTTCATCCTTGTAGTCCTCCTGGGATGCCTACCCCTTCTTCCAAAGCTCTCTGCTCAGCCAAGCTGGTTTTCTTCCCCATCAGCTTATTTTTCAGCACATGGAGGACGGCCTGCTTTTACACCGCCAGAATTTCCCTCTTGAAGAGCATCCAGCCTGCTTGGGCTCCTTTGCCCTTTAGGACTGCCTCCCAAGGAACTTTATCAACCAGCCTTCTGAACAGTCCAGAACCTTCACTTTGGGTGTCCAAGGTGGCGATTCTCCTGACCTCCCTCCTTACTTCCCCAAGAATTGAGAATTTTGTCATCTCGTGATTGCTGTGCCCCAGGTGTCTTCCAAGCATCACATCTCCCACAAGGCCTTCTCTGTTCACAAACAACAGGTCCAGTGGGGCACCCTCCCTGGTCGGTGCACTTACCAGTTGTGTCAGGAAGTTGTCTTCCACACACTCCAGGAACCTCCAAGACTGTTTCCTTTCTGCTGTATTATACTTCCAGTTGAAGTCTCCCACAAGAACAAGGGTTACCGATCGTCAGACTACTCGCAGCTGCTTGTAGAACATCTCATCAGCCTCTTCTTCCTGGCTGGGCAGTCTATAGCAGGCTCCCACCACAATAGCTGCCTTATTGGGCATCCCACTAATTTCTACCCGTAGACACTCTACCTTATCATCACCATCATTGAACTCAAGGTGATCAAAACATTCCCCTAAAATAGAGGGCTACCCCACCGCTTCTCCTCCTTTACCTATCCCGCCTGAAGAGTTTATAACCAGCCATGGCAGTGCTCCAATTATGCGAGTCATCCCACCACGTTTCCGTCATAGTTTTCTTGCCGTACTGTGACTTCTGGTTCCTTCTGTTTGTGGCCCATGCTAAATGCATTGGTGTAGATGCACTTCAGTTAGGCTGTTGATCCTGCCATGCTCCTGAGTGGAATGGTCTTAATTACTCTGTGTCTGCTTGCTCTAATTTCTATCCCATCAATAACCTTTGCATCTTTGCTGCAAATCGGAATGCTATTTCCCACAAGATACAGATCTGTTGGGGCAAGTTCAGAAAGCAACTAAGATCATTGAGGGCTAGAGCACTTCTCCCATGAAGACAGGCTGAGAGAGCTGGGACCACTCAGCCTGGAGACGAGAAGCCACTGGGGATATCCAGTACCTAAAGAGCAGCTTTCGAGTACCCAAAGAGGGCCTAAAAAGAGTTTAGAAAGGGACTTCTTACAAGAGCATGTAGAGATAACACAAGGAGTAATGGCTTTAAACTGAAAGAAGGTAGATTTAGACTGCCCAGAGAAGGTTGTAGATGCCCCATCTCTGGAAGTGTTAAAGGCCAATTTGGATGGGGCTTTGAACAACCTGATCTAGTGGAAGGTGTCCTTGCCTGTGGCAGAAGTGTTGAAACTAGATGATCTTTAAGGTCCCTTCCGACCCAAACGGTTCTATGATGCCTTTTCCGTGTAGCTCTTTGTAAAAAAAGGAATCTCCATCTTCTTTGCAGCCACACCTTCAATGCTGGAACATGGTGATAAGGTCTCCCCAAAGCCATCCGCTCTGAAGCTTAATATAAATGCACCCCTCTCTGCCCTTCCTCACATAGCAGGCTTCCCAATCCTTTGATCATCCCCATGCCTCCCCTGTGAATCCTGGCCCTGGCTCTCCTTGGCCCCTCCACATCTTTTTTTTTTATATAGAGGGAACTAAAGCTGAACACAGTATTCCAGGCACAGCCTGAGAGGTGCTGAGTAGAGCAGCATAACGACTGCTTTAACTCTGGTGGTGATGCCCCTGTTGATGCAACTCAGCACACTGCTGGCTGTCTTTGCCATAGCAGCACGCTGTTTGCTCATACTGAGCTTGTTTTCCACCAAGACCCCAAGGTCCCTTTCCACAGAGCCACTCCCCAGCTCAGTAGATCTCAGTCTGTGCTGCACCCCTGGGTTGTGTTTTCCCAGGTGCAAGATGTTAGGCTTGTCCCTGTTGAACCTCAAAAGGTTCTTGTTAAGCCACTCTTCCAGCCTATCCAGGTCTTCTAGAAGGGTGACTCTCCCTTCTGAAGTGTCCACTTCCCCACTGAGATTAATTAAGAATCTTAGTACTTTCTGGAAGTCTCGTAAGGTTCCAGAAAACAAGTCAGCCTTCTTCAACTTCCAGTCAGCTTTAAGGTTGTTCCCTACAGGGACTTTTCAAGATTTTTATTTGCTTTCTATCCTTTAATTTCAATAGAAGATTCTTTTATGAGCAGTAGGTACTCTTATATGACCACACTCATATTAGAGAAGATACATTATATACTTCTAATTTGAGCAACCTAATGTAGTGGAAGGTATCTCTGCACATGGCAGAGAGGTTGGAACTAGATGATCTTTAAAGTCCCTTCGAACCCAAAACATTCTATGCTTCTATGAATTAATTATTCACATTTTTCACAGAAGTGGCTGATTTTCAGATTAGCTTGGTTAAATGTGAAATATTCCAGTGTATTTTCTGTATTCTGTGAGTTGAACTTTGAAGACAAAGTGCTGATTAAGGCACTCAGTGGATATGAGTATCTCATAACACGCTCTTTCCCTGCCCTACATGTGACACAGTAAAGTACTTTCTCTGAACTAGGTTTAGGCATATATATTTTGTCAAGAATTCTGTTTCTGTGGTACTGCTGCAGTTTACTGAGGTATTACTTTCTTTAGGGAGATATGGAAGGAACAGTCTTAGTTTGTTAAGGAAGTTTGTCTGTATAGGTGAATTGTTCTTGTCATTTACTTTCAATATTTCAAGTAGAACCGTCAGAAGCTGCTGATCAGAATAACAAATTGAAGCATCAGTAGTAAAATTTGTAGAGGAAAAAAAAGATAATGAGAGCAGATGAGGTCAACGTTTAAAACCCCCCAACTTCATAAATTAAACGAAAATGACACAAATGAGGTTTAATGTGCAGATATGTCCGTGCATAGGAGAAAATGTTCAGCAAAAAATGGGAAAAATCATGTAATAGATAAAAGTTTTGCTTCAGCCAGATTGTGATAGTTGAAATCAGTAGGGGGTCAGGAAGAATGTAGGTTTCCAAATACCCAGTTAAGGACATGTAAATAACCTTTCAAGACTCATTTGAATATGAAGCGGGGACAGGAAACTAAATAAATATGTGTGAGTACCTTAAATGTACATGAGTGGGACCAAACAGTGTGCATAAAGGAGGGTCCATCCTCATATGCACCCAGCGCTGTAAATAAATCTCTTTGCTTCTAAGACTTTGTCCTCTCGAAAATTGTATCTGTGAGCTGGCATTTCTCACAATTTGGGGGCTTGTCTGGGATCCGAAGCCCCTTGACCATGGAGCGGGACAGGATGCATGGGAAGGCACACCGTGCTGATTTCGGCAGTCTCTTGCTCTCTGTCTTGTTCTGTCGGGAAGACGGTGGAAGAACCTGGATGGAGGACTCTTTAAGCAAAGGAGGGGACGGGGAATTGGGCGGGTAGGAAACGCCTGGGGAGGGGAGAGGGGGTCTGGGGACTCCACTCAGAGTATAGCTCCCGACAGTCCTTTGGGGAGGATGCTCAGGTACTGGGGCCAGAGGGAATGCCCTGCACCAGGGGAAAGGAAAAGAAGAAAATGATACAGTACTGTATGTTTGAATGGACCAAGAAACCCATCCAACCTGACTCATTGTACTGGCCCAAATACTGGCTATTGAAGGGTTGGATGTGTCGGGCATTGAATTTTTATGTAAACAGTAAGAAACCTTTTTAGTCAAGAAGAAAGTGACTTATGCCTCCTGTTGGACAGGGTGTATATCCGTATTTTTTTTTTTTAAAGACAAGAGGGAGAATCAGCAGAAGAAAAGAGGGAGGAGAGATGGGATCTTTTGGATAATCTACCTCCCACATACAATCCATTTGGGAAACCAAATGCCCCTCCTGTAATGGAAGAACAAGAAGAAAACCTTAAGGGGGAAGGGGAGGAAGTGGCTGGACCACACATCCCTTTAATTCAAGAAGCCCGAAAGGGTCAGGCCTCTGAACCAGAATGATTGAAAAAGGACATAGAAAGGACGTTTTCTGTTGCCCTGCAGAAAAGAGAGAGCAGAGGTGGCGAGGAGGTTTCCATTATGGGAAGTACCAATGCAAGGAGCCGTGGTGGGGGG
Source organism: Tapera naevia (assembly GCA_033556795.1). Lineage (NCBI taxonomy): Eukaryota > Metazoa > Chordata > Aves > Cuculiformes > Neomorphidae > Tapera > Tapera naevia. Next base: position 4,722,778 of record JAUMJJ010000172.1, on the reverse strand, counting down.
GAGATTTGTGAATGTACCTCTAACCAGTACTGAGGTTTGAGAGTTTAAAAAGGAAATGAAGACTATGTTAGAGGATCCCTTAGGATTATCAGAACAACTTGATCAATTTTTAGGCCCAAATGTTTACGCCTGGGATGAAATGCAGTCCATTTTAGGAACTTTATTTACAGTGGAAGAACGGCAGATGATAAGGACTCCAGGAATACGGATTTAGGAAAGGGATAACCCACCAAATGTTCAAGGTGGGATACCAGGAGACCAGAAATTTCCCATAGTGTGACCTAACTGGGATCAAAATGTTGCTGAGGGAAAGGGGAATATGTGAGACTATAGAAGTTTAGTAATTAGGGGAATAAGGGTGGCAGTGCCGAAGGGGCAGAATTTTGAGAAAGCATTTGAGAACAAACAACAAAGGGATGAGTCACCTATAGCTTGGTTACAGAGACTCAGAAAAGACATGCAACAATATTCAGGAATCGGTCCTGCAAGTGAGGCAGGTCAGCTGTTAAAGGTAAATTTCATTACTAAAGCCTGGCCAGATATAAAGAAGAAATTAGAAAAATTGGAAGATTGGCATGATGGGGGATTGAATGATTTATTGCGGGAAGCAGGGACATTTCAAAAGAGAATGTCCGGTGAGACAGAGAGAAGTAAAAGTTTTAGGCACGTAAAAGTTTTAGGCACATTAAGAGACAGGAAACAAGCGAACAGAAGAGTTCCCAGGGCGAGTTTGAAGTGCTAGGAGGAGATGGTGAATATCAAAGAAATCGTAAGTTTAACATTAATGGGTAAAGGCAAGTTGAAGAAAGGTCCTGTAAGTGTGGTGTGTGATGAGTGGGAGCTGTCAGATGTGGAGGACCCCCTGTGTATTCCCCACAGGGGATAATGGATGGGCTTTTGGTGTTATTTGGGGAGGGGTGAGGCTTAGAAGTCCAGAAGATATTTAGAAGGGAAGGAAAACGGAATGAGGTATCATATGCAGATACGTTACTCGCTTTGGAGAGAGAACGTAGTAAGGAATTAACCTGGAAAGTAAAGCGGTGTTGTTTGGCATGTAACATTGGTCAAAGGTGTACTAAACCAAGTAAAATCCAGTAGGTCAAGACCAAGATTTGTCTGACCTGCTTATCCCTCCCCCTAGACTCTGGGAACAGGATGAGGACTCAGATGGTGATTGCACATCCCCGGGAAGTCCTGCATCATCCTGTACCTGCGGGGATATAGAGAAGACTCGGTGAATGTGGATAAAGCAGCGTAACCCTGATTGGAATGACATACAACTTCTATTAAGCTGCATCACTGAAACAGAAAACCAGCTAAATTTACAAACCGCAGGAAATCTGGCCAAAGATCATTATAAGACAGCGGGGGGATGATATTAAAGGTAATTTCCCTGCTCCGAGATCCGAAATGGAATCTGAATAGAGATACCCACAGGGAAAGGTTGCAGGCATACCCGGGGTGGATTTAATGAGTCACCACCTTATTTTTTAGATTGACTACGAGATGTGATGTGCCGGAATACCTTCTTAGATCTGGGGTCAGAAGTGGGAATACAGCAAGTAGTTCTCCTGTTTTTGGGACAGGCAACAGGAGATATCAGGTGTAAATTGCAAGAACTACGCCTGACTGAGAGTAGGAATTTAGAAATAACTACTTGATGAAGCATGGAGGGTGTATAGTAACCAAAAGGATAATTATAGAAGAAGTCAGAAGAAAATATTAGCAGTGATTAGGGAACAGAAAGGAAGACAATGAGTTTATCACTGACCACTGTCCAAGCAAGAGAAGGGATCAATGAAGCAATTCCGAACCAGGTATATCCAGGGGTATGGGCCCCTGATATACCTGGGAGGGCTAAGAATGCCCTGCCTGTAGAGGTCAAACTTAAGACAGGACGAGCACCAATAAGAATTAAACAGTATCCCTTAAAAGGAAGACAGGGAAGGGATCCATTTAGTAATAGAAAACTATTTACACATTGGATTCCTTAGGGAGTATGAATCTGATTTTAATACCCCATATTACCCATCTGAAAGCCTGACGGGTCATATCAGGTGGTTCAGGACCTATGGGCCATAAACAAAATTGAAGATCTCTACCCAGTGGTAGCGAAACCATATACCCTGTTGACAGTGTTGACACCTGATGTAACCTGTTTTAGATTTAAAGGATGCCTTCTTCTGCCTCCCTCTCCATGGGAACAGCCAGAAACTGTTTGCCTTTGAACAGGAGGACCCTGATCCAGGGAGAAAATAGCAGTTTTGTTGGACTTCCCTCCCGCAAGGGTTCACTGAATCACCAAACCTGTTTGGGCAGGTTTTAGAGCAAGTCCTGGAGGAATATAAGACACCCTCTTGGAGTCAAATTGTTACAGTATGTTGTTGATTTGTTGCTATTGGGAGAAAAGGAGAAAGATGTTAGAACAGCCTCAGTTTTGTTGTTTAACTTTTTAAGGAGGAAAAGGGCTATGGGTATCTAGAGCTAAGTTATAATTTGTAGAACAAGAAGTAAAATATTTGGGGCATTTAATAAGTGAAGGAAAGAGGAGAATAAATCCAGAAAGAATTCCTGGTATTGTCTCCATTCTGCTCCCCAGGACCAAAAGAGAAATAAGACAACTTTTAAGGTTGTTAAGTTATTGCAGGCTGTGGATTCAGAACTTTACGCAGCATGTGAAGTTCCTATATGAAAAATTGCAGCAAACATTTGAAAGACCTGAATGGGGAAAAGGAGAGAAAGAACAATTTGAGGAACTGAAGAGAAAACTAGTTCAAGCACTGGTATTAGCTCTCCCCTCATTAGAAAAACCCTTTCACTTGTATGTCAACACAGAAGAGGGGGTGACTTATGGAGTATTGGACCAAGTTCACGGAAGACAGAAACAGCCGGTGGCATACCTATCAAAAAATGTTGGATCCAGTATCAAGGGGGCGACCAGCGTGTATACAAGCAGTGGCAGCTGCAGCCCTGTTAGTAGAAGAAAGCAGAAAATTAACCTTTGGGGGAGCTTTAATAGTGTCCACACCATATTATCCTTCTCCATTTTTCTATGGAGGAATAGAGACAGAGATACCTGAACAGGACTGTATGGACGTCATTGAATATCAAACCAAAGTTCGGGAAGACTTGTATGAGACCCCTTTGCCAAACAGTAAGAGGATCTTTATAGACGGCTTATCACGGTGCATAGATTGAAAGCGCCACAGCGGTTAGTCTGTCATAAATGAGGAAGAAAACAGAGTAATTGAAAAGGGAAGGTCACCTAGTAATTGGTCAGCTCAGACACGTGAACTATATGCTTTAAAATGAGCACTGGAACTGCTTAAAGGAGAGGAAAGGCACCAATCATGGAAAAAAGAATTAAAAAAAAAAATTAAAAAATGGAAAATATTTCCAAAGTGAAGTTTCTAGACCGAAACAGCGCATGCTTTAGGCTGGAAGGGGCATGGACAGCAGTGGATCCAGGGAACAGACCCCGCGAACCATTGAGGCTGATCTCACTCAAGAAACTGCACAACATGGACAAGGAAATTCACGTGATAATCATCTTATTTTACTTGGTGTCTGCTTTGTTAATTATTGCAGTGGCTGTTCCAGCTAAACTTCTCTGTTGTCCCCCTTGCAGATGTCCATGCAAGTGTATCTCTTTGTCTTCCCCCACTTCTGCTGCTCGTGAGTTCCTTGAAACGGCAGTATAAACGATGTTGTTATTGTTGTTTGAAAGTTGTTATATGTTAAAATTGTTATGGTTAAACAACTGTAGAAGTTGGATATGTCTAAAACTGTTTAAAGGATTGTAAAAGTTAAATGTGTTGAATAATTGTTAAAACTGTTTAAAAGTTAATCTAAAAAGGCATAAGAAACCTGTGGGCCAAGGACAAGACTGGATTAGCCTCTATATTTGCCACCAAGAAGAACGTTTACTCTGCTGTTGGCTGCAATCCAATTGGCATTAGTGGTGGAGACACAAGCTATACCAGATCTTGACCACACTACTAATAATTATTGTCGGTTATATGTATTTCAATAGTGATTATAAAATAGGACAAAAGAATTTGCCCAGGGTAAAGAGAAGGAGGGACAGAGAAAGAGAACTACAGCTAATTTCGAACAAACTGGAACAGTGATATATGAGCTTCAGCAAAAAGAAAATATAAAAGGGGGTGGATTGTAATAGATAAATAAAAGTTTTGCTTCATCCAGATTGTGATAGTTGAAATCAGTAGGGGGTCAGGAAGAATGTAGGTTTCCAAATACACAGTTAAGGACATGTAAATAACCTTTCAAGACTCATTTGAATATGAAGCAGGGACAGGTAATGCAGATGTATAGGTGTATTGGGGAATGTAATGAATATGTAACATTTTACTGCTGTGAATCAGAACTGATGGTGTGCATGTAAGGAGGAATGGTATGCGTGTGAAGGGAGTGGGGGGGAAGTAACTAAATGAATGAAACTAAATGAATATGTGTAAGTACCTTAAATAAATGTACATGAGTGGGACCAAACAGTGTGCATAGAGGAGGGTCCATCCTCATATGCACCCAGCGCTGTAAATAAATCTCTTTGCTTCTAAGATTTTGTCCTCTCTAAAATTCTATCTGTGAGCTGGCATTTCTCACAATCAGAAAACTAGAAATGAAGCAAACAGAACAGTTATGTCTATACTTGATGTCATAATGTGGTTATCTGGGCATGAGTTGTATAGTATTTATGAAGTTGTTATTGTACATAAGAAAAATTGTGAAACCTGTAAACTTGTGGTTCCTAGCTAGTCAAAAAAGTATTTTATTAGGGACTATAAGAACTCTTGTCTTCAGCCTATAAAATTAAAGTGACATGGTGCCGTAGGATATACTCAGGAAAACATTCTGGAAAGAAGAATCAGAAGCAGACCGTTCTATATGAATGGGTTATATGAAGTAATCTTAAAAAGACATTTGAATGCATTAAATGGAAGCTTTATTTTAATGGAGTAAAGTGAACTAAGACGTTTTGAGCAGCTGGGAGTAAGTGCTGGTTTTGAATACAGAGTAATGCTTTTAAGATTCTTGAGAATTAAAAATGCTGATCTGTGTTGCGTAGAGAAATTAAGATAATGATGACATGATCCTCATTGCTTTCGCATTTAAAAGCAAAGAACAAATGTACACGAGAAGAAAAATCTTGCTGTTATTTTTAGCTTTCCTTCAGATTTGCTTTACATTTTGAAAGTTACAGCAGCGTTTTAAAAAAAATGCTGGAATAGGAATTGTTAATTACTAATTGTGATTCTGCAGTCTATATGAAGTTCAGTTGAAGTTGATTCTCTTGCAAATTCAGTTTTTGATGATCCTGGAACATCGTTTAAGTAGGTTTAGTCTCATCTTCCTGTTTTCTACAGTGAAACTAAAAAAAATGTGGTATTTGTATGGGGTATGTAATTCAGAAATTGTAGTTTGTTTAAAACCTCCAGTCTAATTTTGTAGTAGTAATTTAAAATAATTGAAATTATAATTGTCCTTATAGTGAACAGTTAATCCACTGTAATAGGAAAGTGTGTGTACGCGTTTTCTGATGTCTTATAGCAAAGTAGTTTTACCCAAGTTTGACTCCTTTTTAGACTTGATGTGTTGCTATTCAGACTTATAATCACATATTCTCAGATGATGTTTATCCATCTAAGTGTCTGTCTAAGCTTAAAATTGAAATTTTTAGCATAGTATTTCTGTCCAGTCAGACCTGACCCCCTACAGAGACTTAAAGGGCTTCTTTTCTCATATGGTTGTGCATTTTAGGTTTGTTCTGTCCTGCTATGAGTTTCTTCATCAAAATCTACGAAGATACGTTCCCAAATGCTATACTGAATCAAATTCTCTATACTTAGAGGTATATAGTGACAACAGTCTGCCTTTGAGTGTGTAGTGGATTGATCTTCCTTAAAAATGGCCTTTACGGGCCTTCCTTAACAATGGAGGTCATGATCCACAGAAGTATTCCTATCTTCCTTTAATGCAACACAACATATAAATAAGGTGCAGATAAGAGAGTAGGCTCTCTTCTTCTTCCGGCAAGACTGGGAAGCAGAAGATCCCTGCTACTGGAGCCTGCGGAAGATTTTTTTAACGGGTCGGATTTGGCTGTCTGGCTCTCCACTGGGGAGGTATGGTAAGATTTCATTGATTCTTTACTTTGTTAATTACTGTGTGTTATAGTTGTGCGTGCCTGTTTTGTTTTAGTTAATTTTTGTTCTTTTTTCCCATTTCCTTTCCCCTCTTCCCCTGCTGCCTTGCATATCTTTACTGTGTAGTTGTTCATATTTAGAAAATACATAAATACATATATTTAGTGATTTTGGTTTCTTCTATAGTTTTTTTTTTCCTTTGAAAGAGGGGAAGCTTTGTGAGAGAGGCAGACTGAGCGTTGGAGAGCTTGGGAAAGGTAGCTCAAACCAGCTCAGAGTGATAGCTGTCACTTATCTATACAGACAATTTCACAAGTGCTTTTGGGAAATTCCAGTAATTTTCTCCTCCTCCTATACCTTTTACTATCAGATTAAAGAAGTTGCATTCTTTTACTTTTAAGATATCTTAAGTCTGACTAAAACCTGTACCAGTGGTTTGGTAGATACAAAGGCAGTAGCCAGAAACTAGGAGGAATATCAAGTTAACAGCTACAGTTGTGTGCTAAAAGATATGAGGGTTAGATGAAGAACTGAAACTGATTGTAACATACCTATTGCTTTTAAATGATGCTGATTCCGGTGTGTGTTTTCTCTCCTCTAAACATAGCCAAGGTTGGAACTGGCCACTAGAGGGCAAACTAAATGTACACTCTCGCCTCTTCTGTATGTTCTTGAAAACCAGTTGTAATTGTCAATATAATTTACTTTTTCGCTACAGTATTTGTAAATATTTTTTTCAAGAAATTTTTTCTCTCTCTGAAGAGGTCATGTTGTCTTGGCTCATTGTGTGGCAACAGTAACTTAAAAGACCATTTCTGAAACAGCAAGTAGATGTTCCGTAGGAATTATATAAAACATGAACAAACTAGTTACATGTCTTACTGCTGGATGGGTTATGATGAAAGCATAAGATATTCTGTGAGTATTTTGTTTCTGCTCACTGTCTGAAAGAGCATTAATCAATACGATGCAATCAAAGAGGGTATTCTTTATACAAGGATGTAAGAAAGATTGGGCTAAAGTATTCTGAATTCCCTTTCCTTGGTACTGCAAATACTGGCCTTGAAAAGGAAGTTTTCATATGTTTGAAACAAGATAAAATTTTTTGTTCTGTTCAAAGCAGAATTTTTGAAGCTGTTTGAGGAGTTTCGTTTTACACTCGAATAGAACTTTGCTATTAACATTCCCTTTGGATCAAACAGTTTACTGGATAGAATTTTAAGAAATTTTTGGCTGAGACATATACTGAATTGATTTTCAGTTTACTTACAAAAGATGACCTATGTCAGTGTTTGTACGTTCTTAGGTCAGGGAAGTAGAGACAGATTATACTTCAAAGAACTATGAACAAAAATAAATGGCATTAAGAATAAATAAAAAATCCACTCTGAAATAACCTTTGAACTGTTTAACCAGAAGGGAATTGGTTATAATCACTAAATTTAGTAGATAAAAGTGAAGTTATCTTCTGTTATTGTGTACTGATTATATATTTTAATTTTAGTTTTGCTTTCCTTTAAAGAATACCTTTCCTCTTTGACATAATCTTACGGTTGTTAGATCAAATACATGTAATGGGATGCCTTTTTTGTTGGAATGGAATGTTACAGTGACTTAATTTGTTAATTTACACACTGATTGTAGACTGTAGGGGAGTGTACTTTCTTCCTAGTGTTTATCAATATTGGTCTACGATTCGGTATGTTTCTGTTTGCATACAGGCTTCTTGGCCATGGTTAATTTAATCAAAAACTTCAGTGTGGCCTGGACCAAACTGCTATGAAGGTAGATAAGATATTACAGGATAGAAAGAAATGCTTTAACAGGTTCTGTATTTAATAGCATTGGTTTGCAGAAATTAACCCTTGTAAATTTTAACTCTCTTTGCGAGACTGATTAACATGACCAATATGTTTATCATAAAATTTGTCTGTCAGATCTTGTCAACATTTCTAAGTACATCTCCTGTGTTTGTTCTCTAGGATTCACAGTACCTTGTAGAAATTTTCAATTGGGTTAATTTAGAATTGCTCATTTTATAGTGAGAACACTTAGCAGTTGGAATATGCTCTTGACATAGTAAATTAAGTATTTGACAACTTTTAAGTGTATGTGTTTTTTAGATAGTATGTTGTAATGTGATTATTTAGTTTTCCTTATGTCTGGTAGAGGGAGACTTTGAACTTCTACATCTCTGTACAGGTACCTGCTAAAATGAATTAAGAGTCAAGGGCCATTTTCTGTAGTGGAAGTTTATGTATTTTCCACAGTGTCTTGACCATACCCATTACCTTTCACAAAGCTTTTATCTTGAAAGAGTGAGAGGGCAAGATGAACATGTCATTGTGTGGAGGTGTGTCCTCAAATTATTAAAAATCTAAGAAAACAGACAAAAGACTAGGAGCTCTCTTAACAACAGAAAAATTGCAAGCTTTACACATTTGATTCAGAAAGAAAATCATGTACATTATCATACATGCAGAACTGAGTTCAAACACAGGTGTTTTTGCATTTCCTTTTTATCATGACACTCCAGTGGTTGGATGCTGTTCCAGACCAGCACAATTCAATGCTGAAGGAAGGAAAAAATCTCTCAAAAGTCTGTAGAAGAAGCAGAGGTCCTTGAAGTCAACAAGCACAGAAAAAGTGATCTTAATAGCAGATTTTTTTTAGAAATTCCATTGCAGCTTATAAGGTAGAAATCAAAACATCTAGTATTGCTATTTAGGATTTAGTTAATTTGTTAAAAATATTGATTATTTTTAATATAATGACCTTTAATATAATGACCTTTATTCCACTCAGCAGCTCTGGAGAAAGTGTACGTATTAAAATACATGTAAGTGAGAAATGAGAAATAAAGTGACTATGACGGCTCTTAAGGGGAAAAAAACATCCTATAAGCGGGGTGACTCCTCTTTTATTGGTTGCTCCAGTTTTCAGTAGGTGATGTTGGAAGCTAGGAAGGTGAATGAAAGGAATTTTTTTCTTGGAGATGTAAGCTTTTCAGGAACAATTCCTACATAATGACATTTCTACCTTTTACTTTGCAAAGATTATTGTAAAATGCTTGTTTGTGACTCGTCCGTATAATGGATCAGACAGCTTAAAGACTCATTAAAGTTCAATCCTTTTTTGGCTTTTCAACAGAAGTTTATTTCAGAACAAAATGTAGTTGGATTTGAAGGAGATTAATCTAAAAATAATCTAGAATTAACTGATTTGTATTCATAGGCTCTAATCTAGTTGGATTTTAAAAAAACAAACAATACCAAAAAACAACACACAACCCCTCCTCCACCCCTTGCCCCAACAAAACCAAACCAACAACAAACACACTGCCTTCAAATGAAAAAAAAAACTAGCAAATGCTCCTAAGTTAAGTACGAAATAGAACTAAATCCTTCCAAGGAATTGATAGCAGTAACCCATAATGGCTGATATTTGTGAAAATGACTTCTCTTTTTTCTTTTTAATTAAAATACAGTAACCATGAGAAGAGTCAAAAACTTGTCTCTTATTTTGGCAAATATCTGTAAAGATGAGGTCTACTGTATGTACAACAATGCATATTTTATTTCTTTTTCTCAGAGCAGATGAACACATGAAAATACTCTGTATTCAATATATACATTTATTTCTCTAACCTTTAGACATCTTATTTTAATAGGAACTTTTGGCAGCATTCTTTCAGAATTTTTAATAAATTGCTGTGAAATCCCCTAGAGCTGTTCTGTAGCATGCAGCCTTGCATTATAGGAAAGATTTGACTATGTAACAGTTGGGAGCAATGGTTTGCATTAATTTTCTTAACTTTGCGATGGTAATGTGTGAGATAATTGTATGATTTCTTAATAAAATTTTGGCAATTTAAAGGAAAAATTATTCAGTCCTATTATTTAATTTTTTAAAAAACTGAAATGGTTGGTTTGGCATGTACAACTGAAGGAGGCATACCTGTGGTATTACACAAGATAGATTGATTCTTGAATGAATATTGAAACATGTTTGGAAATTAATTTAGAAATTGTCATTTTCATGGTATTACTACCTATTCCTGTCCTATTTGAACTTCTGTCTGTATTAATAATACACGTTTCTTTCCACTTTCCCTTGCCCTACCTGTTTATGTTGTTCTTGAGCAGATGTAGGAGTATCTACTCCACATGACTCCTACCAAAATACTACTTCTCTCTAGATCACTGCAAAAATGTGAACTTGACGTATTTCTTAGTGTATTACCTGTGTTTCGTGAAAAGAGTACAGTGAACAGCTCTAGGGGAGGTGATTCGTAATGTATCAACAATTATTGAGATGAACTAATTTCCCCAAAATGTTCTGTTCACACATCAACATTTCCAGATCCATGAGAAAAACTGGCAGATGGCTTTCCTTTCTCTGCCTTTTCACTTTGAAAGGGAAGTTCTTGCTGCGTCTGCATTAGATAAGTGACAGTTCAAGGGTGGAACAATGGAAAGAAAAAATAACTTTTCAATAGTTGTATTCCTTATGACTGGTTTATAGTAAGTCAAAACTGATTCATATATGATGTTCACAACTTGAAGCTTAATGATTTAGAATGTGTGCTTTCTCTCTGTGGTAGAGTCCTTTTAAGACTGGTATTTTCAGGTAATCCTGACCAAGTTATTGTTCTATCATTATGAACATATGTTGTATATATAACTCTGTGATATAGATTTTTTTTAAGTAATTTTGCTTGTTTGCTTAACAAAACTCTCGTATTTTCAAGGTTTTTTAATTATTCTAGTAATGCACAGTTAGTGAATTACAGACTGCACTTTAATGAAGTAATTATTTTATGAAGAAGAGTCTACATCCACTTTATAATTGTCTTTTGCTGGTTAATGCAATCAAATTTGTAATTACACCCATAAAGCTTTTTGTGTTTCTTCTGTCAGGTCTATTAAGTGGATCGTTCTAAAAATAAACCATTTGGTCTATTTGATCTTGCAGATACTGTGGAGAGTTAAAGTGTAAGGTCTTCTAGAGGAAGGAAACCCATGCATTCGTTGGTAGGCAAACCCACATGTGCAAGACTGCTTACTGCTTTTTACAATGCTGGCTATTAGCAGTCTTCTCTTATAATTCTTCCACATTTGAATTGAATCTTGAGTTTTTCAGGAGTCACTTAGCAACCGTCTCAACTTCTAATAAAACATAATTAAACCTTGTTCTTCTGCAGAATAATATCTGAAGTAACTGTATGAATGCCTCTGGAATATTTTTGATAAATGTAGCAGAGCTGAGAGAATAAATATGATCAATTTTTCCTTAAATTATACAAGAATAAGGTTATTTGGGATGAAGTTGTCCAATCCATATATCAAATATTATATATATATAAAAACATTTAGATTCTGGTAAGATTGCATCTAGAATTCTATATTTCAGTTCTGTCATTTAGTACTGCTCTCATAACAAAATAGTAAGCTTTAAATAGTAGGTAAAGTATATGAATTACGTGTGTGCTATTGAAGGCTCTGGAACAGTAGCAGTATGAGACATCAAGGTTAGAAAATTACCTTGGGGTGATATATTCACAATGTAAAGCTGTTTATCCCTTTATATTTTAAGGGAAAGATAAGTTAGGCAGACAACTGTTGACCCAAACTAAGACATTTAGGTAATTTAGACATGACAAAAGGGACTCCATCTCAGCCAGACTCAGTACTCCATGTTGCCAGTTCATATCTTGCGCGGCTTTCATCAAAGCTAAATAAAATTTCTGAAGCTTTGAGTACTTCCTTGTCTTAATGGAGTTCTACCTTTTCCTTGCTTCTTCCATGTTTCCTTCCACTACTGTCCTGCTATGAAGCCTGCTGTGAGAGACAAGACCTTCATGTAATTTGCATTTCTACTGTCTTTAAGGGCACTTTAAAATCTTTGATTTGCTGCTCTACTCATCCATTGCACATAAATGGTGGAAGTCAGGGGTAGCTGCTTCTCCCAAGCTCCAATTTAGCTTCTAATTTAGAAGCATTACATGATGAATTAGTGCTGAATTTCTGCCCCCCAGTGTGTTCTTCTCTTAAAAGGACAGTTGCCCACTTCATCAGTGTTGACTGAGTTGAGCACTTTTAGTCCTCTGTCCCACTGTTTATCTTCTTTCACTACATATTCTATGTTTTTAACCAGAACACCTGGAGTCAAGGCAGATAGCTTTTTTAATTTTGTATGTTCTTAAGTACATGTGTAAACCTTCTTTCTGATGAACTTATAGTTTCATCTTCTAAAATTATTACTGTCCTTCACTAATGCAAAGCAAGCACTTTGATTTGGCAAACAGACAAAATAAGGCATGATGTTTTACAGTCCTAATGAGCAATACTGTCTTAAGAACCACTATGAAATATATTGCTTCTGTACAGAAACTTGTTAAATTCTTGAAATTGTTGAATTGAGAATGGTTGACATAACTCTTCATGGAGTTTTGATATTACGCTGTTTGATAACGTAAACATTAAGATTTTAGTAAGCTTTTGTCTTATTTAATTTTTTTTTTGAAGAGTGAGATGTACCATCATATAGCATGTGTGATATGAAATATTCCTACTCATTACTGCACTGCCTGGTATAGGGAGGGTTCTTTTTTTTTTTCTGGCCTACTTTGCAGATTCTTCCTTTACATAAACTTTGTCACAGAAATTATACCAGGAAGCTTTTGCTGTAATAGATAACGTTGCAGAGTTGTGTTATCTGAGCAGTTTTAGAAATTCATCCTTAACATGTATTTATATATTAAGGGTACGATGCACCCTGGTTTTTGCCAAGGAACCTTTTAAGATTTCAATGTTGACCATGTTTTTCATTCTTAGCTGTGATTCTTGTGTGACTTGATTGATTAATTTTTTTTTACTTGCTGTTTGTCAGTGAACTGAAAACAGTGGAGACCGAAGGCTTTGTTTTTAATTACCTGTAAAAAAATAATGCAGTTGAAGTTACATTTAAGCATTCTCTTGCATTTAGTTTCTCTCTTCTCTTGTCTGTAGCTTTGTGGGATAATTCTACGCAATAAAGGAGATAGCACAAAATAAGTTCCAGTCCCCCGTATTTATTACGTCTATGAATAAAATTGTTGTGGTGGGTTTTAATAATTGAGAAAGCATTGAATCTTAAGAATGGAATATCACTGCTGCAACACTGAACTTGCTTTTCTTTGGGGAACTGCTGAAAAAAACACCAGCTGGTTGGTGGAAATAATAGTCTGCAAATCTTGTGGTATTTTGGCATCTTAATTCATGTCTGCTTGGTGGTGTATGTAGGAGAGCTGTTGCATTAAATTGGCTCCTTCTCATGGAAATGGAGTAGAAGTGGAGTGTGTGAGACTATTGGATGACTTATTTGGAATCATAGAATCATTTAGGTTGGGAGAGATCCTTAAAATGATCGAGTTCAGCTGTGAAAGTATTACACTCGCATTATTTTAATCCTTTTCTTGGAAAGCTGAAATAAAGCCGTTCTGAGTCAGATCAGTGGAATTTTAAGTATGCATTTTTATGATACAGACAAAGATAATGCCCCTTAAACACAGCATGGGTAAGCAGCAGCATGTTTATAAAGTCTTATTTCCTTTTGAATTTGCATACTGCCATCTGTGTGGTTTATAAAGTGTCTTAGTTTAGAAATAAATTGATGAATAAACAGAAAGTTACTGAAAACTAGGAGAACAGGTAGTAAAGTGTCTAAGGTAGCATTAAAGAATCTAGGGTTAGAAAAAAAATGACTTAAAAGTAAGGAGGTCTTAGAAGACAGGATGTCTTTCATGTGGAGAATGACAAATTGATGTAAAAAATACAACAAAGTAGCTGTTTCAGTCAATTGAAACTGCAGAAATCCTTCTTTGTGTGTTTAGCAAGGATTTGCTGCAGGAGCTGGGCATGATATGTAAAGGAATTTTACAGTGGGCTCTGCATTAGTAGTGCCCTTGGCAATGTTAGTGTGACTCCTTGCTGTACAGAAATTGATAACGCTGATTTTTTTTTTAAATCATTTGTAACTTGACTGAATGTGTTCATCCTGACATGAGTCTAACTCTACTATTGCTCTTGGGCTTAGTTCTTTGCCGGGAATATAGATAACTTGTGATTGACTTTGGAATGTCTGTCCAAATTTTGCTTTGTCAAGTATTTCTAGTAATGTAATTTTTTTTAAAAACTTGGCAGTTTGTTATGTTTCATCTGCTGTTCCTGAAAAATGACAAGTATAACCACAGCAAATGTTCAAGTAGGGGGATTGATGTTCTTGATTAATAATTTTAAGGCCAAGAAAAAAAAATAGTATTTCTTCTAACTTCCTGTTACATAGGTGAAGTATTTTTACTACTAATCCTTGTAAAAATAATTCATTTATATATATAAATATATCAAGTATATGATATGTATTATAAGAAAACACAAATAATAAAATATAAAAATGTTGTATCTATTATATATAATATATAATTAAAGTTATAAAGTGAAGTATTAAATAATTATGAAATACTTAAACTTTCAACCTGATACCTGAACTGGTCCTTTATTTGATATGCAGTATGATACAGGCTTTATTTGCATGTGTTTGTCTAAGTGAAAGGATTTTTCTGTGAACTGGAGATGAACCATGCTTGTATTTAAAGGACTTGGAGTCATTATGCTTGTGTTTCAGTTATGTTTCAGAGTGCAAACCAGGTACTGAATAAGTTACAGAACTGCAGGGAGGACTTCTGACGAAAGTACTTGATACTTTCAGTATTGATTAATACTGAAATGTAATCTTTTTTTCCATGTTTATCTCTTAATAAGCACCACACTTTTTGAATATTCAGATTTTCCAACTTGAAGAAACTAGTAACATTGAGTGTAATTTAAGAAGTTAATTGCAGTAAATGTTCTGCACAACTACAGCTATTAAATGTTTCATGAAACAGAAGTGATGGATCAGTACTGTAGCATTGTCGTGTCTAAAGGAACATGCACTTGATTCTCATACCTGAAGAGAATGTTACGCTTAAAAGCTTGACTAATCTCATTCAAAGATTTTTTGAGTGAGATCCCAAATGAGCTTTATGTCTCTGAAACTTGGAGAAAGGTGCTGTGTCTCCAGAATGAGTATACCTGTAAATCAGGTTAAATTCTTAAATGTGATGCTACTTTAAAATGTAAGGCAACCAGTTAATCAGGCGTGTTTTGCTGCAGAATAAACTACAGAGACGAAATATAGAATTTCGATAAAGTTTCTTTCATGCAAGTTGTCATTGTGAATTTCAAGATGAAAAACCCCAACAGAAGATGACTTTGAGGAACCTGCTCTGATTGACGCTGCTCTGAAGCATGGGTGAAACCAGACAGTCTTCATCAGTTCCTGCCAACTTTTCTTTCCCTGATTCTATGAAATGCAGATTCTGATAGTTCTCAAAATGAACAGATTAAGCTATCAATCACGATTTTCAACTCTGCATATTACAGAGTAGACCCTTAAATGTCTTCTCTGTTCATGTTTTTTGGTAGGTTGTGGGTTTTTTTTTGTTTGGTTTTTTTTTTTTTGGTTGGCAGAGGCATTTTGGTATGTCCCAGCTACAGGGACAGAGGGATAGTATGCAACTGTTGTTTCAGTAGAGAAGTGTTATAGTGCAACTCCGGTGACAGCAGTGCAAGTGAGTGTTACATGTGCATGCGCACACACAAATAAATTAAAGGATATAACTCTTAAAATTGACTGTTTTGTGTTGTCCTACAAGTGTTTTTGTAAAGAATAAGAAAATATACTTGTGGTTTCTGTCCAATGTTGCCTTCTTGCAGATATAGATGGTTCAAGATGAAGTAATATCATCTTCATTTTTATTCTGATATTTGGGTTTCTTTGGTAGTTTGTTCTTTCTCAATAAGACTTGAATACTGTATTCATGAGGTTGAACAAGGCCAAGTTCAAGGTCCTACACCTGGGTTGGGGCAATCTGCCATTTCAATACAGGATGAGGGACAATGTAATTGAGAGTAGCCCTGTGGAGAATGACTTGGTGGTGCTGGTTCATGAGAAGCTCAACATGAGCAAGCAATGTGCACTTCTGTTGGCCTGGTCTGGTAGGAGGTGTCCCTGTGCATGGCAAGGGGGTTGGAAATGGATGATCTTTAAGGTTGCCTCCAACCCAAACCGTTCTGGGATTCTATAATTTCTTCATTGTCTTGTTTCTATTTCTTCTGGCCACTGTGTTTCATTGTGTCTAGTAGAATCTTTCCTATAGCTGCAAAATATGTACTGTATATGCTGTGTAATACTACAAGTCAAGTTGTGGCAAGCACAGTTTTTCTTGTATGTCTTTTGTTATATGTATAACATCAATTTATACATCCAGAACAATAGTATGGAACTTAACCTATTTTGATTAACTGCAAATTATAAATGCCTAGAAATATGTGTTCAGTGGTAGTAACGCACCTGTTTAAATATTTGCTGAGTTTTCAGTACAAATATGGTGTTTACTTCTGAGCAACGATTATAAAATAGTTGATAACTCATACTTACAAAGTAGCATTTGCTTTTTATGCTTAAAATGACTTTCCTTTATATGATGACAGTTTCTTATGATTTAATGAGCGTTAATTTGTTCTGCATAATTTTCATATTTTAGGTTTTATACGAAAATATTTTCTAGTTAGATATAGTGCTTATAAACTAAAATGCAGCTTATTTAAAGAAAATACAACATAACATGATTGTGTAGAGGGACATAGAAAAATATTTTCTTGAGTTCCTGTTAGTCATGGTGCTAATATATAAATAGAAACAAAAGCTTCTTTGTGTAAGTGTAATGAAGACGTGTGGATTTCAGTATGCAATTCTTAATCAGGACTTAAGAGGTTTCAGTATAAGAGGTTTCAGTATACTTCTGGTGAATAACTGGCTTAATACCTTATAAGCAGGTAGATAAGAAAGTAATTGCTTAAATTGCATTCACATATGTATTAAGCCATCAGATTTTAGTAAATGTAGTAGCTTTCATTGACAATTTTAGACACAGTCTCTACTTTGTAGTGAAAACCAAACCAAAACATGCCATTATAAAATTGATAGGAGATATTTTTCCGGAAGATGTTACTTATTTGTAGTTTAAGTACTGCAGTGCTTTGAAGATGTGTTTCTTGCTGTTGTCAATAGCAGAGAGAGCATTTCCTCGGTATCTGATTTTTTTGAGTGAATTTGGAGAACTCGGTGAAAAGTCCAAATTTAAGATATCTCTGAATATTCCAAGAGTAGTCCTAACATTTCAATGTAAGCAGGAAAGCTGAGATGAAGCTAAAAATATGGGTGGTGGAAGAACAGGAACTGAAAAACACTTTTCCCCTATACATTCTTCTCCAGAATCTGGAGCTGAACACTCCAGCTCCAAGATGATAAATTCCTTGATATCAGGCAAAGCTTTTCATATACTGTATCTGTATGCAGTTTCTTCTTCCATCTTTATTGTGAGCCAAAGGAGATAAGGTTTGATCTCTCTTATTCTCTCTGTTATCTGAAAGCTTAAAGATGACTCAATAAAAGGAAATTTGGGGTAAAAAGCCAAAGGAATGTTAGCAATGAGGGAGCTGAACAGGGTATCATGGGTAAGTTCAAATGTGTTGCTCTCCACTTTCAGAGGAAGCACAGAAATGGAATCTGGAGGGTGTGGAGAACTGAAGTTTGCAAATGAATGCAGCCATCGATCCTGACACGGCTGCGAGCAGTGCTGTCAAGCCAGAAAGGGCAAGGTGAACAGGAACATGCAAATCACATTAGGATTCTGCCTGCCACCTGTATTTTACTTGATAGAATGAGTAATCCCTGTGAAAATCAATTAAGAGAGACAGATTTGAAGATAAGCACTGTAAGTTAGAGTTTCATATTAATGCCCATGAATGCATTTCATATAATATTGAAAGGTTTTCATAAGCCTCTGGAAAGTTTCAATATGAATCACTGCTGGGGCTGTCATTTCATTCTATATCAGACCCCATCACTAAACATAGTATTAGGTCAGCATATTGATTCAGTTTTCCCTTTGAATGCCTTAACTGCTGTTTTTCAGAGTTATTGTTGAAGTAATTTTTGAATGCTTTTGTTTCCTTTTGATGTTCCATGTTTATTTCTACATGAAGTTTTGTGTAGGAAGATCAAATTAATATTTTTGCTCTTAAATTTTAAAACCAGTTTTATTTTAAAACTCGTCCTTGTAACTGATTGCTTTATGAAGTTTAAGTCTTATAATGCGTGTTATTAACATTTATGGCTTATACTTTACAAGTACTGAGTTACAAATGTTCTACATCATCTGAATTTCGGTTGTTTCTAATGGTTGAAGTGCCTGTGAATATTTCCATGATTACCAGTTTTTTTGAGCCCAGTTCGAGCAGGCAGTTTCCAAACAGATGGCGTAGGTAGTACAGCTGAATAGTGACCTGCTGAGCATCCGATTTAACAACTCTAATATAGTTTAAAATTTGCAGCTTTTTTAACCTAACGTAAATGGGAGACATGAACAATTTTTTGGTTAATAGTCATTGAATTACATTGATGAATTACGTTGATGTAATAAAGTAATCATGCTTTCATAAAAACTCAGTAGTCCAGTTGAAAACCAGGGGCCCAGAATAGGCTTTCCTGAGCTTTTGCAGTTCATGGTATTGGGTGTTTTAGACCACTGCCACGCTTGATGACCATAGTTACTATAAATTTGAACTAAGAGGTTTGTTACCTCTGGAATCTGTTTTCATAATATCAAAGTATTTAAGAAGAGAGATGCTGTGGCACAGTTCTAGTCTAAAGGTGAATGACATAACAAACTCAATTACTTGGGAACTGGGGCAATGTATGATGACTGAGGCAGCAGCAAATCCAAGGAATGGAATTACATTGAAAAAGCTCTAGCCTAGGGAATAGAGAAGGAGACAACTAAAAACACATAACGAGTGTCTACTGTGCATTTTAGAATCCAGTTCTGGTTGGATCCTAAACATAAACATGACATAGGCAGGCTTCGTTGTGACTAATCTCTGTGAGGCTAAAATCATTTTATTGTCAGGAACAGCAGTACATGATTTGCTGTGATCTGGGGCAGTGGTTAATCTAGTTTCTATGAGTTTTGTGAGAAGAAGGTTGCAAGAAGCCCTGAAATAAATGTATTTAAAGTCTAATCTTTGTTTCTAAAAGATAAGATATTAGCTCTCATTTGGCAGTTATGCATATAAATTGGAAAATGGAGATTTGTCCCATATTGATGGTTGTGATCCATCACCCAAGTGTGTATTCGTTGGTGTCCAATGAGTCCTTTGATGTAATGACAGCTATAAGGAGAGTGACAACAGGTTTTAAAAAGCCTACACAGATTGAGACATGAAATGGATCAGGACATGAACTTCTAATTCAAAATATGCCAAGTTTCCAGGGTATCAGATTTCAAATCACCAACAATGAATTAAAAAATCTTCCTTATCTAGAGATTCTAATGCTGAAAAAAGTCTGAAGTTAATTCACAGAGCTAAATACTTCTGTCCTCCACATAAATAAGCTACAGTCCCATTACAGAGTATTATCAAAAGCGGATGAAAAGTAGAATCCACAATATTACTTGTTGGCATTCATAAAAAATTAACCTGGAACATTGCCAAGATTACTGTTTTTGCTGAACTACGAACCTGAGGAAAATCTTCAGCTTGCTCGTTTATTTGCTGTGGAAAGGAAATCTTGTTCTGATAAATCTTTGAGAGCTAAAAGGGTTTCTCTTTTGCATGTGTCTCAAAAAAGTCAGTAATGTAAAACTAAACCTCATGAATTGAACAGATTAGTTTTGTTCTGGTGCATTCAAAAGATTTGACTTCAAGGTAGTTAACATACAATGAGCATGACATCTTAAACTAGGTTAGGTTGCTCAAAGCCCCATCCAACCTCATCCTTGAATGTTTCCAGGGATGGGCCTTCTACCATGTCTCTGGGCAACCTGTGCCAGTATTTCACCACCCTCATTGTAAAAAAAATTCTTCCTTATATCTACTCTGAATCTACCTTGTTTTAGTTCAAACCCATTACCCCTTGTCCTATACCTACAGGCATAATTGTTGTGCTTCTGTTATTTCATAGGTCATTTTATTATTAGCTAAATAGGAACAGTCAGTATCTGTCATTCAAAAACATCACACATGAAAGTACTTCATTAGAAAAAAAACAAACCTTGGGCAATGATCTTGAAAATCTTACATGTGGCTGGAAATTAGGCTTGCTAATGCTGACATACTTTGACAACTCAAATTGGCAGGATATTCATAGGCTCAGCTTTAGCATTCAATCCTTGCTGTAGAACAGCTGGCTTGAGAATATTCTAAGGCCTAACATGCAGAAAATAGAGCTGTATTTTTTTTGTAATTTGTAAATTACAGAGGATAACAAACTTGTTTTGTAAATTGTGATCTTAATTTATGTGCTATGTGTATTTTTTAACCTCAAACTTGGAAATCTGTTATGCCAAATGTCCAGTGTAGTAGAATGGGAAATATGAACTTACTTATTTTTGCCTGGTTTTGCATAAGAAATGTTTATAACATACTTGCAGAGTGTTTGTATAAGAAAAGGATGAAAAATGGATTGGTTCATCCTTGAAAATGAAGACTAAGGCAGATCTCATTGCTATTTTCAATTGTATTTTGTGGTAGTATAGAGAAGATGGAGCTAGACTGTTCTCGCTGATGTACAGGGAGAAGATTAGAGATAAAGGACATATTACAACATCGGAAATCCTAACTAAGTAAAAGGAAAAAAAAATGAGAGTGTACAAACACTGGAATGGGTTGCACAGACCAGGAGTTGACTGGACATGACTTCTAATTAAACTTCCCTTAAGCAGAGGTTAGATTAGATGATCTGTAGTGGTTGCTTCCAACATAGATTATTTTATGCCAAGGTAAATTAGTATCTAAGAAGAGATTTTGTTATACTTATGAAGTATAACCTACTAGGAAACTATTAAAACTTGGTTCACTCTACATTTTGTGAAAAAAATTCTGTGTAATTTGTGAATGTAAATTGGAAGCTTTAAGTATTAGATATTGTACTGTTTTGTTGAGGAAACTTACGAGATGTTCTGTTTTCATAATTCAGAACATTCATTACAATTATCCACTAATTCCTGGTTTGTTTGACCAGCAAAGTATAGGGAAATACTTGAGGGAGAATGATACAATAAACAACCCATTTCTTTCTAGATAGAACACAAATGATACATAATTATGGACAATAAATTGCAGAACATTTATTTAGAAAAAGGTTGTGTATTTGTGTATATTACACACACTTATGTAGATACATGCACTGGTTTCCAAATTCATAAATTGTTATTAAATATCACTACCAAAGTAACGAACTTGTTTTTAGTCTCGTTGAAAAGAACATAGAGATCAGGATAGACAAATTGTTATATCTTAACAAAGGTACATTTCTGTTCAAACAATTTGGCAGTAGTAACTATTAATATTTAAAATTTTTGCCAAACGCATGTACTTTTATTAAAGCACCTTTTTATCTTTTAGATTGCAAACAAAAATGCATTGAAAGAATTTTTTTCTGCTGCTTTATTTCTGGTTTAATTGTTGTTCAGGGCATTTTGGCACAAGTTTCCTTGTCTGTTATGACTTATCTGTCTTCCGTTATGTGTATGCATAGTGGTTTTGGTATGGCAATTTTCCTGTCTCATGGGAGTGAAGATATCTGTTTGTGTGTGTTGATCATCATAGGAAAAAGTAGACTCCTTCCACCACTTTTTTATATCAGTACATTTTTGTTAGGACTTCTCCAGCAGGGCAGCTTACAAACATGCTTTTCCTCTGAGCCTCTTAACTATTTTATCTCTGCTACTACTGAGCGAGCTCATTTTTATTTATTTAATTTTTTAAAATATAATTTCATAGTGATATGGGAGGAAGGAAAACAGAATTTCAGGTCCAGGGTTTTTTGGAGGGGGGGTCAGAAGATTGCCATCTGCTTTTGTATCTAACAGCATTGTTTAAGCATTTCTCCTAAAACGTGAGAGAGATGCTATGGTAGAGGATTTGTGAGAATATATTGTGTTCACAGGCACCATGATTTTCTTGCAGTACTTTAAGGTCTGTAGAGAAAACAAGAGCCTTAACACAAGGGCTTGGAGTAAGGCTTCAGCTTCCAGCTGACCTCATAGTCCAAAGCAGACAGGTTCTCTGAAACATTTCATGGAGAAGATTGTTGTTCCAATGCAGTAGGTCATTGCTGTTGGCCTGGAAAACTTTTTTGTTTCTATCATCATAGTGAACTACAACTAATCCTCCAAAATGATGAGTAGCTGAAAATTGGAACGCAATCTGTCTTTGAAGTATTGCTGAGAAGAAGTGAACTCAAATGTTAATGTACTACAGTGACCTTTCAGGCTATTGTTTTTCTTTGCAGAAGAAGGAAAGTGGCACATATATAGGGCATTAGAGATAATAAATGACTTCAGCTATGATTGCAATTTGTATACAAAGTACATTATTATGGAACATTACCAGTAGATTGAAGAAGTGAGTTGCAATCTAGTCTTAAACATCGACTGTAGTTCTTAGCATTGAATTCAGTGCAGGGATTTGGTACATTGTTTTGTTTTCGTTTTGTAAGTAACACATTGACAGCCGTGACATTCTACTACTGCTTGTTTGTCACCATAACTAGGACAAGCTGACATTTAGTGCTTATAGGTAGATGCACAGTAAAGGCACTAAGGTTTTGATCCCAAGACTTTTAACAAGTTTTTATTGAAGAACTTCAGTGACAAAAAAAGGAAATGGTGTGTGCTGTGTTTTAGAGGTTAGTTTTGTGGTAGATCAAGACTTTCTGAAATGCCATTAGCATTGCATCTGCTGCATTGCACCATCATTCCCTACAAGGATAGCTACTAAAGTGCTACTACTAAAATGCTTCTGTTTTTATTTGTTATATTCTTTCAGTCTACTTGGTAGCTGCAGAACCTATGCTCTTTACAGGATAAATAAAAATCAAATATTAATATCAGCATTTCAAGGAAGAGTCAAGCAAGGAGGTCACACAAATTGAGAAAGTCTGATTTTCTTTGCAATTACATAATGTACCTCTTAGAATCGAAGTAGAATTAAACTATTATAATGAGTTATGCATGATGTTTTCTTTGCAATCTCTAGTTTCCCTGTTAGGAAATGGGAGGTCACGTTGTTTTCTGCTAGAACAGTCTCCTCTGTGCCAAGCTTTACTTGGGCAGGGAATCTGGATTTATACTGGCAGACATATGTGAAATCTTGCTGAATTTGGTATACTATCTTTAATAAAACTGGTTTAGAAAAATACTTTGTTTCCATAGTGACATCACTGTAAAAGAAACGAGTACAATTATCATAGAATCATAATGGTATGGGTTGGAAGGGACCTTAAAGATCATCTGGCTCCACCCCCCCTGCCATGGGCAGGGTCAGCTTCCACTAGATTAGGCTGTTAGGGCCAGGTTGGATGAGGCTTTTGAACACCTCCAGGGAGAGGGCATCTAAAACTTCTCTGGGTAAACTGTTCCAGTGCCTCACCACCCTCACTATAATGTCTTAATATCTAATCTAAATCTCCCCTCTTTCAGTTTAAAGCCATTCCCCCTCATCCTATTACTACACTCTCTGATAAAGAACCCCTCTCCAGTATTCCTGTAGGCCCCCTTTAAGTACTGGAAGGCTGCTAGAAAGCTAAGCCCAGCTCTCTCAGCCTGTCCTCATATAGGAGGTTCTGCAGCTCTCTGATCATTTTCGTGACCCTCTTCTGGACTCACTCCAGCACATCCATGTCCTTCCTGTACTGAGTTCTCCAGAACTGAATACAGTACTGTGCGGGGCAGGGGATGTGTAGTGGTGGTGTGTGTGATCTCAAGAGAGTAGATAGGGAGAATCCCCTCCCTTGACCTGCTGGCCGTGCTTCTTTTGATGCAGCCCAGGATATGGTTGGCCTTCTGGGCTGCAAGTGCCAAGTCCTTCTCTTCAGGGCTTCTCTTCAGGGCTGCTCTCAATCCATTCTTCACCCAGCCTTTTATTTGTGCTTCTGATTGCCCCAACCCTGGTGCAGGACCTTGCATTTAATCTTACTGAACTTCATGAGGTTCATGCAGGCCCCCTCATTGAGCCTATCCACGTCCCTATGGATGGCATCCCTTCCCTCTGATGTGTTGACCACGCCACACAGCTTGGTGCCATTGGTAAACTTGCTGAGGTTGTCATCAATTTTCCTGTTGATATCTATGACAAAGATGTTTAATGACACTGGTCCTAATACTGACACCTGAGGAACGCCACTTGTCATGGGTCTCCACTTAGACATTGGGCCGTTGACCACAACTCTTTGAGAGCCACCACGCAGCTAATTCCTCGTCGACTAAGTGGTTCATCTGTCAAATCCACATCTCTGCAATTTAGAGACAAGAATGTCGTGCAGGATATTGTTGAATGCTTTGCACAGTTCAGGTAGATGACATTGGTTACTCTTCCCTTATCCACCAGTGCTATAGCCCCATTGTATAAAGCTGCCAGATTTGTCAGGCATGATTTGCCCTTAGTGAACCAATGTTGGCTGTCACCAGTCACCTGTTTTCCATGTGCCGCAGTAGAATTTCCAGGAGGATCCGTTCTGTGGTCTTGCCAGGCACAAAGGTGAGACTGACAGACCTGTAGTACCCTGGGTCTTCCTTTTGCCCTTTTTTTATAAACTGGGATTATGTCTTTTTTCCAGTCAGTGGGAAGCTTGCCAGTGTGCCACAGCTTCTCAAATATGATGGACAGTGGCTTAGCAGCTTCAATCTGCTAGTTCCCTTAGGAACTCTAGATGCATCTCATCAGGTTGCATGGAGTTGAACACGTTAAGATTCCTTAGATGGTTTTGCACCTATCTTTTCCTATAGTGAGTGAGTTCTTTGATCTCCCGGTCCCTGCCTTTGCCTTCTGTGACTTGGGTAGTGTGGTTCAAGTCCTTGCTGGTGAAGACAGAGGCAAAAAACGTCATTGAGTACCTCAACCTTCTCCATACCCAGGGTAAGTAGGTCTCCGGTTTCCTTCTGGGAACAGCCTTCCTTTTATCACCAACGTACCTACAGGAGTTTTTCTTGTTGCCCTTGACGTCCTTAGCCAGATTTAGTTGTATCAGAGCTTTAGCTTTCTTAACCTGATCCCTGCCTGCTTGGACAATTTCTCTGTATTCCTTGCAGACTGCTTGTCCTTCCTTCCACCCTGTGTAGACTTCCTTTTCGTGTTTAAATTGATCCAGGAATTCCTTGTTCATCAGTGCTTCACATTCACCACCAGTCCTTCATTTTTGGTAAGAACAAGGTCTGGCATAGCACTTCTTATACCTCTTGTGTCACTGGGAGAAGGAAGTTATCATTCAACGCATTCCAGGAACCTCCTGGATTGCTTTTGCCCTGCTCTGTTGGCCTTCCAAGAGATATCAGGGTGGTTGAAGTCCCCTATGAGGACCAGGGCTTGTGAACATGAGGCTGCCTTTTAGTTAGTGATAAAAGTATAATTTAATGCCAATCTTCTTTGTATAAAACAGATTGTGCTACTTTATATTTCCTAATGAAGTAAATTCTGAATACAGATGATTTGTGTTAAATAAAAGGCAGTGGTAAATACCTACCCTATTTTTTCTATTAAAAGATGAGTGATTCTTTTTTGCTTTACAGTTTGTGATAGAATGAAGCCGGATACTTGCTGGATGCGCGAAAGCACCATTTCAGTGAATTGTTATGATTTGTTCTACTTTCAAAGTCTCTTTTCCTGCATAATTAAGTGTGACAATTCATATTCTTTTTTTTTTTAATAGTGATTAAACTAATGGTGAAGCATAGTACCAAAGTGAGGAAAATCTTTGGAAAAGCTTTTATTAGCTTATGTGGATTTTGGGTCAGGACTATGGGGAAATGTTCCTGAAAGCTAGGCTTAGAAAACTGTCATAGTAAAATGAAAAATGGGATGGGCTGATCTTGGACAGAAATTTTCAGCAGAGTGCTGTGGAGGTTCTTATGGGAATAGAATAGAGGTGAGCACATAGACTGGGGGTTATAGATACTATAAAAGTACATTCAATTTTATTTTATATCCTTTTAGCTCAGTTCAAGCTTGTAGCAGAGATAAGCTTCAGTAAAGTACTACAGAAAATTTCTGAACAGAAAAGACAGCACTGTTTAGTGAGGAAGAGTAGACCGTTGTGGGTTTTTTCATTCTTAATATAGAACACTGCATCAGGGCTTAATTCAGAAACTGAAAGAGTGTAAGAAAGAGTAGGGAGATGCTGAAGTGCACAAATTGCCTTCTGTTTGGAAAGATCCCAAAATACATTGCACTGTATGCTGTCCAAACGATTAACATTTGGTAACACTGAAATTAATCTCATTCTGGGGCAGGTTATAGCAGATTTGAGTGCTCAGCAATATAATTCTATTTTAAAGCAAATTGAAGGCTCTCACTGTTTTTGAAGCATAGGGAAATCTAAGGAATGTTATTGCCTAATTGGACACTAAAAAGGCTAATCTTCCTCTATTTTTTTTTTCTTTTTGTGGGAAGAGTTATGTCAGTTGTAATTACAGCTGCTAAGAATTTAACCAAAGTAAAATAGCCAAGTCTTAATACTAAAGACCCATAGAAAAAAATGTTTCTAGCAGCACAGTCCTTTCTAATACACTGCTCCTCTGAGTTCAGTGCTGGCTTTTTGTGTCACATAGTGAAGCATCAGCAAGGTCCCCTGGAGCAACTAGGATCATTTTTTGTCAGTCATCCTGGCAAGGTCCAAATCTGCTTGGTTTGAGATTAAAGTTAATAATAACCTGGCATAGGACCTGAGGGACTGAGATAACAGGATGCTCTTGTGAATGGGAAAGGAAAATGATACTATGGGTGTGATAAGGTTGTAACAGTAGGATAATATAATTTCTTCAACTGTTGAATAACCATTTGTATTAGTACTAGTGTTCTATTGTAATAATTCTAAGGTGTTAGCAGAAAGAAGCAAGCTTTGTGATTAACTTAGCTTTTAATTTTCATATGGAATAAGCTTATCGTTTAGTAGAATCGGGGAACAGGAGTTATGCATTTGAAAATTTACCATGTCTCACTGAAGTCAGTGAAAATATTACTGTTGATATCCTTAAGGTATGGAGAAACCCTAAAGACTCTAGGATTAGACCAGTATTCTTTGCAGATTTGCTCTATAGAATGATTTTAGCATAGTAATACCTATGGGACTTCTTATTGATAAGACCAGAGAGCTCACTGGATTCTCCTGCTTGCTAGCCCCCATCTTGTATCTCTACTTCCCTTATGCACCTCTTCATTTGAATAGAAGAAGATAAGTCACAGGTTTCTCTTCAACTCTACCGAAATTAGCATTATTTCTGTTATGGATGTGTGTGTAGTTTTTTTACTCCTGTGTAAGATCTATGGAATTAATTATAGGTGTTAAATCCTTTTGGGGGGCAAGAATTTGCAGTAAGTGAGACTATTTAGGCAATAATAGTTACGGAAGTGTTAAAAGTTCCAATTAGAAACCATTGAATTTTACTGGAAGCAAAACTGTAGATTATAGTGCTACACTAAACTGACTGAAAACTGTGCCAAAAAAAACCCCACCAAGTTCCCTGGCATCTGGTTTTAGATAAACAGCATTAGGTTCAGCCCTTCTGTAAAAAAAATGAACAGGAAGGCATAGAATCTGGAAAAGAAATATAAGGAAAGATGATGAAAAGAGAGGATAAGGTTTATTATGAACGCTTAAAGAACCTTTTTAGAATGAGCTGCTTCTTGCTCCTTGCTTTATTGTTTTAAAAAGGATACATTGTGAAGTACCTCATATGGCACCACTGGCCAAAATTGGTTTGAGTTTTCCATGTAAAGCAGGAACTTCATGTTATACTGCATATGAAAGTGTCATTATATCTGAATAATGCAGTTAGTAATGATTTACAAGAATTGGGTCAAGTAGTTCAAGTTAAAGTAAAAATGTGTGTAAGAATACTTCCTTTAAGAAATTCAACACTTGGTGACATACTGGTCCCTTATCCCAGATAAGTCTAATAAAAGAATAATGTGAATATTTCAAACTTTCTTTTGTACTTAACATTCACTGGATTCCTTTACTGAGCTGCCTTTTAACACTTCTTAAATTTTTTCTTTAAGCTTTATCAGTAAGAGTTACTCTTATAGGGCCTGACAGTAGTCTCTTACAGAGACCTGCATGTTGATTTGCTCTTTTTCTGAATAGCTGCTGTTATTTGTGATGAGAGTGGAGCCAGTGTTTGCTCTTAACAAAAAATGAGTGAGTAATGGCTCTGTTTTCTTTAGAAACAATGGAAGATAGCAAAGATAGCCATTTTGGAGGAGAATAACTCTTTGCCCTGAAAGGGGCGATTCTTATGCAGCAGTTTTGGCTGAGAACATAAGGGTTCCAAAATGTTTTTTTTTTGTGCATAGCATCATCTTTACCCGATAGAGAGACTACGGATGATGTTAAGGATAGGTTCTAGTTATACATATAGGAGAAAGAGATTCCTGAGCAAACTATGAAAAGAAAATGAAGGTAAGGTGTGTGTGAATAAGCAGAAAATGGAGATGCAGAAAGGATATCTAGCACATTTACATGGCTAAGAGAAGAGCAGAAGTATCATAGGCAATATTTACTTCATCTGGGAACTTCTTGTTTTCTTTTTAGTGACATTTATCATATATATAGGAATTTTCCAAACATGGTTAGGATATCCAAACAACCTTAGCTCTCCACAACACTGGCATGATGGGTGGAGTTACGTAAGAAAACACCTGCCATTTCTTTAAATTGATTTACTTTTATTTGGGGTATCAAGGTTTCATAAACCTTTGATCACTTCAGTGTTAGTAGGATTCAACCTAAACTTCTTGTCATGTTTTTTAGACCAGGTATCTATACTATAACACATTTTATTTGAAATGGTTGTAACTTTCTTGTGTTGACTCCATTTTAGCATAGCTTTCTTCAAGAGAAAAAGTAATTAGAATGTACAGGTATGTCAATGTGTTTTTATTTAATATTTGCAAGAAGGCTAAAGAAAAATGTCGCAAGATGTTTCTTAAGGGATGGGTAAAAAATACTTAAGGTTATGTTAAAACTAGTATTTGAGGAATGGGAACATCAGAAAGCTTTTTGAGATGGAAAACTGCTGGTTTGTCTCAAAGGTATCATAGTGCTACATTAATCTCTGTTAATGAACACAGACTTTTTTTGAAAGAAAATGTTATTTCTGATTAGGCTAAGTTTAGAGTAGGTGAAGTGGTTAGTGATCTTATGAATTTCAAACTTGTTTTTCACTTCAAATATAGGTTAAATAAGCCCAAATCTTACTGATTCTTGTTTTCAAGAACTAGCATGTTCTTGAAAAGAAGATTGTAGTTGCGAAGTACATTCCTAGGGAGATTAACTAAATTCTAAATTTCTTGCTAAGCACAGGGCACACACAAAAATATTTGCAAGCCGAAGAAATAAACCGTGACTTGCTTTTATTTAAACAGACTGAGACACACCGGTGAAATTCCTCTTTCATCAGGCAGCTGATCTTTTTAAAATGTATACAATAGTAGAACCCAGTTCAAGTATGTATTACTTGCTGAAATATTTTTTCTTTCACTATGCACGCTAGTTCAATCCTGTGTAGTTTTACCAGGCCTAAGGTACAGACAGGACTCTGGTCATCCAACCTCGTGTTTACCCATGCTTCCACATTAAAATGATATGCATGGTGAACTGTGACAGTAACATTCACTCTCAGAGGACATCTTGTTTTCAAGGAAAATAGAAAAGTTTTTAATAATACAGGAATATGTCTGTATATGCACACATGTTTGGTGTAGGGTTTTGGAATCACACATGTACTATCTGAAAACTTTCATAGATGCTAAACAAGATAGGGAAGTCAGAGACCTCAGTTAGAGATGTGGAAAGAAAACTTCCAACTCTGGATAGGCCAATGGATTATTACCCACTATTGGTTTTCCATGTAGGCAGTACTGAAACCCCATCAAGGAACCTGAGGGCAATTAAAAGGGACTTCAGGGCTTTGGGACAAATGGTGAAGGGATTGGGGTCTCAGGTAGCATTCTTCTCTTCATTCCTATTACAAGGCATGATGAAGGGGAAAGTAAGAAGAGCCGGAAAATAAATACCTGGCTCTAAACCTGGAGTGAGGGGCAACACTTTGGGTTTTCTGACCATGGGATGGCCCACACAACATCAGGCTTGCTGACAAAGATGAGGTACATTTGTCTCCAAGGACAAATGAATGCTTAATTCAAAGTTATCAGGGGTCATCAATAGAGCTTTAAACTACGTATGAAGGTGGAGGGGGACAAAACCGGGGTTGATAGAAACAAGCCTGGGGATGGCATTCCATTGACTAGGGATGGTGTGCTTAGCTGGGGCCCTTTGATTTGCCACCTCAGAGCAAGAGTGGGATAGCACTCCAAGTGTCAGCAAATTACTGATGGGATAGAAGCTACAGTGAGTATTTACTTAGGAATTAAGACTCTTTCTCTCAGGAGCGTGTTGAGAAGTGTGTCTACACCAATGCACACAACACGGGCAACAAACAGAAGGAACTAGAAGTCTTTGTATGGCAAGGAAACTATGATATAATTGTCATTACGGAAACATGATGGGATGACTCGCATAACTGGAGCACTGCCATGGCTGGTTATAAACTCTTCAGGTGGGATAGGTAAAGGAGGAGAAGCGGTGGGGTAGCCCTCTATTTTAGGGGAATGTTTTGATCACCTTGAGTTCAATGATGGTGATGATAAGGTAGAGTGTCTACGGGTAGAAATTAGTGGGATGCCCAATAAGGCAGCTATTGTGGTGGGAGCCTGCTATAGACTGCCCAGCCAGGAAGAAGAGGCTGATGAGATGTTCTACAAGCAGCTGCGAGTAGTCTGACGATCGGTAACCCTTGTTCTTGTGGGAGACTTCAACTGGAAGTATAATACAGCAGAAAGGAAACAGTCTTGGAGGTTCCTGGAGTGTGTGGAAGACAACTTCCTGACACAACTGGTAAGTGCACCGACCAGGGAGGGTGCCCCACTGGACCTGTTGTTTGTGAACAGAGAAGGCCTTGTGGGAGATGTGATGCTTGGAAGACACCTGGGGCACAGCAATCACGAGATGACAAAATTCTCAATTCTTGGGGAAGTAAGGAGGGAGGTCAGGAGAATCGCCACCTTGGACACCCAAAGTGAAGGTTCTGGACTGTTCAGAAGGCTGGTTGATAAAGTTCCTTGGGAGGCAGTCCTAAAGGGCAAAGGAGCCCAAGCAGGCTGGATGCTCTTCAAGAGGGAAATTCTGGCGGCGTAAAAGCAGGCCGTCCTCCATGTGCTGAAAAATAAGCTGATGGGGAAGAAAACCAGCTTGGCTGAGCAGAGAGCTTTGGAAGAAGGGGCAGGCATCCCAGGAGGACTACAAGGATGAAGGCGGCAGGACAAGAGGAAATGACCTCACGTTATGCCTGTGGAGGTTTGGATTAGATATAAGGAAGAATTTCTTCACCAAAAGGGCTATCAGGCACTGGCACAGCTGCCCAGGGAGGTATATCAGTTACCATCCCTGGAGGTGTTTACAAGACAGGTAGATGAGGTGCTCAGGGATATATTTTATGTTTATATAGTTTATAGTTTATGACCATGTATGATTGGCCATTGGAATGCACTGCCCAGGGAGATGGTGGAGCCACAGACCCTGGACGTGTTTAAGGGGAGATTGGATGAGGCACTGAGTGCCATGGTTTAGATGACGGTGTTAGTGTTGGTCTTAGTGTTGGGTTATAGGTTGGACTCGATGATCTCAGAGGTCTTTTCCAACCTAATGATACTGTGATACTGTGATGCTGTGATTGGACTTGATGATCTCAAAGGTCTTTTCCAGCCAAATGTTTCTCTGATTCTGTCATTCTATATACACGTAGATTTGTTTCATATTATTTTAACAATAAGTATTTTTTTAATTTCGCTGTCTTTATTGTCTGGGGATCTACCCAATTTATAGTACTTTTTTTCCCATCTGGTAAAAGCTACATAAGCTTTACTATAATGATAAATATATATATAAAAATAACCATCCAGTGTTAATTTTCAGAAAGAATGTTGAATGAATATCTGTCACTGGCTTAATTACAGATTCTGAAGTGCAGCTTATGTCTTCACAGATTTTAACTTAAAGGTATTCATTAATTAGAAGTCCTCAACTTGTTTAAGAGTGGCATTTCTCACAAAAAAACCAAACAGATCATTCAAAAATAAGTTCTAATTCTTTCATTATGGCTGTGTTTTACTTCTTGAAATCTGTGCAGCGCTTTTCTTAAATGGAGACAATAGTCCTGATATGCTGCAAATATACTGTCTTTAGCTAGACCTGTGGTTTTCCTTTAATCCCATCTTCTGATGCCACACCTGTTCTTGTTTACTTTATAATGAGAATTATGTTGTAATGCCTCTCTCATAATCATTCATATTCCTTAATTTCTTCCATTTTGGACTTTTTTTACACTAGGGTGTTCTCTGTCTCCATGCCAATGAGGGGTGGACTGAGCCTTGGCAGAAGAGACTACCTGTTGGAGAAATGATCCAAAGTCCTGTCCACGCAGGTGGATTGATATAGTAGACCTCATGATTGCCTTAGTAATGAATTTTCTTCACACTGAAGAACAAAGAAATGGGACAACAGCTGAAGTATATTACGTGTTTCATAACTGCTTACAGATTTTTCTCCTTGGCATGCTAGAAATACAAAAACTTTTAACTTTCTTAAAGAAAGCTGATGAGTAGCACTTTTCTTTCCTCCTCTTATCCTTAGGTGTAGTTGAAAAAGTGATTTCTAGAAATTGAGTAAGGGCCAAGACCTTTGCAAATACCTTTCTTAAACACTAAGTAGACCCTTAAAAGCTAGACTGTTTCTGTCTATGTGCCCTCCATGTGTCCTTTGCATCTCTCAGGGCTTCTGTCCTGAACACAATGCAACAAATTTAATTATATTAAAAAAAAAAAAGGAGGGGGGGGGTGGGGGGGGAGGAAGGCAGACAAGTTACAATAGTGCAACATTTGAAGCAGAACATTTTTCTTCTTGACATTTTTATTAATCACATTTGGTCCAAGCAGGCTGCTGAGTCAGTCTACCATCCACCCTTTTTTTTTAACTGGCAGAGCTTCAGATACCATGATAATTCATACTTCCAGTGACTGTTCTTAGTCTTACTAGTGATTTGTGTCAAATTGTTTTGGTTTATTCTTCAAACAGTAAGGGCCCAGAATCAGTAATTATGAGATTAATGCTTATGGTAGATGTTTTCAGGACACTTTAAGAAAAAGAATGAGCTTTTATCACTCAGTATTAAATGAAGAAATGAAACTATGACTGATGGTTTCTAAATACGTGTATTCAAGTACAACAGCAATGTACATAAGCCATGGTTTTGGTGCTGTGGGAAGGTACTTCCTTCCTCCTACTAAAAGTTGTGTATCATTTGCTGTGTCCCACTGTGAAGATGGTTTTGCATAGAAGAGACTTAGAAACAGCAAGTTCTGCCTTGTCTGAATTTTATTTCTCTGGTTCTCCATGTCAGTCAACCTGCCCTACTTTTGTGGATTTCTCTTGTATCTAAGGTTTGGTTTGTTTATTCCCCAATCCTGGTTGTTGCTGACTTGCTAATAGTTTGAAAAAAAGAGTTTTTTTCTAATGAAGTGTCTCAGAGTAAAGATCATCTTTGCCTCCCTTGAAAGTGGCCACCTCGCTTTTTCTTCTGCAAGGCGAAAGTACAACAATAAAATTATCTTTTGACTTTTTTCCTTAATGTGTTCTGGAGTATGCTAAAAACTACTAAACTGTTTTTCCTTGATCAATGTGTTATTTCCCTTATATGTAATTTGAATCACTTTTTTTATGAAAAAATTAAATTTTCCGTATTTCAAAAATGGAAAACTGTTTTCAATATATTTCTTTTTTCTTGTTTCAGATAGTATCCTTAGTTTTGGATTTAGTGTATGAGGCGATCAGTAAATGTATCTATCTAACAATTTTAAACTATGAATTTTATAGCATGTAGTTTGCAGAAATCAATGAGAGAACATAGATATACATGGTCTTGCTCTTAAAACTATGGAGATGCCGATATTAAAACTGCTTAACTTTTTCTGTCATGCATACTCTGTAATCATTAATGGCATGGTCTTTAGTAAGTGTTTGTACGTGGTTTATTCGTATACCCCTCTACCATTCACTGTAAATAGTAGAACGAAACACTTCATTATTTTGTTCTATCCCATCTTGTTAGGTTTGTGACTCTAGTCTTCCTCATTGAAACTGTTCTGAAGATAATGATAATTTTGTCTTAGGTTTTTAAAATTGTCTCCAGAAAAAATCCTTTAAAAATTATTTATTTTCAGAATAAGAAGAAAATAAAATGAGATGCCATTTTCCTCTTTAGTAGCAGGAGGGACAAGATAAGGATCATAAGTGTGTGCTCTTTAGAATTATAACCAGTCTATCTAGCATTTTTATAACATTTGACATACTCCAAGGATGGCCTTCATTAGCTCTTAAGTACTGGAGTGTTGAATTTAGCACTTGATCTAATTGGATCTTGGGTTTGATTTTAATTATTTTAATTAATCATGGGTTTGCTATAAAATTTCCTTTTAAAAAAAAAAAAACAGGTTAAAGAAAAGCCTAGGAATCTGTATTTAATTGAGTATTGACACATTATTCATTTTAGTGGACTTGTAGCTCTTAGTCATTTGAAAGCCTGGGCTTGATTAAAAAAAATATTTCGATGTCATGATATTGTTTGACATTTATAAAATGTTTTTGTTTCAGTATGGAATTTTAGCTAGAAATCTGAAATTTTCTTTGACAAGAATTGTATTCAACAGCTTTTTTTGGGTCAATATTTTTTATAACCAAAAAAAGAATTTCATGTGGCTCTTAGTGGTTTGGAGAGAAGACAGAAAGCAAACTCTGCATAAGTAATAGAAGCCTCATGGTTATTTGGGATGCCAGGTGTGCATCGTGTTCTGTACAAGGACTTTCAATAGTATAAAGCTACCTTGAAAAAATGAGGGGAAGTTGTCAATCAAGTTACGCAAGGCAATTCTTGAATCACCATCCCTGGAGGTGTTGAAAAAATGGGTAGATGAGTTTTTGAGGTACGTGGTTTAGTGGATGGTGGGTGCGGTTGGACTTGATGATCTCAAAAGTCTTTTCCAACCAGAAGATACTATGATTCTTTGTGTAAAAAGAACGTCTAACAGTCAAAATCTGTTGAAGAGTATGTTTTCAGAAAATGTTTTGACAAATATCAATTTTCTAACAAAAAACTAAACAGGAAAATATTCTGTGGCAATTCTCATCCTGCTTTATATGCTGACTACTGCAATTTAGGCT
This sequence comes from Tapera naevia, assembly GCA_033556795.1. NCBI lineage: Eukaryota > Metazoa > Chordata > Aves > Cuculiformes > Neomorphidae > Tapera > Tapera naevia. The sequence continues at coordinate 4,687,136 of JAUMJJ010000172.1, read as the reverse complement.
ATAGAGATTACTATTCTTTGTGGAACACATGGGTTAAACATGCTTTTCTTCAGTATGTATTAAGATTGAGACCCAGAAATTCAGGATTTCTTTGAAGAGTAATAAAGAACATGTTTATGTTTATGGGATTTTTTTGCAATCCTGTTTCCTCCACAACTTATTTCTTTACATTTGTTCGAACCTCTTCCTGTACCAGTCCTATCTCTACTATTCTTGATTTCTTATCCTTCCTTTACTTACCTAGGGTTAGTATCAGTGTTATCCAGTCACTTTGAGATGCCTATCTGAATTGTTTATTTCTTTCAGCTAATTTCCACTTTCTTCTTACATTCCCCCCTCCCAGTTCATTGCTCAAAAATCAGTTGCTGCTGGTTGAATGCTTCCTTCTTATTTTCCCAGCTCCTGCCTCTTGACTTTATCTTCTCACCTGCCTAAGTATCGGTCCCATTCTACCCATTGACTTCTAATGTCTGTGTTCCCAAATCTTAGTTTTCAGAAACTATTTTGTGACTCTGCTGTTTACTTAACATATTCCAAAATCCTCTTTTTGTTTACTGTGTTCCCAGCTTCTCACCTGAGCTACTTATTCCTTTTGTCCTCAGTTACTGTGTTTTTTTCTCAGATCCCAGTATTAGAAACTATCATATACACATATGCCATTTTGATATCCAAGCATGAAAAACAGATGAAAAAGGAAAATACATTGCAAAAGGACAGTAGAAAATTATTGTTCCTTTTCTTCAAATATTTGGATTTAAGATTATTGACAAAATATAACTAGTCATCGATCCAGATAAATCTAGCTCCCGAGTGACCTATAATCTAGCTTCACACTCTAGATTGGGGCTGGATTAATCAGGTTAGCTGTGGATTTTTTCTAGTCAAATTTGAAAACCCCCCAAGATCAAATCATATAATGGTTTGGGTTGGAAGGGACCTTTAAAATTCATTTAGTCCAACCCCCATACAGTGAGCAGGGACAGCTTCAACTAGATCAGGTTGCTCAGAGTGCCACCTGGCTTGACCTTGAATGTTTCGGGGCATGGGGCTTCTATACCTGCCTGGACAATCTGTTCCAATGTTTCACCAACCCTCATCATAAAAAATTTCTTCCTTATATCTAGTCTGAATCTACCCTCTTTCAGTTGAAAACCATTACCCCTTGTCCTTTTGCAAGAGGCCTTACTAAAAAGTTTTTCCTCATCCTTCTTATAGCCCCATTTAAGTACTGAAAGGCCGCAATAATGTCTGATTGGGCCTTTTCTTGTCCAGACTGCACAATCCCAGGTCTTTCAGCTTTTCTTCACAGGAGAGGAGTTTCATCCATCTGATCATTTCTGTGGCCCTCTTCTGGACCTGCTCCAACAGGTCCATGTCTTTCTTGTGCTGAGGGATTCAGAGCTGGATGCAGTACTCCAGGTGGGGTCTCACGAGAGTGGAGTAGAGAGGCAGAATCATCTGCCTTGACCTGCTGGCCACACTACTTTTAAAGCAGTTGGCCTTCTGGACTGCAAGTGCACATTGTCAGCTCATGTCCAGATTTTCATCTATCAGTCTGCTCTCAATCCCTTCATCCCCGAGCCTGTATTGATACTGGGGGTTGCCCTGACCCAGGTGCAGGATGTTGCACTTGGCCTTGTTGAATTTCGTGAGGTTCGGACAGACTCACTTCTTGAGCTTGTCCAGGTCCCTCTGGATGGCATCCTATCCTTCAGGCATTTCAACTGCGCCGTTCAGATTCATGTTGTCTGCAAACTTGCTGAGTTTGCACTTGATCTTGCTATGTCATCGATGAAGATATTAAACAGTACTGGTCCCTGTACGGATTCCCGAGGGAAACCACTTATCACCAGTCTCCATCAGGACATCAAGCTGTTGACCACTACCCTCTGAATGCGACCATCCAACAAATTCCTTATCTACCAAACAGTTCACCCACCAAATCCGTATCTCTTCAAATAAGAGAGAAGGATATTGTGGGGAAACGTGTCAAAGGCCTAACAGAAATCCAGATAGATGACATCCATAGCTCTTCTCTTGTCCACTGATGTAGTCTCAGAATCACAGAAAACCAAATCAGGCAGGACTTGCATTCAGTGAAGCCATGCTGCCTGTCTCAAATCACCTCCCTGTCTTCTATGTGCCTTAGTGTAGCTTCTAGGACAATCTGTCCCATTATCTTCCCAAGCACATGATCTTCATGAGCAGCTTATTCTGCTGCTGCATTACACTCCTAGTAAAGAAATTTTCCCTCATATCCAGCCTGAACATCCCAATCTGAAATGTGTGACCTTTGCCCTTTGTTTAAATCATCTGACACTGCTGACAGCAGCTGGTAATTGCTCTTCAAATGGCTGCAGGCAGCCATCCATTAGCTTCCTCGCTCCCAGGCTAAATAAATCCAGCTCTCAAATTCTCCTGCTGTCCACTATTACTCCCAGACTATTTTCAACAGTGAATAGTTTTGTAGCTCCACCACATGTTCCTTCCTAGTTATTTCTTCCTAGGTTCGGAACTTTCAAATTATTTTTGAACCTCATTTTTCTGCTGAGAACACCCTCAAGTTACTAAGGTCTCTCAAGATTGAGCCTTTGCTGTTTGTTCTGTTGTCTGCTCCCACTAGTTCAGTTGTTCATGGCATACTCTGCATTATCATCTAGATTGTCACTGATGATGTTAAACAGCATGATCCCCAGCTTTGGCTGTTTGTGGGACACCAGTTGGATATTAAGCTGTTGACCACCAGCCTCAGTTAACAATCCAGACTTTAAGTTTTTCAGCTTCCAAATGAATGCACTGTGGGAGACTATATCAAAAGTTTTATTAAAGTGAACGTACACTGCACCCACCAGTCTCCCCTTGTACACAAAACTCATTTTGTTGTAGAAGGTAGTCTGACTGGTCACACACTGTAAATCTTCAGTAGGTCTGTGCTATTTATTCTTGTCTGTCAAGTGCATGGAAAAGGACTGGAAGAGGACATTTTCCATTGGTCTTTGCAGGGACTGAAGTGAGGCTCCCTGGCCTGTAGTTCCCTGCATCTACCTTCTTGTATTTTATTTTTTAAGATGCTAACTTTTCCCAGGTCCCAGAGATCTCCCCGATATGGTTCACCATTTTTCATAGATACAGAACATAGTCTTACAATCATATTGACCGTCTCTTTCAACATTCTTGAGTAAATTTCCTCTAGCCCCATAGATGTGATTTGATCCCTCCAGATAGTCCGTTACTGTTCTGCCACTATTGACTGTCCTCTTCTTCTCCAGACTGTGACATTGTATGCACAGGTCAGGGAGTAAATAAGTTTTACGTTGGTTACCAAGGGCTTGTGTGTTAGCAAAGGGACACCTGAGGAAATTGAACAGTGACTCTTCTTACCAGGCTTGTGAAAGTCCCACAGTTGGCCATCTTCATCACGTCATCAGTTTTCAATACTTCTCTCAACTCTGCTAGACTACAGCTCTGCTATTTTAACAAACGTTTTGAGGCCCTTCTCACAAGCTGAATCTTGACAGAGATCTTGGTCAAAACTTTTTGTATGTGTATGTAGTGAAGAGAAGGTTCATAATTTTTTTTATTAATGATAAGAAATACAACATGCACTTCTAAAGAAGCAATATTTTGAATTTTCTTGGGATTTAGAAGCTTATGGTGTTTGTACTTTGAAATTAATATCTTCCTTTTCAAAATTATTTCATCCTGGGTGTGGATTCCAGATTCGCTCAGATTTCAGGTTGAAGATTTTCCCAGTACACAAATATCATGAATTTTCATGGTGCAACTTATACTTCCCCAGTTATGGTTTATGTTTTTGGAGTAGTGCTCTCCTTAGGTGTGGTTGGGAGTATCTTATTCTGTGTATGCTACCTCTGACCCTCATTCATTTGGGGAAACTGCAGTGTTTAGTAGTGGTGGATTTCCTGTCAGAAGCTTTGATGTTTGTCTTATCCTTTTATTGCTATAACACTTCTCTCTGTGACCAGCAATTTAAGGCTCTACTGGGTAATGGAAATCTTGCTGACATTAGGCTGAAGGTACTGGAGCAAGATTTAAGTAGAAAAAATTTCCATGCAGTCTTTGTGCTAACCTTCTTTTTCAAGGACTGGACAGAGATATTAGGTGACAATCCTGCCACAGCTCTTTCAGTGAGACTTAAAATATAAATGCATGTTACGGAGTCACTGGGAAGGTTTGGTGCCTGTGAGTCAAACCCAGTGCAATATTGGAGAGATGCAAAGATGTGAAGGGGAGACACTTGATGAGCTCAAGTCTGCTGCAGAAGTGAGCTTGAGGCAAGCGGAGGGCTGTGATGTGGGACAGTTGACTCAATTCACTTTCCTTGTCGAAATGGAATCTGAAAATAGCATCGCTACCGGATAGCAAAGATGTAGTCTAAAAGAGGTAAAAAGCTTTCAGATCAGATGAGAAGGAGATGTATATACTTGAGATACAGATATAAAATGTGGAATAGGAAACACATCAAGAACACCTTAAAATTAAAACCAGCAAAATAATCTCTTAGCAAATGGCAGCAAGGAAAAAATCTAAATCTAATATTGTAGTATTTGAGTTATGTTAGGGAGCAGCCTAAGAGACTTTCTGAAATTGTCAAAACATGATTTCATGTCCATTTACAAACTGGAATATGCAGCTCTTTGATAAATATGAAGAAACCCCTATGTAGGAATAGGGCGGCCAGCAGTAAAATGTATTTTTGAGTTCTGATATGTTATGTAAAATTTGAGTGGAATTTTGTATGGTCAGAATTCAGTTCTGCATTGAAGAAAGTTCAGGAAATCTTAATATCTTTCCTGCTTTGGTAACTGTTAGAACTATTGTTTCTTGAAACAACATTATGTATGAAACAGTACTTCACATTGAACAGTTGCCTGTTAGACTTTTCCCTGATATGGTAATTTGTGAGTCCCACAATAATATCCATGCTGTACAACCTATGCTGTAGCAGTGAAGTTATACTTGGATAACATACAAAGATAATTATAATTCAGAAAACTGTCTCACTTTCAGTGGATTCTTTGACTTAAATCAGCTTTGATTTTAATATATAGGCTTTTAATGCATAAGTAATAGTAGAGAGAAGATGTCAACATGAAACAAGGACTGAAATTGTTTTATCTACTTTTTCAAGTCAACCTTGATTTGAAAGTATTTGTGAGGAAACTGCCCTCTTTGCTCAAGGGCACCTGCTGTTCTCTGAGTCAGACTCATATCTACCATGTATCATTATATTCTTTAACAATATAGATTTCTGTTGGATAATAATTAAAGTGATGTCAGCAATATGGCAGCATCTATAGAAAACATTGCAAAGGAGAGGTCAATACAGTGATGTAACAAATGCTCTACAGAAGAAATAAAATTAATTGGATCATATTTTCATATCTTTATTGAAAGCTGCAAACTTCTGCTGCATAAATACGTTGTCAGATTTTTTCCAGCGAGCTTTTTTCTCTTTTACTGTTCTTAAATGTAAATTTCTTAAGTCATATAGCAACTGCTTTTTAAGAATGAGAGAAAATTTCAGATAGAAGAATACAGAATTCCAAAAAGAAGCAATAAAAGTGTTCAAGGCAAAATACTGTTTCCTCTTCTTTTTTCCTCATCTTTTTTTCCTGTCTTTTTTCCTCATCTTTTTTCCTCATCTTTTTTCCTCATCTTTTTTCCTCTTCTTTTTTCCTCTTCTTTTTTCCTCATCTTTTTTCCTCTTCTTTTTTCCTCTTCTTTTTTCCTCTTCTTTTTTCCTCTTCTTTTTTCCTCTTCTTTTTTCCTCTTCTTTTTTCCTCATCTTTTTTCCTCATCTTTTTTCCTCATCTTTTTTCCTCATCTTTTTTTCCTCATCTTTTTTTCCTCTTCTTTTTTCCTCTTCTTTTTCCCTCTTCTTTTTCCCTCTTCCTTTTCCCTCTGCCTTTTTCCTTCTGCTTTTTTTCTTCTGCTTTTGGTCTTTTTTGAATCTTTTTTTAAGGCTGTCAGATTTTTAGACTAGATATGTAATATTATTTTAAGATAAGCCATTTTCCTGGGGAAAAATAATGTATTAGTCTCCAAGTGTATATGTAATTGTACCATGAACGTTAATTCTTAAAAGCACTTCATCAGTATGATCCCGTCTGAGAATAATACTTAAACTTGCATAATTTTAATGCATGGATATTGAACTTACTGAAATACATCGTACATGGCTATTAGAAGTGCTTTATGTGTCTTTCAGAGAGAGACTTGAAATAATTACTGAAGCATCATGTACTTTCAAGTACAGAAGTAAAGGTGAATTTTCTATTTAAAATGCATGGATACTTTAAGCTAGAAAATGTTGAAAAAACAGTATGGTTACTGTCACAAATTTATGACTTTATTCTGTGTACTTTCACAGCCTACCCTTTAGCATGCTCAGGACAAAGGCAAGGAAGCCCCTGAGGAAAATCACAAGTCATAGGCTCTGTCCTAAGATATTTCCTTTTACATTCATAATTTGTTAAAGGATACTTTGGCTAGAGACACTGTAATGCTACTCAGTCTTTACTGCAAACTGTGTATTTGTTCATTCTTGTTTTAGTTTTCTATTAAAATTACAAAAAATGAGGCTTTGTATACTATCATCTTGATGATATGCTGAAGAGGATATTGAACATTATCATAATCAAATTCTCATTGACTGAAGATCAGGAAAGGTCTGAACATAACAGGAAGCCAGGTTTTATATATGTGATGGGAATATTTGTAAAATTGTAAAACTGCAATTTATTGACTCAGTTTCCTTAATTAACTATTTTATTTTGTTTTTTAGAGGCGCATAAAGGTTCTGTTTAGCATATCCAATAATAGACTTTTTTTTAAGTAACAGGTGACTTGACAAATTAACTCTTTAGGAATATCAGTATACAGAGATTTTCCCCACCCCTATCCTAAAAAGAGAATGGAGGGATAGGCATAATGGGGAGAAGAATACAGAATAAAATAGTTGTATTGTTTTGTGAATAGATGGGTAGTGCTGCTTCATCCTGAATGCTCTGCACAGTTCTAGTCATAGCATATAAAAAAAAACAGACTTGGAAAAGATTCAGAAAACAGTAACATTAAAAATATGAAGTGGCTTTGTGGACAGAAGTTAAGTCAGCAAAGACTTTTCTGTAAGTGCCTGTGGGATGTTGTATTTAGGATCTGTGAAGTTGTTTACAGCATAGAGATGAACAAGAATCCATTTATCATCTGGTTACTTTGAGGCCAGCTTGATAATGTGTTATTTATACAAGCTCCGCTTCTACCTCCTTCTTTAAGCATAATGGAGGGCACTTTGCCTTACAATGGATTTTGGTCTCGTTTGGGATGACTGCTGTTTTGTTCTGATAGCTCTATGTTCTAGTTAGTCTAACTTTTCAGCTTTTTAGTAATAAACATATTGTCTGAAGAGACTCATTGTAGATGAACATTACTGATTTTGGAGAAATGGAAAGAGACTCTACCACTTTCCTGTTTTTTACAAGAATTAGAAGTTTTGCCAGTGTGGTGTGATTCCTGGAGCAACATTACATTAAAGCTGACTTGTAACTTATAAGAACACCACTCTAGGAATGACATCTCCGTAGAAAAGTCTGTCATAATTGTCATTTTTGCATGACTTAAAAAAAACCCACAAACATTTGATATGCCTGTCTGTATTTATTTACTTTCAAAAAAATAAGAATTAGAAAGTCATATAACATATATTGGTTCATAGATTTTTCATCTGTGCAGCATCAAAGTAGAGGAGTGCATAAGTATTGGCATGGAGCTATAGTTCTATTCTGCATGTCTAGATTCTGTTCATTTTTTTCTTCAAAGCACATATTTTTACTAATAGAACATTATCAGTGAAATACAGTTTAGACCACAATCACTTCCCCCCCCCACACACACCTTTTGAGGTAAAACTATGGAACTATTAAGACCCAAAGAGTGATTTGTTCCTACAAAGATGTGCTTGATCACTTTTAAGTTGTGATTATGTGGCTTTGACAACTGTATGAGACTCAGATTTTCCCAGTACTTCAATTTTTTTATAAGTTGAGGGTTTTTCTGTGGTGGTCCTGGTGACCCAGCAAGTGAGATGGAACTGCTGGATGGTACAATACACCCATTGCAGTTTGTGAACCTGAATTTATGCAGACATTAAATTGTTTGGGTACAGTCTTTCTAATGTTTTGTTCAATAGAACAGCAAGTTAAATTAAAACATAATGATAACTAATTCTAGTATATTTTTATGCTTTACCTGTTATCTGAGTTGTGCAAATCAATTTATTTACATCTCTGGTATGAATTAGTAATTATTATCAAATTTCTTAAAATTTTGAAAGCAATTTATTTAATTCAAGTTTTCCCTTCTAAAAATTGTAACCTAATGCAGCTGATGACATAATTAGGAGGGTAATTTATGTTTAGGAAGATGATGTGTAGAAAATAGAGCTAGTTAGACTTATTTAATTATAAATTTTACTGATGCAGTTGAAAACTACATAGCAAAATTTATTTTTTGTGAAATTCATGTGTTATTCTTTAAAATTTAGTTACATTTTATTGATGATGACTTTGGCACTTCGGTTTTGAAAAATCATTTAAGGAAAATGTAATTAAGTTTTTCAGTGTATTAGAACTTAAAGTACAGGAAAGCTACTGTTCTAAAAGCAATGTTCGAAACATTACCTAGGTAAGTACTGTGACAAACACTTTTTCTATTTTAAATGCTAGTAAATAACATTGTTTGACTAGCATTTTTCCTTAATGAGTGCAAATAACCTCTGAATGACACTGTTATGTTCTGTATAATTTATCCCATTATGATGACTGTATTCTTTTTCTCATTTGTTTTTTACTGCTTGCCTTTTCTAGGAAGTAGAGGTTGGTATACATCTTCTGTCTTTCATGGTTCTGAGAGTTTTCATGTATACCTTGATTCCTTACGTTTTACTAAATGTAGGTTGTTTCTCCCTCTCCAGGATGATTATTTTCGTACATGGAGTCCGGGTAAACCATTTGATCAAGGTAAGATTCTGCTCCTAGTTAATTGTATGGGAAAAAAAATTAAGTATTTATAATTGTGCTCCTGTTCTGGAATACCTACAGAATTCCGTTAATTTGTGTTATTTGCTCCCTCTTCAAATGACTGATTTAAAGAAGGCCAGAAATTCAACCTAATCATAATTTTGTATCAGTTATTTTTGCAAACTTTTAGTGATTAGAGACAGATATGGGATACTTAAGAACATCCAAAGTAGCTTAAAGTTTCACTCATATGAACAAGTTCATGACTTATGTTTCATTTTACTCATACATTTAAGTTAAGCACTGTTGCATTTCCAGTAGCACGTCCGAAGAAAAAAAGGCACACAATCTGATTTTTTTTTTTTTGCAGTTAAATAAAATCATTTAAATGTTGAAAGTCTATTTATATCTGGCTGATAAAAGATGATCTAGAAAAAGAGTTTTGAAAGCCTCTTTCATGTTCAAGTGATCTGTCCTGAGGCAAAACACAGATGGATCTGTGAGAATGCTTGAGTACAGCAATTTAAGCCTTAGAATAATTTGAGCAAACACAGCAAATTTTCATATTAAGCATTTCCTCCCTGGGCATTGGAACTTACTATGTACTGGCAATATAATCTACTTCATGAATGGACTTTCCACCATGTTCTGTGCCTTTGTCCGCAAAAGGAAATGCCTTAATTTTCTAAATGAATGCACCCAGCTTGTTTTGCCAGTTTGTAGGAAAGAGGAGTAGGGAAAAGGTAAAAAAAAGTCATTTATGTTATCACTACTCTGAATTGTGGTGGCTTTCTTTTGGTTTGGTGGAAATTTGTAAAAGTTAATTTAGATCCATGACAGCCTGAATATTTTTAGAACCTGACAATTTCACAGACCATACCTTGTTATATGCTTATAAATTAGGTAAAAGTACTTCACTTTACTAATTCCTCAGAGAAGATTCCTTTCTTCTGATGAAGTACCTCGTCTAAGAAGCAGGCTTATTCCTTCACTACAAAGTACCTTTAATCTATTCCTTTTCTTCTTTGGCTTTTGATAGAGGGAAATGGTTTGCAAATGTGTTTTTAGTATGAGAACTGGAATAGGTTATGCTTTAATGACTTATGGGTGGCAAAATCTTTGATTCAAGGATAGGGAATTGAATAGGCTTTGAATTTTGCTCATTTTTTCTTTATTGCATAGTCTGATATGTTTTGATTTTTTTTTTTTAATTTTTAGTTTTTCAGAAGATATACTGAAAGTGTTTTTTCCACTTTTTATGCTTTTATACACTATGACTTGTTCTGTTACTCTGAGTTCTTTGGGGATCCTGATGATAACGTTTGTAGAATACTTTTCTGAATTTATGAACAACCCAACTAAGAAAACATGTTAAGGTTTTCTGTCCTACCTTGTTTGCAAAACACATTTTGTATTGGGTAGTGAATATTTTAAGAGCATGCCTACAGAGTTCAGCTTTCTGTTTTCGCATCCTTGTTAATGGAAAATTAACACTGAAGAGTGAAATGCGTTTGGTGAGTAGTTTTATGTATTTTTTACTGTGTAATTTATAACTGAAGCCCAATGTTTTTTGGGAACACTTTTAATAATAAAAAGGACTCTTCAGTTGTATTATTAAAAATATATTCCCAGTGTCCTAATTTGTCAGTCTTATCATTTAAAGAGTGTCAGGTACCTACCTGCCAGTGCATTGCTTTTCAGTTTTCTTGCAATAACTGCTGCAGCCTTTGTATTGAATTACAACATATTTACAGTTTCTCAAGAATTACATGTTCTTCTAGACTCTGATTGACATACAGATATTCTTTATTAATCAGAGATTTTCATGCTATTATTATTTGGAAAGTCTGTAAATAACATTATTGACTAGATCTTGGAGATATGCTAAAAGATAGGAAAAGGTTTCCCAGTCAATATTGAAATACTTTGCTGGTTTAAATTATAGCAACTTTATATGATGAAATTACGAACAGATATTTGGAATTTTTAAAATCTGTATATGAACAAAATAGGAAGACCTTTAAACTGTTTAAATCCCAACTGACTGCACATAGTAGAAGTGGTGGTGAAATATTTAGCTTTATGTCTGTGTTTTCAAATTGCTAGTTGTAATTTAAAAATATGACCAATCTTTATTACACGTCTTTGTCTTTTAGGCTGTGGTATAGGTACCTGGTACAACTGTAACTCCTTGTCAGTATCGCTAGTAGTCAGACTAATGGGTTATCATTATTCACATTTATTATTTTTTGTATCCATATTCTGCTCAAAATTAGCAATATATGGGGATATTTTTCAAATTATTTTTAGCCAACACACATATTCATTTGCAGGAACCAGTGCTTGCCATATAGGCATATATTTGATGTCCACAAATAGTTATTATTTTCCTAGGATTTATATGACTATTAAAGATTTTCATAGCTTTACTGTATATGGATAATATATCTTTATATTTTTTCAAAATACATCCTTAATCTGAACACAAATCTTAGTGCTAACGTTTTGTTGTAATAGTTAAAAAGTCTGTGATCAAAGGAATCTATAGTCATACATACGATAACAAAATGAATGTTTTAATAGTGTCAATTTACTCTTTTATAATTCAGCGTATTTTGAAAGGTGTTCTTGTGTTAATATGATTAAGTATGTCAAGCTTGCTCAGGAAGATAGATCTGCGTGATACCGTTGATATTAGTAAGAGTGATTATATGGAAATGTATGTTCAAGTATTCCAGGAGGTTAGCTCTTACTATGAAAATGTATAGTGGTATTTACTCCTCCACCACAAAATCTAAATTATTTAAAAAGATGTAAAAATGTTATGACTTGCATTTCAATCCATCAGTGCCATTCCTTAAAGCAACATCTGACATTTGTCCAAAGAGTACTTGTTACCATTGAACTTTTGTTTGCTTATATGTGTATGAGATAGAAAAATACATATTTAAATTAATGTTTTGACTGTTTATGATATATATACACATCTTTATGCATTTCTATAAATAATAATAGCAATGTAAATTCTTAATAAGCAATCATGTGGAGCGGGAATTATTGTTGAAATAAATCTGAATGTTCCATTAATCATATTTAGTTACTACTAACTGACAGATTTTGTCCTTTCAGTGGTTTTAAAAACAAGAAATTAGCAAGTATTGTGTTTTGACCTACTCAAAGTGGAATATTTTAGTAGCTTTAATGTGTGTTTTATCAATGATTTCTCAGGTTAAAAAAAAAACCAAAAAACTGCCAAAACCTGATTAATATTTGCTAACATATTTTCTTCATACGCCACTTTTACATCAGATAAATATATACAAATACTTATGGGACATTTTATTTTTAGACTACAGGTGGTAGCAGAGCTTGGAGGGTGTGGCTATTGAATAAAATTGCATACACAAGGACACTAGCACGATTTTTTAAGGTGGAAAGGGTGTTTTCCTTTGCTCAATAGAAGTACCTTGGAGGAACAGTGGAGTATTTTCATGTAATGGCAAAAATATGAAATCACATTTCCATGGGGGACAGACACCTCGAAGGTACAGTTCATTTGTAGATATATTTATAACATTTCTTGTAGACCATTCCACTGAATTATTTTTGGCTTTTGTAGTATCAGGTTATATTAGATATCTGTTTACAGTAGAAATATTGAAGACATGACTTTACAGCAGAAATACTTAAACACTTCTGTTTTTACTGAGTCTTTGCCTTTTAGCTCTTTAAGTTTCATTGACCTAGTTCTGTAATAATTTGGGTAAATAAAGATATGGAAACACATGCAAAAATATCTCTCTAATTTCTGAATACTTTTCTGTACTATGAACTGAAACCATTTTGAGTCATATTCAATAAAATAATTTGATTCACTCATTTGTAAGCTCTGAGAAGTCATAAGGGAATTTAATGAAGATCGATTAGCTGAAGATGGTAAAAAGAGTCGTGTAGATTTAACTTTGCTACATTGGATATGTGCATTCATAATCTAGTTTTTATAGCAAAACTGTTGATGTTTTTAAACTAGAAATATATATCCATCACTTTAGAGATAAACTACAGTACTTTGTGATTGAACTGTATCACATATCACATTAAATGTAGTTTAGTCTTAATAGAAACTAAACATCAAATATATTTAACAGCTTTTCAGTTCTGTTCTTTTTGAAATTCAGTGTCCTCCTACAAAGACAATTTCTTTATCTGAGCTAATGTTTTAATGTGGTGAGCAGTTTCCAGCATCGGTTATTTAGATAATTTTAAGAATCCTGTTTACCAGGAAAACAGCAAATTCAGTGTTAAACAGATTCTTATTGTTTTTTATTACTTTCAGCCAGCCCTTACCTGAAAAGATCTTTCATAGATGTCTAAGGAGTGCTTTAATGATGCCTTTTTTCATTATCTGATGTTTGTTTCAATGGTTCTTTTTTATTTCTCTTTAATAATTTTTTCTTCTGTGGTAACACCAGTAAGTGCCTTGTCCGGTATGGTTCGCAGTCTTGTCTCCTAACTCAGGTTCACTGGGTGGTACACACTTTTATAGTTGTGGGTCTCAAAGTGTTCCAGTATTTATTTGTGTAGAATCATTGAATGGATTCTAAATTCTTACAGCTATTTAAAAAAAGGCTGTACAAAAGATTTTTAGTGAGGTTAAACCCAGCTTGCAATGTGAGAATTTGCTTGCCTTTGGTAGCAGTTTAACCCCTCATTCCCGCTCCCCACCACTATGCCCTGATGTTCTGTCTGTAGAGTCACCCAGTCTTGAATTGTCTTAGTATAAAATAAAAAGTTTAATTTTTGCTTGTTTGTTTTTAACATGGCTAAATTGTGGATTCAGGCAGTCATTCAGGCCCACAAATAGTTATTTCAAAAAAGCAGACATGTGGAACAGGGCTACAGCACCTGGCTAGAGGAAGAGCACCAGACGTTAAGCTGGCAACATGCAGAGCAAAGGGTATGGGCATTTCACAAGCCTGCTGAACTTTAGTCCTGCAAATTTCTTCATTTTTTAAGTCCTTCTACTTCAGTCTACTGTGCCAGGATGTCCCAGCTGACTGTCTTGAGTCATGGGTGCTGTCGCTCGCTGAGGACTGTGTGCTTGAAAATCGACTGCTTCTTCTTTACAGGCTCACTTAATGGCCTAAAGAACTTTCTTTTGTTTGCCACAGGAATTTAGTAAGAAAGCTTGTAAAATAGCTAATAGGCGTAGTTATTAAGAATATGAAATCGTAAAATACACATTACTGTTTAGTGGTGAGGGAAAAAGAAATAGCTTAATAAAATCCATTGAAAAAACTCAACCAAACAAAAAATGTAAAGAAGAAAAAAGTCTGTACATGTTTTTTCCTGAACTCGAATAAAAGAATGACACTTCTTAAATCATTTTTTAAATGTTGAAAGTTACCCTTTTGACCCTTTTTTGTTTAACTACTTCGTATTTAAAAAAGCTATTTTCTTATTTAAGTTGTCTTAACAAAGATGTTTCTTGTTTATTTATGTAGTCCTGTTTATCTCTGGTTGATGTATACATAACTCTTTAATTTTTTAATTTACAGTGTGTAAAGAACATGCATCCCAAGACAAATAATTTGCAGTATGGCACTGGCATGTAAAATTTCTCTTAGTAACCTGTCTTGGTTTAAAGAAGACGAAGATGTCTATCGGGACTGTCTCAAAAGTCACTGACTTCTCAGTGAGAAATGTTGCTTTAAGATGTAAGAAATCACCATCGTCCAAAATGGAGAAGTTAAGACAATGATTCTCTGGTCTTTAGGTATATTCAGGAAGTGTGTGGTTTATCAAAGCAGGCAATATGAGTCATTCTCTTCTAGGTGTCTGCTTGCCTAGGGCTGTAACCTAAGCATTTGACCTAATTATTGATATATTGGTTAAAACTTTTACATAATTTACATTTTTCTCCCCCCCTTGTCAAATATGAAAACTTTGTAGGCAAAGAAGTCAGACCTGTGTTTTAAACTACAGGAATTACACAACTCATGGGAAACTCAAAACATAGCTTAAGTTTTTGTAAGCGTAGTAAAGCAAAATGTCTAGCTGATTCTTACTTTGCCCATCAGAAATTAATCACAAGTATCAGAAAAGGGAAATAGAATTTAAAGCTGGAAACTTTGTCCTTAACATTTATTCCCCTTTCATGTTACTCGGAATGGGAAATCAGGAACATGTCAGAATGCACTAAGCAGATTGTGAAATAATAGTAATTTAATGTGATTTCTGCCCCAGAGCTCCTATTAAGAGGATTCTTACGTTATGTCTTGCTAATCTTGATTTCCTGTTTTATTCCCAATAAAAATGGTGTTCTAGGTAATGCAATCCAGGCATTCTAGTTGTAAATTAACTTACAGAAGATATGATGGGAAGCTTACTGAATTGCTATTCCAAATCTGAATTATAAATATTTAGATCCATTAGTAATAATTGAATCTTTTTTCAATATTAATTGCTTCCTTAGCACGTGAAAATAACAAATCTATATCCATCTATAAAAATAAACAGATGATTCTAATTCTGTTCCATAATTTTGTCAGCAAAGGACAAATTATTTTTGATTTACAGTATAAGTTCTTAGCGAAACGGGAGATACTACAAAGCATTTTATACTTTTGCACTGCTTTTGGGGACATTATTTTTCTGCTTATTGAAATTTAGTTAACATGACATTTAATATTATTTTAGGCCAATATATGGACAAATGTAAAATAGGCATATAGGCAATTAATCTATAGCAAGCACACCTTGTGAATATTAGGAGCTAAATAAAGCTGAATATCATCAAGTTCATAAAGCTAAGATCAGACCTGGATCTGTAGAAGTTGTTTAACTTTCTAGGAAGTTAGCTGGTACTCTGCAGCTACTAATAAAGTAATTATTTCTGGCAAGCATTAAATAAACATACTGCTTATGCCCAGAGTCTCCTCACCGTAGCAGAAGCCATCACCTATTTTTAATGGCAATAGAATTGTGCTATGCAATCTACATTTTTACTTCAATTATGCGAAAAAAAAAGGCCTCTAGCCTTCCTAATTATGAAGATATTTTAGTACCTGTGAATCAGATAAAAACTCATAGATAGATGTCTGTTTTGTGCTGAAGAAAACCTCTCTGAGGGATAAATGGCTCCACAGTGGAACTTTGACACTTGTGATATTTTTGGTGTGAATATTGTGCTCTTTCATAGCTACTTATTTTAGCAGAAATGGAAAGGAATATGTGTTGTTGTTAGTGCAAGTCTGCATGCTCTGTGTGAGCTGGAGTAAAGCAGCAATGTTTTGTCAGGAATTGCTGCAAAATGCAGTGAAGAATATTAAGACTCATTGCTATGTAATTCATGAGATAACTGAGTTTTATGCTTAGATGAAATCAATGGTACTTTTCCTGGAATAAATTTATGCATTTTCATAAAAGTTTAAGATATTGAGGAGGACTCTTATGCAGAGAGTAGACATAGTCAGATATGCCTCTGCATTTTGAGGAGAGTCCAGTTCTTCCCAAGCCTGGAAAGATTCAGACTATGGTTTTGGAAAATTTTTTTCTTGTAGTTTTCCTTCATTTTCCATTTAAATTGTTCATTTGTCACTTCTGGATATGAAGTTTAAAAAAACATATTTAAAAAAAGCAGGTTTTAAAAAAAAAAGGGCAAGCCATTTCCATGTTTTCATAAATATCTACTTGCTTTTAGTCCTTTAAATGCAGTAATGCAATCTTTAAGTTTACCTTTTTTTAAAGGCAGGTTAAAATTTAAAAAACAATGTGAGATTGTGCGAAATGGATTAATAAAATTTGAATCCTATGTACTTCATAGCATAAGGTTGACTACAGCATTGTAAAAAGAGAGTAAAAAAAGAAATACACTGCTTTTCACTTTTTCTAGCAGCATTTATTTCTGTATTTTATCCTATGGCTTGCTAAGCTACAGTGTCAATCCAGGCAGACATTGACCCTTCAGGTAGTTGACTTTTTCACGATCCAAAAATCACTATTTTTCTATCAGTGATTTATTTAGTCTCTTGCTGTTGTAAGATACTGCAACGTTTCAAAAAATGTATCCAAGGACGTATATTTTTCTGTGGCTTCTGCATCACTGACACTGGTTCAGTAACTAAGAAATTTTTGCAAAAAATATTGGAAAAAGTCAGGCCATGTATCACACATACGATGAGGAAAAAAGGCTCTGTAGGAGGTTCATAGCTGACAGAACAAGAAGTCCAGCATGTAACTGTTTGATAATGTCAATGGCAAGACCAGGAGCGTTGAACAGGTCTTTTGAGACTAAAGATGGAATTGTGATTTTAGCACCCATGACTCTGCTGGCTTCCTCACTCTGCTTACATAGCAGCCCCTGCACGAACACATTCCTGTAGCCGTTTTTGCTGTACAATGGATGTATACCACACCTGAGGTGATCAAGACTTTCATGTAGGGCATGATAACCGCTGAGTCAGCAAATACCGGAATGTTATTGGTAATGTAATGTGTGGATATGCTCTAGAACCTATTATGTGTCCTGGCTTCCAATTCGAGTGGTACCCATAAACCTTTGGTAGGAGAGGGCCCAGGAAGTGGTTGACTTTGGAAATGTCAATCACTGTTCTCAAGCTCAAGACTGCCCTGTCACTGTTAGCTATAAGGAAGTACCTCTGCAAAATAAATCAACTCACTGGTATATTCTTCAATGTTTAATTAGTAGACATGGTGTCAAAAATACCTTAGACTTCTTTGTTTCACTGCAGCTAGAGAAAGCTGCCAAGACAAACTTTTTTCTTAAATACACAGGTGTGTGCAAACAAACACAAATTCTGTTCAGTACTTCTCTTTGGTTTATGAAACAAACCCTGACCCTAAAGGAAACAGCCTATCAACCCTATTGTCTCTTTTTCCTAGCAAATGAAACAGTGTGCCTATGCACAGAACGTGTTATCAGTTAGCCGCATTTATGGATAGGTCCTTCCTTTTTTGTAAGCTGTTAGATTTTCTTTAAACAAAACATTTAGAGGAGAATAATGGACAGAGCACAGCTGAATGGTATCAACATAGGGCCAGGAAGAGATTACTTTGTAGATATACTTTAGTCCTGCACAACTGATTCCTAACATGAGGTTCTCACCAATGAACATCTATCGTTACCTTTCATTTAAAAGGGGCTATTTGTGAAGGGGTGCTGCACAGAAATGTATTTTTTGAACAGAATTCTAAGCAATCTGTTTTAGGTTTGGTGGATAATGCCTGTTTAAATACACGAGGAACCTAATTGAACATCAGTACTCAATGCAGTTCTTGCAGTCTCTTTTTTCTTCTGACCAATTTTCTTTTGGATAGTACTGTCAGAATTCATCAGTGTCATCACTTATGCCTTCAAAGCCATTTTCTAACTTGATTTCCCAGTTACATCTCTTGGAGTTTCTTTTTTTTTTAAAAAAAAAACAACAACTTAAAATGTTTTAATTTACTAGCATATGGGTTTTTTTTGAGAGGGATGTGTGGTGCTTTGTGTGTGCAGCTCTTCTCTCTCTCTCTTTCTCTCTCTTTTTTTTTAACAGAATCTCTGACCCTTGGCATTCTTTTCTAGCGGTAAATTAATTCTGATTCCAGCAATAAAGTAGTTATCTTCTCTGTTTTGATACTCATCTGTATATGGTCATAAAGGCGAAGTGGGACAGTACTATCTCTGGGTTATAAAGCTGGGTTCTGCCTGTAACATTGCCAAAAGATACGTGATGGCTTACTAAATTTTGATTGAATTGTCAAAACACACCTTCAGAGTCCCAAGAACTTGAGAAAAAGATAATGATTTCAAAGGGAATAGAAAGGTACCTGATGTCCTTCATTCACCTGTTTTCCTGAAGCACATTTTCTACTTGATACTGAACTCGAGATCCTTATGTGATTCCAGAGTTCTCTTGCTCATGTGTTTTTATTCCATTAACTATTCAGTTTTGCAAAACAGTTATCTGAAGAAATGGCAATATCATATTCCAGTATTGCTACATTACTGTCTCCATCAGGGATGATTCTGGGAGGAGATACTTGGACCCTCATGTGATGAGCTCTTCCTGCTTACTAAGGGCTGCCATTACATTCTGTCTGACTTTAAGTGGAGAAAATATTTGATATGGATTCTAAAATCTAAAGTATCTTGGAGAAGGATGCTGAATATACTCTTGTTAGAGGTGTGGCTAAAGATTTACTTTTGATCATGAAGAAGAGAAGAAACATAACTTTTCTTTCAGAAAATATGTATAAAATAGGTATTTTACAAGAAAATATGGAAAACAGGGAAAAACCCTTTCTGAAATATAACTGAAGACTGGACAGCAATATGCTGTGAAGATGAACACAGGAGAACTGAACTCTAGTTGTTCGTGGCTTTCTTGCTTGATGTGATTTAGGATTTTCCGTAGTGTCTCTTTAAGCTAGGTTTTGGTGTTTAAATTATTAGGGTGGGGGGTTGTTTTTTTGTGGGTTTTTTTAGGGTTTTTTTTTTTTCCTTAAGGATGTTAAACTTAAAAAATAGGGTATATATAGGAATAAAAGGGGAGATCAGAGAAAGGAGAAGTTGAGCGTTTCTTGCGAGAACATAAATTGGCAGAAACTTCCCTGTATTGTAATGTAGGCATGGTTATTCAAGAAATATGCTATACATATTTAATAATAAAAAACAAACAGGATTATTTAACTCTTATAGTATTATAGTCAGGAGCTAGTATTTTTAGTTCTAAGTGTAGTTCAGAGCTGAGTATGGATTAATGACTAAAGATCAGTTAAAGAAAGTCCCACAGAGCAGAAATAAGAAACTTAGAATACAGCAGGTAGAATTTGTATTTAAGTACAAAGATGTACAAATCACTGACCTGTATACTTTAGTATACTTTTTCATTTACTATAATTGCTTATGAGTTACAGTTTCTCAGTAAATTCAAACAGTGTCATTGTTGACCACTTAGCTGGGCTCTTCCGACTCAGCATTATGTCTCAATAAGCAGAAAAGAGAAACTACTTTCAAGGCACAAATACCAGTATTTGGGGATTACAGTAAGAAAATGACAATTGTTTAAAGAAAGCGGCGGTGAGTTTTTTCTTAGCTACATAACAGCAGAATTTGGGGAATGGATGCTTTTCTCCATGTGGGAGATGTGGAGGAGAACACCTGAGTGAACAGCCATTGCAAACTCCTGACCAAGTGTCATTTACCTTTCTGACTTCTTTTTTGTTACTTTTTGGCTTATAGTTTTACTGTGATGTCAAAATTGTGGTGGCTTCTGAGGTATAAAAATCACAAACCTAATTCTTTTCAGGAGTGACATGCTTTAGACAGAGAACTGTAGGCAACAGAATCCAATTCAAAATTATTTTCTTTGTGAGTTTGGTGTGCTGAATGACATAATGGGTACTCAAACTTCCTAGACGTCCTAAGCAAATTCTAATATTAAAAAGTATTTTCAACTACAGTAAAAACCAGCGGCCTTTGGTTGTCTTTGTTACAAATGTTGACCAGGAGAGAGTTTTAATGGGTACTTAGTATTTTTGTTAATAAAAACCAGTGGTATTTTATGGGAATATAAAGAAATATACATGTTTCATGAAAATCCATTTTTCTTGGTAAAGACTTTTACACAGCTTCACTTTGTATTATCATTGAGTGTTTAAATTTTATCCTGGTGAAAATCCATGCCTTTCAGTCTGTCTTGCTGTACAAGCAGCAGGCCAACCCCCATTCGCATACCTCATGGGTTTTACTTGTGGTGTAATTGCATGTTACTACATAATTGTTAACAATTTTCTAAAATTATTTTTTAGCTTTAGATCCAGCTAAAGATCCATGTTTAAAGATGAAATGTAGTCGCCATAAGGTCTGTGTTGCACAGGATCAACAAACTGCCGTTTGCATTAGTCACCGGAGGCTCACACACAGGTAAGTACTTTGAACGTTAATCCTGTACACTTTTTTTATGGTGTTTCTGACTGACTGTAAATCGTAAATACACTGTAATTAGTTTAGTTATTTAACAACATATGACCAGAGTAGGAGTAGATTTTAGAAGTCATTCTGTAGGCATAATTTCATCAGAATATTTACTGTTTGATTTTTTTTGATAGACTGGTAAACTGGGGTACATATTTAAATATTGCAATCTGCTGATACAAATGAATTCAAAGAAATACCTGCTGTGCTAATACTGAAAGAATATAACAACTGTGGTAATGTCCTTCTGCTGTGCATTACTTTGACTTCATCACTTCTTATAAGAAGCTAGAAAACACTGAACTGCCTGTTAAATTGTGGATAATGACGTATTGCAGTGTAAGTTTTAGGGTTTATTTTTTCTTTCCTTTCTTTTTCTTTCTTGTTCTATGCGTTCCAACATATCCATTTTTTTTTTGCATTCTGGACTGGTTAAATGTAAGGAACAAATATATGGTAAAGTTATCCTGGAATTCAAATGTAGGTGATTTTCCTTGTTAGCTTTCTTGGGAGAACAGTTCTAGATGCTATATTTATGTAGATCTGAGAGTGTAAAAACATTAATGAACTTCTGTGGCTTTAAATACATGCGCCTGTAGCTTTTGAAACAAGCAAGGCACTATGTAGTGAAAGTAAAAGTGTATTCTATTCCTGATATGCAGCTGCACTTAATTAGCAAAGAAGCTCTACATTATTTATGGAGCTAAACTATTTATATCAAACAATCTCAGTGAAGAGCTAGACATTTTGGTTTGATAAAGTATTAAATAAGGTGCAAAATTATTATCAGACAAAGCTAGGTAGTCTAATCTCAACTGTATGTAAACTGTGAGGAGAATGTGAAAATGTCAAGTGTGAAAAGACAACAATCATTTGAAATTTCTGAGAGGTATTACACATAAAGTGAAAAAAAAGGACATCTCCAAGCTAAGTATACATGCAGCAGGTAAGGACTTGAAAACTTTTTTTGCACTAGATGAAGCTGCATGTAGTGGTTGAATTAATAAACATATTGACATCTGTCTTCATGCTTGTATTATTCCTCCCACAGTCCCTACCACTCTTTTAGAAAGGTAATACTTTTAAGAGGCAAAGCTTGTCTGAGTATGATATAATACAATCCCAAAATGGGAAACTCTGGAATGGCAGCAACATGGTGATTGTAATAAGCACTGCAAGTCTAATTTGTAAGTTAGAGGAAGCAGTTCTCTACTTGCTTGTTCTGAGCCAGGACAGATCTTCCTAGTCTCTCAGATTACCAGGTTCAAGGAGAAGTCAATTGCTTTGTACTTTCTTTCTGAAGAGGTTTTCTTCATGCAGTCTGTGACCTTTCTGTGGTATAGTTTTATGAGGAGCAGCTGAGGGTACTGGAGTTCTTTAGTCTGCTGAGGGGAGGCCTTATCACTCTTTACAACTACCTGAAAGAAGGTTATAGTGAGGTGGGTGTTGGTCTCTCCTCTCAGGTAAAAAGTGACAGGGCAAGAGAGAATGGCCTCAAGTTGTGCCGGGAGAGGCTTAAATTAAATATTAGGAAGTACTCCTTCACGGAAATTGTTTTCAGTCATTGGAACAGGCTTCCCAGGCAAGTGGTTGAGTCACCATCCTTGGATATATTTAGAAGACATGTAGATGTGGTGCTTAGGGACATGGTTTAGTAATAAACTCGGTAGTGTTACGTTTACAGTTGGACTCTATGATCCTAAAGGTCTTTTCCACCCTAAAAGTCTCTGGGATTCAATGGTGGGATAAGAATATGAATGGTATATTGACAAGCAGTCATGCCTGCATGTCTCTTTACCACTGTTAATTTCTTTAGCCTGAGATTTTATCCCTTCACTGATATGTACAATTTCCATATTGATTTTCAACAGAACCGTCTTTTTTTCCAGATTCCCATAGGACTCGTCTACTCATGTATAAGTCTTGGTAAAAATGAGATGAGGAACGTCATATTATCAACTGTCAAGTTATATTATCTACCTGTAGCCATTTCTAATATATCAGTTGTGTAGCTGTGTATGTTCAGTCTATTGAGAATAAATCTTTACAGAATTTCTTGCCAGTAATTTTCCGTTTTCACTTTGGTTTTGTGTGTGTACATGTGGCATTCTTCAAAGACTTCATAATTCAAATAATTTTTTTTTTTTTTTGAAGAAAAGGTAGTTGGAGACGTTTTCTGGAAAAATAGTTGAGAATTTTTACATGGATTACCGAGAACTCTTCATAAGAACTTGCCCATATATTTGCATTTGGACATATTTGCTGTATAGATCATAGATCTTCGAGAGATTATTCCCAACACTCTTGCTCAGGAAAAGTAGTAACTGATCCAGTGGCAAAGACTATCCTCAAGATACAGTCAGAGAAGAGAAGACTTTGCATACCTGCAAGATAAATAAAGGTTTTATGGGCACCTTTGAGCTACCCCAGGGAAAGAAGCATGAAATACTTTTATAGCTGAATAGATTATTCTGTAGTGTCATCTCTCAGATTTACAGTTAAACTCTGTTATTAGAAGCAGCATTTCCAAGCAGTCCTATTACTTTGTTCATGAATTTCAGTATATAAATTCAGTCACTCTTCGAGGACAGAGGGGTTGCTAATCAGTGAAGACTGATAATTGTATGAAATGGAGAAATTACATGAGTAATTTTTTTTGTTGTTTTGTTAGAAACTGACTTGCAGCAAAAAACACTTATGCATGGACATTATTCTTCCGTGCTGTCCCAGGCATTCTTATTTGTAAAGTACAGTTCCGAAATATTGTAACGCTTTATGGATTACTGAGTGTACCTCAGTACCACACAATGAAGCGTGTGATCATTGGATATCCCGGCCATCTGCAAGACTGTTAGTGATGTGATATGACGTGGTCCCAAAAGGATTAATTAATGTGACAGTGCACTCTACTGATGTGATGACAGTACTTCTGCTTTCAGAAGTGTAAAAATTTGTGTTATCTCGGGATTCTCAGCACTGTGCTCTTGGTACAGTGTACTTTCCTTTGCATGGTTTCAAAAACAGCTACTGCATCCCACTCCTTTTCATGGTGTTGTGGGCCAGGCAAGCCTATGATTTTGCTATTTCTTTGCTTTCCATGGCAGCAGAAGTGATGGTTTCCCCTCAGTCTTGTGGTACTGCACATAAGGCTCATTTCCTTTTCTGGGAGACTAGTGAGATGGCAAGTCCTCTTCTAGCATGCTTCTATAGTGCCACAACATCCTGTTGCAAGAGCTTTCTTTATGTAATATCTGGGAAGACTAAACAGTATTTGACAAAAAAAAAGAAAGTGAAGTAGGTGTAGATCATTGTCATGAGAGTGGTTTGGAGTACCAGAGCTTCAGAAAGTGTGTGGGCATGGTTAGAGGTGCCATATTTTTGTTGGTAGCAGGTATTTGCATCTCTGCTTGCTGTAACTGTGTTGGAAGCTGTTTTCTGTGTACTGTGGTCTTAGCTGAAGTGCTTTAAGAGGACAAAACACGAAGGATGTATATGAATGTTATGTATCCAGGTACTTCTATGTGAATTGCTGTGGGAAGGGAGTAGCTGCCTGCACTAGGATGCATGATAAACAAATAATTAAAAGTCTGGTGTAAAATAGAATTTTTCTTTGATTCTTTGAAACTCTGGAGATTGACATTGACTTTTTCTTTTGCCTAAATGATGTTGTACTATTTCTTTGTGCTTTCCAATTTGTCTTTATTGGTTAAGTGATAGACTTTTCAGAGAAAAAGCCCTGTAAACTGTCTCTACATGCAACAATGGAATGCTTTGGAGTATACCTCATTCAGTTAAAAATGCAACTTGTAGAATAATGGAGTACGGTATTGCCAATACTGTGGTAGAGTGATGTGAACGTTACGGAGACGAGCAGTATGTTCATCATACTAATAAAAATTGTCTATTTATTTTAGTTTTCAATCACTTTTGCTTTCAGGAGATGTAATTGAGTCTGCAGTATTGAGAATTTCTGGGAACTATGAGTTCATCCCTGTGAGCTTGGAAAAGAAAAAAAGTTACGTAAATGTTCAGTGAGAAAAGAATTGGGCAGGAAATAAAAAAAGGGTGAGTCAAAGGAGGAGGAGCGTAGGATGTAATGGATATTTCAGAATATCTCCAATGGAATTTGTGTTCTTTGTATATGCAGAGCAGCGTATGCACAATACTTGTTGTTGTCACTTCGTGCAGAGAAAGAAAAAATTTGCTGTTACATCACAACTCATTAAGGTCATGGAAAGCCGGTAGGTAACCAGGCTCAGAAGAGCTGAAAAGTGAGTCCAGCCATAATCTGTCATAGATTTGTAGGTCTCATGAATAGTCTTGTAACTTCTTAGAAACAGAAAATTATAGTATAGAATGGCAAATCATGTTATTTGCTCTAAGAATAACATTCTGTGAATCATCAGTTTCTGTACCAAACTAAGCAGTGTATAGGTGAAGTTTTAAGCAAGTAAGTACAGTGGCAAGTGAAGAACAGGACTCAAGAAAACTTGAAAAAATGGGGCAGGGTTACCACCCAGCAGAGAATTTTAAAGTAAGCGAAACAGTAACTATGGGGTAGTTTACTGTACATACTGCAGGAGACAATTTACAAATGAGATTTAATTCAGTTGAGATCCATTCATTATGCAGTGTATTCCAAGATTCCACTGCTTACTGCAAGAAAATGGTGAAGAGATGACATTTAGAAATGTTTTTGTATAAGCTCTGAAAATGAGGGAACTGCAAGACAGCCAAAAATCATGTTCCAGGTAAAACTGTCATTGCTATATTGGAACCTAGTGACTAACCTTGTACTTACTGACTGATCCTAGTGGAATCTGATGAAACAGTCTCTTTTTCCATAAGTAAAAGAAATGTTTGCATAGGATTGATTTGATACGTTAGATCAATCAATGCTTAGATGCATTATATTATTCAGTACATTAAATGTATGTGCAATTTTTCTAGGTAAATGTATATCTAGGTAAATATCTTTTCTGTGAGTTGCCCCCTGCCCCCATTGTGTAAGTCCTGCTATGCTTTTTATGGGTTTGTTGATGTAAAATGTGCAGATAAACACTGCAGTTCCCTGCTATGGAAACAAATAGATTATACTTCCCTGCCATTTATGGCATGTAAAGATAGAATTCAAATGTTTAAAGACAGCTATTACTTATGTAAGGACCTTGAAATTTCTTTTTTTTTTCTGTTAAATTTCTCACCCTTTCCATTTATTCTTAGGTTTCTGAGTAGGAAGAAATTGTAATACAATTCAGGTATTTCAGATCCAGTTTTTATTTCATGTATTAGGTATAGAAAATCCCTAAGGAATTATCTAGAAATAAGAGATAATACCTTTTGTAGCACATCTTTTTAGTTACAATTTATTTGCTTTATTTTTGCAGTTTATGCCTTACAGTCATTTACAGACCCTTTTTTGTCTTGCTTTTGTACTGTTTCTTTGTTCTCTATGGGAGCAGCCTATACCTAAGTCACTTTAATAACATAGGGAAGGTGTTCATAAGGGATAGAATTCCCTTTTCTAGAGGTGCACAGCTTTTTGGATCTTCTTTACGAGTAATTGATTTCAATAAATATTAACTAAGCAATAGATTCTGATGATACTAGAGAATCTAAAAAAGAAATGAACCCATTTTGTTAAAGTAAAGGTTGAGGTAGGAGAGGTGACTTAATCATGGTAAAAGCATTTCAGTCACAGATCATGATTTAACTGGGAAAGGACAAGAATTCACTAGTCATGGACAGAGTCATAGCAAGTAAACTAAGTTAAAACAAAAGAAACAAAAAAAAAATATTATTGTTCTTCTTGCATTAGGGCTTCACAAGACATTATAGAAAATGTGCAGATTGAACCTCTGCAAAATGTGAAGCTGAGTAAGAATGGGGGAGTATAGAAGGCCTAATGAGGCAGAATTCATTGGTTTAAGAATTAAGGAAAGAGTAGTGGATGCTATCTGGATAAAATATTTTCTCTACTGTTTCTTAAGGGTTCTCTGATATGAAGTTAGATTTAGTGAGAATTGTTCCCATCCCCTAAACTTGTGTAGAAAAGGACCTGTATTTGGGGATTAATGTTAGTTTTCTAATATTTCTGCCTGTGGGTGCAGTCTTCGTTACCACAATTTCTCTATTAAAGCATGCTAAAGAACATCACTTTATTATAGACTCACAGAAGCTGATAGTGGCAAAATAGTATATCAATTTAATTTACGAAGGTTAGGGTAGTTGGATAGTTTGATAGATTTTATGCTAGTACTTAATCTTACTATAAGTTCCTTTAGGCTCTTGAGTTAAACAGCATTTCCATGAGCTGATTTGTTTCAAATCATTGGTCATCTAGTCTATTATCTTGCCTTGGACTTCTGCCTTCTTACAGCATTTTTGAAGAATGGGGAAAACCAGTCTAAATACTTTTTTATATCGACTGGATTATCAGAAGTTCTTCCCTGAGTGTATTCACCTTAATATTATAACATGAGAGAAATGTTCCATCTCAGCTTTAAAGTGATAAATGTTGGGCCCTGAAGCATGAGGTGGGTTAAGCGTTTCCTGTTACGGATGATGTGACAAGCCCAGAGTACATTGCAAATGCTGCAGAACTGTAACACAGATTCCACTGTGAAAACAACCCAAAACTACTTCTATTTCTATAGTGCAGTATTATATTGCTCAGGTTATGTTCTCAGGCATAAAATGTGACCAAGTCTGAGTATGTGAGAGGCCTATTCAAAAACAAAAATACACATCATGTATACATGCACTCATGTGCGTACATACATGCATGATTCTATATTCATATAAATATATGTACATAGGTATTTTTTGAATTTGAGGTATTATATTATATTGAATTGAATTTGAGGTATTATATTATCACTCTTATTTTACAATGAAAGCAAGCTTTCAAT
Organism: Tapera naevia; assembly: GCA_033556795.1. NCBI lineage: Eukaryota > Metazoa > Chordata > Aves > Cuculiformes > Neomorphidae > Tapera > Tapera naevia. Next base: position 4,659,201 of record JAUMJJ010000172.1, on the reverse strand, counting down.
TCAGACTTGCTACCACTAAGTTTTTTGATTTTAACAAATAGTAATAAAAACTGTACTTGCAAATCTGTAGTTGCATTAAGTAGCCCAAGCTGTTTTGAAAGAAGAGTCTGTTAGGTCTGATACAGAAGATGGTCTATTTTTTTTAAACTGTGACCAGGAACAGCCTTGTTTTGGTTTGATAAGGAAAAAAAGAAAAGAAGCAGAGAAGATGGAACAGTATAGCTTTGTATCTTTTCTCTATTTTTTGTGCTGCGGCATTTTATTATAATTTCATAGAAATAACTCCAAAAACCTGAAGCAAAACAAAGGATTTGCTTTGGGTAGATTGTGAAAGTTGCAAACACCACTATTTAGGATGTCATCATTTCACATTATAATGCTGCTGAAGAAGGCCAGCTGGTGCAGTTAAGTCCCTTATTGGAAATTTTAGTCTGATTCATTACTGTGATTTGTAGTTGTACACAGAAACACTTAATCATTCTTATGCTCCAAGCTCCATTGAATCTACTGAAGGCTTTCTGGTTCTTTGCATAATTTGTGATGCCAGGCTGCCAACTTGACAGTGTTTGAAGCTTGTTGCATTATGTGTGTTTGTTTGCACAGGAAGTGATGCTGCACCTTGGCTGAATTTGCAGTAATTCTTTTGTAATAGGCCAATGAGCAACACTACTTCATTCACAATACTAACATTATGTGGCTTTGATTAGTCCAATTATTGTGTAACTATCCCTTTGTGATCATAGCTTATGAAGTACTGAAAAGGAAATTTGCTTAGCCATGGCTTAATTGAACTTGGGAAAATAATTTGTACTTTTATGTTTAAAAGAGAGGTTAAAATGTGCATATTTTGGAGATTTTTGAATGCTGCACAATTTGGTTTATTAAAAAAAAAGTGAAGCTTCATTTTACTAGCTGTTTCATTGCTTTGGGAAGGAAAAAAGGTGACTAACACTGGGCATCATACATTTTGTGTATAATGTGAGGCCCTTTCTTTCTTGGTTTGCATGTGTTTCTTCCTTTCATTTTTTGTGGGAGTTATTATTTCATGCCTAAAGGAAAACAGGATCCTCTAATGGAATTTGTTCTCTCTATGTAAGTAAGTCCTACTAACACTATTGTAGATATATGTAGATTGCAAGAATGTATATTGCAGTACCAACATCATCTGTTCAGCCTTACTATTTATTAAAGCTGTAACTTAGATATACCATATTTATACTTTTTGCAGCAAAACTGCAGAACTTAAAATCGCTATCCTTAAGACACACTCCCCTGTCTTGTGTCAGTGGGAATGTAAAATAGGAATTTTTTAGTTTTTAATGTTTGAGGTTTTTTGTCTTAGTATGTAATATATGTTTTGTGGGAGATCAAAGGAAACTTGAAATAAACGAGACCTAAACAGAACTTCTCTGTTGTATTTGTTAGCAGAGCAGGTATTTTCCACTGTACTTTTTCCGTTCAAAATCAATGATACACCTATTTTTAAGGAAAATAAAGAGTCCTATTCTCAACTAAGGTAGATGAGACTTAGTTAATTTAGTAAGTCCTAGGACTACTGATGTTTTACCTGGTCTGATAAACTCATTCTGATTCTCAGTGGCCTGTAGGAGTGAGGGTGTGCTCTGGATAACCAGTTGGCATGATGAGTTTTTCAGTTATTACAGGTGGTCCTACTTTCGACTTCTGCGATAAGATTATAAATCAGGATTGGCATTTTTTTGCAAGAAAATGGATCCCAAGTTTCCATATTTCTTTCTGTTTTGCTGACTGGTTGAAGGCACACTCAGTTTTACTTCCTCCTAAAAGGCAGTAAGTTAGGACACTTCAAAACCTAGAACACAGGAAAGAATTAGGCAATGTGACATCTCATCTAGTAAACCATTTCAATTAGTATGTACAACTTATCACCAACCCTGGGGGATGTTAATATGATGTCCCATTGATAAAAAATGATTTGTGAGCTTTTTTTTGGTTCTTATTGTTTTAAATTTTTTTGTCCCCTCTCAGTGTTCCTCGGAATCTACTGCCTTTTTGTTAACAAATTAAGAATGGTGAAGATGGTGCTTATAAATATCCTTAACTGTAAAGCTGTGATTGTAGACCATGACAATATTATGTCGATACTGAAATAATATAAAATGATAAGAGTAAAATCTGAATATTTCTTTATCAGAAAAATACAAAATTAATACAGGAACAGTTTAGTATTCCTTCTTAGAAATACTTATCATTTGTTTTTCTAGTGCTTTAAAAATTAGCTGTCGGCATCAGTTTTCAGTGTACTTTATTAGAATATGGTATCTATAAAATAGCTGATGCAAATATTTTTTAAACAATTAGAGCTTAATTTGGAATTTGTTGGTGAGTTCTGTGGGTTTTTTTGACTTTTTGTGTTGCTGAAATACTATACACTGGGTAATAAAACATTAAAACTTGAGTATGTTTGTAGGTGAGGGCTTCTGCAGGTTTTAAAATTTTGATATAGATCTGGGTCTGATTATAATGAGGTGCTTTTATTACTAACTAACATCAATTCAAATGCATTTCATTTTATATGAAGGTCTTGCTTCATAAGTTGTGTTTATAGGCTCAGAATACTTCTGTTGTTTTGCTTACCTGCCTGTGGTGAGAAAACTGTTAACTATGTAAATTGAGTAGGAGTAGTGTTCAGGGAACAGATATCTACTAATTCTACTAATTTCCATTTGTGTAAAAGAATGCATTTAAGATTTTCAATGGTGAAAAATTGTTGCAGCTGTAATCATAGAGTTCAGTATGTGCATATATTGGTACTTTACAGTAAAATGTACTACTGCTTTCGGAAATCAAGTAGCGTATTTATGACAGTAAAGGCCTGTCAGGAGTAACTAAATGTCTTTGTTACATGGTCAGTTATATAAAGGGCTTTTGTGTCTGTTTGGTAGTATTTTCATATTTCTCCTTTGTATAAAATCAAGCACCAGAACCCTTTTAATGTGTCTAGATTGTAAAAAAAAGTAAGCTCACTTTTTAAAATGCCGTAGTAGACTAAAAGTAATATTATATTGACAAGTGTGACTACTTCCACAGACTAATATGTACTCTGTATCAGATCCTTATTGCCTAAAAAACAAATATATTTTTTGGCATTTTTTGGTTTAACCTAAATATTAGAACACTTACACCATATAAATACTTTTCCTAAAACCCTTATGCAACTTCTGTAGTAGTAGTAGTAGTAATAATAATAATTTCTTATAATCACAATACAATTAAAGCTAGATTTAAAGCTTCCTGAATCTGTGGGATACACTGCCTCAATTCAGGCAGTATCTATATAGTTGTTTCAAGGATGCTTTGGGTTTATTACAAATGTGTAGACTATCCAGATAATGCATGGCACCATGGATTCTGTGTTCAGAGATCTCATATGAAAGCTCAAAAAACCCTTCTGGATGAGGAAAAGAAGAGGTTATACCTGAGGAAACCTGTACTCATGGTAGCTGTGACTCCAATGCCTTTGAGGTTCAATGCCTTTGAGGGAGACTTCTTTTAAATACAGACCTTCAATGATATATTTGAAGATACAAGGGCAGGTAAACGTTGGGGTAAATTTTATATAAGCATTTTGTAGTAGTAGGGTGTTGTTTTCTGTAGGATTGCAGAAGTACACAGGATTCAAGATAGGCTGCCATAGGTTAATGCTTCAGCCCTGTATCTCACAAATTTGAAGCTTCTGGAAAAACTGAATTTCCTTTCTTATTCTAAGTATACTGACTTCATATGACCATTTACTTCGAAGTACAAATTCTGGAGGTTTTTTACCTACAATGTAAGACTTTTTCTAAGTCACCTGTCCTATCTTCAAATTGCAAAACAAGTTAATTCATGTTAGAATGATTATTTTCTATATGTTCAACCGAGGAGTAAGCACAAGGTGCTTAAGAACTTGGGGAAAAGGTATGCAGATGAGGTAGTTATAAAAGCAAAGAAGATGCTGAGATTTGTAAAGAATGGTAGAGAGAAGAGTCTGTAAATATTAAATCCTTTTATGACTGATGTCTCACAATTTCTTTGTGTTAATAGCCCTGTTATCTCTGGACACCTAGATAAATGGCACATAGCAGGAACAGAAACACTACAGAGCTGTTAAAAATATGGTCAAAGACCTAGAGTGACTTCTGAATGAAAAGGCACTGAAAAATGGGCTCTTAGATTAAAGCTAACTTACTAAGAAAGACTATGACAGGATCTTCATTCTGGAATCATTGCTCAGTTAGTTTAATTTATCCTCTAATGAAGGACGAGGGAGAATATATGAGGCAGCATATTCAAAACAAATTTTAAGAACCTGTTAAATTTTTACATGACACCACAGCCACAGAGCTCTTGGCCAGTTATGGTTAAAAGCAAGGTTTAGAAGTGTGTGTGGAGAGCTATAACAGTCCTTTAAGCTAGCATACAGGTATGACAACTAATTTTTCTGACATGTGGCAAAGCTGTTCTTGGCAATAAACGTGTAACTTTTGCCTGTTGTCACTTTCCTGTTATGTTTTTAGTACAGCTGCTTCTTAAAGCAGGGCTGTATTTGATCAGCAGACTCAACACTAGTCCAATCAGATACCAGAATTTAGTTTCTTACTAAAGCCATTCAGATACCAAAAGATACAGGTATTTATATATACTTAAACATATAAAGACTGCAATAAAAATAAAAATTGAGCTAAACTACAAAGTACAAAGGGAAAAATACCAGTGGAAAAAGTAGCATTGTCTGCTGTCAGTATTTTTAAAACAAAAAAAAATACGTTTTTATGAAAACAGATGCTTTGCAAAGCAAATTATGAAATGCCTTTTGTGCCCTACAGTAGGGACAGAAAGCATCTGTATCCTTTTATGTCATTTCTCACTTGATTACTTTTTTTCTTCCCCTGTGTAACCAGGGCCATTTTTGTCAGTTTTTTTTTTTTTTACTTAAAAACTGGATTTGTGGTCAGTCTTTTAAAGCAAAGTATTTGAAAACTTGTTCAGCTCTGAGGCCAAGAATGGTGAATTCGATATTTTGCAGTCATGACTTTGAAGATGAAATTAGGTAGCTAAATTACAATGGACATTGTGTTTTGGTATGCAAAATATCAGGGGTGCTCAGCTGGGGCACCAGCAAGGGCCCCAGTTGTGTAAAGATGGTGTCCCTCTAGGAGCAACTGAGCAGAGCAAAAGCTGAGGACTGCAGTATCTTATTTTTCAGTTTTTCTGAGTAGTTTTGAAATAATTTGGAAAGTGTTTAGGGAATTTTCCAACCTCTTCATGATGCAGAATGAGGACGTCAAAGTTTAATCAAAAGCCTAAAACCTGAAGTTCTCTTGGTGTTACAATCATATAAATATTTATTATTGCTATTTTACCTTTTAAAGAATGTTTTTGTTTCTTTAGGATTTGATCCCCTGACTTCTTTTTTGGAGTTTTCTTTACTGTTCTTCTCACCCTTCAAATAACTCCTCTCTGTTTTTATATAGTGCTTTGCTCTTTCACAGTACATCATCTTTTCACTCAGCATAGTTTAACATTCATGCAGTTATGCCTGCAAACCTGAAGTAAGCCCCAGTAAGAGATGCTTTATGGGAGCTTAACTGGAGAAGGGATAGTTAAGTGTTATCCTGTAGGGTACCTGCATTGGAATAATTAAGGAAGGAAGAACGAAGAAGAAAGGAAGAGGCTGGACTGTGAGGATGCCTGTGTACATTAACAGAAAAAAATAAATCAAATTAAAAGAGGAACGGTATCGACTTTCTTAATGACAGAAAAACAAGTTATATCTAGGTTTTTGGCTACAAGATACTTTGTGGAATCAAGTTGATGTTTATTTTAAAGGCATAATGTGGAATATAGTGCTGGCATACATAGAAGAGAACTTCTATCATGCTAGACTAAAGAGTGTGAGACAGCATTACAGTCGTTAGTAAAACTTCTTTTGGCAATCTTATTGAAAATTTGTTTCCCTTTCATATACTGGCACAGACACTTCATCATGGATACCTATGTCTTAGATTAATTCATCTTTAAAATGATTTATTTTATTTTATGTTTGAATTAGCAGCCAAGAAAATTTCACAATTTCAATCTTCTTAATTTTCTCACCTCAAGCCACAGCACAAATACTACTTTATTCTAAAGATAGCTTCATTTATAGATGCCAATGGAAATAGCAAGGTTTTGTTTTAAACTGGTTTGGGGCTTTTTGTCCCAGTACAGCAGTATTTCTGTCTATCTCTGTGGGTTAATATATCTATGCCACAAGTAATCTAATCAGTAAAACCAACTGTAAATTTATTTAAATTTGAACGTTTTCAAGCTGTAAAATTCCAAACTTACAGAATATAAAAAATGGTAAATTATTTCCTAAGTATGAAGTGAACATTTTTTCCCTCTTATGAGCCTCTCTGTTAATGATTCCTTGGAATCAATCAGACAGGAATAAGAGTATTATAAATTAAAACTAGCTTTTGGACAACATCTGTATTGTTGCAAAATAGGATTAAGTTTCAAAGAATAAGGACAAACACAAACAATATGGGGCCAAAATGGAGGCTGCACAAGTGTTATTGTTTCTTTTTGTAAATTTAATTAGTGCAGTGTTTGTTGAAATAGGTTTTGTATTTACCAGAGTCTTCCCCTCTCCCCCTATAAAGTTTCTCAACACAGATTTTGACATTCATTCATACAATCCATCAGGTGGTACTCCATGTGTAGTTTGACCACCCACCTTTGCTTGATTTTCACCTTACTATACACTTGTTGCTATATATTTTTTATGAGCAGACCTTTACATCATCTTGTCAGCTTTGTCTTGCCTTTTTCTGAGGTTGTCAGGCACAATTCATAAATTCCCAAGATACCATACCGACAGAAAAGATAATATCCAGTTGAAAGCCATTCTGTTTCTTTTTTTTTTTTTTTCTCCTCTTCCCTTCGCTCTGGGGATGCAAGGAAAGTGGTGCTGGTATGCACTTTTCTATCTATTTAAAGAGCACTTGGAAGATTACGTTACAATAAATTGACAGCTGGCTGGATGATCTAAAGGAATTCTGTTTTTCGTAGAAATGCCATAGCTGTTAACTGGTGCCAAAATACTGAATTTCAGTTTTGAGAGGCACTGGTAGGCAGACAGGCATCATTGTCCTGAAAACTCATGAGCTGTACAGCAGTGTTGTTTGCACCTTGCAAGTGCTCTTCTAACACTTGATTAGCAACATCATATAAAAACATCACAGCCTTTGTCACAAGTGAGTTAACAATCTCGGCAGCAAAACCAGTTCAAGGTAATAGTGCTTGATTTTTAATTTAAATACAATATAGCAATTACTTGTAATTCTTCGTTGCATAAGGCAGTTTTCTGTTGAAGTGTGTGCTATGCCTTAGAATCGATAACTATAGACATGATATTGTGAAACATTTTGTGAAGATAATGTGTTTTGGCTGTAGAATAAAGGGCAAGTAAGGCTAGCACTAGCTTTATCAAGACAGCTGGCCCATTTTAAGCCTTATTGCTCCTCTGCACCAGGCAGTAGAAAGTATACTAAGAGGCTTGGTTCTGTCTATTATGTGGGTTTTTTCTTCAGCAGAATTATTCTTGATTTAGACTAGTTTGAGAGTAGACTCCAGATCAAAGTTGCTTAATTAAAACAGGTGTCTAGGGTGGGTAGAATTATATTATACAGTAAAGTAAAATAAATTCATTTACTGTTTATGCAAAAGCGCTGTGGTACTTCTGGAGGTGGAGAGCACAATAAATTAAAGCAGGCAGGTTTAAGAAGTTTAGCTACCTAGGGGTGGGAGCAGCATCAACCATGCAGAAGAACGTGCAGAATTAATACTGCAGAATGAAAGACAAAGCAGGGAAGTAAGAAAAAAAAAAAAGCTGTGATACAGAGCAAAAGATGTCTGTTAAAATAGTTGACTACAAGGACATGAGCAATATAGAACCTCTGAAGAAACCTTGATTCACTTAAGGAATTAAGGGATACTCAGATCCCTGAACATAAATACTTTGCGTGTATTCTTTGTAAAAGCAGCTTATTACTCCAAGCGTAATAAGGAGCTTGGAATTGTTAAATACTATCTGGAGAGGCAGAGACTTCCATATGCTTGAATTTTACAAATTTGGCTCAAAATAGTTCTGTTATACTTCACAAGAAAATAAGCTACTAACCTTGAAATACACAGCTGTATGTGCTGTTAGAAAACAATTTCAGGTAAGTTTTGACCTCTAAGGAATGGATTATTCTCTGTACTTCACATGTCTCAGCTGGTGTGAGAAAAGGCATGCTGAGAGTAGCAATGTCATCAATATAAATAAGGTGGAAAAGAAGAGACAAATAGCAACTGTAGTCAATGCAATAGAAATTTGTTTTGTATTCAGAGCTAAGAAGCTCAAGTGGAATGTGCTGATTGTAGGATACTTCAAGAAGTTATATTTTGCCATACCATTTTTCTGTTCAAGTGCTAAAACTAAAGCTGTTACAAATAGAAACAATAAAACCATGAAAAGATATCAATACAGTGAAACATTCAAAGACAAATAGTACAGCAAATTGATCTGCCAGTTGAACAATTGTATGTAATTTTCTCTTTGGTGCGGTAGCAACTGAGGAATTTTTTGGTAGTTTCTGGCATGAGAATGGAAAGAGAAAGCTTGTACAAGCTATGTCCCTTAGTATCATACATATTGTACTTGTTTTCATTTAGTGATTTTCAATGTAGTCTTCTGGTTTTGTTAATTCAATATGAGATGAAATGGAGAACTGTCACCTTTTGCTTTACTCATTAGAAGTCAGCCACTTGTCATTTATGCAGGGTGTATGAACAGAGATACTATATGTTCTGCTGATATTTGCAAAAATTGTCATCAGCTGTGCACTAAGGAATCAACACCACAGAACTTGGGTGTATTTGAAAAATGTGTGCATCTGTGTATCTTGATACATATTAATATACATTTAGGCATAAATTTATCAGATTGTGAAGATAAGAAAGAGGCGTGGTGTATCAGTGATGAACCGCCGCAATTAGAAGTGTTGAAAAACCATTTCAATAGTAGCATGACATTTGTATCTGAAATGATAGTTACATAATTGGAATAAGGTTGGGATTTGTGACTACTAGTAAAAATCTATTGTAATAATTTTAAGAGCTGTTACACTAATGCACAGAGGCGATACTTACATGCCAGTAGAACTCTGGGTCTTCCTTTTACCCTTTTTTATAAAGGGGGGTTATGTTCCCTTTTAAGAAAGGGAGTCCAGAAACAACCAGGTGCAAAAATAAGAATTTATTATTAAAACCTTTTGCAAGTGTACATTTGCGACGAGCGAGGAGAATCATGCAGTCAACTCAGTATGAGTGGTAAAGCAAGTTCTGGTTTATTGCAAAGCTCATTCACGTCTATACCATAACTCATGTCTACTTAACTCATGTTTACTTGTGTAACAATCATTGGCTTGTCTAACAATCATTGCCTCTTACATACACTTGTCTAATAATCATTAGCTTAACTCTAAAGGCCTTACAATCATTAACTTAGCTCTAAAAGTTACATTGTCATGCTCCTCCTACTTGCAATCGTTGGCTTAGCTCTAAAGGTTACATTAGCATGCTCCTCCTACTTGCTCCTCCTACTTGCTCCTCCTACTTGCAGTTACTGCTATATGCTCGGGTCCGGGTCTCAGCCTACTTCCTTAAATTGTTTATCTGTACAGTCACAAGGTCTTCTTGACCTTATCTTGGGGATTTTCTCACTGCCTCCCTCCTTGTTAGCGTGACTCTGCAAAGTCCTCAGTACTTTTTCATCATAGCCCAGCTCAGTTGATTTCTGTCAGGGACGATTCACAGAGCTCCTCCTTTGAGCCATGTCCACGCTCCCGCAGCCATTCTCCAACATACATTTACCAATGTTTGTATGAATGTGAAAGTGGGAAAAAGTGTTCTTTGTTTTGCAGCTATTGTAGGCCAGCTCTTGCAAAACCTGTAGAAACATTTTTAAATACACAATTTGGAAATACATGGAGTGGTAAATTATTTACAGATTATAAATTAGAAGATGTGAAGACAGTTTCAAATAAATTCTGTGTATATGTTCATGTTCCCTGACAGTTGCCTTATTCTTAAAACTGCTTCTGTGGGGGAAGAGGCATCACAGGACTGAGACAATATTAGTACATATGTTTCACATTCCTGATGAACAGTGAGGATACAGAGATTATCAGTATTATTCAAAATAACAAAAGAAGGTTTATAAAGTTAGTGATGTTACTGTCTCCTTTGTCTGCCTAGGTATCACAACATTGTAGGAACGTATGAGTAACCATTCTGACATGTAATGGCACTATTCCTGAACTCATTTTAAGTAAAAAAAAAAAAAAAAAGCTTGTTTCTTTTCTGCCTATTGCAGTGTCTACTTCGGGCTGAAAAATGTCAGTTTCATTTTGTAGAGAATTTTACTTCTTTACTTATCTTCACTGATAAGTGTCCTGGGTCATATCAGAATGCATTTTACTACTTCCAGTGTTGACAAGTGAAGTTGGATTTATTGAAATCAGGGTTTTTTTAAAACAGATTGGGCTAAACTTATAAAGACAAGAATGGCAATTATATTTGTGTGGGAGAATTAACAAGTGTGACATAGAAGTCCTAGAAGAAGGCTTCCTTAAGTGTTTATTACTGTTTTGTGCTTACCGTTTTATTCTCTCACTGACTACTGTGTCGGAATAATGTAAAGCACTTAACATTTCTGTGTCTTCTTGTAAAAAAGCTGGATTTTACCACAGTTTAAATAAGATGACCTTAGACTCTTCCTTATTCCGTGGCATGAAAATAAACCAGACCTAAGATCATGCTGCTGTCAGTAGGCAGTCCCAAATATTACCTACTCTGCTACACAATCTTTTTTTTAAGCTTGAGTTAGAGGTATGATTAGTGTTTTATTATGTATTATATGGTAAAAGCACATTAAACAATATTAGACAACTTTAAAGATACCTGGGAGCTTGTCAGTCATTAGTGGATGTGGGGAGGGGGAAAACAGAAAGAGAATAATTTATGTTAATAACAATCCCATAAATATTGGTGGAAAAAGATTCATATCTTTTTTTAAGGTATGCAGTGCCTATATAGTATGTAAAACACAAAGATTTTCAGTCTTATAGAAAAACTTGTACAAATTTTATCACTATTTGTCACTATTTAAATATGAAACCAAATCTTACAGCTGTATTATGTATTCTGAGTTGCCGTAGAATAGAGGAAATAGTTTCTGAAAATCTGCCTTAGGATAACAATGTAAGTTGATGCATATCCAAAGGAGTTTTCCAGGGAAAGAAAAAAGTGACCTTTTGAGGACAAAAAAAACCCAAACCAAACCAAACAAAAAAAGCCAAAAAAACAAAGCAAACCCCTCACCAAAATCCCAAACCAACCACATCTTTATTTGTCTCATTTGACTCATAATGAAAACCAAGAAGGTATTAGAGCTACCAAGCAGTGTTAAAACCTTTGGGGGCAGGTTAATAAAGGATAGTACTGGATTTTTTGGACAGTAAGAAGATTAGATCAGATACATTATATTATCTGATATGATATGATACATTATCAGATATTATATAATATATAAGAAATTTTGATCCTTTTGGTTGATATTTTTTGTTGTTATTGTTATTGTCTTTTGAAGGGTTTTTTTTTTGTTTTTTTTTTTTTTCTCCTGAAGGGGGTTATATCATTTCAGCATTTGTCATTTCTTTGCTGGGAGGCTGTTATGTTTTCTGGAATGTTACAAATGATGTTCATGAGAATGTACCATTAACTTCAAGTAATTTTAGCATTTTTATATGAATATGAGTATGCCTTCTAGTAGGCAAGAGATTAGTTGACTGTATGAAGTAAAAGAACAGGTGAGTTTTGGGGAAAAAATGAAGTACAGAAAATGAAGTACAGAAAGAATTGAATGGTCAAACTGTGCGTTATTTTAACTTCTGCACTGCATCAGTCACTTTTGCTGAAATGTTTCTTTAGTTTTCTTTCTTTCTTTAGGTCTTCATTTTCAATCAGAAACTTACGTTTACAAGGCAATGAGAAAGATAGCTTGTGTGAGAATCACTCTGTAGGGTTCAGAATGTCATGAGTGGAATATCAGTCTACTTTTATAATGGCAAAAGAACATTTTTGTGGCAGCCAGTGTTTTGAGCCAATAGGAAAATTAGCTGTTTTCTACTAAAAACTATTCAGTATTTGTACTCCACACAAAATAGTAAATCTTGCACAAGTGACCAGCCTAATGCTAACATTATTCAAAGTATTGTCACTTTATCTTCTTAGGCTGTAGAAATGTTTATTAGTTATTTGACTATGTTTCATTTATTTTAATTTTGTTTTTAAATATATAATTTAGGAGGTACTCAATTTTTCACTGTCTTTTTGGGTGAGTGAAAATCCATATATTCACAGAAAGTGAAGAAGTCATGTTTTGGTCATTATGTTTATGAAGTAGAAGTAGTCTTCTAGACAATTATGAACTAGAAAAAAATAGTTGATAAGCTTAAAAATTGTGAAATAAATCTTGCTAAGATAATTTTGCACCATCTAAATATGTGAAAATAATATCTAGCAAAGGAAGCATCTTTATTTTTTAGGTGAGAATACATTTTCATATAATTTCAAAATAATTGAAATACCTTTTTCTGTAACTTCACTGTTCTTCCCCACTTGATCTTTTCTTTACTTTTATCTCTACACACCCCTTCAAAATGATACATTTGAGAGAAAAAAAAAAGCTCTTGATGGCGTTTTGCTCTGCATACTGAATATACACAGAGCTTAGATCACAGTAAAGTTTTTTTCATATACATGATTCTTTTTATGTTTTGTAGTTTCTGAAAATAGTAATCCTTGAAAACTTCTAATACTAGTTGTTCTTCCTGTCATTCCTCTATTTTTTGGCCTCAGCTTTGCTATCATTTTATGATGTATTTTCGCAGAAATTATTTTTTGCTGTATTAATTTATCTCTATTAAACCCAGTGGATTTTTACCATGATTGCTAAACTTGATGTCAGCCAAGATCGTTGTATTGGTTTTATTTTGTTCTGCACAGAACTAAAAATTTAGGATAAACAATTAACTGTTAGAGAGAATTGCCTTCTGCATTGTTGTATAAGATATCTGAAAGAGGGAAAATAATTTGCATCAAACTTTGTAGATATTGCAGAGTCTGGATTCAAAGCCTATGATTCTGTAGCAGTTTGTATGCCTGCAGTTTGCTTTTACTTGTCAGTGCCATGAGCAGGGTGGGGTTAGAATTATATTGCCATAGCCCTTTTGTATCTGCTTCTAGGAACCTGCTGAAATAACTTTCACACTGAAAAGGAAAGAAACAAAGTGAAGGCCCCTGTTTGTATATGTAATCTATAGGAATAATTTATGAGTGTGGAAGGATGTATGCATTGGGTCTTAGCAGGTTCCTGTGTCTCTGCCATCCAACTGTTTCCTCCTTTTTGGACCTTCCTTCTGTTTCTGTGGAGCCTAGAGAGAACGTGAGGGCTAAGAGAGTGACTCTCATGATGTATGCAGTGGATTAATTTCCACTGGAAAAAATAAAAATTAGAGGTCCTTCAGGATCTTGCTCAATGTGTCCCAGCATGCCAGACTAGAGTGAGTTCAAAGCTAAACTGAACAGAAAGACAACCCATCACCCCCCTCTCCTCCAAAAGCGTGGCCGTTAGGTTTTTAGCACAAAGTGTTTCACTAAGTATGTGTAATCCTGTGGTGGTTGTTTGCCAATGCAGGTACACCAGTTGTGTTCATTGGAATTCTGTGATCCAAAGTGTGTGTCTGATACTGATGAATTAGCCTCAAAGACCTTTATAACTTTATGAATCATTCTCTTGATGTTATATAAGCGTAACACCCGGAACTATTGTTGTGATCGGTGAAGCGTAATGCAACAGACTAAAACTGTCACTCGCTGGAATCCAATAGGAGTTTTCTTAATTAACTCAACAGGACTAGGATTTTATCTAAAATCTTTAAATCCTAACCTACACACAACTGATATAAGTTAAAAATGTTACATCTTAACTTTGCTTAATGAGAATTCACTGATTGTTTTACTATAGAATCATGGAATCACAGAATGGTTTGGGTTGGAAGGGACCTTAATGATCATCCAGTTCCAAACCCCCGCCATAGGCAGGGACATCTCCCACCAGACCAGGTTGCTCAAGGTCCCATCCAACCTGGCCTTGAACACTGGCAGGGAGGGGGCATCCACAGCTTCCCTGGGCAACCTGTGCCAGTGTCTCACCACTTTCAGTGCAAAGGATTTCTTCCTAATGTCTAATCTAAATCTTTCCCCTTCCAATTTAAAGCCATTCTTCCTCCTGTCACTACTTGCTCTTGTAAAAAGTCCCTCCTCAGCTTTCACTGTTGTAAAATCTGAGGTTTGTATTTGATGATGTCAGCTTTGAAGGCTGTAGGAAATGAGCTTCGTCTCCCATGCTATGTATTTTTGTTACCTCCTTAGATTGCATTTATCTATTATGTAATGACCTTTATGAAGTAATTATCAGTGATAAGAGGATTTCTCAGTGTGGCCTCTAGATGGCACAGTGATGGATACCTGTATAGAAAATAGCCTCTAGAGAAATTACATCCTTTACTATAAAAAAAACCCCAAAAAATAAAAGAAAATAAAAATCTGATGTTTCCTATTGTTTTGCTGAAAGAAATTTCAGATGTAACAACATTGCCAACATTAAAATAATGGAAAAAATATATGATGATATCAGATATTAACTAATTCAGAGTTTAACTGTCTTCTAGAGGTATTGTTGTTTTTATACAGTAGAGAAGCTCATGTTGGAGGCTGCAATAACTCTGCTAAAGAACCAAATCAGGCTTCCTGTGATAGCTGAATTGCTCTGCCATGCTCAAATACCTGCTTTGTGCAAGTTTTTATCCCACTGTGTTCTTTACTTCTAAACTTATAATCTTCCCCCTCTGGACACTTTGTTCAAGCAGTTTTTACAGTGCACAAAGACTCTGTAAGCAGGGTACGTGCTACCTAAGAGTGCAAAATTATTTATTGTCAAATAGACACTATTTATTGCTAGGACTAATTTGCTGTCAGACTAAATGTGAAGATGCTCTTCACCTCTTTCAAGATATCTGGTGAGTTCTTCCTGGCCAGACAGTTCAATCAAATAAAATAAGTGTTGACTTCCATTGCTCCTTGAAATGAACTCATCCTTGGTGTTGTTTAAACTGAGGATCATTTTAAACTAATGATTGTTTACTTTTCATACATGTGGCTTGTTTTCCCCCCATCCCTTACTCACCTTGTCTCAACAATCTTTGTTCTATCTGCGGTTTTACCTTTCTTATATTGCATGATTCCACTCTACGCAATTTCTCTAATCTC
Organism: Tapera naevia; assembly: GCA_033556795.1. Lineage (NCBI taxonomy): Eukaryota > Metazoa > Chordata > Aves > Cuculiformes > Neomorphidae > Tapera > Tapera naevia. The sequence goes on along the minus strand of JAUMJJ010000172.1, from coordinate 4,643,757 downwards.
TTTCTAATAATTCAGTAGTTTCCTCTGAAGTCTGAGTCAAGGTTATTCAGCCATGCCACATGAAAACCTCCATCCTTAGGAGCAAAGCTAGGCAGCCAGCTGTGGGTTAACCCTGTGAAATATGTGCCATTCTTCCTTAATGTGATGGTCAGAACTGCAGGTACTGATGGTAAGTGCTTTGGTGCTCCATCGACTGGCATGTCCAGATTTTTTTCTTGGAGACAATGAGAGGACTGTTTATGCTCAACTCTCACCCTTAGTGGGTGAATCTTAAGTTTTGACAGCTTCCATGGCTCAAGACTTCTAAGTGGGGTTTTGGAGTAGGCAGGAATAAAAGGTGAAAAGGTCACAAAAGTCATACAGAAAATTACTTAAATTTCTGGCTTTCTTATTAAAGCAAACAAAACCCCCTAAACTTTGCTGTCCTCTAACCTGGTTATCCACTAAATTAGGGGTGTCAAACTCATGGCTCCCACCGTTCTCCTGCTCCTGCAGCATAACACGTCACACACACTGCACACAACTGGCGTGTTCGCAGGAGCATAGGGGCGAGGAGCTCGGTGCTGCCTGTAGGTAGGAACAAGGTGCTGGGCCATGAGTTTGACAGCCATGCACTAAATAGTTCAGTATGTATTCTGAATTGATAAAAATAAGGGTGGAGGATGTCTCCAGTACTACTAGGTGATAATATGGCTTTGATCTTACACAGGTTTCAAGGAATCCAACATTTCTGGTATTGATATTGAAATATTATAACATCTATAATACTGATATTCTGTGGGAAGATGGAGTCTTGCTCCTTATCTTCAACAATACTTTACACTAGGTATACAAACAAAATGTGTGTTTGTTGTGTTCCGAATGGTAAATACTCATTGGCTGAATAGCTTCATAATTCAGATATAGTTTGTGCTTATGTGCCTCATTTGTTTTTGTTGATGTAACTTGATGTGTCTGCTTTAATACTGGTATACTTATTAAGGGTCAACTTATATCTCTATCTTTAGGAAAGTTTGAGTGCAGTGACTTCTGTGAAATAAAGAAAATAAAGCCTCTGATATGCATGAATGCTTTCTACGTCTCCAGTTTTCACCAAGCAAATCCACTTCAGATCTGTATATGTGACCATTTCTAGTTAAAAATATAGGAAGATCATGGAACTATGTCAGATCATTTCATAGCAATGCAGTAGGAATTTCCATAAATAATGCTGGACTTGAGTGAAATCTATATATTTCTGAATTTACAATATATAAATGGCAATGTTAGATACTACGTTAGATAATAAGGGACAAGCCACGCTCTCTAGAACAGGGAGTGCAAAGTGTGCTGTCTCTGTGGTCTGAGGACTATGTTGGAAGAAGAAGTTAAAGGCAGGAGGAGTGTAATTGTGCTCATTTTTGCTGCCTATATTGTAGGTAAATAGTTTTACTAATTTTCTGAGGGTATTTAGGAATACTGTCATCAGTTAGTTTCTGTCTCTTCTAATACAACCTCCTTCTTAGTCCTTTAACAAGTCTATATTCTGTCATTATCCATAGGGAATGTTTGAACATTCTTTTTCTGTCTTTTGTATTTAATTAAAACAAAAATTTTTAATCAGAACTTTTTAAGCAATAATTACAGTTGGGCAAGGGGACTCTGAGATGTTGAGCTCAAAAGACTTATTGTCTCTTATGCTTTGGAAAGAGCATCGTGAAGCTTTTCAACAGAAGTCAACTTTTCCTTCAGATTTCAATAGAATTCTCTTAAGATGGACTAGCTTTTTTAACATCATTCTTGACTATCATTTGGAAGTTAAGGGCCTGCCTTGGCAAAAACATTTCTGATTACTTTTTTTAAAATCTAAGTCTCTAAGCCAGGTCTTCTTTTCCTATATTTGCCTATTATTTTTCAATTACGTACCTTAAGTCTTATTTTTTTTCTCAGTTACATAATTCAGTTTTTGTTTATAATTTTTTTTAGTAGCTGTATATCTCCTGAAGATGTGATCAACCATATAGCAGTTCTGATCAGAAAACTATAATGATTTTGATTCAAGATTTTTTTAACGTAGTTCCTTCTTTGTAAGTTGTATTTTGAGTCTGTTAGAAAAGTATGTGCTCATCAGTGCCCAGTTATGTAAATTACAAGTGGAGCAATCTGAGAGGTCCTAAGAGAAACCTTCAGTCTACTTCGTGCTGATAACCTCTTTTTTTAAAAAAAAACCAAACATATAGTGTTTCTATCTCTAATAGGCACTTTTAATGCTTTATCATCAAAAATTTTAATCACCTCACTCCTCTGGTGATTTAGATAGTAATTTCTAACGAATTGAAATGCCTAATGGAAAAGAAGGTTGGCCTCTTGAACACTGCATTAGGCTCCCTTTCACCTTTCAAGCTATTACAAGTGCGTATAATAATGAGAAAACTTATTTCTGTTTTATTATGCGTTCTTTGCTTTTCTGTCTCATTCAAATGCTATCCTAGTTAACTTCATTCAATCAAAATGAAGCATATTCTGTACCAGGAAATTTCAACAGCATTACTTAAAACTATTTTTTTTAATGTATAAGGATGTTTTATGTAGATTATGATACATGCATTTAAATAAAATACTACTTTCTTTACTTGGCAAAAGTGGGCAGAATGCTGCTGAAAATAATGGAGCTGTGTGACAACAAGGCAATAAATTACCTTAAAGTGTAAATTTATCATTTTGGTACCACATGTATGTGGAAGGAGGTAGTGAAAATTTTTATTTTTAAGATATCTAATGTTTTCCTTCTCCTGTGCAAATGAGTAGATAGCATTTTCTTTTTACATGCACAGAACAAAATTTTCTTCTAAATTCTAAAATAATACTGAGTACGTGTGCTTAGTGATCCTGACAAAAATGATAGATCGTGCGTGGTTTTCTAATCTGATGTCTTAGGTGCAGAAAATGGGGAAAACCAATTGCTGAATTTATATGTCTCACATGCACCTGCTAAATGGTATGATGCTCCGTCAATAAATACCAACATCTTGCCAATACTGATAATTTAAAGTTTCTAAAATATATTGTATTTTGATTCCTATATTAACTTTATTAACCTTTGCTTCATTTGTCTCAGATTTATTCAATTATTATTAGTTTCTTGACACAGATTTTTCTTTTATTTGTTAGGAATACTGCAAAATAATGAAGCAAGTCAAAAGAATATAGATATACCCACGCAGAGACTGGCAATAATGTCATGGTTTCTCTTGACATATCAAAGAAACATTTTAGCAGTATATTGACAGCTTTAGTTTTCTTCCAGGATTCTTCCATGTTTTCAGTTTCCATGAAATCCAGTCAACACTAATGAAAACAAATTAGTTTTTGCAATACAATGGTTTTTTTTTCTGATTATGTTAATCTGTCTGTTTGTGTCCCCGAAAGTCCATGGCAAAATGTAATCAGTCAGTCTCTGAATTCGAGTAATTTTAAAATCTCTAAAAATGCACATGTAGTTGTCAGAGAAGAGCTACAGAAGTTCTTAGAAAGATCAGGTATTTAGTAACTCAGATTTGTTTCTTTCAGTCTGTATTTAAAGATTTGTATTTAAAGATTCTCAAATTTAGCTGAAAATAGATTTTTTTCAAGTGAATTGGGCACTCGTGTGTTTTATAGATATCATTAAATAAGACATATTGACAAAGACTTATCTGCAGCTAAATTTTGAATGGTTACATTAAGCATTCTCAAAAGTATTTGCAGGCGTGATCACTGTGTATATGAGATGGTAGGTTTATGTATGCAAACAGGTACATAGGCTAGAGTAATTGGGCAGATTGGCTCATTATGTCTCTAGGCATGCAGTTGCATACACAGTCTAAAAGCATATGCACAATTTGGTGCATGCAAATTATTGCAATCACAAGTGTTGCTGGTAAATTAAACCCATATATTTAATTTTACCCTTTAGGTGTCAACATTGTCAGATGAGGTGGACTGTGTGTATTCAGTAATAGTTATTTTATTACTAGACAGATCCTGAAGCCCTTTTCAGGAAATCTAGAAGTATAAAATTTGTCAATGGAAGAGGTTGACTCATGTGGCATCGTATGTGTATTGTGGCAAAATACTAATAAGCACCAAAACATTTGTAGTGACTGTAGTGGATTCACAAAATTAAATGGCAGAATTTTAGTAACTGCAAATTGCAGTGATCTTGGTTTTCTTCTTGCATATCAAATTGAAAATTAATAAATACAAGGAAGAGAAAAAGAAGGATGACTTTTTATAGTGAAATAACTTATTTGTTTAATATTTCTTTGCCTCTGTAACTTTCTAAAAATGTAAAACCATATTACTTTATCTGCATAACCTGAGTAAGTGATAACAAATCGGTTATATTGTAGTTAACCAGACTTTCTGTATCTTATTTCATTACATTGTGGACCAATAACCTTAATTCAAGTTGATTTATACCACCATGGTAGTTCTCAATTATTTCCTTGTCAATAGTTTGTATATATGCTTATTGCCTAGCTGTTAAAATAAGCAAACACCTGTTACCAGAGCAATAGTCAACAGGAAGAAATCTGATGCAATTAAATAATGGTGAAAGAAAATGAGTACATATGTAAAAGGCAATGTTATTACGTTTTATGAAGTGTTATATGTACCATAACTAGTATTTAAAATGTTTTTCATTGACTTTTCCTATGTGCTTGTCATCTGGCAATTGACTGACAATCAAAAGATCTTTGGATTGATACCTTCAAAGTATCATTATTTGTAATTTATTTATCATTATACCTTCCATTCCAAATTTGGAAATACAGATATTTTGGGGTTTAGAAAGTTGTTATTAGTTATATAGAAACCAAGATTCTGAGAATAGTGATTCGCTGATGGTCTCACATGAGTTCTGTGTATGACAGGAAACTTGACTCTCTTCACCCTAAAGAGAGTAACTGGGCCAGCCTGTATTTAAAAGCCTAAGAAAGCAGAGGTTAGTTGAGAGAAGGTAATTTATCTGACTGTATAAAATATTTTCCATTTTCTTCATACCTCTCAACTGGTTGTCACAGATCTGCAAATTTCCATGTTCTGAGTTTGTTCTACTGTCCAACTCTCTTACGGTCCTTCCTGAGACACGTAATTCTCATTTTCTTCCTTTAGGTGATTTTACTTATCCAGTTTCCTCCATCCAAAAGGACTTCCCCCACCTCCATCTTTTCTTGTCTTTAAACCTCATTGAGGGCATATACAAAGGTGCAGATATGCTAAAAGCCATGTCGTGACTGGTCCTTTCTTTGTTGTGTTTTAAGCATTTACACTCAACAACCCCTGTGTGTCTCAAATTCTGCTTCCAGTTTCTGGTTTTTTTCTGTTATCATTGGGGTTTTCTCTGTTAATTTCTGAACTTTTGCAATGGATTTACGCAGCATCTTAAGTTACTGTATCTGAGATAAACAGAACTTGCATCAGGTTGATAGCTGAGACTGGTCCTCTCAGTAAATTCAGGCTGCTGGGGCACCTCTGGAAAATTTTGTGCTGTAGAAGTCACAAGAGGTAAGAGAAAGCTGCAGCCATCTAAATAATCTAATTATGCTGGAGCTCGTGTCGATGATTGAAAAACTCATCAGTCAAGTGAGAGGAGGAGCAATAGTCATTTTATTACTATATATTCTATATAATAAAAAATACAGTTCAACTTTGCTTTACCGTATTATAATAGAAATGAAATCGTTTCTACTTAGTCTTCAAATTATGCAGCTCAGCAGAAAGGATTGTTAGTTATTATTAACTACAGTGGTATGTTTCAATTATTTCCTTTTTTATACTTCCTGATGGACATGAAAACTTCATGTAGATATATTTTACCGCTCATTACACTACATGTAATTTAAGCTATTTAAGCTAAATTTGGCTTTTTCAGCAATAACTGATGATTTCTGTGTACAGCATTTCAAGTCCCTGTTTATGCTGTAAAAAATCTTTGCAGTTCAAAATTTAGCCACAAATCATAATCTGAATATAAACTTCTATAATTTACATGATTTTTTTTATTCTTAAAGACCAAATTCCCAGCCAAAATTGTAAATGGCATAAAAACATTAGCATAACTGAAAAAAGAGGTTTTGGTTTTGATCGTCACCAGTTTACTGCTAGGTGTGTGCTTTTAGCCTTAACTTTGCATTTCATAAAACTAGAGGATGAGGAGTTTCTTCAATTCAATTTCATTTTATTGCTCCAGACAAGTTCTTCTGAAACAGTGATTCATGACTAATTAGCAAAATAATTCTTGATTATTCTATTTGGTGAACCAAGCTGAAAGAATTCTGCTCCATTAAAGAAGATTAGATTTGGCTTTTCTCCTAAGTTTGAACATTTACAACTTCAGTGGGTCCTGATGAATCGTTGCTGTATTTTAAGCCTCATCATTTTATGTTCTTCATTAAGATTCTAAGAAGAAAACACAATACAAATATCATGTGTTATTGTCCTATTTTCTTATTTAAATGGAGGCCGTTAATATATAAAGCATGTTGTAGGTCAGCCTATGAATCAGGCAACTCTAATAAACACCTGTTTCAGGGTGCAATGGCTGCTAAATGCTTTCATAGTTACAAAAAGCAATAGGAAAAATTAAAAATTAATTAGAAGCTACAAAGAGAGAACACATTTGTCTGAGGATGGCTATATGCTGCAAGTTAATGAAGGGTAGAAAAGTATTCTGAGGAAGTGTCAGTAACTGATTTTAGACTTTTAAGTCTGACCCAATGTAACTTTTCTATTTATTAAAATGATTCATCTAGCAATATATACCTGTTTATAGAAGTATACAGGTATATACTTATGTGGATCATTTCTGTGGTCGAGTGGATTACATTTTTTATTCCTTTGAACTTTGTCGGGTGCCAGAGTCTGAATTTTCTGAAATGTAAGCTGTGAAAGGTATTAGTCTAAGTGGGGCAGATAGTACTCTGAAGGACCACCTGCCTATTTCTATAGAGGTATTTGTGATATCATTTTTTAATACTTAAATATTATCTCCTTAAGTGCCAGTATTAAATCAAAAGCTCCATTCATATTCTTTAAAAACAAGGAAAAAAATAAATACCACACAAGTTGGACATCCTCCACTGATCAATAAATGTAACTGTCACCAGAACATCACCTTAATCATCTTTTTATACTAAGATGTCTTAAAGGGAAGTACCAAGCAGGTGTCTGGTATCACTACAGTGAGTAATGTAGGAAGGTGAGCAAGTGTATACCAAAGACTGTGACAGCTCTTTACTTAGAAGAAAACTTCATGGCTGAAATTATGTATGGCTTACTGTTTGTAAAGACTCATTAAAATACCCTGAATATGTTTTATTTTTACTACTGCTTATCAGAATTACATACTTTTTGTTTACTTACAGTATGAAAGAGGCTGGTTTAGGCCATAAACAGTGGAGGGGTGGTCCCATTTCATCAAACTGCAAGCAGTGTCCAGTAGTTTATACCAATCCTGTTTGTGGATCAGATGGTCACACATATTCCTCTCAGGTAAGAATTAAATAAAGAACTAAATTATTCTTTGATTGTTCCCATTAATTCCAGCTGTTGGAAAGTAAAATACTGTATTGTAACACAAATCAACATTTATTTATTTTGACTAAAATATGTATTACAGATTGCAACCTATAGCAATTCTCGTATATTGTAAGACAAAAAAGTCAAATGGTACCAAATCCTAAGCAGCGTGAAACAGTAGCACCCAAAGAAACACAGTGTATCAGTGCTCTACGATATAATGGAGCTCTAGGTTCAGTCTTACCTGCAATAGACACCAAGACAGGGTTTTGAGTAGGGCAAAAAGTGTTGCATGTCCCCAGTTTGGGGTAAGGTAAACATATGAAGTCATATTTTCCAGTTGACCATTGTTGCTTCACTTTCCATGGACCTAGACATAGATGTAACATATCTAGATAAAAAATGTAATAATGTAGATAATTGTTGCATATTTTTATTTCTTGCAACAGCAGTTTATGTGTGTTAACACCATAATCAAATCTTCCTTCTGTATTCCAGAACCATCCTGTTTTTTCTGTCATACTTATTTGGAGACAGAACAGTAGTTAAAAAAATATTCCTGTCAGTTTACTTGGTCTTTTTGGAGAAGAGATTTTGTGCTGGTCATGCTGAACTCCAAAAACCATAGGACTGCATTAGTACACTGCTCAGATGAAACTTGTGAGATGGAGGGTCTTCATGGTGAAAGCAAATCGATTTGTTTAGCGTTCTCTCTTAAAACTTTGAAGTAGAAAGATGTTTGGCCAATGCTTGCAACTGGCTCCTCTGTAGGAGAAAGAAATGTGTGCTCTTGATGAACCGATTTTTGTCAGAAATGGCATGCAAGTCAGTACTGCAAGAGGAGTTTCTGTATCCTATCATTCCGACACCATGTCCTTCTACTAAAAAAATGTTCCTAGTAGTAGATTGTATCCAGTTCTTCAAGAGAAATATACTACAAATAAAAATGCTGATTGTTCTAGATTAAATTGGTGGAGATGGAGAAGCTCTGTCTTAATTACTTATAAAGAAAAAATTCCATTTAGCATTTTAAGCAAAATATTTTTAGGATATTTCCCAATATTTAAAAATTTTAGGCTTACTATTAGCTTTATTGGATTTTCTTTTGTTTTTTTTTTTTTTTTACTGCAATCACAAACTACATCTGAATTTTACAAAAAGGATTAGAGACTCCAGGAGTGACTGGTTATTAGACTGAACACTAAGTATGCTCTCCAAGGATGTTTTCGTTCTTGATAAAATAAAAAATACCAGAATATAATTAGTGCTTCCTCAACCTTGACAGTTCTTATGCTTTTATCCTAATTCTTACTTTATAAAATGTTTTTCTTACAAGCTGAATATTTAGGAACTTGTCAAGAATCTTGATTTTCCTATAAAAAAAATTCTAACTGTTACACCAGAATATCTGAGGCCCTGCACATTAATTTTGGACTTAGCAGAAACATAATTCCTTTCTGGTGATTATATAACTTAAACTTTTAGTTTAGGAATTTTAAAATATTCTTGTTTTCATTTGCAACAATCTTCTGTGTTTTATCAGGAGCTTGAAATGTGCTTCCATCATACTAGACATTAGATGATACTGTCATTTAGTGTTTGTTTTGCTGTGCCATGTGAAGGTTCAGTCAGTCTTTAAGTCCCAAGCCTAACCAGATGGTAGTCTCTGCAACTTTGCAATTAAGTACACAAGGTAGATAATTTGATATAGGTAATCGTGAATGAGCCACTTTTGGCTTTTTAAATACTGTATGCTTTTATCTATTATAACTCTCCCTACGTTCTTCCTAATGTAATATAAACATCACAGCTATTTTAAGCTCGTTATTTACTATTTTGTCATGTAGGAATACTGTATTCTAAATAGTCCTATAGGCAGAAGTCACTCTTATGGCTTCTCATGGTCTGACCTCAAGTAGATATAAAGAAATCTATAAATGATGATGAGATGCGGATATTTTTACATCAGTTGATGTGTTAAAGGTGAGAGTGTGCTTCACAAATAGAATGATGATAGTGGATTCAATAGATAACGCGTTGGAATGGAAGCAGAGTGTATCAGAGCTGCAGTCAGTGCAATAATACATATTATCCAACTTCTGTATCCCTTATATGCATATAACGTAGAAGTGTGTAGCATCCAAGAGCTTTTCGGAGTTTTCCTTTTGTTTTCCACTACCTTGTGGCAGTAGATTTCAAATCTAAGTTTATGACAGCAAAATGCTAAGAAAAAAGTTAATGACTGCAGAAGATCTGTATTAGCCTATAAATATTTCTTTTTATTTCTTTTCAATAATGTTATGATTTCATATTCTATGCTACAGTTGCCTCAAAGTGGAGGTCCTTACAAGGTTATTTCAGGAGCAGCGGTTTTAAAATTGACATAAAGACAAATATTTGTACTCTTTTACTCCAGGCAAAGTCTAGTTTCATCGTGTCATGAAGATGCAGTAGGAGTTTATATAGCAATTTTCTTGTATTTAGAATACATTTGTCAATGACTGTGGCAAATTGTAGAATGTATTTCCTGAAAATAAATCAGTAAATAGTAATAGTATTGTAAAACAGAGCCAGGCAGCTGGCATTTATGAGGTGGACGCTACTTTGGGAGTATACCCTCCGTTTTCAGGCTAAGCCCATGCATATGTTTCTATTAAATTATATAACTACAGATACGTCATACATGTTTTTTGCTTTGAAAAAAAAGAGAATATGTAATGGGTAGTAATGTAGAAAGAAAAGTTAAGTTTTAAATTGAGCTTTTCCAGAGTCAGGTAAGGATCTTTCATTTCCCATTCGTTTTAACAGGCTAGGTTAGCTGTATTGTGTTCTCGGCCCACAATTAGTTGCATGCAGTCAGCACATAGAGCATGTGCAAGATATTCGTTATTAGCATTATAACAGTGTTGCAATAAAAATACTACGTACCGAAATGTAGAGTAATGAAAGTGAATTTTAATTATTATGTGAAAAGAAATTCAGTATAAAGAGATCCTGAGCCTCTTACTAGGGTGGTGTTACAAACAATTTTTAGTTAATAGCCTATTCATTATTCATTTTAACTCTAGGAATTTTCAAGCGGTGCTGTAACATAGGGGTTTTGTACCCCTATATATTTTTTGGGCACTGCATCCATTCTTCTGGAAAAACATGGTTGCTGCTGCTAGGACAGTTTTTGCAGCCTGTTTCTAACTTCATCTTTATGATGGGTTTAATAGGGAAATAAGAACACAGATTGCAGATGAGATGAAATGTTCTGTGGCAGCAATCCGCATCCTGCCATTATTTTACTCACTGCTGTCCAGCACTTACACTGTAAAGCTGAAGTAATTGTGGATAAGATGATGATGCACAGGCTTGGATGCTTCTGTTGGAACAGTTCTCCCATATTGTGCTATATTATAACTAGGCCTTCTGAAAAGTGGCAGCAAAGAAAAAAAAAATGTGGTCACACATCAAATGAATTGCCTTTTGAGGTTTTTTTTTCCAATATTTTAATTACAGCTCTGGTGTTTGGTATTGTAGGCTGAAGTTTTCTCTCTTAGGTTGAATGTAGTCAAAAAGTAGTCCTGCTGTAAGAAAATCTAACCTTATGTCAATGAGCAATGCTTTGAGTATTTTGTAAAGAAAACACCGCAGAAATAAATAATTTTTGAGAATATGCCCATTGTCCATTGATTTTATTCCAGAATTATCTTGTCAGTAAGTCCTGGATCATTTTATTGTTAGCAACAATTTGCTCAAGTTGGTTTTGTATTGACAGCGAACTTTTTACTTTTTGTGAAACATTTTTCTGCTACTTATGAAAACTTAATGTGATTGATGACATCCCTGTAGATATAAATAGCAATAAAAATCATCTTTTGCAAAAATAAAAGTAAACTAGAAAAAAAAAACCCACAAAACCCCCAAGAACGACTAAACCCCCCAAACCAGTCATGACAAACTCTCCTTCCACTCCACCCTCCCCCCTGCAAAAGAAGAAAGCCAAAGGAAAAACTTAAAACAAACCTTTCTTGAATGAGACTGGCTAGTAGTCAGTGAGATAAGATAGATCTTGCTTGGTTTATATCATGATAAACTGTTCTTTAAAGGAATGCTGGAAACTCCTTGTTTATTGTTTAAATACTTAATAAAGGCTAATAATAGAAATTCAGGAAATGAGATTACATGGTTTTCCAGCTTCTGCCATCAATGAATTTTGCCAGAATATAAAATAAATGGCTGCTAAAGATGTAGAAAGTGGAGATGGTATCTTGCATGACAAATTATTTCATAGAACCTTCAATATTTTGAAATCTTGAACAGCTCAGTACTTCTTAGACTGTGATGACATATTTATCTAAGCAAGAATTGAATTTTGTTCCTATTTTTCATTTTCAGGATACTGTGTTTATTTAATATAAAATTATATATTGGATCCACATTAAAATATACATAAACTTTAATACTTCAGTAAAAACAAAACAACGCTACTTTCTGGACTGGAAAACATTTTTTTTTGAGCCTTCATCTGTGTAATGCCTTTAAACTGATTTTAAAACAGTATTAAGTTTTCTATAAAATAGGAGCAATCTAGGCTGGAAGGGCAAACCAATATAAGAATAGGACAAACAGGAGAAAGCAGAACAAGTGTCACTTTTTATTAAATAAGTCTCATATCACAGCGGCAGTATACTGATACAAAATAATGAGTATAGGAAGAACTTAGATTCAGAACCTGTTAATGAGAATCTAAGTTTGTATGACCTTTCAGATAGCCAGTAAAAAATCCAGTTGCTTGAAGTTCAGTTGAGAAGATAGTTAAAGATTCAGATTTCTCTAAACTGCTAGGTCTCGTTAGAGGCACCCATACTTACATGGAGAACAGTCTTTCTCTGAATGGTAGCTTTAACCAGCAGAGGCTAATATTTTGGAATTAGTATTCAAAGTCTAGTAAGTAGAGTTAAAATAATGAGAATTATTTTGGCACAAAAATTCTTTTCCAGAAGAATGTATCCACATTGTACACAGACAGGAAGGATGAACACAGGAGCTGCCACTGTCATAGTTATGCTTGCAAAGAGCAGAAAACTGTTCTGCTATCTGTTGCTATCTATTGTGACAATAGATAAGGTTCTAAGTTTTCTTAGCTGTTTAAAACACCTGAGAAAACAGTGGAGAAGACAGTGATGAGCCGTGTCGGTTGCAAGTAGGGGATCAGAAGAGAAGATTTTCTCAGATTTACCCAGCAGAAGCTCATTAGTGAGCATGGTTTCAGTGGAGTGGATGATAAAGAGGGTAGTAATTGAAGAGGTAGTTATGTAAGCTAAGAGAAATTTTCTGATCTTGGAAGGGTTTTTTTGGAGCATCTTTTTTGGAAACAAATAGGAAATAACTCTTCTAGGAAGATGGAGAGTGGTTAAAGACAGTGGGTGTGAAACAAGATGATGCCAACCTAGGGAACAAATTTTGAGAGTTAATATCAAACTATGATAAGAATGGCATTAAAGAAGATGAGACAAAGTGGCAAATGGTAAACAGGAATACTGGGTCAGATCTTGGCCCAAAGAAAACATTCAAATATTACAGTAATAATTCTCTGAAAGACGACCCCCAAAGAGTGTACCAGTGTAGGGAGATGGTATGGAAGATGCATTTAAGCACTTGCTAGAAAGGAAGAAATTTAGTGGTGTGTGGTGTATGTCTGTTCTTGTGTCTCTGACTGCCTTACATGCCACTCTGGATATGTCATTCCGTCCTCCTTGGAAGCTTCTTTCCTGTGTCCCAGGGGCAAAGGAGAGCCATGACCACTTAAACTGTCCTTGTACACAAGGCAGTGCTCTAGATATGTGGGGAAATAAGCAAAATATAGCAACAAAAGAAATTTCTCATTTTGCTATAGATACAAGAATGGGATGATTATATTTTTTTCAGAAAGTCATTTCTATCATTCTCCCTACCACCAGTGTGCTATTGGAAGGCAGTAAGTTTAGATCATTAAAAGGGATCATTTTCCTAAATTTATCCTGTAAGATAAAACATGTAGCTACACAATGGTACCGTAAAGAAAGAGAAGCCAAAAATCTAATTTATTTGCCTGCTATCTGTTATTTTCTCTTCCAGTGCATCATTTGTTCTTAGACGCATATTTAAACCAGATACCACTTTGCACTGCCTCTGAACCATGGGACCTTGTTTTTTTCTCCCCATGAATATGTCCCCTTGTCTCCTCTTAGTCACAGTGGAATTTGAATATATGGTTATCAATTAGCAGTGAACCCATGGATTATTTTATTTCTTTAAAGCAGACTATTCCGTGTACCAATAGTTATGGAGAGTTATGATAAATGTATATTGGTTCTAATTTCTTTCCCTTTTTCTGTATCTTTAATTTTCTTTAAAATTTGTTCTCTTTTTCCTTTTAAGAAAAGTTTTGGAACAACATAGATGTAGCAGGTGCAAAAGAATATGTACTTGACATTATCTTGCCAATTTTGTTTTCTGTAGCAGTTAACAGAACAGTAAGCATTTGAAAAGGTACAGAAAGAAATGTAATTATTCAAATCAATTTTTTTAGAACTTGAAATTAAATTTAGTAATAAACTAGAACGAATTTTTTAACTTCTAAAAAGATACTCTTACACACTGTTGATATAGGTCACACTTGCGCTTAGCAAGAAACTTGAATAATCCGAAGTTTCAAGTAGTAACATCTGGCACCATTACAGAAATTTATACCAGCAGTGCTGTAAACTAGTTGAAGATGAAAAGCTTCAGTCCTAGTAATTTAGCAGATGCAACTGAGGTAAAATATGTGTAACATTAAAGAGTTGTCTTCCAGGTCTCACTTTTTTTTTTATTTGAAATTTTGAAAAGCTCATGATGAAATATTGTAAACATGGACCAATTACTATGTAGAAATTTCACTGAAAACAAATTAAATTAGGGTTGTTTGAATATTCATTTGAGTTTTCAGGATTTCTGATGCTCTTGATGCCAGTATACTATAGTTTTGTATACTTTAAGATTCTCTGCTTAGAATACATCTGTAATTTAGAATTTTAAAATTATTATTAAAAGGAGGGTGATGCTTGTGTAGTCTTCTGTTATATGCATGCTAATCTTATTTAATGTACTTTAATAAGACACGTTTAGCATTCAACATTGTGATACTAACCAACTAGATGTTATCGTGGATCAGATGTATTAAGTTTATGGCCATAAAATAATAAAGTTCTTCAACTGAACCACAGAAAAGTACTGGGATTGAGGTTTTCTCATGGGATACCTGATAGCCACATTCATGTCATTTTAAATTATCTGAAGCCACTTATGGAAACACACCTCCAGACGTTTTGTTGTGTGAATCCCACAACACTGGGTGTTGCTGTGAATTTCTGTCACGAATCATGACCTTCTAAAGCATGAATATACACCTGCCACCTTCCCTCTTGGGGGAAGAAACAAACAAATAAACAGAACCCAAAGAAGAAGAAACCTTGAAGAACTGAAAAGTGGATGTTCAGAAATTTTCAAAACACTTTAGTCATCTCTCAAACAAAATCCTTAAGTTTCTCCGGAGAATATGGATTCCTTCAGGAAACTTGCCTTCTTTCTACTTTCATCAGTTTTCTCCAGGGGTGTAGTTGTGATCTATCCCAACTTCAGCCATTTGTAGCAAAGAGGAGAACTGTCCAACCTGTTTATTTACATGTCAAATGACTTCTAAGCTGTCTGCTGCCTGCAAAATTTACACAAAGTAAATAATAATAGGCCTTTTTTCCACAAGTTAAGAAATTACTGCTTGCTCTACTTGCTTGTTTTACTGGATTAATTTTGTGGTCAAAGTGAAACAAATATTTCTTAACAAGTGGATGTACTCTTGAATGAAATCTTGAGTAAATGGGGGTGGGAGAAAAGAAAGGAAGATAAGTCCCAAAAGAATCTGGACATTGATGAGAATTAAGAGAGAGATGGATATCTGAAAAATATGGCTGAGTATCAGAGGTAGATCCTTTGCCTAACAAAGTTTCAGGAAAAAAAAAAAAAACAAACCCCAAACATTGTAGGCCACCATGGAAGAGAAAAATAAGAGTTTGTGTAGCAAATTTGCCACTCCAGCTCTTCCTTCAGAACATGGCATAAGAAGACTTCACTTTGTGTTGTCCTAATTTTAATCCTTATGTATTTGACACAGAAAAGGGAAATCCTTTGTATATTTTAGAAATTGAGTACTAACAGCAAAACAAGTAAAAAGATTTGGGCACAATTCTGTGCATCTCTACACAAGATATATGTTCAAGTTCAAGAACATAAATAGGTAAACTATGGAAAACCAGCCATGCTTTGGAATGCTATCTCCCACTCACACAACGGCATGTTTGTTCCCTGACAGGGTGAAAACCAGTATGAACATGGAATTTCATAAACATTCTCTTCACTGGTGACACATGTAGCCTTATATTTTGAACTGTTTAATAAATAAAATCTAGTACTATCAGTTCAAATGAATTTTAGCATACATATTTAGGTGAGTGAGAAAACAGAGTAGAGAACTGTAGAGGCAATGTGATGGTAAGAAAACTGAGAGTGCCTGAGTGTGTCCAACTTTTAATCCAAACAGTGATTCCGTCATGCACTTCGGAAAGTAACTATACAGAAATCCTTTTTTTGCTTTCTCTTTCTTTCCCCAATTAGCATAGTCTAGTTTAAATGTTTTAGAAACTTGGATGGGATAACCCAGCATAGACTATGTAGGTCCATGCACATTACTTTTATTACTTTTTATTTCCTTGTAATTGAAGACTATTTTAGCTCGCGTATAACTTTATAAATATTTCAACTTAGATATAATTAGATAAATTGATCTTGTTTAATTAGTAATGCAATCAGCCAGTGTGGATTAGGAAGCCATAGCACATTAAAAATACAGTGATAGTGCATGTTAATAAGCAACGAACAGATTCTTTTAACAAACAAATCTATGCTTTTACGAGCCATTTGTGTCTTATTATAAGGCTTTATAGCTATAGCTTTGCCATTACCTCTGTTTTACCATTGCCATTACTCAGAAATTTGCATGTCTGCTGAAAATCAGTGAAGATTTTCCAGGGATTTTGAACCAAAATAGCTGTTTTTAAGATGATGGTTTAGGACGTTTAAATGGTCTTTCTCACATTTTAAGTTTTTATTTGAATATTAATTCAAATCTGAAGTGGAAGCTTTTAGTTAGTTTTGTCTGAGCAATATTCCTGATTCTATCTCTCAAGAAATTTTCTCTAGATTACAAAACTGTGAGTTGCAGTGATAAGGTACACCAAGGGTCTCATATACATACTGTGTGACATTTTGGGCAACTGCAGCTTGGGTCTGCTACAATGATGAAGAAGTTTGAAATAAGGAGCCTGAAAGTGCTGAAATTTGGAAGAGATACGGGTGAGAGTGGTGAATAAGAGCCATAATTTATAGACTTACATATATGCTTGTATATGTCAGAAAGAGATTTTTTTATATTAAGCATACTTACAAGAAGTTAGTGTATTTTCAAACTCCATCAATGTTTATAATTCTGAAATAAGCAAAAATCAGAAGGAATAATATAGGTAGGATTAATATGATTACATATTTTTACCCCTTTTGTAAATCTTTTAAAACTATATCAAAAAAATCCTCATTTTTTAATATTTGAAATACCTTGGGTTTTACGGAATTTATTGCCTTCAAAAGTATTAATTTGGATATGGGGTAATTATTAAGCTTTTTGCAAAGAAGTGAGTAGAGGCATTATTATTAATACTTCTTAATTTACTGGAAATAGTAGGTTTCAAGGGTTTTGTTATTCAGCATTAATTAAGCTTTACATTCTCATTTGATGGCATAAAATGTTAGTTTACCTGTTTGCAAAATGTATCGAGTAAGATGATGAGATATATATTTACCAAACTGAGTAGTTGCCTAAAAATTCAGACGGCCAATTTAAAAGCAGATAGATCCTTAGAAGGATTTTCATAAGCTCCTGAAAGTCTCTGAGTATGAAAGCAAAGACAGGTAGGTGCCTAATTTAAATAATCCCAGTAGGCCTCAATCTGCATGTTTCTGTGACTCAATATGTTTTCTAGGGTGTCTGAAGAAGATTGAAGAGCTAGTTGACCTGATTTCAGGGTTTATTTTAATGCCATTTCACTGCCGAGTGTTGAAGAAACCAGGCAAAAGCTATAGACGTGAACAAGAAGAAAACTGCATACAAATTTTCGTTTTGTCATGTAAATTGTTTTCTCTAGTTCTTAGCTTTATAAATAGTGTATCAGCAGTTCTCTTTCAACCACAAAATGTTTTCTTTGCTCAGGGTCTTGTTTCAGTAGGAAATTTCCTTTTGTTCCCTGGTCAAAAACTAGTCACATGTCTTTATAGTTAATATTTTTAAAAGGTCATTTTCATTTACAGAGTAGTACTTGTTCGTTGAAAAGCTTTTTACCCAAGCTCCTATTTTTTAGGTAAGTAATATATGTGATTAAAAGTTACTGATGGGACAAAAAGGCATCTATAGCTCCAGATGACATTTCATAGATAAATTTGCACATTAATATTTAATTTCTAAAACTTGAATTAGTTTCAAATATGGTATCTTGGCATTATGTCTAACAGGTTTCTAATTCTGTATTGCAACTGCTTGTGCCTTCTTGGCTGCTTTTTGTATAGAATTATAATAACACAGAATCGTTTAAGTTGGAAAAGATCTTTAAGATCATTGAGTACAACCGTAAACCTAACACTGCCGACTCCACCAGTAAACCATGTCCCTAAGCGCCACATCTACATGTCTTTTAAATACCTTCAGGGATAGCGACTCGACCACTTCCCTGGGCAGTCAGGGAATTATATAATAGTTTCAAAATTAGGTTTACCACAGTAACGTGACTAATTCTGGCCATATTTTCAGTTAGAGCTGAGTGAACAAGGATCTGGAAGAGCTGAGGAGTCAGCACTAGGACCTCTTATTCTCTTCTCTTTTATTGGCTAGTGTCAGAATCATTATCCATGACTAGTTTGTCATAATAAGAACAAAATCCTAAGAAAAAAAACATATTTTTTCCCTATATGGACGTATATAGTGAAATAAAATATAGCATATGAACTAATAATTATCAGGTGAATATGAATTTAATTATTCATTGGTGTATTTTTTCTTAGAAATAGATAGCATGCCATGTATCATTTTAAATGCATGAAAAAGTCATGGACGTCTACAGAACTCTCTTTATTCAGATAAGATACAATTAAAAGTGACAGTTACCTTTCAGAGGTGAAACATTTTTTACAATTGCATAAGTATTAGTTATTGGTTATTTAAAAAGAAGTAATTTACTACATGCTCAGCATTAAATGTGATGGTGTTCTAGAAGGCATTTCTGTAAGTGTCGTATACCTCAGCACGTGAAAATTTCTGAAAGACTTTAATTAACATTCAATTCACACTTCATCTAATACTGGTGAATGTACAAGATGATGGAAGGAAAGAACCAGAGGAAGTATCTGCAGACTGCATCTGAAGACACGTAGTGCATGAGCTTCTGTTCCTTACTTGCCAGAGAAATCACATGTATCCTCATTACCTTGCTTTAGTTAGTTTAAAAGTCACTAGATATTGTACTACTGCGGAAAAAATATGTTATCTTACCATTGAGGTTGTAGCATTCTCAAAAAGGGACGGAATTAAGTCTGTAAGAAAAAGCCAGTTGGTTAAATGCTGGGAAATGTCAAAGTTAGAGCTGCACGAGCATTATTTTTCTTTTGGGACAGGCATATATCTGGGCGATCATAATTTTGTTGCCATTTATTCCACAGAGTTCTTCACTCAACACACAGAATGGACATACCTCTCTTGTACCTAATTAGTAACTAATTTACACTCTGTCACACATAGTCCTTCTATGTGATATGAGTGTATTGTTTTACAGGTAGGAGATGGTTCTGCAGACAGATGGGAGAAAAAATTATTCCAAGATTTGGATGTCTATTAAATAGATTGGTTTTTTCATATTTCAATTTACAAAGGATTTATGTGTTGAATTAATTTTTGTTTCAGTTTATCTAAAAATCTTCAGCATGTTCCCAAATCAGATCTTGGGTTTTCAAGAACTTGGAAGAGCACAAATACACTCAGTACCAAACAGAATTTTGATGAAATAAGTCATCTAAGATGCATGGACCAGTATAAGCATTATTTTCCTTTTCTTTCATGCATTCTCCCTAGTTCATTCAATATACATCTTTCAATCTTTCCAGCAAATGAACAAGATCTATGCAAGCGATAGCCTCTTGGCAATGGTTCATTCCCAGAGAGGGTTTGTCCTGTACTTTTTCATTGAATAAGCTTGATGCCATCTGGTCCACTCATTTTCTCAAAGCAATATAAAAAACTACACAGGTGTCATTCCTGATAGATCTATCTAATCCTAGTTGTAAAGACAATGATTTACATTCCATAAATTTCTGCGACACTTTATTTGACTTCACTACTCTTATTATTAGAAAGTCTTCCTAGTGTCTAATATGAAACTTCTCTGCAGCAATTTAAACCAATTATTTCTTGTAATATCCATCATAGTATCTTTCAGATGCCTTTTACCTACTTGGGCGTTTTTCTTGGTGACTGTATTTTCTAGGCCTCTGATCATTCCTGTTACAATTTTTGTTTTGGACTTTTTCCAGTTAGTTTCTGTGTTATTTGAAACTTTGTCATTGAGCTGGACAGAGAGCTCTATATTAAGTGCTGACAAAGCTGTGTCGTATTATTTTAGGCTTTGTAGGTTGCAGTCCTGTTTAAATGTTTTTTAAAGAACATTCAGTTGTTGATAATGATCACTAGATTTTTATTTTTAATTTTTTAATTTTTATTTTTCCTTTGGAACAGATGTCTAGCCAGTTGTTCCATAGCTTGTAGTTTAAACGTGGTTATTAGGTCTACCTAATAGTAGAATCATAGACTGGTTTGGGTTGGAAGGGGCCTTAAAGATCGTTCGGTTCCAATGCCCCTGAAATGGGCAAGAACACCTCTTACTAGACCATTCTGCTCAAGACCCCATCCAGCCTGCCCTTCAACACTTCCAGGGAGGGTCATCCACTGCTTCCCTGGGCAACCTTGTGCTGGTGTCCCACCATCCTCAGCATGAAGGATTTCTTCCTAATGTCTAATCTAAATTTTCCCCCTTCCAATTTAAAGTCATTCTCCCTTCTCCTGTCACTACTTGCCCTTTTAAAAAGTCCCTCCCCAGCTTTTCTGTAGCCCCTTCAGGCACTGGAGGGCCGCTATGACGTCTCCCCGGTGCCTTCTCCAGGCTGAACAACCCCACCTCTCAACCTGTCCTCACAGCAGAGGTGCTCCAGCTCTCTGGTTATCTTTGTGGCCTTTCTCTGGACCCACTCCAACAGTTCCATTTCCTTCTTATGTTGAGGATTCCAGAACTGGACACAATGCTCCAGGTGGGGTCTGAGGACAGCAAAGTAGAGGGGCGAATCACCTCCCTCACCCTGCTGGCCACTTCTCTTTTGATGCAGCCCAGGACACGATTGGCCTTCTGGGCTACGAGTGCAAACTGCCAGCTCATGTCAAGCTTCTCATCAATCAGCATCCCCAAGTCCTTCTCCACAGAGCTGCTCTCAGTCAACATCATCCCCCCCATACTGTTTTGATGCCAGGAATTGCGCCAACCCAGATATAGGACCTTGTACTTGGCCTTGTTTAACCTCATGATGTTCACACAGGTCCACTTCTCCAGCTTGTCCAGGTCCCTCTGGATGACATCCTGTCCTTCTGGCGTGACAGCTCCCCCTCTCAGCTTGGTGTCATCTGCAAACTTGCTGAGGGTGCACTCAATCCCACTGTCTGTATCATAAAAGAAAATATTAAAAAGCAGTGGTCCCAGTAGGGACCCCTGAGGGACACCACAAGTCTCCATCTGGACATTGAGCTGTTGAACACTGCTCTCTCAATGCGACCATCCAGTGATTTCCTTATCCACCAAAGAGTCTAACCATCAAATCTGTATCGCTCTAATTTAGAATGATGTATAGTTTTCCATCCTCTTCCATGTGTAACAGGATATCTTTTATTTTATCTTCTAAGCCATTAATGAAAAGACAATAGTTCTAGGGTTGTGACCCTTGCAAAAGTCAGTGCAGCTTCCTTTTTAACAGTGTGCTGTTAATTGCCGTTCTCTGTGTATCACTTTCAAATAGTTTTATACTCATCTTATGATATGGGCACACAAATAGCATACTTCTCAGTATGGCTTCCAAGGCTGCAATGTGCAAAAGTGTGACAAGACTTCGTAGAATCAAAGTAGTTACAGTCTCTGTTTTCTACAAGTTCCATAGAATGAATGGAACTGGATCTATTATAATTTGCTCACTAAAACCCTGTAGCATGCTCTGTCTCCTTTCTTCTTCTAGGTACTCAGTAATCACTCTTAAAAGCTGTTTTTTTCCAGTAATTTCTGAGATCATCTTTTTGTTTCTTATTTATTTGCTTTATCTTTCTTTCATTTCCAGTTTAATAACACGTTATCTCCTTCATGATTTCTTAGTGGCTGTAACTTTGCTCACTTAGTTCTTCAAGTGTTCAAGGATGTAAATATCAAATTCAACTGATTATAAAAATCTAAATATGTTCTGTATATATATATTCTCTAAATATTCTTTATGACTCAACACGGAGATTTTATCTCTGTCGTGTCACTCAAGCTGACAGTCCTCCTTTCTGTAGAGGTTTCAAATCATCAAAATTTTTTCAAAAGTTACTGGTTTTATCAGTGCTCTTCCCATATAGTCATATGTATACTGTCATTGACACTTGAAAAATTACTTCAGTTGTTCATAGGAGAATGACTTGGGGATTTTCTGAAGGTAAATATTTATATATGGAAATATATATTTACCTGAAACTAGGTTTACCAATACAAAGGAAGCTGGGATTATTTGAACTTATGTAAGAAATAAAGTGTATCCCGTCTTCGTATTCATGCCAGTCAAGTGCATACAAAAATAATAGGGTTTTTTGTTCTTTCATTTTTTCCATTATTTTGCTTTGAAAAAGTAGGTGTTGGTGCTCTGTTTCAAGCAAAGCTAGGTTCTTTCTAAGTACACTATGCAGAGATGTGTTTGGTAGCCTTTGACAGGTAACTGTTTTGGAATAGAAGATGACAGAGTTTAATGAGATATATTTCTGTTGTTTAGTCTTTCTAACTCTGTAACAGGAGTTCTAGGAGCAGAGCTCATGTATATCAAAACAACATACACTGTAGTAGTTGTTCCAGAAATATAACTATTCTTCTCTTTACTGTAATACCAGTAAAACTGCTTGATTAATGCGTAAAGATGACACATATTCTTCCATATTCTTCCCACAGATTTTAATTGCTTGTCTCTAGTTCACTAATGGAACTGCTTTGAGCAGATGTTAAGAATGTTTGGTCCATTTAAGACTGTACAGGTTTTTAAACAGGCACAATATGGGTAATCAAACTACATTTTTCTTTGAGAATCTTCACTGTAGAGAAATGAGGACTTTTTTATTTTGAAATATTTTGCCAAGTGACCCTGACATGGTATATATTCTTTGTTTGTATTGAAATCATTTTTTTAAGCACTGTGCAGCATGTTGCTCTGAAGTCAGAACTATCTATTCTTGTGTCTTGAAACAAAATGTATGAAAATTCAAACAGCTGAAACATCTTTAGAATCAAACATACAAATGAGACGTTATGAAACTCCAGTGTAGAAAACTTTTATGCTAAGAGGAAAGGAGAATCGAGATCAGAAGAGAAAATCTAATTATATATTCGGAAGTAAAATGGCATTTTTTTCCTGCATATGAGGGATTGTGATGAACACAGCACAAGCAATGAACAATTTATGAAACCAATATAAATGAGGAATATTGTGAAATTCAACAGATAAGATTCTTGGAAATTTCGTATCTTTTCCCAACTAACGAAGCCAAATAAGCTAGAATTATTTTGTTGTGATATATAACATAATACTTCATGTATTTTTTTGCTGTTTATTCAAGTATATACCCCACAAAACAAATTATATCATCACTATTTCAAACAGTAGCTCTCCTTTGTACCAGTACGTCTCTTCATGTCCTCATATTCTGTATGAAGTCTGTTCTGCCTTTGTTTAGCTGAACCGCCTTTGCAATACGCCAACGCATTATTTATTTGGGCAACAAGAACAAGAGGTTTGAGCTGGAGTTATTTTCCTGGTGTCATTAACTGCTGATATGAAAATGTTGAAACAGTCTGTTGATTCATTTCTGACTTATGCAAGCACTATGATTTTGTTTTGTACCTGGAGACAAGGAATTTATCTCTGCTGCCTGCTTGTCCATAAAATGAGTTCAATAAGTGTAAAATTCTAGCGTATCTATTAATGGGAATACTGATTTGAAAGTGTTCTGTGCTGACATTACACTCATTGACTCAGGTATCACTGCTTGTGGCAGGTATGGGGCATTAAGTTTTTCTTAATGTTAGCAAAGGCAATGTTATTTGCAAATAGAACTGAGTAGACAATTAAAAAGAAGGGCTAAACTTACAGCTCATTCCTATGTGCGTTAGCTGGAACAGCTTTTAATTGTTTGCTAGTTTCTTCAGCAATATTTGAGTGAAACAAAATAGAAACCCTCGTGTAAAAATAATCTCTCACGGAAAGGATTAAAGAAACCTTCAAAACCTTTTGTTTGCACTCTTCATATGATGTTTCTAATTAAATCAACCCTGCAGTGGGTTTATATGACCAGTTTTAAGCCGAAAGCACAGGTGTTTGTAGATGTGACTCCGTAAGACAGTAAGATTGAACAATAAAAATTCTCGGATCTTAGAAATAGGAAAGATATCTATTTTCAGTAGAAGCATATATTAAAATTGGGCTATGATCGATTCTACTAACTTTGAAGATTGTTTCAAATATTAAAATATGAATTAGGCCATGCACTGTCTGGAAAGAGGTCTGGCGGGCATTGTGGCTAATGCAAGCAGTCTACTGTACAGGCAGGTTAATTTTGCAAGGATACAAATAGTAGTCAGTTGTTTCATAACAAACATAGGCAGAGCTGTTTGCTTTGCATTAGTTTTGTGGTCCTTTGTGATGCTCGTGCTATTTGTATAGCTTTCAATTGGAGCAGATCTGTTCTTTTTTTTGTTAGAATTAACAGATTGTTTTAGTCTCGTTGTCCTTTAACCATGCCTTTTTGACGAAAGGTAGCACATTCAGAACTGAACTATAGTGGTATTCTTTTCTCTCTCTTCTAATATATCTTATTTTTCGTATTGACAGTTGTAAAAAGATGTTACTTCAATACAGTGATGCAGTTCAGGTTGTACTAGGTAGTCAACTGCATAACAGTGTGACAGGTTTAGAAGTCTGATGGAAGACTGATGATGTTTTGTAATTTCCCAGTGCTAATATCTGTGTACTAGTGAAATTTTCAAGTGCAGTCTTTCAGGAGACTCTGTTAGTTTTATATATACATGGCACTCCCTTTAGTCATTTTTAGGAGAGAGTGAGTGAGAGAGAGAGAGTGTTAAGGGTTTGCCAGAAATCCAGATAATTGCATATAGAATTGCATTACACTGATGTAAGATGCTGAAACATGAGATGAGTCAGGGCATATAAGCCACAAATTCTGGTGAGATTGCTCTTCTAAAATGTTATGATGCATAGAAAACACTTCATATTTTTATTTGTTGCTTGAACAGGTTTTCTGACTGCTATGCTTTTAAGTTTGGTGTCCTTTACCTGACTATGAGACTTCTTCCATCTTTTGTTCAAGAATGAAGTATTCTCTGTAACCATCTTCCTCCTTTCTTTTTCTGAAAAAGTTCTTTGTAGATGGTAAACCTCCCCCCGCCCATTATCGTGGTTTGTGTTTTTAATAATACTACATTGGCAAAATGTCCCGAAGAAAGATCTGTATATCAAGAACTTCTGTTTTGGAATAAAAGTTCAGCTTTTCAGTAAGAATGGCATTTTTGACAATAATATTATTTTTATATGCTTGAAGTAACTATTCCATCTCCTGGTTAGATTTAGTTCATTTTTGTATACTTTCTGAATTGGAGCTGTAAATCTACTGAAAAAGACTGTCACTGTACAGAATTACATCAGGCACAGCTTTCCATTTTATTTGTTACTGATTTTACTAGGTTACTGTCACCTTAAAGGTGACAAATTCTATAATAATTCACTATTGATAACTTCCTGTCAGTATCAAATATTGTTCCCTTGTTTATTATAAAACTAATGCAGTCTGTTTCTATTTAGTATGCATATTTAAATCAGTCTAACACCACAAGTACATTCATGCTTGAATTGAACCTGAAACTGTAGCCATATTAGGGAACAAAATCTTTGTGCTTTTATCTAATCTAATTCTTGCTATAAAGGTAGCATGTTCTATAGAATTTTTTTTTGAACACCTATGTGAAGATTTAAGCACTTCATGCAAGTTTGCTTCAAGATACTTAGAGCTATAACTTTTATTATAGGTTGTTTATATTAATGGTAGTCATTCTCTCTTCTTACAGTGCAAATTAGAATATCAAGCCTGTGTCTCAGAAAAACAAATCTCAGTGAAATGCGAAGGACGTTGCCCTTGCCCTTCTGACAAATCCTCAAATGCAGGCAGAAGTGATAGGAGAGGTGAGTGATGGTAATTTGTATGATACTTTTAACAGATAGTTCATGGAAGGAAATAAGATTTTGTTCACAGAGAGTACAGTGATCACAAGCACTGATTATTCGTGAATAAAACTGGGTTTATTTTATTCAAGACTTTTTTTTTGCAGTGAGTTTTGAAATTGTGCCTACAAAATATGCAACTATTTTTTAGATGCAGCTATTGTAGTATGAGTCATTCTTCTTTTTTTACTCTCTAATTGTACTCAAGATGCTTATGGCTGTACTTCATACAAAGAAAAATTCATTCCTTGCTACTCAGTATTTTTGTTTGATTCAAGAAAATAGAAAAAAGGAAACTTGAAAAGTCCTTGTAAACTTCTCATAGGAGCAAGCGGTTGCATCTAAAATTATGGAACTATCAGTAAAGCCTGTCATATAAAGGTGAGTTCTTTGTTTGAGAAGTGGACAGGAATAAATCAGCTTTCTTTTAGAGATTAACCTGCTGGAAAATGCAGTTACTTTTCACTGCTTCTTAGCTATTGTTGCAACTGGAGAAAAAAAACGTGGCTGAGAGCATTTGTAGTTCAGTGACTCTAAAGTGACTTTAGAGGTTGTTGTTAAACAAGGCAGGATACCATCTTTGGTGCTCCTGAATAGAGAGCCATCGTAGCATAAGGTTTTTGGCTACCATGGACCTGAATTGGCCAAGCTACTGCCACAATCATTTTTTTTCCTAGTTTAAAAAATGAATGAATGTTCCTGTAGCAATGAATAGAAATGACCACTGCAAACATCAGGCTGTGTGTAGGCATACAAATTAATTAAAAAAACTGCTCTGAAACACTCCTTTAGGTCACAGTTTTGTCTTGAACAATATAATTGATTGTGTAATTAAATATTAATTGAATGTGTGTAATTAAATATTCCCTATGCTGCAACCCCTCTGCAAAATAATACAGCTGTGAGGTTTTTTAAAGCATTAATTTACAATCTCATCTTGTAACTGTAAATAAATACATAAATCTGTCATCTGCTCGCATTGCCAGCCTGACTGAAAAACATTCGAAGAACCAGCCTTATATGATTGATGTCACCCCTTTGATAAGAGCTGTATTATAGCATTAATGTGGTTGCAGTTTTTGCTAGCAACAATTTCTGCATTTCCAGCATAGATTTGGTGATATTTGCTTAACCATGAGCTTAAAGTGAAATTAAGATAATGAGCTGAGAAGCATCTCTCTGAGTATAGGCCTACAATGGCCTCCAGTGTTTTTTAATATATCACTGCCCTTAGTTTTTATGAAAATAAACCTAGCGTTTGCTGGAAGCTGTTTCACCTGATACAGTTCTTTCAAGCACATTCTATTTTGATACTCCTGTAATTAAACACTGAAAACAATCTATAGACAAATTTTATTGGTTTCAACAAAATGGAATTGCTTTTAACTAGGAATTAACTCTTCAAGACGATTTTTTCTGCCAAGGGATCAAGATTATATGTTCTTTGTTACATAGGAAAAAAAAAAGAAACAGATCCTATAGGAGTATGGGAATTAACACTAATTCTGTCCTGACAGATTGTCAGGGCAGGCAAAATACAGGACTTTTCCAGCTTCTACGTTTTACTGCAATATTGAAATTTGAATTCATTTCTTCACAAGGCCAAAGTCCAGGAGACATAAGAAATATGAAAGTGAGCTGAGTGTCATTACTGAAATTTCCACCGTTATTGTAATAGAATACAAAATTATTTTCTTTAAATGGAACACTGTTAAGTGTTCTAAGCTGTATATTTGCATGTCAGTTGCTTAGAAATTTGACAAAGCTCAAGAGGCAAAACAAGATTAGTGCTTCAGTTTCAGGGATAACTTTAGTGTGGGTTTTCTGAAATACATCTCATATCTAAGATAAATTTTCTTTTTTTCCAGAATGATAAATTCTGCTGTATTTTTGGGATACCTAGGGAGAAAAGTATGTCTTTGAAAATAGTCTTGGTGTGGAACTCTATACTCCTTTGGGAAGCAAAATTAAAGCAGTATTCTTGCACAGTTGTGAATGTCAGGATTCCACTGGGCTGGAATCTGCAAGTCTTTATTTTCCTAAGCTCTTCTGAGTTTTTGTTCCAGTGGTTATGTGAAACCAGAACAAGGAAGGCTTCTGTGGTGCTGTACATTTTACAAGGCTGGGGAGACTTCTGTCGCTTTGGCAGTGTCTGGGCACTACTGAGCCCTGTCCCTTGCCTATCACAAAGAACAGTATTTTTGCTAGTCCTGCTCTTCAGTCTGATGTATAAGAACAAATATGCATGATGCAAAATGTAGGCTTACCAGCTGTGTCACTGGGCTAAGGAGATGAGACCCATCAAGGCAGTAAATGCAGAGTTTGTGCTCGTTTTTAAGGATGTACAAAGTCCTGATAACCTTTAGCACTATTAGCCTCTGCAAACCTCATCTGCTTTGCCTTCTAGTAATTCAGATCACCCATACTCTTACCCGTCCCCAGCTGCCCAGGAAACACATACTAAATCCATACTTTTTCTGCTTTTCTTGTGGGTATGAGGCATGCCTAGCTTCCACTTTCAGCTATCTAAAATGAGGAGGAACTTGTTGACCTACCATCTGCAGTGAAAATTAGCCTATTTTGTAACTGCCATGAGCAAGACAAAAGATGAGAACCTGTAACACATCTGGATACTGGGATTTATTTAAGAACTGATGAGATTAGAGCTTTTACCCTACTTGGTTTCATCTCGCACGCTCACTCTCTGACCGTCCCACCCAGCAGTACTGTCACTAGATCTCAGCTTACCTTGCAAGCAGGGAGGTCAGCTCATGGCAAGGGGGTTGGAAGTAGATGATCTTTAAGGTTGCTTCCAACCCAAACCAGTCTGTGAGTCTATGATTCTATGACCTGGAACAGTCAGGCAGAAAATCATGTTGGTTTCTGCTGTGCAACTGCATGCAGTTACTTATGCCTGGGAGTCTGCCAGCCTTCATCTCCATGCATCTCTCTGATCTCCAGGATCTCTCCTCGCTTACAGTGTCTTCCCACCAACCAGGATTGTCAGTGTCTTCTTTCAGGACCCCCTGCCTCTTTCTGGGAAGCCATTTTTCTTCCAAAACCCATTCTTTCAGTCCCTACCACCCCCACCATCACCACCACTCCTGTTTTCCTAATCTAAGTATTCTATGTGCAGAGGGACAAGGTGTGATGAACATCGTAATTGTTATTTCTGTCCCATGTCTCTTTATTTAATGGAGGATTCATGAAATGCCACTTCTATTTTCTCCTTTACCTAGATTTACACCCATCCATACTGATTCCAGCTAGCAAGTAGCAGCCTTATCCATGAGGGTTCAGAAGTTTAATTTTGTATATTCACAGGCACACACAGAGATTTACCTGCTGCCTGTTAGTGTTCCTGTTTTAAATTATTTTGTCACCTACTGCAATAGCACATTTATTTGAAGTTTTGTTACATTTTTTTATGAGTGTACAATTTACCAACCCACATATACTTTTTCAGTAATTCAGAGTGTATTGCAAAGCTTTTAACAGTTGGCTATTTTAACTTTATTTACATTATGTTTCCTTTCAGCCAACTTGAGATTAAAGTAGTAACAGCAAATCTTCAAGAAAAACGAGATGACTTAATAATAGAGAAGTAGAGATGAAGGAGATAAAGCTTTTCTATCAGAATGTTTTCTTATCTTGTTAACAGAGACTAGTTTCATTTTATTTAATGTAATTTGTTTCCTTTAAAAAGTGTGGAATTTAGAACAAAATTAATTTTATTGAGTGCTCTTCTGTAATTTTAGCACTTTTTGCTAAATTTAACTTATTCTTTTATTCAGCTGTGTCTTTTCTGAGTCAATATTTAAGTAACAGGAGTTTTTGTTTCAATTTAATTTTCAGTTTTCTAGGCCTGTGCTGATTCATGTTTGATGTGTCCTGATTTGATTTGAAGGCTGTGAATAGACCTTCAAATGGACAAATTTGTGTAACATAAGTATATATTGCCATCATTCCTCAAAGAAAATAAAAATTTATTTTTAAAATCTAATTAAGAGAGTCTTTGTGGGAGAGTTCTTTAAGGTTCTTAACTGATTTCAGGGCTTTGGTTCAGGAATTTTACTGTCCTGTTAGAAAAAATAAATGTTTTGTTTTGTCATCTTAACAGTTAATAATGAGTGGAAAAAAGCAAGAACAAAAAGTTGAACAAACTATAGTCACAAGTGAACTTTCTGCGGTAGTGTTTTATTTTTCAGGTTAGTATATTCAAAATAATACTTTTCTCAGGTGCATGACCTTCTTTGGATGTTAATGAACATCATTAATGACCATTGCAATTGCCTAACAAACTTAATGATACCTTGGCACTGTTCCAGAAGCATCATCTTGCTTCTTGGTTCGTTAGTGTTGCTTTTGTTATTTTGATTTTTTTTTAACAAAATGTAACATGTATCTCTCTAGAACAGCATAGTCATATTCTCAAGTAGGTGTTTACCATCCATTTACCTAACATGAAATATTGACTTGAAATCTTTTACATTTTATATGGTTTGAGTTCCTCATTCAGGAAATGGCAGCTATTGCTCCAGCCCTACATTATATAAACCTTTAATGAATAAAAAAGGGGCTTCTTTTTATCTGATCATCTGAGGAATATTACATAGGTGACATAGGAAGCTGCTATCAATGTCATACTCCTTGAGTCTAAGCTTTTGCCAGAAGGAAGTGAACAGGCAACATTCCATGCTGAAGGTTAACGTCTCTGAAAGACTTTAATCCCAGAA
The DNA here is from genome assembly GCA_033556795.1 of Tapera naevia. Taxonomy (NCBI): domain Eukaryota; kingdom Metazoa; phylum Chordata; class Aves; order Cuculiformes; family Neomorphidae; genus Tapera; species Tapera naevia. Next base: position 4,612,753 of record JAUMJJ010000172.1, on the reverse strand, counting down.
CATAGCTGCTCTCTCAGCTGCATCCGATTTGATACTGAATACTGGTGAATTGTTAATTGCTTTGAAGAGCTGAGGATGAGTAACAGTAGGATTAAAGGCACTGTGGGTTCTGTTTCATTCTGTATTCATCAGTGCTTGAAAAACAGATACACAAATTCTTTTTAAACAAACAGCAAAACAGCGCTCTCCCAAATCCTCTTATTTTATTTACATAGCAGCGTCTTCTCAATACATGATCTCAGCCACTCTTCATGTAGTACGGGTACAGATGCCAAAAAAGAGCTTTTGGTTTGTTTGTTTTCAAAGAGAACTCTGAAAGGTTTACAGGCTTCACAAATAAAGAGGTTTAGGGCCAAAAATAACATTTGTGTTAACTACTTAATCTCTACCCTGTATTATTACCTTTCAAGGACAGATAGCAATATTTTATAATCCCCTTTTTTCTACTCTGCAAGATTAATTTCAGGACATCAGTTGAGTAAAATCTGTATCCAAAGCAAAATTCCCACTTTCAAGTTGAAGAAATTCAGGCTGTGTGGTGAGGAATAAAACTTAACTTTCGAAAGTCAACTGGAACAAAAATAACCCACCAAAGAAAATTACTGTTATATCATAGTGTTGTTGGGATTTATTTACAGATATCTTAGTATTTGTAAATTTTAAGTGTTAAAATATTAATGTTAAGTGTCAAAAGATGTAATTGTAGTATATAATTTTGCACTGCCATGCTTGTTAAAATAAGTGACTTGCCTATAAAAAGAAGTACAAAGAGAAGTGCTTGCTTGTTTTTCACCATGGAGAAATTACTTTCAGTTGTTAGCTTTCTCTGAATAATATGCACAGAAAATGGAAGAAGGTGATCTCAGTAGTGTGGGAGTATAGACAGGAGCAGCACTTTATACATGAGTTAAATTTACATTAAATAATTGTCAACTTTCTAGTCTATTGTTTTTCTTAAGCTATATATTTATGATTACATAAATATTTTGTTATGTAATTGCTACAGCAGTTCCATAGAATGCAACATCAAATGAAAACCTGTTTTGTTTTAATTGCTTCATTTTCATTAGAAAATTGTGCTGATTTTTCTCAAAGTAGTCTTTAGATGAACTCTGAAATGCAAGTGCACAGCTATTAGTGGAAGCACTCAAAACCAGGAATTTGTCTCAACTGTTTTGGTGTGTACTGTTTGAGATTGAAGTCGCTGTGGTCTGACCACAAAAATTGTATCTAGGCTATAATTTCTGCTCTTGCCTTTAATACTGGCATCGATGTGAATCTTGCCATTGATTTAAACTCTAACACTATGACTCAGTTTCCTTATTAGAGGAAAAGACATTATCTATAGTTATGCTTTCTCTACTAATGTTTCTCAACTCAACTTTACTGATGTTTCTGTAACCTTTTGTGATTTTAAAGACAGTACAAAACTAAAATGTATTGCTATATATCCATTTTAGTTCTTTAGAGGATATTGATTTAGCAGTAAATGTCAATTTTGCTTTTATTGCTTCTTATACTTTAATACATAGTATTCACTTTTAAATCACAATGTTGTTCATCTTACAGCTGTATTTGTCCAGGCATGCAAGTTAAAATATAGTTCTTCATTTTGTTTAATTCATTATATACATTTACAGTAACGTTGAGCTGTAAGTATAGATTATATATAAATAGAAACTCTTTCAAAGTAAAATGAAAATTACTTCATTGTAGATTTTTATACTTTGAAATTCAGTCAGGCTAATTCTTTTTTTTCTCTCTGTTATATATAAGGTGAATTATAGAACATTTTTATTTGATATTTAATAGGAAATGCTATTATTTAATCAGATTTAGTATCTTTTTATACATGTTAGGGTTTTTTCTAAGACAGCAGACTAATAATCTTAGCGAGAATTCATTTGTATCTTTAAATGATTTTCATATCTATGATAAGGTAAAAAGAGATCTTACTAGCACAATAATACTATAATATTGTAGTTGTAAAATATACTTGTTTAATGTTCACTACTGTGTTTTTGTAAAAACAGAAAATTAATTGAGGCAATTTTATTGGTTATTCCTTCAATGTTAAGTAAATTTTCTGCATAAATATTTTTAGATTCTTAATCAGATTTTTTGAGTGATTCTGAACAGGGTAAAATTGTCTGTAGTATCTTCTTTCATTAATCAAACTTCATGTTAAGAATTTCTAAAAAGAGTCTTCATCATAATTAGTAGTAATCTAACGTAGTGTGATTAGTAGCAGTCTAATATGGTGTAGAATGACAGAGAATGTGTTTGGAGCAAGAAGGGGTATCCAACCTCCATGCCCACAATCCCCTGGTCCCCTTGTCATCTAGTGCAGGGCTTAACCAGAGCACAGGACATACCCAAGCTTACTCAGCTTAGAACCCAGGGAAAGGCTAAAATGAAAGGTATAGGCAGTTTGCCAGGTCTGGTCCATGTGTCCTATGGAAAAGCACACCTGAACTTAGCAGATGGGAAGCCTTGAAGACCCCACAGTTTAGTCAGATGGCTGAGACTAAAGAGTAAAATGTGTGAGAAATACAGAAGGTCTCGTGACTGTGTTTGAAGGACTGGGGAAGTGGCAATGTAGATGTGTAACCGATTGTTACCCTCTGCAGGTGACTCCATTCATCATTTGTATTTCAAATGCATGAGTTTCTCCTGCGATTTCTAACTTCTTTTGTATGGTACAGGATGTGTTCTTTTCTTTTAAACACATTTGTAGTTCAAAAACATAACTAGAATTGCTGAATCATTAATAGATGTTCTTTTTACTAAAAAGATTATAAAGTCATAATTGCAGAGAAAATTAAAATTCCATTGAAACTTGACAATTAGAAGTAAGAAGTTGAGGATTAAGGGGCGATGTCTATTCCAAAGTAGTATAGTTTGTATTAAAAAAAGAATGCAAGAAACTTGTTTATGCTGTGTTTATGAGAAATCTCCATAACATATTCAAGAATACTGTGAAAAAGAAAGTTTTATTCTTGTCAACATTGTTAGCTAAGTGCATGTTGGCAATATTACAAAGGGCTATAGTACTAAAGGGTAAGTTGGAATATTACGTACCTATAGCTGGAAACAGATCTTGGCTCATGTTTCCAAACCTCTTTGTAACAGCAGTCTTCTCCAAAGCCTCTTCCTTTTTGCCTTTACTTTGGGCTGCTTTGTAATTTCCAAATCCTTCCACTTTTCATGGTTGCTTTTGGCAGGTTTGGATGCTCCAATGCAGATTGGAGAGATGGGCTGATTCTAATGGGCTGATGTTTAATAAGTCCAAATGTCTGGTACTTCATTTTGGACACAACAATCCCATGCAGAGCTACAGACTGGGGACAGAGTGGCTGGAGAGTAGTCAGGCAGAAAGGGACCTGGGAGTGCTGGTGGACAGGAAGCTCAACATGAGCCAGCAGTGTGCCCAGGTGGCCAAGAAGGCCAATGGCATCCTGGCCTGCATCAGGAATAGTGTGGCGAGCAGGACCAGAGAAGTTATTGTCCCCCTGTACTCGGCACTGGTCAGGCCTCACCTTGAATATTGTGTACATTTCTGGGCCCCCCAGTTTGGGAAGGATATTAGGATACTGGAATGTGTTCAGAGGAGGGCAACGAAGATGGTGAAGGGGCTGGAGCACAAGCCCTATGAGGAGCGACTGAGGGAGTTGGGGCTGTTTAGTCTGGAGAAGAGGAGGCTCAGGGGAGACCTCATTGCTCTCTACAACTACCTAAAAGGAGGTTGTAGTCGGGCAGGGATTGGTCTCTTCTCTCAGGTGAGCAGTGGTAGAACCAGAGGGCATGGACTTAAGCTTCGTCAGGGAAAGTTTAGACTTGATATGAGGAAAAAGTTCTTCACTGAAAGGGTGATTGGTCATTGGAATGCGCTGCCCAGGGAGGTGGTGGAGTCACCGACCCTGGAGGTGTTTAAGGGGAGACAGGATGAGGCACTGAGTGCCATGGTTTAGATGATGGTTGGTGTTAGTGTTGGTGTTAGTGTAGGGTTATAGGTTAGACTTGATGATCTCAGAGGTCCTTTCCAACCTTGTGATACTGTGATACTGTGTGATACTGTGAATCTACACAGCTTTATTAAATTCAGGTATTTATGTTAAAATGGAAAATTCATCAGATGTCAAGGCTGTGGGAAGCAGTTCCAGCCTGCTGTGGTGGGCTGCATTTTGAGAAGTTCTTTACATGTTTCTTCTGTTACCCACAAATGGGCATTAAGTGGCAGATCTAGCCCTATGTTAGAAGTATTTGAATAATATAGTTTTTAATTTCTAATAGTCTAAAATAACGGAAGTGAAACATCTCTATTTGCTGTGTGAGTTTTTTCATCACAGGGCACCAATGGCATTACTTGTCCTGTGCCAGTTGAGGCTTTGCAAATGGGTGTGTATTTTTGTGCATAGGGAGCATCCAATGCATAGAGAACAAATCCGGAGTAAACTTCCCAAACTTTATCTCGAGCAAAACTAACTGGTTCTATTCAAATAGGTATGTGAGAGTGAACTTACACAAGTGGAATAGACAGTACAATTAGGATGCCTTGACTTTTTTTTAATCCTTGATTGCTATGGGACTCTTCAGACACTCAGGGCCATTTGAGCACTCTGGTTCTTTTAGGTAAAGACTCAGTATGTACAAGATGAATAATTATTCAGAGTTGTTTTCTTACTACTGCAAAGTATTAATATACTCTTCACAAAGGAAAACACTTCTCTATAGGAGATTGTTTTACATTGAGTTATTAGGAAAGTTTTGATTAACCTGGTTGATTTATTTATTTTCCCCGTTCTTTAGTAGGGGAAAAAACCCAAGACTGACCAAAATCTAACGGCAAATGTGTCTTTAAAGGAGGTAAAATGTTACCTTCAGTGTAATGTCCCGTGGGTTTGTGTGTGCTGTGCTGCTGCAATTTTAAGAGAGTTAGGCAAGGAATTATGATGAAAGTAAGTAATTAATACTGTTTAATTTATGTTTGACAATAGTTAATTTTAACCTAGGTCATTCAACAATTCAGAATAAATTGAGTCCTAGAGTCCCCAAAACATCCAGATTGTTAGGAAGGTGCAGGTTGTGAGCATAACAAACTGTTACTAAACTAGCGTGGTTTTTTTTTCACATATGTTCCTTTTCTTCTTTTGCTCTTTGCCAGCCAGCTTTTATGGATTATAAAGCTGGAAGCTTAAATATAGTCCAGACCATTAAAATGGTGTTGCATTTGATTATAATGGCTATAATTGCCTTAATTATGTAAATTAAGGGGCCTCACCAGTCTTATGATACCTTAAAACCTTTAGAAGTGTGTCACAGTAGTTCTGTTGAGAATAAATAACCAACGAGATGCAGTTCATATGCCAAGTATCTGGAGCAGTATTATCTTTCTGTTCATGCGATGTATGAATAAGCTAACAGGATGCTGCTATGCTTCTGTCTCAAGTACCAATGTGATGGTAATATTTTTTACTGGTGCTATTTTTATGACATCAATATGCAGTTATATTTAAAAGCGTTTCGCTGCTTGTCAGTGGGAGATAAATGCTAGAAAAAAACTTTATCAGGTAATTATTTTAAACAAGTTTATTAGCCCTCCTGCTTATTTTTGGAAGGTAAAACGTGGTGACAATTGTATAACCTACTGATGAGTTATTTTGTCCTTTAATTATGTCAGATCTTATTGGCTCGTGAAACTATTTGAAATCCTTAGGAAATTCCTTAGGAAACTGACCATAATTCAGAAGGGTTCTGAAGGAGTGTTGGATCAGTGAGTTTTACTGAATTATCTTCAAGTAGGATGTAAATCCAGTTGTGTTTAAAGAACATATGATATGCTATTTTCAACAAGTTCTCAATAACAGTAATTAGATCTTTAGAAGTTTAATTTCCTGTCCACTTCACAACTTCAACTGTGCTATTTATGCACCCTGTTAAATAGTTGCAGATCCACTTTTCCGAAGACACTGCTTTAATAGCTGATAGAATTTTGATATTTTCTATAAAATATTAGAGTCCTTTAAATGCCAGGAATTAAAAAGTCTGTCAGCTGTTGTTAATGTTTCTAAAGTTACTACACTGCACTTGGCAGAAATAAAATGTGCTAATTACAGATTCAATATCCTGGTGATAAGATATCAGTTTCTGAATTGTTTTTTGTTATTTTTTTTTTAAGATTCATGTTGGATCTCAGGTAAAAATGTAAACATTTATTTTTTTGAAGCTGACCTCTGTCATGAAAATGAATTTCTACTTCAGATTTAGAAGTATATGCCAATAAAATTATACAAGAAAAAACTTCACTTGGTACTTAGTTACACAATTACCTCTTCCAGTAATTAAAATGTAGTCAGTTCTCACACATAGAAGTACAAATTTTTACTAAAAAATGTGCACCTCTCCTCAGCATACAGATGGAAGAACAATACTGATTTACTGATTCACTTTTACTTTCTTTGCATAAATATTTGAACTCTTTCACATTCAACAACCGTTGTTCTTTTGGTTGGCACTAGTGGAACAGTTTATATGGCCAATGTGTATTCACTAATGTACTGAAAATCTTCATCTGTGCAGTGAAAGTGTGCTGACACTCAGGTTATGTTCACATTATTCGATTTTCCTACTAGTTTCCAGTTGTGATAATTTCTAAAAGTTTGAAAAGATGATAATGCTGAAAAGAGATTTAACAATATGCCTTCTCTCTAGGGCAATCCTTACATGCTTGTGAGTGGTTTTATTTGAAAATACATCTTCCTCTTGCTTCAGGAAAATCCAGCCTCATTGTGCATGCCTAACTGTCATTTTACAACTTTATCCAGATCCTTCCAGCCTTGATGCGTCATGTACGTTAATATAGCTTTAGTCAAAGTCTTGGTAGGAAAGGTTAACAAATATACACTAGTGTAAGTATGATCTACATCTGTTTCAGGTGATATATTTTTAGTAAAGATTTTCTATTTGTAAAAAAAAATGAATCAGCATTATGAAAACATAAATTAATAAAATACTTAGATGGAGACTCTGTGGTTCCAATTATCATAATTACCCAACTGTGCTGCTTTTTATCTGCTTCACAAAATGCAATATTAATTTTATTTTGTTCTTGGTATCATAGTTTTTCATCCCAGATGCAGGCTACTTGACACGTCAGAAATCCTCTAAATAAAACATCAAAGTCTTCATGGGAAATAAAATACCCAACTTCTTCCCTGAAGGCAGCAAGATCCATGAAATTAACTATGGCATCTGTTCTGTTCCTGCTGATACTGTGAGATCAAGTGTTACAGCCACCTTGCATGCAAGCATCAGCAATTGTTCAGTTGTATCGAATTGTAAGCTTTGGCTTGTTAGTAGGGTGGCACCTTTATAGTAGTCTGAATGCTAAATGAAAAGCATTCAGTTTTAAAACTATCCCCTAGACTTAAGTGGCTTTGAAAAACAGGTTTGTATTATGATTTACTACTACTGAAATGTTTTTTGTAGGGAAAAATATTCTGTATTTACCATTGATAATAGTACAAGGCAAATCAGAATAAAACCTGGGTTGATATATATTGAATATTAATTCTTGTCAAAACTGTTTGCATTCTTCATCCTGTTTAGGATAGAGGTCTGTTATAAATTCCTGAGATTCTTAATAGCAGATCACGAAACATTTAAAAAGAGAGTTGTAAACCCAGCTTTAGGGGAAAAGAAATAATTAAGGTGATTTTGTTCTGCTTTATATTTTCAGCAGGATTATGTCCTTATGTGAATTTAGGTTTAGATGAAAATTCTAAGCAGGTTTCTAACACATTTTAGTATGTCTCATAGGAATCTGATTTTTTTTTAATCCAGTTTTCTTTTAAGGTCAATATTTGAAGTTGATCGCCCTCTGTGGTATTTCTGTATGCACAGTTTAAGAGGATTAAAACATACCTCAGAGGCTACTGATACACTGTATTATTTAGTTACCTCCGTTCTAAAGGTGTAACTTCAGAAGTAGGAGTACGAAAAGCTCACACAGTTTTAACAAAGTGAACAGAGTACAGCCACAGCTCAAAAAAATTAGAAAATACAATTACTCTTTCTACTCTTTTAAAAAGAAGAGATAAAGCAATAGTAAAGTTTCAAAAATAAGAAACAAGGACAACTTGTTGCTAATATTTTGCCCCTGGCAAATTCAAGAAAAAACAACAGGCTTTGCTCTTATCACCAATCAACTTAAGTAATAGGAAAAAGGATAGTAATTAAATTAGGGTCTTAGTTATTGTGTTGCACCCTATTTGAATCTAGCCAAGAGAGAAAAACAGAGTTAGAAAGTATATCCAAGTCAGTTGGGATGCTTCTGACAGTTTAATTGGTCATTGTGTCAAACTATGGGCTTCATAAAAAAAAAAAGAGGATTAATAACATCAGGAGAGCAAGTTAAAAAGAAAATTATTACAGATTTGAATCATTTGGCCTCACTGAATTCAGAAAGAATTATCCACCAGCTCTAACATCTACTGAGAGATAATGTAAAAATATTTTTGAGTCAAAAGCTGAAAGTAACCAATAGTATTAGGTGTGTCAAGGCTAAAAGATGTAGGCAGCTGCCAGATGCCAACTTCTGTGACAGTTTGTTATTTAGAAAAAAAATAGAAACCAATTCAGTTGCTCACAAGATTATTACGCACGTGTGTTTATATCACGTCAGTGATACTGTGGGACTGATTGCTTTAGCTTGTTGAAAAAGGTTGGTAACATTGGCAGGAATTTAGCAGTCAATATTGAGTAAATACAGTAAAGGAAAAATACGTGTTTTCCTTTCTAGCTAAAGTATATTAACTTTCCTGAGAACATCCTAATTTTCTTATGTTGAAGAGCTATACATCCCAGTGTGAAGTGCAAAGTATTAGTCCTTCTAAATTAGGGTAAGAGAGTTAGGGTGAATGAGTGTTAAGTTACTCAGTTACCTGAAGTTCATTGTTTTGATATTTTACTTTGGTGATGTTATTTGAAGTAACTTCAGTCTCTCACATAAAGATTTGTAATAAGTAACGCCCAGTGTCATAAAGACTGAAAGTAAAGTTGTAAGCCCCTTGGGCCATTTAGGATTTCCATAATGGAAATAGAAATGCATATATCTATTAAAGAAGGCATTTGCAAAGAGATTGATGGCTTTGGCATGCATTTTTTAAGCACTAAGCAGATAGCCAATGGTTATGTGCAGATCAATTGCACTGCATATGCAGTGAGTCTTGTGCATCCCAGATGCTTTCAGTTTAATAACTTGAATTATACACTCTTCTGGGATAGTTGAACATGAAATGACCTGGTCAGAGATACTGCTTTTGCTCTGATATGGTCTGAAATTCTTTTTTTTACTCCTGCAGTGTTTGGGTAGATAAAGAACAGAATTCTAAAAAATTGAAATATAGTAAGCTTTATTCTATAAAGTTAAGCAGTTTGTTCCAGTGTATGACGTGGAGGCAGACACAAGTCATTGTTACATAAAATAAAAAGTAAATAAAAAATTCTGATCAAACATTTTAAATACTCCTCAACATTATTCTGGATAATCAGAAGTTCCTTATGCAGTATAAGCCAAAGAGTAACTATGAAAACAAAAATCATCTGCCTATTGTGATCTTTGTAGTATAACAAACAGAAAATACTGAGTGTAAAATTTTCAAGCAACTGATATATAAATTAATACTCTAAGATAAAGAGAATCCAAAGTAAAGAGTTTGGTTTTGGTAATAGTGATTACTGCTAATGTTTTAATTTTTGCTGTCAGTCTCTCAGTGCTAGGCCGCATTTTTTTTTTTAAACTTGTGAGTAAAATTAATCAGTGAGATATGAGATATACAAAATTGTTTTCAGAAAGACTCTATTTCCTTGCTTCTTCCGGTGCTATAAGGGAAAATGGTTAGACATGGTCTCAAAAATTATGCGTATCTACATATATTTTCTTTGTAGTAATTGCATAAATGTAAGTCAATTATTTTAGATTAAAATGCTCAGCAAGTTACCTTTCTGTAAAAAAATGGTTTACATTTTGTTATTTTTCAAAAAAAGAATACGTACTTTTTTTCTCCAGAACAAAATTCACTCAGTAACAGTATGATAATTGTAAAAGGTGTTCTGATAAAGAAATATGGACAGAGTGACAAATAGTTCACAAAAAAGTTTTCAAGACCAAAGTGATTAAATGGGACACCTGTATTCAGTGTTGTGTAAGGAAATACAAAAAAATTTGTGGCTCATTAGCTCTTGGCACTTCAAAATGTGAGGGACTAAAGACAGAAACAGCTTAGAAGGGGCAGAAAGGTAAAAAAGGAAACTAAATAGCAAGATGATGATTCTTTAATTATGCCCTTGGCTTGGGAGCACACTTTTGTTCCCACTAGGCAGGTACTTGGCTGCCTCATGTAGAAGGAAGAGTGGAGAGGAACACTGTTTTTTATGCCTAGATTCAATCATATATTTGCATTCTAAACTTCTGCTGCAGAACTTGCCCCCTTTTTTTTTTTTTTGCATGTAAATGAGAAATAAAACCTAGATACCTAATATACCTCTTTGACCACCTTTCAGAGAAGTTTTGGAGAGTCTGTGTGCATTGCACCCCTGTGGGCTGTTATCACAGCCTATACCCTCAGGAAATTTCTTCTGATTATCATCGCTATTGAGTGACTGAATAATTAGAGGAGCTGTTGCCTACATCATCTTCACAAGTGATTGATGTCAACGTCTTTTGAAAATGTCATAGTCTCTGTTTCCCTGTTTAAGAATTCCTACTAAGATGCCTACATAGCTCTCTGACGTGTTTGGGCTTAAAGCAGTGACTAGTCATTCAGTTTTCACTTATTTTATTTTAGTAAGCTGTTTCCTTACGTCAGGTATTTCATACAGCAATGTCATGGTGGTAGGGGAAGCATTTTTTAGTTTAATGGACCGGGCATTGTACAGTGCTGTTATTTGGAAACAGCTCCCTGATGCTGTCCCAGATTGAAAGAAATAGTAATACTAAGTAATGCCAGGCAGAATTATAAATGGGGAGAGGAGTGGCTGGAGGGCAGCCCTGCAGAAAGGGGACTTAAGATGCTGGTTAACAGCAGGCTCAATAGGAATCAGCAGTGCCGTGGCAGCCAGGAGAGCAAAATATGTCCTGGGCTGCATCAAACATAGTACAACCAGCTGGTCAGAAGAGGTGATCATCCACTGTATTCATCATTGCTGGGACCTCACCTTTAGGTGTGCAGTCCTGGCCCTATGATTTAAAAGGGATGTCAAAGTCCTTGAATGCATCCTGAGGAGGGCAACAAAGCTGATGAAAGAGCTGGAAGGCACATGCAATGAGGAGTGGGTGAGGACTTTGGACTTGTCTGGGTTTGAGAAGAGCTGGCTGAGCAGCAACCTCATTGCTATGTACAGCTTCCTGAGAAGGGGATGTGGAGAGGGAGCTGCTGATCTCTTCTCCCTGGTATCCAGTGATAGGGTGCATGGGAATCATTCAAAGATGCACTAGGTGAGGTTTAAATTGGACATTAGGAAGCGTATTCTTACCAAAAAATCTGATCAAATAGTGGAACAGGCTTCCTAGGGAGGTGGTCACTGCCCCAAGTCTGTCAGTGTTTAAGAGGCATTTGGATAGTGCCTTTAGTGATGTGGTTTAGCTCTTGGTCAGCCCTGAATTGGTCAGGCAGTTGGACTAAATGGTCATTGTAGATATCTTGCAACTGAAATTATTCTATTCTATTCTATTCTATTCTATTCTATTCTATTCTATTCTATTCTATTCTATTCTATTCTATTCTATTGATTACTAAGTTATGCTTCTATTTATGAACCTGTCCACTTACCTTCTTATTTAATAGCTTTGCCCAAAATAGGATATAACATATCTTGAGGCGTCGACAGCAAAAATCACAAATTTAGTATCTAGAATCTGGAAGATAATAAAAACAAATCCTGTTCCATGGGTTTTAAATATTTTTTTCTTCTTAGCCTGTACAGAAAAACTATTTCTTATACAGTTTAAAGCTTTAATGAGGTTCTCTATTTTATTTTGACATTCTTAGGCTTTAACCATGATGTTTGATACCATTCTAAATTGCAAATTAAATGCTTTTGGGTGAGGGGGGCTGTTCTGATTGTAACTTCTTATATGAATTTGGAAATGATAGCGTTCAATGTAATTTTTTAAAAAAGGAATTTTCTGCAGCTCAAGTTCCTAGCTAATTTCAGAAGTTACTAGTTGGAGTTGTACTGAATTTTCTTACACAGAAGGTTGACCTAGATTACCATAATGGCAATTGCTGGCCATGCTACATCACGTCCTGCAACAACTTTTAGTCTTCTTAGATTCTCATTTTTCACTGACTTGTGTATGATTATCAGTAGTAACATTTCCAGCTGTCTTTGACTTTTTAAAAAGTCTTTAGTCAACTATGGCAAAAGCTTAAAAGTGGATATAACCTTTTTGCAGATGCTGCAGTCCTATAATCACTGCAGAATTAGTGGTGATGCTTTGAAGGTGTCTGCTCTCTGCTGCTGCTTTCAGGGCTGAGCCAACAGAATGAATGCTGTGCTCTTCAGCTGGTTCTGTGCAAAGTCAGGTGTCTTTACTTCAATAAGATTTAAACATAAAATTTCAATAAATGTGAACTAATTAGGCTGTCCATTGAAGAGGACCAGGTACACTCATAGCCTGTTCTGCCGCTTTTGCTTAGGTGCTGGTCTGTCGCACTGTGGTAGAGGGACACGTAGAGGGCCTGCTATTCTCTGTCCCTGTCTGTGATTAAAATCAAATCTTTAATCCTTTTGGATTTGTATTCTATGGGCTACAGTAGGAATTGTTAAAAGTAAAAACCCACCACAACACCCAAACCCCAGACTTAGAAGTGTCTGTGTGGAAAATTGACAGTCATTTCACACTATTAATATCTCTTACTGTAATATCTTCAAACCCATTATCAGTTAGACATTTGATTATTTATTAAAATAATTATTAATATCAATTAATAATTAATATTATATTAATTAATTAATAATTAATATTAAAATTTATTAAATTAATCAAATACTGGGTTTTGTTTTGTTTTTTCTTTTCAAACCTCAGCTACTGGTGCATTATTTTCAGACTCTTTCTGACCAAGTACTGATTTCATTGACAGTTTAAACAGTTACATGAATTTGTCAAACAGTAGGGAACAGTGATGCCATTATTAGGGGTAATAGTTGTTTCAGAGTCTCAGATGCAATGGTACAAAGTTTCACAGTTGATGATATTTGACAGTTCTTTTCAGCTGAAGGCAATGGTGCTGATAATCAGCATATCCAGTTTGTTCAAATACCTTTCATGCTTTACGATTAACAAGCAAAGTTATAACAGATTACCGATAGGCATCTCTAATTATCCATACTCATTTTGCTTTTTGTCTTGAAAGATCTTCATTCACCATATGAAAAAGCATCCTTATTGTATATATTTTTTCTACAATGCAATACATTTATTGTACAGATTTCTTTTTAAAAATAACATTTCTTTAAGCAAAAAGGGGTTTTTTTTTTAGTTTTATTTCAATAGACTGTAACTTATGTAATGTCATTTTTCATTGCAAAACGTGTCAACAAAATTGTTTAAACAACCACCGTGTTTTCTGTTCGTTAGTTATCAGTGTTAGCATTGCCTTCCTCTTCAAAGCACAAGGGAGCTGGTCTAGACAGCACCAAAGTAGAGATAAAATCCTGAATATACTGAAATAAGTTTTCAAAATGATGAGAATTTCTCTAAATGTCAGAAAATACGCAAGGTTCTTCAACATACTCTACTGTCATAAGAAATTTTCTTAAAGACATAGTGTTAGCAATGTTAGCTTTGTTCTGTTCTGTGCTGATGTTTGCAAAATAGCCATGCAGATAGACTGCCTGCAGGTAGACTGCAGCTCCAGGTGGACAGACTGGAGCTTGAAAAGAAGCATTTCCTAAAATATGTCATGATACCGAGACTGATTCTTCATGGTGCTTGGTTCGGATCTGACATTGTTTAATATCACAGAGCACCTTGGTTTACTCTGTGTATTAAAGATTCTCTCTGAGACACCCATCTTATATGAGGATTGCAAATATATAAAGATGCATTGGTGTTTTTCTTTGGAACTGGGTTGCTCTGCGAATGACCATTTCTTGTCTGTGGTTTGCACCAGTTGGGTTGATATCTTTCGGGGCTGAGAGAAAGTCAGAAAGTTAGGTGTCTCACTAAAGACTTGGATAACTTCAGGGACTTAAGAACAGCTGGTTAATGTCAAATTAGCGTTATGTTTTGTATTCAGTGCATTTGTACTTCTTTTTTTCTTGTTTTATATCTAAAGGCTTGACCTGAAATTTTATTTTAAAATTTGTGGATTTTTTTATTACATGTGCCTTGGCTTGAGGCCACCAAGACTGAAAATTGGGTTAGTTTTTCTAATTGTATAGATTCTGGCTTTAGGAATCTCTTATGCACAAGTGGTTGGAGACCCGGCAAATGCTTGTTCTTTTTTTATGTGCTTCACTATGTATCCACTTTTTCCCATTCTTGACGACTGAGTACTGGGCTAGGTGAGCCTTTGGTCTGACATACTACTGTCACTTTTGCATTCTTCCATAACCCACACAGACTATGTCTTATCAGGGGCTAAGTTTTGAGAAGTTGCTTCCTGTATTTATAGGCCATATCTATTTTACAAAAAGGAAATGACTTGGAGACACTGCCTATTTACCTGGCTCAAGTAAGCAGTAGAGCCTCTTAAGCAGTGATACAGAATTTTACCATTGTGGTGTTGTGTTGGCTAGAGAGTCATTTCTTAATAGGATTTGCAACTTTTGCTTTGTAAGTTTAGCCTTCTGAGATAACCAATTAGTAGGGAATAGATTTCAGGAGAATCTTGATCAAACAGATTTTCTCTCCTTGTCCTTTTGTAAAATAAAGTGTATTTCTTTGAAACATGAAGATAGCCGGAAATGATCAAGTTCTACATTACTTACCCAATTAAATTCTGTGAACTCAAGACATTGCTGAGCCATGGATCAAGCAGGAAGAGATAACATATCATGTAAATACCTGTCTTTCCATAGCATTTATGAGTAACTGCTCTTGGACACAAGATGTAAGGCTTGGTAGAGTTTGATCTGACCATAAGCAGCTGTCCTTACGCACAGCTCTACAGCTGCTGAATTACAATTTTTAATTATGGTAGATTACGGTTTTGCTATATTTGCTGTATCTTGCTACATTTTCTTCTGACTCCTTTTCCTGTTTAGTAAGCTTGTTCTCCCTGCAAAGAAGGTTAATGGAGTACGTTCACTTGCAGTTTTAAAGTCCTTTCCTTATTTTTTCTTCCTTTTGTGGATTTTCATATTGAAGCCTGATTTTTCTCCCTGATGGGCTCAAATTGTAATACGTATCATAGTTCTTGGTCAGCTACCACATTGTTCCCAAGGAACACCGTCTGTTTCCTAGATATGAAAGGAGGTGTATGTATATCAGAAGAATGCACTGAGCCATTTGGAAACAAAGCATTCATCTTAACAAAAATACCTTCAATTCTTCTTGAGAAAGTTTATGTATTTCTGAAATCTTAAGTGACAGTGGTATGACCGTGAATTTACTCAACATTATATTTGATGTTATTGCAAGTGACAGAAGCTACAAAGTCACTGATGGTTTTGCACATTAACTTTACCAAGTGCTTTGATTTTGTTAAAGTTATACAGAGTCTTCTGTTGCCAATTCAGATAACTTAGTTTCTTTTTTTGGTATCTCTGATGAAAATTTTTTGTCACTGTTTAAGAAAAGTTCTTCTGAAGAGTTTAGGAGAGTTATTCAAAGCAACTGTTCAAATGACAAATGTCTTCTCTTTCTCCCATTTTTAACCTTTGTTCAATTTAAATGGAAAGGCTGTATAGATGAAGAACTTTATGTTTTGTTGCTCGCTGACAGGATGTGTTAGAACAGAAAATCATAGTATAAGCTTTCCTAAAAGCACATACTGTTACTAGTTTTACTGGACACTGATCTATAATGGAAGACAGCAACCCTGGTGTTAGAAGCCAGTCTTCTCAGACAAAAACTGTATTATCTCATTATTTCACTAAGTAAAACAAGTAGAAAAAAAAGAAATATTTTGATGAGAATAAAAGGAAAACTTTCTGCTGTAAATTCTTCACTTTTTCATTAATTCAGTCTCGACAATTTTATTTTTGAAAGAAGGGTGGCAACCTCTGAAACTCGTATTTTCTCTTTTCCTGTAGAAAACTGAAAACTTTACACAAGGTAGACTTAATTTAATATCTCATTTATGATGTAGCAGTTTATTAGGATACTTAGATCATCTTCAGCATTGTAGTTCAGTATCTCCTCTGAAGAAAGGTGATAAATCTGTCACTTAATCTGAGAGAGCACCCAAATGTACTTATTTTCTGAATATTGTCATGCCTTCTGAAATAGTCCAGTGACCGTGAACTTGCTTGGGAGCCGTTTCTGCGTATACTGAACATGACGTGCTCCATTTCTGGGCTAGCAAGTTTAGGAAGAAGGAATTCGGGAGAGCGCATCAAGGTATGTTTGCATTGTCAAATAATATAGCTCATTGGTTTGCTCCTTGGCTCTTGTCCTTGATTATCCACACTATTAGTTCATTGCCGGATTCTCTGCTGAGGTAAAGTAGCTGTTCCACTTTAAGACATACATCTGGGTACAGTTTTCTCCATGAACTTCTTTGTGCAGACTGTATGATTGAAAAAGCAGCAAATTTGTAGTCCTTTAACTTGCAAATTTTCCCAGTGGTATCCTGTCAGACACTGTAGCCTCCATTGTTTTCATACACCCGCATGCCACTCCAGTGCATGCTTCTCATATCCTTCTTATTTATAAAACAGCACTTCGAACAAGTTTTCCTTTTCTCTCCAAGAATAATAATTTTAATTAAGTAGGATCACTGTCGGTAGTATTGATTTTTGGATTTAGAAGATGTATAGGAATAACAAGGTTAGAAATTTCCAAGGCTAAATAAATTCTTTTCTCTATGAATATTCATATACATCTCATAAAGATTCTCTGATGTACATCAAACATTCACAAACAATTCATTTCATATTCAGTGCATAGAGTAGCAAAACATAATTACACTTTGCTAGTGTATTTCATGTATGAACGTGTAGGCATTTCAGATATTTATAGTCTAATCATATCTTTTTAAAATCATTATTTTCTTCATTTCTCCTTCAACTTTTGATTAGTGAATTTGTGTGGAGACACAGCTGCAGATTACATTTACTTAACTGGAGTTCTGATTTCAATGGGATGGTGGTACAGTGTAGTAGTGTGCATCTCAGTGCATGTGATGCCTGTGCCAGGGGAGTGGGTCCTGCTGTTGCGTCAGTGATTTAATGCATTGACTGCCATTTTCTTCAGTATTAGAGAAAGAACTTGACAAACCCTGGTGGCCTCACTTTACGAAAGACAAAATAATTAGCTAAATTGGAGTGATTCCACCTTCTCAGTCCTCACTGAGAGGTCTACAGGCAACTGTGCTCTTTAATGCACAATTTTGAGTGATTAAGAGCAATGTTAGTTAGCATTGGAGGACACACAAGCAAATCGTTAGGGTAAGTACAAAGTGTTGAAAGCATCACATCACAGTCTAAATATAAAAAGAAGAAAACCGCTGGAGTGCTGGTGTTCAATCTGTCAGAGCTTAGTAGGATCCAATGTGATGTAAAATTCCTTTATGCCAAACACTTGCAGAACAGAGCAGAGTTTAGTTCATTTCTATTAGTTGGTGATTGTTCAGCCCAATGTTCAATTCTGCTCTCCAACCCTGCAAGAGAAAAGGTGCAAACCAGTAGGCAGTCCTACCAAGGCACAATGGTAATTGTCTCTCACAATAGAAAGAAAGGTCCATCAGTCCCTGGTTCAATGCACAGAAGTACCTGGTGTGGTAGACCTTTGAAGCCTCTTACCAGTACAGGATACATCTGATTTCAGAAAATGTTTTATTTAAAATATTTGAATTATTTATGTATGTATGTATTTAAGTTTCCTGTATAAAGAGCATTGTTCAGTGGTCTTTTTATCCTTGTCTACTGGGTTTCAAGGGGTTCTATGTCAAATGCAAAAAAGTTTTTGCGGGACCCTGTCAATCTTGTTCTTGAAAGGAAGGAAATATCCCGACTTTCTACCAGAGATGTGTAGTGCTTTTAGGAATGCTTGAAACTGAATTTAGAAACTGCCTCACCTTTGAGGTGTGGTTGGCTAGAAGGCTGTCACCACTAAGAAGAGTGCTCTTCAAAATCTTCTTTTCAAATCTTCTGTTATGTGAAATACTGCATTCAACTGAAAACATGAAAGTATTTGGGAATGAGAAAACCTTGGAATATAGCACATTACAGTAGAGTGTCTGCTTACTATCTAACTTTTTTTGCTGACTATCGAGCTTCATAAGTATGCAATTTACAGATTATTAACATCATTTTCATCATCAGAAATTATAGTTCAGAATAACAGAGCATGATGAGAAATGATAACCAACATTAAAGGTTAGCAGCAGTTAGCAGATGAAGCTATATATTGACTGTCTTCCAGAAGATAAATTAACAGATTCCACTGGGATACTTCTGCCAGATTAAGGAATTGCTGTTGTCTTATTTAATTGCAATGTTTTAGTAAATTTACATAAGTTGAATATAGTATCTTAGCACATAAATTCTGTGTTGTGGTTACTGCTAATTTTCCTGCACTGAGAAATTGTCTTTGTATTTAAATGTGAAATCTTTAAAACTGTGAGGACACAATAAGATCAGATTAATTTATGAAAATGTAGTTTAATTGAAATAATTTTAAATTTTATGAAACATTAATCATGAGCAGAATATCTGTATGGAACATTAATTTGAGGCAGTAAAAATAAGCAGCTGCAGTTCCCTGATATGGTATCTGCAGTATTTATATTAATTATCTCATAACATAGACTAACTGAGGTAGAAAATTCATTGTGTTTAGTTAAGTAGTAAGGAAATCAGAATGCTTTTGTTTGTTTCAAGGTATCTTCCTGAAATCATTGGCCCCAGAGGTAACAGATGGCTAATAAAACTTAATGCACTTATAAAAATAGAAATATACATATGAAGTTTTTCAATTCATATCCTTTTCTTTAAAAAAAAAGTTCTGATTATACATACAGGACTGTAAAAAGATGACTGAAATGACTGTCCCATTCCTTAATTTCAAGTTTGAAGGGCTTTTTTTCTTCTGCCTTTTTTTTTTTTGCAACCACATTTCTTTTTGCAATATGTTATTCTTCCCATTTGTGACGGAGACAATACAGAGCTAGAAATGCTGCCATGTATTGCAGGAGTTGTAAGGCCATTTGCATGTAATCCTAGTTCTGGCATTCTTATATATTTAGAGTTAGTTATATGAGGACTAGCCCTTAGGTCTGTAGCCAGGAGTTTTCAGTTCAAGCAATCAGTTCCTCAGAGCTAAATTCATAAAGCTGCCGAATGGCAGCCTTGCAGAGTACTGATACTGAGTAAGCATATTTTATATAATATTTCAGTTTACTTTAGTAGTTACTGTCTTTAAAGGCAGCACTGAATTCTAATGGCAGTATGTTACCATATTTTCACACACAGCCCTCTGGAAAAGAATAACCTTTCAATGCACATAGAGGATATGCAGTTAGTGTATCTCAGATTTACTGCAAAGCCACACAGTAGTACATGACTGGTAGGTAATGCATTGGAAGGGCATTGGACTATATAAACATCAGCTGTGGACTGCCCTAAATAATCCTTCTCACAGCTGAGTTGGAAGTGCTGCTGTAACTAAGTTTCTGGATGTCTGGCATTCCTGGAGAGATGGGTGTAATCCACAAGTTACAGCATGAGAAATGTTCTTGTACTTCTCAGGAAAAACAATATGGGGTTACAAGACAGTAGATAGTAGTATATTCTTGCTTTTCAAGAGGAATAGTCCTTCATATAGTGAGGAACCTTCATGTGAATGGTGTGATGATCACAGAACATGAATAACTAGGCACTGCCCTGGGCAACCTGATGTAATTATAATTAGACCTTCTTTTAGCAGAGGGCAAGACTGATTGACTCCTGAAGTTCCCTTCCAACGTAAACTATTCTGTGATTCTGTGATCATATTCAGTGATTGCAACCCATAGAAAAAATTGGTATGATCAGAAGTCTTGCTTTAGCACACACTGTCAAGTTACTTATTTTACATGGAGTAATTCCTTTTTCTCTATAGAAGGTGGTTGATGCGTACCCTGTTCTTCAAACTGTCTATATGCTCTCTGTATTATTTACTTCTTGATTCTTTTATCATATGCATTAGTTTATTAATGAAGTTCTGCCCAGCTGCATGAGATTGTGTGTGCTGGGGATGATCTTCTGCAAAGCCTTAATCTTCTCTGACAACTGTATTCCATAGCTCATCTTGAACAGTAGATGTTAGTTTTCAGGCTAGCTGGCCATTAGGAGATTCAGGAATGGAATGTTAGGTTATATTAGTTATAGTAAGACTTCACAAATATTCTGGCTGCAGGGCACAAAAGGAGATAGATCAGTGGGCGAGTTCTATACTTAAATTACTGTTAAACTGTGTGTTAATGGTTTCTTTGTGTTTACATGGCTTCCTTCACAATTGTCAGGCCTTCTGCCCTTAGAATTGAATATTGAAAATACGTCGGCTGCTGAAAAAGTAGGTGGAAGTATCTCTTCCCAAACTAAACAAGGGCACAGATTATATCTACAAGCTTGTGGTCTCATGTACTGTTGTGAATGATGCTATGTAGTGTGGAGTGTGTTTATCACTTCTTTTTTGTTCTTTCTAAATAACTTTTTTTTCCCTTTGTTTAACAGACTATCCTTAATAAAACTGTATTCCACTGTGCTTATTATGTCAATAAGGTGATGATTTGCACGTGTTAAACTACGAGATGATTTTATATATATGTCTCTGTGTGTTTATGTAAAAAGTATGCACTGTTAAAATAACTCATTTTCTGTTATGTCACAAAGCTAAAACTGGTTTAAATTCATTAGGAAATTCAATCCAGTATGCTAGTCCCAAAATAACTTCTGCATGTCTTTATAACTTTCAGTAGCACTATTTTTACTTCTTCATCAACTAGCTTGAGTTGAAAAGCACTGAAAGAACACATAATGCTTAGCATTTTCAAATATTCTACTTCCAATCGGTAAATTATATTCAAATGCCAACACAAATTGTAACATGTACTGTATGAAAACAAATTGAACAGTTGGTTCCACCTAATATTTAAATAATATTTATTATAAAGATATTTCTGGATTGGATACCTCTTAAGTTTTCACATCCCTTCATTTTTTTCCACAACCGATATGTTGTTTTTAAAATATAGACATTTTTTATTACTTCAAATAACAGGAAACTCCAATAACCTTTGAGCTAGTGACTTAGTTTTACCTCATACTAATTCCCTTAATGGCTACTAGAATTGATTGTAATAGCAGGAATGCCTTGCATTGGCGTTAGACAAAACCAGAAGTACTTCTAGGCAGGTTCCTGAGTGGATTCATGTGATTTAATATGCACTTTTTTATTACTGTCTAACCTTCTACAACCTTTACTGTCTGTCTTTTGTCATTAAAGATTCATCTCCCAGTCTATCAGGTAAAATAATAGTCTGAATAGATCTGAATTACCTCATCTTGACCTATTTTAAATTAGTACAAAGATTTCAGCAGCATGTCCCCTTAGAAGCTGATCACCAGGATGAAAAGTCCCTAAATGTATTCTAGAATGCATCAACCTGTTAATTAATGTAATTTTTCATCATATAGTATAACCCTGAGGAAACACATTTCAATGGCAAACAGTGTTCTAGTGAATAGAATGTTATGCTGATCCTCTATTACAGAATACAAGGTTTATTCACATTAATCAGGGTGAGTTAAGGTGGAGCGCTGAGGCAGACACTGTACTGAGATAGGATACAGCTCAGAAACAAAGCCAAATGTAGACATTTTCAGTAAATATAACTGATTTTTTTGTGATTTTACTTAAACACAACTCAGGGTTACATTGGGCAGCCCAGTTGTGTTTGTATCTGACAACATCCGAATATCGTTCTCTGCTTCTTATGTCTTTCTGAAAGCTTATTTTTGTACTGAAGTCTTTGACATCTTGTCTGTTCATCTAAATGTTCTTGCAAAGTTGAACAAAACCTTTTCTGTGTGAGTGGGAATTAAATTGTTTATTTTACTACTTTAAAGTTTATTTTGCTACTTCTTTTTTACATGTTAAAACAGGAACAGAAATCTGAAGTGTGATAAGTGCTTTTTGAAAAAACTTATGAAGTAGAAGTTATTTGACATTCAAAATCATGTCTTTAACACATGGAAGATGTTAGAAAAGATTTTATACTTCTTTAATAACCCAAATGATAATCTTGTTTGCTTGTATATTTATGGCTGACTCAATAGATAGAACATTAAATGGGATTCTTTCTATAGTCTGAGGCCTTAGTTTACTCAGAATGTGCAAATATTGCTATAATCATTTTGGCCACAGTATAGAAGTATGACTTTATTATGAAACAAAAAGGAAGGGAATATGCCATATTAATGTGACATTATATTAAGAAGTAATATGTTTTGTAGATGTAAATAATCTTGCCCTAGCCTGATGCATGATGCAATACCATTGTGCTGTCATCAGTCCACTACCATACAAACCCAGTTCGAGGTACTGGTGAAAGAAGGAAGAGATTGGGGTGGCAGGCTGCAATGGGAGCAGGATCCTAGCCCATCCCATAGTTTCTCCGGAGACATCTGTGCTGCACCCATGGAAGAGAGAAGGCAATGAACCAATAGTGCTAGTGATCACTACTTTCCTGAAACAATGATCTGAGGCAGGGACAGGAAAGACAACAGAAAGCTGCTACATCCTATCCCACACCTACTTCTTACGGTGGCTGCACAGAAAGCACAGGATCTTTTCCTGGAAAGGAGAGAAAGGGAAGTTTTTTTTTCCCAAAAATCTCAAAACCATGAATCCTTCCTACATCTCATTTAATGTTGCTTAACATTGAAGCTGATAGATCTGTCACCACCTCCCAAAAGTTCATGTGCTCCTTCCCAGACTTCCTTTCCCCCAATTTTTTTTTTTTATTACCAACTCTTCTTCTTTCTGAAAAGAGGTCTTTTAAACATTGGACTTTTTGCAAGGTTATAAGACTTGAGACAGCTCTCTTCAACAGATGGGTAGAGAAACATAGGTACATAGAAACATTATGTCATATTTATTATTGAAGTTTGCACTAGCACTACATGTTCCTAAGGCAAAGTACCCCCCCAGACTGAACCTGAGTATGCTACTTGCACTACAATCTGGAAATCATACTGTGTTCATAATTTGAGAATGACTGTTCAGTATGCCACTTATACTTGTTCTGGGGTGGTGAGCAGTCTGATCAGATTGATAAAAAAAGCTGAAGTTTGAATCAACATTAAAAGAAGCAATATTCATGATGTATTAAGTTATGGTAGCCCCTATTATGAATAAATTTCTACCCTAGTTGTAAAGCACAATTGTACAAAAACCTATTGAAAAATAACATTGATCTTGAATTGTCCTGGAATTTGCTTTTAGTTACTTATACATTCCATACAAAAACACTTTAATGGAAATTTGTAAAATATGGCTTCTGACATAGAATGTAACAGTTATATTCAGGTTTGAAATTTGTTATGCGTACATAAAACATCAGTAGAGTAGCTTCCAGATAATTTTCCTAATGAGAGAACATGCAAAAAAGCTAGTACACAATTTCTCGTTTTATGTGTTTATAACTTAACATGGAAGCAGGTTAATGCAAGGTGGACTATTTCATATACTATCTTAATACTAATTAAATTTATTTGGAGTATGTTTGCAATATCAGTCATAGTATTATTTAGGAGTACAATGTGTGAAGCAGTAAATATATTAATGTTTAGCCCCAAATCTGAAAATACTGTAATTTTACCATTTATCTAATTCATATAAATATATAATTTTAATGAAGAAAATATTATGCAAATTTAATGTTAAGAAATGGACTTTCTAGATACCATGTGAATTGCTACTTATATAAAATGTATTGTATGCACCTTGTGTGTGAAGAAAGAAGTATATGTGGTAGTTCTTTTCTGTCAAGTTTTGGCACACGTGTCTTTTGAAATAGGATCAAACTGGGGTTTTACTACCTGATTTGACTTTGGGAACTGTCAGAAGATTTAGTCTTTTCCTTTGAGAACATTTCTCTGCCAAGCTACTAGTCCTTTGCTTCTCTGTGTTACCTGGTGGAATGATGAGTACAGCTTTTTTTGCCACTGTCGTAGCTTAATTAGTTCAAGCACCTTGTGCCTAATAAGATAGGAAATGGGAGGTCTTGGCCTAAAGCTGCTGAAATGCTAATCTCTAACTAGAAATAGCTGTACTATAAGGATCTATTTGCCACTACCCCGTGTTCTTACATCTTTATGTAAATCTGTTCTGCTTTGTCATTTTCCAGTATAAAATATCATGTTCTAACAAAACTTTTCTTTTTTTTTTTTAAATATTTTAATTCTCATGTCAGGATAGTAGTAGTTTTTTTGCCCCAATACAAAAAACCTGTGTTATTTTCATCACATTGTTTTATGTTTCTGAACTGCTTCAAACAATTTAATGTAACAGAATAATTAGAGAGGACCATATGCAGGAGTAACCATGGAAATGAATGAATACTGACTTTAGATGATAAGGATTTGGCCTTAAGTAACCCAAACCAAAACCACTTAATAAGAACCATAAATGAAAATTACATTCTTAATTTTTTTTTTCCTTCTTATTCTGCCATTTTAATGTTAGGATAGCTAGATCATGAAAAGCATTCTGGAAAACAGTAGGTATGCTGAAATCTGAAACTTAAATTTTTCAATGGAAAATTCCAAAATAGAGACTCAAAAAAGAAGGATGGGATTGGGAACCAGAAAAAAAAAATCCAGTGTGTTTTACTTTCCAGCAGTCACAATTAAATTATGCGATTAGCTGGTTTTTAACTAACTCAAAATTCAAAATTTTAACATATTTTAAGCAGTCTGTGGAAATGACAAAGTTTCATGACAAGAATTCTAATTTTCTGGCTGGTTCTGCCATTTAAATATTTTTGTAAGATGCTAGAAAATGGCCTTTGTTAAAAAAAATGTAACACTCAAATATTAAAGTATGAGACATATTGTTATAAACCCATACTTTAAATACTTGTTGAGAACATGCTTTGTCCATGTAAATTATGAACTGTGTTGATTAGTGTAGTTCTGTTGCATTTGTCATATATATTTCACATATAGAAGACATCTGCTTTTAGTTGACATACTAGAAATGTCAAGAACAAAAAGTCACTGTACATTTGAATTAATAATACAGTAAATGTAATTACTTGTCATGTTTGAGAGCTGACTATGTCACCTGAGTAACTATGGGGTGTAAAATAGGCAGGTGACAGTCATAATCAGTTTGTTTTGCATTACTTTGAGTTCTGAAGAAATGAACTCACGTGATAAAGTTATCAAAAACATTAAAATGAACAAAAAATGATTGCAGTTTTTATCATTCTTTGTTTTGAAATAAAAAAACGTAGTTTAAATTGTCAAGCACAGTTTAGGAAAAGTGTTAAAAGTTGAAGTTGGAAGAATGATCCTAATCTGAGATCTGATACAGGATGTGTGTCTGATGCCCAAAATGTGCTATACATACTTTCCACTCTAACAGGAATGCAATGCATAAGAGCACAGAAAATGTCATTTTGTGTCGTATTGTGCATGACAGTGGCTGGTACCAGATGATGAAAAAGCAAGCTCTGTTTTATTCTTCTATCTAGTAGCCAGAGGCACTATCTCCTTTTCTTAGGGCTTTGCTATAACACCTTAATGAGCTTAGGATATTGTTAGCATCAGTGTGTCCATTTCAATGCTTCTACAGAAAGGAGGAATTCATACACGCTCTCCTTCATGCAGCTGCTATGTGCGTCTTTCTGTTAATGTTACTCAGTCTAAACTTTTACTTGTAGCTGGGACTGTCTTGTGCTCTCCCTTTGTATATATACATACACATATATATGTGTGTCTGTGACTGTAAATGAGCTTATGTGCTGGCTCTGAATAGGTCACTTCAGCATCAGAGGTTAATCAGACTAGCACTGCATATAGACAAGTTAGAAGTGGATTAAAATAGTTAGGTCAGTGCACCATATTAATGTAACTGTATTGTTTCTGGGACCTCTAGTAGTATTGCACAGTATTGTGGAGGGTAAATAAATCAAAGTGGTTAGATGGCAGGTCAGGACCCCCTAATAATTATGCTGTGCTCCATACCCTTTGATTCAATTCTAAAACTCATTCTCTGAAGCTAAGAGATGTTAGTTTGAGAAGGGAATGTTATTATGCAATTTTGCTTGTAATGGGAGGAGAAATTAAAGAAGTCCAATGTCCCAAATTAATATCTGATTCTTTGTGCTGACCTGTGAGCTAGTACAAGGAAGTTGTCATTGTGGCAAATGTAGAAAACTCACAATTTTGAATTATGATTTGTAGTCGTGGTTCAGGAGACCATTTTCATCTAGTTGTTGTGGTATGACATTTTCGAGCATCCATGCTCATATATCATTAATACATTTTTCCCCAGTTTGAGTTATCAGAAAAAAAAATGTTCCATTACACAAGAGAGAAGCACAATACAAGTTTTATAAAAATGTCAGTTCATAATAAATGCAAAAGTATGTATAGCTTGCACCTAAGCCTTTCATGGAGAGAATGAAAGTCTCAAGAGAGACTTCAGCAAAGAGTGAATAAACAAATGTTTAAATGCCTGCTGTTACACGGGCACTGATGGTTGTTGAAATAATGACATGTTTCAGTCTTACTCACAAATAGGTGTTTTCAGTGTTGTTTAATTACATGAAGTGTGCTGAAGACTATGTCACTAAGTATTATGGATTGCTACGTAAAAAAGAAAAAGTGAGCTGAACTGGACATTTATGTTCAAGTGTCACTGTGAAGCTCTGCTAACTTGGGTATGAGCTCTTCAGATTGTGGTTTAGCTAGCTACTAGTAAACCTGGGGTATAATCCTGATTTGGAAGTGATAACTGTTGATAAGGTCCATGGAATGTATTTTGCTATCCTGGGAAGCATATCTCTCGTGCCTTTCCTGGTTGCCTTTCTTCTGATTTTGTCATCTTGCCGATCCTATTGTTTCTCTGATCTCCCGTCTTCCCTCAAAAACAGTAAATGGGAAAACGGGGTTCTGGAAAGGATATCTACTTGCTCCAAGCACACCTTTTGTCTTCTCCAGCACTTCAATAGTGAAGGTGAATAGGCCTCCTCACTTGCACATCTCTATTAGCTGCTTCTGCTACTGACCTCAGTACTAGCTCCCAGTACTGTACAAAGTTTCAGCCAGTCTGCTACTAATGTTGGTGCTACAGATGGTCTTCTAGGTCTTGTGTGCTGTTTCTGGTCAAAGAAGCTGTCTTTTCCATCATCAAGCAACTGTATGGTTACCTGTTTGCAGTTAGATGCTCACCAATGTTGGCTTGTAAAACTACACGTAATCCAACAAGCTTTCAGGATGCTCTTGAAGCATTTTCTCTGTGAGCCTATTTCCTCTTTTCATGGTTCAGCGTAGGAAGGCAAGTTAGGTGTTCCTGCATTTTCTGCTTAAATCACATCTCTAGCCTGTTCTGGTAAGCCTTCCGTTACTATTGCCTTAATGAACATAAAAATGAAACTCCAAAAGACTGTCACGGGTTTCTCAGCCATACAGCCTCATCTGCAGTAAGATGTGAAAATACCTGTGATAAAACTGTTTATTGTAGTTTGCAGTAGTTTACAAGGGATGTTTATAATTTATATATATATTATTTCATAACTGCTTTGTACATCAGGCATTTCTTTATGAGGACCTTAATTGTGTTTTGAAGTAATGAAACTTAACTTTATGGATTAAAGAAAGCTGTGGAAAATACATGTTTATATTATTTTATGTGTTTTATTTTTTTTTAGCATAGTTCTATTTAACACCCAGGAGAAAAATATTAAACAGCTCTGCATTTTGTTTTCCAGTGTGCAGTGACCTGGAATTCAGAGAGGTTGCAAACAGATTGAGAGACTGGTTTAAGGCACTTCATGAAAGTGGAATTCAGAATAAGAAGACTAGGATTGTTCAAAGGCCTGAAAGAACCAGTAAGAGATTTCTACTTGTTTTTTATTTTTATGTTCTCTTCAATACTTTTCTGTACTTTTGTATTTCTATTGCTAAGGCTTTTCTTATTCTCATGTGCTTCAAATAGACTTGTGTATGAAACCGTAACTTTGTGCTTTTCTAAGGTGAGTTTCTTATTTATGGCTTAGTACTGATAAAAGGTGTTCACTTTAAACTTTCAACTTTATTTGGCATTACTCTTGCTATGGCAACTACAATTCACAATGCTTTCATTTGTAAATGCTGTCAAATTGTATATTTGATACAGCTTGATAATTAACTGCTGTATAAGGAGACAGGATAAACAAGTAGAGATTTCGAGTAACTTTTCCACAGAGAAAAATGAGTTGCTGAATGTCTAACCCTAAGAAATAATGTACAAGAACTGTAATTATGTATGATCATTGCTAGTTGATGCCATTGTAGCTACTGGTACAGCAAAACACATGGAAAAGAAGCTTGTAAGTAAAGAGGAATTTTCAAGGTTATACTTCAAATTGGAAAAGACTCAGGAGTACTAGTGAAGTGGAAACAGCAGGGGGCATAATTTGTTTTTAACCCCCTCAAATATTTAAATAGGTTTTTGTTGTGGAAAGTAGTAAAATTTTAAAATGTAGTTAATTTATATTTATATAATATATTTATATTTATATAATATATTTATATTTATATATAATATATATTTATATATATATTTATAAATTATATTTATATAATAAGCAATAATATTGCTTATTTAAAATAGCAATGAAAGTGTACAATAATAGCTTTAAGAGTGATGTCTTACTGTGAAAAAGAGTCAAATTAGATTTCATAAGCTGTAAAACTCTTACCTTTCATTCGTATGAATAGCAGACTATGAATTCCTCCAGAATATGTTTCACAGAACTTGACCACTACTGACTGCTTGCCTTAGTTCCTTCATTATTAATGTTTTAAGTATTTGGGATTTTTTTTTTGTCGCTTTTGTTTGATTGCTCTTTGTAGCATTACCTTTTTTTTTTTCAAGTAATCAATTTATTTCAATTGGAAATGGCATTTCTTCATGTAATTTTAATGCTAAAGAAATACAAATAATTCTACAAACACAATGATTTAAAGATTATTCTGTGTTATCTGAGGATACTTCTCTTAACATCGAGAAAAATGTTCCTGAGGTAGGGTGATAATAAAATAATGCATTTTTTTATTGATATTGAAAAAACACATTAAAACTGTCTATCTCTAATTTACAGTCTGTTTGGTGCTCATAACTCGCATGTGATTTGCTTCTCACTGAGTAGTAAAAACAACAGAAATACAAAGTTTGCAACTCTGAAGTTAGCATTCATTTTTTAGTAATAAATAAAATGTGTCTAATAATATAGCTAATGTTAGCATATCACTCAGTTAAAAGTCAGCTGATACATTGTGTAGAGTCCTGTTTTCTGCTGAATACTCACTTTGTAGAGGGTAACACACTGAATCAGTAAGGTCAAAAATGCAGCACAGCTGTTTAGAAGCTTGATAATAAAGTAAAAGTTCATAAAGAAATTTGGGCAATGATAAAAGAAGCAACTGTGCAGCTATAAAGTACTAAAGCATACATAAAGAAGTCAGTGTTTCAAGTAGTTGGGTTTTATATAATACAGTAATGTACAGTTCATAATTAATACTTCAAATACATTGAAATGTAGTGCAAGCACGAAGATCTTAAGAATGTGTGGGTTTTCCCCTTAGACATTTTCCTTGGCCTTTTTCCTTTAAGCAAACAGGTGGCATTGATATGACCTAATATCTGTATTTGGGAAAGGCATTTGTACCATGATGGGGATGTATTATACACATATTTATCACTTGTTTGTTTGAAATTTTTACTTCATAATAGCCGTCAAAGACTGTATTTAAACTTAAGATCTAAGATTTTAATACATGTGACTAAAAACTTAAGAGTCTTGTGGACTTCCGCACCTTGTCAGTTTTTTGAACCTAGAAATACGTTGTGTGATCGTTGTAGTTCGAGGTCTTTCAGAGAGTTTTTCTGCCCTTCCCAGTCTGGGGGCTGGTTGGGGGGCGGTGCCCCGCCGGCCTGCCCGACCCCCGAGCTCGGGGGGCGGCAGCACTGGTGGTGCCCGGGGGAGAGGGGGATGCTCCCGGGCAGGCACTTCCTCGCGTGCAGTGGCGGGAAAGAAAGATCCCCTCTGTGTGTGGACGTTTGAAGAGAACTCTCTTCAGATCATTGCCCTGGCGCCACGCACGCTGTGCCGTTTTTCTTCGGAGGGAGAGAGGGAGAGGAGTGCGGTCAGCACCAGCGGGGCTTTTCTGCGGACTTTCTGGACTTCCCCCCACCCCCTGGCATTCTTCTTGGATAGGAAGATGAGGAAAGTCTCCGCGCTGCCCAGGAGAAGGATTTCCACCGCGTCCTTTCGGACGGCCATTCCCCCACGTGAGTTTTGTTTTCCCTCAGGATCATCCTCTCTCTCCCTGAATGCCGTTTTTTCAGAGCCCATCTGGATCACTGGGGGCTGATTTGTCACCACTGCCGCCCCCACCCCCGAGGTGCGGCAGCGCCCCCTGCTGTCCTTACATATAACTGCACCGTGAGGAGCAAAGGTGGGACTGAGCTCCTTTGAAGGGTTTGATTACAGCGCTGCTGTCTGGTCTGTTCTGTGTTTGGTTATATATGTATTTGCAGTTGAGAACTGTATCTTTTCCGACACAATGTTTTTCCCCCATTTAAAGTGTACTAATTCCAAAGGGTTATGGTGATTTTCTTGTGGGAGAGAGCCCCAACCGGTGTCTTATACAGCCTTTAAACCAAGACATAATTGGTGCCCAATGTAGGGTAGTTGAACAAAGGAGAGATAACCGTTCCTGTACCATCATGTGTGTATTGAGTTTAAGGTCCATGCAGACCATACTGTGCTTTATATTTGTTTTCTGTTGGTACAGAATTATGCCGAAAGGCCTGGCAGGCTTAATTCATCTTAGGACGTCAAGTAGTAGAACTCAGGCAGCTGTGATTATTATCGAGTTCTTGTTTTGGATTTATAGTGTTATGAACTCAACGCTTGTGAGTCTCATTGGGAATGTGTTTTCAAGGTTGTACTCCTGCCCTAGTCTAAGCTGTTACCTCTGGGGATTTAGTGATAATGATACCTATCCTTTGGGTGAAACACGGATTATTTTCAGGTCTGCTATAACAGATTTTGGGAAGCTTAAATTCTCCCTAGGTGCCAGAGATATCTTGCTTTTTGTGGTTTGCCTGCAAGTTTGTGCCATTATGGCCTATCATCTTGTGTATGAAGCTAGAGCTAGAGTCTTTCGAGAAGGCACCCAGAAGCAGCCCCAGGGGGAAAAGGATGTCATGGCTGAACCAAGAGAACAGTCCAAGCCAATGGAAGTTGCCCCTATCCAAAAAAGGAAATATAAGACCAAATCAATTCATCCAGTGGACGACAAGGGGAAGTGGCACCTTCACAGATAGCAGACCCAGAACCAGAGATCAGAAGGACATTACTCAACAACTGGGTGAGCCCATCCTGACTTCGTTGATCTGAGTTTTGGACCTTATGGGTGAAAGCTTACAACTTGATGGTACTGAAGCCAGGTTTTTGGGGGTCTCTGGCCCAGGATGCGGGTATCGAACAGGTATTTGTGAGGGAATCAAAACCCCTTTCACTCTGGGTACAACTTCTAACAGGTGTAAGAGAGAAGTTTCTTTACAGAGACATCCTGCAGAAACATCATCATAAGATGACTTGGAACACTGTGGAAGAAGGGATTCTATGTCTGAGAGAAATGACACTGTTAGAAGTACTTTTTGGAAGGGATGGGCAATCCAGTAGCGACCCAGACAAGGTCAGGTGCACATCACAGATGTGGTGGAGCCTCTCATACCAGGGGCCAGCTGTATACTCCCAATTTCCTGGCATCCATGTATTTGGGAGGAAACCAAGACAGTGATCCAAACTGGTTGGTTTGCTTTCAAACCTCAGTGGTCACTTCTTATAAAATTAGCAACACTCCTGATATTGAGTGATGTATACCTATTATTGATTTTACATCTGATAAATCCTAAATGTTTATGTTTTACCACTTCATGAACAGTGCAGAAGATACTAACCATTTTCTTAGATTATATAGACCAAAGCAGTTGTGAGATATGTGGGTATTTTTAAAATGGATAATTCAATTGCATAAAGCACTTTGGTCTGTAAGGTCTATCAACACAAGGAGCTCTTCTGCAGAAAATATTATGGTCCCATTCTGATTAACTTCCTCCAAAGTTTTAAAGTCTGTGGGATCTTTACAGCCTAACCTGAGCTAGTAAAGGAATCATTCTAGGGTAGGTATAGAGATGTATTTACCTTTGGAAGCATTCAGATGAGGAATTTCTCTACAAATACAGTTTTTTAATTGTGGGGGAAAAATGGGTTTCTGGCCTAGTTTTCAGAATTTTCTTTTGGAAACCTTCAAAGTTGTGATGCTTTTCCCTTTGGAGGGTATAACGAGTTTACACTTATTTGAGGAAGTACCTGAAATTTGAGGCACAAGTTAGATTGGATCCTACCCTACCAGTTTCTTGAAAGACAGAATCAAGTTGATTTGGAGGGCTAAGGAAAATATTACGTGTGGAAAAGTATGTATTCATTTTACTACCGATTAAATTCAATATGAACATGGTGCTTTCAGAAATGTTTGGCTTATGCTTACAACATGGTACCAGAAATTAATCGTAAACAGATAGAATGTTGTACAAAATATTAATTAATTGCTATGCTAGTTTTAAATTAGGTTTTCTATTTCCATCAACCCTAAATCAGAGATAGTGTTACAGGAATGTTGAAAAGTTCACTGTTTGTTATAGGAATGCTACCATGTAGACATGGAAGTTTGATGATGGGCTTTGGCATGATTATTTCCTTTTTACTAAAACAAAGCAAATCAAAATGTAGAAAATGGTTACATGTGAGACATTTGTTTTGTCATATCTTTGCCCCTTTTCTTTTTCTCTTTAAAAGATTTTTTGACAAAACCCAAAGTGTTTCACAAAATCATTTGACCAATAACTCTTCAGAGTCTAGTATTTTAATATTGTGGTTAGTTAGTCAAATTACGTGTATGTAATTGAGAAAGAGATTTGCTTCCAAATATAAAAGATCCTATTTGCACAATATTTACTTGATTTTATAAATAGCTAATACTTGCTTGATTGGACTGCAAAAAGGCAGTCTATAGACAGAAAGTGATCGAATGAATATATGATCAGTAGTATTTTTCTTTGGTCTGTGGATTTTAGGATGCAAAAATTGTTCTTAAAAAGGTTTAATTAATGCAACTGTATTTTTTTCTGGTATGTTCAAAATTTCTTAAAAATTTCTCATTCGAGACAGCAAAAGATAATGCATCTTATGAGAAATTAACGTATCTGTAGTTTAGAAGAAAATATTATGTCACTATGTCCCTGTAAACATAGAAACAAAAATAATGATGGATATTCAATATGGTAATGTCCTTTCTAATACCATCAAGAAATTCTTAAAACTGTTCTCTTCAAGAGTTAAGTTTGGGAGTAGTATCCGTAATGAAATTCCTCAAAATCAGTCTCCAAAATCATGGTAGGTCTGAGTCAGGTGCAGTAATTTTTAAGTAAACTAGGGAGTCCAATCCCTATTCTGGGGGTATCTGAGAGCTGCACCTGGAGACAAATCTTGCGAAGAATTTCTTAATTGAGTAAAAGGACGTTATACTTGGCTCATAAGACTTTATGATCTCTACAGAACAACAGCTACAACAGAAAACTACCTGAATGCGACTTCTCCTTTCAGAGTCCTAATTCTAGCAGATCCCTGGAGTTGTTCATTACCATTGGGGAGTTAAAAATCTGTTTTGGTACTGTTAACCCAGGTTGTCCTTTATTCCTCTGATAATATTCCTTGCACACTGCAAAAATATTCTGCATTTAAAAAAGCATTTTGTGACTTCCTTTCTGATTGTTTGCATTTAGTAGTTTTCATATTTCAGTCAATCCGGTGGCAGTTGGGATGGGATTTATTAAAAGCCTTGGGCACAGTCCTTCTGACAAAGGTAGATGCGGTGCAAGTTTACAGTGCCTTGCTGATGATTTTCAGAGTTGTTCCAGCTGTTAATTAATCCACGTTTATCCATACAATCCTTAATATTATTTCTAAGCAATCTAAACAGTCGTGTTTAAGTTGTTCTGCTGGAGCCATCAATATGCTGATAACAAGTTAAAATATAAGGTGTCTGTATTGTTATGTTGTTACATAAATTTTTTAACTGACTTTTTTTTCCAAAGTTGAATCTTATTAATATTGCAAGCTAGAATATTTCAAATAATCGTTAGGGGTTTATTTCCAAAATCCCTTTTGTGACCAAATGTGTTCATATTGCATATATCTAGAAGTATTGTTACTATAAATGCTGTATAAACACTTGAATTTTGACCTCAGGCTGTTTATGGTCTAAATGAATGGCAGAGAGGGAAAACGATACTTTACCCCCATACTACAATAATACCCCCATTATTATTCCTTTGTGGATGGGGGAATAAGGAGTTGAAAAATCAAGTGAGATTTTATGTATCTGTTTAAAGTCTTTTAAAAGATTTTTTTCTAATTCTGTGTTAATTTTATGTCACTAAAATCTAGGGAATCAATGTATTGAATGCAAAGCACAAAAAATACTGTAGTCCGACAAGTATCTGCTAACAGGAAGTCTGTTTCTGAAGAATACTGCCGCACCTTGTCATGTTAGAAGTTGAAAGGTCAGAGGCCAAATGTAATAGAGAATCTTCTTATGACTTGGGAATATGGTTATTTGGAGTCTAATGTACTAATTATTTCAAAAATAGCAGAAAAAAAAAGTTTGAAATAAAATTACTTAAAGGTGACTTCTGTAGAACTAGCATGGTGAGGTATTATTACACTAAAATTGCCAGATACTCTTACAAACTTGCAGCAGGAAAAAAAGTTTTGTATAGAAAACTGCAAATAAATTTAAGAATTTCAGATCTTTACTTGACTCTGACAGTCCTAAGTTTCTTATCAACAAAGAGATGCAACTGACATTATGCAGAGATAAATTAAATTTCCCTGGTCTTCGTTGTTGAAGCATATTTGGAAACCATGATGTACAGACAGAACTCCTAAGCAGGACAATAAAGTTTTGTTTTCTCCTGTCAGTCCTCCCATACAGTCATTGTATGGTTATAAGAGACAAAAAGAATTGCAATTGTAAACATCATTTTTCACGTCTTGAAAATGCTGACTGCCTGAGAATTTGGCTGCTTCCTGAGATTATCTCAGAAAATGTCCTATAAGCTGTACTGCAAAACTGTACAGCCTGGCAACCTGAACCATAGTTCTAGTTTACTAGAAAGGAAAGGTTATACTGAAAACTTCCAGCATGTGCCAGGTTGGCCTAAGTCCAGACGTCCTTAAAGCAACAGTCTAGGAGAAGAATTACAACCTAGAAGTACTTCTGAGAAGGAAGTTGAATGAACTACATCAGTATTGTGACTGAAGTTTGTTTTGATTCAGTCTTTTGTACAGAATTGTCCTTATAGACAATGAGACACAGATAGATGTTTAATGTAGCATTTTATTTTATTTAGCCCTCCTCAGATATCTTCTGTTTTTCCTGAACAGTCACTTCTATTAGTAAAATGGTCAGTCTCGTGTACCACAGAATAAGTTTCATGTGAATTGTCAGAATATTAGCAAACTGGTATCCCCTAGCAAATAGGATATATGTTGAATTCCTGCCCCCCCCCCATCCCCCCTTCCCCTCCAAAACACTTTCTGGAAAAGGAGAGACTTCAGGATGCAAAGTACGGCTGTTTAAGGAACGCTGCAACTGTGCTTTATTTATTTACCATGAACCTTTTGTTGTAAAATGAGAATCAAGTATCCTAGGTTTATTGCAAGACCTTTGGTACCTTCCGCATGTCTTGCTCTAACACTGGCTCTGCTCCTGTCTGTGTAATAGTTTTGAGCAGGAATATATTACAGATTTAGACGAGTGACAGAGAATGCTATGCGTTATGCTATCTCCTTTTGGGCAAGGACGGAGCCAAATGAGTCTCACCTAGTTCAGCACTTTTGTGAACAGCAGATATGACAGAAAACATTCACATGTGCTTAGGGAAGGCCTTTAATTTAGTTCTTCCTGCTGAGGTCTGTCCTGATTTAGGAAGGAAAACTTGTTCCCAGCTTGTGCACGGTAGGCTTCAGCTATGAGATGCTGTTAACTGAAGATTTTTCTGATTGCCAAAATATTGGACAAATCCATCAAAAGTGAAAACCTTGCTATGCAGCTTGCACACTGAACAAGTAAAATGCGTAATCTAGATGTAAGTCAGGATGCTAGCAGAGGTGCATGTGTTTATTCACATGTATGGTTTGTCAGTGTCTGTTGTCCTGGACGGTGTGCTTGAATTGGGAAAAATCATGCCATTTACTTCTCTTGGCGTATTAGATATACAGTTTTTATATAATGCAGTATGTGAACCCTGTGTATGTATGCTATTTTGATTTCCCTATAATGTCAAAAACTACCTTCCTCAGCATACACAAGGATTTATTACTTATGAGCTTAATAAGCAGGCAAACAACAGTTTTATGTTGAAAAGCAGATTATATTTATTAAGAGTTGAAACTCTCCTCTGAGAAATAAACAGAAACACAGGAACTTAGTTCATTTTGAGGAAACATTTTGAATGCTAGTGTGTAAGCCGTAGAGGAAGGGTATATTTCTAAATAATTTTTCCCTTGGGCTTGTTCTGGCTGAGGAAAAGAGCTTAAAAAGAGCTTAAGCTAGAAAGAGAGCTTTTTCTAGATCACGTTATCTTGCAGTATATGCATTAGGCAAAATTAATCTAAATGTAAAATCATTCTTTTGTTGTTTTTACTTTTATATAGTGTTCAGAAATGGCTGTATAGAAGCTTATTTCATTGTGGTGTATGGGAAAAGATTTTAAATAAGTGGTTAAAATGAGAGGAAGAGAAAATCTTCTTTCCCATAATTTAGACATCTGAGCAGTAATTTTTACTCTCCTCAGTATAATGTCCTGGTACTTAATCAACAAGAATAAAATATTATCCTTCAGCTGTACTTATTTTCACCCTTTAGTTTGTGCTTCTTGTTTTGTGTTACAACTGCAGAAAATGCGTAAGAACAGCAATTCAGTTGGCACTTAAAATGATAATGTATGTATGCTGTGATTTGAGACAATTAATTTTCTAGTTCTAGCTCATGATTCTTGGTTCTGGATCACTTGGTTGTCTCATGTCAAACCATGTTAACAGATGTTAAACTATAGGTGTGTATTTAAGTGCTTTCCTGTCTCTTTCTCAAGTATAGCACCTTCAAGAGTGACAGCTGTCATTGCAGAGAGAAACGACTTCTGATGTCAGGTTTGGGTAGTTCTTTAAAGGTTCTGTGAACTGAACACAGATTTTGCTTTAGTGTAGCAATCTCTTAAGGATTTATATGGGAACATGGATCTGAGGTCATGATCTTTGGTTGTAGCTGTTCAGGAGGAACCTCATGAGGTTCAACAAGGCCAAATACAAGGTCCTCCACCTGGGTTGGGGCAATCCACGGTATCAATACAGGATGGGGGATGACATGATTGAAAGCAGCCCCAACGGAGAAGGATTTGGGGGTGCTGCTTGATAAGAAACTGTACATGAGCCAGCAATGTGCACTCGCAACCCAGAAGGCCAACTGTGTCCTGGGACGCATTAAAATAAGTGTTGCCATCAGGTCGAGGAAGTTGATTCTCCCCTCTACTCTGCTCTCCTGAGATCCCATCTGCAGTATTGTTTTCTAGTTCTGGAATTCCCAACATAAGAAGGATATGGAACTGTTGGAACAAGTCCAGAGGAGGGCCATGAAGATAATAAGAGGGCTGGAGCACCTCTGCTATGAGGACAGGCTGAGAGGGTTGAGGTTGTTCAGCCTGGAGAGGGCTCCAGGGCTCCAGGGAACCCTTATAGTGGCCTTCCGGTGCCTGAAGGGGCTGCAGGAAAGCTGGGGAGGGACTTTTTATAAGGGCAAGTAGTGACAGGATAAGGGGGAATGGCTTTAAATTGAAAGGGGAAGATTTAGATCAGACATTAGGAAGAAATTCTTCACAGTGAGGGTCGTGAGACACTGGCACAGATTGCCCAGAGAAGCTGTGGATGCCCCCTCCCCAGAAGTGTTCAAGGCCGGGTTTCACGGGTCCTTGAGCAGCTTGGTCTGGTGGGAGTTGTTCCTGCCCATGGCAGGGAGGCTGGAACTGGATCATCTTTAAGGTCCCTTCCAACCCAAACAATTCTATAATTCTATAAAGTGAGTAGCTCTGTTTCAGATTATACAACACTGCTTCTGTCTCTGTCAACATGTGCCTGGTCTATACTGTGGTGACCGATGGTCGTGAAAGAGTTTGCCTTGGGGAAACAAGCCAAATTAAAACTAAGAAGAGATGTGATTTTCTCTATTTAAAACAATAAAATCGTAAATACCAGAGAAGAGAGCTAAAAAAAACACAGTAAAATCAACAACAAATATACCTGGGCTTTTAAAAAAAAAAATGTATGTAAATTTTATTTTTCAGGCTTGGAATTTTTCAGGCTTGAAAATAGCAAAAAAGTTTGTTTCACTTATGTTTATTAATTCTCATGTGCCAGTTATAATATATTCTTGTTCACTAGCAAGTGTGTATCATAAATATTGGACTTCAAACTCAATTTTTAAATATTAAACTGTAGTTATAGTGAACTTTTAACTGGTTTTCTAGAAAGTTTTAGAACATAATGAGATTTTTTTGGGGCTTTTCTGTTGATAGCAATGATTTATAATACAGTCATCTGGGTTTTAATGGTATTGCTTACTCCAATATAAATGTTTTACTTTCAGTCCCTGTATTTAACTATGACAAATGCAACACCTAAGAAAAACAGTGGGACATAACTATTAGACACATTTTTTTAAAAAAAATTTAGAAGTTATATGGAAAGAAGTGAGAAAAAAATGAGGAATGGGAATAAAGGATAAACTCAATTCACAAATTCATGCTAGTAAGTAAAGAAATTAGAGATTAAGTCTTTTGCAGACGTAAAATATGATTCCAAACTTTATGTTGCGAGGTGTAAAACCTTTGAAATGTTCTGTAATCCTTCTCTATACTTCAGATAAATTTAATTCTTTTTAGAGTAAAATTTGAAATTGATGGAGAGAAATAAAATATGCAGGTGTTCAGGATTTTTCTCCTTTTCCTTAGGAGAGTTTATTAAATATGTCACACTAGCCTCTAGTGTCCTAAATTGCAAAGAACTAATAATGTGAACTTTCCAGCATGGACCACAAATACTTATTTAAAAATATGATGTCTCAAGCTTAAAAGTGGTGCCTCTTTCAATAAACATGCTTAAAGTTCCACTTACTGATGTATTATCTACAATTATGTAATTTGGCCTGCAAAAATCCGTCCCTGAATACACCTGTAAACTGTCTTTTATCTTCTGTTCCCAGCCTCCTCGTGTTTACTGCGTTTCTGCAACTTGTCTTACAATTTGCTGAGCGGAACAGGATGCTAAATTCACATATAGAACAGGAAGAAATGTCTATGTATATCAAATGCAGCTCGTGTCTTCTATATAGGTGGAAGACCTGGTGGTTTCTGAATTTCCTATCTATGTCTATATGCAGGTCTGCATGTACATTACATTTGATGCAGTTTATGAAACAAATATGAGGTCTGAGCTCTGGCTACAAGAGTAGCTCTGGCAATTCCTGATGGCCTTTTTTCAAAGCAAGATGCAAACTGTATTAGTAGGTCTGATCCTGGCAGTAGTCTGCTCTTGACAATCATCTTTTCCCTGACCACCTCCAAGATGTAAAGTATATCAGGTAAAGATAAACTATTATAACTTTCAAGGCATTTCTGAGGCTGAATAGTGGGTTCCTTGTTCATAGAATTGAACATATATTATAAGAAGAAAAAAAAGGAC
Organism: Tapera naevia; assembly: GCA_033556795.1. NCBI lineage: Eukaryota > Metazoa > Chordata > Aves > Cuculiformes > Neomorphidae > Tapera > Tapera naevia. Next base: position 4,572,458 of record JAUMJJ010000172.1, on the reverse strand, counting down.
TCCAAATTACCTCTAATTTATTTTCTTCGTATTTCTGTGAACATTGCAAGACACTTAAGCTTCAGTCTCCTGATTTATCATATCACTAAAATTCCTCAACAGCACTGTTCTCCAGGAAATTGCTGTAGATCGTTTATTGCTGTACCTAATGGGTGTGCTATAGGTATAATGTTTGACAAGAAAATTCATATTTCTAAATGCTTTAATTACAGTGGTATTCTTTTTTTTAGTGGCTTAATTTTATGATTTTTTTAAAATGAAACTGACATATCATTTATATGTAGTATTTAAATAGCATACCCTGTGCACCACTGGAGCAATTTCCATGATGCAGCATTCTTTTGTGGTGGCTGAACTCAGCAGCTGCTGTATCTTTCCCGCTATATGATTATTTTTTTTTCCCTCTTAGGATTTGATACCAGCATTTTGCCAATTTGTAAAGATTCCCTTGGCTGGATGTTTAACAGGCTTGATACAAACTATGACCTTTTGTTGGACCAGTCAGAACTTGGAAGCATTTACCTTGACAAGAATGAGCCGTGCACCAGGGCGTTCTTCAATTCTTGTGACACGTACAAGGACAGTTTGATATCTAACAATGAGTGGTGCTACTGCTTCCAAAGACAGCAAGGTAAAATATGAGAACACACTGCCTATGCATATGACTGACTTTTTTGTACGACTTTGTCTTTTTTTAACATATTAAGAAGATTACAGGGAACTACAAGTTCTTAAATGCTGTACCGTGAATTTGTGTTAAGGTTTTTGACCCCTTGTGAATACCTCAAATGAAGTTAAAAAAACCCTAAATAAATGACCCAAGCTAAATGGAAAGGCTTGCTAGAAATTCAAGGATTCTAAATAAAGTGCAAACCAGCAGCTATTGCTTTTACAGCAATATTGTTTCTCATGTCAACTTCCAGTAAGTATGCAGGGGAAAGAGACCAAAATAAAGAACATAATTATTAAATTATTTCTTTTCCGGTCTATTTAGCCTATATTTAAAATAAACTTTTTTATTTCTAAAGTAGGGCATCTTAATGTTCTGTTTTGTGAGCCTATTGAAGTAACTGAATGAACATTATGGATTAAGTTATTTCCAGTCATTTGGGCCTAAAACGAATTGATTTCTACTGCTTAAATGAATCTCATGTTAATGTCCTGAGTTGATATTGTTAAACAAATAAACACAGCATATAAGCATTTTTTTCCTGAGGATCCAGGTGAGAGAGACAACATATAAATTATATAAAACTAGTTGTAATGGATCAAAGAATTTACTCATTAAATATTGGCTGAAACTGGACAGAACTGCCCCTTTGTTTTTCTTACTAACATGAGGGAGATTTTCAAAGGGATAAATAGCAATGAGGATCCAAATTTCTACTGCCAGTAGAGGATATAAGACTGATTTGGTGGAAAGTCTGCAAAGTCTATTCAGCCTTTCCAAAAAGTTTTTAAATCTCACTTGTGTCCTTAGAATTATCATGATAAGTACCCATTTGTACTTAGCATCTATGGTTTGACTCTGATTTCTGTGGAAATAAGGAGTTTCATCTTGCCACATCTGCCAGTTGTAAATCTGAACAAAAATAAAGCTATACTTCAGTAGAGACATACCTAATAGCAGAATTCTTCAGTTTCATAATTAAAAACATTTAATCTTTAAAAACACATTGTTTGTTTTATAGTAGAACAATATTTTGGTTTTTATTTTTATAACCATGTATGTACTGCTAACAAAATTAGTAAATGAAAAAATGACCCATCCCAGAAGTAAAGTAGTTCTTACAGTAATAAATGTAATATGTTTTGTTTGGTCATTTTAAGATAAAAAACCCCACCATCACAATCCTTTCAGCTTAATATAGAAACACCCTTACTCTTTGAAGGCAGCATAATTCTTTTCAGTTGTCAGAGGAAGTACAACACATAACAAGGCCTAGTAAGGCCAAGGTTTCTCTACCAGTTGGCTCCTCTACCAGTTTTCATATAATGCACGTTCAGCATAACCAGGGCATTAAGAAAGCACTTCCACAGATTAGTTTCAAGTTGTTTTGCATTCTGTAGCCTACACATCCTATTTGTCTAAATAGTACCCAAGGATGGTATCATAACAGCTGATCTAAACATTATTAAATTATATTAATGGTACCCCAAAGGCTAAAAAACTGGGATCCAGCTTTCAGTGACACTGATTCTCCCCATTGAATCCAACGTTATTAAGCTTTTCATCCCTTTTTACTGGTTTCCTCACTGTCTTGACTGTGGTATTGTGATAAGATGCTGTTTTGAAACAGATTAGGTAGGTTTTGATCCCATGGTGTGTTTGAGCATATAGTAAAAAATATGTATCCTCAACATTGAAAATGAGGTGAAATCTCAATTTTGGCAATGGTTGCACATTAAACATGCACACCATCCTTCCAAATTAACACTATCAAACAAATCTATGTTCTCCTTCTTTTTTGAAGGCGTGAGGAGGAAAAAAAAAGTTCATTGTCTTCTTCTGTCACATCTTAGTTAGCTCTTGCACAACTGAATCCTAACTCCCTAGTGTATCAGTGACCCACTGAATTCTCTATTCATGATTTGTAGTGTTATGCTTAACTTTGTAATATATTCATGTTTGCTTGTGTTTTTCTAGATTGAACAATCTAAGATCTTTAACCAGACCTTTGCTGTTAATAGCAAAGAGATGGCTAGGTAGAGAAATTCAGTGACTTCTTCCCTATGTTTACTAAAATAAATTGATATTAACAGAGTGCTTCAAGCCAGGTAGATAGCTCTCTGTATTCATTGAGCTTGGTGGGTGCTTTCTGGGCAGATCTACAGTTTTACAGCACTGCTGTTGATGTTCAAAATGAATATAAAATTTAGTCAACAAATGTATCATACTGGGATAAAAATTTCATGGCACTTTTTACTACATAGTATTTGCTTGAGTCATTATCTGAGAAGCCCTCTTGGTTTTTGAGCTTAGCTTCACAGTTCAAGATTGTCAGGATCAGACAAGTACCTGCAGCTCTTCTTCGTTCTTTCTTTCTGCTTGAGGTCTGTTGTGATGTATTGCAGTACTCTAGACCCAGTATGCACAGTGCTCACAATTTACAGTCAATATAACTGACTTCTTATGAATACTTAAGTCAGATCTTTCTTGTTCAGAAAATGATCTTCCTGTAGTAGCTGTCCTGTGTTGACTAAGGCTTAAACACTTACCTACAGCTCAGTGGTGCTTACCTGAATTTTTTGTATTGGACTTACTCTGCTTTAAGCTGTTTAGTATTTCTGTGATACTTTCAAGACACGATAATACACTTCTGCGATACCTCAACATCTGCGCTTTGCCAGTGCTCCTTGCAAGTCTTCCTGTACATTCCTTCAGTATTGCCCTCTAGTTTCACCTACAATTCATGAAAGGGCTTCAGTGCCCATCTTCGGAGCTGATTTTCTCAGTAGTTTGATGCTAGCTTAATACTTCAGCGTGAGGCGCTCTCAGTGTTGTCCTTTCTATGGGTTGAATTTCTTTCAGTCAGTACTTCTTCATTACTACAACCTTGGTTTTGTTGCATCACTACTTCAGAGTAGGAGAGTACCCAGTTTTACCGGGAATACTAATGCTTACCACCTTAGTATTTATTTACTGCAGGCCTCTGTATGGATCTGCTAGTCCAGCATTTCTCTACATGACTTTTTCTTACATGCTGTTCTATCTTTCCGGGCCGGAAGACAGCTTTATGACTTTGAAACTAGTCCATCTTACAGAATAATGATAGTTATTGTGATTTGTATTTGTTACATCAGTATTTTCAGATGGCAGGACTTCAGATATGTTTCTAGATGGTTCTAAAGGAAGGTATAATGTGCTGTAACACATAATTAAAGTCTCCAGAAGATTTCTTCAAGTGCAGTATTGATACTTAAAATCCCTAAAGTTTGAGCCTTGGTTGTCCAGAAGCAATTACAATAATTGACCCCATGCACAGGCAAGGGACAACATGAAACCCTAATCTGCGGTCGACCATATGGCAGAAGCAAGGGCTCTACCAAATATTGTCTGCTTGATAGATGGAAAATCAGTGTTTAGTAAATGAGTAAGATGGAGAGACTGCGTAAACTGGAGACTCCTTGTGACACATCTGTTAAAAATCCTAGACACTTAGTCAAATCCACCAGTTTTACTCTCATTGTTCTGTTAATGTGCCTCTTTTTGGTAAATCAAAGCTTTGATTGTACTAGCCTTGCAGCACTTCCTGACACAACTGAATATTGTTGTCTCGAGGGCCAGTATTAGCAACATGGGATACTCTAATGTACCTCAGTACCTTGAGCACTGAAAAGCTGTAGATTAACTGCTGTTAAACGTTTCATGAATCACTCATAATAGTGCAGTGATATTGTCAGAAAGACAACTGCCACAGCTGTGGAAGTAGATTAAGGAGGAAGATGATTAGGTCTCTTATTTGTACTCAGATTATCAGAAAGACTGATTTCAGATTCATTTGTATTTCAAAGGAAGCCACCATACTGATTTTTTTAAAGGGATTTTTTCTCCTTGGGACAAGACTCCCAAAAATTGTCCAGTGACACTGCTTACTTATTGAAATATGTTCAGAAATCTAAATAAAAGCTTTTCCAAACTCAGGAACTAACTGAAAAATAAAGAGGGAAGCATTATGATTTGGGGAGAAAGGAAAAAGGATATGCTGTGGAACTAGAGGAGTTGGTTGAACTTCTAGCCTGCCATTCTCTTTGACAGTTTTAAACACCAAAGTGATTTAGTATTGTTAAGAGTTTTTGCTGCTTTTATCCTGAGAAGCAAAGCTTAAGTGTGAATCTTGAAGACCTAGCTTCTGAGAAGAAGAGAGTTTTGGGTAAGTAAATTTCTCATATTGCCTTGTTACGTTTTGGTTAGTGGTATTCCTTTTTGTAATTATATCACCAAAGATTTACAGCTGTAAATAAAGATTTATTTTTTTTTTAGGCATAGTCCATCCTTTTTGCATTTCCACATTAGTGCTGATATATGCAACTCTGCATTTCTAATTTAGGATCTTTTTTCCATAGAACCAAATATATGTTTTTTACCTATTTGACTAGTTCTTCTCCTTCAGCATCTTCTTTGGAAGATAGAATAGAATAGAATCATTTTGGTTTGAAAGGTCCTGTTAAGATCATTGAGTCCAGCTGCTAATCTAACTCTGCCAAGTCCGACATAGTCCTAGACCCTTCTGGCCTGTGGTACTTTTGTGCATAAGTGACTTATCATTTTTTAGGTTATCGACTAATTGGAAATACTTTTGGCTTAAGAACTAATTGATCCTCAGAATGTTGCACAAGTAAGAGCTTAGCTTTTAAATATCAGGAAAGACAGAAACCTTGGTTTAGAAAGGTAGTGAACATTTCTGGCATAATAGTGAGCATGATCGTCATCGAATCACTTTTTAGAACAAGAAATATAGAACTTTATATAGACTCAGCAAATACCTAAAGACTTAAATACTTAAAATAATTTAAATATTTAAAACCCATTGCTTTTCAAGAGCACACACAGAAAATGCTCGGCTGTCTGAAAGACATTTCTTGAAAAGTTGTTCTGGTACGCAGACTCCTGTGAACGGTGTTTCAAAAGTAGAGCCTACTTTTAAGGCCTTCACTCTAAAACAAATTATAGATTTAGTGTGAAAACCTGGCCCACCAGAATCAAGGCCACCCTAAACGTTTGTAAGCTTCTTTAAATGTATAGGGTATGTAAACAGGATTTAAAACGTCAAGCCAAGAGAAATTAACAGCCTGCTGTCAGTAGGGAATTATTATTGTATTTCAGTTTCTATTTACTGTGTTAGTAGATGAATATCTCATGAATAGTACCAAAAGTGTATTGGTATATCTAGGGTATGGCAGCCAGGAAGCTCTGTGTTCACCAGAAATATATTTTTGATCCCCAGTTCATCTAGATATTTATCACCAGATTTTGAGCATTTCCACAAGAAAGGCACCTACGTGTGTTATAAGATATTCTTGCCATTCTTGAACTTCTTTGTGCATCTTGTGCTGCTGTCAGCTGGCTAAAGGGTGAACACACTTGTTTTCTTTTAGGAGGAATTCAGGAAAGGCTGCTTTGGACTATCACCACTCAAGTGATTTTTACCTACACATTGCCCTAGACAATGATTGGGTTCTGGTCTAAGTGTGTGGTACATCAACAAGCTAGACCAGCCTTTCTCATCTTGAAACTAGCTCAGAAGATTTTTTTCTGTTTGCATAGAAAAAAGTAGTTTCACTATATTTCAGAAGGGAACCTTGAGTTAATTGCGTGGCAAAGATGTATTCTAAATGATCCGTCTGCTAAAATGGAAAATGCATTTAATATTCATAAAATGTGAGATTTTAGTGAGATGTTATCAGAATATTGTCTGAGAACGGTATAAGCTAAAGACACATTTGAGTAAACTCAGTAATACTAGTGCTGATTCAGAATGAGAAATGCCTTTGTGCTAACAGTCTAATGTAGTACGCAATATCAGCATTCAGAGATTAGTACTTTGCTGTCTTTGATCCTTTCACTTATTCAACAGTAACGTATACACACTCACATCTTACTTCCATCCCATTCATGGGGCATACTATGACTTGTTTTTACAGGCAGTAAACAAATTAAATTATTCATAACTGGAATAAGCTCTAACTATGAAGAATGGAAAAATAGAATTTTAATACCTATTATGCCTCTTAGAGCTATCTAAATTTTGGCCACTGTTTTGAACTTAGTTTGCTGAACGTGAGGCTTTGTAGCCACAGGATTCCATCCTAAATTATTGCAACAGAATCACAGTCTTGAAGACTTCAGTGGAGAAGATTATTATTTTCTTAATGCAGTGCGTGAAATATAAAACTTATATGTGAATTCTATCACAACAAGGACAAAAGGGAAAGAATTAGAAGAGCCACCCTGTCTGTAACCAATACATCAGGTGAGCTTCACGGTCACACTGATTTCTGTAGTCTGACAAGATAGGTTGTGATAGAGTCCCTATTTTGGTTAGCATTTCTTGATCCTCTAGACCAGAGACCAGATGCTCATAGGTTAACTGGGAGTGGCCTTCTGCACAAATCCACAGTAGTGCTCTAATTCATAATTCTGGAGCTATGGCAAGATGCAGTGATTCATTTATTTCAGGGCTTAGAACGTGACTACTAATGCAGGAATTGTGTTTTTCTTAAGACCAATAGAGAGTGACCTTAGAATGTAGCAAATTGTGAAAACTTAGTCATATGCTTTCCTTCCTAGATACAGTGTAATCTGTTTAACATTTTTCATGTCATTTTAGACCCACCATGCCAGACTGAACTCAGCAACATTCAGAAGCAACAAGGAGGAAAGAAGCTCCTAGGTGAGCCATAGATCATTCTTTTGAAGGTTTTATTGCTTACATAAATAACCCTTGTGAAACAGCAACATAAAATCAATATTAATTCAACAAAGATAGACCGCAGTAAATTCCAGCAACAAAATTTATGAAGTTTTTGAAAGCTATTAAACTTAGTTTTATTACCTTACCCACTAAAAGGCATTGCTTCAGGTTTATTACCCTAATAGAAGGTACGTTTTTACAGTTATAGAGAGGACAGTCGAAGGCACTCCTAAATTAGTAACTCTGCTGATCCTTTACTTGCAATATTCTTTAAGTAATTGAAATCTTTGTTGTGAATCAGTTTGTGCTGTAACAATACTACTGAAATGTAAAATCTTCATTTTACCATTAGCTACTGTATTAAGGCTGCAATAATAGGCTTGGCCCAAAGTACTCGAAACTGTCTCTGTTAAGGATAGTTTCTAACAACAACTATGCACTTCAAAATGATTTCATGTGGAAGTTTTGTTCATTGTTGTTGGCCTACATTTTACGTTTCTTTCCAAAAGTCGCTGTTTCTTCCAAATGAAAAACAGTGGATTATTCATCCTTAGGACAAGTCACTGCCTCACAAAATAAGTCCCTGATTGTGTCTCTTCTGTTCTTGTTTGGGAACTCTTTTGACTTAGAGCCTAATTTGCCTAGGTATTATGCCTATCAATGCAAATTTATCATTCTTTTTTTTTTGATTTTGTTGTTGCCAAAATTGCTGTGTTACTCTGCATTTATGTTCTGTAGTGGGATAATTAAATACTAGTGGGTAACTAAATGGATTGTAAAGCATCTATTAAATAAAAATAACTCCTAAAACTTGTAGCAGATAGTTAGTCCAGGAAGCCCAACCCTTGTTCTGCACAGATACAGAATATCCCATTCAGGGCTGAGCAATACGTTTGAGCCTTTTCCACAGAATACACGAAAGTTCTTGACTTTCAGGGAATAAGGAATATATATCACAGGATCAATGAAAAATGGAATGGAAGATTAATAACTTTATTTCTTGAAATCAGTCCAAGATTGATACATGTTATTTTCCCTCCCACATTTGATATATTCCGCCACTTTCTGCTTAATTGAATTTTTTAATAGAAAGTAAACCAGTCATTGTAGAGTCTGTAATGAGGAAACAGCAAAAGGGGTTTATTTTCTGCTGTGATTATTATGTTGGCTAAGAGGTGATTTTTAATATTCTTATTGAATATTTGTATATCACAGGACAGTACATCCCCTTATGTGATGACGATGGGTATTACAAACCAAGTCAGTGCCATGGAAGCATAGGACAGTGCTGGTGTGTTGACAGATACGGTAATGAGGTAACAGGATCAAGAACAAACGGTGCAGCAGAATGCGGTAAGTTGAGAGTGCTTTGTGGCACTTGGTGTAAAGGTGTGATTCCCTATGGTAACCAACCAGACTAAACTTTCTTCAGTAAGAACAGATGTGCAACCCAACTGCATGGATTTTGCAGTAAATTATAATTTGTTACTGTTATAACTTCATTATTTTTTGCAACCCCTATCGCTGCATCGGCTATTAATAGATGCCATGTATGTGCTTGGCATAGTGTATACAAGCCTAGGGAAATTAATTATCTAGAGCAGGATTAGACAAGCCCCAAAATGCTTGATGAAGTCCCTTTGGGTAATCAGTGTGATAGTGAATTCAACTTGACTTTTTTTTCAGTTTATGTTTGAGGGAATTGCCAAAAGTTCCTAGCCACTACATCTTCCCTTATTTTTACCTGCACACTCTGGAACTGCCTCCAAGAATTCCCATGTCATCTTTATTTGGTGTCTCATTTTATTGAAAGTGGCAATAAAATATTTTCTTTCTTTTTAAAAAAAGAAGTCTTATGTTACTCTTTTCCTCTTTTGCAAGAAAAGAACATAGCTTGAAGAAAAGGGTAAATTTAACACAATATTTGACCTACAAGCTCAGGCCTGTTCCCTGTCTAATCCAGGATCCTTTCTAGATAATTGGGCAATTCTAGATAGTTCAAGATAATATGTAAGAACTGAACAGTAGTCCTTGTTGTAATCTGTAAATTGGATTTAAATCTCTTTCAGTTGTTCTTGGCACTGATTATAGTTCTACAGATTCATAAAATTTGGCTCTTTTTGTCAACATTGAGAAATTAATCCCTGTTGAAATGGTTTTCTTTTAAGACAGAAGATTTTTTGTCTTATTTATGTTTTATTTCTGTGTTACAGTGTGTAGTTTAAAGTAAGTAGCTGTCCTGAAACTAAATATTCCGGTGTACCTTTTGTATGCTTATATGTATTATGTTATAAATATGTAGTGTACCTTTTATATGACTGTGATCCCTTTTTAGCTATTGATTTAGAGACTTCAGGTGATTTTGCCTCTGGCGATTTCCATGAATGGACAGATGATGAAGATGATGAAGATGAAACAATGAATGATGAAGATGAACTTGAAGATGATGATGAAGACGAAGGAGATGATGATATTGATGATGACGATGATCATGATGGATATATTTGATGATATTATGGGATGCATGAATTGTACCTTTTTAAAATTCACAAGATGACATTTCCTAAAATCCCCTTGCTCTCCAGGGTCAAAGGATTCTAACAAACATGTATATTTTGTATGATTATTTCAGACATTGCAGCTGGAGTCATAGACCTTTTTGTTTAAATAAGAATAATTATATTCTGTGCTTCTGAATTTTTAAATGCCTTTGTGCTGAAGAAAACACATTGGAAGTCTAGCCTGAAGAAAGAAATGTTATGTGCTACTGAAAATATAAATGTGCAAAACACACTGTAAAGACAACCCATCTCTTTAAAACTCTGATGAAAAGATATTTGCCCTTACTTGGAACCGTGCATGTCCTCTTCAAAACACAAACTGTAACTTAACTTTAGTTCTGTCACTGTTTTCAGCCTTTTGGGCTTTGCAAGTCATCCATTTAATAAATCAAAAATATATTACAGTAGAAAATCACTGGTACAGGAGTCACATCTCACCAGCCTTTAATTAACCAAAAGTATGGAGAAAAATTTTCAGGAGGGAAAGATAAAGCAAAGTCCTCCTTTGTATTTGCATTTGTAATTATGTTCTTTGTTATTAAGTGACTAGGTTACTGAAAGGGTTTTTCAAAAGCAGTAGCATGAACAAGCACCAGTTCTGTAATTCTAAAGTTTTCTTGTTCTGTATTTTTTTTCTTTCATGTCAAGTTTGTAAAGGCTCTGTTGCTATTTACTCAAACATTGCTTAACCCTTTGTTGTTTTTCTGTATTTTTCTCTAATTGAATTAGCATCAAACATTTAAACAGGGAAAAAAAATGTGCTTAGAATTATAATACCTTTATATATGACTGTGTTACAGAGTATTGGCACTTACCCCAAGGTAGTTTTTAATAAATACATAATGATAGTCTTCATTTTCTCAATTCAGGAAATACTTTTGCATCTTTATCTTAATTCATGTTGTTTTCTGTTACTTGTGCAGAAACTTAGAGAACGTATTGTAAAGGTGCCTTGCAAAATAGAAATAGGGAGGTTTTAGCATGCATACCAGTATAGGATGTTAGGCAATAGCTAAGCACACCGATTTACCAAATTAATACCAGTATAGGTACTGCTGCTGGAATGAAGAAAATGGATTATTTTAATTTTTTTCCTATTGTTATGTAATTACCAGGTGGGCTAGATTATAATTATTGTGTAGAGTAGCACTTACGGTTTGACTGTAGAGAAAATTACTTTAATCACTGTATTTATGTTAGCATGTTAATTAATTGTGTAGACATTTTGGGACTCCACCATATTCATTCATATCATATCTATAGCTTTCTGCCCACAATAAAATTGACGTGACCTGTATACTATAATCATGCAGGTTGTATGACTTCAAAAAACAATCACTGGTTTCCTATCATTAATTAAAAGGAAAATCGGTATCCTATTTGAATTAATTTCTACAAATTAAATGCTAAATTTAGAGTTTTTCTTATAGTATTGAAAAGTATAATGAGTTTTCTTTTTTATTGTTTCTTTATAGTTGGCAAAAATAAAGACTCTTGTAACCAAGCTTTGGCCAGTATAGCCCATCATTTTGACTTTTTGCATAGTTTGAAATTTTGAAATAGGAAGAATTCATGTTTCAGATGCATTTCACCTATTAAAATATGTATTTATTTGTACAAAGCCATTTATTAATGTTTTATTTCCAGTAAAGAATTTTTGACTAAGGCAAACCCCATAGGGAGCTTTTATTTTTATGTATTTTTTCCTGAATTTTCTATAGCTTTGTTATGTGCTTTTATGAGACTGTCTTCATTACATAGTAAAGAAAGAGATATTTCTTTTCAAACTGTCATAGTTTGTGGGGCATAGTTGTATTATTTTCTTAAATAAAAAGTTAAGAGTTTGCCATTCCAATATAGTGGGATTTTATCAGAGAACAGTTTCTTATGACTAAAATTAACTGAGATATAAATTGATTTTAAATAAAGAAGCTAAAGAAAACGTGTTGTCTTTTTTGGCTGATGTAGCACATACTGTTATGTTGGGCTTTTCTGATGTGACAAACGGTCAATAGATGACAAACTGAAAATGGATTTCATTAAAACTTGTGATATTAGGAGAATTAAATTATGGAAGAAGAATTCATAGTGTCTTTAGCCTAATGCGGTTATCATATAACGACCATTCTAAAGTGAACTATCAGGCAGAGGAGCATGAAAAAGTTTATATTCTTTCTTATCTGAAAATTCCCTACTGAACTGGAAGAGGGAATAGCATGGATTTTAGTCTTTGAGTATCGAAGTCTACCTATCATAAAGTCAGAAGTAAGTCAAGATAGCTAAGTTTACTAAGGAGACAATGGAGATTCAGGGTCATTTTGGAGAATTTTTGTGGTCCAAAACTAAAAGAGCAAAAGCGAACACTTGAATTATTTCTCATTCATGAGGAAAAGCCGAAGAAGAGATTGATAAGTGTGAGACTTACTTTGAAAACATACTTCCTTTTTGAAAAAAATAGGTAAATTTGTCTATGGATTCGTATTATGGTGTTGCTTTGCGTTCGTGATACCAAATGAACTGGAAACTATTTCTCTGCAGCATGAAAGAAATGTGTGAAGTAAAGAGCAGGTAGAACACATAAAAGCAAAGGCTGTTAATATAATATCACTGGGTAACTACACCATTCAGAAGCTTTTGCCTTGTTTTCGTCATACCCAAAAATTTGTCTAGAGGTGTGTCCCCATGAGTTCAGTTAGGCAGAAAGCAGTAGAGAGCCCTGTCATTTTTTTGTTGTTTGTTCTTGATATCATATATATATATATGCATATATATGTAGGTACTGATAAATGGTATTGATAAAAACTTGGAGAGTTTCAGACACAGTGATTCGTCCCTGTGCTTTTCTGAGAACATTTGGAATTATAATGCTCAGATTCATTGAAAAGTGAGGGATACCTAGTTCCAAGAAATGAATAATTATATAATCTTTGAAGGAAATATTTTAGGTCAAGCCACCTAGATATGCTTAGTTTAAAATCAAATGAAATAGAGTCACTAGCTTGCTTTTACAAAAATTTGATTATTTTTCAAGATGGAGGGTGAGGGACCTTAATAAGAAAATTTTTACTTGGTTTGTTCACATTGACAAGAACTGGATTTCTTCTATTATTAATTATCAGAAAGTAGATTCATTCTGTGCTTCACTGGAAATTTAAAAACGTCTGTATTTACAGGGTTTCTTCATTAGAACAATGTATGTTTCCAATACTAAAAGCTTTTAAAAAATGAATTTAAATAGAGCTGTGGCAACAAAAATTTTTTTGAAATACAGTAATACTTTTTACTGTTTTTCCACTAATCTAAATATATTTGTAGCAAATCATCCACAATTTTGTTTCAGCTAGTTCAGTGGACGCTAAGTAGTTTGTCACCAAGTTTCTGATCAAGATAAACATGAAGAAAAATATCCAACTTAACCAGTTATCACTAGGTAAGTAAATAAAATTAAAATATCAAAAGTTTCTAAAAAACCTAAACTGCTCCTGAAGTCAAATACCATGCTGGACATGCCCAATTGTATGAGTTTTAACAAGGTCAACTGTGTTAGTTTTGGGCCCCTCACTGCAAGAAACTCATTGAGGTGCTGAAGCGTGTCCAGAGAAGGGCAGCAAAGCTGCTGAAGGGGCTGGAGCACAAGTCTTATGAGAAGTGGCTGAGGGAACTGGGGTTGTTCAGTCTGGAGAAAAACAGCTGAAGGGAGACCTTATTGGTCTTTAGCTGAAAGGAAGTTGTAGCAAGATGGTTGTTGGTCTCTTTTTCCGAGTAATAACTGATAGGACAAGCGGAATTGGCCTCAGGTTGCGCCAGGGAGGGTTAGACTGGATATTAGGAAAAATTTCTTTACCAAAAGGCTTGTCAAGCATTGGAGTAGACTGCCCAGGGAAGTGGTTGAGTCACCATCCCTAGTGGTATTTAAAAGATGTGTAGGTGTGGCACTTAGGTATAGTGGTGGCTCGACAGTACTGCATTAAAGGTTGGATTGATGATCTTAAAGATTTTTTCCGTTGATTCTATGATTCTATTCTGAAGTAATAGGGTAACTCTTTGTCATGAGTAGATCTCAGCTGACAGAGTCATTGTACTCATTGTACAGGGTAGGTCCAATTTGCTAACTTGCTAATTCATCCAGTAAAATGGCAGTAGAAAAGACTCTTTGAAGTTAAGAAAACAGAGCATTAATGGGAAACTGAGTTGTCTAGCCTAAATGATACACCTGCTCACATTTTTCATTGTGGTTCAGATGCTAGTTGAAACAAATCCTGCTTGAAATCTGTCTGTCCTCTTGCAGGTGAATTTTACAAGTGAGATGTGTGTCTCCATGCTATGTTAATAACAACATAAAGCATTTTACAACTCGTCACACTTTCCACATGCCCCTATAGAAAAACTTGATTAAAACTTCAAGTTAGTGTAGCCACAAAATTTGTGCTCATGTCTGTAACCATTTTTACCAAGATGGTTGGAATGTATCACTTAAAATCAAGGTGGAAAGAGGAAAAACTCTTCATAATTTTGTAAAGAGAGCCTACCAACTGTTTTAATTTATGCTTTCAAAATTAGTCTGAATATAATCTTTGCTTGTGGGAAGAGAATTTTATCAGTAAAAAAAAAAATAAGGCAAATTCAAAGGGAAGGAAAGCAAGAGAGAAATTAGAATGAAACAATGTCAGGGCAGCATCTATGCATTTGAGTAGCTGACTGATCCTATCACTGAATTAAAAAGTATGAGGATTCATTGGTCATGCTTCTCTTTCCTCTCATTTTTTCCCCCACATGTATTAATCCATGCAGCTTATGGCATATCATTCACATTAAAAATTACACACGAGTGCTCAGGCCAGTTCAGCTCCCATAGTGCCACCATGGCACAAAGCATCTGCAAGCAATTGCACCATTGACCAGGCTAGAAACTGAGGATATGTTGCTGGCACATGAAAGCATTTCCTCAGAAAAAGTAGTTTATAGCAGAGGTTTGCCCAGATGTAACCTAGTACATCCATTAAAAATGCTCACCTGAATCTGTGTGGGGAATTACCTAGAGTTGTTTTTTATATAAATGGTAGTTTACTTAGATTCTAATGTAAAAGTGGCATTAATGCCATTGAAAGTTGAATATCTTGTCCGTTAAGATAGCTTGATTTTTATGTAGTAGAAATTGCATTGCTATTTTATCTCGCTGCATAGTAATTTCCATTTGAATCATTGATAACAGCAGAAAAAGCATTGACAGCTAAGTAAATTTCCTTTCTCCATTCTGATAAAAGAAATTTCAGTGCTGGCACAAGGTACATCTTAAGACCAAACAGGTGCTGAGTAGATCACCTAGTTTACATGTCGCACCTATGATTTATAGATCTGACTTACACCAAAAGCTCAAGCTGCCTGTTTCACTGTTCTCTGGCAATATTTAGGTTTCAATTGTTACAAGAAAAAGAATGAAAGAAGTTCTTTTTGTTTTTTTTCCTTTTCAAATATGTAATACATGTCTTTTACTGTTAATCAGAGGTAAGTTTATCTCAAATTCACTCCCTCTCCATTGCTCCTCAAATACCACTATGTAACAATGGGGAAAAAAGGGCCTATAATTTTCAACAGCAGGAATAAAATTGCATCAAGTTCCTATTAATTGCTGCTGTACAGAGATCATTCTTTTTCTTTCTGTGTGCAGAGAAGAACTTGCCGTGCAGCCCCCACCTCCTTTGGTGCTCAGGACACAACCGTGAGTGTTGCTATCGTGAGCAGCACAAGGTTTCAGACACTTCTGTTTCAATACATGTCTCAACTCTGTGTCATCCCTCTCTGTGCTCCTGTGCAGTTGTTGTAGTCTGTTGAGACCTGACTACAACGGGATCAACTCTGCCACAGATAAGGATTTGCTGAAGGGGAATTGCATAAGCCTAAGGGCTTTATGTTAGTGCTGCTGCTTCTTCCCTGAGCGTGGCAGAAGAAAGGAAAAGATATGGCTCTTTTTTTGCATAGTGAGGTTATGGAAACTGGATAATCCCATGCCAGTAGCTAATCTGGGCTGTGTACTTTATAATAGACAGTTGCTCTGCCGGGTGTGTCAGCTTCCCATTCCTCCTGGCTAGACTGTAAGCAGAGAATAGGTAGCTGCTTTTCCTTACCCTTTTACCTATCCCAAAAAGAAATACTGTGAGGTGTGTTTCTATTTTTTTTTCTGATTAGTTTCATATTTAAAGTGTTCTTGGTGCAGCTATAGTTAAAAATATTAAGAAATGAGAGTAGAAGCAAGGAAAAACAAGGCAGAAGTCTAAAAAATAGTAAACTACCAAGGTAGAGTTCTGAAAAACAGTAGTGAGGGTGAGAGCCCCACTCCACTCTTGCTCTCCCTTACATTTTCTAAAGGCTCCCTTAGTCTTCTGATCTTTGTATCAGTCTGCAGCCAAAGCTTTATACTGCACTTCTGGGATTATACCTGCTCATGGAGCAAACAGCTGTAAATTTCCTAAGCTACATTTTTCACATGGAGAGACATTCCAGTAACTTTTCCTTCTGCATAGCACCTTTTTTTTTGTGATAAAAAGATGCTTAAAGAAAAACTATCACCTTGAGAATTATGCATTATAACCACTATTTTTTTTTCTTTCAACTCAAGAATGCTGACATTAGAGCATGTCAGGTACTTTGCTTAGAAAGTAATGGCTTCCAGTAATTTCTTTGAGTTGAATCCAGGAACTGAAAATGATGACTTTTGAAATTATCATAGAGTCATAGAATAGTTTGGGTTGGAAGAGACCCTTAAAGGTTATCTAGTCTAAACCACCTGCAGTGAGCAGGGATGTCTTCAATTAGAGAAGGTAACTCAGAGCCCAGTCCAGCCTGACCTTGAGTGTTCTAGGATGGGGCTTCTACCACCTCTCTGGGCAACCTGTTTCAGTGTTTCACTACACTCATCATAAAAAATTTCTTCTCTAAATCTAGTCTAGATCTGCCTTCTTTTTAGTTAAAGCTATTACTCTTTGTCCTGTGACAACAGGCCCTACTAAGAAATGCCCCATCTTTCCTATAAGTGCTTTTTTAAGTGTCTCCATGGAGCTTTGTCTTCTCCAGAGTCTCAGCCTTTCTTCTAGAAGACGTGTTCCATTCCTTTCATAATTTTTGTGGCCCTCCTCTGGACTCACTGCAACAGGTCCACGTCTTTCTTGTGCTGAGGGCTCCAGAGCTCAGTGCAGCGCTCCAGCTGGGGGTCTCACCAGAGCAAAACACTGGGGCGAATTACTTCCCCTGACCTGCTGCTCACAGTTCTTTTAATGCAGCCCAGGATATGATTGGCTTTCTGAGCTGAGAGAGCACATTGCTGGCTCATGTTGAGCTTCTCATCCAGAAGTACCCCCAAGCCCTTCTCCTCAGGGCTACTCTCCATCCCTTCATCCCGCAGTCTTTGGGGGTTGCCTTGGCTCAGATGCAGGACGTTGCATTTGACCTTGTCAAACCTCATGAGGTTCACACAGGCTCACTTCTTGAACTTGTCCAGGTCCCTTTGGGTGGCATCTCATCCCTGAGGCACGTCAACCACTCCACTCAGCTTTGTGTTGTCAAATACTTACAGTGAAATTTCTAGAGCTCTCTGATTTTTTTAATGGCTGTGTTACTCAGAAATGAGCAAAATTATGAAATTTCAAGGCAACTTTAATAATGAAATCATCCCTACCAAAAGTTAAGAAACATTTAGTATCAGCTACAGTTAATCAGAGATATATGTTCCAATGTTTGTTCCATCCTGACCTAAGTTATATGTTAGAGATTAAATCCTTTCCAGGTTTTCACAGTCCATCTCATAGACTGCTTGTAGCCTTACAATTTTGCACTCAGCAGTACCTGTTTGGAAGGTGTGAGCTGATTTATTTTTCCCTTCTCTGAAATATAAAATGGAATTTAGACATTAATTTTACATACATGGCAAGGTCTAAATTAAATATGACAATCAGAAATTGATGAATTTTCTTAGATTATATTTATACATAAAGTTCTTTAAAAATATCGGTTGAATACTCAATGACAGTCAAAGAAAGCCAATTATAACAGGGATTATTTTTGGGAGAATGGAAAAAAATAGAGAACAAAACCCGAACAATGTAATTTATGTCACTGTATAGGCAAGTGCTACTCCTTCTCTGTGATAATTTCTTTTTCTTCCTGTTTCTGAAGAGTATAAGAGTTACAGGAAAAGATGATGATAATCAAAGGTCAAGTAAATTCAGAAAGTCAGCCCATGGACTACACACACACACACACTGAGCCATTAAAAACATTAATACGACTGCCTCTTTTTGCAGAAAATTAATTCCTGTATCTGTGCTTCTAGCAGTTACTCTGGTGTCTTCCTCCAAAAGATGGCATCCAGTTTTCTTTGAGCTATAAATGTGTATAGCAGATCCTGCCTCTCTTCCTTGAAGCTGTTGGAGAGAACCAAACAGAGCTCATATACATCCTAACTGTCCTAGGAGTCACCTATGAGTAGTGGTATTTTCTCAGAACGCTCATGAAGTGAACAGCACGTCCCCTGAATAAATGCTGTTGACTACAGAGGGAGCAGGCACAACTTTCAATTTTACATCCTCTAACTATGCCACACTGTAGTATGTTTTTTTCTTTTTCAAATGTAATTTTGTTGGAGGAACTTCGTTTTCATTGTGAAGAGCCCATTCACTGTGGTTCTGCTCTCTCAGACTGTTATCCATTGAAAATCATCACTTCTAATAGCTGTCATCTGCTGCACAAGTCAATTCTCCATGCATCTGGATCTATTCTCCACCTTCATTGTATGTTTTTCCACCAAAGAATTCCAATTTTCTAAGGATTATACAGCCATCCAGGAAGCTCCAAAGTTGCTCTTGGCCTCAGTATTTCAAATGTTGAAACAATCTCTTTCTGCAGAAGACCTTTCACTTCTGGTTTGAGCACCAGCAGAAGGCCAACTTCATACTCACTGGGAACTGGCAATTGACTCAGGCCATATGTCTTGCCATTGTTGACCTTCATTGTAAATTCTTGAAAAGAAACCTACAGGTAGGCAAGATCTCCTGGGGGGCTTATTGCCCTTTTCTTTTATTGGTTAAATATTAGGACTAAGAAAGCCACATGCGGATTGTCAGGGGGAAAAAAAAATGCATGACCTATTGGCTGGAATTGGTATTCTGTATAAAATCTTACTTAGGAATCTCACCCAGTAGTATTAAAAAATGGATGTAAAAATAGTAAGCTTTCCTTTTGCTAAGCTTTTTGACATTAATAGCATTTGACTGGCATAAAGGAGTCACTGATAATTTAGCCTCTAACATGCTTGTGAAGAAAATGACCTTTATAGATGTTCAAATGCAATGTTATTTTTTCATGAGAAATCATTTCATACCCCATTCCTATTACAGTCCGGATTTTTATTTCAATCTTGGTTAAATGCTAAAATTTTCCTCGAGACTTGTTTATTCTAAGATATTTTATTGCTTTTCTTTGTCCCTCTTTTTTTTTTTTTTAGCCCAGAGGGTAAAATATATACATACAAAACTCTGTATCTCATACTATTTAAAAAAAAAATCTGTGGTAACTTCACTTGCCATCATTTGCCATATCGCGTAATGGAAGAGGGATAATGTCTTAGTGACAGTGCTGGCAATGTTAGAATTAATTTTTTTTTACCCTTACTAATGCTAGGAAACACTGCAAATCTCATCTAGAAACCTTCTTTTACAGTTTCCAGACTTACAACTTCTCAATGGCTGCCAAATTTCTTTACTTCTTAGAGTCAAATCTCAAAGTTTTCTCAGCTGGCCCTTGCTTATTTCAAATTAAATGCATTTCTTCAGTGTATATATCATGTAGCTAGAGACAAGGCAAACATAATCTGGGGTCAAATCCTGCTTATGTTACCACAAGGGTCTTGTAGAGAAAGGAGACAGATCTATCTCTAGTATCGTTAGTTGTTTTTATTTAGCCTTTTTGTGCTAGTTATTTTCTTTGGGGAGTAATTTATGAGACTAAACGTGAGTTTCAACGCATGGAAGAGAAGAAAGTTCAATTCTGCCTTCAGATTTGCTTTTCTCTATGCATATTTTTGGATGTTGTTTCTTTAGATACGGGATTCTATGAAATAATTGTTGTATTTCCTTTAAACACTTTTTTTCTGCTGCTCATGCCCCTTTTCCCATTCATTTGCTTGCTTTTAGTGGAGTGGCCAAAGGCATTTCAAATGGTGATGTTTTACACTAGTTTGTTCTTAAGATTTGTTCTTTCTCAGTTGCTATTCTGTAATCCCTCAGAAAATATTGATTTGGCATGCAGATATAGAAAAGTTTCTGAGGTGTCATTTTACAAAAGCATCATTAAGTGTCTTTCAGTGCTCTAAAGGTTTAGGCATATTGATTGTAGTGGCTTTGGAGTGCAAAAATGTATCATCATCTTCGTTTTTGAGGGAAAAGTATGAAACTTCTTTGCAATGTAATTAGAAGGTAATTCCATTATTCTTTCAATTTTATTTGAGTTAGGATCAGGTTTATGATTAATGTTATCTGTGATGGAAGTGTCTTATGGAAATTTTCAGTAAACCAGGATAATGCCACCGTTACTAACTTCAGAATGGAATTTATTCTACAGAGAGGTGATTCCAGAAAGGCTGCTCTTGGATGAACACTAGGTGATGGAACAAACAGAATATTACACGCATGTTTTCATTTTCCAGAAGATATGATAACAAGATGAGAGAGTTGGGCTTGCTCAGTATAGAAAAGAGAAGGCTTCACAGAGACCTTCTAGTGGCCTTCCAGTACTTAAAGGGGGCTACAGGAAAGCTGGGGAGGGGCTCTTTATCAGACAGTGCAGTGGTAGGATGAGGGGTAATGGTTTTAAGCTGAAAGAGGGGAGATTTACATTAGATGTTAGGAAGACATTTTTTTACTGTCAGGGTAGTGAAGCACTGGAATAAGTTGCCCAGAGAAGTCATGGATGCCCCATCCCTGGAGGTGTTCAAGACCAGGCCTATATAGTGGATCTACTGGAAGGTGTCCCTGCCCGTGGCAGGGATTGGATCTAGATGATCCTTAAAGTCACTTCTGACCCAAGCCATTCTATGATTCTTTTCCTTTGAAAAGTGTGATCATAAATTTCCTTTCCAATACACAACAGGAAGTCCTTGCTTCCACAAAAAAAAAAAAAAAAGTAATAACTATGATAATTAAAGTTTTTATTACGTAGTGTATGTTCCAGATTTTGGTGAAATTAAATGGTTGCATAATTTCCCATTTTGCTTTTAACACATGCAAAATGCTGTTTAAGTGGTACTGTGTTAAATGTGTTCTGTACAAAAACCTGAGAAAACATATCAATGCTCTATTTGTGTTTGAATTCTGATCCTGATTGTATAGACCAGTAATCTTTTGGTCTCCTTGGAGGCACTCAAAAGCCAGCTGGACATGGTCCTGGGCAACTTGTTCTCAGTGCTTCTTCTTGAGCAAAGGGTTAGACATGATGACCTCCAGAGGTCCCTTCCACCTCAGCCATTCTGTGATTTTGTGAAAAGGAAATGGGAAAACTATTTTCTATTCACTATTTGTCATTGATCTTAGGTGTGTTTTAGTACATGCTAACATTTCTTCCTCATCTATTTTTTGTTAGTATGAGAAGACAGTATGCATTATTCAGGGCCTATGTTATTTAAATACTAAAAGGAAGCCAAGATATTTTTGGGGCATTCGTGTTTTGCTGTGGCATAAATCAGAATAACCTAATGGTTTATATGTAAAGCAGACACATGTTGCTCTTTGATGTGAACTTCTGCCCTGCCTTTGATGAATTTCAGAGAATCATGTCTGTTAGGAATTAATGAACAGGTTCATCCCAGTTAGGAAACGCCAAGACCATAGACTACAGTTTGAAGACTGAGCTATGAATTATAATTCAATGTTTTTATATTTTTTTAAAAGAAGTGATGTCCTAACAAAAAAGAAAGCTGACCAAATAACCTACTAATTAGTTAATTTGGATGGGATTGTTGGCTCAGAACTGTGCTGTGGTTTCTACAGAATGCAATTGAAAGTCAAGACAGATGTTTTGAATGCTATGAGAATATGGTGATTGCTCCTGAGTAGGAGACATTAGTACAGGGTTCATTGTTTTTGTTCTGTTTGGGGGGATTTTTTTCTTTTTTCTTTTTTTTTTTTTTTTTTTTTGGCAGAGAAAACAGATATAGGAAGAAGATGAGAGTTCCAGAAAGAAGTTTGGGGGAACTGATAGGCCAAAAGTTGGTGTAAATAAGCTCACAAGACTTCGCTCCCTTAAAAATAGAACTGCTCTGTATGCCACATGCCATTTATGGATTTTAACTCAAAACTATAAGCAAACTTCTGCACTTGCCAAGGGTTACTACAATCCGTTTGTCACTTTTGTCCAACAAAACTTTATATTGATACTTTTTGATCTGATTATTTTCTTCTTTCAGAAACCAGTTATTGGTTTATTTTAACGTTTCCATGTTTGTGAAACTTACTGCTAAGTTTCCAATGTCATTGTGTTTTGTGTCTGTGCGTCCTGCCTGCTAAATATTATAGTAATCAGCTTCTTTCCCCTGCTACTTGATTTATTTTACTACAGATCTGATGTAAAATAAATCTGGGATTAAAAGCTTCATCTTATTTCACTGTTCAGGAGCAGATAGATGTAGGTTATTTGGGCTACTTACAAAATAAATTTGGATTTCACCTGGAGATATTGAAGCGAATGTCACTAGAAAGAAGGAAGAAGCAAACCTCTACCTGTTTCTTGAACACCAGTAGTCTCAATAGCATGTTTAGCCAATTCCAAGGAAAGCACTAGAAAAATCTTTTAATTATTCACACACACACACACACCTGCTGTCTGTCTTTATTAGGCACCTTAAATATTTGTTGTATGTTAACCATTGGGAAAGAAAGACTGTTGTGGCTAAGCAATAGAGAGAATCAGGATCTGAGTAGTTCCATGCTTCTAACAGAAACAGACAAGTTTGTTGGTGGCAGTAGGGGCTGGGACAGACTGAGAGCATGCTGTGAGATCTCTGATTAAATCTGTAGTTACAATGTGATGTGGCAGCTAAGGATAAAAGGAACTCTTTTTGTATTATTTCCAATGAAAAGAATGATTTCTGGGTTGCCAGATTTTGCTTAATCGCTAGATTTTTTTTGTGATTCAGAAGCAAAATGCAGAAGCCTTTACACAATTTACAAGTAATTCTTCATTGACTGGTGAACAGTGTTTTTGTCTGAGAAAGAACTGAAGAATCTTTTCTGAGTAAAATTTAGTCGTCTTGTATTGCTGAATTATTGCAGGATGTACTAAATAATGTTCCCTGTAAGGTTAAGTGCTGCATGTCATGGTTGCTCTAAGGTCAAATTCCTTCACCACAAGATTTTTAATGCCATTTTTTGACCTCTCTCTCTTCTATAGTAGTGTGGGTTGCCTTTCGATTGGTAGGAGAGCAAATTTCTTAAATGTTTTACCATCCTGAAAAATAGCCCCTAATGGGTCTAAGTAACTTTCATTTGCTTTGCAGTAAAAAAATACCAAATTAATGGCAACACACACAAAAGCAGTTTATCATAGAATGCTTTACAGCCTTGAGAAGCCGATTTGCCTGTCACATGTAAGAAAAAGAGGTGTAACGAATCCCCTAAACACATAATAATTAGCAAGTTCTCATATTTTTATACTTAAATTGCTGTTAAAATGTGGAAGTAGTCTAAAAAGAGCTTGAAAAAGTCACTTGGTTTTTTTCTTTGTTAATTTGGAAATATCCTGTAATGAAGTCACTGGCAAATGAGTCTATGTAGTGTCTAATATATATATATATATATATATATTTGAATATTCAATACAGGAGGATTCATGTTCATTTGCACTGCAAGAAGATGGCTTTGCTGTAAAACCAAATAAAAAGGGTCATGAACATGTGTAATTCATGTTTTTATCACATACCACTTCTGGAGTCGATAGGCAGCAAACGTCCCTTCAGCTATCGATCAACGCTACAGTTTTTCTCAGCTGTCTGCAGCAAACAGAACTAAGTGGTCTTTTTATCCCCCATGCTGCTCTGCTGCAAGGTATTGGAGTTATGTCCCATAGGGAGTTTGATCCTACTCCTCTTTGAAACCAATTACAGGTTTCAAAGATATTTTTTGTTATCAAACTTCCACTTTTTTCCTTGTGAAAATACACTGTGGAGAGCAAGGGAACAGCAGAGCTGTACTTCTGGGACTGCACAGTCATGTGAAAAGACAGAAATGCAGGACAAAGGGGGTAATGGCGTTTTTTGTTGATCTAGTGAAAAGTTTCAAATATATTGGTCTAATTATAGTTAAATACCAAATGGGAGTGGGAAGTCATTTAAATTCCCTAAGCCAGATGTTCTGATTAATCTCTCATTTAAAGCATTTTGATTTGAAAATTTTGAAATAATTTAATGCTCTATTTTATTGCACTTAATTCTATAGAAAGGTGGCAGAGCAATGTACCTCATGTTCAGGTTTTTACAGTCTGGATGTGTGAAGTAAGAACTCAACCACAAGGAAATGCCAACATCTTGCTATTATAATAATAAGCCGGGCATGCTTTCCTACTTGTGCATTTCTAGCTTTAGATGAAAACCACTGGGTAAGCAAAATCCCCTTAGTCACTGTCTTTCTAAAACACGTAGCTTTGAACGTTTTTTCTCCCTACAACCTTAAGCAGATATGGATACTGCAGTGGTCCTGACCAGTTTGCTTTTCGCTTTTTAGAACAAACAATGAAGAAAGCCTCAGTAAGTCAAACAATGCATATCTGAGCTCTTGAGACTGGTTAACTGACATTCTCTAGTGACTATGGAAGTTCTAAAATAGATTATCTCTGAACATCTACTAGACAGTCAGTTGCTGAGGTGCTGAGCATGTTCTCTTTAGCATGTTGACTGGCCTTTCCTCTCGTTTGTTTGTGGTGAATGAAGCTGGAAGCCCAGGGAAAATAAGGGATTAAATTATAGGCTGAGGCTTCCTTTCCCAAAATATGTTGTCATGTACAAATGCGTTTAGCTCTAAAGAACACCATCAGAGTAAAAGGAATTTGTATTCTCTACAGTTACAAGGATTTGGAAGGTTTTACTAAGGCCGTGAGCAAAGAGATCGCTTGAAACAAGTTTTCTGTGGTCATCTACTTACCGTAGTTTAATGTGAAGCTATTGATCCATTTTATATAGGCAACAAACCCACAATAAAAAAAAAATCATTAGTTACTCTGACCTCCTCTCTGTCCAATCAGAGGTAACGTACAGTCTGACAGAGATTGTGAATTCAGTTGTACACAATCTGCAAAAAGAAAAATACTGTACGTTTTACATATTTTTTGTTTGATTATTCAGGCTCAAGTTTTGGTGCTGATAATTTGCATGAACCTGAATTCCTTTCTTTTCAGTTAGTTTTCAAAGTGGAGTAATTGTGCCGCTTTAAATTTTGTGCTATTTTGGCAAATTTATAAACATATAGGGACAATTTTACTGGAAAGTTTTTCAAAATAATTACATGACCTTGGCATTTTTGGGCTTACCATGTAATATTTTTTTTATTTTCCCAATAAAAAGTCCGTGAACTTTTTTTTTCTAGTGGATAGTCAACTCCGATTTACTGTGGAGTTCAAAAGGTGTGCTGCTTTTTGCTTAACTTTCTCCCAAGACGGATTTGCTGGGTAGCAGCATTCATAACACTCTCCTCTCTCAACCTGACAGGCTTAACACCTTTTTCTCTTCCTCTGAACTTCCTTAACTGCCATTCTGGCATATTTCAGGCTTAAATACTTGTAACTCATTTTAAAGGCAAACCTATAATGATGTACTGGAAACAGTAGTTCTCAGCAGAATTGTCAGAGGTGGTGATCAGAAGAATGTATGGAACCTTTTAGTAACAGGAAAGATGGCATCTATCTGAATGGAAAAATTAATTTTCCCATGCAAGGTCTGTCCTAGTATTCAGAAGCTTTTTCCCTTAGATCCATACTTTACATCATTGAATCTGTGCCAGTAAGAATTGCTTACTATTGATGGCCCTGGTCCTCAAGGGCTTTGCCTTGGCTCAGATTATACTTTTGCTGGTGTCAGTACTTACCTGAGAGGCATAGAGGAAAACACAGTAATATATGGGTATGTCAAACTGAACCTTAGCATTACTGTGGTCCCCGCCAGTACAGATTACAGAATTTACTGATGCAAATTCTTTGAAAGTGTCTTGTAGAGAAATTAAATATATAAAAGTAATTGCCAGGCTGCCGTTAACATTGTTAGCTACAGCAGATACCATCCAAGGGGAAAAAGATTAAAACAGAACCTGTAGCAATCGTTTTTTTGCTAGCTTTAATCTTTACTTAAGCACAAAAAGAAAATTAGACAGTGTCTGTCTGTTTTGTCACTATCATATTACCTTTTTATTATTTTCTCATCTAGGCATATTAAAGGAAAGCAGAATAAACATAGATATAATTAAAATCTCTATCCATAATATAAAAGGTGCATGAACCCTTCAAGCCTGGCCCTGTAATTCTATGTGTGGCCAGTGATTAAATTACTTGGTGCTCTTCTTAACAAGCTCTAGCTAAAAGGTGCTTGTAAACCTGCCAAACCATCAAGGAAAGGGGTGAAATTACTCTTGCTTCAATGCTAATGGGAGAAACAGAAGATATTGACTCTCACTCTTACACTGACTCAGAACAGTCCTACTTGTGCTGAGTCTCTGCGCTGTGGAGGGTTTTATCTGCTGCTTCTAGCTTGGCAGTTTTTTAATATGTTAAATGTTTCTGGATTTATAGGTGACTTGAAAAAAGATATTTTTATTTTCTTACCAAAGACCTTCTTCCATTTCTTTTTTGTTTTTTCAGACCAATGAATATAGTTTATCACTGATTTTGCACTTGTAATTTTGAGGATAGTTGGGAAATAAAACCTGCACTGGGCTAAATGACTATTTCTGAATTTACTACAGAAATCTCACAGTCTATGGCAGTTGCAGATATCCTACTGTTAAAATGCGTATGATTATATACATTTACAAGAAATTAATTTCTGCTTGGGTGCCCTAGAACAGTCTTTGTCTTTCAGCACAGGTCTGTAACTGAGGATAATCAGCAAACCCTCAAGGAACACTCCAGGTCTGAAATAATCTACTCCTGTAGGTCCACTTCATTCCTTCTTTTTTTTTTCCATTAATATATTTTCTGAAAAAGTGCCTCAAAGTAGCTTCTGAAGTGTCTGTGTGCACAGGAAGTTTGTATTTTTTTTCCTAAATAGAGATAAAATATTAATAATGGTTACTGGATTGTGCTATTCATTCCTCATCTATCTGCCCGAAATGAGATCTCAACTGAAGGAAAAAACACGAAAGAAGGGCTTATATGTCAGAAAGTGTCTGAAAAAGGGACATACTTTTCCTTTGGTTGTTTTTTTACTATTTGGTAGCACAAGCACATAAGTTGTGAAGAACCAACAGTAGTGATGGTAGAATAGGGTGTTTGTTGAAGTTATTGATACTGAAGATATATTTATCTTCATCTGAAGTTCAATAACACATCTTAAATAAGATCAGTTTGAAAAATCCTTCACTGCAGAAAAATGATTTCTCCATGTGCAGTCTGAAGTGAAACAGGTTGGAGTTTACATATAATATAGAATGAAAAAAAATTTGTGTATTTGGGCTTGTGCCAGTAGGCGGACAGTTTGAAAGCTACAGATGTGCTTAAAAGTGAGTGTTATTGGGAACTTCTCTCTCTTCATCATCTTTCAGCAGTCCTGGCTCACTGGAGAGGTCCCGGAAGACTGGAAGTTGGCCAAAGTGACGCCCATCCACAAGAAGGGCCGTAAGGATGATCCAGGTAATTACAGACCTGTCAGCCTGACCTCGGTCCCAGGTAAAATTATGGAGCAGATAATCCTGGGTGCAATCATGCACCACCTGCAGAACGGTCAAGAAATCAGGCCCAGCTAGCATGGATTTAGGAGGGGTAGGTCCTGCCTGACCAACCTGATCTCCTTTTACGACCATGTGACTCGCCTGGTGGATGAGAGGAAGGCTGTGGATGTGGTATACCTGGACTTTAGCAAGGCCTTTGACACTGTCTCCCACAGTAGACTCCTAGAGAAGCTGGCAGCCCGTGGCTTAGATGGGAGCACTCTGTGCTGGGTTAGGAATTGGCTGGATGGCCAAGCCCAAAGAGTGGTGGTGAATGGTGTCTCATCCAGTTGGCGGCCGGTCACCAGTGGTGTCCCCCAGGGATCGGTGTTGGGTCCCGTCTTTATTGATGATCTGGATGAGGGGATTGAGTCCACCATCAGCAAATTTGCAGATGATACCAAGCTGGGAGGAAGGGTTGATCTGCTAGAGGGTAGGATGGCCCTACAGAGGGACCTGGACAGATTGGAGAGCTGAGCTGATTCTAATGGGATGATGTTTAATAAGTCCAAATGTCAAGTACTTCATTTTGGACACAACAATCCCATGCAGAGCTACAGACTGGGGACAGAGTGGCTGGAGAGTAGTCAGGCAGAAAAGGACCTGGGAGTGCTGGTGGACAGGAAGCTCAACATGAGCCAGCAGTGTGCCGAAGGCCAATGGCATCCTGGCCTGCATCAGGAATAGTGTAGTAAGCAGGACCAGAGAAGTTATCGTCCCCCTGTACTCGGCACTGGTCAGGCCTCACCTTGAATACTGTGTCCAGTTCTGGGCCCCCCAGTTTGGGAAAGATGTCAGGATGCTGGAGTGTGTCCAGAGGAGGGCAACGAAGATGGTGAAGGGGCTGGAGCACAAGCCCTATGAGGAGCGACTGAGGGAGTTGGGGCTGTTTAGTCTAGAGAAGAGGAGGCTCAGGGGAGACCTCATTGCTCTCTACAACTACCTAAAAGGAGGTTCTAGTCGTGCAGGGATTGGTCTCTTCTCTCGGGTGACCAGTGGCAGAACTAGAGGGCATGGACTTAAGCTTCGACAGGGAAAGTTTAGACTTGATATGAGGAAAAAGTTCTTCACTGAAAGGGTGATTGGCCATTGGAATGGGCTGCCCAGGGAGGTGGTGGTGTCACCGACCCTAGAGGTGTTTAAGGGGAGACTGGATGATGGTTGGTGTTAGTGTTAGGTTATAGGTTGGACTTGATGATCTCAGAGGTCCTTTCCAACCTTGTGATACTGTGATACTGTGATCTTATGGTTTTCAAAAAGGTTCATTTGGCTTGGGATATTTAGTACTCGAAAAGTATCAGAAGGAGCAAGAAGAAGCTGTGTTTTCTATATATGAATTGTGTACAATCTGCATGACAAACTCAACTCTCTATGTAGGGGTTTGTTCATACCACTAAGTCTGCTGCACCCGCTTTTGGTTTATACCTTTCAAATATTTACAATACCATATTATGCACCCTTGAGAGAATTGCCAAGTCCAAACTTGACGACTTGAATGCTACCTTCTTTTCACTTTTTTCTTTCCCTTTCTAAATAATGGTGCAGGTTACAATTATTTTCCACTTAATATTTTTCTTCTATTTGCATGCATGGAAATGAAATTTGGTGTTCCTGCTGCCCTTACAGCTGAGATGCTTTATTTCTTTTGGCCAATGTGAGTGCAAGTTCTCCATCTTCAGACTAAAATTCTTTCGCCTATCAACTATTTTTCAATATTTACGATTAGTATCTATGTCACTATCATGGAGTAAGTTTTCCTGATTTACCTAAAGATCAAGTAGCCAATATTTTTCAAAATATAATTTACTGTAATTTACATGATTTCTTTGTACTCCAGTTCTCTTTTTCTGTTTCTCTTTTTTAGTGTTTTATCACCTTCCATTTTGACTTAATCTTTATGGATTATTCCGTGCTGTTTATTACCTTATTGTAATGATTAATGAAGAAGGGGACCAACACAATACCTTGTATTGATTCCTTCAAACTATCTTCCTTTTACTGTTCTGATTAACCAGCTCCTGATATAGCCTTTCTGATCATGAATCTATCAGGTGAAAGCCTTTTGTTTACGTGAAAGCCTTTTGTTACCAAGTCAGTCTGTTTACTATGGAAATGGATGACTTTGAGATGGTGAAAGAGGAGAGGGAAAAAGGACACACACTCTGTAGCAACTTAACGCACATCTTATCTGATAGGTTAGATGGGTTTTCTCTTATAATTCATTTCAATAATATTTTGTTTTAATAAGTCAAATTAGGTGACAAGGATGATTATGTGTCCGTATTTGGCTACCAAAGAAAGAAATTGGCTTCTGATTAGCAGCTAATGTTTTTGTGGCTCAAGCTTGATGAAAAACTGAGTAGAGGGCTACAGACGAGGAAAGTTGTTCTGTTTTCACCTATTCGTACACTGAATTTTTATGCTGTATTGCCAACACTATTTCTGTAGGCATAGGTTAATTTATTTCCTTGGGAGCACTTAAATTTTTTCAGATAGTCTTTTAAATTTGCCTTTCTTATGGATTTCTTATACCACACTGTCCAACCACTTCATAAAACATTGGAAAGTAGCCACAATGCTGAAGGAGAATTGAGGCAGAGAAAATAGATTATACAAGGTCATAACACGTTCATAGTAAAATGAAATCAAACCATCTCTTTTCATCCTCAGCTGGAGGTAATCCTACTTTCCTTAGGAAAACGTATTATGTCAAAGTTGCTGTGAGACTTAGGAAAGGTTCCCTGGGGTGTTTCTGACATCACATTTCTGACAAAGCAGTGTAAGCTACAGTGAGAACCACGACATACAATGTCTGCTTTCAGGTATTTCACCATCCTCCTGTCTTTTGTCTAATTTTATTTTACTAGTTAGCCTGATAAAAACACAATTTCCTTTTCTACAGGGAATGGTGGAAGTGACTGTGATGCCCACTTCTCAGTATGATTTCTACCTGAATGCTACTTTACTGCAAGAAATATGCTTCTATTTCAAAAAGGGAAGTCAGTTCCTTTGTTAAACATTTTTCTTCCTTGGATAAGGAATATAGTTTTAGTAGAACAAATGCAGTTCTAGCTAGGAAACATTCTGTAAAACACCCTGGAGAATGCAGCATTTTTATTAGTGAAAAATCCCATTGTGAAAGGGTTACTAGAGTAATCTCTAGATAATTCTTCTA
Source organism: Tapera naevia (assembly GCA_033556795.1). Lineage (NCBI taxonomy): Eukaryota > Metazoa > Chordata > Aves > Cuculiformes > Neomorphidae > Tapera > Tapera naevia. Next base: position 4,541,356 of record JAUMJJ010000172.1, on the reverse strand, counting down.
TTTTCTGGACACTGAAAGAATTTTAGAAAAAAATTGTGTGTCTGCATTCAAATATAAGAAATTCTAGTCTTATTGAAGACAAAAGGAGTTTTATCTTGTCGCCTAGAGAAAAGCCTCAGTACCTGAAATACACGGTATATCCTCGGGGGTCTTGTAATGTATCACAGCAATCCATTAAGACTGCATGCAAGTTAGGATGCTGATCTGCATAACATATTAACTTATTATGATGATGTATTTTTCACTTGGTTTAGTTGTGAATTCTGTCATTCCTGAGGAGTTGGAAATAATCTTTCTTGCTGTTATCTGTTTTACCAATGGATGATCTATTTCTCTATATGATTAACTTTTCAGATATTTGTGGAAATCCTCATGCTAGCTGTGTATGATATTTTTCTTCTTATTCTAATCTTGCTGCTTTTGAGTATTTAAAGCTGGTAAACAAGAAAGGTGACTTCTAGCCTGTTGGGTGGCTGACCTTTTTGAAAAAGCAAATGGAGGGTTTGTAACAGATTTTACATGTCTGCTTTTTGAACTCTTGTATCATAGCTCAAAAAAATTTGTGGTAGATACAGTGTACTGCAAAGGGTAATGTTTTGCTTCAGTCTGTACTAGCAACATTGATAATCACATTGTCCTCTGTAAATTTGTATTTCTGTTGACATTTTGTGATTTGAAACTTTATTCATTTCCCTGTGGTGTTTTACGTTTGTTTTATAAATGACATATGCACAAAGCTGTGCCACGGTCTAGAAGAAGGGGGAAAAAAATCTAATATTAAGCCCTACAGGCATCTGTTCTGTAACCTGTATATGAAAGTAAGGCAACCATGCTGCCATCTGTTATATTTTCTGTATGATGGCTATTACCCTTGTTGTAGGTTATTGCAGGTCTCAAAGGGCTAAGCTCACTTTGCTTTGAGCCATTTTCTAGAAAATAAAAAATACCTTACATTTTCTCCTGTCACTGCACAAGCTGTATTGTGAAGATTGCTTCAATTACTAGATCACTTATTTTTAATCAGAACTGATCTTGCGTTTATGCTGTATAGATGAAAGTGAGCTCTCTAAAAGGTTCTTAAAGTGCTATAGTTTTTGTACTTTCAAGTACCTGAATACCTTGCATAGCTTTGCATAATGGTAAGACATTATTTACTATTTATTTCAGATATTTAGTCAGAGAAAAACTCTTCTAAGAAACCATCTGCTGTCTGTGTACAACAAAAGGAAGACATGCCTTAGAGCTGAATGTTACAAAACAAAATTAGAAACCAGCCTATATATCAGGGGTTTCTTCAGTCTCATTCCAGCCACCAATCTGTCATGATCTTTGTCAGAGTAAGTCAGTAAAATGTTTTGTGAATAAAAAAGTGACTCTTTGGTCACTGTATTCAGGTGTCTGCTAATTATGAAACGTGCAATACACTACTGTGATCCTTTTCCGATAGTGATTTAATTTCTTTGCCAAGACCAAAAAACAGGAAAGAAAAAGCCTCCAGCTTTTCACCTACCAATATTTGAATTTAAACTGTGACTTTGTTCTGCAGCAGAATTTTCCTGACTTTTCTGAGAGAAATAAAAAAATACTTCAGGGATCTGTGAAGATGGAACACTTATTTTTGAGGGAAGAAAGAATCCAGTATTTTCAGAGCCCTTTTCATAATCCCTAGGTCCTAAAATGACAAATGGTAAAAATGTTCTTTACTCCACCCTCCTTTCCTTGTTTATTTCATTTTTAAGAGACTAAACCAACATTTTCTCCAACATGAAAGATTGATTAAAGCTGATACAGATACTTGTGAGAAAAAAACCTGTTCCTAGTTTAAATAATAAAATTGAACGGGGCTGGGGTGGGGTATTTATAGTCCTTTCTTTTGATTCATTCCAGGAAAAAGTAATCTGTTAAAATCTGAATGCATCAGAAGGTGGATTTCTAGCTTCAATACTTACAGCTCAATGTTGGTCAGAGTAGGAAGGATGAGGAGCAACAAATCTTTTCATTGAGACAGAATACAATGGGAATTTCCTGTCCCAGTCCCTTTAACAGCAATTTAATTCCTATAACAATGTGAAGCATAATATTATGAAAGCCCTCAATGTATCTTTTAATGTCATTTAACAGGTGGAAACAAAGATGATAATCGTCATCATATCAGGCAGGCACTGTTCGATAGGTGAGTTTTAGCAGTAAAACTGGCAAATACCTTCTGAGCTGCAGCTTACTAGTAAGTAATGTAGGCCATCTTCTTGCAAATATTACCTTATGATCTCCTGTGTGAAGAAATGACTTGTAAATATGCTGAGATATCTCCTGTTTCTTGAGTACGATTGAATGAAAACAATTGTGCATTTCTTTAACCAAGATATGCAGTTCTTTTGAGGTGAGCAATATATTACATTAACTAATGTCTCATTTCAGATCGAACCCTTATCTCTCTCCATCTGTTGTAAATACTTTCCTGTAATTTAAAATGGTATTTCAGGGTTTAGCTCAGTCATTTATTTATCCTGAACAACAAAGGAAGAAAACAAACCTGTTTGGAGGGGGAAAAGGAAGTGGACGGCTCTGCAGCAGGGCTTGGAAAAGGGGAAAGGAGGTGAAAGTACCTGTTTGAGGTGGACCAGCCACCTCTGTGTTACGTGTTCAGTCCCTGTGAACCTACTAAATCGGAAATATGAAATGTAGGAAAGTCTAAATCACCTGAAGCATACATCTATATCTATATCTATATCAGTTTCTGAGTTTTTTATACCTGTATTTTCCAATGAACAATGGCAGATTTAGATTCCAATTCCACCTTACCAAATGGTTCAAGTGAATTTTAGCTTATCAAACTTTTTTTATACCATCTATAGATTTTCACTTTTTGGTGGGAAGATGAATGGCATTAAAGAGAGATAACTATTTCTCCCTGTGGTGGTGCAATATGTGTATTTTGATCTTTAACAAATTTCAGCTTCAGGTATGATTACCAGGTACCCATTCCTCCTTCAGACACACAGTGTGAATCCACCAATAGTTCAGAAAACAGCAGAGAGTTCCATATCTGATTATTTTTCTTTTTACCTGGAAGCAAAAGTAAGGGAAGCTGGCATAAAAAACTGACCTCATTCACTTTATCAGTGCTCAGGATTATGAAACTGAATTGAATGTGAGTAAGAGATGGTAGCGGGTAGAAGGGAAACTGCTTCTTTAGAGACTGTTACTTAATCTATTGGGGTTTTTTTTAGGTGTTGTCCAAGTTACCAATTCTGTCTTGGTATCAAGTTAGGAATCTAGACCCAGGGGGAAGTCTTTGAAAGATGAATGAAAATGCACTGGATACTTAAGTTTCTATTATTTATAAGGGTTTTTGCAGTGTTTTGCCTGTTGGTAACCGAGGCTATGGTTTAAAAAGAAAAATAAAAGATGTGATAGGAGAGGAGGAACAGAAACTTTAACTTACAAAACATCTATTGGTTCAGAGAGACACATTTAAACACTTAAGCATCCTAGGGTCTCTGTTACTCTTCTCTACTGCTGTACTCAGCTCTTATTGTACCAATTTCCTTTCCTGCTTCTTTCCTTCTCTTCTTTCAACTTGACAGGAACAGAAGACCATGTCCATAGTATATTTGGAAAAGTATTTACAAGGCTAAGTTTGGAATTATTGACTACATTTATTCACAAATGTGATGTCTTGGCAGCTGGCTCATCCTATCAAACCATGTGTACAGTATGTCCCATTTTATGTGTAAAAAAGATAAAGTTATAGAGGCATGAGTCTCAAAACATGAAATCTCTGCTAAACAGTACCATGCAAGATACAGAGCTCTTTATTACTGCTTTAAAAAGAAGCTTTTTAAAGGAAGAAACAAAGCTTTTCTAAAAGCAATCCTTTCAAAGCTGATTTTAAGAATCTAGGCTAGAAAGCCTTTTTTTTTCTGCATTGCAGACACCCTTTTTCCTTCTATTAGGAGAAGTCTGTTTAAAATGTATCTTTTGAAAACAGCTATGAGCACCTCTAATCTGTTATGTGATGTCTTCCAGCTCCATGTCTGGCGATTAATTCATTGTAATTACCCATCTGCTTATCCCCAAACTCCTCTTTTGACATATTCAGTCTTTTTTCAGCCCTTTAGCTTTTACTTTGTAAAGCTTTCTCCTGCTTTTTTTTCTGCTAAACCTAGGCTGCTTGTGAATCACTTCATGCCTTTTTTTCCTCTCTTTGTCTACTTCCTGTATTTTCCTGATTCTGCAAACATGTCAGAGGAAGAGGCTGCTCATACGAGGAAATGACATAGCTTTGAGTCTGGCAAAGACATTGGCAAGGAGTGAGAGAAGAGACTGAAGAGTCATTACCATTGTAGTAGGGGAGGGAAGGAGCTAAGTGCTTGTGCACTCTACTCTTCCTCCCAGCTTGTATAAGAAGCCTTTTCAGTAACTCAGTGATCCTTCTCTTTTTCAGTGTCACTGAAGAGAAGGAAACTTGCCTCTGACCAGGGAGGGTTTAGAAACCATGGAACTTTTGAAATGGGCTGTGGCAAGTCATTCTCATAACTGCTTAGAAAGAGTGAAGAAAAGGTGATTATGCACAGCACTGCGTTAACTCAGCACTGCTGTGTATAGTGTGCCCTGGAGTACCAGCTGCCAGGACTATGACACCATTAGAGTTGTTGCCACATTTATTAACCAAACCATCTGTCACTGTAAGATATACCTGAGGATTTTTTCATGAGGCAAGAGAAAGCATCCAAAAATCAACAAGATCTTATTATTCAGTATGACAAAGCCAAAATAAATGCTTTTGGGACAGCATGTTATTTGGTATCTTTAGTATCACGTAATAGGGTTCAAATCACAGGATGAAAAAAATATTCATTGGTCTTGCCCATAGAAATGTTTGCTAAGTTAAAAGCATTTCAAGCTGTTGCACTAGGAAAATAAAATCTTTCTCAAAGGATAGTGTTGTCTGCCTCATCATTGGCAGGATTTCAGACCGAGTAGGCACAAATCTCAAGAGCTGAAAATACTGAATGACAGTATCTGATATACAAGTTAATGTGACCAGTGCTATATAGCTTGTGTCTTTATTGAAGAAAAATTACTTTGCAGATGTCTTAGAAGGCAATCAAAGATATCCATGAACAGTGGGTTGAGCATTCAGTGATCTCCCCAGATAGTGATAAGTCAGTGATAGAAAAGAATAGTAGTCTGGTCCTTCAAAAACGCTCCATAACAATTTATGGATTCCCTACCTTACACATCTTCAACCTTCTGTTGCTAAGAAAATATCTAAAAAACAGTATCATTTTCCCTCTGGAGCACGTAATAACACAGGCTTAGTTTAAAGCTGTTGAATGACCCATGTGTTTTGAATTACATTGCAACTGCATGAGTTCTCAATCACACTGCAAAAGGCGCTTGTGGCAATCAAAAGACCTCGGTCAAGAGCAGAAGTAGGAGGTTTCCTGATGAGTCAGTAGTCTACCCATGCTGACATCCTCATTAGTCCAGTATCATAATATGTTTGAACTGCTTTGCTGACACAGCAGTTAAATGAACTGCACTGTTCCCTTCACAACTAAAATGTGCATGGCAGGGTAGAATACTCGGGGAATGGCTTTCTTCAGACAAAAGGGAGCCTGCAGTTAGTTCTCGCTTTTGACTGTACCAGGAACAGTTAAACTCTTCAGCAAGTTGCAAGTAACCGATGAGAAAACAATCTTCTGATATGTAGGACTATTGCCCTTGTAAGCCACGTAAACCAACATCAGACAGAACTTCTCTGATCAACAAGAATTTAATCTGTGCTTGTGAATGCTTAATTTTAATGAGTAAGTTTAATTCCTGGTCTGGCTGAGAGACCTGAAAATGGTGGTTTTCTTTATATTTTCTCTTAAATGTTTAGGAGAGAAAGGTGAAAGTGGATAGTTTTATTACATAGGAAAAGTAGTTATCAGTTTAGATTGTTAGCAAAACTAGACCTTGGGTCTAACATTTTCTTTGTACAATAAGACATTTCCAGAATTATCTCTTCTCTGTGGTTCATATTCTGAACATTTTTTTTCACAATAACTCTTTGCCAGACAACTGAATGAAGTAATTTCTAAATATTTCAGACACGAGATAGGTCTCATGTTTCATATGTATGTCTGCCGTCAGTTGCTGACATACATTTCTGTACAACCGTTCACTTTAAGACCTTCTTCTTCCTCCTAGCTCTGTCAATGCTCTTAGTTGCTATGCTTTTCATGTCTTGCCTTTCCATCTTGAAAAAGCAAGTAGGTATCCTCCCTTCATTCATTGTCCTCTTTTGTGTTGAAGTGTTACAGTGCTATGTTCACATCTTACAGTAGAAGGCTTGTTTTGGACATCATCAGGCACTGTATATGCACAATTTCTGGCATTTAATTCATCCCATAAATTTAATTAGCTATCTAGAAGTCTGAGTAAGATAGCATTAAGTCTCAGGTCAGAAAACCTAGCATCACCTTAAGCTTGTTCTTCTGTGCTTGGAGCATGACATAGCAATTGATGGTGCCCTTTTAATTAACTCTTATATGCATGTTTGTGTGTGCATGTGTGTGTGATCTTAAGAGGCAAGAAAAAAAGAGAGGGCAGGCTTATGGAATTAAATATTTAATTATTTTAATGTGATACAGTGAGATATTGCCTGAACCAGAGGCACAACTGGGGGTACAGATAAAGCAAAAATTTCCATTGAAGCATATATAAATATTTAAAAGATTTAATGTTAATGAATTCTAGTCAAAGTTAGGAAAAAGGCCTTTCCCATATGAATTTAAGAGGTAGCAACTCTTAAATGAATGCCAGAGGCATTTTTTAGAAGCGATCTATGGGATGTCATGTCGTTTGGACCCTCTTTTTTCTTACTTTTCACAGACTATACAGATGATCCATTCAGAACTTCTCTACATATTTTCCTTTGAGTGTCTCAGCAGATATAAGAGATGGCAAGACTATACAACAGAAGTGACCTTTAGTTATATTTTGTGCTAGACATATCATCATCTGTATCTGTACACACTATCTCTGCTTTTATGTCCTGAGTACTTCTAACCTATACCTTCAAATATTTAGACTTTTTTTCCCAACAGATTTATTAGGTTTCAGGTGCAGACCTCATTCATTTTTGTATGTGAACATCTTTCAATTTTAAATTATTCTCTGCAGCATGGCTTTGTCACTACTTGGAAGCTACAGAGCTCTGAAGTAATGGATTTGTCATCTGAAATGGCACTGGCCTCTACAGAAGTTTCTGTGCTTTCCCTTGCATGATAAAGTACTTCACAAATAAATGTCAGGAAAACCTTGTTGCAGAGAGGAGAGTTTTAAAAGGAGGTTGTAGCTAAGTGAGGGCAAAAGATTCCTTGTGTTCTAACATGAGGACAAAAATCAGCAAGCGCTATTAAGACCTTGAATTTGAGATGTTGTTGCTCTGCAGAGTTCCAGGAAATTAATTGATGTGAAAAATGACAGATGGTAAAGATTCAATGTAATAGTACATGTATATACATACTGAACCAATACTTAATAAAACAGGAATGACAGTATAACTGCTATGATTGTGCTATAATTTTCTGTATTTTACTTCAGAGATTTTTCTAAGTATTTCCTCAGCTCTCTTTTCCATATGTCCCCGTTTTGCAACATTTAAGTAACAAATGCCTTGAACATAGTGATGGAGAAAATCTCTCTCAATCTCAGATACACATACTTTGAAAAGTGGAGATTGAGGGCTAGAAAGGTGATTTCTATGTCTCTTTACAGCTTCTCTGTGCAATATGTACACAGAGTTTACACTAAGAAGTCTTTATTCATGAGCAGGGGTTTAATACTAATGAATAAATTTTGTCGTTATAACTAGTGATAGTTTTGTGTAGAATGTCTTTTTAAATAATGCATCCTTGCACACAGTTTATATGTATAAACCACGATATAAATATTACAAAGATGATTCAGTAATAACGGAAAGATGTCCTTGATGCTTTCCTGCTTTTTTACAAATCTGTCAGTTCTTGTTTGATGTTCAGTGATTATATTCTGAGGCAGTACATTCAATTATTTGAATTTTATTTGTTTCTTCAGCAATAACTTTGAAATTTAAGAAGTGTTAAGTGCTCCTAAAGTTTGCATGGAAAACTCTTTCTAGGAGAAATGGAGAAATAATTGTTTTGGCACCTGCATCTTGGCTGTAAGATATTGAAAACTACTCCAAACCCCACTGAAATAAGTGGAAAGATGTTAATTGACTTTAGTGACTTTAGGAACAGCCAATTAAAAGCTGATAGCCTTAAATTCTCTCCCTAGTAGTAATAATCCTTAATACCTATTATACTGGCAACTACCTGTTTCCTCTGTTCTGGCTTTTCTCTAGATACTGTGATGAACAAGTTCTATGTTTCTTTACTTTGGCCCTGAAATGTTAACAGATTTCAACAGCATGTGTGTTTTGAGTCTAAGATGCTATAGGTGATGTAGGAAAGCAGGAGACTGTTGGTTTTGGGTTTTTTTTTGTGTGTGTGTGATATACATTAAGGTTAATTCTCATTAATTACAATTAATTTGCTGATTTATTTTCTCAGTCCCATTACTGTGACTACAAAACACACACACAATTTTACATATAATATTATTAGTATAAGCTGCTTTTTCCTGTATTGTTACTAGATTTGTTATGTGATCACCTTTTATTGTCTCTGCTATATGAGGAAGAGATTGCCTCCTGATGGAGTTTCATTGTTGGAAACAGATTAAATTTCACCATTAATAACGTAAGCAGGGAAAGATCAGGGAATTTTTCTCATAATGATAATATATTCCATTTTGTGTATTCACAGTCATTTTGTTCATGATATGCTTAGACACAAATAAGTTGGCTGAAATTGATTTGAAAATAATTGATAAATCTAAAGTATTTTGGTCCTCAGCTTTTCTGCTGAGACAAACATTATCCTTTCTAAATGGCAGCAGTAAGAGCTGAGTGACAGATACAAAATTCTGGCCTGTTTTCCAGTTTAAATTTAGTCCTGCCTCAAGAAGAAAACAAAGCAAAGCAAACAAACAAAAACCTCCCCATACCCCTTCCCCCCAAAAAACCCCAAAATATGAGATGCTTGGCATGTCAAAAAAAAAAGAAAAGAAACAGAGATTGAAATAAATGAAATAATTTTATTCAAGCTACATGAGAGTGAAATAGATGACAAATCCAAGCTCAGTTTGAAACAGGAAGTAGAAGTTCTGATTTATTTTTCCACAAAAGAATTTTTTACTAAATCAACCAAGGAAGAATGCAGATTCAGAAAACTCTTCACCGTTTCCTAAAGGGAATTTTTGATGATAAAAAAACAAATATTTCATAAGATTTTTCACTCAGCTATTCTGAAACAAAGAATGCTGCTGTAGCTTCAAAGGGCTTCACCAGGTTTTTGACAGGACCATAACATATGTGAAAGCCTTGTCTCTGAACATTACTCACGATGCATAATACAATGCTATTGGTGTTATTGGTACCAGTGTTATTGGTCACACTGGTCCCAAAGCTAATTAAGTACTGGTCTCAAAGTACTAAACAGTGGACAGACGAGTTCCTTAATTTTTAAGTATTACATATTTTTGGGTCTTTCTGTTTTCTTGAAGAATAGGGTGGAAAATCAACTTTAATCCAGCTGTAATCTAATGCCTGTTTATTTAACAAAATTTCCACCCATTTTCTGTGGATGGATTTCTGTCCCACCTCCCTTCCCTCCATTTTTCCTCTTTGCCTTTCCCTCTCAGTGGTCAGGAGTAAGCTGAGGGTCTTTATTCCTTCCTTTGACATTGACTTTGCTACTAGCATATATACCTAGCCCAGAAGAGGTTTGCAGCTAGAGGTCCCCTGAAATACATACTATATTAAGCAGGACACCTCAAAGGGAACACAGGTGAAGTTTCTTGTAGAACCATTTCTCAGAATGGTTCAAAAGAAAAGTTTAAAAAAACTGAAAAAATTCCATTTGATCTTAAATAGACATTCAGTAGAAATCTTTTCCCCCTTCTTAGAAAATCACTGTTGTGGCAAATTCAAAGCTGTAACAAACAGCTTGAGTGGTAACAGTACTATAAGAGCTCTTAAAGGGGGTTGCACAGTAAAATAGGGCCTGGAATGTAGCTGAGACAGAGGAAAGGAAGCAGTTTTCATAACTTGATTTCTTGGGGTGGAAAAGAGAATAAAGTCATTGAGGTATGTGGGGAAACCTTGATGTTTTCGTGTTTTCTGTTCTTTTCCTAGACATTTTCTTAGATGTTCAGACAGTATCCTGGCAAGTGAAGGACCTGATTGTTGCCAAAATGACCAACTTTCAGTTTTTTGTTCTGGTCATAGATAGGACCTGCACTTTAGCAAGAATTTCATAGCATCAAACTATTTCAACATGATTTTTCTCTGACCCGTTTAATTTTGCCCTTAGGAAATATCAGGTCTGACTGCTAAAATGAGGTCACATTTCTGCAAGTTTTATATACTACAATATGAAGAAAAAATATCCCTAAAGTCTGTATTATTTCACATCATTTTGCAGGCTTGACATAGAGACAAAATATTAATAATGTCAGTATTGATTAAACTGCTATGAATACAATTGTTATTTTTGGGTTCTTAAATTTGCTAACTGATATTGAGCATTTTTTATTGATAATAATGGGAAACCTTTAAGCTACTTCAAAGGAGAATGAGAATTAATCATGGATCTTCAGTGCACTGACAAAAGAAAACCCTTTCTAAAACACAGAACTAGCACATGAATACTGACTTCTAAGTCCATTACCACGATACTTTCTATGCTCTTCCTTTCACAGATCTATTTTAAAATCCTACTAAAAATCTAAAAACTCAGAATTCCTCATAGGCTGAGTAAATATAAGTGAAACAATTGAAAGCAGCTGCATCTGAGTGGGAGACAGCACGCTCTGAGTGCATAAATTCGGCTGGCTAAGGAAAGAGTAATTAGAGAGTTGTTTCTGATGGGGGCCCCTTTCAGCAATCACACCCATATAAACATACTCTGGTTAGCATCCCAAATAGGACTGACCCATCCCTATGGCTGTGATAGTAAGGAGTCAGATTTGCAGTGGCAGTTGCAAATGATGTAGAATTTTCTAAAGACCAAAGTGTCAATCTTGCTCCTACTAAAGCCAGTGAGACTTCACCAGAGAAGGATTTTTGGAAACCTCACCTGTATCTTGCTGTCAATGTGAAATCCACATTTTGGAGTCCATTTTTTCATGCCACAATAGACCTGTTGAGAGTGCAGGAAGAAAATAGTACCCACAAAAGAAGAAAGACTACAAAAATCAGTTTTTAAATAGTGGCAGGCTAAAATAACAGCTTGGAAAACCCACTGCAAAATGAGGAAATAAGTAAGGCAGATGTAACTTAAAATAAAAGTTGAATACTAAAAGAGAAATGGATTTACAGTGACCTTCACTGTATATTACTTTGAAGCATGGAACCACCAGGTTTCGGCCGCAGCTCAATCAGTTTGATTACAGTTAATCAAGGCAAAGAAGCACTTTCTCCCCTCTAATTGAACAGTTTCCTCCCATGGGCACAATGTAACTTGGTACATTTGTAGTCATATCAGTGGGATAATTTTTGCTTAATAAAAACTAATAAAAACTTTCTAGAAAATGCCATACAGTTCAGTATCTGATTCACCCTAATGCAGAGGTTACAAGTTGCTGAGGCCAGATGAAGCTGTCTTGACTCTCTAGGCAAGGATCACGGAAAGATACAAAAGGTAAATGCCACCAAGAAGTGTAAGTACCAGAAATGGATCAGTGCTTAGCACAAATTTCTGCATGAGTCCATTAATCACATCAAGGAACACTTCCATCCTTAATAGCATTATAATGAGGAAAATTATAGTGTTTAACTAACTTCAGCAATTGATAATGCTTGTGGAGAATTTTAATAGATCACTAATGCAATATGAATTGCAAGAAATAGACATGTAGAGGAATCAATTAAATTCTTGGTTATTTGATTTCTGGTTTTGATAGTGCCAAAGTGTTCATCTGCAATAGTAACTAAGCCAGACATAAATACGTTCTCCAAGACAATGAAGGAAGTATTTTGCTAATACCACTTAACTTGGTGCTGCAAGTTTTATTGAGTGATGGAAAAAAACTGAATTGACATTATCCATGTTTTGTCGCTTCAGTAACTTGAATTAAACCTGATGTTCCAAGCAGTGTTGTCCAGCTTTCCCACTCTAATAGGATGCTGTGATCTTTTCCAGTCAGCCTATGAGATGAAGTGATTATGGAAAGCAGAAGGTACCAGCAACCAGAGAGGGTCTTGTGGGCACAGTACTGCCTGTGAGCTCTGACACCTCCTTTTCATTCATAAAACTAGTTAAAATACTTGCCTATTTTCATTTAAAAGTGATTTTACTGAAAGTCCTGGAAAATAAATTGGATAGCTAATATAGAAAATATCTTGGTTTGATTTTTACTATTTGGTTTTTTTCTGTCAAGAATTAGTCATTAGCTGAATATATTATGCGAATACTATTCTAAGTCCATGTACAGAAGGGAGTGGTACAGCTTTCTCTGTCAGAGAGTGTGATTGCAGTTTAACAAAAACATCTACAACTGTATCAAAAGAAGCTTTTAATTCACCAAGTGTCAGGTGACAGGCTTTTATAGGCAGTAAATAATGTGACAGTTTTTCCATCCTGATATATATCAAAAGCAATTAATATTTAATGCAAATACACATGTTTATTCCTCATTAGAGCTGAATCTGTTTGTAAAATTAGGCCTATTATACTTATCCTCCTCTTATTCCCAGTCTTTACCTTCTGCTGCCATTAGCATGCAGCAAAAATTAAAGATGTCATCTTTTGCTTTGAATTAGTATGTAACCAAGTAATGATTTCAAATATAATGGTGTTGACCGTCAAATTCGACTGAGATTAGATAGGCTGTAGTATCTTTGCTCAATTCAGTCATGAGTTATTATTGAAAAACCTAAGGTTGACTTAAACAAAAAAACAGGAAGGAAGTGTCATCATTGCCCATTAACATCAAAGAAGCAATTGTTTCATAGCTATCTCGTGTTTTTCTTGGGTATTACCAATTTTCTTGATACGGAAAAACAAGATAGCCAATGGATGTAAAAACTGCCATTTTAGGAAAAAAGCTACTTGAACCTTTCTTAAACATGCCTCATTATAACTCAAATCATCTAATTAATTAATATTTCCTGATACAATGTTATATGTCCCCGATTAAATATCTATTACATTTCTACTTGTAATATTATTATGATCCTAGTTATCTTGCATGTATTTTACAAAATTGCTCAGTGTGACAAACCACTTAAATTATAATTTTCAAGCAATATCAAAACTCATGTATTTCTAGTCCAAGAAATGAGTGTTGTATCTCATTGATAAAACAAATATCTTTCTGTATTTTAAAGTAAAATAATTCTGGGTATTTTTTTAATTTTTCCTGCCCATTTTTTTCCCAACAGCTAGGTATGAGTATGTATTTAGATACTCTGTTATTTTATAGTATTTAGAATTGAGACAAAATGATTATGGCAAGACTACATAATATACTTGCCTGTGATAATAGAGGACTGAATTCGAGATCACTCCTGCTTGTATTTTGATGTTCTGTTTCTTGCTACAGCTGAGCTAACTTATGATTCCTACATATGAAGGCTGCATATGAAGCACTGGTTAGAACACATCTGTAGTGGGTTAGCTTTTGGATTTTTTTTTCCTTAACAATGGAGGTCAGGATCCACAGAAGTGTTCCATATCTTCCTTTAGCGTAACACAACACATATATAAGGTGTAGGTAAGAGAGTTCACCTCTCTTCTGGTGAGTCTTGGGAGCAGGAGCTCCCTTGCATTGATCCTGTCTGGAGCTGAGGCCTGCATTGGCTGCTGTTATCTGCCCACGCGTCGGGGGAGACTGCTGGGTTGGATTTGGCTGTTCTGCTTTCCTCAAGGGAAGAGGTGAGATTTTGCTAGTTCTTTACTTTGTTAGTTACTGGGTGTTACAATTGTGCATGCCTGTTTTGGTTTAGTTCCTTTTTGTCCATTTTCCCTATTTTCCCTTCCCCTCTTCCCTTTCTTGGGAGTTTTGCATTACATCCTTGCTGTGTGTAATAAAATATGTTTAGAAATACACATATATTTAGTGAGATTTCATTTTTTTCTAAGTTTTTATAGTTTTTTTCTTTGCCTGAGGGAAAGTGGGGAGGGGGCAAAGGGATTTTCGCTGAGCGTTAAAGAGTGTACTGGGAAGCCAGCTCAAACTAGCTCAACATCATGTCTTTCATCAGGGATACGTGGCTGGACTTGGCTAGCTTTCACTCTAACAGTAAGCATAATTTTAAAACACATTAAGGACTCAGAAGTAGCAGGTACTTCAAAGGCTCTGATAATCAGAATCCTTAAAGCCCTCAAACAGAGTGTACTATCAGTCATGTTATAAAGTTGCTTCCGCCTGAAGTCTGACCAATATCACCTTCAGCAGCATGGTCTTTTGCTGTCAGTGGAAAGATTTCCTTCAATTCACAAATGTTTATGAATTGTTGCTTTCAACATGAAAATAGTGTTTATACCTTTTCTGTCATTTTCAGCATTAGAGCTCCGAGGTGAGGTTAGCTACTGCCACATTACAGAGTTCTACAGCTGAGATTCATTTCATTGAAGGTGGCACAAGGCATGCAGGAAGGAGGGCAGAATGAGAAGATTTGTGCTCTGCCTCCCCATAATGTAGATAAATGTAGACTTGTGTCTTTAGTATTGTTGAGCCAGGACATTTCTGAACTGCCAAAATCACACAGAAATAAAATGGATTCACATCTGGCATAACACTATGTCATACAAACTAACATTTTCACAGCAGGCCATAAATTTTAAAGTCTACCTTTCTCAGTAAGCCTCACACAGGGGAGGCTTTTTTGAATAAGAAATCACTAGCAATATGGGATTATTCATGGGATTTGTCACACACTGTGTGTTCTATGGGAAGAAAAATACTATTGTTTTTGTTATTCAATGCAGTATTATTTTTAATAATGTGCATAATTTTAAACTCTGTGAGTAGGGTGCAGAAACATATAACCTCCATCAGTTTTCAAACCTCGTTTTATAGACTTCATATTTACTTGTTAAACATGACCTTTTCCTTAGCTTTAAAAAGAAGTGTGTTTACTGTTCAACTTGTTCTTAAAAAAACCCATGACATCCTGACAGTTTGTATAACTTAGCTCGTCTGACAGATTCTTCACAAAGAAGAATCTATGGCAAGTTTGTAAGATGAATAATTATTCAAGAATAAATATTTTCTTCAGTTTATTAAGCAATTTTAAAATGGAAACATGAAACCAAATCATATTTCTAAATGCTTTGATTGTAGAACCCCCTTGAAATGAATGGAAATGCCAAAATACTTTTTCATGAGCTAAGAAACATTTTACTCGAATAGGAGACAAACTCTGCATTAATAGAAGCTGTCATAATAAATGAGAATTATTACTGTGTGCAGTTGATCACAGGGCACACTTTTCCAGGAGATGGACTTTCTAAGAGGTTCCTATACACCAAATCCTGAAGCTTGAAATTCCCTGTGTAGGAGAATTCAGAAAAGATGAATTTTTATACTAAGGTAACAAACTGAGAAATGTGTGTGCATTTTATGTATGCTCCATGTAAGCTATGACTATTCATAAGTAAACATCAATATTAATCGTCAGGTTTAAGTCTTCCATATTTACATGCAATAATTTATTCTTGTCTATGAAGGGCTAAAATTAGCATTGCTTGTTTTCCCAAAAGATAGTCTCACCTGAAAAATTTAGCCCACAATGTGTAATTATTTTTTGTGCACCTTTTAATAGATAATTAAATATAGGTGAAGATTGTTTATTTTGTAAGGAATACAGAGTGACATACCTGGGCACATTGTGCTATGAGTCAGAGTGTCAGAGCAGGTTTTTCAGTGGTCTAGTGTTCAGCAGTTTGTAATCAAGCAGAGCTGAACTGCAGGCAGTTCCAATCCCTGTCTTTGATTTTGCCATATGTTTGTATTTCTCTCCAAGGGTACATCCATCAAAGGTGCTGACAAGCAGCACTAATCGATGTATATCAGAAAGGACTTGGTTACTCTTCCGGTATGAAACTTAGAGTAGCTGTGTTGTGGGAGGCACAGGAAATGCTTGTAATTAACATTTAGAGCTGAATGGGTACATCCAGGAAGGAAAAATATGATACATGCACTAGCTATATCTTAGGGCATTGAAGGCTTTTTGGTTTTATTTTTTGACTGTCTGCGCCAGTAAATGGGAGCAAATTCCAGGTGTCTCTTCATTACTGCTATTTCTAGACTGCAGAAAAATACATCAAGGCATTTTGATAGTAAATGATGTAGTGATAGGAAGCACTTGATCATTATTCCTCAACACAACAGGAAGCCAGTGAGGTGGCATTTGAATTTAATGACTTGTGCAGGCTCCTTGGTATTGTGAAATGCTAGCAATTTCAAGTTCCATTTTTTCTACATAGAATGTATAATAAAGAGAGATATAAATCTTATTAGAAAAGTATTTTGTACATCTTCTTCCTACAAATCTACAGTATTCTTTAAAGAGAATTATAATAAAACTTCTCTACTTGTGGCTCTGTTGGCTTCCATCCTTACAATTGAGAGCCACTAAGTGAACTAAAAATGGGTTTACATACTAGGAATTAATTATAGACCTGTCCGTTCAGTCTTTTAAAACAAAAATCTGAACTTTGAACACGCTCCTTGTTTTAAGATTGGTGTGTTTATTTGGTTTGCAGCACATAATGGAGGCTGTGACTGTTTATTCATGGTATCAATGTCTTAATTTTTGATTTATGCAGTTTAAATATTACTTTGTAAAATGTGAGTGAGTGAAACTGTGAAACTGTATTTTTAAAAGCAGAATTTTTAATAGTTTTTTTTATAGATGTAATAAATTCTCTGCTTCATTTTCATGACTATTGTGATAAGAAACATAATTTTATTTGTCTTGTCATGTTTGAGATCTGAATCTCTTTGATGTCCTACTTCAAGATAACAGAGCATTTAAGGTTATGAGTAATAAAAGTTGTGTGTTTGCTTGCATGATTTTACTTGATTTAGTATAATATATATGTATTTCTTTTTATATTTGCCATTAATTTTTATTTCAAAATCTCATGTTTATATCATAGCCCATACATACAAAGACTCCATAAAACTGGATGATGTGAGATTATTCTCCATGAAGTCTATTTCAATCCAATCCATTCTGTGATTCTGTAATACCATTTCACTGAATTGAGTCAGTTGATACAGACCTACTGACAAAGATAGAAATAGCAGTAAAACTAAAGGAAATGTAATTGGCATTCTCTTGTGAAAATTACTGTCATGATTAATTAGAGGAAAAATTAAGAGAGTATTAAAAGAAAAGACCTGGAAATAGAGCCTGGAAAACATGCAGATGTCAAGACAAATTGCTGTAACTCATTTGTTTTGACACTGGGATTGGAGGAACAATATGATTGCTGGTTCATTACAGTCAATAAAATGTTTTACACCTGTGATTTGTACCTGTATTATGATTTCTCTTATGTAACAATTGCACACAAAGAGTCTTTTTTTTATTTCACAGTGTAGACACAGTGACTACACGGTGATTATGCCAAAATATTAGTAATGTGTTTTAAAGAATTTATATTTTGCCAATTATTTTTTGTTTATGTTCAAACTTAGGTGTTCTAAAATAAAAATATATTTGGAATGTGAAAACTGAATATTTCAAGTGTCTAGGAGTTCTAGAAATATATTTGATAAAACAGCTGCCCTTAATCTGGCCTTCTTGTATTGATAAGTCAGGATTTTCTAGCAGAATATTTTTACTGAATTTTAAAAACCTTATAAAAAAACTTAATCAAAAAGTCTGGATCTGCTCTTTTAAGTAGATGACATATATGAGAGGCTTGGCATCTAAACTTTTTATTCTGGGTTTCCATGTTTTAGTGGAATTATGACAATTACTCCTCTAAAATACTCTCCCAGAAGAACACCCAATTCTGTAGTCACAGAGGCAAGGTAAATTTGCACCTACCTAGTTTAACATACCAGTCTGCCAGTTGGTTTTTTTGCCTATGTACACTGCAGCTACAGATGTATTTATGGTACTCAGATTCGGTGTGCAGTGTGAAACAGATTGTTGCGAGTAAAGAGTTCCTAAAATTTGATTTATGGACTGAATGTTGTCTGCAGGCTTAGAGCTTTACCATGGTTGAGATGAAAGGTGCAATTGCTTTTGCGACCTTGTTCAAGCACTCTGGCACAGAGTTGTGATTTGCTGTTCTGCTTTGGGTAATTACCCAATTTCTCTTGTACACAGATGATACTTTTATGTAACTTGTGATAATATCCAACAGGGCAACAGGCAAGCTGGAAGAGATGAATCCACCTGGTCTCGTTGCATAAATCTAACAAAAGAAATGGGGATAACCAGTAGATTTGGATCCTGAAACTGCTAGTTCTAGGATAGTGTTCTTCAATCCTCAGTCTATCTTTTACCTTGAATTGATAGGTTAAGTTATGGTACATCTGACAGAGAAATATGTATGCAATAAATGTTAAAAATTGTGCTTGAATGTGATGAGTATTGTCAAATATTGAGGTTTTTTTAATTCTAATATCTGTATGGAGAAATATGTACAATTTCCCTCTCACTGAATTTCTTGGCTATTTCTACTTTAAGTGGTGAACCTTTAGAGTGATGCAAACAGGTTTAGTAATACAGGTTCCACTTAACACTAATAGGCCTTTTACAGCTAATTTCCTGTGCATCAGCAGGAAAATATGCCACTTAATATAATCTAAACATGTATTTATAGCTTAATTATTCTTTACTATTAGACAAAATGCTACATTACATAGTTCCATAAATTATTTTATATGATATCCTGTAATAATATATAATATGCCCTTGTTGGAGAAAATATTTTTAAAATGTTTGAATTTGAATCTATACAAGTAATATAAATCTGACAATCTTTTGTATACATACTTTATAAAAAAAACAAAATGCAATGAAAACGTATCAGCCAAGCTGGGTAATTTTATTTTGGAAACTCAGATGACGAACAAAATAAGAAACACCTCTGAAACATACACTAAATTGGAACCTACTGGAATCATAGAGGACATAAACAGCTCTTATTTTCTTGGTGTAAGTAATAGAAGAGAACAAAATTTTTATGTGAAACAGCAGATCACCCCCTACTCAATTGTTGAAAACAGACCACCCCTACTTATAGTAATTTTCAAAGTGTCTGTCCTGAGTGATCATTGAACAGTTTTTGAATTCTGAAAAGTACAATGTTTGACAGTTGCAGTAAAAACCAGCAACTGTTCTTTTGTCTTCCCCTCTGTCTTCCCCAGACTATGCTCAATCAACCAATGTCATTTTCAGACAAAAATTAAAACTTCCATGAAGTGGCATTCAAAATGAAAAAAGTAAAACATTAACCTGCTAAGGCTGTGTAAGGCTTTGAAGTCCTGTAAATTACTTAACGGAAAAACAGTATGCAAGAATTCCCAGATATTTTTCAGTGGTCACATTCAATATAATACTGGCTTTCAGAATTTACTCATACTAGAGAAGAAACTGTGGTAACACTGAGCTTGAGCTGCCCTTGACATTTTGGAAGCTTATTATACCATACAGTACTCATGATCAGAAATAACAGTTTCTATGAGCTATTAGAGGTTACCAAAGATGAGAATTATTAAAATAGGCTGAAATTTTTTCAGCTTCAGAAAATCTGTAGATTTCTGCAAGACTCAGGAAAAGAAATGGCATGTGGTATGTCTCCTAGTGTTAGGAGTACCGAGTGAATTTGATATCTGTCTAGTACACACACTAGAAGAAGATGTACACAACACATTAAAACAATCAAGGAAATGACAGTGAAAACAACACATGGTATGACTGATGGTTCCGATACAATTCAGTGAATACAAGTCATGCAGTTGATTAAATTACTTTTACTGTGCTTAAGCCTATTGCACTATAGCTCCTTATTATGTTAGTGAAAGAGATGATTAATAAGATGAATGATTGTTCAAGGTATTTTTAATAAGTATAATACTGTGGCAATAATTTTTATGATCTCTAATGCTTAAAATAATTACACTGTAGTAAAGGAAAAAAATATAAACTATTTCTAATGTCAGGTGCCAAAGCTTGTGTAAAGTTCTCATAATTTCATTTGTTCCTGCTGAGAATCTGGCCTTTAAACATAATGACTTGATTTCAAATTTGATCAAATACCTTTTAAATTTGAGTTAAGTTACTTTTTCAGGCAAAGCAACTCAGACTTACCTGAGACCAGATTGTATGCATTTCAGTGTTCTGACGGGAGAATGTGAGTTACATTGTGTAAATACACACGATAACTAAAAAACAGCTCTGTGCTTCACAGGCTATGGGGGTGGGAGGGGGTGCTGTTAATTAGCCTGTCTCTGTTTTCTAGAGAGTTAATCTGCATAAGAGCTTTCTGTGTTGTAAATCAGAAAGGTTTATGGATGATCTTTGTGGTTTAGCACAAAAATGGCAGAATTTAACATAGGGAAGATCAATGTGGCACACACATCCTTGTTTCTGTGTTATTAGATGATCGGAATTAACAGCATTTACTGTGACCAATAGCTGTGGGCTAATGCTGAGAATTACACAATCAGTTTCATGGATTTTTTTTTTTTACTGAAACACACACACTGGCAAACCTGTTTGCTTGGGCACAGTTTTGCTCCGTGTACAGATTATCATAAAGGTTTAGACCAACTCAAAGACCTCCTTACCTCCTTTTTAGGCTGTCTCTGTGGTGAACTTCTACAAACCAATTAGGTGGGGTAATTTTCTTCTCAATCACAGATACTTTTGAATGCATTTTTTAGACTTCATTTTTAATGTATTTGTTAAAAAATTCTCAGAGAAAACTTTAATGAATATTCCGTGTGCCTCAGGAATAGAATGTCTATCTCCTGCCCCTTATAAATCAGTTCCACCTGGAACAATGAGATTCAGTATTAGAATGACCTATACCTAAATGTTGTTTCAGTATGAACCTGGCTCCTTGGTCAATGAAAACCACAGGGTTTTGATAATTCTGATGCAATAATCTTTATTTATCACCACTTTTAAGCTCTAACAGAAAATGCCACTGAAACCAGGCACTATTTGCCTTGGTTTAACTGTCCTGTTTCAACCGAGAACACTCATTTCAGTTTTCTGCATCATTTAGTTTGACAGTGAAATATTTACACATATAATCACATCTTAGAAACTAGTTTTGCAAGGCAAAAATATAACCATAAGAGCCCTCAAAAACTGAGTTTTGGTGTTCATAAGAAAACAATATATAGAGTATTACAGGATGTATATGAATCGTTGCTCTCAGAAGTGAATCACGTGGAAATTATCCTTAAATTCAGATACAAATCCAATGATGGTGTCTCTGAAATACTCCCTGTTACTGCTCCTTAAGACTTGTGAGCATTTAGAGTGCTAGAGAGATAAGTTTAAAACAACTTCTGAGTCTAATATCTGGATAATTTCTAAGATACTTATCCCAATTAAGAAAGACATTTTGAATTACCACACCTTCTTTCTCTTTTGGTCTAAATCTAATTGTATCTGAGGGAGACTGCAATTTATGCAGCTGGATATATCTATCTCAAGCTTAATGAAATACTGCTGATGATATAATGAGGAAATAACGTCATAAAAACTGACCTGAAGAATTTCTGGCGATTTCCACGAGGATATAGGCAGAGAAGATAAGAATTCCTCCACAGTTAGCTCACAAACCAAAGGCAATTTTAAGATATTGTTTTGGTGCGTAGAATTTATCTCACATTAACTTTCTTTTAAGAGAGTGGAAAGTCTATTATAAATATGAATAATTGGAGTGCTATCTGCTTGAGAGACATAAGCTTACAGTGTAGCACAGAGAATTGTTATAGGCTAAAAGTTTACGAAAACTGTATGACAAAAAAAGTGGTTGAGACTGGTTTTCTGACAGAACATTGACTCTCAGTAATTTATCTTAATATTCTATTTATATAGGAGCTGTAAGCTTAAGCATACAAGATTAATGAAGGCTCATTTAACTGCCTTCTTTACTACCCATACTTTGCACAGCATTATAAAGGTGATAGAAATCAAGAATCCTTGACACTGTCCAAACTCAGAGGTGAGTTTCTCAGAAATGATAATTACCTGTAACTTCAGCCATGATGTCTTTGGCAATGAGTCACAGTTAAGCTATTCATCTTTTCCACACATATTCCTTAGAAAATGAGACCACACCAATAAATAGCATTTCATTACTCAGAGAATTGTTTCCTCTTTTATAATTTTAGCTCTGACACTTCATCAGTAGAAATAATGAAACTACGGATGGAAATAGTTCACAGTGACACTCTCTTATGTACTAAATATGACACTTTTTAAGTCAACGTTCTTCATTTTTTCATCATATTTTCACAAACTGTACTGAAGTGGTATATTGCACTTGCAGCTCAAGCTTATATATTCAGATCTATCCACTGGTTGTATTTTCTTCTGAAACTTTACAAGGGTCTTATATTATTAGAAGATCATACTTCTTAAACAGATGCTAACTATTTTGAACCAACATAATACCGTTGTTTTTTAAACTCTGGTACTTAAGCAACCACTAAGTGGATAAGCAGTTACCACATCTGCTATGTCTGAATCAAAGCAAAAGTGAATACCTAAATTGCTCACATTTCTTTCATTGGCCTTGGTGACTTAATGGAAGAACGTGCTGATTGTTAGGTACCAGAATATTGACATCTGGACGGTACCTCATTTATGGATGCACTTGGTTTGTCTCGGATGGAGTTAATTTTTCTCATAGCAGCCCAATGACGTTGTGGATTGGGTTTGTGACAGTGTTGATAGTGTGACTATGTTTTAGCTGTTGCTGAACAGTGTCTGCACGGTGTTGAAGTTTTCTTGTTTTTTTTTTTCCCACTGAAGGAGTAGTCCATACTATGTGGTGATGTGCTCAGCAATAAAAATCTGGAGGAAAGAAGGAAGGGCGGATGTTCAGGATTATGGGGTTTGTACAATGTGTTCTGAACCCATGCTTTCCAGGAGGCAGCTGTCCACCTGCTTGCTGTTTGGAAATAATGAATGAGTTCTATTATTTGCTTTGCTTGTACTCACAGCTTTGCTTCAGCTATTAACATGTCTTTATCCTGATCCACAGTTTTGCGATTCTTCGATTTTCTAACACATTGCCTTATGGGAGGAGGAAGTGAGAAATTGGGTGGCAACACAGCTGCTGGCTGGGGTCAACTCAACACAATGGACAGCAGTATTTGTTGTTGCCTTTTGCTTTCTAAATACGTTAAGGTAATAAACAGCCTAAGTCTTGTATAGACTGGGCTATTTTGGGATATGATCTTGAAAATTTGTATCTTGCCTTAGAGATACATTTCTTCTTCTGACTAAATGGCTGAATTGGATAGATTTGCTGCCCCAGAACAGCACTGCCATTTAGTTTTTCTCCCTTTACCTGTTATTTACCTGTTATTTCTCTATTGTTAATCCCTTCTTCCAGCGTTTCTCTGGATTAGGAATCAACTATTGCTCTCTTCTTTATCATTTTGCTTGCTGTCACAGTCTAAACAGATGTGGATCAAATATCCCTTTATGTTTCACTTTATTTTGTGTAATTTTATATTAAGCAAAAAGAGATAGTTCATCAGTGCAGGAAACCAGAGAAATTATAAGAAATTTTAATGCTTGAAAATGGTGCATGAAAAATGCTTCTCTCTACAATTGTTCAATGTGATTGTACATTTAGGCAGACATCTCTAATCTTCTCTTTATCCATCTGTTACACATATGTGGAAAGTTTATTTCTTAATCCTGTAAGGGCTACAATGACTGCACAGAACGCATCAGAATACTTACACTTCTGCATCAAGATTTTGAGTTTTCTCTCAGTGTAAGGTAGAGCTATACATGAGCAGAAGACAGAAAACATGTAACTCAGTTGCATTAAGCCAAGCAAAACTTCATTCACATATGTTATTAATTATTGATGTACTAGATTTTCAGAAATACAGACTGTAAAATATAAACTGATCAATAAACTGATAAAACCTGCTACGTTATCAATAAAGCAATAAATATTGTTACTTAGGAATTCATTTATATTGATTATATGCAATCAAGTGTATGCAATAAGGGCATTTACATTTACTTGATTCCAGTAAGTGCTGTTCCACAACGATCATAAAATAAGATATTGTTACTGTAAAAATCAAGTTTTTCTTCTTTTGCAGAAAATCGAACTGTCATCTTCAAAGCAGTGTAATAACCAGAGTCCTCCAGGGCTCACCTTAGGTGGTAGCACAATGTTTTTAGTAAAAAAACCTGGAAGCACTGAAAAAGGAAACAATAAAAATGTTTCAGATGTCACCCCGTTTTGTAAATTACTTTAAATAATTTAAACTTTAAATATTTTAAAATTTAAGTAAACTTGGTAGAGGAAAGTAAAATTCATGCAGATCAGATACACATTGGAAGGGAAATCCTTTAGCTGTAACTAACCAGGAAAGGACACGCTCATCAGTATGAGTCGTTCCGTAAAAACATTTCCTTTAAGTCTGACAAATGTATTTTTCCTCTACCTCTTTGTTTTTTCTCTTGACTTCATGAGAAGAGTAGAGTGAAATACAGGAAAGCATTTAATTTCAACAGTAACAGTTATTCCTTTTCACCATCTACAATGTACTAGACACCTGCCAAAATTCGATAAAAGATATGGACTACTAGACATTCAGAATATAAGAAAAAAGAGGCATATGATACAGGAATGGATAGTGGTAAAAAGAGATCAATATACAGTGAGAAGATTTGTCTTCATAAAATATGGATGTTCAAGTCACTATAGATAGGACAGGCATAAAAAAAATAATTGCGTTGCATTTACTTTCTTTATTTCAAAGGTCAGTATCCCTATAGTGGCTACAATGGTACTTCAGGATGTTCTTTGCAAAAGACATTTTTCTATTATCTTTATTTCTCCTTGTTACCTTATTCTTTCCTTACTAGCTTGCCGGCTTCCCTGGCATGTAGCTCAGTCATTACGTATTTGCTATGAAAAGAGCTACTATTTCTATTTAGACTGTATACACTGTTTAACAGGATAAATTAAAAAAAAAATAAATAACAATATTGATGGATAAATAATAATTACATGATCTTTATTAGGTTAAAATCTCTTAACACCAGGAGGAAATGGTTTGTTTCTAGGTAGTCTCCTGTCCTAATATGTAACAACTTCAGGTTGGTTACTTTAGTGCCATGCTTTTTGCCTCTCCCTGGTGATCTCCAATGGCATAGATTATTATGACTCTTGTTTCACAACCATGTTTCTTTTTTTTTTCCGTTATTGCAAAGCAGGCAACAATGATAATAAATGGGACCACACAACTGCTCCAAAGAGTTATTTAAGACACAATGATCATACAGGTCAGAATTTGGCATGTTTCTAAGGACACTGAATTAGCCAATTGACTGAGTTGCTGTTCCTGTACAGACTTCTTTGTCCCTAATGTTTTTCCATCTCTTTCCAAGACTTTTCCATTTGCTCTCATTGCAGCAAATTTTGGTCTTCTGCCCTTGATGTTCTGGGCCTAAATCCTTTTGGAGGCAGGAGCCAGACTTCTTTCTCTGAGGGCGACACAAGTAGCAACAGTTTAGTATTTTGTCTTACAGCTGACCTGAGAGGGCAATAGGTAACTGCAAATTCAAATATGAGTATTAGATTACATATATCTGAATGAATTTATAGAATTTAATTTCAAAAAGGCAAATACATGTCCATGAATATTTGTATGTGCACTCACAGAAATTCTGGTGTAGAGATCCATACACACACAAAGACACTCTTTGCATTTAATATAAGTGATGAGTATAGGACTAATTAAAAAAATACCGTTCAACCTATAAAATCAATATCCTTTATTAATGTAATGGTACGGAAGAAATATTCCAATTCTATGGATTAATTTATTACCGTATTTTATTTGATAGAACATGGGTGAGAATCGTGTTCTATGCAGATTAGGTAATTTTTTTTTACTGATTCTCCCTCATGCACTCTGAATTTGCCTCTAAGACAGCTTTCTCCATAGATGTTTCAGTATACCTCGCTCTGAAAGGAGCGACTAACTTTCCCACGTATTTGCTGAATGTGGGTGTGCAAAATGTCTGTGAAACAGACAGCAGAATAATGGTTGCGAGCAGTGTGCAGTAAAGAGAAACCTCCTTCCTACAAAATGTTAAATACTTGTTTGGTGGCATATTGCATATTCTAACTACAACTGAGTAATTCCTGTCTGGACTTTGTACCCTGTAATAGTCCTTTTCTCCAAAGAAAGAAGAAAATTCTGTTTTGGAATGAGTTTATGGTTACAGCTATTGCTGCTGTCTTTGCTGGTTCATTTCATATATTAATCACCATCTGTGAAAAAAATGTTGTTTCCTAAATGCCTTCTCAGCTTCAGTTCATGCCTTCCTGCTTTGGATCCTGTATTATCTCACTGAATAACTCATTGGTACTGACCTTTCTCAGGACTCCTTTTTCAGTACTTTCCAGAGCCACATGAAATGAGGTCTTTTTCTGTTAATCTTGAATTCATTTGGCAGAAATTATCTTGATCTTCATATTATTAACAACTCAATTCTTTCTCATTTTTACAATTTGTTCCAAATTGCAAAACATACTTCATGAAAGTCTAAGACTGTGTGCTAGACCTGTTAAAAAAAAGTTAAGAACAGCTGCTTCAGTGTATTTTGCTTAATATCCTTTAACTATGGGTTAATGTTCTTGACTGAATTTGATGGACCTCAATGTTTACTTATTAATTCTTGCTCTTCAAGCTGTTCAGTCTTTACTTTTTTATTCTGCTGTTCATTATTTTTCCTGCTCTTATATTTTTATTCACTTTTTCATTCTCCATTTCCTGTCATATAGTTCTACTTTTTAATGTATTTAATACCTCTTTTTTTTCTCTCCATTTCAATTTCCCTATTGCCAATCAGTTTAAACACATCTTACATTAATTTTCTATCAGTATTGCATTACGTACCAGGAGTACATCTTCACTTTCTCCATATATTCTGTGAAATTCTTTCACATTTTTGTGGAAGAGGGATGGGCAGTTCTCCAGCCAGAGGACAGATACGTCAGTGTTAGTGAATATTATTGCTACGAATTCAGAATCAGGAATATATTGATAATGGTCAGGAAAAGACCATCTTCGACAATCACAAACTGTAGGTGTTTAAGAATATTGATGACATCGGTATACAGTGCTATACCAGCACCTACAGAAAAGACTGAAAGATACAAAGAGAAAGCAAGAAAGGTAGTAGTTCTTTGTTTTCCAGAAATCCTTCAAAAGTAGGCATTATTACACGAACATCACAGTGGGTTTTTTTAGGTACTATACCTTAACTACAAAAGGAAAAAAAACCACCAGACACAACCCGCACCTCCCCAACTCCACAAAAATATAGTGTTCCATTTCTGTCTGAGCTGCAGATTTGTGGATCATTTTATCACTTCATGTTAGTAATTGCAGAGCTCTTTTGTGGTAACTCATCTTTAAATATTCTTGTAGATAGAATCCAAAGCAAATAAGGATATAAGCCAATTTCTCATTTCATCAGCTAAGTAAACGCGTACTTGAAAAATTTACAGTATACAAAATTCACCCTTGTTTATGTTACTCAGTTACTTCTCAGTCACTACTGAAAAATGTCGTCATTTGAGTTTTTCTATACCAGAACCTGGTCTTAATTTTGCAAGGAGCCAAAGGCGTTTTTCTAAATCATTCTTGAATTCTGATTTTCAGTTGCAACTAGGTAATTTGTTCGTTTTCACAGTAAATGACTTTTTTTGTTAAGAAAAGAACACTTTGTTTATAACTTTTAAAATGTAAGACACCTATATATATGTGGCAAGTGGCACCAAAAGTCCTTGAGGGACATATTAAAATGGACTTTTTGTACTAGAGTGGTTTTATTCTTGTTTAGCTTTATATAATCTGCAGCTACGAAGTGTTCCTTCGCAACAAACTTCAAGTGTTCCTAAAGGTCAGGACAATCTTGCTTTTCAATGGAAGAAAAGAGAATGACATTTCATTGGTTGTACCTTCAATTTTTTTTATTGAGTTTTAGTTTTTATGAAATGTGTTGATGTAATATTTGTGTACCGAAAACTTATAGTTTAAAATCCCCACTACGGTTTCCTGCCCTTGACTTGTTTTTAACAGTGGTGTATAATATTCCTTATAATCTCTATGTTCCACATAAAATGACAGCTATTCTATGCTATGTCTGATTGAAGGTATGGAAGCGGGAAAGATTTAATTTTTTCTGCTTGTTTTTCCTATGATGACAAACAATTTCTGATGAATAGAGGAAAGAATCGACACTGGCCTGTAGTCCAAATCTTCAACTCATGCAGTATTACAAGCAATGTAGTACAAAATAATGAAGTTTGTCATCTATATATAGTTGTTTATTTTATTGAAATTTATAAATTGCCATCTGAAATGAAATTTAAAAAAAATTTAGATCATGAATATGAGCAGCCCAGATTCCGGAAGTATGTTTTTTATCTGTGCCTTACAGGTGAAAACTGAGAGAAGAAGATGCAATAATTGCAATATTTGCATGTTTTTACAAAGGAAATTGAGATTAGACATAAGAAAAATATGCTTCATAGTGAGAGTGCTTAAGCACCAGGACGACTTGCCCAGAGGCTGCTGAATCTCCATCACTAGAGGTTTTCTAAACTTGAACAGCTGAAGTCCTGCACAACCTTTGAAGTTGTTTTTACAAAGCAGAAGCTTAGTCAATTTCTTTTTTTTTTTTGACCCCTATTTTACCAAAGTTATCATCAGTTGAACAGCTGCAACAGAAAGGTTATTGGAGACATCCCTTAGTGTTTTCTGCATTTAATTCCTGATTAGTTGAAACTGCTGTTGAAACAGCCTGTTTTTTTCTGCAGATTCCTTCTTGAGATACTCAATTTTCTTGCATTACTGATCAATTAAGAGCACCTAAGTCGATGCAACAAACACCATGCTGGGTTCAAACCCAGCTGATATCAAGTAGCCCCGGTAGCCCTTCCTTGGGAGCATCTAGTGATCCATGTTTGCTACATCAGATTATTTTTTTCTTGGAGGATATATTTATTACAATACATGTCCATTCCCCTTTTTATCTGTTTATTATCATTTGCAGATTTGCCTAAGAGGGTGTAAAAACGCCATTAAGACACTCTATTATTTTTCCATCTGTGGTTGTGATCAGTTTGTTCCACCATTTCTTGGAAAGGATGAGAACTGTTGTCTAGTTGTACAGTCAGAAATAATTATTTCATTCTGTATGTTGTGACTGGCTGTGATATTGAGGGTAACATCATGCTTTTTATAAATTTTTCTAGCATTGAGGTTGCTTAAGAATGAGGTTGTTTTTTGTTAACATGTAGGATTACCACAGTTACTTTTCACCCTGAGAGTAACTAGGTCCAAAGAAGGCAGAGGTGAATGCATCTCTCTAGATGGTGGAAACAGGCAGAGTAACTGTCTTTGCCTGTACTCCTAGTTATTTGGACCCAGACCTGCTCTACTCTGGAGGTAAGTGTCCTGCTTTCATACACCCCACTTATTGACATGGCTTATTAACAGGCCACCCAGATGCTTTCTCACAGCTTCAGAGTCAGAGCTGATTTGCAAATAACCAGTGCCACTGGTACAAAGCACCTCTATGTGTCTGTCTGTAAGCAGCCCCGTCACCACTCTCCCTCAGTGTGCAGGTACGTGGAGTGCTAAAATACAGGCAACACGCTGCCCTCCAAGAAGAGATAAGAATGTCTTTCTTCCCAGAGATGAGAGACATAAAGATCTCAGTAACCAGCTCTTTCTTAAACTTTTATCTAAAGCAAATTATTCCTTACCGATTGATTAAGCTGGACACAGTCTAAATAATCACAGTCATCACAGACATCTATCTGTATATTATATCAGGGCCATCTGTATTTTTTTTGCATCATATTTTTTGATAATTTCATTTCAGGGAGCTTGAGAAAACAAATTTGTCGTGAATGTAACTAAATTGGGTCTTCAGCTTTGCTTTGTGAAGGTTCTGCACAATACAGAAGTGATTAACGTTTTTCTGTATGTGAGGTGGCCTGGAAATGGCAGAGTACATTTGTTGCACTTCACTTGCCCTAAGAAGCCCAGTCCATCTGAACTGGTTCTGTGCTGACCAGCTCTGAGTCTTCCTATCCAGGGCATGATTAATCCACCTGGATTTGATTATAAATGATTAATCTTCTTAGATGAACCACAGATAACGTGGACTGACTAAACCCCTACTGCATAAGAAATATCATTATTCATTGACTCTAATAGCAGTTTGTGTGATCTAAAATAGAATAGCCTGATTTTCCAGAGAAATAAACAACCAAAAAAAAATAAAGTGGAATTGGGTTTTTATCTCAACCAAGGATTACATTTGGAAGGATTTTAAAAAGTGGATTTTAAAAGATTAATTTAAAATAATCTCTACAGTTTGATGTGATTTAAAATTATATTAATTTATTCTAAAATCTATTTAAAGTCCTTTTAAAATGTAATTTTCTTTCCTTCCTTGTTGCATAAAAGCTTACCTTTCAATTTGTATCATGCCATTGGCTTAATGTTAGTTGACAGGTATTTAGTTTTCACTTTAGATAAGATTGATTCTGAATGCTGTAAGTGCAATTAACTACAGTCCTATACTTAAATATTCCTGAATTATAATAAAAACCCCAAACCACCAGATTCTTACCTGAACCTTGGTGTGTTTTCTTTGATAGAATTATATATCCATACTGTTATCATATCACTTCTTACATACACAGAAACCAAATCAGCAAGTGATCCTTCATAATAAGTAAAACACCGGGGGAAAGGCCATTTCTGTTTTAGTATTCCTGCTGTTACTTTAGGAAATCTAGGGAAAATATTTTGAACAAAAGTGTTCTTACGCTGTTATTTGCTGAATACCCTTCTTGTGAGATTAGAAATATTCACAAAATGCACTTAAAGATGGTAAAAATCTGAATAAAAAGTAGGAGAGAACACACTGTGGGTCCCTAAAGTCAAATTTCTTGAAGTGCTTTTTTCCGAATGTGTTAAATGAGTACTCCTCGCATTCGTGAAGATGTTCTTTCTGATTCTTACTAGGTCTATGCATTTCATTTTTTTTCTTCTAATTTCATAATGAAATGAGAGATATGGATCATTGAAAAGATATAAAGCTTATAAATAGGTGGAATTTGGATCTGGGATGGATAATGGTGTGGGAAGAATTGACTGTTGTGTGGATAGCACAAAGGTATTTACATTACATTAATTTTGTGTCCTCTCCATGGTAAGGAGTTTGCCCCAGTTCCAAGCTGTTTGTTTAGCTTTTTTCTTTTTCTTTTTTTTTATGTTTGATATTAGGAAGAATGAAAATCCCTTTCTGGGTAGAATCTGAAATACAATTGGGAAGCAAGCTATTAGACAGGGAATTAAGCATAATTTTTTTGAATGAAATCATCCATAGTGAGAAGAATCAGAAAATAGCTTTCTTTGTACATATTTTTGTTTAATAAATAAAGGAATATGGGGATAAATCTTTATGAAAATACACTTGAATGATCCAGAGTATCAGATCTGGCAGAATAATGAGATACATACATTCCAGCTGAGAAGAATAAAAATACGACACAAAAGTAAGGTCTTAATCAGTCCAGACAAGGTAATGGGAGCCCCAGCTTGCCAGTGGTATTTTTTTGTTTTTTTACTGAAGAACAAGAGAATTGTTCTGTCTCTATGTTTACAATAACTTAAAGGCCAACAGGATTGCTAGCTAGTTTAGATTCCACTCCTATAGGCAGAAAACAGTCTATTTCAGTTTCAAGGTATTTCAAATATATTCTCTAGTCTCATATAAGAGTTATACAAATATATGATTTTTCTAATGCCACTTTTATAAGAAGACATCTTGATACCATTAATATGATTTTCTGCTTACAGCATTTATAATCTAACACCAACCCACTGGTTTTAGTGAGCTATTTAAATACTTATGTAAACATCTTAATAAAACTTTTTGCCTGTTATAAAACCAGAAACCCAGAAACCATTTACCGTAAAGCAACCCCTCATTTTCTGTGCATCACATGACCACTTCCTTATGTTCCAGCCATGGAAGGAGGATCATGGAAGGAGCAAGCTACAGGTAGTCACACTCAAAACCCCTCCATGCCTTATCAATTGTGTGAGACAGTGGGAAACATCTGTCTGGACACAGGATCACAGCTCTTGTGCTGCGTGAAAGTGCCATCTCACAGCTGGGCTGAGTCGTGTGGATCATGTGGGAAGAAACTAGGTTCAGGGCTGCTGAGGCTGACAGTTCTGGCATCCCTTGATGATTCTGTGTTCACCTCTTTTGCCTACTCTCCATCCAAACAGTGATTTCAGGCATCACACAATTTGGTCGATGGACTTCCATGAGGCACCATTATATCAAGGGGAATTGTGAGATCTGCTCTAGACAGTGACTCATCACAAAGTCATATAAGCAGCTTTCTTTCTGAAATGATTTCAATTTTGTTTGAAAGGGGATGATTTGATGCTTCTCTGTTGTGCTAGGCTATAAGGCATCCTTCTGTGCTCTATGTACAACAGAAGTCTGCTATAGGCATTGGGGTTTTAGTCAGTTATGACAGAATTGCAGTTGCGGACTAAAGCTTCATCTTGCTGTTGCCATTTGTTTGGACTTATGTTCACTGGAAGGGAGAAGAGTGTTTAGCAAATAAGTACATTTTTGTGTGTTCCTCCCTTCAGAAATAACATTTAACTCAAACACATGTACCATATAATGTAAACATGGTCCTGAAGCCTTCTCTGTGTAAAAAGCTCTGTGACAGACTTTGAGGCCCGTGGTACAGGGTATTTAGAGATTTTCAGAATAAGTGCCCCTGTTTGAACTTTAAAAGTCCTCTGGGAACAAGGTAATCTGAAGCTCAGAGCTAGAACTTTATTTGTGATGTTATTTCCATTTAAATTAAAACAATTGGAGCAAATTAAAATGGAAGTCACTAAAAAATAGTAGCTACACAAAGGACAAGTATGCTGTAAATAATATATTGCTTATGAGAGATTGATTTTTTTTCCATCTAATCTTCCTAAAACTTTGGATGATTCGGTACAATTTATCTGAAAGATTAGTGTTTTCTTGAACCCTACATTACTGCACATTTCAGTGTGAGTCAGCAGAGGTTTTTAGGAATTTGTAGGAATGTCCATGGTACAGGATGGTAATATTGGTACAATATATTCCATACCTACACAATATGTTTGGGGTTATGTTCGGAGACTTTTCACAACTCAGTTTCAGCTTTTTCTCAGTTCCTCTATTATAAGCAATTTAGTTATGCATTTTCTTAGGAAAACATTATTTAAATTGTCAAACTTATATATTTTAATTTAAATATTACTATGAGGGCTTAATGGTAGAAGAAAATGCCGAGTTTTATAAATCAGTACAAGTTGTTTATGACACTGCACACTGAGTTTCTAGCGTTTTCTGTTTAAATCAAATACACACAAGAAAGCTTGCATGAGAAAATTAAATACCCTTACAACAGCATTTAATTCTTTCCTGATTTAAGAAAGAGTAAATGGTAAATATAAGACACACATTAAACCATAATGGGACTAGTTGCTTGAGAAATTTTGCCAGAGAAGTTAACTTCAAGTTTACTTGGTGGATATATATAAATCATATTTTAAAATGAATTTAATATCAGCATAATTTCCCTTGAAACTACTTTTCACCTACTGACTGGGATTTTGAATACATAAAATAAACTGTGAGAAATAATTGAGTTCTGCCTCTACAATGTCATTTATAACACAAAAAGTGGCCTTAGCAAACCAGATTTCCTTTTCAGTTTAAGAAAATCTGCAGACATTCCATTAAATGCAAGCATGAAAAATCAATCTTTTGGTTTTCTTTCAAGCAGAGATAACTTTGGCTTAACATATGCTAGACCCTGGTGAGGTTTTTGTAGAGATTATCAAATGGTGAGTCCATTTGTGAATGTTACAGTGCTGAATGAATAACCATATGCAAAAGTTTATGCAGTCTCTAATGGAAGAGTTGCAAGATACAAACAAGAAAATAATATTTGATACTGATAACTTTGTGTAGCCCTCTAGTGAGGGAAAAATCTAAAGCAGCTCTGAGGTACTAGGTTTGAAACACACAGAGCTGAAAATACAAGAATGACATAGAATAATTATGGAAAAGAATGGTGTTTTGGGTTATGAGAACTTTTAGGATGGACAGAGGACAAGGACAATATAAAATACCTTATTGTAGAAAGAAGATGAAATAAATGTTTATAGTTAATCCACATTTTACATTCTTTAATCTACTGTATTTATTTTTCAGAAAGATTCAGAAAAATTAAATAATGCATGGGAAAACTATAATTTTTGAAAGGAGTCTATGGATAATCAAGTGAACTTATATGCATTTTTTTGATTAAACAGTTTTTCTGATCAAATGTGTGACAACGGCGCAGCTGAATATCTTTGGAAAAGTTCAAGTTACTGCAAAAGTAGGTTTGGTTAAAAAGTTGTTGCTAAAATTGAAACCCTTCAACTCACTTTTCTTTAGTACTCTAAACATTTACATCTCGTGAAGTGTTTTTATTGATAATTACATAAGTCTAAAGCTGTAAATCACGCATAACACTGAAATACATAGAAATTTTGCTTGTATTAGACTATGAGACTACAAGAGCTGTCCCATAATACCTGTGGACTTATATAAAACCAAAATAGTATGTAGTTGTCTTGATGAAGACCGTTCATTTTCATCTGTGATTAAGGAATCTCATTTATTGCAAGCATAAATATATATATATATATAAAGTAATAGAATGATATGGATCCCATAAAAGAGCAATTTTTTCCTAATATCAAAAATTGAAGGTCCGTAGCCCATTTTACAGTTTTTTTAATAATATCCAGATTGCAAAACAGACAGTTGACGTCTCTTTCTTATTAAAATCAGTTCGATAAGTTCAAGCTGCAGCAAATCATAAACCAATCTTCATTTGTTTTAAATTATTCAAAAGAAAATGAGACCCACTGGAGTGCCTCTGTCTTCTGAGTAAAGGAAAAATGAAAAAGCACTGTTTAGTTCAAAATGGTATTGAAACTGATTTACAGTATCAAATAAAGTGTACTTCTCATTTATTGTTGTTTAGATATTAACACGTACCATCAACACAGCCTGGTTTATATTTGCATGGTATCTCCAACAAAACAGGCATTTCAGTAACACTGTCAGGAAAACAAACCTGTTACCATATACATGCAACACTGAATGCTTTATTTTAATGAATTTATTGTGCTGTACTTATCCCAGGCTGTGAGACAGGTGACAGTGATCTATAACTCGCAGAGCAGTAGCCCTGATAGGATGACGAAGGACTGTTTCTCCTCATTATGCCGTTAGAGCTTCTTTTAATCTCTCCTCTTATTTCCTATTCATTGTTTGCCCTTGTCATCATCAGTCACCAGGCAGTACAGTTTACAAAAACTGTTTTGGCTGGCAGAAAATAAATTGTTCAGCCAATGGTGTGAAATCTATCAAATTCCTACTAAGCTGAATCTTGAAATCCCTATTCAAACTCTTGTCTGAGAGTGATCCATAGTTGAGATAACATTTTCCTTCTAAGAGATAGATTCTTTCCCTTCCCAATTGTTACTCAGAGCAAAATGCATTTCCTTTAATCTTTCTACAGGCAAAAGCCAGACAACTTCCAAGAGCTATAGAAACTAAATTATTTATCTCTGGGCCATTTCTGTTTTTGTCAAAAACCTCACAGAAGCAGCTTTATGGATGGGTAATAGAGGAATATCTGTCATTCTGGGTAACCAAATATGAATAACACTCAACATAGGAAAAAAGTAGTTGAATTTATTGTTGAAAAGAAAATCTATAAACCAGAAAGCTTTCAAGGACAGGTCTAAAACCAGAAACAAACAATGTGTTGTGTTTATTTGCTTGGCTGTATGCACATAAACCTATGTTTGTTTGAATAGCTTGATATAATCCACAGACAAAGCAATTGGCTGCAAATGACTGAAAATGCTGCATGGGGAATTAGATATTTAGTAAAAAAAAATCTAGATTACAAAACTGACAAACGAAAAAGTACACCCTCTGGTATGGCTTTACTTAAATAATCCAACTATCTGACAGAGTTGGAGTGACCATAATGTGACTAGACATAGACTAGAATGGAGGAGTAAACAAGATTTGCAGAGTGTGAAGACTGAAAGGGGAGTCATTCAGTGCCATATATACCTGCATTTTTTATCTGTTGGGATAAAGTCTTGAAAAATACTCAGTAACCATCATTATTAAGGACTATGGGATCAGAGACTGAGAGTAACAGAAGTATAACTTTGTCTGTCCAACAAACCTGTAGCTTAATATATGCTTGAATGATTGAAGTATAATGAATAGTTTGGCCTCTTTTCTATGGTAACTCTCATCACGTGATGAACCTGAACTTACTGCTAGGTCTCAGTTTGGAGGTAAGTATGAAGACATTTTTTCAGTGTTCTGACCTGTTCTACTCTCCTGTTAACTGGATTTACTGTTTATAGTCCTCAAGGAGGCGATAGCAATGATTTAAAATCTCCACAATGAAGCTAAGGAATAGAATGAGTATTTTTCAAGAGTTTCCCTCTGCACAGATTTCTCATAGCTGTCAATAATTATTTGCCATTAATAACAAGAAATAAAATTGTGTATAAAGTAGCCAGGAGTAATAGTTTCAACTACCAGTATTTCTTAAGTTTGTAGTAAACACTGTAGAATTTACTTTATTTGTCTTAGATTTTGGAGAGATATTTTTCACAAACAGATCTAACTCTGAGGAAAAGAACTGACACAGGGCTTCACCTCTTTTCTTTTTGGGAATAGGTAAATATGGCAATTCTACAGAAGACACAAATGAGTGCAGACATCAGATAGATATCATTGAAAAATCTTTTGGCTGTTTTTCACAGGAAACCTTGTTGTGGTCAGAATTTATTGTGAATTTTTGAGAACGGATATTGTGTTCTTGAGATCTTTTGAATTAGAGGGAGAGCCAGAGGCAATGTTTTCTTTCCCTTTGCAGGGGGATTCTTTGTAGAATTTCTTTGATTATTTTTTCCCCACTAAATTCCTTCATCAAAGGAATAACTTTCTGTGCTCAGTGATGTCCTAAATGTAATGCATATTTCATTGGAACACATACTGGAATCTTTACACAACCATGACTTAATACATAGTTAGTTCTTGAAGAGGTAAGAAGGAAGATTTTTTAATTTTTTTCCTTATATAAGTAAAGATTGGGTGAGGGGGGGAAAGGATTAGCTTCAGGAGCTGTGTTGTTAGATGTTAATTCTCAGAGGCATAATAAGTCCTTTACAAATAAATAACTGCAATTTCACTTCTCCAAAGATTCTATTCTGCTTGAGATACAAAAAAGTTGTTTAGACCTGAAGACGTTGCAACTTCCATGACATTCAATTGCCAGGGTTCAGCCACGTCTTGCCTACTGGATGTGAAATATGACTCTTAATTTTAACATGGAAGTGTAACTTGGCAGCAGACTGCATGGTCCTAATGGCTATAAAGGTTGCAAAGTCATGGAGTACTAGTATAGTTAAGTAATTTTTTAAGGGACTAGTTTTTAGTCTACCGTGGGTATGGAAACAGCTGAAACTGCTTTGGAATCTCTGTATAACAGTATTTATTGCCCTACTGTTCAGTTCTGGTTTTCATGCAATATATCCCTGTATCTACAGTGAAAAATACATATTAAAACTGCAGATACAACTTTCAGGCTAAACTTACAGAAAATGTCCTTCCCCTTTCTCACTTCTAACATTTTTTTAAGACATAAATTTTAGCAATATTTAAAATATTACTGTCATAAGATGTAACTAGCATTAGGGAGCATACTGAGCTTCAAAAATAAATCCTAGACCACTAAGAAGGCCTGCAGACTCCTGAGTCACCACAGTAGTTTCACAGGCAGAGTGAGAACGAGTAAGAAACTGCTAATTATTTTCAGACATCAGTAAGAATTGTTCTAGGAACTAATAATTGCGTACATAGAATCATAAGTATAACCATCTTCCTCTAATGACAGTATTTCTAAGTAATGTGATTAATTATCTAGATCCAAATATATACCTTTCTCCATCTTATGACAGAAAGCCTCCTTTAAACACGGATTTAGAGTTTCTTCAGCACGTTACACATAGCATTTTTCATTTGACCCTTTTATTATGCATTGCTACTGTTCTACTTCAAGTTTTCTATCACGATTCTGGTTTCATGTCATGTTTTTAGGGTATGATGAAGCAAGTCAATAAATCTGAACTCATAACTATAATAAACCTAGCAAGTAATGGGTAAATAACCAAAAGGTACGGAAAAGACTATGTGAAGAGAGATGAAAGTTTCTTAGTGTTAGCCTGTTTATCAGTGAATACTCAATCTGATCTTAGTCACAACTATCCATGTATATGACATCGACCTCCAGTCAAATCCTGTTTGAGCCCTATAGTTGTAAAGATAGCTGAGTTTCTGGGTTTTTTTCATCCAACGCAGGCAAAAAACCTACAAGATCTTGAATGAAAACCTGTAAGATTCCTTCATAAAACCTATGTTACTTCAAAATACATACTAAAATAATAATCTGTATTTTATCGATTTCTCATACAGAATTTTGTATTTGCACTTTGGAGGTTATATCTTATTGTGCTTTTGTAACAATTCTGTGTTTTGACATGTGCAGAGGTGTATTCCCATATAAAAATAACAATGGGGTCTTCCTTGGATCTGCTGCAATCTCTTCCCTTAAGGTTTTGAACATTCAGCAAGGATTTTTAATAGACCTTGTTTACAAAGCCAATAGGAAATGGTTTGTAAAAATGAATTTCATGTTGTAAATTTTATACTAAATTTTATTATTTACATGCTATATTATGTTGGGCAAAAAGGTATCTTAAATTAATCTTATCTTATCCACAAATAAAGCAAAATAAATGACAATAAAGGCAGCCTCAATTATAAATGTCTCAGACTGTATCTTTTAATTATCTTTTCTAAATAAGGATATTAATATGAGAATGTCATCATTCTCTGAGAAAAGTATTTCCCCTGAGTGCTTGACCTCTTCCTTGCTAACTGGTCTAATATCCTTGTGGCAGATGGGGTCACATAGGTGGGGAACAACCCTACCAGATCTGTGCAGACTGTTCACATAAAGCAGGCTTTTCCTGTGGAAAAACTGACACCTGCTCTGAAGTGAATTTTCTATACCCTTCACTTTTAAATTGAACTGTCAGCAGGCACTATACTTAACAAGTCTACTTTATATGCTATTCATTATGTGCCCCCTAATAAATGACTGACAGGCCAAATCTGAACAATTTCATCAGTGATCTGTCAAAATGCAGCACGATTAACTCTCAAAACTTACAAGACACTGTCATGAAGGTTGTCAGTTTGAGTTCATTTGTTTGCTTTACTTGGTTTGCCTGGCAAAACCTATCTTTGCTTAAAATCATGCCCCTGGGACTATCTGCCTGGTTCATTTTGGCTTCGGAATGGCTTTCTGCTCAGTGCTGGAATCAAATATTTCATATTGCAAATAGAGAAGCAGCTAGACATTTCTTCCAGGGAAGCCACCAGATTCCCATTTTCTCCTAGTACCCACCCCTAGTCTGTGCAAGTGTATGATTTATCCTTTAGTTTATACAACTCATGCAGATCCAGTTTGGAAGTTAGAGAAGCCTTACCTATGACACAAGATTGTCTTCTGGTTTCAAAACTTATTGGAATCTAAGATTTGACACTGATTCAAGTAACTTTGAATCAAGTCTTTGTCAATGTTGTTTTTTTGAGTATGGTTTTTGGAGTTTAAAATGTTCTGCTGTATGAGGTAGAAATTGTGATAATTGCTGTGCACTATGGAGGGCTCCCAAACTCCCTTCAACCTTTTTTCAATAAGTTTTTAAGTGAACTGCTCTGGAGGGAGTGCAAGCAGAAGCCAGAGAGCATACTAGCAGTTGGGTAGTGATAAATTTTAAGTCTAGTATGTGAGATTGTTCCCTAATCTTCCTTCGTTAGCTGGCACATACAGTCATATCTGCTATAGCATCACTGTATCAGTACATTTGATTGCCAAAGTGTGGATACAGCTTGTATGAGCAATACTGCAATTGTCCTGCCCTCTGATGGAACAAGGAGGCCAAAATGAAATTAAACATTGATGCAATTCCTCATCCTAACTTTGGCTGACTGAAGTACATTAGTGGACAGGTAAGTCTAAGGTACTAAATGCTGAGCAGAAGGAACACTTAACAGCCCCTTAATGCAGTTACGACATAATAATCATGTTTCTTTGTTAGGCTCATTAGATTCTTTTCCATACTATGTACCAGTTCTTCTGGTGGAGATCCTGCACATGGAACTAAAAAGAAAAAGTTGTATACATGTTTCAAGAGCTGCAGGTATACTAGACATGTCAACACGTATTTTCAACACATGTTCCCTAAAATGTTTAGATCCACTCTGCAGCTGCTCAGACCAACATTGAATTGCTGTGATAAAGAAAGTGTAGATTTGTTACATGTTTTTCTCTTCCTTTGAATAGTTGTTGCTATGTGGAAACAAGTCCTGAAACTGTTATTTATTTTTTATTGTGTTAAAAACGTTCATTTTTTTCTGAAAGAATTTTACATGAAGTTTTGGTGGTAGCTGGAAATTATGGATTTCTTCTAACATCAGCTTTTAATAATAGATTTCCCTGTAGGATGTCTGACCTGGATTAATCCTACCTGGCCGCAGGTACCCACATTAAGAACTGTGTTGTTTTGGATTCCTTCTGTAATCACTTAATGCCTGAGTTGCCCCGTGGAACTACTTATCTTTCCCTAATGTCTTAGAGGGAAATTAGGATGACAAGGCTCCTAATTTAGTCTCTGGAAACAGGAGATTAAAACACTAGTTGAGAATATGTGAAGGCTTAGTTTGAAACACGGGGGAGGAAGATAGTGCCATAATTGTAGAAAGGGTGTCTTTCACTCTCATTTACTCTACAAATTATTTGGCTTAGGTGAAGGCATTCTTTTAGAAGAATTGTTCGCATAGAAAAAAAATGTAGCCTTATCTTTCTCAGAATTTTTGTGTAACACAAATATCAAATTTAATTAGTTAAATTGCACTGTGTTTTACCAAAATTATACAAAAGCTAAATTTATCTTTTCAAGTTATATGTATATATATTTACTTTTTATTTTCAGGTTTCCAGGAAAAATAGTTAGGAAAAAAGCTTTTTGATTTTTATAACTTTCCCCAAATATTCTGGCCTACTATTTCATCTGTATTTTTTTAATTTATAATTTAGTTTTCACATTCAAAATAATATACTGCCAAAATTGTGTAATTAGGGATAAAACACTAAATTTCTTGAGTGGTTCATCACCTTCAACCTTCTAAAAAAAATTAAAATTTTTCAGCATCTGAACATTAGTAATTCTAAACATTTAGTAATTCTGTGGGATGACTTGTGCTGAAACTAAATGTGCACATAGCAATTTTCAGGGATCAGATTGACCACTCATGTTTTTAAAATCCAAGCCTGTGCAGTAAGATCCAAGTCCGTGTCAAGGAGAACTTGCATCTGGCTGCCCCAGAGGGTCTCTTAGCAGCACAATGGCTCTGTATCAGCAAGGGAATTTGTTGGTTTTTTTCTTAAACTTCTATTTCCTTGTTCAAGTCTTGGCCTTAGTTTGTGTTTCTCTTCTCAGTAATAGTGCGTCTTAAGTCCTTCTAAATATAATTGAACCAGCTAAAAGACCACATATCATCAGTGAACAGAGAAACATAAAATCATCTTTATTTTCTCTAAGCAAATTTGGACTTTAAATCAGCTAGAGCTCCAGCTGCTTTACGTTTCTAACTTAAGAAATAGAAATGTGATACATACTGAGAAGCTCTGACTGCAAGAAGCTGTTAAAATAATGAGCAATTTATTTTGAGGGATAGTAATGGTTTAACCCTGACAGTCTACAAAGAGGAAAACCAAAAGAAATACAATTAAATTTTATGAAAATTTGTTTGTGTCAAATCAGTGTGAATGAAGTCAGAAAAAAAGTTCTAAATGTATTTTCTGGTTCAAATGCATTGAGAAACAAATTTGAAATTTTCAGTTACTATAAAAAGTATAAATATGTATATAAAGAAGACAAAATTGTTCTATAGCTTTTCTACTGTTTGTGTTCCTCAGCTTTAGCCCATATGTCAGAGGAGTTGTTCTTTAATACTGTTGATCTTGATATGGTCACCTGATTCAAATGACCCCGTTAAAGCTTGCAGGCAGATGATGTTTGAAGGCCTAGGCCTTCAACCGATATGTTGTTTTTGAAAAAGTTTCACATTAGATTAAAATACACAGTTATAGCTTTATGGTTTAAAACAAAGTTTCTTCTTTTCCTAGTTACAGTCAATTTGTGCAAAATTTGAAGTATATGTGCTTCTACTTCACACTGCATTTAAATCCTCTTATAGAAGTCATGTTCTCCAAATAACATACAAAGCATGTTTTTATATTTTTGTTGGAGTCATGGAAAAACTCTAGAGAATTCTTTGTCATCCTATTGTTCTCTGGATAGCAATGGATGAAAATGCTGAATCAAAGTACTCTACTTTTTCCAGATGAAAGCTAAAACAAGCAAAAAAAAATCTATAATATGAACACCCAAATGTACTTTTCAGGATTCATCAGGTCACAGTGGTGGTAATTTTTACTTCACTGTGTAATGTACTGTCATGTCATCTCAAATACAATGCAAAAGGATTTGGCCTGACATCACCTGAGATCAATGTGGTCAGGGCAAACACTTTCTAGCTTAGAAAAAAAAAAAAAAGACAGTTATAGAAAGATAGTGTGAAGAAAAAAACTCAGGTTATGACATTTTTCATTTGGAAATATTTAGAAGAGCACTTTAAAATATATTGTAGTTTAATAAATACAATATGTCAGGTAATATAAATACATATATAAAACTTGTTTTTTTCTAGGCAGTCATTTTCAAGCTAATCATAAGCGAAATAGCTGGTATAACTAACTCCTTCTGTTACTACAGACCACTCCTACTAAATCAAATTAAGCTTGCAAATCATCTGTTCACAGAAAGACAAAGAACTGGACGTTTTTCAGGTCAATTTGACATTGTTCTGGCTCATGTTTAGCATTCTGATTTCTGGTGGAGAAAAGATAAAAGCTCACTGAGAGAAGGAACGACTGTCGTTTTATTTTTTATTGTCTTATCTATTTATACTAATACCAAACAAATAATTTCTAGAATACCAGCTAACCCTGAAGTCTTGAGGAGAATGTGACAAAAAGTCATTCTGTGCTGCACAGATGGTTCATGACAAACGTATTAGGAGCAACAGCACGACATTAATTTGTTCAGTTCAAGAGACCTGCCAGTCTGCTGATAGCGTCACCAGAAATGTTTACAACTGAACAGGTAGAAGCAAAGATCACATTCAAATGTTTTTTATATCTTAGCAAAACTTTTCTCTGAGTTTTGTATCATTGCAGCCCTAATTCATAAACATGTTTAAATTTTAAATACACTTCTAAATCAATTTTTAATAAGATTGTACTCCATGAATGAGAAATATTCTGTGCAGTGAAATCAAAGGCAATCTGAGTGTCACACAGATACATGGACAGATTTAATAGATAAATGAAAGATGATTACTGTTCATATATTTGTTCTTAAGATAGGTAACTCAACAACAGAGCTTAAATTATGTAGATCCTTTTATGTGTTATGCCATCTAAATTTTGACAATCAGTATGTATGCCTGCAATGCCTTGTAGCACAACAATTACCAAAATATCAGCTTATTGAAAAATTAATGAAATGTGCATTTCTGATCCTCAGATTTCGAGGACTGCAGTTAATCATTACTTAATCATGAAATACAGTGATCCTTCTTGTTGTAGATATATGTGTGGAATAAATAAGGTACCAGGTTGAAGTTTATGTTCCACAAAGGGACAACTGATATCTATGACAGAAAAGAGGGGCAGCGTTAGTGGCCACCATATGCGGCCATCACCAGTCAAAGTCTGAATTTTCCAGCTTACATTTTAAAAAAACATTAAAAAAACCCAGAATCCTTTGGTGCATAATCTGAAGGAGGAACTTGACTGAAAGCTCAAGCATTCCCAAGGCTAGTATTATGGTGTACTGCACTAATTATTTTCCTGCTTTCAAGGAGACCTCAGCTTTATTTAAGAACCTGTATTTAACATATGGGTGTGTATTTATATTTATGCATGTGTAATAAAAGGCACCA
This sequence comes from Tapera naevia, assembly GCA_033556795.1. Taxonomy (NCBI): domain Eukaryota; kingdom Metazoa; phylum Chordata; class Aves; order Cuculiformes; family Neomorphidae; genus Tapera; species Tapera naevia. Next base: position 4,496,697 of record JAUMJJ010000172.1, on the reverse strand, counting down.
TATCACTCTTGTGAGTATACATGCAGAGCATGAATCTTGTGATCAAACTAGATACGTAAAAGCAAGTCTTTTTCCAGATACTTGACAAAATGCTTCTAGGCAGAGTTAAAGTAACAAGTGAAGAAAAATAAAAGGCACGAGGTTTCATGTGTCTTCTGCTACCCTCAACATTACTACTAGATAACTCCAGACCATTATTCTTGATCCACTTTCTGTATTTAGACCTTTCAGACACTACTGTGGGTTCTGTTTGAAGGATCAGGAAGCTACAGTTCAGCCTATAGACCATTATAATTTTTGAAATGTCCTGGTTTTACTCCTGAACTCATTCTTAAACCACATCTAGACAGAAAGATGCAAATGTAAACAGGAGAGAATTTAACTAGCTATTTGCATTTTAATTGTAATTTTTTTTATTGATAAAATGTTGTTTGTCCAGACATAAATTTAACATTGTAGTATTTAGAGACAGAAAACTAGCAATAGATTACACTCAAAAAACCCACAAGAATCATTTAATCTAGTAAATGAGCCTGAAATACTAGTCTACAAATATAGATTTGAGATGCTTTCTTTACACTGACGCAAGGAAACTCTGTTTTCGTTTAATCTATAGAATGGTGGAAAATTCTGTCTCCCTGGAAAGTTTTTGTTACCATAGTTAAGACTTTTCATTTCTCCCATTTCACCTTCACAATCCAGGTGCTGACAATCCGTCTGCCAAAATCATTGGTTTAACAGAACAAGTGTAATGGCCACTGATACCATATCTACCTAATGAATTATCCTGGAAGTCAACAGTTTTATTGGTAAGTGCAGCCTCTATACACGACTGAAGGAGAATCAAGGCTTAGATCAGTGGTGGTTTTGCTGGCTTTCAGGGTAGAGTGTGCATGTCAGCCTAATGTGTGAAAGAGATACTTCTGCACTAATCAAAATTGCTTTGGACTATAAAACTAACTCATGAGGTGCAGAGTGGCAACAAGACGAAGCTTACTGATGGATGGGTGCATACTAAATGACAGGGAGAAAGTTAGTAGTTATTTCTGAGTGGGTAGTACTTACTCACGCCAGGGCTGAATGTGGCTCATTATTTCTTCAATCTTTTAAAATAACAATGACCAAGAGAGCATAATAAACCCTAGTCCTTTTTGTTGGAAATTACCTGAGTCATAAAGGCACCTTCACAGTTGGACTGGGTTTGCTAGTCTCAACAGAAGAAAAGAGAAAATGCTTCCTCAGCTTAGAGCAAACCCCTCCAGTTTAGGACTATGGAAGAGGTATGCTGCCTGGGCAGCAATTGGGTCTGCAGTTTTATTTCTGTTATAGTAATTTGACTCAGAGACATCGCAGTATCTTTGTACAATGGACATTTCTTTATAGTTGTTTCCTCTCTGTTTCATGAGGTTATATCAAGAAGGTGGGGATTAAAATGTCTGATTTTAGCTATCTGTCTGGAAGTGTCTACAATCTCTTGGTAAGAGATGGAGAGCTGGCAAGACAATCAAGAAAACAGCTCAGTAGTATGCTAATGGTGTACTGAGTTGATCTTCATTGCAACTGGAGTTCAAACACTGCACATATTGTCATTGATGTTTATATACCATCCTCTGAATCCCAGCCTCTTTTTCTTAGATGTTATTGTGAACCAACCAACCAAACAAAAATGGTTGGCAGAAACATTTTGGTCTGGCAAATGGACACTATTTCTGGTTAGGGACTTGGCTGTATTTTCCTGGAGTATAGCATGTAGAATCATATCCACAGCCTACGTGATTAATCATTGAATCATAGAATGCCAGGTTGCAAGGGACCTCTGTGCTCATCTGGTCCTATTAGGACCAATTCTTAGGATCTGAGGAAAAGATACTCTAAAAACATCCCAGCACTCACTAGCTCCTTTATCCTCCATGGAAGCTTCCCATAGGATCCCTACCAACTGAGTCCTGAGCAAATTGAAGTTTGCTCTTCTAAAATCTAAAACCTTGATCTTGGAACTGACTTTCAGTGTGCCCAGCAGTGTTTCAAACTCCACAATATTTGATTGCTGCAGCCAAGGTTATCACTATCCAAGATATTACAAAGCAGGTTTTCTTGGTTTGTAAGTAGCAAGTCCAGCAGTGCCCCATTCCTGATTGGCATATCTAACATTTGTAAGAGGAAGGAGTCCTCTACCCATTCTAGGAACTTAATGGATGATGTGAACTGCTGTGTTGTTCTTCCAGCAAATGTCTGGGTAGTTAAAATTACCCATAAAAACAGGTTTTGTTGACCCAAAGCTTGCTTAAGTGACTCAAGGTTTGCTTCATTGGCCTTGTCATCTTTGTTTGGGTGTCCGTAGCAGATGCCTACTGTAAGGTCTCCCCTGGAGATAGCCGCTCTGATTTCAACCCAGAGGAATTCGATAAGGCTTCCACTATTATCAAAGTTGACTTCCATGTGTTCAAGGTTCTCCTTAACACAGAGTGTGACTCGTCCACATCTTCTTCTTTGTCTGTCTTTACAAAACAGTCTATAGCCATCCATCACGATCCTCCAGTCAAGCACATCGTCCCACCATGTTTCATTTATTCCTATGTTATCACAGCTTTCGAATTGGTCACAGATCTCCAGTTCCTCCTGTTTGTTTCACAGACTGTGTGCATTAGCATACACACACTCCAGGCAGTTCATCTTTTGATTCTCATTTAGGGAGATGTTAAAGCACATTCTACACTCCTGTGGTTGGCCTGGTTTATTGCCCAATTCGTTGTGGTGGTGATGGTGGCATGGGTATTGCCATACTGGTGTCCCTCTCCCCACTCGTTCTTCCATTTAAAGCCCACTTCATCAAGCTGGCCAGCCTACTGTCAAAGATTTCCCTGCCTCTTCTGGACAGGTGGATCCCATCCTAGTAGGTTGTAGTCCTTGTAGAAGGTTCCATTGTCATAAAAGACAAAACCCTTGCAACGACACCAGCCATATAGCCAGACATTGATCTGCATTATGTGTCTACTCCTGTCTGCCTCCATTCCTTGAACTGGTAATATGGAAAAAAAGATGACTTGGGCACAAAAGCTCCTCACTTTCTCCCCCAGGGCGTTATCGTCTTTCTTGATTCTCTCTAGGTTAGGGCTTATGGTGTCATTCATGCCCCCATGAAAATGTAATAGTGAATAGTAGCCTGTGCTCTTGACAAGTTGTGACATCTCTCGACAACATCCTGGTTATTAGCTATAGGAAGGCAACATGCCTCACGTAACTCCCTGTCAGGTTGGCAGACAGGTGTCTCAGTGCCCTTTAACATAGTCCCCCACAAACACACGTTGAGGGTCTTTTTTATATTTGCCATCTGCTGATGGTTCAGTCGCAACTCGTGGGTCTTTCTCATGGGTGTCTACTGTTGTTAAAGCTTCAAATCTGTTTTTAGTTGTGGTGCTGGAAAGTGAAGACTGTGGTGGAGATCTGTGTTTTTGGAGCACCAGGGTCCAGGGTGCTTCATCCTCAATACTGACTGTAACTGGAACATAGCTCTGAAGAAACCTGTCAATTTCTACCTCGGCATCGATAATGTCGTGCAGCCTGATTACTGTTTCCTGTTACTCAGCCACCTTATGGAACAGATCGTCCACCCGTGCATATCTTGTGCAGGTACTTACCTTTTCCCCAGGAGAAGAGACTGGGTAATATTTCAGAATTTTGGAACTCCCAGCTGTGAAGCTGAGAGCCTCTTATCTCTAACTTTAGCTTATCTGTCAGAGAAGCCAAGATAATCTATATCCAAGTGCATTACTGAAACTCTTCTGAGTCGGAAATAAACACAGAGTCATCTGTCATTCACTATCACTAATGGTACAGACATCCTTTGCCCAAAACCAGGGCCAAAAGAGAACTATCATTTGGAGAAAAATTGCAAGTTCTGATGTGTGGTCAGAATAATCCCACCTCTATAAATGATAAATGTGATCTACAAGACTGGATTGTATTCTGCCCTTTGCCAACAAATTTGACAAAATCACACTTATCAGAGCTCTTTTGCATAGATAACAGTGATCAGCCACCAAAACTAAACAATACTTGCTCACTAGTGTAGGTGAACTATGAAATTGTCTGTTAACTTATTGAACGAGATGCAAAATAAGCAAGTATCTTACCGCACTACTTGTCTCATTTTCAATTTACTTCAAGATAAAAATTCTTGAAAAAGTATTCATCAAAATTTTTGAAAATGATTCATGTTCTTTCTGGCAATAAATGGCAACATTCCCCATTTCAGATTAGAAGAAATCTGATTAACAAGTAGATTTCTTCACTGAATTCTGAACAAACTAGTACAAGATGCCAAAATTCTTTAAGCTCTGGTCCCATCTCAGGCTTCCAGTTCCTCACCAGTAAGCAGTAAGCACCAAGTTTGAACAATCAAGAGAGTCCAGCTTCAGGCACAGAACAGAGATTACATTAGTGACATTTAACTGTGACCTATTTGCAAGATCCTGGCCATGGTAAGAACTTGCTCAAAGTATTGCCATCTGTGCTGTTTTTAACACAGTGAATCACAAATTATTTCTGACTTGCTTTTGCAATGCAGGGGAAATAGATAAGTTCACAAATATCACTGGTGGATACCTGCTGTCTCTCTTTCTATGTATCCTAGGTGACACCTTAAAAAGCAGTTGTCATTCTTTCTGCTATAGTAGTTGAGCTAAGGACAAGCATTTTCTATTCATACAGTCCCATGTAACTAACATCTTTACACTATCACAATGATACTACTACAGCACCACGCTACAGAATGGTCGTTAAGCACTTGTGTATTATTCCTGTTTCTCTTCAATATCTCTACAAGATACCTACCAGATTCTGAAGAGACAACCGGAGTGCTGAAAGAGACAATCTAGAGCATGCACTTCAGCGACATTATCTGCACAGCTCACTCTCGTCTGATTGAATTACAATTATGTTTACAGAGTTATAAATTAACACTTGGGCTGTGATTTAATGAAACTGGATGAAGGTGGCAGTTTTGCACTTTGTGCCCTTTCTCACGCACTGCAGCATGCAAGACATCCACTGAGCTTTCAGATACAATACGGTACCTGCAAGAAGCCCATTCCCTGCTCGGGCAGCAACTCTAAGCCCTTTGTTTACTTGGCTGAAAATCTTCTAGGCTGCTGCCACATCATCACTCTCTTCCCTGAAATAAAAGGTTCTGCTCTTTTTACCTTTATCCGTTCCCTACTCCTGGTCACATAGAACCACAGTTTATTTTGTGCCAGCTCTAAAAACCTACTGAATATCTGTGTTCATGTAACTCATTAAAACAGAGGACATCGTACAACATGGTGCAAAAATTAGGTACCTCTCTCCCAGGTTAATGAAATAAATTGAGACAGCAAAGGATTTGAAAGTGCTCTATGGGCAGCACAAGGGAGAAGGCAGGACATGCAATAGAGAAATGAAGAGGGTGAAGGCAGGGAAGGAAGAAGGAGGGAAAGGAGAAACAGGGAGGAGGCAGGAGGGAGTGGAACTGCTTTCTCTTGGCTGCAGGAAGCTGTTAAGTTTGGTCCACTGTCTGTGGAAGTTCAGTCCTGTATAATAAGCAGAGGGCTCAAAATAATAAGCAGGCTCTGCTAAGACAGGAAAATACACTAGAAATTGGAATACCCTTTACATACCCTTTATTCTTTCTTGCTACAAAGTTCTGCTACCTCAGGTAGCTGTTTCCCCGTAGGAGGGCAGGAAGTCCCTGATCTTTGTGGAGAGTTTAATGACTGATACTGATTTTATGATCCCCTCTGTTTATCTCTAGGCTTAATGAGAAATGTGCAAAGGGAGTTACATAATATCTGAAGACAGACACTGTAGTTGTCCACCCATCCAGTAAAAAGTGAACATATATAAAATTTAAAATGGATTCAACAGTTTTGATAGGATATATAGATATTTCTTGTGGGAGTGGAACAACTATAAGGGAATGATTTGTGAAATGCTTAATAGACATTGCACGTGAAAACGAATGCCAAAAAAATTGTACTTAAATGCAAGATTTAAGTGCAGTTTCAGAACTTCTGAGGAAAATCACAAGTGCCTATTATTCTTAGGTAAATTATAAGCAGTAATTAAATTTTTGAATACTCTGTTGTATCTTGGATAAAGAACCTCACAGGTTTTGGAATAAAAATTAATTATTATACATTAGTTCTTTCCTATGAAAGGCACAAAGACAAATCAATGTCTGTTTAACCATTCGTATTTCGGAGAGATACCAAGCATAAAAATAAAAGTTGGGCAGGTAAAGGCTTACTGAAAACAAAAACACTCTTATGAAGAATGTGTTCTGGTAATGGCTTGCATTCAGATACTTCAGATAAAATTTCAGCATAATCATAAGAAAAAGAGTGTATAGTAATTATATGAAACCAAACACCCATTTCTGAAAGTCAATGGTATGTCAGACAGCAAAGTATAACCAGAATCAGTTTGTGTGTGATGTCACCTGCCCTGTATGAGGGAGAACAACACACTCACTATCATTGAATTGGATGGTGTTAGTTTGTTAACTAACTAACACAAGAGATTTTTGGAAGTAAATAAAAAATGCAAATATCATGAGAAGTCACATTTATTTGATTCCAATTAGACCACAGAATACCTTAGCTATCAATATGAAACAGCAAGCCTTGCTAAAATGCCACCTTACTTAAAAGGAAACTTCTAAACTAGTTACACTACTAGTAGTCATTGAGATAAACTTGTATCAGACAGGTATTTATCATACCAAATAATTAAAATATTGTGGTTTGGGATTTGGAGGGTTTGTTTGTGTGTTTATTTGTTTACTTGCTTTTAATTTGGTGTTGGTCAGCTCTGGCATAGAGCATTAAGTAGTTTTCAATTGGTTTAGCACAAGGGTGATTGGCCTTTTTTTTTTAACAACTGTGTCATAGCCTTGTTGTTTTCAAGACCTTGAGTAGTCTGAAGTAGAAAATAAGTATCAGGAAAGTTAGATATGAATTGGGAAAATGCAGATCTTTCATATTACGGAAACTTTTAAGGTAAAATGTGAATTGGAGATCCACAAAGTCAAATTTTCCTTAGCCCTAGCAAGATTAGAGCTTTGTTTCAAGATCTGAGATTTAACACTTCAGTGCAGGTTTCAATGTTGAGATATTCACAAATATTAAAAGGGGTGATTTTTTTGTGTGTGTTAGTAAGAGTTTTATCGAAAAGTCTGTATACACTTACAAGAAAAAAATTCTTGTTCTGTGACAGTTTCCTGACTGACAGATGTTTTTGAGGGCTGTCAGTTGGACATTTCTTAATCCACTCATTGTGCGTTGTACTGATATTTCATTGTGCTCATTATTAAATCAGCTCAGCCTTCTTATGGTAGATTACAGATTGGTCTCTGAATCATCTGCAGCTGTGTCTGTGAATGTATAAGCTGGTGGGTACCTATTTATAAATGAGGTAGTACACTGATGGTAGTTCAGAAAGGAAAAGGAGCTTGAAAATGAGCATGGCTTCTAAATGTCTGGGGAAAAAAATGGTTTCTTTATGTAGTGCATCTGACCCAGCCTGTGGTTCATGCTGCACCAGTACTGCAGTAGAGCATTAGTGCTGCAAGTACTGCAGCAAGCTTTCAGAATGACCAGGAGTCCATCCAGAATTTTCTCTTTTTGAATGGGTTACTCTAAATACCTAAAAGCTGTAAACAATCAACAAGTTTAATTATATCAATGTGATAATCTTTCAGATTAAAATTCTCAGCCTTTAGGGAAAAAAAACAACACGGTCAGCAGCAATTCTTTTATTCGTATCTGTACTTAATATGGGGAGAACAGAATATGGTTTGAATTTCAAGGACTTCTTGTGCCTCAACTATTTGACTAAAAGCCTCATTTTCATAACAAAAAAAAAATACCCATTCTCATTTCTTCATCTCTCCTACCATCTTGAGAAGTTAGTGTGTTATGATGATATTAGTAAAAAGTCCTCCTTTATACTGTATAAAATTATATCATTTCCACCTCTAACCTGCTTTTAAAAACAGTTTTGCCTGCAAATTTTCCAAAAAGGAGTTCTTTAAAAGACAGATACTAATAAGATATTCGGTTATATAAAATTTTGAACATGTTGATGTATTCTTGTAATTACAATGATATGTATCTGAAAGACATTTTTTTTAAAGCAATAAATTTATTTATTTTTCCTTAGTAAGAAAGGTACAAGAGACTCTCTAATATAAGTTTCAAACCTAGAGTTACTTATTGTGGGGCTTAATGTAGACTATAATGTGGAGGTAATCAGTTTTTTCTCTCTTCTAGAGAAAATGATAAGTGGTGTAACAGTGACTTACACTGATAATGTAAAAGATACCGCATGTGTATGCATATTATATTTTAAATAAAATGAAAGGTGATATACCACATGAAATTACAGAATTAGTCAATAGTACTAATATGTTTTTTACTATTTCCTTGCTCGTTTTGCTGTTTTACTCTATTTACTATTTTACTCTATTTGTAGTATTTCATTGCTGGTTTTTCTACCGGGCATTTTTTTTCATTACCATGCATTTTTTTCACTTGTTAAAGTTCATATACCGCATTGACCATGCTATTTTAATGAGATTTCTGTTTGTAATCCGTATTTTTTTTTTTAAATCTACAAGGATCAAGATTTTCAAGCTTCAAAGACATCAGGTTTTTGAAGAAAGTATTGATGTAGATGACCTCTGCAGTGTCCAGAATCTTTCTTCTAAGACTAAAGGCTTTTGTTCTTAAATACAGCCCACTCTGCCTAATGTCAGCTGCATTGACCAAAAGGTGAAATAGTATATTGACCTCAGCTATAAAAACACGGCCTTCTCTTCCTCCAGAACAGGACCAGATATTTCCAGACAGGTGCTTCTTGGTCCCTTTGTTCAGTAAATTTAAATTCTTTTCCAGTGTTTCTCTCAGTATTTTTTTTCCTGAAACAAATATGTAAGGCTGTTCTACCTCAGCAGACATTTCCCTGAAGTTGCTGAAACTTCCTCTTTTTGCCCATTCTGAGCATGTTTCTGACTTCCTGCATGAATTCCTGCACTGGCTCCTTGCAGCTTCATCGCATGAATCAATTTGTGGAAACTGGATATTTCCTGAAAAACAAATTGTGCTTTCTACTGTCTCTGGTTTAGCCCCCTGAGACAAAAACTTTCTAAAATTTAAACTGCCTTTTTACTCTCAGCTCAAATCTTACGTTTGTAACCCTGAGGTCTGCAGTCCATGGGCACCACAATGTGATTTCCCTTACCTCTACAGCAAAGCACACAGGTTTGTGCCTGAGCTTCACAGAAGGTGAAAAACCTCTGAAGGTTTCCTGAGTTCTTAAAATTTTGTCCCAGTTTTGTTTCTCTATAAATTGCAAGGAACTTACTTCCATATTTTCATTATAAAATTATTTCAAATGAGCTATCTCTGAGTACAAATCTTTGGTCACTGAAAGCAGAAGGACACTTATTTCCATCTCCTCCAGCACTGACATTACAAGTTGGAGGAAAACTGTATTGACTTCATCTTTAAAGATTTCCAGATAGGGTTTAAAAGGATTTTTTTTTTCTCTCTGTGGACTTCATTATACTTCTCAGGAACAATGCTTCTTTCACTTTTTTAGGAGGAGAAAGTCTACCTCTATTACTCACTGATTGGCAATAATTTGAAATCTAAATGCAATGAGATGTGATTATGTAAATTCAATTAACGCTTCCAAGTGGAAGTGGACCTCAGAATAAAAGACTAATACATTGAAATGGAAAACTTAAGCAGAGAGTTGCAAATGTAAGGAAGGTGATAATTATAAGAAACTGGCTGATGTTTTGTTCACAGCTTGATGCAGTGATTTTATTAAGACACCACTACTTTACAGAACATCTATCTGACTGTGTAAGTTTTACCAGCCAGGCTTGTACCGTATTCCAACTAGACCAAGGACAACGGAGCATCATAAAACTTAACAGCTGTGTCCTGACCAAAGCGCAGGTTAAGGGAGAAGAAATATCTCTTACTTTTCTGCGCACATACCACCACTTAATGCCATGTATGTCTCTGAATATTTGCTGTCCAGACAATACAGTCATTTTCAGGTCTCTCTTCCTAAGGCACTAACCTGAAAAGGTCCAGAGGTTATAGGAGAACATATTGGACACCGTCAATCTTCTGTTAGGACTTCATTCAATCAGGTGAAATAATGCTTTCACTTGATTTCATTTTGTCTTTTTCCAGTTAGACACTCCAGTGACAATGCTTTTTTCTTCATCAGAAACAGCTGATCTGATGCAATCTGGTCTGCTGTAGTATAGCAAGTCCTAATCAAAGTGTGTTTAATGAAAGCAAAAATAAGAAGAAGGATTATTTACTCACTGGAGGAAAACCTTTTCATTTCTTCAAAGGTAGTAAATAGGAGTCTGAAATCCTTTTTATACTCTTTCTTCCTTCTGTGTAGATAATTTTTCATCACTGGAGGGTCTAGGAGATTTTATTCTAGTCCCATCAGATTGTCAGTAACACAAAACCAGTTTCTAATCGACATTGATTGCAGGGAAGAGACCTGTCTGCTCAATCATGAGGCATGGATCAGCTCAGGATCTGTACATACCAGATGATGTGAGAAGGAAGGCATTCACTTGACAGCTCTCTTTCCAAGAGTAAATTGCCTTTAGCTGTAGTGCTCTGAAAAGGCAGTGGAGAGTCTGAGAATTTGGGAGTCTTTTTTCTCTCACAAATACACACATTCTTCATTTTCCTTTCCCTCAAGTGCTTTGTACAAAATTAGTCATTCTTCCTGACAGAAAAAAAGGAAAATCTGACTGTAACTTTAGTTTGCATTAGTGTCTCCAGCACAGCTAGACTGAATTTGTGGCCTACATCTATATTTACAAAGTTTAAGGTTCAGTGTGCTGCATCTGTGTCACCTCAGCTTAACCTCTCTTTCTTGGGAGCTATGGGATAGTGATTGTCTTAAGATGTTTGAGTATGAAGTATAGAGAATAAGATATATGTAGAACAGATGCATATCTTTATGAAAGTTCGGGGAAGTGGAGATGAAAAGTTCTTGTTTAATAACTTACTGGCAATTGTATGTTGTGCCTCAGTGGAAAATCCAACAAAACAGACAAGATCAACCAGCAGTCTGTGTAAGACAAGATTTGGCCAAATCTGACTTCTCCTGCATCCGCTCACTTTCCTCAGCCTCCCCAAATATTTGAGGACTTGAGACACCATAGTCAGCCCACATCACTCAGCTCTAGCCTGAGCAGGAGAGGGATGAGTGTCCCTGGCTGAGATTGCAAAAGCAAAAGAACCACATAGAATCATAGAATCATAGAATTATCTGGGTTGGAAGAGACCTCCAAGATCATCAAGTCCAATCCTTAATCCAACACTGTCATGATTACTAGATCATGGCACTCAGTGCCACATCCAGTCTTATTTTAAAAACCTCCAGGGACGGTGAATCCACCACCTCTCTGGGCAGGCCATTCCAATGCCTGATTACTTGCTCTGTGAAGAACTTTTTTCTGATATCCAGTCTAAACCTTCCTTGGCAGAGTCTAAGCTCGTGCCCACTTATTCTGTTGCTGGCTGCCTGGGAGAAGAAACCGACACCCACCTGTCTAAAACCTCCTTTCAGATAGTTGTAGAGAGCAATGAGGTCACCCCTGAGCCTCCTCTTCTCCAGGCTAAACAACCCCAGCTCCCTCAGCCACTCTTCACAGGACTTGTGCTCAAGTCCCTTCACCAGTTTTGTTGCTCTTCTCTGGACCCGCTCCAGCACCTCAATATCTTTCTTGAACTGGGGCGCCCAGAATTGAACACAATACTCAAGGTGTGGCCTCACCAATGCCAAGTACAGGGGAAGGATCACTTCCCTCGTCCTGCTGGCCACACCATTCTCGATGCAGGCCAGGATGCCATTGGCCTTCTTGGCCACCTGGGCACACTGCTGGCTCATGTTTAGCCTCCTGTCAATCAGTACTCCCAGGTCTCTTTCCACCTGACTGCTCTCCAGCCACTCTGTCCCCAGCCTGTAGCACTGCATGAGGTTGTTACTGGCCTCCAGACCTCACAGATAGGGACAGGAAACCAAATGGTTCCCCTGTGTTCCAGGCGGAAATAGTGTGAGGTCCGGAGGCCAGTCATCATGAGGGCTACCTCTCCCACTGGTGAAGACTGAGGTAAAGTAGGTGTTGAGTACCTCAGCCTTCTCTTCATCCGTGGTAACTATGTTCCCACCCAGGTCCAACAAAGAATGGAGGTTTTCCTTGCCCCTCCTTTTGTTATTAATGTATTTATAGAAGCGCTTTTTTTTATCCTTAAGAGAAGTAGCCAAATTAACTTCAAATTGTGCTTTTTGTTTCTCTGATTTTCCCTCTGCATGTTCTAACTATATCCTTATACTCTTCCTGAGTAGCCAGCCCTGCTTTCCACAGGCGGTAGGCTCTCTTTTTATCTCTGATTTCCTTCAGTATCTCCCTATTCAACCAAGGTGGTCGTCTTCCCTGCTGGCTTGCCTTTTGGCTAGCTGGTATAGCCTGTTCCTGTGCACTCAAGACTTTTTCCTTGAAGCACATCCATCCCTCCTGTACACCCCTGGTTTTGAGGAGTGTATCCCAGGGTGTGCTCCGGACCAATCTTCTGAACAGGTCAAAATCTACCCTCCGGAAGTCCAGCACAGCGGTTTGATTGGCCGTCCTCCTTACATCCCTGAATATTGAAAACTATTATTTCATGGTCACTGTGCCCCAGTTGGCCTCCGACCACTACATCTCCTACCAGTCCCTCTCTGTTTGTAAACAGCAGATCTAGTGGGCCTCCACTCCTGGTGGGTTTATATACCTGCTGGAGCAGGAAATTATCTTCGTTATCTTGGCAGATGTGGATATTTCACAAATGCTACAGAAACCTTAACCTATAAAATAACTACATAAATACACATAATGTTTAGTGTTATTTCCTATTGTAGTAAATCTCATAGAACATTATTGTTTCTTAAAGCACATTCTAGGCGGTAATACTTTTAAATAAGTATGCAACAGTTATTAATACATTAAATAAGAGAATAGAATAATTTAACGGCTATGTGGACAAAATTAGCAAATATGTTCAAATTTCATAATTGAGCCAAAGTGATTTTTTACCATAGTTTCATAAAATAAGTATATATTTAACTTAAACAGACATAGTATTGCCTTACAAAACTGTATTAAGAAAATTTTATATTGGTTTTATTCATACATGGATTTTGCTACTTATTGAGAATAGATGTAAAAAAATTCCTTCATAAAAACGTAGGAAAATGTTTCCATTACCTCCATTTAAAAATACAAATAGTGTTCAAACCCAAAGATCTAAATATATGAGGCGCTGTAGACCAACTCTTATATTCCAGAAAGTGAGTTAATAGTATATGGTTATTTTGATTAAAGACTTTTTAAGTGCTCCTGTGTCTGTTAGTGGTGGTGTCTCAAATTCATTCAAAAATGTAATTAGACTAAAGTGCTTCTTCTATATACATATTTACACATACAATCAAACTCTCTTTTTCAGTTTTTTCTCTTTTAAAGCAAATACCTTCATTTAGTTTAGAATTGCTTCTGGATCATATTTAGTGTATTTTAAAAGAATGCTTCCAGCTTCACATTTGTCTGAAAAATATTATGCCTACTATTCCAATTAGTTTTATGCATCTTAAAATGACTACATAAACCATATTTTTTTCTGTTAATTCATAAATTATTTTTGAACATAGCCTTTGCATAACAATCTTGTTAAAGTATGCAAAAATGTATAATATATAGTGCATACTCTGTTTTCTTGTTTACGTTAATATCCCAGATCCTGTCATTATTATGTAGGATGCTTTCCTTTAAAATCAATTAAAAAAATTAAAATGAAGCTGAAATTTAAACTGGTAGCAGGTAATCATGGGCAGAAGTTCACATTTGCCAGAACATTTAATACATGTTCTCCCAAGAGATCCACTTCTTAACCATGCTAACATTGTGAGAAATCTCAGCCTGAGGAAGGAGACAGGTGTTTGAGTGTATGATCTTGTTCTTGTTTGCATTCCCAAACTAGAAAGGCAAAAGTAAAATACAGCAAACTCACCAACTTAAAAATTAACTCAGAGGCTTTAAAAACAGGACATGCTAATTAAAACAGTAGTAGGTATATGGCTATATCATGTATCAGCTAAACATTGCCTGCTCACACAGCACGACATTTGTTTTTAGTAATCTATGAAGGTATTGTGACTCAACAGGAAATACATTTTGTGTTCAGGATGGTAGCAGAGGACTTAGGTCAAAGGAATTTTCTGTATCACAACCTGTAAGACTTTATCTCAAGTACACAGGCATTTCTGAAAAACAGAAGTCTTTGAGACTATGTCCATCCCATTGAACATAATGCAGAATACTTTATTTTAATGTGGGCATATTTAGAAAGAGAAACTATATAAATCCTTAAAAGGCATATTTGCAGACTACTGCTCACAAAAGGTCTTGTTGGGAGAGAGTAAAGGGATAACTAAAGCACTTTTTCATATCTCTGGGTCTAAGTTTCTCCCTATTCTTGGAAGTCCAAGCAAATATCATTGAAGTATTTAAAACACTTTGACGAGGAAAGTCCATGCCAACAACCTCTTTTAGATAACTGTGTTCATATCTGAGCTCTTCTAAAATGTATCCCTAAAATGCCAAAACCCTCAGAATAAACCAAAATGCTGACTTCTTTCAGCAGGTGCCTCCTATTTCACCGCAAAGCAACAACTAATTTAGAAGTTGAAGAAGAGGTCAAAATTTATTCTTTTTTTCTTTCAGTATCAAAAAGAAAGTGAATGAAATGCCACTTTGTTTCATCTTATGTCTGCTACCAATATCTTCATAGGATGACCATAAACCTGCATTTTGCCATCAGTCACAAATAGACATTTGATGTCCTCTGAGCCATTGAAGTAATTTAGGAAATACCTCAATAACAAGTTTACAGAGCACATAAAGGATAGCTGTCAGACTGGCAAGAATGCAAACTGAAACTCTTAAAATTTTATCAATGAGAAGTCAGTTGACTCTACTTCTGGGAGAGTAGGAAACATGGATTTCCTCTTAGCCAGTCTCCCACATATTTGTGATACACTAGGTGGAATTTGTGCTGTGAAGCTCCCTCAGACAAGCTCTATTGTAGCTGTAAATTCTAGATCTAGCCCACAATGTTGGGAAATGTTCCCGAGCAGATGGTTTCATTCAATAAAACATCAAAGTACTGTAGTAAATAATAATGTTAAATTTTTTATCAGTCATTTTGAAGTGCCTCATTAAACATTTCCAGATGCAGCTGAAAGTGAAAGGAACAGTGAACAGAGTGCCATAGGGCTGTTTTGGCTGGTGATGTTGAGACCAGGGAAGGAAATGAGTGTCTGAGTGGCACTTCAGGAGATGGTCTTTGACTTGTAAAGATCAGAGAGGACTGGCCAGTTAGAGTTCATCTATTCTTTCCCTGCCTCTTCCCCAATGTGAAAAGATTGGTTGCCCCTTGCACCTCCCTCATCCCACAGCTGGTGTCTGTCTTGGTCCCCATGTTTGGGGGAGAGAGGCTTTAGATGGGGTTTGCTCACCTCCTTGGGTGCCTCTGCACTTTTGAGATAGCAGGTTCTAATAGCACACCTGCAGGCAAGTTGCAGGAGAAAGTTTTCTCAAAAATGAGTCAAATTCTGCAGATCAGAACAAAATGTCACCAAAGCAGAGAGATCAATGGCCTTGCCCATATATCGTAGGCTTTATATACAAAAAACAAGAATAGATACCAGCATTTTGACAATATACTGTATGTAAGGACAACGACAGTGACAAAACAGAATTATCTATCACACAGGACTGTGAAGCCTGCAGACTGCTACTAAAGTCAAAGGGTATGAAACAGTTCATTGCAATAAGCCCCAGGGAAATTCTAAAGAGAAAAAAGAAATTAAAATCTGTGTTTGACTTGTGGTATTCTGCTATGGAAAGAAAAGGGCAGATATTTTTACCTCCAAAAGTGCATTCTTAGAGTGATTATGGGTTTCAAACCATTCTGTGAACTAAAGATCTGTATATATGTGTATATAAAAATATTTCTTCCTCTTTATATTCTTTGTAATGAACACAGTACTGCATGCATTAAACGTGCAAGCAATTTAATACTCGTTGGACTTGAAGTACAAAATCCAAATCAGCTAATGCAAAATGTAGTATCAGTGTATTGGAATTTCCTGAAGGAGATTCGAAACATAAACCACCTCTATATTTCTATAAAAATTGAAGGCAATATTCATTTTTTTCCTCTCTCTTTTGTCCCAATTAGAGAAAAAAATTTAGTCAGTTGCTAACAGGATCTAGACCTCCTGCAGCAACGTTCACATCTCTACCTAATGTTGCATCCTTGACTGCAATTTTTTCATTATTAGCTACAAAAAGCATAATTTGGATGCAACCTGGGCCACAGCATTTCCATCTTTGCCTGAGCTGCAGTAGATATGAATTCTCATTATGTGATGGGATCAAGAGTAGGTCAAACAACTGCTTTTTACAGAAGAGCCTGTGTGTGAGTCAAAGTGAAAGGCAAATCCAGGTCAAAAGCAGAGGCAACAAGTGTCACTCTGCTACATGGCAGAGGATTCCCTAAAGCTCTGAGCACCAAGTAGCCCAAAAGTTGTAGCTCTACAGCAGTTCAGTGCTTGCTTTCCCTCACATCAGACCTCTAATGGACTAGAGATATGAGAACAAACATAAGAGAGCAGGAAAATGAAGGAGAAGCACAGAAGATTAAAACATTTTTTCAAGCATATACATTCTGACTGTATCTCTCCAGGGATAAAAAATAATAAAAAAAAGAAAGAACTACGTCTAAACAGGACTTTTCCTTCTCTAGTCATGACACATTTTAATGAAATTTGAAATGAGCACAGGAAGACTGAGCAAGATAACAAGGTTATCTCCAACTCTAAATCTTCACACTATTTATGATCTAAATTTGCAGGCTATGCTGCTCACTTGCATTTCCATAAAGTAGCATAATAAAAGAACAACAAGATGGTAGCAATTTTTCCTTTGAACTCTCCTTTCTGAAAAAATATGCAGTTCTGTGTGTTCTGGTATTCTTTTTACTTCTGCAGAATAATCTCCCTTTTGTATTTTATCCTTTCTTTGTGCAAAGATAAAGAGAATGAATGTACATCTGGACTCCTACTCCCCTAAGCGATATGACTCATTCAAACAAGCTACTGTACCTCTTAAGGGACTTTTCCTTTTAATTCATTAATTTTACTTTTCTTTTATACTGAAGAACTGCTAATAAAGTAACTTTTCTCAATTGATATTCAATCTCCTCTATGCCCCTGCAGGCACCTCTTCGTCTTCAGGACAAAAACTATTGTACAACGTGTTGAACTCTCCCCACAGATGCTACGAAGGAGACATACATTTTCTAACATTCATTCTATCTTCTTGGAATATCCTCTGTTTTGGAGATTGCACATGCAGTTCCATGACAGACAGCAGCATGTGCAACAGTAAGAAGCCTGAGATATTTCCCACTATTCTCCAAAACATGCCTGCTGCTACTCTACTATAGCTACAAACTGACAAGGGTTTTTCTAAGGTAATTTGCCCTTGAAGCTCTCAACTGTAGTTACAATGTAGAATCTCATGGTTTTGACTTTGGATACCCTTTCCTCTGTGCTGCTGAATTGATCTGAGTTTCCTTTAAGCCATGGCAAACCAGAAAAAATTATTTCACCAATTCAATGATAGTATTAAAAGATTTTTAAAAAGATGGAAGGTATGTAAAGGAGAGCATGCCATTTTCAAGACATTTTCTTTCTCTGCCAATCTCACAAAGTCATTAACAATTAGATTTTCTTTTGATCTTTTAATGTGTGGTTGAAAAAGTTAACAGCGGAAGAACACGTGCTCCATCTCGTTTGAGGAAATTTGGTATATTGTCCCAGACTAGTATGAGTCAATATCTCTAAATATTTTCCTTATTTATGGAAAAAGTCAGCATTTGTACATGAGAAGAACAAGATAACTAACACAAATATTAGTTGATTTAACAGTAAATGGATCTTACAATCTTTAATAGGTGACTTGTATTGCAGGAACTCCCTTAAGGTTAGATATTATATTACTCAAAGAATGACATATGAAATTGTAAGTTTAATTGGGAACTTGAGTTCTCTTAAATTTAAAGGTTTAAATAGCTAGAGGTTCAGAAACTATACATATAAATCCATTCACCATTGTAGCCCAACTTTAAAATACTACTTTCTTTGAAATCACTGCTTTCATTAAAAGTAAGGATGTAAGCTGCTTATTGAATGTTATGGGTATGAAAAATGTAGCTTGTGCTAACAGAATGTATCTGATTGGTGAATGGAGAGTAACAACTCTGAGACTATTACATGGCTGTGCGTGTCAGTGAAATATAAGGACTGGTGCCCTTTTAAATCTCAAGAGGTAAAGAAAGAGAGTAAGAATTATGGATACTTGTACAACATAATGCGAGTACGTTTTACAGAACTCATTCTGAATCCTTTTTCCTCCATTGTAGAAAGCATGCACATGGATGTCGTAAACTCAAACTGGACCAAGAGAATTGCCTAAAGTGTTCTGAATGTCAGTATCAGTATTCCATCTGAGTCTATACATTTAATACTTCCACAAAAGAACATCTCAGCTGGAACATCTAAGAGCGAAATGAAATGCCAGTTCTGTTAAACAAGAGCATACCAGCCTTGTCTGCATTTTGAGGTCCATGATCCTCTGAAGTGGCCTCATACTGAGAATGTACTTGATATGTAGTCCTGTGGTCAGACTGAGGGTGTGCAGATGAGTTCTCGAGGGTGAATGCTTTCATCCACATTTTTGCATCTTCTTGGAAGGAGTAGGTACTATTTCCTCTTTCTTAGAAAATTATTGTGTTTACATGGTACAACAGAAAACAGGCCCATTATCATGTGATGTCCAATGTCCATCAGTGCCATATTTGTTAGTAACACAGCCAGCAGTGCTCATTTATTGTGGGCAGTTTGGAGGAAGACAAAACCTTCTTGAACTTCAGATACACTTTGTAATTTTTCTAAAACATATGTGCAGAACGCCAGAATTGGATATCATCTAATAGCTAGCTAATATGGTGAATCATGGGTATTTGTGTGGATATTGTAATGACTGACAATTCTTTCTTAGTACACAGAGGAAACAGGCATACGAAGATGGTAGCATAATCCCTAGAAGGAACCACGAACCATATTTCTCAAGTGAAAATTATACTCCACTACCGCAACCACAATTGTATGAGAAAAGACTAAAAGGAAGGGTGGCTTGTAAGAGCATAACAATGAAAATTAAATATAATTACAAACCAAAATTCAGGAAGTTTATTTTACGAAAAGTAATTTGGTCTCAGATGTTCTTTCTCTTTGGAACCAAGAATGGAAAAGATCACTGAAATTCATGAGCAATGATCATCAGCTATCACACACTAAAACTGCTGCTAAAGAACTAGACAAGTGGTCTAGAATGATCAACAATTATTGCACATCAATTTGAAAGGACCTGTTAGAAAGCAGCACAAACAAGACATTTGACATAGTTTGTAGCCTTGTTCCCCCTCACATGTTTTTTAACCTCTCGTTATAGAGTGCTGGAAAACGCTGTCCATTAGCTTACATTGGCTTTTGTGTCAAACAGATGATTTAGATTATTTTATTCTGCTTATAAGCATTCATATTCCCTTGATTTCTTTAGTAGTGTTACGTTAAGAGTGGATTTAGTTTAGTGGTTTTTTCCTAATTATGACTGATCAATAACAATGTGTTATGTAAGTGTTGCATTTTGGTACCCCTTCGTTTACAATACAGCTTCAACTATTTCCCTTTCAAAGGGAGTACAGTAATGTTTTGTAGCTGACATGCCTCTTCCTGTAAATTGTATTTGGGAAGAAAACATTAGCTGAGAATATATTTCTATCCCTGAGGCCAGGAAATATTCTTAGGTCTTTCGGGCCTTACTCAGTTAAGTTAGATGTTTGTTGCCTATGTTGTTGTGACACATTCCAGGTGAAGGATGGGCAGGACAAATGTCAGTAGTATTTGAGTCATGGTAGTATACACATGACACATCCTGTGTTAGAACTCCATTCTATTTGGGGCTGTAGGTAACATATGTGGTAGTTGCTCTCTCATAAATTGCTTTCAGACTGCCAGCTGAGAAAAGAGGGAAGTATTATTAGATTTCTGGGGAAAAGAAACATTAGAAGATGAGGGCTAAATTTCACACTTAGCCTCAGATCATATTTATGTAGAGCAGAGAATCAGGCAGAGACCCTATCATTATCACTAGCTGAGCTGGCTCCAGACCACAAGCATAAGGGTCAGGAGAATTGAAGTTAATTAGCATTCACTAATGTAGGTAATCCAGGCTGACAGTGATGATATTAATAGGAGAAGTACCAGGGTAATCAAAAAGGATTTCAGGGCACTGGGTAGATCAGTCCATGGGACAGGTGCACAGGTAGTATTTGCTTCGGTTCCTGTAGTGGCTGGAATGAATGGGGAGATGCATGAGGAGAGAATTAGGAAAACCTAACTTATCAATAGGTGGCTAAAGCATTGGTGCCACTGTCAAAATTTTGGTTTTTTTTGATCATGGGGCAAACTCCATGCTACCTGGTCTTCTTAAATCAGATGGGCTTCATCTGTCTATGCAGGGCAGAAGGGTTGTTGCCCCTAAGTTAGCGGGGCTCATCAGGAGAGATTTAAACTAGGTCTGAAGGGGGAGGGATTGATTTCAGGCTCTCCAAAGTTCAGCCCAGGGGTGAAAAGACTGAATTAAAAGTAAAATTAGCAGCCCAGCTGAAGTGCATGTGCGCTAATGCACGCAGTCTGGGCAATAAACAGCAGGAGCTGGAAGCCATCATGCAGCAGAAAAGCTATGACGTTGTTGCCATGACAGAAACGTGGTGGGATGACTCGCATGACTGGAGTGCTGTCATAAGTGGCTACAAGCTCTTCAGAAAGGACAGGCAGGGTAGGAGAGGTGGAGGGGTGGCTCTGTATGTTAGAGAGTCTCTTGACTCTATGGAACTTGAGGTCACCAACAATAGGGTTGAGTGCTTGTGGACCCGAATCAGGGGGAAGGACAACAAGACTGACATCCTGGTAGGAGTCTGTTATACACCACCCAACCAGGATGATGAAGGGGACGAGTTATTCTACAAGCAGCTGGCAGATGTCTCAAAATCTCCAGCGCTTGTTCTTGTGGGCGACTTCAACCTGCCGGATATCTGCTGGGAGCTCAACACAGCAGAGAAGAGACAGTCTAGGAGATTCTTAGAGTGTATGGAGGATAATTTCCTGCTCCAGCAGGTAAATGAACCTACCAGGAGGTGGGACCCCACTAGATCTGCTGTTTACAAACAGAGAGGGACTGGTAGGAGATGTAGTGGTCAGAGGCCAACTGGGCACAGTGACCATGAAATAATATGGTTTTCTGTATTCAGAGATGTAAGGAGGACCATCAATCAAACTTCTATGCTGGACTTCCGGAGGGCAGATTTTGACCTGTTCAGAAGATTGGTCCAGAGTGCACGCTGGGACACACTACTCAAAAAACAGGGACGTACAGGAGAGATGGATGTGCTTCAAGGAAAAAGTCTTGAGTGCACAGACACGGGCTATACCAATTAGCCAAAAGGCAAACCGGCGGGGAAGATGACCACCTTGGTTGAATAGAGAGATACTGAAGGAAATCAGAGATAAAAAAAGAGCCTACCGACTGTGGAAAGCAGGGCTGGCTACTCAGGAAGAGTATAAGGATATAGTTAGAACATGCAGAAGAAAAATCAGAGAAACAAAAGCGCAATTTGAAATTATTTTGGTTACTTCTGTTAAAGATAACAAAAAACTTTTCTATAAATACATTAATAACAAAAGGAGGGGCAAGGAAAACCTCCATTCTTTGTTGGACCCGGGGGGGAACATAGTTACCAGGGATGAGAAGAAGGCTGAGGTACTCAACACCTACTTTACCTTAGTCTTCACCAGTAGGAGAGGTGGCCCTCACAATAACTGGCCTCCAGAGCTCATAGATAGAGACAGGAAACCAAATGGCTCCCCTGTTCCAGGAGGAAACAGTCTATGAATTACTGAGCCACCTGCATCCACACAGATCAATGGGACCTGATGGATTCCATCCTAGGGTAATGAGGGTGTTAGAAGACCTTGCTTGGACAGGTGCACTCTCAGCTGGGTTAAGAACTGGCTGGATGGCCAGGCCCAGAGAGTGCTGGTGAACGGGGATGTGTCCAGCTGGAGGACAATCACCAGTGGTGCCCCCAGGGATCAGTGTTGGGTCCAGTTCTGTTTAACATCTTTATCGATGATTTAGGTGAGGGGATTGAGTCTATCATAAGTAAATTTGCAGATGACACCAAGTTGGGAGGGAGTGTCGACCTGCAGGAAGGCAGAAGGGCTCTGCAGAGGGACCTTGATAGGCTGGAGATATGGGCTGAGTCCAACAGGATGAAGTTCAACAAGGCAAAGTGCCGGGTCCTGCACTTTGGCCACAACAACCCCATGCAGCGCTACAGGCTGGGGACAGAGTGGCTGGAGAGCAGTCAGGTGGAAAGAGACCTGGGAGTACTGATTGACAGGAGGCTAAACATGAGCCAGCAGTGTGCCCAGGGGGCCAAGAAGGCCAATGGCATCCTGGCCTGCATCAAGAATGGTGTGGCCAGCAGGACAAGGGAAGTGATCCTTACCCTGTACTCGGCATTGGTGAGGCCACACCTTGAGTATTGTGTTCAGCTCTGGGCGCCCCAGTTCAAGAAAGATATTGAGGTGCTGGAGCGGGTCCAGAGAAGAGCAACAAAACTGGTGAAGGGACTTGAGCACAAGTCCTGTGAAGAGAGGCTGGGGGAGCTGGGGTTGTTTAGCCTGGAGAAGAGGAGGCTCAGGGGTGACCTCATTGCTCTCTACAACTATCTGAAAGGAGGTTTTAGACAGGTGGGTGTCGGTTTCTTCTCCCAGGCAGCCAGCAACAGAACAAGAGGGCACAAGCTTAGACTCTGCCAGGGAAGGTTTAGGCTGGATATCGGGAAAAAGTTCTTCACAGAACGAGTAATCAGGCATTGGAATGATCTGCCCAGAGAGGTGGTGGATTCACCGTCCCTGGAGGTTTTTAAAATAAGACTGGATGTGGCACTTAGTGCCATGATCTAGTAATCATGAGGACGTTGGACAAAGGGTTGGACTTGATGATCTCGGAGGTCTCTTCTAACCCAGATGATTCTATGATTCTATGATTCTATTATTCTATGACTGTTTTTAGTGTTCAAGTGTTGGTCATAAGCTATTAGGATCTGAAGAAAAGATAGTCTAAAAAATCCAGGGTGACCACAAGTGAACCTGTGTATTAACTTCTATCCTGTGGTAAAATTAGTATCCTGTCAGATGAGCTTAATTGTTGAACTGTTATGAAAGACAAGGAAATTGTGGAATCTTATTTCAATATAATAAAAACCATTTAAAGTAAAAAAATTAATTATTATTCTAATTTCACTAATCAAGAATCTCAGCGGGAAAAATGAGGATACTATGAAGCAAACTTTGTTTTTAATATCTTGGAGAATATTTTGTGGGGCAGAAATATTACTAATATCCTTAAGCCAAATAACAAACCTTGAAAACATCTCCTCTCTTCTATAGGTAAGTTCTTCAGATAACCTGTCATACTGGGAATATCTTTTAAACTTATGCACGAGAACTTGGTTGACTTAAGGTTGTTTCTTGAAGCATTGAAGAATCACCTGTTTACACATTTTCTCCCAAAGGTTAGATTACTTGTCTAAGATAGATTAGCCTATTTTATATGTCTCATATTGCTGATGAGTTAGATATGTAGCCATCATTTCTCAGCACTTTATTTAAATCACGATGCTTCAGTGCGATTACAGATACAGAGGGGAAAGTCTTCATTCTCCAAAGCTGCTCTGATTTACTTCTGAATAATTAAAGATTCAGCAGACCAGTGAGAGGCTGACTTTTTAATCTGCTAATAAGGGAATACACTTGAGGGTTGGAGACCCTCATTTCAGTTCCTAAGTGAATATTGTAAGTGTGTGTAAATTTTAACCACTGTATAAAAGAGGAACTTGAATCCAGGTTATTCTTAACAAGTCAATTAGAACTTTTTACTCTAGGTGCCTAATTATTCCTCGAAAAGTGAAGCAACATTATCAGAAGAGACAAAGAGAGGATTTCTGGATGCTCTCTAACTCAACAACTAAGCTTCTCCATACAATATGAAATACATAAGTATTTGAGGTGCTTACAGATAGAACTTAGTTATCTGATTTCTTAACCACTTTTTATCATGGGCTTGGTCTTTCAACTGTACAGACAGAATCCTAACATCGGCCTGTATAAAATTTAACCTCACTCAAAAGTAAGTTCATAGCTTTCATGTTGCCTGATTATGTCTTTTTGCAAGAAAAGTAAAAAGTGGTCTTTTTGTTCCAAGTCCAAATAATTCCATCAGTGCTGTTAGTATGTGGAAGATGGCAGTGGAATCAGGAGGGTGGTTGCAAAATTTTGGAGATAAAGCAAGATTTGTGTTAATGAAAGGATGTCTCCAATACGTAGTGTTCATACCAAAGACAACTCCTGGCTACCCCCACCAGGTGCAGGGACATATGGGCTATGGGAAGGCAGAAAGATATGACTCCTAATATACTGTTTGGGTTTGTTTTTTTTTCATGGTAAATTGTCAGCTGTCTCATACAACAAAAGATGTGAAGTCATACTGTGCTGTAGAGAAGACTAACACTGCCAAAAGCTGAGTTATAGACAATACTTAGTATAGAGAAACTAGAATTTAAACAGCTGCACCGGAGTGGGTTGTAGTTCCATAAATGGGAAGGCTCACCTTTCTATCACCTTTCTGGCAATGATGGCTGTTTCTATGTTAACCTATCAGTCTGCTGTGCTATATTTTGTTTTTATACATTACAAAATTATATTTCATGGGCATGTGAGAGTCTAATGGCAAAAGCTACACATAATGTTGTATAGCCTATTCAAATTAGTGTAAAAATATATCTTTGTCAGCTTATAAAATAGTTTACTACCAAACTTTTCTACCAAGAAACCTTTCAGGGGATGCTGCTCATTATAATTATTTCTCCACAGAAACTCATTGTTCTCATGCTTTTATTATTTAAAAATTACTTATATCAGAAAATGAAGATCAAGATATGGAAATTAAAGAATGCATTCTATAAGTGTAAGAAACACATCTCACCACATTATAACATCCCTACACGAATAATCTATCTCCCTTGACTATGATGCCATCACAGCTCACAGCCAGTTTGAGATTCACGTTGCCATGGCTAGCTAGACTGCTACCAGCACTCAAGCAACTACTTTAAAGCTACTTCAGATATAGTTGTGTGGTACTGGAGGGTACATAAAGACTGACCACCTGCTGGGGTTTGTGCTGATGTCTTGGCAGCTAGAGATATGATCACAGCCAAGGTAGCTGCAGCTACAGATAACAGCGTTAGGAAGATCCTAACACTGTCCTTTTTCATTAAATCAGAGTGAAGACTGGGTAGGAAACAGCAGGATGATACATTTGCAGCTTATCTTAATTCAGAATTGGAAACCGGCTACAAAATATGGAATATTAATTATATTCTCATGTATTAATAAAAAGGAATCTCTTAAAATGTACTCCATTTGGTACAAAAAATAATAATAAAAACCCAATGAACTTCAGCACTGACTTTTCTCCAATAGAGATTACTTCCTTTTGGTCATTGTATTCAAAGGTTTGATACACAGATGTTTATGGGTACTTGAGAGTCATCTGCATGTGTTCAATGTTGGATGCTATTTAAAAATTGCCTCTTCAGTGCCAGCTGCCACATAGTATAGCAAGTACTAAAAATGTAGCATTTTTGACCTTCAGCAATGAAGATAGCTTAGAAATTACCTATATCCCTGTTTTGGCTTTTGTCATTGCTTTTCTCAGCTATTGTTGTTCATTTACATTGCTGTGTATGTTGTATATTACAATTGTTTAGGGAACTGTGCTATAAAATATAGTTAAAATGTTCCTTGTTTAAAAAAGCACACAAAGAAAAAACAGAGAACTAATGAAATGATATTAATTTATATCAATCAGCTCAGTGAATCAGTTTGAAGTGCCCCAAAATACTACAGTTTTGTCAGAATCACAGTATCACAGTATCATAAGGTTGGAAAGGACCTCTGAGATCATCGAGTCCAAACTATAACACAACACTAACACCATCATCTAAACCATGGCACTCAGTGCCTCATCCAATCTCCCCTTAAACACCTCCAGGGTCGGCGACTCCACCACCTCCCTGGGCAGCCCATTCCAATGGCCAATCACCCTTTCAGTGAAGAACTTTTTCCTAACATCAAGTCTAAACTTTCCCTGATGAAGCTTAAGTCCATGCCCTCTAGTTCTGTCACTGGTCACCCGAGAGAAGAGACCAACCCCTGCCTGACTACAACCTCCTTTTAGGTAGTTGTAGAGAGCAATGAGGTCTCCCCTGAGCCTCCTCTTCTCCAGACTAAACAGCCCCAACTCCCTCAGTCGCTCCTCATAGGCCTTGTGCTCCAGCCCCTTCACCATCTTCGTTGCCCTCCTCTGAACACATTCCAGTATCCTGACATCTTTCCCAAACTGGGGGGCCCAGAACTGGACACAATATTCAAGATGAGGCCTGACCAGTGTCGAGTACGGGAGGATGATAACTTCTCTGGTCCTGCTTGCCACACCATTCCTGATGCAGGCCAGAATGCCATTGGCTTTCTTAGCCACCTGGGCACACTGCTGGCTCATGTTGAGCTTCCTGTCCACCAGCACTCCCAGGTCCTTTTCTGCCTGGCTACTCTCCAGCCACTCTGTCCCCAGTCTGTAGCTCTGCATGGGATTGTTGTGTCCAAAATGAAGTACCCGACATTTGGACTTATTAAACATCATCCCATTAGAATCAGCCCATCTCTCCAGTCTGTCCAGGTCCCTCTGCAGGGCCATCTTACCCTCTAACAGATCAACCCTTCCTCCCAGCTTGGTATCATCTGCAAACTTGCTAATGATGGACTCAATCCCCTCATCCAGATCATCAATAAAGATATTAAACAGGACGGGACCCAACACCGATCCCTGGGGGACACCACTGGTGACCGGCCGCCAACTGGATGAAACACCATTCACCACCACTCTTTGGGCTCGGCCATCCAGCCAATTCCTAACCCAGCACAGAGTGCTCCCATCTAAGCCACGGGCTGCCAGCTTCCCTAGGAGTCTACTGTGGGAGAATGGGAGAATGACAGAGGGAGGAGAGCAAAGGGCTGAGTATGGCTGGGAACGAGGAGGATGGGAGAGATGAAAAGTCAGTATTTCTTGGGACATCCCTTTCTTGAACAAAATGTATCCTGCACCTTTATGCTCACTTTCCTCTGTGAACATGCTGAAAAGCAAGTGTGTGTCAGTGGAGCTCTCTTTCTCTCTCTGTCACTACTTCATAAGTTTTGAAATTTTTTTCCCCATACACTGGGAAACCTTGATCTTTTAACTTCACAAAAAATGCCTGAGAGCCCTCAGAATGGAAAGCTAGAGTGTAGTGCTTGCCTCCAGTTACATTAGCCACTAAGATGTAGCATACTTATCCTTGGCCTCTCATTTCATGGTAGCCCTAGTTCTAGCTCACAATGAGTAATTAGATTTTTTTAAATGTAATTTTAAATGGTGTCTTAGCCTGATACTTATGTCTACAAATATGTTCCATTTTTGCCTGCTTTAAGAACTGAATGATTTGGCCATTCTCTTAGGATGCCAAATAGTGCAAATTTCGTAGAGTAAGAGTGTATCTTCAATGCCAAGGCAAAACTGAGGCATGACCGAGGAGGTGTTGCAGTACACCAGAAGTAGTGGGATAACCTTGTTGGCTACTCAGCACTGAAGGCAGCCAGCTGACTGGTTAATTTGTTTTCCCACTCTGCCAGTATTTTTTCATCACTTTATCTGTGCCTCAGCTGCTGTATTTGTTGTTCTTTTTCGAAACTTCTTGGCCAAAATGGATGAAAAATCACCAGTGATAGAGAATTTGCTTCAATATTCATTAGTGGCCAATTCAGAGGAATAAATAGGGGAGACTTGGCAGAATTTGGTCTTGATTCTATTGTATCTTTTCTACTGTCTTAAATCTCTGCCCAGATCCTGCCATTCTCACTTCAATTCCAATCAATGAAATTTATAACTTTCAGGTTTAGTTATTGCTATTGTTCTGTGCATAATAATACTAAGAAATTATTTATTGATAGTTCATTTGATAGAAGGAATGTGAAAGCAATGTGTTCTTGGAAATGTGTTCATATGCAATGTTCATTCACAAATTATGAATAATAATCATAACTCAAAGCAGAGGCACAAAACTGTAGACAGCAGTAACAGAAATAGTTGTCAGATCTGTTCTGTGAAAATGGACGTGAAATGGTCATGACTAATATCAAAAAATGAACATTTGGTTTTCTTGTGAACCCCTAATATTAAAATGGAATTAGGGTGATTCTTCTGCCATTGTTAGCACCTTTCAAAGCAAGGTCCTTCATAATAATAATACACTTACGTGTTTGAAGAGGTTGCCAGAAGTAGAAAGTCTTTTCTTGTAGAGGTGAAGCAGGTGAACAGTCACTCTTCCTATATGTCTTATAGATATGCTTTTTATGTGATTTTCTTTTCCTAAGTACCATTTCATTTTTGAAGCAATAAATGATGTGCTCTCCAAACCTGTAGACTACAGAAAACAGAATATCTCTTAAATTAAAAAGAAGAAAAAGTATTAAAGTACTTCTTCAACACATACATTTAAAAAGTTTTAAAGAGAGTGATTTCTACCTAACATGCATGTCCACATCTCAGAAGCTTAGAAAACAGATAATCCTCTTCTCTACCTCAATGATTTTTGAAGGATCTCATGTATTTATCATGAGACATTTGCTGGTAAAAGTCTGTGGGAATAGCAGCATTAGTTCTGAATTTTGTACTTCTTGACATTTAAATTATACCACTTGGACATTATTCAAAATCCCTTGACACACTACAGCAGGCCCCATCCACTGAAATGAGATAGTTGAAAATTCAATGACAGAAGAGAGACCTAAAAAGTTTGATTACAGTGATGTGTAGCTGCTTCAGTCATTACAATGTCACAGGAAGGTTATGAGACATTTCCATATTTAACAATCTTAATGGGTTCAGGTCCTGAAGTCTGTGTTAAATTACAGTCCAAATGATTTGTTAGTCTTAGACCTAACCTATATTTCTGAGATGGAGGAATACATGCTAATGCAATCTATCTTTCGAGTTAAACTGGATGCTGATAGTAGCATCAGTACTAGTAATGTGAGTAGTATAACACATAAGTATGTTCTCTATGCGGAGTCTTTTAAGTGTGACAGTTACTGGATGAAATTTTCTGAAGCAGTGAAACAACTTGACTGCCATTTCCCCTTAAATATCAACTGCGAATAAGTGTCCAGCTAAAATTTACATATAAGGATCCAGAAAAATCATGATTTGTAAGGAGGATGGAAGCTTTATAAGCAGCCAAGGGATTTTTTTTTGTCTTGCTTTTTATGTATACACGTATGTCCACTGTCGTGTAACCTCAAGTTTACTCCTTTAAAGAAAGCTTCCTGCAGATAACTAATAGCAGTGACAAATTTGAGAACTTAATGTTTCTCACCCTGCTTATTTCATTTAGGCAACATATAGTTACACTGGTGTGACAAAAAATATTTTCTTAATATTTGTAAAAATAAATGTAAAAAACATGTTTAAATACACTTAAATATGCATACACAGGATTTCAAACCAGCTTATCTAAATCAAGCTAAAATATTTAAATTATATCAGTTCAATACCTAACCGTAAGAAAATTTATATGCAATTTATGTAGTACTTGCTCTTGTAAATCTATATTGTCTTCTGACTTTCAAAGAGTAGAATTGACTAAGTTATCACAGTGTTTTGCGTATAATAAATTTCATGGATAGAAAATGTAGAGAACTATTATTTATGGACAAGGGGAAGTGTACTATTCCATTTTATTTTTCATACTATTAATTAATAAAATAGCTTAAATAAAAATAGTTCTCACTCTGAGAGTACTTTAGGACATAGATAAATTAATTCCAAATATACAAGTAATCCCAACTGTGATTGCAACTTACAGTCCTTAACAACTTGCAAATTCTTAAAAACGTCCATTATCAGAACATGTTCTCAAAACAGGGTTTGTAGAAAGTAACAGTCCAATGAACTAGCATAATGCCTAAGTGTTGTGTGGTACAAAGATCTTCTCTTTTAATAGGAAGCCATCATACTTCTGAGAAATGACTAAACATTTTTCGTAGCACTTACTGATGGTAATTTTTCCAGGTATACTTTAACTTCTAACATCATTGATTTTTGTCTTTGTTGTTTATTTTCATGGAGCTTTATATATAATTTTGGGGGTTTTTTTGTATTGTTTCCTTTTCTTAATGGAAAACTAGCAGAGGTAAACTACTGTGAGCCTTAAAAATAAAAATAAAATATCTAGGATGATAAAAAGTAAATAGTATGCTTTTAGTGTCTATTTAAAGTACTGTCAGACCATTATTGAAGTTAGAGTGCATGTTTACCACCCTGTAAATCTCTTTATCTCAGAACTCCACTTAGGTAGTTACATCTGGAGGAAAAAACCCCAACCCGACCTTTATTCTTCTTTAGAAAAAGATTATCATCTTAAGAGTACAGAACTGAACAACAAATTATCACATTTTTTTTAGGTTCTTTTTTCCTCCTTTGAAACCTATCTACCTACACGGAAAATTCCTTTTAAGAAAGAAAATATTATGGCTAGGAGAACATGTATACGCAGTTACTTCAAGATTTTTGAAGACTGAAATATATATATGCCCATACTTTTTACTTAGGATTATTTTCATACAGCTGTGTAAAGAAAAAAATAAGCCAACAGAAGTGAGGAGCAAATGTTACAGTCACCAGTGGAGCTCAGACATTGCAATACCGTCTATTTTGTGTTGTTTTATAATTAAATGCTATTTTATTTTAGGGGTTTTGGGGGGGTTCCTTAGCAATTAATAACCTGTGATTGAATTTAGTTCCCATAAAGCTTTGAGGACCCTGCTGATACGGGGGTATACATAGTTTTCACATACCTATGCAGAGTATTTGGCATTAAAAGCTATATGGAAAAAAACATGTCACACTCACATTACTCAATATTACTGAGAGTAGCTACACAAAAGTACTAGTTCAGTACCCAAGTACTCTATTTTCACAAAATATGCAAGATACCATGTAGAACTGTTTTACAGAAAACATATTTCAATAATTGATCATTTAATGCTTTGTAGATATTTAAGTCATTGTCATTATGATAAAAAATGAGCTGTTTTTATTTGGTTAATGACTTAAAGATGAAAAAGCCTAAAGGTACCTTGCAGTTGGGCAAATATTCACTCTGTCTGACTACTGTTTGGTTGTCAACATTAATTACCCTGCCCCTGTGAAACTGGCTACACTGAGATGTAACTAACAGTTGGGTAGCAGATGCTTCCAACAATATGTCTTGAATTTGGGTATATAGTGAGTAATGTTAGCCTTATCACAATAAAAGTAGTTTAAAATTAAAGTTTACAAACATTTCCATACCCTTACATTGCAATTCTTTATGTCTCAGAAAACCATTCATTTCAAACTAAATATGTCTATATCAATACAAAAAGAATTTTATGTGATTTTTCATCATAATAAGGGCATCAACCTGAACGAAGTTGTGTGGTTTTTTAAAGTCTAAAAATAATATTATATGACATAAAGTGCTGCAATTATTTTTAATTGTACGTCCAGAGCAGATAAATTTTAAGCTGCTAGAACATCTTTGCTTTTTAAGCTCCTTAATTTAAAAAAATGAAGTAAAATCCTCATCTGTCAGTTTAACGTATTGTGATTCTGCTTTCAAATGGAATAGCGAACAACAGAAAAGCAAATGAGAAAAAATACTATTAAAAACATTCATTAACTCTCATTCTCATGAGCGGAATAGGATTTTATTTATGTCATAGGATATGTGTTCCCTGTTCAGGTGCAGAAAGTCTAGCACAGTGATGTCTTCATGTTCAGTATCTGATGTGCCCTGGAAACAATAAGTGCTTCGACATTGTTTCCAGCTGCCATACACTGCTGTATATGGCTGTTTTTCTTGCAGAGATGGCAACTACAGAAATGTTGCTAAAGAGCACACCTGAAAAAAATGCTTGTGTATTATTTATAATCAGACATTAGAAAAGGTAGAAGTAAGATACGTCTCAAGTTCATGCACTGAGTCACCTTGTATGGATAGTGAAAAGCAAACTGTACACTGGACTGTGGGCAGTATCATTTTCCTTTAAAAATGCTGGTAAATGTAACCTTGCATGATGACAGTAGTTTCTACGAGTGGGTGTGGCCCTGTCTGAATGACAAATACCCCATCAGCAACATAAAGACTCTAATTAAGATCGGGTCATGGAAATTAAAGAGGAATTCAACGTTTCATTCTTAAGCCACACCTGTACACAAGCAGCTCACTTAGACACAGTGCCTGGTGTATGCTGGGCTCTCACTACTGTGATATAATGCTTTTCTTTCTGCCAGAAGCTCTGAACTGTTAGTACTATGCTAGTGCAGGCTTTTAGAATCATTCAGACAAATCTAAATATTCAAAATCTAACTTCATAATAGCAAAGTGTTCAGCCATGATGTCAGTTGTTTAACTGCCCCATATTCAACGGGAACTCAAAATTTAGGAAAATTTGCCAGGTTCTCCATCTGGGAAAGCCTGCTCACAGTAATCGTAGCACTGAACTTAAGGACAGTAAGCGTTTGCTAGGATTTAATTGTGTCCAGAGGATATTGCTGGAAGCTTTATAACACCTGCTGGTGTATTCCTGAATGTGGAATTCACTGCAGTATGTTATTGCCTTTCTTAATTTTTTTTCAATACATCTGGCTATGAGCTTTGGCTTTTGCATCCCAAGACATTACAAATGCCCATAAGCACATGGACATTTGGGACGAAATGTTGAGTGGAATTAAAATACTAGGTCCTTCATTTTTCTGCTCAGTCCTTAACAAGAGGGAATAAAATGTGAAGTTGAAAAGTTATATTCCTGTTCATTCAGACATACAACCTTTCTGCATAACACCACCTCTACTACAGTAGTGGTTTCAAGCATTTAACCATCTGAGATTATGGGAATATCTTTATTTCTAGCAAAATAAAAGAAACCAGTAGTACATAACAAAATTGATGGCTTTTTAAAAAGAATGTTTTAAATGGGTTCTGCAAGGAAGGCTAAGCATTTATTTTCATTTACAAATAGCAAGCACTTTCAGTTCTAATTATTCATAATTATTAGAAAGGCTTTCTAAAATAACACATAATAGTTTAGACTAGCAGTTTAAAGAGCTGCTTGATACATTGAAAGGAAAAGTGAGAACATGAAAAATACATTTCATTACTTCCTACTGCCTTAGAGTCTTGAGGCACTATGTTTCCAGGGACAAATATTGTAAATAAAGTAACCCACAGAGCAATTTTATGGTGGACGTTTTCCCTTGGTGGGTATAGCAATTTGACAGCAACTTCTTCCACATATATGCGTGCTGTATGGCACTACATTTGAATGACATTTAGAGATGGAAATGAAGAATTACAAGAAAGGATTGGGTCTCAGTGGATGTTAGAGAATCAGTACAAAAGATGAAGCCACTATTTACTTGCAATATATTGGAAGAGCAATCTGCATTGGATGGATCAGATTCCTGCATTCATGGGTGAACAACAAGGTATTTCTGATGTGGCATCGCCACAATTACAGCTCTGTCTTACTTGAATCATAGTAAAGTTGGGGACTCTATAACTTCAAATGTATAGAAAAATTTCTGGTCCCTGTGTGCCTCCAGCATTTTCCCAAACATTAGGGGGGCAGGGGGCAACAGACTAAAATAAAAATTGCTGTTTCTGCATTGTTTGCAGATTGCAGTTCCTTCCATAGCTGCTTAGATTTACTTATAAGGCTTAAAAGCCAAAGACTTAAATTCCACCCGGAATTGCTGGGTTTTTGTCCCCCAAAACACCACCACAACACATGCCACCTGGTCTGGGGGTAATCATAGCAGTTCTTGGGAGACAGGAACTTTCCTTGCCATATTGTCTTGGAATAAAACATCAGTGAATAATAGCATTTTCTTCAATATATTTCACGGCAATACCAGCAACCAGTGAGTCCCCTAGGTACGAGAAAATGTTAATAATTCTGTCATAATGTTGTCGTACTTCTAGCATTTCCTCTCTGCCTTCTAACCTAGATCCTACTGACTCCAGCTCCTTGCGAACAGCAGAAAAAGATCGTAAGGAAATCAGCTCATTTTTTTTAACCGTATAAATTCAACGAAGAACTATTTTTGTGCATCGTAGAGAGAATCATTAGCCTAAACCCTGGCAAAAAATATAAACGTCATTCTGGTATTACCATTTTCTCCTATCATACTGTTGGTTCTCCCTCAAATGCTTTCCAGTATAGGCATGAAGAAGGGTTTGGTCTACAGCTTTTTCTCTAGGTTTATTTGGTACAGTTCTGCTGCTGGATAAAGATGTCATGAGGCAAATGCTGTTTCACTGACTATCCATACATGAGACTGATTCTTCCAGCTGGCTCAAAATAGTCACCTTGGTGAAAAAGAGAGTGCATATATAACTAAGGCCTGATTCTGAGATTTCTTCCTCTTCTCTTTTAGAAAATCAATGGCAGACCAGGGGCTAAACCCAAATGGAAACCATGAAAGGAAAATAATTTCAATAAATTGTGTTTCTGGTAACCTGGAGTAAATGCAGAAGGAAAAAAAATCTGCTCTTAGAGGAGGTTACTTTGGTCTTACAGCTTGGAAAGAAAACATAGAAGAGACCCTGGGAGTATTATTAAGGTGCCAGGCACCCCTGGAACCATGACAACACAACGTAAAAAAGAAATTAAACAGAACAGAGGCAAGAGTAACACTACTAATTTTGAGAAGTAATTTGTAGAAATCAACTACACAGCAATTGGAACAATATGAGTAATACTTGTTTCCAAGTCTAATTGATTTTTAGAAGCTAAAACTTGGCACCAGATTTGAGTACAAGAGGCAGAAAACAACAACTCTAAGAATATTTTACTGCATAATTTTCTGCCCCATAAATTCCTTAAACTTTTGTATCTGAACAACAGAAATAATACATAGCTAACATGGTTTATCATCTTCTCTGATGAAGAGAAACAAAGCAATGTCATTAATACTCGTCTCATTTTTTTCACTGCTGGTATTGACTATGTGATTTATATAACTTGTCTTTTACTATGAATAATTATGTTTTGCTATGAAAAACTCCATTTCTTACAGTTTCAACCATTTCTTGGTAATTTCCTCTTCTTCAGAGATCGTGTAAATCTATTTACACATTTAGTAATGTCTCTGAAACTATGCCATTTACAAGCCTCTTCAAAATTCTGTTGAAAACTGGTAAAGTGACTCATACCAGACAAAAATAGTAAGGCTGTGTCTTAGCTTTGCATGTTGTTATTTGTGGATTTTTAAAAGCAATATTAAGAAGTTTGCATATCTGTTTATGCCTGTGAATGAGCGGAGGTACAATGAAGAAAGCTAACTTTTCATCATTTTTAATTTTAATATATCTGTAGCTAGAATTTCATGAGGCTGTGCTTTAATCTTATCTAATTTCAGACTCCCTTGGTTTATGGACTTTAACAACTTTGGTTTATATATTGAAATTAAATGTGACATGTATCTGTGTTTGTAGCTTTTGCCTCGTATATTTGCAAGATTAAATTACTGGCAGAGGATTTTTACAATGGCTCCTCAGAACTTCTAAAAGCTCTTCTAGGAAATTGTCATTGCTATCTGCTCCATTTAAGGCCCACAGTTATTGAGGATGGCTATTGAATGCGATTCTTAAATGTTATTGTAGTTAACTGCAAAGATAAAATTCATTATTTGGTGAAAATTAATGCTAAACACCACGATTCTTTTGTCAATATTTATTTTTCTGTCATGAAATTATTAATTTTTAAAATACAACGACTAGCAGTGAAAAATTACATTAAGAAATTAAGATAATCTATGAGAAAACTTTGGGGAGTTTGAGTCATCCACGAGGGACGAAAACAGGAGTACCTGAGAGCAGAATATGCAGTAAATATTTGCACGTAGTAGTCCAGCACATGCGTAGTTTTTACTGTTGCTAATGAAAGATCTGAATAGTTATGTTCTTAAGACCTTGGCAAATAAAGCTTTGTCTGTACTTGCTGAATGTGTTTCGAGAAGATGTTCTGATTACAGTTAAGTGGCAAAGCAAACAGGGCTGCAGTAATTCCCCATTGGTTTTACTTCAATTTTGCTTAAACAAGTGAATTTTCTATTCTTAGTTATTATCTAGGAGTGCAGTACATACTCTGGAAAAAATCTTTCTCATCTCCATGGGTAAATTTTGACCAGCATTGTATGTTTTCTTGCAATTACTCTTTTTGTTACTATTTTTTGATATTTGATTATGCTTTGGGAGAAATGGTGAAAATCACAGAGAATGATAACGGTTGTGAATCACCCTTGTGATTTTGGCTGAGAAGAATTTCACTTCAAGCAGTATCAAAACTGCCTACACTTGGTTAACTTTTCATTTCATCTTCTCCTAGAGACTTTTTCCTAAAGAATTGCTATGACTCTCCCCTGGAAGGATACGAAGCTTCGATTTAAAGGCATGCATAAAGGCCTTTCAGAAATGGTAGATCTATAGTAGCAGGAGTTAATTAAATGATGGGGCACTTATTCTGGGTCACCTTACAGATTGAAATGCACCCTAAAAAATGTTATCCTGTCTTCGATTACATGAAATATGACATATTTTTACTTTAACGAGAATTGTCCAGAGAGAAATGTATATCATAGATTTTATGTACCCAAAACCAAACAAAACATTAAAACTTCTGTTACTCTTATGCATCTACAGTAACAGGCTGGCTTCCTTCCTATTGTAACAGGACTCTAGTCATGTATTTATATCTTAATGAAGTTGAGGTTCATCTGATGACTCCCAGTTTAAATGCCAGCACCATTACGTCCATAGCTACTAAATGACCAAGCAAAACACATCCAGTAAATATGCTTCTTCATTGCGGGTGGATGCAACACAGGTTGATGTACCACTGAATAGACATTCTATTAGACACTGCTCCTGGGAGATAACCACTACCCTCAGATTCCCCAAACTGGGACATCTGGACTGTTTTGTTTTGAAAAAGAAAACACGTTGAAGATGACTGGCATCAGTTTAGAGAGTGCAACTGACTGGAGCACTCTCTGAGCCTTTTTTGATTTTGAGGCGAAGAGATGTAACACAAAAATGAATGTGCAATTTCTCAGTCAGTACCAAATAAACAACCTTCAGATGCAGGAAATATTTCTGCAGGAAATTAAGATATGTTGGTCCTCTATACATGTTGATAGACGTTTTGGATAATTGAAACAGTTTATTGAGAACACAATTGTCATTGATGCATTATTCTCATGCTGAAGAATAAACAATAGATACATCACACCTTTTAGATGGGTGAATGTCAGAAAGTGCTGTGAGAAAGGAGCGAGAGTAAACGGTAATGTAACTACTTAATAATAATGTAAGTAGTACAGTATTATAATCTCTTTTCACATGTGCTTTCCTCACCACAGTTATAAAGAGTACCTATTTAATTTAACTTAATTATATAATAAAGACATTGAAAGTAACTCAAGTATATAGAACTACGTTGATTAAATCCTAGCCATTTTTCACAGTAAAACTTTTTTTTTTTTTAATTCTCAATGTTAAAAACGTGTAGTTTCTTCTTTTTTTTTTTAAAGGAAGCAATTTCCATAAAACAGTTTTGCTAATGTTTTGCACGGAACTTCTGTGTGTTTGTATTGTTCAATTTAAGACGTAAGTATTTTTCATATAGGGCAACCCGAGTGTTTTTCTCTACAGTAGCAGAGAAATGATTGTGAAAAAAAATTGATTGAAAGACTCAACCAGGCTCTTACACAAACACAGTTCATTTATACAACAGCAGAGCTGACTAGAAAAGATAAAGACAAAGGAAATCTCTGTTGGAGTCATATAGAAAAATAACCCACCAGTCCTCCAGTTTGTTACACTGATGCAGCACTTTCAAAAATCTATAGGGTTCTATCAGTGAAACAAAATAAAAATGTCACTCATTACAAACAAAATCTATTCAGGCTTGGCAAATCTCAGGACAAGAAAATTCCCTGTGGATTTTTATTATTCTTTGCAGTGAGTTGTAAGTTACCACCAACCACTGTTGTCCATAAAGAACAAAAAATATCCAGGAATTATTATTTTTAAATAAAGGCTCAAGTATTAACATAATCAAGACCTCACAGGAGAACAGAAATAAAATAAAATTGCATCTGCTACCTATTTCGGGTGTTTTACAGGACAGGCTGTGCAACGAGCTTGCAACAAATCTTGAATACAGTATTTAGCAAATGAAAATACATTATGAAGCTAGGAAATTTAATAATTTGCCTGACATAATATAGAAAATAAACGAATATAGAAAATAAAATAGAAAATAGAAACGAAGAATAAAT
This sequence comes from Tapera naevia, assembly GCA_033556795.1. Lineage (NCBI taxonomy): Eukaryota > Metazoa > Chordata > Aves > Cuculiformes > Neomorphidae > Tapera > Tapera naevia. The sequence continues at coordinate 4,457,840 of JAUMJJ010000172.1, read as the reverse complement.
AAACAAAGCTTTTAAAACCCAAGCAAAACCTTTTCCAGAGTATACATAGGTATCTATCCATATATATATGCATATAAACAGACTCATTTTCATTAGATAGCAAGGTGTACCAGAAGTAAACATTTGGATTATTTCCAGAATAGAGATAAAATGCCTAGCAGTTTGAATATTCCCATTTCTTAAATGGAGGAATAGGAAAGGTACAAAGTTGTTTTGTCATACCTTTTCTAAACACCAAACCAGGTAAGATATGTGTACCATCTTCAAAACTGAGAATGATTACTCCTTCTTAGCAGAATGTAAGTTCCTGTCATGGATGAGCAGGATTACACACTTGAACATTTGGATAACAGGTGGCATGGCATAACTTCAGGAAGACAAATATCCAGGAGGTATCTATCAAAAAAAAACACTCCCCCCCCCCAAAAAAAAACCCTAGAAAAAGAAAAAAAAACCCTAGAAAAAAAACAATTTCTAGATTGTGGGAATGCAGAAGCAACTGTGCCTTATCAAGGTTAAATGCTTTAACTCTCCTCTCCTTTGTACATATTATAAATTTCCATGATTCCTTTTATTTCTCTGTAATTTTTTAATTTATGCTCATGTAAAAAAAGAAATTCAGTCCTGTTTTGTCTCCATGGTTGGATGCAGAGAAGCTCAGCTTATACTCTGATAAATATCTTAATGACATAAAAATGGGTTAAAGTGGGTACTTTGGGTTTTATTTGCAGAGAATTTCAACAGGGAAGTGCTTCCTGGAAACTATTTCCTAGACAAGTGTGAGACATGATACTTGTCTACACAAAACATCTCAGCATTTCACAAGCTTCTCAGTTTCACCCATCTTCTCAAACACAAAATGCACGAGGCCAGTCATGAAAACTGCTGCAGTAAGATTTGATCCTGCTGCCATCAAAAGCTTTGCATTTCTTCTGAGTCCAAACAAATCATTTCAAAAATGGTGTGACAAGAAGGCAGTACTATTTTATCATGTAGTAGTACAGTAACTGGTAACCTGAGTTGTAACACTGAGTAGCTTTTCACACTCTGCAAGTGTAGCTAGTCCCAGAAACCACATGAGATGAGACTGCAAGGACTAAACAGTCTGTGCAATTGGCATTGTTTCTACCCTATTTTTTCACTCTGTTTCTCATTGAGAAAACAAACAAACAAGCAAACAAGAATTTTCAGTCCATAACATAATCATAAACCTTGTACAGTTTCAAGCAGCAAGATAAGCTGATTATTTTGCCTTTAGTTCAAGTGTCAGCTTGTCTTGAGCTGCTATCAAATGCTTCATCACACCAAATGCCCATTATATCTGCTACATGGTGAAATATTTCAGTACATAAAAGAAAAGATGCATGATTTTCTCGTACTTATATTTGAAATCACCAAGGAACTTTTCATGATAGCTGTGTTTGCTTATACCCACTGCAGTTCACTTTAAAGTTCCCTGTAAGGTTCCCCTTATAATCTTTTTTCTCATGCTCATGTATGTACATTTCAAAGTTACACCATCTCTAAGAGTAACAAATCTTTAAGACAATTTTTCCCATGCTTTCTTTCGCTTGCTTTCTGTTTAGCTTCATAAGTTTACTTAAATGGCTAAAAAACTATATTGTCCTTAAATGGCTAAAAAAATATATTGTCCTTAATATTGTACACTCATGACACAAAACATTCCTGTTACTTATTTGCTTTTTGTGTGTTTCTTTACATCTTAATATACCTTTCTCAAGCAGCTTGGTTTAATATAGTACTGAATGCTTATTGTGATTACCTCAACAGCAACACTATTTACTCTACAAAGAGGTCTTTTACTCTCGTTCATGGTGAAAAATTTTCTTCCAGATTCTCTTTTCCTTACACACCTTGATCTCCAATTTTTTGAAACATAATATAGAGGCCCAGTGCTTTCACAGTGCGTTATTCAGAGGCTAGTTTTGGAACAAGCCACTAAACTAACCCCTAGCTTTACTCTGTGGTCCTGTAAATACTGTTGAAAGTTATTAAAATACTATTCAGGAAAGTATGCAATATTTTGCCTGTAGTGGTTATCCCTTCTGTCAGCTACATGAACTTTTTATAACCCTGTTTTAATAAAATATGTAGTTTATATTAAATATTTCTTGATATATGACTATATTTTTCAATCTACAAACTCAATATGGCTTTTTATTTACCTACAGTAAAGAAATGGCATCAAGCTGAGACAATTCCATGCTAGGCTGGACTGTACATGGCTGAGTGAGTAGTATTATGCCCTTAGTTATGGTGGTGTGGAGAAGGCAAAAAGAGGGTTTTATACCTTCTGTTTTGTCAGTGGAACTTAATGGAAAATGTATGCCTCAGCCAGAGACCAAGAAAGCAGCTAAACATGATGTTGGGCGCAGTCAAGATGACTCACTTGGCCACAGAAGAAAAGTTCTGCTGCATAGAGCAGCACTTTGAAACAGCTGTACCATGGCACAGCTTTTGGGGGATTGCTAAACACAAGCAAAGGATCTCACATATTAGAAAACTGAGGGAAAGCAAACAAATGCAAATGCAGTTAATAGCCACTGTCATTCTCTGCCAATTGCCACTTCCGGCAGGTCTCAGCAGTGTGAAAGGGAACCATCACTTGAAATCCTCTAACAGAGACTGGAAAAGTGACCTTTTAATTTTTTCTTTGCTGTGCAGGTTAAAAGATGTTTGATAGACATAAACATATCTGTGAAGAAAGTGTTTTCTGAGTATGACATATGAATACAGGGGCATTCAACAGAGAAAATACGCTGCTATCTAATGTTCATTTATTTATTCTTATGTACAGTTAACATTGGACACTCATTCAATGGAGCAGCTGTTACTAGATATCTATAAACATGACCATTTTGATCTGTTTTCACTTAACGGAATGCATATTTTGCAAAACAGAAAAGATTTTTCTGTTCAGAGTGGTCAATTATTTTAATCTGGAAAGGAAATAAAAATCCTGAAATACAATCTGAAAAGAGTTCACCTGAGGCTACTTTAGTAAAATACATAGTCCACTTCTGAAATGTGAAGACAACACAGAGGTTTTTTCCTCCAAGGTAAGATTACTACAGTGCAGAAGGTTAATATAAACTCTTAGTTCCATTTAAACAGTAGAGCAACCTTTGGCTGACTCTTCTTAGAGGTAAATTTCACCTAGGTGCAGACCCCATTTACTTCATGAAATAGGGTATTGACCCATTCTCAGAAGACCTAGAAGCAAGATTTTGCACAGGTGTATTCAGAAGAGAACCGTCATTATGAAAACTAATGCTGCAATGTTACTTTCAGGCCAAAGGACTTATATACATAATTTCATTAAACCTTGGTCCACAGATTTTCCTTGGTGAATTCATACAATAAGAGCATTTTAGGGATTGGTGGGTATTTTAACCTTAAAACAGTAGGACTAACTCTTAAAAAGAATTACACAAACTTTTGTATTTCAGTCTTTAATTATTAAAATGAATAAGTTAAACGTTTTATGTTGGCAAGGCAAAGGTATTAGTTGATGTGCTATTAAAACAAGCCATCTTGGAATGCTGTGACTTTCTCTCAGATTCTGACTGTATGTTTCTCCAAACAATAAGGCTTTTTCAAAGTATAGCATAAAAACTGTGTAGAAGTAGGCCTTTGTTTGTAATCTAATTTCAGGCTTTCTGAGGGAACTGCCTTCGTGGGGTTTCTGTTTCTTCTGTTGATCTTGTATGAGGCTGTTATTTATTTTTATTTGGATGAAATGTTTCTGAATTCTACAATTTGAAATACCCACAGAAAGGTTAGCAGAACAACTTTAACCATCATAGTAAGAAGGCAGAAACCTGTCAATTAAATACTAAGTGATATAAAAATAAGAATATGATGGGTCATAGAATTGACATGACCATATTGTATCCTTTGGAAAAGAAACACTTGACAGTAATATAATAAAATATAATTAGGTTCCTGTCTATCGTAGTGACCACCTACTTGCAGCATTACTAATTGCATACTGAAATTTTGCTAATAAATAGAAAGTAGTTTAATTAAAATGTAATGTGTTTTATTTTTATTAGCAGTCAAAAATTAAACACTAAAATAGGAATTATTTTAGTTTGAAGTAGAAAGAGTCTTTGTATTTCACATACTTAAAAAGACCTTTCTTTTAATTTTTGCTGCTAAAACAAGTCACTACTTCTTTATAATCTGAGTATAGAATAAGCTATACATCTGACGCTTGTGACTGCCTTAGAGTGACCTCGCAAACTATGGACGGTGGTGCTGGAGAAATATTTTAGTGTTTACTCTTACTTATCTGCTTTAATCTCACAGCAAAAGATAGTCTTGCTAAGTGTTTTGTATCTTAGATATACCATAAAAACGTGGGGATGGAAATCGGAAGACCACAAGTGAATACTTCTATTTGCAGAGGTTTACTTATATGAAGATTGAAAGTTTTCCTTTGTAAAAGACACCAATTTTTTTTTTTTTTGTCATTTAGTTCCAAAAAGTTGTACAGTCAATTAAATGGAAAATGTTAAGACCTTTTTCATCCCTAAGAATTGACACACTAACTTTTTTTATTGTGTAAAACTCAAATTTTGACTTATTCCTATCAATAGGTACAATAAGAAAAAACATACAAAGTGGCCTACAGTTCCCTAATAAAAAATTAATTCCTTTGGAGTTTTCTTTTTTAACTCTGGATCCCAAAATACTGCTTTTTTTTTTTTTTAATATCTGAATCTTTCTTACCGTTGCTTGTTATTTGCATAACTCTTCATTTAAGAAGGTTGGGGAAGCAGTTGTTTCTTCAATTACTATATAAATTAAGTATTTTGAAGTATATAATTATTTCATATTCTAAGAATAACTTATAATTAATTAAATGTCAGTATAATTTGAAGCAATTTCAGCTGCAGTATGTGGCATTAATACTGTTCTATGCAGTTCCATTTTTTAAGTTATAACATTAAAAAATACTTGACATTATAAAGTTGTAGTGATATTGTGATCTCATTGAGCGTCATTATGTATTAGAAAAGGAAAATTTCTTACTTTTATCAAATTCAAAGTTTCAACTTCCTTTCTGAAAGAGAAAGTAGACAGAAAAAATGTGAAATTGATGAGAATTATTCCAAGTGTCCAAGAAATTAATTAGAATTATTTTTTTTCTTTTTTAGGAAAACTATGTTTATTAGTTACTACAAAATTAGTAATAGAGTTTATGTATCTACCTTTATCACAATAGCAAAACCAAGATTTTTAATTTGATTGTGTGCCAACTTTGAATAAAGTGTATTATACAGTAAAAATGCTCCCTAAAATATTTTTCAGTTACACTACTGTTTCAGAATCATCAGTTTACAAGAGAACCTCCAGGAGCGATAGGAACAAGACTCTCCTGCTCGAGAAACCAATATTTTATAGAACTATATTGGACTAAATTTCTGTGGGTCCATGGAGGAAAAAAGCTGTCCTATGGTACTCTACTGAGGTGTACATCAATAATTCAACAGCCATTCAAAGAAGGAGAAATGAAACTTGGACTCAGTTCTCAAAATTCACATTGTTACATATTCTGGCTTCTTAGGTGACTGTCAGTTAAAGCCTAGTTTGACAAACTATTTTATGTTCCCTAGATTACTGTATGGCTCAAATCGAGGTCCCCATGAAAGAGATTTAACACTGGACAGAGGCAATTAGGAAAGTATAAATGTAGTGGTTTACCACAAATCTTCACACTGGGATGTGAGCGAGACATATTTCCCCATGTCTAATTTCCCATATCTAAATTTTGGAGACCTAAGTTATGCAAACAGAACTGCTAAGGTGTTTTCAGTTCTTTCAAAACATATAAAGAACACCTCATCTCATTAACAGATGAGTCTGGGATTTAAATTCCATTGAGATGTATAAAACTTGTACACAATTCTTGCTCCAGCTAGAGACCATATCTCAGAGATTTGTCCAACACAACTCAAAGATCAAGTTTAGGTGTTTTAGAGCAAAACATTTACCATAAATCATACGATAAACATAAGCAAAATTTTGAAGAACCAGGAAGAACTCAATCTGGAAATAGTCAATATTCAGCTCAGTTAAGAATGGAAAATTTCCTCAGCTTTCCAAGAATCAGAATTTTAAGAAGAAGAGAGCATTTCAATATGGAAATTGTAAATCATGTTAAGTAGGTAAATCTTGCATATGTCCCTTAAAATCTTCATCCCCAAATCTTATTCTCTTTCTTATTAAAGCCATTCAATTTTTCACTTATTAGAATTTGTGATGAAGGAGTTTGAGAAGGGTTTGGCCAGAGCTGGCTATTTCATAAAAAATCAACACAGACTCAGATAATTCACCGTAACATCATCATTGCATTAATGATTTAGATTTGAAATCTAAATACAAATGTTTTCTAACAATGTGCTTTATTGCATGGCTTTGATTTTGCTCCCTTATATATAGCAGCAAAAAAACCCTCTCATAATAAATACAACAGAATAATGCATTGCAAAGCGATATTAAAACAAAAATCTGTTGGAGACAAAGTGAAAGGAATGGACTCAATAATACAAAGTAAGAACTAAAACCTTTATTTGTAGTTCCTCAAGCTTCTCTTTCTATTCAAGTTTCTATTGTAACCACATAATTCACATAGTGATTGAATTATTAGATTGATTTTAACAACTGATTTTGTGAAAACTTATGTGAAAGAATCAGTTCTTTCTGAGGAGATCCTTTATGCATACTAAAATTTTGTGATTTTTAAATGTGCTTTTTGTTAGGGTTTTATGATCACTTTTGCCTCATTTTAAGGTGTAGGTAAAACATTTCTATGATACTTCATCTACCTGCCCTTAAATTATGGTAATTAGAAGCACTGTATTACTGCACCTCACTAGTTATGCATAAAGACTAGATGATGGTTATTATTTGTAACAGCTGGTGCAATTCTCTAATGCAAAGTCCAAAACAAAGTAAGACCAGAAGTACCGTACCGAATACGATATATCCAGCTCAGTTAGCAAAAGCCATAAAGACTCTGTATCAGTTTCAGAAGCAAAATAAATATGGTTATGCAGAAGCAACTCTACATTTTCACTCTTATCCTGCCTAGACTAAAATTAGCTTCATTATCCCTACATGTGCTGTGTGTACATCTTCACATCAAAGTATAGATTCAGTCTGTTTCTCCAAACCAGCATGATTTAGTTTATAATCTCAGCAACTATATGCATACAAGCTATGGGGACAACCTAGATACTTAATCAGGATGCTATGACTTACACTTTGAAAGGATTCAGAAAGAAGTAGTGTGTCTAGTTCTGGTGTGTCCAGTCTCAAAAGGATATTGATAAATTTAAAAAGATTCACAAGAGTAAATTGAGGTCTACTAAGTGATATGTCCAATAAATACTAATTGAGTGTAATTTATTTAATTTACCATAAGTCATTTAAGTCATAACTTGGTCACAATGAACCTGTACCCACACGGGAAGACAGCTGATAGAATTTAGTGTACTTAAATAAAGACACAGAACAGTAAAAAAAAAAAATACATAAATGGATCAAGGAGAAGAAAGTTGAAACTGACAAATTTAGGTAAGAAAAAAAATACAGTTAAAACAGTCAACAGCAAAGGCAGTTAATCAATGGAACAACACACGCTGTAGACTATCTATCACTCAGATGTTAAATCAAGACTAACTTTTTTTCCCTAGAAGACACACATCATTTGCACTGATGCCATTGGCTCAATGTCCCATTCCTCGGAACGTGAACAAGTTGCAAGCCTGAACAGAACCACAGTCTGGCAAGAGAAACAAGTGCGCAGAGCTTGACAAGAATGCTTATCACTGCAAGCAGATCTAATGGGGAGATGGCAGCCTCCCTTTTACACATGACACGTTACTTAGAATTGTGTCAGTGAACACCTAGAGGAAAGAAAGCAGCTTTCCCCCTTCCTGAGCAGTATAGACATGCAAGGATTTTACTAAGGACAAAGTGTAAATTTTAAACACTTCCTTGTATATACTCAATGCAAATGTGTGAGGAAGACACTGTAAGCCGGGATGTCCATCTCACGGCTCCCACCGCTCTCCTGCTCCTGCAGTGTAACACACGTCACCTGCTGCACATGTGACCCGTGCTGGCAGGAGCGCAGGGACAAGGAGCCAGGTAGAAACATGGTGGAGGGTGGATTCGGCCCAAGGGCCATAAGTTTGACACCCTTGCTCTATGCTAAGCATCTCATTAGATGGGTCATAGCAACTCGTAATCTTATGGATAAGTTGTGGACAAGCCATCACGTTTAATGCTATTTCCTTCTTCGGTTGCCATTTCAGCTTTATGATGTTATCAGTGTATTGCTGTAAAATTATTATTACAAACATAGTAAGTTTTATATCCCTGTGCTGACAAAACCTTTCCATTACTCTCCTTTTGGTAACCAGCATGCATTGCCATCATACCAATGCTAATTCTAACGTGTTGGGAAGCAGTAGAAAAGAGAGGATGAAAGGAAGCAAGAGAGGGAGGGAAAGACACTTTTCTCTCCCTCCTGCCTTTCACTTTCCTTTTCAGGTGCTCAGGCACAGAGTTCAATATAATTTGCAAAAGCAGATGGTTTCTTTCATGAGACAACTGAATAAGGCTTTGGAAAATCTACAAATTAACAACTGGTTGGTTTCAAACAGCGAGAGCTCCTCAGCTTTCTCTTTGAAGTATAAGTGGATGTGCAAGCATTTCACATTTTCTAAATGTAAATATACTAAATATACATTTTCTTCTTTTATTCTATTACAGTTATTGAGAACTAGTAATATATGCAAATAGTGTACTTGGGTTTAGAGAGTGTTAATTCTCCATTTAAAGGTGTTATCAGTATTCATCTATCAAAAACCATGAAAGTGAAATGTAAATATATTCCATTATATTTTAGAGTTATTTCTCCTAGTTCCTGCAGCAGTTCCTAAGTAGTACTATATTCGCTGTCTTTAAAGCTATGCAGACATCAGTTTGGGTTTCACAAGATTATTAACCACTTAATGAAGTGGCACTTTAAAAAGAATATCCAGTACCACAAGTGTTTTGACAGAACATTGTGAAGGAAGTGGAAAATAATTTGCAATACCTGTATGCAGTAGACTGATCACTGCCATGGGAATAGCTATGCAGTCTGTTGCATACACGGTCATGGTTTGGTCCCTATGTAGACTACTTAGGATCTGTTTGGCATGAGCATGGGTGATGCTGTGACAAATGAGTTGTAGGAACTAATAATCTTTAGTGAAACTAGACCTTATGATAGCTGAGGTAGTTAAAAGACATATTAAAATCAAAGCCAAAACCAAAATACAACAACTTTGCTTGGCTTCAGCACTTGAAATTCCTGTGCATTCATGAGCACTTCTAATCAGGAAGTGCATTTTCATTTCAGTAGTGGTTGTTCAAGCTGTACTTGGTGCTTACAAGCGTTAAAGAAACCATTAGTTTATTAAAAGGAATGCATAGTGCTGCCACAATCTGTGTAGAGATTATGAAGTTAATACTTCCAAGGAACTAACTGCCCTTAAAACTGGTGGGCAATCCTTTCAGTTGAGGCAAAGTACCTGCACTACAGAAGAAGCAGAATTATACCTCTGTATAGGAAATAAGCACAACTTCTAAAACAGTACCAGTGTTTTGCAGACATGGCTCTGAGAACATCACACAGGAGTTCTAGACTGTTTTCGACATATACCTTAAATCCAACAAAGGTTTCCTGAGCCTTTTCTCACTATTGTTTACTGCAATTGCATACAAAATGGAGGAGATCCACTGGGACACTGGGAGAGAAATGATTCCCTAAAGGTCCCTTTCCACTGATTATCAAGAACCCCAAAGAGATTTCTTAAAAAGCTGGGTCAGCTCTCCAGAGGGGGTCATTCCATGGGGCTCTCCAATGCTTTATTTTATTATGTTGAAAGAGCCCTGTCAATTATGTACAGCAAAACGTTCATTCAATTAACATTCTTTGTCATCCCAAAGTATTTAAAGATAACTTCAGGCTTTCTGTATAGTGGCCTATTTTTCACAATGTGCCTTGGTATTTCAGTCTGATATGGTTTATTTGTAACTTGGAATAAGATGTCTGTTAACAAATACACTTGATTTTTCAATTCAATTTTTAAGGAAATTTAGGATTAAATTCATGAATAAGGGCCAAATTTAGAGCCAAAGACTCTAATTCTTCTTTTCACTGTTTTCTATGACTTCTGATTAAATAACAGTCAGCTTCCAGCTGTCCTATTTATAAACAATCTCTCTATTGACAAAACAGTCTGTCACTAGCTATTTAATGCATTGTGATGATGATCTATATGGTATTAAAAAGATCGGTGTTGTGTATCCCTCTGGGAAAGTGACTGTTGTGGACTATAGTATAGCCTTTGTTACAGAGTGGCTTCTCCCACAAAAATAGTGCTGTTACTTGAATCACAAATATCATCCAGACCTTGTATTTAAGGTGGAATTTCAGTGGTCATATCTAACCAAAGCAGGCATTTCACAGTTATTTTTCCATAAATCTTCAGTAGTATTTGTCTCTGGACACAACAGGGGAAAAATATTTACACAGGATAGAAGATTCCCTTCTTCAACTGCAACGCTGAACAAAGGCAGAATTATTATAAAAAGTGATTTTTTTCTTCCTGAATTTCATCTTATTCTGAAGTTCAGGCAAAGGTTTTCATAACAACAATCCTAATTGCTAAAATAGCTATATACTTTGTGTTGAGTATATCTACTTATCAATATTCTGAATAGAGTCTGAGCCTCTGTGTATCCCTGGGACTTTTCCCTTTGATATATCACCCTGCTTTTTCAGCGTACTCTCGATAATTAATCTTTCAGTTGACTAATAGATAACTAATTAGATAACTAATCTTACACTGCTGAGCAATGTAGTGATTTTATACCGGTGCTTTTCTGCTGTCATGGAGGAAAGTATCACAACCTTGTTGGAAGTCAGGGTAGTTCACATGGCTCTGCCTCATTATTCTAATCCCCACAGTGGTTGTTCTGTGAAAGGAAAATAATCAGTTCTCGGTTATTTTCTTGTTCTGATCAAATTATTGTCCTCTCTAATTATTTTTCTACTCTGAGTTGTTTTGCTAAGAGTCATTCTCAGCAATTTATCTCTTTAAAAATAATAGATACCTATTAGCACAATACATGATCCATGCCAGTCCCAGAAAGGTCTCTACATACAACGTATATTTTTCTGTCAAGGTACCAGAGATGTGATCTTTTCTACTGAAATCAAGTGTGTTTCGATGGCAAGAGTCTCAATATGCACCAAGGTGGTGGTGATGAACAGCCACCTTGTCCAGCCCCACGCAAGCTACATAGTACGGACAACTGCTGTGGAGCTCCTCCTGTTGAACTCCAAGGGAATTATTTTTGACTGCTGTGAACATTGGATATGAATTAGAATGTCCTAAAATATGTCAGAGACTAAATTTATACTCCCCCTTTTTTGCAAATCTCCAGCTAAATGTTGACAAAGGTCTTATCCTCTGTCAGTGAGAAAATTTAAGAATTCCATTACTTTAAAAATAAATTAGACGAATATAACTACAAATATCTTTGTTACTCTAGTGTTACAAAATTATCAGAGGTTAATAATGTTGGTTTTCTCTGCTAAATTGCTTTGCTCAAATACAAGTCCTGTGATATCAACTAGAATCTAGTAGTGGAGAAAATTGTAAAATCATAAGCAAAGATTGTAAAATAGAACTTGATGAAAGTGGGAATAAATAGTAATTTACACAAAAAATGGGAACGTTAAGCTATGTTGTGAAACAGTAAACTTCATAGATTACTTATATGCAACAAAATATATACTAAAACAGATATCTACATGACGTAAAAAAATGTAATACTTAATAACAGTAACAACTTCAGACCTTTAAAGGTCCCTTTCAACTGAAATTATTCTATGGTTCTATGATATGTACAAAAGAAAAAAAAATAAACCAGAAAAAACCAACAGATGCCAGTTTTAAAAATTGCTTTGTTAATGCATAGCATGGTAAGACTAGATCATAAAATGCATCTAACCTGCTGTTGTTATTCGTATTTATATGTCTGTCACGAAGTCTTTAGGAGAAACTTTCCCATATTTGCATATATAGTTCTCTTTTGCAGTTTAAATCTGTTGCTCATTTCTTCCAGTCATGTTAGTAAAGCATATCCTATATGCAGTACACAGATATATGGAATTTTACTATTGATTTGTTTCTATGCCACATATTTAGTTCACCTCCACAGAACCAAATCACATTTTCCAGTTATATTAGTTGTACTCACTGTCTTTCTTTGTTCATGCACTAACTAGGGCTTTTATAGCAGATACTACAGCTGTCAGCAGAACTTCTACATGTAGAGATAGACTTGGCTAGGGACTTCTCGTGATGTGTATTGGCTCAAGCCAGAATATGAAAGCTGGAGTTCAAGCCAGAACATGAAAACTGGAGTTCAGCATTCAGGATTGCAACATATTACATAACAAACAATGCAGTTTTAAATCAGCATCTTGCTCACAGTTGTACCTATTGAACAAGAATTTTTAAGGTGTTGCCATGAGCCCTTTAAGAGTTGCTGACCTTGAATCAAGGAGTTAGCTTCAGAATTCCTGCTCTGAATTAATGGTATATTTTTGAAAGTGGCTGAAACAAAACAGCGAGAACATAATTCTCCCCTTTAGGAATTTTGTCAGAACTCAGGAGACCTGAAAGTACATTTCTATTTCTACAATATGTGCTTTTTAGCAAACTGCTAGAGTGAATACAATGGGGTGCATTCCTTATCATACTCTGCTATATTTGTCCTGGTAAGTCTCAGCAACTCATTCTGTTCTGTACGGAACTCAACTAGCAACTTTATTCCTGGAGTAGTAATTCTGTCTGGTAGCTGGGAAAACTCATTAACCAGTTCTGAACACCTGAGATAGAAATGCACATACATGCACATACATGTATACGTACACACAGGAAAGACTTAGCAGCCAGTTTGCTCTTCAAGCTCTCAAATATTTCTCTTCATTCGCTCTCAGTTTCCAAGTTTCCTTGGAAGGGGATCTAGCAGCTTCAGGGTTAGGACCAGGGACTGGATATTTTTCAGGTAGGATCAGGAGGAGAAATTTATATGAGGAAGGTGGTTCTAATTATTTGTTTGAAATTATACCAAATTTCATGAAGTTTTTGGTTTTCTGGGAAAACTAACCACAGTTTACAGATGAGGTACGTGTTCTCTTCCAGGAGCTGGAATTTCTGAAGTTTCTGTCTCATCAGACACAAATACACATACACAGAAGTAAGCTAAGGCAGCATGGGCGTTACAAATCTTTTAGGTATTTGACACAGCTTTTAGTGTGGCAGCAGGGATGAGTAGAACTTGTCTCTATTCAGCAAGGCCTCAGCGTGCCAACTGGCCTAGTTACATTGTCTTCAGGGGAATTTGACTTACAGTGCTGCCTTTGTCTGTTCTCTTCATTAAAAACAACACAGAAAACTCTCAGGGCACAACAGCCTGTGGTATAAATACGAAACATCAGCTTTGTGTAGCCCAAAAGCTCCCGGGAGGTCTCAGAGACTCTCTAAGACTGTCATTTTAGGAACCCCAATTCTGAACAGATCTCTCTCACACATTTGCATAGTTCTCCTCCTCACCACCACACTACATTCAATAAAAATATCAGGAGCACTTTGCACAATAGGAACTGCAAATGTAAAAAAATCCTTGCTTTCAATATACCATACACCTGTACGTCTTTTCTCTTTTGACTTATGCCCATCTCAGCATCTTACTCTCTGCTTAAATGAATTGACTGGTACTTTATATTTTTTTCTTTACTGAATACTAATGCCATGATCTTTGCCTGGGAGACAGCTTTGTTTTAAACACTAATTTCTTTCTCTGCTGTGAAAACACTGTCAAATGTAGTGACTATTTTGCATAGTGTTCCCTATTTGAATGTGGTAATCATGCCACATTTTGTCCAATTATTTAAGGTGTTTTTAAATTAGTAGAGTTAGCACAGTCAGGTGCTATTATGTATTTATTTGGTGTGGTTTAGGTAAGTCTGAACTGGGGTGTATATGTGCCAGAATGTATCCCAGGTTATTGCTCCCCAGACTTTGGGCCTGAGGATAAAATGTCCTGTGATCTCAATCTACAGGACTAGAGGCTTTCTGAGTTAAGATCTCCTTAAAATTAATTTGTGCCAGATGTAAATTCTGTCATAAATTTCATATTTAGTTTGTGATTGTAGCTAATTCAAGCCTATTAATATGAATACCAGGTTTGTACCTTTGTGCAGGTAAAAAAACCTATTAAAATTTTGTGAATCTACATTTTTTGCCTTTTAGTTCTAATGAAATTGTGAAAACTACTTTTTCATATCAAGCAGATGAAGCCACAATAAGTATTTCTTCCATTTATATGCAGAGTTCGTTTTTATTTTCACAGTAAACATAATCACGAATACATTTTTTACAGCCTTATGTGTCTGGCCAAGCTGCTGTCTCTTTCCCTGTTTAGTAGGTTCCTGCACAAAATCCTATTTCCTTCCACGATCATAAGATGAGCTGTAGAATTGCTATGTGTCCTTAAACTGGAAACTGGAGTTACAGATGCCTGCAAATGCTTTGTCATTCCTGACTGTTCATTTCAGAGGTGTATTGGCTAAATTGACAACTGAAATCTATCAGGTGTTTCCCTCTGTTGTCTTTACATCAGACTATTGAAGGTTTGCTCATTTTCACCCATAAAAGTTTAGAGGATCTAACTATGTCAAAGTTTTTTCTGTTACTTGACAAATTCAGAGTTGAAGCATTTTGCTGAAGGCTACAGCTTTGTCATATACACTGAAAAACTTTAGCTCTAGTTTTAAGACAATAAATCATGACAAAATTTCAAGGATGTAAATGCCTAGCGAAGTCATGACTCATTTTCAATGTGAAGAAATCAAGAGAGGACAATCAAGAAAGCCAACAGCATGTACGAAAATGTAAACCTGGTTGTTTTCAGAATGAATTTTAAGAGTTCAGTAACTTTGCTGCTGAACTGTTCTTAGAGGTGCATACGACACTTTTCATGCTGAAAGGCACTTTCTTACCTGGCAGTGCTTTCTGATGCAGACTGAAATACTCCCTAGGAATACTGACAGGTATTTCACAAATATAAAGAAAATTAACACCAGCAGGTTTTTTTGTCCCTGAACATGCAACACCCAGGCAATTTTCAGGGTAGATCTCTGGGGAGACAGTGGCAGCTTGGGGATTCTTCAAGCAACATCAGACCTGTGGAAGAAAAATGCATCTTTTGCCCAAAATGAGGATCTTGTAAATACTGCATCTGTACAGGCACTTCAGACATAAGTAAGGACTGAGAAACTCCTGGAAAACTACAAGACCCACAATGAGGTTAAATTGGCACCACTTTGCTTATTTTTCTTTAAGTAAAGGAGTGTTCTTTCACTCTGTTTTGGAAAAAAATTTCCATGGAAAAATATTCTTCATCTCACAAGGCATGAATGAATTTACGAGGAAAGAAGAAAAGTTACAGCAGTGTCAAGTTTTAAAAAGTAACTATAAGGAAGGAAACTAACTTCTTAAAATAAATGACTATCCTTCCTTTAAAAGGTGTGAAAGACCAATAGATGCACAACGCAGCTTATAATCATGCTATGTGATTCTTTCTCAGTTGCAGGCAAAAAAATATGCAAGGAAAGGAGGAAAGGATTCTCTGATTTTTCAAATGGTCTCGATGTATCTCTGCTGCTTCAACAGGTTAATTCAAAAAGATGGTACCATCTTCTACATAAGAAAGAAGCTTCTTCTGTGTTAAGAGACAGCCTATTAAAACAATAGTTTACTGCAAACAAACATTTTCTCTGTCTGAATTTACACCATGGAGTACTCTTGAATCATTGTCAACCACTATGATCCACAGTTAAGCATTACAGATTGTACAAACTTCAAAAGAAAGTATTTAGCATGAAAGCACACAGACTTCATAAAGGGGGAAAAAATGCCACTGATGCCAATGTAATTGTGAAACAATTAAGCCCACCAAAAAAATCTGTGGCTGTCTATAAAGGGAAAATGTCACAAGAATTATAAACTATGAAAAAGCCCCAAAGGTTTCTTCATTTGCAACTGGAACTAGAGAACTGCAGACAGCAATTCGGAGTGAATGTATTCCTTTCTTAAAAGGAATGGGAGGGAAAGGGCAGAAAATCACTGCCCATTTCAATCATAAATCTGAACTATTTTTTTTCTTTAAAAATGCCTATAAAGACATCTGACATTGCAGAAGCAAGAGTTCAAGATCTACAAACATTCAACCAAAGAACAGGAAAAGGGTGCCCATGTGTCAGTCACATGGCACGCAGAATCAGAGCATACCTTCAAAATGTACTACTATGAAAATGTATCATGTATATGATGAGAACTGCCTTTGAATGTATTTTTTACTGAGAAACTATCTGCACATAATGTTATTCAATACCAAACTGCTTAAGGCAAACCAAATTTAATATCTATATTTCACACTAGACTCACTACTTGACGGTTTTGTATTTGAACTGTTTAGTACTTGGAACATATTATAGAATACCAAGATAAAAAGCTTAGGTTTTTTTGTCAAATTAATTCTTTTTGTCTATCTGCTTCTTCTGCTTATGAATGGACAACAAAGGCTTTGGCTATCCTGCCTACTCAATTGAAAACATGTAATATTATCTATCCAATAACTTCTGGATGTATCTTTACTTTGAAAACATCTGAAGCTCTTGTATTTCTCCATGGCAATCCTGCCATTTTAGTGGGAAAGAGAATAGTTTCATGTATGAAGCAAAGTGGAAATTTCACATAGTGGTTTCAAAACTGTGCTTCTAGTTCACCTGGCATTTTAAAAAATGCTACCTTTTGCATCTAGAGTCCTAATGCAATACTGCCACGTATGGTGGAAAGTATTTCTGTTTATCAAAAAATGTATTCTGTAATATTACTTAAATTTTTTAAACAGTATTTCACTCGTGCATTTAACTTTTTTTTAGTGTGTGTTTAGTTCTGTTTTGTTTTTGGTTTGGTTTGTTTTTTTATAAATACACACAGATTTAAATAACTACTAGTCTGATCCAGGCAGCTCTGCCTAGGTTGTAGAATATAATTCTTCCTTGTCAGTCAAAGAGATATTTTGACAACTTCTACACCATTTTGATGTTCTAAACAAAACAAAAACCCTTTCAGTACTGCATTATGCAAAAGGTCATACAACATGGAGTTGCAGTGAGGAGACAGCTACATAAACAATAGAGTGCCAAATAGTTTTGAACTTCTACTGATGACCTTGACTCTGCACCTATTTATGCAAATACTCAGATGCATGAGGTCAACACAAGCATAAAGCACTTGAAGGATGCTAGCTTAACATTTACAAATCATTACTTACAGCTTGTTTTGTAGAACTTTTAAAATGGAAGATATGAGATACATAATTTTTTCTTGGTTTTGAGTTAGAATATTAATGATTTACTGTGAAGTACAAATTCACAAGAAAGAGCTTTTTAAAATTTTTCTCAAAATGTGTTTTTCAGAAATTTGTCAAATAGATGTAAGCAGATTGGTAGCTTAGAGCTGTCTGAACTTGTATTACCTAGATAACAAACCTAAATTCAAAGACAAATGCTGGGAAACTATTAAACTCCAAACCTGCAGACTTAGGCATATGCCTAATACCACTAATGGAGCAGTCCACTGGTCTATTTGTATACACAAAGTGAAACGCTTGATTGCTTCAAAGAATTGGTCATAGGTCTCAAATACTATATAGATGACTTAATTCATAGTTTCAACACATAACATAATACTTCTTGGGTGAATTATTTTCCACTGACAAACTAAATTGTTCCAGTGCCAAAAAGTGAGTTATCCTCAGCTCATTTCATTGGTTAAATAATAATTATTCTTTCAAATTGATTTAAAATGTGGCAATTAAGTCTCCAATAATATCTGTGGACTCTAAATTTCTTAGATCTGTAAAGAACATGGAGAGATACACCAATCTGTTAATACTTGCTTTCGGGAAGGTTGCTGAAAAATATTGAAAGTATTCAAAGGTATGATCTCATATGATTTCTTCCTATGATCTCCTCAGCTGGCCTTTAATAATACTTTCCAAAATTCTAACTGTGTCAAGACATCAGGCCAGGACTAGGAAATGCTCCCGATTTCACAATGTACTGTGTCACTAATGTGCACAGTAGTTTAATTAATGCATTATGAATGAACTCATATGGTTGTCATACAAAATTATAAATATTAGTAGATGTTCTATCAATCATATTCTTTTAGATAGCTCTCTCTCTCTGTGGCGAATAATTTCAAGCATTAGTTCAAAAACCTTTTAAATGCTGACTAGAAAGTTAACCTTTAAACATCCTAAATTTTCAGTTTACCTTTTTATATGTTTGCTTATTTTATGTCCTCTCAGACAATTTCCATCTTCCTATCTTCCAGTCCTCTCTCAGATTCCCTGTCCTCCATTATTTTTATCTGCTTCTTTTCCCACTTGGTGTTTTCTTGAATTCTTTGTTTCATACTATCCTTGTATTAGCTTCTTTTGGAAAGTAGCTATGACTATGGACATGGCTTACTTCTAAAAATTTCTACATCTTTCTCCAGAGGCCAGAAAACACCAACTCTGTTCTTCTATAACAAAAAGTAGCACAAAAAAAAAAAAGATAAAATCTTCTCCAACAGCTCTGTCCTCTGCAGCTAACCTGTCACCCTCCTCTTTGGGATTTAGCTCTAAGACAAAACCCTGAGGCATACCTGTACTTACATCAGTTTGGTGTCATTTTATTCCAAAACAACATCCTGAGCTAGAAACCTACAGTATTTCCCAAAAGGGCTTCTTGTTCGTCCTTGAAGCTGTATGCTATCATGCAGGAATGATGAACTCTGTTTCTGGCAAGGGGGGAAGGGGTGCACTTCTGTTTGAATGCTTAGTTCAGTCAGGAGGTCAACTCTTCTACAACCGGCAGGACCCAAGATACAATACCTAGTGAGAGAGGCAATGTTTGTGTTACTTTCAGCAGCTGTGCTTAGGCTTGAGGAAAGCAGAACAGCTAAATCTGACCCAGCACTCTCCCCCCATGCGTAGGCAGACAACAGCAGCCACCGCAGGCCTCAGCTCCAGACAGGACCAGCAGCAACGGAGCTCCTGCTCTCCAGCCTCCTGGAAGAAGAAAAGTGTACCCCCTTACCTACATCTTATTTACATGTTGGTTTATGTTAAAGAAAGATATGGAATACTTCTGTTTATCCTGACCTCCATTGTTAAGGAAGATCTGTAAAGGCCATTTTTAAGGAATCCAAAAGCCAACCCACTGCAATATTGTAAACTCATCTGCATCTTACATAGGTCCTCTTAGTTTGCGTGTAAGCTCCTAAGGTTTCTGGACGGTGAATCTTCCCTTTGCGACTTTCCTTGTATGTTACATTTCATACAATAAACCTGATCAGTTAATAACCTCCTTTTTCTGTAATCCTCCCCTTTAACCTCTTCTTCCCTGTAATAGGTGTCTGCCTTTTTTTTTTTATGATCTGCTTTGATATAGCACAACTGTTCAAGCTTAGTGACATGAAAACAGTGAAGTTTTAAAAAAGCATCTGTGGGAATTCTTATCTGTGACCTCCAGACACTCCTCTCAGGCACTGTCTCAGAAGCTGCAATTACACTTAGAGTCTTGTTCCAGTGTGAGCTATGGTGTGAGTGTGCTGTTCCTGGTGTTATATATTTCTTTGCCTGCCTGACTTGACTTCCTGATCTGGCCTCAGGCCTGCCTCATCACTACAAACTAGTTTGGTCATTACTGAGCTGTTACATGAAACTGGCTACTTTATCATTTCCTCTTTTTTTAGGGTGCTGCCCTGCCAGCGTGGCTGTCACCCTTGACTCCTGGCTCATCCTCTCTTACAGAGTTTCTCTGTTTTCTGACAAAAACCTTCAGGGTAAGAAACACATTTCTAGTGCCCCGAGATAGGCATTATTTTGTCTGTACACATAGTGACATTCTCCATCCTTAAATCTACTCCAGCACTCACATGCTGCATTCACCTTTTGAAGCACGAGTATTGAAGTATGAAGCATGAGATAGATATACAAAGCCTGTTCTAACTGAAATGCATCAGGTAAGTATTCCAAATCCCACACATGTTCAGGTGCAATACTCTCATATGTATCTGATATTCATCATATAAGCCCATATGGTTGGGGTTGTACATAGGAATGTTTTTTCTTTCAACTTGCAGGTTCAGACAATAGCCTTGCAGTCTTGTCATGGATCCTTTGTAATGTTACCCAAGCAGCTGCATGGTCACTTCAGTCAGAGTATGAACTCACTACAAATACAGATATTTATTGCCATGCTTGACTGCAGGACATCATTTTGTGATATCCTCAACTTCATAATCTATTGAACTCTCTATCGAAACCCGGGAGCTTCTGACTCTCTCTAAGGTCAGCAGGGATAGTTTCATCAGCACCAGATGCTGTAGGACGCTATTACTCGCAATAGCTACTTTTGCTCTGACTAGTATTGTTAGAGGAAGTAGAACCAGGCCCCATGAAGAAAAAAGTAGTCAAACTCTGAGCTCATTTGTTTTAAAGATGTGACTTGAGAGATTCAGGATATGGATTTTTTCAGTCCATATTTTTAAGGCATTTACTCTTTAAATTTCAACTTTATGACATCGAGATTTGCAAATATATGAAAATAATTCATTTTTTAAAATCCCTAAAGAATATTTCTTCCCTTTCAGTTGTGCAAATTATTTTTAGTATATTCTAATAAATCTTTAGCATTTTAAACTCAACTGGAGATGAACTACAATAAAACTCTATTATTTACTTAACTACTACCATTACCATACTAGCCACTACATCTCACCACTTCGCATGGATACATAAAACACAGTTTCTGATATAATTGAAACTTTTGATCCCTTGACAGAGAATGAGACTATTATTTACATAAATATAACATTTCAGAAAGCAGAAGAAAATTGATTTGTCTGCAATGTACCTTGCACATTAGAGTTATGAAGGAATTTTCAAAAGAAAAAACTTCATTAAAACAAAAGCCTCCTCACACCATATTTCCAGCTATGCACTATTTCCCTCTAGCAGGTGTATATATAGATATATGTGCGTATTTCAGAATTACCTTATCATATTCATAGGAAAGGCAAAACCTGCTGCTGGAAATAATGAACTCTTAAGAAAAATCTTTCACACTGAGCAGTTTTTGCAACTTACTTTAAATGAACAAAATTGAAGCAATCAGTATTAACTTGACATTCATTCCCCCCCCCCATCTTTATATCTGAGAATATCATAATGTACTGAATTAAGAAATAAGCTTTATTTTAAACCAATGAATATGAGAACTTGCTGTTGGATTCGATATTGCATGAGTTGTGATGATTTACATTCTAGGGCTATATATACTTGCCAATGGAATATGACTCTTTTGAAGGGCTATAAGGAAAGCAAGGTATAATGCTAAGAAAATAAGTTACCAATTGTGAACTGATACACACCCACAATGACCAATAAGCCAAGGATCACCAAATTATGGGCCTATACCTGAAAATTCAGACATTGAAAATACAGCTACCATGTATAATTTTAGGAACATTTCACTCAGCCTTAGTCATCTATTGCAAAGTATGTCTCCTTATGTCAAGCACGGGCTTATATAGATTTTATGATAAGAGATGCATTTAATTAATTTCTGAAATGATACCAAAAGGAAATATAAAAATTACAGAGAAATCCTTGAAGAACTGTATAACTTCAGAAACTAATAATTTAATAAAGGAAATAGTTTGTTCATAAATGTGCCATTTGTAACTTCAAATACATTTTAAAGCTTGTCTCTTCTTTGGCGTAATAGATCTATTTCTTTTTTCATGGCACAGGTTTATTATATTCATTCTCAGGTATAAAGAAACTGCTTTTGGCAGAAAGCATCAAACATAAAATAATTAGGTTTGGGTTGGTTTGGTTTCTTGTTGATTAAAAATATAAAACTCATTTGCTTGAGATAGTATTAACTACTGTAAAAGATTTCTTTCTGTTTCTTGAGTGATTCACACTTCACACATAGCTACAGGATTACTTTGAGTGATATTCCAGTATAGTAATGCAGCTAAATTTCAAAGGGTTGTGCAGTTATACCGACAGTGTTAATTAACTGTGTTTTTTATTACGGGATGCAATACAACATTTTAGCTAGAGACATCTCGCCGTCACTTTCACACTCTATGGGTGAAAATTATTTACTTGATTGGAAAGATAAATAATAATTCTATATTACACACATTTTCCTCGTTTACATTCTGAAGTGCAAATGTAAGTATGATCTGTCTTTTATTGGCAAACTAAAAATTTGCACTATCTTTTTCCTCCCATCCCCCAGACTTCCAGAGTTAATTGTCTATGTCAAGGGAGAAATAACACAACTCTTCTTTTTGCTTTTCAGAGTGATATTTTGAAGCTGCAAGGTGAAAGATAGATAGTTAACATTGCAAGGCCAAAGATAGTTAACATGCTAGGTCAGACCAAATCTCTGTCTAATGAAAGATGCTGTTTTTAGCAGTGGTCATAACAGATGTCGAGAAAATCAGTTGTATTTGTGAATCTTCCTATGTCACCTTGCCAGTTCATTGTAGCTAGACTGTCACTGCTTAACTGTGATGAAGAGATGTTAAAGATTACCTCTGTAGAGTAGATTCCAAATAAAAACCTACTGTTGTGTTTGGAGAGGTGGAATTTCTCGTTTTTGAAAAAAAACGATGTCCCTATATTTACTCCACAGACGCGCTAGGGCATCTGTATTTTGCAGGTAGACAGGAGCTTGATCTACCTGTGATATGAACAGATGCAAGTTTTCTTTGGTGTACTAAGAGAAGACCAAAAGCCTGCTGAGAAGGAGGGAATATTGGCACTGGATCAATGCTAAAATATCTGCATTTGTATCACTCCCTGCTGGCTTGGATTGTGAGCAAAGTGATTGTAGCTTGGCTGTAAAATGTTGAGATGCACTTTTCTTCTCGATTTAAAGAGAAACTTGTATCTCTACAGAAAACCTGGTGTGGTTTGGGGGAGAGCAGGGAAGGTTCTCTCTGGAATATACAGGTTTAAAGTCAAAGACCTCCAGGTTGTACGAGTCAAGTTCAGATATCTGATAAGGTGTTTAACACAATTATATTAGCTTTTCAGTTTAGAGGGTAAATTCTGCTAATATTCTTCCTGGATATCAAGAATAGTTAGCTTGCCCAGGTACAAAAACAACATCTGTGGCAACACCAGAAAAGTAGTCAAGGTTTTATGTCAAGGTTCTGGGCCTTAATAGCATATCTTATGCATTGTCTTATGTAATGTGAATACAGTATTATTTAAAAGCTGATATCTTCTGAAACTTTATGAATGTTAATATTTTATTTGCAGTAAATGAAATGTACTTCATGCTGAAGGTAATGAAACATCATCAAGAAATTGTTAAAATGTAGTTTGGTCTGTCCATGAGTCAGATTACATGGGGAGCAAAAATATGTTCACTTATCTTCTCTGCCTTCTGCCCAACCACCAAATAAGCAGCACAAGGAGAAAAGCAAAAGGACGGAAGTGAGTCCTTAGCTCTGTCCCATATTGTAAGGGGTGAAATTAGCTAGAGAGATATTGGCCTGGTGATGAATACTTTCTTTAGAGCGGGTCAAAGCAAGGAAGGCAGATTGTGAATTCTTAATCTTTCATGCTGCAGTCTTTGTCTGAGACACCAAAGCAGCAGCTCTTTGCCTGGGGCAAAACCACAGTGAGTCCAAAGCCAGCAAAGTCCATCTGTTTTACGTACAACAGATTGGCCAAGTTTTTAGCACAGATTTGCACCATGAGCCACAACTATGAAGAAACACAAAACTAAAAGATCATTCACTGGTTTAAAACTGAAACTTTCTTAAATATAAACACACTAAAGCATTTTTTTCAGTGTAGGAAATATAAATACAGGTGTAGTCAAGAACCACTTGACAAGCTGCAAAAGTTAGCATTGGACTATGGTTCCCACCTATAGCTGCTCGGCTGTATCATGCTGACTCTTGCTCTTTTTCTGCCCTAGCAAATCTTGCCATTTATTTCTTTGTGATGACACAACTTCAAAAGAGGAATAGGGACACTACCAACTTCTTCAATACCAGCTTCAGTATAACCAGTAGAACTCCATGGAGAACAGCAATAGGGTTAAAATTTTTGTAAAAGGGCAACTGGAACAGGGCAGCTCATAATAAATACTTAGGGAGCAAAAGGAGTTTGCCTTTTTCTCTTCCATTTCAGTTTCAGAAGGAAAGGTCACTTCTGGCTCCCTGAATAAGTGGAGTTTTAGGAAAACTTCAGCTCAGTCCTCTACCTTAGAAAGTAGAAATTTGATGTCGGGTACTCATAATTAGCAGGTCTCATTGACAAGCCAAAGTTCTCTAAAAAACCCTCAAAGCATGCTAATTTTAGTTAGCCACTCACTGAATCTAAACCACCTAACTCTTGCCGTGGACAAAGTGGTATCGACAATGGCGTTTGGGAATTAATCACTTCTGTGTTCCAACATCTGGGTGTTATAAAAATCGTCTTTGGCCTTCTTAAAATCCTGAATTATACTGGAATGATGACTATTTTCTACCTTCACTTATGAAACAATTAAGGGTGATTTATTGTAAGATAGTTTTAAGTAAATCCTGAAAATACTGCTTAAAATATTCAGTCTGCTTTCTCCACTGTATTACTTCTACATCAATGTATATTATTTATAATAGCACATAGTAAAATTACTCTAATATTACTGTATATCAAGAAAATAAATGAATCAGTAAAATTATATCTCCACACTAGTGTTTTGCAAATGGGGAAAAAGTTTGTTATTTTATATTAAATTAATTATACCATTTCTGGGTAACATGACGTTTTCTGACATTAATCACTCATTTCTTAAAAATTTTCACACCATTTGTACCTATTTTGACTCAGGGGAGGAATTTGTATAATTGAATACACCATCCACAAACAGTCCAAATCTGATAGTCCCTGTGTTTTTTCCCAGCTGTCAAATATTACATAAAGAACCTTAGCTTGTCATATGTGTTTTATTTCCTTCTCTTCTTTTAGTTTTTTAAAAAAAGTACTTGTCCTTTCTGTGGTTTCCAGCATTTTCCTTAGCCTGATTTTGCTGTCTGTTCTTGTAACACCTGAAACAACATGTACACGTATGTTCTATCTCCCATAAACAGGATTTTCAGTCCTCCACCCTCCAGTTCTATCTGTTTCCTGCATCTGCTTTACTGACAAGCCAGTCTTTTTTTTTTCTTTCTCTTAACCCTTGCTTGTTCCCTAAGCCTAAACCTAGATGGCACTCCTATGTGTCTTTAACACTCTTCTGTCTTATGTTCTCTAATGAAGTCTTGACTTCTATAAAGGAAAATATGAGAAAATGGGAGAAATTCTATCCAAGCCCTGTTAGGAGCTGTTACCATTCAGGAAGACAGCTGGAGAAAGACATTACAAACAGCATCAGTTAGACGTGTATGGAGTCTAAGCCCACATGGACGGAATGCATAACCAAATCTTTCTTTGTATTCATCAGCTTAATTTGTCTCCAGATCTTTGTCTTTTTGCCTCTTTTCTCTTTACCATGGGATCATCTACCTGTCTCCACTTCCTTGTGAGTCCATATTCTATTTCCACACTTATCCTCCACTTCCTTCAGTATAGGAAGCTCGTTTCTCTACTATCTTTATCAGCAACAGAATTTTTGCCTTAGCTCTGGGGACGTGGATTTTTTTCTGCTATGAGGAGATCTGCCCTACTTTTTTTCCAAAAATATTTGCCAGTCCTGAGTTTCTTGAGCAATATTTTTACTACTATAATTGATCATGTCCCCATAATCAGTATCTGTAATCTTCGGATTGGTTTGTCCATGATGTTTATCAGGGAACACTTAATGAGTAATTGGTGCTAGATGTCACCCAAAGATAGCACACCTTCAACACATTCTGCATGTCAGCATCTTCTGATCTTTCTGCTCCGTTTCTTTTCTGTTATTACTGCCTCAGCAGTTGACATTGTCCTCCATTTTGTGTACCTAGACTAAAAGAAAAAAAACAAAATACTGAAACTCCTTTTATTGACATGTTCCTGTACAGGACAACATGGCTGTGGAACATTCAGCTTAGGTCAATCTTTTCCTTTTTGCACCACAGGAAAAATCAATTCTCCATCAACTACAGTTAGAGATTTCCCTCAACAAGTCCTCTGTTCTATCACAAAATGTAGACTCTACAAACCTCAGCCAAGTTCTTATTTTTAAAGTTGTGGGGGTTGAGGATTTTTTCACCCTCAAGACAGGCATTTCCATTTATTTAGGCTGTTGACTAGCAGATCCTACCAGTCTATGTGAAAAGCCAAGAATTCTGTTTACTGCCACATGAACAACACTGAGCTTGACAGAGACTTCATTAGAATGACAGGCTTTTCAAGGAGAAATATTATAAACTGCAATGAGAAAAATCTAGCAAAGCACTAGGCAAACAAAAACCACAAAAAAACATACAAGGCTTTGTCTGAATGATATAAACAAGCACACTCTTACTGTTAGACTGTTTCATCTTTGATTTCAGCATGTATGGTGTTTATCCATAGTACTGGGAGTTACCCCTTGTAACTCACCTCAGGAGACTTCAATCTGTAAACATGCTTCAGCCGATGGCTAGTCCACTGCAGGATGATCCACTCACTGGCAAGCTAGTTGGCTGCTTGAGATGTCTACTTCTGGGTTAAATGCGTAGCTGATTTTTTTTTCACCCATCTTTATAAATTGGATGCTTGTGAGTACATGTGGCAGTTTTCAGCCTGGTAGTCCAGGGAATATCTACTCTATGGCTGGTATTCCTTGGTATCTCTTTGAAGAAAAGAAAAGAAAAGAAAAGAAAAGAAAAGAAAAGAAAAGAAAAGAAAAGAAAAGAAAAGAAAAGAAAAGAAAAGAAAAGAAAAGAAAAGAAAAGAAAAGAAAAGAAAAGAAAAGAAAAGAAAAGAAAAGAAAAGAAAAGAAAAGAAAAGAAAAGAAAAGAAAAGAAAAGAAAAGAAAAGAAAAGAAAAGAAAAGAAAAGAAAAGAAAGGAAATCACAGGAAAAGTGTATTTCAGATTATAAGACTGAAGTTTAAGCTTTTAACTCTGTGTCAGACGCTTTAAAGAAAAGACTTAACTGCTTCCTGAAATTGCTCACATACATCTTCCTTGATAGCTAATACCATTATAAGCATCAGCAAAATGCAGAAGCAGAAAAATGAATGTGATGCTTTTATGTTTCTTAACACACTGTTGTATGAGGCGTTATTTGGTCTACAAACCTCCAGTAAAGTGTAATCTATTAAAAAAAATATTATTCTGAAGAACTTACGTGGCCCCTAGTCTTTGAAATCAGCTGAAATAATAAGAAAGACTGTTCAAAATGATTAGGAAAGGAAAAAAAAAAAAAGGGCAAAACCCCCAAAAGTGTGAATTTTACCCTGAGTTGTATTATTATGAGTTGTATTATTAATTTCATCCGGAGCAGAATGATACTGGAGGGGGAAATGTCCTGTCACTTTGGTAAAATAAGGTAGAAAAGTATTCTCAAATCAGAACAATTATTGCCATAACTTTTTATATGACATTATTCAGTGCCAATTATCTTATAATAGAAGTAGGTCCAAGGCTGATTTCCCAGGGCAGCCCTATTAGCCCATGCTAACATAGTCATACCATTCCTCATAGTTACACATTTCTACACAGAGCAACAGAGTACTTCTAAGCACACTGTCCCAGGTGTACTGAATTAAGGGTACTATCTCCGTGGAAAATGTGTAAAATTATGAATGAATTTCTGAGGGAAAAATCCCTCTCAGGATTTTAGAGAAGTCTAGAAGAAGAAGCAATTATACAAGAGGCATCATAAGGGATTTCTCAGAGCATGTGGTGATGGCAGCTTTCCAAATGTTGTCAAATAGACAAGTAGTCAATGTCATCAAAAAGCATTCAAGGAAGAAACACAATTACAAGGGAAAACAGTGCATGTTTCTAAAGGGATTTAGGTGAAGCTTATGGGAGAGCATGATGGAAAAGATGCAGAGCACTGGGCTGGCAAAGAGAAAGAAAAAGGGATGTGCTTGCCAATAAAGTAGAAAGTTAAAAGGACTGGGATTTTACTGAGGAGTAGCCGTTAGACCAGTCAAAGTTAAAGCAATCGGGAAACAGAGAAGACCTGCTGGAGAAGGTGAATCCTAAAGGCCTCGGCCTATTCAAATGCTATATTGGTGACAGTGAAGAGAGGGAAAAGAGTTACTCCTGATACCTTCACTCTCACCAGTAAGCAAAATAATTTTTCTTATTAGAGAGGAAAGATTAATTTGGTTTTGAAAAGGCTGTTAACATGTTAGTATTAGTAATAGTAATACTAGTGCTAAGATGCTCCAATTATTGGAGATTTCATTTTAATTATGTGTAGAAAAATATAAAATAATCTGCCTCTAAAAGCATGTGAGTGGCAAAGGCATGGAAAGCAGACAGCAATAGCAACTACTAGTACAAATTTGCATGGACTCACAGATTTCTGGCTTCTTTAAAAGGAATAGAAAAACACTGACTTCCCAAGAGAGAATATTTACCTGGATTTTCTGTGCAAGGCCAGTCTGCCCAGATAACATTTATTGTCTTTTGAATCCACAGAGATAAGGTGTGTAAAATAAGCAGAAACACTCACCACCCCTGCCCCAAGCTTTCACCAGGCAGACTTTTACATTAGCTCTCACTTCTAGGAATATCAAGAGAGTGATGAGTATTAGTACATGGAAATAGTAGAAATGAGTTAGCATTAATCTTTATATATTTGTTGCCAAACTATAACGAAAATTAAATGGCTTTTGTAGGTGATTAAATGTTAGTGCTCAGCTGAAACATTTAAGAATTTCACGTGTCATTACAAATATACCGCAGTGCCGTAAACACTCTTCCTATGTTTGACTTAAAAAAACAGACAACACAAGGAGATGTTGAAGAAAATTATTTCTTCTATTAAGAAAGTGGTGTTGCTTAAACTTAATGACGATATTTTTGAAACATTTGGTGTATTTTGTAAACCCTTATATGTCAAACTATCCTCCAAAAGTTGCCTCTACAAAGAGCACTTCCTTTTCAGTTCAGGTATGCAGTAAGTGGTGCAATTTTGAAAAGGTCCAAGATATTGAGTATGAGGACAGATAATATCTCTTCTCTTCCTGAAAGGGTCCTATCACCAATTCACAGTGCTGATCCAGCAAATCTTACAAGTAGTATCTTTTCACTGATGCCCACCTTTATTTCCCTCCAGGTTTTACAGTCTGTTCCTTAGACTGTGGCTTTTGGTATTTCAATTGTACATTGAGAGGTATTATTAAACTGAGTTATGGATACATTACTAAAAGTATCACAGTATCAGAGTATTACAAGGTTGGAAAGGACCTCTGAGATCATCAAGTCCAACCTATAACCCTACACTAACACCAACACTAACACCAACCCATCATCTAAACCATGGCACTCAGT
This sequence comes from Tapera naevia, assembly GCA_033556795.1. Taxonomy (NCBI): domain Eukaryota; kingdom Metazoa; phylum Chordata; class Aves; order Cuculiformes; family Neomorphidae; genus Tapera; species Tapera naevia. Next base: position 4,428,118 of record JAUMJJ010000172.1, on the reverse strand, counting down.
GCCTCATCCAGTCTCCCCTTAAACACCTCCAGGGTCGGCGACTCCACCACCTCCCTGGGCAGCCCATTCCAATGGCCAATCACCCTTTCAGTGAAGAACTTTTTCCTCACATCAAGCCTAAACTTTCCCTGACGAAGCTTGAGTCCATGCCCTCTAGTTCTGTCACTGGCCACCTGAGAGAAGAGACCAACCCCTGCCTGACTACAACCTCCTTTTAGGTAGTTGTAGAGAGCAATGAGGTCTCCCCTGAGCCTCCTCTTCTCCAGACTAAACAGCCCCAACTCCCTCAGTCGCTCCTCATAAGGCTTGTGCTCCAGCCCCTTCACCATCTTCGTTGCCCTCCTCTGAACACATTCCAGTATCCTGACATCTTTCCCAAACTGGGGGGCCCAGAACTGGACACAATATTCAAGATGAGGCCTGACCAGTGCCGAGTATAGGGGGAGAAATACGTCTCTCGTCCTGCTCACTACACTATTCCTGATGCAGGCCAGAATGCCATTGGCCTTCTTAGCCATCTGGGCACTCTGCTGGCTCATGTTGAGCTTCCTGTCAACCAGCACTCCCAGGTCCTTTTCTGCCTGACTACTCTCCAGCCACTCTGTCCCCAGTCTATAGCTCTGCATGGGATTGTTGTGTCCAAAATGAAGTACCCGACATTTGGACTTATTAAACATCATCCCATTAGAATCAGCCCATCTCTCCAATCTGTCCAGGTCCCTCTGTAGGGCCTTCCTACCCTCTAACAGATCAACCGTTCCTCCCAGCTTGGTATCATCTGCAAACTTGTTGATGATGGACTCAATCCCCTCATCCAGATCATCAATAAAGATATTAAACAGGACGGGATCCAACACCGATCCCTGAGGGACACCACTGGTGAAGTCTTAAGCTTTCGGAGCATCTATATAATAGACTGTATGGATCCTTACAGAGAAAGGATCAGATGGATCTGTTCTGGTAAGACGAGTAGGTTTAGAGGTTGGTATCAGAGATTTGAGTCACAGCTGGGTGATTTCTAACCCAGAAATAAGAGGTATGGAAATTGCTTGTCTACCATCTTAAAATTCCATAAATGGACAGCCATTGTGAGGGTTTATAAGGTGGTCTTTTGCAAGGTCAATTTTGCAAGGACATTTGTGCTCATTCGAAGGAGAGTAGTCTTGTTGCAGTCAGTTGCAGTGAACAGAAGACTGTGCCAGTGTGACTGCTGGTCACTTCTCGTTCTGGCTGCAAGAAGGCATCACCAAACTACACCACAAACACAGAGGCAGAAAACAACAGCATAAATCTTTAAATACCTACATACATTTTCTTTCATACTCCTTCAGCTGGCTGGCTTTAAAAAGTCAGTATTCTAAATGTTAATGAAACAGAAGATTTCAAGACAGAAAATATATTTTGTAATCTAAAATGCAGGGAAACCAGCATGTTTTTGTACAAATTGCTGTGTTTTTCTTTAACTAGAAGCAGTATTGGCTCTCTCTATTTTAATCTTTCAGTCACATATAATTCTGTTACTGCTGAGCGTCAGATGGCCACATCCCTCCTGAATACATAAATATCACCTCACCTCAGTAAGCTTTTATTCTTTGGCCTGTTCCTGGCATAACCCAAGTGTTCTGTCTGCTGACAGAAAAGCCTGATATTGTAAATTCTGTGCAAACAGTCGCTGCCTGTGGTGTTCAGCTCATTTTCACAGCTCTTCTGAAGTAAGTTACATGGAATGCATGAAGCACACTGCTTCTGGGTTCAGCTGCACTCGAGGCTCTCCTGCTTTCCCATAGATTGTCACAGCACAACCCAAGAACCACCCAGTAACAAGATGGAAGTCAGAGTGGAATAGTATTGATGTGCTCAAAGTTACTTTTAGGCAGAGCTGTATGTGATTCAAGCTAAGCCTTTCCTTTTACCGCATCTCCTGTGAAGAGAAATTAATTTGTGATCTTTTACTTAGAATTAAGGCTACAATTATTGGATTAAAATTACAGCTATTCCCTAAGCATAGTAAAAAGAATGGAAATTAACATAACGGAAAATAGTTTAACATTAAAATAAAAACTGTACACATAAGGAAGTAGATAGTAAAAACCGGTTATAATGAAAGTCAAATGAAAACATAATTGAGTTTCAGCAAGTCGGAATCTGACTTATTACAGGAAGTTTGAACTTGGAAGATCTGTTTCCATTTAAAAATCAGCATCCAGAATGCACATGGTCATTTAAGTTTATATGAGTTTAAGAAAGGAATTGTGTTCCTATTTTAAAATTAGCTAAACTATTCAGAGAGCCTTCATTTGCAGTTTTGCCTTAAGAACTGGTTGGGGAAAATAAATCTGGCAAATGTTTCATGATTTTCAGAGATGTGTTCAGCTCCAGGGAATGTCTTTGTAAAATGTCAGCCACTGGGAATGTGTTAAACCCAAGATAAGGATTTACATTAAGAAAAGGAGGATGTAAAATTTACAGTCTGCTGCTGGAAAAGCTAGCGATGGATGTACCTAAAAACAAGTTATATAAATCTCTGCTGAAGGATCTTTTAATTCACAATTATTTTCTTCATTTTTTTCTGTCTGACAGAAAAAATCCATATTACTTGAAACATGGAGTAATTTTTTATATTACAAAATCATAAAATATTTTTTAAAACACAAGAATTGAAAAGCTATGTTTTTACTATTTAAAAGAAACATCACATTCTCCCTTTCCCACAAATCTTTCCTGCATCATCAGAGAGCAACTTTAATATTACATAAGTGCCTTCTTGTTCTGCATGAGAGAATTTGTCAGGAAGAAGACATGCTAGTGGCCTTCCCATAAAATTGCTACAATTTCATAATTTATTGACATCACACGTGGCATAATAATCAAAACTACTTTCCCTTCTGACCAGAGAAAGGTGTACTAGTAGTGTGGGAAAAAAAGTGTGCAAAATATTCCCTGCCATGAAAGACGAAGAAAGTCCATTTCTACTATGTGTACTTCAAAATATGCCCACGTGAACAGTCCATTTACAGGATGTAGTTTGGGATGCTAAATGTCATCACAGACATGAAATTTAAAAAATTAAAAGGTGCAGAATTGCTATTTAAGTAGGTGTGTTAACTCAAGACGGAAACACCATCTAGAACAATAGGATGTACATATAAAGATGTCTTACCGGGCAAACCGATTTATACAAATACAAGTAGGAAAGAAATTTTTTTCATGTTTTGTTAAAGCATGAACACGGTGTAATTGGAATAAAAACGGAACTGCCCAGAAATACAGAAATTTGAGACGCTCATCAACTACGGCAACCTGTCAACACAGTATCACAGTATCACAGTATTACAAGGAAAGGACCTCTGAGATCATCAAGTCCAACCCATAACCCTACACTAACACCAACCCATCATCTAAACCATGGCACTCAGTGCCTCATCTTGTCTCCCCTTAAACACCTCCAGGGTCAGCGACTCCACCACCTCTCTGGGCAGCACATTCCAATGGCCGATCACCCTTTCAGTGAAGAACTTTTTCCTCACATCAAGCCTAAGTACATGAATATTATTATCTATATCAAAATAAAGAACTGTTGGTTTATTTACCTTAAATGTTTATCATGAGTGGTATGACATAACAGATGTCAATCCTTTTCTTTTTGAGTGCCAAAATTCAATGATGACTTAGCTGAATAAAAAAAAAGCAGAAGGATGTTACACAGTTAATTTTAAATTTTTCCAGTCTGGGAGGTAATAGAACATGGTGTTTTAAGAAAAAAACGTAGATTTTGTGAAACAAGTAGCTGTCACACATGAACTAACTGAAGTATGGAACCTGACATAAAATTTTGGGTGAAAATGGGCATTAAGTTTTCCTTTTTCCAAGTCAAGCTTTCATCTAAAGACAACCTAAAATCATAAGAATACGACAAGTCATAGCCATTAACTGTCTGTGCCCAAGCATAATTCTGTTGTTCTCTAAATAAATACAATTAATCATGCTTATTAGCACTTTCAGAATATGTAATCAGTCAGAATCTAGATAATTTGAGGGTATTGTCCCTTTTCTGTCCTCTGAAATTATTTTCAATTCCTATTTAACCTGGACCTTGGCCACCCAAATTTAAAACTGATTCTCACAACCTTCAGGTATTAAACTCTCTGTGGTAAAGTAGTTTTTGCCACTTCAGGTTGTCACATACCAAGATGCTCAGGTGTGGGTGCTGGTCTGAAGTGATGAGCAGCAAGGTTTATGTACAGAAGCCATAAGGTTCAGCGGAAAGCCACTTGATTACCTTTTCTCCATCTGTTAGAGTTTTCATACAGCATGTGGAAGACCAGCATTTAGTTCTGTTTTCCAGATAATGAAGTTCAAACCCGTATCACTCATCTTTTGAAAGAGAGACTTAAATACTTCTAACAGAATATTGAAACTGAGCCACCACTGAGACTAAATTCCACTTAACTCCTGCTATAGTACTTCAGGACTTTTAGGCTTCCTCCAATATATACAGAAGATCAAGCTCTTCATTTGTTAATGCAGTGACATAAAGAGTTTCAATTATTTCTATGAAGTCAGCTTGATTTCATAGTTAATGTCAGTTCATGGCAAATAAATAATATATGACTGACTTTTAAATAGATTATACCTTTGTGTAACATTTCAAGTTTGACACACATAACAAAAAGCCCTTTAAAACATACCTAGTGTAACTTTTGCAAATAAGAAACTATTTCATGAGGAGTTCTGCTTAGTTATTCTGACTAGTCAACGAGTTTATAACAAACACAGTTTGATTACTTGATAAATAAAACTGTCAGTGTGAGTAAAGATTAGGCTCTCTGGCTTAATTTTGCTGTCCTTGTTAGCAACTAAGCAGTTGTTCATACTGCAAGTATTCTCTCCAAACATCATTAAGATCTTCATGCTCACATCTTGAGATAAAATTTAATGTATATAAGCTCTAAATAAGGGTTCATAAACAGAGAATAATCTGTTTACGCCATACTCTGAAAGCTACATGAATGAATTCAAAAATTGCTGCCATTAATTGAAAGCGAAAAGTAGATTGCTTTTTATAATCCCAACAGGTATAAACCCACCAAATTTGAAACATTGCTTTTACAAATATGTGTAGTAATACAAGTAGCAGTCTTTCAATCTGTATTGCCGAGAACTACAAAAAGGTTATGGGAGAAACAAAGTTGCTGAAAGGCAAGATTCCTGAATGCTTAAAAAAAACTGTACTGAGATGAAATACAGTGAGACAAAACGTAACAACCCAGATTAGCAATGCGTTTTTTTTTTTTAAGCCTCAGTAAAAGAAACACTATTCTATAATTTTTTTTTTTTACAAACACCATTTCAATGAATCCAAAATTGGAAAGCTAAGTGGAAAATGGTCTGTATGTTTTAATATAAAAAGTAAACTTAGAAAGCACATAAAATTTCAGTAGTAGAATCAAACTGTCTCCATATATTGAAGACAACATGATGTTAGGTTATGATTAAGCATGTTTAGCTAACTATAATGCATTGCTTAATAATATATTCATTTTTTATTGAAGACCTTAGTTTTTAATGAATTTACCTTAAATAAAACACTAGTTCTTGAGGAAAGGTTATTTTTAGATTGGAACTTATTTTTAAATTAAAATAAAATATCCAATAACTAAAATAATGCCTTGATGGAAATTACTCTTTAAACCTCAGTTATTTTATTATGTATGTATACATTTATATATTTTTATATATACTTAAAAATATAATTTCAGTTCCACAAATGAAAGTATGCAAAAGCAGTATTTAATGACTAAGTCAACAGGTTAGTTTTTCACCAGCATCCAGCTAAATGATTCAAATTCTTGTGTATTTTTTGTTTTCTCATAATACTCTTCCCAGATTTCAGTCAGTTCCCATATGTATTCATCGGGTTTTGTTGTACTTGATATGTCTGCGATTCCTCGCTTACAGTGAAATGAAAACAGAATTTTTTACCTTTTTGAATTCCATCATATTCTTCTTGGCAGAATTATACACCAGATACTTTCAAGCCATTGTAATAACTATTGCTCATATTTCGCTCCTAGATACATAGGAAGTGTATGTTTTATCACTACACTTCATCAGCTTCAACACAATGTCTCTATCAGACTGCCCAACAAAAACATCACATTTAGAAGCATGAAAGATTTTTATAGTTGGAACTGTAAATATTTTTTTCCTTTTCCTCAAGGCACACAAAGTCTTTAGTCAAGATTCAACCCTCGTATACATAATTGCAGAACTGTTTATCAGTACTTTATGGCTTTGAGTATAGGAAAGACGTTAGGTCCTTGTTCCAATAGGGTTCGGAGAAATTCCTGCTCCAAACAAGCCTTGTAAAAGCTCTGTTATGAAGCAAATCATGCTTCCTCTTACATCCTACACAGAGACGGCAATTACCCACGATTTAGATCTCTGGCTGTGTTTTATAAGACTTTCGGTTTTGTTATACAACTTCTTAATTACGTCCTCAGAGGTAGGGAGTGTGCATTACACAAAAGCCATATTGTCTTCAGTTTCCCTGTCTGCTGAAAACAAACTTTTTCGTGTGATGCAGCATTCCTATGCTCTCAAACACTGATTTTAAAATCTGGATTCTATAACTCTGTATTTTTTTCCATTTCCACAGCTGACCTCACTGTGTAAACCTCACCACTTCATAAAAGTCATTACTAAGGGAGAAGCGTTGGTCTTTTAACAGCTTACTTAGCAGAATCCTAAAGCTTGGCTCATTGGCTGGGAGGATTTGTTGGACCTCCCAGATATTTCCATGGGATGAATCCATATTTGACTACCTGCGTGCACTAATCCCAGCTACTGCTGTCAACTACGTGAGAGTTTGTAATTCAGCAGCACTGAGATGAAATTATTATCAGCAGCAATGGGAGATTTGAAGTAATGGAAATTACACTTAGCTTTTTTATGAGTGTTTCTTTTTAAAACAGACCATTTTTCTTCATCATTAACAGATAAATCCCAGACATAATTCATAGATTGCGTATCAGGTTGGATATCAGCTCTCTAATTCTAATCACAGTAAGCTGGACTTCCTCTTTTCTTATGTTGGGGCCGTAACTGCATTGCTGTAGTCCTTTTCCAGTGAAACATTATTGCAACTTGCATATTTTATAGCAACACCTTGCTGATGCTTAACAATGACACGACAGCTAGATAACCTCCTATGCACACGTTCACACATATGTATTGATGGGGCGAGTTATTCCATGCCTGCTGTAACTTTTTGGAAAGGTACTGCCTTGTTGCTTGCAATTGTTTTCAAGGTAAATAATAATAGAAAAATATTCTGTGCTTCGCTCTCCAATTTGCTCATCAGTGTATTCGTATTCTGAATGGCCTCCCTTAATGAGCCTTATAAATGTTCTTGGCAGCTAACTGGGAAATGTTAATCAAGGGTTTCACTTAACAAGGAGCTGCAAATTCTCAATCATGTTAAGTTTTCTGATAGCCATCTTTTGGGTTTAATTATTGGCGCTTCCTTTCACCCATGCATCAGAGACAATGCATTGACTACTTTATAAATTGCATTATCAAGGATTTTTCATCACTGTAATAAATAATAATTCTACTAAATTCTTACAGAACATCAGTCTAGTGAGCTATTAACAAGCTCTTAATAGTTATCATTTCAATATATCTGATAAGTATCATAAGTCTTAATACAGAAAAATTATGCAAAGAGAGAAAAGCCTCATGGGCCTAGCTACAGCCATGAGAGGATTACATTGGTAATGCATGTGGAAACAGAAGAGGCCAGATTTAGAGCTCTGGTTGTTGCATTTTCTGTGGCTGGTTTGCAATCCAGACACATTTAGATGGCAATCCCACTACATTCCACACACGGCTTCCCACTCCTGGTTGTTTAAGTGAGTGCTGCCTGTACAACAGGTCACAAAATTTATTATGTGAATGCATGAAATGAGAGCTTAACCCATTCTTCTGCCCATTTCAATTATATAACACATTTAAATGAATACATTTAAATGAATAGAAAGGAAGGGCAGGCTGGAAGACCTTTCATTTAGACAAGCTCTTGGGGCACATTTATATATGCCAGAAAAAAAGCAAATTTGGATTGAAACTATATGAAGGTAATTTCAACTACTTTATCTCTCTGTTTCTCTCACCAACAAAAGCAAATTTTGTCCTGTCCTAGTAAGACATGTAAATGGGCATCAGCTGTGCCAGCCCAACATTTGTATATATTAACCGCTATGTCTGCACCTTCCCTAGGACACAGTCCCTGTCCTCCTCCCAGACAGAGCAGACACAATTCCCATCTGCTTTCCAAAAGCTTTGAAGACTGCAGGTGAATCCAGGTCTGGTCCAGACCTGTTCTGGGTGCCTGTGGCCCTCAGAAGTTGTAACTCTTTCCCTTTCTTTGCACTTTCTTTTCTGTTAAATTAAGAACATTATTGTTTGTTGAATTTGTATACAGCATGAAATCAAGGGTTTACTCTATTTCATGCAACAAGTGCAACCCAAGGTACTTCTGTCAAAGGCCTGTTCGACTGTCTTTGGGAGACCTGTGAAGGTTAGAGGGAAAGAGCCCCTGTCACAAGCTATTTGTCTTATCCACCTCCTGTATGGGAAAGATCTCTAGTGAACTGTCACTAGACCAACAACCAGATTTTGTCCTGGAGGAAACCAGTTGCTTCAGTCGAAAAGGGACAAAGTAGCGCTTGTCAAAAAGGACTGAGATCCATCTGTAAACCAAGTTTTCAAAAAATAAGCAGTGGCTGCCTTCAAAATTCTTGCTTTTCTAGAATAATGAACAACTCTGTTTTATTTAGATGTTTGACAATTTAAAGCTTTGTAAAAAATCCTGATTGAAATTAATTGCATCTATAAGATTTGCAGTAAAACATAACCTATTACAAGAAAAAAAAGCAATAACGGTCATGAATTAAAAGAACACTAGAATCTAGTAAAATTGTTAACATCTGATTAAAAAATATTTCTTACTCCTTCTACTGGTATCCAACTATTCTCTTTCAGTCTGCATTTATGGTTATTTTCTGTTCCAGATCTGTTTCATTTCAAATCTTACTACTGAATAGGCTTTGTTGAACAAGTATTATTATACCATGGAAACAATAGCTGAATAGTGTTTAGAAATTTTGGCTGAAGTTTTATTAACAGGAGAAAAGGAGACCAAGTATTATTTCCCTAAAAGGCGTGATTCATTTCTTTTTCATTCATTTTTTTTTCCTCAATGCCGTGCAAAGAACTGCACTGAAATATGACCTAAAAATGACAATCTTATGTATGTTTTTCAGACTATGAAAACCACTGTTTAAGTATCTTTACGTTTTTTTTCCAAATATCTTTCTGTATACGTCTATAGACTGAATTAATTAAAAAAAAAAAGTAAAATAGTGCCTTCCACTGTAATTTTAATTCCAGTTATAAAATACTTATTTCTGGAATTCAAACTTTTTGTAAATATTTATGCTAGAAAGAGAATCATGCAACATACAAATCAACTCAGCCCTTCCCTTTTGTATAGCACTTAACTAAAACTACATTCTCTTACTCTTTACATCATTTACACCTTTACTGAGTACATATAAAACTCTATAGTAACAGATTTTTTTAAAAAACTCATATTCTATGTAAATGTAAAATAATTCACAGTGGAAGCTTGGTATTGTTCCATGGACACTGCACAGAATGAAGGCAGGAGAAGAACTTTTGTAAATGAGAATAATTCGACCACCCAATGAGGACCAACTCTAGGACCAAATAGAGCTATCATTTCTTTAATTTTTGAACAGAATACACCAAAAGAAGTACTCTTTAAAAGTCTCTACTAATGGTTTAAGTGATTCTTGCTGCAATTCCAGTACACACACATTCTTACTACTGTCTATAGGTATATTATTACTTTCATTGCTAGAATGACAGTTTATGTTGTTTTTCTTTTACACTAGAGAGAAATTCAAGCTTTAAAAATTTCACGAGTTTCAAAGAAAAGCTGTGGATTGGAAGAGATAAACCTCTACAGTACCCAAATCTACATGACTGCTTACATACAAAACAAAAGGATAGAGGCAATCTTTGGTCTCACAGCTGTCTAAAATCAGTATGTGGAGCAGATGATACCTAGAGTTCAGGTGAGACATTTTGTGCTCAGGAAAGGGAAACGTGTGGGTGACACACATCTCTATGTTACTAATAGAAGTGAATCCAAGCCAGCCTCTTGGGAAGAGTATGTGTGTTCATATCATCTCAGACAGAGGAGGAAAGTGAGTACTTTCTTTCTTGTAGGCTAGTGGTAGGTATTGAAATTCTGGAACAAGCTGGGATTTCAAGCATTCCCCTGTGATTGCGTTTTTCTTTAGCTAGCTTACCTCCCTGGCTGCTGTGGTGTTCTAGCATCATTTTGATGTCCTTTGGTGTTACTGCATAATTTATGATGTGTGTGATTTGGATGTTGTGAAATCTTCCAGGACCTGGTTCAAACACTATGTCATCAGCGTTGTGACAGCTGATTCCCATTTACTGATTAGTCTGAAAAGTGACTAAGCATTAACCTTTTGTCTAATATTGGGCACATTTATTGTGGCTATTCAGGGCTTCTCTTTCTGGGCTTCTCTTCATAAAAACCAAAACCAAACACAAAATCAAAACATACAAACATAAAAAAAGAAAATAAAAAACTCAATGATATCTTTAGAAATTCCCATGAGCCAGAATGTGTTAACCAGAAACTGGGAAAAGCATGAAGATTCTAATTGTGCCATAGAAAGGGACAGTAAATTATGGAAAATGTGGGCTTTAGTGAAGCAGAATTTACATATTATTGGAGACTAGTACCTACTAAAACTGAACAGCCACCTTCTTCAATTTTTGTACCTCTACACAGCTGCAATGAATGTAATTTCTTTATCTTTGCTCTTAATGTCTGGGAATATGATTATTCCTCAGAGAAAAACTTTCATCCAAACTACATAAAAGCACTTCTGCTACGACATTGAGTCTATGAGCCATCGTTTGAACATGTTAATATTCTGCTGTAGCAATAGATAAGGATAGAAGTGTGTGGTCAGAGAGGTCAGAGTTGTTTATAAAGGCTCCTTGGGGATCAAGAAACAATCTATTCAGTAATTTAAATCATAAGCTGATAAAGTTAAAAAAAAATCTTTTGCTGGAGTGAAGAAATTACCAGACATCAATGGAATTACGTTTGGTGCACTTATGTATTATTCAGTTGACAGTAGGGAATGTAGTATTTGATTTTGGAGAGGATAAGATTTGTTCAGATGAAACTTTTAAAAAACAGTTAAAAGTCTTTCTCACCTTATTAGCACCCCCAGAAGCAAAGTCATAGCCAATTCACTTACCTGTCCTGATTGTTTAGAAGACACTTCTGCCCACAGACCGTGTGTCTGTAGCTTATTTGCCTTTCTTTAAAAAACCAGAAATTCACAGAAGAAATCTCTATGTGTGTTTGTGTCTCTGTAATAAAAAAAAAAAATCTCTCCTAAAGGGAGTCTTTTTCTTTGTGGTTCAGAGTTAGTCATTACCAAAAAGATTAACTATTGCCTTTCTAGTCTAATTTACCCAATCCAATATTTTTCTGTGGTAATGAAAGCTAGTACAAGACTGAAATCCACTTAAACAAAGTACAGGAAAAGGAAAATCTACGAAGAATCAATGCCAAAGTCTGATTTGATAGATAAATGCTGTGGACTGTTATACTTGAACTGGGCAAATTGATTTCTTCATCCACTACTATGTCCTAGAGAAGCACTATTTTTGCCTATGATTTTGCTTTTTGTTGCAAAATATTTATTTCTAATTCCATACCTATTTGGGATTAATTTCAGTTCTTCACTCAAAAGCAAAATGGTTAGGAAATTTAACATAGATGCTGAGATTTAAGATGTAATCATTGCCGTTTCTAAGGCTTGAGTAAGTCTCTCTGGTTTGACTGTCCCCAAGCAACTCTGTTCTATGTATACCATGCTGAAATTTACAGGAGAACAGTAAATATCCATATCCTCTCTTTTACAGAGGGGCAAAAAACCTGCCACTCTGACTTAGTGAATATGCGCTTCAGTAAAAGTACAAAAAAATTTAGATTCCATAGGATGAAGATAGTATGACTTCAGGTTTGTTGTGCTAGAAGAGGAGAATGTGTATCCCATAGTCCAGAAGAATTATCTGAAAATGTCATCTTCATTCCTCTGTTTTGTAAGGCCCGAGTGAGTAGACAATTTCTCGGAGTTTTTACAAGGCTGGCTTGATATAACCGTGAGATTGGCAGAAAAAAAGTGATTCAAGCCTAGGGTTATTAACGAAAGTACATCCTATGCCACTGCCAAGGCTGATGTGGTTTTTATTTTCACTACCTAATTTCTGTCCTTAAGTCTCCTTCCTGATTTTTCTCCAGAAATCTTGATTCTCAGATTACAGCTTTTGAAAATTCAGGTTTGAGATTTTCCTCTCTCTTTTTTACCAATAAGATCAATTTGTTTACAGCACTCCATTTTCTACAATTTTTGTCAGATGAAAGTCTGGCTTTTTTGAGTTTTCAGTGAGTTTAGCTGATTATTCTTGAAGGCCAATTCTCTTGCCCAATTTGAGTCTGTGTAACAGATAGTCTTATATAGAGATAAATTTTGTGTAGGTGAAGTGGTAAGTCTTACAGGTTGGAATAGGAACAGAGTGTTATACCTCATCTAAAGAGTTAGTGCAATATTTACTGATGAACTGTATCTTCTATTACAAGACAGCTCAGTTTCCTGACAAGGCTTTGCCTTCCTGGCCTTTCTCATGCACTGAAACCCAGCTTTGTCATAAGGACTGTTTACCCTGAGGTGATTTTATGTACTATATTAATATTATTCAGTACATAAACTTTGATAAATTCTCATGAAAAGACATTTCTATTCTAAGCATTGGTGCACAGAAAATATTTATCATGAAGCTATAAGGTCAGATGATAAAGTTCTAGAAGAATCTGAGCAATTGATTTTAAAAAGTTTGCTTTTAATACTTTGACAATTATTGTTTCCTGCTTGGTGTGTGTTGCTATACATTCTCCACACTAGAAACAAGACAGCACGGTAGGAAAGATGTGACTTTGATAACAACAAAGATGACATTGGTATTGGAACTATGTTAAATAACTATATCCAAGTTAAAAAACCCAAACAATTATCTCTGACTTTTAATTCTAGAAACAGCGCGGAAAGTTTAGTCAGTCAAATAATGCAGAAATATTGCCATTTTCTGTATAAATATTTTTCAAAATAATTACACTTGTGAACCATCTTCTTTAAACGGTCAATGAGTTTGTCCACTGGAATGCAATGATAGCTAGAGAGACTTGCTTATAACAGTAGTGTTTTCCATTGAACAGCAAATATAATAGAAGAAAATTTAGCCTCAGGCTGATGCCACACAATAAGTATAGCTTTAACTTACACTATACACATACTTCTAATTATGCTAATATATTTACACCGTCCATTGTCCCATATATTGACATATATTGGTCCTTAAAGTCAATAATATCTTAAATAAAAACAGACAAAACTGTGGGATGAATAAGAAAGGCTTCATCCAGATCAAGACAAGTCTGTCATGCCAACTTGCAGGTAATGAACATCTGGTCTACAGAGGGTCACAGAGGGCCATTTAAGACTACTTTAATTGAAGTGGGAAATAACTGCGGTGGTTCAGCAAGGTCAATCAGAAACTAAGGACTTTGGCAACCAGAGAAGTAAAATGTGAAGAAATGGCAACAACAGCAGTCCTTTGGGTACTCTAAGTAAATTGCTCTCTGTCACCCTAGCAGATTTGAAGGCCTGATTTTATCTTGTCACATCTGGTATTTGCGAAATGATCAACTACATCACCAATACTTGCCAGTGCTCTGGGAAGGATAGAGCAGCTAGGCAGGATGCAAGAATCAAAGACAACAGAAAACATCTAGGTCACTGGGACCAGTCAAGGTTATTTGCGCATTTCCTAATCTCAAAAAAGCTCATGGTGTACAGAAACACAAGAACAAGGACCCTGACCACCTTTCCTGCCTTATAACTCATGTGTGTTCAATGAGTTGGCCTGGGTGTACAAACTGGCTTTAGCTTTCAGCTCTTCCCTGTGAACATGGCAAATCCATTTACTCTCTCCTTCCAGTCAATATGCATTACAGCACTGTTGTCTCTTTCCTTTTCTTCTCCTCTTTCCCTTTCCCTTTTCCTTTTAATTTTTCTCTCAAGAATGCTGATTTGGCAGGGTCTGTAATGCCAGCACAACAAAACTTATTGCATTTATTCCAATGCTATTTCCCTATTATCTCCTTTTTCACATGTGCTTTTACCATCTATGAATTTAGAAGTCAAGCAAACAAAGATAAAAATTTTGCAAAGACCACAAAGAGAAAAGTAAAAACTAGTCTATCCACCAAATGTTTCTACCAAGCCAAAATAAAATGTTTCTTATCAGTTTTTAGGTTTGTTTTCACATGTTCAATTTTTAAAATTAAAAACTGTATTACATTTTAAATTAAGTAAAATTTCAAATTAAGGAAATGAAATGTCGATTTTGACTACTTACTGCATTTTGTTTTTATTAAGCATAGTAGTTCAGCTATGTATCGAAAAATGTTTTAGCAAAAGTGAATCATCTGAATGATGTTGCGGCATTTTTTCACGACAGAATGGAAGATCATGCCCAGTGTACAGGGATTGTTTACTTCTTAGCTTCCTAGATATTGAGGTTACAGACTAAGTATTTCTTTCTATACATTCCAGTTTTGAACAAGCTGCATATGGAGAATGAACGAAGAGAACCTCTCTGGTTTTCTAGGTACTTGTTTTATTTCATTCTTCAGGCAAGCTTTGAGATGCTCATCCGAGCAGTGTAATGATAGAAGTCAAGCAGAAATGGACTGTGGGGCATCGCAAAAATGAGGAGGTCAAAACTGGGTGAAAACAGGTAGTCACCCTCTCAGAGGTCCACAAAACAGGTGTTTACGTTGCATATCTTATGTAAGGCAGTGGCACGTACATATATATTCATATGACTGTGTATATGTATACACAACCTACCCTTCAATATAAGCTATTTTTTAATTTTCTTTATAGATATTTGTAATGGATTCTTCCACTTACGCATGCAAAGTAAGGCTGTGTTTCAATGAAATTCTCCCTTAGACTAGGTGGTGGGAACAGCTGATTTCTCAGTCACATGGATACTGAGTATGTGCAGGTGTTTGATTGCGTAAAATGTTGCATTAAAATTGTCATTTATGAATAGGAAAATCAAGTCAGAAGTTTAGGTATAGTAAAGAAAGCCATTTTGGAATGTTATTTAAGTGAAATACAGCCTCCTGAAATATTTCACCTTTTTCATTTAATTAACCCACACAAGGCTTCTTTAAGATCAGTAATGTTTGAGAAAACTGCCTTCTGTTCCAGCTGCTGCTGGAGTGTAAGATGTCCATGTCAATTTTCATTACAACCGGTAGATGATAATTGTAGGAGAGAGAAATATTTTACATTCTAGGTTTTTCTAATTTATTTTTTTTCCTTCTGGAAACTGCTCTTACTTTCTCACTGTAAACAAGACACAAGTAATGTATTTGATAAATGCTTATCTTTCTTCATTACAAACACTGACTGAAGTTTCTATATATGTCAGATGACAATAACCAGGCTTTTGAAATAAGTCTACAAGAAGGCAAAAAACATAAGTACACCCTTGTCAATATTAAGGTAAGCTCTTAAGGGAGAGGGGGGAGAGCTGAATTTCAGTGGACGTATCAGTAACTTCAAAGTCATTATTGACCTTTTTGATCATTAGAAAATCAGAATTATATTGTAAATTTCGGTATGCAAACAGCCGTTATAGAAGTATGTCAATTTATTTCGTTGATAGTTGTCCCAAGTCATGTTCTCTGATTGGTGATGCAAGTCAGACTCTGGAATTGGGTTCTATAACAGTAGAACCTGTGGTTGTGTTGATAAACCTAGGTTTATGTTTTGTTTGTAAGCAGCTTGAGCCCTGTATGGGATCATCCAAATTTTCAGCTAAGTCAGGCTATGTGAGGAAAGCAGTTGTTTAAAGGGCAGATTGGCAAGGAGTGAACAAAAACAAACAAAGCCTTTGTAGCCCTGTCCTGGCTTCATACAAACCCTCCCCATACCCATGCTGTCAGAGATCTGCAGGAGCCCACAGCCCCATCATTTGCTATATTTTAACTCACTCTCTGCTCCCAGCCCTTTAGTTCTGACTGCTGCACATTCAGGATAGAGTTCCTCGGAAAGCTGAAATCAATTCCAATATGTATTTTCTTTTTATACTACGTAATTTTCTTAGGAATAAAAAGATTACTTTTATTCCTTTGGCCTGAACCCCATGGCCAATACCCCTATCACCGATCCCAGATCTTAAAAAGCTCAAGTCCTAATTTTTGCTGTTAAATCAAAGACAATTCTATTCTTTCATATCCTTTCAAGTTCTGGGTTTTTTCCTGACTTTTACTCCCCATGCAACTCAGCTCTTGGCATAAATGAAAAATAGTGTTGAAGACTTTCCACTTTAAAGAGTACAGAATTGGCAGGCTGGCATCTAGATAAAGTTATAGATCTCAAGGACACTTTCAGGTTGCAAATGGTGAACACAGTAGAAGGTTATGATAGATTATGAGGCAGAAAATGTCAATATAATCATATTAGAATCCTCATATGTCTTGCTTGACTTCTTTTTTTTAAAAAAAAAAAAAACCTTTGACTTCCCATGCACTTATTTTTTTCCCCTTACTCAGAAATTAAAACCTTGATTTTAAAGCCAAGAAAGCAACTGGGAACTGCTCAGACCATTAATATTTTATGGTTTGTTAGTGGAATAAGTGCCACAACAAAGACTGCATTTTCAAATGGACTTCAAGATACTTATAATTAACTCTCATAGAAATCTGTAAAAGTAGAGAACAGAGTAAACATGTTGTTGTGTAACAGGTAAGGATAGTCAGAAAATAACTGCTCTTTTCTGAAATACTTTTTCTCTCAGAGTAGTGTATAATATCCAAACAAACACACATATCCAGAAAACTTTGTCTCGTAGATACTAAGCTCAAAGTAGATACATTGGCTCAAAGGCTATTTTTGAGATAAGAATATTATTCCTTCGTTTTTAGTGAAAAGTTTAACTAACAACCGTCTTCACTTCTGGTGAGGCTGTTGTGAACTGAATGCTCAGGTTCTTTACTTTCCTGCTGTCTCCACAGCCAGGCTTGGAAATGTCTGCATAAACAGAGTTTCATTCATCAGCTATTCCAAAATCAGACAACTTCACCCCACTCTTATTGTTCAGCAAGGCTGAGGCTTGCTTCTGCAAGACCAGAGGCAATTGACCTGCAGAGTGTATTCATACTAGCCTGGGGAAGTGGGAATCCTTCAACCCCCACTCAACCAAGGCATCCACTGTTCTGGAGAGCATTGATCACTCGAGTCCTGTTCCTACATCAGAAAATGTTCTCCTAGAGGAGAATCCAGAATATGACTGAAATTTGACTACTGTAGCAGAAAATGAGTTTTTTTAAACAGAAACTATCCTGCAGGAGGAATAAAAAAAGATTCAGTGAAAAGATTGTTTTACTACCAAAAAATTGTTCCAGAGAGGTGATTTTGACTATTTCCTCTATGTAAGTGAGGAATATTGTTAAAACTTGCTCTCACTTCCCGGAATTAGCTTGATGAACACTGTATAAAGGCTATGATCAATATATACATGAAAATATTACATAAAGAGAAAAAAACCCACTATATATTTTGCCATAGCCTGTTGAAATAAATAGCCCTTTCGCCTAAACAAATGAAATGGCTTTCTCACAGTTATTGTTTCACACAGAATTCTGTTATCCTTATCCAAGTGCCAAGTAACTCCAGGACGAGATTTCCTAAAGTCACTGTGGCAGCCACTACACACAGAAACGAGCCAGAGCACACAGGTGTCATGTAGTGTCTAGTCAACAGCATCGCATTCAGCACCATTGGGCCCAAATTCCCTGGCTTACTTTGCTGCAGCTTTCAAGTACACCCCATGGCATCATAGAAGTTAATGCGGAATGCCAAGGGAACAAGTCCTTGGGAGTAATTTTTTCCTACCCATGGGCTTCAGTCTACGCCTCAGTCCTGCTGACTTCCCACTGGTTTCCCCAGTCAGTTCACACAAAGTGTATTTCACCATCTATGCATGTAGTGCATGACTTCAGAAATTTCAGGAAACACTTCTCGTTGCTTGGGTGCCCACTTGAACATGGAAATAGTTTCTGCTGGCAGGGAGACTGGTTAGGACAGATAAATTTTATTTAAGATTCCTAGTAAGGAAACATGATATGAGAGGGCACAACCAAAGCTAATTTTTGCTTATTGCACATAAGTAAAAATATGGAATAACAAAAATAAGTCTGCCTGTGGTGGAAAGAAAGAGAAAATCAAGTAGGTAAATCAGGCGAAGAAGGATTTTAAAGTCTATGATCAGAAAGCAGCCTGTTTGGTTTTGCAAACAGGTCAGGAGAAAGTCTCTTATATACCATAGGTAGTCATCAAGCAGGAAATGATGGCCCACATTGACTCCACAGACTACCTTTGTGTTATCAGAAACCTAAGAAACAAGATGTGTCCTCACATATTTTGGAGTGGGCATGGTCACATGTGGTTAGATGCACACAAGGCTGGTAAGAGAACGGTACTTCTATGAAGAGTTCATGACAAATATGTCTATTTAAAGCTGAAGATTTACTGCTGGGTTTCTTGTCTTTGAAAGAATCAATGAACAAAATTAATTTTGCCTTGATTGAAGGAAAAAGTAGATGTACCTTTTAACAACATGAAGGAAATAAAAGAAGTCACAAAATGTGAGATTTTCCCATGGAAGTACATGGAGTTTTTAACTACATTAAGTGCTTTGCTTCTTTGCTTATGGTCTTAAGCTTCGTCAGGGGAGGTTTAGGCTTGATATTAGGTAAAAAATTTCACTGAAAGGGTGGTTCGCCAATGGAATGGGCTGCCCAGGAAGCTGGTGGAGTCATTGCCTCTGGAGGTGTTTAAAAACAGATTGGATGAGGCGCTTAGTGCCATGGTTTAAATGACGAGTGGGTGCTAGTGTTGGGTCATAGGTTGGAGTAGATGATCTCAGAGGTCTTTTCCAACCTTGTGATACTGTGATACTGTGATACCCCTTAAATACATTTCCTTGTTGTTTTATTAAATACATAAAGGTAGATATTTTTGTTCAACACCTGCCTACTCATGCGTTGCTTATTGGATACTTAACAGTTAGGAGGAATTTTAAAACAGTTTTGTATAAAGAAAGCAAGTGGTTTTATATCTTATTATCAAGATGGTCTCCCAGCTACAAAGGACAGCATGGGAGAAAGAATAAAATTATGTAGTGAACAACTAAGAGAAAAATGATACTAACATCTAATATTGGAAATATTGAGAGGATTGAGATTGAAAGATAAGGAGAAAATTTGGTGTAGTAAAGGGAATTCAAAGGGAAGGAATGACAAGGTCAGAGGAAGGAACAATAAATCCTTTTGACAACTTCAAAGTGAGCAGAGTCAAGAGGAGGAGTGTATGCACGAGTTTTCATTTCACTGCACTATATTAATTTTCACAGTCTTTTTCAGTTATGCTCTACTTATTTTCTATCTGTAAATGCATTACCAGCCCAGACATCTCAATTATTGTGGGAATAGCAGAGATCCTGATTACTAAAGAAACTTGTTAAAATTACTTTTCTACACATGTTATCTATGACGCTGAGACACTTTAGTCCCCAAGCAGAGTGAAAGCCTGAGGCTGAAAATAGTTCAGATCACAATGTTTGCAGGATTCAGACCATTTACATGTAGATCTATTATCATGGTTATATTGAGTGTCAATCCAGTCTACTATGTTGAGGGAAGAAAAATACATGCATAAATTCTTCTAAAGTGTGATGTTCAAGGTAGATAGAAACCTAGTCAGTAAAACAAAATATAAGTGCTTTTTCTTCTCTCTCAAAGGTGGAAGGAGGAATGGAAAAGACAGTGACCATGCTTCCCTTTCACGCTATGTTTCCCATAAAATTTGGAGAAAACTCAAACTCTGTCCTGATTTCTGTACTTATGGCTGAAAAATAGATTTTAAGTGGAGGCTCTTCTGATAAATACAAGAAGAGAGAATATATTCTACATTATTTGAATGCTGTTCAATAGACAATATGTAATTTATGCTGAAACAGATAAAATGATACTGGTCAGATTCCCTTGTATGACTTTCCATTACTGCACAGGGACTGCTTCTTCCCTACCTGATACCTTAGATGTATCTGTGCTGCTTTCCAGTTGTCTGGCAGAAATAGCCCAGCGGACAGAGCTGAGGGAAGAGATCTGTAACTCTTCTTCTTAACATCAAATGATTGTAGATTCATCTCTAAGAGCAATAATGAAACAGCAGCTGGGTGACTGGCAAAATGGATAAAGACAAAAATAAAGAAATTATACTAAAGGGAGAAAAGTGGACATGCATTATGCATTTGTTTCTAAAATGACTATAAATATAGTTATAAATATTATTTATATACATATACAGGTGTGCATATATATATGCATATAGTAAATATATACAATCATTTAGGCAGTTGCCTAGAATAAAATGCAATCAATGGTGGGATTTGAGGTGAGAATTTCACTGTCAAATTCATGGAGGAAATATGGATAACAGAAATACATTTAGTGGATTAAGTTGCATTACTTATGTTTTTTAAACTATATACAAGAAAAGCATCTGAACATTCAGTGTTAAAGGAGCTTCTGCAATGAGTACAGAACAAGAAATTTAGTGCAGTTCTTATGATTCTCTTTAGTTACAGATGGTGGCTGATTTAATGCATGTGCCAAGGGTGCTTCAAACTGAGTATGGTTGGGCAGATGACTCAGCCTGAAAGTAACAGTCTGGTTCCTATGGACTATAAAAGAATTTTCACCTTTTTTTGGTGAGATAGTGAGAGCACTTTGTAATTTTTACCTTTGCCGTGTTAGCAAAAAGGTACAAGTGGCAAGTATTCATAGGAAAGTCATACAATCTGATAAATGTAACTACAGAGCAATGGGCCTGAATGGTTGCTCCTATGGTGTTTTAAATCATTTCAATATAAAGATTTAAGAGGATTTTAAAAAATTATTTTGTACCATGATAAGACTGGAATCACTTCCATTTATTTCTCAGCAAGCAACCCAAAATAATTTTATTTATGTTTCTGCCTTTCAGTGCTGAATAAATCAAACTGTACTATCTGTACCATTTAAAGTGAGAACTCCAAGAAATGTACTAGACTTACAGCTTAACTGTTTTGTTTTCTCATAGACAGTGTCATCTACATGAATTAGTCCAGACTGAAGAAGAAAACTTAAAGAATCAGTTTGTCAGTAATTATGACTGATGGTCAAAAAGTCTTTATGATTCCATCTATATGGCCGCAACATATTTGGTGTTTTTGTCTTTCAACACGATGCTCTTACAGCAAATTAAGGACAATTATAAATTTTTTTCTTAAGACTGTGGGTCAGTTATCAAGGACCTCAGCAGTGACAAAGGCATCGGGGAAAAAAAGTGATCTTTTGTGTTATGTTCAATATCAGATCTCATCATTTGGGAAGAGGGTAATGGGACCTTTCTTAAACTTTCAAAAGTTTATAACGACATATTGTCCCTCAAAAGTTCAAAATAAGTTCTTTTTGCTTTTTTTGACAAAAATACATAATGCTAGAAAGTGAAGTTTTATCTGAGAAAAAAGGATTCTATTCCAAACTTTATCCAGGTTTATTTAACAATGTGCTTCAATAATGTTGAAGCAATGAAACATAGAACTTAGGAACTGATTCTCTTAGCAGTGCAAGAAAATCAGAGAAAGCACTTTGCATCACTGCCTGTGATTGTAACTTTTTTTCTGTTTTTTCTATACTTATTTTGAACTGAATACCACAGAGATGAGGAAGAACACAGAAAAATATAAACTTTCCAAGGGTTCCTAGTGAGACATATTATGAATCTCTGGTGTCTTCTAGTCTCCTTGGAAATCTCATATTTCTTATATATTTCACCTGCCTTATATTTTTGAAGAGATAACTTATGTAAAGTCAGTTAGGTCTCAGCTGCCAACTGGTATCAGGTTTGGCAGTCTCACTTGAAAACTCGAGTTAAATCAGCATTGGAACTGAGTTATCCACTGTGACATGGAAAAAAAATTGCGTTGCCTGTATATTGCTTGTATTATATAGACAAAAATAAATAGAGAAATTTAGTATAAATAGAAAAATTAATTTGATTTGTTTTAGTAAGTATGTTACTAAATTTGCATTAAATTTACCTTAATTTTCATTTAAATAATTATATTTAGGCTTGCTTTTCCACTGGTGGAAAAGGACTATATACTAAGAAACACATCTGCCTCACAGGCTTATTTTATGAGACTAAAATAGCTAACTTTACCAATTAGTTAATAAACTCAGTTTCTTATACAGCATACAAGAGTAACAAATGTTTCTGTCCCTTAATCTTTGGTTATCCTAGTGAAACATAAATTAAACAAATACACCTTAAAATTCCAACAAGTAGATGCTGACTTCTTTATTAGTAACAGAATATGATATCCTTTAGGAAAGAAAAACACATTATAAGGGCAATGTAATCTGACTAGTTAGAAGGTTTGAAAAATATCATTAATAGATACATATATATATTTTTGGAAAATTTATACTAACAAACATGATATAATGGGTAAAATGATAGCAGAATGTGATGACAAATGAGCGTGTTAAATATGGCAAAGCTATCATATGTCTTTAATTCACTCTGTAAACAACTTGTGATATTACTTGATAAACAGCATTTTTTTAAAAATAGGTTGAAATATGGTGTGTAATTGCCAAAATATTTCTTTTACTTTTACTGGGGTTTCCAGTCAGTACTTCAGATTGCAGTCTGAAAGTCACTTTATAAAGAAGCAGCATTAATTCTTTAATTTTGAACAGAAGAGTGTACAGCTAAATGAGACACAAATGAAAATAGAGACAGAAATTTTGACAGTAACTGTACAAGGGAAATGTACACATGACATTTTCTTCCTATTTTTTTTAAGTAGCTGTGGCAGCATGGCTTTTTCAGGTACACTAAGCATATGTAGTTTTCTCTCCGAGAACCTTAAGAGAACCCAGGCCCATTTTCTTTTACATTTAGAGTGGAAAACACACTGAAATCTTTACGAAAATAATGTTAAACTCAGTGTTCTAATTATCCCATAGGCTCATTGCAGACAGTATAAAATATCTGTGATTTGCCAGCCATCATGAGTGGTAACCTACTGCGTGTTGAACAGCATGCGAACACATATTTGAATGCTCCAAACTTCTCGGCAGTCTCCAAACTTCATCTGAGAGCCGAGTTGGGCCCTTCTGAAGATCCCTAAAGGATCACCTAGAAGAAGGCCAGACACCCTGCTAAGGATTTCTTAACAAGCTCTCACAGCTACTGCATTACAGAGGCCACGTGAATTCGTGGTGCAAAACCAGAAAAGGATATTTAAACTATTTCAATGTTATAAAAAAATAATACCAGTATTTGGGCCAGATGATCACATTGGTCCTTTCCAAAAACTACAGGATAGTTTCCCAGATGTCTTTGCTCCATTCTCTCTGCTACAAAGTGCCTTTTCAATGGCCATGGCAAAGCAAAGGGCTGTTAGTGTTCTGCCGCTGAGCAGCAGAGTCGTGATAGCCAAACTTAAGCTTAAACTTACGAATCAGTAAATCATTTCAGAGAAAACTTTTATTTGAAATTAGGAACATTGTTAAATCATAAAACAGCAACAAAATATTGTTCTACCTTGTAAAAAGTAACAAAGCAAAAGTGGACTGCAGCCTCCCATTTACAATCAGAAGGGCGTCTGCATACACATCCATGGCAAGGAATGGACAGGCTGTGTGACTTCCAACGAACTTTTTCAGTGGCCTTTGTCAAGGTTTGACCACCAATTATCCCACCAGTCAGAGGATACATGGCTAGAGAACAGACATGAGTTTACTGTTGTAAAATCGTATTTCAGAACAAATCTCATATCATTCTCTTGTAATTATTGCTACATAGAGGGATAATTCAGTACATCTGAAGAATTTATACAGCTTTTAATTTGATGACAGTAGCTTGTTGCACATTTTCTTTCTAAGACTGCAACTTCAGACAACCTTAAAAACTTTTTGTAAATTTCCATCCATGAGAAAGATGTGTACCAAGAAAGCAGAGAAAGAGACTGATAAGTAGAGTCTTTGATAGTACAAATTACAGATGCCACATGCAGGTAAGGGGAGTAAAATTAGGAATTGTATTCTGCATTATTTCTGCAGTTGTTTCTAATTTTTCTAGTGTCAATTTGTTTATTAATTCTCCTGCATTAATATAGAGTATATCATCCTAAAAACATTGTGGAACTCTTTCACTAGAAAGCTTGAAAAGGAGTTTGCAGTTAGTATCTTTATTACATTTCTTTTACATTGTATTAGCTGAACAAGTTTGCGATCTCAAGTAAAGCATTATTTGAAATATTCTGTTGGCCATATGAAAACTGCAAGCTATCATAACAATTGGAATAACTTTAATATATCAGACTTGAGAAGTTGAAAGTTACACTCATTTTTCATTAAAATATTTATCTGCCAAGAGGTTTAAATGGTGGGCTTACCTTCTTTCTCTAGCAGCACCAAAATTTTTATGCTTATGAGGGTGTAACTTAAGAGATATTACAGGAAGTTTTTTAGTTAAGATAGAATTTGCTTCACTTTCTTGAAACTATAAAATTTTAATACATTCTCCCATGAAGTTAACTACTATTGAAATCAGTAAAAATAAGTTCAGAGTCACCGAGCACTGGGCAAGGTCACATGCTCCACTGAGATGTCCAAATACCTAACCACAGTAAAAACACGCTAGGCAATATTTGCTGCCATTTAATTGCAAGTACCAAGAGTTTGATGGAAATCCTCTATTAAACAATGGAGCATTAGAGCTCATTTCCCCAGAGAGGTCTACGGTTTTGTGACAAATTCTCTCTTTTCTACATACTTTGTGATTGCTGTTATTGTATTTAATTTTTATATTTTCTTTAATAAATGGATACACTAATGATGATATTTAATCTAATAGTTTCTTTTGCCAGTAGGCAAATGTTTACTAGCAGTCATTGTATCTATTTGTATTAAAATTGACTAAATGTTGTGGTAAATATATAGGTAATAAAATTGTGTGTATCACGTCATACATGTGTAGTTATATATATAGGTGAAGGGAAGGAAACATTAGGAAACAAAAGTAAAAACATTAATATTAACTCACTTGAAAACTTTTAGTTTAATTCTCATTTC
This sequence comes from Tapera naevia, assembly GCA_033556795.1. NCBI lineage: Eukaryota > Metazoa > Chordata > Aves > Cuculiformes > Neomorphidae > Tapera > Tapera naevia. The sequence goes on along the minus strand of JAUMJJ010000172.1, from coordinate 4,402,647 downwards.
AAAAATACTACACTAAATTAAGCACATTACTTATTATGTGATTAGTTTGTACACCAAGTTACACAACAGCAGGGAATATATTATCCTCCTGCTCTGAATTGTGCTTTGTAGGAAGATTTCTTGTTTTCTCTCTATCTCTGCCTTTCTCCTCATGTAGGAAACCTACAGAGACTTGTTGCTTAGTGCGAGGAATTAGTCTGCATGAATATCCCTCTTTTGGCTCCTTCCAGCTAAATTTCTCAGCATGTCCTATGCAGGATGCAGAGAACACTAGCGGCTGAGGGCCAACTATACCTATTCTTTCACCAGTTGTTCCTATCCTTTCACCTCTCTAAGAGCGTTTCTTTGCATGCACCTGTTCTGTTTTTCCTAAATCTACTCTCCACTCTCTACATAGACATACGCTTTCTATAAATTCCCAGTAATCACAGCCCTTCTCATGTTTTCAAACTTCTATCTCATAATAACATCTGATGAAAAGTAAGAAGGCTTGTGTATTACAGGAAATTTATCAAAAGTGCATGCCTTTCAAGACTCCCAGCCATGAAAACATGAGAAAGGACCCCACTGACAGCCTCTCAACACTGTGAGCAAAACCAGTTTCTCAACATAACCTTTACAGCTCTTACCCTCTTCTCAATCTGTCCATAATTTATCAGCATGATCCCCTCAAGCCATGGACATTCCTCATGGAGACTCCAGCAGTAGGAGAATCTGAGATACAGGTCGAATTCCGGTGAGATGCATTGCTATGCATTTTTCTTCTATGAACAGATCAGGAAAGCACTGTGGATTTTGCTACATACACACAAACTCACAGGCATACACCATTTTCTCTTTTGTTCTTAGTAGAAGTAAACGAATGTCAGGTAACATTCTCACTGGCATACTGTATAAAATTTTAGGTATGGATCTGTAAAAACCTCCTTGGCTCCTAGGACTTCAAAACCCCTTCATATTTAAGCAAATCTAGAGAATCTCTTGGGTTTAGAGAGCACAAGAGGTAAACAAGTTGCAGAAATTTATAAGGGAAGAGGAAAATGATTTAAAATTATATACTCTCATAAAATGCCTGAATTTCCTCATATAACCTCCACTAGATACAGATAAGCCCCATTTAAGAGATTCAATAACAACAATGAAAAGCATAAATATATAAACTAAACAGAAGGAGATATAAACCCCAAGGTGTCTCCTACAGAAAGAGCATCACAACTGCATCAATTATCATGTAAACATAGAGAAAAGAATTCAAGAAATAGAAGTTGTCGTGAAGCATTTATCTCTGGAATAACTGAAGAAACTTGGAAGAAAATGTGAATACAGCATATTTCATATTTTCACTGCCTTCTCCAGTGTTTCCTGAGCTTTGTTTTCTAGTTAGACACGTCCAGATGGAAATGAAATATAGCATATTTCATATTTTTGGATGTCATTGTATTTCATCATTTCGACGTAACAAATAATCTATTCAAAGACAAGGAAAGCTCTCCCATCTTCCTTCAAATACTTTTAATCTCTTCCAATGTAATCATATCAAAGCCATTTAGTTGTTATGGGTCTTGAAAAATATGCCGTGGCCCATTTAAATAAGTGCACAGAAAGTCACATTGATCTCCCATGAAATGCATTCATATTTCTGCTATGCCTGTCAGATTACTTGAATTACAGAGAACTGCTACTTCATTGGACTCTTTTCCTAACATCTTCCTCAAATAACGCACGTCAGTTAAGACAGTACCTTTTCCAATACCAATATAAACCACTAATACATAACATTTTTCCTTCCACTCATTCTACAGAATATCAGGTTGTGTGAGTTTTTTTTGGAATGGTATTTCCCCAGTGTAACACTGCACAAAGCATTGAATGTTTATCAGCCACTAGAGCATGTAAGTTGTGGGACCTATAAGATTCCTTGTTATCACAAACAGGAAGACTGGCTAGAGGTTTTATTCAGTAAGGTCAAGAGAAATCAAGTTGCTGATATGTCGGAATTACAGACATAGTTATTTTGATATAATCAAATTTTAATCAGGTCTAATATCATGCTGGTGTCTGCATGCTGATGTTTTAAATTCCACTGAATAATGCCAGTCTCTTCAAGCAAAAATTTTAACACTTTCCAAGACTTCAGAATAATTTGACTTATTTAACAGCAGCTCTGAAGTGTGACCCATTTTTATTTATGCTGTGTACTTACTTAATATCAAACAGAAAAATGACCTTTGTAATGCTAAACTATATCTTGGAAGTATATAGAGTGAATGATATATTGTTCATCACAGTACTCCAGCTAAGCTGACCACAAGAAAGAACCATCAGAAAAGACTTTGTGAAACTTAAAAGCTAGTCTTGGCCCGAAAGCCCTCTAAATCCGGAACTACTTTTGATTAGGGAGATTTCTGTATGGACCATAGGTGAGGCTGAAGAGAATTGTTCTTTAGTCTGCCGTGAAATACTTGCCTGGCTTGATCAATTCATTTGATTTGTTTCCCAATGGTAAAATGAAGAAAAAAATATTTGAATACCACAGAGAGTCCTCACTGAGTTTGGGGTGCTCGAGCATGATGCTGTGTGTGGTATAGGCAAGCCTGTCTGCCTCTCAAAAGACTAGTTCCGTGGAAAACATGATCCTTGTTGAATGATCCTGTTCATAGACAGGATGGAGAAAACAGTTATTCTGAACCGGATTCTTGGTTGAGAGAGTATATTTTCTTCAATAATACATATTTCCCTTCTATGAATCTCTTGACACACTGTAAAAATTACTTGGAAGAAGCAAGAGGGGAGCACAAAAGGAAGTTTGACTCTTATCTAATTAAGGCTTATAATATCTCCAGGAGGCATTTCTTATTTATTATGGGGTAAATGGAAGTCTGTTGCTCTTAATGTTAACTGGAGCTGTAGAGGCTATTAACTCTGAAAATTACATAATTTCTTTTGATACCTAAAGATACGAGAATTTTGCTCTTAGTGTCTGTCTCCGAGTCATATACTGAGCTTCTGGCAGAAATGAAAAGAAAACACAACCAACCAACCAAAAAATTAAAGCCCACAACCAACGAACCAACAAAAAATAACCCACAAAACCCCAACCCCCAACTTCATCTTTAACTCTGTATTTTAACTTGAAAACTTAATCTATCTTTATGCCTCAGCTTTGCATTGCGGGATTGTTTTAATATATCTGTTGAATACTTATGCTAAATAGCACAAGTATGATCGATTTCAAGAGCTCTGGGAAGTATGTTAGGAACGGAATTGTCCTAACACATCTTAATGGCTTTGGAGAACAGCTCTGTATTTTCCTGTCATTGTTGCAAACTGACAGATTCTGTTCCTGGGAGGAAGGTGAAAGCCAAAGCACTTTCTGCCAGCTGGTTCACAAAGTTGCTGCGGTGTCAGCACATTTGGGAGCCAAAGGGCCAGATGGTGAGAGACTAGACCTCTGTGCAGATTCCTGTTCTCATTGCTGCAACCACCTACAGCTGTAGTTGAGCCAAGCCCGATGGTTTCTGTCCACCTTTCCATGTGCAATTGAACAGCCCGTTACTACTACTTGGAAGTAAAAATGAATGATGAACTACTAAAATTTATGAAGTGAAATCTCAGTTTTTCTCCTCATCATTGCTAGATCCATCAGCCTCATGTATTGATCTCGCTCAACCAATATATCAGCTTGCTGTTTATAACAGCATTCTGTTTTCTTTTCTCTGTATGCAGCTCCACTTCTAATGATCTTGGTGTGCACCTGCTTCTCATTGAGGTTGATAATAAAACTTTACTCTGAATGAGAGGGTAGGGTAAGGAAAGGCAAAATTACAGCCTTTCCCTATGTGAAATTCTATTTTATTTTTTTTCCAAGGCAATGGTCTGCATAGTCACCATAAGAGCATGTAAGAATCACATCACCAGGCAGCTCCACCAAGAATTAGGATTGTACATATAGGGGTAATAGGAAACAACAGAGATATCAAGTAGTTTAAATTGCAACCTGCATACATGGAAAAGTTACATCTTTTCCTCATTCTAATGTCCTTGCCCACTGCTGAGAGCAATTCACAAGAAACGTTTTCACTTTAAAACATCTTGTGTTTGTTCTCCTGACACTGTTAAGTCTCTAATGGCATTACCTGTTGCATAAATATTATTATTATAATGACCCTCTTTTTGAGGAGTACACGATAGCTTGGATGATTACATAGACCTATTGCAACATGACCAGAAGATACGTCTCCTGCATTGGGCTCAGACTACTTTTGCTATAGGCAACTACTTCACATATTGCATATTGAAAGTTTGTTTAACTTGTCCTTAAAAACAAATACTCATTCTGGTCTTAACTTCTCATATTTGGAACCATAACCTCTGTCTGAAGTTTAGAAATCTTCTGCAGTTTTGAGCCTATATATGTTCACACACATTATGCTTATTTGTTTTGGTGCAGTTTTTGTTCTTTACCTTACAGAATGCTTTTCCCTCTGTGACATCGATCCATTTGCTGTAGTTACAGAAGCAATAATACCTCCCTTTAGACTTCTGCAAACTCAGCTCTCTATTGCTTTGAATTTTGTCCTATAATTCAGAATGATCACTTTATTCTTCTTTATTGTTTAGAAATGAATATTATCAGGAAAGTATTACTTCTATTAAATATAGTAGTCCCCAGTCTTCAAGGGAGATACTTCACATTATATAGGGTCATATTTGATTTTTCTCAGCCTAGATCGAATTGCTGACTCACAATTACATTAGGAAATTCAAGCTACATATTTTCCTTGTTAAGGAGGTATTCCCTCTTAAATAAATTCTTATACTTTATCTCATATTTAAGCTGTGAAATTTTATTCCACAAATATGCTTTTTAACATAATTCTCCTACAGTGTATTCTGATACCTTCATATTTATAATATACAGTATATGAGTATAGAGCATCCAAAAGAAGTCCAAAATCCAACAAACCCAAAAACCCAACAGCAAAAAAAAACCCAAACCCCACAAAATGACACCAGTGGACTTCAGTACACATGAAATACTGGATAGATATTAATCTCATGGTTTTGTAAAACAGTATAAAAAGTCTTTCTTTATACCTGTTTTTTCTTCATTATTCATTACCTGCTAATGTTGTTGTACAGCTCTTTGTTTTCAGAGATTTCTTAATTCTTAAAATGAGAACAAAAAGGTTAAAAGACACTCTGGAGCCTTGCTGCTTGTTTTCCGTACTTAGGATGTAATATTTCTCTACCTAATACTGTATTCTCTAGTTTTTATCCACCACAGACAGGTGTTCCATTATGTTTAGAATAAATTAAATCAGGTTTACTCAAGAGAAATGCAAAAGAGACAACATTAGAGGGCTGCTTTATATTCATAGAAGAATGAAGTACTCTTAAAACTAACGTTTACTCCTAGAACTGTACTCAAAACATTTACATTCACCTGTTTCCAGAAGAGGAAGTCCAGTGAAATATACTTTCTAATGCATCTTAAACACAGAAATCAATTTCAAAAGATTGCAGACAAAAATAAGGAAACCCCTCGAGCTACAAAGAGGCAAAGATCTTAAAAGGATTTTTACATGCCAATGCAAGAGATCTGGGAAGAACATAGGGGCAAAACAAAGGTTAGGAAGATGTTATTGGAAAAAAAGAAGCTGGGAATACTTTGTCTACTCCACAGTACACCAAGCCTGTACCAGACTCCTTTGCCTACTCACTGTCAAGCTAAAAGAAATGCAACTTTGAGATGTAACATTTCTATTTAAATAGTAACTGCAAAAAATTCTTTTCTGCAATTCTTTTCTGACCTTGCAGAGTTAAGGGTGTAGCTTTAGTTCACAAATCCACTAATCTAAAACATATAAATTCTGCAAGATAGTGAATGTGAGCTTTCTTAATCTGATTGTTTCTGCTTGTACTTTCCTGTTAGCTCAGAAAAGTATGTAAAAATAAGAAAACAAAAAGTATCCAACCGACAAAACCCTATTGTTAAAAACAGTGGCCTGGATTTTCATATCTTTATGTTTTTTTCCAAAGAAAGTAGTGCTCCCTACTTGTAGAGTCTAGGAACTTCCATCTCTTGTCATTAATGAGCTATTATGTAATGTCATGACTTTTCACAATTATTGAAATTGTGAACATTTAGGAAAGGATTTCTTAATATATGTGAAAATAATCCCATCATTGCAAAAACAAACAAAAAAAACCCAAAACTCCCAAAACTGAAACCCCATTCTTCTCCATAAAATTAGAATAAATGTGACTTTGAAATACATGTTTCTTTCTGAAGATAATCTGAAAAACAACTGAAATTAAATAATTGATCATATATTATAGAAGGAATTTAGTGTTTGACTATTTTGGCCAACATTAGTAACATATAGTATTGACAAACATTCATCAGAAATCCAGGCACCCATGGCAATACTGATGTATTTTCTTCCACTAAAATTCCTGTGAGCAAAACTGAAAGGTGAGCAAATCTAAAACATGCAAGATTACTGGTTTGGGATTAGATGTTCACTATAGACAAGATTGTAATGTTAAATAACACTTCAAACCCACATTTTTTTTCACCTTCACAACGTATGTGGACATAAGGTTCTTCTGTCATGAGAATACTTTCTTACTAATACTCAAATACAAATTTACCCCCAGGCTACCCAGCTCATTTGCAGTAGATAAAACTCCAAGTATTATAGCATTGGAGTCTGAGGTCATGGAAATAATTATGCTGTCAGAAACTCAAGTATGCTGGAGTTTTCCCTCCAGAGTTAAGTGCTTAAATAATTTTGTTATTTTAAAAGTTACCAAGGATCAAAGGAACAAATAGAAAATTTTAACCTTAGATGAATGGATGAAAAAGACTTATTTTAGTGTTCAAGGAGGTGTACTTTGACTAAAAAGGTAAAAGTCAAAGAGCTGATTCTTTCTCATATAGTCAGCATAAGTTAAGAAAAAGTTTTATCAAACTAAAAAATTAACTTTCATTACAACAGAGTCTGCAGGGTGGTGCAATAGGCCAGCTGGATAGGTAGAAAGACAGGTCCTTTAATATGCAACAAAGTCCGTGCTTGAAAAGCCTGTTTTACTAAAGGAAATCAGGCCTGAACACAAAGAGCTAAGATACTGAACAGAACTAGCAGCAGTCTTTCAGGTGGCGTGAGCCTGTGAGCATGAATTGAAACAGCTCCAGCAGAAAGTGTGAACTGTCTGCCTCAGTGGAGCGACACAGGAAAGTCCCAGAGGCACCGAAGTCCAGAGAAGTACACTTCCTGGGCAATCACTATGTCTTCCTTCCACAGCAAAATTTATCCTATGAAAAATTTAAATACCTCCCAATAATTTTTTGTTACTGCTATCAAATGTGTCTTTATTGGTGACACTTGTTTGCTACTTTGACAGTTAGCTCAGGGTATGTGGTGGCAGAACAATAATCTTTCTGGCTTCTTCACCCTCAAGGTGACCAACATCATTTCCTTCCAATATTCAAAATCTCAAAGAAGTAGAAAGTGAGAGGTACTAAAACTTGTTTGTTTGTTTGTTTTTTCTTACTCCAACCTTCCCAGATACGGTTGAAACAAATATAAGTGCATTTGAATCCTTAAAATTAAAGAATATATATATCAGAAATACTATCTATACAAATCTTGTATAGAGAAATATTAAGTAGAGTCACAAAAACATAGTCATATATTTTTTTCTCAGGGGGAGAGAGGAGAGAATTTGTGCTGAATACATCCCCAGTAAAATCCCTCAATATCGCCATAAAATCTTCCCTTGTCACTCAAACCATGGTAGAACACAACTTTCTTGGTCAAGGGAAGAACACTGCAGTGACTTTTTTCTTTCAAGCATCACTAGTAAGAATACCTGGGAGAGGGTATGCTCTCTGTAACTTCATATTCAAACCACCTGAATTAAAGTTTTTACTTAGACAGTAATGTTGTTACCTAAGAATAAATGGGCTAGACAGATAGATAATGTACTGTAGGTTAATGAAAGACAGAGAAAAACAGGGAATAAAAGGAGGGAAATTAAATTTTCCATATTTACCAGATGGTCTAATAAATAATCCATCAATCAAGTTATTTAATTGCCTGGTTAAAAATTCAGAGTGTGCTGGAAGTACAGCAGTTTAGAAATTAAAAACATACATCTAATAATAAAATCTGTTCAGGTCCATTCATATTAAACCATACTTCTACAGAACTATACAAAACCATAATCATTATTCCTATGTCTATATTATTTTATTCTATTTTCGCCAGTATTACCAATTTTACATTATTCTCCTATGGGGCCTGATCCAAAGTTCTTTGAAATCAAAAAGTCTTGAGAGGTTTAGTGCTGCCATTTTTTCCCCCCTCAGCATCTCCAACAGAGCTGTTTCCATTTACCAGGCAACAACAGGACCTTTGTTTTACACAGGGATATAAATATGTTTTTAAAAAGTTAAGAGATGCTAACACCACAAGAAATCGCAAAATTTTAAAGGCAGAAGAGCCAGTTAAAGTTACACAGCAGGCAAAAACATAAGCAAAACCAAAAATGCAAAGAAATGAAACAGAGCCAACCAAAAACATTGTCCCTCCTGAAATAAGAAGGGAAAAAGCATGCATCAAAGGCCCAGGATGACCTGCTGCAGAACTTAAAAATGTCATAGTTCTTAGAATAAGAAGAGAACTTTAAAACTCTGATACCACACTGTGTTTCTTTTTTTCAAATCTCGAGATTTCTAAAAAATGAAACTGGTTTGCAGGTACTTAGCATGTTTTATGAGGCTTGCTTATTTTTTAGAAACTTTGCTACCAACTTGTATGCATAGGGAATGAAGGGGAGGGAGGAGAAGAAGCAAGGAGATTAGCTGAACCTTTCCGAGAAATTAGTTATGCATCAGATAAGTTGTTTTCTACAGCTGCTCAACTGAACTTCTTTTTTTTTGATTTGGGATTCAAATTGACTCATAAATATTGAAATTATAAGCTTAAGGAAATGGTACTATTTGATGCATGGCCTATTTTAAGAATTAGTTTAATAGAGAAATCATGGCTAAAGCATTACCATTTTAGTATGGCAGAATTGCTATTCTACTAACAGTTCACCGACCCTCTTAATAAAAGGCCCATGCAGTGATCATGGTGTTGCTCTGCACTATTACCTTAATCTTACAACTATATAGTTCCCCGCAGTTCATTAGCTTGGGTTTTGTTTCAAAGTGCTTTCCTCTCTGTTGACTGTTTAAGTGCCAAAGCATCTAGCACCAGTCTGTTTCATAGACCATATATACAGAATCTATATTACTTATTTCTAAATCAGTTTCTAGTATAGCAGGATTTTTACCATCCAGCTAGCTGTGCAATTCAGCCTTCCTCCTGCGCTCCACTTTTCTTTTTAACTCTACATCTGCTTTCTGTACATCACAATTAATATTCATATTAATAGTGGGCATATATTTAGAAGGAAAGCAAACTGGTTTAGCAACCACAGTTTTCATTCAAAGCATTGCAGAGACAACTAAGATTATAGAGGTTAACCACAACAGACTCCTTCTAGTAATGGTATTTGGCTCCTCCCATAATACGACTGCAGTAATAAAAAAAATCAACATTCTTGTTCTATTTCCTGGCAACTTGTGAAAATTTGAAATTTGGTTTAATTTTGGTTTGGAACAAACCCTGTTCAACAATTTTAATAAGATCAAACCCAAAATTCATTTTATCCATTAAAACAAGATGGAATGCAAGGTTGAATATCTTTCTTTAGGACATTGCAATCTAAAAGTCAGATCTCTTCTTCATCTTATTCCCAGAATTAAATTCCGTGGTACATAAGAGAGAAAGGATGTGAATTTCCCACTGTCGTTCAAATCCCAAGCCAACTGTCACACTATCAAATTTCTCAATACCCTTGCTGTTTCCTACCAAAACCTCCATTAACCAGTAACATTACTGCAAAAATTCAGATAAAAATATTCTAACCTCTTTGTTGGTTTTTTTTTTTCCCTGACAGGCAAGCATTCCTTGTACTTCTGCTGAGCCCCTGTGACCATATTCAGAATTTTATGGCATTCGGATGTATTTCCCTATCTTCTTGTGCAGTCTAATTCAATGTGAACAATTCAGATGCTTCTAGACTACCAAATCATCTCATAGTTGATGTTTCATCATCACATTGTTAGTAAAGTCCTTCACTAACATTTTGTTGAGCTTCTAGCATTCTAGAGCCATGATCTATCCCGTGTACTAAAATGAAGTGTGGATCATGCTACGATGCAGCAGTAGCTCTACTTTTCAATGACCTGCCTAAAATCAGTTCTCACTTTCTTACTTCTTCCATTTCTGATCTCTTCTGCTTCTTGAGCTTGAGAATGAAGGTAAGGTTTTTCTGAAGATTTTTCTAGCATTTCTTCCATTAACTGTTTTCATATTTAATTGGTTTGTTTGAGTTACTGATTTTTTTTTCCCACAGCATGTAATTCTGACTGCTAATGTTTCCTACTAATGGACAAAGTTTCTCAGCTATTTAGATTTTAAAACTCCCACCACTCTTTAAGATCCGGTTCTCAGATTCATTCATTCCTCTCATTGATATTTATGTATCCATTACTCTGTGCTGCCATTCTGTCTCTGTGAAGCTTGATTAGAAGCATCTGTTACAAATGATAAGACAGTGGAGGGTAAAATCTGTTTCAGGAGACCACCACCTCCCCAACTGATCTCTTGGTTCTGAGCTTGCTGATTTTTCTCCCGATGTTAAAAGTTGTTTCTTTAACTCACTTTCTTGGTTGCATCTTCTCCTTAGCAAGTGTTTTATTTCACCACTGTCGATAGCCATATCAATATTGCTCTGCAACAAATGTGGTGGCTTGTTAAATTACATGCTTTACAATGTCATGGAAACAAATAACCTTTAGTATATTGCAATTTGTAGTAAATACAACTGCTACAAGAATTTTAACTCCTATGAAACTAATTCATTACATTATTTCCTACCCAGAGATTATTAAACACCAACACCCTGTTAATCAACTGTTAAAAAAAATTACTTTAATGACTCTCTGTTGTAAGCAGTATGTCAGCTGCCCTAGGAGATTATAAAAGTCAGTTGCTTTAGGCTATGTAATGAAATGAATGCTTGTTCCCTGCAATACCTTGTTGGAAGTTTGTTTGTACTCTAATATTACTGGGAAACTTTAGACTACCAAGTTTCTTATGATAACATTCAGACATGGGTAACCAGCCAAACACTCCAGTTTAAGTTCCTCCCCATGTTCAAATAATTTCCAATAAGATCATATATTCCTCAGTCTTTTGTCATACACTTCTAAATTAGGCGTAGCCCCAGACTGCATAAATATTCACAAGGTTCAGACCTCCTAGTATTAGGATGTTGTGTTACATTAGCGTTCAAAGAGGAACTAGTACATTTTATACTGATATCAGCTATGTTAAAAGTCTTCAGTAGTTAATTTCAGTTTTAACTGTGCTGTTTTTTTGTCTAACAACTTGTGATGCGTTTCTGAGAACCACATTAGATGCAGCATAGAGGAAAGAATTTGCAAAGACAAGAAAGAAAATAAGGGTATGTTTATAAACAGTTTTCACACTGCAGGGTGGTATTTTTAGATTTTTTACTCTTGAAGTCTGAACATTTTAGAAATCAATGTGTAGTCATTCTGGTGTGCATAAAAGTCACAAACTAAACGGGCCAGCTGGACATAGGAATAAGGCAAAGAGTTCCAACCAACTGAATGAAGACACAACTCTACATCCATATATATACTTTTTACTGAATTGCTTAGCTCAGAACAAGGTCTTAGCTACTGACTATAGTAAATGCATTCCTGCTGCTAAAAGATTTCCTGGAGATGTCAGGGACAAGAAGAACCTTTAACACAAAATTGTTGATATTTGCTATGGATCAAAACCAGAGAACTCTAAATCAAGCTGGGTTCAGAATGACCTAGCAGTGCCACTAAGGCTGAGCAAAAAGAAAATGCATCTTGAAAAGAGAAGATTTCTCTCAGATTGAAAGACAACTGCTGCACAGGTATTTAATATTATTGTAATTAACATTGTAATTGTATATGTGTGTGTGTATACACAGACACATAACACAAAAAGGAAGTAAGAGGAGAGCATTCTATTTAAACAATACAGGTTATATTTAAGAAGACAGGAGTGAATGCCTATTTAAAAATTTGGTTTTTTTAGCTTCTGAAGATTAAGGTCTAAACATCAAACCAGTTCAAAAAAGTCTTACTACTTCTTAAAAATTTGATCTTATTTCAGAAAATCTTCGTGTTATATCTTGCCCTAAGATGCACATGTTGGTTTGGTTTTTTTACATGTGCTAAATATTGTTTTCCTATGGTAATAAATGAAGCTTAAACATGCTCTGATTACGGTTTCAGTCTAAAAACTGACATGCTGTTTTCACCAAGGAATGGTTCTGGTACTGAATGAAACACCAAAAATTTAAAAACTGAGATCACGATTACCTCTCCTCCAGTGGACTATGTGAAATACTTCACAAAAAAATAGAGGGTGGATATGTTTTTCTCTGAAAGATAGGAATAAACTTTACAAAACTAAACAAAACATATCTCCCTAGCAATTATTCAGACTGAACCTACACAAGAGTTTATGACTAGGTAGGCTGCACAGCATTTTTCTTCTGTTTCAACAGCCTTGTTTCCTGATATAAACAAATCTTTGCTAAATCTAAATTTAATGCAGCTTCTGTATTATAGCAATTTCTTAGGCAATTTCATGCAGATTTCAGAGGGATGAGAAAGCACTATCTATTATGGTAATGGTTACAGAAAAAGATAATAACTTAATATGCACTCATCATCCTGAGGCAAAAGGGTACAGTAACAAAATGGCTTCTGCTGAAGTCTTCTGAGAAATATTTGATGGCCAAGGAAGAAAAGCAGGTTCCTGAAATGGCTGTTCAAACACCTCCCAAAAGGGTTACCATCCATATTCAGGTCTGTTATCAGAAAGCTGGCAGTTGTACTTCGTTTTACTGGCCAATGTGCCAACTGACTCATGTCTGTCCTGTTGAAGTTTCAAATCCCTGAAATAGGCATGTGCAATGCCCATGGCAAATTTCTCCATGGCTAGATACCTTTTACTTCTGGACAGCAAAGTTCCTGAATCTCTCTATCTCATTTACCTAACACATAATCTATGTTCATACCAGCATATCTCTATTAGTTTTTTTTAGGCTTTAAGTTGGATAAAATTTCCCGAAGAAGGGAAAGGAACAGGGAAGAGCGGGATGCTCTGTAAAGATTCTCGTGTCTCAAGGGACTGTGTCCCACTTGACTCCTGGCCATCATATCAACTCACATACACCACTGCCAACTTGTCTTCCTGTTTCATGTCACCTTCTATCCCTACCAATATTTATACTCACATTAAGACACAATCCTTGCCAGTGTTACCAAAGAAGATTCTTCTTTTCTGAACAAGTATTTTAACTCTGTAAGTGTACATGCAAATTAAACATCATATATCAATGTATGATGTGTATCAACATAGCATAGTGTGATACTACTCAGAGTGGACTGAGAGCTTTTGGTCAGGGAAGAATATTCAAATTCATGAGACTTTGTGAAGTATTGTCTGCATGGGCTACATGGGTCAGAAAAGTCAGATTTAGTGCAAGTTTTTATTTACATTGTAATCAGGGGTGACAGCATATGCATTCACATTTAGTCCATGCCCAGATTTCCCTTGGCTAATGACCTACTTATTTCACCCCAGAAAGGACACTAGTAGGAATTCATTATAACGATCAGGAACCGTAACATTCACCAAGAGCTACACCAGCATAAATTTCCTAGTAGTGAGACTTTTTCTTGACATTCATCTCCTTAGAACTGCTATGGATTTCCATGCCAGGACAAACACACTTTAGAAAAAGGAATGAAGAAGTTTTCATTTAGTTGCTACCATGCTCCCACTTTTTTATAACAGGTGGAAATAGAGCAGGCATATAGAACATCAGCTGCCTCAGATTAGAAACTATAAGAAATAGTTCAGCAATTGTTCTGCAAGGAAGGCTGGAAAGGATTAGGGCTTTCAAGAGGCTGTTAGTTCTAAAATATCTAAATACTTTAATGTGAATCTGAGTGCTTTCAAGTCTGCACGTCTGCATCATAAACTTTTGAAAATGGCTCATAACAGCAATAACACCAGAAAGATTTACCATTGGTGCAGTTTCTTTTTCATTTAAAAGAATGTTCTCATTCTGTACTCTCGATCTTTCCCCAGGCCATTAAATAATAAACCAATAATTACCAGAAAATTCCTTGAGAACTGTTGTTTCATTATTAAAGCAGGATATGGTTAAAAAATAAAAGGTGAAATTGTCAGAAATTATTTTATGCAAAAAATAAACAAAACGTAATTTCATTACAATGCAAGTCTTGTTCTTGCAACTCATTTTGTGTTCTACAAAGGCAAAATAACTTAAAACATAATGGACAATACTGAAGCAACATTTGCAGCCTGAGGAAAAGAAATGTCTATTGGAACCAGCCTTCTAAATAAGTCAGGGATAACAGTGTGGATGAAGCATATGGTGGGCAGCCTGCAAATGGAGGTCCACTGTTGCTACGTTTTAGCTAAGTACCACATTAGAGAGTCTCTTTACCATTTGTTCCTTCAGATACTCTTTTACTTGCTCTGCCACAAATTCTCTCACTGTGCATTTCACAAGGAGATGATGTATGGGATTCAACTACCCCCCAATAAGTAAGCAGGGTCATTGGAGGTGCTGTGATCTGCTTTGCTAGACACCTGCAAATGTGCAGACATCCACTGTTCCTCTGTCTGCCTGCATTTGCAGATTTCTGCTGTCCCGAGTTTCCAAAAGGCACTAAAGGACTCTGAACCCTGCCCAGGGTGTCCAGTCCTGAGTTCCTCAGTGAGACAAGAGGCCCAAAAAGCAAATCAACCAACCAGGTAGCTGAATAGCAGGCTGAACTGTACTGACATCAGGTGATGAAAAGCAAGATGCTCTGAGATCACTGTTCCCAAAACTACAGGTAATCTCACGAGCACTCCTGAAATGGCTAATTGAACATTCCAAGAACAGTAAAAGCACATGTGTATTTCTGTATTTCTTTTAACCACTCCTAATCAAATATTCTTAATCACATAAAACATAAAGACCTGCTAAATCAATTAAAATACAATCTAAAAGCTGAGTGTATGAGCACTTTGATGTAAAGAGAAGCCTGTTGCAGATAACGGTGAAGCGCAAATTACGTAGTCTTGGAGTTTAAAATATCAATTATACAATGACTCTGAGTAAATGGAATCCAACTAAAGATAAATAAAGTTGGCTGACCAAAATAACATGGGATCATACACTTTCGCGAATGAAAAAAAGAAATATGAGAGGCAAGATTTTCCACAGCGTTGCATACTGGTCCAGATTTCAGGTCTCCTGAATTCTGTGTGAATCTTAGTATTCACTTGGTGTAAAAAGTGTGGTCAGAGCTATTAATTTTTAAGGGATCACAGATTTGTTTCAAACTGAATGTAACGTGAAGAAAAACACTAATGATATCCAATTGTATTATTGTATTAAGATTGTTCAGTGACAAGATAAACAATTCTATTACTTCCTTCTCATTAAGTTTGTAGCTTAAAACACACAGCATAAAGTCTTGCCAGCACAGTAATCTGGACATCACTGAAGATGATATTAAATTATCCACAGTATAATTACAAGAACTAGACACCTACTGATGTCATATTCAACCACATTCTTCATTTTTAGATATATTTATAAGCGTTCTATAAGAAAGGAAAAGTGAAGTTACTAGAATCTTTTCAGTATGCATACAAAAATACCATTGGTCTCCTTCTTATGCTTAACCTGGTGAATGTGCTCCTGAAAGTATTGTACCTAAGGAATATTGCCCCTGCATAAAAACTGTCCAGAAACAGCTTATTAGATGAATTACCATATTCATCTGAGCTGTTTGCCCAAGAATACTCACCCATGTAAGAAATAGTTCTAACATGTTCTATAGTTTATGAATGAACTCTCTATATAGCAGTGCATTACACAATTAAAGCTATTACTGTAAAATGCAGGAAATTGCATTCATGGTTAATTGCATAATTCATGAACTCAGGCAAAGTGTGAGCTTGGTAAATATGTAAAACTTCTCAATCAGCTCAAGTAGAATGAAAGAGGAAAACACATTATTGCTGAAGCTTTATATAGCAAATAAATGTTGAGTGGAGAAATGCATTTTGTTTTACGTTCTCATTTAATTTTACAGAAGAAAAAGTCATGAGAACGATAAAAATCTCTGGAATTACTTTGATATTTTTGTTTTCTCCTTATGCTGGAGATAGAAAGATTCAAAGAGTTCAACTAGTTATTCAATCTAGCATTGATTATCTTGACATACAAAAGACTTAACTGAAGAAGTTGATATTACTGTATGCTGATTTACATTTTTATTACTTTTGATATGAGCAAAGGGTAAAATAGGAAGAGATAACTCTCTCAGGTACAAAGATCTTTGGAAGTTTAGAACTGTATATTAAATGAAATATACAGGTCAGAGCCTATACACTGTTTTTTGTAACAATCAATGTTTCTTTTCATTTTAAAAACAGCTTATATATAATCACAGGAAAAAATATTTATTCAAAAGATCATTAATTAATTGTTATGATTATTTTTTATCTTTTGAATAGAGACTTATTTTAGCAATCTATCAGTAAACTTTCTGATCTTGGTCATTCCAGCACTATGGTATAAGCATATAGCTATTACTATGGGCCTTACTGGTATTCTGTGACAATGCTTAATTTTTCTATAATGTGTGGTGATCTCTTTTTTAACTTTCTGGAGAGGAACTGAATAACATTACCATTCTTTAGAGTAGTGTTTTTAATCCAAGGAAAATGAAAACTTTCAGACTAAGCGAATGCTCTATCTTTACTAACATTATGTTCACAGTTTTGCTGTCCTTTCTCTTTCAGATCTGAATTTATCAGGAATGTGTTAGTAGCCATTCAAAATGACCATGACTATCATAAGGGGCTGACCTCATACTAGTGCCAGGGTTCAGTCAACATGCACATATTTGAAAATAATAGAAATTCTGCTGGGAGAAATCTCTGGGGAAAGAGCTAGTGCTCATCCATTCCTCTATAACCACCTTCAGTTCCTGTTCTGGGCTTAAAGACATTGGCTGTTCTGATATATCTTTACTGAGTTATATAAAATATCAAGGTTTTAAGAGGTTCTTTAAGAGAGGTTCATGCTTCAGATAAAGTTAGAAATACTATAGGAATAGCCCAAGAACCAAAGAAGCTGCCCCTCAGTTCAGGTGTCTATACCAACACTTTAGTTTTATAAAAGTTGCTGATGCCTTTTGCCTTAAGATACCAGACCCCAGACTGACGAAGTTTACCTTATGAAAGATTCTCATAATCTCTGCAGAAAATCATGATCTAGGAAAGGACATGAAAGCTAAATTCTGCAGAGTTGCTTGTAGACTGCAACTTTCTCTTAGATGTGTTGAGCAACTGTGTTATTTGAAACTGTTTTGTGAATGTTTCTCTAATGATCATAGCTGTGTTTTGTAGCAGGTTATTCTCTGTCAATGCATTACACATTCTACATGAAGTCAGTGGTAGAGTACAGTTCTCACAGCCAAGAAGAATTTGCCTTTTCATACTGCAGTAGGTCTAAGGAATGAACACAGGAAAACATTGAGAGCTCTGAACTAATATGCCATAGCTAACAGTCACTTGCAATACTTTTACAGATAATTTAAAATGTTTACAAATTAGGAAAAGAGTCAAATAAGTGGGTTCTCCAAATCCATGCATTTATTTGCCCTGTGCTTAAAATTGAAAACATAATTCAAGCTCCACAGGATAACATAGATTTTAGTAATCCACTCTGAGCCACACAATAAATGTGAATTATGAGTCGTGTTATCTGTAACAGAGCTGCCACATAAGGAACACAGTGGTTTTTATTACTGTTAATTGTTCCAAGAATGTGTTCTACAGATAGTGCGATATTCCGTGGCAGATGTGAAAGCTTCAGTAACAACAAATTAGTCAAAGACTTTCTTATCTACCAGTTTCCTAGTCTAAAAATACCAAATTTTCATTGATATCAGTGTAGCACAGCAAAAAATAGACTGGTTGGTTTTACCAGATATTCCAATCAACTTTCAGGTATTTAACTGCTTTGTAACCCTTAACAGATCTCTCCTAGGAACTGAAATCTGAATACTTGATAATTATAGTAGCAGAATACATAGCACAATAAAATACAAACAAATACAAATTACTGAAAATAGTAGAACTAGAACTACTTTTGCTTTGTAAATCACTATGCAGTAATAATCAAGTCCAAGACTTTCAATAACACCCTGATTCTCCTCATTCCTAAACTAATCCAGGTTCTGCCATGGTTTATCAAAATCTAGAGATAAAGAACTTGCCAAGAAATACACAGAAGGTAATCATGAAAGAACTACCTGGCATACCAACTGATCATGTCATCCTGGTGTGCGTATCAGAGTACTCTCCTGTCCTTACCAAGAATCAAGTAATTTTGCTGCTTTGTTTACAACTCTGCATAAAAGCAAAGTAAATTTACAGGCAGAGCTTTAAGACTCAAGTTGTCTCAAAAAAACCCTCCTAGATGTGGAGCTTTCTTACATTAAAGGCTGCTGCATTGGGGAAAAATGAGTAATTGAGCCAACACCAGAATAGCGGAGAGATGCGTGTCTGCCACACAGGGCAATATGGTCTTAGTGTGTTACTAATTCTCATTAATGAGCAAGATGTGTGTGCATTCTGTGAAAGAACAAATTTCACTAAAAATATATTGATTATTCTCTTCCAGTACTCCAGAAAACAACCGTTCAATAAGCCTTAGGTATTCTACAGAAAATGTGATCAATTATAGGCAATCTAAACAGAAGTTTAGAGTTGACACAGACCTTTCTTGCATACACTCCCAAAGATAAATAATAGTCTTGGGCTTCACTGATTCATAACAACACAGAATAGCGTAAGGCATGATAGAAACAAGATATTGGAAATTCCACTTAAGGCAGGTGAAAGAGATGAGATATTGGGAAGTGAGAGAGGACACTGCAGGACCTAAGATGAAGCCAACAAAAGATGATGGAGATGTAGCCAGCAAAGTGAAGAATAGCTTTTTTTCATTATTGTGCTTAGACAGAAAAGGCTTACAAGACACTAAATGAAAGAGGACTGAACGAGATCAATAGCTGGAGGTGACTTCAGATCAAAGTATGGAGAATATTTGTTGAATTAATTATGTAGTTTAAAATGTTATCTGTGAGTTCATATAGTTTTTAATGTTCCTTTTTCTTATCAGGCTTAATTCTATAAAAATATTTTTTATTTTAGCATTCATGTAGTGTGATAAAGAACCAAGTAAAATCTGTGTTCCAAAGCTTAAGGTACCTACATTGCATGTGTCTTTATCCCACCTCACATAAAAATGGAAATGTAAGTAATCTGAATAAAATCTGGTTTAGATGATGGGTTGGTGTTAGTGTTGGTGTTAGTGTAGGGTTATAGGTTGGACTTGATCTCAGAGGTCCTTTCCAACCTTGTAATACTGTGATACTGTGATACATACTGTGTACAGATGAACATTAAGCTAGTGTAGTTGAAAGAGATCAACTGTTTGGAAAACAGAACTACGTCACTTACTAGGACATTAAATGGTAACCTTTCAAATGAAATGCAAATAAATTATTATTTCAAATGCATTTCATACAAATGAAGCACAGACTAAAGTTCACAGTGTTAATTGCTTAAATCCTGGAAACAGTTATGAAGCCAAAGTTCATCACATAAATGACAAGTCCTGCAATTTTTCTTTAACAAAACATAATGAGTTTACATCTGGATGTTCCTCCATGAACAAAAATTTCTTCCTGATTCTAAGTATGGTGTTTTATGTCTGATGAACCTACAATTAATTCCTCCAAAAGTTACTTTTCCAGTGGAACTTTGTGCTATACTCTACTTCAGCTCTTTGTGTTAAATGACTATCCTACAATTTTAGAAATGTATTTATTAGGAGGGGTAGGTCCTGCCTGACCAACCTGATCTCCTTTTACGATCATGTGACTCGCCTGGTGGATGAGAGGAAAGCTGTAGATGTGGTATACCTGGACTTCAGTAAGGCCTTTGACACGGTCCCCCACAGTAGACTCCTAGGGAAGCTGGCAGCCCGTGGCCTAGATGGGAACACTTTGTGCTGGGTTAGGAATTGGCTGGATGGCCAAGCCCAGAGAGTGATGGTAAATGGTGTTTCATCCAGTTGGCGGCCGGTCACCAGTGGTGTCCCCCAGGGATCGGTATTGGGTCCCGTCCTGTTTAATATCTTTATTGATGATCTGGATGAGGGGATTGAGTCCATCATCAGCAAATTTGCAGATGATACCAAGCTGGGAGGAAGAGTTGATCTGCTAGAGGGTAGGATGGCCCTACAGAGGGACCTGGACAGATTGGAGAGCTGGGCCGATTCTAATGGGATGATGTTTAATAAGTCCAAATGTCGGGTACTTCATTTTGGACACAACAATCCCATGCAGAGCTACAGACTGGGGACAGAGTGGCTGGAGAGTAGTCAGGTAGAAAAGGACCTGGGAGTGCTGGTGGACAGGAAGCTCAACATGAGCCAGCAGTGTGCCCAGGTGGCCAAGAAGGCTAATGGAATCCTGGCCTGCATCAGGAATAGTGTAGTAAGCAGGACCAGAGAAGTTATTGTCCCCCTGTACTCGGCACTGGTCAGGCCTCACCTTGAATATTGTGTCCAGTTCTGGGCCCCTCAGTATGGGAAAGATGTTAGGATACTGGAATGTGTTCAGAGGAGGGCAACGAAGATGGTGAGGGGGCTGGAGCACAAGCCCTATGAGGAGCGACTGAGGGAGTTGGGGCTGTTTAGTCTAGAGAAGAGGAGGCTCAGGGGAGACCTCATTGCTCTCTACAACTACCTAAAAGGAGGTTGTAGTCAGGCAGGGGTTGGTCTCTTCTCTCAGGTGACCAGTGGTAGAACCAGAGGGCATGGACTTAAGCTTCGTCAGGGAAAGTTTAGACTTGATGTGAGGAAAAAATTCTTCACTGAAAGGGTGATTGGCCATTGGAATGGGCTGCCCAGGAAGGTGGTGGAGTCACCTACCCTGGAGGTGTTTAAAGGGAGACTGGATGAGGCACTGAGTGCCATGGTCTAGATGATGGTTGGTGTTAGTGTTAGGTTATAGGTTGGACTTGATGATCTCAGAGGTCCTTTCCAACCTTATGATACTGTGATACTGTGATTTTGTTATAGTGAAAAGTCATTATTCTCTATGGAAATTCTTTTCCATTTAGTAAGCTTAAAATTAAATCATAGCCATCTTTGTTGTGTATGATCTATTATGCAACTGAGGTTTCATCAGAACTTAACCGTGTTATTCTTAAAATACAATAGGAACAAACAATTTGGACAATATCCACATGCAGAAATAAACCTAAACAACATGCAATTTTTAAATTAGGTTGTCATATGCAAAAACACACGGAAGATATAACAGACACTCTGCTTACATGTACTTACAATGTAGTAGAAATATCTCAAAAATTCTGGGCCATAGCGTACCTGGTAGAGTTTTTGAAACCCACCCGGTCAGTGATTCTTTGTATTTCAGTAGCACTTGGATGTGTTTATCAACAATTTATAATTTCTGAAGGAAAAGAAAATTCTTAAACTGACAAAGGGCGCAGTCTCATTAAAATCTCAGTAATGATTCTTTTTATAGTCCTTGTACAAGTAATTTGGGAATCAAGTTTTCCTTTTTTTTTTTTACCACACAGCATTAAGGCCTCCTCCAGCTCAAAGTAATTGGCCAACATAGAGGTGGCTGCCAAAGTACTTCTGAAACCCTGAAGAAAGCTCTTAGGAACAACATACAAGTGAGAGACTGTCAAGGGCAAAGCATCATGAAATTAAAGCAAACCTCCACATTAGAAGTTGTTGTTCTAAGTTATGATTACGGGAAATATGAAAATCAGAATTCAGGCTAAGTTACTGCCACTTTTTCTGTGGAAATAAGAGAATACGCAAATATTTATTTCCAACTGAAGTTTAATTTCAGGCAAAAATTCTATAATATGGAATAATTGTGACCTTTTTCTCTTCGCAAGGTGAAAATTATGACCCTTGCCATATTTTCTTTGTATTCTACCATTTAAAATTCTGTTTCCAAACCATATTGTATATTCAAAATCATTAAAGAAATTGGCTTGCTACTGTGCTAGTGGACATCAGTACACTTAACCCATGCCAATAACATTGTTTGCATGACAACTTATGTACTTCAGATGGAGAACAGCAAAGGAAAACTAGAAAAGAAGAAACAAAAATAGAGTAAATCAACGTTCTACTGTCATGGTATATAGTTCTGCAAAATGTTCATTGTGTTCCTCATTCAGCATAAAGCTTCTTCCATTACCTATTTAATTGCTTGGTAAGACAAATTATTCTAGAGTGAAGAGCTACTGCCCTGTGTATTTTCTGGAACAGCGGCATGACCAAAGTTTGCTAGTTACTGTCTTCTTGGCTCAATTTCCATATCTATGTTTTGAGATAAGAAGGAATTCACCACTCTCTTGTAAATGGTTTCATGGTGTCCAGTTAAACTAATTTGCCCAGGAACAGTAGCCCTCTGGGAGTAAGAAGGGGAAAGGGAAGGAAAAGGAAGAGGCAAGAGAAATGAGCATTTTAACACCTCCATTTATTTTAGTGCTGAGGACTGCAAAGAAAATCTGCAATAGGGATCTCACAGAGTAACCTCCTGACAGCGCATGTTAGTTTCGAGACATACTGCCAATAGCTTGCCAGTCCTGAGCAGAAGCTAATTTGGGACAATTCAGGGCAGTAAGGAAATATGCCAGTCTGAACATCTGGTCAAACATAGTACCAGGCTTCTGGATTTCTCTCTGGGGTCCGAAAAATGAGGTTCCTAAAACTCTTGTTTAATGTAGTCCTATATTCCCAACCGCATCTGGAGGTAAATGGTTCCAGGCTTGTGTAGTGCACAGCTGGTAGAAGGCAGGTAGGAGTCTGCTGACAAAAACTTAAGCACTGAAACAGGATCTGAATATTAAATATAGACTGTAGCTTCACGGAGATCACACAACTAAAAGAAATAACTGAAAGGTGTAAGCAAACCTGCAGAGATCTAGTTAAAAGCTAAGTCTCCTTTCTAAATTTGCCTTCAAATCTGATCTTAACTAGAGCTCATCTTGATGAGTTGAATTGAGATGAACACCTTTATAACATCAGAACTTCATCCATGTTAGAAGGTTTACCACAATAGTTTCAAACCCATACGGCAGTGGTGTCACAAAAACCAAGGACAGACCAGCATTTACAGACTTTGACATTTTACCTCATGATTTTAGAGGCTTGTGATGAGGAAAAGATAATTCAAAGGTAATTAAGACAATGTAATTGAGGAAGGAAAAAGCAATCCCAGAGACAGAGCTGGGAAAAGAAAAAACAAAAATGGCTTAATTCAAAGTTGAGAAAAAAAATCTTAGACTCCTATACTTGGAACAGATTCATCCATGCCTAATTTATGTTCCAGAGAATTCTGATTGCATTTCATGTGTCTTAAATGAGGGCTAGAAAGGGAGCTAACAAATACAGATGTTACTGAGGAGTTGTACAGAATATACTGCCTCTTAACTAATTTCCATCAATCATGTCAACTTTCCTTAAGTAAACACTCTAAATTTTTCCAGTTCAATTATCAGAGTAATAGCAACTGGTTTTATTCTACACTCGAAGAACCTTGGACAACAGAGTACAGCAGATTTACATATTCTTTATTGCCTTTTAGTGGTATCCATTCAAAAGGAAAAGGAAACTGTTTACTGAGTTTAAAGTGAATGTAAAATATAATAAAGATTTAAAGGAAAAAGAAAAAAATCAGAAATAGTTAGAATTGATACACAATGTTATTTGCTCTCCTGAATCTTTTTGCCAGACTTTCAATGGAGGTGCAATATCTTTGACAGAAATAATGACAGTGACATTCTGTTTATCTTCAATTTATGGTTTCTCTTATCTACAAGATGAAGTTAGCTGAAAACTTTAATTCTATAAATCACATAAAAAGCGCAACACTACTCGCACATGAATAATAAATAGTAATGTTTAAGGACATATATCCTCAATCTGCTTGTCCTGTGTGGTGAATACATCCATGTATTTCAAGATGTTTAGGCAGTATTCTGTGGACATCCCAGTCTAACCATATGTCATTGAATTTCCTTATCTAGTAGGCCATTTTCATTAAATATATTCATCAAAGAATGATTACAAAACAATGACTAATATCAGAAGTATCTCCTTTCTTCTAAGATATAGAATACACACAGATATCTATATGGTTCCATAGGCTGATGGTTTCTGATATGCTGATAAGAGACTGTTAGTGTCATACACAGCATATATGACCGTGATCTCCTCCCATACAGCTCTTTTACAGCAACTCTTTCAAGAGTGATCAAAAACAGCTTAACAAATAACCTCTCTGCAGTTTTTACAACACATTTACCACATCCTGAAGTAGCTACTTGAAGTCCAGAAACATGCACATAAGAAGCTTGCATTGCCTGATGATTGCTACCGTGTTTAAAGGCAAGCAACAGTGTTTGTCAAAAATGAGCAAAGAATCAGCACTGGTGCTGTTCATTAAATGTCAGTCTGCTGTCAAGTGACAGTAAGCACAGATCATCTCCGCATTACATGTCAGTGTACTTCTCCCAGCATACCTGCCCTTTCCTGTACCAGCATAAATATGCATTTAGTAAATTACTTCTCTTTCCCTAACCCCCCATACTATGGATAAAGGCTAGCAAACAACAAAACAGGTACATTACTGGAGTGTCACTCTCAGTCATGAAAGGATTCCTTTGAAAACTTAGTTTTATTATCAGGAACACACTAGGAACCTTATCCAGTTTGAAAGGAATTAGTGGGAACTTTTTTACTCTAATTTATCAAGTATAAAAGAAACTGAAAGGAGTCACTTGTCGCCTGTGAGAATTTCCCAACTTATAGTAAATTCTAGCTTAAATGAAAACTATTACCTAACTGCTTTCTAACATCATATCTTTTATAGCTGGTTGATTTTGGTCACCGGGGTCTTGCGTTTTGTGTGAGCTTTCTAAAACTCAGGAAGAATGAAGTCTCTTGACTGCTGTGGAATTTTTCTAACCAAAAAAAAAAAAAGGAAAAAAAATATCTTGTTGAAAAATGCATGTCCAGCTTCACTACAAAGCCAAGTAATTTGGAATTAGATGCTAAGTATGACTCCAGCCTTATCTTCTGCGGAATACAGAATTTCAGCCCAATTTGAAATTAAGATGCACTGATATTTAAGACAATTATATCTGGATGAAGCTAGTTGTGTAATCTATTTCTAAAGGAGTTCTCACCTACTTTGTTGAAAAATTTGGTTAACACTATGTAGAACTCAGAATTTGCTGCATTCAGCACAATTATTTCCTCCACAGTGTCCATTGCAGAATTATTCATCTGAAAAAGGGCATTCAAATACGTTCACTTTTCCCTACAGTATTTGAACTACGATTATATGATCCACCAGCTTTTACAGTTTTTCTGATTTACAGTAAGATGCAATGGTCTGGCACGAATACTGAAATAAATGGGCATAATTTATTTCCATGTTAAGAACTGCATTTTCATTTTTCATGTAGTTAACTACACACGTCAGAATTTACTGCCTTCATGATGTGTCAATCAGAATAATGATAAGTACTTTAAAAAACTGAATGGGTCATGTCTTTTTAACCTAACCATTGTGAGAGATGAGTAGCAGAGGAAAGTGAAAGGTACTGTTTCAGATATTAGGAATGAAGATACAAACAACAACTACTGACGTGGATGTAAAATATGTGATCACCAAGGAAAGGCTGAAGCATATTACTAGTTAATGATGGTTACCATGCTATTTGATAATGGCTTTAGATGGTTATTTATAGAATCATAGAATGGCTTGGGTTGGAAGGGACCATAAAGATCATCTAGGTTCAGCCCCCTGACAGGGTCAGGGACTCCTCCCACCAGACCAGGCTGCTAAAAACTCCATCCAGCCTGACCTTCCACACTTCCAGGGAGGGGGCATCCACAGCTTCCTGGGCAACCTGTGCCAGTGTCTCACCACCCTCAGCATGAAAAATTTCTTCCTGATGTCTAATCTAAATCTTCCCCCTTCCAATTTAAAGCTAGTCACCCTCATCCTAACACTACTTGCCCTTTTAAGAAGTCCCTCCCCAGCTTTCCTGTAGCCCCTTCAGTTACTGGAAGGCTGCTATAAGATCTCCCTGGAGCCCTGTCTTCTCCACACTGAACAACCTCAACTCTCTCAGCCTGTCCTCACAGCAGAGGTGCTCCAGCTCTCTGATCATCTCCGTGGACCTCCTCTGGACCAAAAGTTCCATATCCTTCTTATGTTGCGGATTCCAGAACTGGACGCAGTACGCCAGGTGGGGTCTCATGAGAGTTCAGTAGAGGGGAGAATCCCCTCCCTCGCCCTGCAGTCTATGCTTCTTTTGATGCAGCCCAGGACATGATTGGCCTTCTGGGCTGCGAGTACACACTGTCAGCTCAGATTGAGCTTCTCAGCAATCAGCACCCCTAAGTCCTTCTCTGCAGGGCTGCTCTCAATCGCATCATCCCTCATCCTGTGTTGAAATTGTGTATTGCCCTGACCCAGGTGTAGGACCTTGCACTTGGCCTTGTTGAAGATCATGAGGTTCACACAGGCCCATTTCTCCCGCTTGTCCAGGTCCCTCTCAATGACATCCCGTGTCGTGTGACAACTGCCCCACTCAGCTTAGTGTCATCTTCAAACTTGCTGACGGTGCACTTGATCTCACTAGGCAGTGAAATTAGAAATATATTAGAAAATATAGAATATTTTCTATATCATGAAAATATTAAACAGCACTGGTCCTAGTACGGACCCCCTAACGGATACCACATGTCACGGGTCCCCATCTGGACATTGAGCCATTGACAACTACTCTCCAAATCTCACCATCCAGCCAATTCCTTATTCACTGAACAGTCCACCCATCAAATCCATATCCCTCCAATTTAAGGAGAAGGTTGTTGTGGGACACTGTGTCAAAAGTTTTACAGAAGTCCAGATAGATTACATCCATTGTTTTTCCCATGTCCACTGATGTAAACACCCCGTCATAGAAAGCCAATAGGTTGGTCCAGCAGGACTTGCCCTTGGTGAAGCCATGCTGGCTGTCTTGAATCACCTCCCTGTCCTCCATGTGCTTTATCACAGTTTCTAGAAGGATCTGTTCCATGATCTTCCCAGGTACAGAGGTGAGGCTGACAGGCCGGTAGTTCACAGGGTCCTCCTTTCTACCCCATTTAAAAATGGACACAATGTCACCCTTTTTCCATTCACTGGGGACTTCCGTTGACTGCCTTGGCTTTTCAAATGTCACAGAGAGGGCCTTGGCAGCCACATCAGTCAATTCCCTCGGGACTCTGGGATGCATCTCATCAGGTCCCATAGATTTATATATGTTCAGGTTCCTCAGGTCATCATGAACCTGATCTTCCCCTACAGTGGCAGGTGCTTTGCCCTCCTGGTCCCCATCTTGTTGTCCATTACATATGTTTAATATTGTAGTAATATTATAATGCACCTTCACTCATCTAATTTTATTATGACAGCTTATTTCATGACTATGACACTGGATTGCCACCACCCCTAAATATACCTGGACAAATTATTAGAATGCAATTTGCTTAATATCTGAGGCCTGGTTCTACATATTTGCTAAAAGCACTAGCAGCAGCTGTAGGACCCAAAATACTGTCAGAAAGGAAAAGAAAGCTGGGAACAGAAGATTTTGAAATGATACCAAAATTTAAGTTTGTGTGACTTAATGCCTATGGTGAATAATAAGTAATTGTGCATCTTTGATCACCTCACTCAGATTTGCCTCCTAAGGAAAATCAGGAAAACTAGAGCACATTTGGAGTAGTAAGAAGAATCTAGTAAAAGAAGTGCAGAAATCTTCTCTCTCCCTTTTCACAGAATAGTAAGTTTTATTTGAAAACAAATTAAACCTTACACAATCCTTTTTCATCAGAACATTTCTTTTTCTGTTTTTCATAATTTATTGGTTAGTTTACTGCTACAGATTGAAAACTAAAAGTTTTGTTCCAGAGAGGTGAGATATGATTAAATGCTCAACAAAATGCCAGATTAATATAGTCTATAAAAGATCTTTGAAACAGTTTTCATAGAATTTTGTGTCACAGATACATTGCTTTCATAAGACTCTTGTATGAATTTACATCTGAAAACTGATACTGAAATAAAATGTTCAGCTAGACATGGAATTTCCATCTTAGTAATAGAAAATTGGTATCTAATATCCAAAATAATTATGGTAATGATTTCTCACTAAGAATCGCCCTGTCTAGACTAAAAGAGTACATCATGGTTATTTCCAGAACAGTCATGGATTGGCACACTGTTGTTCTCTGGTGATGTGTTTTACCAAGGTTTCCACTGAAATGGTGGGAGTAAACCATCTGAAAATCCCACTTCTCTAATTTCAGCAAACAAATAATTTATATTCAATAACAAGAACTCATAAGAATAACAATATTTTCAATAGGCGTTCCTAATAAAATTTGAGTAGGTCATTATTTTACTACTGTGCTGTTTCATTTCATAAACACAGTTGCGTGATCAAGAAATATTTTCACCCCAGCTAATCTTTTTAAAAATGCTCTGTTTACAAAACTCTTTATGTACTGAATAGTAGACGTAGTTAGGATGCACATTCAATTGCAAGCCATGGTTACAAGCCCAAAACAGAGATGAAAAAGTGTCAGGCTAGGATCTCACGGGCCAACTGACATTTAAAACAGAAAATTAGAGCTGGCCAGATGGTCAAAGTTGGTAAAATTATAGACATTATAAAAATATTAATTTTGGAACTCAATTATCTTCTGCCGGTAAGCATAATGTCATATTCTACGTAGGTGTCTCGCAAGAAGTCATGGCAGATGTAAAACAAAATCTTCCATCCATTAAAACTTATGTAACCATTGTCCTGCATTCCAATGAGAATGTAGACGAGAATGTTTATAACTAACATAACATGACATGTAATATTTCAGTTTTCTAGGAGTAACAAAAAAATCCATTTCCAGTATTAGTATTACTCATGCTTAGAACTCATTACTATTTGTTCGAATTTTCAGTTACTTTCCTCTACATTTCTAACACTTGACTATAATTCCATAAATAAGTAACAGCAAGAAATTTTTGATACCTCTAAAAAAATGCAGCGTTTTATTTGTAAGGTTCTCTTAATTTCATTAAAAAATAACAACGTGTAATACATTTTAGCAGTTACCTTAAAAGTTTTAGATAGGGAAGCAAATATCCTTTTAACGTGCCCTGTGTACTAGTACCAGATGATCTTTAAGGTCCCTTCTAATCTAAACCGTTCTACCTCCTAACTTTAAAAGTATGGATAAGGACATGAATAAGTAGCTAAATAACTACCTGAGGTAAGGATAAAAGAGGAGAACAGAGAAAAATACCTTTGTAAATCTTTACCTATGACTCTTTGTATCCTATGCATGAAAGAAGTTTTAAAAACTATCTTAAAGCAACAGAAAAAGTAAGAAAACAGATTGCTTAAAAAGAAATTATTGCTGGGCAAATAGATGACAGCTTACATATAATACAAGAAGCCAGCAAAACTTTCCAAGTTTCATTTCACCTTCCTGGGACAGAATTGTCCTGGGACAATTTTCTGCTTCTTGACAGAACAGTGCCCAATAAATCAGACTCATCTCCAACGTAAAACTGAGAACTGGCCCTTTTAAATCAATCCACAGAAGAGCCAAAGTGAAGATCAGTTATGGATGTAGTGGTCAAGTGAGATTATCAGAGAAAAACTCATCCACTACTGGTATTTCTTGCTGCTTTAATATACACAACTGACTTCCTGGATGACAATAAATACTCTAGCACTATTATGCCTGTATTTCAAAAAGTTATATTTCCTTGGAAGGAATTGTTCTAGGTTGCTTAAAGATTTGCTATTATAAGACAAGCCTGTAATGTGAATATTTGCGGTGATATCTTCAGTATTCTCTAATTAGCATCAATGGCAAGTTGCCATTTTACAAATATTTCACCTCTTCTTTTAAAATGATGACAAGTACAGCTGGATTTTGTTAGGAGGGCAAAGGTAGTTCTGAAACAGACACTGCAGTTATCTTTCCATATGCAGAACTGGCACAAAGAAGCAGACAATTTCATCACCCTAAAGTGCACTTTGAGCGGCCTATTTTCTTCAGCAAAGTCTCTACAGCCAAGCAGAAGAGAGGAACTGTAACACCATCACATCAACTGAGCAAGCAGCATCACTGTGATGCAGAAATGAGAAATTAGCCTGAACCCTACAATGATGAACTTCAGGATAAGGACACCTAATCCAATTTTCATTACACCTCTATGTTTTTAATTACTATATATCTGAAATGGAGGGTAGGGAAAGAAGTATCCCAAGGAAAACATAGGAAATGAATGGTGATTCTTTCTCTTACTCTCCTTCTCTTTGACCTTTGTTGCTGTTTTCTAGGGTAGACAGAGGAGTAGAGGGTGTAATGGAGGATCTTTTGGTTTATTTCCTTTCACTGATGCAAAATGAGGCACCTTCCAGATCCAATTTTCTCAGAAAGCATTTTCAAGTGTGGGTAAACTCTTACGTGCAGAAATGTTAAATAGAAAGTTAGGAGATTGGCGCATAACTTGCTCTACTTGCTCAAGGCTGACAGACAGTCCTTTGGAAATATTATGTTATAATCTACTTCAGAGCATGTTATCATCAGGTTCCAGTGCAAGAATGAAGTGCATGTATTTTCCACCTCAACACTTGTGCTACTGAGTTCACTTAGTGCAATAGCAAATCCATTTTCATGATATTTGAAGAAATATTCTAAAACTGAAACAACAGAATCTGTGTTACATATTTTTTCTAGTCCCACCCACTGTATTCTGACATTTTTTATTTATGCCACAGTTTTTATCATGGGTCAGTGATAGATTTTGTCTTGACATCAAAAGGAAATGCAAACTGGCTGAGGAAAAGAATGCTCATATTAAACTTGATGATGATTGGGAATTCTGTTTGCTGCTGTAAGAAAAACCAATAGCAGTAACAGACAACACTGATAAACAAGGGGCTTATTCTAGGTTCAGACATCTGAAAATGATAAGTGACTATACTAACATATAACTGGTCTGAATATATACATTGTGTTGGGAAGGAACCTGCAGATACCTTATGAGAAGAATTTTGTCTTTTTCCAGCTGTTTGTTCTCTTGCACCACTCTTTTCCTTTGTTCTATGGCAACTCACTATCATTGCAACCACAAAATTCTTTCCAGAAATGAACAGATAATAGCCTTTCTAGCCAAAAGACTTCATGCCATTTAATTATTTCCTTTTTCAACCTGCTAAATTTTAAGGAATTTCTTTTAGAGGAAAAAGCAGTCTCAAATGCACCTTATACCTTCCCTTTACACAGAATAGCAGAAATGGATGCTCTCATACATGGTGCAACTCTCTGAGCACTTGCAGGCCAGAACTAGCTGCCCAACTACGAAGATGTCAGAAAGCGTCATCAAGCACTGCTGAACAGAATACAGCATTGTTCTCATTGCACCAGAGCCCAGTTTCACCCACACTGTGTTACTACATTCAAATGCAATCATTATACTGGCTTATCATGAAACTGTTCCTAAATGCAATGAACAACTGCAAACCACCCAAATTTGCCTCTACTAAAAATAAGTTTTATTTATATTTCAAATCTCAGGGTACAAATCAGTCAGGGAAAAAGAATGTATCACTTCCCAGTTCCAAACTGTTCAGATTATTGTTCTAGAACAAGACCAGATTTTAATTAAATTTAAACTTGTAGCTGGCATATAAGCATTGAAAATTTTTTACACATATTTAAAACTCCCGGTATATGGCTGTTTTCTAAAAGGAATATAATCGTAGAGCCATAGGATGACCTGAGTTGGAAGGGATCCACAAGGATCATCAAGTCCAACTCCTATCCTTGCATTGGACAACCCCAACATCCACACCATATGTCTGAGGGCACTGTCCAAAGCCTTCTGCAATATTGTCAGCTGTTCCAGTGCTTCACCACCCTCTGAGTGAAGAACCTTTTCATAATATCGAACCAAAACCTCCCCTGGTACATCTTCCTGCCCTTCCCTCGAGTCCTATCATTGGTTACCAAAGAGAAGAGATCAGCACCAGCTCCTCCTACTTCTCTTGATAGGAAGCAGTAAACAGCTATGAGATCCCCTCTCAGTCTCCTTCAAGCGAACAGACCAAGTGACTTCAGCCACTCCTCATATGATTTCTCCTCTAAAGCCTTCACCAACCTTGTGGCCTTCTCTGGACACTCTCCAGTAGTCTGATGTCCTTTTTATACTGTTTCACCCAAAACTGAACACAACACTCAAGGTGGGACTACACCAGTGCATAGCAGAGCACAACAATCCCCTCCCTCGACAGGCTGGCAATGCCGTGCTTGATGCATCCCAGGACACAGTTGGCCCTCTTGGCTGCCAGGGAGCACTATAAGCTCAAGTTCAACTTGCTGTCAACCAGAACCCCTGGATTCCTTTCCACGAAGCTGTTCTCCAGCCTCTCTCTCCCCGGTCTGTCTGTATATCCAGGATTGCTGTGTCCCAGATGCAAAACACAGCACTTGGCCTTGTTAAACTTCATGTGGTTCGCGATTGCCCATCTCCAATTTGTCCAGATGTCCCTGAAGGGCCTCTTTGCCCTCAAGAGAGTTAACTGTGAGAGACAGGATTAAAGGCCTCACTGAAATCCAGAAAGATTACATCAGCTGGTTTCCTTGGTCAACTAGATGGGTAACCCTGTCATAGAAGGAAATTATTTGTCAGGCAGAACCTTCCCTTTATAAACCCAACCTGGTTGGGACCCATAACTGAAAAATCATTGAGAGAAGTCCCTAAGGTGTAGGTCACTGGAAGAGAAAATGTACAACAGAGTCTGGGACCTTCCCAGTTTGAAATTGTGTCTCAAAATAAGCATATGGGAGGCTCTTCAGATGAATTAATGACCTGTACAAAATTTACAACTGTTAAAAAAGAATGGGATTTAAATCACCACAGTAAAAAATAGACAAATGATAAACTGAAACACTGCAGACTGTGAAACTGAGATTAGCTATGCTGAGATATGATATAATGTTCAATTTATCTTTGAAAAGGTTTTCAGGAGACCAACAGTGGCGGGGGTATACCTTATGTATTGTAACATTTATCATAAAGTAGTATCTCAAAATACTCTGCTGTGCAAAAAAATGAATTAGTTTAACACAAGTCAGTGATAGATGTAGCAAAATGCAACTACACATAGTTAGTATCATACAACCCAAGACATCAAAAACAATTTCATGAGAGTGTATCAACAAAAATTCAGAAGTTATCTCCTTCTGGCATAGTACAACTCTCCCTGGACAACAACCAGAAACAGAAGGAGCTGAAGTTTAGGGTTACTACAAGAGATCAATGCTCCTAAAAGTGCAGAGCACTTCCTAGCAGAGCTTTCCAAAATGTATGTAAGTACTAAATGAATACAGTTTGTGTTTCTAAATTAATTAATAAGGTATATGAAATATGAGCTATGTGTAAAGTGAGTTGCTTACACTGCTCAATGAATCACAATATTCAGCGTAATGACTAGTTCATTTATTTGTTTATCACTGACCTCTGTTAGATGGAATGTCAGATGTTTTCATACATGCTACTTGCAGGCATGGCAGAAAAATCCAATTTTTTTAATGTATAAATGTAAAAGCCTGCTATCAAAGAAGTCATGAATGACAGCTGTGCTGAGCTAAAGCTGTTCCTTCTCTTCCGCTTTCCCTGTCCTTATGCTCCTGATGACTCAATGCTCAACAGGATGGTAGTTCCGGAATCATCCCAAGAGACCCAACCCTCAACATATCTCACTGCAATGTATATTCGTATTAAACACAAGATCTGGAAGGTGCCTCAAGGAGTGGATGCCCAAGGAGTTTTGGCCTAAAGACACCCTCTTAAATTAAAAATTTTCTCTTTCGAAAACTTATCTAAACAAATTTTAATGGGCAGAGCTAAAATGTCACAGCGCCACTGAAAGTGAAGTCATACATAGTACCACAAATGCAGTGATCAAGATTTAACATTTTATTCAACACCACTTCCTGTGTAAAACCTTCTTTAGGGATTACCAAACTGTAGATGAACTAAAGAAGACTGAAACAGAAGCAAAGCCTGACAGAAGGCACGGGCCAGTAGAAGACAGAGCAATTCTCTCTTCATAAAAATTCATCCTGAACCTTCTAATACCTCCAGTTCTAGTATTCATGGACACTCAGGTAGGTTCTTAGCTACTTTAATAGCTCTTAGTTTCTACGTTCTGAATATCCCAAGTCATAGCGGTCTACTAATTTCTGCATGTTGATGCAGAAGCACCTATAGAACATGTATTAGCATTCCACCATGTTAGTTGAGTACGGATGCATTAATTTTGTCTTCAGTGTCTTCACCACTATTTATGAGATTCAGGTTGCAGTGACTACCCAGAACATCATCAGCTTCTGAAGAAGCTGCTGCTACTAAATTGCAGAAGACCCAGGGTTGAAAACCTGCTTGTGGCTTCTGTTGTTCTGAATACTTGGTGGGTTATCAGCCAGAACTAAAAACGCTTCTTTCTGTACCAGAACTTGAAAGGTATAGGACATTGGGTTCCTCACCCAAATGTATAACTATTCTACAATGCAGGGAGAGGAAGGAAATCTCAATCCTATGTAACTACTGACTTTGGATACTTCAATGAGGATAATGTTCTAGCAAGCACTAGTTGGAATATGAGCATCCTACTCATGTTTTAGCTAGATTTACGTTGAAAGAACACCTGTAAGTGTCTCTGAATAATTGTAGGTGGGGATTAGGTCTTGGAGTTCTATACAAAAGCAATTTTTCTCCTGAAAGTACTGCATAATTAATTAAATTCCAGAATATTTCCATTAGACGGATGTTTTATATTTTCATATCTCCGTGCTCAGGATGAGTAATTTTAAGCACAGACGAACAACTCGCTGAATTTCACAGAGCAAATTGTGAGTAATGGCAGAATCACGACTGATGGAGTTTTAGCTCCTAGCACTTATTTGACCTCATTGTCCCTCTCAAGTACATTTTCTTGTAAAATGGTAATTTGAGGCAGAGGTGGTAGAAATAGCATATAATGGGTTTCCAATGGTCCTAAATGCCCTATAGAGCAAAGTCTTACTTGACTTATTAAAACACAGCTACATATTCCTATTCTGTTCCATAAAGCGTTTCTCCTATGCATCCCATGAGTGAAAATTGCACCTGAACAAAAGCATCTCTTCTAAGATGTATATGGTGGAGAGCTTTGTAAAACACCAGATCTCTGAAGGATTCTAACTTGTTCTAAAAACAGAAAAGGAAACATGAGGACTGGGACATTGTTATTGACTTAGGCTAAAAAAATATAATTAAGAAACACTAAGTCTCACTGTAGAAATTAGAAAATACTTGTGGCAGAAATAACAAAAGAAATAGTGGGAGGGCAGAAACCAGACAAAACCTAATGTTAAATATTTCATTGTAAGATTGAAAGTTTTACTTTCTATAAAATACTACTATGTCCTGTGTATAAATTATTGTCATTCCTCTGTATCTGTTATCTACTGGCCTGCTGTCTAATATTATATCCCTACACTTGCTTTTTTCTGTATTTTCTCATTCTATTTATTTAAATTCTGAAGACTAAGCCAACTGATTTTTTTTTATACTAACCCAGATTATCTTCCTTCAAATGGTTAAGGAAATGCTTATGAACACTCCTCTACATACCAATATGTGTAGATGCTCAAATTAACAAATGGGCAGAAAGAGAAGAATCCTATCCCTAAAATAAATTCCCTAAAATAAATGGATTTACTACACCATAAATACTGTTTTCATTTAAGTACTAGCCTACCAACCTTTGTTATCAGGACTCTACCCTATCTTAGTCACTTTCTGAGTGAGAATTCTCACTGCTTCATTGAGTTATGTATTTGATTTATAAAATTTGGTAAGTAAGTTTAAAAAATCTGGACCCAGTACTAGAAAATGGAATCATGGAATTCAAAGCAAGTAAAAGGCAAAAGTAGAAAAATAATATCTTGGATTACCTCATCTCTTTCTTAGCTTCAGTAGGTCTTTAAAAGTATCTAAAACTAGACACCTTGGAAAACAAAATACAAATCAGAAGACAGTTTCCCTCAAAGCCAGAGCATTTTTAAACAAATTGTTAAAAGAACATGCTTAATGACACTGAATGCTTTAACATCCATTAATTACATTAACGTAATTAAAACAAAGTTTCATTAATTGTTAGTGTGCTGACAATGCACAGGAAGAAAGGAAGAGGCAGAAATGTTCTATAGGAAATTTTACCTGTGTACTGTAGAGAAAGGCTACTTTCTTTATTAAGTAAGTATATTCTTCTGCCTGGACAGTTACCAGGACAGAAATGTTTGCTGCAAAATGAAGTTGTATAGGAAACTTGCACCATTCTCACCAGCTGTGAATGGCAAAGTATACTCACATGAAAGACTAGCATTCGCCAGGCCTGTGGTAACATTCATGATCTGAACATCTACCACAACAGCATGGTCAATTTCTTAATTACAGGAGCTGAAAAAAAATGCTGTAATCTGTTCCTATTTTTTTTTAAATGTACCAACTTTATTGAAATGTACTTTGTGTAGAGACTCAGGCAGTTTATCCTCACTCAGACTTTATTGCCATCCATATACTGTCTCACTCTCCCAGTAAGTTCAGCCAATGTCATCCATACTAATAATCATAGTGATTTCAAAGTAATGTTGAAGAGGCAAAGATGGGACACTTATCCAGAAGCACTTTCAAGGATAGTATTTCTTTATCATTTTTAGTTTGAGTCTACTTGAATTTCCTGAAAATATTCACAGCCCACATCCTATCAGTAATCAAACCTAAAGAATAGTCACAATGACATTCCAAATAATGCTTAGGTTAAAACTGAAATAATTGTTTGTTATTGTTCCTTTTGTTAGTGTGGGAATAGATGGATATATTGTGATGGTGTTTTCACCCACCATCTGATGTCTGATGGATCACCAGCACTTCGCTGATCTAGGACATCTTTCTGTCTCTCACTTGGCAACTCTATCTAGATAGCATAAAATACTGACATGTCAGCAACGACCCCATCACATTAATATGAGCTGTAGCTCATCAGGATTGCATATCAAGAGCAAGAGAAGTGGTACCAATGACCATTTCAGCTACACACATTTGGGTTCTGGCTGGTGTTACAGACTGAACACTCATTAGGTTTCAGAGTGTGTTGGGTTTGCCCTACAAGCCCTTCCAGTGTTTTTCCCTCTGGAAGGCATCACATTTGTGCAGGCCACCACCTCTCACTGGCTTAACAGCAAATTATGGGCTGTGGGGTTGATCAGGGGACTAGCTTTAAACGCTCAACCCTAATCTAAGCATAACTGCTACAGATGACAAACACAATTCAGTGTTTCTTTATCATCATTACAAAGGCAATTAATCTAGTAAAAGAGTAAGTTAACTCAGACCTAAAACTGTGCTGCTGTCAGTACCATCCTATCAGATGGCTAATAAGGGGAGAATATGAAAGCTATAGAAAATATCAACAAATATCAATAAATATAAGTAAAGTCTTCCATAGAAAATATGAAAATTTCATTGCAGCCTCAGATGAATATATGTCTTTGCAATAAGAAGTCAAACTGTTAAGCAGAACAACTGTTTCAACAGAAAAACTGCTTATATTTTGATTGGAAAAACCACTGTATTTTCATTAAATATAGGAATTATTAAAAAAAAAAAAAATAACACCTTTCCACACATTAACGAAGGGATTCTTAACTGTATTTCTTAACCCTGTTCCTGGATTTTCTAGTACACAGATACGTAAACTTATATAGACTCCCTATGTATTGCAATGAACACATTCATAAAGTATAGATTACACTATTATTTCTATTGCTTAAGATTCTAGGTTAATTTAAAAACACCTATATCCTTGAAAGAGAACGCTATCTTCAACTCCTACTCAATCTGGAAGTCCAGTAAAAGTCTAACCTTAATGAAATTGAAAAAAAAAAAATAAGAACCTTGCATTTTTACCTGAAGTGATCAAATAGTACCAGTTTTATATGCAAGAAGCTCTCAGAATTTCTTTGTGCAACCTGAAAGAGAAAGGAAAAAAAATTCAGAATGATTAAGCAGTGATCAGACCATAGCACCAGGTAAGGTAATGTTGTTCCAGGAAGCATGGAAGTACATGAAGTGGGAACAGTATTTCCTCTCCTGTTGCTGCAGTAATGAGGAAGCTTCTCAATCGTGCTCAGCAAAAGGTGTTTTCTGTTTCATTTCTTTTAGGGAGGATGTGCAGATCTCTGAGGAGTTATGATATCTGGTTTAAATATACACTACTATACCCAAGTAACTACTGGAGAAGATACTTCTTAAAAACCTGGATATCAGATTTCCAATAAGAAAAGCTGTCAGGATTCTTCACCATCTAAATGTACTAAGAACTGACTAAATGAAAGAGAACGTTGTCTCTGTAAACAAGCTAATATATGTGGAATAAATCAATATGAAGGAGAAAAGAGCTTTGGTTAAAAGCATTTACATATAATTCTTCACTTTTAAAATATCAGGTATTAAGTAAAGTATGGAGATTGGTTCTCCATTTAAACTCTGGGGATTTTTCCCTCTAGGGAACTATACTTTTATTTTTGGCAGAGTCTCTCTTACTGTTTTGGCATCGTTGGAAGAGACTTATAAAGCAAAATATATTTTTTCCTTCTCAAAATAACAGTGAATAAATATATATAAGTGATGGCTGTACTTGTCTAAGTAGAAATCTTTTTTATTACACAATAAGGTAGCGATACAAGGCAAAGACCTTGAGGAAGAAACTCACTCAAATCCATATTTCAGTTAACATCAATATTAAATAGGGCTTAATGTGCAGCTGTTTCTTTCAGTTTTAATTTAATTTCATTTTGATTCGAACAGACGCTCCACAGTTGTAACCCCAAAATGCCATCTTTAATTATTCTCCATTCATATTTTTTCCATTGTGAAGGCCCAATTTCAACTCAGCACCTTTGCATTTTCAGAGCAGCCACAGCACCCCCACGTCCTCCTCCCTTTTCTCTGTGTTTCCTCCAGTCCCAGAATTCAGGGCAGCTCTGGAATGAGCTGACATGCAAAATAGTAATTATCTTTCAGACACAGTCTGCACGAGGAAATAAGACATCAGTTGAAGACTGCAAATCCAGGACTAGCCTAATCTTCAATTTGTGCCCAAACACTTGACCCAGCTGTAGAGCATGAAGATTAGACATGATATCCATTAGTGTTTTAGTTGTTCTGATTGACAGCTAGATTTTTTGTGCATGAGTTGGTGTTTGGGTACTCACAGATAGAGAAGAATTACTTTGACATTCTTATTAATTGATTCAATGTTAGTTAAAATGTTAGTTTGTAAAAGATAAAAGAAAGGAATAAAAGAGGCAGAAGTGGCAGAAGTGTCCTGTGTAGTGTAAAGCGCTTTGTGTGTTATTTGAAGGGGCACATGCAGGGTGTAGGTTTGTTTTTTTTTTTACTTTTTCTGATTACTCTTTTTGGAATGACTGCATGTTTAAACTTCCTTCAAAGAATTATACCTTTAATTTATTGTCCTTAAGTCCTTCAGGCTCTTGGTAGCTGTTGACAATTGCCTTGCTTGAGACATTAGCCCCAAGACATCTTTTATAAAGATGCTAAGTGCTGTCACAGATAGCAGGAGGAGCACCTACTGCCCAGAAAATTGAAGTTGATTAATGATTGACGGGAATCATGCTTTACTATTCTAACAGTGCAAACAGCACTGCTAAAAAAGTGTGTGTCATTTCAACAGCCTACTTACACAAAAAACAGTATCATACATATTAATTATATTGTCTGACGGTGTATTCAGACTACTTGTGATAAGCCCAGTGAAGAATTATAATCAGATATATAAATCAACAAAACCAAATTCTTTAACAAAAAAATCCCAGCAAGACTTTTTCGTGCTAAGTACAGATGGCTATAGATTCCTAAGCACTAAATATTATAATACAAAGGGCATTGCTAAATGAAAAGAGAAGCAAACTGTAGTCCTATCCTCCAAAAAGAGTGTATATTTGATTTATGTCAATTGGGTGAGGGTTTTATCCTAGGTATTTTACCACCAAGCAGATGGAGAGAATGTCATAGCAGTGTGACAGCACAAACATTCTCCATAGTAATAGATATTAACTAAAAACCATACAGGCTGCTTGAAAAAACATAAACTGGAAATCCAATAAATACTTAATTATACATCCCTTAGCAAACAATTCCAATTTCGTTGGTATTCAGTATGGGTAAATAATGTTTTCTTGTGTGCGAAAAGCAGCTAAAAAGCAGTTTAAACAGCATAGGCCTTCTGGTGATACTCAAGAGAAGACTGAATTTCATTCTTTTGGTCTAACTGCTGAGGAAGACAGTCACAAACATCGTTGAGTTTTCCACTTTATGTATCAGCCAATATATCTTTATGGTACTTTGCAGCAAACTTTAAGGTTTGAAGCATCTTCCTGCAGTCAAGTGTTAAGGACTTGTGAAAATATTTTTGTTTTTTTTTCTAGTTTTCTTATTTTTTTCTTTTTCTTTTCAATGCTTCTGTGGCTTATTATCTTATTGCTGACTTCCTCATAGATAAAGATGCAGGTTTTGCAGTTTGCTTCCTCTTTCTCATGTGTTAGTGCTAGTTAAAACTGATAGGGAATTAAAAGAGTTGTTTGGATTGTTTTGTTTTGTTTTTTTTAAAGACCTGCTGATGCAGCAGAAGCAATGTTCTGAAGACACCTAATGCATTTTCAGGTATTTCCTTAACAATAATATGTAGAAGAAACCCAATTATATGAGAGGTTCAACATATATTTATCAGAAAGCTAGCATTCAGCAAATCTGATTCCAAGTAAATTCTATATTTGCAGTCATAGCAAAGATTCATGGTTTCCTAACAGGGAAATTCTTAATCACGTGGGTGGTGTACCATAAATACAACAACGATTCAGAGCAGTTTCCAGAGAAGACTGAAAAAGCCAGGTATTAATAAATTTGTGACTTTGGTGCTGTAGTGTAATCAAGAGTCACTGCTCAGCTTAGGCCAAGACTTCTAGTGACCTTGTAGTGTGGCATTAGCAGCAGAGACTGCATTCTCTTAGTCAAGAAACTGAGGAGCAGAAGAGGAGTGGTTTGCCTTCTACACACAGAAAACTCTCCTCTCCCCGCCGCCCCCATTAACTATGAGCTGAATGTGCAATATCTTACTCCTTATGACACAGTAACTTCTTAAGTCTTAATCTGGAGAAATGAATACCCGAGAATG
Organism: Tapera naevia; assembly: GCA_033556795.1. Classification (NCBI taxonomy): domain Eukaryota; kingdom Metazoa; phylum Chordata; class Aves; order Cuculiformes; family Neomorphidae; genus Tapera; species Tapera naevia. The sequence goes on along the minus strand of JAUMJJ010000172.1, from coordinate 4,360,912 downwards.
CTGTGTATTTTTATGTTTGCATATATAAAACACAAGATGCCACAGTGATGAAGAGCATTTAAATGACTGTATACAAATATGCTGCATACCCTTCATGTCGTAATAGTAAGTGATTCACATATTTTTCAAGACACAGCATGCTGTATTTGCTGGTCACTATGTGGTTAATAAACACCTTCTAGCTAGATGTTTACCTGACTGATGAAATCCAGTTTCATCCTAAACTAACCAAAAGATTTGTAATTAAATGTACTACCCAAGTAGGTTGATATTATCTAGCAATTAGTTAGCACCCGAGGATTTGGAAAAGACCTTGAAAGGCACTGTGAGAAGACAAAAAAAAAAAAAAAGCCTAGGCTAATTTCTAGTTCATGGGCTGACTGGGACATAAGGAGATCGTCTCTGCTGAAAGAATCTTTACTATTTCCATGACTTCCTCTCTTTCACGAAGTGTCTTGTTTTCCCTTGTCACCTCAAGGTTAAAACTAAAGCATGATAAACAGCATGTAGTAAGAGCTAAAACTAACAGCAGAGCAGAAATGTCAAGGCAGTTATTTCATCTAACTAAGAATATTACAGCTTCCTACTTGGGGGGAAAAGACCTTATTTCAGTGGGAGGGTTGCGACTACAGAGCATACAGACAGCACAGTGATGGCAGATGGAGTCTTTTAGTTCTGGGTCATTGAGTTCAAATCTGACCTAGCTTTTAGTAGCCAGCAGTAATTACCATCTGTTGACTATTAGTGGCTATATGAATTGGTCCTCTGTCTAAATCCTAGTAAAATTATTCCCTTTCACAGTATCCCAGATTTTGTTAGTTCTCCTTCTACTTTTTTGCCCCCCTGAAGGATGGGCACCTCTCGAGAAATTGTGTTTTCCACAAAATTGGGCCCTACAGGAAGGATTCAGACTTATTAGGGAGGAAGTGTGCACTGGTGCTTATCATGTGGTACCTGCTTGTGCAGATAAAGGGGAATGTTCATGCTCCAGGGCTGCCAGTCTGGCCACCTTTTATAGAGTCAAAAATTTTAAAGGTAGAAAGGAGCATGAAAACCATCTCATCAAACCTCCTGCATTTCACATGCCATACAACTCAATAATCAAATAAGCTCTGCACACTTCAATGCTGTTTTGAGATATAGCACTTTTTTTTTTCTCTTCTACTTTTAATGATCTAAGATAGTATCATTAAAACAGTATTTTCTAGGTAAAATGATAAAACAGTATTACCATTGACAGCCTGCTCCTTAATTTGCATCTTAATTTCTCTAGCTTTCAACTAGATGATGCTATCAAGAGCCAAATATCATCAGAGATGTCTTCTTCAGGTCTTTAGTGTCATGATCCACTACACCAACTCTTTTGAAGGCAAATGTCTTTCAAATTTCAAAGCATTCCTGGATGCTTTAAAAAACATTTCCATGAAACAAAGAAAATTTTCAAATTACATTCTGAAGACAGGTGGGATTTATACCACTGTAATCAGTGAAAAGTGTCATCTCCTTACTTTCACCTGTCTTTCTTTTTACGGCTGTTATGTAAGTATTTTAGTAACATCAGTACATTAGACTTCATTCCACACAATCTTTAAAGCCTGTAAGATATTGTAATTCATGTTGCAAGGGGATGTTACAGTCTTAATTTCTAGGTATGTTAATTTGCATTTGGCCTCTTTAATGTTGATTGGATGAAGTCCCCATGTGAAGAAATCCAAATATATAGACTCTCTCCAGCACTTTCCACCATTTCTTTGTCACCTAAAATCTTAGTGGATTATGGCTTTTTGAAACATTCTTCTGCTCCAAAAGGTAAATCTGCATCCATAACAGAATTCTGTTTGACATATATTGTTTAAACAGGATTTCATCCATGTAATAAGTTCCTTTAATTCTCTACAGTTTTATCGCAACTTTATCTGGGATTATAAGAGATACTATTAAAAAGTATAATTCTTCTATACACAAGATAATCGTGACACAGCAAGAGTCCTCAATTTACATTTTGTTCTGAGATTCTCCTACATTGAAGGTTTTTTTGGAAGTCATCAGTGTTTTATAGAGCAAAAATTGACACATGCCATTTGATGTAAGGAATCTGAAAAATTCTTGCTCTTATTCATAGTAGCAAAACTTTATAGGAAGATCCTGTTGTGAGGAGAAGGAAGGCTCACCTTGTGTCGGTAGGTTTGAATCACATCCAGCAGTGGACACAGCCTGCTCTTCAGTCCTCACAGCGCAAAAACCTGGAAGGTCCAGAGCACACTTAATGGTTGCTTCTCCTGAGGTCAGCAAACTGACATTTGCATAATTGTTGTGCTGGCTACCATGGGAGGAGTCTCAGAATACAGCCACAGCCTTACAGCAGCTTAAACCAGTGCCATGCACAATCCTTGATGGTTCTGTTCTACTGGTCAGTGGTAACTCAAGTAGCAATAGACAGTTAGATGATTAGTGCTAGTGTTTTCTTTTGCTCGTTATCTATCCTACTAGAAAATAGTCCACATACTTATTTAAAAATACTTATTTCAAAATAATAGGCATGAAAATTGTCACACAAATTTTAAGCAAAAAAAGTCTACAAATTTAGTTTCCGAAAAAGGTACATCTCATTCCTCTCAGTCCTCTATCTCTGCAACTGGTAACTAAACAGCAGCAGATGTTAAGACCTCCCATAGTGTTTTAATTCTTCATATTCAAGCTACTTATGAGCTATCTACAGGATACCCCACAGACACTTTCTAAAAACTCCTATTATTCACACTCCAGCAATATCTGACAACAGCCCAAGACCTTTCTGTGCAGCCCAGAGTTTTCCATCGTGATGGTTCTCAAATAATCTACTATTTTGTGTAGGCTGCATTGGTGAAATATCTCCTCCAGCACCAGGGTTGAGGAGGATATGTGTCCAGGAACTGAAGTGAGCTATCAGCTCTCCAGGGCAGAGATCTCACCCCCACAGAAATCCGCAACTACCAGTTCCAGAACCTGCTGGCTCTCCTGCACACAGAAAGAAGAAATACTTCTGTGTCTGTTCCAGGACTGCCATATCGTTAAAACCAAGGATATGACCTCCAGTCACTTCATTCCTTGCCTACCCTTCACTAAGCAAGTCTCTGGGAATCTGACTTCCTGCAGCACCCAGGTCCATCAAGCACATTCTTTTCTTCACCTCCATCCCCAAGCCATGAAAGAGTACAACCACAGCTTGACACAAAAGCTTCCTTCCTCTTTCCTAGATTAAGGTCTGTTTTTCCCACAGGCTGCTGGACCAGAGACAGGTGAGATCCCTAAGAATATTACAGGCATCTTCCTCTTCTTTATCTCCCTTCTGAAGCCCTTGATGATCTCTGTATCCAGCTTATTTATTCCAGGGCTTCCAGTTATCAACAAGACTTCTACCTCACAGACTCCTATCAGTCCTCTCTGTGATGCATGATTTTGTTGCTTCAGGAAGACTCTGTGCAGACTTTCTGTCCCTTTGCCCTCGACAGAATGTCTTAGCTGCTGTTCTTAATGTCAGGATCGTTGAACTAACAGAATAAAAAAAGGAGGAAAAAAAATCCCATGCCCAACGAATGCTGTTACTGAACGCTCCCAAAAATGCTGATGTGCTCTTCTAACTGATGTATTTTAACTTCACACGTATTAAATTACCTGTGTTTGCTTTCATGTTAGATTGGACACAACTTTGCTTTCAATTGTTTTAAAAGATGTGTCTTCAGTTATTCCAGCACTAAAAATGCAAAGCCTCACCTTTAAAGGATGAGGACAGCTCTCTGAAAACCGTTTGGGGGCTTTGGGGGTATTTGTGTTTATGGCTATTGTTCCTGTCAATGCGTGAAGACAGCTAAATATTTTCCACAGTGACTTTCACAACCACAATCAATCAAGTAGCAGCATGAATACGCAGAAGTACATACTCAGTCATAAATTGATTTACAGGGTCATTACTTTTCTCACTAAGTTAAGGGAGCAGCTCCTGTTACTGACACCAGAGATACTTGACATTCAAGTGCTCATAAAATAATAAGACACAGAAACAAGACTGATCCTAGTAGATAGTGGGAAATTACATTTAAAGCTAAGCTAATACAATAATTCAAGACTCTAGGGTGACCCTGACAAAATAGCACAAAAGATCTATCTGGAGCCTGCATTGTAGAATTAAACTTTCAAAGGCCTTGAATTACCATAAAATTACTTTATACTTTTGCATATCTGAAAAAAATCTTTAGGAACAAAAAAGCAATTCCTTATGGCAAACTTCCTATGCATAGCTTATATAAAATAGCAAATTCCGTTAAAATTTGCAGCTAGTTTTATAATACAAAGACATTGTTTAAGTCCTACTTTAATTGTTGATAAATTTCAGGACAGACTTTCTTCTGATAAATATAAATAGAACTATCAATGATACACCTGCATTCCAGGACTACTTTTAAGTTAAAATATTTAAGTGATCTTTCACTGTTCAACGATGTTCATGCCACTTAATAACTGTCATTGCCACCCTCAGACTGCTAGTTTTCCATCTTGTACCACCAAATCTATATTCTGTACTTCAACTTGAAAGGTGAATCTGTCTCCTGAACATCAAAGGCTGACACTTCATAGCTTTTATGTTACCACATGTGTTCCTCCTAAAGCAGCTGAATAAAGGCATTGAATTCAGAGCTCACCGAATCAGCTTTAACCCTGCAACTCTGTAATAACAATTTTCCCCCATTTTGCTAGCCTAACCCCGGCATCTCTTCCCCCATTTTGCCATTGCCTTCAGCATTCCTCTCTGTTCTGGTTTGAACTAAAGCAGAATTAATTTTCTTATATTTCAGTTAAGCCTTGTTTAAGTAACTTCATTTTTTGAGATTTATCTACACGTTTTTTAACGGTCTCTGTCTCTAGAAATGATAATGATTAAAAGTTATGATTATCACAGAAGTAACAGTTCATTTGTACGCCCAAAGGCCATTGCTTACATTTATCCCTATGTAGACCAAGGTTACTTGCTGGTTGATGAAATGCATAAGTCAAAGCACCTGCAGAGAGAAGCAGTCAGGACAGGTGACCTAAAACTGTCTAACAGAGTATTCCACTCCATGCACATCGTACTCAGTACAAAACTCAGTACAAAACTGAGGGATTATGAGGGTCAAGCCCTCTTCTTCGTCTATTATGGACTTCATCTGTCCTTTTGCCCCTGATCTTAGATCTGTTCATTCCTAGATCTATTTCCTTAGTCAAACTCCTTTCTGCCACAGAATCCAGTCCCAGAACTTTCCCTATGCCTACTCTGGAGCACCGAAAGTGACATACAGTCAGTAGGGTGTTCAATTTCACATATTTTTATATAATTAGTTATATTTTTATTAATATTATTTTACTTTTTTATTATTATTTGTTCATCATTATTGTTTCATCATTATTATTGTTTCATGTATTGGTTTTAGTTTCCAGCCCACAAGTTTCTCTGTTATTTCTCTTTCCGCTTTCCCTGGGAGGGTGGGAATTGGGTTCACAACTGCCCATGTTTAGCTGCTGATCTGGCTGGGAGAGGGCTAGCCCATGACAGTTAACTGGCACCCAACACGGGATGAACCACACTGAGCCAGACCCCCTCCAAACCTTAACTCCATTCAGAACTCATCACTGCTATCAGAGTAATGTAGTGGAAACTGTAGGGCCACATCCATGTGGCACATTCTGTCTTGCTGGTTTAACTTTTTGTTGTTAATTTCTCATTAACTGGCATCGCACAGTCTGAATGCTGAGCTGTTGTTCGTGGCAATGCAGGAATATTGCAAACATATATTTTTGAAAAAAGAAAAAAACAACTTGATCCTTTCCCTCTTCAAGAATGAGTTGATTTAGGACTTGAGTAGATTTTCCAAATAGGTTGTCGTTTATCATGCAAACCTCAAACCCTTAGTAGGATAATGGTTTCTTCAGCTGTCATCTTTCTTACTACTGAAACAACACAAATATGTTAAGAAAATCAGCAAGACGGTATAGTCTCCCCAATATTCACTTTCTCTAGTTTTCTGAAGAAGTCCAGGTGCTTTATTAAAATCCTCATGGTAGTTTCTGAAAAAAAAAAATAAGTACAAAAGGGTCCACAATAGATTTCTTCTGTTTGTTTTCTTCTAAGACTTCAAGTTTAAAGCAGGACTACATACCAAACCCTATATTTAGTTCAATTTTATCTCAATAAAGATTACTTGACTGAAGATACTGAATGCTTCATGTTTACAGATTTCATATCCATTTTAATGCCAGGACCATTTTGTTTGCCATTCTCCATCTTCAGCTCCTACCATGTCCTAGTTCTTTGTTCTGTGTTTAGATAACAACTTCACATCTGTATTTACTTTTCAAGCACAGGAATTTCCTTTATCTCAGTCACATTTACTGAAAGATTTTCTGATAATTCTCTAGGCATTAAAATCACTATGATTTAGAATTGTGAAATGAGAGTCTGTGTGAGTTTGTACTGTGCATTAGAGTAGCACTATCGTAGAACTGTTAATGCAAAAAGCTAGAAAAACAGAGTTTAAGTCCCACCTTATTATTTTCTGGAACTTAACAAATGGCTTATTCTCCCTGTTTCTTTCTAGTGGTAAAATAGTTTTATAAAGCATTTGGGAGCTTTATGAAAGGCGCTGTGGAAAGTGCTTAAAGACTATCTACATGTCTTGGTTAATAAAGACAAAATCAGAGCTGGCAGAATAAAGAAATATTATTTTCTTATTTACCACCTACCAACTCACTAATTCTAGATACTGTGCAAACACAAACTAGAAAAATAGCTTCTGGCACAAAGACTCCACAACCTAAGACAAGAGATAACATGTGGCTACTGACAGTGAAAAAGAATTAATATTTAAAAAAATTGAACTTTCTGTTTCCCATTTAGATGATATTATTTCTGGACAATATAGAGATGGAATTTTATTGATCAGGATTAACAACAGTGGTCCTTCTATCTCAGTAACATTTTGTTCAAGGTTTTCCGTGAGTAACATTGTAAAGAAGAATTTTAAGCAAGATAATGAAGCAGCTTTTTGTCTATTTATGAATCAATTCTCCAGTGTAGAAGAGGCATCATAGGTCAAGGCATAATCGTACCTTTTGAAAACCTAACAAGTGGGCTGTGAATGTTTTTGCCATAATATAGTTGAGACTGACGAAAGAGAAGCCTCTTGTTTACACTGAATAACACTGCTACAAGGAAAATAAGATTTTCTTGGGGCCTCTACGTCACAAACCAAAAAAATCCCACTTGAGAAAACCTCCCTGCTAAGTATCATTCCTATTTCCACTAATAAACAAGAACATTTCTTAACATAGCTAAATGTTTGTGCTACAAGATTATGTGTTCATAGTAGCGTGTACTTCATGTTAGCAATGCGTAAAAAAAATGCCCATACTCAATATGAGTCATCTTTAGAGACCAGAATCTTTTCTCTTTTCAAGCACACATCCCAGGATTTTAGCTCCCCATTTCTACTCCCTATTAAGGAAAATGCTGGCTTTCTTCTGAGACTCCTCCTCCCTCTACCCCATACACAAGCTTAACAAATAATATATTTCTCCTGAGAACACAGTTTAATAGCCAAAATGTATGCAGTGCCACCTTTGAGGTCCTCTCCCTCCTACCCACTCCATCCCCCTGGAATGGATTGTGCTTAGACAATATTGCCTATAACAATTAGTACTTTGACAATTAGCCAAGAACAGGAGCTCCTGCAGCAGGTGATGCAGAACTTTCAATTACATCCTTCTATTTCCCACAGCTCAGTACTGAATTAATAATACACTTAGGGAACTCTGGTGGCAGGCTGACAGAAATGAAGATATGGATTAGCTGTAGTAATAAAAGCAGAAGGGAAAATTTTAAGTGAATGGCAAAATATGCTTATATAGCTGTATATCCTCTGAGACAACATTAAAGTATAGGTAGCCTTCATCAAACTAGAATATGCTGGATCTTATTTACTCATTTGCCACATGAAGTCTCATAGCTACGCTTTCAGAGCTTTCATGTAGCTCTTCACTTCCTTTCATGATTGTGTTTTGGCATGTACCCAAAGTAGGCACTGATTTTTCTAATATACCACACCCTGTTTCTCCAAGACATCTTTGCTACAATCTCATTCTCTGGTACCATGATGGAGACAGATTTGATCCTAGAGCCTTCAAGGCCTTGTGAGCCTTCAAGATTTTTGAAGTCTTACCTGTAGGACACAAATCATTATTCAGGAGATGTTCACCACTGAATTGTATTATAGCTTTTAGATTTTACCCAGTTGTGCACCGTATGGGAAATTCACACATCACCATCTCTTCTTACAGGTAAGAGACTGCGGGAGTCTGATGGGACAAACTATGTAGAAATGGCCAGTCTTGCCGGGACACTTCTGATTTCACTGTACAGCCAATGCACTGTATCTGCACCTAAGAAAGGCAGAACTGCTGTATGGAGAAGAAGCAAATTCAGGAAAAAAAAATCCTCAGACCTTGTATCACAGTGTGCTTGTTGAATTGTCATTTAAAGGCAGGTTTTGAAGGCAGGCAGGAAGCATGTTTGAGGAGGGACAGCTGTGTCTTCTGAAGGACATGACTTCCTAAATGTACTCGGAGAGTCTGACAGGTTAAAATGATTTAGTGTTCAAGAGGAAGGAAAAAAAAACAACGAACACAAGAGCTATTTTACTTCATTACCCTCTCCATAAGTCAAAACGTATTTCTAAGTTTGCTGGGCTTTCACGATTTTGACAGATGTATTTCCTATTATTTGTAAGTTCATGATCAGCCACTTCCTTCAGAGTGGAATTGGTCTAAATTTTCAGTCTTATAACCATTTTCTACCTACTAAGACATTTAGTCCTCTACAACAGTTACTGTTAAGGAGCTGGAGAAGAAAGGAGTAGGTCAAAAGTAATGATATGCCTTTTTTGTATGTTCTAATTTAAGTGTCTCACATAGAAAATTACAGTTGTTCCCCCCCCCCCCCCCCCCCCCCCCCCCGCGAATATGTAATATTAGGTTCAGGTTATCTTCTGAGGTGATACTGAAGCATACAGTCTAAGTCTATTTAACGTCCTTGTGCAAAACAGGAACTGGTTACCATGACAGCAACTCTTACATAGATGCGCGAAGTGTGGATGTTTCTTCCGTTCTTATCTTCTTTTCTTTGTATAATCTGTACAACACTAAAAAAAGAGACTGTCTTCAGTTATTCTTCTGCTCTGTGTTGTTCCATTAACAGTTGTGCACCTTGGCAGCACTGTACTACATCTGATTAATAACGAATTCGTACTTCTCTTCTTACATGGTCTCACCTCTTTCATACAAGTTTTAGTCAGGTAATCACAATTTGTTGTATCAAGTAACCTCCCATCTTTATCCTGTATTGTAAACCCTGGAGCAGCAGATGGTGTATGTGAAATGGAAACAAGAGTAACTCAGTTTAAAATAAAGAACTAATTCCCTGTTTGCTCTGTTGTCTCTGTTATCTCCACACCTACCTACTTCAGTTACAAGACAGAAATGCGCTACTGCATACCTTGTCATTTCAATTTTTCATACACAGTGCATGTGTTGTGGAACTCAACACCTATTTCTTCTCATCAGTCTTCTGCCACAGGCATTAGTTTGTAACAAATTCTTGTATGGAAAAAGTGAAATGTAATGATAAAATTAAGGATCACTAAAGAGGAATCTAGATGTTGACATTTTTCTGCGTCCCATTTTGTTTTTCTTTAAGGCAATTTTGGATAACCAACCAAACCTGACTTAAAACTGTAGACTTCTTTCCTGCCATTTTTTGTTAGTTTCCTTATCCGTGCAGATGGATCCTACCAGAGGCAATAAATATCTATTACCCAAATAACAAAGAACAAGTGAAAGAAACCATAAATCATTAAGTGCCAAAGAAGCTGCTCAAATAGTAAGAAACAGCAACATCTGTTGCTCTGTTTTTCCTATTTTTAAATGCTTTCTGGTAGACTGATAGTTCAGGCAAACAGTTCTTTCCTCCAGAAGAGACTAGACTTGTCCAGGAAAAAAAATCAGTCTTTCTCAGAGTTGGTAAAATCTCATAAGATTACCCCAGAAATATTATGCATTCTGGAAGAGAACTCTGTCTTTCCAGGCACATCTATTGAGTTCTCAGCTACGTGACAAATAGTTCTTTATTCTTCTCTCTTGTAGCTAATCCTGCTAAGTACATATTTAACAAGAAACTGAAGTTAAACTTCATGACTGCTAGGGACTGGCTGAATTGATCGCACTTCAGGACCTGGGGCATCCCTCCTTCTCAACCTGCCAGAGTTAAACCATGTGCACTTTCAGACCCAGGAGGTTTCTCCCATCCCAGCATAATGGCTGCAGCTGCTGCTCTTCCCATCTGCAGCTTTGGCCAACAGCAATATGCAGACACACACACATACTCATTACTAACATTGTGTCTCACAGATTAACACATACAGAGCAGTGTCTTTTCTAGCATGCACATAAACCTCCAATCTTACAGCAATGTAAGCACAGATAGCCGACATTTGTTCCTTCTCTAGAGCTGATCAGGTTTGTAGTTCACTCATGAAAGAAGACACATTCTCTAGATTCACAAGCCGACCGCTTTTTCATGGATAATACTGGTTTTAATTCCCCCCAATATGAATGTCTAAACTCTGGGCCCTTACCTGGTCACTAGCTCAGGGCTCGGGTCTTTTCAGGTGCATGTTGTCTCCTGATCACCAAACAGCACAGACTAAAGTCCGCTATCAAATTACACATAAACGCACACACACTCATGCACACAGGAGACTGATGTTCTCTGGGGAAACGCAAACACATGTCCAGTCTAAAAGTACCTGTTGTCCTTTCCCAGTTTCTGGCACCTGGGTCTCTTACACACAGCTAACACATGTATGCAGTTACACAGTACAGAGAGTGAAAAAATATTTCACAACAGGACTTAACTGTAAGAAGAGAAGCTAGCAGCAAATGCCAGGCTCGGCCTGGTGACTGTACTGACCATCATCTTGCTTGCAAACAACTGCCTTCTTTTAGTAGCCCCTCTCTCTGCTTTTTCTTCCCTGATTGACCTTAATCTCTCTCTGGGTCACCTCAGCCTTAAGCAGTATTATTGACAAGGTTATATCTATGTGCTGTTTGCCTTTCAATATTGCACTGTAAGTGTCCTCAATGCTCCTCTAAAAATGTGTGTGAAGTGTGGCACTCTCTTACATCACTTCCACTTCACTACTTGCTAAACTTTGTCCTTCCTTGAGGCACTATTTGCTCTGTTATTTATTTTCAGCAGTTTCTCATGTTATGTCCAGCAGTTTCTTGCGATTGCTCAGCTAGCCAAACCCCATGCCATAGTCTGCATACCCTAACAATGACTACTTGGAAGGTACTTACCTATATGCCTATATTTACCTATATGCCTACATTTAACTTCATGCTACGTTTAACTATATGCCTAAGTTTCACTGGATTCCTCAGTGGCTTTTTCTATTTACAAAAGAAAAATCAAATGATATATGTACATTAAACTTCAGAGAAACATTGCAGGATGATTGCAATTAATCTTAGCTCTACAAAAACCCCTATTTTCCTGCTATTTCTCCCCATGCACGGATATTACTATTTTATCAATGTTATAAAGAACATCTTTTCTGTAATGTTTACACAACTCTGATACAATACAGACATAGCCTTTACTAAAAGTTAATGGCTGCAGATGCCATTTATTTCCAATCAGCTTCATAAGATTACTTTAAAAATTACGTAAAAACTGTACTACCTTATAAATATACTGTACACTGACAGGAAGATACTATTATCTCCTCCTATAGAGGAATTTGAGTTAAGGTTTTGGCACCTTATGTTTTATGTTTTACAGTTTATGAGGCAGAGAGCTTTGTACCACAATCCAGAAATAATTTTACTGTAACATGCAATACATTTACTTCTTTTCATCAGAAATTTTCAGCAGCGTGTTCTTTTTATTTTTGCCATCTCCCGTTTTAAATTTGACCAAGATTATTGAACTCCTTCAATTTCTTTTATATGAGAAATCTGGTATCTGGGCATAAGAAAAGAATAAACAGACACAGGGACATGCGCAGGATGCACAACTCCCTGTGACAGCCAACTCATTTGTCTCAGCACAGGTGGGGCAAGAAAGGACTTAAAAAGAGAAGGATACGTAGTTTGTATGATATCTGGGGGGAAAACATCTTCAGATCTGCATAACATTATCCCATTTGCAAGATGGATATAGAAGTCCCTAAAAACAAAATTATTGAGAAAATCACGTCTTAACACAGAGGCAAAGCCATCAACAAAAAAGGTTTCCTCTCTACAGAAGAATATTGTAATGACAACCTTACTGTAGTTAATTATGGATTTTAATAAGGCAACTCCAGTTGCTTACATCAAAGCCTCTTACATGACAAAGCAGCTAGGAAATTTGTGAAACATTTTAAAAATAATCCTCTTTCTGTAAACACTGCGTATGGTAAAGAGGAAATAAGTGACCTAGTCAAGTGAAAGTTTGCCTTCTGGCTCTGGTCTGTGCAATCAGCACAGGCTGGCTGAGTAATAGACTGTCTGCCTAGAAGAATTTGCCTTTTTTAAATGGTTCAGACACGCAGCTCAGAACCTACATAGGGGAGAAGTGGAATTTAATTCTCTGTAGCCCATTATTGTTCAGGATAATTGCTGTGATAGCATAATACCTGTGGGAGAAGTGTCTTTTTCTTGTTAGAAATGTAGTTACTCTACTGTACATTGCACATAAAGATGGAAAGTACTCTTAAAAGAGTGAATTGTGAAACCTTAACAGTAAAAGTAATTCCAATTTAAATAAAATAAAGCATAATTAAGCATAATCCCTTTTATAATTTTGATCAATACACTTTTTATAGCAAATGGGGTTTTTTAGCTTAAGAAGATCTTACTTTCTGTGCCGATAATGTTCAAGAATATTACAAATTCAGTCATCCAATAGGTAGAACATCTTCCCGAGTGCTTTTGGCAATAAGGAAAGATGAAAGCCAAAAATATCTCTGCTTTTGTTTAGCTGAAAGCAAGGAAAGTCTCTCTGAACATTTTGACAAATATGTTTCTTGCATTACTAATCTTTCTGTGTACAAACTGCTCTTTAAATATAACAAACTTCTTTCTTTTCTTTCAAATGCAACAATTAATTGAATATGAAGTAATTTAGTGGGATTACCTCCACTTTTTAAGTGTTAAGTTTGAATATCTACTTAACGTTGGTACTGCAGATCACTTTTCTAAGCATGTGAACTCCTGTGAAGGAAAAAAGAATTTCAAAGGCAAAGCCTAGTGATCGTTAATAATACAGTTCACAAATGAATGTTAATGAAGTAGCAGATGCAAAATCTTCAGTTAAACTTAAATTAGACAGAAAAGATGATCAGAGATCCTCATGTGAGGCATATATACGAAGATAATTATATTTTTTGTATGTAGGATCTTAAGCATACAAGTAATCTGAAAGGCAGGTTGGTGCTAACTTTGCTCCAAGTGGGATATGAACCACTGTTCTACCCAATTTTCCCAGCGTGAAGTATAAACAGAAAAGGCAGGATAACCTGAAATACATTGTATTTCAGCCCTTGTTGAGAAAATTGACATACTTTCATTAACTCCTTTCACACATATCCATAAATACACACAGAGCAATCCTCATCTGTCTCTAAGTACAGGAAAGGTTGGCTGTTTTCTGGAAGTGTACCCTGAGAGACAACAGAGTGGCTATGGCTTTGCTATATACATTGCTACTGCCAAAGAACTTGAGACAGTAAACCTTGTCTTTTCTCCATTTGTAGCTCCAAAACTCAGCCTGAAAACTCTTTCCATAGCAGCATCAAGATAGTCCTAGATTATGTACCTTGGCATGACAAAATTAATTAATGTCTGCCTGTTGAAAATTACAGAGATGGTTCAGCACACACATCTAAAACTGATATAGAATTTGAACTACTTGTAGGCTGGAAATAAAGAAGGAGAAGAGGTTGTATTGATTCTAAGTACTCAGCAGATGTGGCTGATGAAGCCCATATGGGCAGATAAGTAAAGAAAACCTAGAAAGATCAAGAGGTAAAAAACAAAGAGATACATCACTGACTGGAGGAGAAACAATCAGAAGGCGGAAGAAAACAGAGGATTATATCAGAGGCAAATAAATCTGTTCGAACTTCTGAGGGATGAATAGTTTGTCATGGTGTCAAGTGTGTGTGGAGAAGGGGGAAAGCTAGAGAAGCAGGTAAGCTTCAGCAAATATGTTTGTATCAGTCATAACTCTGGCATGCACTTTTATTTGAGGAGAACCGAAGGACCACCCACATCAGCCAAAGACAGATCTGTTTACGCCCTTGAAATTTTTTCTTTCTCAGAATAAATCTTCAACAGTAAGACAAATCGATCTCGCCAATTACTGCACATCATATAAATCTAACACAATTTCTCAGACAGTGGAAACGATGCTCATCTGGGATTGACATCCTACCAGGTTTTTACACCTTCAGGTAAAAGATTAGTCAAAGACAGAGCCAAGTACAAGTGTTCATCTGCTTGTATATTAGTACTTCCCATTCTCTATACAGAAGCAAAGGCTTAGAGACAAACGAAGACAAAATGCTCTCCTGGTTGCACCTTCTCATACATAACAGACTTCTAAGAGTTTTAGAGAATGAGGTCGTATTGTAGTAAAATATGGCCACCATACTTTAAGAAGTATAACAGTGACATCTGGTGCAAAAAAATTGCATGACAGGGCCCAGAAATTTTTTTGGTAGCCTATTTTCATTTGTTCAAATACTGAGGCAAATGTCATTACCGGCAAGTTTCTGCAAACTAAGCTTGCTCAATGATCTTTGATGTTATATTTTATCAGGTTGGCATTCATTTATTAAGTCTTGTTCAGACAAAACAAAATAAACATTTATGATGCAGGAGAGGAATAAACATTAAAGAAAGAAACGTAATTTTTATTTGATTCGGATGTACTTTTAAGGAAGGAGAGACCCACCATGCTGTCCTGGCAGTCATTTTTGTATTAGCAGTTGGGTCACAGGTTTCAGGTGTGTCTTAGACTTCTTACAAAAAGAAAACTAAAGAAGTTATACAGAAATCTATGTAGATAAAGGAGAAAATTAAAATATTGTGTCTGGGAATGAAAATGAGAAAAGGTTCTCTCTGGAGAATGGCTCAGCAAAGGGGAAGAGAAATAAGAAGTTTAAGAAAGAAATCAAGGAATAGATACAAACTATCTGAAGAAGATAAGAAAAATGAGAGAATGATAATGTAATATGACATCAGTGCAGGGAATAACCTGGTACTAAAATAAATGGTAAATGTAATAACATGAGAGAGGAAAAAGGGAAGGAGAGGAAGGAAGGGAGGAGAGGAAGGGAGGGAGGAGAGGAAGGGAGGGAGGAGAGGAAGGGAGGGAGGAGAGGAAGGGAGGGAGGAGAGGAAGGGAGGGAGGAGAGGAAGGGAGGAAGGGAGGAAGGGAGGAAGGGAGGAAGGGAGGAAGGGAGGAAGGGAGGAAGGGAGGAAGGGAGGAAGGGAGGAAGGGAGGAAGGGAGGAAGGGAGGAAGGGAGGAAGGGAGGAAGGGAGGAAGGGAGGAAGGGAGGAAGGAAGGAAGGAAGGAAGGAAGGAAGGAAGGAAGGAAGGAAGGAAGGAAGGAAGGAAGGAAGGAAGGAAGGAAGGAAGGAAGGAAGGAAGGAAGGAAGGAAGGAAGGAAGGAAGGAAGGAAGGAAGGAAGGAAGGAAGGAAGGAAGGAAGGAAGGACACAAAATTAAATAAGTTGTGCTAATTCCAATTGTTTAGTGCCAGGAAAAGCTGGAGGAAAGTTAGGTGTGCCTTTAGGTGTATCTCAGTTCCAGGCCTGGCAGAGATTTCAGAAGAATCTGCCACCAAGCACCACAAAAACTAAAACTGTGTTGCTGAATTCCGAGTCTGAATAGAAAATATTTGCACAGATACATTTAGCCATTCTGTTAGAATTAGAAAAGGAGAGAATACCAACACATTCTTATTAATAGCTGTGAAGGTGGCATGGAAGGGGGAAGAATGGAACTGACATGTTATTGAGACACTGTAATTGTTCTGGAGCAGAGGATTAAATGTTGTATTAACATTTGTTCAGCTCCTATTGTCTGTATGCATATATATATATATATAAAAAAAAGCTGAACCCTGAAGCTATTAAACATCTGGCCAATCACAACAGTACTAAAATATTACACGAAGTAAAATTTCCACTGAATTTTTGACCAAAAATAAATAAACCTTTTTTCTATCTTAGGAGCAGAGACAAGGCACTTTGGTTTTGCTTGAGACGAACTATGGGTGAAGTTGTAAAATAGATCTCCTGTTACCTAGAAATAAATACTATACCTGTCTTTTTCAGTTGTGATTTAACAGTGTCTTAGTCACTTCACACTGCAGCCACTTTGTCAGAGTAGATAATCCTACTGAAAGTGCCTTACACATGCTGGAGAGATTTGCGTTTGCTTGCATTCTTCGCAGTTTCCTTCAACAGCTAGTTCTGAGCTTTCTTTGGGATCCTTATGGCTCAAGAATGGAGGGGATGATAGATAGCCTATCTACTTAGAAAATAAAGCTAAAGCCACTGTATTTCTTTCAAGGAATTCCCAGATGGAAAATATGAATATCTGCTGTGTTGCATATGTACAACAAATACAAAGTCTTTGGGATGTTGCCTAAATGAATGCTCCGTGCAATGTATGCACTATAAACCAAACATTTTCCAGAAGTATGGTACTCACTCTCTACATGAATACTATGGAAATTTCCAGGCCTTCCAGACTCACAGTTGCTCTGTTAAAGTTACTGTACAGTAACTCTAAGAAGGTTGAGTGACAGCCAGAAGTTCTGGTGAAGGTACATGGTTTTGAAATCTCTTATATCATTCAGTTCTGTAGTAAAAAAAAAACCTGGTAAATGAGAGAGGGGAGTTTGGTTCACCTCTCACTTGCCACTGTCTTCTTGACCACCTTTCACTTAGAGCAAAGCAGCCGGTAGGACCCATATGCAAACTGTGGGGACTTTCTAAGGAGCAAAGGAGACAAGTTTGTCCTCCTGAGCTAGTCACAGGTTCATTCAGCAACTCACTTCCAGACATCAACCAATGCCAGGGAAATTAAGCTAAAGCAGAAAAGCCTAAAAGAAAAAGAAAATATTATTCACTGACATCAGGAGCTTTCTAGCTGAAAAAGATTAGAAATGCTTAATTTAGAGAGGAAATCAGTACGAGGAGATCGGAGAAGTGTACCCATAACACAAGCAAAGAGGAATCATCTACTTCAATCCACCATCTCAGAGAATAAAAGGGCTATTACAAATACAAGTGCATATTAACATGAGAAGCCTTAAAAAAATCCCAGGTAAATACAATCAAGCAGATACTTCGACTGAAAGGATCATATTGCACACTGACAAGTCTGCCATGAGTTATTCAAATCCTGTGTCGCAAGCCAAACCAAAACCAGATCTCACATTTTCAATAGAGCAAGAAGCAGTAAATCACAGGACAGTTGCAAGAAGCCTGCAACACGTGTTCACTCCCATGGATGGCAGGTCCTGCTCACACATGGTTGCCAGCTGGACAGGAACCTCTTGCCCTAGCCAGAACCTTCCCCCTCAGTATAAATTTTGTTTTAAATGCCAAGTGTTGTCTCCCTGAGTTCACCACCATGGCTGCTTTTCCCTGCTGGTGACTCATTAAAGCTGTGCTTAGCAGGAAGCAAAAAAACCCTGCCTGGGCCCCTCAGTTTTTACTTTGTCTGAAGCTTTCGCTTTTTTTACTTTTATAACTTATTGTTTAAAGCTTTTACTTTTGAGTCCTGCTGTGCCTGCAATTCTTACAATTTTTAAAATGTAGGTTCACGCATCAAGTATCTTTTTTGTTAGTGGTTAAAGCTACATACTTGACTACCTTAAAAACAGAAAAATCTGCTCTTCTTATCACCTTTTTTTCAAGTCTCTAGTATGCCTCTACAATGCAGCAACAATCTCGTCATTCCAGTTCTATGCTCTTATTTCATATAGTTTGATATTTCAGCAAAATATGCAACATTTATCCACACAGCATAAGTCTGTTCATTGCATCTTTCTTGTAACCTGCCTGTTACAAACTCCTTAAGGCCTGTCATCAACTCATGTTGGACTCAAGGGCAAGTAACTCTATTTAGACTCCTCCTTCATCATCCTGGTATGTTTCTATGGATGGTTTACCCTCTAATTTAAATGAACCATTCTCCTCATATCCTTGAAAAAGATCTGAAGAACTGCTTTTTCCTTTAACTACACTTATAGACATCTCAATTTTTTTTACTTCCTGTACATATCTCATCCTCACATAAGCTTTAAAGTTATCCTCCATTGTTGAATAGTCTTCATCTTCTTGGATACCCAGTGACCTCCCTCCTCCCATCCAGTCTTTCCTTATAAAATGTGCTTGTTTCTCTAAGTCTATCAAGATTAGTGGAAAATGCGCTCTGGGCTTTCTGTGCCTAGAATCCACACTGGGCCTCACCGAGGGTCTCTGCACTGGCAACAGAAAAATAACTGGCATGATTGAGGAGGGAATTTCAGCCTGTTTGATCAAGATTTCTTTACCACATTTCTGAGCCAGTCAAGACAGAAAGACTTTTGTAGGAAATGGTTCTTACTAGAAGACTGTAGCTCTTTGTACTGGATTTGCTGCAGCAGCAGCTCCACATCTGAAGAAGTTCTGTATGATCTACACTCTTAATCAAGAATCTGAGGAGTGGATAATAGCACCAGTCCTAGGTGAGAAACCATTGCGATTTTTATTCTCTAAGACATAAAAAGTTTTTCAAAGAAGTCCAATTTTGCTCATGATTCTCCAGCATAACACCGGGCATTCTGCACCGGGTGTTATACACATTGTTCAATGGCAGTGTGAAAGGTGGTTTGTATATGAAGTGGCTGTGCACTGTCTCCTCCTGACCCAGATCTGCTTTTACAGGGAAAAATATTTCTTGGACATGGAGGGGAAACTGTGTTTTGTGGTGCGTGTTCCATGTTTGATCTTGATCTAGAGTTACCAGCTGGGACTTAAAATACTGTACAAAGTCTCAGAGAACTTGTGTTGTCTTCTCTATCCTTACACAATTGTTACTTGTTTTCAGATGTTTGGTTCTTGCATCCGTAGTCTGTTTCTGAAACAGTTTCATTTTTTCATGGCTACTTTACAGACCATTAACTTAGAAAGAGGAATTGTCTCTAAATTCAACCACACTGTTATTTTAAAATGGTTGGCTATGTAGTCTCACCACTATGATCTCTAATAAAGTCTTTCAAAGTTTTGCAGTATAGGGAGTTCAGCTGAGCCCTTTAATCTACAGCACACGAGTATATAGAATATTCAGCGTACCATATTTACATTCTTTTCAATGCTGTCAGTATTTAAAAGTCATGAGCACAGTAGATTTTATACTATCCAGTGAAATAGCAAATACAGATACAGGAGTTTGTAGTAAACCTAGCTGGTACTTGCAAAACGATAAAACTGAACTTTGTATGAACAGCCTGGACCTAAAAGCAGTAGGTAGGTAGGTCTGCATCCACAGCATCACTGCACCATAACTAATAAATACAGATTATTCAGTTTTCTTGACACTGATTTTCTAATGCATCTGGTTCTAAGAAATAATTTCAGCACATTTGCATTGATATGACTTTAGATGTAGAGTCTTATAAAATTCAAGGTTATAGCACACAGATATTTAGTAATTTCTGGGGCTGCAGTGAAGGAACTAGCTTTACCTAAACAGCACTTAACAGCAGCAATCTGGAAGTCACTTTACATTGCTCAGAAGCAGGTTAAATTAGCTCTCCTTTCCATACCTAGCCAGTACGCATAAGTTTTCACTATGTCATTTTAGATTTCAAGTTTTATTGGGTTTTTAAACAGAAAGCCCCATGGAGATGCCTACTTTGGAAATACATTCCAGGTAACTTACATTCAAATGCTCTTGGAAGTTTGAAAAATGTGATCTCTCTTCCAGTACAAAAGCTGTAGAAATAAAGTAGATTCACCTGTTGCAAAAGAGTTCATACTTACCAAGTCCAGCAAAGAAACATCCTTATTAGCTGTTCACAGTTGCGGTGAGGCAAGGTGACTGTTCAAGACTTTGTGTTTTCACTCCCATCTTTATGGCATTTGACAGGCTTCTGGAAAACTTTTGCTCATTTAAGGCAAACACACTCTGTCACATTAAAAAAAAACTGTGGATTTTTCACTGACAGAACAACACTGAAACGACATGGGGAGATGGGGAAAGAAATGAAGAATAATGTAATGTTTCATGAACAATTTTGCATACCCAAGTATGGCTTTTCATACCCAAATACTCCTTTATATTTTATGTAAAGCACCTGCATGTACAAAGCACCTACCAATGTTGTGAAAAATGTCAATGTGGAATCATGAAAAATTTAAGAGAACTGTTTAAAGGGTGGTTTAAAACCTCAGTAGAAGTTTATCTGAAAAATGCATTGAAGGTATACCTGTGCCACATTAATATCAGATCACACACACTCCTTTCAGTCTGCATTCATTTGTGACTTTATACAGAAGGTAGGGCTAAAATCTGAACTTTCTGCTCCAGTAACTAAAGTTTCTGTGATCAGAAACCTAACAGTAGCTAGAAGTAATAAATATTACATGACACAGTTGAGCAATCTTGTTCAATGGAGGCATCAAAACTACATTAAGAATTTTATTATTTCAGATTTATGTTGATGTCATTTAGCTTCCAAAATGACTTGTTTTCTTAAACTATTTTTATAACTTCCTGGTTCAGATGTAGCATTTGAAATGATGTCAAAAATGGGTTTTCTTTTAAGGTGTCTTTGTTTTTTATTAAAAAAAGGTCAGATTTCTAAATGACTGCTACAAGCCTATGGACATCTATCTCAGGGCTATTTGAATGTGTTCTTGGTTGCAGCATTCAAGAGTTATGATGCCTATAACAGAAAGCCTGAAAATAGTGAAGATGTGAAAGAACAAAGAGGACCGAATATTCCATATAATGCCTCTGGTAACCAATAATTCTGCCGCGTGTGGTTATGTGTTCCATTGTCATCTAATCATAAGAAACTACAGTACATCTCATTTCACTTAATTAGAGCAGATAGATGAGGTTTTGTTGAGCATCACCTAGAACAAGTAATTGTATTGTTATCTCATTGATGTACAGTCTGCATCTCTTTTATTTTTTTGGCATATATGTATTTTACAAAAATGCCCCAAAGATGCAGCAGTGGCTTCTTAAGAGCTACTACAGGGACAGATCAGGCAATCCCACCTGTTCTATGTTTTATGGTCATTTTCAATCCCACAACACCTTTGGGCTGCCTTCCCGAAGCCCTGCAGAATAAACAAATGCTCCAACATCACAAAGCTGAGAATATGCTTGGGTGCCTTAGTAATTTGGTCTGCTCCATTTGTTTTTTACTCAAATCAGGAAGGACATTAACAACATGAAAAATATGAGCAAACTCTTACTTCCAAAACAAACAAATAATGAGCAACAAAATCAGAAATAATCAAAATTTGCATCGGCTTTCTAATATATTGTTTGGTTCAATATTGACAGATGTAACACTTGTAAAAGGTATCATTTTATTTTATTGAATACTCTATGTTTACTGGATATTTTTTTTGTAAAATATTCTAAAATAACCCTAAAATAGGTCATGGGAAAGAAAAAAAGATATATCTCAAAACTAGGAATTTGTTCTGAACTGGAGACATGGGATCAATATTTTGCTCTACTAAAGCCAAAGAAAACGAGAGCAATTGTCTTAAACATAGCCAGCAATTCATTCCCAAGTCCTACACGACACCACAAATCACTGGGGTTGCAAGGAGTTGTAACAGGGTCTCAAATGCACCCATTGCAGGTTGCTAAAACCATGAACTGCCCTAACTCCTCCTTGAAAAGTAAATTTCTTTCAGTGTTTCCTATTTCTCATCACAACCACCTACGCCTTCTCATCTGGCCAGAAAGAACAGATATAGAGTGTAATTACTGCCCTTGCCTGTTCAGACCTGCCAAAAGACTGCTGGTTACCTTTAATCACTAACAGAAGTGTGATTCTTCAAGGCAAGAGTGACACACACACAGTTTCTCACTTCCCTTCTACAGCTAAATTGTTTCCTGTCAAAGAAAAATGCACTAAGGCAGATGCACCGAAAAGAAAGTAATCCTTTAAAAAGCCCTTCCAACTAGAAAAATGATAAAATGGAAAAACTAGGTCATGAAGAGATCCGTTAAATCTTTTCAGAGAGTAACTGAGCAGTAAATAAATGTTGGGCTGCATAGAGGAACAAAACAGACACACACATGGTGTGAGCACTTTCTGTTCTTTACACTGAACAAGAAGGGGCCTGTAATCATGGTAATTACAGACTTTAACAAAAAGCATATGCAAGTGGAGGAGGAAAAGTGGCAATTCCATGTTATTGAACCAAATATTAAGTTTAATGGTTTCTAACTTCCCGTTACACTTTCGTGCTACAATCTTAATAGCATTCTTCTTATTCATGTACTTGAACATGTGTATTTTATATACACACAGAGTGTATCTATAAACATTTAGAATTATCTGGAAACTTTAGGAAACTGTTAATTTTTTTAAATTACCTTTCTATCTTAAAAATCTGGTTCAGATCAGGTCTTGGAAATTTAGTCAACCATATAGTCAACCACTAATAAATTTAATAAATTATGGGCTGAGACCAACGGAATGAGGTTCAACAAGGCCAAGTGCAGAGTCATCCATTTAGGTCACAACAACCCCATGCAGCGTTACAGGCTTGGGGAAGACTGTCTGGAGAGTTACCTGGAGGAGAAGGACTGGGGGTGTTGACAGCCGGCTGAACATGAGCCAGCAGTGTGCCCAGGTGGTCAAGAGAGCCAATGGCATCTTGGCCTGCATCAGAAACAGCGTGGCCAGCAGGACCAGGGAGGTGATTGTGCCCCTGTACTCAGCATTTGTGAGACCACACCTCGAGTACTGTGTGCAGTTTTGGTCCCCTCACTACAAGAAAGACATTGAGGTGCTGAAGCATGGGCAAAGAAGGGCAAAGAGGCTGGTGAGGGGGCTGGAGAACAAGCCCTACGAGGAGAGACTGAGGGAATTGAGGTTGTTTAGCTTAGAGAAGAGAAGGCTGAGGGGAGACCTCATCACTGTTTACAACTACCTGAAAGGAGGTTGTGACGGGGTGGGTGTTGCTCTCTTCTCACAAGTGACGAGCGACAGGATGAGAGGGAACGGCCACAAGTTGTGCCAGGGCAGGTTTAGACTGGACATTAGGAAGAATTTCTTCACTGAGAGAGTGGTCAGGGATTGGCACAGATTGCCCAGGGAAGTGGTGGAGTCTCCATCCCTGGAGGTGTTTAAAAGATGGGTTGTTGAGTTTCTTAGGGATATGGTTTAGTAGCAAGACAGGCATGGTTGGACTCAATGATCTCAGAGGTCTCTTCCAACCTTACGATTCTACAATTCTAATGAGCTATCAATGCGGGAGCTTCTTTACTATTTGCCCAACTACAGAATTTTCAAATGAACATATATTACCACTCCTGTGTTTTCAGCTGAAATTGGAAAATATATGAAGGAATCTTGCATGCCTCAAACTCAAATAAAAGCTTTGCCTTAAGTGTCAACTAAAAGGGGCTTCACAGAGCTGTGACCGACAGATAGTATTTACACAAGTTGAGAGTGCTAACAAGGTCAGGAAAACGTCACAGTCCTGTCAAACATAAGCAGTTGAGACAAATTTATTAAGCACAGGATGGTGCATAGCAAATGATACAGGAGGAATGCCAACACGCAGATCAGGGGACAGGTCAGCGCAATACTCAGTGAGGACTGCAGTACAGGTGAAGTCTTCTGCACAGTTTTGGGTCACAGTACACCCTTCTGATTGCGGAAGTAAGGAATGAGGTAACTTTGTACCAAAAGAAAACTGCTTTCTGCCAAGCATATAAACACAAGCACCTTGACAGAACAACCACCCAAGGACTATTCTTATGACGATAAATCTTGTCAAGCCTTAGTTAAACTTGTGGTCATTCCTTATAAGAGAAAAGCAAGGCTGAAACCTTCTGGCTAAAGACATGCTAGCTCTTAGGGCCTGTCAAACTACATAGCACTGACAAAAAGGTACTACCAACAATGGACAACAACAGCTATTAAAATGCTTGCAAGTAAAATAGGTATAAAACAAAAGAAACACAAGACAGATTTTAATGCAACTATTTATAAAAGAAAATATTAAAAAAATAAGAGCAAATCTTATAAAATTCCAAGTTTTTTGTAGATATTTTTTAATACATGATGTGTGCAACAAGACTTTGCTACTGCTTTGAGGGAAATGGAGGCACTCAGATGGGGGAAGTCACTAACTAATTATCTTAAAGCAGAATTTCTTGAAGTGTTAAAGTAGCTTTTGCGCCCAGTAGATCCTTCTGCTATCTGGTTAGTTGTTCAAAATCGAAAAAAGAGATGGTAAGTGAAAAAAGAGCCAGGGTCATATTCTTCATAGAATTTATAGAATAAAAGTGATATGATAACCGGTAAGGTCTCCTATTTCTGGAATGTTGTGTGTGTACTAATCAGAAGTAACCATTCCAGCTCATTAATTGCAGATAGCACTGCATTTTACATACATTTAAAATCTCCTCAAGTATCAGGCATGTTTAAGGTAGATTTAAATGACTAATAAAACCAACATTTAATTTGTGAGTACTTTCATCTCACTTTTAAACTTTCCAATGTAGTCTCAAGTAAAATACCAAAGAAATCCCATAAATAAATGACATTCTTTACATTCTAATAACCAAGAGGCACAAAGGCAAAGCAGTACTGAAGTAATGACTGAAATGGTTTATGTATATCAATTCTTTTCAGAAGAGGTACTCACTGTTTTGTTTCCATCCATTAACGTCAGATTTTAAAAGTCAAAAAAACCTGAGAAAAATGTACAATAAGCCTTTTTTTTTAATTGGAGATACTGTTTTTATCTTTTTTTGTCAACATCTCTCCTGTCCTTTCCATGCATGCAGCGTCTGATTGCAATGTTTAGTATTTCTTAATGCAACCATCAATGTTATCTTGTCTATACAACACCAGGTGTAAAATTCATTGTGTCACTGGCTTGGCTACTGGCTCTCATTTCCTGAAATGCCCTCAGTAAACTGCCTTACGCACGGAAAACAATTAGGCATGAAAAGCTGGGCATCCAGGCCATTTGGAGCTCAAGCAATACTGCCTCAAATGCAGAAGTGGGAAGTCATTGCATTCATTTTAATGCCAGCTACTTCAGAGATGACAGCAATATGCATGTTATCTGGAAGCTGTTGGCATACGCAATGAAGAGAAACAGGAAGCTACAGCTCTGTGTTTTGTAAGCCATAGTCAATGCTAGGGAATTAATGTATTCCTAAGTTATTTAAGAAGTGCACGTACCTTAAGGCTGAAATGATTTTTTATACATTTGTAAAAGCATTGACTTATAATCCTATATGTAAAAAGTGGTTAATAGATCAAGGGACAGAAATTTCCATCCTTTTGTTAAAAATATGTAGGTTATTTCTTCTTCACTAACTGAAAAGGTTATTTGTAAAAAGAAAATTCTGTACCTCAGGCCAGGGTTTATAAACTTGCAATTCAATCTGCTACCCTTTTTGCAAGACACAGGAGATAAATATTACTTATCTGGAGACTGCCTAAAAATGTGTTCTCAGTTATGATTATTCATCATCTTAAGTTAAATCTTCAGCACGCATTCTTCTACTGAGAACAAGAGGGACACCAGTATTACTCTTCTAGAGGGGCCTAAATCCCATCTATGGTTTCCATATTAATAAAGTGTGCTTATCTATTCTAGAATTTACAGAAGAGTATTTCTCTAACTTCATGTATGACCTCTAGGAGTGACCCACAAATCTGTATTGTGTCGACAGAGCTAATAGAAAGTTGCTGGATTGTCCAGTTTACACGCAAAACCCAGACCTCTGCAAAAGTTTATGCAAGACTGGTGACCTCTTTAACCAACTCCATTTTATAAAACAATAAATGTCAACTATCAAAGTAATGTCTAAAACTAAGTGTTCCAGAGATGTAAATATTATTTTTTGGAATCTGACTGTAAGTCAATATTGGGTCTTTCTTCATGTATTTGGCTTATATAACCTATGATGTTGAGATGCTGGAGTGTATTTCACTAATTATGAGTCCCTTGCTGAATTCCAGAAATTTTGCACCCCAGTACAACTATTCTTTAAACAGAACAGAGGCATGAAAAAAATCGTTCCAAATTATAGATCAGAACAGACTGATGAGGAGAGTCCACACTGGTTAAAAAAGCTGTATATGCCAGATGGTGTACTCTTCTGTAGAGTTTCCGCAATGATCTAGGCCATTGCTTCACTACACTATATGCAGAGACCTGTAAGAAAAATCACAATTCCGTACTCAGTTACTTGGAAAGGTTTTGAGGATCCTTCCCTTCTTTTTGGAGAGAAGAGATAATTGAACAAAACTAATGGAAAGTGAAAAATAAAAACTGTTTGCGAAATAGAAAGTCTTGATTACTTGTTTGTAGAATACTTACATTTTTGTTGACATTTCTTTATCATCTTCATGAAAATAGCATGGATTAAAATCTAACAAATAATCTCTCAGAAATAATTGTGCTAAGAAAAAAGAAAAATTAATTTTGATAGACATTTTTTAAAAGTGTGCAGCTGCATAAATAGTGCTGTATTTCTGCATTAATAGCCTCTTTCTTGAAGTTATACATATAGGCTCAGGTGAAATTGTAAGAGGCAGATAAGAGCAGAAGGCTCATGCTATTTGCTAGATGAGCTAATCCATACATGGAAAGTCCAAATTAGCAATAACAACAGCTCACAGCCACTACAGCTCCCATTTCAAAAGTGTATCTTTTTTGTTCATTAACTTTACAGTATCATTAATGCTGGACCAGAAAATATGTCTGGAGTCACAGCAAGAGTGCCAGTCACGAGGTTCAGTTACTGCTCAGGTATCTAACTGCAATATTGAAGGCCTAACAGAAAAATAGTCTGGTTTTGAGAAGAAAATTAAATGCAAAGATTAAGGCAACACACCAAGAAGGCCCACTGTCATCCTCAAGCTTTCTCCCATTTAGTTTTTTTTCTGCCTTATAGGCATGAGAAATGCAAATCCTTACTAGTTATGATGGGAGTCCAGGTCATGGGTACTGATGGGTACATCTAGCTATGAAAAAGCGCCAAGGTTTGTAGCCTTCTGAGCACGAATAAAGAGCATATTATATTGCAGCTTCATCATGGCTTTGTTCTTTTGGTGGCTATAGACCTATGGGGATTGTAGCCATGCTGTGTTCATGATCATATTCTGTAAAGATGATCTATCCGAAAGTCTTTAGCACAGTGGTTCTCAATTTCTTTGCCATATGCAAGTAACCTGAACATTTTCCTCAGATATGCTTCCTAAAAACAATTTCCATGGAGACTGGATCCTAGCAGATTCATACATGGAGTCTGCGGATCAGCACATATGAGCTCCATTTACTTAAGCTGCTTTTACAAGTTCCTTAGGTATATCCCACATACAACAAATTGTAAATTACACTTTTAAGAACATGGTTTTCAAGGCATGTACGGAATTTACCTACAAAAGATACCTCTTGTGCCTTGCTGAAAAAGCTACAAAATATGAGCCTCTTCTGAGGGAGGTGATCAGAGGGCTGGAGCACCTCTGCCGTGAGGGCAGGCTGAGCGAGTTGCCCAGGGAAGCTGTGACTGCCCCCTCCATTGAAGTGTTCAAGGCCAGGTTGGATGGGGCCTTGAGCAGCCTGGTCTGGTGGGAGGTGTCCCTGCCCAAGGCAAGGGAGTTGGAACTGGGTGATCTTTAAGGTCCCTTCCAACCCAAACCATTCTATGATTCTGTCTTCTTTCTGGCTTGAATTAGTGTGGGGGACGCAATAAACAATGTCTGATTGCCAGGGCAGTGGATGTACAGTGCAGTCCCAGGAAGAGGGCCTTTTGTGGAAGGGCTGATAAAGAGCACTGCTGTCACACAACTGAAGGAAACACAGCTACTTTCGGAAATGTTGCCTCTTAAAGGATGGCTTCACAAAGCAGGAGAGAAGATGAGAATTAAAAAGCAAAATCGGAAATTTGGGAATTTCAGTGTGACCTACCTTATTTGCAGGTCCCTAAATTAATCTGAGGAAGGACTCAAGAAGTTGTGGACACAAGTATTATACTGGAATTAAGACTTATTAGAGAACACTGTCCAGATGCTATCCATGTGGCTGGTTATTTCTTGGATCACCTTGTCAAGAAGCATGAAGAATGTGAAAATGATAACAACACTTGTTTTCACTTTCAGGGGTGCCATGACAAAGGAGCAGTTCTTTTTATCAGAGTGCACTGTATGGCAGAAGATCTACATACTCTCTCACTACAGAATTGCTTGGCTGCTTTGTATGGGCAAAGAGTGACTTAGCTTTTAGACTCTCAGAGCAATCTGCAGCTGAAATAAGAGTAACAGCTATTGGTGTATTAACATTTACGGCATTTGCAGTCATCAGACCCATGCAGAGGAAAATAATTAGATCTTAAACATCCTGTTTACCAATCTGATCAGTAAAAACATCTCTCTTCCTCATTTTGACCTTGCCTAGTAGTAGTGTAGGATGCTTTGAGGCATTAAATGAGGGGAGATACTAGAAAGAGTTTGAAAGCACTTCACTAGGATGGCAAGAGCAATTTGCCTAAGGAGACAGTAACACTGCAGGAAAGTTTATCTGTACTGAAGTTCTTCTCCCTCTATCTCTCTTCACACCTCCAAACAGAATACCTAGCTAGAACACTAGTTATGCGTGTTTGTTCATCTCGTACTCCAGGAGAAAATCATCAACTCTCTTCCTGCCCTGCCCCTGTATGAACATGTTCCAAGGTTGCTGCATTCTGTATAGGTGTAAACAGATGTTTAACTCAGTAACTGGTGTCCTTGAGTCTTGTAATTAATTTGCCTCTTCCTGTAGGGATGTGATTTATGATAGCCTCTCTCATTCCTTTCATATTCATCCAAATACATCAGAGCAGAAGCAGCCCCACAGACCACTGGCCATCAGAATTGAGGACCTCCTTCCTGTAGCCATTAGAGTCCAAAGTTGAAATTACATTAGAATGAAAGTTAAGCCATTTGAGTTTTTATCATCTTCCTCATCGGGGGAAAGGGAAGTAATTTCTCTCAAACAGAAATGTGGGGAGAAAAATTCCTCTTTCAGCAATGGGAATCGACCCCACACTCTAACCATGGAAAGAGTGTATTTTCACACTGGACTAGCCATACCCAGAAAGCAGCAGACAACTCACTCTACTCACTACTATACATGACAGTGATTTGCAATTCATTAGTACAAATTCATTATGCCAGTACATCAAAGTAAATACAGATAAGACACAATTATAAATTCCTCCAGACGTTAAACTTCCTTACATTGGAGCATAATGACCAGGTCATTAGTCTGGACCACAAAAGCAGTGTTGTTGGTTTTTACTTTCTTTTAGCAAAGGCTTTTGACTAAATTTGCTAACTCCCTAAGTGGATTAAGCTGCACAGCTACTAACCCAGATGGAAGATGGATAAAATCTCCCTCAAACTGGAATGAAACTATTGTTCAAAACACCTCTTTGGGTCCTTGCTGTATGTCAATTTGTGGGACAACTATGAAATATGAGGGCAAAATGAGAACCACGAGTTTCTGCAAAGCCCATTGCCAAGGTTAGGTATATTGAAGTGATGTTACTGTGATATTAAATCAAAGTGTAGTTGCTGCTCCCAAGAAAGGAATAAAAAGGCCTGTTCTGGCCAAGTGGTACATTCTGTCTCACTGGAATGGAGTGTGGGGTGCTGTTACACAATGGCTCCGTTACCATTATGAACATGGAACTGTGAAGATGACTGCACAGCTACCAAGGAAGATGGATTGCAACTGCTGTGTCAGCACCATGACACAAGTGTCCTTTAGCTGAAATTCCTTCATTATAATGTCATAATATGAAAACACACCTCCATCCCAAGGCTATGCACCTTCAATTGATGACATTGCCCAGTTGAGTATGCACTGTAAATTTTTATTTACTGTACCTTTAAACATGAAGCGAGAGATTTTTACACCAATCAGTAATAAAAGAATATGTGATTAAAGTCACTCATTCTCCATATAAACTCCAGAAACCTTATAAAAATTAAACACAAAGGGGAAAGTTTGGGGACGACTTCTTTGAAACTTTCTGGGATCAGCTGACAGGTTGGACTCTATCTTCCAAAGAGACACCTATTGGGTAAGAAATGTGTTATGTGTGCTTATCTACTAACATCATACTAGCTGCTAGTGTTTAAATGTGCTTGGGGTTTGGCTTTATATCACTCTGAACCTGTTTTCATAGCTAGTATCTTATCACCAGCTACAATTGAACTCTTATCCTGTCATGAATTTATGTAATAAAATTTGTCTGTGTGCATCCAAATTTCTAGAAACATTAAAAATTCTATAATGAGATAGAAAGGATTTGTTCCAGTGCCAATGTTGGCACAAACCCAACTGACTGGACAAATTGTGAACAATCTGAGGAGATTCCCATGTTTCCCTTTACTCTGATATAAAACATGACACCGTTCAAACTGCTTCCGAAACTGGGACTTGGGTTTTCCTCCTTACTTTCAGATGCACTACTGTAAGTGAGAAAGGGTGTGGGTTTGTACCTTCTATCCCTTTCCCTGACACATTGCTGAGGCTCAAGGATGGCTATAGTATCGGAGTATAAGATTTGTGTAAGTGACAGATACAAAAAGGCAGCAGGAAACTGAAGCAATGCTCAGTAGTCAAACCACATGAAGCCTCTCTTCATGATTGGCTTTTTAAGGCCTCACCTCAGTGCAGCAGAAAGAGAAGGGGACTCAAGGCTGCATCAGCTCGATTGATTTCTTGTACGCAGCATAACACCGACACCACTCCGCTTACCTCAGAAAAATAATTATAGCAGGATAACCAGCAAACAAACACAATATTTGAACAAGAAAGAAGTCTAAGCCATTGCAACTGTGTAACGTCAGCATCTCACTTCCCCATAATGATGGATGACTTGAAACAACCCTATCCCTCTCAGTCTTATTCTCCCACATCCCCAGTGCTTCAAGACCACTTCAGCACATTTTCCACATATTACCACTAGCACTGACTTAAACATTTATTTAAGGAATTGTAAGGGAATGGGATAAAGAAGGAGAACAGTTCCTTTAAATAAAAGAAGATTATTGTCTCAGTTAAGAATACATTTTACTTTGAGTCTACTAATGTATTTATAATTGCTTCCTGCAAACGACTTGCCATCTTTTTCCTTTAGGATTTAAAGGTTACGCTAAGTTTTAGAGATGTCTTATATTGGCTTTGATCTGGGTGTTAAAAATAAGTAGATAAATGGTGCTGAAGTCCTTTAGTTCTGGAAGGATGTTGGGTGATAAACTGCAAGGATCAAATTCTGACCTGCACAACCCTGATGCACAACTTCATTACTTCAGCTGTACAGAGAACTAAAAAGACTTGATCTCCTAGCGGTCCCAAAAGACAAAATGATTGACAGGTTGATAAATAAGGAACTAGAGTTCTAAGAAATATGGACTCCCTTTGAATTTAGAGGAAATGAGAAAAACAGAAGGGCATTTTGAATCCAAGTGAAGTGCAAGCTTAAGAATAAAATTAATAATAGTAATAAATATTTATTTAAATTGAAGATTTAAGACAGGAGACAAGTAAACTACTAAATCATAATGTAATCCAAATTCAGATTAGAAAAGACTACTCTTCAGATAAAAATATTTCTTCCTTGAAAACTGAGTTTAAGTTAATTTACAGAAAAGAGATTGACTACCAGTAAGAAATATTTCATTTTTGCCTGTGATGAATGGATAAACTGTATGTTGGAGAAAACAAAAAGTGAACTGATAGGCTTAAACATAGAAAATCAAAAGAAATATTCCTGAAATTTTGCTTGCTAGGAAATAAAATAGAAAACTCACCCACCCCACCCCCCCGGATAATTTTCTATTCATTTAGATTTCTCTGCATACATACAAACATAATTACTTTTCCTTCTGATACCAGCTTTAAAGACTATGTGGTTTGGTAAGAAAGTGTATAAAGCAGTTTATTGTTATCTATTTCTCAAAGTAAATTCCAAAGGAAAGCTACTGTTGATTTCTTTTATGGTAGATACGACAAAC
The DNA here is from genome assembly GCA_033556795.1 of Tapera naevia. Classification (NCBI taxonomy): domain Eukaryota; kingdom Metazoa; phylum Chordata; class Aves; order Cuculiformes; family Neomorphidae; genus Tapera; species Tapera naevia. The sequence continues at coordinate 4,328,505 of JAUMJJ010000172.1, read as the reverse complement.
ATGGGAATCCAATAGAAGGCACTGTTGCATTTCTTACTGCCATAGATTTCCCAATGACTACATTGTCCCATTTGCATGCATTTCTATCTATTTTTAGAGAAGATTCGTATTCTGAAGGAATGGCAAAAAAAATCCAAAATTCCACATGACCTTTGGGTTAATTCCTTCACACAAAAAACTAAAAGCTAATAATATTTCAGCACAAAATGTTGTATCTTTGTTATTTATATATTTGTAGCACAGTGTTTAAAATAACACTGACTTTACTTGTGGGAACAATTCTTTTCCAATTTTAATTAATGGCTTAATATTACATTTTTTTTTTTGTTAAGTTTTTATCAGATTGCCGGCATTTTGGATAGGGTTGTAGGATGAAAAACAGATTCTGGAAGAACAGAGATTGACTGTGGATATGGCCATTATGCCCTGCTGCTTTATATAGAAATCCCGCTTTATTAATAGAAATCATCAGACCTATAAATCAAACTAGAGTTTACACATGTTGATCATGTACTCCCAAATGAATGACATATGGTCCTAGCACAAACCATGAGAAGAGTGCAGTAGGTTTTAGGCTTCATAAAACAAAGTATAAAGAACTAAACTTATTCTATACAGAAGAAAAATGTGATTGAGTATAAGCTTTGTTTTAATTCTGGCAGGCTTTGCTATTCATCCACCCATTTGAGCCAAAAGCAGTTAGAGAAAGGTGGTATACAATGATTGTCTTGTTAGAAAAACAGGAAAAAGGAGAGCATGTCTGTCTTTTAAGAAATCTCAATGAAATGCTTTGCCCTCTATAAATGTCATTGCCACTTCTGTAGAGTATCTACCCACAAACCATCATTTCCATCTCCATTTCCCTGGAAAAGTCCTGATTAATCTTCATAACATGATTTCATCAATCCACAATCCATCAATAGCATTGGAGCTATTCCTTCCACACTGTGGCAACAAGTCAGTCTCTCATACAGAGCCACAGAGGTACACAATATTTGAAGATTTTGTACTCTGCCATCTTTTTGGCTATAATTTGACTGTTCTGATTCTTTGGTAGCATGTAGATCTAAACAAAGCTATAAAACACCTTCATGCTTTCTCAGCCTCAGTTATCTTACCATTCACATATTCTTTACAACTCAGAAGTGCCACATAGGTCCTTTATCTAGTTTCCTACTAGAATTGCTAGATTTCTCTCACTCCCATAAATAATTTTCTGTTTCTAGGTTTAGTCTGATTCTTTCTTTTCTTACAGGAATCCTGTGAAAGTTCATTTTTTTTAATGCTGTTCTTTATTTCTTTTTTCTTATTCCTAGTTGTTCTCCGGCGATCTAAGACTCTGTACATCAAAGTACATTGTTTGATTCATTGGTTTTCTCAGAAGAATGCTTGTCTCAACCAAGAGCCCCTTTGGACAAAGCGTGCTCTATTTAAATGGGTAGTGTTCGATATACACACATTTTTCTATCACTAGTCTGGAGGTAAGGACTCCTCCTGACCAAAAAACATGAAGGCAGAATTCATTAGAGAAAATGGGCAGTCTTCATATTCAAAATACAGTCTACGTGGCAGAAACATTAAAGAGTTTGCAGTGTTAAACTGAAGTAAACCACTAAGAAAGTACAAAGTTGACCTGGAAAAAAAAAATAAAAAAAAATTCTGAACTAGGGACAAGTGAGTATTAAGTGTGTGTCTAATTATATTAATATAGCTTTAGCCAGGTTAAATTACCCATTAAATTCCACATGGGACAGATTGGTATGTTTACAACATGTTGTATTTGTTGAACGAGTTTAAAAGAATATTATTTCTTTTTGTATATCTATTTCCTTTAGGTGGGTTTAAAATAGCAGTTAATACCACTACACCCATTTTGGCATTTAAAATAATATGTTTCCCTGTAAGAAATTTTCTCCTCCTTGCTAATAACATCCATTAGAAAAAGTCAAGCTAAGCAGGCAGGGATTTTGTTATGACCCAAAGTTAAACAAGTTTGAGCTCTTGAACTGAAAGGTCCAGTAAAAACTGTTTTCCCTCATCTTCATGTAAAACGATCATCTGGGTTAATCTTGACACTCAAACCAGCACATGATGACAATGAGGAAGAAAGCACATGAGACAGATCATACAATGGCATTCTAGCATCATCAAATTTTCCATCGGAGCCTTTGTTCTAAAAACAAGATCATGAGATTGCTCATTTGCAACCTGTACTGCAGTGTTTGCAAAATCAGGGCCATGCTATAAAATGATATATTAGTTGATAAGGCATCCTTGCAATGAAACAGATTTCAGACATGAAGGAACAGGATGGAAATTTCTACATGTTAGTGAAACAAGAGAAGTCATCTAACCAGCATAAAACTCACTCATATTCAGTCAATTCAACATACCCTCATCAAAGCAATCACAATTTATTTCGGAGTCCATAAGGGAATAATCAAAAGAAACAATGCCAAAACCCATGGCATGCTACCCAGTAACATTTAGCAGAAATAAGTATAAATAAAAATTCTCTGTTCCTCATGCCTACTTAAAAGCAGTTAATTACAACTGGCTAGATAAGATCATGTCACTCAAAACAAATTTGCAGTCAGAAAGATGAAACCAAGTTAAAAAAAGCATAATGATAATTGATTTTCTGGATGGAGACTCAATTCAGTGAAGAAATATGGCAAAATACAAAGCAAACAAGATGTGAGTTTAGACTGGGTAACTGTAACTCTCTTTCAGAACTCTACTATTCATGCCAGGGTTCTGTTTCATTATGCAGTCCTGATGTTATTTTACCACAAATTTTGCTATGAACACATGTCTGATTTCCACTGTATTTCTTACATATTTGAATAAATCAAGTAGGAATCTGAATAACAAATTCTGAATTATTCCTCAGGTGGCTTGTATCAGAAAAAGCATTTAATGAAGTGCCATAACAGGCAACTATAGCCCTTCTTTTTGGAGAGACATGAAGCATTGAGGATGTTGGCAACAGCGTACGTTTTTCATTTCAACATTATTTGCAGGGACTATTTTTTTCATTTGAAACACTACATCTCACTTAGGATGCAAACAGCTGTTCTTCATTAAACAGCTTCACCCAGAAGAAGGGATTTTGAAAGACACATTTGGCATATTTTCTGCAATATTATAGCCGTGAATACCACACCAAAATATAAAGAAAAGACATAAGGGTTTCCTCTTGTCTGCAGAAGCTATAACACCACCACATTTAAGCACAACTTTTCAATTTTTCTGTTCTCCCTCAGCAGTTCTACTCTGCAGTTTGAAATCCTATTTAGACATTTTTCAGACTCAGGAATTCCATATGAACTCAGATCGTGACAATTCCAATTAGCAGTAGAAGGTTAGACACTCAAAATCTTGTAAAGGTCATTTTGTTTTCAGATTTTAGATAAAGGCCAGGAATAGGTGGCTTCCCATAGCCGATAGAATATACACTGTGCTCAAGAAAAAGAGGACAGGTAATTTCATATATATAATCTTACTTCTGACAAATCTCTCTTATCAGTTGTACTGAGAACTACTGAAAGTCAACGTGAATAAATTTAATCCAACTTATATTTCTAAATATTTTATTTATTTTTTCAGTGATATCCACCACATACACCAACTAGTTCAAGTTCCTTGGGTAGAAAACAGCAAAGGAAGAACTAATCACATTGCCTGCCTAACAGCCTATTCAAGAAGGGAGACTCTAAGGCCAAGAACCTTCCAGTAAAAGGCAGGGAGAAGGCGCCTTGATGGCTTAATGCATAATGCACATCCAAGGCCCTCTGCAGGCCAGTCTGGCCCTAGGAGGTTCACGCTCCTGGAGGGCTTTACAACTGCCTGTCACAGTACAGCTGGCTCATTTTCTTTTTGTCTCCATCACTACAACCTGTAGTCACCATGGGCACAGTGTGGACCACAGGGTCCACCAGGCACAGTACAAACCTGTGTTCTTACTCAGCTGCCCTTGGTCTGAACAAGTAAAGCCTGTGATTCTTACAGACAAACAACCCCAATAAACACCCTATGGTATTTCAAAGGAGTATTTCACTTTTGTTTCCTTGTTAGCTTAAGGAAATAGACACTTATAAAAATAATTGATACATACTATGTATTTGATTTTTGTGAATTCTAAACAGCTGTAACAGGGGTGAATTCCAAAGTAAAATCAGCCTATGGACAAGTTATTGACTGACTATTCAATGTCTGTAAAACCTACAAACAAGAAGAAGGAAATCTTTGCATCTTCCTTCTCTGATTATTTGCATATATATATATATATATATATCTTTCTGTTCTTTCCATGCCATTCAATTCGCTAATAACATCTTTACTTCTGTCAATAATGATGTGATTCCAAGTCTTTCTTGGTATTGGTTTGACAGAACTAGGAGTGAGAGGTTATTGAGTTTGCCTTTCCAAAATTATTATAGCACAAATAATACTTTTTTCATTTTTTATTCATATTGCTCTTCTCATTAGAATAAATATTTTGACTAGGTTTCCTGAAATGTTCCTCTAGGTATTGTTGCATACCAAAAACCATTTAAACTGAAAATTGCCTTAGAGACCTGACATTTAACTTTAATCCCCGCCTACTATAACCCAGCATTCCTTCAATTCTATTGGCAATTCTCATATACATTCTTCATTTTAATTAAACGTAACCCTAAAACCAAGTATAAAAAATTTCCCTCGTTTCCCAACAGTTTTAGATCACAATAAAGGCATGCAGCTTGAAACCATTTTGTTTAATGGCTGATATCATGTATGCCTTGAAGTCTTTACCATCTGTTTTACTAGGTCGGTATTCAAACTGTCGTCAAATGTGAAATATCACTTTTTCAGAGAAGTTTGCAGTATCTAAGTGCAAGATTCTATAGGCAGCAAAATTAGCAAAATGTAAAAATACAAATAAAATTGTTAAAAGAGAAAGGCATTAATAATTTTTAAACATCTTTTAAGATCAAATTGTTACGGAAAATTTTGTGTTCAACTGGAGGATAGCATATTCTTAATAGACCTTTTCATTTGTGACTAGATAAAATTATTTGATACCTGATGGCATTTAATTTACATCATTCAACACAAAGATTGCATAGAGTTGAAATACACTTTTCACAAGCAAATTCAGAGTATAAAACTATTGTGAGACATTCTCAGCCAAACTTTCCTTGTGCCTATGTATAAACATAATACAAACACATCCTTTGCAACGCAGATTTTCTGTAAACAACCTTGAGAGTTGTCCCTCTCTGCATGCCTCCCTCCCTCATGTTTAATAGGCATTAGAGTAGGTTACCACACACTAAACTCATTCAGCACTCACTAAATTTCCCAACTGTTAAGATCCTCCTTTATAGCATTTAAAAAAAGAAATGCTTTTAACAATATAACTAAACAGTCCATTCTTTAAACAGTTGTAAACTAAGATTAACACTAAAATAGTTTAATGCTCTACCAGTCAAACTGACCAAGTAAACTGAGAAGTTATTCGTCTTTTCTAAAACATACATTTGAAAAAATATTGGGTTGATGCAGCAATCTCAAGGAAGATCCAAATTGAAAGGTCAAAAATTTACTTATTATTGAGATTATCTAGAAACAATCCAAAGCTGTTCATAGAATCATAGAATGGTTTGGGTTGGAAGGGACTTTAAAGATAACCTAGTTCCAACCCCTCTGCCTTGGGCAGGGACACCTCCCACCAGACCAGGCTGCTCAAGGCCCCATACAGCCTGGCCTTGGAGGGGGCAACCACAACTTCCCTGGGCAACCTGTGCTAGTGCCTCACCACCCTCACCATGAAGAATTTCTTCCTAATGTCTAATCTAACTCTTCCTCCTTCCAATTTAAAGCCACCCCTCCTCGTCGCGTCACTCCATGCCCTTGTAAAAAGCCCCTTCCCAACTTTCCTGTAGTCCCTTCAGGTACTGGAAGTTCACTATAAGGTCTCCCCAGTACCTTCTCTTCTCCAGGCTGAATAATCCCAACTCTCTCAGCCTGTCCTCATAGCAGAGGTGCTCCAGTCCTCTGATCTTAGTCCTCTCTAGACCCATTCCAACAGTTCCATATCCTTCATTTGTTGGGGATTCCAGAACTGGACACAATGCTCCTGGTCGGGCCTCACAAGAGTGGAGTAGAGTGGTAGAATCACCTCCCTCAACCTGCTGGCCACGTTTCTTTTGATGCAGCCCAGGATACAGTTGGCCTTTTATTTGCTGTCTTGACTATATCACTGTCTTTGCTAACATCATAACAACGAGAACTTTTAAACAACCGATTACGTCAATGGGTAATATTGTCCCCTTCATATATTCTTCCTATATAGCATAACCAAGGCTAAGAATCTTACAGAAGAAAACTGTATTGTGATCGTGCAAAGTGATAGAAACAATATAAAAAATGCAAGCATAATAATATCCTGAGATGTCTCAAAGAAATGAGCTTTGGTCATGCAGCTCTTCAGAATATCAGCTCAGTAAAGGCATCTCAACAACTGCTAGCACCACCTTAGAATTTTTGACTAGAAATATCCATGTTGTAGAATACAATAATGACCTACCTCTATCTGTTGTAACAGAAGTACTTAAGCATTTTGTCTTCAGTTGTTTCAGTTCTTTCAATTGCAAAAATGTATCATTATTACCATTAAATTAATTGATAAGACAGCAAATGTTTTGCACAGATTTGAGCACACAGTTTTGTAACTGAATGGTACATTGGAGTATTGCTCCATTAGGCAGCATTCTGTACAACATAGCTCCTGATATTTGACAGATGGGACTATCATCCCTGGGAAACTCTTTCATCTTGTAGCACTGAAAAGGTGTCCTGACACTGAGCTTAAATATTGTATTGTTCAAATTCATTCTTACTCCTACATATATTTTTGTAAAACGTTCTAAAGAATTTCACTCTCCTCTATAAGAATCACATGCTGTGTGAGAGACAAAATGTCCTTTTCCGTTTTCACTTTTCCATCGTAACTTCATTTCATTTCACTCCATGGCCACTTACCTGACATGGAACTAGAGAGCGCATATTCTAGCATTACTGTGGAGGGAGAGAAAGGTCATTGAAAAAAACCTTAATTCCTAATGATTATTAGTATTACTTGTATTTCAGAAGTTGCTATTACATACTAAATGCTATGCAACATATATGCATAGGATCAATGATACCTTCCAGGAGTTCGAACAACACAGGAAAAATCACTACATCTGAAGGTCACTGAGAAAAAAAGAAAAAAACCAACATCCTTACTTTTACATATATATGTGTGTGTGTCATATCACTTAATCTCGGATTCGATAGGTTGCAAGCAAAAAACATGAGAGAAAATGATCTCAGAGATGCAATCAAAACAGAGAGACCCAAACCCTGCTAGTATTTCCTTTCAATATTTACCCGATACCACTACACCCTAAACAGTTTTTGTAGCTGCTACAGCTTGCTTCTTTTGTGATCTTAAAATCAGAAATCAGGAGAAATGAGAATATCTTACTAACAAGGAATGGCCTACAAAATGCATCTTCCTTTATTTTTTTGTTTTAATCAGACTTCATTCACTCTGATTCCATGGAACAATGGCAGTTTCCAATTATTTTGATTAGTTGAATTAGATCATAAGAAATAACATATTGTCCCAAATATTCAGCTTAGAACAGCAAAACTTGAGAATGCCAGAGGAGTAAAAAAACCAACCTTTAAGACTACATCTCATAAACAAGTAATTACACAGAATATGCATCATCAGGAACAAAACTCAACTCATTCCTTAGGTTGTTTTCAGTTCTCTGCTTGAAAAATTCACTAACCAATGTAATTAATCAACTTTTCCTTCAGGTAAGTGAAAGCGATAAAGCATAAAGCATTTTTAGTGAATATGAAGGATGCATTGAAAAATTAATATATCAGCAACAGTGTTGACTTTGGAGACTATGTCCCTTTTTTTTTTCTTCTTTTTTTTTCTTTTTTTTTTTAAGGTAATGTAGTGTGTCTGCAGTATCTTCATATTTTTCTGTTTTCCTTTTCCAGGCATTTTGTTTGTTATTGTTCCCCTTTTTTTCTTTTTTTTTTTTGACTGATCATTTAATAACAGAATGATAATAATTGATGATAAAATCAAAATAAAACCAAGTTCTTAGATAAGGTTGTGCCAATCTGCATATCAGGTATGTTACTGTGATAAAATTCATCCCCCTCTATTACTCATTTGAACCCAATTTAAGACCTGAATTCAAACAAAAAATTCCCCTCCGGTTACTGGACAAGTGTATGTTAGAACTGAATACTTTTCTGAAATTACATATCTATACCAGGTCTCTAAACTCTGAGACCTGTAAATTTTGGCAGAATAGAACTATTTAATTATAAAGAAAGTTCCAGTGTGCCAGAACAGTCTTGACACTCTATGGTGGTGCAGCACACAGCTAGAGTGAGTGCAGCACACAACCTGTGAGGACAACAACAATTTCCTTCATTATAAAAAAATTAGGTGTGCCACTTGCACCTCTGGCAATGTAGCAAAATTGCAAAACCGCCCCCCTAGGTGGATAAAGCTTCAAACTGAATTAATCTAGTTCTTTTCAATGGTTGAAAAGAAACCTGTTTTAAATGAAAGAGTGACGCTGCAGTACTATGCTAAACATCTGATCTGGCTCTCACCCACGTTTAGGTCAACTCACTGTTTCATGGGTCTCAGAGCAAGGCAAGATTACTCAAATATGTTGCAGAGTATAACAAAGGACCAGCAAAGAACAGAATATTTGCTATGTGTACAGCTACCTTGCTTTAGTCACTTTTATTCTTTTTTATCTTTTTTTTTTTTTTTTTTTTAAGGATGGAAGGAAAGCCTTACACAATCATATCTTCACTCTCATCTCAGCATGTTATTAATCACAGAATTTGGTCTGCTACAGACTTCAATTCTCTAAGAGTCGGTCAGCCACACTGATCTGGCATCCATCAACTTAACACTTCATGTTAACAAGAATTATTAAAGAATAATACTCAGCACACATCAGAAGCTCCTTATGCAGCTGTGAAGAAAATTGTATATGGTGTTACAGGAAAATTCATTTCAAACCAGCAGTTTATCCACAGTCCAGAAAGTTTGTGTCAAATAGAAAGCAGAATAAGTATTCATCCTGCTGGGAGTGTTGTCAGTAAATGCATTGTAACTAGGTCTGAAAGGTGGATCTCCAGCCTATTGGATTTCGAATCTTGGGTTTTTTTGACTACTCAATAGGCAAGATCACAAGGTTGTGAACAAATTTCTCCATTTCAAAGACTTTTTCAGGATAACCCACATTGTTTTTCCCAATTCCACCAGCATAAATTATTTTTTGTTTTGTTTTTGTCAGACTATTTATAAGGCATACTTCCATTAAATAAGGAGTTCAGCTAATATGTGATTTTCATTTTATCAGGAAAAACGTCCTAGGACTTGGAAATACCTCCACTTTTTAATAGCATTTGATAGCACCATGAGGCACTGAACAGGATCATGGCCAATATGAAGTTATGATCCATATGGTCTATTTATCATTAAGATAATCATCAAGAACGCCTTCCTCACTTTCACCTGTCTTAAACACACAAGATCTACAAAGGAAGAAGTAATTAGAGAAATAAAATTAAATGCTGTGTTCAAAGTTATGGAAACACTTCTGACTTTTACATATGCCAGGTGAAATAATCCTAGACAGAGCGTGCTCAAAAGCAATACTTTGATATGACCACAAATAATCACATTCACCGGGGTCTTCTAAATACACTATGTGGGGGTTTTCCCTCAATTTGGCCAGTCTAAGCTTCTACCCTAACTACTTCAGTTGCACTATTTAACATAGGACAGAAGAATTTAAAAATAAAAAAAACCCCAAACCAATAAACTCTTAAAAAAAACCAAACGGTGACTCAACCCTATGGTTGTTGAAGTAATTCTGAGAGGAATAAAAATGCTAAATCTAGAGGAAAGTAAGACTTAAAATGCTTTGTTTAGCAAATGGAAGGGAGAGAACATAAAGAGGAGACTGGAACAGAAAGGTGGAAAAAAGCCCCATGGAAACTTGCTATTGCTCCCAGCCTCAGACCTTCCCAACTCCTTTTGACTACCCATGCCAGGCAAACACTGCTGCTGCTTGCTTTTCCTCTTAGAAATTCTAGCACTGGTATACCACCTGGCTGATAAATTATGTATCAATGTTAATATTTATTTTCTTTAATTCTAGTAATATTTCCATCTGACCTTCATAGTAAAAGGCCTTGAAGAAAATGTTTGCAGTTAACTTCTTATACAAACACCTCGAAAATTAATCAAAGGACAGTGGAGCAGCATGATAAAAATACAGAAATTATTAGGTTTTTGAACTTCACTCACATAGGTTGATCAGAAATAGAAATATATGAGCAGCAACAGTGCTATTAAGACAACAAAGACACCTATACAGACGTTTGGGGTTTATTTTTATAAAAAAATCAGATTTATTAGTGCCAATGTACGTTCATAGTACGGTAACAGAAACTATGCTAATCTGAGTAGCAACTTACATCAAAGGATATCAAAATAATATTTCTTGTAAGTGAAACATAATACTTCATTTAAACTCAATTCTTGCCAACTGGATGTCCTTGTTATCTCTTTATGAAGCCTTTAAAGAAAAGTTGCTACAGTCAAACAGGGTCCTGATAGAACTTGGCACATAAAGAAACAATTCAACTTTCACCCACACAATACCTCTCACTCCCCTGGAGCACTCATTCATACAATACTTACATAATGCATATACATTATGACTAAAGCCATGTATGGCCTAAAGCACATAGAATATCTCAGTTCTAAACTTAACATATCTCTACATTTAAAGTAGGTCACTGTATTTACAGCAGATGATCTTGCTCTGCAGATGGAGCTTTCACTTGAAGATCCTTTTGTTAGCGTATGCTAAGATGTCCGAGTCATTGAATTATTTATCAAATTAGAGGTGTATCTACAGGAAGATCTGTCTGATCATGTGCGGGGGTTCTAAGGCAATAGTAGTAGTTGTTCCACAGGACTAGCGCTGCCTTTGCAACCTGTTCTCCCTTGGAGCAATAAAGCCTTCCTTCTCCAGATGCAGTCAGGCGTAGTGAGACATTCATAATCTGCAAGCTGTTGGCTCAAAAGTCTAAAATTTCTTGTTTTGTTTTTTTTTTTTTTTAATGTTCATGGAATAGCACCATAGGAATTCACTCGATAACAAACAAATCCCAGCTCTGTTGTTCTGTTTCGCTTTTTCCGCCATCATAGATATTCTTACTCCCAGAAAAAAACCTCTTTGGGAAACCTCTCTCTTCGATACTACTGAAGTTTCATTTCTGATTAGCTATACCAGACAATTCTTCCATTCCCAAAGAAGTCTGAAGAAATAAAGCTTAGTAGCAGTTCCATATATACTGCTAAATACAAATTCAGTAGGAGGATTTCAGATGATCCTTGACTGTTTCCGTTTCTCACAGATACAGATTTTGATTTGGGACAGGTTTTCATATCAGTCTCTTTCTATGTTCAGTGCAAAATAAGAGCACATCATCAGAGATAGTTTACTTAACCAGTAAACCAAACCTTTTCATATGCTTACACTGTTCAAATTCAGTCAACTAGCAATGACTGATGTAACAGTTCAGACTTCTCAATCTTTAGTAAAACAAAATACTCTAAAGATCAGTTATGTTTCAGTAGGATTTTCCAGTTTCTAAACATTGATAACCTGATATGACAGATGAATTTGTAAAAAACACAGAACAATTCAGGAAGACCTTCCCATGTCATTTCTTCTTTCAAGTCCTTGTACACATCATATGCAGGATACAAAGTCAAAGCAACTAGGTAAAAGGACAGTATTTTGAGTGTGTGACCTGAAAGAGCTTTTTATCCTCCTGAACACCATACAACTGTCAGAAGGAAGAATGATCTGCAGGGTCACTTCCCCTGAATGCAACCAGTTGAATCTCCACGCATCTATGACAAATGTCAAACCATGAACAAAAGCTTTTATACTCTCCGTGCCTGCAAAATCCTTTCATAATCTTTGCAGAGACAGTGAAGTATGAAGCCTGCACATCATCATCTTGACTATTCCATTGGGACAGGTGATTTTTTTTTTTTTAAATTATCTTCTTTCAGTCTCTAGTCTCATAACTCATCATTTCAACTGAACTCTTATAAAACAGTTGTGCTAATAACTTCAGTTCTTCTAAAAAAGACATCTCTTCCTTTCCACTGTGTGTTCATTCTTTCTCACTCTCCTTTTCTGGCATAGAGGTTCTTTTGTTATTTTTTGGTGTGCACACTATCTGGATATTTTATACTTCTGTATCGTATATGAAATCCTTTCTTGTTGATTGTATCATCAGTGTGAAAATGAAGTAAAAGAGCTTCCCCTCCTGAATAAATTTCTTCTGGTGGCTAAAATAAATGAATAAAGAAATAAATTATCTGTCCACTCTGTGTATTTATCCCCATCACTCATCTTTTTTTTTCCTTATGCCTATTCCTCCTCTCCTGTTATGCCTTGTCGCGTAATTCCACTGCGTCTCACACAGTGCTATCTGACATCATCAAACACAATACTTCTATCTCGTTCAGCTCTCAAGTATAGGTTAGGAATTTTTGAGGTAGATTGAGGAAAGGACAATCTAAATTCCTAAAAACTGGAGATCAAACTAAACCATGATTGAATTTTTATCTGTTGGCACAAGTTTTGAAATTATCTATTATAACTTTTGGCTTTCATATTAACTTGCACTCTTTCAATCTTGAGCTCTGGGTTTCAAAAGCATCTTTTTGCACACTTCAAGCACATGGCATACTTTCTGAATCTAATTTAATTTCTTCAATTTGTATGGAGTATCTCTGCAATCTTTTTCTTGTGAGTCAAAGAATACAAAACTCCTCATTCTTTTGTTCTTCCCAGATGTCTCTATAGTTCTGCTGGAGTCATGTAAGTCAGTGTGCAGGACCATATACAGTGTTCTAAATTTAGATGAACAACAGACTCCAGTACCTATTTTGCATCTTATTCCTCAGGGCATTCATAATGGCCTGTTTTAGTACTGAAGAACATTGATCAGAAGTACCAGCTGAATCACCAAACCCTTAATCTAAAGTTGAGAAGGTGGAAATATATACTAATAGTGCCTTTATCCAAACTGAAGTGGCAATATGTTGCTTTCTACAGCTTTTCTATTTAATTCCATTTTTCCTGCTTGGTCTCTGAAGCCATGCATGCATATCTTAACAGAATTAAAACAAAACAAAAAACCAACAACAAATCCCAACCACCTCCTCACTCCCCTCCTCAAAAAAAAAAAAAAAAAAAATTGGTTCAAGGTTGAGTTTTTTACAATTTGCTGCCCTCCTACTTGAAAAATAGAGCAACTTGCAAAGAAAAGTATTGCTTGAGGAACATTAGTTGATCCTGGGCTCGGTCGTAGCATTTCCCTTAGAATATATTGCCTAGAGTTCAATGCTAGAACTTTTCCTGCCTCTTTAAATGTTCAAAAATGCCCTAAAAGGGTTTAAGCCAGTGCAATCAGTTTACAGGTAACTTGTCTGAATAACAGATATCTGATCCAGTAGAGTGGTTGAATTAAAAAAAGTGACGTGGTTAATTAAGAGCTCCTATCATCTCACATAGAGCCTTTCAGACCTTTCATCTAAATAAAGAGCATATGTGTGAAAATGTGCTTGTATTTGTATACATATAAAGAATCTATGAGGACTTGTGGGATCACTGCATGAGCTATCACAAGGCAGGAAGCCAACAGAAAAATGCAAGTCTAAAAGTAGAAATAGGGTACATCTTTCCAGGATGTCCCCTGGCCAGTTTCCTCCATGTCTTGCAGTTGAAACTTGTCAGAGTTGCATTTTGGATGACAGGACTTTCTTAAGGCCCATATTAATCACACCATTTAGGATCACTTTTTTTTTCCTAAAATCGGATTTAAGTAGTAGATGAGCATATTAGAAATGCTCCCCAAGTTTCCCACACACCCCCCAGATGTAAAATGTGGACTTCATTCAAATGGAAAGAATTCTGATGTGATATTTTTCAAGGGGTGCATTTCTCTCCATGTAAGAGAAAATGCTGCTTACTTTTTTTTTAGGTGCTGATAAACACTCCACTGACAGCTACCTGAGGCTTAACATAACATTACAATACTTTCATCAAAAAATAGATAAGAATATTAATTGTTGAAAATCTTGAAAGGGAATGGTTGTACTACCAGACTGCAAATTCACATTAAAAAACCCCATCAAATTAAAAACTAAAGCAAACAATCTAGATTCTTCACTATAAGGTGAAGATAACCAAACCTCATATTTTCTTGAATCTTTCATTCCTCTGCCCCGTGTGTCTTTTTCTTTTTGTTGTGGAAATAAAAATTTAGTACTTGATTACTTACTCCAGAACCACAAAATCGACCAAGTCTCACAGCAGTCTTATCATGACCATCAAAGAGCTCCACGTAATCATAACCACAATCCGCCTCTTCTTCAACCTCAAAAGTCTGGAACATTAACTCGACTCGACAGCCACGCTCTGCCACCATGAGCCAGTCACAGTCTGCCTGAACTGGATAGTTGTTATCACCAAACTGAGCATGTGAGTATAGATCTTTGGGCTTGTTTTCAGCTTTCAGTCGTCCACCACACTCTAAACAAAGGAATGAAAATAAGGACGAAGAAGAAGCTTATTCAGTGCAAAACACCATCTTCTTTTCATTGACGCTCAGCCTTTTTCAGGCTGAGTGCACTTTTATGCCAAAAGCAGGTCAAACAAACAAGGTTTAGGGTGAAGCACGTCCTAGCATGAATAAAAATTCATCATTCTGAGTTAGCAGTGAACAAAAAAAAGTAATATAGTACCTAGTAGTTCACCTTTTCCAAATATTTTCAGCAGCTATAACTAAACTACTGTTCTATCCTAAACAGCCAGTCAATTCAGTTTTTACATGAACTTAAACGTATATGTGTTGTGCATTTGCCAATTAAAAGCTCTATCACAGTGCCACAAACAACAGATGGAAAATTGTACTTAAGAGCAAAGAATGCATTGTTTATTATGGTTCCAAGAGATAGGTGGAGGCTTTTTTTCTTTCAGCTACAAAGATTTCAATGAAAACAGCATAACTTTGTTCTGGTTTCTCATCTTTTTTTTAAAATGTGTTTCTTAATAAGAAAATTAAGGAATCAAAGCAATAAACATAAATCGTGTGAGTAATCTATTATTCATATGTTGTTCAAACTGAAATTTCAACATTTTTGCTATTAAAGAATAGATAAGAGCACATGATAAAGAAAGTCTGTCAAATGAGATAGTTCAAACAGTTATTTCTCATTGGTATTCTAATTTATAGTTTTTTTCCCTTTTATTTTCCTATTCTTGATTTCATTTACTTCCTTCTTTTTTTTGACTGAATAGTTGCCAACAGTGAGAACATCTCCCTGTTTCAGCCACAAAACAGCTGCTACAGAGAAAATACTTACTGAACTGTCTGTATTGTTTGCCTCCACTTGTTATAGTTGTCAGGAGCTTAAAGGAAAGTCTTAGACATACTAGAAACCACAGAAAATAGCAATTCCCTTTCTTTTGCCCTTCTCCCATGGATTATAGCCTTATATTTTAGGATAAACTATTGATTTGGAAATTACAAGTCAAACTTTCAACTTCTTAATGACGAAATTGTAGTTTCAAAAGTCTGTATCCAGCCTGCACAATGTAGCGCTGCATTAGCACTGTGGGACAGGCTGCAAAGGGTCCACTCCAGAACTGAGCTGTGCCAGGCAACAGGGCTTGCTTAAATCTGGTATCAGAACTAGCCCAGCGGCCCTCACTACCATTGTGTAGGTATGTGTGCTCTGCTGTAGGGACAATGTACACATCTACTGTAAGGAAATATGTGTGACTTGTAAAATGCTGTTGATCTGACAGCTTCAGATGAAAGACGTTTTTCTAAATCAGCTAAGGAGCAAACACCCTTTGTTGTTTCCTGACCTTTCTAGGGGCTTTTAGGCTTCTTACAAACATAACAGCAAATCAAGCAGTAGTCTCTTGACTGTTTCAACAGGCTGGGCAGATGGGAAAACAAATCCAAACCAACTGAATCAGTGAAAAAAGATTAGAAATTTGAATCAGCGTTGCTATATTGAATTATTATAGTAATTTTGGAAGCAACACAGGAGCCTAAACTGAGTGACATCTGAGATGCCCAAATTTGTCAGACATCCTCCCAGGGCTGATAGATAGAAACAGGATGACCTACAGCAGAAGTGCTGGAGGCCAGTCACCAGAAATAAGGACATCCAGAAGTGAACTAGATGCCTATGTTAGGGCAACTAGATCACTCCCTGAGGAATAATGCTTAATACCCTGACAGGACCATTTATGTAAATTCCTTCTGAATGGGTTATGCCTTTTCTGAGAGGAAAAGTAGAACAGAATCTCGTTCTAAAACTATGATGGACTTTAAAAATATAATTTTGTAGGTTTTGCTCCAACAAGGGAATTCTTTCCTTCCAATTTACTTTTTGAAACTTTACTACCTCTGCTGCTACTGCTTGATCTTGTTTTCTGAAATATTAAATGGAAATTTGGAATATGGATAGGATAGCCAAAAAGTGTCACAGAAAGGAAATCAACAACATCATCAGGATCTACTAAAATAAAAAGCCATTAAATCATGAAGATGTCAGGAATACAGCAGCCCAGACACTTCTGGGCATAAGACCAAGTTACTTTTTCACTGCTGTTACATTACACAGGTCCTACTGAGTGAGTTCTGTCCAGAGGTCAGAAGCGAAGGGAGTACTTTCCTCAGGTCTCCTTTTCTGTCTGCACAGACATACAGAATTGAGTGTAACCTTGCCTAATTCCATTGCATAGCGTCAATTATCATTTGACAGAAAAAATTAAATAAGGAAACACAATCCATTATCTATATACTTGTTAGAGATCCACTCATTCACATGTGTTCAAAGCACAGAGGTAAAATATATGACAGCAATTCTAGCAGTCTTCAGAAGTTCAGGAATATAAAATTGAACTTCTTTCAACATAATGACCGCTCCAATTCTGCAAATTCAAAGTCAGAAGGAAAAATAAGACAGTAGTTTTACAACACCTGTTTCTAACAAGAGTTCTGACCTTTAACTATTTAGCCCGAGGCAAGTTAAAAATTAGTAATTATTACAATTTATACCTAATTTTCAATCTAAGGGAAGATAAACAATGGCATGCTTTTAGAAAAGGATTTCCCAAAGGAAAACAAATTGAATGACAGGTAGCTAAACTTTTTGCTTTCAAGGCCCAGATCATGTAGACTGAATAGTTTACATACTGTTGCTTCCTACCGTATCCCTCCAAAAGGTAAATTAAACTAATAGAGTTTTGTAATTACTATTAACAAAGTAGAAGGAAAAAAAGAGAAAATGCTAACATTGATATATGAGGATTTGTTAGCTGAGTGTGGCACATGAACTTGATGAATATTCTGAATAATAGTAAATGGTATTAACAGTGACTAATTATCTTGATTACTGTCTTCTTTAAATAGCTGCAACCTGTCAGTAATCCTTATGTCCTAGTAGCACATATATTTATAAATATTTTCTGCATTAATGCTTATTACCAAATACTAGATGAATGAAAATGAACTTTGGAAAGACAGACAAAACCCAAACCCCTCATGTTGCAGTAAGCAGTGGAAGTTCAGAGGTTGAGCACTAGGGGCCACTGTAAGCCAAGCAACTTCGGGGAAATAATGTACACACTTGTGAAAATGTTCCCAGAAATCTACAAACACAATCACAAACAATTATTTTCATATTTCAGTGATTTCAGCCAAACAACAAAACTTAAAAGTAAGGACATAACAATCTTAAGGTCTTAAGAAAGTCTTCAACATTGTTTTATCTTGTTCTCTTTTTTTGGCTTATCTTTCCTTTTTCAGCTATACAGGAATTTCTGTTTAAGTTGTGCATCACATGCCCCAGTGAAGTTTTGCCTTTACAGATACAATGAAAAGCTATTCAATCTTTTACAAACTACTGGCATGAATCCTAAGAAATATCTCTTTGATTGCCTATGTCAGTATCTTCTTTTTATTTGCTTTTATTTCAAAATCTTTTAATTCCTTACCTATAAGAAAAAAGAAAGAGAGAGAGACAGAGAGAGATAGGAGAGAGGACAGTGGAACATCTAAAATATTAAAGAATACTTCCTGCAATCTCAAAAATTTTCCTACTGTTGTTAAGGTTTTATTAAATTTCGTTGTAACATTGTCTTATCTCTTAACTCCTTCCATTCCTAGAAAAGAAATGTCTGAACATCTTCCACTAAAGAACAAAGGGGAAGTTATTAGTAAAGCATATCCTGATTTTCTGACCTGTAGAGTGTGTTGCTTGGAAGCCTTTCCTTTGAACTGATGCATCAGAAACAAAGCGGAGAAACATCCTGTTGCCAGTAGCAATAAGAGGATCTGGGATCTTATTGCCACATAAGCGTCCCAGAATTGGTGATTTTTCACTTTCACCATCAAACACTTCCAAGTGGTCGTAAGCACATTCTTGATGTTGCTCTATCTCAAATTCATTGAAGGTCTGGGGAGAAAAAAAAGTGGAAAATGACTCAACGTAGCACTGCATTTCCTGTAATTATAAGGTGCATATGTACTGTCAGTAAGTTTCTGAATACAAACTGTATGTTGTTAAGATGATAGATTTAGCATATACTGCCTCTACAAGCCTGTAGCTTTGAGAAAGTGAAATAATAATTAAGACAGTCATCCATCACATAGAAGAGATTAGAATCTTTATAGCCAATGAATACCCATAACAGGATAGTAAATCTATCATACTATGACCTTTCTGTTGATTTTGTACTGTTAGTAGGATTATTCCTAAATGCACAGAACATTCAAACCAGCAAAAAGCAGGAAATTATTGGTTCCTTAGATAGCTGAAGGCTGTCTGGAACATCTGCAAAACATAATGCACACACCCTACCCCACCCTTTTTTTAAACTTACCTCACGCTGCAACTAAAGCCTTTGAGAATGACTTTTCCACATGAATGGCTATGCATTAAAGTTTTTTCTAATAAAGTATCTAGAGATCTATTTGTTTACTATTACAACACTTCAGGCTGCACCCTTCACGTTAAGATCACCTTTTTGGTAGTGAAATAATTTGGAAAAATAGCAAAAACCGATTGTCTATTAAAGAAACTTCAGCAGACTCTTGCTGTCCTCAGCTCTCCCAAAAAAATTAAAATGCTGCCATAGTTTGAACACAAACTGGGACTCACAAACTTTACTTCATTTCAAATCCGTGATGGTTCTTCTACACTTCAAAATATTCATCTTAGTTTCTGAACTCCTAGTGATTCTCAGTCTCTCACAGTGCTCATGGCAGATCACATAGTCTCTTAAAAAATAATAAATTGCCAGCCCTTTGGAGCAGAGCCTAGTCAATTTTTAAAAACTTGTGGAATTTAGATTTTTTCAAACTTAGAGTGTCCAACTGAAGGCATTTCCAAAAGGTGTATGCCCTACCCGACAGAAACTGACAAAACACACACACCTCATAGCTGTTTTTCAAATATGGAAGTGTGTCTTCCAAGTCTACATGGGCATCAACAAATTTATTTCAATGGCAACATTAAGTTTTTAGATAAGACTTTTTGATGATGGCTACATTTCAACAAGAAACCTAAACCTTAAAATCCCAATTTCCTCTCATGTAAAAACTGAGAAGGCAATATACACGAATGTATATATTTGTGAATTTTCTGGAATAACCTGCAATTTAAGATGAAACTCAAAATCTGTTCTGTTCAACAACATAGCATAAAAGCAATGTGTAAAATGAGTAGTCACATAGCTGACTGTTTATGAAACACCCCCCCAAAAACCACTAAAAGATTAAGAAGCAAAAATTAAAAGGAATAAAACTGAACTGTCAAATACTGAGCAAATACCAAAATTATGCATTCTACCTGATACACCAAAGCAAATCTGACCTACTGAATCCCTTCTAGATTCCAACCAGCATGAAATGTGATGTTAATTTATATTAACATCTGACCTAAAGGAAATATAAAGAGCTAACACAAAGTCTTTTGCTGAAAAAATTGGAACATCCACAGTGACGCTCTTGTTTTGAAAAGTGAAGAATTGTGTGATGCAGTGGATATAGATTCATCTCACAGGGAAGTCTGGGGGCTTTATTAACAGAATTAAACTGCAAAGGCAGTGAAAACATCTGTAGAGCAGTCTCTCCTGCTGTTCTTAAATTGTAGTCAGCCATCCTATTTTTATGATGCCAAGTACGTGTTGTCATTTATACTCAAATAAAATCTGATGGATTAAAAAAAAAACCCAGAAAGCTGAGGGACTAACTGTAAGGAAGTTAAATATAGAATTGAGTCACAGCAGCTTGGAATCAATGGGAGAAATAGATGTGATCCAAGAGCAGCGTGCAGAACTTTGTTTTCTTTTAGAGGAAAATCATATGTTAATTACATATCATTATAAAAAGACCACTTCCTAGGAAGCACTCCTCACCTTGAACTGTATAATACGTTTATTATTTTTAATATTTGACTTAGCACTGGGATTCCTAAGCCTGCAGGACAACACATGTTATATTGGGCCCCACAAAGAATACAAAAAAGTCCAAAATCTGCTGTGAGTTTAGCAGTTGAGTCTAGTAATTACAAAGAGAATCAAAGGAATCTGCTTTTTAAAGGAAAAGCAAATATTTAATATTAAAGTCCTCTAAAAGCTCAAAATGTCTGAGATTTCAAAACAGCAAGAGATTATTTCAATTTTTTTAAAAAGTAGTCATTTCCTAGTAGTGGACTAAGCAGGCTTGAAAGAGGAGAACTGACAAAACCTTTTCTTAAAGTTGAATCTGACCGAATAGTTGTGATAACAGAGTTCACAGATTAGTTAATAAAGTTGGTTGTATAATTAAATCACACTCCATCTTCTCGAGACAAATACTTTTGAATACCTACCTCACCATGACTACAGTCCCCATTTTGATTGTCTTATTAGTGGGAATGGTATTCAGAAATGTTACATATAGCTTTCTATCTATAGCACTCAACTGAGTAGATACTTTGGTGGCACTTACAGATAGCTGCCTGAATGGGACACTTAAGTCTGTCTCTTATAAACATCCGGCTGATTAGCTTATGAAAATATATCTCTCTGCTACATACATTTTCAAAGCCATCTTTATCTACAGTTTTCATTTAAAAATTCTGAAGTGCATATCTATTTTTTCATAGGCTTAATTACACCAAATGCTTAACTTTAGTCTTTCCAGAAGGAGTCTTCTCAATGATTATCAGAGCGAGAGCAATTATAACAACAGATTAGTTTCTGTACACACCTCTCAAAAAATGACGCACAGCTTCACAATTCATGTGGTATGTTAGCATGAAAAAAATCAGTTCTCTCCTTATTCAATTTGGCTAAGGAGTAAACTTAAGTATGGCGCTAAAGTCCATGAAATATATTTATCCATAGTGGAAGTATAGAATTAATGCAATTAATATTATCGATATGGAATTTTGCTGCACTAGACAGAATTAAAGGTATTGTACACAAAGGAAGTATTAGATTGACCCTACTCGCTTGCACAGAAAATTGGATTTCAGACTCTAAAACATGGAGGTATTTTTGAAAATTCTATCTAGTAAAATTAATTCTAATTTTTCCAACATTGTCAAAAGCCAATTAAAAAACTTTTCTTTTCAAACAGACTATGTGATATTTCAGTAAAGAAATTTGACTGGTGAATTTTTTCCTGCTGAGGTTAAAAGTACCAAAAAAGCTTTTCCAGTAACATGTCCATGCCTGTGACTGTCTGGCTTTGATTTACTCAACCCGAATGAAGGCAACTTGCTCAGAAGCGGCAGCAGGAGGGCTGCCTGAATCAAACTCCCATTTTTCACCCTTTGAATGGATTGAGCATGCACACCACAGGTTTCCTGCGAATGCCACAACACACAGAATAGTTTAACCATTTTGCTTCTGGTGAACAGGGATAAACACATAATTCTACATCAGCACCAGAAACAGGGATTATGGTTATGGCTGAGGTCAGCAGTTATGAGATGACAATATTCCTTTCATCCCTGCATCAATCTTGGCTATTGCTTCTACCTCTCTGAAGTTGACACATCCCTCTTCTCAAGTTCATTTGCTACAAAACATTTTTTATATCAACGTATCAGATTTTAAAATATGTAAGGCCAGCTTTTGTTACAGTGGTCCCCCCTGAGTATTCCAACTGAAGGATCACTGGGACTGAGCTCAAACCAGAAAAATCTCTGGGCAGGTCTGTGCCTTCAGCTTCAGACAGTCTACACAACTTCAGCAGGTCTGCAAAGGACCCTAAGCTCTGCTAGCCTGTCTTCAGCCATCAGCACTGTCCTCAGCCAGCTGGACATGAAGGTCACTTAACTCTACTTAGGCTGCTTTTCTACTTACATTAAAATTTGGAGAAACCTAAATGAGAAGTCCAGATTCTTGTTTCTGTATCTTCTTTTCCTCCTCGAAAAGTACAGAACAGAAATGCAAAAGATGTGTGTGGAGGACCGTTCATAACTTCTAATTTTTCTTATTCTATATATTTGAATTTGTTTAAATAGCCTCTGCCATATTTGTCAAAACTTTGTGCAAATTTTATGAATTGCTACAATGATATAGTGAAGTCTGACAGGATGTAAGTATTGCTCCTGCCCTCTGCTGTCCAGAATATCTACGATCAGCACAAACTGAAATTCACAGCTCTAGGATATTGAGCAGTCCCAGTTGGCCAGGAGTCAGCAGGTTTTCAAAACAGTTTACCACTGGGCTGCAAACTGACATTGAAGTTTAGTAACAATTTCATGTCACTTAGTAGTCATTTGAGGAGCAGGTTTGTTGGAAGAAAAGAGAAAAAGGAAGCAAAACTCACCAATTTGACCCTCTGCCCAGGGGTAGCACTAATTTCCCATGTGCACTCCTTTCTGCTGGGATATTTGTCGGGCCAGTTGGGACTTGTGATGATGCCATTAGGACTGTGGATCTTCTGTTCACACTCAGCTGTGCCAACAGGGATAGCATCAGTTAGTCTGGGGTTCAACATTTGGAGGAAGCCAGAAAAGTACACTTTTTTTATAGGGGACCCACCGGATGGAAAGGAATACAGCTAAGCACGCTCTTCAGTGTGTAAGAACAAGTTCTTCCCCTTTGGCAAACACTTTATGGCAATTAATTAACCCAGCATGCTCGTTTATTGATTGTTGTGAAACATATACTGCTGTTATAATGGATGGATTTTTGGAAAAAAAATTATGAAGTCATGCACATAAGTATGAAAATGTAATAAAATGTTTTGCTATTTACCCTCTTCTACATAAAAATAAGTATGAAAATCCGTATGAGAAATCTCACTACTACAAATGATATTTCTTGAACAACTTATTTTTCTCTCTCACTAGTTTTCATACTGCAGCTACAGAGCAATCTTTTGATTTCTAAACCACAGTTTCTAGGGACATATATACAACTACAGGACAGCTAAGACTAAACTGTGAGTATATACCAAGAACAGCTTAGCAACTCACATCATAACTGAATCACTAGAAGTGCATCTCTGTGAATAAATACAAAATCCTAATGTTTACAGAAGGCAAGAAAGAAACTAGTTTCATTTTTGTGTTTAGTTTTTTAACAATCTCAAATTGCTTTACAAATATCAGAGAATCATTCAATCAGAATCTTTTAGAGCAGACAAGTATCATTCCAACACATGCAAGTGATTCACCAAGGGCACATCTTTACTCACAAATTAAATCCATACTAGAATACTTGAGAAATTACAGTAGCTCACATGATACTGCATGACTGAGGTTCATTTGCAGACAATCTAAATTCTACTTAAGTCCCAAAGCCTACTGTGTTCTTCAAGTCAGCCACACCTTGAGACAGCAAATAAGAAGAAAAATGCATAGGGACTTCATTGGAATTCAGAATGTCTGAATGCCCCTAAAATAAACCCAGAAAGTGCAAATACAGTTTCAACCAAACTGCAAAGAAACTAATGGCTACTGATTGCAGCAAATGATAACTTTACCAGGCTTCCCTCCAGAAACTCTATCCCTGTGTTTAATACAGCATTAGATAAATATTCTATCACAGGTTTAAATGTTCTACATTTCACAGCACTATTAAAAGCAGCACTCCCTGCCAATGATCCAAACTGCATTCCTCTGAACCTCAAACTCAGCCACACACAAATGCTGGGGATGGAAATGTGGGGTGAAAGAGTGTTTAAGTCCAAATGTCTAAGCCCTTATTACCAAAATCTTTTCCTTTCTTGCTTTTCCTTTTGAAAAGAGTTGCAGAGAGCTTTCTGCAAGACATTGGTATAATCAACCATTCAAATAACTTACTACTCACCCTCCTTGCAGTCATGTCTGTTTTCATGTAGCACAAATCCATTTCGGCACTGGCAAACATAGCTTCCTACCGTGTTGATGCACTCGTGCTGGCAGCCACCGTTGTCCTTCGAGCATTCATCCCTGTCTAAGAAATAAATACACAACAATGTCATAGCTAGCAGTAGTCCTCATTACCAAAAAGAAAAATATTTAGCATAGTGTTTGAGTCCAGAAAAGGATAAGCTAAGGTACAGTCACTCTTTTTAGTATGGCTGTTTCATGATACCTGAATTCTAGCTACTCACTGCTCTGCACCATGGCACAAATATTCTGTCACAGCTTTTTAGAAAATGAGGTGTAGTTCCTAGGGGAAGGGAACACTAGTAAAACAAACAAGCTAAATCAAAGGAGATAAGACAGTTACCAGTGTTTCAAGTGGTCTAGGTGGTAAAGTTTCATAAATATCTCATCCAAAGCTGTATTTCAGTAAGCAACAGGAGTGTAATTTATGGGCAATCATAAATTCCAACTTTATGCTAATTCCACCATCTAATTCCACCATCTAATAACAATGTTGAAAGGAACATGTAGGCCAAGCAAGGTTTCAAGCTATGCACATTAAACATGTAAGGAAAGAAGGATTTAATATACATTTCTTTAATAAGTTGATTTTCTTTAATCCCAGCAGAGTGACAATGCGCTTTAATTTTAATGAATCTGGACATTACAGAACACCACAAAAGAAAAACATTTCATTGTAAAAGATACAAAAGAAAACAGCATTAATTATTGCAAGGAGATCTACAATATAGCATGCAGTTCTGTTTATTAACATATCATCTTTTGAAAGAGCTTTTAGTGTGTTAGAAGTAAAGCAAAGAGCAGGGGAGGAAACATGACCTGCATTAAACAGTTGCAAATTCATTGCATGGAAAAAAGCCAAACTAGATTAACAGGCTGTCACTCTAGCAAGAGGCCTCAGCTGCCACCCTTTTATGTCATTCAGCTGTTGTCATCTTAGGTGAGGCCAGTCCATTTAAAAGAGGCAGACTACTCCTGACATATTCGTAAATACACACATGCATGTATACATTTATGCAAATGTATCATAGAATTGTTTGGTTGGAAAAGACCTTTAATATTATCAAGTCCAAGTGTACCTGTCCGCTAATAAACCATATCTCTGAGCATCTCATCTATCAGACTTTTAAACACCTCCAGGGATGGTGACACAGCCAGTTCCCTGGGCAGCTGTGCCAGTGCCTGTATATACCTATACGTATGTATAAACATACATATAAATCCAGAGATTTGAAAATATATAACTACAAAAATATATATATATAGACAGACACACATATTTAAAAAACCCTATATCTTACAAACTCCTACATTTTTTCAAAAGAGAAGAGGAAAAAGAGCAGAGAAACTGTGGTCATCCTAGAGGTCCAGTTGTTGCAGGGCTGGAATGCAGAGTATGCATCCCCTTCAGCCTCGTGTACCTTGGAAAGCAGCAGTGGGTGTTATCTCCAAACAAGGTAACGTGATGTTTCATACTTTGTAGGCACCATAAGAATTTCTACAGATTACAAGCCACTGTGGATAATCTAAGTCTTTTTGTTGTGTTATGTATTTTTCCCTGCCTTTACTGATGCTTATATTCTGTAACACAATAAAGGAAGTTTGCATCATAATTGCATACACACATCAGCTTTATCTGCAAAATGTGTGTAAAACTTGAGTTCTTGATTTTCACGACTTGCCATAAAAATCAGCTTCTACTTATGCTACATTATGATAATGTACATTTACAGAAAAATTCTGCAAGTCAAACCCAATTATCCGCCACATTTTGTCCTACAAATCTCAAATGTTTGCACTGAAAGTTTTTGGAAGATCTGAAGGTTAAGAAACAGTCAAAAACAAAGCTAGCGTCCAGAACCATACATCCAAAGGCTTATACTAGTTGTCATTTTGATGATAAAGGATGCACAAAAGCTCCACAATTCACTGTTTATGAACCTAGCAATGCAAATCCCAAACTGAGGTAGTAAATCTATTTAATTTCAAGTAGAAGTTTCAATCTTTCATCTTTGAAATACAAACACTATCATAAATTAATTTCACATTGCAAGTGAAGTACAGCAACAAGCAAATGAGAAATTAGATGCAAGATGAACAAAACTCAGTATTTCCCCTCCTAAGCATTAGTTTGTAGTTTTCTACCATAACATAATAAATGGAAGGCAAGCTCAAAATGCATTCAAGTCAGGCTTTCAAGTACAGAGTAGGCAAACAAATGCTAAATAAAAGCCCTGTCCATTTTCATCTTCCAAACTGTGTGAAAGTATTGAAGTATTTTGACATTAAATAAGCTTGTAAGCTGTAAAATAATATCTTCAGAAACAAGTACCTAAGCAAACAGTCCCATTTTGGATCACCTCAGAGATAAAACAATGGACAGAAGGTAGAAAGGAGATGCTTTGGAGCATATTTTAAGACAATGATCACTTGTATATGCTTAATCAAGGATGCAACTGTTGAACGAGCCTTCCTCACACTTCATAATTCAAAACAGACTTTCTGTCAAATTGATTGCCCAGTTTCAAAATTCATGAAAAAAACGATTAGTCTGTATTAGTTATAGGAACAAATGTTTTGCCATGTAAAAACAAAGCCATTTGTTATGCTGACAGATGGAAATGAGTCGAGTCTTCCCATTTTGAATGGATGCTTTCTTTCTTTTCTCATAGCAATACTCAGAACAGGAAAGATCCATTCTCAACAAAATGTTAGATTGAATCATTCAGAGGACAAATGGTCGTACCTCTGAGAACCTCAGAGGCCACCAGTCTGTCAATAATACGTACTCGGCCTGAAGGGACCTGTATCAAGTCCTTGCAAGATTCAAAAACAAAAATTTTCTCTTTGCAGGCAGCTTTCTTGTCTGTGGAAAAAAAATGTACCAGGATAGCACCAGAGATGAGTTTGTGCTCCAAAACAAATTTGCCCAAGGCTAGAAACATTCTAGCTTTCTCTTTTTAACTGCTTAATTCATCATCACCGAAGAAAAAACATCCCAACAAATCTCATTTCTATACTACATCAAATATCATGTATGGTTTGAATAATCATGCAAAGAATCATACTTGTTTAAAATACTAAAGTGACTCAAACTTACGACAAATGGAAGCAGCTTTGTGACATATTATCACTGGGTATCACTACACAAAGACTGATTTAAAGAATGATTAGGCTATCTTCTTAGAAACATCACAGAAAAAAATACATACATCCCCTGCAACAGCTCCTAACTGAGCTTTCTTCAGAACTGTCCCATCAAATGTAAATTTTACAGAATGTTGAAAAAAAAGTTTTTCTCACTTTTCAGTAGCACCTGTCTGGCTGTTAACACCATTTTACAGCCAAAAATATAATTACATGTTGTCTTATATCAACAAATACCTTCCTAATGCAGGTCATCTGTTGCCCTATGTCACTGTTTGCTTTCACAGTTTATCACAGTGGGTTCCAACCACCCCAAAACTGCTTTCTGTCTTCTGAGCTGGAGCTGGGCCATGCTTTGTCAGCTGTAGCTGTGTCTGCAGAATTCACCATTGTAAGAGCTGCAAAAAAAATCTATTTGGCCATGCTTTGTGGAACACATTACAGTTCCTAATCTTCAAACCAATCTGACTTATCCACCTGTCTCTCTTGGTGAGCACTGCAAATGTCCTTTGCTGGCGAATACACTGCAAGATGCAATGTTTTACTCATTACTGATTTTTTTCATGATATATGTCTTTGTATCTAAATGTTTGCAAATATTTCTATTGTGATTTAACTAATAGAAATGTTGAATGCCTTCCAGCAAGTATCTTAGACACTAGCATCTAGTATTTCTCCACAAGCATTATTCTAAAAGCAGTGCATTCTGAAGACAAGTATACAAATTGGCAAAAAACCCCTTCATCAACTAAACAGTGATCAGTTATCAACTCACAAAGGTAAAACACTTGAAGTCTTAAGATCGTTCTTCATTGACAGATCAATAGCATATTATGTTCATATTAAGGAAATTCAGAGGGAAGAAAGTTACAGTGTTTTATGACAGCCATGAAAGTTGCGTCTGATGAATTATTCAAAGATGACAACCTCTTTTTAGATACTTTAAGTTCAGAAGTTTGATTTGTCTCACACATTAAAAAGTTTCTGGTTTGATCAGGAAACGTCAAAAAGGAAAAACAGATAACAGAAATAGAATCTGCTAGAAATAATAAAAACTGGAACAGAACTGAGAAAGAATAAAAATAAAATACAAAATATCTCAACTCATATGAAATGAAGGAACAGATTATGGCAGAAAAGCCTTACAAAGCATTCAGTAAATTTATATATGTACTGACTCAAAGACTACTTACACCAACCTATCATTCTTTGAAAGGAATTAGGTATATACTATGTTCAGGACACATAACACATTTTTATTCATTATGAAAAAAACTCATTAATTTAGACTTATTCCTGACTAATGAATTTATTCTAGTGATCAACGGTCTCACTTAAAACTTATACTTTTTACATTATTGGGATAAACTTGTTTTTACCTTGGGGGAAGTGAAAAACATTTAATTCAGAACTGAAAAAGACCAAGGAAAAAACGGTTTTGAAAGATTTCAACCCGATGCTTTGAGCTCCATGATTTATAGTCTAGTCTTTCCCCAACATATAACATTGGCCTGATTTCTTCCTAGCATCAAATCATATTAATAGACCATTTAATCACTAAAATAAAGAAATAAATTAACAGATCTGTGAAACGAACTAGCACTTTAAAGAAAGCCAAGATAGAACAGAATATAAATGTTCAGCATGTCCACAAAACACTAATTCTGAACTACAGAGGTTACACAAATTACAAACCTATCATCACCAATCTTATCTGGCATAGCTGTATGCATCCTGAAGATATTTAACAGACTTAATTTACAGGCCATTTTTAGAACTGGAACATGTAAATACTTATTCTTGTAAAAAGTCAAAATATGTGACAATTCCTGCTGGCACTACTAGGCCAACATAAAATGACTACTTGTGTAAACGCTTCCAGGAGGAAGCTCTATTGTGCACAGTTACGTATTACTACAAATAATGAGTAAACTTTGAAAGCGTCTTGCTAATGTAAAATATAAATTTAAAAGTAAAAAGTGCTTCTTTACGTAAAAATGGATCTGAAAGACTACAACCAGAGAAATGTGTTTACTAGAAAAAATAATATGCTTTAGAGGAGGCAAAATGTTATGTTTTTGTATGAAATCAAACAATTTTGTCTTTCATAACCACTTAAGAAAAGCATCAAAGTAGTGATAACGGGAAAATTTTGAAAGTCTAAACTGTTTATCCTGATAGCTATTTTCCTCACTTTAAAATCGCATCACTTATACAATATACAGTTCTTATTACTTGGTCATAGTTATCAGTTATTAAAGCTAAACAATGAAATACCATTTTCATTTCAGCTTTGAAAGAATTTTTAGCAAAACAATGCCAATAGCAGTGCCTGTTAATACATTTTGTTACATAATAAGGATGCTCCAGATTCAGATTTTCAACTGCTATCAAAAAACTTGGGACAGAAATCAGATCCCAAATGCTTTTGGATGATTCCAGTTTTGGAAGGTGTGCAGACTCTTCTGCTGTGTTGTTTTACACAAGATAACATACCTATGCACATGCATTTGCATAAACACACAAGAAAAATACTAATCAAAATTCCACTACTAGCACCAGGTGGTATCCTGTCACAGACAGATTATCATAGTCTAGTCTCAATGGGTAATTGCAGAAACTACTGCTGCACAAATATTTCTTCACATCTTCAGCTTCACTCACGTCTAACTTTATTCAACGGTACATGTCTTCAGAGGACACGAACTTCCATTGCTCTGATCTGCTTCAGTGAAATTAAACTCGTAACAGAAAGACACACATTTTTGCAAGAGCAAGGTCTTAAACTCTGTTCTTCTGCAAAACACTAAGAGCAGCAAAGTTTGGCAAGAAAGCATCCATTATGTTAAAGAAATGTTGCTGCATAAAGCAGTGATTTCATAACCAATGCATTACATTGAGACCTGGGTGGAAAACCAAAAGTGTACACTGTATGGAGTTCATATCACATTACAACTGGTAACTGAAAACAATATAACAGCAACAAAAATTAAGCTAAAAGAAAACCAACCAAAATTTAAAAACACTTAGTAAATTTGCTTTTTTCCTCTGTATCTCAAAGCTAATTCGCCTCTTCTGTTGTTTCAATATAAATTTATATATGCATTCCATATATTTTCTTTTATATGCATACATTATGATTCAGGAGAGTATTTTAAGACAGGAGAGTACTTTATGCTTATGTAAATAAAATAAAGTCAAAACTTCCAGGAAAGCAATAACAGAAAAGGCCATTCATTTTCATATGAAAATACAGTATTCACTGCACCTAGTCAGAGTATATCACAGTTACACGAGAGTGATTTTCTATACCTGAGAAGAAATGCGCCTTGAAGCCTTTTTTTGACACAGTGTTGTCAGACCTGAACTCAATTCGCATGTTGTTGTACTGGGAGGTAATAACTTCAGGCACTTCTGTACCGCAGAATTTACCGTGCAGTTTAGAATCAGAAGAAAGGCCACTACGAATCTCCACATAATCATATTTGCAAACCTCGGAAAATAAAGAAAATATTAGGTTAACCAAAGGAAAAGCATGAAGTTATTAACAAAGGCAAGAACTCTGATGGGTATACATACTGCTTAATAACGGCAAAATAATATCTTTTTTGACTTTTCCCTGACTCTGAAATAATTTGTAAATACATACACAAAGACAGTGAATGTTTGTAAGAATATTTAAGGTCAGTAAGGCACAGCTACCCTTTCAAAATGCAAACAACCTATCAATACATACTCAAAACAGTATTTAGGTAAATAGAAATCTGTGTTTAGTATCTAAATTTCAAGAGGCCAAGTAACATTTCCATTTAATCTAAAAAGTAAAAATTCCAGAGACTTAAATCTAGAAATACTCACCCCAAAAACTGTACCTATCTTTGTGCTATAAAACACACACCCAGAACCTACAAACCTTTCGATTGCTTGCATCTCATAGACTTAAAAAAATACTATGACTTAGAAACTTACAAGATAGGTTTTTACCGTAAGGTTTTTAAGACATAGTCTTTTATTTATATAAATCTGCACTACTAAAACTATGCATCTTTCTTTAACAGTAGCATACCTATAATTTGGATGCTAATACATGTCATTTTCATTAGAAGGTTAAAAATAAAATAAAGTAAAATAAAGTAATAAAAAAGCCATATACAAGGCCTGCTACTTGTCGTAATATTTTAATCCCTTGGTCAACTTAAAGCCTTCCACCCAAAAACTTGTAAGCTTCTTAGGCTCAACTATCAATCATTTAATCAAAAGTGTCCCAGCTGTCTGCAATTAATAGCTTAAGAGAAAACAGAGGCCAGGAGAAGTCACATGGAGATTAGATTTTACATTAAATCCAAGTTTTATTCAATAAATCACAATTTCTAGTCAAAATGAAATGTCAGGGCAGCTGGAGGAGAATTACAGAAAAGGAGGCTTTGGCCTCTGCTCTGGCCTATGAAATATTACATCTTTGTCAACATTGTCGAATGTTTTTGAATCTAATACACATTCTAGACCTAGATTAAATTCTCATTGTTACTGGAACAATTTTGATACGTTGCAAAGCTGGGAAGTGACTAATTCAGTTGAAACTACAACATAAATAACACAAAGATTTATGAAACTTGAACTACTTTCACATGCTGACTTATATTAATTGTAAGATAAATTCCTGTTAATGCATGTGATTTTCAAACATAGCTCACAATGTTAATAAATCCCAGAAATATCAGCAATACATCAGTGGTGAGTTTTGATGGGTTTATAGCTTTAGATTAGGAATGAAATGTAATTTCAGATAGGTCTAACTTCCTTCACACTACAGAATACTTTAAAAAACCCTGCAAGCTAAATTTAAAATTAAAATTGTAATATACAAATGTAAAATAATAAAATTGTAATATTGTAAAAGACATATTGAACTTGGTCCTAAACGGAGCTTTATGCATTCAGACAATGTATTAGAAAGTTCCAAATATGTTTCTTCTGATTTTGAGATAATATTCTTACTACTACTATTTAACAATATAAAGCTGAGATTTAGTAGCACAGGAGAGGATCAACCCAAACTTCTAAATGTTGGAAAACATTACATATATTTTTCATATCTACTTAAGTGATATGTCCTGTATGACCTTAGAAAACTGATTTAGCTTCTTTATAATTTAGGTGTCTTCCTGCAAATATGGCCTAAGTACCAAGAAAGTGCAGGCAGATATCTTATGATATCTTATGATTTGTTCAAATTGTAATTAAATTTTAAATCTTCGAGATTTGCAAGTTTTTATTACACCTTTTGAAGTTCTTGTTACAATGATAACAGAACATGACTGTAACATATAGATCATTAAAAGTTGGAATTTCATGGACTTTAGAACCTACTCCAAATATTAAAAAAAAAAAAAAAAAACAGGAATAAAAATCTCAAATCGCTGCCTCTGCAAATAACTTCCAGATATTTTGGAGAAGCCACAGCTCGGTTGTATCTTAGTTATAAATTAAACTCCAGCTTTTGCTACTTCAGATCTCATGGCCAAAACATGGTCTGTCCGCATATCAAATATATAGCTACAAATTTGTTTAGTCAGAAACAATGTCCTAGGATTTGAGTTCTTAACACCACATGAAAAATATCCAGATAAACTCCATCGCTACAGCACATTGTGGCTAGATCTTGGCAGGACAATTCCATAGTATGACAGAGCAGTGTCTAGGAAGCCAAACAGAGGCTGAAAAGTTCATGTGGAAACCCATCTTTTAGTGATTTGCACCCAAAAAACCACAGCAACACCCATCACTTTGTTTAAAGCTATAGGGAGTAGCCCTTAACACATGCTGGCGCTGCTGTTGTTCTACTATGCATTATTTCTGGTACTGCTCCTTTTAAATTTTCCTGCCATGAGATACTTCCATGTGATTTAAATACTCCTTTGCTCCATCACAAACCAGAGCTCATGTGTATCCTTTGTATTCACAGTCTATAAAGACGATTCGGTTTCTCCATATTTTCTTCTCTTGAATACTTTCCAATATGCCTCAGTCATTTCCTCTGGTTTACTTTGTTGATAAAAGAAAAGTCAGCTGAGACTCAGCAGAGAACATATTTTTTAAATTTCTTGTAATACATATACATTTAAATGATATGTAAGAGAGCTATTCACTCCATGTTTATTTTGAAAGAATCCAGAAACAGTCCCAAAATGAAAACAAGAATATCTATGGTTATTGTCAGTGTACTACCATTTAGCAAGGGTTTTACAAGACAATATCTATTTTTGAGTGCTTCTGAAATTGTTTTGTGTGTAACAGATTGTGCAGCTCTTTGTTCACTGCTACTTACTTCATTCCCTTCTAACTCAAAAAATTCAAACTTCATTGAAATTCGGTATTGCGTTGGAGCAACCACCTGCCACACACAGTTTTTGTTTGGAGGATACTCTTTGGGCCACCCTGGTGTGGTTATAGTCCCATTTAGCTTTGTCAGGAGTCCTCCGCAAGCAGCTGTAAAATTAAAAGGGAGAGCATCGTTTCTTGACTGCAACAGTGTTTTACTATAAACAGAAGTACACTGAAAAGACTCAGTCCTCTCATTACTTATACTGCTTGTAATGCCCAGACAGACAATTCAGAATCTTATTTTATCATAGTTGGTGCAAACAAAGAGAAAGAGACAGCCCCTATCTTGAACAGCTTGCAGGTTTGTGGACAGAGATAAGTTTCAGGACTACACAAAGCGTTATCATGTTCATTCTTTTTCCTTCCCTCCAGAGACTCTGGTTATTCTCTCACAGCCTTTCCCATGCAACTTCTCTGACCTCATCGCCCTCCCCAGGACCTTGACCACCCCTTTTCTGACAGATGAACTACTTAAGGTGCCCTTGCATTTCCCTCGCTCCTCTTCTTGATTATTGATCCAGAATCAGCCCCACCTGTCTCAGTTCATATAGCTATATATGCCTCCCATAAGCTACTGGACAAGGTCATTTCTTGGGGATAGCCATCACCTATTCCTCAGATAAAATTACTTTTGCTGAAGTATGAATGTTCAAGTAATAGAGAAAACACGTATTCAGCATATATTTAGAAATAACAGTCAAAGCCACACAACAGAGCAATACACAGCACTATGTGAATGCAGTTCAGATAACAAAGGAAAAACACATAAATCTTTTCCATCTGTGGAAAAAAACATCTTTTTTTTTTTAAAAAAAAGGGGAAGTAATAAGATTTGCAAGTGTTTTTGATCACACTCTGCTCCATTGATACCATTCCAGCACCGTGACAGCACTAGAAATCATCCACAAATCTTTCTAACAAGCTGCTGGAGGGAAGCTTCACCTTCTTCCATCTGCCCTGTGCTAATGCTGAATGTTTTAAATACTGGCTCTTCCTGTCTAGTTGATGGTTTCACATACTGCATCCACTTCACCTAACACACCTGGGAGAATTCTCCAGTTTCTGCAACAGGGCACACTTGGCCAACTCAGACATATACCAGTCTTCCTCCTGGCACCTGGCTTTCCATGCAGAGGATTTCTTGGTATACACGTAAAGGTAATTTGACCGGGGCTGGGGGGACTAAGCGCCCCAGTCACACCCCAGTGTGTCAAAAACAAAACCCCAAAACAAAACCGGGCACAGGTTAAGAGTTAAGAGACCACACTCAGGTAACACAAGTTGTACCCTCAGATCTTCAGATGATCCAGTCTGGGTGAGCGTGACAACTGACTGCTAGTTTTCAGTTTCTGCTTTTTAATATCACTCCATTGTTCTTTGAGGCAATGAGGAAAACACAGATATACTGAACCCCCTCCTCCTCTTAAAGCCTTCTAATATGCTGCCAGCAGGAGAGATGTGGATTAGACCAGCATGAAGCAATTTTCTGGGCATGTCAGCACAGCAGTGAAGCATTGGACAGAGTTTCTGAGTTAGAGGCTTCTACTCTGGCATCACATGTGAATTAACACAGCTAGGTCACCGCTCAAAGTCCCAGACTATTACTAGAGTGTAATCCTGACTGTGACAACACAGCGATCTTAATTCAGCAGTCCCAAGCAGTATCCACATACAGCAAGCACTACCTTGTGTGGAATAAATGCATGCATTTACACTTTCAGGGATAGCTCAGGGATTTTATTCCACACTCACTGCATTACAATGAACAACTCCTCTTTTTGCCAGAGTTGCTTCTACATTTGAGCTCCAGAGAGGTATTCTGTCCCTATTTTTCATAGTTTTCTGAAAGACTGGTAATCTCTGATATTCTGAGTCAGATCAGCAGGCAGACTAAACCAAATTCCTTACATAAATTTGGGCTGATGATCAAAGGCCTAGAGATCAAACCTCTCTTCGTGGTTCCCATTAGATTAGCCTTACTTTCTGTATCCTGCCTAATATGCAGACATCTTAATATAACAAGCTTTTTGAAATAAATTGTTTTTCCAATGTACTCACTATTTAAGTTGGGGGGAGGGAACTACCAACCATGGCTTCATGACAGTTGCAGTCTAACATGCCTGTATTCTAGGACTATCACCACCTGACACACACAAAACAAACAAGCTAAAAACTCCACCCTACAGAACTAAAAGAAACTAAGAAAAGACACCCCAAACTGTGTAAAACTATTCATTAAAGCCAGGGAATTGGCTAAAAAAGACACACCACTGAATTACATCTGAAGAAAACCTGAGTACTCCAGTTTTCAAACTCTATTCATCACTGGAAAAAATTGATTAATTGAAATAAGAATAATTTTTGTTATTGCTGAATTTATTGGTGTTTATGAGTAAAAACCAAACAAAAATTGGTGTGCAATAATCAAGACCTTTTGTGTCTGTCATTTGATATAAAATATGTATGTAATGCAAACACATCTCAGTCCAATCCTACGTTTACACAGACTTCTATTTATCAGGTTTATACTTCTCCAAATGATTATTGGAACATGCTTTGCTCATCCTGAAATGCACAATTTGCTTCCAGCAAGAAAAGCCCACAATTTAAGTAGGAGTGGGGAGCATTTCTATGAGCTTTGAGCTAGAACAAAGGATCCTGCTCTTCAAACCAGCCACCTTTCCAGTCAGAGGCAGTCAAAGGGATCATTAAATACTCCATTTCTGAGACACTGACACATTACTCTGTTGACAATTGTCTCCTTATGCATGGTGGGAGAATTTGCTTTAATGAGTATGAAAAATATAATAAGTGGTTAGGAAAGTCCTGCTTTGCATCATTCCGATTGGCTAACAGCAAAACCTGTAAAGCTAAATTATTGACAGACATCAGATGGAGATGACTGCTGTGGCCAGATATTACTGTGGCACCACTACTTAAAAGGGAGCACTTGTTTTCCAGGCTGGGTTCCACATATATCTCAGTGTCAGGACAGAACATATGAAAGGTTTTTCATTCAAGCGATACACTCTCTGAGTTTTAAGAGCCCACAACACAGCGATGCACTGTACCTTCACAACTCTTTTTGTCAGGACCAAGTTCATAGCCAGGATCACAGGCACACTGGTAACTGCCCAGTGTATTTACACAGCGCTGCTCACAGCCACCATTGTCAGGTTTGGCGCATTCATCTTCCTCTGCCAAGACAGGGAAGAATGCAAAAACGTGTTAAATAATTACGTTCCTCAGCTGTAATTGCTGGATCAATATTAACCCAGAAAGCTGTATGTGTGCCTTTATAAGGTGCACTCACTGCACAACCACAACACTGTGGTTGCTGACTACAGCATTTTCAAATGCTAAGTGGACTTGCAATGGTGAAAATAAAAAATTGTCCTTCGTTTCGTTTGGGTGGGGTGTTTTACAATAATACCTACTGACAGCTGCAGATCTAATTTATAAGCACTTTATGGGCAGCATGCAATAATTCAGGCAGCTGTAATCTAAAGGTTGTATAGAGTATTGAAAGAAAGATTGAAAATCCACAGCGGGGTCACTTGAAGGGCACTTTATCTCCCACAGAATCAATTTGTGCATTATCCCCGAATTCATACTCAAAACAGATTAACAGAATCCTCAAATCCCAGGTTTTCATTCTACTGATATTAAATGGAACAAGATGCATCATGGATGGGGGAGGGAAAGGGATAATGTGTTATCTCTACTAGCTCTGAAGTATACCCATGAGATTCATTCTTAAAATATTTCTCAGATGTTGAAATATTGTTTCCTTACACCAGGACACGTAATCTCTTCAGAATAAAACAGAGTAGTACCCACTTTCTTGTCTACAACCTTCAAGGTTATAATTTTCTATAGTGAAAAATAAAACAAGGTGAGAAAGGCCCCAGCTTGTGGCTTTTCAAAAGAACGAAAAGGCATGACCTGAATTTCAGGTGTCACCATGGCCCCACCACTGCTAGTGGTTTTCACAGTGCCATGGGCAGCACAGAGTAGGAATTACACACTTTCTGCGCACCAGCTGCTGCAGGTATAGCTGCAATTGTATAACACCAACCCGAAAACTGGAAGAAGATTGTGAGGCCATTGGTCACTATATGATTTCTCACTTGTATGTTTCTTTCATGCTCACAGAAAGCAATAAAGTGATAAC
The DNA here is from genome assembly GCA_033556795.1 of Tapera naevia. Lineage (NCBI taxonomy): Eukaryota > Metazoa > Chordata > Aves > Cuculiformes > Neomorphidae > Tapera > Tapera naevia. The sequence goes on along the minus strand of JAUMJJ010000172.1, from coordinate 4,290,223 downwards.
GCTGCCTAACGTAGCAGTAGGATCAGAATAAACACAACACATAGGAAAAACAGCAAAAAAACCTTAGGAGAAAAGACCAAGTTATTTCTATTGTGACTATAATATTTAACTTTATATTTGATAACACAAAATGTCCAAAATCCCTATTTTTTACAAGATAAGATATGTTTCAAAGATGTTTCAAAACTAAGCTGATTATTTGATCCCAAAGAGAACAGGAAGTTGCACTGAATACATTCCTTCATTTTTTCGACATATTTTACAAGGAGACAGAAATACTCAACAGGTTTGATCTGATAAAATTTGCATGCTCAAGTATCCTGAAGACAGTACAGAACTGATTTCAGAAAAAAATAGATTGGAAAATATATTTCATATCCTAACATATTTTTTTTAGTACAAAAACAAGTGATAAGCCACTCACAGCTCCCAAAACACGCTTTAACATTTACCTTTAAAAAAGTTAGCTGCAAACCCTGCTTTGTTAACAGTTCCATCAGAAACAAACTTCATCCACAGCGTATTAGAGGTAGATCTAATGTCTTCTGGTTTGTCATAACCACAAAAGTGACCAATTAAAGGACTGTTTTCATTTGTTCCATCTCGAATTTCCAAGTAGTCATACGCACAGTTATCATGTCTTTCAATCTGTAAAAAAATATTTTTAAAGTGACCCATTTAAACTTGACTCAAGACATCAAATATCAATCAGTTAATGAACAGAACAGAAATTTTTCAAAGTTAAGGTTGGGGTTTTTTGTTTAGGTATCAAATACCAGGAAGATAAGCAAAAGAACAAGCACCACTGGACTTTTTTTTTAACTATACTTGTTCTCAACAAGAAATAATTTTGAGATTGTTATGCAGGACACAACAGTCTAAGTGGACAAAAGGAAATAAAATCAACATGCTCACTTCTATGCTTCCCAGTGTTCTGTCTACTTGAATTCAGAGTAGGAATTTAAGTTCTCTTTTGCCATAATATGCTCAAGTATACAAGATTAACAGTTCAATAACTAACCAGGTCAGAAATATGAATTGGTTTTGAAATATTAAAAACCTCAATTTTGATTAATATGCATAAAATTTTTAGACATTATCAATCTGTTCTGTTTAAGGTGATGAACAATATTTATTTTCTCCCTTTATCTCCAACACAGTACAAAAGTTTGCATTTGTCACTACCAATCGATGCTGCAGGGTAACTGCAAAAAAAATGACAGTGCATTAAGAGTCTGTGGTATCTGTAGAATTAGATCCAAACACACTAAGGTACTCTTACAGAATCAATAGAACAGATGACAAAAATTATCATCATTATTTTTCTGCAGCTCATGTGTCTGTTTTCAGGCGTCTTCTTTTGACTTTCTGGGTCAATGAATGAATCTTTGCCATACTGATGGAGAAAACTACTCAAACAGGAACAACTGAAAATATGCCTCTCTTTTAAACATTCTGACAGATGATATCCAAACATAGAATAGTATGTGAATGGACATATGTGCATTTCTACTTGGGCAGCAAGTGCTCTTTACATAATAGAACTTGGAGAGTCAGTCAGAGTGCAAATAGCACCATAGAAGAAAGCAGTAGCAGCCCAAATATAATCCTGTCTGAAGCCTAGATAAGTTGTGATGTCTGTCTCTATTGAGAGAGTATCTTACTCAACAGAATTAAAAACTCTCTTGATTTAGGTCATTTTACTGCAGGATTACTTCACTTAACTCAAGTAATATCTTAGCATAAAAGAATTAACTAAATCCAAGCATTCAAAAAATAAATCCCCTCAGAAAACTATTGTTCAACTAAGTGGCTGAATAGTGAGGTGGAGGGGGGATAAAGGGACATGGACAACCACCACAGTCAGAGAGAAAGGGTTGGAGAATCAACAAATTTAATTCAGCACATCTAAATTCTGTTAAAATGACAAATAAATAAAACCAAACCCTAAAAAAATACACACCTTGTCTCTGAACAGTTTTTCTTGCACTTAAGCTGCACAGTTAGGAGAGTGGCTGCTGGTACTTTGCTCTAATTGTGCATTAAGATCAACATTAAACTCGGTAACTACTGCAGACTAAGGAGCTTTCATTTAGCACATTAGGATTTTTGCTTCTTTTATGTAAGAGGAAAAATTGGGGGAAGTGACTGATTTTATTTCATTTTAGTGGTACCAATACACAGCACTTATACACAACTTCTCTCCAACTTTCCAATTCTTCATGCATTTATATATGTAATTTTCTCCCACTCACTTCTCTGGCAAAATCCATATTGCCATTTGTTCTCAATTTCTTAGTTGCTTGGTCAGCAATTGCTTTGGGCCAGAGTTTTGGGAAATGAGTGAGAAAAGTCAAGAAGATCTGGGATGCAGCCATCCATTGCTGACTTCAGTGGCAATTTTATGTTTGCAACATAAAATACCAGAGGTCAGATGTGTCAACCTGAGCACTAATAAGTTTTTTACACTAAAATTGATTTCAAATTTTCATTAATCTAAATTATACATTTAAAACACATGGCATCATATTTCAATTTGAAACAAAGTTTGCTTTGTTATCTCAGTAAAAATCACATTTCACTCTAAAGAATAAAGAAGTGACCTGGTCTAAAGCCCACTTTTAACAATAAATAAATTGTGTATTTTCCCCACACATCTGTGGTCATTTCCTTACAGAAAATTTAATTAACATCTACATTTTTCCACATTTCCATATTTTCCACATTCTATGGGGTAATACAGAAAACCTGATTTTTCACAGATGAAGTGCAGGTCTAAGTTATGTGCTGTCTTTGAGGTGAATTGTTAGTTTCTTTTATGAGAATCACTCTATTTTTGGCAGAAGACAAGAGCTAAAAATATGTTTTGTCTAACAGTAAGTTGCTAAACTTCCTAAGACTATAAAAATCAACCACCTTACAAAGTGCTATTGATTTTCAATACAATAATTCAAAGGGTGGCCGGTGGCCATTCTATCACATTCATTTATTTTTAGTGTACCACTACAGCGAATGATGACAGTATTATTATCAATATTGTTATATTAAGGGATCAAATCACTACACCTATATATAGACTAACAGATAAGTACTGTGTTTTTGAGAAATGATAATTGGTGTTAAGGCACTTGGTAACCAACGAAAAAGAACTTGTATAAAATGTGCTTTGCTCATCTGTATCTCAGATTGTAAGATGGCGTGGTAGTGTCATCTGGTAACATAAAAAGATCTATCACACTCGCAATAGTCCTCTCCTACTACAAGAGCAGAAAATCTCAAGTTAAAGGAAGGCTTCAATGTGAGTTTAGTTTTAACTGGACTGATCCTGCAAACCTTATTTATGAGAGCACTAAGATCTCACAAGAGTGATATTACACTGTGGATGAAAAGAAACATGCAAAATGTTAGCAAACGAAGAACAGTTTAAATGAACAGGTTTTACCGAAAAATGCATTGCTTATAGGAGAATGAAAGATACCATCAGCTCCTGAAGGCCTTAAGGAAACCAAGAGTTTGAATGGCATTAGAGAACTAAGTCAAGAAAACGCCAGAAAAATTCCTAAGACAGGCACATAAATACAAGAAAGCAAACAAATTTCCTGGTGAAATGGAAAGCCAGAGACATTCTCAACACCCATTCTCAAAAGAAAATAAAATTCCTTGTACATAGTTTCAGTTTCGAAAAAACAATGACTTTACACTAAAATATATTTGGTTAAGAAATCCAGACTACCTTTGTTTTGTAGCAAAAGAAAAAGATATATACATCTAAAAAAATAAAGAAGATAAGAGATTCGAAAAGCAACTTGGCAGCAATCATATTCAGGTGAAATCTTCTAACTACTTTTTGTCCTTGTTAATTTACTTGTTGACAGAGTACAGGTAAACATATCTGAATCCAGTTATAGACTTTAGTCATAAAAGTGGGATATATGTGTAGTGGAATCAGAAGATCAGGTAAATTTTATTCCCCGACTCATGTAAAAATAATCTAAATTAACACTATCTACACAAAGATTAACAGGGCCACTGGAATGAGGAAGATTATTATGGCTCAGTTCTACAAACTCTCTGGATTCCCTTAGCTGGTAAGAACGTGTGCCAACAAAAGTTCTTTGAAAAAAAACTACAAGGACCACTAATTTTCAAAGAACAATAACAAGAAAGGTGACTATAAATAAGAAGCAAAAAGATGGAATTATCAGCCCCAACATCTCTGATGTCATCTAGATGCTGGAAAGCTTAGCTGCCCATCAGGCAGTCCAACAAGAAAGGGTAATCCCACAGTCAGTGGAAAATGCGTTGCCCACAGCAGGCAAAACAAGATGACTCATTGATACAATTTGAAATTCTCAGCTTCCCTAGTGCCTTCAGTTCAGAGCGAAAGTTGTTTTTTCCAGCATTACATATGGATAATGAGTATTCCTCTTACTTAACTGTACCTTTCAAAGGACAGAGAAGTAATTTTCCCACAAACATGCTGCAATAACTCTGCCCTGACGTTTACTTTTTTTTAATCTCAGCTGGCATGAAGAACTGTGATTTTTAAAAAACTTTTGTTTTGCTGGGCAGTGCACCAAGGATTCAGTCCAGAGAGGAACTTAGTACCAGAAACCAGAACACCTACGTTCAGGCACTTGGACCTGAAATGGAAATCAGACCCAATGGTGAACATGTGGGCAGGTCACTTCAGAGTAGTTTCCAAAGTAACTCTCAGTGGGGAGCCCTGTGGATGAGTCAGTAAGAAATGCTGTGAAGAGAGATATAACAGCAGTCCAGTGCCTTTCTGGGCCACCTCATTTGGTGCTCAAGGGCACCTTGCCATTCTGGAAGCGTGCTCAAACTCTACCTGGAAACCTATGTGGCTTTCTTGTGCCTACTACTGGAATTTTCTTTTTTCCTCTCCAAACACATCTAATAGAGGTACTAACTTGAGACTATCACTCAACTATACTTCTGCTCAATTTCCTCTTTCTTCTTATGAGGTGCCAGTCCACATGTTTCACTTCTAGAGAGTAGCATTAGACTAAGCAGTCTGTAGGAAAAGCTGGACATATCTTCTCACAGCCTTATCCATTGACCTACTATATTGTGCTCTCATTTGCTGTTCCTTTGCTGCTAATTGTTTTCTATATGGTGAGCCATGAACATGTCACCTTCCCACTTGCAAACAGTCTGTAATTTGGTGATTAGAAAAAGTTCCTGAAACACAGGAAGAAATAGAAGTTTGATTCTCCCAGAGCTGACACTGAACTGAAGTCAGTTCAAGTGATAATTTAACGTGTATAGGCCAACACTGAGTATCTGCATGGAGATACTATGGCAAGTCTCTTACGCAGAGGCATGGTGCCGTTTCTCTTGGATTGCACTAAAAAATACTGAGCACCAATGGTAGACTAGAAAAGCTCCATATATAGTCAGTAAATTATATAAAGTTACTAAAAAAATCGTTCATTTTCAACAGTGCTTGAAAAGCGAGAATGACATACTAAGTAAAGTAATCTTGAGCCAGGCCATGTAAGAGTCTGAATGGCATTTGGAAAACACTTGAGGCAGTGAGAGCAGATCCTGTCTGCACTAGACTCAACGTTAACTCAGGATATAGAAAAGGGAAAAAATCTGTGTAAAGTTTCCATTATTCATATTTATAATTACTGATAAAGTCCCAAACTCTTGCTATCTCATGATCAGGTCTTTCATCAGCCATAGCAAAAACGCGTCACACCCCTGAAGTCTGTCTGCAAGATTAAAATTACAGGTTGGAAATTATACCTGTATTTACAATACCTGTGTTTACCTCTATACGGACCATAAAGCCAAAAAGTTTATGTTTAAAAAAAGTGCTCTTCATGTCATTACTGTTAAGCATAGTCAAATAAAACAAGGGAACTCAAAGTGTGTTACTAAATTTAGCTACAAACTTCAAGCCAGTGTATTGTGAATGCATAAAAAGGATGTATGAAATATTAGTTTTCTTTGTTATACAGTAGTTCACCACTGTTTAGCAATGCTCTACACAGAGAGATGTACACTAGAGACACGCAAGTATGACTCACCATGGCTATTTTCTTCCCTCTCTAAATATAGGTTTGTAAATTGAATTTAAGTAGACTTTTTTTCCTTCTCCAAACAGAAGCCAAAAAACATAGTGGCTTCTTTCCAGATAGACATTCCTTTTTAACAATAAGATTTAGCAAAGATAAAAAAATCCCAATTATTTAACAGAATATTAAAGCAGCCTTGCTGAACTGCATTACGTGTTTGCTAAACTGCTAGTATTGTCAGTACTTTAAACATTACAATTCAAATAGCATAGAAAATATGAAAAACCTTTAATCCTGAAAATTTCTGCAGAAAGAGAGGATTCACGGAGAAGAGAATTGGATTCTGAAGCTTGTTTTTCATAGCAAAATCTTAAATTCATTCACACGTTTGATGAGGATTCCCTTAAATGTCACTGTCATTTATTCACTAGATGCTTTCCTGAGATGAGTTAAAAGGCTTTACCTCAAATGCTTGAAAGGTTAATCCTACATTGTAGTTTTCTGACACTGTTATTTTCCACACACATTCCTTCATTGGTCTGTAGTCATCAGGATAATTGGGAGACTGGATCTGGCCTTCATTTTTGTGGATTTCACCTCCACAGATAGCTGATAAAAGCATAAAATTCTTATTGTCAATAATGACATTTTCTGTCTCCATGTCCTCCACTTTCTAAAATTAATGATAAGATTATTCTGGAGAAGACTTCATAATTCTACCAAGGACAAATTATTGAAAACACAATCCATTTAAAACTACTATACCTGTTTCAGTTTGTGAACATAACTCAGCATCTCTAATAACTCTAAACATGTTTACAATGTTCAGAAAGACTTTGGTGCCACGGATAATCTGGATCTATGTATTTACAGAATATATTTAAACAGTCAAACTAATTCAATTTTACTTTTTGTTTACCTTTGAAATATATTTAATAAACATTCTTCATTAGCATTTACTAATGTTTAAAAAGAGTGAAATAAGACAGAAATCTCATGTTTTATAATGTTCTATGCATTTTAACCTACAGTTTATGACTTCAAGCTTACACTGATTTTGAAGAAACAGCTAACATAAATTAAAAATATTTTATGAAAAGTAAATGCACTTTTCAAGGTCCACACTGATAATCATGTAAAGACACGCGAATGTCAACTAAATCATACAGTTTACTATCACAGATTCAATGTTTAAGAAAACAGGTTCTATTTTAAACAGGTGAATGTTGACTTGCTAATGTACTCAGTGTGTGGGAGTATCTCTATTAAGCAATCCTAGAGCATATGGAAAACTTGTCATATTTTTCTGAAGAATAAACAGAAAGTACTCAAAGAAATCTTCATATACACTAAGCACAAGAACATGCACACTTAGTTAATTAAACAACTGGTTAAAAATGTTTATAAATGTTATCAGTGGTGTCCCTAGAAAAGAGGTCATCTGAAACCTGATCACAGGAAGAGTTTCAAAACGTCCTGTCTACTAAGTTAACACTTCCTGTCTCAGTAATACTGACTTCATACTAGCTTATTTCTGACTTTTTAAATTATTTTTAATATTCAAAGGTATCCAGTCAATATTTTGCATGTGTGATCAAGTCATCTTTAATGCTGTAAGAGGCTTACCTTCATAAATTGCTGCAAAACCTTTTCCAACCCAGTTGCTACTGCTGCGGAACTCGATCCACATCCTGCTGTCGGAGGATGCAAGGACTTCTGGCAGTTTGTCACCACAAAACCTGCCTAAAAACATGCAACCAGTAACTGCATTTTCTGCCACCTCTGAAGCCAAACGCTGCAAACATTTAGACAAGTGTTTAACATTATAAACAGGAGAAGTATAACCAACTCAGTCGAACTATTCACATGCTTATGGTTAAGCACATGTTTTTGCAGATCAGGACCTAATACATAAGGATTTTATTATAAAGCTTTCAGTACCTCTTTGCATTGCAGTCAGGTTCACAAAATCTTACAGCAATTAAGTAGGAAAAATATTGTTACGGATTCTTTCCATATATCCAAACCCTGGCATTTTGGAAGGGGAAAGTGATTACTAACCTTAAGACAGGAACATAATCTAGATCATAGTAATACCACTCATGGTGTCTAATGACAAGAGAGATTTAAAAACTAACATTCAAATGACCCTAGAACACATTATCCACTTAAATTCAGCCTAGGTGAAATTCTTGTTTGTCCAGGTTATAGAGAAGAGACCAGGAGAAAAGGGTTACTACTGTTTGGTCTTCATTGTTTCTTCCTACTTCTGTTTTTAAGGCCAAGAAAGTAGGCACTACTATTAAAAAGCTGTCCTCTGTACTCTGTATCTGCTTCCTTTTTCTATTTTTTTTTTTTAAATTTTGGCTTTTCGGATGCTAACAAATTGTTTTAGTCTTCATTTTAAAAACAACAAAATTGACCCAAGAAGTTGGAGACATTCATGTTTCCTATGGTCTGAAATCATGAGTTTCAATCAAAGATGATCACAGGATGTCAAACTGAACCTCTTGATTGGACAGTGGCATTATGGGGTGTGAAACCTCCCCAACAGCCCTCTGAATCAAGAAAAAGATGGCTGCAGCTTCCTGCATATTAGTTGCAACTGTAAGACATAATTCACTATTGCTTTGCGTATCTTTTCTCTGCAACAGCAGGGAAGGACATGGAAAGAAGAAACAGAAGTAATCTTCTATTCATAATTCAAAAAGTAAAGGAACAGAGATAATAAGTACAGCTCTACAGTGGGTGTTCTCAACCACAGTGCACATGCTTATCACGTGCTCTAAGTCTTTCCCATCACACACTCTATAGGTTTGTCTGTATACTATTTCCCCATTTCTGTGAATAAAAGTATGACAACTTCATATTTTAAGATGCATAAGCAAAGCTAAACGTTGTACACTTTGTACTTTTCATCTTTCCACACACTGAGTAACTACTAGATGCAATGAAGGGAAGGCCTGAAGTCAACTAATGACTCATTTGAGGTCATTCAGAGTTTCTTCCTGTCCACAATTTAGTTATTCTAGACAGCTAAAACCCAAGAGATTTGTTGTAGGTTCAACAACAAGTAAGTCCACTGAACTAAATGAGTGTGGCAACTATCGACAGTGCAGCATTCCCACAGTTACATACCAAGCAGAGGCGATTTTCTCCAGTAGCCATCTCTTACTTCAATATAGTCATACCAACAGAGACTGCTCTTGTAAAGGTCCATGGTGGTGAAGTTTAAAACAATCTGCAACCATAGGAGAACATCTGAATAAATCACATGTAGTTAATACTAGAAAATTATCACAACAGCATTTTGCAGAACTGAAGCCAGAGGGGTCATCCATGACAGGATTCCAACTGCTTAGGCACTTAATTAACCTCTCCTAAATTATTAAGGAGAGGTTGTTTGGAAACATTAAAAGATTTTTATTTAATCATACATATTTGAGTAGATTCAATACAGAACTCACATTTAACTGCTTACAATCGGATTTTCACTGAGAAAGAAAAAATTGAGAATGCTACTACAGTAAAATAATGTGCTAATATAACTTTAAGTATGTTATTTAATAACTCTCCTGCCAATTCTTTTTCCATTCCAACTGAAATCACCTGTAAAACAACTTTTTTTTTAAAAAAATGGTTTGAATTTCCTTCTACTATTATCTTGACAAGATAATTTACTTTTAAACAATTTAAGTATTGACAATTCTAGACAGCAATGCTGAAAGCAGTATTACTAAAGTAAATGGTACAGTTCCTTGATAATTCCTTATGAAACTATAATAAAGCTTTTAAAACAGACATCCGAGTTCCACGCATTTCTGGAACTTTTGAACTTGGACTCCCACTTTTACTGAGCAAATTTCAAAACAGGCATATTTTCAATACTCAGTATCAGGACTTTATCCCACTTTGGTTTAGAAATACTAATTCTAAACTGCTATAAAAGTGCACTTTTAACACAGTCGTAGGATCACAGGACGATACAATAGCTACGGTTTGGACCCTGACTGATTGGAACAGCCTTAGCATCACGTCCTGCAATTTCAGGGATAAGTTCAAACAAGAAGATTAAAAATGATTCATATTTTATATTCTAAAGTAATTTCCAATTCATACCCTTTCATTTGATTTAGTTGTATTTGGAAAAGGAATTCATCATCTTCCAAATTAGTTCCTCAGTATAGATTAATAAATATTTCAACCTAGCTATTTATTAACATATGAGCATAGAAGTGGTTTTATTTTTAGCTTTGATTCTAGAAACTCACAATCAAAACCTGCTATTGTAAAGCAAACATGAATTGCTGCACAGTAGCAAACACCCAACACTGTAAAAATGTATCTCCATGGCAGCCTATGAGGCAGCTGTGAGTGTCAGTTGAAAGGAGAGGAATTCACTCATAGTCCAGCTGCAAGGATGAAATGTAACACCGTAACTGGAATAATGGGCCCAAACAGTCAGACAGGATGGTTTACTTCTATCTCTTCTGAAAGCACCACGTGTCTCTTTAAACATAGTACAACATTAAACCAGAAAGGCAGAACTTTTGCAAAGTGTTTATTTTAAGAAGATAAAAACTACTAGGTATTGGAGGAAGCTAATTTACAGATAACATAAAGCTCAAAGGTTTGGTTTTGTAAGTTAGATGGTAGAGTGTCATGGTAATGCTCATCTTCAAACAATGCAAAATGGAAACAATCTTTCATAGTAAAACACTACATATCCTAACATTAGGCTGGCAGGGGTTTTGCTTTCTCTTACTTTTCAAAAAAATGTAACTAAGTACACCCATGTCAGTAATTACATTCTCAAAAATCTCTTGTTTTCAGTGGAGAACAGGAAATTTTATTACATAATTTTAAAAGACCTCTCACATAGGTCTGACAAGCTCACAGGTGATTCTGTTCAGCTTTCACTTTCAGCATCATCATGCCATGGGAAATAGTAAACATCTGTAAGACTAAACATAAAACCTTACAGCCAGAAGTCCTGTACAGTGAAGGACATTATGCTGTCAGGCACAGCCTTGTGGGATGAAGGTATGGGACACGAAGCATGCCAAGGACCATCAGGACAGCACTGAATAAACATGTATCTGTTCTGATGCTTGATTACAGCCAAACATTTATATCCACTAGCAGTTCCCACATTCACAAAACCTGTTGAAGGGTTGCTTAAACAGCAGCCTGTCCCTAGGACCATGTTCTCCGCGGGAACATCCTGAAAGCAACTTTGAAACATTTCTATCACAGCAAATAAAACAGTCTACTCTCTCCATTTTTTGGGCCTTTCCTTCTGTCACTTTAGGCCCACAAAGGTAGGCATTACCTTAGCCTCAGATCTATACGCTAAGAAAGTCTGCTTCAATGCCAGTTTGATACTTTAGAAATACATTTAAGATGTTAACTCATGTCAGTCTGCCACTGGCATTCTAAATCATAAAGACCTATAATAATGAATAGTCATCAAATTATATTGTAGGCTTCCTTTCTGAGCTCAGAGATAAAAACTGAAAAATCTGAAATCGGACACAGTTGCTGTTAAACCCTTTATCTTTGTTGCAATAGAAATTACAGTAGAAATTAATATATTTAAGGAAAACATGCTCCTTACAGTGAAAGATTTGCAGTATGAGAAATGCTAATATCTTGAACTATTTTTCAGTATAGACACTCTTTTCCTGAACATTGAAAAACAAGGCAAATTAAGACTTAATGAAAAAAAGTTTCAAATAATATCTTGTATTATGCAGACAGTGAGTGTGCTCATAAGCATGGAGTTTAAAAAGCTAGTTAAATGCTTATCCATTTAACCGTTAAGTGAATGAGAACAGTTAAGAGTTTTCACATAAGAAATACATCAAAACAGCGCTTTTAAAGCCATAGTAGGCAGGTAATGGGGTGGGGGGAAGATGGAGTGTTGTTGTCTTTTGCATACTATTTCTTCAACCTATCCTTCAGATAAAGAGGTTTCACCAAGTACCAAATTTTGGTTCTTCTCAGATGATCATTTTTGCAGTTCAGATTCCTTTTACAATCCTACCTTCTTCTTTTTCCTGAGTTTCTCAAACCATAGGTAGGTATCTCTATTTGTGTCTAGTCACAATAACCTGGAAACCCCACTGCTCTCAGCAGTCTCCTTGTCCTTTCCCACCCATGTCCACCTCACTCCAGCCGTACAGGCAAAGGTTTTAACAAGGTAGTGTCTTTTTCTCTACCTAGATGAGATGCAGACAGCTGGGCTAAGGTTAAGTTTCCTTCCACCAGCTGGCTCTGCTGGAAGCAAGTTAAGGAAGACACATCCTATACCACCTCCATTGGCTCAGCTGTGTAGAGCATGGAGGTCTGTCACCAGTCTAACCCTAAGTTTTCCAATTTCCATAACACAGCTGAAATATCAGATTTCTGTTTTCTGTTCAGAAATTTGCCTTTTTCCAAGCCTTGGTTGCCAGGATAGAGTCAGGAAAAGGATGGTTTTACTTAGGTGTGACCATGTAATTATCTCAAACTGTTGCTATCAAAATGGAAACCATTAAAATGCAATGACCCTCTTCAATGGCTCCTGCCCTTGAAACTACATGAAATAACCTTCACAGTCTTTTCCTCACTCCATTATGCCAAGGTATTTGATGATAAGCAATTCCTTAACATTGACCAGAATTCATTAGCTGTATGTAGGCAGAACCCCCAGTCTGTCACAGCATGATTTCTGGTTGGGAACCTAACAAGTATAAATATATTTAAGATTAAAATTTGCAATTCTGCAGAGTATTAAATAGAGCTACACCCAAGACAGACCTTTCTCCAGGGGACAGGATGGCTGAAAGTTTTCATAAGCAAAACAATCAATGTGTATTTGTCAGCATAATTAAGTAATTATTGAGTAATTAAGTAATTATTACACAGCAGATTCAATTGTGCTAGTGTAGCTTCAGAAGGAGTACACCATAACACCTATTGTCTGGGATAAGACAGCACAAAACATACAGCAAACACCAAGTGGTCTAATTAAGTTTTCTGCAGGTGGCATTTTTTCCCATATCCACCAACAATTTATCTGTTCTATTTTATCATTCCTGTAAACATTCAGGAAAACTGGAAAGTAATGTAACCTATTCAAAAAGACAGATTAAAAAAAACCCATCTGGCACAATTTCAGCTCGCTACGCCAAAAAAATTTCTGCACATCAGAAGGCAGGGTTTGCCCTGGCAGAGGGCACAGCGTACTACTAACACCATCTTCCCCCAGAGATCTTTCTGTGTGTAGATACACTGTGTACAGCTGTTTACCAAATAGTCTTAAATCTTGAGAGAAAGTAAAGGTGAATGAACTGCCTTGTTTTAGTAACAGGGACACATACACTTTATGCTGGGCTAGCGATTTATGATGCCTATTAATAAAAAGAACGCTGCAGCCAGGGCTTACCACTGCAGTCTCAGCCTTCGTTGAATTTCTTGCCCAAGATCAGAAGTGTCTGTACTTGCATAAAGCAGCATGGATATAATAGAAGTCCTCTAAACTATGCTCCAACAGTACAATGTTACATCTCAATAAATAAGAGACAATCTGGACTGATGCTTTTTCAGTTTATTTTTAGGTAACTAAAGTGCTCACAGACATTTCAGAACATGATGTGATGTACTTAAACTTACTATAACCTCCACACAACATTCCTGAGATCTAACAGGGTAAAAGCAGCAACAAAGGAATAAAAACACGTGTCCAAGGTACCGTGATATATGCATTAGTTAAGATTTAGATCTCAGTTCTGCTATCTGCTATTCACATTAAGTACTTGCTGCAAACAAGATTAGTTATCTTAAGACAGACAATACCCTGTCAGAAAATCACAGACAAATAATTAGAACAAATACAATTTACTTCGTTCTTGAACTATATGGAGATTATGAGAGCTGTAGGTCACAACAGCGCTCTGTAGACAGACTCATCACATCAAATTTCAATTACAAAATCGCATTTAGTCTTTTGCCCCTTTTGGGGGGGTAGGGGAGGATGGGTTGGGAAGGGAGTTGGTCTTTTTACGTTGCTGACCAAGACAGGGACTTTTGCCAATTAAGCTCCAGTGGTGGTTACATTCTCAAAACAGTATGGTATCACAAATATATTACGATTACACTAACATCCACACATCCGCAGACCAGCTGGCCCAATGTTGGAGTACGCTATGAATACCTAATTATGACCATTTTCCAGTCATATCTTTTTCAAAAACCAATAAAAATTGTAGATAAACACTACTGCTTTTTAATTTTACTGAAGAATAGGAAAGAACTCTAAGCTATTTTTGTTGTTATCGCAGAAGTGTCTAAGAAGTGGGAGACATTAAATTACCTATCTAGATTAATTTGCATCTTTTGCACTAGCCTTCCTATTCATCTGTTTTCATTTGGTTTTCCCTGCCAACCTGCAGAACCACCCACACCCTTCCAGCACAGAATGTTTGTTTTTCCTCCTGTGTCTGGCTCTTGCCCAGAGGGGGGTGAACACTTTCCAAATGACTTCATTTTCATCCCCCACAGTGGCAAATGCTCTTACACCTCCTCAGGACCTATGAGCACATCAGGAACATGTATTCTTGGTGTGTACTAGAACCCTGACCTGAAAGAAACATGGAATAAAGTAATCCAATCAGGAGAAAACTTTGTCCAATACAGATTTGGAAACCACTGACAACTGACTGAAATATCTGAGGGCAAATGCTGGGTTGCTCCTCTTTGGACTCTCCAGTACTGAGGATGGTGCTATGTTCTGTATTTCAGTCTTTAGGCTGTATTGGCTTAAAAGCGGCCACCACTTCTCGCAAAGAAACCTACAAACTTTTGGATTTTTTCTGCATATTTTGTCTCAGCTGAAACTTCCCATTGCTCCCACTGTCCTTATTTATTTTGAGGAAGGCAAACAAATAAGCCAGTAATTTAAAACAAGATTCTGCAGCGCGTTATAAAAGCGTACCCAGGAACAGGTTTTGCTTTGCTAGGATGGCCTACTTCTCTCCCTGAAGCACTCTCAACAAGCTGGGGTTTTTTTCCACTTTTTCCCCTAAACTTAGTGCCCAGAAAGTAAAAGTATATAAGCTAGGACAATACCAGGCAATACCTAAAATGACAATTTCTTTACCCATTTTATTTCAGTTTCACTTTAGAAAAAACATCTCTTTCCGTATACAAAAAGCTTTCTTATGCAGAGCCCAAGCTGTCAGCCCCACTAAGCTCAGTCACCTCACCCAAGGCCATACTGGAGAAGACACCGTTCGTGAGCCTGCACTCTCTCTTCCATCTTTACATTAAACATACCGAAGAGATTTCATGATGCAAACACGTAGCATATTGAAATCAGTTTCATTTCAGATGGAGAGCCACTGAATAGATGTGGTTCTAATGCCACAGACCAAAGCCAAGGCAATGGCGACAGTTCATGGTCTTTTTGTGGCATACTATTTTCAATTACTATGCAAGCCTTAAACATTAATGAAAAGCTAAAGAAAACCAGCATTTTACTTTGAAAACATAATCTTGGTTTAGTGAAGGGAATGTTAAAATACCTTCTCTCCTGGGGTCACAGAGATTCTCCATATGCAGTGTGTGTAGGAAGGATAACCATTTGGAAATCCTGGAGAAGAAAAGTTGCCTGTAGATTCCTGCAGTGTTTCTCCACAGGCTGAAAGAAACAAAATACATTAAAAATATAAAATTGAATGTGCCTAACATAAAAATATGTCTTTCCAATATCTTCTCAGAATACATTTAACTCACTGCAGATGCAGGACACAAAACAGACTAGTTATTTTACAATTTATTTAAAACAATGATTTTAAGCCAATCTGACATTCATTCCATCTTAAACTTGATGCTTTTATTCCATGAACTGTTTCACTTGTGTGCTGTCTGCTGACATAACCAAAATTACAGCAGTCTTAAAAATGTCATTGCTGTCTATTAACTGCAAAATTATATGTATAACTTCAGTGAAAAAAAAGTTAGGCACACCCTTAGACACATCCTTTAAAAACTAAAACAAAAGTAAAACAAAAGCTGGCACAGCATGATTGGTTCCACACTAGAATTTTGTCAGTTTCATTTAATTTAGTACATTGCCTGCATGAGAGACTGATCTGACCTAAAGTCACTGTCATTTACATAGGTATAGAAAACTTTATCCTATACTCAACAAAATCTCTTCCAACAGTGATTTGTAGAGATCTGAGTAACAAAGCGAAGCAAATGTGAAGTCCTAAAATACCAAAGGCTTTTATATTCTCTATTATTGAAGATTTTAGCCCTCACAGCTCACCCGTGAGTCATGCTACTAGCTGCTCGTGGTACAGCTAATAATTCCTCTTCACTCTAAAATACAGCATCAGAAGCTTCAGTCATTCTCCACCACTAAAAGTAATTCTGGTAGGGTGTCACACCTCAGTCAGTCACCTTTTTTGACCTTAATCAAGTTGTTTCACCCACTGATTTTGCAGGTGTGATACGAGATATGAGAATTTGAGAATATTATTCCATGACTGACAGTATAATGAAGTCTGCAGTGCTTTCAAATTACAGCACTAGCACTGCCAGCAGGTGAACTACTGTGTCATCAAAATCTCAATGAATTATAAATGAACTGGAAAATCTCTAAATAAAAAGGGACAAAGGAAGAGATTGCTTATGACAAAGACAGACAACACAGCTATAAAGCCTGTCTTGTTAAAATGCGTCTAAGATCCAATCTGACAACTACACTGTAATACCAGGCATAAGCTACATTCAAGGCATTAAATATGCCTTCTGACATCAAAATGGTATTTGTGATGAGAAAAGATAGATTGGAGCAGCCCCCCAAACATTTAACGGCTAAAACCACCATCACCATGTCCTTTAGGAGAGAAAGAAAGACAGAAAGAAAGACAGAAAGAAAGACAGAAAATAATTCTTTTCCTCTCTTCATTTAAAAAAAGTGGGTTTATCTTTAAAAAATTGCAGGCAGCCACAGCAAACAACACATACACAAAAGGTATTCAGTGCTATATAATTATTTCTGTACAAATCTTTTTCAGTGAAAAGGCTATATTCATAAATAACCGCAATTTAGTTTTAACACAGCAATGAACACAAACTTAAATAAATTGCATAGTATGGTCCTGGGTTCCCTTAGAACTAGTGAACTATATAGTAGCTTACAGTGCATATACAAAGCCTCTAAGAGAAGGACAAGGGTGCAACTGTAGTCTTGTACAGGCTTAGAGGAAAGCAGAGCCCAAAGAGATGATACCCTTTGCAGAAGATGAACACACGGCTGAGATCCGTGAAGGTCAAAATATTCCTGTCTCTGCTTTTGTAGCCTTCTCTTGTTCTTTCACTCATACACAGCTTCATGGAAACTACACCAGTGTACTCTCACAAGGCATAAAACTATACTTCAAGCTTTACTACATCTTCTGTTTGCTCTAGCTACAAATACTAAAACTACAGTTACTATCAGGCCTCGAGCAGATGACATACACGTGATGGAGAATGCTGTTTTCCAATCTTTTCCACTCCCACTGCGTATTTACAATTAAGTGTAATTTCAACTCACAAGTGTTGATTATAAAGCCATGGAATGTATGTTCCTACATAATCTGAAATATGTAAGCAAATGCTATTAAGTATCTGGGGCATACAAGGTGTCAGTCCAAATGCAGTTCTGCAAATAGTAAGAGGAGAGGAGGAAAATCCTGGTCTAACTAACCGGTACTCTATAAAAGTCCCTAATTTACCACATTATAATAGTAAACACATCAATGAACTAAGCATAATAGCTTTAAATTTTTTAAAAAATTTCAGAATTGTTCTCTCTTATACAGAATACAGGATTATTTTCTCCAGAATATTAATAACATTCCATGTTCCAAATACAAAAGTTGTACATAGTCTTAAACTTACAGATTTTAAGTTGCAAAAGGTGTCATGGAACATTTTTGCTTTCCACACATTATAGAATAAAGCTGGATAATCCAACAACTTAACTTATAACCATATTAAATGCCTGGGAACTCCCTATCAAATAATTGTCATAAATATTTCTGAATTAAAGGGAAGCATAGGAAAAATTACAATACGATATCTTATACTAAGAATTAACACAATTAGATTTTATAAAATATGTTTGAGTTTTACAATTTTCAGCATATTTGCAATTTAATTTAAAATTCCTGGTTGCTCAAGGGAACTATAACAAGAAGAGTTTATATGTATTAATAGTTGAACTAATTATCTCTGGGATGTGAGTTGCAGGTTGGCTTCCAGAGCTGCTGAAGAAAGGTGTTATTTGGTCATTTCTTGTTTAAAAGTAAATTTCTTTGGACTGGATCGATGGTAACTGCAACAGTTAAACATTAGAGAATGTAAGAGTTTTCTCTGTAATTGGGCTATGACAACTACATTATTTGTGATTAGGCTTATAAAATGGTATATTACAAAAATTTTACTATGTGACAGTCCATTAGTAATGAAGTCCACTTTGGGAAAGAAATGTAGAAGTAAAAGGAGCAGCGAAGGCCATTCATTTAAATTTTCTAAGACCTACTCTTAATATATTCACACCAGAAGAAATTAATTACAACTTCAATCTTATACACATCTGCTTTGTACAGCATTTCTACATTGTTAATCATTAACATTGTGAATCTTCTCTGATACGTTCCCCCTTGCTGAAATGCCACTTTGTCTCTTCCCACACACATGCTCCAACCATTAAAACAATCTCCTGACGTTTTTACAACTTGAGAAGGCCAGACTTCTGACAAGCCTCTATGTGGTGAAGAAAGGGAAACTATCTTTCTTTCTCCTTGTTAAGATTAGCAATGGGTGCAGACATCAGGTAGATTATATGCTTATTTCTACCAGTGGACTCTGGCAGTGTTTAATTACATAGCCTGTGTAGAACACCCCTCTGGGCTGGCCTACACACATGCTCAAGTTCCATTACAGGAATATAATGATATCTGCAGATGACCAAGCCCAGACCCTTCAGGATTCTTAGGGAATCAACTTGTTCTTTTGTCCATAGCACTAGCAAATACCTAATGTCACATACAGCCAATTTAAACTTACACTTTTCCAAAGAGAATTAAGATCTTCAATACTTTTTTACTTAGATCCAAGTGTGTACAACTATACAAATATGGTATATAAAGCTGCCACAGAGCCCTAAAAATATCTGGTGCTGATAATGTGCTTGTTAAACCAAAACCATAGAACAGTTTGATACAGCCCTTACTGTAGACTCAATACCACTTTACAATTGAAGGGAAATAGTCTAAAAACTTTAATCTTCCTTATCTTATGAATAAAGACTGACTTTGGAAGTTGAACACTCTTTTCTAATCTAGTAGAAATGGGAGAAAGATAAAGCTCAAGACAGTGAGAATAGCACAAAAAAGAGGCAGACTAGGTATCCTTCATCTTCCACACACACTGTGACATAGCCTAGCAATTTGTATATTAACTGAACTTTCATCCACCTTCTCTTCCTCTGTACAGCTGTCTCCTGTCAGTCTGAGCCTCCTTTCCCATTCGTTATTCAGTCCCACTCTATCCACTTATTTCTTGTCTTCTCTTTCTGCCATAATTCCCCTTTCTTACTCTCCTGCTCCTATAAAACTACATATGAATTTAAACCAACTACAATTTCTATATAAAACTATAAAGGTAGATCTGTGTTGAAATTTTTGTAGCTACATTAGAATAAAGCATATTCTGTTACTCCATTACAAAGTCTGAAATCCACTGTAATACATTTAGCCTTGAAGTTCCAGATCTGTTCTCAAATGCAAGACACTCAAAGTTCAAAATAATATTGGCTGAGGAAAGACCCTCAACTTAGCTGTTTGTTTTTTCCGTATTATTCTATTGCGTAACAGTGTAACTCAGTCTTAAAATGTAATAGACACTTATCAGAAATGATGTTTTCTTTTGACAAAAATCCTCTGAAAAAAATTAAAAACAAATCAAAATTACTGTTGCTAGGTTTTTGAGCCCGGTATTTACTCAGTTGATGAGTGACAGGTTGTTAAATTTCATGCCTTGGCTTGACCAAGCTCAAAACTGCTTCTTGGTCACTAAGCCCTTTCCTGAATAATGACCCTGAATATTTTGACTAGTTAAAACAACCCCAAAGGCTCAGCTGCCTCAATACTGTGAGGATCAGTTGTATCCTTCAGCAGCCCTGAGCTCAACTTCATGTTCTCGGACCCAAGAATATGTAGCCACTTTCTGGGACCATAAAGTGCTTGCAGGAATAAACAGAACTCCAAACAAAACATACACAATACTGCAAAAATTCTTTATCAAAGAGGTGTGCATTTCTGGAAAATACTGATTTAAGTTACTGTTTCTGTATTTTCATTGTATTACATTTAAGTCAACACAAATGCACACATGAAACAATGCAGATATTATGAGTGTTTCAAATATTCACTGCTGTTTTACCATAAGCAGACATCATGACTAAAATTTTTTATCTGAAATACAGCCCACTTCTAAAAACAACAGTGTTAAGGATTTGATTGTTACACACTAGGATGATCACATGATTCTTTTTGTAAAGCTTAAAGCTTAACGTCTGAATTTTCAGTCACTTTTTGCTGGAAAAATTATTAGACCACTAGTACCATGCAACTTACAGAGAGCTGCTTTCTCTGTTGTGTATTCAAGTTTGTGTTGTGTTATTGAGTTATGCAGCTTCTATTAAATATATTAACTGAAAAAACAGCATGTTAAATAGTGTGCTGTTTAAAATTTGCAGCAAAGCTTTCGGTCACTGTCTCTTAAATCTCACTTTCTTATATCAAGTCACTCATCTAAGAAAGGTTAGAAACCCAATGTTTTTTATCACAAAGTTTGCCACAGCGAAATGCGAGAAAAGGATCATGATCCTGCAACCACCATTCATTTTTATTATCCCTCTGACCCATGTTCACCAGTACTGCAAAGCAGAGCTTAAAGTGCACACTACTGTTGAATAACCATGGTTTTACAATACTATAAAACTAACTTTCAAGACTTTCAAGACACTGAAAATACGATAACTCATTATTACACATTTCATGAGTTATATGAAAAGGAAATTTTATTTGAGCATTAGCTGAAAAAGCAAATTGCATCTTTTCAGTTGACTGAAAGTGCATGTTAGAGCACTCTATGCACAACAAACAGCCTAGGCTGCAATTATTTTTTTTTTTTTTTCTTGTTACTGTGATTATAAGATGCTAGCTACTTTCACGGTGGTTTTGATTCTATAGAGTATTTTCACCTCCAAAATTTGTCTTTTATCAAAATATACATGAATTTTCTGTTTTTATGAAATTGTTTTTCTCTGTATACCCTAGAATGACATTATTGTAGTCCTTTCTGTACCGAAAAGGAAAAAGCAAAAATTATTCCAAAAGGAACAGTTGTTAAAGAAAATACATTAAAGTGGTTTCTCCTCTGGTAGGTCCAGAAGCACCACGTGTGTTCTTGATAAACAGAAAATTATGATTCCATATACACAAAGGAAAAGCATATTTCTGCCATACAGTGTACATCAAACACACATCAGATGCCCCAAATCTTCAGTAAACCACGCTGCTGCCAATACAAATCTGAAGCAGTTCCATCACTTCAGTCCTGATCCTTCTTTTTACTCCTCCTGTATTGACCAGGTAGTAAAAGGTAGCCATATATCCAACTTAAAACAGTTACTGAAACTTCATTAATTCCCATGAGAAGGAGGAGAGTTCTAAAAACCCATGTGGCACAAAACTCGTATGTCTAGCCTCCCACAAGGACTTTGCTGGCAAATTCTGGCTGAAAGACAGCGCTTCCGAACTGCTTCAATCAACACTAAAGGTCAAAACTGGTGTCAGCCACAACCAGAACAAGTAAAGTAAAACATTTTTCTTTGAGATTTCCACCACTCTGCCAGCATTCAGCTAAGAACAAGCGCTAGAGAACAATGAGAACCACAGGGTTGACTCTGGGTTACTCCAGACTTGCCACTGATGTCTCTGAGACGGAGAGCAACATTGATACACGTTAAATTTAGAGGATGCTAGAATTAGGCAGAAGATATTCAAATGCTAAGGGTATCTGTTAAAATTGTAAATATTTTGTAATGAGATCTAACCAGTTCATCCATAACAGAGTTTACAAGTTAGTAATCCTGGCTCTTTATTTGTCAAATTTTCAAAAGACATAATATGTTCACAGCTGATTGCAATAATTTTCTCCTTCTGCACTCTACTTGAATTTAAATAAAAAAGTACTCCAGTGATATTAAATATCTTTTTTTTTTCTTAGTCATTGAACAGCTAAGGAAAACAAAGACTGAAATGTCATGGAACTAAGTTTATCTGTCCTTAAGTGATTTGCATTCCAGAGACCTTACCTATAACATTCTTTCATGATTCAATTCTTGAACTGCCTATGTCAGTTGCTAACATGGAGAGAGACTACTGAGCAGCTGACTCAAAAAAAACTATCATTCCTCTTCAACAACAAGTCAGACAGTTGCTAGTATGTGTTTTCGTTTGTTTGTGGTGCAATACCTGGACATCTATACAGCTTTCTTGCCTGTGCAATATCTCCTTTACTTAGACGAGTACGCTGGCCAATGGCAGGTCGTATACCATTATCATCACGGGAAGGGAGAATGGTATCCAGAAACATGCCCCTAAAAAAAATAAAAATAAAAATAGACCCCAAAACCCCCTATCAGGTTTCCATCATAAAACTGTGTCTGAGCTTTATGAATGTAGAATGCTATTTTGTAAATCTCAAATTTACATTTGGCATAAATAAGAGGGTAAAATGCAGAATTTTAAATACAGAAAACACATCATAAAAATTCCTCAGGTTGGAAAACTTTATGCAAAGTTATCAAAAAAGATTCTTATTTCACTACATCAATTAACATATCAGCTATTATATTTCTGTTAGGCAACAGCAGGGAAATCTCTTATTGCTATTAAAACCACATAGGAAAAAGGCACTGCTGTTAAGCTCTTCTATATTGAAAAAATTAATTATAAAATTATATAAAAATAAATAAATAAGGCCCTATCATAAAATTCTTAATCAAAATTTTCCTATTTCTAACAAAGTTAAGAGTTTTAAAGTCTAACTTACACATGTTAGAGCAGGAAAAGTCAGTCACACTCATTCCATATGTGCAGTTTTATTCAAAATTTCCCAAATTTTCAATAGTATCCAAAATATTTTGGTAGTCTCAAATACATTTTAGAAGAGTAAGGTACAAAACTAAGTTCTATGATCATATTACAGAATTTGAAAATCCCTCAAAACCGATAAAATGGAAGTTAACAGATGATGATCCTCCTTTATTCTCTTGTTTGTATTTTTCTATAGTATCATATACTTGAAAAGTGCAACTGGTATTTTCAGGCATAATGTAGGTCCAAAAATGAATGAACAGTAGGCATCTTTCTATGATTCTGTGATCTCTGTAGTTAAGAATACTCTTTATAAATATAGATTTGGGTCTTTTTAAGTACAATAAATGAACCGTTTTGCATAGTACTGCAGGTACATAATGCTGTCTTTACTCAACGAGGTTTCTTGTGGCATCACTAAGAATTTTGAAAAAAAAAATAAAATAATAATCTCAGGATGTTACCCTAACCTAAATAGTCAAAAAAACTACTTATGGCATTATTCAGTTTCTAGAAATAAGGCACATTATTATTGCAAGTATTTGTATCTATAAATAATAGTTTTATTTTCCGCTGAGTTTTAGTACAACTTGAAACTGATGCTATTCATATTTTGAAAAGTGTGAAAACAATCCTCTCATTAATGCCTGACAATATAAGGAACAATAAGGGAACAACCTGTAACAGTTTTAATATAGCACGAACAACATTATCATGTATGACTAGAATTTTATGTTTCGTGATTTCTTCTATTTATCTGGGTAAGCAAAGTCTAATAACAGCCAGCTGACAATATGTCACACCAAGCATGAGTTATGCTTTCAAGATAAATCAGTGCAAATCAATATATCCCCTCAAGGGTTTGCTGGTTGTTTTTAAACAGCATGAAGAAACAACCTCTTGTACCTTGGGGCAGGGCACACCTACTCATGGCATTATCACTTTTTTCCAGCGTGGAAAGTGGTGAGGTCAGGCCCACAAACCAAATTTATCTTGATGTTGCCATTGCCCCAGGAGTCGGGGGGTTCTAGCTTGTTAAATCATTTTATACAGGTTCTTATAATCTCTTCCTGAAGGTAATAGTACATGTAACTGGATTAAGCGATGTGACTAACATCTACCTCATGTGGCGCATTCCCTTGCTCTTCCAGGGGTCAATTATGTGTACGCTGAATACATAACTTTGGTAGGATTTTTATTTTAAATAATATTTATATTAAAGAGAATAAGCTTATGAAATTTGCAAAAGCTGGTGAAACTTCTGGTTGTCTTCAGTTTATTTCAGAGTTTCAGACTGTCTAGTATTTTTGTCTTAAAATATATGAATCAGACCAAAAAAAAAGCTAAGCACACAACATTTTAAACTAGCATTTTTCAATGGTGTGGGTTTTTTGAAGTTTCTTTTAATTTAGATGACTGGTATTTTTAGAGAGTGATTAGCTGAACTGTGACTTCGTATGAAATATAACAGGAGACAAGGTGGATGACAACTCCTTCACTTATTCTCGAGAGTAGGGCTAGCCCACGAGAACCGCTCATTTTACAGCTCCCAACAACCATACAGTTTCAGAGCAAACCCCAGATGAATTATTGAGGAGCTGGGAAAGCATCAGCCTGTAACAGGCCAGAGCAAAACCAGCAGATCTCCTTACTATATGGTTTTGATGGCAGTAATAATCTATACAAACATTAGAGAAGAGGCTGTGGCCTCTGCTATAAATGATAGACTGCAGCCGTTAGCAAAAGCTGTAGCTGGTGTGGTAGATGTCCTAATACTTGCATAATCCACAGTTATTCAGACATTATGCCTTGAAGGAGATTTCTCTTTAAGAGAATTTATCATATTACACAAAATTCCTAACCATTTCACTCATTAGAGTTTTTAAAATTCAAATTTCTGTGGAGACAAATAGAGAGTGAGCATTATACAAAATGATGTTTCTACATTACCCTGTCTTAAAAGCTAAAGAACTGAAGTAAGATCAAAAAGCTGCTTTGAAATTGAACAGAAGTGATATGTGTTTAAAAATATAATTAAATTATTCTGACTTAAAACAAACAAGCTGTTCTTTGACTGTTGTAAGAATACCATACCACAAAGGATATTTCGAAGTCATTTCAGAACACTTTAAAAAGCATAGTTCTCAACATTCCCGGAGAGGAAAAGAATTAAAAGTCAAAAGGTATAACCTGAGACTCCAACCTTGAGAAGGTGTTCCTGGCATAGTGCATAATGCTGTCAAAGTCATATGGTTCCCCAAGGGAGTTCACCTCTCCAGGCTCCATCTTCAAGAAGTTGTATTCCTGACCTACAAATGATGCATAATTTGAGTTTCTTTAATATCTTTTTTTTGTGAAGATCAAAACCAAACGAGAAGAGAAAAACAACAAAGATCCTAACCTAGTCACTCACTGCCACTTACAACTCAGCCATTTGGTAGTAACTATGTGATTTTACTAACAAAGAGGGCAGATGTTTTCTGAAACACGTCAAATTCTTATATTTGGCATTTAGAAAGACTGTTCTCATTCACCTAATCTACATAAAGGCCCCCTCACATTATGTTGCATTTCATGTAGAATCCATAGATTTTGCAGGCTTGGTTCTTCACTCCAGAAAGAAATCATTTTGCCAGCAAAGACCCTAAAAGACCCTTCCTCATCGTAGACTCATTAGACTGGATACTAACAACAATTTGCTTCAGCAAAATCTACTTTCTAAGCCTCCACATAATACGAACACTACAAAGTCACATTAACAAGAGCCATTTGTTGCAACTTAAGCAAAGTAGAAAAGAAACAAAAGAATTATACTTAGTTTCACACATAGTTCATAATTTCAGACCAGAAGTTCTTTCTCCTATTCACTGTATTAAGAGATGCAAAGCTCCCCTTACTCCAATTTATATTCCTATTGGTGTCTTGCAAAAAAAAAAAATGCAATGGCATTAACATTATTAACCAACATAATTTAATACAACAAACCTCAAATGACTTTGTGGTCATGACTTCCTGATCCCATTTAGTGATCCTCAAGCTCATGCCACATCAGAAAGGAGAGAGCAGGAGACCCAAGTATGGCACTCCAGCTGATTTTTCCCATTGCAGAAAAAGTGTAGGGGAAAAGTACTTATGGCATCTACACTAGTCAATGACACAGAGAGAACAGACGGAAGGTTTGGATGCGTGTGCCCTTTCAGAGACTTGTGGGAGCATGTATCAACTGTCAGTAATCTTCTAAGTCGTAGCTGAGGTGGCAAGGATTTATTGCATCTCAAATCTATTTTCTATAGGAACAGACATATACTCCAAGATATCATTGGACAATTTCTGAGTTCACCCCTTCTTGAGCAGAGAATTCCCATAAGTCAAAATCAGTGTTCCACAAAGGCCATGAATGTTTATGAACATTGCAAATTAAACCTGCCTAATTCCCTCCCACCTTGCCCATACAGCACAAGTGTGAGCACAACAGCTAGACTGACAAAGAGATGACAGTCACAGTTTAAAGTCCTCAAGTTCCTCAGATGTTTTGTCTCAACAATGCCAAGGCCACTGGCTAAAGCTACAAGTTCTGTAGGGAGTGAGTAATTTGGAAACCATGGGAACAGTGCCTATCTTTGTCACAGATTCAAAGTTCTCATCTTAACTTCCAGGTCTAAATCTCCTGGACAGCTAAAAAGCTAATGACATGTTTCTACTTAACATTCAGTAAAGACTACAAAATAAAGGCCCCTTCTCAAGCACAGAAACATGACTTTTAAAAGGCTCTAAGAGCAATGGTGTCCTTCAAAGTTTTTGGCCATGATGAGTATTTCCTTCTTTCTAGCCAATAGTATTCAATGGTTTGCTACTCAGCCAGATCTTTACAAAAGATTATATTTCAACTGCAGTATTTCTTTTGTGAATCAGCTTGAGGTCAGTCAAGTTAAGAGGAATAGCAGGCATAAATGTTCATTTCCGCTATTCAGTTCATTTCTGCTATGCAAAGTTCAGTTTTAAGAGAGCTTAGCAGATGAAGAAAACACCAAAAATAAACAGACTTCTTTTTTTTTTTTCCAAAATATTTATGAAAATATCTCACCAGGTTGGATGTTTTCTCTAATGATGGTGACATGGTCATCACGGTCTGGTCGTGTATGTTCGTGCCAAAAACCTATCACATGACCCAGCTCATGGACTACTATACCAAATTTATCACAGTTCTTCCCAATAGATATAGCCTGAGGACCATTTCCCCTTCGACCCACATAAGAACAGCACCTGTAATTAAAACAGAAACACAGATGAAATTTTTCATGCATATCTCTAGAAAACATGTAGGAAATTCAGGCTGAAATTCGAGAAAACACTGTATAAACAAAGCAGAGCAATTCACCAGGCAATTTCTGCAGTCTCACAAACTTACGCGAGACTTAGGTGAGCAAGAAAAACTTATCCAGAATACCTAATAAAGGAATGCTGGCTTTTTTTTAATTCAAGATCTTATTGAAAGATGCTACCTATGATAAACAGAATAGTCTCTTGTGGCCTTGTATCTCAGAATGACACGGGAACTTCTTTTAACCTAAAGAATCCACAAAAATAAAGTTGACAAGAAATACCATCTCACCCACACATATCACTGTTTTATTGACCATGCACACTGAAAAGATATGCAGAGGGAAGCAGAAAGAATAAGTAAGGGCAAAGTTTCTTCTGTGCCATACTTCTGTTGTGTGTCTTGACAGCACTCACCAGACTCTTGGTCACTCAGTTCTGATAATTTGTTTTACTTGCATCTGAAAAGTCACCCTGCTTCATTAGTTCCATCTATAAAGTGTGTAGAAAAGATGCAGGTGAAACAGCATTTTTTTAAAAGAATCACTTAGCTTGCAGCTGAAAATACAGAAGGAAGATATCCAGAATGAGATGTAGAATTTTGTGATGCCACTATGAAATTTCTCCTCATTTTCTGTTTCTCTGGCTATGGTTGATAAACAATTTTGTTTGCAACAACAATATATTAGAAGTTTGAACACTCCGGATATGTGTAAATTGTTTTTTCTCCCATTCCTGTTTTCTTGTAATAGAAACCTTAGTCCCAGAAAACCGTATTTTCACGAGAGAAAAACCAACACAGAGAACTCAAAAAACCCGCTTCACAATTGCTCTCATGTTTCATTTATGCTCCACTGTACTTCCATGATTCCAAAGTAAACTTAAGGAACAGAGATGCCCTTTTCACATTCCTATTGTCAGCATTTATCCGAGATGTCTGCTTTTCACTAGAAAAAAGCCTGCTGATTATGCTAGCAAAAGGAGAGAAAGAGAGTAACACAAATCCTACCAAAATGGAAGACATTTTCAGGTTTCATAAGATGATTCTCTCTCATGTCTGAGGATCTCAAATATATTAAGCCACTATTATATTCCCTAATAAAAGCCTGATTTATCATCTCTGCTCTTTTAATTCTGAAGTCTGTCAGGTGGAATGGAACTGTACTGAGCAGATCACCTCCACTGTATCCCCCCTCTTTTATAAAATATATTTTCTGATGCAACACTTACATAGCAGAATATATTCGGTCCTTGAGAAGGTTGGCCCTACTGTGGAGAATGATCCTATCCTTCATATGCCTCTGTGGGCAATAAAGGAAGAGCAGCTATGGGAGCAATACCTATAGTGGATTAAATTCTACAGATAATATTTGCTTGTTTCTCCTTTTCAGGTGTTGTGGCAGCAAAGAGACTTTTCACTTTGGTTAGTTGGCTTCCCAGTCAGTCTTCACTGGTGGTCTTCTGATTTTTGTTACTATCCAATGTAACTACAGTTTCAAAATATGAGTGTTAGAGAAGTAGAACCACGGCATTTTAGCTCAGCATACCTGTTTTTAGTAAGTATATATTGGTTTTGCACTTATGGTTAAAAATCAAGGATATATATGCCAAAAAACACTAGTAGTATCTTAAAATTATAAAGGCCACATAAGTTACTTTATAGAGGAAAATGCTAAAATAGCCTAGAAGGGATGTATCAAAAGTTTTGAAACTATCTTGAAAATATTGTTGGGAAGAATTATTGGTCACATTACAACCATCCCCTGCCATCTGAACTGCTTTTTAACTTATTCTGAGGGTAGGAATAATTAGCTCTTTTCTTCCTGCTTTAGATAGTTCCAAGGATAGGTATGAATCACCTTTCTAGGTCAAAGCACTGAACTAGGCTCAGTGCTTCAGCTAGAGTTGTGCAATGTCATGTTTAATTAATTTCTTAAGGTGGCTTCCCTTGATATCTCTCTTCAAGGCAGGTAAATAAAAACAATGGCAATTTAGACTCCCTGCTATAATTCTGTGCATTGTCAATGTTGCAGCTTTATGTGCTGTTCCACACCACAGTAAAAGAAAATAAATAACATCTGTGTATTGCTCTGTATATTTCCCTCACTCTATAAAAACTATACTAACACAAAATTACTATTTACAATATTTATGATACAGAAATATTATAAACACTGATATAAATAATATTAATGGAAAAACTACCTTAAGATATGCCCTAAAAATACAGCATAGATGATAAAGAGTAGTAACAGATAGCAGAAAAACGATTAAAATAAAAATTTAGAGCAGTTACATCATTCTACCTCATGATTCCACAGTGGATTTCACCTTTGCACCTGACACGCTGACACATTTTTGCTTGACATATTTTTCAGACTTCATGTTCACAGAGCAAATATTATGGCTACAGGTGATTATGTAAACATAATTAAAGCACTACAGGTATTTTCAATATAATTTTTACCCAGCTTTTTATCTTTTTACAAGTCACTCGACTATTTGAATATGTTTCTGTTGGTCAATAAGGAAATTATCGAAGTTCATACACTCTCTTATCCACTTTTGCTGCCCCTGGGGAGAAAAGTGTTTTGATCCTTAAGAAGATCTGGGGTTTTTTTGTCTTCGTGGTTTAGGTTTTTTTAACCTCCTACACAGTATTATTTACTGTCCATTCAATTTGAGAGGGAATGCTGCAGTACAGACCTTATATCTTGAGTCAAAGGTAGCAGAGGTTGCAGTAACCCTTCATTCTCAGATAAGTTCATTCATTTAAAAAGCCATTATAGACCGAGGTTTTTAAAATAAGACCGGATGTGGCACTTAGTGCCATGATCTAATAATCATGATAGTGTTGGATTAAGGGTTGGACTTGATGATCTTGGAGGTCTCCTCCAACCCAGATAATTCTACAATTCTATCCTCAGTATAGAATTCCCTATTCACTGTCAAATGGAGATGCATTATGTACACCAAATAAATTTGTCAAACAACTCCTAGGTCCTGGACCTCAAATCTTTTAGAAAACATTGTTCTTCATGTTTGAACACTTAAAAGTAAGGACTAAGATGTGGCATTTGCCTTGGTAGTCTACAGGAAGCCGTGGTATAAATCACAATAATCAATCAGATGAAGTAAACCATATCAGTTCCTCTGAAGATCCTGCTCCAGTGCTTGGCTGTCTACACTGAGAAAGACTTGTTCCTTATATCCAGTCTGATTCTCTCTTTCTTCAGCTTATGCCTGTTGCCTTGTATTCTCCCACCACCACAAGAGCCTGGTTCCTAATTTAACTACAGTCTATATCTTCCTGTCATTTTTACTTCATTTAAATCAAAAGAGGGTTTAAGCTTTTAAGGTTGTACATTGTATCTTGGAAAAGGTCAGGAAATAACTGGTCAATAATAGCCGAACAACAAAGTGACTATTATAACACACTAAGTTATTAAAACAAACTGCTTTTACAAGAAAACAAAGTAAATAAATAACTAACCAGCCAATTTACCAAATACATTTGCAAAAATAATTTGATGTATTACTATTATAGTCACAAGAAACAAGACAATTTGGGCATTATCAGATATGTGTAGTGACTTTGGGTACCTCATCTGACATATTTGTAAGATGTTTCCAGAAGAAAAAAAATCTTTTACATAGCATTCCTCTAGACTGTGTAACACTGAACACCTAAAACCAAACACATTGGGAATTGTTTTATTCAATGCTGGCCTGCTCCTAAACACAAGTACACAGATGAGCATGGTAACTCTGTTTCACTAGTTACTTAACAGATTTCAAGTACTTCCAATTAAGCTACAAGATTCTGATCACTTCAGCAACTGCACTGTGTCAAAGGGCAAAGAAAACTAAAATAAATCAGTTAAGTTGCAATATCATGAGTTTGACCTCAGGTGTGTTTGGCAAAAGACCAAGTCTTCTCTGTGCTGTATAAGCACTTCTCATGCCCCTTAAATTGAGAAAACTGGCAGGTTTCAAAGTTCCTTATCTCTTTAATCTTTATTGCACCAGACAGCAGTTGGAGACAGTAACTATTTATGAATCTCTAATTCTATTTAATCAGTGATGGCAAGCAAAGAGGAACAAATGATAGAGAGAAAGTAAAATGATTTGAACAATACGTATTCTTTTAAGTAATAACATTTCGCAGCTACAGTAAAAAATGCTCTTAAATTAATATGAAGGAAGAGGGAATCAGCTAGGGTCAATTTTACACTTTTAAAAATCTGCACTCTTCAGAATTTGAAAATATAAAAATCCTCATAGACCATAACAACATCTTGCGATGGCACTGACTGAAGTTGTGGATGAAATACTGCAGAAATTCACAAGTATACTAGGTCTGCATATCATCACAAGTTACACAAAGCAAAAGAAAAAGTTCACAAAATCTCACTGAAGAAGCAGAGGTTTTTTTCTTGGTGAAAAACCACCTCTTTCAATCACAAACACAACTCATTCTGTACAAAGGAGATATTTGCTATGACCGGGCTTGATGAATTTGTTTTATGTCAGGGGATCATGACAGTCGAGGTTATGACATGTTCTCATGCACTGCCTGTTGTGATGGCAGAAGTGGCTACTGTGCTTCTTCGCCTGCTCAACTGAGACAATTATCCCAATATTATTATATGAAGAACAGCCAACTGAGTCCATTACTCAGTTAAAAGCTGCCCATCCCCATGTATTTACATAAAACACTCCTCATTCAGTTCACATTAATGCACTGCCTTTTAGCCTATGGTAACTGGTCACCTGCACTTTGGTTACACCCATCCTGCAGGCCATGCCACAATCATCCGAGCAGCTATGTCAGCTGCTGTAGGCAGGAAGAGTACCAGCTGCCAAAGCAAATTACCCCTGAGAGCATGAGTAAGCCCTAATGCCATGGACCATTTAGCACAACTGTGAATTTCTTCTCATTCCATAAAAGTGATTGAGCACTCTTTATAACGTGTAATCCTCATTAAAACTAAAGAATGATGCAAAAGGATACCGTGGGCAATTAATTTACCTGTTTCACCAACCTTAAGAACTTTCCTTTGAAGGCAAAAAACATTAAAATATTCAGAAGCTGCTCACTCTACAATATTTGGGGGGAGCACATGAAAGATTTAACTTTCCTGTATCTCAAATAGTTTTGTCAAATACCCATGCAGGAGGATACAGTAGTGATTGTAAAATCATCTGAAGTTTCTCATAAAAAGTATTTAAGTCTTCTAGAGGAGAAGAAATACTGCCAAAAAGTCAGATAAAACTCATGCTGAGATGCCAGAACAATACAACTAATTGGCTTTTTTTTGTTTCATTATATAAAAAGAAGCTAGATATTGTACTCAGTAATATTTATTAAGAGCATGTGGCTAGAGGCCATCCCAGTTTCCTGACCCCTTTTCTGGCTCTGCATGCAGAGAAGTACACTGACTGCATCTTCAGGCACTTCCTATCTGATAGAAAGAAGCATACTGATAGTGAACAGTGTTTTTAACCTGTTTACTGAATAAATATTTGCTTTATTAGATGTTACTGTCAATGTACACTGCTTTGGTAGAAGAATCACAAACACTAGTATCTTAATACCATATTCTTATTCTCATGACTGCAGCTAATGGGTATGAATGACTATCAGTAATTACAAAATTTCAAAGTATTAAGTGCTTCAACTGTACTAAGAAGTAGTATTTCAGTAATTAACTGTTCTCAGTCAGGTTAAATAAACAAGACGTGATGACAAGTAATTACAGTTTAAGACTGCAACAGATGAAATTATCCTGAGGTGAAGAGAAATCCAGCTGTAAAGCTTTTTGTGTTTTTCCACACAAGCTGCCCATAAGCAAACTAAAGAATCCCAATACAAAGGGGTTATAAAGCTGGTTGGAATATTGTATGAAGTGAAGATGGAGAAGATGGTCTTTAAACTTGCAGTCTGAGAGAAGACTGCTAAATATTATGAATATAAGCCTGGAACCGACAGCAACTTTAAAAGATTAGGAAAAGACATCTGAAAAACTAAATACGGAATCATTTGATGTCCTGAGATGTGCAAAACGTGGCACATGCTGGAACCAGTGCTGTGGAAAGAACTCCAGCTCTTTTTTTAGAGTTACACCCCAATTGACCACAAGTCAAATGTGGCAGCTGTTGAGAAACAGATAGGCATCATGCTTAGGTATCTATGTGGAAGGAAAGACTACAAGATACATAAATTAGCTCTAGCACTGGCTTAGCGGAAGTAATGACTGATCTGGACAAACACGTCCTAATTTTGGGTCCTCAATTTCAAGAAAGGTACGGACTAGTTGAACAGAATCTCAAAGAGAATAATGTGATCAAAGGCCTAGAAAATATGCCTTACCAGGAAAGATTTAAAAAAATAGGCAATTAGATGTTTTCTAGTCTAAAAGAAATTAGAACTAAGGGTGGACATAATAACAGGCTCAAAGTATGCAATAGATTCCTCCAAAAAAGAAAGAGGAATAATTTATTTTCTACAGCCAGTCATGGTGTGCAGGAAAAAAAAGTTAATGTACTATAATTGCAGCAAGAAACATCTGGTTTAGCCATGTCCAAAAATACTGCCCCAACTTTCCACATTATTACAAGAAGTACACCGACACAATACATTCCAAGTAGGCTGTGAAGTACTCATTATTGCAGGTTTGTAGAAACAAATTAGACAATTACTTAGGTTTATGTCTTAAGAACACATTAGACATCTTTCTGAGATCCCTTGTAGTAGTATGGGTCTATGATAATCAAAACTTGTATCTTGTTCATTCCTGATACATAAATTCTGTACTTTAGGAAGGTCATGTATCTCTGATAACCAGCTACCATATTTCAAATATGCTTTTTTCATCACTGCCCTTCTGGGATGAGCTTCCCATGAACTGCTACAAGAAGTAATGCATTATGCGGTTTCATAATATCCTTAAAGTTTACAAAGGCTCAATAACACTTCACTTGCTAATGTGCTAATGTTGTCATCTGAGATATCTGTAGATATTGCCAGCTGAATTTCCATAGCTTTGACTCCATTAGCTTTCTGTTTCATTAAATATATTGAACACATACTCTTTGGAGCAAGGTTTATAATTTAGTTTTTAATTTGAACAGTGCTAAGTACAATAAAGTTTCCCTCATTTGTGAATGTTAGCTGCTATAGAACTGCAAACAATAATGACACAATGTGCTAAGAAAACAACACAGCAGGGTGCTATGGGAAAGAACTGAGATTCATTTCAATGTGACTGCCCATGTAGCAGAAAATATTTGGAGATGATTTGGTGTCACTTTTATCTGGGTTATTTCCACGGAAAATCCTGGATCGGCATTGTATACCGCACAGTGGTTCCTATTCATCCATAGGTTCTTATTTATCTGCCTCTTCCTGAAACGGCTTATGGATTCAGGACTCCCAAAAATGTCATTCAATTGTCCCTTCAGTTTAGCCTGTTTTTTTTTATCACTGGTAGAGTGTTCATAGTGACACTCTTCCTTGTTTTTATTTTAAATTTGTTACAGCCTTTGTAAGGCTGGATAGATGGGTTGAGGTAATTGTATGAGGTTTAACAAGACCAACTGCCCTGCATTTCAGTCACAACCACCCCACGCAACGTTACAGGCTTAGGGAAGAGTGACTGGAAAGCTGCACGGCAGAAACGGACCCAGGGTGGGGGGGTGGGGAGGTGTGGGTCAACAACTGGCTGAACGTGAGCCAGCGGTGTGCCCTGGTGGCGAAGGCAGCCAACAGCATCCTGGCTTGTATTAGAAACGGTGCGGCTACTTGGAGTAGGGAAGTGATACTATCAAGTATAGTATTTCCACAGGCAGAGAGTGCTTTTCTTGGAAAATTACCATGGTATACTCAGGAAGTTCACTGACCACTATATAAAATCAAATGCTGTGAGTGGAATAAATAACACGTCCAGCTGACACGTGCTATGCTGCAGGAGCAGGAGAACAGCAGTAACTGAGAGCTTGACTCCCATGCTTTAGAGCAATACACATAAACATTAAAAGCATGACAGAAAGCCACATATAAAAGTCTCATATCTATGTGTGTATAGCAAGATCATTCTATCTAGAAATAAAGAGGCATAACTTCAAAAAGTAATTATACTTTCTGCTTTCAATAAATCTAAATCCAAGCAACTCACGTCTCATTTAAATGCAGTAGCTATCTATTCCTGTGAATATTCACTTAAAACTGCAAAGTTGACAAACGTGGCCAAACACTGAAAGCACAAGTGTCTGTTGCCATACATGCATACTTACCCACAGGGTCTGTATGTAAATACAATGTAACTTTCTTCATCGCTTCTTTCAATAAATGTAACGCATGTGTACTTTTCCCAATGCCGCATCGCCTGTTTGAACATGGCGCGCTGGGTGCCTGGAAGAATAATTGTATGAGACTTTCAAAACTGCGTCTTGTTCCTTAAAATCAAATTTCAATACCAGGAATACAGGTCTGGAAGGAGTCACTGGATCAAGAAATCCTGTGTCCCAGCAGTCCCATATACTGACAGACTCCAGTAACAGGAATATTCAGACCATCAGCTCGTCATAACATACACACCTACAAGGGAACCAGTACTCCCTGACACCCTGCAGTAAACATAAAATCTGCAATAAAAAGCACGAATATTTTACACCAGAGGAAGACAACAGAATAAATACAGAGTTTCTTATGGGCCTGCATTACCATATTTACTAAGGAACTTCCCAGATGAAATTATCATGTGGATCGCATTTAGGAAAAAAAAAAAAAAAAGAAACCTATCTATCTAGCCAGAAGAAAGAAAAAAAAAGAAGATCAATTCAACTTAAGCCATGTAAACAGGCATACCAGTCAATGTGTTCGATTTTAGTAACACTGTCTTGAACAGGGACCAGTCTCCACTTCTTTGCAGCAGAATCTTTCAGAAATCAAATGATCCAGCAAAAGGGGGAAATTCTTAATTTAGTGAAATATTAAGCATAAATAAAAATGAGAAATAAATTCAGAAAAAAATCAAAACTGCTCTAGAAGTAGAAGCAGCCAGGCCAGTTCTCACCATAGAAGACAAAAACAGCTAGTACACAGTTCTTTAGATAGTATAACAATGTAATTTCATTGTCTGAAAAATGCAAGGCTTATTAACTCAGAGTCAGCTTTTAAGAATATAGCTGTATTGCTTCTGAGCTGGAAATACACAAAGAATGGTATTATTTGGCATGAATTTGATAGCAGAAATTCATCCACCTTGCAGACTTTTAGGAAGATTATAGCATAGTCTAATTTAAAAAAAAAAAAAACAAAAAAAAACAACAAAAAAGTCAACCAAATTTTTTTAAAGTCAAAGACAACAAAACCTCAAAGTTCACAAAAATAGCAAGTTCAAATCATGTCAGATCCTAAAAATTAAAGTTTATTTTATTCCATCACATCTTTTCTTTTATCTTTAAACAATGTTTTCCAAGATTTAGAATTTGTCTTTCATTATAGAAAAGGTAAAATGTTCAATGTTATATGCTTTCATTTAGCTTACTTACTACCATTATTTCAGAAGATGGTAATCCTAAAGTAAAGGTCACATTTCGTATAGTAATATGCAAATATCAAAACTAAAAGTCTGACCGTAGCTGTAAGTGTGAAAGGAATTACTCTGTTTTTTCCATCTGCACACAATGTATGAGATTTTGCATGTTTCTTTTGGTTCCCTGTATTATTGTGCACAATAAATAAGGTGTTATTACTTATATTTACTTTTTGTTATTACATGCACCTTTGCTTTTCTCCCTCTTTTCTTATTTTAAATTACCTCTTGCATTCACATGAAAATTGATAGATTTATGTTTATCAAGTATAACAAATGTTTTAAGCTTTTTCAGTTTTCTGCTGAGAATTCCATATATTTTGAAGTCAGTATTAGAATGAGTCACTATGTGAATAGATGTCACACAAGTTAAATATCCTGCAGTATTTAAAAAACAGATTTCACAGCATTCCATTACTTAGGCTCTTGAAAACAAACACGTAACAAGAAATATTAGGGAAAGAGAAAAGTTTTCCCTTTCTATAATACAGTTATACATTTTTACATAGCTTGCCTTTGAGAACAATTTTGTGACGTACACTAATGTTTTCAGGTCTGATCCAACAGAAACCCTGCTATTGATTTCCATAGTATGACTTGAGTTTAAAAAAAACAAAAAGGTAATAAAAAAACCTCATTCCTTTCTCTGTCCAAAGCACAAAGCTTACCAGTGAAATTTCCCCCTATTACGTATGGAATGACACCCCCCGGCCATATTCTTTCTGTTCGTGATGTAGCAGCTCTGGGAAATCGGTTTTTCTCATTCTTCCCTGAGAATTTTACAGTAGTTCTTCCTTTAGATGTGTTATTTTGCTCAAAGCCTGTAATGATAATTAAAACACTGAATGAGACTGTACACACACACAAATATGAGAAAAAATATTTTTCAGCAGGTCAAAGATTATTTCTTTATGCCCTTTGAAGTAGGACATTGCTGTTATGCAAGTTTACCTCACTTATTTTTCTGAGAAATGCTTGAAATGAAGACTCTAAATCTTCATTCGTCAAACATGTCTCCAGAAACAATTTGTATAAATATTCAACAACTTGAAGTCAAAGTCATAATTTCATAATTTCATTGCATAATTTCATCTAAATATTCTCATTTAATAATATTTTAAAAAATAAATAATAGTAATAATAGAATATAATAAAATCACACTACTTGCACATTTGCTTTAATAAATCAGGATTTTTCCAGCAAAGAAGAAAAGACTTTGAACAGACTCAAATTAATGAAGGCATTCACTGTCTGTTCCATTTTTATTGCAAGATCTGGAAAAAGTAGGTGTGTGACCATCCTTAAAACAACGGACAGAGATAAGCCTTTGAAGTATTAGATTGAGTTCTGTTATCAGGAATTACAAGGAGAAAAAAATAGATAAATTATTTTCAAATAATGGGAAAACTCAGAGAGGGTCATTCCTTCCCCGGATCTTGATTACCTGTAGCTAAGACGAGTAGAAACATTTTCAGATGAAAATGTGACTTTGATAGTAACCCTACAACACTTCAAGAGGTAAATACATAATTTTCATAAATAAGCTTTTTCAAACCTACAGATAAGTATTAGTCATTGTTGGAGTTTCTTTACAAGACCGAAAAATGCCTACTATTGTCAGAGACATTACCATCATTCATACGATTACAGGCAAATCTTTCCCAAATCAGCTGAAACTTACTGTGACAGCAGAAGAGGATACCGATAGTTAGACAAGGACTTGCATACCATAACAGGTGCTTCTGAAGCAATTTATAAGTCAGCATGCACATCAGGACAGCTGATTAAAATGATCACTTGAAAGGTGGTCAACAAATCCTACTCAGTGGGGTTAAAGTCTTGCTCTTCTTTGAAGAGTACATTTTCCCTCAGTGAGTATCCCCTGTGATACCATTTCCACCTAAGTGTTAAAGGCTATGTCAGAGCCAGGGTAGATTCCAGGGCAAGATCGTGGTAATATATGTTGGCAAAACCCCAGGGCTGGGAGAGCAGCAGAAAGCAGAAAGGGAAAAAGCTACAGAACAAGACAGGGAGAAAGCTCTTGATACACAGGAAGAAAAGCCTGCCTTTATAACAAATAAGACGTAATTAAATTACTTTAGTAATTATATAGAAAAGTTCAGGGTTAAAAAAACCCCCACTCAGGTAAAGCAAATAACTTATGGTTGTATTTAAATAAGTGTGTAGATGAGAATTAACGCAACAGTCTACAACAGGTAGAAACTTCAGAGAAAAACTGTTGTTACACTTAGTGTGCAGTCCATACGGAACAACATAATATGATAATATTGACGTTTTACCAATCAAAATTCTACCAATTTTCTTTCAAATTAGAAGAAATTTATGTTGAACTGCATGAAAATGATGGGAAGCATTTATGCAATATTAAAATTGTAATTTGCTTACAAAAAAAATAACTAAAGAGGCAGTTACTGTGCTCTGGTTAATCTTACAAGATAGCAGTGATGCATTTAGACATAATTTGTGTGATTACAATGGAGTTTCAAATATTTTCCTTTTGAGGTTAAAGTTTCATGGCATTAAAGCGGCATCTCCTTTCATAAAATGCGGTAAGCAAACTCCATCAGTAATAATGGGGATTCCACTTAATACAGCCTGTTGAATTCAACTATATTCGTACTGACAAGAGTATGATTAGGATACAAGCGTGCTTGTTTGTTCAGCATAACACACCATAAATGCTTCAAATATAACATGAATCATCAAAAAGCCCTATCTGTATCCAGAAAAAGAACAATCATAAAATCAGCAGCTATGCAGCATAGCCTGCCTTTACTGAAAAGACATTATCAATTGAACCAATAACTGTAAACACATGAAAGCCACATGAAAAACCTATGGAATTTTCAATAAGAGACTTAGAACTACATACTTCAGCTTCCAGATTTGATGCTAGAAATAGACTTCTAAGAAAATGCAACAAAGATCTAATCTCTTCAGTAATATTCCTGTACTAATTAGTTTAGAGTTTGTTTATACCAATAGTAGCATGAAAAGACCTGAAAGTGTTAAAATACTATGATCATTAATGTTCATGATGCATTATCACATCAGGCAACCTCCTAATTTAAACAGTGACAATACCAGAGCCAAATCTTCTTATCCTGTCTATGAGCTGATACAGGGCACCTCGTTTTTTTGACATTCCATGCTCTCCAAAGCCACCTTTAAAAAAAAAAAATAATAATAAAAAAAGGAATTTTACAATAGTTAAATACATGGAATATTACAACTACAGTAACTATATAGCCTAGAGAATTAAAAATATCCCATAAAAAATGTGATACAACTTAAAGGAAATTTAACATTCCTCAGTGTCTCATATACAAATTCTTCAAGTATTCTTGACAATGAAATAAAAATATGTTTTTAGCTGAAAAAAAAAATCTAATATGCATTCCACAATGTAAGCCAACATGTCTTTGTTATTCAGACACGTCATGACAATTACATCATTTAATTATTCTTTGGAGTTTTTTTTTCTCCCTGGTGACCTTGACATCCTCAGAGCCATACTGATTGACAGCTAAAAGCCTTACTCTCGCAGAAATTTCCTGAATGCATGCTATTTTCTTCTCATTTCAAGGGAGGGGAAAGAGGGAAAACAAACACCCAAAGATTCATCAGAAAAAAAACCAATAAAATTGATACAAACTTAATATGGTTAATTTTACAATGAGAGATTTGGGTTTTTTTGTCATCATGCACATAGATGTCAATGCACTCTAAAGGCTTTGAAGCACCACATTCTAGTGCACTTCATAGTAAGACCTCGCAGGCATACACAAGCCTGTGTCATTTCAGCAATCAATAAGCAAGAAAAACTGATCTGTTAAGCAGCTGATTTTACCATTAAATGTGCCATTTACAGAAATACAATGCATTTGTAGGTTTACTGTGTACATTTGATGCATATGCCATATACTCCCTTCACATATATAATCCTTTCGTGGCTGCAAGTGCCTTTGCAAACGCCAGTATACCAGAAGAAGGAACATTTATAATACTGCATTAATCAATAAATCATTCAGAATTGTTTAGAAAGTTTTGTGATTTCCAGAAGTAGTTTGTATTTTAAAATTCAGTATCTATTATAGGATTAGAGTTTTAAAACTATTTTTACAACAACAAAAGTAAAAAGACAGATATAAGAAGACCATTGAAACCTCCAACCACCACTAAGGAGACCTGTCCCAAATTCCCATAAAAACTTTCAATATATATGTGGAAAATATATTTTTTAAAAACCAGCTTAAAGTCATATTACCGATGAGAAGTTGCCATATAAGGCAAGTGAGTTTGTGTGGCTGCTCAGTGAATAACAATGTGCCTAATTATTTGTATTACACTGTCGCATAGTTTCTGGCTCCCTTGAGAAAAATATTCCAAATTTTTTAAAACATTTTAGATAGATGAGGTAATAGTTCAACACATTCCTTTCCAACAAGTTATATTGTAACTTATAACATAAACTACAGAGAATATAACAATTTCATTCCTTGTGTTGGTCATCATTAGTGTTATGTCTCTCATGTTAACACTCATCTCAACAAAAAAGGCACATATCTAGAGATTCCAAAGAAATACTAAAAAATCCTTAAAAGTATCAACTGTCACAGACAGAAAAGAAAAAAGACAAAGACTCCCTTATTTATCTAAAGAAACAATTATACTATAATTATTTCTAGAAAAAAATGTTAACATAGCCTGTGTGAAAAACTGAAGAGGAAAAAGCATCTCACATCACTAATCTGTCTTAAATGACTAATATACAGCCCTGCTAAGCCAAAGTCGAAAACAGCTTTAAAAAAATCATATTTGCTGCATATTTTCATACTTCAGGAAGGAGAAGGCAGATAATTTTGGCAGTTTAGACTTATAATAAAATATACATAACTATCAACCAGCTTTACTGCTGTGTCTGTTTAAAATGACTATGCATATTGCTCAGACAAAATGACAAACAAAATGAGAGAGCCACACTCTGAAAAGCTTACAGATTAAGTATCTGACTCTGAAAATCAATCCAGGCAGATAATCCTCACCGAAAGGAGTAGTCACATAACGTGCATCACAGCCTGTGAGCCTCAGGACTTTTAATTAGTAGTTGCAATGAAGAATGTGACTCTGCAACCTTGATGGTTTTCACCCAAGTATCCAACCCTACTACCTGGTATCACCTTTAGTTTGTGAAAGTCAACAACAGAGTGCTCAGAAATCAAGTTTGTAATTAGTTGTAATTGTGCCTGTAACTAAGGTAAAATATTAATTTGTTTTCTATTTTACAGATATTTTATATTCCTTTTTCAGTTGCTACCTAATATAAACTAGTTAGTTGTTGGCAATTTCCTCTTTTGGAAATTAAAGGGGAAAAAAGTACACTAGGCTCCGTAGTTCCAAAACAAACCAGCTAAACACCTAGTTTATGCATAACAATGCTGTAAATTTAGAAAAATAATTACATATGTAATGTATAAAATTGAGTTCTCCAACTCCATTTTCAGAAAAATAGAGAATGTTGAGGTTTCCTGAGAGCCATTACAAAATCATTAATTTCAGCAGAGTATATTCTCCAAAGTCCACTCTCATCAACTGCTGCAGTTGCATTGATTCCTCTTGTGCAGTCAAGTTAGAAAAATGTGATCAAATGCATTAGTAAACCGCAACACGATGTCTCAATATCCTGAAAAGGATACTTTCCATGAGAAAAGACAATGCACAAAACTCAAGACAGGTAAGGAAAAAAATTAAATAATAAAATATTAAACACTACTAAAACCAGCTTAGAATTGCACGTTCTTTTTGTGGCAATTGACAAAAAAAATAACTGCAGAGTTAAAAAAGACAAAATAAAAAAGCGAGAAGAAAAAGGAAAATCAACAGGCTGAAGAAATTACTTGACTGCATCCACTTGAAGGGGAAATAACCAACTTTTCTCTCTATTTTTTGTCAAAATGCAAAACTAGTGCCTGAAATACCTCCAAAGCAAATTAAAACTGTTTGTTTGGGGGAAGTAGGAAAGGGAAAACACTAACTGTATCAATATTTTAAAATCCAGTCTTCAACTAGAAATGATTGAAGATGTTCCTGCCTTGAAAAAACAAGTGGCTTTCAAAAGACATAAAATAAATATTCAAGTTGTTATAAAAATAATCATGACAATTAACTCTCACACAAACATACATATTTCCACATAAATAATATTTCTTTATCTGTCTGAATATCCAGCTGCTTGTGTTAATCACCATGCAGCTTCTGGCACTAATACACTGTATGTTAATAGCAAATACACATGTATTAAAGTATCAGACAAATAGTTGATTTTTAGACAAGGCAAGTTCTAGCCAGGTGATGTTCTTGTGTTGCTTCTAGATCAGGGTATAGATCTGGATGGAACTGAAAAAACGGGCAAAAGGAGGAGTTGTCTCCCAGTCTCACCTCCAGGATTCTATGTATGTTCTCTATAGGGCATTTGGGCTGTGCTAGCAGGAACTTTCAGTGATGAAAGCAGTTTCCTTTCCTACATGACTACCTGCAACTATTATTACTCAAAACATTATACTGACTTTCCACATTTAAAACAGAAATTGACTTTTATGCAGATGTAAGTAATAGTAAAAACAAGTTAAAAGAAGCTTGAAATATCATACCTGTGTTATGGCCAAGTCTTTCATTGGAGTGCTGCGTAAGGTCAATTGTCCTGTCAATTTGAAAGATTTTTAAGTCTTCATCATCTAAGGCAATATCTCCCCAAAAGACAGCTTTAAATAAAAAAAGAGCTCAATTTAATTAAAGAATTTATTTAGACATTAAAATCAATCTGAAGACTATAATGCCATCTTACAACCCTTAGGAAAATACATGGCAAATATATATTTATGTTTATATTTATATCACATATATTTGCTTACTGATCTATATTTTAACACAAAGAAAACTACCTTGCAAAAGACAGTTTGTTTCATTACCCTTCTGAACTCTTACAGTCTTTTAAATTTCTTTACATACTGCCTAAACCTAATCATTTAAATGTAATGCCAATCTAAGAACAAATTTTCAGCACACGTGTTGTTTTCTGTAAGCAAATACAAGAAAGCATAAAAGACACTGAAACAGGTTAACAACTGAACTACGAAATAAAAACATTCAGAACTGAGAAAATACAACCTTCACATTTCCTAACACCTTCCTGACAATAACTATTATTTGAAGTAACTTTTATGATATTCCAATAACTTTCAATATCACATTATGTTTATGTCAGAAAATTAATATGTTTCTCTGTTTTCTGTTAACCTGAATGAAAAAACCTTTATTTTAAATTTTCTTCTTGGTTAATTTCCATGCTTTTCCTTTCATAGTTAATCTCACTATCAGGATTATTTCAATTACCTTGCTTTTCAAAGCTCCAGACTCTTTCTTCTTTTTAACCTTTCTTTGGCCTTTTTAGTGCGTTGTTTCTCCTCTCTTTTCCTGTTCTTTCAGGTTTTCTGTTTGGCTTTTGCATAGCCAACTCATCTTCTTAAGCTGCCATCACAATTCAATGAACCAAGATATAGGCCCACTTGCAAGAACTTGGTATCTATAACCTCAGTCTTTCATCTCCATCTCTTTTTGCTGAAATTTCATCCTGAAAA
This sequence comes from Tapera naevia, assembly GCA_033556795.1. Classification (NCBI taxonomy): domain Eukaryota; kingdom Metazoa; phylum Chordata; class Aves; order Cuculiformes; family Neomorphidae; genus Tapera; species Tapera naevia. The sequence continues at coordinate 4,245,394 of JAUMJJ010000172.1, read as the reverse complement.
ATCCCTGTCAACTCAAACTTACCATTAAAGCTGAGCTCAACAGGCCATATCCTCAACTTCTGTGAATGAAGTCAATGGAGTATATACCAATTAACATGAGCCACAGTGGTTGCTTATTATCTTTATCCAAATCCTTTCTTTTCCCTCTCTTCACTGCCTCTGTCAATAGCTCTATTATTTGTCCCCTCATAGTCACAAAACCTCTGGGCTCAATCTTGGTGTCATCTTCAGCTCTCTCCTGTCTTCCCCCCATACAGGAAGACATCACTAACTCTGCTTGGTTGTTTGTTATACAGTTCCACAGCAAACTGCTTTCTTCACTTCCATACAACTAAAATCTTGTCCAAAGTCCAGCTGTTATCCGGTCATTCTCTGTTGTCTACTTCCATTCAAACTGATCCTAAACACTGTTGTTAACTAAAATTCTTTTTCTCTATCTATTCTTAATATCATTTTGTAGAGACCATTCATCAGATAATATTCTCAGTAGTTTCATGCTGCCACAAAAGTCACTTTTTTAATATTTTTTGACATTCACATTCATTAGTATTTAATCAAATAAAAATCAAAAAAGTCTTTATTAAGCAAAAATGTATTTCCAAAGAACTCCCAGATATTACATTACTTCCTCCTATCTCCATTATTTTTCTCGAACAGAAGGCTACCAGGAGAAATCACATTGAAAATGCCTTTGGTCTGCCTCGTAAAAGACCTTAAAAAATAGATCACCTAGACAGAATTACAAAATGAAAGTGAAACTTTGCAATTAAAATCATAACCAACATCTAATATCGTCCCTAAATATGGACCTTTCCACATACATAATTTTTTACACCAAAAGTTAATGTCTCTCAGAAACCACAAATATTAGAGACCATTTCTGAAACTTTTCAGTCAATTCTAACACATTTCTGAACACCCTCCTTCCAAGAGCCAGTATTTCCTTACTTTCACATTGGGGATGTCTTCACGCTGACTAGCCTGCTCTCACCAGGGATGCTTTTTATCCCTAGGCCAAGAGAAAAAGACAGTGGCAGCTCTACATTTTTTTTTCTTACACTTCCTAGGAAAATAATTTTAAATTGTCAGGGTTTGGAACAGCAAGGAGATAAAGTCAGTAGTCTCCATCTGACCCAAGTTAAACACTATGTATTATTCTTATTATAAACACCTGGAGATTCCTCTTGGGTATCATTGGGGCCATAGTATAAGCACAATGAAAGACTGCAACTTTAATAAACAGAACATAAAATGGTAAGAGAAAGAAACTATTAACATTTCAGTCTACAAAGATACAATGTGTCCCAGCAGAGGTGCACATTAGTCTTGAGGGACAGTTAAAGCTTAATAGCAAGCCCATTTTTCTTTCTTGGCAATACTAAGAGTTAAAAAAAGGAAGGCTCTGAATTATCAATAGATGATGCAAAAAATACCTCAATGACAGAAATGAATGAGCAGAAAATCAATTTGATTTCAGTGTGTAATATTGATGTATGAATAGGAAAACCTAAGGTAAATCGAACTTCTTAAAAATAATGAAGCAGGAAAAAAAATAGTGGGAAATATCACCCCCAGTTCTGATGATGCATTTTCATCAGTTCACTGTGGTAACATTCGCTTTGCCATGAAAATACAAGTAACAAAGACTAAATCATATGAATTTGTTTAACATAAATGCATTGAATTTGTGTGCACTTATATAAATATAACTCAGTGTCCAGGCAAAGTATAGTAACATTTTTTGGGTTAGAAAAGAAAACGCTATGCTGTTTTCATTAAAGATCTGAAATGCTACCTAGTTTTTGCTCACCAACAAAGCACAAAGTTTCACAATAATATAACAGTGATAATAAAAGAATAAGTGCTGATACAAGTCTGGTGTAAATGTAAACAAATAATCTGTGTGACTACGTTCTTAACTAAATACGAGTTAAGACTGAATAAAGAAATATATATGATTGTTTAAAAGTATAATTGAAAGTTTGGAGCTTTCTTCAGGCCACTTTTTTGATGCCAGGCAATTCCGTTTTGTAGAAAAATATAAGCACGTAGAAGACAAACATGATGAAAGGCAGAAACCTTGATAGAATTAACTCATTTGACTTTAGCAACAATTTTATAATTGCCACTTTACTTTTACTGAAATAAACCTGTGTTTTTCTGAATTCATTTCAGTACACTTGGAAGATATATACCTACTAAAAGAAACAACAGTTAAATGGATGCCACTTAATAATTGTCCAAATAATTGGCAACTGAGACAATAAGTGAGCTGATAATTGCTTTTTAAAAAAATATACCTTGTTCCAATGAAAAGCCTGCACTGAATATAAATCCTGCCCTTTAAAGCCTGAAGCACAACCGCCATCCGAATTATTAAAAAAACCCACTGAAACCCAGATATCTCCCATAACGGTAAAAAGAATCCTTTAATTTTTTTGAATCCCTGTGTGTCAAACTGCTTTGTAACTAGAGAAGACCGTATTGTTATCTCCTGCCTTAACATTTTTATGGCCTGAAACTATCTGAAGAAGTCATTCTGTATATTTCATCACGTCACACATCAGCCCTAACCTTACAGAAAGCATGCAGAGGATTGTTTGGGTATGCAAGGCATGATGTTAAAGACTTGGTTAAAAGCATGTTAGGATTAAGAGCTTTATTAGCTCCCTCTGAGGAACTTCTGACAGAACCAGTATGTTCAGCTCTACAACTCCCTCATTTTCACAGATACTTAATTCATAAGTTTCATCCAGAAAATTAAGAATCTGATAACAAATTGACTTAGCATAAAAAAAAAGGAAACAAAAGTATGGAAGAACTTGTAGATCCAAACAGATCTTTAATATATCTCTATTTACTTCAGGTTGCTTCACATTATCTCTTAACCTATCTCTCTATTCTTTGATCAGGAAAACTTTGTATTTACAGGCAGCTTTTTCATTTAATTTGAAAATGCAAGATTGGCAATAAACAGGAAAAATCTGTTGAAAATCTTAAGACAGCAATAATTACAAACAAAGTATTTCAAATATATTTTATTATAAATAGGTTCTTAATAAGAACATGAATCTTTTTGATAAAGATATATATACCCCGTTATACCAAATTTCATGCAACTTTGCTTTTACTGGGAGGTGGGGGTATGTTTTATATGACCATTACATTATGCATTTATTCAAATTCAGAGACAATACCTGCATTCATTTCAGAAAGGTGAAGCCCAACTGATTACCCAGTAAAAGTATGTTTTCTTTAACAGTGGATAAGGATTTATGTGGAGCTGTTAAACAGAAAATACTCTTCACCAGCAGATGTAGTTCTACCTTTATACAACTCAAAGCCCTCAGCCAAACATTGCCTTCAAAAAGTTCTAACTCTATTAAAAGACAAAACACTGCCATGTAGAGCAGCTAAGTTTGCCACATGAAAACAAACAGGAAAATAAGTTGTAAATCATATCTGCCATCCAGAGAAACACACCTTAACACTATCACAAAACTAACGTGATTGAAAACAAACAATATAATGCAAATCAAGCACAGGAACTACAGCTACATTCTACTACTTGCAACAGGAACTATTATTCTATCATAAATAATTAAGATTCATCTGCAAAGCTCTCTTCACTAATCTACCATCTTCCAACAAATCCATCAAATATCCAGTACTCAAAAGAAATAAAATATGCCACTAAAGATAGAAGATAAAAAAATATAAATAATAAAAAATTATATGAGCTCTATTTTAAGTGTATGGATGTACACACATGTAATGAATCAATCAGCATACACAGTCAGGAAAAAACACCCCTTTCATGATTTTCCAGATACTGGTTGGAAGCCCATGGAGCAAGAAAGAAATTATGTGGTTAAATCCACGGGGCTGTGATACACAGCAGGATGGCTCATTCTGAGATTTCAAATATTAGCAGGTAAGTCTGCAAAATACATACAGGATTACATTACTTATAGTTGCAATAACAAAATTGCCTACATCAAACTTCCCTCACAATCTGTACCACTATTTTTTAAAACTAAAATCATAAACAGCCTTTTTTTAAATAAGATATATTCCTGATAGTATTCCTACTGATATTAGTAACAAAGTATAAAATGCAAATAAGTAAATATTGCTAGCATTTGCCCCTACAGTACAGCAGTGTAGCAGAAGAAAGCCAACTCTACCCTGGGATAAGTCAAGAGCACCCAGCTACCAAGGACAGCTCTAAGGACACCACAAGGCAAAGACCGCTATGATCCAGAAACCATTTCTATAACGTGTTTTGTTCTGATGACTGTGCAGGCTGGGAAACATTCAACCCAGGTACAATTTTCCCACAGCTGGAAAGCTTGTGAAAATAAGATTACAGAAATTCTTTCTCAAACTTTCAGAAACTGACATGCAAACTGTGATCAGCCACAGAGGTATTCTCTTGTGCTGTGAGCAGATGCAGAATTGTGACAGGGAGATTACTGCAGAACTCAGAAGATGCCAATGAAAGGAATAGGACAATATTAGAAGCATTTTAAAAGCAAAACCTGAGATTTTGTTATGCTACTCTGAGTGGAAAGTGCAGGATATTTATCCTTCATTCTCTTCATAGAAGTTGCTAAAAACAGACAACAAAAATCTTAGAGCTAACTACAAGGCAAAATTGAAATATGAGGAGCTCCTTTAACATCTTTCAATGGGACGTGGGGCACCTAGCACTTTTCAAAGTCTAACCAGTAATTCATACAGCAAGAGATGCCAAAAAATATGTTGGCCCGTGTTCAGGGTAGATGTCCATCTAAACCCACACGTGCAGCAGTTCCCATCAGCAGCCTCTTCTATAAGTGAGTCATTGAGTACTTCCCTGTAACAACACAGCTATGCCCATTATAGTCTATCTAGGTGAGTCATTTTGTTCCATAAAATCCATTCACAGTTTACATGATTACCTCTAACTCCGAACAGAAAAAGGAAAATTTAGAGCTATATAAGTAAAAACAATTTTGCCTCCTTACAACAACATGTGCTACTATAATTAACCTGATTTTCATTCCCACTGTCTTCAAATCGGTTCAGTCTTTTCAAGATTTTCATGTGCAATACACCTTCTTAGAAATTATTAAAATGAGAATAAGACATGGCAAATAAACAGCAAAAGATCCTATGTGCATAGGCATAAGACTGCATGGCATACCCTGAACTCTTTCTATCTTCGCTCACCACGAGCACTACCTTCAGCCACAGCCATGCAATAAATTTCCATGTTACTATGCAGAACTCAGAACTTTCAAAATAAAGTTATGATTTGAAATGGAAGTTAATTTAATCACAGTATCACAGGGTTGGAAAAGACCTCTGAGATCATCTAGTCCAACCTATGACCCAAAACTAGCACCCACTCGTCATTTAAACCACGGCACTAAGCACTTCATCCAATCTGTTTTTAAACACCTTTAATCAAGTATTTAATAATTACCCAAATCAGTTTGACTTTTTATTGAACAAAAATGACAGGAAAAAAAGTTAAATAAAACTTCAACAACATTAAAGAAGACCAAGGCAGCCTATTTTCACAGACACGTCAAAACAAGAAATTAGCTTCTTGATTAATTTAACCATGCAGCCTTTTAAAATCTGTGCATAACTATGAGTAAGAGTTAGTGAAAATCTTGATTTACTTGAAAAATCTCATACAGACACAACTGAAAAGGGATATAACACCTCTGACTGGCTCCTTCCATGTTCCTATTTACTGTAAAAGAAAATTATGTAAAAAATAGCAAGCTCATCAACACTTACACCAATTCCATTCTTCTAGACACCTGCTTAAAACTCCTAACCAAAAAGCCACGATTTTCCCTAAGGAATATTTCATTTCATCTTCTATCAGAAAAGAAAAATAATGATGGCAGAACATCTCCAGACTGTATACCAGTTAGAAATATATTCCTCCGTTTTTTTGAATGTGGCATCTCTTGACAACACCTCATATAGGCATACACAAAGTTATCCTGAAATGAACTAGCTTGTGTGTGTCAGTGATACAGCCTTAGAAGGACAAATTTTAATGTCATTTACTTAAATCTTCAGTGACACAGTTTCCTTGTTAACATCATTACCTGCAACTCGCCACTGTCTCACGTCACGCACTCTTAGAAACTTCCCCTATGTTCCCCACACACAGTGCTTTTAGCTTCCTTCCTTCCTTTCATCACGTATTCACATTTATAGGTAGGGTGCTGGCATGGCAACAACCCTGTCAGGGCCAAGTTACACTTGTGGAGCCCCATCTGTGGTACATAGCATTTCAGTGCAGCTCCTTCACACTGTTTTCCGAACTCTGCAGGAAGTTATTAACAAACTGACCTAAATAGGACAGAAAAACAAACATGCATGACCTGACTGTGGACACAAAAAACAGCTGTAGAACCAAATGCAGAATAAAATAAATAATTGTTGGAGAGGCATCCCCCATCCCTTAGAGCTAGCTGGTTCCAGACATCCCTCCAGGTGCACAGCAATCAGATTGTGGCACAGATGGACTACAGGTTAATTGGTGTGCAGAACTAGGGAGTGTTCCAAGTTTTTCAAAGCAGAAAACGTATTTAACACAAAGCAATACTCTCAAGGAATATAAAAGTATTTGGGACACCGTTTATCAGTGTAAAATCTTCATTTACCAAAAGAGGCATTTATAAAGCTTGATCTTCATCAAAGACGATACTAATTTGCTAGAGATGTTTCTCCATGACATAGTATAAAACTTTATTTAGAGATGTCCGTTTCTTCTGAGCTAACTACAGCTGTTACTTTGTTCTTTATTCGAAAGTAATAACTCTCTTAATTCCATTTTTTCTGACTCCTTTTTTGAGGGACATATTCCTTTAAAATTAGCACAAAACAAAAAAGATATAGAATCATAGATTTGCTAGGTTGGAAGAAACCACTCCCCCCCCCCTCCTCCCAGTTACCCCATACTGGGACTCCCCCTCTCCAAACTGGGCACCCAGTGCCCCCCCCCCCCAGTTACCTCATCGAGTCCAGCCATTCCTGTCTCCCTTACTAAACCATATCCCTAAGAAACTCAACAGCCCATCTTTTAAACACCTCCAGGGATGGAAACTTCACCACCTCCCTGGGCAATCTGTTCCAATCCCTGACCACTCTCTCAGTGAAGAAATTCTTCCTAATGTCCAGTCTAAACCTGCCCTGGCACACCTTGCGGCCATTCCCTCTCATCCTGTCGCTCGTCACTTGTGAGAAGAGAGCAACACCCACCCCGTCACAACCTCCTTTCAGGTAGTTGTAAACAGTGATGAGGTCTCCCCTCAGCCTCCTCTTCTCTAAGCTAAACAACCCCAATTCCCTCAGTCTCCTCTCGTAGGGCTTATTCTCCAGCCCCCTCACCAGCCTCGTTGCCCTTCTTTGCCCACGCTCCAGCACCTCAATGTCTGTCTTGTAGTGAGAGGCCCAAAACTGCACACAGTACTCGAGATGTGGCCTCACCAGTGATGAGTACAGCGGTGCAATCACCGCCCTGGTCCTGCTGGCCATGCTGTTTCTGTTAGAGGCCAAGATGCCATTAGCCCTCTTGGCCACCTGGGCACACTGCTGGCTCATGTTCAGCCGGCTGTCAACCAACAGCCCCAGGTCCTTCTCCTCCAGGTAACTCTCCAGCCATTCTTCCCCAAGCCTGTAACGCTGCATGGGGTTGTTGTGACCTAAATGGAGGACTCTGCACTTGGCCTTGTTGAACCTTATCCCATTGGTCTCAGCCCATCGATCCAGCCTGTCCAGATCTCTCTGCAGAGCCTCCCTTCCTTCAAGCACATCAACACTTGCACCCAGCTTGGTGTCATCCGCAAACTTGCTAAGGGTACACTCAATGCTTTCACTGATCTTCAAGAAAGTTCTTCAAGAAAGCAAAGACTACTTGGACAGAACTTGATACCTTAGCTGAAAGGACAAGCTTCTTTCCTAACAATATTTCGAGGACAGACTCTTTAACAATGCAACAGCTCCTGTGAAAGGTTCCGGTCTTGGTAAACTGTTCAACCTGGCAAGCTTCCTGACCTTCAGGGACTATTTCCTTTTTTTATGCAAGATCATCATCAACACTACACACACTGTGTAACTGGTAAAATTTATTCCTCATGTAATGAGTTAACCACTGAATGCAGAGGACACTGCTGAGCATACAGTGAAGACATCTCAGTTGGCAGGTACTCTAAGAACTTTCTTCATCACTGATCACTGCCTCAGGGAAGATATTAGCAAAGTAACCCTACAGAAAAACACTCTGAAAGACGTCAATGTACTCATCCTGCTATTATTTTTTTTATTAGTATTTTCTACTACTTCTAGTTTTTAGAATGTAGAAAATGTCAAAAGTAAAAAAAAAAAGTGAAACATAAGCCTTTCTTAAGAGCAGTTATAGCAGTTATCGGTCCCTTTGAAAGAAAAGCCACACCAAGAAATCAGTGGCCCTCAGAAAGATCAATTATTATCAGAAACATAGGGCAATCATTGCTAATTTTTCTTACCATAACAAATGCTGACCTGCTTTATATGAAAGCAAAGAGTAACATCATTTCCTGGGCCTGTTACTCCTTCTGCCACTGGGATAACAGAGGCAGTGAGGAAAATATATCTCCTTCTTCCTGAGAAGAGTACATATCATATCACTCATAGCAGAAGCCACTGCCTCAGTGTTTACCGACCTTTCATTTAGTGCTAACAGATTGTAATTTCTGGCATAGGCCAAGAGGACTGATGGGTCATGGGGTTTTTTTGCTGTCCTCAGTTACCTGTAAGTTCTGACTTCTGCTATAGCTAGCTTTATTAAGGAAGCTAGAAAAATACATCAGGGCTTGGGGGGGAAAAAGGGGGGCGGAATTCGAGTCCATAATATCACAACAGCCATAATCAGGACACTTAGGCCTGTATGACCACTATGACACTATAATATTCATCTCCATTTTAGTCTGAAACTCCATTATCCTGTGAATAGATTTAGGGTCAAGTTAATTATATGTTTAGGCTTTCTTACAGTAAAAAGGAGAGGCTCCATCAGGCAAAACTATCACACTTAAGGTGAAATCCTTTTAAAAATACAGAAAATACATGAAACTAGAAAGAACAAAACTATGTTTTAAAATTAAGAATAGAAATTAAGAACAAAATTTAATTAATTCTACTCCTTAAAGAATGACAAAATTGATAACTAAAAATAAGCTGCGTATAGAATAATGGAGAAAACCCCTTACTGGAAAGACAGTTGTCAATTTGAGCGTGCCACCTACATGAAACAGTTGTTAGGACTGCGACAGACACAGTAGCTGCTACAAGGCCTCCCCAAACATATAAGCCTTAGACACTTTCATTTGAACACCAAGAAAACAGAAGAGCACCACCAAATCAAATGAAATACCAAGCCAACTGATAATGCATGGCACAAGCCAAAAGATTAAACAAACTATTTTATTCTTTGCCATTGCAGCCACATTAATCAACTGTATCTGCTTTGTACAGAATTTTGTATAACACAGGTGATGTTTTACAGCCTTTTGCTTTCCTTATACTGTCTGGTTAAGGTCAAAATAGCTTCTCTGGGTTCACAAAATAAATTACATTTTATAAGTACTGTACCTTTCATAACATTTTCCAAGTAATTAATAACATTATTTTTTATCTCAGAGCTGACTTAGGTATTTTTAAATTAAAATAATACTTTCATCACTATGAAACACCTGTGCATCACTTGAGCACAGTATTAGTTTCTTTGTCCCAGAAACTGAATTCAATCAGTTAAGCACATTTAGTAACGGAAAGATAATTTTCTTGTTTTACTTGGCAATTTTGAAATGTTATTTTCACTCTAACCAGAGGTTAAAAAGGAGCAAGGAGCTTACATGTATAGATTCACCCACATTAATCCATCTGGACACAGCAGAAATATTACTTTGTAGTACTTTCTGTTCAAAACACAAATCAATTTATAGTTTGACAACTTCAATGCTTCAATCTTGAAGCTTCAGAAGGGAAAGAAAGTAATAGCATCGTCTGAAGACAGGAAAGTTCAGCATGATTATCAAACAAATCACCAGACACTGGAAATAAAGTTAATTTTGTTTCCTAGAGTTTTGGAGCTCTAGTGATCTTCAGCCCAGTGCATATCAGTGTAACTCAGGAAGAGAAAGTGGAGTTTCAATATGACTAATAAAGCTCACTTAATAAAAAAAAATGCGACCAAGTGAAGATAGAAGCACTTTGAAAGCTAGCTGCAAACTAAAAATTTCCAAGGAGTTCAGAGTTAGGCTGACCAGTCAACACTCATGGAAACTTTCACAAAACCAGAATCAAGTAGAAGTGGCGAGACATATTCTTCAGCAAAGACCAACATGATTACAGTCCACATTAAGAAAAGGCAGGCAGGTTCAAGCCACAGAGGTTGAATGAAGCAACGAAATAAAATCCAATCAAATGAAGCAAAATGGAGGAGAGCTACAGGGTGAAGAAAAGGAGGTGAAAGAATCTTGTTACTAAGAAGACCATTACCATGCAGAAGGCAAACAGGTACAGAGTATTTAATTTTAGTCACCTACAGTGACTTCTCTTTTTTTGAGAGACACAAAAATTTTAGTGAGGTGGAAGAGCTGGAAAGACCAAGATAATTTCAAATTTGTCTAAAAGTTTATATCTCAGAGAACAGAGGTAAAATCCTTCATATGCTTTTCTACTTTCCAGACCTCAAAAAAACCAAAAGTTAAGTTCCAACCCATTCATTGGAATGGAGATATTATTGAATAGTAATGATTTCAGAAAATAAAACCCTTTTTAAGAATGAAGAATAAAAATAATAAGCCACTCAAAATTCACTTAAATAGACTACTGAGGACATGGGACACACCAGTTTTGGTCACAACTTCAACTTAACATCCTAGCCTTTCAGTGACAGAGTAAGTTACAGGGCAAAAAATTACTGTATCTGCTGTATCTGATAAGCTGATGGAATAGGTTTATGTAGATTACAGAAGGGGTATTTATACACAGAGGATCCCAGATCTTGAGCCTTTTCAAGCATATTTTCCAGGGGTTTTGCTGCTTCTGAAGACACTCAGGCAAGTCAAATACAAACAATGACCCTGGAAGAGTCCTGGTGTAGGGACTTACAAGACGGTGCTCAGCACAAGGGTAGCGGGAGACAACAGAGCACAAAGCATTGCACAGCAGCCTTGAGGCAGAAGCAGCAGCAACTGCTGTCTGGGGATTTGGTGGGCAGCCCCGAAGTCAGCTAATTTACTAAAAAAAAGATTGGGAATTTTTTAGTTAAGATATCTCACTTTGGAAATAGCAGACTTCAAGAAATTTCACAACCATAATGTCTTTACTCCAGTGCTGCAGGTTGTTACTATAGAGTAGAAGTTGATACCAAACTCAGTAATAAACAATGTAAGTCCCTTAGTAATTTTGTTGTTCTATAACAAAAAGAAGCCACGTATTTACACAGTAACACTTTCTTCAAAATTTGGCATTAGAATATAATAAATGTCACATTAATGTTATAGTGTAGTAGCACTGATCTATCTGCCTTTTCCTCATCTTTGGGAAATTAAAAAAAAAATGTATTTCATTTTCTCAGACATAAAATCCCAAGTAGACTAAAGTAGTACCTCTAAAACAGAAAATCCCTGAATAATCATTAAATGCAACCAAAGAATTACACAGAAAGCCAAATAGCACTGAAAGGAAAGTGCATATCTGAGGGATTATCTAGCATTCAGGATCAAGGTTCTCATCATATCGCACAAAATAAATGTTGCTCCATTTGCACTGTCTTAAGTTTAAACATAGAGAATTATTAAACTATACATAAATAATCCCTTATTTAGGCTTCAGAAGTGATTTTCATTATCAGTTTCAGCTTCCATCTCAGTTTTACCACATCACTCTACGAACCAGTCCTGCAGAAGAGACAAGGAAAGGGACTAAATAGCTCTTAATGCTGCTTTTTTGGCAGTGATCCTGTGCTTAATGCAGCAAGTTCTAGGTGTTGGACCAATGCAATTATATATTTCTGTCCATATTTCCAACAGATATCTTCTACCACATTTTTGGTACCAGAGTATAAATTCTAATCCCTAAAGTTAAAAAGTCAAAGCATGATTGTTTTAGACTGTATCATCCAATTCATGTCATGGTTTAAAATAGAAATTATGAGCTTCTTTCATTGCAAGTACTTTTCTTGCTTGTTACTGATCTCTTTTTTTTAACATTTGTAATTTAAGGGGTTGGTTTGCCTTTTTTTTTTTCCCCAGGGAGACTCTGATCAGCTGCTGATTATTTTCTGGACACAGCAAGTAAAACAGAAACTGAAAAAACATCCTCAGGGGTAAAGAAGCAACAGTGAACAAAAACCAGAAAATCACTGATGTTCTCTAATGACTAATATCAAGCTATTAGAAATGCTCCTTACATCTGAATATTACATAGCTTAATATTTCTAGCAATTTAGCCACGACAGCACTTGAGACAGAATTTATACAATTGTTCTAATATTTTGCCTCTTGATAGATGCAATGAATCCTCATCCCAGTTTTGCATTTGTTCCCTCTAGAAAAACACTCTGCGGCTATAGAGAACCAGTGCTGTGTAGCTGCTGAAAGCTTTCTGAACTTGTTTTTAAATGGTAAAGAATATTAGCCTTTTGCGAGTACTCTGCTTCAAGCCAACAGAATCTCAGTCTCATTCTGAAGAGAATTATACAAGCTGCACACAGTCCAAACTTACTCACTTCCTAGGTTTTGGCACTGTTGGTAATTCAAGTATCATAAACAGAACTTAAGTGGGAGAGACAGGGGAGAGGACAATAAAAAAAATATGTTTCAACATTCTCCTGTCCCTATTGTTTCTTTGCAAGACAGCTTTTATCCCCAAACTAGTGAGGCTGTAACCACTATTGCCAGCCCCAAGATGCTACAAAACTGATTAGGTTAAATTGTGCATCTTTACAGTGGTGTTCTACATAAGGAGTTTGCTGCTTGTTCAAAAATTATTATCGTACCAATTGACTATACGGTATCAAAAGCGAATTAAGAAAAAAAGCTATCCAATAACAAAATCCATCTATGATTCCCACAGATTTTATTACAGATAATCTTGTGGTGTAGCTATGTAAAATTTCAAGAATTTCACAAATCTTAAAAGAAAGCAAATAGTTACACCTTGGTTAAGCTTCCTGTTTCTAGAAATTCAGTCTCACTCTGATGCTCATTTCATAAGGCATTTTAGTTTCTATGTCAAACAGAAACACTAAAGGGCTGATCCAAATAACAGATCCTGACTTTTACTCCTCATCTATTCCTCTTCTTTTCTTGCCTTCATTAAGCCACTTAACAGCTCCTTATGTACTGTTTACTATGAGATTTCTTAAACCGCTTTATAATTGCAGGCCATATGTTAGCAAGAACAGTGTACCATGGGCCATTTGCCATCCAGCTCACCGACATCACTTCTCCCATTGCAACTGCAGCAGTTTTAATTACAGATGGGGTTTGCATGGATACAGAGAAAACATACACTAGGTATTTAATGATTTTTAATGTGTTTGGGTTTTGATTATTAAAGACCTTACTGACTAAATTAGTCTCAGAGTATTTTTAGACGTCTTTTAACACAATTCAGCAGCTGGAGCAAAGGACGTGAGCCAAGCATGATATTTCTAGCCAACTCACCCTGGGCTAACATAGTCTGCTGGCCGTGAGGGGTGTGTCTTTTGACAGCAACACAGTTGTGGCCTCAAATAACCTCTTAATATAGCTCTGGAAATAGGAATTACACAAGATACTGCAAAGACTAAGCTCCCTTTAAGCTCAGAGGAAATACAAATATTTAATATAGCTAGCATTCAGAATAAATATGCCAAATTAAATATCATGCTTTCATAAGACTGCTATTTACTCTATGGCATTTAGAGTCTAACGTTTCAAAATTGCTTGAACTATGAAGATTTTAAGAAACAGAAAACTTTAATAGGCTACATAACTCCTTGATGATCTTTATTCTTGCTTTATTCTTTAATGCTTTCAAAGCAAACTATTCATAGACATGAATATGTAGAAAACCACAGGAAAAGCACTTAACCAAGTAAAACTCGAGTGCTCAGAAAACATGTTGCCGTATCACTTACCCCTTGAGTAGATCACATGCATTATTACTGTGTTTGTAAAACACCGTCTCCAGCATGATATCCAAATGTTAAATGAAAAATCCTACATTATCAAAAGGCATACTCCTGTAAATATTTGAGAGATTTCTACTCTATGCAGGAGCAAAAAAAATACCAAACCCATGACATATACTTTCTTCTACCCACTCTCTCTGGTCATATGGATCCTATTCTGTAAGTCCTAAACATCCATATAGAAAGGAATGTCACTCACCTAAACTTTAAATTTTCTGTTCAAAAATAAAATATCTACAGACTGTCATTTTACAGAAATGCATCTCTTTGAAGCTCTTCTGGGAAGGAATATAAAACAATATTTCAGATTCTAGATTGGTAGCATCAATACCACTTCAGGTATTAGAGAGCTGCAATATTACAGGCCTATTTTGAAAGTGAGTGTCTTTCAGTTATAAGTTATTCTGCAAGAACACAACTCCCTAAAAGAAAATAATTTTATCATAACATTACCATTAGTAGCACCATCTAAGTGAAGAATTATTTCAAATACTACATAAAAACTAACCTGTAAAAGTGTCAACAAGAAGCACCTTCACGGATGTAAAAATCACTGACATTTATGGTTTATAAATTAATCTTGCACTTGTCTCATTCTGAAGGTATATTTCTATCCTACTTCTATTATCTAGGAAGAGGAAAAATGCACAATATTTTAAAGGTATTGAGCTTTTCAATACAATTAGTAGAAAGAGATCAGCAGAATTTTTCAAAAATTTCATACTCATTTTCAACTGCAGAAATGACATATTAATCTTAGAACTAACAAACACCTAAAGAGGTAGAAGGTAGAATAAAGACAGACAGCAAACTCTCTTGTAATCTACAAAACATAAAGTGAAAGAAAAACAAAAAGAAAATCCTATACTACAGGACTTAGGGTTTTTGTTTTTCATAGCAGACAAAAGGAAGAAACCTACCTCTAGATTGTGACTATACCAGAGAACTGTCTTTGTGGTGTACTAAATACTCTTCAAATTTTGATGAAAGTCTTAGAAATTCATGAATGCACAAGGGGACACTTCATAGAGCAGTAAGTGACCTAACCCAAAGTCTGAGAACAGAATACATCTTCATGTGCTAAAATGACTTCATTTGTTTTCATTGAGCATGGGAGGAACATCTGGCAGAACAGGAAAGGATGCTGAAGATTTTTAAGACATCAGAACTGAACTTAGCAGGAGGGATTTGGGGGTTGGGATTTTGGATTGCTCATTTGGCATTGGCAAAGGGGTACATCACATTTCTGGGACTTAAATAAAACGGGCTAGAACCATAGCCCCCAAATTGGATGGAAAGGACAGCAAGGTTCTACAAACCTTGAGAAGGTATTGCAGATTAAAGACTCATGGAGTGTGACTAAAACGAAAACCTGCAAAACATGCAGCAATATTGTACTATCTGCAACAACTCCATCCATTCGAAAGAAAACCACCAAAATCATTCTGAGTCACTGCAACTAATACTTCTGCTCCCAGTCCTACGCTTGAGGGACTGGACTGATACCAATCTATTTGTGGCAATTTCTGATACCTCGAAGGTTATTTATTGGATTTGCACTAAAACAAATTATCTTGATAAAATGAAACAAACAGCTCAGGGAAATGTACCCTGCTAAGTCCACAGAGATACTTCCAGTACTAACAAAAACCTTGCAAAGCAAAGAGCAGCTGCCATTGCTCGCATTCCACAGGCAGTACTGAACAAAGAGTAGTGCTAACTATTGGTTAATTACCGGTGATAACCAGCTTATACTCCGTCCTGCAGTTCTAGGCCAGAGCTACACTGTGCTGCACAGCACCTCACCGGCCACCTGTCGGAGAGCCACCCTGGGGGATTTCTCAGGCAGCTCTGCCCTAAAAGGAGGGCCCTTAGTCCCCTGTCTCTGTGAAGCTTTATGTGCGAACACAAAAACACTGATATGTTAGCCTATTGTCACTAGATCAGAAAATACGTTTTCTTCAAGTGCAGAATTGAGTATTATTAGTCCCAGCATGGAAATATGAAAATAACAAATCTTCCTAAATAATATACAGTTTTCCATTTGCTAAAAGGATTTTTCCTCTTCTCCATATTTCAAAAATAGAACTAAAATTAAAGTCACTGGTTTTGGTTAATTCGTCTTATTTTTTCCTTTTATTTAACTCCCAAAACATAAATACTGAGTGGGTGAAAGCAGGAATTATAAAATGTGATAATGTAACTTATGAACTTATATATCTGTTATTTTTCCATGCTAGTTTCCAGTTTCTCTGTCCAATGGTACCCAAATTAAAAGTCCAATCATATATTAAATCAATTTTCATGGAATATGCACAAGTTTATTGTTTTAACAACACAGCACTTCATAATACAATAAAAATGTTTTTCTCCACAGGTTTATTAACCCGGAAAACTATAACCAGTCAAGTTACTGAATCCAGAACCTTGCTGGCACAATGAACTTTCTCATACAGAACTCCCTGTAATTTACCAAGAATCTTCTAAAAAACAGTGTGTTCCGTTCACTATTCCTACTTAAAATTTTTCTGTGATACTTACTTACAATTTGAAGCTGATCTTGTTTACTTGCCTTTAGACTTCTATTTTTTTAAAAAACTGTTAACACTGTATTTTAATAAGTCAATACCACAATTGCAGATGTAGAGGCCATTCCCAATGAGTTTAGAATATATTAAGTCTGTGAGTACAATTTTTTGACAGTATTACTAGAATGCCTATCATGCAATAAAATTCTGTAAGAGCATTTAACTGATAGCATACTTCACGTTACCAAATAATAATAATGTTTCATCAAGTCCTACTGCATAGCAAGATACAGATCGCTATAGCTTAAAATTACTAGCAAAGTAATGAAGATAAGTGGATTCTTAACGAAAGGCATAATGACAGCGGGATTAGCTTATCAGACAGACTTTACACTCAGAGATAAAAACAATTATCTTAAGATTTTTAGATCTCTAGGTTAATATTAGATTGATAAACTAACACTGTCTTTAATTTGGTAGCCTGTCACACTTTCATGTCAGAACTAAATGTTTCTTCCATACACAATCGAAGCAATTATCTCCATATTAGTAGCTTTAGACAAAATAAGGCAAATTGAACTGATAAAAAAGGCTTTTTGACAAAAAAAAAGTCATAGTTAAGCATAAAGAATTATCATTCAGTTGCATCTTTTTTCTTGCACGAATTATGTCTTTCCTTAAACAATGCAACTACTTTTTAACTAGAAGGACATATAGAAACACTTTTGAGAAATCAGCAAATGGCATGGGGCTACTGTAGATGCATGCAATGAGAAAGACAGGTCATACATGCAGAGTGACCTGGACCTCTTGCTAAACTAAATCCACAACAGTTTAAGCCAATGGTTAACATCTGACTCAGGTGGATGTGAGAAGATCACAAGTTTAGAATACACGTGTGTGCAGATGCATATGCACATACCTATAGGAACGTAGGTCACATTACGGGAAGCTAGACTGTATCCTAGAGAACATACTTCCCAAAAGGACTTTGCATGATATGCAAACTCAAAACCAATGGTTTGGTCCAACAGCAACCAAAAAATAGCACACAACTTTTGACTTGACTGACAAATGAGAGGCAGCTCTTGGCCACCTTGTCAGACCATGCATACATCTGGCAAGACATGGAAAACAACACGGGAGGAAGCTGGGGAAAAGCCCAGTATACAGTGGGGTGCAGATGGATAGAAACAATAGAAAATGATAACGAGCCACTTGGTGATATGGAATTAGCAGGATGGTGAAAAACAAGGTAAACATGATTTTCAGTGCAATATCATAGCCCAAAAGCTGTAAGATATTTTAACAGATGCATAGTGTGTAAGTGCTGCAATTACTTTACCTGATAAAAAAAGTTAACAGACCACTGGTAGAACACTGAGATAATGCTCTCTCAACACAATACTGACAGACAGGAACAGGTTCAGAAATAACCTGAGTACAATAAGAGAGCTGAGGAACTCAGAATATATAACTTAACAGAAACAATGTTAAATGATTTGATCATCAACAAAACATAGTCACAAGAAATGGTTTATACACTATGTGACATTCCCTAGTCCAGCTGACAAAAGAGAAGGCAAACAGAGAAACTGATGACAGGAAAATTCAAACTGGACATAACACATCATTATGGAATAACACATAATGGAGCTAGGAAGGCATTTACAAAACACCATTGATCATAAATTAAATACTTAGTACCTTGTGTCTTTAAAATCTTTTTTGAAAGGAAGCTCTCTGCCAAGTCACTATTTTCAGAAAAAAAGTATAGCTACTGAGCTATCCTGGATTATTCCTGGTTTAATTATTTTCTATATTAACTAAAGTTAAAGTTCATGAAGAAACAGAATGTATTCTGCACTCAAGAAGAGTTGCAAGTAGACTCCATGCCATCTTGAGACAGCAAAAAGCAAGGAAATGGACAGAAATAGGCAGTTAGAAGGAAGGATAAGTGCTTGATGCAACAATCACAAAAGGGAATTACCAAATGAAAAAACTCCCTTTATGGCCTACTTAACACCAGTTCAAAATACTGCATTTGAAAAAAAAAAAGGTCAATCCCTAGATATGAAGGGAAGAGAAACAACTGTCGTTGCTCTACAGACCCCACAAAAGAGAAAAGCCTTTCCTTGGAGCCAGTACAAAGAAGACAGTATCTGGAAAAGAGACCACAAGAAAAGAAAATTACTCTTTTATGAGTTTATCAGAAGTAGCAGCCAGTAAAAGTTAAATGGTTTCTTGATCAAAGATAGTAACATTATTATATTCTGGAAGAGCAAATCATGTAAATTTCAAGAAAGCTGGAGATAAAATATGTACTTAGCATGGGCAATTACAGTTGCAGACTGCTCTAATCATCTTCATCTCTGAAGACAAGTGAAACCTCTCTCATGTTTTTCAGGGGATTAAATCTGAACAAATAAGGAGATATTTTTAAAGTTAAGCTCAAATATACACTTTCCAGAGCTTTCAGAAAATCTTCTCTTTACTGTCCATAGCAAAACACTTGTTGTAAATATCCTGTGATGTTTAACAAATGTAGAAATATAGAAAAACTGAGCAGTCACACAGAACAGTTTTATAGGATGATTTAATTGGCACACACAAACTGACAGAACATTTTCATTCTCACCACTTCGTGACAGGTCAGGGTAAACTCATGAAGGGGACAGCCTACGTTTCATGGATCTGGCTTCTGTTGGTTGTCATTTATGTCTGACATTTTGCAGGAGAATGTAGCTTCACCCAAAAACTTGCTAAGGTATTCGTGGCAATCAGCTATTTGGTGAACAAGCTGCAGCTGACAGCAAAAGCTGCTGTCACAAGATGTGGCCATTCCACTTCTGACCAGGTTTGGTACCATCTGGAATAACTGGCATGTTAAGATCAACATGCTTCCCACCACTTTCTAATGGGCCTTCAAAGTACTCTCAAAAAACTGTATAAATCCTGGATTGAAAAGACAGCAAATTCTTAGCACCTGGTTTCAAGTTGGTTTAGACGCCTTCACAGAAATATGCGTTACTTTCCTGAATGACATAGGAAGTGACAGTAAATATTCACAGTAATGTCATGAACCTTGAGTTTGGGATAATCACAAAAAATACACACATAACAAAATCTGACTTGCGGTAAAGTTATCTGAAAAGCAAAAATGTCTTGGATATACATGATGGACAGATAAATGAACAGTTTTCATCTGCTTACTTGTGTTTTTCCTGTCACCCTATTTGATCTGGTGAAGTCGTCTGTCAGTGAGGCAAAAGCAGCTTTCAGGAATGGCATCTTCGGTATTTTCCACTGGGGCAGAACTAAACTTCTGAAGTAATTCTGCATTATGATAATCAATGAGGTGAAATTTAATAGGGAGAACTGTACAAATGGTATTAATAACACACCACTGAAGAAGGTATTTACCAAAAATGCAGCTGCCAGAAACACTCTCATCTTCAGCAGTGAAATACCACAACCAAGCAAAAATCCCATGTCAGCACTCAGCTGGAAACAGAGAAAGCCCATGACTAGGTCTTCTCTCTGAGTTGTTTGGAAGACAGGGTAGCTTGGGTTTGGGAGGAGGAAAAAAAGGAAAGAAAACAAAACCCTTTAGAGAAAATGTGTCGCCATAAAAGGTGCAAGAAAAGATGTCAATCAAGTCTAAAAACATAACAAATATTTAGTGGTAAGTAGCTACTCAAGATAAATTATCCACGCCCTGTCAGTATTAGAGAACACTAGTGTACACATACAATGTACAGCTACATATACATCTTTTCCAACACTTGCATCTAACACTGCTTGTTTCTGCAAGAGTCGACATTACACTGCTACTGAATGGACACACACTATGTCCTTGGATATTACGGCTTTGACATTCTTTAGAAAGATGTAAAGGCAGTGTGCTTTGCTGAGAAAAATGTATATTTTTTTCTTCAGAGCACATGGAATTTCTTCCCTGCTACATGAGCAGTTTAAAAACTGTCTTTCAGTTAGTTTTGAAAATAATATTTTTTCTCATCTACATAAGATAGTCTATAAGGATATATAAAAAGATTTTACTTGCAGTGAAATGTCATAAAAAGCAAAACTTTGTTGGAGATGTATAGTAATAGTAAAACACTATTCAGAAATAGCAAGGAGGTTTTTTCATGGTGAATTTCACACTCTGTAGTTTCAATCTGTCAGCAGATCACCTTATCAGATACTTCAAAGAAACATATACTGCAACCAGGTACATGTTATGCAAATACAACTGCAAAAAACTAGTCGACACTGAAATATATTTTAGGTATCAGAATAATTTTTTAAATCTTCTAGATCCTGACATTTATTATTCAACTTTTTTACAGTTTTCCCCTCACCAGACAAGTATTAGAAGTGGTATTTTTGTTTTTCCCTGTGAAAGTCTCTTCAACACTAGCTATGTCTAGAAGAAATGTAATTATTATTCTCCTGTACGCTCCCATATTTCTGTATAAAATGTCAATAAAAATAACTCCTAGTAGGAAGCATGAATGAAGAAGAGTGTGTGACATTTACAGCAAAGTGGCAGGATGCAGACTACCAGGAAAAGATAACTAAAGTCGATGGTGAGCACTTGCAAAACGTAAGCCAGTTTGGCAGAACCTGATACTGTACTGCAGTCGGGAAACTAGATAACAAAAGGTTGGCAATGTGCATTCTGCTCTTTAATAGAAAAGATGATATCAGATAAGCTAAGCGCCAAATAGTCACATCATGTCTTTCCTCAGAATAACATGGACAGGAATACCAGGCAGTACTAAAATCTAATGGTATTTTGTTTGGAAGAAAACCTAATCTAAACTGTATGTTAAGGTGACCTTTCATTTAGATAAAATTGAATTTAAAAAATAATTCTTCTGAAAAAAAAGCATAATTCATTGAGGCAATTTTCTGTGAAGTGATAATTATCTAGCCATTGTTAGATGTTTCATGGCTATGAAATGTAAGACTATCCCACTAGTAAAGCTCACATGGTTTTCTGGATAAGGTCTGCCAACAGATCTTAAATAACGAATTCAAGAAACAGATATAACAGTAAGGTTGTTTTACAAATACAGCAATGCTCATGATAATGTTTAGTTTTCCTTTTACTTTTTCACATAAACTCTGGTTTATATCTGTAGTGTACATTTGAAACAAACCCTTTGGAGGAGCTGAAGCCTGCACGCTGGTGAAGGCTTTCCTCCTCAGTTTCTCCTATGATGTTTCACTTAAGTTGATTCCTCAAAAGAAAAGTAAGTTTTCCCATAAAGTACTGTATTGTACTTCATATTTTAGGCCTTCTATTATGATGTACTATGTTTAGGAATAGAAAAAATCTACATTAGTTACATGTGAGCAAGCATAAAAAGAAGCTCAATTCAGAAATAACAGATATATAGCCACTTTAAATCTTTTCTGTTACAGGATCAGTTTTAAAGACAAAATAATTTGCTATGTCATTGAGCACTGTGGTATACAATATGCTCCCACTACTTATTGTTACAAAATATTTTAAAGCTATTTTTCCAGCTTTTACTAGAAAAATAATTTTCTAATACGGACAGCAACAAGGACCATACATCCATCATCAGAGTTTGGAGCCTGAAATCATACCACAGACTTCTTTCAGATGAGATGCAGGACATTAACTGGCAATAGAGGAAAGTTTTTATCCTGGAGAGGGAAATGGCCCCTGGAGCCAAGTGCTAACTCCAGCAGCAGCCAGGGGAGCCCTGACCCAATTTATCCCTCTCTCTTCTCCCACAATGGAGGTGGGATGCGTGCCACATATTTGTGCCCCCAAAGGAGGGAGAAGGGTTGCTGAGACTGTGGTTTTCTGGAGTAAGCCTGGCCAGGCTGTCTGCGTTTTCAAGTTTCCCAGGAATTGTGAGAACTTTTTATCCCAAGAGGTATTCTAAGATGCTGTGGGGATGTAGCTAAGGACACGGGGTAGGCCTTCACTAACTTGCTTCCCTCCAACGCATGTTACTCCATCTGCTCTGTCAGCTCCCAACATAATGTGATCTAATGCTCCAGTGGCAGCTTGGACCCCCCTTCCTGGAACAGCCACGTTCGGGCAGTAAATTGGCAGGTTCACACAATTTTTCTGAGAAAAATAAGCAAGTGCAGCGAAATGGTGTGTCCTAACTGATAAACGCAACTATATTTAATAAAACTGGATAGGATTAAGTAGAGGTGTTTTTCTAGCTCTAGGGCCTTTTCTTTTCCTTTTCCAGATTTCAAAGATATGCAATGTAATAGCTTTTCTCTATCCCACCCTCCCCTAAAAGTCAAAGGAATTTTGAAATACCAAACATAATAGACAGTCTACATACAGGCGCAGTACTCCACCCCAATTATAAAATTGTAGGCAATACGTTTGCAGGAATTTCCATTTGAGGACTGTGATCTTCATTCTTTAACTACACGATAAAGCACAGAGAGAAAAATGGACAAATTCCATAACAAAGAGCAGGGACACCTTTTCAGCAGTAAAGCCTGATTTTTTTTCTGAAACCAGAAGCTGAAATGCAGTCTAGAACCTGTCATGATCAGCAGAAATCACTATTTAACTATGAGGAAGCCTATGCAAAGTGAAGCTCCATCCACCATCCAGCAAACATGTGTCAACACTATAAATACATGGCAGCTTTACTGGCAAGTTCATCACAGCCTACATCACAATACGCAACAGCCTCAGACTGTCACATAAGACACTTCATGTTGTGTATTGCTTCCTAATAACTATAACCAAAACAAACAAGAAAACCTGAAAATACAGTCAGATTTTTTTTTTGTGTGCATATATTTTTTGTATGTAGCCTGGAAAAAAATAGTGTAATTTATATTTTATCAATGAGAAATTTTGCACAAAAGTGCTGAGGAAATGAAGTGGCCTGATTCATATTTATTTGATTGTATGTATTCAGTAGTACTCACAAATACTTGCCATTTACTTAAACTAGAAATCAGAATGTAAACATAATTTCTGTCCTGGGCTTGCTGTCTTCTACATGCTAACTATAAAGTACAGTTGGTGATTTCACAAAGTGGTTTTGAATTCACACAGTTTACAGATTTTTGTTGCCCAAAGGGATTCTCATTTTCCAATTAAATGGCGAATGGATGAACAGATAGACATTTGCACAGTTTTAATTAAACAGAATATCTAACACTTTATTTGGGAAGTCTAGGTATTTCCTCTGAACGCAACAGTATCCAAAGTGCATCTCATTTGATCCTAGGCAGCTATAGGCAACCCTCCATCAAGAAGTAACAAGAAAACAGGAATCTCAGGCCAAGGCTGTGCACCACTGTCTCACACTGATATAGACCAGTCCAGTGATTGATAATGCCACTTCTCTCTTTCAGCTTATTACAGTGGGATGAGAGACGCCCAATTCTAACTAAACACCTGTCTTTTAGAAGGCTAAGGGAGATTCAAGCTATCATAAGGGTTTCTAAAGCTTCAGCATGTTTCCTTCCCAGTATTTTTCAGATGCAATACAGAAAATGGATACGCAACTTTGAGCCTTATTTATTTCAGCAGAATTACATTATTCAGTGAAGGCACAAGAGGTAGTGGCAATGTAATTGACCTTCAATACACCAGTACCCGCCATGTGGAGTGCATAATTCAGAAAATACAAGTTTATACATACATGAGCAGGTGATTTAAAAAAGTAAAAACACCCAAAAAAAATGCTTTTGAGATAAAAAAATAGCGCTGTATTAAGATTCTGTTAAAGAAGTCAGTAAATTTTAAGATATAGCTGTTACCTCCATTTCCCCTGTTAAGACAATGTTTATAGGATTTGACATGTTAACAGAACAGTGAACTCAAATTGAGACAAATCAATAGCTTCACATGCTTTTCTCTCTTTTTCCATCTTTTTTTTTTTGCAAAGTAAGTATGTGCCTTAATAACTACTGTCACTACTCAGCAACCTGAATACATAAAGACACTTGTTAAAATTATGTCTTAATCTGTGTCAAAAATTACACAGTCCCCTGAAATAATTTTTGTTGGCAATTACAAATTTTGGCACATTGGACATGGGACAGAATCTTCCCTGTAGCTTCTTGGACTAATTACCTAAGAGTAAAACAGATCAAACAATTACAGACTGAAAAAATATTTGACCTAAAAAAACACAGTTAATTTCAGAATTAATTCAAATCTGGAATCAAGATGTAGGCTTAAAATAAAAATTATACTGAAGTTTGTTTAAAAGCAATAAAAGAAAGCTGAATCAAAATAATTGAATTAATTAAGTCATACTTATAAGTTCTGTACATGACACAAGTCTGTTCTAAGGCTCTGTCATCCAAATTTTTACTGGTTACCCAGGAGGCTCAGAGATATTTTAAAAATTGCTCCCTTACAGACTTCTGCTCTTATGCTGCTAAATAAAAAGAGGACCAGAGCAAACAAATTTGAGCACAAGGCATGTGATCATCTATACTCCCTAGTTGTTAGTTCACTCCCTCACTCTCTTCTGAGCTGTTCCAGCTTGCAGTTTTCAAGACAAAATTTAAGCACACTCTTAAAAGCAGTTCACTCCAGGGACAATTTCCCAACAAAAGTGCAAGAGTTCAGATGCCACCAGCTCAAATCCCAATAGGCTGAGCTGTCCTCTCCCAACACAACGCAGGGCAGTGAATGTATACTCACATGTACCCTCCATCTCATGCTACAGAAAGCAGTGAGTCACAACATAGCCCTTGCACTATTTAAGTACTTTGAACCAGCAAGAATACGCACAAACACAATCAATTTGTCCTAAAAGTGCAGTGTCAGGACTCATTATGAAGCAGGAAGATGACGAAAATCACATATTCTTCAGTTGTTAGAGTTTATGAAAAGGAGTCTGAATAGCAGCATTATCTCAAAGTTTAAGCAGGGCTTAAGATTCAAGAGTATTTCTTATTAGTCTTAAAAGCACCATTTGACCTGAATACTAGTTTATATTTCTGAAAAATGGGCTATATCTTTCAGAGAAACACTGCACAGTAATTAACATTTAAAAAAATATTTGAAGGTCCTTGGATGAAAAGAAAGATCACATGTAAATCATGATATCATACAAAGTCTTAACTGGCAAAACTTCAGTGATTTCAATTTAGAGAATTACTTAACCTACCCACTAAATTACTGATTTGCCTAAATAGAAGGAAGAATCATTCACTCTCCCATTAATGAAAGACAGATTTTCAAACGACACACTCTTGTAAGTGAGAATACCTGGAAACTATCTACAGAACTACAGTACTTCAAAGCAGAAGTTGGAACATTGGCATATCAGTTTTTTTGGCTCAGAAAAGTATTCTGAAATTAAGTGTAAAGGCCAGAAGCTAAAATGCTTAATCCTCTGACAATTTAATAATCCATTTTATTAAGAACAATAGGGGTATCACTACATTTTCTTTCTAGCCATATCAAGCAGGAAAAATCTAGTGCTTGACAAGTAAAAACCAAGTTCATTAAAACCACATTTGCTACTACTAGAAGGAGAATAAAGCCCCTTTAAGCACTGCTTTAAGGCAAGAGACTTAGAAACATTCACTTAATCAGCACTCTTAAACAAACTTAACCGTATTTCTCCATTACCATGTACTGTGAGAATCCTTAACTCAACAATATTGTAAATCCCTGAAAAGAAACAGAAGTTGAAAGGTAAATAAAGTAATGTGTAATTAACAAAAAGGGCTAACACTTAAAGAACCGGTAACACCAAAATCAGGAAAGCTAGGTATCAGATCTAGCACCTTAAAGCAACAAAGCATCCTTACTGCTAATGAATGAGAGAATTAAAATAAATAAAAAAGCAACAGGGAAAAAAAAACACAAAAAAACCTCAACAAGAAAAAACAATCAAATAAAAAAAAACCTCAACTAAATCAAATAAAACTAAACAAACCAGAAAACCAACACCCCAAGGAATTTACAAAATGAGATGCATCTAGATAGGAGCTAGTTGAAACTGAGAAAGCACAATTTATGGCCACAAAGCTCAGCACAAAAAAAGGATCAAACTCCTCCAACATCAGCAAAATGGACATCAACTTCCCTTTCTGCACAGAAAGGCAGGCACTGAGGGGCAAGCTGCAAAATCCCATGCCCACCACTTACACTGTCAAAGCGATAGCCGAGGCTCTCCATGGTTTATTTCCCCTTCACTAGGAGTGATTAAGTCCCATTAGAGTCACTGGGAGGAAAGCATGCACAAGTGAGAGGCAAGAGCACTCCCGCAAGGGCAACCGCCAGTGGCACTGGGGCTGCTGGGCAATTAATGCTCAATGTGGTGATGGAGGCAGCAACTGTGGGAAAGAGAAGAGCTGGGGGGGGGGGGGGAGGGGGCGGAGAAATACATATTACAGAGTAATACAGTTTTTTACAGTTTTTTACAGTTTTTTACAGTTTTTCAAGCACAAGGAAAGCTTGCCATATCTTTGGGATTTAATCATGCATTTTAAAGAGCAACAGAAAGGAGCAAAGGGGAAAAGATGGGCTATATCTCACACAGTATCATGAGCAATAAAAAAAGTGACTGAAAATCAGAACTTCTTCCAGTGGGCAACAAGCTCCTCAAGTCTCCATCATTTCAGACTCAGTGTTGATAAGGGTCAAGAGGCAAATCCTTACTTTTTGGAATGTTTGCTGGAATCTGTTCCTTGAAAAATGACAGCTATGGAATGAATCAAGTAACTGCTGTGAAAAATCATCTGTTCTGCAAAAGGCAACTGGCAACTTCTCTGTCAGCTGGTATTTGAGAGACTATTTTATGTGAAGGTAAACAAAACATAATTTACAGAATACATTCACCCAAATTCACCAAAAGGTAAATCACATTTATTTTCTTGACTGTAAATTATTCACTTTCTCCTCTTAGACATGCAAAACCACCTACATCACAGCTGATCAGCAATTCTAAATCTACAAAATGTTATTAGAAATCATGTGTGCAGATTATCAGTACCAAAAACTATCATGTGGACCCAAGAGAAAAAATGTATCCACTAGCCTTTTCACCAGTAATCCTTTCAAGTTCATCCCTCAGTGAATACCTAATCAGTGTAGCATACAGGAAGAGACACAGAAAGGGGCAAATTCTTACAAGACAAATCCTCAGTGAAACTATAATAATAAGGACATACAATTTTAGGACCATTTGTAACTTCATGTTTTAATTACCTTCCGATACATTTAAGAAGATCAATTTTGTCTACTTTGTACTAAGTACTGCAACCTATATTTTATAAATCAGTCACTGTGTAAATACATCTAATTAAGGAGCTATTTACAACACACCTGACATTGCGAATCACTGCCTAATCTCAGGTTAAAAAACAAAACAAAACAAAAATACCAAATAAAACAGGATTACAAGGATGAAATTTGCACATATTAAAATAAATTTACTGTGGTTTTATCCTCTAAATATGTATGCCGAAAGATGGAGCTCTATATACAACTACAAAGCACAAATTATACACCTACAAAGCACAAATTTTAATTTGGTCAAATAAATATTTATTTTACACTTCCACTAACCACAGAATTTTATTTCACAAGCTGTTAATCAGAGGCTCTGAAGCAAAGATGACTTCAAACTTGATTTCAGAAGCATAATGCAGAGGGGTGTATAATATCTATTTGAACCGAACTCTGCACATCCAACTAATGGACTGAGATAAATTCTGAACCTGCAAATATTTAGTTACAAGAACATACAATGCAATTGGCCAAGGATATGAATATAAGCTCTATTTATTGACTTATGCTAAGTGCCCACAAGACAAAAATCTGTTTAGCTTTTTTTATAATGTGCTTAGAAAATCAGAGGACCTGGACCATGCCTACCACATCTATTCAACAGCACTCGCCAGGCCCACCTTAGCTACAGATTATTTGACTTCAGCTGTAGAGCAAGAGAGAATAGTTCAAGTCACAAATGCAAGCAATTACCTTCCCATTTTAGAAAATATAAAAAAATTAACTTCATTTAAAGTGGTTAGCAACAAGAATTTTTGAAACATCTTATCTCACCAAGCACTTATTTACAGCAAAAATACTCCCATATTGTCAGCTAAATTGAACTGAATAATGTTTCACAAACAAGAGTCTTCACTGTAAAAATTAAGTGGCTTACTAAGAATGTAATTTAAAGAGTGAGGGTTGTTTCTGGTACCTACAGAATAACAGATTTAACTTAAAGTACGTGCTTACAGTTTTTATAGTGTGAGCTGCTTTCATAATTAAAAAAAAATCACCTGCTTTTTGCAGTCTTTCCCTGAGTTTGTATAACCTATTCAGCCTCATTAACATTTCACACACTCTACCTTATTTGAGTTTCTTCTTATTCCAAATACGGAAACAGTATTGATAGAAATCAGACACCTACGCAGAATCTCAGATCACTGTTTAGTAAGAATGCTTTCAAAATATACCCATTTTGAGAAGCTCTCTTTATAAAGCAGACTTTAATTCCATTTAAAACCAAACCAATTTAAATTTCAGTAGAACTACTATCTGCATTAGCCTTGTTAGCCTGTTCCCTACTCTGCCAAATCAGGTCACCTCAATGGTAGCATTCAGTGAGTCTTTCTCTTGGCTTATCAAAAAAATTCTATTTGCGCTAAATGGTAGATAGTTATATTCTCAAATATTTTAAAGAACACCCAAGAACTATATCTCACATATCACACAAATAAATGTTCTATATGCATTTTATTGTTCATACATCCTAAAATTGAAAAAGTAATAAAACTACATGGTTGTAGTAAACCATACATAAACACAACTATTCATATATACTTGGTAAGAGCTAGTTTTTAATTCAGCTGGGCAAAACTGAACATATTTCTCCACCAATACTACTTCTGAAAATCCTCCCTATCAGAAAAATATTCTATGTATGATGTCACTTTGATTCACCTAGTGTTTCATATGAGCGCAAAGTAATAGATTGCCAAACCACATAGGGTAAAATAGAATTTGATTATTTATCTCTTCATCTCTCAGCTGAAGCTATTAAGTGGTAACCAGTTTACTATCAACATTCCTATTAACTGTTAAGATGTTTCATTCGTCCCTCAGAGTATAAATCCACATAGATTCAGCGTTTTGCACCACTGACAGGTGAGGGGGAGTGGGCTAACAACCTTATCTTCAAGTCAAATCTATTCTTAGTTGTACTATCAAGGTAAAACTAACAACCCACTCAATCTATAATTTTCTACTGTATCTACAACAAACCATTAAGGAGAGGAAACTTCATAGACGAATCTTCAATTGTATCTCAGAGTGCTGTTTTAGCAACCTATTTGACTAATTAACAGTGTTTACACACCAAGTTTGCTGAGTATTTTTGCTTTAAGAATGGTTGATTTAACTTTGAAACATTAGCAGAAAGTGCTCTTAAATTAAAGCAAGAATGTCCACAGAAGGGAATGCCTTGTTTAACTAAACTGATCTCTAAACCTACTTAATTTAATCACTACACTTCTCTTGTGTACACAAGGCCTTTGTATTGTTACTGCAGCCTCTTGAAAAGGTGTAGGCTTCAAGGATACTAGGAGAAGAATGCTTCCAAATGAACTGCAGTTTAGGTACATAAGGCTTTGTTTGATTACTCCCCCCTAACCAGATTGCCCCACAGCTGGTTAGGACAGTTACATTTGCATGAAAAGGAAAGAGATTTTTAACCATTACCTGCATGGGGTGCAAAGAAATGAGTACCCAATTTGTCACCATGTTGAACTAAAACATCATAACTTAGGCAAACCATGGCTGGATAGACTAATACTTTTTCCAAATTCTATGCATGCATCGCATGAACACACACAAAGAAAAAATTAAGGCTTTGCTCAGCCAAAAATTTACGCTTAGCAAAAGAGATTTCATTTGCCACAGTCTTTGCCTAAACAAAACAAAATAGTATCTTTGTGAAAGCAAATTTCATGTACAAGCCATCTGTATAACAAGTTTTTCTCGAATAGCACTTGCCATTTTTCTATAATAAAAGCCTATCTGGATGACAAGGCACGTGCTTTGTTATAATGCCTTGGGAAAAAATGGTAATTGAGTGAGGCTGGGCCCCACCTCACTTCCTTCACTGACAGGTGCCTGACAATCCTTGTGCAGAGGGCTTGCAGCTGTGGTTTCCCCTCTCCTCCTGGAAGAGTTAACACTATCCTCACCAGCCACTGGAACATCCATATGGCTTGTAATGAACCTATATATCTCCTTCCCAAAAAATTTGTCTCTTGGGGGGTCTCTAGTTTCTTTGCCTTTGGAATCTCACAGCTTTTGCTTCCAGGCTGTTCTGTACTCTCCTTTCCAATGCCTTTTATAGATTCTTCAGATTTTGATATTTGCAGAAAATATGAGAGATGACTTTGATAATCTGTGACTCTCTCCCTTACTCTTCTATTCCCTTACTTTTCCTTCCATACCCAGAACAATAAATATTAAAGCGAGATTTTTTCTCCCGTTTTTTCTTATATCTGCCATCCTTGTGTCTATTCTCTCTCAGATTTTCCTCTCCTGCCTTTCATTTTTCTTCTCACCTTGCTTTCCTTACTCGGTAATCAATAACAATCATCTAGCCTCTGTAACAGCAGAGGAGAACCTCATTTCCTCATTCAGGAACAGGACACAGATTTAAGTATAAGGAGATGACTAAAACACAGCTGAGCACATGCACAAGTTAGACATTGACATAAATCCCGAATCTTTTTGTTATACCAGATCATGCCAATTACTAACAAAGTATATTCCTGCTTTATATGCCTCTTCTCTTTCATTTTCCAACAGAGATTTTCAGAGGCAAGCCACAACTTCCTATAGTATACACCAGTGCTTTACTTGGCTCTACATGAAAACTGAACATTTTAAAAAACACTAGGCAAACACCCACATTTTTCTTCTACGGTATTAATCCATGGAATATATAAAGCGTTTTCTGTCCCTCACAGCTGCCTCATTAATCTTTGTTTCTAAAACAGAGACCTGCATAAAAAGAAAAGAAGATGCAGCCAACTAGAAAAGGAAGCTACCTGGGACACCTGGGCAATGTACACCCGAATTGCAGGGACACTGCCCGGTTGTGTAGGGGATGGAGTCAGGAAGGCCAAGGTGCAGCTGCGGCTGAACTTGCCAAGGGAAACAAAGAACACCAAGAAGGGTTTCTATAGGTTGTCAACCAGGAAAGAAAGGTTAAAGAAAGCATACTGCCACTGATGAATGAAAATGATAGAACTTCCCCTAAGTTTTCTTGTTTTGCCATCTTACTCCACATCAACCCAGTCCTGGAGGCTTTGTCACTGAGAGAGTTCAGAGCCATTATGCTACCAATACCTTCCTGGTGTGGCTGGAAATTCTCCTCGCTATGTGCAGACTGCTCCTTACAGCTGAGATAGTCAACAAACTTCTGCAAAACCACAAAAATCTAGCAGAAGTTTCATTACCTCCCATGTGACTTCATTTATAAAGTATATATGCAAAAGAAAGTCCTTACACTAGAGGGAAAAATCCCAGTTCATTTTTGGCTCTCTCTGAACTCCACGCCCACCTCTGGTGTCAGCTGTGGTCATGGGCGTTCAGTTTGATCCAGGGTTTGGCATCAACCTTCTGCAGCTCTTCAGTACAAGTGTATTTGGATAAAGTATTTTCCATTATCTTATTATTGCTCTGACATACTAATTTAGCTTTTCATATAAGCAAACTCCAATTTACTTTAATTCACTGCCAAAGTAAAGAACTCAAGAGTTTGGACTATTATTTATTTATTTGACCTGATCTCTTGCCATACATAGGCAAACCACTCCACCGATAAGCACATCGTGCCCTAAACAGGCCAAGGGGCTAGGCAGTAACAGATTTTCTTGCTTTCACACTTGATTTCACACATGTGGTATGTTGTTCCTTTTCTGAGTTCAGAGCTGAGGAGGACTAGGACTAGGGGATTCTGAGAAACTAGGAGTAGAACAAGGGAGCTTTGAGCAGCTTAGGAAGTAATTTCAAGAACATTGGATAAATCACACTTATGGAAGGACTAAAAGGAGGGGGAAAAAAAAGAAAAGAAATAAAGAAATCCAAATCCTGGCCTGTAAGTTCCATAACATATCTTTCTAAAGAGATAAACATATAAAAACCTTTTACTTCATGAAACCAACTGAAAAACTATTATTAATATCAATTTTACAGAAACATAATATTTTCTTACTGAAAAATTTGTTGGTTGTTTCCTTTATTTTTTTTCAGCCAATACACCTGCCCATAAGACAAATATAACTTAAACCGTAGCTCTGCCCTCTATCAGAGAACTGAACAACTGAGTGCGCATTTGCGTATATGTTGTACTGTCAGACAGCAGTGGAAGTCAAGATTTCCGGAAAAAAAAGTATACAGCTACAGTGACATATTTCATAGAAGCTTGGTTTCCTACCTAGAACCAGTGCTGGAATACTGCCATGACAACTGTAAATATCCTTGGCGCTTGCAGGGCCAGATCTCACAAAGCAGCTCCTAACAAAGTCCTAGAAAAAAATATTTTCTGTTCACCAGAATTTCCATTTTTGTCAATAGCAACATATCAGCATATGTACTGAATCACCACAGATGATCTCCCAGGCCAGGTATCCATCCATAAAAATACAGAATTTGCCTAGACAAAATTTGCAAGGACGATTCTTTTTGCTCAAATGGAATGCAAGATACATTTCATTTAAAGCCCTCAGGTACTTTAGAAACAAAATCATTTCAAAGAGATCCTATTTTTGTGCCTGTATCAGCATGAACAATCATAGAACTGTTTGGTTGGAAAAGACCTTTAAGCTCATCAACTCCAACCACGCCTGTCCATTACTAAACCATATTCCTGAGTACCTTGTCTACCCAAATTCAAATGTAGAATAACTAACTAGGATAAAGATTATAGACAAAGTACTTCACAGCAAAAAAAAAAAAAAAAAAAAAAAAAAGAGAGCCATGGGAAGGCTGTTTTTTTCCCCTTGAGCCTTCAAATCTTATCAAGCAAGTATCTTCTTCTCAATATTATTCTTTTATCCAGTATACTGAATTTCTTGGACTCAAAGCAGACATAACGGCAAAGTTAGTTAAAAATCACAAAAACCCCAATTCCACTGATAAACTTTGCCACCTGCCTAATGATGTCTTATAGCCAGTATTACATATATATGCCTATAATTATTTACACTGTAATCCAGTTACAGCCAGTATATCACAAACATTGATGCTGACCATCATAAATAATTATAGAGTCAGAATGAAAGTATTTAGGACAATGATTCATTAGTTATAAGTAAAACAAAAGAGTCAAAGGGGAAATTCTGGCTGTACAGAAGACAATAAAAAAATTTCTCTAAGCATCCAAGCAAAGAATAAAAGTGAAGTAATAAATGTACCTCTGCTCAGCACTCTGCTACACCAGGCTATTTGTATAATTTTACCACATGGAGCTGTAACACGAGCCAGCCTGTTTTTACACAAGTGCCTTCCTCAAAAAAACATCCTTATTACTCAGAAATAGTCACCTCCACACACTCTCCAAAAAACAAGTAAGGAAATAAATATTTTTGTTACATTTATTCTTCCGTACCAGCAGCATGGGACAGCTCACATTCTGTTGGCTTTCCTACCTGCTAGGGATTCCTTATGACAATGCAGGTAACATATCATCCACCAGCCTTTATTGATTCTGACATTGGCAAGCAGTGGTCCTTCAGGACTTACTGGCTACGGCCATGGTAAGCAACTGTCCGCAATGTTCTGTTTATGGCATGATCAACTGAGTGGAAACTGGGTCACTTCTGAATACAGCAGATGACCCACTAGGGGTATGCAATTGATTCTTGTGACAAAGCATTCATCAAATATTGCCAAGTTTAATTTAAACCTTCAGGGCTTAAATCTGGGAACATGTTTTTCCTCTGATAAAGGAAGAATCAGTTTTCCCCTTTGATTTTTGGAAAATATGACAAAGGCAGCATCCCAGACAGCTTCCATATACAAGGTACCTTCTTATGCTCCAAAATGGATAGAAGGAAGAAGGTATATTGAGGCAGCAAGGCAGAGAGAGAGAAAAGAGACAGCACAGGCTAAGAGGCTTAAGGCAGTAGCTGTCAGGTCTTCAAACTCTATTGGGTACTTATGCAGTGCCTCCACCTGCACTCCTGCTCAGTCTGCCACGAGTTACAGGATGGGAATTTTCTTCCAGCAACTGCCTTGGGCACACTGGGCACAGTTACCTGGGAGAACAATAACCAGCTGCCTTCAGCTCTCAGTGAGAAACATTAAATGCTGACTTGGGCAGATTTGAGAGGTAAGAAATGAAAGACAAGTAAGTGCAACACTGGATTGTGTCTGCCACAATCACATCACTATGTCTGGAAACACCCTGAATAGATGAATTCCTAATACATGTTAGTAATTTATTTTTTTAAGCTTAAAACTTTTTCTTTAGGCTCCCTAGACTTTATCTCCAGTATAGGCAGTGAGATATTGTATTCTAATTATTTTAGAGATCAAAGGAAAATACTTAGATGTTCATAGATATTTTAGTAAATAAAAGGGAAGTAAAATTAAAACTCAAAAAAGTCTTCCACATACAACGCTCCTGTAAATCTCTCCAGTTAACACAATATACGGGAGAGAGCAAAACATACTAGCAGAATATAAAAAATGATTGTTTTCCTTTCAAACAAGGGCTTCTGCAGATAGCATGCTCCATTAAGCAGACAACCTAAAGATTTTTATTCTTCAGCATACTAAATCAGTTTCTTTTTGTTCAATAATCTTTTTCACTGCTAAAGTTATTAATAAGCTTTTACATGATAAGTTGTCATCATTCTATA
Organism: Tapera naevia; assembly: GCA_033556795.1. Lineage (NCBI taxonomy): Eukaryota > Metazoa > Chordata > Aves > Cuculiformes > Neomorphidae > Tapera > Tapera naevia. The sequence continues at coordinate 4,209,742 of JAUMJJ010000172.1, read as the reverse complement.
GGGAAAAAAAAAACCCAGTAACTCAGTGGGAGGCTGTCATAAACGTCATCGCTCGGCAGACACTGGACTTTGTTGTTACAATTAAGTAAATTCTGAGTATGTAAAAATGTAAATTACAAGAGCAGGTGAAGAAAACTATGAGGAAAGCAGCAAATCAATTGACTCATTATTCATCTATTCACTACCAAGCGATTCCTTCTTCTTTTACTTTCTTTTCTAAACCTTGCAGTTAAGCTTTACACTTAGTCAGACAAGTTGCCTCCTACCAGTAATGAATATATGGGTTTCATTTTTCATAATAACTTTCAATATACAAGTACTATACAACTATAATTATCTTTTCACTAGGTAGATAAGGGAAACTTTGATTGTGTTTTCTTTAAAAAAATCCATGGATAAGAGGTAGGAAAAAATGATGCGAAATGAAAAGCACATTTGAAAGCGAAATATGTAAGTAGGCAGATAGTTATGTATATGTGTGATTATTTTTTTCTATATAATGCAGCACCCTGGTTAGCAGCTTAATCAGCTGAGACCAAATGATTATTCAACATCAATAACCTCTATTATGAGTTGTGATTTTTTTGTTACAAGTGCTTAAATAACATGACAAGTATGAAATTACTGAAGAAAAATTAACAAGCATTTTTAAATAAATCTAATTTCACATGTGTTCATAAGCACTTCATAACTTTTTTTCCTGTAACTAAAAGGACTCCAATTTGAAAAGTTCATCAGATAAAATAATTGCCTTGGCCCTTGTGACATATTTAACTTTATAGCTCTGTTGGTTTGTTTTTTTTAAGTAATATATACAGCTCTAAGTTAAATCATTGGGCACTTGTGAGTGAGGAAGAACAAAGGAACCCTCAAAGCCACAAAGAATTGCCACATTCTCCATTTCAACAGTGAAATAAACTACTGGAAGATTCTGACTGAGATGCAGAATACCATTTACATCCAACCCTGTACCCTCTGAAAATCAGTGAGTTTTTCACTTACTTGCAATTGTTGGTGCTGAATTGGGGCCTTAAGAAGAAACTGCAAAATAAAAGAGCAGATGGAAACTCCAGAAGAGCAGATGAAGAACTGCCAAAAGTGACTGAGGTGAAACAAAGCCAAATATTTTTATCAGCTCCTAAAACAAGACATTCTTGGTAGTGAGATCAGAAGCTGAGCAATCACATCAAATTATGCCTCAACCTGAGATGAAAACTTTAATTTTGTTCTTTCATCCAGTATAAACAAGAAAATAAAAGAAAAATGTAATAGGAACTTTCTAAATATAGCCAATAAAACCAGAAACAACCTTATAATTTACAAGCTCTGGAAGGGAAGTCTATTTGAAAAAAAATAGTAATACAAAAGGGAGATGATACACAGCAATTTTGTTTCACAGAGATAAACGTGGCTTGTAAGATGAAAGTTACTTATCTGTTATTGTTTTATGGAGTGTTTGTTATACTGATGGAAGGCAAAGGTCAGACCTACACTAAAGTAACTTCAGCTGATTATTCAGAAGTCAGGGTTCAAGTTTTTATTGCTGAGGTTTCTATTAACAAGTCTGCATCTTGGGCGAACTAAAAGGTGCTGTCCTGTTTCAGACTACTGGTGCACAACTGTCTGGCTCCATGAGGTGCACTCCTGGGAAAGGTGTCTGCGATTAGGTAGAAAGGACAACAAAAGCTTTCAGGGACTGTTCAGGAATGAACATGCATGATCAAAAAGTGGTCTCTCCAAATTTCCATTCACCAAATGCAAAGAGAGTGTTCTGACAATGTTCCCCTGAGAGAGGAGGGGACAGAGATCCTGGGACTCGTTAAAAACCTCTGCTGACTATTTTAACAGGCAGATCTAAAAAGACTCTGTACAAAGACAAAATGAGGGTAAGGAGGGGGGTGTTAAGTTAATTAAAAAAAAAAAAAAAAGGTAACAACAAACCTACATATTGTCCTGAGTGGGAACAAGGAGGACCAATGTCAAAGGCGCCTTTGAAAGTGAGGAACCGTTAACATTCCCTTTCGAAGCTAAAATTATCTGGAAAAGCGATCAAACCTTCAAGAGGGATCTGTATAACTTGGAATACGGCATTTGTAGCAAAACCTGCCCCTGAAATGAAAAAAAAAAATGACCAGCTATGTCGGGGACCATTTAACTGAGCTATAATGAATTTTAGATTCTTTAGGAATTACCCAACAACCACACTGCAAAAGAATCACTTCTTTTTTTCCCCCTTCCATCCAGCTCTCCTCATCCTGCTACAGCTGGTGCAAACATGTAGCTCAGTCCCCATCAATGCATTAGGTCAATACTAATCATTTTTTTTTTATTTCCAGATGAATGTGTTTTACATCTGGATGAGATGCGGCTGACAGCTCATTTTTCCCTTACAGTCAACTCAATCTCATCCAAACTATTAATGTAACAGAGTTCCAAAACAGATTTGCCACGGATGTGTAGTCTATTCCCACTGACTTAACTGAGGACAAAATTCAGCCCTGAAGCTACAGAGGAAATGTTAAATGGTATGGCTACTGACTACAGAGAGTTTTTTTCCTCTCTGAGAAACAGGCATGAAGCAATATATTCAGGAGACCAAGCAATTTCTGTAATGTACTTGTTACCTTTATAAACATTTTCACTATGTATTTGCAGTTCACTTCAGTATGACTTGTTTTGTTATAAAATGAGCTCCTATACCACTCCTAAACTGTACTTTCTGCAAATACAGTAACTGGATTGAAATAAAGACATACTTTGTATTCAGAAAAAAATGCATACTGTATAGAACTGTAAGCAGTTTGCAAACACGAAAGTGTCCCCCAGGCAGATTTTACTACTCTTATTTTAATATTAGCCTGTTTTGTAAACCAGCAAAGTGGCTGGCAAACGCTTCTGCAAGATTTTATCTAGAATAAATAATGACGGCAATTTCCCATTTTTCATTTATATTGCCAAATTCCATAAAATCTTCACAATTAAAACTCAAGTTCATGCACTTCCTCAGGTTAACAGTTTATCTATCAAACTGTTTCTGTCTCAGCATATAGTACAGCTACATTTCCAACTGCCCTCAGTTTTAATTGGGCTTATGGAACTCACTCAAAGAAAGTCAAGTCTCACTTTGTAACCACGTATGTTCATTTCAATAGCATAAGTGAAGCAGACATTCTAAACCCCAAACTTTTACAGCAATAATTATCTTAAGTCTAAGCTGATGATCAAAAAAAAAACCTCGAACTTCCGCAGCTACCCATATATATATATATATATATAAGAACAAAAATGCAATGTCATTTATATTACCAACAACTGCAATAATAATTTTAGGATTACCCAGTTCTTGCTGCTCTGCTAACTTTGCTGTTGAACAGAAACTTGACAGCTCCAGTTAGGCAAACTTCAATAATCTCCCTCAGGCAGTCTTTCTTAGGAATATTTTTATCTCAATTACACTTCTGCCAGCCTGTGATGCATTGATAAGTTTTCCTTACAGACATTTCACTAGGTACATCAATAAATATCACATTTTATTACTAACTATATTCCAGATATTCAAACCAAATCAATCCATGTGCCAGTCTACATACAGATGCACTACTCCCTCTCACAAACTTGCAGTAGTGTGTGTCTACTAAAGACTTAGTTCCTCCCACATGAAGAAAAACAATGTGAAGATACTCTATGCAGGCTTTAATTCACAGAGAATTAGCAACTTCTCTGACAAAAATACAAACTCAGGAAAGCAAAACCCTCTAAGGTAAACTACAGATGTAATTATATCATAAGATGAATACAACACAACGAATACATATATTAAATAGCTGAATAATATGATGATGTGCAATATTGGTAAAACATAATAGGCCAGAGAATGCTTACCTGCCTGAAAGCTAAACATCCAATAATGGACTCAAATCTTTGTTTCAAAAGTCAAGATGAAAATATGTAATAATTGAGACAATTTTGCCCTGCTTGTTCATGCAGTAGCAAAATTTATTAGCTTGTATTCTTCTCCCAGAAAGAACAGCTATATTCAACTGCAGGAATTCACTCAGACCACAAATAGTAAGAATAGCCTCTCTTAGATGAAAACAAAAATACTGGGGGTGGGGGGAAGCCAGGCAGCCCTACAACACAGAAGCAAAATAGTGCTTGATACAAGAAAACATTATCACACTTAGAATTCTCTATCAGTTACCCTTACATAAAACCAGGGGCAGATTTCAACCGAAGACAACAGAAACTGCCTGGCCTTATAACGAAGCTGATTTTGACTATTCCTGTAATGGCTTGTTTTAATTCTGCAAGAAGCAAAGCATGAATAACAGGTACTTTGTCTTTGTATACTTGTATTGTATATACTTTCAGGCAGCATTTTGTGTGCTATCCAGGCAGTTGGCTTAGATTTGATCTAAATATATTTCCATGTCTATTACCAAAAGCATAACTTTATTATTCTTTTCTGAGCAACAGTTTTAACTAAATCATACACTAGCTTATAACCAATCACAACAAAATAGTACTAAAAGATATATGAAAATTGAACTGAACTTGTTTAATTACTGATCAAATTTACTGTCCAATGATACAAGTATCCTTAAAATGCAGTTAACATGTATCTCATTTGCACACACACTTTTAAAACCATATACATACAGTTGTGTTACATGCAAACGTATATTCACACTGCCCTCTGCACCTCTTAGTGTTCCCTCTCCTTGGAGCTCACAGTTTTAAACTGAAGGAGGGTAGATTTAGATTAGATATTAGTAAAAAAATTTTTACTGTGAGGGTGGTGAGGCACTGGAACAGGTTGCCCAAAGAAGCTGTAGAAGCCCCATTCCTGGAGATGCTGTAGGCCAGGTTGGATTGGGCCTTGAGCAGCCTGGTCTGGTGGGAGGTGTTCCTGTCCATGGCAGAGGAGTTGGAACTAGATGATCTTTAAGGTCCCTGGCAACCCAAAGCATTCTATGATTTTATGTGGAGCTATATGACATTTTTTAAGCAATCAGAAATTCTTAACTGTGGACATGGACAATAAGGGCACATCATCAGTACACATCAAAATTTCTCCAGCATGTTTGTCAAAAATCTTACATTTTGTGCCACATTCACAAAAGATAAGAAACAGTCACTGGCCATCTCACCAGTGGGAGCAGCAGGTAAACACACACATCTCTTCTCCCTCTTCCCCTGAATCAGAAGGAAATACAGAAAAGGATGGCTGGGAAAGAACCAACCCTTAGGGGAATCAGAAAGGGCAAAGTTGCACTACTGGGAGCAGGAAGCAGTGGGAATAAAGGAGATCTCCCAACTTTCAGTTTTCGATAGTAGGACTTTAACAGCAAAAAACTGCCATAAAAAGTGACAGTCTCCACCTTCCTCCTGCAGCCAACTCAGAAAATGCCATCCACCCTGCCTCCCTTGGTGCCCAGACTCGGAATACACAGGTATCAACATGGGGAGAAGTGCTTGTCAGCCAAAGGGAACTCCTATCAGAAAGTGCCTTTACAATAAGACTGAAGACAGACCAAAGGACCAGTTGACAAGATGAGCATAATCAAGCAGTCCTGATTCCCTGAAAACAACAGTGACCTCGACATCTGGCCTGCACAGCACAATTGCATACATGGAGGCTAAAAAACTTCCAGCTCTTTCAAGTGGGATGAACGCTGTTTCACATCATCTCCTCTGATGGTACCCCGTGAAAGCCACACCAATTAAGTTGGCATTAAAATCCCAAACAGCCTGAACAAGGGATACACAGTAAAAAATTATGCAACAAACTAGCAGGGAAAACTAACACTTTTCCATGTACCCCCAAAATTTCCAGCTGGACAGCTGCTTGAGAATGAGTTCTTCGAAAGATTACACACTCAGAGTGCTAACTATGGTGAGATTTTCCCATCTCCAATGAATCAAGAACAATTTTCCTCCTGGATGCATATGGCAAAACAAGCCAAAAATTATTAAATGCTATCCCAGTATCTCTTCTATTATAGAAAAGAGCTATTGGGAAATGGTGTACATTTCGCCAAGTTTCCTTTGAGTCAGCTGTGACTTTCTTAGGTGCCAAATGCAGTTAAAATAGAAAGTATAAAAGTTTACAGTAACAACTGAATCAAAAGTTTGGTGCTGTAGTTTCAATTTAAATCAGAACTAAGCTAGGATTTTAAATGTTCTGAGGTTTGATATGTATGTTACAGAAAGCATACCAAAGTAAATAAATAAAAAAGAAAAAAATTATTCTAAAATTCTCTTCTGTGCACAGAAGAGATGCATCATATATGGAAACAATACTTAATATGATGTCTGTAACTTACATTTCATTCTTTCTTAAGAAGCATACAACAAGTTTCATTAAACTATCTTTTATACTTCACAATAAAACTATATTTATAATTTCAGTATGTATACTAATTTGTGTAGTAAAACTTTTGGAAAAAAAACCCCAGAAAATTAGTTATTGAATTGAATGCATAAGTATTTTCATTTTAAATGTATCTTTGTTACTATCTGTAAGGTATCCTACACTATCTTCATTGTAGTAGAATCATTTACCCAATATGAAAACCCTAGCATACTTCAGTTCTTTACCATCTCTTAATTCTTACAGATGTGTCAACACATCTACCGCTCTCTTATCACAAAAAAAAAATCTCACAATGTACAAAGGACATCAGAAGCATTGCAGCATTGACAGAAATACTGGGTCTGTCTTACTGTTACAGACTTTCTAAACTTCGCTCCACCAGCCCCTAGGAAGAGCAACAAGTACCCTCCAGACTCAGTGGGGAGCTGCAGTGTGTATTTATTCCCAAGCACAGCATGGCATGAAGCCAAAGGAGTCATTAAGTGGAGGTTTGGGCCAAGCAGGAAAGTGTTCCATTTCTTCTGCCATTCATCGAGACCCACGAGGAAACTGAGACAGGAAGTCAAGCTTCCAGATAATAGCAGTGTTCTTAATGATGTCCTTTGGCTCGCAGCGCAGAACAGTTCCTCCATGCTCCCCCTTGCTACAACATCTTCTCTATATATAACTTCCTGCTGTAGAGGGGGAACAAGAACAAAATAATTTTATATGAGTTTTCCTTTGCATCCAGTTCAGAGGGCTCAGTTAAATGGCATGGAATATCTACTTCTGTGTGGTGTATATGAACAGAAACAAATTGTCTCTTAAAACCAGCTACTTATGCTTGGAAATAATTCTTTCTTCAGAAAGAATCTTCCATTGCAATATCTCTCTCTAAATATATTTTAAAACTTCATAAAATACCCAAAAGCTAATTACACCCCAGTAACCTTGGTTACCTCTTGCCTCCATTATAACGGACAGTTGAAAAAAACAATACCTCTCAGTAAAGTAGTCCTAAATATAATTTTTCCTCAGGTTCAAATTCTTGTCTCATTAAGGTAGATGTCACCATGACATTTATCTCATTAGAAGTAACAAGATATTCTTAGAAAGATTGCAGTCTGCGTGAAGAATTCAGTCTTATAAGTTGCAATACATAAACAAAATGCATTTAGTATTCCTGCATAAATGTACTGGGAAACACAAACCAGATAAAAAAGACACTACTTTATGATAAAGGAAAAAAAATAACTTCATTTGCTCTTGCAGGTTCCTGCTCTGGGGAGAGTTCCCTATTGTACAGTCCTCACCATGGCCCACCTAACACAATCCAGGGCCCATATCACATCATTAATGCAGTCCCTTCCACATCCCACCTACCAGATCTGCTGTATCCCATGGCAGGATATGAGGCAGTGCTACTGTAGCTATGATGTTCCAAAGAGCCAAAAAACTCACAGTCTGCATGGAAAGTAACTATCTTTTTGTTAGACTTCTTTCTGTAAGGTTGATCTAAGAACTTTCAGACATGCAATCTTTATAAGCCATGGCATTTTACCAGGAGGAAGAGCCACTGAACAATCCACAGCAGTGTGTGAAAGCAATCCAAAAGATCTGTGCAAGCAAATTCATCCATATTTAACTGAATGACATGTTGGAACAAAATACCACTAGAAATTTTGATATGTGTATCATTCTTTTAATTAGAAGTTACTACCGTAGCAGCAGCTAAATACAGAGCACTATTTCATCTGCAGTCAAAATCCACTCACAGAAGTTTCTGCCGGAAATTGCCTATCTACAGCTGCAGAGGGCTCAGCTCAGGACAATTCACCTCTTGATCTCATTTCTTTAACTGGTTAACTCGCTTCCCCCAGCAGATAACCTGTGTAGCCCTTTGTGATGTCAGTTTATCCCCTATGAGTTCTAGCACAGGGAAGCACCTATCCGACCTTAAACATAGATACCTGTGACTCTCCAGACAACAAACAGGAAGGAAAACTAAATCCAAAACCGATTAATGATGGGGGAGGAAAGAAAGATGTAGGGTGTGTTAGGCAGTGCCCTGGGAGACAAAGAGTTCCTGCAGTTCTATCAGGGCAGAAGCAAGTCTTGTGTATGCTCTTTTCCAGTGGACAGCCAGCTGTAAAAAGGGTTTATCTTGACATCAAAACAGTCATAAAGAACTAAGAGGAATAGCACGTAAGAATGGGGATGTTAATTTGTTTTGCTAGCATGTGCAAGTGGATTCAAAATCTTGTCAAGACCTTTGCTGACTGCCTTGATACATCATCTGCTTGTTGGAAGGAGAATTTCTCCGCTGATAAGATCTAGGACATTTTAGGTCAATGAAAGTCAGAATTTGTGAGCAGAAACCTGGGATCAAATAAATTTTTCTCCCCTAAAATTATGCAGTTAGAGCTGAGTACTACTATTTAGGTAAATTTTTATTGATTTTTTGCCTTAGGGCTGTTCTTTAGTCTGAACTTGTTCCTAATTAGGAAAGACAAACAAAAAGTTTACATTTATAATTAAGTCTTTCAAATAATTCAGGAAACCTTTGACTTCCTATACAACATGGGCAAAGAATGACTGAATTGATGAATCAGCAAAATACATTATCTGTGATACCATACTCCAAATAAATCCATTAAATACTTCTTTAAAAATCTCAAAAATAGCCAAGAAAAATGTAATTACTTCAGCTGGCTTTACACATTGTTCACTTGAATAACTACAGAAGAACTTGCATTTCTAACATTTTAATTTTAGCTCATATTTCCATATCCACAGTTACTGATCTAGGAGGCATCTCTTTATCTGGCTCTCTTCCATAATGTAAAAGCAAGCCTATGTTATAAATTCTCTTTACTGAAGTTTCACTTCTGTAGATACACTGTGATCTATCAGTGCTACAATTCATACTTAATTTAGCTTCTTCCAATGTAAAGATATTATGAATGAAAACATCCAAAAGACTTGAACTGGGTTTTTGTATTTTCACCTGTGCTTTATATGTGAAAGAGTTTCACGCTCAAGAATGCGGACAAAGGACTGGAAAAAAAAGGAATGAATAAAAAGGAAACTCCTCTTCTACACTCTACTCTCCGCCACTCCTTCAATTCAGAGAGCAAAGGATCGACAAACTGTAAAAGGAGTATGTTTTCATAATGGCAAAGATCATTTCTCCTTTCTACCCTCCTAAACAACTCTAGAAAACACCATAACTGAAACCAAGTAAAGGACTGACTGACTTCAAAACACAATCCTTAGTCAAATCTAGACTCATTTATCACCTGCAGTTATTACTCGGGCCGTGATTCAAGTCCAACACACTAAATAAACAACATCAGAAAGAAAACAGAAGTATGTGAAACACAAAGTAAAAATCTATGTGGTTAAGGGCAAGATTTACACTGAGTTAGGCCATGTCATAAGGATGCTTGGGTCTATACCACAATCTAGAGTCTTTGCAATCCATCCAAACTGTATATAGCTTTGGAAGAAAAAATACACCTTCTGCTCTGTTTATTTTACCATTTGACTGATTCTTCAATTTATTTAATAAATGGGGATATCAGTACACCTGTTCCTTCTAGTTTTCCAAGACCTTTTTAGCTTCTAGCAGCTTCTGGGACAGGAGAAGTCTTAATTTTGGGATATTGTAAATTACAGAAGAGACTTCAAAGCTTTTCAAACTTTTAGTTAAAGGTATATGATTTTGCTGATTTTATTATAAACTACATTGACATCAGTTTCACGTCTGCTGTATTTTGTAACAAATGGCTTATTAATTTTTACTTTACATCACCTGAAATTACAGATAAGGAACTGTATACACAACTGCAACCATCATGTTCTTTGGCCACTTAGTAGTTTGGACGAGTAATAAAGTATTAAGCTATGACAAGAATCCTATCTCTGAAGGCTGAGAAATTATTGCTGTAATCTAAATCCACTCTTGTCCTGAAACTTCTTATGAGGCAAAAAAATAAAAATATCAGATGCTCTTGCAAGCTGCTGGATTTTTTTCCACAACTAAGTCCAGCAACAAAGAATGTGCAATCACAAGGTCACTGAATGTAAGATTTCATGATACTCTTGTGCTAGTGATGACAACTGTAGTAACTAGGGCAAAAATCCAACTGCCTTCATTAATGTGCCTGCAAAGCATGTGAGCACATGAATACAAGCGAGACACAGCCCAACTACACAGGAGTAAATTAGCCAGCTCTGCACTTTATTACTTATTCACCTGTAAATATTATCTCTAAAGTAACTTAATCATTCCCAAGTTCAATAGCCTCTAGGTCAGGTTTAACACACAGGTTAAAGCGGCTTTTCTCAGTGCAGGAAAAAAGAAAGAAAAAAGGCACTCACACAACCCATACATGCAACTTTAAAGATCCCATATACACACTTCTACAGGCATTTATGTTTCAATTATACTTCCTTAAGTAATCAGGTGAGCATGTGCATACATATGTTTAAAGATAAGCATGTATACAATTGCTCCAATGAGAATCTATACGTATTAGGTAAACATGGTTTTCTTGTATGCTTGCATATATTCCTTTTCATCAAATGCAGTTGGTCAATGCATTTACAGTCATACTGAGCTTTGAAATTCATTCACTTCCCAAAATAGCCAAACTGTAGTTATCTTTCAGGTATACTGTAAGACATGAGTTCCGGAATAGCATTTAGGGAGGGATGAGGAACAAAGAAACTGCAACATTGGATCATATCCAAGGTCCTGTCTCTGGCAGCAGTCACTACCAGCTGCTTCAAAGAAAGAAACAAGAATCTGCAGTAGGTAGACAAGGAAAATCTTGCAACACGTTAGGGTTGATCCTGTTTTCCAGCTCCAAAAGACTGGCTTCAACTCAGAAGTCTGAGGTATAATATCCACTTGAAAATGTTATCATTATTAATTATCAAAGCTCCAGATATTTCTGCTGTCTACGTAAATGTTATATCATATATCAGAATACTGTCTCAGTGGAATCCTTTAGCAGAATATAATGCAAAAAAAAGTTGTATGAAAAACCCCACGTATCTCCTTGTCTCAGTGGTAAACTAACACTTCAGAATTTAAGACTAATAGGAGTAGAAACAAAAATATTTTTTATTTTCTTGTCTAATTTCTTAAATTGTACGTTTATCACATCTCTTCTCATTCATTTTCTGTTTATTAATGAAAACAGGGTAAAAACTGTTAAAGTTAAACAGATTTTCCAATATTTTAATCTTTGTGGAATAAAATATTTACCTGCAGGAATATAGGCTTGATCATTATTTTTTGTCTCAGGGTTTGTTGTGGGTTTGGGCTGGAGGGGGTGGTGGTTAATAACTTCCAGGCATGAAGGATTAATCTATAGTAGTTTTCAAAACATAATGCCATTACAGCACATGATTAACTACAGCATCAGGATTCCAGAATTTATTCCTGAAGCAATCGTCTTGAATAGCTGCACAGTTAGAGAAAGACTGAGCAGTTTATGTGATGACAAAAAGATGGGCTGACATAGAGATCAAAGATCCTGGTACTAAAATGAAGATGATCACAAAAGATGGGTAACATGCCTTTCAACATGACATTGACAGTTTTGCATGGAACCACACTTTTCTTAGTTAGAAAATGGTTAAGAAGTTCACCTGAACACAAAATACCTAAGTTGGACTCGATAATCCTTTTCGGTCCCTTCCAACTCAGGTAATTCTATGATTATCAATTTGTCTATTTATATGCATCTTTAAAAGGGATGAAATAGACAATTTTAAGTATTGAAACAGTTTTGAAGTAATGGAGTTTAACCCACCTGCAAACAAAACTGAGGCAAAATCACAATTATAAGAGTAGTGTTGAATATGAGGAAAAATTCAAGTACAACTAAAAATGAAGATGTATGCAAATTTGTTATAAATATAAGGACATTTTAGCAGATGGAGAAATTGGGCAGTTCATCGTCATGTTCTCACACCCGCGGAGTTGTTCTAAAACTACTCTTCATAACAGCAAATATAATTGGCCGTGCAAGCAAACTGTTCAAATAAATCTTCAAATTATGTAAGAGCCATCTGAAATTGTTTTCTTCACTTATCTGAGTATATCACCTGGGAACAGAGAAGTTCTTGCCTCTTGACCACTCTTTCTAGAATTGCTATGATCTATTCAAAATTCTTTGTACTTTATTGGGGAAGCAGAGAAATGCTGAAGGTCATTAGTGATACAATACTCATGACAGCAAGAATGTACCTAACACACACCAAAGCGTCGGACACCAATAAAAAGTATTAATTTTTGTTTAATAACAATTAGAGTTATTACTAGGAATATGTTAAATGATGCTACTAACATGAGAATAACGTAACCCATCTGTACAGCTTTTTAGATACATCCCTCACAGCTGAGGTTAATGCCCCTCTCTTCTTCCAAGAGCTGATATTTAAATTCCACTATACAGTTCACAGTATCCAAAGAGCACAATGTGGCTGGAGAGGTACTGGCACTTTTCAAATCCAGCAATGTATCTATCTCTGTCATTCAATTTTTGTAGGAAAATGGCAGAAAATTCATCAGAACAGCAAGACAGATTATTTCTAAATTCAGATTAATATTAGAAATCTGATATTTTGTAAAAGACATATGAGAATACCAGCATAGAAACCTTGTAAAGTTTGAATCTTGATAAGATGCCCCATTATACTGACAGTGACAGTCCTGGCACTGCTAAACTTATTTTGCTGAGTAGCACCAATTTTAGTCTTGATTTACAGATATTTTAAAATTTAAAATCCCACAGAATTTAAGCAAAATTATAATTTTAAGTGTTTCATGTGACAGAAATTGTTGCTAAGAGGATACGACAGATATGGTATGTTGTTCTGTAATATGATTTATAACCATCAAATGAACTTAAAAAAAATCAAAATCACTTCCTAGTGAATTATTGATAGATTTTATCTCAATAAAGTACATATAGCAAAGAAGCTGGTTAAATACACACTGCATATCGTATTAGGCATTATATTTTATGCGCCTCAAGAAAAAAAAAATAAGAGTTATTTTGGAACAAAATTGATTGTTTTGGCATTTTGGTCTTGACAATCTCTGATTTAAAATATTGAAGGGAAAACCCACAAATCTACATTTTGGAGCATTATTGCTCTGTAAGAGCTATCTGATTGTGCTCAAATAATCTTAAACTCTTCAGGCTCACCAATTTACAGTCACTCAAAACTTTTACTTGCAGACCATTACTCAAAAATACCAATAAAAGTCATCTCAGAGTAACTGCATGAGTAGGAACAGCCTCAGCAATCTGCAAGAGCTACCACTCACATCGGTTGCACAACGACACTCTACATATGTCCATGGCAAAGCCTCTACCTTCATGCTCCCCAGCTCAACCCGTTCCAATGCATTACTATTATACAAGTTTTATACTTCAAGTACTTCTAAAACTCTTATTTCTATTGTTCAGCAAGGACATTCTTCACATCAGATCTTGATATTTAGGTAAGCAAGTCCAACAGAGACAGAAGGTTCATGTATATATCCTGTATAAATATTTATAGCTGGATATTTCAGGGTCTGACGTGTAGTGTTTAGCAGATCACTGGCAGCCCACTAAGCACTCCAGTGCAAGGCCTGCATGAACAGGCTGGTCATGCACAGCCCACTCATCCTTCTCCACCTCCCCATTTCCAGCTGCGGCAATAGGTGCCCGATTTCTTTGTTACAGAACTATCAAAGCAGTAGAGGATAAACTTACAGAAAGCCTGATGACAAGCTAAAAGTTATATTTGAAGGGAATAACTGACAATTGTGAGCAAGGGAAGAATATATCAAGAGAAAATAACAGAGAGGAGAGGACTATGTGCCCAGCCAGGCAACACAGAGAAGGCCTAAAACTGAGTAGAAAACGCATTCAATGGGGAAGGGTAATCCAGGCGCAAGGAAGCTTGTCATAGGAAGAATCAAAGAGGTGATAGGGAAGGCGGTAGAGGATGAGCAGCAGACACAAAGAAAAAACACGCATTAAAACACATTAACAGATTAGCTGTTAGGTCTTTCTTAGCCAAGAGAAATATCCTGAGAAGAAAGAACTAAAAATACCTAAGGACTTCTCTAGTCACATTTCCAGTTACTATAGCTCTGAAAAGATGTAGCCGGGAGATGGACAGAGGCTGTCTGTTGTCAAGAATGGGAGGAATGGACTGCATTTGATCATGACTCTGAAAACTTAGATTAGATAGACCCTAAATAGGCTGAGAAAAGTCTGAAAAACATTAAAAGGCTGTCTATGCTACTGAAAGCTTTGAAAAGTTTTCAAAGCTTAGTTTCGCTCCGCAGTACTCTTCAAGACATCTTTCCTTCCAATATATTATTGAAAAAAAAAAAAAATAAAAAGGAATGTTGCATAACCATAATATTTTTCATGAGTTTAAAGCTAGACCATAAAAACCTATTTCAGTTTAAGGATAAACACATATTGTCTAAGCAAAGACTAGAGATTTCTCCACTTGTTTAGCTTAATCAGTTATAAAATTTAGAGTACTGTTATGCATCCAGGAAGAAAAGGTCTGTTTTACTCCAAAAGTTCCCCTGCGCCTGTGAAAAACAGAAGTTGACTCTTTCATTTTACAGCCCTGTCAATACCACGCACCACAGACATGACTGTTATTCTCAAAAAAAAAAAAAAAAAAGAAGTGAATGGAATTATGTCATAAGCCTATCAACCCTGTTTTCCAGAGGGGCAATAAGAATGACATAAGGCAGATATCCAGGTGTGGTGAATGTTTCTGAGCTTGCCTGGGGGACCTGATTCCAAACTCAATTAGATTTGTCAATTAGGCTTGTTTTGCACTGAGGTAATACTGCTCCTTGCAGGTCATTCATTCAACACAGCGGAAATATATTCAGAAACAGATCCCTATGGAAAGTGGTCTGGACATGAAACTAAGCCTTTGGTATGGAAGGATAATCACAGAGTTAGAATGTTGCATATATTCGTTTAATATAGTTTTCCCAGAGTTTCATTATTGAATTAATCTTTTCAATGAAGGCAAGGAGAAAAAGAACTTCATATTCACACAAATCTCTTCCAAAGTTGTTGAGATACCATACTAAAGGACATCACAGACAAAGTAACGATGGAGAGTTCAGAAAAAGAAATATCACTTGAAAACTAAATTTTTCAGTAGTCTGATTTACCATGTAAGTTTATCCACAGCAGGATGGAGGCCTTTGGGATCGACTATTCAGAAAAGCTTTTTTCTGTTTCAGCTACCTACACTAGGCGTTTACTACATGAGTAGTTAAACTCTGTCAATCTGGCAAGTGATATTAACAGTACAACCTCTATATTAGTACAAACTGCAGAATACCTCTTTTGGAATGTACTGCATGACTGGAATATAAAAATGGAAGACAATAATTATTTAAATCATGCAACAGATTCAAAGTGCATAATAAGAAGAATTTTCAGGTTACCAGACTGCAAAATTAACATGCTTACAGCTGAAAACACATGTCCTGGAATGTAAGACAAACCAAAAAAAAACCCCACCTATTAGTATAGAAGGCTGCTTCAGCAACATCAATAAGTATAATTATTTCATTGTGTCATCAACTTTTCATGTTCAGATACTTCACAAATAAAATATCTAACTAGGTGTCACACCTGAGTGAGGTGGGAAATACTAATAACCCTGCTAGACAGCTCAAACTTTTTTTAATTGTTATTTATAAAGATGCAAAGAAATTGAATGAGTTCCCTACTGATTCAAACTAGCTACTTGGAGAACGTAAAAGTTTCAATGAAGTTTTCCTTCAGAGAAGTTTTCCTTGGGAAAACTTTGCCCGGCACAAGACAGAATTTCTGATGCAAAGAAGAGCAAGTCGCACTACAGGGAAAAACAACAGATCAAGCAATTCAAGTTCAAGCATATTCCCCAAATCCTTACCATTTCTTTAGGAAGTGAAATACCTCACAAAAGAAACGCTAGAAAAGACCCCTCTGAGGTAGTCAGCTGTCCATAGGCTGGAACAGTCTCCAGTAACGTGGATATGCAACAAAATTAAGACTTGGTGCTTAATCTTCCACAGTTCACAGTATTTGAATTGGGAGATCACAAAAGAGTATATATCTCTCTCTCCTTCTATTTTTGTTTTGATTTGTTTTAACGAAAGAAAACAATAGCTTTCAAAAAACCTTTAATAAGTGCAGATTATTAACAAGTTTTACAGAATGGGAAATTATTCTCCTACCCATCAGTAAGTTTCTCAGATATCCTTACTACATGATAAGCCTAGGTAAGAAAGAAAAAGAAAAACCTTCAGAATTCCACAAATAAATCTAGATGCATGCTGCAATCTGAAAAGTTTGACAGTTCTGTTTAAATCTTTTTAAAAAAAATAATTCCAAATTTACAGAAACGCTGATATACTTTCTTAGATATCTTAAAGCCTGACATGGTGATGAGTACGTTATTTCAAGTCTTGCATCTTCTGGCAAATTAGATCTTGAAGATGAACTAAGAATGCTATACACTTGAACTTCACAATGGTAAACACTGAGGGCAACATCCTGCAGACAGACACAAGGAAATATCTGAGACATCAGAAGCACAGAAACTGTTACATCACATCCCGCTGTTACAGCATGACAGGATACTTGTTACAAGAACAAGTAGCACAACACAAAACTCATACATAGGTTAGAGGTCTGCAGACAAACACACAGGAAATCACACAGCTCATCAAGTTCATCTGTCCAATGTCAATAGCTTCCTTATCACCACTCATCTTAACACCAGCACATTTCCCCAGGCTCTTCTCTTCCCTGGAGCCCTTGCTCCCAGACTCCCAAGATGCTGGCTTCACTGCCAAGACTGAACTTTCAGGTTGTTGCTCAGAACAACAGCTGGTTTCAATGCAATTGGAAACATCAGTTCCAGAAACAACTCCTAACCCTACTGTGCATCTGTCAGACTCCTGTTATCTGCAGATTTTTCATAGGCCTGGAAACTTTGTAAAAAAAAAAAAATCAATGTATTTTTCAGTCTCTATAGCGTCCTGCACTACAATACTTCTGGGAATGTTAAGTTCAAGAACAGTGATTCTAAGCATACTTGCTGAAACAATCCCTTCCTTATGAAAATGTTAAAATACACACAGAATACCCATAAATAATCCCACAGAATACCTATAAATAATGTCTCAGAGGCGATTTTGTTCTGTTTCTGATAAATTTCTCCAGTTTTCCCACAAAAGGGAAAACAGGGAAAAAGGGATGTACGAAAAGAAGATTGATTCAACAGAATTAGGGCTACACATATAAGGAGTTATCTACATAGAATTAGACATCTATCTATAGACCTGAGGTCTCTGTACTGTGCTTTCTGTCCCAACACCACAAATGTTTTCTTACGTGGTATACAGAATAAAAGCTAAGCAGCAAGCACTACTCACTTGAGAAAAGCAGAATGCAAATAACTTAAAACACAGGTGAATCCATCCTGCATCAACATCTTTGGAGGATCTCCACTGTTGCTAGTTTTGAAGCATTCTATTTGCTTAGAAATTATGGCAGGTCAGATTATTCCAGCAGGTCTATAAAACCTCTATGGAACTCACTGGACTTTTTGAAGTATGTTACTAGGTAAAACCCTAAACTGACTTTGGGTATTCCCCCATTTGGTCAAGTTGCAGAAATTCACAATATCTGAGACCTAACTGTTATGGGCCTGAATAGTTAAAAGAGCAGCACTTCTACAGTTTCAGCTGTAGACCTTTGTGATGCAGTAAAAGGTGTTAATTATATCTCAGATATAAAGTTTGCATACACTGAACACAATCTCAGCAAAGATTATCTTGTTTTATCCTGCTATCTCACACATAGACAGACTACACAAATTTGAGTGTGAACAACTCACGCCCCTGAGTGTGAAGCCTGGCTTTGTCCTTCTTTAGGCACTCTCTGTGGAAGAAGCCATCCCAATGGCAGATACCAGTAAAATTACTCATGGGAGTCCAACCCACCTGAGACAGTAAGACTGACCTAGCAAGAACACATTTTTGGGTTACGCTGCTGAAAGACGCTGAGCACCCTCTATCCCCATCACCTTTGATCAAATATCACTATTAGAATTAATGTAGTCTTTAAGGAAGGCTTAGCAGGAAAAGTATTTGGGAAATACCTTTGGAGAATAAGCTTAATTGATACATACCTCTCAAATTCTTGTTAAAAAATATTGATGCGGTTCAAACTCAGTGTATAGTGGTGATGTACATTTCTAAAGAACTACTATACACTACCAAAAAAAAAAAAAAAGGCTTATTTACCGAGTAGAAAACCTCAAAATGATTGCCTTTAAGACTAGCAGAAACTACATACAACTAACTCTTCATGCATCTATCTCTCTCTCATCACAGTGGTATGTAAGCCCCTTGTAAGATGCAGCAGCAAGAATTTCCATTAAATATTTAAATGGGCCAAACTTCCCAAGCAAATTTTTCTTTCTCCAAATAAAACAAAATTATGGCAGGGAATTGTCAACACTGATCACATTATAGTGTCGTCTTGTCTTTCTCTCACTCATAACCTTAAAACACTTAATCATGACCTATAATTATTAATGACTCTCACTATGAAAAAAGTAGAAGTAAAAACATCCCACAGTAAACAAAGTATATACATATATTTCTTATTATATGAAATTATGCATATGAATCTTCCCAAACACTAACACACCAGAAGATAAGAGCTCAAGTTAACTATGACACTCACTTACATGTATTTATTTGTGAGTGCTAATTGGGGAAAAAAATAATATTTTTTTGTAGTTTATTCTGCTTTTTTGAACTTGAGCATTCCTCATTTGTAAGCAAGTGAGAGCTAACAATTCACACTTAGGAAGAAAATATTTTCGTGATTAGAAAAACACAGTGTCTGCATATTTGGCATATATGTTCACCACATTCTCCTCAAAAAATTAAACAAAATCATTCAGACACGGTGAATACAACCTTTGGCTGAACTAGTTTTCAGAATATAAAACTAATTAATGCAAAGGAGGCTGCTGAAAAATTTGAGTACTTATTTGACAACAGAGCTGTTGGAAATGGACCACCACCATTGTTCGTAACACATTCTGTGGGGAAAAAAAAAGCATCATCTACTGGAATATCAGCGAACCCGGTTCCTAAGGTCAGCAAGAAGGTTGCTGATAACTTTAATGATGAAGAGCTGTATTCAGGAGGCTGAAGTCCTAAATGAGTTAAGATAAACATTCCAGAAAAGCACTCATTTGCTCTGCAAGGTGAGAAGAGGCTACAACTTAACTCTTCCCACAAAGTCAGGAGAGGGGTGGGTCAGGCACAGAGCAAGCAGTACACGCTGTGAAAGACATAACCCAAGTGGTAGGTGATGCGGTTCGAAGACACGCACGCGTGGGCTCGCGAGGCTGCAAGCCCAGCAGTGAGGGAGCCCTCCCAGGCACTCCTCTCAGCCCTCCTCCCCCGTGCATTTACACATCCACAGAGCGGCCGGCGCCCAGGGCCCGCCCCAGGAGCGGAGGCGACAGGTTGAGCCGGAGGAAGGCGAGGGGGAGCCCTCGGGCAGCGGCACTCGCTCCCGCCGCGGGTTGGGTAGAGCCCCGGGAGGAGCCACCAGCCTCCGGCGCCGCCTGCGGGTCCTGGCGCGGGCGCTCCGCGCTCCCGGCTTGTGCTGCGGCGCACAGTCCCGCCTCGAAACCTTTGAGTCCCGCCGAAATGCCCTCTGCAACTTCCACGTCCCCGGCGGCGTCGAGCCCTGCAGCCAAACACGACGTTGCCGGGGCCGCGGAGCGGAGGCGGCCGGTCCAGCCCTGCCCGCGCCGCACCCCTCTCCCACCTCAGCCGGCGGCGCTAGGGAACTCCCGGAAAAGCAGGTCCCGGGTACCTTCCCCAAGGTGAGGGAGCCGGGCGCAGGGCTCCGGCTCCGCTCGTCGCTGCTGCCCAAGGAGAGAGCAGGTGAGCCCGGGACTCCCCCCAACTCGCACAACGCCGCAAATAAAACCGAGACAAAGTCACCATCTGCGGAGGGGGTGGGGAGCTGTGCTGAACGTGGAAGTCACTTACCGGCTTTGCAAGGATCCTTATAATCTATCGCCTCAGCTTTATCCTCTTCAGTGAAATCGTAAGTGTAGTCATAATCAAGGCCAGAGCAGGAGGAAGGCTTCCCACAGACAGTCCACCCGGCCAGCCACAGTGTCATCCTCCAGCAAAGCATTTTCATCCTCCCTCGGGCAGAGAGGCGGTGGGAAGGGTGCAGATGAATTAGGCGGCCGGTTCAGCTATCCACGCCGGCTTGGGGAAAGAGGGTAAGGAATAGAGGAACCACAGGTTTGGGGGTGGGTGTGGGGGTTTCTTTATCCTTCTCCACCTGGAGGCTTCTCTGAGAGACTAGGTAGCCCCAGTCAGATGGGTGCAACATAGAGTGAGGAGCATGAGCACCGCTGCCCCTCGTGCCCCCAGCCCGCCACCTCGCCGGGGAGAAGTCGCTGGGTGTGTAGGTGGGCGCAGGGGGTGGACTCAGGCCAGCAGATCCTGTCTGTCAGGGCGTCCCCTCGCCTCTGTCAAACCACAGCCAAACTTCCCGCGGAGAAGGAGGAGGAGGCGGCGGCGGCCGCTGCCTGCGTCCCGCTCCGCGCCTGCCGCGCCGCCGGTCCCGGTCCCGCTGCTGCTGCTAGAAGATGGATCCGGGCTGCACATCAGCAAACTAGCACGGGGAGAGGGGGAAAAGAGAAAGAAAGAAAGAAGGAAAGAAAAGGGAGCGAGGGGGTGGGGTACACTGGACAAACCCCGGATCCCTAGTCATGGGAGACAGCAGCTATGCTGGGGGCAGCAAAGTATCAGAGCTTCGCCCCTCGCCTCTGCTCCAGCACTTACTCTAAGCTCTGTCTCTAGTCTGTCCCCCCCCCCGCTCCTCCGTCCCCCTTTAAGTTACGAAAACCTTACAGGCAACTAACACACAGTCGTCAGCATCCTGCTTACTTATTCATACAGTCAGGGTCAGGATCCGGGCTGCTTCAGATCTGCTCCCCTGATAGTCTTATGGAAACACACGCGCATTCACTATATGCCTCTGTCTCCATATAGCTTTCCCTCTAGATAAGCACTGCATGGCATTTAAACAACAACAACAACAAAAGAATCAAGATCAGATAAAACAACGCACAGAATGACACCCGGCAGCCAAGAAAAAAAGCTCGAAAGAATGGATGATGATGAGGAGGACGATGAAAAGAATTAACTGCAATTTAAGCGATGGGGAAATAAATCAGTGGCTGTGTATTTCTCCTTCTGCCGCGGCTGCTTTGCAGTGTTAGCCCCATGAGCTGACGGGTGGGGGTTAAGGAGCGAGGGGGAGGGGGAAAGAGAAAAGTTTAAGCGTCCATAGTTTGTTTAAAACAGAGGAAGGCAATATAAAAGGTCCACTGGTCTCCAGAAGTTCAGCCAAGCAGCTGGGAACCGGTTCCAAAATGAAAGTAAGAACAAACAAACAAACAGGAGAAAAAAAAATCAAGGCAAACAAAAAGTACAATTGCAGCAGGAGCGCTGAGATCTCGCAGCTGGGCTTTCCTGTTCTCACGTGGATCTCCAGGAAAGTGGTGGAGGTTTATTTTCCAAGTGCAGTTTCCGCGGGAGCCGCCGCCCGCTCCGCGGTGTCCTGCCTCGCCGCGCTTCAGCGCCGAGGCGCCCCAAGCCGCTGCCGCCTGCACGGGGCCGGGTTTTGTTTTAAAGCCCGAGAAGGGATCAGCGCGCAAAGCCTCATTCCAGCCGATCAACCTGGAGAGGGAGGGAGGAGGAGGAGGAGGGGGTGGAGATACGTGCTACTGGAATAAAATAAGATCAAGCGGAAAAAAAATAATAAATAAATCTATAAGTAGGTAAAGATCGATCTCTCTCTCTCTCCGTCCCTGACTGCCTCCTCCCCTCCCCCGATCCGGGCACCTCCGATCCTGCAGCAACGCCTGAAACTGTTTCAGATCAAGGTGAGACTTTTCCGTAGCAAACTCTACTCCTCCTCCTTTTACGAGTTTCCATGGGAAGATGAGGGGGGAGGGAGGTGCCGGCGGGGAGCACATGGGGTTTCTCCTGCTCCCATTTCGCCAGGGTGTTACATTTAACACGCGCTTTTGAAAGGGCTGCCGCGAAGAAGCGGCTGCATATTTCTCTCACATCCCAGCCCGCACAGGCTCTCTCGCTCTCCGCAGCGCTTCCCGGTCTCCTTCCCGCTGTCGCAGGAGTGGAAATCCGGAGACAGTCCTTTTCCCCTGGCTGTGTCCGGAGCGCGGGCAGAGCTGGCGGGCAGCGGGGTGCGGCACCTCCCTGGCACCCCTCGGCACGACCCTTTCCTCCGTGGGGAGCGGTGGTAGGCAGTTACGCAAACCCCAGGCTGACACAGCTTGCTGTCGAGGCTGAGCTGCTCTCCAAAACGGGGAGGAAAGGCGAGGCAATTATATTGCCCGCCCGAAGTGGCTCCGTCTGCCCCTACCCTCCTGCGAATGAAGGGTTAGTGTTGCTATAGATAGGTACTCTCAGCAGTTCATGCCATTAAAACTGGAAAGGTCGGTTAAGACAGAGCTAATAACAGCTTAATAGCAGCGTATTAAAGAATCTAGCATGGAGTAACGTCAGTGCTTTTGAAGCATCCATGTGTTGTGCTTCCTTGCGTTTTTGGCACCCGGGTTGTGTCCACATTACTCCCAACTTGGTCTTGTTGCTCCAATGTTGAAAGCCAAGGAATGAGTAGCTGCCACTGAAAGGCTGCAGCCTTCAGTAAGGAACAACTGTTCTCCATCCCAGCAGTTCAGTTTGCTGCGTGTCACAAGGCCTGCAAAAAGTACCAGACACCAGATCACAGCTTTCTCCTCTTCTTCGAGGTAATTTCTGTGACCAACCACCCCAGACATTTAGAACTAATTTCAAGGAAGTTATAAGATACACTTTCTTGTCAACCTATCAGAGCAGTGTTGGGGCTGACTACCCTCATTTGCAGAGTATCATTGTTTGGTGGGCTGTGTTTTGCTAAAGAAGCCAGTTTGATCCAATCAGAAATCTAGTTTGTTACATATGTCCACAAATGAGATTATCATTAATTACATGCTCATTTCACATATTGCAACTTCCTAACTTGGTTTTGTTATTCTGCTTGGCCTTGTTTCATATGTGCATGTTTAAAAAGTTATTTTTTTTCTTGCACCTGTGCACCTCAACGCCAAAAAGAAACAATCTCTAACAAGCACATGTTTGTCAATAAAGCTTTAGAAACACTGACTATGCTGATCGCTTTACAGCCCCAGAAGAGGAATGTACAACGTGCAATCCTTAACACGCCAGTCTCCACAGTGAGGAGATTATTAGAGTCTCTCTCCTGTAGATTAACTCTCCCAGCAAGGTAAGCGCTGATGTCACCCTCAGCCTCCAGCCAGCAATCTGCCCCCAACCTCAGCATCACCAAGACTAGCTTCTTGGTAGCTTCTTCTCTAAGCACCAACCACTCACAGCCTTGAGGACAGCTGGCCTTGCAGCCCTGACTAAGACAGGAAACAAACAGAGACATTTTAGATGGGAATCATGCAGAAATCTGGGCACATATGTGCTGCAACAAATAAATGTGTGTATAGGTCAGGGTAAAAGCTGTTTTCTGCTTGTAATCCAGAGCAGCTACGTATTAGAATTACTTCTTAAACTAAGGCCTGCAGATCTGCAGAACCTATTCTACATTGCTTAGGTATTAATATTCCCAGCAGTCACATCAGTAAAAACATTTCCTCATATTAAGAGAATTTTTTGCTAATAACCAAACCAGCTGACTTTTTTTAATAAACTTTTTCTCTAAATAACCTGCTAAATATCCAATCTAGTTTCTTTCATGATGCAAAATTTTGAAACATTTTAAGTACAAAATATTTTTTGTTATCACACATTCCCGTCTACCATTCCAAAAAACTCACAACTCTGATAATCCATCTGACAACACAGTCAATCAAAAACCCATCCTACAGCCGTTTCCAAAGAAACGAACACATAGCCAGGAAGACAGAATGCTTCAGCTGGAAGGAAACCAACTAAACGAACACAACAACAGCAACAAAAACTCCAAACATTATCCCTTTTCCTTTACATTGCCTGGTTTGGGGGTATACAACAGAGACACAGGTAATGGTAAATACAGTTATGTTAAAAGTGGTGATTTGGTTTTTTTGTCAATCCAGGAAGCTAGAGGCTTTCCTGCTCTTCCCATACTAAAAATGAACTTCAAAAAAAGGACAAGTATGCAAGAAATCAGACACAATCACAGAACTATAAAAACACATCTGAAACATCGTTCCTCACACCTCCTCCTCATTCTTTGGCTATCTGTCTCCTTCTTAGGCCTCCATCTCATGTGGAGTTTTAGGTGGGTGGACACAATGGACTTATTCACGAACATCAAACTCAGCACATGCCTAAGGCTTTGAAGGCTGACTGCCATGGCTGGTCAGCTCCTTGTGACTGGAGCTCATAGGATTTTTCAGAAGGCTAATGCAGTGAAGGAGCTGGTTACCTTCCTGCTTTTATCTTGTGATAACCCCATTCCTTGTCTCTGAGGTACCTAGAGCACTTCTGAAACAGCTGAAACTTTTTAAATAGTTCGGGATTCCCCAAATTGTTATTCTGTAGGGAAATATTGAAGCTGGAAGTGCATTGTGGCAAATAGACAGTCTACAGTAACAGTCAGGCATATGCAAAATCATAAATATGTACCAAGCAAACCATATAAAAGAAAATTAAACTTTTGAAGTTAAAAATCAAGCACTCTTGGTCTTAGCAGCAGTGAGCTCACTGGTGAAGCCTTTTCTCCTTCTCTCCCGCATCTACTCATGTATTATGAAAGTTGTTCATTGCCATGTTCACATACGTGTTTTTTCTACAGATCTGAGTTTAATTAACAAGAAGCTCTTCAGTATTATGTTTTCTTTTTTATTTTTGAAAGCATGGCCCATGCTTTATTCATTACACACTCAGATCCTACTCTGCATACAGCTTTATTAATTTCCTCATGGGCTTTTCATAGAGCTTGTTGATACAGTATTCATATGCTTCAAAAATATTAATTAGTCTAGTTTCATAATTCAACCCTTAGATGAGGGGATATTGTGACAGGATATGAATATCACACATGGGAAACAGTTATAGATTGCCTGTTTTGATATCTTGCAGACATGTCAGGACTTGGCACTATAGAAAACCTTATTTCTTCAAGGGCTGGTTCCCACTGGTTTTGGTTGCAGTAATTTTACTCACCAAGTAGCCAGAACTACTTCTAATCAAATGTTGGAGTTTTTGGGCATCTGAAAATGAAATAATTAGCAAGAAATGTAATTTAAAAGCCTTAAAACAGCTTCATCAAGGAACTCTGTGGTAGAGGCAAAGACTAAGACTCAAATTTCAAGCCATTCAGTTCTCTGAATACTTTAGACATCGCTTTTCTTCCCATAATTCCTTTTCTTCAATACTTCTTTCAGTTTTTAGAATAAACATGAGGAGGCTCCTGCCAGCAACAGCCCCATCATTAATGACACCCACATAGTTCTGCTTTGAATCTTCTGCTGCTACATGCAGTACCTCTTAGCATGAGTAGATAATCCTGTGTTTCACTCAATATTTGAAAAGATGAGTCTCTCTTCACCACTGTATTTCACAGTTACTACTGGCAGAAGAAGGACAGTGAATCTTCAAATCCCTTCCAAACTCTGGGAGAGGATGTTTTTTAATAGCACATTCCCATCTGCTTGCTTCCCATGACCGTTTTTTGCCTCATCTTGGCTTGTTATTTCTAACCTGTCTTCATTCTCTCTTCAGTCTTGGCTGTTCATCCCAGTTTGTTTTTCTTATCTAGTTAATGCTAGTGTTTGATTCTTATCCCAGTTCCAGCTGTCCTAGTTGTACTTTTCTGTAATCTTATTCTGGGACTCCTCACTCTCAGATTCACCTTCAGCTGTGTTTTGTTTTCACTCCCATTATCTAGCTGATTTTCTTATACCTTCTCACCTGATTTAACTTCTGCATTCACCTTTCTTGTCTGTATTTAACTCCAGCCATGCACCACAACCTTGGCCTTGCTCCTTGACTTTTTTTTCCCAGTTACAGAGTTATCCTAGCTCCAGCCCTTACCTTGCTGTTCAAGCAGGGTTTTTTTGTCTGCAACCCTCCATCCACCTCTTTCCTTTCACTGTTGCTTCTCAGGCCCAGTTCCCTTATGCAAACTATTTCATTGTCCCAAAATACACAAATCATTCTCATTGCTGACTTCTCCTAATCACATTCCACATGCAATTTCTCAGGAGCTTTGTGCCAACTTTACCATGCTGCAAGATCAGTTCTTCTTCCCCATCTATTCAAGTCAAGACAGCCTTCCCTTTCTCATCCAGTAGGTACAACTGTGGTGCATTAAGCATATGAAATTATTACTTTATCTCAACTAAGTTCCAGATACAGGCAAGGTACAGCTCAAAATGATCATGTAAAACGTCATTGTAGGTGAGACACTCAGGTAAGACTCCTGCTAAAACTGCATGTATTCAAGGCTGACTGTGGTGATGTTTAAATTCACAATAACGTTAAAGGGAAAAAAAAAGATATATCCCTTGACATAAGGGCTGACACTACACTCCCTTCTGTTCTGCTCAAGATTTAAGTACATTTCCTACAGGCTGAGCATACTGAAGCCCTTCCAAAAATACTGCTATGATTTTTAATTAGGAGCAAACCAGTATATTTGCCAGTTTCATTTTCAAATACTTGGATAATTTAAGCTAATATTCTAAAAAAGTGGTTAAAACCCAATAAATTAAAACTAAAATTCAGCTTGCAGCAGATATATAGCATGGAAAATGTCATACCAAATCCTTAAATTAAGAAAAGATATATAAGTAACTTAATATCTATCAGCAGACTGTGCCAGGTAATTTTAATATTAGATACGCAACCACAGTCTGTTTACAACACTGTGTGTGTTATGCCGTCTCCCTTTTTAATGCTCTGAGAAGTGCAGAAGAGCATAAAACTACCTTGAGAACACAAACTGATGTTAAAACAAGTAATCAAGAAACAATAACAAAACCAGCAGTGCAGTACTTAAATTAGAAACTGCTCTGTGTTTGCTCAGCATCCTTGATCCTCATCAAGCAATAAATCAATTTGCAGTAGCTGTAGACAGCTATTTAAACACAGGGCCAGAAGATCTTAATTGTTAAAGCAACGTTCAAAGCTAGAAGGTATAGGAGGTTAGTATAGGAGGTCATATTAAATATTCACTTGTCTAAAACCAGCTGCATTCCAATTACAAGGAGGCATCCTGCCCTCCACTTAATTAAAAAACAAAGTCTATGAGCTCTGAGCTTTGCAGAGCTTAGCTTGCAGTTCTTCAGAAGACAGATAGAGACTGCCAGATGAAAAACTGACATCTAAATGTGTGCCAACTTGATTTTGTTTGGTTTACTTTATTGTCTAGCATGCAAAAAAACCAGCTAAAAGCTGTTTGTTTTGAAGTTTGTAGTTTACTTTTACAAGTTGGTAAAGCATTCAGAATTCATTTCTCAGCTTTGCAAGAGGCTGTTCCTTGTCAAAGTCCACAACAAACTTGTGTTTGACTTGCCTAGGAGCTGATCAATATCACTTATCAGTCATCATTCTGGACATTGGTGAACATAGTTTCTTTGGGAATGATATGATAATGTAGAGTATAATCCACTACAACAATAATACTACTGCTCCTAGACCTGTTCACCCTTCAGCTATGAACAAATGTTGGTGTTGGAATGAGAAGTGACATTTGTCATTAGACTGTAGGTGTACAGGGTTAATCTTACCCTCCAGTATTCAGCATACTGTCACATAGCTGGGAGTCAGTGGCTGATTTTTGACAGAAGAAAGCCTCTAATGAACCTGATTTTGAGTGACTGCTGAGTGTTTTGATCTTCTAGTCATTCCTAGAAGATGAGGCAGCTCAGCACCTTGTAGAACAGGATGCACTATTTCAAGCCATATACTGCTCAGATGAAAACCCCTGTTTGAATTTCCATTGAAATTTATCACTTATGGTAACCTATCTGCACTTCCACAGAAAACTTGTAAATACAGGTCTGGAGGTAAGGAATCAAAGCAAATGGAGGAACCTTGCCTTAACTGGGTTGTCTGCATAGACACAATGTATTCTTCCACCCCAAATCACTGAAAATAAGTAAGGCCTATCACCATCTTCCAAAAGGAAGAATGGCAATTATCTTACAGAAGACAGCAAGAAACTAAAATACAAGCACTATCAATGACAGCAATATTGCCCTGTAGTAATTAGCCTTGCTTTATTTGCTGTAATAGTTACCCAAGTTCCCTACACAGCACAGAACTTTTAGCCCTCTCAGCATTGTCTTGCATATATTTCATTAATACAGGTAGCATTAATACATTTTTTTATATTTGCATATTTCAGTGGCCTCAGAATAAGACTGCTTGATATACTTGTAATGAGTCTCTACTTATGTTGAAATGCCATTCAATTTAATGAACAGATAAGTGTGTCAATTGTCACCATCAGTAAATTTGTTGTTACCACCTGTAACATTTCTCTAGCTTCCATCCTTACTGCCACCACAGTATCAGAATATTTGTTTGGGAAATACATACATGGGATATGCTTGCCATGGTTTGTTTTAAAAAGCAGTGGCAAATTAGATTAGAAAGATCTCTTCTGAAACTCAACCTGTGATTATGTTTTAGTATCACAACTTTCACCGAGACTATTGTTGGTGTAGACTATATTTCTTAGGTAGACCTTTAGATAGTGTAAACGTAATTCAGTTAATCAGTTAGGTCTCTAGAGAAGTGCTGAAAAACCAGTAGCAGCTCAAGGGTTTCACTGTGGAAGAAGCGACTGGTGCTAACAAATAAAATTTATTATTCATTCTCAACGGTAAGCATTTAATGAGCATAATATAAAAAACACTGCCTGGCCAAGTCTCCAGTTAATAACCAGATTAAGCTATGCAACAGAAATAATCTCACCTGTAGCAGCATTAGGCCTTTCTCAGAGATTACCTGACACATGTACTTAATAACAATTAGATGCCATCATCTTCCCAGAATTAAGCCTCCTGCCCTGAGCAAACCCCGTTTATAGCGAGCAACCAGAGCCACCAGGAGAGAGGGCATCACACGGCCCCACGATAGTGGCCTTTGCGTGTTTTCCCAAGGATCCCCCTTAGCCTGCAGGCAATGGCACTGCAGGTCCAACAGCTTGCGGAGCGGTCCGGCACTCGCGC
Organism: Tapera naevia; assembly: GCA_033556795.1. Classification (NCBI taxonomy): domain Eukaryota; kingdom Metazoa; phylum Chordata; class Aves; order Cuculiformes; family Neomorphidae; genus Tapera; species Tapera naevia. Next base: position 4,180,026 of record JAUMJJ010000172.1, on the reverse strand, counting down.
CTCGTCTGTACCATTGCGGGTGGCGATATTTTGGCATCCTGCGACCCCTAGTGAGAGCCAGCCCCGGGGCTGCCAGCGCCCGCAGGCTCCAAGGCACGGACTATTTCCAGGTCACAGGCAAAACATATGTCTAGGGATTTCCATTTCCCCCAGTAATTGACTGGAATGCTGCTATAAAAACATAATAACGCCTCACCTTTGGTTGCTTTGAAACAAAGCAGTAATTGTATTGCAGCTTCACAAAAAGCTGTTGTTCATGTAAACTCTCACAGCAAGGGAGGGAGAGGTGAGAGACAGCATCCATCTTCTACACGATACCATTAAAAAATTAATAAAATTGCGGGCTACACTTCACTGAAGTTTTCTACTTAGCTATGTACATATAGGGCCTGAGCTTTCACAAATGATGAAGATCAGTATGGAAACAACATTTGTTTAACTGCTGGTGTTAGGAAAACAATGAGAAGTTTCTCTCACAGCATTCAAAATTGCAAGTTAAAATTTTTGCTGTTGTCATCATGCACAGATAGAGCAGAACAATGGAGTTTAAAACAATGATTCTGTTCTAAACACATACATGAATTAAAAGCTGAAAATGTAAACATGCAGTTATTGAAGAGGAAAGGGTATTTCTTAACTTGCTTTAGTTCTCTCAACTCAGAGGTATGGTATTCATATAGATGCATCAGAATCTGTGTTTATATATACACAGTTTCTATATCAAACTGGTTTATTTGTTTCAAAATAATGTGCACACAGTTCTAGGGCCACAGTTAGAGTACAAACGGGGTGAGTCTGCTGTTTTCATTCCTACAGTTTATTAATAAAGCATGCATATTATTCATGCCAGAACTTTAAAATTGTGATTGTCCAAGCGAAATGAAAACACACATTAATTAGTCCAAATAGCTCACTTTTTTTTAATAGAAATGTCTTGACAATCTGACTGGTAAAGGACTACTATCTATCAGATGAAAAGATTCCAGGATATAAAACATACCCGGTTTTGAAAGTTACCTATTAATATCTTGCAATATATTCATTTCCAAAGAGGCAGTAGAGGCCTAGAACAAGGGCTTTTTATTCAGCCTGTTATATCAAAATATTATGACTTGCCTTTAATGAATAGTCTCGCCTTCTGATTTGTAGCCCTCTATGGCTAAAACACCCAAACACTCAAAAGCAAGCTTTCTAGTCATTCAGTCTTCCTATTTTCTATTTGCTGACAAGTTGAGTTGGGTCCAAGCCATGCTTAGAACCAGAACTAGAACCAAAATTAAAAATTTCAAAGATGTTCAGCAGTTTAGATCTGGAAAGCTGCTTTGAAGTTTCTCAAACAATTTTGGGGGGCAGTTGAAATTCTCCCAGAGCATGAATGGGAGCATGGATAACCTGAATGTTGGACAAACCTGTAAACTGGCATCTGCCATTTTTCCAAAGCATCTTTTAAATAGCTTAGTGCCTCCTATCCCTTGGTCACTCTGCTAAATCAGCATTTTTAACACAAAGTACTGTCAAGCCTATAACTTGTCTCTGAGAAAATGACTCATGCAGAGAATTCATTGGTAGCTATACTTCTAACTACATAGAAAAACACCTAACATATGCTTTGAAGGAAAGGATATCCTTGCATAACCCATTATAGTACACTGGTGAACAAATGCTCAACAAAAGAGCTATGTCTTTTCTCTGTAATGTGTCTTTTATATGTTAGGCTAAATCTTATTTAACTTTTCTCCATACACAGGCAATCTGTTACACAGAAGTTTATAGGCCTGTTTGGTTGAGCACAGAAGCTGCAAACTCCAGTAATACTAATATAATCCTGTTGTGTCACAGTGAGGGAGGGAAGAGGAAACAGCCCATCAGAGGCAGTATATCTGTTTTTGTGCAGCAATGTGCATTATGTTGATGTCTTGGTTCATGGCTGTTGGATCCTTCATAGCAGTATGAATCGATAAGTAAAAATATTTTTTATGCAATTGGAAGTGTGCATTGCTGAAAGTAAATGATGTAATTTTTAAAGCATATGATTTGTGTTCAAAGTTTTATCCGATTTACCAAGCATTGACCTAAGCAGAACATAAAGATTTATTTTTCTTGATAGTTATAAGAGTTGGCTTTGAATCATTTGTTCTTTTACCAAGTAATTGTATGAATTCTCACAGAAAATGCAAATTCTAAGCTGATATTTACATACATTCTCTGTAGGTGTCAGCATTGCTTTATATTGTTGTGGAGAACAGTATTTTTTTCTTCTCAAATAAAGAAGAAACAGAATTGTCATTTTCCAAATGAAAGATGGTTTTCTGTTGTCATTTTCTTTTACTACCCATTTCACACTAAGAGATTTAATACTATATTGCATAGGTGCAATTGAAGTAATTGTACAGAAAAAGCCTACATTGTTTTCCTATGCACCTGTTTTCAATTTTAAAACCTTTTTATTCCATTTCAGTTATTTTCTGTATAAATATCATCCTTATTGATGCAAACAATGTTCATGTAACATTTGCAAATATTTCTTAAACGTTGCAAGGAGCAAAAATTCAGTGATGCTAGGTAAACTGTGAATCTACCTTCTTTACAGAGTGTGGAGGAATACTGGACCAGAAAAAGTTCTTAACAGTTTTTAGGTGGAGTCCTCAAAGAGCCGCCTTAGGGCAAATATTATTTAATACTTTAATTCACAAACTTGCCATAGGAAATAGAAGTATCACACTGAGATCTGTTGAGAATATGTTATTGAGATGAATTAACCATGCAGAAGGGAAATGTAATATCATACTGGAAGTGAATGACCTTGGGAGCCAAAGTAATAGTAATTGTACAGAGTGCAAAGTAATTGTACAAAGTGCAATGTCTGAGATTCTGCGATCTCAGACAAAAAGAGTAATGGAAGAGAGATATGGATTAAATAGTCAAACAAAACAATTATCAACCTCTCATACCCATGAAAGAGTAATACAATCCAAGCATCTATGAGGCACGATATTTCCAGCAAAAAAAGAGCAATACTAATGATATTATTACACACCAATATACATATGAACATTATTTGAAATGGTGCATATAATCCTTACCAATCTTCTGATCAAAAGAATGGAGAGATGCTCTTTCAGGAGTCATATTAAGAGAACACTTAAAAATCATGTTAAGGGGTACGTTGGCTTCCTATAAAAGTTGTGAGAATAAATTAACTAAGTAACAAAAATAGCATCAGCACAAGGAAAAAAATGGCTACAAACTGCTCATGAATGACATTAAAATTGGGAGAGAGATTCTGACCCAGTCACCCAGAAGGAATAAAGAAGGAAGAAATTCCATCTAATTTTCATACGGAGTTCAAAAGAGAACCAGAGCAGATTTCTTGGTCTAAGAGCATGAGGGATTACATTTTTCAGGGAGGTTCCAATAGCTCAATCCTTCATTTGCATTACAGGTTTGAGCCAAGGTTTGTCATTATCTATTGATAAAGTCAAGTGCTACTTACAGCCATTGATTTTGGGTAGTTTTAGTTGGTCTATTTGTAAGTAAGACGGAACAGATGAGGCTTTGGGTTTTGTGGGTTTTTTTGCAGTAGTAGCCTCAGAATTGATTGGGTTCATGCAAAAATAATTGCTGGGTTTGTCATTGTAAACAGTGATGCTTATTTTCGATTAAACTCTTATTTAACTATGTTTATGCAGTATGCTGTTTTGAAGCGCAAAACCTGCCAGCAATGTCAGCCAAGCATTTAGCCAGGAGACCATCAAAGAACATTCAGCTTGACGTTGGTTCCAAAAATTTCATAGTAGAAACAAGAACTTTGAAGATGGGGAGGGTCGCAGATGTGCTTTTGCAATAGACAACAACCAAATTGAAAATACGCAAAACAACTTGAGAGGTTGCAAAGGAACTAGATATTGACCATACAACTGTTGTTCAACATTTGCACCAAATTGGAAAATCAAAAAACTCCACAAATGAGTGCCTCATGAGCCAAATGAAAGTGAAATCACCACTACAAAATCTGCTATGCAGTTCTTCTGCGCAACGAAAATGATCCATTTCTTTACTAGATTGTGACATGTGATGAAAAATGGGTTCTATACAACAACCAACAGCGTTCTGTGCAGTAGCTGGACTGAGATGAAGCACAAGAACCTTTCCCCAAACCAAAGCTGCATCAAAAACAAGGTTATGTTCACTCTTTGGTGGTCAGCAGGTGGAGTCATCCACTTAGAACTTCTTGAATCCTGGCAAAACCATCACAGCAGAGAAGTATTCCCAGGAAATTGACAAAATGCATCATAAACTCAAACATTTACATCCCATGCTTGTCAACCAAAAAAAGACCAGTTCTTCTCCATGACAACACCCAACCACAAGTCTTTTTCTTCTGCAGAAGCCCTATGAACTGGGCTATGAAACTACTTCAACCCAGCTTACTTACCAGACCTCTCTCCCAGTGAATACCTTGTATTCAAGCATCTTGATAAATTCCTTCTATTCCACAACCAACTAGATGCTCAAAATGCCTTTGAAGAACTCATCAGTTCCAGGACTCCAGAATTCTATGCTACTGCTATAAATAGGTTGGCAGAAATGCATAGATTCTAATGGTTCTTATTTTGAGTAAAGCAGTATATATCCACTTAGAATAAATGATAGTTGAAAAAGGCAATTGTTTTTTCACCATCCGAATATTTACACTGGAGTTATCCTTCTTCACTATAAGTGACAAACACCTTGACTTACAGAGACTTCTCAGTGTTGACTGGCTCACAACCAATGTTTTAAAATTGTTGCATTTTAATTTAGGTGTGGATTTCACATTGGGAATTTACTGAAGTGCAAATTTTATTTGTGTATTTGCATAATACACTCTCTAGAAAATGTTTCTGAAGATTTATTTACATATATGTTTTTATCTTCTCTCGCCCCCCTCCCACTGTGTCTCTAATAAATCTGTCTATAAAACAGAAGAGCTGAACTGATTTATATTTGGGTGACCTCAAAAGTGCTTAGAGGCTCCTATTAATGGCACAGTAGAATGCTGAGTTTTCCCTAACCCTGCGACTGCAGAATCTTGTCTCTATCATAGATTTGCCCTTGGGCTGCAGAATAAACAAAGAAAGTATTTATAGCCCTTCTCCTACAAAGAGATCTGATCATTCAAAAAGAAGGCAATGAATTGCACAGTCCTTTCTATATCCCCAGGCTTGCTACTAATATTAGTGTTAAGGAAAAGCTGATGTCACCTGATCTGTCACAGTCTCTGCTTTTGTACATCTCTGGGTAATACTGTGCAAAAAAGGTTAAGTATTATTTTTGCATTCATTTATTTGAACACAGTTCTGTTGTCATGACAGATTTAGAAATACTGTCCTCCACCTGACTTATATCAGATTGCTATAGTTGATAGAGGAAATAGGAAAAATCAAAGTAGCACTTCTCAGGGTCTATCCAAAGACAAATTTAAAGAAACAGACAAATGTTTGAAATTACCCATAGTTATGACTTTTACTAAATGAGAGAAGCTAGAGATTCTGTAGACTAGTCCTAAATTATACTTTTTTTTTGCAGACTGTAACTTGATTCTAATGTAAGATTCAGTAGATTGTTGGAAGGTTAGAAGTTGCTTGTACTATAACACAGAAGCCCGACCAAGTTAAGTCTATGACTTAACTGGCCCTCTCAAAGTCATTCTCTACTCTCTAGACCAAATATCCTTGCTTTGAATGAGTTAAGATACATCTTACAATGAGGAACAGAGCCCAGCTGTGCTTCTGTGAGAGCACCCCTGGCTGGAAGCCTTACTTACTCAGCTGGATTTGCTCCTCTGTGGTTCAGGGTACTTGTGCTGCAGTGACAGTGATATTCTTCTTCCCATCTGTGCTGAGCACACACACTTCCATGCTCAAAATCACAGCCACATCCGGACCCTCATCAACCCTGCAATATTCTCACAAAGCTCAGTTTTTATTATCCTGGACTAGGGTTGATTGCTGTGAATAAAAACTCAAGTAAAAACATCTGATATGAGTTTATTATTTTACCTAGCTTCTATGATGAATAACTACTTGAAAAGTAAGATAATCTTTTATGACTCTAAAAAACATACTAGAATCCATCAGAGCTATTAGTGATCTCCTTTTTTGTTACCTCTGCCTTTACTGTTTGCTGTAAGAAACTCCAAATCCAAAATCCAAACTCACTGAAAAAGAGATAATAAAACCAAAAGCTGCTAAAATGCAGGATAATGGCAGATTGGGTAAGTGCTCACTATCAAAGAAATATTTTTGGACTACTAATGTCTTGCCATGTAATATGTAAAGAGAAAAAGGAAGTATATACCTAGTGATCAATCACTTAGAAAATAAGAGCAAAATTTTGGGAAACTCGGGTTGTCTTCTCCAGTGTAAAACAGCACAGTGGTTTTCAGTTCAGTTACTTCAAAGCATGAGGACTAGGAATCAGTAATATCTTGGAAAGTTGAGAATCTTCTTGGAGCTATATATACAGACCATGTTTGTATTACTGAAGGTGACAGAATGTGAAATTGTCTGAGATAACAAAAAAATATTTTTTGGTCTTATGATACTATGATTTAGAGAAAAAATATTCACATTTTAGAAATAATTCATCTGAGCAGACTGGCACTTGCAGTCCGACTTCTAAGTATGGTGTAAATCTTACCCTTCATTGACTAAGCCTTCTGAAGCAAGACCTAGTTTCTTTGAAACAGTAGCCAACTGGATCACTTCTACTTTGTTCTATAATAAAGAAAAATGAAATCTTACCACATCATTGTAACATTGGCTAAAGTGATGCCTAAATATAGGTATTAAAATGGAAATGGAAAGTGAGTGTCAAAGATAATTACAAAAGGTAAGATTAGGAAACCTGTAATTGAGATGTTAAGCAGTTTGTACTAGTATTTCACGTCTGTATATATCAAAGATTAACCTACTGTTAGTCACTTTTCCTGGTTTCTATTTAACATTTAATTGATTGTTAATTACATGTTAATTTCAGTGCTCACTGAATTCAACATTTTGTTTGATATTGGTAGTACAGAATGTGGACCCATGCCTTCAGATTTCAAGGAAAATTAGCTGTTTACATTTAATGGGTACGTTAGAAAAGCTGGGTTTTTTTCTCCCCCAAAACAGTACCTCACGGGATCTTATTGGCAAAGACAGTGACAGAAACTCCTTCTCTAGGGCAAAATACAGTTTCCTCAGCTACAAGACATCTTTTCTTTTCTTGACTTCCCAACTCATTCAAAACATATATTTCAACTTCCTCAACAACTGAGATGAGTCTTGCTAACAAAAGGCTCTTTCACTGTGTTGTGCTGATTCATTCCAAGCACTGTTCATCCTGCACACTGAATGAGGCAGGGTCCAGTGGGAAAACAAAGAATGAGATCATGTAATTAAAGACTATCTCATAATGTACACGGGGATTGAACTATAATGGCCTCAACAGTCTTAATTCTATTTCTTAACTCTTAAGTGATTAAGACTGCAAGTTGTTTTAATATTGTTTCCTGAATATAGCCATCAACAGTTCTGAGTGAAGACATTTGAAAATAAGAACAAAAAAAACACAAGCCAAAAAAATAGCCACATGTAGCCACACCAACTACTGTTACATGGTATACAAGGACAATTACCAGTACGGCCGACTGTAGGGGAAAACAGCACTACTATTATTATTTTTGAACTTTTTTCTGTTCTCAATTTGCCCATCCATTAATGTTTAAAGGTTTCCCAGACATGTTTCCATTTTAATGAAATTCTGCGAGATTATACTGTTTTAAAATCCTACCTTCTAATTCCCACCAGTTCACATATGTACTCACTTCAGAAAGATGCTGGTGAGCCTACCCATATTCCCCAGGTCAACAACCCACCAGACAAACAGAGATCTTACATACCCTGCTCCCAGCCTTGTTATTTCTAAGCTGAGTGCTCTATCAAGGCAGATATAGAATGCCAATTTCATTCTGAAGGAAATTTAACTTTTTGTAAGAGTTATAGTTTAAATGCCTTAAGCTTCTAAATATTTCGTAAAATGGATGCCCTTTCTCCCCTCCCCCAGCATTAGTCTCTGGCACATGTACAACTTGTTTTCAAACTGAAAGCTTGAAACCACACAATGGATGTTCATTATTCTTCTATTCTTTCCTAGTTTTCTATGTGAGAATTCTTGACAGCCATTTCACAGCAAAAGAGACTATTTTGAAAAAACACTCCACCTCCCTGAAATTCTAGGCCCTGAAAGCACTATGTTTTGAAGATCCAGAGAAACAGATTTGGGAACATCATACCTGATGCAAGGCTAGCAACAGACTACTTGCAATGCAAGTCCAAGTCTCAGCAAATAAGGGGCAGGGAGGCAGACCCAGCTCAGGAGGTGACTGAAGATCGCTCAGACTGAGCATCTGAGCTTAAATGAAGGCCCAGGGCCCATGGGAAGAGGGTGTGGGGGCAAGGGTCCCTGGTGAGACTACTTAGGGCTGTTAATACCTGTTAGTGCACTCAGTGCGTTGCAAGTGGTACAGTTAGTGTTGGAGTTACAGTTCGGAAAAGTAGGGGCTGCAGAACCTCTGCACATTCAGTAGTTCGCAACCTCCAGAGGAGAGTGCAAGCTTGTATGAATAATTCCTATTTGTTCTTTTTTTCCCATATTCATTTGGGTCTTTGTGGCTAATATTGCTTATTTAAAGAATTTACTCTTCCTCTCTTTCTTTAGCTGTATTTTGACTTATATTGGCTTCATTTGTTTGAAGCCATATCCTTCCTTTCTCTGTTCTTTTTATTTGTCTCCTTTGTTCATATTTTATGTTTGTTGAAATGTAAACTTCTGGGGACTGCAATATTCAACAAGTTCCTCAACTCTAGCTGAACTCATTAATGTTGGGAACAAGAGTCAACATCCTTTATGGATGTAAAAACTTTTGTTCCACACTCCTGGATATTTTTCCGTCATATGTACTGGGAACTCAGCTTCCAAGAACTATTTTCTAAGTCATATCCTTCAGTCCCTTGAGAGTCTTTGAGGAGGACCAAGAGAGAACTCAAGACCTCTCTTTTGCTTAGTCAATGAGCTCTGCATTGCATCTTACAGACATGTCACAGGGATTCAGCAGTTGGTCTTACTTTAAATGTCTCTGAAGCTGTAAGTGTGAAGATCATACACAGTTGTGGTGTTTTATTAAATTAAGAATAATATCCAGCAATACTGAAAATTATGCCTTTTTTAAATATCCATGTATAAATCATATAAATGTAAGCAGCTACTCTAACTGGAGGCACTATCAGCCAAAGGTTTCAATGCAGAAATGTATATTACTGTTTTGAATTTCTAAAGGATCTTTTTTTTTTTTTTTTATCCAGAGCCACAGAATACCTTGTCTATTTAAGCCTCATCACATTCTTGTGAAGCAAACTAGGAAGACTTTCATCAGCTCCTACATAGTTGTATCTAGGATGAAGCACAGGTGGTGAATAGCACAGCAACACAACAAAGCAATGTGGCACAGATGGTGAAGAAAGGTGCTATAATCAGTTGAACTTGGGGCATGCTAGGGTGTCATTTCATGAGTCTTGCCAGGACACCTTTTCTTAGAGAGTGCCATACAAACTTTCACATCAGAAAGCATGATCACGTGTTGGATCACGTCTGATACAAAAGGTAGCAGGTCATATTCTCAGTTGTGTTTTCCTTCCTTTTCCTTACTTAATAACCAAAAATGTCTATAAAACAATCCGAAAACTCAGTGTGAAAGAATATCACTGGACTCATGGATGCCATGAGACACTGGACTTCAGATGCACTGAGCATTCAGACCAGTACAGATATATTATGAGAATCAAACAAATACAGTTACACAAAAAAAAATCTTTATTTCCCTGTTATAACAAGAAATTGCATCCAGCAACACAGCTGATACTTGTCATCTTGGGGTAATGGTAGTACAGTACTGGAATACTCTGCTGACTGCACCCCCAATGTTACTTGCTGTACTCTCCTAGGTGTGCACAGATGTAGACAGTCATGCACTAGCCCCACTCACACTCCTACCTAGCATTACACAAAATTTTGTTGTCCCAGAGTTGTCCAGAGATTCAGAAGCTGACCCTCTCAACCTGTCTATGAAGTATATCCAAGGAGGATTTACAAGCTTATGCATAGTCCCCTGCTAACACGGTCTAAACCCTCTTCAGACCACAGAGTGAACAAAGTGGTGTCGTGTCTTACGTGACTGTATTTGGACAGCTATCCAAACACTAAAAATTCCTTAATTAAATAATTTTTAAAAAGCTGTTAAAGATGCAAGATTTGACTGCTTACATAAGATAAATAATGCTGGTTGGAGAAGTATGCCTATCACAGCATTTTTACGTCTCTTCATTACTCCAGTGGACTTTTTCCAAAATAGTAAGATATTTTAATATATTGTCACTGAAAAAAACAAGATGCATGGGAAAGTGCTCTGTGCTTCCTAAGTGAGAAGACAACTAAAATTCTTATACATGCATTTAAGAATTCATTCAGCCAGTGACAAATACACTTTTCAGAAACATTCAGCATATAATGTGAGTTCATTAAAGTGGTGTAGCAGACTGGGAAGATCATCTCTTTTCATGTGAAGATTGGCATAGAGCAAGAAGAATGATCAGTTTCATCACCACTGGTTTTGCTAAGAGGTTTTTCTGATGTGGCAAGATAAAACTAAAGAACTAAAGAACTAACGAACTAAAGTGTTTTTTCTGGTCCTCTTTCCGGTGTCTATTTATACTTGCCAGTGTCGAGTACAGGGGGACAACCACTTCCCTAGCCACATCATCTTTGATACAAGTCAGCAGGCTGTTGGCCTTCTTGGCCAACAAATTCATGAAACAATTTTCTTTAAAATATGATTATTGTAGTATTATAAATATCTGCTAAATGTGCACAAATTGTAAGCTCCTCCCCTCTCCCTGACATAATTCAATACTTAGAAAATGGTTGTATGAATTTTGAAATGCATGTCTGGGATTTATATAGTGTGCATTTAAGTTACAGAAGGTCCTAGAGAGTAGTAACCGAAGAGATCAAATTATTTTTCATATATAAAAATGCAGTCTGACAAATATAAATAGCAACAAACAACTTTTGGCTAAAAGATAGCCATTGTTTTATGTTCGGATACTGAGTTTGAACTGCTCAGAGAAATTAAAAAAAAAAATTAAAAAAACAGGACTTAAAGAAATCTTCATCAGTTTTCATGACTGTGTTTTGATGCAAAATCCATGATAGAATAAAAAATAAACAGTATTATATTCTATTTTCCTTGATAAAAGACTTGAGGAAAAAAAGTGGTATCCTAGCAACTAGACATCAGAAGTTTTCAGTGCAAACACCTCACCCCCTTCACTGTATGAAGTAATAAAAAGAGAATTTCAAATTTGCAAACGAATCCTCACATAAAAACTAAAAATACAACAGCTCAACAATACATAGTAGATTTGAGCTATTTTTTTTCCTGGTAAAATTATATCTTCAGACAACTGCCATAATATAATTCTGTGATTGAAAGTGCAAGGTGGTGTGTTTTGTACCCTTGTCCATTTAGGTCTCTAACTGTGAATATGTAAAACATTACTGTATCAGATTTCTTCTGATGACTTTTATTTCATATCCGACAAATATCTTTTTCTGGATTCTTTCCCTCCATATAGTGCAGGCTGTCATGAGCTGTTGTTGTGGTCCTCTCCTCAGCCTGCTCCCCCTCAAAACAATACAAACTGCCATTAATACATGAGGATACTTGAGAACACAGCTCCCTGGAAAGAAAGTTCCAGAAATGGACCACATGACACAAACCAATAAAGCCATTTATAAAGCCAGCTGTTCAATAAAACAGTATTAATTTACTGTTTTCTCTCTTCCATGCTAAATATTTCCACTTTCAAAGCATTTCCTGATCCCACCAAATGAAACACTATCTCTAGTTTTATCACACACTATCGATGTCTGTTTCTAGAAAACCATCAAAATCACTGTTAATTCTGCATGTGGAACAACGACATTTTTTTAGTCTAGCATGATACGCACATGATACTCACCACTATTATTTTGGGTATTTCCTGCGTTGTTTTAATTTTATTGCCATAAACCAGAGAACAATAAACTGATGTGGATAAAGTAGCTGACACCAGGACGTATTTCATCTGCACACTGATCAATAGCAGCCAGAGCTCACAAGTAAAGTGTGGATCAAAAATTGTTTCCTCTCTTTGGTTTGGGCATGGGTGAAGACCTAAATGAGGTGACCATCCTTTCCTGCAAACAGTACACTGAAAGGTGTGCACTTTTCCCAGTGAATTCGAAACTTCTCACTGACCCATTGTATAAAACAGATATAGCACAAAGGAAGATAACTATAAATATATGATTACTATTGCATGAAAGGGCACATGGATGGAGGGGGAGAGAAGGCTGAGGGAGAGAATTCAGGAAGGCAAAGGCCCAACTCTGCAAAACAAAATGGGTGAGTATGGATGTCAGGCAACCTCTTGCAAGTAAATGTCAACAGGAAGGAAGATGCAACTTCTAGATAGATTTCCAGTCCAAATACACAGTCCAAATTAATTTCCAGTCCAAATTCACAGTGGTTTACTAGCCAAAGTCCTTCTGTTTGGCCTTCTGCTGTACATGCTGGAGCACCTCTTCTATGAGGACAGGCTGAGAAAGTTGGTCTTCTTCAGCCTGGAGAAGAGAAGATTCTGGGGAGACCTCATAGCAGCCTTCCAATACCTGAAGGGGGCCTGCAAGAAAACTGGGGAGAGACTTTTTTTACAGGGGTAAGTAGTGATAGAATGAGGGGGGATAGTTTAATATCATGCAGTTCCCATACCTCTGCACAAAGCTGCTCCACTGTAATTCTGAAAAGTACTACATTACCAACAGGAAAAAGAGAAATAAACAGAAGTTCTGTATAAATTAAAATTGATTACCTAGTCAAAATTGATAAAGAAAACTGAGAAGATCAAGAAAGTATATGTATTTGTCAGTGTCTAAAGCAAAACTAGAATGTTTAATAGAACAGATAGATGAAAAGGCTGTTTTCTGTCTAGGAAGAAGGATGAGTTACTCAATATCTTATAGAAAGAATGAACTTCTTCAGAGTGGACCAGGAACTACCAGAGTATATCAAAAACCATATGCTAATTAAGGTTGAAGTTTTTAAAATTCACACAGGGCTCCCAGAAGAGTTTCTGAGAGGATTTCAACTGATTGTTTTTATTTTCTGACTGAGAGTTATTAATAACTTGAGTCAGTGTCAGAAAACTGGAGCAATACCAGTATTCTTTTGCTGTTATTCAAAAGGTCATGCAAGATGAGTTGGGGAACAGAAGAAATGGTCTGATGTCAGTCCAGAGACACAGAACTGAAATAGATAAGATGTTTCATTTTTATAAGATGTTATTCATAAGGTAAAGCAGATAGAGAATCACTCCTCCCCTTGGCCTTATGAGCCTCTTCTCAATAGATCTATCTTTCTAGATATCCCTTTAAGCCTCAGGCTTAAAGCACTGGCCTGGAAGATGGGAAGACTTTCTTCTTGCTAGGCTGAGGGGGCGATGTCTTCACATACCTCAGTTAAGCAAGCTAACGCTCAGATTTACTGGAAGAACACTGCTTTCTTGAGCGTCTCCAGGTAGCTTTCTTTTGTGTGCAGACAAAACAATTTGGATGTTCCAGAAACGTTCATTATAACTGAAAATATTTGCCATATGGAATCCAATTTATGAGTTTGTTTGGATTTATGGATAGCAGCTGACAATGGCTATTTCAGAAAACCCAGCCCCAAGAAAATTTTAGTATAAAAATTTTCAAGTCCGTCCACATCTAAACTGTGCTATCAGTCTGCCCATCTCATCTTCAGGTAGTTGTAATATTGTTTAGTTACAGCACATCCTGGTTCCACACTCATCAGCCATGAAAGAAAGTATAAATAAATGAATCCATGAGAGTGAGTGCAAACATGTTGTACACACAGGAACACTACCCACACCAACAGAGCTTCCCTCTGCTACCTTATCCTTTGCTTTCATTAGCTGTGCAAGTTAAAGTAATGTAAGTCGAGGTTATTAGCAATCTAATTTAAGTAATTGATTTTTTTCTTTGGTAGTACAAATTAGTTCACAGCTTTTCAATCTCATGTTGCATTAAAACTATATTGAAATATATTGTAAATTAAATTGTTGCTATTTATTGATTTCATAAAGCTCAAATTGGCAGAGCACGTAACAGAAAATACATACACTGAAAACCTAATTATTGAAAATGAATATTTAAGTAAGTCCATCACATGATTTATCCTGCTAACTTAAATTAATCCATTTCTTATCCTGAAATAAATTAAAAGGCATGCTTTTAAAAAAAAAAAGTCTCAGTAGCACTAATGTTTGTGTCATCTCAATAGAAACTATTTCAGTATTGACAAGTAATTAATGTTAAAGATATGAAATAGATAAGAAGATGTTATAGATGTGAAATCCAAAAGTCCAGATCCATAATGTCTGCATTAATTCTTTATATATAGCTCTATCACAAGTTTCAAACTTGTGCTTTACCTTTCGAGATAAACTAGGTGTTTAAATAAATTTTCAAAAGCTTCAAGGCCCTCAATTTGCCTTGAAATCAAAGAGACATAGGGATATATCTAAACTTGGAGTGTATTTGGCCCTTGATCACAATTTTTAATGCACCACACCAAAGTTTTTATAAGCACTTAAATAAGTTAGAATCATAAATCCCATGACTTTAAACCCAGATGGGAACCAAAACATTTACATTTTCTTGGCTTCTGGAAGCTCTTTCTGTCCAAAGATATTCCTGATTACAAGAACAGATCTTGCTCTTGGACTACAAAGTTATCGTTCCTTATTTCAATTTATGCCTTTTAACAGTAAGGACCTGGATAGATTTTTTAATGTAAATAAAAAATTTCCATGAATTTGTAAACCTGAATCCTATTATAATGATCAAACTATTATTCTGTATTTAAGATAAAAAACAACAGAAATAATATTAAAAAGGGACTCAATTGAAAACACCTAACAAATTCATTCCAAGAAATTTTTAATACCTTGTGAAAGTAATTGTTCTGGTTTGAGTTAACACAGAACATTTTCTCTGACTTTTCAGCCTGATTCTTATCATCAAGGTAATGGAACATTTGTGTGCAGAGAGGCCAGTCTCACACCTATTCCTGTGTAAATTAAGGCCATACCATATTTGATGGTCAGAGGGTCACACCTACTGGTAGGAGCCAACAGGACACATGATCAAGCCTGACCAAGGAAATATTTCATGCCATACACATCATATTCAATATAAAAGCTTAGAGATCGTGAGGGTCAGACTCTTTTATTCAATGGCCTATGTTCTGTGAGCGCTTTATGTGTCTGGCTGCCCCTGAACGCATCCACGTGTTCCTGAATTCAGTTCCCATATACAGTTCCTGGGTCCATTTCCTGCCTGTCATAGAGACCAGTGCAGGACCTGGGCCTGCCCTGTGTTGTCAGCAGTGGTTTGAATTGTTTTTTTGTATGCCTGTATATTAGTGTTTTCTTAATATTATTATTATCTTCATTTTATTATGATTGTTGCATTAAATCTGTTTTAGTGTTAAGGTTTCCAACCTGCAAATCTCTTTCACTGTCATTTCCCTTTTCCCTTTCCTGTGTTACTGGGGGGCAGAGGTTGACGGCACTAAAAGCTGCCCAGTTTTAGTTACTGACCTGGCTGGGGGTGAGTGATAAACAGGGACAGTGATGAATTTTCAGACACTCTACCCACATAAATCCTAGAAAATTGATTTTATGAAGAGACAATATAGTATAAAGAAAACAGATTAGTAGCTATCTATATACAACCCAAGATTTTAGATCTCTCATTCTGCATCTCTCTTTCTTCTGGGATATGTTCTCACTGTCTCCTGAAAGAAAAACTTTACAATGCCATGTAGAAATAAAGCCAAAGAACTTCAGTTTCTCTAGAACCTACCTCTTAACTGTAGCTGTCATTTTTTTTGGGGTGCAATTACAATCCACCTGAAAGTGAAGCTATAGCTGTAGACCACTGGTGCCAGTAACGACTGCACCAGCTGAATATTAGTTCTTGGTCCCTGTCGGAGCTATGTCACTGGCACCTAGCAGCCTCCTTGGATCACAGCATTACCCAATTAGAAGTAACTTACAAGAAAATAGAACTTGCAACCAGCCCAACACCTATTCACTGCCTATCGTTCCCTGTGGTTTCCAATCCCCAGAACCTGGGGAAGCACTTCAGTAGCTTCATATTGCACCCTCTGGGATCTATGCCCATGTCTCACATCTGTCTTTATAAGCAAGAACAGACTCATAATGCATACGTATATCCCTCTACTTTCTCTGTCTCCTTCCCTCTCTCCAGAGAGCCCATTTATTGGTGCAGAGCTCCTTTGATCTCTGTATTCCTGGATTGAATGAAACAGCTGTGTGACTCTGGACTTGGAGGGCTTTGCAACTCCATCTCCCATTCTTCCAAGAGCTCGTCCACATTGCTTTCCTACTGCTCTTCCAAAGATTTCTTGTCAGAGAAGGTTAGTAGGCAAGATACAATAGGATCACTTAACCACCTTGTTTACCATTTATCACTTCTCCCCATAATCAATCCGATAGGCAAAAGTTGTGAAACTGAGACAGGAGAGAAGGGAGAACCAGTTGTTACAAATTCAGCTTCACCTTATACAACGAGCATTTTTTTTTTTTTTATGTTAACTTTGGTTGAAAATGAAGAATGTAGTTATCAAAAAAGCCTCTAAGCATCCAGCCAGTGCCCTGCCCTTGTACCTGTGTGCAAATCTTTGTCACGAACATGTATTTCATAAAGATATCTCTGTGCACACAATGATAAAAGTAGAAATATAAGAAAACAGGGGCTTTGGCAGAGCTTTAACTGAACCTTCACTTGACCCGCTTGAAGAACTCAGCATGCGGTTGCCCTAAATTACTGATATCAATGATCATCTGTTTAAAATGTCTTTGGCAGAGAAATATAAGAAAAGACTTGTTGAGTGTAGTGTCCTACATTTGTTATTTGTAAGAGAAGTACTAGTACTAGTAGTAAAGAGCTCTTCTTCAGATCAACAGGTTGAAAATTTGTCTGCTATTTGGGAAAAAAAGTAAAACAAGAAAAAAAAAAGATTTTGAAGAATATCCCAGCTGCTCTATATCACCAATTTGCTCTTTCCCTTCCAGACATGAGAATATTATTATTTTCATCTGAATGGAATTTAATCATCATCACATCACTGAGCTCTAGAAAGTAGCACATATATAAAATTCATGAACATTAATATAACATAAATGAGATATTTACACACTGCTTTTAAGCTCAAATAAAATAAAATGCACTTTCAATAAATATCATTGTCTCCTATAGTAATTTATTTCTTACCAGAGTCATTAGTTTACAATCCATTGGCAAACCTCAGGAAAGCAGACAAATAAGATGAAATCTCTTCTGACTAAACTAATATTATGTAAAAAATGGGGTTTTTGTCTTAGGAAAATAAAAACCGTTTCCCAAATTAATTCCTCTCCTCCTACCAGCACCATGTACTAACTCCTATGGAGAATTAAACTCAGGACCTTCAGAACAGATGGCAAGACCTTATCTGCTTTCCTATCACAGCATGAGGCAATATAGGTTTGTCTGATAATGCACTTACACTGAGAAAAAAGATTTCTTGACCCTTCAGAATACATCTAGATCCACCAAACAAGTGCTTTTTAAATTTAATTTCTGAGTTTAACTTGGACTTCTACAAAGTAATTTACAGAGTAACCTACGTCATATATTAAACCTCAGATGCTAAAGAAACTATTCATCTTAGTGTTCTTCTGGTTCTACATTTTGTCAAATCTCAGGCACATTTTATTCTTAAATTATAATTCTTATAATTAAGAAACAGATAATTTTCAGTATTTATCTTATATTAATTCAGTGTTCATTTATTACCTATTTCATATCTTCTTTACACATTTGTTCTTAAATTATTCCGTAGCTTTGACATTGCTTTGGCTTGTGCTGTATAATGAGCTCATTGTGGTTTAGCAGAAGAGTACAACTCAGTTCTGACATTGCACCAGTGCAACAGCTCCTTTTGCTCTATTAAATTGCCAACTGCTTACCTATAAAATTCTTACAGCAAAAAGCAATAAAATCTTTCTCTCAAACTATGAAAAATATGTAGGCATTAGTGCAAAAGCAGCTATTACTCTGAGGTACAGTCCTTTCCCATTTCAACTAAGTGATCTTAACTGGATGATACTTCAGTTCCGATATGTTTTAGATTTATTTGAATAAAATAGTCTTAAAAATTGTCATTTTTTTCAGATATTATTACATGTTTCAAGGTCCTAGTAAAGTTTCATTTTCATTTTTAGAGGTTTCTAAAACCAAAACTATTTTTTGATTTTTAATATTAAACAGAAAGGAAAGGAAAAAATGAAAAGGAAAAAATGAAAAGGAAAAAATGGATGAAAATGTTTTGAAGTATTTGGAGTAAGAATCACTAACTGATGGTAGCAGTGATCTGAAGGCTGTTGGTGTGCTGGATGATATGTGTTGCTGGTCCCCCTGTGGCTTCTTCTAAATTGATGTTTATTTAACACAATCTTAGCTTTTCCTACAATCCTTGTTAGAACTCACGGGGAACAACAAAGACATATCCTTTCTTTACAGGAAAAAGAAGATCTCATTAAATTCACTTGAAATATTGACTCACTAGTAATCCTGAAACCAGCATTTTTGCTGTTTGGATCACAGCAG
This sequence comes from Tapera naevia, assembly GCA_033556795.1. Classification (NCBI taxonomy): domain Eukaryota; kingdom Metazoa; phylum Chordata; class Aves; order Cuculiformes; family Neomorphidae; genus Tapera; species Tapera naevia. The sequence goes on along the minus strand of JAUMJJ010000172.1, from coordinate 4,161,162 downwards.
CAACAGCAATAGGAGCTGAGGCTTGTAAATGTTGTTCTAATTAACTCACACATGTTCTTTTCCATAGTGGCAACTACAATGGAACCGTTCAGCTGCTTAAAAATGAACAAACAAAACATAGGACTGTACACGCGTAGGTAAGAGGGATTGTGAAGTATAATTTCCCCATATAAGCACTGCTTGTGCATAAAAGTAACTGTCATTAGCTGGGAAGAGTTTAATGTCCTGTTTACCTACAGCAAAATTCTTCTTATTCACATGGCCTAAATATCTCCAGAGTTCCCTGCAACTGCCCTGACTCCACAACAAATCACATCTGTGTCTTCTTATATTGCTGTTGTACTGACATATTCTTGCAGATAGGAGCCCTGTCTTATTACATATCATGGGTTCCTCATGACTTTCTCGTACAGTGAGATTTCGCACTGTACAAGAGGCCAGTACACACACGCATACATAAGGAAAAAAAGTCTAAGCAAGTCATCTCAAAATCCAAAGCTCGTCTCAGAAGAGGTTTGTGGAGGACCCCTTTATCTAAATTTTCAATGCTTATGCATGCCTTAGAATCAGCAAAATAATTCTAGAGTTGATTCATTTGGTTTTGTCCCTGGTGTTTTCCGCAATGCAGCACAGAGATGCTGAATTAACTGGAAATTAAATGCCTTGAAAATATTGAGTACTTTAGCAAAATATCTTAGCCAGCTGTAGCAGTCATCTGCCTCTAGACAACTGTAGTGTTTCCACAAAACCTAAACACCTTGATCAGATTGATAAAAGGCATTTGAAAAATAGCAAAGCTACTGAGAAAGTGAGGCTTTCAGCTCACACCTTCCATTGTTGCTTCTGGGCGCATATTTTCCACTGTTTGGTGTCAGGGTACAACCTGTAATTAGTGAAGAAAATGGGAGGGAGAAGTAGAAAATGAGATGGTTTCATAAACAGCAGCCTGCCACATAATTACTTTTTCAAATAGTTTTTAGAATATCTGTGATCATTTATAATGAATAATTTAACTTGGGAAAAATAATTTGCATAGACTATTGCTACAAGATAAATTTAGGGCAAGAAAAGATATTTTTAGTTAAGAGTGTATTTTTTATATCTTGCTGTTTGTATGAATGCCCTGTTAGGTGCTGAGTTAGTGTTTGGTCCACCCTAAATACTACAAGTATTTTCCTCTTTGTGAAGATGCTATTGTGTTCTTCCACAATAGAAAGGAAATTGGAGAAGAAAGAGAAAGAAGGCTGGCCACGGGGCTGACCACAATGAGAATGCCTATGCTTTCAGACAGGGTGTGAAATCTCGAGGATTAAAAACACACTGGCAAGATCATTTCCATTTGTGTAATTCCAAAATGTTAGTGCTCAGAGGTATGTCTTGTAGACCTACTAGGTGGAGTCATGTTGAGCAAAAAGGAAAGTATTTCATGAGTAGCAAATGCCTACTTTCAAAGGTTATACACAGTCCAAGAATGGGCAGGCAGCTCTTTAAAATCCTAAACAAATATTTTATATTATTTTTTCATTTTAGCCCTGTATGTACAGATCTTGTTTGACATTTCTAAATCCCAGTTGTCTTTTTTACTTCCAGCAAAGAAGAGTCTTAAGACATACTTGCTGCTTCCTCTGAATATTGTTTTCCCACTTGTCTTAAACATTAAGAAACTGTCTCTAATTATAAAGATTCTGTAATATAGAGGAAAAGGTCACATTAGAATGTGTGGGTAGAATTGAAGGCAAGAATTACTCTTGAGATCTCTCACTGCAGTAGTGATCCTCGTTTTTTTCCTTATGATCAGACATGTACCCAGCACAGGAAGATATCCGTAGATAATGTGCACTTGTTGTAGATAAATGAAACTTGCCTATCCTTTCCTTATTTTCTACATGCAGCAAAGATTTTACTGGAAAAACTGTTCAGTAAATACGACTATAAACATTCTTACCACTCTGTGACATAAAGATCTCCACGGCCTTAGCAAGGGAGGGGTGCACTAGGGCCTGTGATGGTTTAGCCAAACATTAGAGACCAGGGTCAGACAGTCGACAGCACCAAGGGCAGGAAATTGGCCTTTTACAAGCCATTGTTGTCCCCACCGGCTTCTTAAAGGCAGAAAAAGCAAATTAACTACTTAAGGATTAGATCTGGTAGTATCGTGTAAGCAAAATTATTTCTCAGAAAGGTGTTGAAGAATAACAAGGAAGCAAAAAGGAAGTGCGTTCAGCTCAATGTTGTAACAAGGAGTACATCTTTCCTTTTATGTAAATATAAAGAACCGGAATAAATTAAAATAAGGCTCGTTTATATAGTTTTAAAATTCATTATACAAGTACACAGAACTTGGACGTATTCATAACCTGTGTGCAAACATGTCTAGAGTTAAAACTAGTGTTAAATGCTGTACAAATTGTGATCCTATCCTTATGACTATCAGCAAAAGGCTTACAGCCATTTTAAAAGGCACTCTGTATGAGAAACATTCCTCTGACTTGTCCACAGATTTTATAGATATATCACCATTTGCATATTCAATTAAGAACTTGAAAATAAGAGGAAATAAAATCAATAACATATAAAACACCTCTATGTCAATTTGATGATTTCAAGGTCAGTAAATATATCAAAACTTTCCAGTGTTTATAAAAAGTTATTTTCCTTCAAGTGGAATTTTCTTCCTTCCCTTTACCAACTTGGAAAATAAGAAGCTTCATCAGAGCCTGAGATAACTGTCACACAGGAAGCTGCTACTTTTGTCTGTCTGGTTTAGTTCCATTCATTTAATAGGGAATAAGTAAAAATGTACCGAGATTAGTGGTGGCTGAATGGTACAAATTAAACTGTCTGCCTTTGTAATCAAATTATCTGTTTAGAAATTGTGTCTTCAGCATTGTTTTCTGTAACCATACCAGATTTACCTGAAAAAGGGAGAAGGGCATGTTGATCACCTGTAGGAACCACTAGTAGATAGCCTGGTGCCAACAAGTTGTGTGGGGCCCTGGATGCATTTTTTAAGTAAGAGTCACTAGCAACTATGTGACATGGTCTATCTTTCCTCTTCCCTGTCTTTTAAGAATGGCAGCGAAGAAGCTCATTTTAAAGACTCAATTCCACAGAAATCAAACACAAAGCAAATTCTCGATTTCCTTTCTCTGCTTTATTTTGTTTTCATAAGTAGCTGTGTTTATTCCCTAAGTATCTGAGAAACTAAGGGGTTTTCAAGGTGTATTTTTTTTTCTGATCTTAGTATCTTTTCCTGTCAAGTAAGGGTGAAAACTCAGCTCCATTCAAATTTTAATAGAGAGCAGATTATTGCAACAGAGGTCATAGTTTGTGAAGTTATAATCACGGGTAGCTCCAGCTCCAGATATCAGAGAACTACTATTAGATCCACCCTCCTAAAGAAGTGTATGCCTCTGACAATTTTTCTCACTCTTCACATTTCTCCCCAGAAGTGAATAAAATTTTATTCTTTTCTTTTCTCTGAAATAGGATTGCTCTTCTGTACATGCCACCATCTCAAAACGTATGTAGCTTATGGATTGTATTGTCACTTTGGAAAATATGTTGAGTATCTGTTTATAGTATCTGTAAACAAAACTTTCTTGAAATGATCTTAGCCTGAATCTAAGTGTTTATAAAAAATGTAAGTGAAATTTACCTATATTTTTATGATTATTTATGATGTGTTAGCTTTTTTTAGCCAAGACAAACTTATGAAAAATTTCTCCCATAATCTGAACTACTCTGTGTTTTTCTTCCTATAGACTCCAGAATGTGACTTTAATTGAGTTGGTCTAGGATGCCACTGCTGGCCATCTTATGCCAGGGCTTCATTCTGTATTATGGGCAACAGAAATAAATATGTGACTGTCTTTTTGACTTACTATGAAGATTCCAATCTGAACAATTAAAAAATTTAACATATTATCCTCTTTAGCTCTTGTCCAATTGAAAGATATATGTGACTATCACACTCGTAGAAGGGTTTTTCTTCGCTTTCTGAAGAAAGTTAGTTTAACAGCCTTGAAGCAATAGCTGTAAGATTAAAGAGCAGTAGCCTACGAAAGGGAGATTTTCGATCCCTATTACCAGTCACTCAGTCTGCAAACCTGTGGGTGCTGTATACAGGCAGTGTACTGTTATCAAATCAAGCCACTTCAGTGTTTATTGGATTAGCTATAATGATATGACTAGCAAAATCCAACTTTATGCATTAGCAGTTCACACTAAGTATTCATTATATCAAAAAGAGAAAGATGTGTCTGGAGTCTGTATGAAGCAAAACAAACATCTCTAATACAAATTTTGGCAATGAATTTAATAAGAAAATGCGTTTTAAATTGCTTTTAAAATTATTTAAATTCCTGCTGACAAAGACACATATTGTGCAGAGAAGCACATATTCCGTCTGCCTGGGCAATGTTTGGACCCTTTATGCTGAGTAAAGTGGAATGTCTGGTTCCAGCTCTTTTCTGTGGTCAGGCTGTGCACCAACTTTGATTAAAAAAAAAAAAAAAAAGAGCAATTTTACTTTTTTTGTTCTGTTTAAGAAAAATAAATGCAAAGTTGGTCTGTGTGGCTCCCATCATGCATTAATATCCCACGTGAAGGATTTTTCTGTTGTGAGAGCGGGCCACTGAGGATTGAGTTCAAGACTGGTTTTGGCATTGACTGAGAGGACAAGGCTTTTTACAGCACTGCATAGGCAGTTAGACCTACTGGCTAAACGTGGACTGGAATCCTGGTAACTCAAGAGTTAGGTGCTATACTCAAAGAAATCTAAGGTGCAAAAATGGAGTGAGAACACAAAACAAGGGCACTGTCTGAAGTTAAGGGAGGGATTCCATGTGCCCCAGGAGAGCAAGTCAAGAGTGCAACCCCAAGGCAGGCAAGGGGGAAATTAGGCACAGCATATGGAGTCACTAAGAAAATGTACGGGGGCCTAAAGCAAAGCTGGCCTAGGTGATCCACAGCAGGAGCTGGTTAGAAATAATGTGCCCTAGGACTAGGGCTATGGATGAAGGATCTGGAGTTAGAACAAAGGGCTGAGCCCAAGGCAATTGCAAGGCAGCCACTGATGCTTGTCTGTTGATGCTGTGGTTTGAAGCAGCAGCCTTCCTTAACTGGTTTGTTGGCAGACTATTAGCTTTTGTCCATTTTTTTCTTCCTCACCTGCATATAGGCTACTCACAAAGTGACACTGTTACAACAGTGTTCCAGAAAGCTTTCTGAAAGCATTCTGAAGTAGGAGCTTGTTAACTGATTGCAAGTGACTTGCTGTAATATATAATGTTTGTACCCACAATCACCAGACCTCATACTTAGAGGCTGATAATATCTGCTGGAAATGTCATAGCAAACAAATAGAGTATCCTTTAAGCAAAAACTGGGATCATATAAGATTGTCTTTAGAAATGATGACAGATGACAAGTAAATTCAGCTAGTCTAGACACATTTTCCTATATTTATTACAGCTCTTTGTATTATGTTTCTATGATTAAAGTTTCTTTTATAGCAGTGTTGTTTCTAGCTATCTTGCTTGCTACTCATCTAAAATAACTGCTATTTTTAAGCCATTTTTCAGTAAGCTGTAATATTTCCAAAGGCTAGAACTTGAATATTTCATAACTGTTGCATGGTAATGTCATACACAGTTCACTGAAGAGATTTCATTGACATCACAGTTATAAAATTCATGACCCTCACTTATTAGTGGGTCAAAATATTCTTTGACACCCTGCTGAGCCTGTCAGGCTACATGTCTATTTATAGGTCTTCCTTTTGTATGCAACTCATTCTCCTGTAGAGTTGCAAAGCATACAGAAAAAGTTATTATATCTTGTGGAATAACAATGAAAATAGTACTAAATAGAAGGGTTTCTGTGTTCATCCAGGAAACTGCAAATCAAAATATTCCATTTTCACTAATTCCATTGGATTCCCAACCAGTCCGTGCGGCTGCATGAGATCTGTGTAAATCACCTAAAACAACAAAAGCCATTCAATATAATTTCTAACCTGATTCTTCTAACACTGAATTTCTGAATAGTAGAGCTATCTCCATTTCAACGTCTCATATCTTACCAGCACATAGTCCCAGGCTGTACGACCTGTAACAATGCGTTTCCATTTACTAATTAATTAGCAAAAACCAATAGTTATTAGGTCATAATAGAATTCCTTTCAAGATGTATGGAAAATCTTCATCACTGTCAGCTTCCATAAGCTAAGCTTTTCCCAAAAATCCTGATAACAGTGCAGTTGCATCAGCAGAATGAATGAATCAACTGGAAAGACATACCCTGTTCAGAATTCATGATGCCCTCAGGACCAAACAGAATTTGTAGGTGCATATTTATGAGGGGGAAAGACAGTATCCTTGGTCGAGGGACAGAACTTTCCTATGCTTGTCATTATCACAGCAAATGTAATCATTAACTCCACAAACATTTTTCTCTGAATGTGCATGTAAAGACAGGCACATTGTGGAACTATAGGCTTTTACCCAGTAAAGGCCAGTCTTGTCTTCCACTGAGAGAAGCTTTTCCATGCATGTATTTTTTACCCACTTGTATTAGCGAGGTAATATTTCAAAAAGAATTAATTCATCTTTTCCTCTAATGGCGTTAAGAAAAAGTGGTTAATCTCAGAATTTGAAACTAGTATAATTTTCTGTAGTTATCTTTCAGTTACTTAAACATGCTGCAAACTGAAAAACTTAATTTTCTTAATTTTTGTATCTGCATTTTAAAATATAGGAAAAACTGTGACTTGCTTTTTATCTTTGAAATAAATATGTAGTTTCTGCCGAAGTATTCAATAATTGCTGCATAAAGCAACACTGTGAGGGTAACTGTAGATATACAAAAGCTTTATTTTCTTTCTGTGAAGATGGGAAGGGGAATCCAAAATAAAAAGGATAAAAGAGTTAGGAAAAGTCTGACTCTAAAGAAGAAAACTTCTGTTTTTCAAAGGATATCCCTTATGCTGACAGTTTGCTGTAGTTTGATCTTACTCGTGTCAAGTCAAGTGAACCGAGCTGGCCAAGGAAAACTCAGCTGATACCATATTTTAACAGGTCATTGAGCTTTTGGGGGCTGCAAAGCTAATCCAGATGAGATACCTAATCTCTTGTTTATGTTCCACTGTGATAAAGTCATTTCAGAATAACAGTAATAATGAAAAGCAAGGAAGTTGGAAAAAAGTGGAAGGACAGAAGAAAGGGGCAAGAATTATTTGATTGTCATTTTGTTTAGACAGATAACAGTACAAAGTTCAAAGGCTATGAATCTTAATAAAATGTTTCTAAAACAAACGACGTTTGATATCAATACTGCATGTGTTGAAGGATATTTTAAATAGTGTTAAAAGAGCATTCAAATATGAATGTCCTAGGCCGTAAGTAGATTAAAAAAAATGGCAAGAATATCAAAACGAAATGTTTATTTTGCTCTTATCTGAACATAAGCTGTAAATAATTTTCTTTGTATCACCCTGATGCTTTTCATTTTCATTTTTTCCAACTTGATGTAAATTTTAAAGAGAGATTCATTCAGGAAATTCATTCATGACCAGTGAGTGACTGTAGCTGAAAGAATGCCATATTGGGTAAGTTTCTGAAAAATTCAGCAACTTTTTTTTTCTTAGAATAATAATTTCTGTGCATAACGTCCTTAGTGTCCCATAATACTATGGAATTACCGATTTTGCACATCACGTTAAATATTTTCTAAAAATTTTTGTTTGCTCTGCTCTCATAAAAAATATTTAGAGTAAATCTTACGTATTTCTCATTTATTAAGGATAGAAACACTACAGGAATTCTCCATGTTTGTAAAACAAGTTCATTCTTTTGAATAATAGCTACATTTTCATTTTGTTTTGAAAAGGAAAAAAAGGACTCGTTTATAGACAGAACTGCTTAAATGATGATATACAAATTTATCAGCAACCTCTTATTAAATGTAAGTTGATTATGAAATCTAAAGGGGTTTGTTAATTCCAATTTAATTTAATTTCTAGAAACCGCTCAGTAGTCTGTACAAAGCATCTGGCAGACTGAAGAAAAACTTGGTGTTCAGTGTTCAGTCAATGAGATCCAGCAAGTCCCCAGAGCTCCTATTTGCCTGCTCTGCTTGTAGCACTGTGATGAATCATTTAAAATATATGTAGGAACTTGTCAACAGCAACTATTCTATTAACATTTCTGAAGATAATGTTTTGAGACTGCGTACATCAGCAAAGTTAGGTGAAGAATCCCTGTCTAATGATTTTCCTTGCAGGATCAAGGCTTACACAGATGATAGCTGTGCCTTATCATACTTTTTAAGTATTAAGTGTATTCTATTTCTATAGCATATTTGTCCCTAGAAAAACATTTGCATGGCCTAGTATCAAAAATTAAGAGCTGCAGCTGTAACACATGCAGTCCCTCAGTAGCTTTTAGCAGTTTATACAGTGATTTTGCACAGTTTAAATATGATTTACTTTTAATGTTGTTTTACTTCAGCCTTTCCCAGGCATGGTGAAATTTAACAGTTTTGCTGTTTTCTGTGTTTTTGCATATCTGTCTGAACCAGATCTAGAGGCATGAACCCTTTTACAGCAGATATATTTTGTTGTTAGTTTTCCTGCGGGTAAAGAACATTTGCATTCCAAGAGCTCCCTTGTTTCTCTTCAGACATGGGTGAAAACTGCAAAGTAAGTACACAGAGATATGTATTACACTAAAAACCATGAATTCACCTCAGTGGTATTTATGACCTTTTGTATTTCTTTACAGAAAACATGTGAGTATTTTTTTAGCCAAAATGCTTGTGGAAAACAAGAAGTCTCATGAGTACTTATAAAAAGGCTCACGCCTAGGAATGTTCATTAGGGCTTTCTCAGACCTCTGATTTCCCTTCTTCAGTCATCTGGTCACCAGCCACAAATACTAGGCAGCAAACAGTTAGCTGAGACAGTCGGATAGAAATTTCAAACAGCTCAAAGACATCCTTTGTTCAGTGGTTCACAGCCTATAATCGATAACTGGTCTGGTCCAGAAGTACTTTCTGTCCCCACAGAGGGTTAGCTAGTCACCCAGTACACTGTTATTTCATCTGCTACTTTACACTCAGACTAAGTAGAAATACAGAAGTTCCTGTCCTGTTATATTACATTTAAACAATTGTAGTGCAAATGTGTTTCTGGGGGGGAACACGATGACCCTTAAGTGGTGGTACACAGTAAAATGCAAAACTTGCCACTATAGCAACTAACATATTTTCCTCTCTGTTGAAAGCTCCCAAATACATTTTACTTTACATAGAATGCATAAAGGAAAAGTAGCTGCTATTATTGATAGTTTGAGCAAAATTTATCCTGTGCATTTCTTAATGAAAACCTTTTAATCTTAGCAAGATAATTGGAACTGGTTCAAGGGACTTGAATTAGCCAGACAACTTAGATCATCATTTTTACACTTTAAACTCACTATTCACACTTTTCAAAAGATAAATTTGACATCAGTTTTCCAGTTCACTAACAAGTCCAGACATCAGGTGCATTTTCCTCAATATATCTGCATATGTCAAGATAGAATTACTAACGATTTCAGTGAAATTAGATATTTACTGAGAAGACTGAAGTATGTAATTAAACTACAAAAAGGAGAATAAAAGAGCCTGTGTTTGAATATGGAGAATGCTCCAGCTCAAATTCATTAAAAGAAAGACATCCAGGACTGAAACTCCTTCCATGTAACGTTAGAGTATCACAACACACAGAGCTCTGAAATATGTATATATACTGATCTGAGGTGCTACCAATGTTTATGCACTTAATTGCCATATGCAATGCTTGATAAATGTAAGAATTCAAAGTACAGGGGTGTAAGAGAAAATACAGTGTATGGTGTCTTTGGATCAATATCATTTTCTGTAATGAGGTTTAATTCGTAACATACAGTTGGGAATAATTTGTGCAGCTCAAGGTAGGTTTTTGCATACAGATAGACCTATTCGTATGTAAATGTGCCTGTAAACGTAGTCACCACATGGAGACATTTATGATACTTCACTTTTTTTGTTCATTGGTTTATTTTATTATGCTATGGTCAATTCCTATTTAGAGTCCAAATTATTGGCAGATGTTAATGTTTGAAAGTTTCAATATGGATCTTATTTGAAAGACAGTACACAATTATGAAATGTGAACTTCTACTCTTTACTTCCTCACTACTGTAAATTTAACAATTAAAAATAATAAAATAATCGAAATAAATTCCAGTCAGAGATTTCCTCTTTATGCCATGCTTAGTATTCATTCAGACCAATCTGACAGACATAGGGAATTTCAATAAAAGTCGTAACTTAGAAATTAGGCCACTGATGGCATAGTTTGACATTGTTATATTTTTTTTTTTGTTTTCCTTGATTTCTAGCACACTGAATTTGACAGAGGAATTGCTTTTAATAATGAATCCTAGCTCTTCCCCAGAAAGTGCCTCACAGCTAGATTTGAAACAGGATGACCAAGATTCAAAAGAAAAGTTAACTCCTGAAAGCTCTGAACTTCAGAGCAAAAGCATTAAAATTTGATATTTTTGGACTCCTAGCAGATCAAGCTATGTTTTTGGCATATTAACAAAAAAACAAAACAACAAGTAGTATCAGATACTTCTGTGGCTGTGTTGGGATAACATTCAAGCATAATCAGTGACCGGTAGTATCTAATGATTATCCATTTAATTACAATACTGGATTATAACAGAAACTGGAAACCTACTATGGCAAAAATGAAAACCAACATGAAAATTTAGGCAGCCTTCAGAGGATAAATCCTCAGTAATTCTAACTTGAAAATCTCCCATTTTCTTGTGCTCACAGTTTCCCAGACTGTAGCTATTTCAATGGTGGTTATGGTACACCACTGGTCCCTATGCTGTGTGATCCTCCCTTCCAAATAATGCATGAAAAACAGAAGAAAAAGGAAACAGTACTGTGACAATCCAGTACTGGCAGAAGTTTCTTCAAAACAGGGCTTGTAAGACTCATTCTGTGGTTCAGACATTCCTCTATTACAAGGAAATATAAATCCCCTCCCTTTGAGGGGCCAGTGTATTACAAATTGGTTATCCTTCAACAGACCAAACAGGCTTTGGACACTCCTTGCTCTTACTAAGTCAAAGTCTTTTACTAAATAGAACTTTAAAATCAGATACACTTCTACTTACTGCATAATAAAAAAAGTTTTTTTCTAAAATACTCGGTTTAAATAAAAGATGTTGAGTTTAACATACATACACACACATATATATTAATTTTCTCTTTCCTCTGGACTGTTTTCCAATCCTTGGGATACTTCATCTTATAATATGTTCATTAGTATATGAATGGCACTAATAGAAGAGCAGAAAAAATTATTTTGTATTACTAATTTCAAAATCAAGAAGCAAACCCATGCAATTACAGTTCTAATCAGTCATACTGATTTTAGGTGAGTACGCTTCCATGGATTACTGTGAATTTATACATACATATACCAATATACTCACTGAGGCAAGAAGACAATTACTAGTTGTATGTGACCTACTCCTTTTTGTCTGGTTTCAATTGAAATAAGACTTTATAAAATTTAAGAAAGTTTTGTAAATGTTTTTACAGTCACAGAGGTTATATACAGGACTTGTATATAATACTTATATTATATACATATATATATACTTATATACAGGACTTAATGATTCAATCTCAGCTTCTCAGCAAGTGTCATACAAATGAGAATTCATTTACTATTTCTTATCTGACACATACTGACTTTAAACTTCTTCCCTCCTTTGTTTCTCCAGGAAGATCCAAGATATTCAAGTATTGCTTCATAGGCATCTGCCTACTATGTACTTTATATTCATCTATGATTTTCTCCATTACTGTTTAGAACAGGCTGAGAATACCTAGACAGAACAAAAGATTAGAGATGGAAGCTGTCATTCACATCATATTAGTAAAAAGCCATAGAATATTTTAGTACAAAACTGTAGAATTTTGTTGAGAATCTTATCATAGAATCACAGAATGGTTTTGGTTGGAAGGGACTTTAAAAATCATCCAGCTCCAGCCCCTCTGCCATGGGCAGGAACACCTTCCACTAGATCAGGTTACTCAAAGCCCCATCCAACCTGGCCTTGAACATTTCAGGGAGAAGGCACACACAAATTCTCTGAGCAACCTGTTTCAGTGTCTTACCACCCTCATAGTAAAGAATTTCTTCCTAATATCTGATCTAAATGCATCCTGTTTTGGTTTAAAACCATTATCGCTCATCCTATCACTAACATTTACAACTAATTTTTCCTAAAGAAGGTTTCATTGGACGTACTCTTTCTGTTACCACGTAGTGCAACCCTGAGATATCAGTAACAAAACACACTTTTCTAAACTATCTTTCATCTTTTCTACAAAAAAGATTTACTAATGTCAACATAAAGGTTTCTGAAAAGAATTTTCTTATTGGAATGGAAAACACAAAAAGCCACAGTGAAAGTACAAATTAAAAGCATCTACACCCTCAGCCCTTAGCTGAGGATGTCATTGTGACAGCTGTTCTTCACGACTCCACCTTAAGGTATCATTCTTTGTCCATTCCATACCGTTCAGTATGATGCTGTCACTCGAATGAGAACTATCATCACAACAGCCACAGTTAAGTAGCAGACAGCTTAGTTCAGACCTACGTGAAATGTATACAACATGGCAGAGACCAGCTTGGTTCTTTCCCTCCTTCCTCCACTGACTGTCATATTTACCGTCATCCACTACTGACCAAGGTGCAGACCCATCTCTTCTCCTCTTGGGCAGCAGCCTGTCTCTGCTCTCCATCCAAAGGTAAAGCTAGAGGTTCTGAGTGCTGGGCTGAGATTAGGTGATCAGCTTTGGGGGCAGCGTTTGCTCCTCAAGCTGTCATTTGCCTTACCTTCAAGGAAAACCTGACTGATGTCCTATGTGATAGCATACTGGTCACGTTCTGCTACCACAATATTAATAGTGCAGGCTAGTGGAAATTTCCCAACACCTATTTCTGTGAATGCTAAAGGAGCTGAAAACGAGTCGCACAGGAAGAAGTGGGAAACAAGAGTAACATCACTGAGGAACTGGAAGGAAAGTACCCTGGGAAATAGCTCTTAGTGGCAAGGGGGTCCAGGAAGCTTGGATATACTTCAAGAATGAAGTTTTGCAGGCGCAGGAGCGGGCTGTCCCTGTGTGTTGTAAGAAGAGTCGTAGGGGCAGACGGCCGGCCTGGATGAGTAGGGAACTTCTGAAGGAACTAAGTAAGAAAAAGAGGATGTATCATCGTTGGAAGGAAGGGGATGTAAGTCAGGTCATGTTAAAGGATGTTGTTAAGTCGTGTAGGAGGAAAATCAGGGAAGCAAAAGCCTAGCTTTTCAAATTGGCCACTTCTGTTAAGGACAATAAGAAGAGTTTTTATAAATACATCAATGGCAGAAAGAAGGGCGGCAGCGACCTCCACTCCTTGTTGGATGTGGAGGGAAATATAGTAACCAGAGATGCAGAGAAGGCTGAGGTACTTAATGCCTTCTTTGCCTCAGTTTTTAACAACAAGGATGTCAGCTCGCTTGACAGTTGGCCTCTGAAGTGGTTGATGGGGGCAGAGTGAAATATGGCCCTCCTGCAATCCATGAGGAGGAGGTTAGAGACCTGCTGAGCCGCTTGGACCCTCATAAGTCTATGGGGCCGGATGGGATCCATCCTAGGGTGCTGAGAGAGCTGGCGGATGAGCTTGCTAAGCCGCTCTCCATCATCTTTCAGCAGTCCTGGCTCACTGGAGAGGTCCCGGAAGACTGGAAGTTGGCCAAAGTGACGCCCATCCATAAGAAGGGCCGTAAGGATGATCCAGGTAATTACAGACCTGTCAGCCTGACCTCGGTCCCAGGTAAAATCATGGAGCAGATAATCCTGGGTGAAATCATGCGCCACCTGCAGAATGGTCAAGAAATCAGGCCCAGCCAGCATGGATTTAGGAGGGGTAGGTCCTGCCTGACCAACCTGATCTCCTTTTACGACCATGTGACTCGCCTGGTGGATGAGAGGAAAGCTGTAGATGTGGTATACCTGGACTTCAGTAAGGCCTTTGACACGGTCCCCCACAGTAGACTCCTAGGGAAGCTGGCAGCCCGTGGCCTAGATGGGAACACTTTGTGCTGGGTTAGGAATTGGCTGGATGGCCGAGCCCAGAGAGTGATGGTAAATGGTGTTTCATCCAGTTGGCGGCCGGTCACCAGTGGTGTCCCCCAGGGATCGGTGTTGGGTCCCGTCCTGTTTAATATCTTTATTGACGGTTTGGATGAGGGGATTGAGTCCATCATCAGCAAATTTGCAGATGATACCAAGCTGGGAGGAAGGGTTGATCTGTTAGAGGGTAGGATGGCCCTACAGAGGGACCTGGACAGATTGGAGAGCTGGGCCGATTCTAATGGGATGATGTTTAATAAGTCCAAATGTCGGGTACTTCATTTTGGACACAACAATCCCATGCAGAGCTACAGACTGGGGACAGAGTGGCTAGAGAGTAGTCAGGCAGAAAAGGACCTGGGAGTGCTGGTGGACAGGAAGCTCAACATGAGCCAGCAGTGTGCCCAGGTGGCCAAGAAGGCCAATGGAATCCTGGCCTGCATCAGGAATAGTGTAGTAAGCAGGACCAGAGAAGTTATCGTCCCCCTGTACTCGGCACTGGTCAGGCCTCACCTTGAATATTGTGTCCAGTTCTGGGCCCTCCAGTTTGGGAAAGATGTTAGGATACTGGAATGTGTTCAGAGGAGGGCAACGAAGATGGTGAGGGGGCTGGAGCACAAGCCCTATGAGGAGCGACTGAGGGAATTTGGGCTGTTTAGCCTGGAGAAGAGGAGGCTCAGGGGAGATCTCATTGCTCTCTACAACTACCTAAAAGGAGGTTGTAGTCAGGCAGGGGTTGGTCTCTTCTCTCAGGTGACCAGTGGCAGAACCAGAGGGCATGGACTTAAGCTTCGTCAGGGCAAGTTTAGACTTGATATGAGGAAAAAATTCTTCACTGAAAGGGTGATTGGCCATTGGAATGGGCTGCCCAGGGAGGTGGTGGAGTCACCGACCCTGGAGGTGTTTAAAGGGAGACTGGATGAGGCACTGAGTGCCATGGTTTAGATGATTGTTGGTGTTGGTGTTGGTGTTAGTGTTAGGTTATAGGTTGGACTTGATGATCTCAGAGGTCCTTTCCAACCTTGTGATACTGTGATACTGTGATACTGTGAGGAAAAAAACAGCATTTCAAAGAGATCCGTGTATTTCAACCCTCAAAGAAAAGATCACCAAATCTGGCATATAGTTTCACAAAACCAAGAAATGCACTGAGAGGTTGGTAGGATGTGTGCAGAGCCATACATATACACTAAATCTTATCCATTCACTGTAAAAGCAAAACCTATGTACATTTAGGTAAGGATTTTAGTTCCATCTAAACATTCTTTAAACTGTGCAGCCTCTTCAAGATTTGCATAGTGATCTTAGCATAAACTATCAATAGAACTATACTCTTTCAAGTCAAAATTACCTATGTTTTATTTTGATACACATCATATATAAAATACATAAACTGTTATTTTCTTGATTTTTAAAACTTTTAAGACACTGACCTCCACAGGTGCATTATAGGGCAAGCAGAAGTAGAATGAGCCATCCAGGCTTGTTTCTATACAACATTCCTAAATGTGCGAGCTTTCTCTTGCCTGATCTTCTAATCAAAATTGTCACAAACATGTCAATTCATATTAATTCATGTCAATTTGCCATCCTTTACTGGATGCAAAGTGAACGATAATAACAGAGGATGAGGATACGGCTGAGGTACTTAATGCCTTCTTTGTCTCAGTATCTAATAGGAAGATCAGTTGTTCTCCGGGTATCCAGCCCTCTGAGCCAGAAGACAGGAACAGGGAGCAGAACAAAGCTCCCATGATCCAAGATGAAATGATTAGAAACCTGCTCTGCCAATTAAACATTCAAAGTCTATGCGGCCGGATGGGATCCACCCAAGTATATTGAGAGAGCTAGCGGATGTGCTCACCAAACCCCTTTCCATCATCTACCGGCAGTCCTGGCTGACTGGGGAAGTTCCATTTGACTGGAGGCTGGCAAATGTTACACCTATTTACAAGAAGGGTCAGAGGGAAGATCTAGGGAACTACAGGCCTGTCAGTCTGACCTCAGTGCCAGGGAAGGACATGGAGCAGCAGTGTGCCCAGGTGGCCAAGAAGACCAATGGCATCTTGGCTTGTATCAGAAACAGTGTGGCCAGAAGGAGCAGGGAAGTGGTTGTGCCCCTGTACTGAGCACTGGTGAGGCCACACCTTGAGTACAGTGTTCAGTTTTGGGACCCTCACTACACAGACGTTGAGGTGCTGGAGTGGGTCCAGAGAAAGGCAATGAGGCTGATGAAGGGCTGGAGAATAAGTCTTATGAGAGGTGGCTGAAGGAACTGGGATTGTTCAGCCTAGAGAAAAGGAGGCTGAGGGGAGACCTCATCACTATCTACAACTGCCTGAAAGGAGGCTGTAGTGAGGTGAATGTTGCTCTGTTTTCCCAAGTAAGAAGTGATACGACAAGACGTAACGGTCTCAAGTTGCACCAGGAAAGGTTCAGATTAGATATCAGGAAAAAATTCTTCAATGAAAGGGTTGTCATGCACTGTCAGAGCTGCCCACGGATGTAGTTGAATCACCATCCCTGAAGGCATTTAAGAGATGGGTAAATGAGGTGCTCAGGGATAGGGTTTAATAGTGGACAGGTATGTTTGAACTTGATGATCTCAAAGGTCTTTTCCAAGCAAACTATTCTATGATTCTATTACACTGCATCAGTATACCATGACAGAACTCTGAAGACTATAGTCACAGAAGGAGGAGGTGATAGGAAAGTAATTTCAGATCACAATAGCACTTTTCAACTGTAGTGCTGGCCAGTTATGGGAAAAAGATGAGACAGTGCACTTGATTCACACTCCAAGCCATACTGTATGTTCCTGCTCATTTTATTTTTTAATATAGAAACAATGGAAGAATGTAAAATTTGTTAGATCATCTTCATTGCCCACACTTATTCCCAAGAAAACATCAATAACACAAAATGTGAGACTTGAACGAACTGAATTTTACTTTGTTCTGTTCCAGTACAATAAAATATTATTTACATGATTGTCCAGGATTTTTAAGTGTGCTGTTAACTTTTTAAAGGACATTTGTATGTTAATTTTTTTAAAAAAAAGTGGAATTAAAAATAACCATCAATAGTAATGAGTATCAGAAAAGATTTTTACCATGCAATCAAATAATCTATTTTTGTGAAATCTTATCCTCAGCTCATTATAACTTTCCTCAGAATAACTCCAATTATTTCAAGAGTGTTTTGTAATTAAAAGGTAAAGGCTGCTAGAGCTATAAAAATACAGTTCTATCTTCTTTTCAGATATTTGTTTGGCCTTCAAAATTTTAGGAACGTGATGAAACTTTACTATTCTGCTAGAGAATGGGGCACACTGCTATCCTACTCTTCCTTAGTTACTGACTTTGCAAATTTCTTAGTACTGAGTGACTTCTATGGGAAGTGTTAATGGGAACAAAGATGAGCACTTGCAAGTATCAGGAGCTGAGGAGGAGCTTTGGAAGAGTAACGCTATGTCTGATTATTGTAAGGGCAATATACATGGAACATAAACAGTCAAACAGCAGCTTCTTCTACACAGCTGAAACATGTTAGAAAAGAAGTTACAGAAAGCGAAGGTAGTAGGAGCAGCGCATGGGCTGACGCCTATTCGGTGCCGGGGGGAAAACTCCAGCAGTCAAATCCTAAACTGTATACCACAATATCCGTAAAATCCCAGAAACATGCCTGTCCCGTGCCACGTGATGCATCTTCCTTTTATAAACAATAAACAAAATCAGCTCTAAATTGGCTGGAATTGTAAATTCTCTAATTAAGGGGTGTCTCTGGTCAAGTCCAGGCAGCTGACCCACCCAGAGCTGCGAACAGATGGCTAATAACAGCCTAGGACATCCAACCAGTTCTGACAATTTGTCACATTTCCAAGCTGTGGTGACAAGTGGCCCCCTGACACCTGCTGCGGCTCCAACTTCAATTCTTGAATGTTATTGACAACCACAACCAAGGAATTTTTTTTCCCCATAGAGATATAGCAAAGGGCTTTTCAAGTGGCCATTTAAAGCAATTTTTTTGTCTAAATTAAGCATATGTATGTGTGTGCTGGATGAGGAAGGGGAAAAAATCCCACTGTGAATTATGAAGTTATATAACAATTTGGAAAATACTTTGTATTCCAGATACTTTACCATGGTTCCAAGAGAGACATGTTGAAGTTACAAATTAAATAGCTTTGGCATTTTTCCAGGCAATAATTTATCTTCCCTGGGTGAATCATTATATTTGCTTGGCTTAGATTACAGTGGAGGGTCATTAAAAAAACATTCTGGTTCCTCCACCAGATTGCAATAGCTTGCATTTATCACAGCTGGAACCACACACCACATTTTAAAAAGTCAGTTCAATATTAGCTAAAAATTGATGATGAAGGACATTCTTAGGATCAGTTCTTTGTGACTGTATTAGAAAAAAAGAAGTGTAGGCAACTTTTATGTTTGTTCAAACTTTATTAAAACAACAGCTTTATCTTCCTAAACCGTAAATGAAGCATTTGCAGCATCAGGGCTGACCCTGATCTTCTGTATATTCTCTGCTTAAAGGACATGAGCAGGAAATGGTCAGCTTAAGGACACAATGAAAGGAAACACAGCAGCAAAGGTTTCACTGATAACGTGATTTGAAGTCAGTGAGCAGATTCAGTCAGTCATCCAGCTGCTCGGGCCAAAGTCTATACAGCACTCTGCTGACTCCTACAAGACTGTGTCACGAAAACATGTGGAACACTGACGCTTGACATGGGCAAAGTAGGGAAAGCAGAGTGCTTTCACAGCATCAGATGCTGTGGCTTGATTATTTCATGCCAGAATAAAGGAAAATTAATCTGGTTTAGAAATATTGTTTTTCTAAGAGTTGACTAGGCCAAATAGAAATAGGATGCTGATGTGAGTGTGTATTCATATGTCAGTGTTTGAATATCA
Source organism: Tapera naevia (assembly GCA_033556795.1). Classification (NCBI taxonomy): domain Eukaryota; kingdom Metazoa; phylum Chordata; class Aves; order Cuculiformes; family Neomorphidae; genus Tapera; species Tapera naevia. The sequence continues at coordinate 4,141,999 of JAUMJJ010000172.1, read as the reverse complement.
CTAGGTGTAATGGAGTTCCTGTCAGACCCAGAACTGCAAAACATTCCACACCCACAATTAAGGACCGATATTTAATTTTTTTTAGGAGACAATTTTTCAGAAGACATCAGCACTTTAGATACTGAATGCTTATACTGTGTTTAAAAGGATTTATAAACTATTAGATAGAGCTAATGCAGTTTATAATTTGCAAGTAGTTCTTTTCTTTCCTCACACTCTCAGCAATAAACTTACACCAGCCAACAATTGGAAAGAAATCTTTCTTGAGTGTAACAAGGAAGGTAAAGATATTGTGTCTTGGATGATGTACTTTCACACTGACTTTATAAGCATTGTTTAATCAATTCCTGGTCTTGAATTGAAGTAATTACAAGTCTTGTTACTGGACAAGAACTATATCCCCAATTATTTCAAGGCATGCTAAACTGGAAGGAAAATGACTGCCTTTTTAAAAAAAAAAACTTAAAAACCTAACAATTTCTTAAATCTAGCTTAACTATAATTTCAGAAGACAATCACTGCCAGGTTGACCAAGAGCTTTAAAAATTCTGTATGTGTTGACAATTTATCAAATCAAAATGCAAGTTTCAATATTTGCAGTATTGACTAGATTTTTTCAGTCCAGAATGGACTTGCTAGTGCAAGTCAGAGAGCTGCATCCAAAAATAGTTAAATACCCTGACTGCTTGAAGGGATGAATCAGGCTTCCGACTCCATCTACTGCCTGGCTCAAATTTTTATATTCTGTAAGAGTTGTACATTTTTTTTTTCATATTATCTGTATATAAAGTATCAATATTAAGAAAGATAGAACAGAAAAACATCATACACTAGCGGAAAGAGACTTTGAGTATGGAATCCCTCATACCCCAAGAAAAGTTTTCTACCCAACAAGTAGTCAGTCATTCCAGAATGGATCAACACTTATAAGAAATTCTGAAAGGTCATGTGAATGTTCCGTTGCAAAGATTTATATTTTTGCAAAGAATTCTAATTTTCTGATGAACTCTCCTTTCAAAACAAGCAGATTTGTAAAAAGAAGAGAAAACATGTCAAGTTTTACTTTCTGCTGGTCATTTAAAGCTTCTGGCATGAGTATTCAGTGCTGCCATAGCCTTTACAGACCCTGGGGTCTCCATGAAAAATGCTACTAATGCTATACATGTTGTGTGGGCTTTTCCAAGCACCAAAGATGGTAAGTGAATTTACCATATACTCACACAAATTTGCTACCTACCTATCCAGGCAAGAGGCTTTAATATGCTGGCTACACAGAGATAACCACCTGTGAAAAAAGACATTTTTATTTTTGTGTCCTCAATATATCTAGGTTGTTTGTGTGCATGGTCAAGAGAGCGGAAACTGGTCACCAATAAATTAGATGCATAAAATTAAAATCTATATTAATATTATATGTTATGTCATCACTAAATTAAAAAAAAACAAAACACCAAAGCCCCAAACTGATAAACTCAAGCCCACTCAAGAGTTTTTTCTATTGTATTTAAAGTTTTTGAAATGAAAGGGATAAGTTTTCAAAGCTCATGAAGAAGGAGTTGTTGCAGGCAACTGTATTTGCATTTGACATCATGTCCCCTCTGACCGAGATTTTAGACAGAAGCCAGACTAGTACATACTAACAAGAAAACACCTGGTGTATTTCTTTTGTACGATTTAAGACAGTCCTTTATCTCTGATTAATGATACTAGTTACCAGAATACAATACATATTATTGTAAATGTTCTGTCTTGACAATGACAGGGATACCCAGAGCTATGAGCGTATAAGATAGTGGGCCCAATATTGTGAAGAGAACCTTCAGCTCCATGAAAACCCTGATCTTGAATTACACCCCTTTAATCATCGTATCAAAAAGATGTGATGAACCTTATATCTGGCCCAACTGTTTTACTGTTAGTGCTTTATCAGAAGTTCAATTTTAGCTGATATCGATATTGCAGAAAAAGAAAGTCTTGAAGCAACTAGGAAGAACAGAATATGAATTATCAGTGGTTTGATTTTTTTTTTTAATTACAATGTAAGAACAATAAGGGACACTGGTGAACGTAACCTAAGTGAAGATGAAGTTGTTGAATGGACAGCTTCCCCTCAGAGGAAGACCACAGGAAGCCTGAGGAAGACTGAGCTATGATATTTAGAACAAGAAACGCTGGACAGATTCCATTTTATGAGTGCTGTTCAACACATGTAAGACAAGGAGAACAAGTTTGGCACCATGCTTTTGCTCCTGAAGATGGAAGATTAGGTGGATAAGATGAGACAGCTGCATCCTTTATTATAGGAGATTTTCACAATTCATTTAGGCTTTGCCTCAAGTGTCAGATTCTCAACTCTGCTCTTGAATCCATCTGTCATCATTTCCTCCCATGAGCTTTCTATTACTTTCACTTTGTATCATGGGCCAATATGCATCGTCATTTCTCGTAGTACAATTTTACAGTTCACCAAGCTCCCTGTTATCAGGGGACTTAGAGCTGAAAACTTATACAAAACAGTGAAGTTCAAGTGAAGTAAAGACTGCCATTCGCAGCTTTTGGTTTTTGTTTTTCCCTTTAGACTGCAAATGCTTTGAGGAACTTCTTATTTGCTAGACACAGCTTTCAAGGAAACAGGGCTTTGAAGGCCATGTTGTAACTATCACACAACATGAGCAAGGGTCTTTACCTCATGACAGTATTATTATGGAGGTTTTGATTGTTGCTTTTGTGAATGAAAACATGAGTAAGACATTCATACCTAGATCTGGGCAGGTAACCTTGTCAAATGTTTCATTTACCAAGAATATATAGTTTTGTTCATCCCCAAAGGCTAATCATTTGAATTTAATCCGCTGAATATTTTCATCTAGGAAAGCTTTGTTTTTATAGAACTAAATTTCTGGAAGCAAAAGGAAAGAGGCTAACCCTCAAGCTATTGGATAGGAGAAGCTAAAGTAAATGCTCTGAAGGCGGGTGAATATCAGGATTCAGTGTTCCGCTCTGGGCAGTGGGGAATGTTGCTTTGATCTGTGCTGGTGACTGCAGTTCTCATTTTCTACAGAAAATATCACTCTTGTTTGTTCAAGTGTCCAGCCATCTAGTGAAACACTTAAACAGGTGCCCTACCCACCATGGACACGTGTATATCCAAATATTTATAGATAATAGGGGTGTTACTGTAATTTTAAAGAACATTTAGTCACTTGACTGGTGTAAATGGCCCCACAGAGGAGCAAGAACAGCACTTTGGTTCCCAGTCAATGACATCAGCTTCCTCACCTTACATTTCATGCTAATAATGTAGTATTCATATATAAGCTATATAGCTCTGTAAACACAGGAAACAACAGTTCCTTGACTTTTCTAACTAGCAACCTGTCTTTATCTCAGCAGTTTACTTCTCTTGGGCTTTCCCTTAGTACTGCAACACTAGGAACAACTGTGCCCCGCCAAATGCTGAAGTCACAGAAGCAGGTCTTTCAGGTAGGGTGTGCCTTTCTAGCAAGGAGTCCTTTTCCCCAGAGGACAGTTTCTGCATGGATCAAGGTTACAAATCTGGCCCTGATGCTTCTAGATCCATGCAAGAGAATTCTGCATATTTATGCTACATTACCAGAAAAGTGGAGAAAAAAGTACACCTCCATTGTAACTTGGTAAAATACTGTATAGAAAAGCAAAATAATTGTCTCACTGTTCCAAAGTTTTGATCTTCACCCCCAGCCCCTATCCACTCCAGCTATGCTCTGCCTCCTAAAAAGCAGCTCAAGACCCCCAAGACAAGCCTTTGAGATAGATTTTAACAAGAGTGCAATTCACATAAATATGCTTTTCTTCACAGGCAAGCCCACAGCTACAATAGACTATCCTGACACTTGTATACAAACTCCCGGACCTAGTGATTCAGGCAAGCAGTACTTTGAGACAAGCCTCTTGTTTCCTAAAGCTGTCCAGTGCCTCTCACTTTAAGCCTTCTTCCTGACTTAGCTGCCAGCACAACTGTAATACGGTACGGTTAATTATGCCATGTTCCACATCCTTCCTGGCTTCAGCTTAATTAACTCTCCTTTCTCAAACTCTTCAATAAGAATTGTTTCTCATGTACTCTGGATATCTATTCCAAATATTACACTCAGGTTGCTCTTTTGAGCAAGTATAGTAAGCACTGTTGTTTTAGGTTTTATTTTGCATAGTCTACCACTTTTAGATAGCCACAGAATCCATGCCTGTTGCCAGCTTTAACTATACAAATTACATTTTTAATTTTTCTTATAGGTGCAACCTGGATTTTTTACTGTTTATGTGGCTGCTCAATCTCTTTCCAAAATAGTCCTTCTTTATACCCCTTCACTTACCCTTCTTGTCTCTGAGAAATTAGTTTCCCAGTACTTTGAATTATTTTTCCTGTGAAACCCATTGGAATAGTTTTTTGCTCAATGGACAAGTTGGGAAAATAAAGATTTAAGAAGGAATGCATGGAAAAGCATCATAACTGTGATTATTTATCAAGTGTACGGACATATGTGACATTTGTCTTATCCTGAATTCCCTTCCTTCTCTTGTACATAAATGATTCTTTTCTTCACAGAAGGGTTTCTTTTTTTTTTATTAATGTTTTGGTAATTATTTTTTTCCCCAGTAACTTAATGCGTAGGAAGTTTGAACTTTTCTGTTCTGTTCTTAATGAATACTCTCTTCCCAAGAAGACACTATCAAAGGTTTTTCACATGCTGCATTTGCCTAACACTCTGATGCATATATTCCTTCTGGGAGATCAAAGGCTTTATGGACTTCTAACCCAGCCCTGGATATTCTTTTCCTTAACACCTCTATATGTGTCTTCTGAGTAGTAAGTGGTTCGCATGCTCTTCTAGAGGGAGTTTTCCTCCTTGTGTCATGAATTTTAATTTACCTGTGTCTTTTTTAGGTTTTCCCAGCATTTCATTGTCATGTTAAATGCTCTATTTTAAAGGAAAGGCTATCTTACATACTTTTGGTTGGTAAAAACTCGTCTTTCACTGAAACTGCACCTACTTGCAGCTGCAGATTTCATCTAAGTTAGTAATAGTATTTTCATTTTTATTTGTGATTAATATTATCCAGTTTACAAAACGCATTGCATGCATTTTTTTTTCTAGATGCCTGATTTGCATAAATTACTTTGGTTGCCGTGCTGAACACAGACTAGTCGCATATGGTCAGCTTACTTTGCTTGCTCTAACTCTCTCCGCATTTACACCTTGCTTCCTTATTCAGATGCAGAGTACTGTATCTTCACAGTTCATTTTATCTGCCTGAGTTAACAGAAAAGTATTAATCAACTAAAACTGTAGAAAATAATATTGCCCTAAATATCTTCCTCCAGAGCAGCATTCATTTCTTGAGCATATGGACTCAAACGTACTTTGAACTTGCATCACTTGTCTTATACTTTGCCAAAGTGTTTCAGCTACAATGAGACCTTTGATTTCTCCATTCTCTATTTTCTTAATTTATATGCTATAGGCAACATCTGGTTTTCTGTGACCAGCTCCTCAGAACTTAAAGCCCTTGCAAGAGAGGCTTCTCCATACCTTGCAATTTGACCAGAATTGTGATGTTTTGTTGAAGTCCATGCAATAGGTTTCAGAGATGATACAAATACTTTCCCCATCATTGAAGAAACCTTTAGTTCTTTTGTTTTTTGAAGAAATAATTAAAAACATGAACATTCCTCACACAAGACATAAAGACAAATTCAGAAAACTGAAACTGTAGTATCTATTTAAAATCTCATTTTTTTAACCAGTGTTGTGATTTCTCAGTGCTTAGAATAAGCACGTTGCATCTCATTGGCTTTCCATCAATCTCAGCACTTCAAGTTATACAGTTGCTTTTGGCTTTACGAAGAGGCTGAATTCTACCTTCTAACTGAGTAGAGTATCACACAGAGAGACAATTAAACTGATACTGCAGAAAACTGTAGCGACTGCTGGCAAGTCTATGGGCAGGATTTAAATTGTTGGTTTTAATATATAGTGAGCCTCAAAGGTTCCAAATGTGATTACATGAGAGACCACCTACCTCGACAGTTGATTCTGTTGTATTAGTGGTCAGCAGAGGAATTCAAGTTAATAGTCTAGTCATATAGGCAGGACAGTCTTGGCCGAAGTAGATCAGGTGGACAGCCTTGAACTCTGGAACTTATTCTTCAATTGTAAAATGGGGATAATAATGCTTGCTTACTTCCCAGTAGGGTACTTAGGCTAAATTCACTATTAGACAATTCAATAATGCTTCTGTTTATGTTTCCAAGGCAATGAATAGAGATGGGCTGGAAATCCCTTAACAATAAAACTTATAGAGCTTAAAGGGCAAGGGGAGTTAAGGGGTCACATACTTGTGGCAGGAACTGTAGTTATTGTAAAATCTGGTAGATAATTCTCAGCCCAATCAGTTCTCCTCAACACAGTGACAATGTTTCTCTGGTGCAGGCTCAGACACCTATGAAGACTGCCCAGAGATATATCATCTGGGCTTGTAGAGTACTGATCACAATGTTAATATTGAGGAAAAAAAACCCACTTTATAAGCAGTGTGGTACAGGCAAAACCAGGCCATAATCATCAACTTCATCCTTGCAGCCAAGAGCACGTTAGCAGGCCAGGACTGCATACGAGTCCAGAATGGTAGCAATGGGATTCCTTGCAAATCTCATCAGTCATTAGAAGAGAGCACTCACAAATGGATTTCAAAGTTAAAGAAGGAGCTCAATAAAAGTCCTCCTCTGACAATACTTTGCATGGGAGCCACAACCTTCACTGCCTAACAAGATTACCAGAAACCTTTACTGTACCTGTACAAGGTCAGCTGTAGGTCAAGCTGCACATAAGGCTTCATGCAGCTTGGAAGACTCTAGTAAGGAATTTTTCTCTTCTCCTGCTACCCATGAACATAACATCCAAATATTGAGTTTATGCTTCCTCACATTGAAGTGTTAATCGAGTTCTCTTGTGTAAATGTATAGCAAAGTGCCCGTGAAATGATGGCAGACTTGTGGAATCAGCCTCAGTGAAGGGCTGAATCCATCTTGGCTGTCTGCCTTAAAGTCCTGCTGTTCGAACAAGCAGAGAAAGAGGAAGGAGTAAACACTGTACGATACAAAGTGTACTCAGCCTCCCGCTAGCACAAAACCTTTTGGTCTGTATTGCTGTATTTGTTTAATATATATTTCATTCCTTCAGTTTCATCAGCTGCTCAAAAACCTGCTAAGAACAGCAGCTACAATATGCTGTGTTCTGATATGCATGCCTCTGAGATTTAGGTGGCATTTCTTCTGGGTAATGTTCCAAGTTAGCTGAACAGTTCAGAGATTGAAGACAAAATAAAAAACCTTTCCACATTTGAATGTCAGCAGAAAGATACAGTAAGCAGTGGTCATTATATCTTCTTTTTGTGTGTATGTGAACCTGACTGACCAGAAAAAAAGCTACTGGTTTTAGTCATACCTGGTATATACACCAGTGCCTATAGCATGTTTGTCCATTGTATCCAGTATATTCAGAACACAGAAGAGGTTAATGAGGTAGAGAAACAGTGTATCTTGCAATGAAAACCATGTTATCAAAACTGTTAAATGAGCCCCCTGGCACTAGGTGGGCCATGGCCTCCCTTAGTAGCATGTAATGCATTTTGCACACCATGTCAGGAAATCCCATTTCCTCATTTCAGAGGACTGAAGCACAGGTTGCCAGCATACTCGTTTCTACTAAAGGTCCTCATTTTTTTTCAAGAAAGAAAGGGTTATCTAATGGGCTACCTGAAAAGATCTTGAACTAGGACTGGCATCATCACTTATGCCCACAGTTTTTTACAATAAAACCCATCACTGTTGGGTTTAAACAACGGCAATTCTTTTCAATTCAGTTGTTAGAGGTGTTGTGAGTAGGACTAAATAGTTATTGTTCATGTTTATGTGTAGACTATGTGTGGTCCCTAGGTTTCTGGCAAGCTGTCAGTGTAGCCATCTGTTTTAAGAAGTTTATGGATCTCTCTGGAAACAGACAGCCTGAAGCTAAAATATACTAGAGGAACATTTTTTCTTTGAACCACCTGTTGCAGGCGAAGAACAGTCAGATTTCAATGGGACATAGGCTTTAAGCTCCATATAGGCCCAAAGTCACCGCCTTTAAATATGTAAACTGAACTTAAATTCATTTCACTTACATTTTCTTACAACTCACCTTCTATAACTTGCTTATAAACTTATTATGTATATATGCAAATGCACACATATGCAAACATAGATGTAACTACAGAGAGGAACTGTAGGAAGGCCTGAAGTCCCAAACCAGGTCACTTTAAGATTGTGTGATTTTATACAAATTTTCAGTTCAAAAAGCTTTTATGTTAAAAAACTCCAAACACCTTAAGTATATAAACAAGCAAGTCTGGATGAAGAAAGAAGGTATCCAATATGAAATTCTGATAGCAGATGTGCCGTATACAGGCTACCAATAAAAACAGATGTCATTCTTACGAGGCATGGAAGATGGTAAAGCAAATTAAACCACCACCAAGAATTTGAAGATAAATTAAAGAAATCTGATTTTTAAAGTATTTTTTTTTTTTTTGCAATTTCCACTTGGGCTTTCTCTGCTAATCCTGTTCTAATAGCATGCTTCACTTCAAATGTCTCCCTGACTTCAACATAGTTAACTCAATTTTAAAGTGACTGTGTACCATATCCATTGGAATTCTGTTAGATATTTCCATTAACATGTGAGTTGAAACATACTACCTTAGAAATATAAATATCCAACACTGATAGACTGGGTCCTGGCATCCTGTAAATACTGGCCAAGGCATAGTTAGATCTAAATTTTGTAGATTCAGGGGACATTTTGACAAATACAGCTGAAATTGTTAGGGGCTGTCCGTTGCTTTCCAAAATGTTTTTTGGGATGGGTTTGCCATTGCTCTTAAGACATTAGCTGCCCTTAACATGGTTTGAATGTCAAGTAGGTGCTGTCAGGATGGAAGTAGGTGTGCTTGAGATCTCTAAAGAGAAAGGGAAACCCCACCTAATTTGTTATTGTTTGATCGTATTGCCAAAGTCTAAAACATAAGCAGTGCAGTGATGGTGTTCCTAAATCTGTCGACATGGAAGTAATTTCATGGAAGTTTGTTTTAAAGGAAAGTATTACTGACAGTGACTGAGGATTGGAGATGGCCTCATGCAAGACTAGACAGCACAAATGACAGTTTCATTCACTAAGGTGTTAAAACCGAGAACTGCAAGTATAAGGGGTTATACAAACCTGCCTCATTTTAATTAGATGTTTTTTTCAATATAATCAGGCTATAGGCATGTGCTATCATAGTTATCTTATTGTCTACAATGTTCATGTCTTTTCTCCGAATGTCTTTTGGACTGCACTTTGCACTCAGAAGTCCTGTTCAGAATACACTTTCTAATTGATACTTTTTCACTTCTACACAAAGTAGAGAGGTAAAATACCCCTCCAGTGGATTTTGGTGGCCTGAGTATGAATCTGCTGTGAAATATCAAGCAGTAGAACGGAATAGAGGAAGCCACATTTCATCCTTACTCATGAAGTGCTGTTAAACAAAGGATTGCAGTTTGTAGTCCTTGACAAGACCTGCAAGTATTGTGCATTAGTACCTTCAGAAGAGAAAAACTGAAACACCACAAAGAGCATAAAACATTAAAAGGAAAGTACATCATCAGCACATACCAGAGCAACGCCGTGATGGGCACACATAGACCAACAACAGTTCTCAAGATTAAGGCATTTCAAAAGCAACTGTGCAAAGCTGCAGAGAGCCTGCAATACCCCATCACAAAGAGAGGAACCCACAGTCTGTAACCCATGGTGCTCATATCTGTGCAGGTACCTCTCTCCAGCAGCATCCTGAGAGTGTCCACTTTAATTAAGATCATGTGTATAGGCACTTTTTTCTTAATATCATAAAATCAACTCATATTTCTCACTGCATTACAGAGCAATTTGCAGTGTCTCAAGGGAGAAAACATGGACGACCCCTCTTTTGATTTAAGTTATAGTTGTCTGAAGCAGTTAATGTTGCAATATTTTACTTTGGCCATTAGCTAGAGGATGGAGGAAGGGCTCTGTTCTGCCTCTCTGTCTCTGAGATCTGCAGTTCACTTGTTGTAGGTCTGTTTCAAATCCAATTGGAATCAGTAGAAGACTTTCTAGTGGTTTGGGTTTGTTTTTTTCTAGATCAAGTCCTATATGGATTTGGGCTTTTGCCATAGTAGAGAACTAGGATTCAAACTCCTTTTTCATGCCCTTTAGCAAAATCTTTCCTTAAATCTTGTACATGTTATTTTCTAAACCCATAAGGTAGAGGGGAAATGCTCAGTTTCATTGTGCAGATTTACAGATGGAGATTACCAAGTATGAATAGTCCCATATAATTATTTTCTTATGGAATTCATATTCAACAACCTCTGAAGACGTAGTAAACAAGCCTCTGCCACAGAAATTTTCATTTGATTTATTTTCCGATATGATCTGCTCTCCTACCTAGTTTGAGTTTCAGAAGTATCAAATCCCTGGCATAATGACAGTAATCAGACGTGCTGGCACAATAAAGTTATGAGCTGTCAACAGTAAGTCAGGCTGGGTGGCAATACCAGATTGGTTAGAGCCAGATCTGTTATTGTTTTATTTTCAAAGTTGGATTTCAAATCATCATATCAGTAGTAAATCACTCTTAATTAGAGTTCTTCTTCTTTCTTGCTCATTGCCAACTCCATAGTTCTCCTGCAGGTCTCAAATATTGGAATCCTACAGTCCTGGAACTTGGGTCCCCTTTGCAATTGTAGACTTTGCAGGTCCTTGCTGCAGCCCTGTATAGGTGGTGTAGTAAAATAGTGGGCAGCAGCTATTCATAACATTGAGTGAAGCTCCTGCCAAATACCACTTCTGAATATACAGTCGGCTTGTTAGTGGGTGGAAAATTATATTTCTCCATGCTCTTGCTTGAAATATACATTTATTTGACATTACTCCACAGACTACTACTCAGTAAAATATATTATTCAAAAGCTTTGGGAAAGTCCTGTACAGTAATCAGAAAACCATCTGTTAAAATTGTTTTGCTAAAAAAGCAAAGCATTTCAAATCTTTTGCACTGCTGCCACTTTGAAACCCACATCTGGAGAAGAAAATTTTTTTTTGTGAGCAGATATTTTCTACTGAGTAACAATCTTTGAAATGGTAAGACCAAGAAATTCAAACTGTATCTCCTGCATCATTGAAAATCTGTGAATTTCTGGTGTGCTACTAACCCGTAACAGCTTACTAGATGTGGTTTTAAATGATGATCAAAAGGAGATTGAGAAATGGTTCAGAATTTCAGATTTCTTAGCTAAGCACACAAAACAGGGATTTTTTACAATCTTTTTATAAAAGATTAAGAAAGCACAAGGGCAACTGAGGAAATGGGCAGGCATCACTTGGAAAAGAAAAGATAATAAGTTGTTTACTGACAGATAGATAGTAGGCCAAGCAGACATATAAATTTTGGGTCCTCTGCTTATCTAAGTATTCCCAAATTAAAATTAATTAATTAGATACTGAATGCAGCATTTTTCTTTAGTTGTCCTTGTGATATCTTAACAGTCTGAAAAATCACATTTAATGCATTGGGAATATTCATGGGCTTTAATTCTTCTGCCATCACAGAGAGGTCATAACTTATTTTATAATTCATTTAAATGCTATACATGCCATTCAGACTATCAAGGTAATAGCATGGAATCTACACACTTTCTAATGAGAATAAATGCGTAAATAGGACTCAAAGGGTAAATACCCCAGTACAAAGAGTTTGACTGAACTGTAGCTAACACAGTTGTGGTCTTTAAAAAAAAAAAAAAGCTTGGAGTGCAACTATGAAACCATTGGTTCCCTTGTTGTATACATTTATGGCTACTCTATTTATGACAACTGTTTTGTGTTTTTGTCTTCTTTCTTTCCGCCACTGTACTATAATTCTCCAGGACTCTTTTGTGCAGCTGATTAGAGAAGGAACGAAACAGGAAGTGGTTTCACCATTCATGTTTGTAGAGCTTTTAATATTAGCACTGTTACAAGCAAGCCTTTCACAGTCTGTTGCTGTGTCTCCATATTTGTTGAAGCTGGCTAAACAAAGGTGAACAAGGAGTGGAATAGCTCCATCTCCAGTTACGAAATATGATTCCTCTTTTTGGTGGCTTGTATGTGACCAGCCAGATGAGCAGAAGAAATGCAACACTGCAGCTGAAAAACATTATTTCCAGCTCAGCCAAGAAGTGATATTTTTCTGAGCAGATGTGTAAACTTGCTAAAGCAAATGAAATCATAAACTTATTTTCCATATGTAAGTATTCTTCAAAGACCTGTGTTAGTCACTCCAGTTGTTTTATAGACATTACAAGTAATTGCTATGGCACAGGTCACAATGTATTTCTTGCTGTTGGTCAAACAGAAAATTATGAGGCTAAAAAACTGGGATGAGTGAATAGTGTATGTATTGTGTTACTGAAACACAGTGAGCCGAATTATACATTACATATAACTTATCATTGAGATTCAAGTGGAAACAAAAAATACTGTGATTTATTCCATCAACCAAGCATAATCTCAAGAGGAAGTATCTGGTCTACTAAGCCTCTTAGACAAATATATAATTCCTTTTCCTGTAGTAAATCACCTTTGCTTCAAAAAGCAGGGAAAGAGACTGGCAACAATGGGGGTCTTGGAATCATATAATCTTTTCTTGTAGACAATATAAGCTTGTAAACCAAAACAAAGGTCAAAATAACTTTATTATTTGTCATTAAGCCTACCCTAATTTATTTGCCAAAGTACATTTTTTGCAAGTTTTATAGAAACATAAATGTCACATACGCCAGGTTTTGTGGATCTTCTGTCACAGTGTTCAATTTTAGCCTTTTAAGCAGTGTCAAATCCTAGTGCTGCATGTGTAATGCTTACTGAAATGTGTTGGAAGAGGAGTTCACTTTTTGGCAGGCTTGCTGAAAGCATGGTTGTTTTGGTTTGCCTCATTGCTCAGATGAACAAGAGAGATGTGAATTGCAGTGAATTCAACAGTAAAACCTTGCATGGATGCTTTTAGAAATTATCAGTTACGGATATCAAGGGAAGCATTGGATTAATATTGTTAAAAGCAACACCACAAAAGTCGTCATGCAAAAAGACTGTGATGCAAACTCATAGAGCATCTACTACATAGTGTTACTATCCCTTATGCACATTTTCCAACATTAGTAAATTAAATTAAATAATATACTCCTTGCTGAAAAGGTGTTTTATTATTAGCTGAGAAAGTGAAGATGTACTGTTACCATGAGTGGGCTGATTTTCTTTATGCAAAGTGGTAGTTAGGGAATTCATATAGGTAATTACTGTGATGTCTTTGATGGGTTGTAAATTTATGTTCTTACTAAATTCTTCTTTGTTTATTTGCTCAAAACTCCAGAATTCTTACTGCATTGTAAGCAACTCCTTTTAGACCTGTTTTTTAACCTATCCACATACACGTATTTATAAATCTTTATTTTTTAAAAAAAAAGTTATTCAATTTTCACTTGGAAATCCAATTCTAATTGTATCCGATCATATTCAAGTGGAGTTCTTGTTCCCAAAAATAGTTTAAATTATATGTTCAGTGGTACTATTCTGGTGAAAATGGAATACATGCACAAGGCAAAGAAAACCCATTCCTACCAGCTATCTGGTAGGACATGGCAGAAGCAATAACCTTAAAGAAGACGGAAACTGAGAAACAAGACAAAGGAAACAGGTACTAGAATATTTCATCTAGTGAGTATATGACAAGTCCATCATAGATCATTATTTATAGGTCACTTTCCTGTCAGCTGTAGGATTTCTGGCTCTAATCATAAGAGTCAACACAGACTTCCGAATAAAAACTTCTAAAATGATAGCAATAATTCTGAGTTGGACAAAAGATTCATATGACCATGATTTGCTTCCTTTCTTACATGAAAAATGCCAAGATGTTTCCCTAATAATTTGTTGTCATTAATAGTGCTGGTTTCTTCTGTCACACACAAAGAGAAAAGACATTTCTTTAAAGAAGATTAAAGGAGTTATATTTTTAAATACATAATTTTGTTTAATGCCTTTTTTCTTGTCCATGCAAACTTGGAAGACTTGGAAGTTTTTGCTCTTCAGCACACACAGGTTTCATTTTCCTTTCTTCTAGCTTTATTTGGAATTAAAATGGTAAAAAAAAAAAAGCCTTTCTTTTGTTACTATTTTTGTTTGATATGAACACACTAAAAAAAAAATCAGACTGTCTTTGGGAGTATGTCCCAGACAAATTATCTCATAGTGTATTATTATCTCTAGTGTAAACTTACACAAAGAGGGCTGGGGGTGCAGGACAGGTTAGGAGAGCATTTTTGTTCCAGTGTTTTGTCTGAAAACAAAAAACATTCTAGGTCAGCCTGAAACAAACAAATAAACAAGTAAACTTTTTTTTTCCCCAGACAAGAAAAATAATGATGTAAGACCCTAAAGCAATCCAGAACTTTCCCACCACCCATACCAAAAGAGGCATTTAAAATTTATTTTTTAAAAGTAAAAGAACAAGAATTCTGAAGATGAAAACCAGATGCCCATAAACCAAATGAAGAGACTGGCCTACTGCCCCCTACTGTAAATGAAAGTGAAGTTCTGCCACTTTCACTGATCTGTTATATTACATTCTCATTTTCAGCTTCAGACAGTTTTTAAGTGTCCAATTTCCTGTTCACAGGCCATACTGCAGGCCTGCTGCAGATTACCTCTGAAATTTGCATTTTCCTACTATTATGTTCCTCACTGAGAAAAGTAAAAATACTTCTTTCCTGTCTCTAAGTTAGTTTGAGAAACCTTTCCTACCTCCAGAGAGTGGCCTAATCACCATAACACTAAGGGATAATAGATCTTCATTAGTACATATTTTTTTTATGTACACTCACATTGTAGTTGGACAGCAGAGAGAAAATATAAAGACAGAAAGCAGAAAAATGTTATTCAGTTCTGATGACTCAGAAAAACAAATGGGCCAGCAAACTTGTATTAGGATTTTTTCATTTAAAATAATCAATGAAGTAAGTTTTCTTTGTCCACTGGTTCCTTGTAGTCTGGCTTTAGGTTTGGAATCAGGCAATGTGCCTTAGGTTGCACTATACATTCCCTCCTATCAACTGCATCTCTAGGGCACTGAGGAAATCCATCTTCTGCCTATGCTCTGATAACTATTTTGCATAAATCCTAAAAACAATCACTCCCAAGACCCTTTAATCACAAGTGGAAGAATTCAGTGGACAATGTGCAGGTTTGATTG
This sequence comes from Tapera naevia, assembly GCA_033556795.1. Lineage (NCBI taxonomy): Eukaryota > Metazoa > Chordata > Aves > Cuculiformes > Neomorphidae > Tapera > Tapera naevia. The sequence goes on along the minus strand of JAUMJJ010000172.1, from coordinate 4,126,612 downwards.
ACAGTCAATGTATTTTTTTTTTAAATCTAATTAATGTTTGAAAACAGAGGTTCATATATTTGCTCTTTTAAAAGCACTGGAGAACAAGCAAGAAAATAAATTTCCATACGTACATAATTCTGACAGTAGCAAAAATGTGCAGTGTGAACTACTATTAGGTAATGTTTATGCTACCAAATTCTGCCACCAGACCAGGGTTGCTTAGGAATGGGGAGAACAGTGGGTCTTAATTTGACAGGTGCCTTTTAAAAACTTTTAATCAGGCTCATTTATGCTGACTAAATTTTGCACCTTTACAGGGGCAGTTTCACTTACAGAACGTGGTTTAAATATACCAAAGCATAACTTTTCAAACCGCGTTTATATTCACAAGAGATGCTGTTGTAATATGTACTCTTAGTAAATACTTATTTGTAAAAAGAGATTAATTTTATGCATGAAGAGGACCCATGTTCAAAAAATAAGAGCGAAGAGGTGTCTGCAATTTTTTCTTCACATCCACCCTTACTGAGAACCAATGATAATTTTGTTGTTCTCCCTTAATATATGTCATCAGAAATGCTGATGCAAAACCTGAGTTGATGTAGATTTATCTGGTCTCTGCAGACATCAGATGATTGATTTATAAGTTACAATTATAAGTGCTTGGTACTATAATTTTGGTATTTGTTGAAACTTGACAGAACAGGAGGAAATATCAGATTCAAGCATTCAAGCAGAATAAAGTTCCACGTAAATAAGTGACAGAAATTGAAGTGAAGTTTATTCAGGAGAAGGGTTTGACCATACAAGCACTTGAACATAACAATAGATACTTGTTTATTTAAAACTTTGGCTTTAGTAATCATCAAAACAAAACCCTGATAACCATCAAAGACCATAATGAAAAAAAAAATTAAGTGAAACATGGATGTTGTATATTTGTATTCAGCTTCCTCTGGAAAATCACATTAGATATGAAAGTTCTCAAATAAAAGGCAGAATTTAGCAATGCTGATTCATGCTTCACTAATTCATTAAGTGGTAATTTCAAACAAGACTTCTCCTGATGCAACAGGCAATTCAACAGAAAGAAAAGCTTCATTTCTCTACCCAACAGACACCACATATGATGTTTATTCTGTAGAATACCTTCACCATTTATTATACCAAGAACTTACAAAGATACCCTATGGAAAATATCCATGCAGCATGGAAATAATCCTGGAAATGTCATAATTTTCAACAATGACTGAACTATTTTCCAATGGAGCTGTTGTGATCAAAATTCATTACAAGTACTAAGCACGTTGAAAAATAATGTGCTTTATTTAACAGTCTTCATAACCATAAACTGTCTCTCGAAACTGGGAGAAAGTTCCATCTCATAAGTAAGACATCACTGCAATTCTGAACTACATCCACCTCCAAAGCAAGAAGGAAAGAATAACTGAGTGTTCCCAGAGGCTGGAGAAAGACGTTTTCGGTCATCCTTTCATAGGGAAGCATCAGCAGAGAAATGTGTAGTATTTACTGACCTGCATTCTAAGGCCTTTATTCACGAAAACGTTTTGACTTGGAAAAGCACTTAAAAGCATGGGTTTACCTTGCCTGTAAAAAAAGAGTTTTGGGGAGAACTGTTTTCAAGCATTATGCAAAATATTCACTACAGCATAAGCAGAAGGTGAGTTTCCTTAGTGCTCTAGAGATGCTGTTGATAGGAGGGAACATAGGAATATGCTCCAACTTAATTAAAACCTGCTCCTCTTACAGGAATTACTAGTTTATATGAGGCTATATTAAACTATAACTAAACATCTAAAACTTCCAGACCCTATAGATACAATCTCTCTGCAGTCAGCATTAAATTCTTTCTTTCTTTTATTTAGCTTCTCTATGGTGATGACAGGCAAAATCAATTTTTTGTGCTGAAACATCAAAAAGCTGAATTCCTTACTCGTAGTTTCACAATAGGCATCTAATCAAACATTGACCAGCCTTGCCATGACACTCATTGAACACATATTTTATCAATGAGGAATACTACTACAGAGCGTTACAAATTTTAACAGAAAATACAGAGAAAAAAGAAAAATAGTACTGTCTTCCATGGTCTAGACTAGACATTTGATTGATGTTATCCTAGCAACAAAATAATATCTCACCTTATTTTTCTGTCCTTCTAGTTAAGCTTAGCATGCTAAGAGCCTGAAAGAAATTTTCAAGGATGAGGGGAAAAAAAATTCTGGATGGGAATGTGTTTGCAGAATCTTCGCGATTAGCAGAAGAATAGCAGGAGAGCACAACTAGGAGAAACTGCCCAGAGAAAAAAAGACACTCTAAAAACACATTTTCTGAAAACAGCAGCTTAAGACATTTATAGACACAGAGGCAAAAATTAAGATTCTGTAGACAGAGAATGGAGAAAATTACAATAGATATATTCTGCAGGTAAAGGACAAGTAACTTTTATGGAGAATATTCAAGCCAAACTCTATTGTTTTTGGTTTTTTTTAATCTAGTGACATTCGTTAGCCTGTTTTAATTTTTTTTTGGCAATTGGCTCAGCATGAAAGAAATTCCCTACTTTCTACCTTTTGTTTCTACAAATTTTTATTTCTCGTTCTTTCTGATCGAATTTATATTGAGGACTTTTTCTCAGAAGCACAATTTTGAATTTGTAATGTTAAATAGAAAGTCTGGTGATTTCATTCAATTATTAGCGATAGTTTAATCCACTGTTAAAGTTAGAAATATGTTTTAAAATACTGAAAGTACTGATTTGTAGGACTGTTAGAAAATAAAATACGGCCCTGTTGCAATAGGTATTTTGCAAGTGAACTGCTACTGATTATATTATATGTCCTAAATACAAAAGAGATTGGCGACAAAAGCGAACTATTTCCCATAAGTATAATTTACAGGGAGAATCTCTATTCAGTAGGAGATAAAAAATATCTAAATAAAACATCAATTCAACAAGGGTTTTTTCAGACACATTTTGTTTAAATTTAAATTTTAGACAGATCTAAAATAACAGTCCGAGCGAAAAGCAAATGTTTTCATCTGGGCACCAGTGAAAATATTATGGTCCCCTTGGGTTTGCTAATAATGGCAGCAGTGCTTTCTTTTTCTTCTTTTTTTTTTTTTTTTACTGGATCAAAGCCAAGTTATAATTTTTTAAGAAATTAATTATTTTCTTGTTGTTCTGTAACAAAGATTTTCCCCATCTGGGAAAAAAAGCCCCAACAAATGTTCATACATTACTGTCAAATTCAAGGGTAAATATACGAGATTAAATTGTCAGAGAGAAAGTAACAGCACATGTAAAACCATCAAAACTTAACAGTAGTGAAGACAGCACACAAGGTCATTCGTCACGTTTTCCTTCGCAATTACATCCCTGTACCATGCTAACATATTCACAGCAAGCTGCAACTATGATTTCTAGTTATTAGGCAAAAAAAGACTCAAGATATAATGTATTCTCTGCTGCACTATGTGGGGAATTTTTTGGTCCTGTTACAGTTCAGGAGAAAAACCCAGCTCTCAACTTCAGTGGATACCTCATGAGCTTTCAGAGGGAACTGTACCTGCTAATGTCAAAACAACTTATGGCCAGGGACATTATGCACATCAGACAAGCGGTTGCACCTATGAATCAAAAAACCCAGGGGAGCCTCAGATGAATGCATTGGGCAGGAAGGGACTGTTGGAAAGTTCTTAAAGTGAAATGTTAAACCAGTTAAATAATAATAATACTTACCTCATTCTTCAATAGTAGCTAAGATAATTATAGCTTCTTTTTCAAATAATCATCCAAAATTTTTATTGTGCCAATGTCCTTTCAGCATATTTTAAAAAATAAAATTGGATTTTCTTGTTTGAGCACAATTTACTTTTGTGGAAACAAATTAAATATTATGTCATGTCTAAGCTTTTGATAGAATTTGTGTCTGCAGCAAAATGGCTCTATGCTTTACAGTGGTTTTTTGCTTAACAGCACTTATAGCCCAGCCCTACGTGCAGATCACAGTTACTTTCATGCTGATAGTGCTTCTGGTTACAGGTGAATTCCTGTCACAGGAGTCTGGTAGCATTCAGGGAAGTCTCCTGGAGCTGCATATAATTCTGCGTTCAAAGTGTAATTCCACCTTGTGATTTCTCCAGCAACAGAGTTCTTATAAACAACGGCCAAGTTACACTCATTAATTATCAATCTTTAAACGCTCATTTCCTTCTCCTGCTCTACAACTTGTTGTTCCTCATTTGTAACAAAGTAATGGCACAGAACACTATACTGTGAAAGATACAACTGAAATGATGCAAAAATGGCATCAGTGAGAGTGCAGCTGCAAGGTGTCTTGGAAGTATTCAGAAATCATAACCTGTCACAAATCCTGTTTAGGCAAGCAGCAATTTTGGAGCTGTCCACAAAGAACCACCATAGGTAGAAGGCCCATGGCCATGGGTCATACTCACATGCTCTGCACAGAGGTGTATGAAGCTGCACAGGGTGGTGCACAGCAGCTTGCACTAGGTTACTGTCCCTGGTGGGTGTTTACAAATGAGGATGCATAATCTCTTTAGGTTGCTTCTTTTCTATCCCTGTCATTTTGAGGTCTTCTACCTACCAGCTCATGACACTGCCACTGTCCAATTTTGTATTTTCCTTCATCTTGAAAAGAGTTCTTCATAACCTTTTAATAACTGAATATAAACAGCTTTACCAGCTTAGTTTTGTCATCATAGAGTCTTCACCTAAAACTTGCCATCTCTTTACCTCAGAGAAATACAGTCAGATTTATAAGACAAATCTAGGTGAAGAACTATTTCAGTTTTATTTCTGGTGATGAAACATGAGTCCCAAGAAGCTGGAGTGTGTCACAGTGGCTCAAAATGACATGGCAGGCAGGCAGGCATGAAAAGAAACCTTTTACAATGGTTTAACAGTAGTTCATGCTGAATAGAGTTCAATGGAAAGCATATCCTTTTATTATAAAATATAAGCATGTCAGGACCTAAGCACCACATAGAAGGGATATTTCTAGTTGAAAGAGCTGGAAAATGGAGAATAGAGTCCTGTAGCTTTGGCATTTCTAAAATTATTCATTTTAATCTGTAATGAAATAAACACATTTTATTTTTTTTCCATGATTGAAATGCAATAAACAAAAACTGCCCTCTAAGACCATATTTACTTCTTCTATAGGACATTTCACTTCCAACCTTGTAGCTCATGGAAGAAAATAACATAATTTGTGTAAAATGCTACCCTAGGAAGGGTATTCTCATGGGCTGAACCCAATAAAAAAATACTGCTGTCTAAGCAGTGATATATGTGAGCAGCTACATAATGCATTGGGATATGTTTGATCATGGACTTCAGGGATTTTATGGTAAAGCACCAATTAAATGCTGTGACTTTATCTCAATCTCTGCCCATTAAGAACTTTCACAACTTTTATAAGAGTGGTTTGTTATTTGGCATCTGCTAAGTAGTTACAATCCACTGGCCAACGGAACTCAATGTCTCAGCTCTGAAATGATGCAGGATATGTTCCAGCTTCAGACAAAGAAAAATAATATAAACTCATACCTCCCCCCAAGCCCCCTTCTCCTAGAACAGAATAATAATATAAAATAACTTAATATGAAAATTAATGAAAAGTGATCAAGTAAAGAAATGTTCATGAAACTGGCCTATCCAACCCATCAGTCCATCAACAAGTGGAGCAATATCCTTCAATGGGTGAGATAGATATACCCATAAATAAGTAGGGTATATAGCTTAAAATAAAATTGGTTTAGAGAAACTTCTCCTAAAAAATAATCAGTATGTAGAATTAAGGATAAACCATAGAGTATAATAACTTGTAAGGTTTGTAAACGAACAGAAAACCCCTACTGGCTTCTCATATGACTCTGTTAGTTCTCACAATGTTTTTGAGAGTTAGTTATCTGATCTATTGATCTGGGGGGCTGGGGGGGAAACGGTGTTTCATACCCCACTCTCCTGCAGAAGGCAAATTTTCTAATTATTTTATAATGTAATTCTATTCTATAAATTTTTGATAGCTGCAGCTTGATTCCAAATACAAAATAGAAATGTCTATTGACTGTTTCTACCTGGTTTGTATTGATGGTTCATGATTTTGTCATTTGCATTGAGAAATGGTATTCCTGGTTTGATAGTGTTTTAAATATCTTCTGATTGTCTTGGTATTAATCCGGCTTTAAGTTTCTTGTTAGCCAGATGCATTTTTAACCATTTAAATTACATAAGTCATTGCCATTAATTATTTAAAACCATTAGAAGACTTGATGTATTCTACATTCTATTTTGTAGCACTCTTCTAACACTTGCTGAAAACCTGGCTATTTTCTGCCCAGCGTAACTTTTTTACATCTATGAAATCACATCTTTTTGAGCATCTAGGGGGTTGTCAGTTTCCATTAACATCTTCTCTTTGAATTTGTGGTCCCTGTCACCTACATCAACAAGGCATTAGATTTTGAGAACTTGGTCCTTTTAAAGTTCCAAATATATATACGCTGATTTTTATGAAATGTAGTCACCAGCACCTGGTATAGTGCTACTTTTAAGTCAACAGTCTCCCTGAGTGAAGTCAAGCATCTGATAACATCCTGGTGGACATCAACTTTCTGTTTAGATAAATTATTTCAAAGTATTTACAGAACATCTAAGGAAAATTGTCCTCTAGATAATAACAGGACCAGCATGCATCACCTAAATTTAAGTAATGCCACAGAAGGGCTAGCTGGAAATTTTCCAAGAGATAAAAAAGACTAAAAAATGATTAACAAACCAAAAAGAACCACAATAGCTTTTCAGGACTAAAGTGTTTTGCTCTGAAGACTTAAGGGATTCAGGACAGGACTCAAGTAAAACTTTGCTCAGTCTGCTTCTGGGCTTTGGCTCTTGAACAGCCAACTCGTTCGCTGCTTGCTTTCTTTGATTTTTTTACAGGTTATTACACTTGGGGCTACTTGTTGCAGGGATAAGATTCAGGGTCTTCAAAATCCAGGACCAGCTTGGAGCTCTGTAGCGCTGGTGAGTGAGAATTCTTGCTTCACAGTGACATCCTGGAAATTCTCCTTGAATGAAGTTACTCAGGACATGAAGCGAAAGATTTTTAGGACCACCTACTACTACTCATTGAAAATGGCATTCACAGAGATAAACCAGATAAGCCTCCCAGTTTAATAGAGCAATTGCAGCACCTAGCTGGATAGCCAGGGTGTAACAATTTTCCTTTAGGGAAGACCATGCATGCTCTGATATTTCCAAAACAAAATTTTCTGGGAACTTCCACCTAGTATCTACCAGAAATCAGAAAACTCCTGGCATCTATCCAGTCCAGACTAAAAACATCAGAGCAAAATTTTAAGGACTAGAAAACTTCCTTTACATCCCTAGACATGATTGCAAAATCCGAAATGCTTGTTTGTTGTTTTTTTTCTCCCTAGGCCTTGATGATTGAAATTTCATAATAATTTTATTTCTGTTTTTCAATGACTCGTTTTGGGTGCCTCTTCTTAAGTAGTAAAACCTGAGACGTGGTTAAATCCCAATAACTGATGAAACTCAGTTTTCCTACAAAGCAAAACTCAGGGTTCTCAGATTGGCTTGCAGCCTCAAAGTACAGAAGTTCTGCTATTTTTTTTTCAGTCAGAAATAGATTTTAAGGCTAGGTAGACTGTAATGCATGGAAAATCTCTTTTGATAACGTGGATATAGATACCTTGTGATCACCTTCTAGGTCTCAATTTTCTGCTTCATAACTTGATCACATACCAGACTGACATCACCGGCATTAGTGGTAAAAAGAATAGAAATTAAATCTCCCTTCCTGTATAGAGTTGGTATAAACTAGATGTTTCTGATGTAAAAAATATCTGAGTTGTAGAAAACATGATTATTTAATGAAGAAATGCTAGCAAGTGATTGTTGAGAGGATCATATACATGCCTATTATTTCTTACAGAAAGTTGGTGCAAAAATAGTTATCTATAATTTCAAGATGGTAGGCACAGTTTTCCTGAGTCATCTGCATTGACAAATGAAATCTGGCATTTGTATATCCATAGCTGGATAGTAAACAGAGATTTAAACATTAGTTGAGATAAGTTGACATGTGAATCCAAGTCTTTACATATGCAATTCATTTGTGTTGCCTAACATTTTCAAGGGAGAATTATTCAGGGAAAAAAACCCTGACCTCACTGAAGACTGATTGAAAAATATACTTTAGGCAATCATTTTAGTTCCTTGGGAATACATAAAAGATACCATAATGTTCAGATACTATTATTCAGATGTCCTAGAATTACTGATTCAACAAGTAAGGCTTCACAATAAAGAGAAGAGTTATTGTCTATCTGACCTAGAAGCAGAAGCTCCTTTAAACTGCATAATTCTCTTTTACCAAGTTGCACAAACACAGATAACGGCTTCTGGTTAGTGAATGATAGCCAAAGAATACTGTAATAAGAGACTTCAGCATGGGGTGGAGTTAAAATACAGAGAATGCTGATTTTGTGCTGTAGTGGAGCTGGTTCTGCATGGGTAGATGGCCCCAGTGGGTTCTGCAGGAAGAGATAAGATTTACTGGTATTGAAATTCTCCAAAAGACATTACTGTTTTGGATAGGTTTTATGACTGCTTTAACCTTTCGATATATACTTCTTAAAATTACGATGGAAACAGGTCAACAATTTCAATAACACTTTCATTTCTGAGTATCTTAAGGGAAACGTCTTTTATTCAAAACTAAGCACTACATAAGTGGTCAAAATTGACCGCTACACATGAATTTTCCATTTAAGTTCATAATAATGTGTCACAAATCTAGTACTCTAAACTGCAGTATCTAACTGTGGGCAGATTTTTTTAAGAAGTAACTTTAGGAAACTAAAAATATTTACTAATAAAGTTTTGTCATGTTAAATAAGCAAATATATTTCTGTGAAAAACACAAGTCTCTAACTCCTCAGTGAGAATAATTTGCATTTTGTAAAATAAAAGAAGATAATGAAAAATCTTTTCTCCTTCCAGGTATGCAGCTAACACCACTTCAAAAGCTGTATCAAGTATAATATTAATAGGCTTCTTATAAAAAGACCTGGACAAGTGGCCTTCTCTTGCAAAAAAAAAAGAAAATACTTCTTCAAAATTTTTGAGACTGTCCGGTAAAAATATATCTGGATTATTTATCTCTTTTTTCTGTCCTGCTATGAAGCCAAATACATGTTATTTAATGCCTCATAGGCCATTATTTGTCTAGATTTTCAGTCATGGAAATCATTTCATTTCTTGGGTCTTCTCTGTTACAACTAATTTAATTTAACTGTGAGGTTCTTCAGGGATAACAAGAATAAAACCTGTTCATAGTTGTTCGTGACAGGCACTAGATGTAGGTCAGATCAGCAGCTGGGGTAGATTCCTACAGCTTAATTGATATAAATGGAGCTACATTACTGAGCAGTCACTGCTGAGTACTTTCTGGTCCTTGAAGAATTGAACCTGACAGCAATGTGAAGGTGACCAAGTTAAGCTCGTACCTAAAGATCTTAAAATGGTTCCTGTTCTTCCACAGCTCATTAAGTTGCTACAAAATCATCTACTTGGAAATACTTACAAATCTCTAATCTATGCATCGTTTGAAAAAAAACTTACAGAACACTGAAAATACAAATATTTAATATCAAGTATTTGAACTGGTGTTTTTTCTCCCTTTGCTTTGGTACTAGCTACAATGAAATTAATAATGTTTGTATTTCCCCTCTTCCCTTTGCCTTTTCAAAATGTCTGCATACTTCTAGTATATTGTGGCAGAGTTACAAAATAATTTTTTTTCTTTTTCCCATAATAATTTTTCTAAACTTGAAAAAGTTTTGAAAAGTTAGAATAAAAGACAATGTATACACAAAATCTCCATATGACATATATTTTTTTTTATTCCATAGGCAAATGAATGAGAAAAGGGAAAACAGAATTCAAAACTGGAGACATAGGGCTTTAAATAAATAAACAGACCAATCCCTAAAACTCGTTCTGCATGTTTCAGTGTAGTTTCCCATTAAAAAAAAAATTCAAAGCACTATTTATCAAGGGACAAGATATTTCCAAAAAATCCCTGTAATATTCCATGAGAAAAATGTGATTGCTTTTTTAACTAGATCTAATTTAGCCTGAAGTATGCTTTATCTGTTGATATCAGGAAAATACTCCTGAGATGCTATGAAAACCAACTTCATCCACCAGCAGTACTGGGAATGATGATTATGTCAGTGCTAATGCAGTGCTAATGTTCAAAAAAACCCAGACTATGTGAAGAAGGCACTGGTCAGCCACATAGTTGATCAAACAGTGATTGATCTCATCATTTGAATTTCAGTTCTTCGTTACTTAAACCAGTGATAAAACCAAATAAAACCCAATAATATTTCCTTAATTGCAAAAGAAAGCAAAGATTGCCGATGAGTTATACATCGAGTTGTACATAAAATATTCCCTTTTTTAATTCCAACGGCAGCATCTTTATGACTGCAGTTATGTGACCAAATATACACTTCCTGAATTTCAGACACCATTTTCAGTTGCACTACTGGCAATTAAGATAATTCTCATCTTTCACTTGTAAATTGAACACAGTCCATCTGCCAGGCATTTCATTTTCCAATGCCAAAACTTATTGTGCATTTTTTACAGGAATTCAGTACAGAAATTCAGTTTGTAACCAGACCACTCTGTAATGAAGTATTTATGCTGCATTTTTTTCAAAAGATAGAGCACAGAAGTTTGACTCTTGATATGCTCTGATGCTGCATAGAGACGTGTCACTTACTGACCATTATGGACTCATTATTCTCTATTTGAACATTGCAAGTGCACCAAGCATCTACACTCTAATAAAAATTATATAGCTTCTACGGTAAAAACTTTGTAAATTAAATAATTTTTGGTGTAAATAATTTTAAATTTGTGGAGATATTATTAAAACTGTGTTGAGGAAAACAAAGAGAGGTCCATAAGTCAATAATGAGCGGCTACAAGAATTAGCAAAAAAAGGAAGAGGCCATCCTATGTTTCCTGCCTAGGTCCAAATTGAAGGAATAGTAAACATTTTCATTCTGTTCAGAATCCTGTTGTTAAAAATGAGAACTGTATTAAAAGAGAATCACACTTGCCCCCATTTGTGCAGCAGATTTAAATTAAAATCAGGTTTTGCTCTAGGGCATAAAGCCATCAGCATCTCTGGATCATTTATAGAAATAAGAGCGAGGAATAATAAGCTGTCATCCATCTCTTCTGCTCAAAAAAACCACCCCACTGCTGCTGTTGCATGAAATGGTGAGATAAATGCCTAACAACATGCTTGTCTTTTGTGTAGCAGATGTGGAGAAAATTGTATTTTCCCAATGCAGGAGTATGAGGCACATGAGAAGACCCTGGCTGTCTAAGAGGTCTAAGAGACAGCAGAAAGAGGGCTGGAGTTTTTGTCTGTGGCAGTGCTTAACTCATCTCTACAAAAGAAAACTATAGAGTTCTCTACACAGAAATGATGCGCATTTCTAAGGATGGCAGACAAACCCAGTGATAGAGATAGCTCTATATTTTCTTAAAGATTGTTTTCTAAACAAAAACACCAGTTCCTTGTAAATTAACTGCTTCCCAGGAATAGGGCAATTCCAACAAAATTGCCATGAAAACCAGGCAGATCTGATAATAAAGGTGCCTGGTTTCCTTCTAGCTTGCCAGGTGAATTCCTCCACAATTCCTCTGGAAAATTGCTAAGACTCAAAAGCCTGAAAACCAGCTCACAATTTTGGGGCTCCAGAAATGCTCAACAAATGGACTTTCTAATACCAGAGATTCTAAGAAGGACCAGTGTTTAAACCACTCCTATGCTGCTGCTGTTTTCCCAACATTGTGGGGACCTTGCAAAAGCTGCTTAAAAAAACGCTATGATTTCTTCAAATTAAAATTTCAGACCTTCTACTTCACCTCACTTCACATTTTTGCTTTAGAAGAATCTTACTTACATGTGTATACAATTTTTTGTTTTCCAGGAAATTGGCATTCTAGTTTTGAAACAATCCAGAATCCTAGACTATTCCCAAAATGACTGGGAGTGTCTAAAAGATCATAAAATCATGAAATAATAGAATCATAGAATTATAGAATGGTTTTGGTGAAAGGAACCTTAAAGATCATCAAGTTCCAACATCCCGGCCATGGTCATGGAAACCTCCCACCAGACCAGGCTGCTCAAGGCCCCATCCAGCCTGGCCTTGAACACTTCCAGGGAGGGGGCATCCGCAGCTTCCCTGGGCAACCTGTGCCAGCGTCTCACCACCCTCATCGGGAGGAATTTCTTCCTAATGTCTGACCTAAATCTTCTCCCTTCCAGTTTAAAGCCTTTCCCCCTCATTCTATCACTACAACCCATTTTAAAAAATCCCTCCCCAGCTTTCCTGTAGCCCCTTCAGGTACTGGAAGGTGGCTATAAGGTCTCCCCAGAACCTCCTCTTCCCCAGGCTGAACAACCCCAACTCTCTAAGCCTGTCCTCATAGCAGAGGTGCTCCAACCCTCTCATCATCTTTGTGGCCTGCTCTGGACCATTTCCAACAGTTCCATAGCCTTCTCATAGGGTCTCATGACAGTTCAGGACAGAGGGCGAATCACCTCCATGACCTGCTGGCCTCTCTCCTTTTGATGCGGCCCAAGATGTGTTTGGCCTTCTGGGCTGCAAGTGTACATTTCTGGCTCACGTTGAGCTTCTCATCTATCAGCACCCCGAAGCTCTTCTCCGCTGGGCTGCTCTCAATTATGTTGTCCCTCATCCTGTATTGAAACTGTAGATTGCCCCGATTGTCTCCATGCAGTGAAAAATCCATAATTTATTCATTAAAATCCCTGAAATCTAATTATTGTGGAAATCCTTGGGCCTGGAAGACTTCAGCTGCAGAGTCTCAGCATACTAAAGACCTCAGAGAGATATAAAAGCTGCCTCCAAAATTTGTTCATGCTTCAATGCGTTATAAATGCCTCTCATTACTCCAAATAAAAATACAACAGAGGGATTTTGGCATAAATCCAGATTAAAGATGCAATAAAAGTCCACGTTTCCATAATACTCCATCAATTCTTGATAAGCACATTACTCAGGGATTCTTGTCAATGTGTAGGAAAACAGAAATATGTGATTAATTTAATGTACATTTTATTTGCAGTCACTGTCCAGCTATAAAGTTAGTTTATATATGTATGATATATATTTTATGTCTTAGCAGTTTTCTGTGTAGATGATGTCCTTTTTGCTTTAGGAAAAGTTACATAGTGCACTCTGTGGGATACAAATTGAATGTGCAGTAAGACAAAAATAAAAGGATCAATATCATTTCCCACAGATTTATGAGGATTTAAAAGTAATAGTTCTTTCAAAACTGGAATAGACTGTAATAGCTTAGAGCTAAATGCCTACATGTTATTTGAAACCTTGCTGGTTTGTGAATATTGACCCAATATAGTTTTTGTATGTATTTTTATGAATAATTTATAAATGCCTCTAGCAGCAGGTAGGTGCTTCTGATGGAGAAAAGCAAGACTGTGAAATACATTTTAAATGGATTGCATGCTGAAGTACAAGGTTAGCTATAAATGTAATCTAAGCTTGGGAATATGCAAATGTAGAAAATTACCAGAAATACTATTGCATTTATGTGTGATGTTGTTAAAAACATGGTAGCAAAGAGTCTAAAGATATTAAGATGACAATGAAGGGGTTTGAATCCCATTGCCTCTCTGGGTAGAGAACTAGAGACAAAGTACTCGGATGTTGGTCCTGAGAGAAACGTTCAGTAATATAGTGATGAGAACGGTGTCTGTAGTGATGACAGCAATTTCTGCCTTCAATGAGCACACTTAAGCTTAAATATTTCAACAAACCTGAAAAGACATTTTAAAAGCATTATAAGCACTTCTGCACTTGCTAAAAACATAGAGGGACTGATATACTAAACTTTGGAAGAGGAAATGTATGCCTAGACACTTTGAATGTATCATCTACACTGCACAATACACTATTATGGGAGACCATCTGAGCCATTTTACTACTAGAAGTGTATCCTGGTGTTCCTGTCTAGCACATGTGTTTTTCATGCAGACTAATTACCTCTGACTGACTGCCTCATTGACAAGGTTAGGTTGTTGTGTTATGATGTGGGGCCAAATGCTTAGCATCAAACTGATTGCTGTGTTATTTTTTCCAATTTAAGACCAAATGGCTGATGAAATTAAGTTCATTAATATAATAACTATGAAAATTTCCTAAGCATCTGATGCAAAAGAAAGAACCGGGCAGGATCCTGCAACTGCTGACCTGGAAACCACTGTTCAACTGCCCACTGTGCCTGCAGTTAATGAAATACAGCAGTAACTTTGAGCTGCATTTGCACTGCCACTGTGAAGGTTCACATGTCCTTCTCCCACAGCCACCAAATTTCTATTACTTTTCACCTGGACTCTGCTCTGAGGGGGAAATACAGAGGTGTCATGTTAAGGAAATGCAGATGCCAATGAGAAGACAATATGTATTGATACCTTGAATATATAGAAACTGTCAATACAACCTTCTGCAATTTCTTTTTTCCAGTCTGCCCAAGCTTAATATGTCAGTGTGTCTTAAAATGTGCTGTGCCCTTTCATGACCTGACTTTGTATCCCCATGCAGAAACATGCAACCAAAATTCATATCCATCAGGTTCCCTCCCCCTGCATGTACTGTTTGCCCTGACTGCCAGAGACGAGAACCCCGTCCAACATACTCTCAGTAGTAGGGCCATGCCTGCATCTCTAGGTTTCCTTCTAGAAGAATTTCCAAGAGGCAAAATGAGAAGACATCAGCAGAGCTGGCACATGTAAACTATTTGAATAACTCTGGTACAAGTCTAATACTGAAAGCCCTATACAAGAACCACAGGGCGAGGGATATAAACGAGCAGTGGAAGAGAGCTCAACATTTCTGAGAAGTCCTGTGGTAGAGATGCAGCTTCTCATCATCCATGACCATTTGTGTTCTATCTAAAGGTTCATGTGCCCTGAAAGCTCTCTAGCACCACTGAACCAGATGACGCATTTTTCCATGGGTAGAAAGAAACCTTCCTGCCACCTCCCTCTTCAGAAACGAGTCACAAGAATGCTGATGGCCAAAAGCATCACAGCCCACAAGTCTGGATCCTGTGCTACTAGCACGGGGCTTTCAGGGGCTCCCATGGTTCTTCCACTGCCTTGCCATTCTCCGCAGAGATCACCAGGTCCTAAAAATATGCACCCCAAATGCATTTCTGAGCTCTTCTGTTGTACTCAGCCTACTGAAGACAAGCACTGCTCAGTTCAGGTCCAGCTGAGGTGTACTCATACTTCTACACTGCTCCTGTGGAACTATAGGATAAAGGGAAGGAAAGGACATATTCCTTGCTTATCATACAAAAAGTATACTAATTTTCACTGATTACTGTTGTCTCTTATGAGGGAAGATACTTCAACAAGAAAACTGTCCCTCACATAACTCTTCCATTTGACTAATAGCTTTCTAGAAATGGCGTCCTCACACATTAATCGCTTCGAAACTGCATTTACTGGGGTTTCAGATTTGATCTTGCAGTTACTTCGGTGTTTTGGAGTGGGTTTTCAGGAAGAAGGAAAAAAAAAACAGAATAAGAAAATCATTTAGCTAGCCAATGAATTTTTCCTACATGTTCTTGCAGCTACACCCATTGGCCACATTCGCTATTGGCCACATTCTGATTGACAAAATGATTATGCACTTGTGGAAGAATATGCCAATAACAACAGCTTGAGTAGGGCTTGAAACCATTAGTATGCCCCATCTGATGTGTAATGCACGAATACCATTAAAAGATTAATCAACTTTGGAAACAGTAAATATTCATCTTTTAAAGGTGCAGTATCACACACATCAAACTGATCTTAAATTTAAGCTTTCATTTCAGCAAGATTTCCACTAAGGAGACCAAATTTGATGAGGTTAAATTTTGTGAATGTGTGTACATAGCCCCATACGTCTACCATATTTGATTGTTTTTCATTATAAGCTTTATCTTTTTCTACTCCAGAAGCATCCTTTCCTGTGATATATTGCTGTGTTCTGTTCCAGAAAAATGCATGTCTCCCAGGACACTCGGTCTCTAGCTCATAAACCTCAGCACATCATATTTCATCAAATATAGATATGAAACAAAGAATTCTGAATATAACAACATAGAAGCTTACCAGGTATTTCTCACTGGCAGCTTTAGCAAGGTGCGGAAGGGAAATTTGATTTCTATTCAAAGTTTGTTCTTATATGAGCACCTTCTGATATAATCTCCCTCCACCATCTGCCCTGATGTTCTTGGTGAAGAAAGAAGTGCCATTTAAGCTGCTTTTATTTCTATGTATTATTATATGTTTTGTTGCATACTTTCAACTGGGAAAGCAGTACAAAAGGAACAATAAAATAAAAATAAATGGTTTGTTATTTTCTTTTTTAGAAAACAGAAATTGAAGCGAAACATAGGCTGGCAGCTCAATGACCGTCTCATGTATGGACTGTATGTTTCACAACACATAAGACCGAAAAGAGATTATTTTTAGATTATCAAGCAAGAGGTATAGTAATGGATGGGTCATGTTTCAACACCACTCTTCTGTAAATCCCTCTACAGAAACGACCAAACATCACTTGTAGTGATTGCTTGACCTCCATGATTATAGCAGTGTCTCATCAACAACAGCAGCTGCACAGAAAGCCCAGAGACAGAGAAGGGATTTCTACTTTTTTTCAAGTCTCCATGTGAACTGCTTACCAGCACTGGTGTTCAGGTGGGACTACCACTCCAACAGTGCTGATTTCACAGCTGTACAGAGACTGCTGAGGAAAGTAGGGCAAGACATACTAAATGTTGGTGTATACTTAGTGTTTCACCTAAGTTTTTGCTGCCTTTGCTTTTCTGTGCTAGTAATATATTGTACAGATCAGCATGGGAAGAGGTATATGGTTTTATCAACCTACTTCTTGTCCATGTTAAGGAAATTTCAAAAGCAACTTGCTGTCAAACGTACCAAGGATGGTCTGCACTGACAGGCTCACTAGTGCCACTTAGGTTTGGGGGCTTTAAAGACTTCACATTTCAGGCTCCATTGTATGAAGCATGACTATTTGCACAAGTGCTCCTAATAAAACTCTATCTCCAAATTCACAATAGCAGCTGATTAGTAACACAACATTTATGCTATTTTGGGGTATTTTTCCACAGAGCATTTTTCCTATAAACATAATTGTAAGCTACTCTCACAGATGCAAACATGAAAAAGAAAACAGGCACAATAATTATGGAGAAACATCTGAAAAAACTGCCAGATGCTATGGCAGCCCAGCACGCCTGTGTGTGGGTGAAGGTAACAAACCGAGGCACTGCTGAAGCCATTTTGTTCCAGTTAGAAAAGCATACATAGTTACTGGCTGAAAAGCTGTACAGATGGGCCTCAGTGATGGGAAAACCTGCACATAATATACAGTAACTGGAGCGCAATGGACTCCTTCCGAGGGAAAAAAAAAAAAGTTCTAAAAAGGAAGTTCAATGCAACATTATTTAGATTTTTTTTAAGTAGAAGATAGAAATAGTTGCTCATCCTCCTATTCTTCTAATAATGCAATGTATCATTAAAGAAATAAGATTCAAAGATATACTAAGGATTTTATTACTTTTTCTTAATTTTGTTTTTCATTGTGTCTTCAGTAAAATACAATTACACAGTTAAGCCTTTCTCTCAGAAGTGCTATTAAACGTTCTAGGGTTAGGAAACACACAGCATACACTATTTCTACAGAAATATATGCATACTGAAGTAGTAACACAGAGCATTAGAGAGGATAAACTCATTGTTAAAGCAAGCTTCTGAATGTTTTTTGAGATTGGGTCCCTTTTCCTCACCTAATCTGTATCAATAATATTAACTAAAAACAGATCCACAAATATTTACCGTGTAAAGCAGAAACACATGCAGGACACTTCAGAAAGCTCTGTTCGGCAATCCTACATTTGTTTTATTCAGTTCAACACCGATACACTGGAATCAGTGCCAAGGTTATGAATGTTGTTGAATGAATCCCAAAGTGTCCTTTTCCGCTATGTTTTAAATCCCCATTAGTATAGTTCACTGCAACAATAAACTTCACCGGCTTCTCACCCATCTTTCTCCCTGTGGAACAATACACAGTTTACTTAAGAACTTACATCTACACAGAAACACACTGATAATACATTCCCAGCAGAAGGCTGTTGTATTGTATCAAGGACGAAATAATTAATATAAGACATTTCAGATGGAAACAAGATTGCAAATATGTACCGCAGATAGTGTACATATGTCAAAACATCAGCAAGCCCATCAGGACAGTAGGACTGTTACCAAGAGCAGAATTTGACACAATGATAGAAAACCACCCAAGGCTGTTGTGGTTTCCCAAGTTTCAGAAACCGTAGGTGAAATCATTTTCAGTAGTAGAGCTGAGTAGAATGATTCTACAAGGAGATTTCATCAGCACACAGAGCAAATCCTGCCTTTTTCACATAGAAATAAAAATAGTAGAACTAGTAGAACCCATCTTTGCAAGATGAGGCTGTGTATATTATATCATCTATCTCATGCTCCACTAGTAAGGGTAAGATCTTTTTTTAACCACTTGGTACACAACAACTGATGTGCTGCCAAGTAGCCTGAGGGTAAGGATTGCCCCCTCCCAGGTCTAGGAATCCAGAAGTCCTAATGCTTCTTGAATGTTACAAGTCTTGCAATAGCAGAACAAGTTCTGCATTATTCTGCTAAAAATTTCTGCTCAAATAGGTTTATTTGCATGCTACGAAAATGTTTCATCCACTCCAGTATGTTTCTGTGTTAACAACACTTATACTACTACATGATATGTAAAAATACTTGGTTGATAGAAAAACTAATGGTCATAAAACAAACACATTGCAAAATCTGCTTTCTTTGTAATGGAGAGACTCCACCCTACCCTCACCCATGCCCAACTTGCCTTTACAGTTTTTTTATTTCTTTCCTTTGAGAACATAGACGCTCCAGTACTCTCATGCCCCTTGCAAGCTCATCATCCAATTACCTATCATCACCCAGCAGTGATTCACACTCTGAAGTTAGATTTAATGGTTTGAAAATTCACTTACAGTAAAGTTCAAATGAAACAGGTCAAAGGGACACATCACTGGTAGTTCTGAGAGAACAGATGTTTAGCAGAGACAAGTTTAAATTTCATTCTGGCAATGGTTTAGCCTTTGAGCTCACAAAGAGCCTAGTCTGTTGAGCAACAGAGTATCCACGAAAAATTCATTTTCAACAGTTTATTTGAGTCATTAATACTTAAACCGAGAGCATTGTTATTTTAAAGCAGCTAGAAATTATTAAACAAAGGTAGAAATGTAGTATTTTAGCCTTTCTGGAATAATCTGTTCAGCAAATTAGGTATGGATGGAAGAATGCACTTACAATGATTTTTATCTTCTCATGTTGAATATTAATATCATTCCATACCTCTCAGTACAGGAATTAAGTACCTGCTTATATTTCTCAGATGAAGAAATCAAGCAGAAACATGCCTTTTCAAGAGACAGATATGAAGTTTAAAATTAGAACGCAGCCAAAACCATAAAAATATTAGGCACATTGAATGCTTCTACTATGACAGTATCATAAGTCCAAAGGGTTGACGACACCCGTAAAAAATTATGTAATTACACTACTCTAACACACAACCTTCTACATCCTACAAGATACAAAAACTGTAGTCACAGTTTAGCTCCTGCCTGGCTAATTTCGGCAGCTAAAATTGAGCAGTTGGCCTCCCAATTCCCTCTCCCCAACCCCCAAGGAAAGGAAAATGAGCGAAAAATGTTTGCAGGTTGGAAACTAAAACTACAGCTTCAATGAAATAATACTAATACTGATAATAAAAATAATAATAAAGGTAATAATAATAAAGACGATAATAGAAAGAAATAAAATATCTGAGATCGTGTCCCCAACCCCTGATGACCATACAGCACCACAAATACCATAGAGCAGACACAAGGGAATGGGTCAGGATCAGGAGCAAACAGACTGACAAGATCCTGGCTGGATATTGGGCATCGCAGAAGAGAGGGGGACTCTCATGATCTCTCTATTTTATACCGAATATGACATATATGGGATGGAATACTCTGTTGGTCAGTTTGGGGTCACCTGTCCTGTCTGCCCCTCCCTGCAGATGCAGCCTTTTTTCGCCAGCTCGAGAATGGCCTTGTTTACTATAGGAATAAGTATAAGCATTGACCTTTCTTCATACCAGTGCCCTGTATTATCACTTCTGGAGAAAAACTTGTCTGAATAAAGTATTCAATTAGCTTTCAGAAAATGAAGTTACTTAGATGAGACTTAGCAGGAGTTAGAAAGTCAGAAAGCTGATTCTGCTTTAACTTAAACACAATAACATTAAATATGTTATAATACTTACCGTCTTCGTATCTGTTCCTTAATCTGTGGCTACAGAACAGGGCTGGGATACAGGAGTCCTATATCGTACATCAGGAGATCAAATGCAGTTCTCTGGTGATTAAGCAGGGTATCCTTGAACAAAATTCCCACCCATCAATTGCATTCCTCATTGAAGTATTTCAGGACTAAATCAATCATTCTTTGTGAAGTGTATTGTGTTCCTTTGTAGAAGTGTTATTCTGAGTTAAAGATACAGCTTCAACGACTGAGACTATTTAATGAAATAAGAGAGGCCAAAAAGGAGGGAAAAAACTCTCTCCAGAGGAGCATTTAGTCCACTATAACATGCTGTACAAATGTTGCCCTCTTCAATAAGCTCAAATAAAAAGCAAGGGATCCTCTTACAGTTTTAAAAGTTCAAGTTATTATAAATTATTGTGCATGTTTAAAAGGTCTGGTTTGCATAATGCTGTGAGTCTGCCATTACCTTTCTTTCTCCAATTGAAAACATATTATAATGAAATTTACATGAGATCATAAAGAGTACAACTTTGTTATTTCATACAAAACTACAAAGAATTTTCTCATGCATTGTGGAAAAAGTAGAGGACTTACAGCTTGCTATGGAAAAATTACTTTTGAATGGTTTTAATTTTGATTTTAAGCTCCATTACATGAAAAATTATTATGGTTTCCAATAGAAATTGCACGCATTTAAGAATGCAAAATCAGCCTTCCAACCTACCCCTTTTTTAATATGCATAGAGAGCTAATTTTTGAGGGCACAGAAAGGAAAATATTGAGTGTATTTACTAAACAGGTCCAGGCCTGGATGAAAATACTTTCTATTTTCTTATGAAAATACAGGAAAACATATGACCATTATTCAAATCTCAGAAATTTTTGGGAGAGGATGAAGGGCAGGATAAAACTTCTATATCTAGTAACATCACCTATGGAAAGGGTAGAGTGTTCAGCATTAATCCATGTTTGAGTTAAAGCAGTTAGAATGGTAATTTGAAAGGTAAGACAGGTTCTTAAGAAAATAACAATCAAATTCTAAATCACTGAATAGTGGAGGAAGAAGAAGAAACAGCAGCGTTTTATTACTGTAAAATCTGGAAGTTGGAACACCTTCCTCACACACTTGTACTCAGACAGTTATTCTGGCCTAGGTACTGCCTGACAAGTTATAGGAGATAACCATATCCTATGTCTTACTTTGTGAATGGCACCTAAGTGCCTTTGTGATTTCAGGCAAAATAATTAAACATCTGTTTGACAAAACCAAAGTAGTTTCAGTATTTACTATTTGGCTTTGATTGCACTCCAAAACTCTCCTCTAAAATCTAAAAAATATTTTCTAACATCTTGGAAGAGCGTTATTTATTTTAGAGGATGGGAAGAAGAGGGTAGGGGAAGGGAGGTTTGGCAAGAAAGACTTGATCACTTCTTGCACATGATAAGCTGTGAATATAAATAACGAGTAGCAAATATGCTAATTGATGACTTATGTGGCCTCAGAATACGGTCACCAGGCACAAAAATCAAGTCTGATTCCTCATATGACATTTCAGTTTTCAGATTCTTGTCATAGGGTGCAGTGAGACTGCAGGAAGGAATCCTACGATGTGGACAGAAGGGTATTAGATTCAGTGCTTTTGATCATGCAGTCGATTTGCTTTCACATGTAGCTTTTCTACAGGACATTATTTCATTCTGCTATTAAGCACAGTAAATACAATATTTCTTTTCATTTTTTTGCATTGAAATAAAATCAGATTTGCTGCAAGTATTAAAAATCTGGTGTTGGTAAGAAGTGGAAGCTAGATATTTTCCTGAGTTTCACCCTTTTTGCAGGTTAACTATGCAAGACAAAACAAAAAAGGCCTCATGGTAATAGTTAATTACTGATCAGTACTAATTTAACATGTATCTTATTTCACAAGGCATTAATGTAAACCTGAGGGCGCAATTATACCCTTTAAGATATTTTTCTTAAAACCAGATACTATTTAAACAAAGGAATGTTAAACACCAAAATTAGATTAAACTGAACTGTTAAAGCTTATTAAGAAAAATACCAGCAATATAGTTTTGATCCAGGCAAAACAAAGTTCTGTGGCTGCAAACCAATAAAAACTCCTCAGTCTGTATATTTTTTATGAGTATTCAGTATTCGGGAGAATAATTTTGCTTCTTCTATGCAGATGAGATACTGATGGCAGCATATTACCACTTTTCTCATCATGAACACTATGATGCCATCAAAATGAAAATAAAAATCTTGGAAGTTTTACATTTCATTGTCAGTTTGCAGTATGGATTCAAATCCCATTGCATGAAAGACAAAACTATAAATATTAAAATGGAGTAATGAAATATTTTCATATCTTCCATTACAGTCCTGGGAGTCAATGGAAGCGCTGAACTTCACTGGTGTCAAAAAAAATTTACACAATACAACACCTTGCAAGACCTGCTCCTGGTTTTTTATACACATGGAAGTTAACTATACCACCTAGTGGGAAATTAGCTAAACATATAACAATATCAATAAACATATATAATGGTAAACAAGAAGAAAAACTGTGAAACCGACAACTCTAAAAATAATAGTTGTAGTCATGTGAATAATTATCTATTCATTAACCTAGTTACAATCTAGTTGAGAAATTCCCTCCTATCCAAGGGGAAAAACACAAAAATCAGGACTTTGGGAATATCCTCAGAACATTTTTCTGTTATATGGTCTTTCATCTCATGACTTCTTACTAGCATTAATCCTAAATATCAATACCATCATTCCACTTTATATGGAAAAAAACAGATACAGGCACAACAAGAATGGTAAACACAGCCAGAAGAATCTAGGCTTTGATTAAAATCTTTCAAGAAGGTGTAAAGAAAGTATTGTTTTCTCAGTTAAAATGTGATAGTGACTGGTTCTTTGAAGTTACTACCACTGCCTCAGGGGGACATTTTCCAATTTTTGGGGGAATTAGATGCCAGGATATACAGATTCCTATAAATGTGTCACAGAAAACTCGTTATAAAAAGAAGGTAAAGCCCTCACCTTTTCTTTTTCAAAACAGAAAAACGATATTCTAGGTCTTCCAAAATAAAACCCCCTATTTGGCTGAGGATGATGCAAGAATGTATTACAGAGGTTAGATTAATTACAGTGATATTTAAACCATAGATTAATCGGAGAACAATCCTTTCTTCATTAAGGTCCTTTCTTCTTCCTCAAAAAAATAAAATCATAATAAAATCCATAGAAACTTTTGAACATAATGGGATTCTAGCAGTTTAGAAGTATTAAACTGTGATTACTTATGTCAGTAACTTGCAGCGAGACAATCTCTCTAATACGGTGAACAGCAAAGTATGCATAAAAGAGGAACCTGACATTTCTAATCTAACAAATAAAACAGCCCACACACAATAAGAAATAGACAATAAGAATGATTGTGTCTATTGCACAATAACTCCAGACCACTTCAGTAAACATATGTTAGCTAAATTTTGACAAAATGTCAAAACTACATGTCAAAACTACTACTATATGTGGTAAAACTACACTATCATTTTTAGCATAAACTGTGTTTTGTTCTGGGTTTTTTTGTACTTTTATAACTTTGCCTCTTCCCAAAAAAATTGAATTCAGTGCCATAGTTCTATTTTTTGCAAATAAAATCAGTAAGATAAGAATTATTTTAAATACAAACATCTGGATATAATACTAATAATGCTGGCACTTCTACAAAATAGCATCACTATTTGAAATGACTAATCAAAATGTATCTTGGATTTTCAGAGATATTTACTAAAGAGGGAATTTTTTTAAAATGGGCCACAGCTGTAACTCAAATCAAAAAATAAAATAAGCCAGTCTGGAATCACTTATAACTCCTTTGTTGAAAAATCTTTTCCAGGTAAGAAACAGAGAAGGAAGTTTGAGATGAATACTATAACGTTAGAGGACAGTTTGTTTAAATTTAATCATATAACTCAAATTTAATCTAACATTAACTCATATTCAGATGTCAATGTAATAGATTCGAAATAAAGTGGTCTGATTAGATAAACAGATCAGTAGACCATTCAGACTCAGAATGAGATGCAATCTTTTCCATTTATTTTAGCATGAGTATTATTTATTTTGGCAAAAGGCTGACCAAATTTTCTATAACAGCAGTATAGATAAGCCAACACAGTTCCAGTTTCAAGAGGAAAAATTAGGAGTAAATCTTGAATCCATTCAATTGAAGGCAAAATTATTACTAAATGGCATCAGAACTTCACACCAAGGCCATAAAACGAGAAGGAATGTCATTATCTAGAGCAGACCTATTCTGGCATGCCCTTCAAATTCTGACAACAGGACTTATTCCATCCAGTTAAAGCCCAAGTGCTCAGAGCTGAGTAGGAGCTAAAGACATTGGAGATGAGAGCTTCAACACCACTTTGAACATTTGGTTTTAATTTTCAGTTACCCAGCAGTCCCTGGAATTCACAGCTCTTTGCCAGCAGCCCAGGTTACCAAAGCAATGCTGAGGAGGAGTCAGTAGTCTGACAATGCCACAAGGCAATGCTCTGGTTCCAACTACTTTCTTCAAACTTGACAAGACACAAAGGAGAATAGTGTTTTAAATCCTATCACTCCTTCAGATTGAAAAAAGATGTAAGAGAATTACTACAAAAGAAATCTCCTTAATATAGTATTTGTGTAGGAAAGTAGTAATTGCCATGAGTCAAGAGTTGAGCAAATGATGAGTTTATATTAATCCAGACTCTGAACTAAAAAATATAGTGTGTAAATGTGGTTAGGCTGAAATCAAGTCAATATTTTTTTAAGTTCATTTTTAAAAAATTAAAAAAGAGAATTTGCCTTTCATGAATGCGGTATTATATATAGGCTTTAAAGCCCATTTTTATTTTGTATAACTCGTGTTTATTTTGAAAGAAAATGCATTCTCAAAACAAATATTTCATAGATTTTAAACCAAAAAACTGCAGAATAAAACACAAAAGCTTTACTGAAATTGCATATTTTTGCAGGACAGTGTTTAAATATCCCTATACACTAGCCACGCTCTTTAACTGAGGGCTCATTGAACTAAAATCATATATCTTCTTGCATCTTCCAAGATTTTTCTCTTCTGTACAAGTGCTTCAAATACCTCAGAGCAGTCCAAATGACGCTAAACAGGGAAGTTTGGGCAACTAAATTGAGCCCACAGAGTCCTGTGGACAGAAAATAAGTATTTTAGCAGCCAGTCAGCTGAAAATCTTCCCGGATACTACAGCTAATACAATGATAGGAATAAGACACAAAGAAGGAATTAAGCTAGAAATTGAGAAAGATTTTAGTGGAGCCCCAGCCCAATCTGTCAGTTTAAGAGTATTAGTAGTCTAGTAGAGATGATGTGGGTGGAAATCATAGCTTCATTGAGGTCAACAGTAAAACTCTTTGACATTAACAAGGCCAGAATGATACCTACATCCTTTGGCACAGACTTCACTACACACGCTTTTCTATGAAACTATCATTTCAATATATTAGCACTTTGGAGACATTTTTCACCCCAATACAAGCTATGAATTAATGTAATCCAAACCTTCTACTACCTGTAGTAAGTCACTCAAGTTTTCCCCAAAGCAGAGTTTTTATCCTGAAAACAGATGTTAACTTCTGACCTTTATAATTAATAATTAAAACTAGTAGTGCAAGACATCCTTAAGAAAATACATTTCTTTCATCTCTGTGTGGTGGTGTTACATAGCTTTTCCTGAACAAATTGGCAGCTTCTGACTCACTCATATTTATGAGAAAGACTCTGAGTAGACAACTTCTAGCACTGGTTCTCAGCATTATATTTCCTTTTCTACTGAAAATAAGGAAGTATATTATGTAAGAAAACAACAAAAGATGAATAACTTATTGCCCTTTTGGGTAGTGTGGGATATTTACAAATCTACATCCTTGCTGACGCAGTAAAATACAAACTAGTAATCTTGAGAGACTTGCTGTCCCCAGGGCAGTACTGCTTTTAATTTTATTATTGTTATTTATCTTGTCCCGGGAGAACTGCAAACTGAAAGAGCTCATTTCATTAATCCATCTTCCATCCATACAGAAGTAGATAACATGCACAGTGAGACTTCTGAGACATTTACTTCACTTTCTGGAGGCCTGTCAACTGTTGTGCGAGCAGCAGCGTTATCGAAAAAATTCATATGCCATTTTGTTTCCTGCAACTCCTTCCGTTTATTAGGAGGAATATTGCCCCTCTTTCTGTGCTGGAGGAGCACTTCCATTCCCATCCAGAGAAGGGCTCTAGGTAGTGCTCAGCACCTCCTCTAGCGATAGGGACCTCACCATGGAGAGTTGCCTCCTTCTGCCAGACCTGCCGTGTCACAATACTAATTAGTATTTTGCAAACAGACAGCTTCAGGAAATGTGCAATCATGGCGGAATTGAAGATTTTTATTTGAAACAAAACAAAACATAAATAACCTTACCCAACACTTGCCTATCCTAAACATCACGGTTAAAGTGATAAATCTAGGAGCCATGAAACCTAACAAAAAACATAAGACAGTAAAGGGACTATAATATTTCTGTAGCAAAGCTCTTCTGATTCTTAAGCAAGTTGAATTATTCTGGAAGGGCTATGACACATTCAGTTTACCTGCTTGCATTAACAATGCAGTCTTCTTCAATTAATAGTCTAACATTTTCATCAACCTTTCTGTGTGAAAATCTGCAACACTAAAATGCATCTTCTCTGTAAAGTGACAGAAAAACACAATTGCCAATGATGGTTCAAAACCTTGTTTTTCTGGCAGCTTTCACTATTCTCAAATTATTTCTCTGTGTCAGAGTTTATTCGTCTAACTCAGTTTTGATGGATGTGTGAGATGAAAATGTCAATGTGTCATGCATGTTTTAAAGCGTTATTAGAGTTTTAAACAAAAGATGTTGTACTAGTGTTTATCTTACTGTACATATTTTAGAAATCCTTCAAAGGGCAGCTGTCATAATGCTAGCAAAAATCATTTCAGCTTTGTTCATTTCAGTGATAACAATTATCATCTGAGGGACTGAAACTCTGCTCTGTGTGTGCTTTCATAGACTTCAGATTAGAGTTTCATTTTTAACTTCACATCTGTGCAAGGCATAAAATACTCATTAACTTATTCCTTTACTACAATAAAATTATTGAGAATCCTGGATAAAAGAACACAGGCCTGTTCCCTTTAGAATTGGCAGTTCCCAGTTATTTTTGAGTAAAACCAAATGCAGAGTAAAATGCTTTCCCAAACAACTGAATTTCACTGACTGGCTCCATGACAATGAAATCAAAATGATCTTTTCTATTCAGTAGAAAGTAATAACCTAGAACTACCTGGAATAAGGAGAATTGCTTATTATTTTTATCACATCATTGACATGATGTTAATGTTTTGTTGCTTCTGTTGCAAATGTGCACAAAGCAAATGCACAGGTCGCTCTTATCCTACTGTCTTAGAAATGAAAAATATATTTTCCATGCTAATATTAAGCTCAATGATTATATTAAATCTAAATCTGCTGCTATGAAGTAGTAGTGGTAAGCCAAAACTTCAAATTCTGATAAGGTTTTTAATTTCCGTCAAAGTTTAAAGCATTCACACTGCTAAGGATAAAATGGCTATTCACAAACTTGTCTTAAGAGGTAATATTTCTACATTTAGTGTTATAAATTTATTCGTCTGAATAAGATTATCTGATGTCTCAGAGACACCTCTGAGAACACCTGTGTTTTTAAAGTGTTACCGTGCATGCTTCAAACAGGAGCTGATCCTCTCAGCGAACTAAAACCAAACCCCCAAACCCAAACCCTGCTGTTTATACTACTGGTAAATGAACAGGGGTCCCATTTAACTGTGCTATAAAAGCTCTGTTCAAAATCTTCACTCAATAGATTTACCATTAATGAAGATAAAACCTGAAAACAACAGGTGGTACACTTGAGAAATGTTGTGCTTTCAAAAAAATCCATAATCCTGGTAATACCCAGTAAGATACATTCAAACATATCCCATAATACACTTTTTATGGATACATTTTAAATGAAAATAAAATATTTTCTTTGTATGTCTCATATTTATGCAGCTACAGTAGTTTTTATGTCCAACATACTGGGAAAAAGGAAACACTGCCATAAACAAATATCAGCAAAAATCTTATATGATTTTGAAGTGTCAGGGTGGAAATACTACTTTGGAGTTTTTCTTGTCCAAGTAAATTGACTATTAGTATCTAACAACATTAACATGTAGAACACACTTCTTCATGTGAAATGTAGTGACAGTTTTTCACCATCAAGAGAACAGAAATATATTAGTACAAAAAAAATGTTTATATCTTTGGTTTTAAATTTCCTTCCATTTACTTTTACTCCTTTCTCAAGTTATTTCTATTCACCCTTTAAGATTTGGATCTCCTTTTTATTGCTCTGGAATAAACAGTGAACCTGCATAATTCCTTATTTATAAGTCACACACAATCAGCATTTGACCTAGGTGTCTTGCCCTGTAAAATTGTTTCTATACAGAACATAATTTTTTGTAAGAATAAATCCAAGTTGTCTGTAGGTTTTCTTATCTTCAGAATTAATAATTGAACATGAGAGAAGTCATGGAAAGACTCAAACGATAAAATATTAGGAACTAACCAAATACATGTAGAACTAGTTTAATAGAAAGGGTTGGAAACAGCCATTATGACACAACTGACAGCTTCTAACTACTAAATTTCGTAATGCCTTACTTTAGTATACCTACAACATGAAATTAGTAAAAGTTTTTTTTGCTCAGACCTTGCTATATAGATTGTCAAATCAAAAACATGTTGAGAAATCTTACCACAAGAATGTAAGGCAGAGAAGATGATTGATTTGTGAAATTATCACAATGAATAAGCCAAATATACAATTACATAAAGATAACAGATCAGCTTAGTTAATGCACAAACAGCAGTTCCAAAGATGCTTGCATTTATTTCATTTATTCATTTACTATAATTTTTGAAAATATTACATTTTTTCCCACTGCTTTAAGTTATGCCAATTTACTATTGCTAAGAAATAACACATTTCACTCATCTTCAGAGGAT
Source organism: Tapera naevia (assembly GCA_033556795.1). Lineage (NCBI taxonomy): Eukaryota > Metazoa > Chordata > Aves > Cuculiformes > Neomorphidae > Tapera > Tapera naevia. The sequence continues at coordinate 4,096,882 of JAUMJJ010000172.1, read as the reverse complement.
TAGGATAACTTGATGATGAACAGTTCAATACTATTATAGAACATTATCTCTTCTGCTGTGTCATTCTTCATGCAGTTGTACCAATTTTTCCTTATCTTCCACCTAAAAATACCCCTATGTTTGACCATTCTCTTTCATTCATAAGCTATTTCTTCAGTATTATTCTGCTTTGTTAGTGTTCAGAATCAAATGTATTCACATGAATATTATTGCATCCAGTTATAAAGGAATGAACATCACCTCATTGCTGAAGCCAAATAAATACTGTCTTTTCTTACCACAGTCAAAGTTCAGGTCTTATATGGACTTTAAGGTCTTTTTTGTCTCAGAAACTTGTCCTTTACTATAAATATTTTTTGTTGACTTGTATTTGCCTATACTTTATAGGCAAATACATACTATATACTAACCACTTCTAAAGAACTGTTATATTTCCTAGATTTCCTAGATGTGTAAATCCCTAGCGCTCCAGGTTGTTTGCCAGTAAAAAAATATCTAAGTTTCTTACTGCTTCTAAGTTTTCCTACTGAAAACTAGTGGCCAGAACGTTACTAATTTCACTGACTGCACAGTAATAAATAAAATTTCTAGTTTGTAATTAATTTCTCTCTCTCTTGTTTCTGCTTTTTGTAGTACTTGGAGAAGTATGTGATGGCATCCTGTGCTGTTAACACACTGACAATCAGCAATGTAATTTCAAGACTTACGTGCAAATTAGCATGATGAAAACATCTAGATTGTAAAGTGCATGGTCTTCCTGTCTAGCTAACTGGCTCCCACTGCAATTAATCCTCCTCAGAAATGGGAAGAAGTCCGTGGGAAGAGGCTGGAAAAGTCAGTGCTAAATGAGCAAATTATTTTAAAGAATACCCAAAACAAATTTAAAAATCCAACAAAAATAAACCCAAAGCTTTTTTTCTGTTACCTGTCTGAATCCCTTTTGAGTAATCTGGAAGGAGCTAACTGGCTGGAAAGCAGCCACCGAGGGCCTGAACTCCTGTAAAGCCTATTCCCACCAACAAAGATTTCTAAAGACGTCTTTGTTCCACTTTTTGACAGAGTCATTTTATTTTAGCAGAAACCCCTAGTAACCTCAAAAATTTGTATCTGATCTGGATGAAAGCATGTTTTAATGTGAGGGTGTTTCCTCCTTAGCTAGCAGCCACGTAATTGTGTCTTTCTATTGAGACTTTGTACACTGAAGTTATTTCAATCCTTTAAGTGTCCTCAAGATTTATTTATTAAAGGGCATCTATCTTTCATCTTCATTGAATCTGACATTGCTTCAGTAGAATAACTGGTTGTCGACCTTCCCATTGTATTTTTTGGTTGAAATGCAGCATGCCTCCTGGATTAGATGGCAGCTAGTGATACCAAAGCATCATCTCCTGCTTCATCTGCTGCACTTCAGTACTGAGGCACACTGATGGGAAAGATAAAGTGCTGTGCTGAGCCGAATGAAATAAATTCTGCAGCAATTATTACCTTGTCTCCCCACAAAACAGCAACTAGCCTGGCAGAGAAGTGGCTCGGAAAGCCTGTGACTTATCTTTCAGGGAAAAGAATGCTCTCCACTGAATGAACACCGACGTAGAACCCTGTGGTCTGGGGTGCATGGGAGAGACAGCAGGACTGATTGTTCGTAAAGACTCTGTCTGGCCCTGGAATCTGCTGCTTTCTTCTGTTTTCTACATTGGCGCTTCCATATTGGAAGAGGTAAAATGGTCTTAAAGCTATTTCCCAAGGTTAGGCTTTGACTGCCTGAAGAATAAAACAGGGCTTCTCTTTCTCTACAAACCACTAATACTAGTTCAGAAAGCAGTAGAAGTAAGTAAAATCCAAATCTTAATATTTTTCTTTTCCTCTCCTCCTCATTTTCCCCACTGAAAAAGAAAATATTCATACAGTTGTGTTTCTACTTTCCAGATGTGAACAACTGGATTAAATTCTATGGAGAGCTTTTAAAAAATCATAACAAGTCAATGGGTCACGGTCTTTGCAGTACAGGAAAAAAAAGAAAAAATTGCTAAAGCTACATTTTCGAGACCGAGCAACATGGCTCTAGCAGCTGCAAGGTCAGGTAGGTTGGAACAGAACCATGAAAAAGAAACTACAGCCACCAGAATGGCAGCAGAAATTACTTGTAATTTTTTTCCATGATAGTGACTGGAGAACTGCATTCCTTCATGCGAGCAAAACTGGCTCAATTGCTACACCACCAAAATTGCTTCCCTGGTTTGAGAATGAAAAGGCTTTCCCATCTCTATGAAAAGTTTTTTGATATTTGAATCAAGATCACTGAGGAGTAAATAATGCTCTCTGAAACATGTGAAGAGTATTTGTTTTGACAGTTATTCATTTTGAAAAGTGCTTCTGATGAAATAACAACAAAGACAACACTGGAGATATTACCCAGAAATATCAAAACCTGTTTTCCTTCACCAGCTTGGATTCTTTCTGCCAGTTCTGCAAAAGGTAGCAGATGAAAAGATGTGAATCAAGTCCATACACTCAGAAGTAATCTTTATCCCCCACCTCTTTTCAAGAACATAAGTAAAGCTAAGGCATGAGGAACAGCCTTAACATTCAGAGTAAAGCTGCATGAACAGCACAAAAAGCTTTTTCGGTGAACAGAAGTTGTTTAAGGAATTATTTTTAAAATCATATGAAAATATAGATAGACAAAGGTACCAAATATGGCATTTTCTACTAAATTTAATTGGAAGAACATACCACACTGGCTTACAGTAATATTTTGGTGTATATAAACCTATATTCAGTGTAAAAAGAAAAAAAAAATGTTTAATGAATGTACAAGTATACTTGTTGTTTCTGTAGCGAAATTCTGTAATTACAGATGCCTAATATGTTTATTGTTACTAGCTTCAAGATTTTGATGTAAAAGTTTCACACTGCCCATCAATAATTAATTCTGTTTAGAGGAAGACATATTCACATAATAACAACATTATTTCATATTGAGCCCTTACATTTTTAAGAAGACTGCAAGGAGAAATAGCTAAAATCATAATCACTTTAACTTACCTTTTCAATTAAGATGTCCATTAAACGTTTTCTCTGTGGGATGCCTTAGTGCTTTGTCACCCCTCTTGCCCACTCCACAAGTGAAGAGTGGGCTACGATGGCTACGCACAAACTCAGATCTGGTGACTGGTGAGAGACAGGAGCAGGCTGTATGTGAGCAAGCACAGCCTGACAGCAGAACAACCGCATTTTGGGAAAAGGGCAAGGGAAAAGGCCAGCACAGTGCAACTGAAGGGATCGTGTGCTGAATCAAGAAGACTTGGGTGGATAAACTGAGCCCAAGAACTTGCTAGGCTTTTTATCACTGCATGAGAGTAACTTTCTGCTTTTAGCTATATGTCTTTTTTAAACACTCATGCAGGGGCGAAGAGCGGGCAAAACTCTCTGGCTTAACTATTCCAGAGAGTGGTCATTGGGCATCAGTACCCATTTGAGGAAAGGACTCTTCTCTGTTAAAGGTAGCAAATAGCAGCTTTGCTGTGTAGATTTGATGATTGATTCTGCATTTGAAGTGATGAAGGCTTTCTTATCACTTCTCTAGGAGACAGAAATCATCTACTGAGCTTTCAAATTCTTTATTTGTAATTCAAGTTTCCAGCTAGTTACCCACATCTCAGGCCAGGTGAGTATGTCAGTCACAGTTCACTGCCGGCAGCCAGACTCGCTTTTTTGCCACTGTCATGGTCTAAGAATTCATTATAACATTTTAAAAACTGCATTTCTAAAATACATTACACCTAGCTGTATGCATAGCCCCATTAGCATGCTCATCGCTTAGAAACCTTTGATCATGCAAAACTGGCAACAGCTGTTCTACAGAAAATTGATATGAATGCCACTAAACGAAGATGATTCACTGTCCACAACAGTTTTATTTCAGAATATTCTTGATTGAGCAAGTTGTTCTCACTGTGCATAATTCATGCTTAAATAATAAGATTTTTCAAGGTTCTCCAGGATACAAGGTCAGGAAATGTGGCATGTGGCAATGTGATATGCTAGCTGAGCCTCAAGCAAGTGATGGAAATGAAGCAATGCCTAAGAGTTGTTCACACTTTCATGGTGACAAATGAGAATTGAATGCGTTTGTTGGTAGATAATTTAAGTGGAGACAGATAGCTCTGGGCAAAGTGGAGCAACCTACTGCAAAGGGTTGCATGCAGCCCTTCCAACATAAGGGTTCAGTCTTTAATCTTCTCTGGCTAAATCTGGCTTATTTTTAGAAACTCAGATGAGCAATATGATAATGAGACACAGAGGGTCCCCTTTTTAATTGTAGGAGTTGTACAGTGTTCCTTTATATTTGTTTGTTTTCTACTCATAAGAAGGAAGCCTGAGTATGATCCAACATCAATGCGTGAGAAACAATTTTGGTGCTTAGCCCATTGTTTACTGAAATTGGAGGAAAAAGATACTTAATAATTTTTTAGTTCTTAATGGAAACTGAACTGAAATTCAGGGAAGCATATCCCCCAGGCAAATTCAGTCCCAAATAGTGTCAAGAGCATATGAAAAAATACTACTTCACTGGCAGAAGGTTTGTTCGTAATACAATCACTACCCACAGAACATCATTTAGAGATTTTTGAACAGTCGGCTTTGATTTAAAAATATGACTAAATGTCAATTATATGCGAAACACATAAGTTAGTGTTTTACCCTCTGGAAGAACTTAAATTTTAAATTTAATCTGGAACTGAATATCTATGCGGAATTGAATATCTAAAAGAATTTTTATAGTAATGTGTAAATCTAACAGCCAGTCCTCCATCATCAACTTTGTCATCTTTCAATGTTAGCAAGGAGCATTCTGAGAAGGACACAACCACGCAGAAAATGATACTGGCCTGTCATTGTGATGTACTTTCTAAATTTATGAATTATCTTCCAAAGGCTATATTTTCAGGAGTGCCTTTACAACTAATGTGTCACTTGGGATTGAATTTTGTTGTAGCACTAGTTAACATCGGCTCAAGCAAAAGTTTAGGGTCAAATTTCAATTTGATGTGGATGCTAATCTTTAAATCAACCTCATGCAAAGCCTTTGGGAAAGCAGGAAAAGGTTTATTAGTTCACTGCAAGAAATCAGTATTACTCTAGTCTTGTTTCCGTGTTAATATCTTATTTCACTAACTGGCTTGCTCTTGAATCACATGCTAAAAATCTTTTCCTTACCTTTATGCTTTTCATTTTTGCATTAACTTTTCACCTGCTTTCTGCATATGAGATTAGTAAAGTTAAGCAAAATGTTTTTTCCTTTTAGCATTTTTATTAAGAGAATGGAAAAACGTAATATAGGATTGTGAACGCTTGTGGTTAGGTTCTGGCAGATGTTTTAAGAACCTAGACCAATGAACTTCTAGCAAGGTCATTAATGGAATTAACAATTTTAAAGCAACTTGCTTCCTTAGGTTTAATGCAGGAAAGCTTTATGACTTGGCTGTCTTCATCTTCAGCAGAAAGTCCCGACTACAGGTCAATGAAGATCAAATATACATTAAGCTGATCGGTAGCAAGGTATAGATTGAACGAGTGGCATAAAAAGAGGCTATTCCTCTTTGCAGTTCTATGAGGAGTCAACTGCAATCTTTCCTTTGACTCTTGATGGCTCTGACAGTTAAAGACTAATTGTCATTTTCTTGATAAATATTTTCAAGACTAACAATACATTAAACCTTTAGGAAGTGGTTAACATCAAGAAATTCACCAGCTGACATAATATCGAGAAGTATTTGCTGAACTTTTAATTTTCTTTCCTGTGTAAATAATTATTTTTACAGATTTTCTTACAACTCAGAACATACATGTCAATGTCTTGAGGCACTGCAATCTGAATTATAGTTCTGTAACTAATTGTGTTGCTATAAAGTTCTTAAGCTGAATTGTGGTTCATCAAAATCTGATCTCTAATGACAACATCCTCAAGTTGAGTACAGACTAGAAGACAAGAATCAAACTTCAGATTTATTTCAAGAGCATTAATCTCAGATTAGTCTTCATAAGGTGACACAAGAGATTTGATTGTACCCGTCTTAAACAAAAACCTTTTCTCCTGAAATGAAATGATAGCTATGGTTAAAGGCAAGCGTGAGATTTAAAGCAATATCAAAAATGCAAGAAAAACTTTGAGTTTCCACTAGAGTTAATTTACTTGTTAAAAAATTGCTGTCATGGTTGCCTTAGTTTAGAGTTACACACCAACAATGTAACTACCGCCTGTAGAAGCATGAACGTCAAGTGGAATGAAAGGATCTTTTAAGAGTATTTTGGATTAGCCCTTTTCTTCAGAGTTATTTTGCTCACTGTTGGTTTTCCAGCAAGAGCAAAATGTCCTTGCTTTAACCTTGGGCAGTCAGCTATTTTCCCTGTCCTCAATAGACAGCTGGATTGCAGCACTGAAGAAAGTGAAGAAAAGAATCCATTGTCAATAACTATAATATATCAAAACAGTGAGAAGAACTCCCCTTGGATGAAATGGAAGGCAACCATCAGCACTAAGCTAAGCAATAAATTAATGGCTAGATCTGCAACTTCACTTTAGCACCTACTACAGAGAAGGTGGGTTGTAATTCCCATCAATAGTTAATCAGATGAAAAGGAGAGAAAGTGGTAAGCATATGTCCTAGCAAACACGAAACGATCACAGTCCTACAAAGCATCTGGGTGGAAACCTGAAACTAAGAGAACTTTGCATGAGTAGCAAAATTCAGAGACTGCTTCTATTCCAGGTTTTTCACCTCTTCTCTGCCAGCTCTCTGGTTACATTTCCTTTCCTTTTCCTTAATTTTCATTCACTGCCAGTTTTTTAGGTTGCTAGTCAAAAGTAGTATCTTTTTAACAATAAGAAAAAAGACTGAGCAGAAATTTTCACAAGTATTTGACTAAATTATACCGAGCTCTAATCATTTACAGGTTGATGGTCAAGTAGCCATAGTTAAGTCTTTACTCAGATGCCCATCCTTTCATTTACGTGTGTCCTTGCTATAAAATACCAGCCCAAGCAAATGATAAATGAATGCACTTGCCATCAGGAAGAAAAAATGGAACTAACTTGAACTATAGAAACTGCAGAATAGATAAGTAAAAAGCAACATTATATAAATATTTAGTGTCCTTGATGTTATCATCTATAATAAGATGGTAAACTAGAAGATGGTGATTTGGAAACTTAAAAATATGGGAGGAATGAGAAGTGCTGTGGGAAATATGATGTATTTTACTAATGAGAGGCAGTTACCTTACTGAAGTAAATTTCTATGCTTCAGGAGAAAGTGTACAGATATATTTAATAGAAAAAGAATCCTTCATAAATCCAAAGACTGAAAAAAATTTAGATCCAAACTTGAAAATATCAAATATAATAACTCTGAACTTCATTAATTACAGAGTTAGAATCTTCTGTTCTTTGAACCTTTATGCATCTCAGATAGCAATGCTCTGCCACTAACACTTGGATGATTAGAGGTTGCACATTGGAGGAACCACTCTTTCTGCATGAGAAGAGGGCCAGGCACCTTGAGAAATCTGCTCTGTGTTTACAGTTTTTAGGGTCACTGCTCTGCAAACAATAAACTCCAACTGCAACACACAGAATCAGAGCTCTAGACCAATCTGGTAATTCTAATTTTTTTTATATATATAATAATATATAACTATAACGGTAGGAATAAGGGAAAAAACTCTCTCCATTTTCCATGTCTCTCTTTTTTCTACCCTCAGTATGAGCCAGGCCAATCATTCAGTCCTCATTCAGTATTACTTCCAGGGCTGGGTTTCATACACAAAAAGGGCTTATGTTTTGTTTTAGGTAGGTACGTGCCAAATCAATTAAAAACTCTCAAGACAGTAGAGAGGTCCTTTTACCAAAATACCAGAGTCTGTGTTTTTGTATTTGACATTGGGGAAGTTATTAAACTTTCTCTTGATCTGAGGTCTTAGGTGTTCCAGTCACTTGAAGCGGAGGAGGATGGCATATAGTGGTGTATAATATCATAAAGGACAATATCTTTAAAATAAAATGATCTAATATATGGTAATAAGCATCTCTATGGAGGCTTGTGCAACAAACTAGAATTTCCAAAAATGAAGTCAAATGCGTCTGGGGTTTGCTACAGCTGTATAATCTGATGGGGCTTCTTTTGTGATGAGCATATGAGAAACTCGTCTAGTGTGGCAATAAATCCAGGAATTGGTGGAGAACATCATCACCAGGACATTAGGAAACATGTCATATCACAGCCATCAATAACATGCCCCCAAGCTGCAGTGGATGAATTTGTCTTTACAGTTCAGACTTCTTTTACAGAAGTAAAAAAAGATATTCATGCCAGACAAGGGAAAAAGGAAGGAATAATGTCTTAATTTCCGTGGCTGTATCCCAATTTCACTTTAAATTTCAAGCAGTTTTCCATCTATTTTTCGTACTCAACTATCACCAGTGCTTTTAATTTCTCCCATTCTATGTCTTTCTCACTGCCCTTTCAACCTTGCTGATAGGGTATAATTATCCAAGTGAATGAGAGACACAAGATTAAATCCTTTCTTCTTTTGTGGCAAGAGCACATCCCTTAGTACACGTGTGTCATTCTGATACATAAGAAGTCATAATAGCATCAATAGATTTAGAGAATTAAATTAAGACCCATGCTTAAGAGCCCTCTATAAATGAAGTCATAGTTAGCACCTGTATTTAGAAAATGCACCATAATGCCACACTCCTTTTTCTTCCCGAACTGCTTCCCAAGTAAAATACACAGGCATTTTACATTGAATGTGTTTACTTTTTAAAGAACCAATGCCTGAAACTACAATATAAAAATAATAGTTCTTGCTTTGAGAAGTACTTTTCTCAGAAAAAGCAGGGGACTTAAAGCAGTTTTTCTGTAATAAAGGTAGATTCCCCAATTAACCTTTTCTCTGTGCCATAATGTATTATTAAATACTTAAAGGTATTGCTGATGGAATGTGCTACAGTAATAGCATAGCTGGAAAAGAGTTACTTCTTTTTCAGGATAATTTATTCCATACTGGGCCAACTGGAAAGCTTTTCAAAGACTATCAGCACCATTAGCTCTTTTCTGTTGAGGGTAAAGCAAGAGTATTGAATGTGTATTGATTTGATGTTATTCTGAGACTGTACAAGATATAGAAGCTGGAGAGAATTAGATATGTGTGTATACCGAAAAAGCCCCAATACAGAAAACTTATCCAGGCTCTGAAAGCAATTTGATCTGAGATTTCTTACCAGCACTTTGATTTAATTCTTTATGTTATTCATATATGTGGATGAAAAGTCCATTGATGCTCAAAAAAGAAAAAGTCATATGAATGAGAACCTAATATCATTTATATTTTGTTCATATCTATTTAATATGTAGTCTCCTGTATATTTAGAGGTCTTAAGTTTACATCACAAAGGTAATTAATGTTACAATTTACTTGCACAAAAATATTCTTGAAGGCTCTCTCTGGTATAGATTTTGGCTGCTGTTGTCTTTTACACATTATTAGCCTGAAATGTTTACTTACTAATGCATGTAGGTTCAGTGAATAGCCTGTTATGGTGCTCATCTAGATGTATATTAAGTATTTTTAACTGTCTATAGGTGACCAATTACAAGTCTCAGAGGGTGGAAACCCTTTGCACTGAAACATATATACTTTTTAAAGAAATCATATTGTTTAATAATAATACTTCGAGGAGTCTACTCTTAACCTGAATTATTTTGTGGGTCTATTTTATTACACATCTACACAAAGAGCTGTAACCATAATTGAGATGATAGCAAAGTGAAAGCCCTGTCTGAATGGTTCTGGTAACCAACCAAAGGCTCTCACTTCAGTTTTATTTTGAAAAAGAAGGTACACTCAGCCACTGACAGGAAGAAGAGGCCTTTCTTCTAGTAATGGAGTCATCTACAACCTACTCAAATACATGGAATGGACCACAGACATTACTTTCATATCCCAAGGAAGGGGAGATTGTTTTCAATTTAATAGGAGGTATATCAAGATTGTCCCTGGAAAATTTAGAGATAAATAGGAAGGAAAACGTGGATCTGAATGGAATCTCTGGAGGGCTCCAAGAAAGAATTTGGCTATAGAAACAAGTGCATTTCACAGCGAGTGGGTTGCCCCAAAAATATCTATCAGAGATCTAGACCACACAAGATATCTTTTTGTTTTGATTTATCACTAAGTAGTTTGTAATGTTGGGGTTGCCTTTCATTTTGTTACCAGTCTGAGTAAAATTTGTAAACAATATTCCTTAGTACGTATGGAGTGATAAAGTACTTATATGTGTATTTTATTTTATAGTGGATTACCATAATTTCCAAGGAAGTAGTTAGCATCAAGTTATTCCTCACCCCTGATGGACTAAGTCTACAAAGACAGGTTTCCGAATACCTTGAGACGTTCCCTGCTCCCCTGAATATTCTTCTCTGCTAGGATAAGACCAGGTTTTTGCAAGACAGAAAATACAGAAATACAACAAGAGAAAGACATGCCTAGTTTCCTAAACTCTCAAGGAAGTTTGTCGTAGGCTAGATTCTTATTTAGAGAAATAACTCTGATTCAGGTGACTATTGATACTGTGTCATGGAAGACAAATTATTGTTATAAATATTCATCAGTAGTTCTGTCACAGTTTTATCTTTGAAACGCGGCATCAATGTCATCACAGGGATTTATTTGATCAGCAGTGCAGAATCTGGCTGATATTATGGAGCCAGACATATTATGTCAGGAAATTCTCATCCCTATCTTAAATAGCAAATTTATTTGTTCATCTTTAAAATTAAACAAAAAGTTTTGAGTTTTGGTAAATGAGAGATGGCATGCTCAGCACTTGACATTAAATACCTAGCAGCCAAAAGAGACATTAATAATTAAGCCTGAAATAGGAACAAGAATTTCAGGAAAATATTTCTGGTATATTTTTCCCAAATATCAGAGATACCAGATTTGGAAAATTAATTAAAACTAAATATTTATAATTGATCTGTTTATTTAACTTTCAGGAATGTTTACTACATATATGCTCTAGAGTTGAATTTACCTCTTTACATGCTTCCTTGAGGAACCAACTTTCGTTTATAAGTGAAATTCATCTTTTCTCTCCATTTTACAGCAAGCAACCTTGACTGCTATCATATAATCAATAAATTCTTACACAGATTTCTTAAATGGACTTCATAATTGTCAGACAATATTGTGCAGCTTTACTTAATTATTTTCCCTTAACACTCATAAAGAGCAGCTATGCATCTTTTATGTCACTCCCATGAGCATTTTAGACTTAAGACTGCCTAAACAAGAAAGTTGCAGATGGGTATTAACCATGCAGGGTGAAATTTTTCTCACCTGATTGTCTGTTGAGCCTTCATATTCATCTTTTTTGCATATCTTAGCCCCTATAGGCATGAGACAAGGTGTGAGCCAAAGCCTACTGATCTCAATGGGTGCATTTCATCCACTTAATTGGTTTTGAAGAGTCAGAACGGGTACCTACTCACTCTTTTCCTGATTCTGCAGGTATAAACATAGAAGGCCAAATTAGATAGCCAGTTTTGAAAAGATAGTCCTGAAGGACTATACTACTAATTTACTTTTTTCAAATAGGTATTTCTTAAGCATTTGTTTTACACTGTAAGCTCACATTTCCATACCAAGCGCAGATCTTTGTGGGATTACTGCATATATGAATTCATACTTGTGCATATGACCTGAAGCACAAATATAAGGAAAATGGAATATGGATTTATTGACATCAAAGTGAGCTGTGTCATTGATGTAAACAATTTCACCAACATTCCCACTTTTAATCTAAAGGTAGACCAGAAACATAACAAAAGAATGAGAGAATATGCCATTGGACACCAGTGTTAAAGAAACAGAAAGTATATTCTTTGGGATGAACAGTGGACGATTTGCCAGAAACACAGCAAGTAAAACTTGCTTCAAAAAGTAGTGCAAATTAGGTCCTAGTACTTAGTCAAAATTGCACTGGATTAGATATATTGTCTCTCTCACTAAAAAAGAAGAACACTTAGATAAATCTGATTATAGAAACTAGGTCAACATCAGCCAGTGGCACTGCAAAAAACCCAAAAATTTGTGAGTACTTTGGTCTTCTAAATGGTTCTTCCCTAAAGCAAGTGGCCTTTCATGTATTTAATAAACTATTTGCTTCATCACACTGCCAATAATGTATTCTCATGTACAGAAATAGGCTATTGGAAGCATGTAATAAAATGCTCCAACTCTTTATCCTAACCAGAGTAGTATTAAAAATATAAGTGAAACAATGATTTATTAAAATGGTATTCCTAAATTTTTAGATAAAACCCAATAAGTACTCATGTCAGCATTTAGTAGAACTGCATATCTGTGAGAAATAGAAAGCAAACTGTCTATGAGTGGGAAACTTGATAGATGTCAATATCCATACATGAGCTGACAAGCTTTCTTGAACAACTGAATGAATTGCAATAGTTATCCTGGTAGTTCTGTAAACAATTAAACAATAATTAGCTACCCATATCTAAAAAAAAGGTAACCTGTTTTTTAAAGATCACATGGATATGCTGATGGCTTTCTAACAGCAGATTGCCAGCAACCAACAAAACTTAAAAAAAAATCAAAACAAAGGAAAGAGTAATTTTATACATTGGGCATTGTTTTTCTTGAACACTTATGAGCAAATGAACTCATTATGCAAATGCACAATAATATTTTTACAAGAAATTTACCACAGTAGAAATATTCATTTCATTATCTTATTGCGTTATGCAACTTGTTTTCCAGTGCATGCGTCTACTTGTTATTAACAATAAATAAATCAAAAGTTCTGTTCTGTGGAAGTCTCACAGCTGGCCTTTCTTAAATCTAAAATGCCATCAGCTACCCAGTACTGCAGATACACCTTAGTGAGAACATTACAACTGTTTTGGTAACGCTGCAATTTTTATATGTCAGAATTATGGCTTTAATATGGTTTTACTACAGAAAACTTTGAGTAGTAATGCTTGAATTTTAAACTCAGACTTCAAATTACAGAGTGAATGCGGGAAAATAGGTGGAATCTGTGCTGCTGAATCTAGCACCACAAAAATACTGTCACAAGTAGAATAATGTTTCTTTGTTCCATGTTAATCAAAAGCCTCCAAGAGAACCATTTTTATAGATGAAAGAGAGAAGAAAAAATCTTTGAAACGGAAAAAGAATATCAGCCAGTCCATAAATCAAATGACATTGTGGCATTGTGGAGAGAGTCACTGTAATTGCTATCACATTACAGAAAAGGAGACAGAGATCTTCTAAAGGTTGCATGGGCCCACCTGGAAATTTTCTTGTATCTTGTCAGAAAAACTTCACATGTGCCTGTTTTCAAAATGTGATTTTCAGCTCTTCAGAACACTTTCTGTATCCAAAATCTCAGTGAGCAGAAAGACTGGAATATAAAGCTACCTTTTTGCTCCAAAAATTTTTCTTCTGATCGTAAAATCTTGAAATATAAAGCTGGAAGTGAAATAAAAAGGTCATTCATTAAGCTCTGTGCCTCCACCAAGCAGGATCATACTGCACATCAGCTATTCCAGACAGATATTTCTCTAACTTCCCTGTTAAAGCCCTTAGCGAAGAAACTCTTTTGCAAGAGTTTATACCAATACACATATAACCTTAGGATTAGCTGACACATTTTTCTAAAATCTAACGGAAGTCTTTCATTGCTGCTTGCTTTATTCATAGTAGACAGCTTTAAGAGAAGCAATTTAAATATTTGAAGACTTAATATGTTTCCTTCTTGTCTCCTCTAGATTCAACAAAGCCTTTAAACAACCCAGTCCTTCCCCAGTTTCATAGTTTCTGATGATTTTTGTTGTTCACCCAATGATTGTCCTTGAAAACCCATCCATGCTGAGAGAGTGGTACCCCAAGGTTGACAGCGCAAACCAACTCCAAGGCTCTCTCATCTCTGAGTGGAAGATATTGCACACCCTGTCATGCCTACAGCACTCCCCACTGGCAGATTTCAGTGTGACATTCGCTGTAAACCAGGTTTGTTTGTGGGTTAGTGCCAGCCAGACCTAACTCTTGTGAAAGATTGTGGTCCTGTCCTGTGCCTTGTGGGGAAGAGACAATACCACAATTTCCCCAAGGCTAATGCTTTTCTCCAAGTCCAGCCCCTGCTTGGAAGTATTTGCTGATGGTGCCATCTCCAAAGATAATAGGAACACTCTCTAAACTACTATCCAGCCACCTAATTAAGAGAGTTGAGAGCAGACCACAGAAAACTGCTGAACATAGTCTTTGAGGATGAATTAATTTTCTAATGATCCATCTTGCAATGAGACTGTATTTCCTTTGCTTATGAAAATATCCATGGCTCTGCTAATTTAACAACATTTAGTAATTATATTGACGAGAGGAATTAACCACTCCTGAGTGGATATTGAATGTATTTAATATATTTTTGACAAGCCTGCATTGACTACAACTTATTTCTTTTTGTAACTTTTTTTAATGTACTTACAAATACTTGGCTTGACTTTTAGTTCCAGTATTTTTCCATGCATTGAAGCAAAGCTGACTCATCAATAATAATTCCTTTTCGGTCCCTTTAAAGATAGACTCTAACTTTATCATTTTGTGCCCTTCTGGAGTAATGTCCAATGTTCGTGATGTCAAAAAAATTTATTCAGTTTTTCTGCTAGGTAAGCTGTAGATACTAACAAACTCTCTGCCAGACCGTGTTACATCATCTCAATTAACTTGATCCTGCCAGATGATGCCAAAAAAAAGAACTTAGTTATTTTTTTACTTAAAACAGAACAAGGTATATGGCCATGAATCTGTATGTTCTACATAGCTACACATAAGATTAATAAATTATTTTAAAATAGAGGTTAAAAGGTAAAAAAATAATAGTTAGATATTAGGAGTTCCCAGGTAAGAAAGAAGAGTATTGGAAAAGAGGGATAAATATGTAAGATGGAAGAAGAAAAAGAAGGTGGGGGAGAATAGCTAAAACTGACAGGAGAAAGAATTAGAAAGAAAACAGAATGCATGACCAAATAGTAAATTCTATAAAAGGACATTCAGGCAACCGACAACAGAAATAGCCTCAGTCACATTATTAAGGCAGAAAAAAAATGTCAGTATAACAAAAAAAAAAAAAGGAAAAGAAAGGAAGAAGGGAAGGGAAGGGAAGGGAAGGGAAGGGAAGGGAAGGGAAGGGAAGGGAAGGGAAGGGAAGGGAAGGGAAGGGAAGGGAAGGGAAGGGAAGGGAAGGGAAGGGAAGGGAAGGGAAGGGAAGGGAAGGGAAGGGAAGGGAAGGGAAGGGAAGGGAAGGGAAGGGAAGGGAAGGGAAGGGAAGGGAAGGGAAGGGAAGGGAAGGGAAGGGAAGGGAAGGGAAGGGAAGGGAAGGGAAGGGAAGGGAAGGGACCCCACAATAAGACCAACATCTTGAATCAGCACTGCTTCACCAAAAAAAGGAAAGAAAAAGAAAGAAGCATATTTAAGGACACCAAGGTCACTCTTCCTTATGTTTCTTGAGCACAGACTGCTTCTGAATCTCTTACACCACCAGAACTGGCAGAAATATTCTGCTTAGTTTATTATTAAGCAAATTGGTTTAAAAAGCCTTTTTCTACTAGAGAGCAAAGCCCTGTGTTTGTTCTTAATATTTTCTTTGCTTTCCCATATTTAAAATATAGGGAATTTTTATCTGGAATAAAGGAGGTAGTAAAATTTATAATTAACACAATATGCAACAGAAAGTTGACATATGTGTGTATAAATAATTATGCATAGAAACCTCTGGCTCTTCAATAAATTCCAAGCATCAGATGTTACAGCATCATCTTCTATTCTTTCTGTGGTAAGTTTTCCTCAAATTTCTGTGATACCTATACGTCCACAAATCATTACTAAAATATTTATCTTATTACCTGCAATGTTTTTCAGGTCATGGGTTTTTTTTCACATCTCCTGGTGTTTTGTGGAAATTTCCAGCAGTCCTGAAACAGTGTTTTGTACAGTTCCTCAATCATTGTATTTGGCAGAACTTTAATGACATTGTTGGTGTTTTGAGAATGATGCAGTGACTTTTGCAGTGTCTCTGTATCTCAGAGACAATGTGATAAAGTACCATCTCTGAGGGTGGCACTGTGCAGTCCTCACTCCCTGATATAGCAGCCCAAGCAGAACAGATTCTTTTTATGTTAGTTTTACTTATTCTGATAAACAAACAAGATAAAATGCAAAGTATGTGGAAAGGTAGCTCTTTAAAAGACCAGCTAAGGAAGCAGAACACAATAGTTGGTAAATAGAGATTATGAAGACAAACTGAAGTTCTCCTAGATCACATCTGCTAATTTGATAAAACACTATTCCATCCCTGCCACCAATGAATGTTAAAATATTATCTGCAGAGCACTATTTATCTGTTGCAACGAGACAACTGACCAGCGAGCATCCAGTAAAATTAAGAATACAAGTGAGATTTTTTTAAGAACAAATTAAATAAGACTTAAATAAGAGTATGAAGTTGCTGACACTGAATTTTTGCTTCCAACACACCTTTTGTGTGAGCCAAAAGGCTATTTGCAAATAATAAATGCTTAAAGCCAAATAACAAATGTCATGTCATGATGCCATTACATTGCTTTTTTGTCAAACGAAATACTTCGCAGATTTTAATCACACTTCAGAAAACTTTTATGGATAATTATTTTTAAACAAAATGTAGAGTGGGAAGAATGATATCACACAGAATTGAAACAGTACAAGGTCACACAACAAATCAGTGAAATGACTGGTCATTCTATCAGTTCTCCTGCTCCTGAATTAAACAGTGATTTCCCCAAGGTACCTCAAGGCCATACAAACAGTCACAGAGGAGAAAATATTAAAAGCACACACTCAGTCCTCAGTTCCATGAAACAGGATGGTTGCTAATTACAGCCAAGCTTCTCCATTTGATATTGTGCAGAAGATTTTGGCAATGCTCATTTTCCAGGTTCCTACATATTCACATCACCCTTTCTCTGTTTTCCATTCGTACCAGCTTCACTGTTCAGATTCAATACTGAGCACTCAAGAGGAGAGGGACTGAAATCTTCAGGGCTATCGCCAGAAACATTTTAGGTGGGTGGATGTTAACACACTCAATACCCGGGTGACTACTTGCAAAACTGAATGTAATGAACATAGGCTAAGAAAGAAACAGTGACAATATTTTAACATACACTCCGGAAAAGAACGAGTCACATTTACTAACAGAAGTTGAATTAGCAACTTTCTCGCATCTTCCTACTCATTAAGGCAAATGTACGATTAGATATTCTGGAAGTGTGATAGCTTGCTAATAAAATAGAGGAGTTATGGCACTGGTCATCACAGAAGCAGTTTCCATAGCAGCAGTTGCTGTGCCACTTGAACACAGAGCACCAGTGCAGTTTGGGAAGAGCGTGCTGTGTGCTGCACGGCACTGACTTGCTCAAAGTTTGATGTCTCATTCTTACATGCTTGCAAAAACAAACATGCACCAGTCTGTCAGTGCAACTAATTATGGAGAGCAGAAAACTGCTCCGGGGTACATTCTCTGTTATGCAAATACATGATTCAGTGTACTTACAGGATCTCTACAATTCATTGGCAAATAGTATGGAGGAGCTGCCGCTGGTACTGTATGGGATTTGGGTTGCTTACACTGGATGAGCAATGCGGTCTAATTCATGTGCTCCTGAATACAAGCTAAAATGCAGTAAAAGGAGAGAATCACCAGAAGATTCACTTTGAAAAATATGTTCGATCCAAACAAAAAGGATAACACAGACACACAATTAGCTCCAGTTGAGATGGAGATGAAATTGCATTAAAATAATTTGAAATCTCCTTATCTGGTGTATTGGAAACATTATAACGAAATTTCAAAGCTCTATAATGGCAACATTTCACAATTAATTTAAGGTAATAAAAACTGTGGTGACTTGGTGTAGCAAGCACACTGAGGCAAACAAATGCTTGAGGGTTGCCAGATGTACTTTCTACTCTAATTCTCCAATTTCAGATTTTCTTGAGCATTCAGCTGTATGGGAGACAAATAATAGCTCTGCTACAAACTTTTGATGAAACTTTGCTCCTGTATTCCAAACGAACCAACAGGATACGCAGCCTGTGATTACAGATCATCTTACTGGAATTACTTACACATTTCCTCAAAGCTTATTACCCACACAGTCTGTGTCAAAGAGTTGGATGAAAACAGACTGCCTTTTTCTGTGTTCCTCTAAACAAAATTTCTTGCTTTTTAAGGGCCAGTTTAAACTTGGGTGTGTCTGAAAATTTAATTCCAGAGGAGGGGGGTCAACACAGGAAGATGGAAAATTACTAGAAGCTAACCATCATTTAGAGTAGGTGGGGCTTCCTATATCTGAACTGCATTAAGCAGGACGAGACAGACCTCCACAATCTGCTCTTCATGTCGAGTTCTTGGGAACTGTCTTCCCCTTTCATAAGAGCTAAAAATTGATGGGCCAGTTTCCCAAGGGAGATAACCAGAAAATTAGTTCTCTACTTCCATCAAGCTTTTAACAAATTAATTTCTATTCCATTTAAACAAACAAAAAAATCCAATTAATCATCACATTTAGATTAGAAAATACTGTAATGACTATTTAGTTTATTAAACTGTTGCAAACACAGAGCATGCTATTTATAAAGTGCCAGATTTGTACAAATGCAGAGATTTGGCAGTCATCATGAACAATTCTTTTTCTTCCCATTTCAGGCCCTGATACTTGAGGTGCTGAATGCTCAGGAATCTTGTGGAAAATTCGGACAAACCATTCCAGATTGAATGATATTTGCCAAGTAATCCTCCTATCTATTCTCCTAAGCTACTGTGAAGCTGCAACTCTGCTCCACAGAGTATTTCATCTCAGCAGCAGCATACCAGATTCCTCCTACCATGACTTACAGCGTCACTTTGGGCTTTACCAATGCCTCACACTTTCCTGTCCACTTAAGCCAGCTGATCTAAGAGTCAGGGGAACTAGGAACCCATCTTGACAACCAGACATCTAAAGTCCTCTTCTTCCTCTTTGTACAGTGGGAAGAAAAGTGTTGCATTGCTCCACTGGAGAGCTCAATAGTTGCCGAGGTAGGGCTTCAAATCCCTCGTACTTGAGGTGAGGAGAGAAGATATTTAAAAGGATGTTAATAAATAAATCAAATTGCTAATGCACTGTAGAAACTCTGCTGGTTACTTTGGTTTACTTTTAAACCCCACAAAGGGAAGGAGTTTCAGGCATTATTACTCTCTGCCTTAGAAGCACTGGTGCATGAAAAACAGCTTTCCTGTCAGAAAAGAATAACAGAATCATAGAAACATTTCGGTTGGAAAAGACATTTAGTATCCTGAAGTCCAACCACAAACCTAACACGGCGCAAGTTCACCACTAACTCATGTCCCTAAGCACCACAACCACTTCCCTGGGCAGCCTGTTCCAATTCTTGACAACCCTTTTGGTGGAAGAAGAAAAAATCTCTGTGACAAAGCAGAAACCAGACAAATATATCACACATAAATAAATGTCATGTTTCGTATAATCCATAGGAAACTGAAAATGACAGTATCAAGTCAGATAGTGACTTGTATTTGTGAAGTAGCACCCTTCAATATCAAGGAGTAGCACTGCCTGCTTTGAGGTGCAGTTGAGGGGCAGAGACAGAGTCTGTTGTGCCAGGGGAGAAGTATCATCCCAGCTTCTTCAAAGGCCATCCTTACAGCTTTCTAGAAATCATGAAGCAAGTAGGATCACTATCAGAGAAAAGCAGGAAATAATCCCAATGTTTCTATATCTTGATCAGAAAATCATTCCCGCATGTGCTATATTTATTGTGTCATTGAACACAGTGAGGTCTTTTAGTTAAACAATAAATCTTTAGGAATGTGATAAATTGAATATAAGTAGGGCTTATAATTTGCCAGTTGTCATTCTGTATAGACAAATGCTTTTATCTGCGGAAGAGTCAAAGTCTGTAATTATTAATAACTTGCTTGACTTCATTTTTGAAGTTCCTGAGTGGTTTTCATTTGTTTGGTTGGTGCATTCTCATTCTATTGACAGTTTTAAATAAAGTCAAGATACATAACTTCGGGTTCCACCAGTTTTAGTTGGGATTTGTAATACGTCTATTAAAAAATCCATTGTAGGCAGACTACACAAATGTGCTTGTGAGAATGGAAGATGGACCTGGACAAATCAGCTACCAAAACACAGGAGATGATGTGGGCTATAATCAATTCCAGTGCAGCTAGTCAGAAAACTCTCAAACACTGCCTTCACTAAAGTTATGTTTTGCAGTCTGCTTTACATTAAAATACATTTATTTACTTACTTACTTAATTTCTTACTTATTTATTGAACTGTAAATGGAAACCACTGTAGCAACATGCTATGAAATTATTCTTGGATTTATTTTCAGAAGGTAAGGCAGATCCTTCTGTTAAATGGACTGAAAAATACAAGGGTATTATACCAGTTCTATTTGAACACAGCAATTGAGGATAGTGTAGGTTCTCAAACTGGATATTCTTGATGAATCTAGAAGAGAAGGAGTTCATAGGATGTTTCCAAGTACGGTATTAAAATAATTATCTGATGTTACATTTGTTAGTTTGTTGGCATTTTTTTCTTTTGTGTCCAGACTCAAAGTTGCTTGGGGTTTTTTGGTTTTCTTGGTTTTTGCAGGGGGACAGGAAGTTTAAACAACACTGCTTTCTAGGTGAAAAACAGGTTGTAATATGCTTTAGGCAGAAATGAGATTGCTTTGCATCATTAAGTTATACTTGTAAGAAAAACAGCTTTAAGAGTTCCCTTGAATCTGTGAGATTCTACTGAATAATCAAAAGAAATCTTCATTCTGATACCCAGTCCCCACTGTGAAGGATCCACAAAACACACTGCAGAATTGACAGGGATGAAATCTCTCTGAAGAAACATTTACTAGCTCAGACAATGAGCCCATCACGTTCCATAAGCTTCAAATTATTTCAATGTAGCATTTTCCTTCTTTATTTTCGATCTCTAGAGCAGTTTATCTGAGAAGCAGTTGTGGCAAAGGAGCTAGCTCTTGTAAACAGTCTATTTCTTACCATGTCTCTGACAATTAGGATTAATAAATTCATTTTTTTAAATAAATACAGAGAACTAATATTTCATTGGGAAAATAATTTCAATACTGAAAATCAGATAGCCCATAAATTCAAGTAGAAAATAGAAGAGGTCCTGAAAGTAGTTTCCATGGAATCAGTGAAAACTACTGACATAGAAAATAAAATTCTGTTCCAAAATGTAAAGTCATTTTACCCAAGGATATTGTACACTTTGCTCATGCCAAAGAGCATCAGGAGGCCATGACCACATCATTCTAGGAAGTCCTGAGTAAGGACACAGTATCAAGTGGTAAGACTGTGGGTGAGGCAGAAGTGCTTAAGGTTGCATTGGCTCTTTACTCCCATGAATCACAGAGGAGCTGATTTGTTATCAGCAATAACAGCCTTGCTCCCTAAGAGAGGTGGACGATACAGGAAGCATATGCTCCAGGCTGTTTCTGAGGATGCTGCCAGAAACGGGTGTAACATTTTGAACATGGTGACCTGCACCTTTAGCTTATAATTGTATGCAAGGTCATAAACTAGACAGAAAGGACATATAAGAGGGACATAGAAAGGAAATATAATGAAAACTATTAATACGTGATAGTTTCCAACCCATTATTTTCTCAGGAAAAGAATAAACCAGCATATTGCAGTTCTTGGACTCAACCTTTTAGTTCTGTCAGTGAGGAAAAACTACATTCAACTCACATTTCTGTTTTATCTATTGTAATGACAAACATCTCATCTAGCAGCAGAGTTAATATTTGCTCTAGAGATAGCTATATATCTCTGCCGATGATTAGGGAATGACCGGGATATAAGAACTGTGCTGCTGGGTTCTGTGGCAATGGGGGCTGCCAATGCTTACTTTCAGATAGCTATAGACTGTTTATCCATTTCTAATATCACTCAGAATAAACTGTCAGTGAATTTGTGCCAATTTCTCCATAACTTTAGCAAGTAAACTTCATAACAGGAGAGTAAGCTGAAGTGAGGTGACTGAAATGCAGTAACACTAAGATTCAGCTCACGTTCTCCTCAGCTATATCAGACATACAAAACTATTTCAATGTAATATTCACTACCAATTTCCTTTGTCTTTGCTTTGAAATTCCCCAGGTCTACTTCTTCCCTGTCCCCAAAGGTCATTAGAGTGGTAGATATTCAACACTTACAACTACATTTTGTCTGGATTTATTATTTTCGATATTACCTTTCCACCTATATCCAAATAACAGAACTGACTGTTCTTCTAGATTTGCTTTCCAATGACAGATGGGTTTCAACATTAAAATGTTAACATTTAGGTCCTTGTAAAAGACATTGATTTTTACCTGGCTTTCAGATCAGCAGTAAGCAATTTAAAAAAGATATAAGAAAAAATTTGGATAGAAAAACCATAAAGACTCTAACGAAAGAATGAGAAACACTTTAATAAACCTATACATATTTCTGGATGGATTTTCAAAATTAAAGGCATTGTTAGAGACCTGGGACTCTCATTTATTCAATTTTCCATAGGAAACTCTTATCTTACTAAAATTGTCTTGAAGTTCCAGTCAAAAATCCATGAGCTGTTACACATAAGAAGAGAATATGAGTTTTTACTGAACTGGATGATCAGCTGGCACTCCTGTCTGATCATATGGACTTCTGCATAGGAAAGCAGTTTTTCTTTACACAAATACATTAAGAGTTTCAGATATAAAACCACAAATAGCATCAATGTGGTGTTTAGCAAGGAGTAGCTCTCTGTTAAGACTTTCATTCCAGTTACTTATTATGGAAGAAACAGATGGAATTCAATTTGTGCCCAACTGTTATGAACCATGAATATCTTTTCAGTCAATGCTGAGGGAGTACGAAGATGTAAGAAAACAATCTGGAGACCAAAATGTAAAATATGATTCAATATGGAGAATAAATACAACCATCTCCTAATCTGTTGATTCCACTGATGCCACCAGCTTTCAAAAATCTAGTTTTAGGCCTTTACTGCTATATATGTTCTGGCATAATAATTTCTGTCCCATTAAAAGCTGTGATTCAAAGTCATTGAAGTCAATCAGCACATCTTCTTTGATGTCAAAGGTTTCATTGGCCCTAAGAAATCTGATTTTCAGGCCTTTGCCATTCTTCAAATGATCTTTGGATTTAACCTCAGTTTTCTTACTTGCCTTTCACACATGAACATTTTTTCTTCCAAACTTCTTCTCTAATTGAGAATCTAAGCTTTCTTGTGTACTTATACTGGTTGAAACCCATTCTTCATAGTACTTATACTTTTCTTTTAGGAGTTATTGTAGCTTCTGGTATCATCAAAGAAGAAATATTTAGTTGCAACACCACTGCATCCTTTCTGTATTACCTGTGAGAACCAATTGCATTAAAAGTAGCTATGTAAAGTAGGGTGAGGGGGTGGGATGGGACACAGCACCTAAACACAAAATAGGTTCGTAATCTATTTTCCCCATGATGAATCCTTCTCTCTCGGAAGCTACTTGGAGGTTTGCCACTGATTTAAACAGGAGATTGACAGGGCACTAAATAAACTTTTCTGAGATAGGTCCCTGTTTTTTCTTTGAACATCAGTCTGATTGTATTCCAACATTTTCTTCTACCAATATAAAATGCATTATATATTTGAGAACTTTCTCTTTTTTTTTTTTGTCACATGTTTTCCTGGAAAATTAGTAGTGGGGATTTAAAGGAAGAACATCAGTGATACATACAAGATGTGTATACACATTTTTCTTTTGAACTCACATCTAAGGTGGTCTTCAGTGCTCTATGCTTTTTCCTACTGCATGTGAAGTGACTCATTTGGACTTTGGCACTGTTCGATATTTTCCTGCTATTTGGAAAAAAAAAAGTGTGTGTGAAGAGGGTTGTGCAGACTGGCTCCATCTGCACTTCCTCACAGACTCCCAGGCTGTCGGAAAGTCAAGGACAGCCAGCACTCCCCATGTTCCAGCACCACTTGCTCTTAACAGGCCATTGTTTCCCTAAATGCTATTATTATTTCAGGTTGTCACTTAAAGGAGATATTACATTTACAGTTACCTCAGAAAAGTCAGGTTGCTCTGCCCTCAGAAGCCAGGTTTATAACTTCTCTGCAGGCCTTTGCAGAGGCTGGCTGGCGGACACCACTGCTGGCTGCAGTTAGAGGATAGCTGTAAAAAGTTCTTCTTTTACCTAGCAGCTGTTAGGTTTTTTATTTCCTCTGATCACTCCACACTAAGCTGTGAGGTTTGCATAGCCACTTTTGCCACTGTAAAGGAATGCTGAGTTTCTTTATAGATTAAAAGATGCTTCATAGTTGAGGTTTGGAGAAGCTAGGAGTGGAAATTTCTGTTAAACTACAGAAAGGCTTCTGCGGGGAGTAGGCAATAATATCAAAGGAATTTGCAGAACTACTGTAGAGATCATTAGTTAATTCTAGGTCTTAATCATCTGCACATTGCAGAGAACAGCATGCTGCAAAACAGATCCTCTCAGCCATCTTACAGATTGGCATAAAACTGAGAATTAAATGTATGGGTAGTTCATAATCACAATCACCTCTTTAATCTGGTGGCACTGCTGCACATAACGATATTTTGAAAGCTTATCTGATGCATGTGACAGAACTTTAACAATACTGGGGGAAACAAAATGCAGATGTTCCCAAAGTTAAGGAATTTATGAACAAAGGAATAGAACATTAAAAGAAAGATTTAAAAGGTTTTACCATCTGTAATAATCTAGAATAATACATCTGGCAACCTGAGCTAAACATTTAAAATACATTTGTATACTTACAGAATTGCTGTGCTGTTAGGAAATTTTTTTCTCAACCTATCCTTCATCCATCAACCTCTCTCATTATCCAAAGCTCTCACAACACTTGGCTCACAAGTGCCAGACAGCAGCATAAGCCAGCAGTTGGAGTCCTTCACCCAAGGACCTTCAGCTGCTGTGGAGCACCCATTATGCCCAATTTATTTCTGACATATTCATATTCAGAGGAAAAAAAGAATTACACAAATTTATATGACGAAATATAATCAAAAAGAATGAGATTCAATTCCTATTCTGGGAGATTCACAGAATACTCAGGTTACAACCTTCTGAACAATTTTAGAGATCTGTCAATGAACATCTTCCTTCAACACCTAGTGGGAACAGAGGGAATTCTGCCACTCATCTGAGATTATTCTTATTAAATAGGGACAGTTTTTATCAGATTAAATAGCAGGTTGAGGGCTGTTATCCTCCCCCTCTACACCACCCTAGTGAGGCCCCATTTTCAGTACTGCGACCAGGTCTGGGCTCTCCAGTTCAAGAACGATAAGGAGCTACTGGAGAAAGTACAGCAGAGGGCCAAAAAGATGAATGGAGGACTGGAGTATCTCTCTTACGAAGAAAGGCTGAGAGACCTGGGTCTGTTTAGCCTGGGGAAGAATGAGAGGGGATCTTATCAGTGCTTATAAATACCTAAAGGGAATGTGTCAATGCCACACTCTCTTCAGTGGTGTCCAGTGACAGGATAAGGGGCAATGGACACAATTTGGAACACAGAAGTTCCACCTAAACAGGAAGAAATGTTTTACTGTAAGTGTATCAGAGCACTGGATCAGGCTTCCCCGAGAGGTTCTAGAGTCTCCTTCTTTGGAAATATTAAAAGCTCCTCTGGATGCATTCCTGTGTATCTTGCTGAGGTGAACCTATTTTATCAGGGGAGTTGGACTAGAACTCCAGAAGTCCTTTCCAACCCTAAACATTCTGTGATTCTGTGAGATTGCTTTCATGCAAATCTTACTCAAATCATTTTGAACTGCCTTCTTATTATGTGATTTCTTTCCCTTTATTTTTGTAAGCAAGTTATTTCTGTTCAGTACGATTGTGTAGCTTATTTTGTGACACAGAGATGCGAGACAACTATTAAATAAGACTAAGACCCCCCTTACCACAGGGGTCTCTGTCACTACCAACTATGAATAGCATAAAATAAGCAGCATCATAAATCACATTCACTTGGAAAATCCCATTGAACATTTAACTTGGATTTACTCATATTCATAAATACTAAAAAGTGTGCAGCCTACCAACCTAACGATGAAACTGAGCAGTGCAAAACTGTCAGTAAGACAAGCAAAAGCAATGAAACTAAAGAAAACTTGTTTCTTAAGTAACTACAAAATAAGATTTGTATTATTGTTGAAAAGATATAAAACTACAGCTGCCAGCCCAGCTTACTGCTGGCAATACCCAAGTGACAGCAGGGCTATACAACCGCAACTGTCTTCATCATCACTAAGATGACACCACTTGTTCCTAGGGCAATTGGAGTTGCACTGAATTCCCTCGCACACTTCTGCAAAACAGTAATTTTGCAAAATAAAAGGTACTCCAGAACTAAGAGAAAAGAAATGGAAGAACATATTCACTAGCGTGTCTTCCCTTGTACCAATTAAAAAAGAGATGGGTATATAGTCCTGGAATAGTTAAGGCCCCTTTGTTGAAATGAATTTCAATAAGCAGAGGAAAAATTGCTGCATACCATAAAGAAGACAGACCACTGGCTTTCCAGAAGCAGGAAGTATTCTACACTTGCAACTGTTTCCGGGAGCCTACAGCACTGGAAATGTAGGTTTATGTCCAAAATCCTTCTGCTCTCAGTTGTACATATTAAGCTGAGCCAGGTTATGCTTTGGTCTGTACAGAAGATGTTAATTTAGTTTACTGAACTTCCAGCTTTCCCCACTTTTACTGTAGCTGAAGGTGTAATCAAGGCATGCATTGATTTATGCATACAAGCCACCTGAGTTGTGCACTCAGTGCCTCTTATAGTGAGTTTCCTTGCATTTCCTTACCACCATTTCTGTTCATTTTTCCTTATGTATTTAGATGCTCAGCATTTTGTGGCAAGAACCATCTGTTTGCCAAGAAGAATAGCTACTGAAATAGGTATCTCATCATTAACTGAGACATCTGGTTGTTACTTCACTGTTAATTACACAGAGGAAATCTTTCTTCCCATTTTTTAATAGAAATGTGTTCTTGGCTTTTATTTTGTTTTGTGTTGGTTGTTTTTGTAGGTTTTTTTAAAGATCTCTAATGAGACAAATGACAGACCTTTGCAGAATGGTGATAGAAAAGTCACTGTGGAAGAAGCTTTCTTACCTTCTTCAAAAGCACATTTATATTCTCACATCACTGGACATTATGTATGTAATATTCAGCAGGTGACAGGGATTCAAGCTGAAGAGCACCAAAAACTGAACTGGTTTGTGAACACTTCCTCTTGCATAAGTGTCTTTGTTTCATGTCTTACAATGGGAAGTGTCTGATAATTAATTTTCAATAATGAAGATGCACTATATTCCTTAGCAAGCAAGAGTTTCTTTTCTGAGTAAAGCAACTAGTAGTCTGCAATAGAAGAGATATCTGAATAAAAAGTATTGGAAGACTATTAGCAAGGGGGAAAACTCATATTTAATGGAAAGGAAATATGAATTCTGGTCCAAATAACATGTCCCTACAAATTTACACAGTCTAGCTGAATTAGCACTAGAATTAGATTAACACAACATTGCTCATTTCCAAGTGCAAAGACTGTGTGCCGAAAATGCTAAATGACAATCCTAAGAGGGAACTTGCTGAAGCAGTAAGACACAGATGGTCAGAATTCAGTACTGAAACACTGCAGGAGTCAGATTGTACTGGGGATGATATGAGATTTCCCTGTGTACTGATCTGCTCCGTAGAGGACAAAGAGTGATTGTGCCTACTCCAGAGAAAAAAAGGAAACATTAGAGCAGCTACGTGCAGCAGATTTAGGGAAGGAGATGTGCCACAGGAAGGTTCAAAATTTGTTTCTTCTGCCAATAATGAGCAAGCAGATTGAACATTTTAACATACAGATATCATTCTACATGTAGTTCAAAGAAGACAGAAATAGAGAGAAGGAGAGAGGCAAAGAAAGAAAGAAAGAAACAAACAAACAAATAATTAAAGATCTCTGTATCAAAAGACCTTGGAAGCTAGAAGCACATTGATAAATTATTTGGTGCTGCAGGTTTTATACTGCTAGATGCTTTGGGAATTCTTTCCAAATTAATAGTGTGTCTGTGTCAAGATGTAAAAATATTATTTTGCTCTCACTTAATATGAATGGGATTTAGGGGATTGTTCTAAAATAAAGGATATTATGAAGGAAGGGTGGAGTAGGCACTAGGGAAATCAAAATCATCTCATTGGCTTTACTACAAAAAGATTAGATGACATCGGGGTAAGTCATTCAGTTTTAGTGGGTTGGTTCTTTATGTACTTAATACCAACATTATAACAATAGCATTTCCTCCCTTCTCCTTTTGTGTAACTTGTGTATTTCAGTCCCTTGAAGCTGGCATTTTAGCAATGCTGGCTTCTCCTAGAATAATAGTTTATAAATCTAGAGACTTCAAGAATCAAATTTCTAAAAAGAGGCGTGTTTGTAAACCTATCATTTGCTAGATGAATTGGGCAGCAGAAAAAAAAATAGTTCAGAGATAAGCATAAGAATAACACATAGGGACACTTCTATATGAACACTTATTTCCATGAAGATCTATCTGTGGTATCTTTAAATATTGCACTAAATGCAGATGCAACTTGTTATTCTTACAGCAGGATGGAATTGCTTAGCTAACATAAGGTCCTGCAGGTAATATAAAGTAAAATGTTTTGGGATTACACACATTTATCCTAAAGATTTAAATGGTCCCTGGAAAGTAATGCTGATAAGCCATAAATCCTGTATACTAGGCACAATTACTGCCACTTCAGAGCAACAGGTATTGCCCTTTAATGTCATTTTAGGTTATTGGACTCTGCTTTTCAACTACAATCAGCGAAATAAGGTCTGAGGTTGGCAGAGGAGAAACAGTGCATTTACTTAGAAATGGAGAAGTAGAGACAACATAAAGTGTTTGAGCAGCACTTTCTAAGTAGTGGTCTGTTACACCTGCCATCAGCATATTTTCAAATTCGTTCCTGAATGAGGGAAGATACATAGTACAAAACCCCAAGTTATCTACACACAATGTCAGAAGCAACTTAATGGAGTCATTTTTAGATTAGTAACTTGCCAGTGGCTGACCTTTTTATTTACTACAGAGAGAGAAAGGAAATACTTTTCTTACATACATGTAGACATCTATGTCCAAGAGGGATATTAGAAGTTTCAAATAATGCCAACTTTTTGCAGGTTTCTTGTCAGTTTTGTCAAGAGGTTGTTCAGAAAGCTATGAAATACTTTATATATAAAGTGTCGCTTAAAATCACATGATCTACCAAATATATAATACTGATCTAACTCCGAAGGGTAAGAGGATTCTAGCTCAGGAACTGGCAGGGCTTGTTGAGAGGGCTTTAAACTAGGCATGAAGGGGGAGGGGGGAGTTACTAGGCTCACTAAAGATGTCCCCGTGGAGGATGAGCCATCTCAAAGGGTGTCGTCAGTAACCCAACTGAAGTGCATGTACACAAACGCACGCAGTATGGGAAACAAACAGGAGGAGCTGGAAGTCCTGGTCCAGCGGGAGAGCTATGATATAGTTGCTATCACGGAAACGTGGTGGAACGACTGTCATAACTGGAGTGCTGCCATGGAAGGCTACAGGCTCTTCAGGAGAGACAGGCGTGAGAAGAGGGATGGAGGGGTGGCCCTCTATACTAGAGAAACCCTGGATGCTGTTGAAGTCGAGATCGGTGATGACCAGGTTGAGCGTCTATGGGTAAGAGTCAGAGGAGCAGTCAGGTCTGACCTCCTGGTTGGAGCGTGTTACAGACCGCCCGACCAGGAGGAGGATTTGGATCTTCTGTTGTTTAAACAGCTGGAGGCTGCCTCTAGATCGGCTGCCCTTGTTCTTTTAGGAGACTTTAACCTTCCAGATATCTGCTGGAAACTTAACACTGCTGAGAGGAGGCAGTCCAGGAGGTTCTTAGAGTGTATTGAGGACTGCTTTTTGTCACAGCTGGTGAGTGAGCCCACCAGGGGTGAGGCTCTGCTTGACTTGCTGTTTACAAACAAAGAAGGGCTGGTGAGTGATGTTGTTGTCGGAGGCTGCCTGGGGTGTAGTGATCATGAGATAATTGAGTTCTCTCTGAACAATGTAATAAGAAAAGCCAGGAACAGAACATCGATGCTGGACTTTCAGCGGGCAGATTTTGGATTATTTAAGGAACTGGTCAGGAAAGTACCCTGGGAAATAGCTCTTAGTGGCAAGGGGGTCCAGGAAGCTTGGATACACTTCAAGAATGAAATTTTGCAGGCGCAGGAGCGGGCTGTCCCTGTGTGTTGTAAGAAGAGTCGTAGGGGCAGACGGCCGGCCTGGATGAGTAGGGAACTTCTGAAGGAACTAAGTAAGAAAAAGAGGATGTATCATCGTTGGAAAGAAGGGGATGTAAGCCAGGTCATGTTCAAGGATGTTGTTAAGTCGTGTAGGAGGAAAATCAGGGAAGCAAAAGCCCAGCTGGAGCTCAAATTGGCCACTTCTGTTAAGGACAATAAGAAGAGTTCTTATAAATACATCAATGGCAGAAAGAAGGGCGGCAGCGACCTCCACTCCTTGTTGGATGTGGAGGGAAATATAGTAACCAGAGATGCAGAGAAGGCTGAGGTACTTAATGCCTTCTTTGCCTCAGTTTTTAACAGCAAGGATGTCAGCTCGCTTGACAGTTGGCCCTCTGAAGTGGTTGATAGGGGCAGGGTGAAATATGGCCCTCCTGCAATCCATGAGGAGGAGGTTAGAGACCTGCTGAGCCACTTGGACCCTCATAAGTCTATGGGGCCGGATGGGATCCATCCTAGGGTGCTGAGAGAGCTGGCGGATGAGCTTGCTAAGCCGCTCTCCATCATCTTTCAGCAGTCCTGGCTCACTGGAGAGGTCCCGGAAGACTGGAAGTTGGCCAAAGTGACGCCCATCCATAAGAAGGGCCGTAAGGATGATCCAGGTAATTACAGACCTGTCAGCCTGACCTCGGTCCCAGGTAAAATCATGGAGCAGATAATCCTGGGTGAAATCATGCGCCACCTGCAGAATGGTCAAGAAATCAGCATGGATTTAGGAGGGGTAGATCCTGCCTGACCAACCTGATCTCCTTTTACGATCATGTGACTCGCCTGGTGGATGAGAGGAAGGCTGTGGATGTGGTATACCTGGACTTCAGCAAGGCCTTTGACACTGTCTCCCACAGTAGACTCCTAGGGAAGCTTGCAGCCCGTGGCTTAGATGGGAGCACTCTGTGCTGGGTTAGGAATTGGCTGGATGGCCGAGCCCAAAGAGTGATGGTAAATGGTGTTTCATCCAGTTGGCGGCCGGTCACCAGTGGTGTCCCCCAGGGATCGGTGTTGGGTCCTGTCCTGTTTAATATCTTTATTGATGATCTGGATGAGGGGATTGAGTCCATCATCAGCAAATTTGTAGATTATACCAAGCTGGGAGGAAGAGTTATATGTTAGAGGGTAGGATGGCCCTACAGAGGGACCTGGACAGATTGGAGAGCTGGGCTGATTCTAATGGGATGATGTTTAATAAGTCCAAATGTCAGGTACTTCATTTTGGACACAACAATCCCATGCAGAGCTACAGACTGGGGACAGAGTGGCTGGAAAGTATTCAGGCAGAAAAGGACCTGGGAGTGCTGGTGGACAGGAAGCTCAACATGAGCCAGCAGTGTGCCCAGGTGGCCAAGAAGGCCAATGGCATCCTGGCCTGCATCAGGAATAGTGTAGTAAGCAGGACCAGAGAAGTTATCATCCCCCTGTACTCGGCACTGGTCGGGCCTCACCTTGAATACTGTGTACAGTTCTGGGCCCCCCAGTTTGGGAAGGATGTTAGGATACTGGAATGTGTTCAGAGGAGGGCAACAAAGATGGTGAAGGGGCTGGAGCACAAGCCCTATGAGGAGCGACTGAGGGAGTTGGAGCTGTTTAGTCTGGAGAAGAGGAGGCTCAGGGGAGACCTCATTGCTCTCTACAACTACCTAAAAGGAAGTTGTAGTCAGGCAGGGGTTGGTCTCTTCTCTCAGGTGACCAGTGGCAGAACCAGAGGGCATGGACTTGAGCTTCGTCAGGGCAAGTTTAGACTTGATATGAGGAAAAAGTTCTTCACTGAAAGGGTGATTGGCCATTGGAATGGGCTGCCCAGGGAGGTGGTGGAGTCACCGACCCTGGAGGTGTTTAAGGGGAGACTGGATGAGGCACTGAGTGCCATCGTTTAGATGATGGGTTGGTGTTAGTGTTGGTGTTAGTGTTAGGTTATAGGTTGGACTTGATCTCAGAGGTCCTTTCCAACCTTGTGATACTGTGATACTGTGATCTACCAAAATCAAGAAACTTCTATCACTAAATTAAAGCCTATATTCAAATACCTATGCACATTATTGGTATTTCATCACAGAAATTTTCACAAGGTAAGTTCTACAGATTTACAGAATTAAATTGAAGACAGTCATAATAAAACATGGAATTAAACCTATAATCCATATTTAATCACAGAATTTTGCAACTATTTCATTCATCATGCTGACCTTTCCAATACTAGACCATAGAATATGCTGGGGACAGTTGATATTGTAATCAAGCATCCAGACACGCAATCCCAGATGCTGACAATATACGTGTGCTTTTGTCGATCTGTGATTTAAGGCTCATCCAAAAACCCAGAAAAGGTCATGATCAGTGTTTTGTCAGTACTGGTATGCACTCAGCTAGCTGAAGCCCTTGTCAGCATTAACAAAGTCCAGGGCTTAAAAATTGTAACAAACAGAAGTAATATTTAAGGATATTTATATATGGATGTATCTATCTACCTAAATTATGGACCTGTGTAATTCATGTTTAACTGTGAATAAAGAGAAATTGGAGAAAGGAACAGAATAAGTAAATGGCAAACAAGGGGTTTTGTTAGTGTAAAAAAATAACTCTGGGTTAACAAGCTTGTCCTGCAAGATATTACTCTGGTTCACTGCTCACTTTCTCAGACTCAGTGCTGTTTTTGGCTACCAGCAGATCCTCCTAGCCTCGGGGCTCTTTGTGCCCTTAGCAAACACAGCTTCAGCAAGCTCCATGTCAAGTCTGATACGTGCACTGCCTCTGTCCTTTGTTCTTTTATTGCTCTTAGGTTACCTAAATACCATGATCTCCAACTAAGAAACCAGCCTTTAAAATCTATATGTAATATTAGGTTCCTTTCACAAAATAAAGAATACATGTGGATGGGCATGTAAAAGCCAGGCACAGAAAAAGATGGAAATATATGTGATCAGTGAGGACTGGGGACTTTGATTTTCAACTAATAACTCAGTCAAAAAGTAACAGTTTTTCAGGTAGGGAGAAATAATTGGATTGCAATTAGAAAAAATGTATATAATCATTGATGCTAAGCACATATTAATGCAAAATATGTGCATTTTTGAATGGTTAATTGTGCAGCATCCTTGCTCCTCAAGCT
Source organism: Tapera naevia (assembly GCA_033556795.1). NCBI lineage: Eukaryota > Metazoa > Chordata > Aves > Cuculiformes > Neomorphidae > Tapera > Tapera naevia. Next base: position 4,063,186 of record JAUMJJ010000172.1, on the reverse strand, counting down.
AGCACTAGCCATTATACAACACTGCAAATTCTAAGACAGCTAAGGATAAATTGTCATTAGCACTAAATAATCTCATACTACTCAAAAGGTAGCAGTTCCAGAATCGCAGCCTTCAAACTCTTCTTATGGTGTTTCTATACAGAACTTTAATTTTGGCAGTCCTCAGCAGAAGCAGCTGCTTGCCACAGCTGCAGCAGTCACCAAGTCCCTCCCAGATTTGCCGGAAACAAGGATCTGCTCTAGAGTCAGTCCAAGGGGTACCTTTTTGTGTGATTCAGATTTTTCTACTGAAAACAATAGAGCAATAGTTTAAGTACAGATAGAGGTTGGTTTGTTTTTAGTCTCTTTTTTCAGATTTCTTCCATGGTGTGTATAGATTATTTGTAGTCTATAACTTCCAATTATTCTCAGATTTCTCTCAGAGGCTAAAAATATCTCTAAGGCACATGCACCAATACACAGTAAAACCAACAGTTTAAGACCCACTGCTTGGCAGCTTTGAACTGACTGAGAGAACTGTAGTCATTATTCTCCTGAAGTAGTATTCAAACTAGATTTCTTGCAGTGAACTCCATCAGTCCTGTCCAGAAATCCTTCAGTCACCTTTAAAAGACCATTTAGATAGAGAAGAAAACTGACAAAATTTAAGGATAAACAAACAGGCTGAACATACAAAGAGTGTACATCTGCCTGAGAAGGTATTTTTCCTTAAGAAAGAATGAGTGACTACTGTCTCACGTTCATCATTGCTAGAAGCATCTACACAGAACAATATAGAATTTTTCTGGACCATCACAGTCATCAATGAATAATAGACATACTGCTCTGGCTCATGCTAGTTCACAGAAGCATTTGGACATTTATTTTGGTAAATTCAGATGACAGAATAGCAATTCTTTAAAGAAGTTCTAACTTTGCTCAAAGTTGTATTGACTTGGTCAATAAGACAGAATAAGAATATCATTATTAATAAATCACCATATTCTGTTGGCTTGTACTGACCACCTTGTATTTTTCAGTGTTGCTGTTCTCCAAGTTCCCATCTCTTCATGATTATTTTTCTCCCCTGAAAACTTTCTTCCTTTCTTCTGGATACCCTGGGAAATGTCCAGATTAGGCACGATTAAAGTTAATGGGAGGTTTGCCATCAGCTTCACGGAACATGGGATCATGCTTTGTGCCAAATTTCATAAACCTTCCAGTAACCCACACCACCTGTTTTCCTTCTCCTCCCATGCCACATTTCTCTTCATTGTGCATTTTTTCTCTGCACTGACACCTCTTAATCCATACACTCTGTCCAATCCATCATATTCATCTTTCTTCACCAGTTATGTTGCTGTAGTTCTATGGATGGAATTAGTAGGAGACTGTGAACTCATTCATACAAGCACTACTTTTCGTACCGCCAAAATAATGTCAGTACATCACAGAACACAACTCCAAAATGGTATGCAATATCTTTTCATGCATCTCGATCTGATTTTAATTTTACTTCCAGTCCCTCTTGGAAAATCACGGCCCTATACGTTTATTTCTAAAATGTTCTTATATCCAAGTGTTAAATCTTTGCCATTGCTCAGTTCGTTGAACTCCAGCCCCCTCCTTTCTCACAAATGTAATGAATGTGCTTTATTTATTCTGCCAAAGTGTTTCCATATTTAAACTTCAGCAGTTCTTAATTTCTTGTGCTAAAAGTCTCCTGGGATTTTTAGTTCAAGTCCTCCTAAGTTTAATTAAAGACGTACTCTAAAAACACCTATTGAGACAAGCAGAAAAAGTGAAGGTACCTTAGGAAAGTATAGAGCTTCAGCTTTGGATTAATAGTGATTAAGGAGAGTGAAAGCAAAAACAATCATTTGGGATTGATCACTCAGGTCAACAGTCTCAAATACAGATTAATCACGGTGGGGAGGGGAAAAAAAGCACTTTGGGAACAGTTGATTCCTTACTGAAGCAAAACCTACTGCTCTGTCTCTTTAGCATATCTTCCCATTTGTCAAGATCTTTCATTACTTGTGTGAATGTAATCCACTACTTCATCGCCAAAATGCGTGACAGGCCAAGCAGCAGGTGAAGGACATCCTTTATTCAGCTCCTTTTGACTTTGACTTTATTGGGGTGATACATCATTCGGGATTCAAATTAACATCTATCCCAAGAGATGCGTTGTATGGCTCAATATTTACTCTAAGGTGTTCTTTGAATTTGCTGTCTATAGAGACAAAAGTAAACTGCCATTTTTAGAAAATTTATATTCCCCTACTGGAGACTGTTCTATGAAATCCAGGTTTCTGCTCCTGGTAGTTTATAAGACACATTTTTTTGCCCTCTCACATTTTTTTTTTTAAGAAAAATAAAGCCTGAGCAGCTATAGCACTAAGTAAAATGAAATATTGAATGTCCATTCAAAATCTAGCTAAACACACACTGCTCACTCACTGCTTTTATAAGAAGATAGGACACTGCCTAAAAGAGGCAATGACACCAAATATTTCATGGTAGTACCACTGGAGCTGATTTTTTTTCTCTTTATCACTAATTCCCAAACACAAAATCAAACAACTTAATCCAATCCAAAGTCAGCACCAAATTGCTAAGGTCTCTGGTAAAGTAACCTGGACAGATGCATCAAAGAAATCACACTGCAGTCTTGTTGCCTCCACTGTATCATACTTCATTTTTAATCAGCTGATACATGATGTCTTATTATTGTTTCTCCTTCTGAAGATCTGACTCATGCAAAGTAGTTCTGAAGCTCTTGAATCTGAGCTAAGACTTTAAATGGCAACATGCATACAAACAGAAAACCAAGTACGTAGATTCTTTTCAATTTTCACCAGGTAGATATAGAAGCAAAGAGCTGAAGCACAACCCTCAAATGCACAAAAGATATTTTTCTCCTCAGCAAGACAAGCAGACAGGAGACACAAAATGGATATTCACACTTTCTCAGCAACCCCCACTACCATTCACTGGCCTCCTGAGCTGCTATTTCTTCCCCATCATCCAGATCAGCACAGCATTCACTGCAAATTCCTTGATGTGGTTAGATGTGTTATTTTTGTATTGGTTTTACTGCCTTACCTTAGATTCTGTTACCAATTCTTCTTTGCAGTCCTCTCTTAGGCATCCTATACTTTTCAGTAATCAATATGCTTAAAATTAAATACAAATTTAAAAGTATGTTGTGTAGTATTCAAGTCACTTTACAGGAGACTGAAAAACATGTTTTTACTCTGACATTTTATCCAACTCAATCGTTTATAGTTAAGGATTATGTTTTTAGGTATTCCCTCCCTACTTATACGTTGGTATGCTGGGAAAAAAGAAGAACAGAAAGGTCTCAGGGTAAGTTTTATTCTGTGTCAACATGCTGTGAAATAGCACTGCTTGACATATTTCTTATCTAAACTTCTTTTCTAATTTGAGGGTTTGTTCTGTACAGTAATCAACATCAGTGTAATCGATATTCTACCAACCCTTTAATGCACATTTGCGTGCACACACACACATGCTATAAACCTGCAAGTTTTTGGCAGTGAGATTTACTTCAGCATCAACTGAGCTGTACAAAATCCACTTGCAGATCAATGGAATCACCCATTGTTGATTGGTTTTGTGTAGACAGGGAGTAAATCACCTGATAATCTAATGAGGATGGATTGTGTAAATAGCTCCACAAAGAGCAAATGTACATAGATAAGGCAATAAATTGGAATGATCGATGGGACAAGCACCATAGTAAGATCAAAGACACGAGGCTGCAGCAAGATTTTTAACCACCAGACCTTGAGCTGCCTTTAACCACTTCCTGTAAATGCTGTCTCAGCACTCTGGATTGGAGATTTTCTGCGTCCTTCTGCTTTGCACCTTTCAGGTTCAGCAGGGTATAGCCTCCAGCAGCATCAGACACCATTCGAAGTCCAAACAAGACCACTGTTCCCGTGTGTCTGCTTGAGTTAGGCAGCTCTGCGTGCTGCTACAGGAGGTCTTTGCCACCTGGCCTCCCGTGATCTTGTCTGCTGTTTACAGGCTTGTCTCTCACAAGAGGAGCTATTAGCTAAAACTGTGACTGTGCTTTTAGGGGACCAGGACAACACAAGCTGACACCTCCCCAACCCCAGACCTTCAATATTTTACCATGCTTTGTTTCACAAACCACCATGGCAATTTTGCTGGGAGAGCTCACATGTGGAAGGAGTACAGGCTACTGCCTATCTCCCCTCAGGATCTTATCATTACAGCGCTTACAGTGCCTGCCACTAATCTTCGGTTTGTTGTTGGTTTAAGTTTCCAGTTTCTCCTTCTAACTTGAAAAGCTGCTCATTCTTCACTTGAGAGTTTCAGCTACTGTCTCTTCCATTCCCAAATCTACTGTCTGTTATTCTTTTCTCAAATTTGTCCCAATCTTTACCCTTCCCACTTTAATACTGCATTGCCAACTTAACCTCTTATTTTCTTCTCTGTATCTTTTTGATTTTGAATATCAATGCTTTAGAACCCACCAGAAACTTCTTCTTAAACCTGAACTCCCGTCCCAGGACCTCTTCATTATTTCATTCTCCCCAAATGTTTGTTCCATTCCTCAACAGCAGCTGGCTGCTACACAACTGCCTCTTTACTATCCATCTAATTATTCCCATGAATCTGTAGAAGATGCCCAAAGAGAGTGGTGAAATATAATGAAAAATAAGTTTTAAGTACTCATTGCTCTTCCTCCATCATATAGGAAGGAGATTTGCAAATACTCATATTATCAAATGATCTCCTGTTGTTCTAAAACTTTTCATAATCCTAAAGGTGTTTCAGCTACTGACAGTCATAAAATGCAGCACTTTGCAGGGGGGGGTGGGGTGGGGAGAGTAAGGAGATGAAGGAGTAGAAGAATAACAGAAATGTTCTTCTCACCTAATTGATACAAACTACATCACAATATTATCAACATTTATTATTTTATTGTTTATGTTTACTATCTCTAATCCTTTATCTCTGCACTTAATTTTTTTCCACTAAAGGAATTAACAAGCATGCTGACTGGGTCTATGCAGAAAAAAGCAGCCTTAGCTTTATGTGCAGCATAAATACAACCTTTGCTTAGTGGGGGAGGAGATGGAATTCAGCATACAACATAGGCATGATGTATTTTTAATAACCTTATTTTTAAAAAAGAATTAATGTATTAAATATACAAAAATACTTACGAAACTTTATAGTGAAGGAAGAAACCCACGTATTTGTATACTGAAGAAAGAGAGATATATTTGTGTTCTTTTGGGTTTTGGAGGTGATGATGGTGTGGTTATTTTTTTGTTTTGTTCTATTTTTTTCCTCTTCTCACAAGCGTTTACAGCATGTAGATTAAACATTCTCAATGTGATTTTTAAGAAAAACTTGAAAGCCTGGTTCACTTTGAGAATATAACCACTACTGTCAACTCAGCAAGTTTTTTTAAAAAATCATTTTGGAAAAAAGTTTCAAAAACCCCCATACTTCTTCACTGCCTACATGGTATCCTAAGGTACATTAACAGCAGTCTGATGTCCAGATATCATAGGTCTTAACAAGCTCATTCAGAAGGCAAGCTCCCTGAGTAAGCTAAGACATCAAGAGAAAAGCAAATGTTTTAAGAAATAATTGCTCAACAAAGAGTTGCAGAATTTTCTCCAAAATACGCATGTCAGATTACCGGAAATGTGGAGGTGAAAATTATTAGCAATATTTTTTTTATTTGCCTTTTTTTTTTTTTGGAGGTAGTAGCCATTTCTCTTTTCTCTCTGGGAATTACAATCAGCTGCCATGTCTTCTAAACTTGAGACCTTTGCAGATCAGTCTAAGCACTACAGGCATTTCTTACTAAATCGGTCAAGGTTTGCTCTTAACTCCATGGTAAATCCATTTTTACTGTGGAAATTAGAAATTCAGATAGGAAAGTGCTCCAGTCTGGACATTGTAACTAACAATATGCAAAAGATTTGCAGTGGGAATTATTTGTACAACCAGCTTCCTTTTTGGAAATAAGAGTCTCATAACTAAAGAAAAGATCTTATGGCAAAGGATTTGAACTTAAAGCAAGGGAACCACATCACCAATCTAGCCAAAGACTTTAAGAGTCAGCACAAATCCAGCCTAAACAGAAAATAAACATGCTACTGCAAACATGACCACAGTCTAACTATCTAACTTACATTAAAGCAAAGAAAGAGGAAGTTCACATTAGATGTGTTGTGATTCACATAACAAACTGCAAACAGCAACAAAATGAAAACAAAATTTCATCTGGAAATTGCAAAGAAGTAATGGGCTGTGATTCTGTAACTGCCACAGAGACTGTGCTGACACTTCACTGCAAAAGAGTTATTTTATAATTTCAGTCATCCATGACTGATTCGATCCTTCTTTGTTTTAATTTATGCCAGAGAATTTGTGATCAAAGAGGGAGACATGCAAATTTTCATTTTTTTGTCTCAGTAAGTTAGTCATTCTGGAATCAAATAATTTTATCATTAAAACAAATTTTATTTTTTTTTTTTACTTTTCTCTTGCTCAAGAAAGCCTCTCTGCAGAATTTTCTGATAAGAACAGTGAAAATTACTTGTATGGAAGGGTTATGTCTTGAGGCTATACCAATTACACTGACCTTTCGCTAGTCACTCATTATAGATTATTTATATGTTAAAATAAAATAACTTACGGACTTTTTTCCAACACCTGGAACTTTATAGTACCTTATAAAGCAAAGAAATTATCTGATATCTAATATTGTGATGACATAAGTCTGCAGCCCCAAAATTATAGAGTGAAACCATAGGTCTGCACAGGTTGCCTTGTTTTTCTACTCTCAACTGAAGACCATTCCTCACTTCCGTAAAAAAGTTAATCACATAAAATTAACTCTTTATTATACTAATCTCTTGCTATCTATGCAGGTGTGAAGACATCGTTCACCCAAGGCTGCTAACCTTATTCCTCAAAGGAATCTCTCACTCAGAAATCAAAGGACAAACATCTTTGTGTCAAAGTGTCAAATCATAACATAAACAACAGGTGTTAAAATACATTTTCTGACTATCTGAGGTTAATCTACAGATATTTTTAATACATTTTTAATAGGCTTTAAAAATTAGTGGTTTTAACTTGCTGACAATATGATATAATAAAACGTCTCAAATGCAAGATTCCCCATGCTATGTGTGGCATTAGGAAAGGAGGAATTTATTCTGTGGCTCCCCTCAGCAATTGAAAACACCAAAAGGATTTCATGGAGAATTTTCAGCTGACTTTTATCTAAGACCATACTACCTGGGTAGGGAAGGCATTTTCCATAAATTAATGACTTAATTCAGTTTTCACTTTTGCTTTCTGTTTCACTTTGAAAGAAAACCCTGAGGCTAACAATACTGCACTACATTGCAAACTCATCCTGGTTTGTAACAGAGGGCTGTTTTCAAGGATAGCTCTACTGTTGACCTCGACTTCAAAGAAAGTCTTGCTAGAAAAGAGGCTAAGGAAGGAGGTGTAGTGCAGGAGCTCCAATCACGTTAGAAGACAAAAATGAAGAGGTACGGTTAGGAGAAATACATGACTGCAATTAGTCATTGAAATGCAGTGTTAAACATTCTTATAGTTTAAATGTGTATGCTTATAGTCAGATACTCTGTTGAGAAAATAAGTAATTACTTGATCTTATGACAGAGACAAAGTATAAGCTTAAAGAAATAGTATTACCAAACTAAGCTATCACTGGAGAAAATAAATCTAAATGCTTCTGGTAATTCCCTGCAAGACAGTGTGTAAGTTCCTGTTCCCTCTGTGTATGTTCTATACAGGAGTGAGGTGAGAGGAAGGAAAGGGTAGCTAAGAAAAGCAGGTGGGTGAACAGGATGGAAATAATAAACAGTGAGAGAGAGACAGAGAGGGAGAGAGAGAGAGAGAGAGAGAGAGATTGCTCTAGTGGGGGAAATACAAGAAGAATTAATTGGGAGATAGAGAATGAAGACCTGAGAAACAAAGTTCAGCTGTTATATAGGATGTAGAAAGGTATGTGACACTGTGGATTCTGGAGGGATATGTGGTACATATGTGGGATATGTAACCAGTAACAACTGGTTGTTGCCTTGGGTTATAGCAGCCCTGCATACCTAGACACCAGAAATACCAAAGAACAGCCTCTGGAGTGTCCCACTAATCCTTCATTGACTAAAAACCAAAATGAGAATTTCACTAACTAATGAGCATTTCAATCTGATTACACAATAAAGAAAGATGCAAAGGGTACAAACTGAACCAAAAGTTATAGTAAAAATTCAACATTGTATAACTGCAATATTAGCTTCTTGGCTTATAATTCAAAACAGTGAATTTCCTGTTTGATTCTTGATGACAGTATCACCATAAAATGATTCATTAGAACTTCTGCTATGATCTCAGGACAGCAGATGTCCCCTAAATTTTATTTAAGTTGCATGTGAAACAAATAAATAATAATAATTTAAATAAAAAAAACCACACCAAAAACAGTAGAGGAAAAAGTATCTCGGTATGTTACACAACTTACTGAACATTCAGATGAATTAAACCTTTTTGTACTGGCCATATTTGAATGAGGCAATAACCTAAATATATGGAAAAATAATGTACAATGTGGTGTGTGTTAAATTAAATATCATCATAGCCTTATATATGCCTGGGGTAAATCCAGAAAGCCACAGCAAAGCCTGAGAAAGAGGAATATACATGTGGCAGAGCTTCCCTGTGTCCCAGAAATATTACCGAGTTATTACACAGACTTTTGCTCATCAGAAAAAGAGGAAATGAAAAAGGAACATCTGCAATGTCTAAAGTATTCTGACGGGAATATAGGGGAGGGATGATTCAAAGCTATTTGAGCTAATGTCAAATAGAGGTAAGAAATGCAAAACCTAAAAAATGTCATTAAGCTACATACTAACAATTTACCTTTGAAAAAATTACTAAGCTGTGTGACAAATATATACACAGTTCTGAAAATTATTAAACTGAGAACAAACAAAAATCAAACTCGATGGACCTCTACTGACCTAAACTGGTCTAGTGTTTTTTTCTTTTTTTAGAATATTTGCTCACAATAAAACAGTTTAAGTAAAGCTATTACTTTGAAAAGATCTTACAGTACCTACCTTAAGGCCTTTCTTGTTGAGCTGAGTGGTAACCTCTTTACACAGGTATTATGTTGCCATCTAGTGTATGCAGTATATATCGCAAACTTCAGGAAACAATTGCATGGTATAAAGCAGCTGCGTTTTAGCTGGCTTTCCTCGGTGCATTTTATTTTGCAGAAAGACAGATTGTCTCCAAAAACTTATGACTCATGTTACAGATAAATTAAGCACCATAAAGCAAGTTCTACACTAGAAGCAGCCGCTCTAGTGAAACCCATTCTGTTGCATTTAGCAGGAATGTCCACCGAAAGTTTTAGGAATTTCAACTATTCTTATACAGCAAAGGGTGCTTGGGATTTAATAGTCCTCCCTTGGACAGGAGACAGAGACCTCACCCCTGACTGCAACACAACCACCCAACTCTGGAGTGACACTGGTTTGAGATGAGAAAAATAATCCCAATCTTTCTCATCCTGCTTTCTTAACAATTAAACTGTTATCAAGAAAAGGACAGTGGCTGAGCTGCACTGACAAGTCCCTGGATGGCAAGCAGGCACAGTCCATGTTGCACTGGCAAAAGACTTATTGCTCCAACAGGGCCATGGGGTATTCCCACCGCAGTGTCCAAGTCCTGAGCCACTGCCCCAGGCGGCTGAGCCACTGCCCCAGGCGGCTGCATTAGGGTCTCCGAGTCCTCCTCCAGGAGGAACCAGAGCTTCCCACAAACACACTGCCCTGTGCAGACTGTTAGCAGTTACACATCCCACTCTTGAGTACTATCCTTACCTGCACTGCTTGATGAGAGTTCCCAAATTCACTAGCTGTGAGCACTGCTAGAGACACAGCACACTCAAGTTAAGGACGGGAGATATTTGGGTCCTTGTAAGAGTTGAGCTTGGCTGTTTTGAAGCCTTGAGATATCAAGTCTTGAGCAATGCCCCACAATGCATTTAAACATACAGGACTCACTTCTGTTTTAGAAGTTGATCTTCTAAACCAAGACCTCTGATACACGTCTCTCCAATCTCTACGGTACAATTTATCTCTTTTTTTAGAAGAGTTCTTTCAAAATACAAGCGGACCCAGCTCAAGAATGTAAAGGTACAGCATAATCAAAGCTACGAAGGAACAAGTAAATGCACTCGCACTGTATTCAAGAGTCCCTGGGCACCGCATTGACTGGAAGGTCACTGTGGCACTGAGCACTCCCACCTTCCTCCCCAGACCTTCCTTGGGCTCTGCGAGGCTGCAGTGAACACCAAAGGAAAAAAGAAAAGGATTATTTTACAATCTTCTTATCTGCCAGTTTATAGAATCATAGAATGGTTTGGGTTGCTCAAGACCCCATCGAACCTGGCCCTGAACACTTCCAGGGACGGGGCATCCACAACTTCACTGGGCAACCTGTTCCAGTGTCTCATCACTGTCACCATGAAGAATTTCTTTATAATGTCTAATCTGATCCCCTGGCAGGGGGGGAATTCTATGATTCTATGTTGCGCGGGACAGTGCTGAACGCTTTGTACAAGTCCAGGTAGATGATGTCAGTTACTCTCCCCTTAACTAACAACACTGTAGCCCCATCATAGAAGACCACCAAATTCATCAGAGACAATTTGCCCTTAGTTCACCTGAGAGAGAAACAGGCTGTCTACTGGAAAGAACAGAAAAAGAATCCTTATTATGATCAGAAAATGAAGCGGTATCTCAAAAATACGTCTCTGCTTTCAAAAGAAAAAAGGCTTCTCAGTTATGGAACTCAAGTCCCAACCATGTTTTATGAGAACTGGCTACAGCTGTTCTTTTCAGTGCCTCACCATCTTAACAAGGCATCAAGAACTTGATGTTATGCATAACCAGCAGATTTTACCTTCTTTTTGCTAGCTGTTGGTCTTCAGCCAGTGGTTCTTCTTGTTAACCACTTGCTTGTCTACCTTATCTTATGGCATATTGATCGAGGTGCAATAACAATATATGTATTCTATAGCATCTAGAGTTTTGTTTAGCCATTACATAACACTTGTATTTGTTATTATTACAGTTAATACTTGGAATACATCCCTTTATCAAAGTTAGTCTTGGTTTGTTATTCGCCCATATATATTTACTTACGTTGGGATTTAGGATGCAAACGCGCATCCAGACCATAAACAGCTGAGCCGGGGAGAAGGCTAGCTAGTGGCCTAACTCATTTCAGGCTAAAAGAGCTGAGTTAGCAAAACCCACCTGTTTAAGCTAACCAGTGTCACTTCAAACGAAACACTACAGTTGCTCTGTCAGCAGATCAGAGAGGCCAATCCCTTCCAGCAAGGAAGGAGGTAAAGGACAATTAAGGTCAATAACTTTTCTTGTTAGTGCAGCTGTTGGGTGTTACACCAAGAGAGTAGGTAACAACTGTAAATAGAGTTCCAGGATCTTTATAATTCATTTTTTTTCCTAAATATATTGGACACTAATTCAGCAAGATACTGACATCTGTACCTGCCCTCGATTATATAAATATTCTCATTCCCTTTAATAGGACAGCAACTCAGTAGCAAACATGAGGCAAGTACTTTTGTATCTTGCTGAATAAAGTCTTTATATAATAAAGTAATAATCTACGGATACAGAACTAGGAAGAGATTTTTGCACACCTGTTCCACCCCCTCCTGTGACGTGTCTTCTTCAATCTATTACTAACCTTAAATTTCTTCCAGCATTAAAATCACAAATTTTCATAAGCAGATACAGCATCAGCTAAGTTAGTTCAAGCATTCCTCTAGCCTTTTGACATGTAGTCAGAAAATGCTGCCATTGCTGTACCTAGATGTTGGTGCTTCCCTTATTTACTGAAATAAAAAAACTTGGAAATAATTAGCTGATCACCAGTTTATTACATGATTAGCTAATAGAATAAATATGTGTTTTCTTCAGAGAGCAAGATATGAAATTAGGGTAATTCTTTCTATAGCAAATGGTAGTATCTACCTTATTTTTGCTAAAACAAAACTGAATTTTTGTAACTAAGAAAAAACTGTTCCAAATAGAAGAGATTATCTATAACTGGTTTTTTCCTAATGATTTTCAGTGTGGTTTTTTTAAATCCAAAGTGGAAATAGCATAACATTTACATTAAAATTCAGAGGAGAAACAACTCCTCTGGTGAGATGCTTAATAACATAGAGATTTCAACAGCATCCTATTAATGAGCCTCAACTTGTTTGCCAGCTCTAGGAAAACTCTTCAGCATTTAAGTTAGCAGCCAACCTTTCATTTAACTCTACTAGCAGGGGAAGATTTTACTCTAAGGAAGTAGAACAGGGTCAACAAACTTCTGAAGACACTGTCCTACTAATTCCTAAGCTAGAGCAGATGATGAAGCTTGTATCAAGAGCACTTTTGTGTTCCAGTTTGATGTCAAGTATCAGTAGCTGTCTGAAGTCAAACGAGATTTGTCAGGCTGTTCAGACTACAACATTACAAGAAAGCATTTGCTGATGATTTGGTTCCACACGATTTTTCACAGTAAGTTATACAAAAAAAACCATGTTTTCTAGCCATGCAGCTACAGAACTGCTTCCCAGAGGTCATCAGTCACTGAACATTCATCACAGTGAATGGCAAATATTCCCACTGCATTTAACTGTGAGGGATACATGTTCTCACCTGGGAGAAGAATTTACATTCTTGTCCCCAAAAGTGACATCTTCCATTTAAGTTTTTACAGTGTTTTGCATGGTTACTACATTATTTTTTTTAATTAAAAAAAAAAAAACAGTAAAATATTGGAGGCAAAATTATAAATAGAGGGGAAAATCTTGGAGTTTCCTATGGCAACGTGAGGCTTTTATTCACAAAAGGCACAGCCATCTCAAATCTAATAACCAGGTGTGTCCAGAACTCGCTGGTTCCAAATATTGCAGGTATGTGAAGTTTCAGAACGTGACATGTTAAGCCAAAAATGCACACAGGAGAGAAAACACCTACTTGGGAGGGCAATGTGCAGTAGCAGCACATGCCAAGCTGTCCTTGCTTAACATGTGAAAGCTGGGAAGGATGATCTTTGTGGTAGAAAGAAAAGGGACAAAAGGTCATTTTCTGCTCCCAAGGATGGCATTTGTAATCCAGAGTAATTTCATTGAAGTAAACTGTTTAAAATATAGAGTGTAGAATAGACTCTGTTATCCCTTTTAAACACTACAGGAGGTGGAGAGTCAGTTCAATACAACATCTCTCCTCATCTGTAGAGAGAGCTAGGATCAGGGCCAAACAGGTACCTAAAGACTTGGATTTGCAGAGTCACAAAAAGAGTTGGATTAAGGGTGACACAGAGGATGATCACCTTATCAGCCAGGATTTGTTTGTCCCATCTCTCTAACAGAGGATGCTACACAGCAGCAGTGGTGGTTTGAGTCACACTGCATTTCCCACTTCATATAATTTCAAGGTGGAAACGTAATAATGTGGTCTTGTCAGCAACAACTAGCATAGATGTCCAGATCCTGTTTTAAACTTTGGTCATTCAGTACTTACTGAACATCACTTATGGTATTTAGATAGTTCTTAATTTTATGCTTAGATTTTCCACACACAGAATCCAAGTGTTTCGTAATTTATTTTTTTTTCAAAGCAAGTTTTCCAAATATTAAAGACTCTGGAGTGAAAAAAGCTGTACCAGGAAGGGTTTGCACAACTTGATTTTTATCTTTTGGTTATTTTTATCTGCAATTTTCTAAAAGGAAAACATTCTTTGGAAAAGTATAACATGGGACTATTTTTGCCCTCCTTTTAGGCTCCTCAGTGAATTCTAGACTTAAAAAAAAATAAAGGGGGGGAGAGAGAGGGGAGTTTTTTCTATTTTCCTATCCCCTAAGTAGAAAGACAAAATATTTAAATAACTAAATAAAATTAGAGATTTTACTCTCACAGTCATAGCAAGTCTTCTCTGTTTATATCCTATACTGACTCTGCAAGTAGGAAATAATTGAGATACGTTCCTTGAACTGAGTTGCAAGACTGTATGGAAAGGCCTGTCATCTCCACACAGCCAGTCCCCATTGTGACTCTTCATGTCCTCTCTTTGTAATTTCATTGTAAACAAATCATTATGGGTAGAAAAGATGTTGTTGATAAAAGCTAAATGAATGTCAGCTATTCTGTCAAAATATTCCACCAAGTTACTTTGCTGCATGGCACAGATTCACAGCTGGTACATATTGGTATGTTTCCAGTAGCATTCCTACAGTAACACCAGTGACAGCCACTGTGGACGTAACCTCAGCATCCTAAAGTTTCAAGGCATAGTCAACTTACAAGGTTTCCACTACAATATATGGAAGAAATACTTAGAAAACATCAAAGAAAAATATATGCTAAGATTGACAGAATCCAAGTAATGGCAATTGTGAATCTGACTTTAGAGGGACTGTTGCTAAGGAACATTAATTATTTAGCTGATACAGCTAAATTTAGTTGGGATTTAGATGGGAAGTGTAGAGAAGTGTAAATCAAACAGAATGCACTTTTTAAGCTTCCCCTCCTCCCCTCCCAGTAATCTACTGAGGTGTAAAAATCCATGGTACAATTGTGTGATGCCCTGGAGAAGAAACCGTTTAAACTTAGAAGCGTGGTGCTACTGTGTTATTTTCCTTCATTGTACATTCAGTGTCCCCATAAAGACACAGCTTTCAAGTTCTCAGATTTGGCTGTAGTCAAGAAAGAACGTCACTGGGTGTGCTCCTGAATGTTTGTGCTCTTAGCTGCTTGCCTACAGTTAATGAGTTAATTAAGCTTATGCTGCTATTTCCTCTCATTACTAAGCATGGTTTTGTTATGGGCCATCCTCTCTTGGAGGAAAAATATGCCTTGCAAGGTAAAATGAGAGATGAAATACACGTAAAACTATGAGATAGTCTGGAAGTCTGAGTCACCTAGAGCTGATCATAACATGCTAAGAGAAGTGCTTGCAAAGCCACTGGTTTGGTGAGAAAAAAGGCTGTTAGTTTATTATTGCCCAACAAATACAGAGGTCTGAGATAACATCTATTGTTGCTGTTTTATGAAAGATTAGGCAAAGAAAACAGAGTAAAGAACAGAAATTCAGGAAAGACCAGATATTTAAGACTAATATATCTATATACGTATATAGGTATAAATATATCTAGATGTACATAAATAAAATATTCTTAATCTATTTCCCTTTTGTGAATGCTTTTTTTATGGTTTGAACAGTATACACCTAAATACTCATTTGTCTAAAAGAAAGTACAAGTTGTCATGGAGTAGTTTGCTCTAATAGAAGAGACTTAATTTTACAAGGAACTCAGAGTAAAAGGAACTAGAAAAGGAACTGAACTGCATTTTATGATTACACCTTCCTAGTCCCATCTTCAAGGAGAAGAATTCCAAGTGAATATCTGGCAGGACATAAAGACTACTCGTTGCCTTCAATAATTTATATTCAAAGGCCCAGAGTAATGATGTTTCTCATTAGAAATGATAAAGCAGGGACAGTGACTGTATGACCTTCTATTAACACTAGCAGCTTAGTTTCACCTTCTAGATGATAAACTTCATTGTATTGCAATCTCTTTCACATTTATTGACCTCCTGCAGTGCACAGGCTGTAGCGGGATTTCCTCTTTCATCTCAGGGACATTGGAATGAAAAAAGGAGGTTATGGAGAAAGAAAAATTACGAACTGCTGAAGAGGGGGAGAAAAGTGTATGGCTTTGACATCTCATCCCTCCCCATGGAAACAGATTGATTTGAGAGGAAAAGAGACTTGCAATACAAATCATGTCTTGGATATGATGAGATCTGAAGCTGCTGACATTATAAATATCATGCAAGCAAGCCAATCTAATGAGCAAATTCCAGGAATAGTATAATTCCAAGAAGATTGAGAAATACATAAGTGAAGGAGGATAGAAAGTTCTTTTAAGCATTTTGATTGATCTTAAAATCAAACACATTCCTACAACGTTTCAGTGGCTTCTGATATATTTGAAAATTCAGTTCAGAATCAAAGCTAAATATCTCACTTGGCTTCATTCAGACCACAGATAGTAAGGGAACCAACCCAGAAGCACACATGGAAAATCAATACCCAGATATTTTTAATGGCAAACATACTGCCCACAGAATCCAAGCCTAAATTCTCAGAATCTCATAATTAGTACATCCAAAAATGCTCTTCAATTGAGGAAACAGAAACTCAAAAGGATGTGTGATTGTCTAAAGCCTCAGGAAACAATTAAACCAGATGGGACAATTAACTGAAAGTGTGTACCCATGAAGAATAAAGGATTGGTTCACCCAAGGAACACAAGTAACATCTAAACAGTCTTTCAAAACAACATCAGTTGTGTGATGAAAAATCTACTGTACAGCTACATGAACTACTGCAAAGGTGAATTAGCCTCACTAAGCAAATGCTGAACATTAATCCTGCTTCTGAATTTGCCTAGATTCAGTTGCAAACTATTTGATCTTGTTGAATCTTTGCTAGACTGTGGATTCAGTTATTTGGCTATCAAATTTGGTAATCAAATATTCACTGCAATCTTCTTACAACCTTTTAGTTGTTATTTTATTATTATTTTTATTTTGGAATTCATGGTGTTTTCTTTTTTTATCTTGGCTTCAACTTTCAAAAATTTAAAATTACGTTTTTGAGACCGATTAATTTTGAAATACTCTGTGAACACATCTCCATGTTTAATTGCTTTGCTGAGTTTCAAAAAAGTCCACTGGCTAAAAATTTCATTCTTCTATGACGCTTTTTCAAGTATATTATATTTAATTATTATTTTTTTCATTTTGAAGTTGTTTTCCTGTTAACTATTTATCTGAGAATTCTTAACATAATGTGCCAGTAAATTATGTAAGCCCACAACTAATACTACTGAATATTTTTCATGTTAACTTGAATTTGTCTTGGCATCTTGTGATTCCATCCAGTGCATTGGCAAAACAAATATTGAATAACTTAACTTAGAATGTCCTCCAAAGTTTGTTTCTTCTCAGTGGAAATCCCCTGCAGTCTATGTCTAACTTCTGAGACATTACAAAAATGATCAGAAGCTTTTGCAGATGTTAAACATCTTGCATATTACCACATATGTTAACAAGCATCTGAGGTTGAGGCCTGTCAGCTGCATGTGGAAGTAGAAAGCTGAAGACAATATTTATTTGGAAGGGCATATATCACGCCCTGGTATAACAAAGGCAAGAAACACTTTCTTTCCATTTGGTCTTTGTTTCCTGAAGAAGGCAGAAGAAAGCATTCTTTTCAGAAGGGTCTTTTGCAAAAGCCCTACTAAACCAGTTAATTTTTAGGTCAAAATGCAGTAAAAGATTCAGGTCTACAGGCTTCAGCACAGTGCACGAAGGGTACCTTTTGCATCAGACATGATGCAAGGCAGCATTGTCATTTTGATGTCGTCACCAGCTGTACATACATTAGAGCTGTACATTACGTATGTTAAAATATTACTGCAAGCAGTAGCTGGATCCCTGGCTTCCCAGCCTCTTCAGTAAAGTGGCTGCCTGACCCTCCCCACTGAGAGGCAGCATAAAAACAACGGTCTGCCCGGGATTCTTGTCAAACATAGGCATCTAATGTAGATGTGATTCACAAACCATGAGTCAGCATTCCCTTTATGGCAAACAGAAGAGGTGTCTTCAAGGATTTCTGGGCAATTAAGTGCCTAAAATAGCCTAGAGAAGATGATGTGCATTCTTGCCCGGTGCCTTCGCTCCCACACACATTTAAGTATGTACGCACACAGTGAATCCAAAAGATTAAACTTTGCAGCATCAAAGTCTTTTCTTTGCACCAACATCTTTCCAGGTTAACACCTGCAAGAACTGCCTCCCAACACTCTTCATTAGATCCTTCAAAACCTAGTAACACCAGGACTGAAGTCAATGCCCCTCATTTGCCATGCAGTAGTATTAAATGCTGTGGCACACATGCCAGTTAGTTGTGTTTCAATGTGCTCCTGCTCCTAAAGCTGCTTCGCTATTTTATCCAAAGCCTCCTTGCACTAATAAGCATTCCAGTCCCCACAGGCAAAACAAAACAGATATGCTGATACATGTGTACACAAGGATAAATATCACTATCATTATAAGCCTTCAAATAAATTACCTGAATCTTAAGAGGAAAGAGGGTGGTATTACGTTAACTGTTATTACTTTTCAGATGGAATTTCTAAGACCATGTCTCAGACCATGTCTAGTCTATGGGGTCCAGGAACGCTTCCCAGCCTTCAGGTCTTAATGCACACCTGCCCCAGTCTGACACAGAGTCAGGGGCACAGGCCAGATTCTTCCTCCTATACCACTAGGGAGGTGTAACAGCTGTCACCTACCTCTGTTCAAAGAAACCTAAGCATGCAGGCCAAAAGTAAGCTACACCGCTGCGGTCCCCATTCAGGAGACCAGAAGATTCAGGATGCCAGGCTACACCACAGAGGACATGCCACACAGCGCTAGTGCAAACTTGTGATTTTCAGACACAAAGAAAGGCCCTGTAATCCACTCCTGCAAGGTCTTGGCAAAAGTGATCCTTGAGCTGCTCAGAGTGGGCTAGTTTTTGACACACCCAGAGAAAGAACTAGAAGCAGCCAAGGAAAGCCACATGAGTGGATATTTAGTGAGCTGAAGGGAGGGAAGTAAGACTGTAATTTTGTATGGACTGTTCTTGGCAGCCAAGTCCTCTGTTGAATGCTGTCCATAGTTTATGACATGTGTTTAATTTACCTTTTGGGTAAGAGGCACTGGAATGTGGAGGAACGATGTTGGTTCTGCACCCTTGGACACCAGCACACACATCACGCTGAACCACAGAACAGATGCTCCTCTGAATTCATGAACTGGAATGTCACTGTGATTCCTTCCAGTGCTGCCATGCTGCAGACAGGTGAGAAGTTCATCTAGCTCATTATTTTGTCTCTGAATTATAGCCCTGATCACATCCTCTGTCAGTGAATGTAATAGAAATGGCACCATGATTTACCCTCCTATCCTTCACTAATGCAGTGGTTGGAGGCTTAGTGAGCCATAGGTTACCACAGGTCCAGCTAATCTCCATTATTTCTACTTCAGGTCTTGCAATGACTCTTAACAAGTCCTATGGAAATTTCCGCACATTGTGAACGTGGGCTTCATTTCTCCGTTATTATTTTGTATCTTTCTCCTAGAAAAGATGAAGAATAATTACTGCTAATGCAAAATGAGCAGCCTTGGCACCAGCTAGTCCTGGCTACTGAGATTCTAGGTTTGAGAGTCTGACAAAAACCTCATTGAAACTAACAAGAATCTTTCCAGAGTAGCTTTAGCTGAAGTCTAAAGGCACAGACATACTGCACTCCTAGAACACTACAGGTACGTAATCCTATTGAGCCCTTTACTAAAGAATGATTTGCAAAAAGCTGTACAAAATCTACTTATTTCACAATACCTAACTGCTTCCAGTACATTCCCAGATGTCAAATTCCCTCTACATTCCCAATGCAGGAGCCAAATTTTTCAGCATCTCTCTGACAATTTTCACTGTGCAGAGTGATGCATGATTACAAAAATCTGTGGTGGCTTAACTGAATATGAAAGTAGGACAAAGATAAAATAACAGGAAGTATTAACCGTTAATTCAGGAAGAATCTAGCACTGTGATAAATGGTGCCTAATCATGGATGTGTTTAACTCATTGCTAAAATGCCTGGGGCATGGAGAGGCAAAATAAAGAGGGCTGAAGAAAGATGAGCACTTCAAGGCCATTTAACTCAATACACTCCCATTACCACAGTTAGTAACAGTAAACAGCAGTTGTTTCCGAATATCTCATTTTGATATTGATGGACGCGTAGGATTACATCAGCTTATCAGTTGTTATTTTCTTCTCCCCCTAAAGCAGGCTTCAAAAATGGAAACTTGAAGCAAGCTCACTCAAAACTCTCACAAGCCAGGAGACAAACTAATCCACTGGGTTTTTGTATGCCATGTCTTTCAAAAAAATCTCCTGACTGTTTTTGATTTCTGGATTTAATTATGTAAGTCAGAAATACTGGAACAGAGGCTATGTCAATGACTAAACTTATGAGTCAAATTAACAAGCAGTAAATTATTTACAACAGATGTAGCTCTACATAAAACGAAATGTTCAGGGAGTTTAAAAGAAAATACCTGCAAGGAGACAATCAGAATGAGATTTTTGCAAGATTCGAGAAGGCACAAAACAAGTGCTGCAGAGATGTTTCTGGGTCCTGCATTTCCAGTGCTAACTGCAAGTAGTAAATAAGACATTTCTCCGCTGCAGCAGGTTTACCAAGAATCTCCAGACAGCTGCTGTAACTCTTAGAGAGGTGGATATTAAACTGCTGCTATTCTACAGCTTCTGCAGGCCTGAGTCAAACTAAGCTCAGATATAGGAGAGAACAGGCCCATGAGAACTGCGCCTTTTAACTCTAAATTCCAACTCCTCTTAAACTACCTTCTTTGAATCCTCTTCCCTTTCATGGGCTAGTTATTACATGTTCCTAATGCACCTGTTAGATCTGTTTAAAAACCTCAGAAAAAGAGATTTGGTAGCAATTCTTTCTCACATACCGTCTCACTTTAATGAATTTTATTTTCAGCTGAGAAAGAGACAGAACCATGTGTGAATTCATATATATCGACATGAACACCACAACCTAGGAAAAGGAAAACATTATTCCCACGCAGTGATATTATTTGACTTACTTTGCAATCATAATTCTGACCATTGTAGTTATAAGATATCTGTAGTAACACATATGACATTGAAAAATAATAGATTTGAAAATACTGTAGAAGGAAGTGACACGCAAAAGTGCATGCTCTATCCCCATCAACCTACATGGATGCAGAACATCTTTCTCATCCATGACTTCACTTGAAAACCTGCATGGGAAGAGCACTCAGAAAAATGTATGCTCCCAGAGAGGATGTTCTGGCTCAAAGTTAAGGGGCTATGGATGAGTCTCAATGGGATACCAGCACTAATCCCAGTCTCATATCTCTCTTCAAACAGCAAATTAATTGGCACATGCACCTCACTGAGGATGTTTATGGCATACTTTGCAGACACGCATATTTTGAACCTGTAAATTACTCACACATTTGACATTTTAAATAAACCTGAAGATTTATTGTACAATAGTACAGCATGTGCCTTTTTAACCATAAGCTCAGCATCACACAACACTTCAATCTTCTAATTAAACATACACAGTCCTACAATATAGTTCAGTTCAGCTAGGAAAGCTACGTAATGAATTAATTTATTGAGTCCTGGCTACACTGTTCTCAAGGATGTCTACCTACAACAAGAACAATGGCAGTGGTTCTGGTGCTGTAACATTTATGATCACTTTAACCTGTTCTCAGCACAGTAATAGCAAGCAGTCGTCTAGAGGCAAATGAAGAGATCATTTAAGGGACACCACATTTAATTGCAAATGCATGAAACAGAAGTTCAGAGCATCTCACACATGTAATGCAAGTATGGATTAGCAATCTGTTATGAGATCACTTCCATGTAACATCTGCACTAACTATTCCACACAATCTACCACACAGGAAGACCGGATGCACGACAGGCATCATACCATGTAGTAATATTGTTAGGACAGAAACTGTTAGGTTTGGAAAGGGCAGAAAAGGGCGTTCTGTACAAATATACACTTGCCTTATTGTACCAGTTTCCAGGTCAGAAACACTCCTGTAGCCATTTGCCAACATGCCAGCATTCTCTTGTCACAATTCACTTTTAAACTGTTTGTTTCAGTTTTACCTGGTTCAGTTGAAAACAGTATCACTACTTCCAGACACAGAGTGGGTTTTGTTCTCTTAGCCTTTCAAAATGTCATAAACAGCTGAGTTGGTATAACTTGGCTTCCTTTACGCACACTTCAGAGCATAGCTAACCACAAGTTGTTACCAAGACATGTACAGACAAGATTCTTTTGTTTGCCACAGGGATTCCTCATCACAATGGAGATTTGAATTTCATCATTGTATAGCAACTTACAGCAAGTGAAGTTCACCTGAAGTTTGGAATTAAATATCTACTACCCAAATGAACTACAGGTTCCACAGCAAATTCTTGATCGGAGAAAGTTTACGACTTTTTATTGCTGTTCAATTTACCAACTTGTGTCAAACCTTAAGCCTGTTACTTTACAGGACCAAATGTGTTTTTTATTAAAAAATTTCAAATTCTCAAAAAAATTATTTTCAGTAGATCTTTAAATACCCAAAGGAGGCAAATTTGGATCCTACTCCTGAACATGTGATTTTTCAGTTATGGCAGAAGCATGATAATGCATTGTTGGTTGGTTCTGAACAGTACTGAACTCCTAGAACATCAACTAAAATAATATGCTAATCAAAACACAGTGATACTAAAGAAACAGAGGAAGAAGGGCTATTTCAAATATCTGATCTTGAATTAAAATAAACTAGCAGTATTTTGTAAGCTTTCAAACAGATGAGATACTTAGCTGCTATCAAGTAGCATACTGGCAGTGGTCTTAGAAGAACTGTACCAAACTTACACCCATTACGGTTCATACGTATTCTCTGGACTCTGCAAATTTCACTCATCTTAAACAAAATACTAAAGCAAGTTAATTCAAATATACTTTAAAAAAATGGGAGGAAGAATCAAAGTTCCTTTTTTATCATCTTCAAGTATTTTTGGAAAATTTCACCACACTGAAAAAAAATTGACGTATCTGTCTTGTTTCTGTAGCTTTAGATAAGACTAACTACCAGAAGAAAAAGCTGGAAACAAAACCGTTCTTCACTTGTGAGACTAAATGCATGTCCTCAGTAGACTTCCAGTTCATTCTCTAAACTGTAACGTTTTGATAGCTTTCGGTGAACACATGAACTTCTGCTGGATTATCTAGACAGCACTGTCACACATAAAGATTGTCATTTAATTAAAACAGACATCATCTGAAACTAATTTTTTTCCTTGTTATAAAACAAAACACAAGCAGTATATTAACATGATGCACAAGCTCTTTTTTGCCCATTCACATGTTTTAATTTATGGTTTATAAGTAATGAGAAATAAATTAAAACCTGATCTTGAAATAACATTTAAGTGTAAGGAATAAAGCTCTGCTATCTCCTGAATTCATTCCATGCCATCTTCAACAAACGAGTTTATGCAGATTCCTTCTGCTTACTCAGATGAAGTCAGCTTGTTTTTCTTACATATTTAAATAGCGCCAACACCAGAGACATACAAAATGTGATACAGAATTTTAATCCTTTTAAAACATTATTACATCACACACTGTTATTAAAAATATTTTCAATAACACCCATCATAGAACTCAGCAAAGAGCATTGTCTACTACTACGCACTGTCAAATATTTCTGGCAGTGTTGGGAACTGACTACAGTATATTTCTTTTTTAAAATCAAGAGTTAACTTACATACTCTGAAACTTTAAATAATACACGACAGATTGTACTTCCATATAGGTTGCAGAAGCATTCATTCATTTTTCTCTGAGTTGTATATAAGTGTAAATTTTCTATAACGATATGAAAGAAAATTAATAACTTATCTAGTTAGGAGCCTAGTAATTATTTCTAATCATACGAATCAAAAGATGACTGAAAAAAAATAAAAGTTAATTATTGTGAAGTGCACAAAATCTAGAATATAGGGACTTCCCACAGTACATTATACTAAGTCAACATATAATCAAGTAAAAGCTGTAAAGCCAAAATCTTCATTTAAAAATTTAATGTTTCTGACATCATCTTCCACCATTCCATCAATTCTTCTTTCTCCTCTTCTTTTCTTTCAGACAATGATTCCAGTTCAAAATCAACCTGAGTAAGATCAAATCAAAAACAATGGTAAGATTCGTAGAAAGAGAAGCATACGCTTTTAGTAGTTTTATTGAAAGAAATTGTTTAACATAGACATGACACTTAGGGAGTTACCTTCCCTTTTATGCTACGTTTATTCCAAAGTCTCTCAGGACTGAATTAAATACGTGCAATACTAACATATCAGTACAATAAACTTATCTAAAAAAATGCACACAGTTGAGCAAAATTTCTAAAAGAAACCAGACATCCGACAAACCTTTAACTTGGCTAAAAACTTCAAAAAAATATGGGTCAGTGAAACTGAAATTGAATATTAGCAAGCCACATCAATCATCTAGCATATAATAAGTATCAGCGTATTGCTGTCTAATACCTAGCAATAAAGACCCTTAG
This sequence comes from Tapera naevia, assembly GCA_033556795.1. Classification (NCBI taxonomy): domain Eukaryota; kingdom Metazoa; phylum Chordata; class Aves; order Cuculiformes; family Neomorphidae; genus Tapera; species Tapera naevia. Next base: position 4,038,785 of record JAUMJJ010000172.1, on the reverse strand, counting down.
CATAAAAAAAAAAATCCCCTGGCCACACTTCTTATGCAGCCCAGGACACAGTTGGCTTTCTGGACTGCAAGCGCACATTGCCAGCTCATGCCGAGCTTCTCATCCACCAGCACCCACAAGTCCTCCTCTTTACGGTTACTTTCACTCCACTCTCCCCCAGTCTACATTTATTCAGAAATCCTTCTTAACTCTCATACTCTAGGTCTTATTTGCCATATATGCTGGGTATCTTCACAAAGTGGAGCTCCATCACTATCTTTCTGCACAGAGCTGAGCATGGTTTAAAACTTATGCAGGTAATAACTTGACAATTTAGAACAAAAATATCAGGTCTCAAGAAACATATCAACATCCCTTACTTTTTATGCTCCACTATATAAAGATATTCTGTAATATTCTATCTGATTAAAATTCACACAGCAACCAAAACAAAAAGTTTAAGATTCTCAATATGACCTGTCTCTGTGTCTCTTCATTTTAAAGATGACCAACAGGACATTTAAGGAACTTACAATGAGATTACTTTCAGTGGCTTGTGCAGCAAGAACTAGCCGAGTAGACTTCCATTCTTAAATTAAAATTTAAAATCACCTCCTACTTTCATGTATACCATGAAGGAAAAAAGAGGTATTTTTTAATATATAACAGATAACAAACAACACACACGAGCACTTACCACAACTGCAGGGCTAAACGGCACAGCCACTTTTTTAGTTATTGCTAGATACCCTGGTGCTGAGGCTGTAATTTTGTAATTTCCAGGCACAAGCAATCTCCAGTAATCACCATCCTTGGCTGTAGAGAAGAAGAAAAAAATCTGAATAAATATACATAAAACTAACATGCATCTAAGGAGAAGGAACCATATATCCTGTCAGAGTCTTTTTTATTCCCGTCAGCCCTTTCATTTTGTCTCTCTGAAAAAATTCTTCCTTAAGGACTGTATAGACATATCATTATAGATTTTATTCTTTCCAGGTAATCAAAACAGAGATTTCAACTCTGAACTTGTATTGTAGCCTCCATAAAAGGTTTTGCCTGCTGAGGCTGAAGGGTCTCCAGCACACTAAAGAAAAGGACAATTTGGGACATAATTCTACTTTTGAAACACCCCCCAGCCAATGTGCAGCTCCAGTTAAGTGCCTGAGTTGTAGTTTGCAATGCAAAGTGAATTTTTTATTGTTCCTCAGTATTCTGAAAATCCAAACTCAAATAAATCTTATTCTCATCAAATGTAAACAAACAGATCCACTCTTCTTAATTTATCTTGCAGAGGAAGCTATAAATGACTATTTCCTGGAATATTCCACTTGTATCATCCCTGAAGCACCATTATTTTCAAGCTTCAGTATCCATGAAATGTCAAGGCCTTTTTCCTTCCATTTAGCTAATCAAAGAAATTTAAGTTTGATTCACTCAGGTCAAAGTAAGTTTTCTCCTGCACTGAGTGTTACTACAGATCATCTTTTTCAGTCACAGAATAATAAAGCATCATCCTCTTCTCTAGAAATGACCCTCTCCCATTTTCACAAAGATCCTCCCTGTGCACCAGCAGCAGGCAATCATCTAATTTGCCACAGGCCAATGCACTGAATTTCTCAATCTCCACACAGAAATTCAGAACACATTGCTAGACCATTCTAAAGGTCAGTTAGCAATGCCCCTTAAAGTTCTTGGCCATGCTCTTACTGCCAGTTCTTTAAACGCTTTTTCAGGGCATCTGCAGCTACACAGTGCACAGAGGGAAATATTACTGCAGTTCACACGGTCAAAAAATGTCAGTAGTCAGTCCAGTTGCTCCCAGACTTTTCTCTCCATAAAACAGAAAGGAAGAAAATATTGCTGCAGAGCTACGATAATGATCTATTCTAATTCCTGGAACAAAGCTGAATTTTAACTCATGAACAAAGGAGCAGGGGGGGAAAAAAGCCAGAAGAATATTTATCCCTCTTTTTGAATGTGGTAAAATTCAAGTATTTGTTTTCCTCACTGTTTTGACAATATACGACTCCCAGCCTTAAATACATACAATAAAGCGACAGGATTCATGATTAGATGCTTTTTCTGTACCATAGAAGTGTGAGCTGCAGTATCATAGGCATCACTCTCTCATACCTCAAAGCATCTCTCTGAACAGCTTATTCTTTTATTTGTTATCCCTGAGAATTTACTTCCAGCCTTTACACTTTTTCCCTTCTGATATACAGTGAAAGAGGATAGCTAATGTTATCACAGACTGTTCTCCTGCTTGGCAAAAATGCTGTTCTCTCTACAAGTGATGTGAGAAAAAACACAAATCAAAGGTCTACCAAACCTTTATCACAGTATTCTGCTTTTCTGTAACATTACAGTGAGACATATCATTGAGAAAATGACCACAACACATAAAGCACTGGTATTTTATTATTGCTTTTTTATATTAGTATCTTCAGTAAAAAAAAAAAAAAAAGAAATTGCCATTCAGAATAAGAAAGCATGGGTCTACTGGGAAGACTGCAAGTGGGCACTATGCAAGTTGTCTTTGAATGCATTCCTAGAATAAAGCACACCATCACCGAAGCGGTGACACACAATTTTCTATAAACACCAACAACATCCTTTCTTCTTTTACAACAAATGTTCTAAAAAAAAAAAAGTCACATAATTGTAAACAGCACAGAGAATTTATCCCTGCAGGAGGAGGCTAGGTAAACTGAAACCAATGCATAGAATCACAGAATCATACAATCGCTTGGTTGGAAAAGACTTCTGAGATGACTGAGTCCAACCGTACCTGTCCACTGCTAAACCATATCCCTGAGCACCTCATCTACCCGTCTTTCAAACACCTCTAGGGATGGCGACTCAGCCACCTCCCTGGGCAGCTGTGTCAGTGCCTGACAACCCTTTTGGTGAAGAAATTTTTCCTAATTTCTAGTCTGAACCTCCCCGGTGCAACTTGAGGCCATTTCCTCTTGTCCTATCACCTGTCACTTGGGAGAGAGACCAACACCCACCTCCTACAACCTCCTTTCAGGCAGCTATAGACAGTGATGAGGTCTCCCCTCAGCCTCCTCTTCTCTAGGCTGAACAACTCCAGTTCCCTCAGCCACTCCTCATAAGACTTGTTCTCCAGTCCCTTCACCAGCCTCGTTGCCCACACCTCAATGTCATTTTTTTGTAGTCAGGGGCCCAAAACTGAACACATTATTCGAGGTGCAGCCTCAATTCACACCAGAGATCTATGAAGTTCCAACAACCAGTCTCCAACTACTCTGAGAGAAATATTTGTGAAATCCTGCAGGCAACAAGCTTTGAGGAAAAGTGTTTTCCAGTCTTCAAATTTTTGCTCTTTCAAAGCTTCAGCTAATAAGATCTGAAATGCTCCACGTTGCCAAGCAGAAGGTATTAAATTCCAACACTTGTTATTTTCTTGAGGAACAATGCTCACCTGATGTAATGTCATGGCTTATCCCCTCCACAGAGATCGTGGCATTTGCTATTGGATTGCCCTGAAGATCTTTAACAAATCCCTTCACTCCTCGATGAATCTAAAATAAATAGTCAGCAACACATGGAAAAATCACTGGAAAATTCTTAAGAAAATATGGCATTTTCATCAGTAAAATATCTATTGACATATCTAACAATGCATGTTATGGATACCACAGTCTACGCACTAACACCTATCAAGGATAACTACTAAACACCACAATGGAACAAACAGTGAAAAGGAAAAATAGTGAAAAGGAAAGAGAGTTTAGCTTTAGTAATACAAATTTCTCTGTGGAATGCATGCATTTCTCAGAAATAGGATTTGCTTCATAATATATGTGAACATCGACTTGAAAGTCTTTGTCACTGGGGTTCAATGAATGTGCTGAAAAGCTTTGAAAGACAGCCTAAAAAGATGAACATTTTTTCTGTTGAAGTTTCACGAACAGTAAGAATTTAGGGCTAATAACGACGTAATTGCTTAAAAGTGAAACTTTAACAAGGTTAAATGTGAGCACTTGGACTTTGATGGGCAATCCCTACGTGACATGCTCAAGTTCTCTATTGTGCAACCAAAATTTCTGGGTCTTTGATCTGGGACCACACAAAGTCACAACCCTCCCCACATGGTCTGTGTGAGAAAGGCTGTGGTGGGTTATGTCCTAGTTCCTTCTTGCCTCTTAGGCAACACACTCCAGGCAGCAGCATGAGCAGTACCTCGTCTGTCTGTTCTCAGCACATACAAAATTAAAGCACTGATTTGACTGCAGTGTGTGGAGAGACCAGTCCTGCTGGTACTTCTTAAGCATAATCTAAAAGTAGACTATGCTCCTCAGAGGCAAAAGAGTGAGGATCAACTGCTTTTTCACAACCTGAGACGGGGATTTCTCAGAGCTGGGAGAATAGGACATTTTGAACCTGTGCAGAGTTGCATTTCATTCAGAGCCTGGAATGTGCTGTGGAGTTCAGGCTTCTCTCTGACTCTGTAATATTTGAAGACTTGTGGATCACAATGTTTATTTTTATATTTTGATATTCCCCTTTAAGAATCAACACAGTTTATTCAGCTGCTGTAATCTAGTTCACTAGATTCTTTGAATTTACACCGTGGAAGAAGCCTGACACAGATAGCTTAGAAGAGTATATATTTGCACTGCCTTCAGCAATCATGGGGCAGCTGGAGCATGGAGTTGGACCTCCTATCCTGCAAGAGGCTAAAACCAATGCCAGATAGACCATCTGAACTTCAAAGATAAAGCCAACAGCTCCACAGGAGCAAGGGATGTTGTCAAAACAATCTCTTACACATTAGTAATTTTTTAAAGTGCAGTGACACCATAGTTTTCTATGAGTCAGAAAAAATTAACCCATGTGCAAAGGAGCTGAACAATTTGAAATGGATCTCATACTAAATGCATAAAAACCTGCAGAGCGGATACAGCTTTTTCCTCAGCCCACATGCAACTTACTAACAGAACAGTACAACTCAAACATTCCAGATTTCAGGCTAACTAAAGCATTGTTGCACAAATAAAATCTTAAAGAAATCAACGTATCACTTGACCAGCTCTGCTAACAAAATGTGTTTCTGATTTTGCAATCTCAGACGTGCAGTCACTATCAATGTGAAATATATTTATATTTGTAATCTTTAACTACAATATTCAGGTTTCAGAAATTTGATACTCTCACACTGCTTGGAACAATCATTTCAACGCAGCCTGTGAAACAGGTATGAAATTATTACAAAAAAACACCAATAAGAGATCCATTTCAGAAGTATAACTTCTAACAACTCATTAGCACAAGATTATCTAAACTCACAACTACCCTTTACATTTCTAGCCAGATTTTGTATAATTTTCTATGGAATCATCACATTGCCAGCTCTACACTGAACATTAGCAGCTCATGCAATTAGACAGCAGTGAAATATCTAGAACCAGGATTAGAGATTTCCTCGACGTTACACTGAACTCCCAAGGCAGTCTAACCCAGCTGTCTAGGCTCCCTGTATATCCAGAGTGATTAATTCCACATCTGTATACACATAGAGGGCATTCCATTTCCTCTTAGTATATACATATACTCTGGAGATGTGCACTTCTTTTCATTGAGGAAGCTGACAAATAATTTAATAGCTTAAGTAAGGTGAGATAAATTACATACTATTAATATCTTCCTTCTTTTCCTCTCTTCCTGCTACCTTAGAGACATACAAGAATTATGCAGCATCAATGGGATTAGTATGAAATTTTGAATTAGATGTTCAGATGTACATGAAGTTTCATGTACAATAACTAGAGTGTTGCCATCCTCTTCTTCTGTTACCTGCTCGATATAATTGATAAGGGAGTTCTTGTTGTCCTCCCAGTAGCCCTTCAGAGTTTCTTCAGGTGGGAATTTTTCACAGCTAAGCTCCACTGTGATTTCAAAGCAGTTGCTGCTGAGGTAATTGAAATCCTGCATTCCTGTGATGCCAGAAAGAGAGTTAGTGATGCATTTTGCATTGTTACAAAGTAAACAGAGTAAAGGGGAACAACATGACATGCTGGGGCTGTTAAGGAAAGAAAAGCTATAAATACAGTTGCTGTGGTTCTATTTTAATCACCTTAGTTCTAAAATCTCAGGCATTAAATCAGTGAAACCAACAAGACAATTAATTCACCAAAACATTTTTTTCTCCAAGGAAAGTTTAGAAAACATTTAATTTCTAACCTGTATATTTCTAACTGTCATTGCACCTGGCCTGTATACTCCTACTCAAAACTTGATTTTGAATAACTGACATATAAATTACATTTTTTTCTCCTCAGGAACAGAAAACTATTTCCAATTATGGTTAAAATATTTCCAGATGAAAGTAAACCAAGAAGAACAAAAATTAATTATAAAGCAAATGGACCATGACAGAGTACCTTTGAAATGAGGTTATAAAGACAGGTCAAAAACATTTTTTGGGTTATTCTGTGAAAATAACAGGGTTTCAACTTCGTAACATTCTACAAGAAAAGAATCTTCTTGCTAAGGAAAACTCTTTGTCAAGTTCCTCAGAATAGATTCCAAATATATATGATTATCCACCAAAAAAAAAAATACAAAAGCAAACTTCCTATAAACTTCATTTACACTGAAATTTTTCCATGGATAGGAGTATTTCTCATCCATTTAATGACTCTGAAAAATCAATGATCAACACATTAAGAGAAATATCATTATTAATGCAACCTTAATAATAGGAAATTAAAAATACATACAGTAGCATCATCACTAGGAACAAAAAATTGATGGAAAAGATGTAGTCTCTTCCACTTCTGAGATACTCTTATTATACGAAAATATTGCCTATTGCTTGAATTAGTCAACCGATCACTAAAGTGGTTTCCAGTCCTGCAATTGGATCACCCAGCTGGAGAGGGACTCTGGCTTCCCAGGAGGGTTATATATTCTTTGCAGAAGCTGACACAGAATTAGTACTCACCTTCCCAGTCTGTCTAGCTAGCAGAATCCGTGGATTCTTAAAGAGAGGACAGAAAAGAAAAAGGCTACCAAGCATTTTAAGCATCCCCATGGAGGTGATCTAGAGATTTAAAAGTCCTTCAAACACAGCTAATCCATTCAGCCCTATGTGCTACGTATCAGAACTAATACAGTCTCTTTACCAAAGCACCAGTGTTATGAACTGGTCAAGAAACACCCAAAGCTCTGATGTCATATCCAAAACAGAACACCAAGGGCAGCAAACAGATTGAGTCAGGTCCGATTTTGCCAACACACTAGGGCAGGGGTGGCAAATTTATGTCCCACAGGCTGAATCCAGCCCTCCATCTTGTTTTATCCAGTCCAGCACTTTGTTTCTACCCAGCAGCAGCACCGAGCTCCTGCCAGCTCTAGTCATGTGTGCAGCGGATGACGCGCATTATGCTACAGGAGCAGGAGAATAGCGGGAGCCGTGAGTTGGACACCACTGCATTAGGGTGAATATATTTTCTTCCCACCAGGCCACAAGACTCCTACCAACTGGTATGAACAGAGGTTTTTCAAATTCCTGAAAGAAACTTTTTATTTCTAAGCCTTTTATTAGATGGCCAAAAAATGAGGACACAGAAGACAAAGGTGCTCCTGGAAGGGACAGCGCTGGTGTCCCACCAGGCAGAATTCAAGATGGACAATTCAACAGACACAGCAAGAGCACAGCAGAGTCATCACTAAAAATGGCATACATCACATGCATGCACACCACCATATTCCTTGTCTCTTCTTACACAGGATAGCACAAAACTAACTTTATTATGCTTTAACAGGGACAACTCTCTGAAGATCAGAAAGGCTTAGCAGACCTTAGATATAACTGCTATTCAACAATGAATGCCCTTCATTGCTGACCATGAGTAGGACCTTTCTTTGAAACTGAGCAACACAAAACCTCCTCTGTTGCACTGCTCTACTCTCATGAAGGACTACAGCGTCTCTATGTTAATACTTAAATAAATCAGCTTAGAATATGGGACAAAATTAGTTTCTTCAGTTTTTTAAAAAGGAACTCCAACCTTCACAAAGAACGTGGAGTGCAGGTTGTGCCCCTGGTGTACAGGCAACAGGATTATTATACTTAGATTTTGAACTACAAGCTACAGCACTAAGTTAGTTCACCTTCTACACATATAAAGACAGTTACTTTTAGCAGAACAGCATGAACTTGAGCCTTTTGTGCAACAAGGAGAACACATGCCTCCTACATTCATCACATGAAATGCTAAAACAAATTACCTAACATTGCTTGCAAAACTGGTAATACGAAAGTTAATTCAAGTTAGGAACAAGCTAATTGAATGCCAGGAGCGATCTGAGAGCATCTGAAAATAAAAAGACACTTAAACAATAACCTAGTACTGCCGAAATATAAGCTGCTTTGAAATGTTATTTTTTGTAATGACATAAATTTGATTAGACTCAGGTGACTGTAATGACAGAACAAATATAACAGGCATATATCTAGCTATCTGTTCTTCTTCCTTTTATTTCCAAACAGATAGTCCACACAAAAGGTACATTAAAAAGAACATTAACAATGTTGAAAAGCTAAGGAAATACCAAAACTAAAGATGTCTGTGCAAATTTAATTTGGCTTTCTTGTGCGTAATGTTGTTAATTACATACTGACAGGGAGAAGACCAATGCTAAAAATAGCACGGATCTTATGCACAGGCATGTTTTTTCCCAGGGCCTAGTGGCTAAAAGGGCCTTTCTTGGACATCAAAGTACCACCTCTGCCTTTGCCTACTGCTCTCTGAAGAACCTACAAGGATCAACTAATTTCAGGTGACAACTAATACAAAGCAACTGTAAGAGGTATTATGGTCTCAGATGTAGCACAAAGATGCTGTTGGGGGAGCTGTGCCCCTGCTCCAAAGAAGAAGAAAACTACTAAACAGGTAATGGTGAGAAAACCGCGTATTAAGAGACAGAAGCTTGTGTCAAATATTCCTGTACATCATCTGGAGTCTCCACCCCAAAACCTGAATGCAGAATTGCCACCTTGCCCGAGGTTAATGAGGAAATCCTGAGGTCTGACAAGAGGGAAGGGCAAAACATGAATGCAACGGAGGGTTCATCTTTACATCTAGTTTGAGACAAGGACTGCTACCAGACTTTTCTGCCATCAGACATTGAGCCTTCCTGCTGAAAGAATCCAGCTATTCAGAAAAACATATGCAAAAGCCAACCATACTCACATGAGAGAGCCACCTGTATATTATCCCTGCATACTGAGGAAACGATGAAGACCACTGCTGGCCCACCATGTAGTGCTTTCTTTTACATAAGGTAGAAGTTCCTATGGGTGAATGATACGGCAAAGAAATTGATGCAGCACAACTGGGGACAGCATAATAAGCTCTAAAGGGCAACAGCAACTTCAGCAGATTTTCAGAAAGAAATATCAACCCTTCTTAAGGCAGAGCTCTTGGTCTGATGAGGTACTATCCAAGGGCAGCATCCAAGGAAAACACAGCCTCTCTCACTTAGATCAGCTGACTCCTTCTCTCTCCTTTTTCCCTCCTCATCACTGCTCTGCTAAAGCTATGCACTCTTTTCTGCATCAAACACAACACCAATACCTACTCTCACATATCTTCTATCTCTATTCCCAGACACGTTGCTCCAGCTGTCCTTTGTCTATAAACTTACAGCAAGCCCTCCTTCATTTTGCCTCCATTCAACCCAGAGAGATCATGCAGGACTGGCAAGCCTAACCTGTAGATGCCCACAGGACACTGCACTACTCTCACATCCCTTGCAGGACCAGAACAGCCCACAGCAACCCAAAGGTGCAAAGGCAGAGAAGCACCACCTTAGCTCTGAACCACAGCAGATACCATGGAGACAAGGTCTTCAGAGATTTTCTCTTGATAAATTCTGAACTCTGGTAAGGATATAAAATGAAATACTTTTCCTAAAGCAATCCAAACCTTTTTTCAACAGCTTATATCACTGCTAACTTTGAGTGCATTATCACAGAGAACAAAAGGTCACTGAAACAACACATAACCTACACCACACATTTCAGTTTCTGGACAGAGCTTTTCAACTAAAGTTTTCAAGAAAATTTTTACTTGAATTATCACAGTATCACAGTATCACAAGGTTGGAAAGGACCTCTGAGATCATCAAGTCCAACCTATAACCTAACACTAACACCAACACTAACACCAACCATCATCTAAACCATGGCACAATTGACACAATGCTTAGTTATTTTCCTTAGCACTAGACATGGTAACAACAGAACTGTTTTCACTGAATTATTTTTGTTTTTTTAAGTCAGTCTGTGGCAAACATTACCATGAAGGTTTAGTTCAGCTTGCCAGCTGATTTCTACACTTGGAAATTCATGCTATACACTCCAAAATATATTGCTGTTTCTCTATTTTCTATTCGCTGCACCACATTAGGAACATAGCTATTGCTTAGAACTAGGATTTCTGTCTACTGTCTTCTATACAAATACATGAGCAAAAGAAAGGGTTCACTTGGGGAATTTGCAGTCAAACTTAAAATAAGATCCAAAGAAGGAAATAATTCAAACCTTCCAACAAGTTTTTTCCAATGGAAAAATGTGCTTTTGGCATGTGCAGTTCAGTCAGAATCAAAGCATTTCATCAAAACAGTGGAAACACTATTTTTATAGCATTTTCCTAAGGAAAAAAAAAAGCTGAAGTTAAATATGTCTATGTTTTTACAGTTTACACTTAATATTTCATTAAGATATTTTTTGGACTGACTGAAAACAAAATTTAACTATTAAAAGTCTCAGTGTTTGGTTAATACTCAGTTTTTTTCTTTCAAATTATGCCAACTCTGCTTTGTCAAGGGTGTTTTAATGGGTCCAACTGAAGCCTCCTGAAAGCTTCACATCAAAGAGAACTTTTGCTTTTCAGTCATATACGACAATGTGAAGATTTTACCTTACACCCAGTCCCTGGTACCCGTAGAAACATCCTGCTCCTGTGAAGACCTGGGATACCAGCTCCAAGAATAAGCAGGTGATCACTGGCAGTAATATGAGGACTAATATTCATTGTTGTGCTTCTACTTTCTTCAAAGAAGCTTAATTATCTTCCTCTTCTACTACCCCCTCTACTGTAACAGGAGCAGAGTCAGGCTACCACCTAGGCTGTTCCAATGCTTTGAGAGAGTCCTACTCATTCCAGGTAAAAAATTAAAATACATTCAGAGACAAGGAAAGTAAACAATAAAACTGGTATGTGTCTTCAAAGATATCCAAGACAAAGTCCATGACCAGGCAAATCATAGAATCATAGAATGGTTTGGGTCGGACGGGACCTTACAGATCATGCAGTTCCAACATCCCTGCCTTGGGCAGGGACACCTCCCACCAGACCAGGCTGCTCAAGGCCCCATCCAACATGGCCTTGAACACTTCCAGGGAGGGGGCACCCACAACTTCCCTGGACAACCTGTGCCAGTGCCTCACCACCCTCACCGTGAAGAATTTCTTCCTAATGTCTGATCTAAATCTTCTCCCTTCCAATTTAAAGCCATTCCCCCTTGTCCTATCACTACTTGCTCTTGTAAAAAGTCCCTTCCCAGCCTTCTTGTAGCCTCCTTCAGTTACTGAAAGGCTGCTATGAGGTCTCCCTGGAGCCTTCTCTTCTCCAGGCTGAACAATACCAACTCTCTCAGCCCTGTCCTCACAGCAGAGGTGCTCCAGCTCTCTGATCATCTTTGTGGCCTTCCACTGGACCCATTCCAACAGTTCTATATCCTCCTTATATCGGGGATTCCAGAACTGGACACAATACTCCAGGTCTCACAAAAGAGGAGTAGAGGGGGAGAATCCCCTCCCCTCGCCCTGCTGGCCACACTTCTTTTGGTGCTATCCAGGACACGGTTGGCCTTCTCAGCTGCGAGCACACATTGCCAGCTCATGTCAAGCTTCTCATCAATCAGCACCCCTCTCCAGAGGGCTGCTCTCAATTATGTCATCCCCCAGCCTGTATTGAAACCACAGAGTGCTCCAACCGAGGTGTAGGAATCACACTTGGCCTTGTTGAAACTCAGGAGGTTCACACAGGCCCACTTCTTCAGCTTGTCCAGGTCTCTGGATGATATCCTGTCCGTCCGGTGTGACAACTGCACCACTCAGCTTGGTGTCATCTGCAGACTTTCTGTCTCTCTCACTGTCTATATCATCGATGAAAATACTAGTACTAGTTCCAGTATGAACCCCTGAGGGACATCAACAATCACGGATCTCCATCTGGATATCTAGCTGTTTACCACTACTCTCTGGACGCCACCACCCCATTCCTTATCCACCGAACAGTCCACCCATCAAATCCATCTCTCTCCAATTTAGAGAGAAGGTTGTTGTGGGGCACTATGTCAAAGGCTTTCCAGAAGTCCAGACAAATTACATCCATTGCATGCATATTATGGCATACAAGCTGAGTTTCTAGCTCAGAAAACCCCAGCTCAGTTTTTCCTTCCAAGGTTTTGTCCAAGTTTAGAAGACATAGAGACTGATTAAAAGATTTAGATAACCTAGAATCTGCTTTGCCTCAATGTACAAAGAAAATGACATATCAAAATTCTTGGTAAAAGGGAATTAAATGTCTCGTTTTATGATAATCTTTCAGACTTCTGGATAGTCAGTGTTGAAGTGGCCATAGTAACTCTGCTGCTCCTTAGGACAGAAGGCTCTACCAAAGTCTAGGGGAACACTAGACCTCCTGGGCAGGAATCAGACTCTAATGAAGCAGGAAGTATGGAGACAAAAGTATCCTGAGAGCTGGATTTTCTTCCCATGGAAATTAAATCCCAGACTCCCATTGTCAATAATATTGAAAAATCAGGCCTCTCCACCACTTTCAAAGTTGGATGCTTTCCCTATTGAGGTTAAAATGAAGCATCAGTAGCCTACTCTTTCTTTTCAGAGTTTGCTAGGGCATTTTGTACTCTTTTTTCTTTAAAAAAGAAAAAACAACCTTAAGTTCTCCTGATAGCACAGCAACCACTCACATACTGCAGAACTATTAAATTCGCAATGACCTGAACCCTGACTGAGGAAACACTGCAGAAAAAGCAATGAAAGAGGAATATTTTAATAGGCATTGAAATGAGCTTTATGGGATTTTATAGATGTACCATGCTTTAGTGATCAGCCTTTGATTCAGCCTTAAACATATCTGGTTGTATTCCAGACTACAATTAAACCAGTGAAAACTCAAGCTTAAAATAACAATCAGTGACGCAGAACCCACACACAGTAGGGCTCACCTCCTGGGACGCTGTACCAGGCACCACCATTAGTTGTTCCATCCACAAAGCTGCTGTCATCGTCATTTTTACGACATGGTGGTCTGTTTGGATCAGACATAGCAGGATTAAAAGAAGAATAACTGCGAGCCAGGCTTTGAAAAATTGCATCATCAGGGCAGGAGCTGTATTCATGAGCACTGCCTGAGGAGATAAAAAAAAGTCCGTGTACAAAGATTATTAAAAAGGAATACCAAGATTACAGCAGGACTGTGCCTGGAAATTGTCTAAACACAGATAAGTGTCATACAGCATCACAAACTAATACAGCATCATCTTAACAACATTAACACCTCCCCAATATTTCCTCAATTACCTATACCAGGTTGCCCCATTATTAAGTGGCTCTTCACATCTGTCAATATTTATGAAAATATTAATTTCAAATCATACCATAAAATCTAATCCATTCTAGGCTTTAGATAGTTTCTTAGAAGAACACATAGCACATACAAAAAGGCGTCTCCCTGAAGAGTTTTACAGTCTAATATTAAAAGGATCTACAACTAAAACTGCAAGAAAGTAGATTGAAGGAAGACAATCACAAAGAATACCTCAGCTCATGCCCATTTCAGTCATGCACATCCCCTACTGGCAAATAAAACAAACTAATATTGGTATGTGCTAAACGATAACATCTCCGCCACAATGTGATCCTTTTTATACAGGACTAATACTGAGAAAGTGGAAACAATTACAGGTTTTCTTAATAGCACACTACTGCTTTCAGAAATTCATTTTTTAAAGGTGCCAGTAGATAAACATTAGATTGTATATGCAGCCTAGGCACATCTCTCTTCCTTCAGTTAAGAGGGTACAAACAGCCTCAGTTAATTTAAATGCTGTTTCCTTGATTAAAATATCTGAGGGACCATGATTCCCTCAGGTATTACGTCTTTTGTGTGATGTAACTCTACTGAAACAAATTATCTTCAAAACTAGAAACACAGTCATACAGTGATCAGCTTTAAACTGATTAAAATAAGTCATTACAATGTCATAACACAATGTTTACAAAGCCAACATTAGGTAGTAGTGAAATACATACATAAAATAATTTATATCTCCTACTACTTCATGTTAACTCATACAACATACCACTCCGAGTCTCATCATAAGGATAGTTTGCAACGAGGTCTCCTCCATGAAGATTGGCAGAGAGCACAAAGGGAATATCCATAATCCAGTGAATAATACCTTTTGTTTCAGGAGCAAGCTACAACCAAATACATTACCAGCAGTTAAAAATTGATAATTCAATGTAGTAACTAAAAAAGTTGTATATATTAGGCTTAATTATTATCATGTGCATTGTGCAAGCCATTTAAATGAACAGGTAATTTTATTTTGGCTTCAGAGAGGACTGGACCAGTCCTTTACAACAGAACTGGTCTAAGTAGATTAATGTTAAGTCTAAAACTGGTGTAAATTAGTTCAGAATGAGACCACAGATAAAGCAATCTCAATATTTTACTTCTTCCTGTTATGGTTAAAAGGTCTACCAAATTTTAACTCAAGGAAAATAAATTAATTGAAAATAAATGTTGCTAGAATGTAGTCTATTCTCTGCACTGAAAGTAAACTTAGTTGATTTAATAATTTGAATATGAAGACAGATTATGCCTATTAGGGCCACTACCTTATTGGATTGCAATCACAACACTAGAATTTCTAGAACTTCCTCTGAGAGAAAACACAAGAAGACAAAAATCCTTCCAGATATTTGCCTGTATATTCAAAGCTTAAACATGTGTTATATGTGAGACTAGCTATCTAGCCAGCAACATAATTAAGCACAACACACAAGTAGATTTCTGGCAATGGTAAAAATGCAGAATATCTTGAAGAATCAAACCAAGGGAGAATCTTCAGCCTTAAAAATAAAACATGTTTTGGTTAAGGAATTGTCTAAGGATTAAACAATATGGGTCACACAGGTTTACAACAGCAAGTCATTTCGGGCAAAACTTCAAGAAGCCTCAGATAGATAAATTTTCACAAAATGAACAAAATATTCAGAAGAACATGAATCATAAAAGCCATGCACACAGCTCTCGGAGGTTGATTCAGGCCTGCTGGCATAAAAGGGAAGAAATGGATGCATAAGTGATCGGATATTCAGTCTCTACTTACCTTAGGATTCTGGTCCACAGCTTTTTTCATGTTTTTCAGCAGGTGGTTGTTTGGGCCACCTTCTTTCTCATTAACATAGACTATTCTATCAAGATCAGGGAAATTTCGGTTTAGATCTATTCCTTGGGCATTACTTCGACCAACAAACCAATCTTTAAGTTCACCGGGCTGAATGACAAAAGGAAAGAGAAGGGAAATTAATAGGTTCAGGAAATTATATGTGAAGCTTTATATGGGTATATTTAGCCATACAAATTCAAATAATGGCTTTACTTCTCATGTTCTTGAAAATAAGAAGGTAACGTGGGAATAAAAATTTCTGAAGCACCAAGAGACGAGTCAACCTTATTTTTTCCGAGAGCTCTGTGGCAACCAAACCAACCTCTATCTCACTGAGGGTCTTGGAGGAGAGGATCACTCTCATAGAGACAGATCTGGACTAAGGATGGCCAAAACTACCAGCAGCATCAGATTTTCCAATGCCTGCTGAGTCTTCCCCAGAGACCTGGTTTTTCCCTGTTGCCTCATGCTCATGAATTACAGACCTCATTTTATTGAGCCTCAGAGCAGCTATAGATTTACCAGCCACCTGAAAGGAACATCTGCCCTATTTTAAATTTCCTCTAAAGAGCTTCAAGGTAAAGAAGGACCTCAACTTTTATTTACCTAAGATTTTTATTTCTGTGATATCTGTCAGCTTTGTTCACTCCAATGGTGACACTGAATAAAGATGCAGCGAGAATTTTTGCAAAAAATCTTTTCTTTCAGCTGATTCCCTAAAACAGAGTTTGGGTTACATTAAAGAAATGCCTTCAGAGTGCATATTTTTCCCTAGCTTGTCTCTGTAAGCTTTCAGTACTTTGTAAAATAGCTTTAGTTTGATTATTGGTTTTATTCCTAAGGTATATTGAACATGCTGTCATGTTCTGCATACAGGAACAATATACTTCCAAACTAGAAAAATAGTGCCACTAAAGCAAAATGTACTAAAAATCATATGCAATTTGTAAGGCACTCCTGTAAAAGCAAGTTTAGTTTAACTAAGGAACAAAACTTTCAAATTATATTACAGCATCTCTACAGAGATTTCAAACAAGTAAAACCAATTTGAGGAGAGCTTCCGCTTCGATGACACCAGAGGGAGACATACGACAGAATATGGTTTAAAACAGTTCTGTGGTTTGAGGGCTTTTTGAAAGACTTAACGAGAATCAGTTTAATAAAGATCTTAATAAGGTTTGACTTATTTAATCATAGAGACACTTAAAAAGATTCAACATTTCCGTGTGAATTTAAAAATAAATATATCTTGTAAAACAAAATTCTTATTTTTGCTTAGAACATAATACACAATAGAAGCCATATAGGAGGGTCATTTTTGGACTCTATTTGCTAATTACGCATTAACACATTACATGTTTCTTGATTGAACTGTCCTAAAATACATGCAATTTTCTTGACTAATAGCTTAATTAAAGTACCTCTTGCCTGAAATTTAGAATCAAATTTATTCATATTAAAAAGATCGTTCACAAACTTTGCTTGTTTTGGGATTAAGCTCAATGAACGTGAATAATTTGTGTAAGTGCAATTACATATTCTTAAAGGTAACATCAACTTTCCCATTTCCACCACTGTTGAAATTTCATGTAGTACTAGAAGTTACTTGTTTTGGAAGCAGTTCAGTCAGTGAACTTAGATGAAAGACTACGCATGAACCAAACATGATTATATTTTAAAACACAGTGAACTCCCTCACAGGCGACAGCTGTTTGTTGAAAACCCAA
Organism: Tapera naevia; assembly: GCA_033556795.1. Lineage (NCBI taxonomy): Eukaryota > Metazoa > Chordata > Aves > Cuculiformes > Neomorphidae > Tapera > Tapera naevia. The sequence continues at coordinate 4,021,551 of JAUMJJ010000172.1, read as the reverse complement.
GAATAAAATCCTCCTTGTTAAACAGAACAAGACTATTGTACTATTAGGAAATACTTCAGTCATGCTGTTCCATTCAGCAACCACGACCAACAGTTCATTTGGAAAACTGCTAGTTCAAGTGTCATTATGACCCTAAGGTTGATATATACATTGATAATCATTATTATATGCATAGCCTTACCAACCTGGGATGCTGCCTTCTCAAAGCCATCTGGGTTCAAAGATGGCATGATATGGATACGTGTGCTATGGATCAAGTTGATAATAGTTTCATTTCCTTTCTGATATTCGTTACACAAGTACTGAGCCAAGAAGATGAGTAACTCCCTTCCAACAGCTTCATTCCCATGCATATTCCCAACATATTTAAATTCTGGTTCTCCTGCAAGAAAAATGAAGAGCACGTCTTACAACAATACATAAAGATCACCCACTGACTGGATCACAGTACAACTGAGATGCAAGTATCATTATTACTACAACTGGTCACAGTATCCCCAGGAAGCTACAGGCCTCCTTCAGAAAAGTGGATTTTGTTTTTTTCCTAAACTCTGGCTAAACAAATAGTAATTTATATTCAGGTGCTTTCCAAGCATATAGAAAGAATACCAGGTGAAAACACAGTATACCAAAATAAATGCTAACTACAGCCATAATACCACTACAGTTGAGATCCAATGCAATTGATGTCTCACTATTACGAGAGTGTCTTTATTAGGTAGTTTTTACATATGTGAACTAACACTAACAGAGCTTCTTATCTTTAAAGTTCTTTCCAAGGTTGAGCTTATTGCACTACACTGCATTAAACCGCAATTCTTTTCATCAAAGCATTGTCAGTAAACAGCTGTTGATTCTAGCGATCTGAAAACTCTTATTCAGCAGTTGATTTGGACAGTCAGCTCAATCTTTATGAAGCAAGTGCAACATCCTAACTCAAAATTTATTATTCTCATTTAATATTCCAATAAACAGCCCAGTACTATACATACACATAAACACTCCATATATGTATTTATAATGTTTATGCATATATAATGTTGATTTAATATATATTGTATATCCCTATATAATATTCAAGGTATAATACCTATTGAATATATATATTCTACGCACATTCAAAATAAGCAGTCTAATAGTCCCGGTTCCTCATTAGTCATAGTCTTATAACCCTGAACATGAAAACCACAATCTGACAGAGCTGTGAAGGACAACTTTCAAAAGGCTACATTTTTTTTGACCCTAATTCCAGAGAGGTTTTAGTATAATGTAAATACCTGAATGAGATTAAAAGGATTGTCCTGGAACTAAAATGAAAAATATGCTATTTTCGGGACTGAAACCTTTTTTTTTTTCTTATCCTTTTTAAATGCAGTCCTTCTGTTGTAACAGCTTTAATCAAATACTCTGTTGATTATATGCTCTGAATAATCTTTGAACACACTTCGCACCATCACAGGAGTAAATTCAAGCCAGGAAGAACGTTACACAAATGAGACTTAAACAATCACTAATCAAGCACACAGCCATATCTACTTTCAGTCTGTGCTTGTTAAGCTTAATCCTCATGAGACGCTAGCAGACAGTGGGCTATTAATACCATAACTTCTTTCCTTCCAGCTAAGATATTTTTGTATACCTGGATTCATCCCTGAAATTTTTTGCCACATAGATTAAAAAGTTTTCTAGTTTCAGTGAAATAGCTTCAGTTTTTCTGATACATGTTATGCGATTACTATGACTAAAACCCTACATTTTATTTTTTGGTATTGAGCTCCTATTTACTCTTTTTTTCTTATCTGTTAATACCAGGGAATGTAAGAGCTATAATCATCAAGACCATGCAAACAGCCTAATCCCATTAAAACAGATGGACACTACTTAATAAAATATGCATCACTGCACATCATAGTTTCATAATTAGAATACTCACAAATACATATATCGCTATATTACTTACAGGGAAAGTGCTTCACAAGCCAACAGGCACATCTGCCACTACACTAAACATGAACACAGTTGCATCTTGTATTCGTATTTTTCCCTAGGACATCACTAAGGAAGTATGAAGAAATAATTTCTCCTGATTCCCAGCCTTTTGCATTAATCACCTGCCTTTCTCTCCCACTTGTATTTTACAAGCCTGGGTCAAATGATGAAATAGAAACACGTTTCCCATATAGTTCTGCTTGCCCACTTCCCCAAGGAATCATTAACATTGCTTAGGAGGGTTCATGAAAACAGTCATTGGTCTACAGTCTCACGTGCAGCACAGCACATCTTCAGTAGTAAAGGCCCATCTCAAATAAGCATTAAAAGCTAAAAGGAAAAGGCAAACAGAGACATTAGAAATACAGGAAGTCTTTCCTACAAAAAGTGATTTAAGAGATCAGCCCTATTTTCCTTAGGAAGAATAGTACAGGACAGTTAAATATACTGACCATTGTGGCATGAAGGAATTAGTCTGGAAAGCAGCACTTCCTCAGATCACAACACAAGAGACAGTAATTTTTGGTGAATGGGAACAATGACCATACCAAACTAATCTAAAAGTGAATGCAAAAAAACCAAAAAGGTACAGACAACAAAGAGCTGAGTAACAGCCCTGCTTCAAAACTTAACTGTGTGATCATATTTTAGCTCCCATGGGAGTTTTCCTTCACCTTTCTCTGAAGCAGAGGAATCAGTTGCCTATCGATCCTCTGGCTACAGAGAACACAGCTGTATGGTCCACATGTGAGGGAATTGGTTTATGCCGGTTCCCCAGTATTGCCCGTTTTCTTACTTCTGGGCAGAGCAACCAGAGAAATACTGGGTATCCGTTGAGTATCAGAAGATACTGAATTTCAGACTGCTCTGACAATTTTAGAAAAGCTCTTAATCATTTAAACAATGTCATTTACCATTGAAAAGATTACTCCTCATATCTGAACTTCGCAGCTGCTTCAAGGGAAACGAACTTGATTCTTACTGTTTATTTCATCAGAAACACATTAATGCAACAAGCTGGCTGCAAGGGAATTAGCAGTTCACTTGTTAGTTGTCCATGTCCATCATGGGCAAAGTCAGCAAGTCCATTCTGGAAAAAGGGACAATGCTACTACAGTCAATTATCAGCACAGTAGCCAAAAAGCTGAGGGAACTTCCGGAAGCTACTATTGCTGATATAACCCCGCAGTTAATGAAGTCCATAATTTGTATTTGCATTTCAGCCTTTTATGTTAGAATAAAAACTGTAACTCAGGGTGTACCTTTTGGAAACCTGGGGGTTTTATTTGTTTTTTACCTAAATCCTTTCCTAATCATCTTTTTCTCTAGGACAATGAAGACCAAACTGGAGGGCTGACTACTAGGCTGAAGCCATTGTTCTGTTGCTTGAGTTTTAGTGAACGACCATGCAATGCAGTCAGCATCCCAGGCCCACTATGGCTCCCAGAGGAACCAGCACCTTCTCCTCCACCGCATGGGCTAACACAGATTCCCCAAACACCAGGATGCCAGCTGTCTTGTCCTTGAGCCAGCACTCCTCACTTGATAGGTTCCCTGATCTATCCACTGTGTATCTCCTGCCACACCACCTCTAAAAGTTTCAGGCTTCTCTGGAAAATAGCCCACTCCATAGGGAAAACAGTGTCAGTCACTTGTTGCAAGCACGCTTCTTAGCTAGGAGAAGAGAGCTGCTCTTCCTATTAATCCTTCATAAGCCATTTAACACAGACCTTAATCACCCTTCATAGGATTCTGTAATTGTAACTGCATCACAGAATTATTTTTTTTTAATTCAAAGACTCAGTAAATATTGATTTGATGATGAACTTTTGAACAGTTTCTCAAACCAGCAGACATGTTCTTGTTCTGCTCCAGAGAACTGGAGGCAACTTTGAGGCAAAGAAGCATGAAGAAATACAGGGTTTTTTTCTCATTTATCTGACTACCATAAAAAAAGTAAAACTGTTTTAATAGATTCTCACGGTCCAAAATATGACAAACACAAAGGAATATTTCCATCGCTTGAATATTTAAAATTCTTACTTAATATTATTCATTTTCTAAAACTATCTTTTCGAACTATAATCTGTCATTCACAATAGCAAAAGTATGTCTCGTGTAACAACGTGAGCATGACACAAATACTTAAAATGTCATTTCAGCCTAGATACAGAGGTCAGTGATAACAAATGAGTGGGTGGATACTAGCATATTTTGGGGCAAGTCATAAGAAATGAAATGCGCCAATCAAGTTTATAAATATCTCAGTATGTCTGGTGAAACCTAACCCATCACATCATTATGGCTTTTAGAAAGCTTTTACATCCCTTTTAGATTGACTATGTGGTACATTAGAACCTGATAAACAATTGAGGAAAAAGTATTTTAAAATGTCTTGGCTTTACAGTGCCTGACAAACATTGTAAAATGTCACCACTTGCTTCTGCAGCTACTGTCAGCTAAGGTCTTCTGCAGTTTCCTAGGAACATCATGTACATCATTAATATTAGACAGGTCACCCAATTAAAGCTGACTAACCACTGCCATTTTCAGGTCAGGCTGTATTTGTACAGTAAAGACAGTAATTTTCTAAAATATAAGGACAAAATTTTAGCATCTACTAATTATACATAATACGAGTCAAGGTAATGTCTCGCCACCAGTCACCATCTAATGTCAGGCAGTTAATCTTAAAACATCCACTATTAAGCTCACAAAACTGCAAGCTACATGGAAGAAAAAAAAACATTAACTACTGGAAAATTAAAGTGCTTAATGAACTGCTTTGCAAATTAGCCTCAAGTACCCTTGAAAACTAGAGTCCTGTTTCTGCTTTCCTGTATTTCTTAGAGAAAAGCCAGCAACGTTCCCAAAATAACACACTTCATAGTTTTGATTGCTTACGGTTGCTTGCCATTTTTAACAATGTAATGTAGATAAATGGCATGCAAAATCTCAGAACCCTTGCTGGCAAGAAATTAATTTGTTAAATGTGATTAATTACTTTCTTACGTTGAAAATTTTTGCTAACAGTTTAAAGAAAAATAAATTCTCTGAGGATAAACTACATGGAAAACCAAATATCATAAAATGGCTTTCTTCTCTGAATAAGAAAAAAGCAAGAGAGATAAAGAAGCAGATAAATCAGGACGTGAGATAGGAAAATGAAAAAAAAAAAATTCAGATTTCAACAGCCTGTATACTAAATGTCTGCAACCTGCCTTTAGAGCATTTCAGTAGAAATGTTGATTACTGACAACTTGTGTGAAAATGGCATTGAAAGATAGAATTGCAATGAAGTATTAGTTTCTAAATCATTGTATAGGCTTTATGTAATTTTAGGGCGACATTTACAAAGCTTTAGTGTTGGTCTGACCTAGCTGAAAGAGAAAATACTGCAAGTTTCATAGGTGGCTTACACGAAAGCAGTAATGGGTCAACACTGAAGCCCTTTGAAAAATCCAGTCTTTGACTTTCTTGCCGTTAACTGTTAGAAAACACACTAGAAGTAAACAACAGTAAAAGAAAATAAAGGCACTTTTGGCAATCTCCTGCTTTAAACAAATATATGTATTTTTAACAGCTATGATCCAAGAGTGGTTTCAAGCTCTTCCTGAAAATTTTCGTAATTAATCGAACACTATTGCATAAAATTATAAATAGTCTATACAGTACACTAAACCTGTAGTGAATGCATGCAAAGAACATCTGTGTTTCTGCTGGCCTTGAAACGTACAAATGAAGATTTTCTCTCCATTCTACTCATCATCAAGCCTATCAGTCAGGCTTCAAAATAGGATCTTTTAAGTCTTTGTATTGGAAATTCAATTCTCCAGACAGATTACCTCATGCTCAAGACAGTTATTTCCACCAAAAGTGTTCTGCATTACTTGATGCTTTCTACAGGTTTCCAGCAGCCCACTCTTACCCCTGCAGCTACAGGACTTGGCACAGCCATTCACAAGAAGTGGGCAAAGCATCTGCTCAGGTCCTCCAATTCCCACCTACAGCTCTTTGCAGGCACATCCCAGGTTGATCTTTCCACAACACCCTGCACTGATACTGAAGTAGCATCGAGTTTCACATTTTCGCTAAAGCCTGCTTGCTTTACCAGAGAGCAGATCAGCTTTTGCCTACCAGATTTGTGCTACTGTGCACAAACTGCTCATGCAATCCATCAAAATTCATGATGATTCTTTAAATCACAACAAATTATTTAAAAAGCCAAACAAGTTCACTCACCAAATAAAACCCCTTAAATTAATAAGAAACACTGAAATGTGATGTGTACAAAACCCTCAGCTTGTGTAAACGTGTTAAAAATACTGTCTGAAGTTCAAAGCAAATCAGAATTATCAGAATTCTAGAAGTAACAAATAACCATACATACATACAACTGGATTAATCAGATTTAGTTTTACATTGCATTGCATTTTTCATGCTCTAGGAAGACTGAATAGGACTTTGTATTTACGGAATTCATTACAGCATTGCAGCAGCTGGTACTTCTAGCTGAAGATGAAATTCCTCAGATACTAAATACGAAATGAACTGTCCTTTAACTGTTTTTGCTGGTCTGTGACAGGTATTGGTTTTCCACCTCTCAGTTGCTAGGTGAGGGATACAACATATCCAATTCCTCTTTTCTACTGGGCTCAGTAAGAGGATGGGACTTTTCCACTTCAAACTTTGTTTGACCGAGCAAATTTTCATTTCAAAACTCTGTCTGTATCCTCCAGTTGTGGTTGGTACATAGAGCAGTGACATTTTTTTAATCCATTCTCAAAACACACCTTCTGATGAAGAGAAAGTTGATATATAATTTAGACGTGTATTTCTGATAGTTTCTCGTCAAGTTTATTTAACAAGATTTCTCTCTTCAGCAAACTCTAGAATCAGGTTTTCCACGTCAGCTACAAAAGTACCCGCCAGCCATCAAAGCACTTCAAAAGAACTGAGCTTATCGATCTCATTCCTTTTGCATGTAACAAACATATGAGAAATTTCAAAGCTTAACTAGTTCAAATGCCTGCTACCAGCAGGAGAGACATTTGGGCTCTGCTCTTCCTCATCCTGATTTCACTAAGAAATAAAAGTCAGAAAAAATCTATGAATATCCAGATCCCAGACTCTAAAGATCTAGGCAGAAACGCTGGACAAAAGAAGGTGAAGAAATAAAAGCAGCTCTCTCTTTACACTGGAAACAAACAAAAAGGCAATTAAAATACTTCACTATTTCTTTGGCAGTAAGCCCAATTCAACACCATCATGTGGCTTCCCTCTGCCAGATCGGTGTCCCAAAGTTCGGAAGCACAGGCACAGGCTCACTCAGAGGCTGGAAGTGACAAGTGCTGTGATTTCCCTAGAAGCGCCCAGAAGAGAAAGAAAATCTGAAGAGAGCTGAGAGAGTGAAGTCCAGCAAGGGTTCCCCCTCTGCAGCGTCGTGCCCCAGTACTCACTGTGAGGCTGCGGTTCGGGAGGAAAGCAAGCTAGGGCAGCCTTCAGGGCTGTGTTGCCTTGGACCCCCAGCTGCATCAGCTTCTACAAGGGAAATGTACTCACAGAGTTCATCTTCACCTAGCAAAATTTGCATTTTCCCTCCATAGAGGAGAGCTATTTATGACTGGAAAGGATTACAGTCCTCATCAGAAGGACATTCTAAGTCATAGGGAAACATATGTTCTGTGTTTAAGGGTCTAAGGAATAACTCATAGTAAGCCCCCAGATTCCTCCCTTGATTTTCAGAAGCCTTCCTAAGGCATCGCAATGGCACTTGTTACTCCACTGAGGCTACACATACTGGATGCTTCATCTTTATTGGCAACTGGAACGTTATTTTATTCCACTGCTGTTTTGTCACGAACTGACACAGTGCGAGAAAACCTGTGGGCTGCAGATCTGTGATTCAGACAGATGATGCTGAAGTGCATTGGTCATTGCTAGCAGATGGAGAGGGATAAAATCTCCCCATAAATGTAAATCTGTAACAAGTCCTTCCTCCAGCATATTACAGAAGAAGAGTTTCTTTTGCACTGGTGTATTTATTTAGCTTCTCCTGCTTAGACGAGCCCTAATATTTACTGATCTTAGTTGCTGTGATTATTGGCCATGAAATTTACAGGAAGAGTTATAAAGCGCTCTTTTAAAATAAATTACAGTAAGAAAGACACAGGCAAATTGCAAAAGCTAATTACACTGTTACTTCACTCCTTTGTGGAAAAAAATATGAACGATCGACTTGTGATGACTAACAGAGGACACTATTTACGTCAGGATATAAATGACCTGACTTATGTCAATATGCTCACAACCCAACAAACACTTGGGTAGCTTCTTTTAGTCCCAATACTATTTTAGCATTACCCTTTACGTCTATATAATTTTAACAAACGGAATTCTGTCATTTTAGAAGGGGGGGCAGGGAGGTATGTGCCACAAAAACTGCAGATGCATTGTAGACTTAAAAAATGTGGTAAAAAACAGTAAAAAGACATGGTAAAAGCTGTTCTTTCGCTGCAATTCACCTCCAGCCTCGTTTAGCAGCTAACACTCTCACAAGTTTCTGCATTTGAGGTAAAAATGCTATGTGGTGGCCAGCAGTAAATCTTGATTGTACTTGTTCTTGAGATAGCACCAGCTAAATCAGGCCAGGAGGAAGCAAAAGAAAAGAGAAAAGGTTAAGTGGGTAGAGAATGATCAAGATGGGCAATCCATCACAACATCTCCAAACATTGTAATACCTGTCTTCAAAAATTTTCAGTGGTATGTAAAATTTTATTTAAACTTAGTGCTGTACCTTAATAATTTATTTATAGCCAGTTTAGGTAGAAACAGAGACTTGGATGCTTGGAGGAGATCTATCTCTGGACAGTCAACTATGTTAGAAATACAGATACCCTTTAGAAAATGCCTGCTGCATCATTGTAAACGTTTTAAAAAAAAAATTAAACTAGGCGATGATTCCTAGTAAGACAGTATAAAGTGAGGAAGATAAACTGGTGCGGAGACTAATAAAATCAAGCTCAACATGTAAAGAGGAAGAAGTGAATCATGTAGCAGCTTGTTGACTCAAGAATAATGATGGAGATGACTAAACCAGACAAAGCCTTTGTCTCAATAGCAGATGGATGCGGATTCAGAAGCCTTTCAAGAGATATTTTGCCTTTAGATGAGGGAGTTCCGCATTAAGAGAAAGGAGAAAGGGGTATCCATCATCCATACAGTTTACAGTCAAGGACAAGAGAAATCACAATCCTGTCCTTCAACATTAGCTGTAAGTGGCAGCTGAGCAACTAGGCAATTGATAAGCTCTGCGTATGGCAAAAGAACTGTGCAATTTGATACAAAATGAAGCTACTTAGGTTTTAATCTAAGTGCAAACAGAAAGGTTAGTTCAAAGTAAGAAGGCATGTTCCCCACAAAAGGCGAGTAACAGCCACTTCCTACAATTCTATCTGCTATGTCTTCCCTCAAGTATGCCAAGCATGTTAAGGTGCAATGATCAGCAGGATCAGAAACTGAGTAGCTCTGCCTTCCACTAATTATTCTTTCCTGTGATCAATACGAAAACACACAGCAAATCCATCTTTCATGGTCCCTTTCATCTCTCTTGAAAGCCTCTCTTTTATGTGACTAGCAGTACCTCAGGCAAGCTCTTTCCTGCGGATGCAGGAGGAGACATCGTGTTAGTGAAAATGTACGCTTTATCTAAGGACAAATTCCTTCACTAATAAGAGTCCAAAGGGCTTCTGTTACTGGTATTAGTGGTATATGGCAACAGTTTGAGTGTATGCACCACAATTCCTGTGTAGTCATTCATATTTTTTAATACATGCAATAAAAACTAGGAGCTGAAATAATTTGTTATCCTTCTGTAATTCAGACCAATACTGAAGCAGTGAGAGGAAAACTGTGCCCTACTTTCCAGATTTATTGCATTTTATTTCAACGTTATGCAGGTGTAGAAGGTTGAAGAGGTATAATGAAAGAGTATAATAAAGTCTGGCACATTCTTGAAAGATGATTTCATGCATTTTGTACGCTCATTTATTAAGAAATATCCTGAGATTACTTTTCTCATTCATGCTGTCATTCTTCATGGCTAGAGACCCCATGAAGTAGTTAACTAGCCAGCCCACAGAGGAGAGCATTACTCCAAGGGACGAACAAACTAAACACTTTAGGAAGCGACCCCGTTTTCCCTGTCTTTATTAACACTCTTACACCTTAAGAGTCAGTAGCTCATTATTATTTAATCAAACAAAGTGAAGGAAAAGTTTTTTATCAAATGCTAGTATTTTTGGATTAAAACACAAACTTTAAGTTTCTCATATTGTTCTATAAAATATAAGCTGTCCAATCTTTGCCATATTTTTTACTTTTTTTAACATGTATTTTATTTTACTTTACTTTCTCTTTTATCTTAAGTTCAACTTTTATGATCACAGTGCGATGACTGCCAAAACTATGTTCCAGTATATTTTTTCCAGCTGTCTGTTAAACTATAAAGAAAAAAAAAATAGTTACAAAATTTAAAATAATCCGAAAAATTGTGTTCAGGTTATAGGAACACAGAAACAGGAAGGCAAAGGGACTGATAATTACCACATTGTCCATTAAAGACCACACTTAATGCAAGGCAACAAATTTGAGAAAAAGCAGCTAGAACATAAAACTCACCAAGACATGTTACTACCCAGCAGGTAGGAACACTAATTCTTTCCAGAACAACTGAGTCATATTTGATCTGATATGGCTCTTCTTCTAAACAAAGATATTCATGTTTATACAATAAAGACATTTTCTTTTATAGCTGTGCTAATAGCAATAACTACCATGGAAATTACATGGAGAGCTCAGTTTTATCCTCTTTTCTCTCTCGTTAGGACTTGAATCTGTGAAGCACATTAAATATATGCTAAACTACAGCATAACAGCATCAGAGGGGTTAGTATGGAACATGAGATCAAGCATAAGCTCAGGAGTTTGCCAGAATAAGGTATTACAGTCTCCTGCAAAAGCAACAATATTGAGAAGAGATTTTCCACTGAGTCCTGTAAATTCTAGGTCAAATCTTATGAAAAATTTCTTTCTGAATGCAATTTTTCCATATTTGTTTTCTAGCCACATTTAACTTTTATTTTAAGCAAAAGCTTTTCACCTATTTATAAATTATCTGGAGGTAAAAACATAGATCCTATTAGGACAACATTTTTTTTTTGCAAAGATATTTTCTTACACTTGTGTAACCTAGAAAACAATTTAATTTTTCACGTTAAAATTCTCCAAGTGTCCCATTTTCCCTGAGGCCTCCTCTTTACGCCAGATATGAATCAACAGATTCATGAAAGCTGGAAAACTCCATCTTGCAGTAGGCAATATGAAATTTAGATTCATGACACTATTCAGAAAGCTAGTAGAAAAGGTGCATATAAACTACCAGTTCTAGGCACGCAGTTGTAGTAGGCTGTTGATGCCTGTCTATACTGCAGACTTATATCTGGTAACCAAATATAGAAAAGCATGCTAAGGTTAGTACAACATTAAGTCTTTCTCTTATTTTGCTTAAAAAGGGAGACAGAAAGCAAAATTAGATTTATACTGCTATGCTAAGACAATGATCTCAAACTCTTCAGTGTTAGATAATGACACTTTTTTACAGAGGAAAAACAAACTAGCCCTTAGCGATAAGGCTGTGCAGGAACAAATGCGTCTTAAGCTCTCAGGGTAATCTTCATTTCCACCACTGGACAGGGTAGTCTACTACTGTAACCCCATGAAAACAACAAACCCAAGCCTTCCTCATAAAATATTTCACATTGGGAAAAATACTATTAACACATCTCATGCTATTCAGATGGTTGATTATTAGATCCAAATAACCAAGGTGTCAAGAAAGCAGGATATGACAGCAAACCTAAGTCTTTTAAGGAAAGAATAAAAACAAACAAGAAAAAAAAAACACCGAAAAAAGAATCAAAACAAAAAAAACCCTACAGGGAATGAATTTCAGAAACTGTAAGAGTTTCTGACTGGGAACCGCTCCCAGATTTCAATCAAGATGTTTTTCTGTCGCGGCTGCATTACTTGCATAGTACAAAGTTAACACACAATGTCAGGTAACAGAGGAAACCAAGACTCATCAGGCTTCCTGAGTTATGTGTTATACATGTCTGTTACAAGCAATCCATGCTCTGGCTTACAGCTCTTTCCAACCAAGCAAAAATAGTCTGACCATGATGTTTTTTCTCAGAAAAAGAAAGACACCTATTTTAGATTGCTTGAGTCATATACAATAATATGAAAAAAACTAGTTTACTGTATTGCTCACTAAACAATGAGCATTTTTTTAATGAACAAAAACCCAACCATTTTTCAAAGCCAACAGCTTTCCTTCCCAGCATGTACACAAATGCAGTTACAAGGGACTGGTGCCGTGCAGAAAGCCACACAGGGATCTTATCCACAGGTTAGTCAAAGCTTCCACTCCAGAAGTGTGAGATCTTCTATATAAGTATTAATACTATTATAATGAACACTTAACAGTCTCCATGGCAGGACAGACACCATTGTGCTGTCACTGAACAAAGACTGTACCTGCTCTCAAAACATTTGTTATCTAAGCAAAAGAAGAAAAGAGAACAGAGCATATGGCAAGCACAGGGCAAGCGATGATCTTGCCATAGATCTCATTAACCCCTTCTCCTCCCTTAACTCTAGGAACTGCTGTGACAAAAGTAAATGTTATGGAGACATCTGAAGGAGTACATCAAATCAAGTCAACAGAGTCTGTTTGCTACCACAGATTTCATCACAGGAGCAAGTACAATGAAATTAATTTGCAAATTTGCTCAGTGGACAACAGAATTTGTCCACTCAGAAATACTAATTAATACTTTAATGTTTACTGATACTTCAGCAGTTAATTTTTCAACGGTAACAAAATCAAGTACCAACCCTAAATAAAGCTTCAAACCTTTGGACTCAAAAAAAATCTCAAAAACACACAAAGTAAGTAACAATTAGCTAAAATAGACAACTGAATAGGAATACATTTTTTCTTAACAGTTCACTTTGCAATGATGTAATGAAAACAACAAAGACATGGAGAGGTTTGTATAAGGAAAGCACAACTGTCCAAACTGAAAGTCATTGCACTGCACAATTAGTATAAGAGCAGGTGAATTCTGTCAGAGGAAGAAATAAACAGCACTCACTTCTCATTACATCACAATTGTTCATGAGTATATTCTTAATACGTTTCCACTAAGCAAAAAATTAAGTGTTTTACTATAATATTTTTGAAGTGCAGGCAGCTGTACTGCAGAGCCCTTTTTTCACGGATTTTCACTACAAAAATACCCTAACAGATGTAATTTTACTATCACATCAATGCGCACGAAGAAAAGCGGGATGACATATGATGTTCAGCTGCTATGTGCTTATCATTGGGCTTTACAGCTATATCTTTCTATTTAAAGGAAGGAAGGAAACATGCTATTTTGTGGCTTTATTTTAGGACTGCTGAAATGCAGTTATGCCCACACAAATCCACTTACAAAGGAAAACATAAGTTTTGTGAAAAACAATGTCACACATAGTGAATGCATTTTTTTTCAGGTAAATCAGACAAAAGTAGAGAAAATAATGTGGTTTTGATATACCCTTTACATTTAGTTTCATTTAAATCCCATGAATGTTCTAAATCTCAATGTACAACCATGAAAGACAACCATTTTATTTTTTTTAAACAGGTAAGTGAGGAAGCTAGAGAAGCTGGTGAGGTCTGTGTGGATACTGTATATATTCTCCTCCTGCCAGGAGATTTTGCTCTAAAGTATCCTTCAAGGCTTATCCACTTATTTTTAACTAAACATAGATCCTGATGCCATTTGCAGTCTATTCCCTAGTACGAAGAACCTTCTAATAAATTTTTATTTATCAGTTTCACCACTGTAACAATTTCTTTCACTGAGCTACTTGATACTCGTGTCAGTTCAGGTAGGCTTCTCACCGCCATTTGCTTTCACTTCTCCTTTAATTTATAATCTCCAAAACATCTTTTAGTTCTACACAAGCACCCCATCTTGGGGGAAAAAAAGGGAGACAAGAAGAATGAAAGTGATGTCCGCACTGCCTTTCACTCCACATCTGAATCAATGTGTCAGGATGAGGCCGTTTGAGCCAGGAATGTGCCACACTTGGGCACAACCCGAGCCTGAATTAGCTGCTATGCCCTGCCCTAGAGGAGTCACAGAAAGGTGCCAATTACAAACAGGTGAAATTCTGCAGTTTGACAACACAGTATCATCAGCAGAAAAGAAGTGGACTTGCTGTTCACAGTCTCCAATTGTGGTTTATACAGATTGAACACCTCTTCCTGCACAGAGGTTTTAGGTCTTTTCTCTCCACTCCATCTCTCTTATGTAGTGAAAATTATAGCTAGACAAAGTCTGTTTTTCCTATGAGTAAATGACTTAAGGGACTGCAAGCATTACCTGGTAAGCCAGTATCCAAGCACTTGTTGAAGAAAAAGGTCCATGTCGCAAATTTTATTTTTAATCTGAATCTGTCTGTTAAATTCAGCTGTAAGATAGTCAAATTTGTCATGAGAGTTCATATGAGAATTCATATGGAAATCAGTCTGTTACAGTTACTGCTTGAGTCTTCAAACTCAAGCAATGCTGTTCTGGCTTTTTTGAAGTTTTAGAAATATTCATGAAAATAATAACAGTCTACAGAACATGAAAATGTTATAGCACATCTGACATTTGACAAAACAGTGTCAAATTAGATTACTTCAAATCCTGTGCCAAATTGTCTACAAGTTAAAGAAGGATTATTACCTGAAGTAATCAGACTCCAGTCCAATACTGCACTTAAACCTGTTTTGGTTAGTGATCAGAAAAGTATTAAGTTAAGAGAAGAGCTGGCATAGAAATCACCATTCTCGTTCACAATAGTGAATTATTTATTTGTTTATTTATTTTAACTAGAGTACCCACTTTTTAATAAAAGAAAGGTCCAGATGTTTCAAAGTGCAAAACCTCCACACTTCAGATGTATAAGCACCTATGTATGTGGATAAGTAAGACCAACATAAGCAACATTTCCCATTTTTAAATGTTTTTTTCACCACATGTGGTGCTAGCTGCATTATTTCCTATACAAAGAGGATTTTTCACATTGGAATTTTGCCATGCTGGACTTTTTGTTATGGCTTAGTTTGGTGGTTTTACTCTTTCAGTTTTGTACTATGAGATCTCTCTGTTACTCTGAGATCTGATTGCAATTACACATCTGTTACAAAGGAATAACAGACATCCAGATGATGGACACAGCTGAGTATGGGTGGCAACAAACCACAGAAGTAGCACACAACTGGTCTAACAAGGACCCATGTAACACAGATGTGCCTTCCATAAATAGTTCACTCTGAAGAGACAATGTTTTCAGTGACACTGTACATTTCAGCACACTAAAGAGGCAAGACAGATTCCCCTCAAAACACATTTTCTACGATAGATTTATTTTCTGTCAAATATAGGAAATTGGATTTTACTTTGGCAACAATATTCTGCGCCTAGGGATACTGGTTACTGAACCTGCAACATTTTGCTGACACATATTCCTAATGCTATTTTCTTCTTACACAAACTCTGATGCAGGCAATTTCACAGAATTATTCTGGAAGCAGAATACTTGGTAGCATACCAATCTAAATTCAATTTCTTCTTAAGAGGGCCTCTTCAATGCAAGATGCTACTCTATCATATTAGCAATAGGCATTTAAGCATCCTAACAATTTTTCCCCCCTGCTGTGCAAGAGAGGCCAGGAATAGGATTTGGGATCTATCCTACTCTCCACTACACTTTGATTGCTTTCAAGAGGAACTTTGCTATACTTTAATGTCTTTGAGTAATGAACAGTGCCATACAGCAGAGGGAAGGCAGAATTTATTTCCATATGGTCTATATGTACATACGATAATCTACCAGAAAAGCAAAGATTTAGACACTAGGAACACTAGACTTGTCCATAGATGTTACAGACACCATGTCTAATGCACTATGCCTATTTTGCCCTCAGATCGCTCCACTGGACCTGCACATTGCATAAACTATCCACAAAGCAATGAAGCAAATATGGGAGAGTTCAGCAAGCCAAAAGCTTGCTGATCTATGTATTAGCTATAAATCCTACTTTACATCACAGCACACGCAAACCTCATTTCATACCGTAATGGACTTGAAGCAGGTATAAAAAAAGTGGCTATGGTTTTATAATGATTATCATCAACCATTTCAAATATATATGGTGTTGTATTAAGGCAAAGCATGTTTTTTCAAAAATGTCCAAGTACTCATCTTCCTTCAGAAAGACTTGTGGGATTTTAATTTTTCTTACCCTTTTACAGAATATTAGAAAAGGAAGAGAAAGAGAGGCATATTTCAACTACTAACTTGGAGGGGAAGCAAAGAACACAATTTCAAAAAATTCTTAAAATGAATAATACACATGATAAGATTTTCCTCTGGAAGTCACCATGGAAATATAAATGCTTCTTTCCCTCTGTAGCACTTACATGTCCTTCATTTTGGGGAACAGGAGGCCAGGATTTCCTGAGGTTAAAATATAATGCAGAAGATTAATCACACCGGATTTGTTTCACCAAGTCAAAATATTTCCAAAGTTACTGCAGACTTCAGGAAGAGTTAAGCTAAGCTACCATAAGAGGTTGATTAATAAAGGCAATTATAGAGAAGAATACAAGACGACCCCAGGCAGACAATAAGACGAAATAAGAAATAACATACCATGTCAACCTCTGAAAGGCATGACTTCAGTTTGCTGCAAGGCTTGTACACGAACAAAGGGAGTAGACTCACAGCATCACATCAGCTGGAAAACAGCACTTTGAAATTCACTCATTTCCCCAGAAGGCTATTCCATGATTCAAGCTGATGTTTTTGAGACCAGCAAAGAAATACTTTGAAGAAATTTGAGGTCCTCTCAAGAAAAGGGGGAGGATGAAAGGAGTTACAATGCATAGAACCCAAAAAAAGGGTGCACAGTATGCAGAAAGTGCAAACCCAGCAGGCTGTGCTCAAGCAGCACTCTCTTCTGTAGCCAGAGAAATACAGCCGCCAGGTGCTAAGCAACCCAGATACATGGCCATCAAATGAGTGGTGTTACCACATTGCATGTTCCTGGAGATGGGAGACTAACAAGTCCACTTCAAGTGCCACACTCAGACGTGGTTGCAGGCAGCACTGGGCCACAAAGTTAATGTTTCCATGACCTCACTAATGACCTAGTGACCGTAGCACCAGCTTTCCATCATCATTCACCCTGTGACATCACACCACCAGCAGCATCCAAAATTGCAAAAATTTGTTATGCTGGTAATCAGCAGGAAAAAAAAGGGGGGAGAGGGGAGGTATTCATTGGCTTCTCACACCACAGACCTAACAAGACCAACAGATACTGGCATAAGAAAAAAATGAGAGGGAAAACTTCTGGGAATTCGCTTATATTTGTTTTCAGAATTTAATTTCCTGACTTGAACATTACTCGATGCTTTTCCTGTCCTTCTTTACATTCCTTTTTTCTTATTTCATGTTTTCACCTTTTTCTCATAAACAACCTCCTTACTATTAAGTTTTCACAATGTATTGCTTTCCCTCTATTGAGGTATTCCACACATATAAGTAGTTTCCATATGTGACCTCACCACTTGTTAATCCTATTCCTTACCCTTTGGTTTCTGTTCATTGATCCTGAAAAACACTCTATTTGGCACGGTAATTAGCATTGATTCACTGGAGACCTGTTAGACACCCAAGATAGCATCAGCTGTCTCCCAAGTTACTGCCAAACTATTAACATTTATTCTCTTTATTGTTTTGGCAAGTGATAAAGTAAAACTAGTGCTTAGCCTCCCAGACCACCATAATGTTGGGGCTTAGTTCCATCAGTTCCTAGCAGCTAAAAATCACATGCCTTGTTCCAGTTCGTGTGTAAAAGATGAAATTATTCTGGTTGCTAACTATACAGGCTTAGTGCTTTAATATTACACGCTGCTCTTTCTGAACCATTTTTAACTTCCTCCTCTTATATTTTCACATTATAATCACAGTATTCTTACCCCTGAAACCCTTGCAACCAATTTCTACATCCACTTAAGTAGCTGTGCAGTGCATAACTCTCTGTACAAAAAACAGCTCATTTTTCCACTGTTGCGTTGACCTTACTACCCAGGAACAATGCATCTATCTTTGTTATACACAGACTGAACTCAAATTAAGGAAAAAACATCCTTAACAGTATAGACCCAAATTATGTTTCCATTACAGATCACTCTCAGAAGTCAGATTAACCAAAAAAAAAATAGGATTTCACATTTACTAGAATTATCACGAGTTTTGCCCAGTTGTTTGCTCTCTGATCGTTCTAAAAATTATAATGCTTAATAATTAACTAAAAATGCTTCTTAATTCATTGTTTTCATTCCACTTACCAGTGAAATGCAATTCCTTAGACTGTATCTACAAGCATTGCTTATGATTCCTGGTTCCTGAGGAAATCCCAGAGACACAGGTTTGAAAACATGCTTATGACATTACGACAACTTTACGAGTTGACATGTCAAAAGCAGTTCAACGCTTGCATGGGAAAAAAAGTAAAGGTCAGGAATTTCCTTCCAGAGTTCTAATTAAAACAATCATATAATAACAACGTAAAGAAAAAATAGAGAAAAGCCTTTAAAATCCTATTTAAGTTTTACACTAACTTCCAAAGTTTTCATTGCAGAAAGAAAACATGAACTAAATCATAGAAATTATATTAAATTTGACTACTTAATACATTACATTTCTTTTAATTATTAGGGAAACATAAAAGAATCCAATTTAAGAAGTTTAATAATGAAGTGGCATCAACAAGACAATGAGAACATGCAATACCATCAGCTAAGGATATTATTTCACAGGACAATATCAGAGAAAACCTAATAACAATATTGTCATTGGCATGGACAAAGCAAGATGTTTTGGCAAAGAAGATTTCTTTCCTTGCCTGCTTTCACAGAATACCAGGATATTGCAATACCTCCAATTCTATTGGAAGCAAATGCTTCATATTGTTAAAGATCATATCTCCCCTAGGATGTCAACTTCCTACTAGGAAACATAACGAATTTATATCTGTCGTTGCTAAAAAAATTGTGACACTTTCTTAATGAATGGGTTGTTTATCCTAATACTCTCTCCAGATTTCAATTTCAACAACCACATTGCATGAGGAAATCTTGTAAATGGAGGTGTGACAGCAGCACGGACAACTTTAAACTACCCAAATTAGCACCCAACAATCCCAATCAGCTGAAAACATGCTCAGGAAAAGCTCTATTAGCATAGAGGAAAACCTCTATTAACGTACTTTCACCAGCATCATTGGATTTGATACCTTGACTACAATTATATTAATCATTAAGTATCCTTTCTGGTACAACTCCACTTTTAGTCACTTGGTAGATACCCTACAAAGGGATGGGTCTGTGCACCTCTTTTCTGAATAAATTTGTCCTTCACACACATACGTTACCCATATATCAATAGTTGAAAATAATGAAATTGTCCTTGAATGTCTTTTCAGCTCTTCAGCAATTTTAGAGTCTTTTAAGTCATGGTAAATAGGCTTGCCATGATCCTTCAGAGTAAACACTACTGAACAAATCTCACAACATAGACAGATCTTTTTAACTGGCATCAAAACACTTCTTTCTCTTTTGATATAGCCTAAAGAAAATCCTTCCTAGAACAGGGGGCACTCAGTTAAACATTTTCGGCTACTGCATTATAATTGTTCACATAGCAACAAGCTAACAGTCTTGGAGAATTTTGTTTCTTTTTATCTAAAGAGCTTTCACAGACTTTAACATTAAGTAGATTTTTTTCTTTTCTCCATTTGTAGATAAATGAATAAAAGTTATTCAAGATGTACCATATGCCTCCAACCTATCTGTTCCTAGCCCTTCAATACATGAGAAAGTTTTAGAAAGTTTTAGAAAGTTACCTTTGATATTTTTGTTCCCATTCTCTAAGACCACTTCCTTTTAAAGCTGTTTATGTTTTCCCTCTGTGAAATTACTGAATTGTAAACAAAGCCAGCTCTTGACTTCAACACAGTTTAGGTTCAGTAGATCTTAAAGGCTTTTGAGCCCCATGTGAACATTTGAAATTCTGTTTTCTGGGCATACCTTTTATTCTGCCACCTACGAATGGTATCGTGGTTTGCCTTCATCCTTTGGTGGGACAAGACCACTGTGTCTGCAGTGTTACACATACTGGTCTCACTGTAGCAAGACCAGCAACCAGACTCACTTGAGAAATCTCCCCTGAGCTCATTGTTAACTTTTACAGAGTTGCCACAAAGTTCAAGATATCTTATTCTATAGCACATAATAATGCTTGAAGTTTGGAAAGATGGATCAACATACATCAGGACATTATCTGCAAAAAGACTTAATAAACAACTGGAGACTTTTGTTCAACATGTACCAAGAACGGCAATCTCAACTATACCTTAATGTGTAAAACTCTGAATAGTTGGGTAATTCTATATGTTTTTTCATTTTTATTAAAACGTGTTTAACCAACCTATATTATTAAAAAAAAAATAAAAAAATCTTTCTTCAAGGTGAAACCTTTCCACTGGATAATCATGGCTACTCCCAATATAGAGCCTTGATCAATCCAGGAAATCACATAATGGAAATAAGAGAGAGAACAATTGTGATTTTTAATATTTCAAAGTCAAAAAAATACATTTTTGTTTTGTAAGGCTTTGAAAATAAAAAGTAGCTTTGGAAAGTTTTTTTTTGCTTGTTTTTGGTGCTTGGTTACGAGAGCTTAGTAAAACAGACTTTTTTTGAAGTAGTCTGAAATAATAACTGCTACTAGAGATAGTCAGGTATACAGGAAAGAAAATCAATCAGAATATCAGTTTTGCACGCACTGAAGACCACTAAAACTTTGCTAATAACATTGGGAAAGGCAGAACATCACAGATTAGCTATGTTACTGACTATAAACAAGGGAAGAGCAAGGGCTTCATGTATTATATCTGCTGTTATACTGCGCATACTGTTAATGATATAAAACAACATACAACCATAAGATCAAGCATAATTGTGTGCTAATTTGTATCCCTATATTATCTTCAGATGATCTGGAGTTCATTCGCTTATTGAACAGAAGAATTAACACAATCTCAAAATCACTGACTGCTTCTTGGTGTGCCTGGCCCATAATGATTCAGAAGACTCCATGAGACTTCACTGTTGTAGCCAATGAATGCCATCAGTTTTATTTAAATAATGTTAACATAACACATTTACTATACTTTTTGCTTTTTCATGTCATCGTTTTTTGAAAAGGTAATTGCAGCACGAATATAAAGGGCTGGAAAGTTCACCAGGTATCTAGTTTTAATGTGGAATCCTATCCAAGATAATTGTAAATAGCTTTAAATTTACTTTCTCCTCGAGTATTCAATGAACTTTAAAGATCAGTTCACCAATTATCCCACTAAACTGTGCACCTTCACTTCCATATTGATAAGCTTCTGCTACAGCTCCCAAGAAACAGATCCTTTACACACCCCATGCTTGAGAGATTTGATTTTTTCCTTTCTACAAAAACATTTTGGAAGATTTCTGATATAAAATGTACATGTATACATGAATAGGCACACGCGGTCATGTATGATTTTAACCTATTATAAGTTATTTAATGTTATTAATAATGGCTTATGAAGGCACATACACATATAACCCATCCTCTTGTCTCACTTCCATAGTACTTAACAGTGTAGGTAATACTTTAAGCTCTGGACCTCTTGATGCCACTGGCAAAGCTTCAGTGGACTTCATTGTGTCCAGAACAGACACTCATATACATTTTCATGCTATTTAATTTTCAATGCTTTGCTGGAAGATGCATCACTGTAAACCAGATAATGGGAAATCTGGAAAAAATAACTCTCAACATATACTTTGTGAAATGCACTTAGTGTACTTCTGATGAACTGTTTCAAAAATTAAAGATGTGCTACTCAATTTGCCAAGTAAACACAAAGGGAAATTATAATGCATTAATTTCAATGCATCTTTAAATAACAACAAATAACACAAAGGCAATCAGAGGGAAAGTAACGGAAAAGCAGGATGGCTGCACTGAAATCACCTCGCCTAAAACAGAGGGAAAAGTTTGAGCCTTACTCCTGTTGACTCTTCTGCACATTAAAATGTCAAGAATCAAATCAGTATTTTCCTGTTAAAACATTAATGATGAAATTATTACTATATTTTCTTTGCTTGCTTCCATTTCTACACACTAAGTAAGGCCCTGTACACTAACGACCTCTTATGCCTATGCTCTTAAGCTCAGAGGTTTCCGCAACGACAGATCCCAGTTTATTAGAGACTGCAGCACTCATCATCAGCTGAGCCACTGTTACCATTATTTGTCCAGACCCTTCACGTATCTAAATGTAAACATGATTTCTATCACCATTCAAAGGTTTGAAAGGGACATCTAATGGCAGAGCTATAAACAGCAGAGGTAGATTCCTGCTTGTAGTTTCTCCCTGGCATTTTTAATGTACACTTCCTTTCACAGCCACAGCTGCTTCAATTTTCCTGAGATTCTGCTGGAGATCTTCCTACAGAAAGGGCAAGTTCAGCTCTAAACCTGAATGTTAAAAGCAGATTGCTGACTAACATGCCATGATCTTCTTGTAATTTACAGCTAGAGCTTCCTTTTAGTATGATCTTGATACACATTATTATGAAGCCTGAAGGCTGCAGAAAATTGAAAGTCTACAGAATCTGCACCACAACCACATTTTCTTTAGTCTCTTCTGTTTCTTCTCCTGTCACCTGTGTTCTGTTTTGAGAGGCTGCTTTTAAAGACAACTGCAGTGATAAAAAAAAAAAAAAAAGAAAAAAAAAGACAATTAAAAGCCAGGAGAAGGAAGAAAGAAAACAGAAAAATGTTTTAAATTAATCCCTCTATCAAAAAAAATTATATGCCATTCACAGCTTTCCAGGCTGTAATGAGTTTAAATTAGAACTCAGAGTTCATAAAAGTTTCAACCTAACCTACAATTTTTATATCAGCAATAGGGTAAAGTTTATCTAACTCAATGTCCATGCAATTAATTTTAATAGAAATAGAGTGGGAAGCGCTCCTTGATGACAGGCACCAGCAATGAGCAAATTTTAAGTTGTTTAGCTCTGGATGCTCACCTGTCTTTCGCAAAATACAGCTCTTTTCCTAACTCTCATTAGTAGAACAATGCTCAAGGTCCTGCCTCAAACTGATCTACTTTATGCTGGAAAAAAAACCCAGATCTGTGATACATATTTAGAAACAATTTAAAGTAAATTTTGCTACTCTGAATAAGGAACTTATAGAGATACCATGCTCTTCACTAGCCAGTACTCACATAATGGATGAATAAGAGCAGAACAGAATCCCAGTAGTCATTGGAGAGGACAATAAAGAATCCTTACACAGGATCTGCAACAGGAGACTCCACTTCCTCTGGCCACATCACATTCATATTTTTTATTTAGATTATCTTAATCCTTTCAGTTCCTAGGAAAAAAAAATGGATTGGACTGCACTAACCGATATCTCTGCTTTCTGTGGTGTTTAGGCAAAGGATTCCCTCTAACAGATTTCCACAAGCTGTGCAAGCACTATTACTCCAGGATCCTAGGGGGTAAATTGAGGTTCAGGCAGAACAAATATCCTTCTAAAAGTTGCAGAGGAAGTCAAAGGTATAGACAGGCACTAAATCTTTTTCAAGTCTTAAAGTAATACCTAAGGTACACCAGAATTACCTTATATAGTGATTTCACTGGGATTACTGGAATAGCATTGGAATGCTATCTAGAGGTGCAGTTTACCAGGGATAAAGTTTAGCAAGCATAAATCTAATAGCAGCTCTGTTTATATTTAAGAAGAGTATCACTGGAGCCTTTTATTGAGTCTTTGTACAGGAGACATTTCCCCTTCTGATGATTTGGTTGTTTCCAACCATGGGTTTCTGAAATTGCCCCCATAATAAGGAACTATATTAATTAAAATAACACACTGAATTTAGAAAATTTATTGTTAAAATATTTCTACAGATCTGTTGTAATGAATTTGTCATAAGCCATTTAACACTGGTTATTTCAAAAGCATATTACCATACCATCAGTTTTCAGGGCTACCAGTAAAATGGATTGCAAAATATATGAAAAATTCATCTATGTTCGTTCCACTTCACATTAACAATAAATTGAATGAATTGCATTGGACACTCCAGACAAGAAAGCCTAGATGCCAGTATTCAAATTTTAGACAGTCCAAGTCATAAGATTTTGCAACTTCGTATAACGTTAAGTAGCCCAACCACCATTCCAGATGTTATTGTTTCCCAATTCAATCATCTTTCCTCACATTGAAATAATGTGACTAGCTTAATCAGCTGCAGCAGGCTTACTTAAGTGCTATGGAAATGCAGCAAGAATGCATGTGGCATTGCATCCTTGGAAAGGGGTGGAAGAGAAGGAGGAAAAAAAGGTTCATTCCCACACTATAAATATGGATATGTCAAATTTCATTATCTTGAGAACTGAAACAGACCAAGTACTGCAGAGAAATGAAAAAGCATCTGGTCAAAATAGAGAGCTCTAGAAATTAAAATTTTAAGTACAAATGATAATCAAGAAACCATATCTTCTGATTCCAAAACTGGAAACTAACAATTACACCTCACTTGTTCAGGGTTAGTCCCTCCTGATCATCCCCATGGTTGGACAAGGCCATAATGGGCCACACAGGGTGTCTTTAAGAAGTAATTACTTGCGGGATTTTCTAGTTCAAAGTGCCTGCAGTCATGTGAAAGCTATGTCACAGCCTCTCAGGCTGATTTTAAAAAGACTGCACTGTGAAAGTGCGTAGCATACCCCGGGTATGTTGTGAGAATAGATAGATACAGGCAATGTTGCGAGACATGACAAGGTAACACTGGAAACAATAATAAGCAGTCCTGTCTGTACCATGTTAAAGCAAGTCTTGGGGCGAACGGCTCTCCAAAATTGCACCCAAGCCTTGTCTCAGAGAGAACTGGAGGATCAGCTTCAAACTGACTTGCTGACTTGGGGCAAAAAAAATGACTTGCAAACAAGGAAATGGGAGTTGTAGTGAATTGGGCAGATAGGTTATTTGGCTTTCTTCATGTGCCCTCTATTCATCTGGTAGAGTTAAAACAGAACTAAGCTGTAAAAACATTAAGCATTGAATATAATAACTCTAAAGCTATTTAAAGTAGGTATGACATCTACAGCTATGTATTTCTTGGGTCTTGCATTTGAAGTGAAATTATATGAAGAATTTATTTTGGCATCCAAGTCAGAGCTCCAGAATAAAAGCTTAAAACCTAAAGATTTGTGATATAAATCCCAAGTCCTTGTTTCATTTTTTTTATTGTACACCACCAATATCCAATGAATATCCCATCAATAGCTGTGTGCAAGTGTTACAGCTACAGAACATCAGCATGAATTCTTTCCATGAGTAACTTCAGAACATCAATAATATGAAAATGAAAAAATGGTTCTATTCCTATGATTTCATAGAGTTTATTATCAAGATTTAACTTCAAATTCATTTTGTTTTTAAGCCTGTCTAGGAGAACAAAGCCTCCAGCTAATTTTCCCTCTATCCACTTTTCCCACTATGCTCAGCCCACAGACAAGACCTCTACACTACAACTCATAGTCTCAGATAGGAATATTTTCAGGCTATTATTTATTCACTCTTTAACCACCCATCTCTGTCTGAGGAAAAACTCTTGAGAATAATTATGTATCATGATAAGAATCAAAGAAAAAAATAGTGAAAATTTACAAGTGTCAGAGGACTGTCAGCACTGTCATATAAGCTCCTTTGGAAGATAACTCCCACTTCAGAGTGGTATTAAGTAAAGCAGATGAAGACTCACAGCTATAAATAAATCAAATATAAGGTTTATCTTTGTCTCTACAAACCATCTTTCTCATCAAATACTTTTCTACAAAATATATATTCAATAGCATATAGTCAAAATAACAGAAAACGGAAATAGATTTCTTCTTGAACACACGGACTCTGAAGTAACCTAGAGGGACTCTGTTTGGTTAGACCTTATTTTGCTCATTTACCTCTATGACATACTTTTCCTTATTACCCAATACGATGAGCAATATGATCTTGTGCTTCTTCAAGATGGTGGACCTGTAGCTTCCAAGTAGCTTCACAGTGTACAGTGAAAAGGCAAACAGGGCTGCCCCCATGCACACACCTGAAGAAACGTAAATACTTTAAATGTGCACTGACTGAGTATAAAATAAAAGAGCTTTTGAAATTCCCTATGTTGCTTCCCAAAGCCCTACTCCATCTCTGAATGTGCTGTAACTTTTCAGAATATTTTTAGTGTGCATGAGGTAGCTTTTCAAAGATCTCAACTCTTGTAACTCATCTTACAAGCATAAATCAATCCATGTTGGCCAACTCTTTCCATAACAGAACTGCACCTTTAAATACCACTAATGCCAGATGGTCTCAGCATATAAAGCAGCATGAGACAACATATTAATGCTACTCAAACAAGCAACTTGTGCTCGCAGCAGACCAATGAAATCAGTCTCAGGCTGCTAATCCTCTCTGTCTCCATGGCAACATCTATTTCAGACAATTCTCCAGTTTTCAAGACAGATGAGCTTGTTGGCCCTTAAACTTCTCTATTCGGGGGGGTCTTCCATTGTCAGGTACTTTTTAATTTTGTATTGGTTACTGTTCCAGTACAGAATTTATTTTATCAGCTGCTCCACAGAGTACCAAGAAACAGATACTCCTCTATTTCTGTTCATTTATAGACTTTTCCACTAAAGATTTGTACTCTTTATTTCCACTACGGATTTGCTCCCCTAACTGTAACATATAGAAACTTTGCAAATACAGATGCTTCTGTCGTGACTCTACCTACCAGGACTAAAGAAACGGAAGAAATGGTACCTTCTTCATGCTCCTCTGCTATCAAAGCAGACATTTAAACAAGAACAAAAAAAGTGCATCTGTGGCAGGTAAACAGGGAGAGAAACTCTTGACTTCCTGTCACCATATGTCTGTTAGCATTGCTGAGTCCACACAAACATTGGGGTTACATGCTACTAGGAAAAATCTGACAGGAAGCAGGTACGAATCATATCTTAAGAGTAGTTCAAGTGCTCAACCACATCACATGCCATCTACCAAGTACCTATATGCTGGTTACACAGCATAGCCACACACTAATCTGCAGCACAGAAGATTAGAACCTAGGCATGTAGATGAGAACTTGACACACAAGGAGAGGATGTTCTCATCAAAAACAGAAAAAAAACACGCAGCAGACCCAGGAAGAAGCTAGACATCCTTTATCACAAAACCACTTCCCCTCTCTTCAAATCAAATTCCTCCAATAATGATGTTTAAAGCTTAATCGCATGATAGGCCAGCTCCCAATGCCACAGCGGTTTTCTTCTTTCTATACCACTATGTATTGATACCACCAAAAAGAAGATATTAAATTCAGAAAAGAATACACTTCTATCACTCATTCCTTAAGCGCAGGCTATTACAGAACCAGTCACATTTAGCCTCCTTTCTTAAGGATACACACAATTGGCTTGAACATTAGAATCTTTAAGCCTCCTGCTTATCAAGAAGATTCAGATGTACAGCTATTATTGACTTCAGTTTGAATTGTGGATGCTCAGTAGCTGGACGGGAGGAGAAATTAGAGCATCGTCTAGTCTGTATCAGGTGAAGATCTGACATGGAGAGTCAGCTTGCCATAGCCATAAAGCTCCCTTTGAAGTAATGATTTGTTACGTGTGTAAAAAGTGTACATTTATGTCTTAAACTCATCCCAATTTGTTCATAGTTCCACAATGGTGCTTTTGTGCAATAAGACAATATGCAAAACCAGTCAAAATCACAAAACATTCGGTTTAGCATAGGAAAAAGTATAAATGTGGAAGGAATACATTGTTCATAGCACTAATGGACAGCAATGTGTAACTGAAGGACAGTCACACTGGGCTCCCTTTAATTTTAAGGGACATGAAAATAAAAGGACATTCAAATAACACGTCTTGCAGCTAGAAATCTCAGTGGATAAACATGCAGCAATTCACACACATGTTAAGTAGTTATCTCTAATGTGAGAGTACAGGAAACACAACTACGCAAGAAGTTTTGACCTTTGAAATGCTTCACTGTCCTTTCACTTTCTTTGTATCGTTCAGCTATTAGTTGTATCTCTCATAGCAAAGTACTGCATGATTTCTTCTTTTCTGGAGAGCTAATATGGCAAACATCAGGGTCATACTTTCTAGGTACCAAAAAAATCTACCAAATCATTAGACTGGTATACTAGCAAGGATGACTTTGCCAAGAAAACAGCTTATTAAACCTTGGCCATTCAGGTGTCTCACCTTATCAAACAGTTCTTTCCACTCAGCTTTAAGGCAGATCCATACCTAAGGATAAGGATTCAAAATGGCATATGATGGCTGTTGTCACTATAGGCAGTCTCTGTCTTCAGAAATCAGGCAGCTCACGCTCCACCACCATGAACAGCTCCATACAGAGTGACTATCTCAGCTTGTTCCATATGACTTAATTTGTGAGTTAACAAGGATGTCAGGTTTTGTTCATAACTCAATATGAGCAACTACCAGGTAGCAGCTACTAGCTTATAGTTACAAATTCCTCATTTCAGAAAAAGCATTAATTAAAAACAAATGTTTACTGTCTTCAGACTGCCAAGCACAGGTTTGTGATTCAACATTCTCTCTTACCTGGCCATTGTAGCTAGACAGATACATTACTAACATATGCCCTTGTATTGGCCCAAACCCCACAGCCCTCTGACAATCACCCTGTTACCTCCTGCTGTCACGGGAAGATGTGAACAGTGCTGATTAACCTAGCACAAAATTAGCACACTGTTAAGAAAACTCCTCTCCAAAAGGAAGGGCACTATGGACCAAGACTGCACTTCTAGTCTACTGTCCTCATCCCCACCAGTGCCCCTGCTACAGGGCAGCTATCATGTACATACGGTTGTTTCTTCCCAATATGGCAGAACTCCAATTCCAAACCTCCAAATGCCAGCAAGCTGAGCTGCTTTTTCCAGCACCGATGTTCTGCAGAGCTGCTATCCCATTCCCCATATAGTAACAGCTTTCAACCTTAAACATAAAAAAGACAGCACATGCAGATCTATGTCAGCCATAAGAGCTCAGATCCACAGCTAACTGCAAACCAAACATCCCTACCCTGCTACCGTTTTACTGATAAGGATTTTTTTTTCAAACATCTAACTACAAATCCCTTGATATCTTCATTTAGCCTCAGCATACTTAACAGCCTAAGCTTCCAACAAAACATTCCAACTCCACTGAATTCACTGGGTTTTAAT
The DNA here is from genome assembly GCA_033556795.1 of Tapera naevia. NCBI lineage: Eukaryota > Metazoa > Chordata > Aves > Cuculiformes > Neomorphidae > Tapera > Tapera naevia. The sequence continues at coordinate 3,991,997 of JAUMJJ010000172.1, read as the reverse complement.
TAGTGACTTACTCAAAAATGAAGTATATGAAGTACACAGCCTTTACACCACTGCTCTCGATTCTACTCATTATTTTAATTCATTTTTAGCCTTAAAGTACACACTGCACTTTTCACTTTTCCTTGATTCCACAACATTATAAGATAATTCAGCTACAAACCTTCTTTTCAGTTTAATTCCCAACTCAATGGGAAAAAGATAAGCAAGAGTCTGTGGTAATACGTGCACGAGACTTTTGCTTAAAAAGAAGATGTAGACTAAAAAAAGACACAATATACATCTTTCATTTTTTTTAGAAAGAACATAAATTACATAGGTATGAAAACTTCACATAAATTAATCTGCTGAGAAGAGATCAGAAACAGTTCATACATGAAGTATGTTTCACAAAGCAAGCATATAAACCCAGCGAGATGATGACACACAAAAGCTGGGATTCATCAGGTCTTAACCATAAGCTGTTGCACATGTTCCTAAGTTAGAAGCCTGCCCAATGTCAGCTCCTCTTATATTCAGTAGAGAAAACAGATGTTTTCAGAGGGCACTGCAGCCCAATCAAGAGGTCTACCTGCTAATCAGCAAAGAGAGATTATAGCATGCAGTTTTCTAAATCATGTACCACATTTGGAAACAATTCTCTGGAGTTTGCATTAATGTCACCATAATAAAACATCCCTTTATTCCCAACCACCAACAAAACAGACTCACCTCCCGTTTTGACTGGAAACTGTTAAGGCATTCTGCAGATGTAGGAGGTGATGACAACTCTTTGTTTTAAAAGAAATTAAAGTAACAGACTCTTTCAAAAGAAGTGAGATTGTCAAAATCAGCCTGGGTCAGATCAACAAACTCTGAAGATTTTGTGTACTTAGACTAATTTTAAGCCTGAAAAAATAAAACAAGTGCCTTCTTTGGAGTCATTTTTATTCTTAATGATTACAGCCCTTTTTACAACAGCTTGGTTGCCCTTTGTGTTATTCCAGCAAATAAAAGAGAAGCTTCTGAGATGCAGTAGCTGGTATCTATAGCATTTTCACAGGCAGCACACAGCCTCTCTTAACCCTTTTTTAAATGATCTAAAAAAAAAAAAGGAAAAAGGAACTCTTTAAATACTTCAAATTGCTTTACTGGCTGAGGTAAGTTTATTATATCTCTAGGAAACACTGCAGAGGCTGTCTAGCACAGCTGCCTAGCCACACTTACTGTAACTTTCCATGGACTTCAATGGGAACGTGAATGGCATTAACAACTAGCTGCAAATGTGATCTATAAATGTGCCAACATCTCCTTGACTTTCACCAGTTTTGTGAGCAGTCTTTCCTCTTGGTATTCTATACCTCTGGTTTTAGCTGAACATTAAAACTGAGATAGGAAGATGGAGTGAAATCAGAAATAGTATTTAATAAAGAAAGTATTAAGGAAGAAAAAATATTTTCAAAAACCTGAGTGTCACCAAATACATTCTAAAAAAAAATACAAAGTTATTCAAGGATCTTAAAAATAAACCAGATGCTTTCAAGAAGCTTGCTCAGCACGTACAGCCAGCCATCTTATTGCCAGCAAACCCTGCAGCCCTCTAGAGACCTGCACAACTCACAGAATCTGCAAAGGACACTGGACATCCCACTCTGAACCCAGTCAGCAATGAAATCCTGCTGCGAGAGACAGCACCAGGGCAAATCCACTCCAGTGGGACTACTCTATGTGGCACTACAGCTCATAAGGGATTTTTCTGGAAAGTTAATTACAGTCTTTCAGTCTTCTGCTGCATGAGTGAGGTACAACCAGCCCTAGATTTACACTCCCAGAAGGTGAGTTGGTAGTGTGTCCCCTGCAGCATCTGATGGGAAAGCCAGAACATCTTTACAAGCTCTAAAAAAAAAAAAAAAAAAAAATCGTTCCCTGATGCACAAAGGAAAGAAAAACCCCATATAGCAAAAGGCTATATGAATAATAGGTTCAACCATGTTTTATTCTGTATTTTATTTTATACATCCCTGTAGAGACACCAACAGCTGCTCCACTCTTGCTCTCAGTTTGGCATTGTGGGTGCTATTGTTACTCTGCTGCCTGAAGAGCAGCTCATCTTTAAAGAGGATTGCAAATGCAAGCTGTGAGAGAAGGAGAGAAGCTGAACCACGGCTCACTAAAAAAAAAATAGCATAAAACTGTCAACACAGCATCTCCTGTGCTCGTGATACAAAGTATTTTGCTTGTATCCACCCATTTACAGCCCCTACCTTCAAGCAACACAGCTGGATGACACAAACTTGTGCACCTGCATTTACCAGCGACCAGCCCCGTACCCTTCAACACCTCCCTTCAGAAAGGGAATGGTAAACAAGTGGCCATTGATGTTTGCTTATACCTAATGTTTGCTTATACCTCAAGCATGTAAAAAATAGGTTCGCTCTCCGATATCTGGATTTAAGAACACGCTCTTTCTTTACACAATTTGTATTAATGCTCTGCAACACTGAGAAATATTAACAGTGCACATCAAGAGCTCACAGTTTTTTTACTGGCAAATTCCAAGCATAAGGAAAAGAAGCTTTAAAAAATAAGTGGAATTCATTGTAAGTAATGAAATTAGAATGGCTGCAACCGAGACACCACTGTAACCAAGAGAGGAGCTGCATGCTTTCTGACACCATTGCTGCTAAAATGCCCTACAGCCAGCCCACGCACTGCACTCACCCACTTGAAGCAGGGCAGCCCACAAGCCCCACAAGTGACATTGAGTGGTCTTCCCGCTCCTGGGCTACAGCACTGAAGCAGCACAGATTCTTGCCAACACCGGGCTGAAATCACAGCAGCTTCCTACATGTTTCTTTCTTGCTGCTGCTGTTTTTCAAAGAGCAAGCACTCGCCCGTAGTTCTCTGGAATGGAGTCACTTAAATTGCAATCATTTAAAAAAATATTTTTAAATGGGCTTTTGTGTAACAGTGAAATACAAACACTATGAAGAAAAACATTTTTTTTCCCTGTGAATTTGTCAGATTTACTTGTCACAGTTTCTTGTCACAGACAGTATTCACTCACACGGCTACTGCCACAGCAGAATAAAGGAGCACTTCAATGACAGAAAAAATCTAGGTATGATTTCTGTCTTAGCTGACAGATCTTTGATTTTCCCATTCATTAATATACAGTAGGCACATGATTTCCCACTTCTCTTTTGCCACCCTTTAATTAAGTTTTTGCAGGAGAACATAGCTCCAGCACTGCAGGGTTGCAGTGTGAGAAACAAGAGAGCCCAACATTGGGCCACTTTGGGGAGGTCAGTACAGGAGTCGCAATTTGTGAAAAGAAGCAGCTTAGGTAGGCTCAGTACCAGCATTGAGCCACCCACCCCATTTCCTCAACATGCCAAGTAGGGGCTTTGATAAAGTGACAGTTTCAAGGATTAATGTAGCCGAGTTGCACCTCATAAAAACAACTGAAGTTACAACCGTGGGGTTCTGCAAATGCTCCAAGTCACAACTCTGCTGCTCACCTCATGCGTGGCATGCTCCTGCCTCACAACAGTTTTTTGTTGTTCAAAAATGAAAAGTCCAAAGTATGGCATTTTCTAGAAAATTAGATGTCTCACTCAACTACAAATAAACCTTTTGCTTCTCCTGGAAGTATTTTTAAAGATGCTTGAGGGGGAAAGGATGAACAATAAGATCATCAAGATTGGGGAAAAAAACTTCCAAAAAAATGCTGCTTTGAAAAAACATGAAATATTTTATTTCCAAAATGTCACTATTCTGATATTTTCAGGATTTCTGTTTCCTTTTCTCTAGCATGAACGACTTGATTAAAATGTCACAAGTTTGCAGATCATTTTGGTGTAACAAAACTTGTATCTTTATCTATCCTCTCTCCCCTCTGTTTGATGCCAAAGTAATTTTCAGAGCCTGTATCCATAACACATTTAACCAGCAAATAACGCTTACTTTGAGGACTTCTTCACAAAACTAAACACTGAAAAATAACTATAAAAAAATTTCAGTAATTTCTGAAAAAAAAAAAAACAAAGAGTTGAGAGAAACTTTTATCTCTTTTATCTGTAATTTTTTCATGTAAAGAAAAAAGCAATTGAGGAACATTGAAATTGTCAAAATGTTTTATTTTCACATTGGAAGTGGTAATGTAGGGGACTGATCTTGCACCATCAGAATCAAAGGTTTAGGTAGCACGCCTAAACAAGTGGCTGAACACTAATGGTGGAGGAACCGCTTTTGGCATTAATTAATTCTAAATATATTTCACTGCTATTAAAGTACACAAACTTAGGCTCCAAATGAGCTTAGTTAGCTACAAAAAAAGCCTCAAGAGAGCAGCACCCATCAGGTGTTTGTTCAACAGAACATCAGATATCCAAAGCAAGAGTCTATAACCTCTCCCAGGAGTAGCCAATAACATCCTGCACCTGAATTAAGGCAAAATATTTTTTCCTTTGCCCAAGAAATCTGCTGTGCTTTACTGTCAACAATCTTCTATTTTCCTTTAGTGCATCATCAACTTCCCACAATCTTTCTCCTCCCTTTATTGCACCTTGACATCTGCCATTTTCTGTCAACTTTGCCAATTTTTTGCAAGCACAAGGAAAAAAATTGTATTTTCTCACATAAGCAAAGCCACTCCAAGACATTTTGATCACTTCCAGTCTAGGTCCATACACGACCTTCTACACCTAACCACTGATACAGTCTCATTCAAGTCTTCCACTAGAAGTCTGCCACCTTCTAGTCCCTACAATTTAAAGTGAGGTTATTTCTAGTGAACAGTAGCCTCAGTATAAAAAAAGTTCAAAGTACAAATATCTTCATCTCTGGGCTTCGCTTCTTCTTATTCATTTCCACCAGTGATTGCAGGCTCTAATCTCCCACACAGGTGCAGTATCAGCCTGAAGAATCTGCTGCCACAAAAAAATCCACAATTGCAAAATACTAGAACAAACTGGCGTGAAACAGAAGGGAAACACAGGTGACGTGGTATTCAAGTTTGGAGAGAAGGCAGCACAATTCCCTGAGTATTTAACGCAGGATCAGAAACATCAGGCATTCTCACACTTCTGGCATTTAGCGCATCCCTGGAAAAAGCTCAATGAAGGCCATGCTCATTTTCCAAGTGACTAATCCCAATTTCCAAGATTTGCCAAGACACTTTGTATGCTTATACAAGAAACCAGACTGGCTCATAAAGTGTCATTCTGGTTTCCAATGCAGAATCAGGACTTCAAAAACAAATCCTCATAACGTATATGGTCTTAATGATTCATTCCAATTGCTTCATTCATTAAGGATTTGTTACAGTTCCTGTGGAAATCTAAAGCATATTTCTAAAATTTTCCTATTTCTCTCATGCATTTTTTCAAATACTGTGCATATATTACCAATTCAATTTCAAAAATAGCTGATATTCTAAAATTAAAGTTGATTTATATGCTTACATATGATCAAATGCATTCACACAACAATGCACAGCCATGCAATATGCATATTTATGCAATGTATGCATGCACATGCTGTATTTGATTTACTCAGTACAAAGGGTCTTTATTGCTCACTAAGTGAACAGCAACAGTTTTTTTTCACAGTGGCTCACTAGATAATTCAGTTACCCCCCTGAATACTTGCCAAGCTTCTAGAAGCATGAGCTCTCTTATACACCGTAAACCTATGAGCCACAGAATGTATTTTGTTTATACTTACACACATTTTATAATAAACCCCGTGACACTCATGATATCTTGTAGGAACAGGTTATGTTAAGGAATAACAACTTCCTAGCCTGTTCTGAAAATCCGTATGTGTGTCTGTGAGTCTCTCTATCATGTTTGTAATGATAGATGATGATAAATCAGGTTGTGATACTGCAGGCCTTAATCACACAAAATACTCTTACTCTGATTGCCACCCTGGGAATCAAGTGTGGATGCCCAGAGTGAGCGAGGATCCCCTCAGGTACGAGCTGCAGAATCAGCCTCATATTTCCTGCCAAGGCTGGTACAAGACTCCACTTCTTTCACTGCACAACTTAAAAAAGCTCACACAGAAAAATAAGCAGTGCTACCTTTTACTACAGAGTAGAAGAAAGGCACTTTATTGAGAAGAAAACACCTTTTAAGGCAACCGTTAGTGTACTATATAGGTGTTCAGGCTCTGTAACTGAGAAGCAGAGATGTTACCAGTGCCTTTACAATTATTTCCAAGGAGCACAACCTTAACTCCAGCACGGAGCCTGGATCGCTGCCCTTCCTAGAAAGGCCCTGAGCTACGCTCATGTGCCACTGCAGACAGCAATTGCTGCAGCAGCTCTCTGTTTTTTTTTGAGAAACGCTCAGTACTTCATAGAACGAAGCAGGATTTAAATAAAACAATGAATTTGCTGTGGTTCAAACACTGGTTAAGCCTCTGTAAAAAACAGCATTTTCAGCATCCACCTCTAAAGATTGCCAAGACTCATCACATTTCCTGACATGTGATTTGGGCATTACAGCATGTGGCATTTTCTTCTATAGGGCTCCCTTTGTGAGGAACCAAGCACATTCTAGAAAACGGAGATATTCACTGTAGCTTATACGTGGATGCAACCCATAGGAAATTTTTCTTTTCTGAGGTTTATTGTCACTCATTTGTATAGAGCTTGTATTCTTTTTTGCTAAGGCTCAATGACAAACCCTTTCTCACGTCATTGACACCAGCAGAATCAGCAAGTCTCTCGACAGAGCCATGGCCCCATCTCTAACTGCAGAGTATTCTTTCTCTCCCTGATCCACCTGGCTTGACAGAAGTGCCAAATAAATGAGCTGTAACAACTGTCCCCTGACAGCAACACAAAGTCATATTAATAACTGCATATCGTTCTAGCATGCAAATTACATAGTGGTGATAGATGAATTCTTAGCTTCAGGATCAGCCTTCATATCAATATGACAAGAAACCACAAAGAATTTTTTCAAATTTCACTGCAATTCCTACATTTTTCATTTCAAGACAATGCTCTGCTAACCTGCCTTCTTCTGTCTTCCTTATATTCCGTATCCTGTGACCTCTAAGTTTTATCAGTAGCCCTAACGCATCCAGTAAAACTGTTAAGTCCCTTGACGATGCAAAGCAAGGCTATATCCAGGTCATAAAACAGAACGTTAAGCACTAATTGTAAACACCAAATTCTCAGAGGCCCACAGAATCCACATCCCCGGCTAAATTCACGGACTTCCAGGCCTGTTCTGTAACCTCCCAATAGAAATGTGAAGACACGACTGCGGGCAGCTTATGGTTGGCCCTCAGCTACTGAGTAGCTTTCAAGATTAAGCCTTCTCTCATACAAACATAAGGAACAATATCAATGCTGAAATTGGAAATTATGAAAAATGCAGACTCGTAGGCAGGTAAACAGATGCACAGCGCCAATCACATTCTTTTCCATAGAAAACGTCTCAAGCCCCAAGTGCATATAACCACACATCCTGAGACATCTGTGCAAACGCCTGTAGCGTGTTACGGCGGCACGGTTTCCGCAGGCAGCCTGGCCGTGTTACACACCGGCACATTCCCACTTGATGCTCTTTGCCGCGGCGGTTCGGACCGTGCCGGGGAACGGGGAGGCCAACGCCTTCCCTCTCAGCACATCTGCACCAGGTGCTTCCCTGCAGCGCAGACGGCAGCGCATTGATGCCCGCTTGTGCTGCTGCACCTCCCGGTATCCGGCAGCGATCTGGGGGCGTTTCTCTCTCTTAACGCGGCGCTGAATCCCACGGCGGAGCCGCAAACCCGCTTGGCGCTGAGCGCGAGCGCTCGGTGACCGCCAGTGCCGCTACTGGGGCGACGGGTTTAGGGACCCCGGCACACGGCAGCATCCCCGGGGACCGCCCGCCGCCGCACCCCCCCCCCCGCGCTGCCTTACCGGGCTCGTGTTCGCCGGGGCGGTCGGAGACCTCGATGACCAGGAGCTCCCGTCCCTCGACGCTGCGCCCCACCGTGTAGATCCTGCTGATGGCGGGGCACTGCAGCCACACGGCCACCAGCGCCTCCCGCAGCTCCGCGTAGCGGTGGTACTCGAAGGAGATGCCCTCCTCGGCGCTCAGGCGACGCCGCCGGCTGGTGCCCCCCGCCCCCAGCTCCGCCGCCCGGCAGGCAGCGAGCAGCCCGCAGAGCGCCAGCAGCACCCGCACCGCCATCCCGCCGCCTGCAGCCCCGCAGCTGCTGCCGGCGCCGGCGGGAGGGAGGGAGGGAGGGAGGGAGCGGGGGGCGGAGGCAGCGGGGAGGGAGGGAGGGAGGGAGGGAGGGACCGGCGGCCCCGCCCGGCTCCACGGGAGGAGCGAGGGCTCCATGCGGAGGGGGGAGTTGGATGCGCAGCGTTTTTACACAATTTTAATTATATTTTACACAATTAATTATAATAATTCTAATAATAATATAATTATTTTACACAATTATTTATTTCGGAGTTTGAAAAAATATACTTTTTAACCACCTAAGCTCTGCAGAGAAGCCACAGAGGGTTTTCGTAGAGTCAGTGGGTGCTGAGCTCTACCACATTCTTGGCTGAGTGCTCTTCTCCTCCACATACTGTCCTGAGTGCGTTTCTGTCTCATCCAGCATTCAGGAAGCTATGCCAATATTTCAGGTTTAAGGATGGGCTCTTCTTGGCTGCATAAAGGTTACTAAGTCTCATGCTGTCATGCTAAAGGGCCGACTGGGGACACTGTATTAGTGCAGTCATGCACTCAATCTATAGCTCTCTTGCAAAATTACTTTAGACACCTGTCTGAAAATCTGCCTTCTCTGTATATGAAACACGATTGCTTGATGGCATATTTTGACCTAGCACTGTCATTGGAAAGCAGGGAGAAATTTTCACTCAATCAAGTGATCCACCCTAGCAGTAAAGACAGAAGCAATTCAAAGGTTGAATACATGTCAGGTGTTTCCCTGAAACACCTGGTGGATGTGGGGCCCTGCAGTGGTGGAGATGAGGGAGGAAGTTGTTAAAGCTGGTTTCATCAACTGATCTCTGCGTCTAAGAGGAGAAAAGTTTTGGAATTAATCCTGGGGTGTGGTTTCTACATTGCTTTTTTAAATTTTATTTGGTGAAATACTTCTGTTCTGCACGGTATTCTGCACTTTTATTGGGTTTTAATTTATTTTTTTTTTAAAAAACTTCTATTCTGCATGCAGTGTAAAAAATGGCTATCAAGCCACTGGAGAGTGTCTAGAGGAAGGCTACAAAGTTGGTGAAGGGTCTAGAGGAGAAGCTGTATGAGGAGTGGCTAAGGTCACTTGATCTGTTCAGCCTGAAGAAGAGGAGACTGAGAGGGGACCTCATAGCAGTTTATTGCTTCCTCGTACAGGAAGGAGGAGGAGCAGGTGCTGATCTCTTCTTTCTGGTAACCAATTATAAGACCTGAGGGAATGGCAGGAGTACGTGTCAGGGGAGGGTTCGGTTGGACATTAGGAAAGGGTTCTTCCCCCAGAGGGTGGTGGAGCACTGGAACAGCTCCCCAGGCAAGTAGCCATGGTGCCAAGCCTAACAATATTCAAAAGGCATTTGGACAATGCACTCAGACACATTTTGGGGCTGTCCTAGGAAGGGATAGGAGTTGGACTCAATGATCCTTGTGGGTCTCTTAAAACACAGGTCATTCTGTGGTTCTATGATTTTGTGATTCTGTATTCATGCAGTCCCACCTGCTTAAACCGCTGGCAAAAACCCTAATAAACAGAGAGCACTCTTGCAGAACAACACAAATGTATTTGATTAAATTCACAGGGAAGACTATAAACAACCATCTATAAGGTAGCTTTGCTGCATCACAGAAAGCAAAAGGTAAAGAAAGACTGCGTTTCTGTTATTGAGAATACTTCCTTAGAGAGCACATCTATTATGTTCAATGGGAGTGCTTTTGTGAGGAGGAACCATTCACAATATATCAACAAATCACTGTCTTTTCCTGGCTGTAGTTAATACAGAAGTTCTGAATCCATCTGTTTTTTTCAACCTGTTTTTATAGTCATAGGTGTTTAAACAACATGGAAACAGCCTGTAAAGGATAACTGATGAAAGCAAAAGGCTAAATGCTGAAAAGCAAACAAATGTGCTGATGCTATGATTTTAGACTTACAGTATCATTTTCTGGGAGAACTTTCTGATCAGTCAAAAAACCCTTCGCGCAGTTTAGCAATTCTCATTGGCTTCCTTTCAGATTTGCCCAAAATACAATGTCTCCAAAAGATACAAGTAGGCTTAGATATCATCTACTACTTTTCATCTCTTCAAGCAGTGAATTATCATTTCGCTACACAAAAGTAGTCTCACGACTAGATCTGGATGGATTTACACTGATTTCCATACTTATTAACCCCCACCCCTAAAAAAACACATGCACATACACAACTTGTGTAAAACAGGGCATTTTATATGCTATTAGATATTTCATTTTGAGTTCACATGTGCCAATTTTTTTTTTTTAATACCGACTTAAGAAACAATGTTTAGGTTCTCAGAGAGCTTAGGAGCATTCGCGTTACTGAGCTGGAGAAATAAATCAATGACTTCCTTTCCATCCAACTTCTTCTACCTTCCATAGTTCAGAGATGACATTTATTATCACAGGCAAAAGCCAAATTTCTTTCTAATATGGAAAAAGGTTTTGCACTTTCCTTAATCTCAGAGGAATACTCTAATCCCAAGGGCATTCCTAGGCCATATGCATAACCAGGCTCCTAGGTATGGCCTTGTAAGATAATAATATTTATTAGAGCAGAGAGTAAAGCTCAAGTACTCCCTCCCTGTCCAAAAAATGTCCTGATCAGCAGATTTCAAACCTGGTTTACCTCTTTCTTATATCTTTATACGATACCAAATAGTAGATTAAATTTCACTAACAGACGCAGCCCAAATAATTTGGTAATGGCGAAGAAAACTTCATTGACATTTGTAAAAATACTGATTTGTAGATGGATATATATATATAAGCATAAAGATATATATATAATTTTCATATATACATATTTACATATCACTCCACTACTTTGGGCAAAACAATTTGCTGAATGTGTTTCAAATTTTCAGATCATTTTGAGTTGCCTGAATCTGTGTTTTTCAGCAAATCATGATTCACCAGCAAGTATTCTCCAGCTGAGGCAACTATATTCTTTTATAACCCAAAATGAGAACACTTAAGCTGATGTCCACTGGGAACAACAGAAGTACATTAGAAACAAAAGAAATCCTGAGAACAGTCTATGATCAAAATCAGATATTTACATTATTAAAAACAAAGTACTGTTAATAGTGATGCCATAGAATCATAGAATCATAGAATCATCTGGGTTGGAAGAGACCTCCAAGATCATCAAGTCCAACCCTTTGTCCAACGTCCTCACCATTACTAGATGATGGCACTAAGTGCCACATACAGTCTTATTTTAAAAACCTCCAGGGATGGTGAATCCACCACCTCTCTGGGCAGGCCATTCCAATGCCTGATTACTTGTTCTGTGAAGAACTTTTTCCCGATATCCAGCCTAAACCTTCCCTGGCAAAGTCTAAGCTTGTGCCCTCTTGTTCTGTTGCTGGTTGCCTGGGAGAAGAGACTGGCCCCCACCTGTCTACAACCTCCTTTCAGATAGTTGTAGAGAGCAATGAGGTCACCCCTGAGCCTCCTCTTCTCCAGGCTAAACAACCCCAGCTCCCTCAGCCTCTCTTCACAGGACTTGTGCTCAAGTCCCTTCACCAGTTTTGTTGCTCTTCTCTGGACCTCTTCCAGCACCTCAATATCTTTCTTGAACTGGGGGGCCCAGAGCTGAACACAATACTCAAGGTGTGGCCTCACCAATGCCGAGTACAGGGTAAGGATCCCTTCCCTTGCCCTGCTGGCCACAGCATTCTTGATGCAGGCCAGGATGCCATTGGCCTTCTTGGCCACCTGGGCACACTTGCTGGCTCATGTTTAAGGAACCAAGCAAGAATTCCACCAGTGTCAATTGCAAGTCTGAAAACAATTTTTTCAGGAAGATCAGAAAATGACCCATAAAGTTTCTAAGACACACTAATGAGACTGAATCTTTTTATAGGCCATATACCATGTAGGACAAAAATATACAAATGTGTTGGGTTTTTGTGACAAGGTTTTGTTAGCAAGGTGGGCTACAGGAGCAGCTCCTGTGAGAAGCTGCTAGAAGCCATGGTTGACTGGCTCCAGGGCCAGCCTGCCTCTGACCAAGGCTGAGCCAGTAAGCGATGGTAGTAATGCCTCTGTGACAATATTTTTATGAAGGAGGGAAAATGGTGAGTGGGAAGCAACAGAGAAGGGAGGCACAGAGGGAGATCTGGGCACCCACACACCCCCCTGTAACCAAGCTGCTAGGGCTCATTGGTCCAGTCAGGCCAGTGTTTCCTGGCATGGTGGTGGGCAGAGAGAAACAAAATGTGGGAGAAACAGTCCTGCAAACACCAGATGTGAGAGAAACAACTATGCAGACATCAGAATCAAGAAAAAATAGCACTGCAGAGAACACTAAGGTCAGTGACAAAAGAGGGGAAAGTATTCCAGATTCTTGCACAGAGTTTCCCCTGCAGCCTATGGAGGAGACTATGGCTGAGCAGGCCATCCTTCTGCAGCTCATGAGGAGTCCTAGTGGATATCCACCTGCAGCCCGTGGAGGACCTGATGCTGGAGCAGGTGGAGGTGCCGGAAGGAGACTGTGACCCTGTGGAGCATGTCATGGAGGATTGTAGCCTGGGAGAAGGATACTCGTTGGAGAAGTTTGTGGAGAACTGTCTCCCACAGGAGGAACCCCCCCACAGAAGAAGAGGAAGAGAGTGAGGAGTCTTCCTCCGATGAGGAAGGAGTGTCAGAGACAATGTATGATGAACTGTCTGTAACTCCCATTTCCTGTCTCCCAGTGCCTCTGGGGGCAGAAGGCAGATTATATCAGGAGTAAAATTCAAACTCAGGAAGAAAGGCGGGGTGGGGAGAAGGTATTCTTTTTTGAATTTGCTTTTGTTTCTCAGTGTGTTGTTATGATTTGACTGGTAATAAATTACATCAGGGTTATTTTTCCTCCAGATGGAATCTGTTTTGCCCACGATGGTAGCTGGTGAATAATTCCTCCCTGTCCTTATCTTGACCCATGAGTTTTACCTTGTCATTCCAATTCTTCTCCCTACTCCATCCAGGAAGGGGGAGAGGGGAGTGAGGTGCAATGTAGTTCTTTGTTTCTGGCTAGGCTCCACATGGTTCTTTGCTGGCAGCCATTGGTTTAAACCAGGACAACAAATCTTGAAAGTCTTTTGACTTCTCGTAACATATAGATAATAAATGCAATTCTTAAACATCACTTTTACCTGAAGAGAAATAACCTCAAGATTCAAATGAATCCTTTCATCATGAACCTTGATTACAAGGAAAATGAAAAGTCATTGCATAAATTAAAATGTCTTTATTTTTTTATCTACAGAATCATAGAATCATTTATGTTGGAAAAGGCCTTTAAGATTATTGAGTCCGATTGCAAACTTCACACTGTCAAGGCCACCACTAAATCATCTCCTGAAGTTCCACAGGTCTTATAAATGCCTCCAAGGAAGCTGACTCAACCACCTATGTGAGCTGCCTGTCCCATATTTGACAATCCTTTCAGTGAAGAAACATTCCCAAATATCCAGTCTAAACCTCCCTTGATGCAAACTGAGGTTGTTTCCCCTCGTCCTATTACTTGCTATGTGGGAGAAGAGACCAATACTTACCTCACTACCACTTCCTTTCTGGTAGTTGTAGAGAAAGATACGGCTGCCCCTTACCCTCCTTTTCATCAGACCAAACAACCTCAGTTCCCTCAGATGCTCCTCATAAGACTTGTTCTCTAGACCGTTTAGAAGCTTCATTGCTTTTCTTTGGACATGCTTCAGCACCTCAATATCTTTCTTGTAGTGAGGTGCCCAAAACTGAACACAGTATTTGAGAGGGGCCTCACCAGTGCCGACTACAGAGAGACAATCACTTCCTTACTCCTACTGGCCACACCATTTCTGATACCAGTCAGGATGCTACTGGCTTTCTTGGTCATCTAGGCACATTGCTGGCTCATATTCATCTGACTGTTGACCAACACCCCTTGCTGTTTTCTGCTTTACAGCTGCTCTTCCCCAATCCTATAGCATTGCATGGAGTTGTGACTGAAGTGCAAAACCCAGCACTTAGCCTTGTTGAACCTCATACAATTCACTTGGTCCCATTAAGCCAGCCTGTCCAGATCCCTCTGTGAAGTCTTTCTACCCTCTAGCCTGTTACATCTAGTATCACTATAGCCTTATCTGAGGTCTGCCTCAGCTGAGTAGGTTTGAGTTTTATTCTCCTATTTGCCAGTCACTAGAAAACCAAATTAGAAATAACATAATCAGTAGATCAATGAAAATCACCAGTGTTACCAGTGCTGCTGCTGTTCAAACCACCTTTCGCTCAATAAATACTGCAAAGAAGGGGTTGAAAGGATCATGTACTTGCCTTAAGAAGGGTGCATGGGAGATGAACAAAGCATTAATTACATATCCAGTTATACTTTCTCCAGAGGTAAATCACTGAGCAAACGCATCTTGGAAAATATCACCCCAAAATACCAGATGCTTTTTATTACGATATAATAATAATTAAAATAATAATATGAATGGGCTGTTGACATATATTTTAAAGGCTGCGTAGATAACATACCTGAACAGCCTTGAGCCCAAACTAGAAGCCTGATCCTGGTTACTAAAGCATAATATTTGATGGAAGCAATTAGGATTTTTCTTTTTAATTCAAAATAAAGAGGCAATATCCAGTTTGTTACCACAGTGAAAACATAGCCTGTAAACAATAGTTATAAAAGAATTCAGTATAGGGAGGTGGTTTCTTAAATAAGTGTTATTAATTGTTCATCTAAAATCAGATAGCTGCTGCTGCCTTATATACATAAAAATATTTTATGTACTTCTTCACATTTCAAAGCCAAATATTATTTTTAATTATAGTTAAACCTTTGTGGAGATTTTAAATTATAAAAATAATGTATTTGGATTTATATTTACTTCTAAAGTTATTTTGGCAAATTTCAAATAGAAATATCAATGTATATGTTTAATTTAATTTAAGTCAATATTTTAATCAAATTCACATTCATAATCCTGGATATTCTGATTTATAAAATTGCTGAAGGAAGGACTTAAAATGTTATCCAATTATAAGAAATTTATCGTGGCAGGTTTTGTCATTTTGGTAAACATCTTGCAGAAGGAGGCACTACTTCTATAAACTGAGACTCTAACTTTCAGTTATAAGATTTGATATGTAGGAGTTTGCTTCTAAAACCAGAACCAAATTAAACAACATTGCCCCAATTCCAAGTCGCATTAATTCAGCTAGGTAGAACGTGTCCACTTACCTGGCAACTTTCAATATTATAATTTCTCACAGAAAAATTCAGATATGTTTACATATGAAAAATAGCGTGTACATAGTCAATGAATCCCATAAATCATTAGCAACCCATTGACTTTCCGTGAAGCAATATAATTAAAACTCAAGGGAAGAATAACGTATAGCTACTCAGTGTGAAATCTAGATGATCTCGAACTACAAGCATAAAAAATTTCTGCACTTTAAAAGCACAGGTGGGAGAAGGAAGATAAAGGAATTAAAACTAATTACTCTATGTAAAGGTTAGGTACACTGCTTAAAGCAATGACAAAATTGTTTTCCTTAGGTAAGCAAACATGGGTGTCAGAACTGTATAGTACTTGGAAATTTTCTTATGCTGAAAAAAGGGAACGGTATGTATTAAGACTCCATATCGGCAGAAATAAGACAATAAACTTCCCTTAGGAGAGAAAGGGCATCAAACTACTGGAGAGTGTCCAGAAGAGGCCACAAAGCTGGGGAAGGGTCTAGACGGGGAAGGGGTATGAGGAGAGGCTGAATTCACTTGGTCTGTTCACCCTGGAGAAGAGGGGACTCAGAGGGGATCTCAGAACTCTCTACTGCCTTCTCACAAGGGAAGGAGGTGAAAGAGGTGATAGGACCCAAGGGAATGGCAGGAAGATGCACCTGGGGAGGTTTAGAATGCATATTAGGAAGAGGTTCTTCACCCAGTAGGTGCTAGAGAATCCATCCCTTCATCCATTCATCCCCTAGCCTGGACTGATACTGGGGATTGCCCCGACCCATCTGCAGGGCCTTGCTCTTGGCCTTGGGGAGATTGACGAGCTCCACATGGGCCCACTCCTCAACTTTCTCCAGCTCCCTCTGGATGACATCCAGCTCCTCAGGAGGATCAACCACACCACTCTGCTTGGGGGCACCACAAACTGGCTGGGGTTGTACTTCAGGGAGGTGGTTGAGTCGCTGTCCCTGGAGGTGCTTAAAAGACAGGTAGATGAGTTTCTGAGGGACATGGTTTAGGAAATGGACAGGTATGGCTGGACTCTATGCTCTCAGAGGTCTTTTCAATCAGAGAATTCTATGATCGCACTGTCATTAGTGAAGAGATTAAACCATACCGGTCCTAGTATGGACCCCTGAGGGACACCACTCAGTACTGGTGTCCATGGAGCCAGTGAGGGGGCTTCGTTGCTCTCCCCAAGCAATTGTTGCCGGGCGTGGAACACCAGCAGCTCCCACATTCTGTGCCCGGCAACACTCGAGCAAAAGCAGCCAGAGCAGCGTCCCTGCACCAGTCTGGGCCCAGGCACAGAACTGAGCACAGCTGAGCCCATCGCTGCCAGCCCTGGGGCACCCACACTGTGGCCCCTGGGCTGCCAACAGCTTCTGCACCACAACCTTCTCCACCAGAGGCAAGGACTGACCCCGACCCCACACCCAGGGACCCCTTGAGGGAACTGCCCAGCCCTGCCTCCACTGCCCCTCTCCCTCCTCCTCTGTTCCCTCCTGCCCTAGCCTGGGGTGGCAGTGCCAGAACTCGCTCATGGCTTTCTCTCAGGATCTGCCAAGCTCTGCAATTCCCTGGGCGGAAGAAGCAGCATTCCTGGCACCCTGAGCACCCCTGGCAGACGGGGCACAACAGGTTCCTGGGCGCCCCCAGCAGGTACGGCATCCCTGGCTGCCCCCGCACCCCAGCAGCCCTGTCCCCTCAGCACTTGGGCCCAGGGGCTCAGCGAGGGCACCCAGCAGCCATGCCAGAGCCTGGATCAGGACTGCCCAACACAGAGAACGCAGCCAGCACTGCCCAGGAGCTCAGGGCCATCTCTCCCGCTCGCCCTCCCTGTTGTCAACCCCAGCACCTGGGCACAGCTGTCACCTCACAGGGATGTTCTGTGCCACAGGCTCCCCATAGCCTCACAGCACGACAGGGGCACGTCCGGGCTGGGGCACAGCTTGGCAGGTGCCCCACGAGACTCCCCGCAGCCCCCAGTCCAGCACAGCTCCCTCGCCCTCGGCCAGGGCTCAGCCAGCAACTTCCGCTCACGGCAACTTCAACCCCTTCAGCTGCTCCACGACCAGAAGAGCAGAGCCCAGTCACTGGTGTCAACCTTCACCATGGGCCACCGCCTCTTTCCTCCAGCACGCGCTGCCCTCTGGGGCACTGTGGAGCCCATGGATGTTGACCCCCCATACGTCCTGGACATCTCCCTGCCCACAGATATCCCTATGGATAAAGGGATTGACATCTCCGTCAGCACTGATGTGGAGATGGCAGATAACAACCCACTAGTGCTGCCCGCTGTCTCCTCTGCTGTCCCCAGCACCTCCTCAGCCACCCTGAGCAAGAACCCCAAGCCCATCGGGGTGAATGCTGGCGCTCCCCGGCGGAAGACCATGCTGGGAAAGAGGGGACAGGAGCAGCGCCTGTGGTCCCTGCCAGAGCACGGAGGCAAACGCAGGGCTCTGGAAGGGGGCGCTGCAGCAGGAGGGGGGCACTAGGGCTGGTGAGGGATCTGATAAGTTGGGGGGTGGGAGTGTTTGTGGGGGGTGTTTATGGTGGGTGGGTGTGGCATGTGGATGGGTGTTGGCATGTAGGTGGGGAGTATTGACGAGGGAATGTTTTTAGTGACTGTATTGTTGTTAGATTTTCCATTAAAACTGTTTCTGCAAAGCCTTTCAGTGCCTACATGGGATGGGCAGGGAGTGCAGGGACACCACACACAACCATAGGGGCAAAAGAATCACCCAGCCCTAAATCCCGTCTACCAAGCCCCAAAGGCCTTGGAGCCACCCCCAGGGCTCAGCCCCAGCCCCACAGCCCTGCTCGAAACACCCGGGGTTGGGGGGACACCCTGGCCCCTGCCCCAGGGAAAGAAGCCCTTTGGCATGGGAGCCAGGACAGACAGGGCCCTGCAGGACTCACAGACACGGCCCCACGCCCAAAGCACCGCTCACCCCTGCCACCCTAGCCACCAGTCTCCCACCCTGAGACTTCAGCAGGATGCTCCCCACCAGCCCACTGTGGCCCCACACAGCCCACTGCAGCCCCACAGCAGGCTCCTGGGGGGCATCAAGCACAGCATTGCCAGCCAGGCAATGGAGGGGATTGTCCTGCTCTCATCTACTCTGGTGCTTCCTCACCTTGAGCACTGGGGGCACTTCTGGGCGCCACAGGATAAAAAGGGCATCAAACTACTGGAGAGTGTCCAGAAGAGGCCACAAAGCTGGGGAAGGGTCTAGACGGGGAAAGGGTATGAGGAGAGGCTGCATTCACTTGGTCTGTTCACCCTGGAGAAGAGGGGACTCAGAGGGGATCTCAGAACTCTCTACTGCCTTCTCACAAGGGAAGGAGGTGAAAGAGGTGATAGGACCCAAGGGAATGGCAGGAAGATGCACCTGGGGAGGTTTAGAATGCATATTAGGAAGAGGTTCTTCACCCAGTAGGTGCTAGAGAATCCATCCCTTCATCCATTCATCCCTCAGCCTGGACTGAAGGGAAGGGTCTAGAGGAGAGGCTGCATTCACTTGGTCTGTTCAGCCTGGAGAAGAGTAGGGGGGGGGGGGGTTATGGTGGATGGGTGTGGGGCGTGGATGGGGGTTGGCAGTTGAGTATGGGGTTGTGTGTCTACACGGGGTGGTGGGGGTAGGTGTGGGTGAGGGGTTGTGCTTAGGTGGTTACAGTACGGGGGGATCTGGAAAGACCACATCGATGTGTTGAGATCAACAGGATCAGATTGAAGAAGAGCAAGTGCTGAGCCTGCGCTTGGGGCACAACAACCCCGTGCAGAGTTACAGACCTGGGGAAGAATGGCTGGAAAGCTGCCTGGAATAAAAAGACCTGGGTATTGGCTGACAGCCAGCTGAATATGAGCTTTACTGTGTTCCCATGTACACTCTGAAGAGCTTCATCCCAGGATTGTCAGAATAAGATAGGCATATAATAAACAAAAATTGGAAACAGCAGAGATTTTATCATGATTCTACAATTTCAAGTATGACCCATTCTTTTTGCTTTTACTTTTATTATCAAAAAAAGTGCTCTATTAATAGCCAAGGTGTTTTAATGGTTTGACAAAAAATAGAATACAAAAATAAGTCCTTGAACAAAAAGTTTTTCTCAGTACTGATATTAAGCTTTCGTTTATAATCAGTACCTTTTCATACACAAATCAGTAGAGTCTCTTGTGAATAAGCACCTGTAAAGTCAAAAGAGGAATGCTTAGGATGAGCTTATTTTTAGGTGGGAAGGATAGAATCATAGAATCATAAGATCATCTGGGTTGGAAGAGACCTCCAAGATCATCAAGTCCAACCCTTTGTCCAACGTCCTCACCATTACTAGATGATGGCACTAAGTGCCACATACAGTCTTATTTTAAAAAACTCCAGGGATGGTGAATCCACCACCTCTCTGGGCAGGCCATTCCAATGCCTGATTACTTGTTCTGTGAACAACTTTTTCCTGATATCCAGCCTAAACCTTCCCTGGCAGAGTCTAAGCTTGTGCCCTCTTGTTCTGTTGCTGGTTGCCTGGGAGAAGAGACTGGCCCCCACCTGTCTACAACCTCCTTTCAGATAGTTGTAGAGAGCAATGAGGTCACCCCTGAGCCTCCTCTTCTCCAGGCTAAACAACCCCAGCTCCCCCAGCCTCTCTTCACAGGACTTGTGCTCAAGTCCCTTCACCAGTTTTGTTGCTCTTCTCTGGACCTCTTCCAGCACCTCAATATCTTTCTTGAATTGGGGGGCCCAGAGCTGAACACAATACTCAAGGTGTGGCCTCACCAATGCCGAGTACAGGGTAAGGATCACTTCCCTTGCCCTGCTGACCACAGCATTCTTGATGCAGGCCAGGATGCCATTGGCCTTCTTGGCCACCTGGGCACACTTGCTGGCTCATGTTTAGCCTCCTGTCAATCAGTACTCCCAGGTCTCTTTCCACTTGACTGCTCTCCAGCCACTCTGTCCCCAGCCTGTAGCGCTGCATGGGGTTGTTGTGGCCAAAGTGCAGGACCCAGCACTTTGCCTTGTTGAACTTCATCCTGTTGGACTCAGCCAATCTCTCCAGCCTATCAAGGTCCCTCTGCAGAGCCCTCCTGCCTTCCGGCAGGTCGACACTCCCTCCCAACTTGGTGTCATCTGCAAATTTACTCGTGATGGACTCAATCCCCTCATCTAAATCATCAATGAAGATGTTAAACAGAACCAGACCCAACACAGATCCCTGGGAGACACCACTGGTGACCGGCCGCCAGCTGGACACAGCCCCATTCACCAGCAATCTCTGGGCCTGGCCATCCAGCCAGTTCTTAACCAGCTGAGAGTGCACCTGTCCAAGCCACGGGCTACCAGTTTGTCCAGGAGTATGCCATGGGAGACAGTGTCAAAGGCTTTGCTCAAATCCAGATAGACCACATCCACAGGCTTCCCTTCATCCACCAGGCGGGTTACCTGATCATAAAAAGAGATCAGGTTGGTCAGACAGGACCTGCCCCTCATAAAGCCGTGCTGGCTGTGTCGGATCCCATGTCTATCCGGAAGGTTCTGTGCAATTGCACTCAGGATGATCTGTTCCATAACCTTGCCAGGCACTGAGGTCAGGCTGACAGGCCTATAGTTGCCCTGGTCCTCCTTGCAGCCCTTTTTGTGGATTGGCGTAACATTTGCCAACTTCCAATCATCTGGGACCTCCCCAGAGAGCCAGGACTGTTTGTAGATGATGGAGAGTGGCTCGGCAAGCTCTTCTGCCAGCTCCCTCATCACCCTAGGATGGAATCCATCAGGTCCCATTGATTTGTGTGGATCCAGGTGGCTCAGTAATTCATAGACTATTTCCGCCTGGAACACAGGGGAGCCATTTGGTTTCCTGTCCCTATCTGTGAGGTCCAGAGGCCAGTCATCACGAGGGCTACCTCTCCCACTGGTAAAGATTGAGGCAAAGTAGGTGTTGAGTACTTCAGCCTTTTCTTCATCCCTAGTAACTATGTTCCCCCCCAGGTCCAACAACGAATGGAGGTTTCCTTGTATTTATAGAAGCGCTTTTTGTTATTCTTAACAGAAGTAGCCAAATTAACTTCAAATTGCGCTTTTGTTTCTCTAATTTTCCTTCTGCATGTTCACAGTATCACACAGTATCACAGTATCACAAGGTTGGAAAGGACCTCTGAGATCATCAAGTCCAACCTATAACCTAACACTAACACCAACACTAACACCAACCATCATCTAAACCATGGCATTCAGTGCCTCATCCAGTCTCCCTTTAAACACCTCCAGGGTCGGTGACTCCACCACCTCCCTGGGCAGCCCATTCCAATGGCCAATCACCCTTTCAGTGAAGAACTTTTTCCTCATATCAAGTCTAAACTTGCCCTGACGAAGCTTAAGTCCATGCCCTCTGGTTCTGCCACTGGTCACCTGAGAGAAGAGACCAACCCCTGCCTGACTACAACCTCCTTTTAGGTAGTTGTAGAGAGCAATGAGGTCTCCCCTGAGCCTCCTCTTCTCCAGACTAAACAGCCCCAACTCCCTCACTCGCTCCTCATAGGGCTTGTGCTCCAGCCCCTTCACCATCTTCGTTGCCCTCCTCTGAACACATTCCAGTATCCTAACATCCTTCCCAAATTGGGGGGCCCAGAACTGTACACAGTATTCAAGGTGAGGCCTGACCAGTGCCGAGTACAGGGGGATGATAACTTCTCTGGTCCTGCTCGCCACACTATTCCTGATGCAGGCCAGAATACCATTGGCCTTCTTGGCCACCTGGGCACACTGCTGGCTCATGTTGAGCTTCCTGTCCACCAGCACTCCCAGGTCCTTTTCTGCCTGACTACTCTCCAGCCACTCTGTCCCCAGTCTGTAGCTCTGCATGGGATTGTTGTGTCCAAAATGAAGTACTTGACATTTGGACTTATTAAATATCATCCCATTAGAATCAGCCCAGCTCTCCAATCTGTCCAGGTCCCTCTGCAGGGCCATCCTACCCTCTAACAGATCAACCCTTCCTCCCAGCTTGGTATCATCTGCAAATTTGCTGATGATGGACTCAATCCCCTCATCCAGATCATCAATAAAGATATTAAACAGGACGGGACCCAATACCGATCCCTGGGGGACACCACTGGTGACCGGCCGCCAAGGGGATGAAACACCATTCACCACCACTCTTTGGGCTCGGCCATCCAGCCAATTCCTAACCCAGCACAGAGTGCTCCCATCTAAGCCACGGGCTGTCAGCTTCCCTAGGAGTCTACTGTGGGAGTCAGTGTCAAAGGCCTTGCTGAAGTCCAGGTATACCACATCCACAGCCTTCCTCTCATCCACCAGGCGAGTCACATGATCGTAAAAGGAGATCAGGTTGGTCAGGCAGGATCTACCCCTCCTAAATCCATGCTAGCTGGGCCTGATTTCTTGACCGTTCTGCAGGTGGCGCATGATTTCACCCAGGATTATCTGCTCCATGATTTTACCTGGGACCGAGGTCAGGCTGACAGGTCTGTAATTACCTGGATCATCCTTACGGCCCTTCTTATGGATGGGCGTCACTTTGGCCAACTTCCAGTCTTCCGGGACCTCTCCAGTGAGCCAGGACTGCTGAAAGATGATGGAGAGCGGCTTAGCAAGCTCATCCGCCAGCTCTCTCAGCACCCTAGGATGGATCCCATCTGGCCCCATAGACTTATGAGGGTCCAAGCGGCTCAGCAGGTCTCTAACCTCCTCCTCATGGATTGCAGGAGGGCCATATTTCACCCTGCCCCCATCAACCACTTCAGAGGGCCAACTGTCAAGCGAGCTGACATCCTTGCTGTTAAAAACTGAGGCAAAGAAGGCATTAAGTACCTCAGCCTTCTCTGCATCTCTGGTTACTATATTTCCCTCCACATCCAACAAGGAGTGGAGATCGCTGCTGCCCTTCTTTCTGCCATTGATGTATTTATAAAAACTCTTCTTATTGTCCTTAACAGAAGTGGCCAATTTGAGCTCCAGATGGGCTTTTGCTTCCCTGATTTTCCTCCTGCACAACTTAACAACATCCTTGAACATGACCTGGCCTACATCCCCTTCTTTCCAACGATAATACATCCTCTTTTTCTTACTTAGTTCCTTCAGAAGTTCCCTACTCATCCAGGCCGGCCGTCTGCCCCTACGACTCTTCTTACAACACACAGGGACAGCCCGCTCCTGCGCCTGCAAAATTTCATTCTTGAAGTGTATCCAAGCTTCCTGGACCCCCTTGCCACTAAGAGCTATTTCCCAGGGTACTTTCCTGACCAGTTCCTTAAATAATCCAAAATCTGCCCGCCGAAAGTTCAGCATCGATGTCCTGTTCCTGGCTTTTCTTATTACATTGTTCAGAGAGAACTCAATTATCTCATGATCACTACACCCCAGACAGCCTCCGACAACAACATCACTCACCAGCCCTTCTTTGTTTGTAAACAGCAAGTCAAGCAGAGCCTCACCCCTGGTGGGCTCACTCACCAGCTGTGACAAAAAGCAGTCCTCAATACACTCTAAGAACCTCCTGGACTGCCTCTTCTCAGCAGTGTTAAGTTTCCAGCAGATATCTGGAAGGTTAAAGTCTCCTAAAAGAACAAGGGCAGCCGATCTAGAGGCAGCCTCCAGCTGTTTAAACAACAGAAGATCCAAATCCTCCTCCTGGTCGGGCGGTCTGTAACACGCTGCAACCAGGAGGTCAGACTTGACTGCTCCTCTGACTCTTACCCATAGACACTCAACCTGGTCATCACCGATCTCGACTTCAACAGCATCCAGGGTTTCTCTAGTGTAGAGGGCCACCCCTCCACCCCTCTTCTCACGCCTGTCTCTCCTGAAGAGCCTGTAGCCTTCCATGGCAGCACTCCAGTTATGACAGTCGTTCCACCACGTTTCCGTGATAGCAACTATATCATAGCTCTCCCGCTGGACCAGGACTTCCAGCTCCTCCTGCTTGTTTCCCATACTGCGTGCGTTTGTGTACATGCACTTCAGTTGGGTTACTGACAACCCCCTTTGAGATGGCTCATCCTCCACGGGGACATCTTTGGTGAGCCTAGTAACTCCCCCTCCCCCGTCATGCCTAGTTTAAAGCCCTCTCAACAAGCCCTGCCAGCTCCTGAGCTAGAATCCTCTTACCCTTCGGAGTTAGACGAGACCCATCTGGGTCAAGCAGGCCAGGTGCCGTAAAGGTTTCCCCATGATCAAAGAACCCAAAATTCCTCTGCCGGCACCAGCCCCTAAGCCATCTATTAACTGCATATATTCTCTTATTCCTGTCTGTATCCATCCCTGCCACCGGGGGAACTGAACAGAACACCACCTGTGCTCCTGCCCTATCTATCTACCGTCCCATCTCCTGGAGTTCCTTTTTAACTACCCTTGGCCCTCTTTTCGCTAGCTCATCACCACCAGCCTGGATCACCAGAAGCGGGTAATAATCGGAGGGTTTAATTAGGTGCGGGAGTCTCTTGGCGATGTCGTGTACCCGGGCTTGGGGAAGGCAGCAGACTTCCCTATGAGTTGGATCCATCCTACAAATAGGGCCCTCCGTCCCTTTCAGAAGGGAGTCTCCCACTACAATGACCCTCCTTTTCTTTTTCTTACTTGAGGTCCTGACCCGTCCGATGGGCAATGTGAGGTCAGCCTCTTCAGGTGAGCTCTCTGTCAGACTATCCTCTACCTGAGCATCAAATTCCAACTCCCCAAACCTGTTTTGTAGGGGCAGCTGGAAAGGTGGCATTTGAAAGGGAGGTCTATAGCCCCCACGAGAGCAGACCTGCTCCCAGTCCTCCTCACCAGCCAGGTCACTCTCCTTACCCTGTTGATGAGGAATATGGCATTCCTCAGCCTCCTGGGGAGGATTACTGGGAGGAGAGAGGGTTCTACTCCACCAGTCAATCTCCCTTTCACTTTCGCGAATACTTCTCAACATCTCCACCTGATCCTTCAGATCTGCAACCATAAGGAGCAGATCCTGAATCTGTTCACACCTCAGATAAGTATTTTTTGTATTTTTGTTATGGTCCTCAGGAGCCACAAGTAGGCTCAGACACTCCCTACAGTCTCGAGTCTGGGTAGCTGTGTCTCGTAACACTGCTTCCGTTTGGGTGCCTATGCTCCTGGTGGCAGAGGCTTTACCACGCCTGGTCACCATTGCAGCAGGGGAGTGGGAAGTCAACCACCTGTCAGCGAGTGCCTGCTTGCCCTGCCTGCGCGAACTGCCTATACCGTGACCCTGTTCGCCGCGCTCTGGTCACTGGCGCTCCCAGGGCAATGCTTAAATACCCCGCGGCTTCTCCCGGGACCGCCCCCCTACCACGCGGTCGGCCCATGTGACAGTTGCCGCTTCTGAAGTTCAGAGAGAGTCGCCCTGCCGGGGTCCTCTCCTGAGCTTTTGCCTCTCCCAGGAACTCTCCACCCGCCCAGATTGAGCACCCGGCTGCAGTACTTACGGTTCCTGCCGCCGATCACGCTGAATCTGATGCCATGGAAATAGTAAGCTTCTCTGGTTTATATTTGGAAAGAAGTAAGAGGTTACACTATACTGCATGAGGAAAACAGTTTTCTAACAGACAAATAAGATTGAGTATGATGCTACACTTAAAGTGTAAGGGAGAAGTGCATTCAGATCAGCAAGACCAAATCACTGCTTGGTCTTTAAGCCCCTGTCTAAGGAGGTCTATCTTTGCCTGACTAATATCCAGTGTTGTCAGATTTTCAAGCCTTGGAAAAATTCTGAAAGTCTAATTAGGATATTAACACAGAGCAACTGTTCAGAAAAAAAATAAACAGCTATAGACCACACATGTCCTAAAATACCAGGTAAAAAGTGGTAAAAAAAACCCAAACAGTTGACCTCAGTGTTAACAAATCAAGTGGCAAGCAGGTAGAGATAACTTATGAGATGTAAGAAGCTTTTACAAAACTTATCTGAATGCTGATATACCTGGCAGTTCTGGTCACTTGAAGATTCAAGACAAAAGCATCTGTTAACAACCACCAAAAATGCCTTGCACAATTCCATGGCTCTGTTTCTTGGATGCCTGCTGTTAAACAGGTGAGATTCTGACAGGTGGCTGAGGGATTCCTTCCCATTGAGTCACACATTGAAGACTTATAACTGGTTAACAATTAGCATATATATATGCACAAAACAAGTAAAAATAAAAACTCGTTAGTAGTTATTTTCCCAGTGAAACATCTGACAGTCAGAGGAATGCAATTCTTCCCAAAAATATGTATTTCTTTTTGGTGGAGGAAGAGAGGTCCAGACCTGTCAACCCACCCATCAGGTAAGGTGGTCATTTTTTGTTTCCCCAAGAAAGGATTTTCAGGTGGTTTGCCACAACTTTGAGGTGAGGAGCTCAGTACGTGTTTTTGGGTTTGTTTCTGCTCTTAACTGAAGCAACACCAGGCAGTGAGGTCTCCATCTCACCCCAGGTGTCACTTAGCTGGTGAGTGTTAGACCACCTCCCAGTCTATCTGTTTTACCAGATGCAGTTGTCTGTTGGTTGTCGCTCCCTCTTGCCAACTGCTCTCATTTGGAAAACCAAGCTCTTTGCCATCCACAGGGCACATGAAGTCTATTATACCACACCTGCAAAACAGGATTGAGAAAGGAAAATCTGTGGCTTTTCCAGTACCTGGAGACCACACTCAATGCAAGACAGGTCAAAGGAAATATAAACAAATAAAGAATGAATTTTTAAAAATCCAAATGCAGACAAGGCAGTTATGCAAGAAGTTACAGAGAGGGAAAGGAAAAAAAACCACCTTCCAGTTATGTATCAGAAGACAAAATCTTTTATTGTCTCCAGCTGTTAAGGTGACTCATACTCATCCATGTTAGTGAAACTCAACCTTATCAGGTATTTAAGAGCTTACTGTGCTTTTGCTGGGGTGGTGAATACATGTAACAATTCTGTTTAGAGGCTCTTTATAGATTGCATCTTCCATTTCACATATAATATACCTGACATTCACATTTACACACTGCACACCTATACAAGCAGTGGTGGCTTATTTCTGTTGCTTGTTTCAGTTTGCAGGAGTAATCCCTGCTCCTGGGGTGGTACTATGTACTGGATCCTGAACCCCAATGCTGTGTCTGAGAGATGCCATGGCTGTACTGCCAAATGCTCCCATACAGAAAAACTACCATGCAGGATCATTGTGAGAGTTTGCAGCATTTTTCAAAGGTAATGAGTCATTATCTAACAAACAGGAGAGTTCTTCTGACCTTCCACGGGAAGTGGTATTTCAAGTCCTGCAGCTGATTTATTCAGTGATTGCATTAAATGTGAATCAAAACAATTAAAATTTGCAGATGACAAAGAATGGTGAATAATAAGGATACTGCAGATTTAGAATATGATTTAGATTACTTGATAATTCATGTGCATTTAAATATTTCAGTGCATCAAATTGCAAATGACACTTAAGAGCAAGAAATATAGAACACACCCATAACAGTCTGGTAGGCAGTATTGATAGAAGCATCGAGAGATCAAAAGAGGTGGGTGACTTGAGTATGTTTTCCAGCACAATGCTGCTGAAAAGCTAATTTTATTTTTGAATATTTAGGCAGAAAGACAATGGTTAAGGGGAAGGATGTGATTATACCACCAAGGTGCTATTAGATAGAATGATCTGGACACACACTTTGAAATTTACAGCTGAAACAAGGCATCAGAAAGTTCAGACACAAGCCACAGAAGTGATCTGAGAAATACAGGAAATGCCTTACTGTGGAGGATGTGATATAATCTGGTTAGCCAATGAAAAATACAATTGAAATGCGATTTAACTGCTGTGTTTATTACCTTCACAGAAAGCAAATTGTATCAAGAACCAATAGCAAAAAGTTGCCTTCTCCTTGGACCTGCCAGTGAAGGTTTCATTGACTGAGATTCACCAGAAGGCTGCAGCTGGCACAGACAGAGGCAGCAGTAAAAGGATGGAGAGTTGGGGCAATGAACCAGACATTGTAGCTAGCAGTAACTATCTGTAGCCGTAACATAGATTTCAATAATATAATTTTTCAATAAAAATTAATATAAAGAATCTAGAAGTATATCACACTGTTCTTTAAAATTATCTTAAAACGCTCAGTAGCAATTTATTATAAACAGAGTGAGGAAAATAAATGAAGTCATATATAATCTACAAATATAATCGTAATATAAATAATTATTAATATTTTCTGGCAAGCTGTGCTGTAGTGTTATAGAAACCTCCTTATTTAGTTTTTCACATCAACAGCCAAAAGCAGTTCATTATTTTGCAATCCTAATCTTAAATTATTATACTTTTCAAGTTTCCATGTTTTTTGACAAACCCCAATAAATTAATTCATTGCCTTCATGCAACTTATTTGTCATATCCTAAGGGACATTACAAGCTGTTATTTCCCACAGATGAGCCTTACTTAAACTAAACTGGACTTTTAGGAAAAGATTAGGTTGTGAAAAATGTTGCTCACCCACTTATTCCCCTGTCCTACCACTTTTCAAGTTAAATCTGACTCCTTGCTGAAGAGGATAAAGGACAACAGTTTGTATGAGGCTTTACTGTGCTTTGTCAAGAGCTAAAACCTATCACCTGTATGTTGCTCTCATTTTCAGCTATTGAACAAAAACCTCTTAATTTTCAGAACTACATATCCTCTATAGTCTCTCACTAAATATGAAAATAAGTCTTATTAAATAAAGGCCAAAACCCTCAAAAGTGTAATTACCTAATACAGCTCTTGATATTCCTAAAAGATACATAGTAATAGGGTAGATAATTTACTAGCCAGCAGCACGTTCAGTAATAAATGCAAGGTTCTCCATTTGAAAGGGTGGTGAAGTCATGGTGAAATACCTGCAGCAAACCAAAGCTGTGGTTTTCAAATGCAAGTTCCTGTGTTGAGAGGGGTCCAGAAGGCACGTTTTCAGAAAAAAAAAAAAAACAAACAAAACCACAGCTTGCATTTTTCTCTAGGGATTTGTTAAAGAGAATCAAAAGCCATGATGGGATCACATACTACTCTAAGGATGTACATAAAATAACCCCAAAATATTGAAATAGCAATAAGCGTCAGAGAAATATGTATTCAAGGCATGAAAATAAAGAAAAAAACCCATACCTACTCTCCCTATAATGATGGATAAGTAATGTATTAAAATTATATTTTCAAAACCTCTTGAAGAATGGAACATACATTGTAACTTTGTAAGGTCATCCTATCAAACTATTAGTGCTCTGATTGAGCTCTGCAATAGCTGGAGGAGACACCAAGCTGTTACAAATGCCTTTACTGGAGTATTTAAGCAAATGGCTTACAGTTGTACATGATTTTGGGACTGTGTGTGCATAGGCACAAGCCAGTGGGCTGAGAACTCATAAATAGAATCATCTACACAGGGAAAATCTGAAGCACTGAAAGCTTCTTTTATTTTTAGGCTAGGGGTTCAGTAAAATAAAGCTAAGTATAGATGCAGCTGCAGGATAAGAGTGGGAGTAGACAAAGCAAAGAGGATAATGGGCAGCTTTGAAATCTGATTAAAGAGGTCGCTTCCACCATGGAGAGTTCAGGCTGGCTGTGCAGATGAATTTAGGAAATGTTAAGTATCAGTCCCACCTAAAAATTGAACCATAAAAGGTTTTCTGCTTCCATTCACCTGCCACAGTCAAGTATTTTTATTTCCTTTTAGAGGGAACAGGAGGAAGGACACCAAATTTAAATGCAGATAGAGAAGTAAAAGCTTTTACAGAACTCGTGCAGAAGAGGAACCTGATCCATTCCCACAACTCAAGTAATATTTGAATCACTCTGAGTATCATCAATGCCTTGGATCTTTGTTAGAAGCTCAGTCCCATCTGCACTTTCATAGCATGAAAATTCAGGTGGTCTTGACCAAGTAAAACCCCGGAAGCATCTCTAAAGGACTTACAGGGTAGATGAAGAGATATTTGAAATCTGAAGAGCAGCTGACATATAAAGATCTTGCAGTTCGTGTTTATCATCACAGCTTTGTACGAAAATACACATGAAAGGAATAATACACACATCAAACCAAACCACATTTATTTCAGTCACAAGTGCAAATATAGCAACAAGTCAGTTCAGCAACTTACAACACAGAAGAATGTAAATGCTACGTACACTGACAGAGCAATTTCAAAAGAGCAGCAAAAAAGTTTCTTCAAATAAAAACTTCTCTTTTTACCTGTAATCTAAAATAACATAATAAATCTAGATCAGAAATGTCTTGCTAACTCATATTTAGCCAGATATTTTAACAGTTCACGTTATCCAGTGTGCAAATGGCCTGTTCAAGCTTCCTATTAACAGATGTTTTGGTTTTAAGCAACTTTTACCAAATATTTAAATAATACAGTGCTGATCCCAGTTAATATGTTCTGCTATTTGATATTACAAATTTAAGAATATATATTTAAAAAATCTAAGTCCAATTTCAGTGTACATATATAATTCTACCTGGATCCAAAGTGGGTAACATTAAAGATAAAACTGAATTACTTTTTTTTTCATAAAGGATAGACACAAGTCATCTCAGGGATTTTTTTGCATCATCTTTAAATCTGTAGTTAAAATATATGCAGTACTTATGTATAAAATAGAAAGCATACCCATTAGAAGGCTAATGCAGTGTACTTAGCTGTTTCTCCCTACCACTTAGTAGACAAGGAACAAGTTTTATACTTTACACCTGATCACTGCTTTGCTTTACAGAAAAGCAAAAGTTGACTATCAGTATTAGCATCAGATTTTTTTACTCTGGAGATTTAGTTAGCCTTCTTCTTTGTCATGAGTTGTTGCTTCTTCTCTTTTTCTCTGTAGGCAATGAACTGAGAGTCTGTACCAAAGAGTCTGTCCCACCATGTGAAGGTTGAAGCATAGTTGCCAATAAAGTTCATGTGATGAAAATCATGGAAGCGAGCTCCAGCATAGAAAGGCACCAAATGAAGTGGGTTTAACGGAACATCATAGCCACTACAGGGGAGGGAAAAAAAGAAACGCAATTATAGTAAGGATTTTTCCCAGCTATAAACCATAAAATGCACACGCTAACTTGTTGGGTTTATAATATAAAAAGTTTTTCTTGATATTAGAAGGCCCTGAGGTAATCACCATAACACTGGCTTAACAGGAAAACAAGATCGCTCCTACCTTAGCCAAATGTTTTGTAAACTATACCAGAATGGCTTTGGCACTCACTGACCTTTTCAGCTCAGTTTATTAGGCAAGGCAGAAGAATTTAAGCAAGTGACCTAAAAAATCACAGTGGCTGTCTTCCTGCTGCTTCAGCAGCTTTAACTGACTCAAGAGTCACATTAGGAAGGAGGAACAAGAAATAACACTCTTTTAGCGACAAGCTACGAACAGCTCAGCTGCTCATCAAACGGCATCTCAAATCAACTACAATTGTGGTATTTTCTTATATAAAGAGCTTTTAAAGTCTTTTGCTTAGTAGTCGTGGAAAGCACCGTAGCACCACCTATTGGGCAGAGCGCAGGATAATTTGTTACAAACATTTCATGTGGATGGCAAACTAAAACGATACAGCGAGATTCATACTTTGCATCAATTCCTTTATGGTATGACAAAGCATATACTTCTCAGTCTGCAACCATATATAACTGAGCCAGCAATGCTGTGTATGACAAGTTGGTTAGTAGCTTGTGTTCCACTGAAACACGAAACACTCTGCTTATAGTAAGACAATACATTTACATTACAAGATGACGAGTAACACTGGCATTTCAAATATGATCTCAGACTTTCCCCTTTCTCTCAAACCCAGGAAAGAAAAGCTCATTCATTTGCAGATGAACCAAACTAAGCCTATTTGGCACTAGTATTTCAGAGCCAAACTTCAAAGAAGTCAGTTACACAAAAAGGTCTTGCCCTTTCTATCTACCATTAATAAATAAATAAAACGTATTTATTTATTTGAAAGACAGTCAGTGGTTGCGTAGCCTAAATTTTCTCTTGTCTGACCAGAAAAACTGTCTGAACAAAATATTAAACAGAAAGTACCCTTGGCTAGAATATCATATTCTGTAATTGATTTTTGGTGTTCCAATATGCATAAAGTCTCTTGTACACCAAATACCAGAAGCCTAATTGACATTCTAACGAGACACCTAGCTTCCGAAAGCCTCGAGATGCTCTAGCTGACAGTCTACACTAGGAGCCTGGTTGACAGAGTGCCCTGGGAGGCAGTCCCAAAGGGCAAAGGAGTCCGGGAAGGCTGAACATGCTTCATGGAGGAAGAATAACAGAAGAAAAAAAAGAGTTTGTGAGCTTTGGAAGAAGGTGAAGTCAACTCAGGAGGACTACAACGATGTTGTAAGGTTATGTAGGGAGAAAATTAGAAGGGCCAAAGTCCGGCTAGAACTTAATCTGGCTACTACGAAAAAGAGCAATAAAAAATGTTTCTATAGCAGCAAAAAGAGGGCTGACGAGACTCTCCAGCCTTTAGTGGATGTGGCAGGACACTTAGCGACAGAGGATGAAGAAAAGGCTGAGGTACTTAATACCTTCTTTTCCTCAGTCTTTAAAAAGCTAACCATTTGTTCTCTGGACACCCAAAACCCTGAGCTGGAAGACACGCAAAGGGAGCAGAATGGAGCCACCATAATGTTGGGAGTGTCCTACGTAGGGATAGGCATTGGACTCGATGACCATTTCAAGTCCCTTCCAACTCGGGCAATTCTATGATTCTATGATAACCCAAGAGAAAGTGGATAGCAACCTGTTTCCCCACCTAGACATGCACAGGTTGATGGGGTGGATGCGATCCCCACGAGTACTGAAGGAACTGGCAGAAATGCTCACGAAGCCACTTTCCATCATTTATAAGCAGCCCTGGGTAACTCGGGAGATCCCACTTAACTGCAGATTAGCAAATGTGATGCCCAGCTACAAGACAAGATGGAAGTAGGATCTGGGGAACTACAGGCCTATCAGCCTAACCTCAGTGCTGGGAAGGTTATGGAGCAGTTCACCTTGACAAACATCACATGGCATGTACAGGATAATTAGATGATCAAGTACAGTCAGTATGAGTTTAGGAAAGGCAGTTCCTGCCTGACTAACCTGATCTCTTCCTATGACAAGGTGTCCCACTTAGTAAATGAGGGAAAAGCCTGTGGGTGTTGTCTACCTAGACTTTCGTACTACCTTTGACACTGTTTCTCATAGAATTCTCCTGTAAAATCTAGCTGTTCATGGCTTGGATGAGCATTACTCTTCGCTGAGTGAAAAAAATGGCTGGATGGTCAGGCCCAAAGAGTTGTGGTGAATGGAGTTAAATCCAGTTGGAGGCCAGTCACAAGGGGCGTTCCCCAGGACTCAGTGTTGGGGACAGTTCAGTTTAATACTTTCATCAATAGCCTAGATGAGGGGATTGGGTGAACACTCATTAACTTTGCAGATGACACCAAGATATGCGGGAGTGTTGATCTGCTTGAAGGAAGGAAAACTCTACAGAGGCATGTGGACAGGCTGGATCGATGAGCTGACGCCAAGTGTAGGGGGTTCAGGTCCAAGTGCTGGGTCCTGCACTTGGGGGACATCCCACAACAATGCCATGCAATGTTACAGGATTGGGGAAGAGTGGCTGGAAAGCTCCTCAGCAGAAAAGGAACTGGGGCATTGGCTGACAGCTGACTGAACACGAGCCAGCAGTGTGCCCAGGTGGCCGAGACAGCCAGTAGCATCCTGGCTTGTAACAGAAATAGTGTGGCTAGGAAAGTGATCATCCCCTTGTACTCAGTGCTGGTGAAGCCACATCTTGATTACTGAGTTCAGTTTTGGGCCCTTTACTTCAAGAAAGGCACTGAAGTGCTGGAGTGTGTGTAAAGATGGGCAACAAAGCTGGTGAAAGGTCTGGAACACAAGTGTTACAAGGAGCAGCTAACGGAACTGGGACTATCCAGTCTGGAGAAAAGGCGGCTGAGGGGAGACGTTATTGCTCTTTACAACTACCTAAAAGGAGGTTGTAGCGAGGTGGGTGCTGGTCTCTCCTCTCAAGTAATAAGTGACAGGATGAGAGGAAATGGCCTCAGGTTGCACCAGAGGAGGTTTAGACTGAGACACCATCCCTGGAGGTATTTAAAAGATGTGTGGCACTGAAGGACATGGTTTAGTTGTGGACTTGTCAGTGTCAGGTTTACGGTTTGACTCGATGATCTTAATGGTCTTTTCGAACCTAAACAATTTTGCAATTCTGTGATTCACTATTAACACAACCTCAAAATGGTGTTAACTGTTCAGGTTTTGTCATTCTTTTTAAGATGCAGAAAAGCATTTCAGCGTAAAATAAACAGTAAAGCATTTCAATGAAAGACACAGAAGTTTAAGACAGACTTATGGAGAAGAGAAAAAGCAATTATTAAAAAGGAAGATTTCACCTGTGTACATCAATGGTTTCCATCAAGCGACATATTACCCATGCCCATAGAAGAATCACATGATTGCAGAAAACAACAATTCCAATAAAAAAGCCAGCTCCGAGGATTAGCGTTTCCAGAGGATGTGCATATTCTGCTTGCATTCCAAATGGAGACTAGAAAGAGATTACAGACAGGAAAAGAGTCACCATTTTCAATTTTATATACCCTCCACTTCCCATTCCCCACAAGACCACAATAGGACAAAAGGAATGATGTGGGTAAAGGAATGGTCTGATTGAGAAGGGCCTTAACACAGGTGTTCAGGTCCTCATTGGGAAAACAGTATTCCAGAGTCATAAGGATTAGGACTCTATTAGTGATTCCAACACTGCACTACTCGTTGACAAGTTGAACACCTTTATTTAGGCTTACCATTACCCAAGGCCAAAGCATTATTTCAGGAATACTAAAAGTGTTTAGGAAGCTCCTGTCATCTTTGCTGTACATCCAGTCTTGGAAGCAAAAGAAAGAAGGAAGCCAAAATATTCTCATAGTCCACATTCACTTAGAAATTTATTTAAAAAAAAAAATTAAAACACCTCCCTGATCTTTGAAAAATGTTTTAAGATATATTCTTACTGTTCAATTATTATTATGAGATTGAAATAAAACATTTTCTTTTCTTTATATGTGTATATATCCTTTTTGAATATGAATACACATACAAAACCACCTACATTTGGTTTAAAAAAATAAAATTCCATGCAGAGTTTTCAAAAGCAGACCACCACAGAAAGATAATGATTAAAAAAACCTTTAACCTAATGCCCAAGTTTATAAGTTATCAGAATAACAACCTCCACTTTGGCTTAAGTGTGATTTTAAAATCATCATGTTTTACTATCAGGGCAAATTTTTAGTGAAACACCATTAGCCTACAGATCACTTTTGCGTGAACTGCTAAACCCTCAAGAATAATGGCCAGAAGTCACGAAGTCACTCCTGTTAGAGACTTGAGCGGCTGCCAAGAGCAAGAGGAAAACAGTGGCTGCTGCAGATGTACCTAATATGTATGCATCAATTGATACTGTGCTTCTCTATTATTGCAGCCTGCATAAACCACCCCAGACACAGTAGCCTGCAGCTTACCTTAGGCACAGCATAGGTTAGACACTGAAACACAGCAGCACACCGGCACAGTAGCACTGACTTCTATGGTCCAGAGACAGCACCATCTAAACACAGCTATACCAACCATAAGGTGTGAGCACTGCTGGTCCCTACCTGGCTCAGAACAGTGCTACCTCTAGCCAAGCATGGCTCATTACCTCATGCTCAACATCAGCTCCAACACCACTAAACGCAGAAATACCCAAAAGGTCTCTGCATGGCACCGTGCTCTGGATGCAGCACCCCTCAACTGGCTCTGCTGCTTCCAAAGGCCCTTCGAAGCTATAATTCTTCCCTGAATCATATACAATACACACACCCAGGATGCACAGAAGCCATCTCTCTACACACTGTTCTGAGAGTTAGTATGCTCTGGACAACACTCCAGGTAGTGGAGAACAGAAAAATAATCAAAATCAGAAACCTACCATTTCTCCCTCTCCTAGCAATCGAGCATATAATACACTTCTAAAAGTTTACTTTCACCTAGCTCAACAGATACGATCAAACTTAAAAAGAACCAAGTGCTACCTTTCAATCTCATTAAATGAAATAAAATTACAGGTGTGAAAATGGATGACTGTTCTTGACAAAGAGTTCAAGACAAGACACCTATCCCACTGTCAGAGAGATGCAAAACTCTTAAGACTTTCAAATAAGGTCTTTAAATAAACTGCATGAAACCACATATACTAAAACTACTAAAAAGAATAATAATCAAGGAATACATACAACAAACTCATGGTGAACCTTATGGATATACTTGTATATTCTCTTGTGATGCAGTAATCTATGCAGGAAATAGTGCCAGGCATCCTCAATCACCGCACATCCAAAACACTGGGCAACCACGACATACCTTTAAAAAGGAGAAGAGCTATGAGTTATAGAATAAATTAGACACACAATCTTGAAAGACAGTTATATACTAGTAAGGGTGGGAAATGTTTATGCATATTACTGATTGAATAACAGTGTATTGACACTACCTTTTTAACATCCTAAAAATATTGTCAAGCACATTAGTCCTTGTACCGATCAGGTCATCTGTTGATATGCTGAAGTGAATTACCACGCAGTATAACAAACTGTGATTTCAATATTACAATCAATTAAAAACATCCATAGGCTGCAAAGGATGTAGATATAAAAATAAAGAGCTGCATTGGCTAATCTAAACCAAACAGAAAACAAATTTGTAAAGAACAGCTATCAGAAAAAAAAATAAAGCACTTTAAACTGATAGACTTTTAAACAAAACAGAATTAGTTATGAGCAAAAAAAAAGGAGAACACAAAGCAGAGGGGTATACTCTCTCCCTTTGAGGAACACACTGCTGCTATGAAATAAAACAAGGTGGAAGGAAGGAACACTTAGGAGGAATCAAAAAAACGTTGCATAAAAAGAAAACCAGAAAGCCCCACGTTTAACACTTGTTATGGTGAACCTTGCTCTACTTGCATGAACTGCCTCCTTCTGAGAATCAGAACAATTTGGGGCCACTTAAAAAAAATCTGCAAAGCTTTAACTAGCTCTTAGAGCAGTTAAGCATCAACAGAAGCAAGATTAACACACACAGTTTACATTGCCCAAAAAAATATTGTGGATTAGACGACACTATTTGTTAAATATTGTGCCTCCATCAACATAAAAGAAAAATCTACCTACCATCTAGGCATTTCTTCCCACTCATACGGAATGTTAAAATACTCTGTGAAGTAATAGGTGCCACAAATCAATGGAAGCTGAATGAAAAAGTGATTGAAGAGGAGTGTTTTGAAACACTTCCACTGTTTTTCCCATGTTTCTGGTTTATCCTAAGAAGCAAAAAGAATAAGTTGTGTTACATACTTCTATTGCACACAACTGAAGTGTTACAAAAATACTTTGGAGGCAGGTTCATTTCACCTAGGAGGACAGATAGCAGGCCCTCCCATAACACAAATTAACTCAGGCAATACAAATTACATGGAATTGGATTCAGTTTCATCAAAACGTCATTTTTCTAAGCTAGCTTTCTATAAAATTTAGAATCTCTCTTAACAGAGGTTGTCTTTGCCAGAATAATAACAAATTATTCTTGTTATTTGGGTGTTTGTAATTAGCAGAAACATTTCATATTCAACAGCTGAAAAAAACTAATTTTGTGTTTCCATAGCTAAAATAATACAAAGAGAAGCTGAAGAGATAAGTTTGTGAAAAAGTAATTTGTCTTGAAAACACCGAGTTTTTGCAGAGACATTCTAGCAATTACTGTAATAATTTCAGAAGCCAGTATTATTAATTTATAATCCACATTACAAGGAACTGAGGGAAAACAATCATCTTTAGGTACTAGGTGTGCCTTTTCTACCAATTAGGAGACATCCTAGGATTTCTGCATCGTTAAACTATTTTGAAAGAAACACTTGCTATTACATAAGCACGCCACGTAATTCCTTCATATTAAGACACACTTCCACCACCAGATGCTGTGATTCTACTCTGCCTTCCCCTACTGACATATAAACTTACACAGAGAAAACTTAACTTTGCTAACACAGAGACTGACACACCCTTTTCTCTCTATATCACCATGGTGGAAAAGATAGCCTCTCTCATAAATAACGCCTTTCCTTCCCCCAAATGCACCTTTCTTTCTTTCCTCACACACATTGTAATTCTGCTCTATCACTTCCAGAACATCCACAGTGATAGAGGAAATGAGGTCATATAAATTGAAAACTAGGATACTGCAGTTATATGTTCTCCACTTCACATATTTGAAGACAAATCACAACTTTGTCTTACCTGTTGAATTTTATACTTTTGCATGTACGGTATAAACTGAAAGACAAATCCAGGCACACAGAGCAAGAAGTATGAAATTTCATGGACTAGAAGTGATCCCCAAGTCGCAATCTGGAACTTTGTGTAGTTATCCAGCATGTAATTCCAGGCATTTTTAAAAGGTTGCTGCAAGGGATTGTCAGGCAAGAAAGAGTCTATATATTCCACTGCCAGGTAAGCAGAGTTCAAGATATTAACGCTGTCATTCATTGCCATTGTTCAAACATAAAGCATCAAAATTACAGTTCTCCTATAGCCGTCTTTAAGTAATCTGCAAATTTTGAGAAAAAGTGATTAAACAGCAGTTAATCTTCAGGAAAAAAAAACACATTACCTTAGTTGTTACCTAGTTTTAAAGTAAAAAACGGGAAGGAAGAGAAAGACAGATTCTCTTTCTACAGATTAGTGTAAAAGAACGAAGTTTAAGCTTGGTTTAAGAGATAAACCAATCTGAGAGGCAATCAGCTCTGAAATTTTGAGATAAGGTCAGGGGAGCTAAAGACTAAAGAAACATTATTTTTTACCCAATTTTATTTCAAGTTTTTTTGCAGAATAATTGTTATCTGTACAAAAAGAGCATAGAAAGGTTCAAAACAGATTTAGAAATTAAAATAATCATGACTTCCTGATTATCCAGCCCAACTCTCCTCATGGCTGTGAGCCAGAATCCACATAAACTACACGAACACAGCAGACTGCCTTTAGACTGCAGCCAGCTCAAACCAATCCACCTTTCCATAAGTAAGGGAGTTTTCATCACAGCTCCCAATAGCACAGAGGCAGCATTCCCAGAACACTCACGCAGCAGTGTCCAGAACTTCTGCCATCTCCACAGAAGAGACTGCTTGTTGGCTTGGGTTGGAAGTGATCTAGTCCAACCCCTCTGCAATGGGCAGGGACAACTTTCACTACTCAGCACCCCACCCAATCTGACTTTGAATACCTCCAGTGATGGGGCATCCACAGCTTCTCTGGGCACTTGATTCCTCACCAGTGCCTCATCGCCCTCTCTGAAGAAAATATTGTCCTTATGTCCAACCTAAACCTACTGTTTCTTAGTTTAAAACCACTGTCCCTTGTCTTGTTACTACAGACTCTGGCAAAAAAGTCTTTCTTAAAATCCCATTATATACTGAAAGGCTACAGTAAGGTCTCCCTGGAGCCTTCTCTTCTCCAGACTGAACAACCCTAACTCTCTCAGATTCTCTTCACATGGAAGGTGGTCCAGCCCTCTATTAATTTTTGTGACCCTCCTCTGGACCCACTCCAATAGGTCCATGTCTTTCCTGGGCTGAGGGCTCCAGAGCTGAATGCAGTATTCCAGGTGTGGTCTCACCACAGCAGAGCAGCAGAATCACCTCCCTCGACCTGCTGGCCACAGTTCATTGATGCAGCCCAGGATATGGCTGGTCTTCTGCACTGTGAGTGCACATGGTCAGGTCACAACCAGCTTCTCATCCACAAGGACCCTCAGGTCCTTTTCCACAAGGTTACTCTCAATCCTCCAGCCTGTATGGATAATGAGGGTTGCCCAGCCCAGGTGCAGGACCTTGCACTTTGCCTTGTTAAACCTCATGAGATGTCCACAAGCCCACTTCTCCAGTTTGTCAAGGTCCCTCTGGATAGCAACCCGTACCTCAGGGCTAATGCTCCAAGCTTGGTATCCAGACACATTAGTTACTGGTTTTCTTTCTTAGCAACAGCATTAAGATGCTACCATTTCTCATTGCCAGCAAATACATCATAACAGATGCCATTTTGTTAACGGCAAATACACCATAGTAGATCATAGACTGGTTTGGGTTGGAAGGGGCCTTAAAAGATCACCCAGTTCCATCCTCCTGCCACGGGCAGGGACACCTCCCACCAGACCAGTCTGCTCAAGGCCCCATCCAACCTGGCCTTGAACACTTCCAGGGAGGGGGCATCCACAGCTTCCCTGGGCAACCAGTGCCTGTGTCTCACCACCCTCAGCGTGAAGAATTTCTTCCTAACGTCCAATCTAAATCTTCCCCCTTCCAGATTAAAGCCATTCTCCCCCGTCCTATCGATACCTGTCCTTGTGAAAAGCCCCTCCCGAGCTTTCCTGTAGCCCCTTCAGGCACTGGGAGGCCGCTGTAGGAAGCCCCCACGACCCGGGCACGCAAGGCTACTCACCCTCCCGGAGCAGCAGGGTGGGGGCTGCGCCCGGGATCAGACTCCTCTGTTTCTGCTCTGCCCGAACCCGGCGCGGACCCTGCGGAGAGAGTGAGAAGAGAAACCCTGGCACGCGCCGCCCACCCGCGGGGGCGACGGCAGAGGCGAGAGGAGCGCCCCGGGCAGACGCCTGGTGCTCGGCGGGGCCGCTGCACGGGGGGCGCCTCATCGTGGGGCCGCGCATCCCCAGGGCAGGCTGCGCCCGCCCTCCCCGCCCTCCGCCTCACCTGGATGACAGCGGCTGCCCCTCACGCCGCGCCAGGACCAGCAGCAGCGCCCGCCGGAGCAACAACAACCGCCGGGACCGCCGACTCTTGGAGCGCGCCCTCCTATTGGCGGCGCGGCAACGCCCTACGCGGCGCCCATTGGCCGTGCGGCGGAGTCAGGCGTGAGCGGGGGGCCCGGCCGGCGCTGCGGCTCCCGCGCTCTGATTGGCCGAAGGGGTGGAGTGAGGATAGTGAGACCGCAGCGCGCGGCCAATGAGGCGGGCGGGAGGCCGGGTGACGTTGGAGACGCGATAAGGAGGAGACAGGTACCCGGGGTGGGCGGCGCCGCTCCCCTCGCCCGGGCCGGGAGCGCTGGCAGCGCGCCAGGCAGCGCCCGGGCGGCACCGGCTGCAGAAGCCGCCAAGACACTCAGTGGCAGGAGGAGGAGCAGGGGCGGCGGCACGAAGGAAAGGATCGTTCCCGAGAGGAGCCCTCGTCGCCTCCATCCGCGCTGCTCCTCGCGCTTCGTTTCGAGGAGGGCAGCGCACGGCTCGGCGGGGCCGCGGCCTGGCGCATCGGTCGGTTTTGGGGAGGAGCGGTGATGGAACGCGTAATGCTTAAACAAAAGGACTGAAATACAAGGGTACGGCATGGTAAGAATGGACCAGAACACCGTTCACTGAGTTTGGTACCACACAGGTAAAATTCTACATATAATACAAACGTACAATTCAAACAAAATGCTTCTAGGGGAAGCCGCAGCCCAATGATGCGTTATGCAACATCAACAGCAAAATGCAATCATCCATTGAATTCTGAAAAAAACCCTTATGTTATTCTCAATCATCATCCTCATTTCACAGCTCAAATAGTTTCACTGGAACTCAGAGGTGGTCACTACCTTAACTCACTGAAAACCAAAGCTTTCAGAAACAACCTGCAACAAACCAGTGATATTTACATGACCAGTTCCTAAGGCTTACATTTTTTTTTCCAACCTGCTTGCATTCAGATCTTCATACCAGCAGCTCAGCCCCTCCCACCTCCCACCCCCTAAAAGGCAATCTATTCCCTGCTCTCAAGATTATTTGCTTTGAGACTTGCACTGAGAAACACATTTTAAGCAACTTTTTGGCATTAGGAAACAATATACAAACTTTTATTTGAAGAAAATGTCTCAAATATGACAATAACTTTGGTCATGTTAAAAGGAGGCCATCCAAGAATGAATAAAAATGAGCTGCTTTATCAGCATGGCCACATACAGTATATTCAGATATTAGCTAATAGAAACTAAGGTTACACACATATATAGGCCTTAATACCATGCAAGTTCAACGCAATTTCATACATTCATTATAAATTTTCAGTTATTTTCATGCCAAATCACCTTTTGGGTAAAAGGTAAGAAAGAAGTAACATCTAAATGTGACCAAAATTGAACAGAAAAAAAATCATAAGTACAGACAACATTTTTATTAAAAAGATGTTGAAATTATACCTGCTCAAGAAGTGTCACACCATCTCTGAGCTCTCCTACTTCTCTGGGAATCAGCAGTTTTAAGCATTGTTACATATCAAAAAATACAACTCTGTTTTACAACATAGTACTGGCATATTCAAAGTACTGTGCCAAATTATAAATAGTAAAATCAGGTTTTGAAGTATTTCAATAGAAAGCGGCTTATGCTCACACAAACATATGCACATATTATAGTTATGTAACAAAAGTTTTATAAAAGGAAACATTTACCCCATGCCAGCTTGAATTACTGAGGTGGGATTCAATACCTACTATGAAGACTGAGGGTTCATTTCTTTAAATATATTTATTAGTCTCTGGAAAAAATAAGACAAAAATTTACTTTCACCAGAATACACACCATTCTTCACTGACAATCCATTTCTCAGTCATGACTGACGTAAGTCGGTCCTCATGAAAGTGGCTTTTTTTTTTTGAAGACCTTGCAATGAGAAAGAAATGTTCCACTAGACTTCAAAAATTCAATCAACTTCTGCGGAACTGCAGAATAACTCTACTCACTGCTTCTACCTAGAGTAATCTTCATCATTTGTCATCTGTAATTGTAGACAGTGACATCTTCCACTGTGACTCAAAGTGCAGCTACAAGTAGAGAAGTGCTTAGATACTCAGTCACTTCAAATACACTTGTTGAAGACTGCTTCTAGTGCATAATCAAGTTCAAAATTCCTTTAATGATCATAATGGTTTGTCAATAACTGTAACGCCTAGAATGAGGGGGAAAAAAAGGTATAAATCTTCACAAAGTATTTAAAAATAAAATCAAGAATATGAAAATCAAGTTTTAATATAATAGCTTGCAACTAGTACATAATCAAGAAACTGTATACCATCTTCAGTGTTCGTATTTTCCTTAATAGCTCTCTGACAAAGTTGTCTGAATCAGTGCAAAACTATGAAAGTTTCTGTGACTTGAAAAAATTTATCATTACTCTAGTTTAATTTTGTTATCAGTGAAATATATCCTTAACAATTACTTAAAGAACTCATTTGAGAAACTGCAATTATTGAAAGAAAAGATTCCTGAAACAGCTCTTGTTTTCTAAATATCAAATATCAAAGAGCTTCAGTATTGAACCATTG
The DNA here is from genome assembly GCA_033556795.1 of Tapera naevia. Classification (NCBI taxonomy): domain Eukaryota; kingdom Metazoa; phylum Chordata; class Aves; order Cuculiformes; family Neomorphidae; genus Tapera; species Tapera naevia. The sequence continues at coordinate 3,948,150 of JAUMJJ010000172.1, read as the reverse complement.
TAGACTGATACACAGATCTCTTGTTAAAAAAAAAAACCCTGGTCATATCAGAATCACCTTTCTGACTCACCACTTACATGCCAAATCCCTCCTGAGTACATTTAATACCATTTTTTTCCTTGTAGTGAATAATTGTTTGAAGTCATGATTCAAAACATAGCATCAGTTCTTCAGACTCCTTCTAATATCTTCGGTTCTACCTTAGACAGGACTCGTTTGAAAGCTTTGTCAAATTTCTTACCCTAGCTATTATGCTGTAAAAAGTCTGTTAAAAAAGATGGGTACACATTACCTGCATAGCTTCTTCCTGTACTCATACAAGATGATACAACTGTCCATTTATCAGTTGTTGGATTATAATATTCCACCGTTGATAAATTACAGGAACCATCGTCTCCTCCAACTACATACAAGAGACCATTTACAGCACAAACACCTAAAACCAGGCAGGAAACCAATATGCAAATTAGCAGTTGGCTTGCTCACCCCATAAAAGCACAGTTTCTATTCCGTGACACCATGAAAGCAAAGCAGCAGAAATCCAGAAACAGGCCATTTACATCAAATGATGTTACCACTGTGTAAAAGTAATTTTTGCATATACCTGCATTCCTTCTGCACATGTTCATGTCTGCAACCTGCTTCCACGTACTGGCGACAGGATCAAACACTTCAACGCTTTTTCTTACCAAAGGACCATCATGACCACCTACTGCATACAATAAATTGTTTAACACGCCAACACCTGTGAACATATAAAAATACTCAAAATTAACAAGGGAACGGTTTGACTGATACAAAGGAGAAACAATAAATATTATGTCCACTAACATAAATCCTTTCTCCAGTTAGGAACTACTTCAGAAAACATTTGGGTCAAGATGCATTAAAGCAAAAAAGACAGTAACTACAGCAAGACGCTGATAAAATGGTCTTGCATGCCCATCTACCATATTGCAGCATACAAAGAGCAGAGCTGTTCTGCAACAGAAGAGTTAGAAAATTTTGGATGAAAAATTATGTGCAGGGAAGTGAGGAATGTTGAAATTTAGGACTAATTAGAAGTGACAGTAGATGAGACAGTGTGCTCAGCTAGCATAACAGAAATTTGACAAGATGGTAAAGCAAGTGAATTTTTAGAAAGTAAAATCTGCGCAGTATGGACGATAAAAGGTGAATAGACAGACATTACACAATAAGGATGTTTCCACTGAAGTGTTGGAATATCTTGTAGACATATGCATGAAACAAAAGTAAACAGTTGAAGTGAGCACCTTTCTCCTCCAGGATTTGGAGGAGAACAGCAAGTTTCCTTGAACCAAGCTTCAGTTTTCAAAACGTCCAAAAGGATAACAAAAGGTCTCCTTTAGTCCTAGGGTCTGCTTTACAACAAAAGTTTATTGATCTGTCAGCTTGGGATAAAGGAATAAGCAAAGCTAGTCTATATCTACTTGGTAACTGGACTGCATACATTGAAAACATGGTAGCAGGAGAAGCAGAAAAGAAGGCCTGTTTATTTATTCCTTACTTTATAATGAACTATTAGAACCCAAACATAATAAATCCTAGAAATGTAGGGTGTTTTTTTGCATTAAAACTTGTGAGTGGTGAACCATAAAGATAACTGAAAAAAATACTACTTTCAAAGTACACTGGGATATCCCATATATGTCACATCTAAGGTTAGGAATGTCAAAGCTGAGATACAGATTTGCAAGTATAGTTCTTACAAGGTTCCATGGAAAGGGCACACTTTAAAATCTTTATTAAAGGAAAACAGCAAATATGAATACAAAAGATCAACTAAATTCTTCAGTGAAAAAATTGCTGGGTTAAAAAAAAAAAAAACCCTGAGACATTATTAGCCAGCTGAAATATGTTTGAAAATGCATTACTAATATTGTGCATAAGAAACATTCCTATATGGGGAAAGAAACAACTCCTGCTGAAATAACTGCATTTTCTTATTAAACAGACCGATTTTAATAATTGAAGGAAGAGGGGAAGGAAACAGAAGAGTTAACTGGTATTGCAAATCTGAAAAATAGCTTCTTAATAGGACAGTGCCTTATAAATCATGCTTTCTAATGCTTTATCAGTGATATTCACTTCTAACGTCCTGATAACCTTACCAGTTAATTTAATTCCTCTTTTTTTGCTACTATTTCTAGCTATAACGTCACAGTATAGTGTGACAGTTTTTCTTTCTCCCACTCAGATCATACTTTTTTAGGCAGGATAATACAACATTCATCTTTTGTGGCACTAAACATGACAGAGCTAGAAGGAGGGCTAAGAGTTTTAGTTTAAATATGTGATGTGATGTGATGTAAACCCCCCCAACCCAGGCTTTCTGTACAGTTATCAACCTTCCTATTCAGTGTGTAGCATTTTCCCTCTACCACATTGCCATTTTTGCTTTAATAGCTGTTATTTTTAATAAAATCCTCCTTTCCTCTTTGGTGCTTCATTTTCCCTTAAGCCCACACCCAGTTTCCAAGTCCTACCTTATTTCTTGCTGCTTCCGTCTGTATCCTCTTGTTGCCGTCTTCTGAGTTCTCCTTTGTTATTTTTCTTTCCTGCCCATTTTTCAGGACCCTGTCTTAAATCTCTCATCCCTCCCAAATGGCCTATATCTGGTTCTGAAGTTTCTCATCCCAATATGTTGCTGGAATCAGATATGTTCCCGTATTGATCAACTGAGAAGTAGTTAGTGCTAAAATAGAGTAACCGAGGGTTAACCTCTGAAGCTGAAGCAGTAGGAACAGAAGAGATGGGCTTAAGTTCCTTGAGATGACCAGAGATCAAAATGTTTAATACAGGAACAAAATTCTCTTTAGTTAGCACCCATAACACCACTAGGACTGATTGCCAGTTGAAACATTTCTGGTGGGTTTCAATATTTGGCCACTACAACCAAGCTCAATCAACAGTCATGCTTTTCACATTACACCCCCTCCTCCCCCATGCACAAATATAATTTTCCATGTATTTAACAGAGTGGAACAGAAGACTGTTGATTATTTTACTCAGTTATATGAAACTAAAGTAACTGACTACATTTGCTTTCCCTCTCCAATTTTTTTTATAACAGAGGACAAGGTAAAAGGCAGCAGAGAGTTGAGTAAACAAATGCAGTCCTGAACTCTGTGACAAGGGGAGGGAGGAGAGGGGCAAAAAGATCCCAGTAGTTAGAGTATCTAAGGCTCTAAATTTCAGAGTTGTAGAAGTAATTCAACATTTAAAAAAAACAGACTGGAAATCCCAAGGATATAAATAGGCTACAAGCACAATGATAGTTTGCAAAAACAGAATATTTAAAAAACCACCAAGATCAAATGGGTGTGCGGGCAGATTGCAAAAAGCAGCTTTGTCACAGCCCACCAAGTCTGTGTGTCTTTATAATGATACTTGTGATATGCCTCAAAACTTGCTTATATTAAACAGGAGTGGTACCCTGACTGCAACTCTGGGCAGTTTTTAATCCAGCATTTACTTCAAGATGCACAGACTGAGTAACCATGTTTCACAAGACAATTGTTTTCTTAAGATACAGTGTATCATTTTGTTCTCATTAACCTCAGTTTTAGTTTAGAAACACAACCAAAACATTTCATTTAGCAATAAGCGACATGTCAACTTGCTGATTTTGTAATAGTGTAATGGAAGTATCACAAACTAAATATCTTAATTTTAGTAATGATTTTAATACCTCTATTTTTTTTTAAATACCTGGGACTTAATTTAAACATCATTAAATAGATTAAAAACTGTTCAGAGTTAATAAAGAATAATGGAAGACAAGATGATTAACAGTTATCCCAACTTTTCATCAACTGAGCATACTAGAAGTCCATCCAATTTTATTTGTAGCAACATCTCTTCCAATTATGAAGCACACTAATGCAACCACCAGTAGATATTTGAAGGGCGTTGCTAAAATGCATCATTAATTATTTGGAAAAAAATTGACTTAAACAACTAAGAACATAAACGTAGAAAAATAATATCATGCAATTTGACTTGAAAAAGTCCATGGGAACGCATCTAGAGAAATAAAACAACGTCTGCGAGTTGAAAAAACCTGAAATACCAAAAGACAAACAGAGGATAGTGAACAGTAAATGAGATTTGAGTCTATAATATAAATAGATAATGAAAATGCTAAAGTCAATTTGGAGCTGTGGAAGCATCATTTCATTAAAGAAAAGCAGAAAACCACAGGCACTTTTGATGTCTTTAAAGAGAAATATACATAGTCAGAATGGCAAGAAGGAAGAAATAAAATAAAAAAAAAATAAAGAAGGGATTTTTAAGATTAGAAAGAAATAAACGGATATATCTTGGCTAAACGATACTGAAAGATAACATGTAGTACAGCCTTTGGATATGTATAGGCTAAATGCCAGGTGATGAGAATTACTGAAGATGAAACAAAGGGTACATAAGTGAAAGTAATAGGATGAAACCAGTAATACAAACTTAAGAATGAACAAGGACAAAATTTCCTGCAGTGAATCAGAATGCAGAACAAGTCCTCTACAGAGGTAAAAATCTAGTCACAGTTCACATATAAAGTCAACCTGAAAATGCTATTGGAAAAATCAGCCTCACACTGGCAAAGAGACCTCTTCAAAGAAATGCAAGTTTTTTCATCCTGGTCATCTAGATGTTGATACTTCAGTATTTGGGTGATATGAAATTAATTGTCACAATCCATGCATATTAGTCTGTATGTTAAGAACATCAGAAGTTATGGGAAAAGGAGAAATATGAAAAGTATGAAAAAGCAAGAAAAGGTATTTACTATTAAGAGACTGAATCTTACTCTGCAGGACATTTATGTATTTATAACCTGCAATATATCCACCATCTAAGACTAACACATTCCATTACACTCAGACTTTAGCTTACCTTTTATATTTTTAGATATACTTCAAAACAATAAATTTGCTTCAGTTTAAAACAACAGTTGATTCTTGTCCACTCACCTGCTCCGCTCCGTCTAGTGCTCATTTCTGCAACATAGGTCCACTCATTTGTATTAGCATCATAGCATTCTACTGAACTAAGGCACTGACGTGACGCCCCATCGTAGCCACCAACAGCATACAGTTTACCTAGAAGTGTAACAAACAGAAACCTACAAATTTCTAATGCACACAGACTATATTGGTACACAGGCTGAGGGGAAGTCACCATTCTCTGAATTAGCTACTAATCAGTACCCATTGACAATCAGTTATTGAATCTATTTTGTAAATCTTTTAAGATCATACACTATAGCTCTTGTCATTTTTAGGATGTAAAAGGCAGCCAGTACCTAACAAGAACAATGTCAGTCAAAAGATTTTAAAATGCCTAGCTGGAATACAAAGGTACTTCGCCCTATTTTTAATGAAGAACTGTTCAAAAGCAAGCTAATTCACATATGTCCACATTGGAAACTCACAAATAGCCTTCCTAGAAATAACAAAAATTCAGATGAAAATTAGTTGTACAGTCTACCTTTTCAAATCAGAAACAGCAGTGGCTCCTGTGCAGTTAAAACACACGCCTAAAACTGTTCTAAGACCCAAGAACCAACCCAGGTCTACACTTTGCAAAGTAACATCCAGGCTATTCACCACCAGGCTAACTCAAGTCAGCAGTTTTCGTAGCACCTTCCTCGAGATCATCCCCGGTGTGCAACCAGCAAAGTCAGCCACAGATTGAACAGAGTTGACAATACTACAGTGCTACATTGCTAAAGACCAATTCATTAGGTCATCGTTTTAGTAATCAGGCTAACTTTGCTGACACACATAAGCTAGAGCACGCATGCTTAGCAAGCATTTGCTCAGTTGGCCTCAGGCACAAATGACGCTCTAAAAAAAACAAATTAGACAACTATGCTAAAAGCTGGTAAAACCAAGTAGAAAGATTATGTGTTGTTCATGCCATTTGAATTACAAGATTGAGCAAACACATAAATCAGAATTATGTATTCAAAAGTGAGAAAAGGTAGTAGCCTAAACAATTGCATTTCCACCCTCTCTTCTTTTTAGTATAATTTGTCAACTTACCTCCAACAACACCTACACCGACACTACTTCTTCTTGTGTTCATTGGAGCTACATGAAACCACTCATTGGTCTTCAAGTTGTAAACTTCGACTGATGATAAGCCTATGAAGACAATATAAAATTTTCTCTATACATCTGGGTGCAACGTACTGTCTACCTTCCAGAAAATTCTTCATATCTGAAAATTGAAATTATTTCATTTTGAGGACTATTAATTACCGTGCAAAAGGCACAAACTGATGTCCTTTAGATAGCAAATTACAGTCAACCCATTTTTAGTGTCTGAAAGTGGGCAAATTAATAGAAGCTTTTTGGAACCCTGAAGAATTCTTTCATGGTTGTTTTTTTTTTCCTTTCTTTTTTAAGTCACCATGCTTTCTCCTACATAAGCTTCAGTAATAGTTATTAAGGAAAATAATCATCTCTGCACAAATGGTTTAATGCATCTGTGAAGTGAATAAACACCTGCAGAAACAACTGCATATGGAAAAGGAAAAAAAGACAAAAGTTGGAAGAAAAGTTCAAAATTATACTTACACAGGTATTCCACCCCCCTGACACTTTGCAGATCTAACTGTATCCCCTGAAGAGCAGGATGGAAATATACGGGGCGACACTGATGACAGCGAACTGGGGGAATATGAAGCCAGAGATAAGGGTAAAAGGAGTGAATTTTAGCTCCTCCTGTGCCTCCTCAGGGAAGAAGCGCTCACCCTTTTCTCACCCTTAAGAAGGGACGCCTCTTAAGGAGGGCATGAAGCAAATAAAAAAAAAAGTGGAATGTCCGGAAGGCAATTGTGCCTTCGTGTCCAGGAAGTGGAAGCTTATCAGTAGATAAGTGATGATGGCACGTAGATTTTGGCCTCATGTGGTCACTTCTACAAGCAGAATTTGTCATTCAATCTGTACGCCTCTTGTGCAAATTCCTGAACCGGAATCCTGTTGTGCTGCCCATACCTACCCAAGTGGTAACTGGAAAATAGTGCTGCATTCCAGTAGAAGAGAATGATGCCAGGAACAGACCAGGCCAGCAAGGCTGGGGGAGCCGCCCCGCCCAGGGCGAGTGAGGGAGGACAGGTGGAGGAAATTACACCAGTCTGGCATGTCAACAAGTGGGAATCAGGGAAGGTATGACTGCATTAATCATCCTGTTTCACCTGTTCATAAACCGTATGGTTCTGGGAGAATAGCTTGTGGGCTGTAAAGAATTGAATGGAGGCTTGAACATGGTTGCTTTTGTGGAAGAAGTCAGCAAAGGTTTGCAGTTCTGGACAGTGGTGATGGATCTTGCTAATGCTTTCTTTTGATTGCTTCAGAAAATCGAGACCAGTTTGCCTTGACCTGGCAATACTTTCCAAGTATTGCCTCAGGGATTCAAACACAGTCCCTCCCATTGCCACCAAATGACAGCAGCTGAAGTAGCTCTGTGATTTGATACTTAACTCTACATCATTATATTGATGATTTATTGATTATAGCAGAGTCACAAGAAATTCAAGCAGCTGCCAAATCGCTGAAAGCACATTTACAGGACTGAGACTGGGCGATTTATCCAAAGAAAATACAGGGCCCTAGTACCACTGTACAATTTTTGGGAATAGTTCAGCGTGGACAGATTAGAGAAATACCAAATATGGAAAAGTAAACAGTCCAGCAATTTCCTGTACCAATCACAACAGAATTTTGAGACTTTTAGGATATTGTTGAACTTTTATTCCACATCTGGCGATATTAATGCACCATTTGTGGAAATTAACTGGCAAGAAGGTTGTTTGACAGAGGACCAAGCCTTTGATGCCCACAAAAATGCTTTGACTGCGTATGTGCAAAACATACTAGACAAAACCATCCTTTTAGAAGTAAGAATACTAGCCAATACAGTCTCATGGGAATTGTGGCAAATGATTTCAGCTGAAAACTCAGAAAGAACCTGTAGGATTTTGGTCCAAGGCATTACAAGGCTCCATTACATTATAGCCCAACTTCTGCTTTTATTTTATATCCTTTACTGATATTAGATTCTTGAGTTCTTGTATTTCAGGCATTTTTGACAAATACCTGTGCCTTGTCTCAAGGAGAGAGCATTGCAACAACGTTATTGGTGTCACGATCTCAACATCAAACTGAAATTCAATCTGAAAAAGTGCAAGTCATAGCTCTCCAATTTCTGTGGGCAATTATCCCACATTTGGTTATCAAACTAGGAGTAATATTAACTGAAGAATACTAACTCGCCTGGGTTTTGTATTGAGGGAAGATGAACAGCTGCAAATCTTCTAACAACGTGTTTCATGGATGTGCCAAACCCAGAAGCTGTATTGCGGAATTATATTATGCAAAGCGATTTTGATATTAATGTTTCTAATTGCTACCTTTTCTGAGTACGTAATAGCTGTACGTCAATAAACAGTACAAAATTAACAGACAGTGGACTATTTCCTCTTTCAACACCACAAACACTGCTTTGATTTTGAAGGCATGTGTTACTTCAACATAACTGATGGTGCCTAGCTGACCAACTCGTTTAAGTGATAAATGGGACACCTCATACAAAGCATTATTATAGAGATGTGTTTATTCCTTTTTATATATGTTTATTGCATGGCTCTATAAATTATTGTGCACTACATCTCACAAGCCCAAATGCACACCTTCATTTTGTCCAGCCCCCAGTGAAAGTGGTTGCTTGAGTGAGGGAATGGAGTATGGGAATATAATGGAAGATTGGTGAGGAAGAATTGTATAATAAAACATGCTCAAGTGACTTTGCATTTCTGATGTAGAAAACCACATAAATTATGCTAATTATTCCTAGCATGACCCACATTTCACTCACATCAACAAGCTCAACCCACAGGGTGGAGACCCTCACTAATTTTTATTTATGCTAATAAATATGAGTTATGGGCTGTGACTTTAACTATTCAGCTCCTGTCACAGCCTACTAATTGCTACAATCAAACTATATATCATATCAAGAGTAAAACAAGCACCTATTGCAACATGATTACCTGACCTAATTGGTACATCACCAGGGATACTTTAATTGGATGATCACCAACAGCAACAGGAATTTTAAATACAATGTTTCATCTCATTGTGATTTTGTTACCTCTAACAATATTATTACTTTCAGTCATTTTTTTTTACTTATTACTTTCAATAATTTTGTGTGTTAAGGCTTGCTATATGACTGAATGAATATTCCCTGTTCTTCACAAGGAATCTCCCAGTAACACAATTAACAGGAATATTTTATACTACTAAAAACCATTTGCTTACCATGAATCTGCAAATGTCTCAACACAGCACATAAATAACATCAATATGACACATTTATCAAATAATTGGACTCATACCACTGATCTGCAATATGCCACATATTTATGACATAGAGGCAAGAGGTGAACGTACCATCACTCTCTATAAGTTCATAAAAAAGAGGATTAACCTCAACCACCCCTCCTTTAACCAAACCAGTAAAGGAGGAGGCAAAGGTCTGCCTGCAGCCAGGCCAAGAACTCCTACAGGAAACCCACAAGGAGCAAAGTGACACAGCGAACACTGATAAGCTGTGTATACAAGTAGCCTTGTGCATACCTGTATTATATCCAATTTGACTCTGAGTCAACCACTTTTATCCCATATATATGACAGCCTAAGTGAGCCTTCTCTGAGCCCTCCCTGCTAGGCAGTGTGGCTGCATGGCAACAATCTCCCCTTGTGCTGGGATGCCTCTCAAGCTGAGAGAAGCAGCAGAATGAAACTTTGAAATCTTAGCTAAGTGATACTAAGAATTGCATGTGGACATATAATCCTTTAGCTATAAGCACATAATAATCCTTACCCTCTGTATCCCTTAGTCATAAACTGCCAACCAAGTCTGCGACTAGGATGGGATCCAGTTGCATCTAGGCCCCTCTCAAAGAAGGAGTTCAGAAAGCAAGGGGGTCCATTCTGAACACCTCTGCCTTACCTTTCAGCATCCCCAGTCCCTGTGCAGAACACTTGACACAATTCTCCCTCCATGTATTTCCTCCATGCAGTAACAGTGACCTTACTGTCAAACTCGGTCAGTTGCACTTTTATTTAAATCTTAGTTTTATCTGAGTTTTATCAGAGAAAGCTATTGGTAATGCTATAAACACTAAATAAAAAGCAGATGTATATTTTCTATGCAAACAGGACAAAAGAGACAGGGTAATTTTTCTGTCCCCATGTTCCGTGAGTTAAAGGCTCTGACTATAGAAGGAATACTGAAAGGGAACATGTCAAAGATTCACTAGTCACTAACTCCAAACTCTTAGAATGGGAGCAAACAGTCCACTGTTCAGGTAGAAGGTTGTGACAACTAAAGCATATTCTACCCCACAAGATGGCAGGTCACCCACAGGCTTGGTTTCATCACAGCCACCAGGAAAGAGGCATTCAAATTTGATACAATTATGTCAAAAGTAGTCAAAGCTAATAAGCACTGTTTAAAGAAAAAAATACCTGTACTCCCATCAAATCCTCCCACAGCATAAAGAAGGCCATTTAATACAGCTGCTCCCAGTGTGCTTCTCCTGTCTTGCATGTTGGCAACACTGGTCCACTGGTCCTTCACCGGATCATAGGAATCTACTGTGCGCACTCTCAAAGAACCATTGAAACCACCAACAGCGTAAACCATGCCTCCCATGTACACCATTCCTAAAGCAGGGAAACAGGGAGGAAAGATGAGTGTTTTAGTCTCTTTGTCAATTTTATTCCATACTGCCCTAAGTATGCAGATACTTAACACAATTTACAGTACTCACTGCACTATCAAGCTTTTGACAGTGTCTTAGAGCCATGCTTTATTCATATTGACCACTAGAACTTTTTATACTTCTGCTGCTAATAGTTTGCACTTCTAAACAACATGCTTGCTGAATTTCATTTTGCTTGGATATCTCAGCTGATTTATGAACACTTTTTTAGTATCGGTTGGTCAATTCTTCACATTTTTCATCTCATTTAATATTAAATGAGACATTTTAATAGTAAAATTACTCATTATTATAATGCAGTAATATTTAAATTTGTTTATCCTCTGTATCTATGGGAGGTAATAAAGCAGTTTATTCTAGAGATTACAAATCAAGATCAAGTTATCAAATGTCTATTGTTCCAGATTAGCAAGTCATTTCTAATTTTAAGGATGATCACTGAAGTCAAGGCTTAGCCTTGCCTTACTTATTCTCAGATAAGTTATCTTATGTACTCTTCCAAAGAACACACAATACCTTAAACAGGCGCCTAAATTCTGAAGTATTACCAACCACAACAAAAAATTGTGCACCATTTACCTGCTCTGCATCTTCTGGAAGGCAATTCAGCCACCTGATGCCAGCGTTCTTCTTTAAAATCATAGCATTCAACACTGCGAATTGCCTTTGGTGCCTGTCCTCCCACTACCATCATCAACTAAAAGGGAGATAATAATACTTATTAATTATTTGCATATATGAGAGCACTTGAAAGGCCAAAAATGCATTAAATAACAAAACAAGCTTCTGTACAAGAAATAACTAATGGGACAATTATCCTAAGTAAGCAATTTGAGTCTTACAGACTAGGTAAAACTCTTTAAAAAAACCACATACAATTCGTAATTATGTCCAGAGGAAATAGGCGAGATAGAAAAGAAGAATGCAATTGAGTCTAGGTAGAGTGCCCATGAATGGGGTGGATTCTGCTATACCCTCACATCCTACTCTGACCTCAGACATAAGCATTCAGCATCTATGATACTTATTAGAACTGTGACCATCCATCACAAAACAGCTTTATCCAATTCCTCTGAGAGAAATGTGCTAAATCTGCTGAATGGAATCTCCTATTCCATTATTGTAGTTGCTGTAATAGTACTAAGAGAAAACTTCTTTACTTCATAGGAAGTAAGGTAATATCTGATATTGGTTCTATTTTCTTCTTCTAAACCAAACAAAAGACTACAGTTAGCTAAAACTTGAATAAATGTCCCAACTCAGAAGCAACAGTCATTATTAGGGTTTTTTTTGGCTGGGTTTTTTTTTTTATTTCTTTCTTCGTAAGAAACAGGCTTACTTCCTTTCTAATACCAGTCCTACAACTGTGTATTTCTCAAATGCTGAAGAACTTACTAAAAAAACCCCTCTTTTTGGGGTGAGGGAAAGGTGAGGCATGGGGGAAGTAGGTGGGATTCTAAAACATCTATATCACAAGTACTACTGAGTATACAGTTAATCTCTTGTTGTAATTTTGTGATAAATAATTCTGGAATTAAAATTTTTACTGGAATACCCCCAGGTGATGGTCATGTTCTCATGAAATCTGTTAAAGTGGAGTTTGAAGAAATAAATACGTTGGAAAAATAAAAGTCTTACTTTTGGAAGGCTAGCGGGTGTTCTCAATTTTGTTCGAGTGCTTTTCATCAACGCTCGTTGCTCAGTTGGTAGTAAGTGATACTTCATAGCTTCAATGAGGTAATCTTTACAAGCACTGCTGTTCTTCACCAATATTTCTTCTTCAACTCTCTGTTTATTAATAGAAGTTTAACAAGGTCTGAGCATGTTGAGGAAATAAAACACAAATAATCTGAAATATAATAAAGCCCATGCTATATGACACAAATGCAGATTACCCTGATTTTTTAGACTGTAGTTCAATCACAGTTAAGACACAGATTTATGTGATGGCAATTTGCAGTCAGTGGAAAAAGGTGTTGATTTTCTTAATTAGTAAGTAGGAGAAACAATGTTAAGCAAGTTAAATCACTTCCTCACAAAGCACATTTCTTGACCTTTCAGATACAGAGAATATGGAACACTAAGTGGGGGTGGGGACAAGAATTTAACAAACCAGTAAACCATCCCAGAACAGTAAGAAACTACAACAGCAAACCAAAGCATAAAACCCCGTAAAAGGAAAACAAAAAAAAAACAAAACAACCCACACAAAGTGGAGGAAATTCACACCACAAAACTAGAATTTCTACAGTAAACACCTACCAACCTGCTACTACACCTACTAACCAATGCTAATAAAAACCTGGCATTTTCAATCTTAAATATTTGACCTGACACCTAAATATTCAAAATGATCTTATAAAATTTGAAAAAAGTATTATATCTGAAACAAGTAAATAAATGTCTCCTTTATCAGCAACTCCTAACCAACTTAAACAACAGATTCAATATGAAATATAAAATTCACTTATTTCACACAACCCTTCTTTTCATATTAAAAATGAAAGCTAACCTGATCTCATTCAGATTACTAATGTAGCATAAGTAGTCAGTCAAACAGATAACTCACATAATATCCTTTATGCAGCAATCCCTCATTTGACTCTGTGTGTACATGTGCATATGTAATGGTGGCTGTTTATTTTTACTATCAGCAACACACTACATTACACTGTTTAAATTTAAAATTATCCATCTAGCATTAAAAAAAAAAACCTGAAATTTTCACATGCAGAAGAATTGGTATTCCTTTTTTTTTTTGCTTACCTGAACTAAATATTCGCGGGAAAGCAAAGGCAGCCGAACATGCTCCATCAGGCGTGCCATTAGCTCCTGTCTTACATCTTTGTCATGGTTTACCCACGCTATCACTGCTTCAAATACCTTCCAGGAAACAAACAAATGCAAGTCCCTTGACTTACAAATTCAGCAGTATGAAAACATCAGTGTGCCTCCAAAACCAGTTTTTGTTTATGCTAAAATTCCTAACATGAGAAAAGACAACAGCAGTTACAGCTCCCATCATTTCCATATTTACCCACTACAAAATAGTGAAGACGCAGCAGCCAAACTCTTTTTATATCAGTCCTTTACTGGTGTTTCAAGGGTAGCTGCACTACATTAACAAAATGCACACAACAATTTCATTGATACTGAAAATCTGATAAGGCAAGCAACATAACACCAGGGATACCACAATCCTCATACTTTTCTTCCCTCTTGGAAAGCTGACCTGCCACATCATCATTCAAATGACTTATGATCACTGAGTTTTACTAGGAGAAGCAATCCCAAGCCTAGTTTCTCCTCTGTTGCACAGCAGCTCATGATACACTAGAGCATTAAAACCTTAATTAAACTCCACAAAAGCAGCATCCCATGTATCAAAATCAAAGTGATAAAATCAGACCTTCAGGGTGTGGGAACAGCAATGTGACTTTGCTAGTTTCACTTTAAGCAGATGGTTCTTAAGATTCGAAGCTTCAAGAAGATTTTAACACGAAACACTACCTAGCTATAAGAATCAGTATTCAAACATGCTTTTGAATACAATTTAGCCTCATTTGAACAGAAGTGTTAGTAAAACTGTACATTCCTTGGAAAAAAGAAACCCAGCATATTTTACATTGATCACACTGGATTAAAAAATGCATACATCTACAACCCAAAAACCGTCAGAGGTTCAAAGAGATGCACTGGGCTCACTGAAGACCTCACAGTTTCAAAAACAGCTTTAAAAGAATGAGATATAGCTATGTATGTGACTCACAGCATGTGTTCGCTTTGTTCTGCTTTAAGATAAGAAGGAATTTCCATTTAATTATTTTTTTTTTTCAAATAACAAAGGGTCATACGATTCAATACAGTTTTAGGATTTTTAAGAGTTGAGATTAATTTTCCACATCAGACGACAATATTTTTGGGAAAAAATCCTTTAAATGTGAGCACAAAACATGCCTAATTTCACTGAGGAAACAAAGAATGTACCCAAACAAGTATACAACAGCAGCAAGAGAAAGCTCGCCCTCTCACCAGAAAGGATAAAGAGGACACTGGGATACAGATGGGTCTTACCTTCTCTTCTGAGGCGATGGTGAGTTTGTCACTGGATATAAGACTGCACACTTGCTCGACACCAAGATTGAGGTATTCTTCACTAAGTACGACATCAGAAAAGTGCTGTTCTGTTTGGAGAAAAAGCAGTACTCTAACATACAATGCTAAATACATCTCACAACAACAATTAAAGCACCAGAGGAAAAATAGAGGAAAAAAAATCAATATGCATGCTATTTTGCCATATATAGAAGCAACACCTTAACTTAAAACATTTTATATAGGTAAAAGTTTGGTCTCACAAGCAGCTTTTATGTTTCAAGATTCTTAAAACTAACTGAAATACTAGTAACACTCTAAGTAGCAATCACAGAAATCAGCTTTCCCAGCATCGCTTCATCTCAGTATTTGTCCTTGACAACTACTTAGATCTCATTTTGCTAACTTTGTTCACACAAATACAGCAAAAAAGAATCCAGAAAAAGAATGTGTTTTACGCTGTTGATAAACATGTTTTAAACCTGCAGTTCACCATGAACTGTGGCCTAATCATTAGCTCTAACCAGCAGTTTTGCAGTCTAAAATAGGTCAAATCAAATGACAAGTCTGGATCTTGTTGTATCTCAAGCACTTTTCCATGGTCATAAAAATATTACATTATCAGTCTCTACATTTTGTAGAACATGGGCAGTTTTTCCTCAGTTTTTTTTTT
Source organism: Tapera naevia (assembly GCA_033556795.1). Lineage (NCBI taxonomy): Eukaryota > Metazoa > Chordata > Aves > Cuculiformes > Neomorphidae > Tapera > Tapera naevia. The sequence continues at coordinate 3,932,566 of JAUMJJ010000172.1, read as the reverse complement.
TAATGCCTCAATTTAAAGTAAACAAAATAGACAAAATTCAATGTTTTAGTAGTAAAGTCAGATATTTAATTTTAACTTAGAGCATGTATCTTTATCAAGTTGTTGTTCAGTTATTCAGTTGTCCTCTTCCTTCCTTAAAATTGCTTTTTAAGCCATTCAGTTGCTCAAAAAGTAGCTCAATCCAGTTAACTGCTTTATTTTCCCGTCTTCACCTATTCTAAACAGTTAAGTTAGAAGGGACAATTGTTACCGTGAATTTAAGAATTCACTCACAACTGGAATAAGTAAAAAAACTAAAGAACTTTTTAAAGCCTTTTCCATCACTCCTCTAGTGTTGGTATAGTTAAGACTCCATGCTTGACCTATTGTCTTAAGCTGTTTAAAAAAGCTAAAGAATGTTGAATGTTTCCAGATCAAGAAGCCTACATTTTTCAGGTCAACTTTGGTGGGTACAACAGCTTTTTTTTTTTGCACTGTACTAGAGGTCACAGAGCATAAAAAGACAAATCAAACACAGTATAATTCTTGTCTTTATCTAGTTCAGCATCCCGTTCCTTGAAACAGGGAGCACAAATTCCTTCAGACAGAAGTCCAAGAATATATATGAGAAGTATGATGATAAAGCCTCCTCCCATGAAGGTCTCACTATAAGCACGAAAGATCAAAGATTAATAGCCAGAAGGATGATATTTTACCTTAACCACATTTTACTGCACAATGACTTTGGCGAGATACAGTCCAGTCCCGTTGAACCCTGTTAAAATTCTTGACTTTAATACTTTCCTATAGTTAAAATGCCACAGTCTCATTGAACAAAAAGACACACATCTAAATTTAACACCCAGTTTACCATTAATCAATTTTCAATTAATATCTGCATCCTGTCTACTCAGAATTATTTATTATTCTACGATCTTTGTCTCTATTTAAAGTAGACAGTCCTCGCCTTTTCAGTCCCTCATCCTACCAGCCTTTTCATTCATGCAATCATCGTCACTAAAGGTCGCTTCAATTTTGCAGCGTTATCCTACGACAGATGTTTACTGCCATACTTCACAAAATGGGAGAGAAAGGGTGAGGAGAAATACTACTTATTTTTATAACATAACCATTACTTTTCCGCTCCTTATAAATCTTTATGTCCATTTGTTTTTCGGACGACAAATGTGCAGTTTCTCTAGCTGAACTAGAATTTTCTGAGGTACACTTATTGAAATATATATCTGATGAATTTTACTATTAGCATTTTGCAAATAAAAATTGAGAATGATAATTTGCATAAAATAGTTTTATGATAAACTCTGAATTTCAAGTGACAATGCTACAGAACAGCATACCTGACTTCACTCAGAAGCGAGCTAAGAAGCAGCAAGGGGAAGCAACACCCATTAAAATCTCAAACAACTCTGAGGTTCAGAAGCTTTGTTCATCTTGCCTTGAAAAAGCTGATTCAACAGTGTAACACATCCAACAGGATACACTTTGTAAACAAGGAATATCTGGTTGACGTTACAAAAATCATATACAAAGGCCTTACTTTTTAAAAGTTGCTCTAGGTTTATGACATGCTCTAAACCAGAAATATAAAAACTGTGATTTTTCAAAGCAATACAATGAATGTGAAGCTGTCTACTGTTTTCATGCTAGGAAAAGAACTGTAGAAGAAAATCTGAAAAAAATAGACAGCACATGAACAAAAACTAAGACTATTTTACTGGATGTCTTTTTTACTTTAAGTCTCTGTGCTTAAAGTATAAAGCAAGGCACATGGCCAAGAGTGGAAAAAAAGGAGAAATTAAACTACTCAGTCAATATTTACAGGCTTAGGTTTTCAAGCAACACCTGGAAATGAATCCTCAGCTGAACGCATTACAGAAAAAAGAGAAATAGAAGAACAGATTGCTATATAAATTTTAGTTGTAAAAAAAGAGGTAAGGTGAAATCACTTGTCTCTTAAGAACCAGATCTCGTTGTCAAGGAGACCATCTTAACTGATTGATAGATGATAACCTTTTGGTACAAGCCAACTGAAATTACAGTTACATGAATTACTCAAAATAATTAGAAACTGAAACAGGGAAATGCAAAAAATCCATTAAATCTACCAATGACAACTTAACTAAACCTGTTCAAGTGTTGAAGACTGAAGGCATTATTTTATTAGCTATAAAAATATTGCTTATGAAATTCATTTTTTTTGGTTCCTTTTCACAAGAAGGATAATCAGTATCTTTGAAATAATATCATTCAGTACTATGAGTTCCAAAAATCCCACTTAGAGCCTCTTTTTCCAATAATTGAGAGAAAAGTAGTATTGGAGAGCACGTATTTTTTTTGCCGTCTGGGTTAGGATTTTTATTATCCCATATTATTGCTTAAATTCTGAAAGCTTTGTTAATCTCCAGATATTATTATCAAATGTCATGAAACTTACAACATGATTAAATGTTTCATGCATCTGTTTCATTGTTTTTTATTTGTTGCATTAAGTAACATCCTACTTTCTTCATGAACATCTCCTCCATAAGCAAACAGATAGAACTGTCTGGCTTGAATTTTTCACAAGAGAACGAACTACCTTTTTTTTTTTTTCTAAATCAGAATTTTCCACACAGGGTGTGACACTGACAAATTTGTATTAGAGTCTTGCCACTTCACTCAGACATTGAAGCCAGCTGGCTCAGGAGTTAGGCAGACTGGGAACAAGCTGGCTTAGGATCTACAGAGACTTGGCTCCCAAATTCCTACTTCCTAAGCAAGCAGAATCCTACTTCTTTATTATCAAAACTAAAATCTGCCATTTAAAAAAGCATCTCTTCCATTTTAGGACATTTCTAAAGTATCTGTTCCAATTGCATATGAAAACCAGATTTTCACGTTTTTGCAACCGATAGAGACAGTTTCTATCTGAGTAGCTAAAGATCTGTCCTTGCCTGCCCTGTACCAGCAGGATGGGACTTCAGTTTCAGTGACAAATTAAAAGGACCAAAAACAAATTAGTTCTTAGCAACTTGAAAGTATCTAGTATGAAAATGTTTGGAAGCACAATAAATGATGCCAGCATGGAGAGAACAAGAAGATAACAGGAGCTGTAAATGTACCACTTTTTGGAATTTTTCATTATGAGTCTGGAGATGTGTATTATAGATACAGATAGCAGCAGTAAGCACTTAATCTGCCCTTCTATCCAAAAGGCACAGTCTTGCTGGCCATAAAGATATTCACATTAACTTTACATTTTTCAGTTACATAGGAAGGAAAGTTATATATGAAATCTAAACAGGGCATTTTATGCTATAAGGAGTTGTGTATTAATTCACAAACACTATTTTACTCATTTAAATACCTATAGTCAGACCTTCTCTGGCTTAATTGCCTTTACTAAATAAAAGAAACAAACACAGAAGTAAAGTTTTGCTGAAATTTTCTCAGATTAAAAATCTTTCAGAGAATCATAGTGGCCAAAAATAAAAGCCTGTAACCCATCTTCTCCTTTACGCTTTATGACAGTGGCTGTTGTCAGTGTTTGTCTCCGTGCATGATATTGGTGAGGACTGCCTAAATTTCTGTTCCATCATTAATAGGCTTTGGTTATTTTCTAGTGCACCAACAGCTGATGACACTTAATATCGATTTCCAGAAATCTTTTTAACATTTTGTACGCTTTAGGAAAACTTCAAAGATATTCCCACAGCTGCATTAACAGGTCTGAAAAAGATGACCAGAGTTTATCAGTAACAGAGGCTGTAGCCGGAAAATATAAAAAACTCCTCATACTCCCTAGATCTTTTCAGGTCAGTAATCCAATGTGTATTATGTGTGAAACAAATTATCACAATCAAATATATCAAGTTTCATAAATGTCTTTGGTTTGGCTTAGGCCAACTACTTCTACTCCACAAAACAAATGATATTTTTTATAAACTAAATCGAGTACCTGCATCTTTCTGATGTGATAATGCTAAAAAACAGGTGGAACCCTCCAGAAATGTAGATTCTTTCTGAATAGGTAACCTCTTGTTCTAGAGCATGAAGAGCATGATAGCTAGGAAACATCCAAGCATTGCGTTGACTTAAAAACAATAACAATTCCTCCAGTAGATGAAACAAAAATATTTAGCAAGAATTAGATTTTAAAATTTTTGCTTCAATTCACAATGTCATATTGTGAGACAAAACATCTTGGCTGATAGTCTAACATAAGGCACTGTTCAAGCAGGAACCCCAGCCTTATTACAGAGGGATTAGACACAAGCTCTGCACAACTTGGAAAACCAGCAAAAGCTAAACATTGCAGAATCTTTTTTTTTTTTTTTTTAAATCTGATTTACTTGTCAATTTTATGCTTAAATAACTGCTTTTGAGAACACCATGAAATTCACAGCAGCCAAGATAACAGAAGCGTAGCAACAGACGTTGCTACTCAGAATAGAATTGTAAGAACGATTCTGCTAACTACATGCTTTCAATCTCATACATAAGAATGTACACAAGAATAGTCTACAGAAGATATGCATGCTTCCAAGTCTAGTCGGGGCTCAAGGTTTTAGACCTAAAGCACTAGAATCAAGAATGCTGTATCCCAGAGTTAAGTACAAAACAGCAATCCCTGCTAAGATTCCCTAACAAAAGTTTCTTCAGCATCTCCTCAGCACAATGCTAAAAGCCAAGAAGGTTTGCTGTGTAAAGTTCATCTTCAAAAGACATCTTCCACAAGTAATCCAATCATTCCAAATCCTCTACCGGCCTATGCAGTGAGTGGAAGGACATTTTCTTTGGTTATAACTAAGAAATACGTCAAGGCCTAAGCACTAAATATATGTCTCCCTAGTCCAAGATGGTGTACCCCTCTTTATCAAAAGGCTTTACCAATCTATCTTCAGATTGTACATAACATTAAATTAACTATAAAATGCACCATATTCTCAGGAAAAATCATTGGTTTTCGAACATCCTCTAAGACTACGTAAGACTTATTCCAGACTAAAACTGAGGATGGATTAGCAGCACTCATGCCACACACTATTCGTAGGAATCATCACTCAGGAAAGATAAGAGGCCTCAGCTCTGTGTAGTTCCTGTGCAAGTGTGAGAACATCCAGAGTAAAACTGCTTTCTGGAACATCACTAGAACAGCATCTCAAAAAGATTAATTGCAACAGAAGTTTAGTCCACGTAACCTGTATCAACTGTTCACTATTTTCAGATCTCTCCATAGGCATCATAGATGCATATAAATGACTCTCCCAAATTACAGAAATCTCACATTCTGCTACAGGAGGACCAACCCCAGCACAGGATTATGAAGCTCTAATTTTAAAGAAAGTTGGGGGTTTACCCCCACTAGAAGAAATTGCAAAGTTACACTTTTCTGATCTACATCACCATCTATTTGGTTTTATCCTATCACTGTCTATTAGCAAAAGTACCACCCTGCCTCCTCTTCCTAAATATAAAAAAGCAAGTGTAACAAAATAAAGACAGAGGAGTTAAACATCCAAATGTTTTTCCTTTTCTCCAGGGAAATATTTTCACTGCTTTTTCAATCCAATAATCCTCTTCTGTACTCATTCTAGTTTCTGGAGCCTTAATCCCAAAATGTCTGCTCCTGGGAATTCAGCTGTCTGTGATACAAGGCTTAATTCTGAAATGGCACAGCTATGCATCTTTGGCTCAGACTTTTGATAAGATTTTTTCAGTTGTATGGAAGAGCCTTTACAAAGCACAGAGTCATTTGAGATAAGAACAGGGGGAAAAAAAGCTATGATAGCCAAGATACAGGCAGTAAGAATCTTGAAAATTCAAGGGGAAAAACACTGACTTGAAAAGGTTTAAAACTGTACAGAAACAAAACAGGGAGCCAGCAGACAGAAATCCAGCAACACTGATGATCAGCCTATTCCAAAGAGAAACGAAGACCAATCTTTCCTCCCTGGGTGCTTCTACCAGGAGTACTGAGTATGCCAATGCTCAGACTAATAGCTTGCAAGTCCCAGCTCAAGCCAACAAATACCTTTCTCATCCTTTTCACTTGTCTACATCCTGCTTGCAAAGCCTCTCTGACCACAGCAAAGGATGCCTTAACAAAATTACCCGGAAAGGAAGGGCTACAAGTTGGACAAACACATTTAACAAATGTGTTAAAAAATACGGCAAGGTCTTAGATTTTTTATTTCTAGAAAGTAAACTATATAAATATTACCTTCAACTACTAAATTGAACAAAGATTGTTTAGGAGAAACTGAAGTACTTTTGAAGTTACTAAGGCACACTGAGACACTGTAAATAATTTAAAATTCTAACTTAAGCAACTGCTACATCAAAATGTGTTCCCTAAAACATTTAGTATCTGAACTTTAGTTAATAAATGTATGCCTTGCTTCCTATTGCAAAAAAAAGTCAAAAATAAAGACAGCTTTTTGGATTTGATATTATATTACTCAAAACCTAAAATACTTGGTTAAAACTTTTTGCATAATAGTCTAAATAAAGTTATCAAAGTCATTCAGTCACATACACTAGAACTTTGAGTAAGGTATGCATTACAAAAGCTAGTACTTTAAAAAACAACCTGAATAGCTTCTGAGGTTTTATAATTTTATACATAAATAATTTAAATACAGTATCACTAGATTAAAAACTTCTGAGTATGGCTGATTTGTATACCTCAGTTTCACACTTAAGACACCAACCAAGGGTCCTGTTGAAAAACACCTAATCATACGAGTTTGCTGCAATTCTGTTTTTTGTTCTGAAACATCCATTCGTGATAGACACTAATCTCCTGGAAGTGGGGGAAAGAAAAAAAAAAGAAAAATCTATACTGGAACACAGATTTTCTAGGAATTAAGGCAACTGAAAGCATTCATCAAAATCCTTCTTTTTATGAGATCTAAAATTACTCCTGGCAATAAAAAAACTATTACTTGGACCTAGATATATGAACTGAAGCACTTAGTGCTCTATTTCTGGAAAATCTTCAGTTTTAACTCTATACTAATTGTTAATGATACTAATTCATCACTGCACATTTTAGAAAAGTTATGAAAAGGAATACAATCACATGAATCTTTCTGTAGCCTTATCAGGGTAGTTTGGTTTTAATTCTCTTCTCTATATTGCTCTCATACTAAGCCTGACATAGTGCTAAGGATTAAGGAAGGCAGCACCGAGACTGCAATGCAATGAAGTAGCTCACACAGCATATTTATTTCAAGATTAAGAACAGAGTGTGCATTTCTTTAAAATTCACCACACAGATACAGAAAAAACACAGTAGGAGTTGAGTTGGCAGCTCATGGTATGGGCCAGCAGGACTCCAAGAATACATTGACAAAAAGGGAAGCATAGACGAGGAAAGTGCTTCCTGTAGGAATCTGTTGGAAATGGAAGGAAATTTGATTACAGAGGAAAGAAAAGGTTAGTTCCAAGCACAGAAGTAGTAGAGAGAGATATGAAATAAAAGACTCAAGTGAGGGTAATTCTGCTAAGTGGAAAAGCCAAGGATGAGAAGTTGGAATTTGATCCATGGGGAAAAGGAATATTGCAAAAGTAGTAAAACGACATTAGCAGACAGAGGAATTTGCGGCAGAGCTAGATTTACATTGCAGCAAAAGAAATATGATGTAACATAGATTTGGTAGGGAGGGAAAAAAAAATATAAGAACATTCAACTGAGTAGTTGAGACACAAGTGTGGAGAATTAAAGTCATCAAATTTATGAACCTGAATAACAGGGAGAACACTGACATCACCAGTGACACAGGAAGACAGGGAGAAGGGAAAGATGTTTAAACAGAAAGCAATTTGGTTTTGCTTAACCTGAAGTAGAAATGAAACATCCAGAAGACACTGAAAATACAGAAAAAAAAAATCTGTGATTGGGCAGATAGCACAAACTGCACAACGAAAGGCATACCTGTCACTCTCAACCTCTGACAACCTATGACCCCCGAATTTCCATACAAGTTTGTCCTGCTCTCTGAATATTCACTGCCAAATATATAATCAAAATATACTATTTTGCTATGTAGTAAGTTAAAGTCTATAAAAGAGTGGGGGATTTGATCATTACAAAAAGTAATTCCTCGGTATAACATCTTCAGTATCAAGCCAAACATCAAGGCCCCAAGGAACTCTACACACAAAAGAACAGCAAGATCAGTGCTACTTAACAAATTAAAAACCTTAGTTTTGGTTATGCTGTTATGCTAAAAACTTACAAGCTTAGACAATGTTTTGCTTACTTTTTAGTAATCTATATTACACAACCTTTCTTGGCATAAAGAGCAGTCAAACAAGGCTCTAATCCATTTTAAGTGTTAACAATTCGGTAACACTTTCACTGAAACTACATAGACATCAATCTCCAACAGCACAAAACGTATTTGGAATATAAATTCTTTCTAAAAAAATATGGTAGCCTTTACAGAATCATAGAAATGTAAACTAGAAAGAACTCCAGCACCTCAATGTCCTTCTTGTACTGAGGGTCCAAAAACTGAACACAGCTTTCGAGGTGTGGCCTCACCAGTGCCAAGTACAGGGGCACAATCACTTCCCTTGACCTGCTGGCCACACTATTTCTGATACAGGCCAAGATGTCACTGGCTTTCTTAGCCACCTGGGCACACTGGTGGCTCATATTCAGCCGCTGTCAAGGTCCTTCTCTGCCAGGCAGCTCTCCAGTCAGTCTTCCCCAAGTCTGTAACACTGCTTGGGGTTGTTGCGTCCCAGGGGCAGGACACGGCACTTGGCCTGGTTGAACTTCATCCTATTGGCCTCAGCCCCACGATCCAGCCTGTCCAGGTCTCCCTTCCTTCAAGCAGACCAACACTTCCATCCATCTTAGTGTCATCTGCAAACTTGCTAAGGGTGTACTCGATCCCTTCGTTCAGATCACTGATAAAGATATTCAACAGAACTGGACCCACCACTGAACCCTGGGGAACACCACTCATAACTGGTTTCCAACTGGATTCAATTCCATTTACCACCACTCTTTGGGCCCGGCCATCCAGCCAGTATTTTACCCAGCAGAAGCTGTGCCTGTCCAGGCCAATGGCAGCCAGCTTCTCAAGCAGAATACTGTGAGAAACGGTGTCAAAGGCTTTACAAAAGTCCAGGTACACCACATCCACAGCCTTTCCCTTGTCCACTAAACAGGTAACCTTGACATAAAAGGATATCAGATTGGACTAGCAGGACCTACCTTTCATAAACCCACGCTGACTGGGTCCAATCACCCAATAGTCCTGCACGCATTGCGTGACAGAACTCAACATGAACTGTTCCATGACCTTCCCCGGTACCGAGGTCAGACTGGCAGGCCTGTAGCTCCCTGAATCCTCCCTCTGACCCTTCTTGTAAATGGGCATTACATTTGCCAGTCTCCAGTCAAGTGGCACTTCCCTAGTCAGCCAGGACTGCCAGCAGATGATGGCAAGGGGTTTGCAGAGGATCTCTGCCAGCTCCCTTAATACCCTTGGGTGGATCCCATCTGGCCCCATAGACCTGTGTATGTCTAACTGGCCCAGCAAGTCTCTAACCAATTCTTCTTGGATAACTGGAGCTTTGTTCTGCTCTCCCTGTCTGTCTTGGCTCAGGAAGCTGAGTACCCAGAGAACATCTCACCTTACCATTAAAGACTGAGGCAAAGAAGGCATTAAGTACCTCAGCCTTATCCTCATACTCCGTCACTACTGTTTCCCCTGCATCCAATAAAGGATTCATATCAAATAGACTCTTTGTAACAAGATACATCTGCAATATCCTTGATAAAATCTGGTTTCCTTTGGGTGGGGACTGGATGGACATGGAACCCATGTGTGTGTACTCACACACACATATCAACCTACATGCTATACTAATGATGACTTGCCTGCATATGTGTTTGCCTTGTTCAGGAGATCTGTGCATGCATGCATGTCAGCAAATGCACGAATTCCCAGGCAGTTGATAGGATGAAGCTGGGATTCCAAAAATTCACAGCAAGTCCTTTTCACATCCTGCAGTTGCAACAAACCAGCTGCTGGAAGCAGTACCTGTAAGAAGCAACAGGTGGTTAATATCCCAATTAAATTCTGAGCTTATACAAGAATATTTTCTATATTAATAAAGAAAACAAAATCATCCATTAACAAAATATACTAAAACAGATAGAAAAATATCAGCATTACACACCTGAAGAACTTAAAACCCAACATTAACATCATTTACCTCCCTGCAAATACTATTTAAGATTCAAAATAACAAGCAACATCTCTACCACTGTGTTCAGTGGGAACTCATTCCATAGACTGTAATTCTCACACTTCATATAAGTTTTTTCCCCCCGATATTCATTCACAAGTTCCATTCTTAGTGTTCCCAACACTCCCTAATTACATCACAATTTCAAAACTTCAGCATTTGCTTAAATCTAAGTTTTATAAACCATGATACAATATGTAAATCTTGTTTGCATGCAAGCACTGGATATTGTACCTTTTTTTAACATCAATTCAGATTCCAAAGATGTCTGTGACATTCTTGGAAGAATAACAATTCATGCATTTAAAAGCCTTAACATATAAAATATATGGAAATCAGCGATTAGTGGCATTCCTCAGGTATCCATATTTTGACAGTGTTGTTTAACATCTTTGTCTGAGACCTAGACAGCAGGATTGAGTGCACCCCGAGCAAGTTTGCAAACAACAACAAGCCATGGGGCATTGTTGACACGTTGGAGGGAAGGGATGCCATCCAGAGGGACCCGGGCAGGCTTGTGAGAGATGGGCCTGTGCAAACCTCATGAGGTTCAACAAGACCAAGTCCAAGGTCCTGCACCTGGGCTGATGCAATCCCAAGCACAGATACAGGCTAGGGGATGAATGGGTTGAGAGCAGCCCTGAAGAGAAGGACTTAGGGGTGTTGGTTGATGAGAAGCTCAACATGAGCCGACAATGTGCACTCATAGCCCAGAAGGCCCACTCTGTCCTGGGCTGCAATCACAAAAAGTGTGAGCAGCAGGTCAAGGGAGGTGATTCACCCCCTGTACTCACCTCTCGTGAGCCCCCACCTGGAGCTGCATTCAGCTCTAGGATGTGGAACTGTTGGAACAGGTCCAGAGGAGGGCCACAAAGATGATCAAAGGGCTGGAGCACCTCTGCTATGAAGGCAAGCTGAGAGAGTTGGGCTTGCTAAGCCCAGAGAAGAGAAGGCTCCAGGGAGCCTTCATAGCAGCCTTGCAGTACCTGAAGGGGCTACAGGAAAGCTGGGGAGGGACACTTTACAAGGACAAGTAGTGATAGGACGAGAGGAAATGGCTTTAAATTGGAAGTGGGAAGATTCAGATCAGACATTAGGTAGAAATTCTTCACACTGAGGGTGGTGAGACACTGGCACAGGTTGCCTAGGAAAGCTGTGGATACCCCCTCCCTGGAAATGTTCAAAGCCAGGCTGGATGGGGCCTTGAGCAGCCTGGTCTGGTGGGAGGTGTCCTGACCGTGGCAGGGCGGCTAGAACTGGAGGATCTCTGATGTCCCTTCCAATCCATTCTATGACTCTACGAATGATCTGTAACCCATTTAAAAATCCATATCAGTAAGAAATAAGCGTAAATGACATATTTGTCCTTCAACTTTGAAAAAGCACACAAAAACTAAAGAAGAATTTTAAAAAGTGTATAACATACGTTTTATTTGCCCAGTATAACTTAAACAGGAAGTTTCTGTGCATTATAATTGTGCCTTTGAGTAAAATTCCATACTGCTGTCTACAATTTCTTCTTCACAATATTTTCATTTTCTATGCTTTTGACAGTTATTTTAATGAGACTTCTAGTTTGGAATATTCACGTGTGAAATTAATATTATCTTGCATCTTCAGTGGATGACAACATGCAAGATTTTAACATGGACAACTTGCAAATGTTCACTTACATATAGAGAAAAATATATCCTATAAGGCTGCATCAATAATATGTAAGCAAATAATACACCAAAGACAATGGCTGCACTACTCTTGTTAATGTTTTTCATTTAAACAATTACTTGTGTAAAATTAAAGAGAGTCAAACAAGAAGAAAACCAGAATAATAAAAAAGAGCTAGAAAAACAAAGAATCAAACAATTTAGAAACCTGTGTAACATTTACTACACAAAAGCCACAGAATATACTTCTATATAATTTCTCTTTGGAAGCAGTTGTAATGTTTGCAATTGTCTGTAGAATCAAGTATTTGCCATCATCTCTGTAAGCATCAATCTGCTTGGGTTCTAAAGAGCTACTGTTATTGATTGAATATTTTTCTTGAAGTAAAACTAACAATTATGACTCATATTAAAAAAAAGGATTCAGGTGATACAGCCTTGAAAAGCTGATGTCTGCTTGGAACATCCATTTTTTGGTCCCGATGTATGGCTGTTATATACTTTATATATATAACAAGACTGTGCTTTGAATATCAACTGTTAATGGAAGAGAAATTAAGGAAAAACACAAATACAACTGTACTGAGATGCACCCATTGCTGCTAAACAAAATAACTAAAAACTATTGTAAATCTTAGATAATGCTTGAAAATATCAAATAAGTCTAACAAAATAAATTAATAAGATCTGTATGTAATAGGCACAAGTGTTAGATGAAGTTACACAATTCAAAACAAATTTAGGAAGCTTAAACGTTATATTAGACAAGGTTAACACAGTACAGTGAACTAATTTTACTTTAGCATATTTTTTTGAACACATGAAGACTAGTAATACAATTTCTATTACTAGAACTACAGTATGATTAGTTATAACAAGTGGATAATTGATTTGGGAGTGAAATCTAGGATAAGAGATGAAGTTATATACTGAAAATCAGTTCTAGAAATCTAATACATGTGTTTATTTACATAACTTGTCTCACTGAAGCAAACATTGCACACCTGCTCACAATTTCAGTAACAACTCAAACATAGTCCTACATAATTTATCAGCGTAGTTGAGCAAATAACTCTGAGAGTGGTCCTTGCTTTGAGAACAATCCTTAAATGCTTAAAATGGATTCAGTAGAAAAATATGTAAAATCATTATCAAATCAGTAAACAAAATGGAAATGCAGAAAATAATTTAAGATTTGTATGCACAATCACACTGGAGATGCTTGCTCACTCATACAAAGAGCAAAGTAATGTTACAAGAAGTAGATCACTTCATTACAGGAAATTTACGTCAGTGCTTAAACCATTGTCATTTAGTTAGTAAAGCTACAGTCTTCAACACATTTTAGTTATCAGACAAAAAGACCTTTAAAACTAAAGATATTTACATGCATTCTGTTACTAAAAAGGAAAAGGGAGGCAATGTTCATCAAATTTATGCCATTGAAATTATACATTGGGCTTTGGTTACCAGGCAACAGGAGCTGGTATAACATCTAGCTATTCCCTTTTGTACCTATGGAACTGTTTGCCTGGAAGCCGTAACAACCTGTGTTTAAAAATACAATTTCATCATAGGCAGATTCACTCTGCTGAAGCTGGACGGGGAGAGGGACCAGACACAACTCCAAAACCCAAATTCCTCTCAAACCCATACAAAAAAAACCTGTATTAAAATTGCAGTACAGATTAACTTCAACTGCTGCTGACTCCAAACTGGTAGCCTACAGCTCAGATTTACTTCCAAAACCAGCCAGCAGAGGGTACTGCAACTTTCCTTGAAAGATGAAAAATACTTCAATATGCAAACTGCTTTGTAATGCAAGAAATGGGGGGGCCGGGGGATCTCCAATTGCTTATTCTATGAAAACGTATGCCCATCTCAGAAACTGCTGTTTTTAAAATCAAAGAAACTGAATATATTACTATTACAGATGGCAAGGGAAAAATTACGTATTCTCTTTTTTTGGGTCAAAGTCCCGCTGACAAATCTGCCACACAGTGCAGATCATTTAACCCTTACAAGTCTTTCAACCTGGTTACGTCCTCCTGGTTCTCCCTCCTGAAGTGACAGTCCTATTCCCAAAGATGTGTGCATCCACCATGCCAAACACAATTTTCCAACTCCACTGAGACAAAAAGGATCATGATCAGGTACAAGTATTTGGTTTAAAATCCACCTGCAGGGTTAGTTGTGCCATCAGGAGGGATCCATTTAAGCTCCTAAACTTGTGCGCTCTTTGATAGGAGCAGATTCAAGACCTTCAAAATAACTCAGCTAGGTCATCATATTTAAAGCTGCTGCCCTGTCTTGTGGTTCAGAGACTCACCAGCAGTATTTTGAGTGTTAAGGGTACTGATGTTGTCTGTACCTTTTCTCCCTCTTCTGTGCAGACAGCATCATGACTCTGCTCACTTTTGTGCAGCTGGACACATTTATCTCATGTGACCAACACATATGCACGTTGAGCTCTGAGGCGAGGAGTAGCTAATACAGTCACACACATCTCCAGTTACGTGTGATCCATCAGTACACAAGGAAGAGGATTTCAACAGCCTCAGGCTGATACAGCCTGTATGACTGACCAACAAGCTCCTACAATGGAAGAAGGCTCCGAGAATATGAACTCAGGGAAGAAATTTAAGGAATGAGCACCAACTAGAACAAAGAAAACTGAACTTAACACAAGTGAGACTGAAGGATAATCTTTGTTTTTGATCCACAGCTGTACCAGTGAGTCACCAGGTTGTACGCGCAGCCTTCTCTGACATAATCACTTGACTGTAACATCTTCCCAAAGTGGCCAGACCAGCACAGAGAGAGGTGTATAAGTGGCTCAGCCCAACACAAAGTATAAAAACTGAACAACTAGCAGAAGTAACTGTACAGAGTTCAGGGCTTGAGCTGGCTTTATCCCACATATCCCTTCGTAATGAACTGGGGATGCCCAACATCCTGACAGTACCCACACAGAAACTGGTAATGAGAATCACTTTTGCATGGTGATCCAAATGTACATAGCAATTCCTACATTTTGCTTGTGTTGTGATTTCAGTATATTGCTGTATCTCTCTGCTAAATCAAAACATAGCATACTAAGTATCTTCAAATGAGTAAATTTTATATCAAACATTAAACCCTGCTCGTGGACTATCTAGAAGCAGCTGGTCAGAGAAGCTGCCCTGAAGTGCCTCCACACCAGACAAGTGAGTTCATCCTATTCAAAAGCTGCTAGATGACTTAACAGGCATCTTTTCAAACAAGTTTGACTAAGTTCAATGCTACACGCCCCTTCACACAGCCCCTTGCTCCCACTTTATGCAATGCATAAGCTTTTAGTTAGTTGAGAATGGAGGAATACGTCCAGTGGAACGGGTCACCAAGATGATCAGAGGGTTGCAATATGTGCTATTGCAACAAAAGGATAGGAAAACCGAATTTGTTCAGCCGTAAAAGAGATGACAAAGGGGAGATGTCACTACTGTCTACAGCTATCCAATGGGAAGATGGAGAAGACTGAGCCAGACTCTTCTTGAAGATGTGTAGCAGTGGGACAAGGGGTAAGTGGGAACAGAGAAAAATATGATTGGAAAAAAAATCAGGTTGTTTTGTGTTACTTTGTGTAGAGTTTTATATTTTTTTAAACCATGAGAGTGGCTAAGCCCTGGAATTGGTTGCCCCAAGAAGCCGTGGAATGTCCACACTTGGATATATTCAAAATTCACTGGACAGACCCTTCAACCTCCTTTGACTGGACATGCTATTAAAAATTTCAATTTAAAGCAAAACTTAAATTGATTTCAGCTTTCTGCCTTCTGATTTAAATCAAATCCATTTGGTAATTTTGTATCAATCTATGCTATCATCTTTGCACTCTTCTTTGTACTGATAAATTCTCCTAGCCACAGTATATTGTGCTACATGCAGTATGAAGATATTTAAGGGAATATTTTCATGTCCACTGTTTTTAAAATTCCCTGAATTTCTTTAAGATTTCTGTTAAGAATTCTTACCCAAATTCAAATTGATGCCCAACAACAATGCAGTAATATCAGTATAATGCCCATATGAAAATAACAGAACCACCTATTGCAGGTTTGGGAACAAGATCCCACAGCATAAACAAAACCAAAATTTCTCAGAACATTAAACTATTTTGCAAGCAAATAAGCCAATAAAAAAAACAAAGCAGTGTATGCCAAGAGAATTTAACAATCTGCAATCTAAAATAATAATTAAAAAAAAATCAGTCTATCACATGGAGGAGAAAGGAAACAAATCATTAACATTAGGAAAGAGACCAACCTAGGAAAGCAGGTGTGTGAGAATCCAAACACAGTAAAATTCAACATAGAAGCACACAGGAGAACAAGTTACATCTTTGCTAATTTCAGACATTCCATATTTTCAGTTATGATCTTAAAATGAAATCAATTTCAGAGAGCAGCAGCTATGTTAATGCCTGTCATAAAACAAATCTCAAGAAAATACAGTAAAGTTTATCTCTGTATTTAAGGTTTAAATAACTGAGCAAAATAAACTCCTTCACTTGCTGTTTACACTGTCATGGCATAAGAAAGAAATTAAAATAATGGTCAAAAATTATCCAAATTATTTTTTTTTATTCTCATCTACAAGCTTCCGTGCTGTAATTAGAACCGTGGTTTGTAACTGAAGTGTAGTCTGGGTTCTAGTGAAATCATTCAGTGCTGCACTGAGATTATACTATTTAGGAGCATGCATCTAAAAAGACTAATGCAGACCCAAATATATTAACTCTTGCATCTGTGGAATAAAATGTAGAAGTGCCCTGCTAGTATTTCTATATGAACATGTGCAAGTTTAGTACACTGTTCCAGTGTTAAAATACACACTGGATTTAAAGTGCACATAAACTGCAAGTTTAGAACATGATACTACGTATCTTACAAAATACACCTTTTGGGTATCTTAACATCCTTGACTTTAGGTGTTATGTGAAGACTTGGATATATAAATTAATCCTTTAGCTTAATGAAACCATCTAATTAAAAATTAGGTGTGGGTGGCAGCTTATGGTATTAGAGGAAGGAGCACGACTGCTTATCAAGTTAAAGCCCTATTTCCTTCACATTCCTTTAGAATTAAACACAAATTGGTTAAGCACTGTTTCCGTTGAAAATAAGCAAACAATCATGACAAAGTAATATTTTGAATAACTGACATGGTCTACAAAATACTAAGCAGCTCCCAACTTGAAAAGTAGCGTGAAAGATTAAAATGGAGTGTAAGGAATAAGTAACTGTTTTACCTATCTGCTCTTCAGCCAGCATAATAATATGTACTTAAGCATCCACTTCACCTACAGTGAGATGTAATTTATAGGAAGCAACCGATTTATTAAAAAATGGCTTTAGAAGATTAATCTGAATGAACTACTTATTAATTAAAACATTTGGGATGGAGGTGATGGTTCTGTTGCTTTCTTGGTTTTTTTGGAAGGGAGTGAGTGTAGGAGTTTTGAAATGGATATGGGATGCAGTTCAGAGTTGCTGAAGTGCAGAAACAAGAGTCACAAAGCAAGTGAAGTAACAGAAGTATCACTTTAATCAAGTAACACACTATAATTAATCACATCTATCTGATGTAAAAGGGAGAACCATGCTATTTTATTTCACTTGAGTGTTCTCCTACATCTTCTCTACCAGAAGAGTGCCCTAAACACCATGCAACAGCGCATTTGGGCTTAAGCCTCCATACAAGAGAGATTGATTTTTTCTATCATGATGGTTATTTTTGTTTACAGTCATGAGCTTAGCCTTTTATATCCTCTTCTTCTCTAAAGATACTGGAAATAGAACTGAAGCATTGTCTCACTTGGAGTGAAACATTTTTGAACCCAAAATAATTTCAGTTAGAATTTTAGATTTTTCTTTCAGTGAAAAAAAATCATAGACATTTTGATTTGATAGAAACAGAGGTTTTGATTTGAAATTTGGTCACTGAATTTAAGTATATGTATAGTAAGTTAACTAAAACAAAAGCTCAGAATCCCTCATCATAGTGTAAATCAGTACTTATAAGATTATATAGTTGCATAAAAAATACCTTCATATTTTCTTAGGGACAGGATAAATTAAACAAGACTAACTAGAGTCTGAACAAAGTCAGATACTGCTGCTGATACTTAGTCATGCAGAAACTGGACAATGAATTCTCTAACTACGGGAGTCTGAAGTGCTAGCAAGTCAAAGAATATATACAAAGCTCCCCTGCAAGAGGACTAAAAGAAGCTGAAAAAATTAATTAGGCAGGATAATGTAACTCACACTGTGGTCTTCAATCTTTCTTTAAAGGCTGACCAACATAAAGAACCATATCAGTTGATGCTTTTAGCTAAGTGTACTTCAGCTCTAGGATTTACCTATAACATCTCACACCTTCAGCATCAGACCACCCTCAAACTCAGACCTCACTAACAGATCCACTGAATTTGCTTATACCAAAGATTACTGTGATAGAAATATTATTAAAATATCCCCTAAACACATAAAATTCTAACAAAAGAATCTACAAGTTCACTTAAGAGTAACAGATGACTTCAGGGGGACTAAGGGGCAGGGCACTGAGAAAGAAGTTGTTTGTTGGGGTTTTTTTTCACATTACAGGCTGAGCGACTTGTAATAAACAAGGCTTGTTCTCCTACTGTAACTTCATATTCACTGGCAATCTTCAAGAGAGGGATTTAAACAGCATTTGCAAAACCCTAAAGCCTGTGCTGGAAACAAACAGCAGCATAACTGGGATAGTAGACTGTGAAATTCTGCTTTCTCTATTATCCCATTCTCTGGTACAGAAGATGCATCTGTACTACCAGGTTATATATTAATACAAACCCAAGAAGTGAGAAGAACAGAAATAAAGTAAAAACGCTTTGTGTGCATGGTGCTTATCTTCAATACAAAAACTGTATCAAGACTAATATCTAATGAGCAATAAATAGCCCTTATTACAGTTATGTTTTTATATTTTATTGAGATAATCTTTTACTAATCAGTTTCCTACAGCAGACCATATTTATATTCTCCTAGACATGTCACAGGGGAATATCTCATAAAAAATAGCATCATGTTAGTGACAATTTTCATAATCACTTTAATGTAGATGTTGTACTTATAAAATTGAGGTACGTAGGGCAAAAATCTCACAGCAAATAGCACCTTGAGCCTCCCATGTGAATTTTTTTTTGGATAACACATACATTTCATCATTTAAAGCATGACCAATATCCAGAAAACAAACATTTTCAAGAAAGTCTTTATTCAGCTTCCACAGATTCCAGCTTATGTGTAGCAACATACTGCTGAACCTTCTTGCAAGCAAGATAGGTCAAACATGCAGTTACTTAATTTACTTATAAAGCATCTTGAATTTTACAGGGAGGCAGACAGGCACGCATACTTTTATTTGCATGAAATGCTTTACAAATAAGCAAATTTCCTCTGTCATTTAAGTTGGCAAAGGCTGCCCCTCAGGTGTTGCCACAGGTAGCTTTGTGGTCATACACAGAAATAGATACATGGATGCCTACAGCAAAGGTCATAGCTGAGCCGAAGGTAGCTGCTTTCATCCAGCTTAACAGAGAATAGTCTCTAACACAGCCTAGCAGCATGATGATTTTAAAGATCACATGCTCACAAAAGTTGCACAAGCTGTTCAGTCTCTGAAGGCAGTTTATGTACAAAAGTTCTTATTCATCAATGTCTAGCTAAAGGGCAACCACATCTTAGCAAGGCAGGATGAAGACACCGGGTTTTAGAATCGGAAAACTTGTGATCTCAGTGCTCATCACCTCTGACCTATCCATGGGACATCATATCTCTTTTCCTCTTTTTTTTTAATAGTCTATTCAAATCTGTAAACTCTTTATGACCACACCATGCAAGTATGGTATAGCTTGGCTTGTTGTTGCAATACCTCTTATAATGGAATTCCAAACCCAGCTGGCCGATAAAGCAGAGTTAATATTTTCCATGCTAGCCCAGAACTTCAGTTTTTCAGCTAAATGTATGTTCAAATAATGGGGTAAAATTCCTGTCTTCTAAAACAAAAAACCAATGCATCTCTCTCTAGTCAACCACATGAAAAAAGGTAATCACGTTTCCTCCTCCATGCTCTTCCCACACTATTTTTAGAAAGTAAACACCCTTCTAGTGTAGAAGCTGAGCACTTCCAAAGAGTTTTAAGACCAACATTATGTCACTTTAAAAATGAAAATACAGAGATAACTATATATTAGTCTAAAGCAATCGTCTATTCACCCTAGGTAGTCTAGGAACACCTGTCTTCATGCGTTATCAAAGTACATGAAACCCCACAGTCTGGAGTAATTTGCCACACTAGAGAATGTTTCCTTGAAACATAGGGAATAGCTTGCTCTTCAAGTACAAGGATACATCTTACCTTTCAGAACAGCTTTTCTAGTTAGTTAAAACCAGACTTCACTTGAGGAAAATTGGCAGTGTCCAGTGCTCTGCAAGTGAATTTAAAGGCTGCAATGAGACAAGAGCCTAGCCTTCCAGGTTTGAAAGGAGACAGAAGACTGTGGTGATGGCTATGGTTCTGGATAGTGGGGTCAGGGATGCAGGCTTCTTTTAAGAGTGAGGGGTAGAAGATAAAGAGGAAAAAACAACAAAAATGTTGCCCTTCAATCTCTTTTTGTCTAGTTGTGCTACACCACAGCCAAGGTTCTTCTCCACAGTCCCACCACACTGGAAACAAGTTGGGCAGCCGGCTTGAGACATAATCTGTTATGTCCTCTTCCCCTCTCCAGCACGTGGTTAAACCCAGTGTTTGCTGACATGAAGCTTCACAGCACTGCTCTGCTTATGTCAGCACTTCCTCTGTCTTTACCCCTTCCAAAGAAAAGAGGAAGAGGAAACCTAGGATGGAGGAAAGTAGAACAGGTGAACCCAACCCAGACCTAGACCTCAACATGTTCTCACCTAATTAGGGAGGTAAACCTTATGGGGTGAAAACACCCACTTTAAAACACAGTATATCTAATGGTAACCCAAAGTTCACAGGTAATCATTTCCAAACCAAAACGTACACCTAGAAAAACACACTGCTCACCTTCTGCATCATAACCAACTTCTCTCATGCATTTTGCAGCAACATGGTCTATTCATTACGCTTAAAGAATGGATGGCTAATAACAACTACAGTAACATGTATGCACACGTATGGTTTTGTACGCTCCTCTCTCTATGTATCCTAAAGAAAAGCTTGTTATCTTTCAGCCTAAGTAACTCTTTCTTTGAACCTTAAAAAGGTTATGTGGGTTATGTGGAGCCTTTGAAACAAATACATATTGGAGTAAAATAAAGTCCTCATTTAGTCATCTCATAGTCAACCTAAAAAGGCCCGAATTCTCTCCCTCTCTTAAGTATATCTTTTCTATACCTTTAACAGCTTTAAGCCTTTCCCCAAAACATGCTATTCTTGTCATATCATAGACCATCCAGCAGTGTTACAGGTGAGAATGTAGTTTTATACAATGACATACAGATGCTGCAGTGTCATTCTTATACTGCTTTTTAAAACCACCTTTTCACAATGAGGTTTTTCTAAGGTGACTGCAGTATGTTATTCTATTCTATAAAAGCTGTTAATGTAAAACATAGCAATATGTAGGAGTAATTCAGATTTTTCTTTTCATGCATTACTTTACACTTTCCAACATTAAATTTGGTCTGTGATCATGCTCGCCCGACATTGCGCTTAGCTAGAAAGCAGTGAAATTTTCTATTTTTGTCTGGTCTTGGAAAAAAATCCTTAAGCCAGTTTAGCACCTACATCTTTTGCTACCTACTTATCAAAACTAAAGAAAATCCATCCTTCTTTGGAAACCTGTGATCCAGTACAACCATTTTGATACAGTGAAAACCAACTATTTATTCCTGTTTGTTCCTGTGCTCCCTAGGGAACTTTGATCTATTTATTGCTCATCATGTGACAGTTAGGAAGGACTATAACTAACTTGACTTTCAAAAGCCTTTGATATGGTTATTTCTGGACCACTCAAAGAATTACAGGAGGTTTTTAGGAGCTATGCACAACTCAAATAGAATTCTAAAATGTTCAGAAAGCTTGAACTTACCTTATGTTACCTGACACTAGCAAAAAAAAAAAAAATCCTTGATAGCCTCTCTAACACTCGGTATCACTAGCAACATTGAATTCTGATTTACTAAAATGTGAGCTGAAACTGCAAGGAATAGCCAGCTAGAGAACACAACATTTTTATACAGTCTCAGCCATCTAACTTTACAAGTTTCTTCTCTGTGGGTATGCAAGGATTACTTTTACATACATGTCTGTAAGATTCTACTCGCCCTAGTGATCTGATACTCATTTGCTTTGGCACGTCATCTTTTGATCCTTTGTCTAACCCTATCCCTGATCTTTAAGAGGACGCACCTTGCACAGTTTGTTGGTATAACTGGGACTTTCTACCTTAATTAGTTTTTGGCACTTTGCTCATGCGTGGCTCCAGCAGCCTACACACTCTCCTAAATCAGTCATTAAAGAAACAATATGCAGGAAATGAACAGCTGTTATATTTAGAGCTGCAGTGCTGAGTAAAAGTGTTTTATTCTTTTTATCATTTAAATTAAACATGCCCGTTTAAATCCCCCAGTGACTTCCCATTCACCTCCCACAGTAACCAGAAATCACACACTTTGAAGCACAGGATTACAGATCAGTGTCTCTTCTATAGTGTACTCCTGCCTCAACCCCACCTGTCTCACTCTATCACCTCCTCCATGAGTTTGACTCATTTCTTGGCTCTTGCTTAGACCATGCTGACACAGACAACCTACAAGCCTCTTCACCGCCTTTGCCCAGAAGTCTCTCTTCCAAATAAACAGAACTGGTTTCTACACGCCCCTCCCAAAACACCTTCTGAAGGAACTAAGATTGAGATAGGGAAAATCTCTGATTCAGTCCATAAGACCAGTCTCTCTCCAGAAGAGGTTCAAGACTCTCTACCTCCCACATACTGGCATTTGATAATTCAAGACAGTCTTTTACAGCCTCAGAACAATTTTAATTCACTCCTCATGCCTTTAAATCCACACTAAAGATTAATCTTTATCTCTTGTGCTAATTTCTGGTTCTGTTTCTCCCTTACGAATTTCTTTGGCAACTACAAGCTCCTGTACAACACCTCAGATTTCCATTCAGGTATATTTTCATTCTTACAAGGCTCGTACCCTTTTGCCTACCCAATTTTCTTTATGAATGAGGTCCTGGGATCTCCCATTCAGCAAGACCATAGCAAAATAGATGTTATAAAAAGCTTTATTGGCTGGAAAATGACAGCAAAATGTGAATAAAGCATCACTTGGAGGACAGAGAGAAATAGCAGCACGGTGTCTTCAGAAAAGGAATTAAAAGGCAAGAATGTAAAAATGTGAATATCTCAGAAAAGAATAGCTGCCATATCCATGCAACATCTTTCTATCTGCCTTAACCAAAGCTGTGCAGAAACAGCAGTTGCCTTCTTTACAAACTCCTTCTGCTACCTACCTTCCCGGAAATTCACCCAACAGTCTAAAACCAAGTTGAGAACACAGTGAAGAATTTTATCCATAAATGAAGTATGAATTGTATTTATTCAGCTTTTGGGAAGGTCTGCTCTAGGTCTAGCACCACAATGCAAAAATTATGTTAACCAGACATGCCCAAGAGACTTTTTAGCAAGACAGCCCAGCTCAAGACAGAATCAAGACAACAGCTGAGTGTTTGTGTCTGCACTGATCTGTGTGGCTGGCTGCTTGTAAACATGTGATTGCATACGTACCTACCGGATATACAAGCTCAGTCTCACTACCAGTTGGAGCTTGGGAACACCATTGCAGCTGCCTTCCTGTTATCAGGCTACCAGATTCAGCAACTCCTAACACTTTCCTCATGTTAAGCATGCATTGTGATTTCCTTCTGTCACGCATCACCAAGCAAGTCAAATCAGAAGAGGAATTTTTTTTTAGCAGGACATCAAATGTCTATCAGCCAGATGTGAGGCTCTGGAATACATCTTCAACTAAACCAAACCCCCCAATTTCTCAGTCTTAAGAAAAACAAACATAGACAGGGGAGTGATAATAAAGTAACCATATCTATTCTGCAGAGCATATAATAATATTGCACACCAAAAGCCAGGCAGTTTCTACTCTGCACATGTGTAATAGCCAAAGTCATAAAAGATAACCTATGGAAAAAAAAAACATGTGGAGAAAATACTACTCAATATGTATTAAAAACTGACAGAGTTAAGTATTAGTTTCCCCACAAAGTTGTTTGCTTAGTATTTTGGTCAGCAGCTCTTTTATGTGAAGCTTAATCATTTAAAGCGAAAATTAATGAAATTTGCATTGGTAATAAAATCTGCCTGTAGAATGATCATACTCCTCTTTTCCCTTCCCTCCTACACTTGCTCTCCTGACAGGTAGGCATGTATAAGCAAACGAAGAATGCATAGTAGGATTATTTCACTGGAAAAATTAGATCTTTTACTGTTGCCTGACATGTCTTAAAATGCATATAAAAAAATCATGAAGTGTGCCACTGTCTCTCCTCCAGCTAAGCCACGTATTAGTTGTGCCCTCATATTATTAAAATCCTTAAAGCTGCTGTCACAAATATAAAAAAAAGTGGGTCAAAAGAGGTAACCAGATGGTTTCTTGGGGTCTAACACATAGAATATGCACAACAGCAAAACACAGTGGTAATTCACTGTTACTCTTTCAGCACACAATCAAACAGTATACTGTAAGGCTGTTCATTCCAACACTACATTTGTGCCCAGTAAGACTTAAACACATTTCCATGAATAGTGTTTGTAATGAAACTCATGTCAGCTTGGATTTAAGCACCTCTCTGCAGCATCAGCAAGTCCCTAATATTAAAACTGCTGGCATAAAAAATAGAAGTGGAAGTTTGAATTACCAAATAAAGAGTGGTTTCAACACACATCAGGATTAACCAATGTTTTTAATTCAGTTTTAATCATGAAGTCATTACAATGGGCTAGTTTTAGTTAGTCTGGATATGACTTTTCACAAGAACTTCCAGAATTTAATAGCCATGATGGAGATGAGCAGAAAGGCCAAAAGCTTGTTTATTTTTATAGCTCTACAAGTTGATCCAATAAAAAAACCTCAGTCTCTTCCTAAAGCTTTAGTAACACCTCTGTCAGGGACATAAGATCACAAACTCCTCATAGTTTTTGACACTCAGTAGCTCGATTCCTTAAAACATTTCTTGTAAAGAAAAGTGTTTTCAAGAAATAGTACAGTTGCTTGAAACTGCCAAGAAAAAAAATAATTTAGGGACAGAAGGTTCTAGGTTTGCATGAAGGCAGTGTCAAATGTGATGCTAAGCTGAAGTATGATGGTAAAAAGCATAAGAAAGGCTTCCAGGTTTCAAGATCACCAAGCACCCACTGGTGGAAGATGTGGAAGATGAGGGACTCAAAGATCAAGACAAACATTTTAATTCCCTCAGAACCAAGCAGAATGCAACCTCTCCCCTCAGGGCTCAATAATCAGCATCTTGTCATATATTAAGGGGGAGTGGAGGGGGCTGTCTGCAAATATTTTATAAAAACTACCACATGAAATATAATTAAAGGAACACTATAGCTGTCACATCAATCAGAAAGTTGAAAGCATCAGTCAAGATACCCTCTGTCCTTAAGACCTCCACATATACAGCTGTCTTTCAATGTGTCTCCACCCTCTTCTGAATCATTCGCACAAGGGTATAAGCTGTGAACGACAATGAAAAAGAATTAACAGTAAAGCTGCATGGCTCTGTATGCCGGGATGCAACATGTGGTCCTCAAATGCCTTGGTGCTATTAAGACAAAGGGAAGAAGCATTTTGTATCGGTATTCCTGAATTTTAGCCCTGATTCTAAGTGCATGGTCCAATACTTAAAGCAGCAGTTACTGACAACAATGTTAATTACTTGGTTTTGACAATAGTATTTAATCTAAAAAATTAAAGCAACTGACAATTTAGTCTGTCACTGCATAACCTGCTTTTACCTTATAAGAAATGATGCACCTGTAACTCACATGTCACATCTCAACAAATTATGCTCCACCTACAGAATCTCACAGGAGTAAATCAAAACCTAGGTATATGGTTTAACGCTTGGCCCTTCAGCTAAAAAAACAAATTTGAGACACACGTCCTTGTAGCAGGGGCAGATATGACAAGATTATCAAGTCTTAACGGGTCAAAACATTTTAGTGGAGTAAGATAAACAACTCAGGCATTCGCTTCAACAAAACGTTCTCCAGAAGGCAACAAAAAAGTAATATCACTGTTACATTCAATAGTATTGGTATTATCTGACCTAACTTCATTCTTCTTTAGAAGTAAGAAGCCAGCTCAGAAGGATACTCACATGGCCCAAGATCCTGTCTCCAGCACCAAAAACGCAAGCAGCCATGGGAAGACTTAGGAAGCTAAACCAAGATGAAAAAGGTGTAAGCAGTGGCTACACAGAAGGTACTGTGGAGAGGCATGAGGACTGTACAAGAACTGTGAGGGGAAAGAAGCACTGGCTTAAAACATATAAGTTTTGAGTTCCTAGATGCCATATTATTTATTAATGGAATACAAAGACTTCAATGGAAGTTAGTAAGTTGAAGCAAATAAAAGTAAACAAAAGGCCTTTATCAACAACAAGCCTGCAAAATTAAGGGACACCAAATTTCAGCTGTGGTACAGCAGCAACACTTTTATTGTTACCTGCATCTGCTAGAAGACTGTGACTGCTGCTAGTCAGGAAAACTGCTATCATTGCCCATAATGTCAAACTGTACTGGCTAGCGTAGAATAGTCAATCTGAAAACCATTCAGCAATCGCTGTTAATTCAGGATAAATTCTTCTTAAGGAGCCCTGAGGTATTGGACCTGTATTTATTATCTTTTGGTCTCCTGTGACACGAAAGGTGTTAATCACCAGTTAATGACCAATAGGGCTGTAATTGCCTAGATACAGCTTACCTGGTGGTCCCTATTTTCAAGATATAGTGTCAATTAACCTATTTCATTTTCCTAGATTATCAAAAAGTGCTTAAAGAGCTGGCTAGTGAGGCACATCTGCAAATGCATCAAGATAAAACTTAGTCCCTTTCCACCCTTTTTAGGTTCCTAAATCAAGCGTAGCGTTTTTCCAGACATCTCTTTCATAGGCCGAGTTCTCCTGGAAGCAATTTGAGCATTAGTTTGTCTCAAAGCAGGGTTTTTTAATATATATATATATAAATAATATATATAATGTTATATTTAGAAGAGAACCTACTGTATGCTAAGATTCAGTGAAAGCTTCATGGCATTCATTTCAGTTGAATAAATATTTCCTTTATCTCTCCCACCAGTATGCAGCAGCAGGCATACTGCCACGACACAGAATGCATCACTGTGAAAATACTGAAATTAACTCTCTCCTCTTCCAATCATTTGTAAAGGACAGTCAGCCTTTGGTTCTAAAAAAGAAAAAAGTCTAGCCCATTTAAACCAGAGAATTTTCTATGTTCATAAAGTAAAAGACACCCTTTTGAAATTTTAGGGACATATGTTGATCAAATAAGGGAAAAAAGATGCTTTTTAGTGTTCAGAAGTATTATTTATTGGGAGGCTTCAGAAACTGTTGAAATACATTCCAAGTTAGGTATCTAAAATGAAGCTAGTTTCAAAAAATATGCTTTATGCTCTTTATAAGTCACAGTGTTGCTAACTCATACAAATACCATTAGTTCAGCCATGAATTCCTTTACACAAAATACTTATTTTGAGGATAAAGCCTGACAAGCATCAAAATATCCCCAGCAGTGCTCAGACTCTCAACTCAGACACAAAGACAATATGGTTCTGAAGAACACTAGAATTTAAGCACTTACACAGTCAAATAACTATAGCTTAAAGACTGAGGCAAATATTAAGTAAAGCTATGAGTCTTAAAAATTGGCTTATAATAAGTCATTTTATTATTTCTTTAAGCTAAAAGCACATACAACCAGCTGCTGTTGTCCAGCTGATGTGCAGTAGTAAGTAGTTAAATTGGAAATTCCATCATGATCCTAAATTTTTTTTAATTAAATTCCTGTAACCTGGTATACCCATCCCTTACTGAAAAGGGTACTGAAGGATGGAATCTGAAACCACCGTGAGATACAGGCATAAGGAAAAAAAACAACTTTGGTACCAAAGATTCTGATAATAAGAGTTTCAGAAGAAATTGCTAGCCCTTAAAGATAGGTATTTCACATGTCCCACCCACATAAAACTGGACACAATGTATCATAAGCAGACCACTTCTAAATATAACACAAATATTTATTCTGAATATTTTGATCTGAGCTTACCCTAGTGCTCAGCAGAACAAATAAGCAATGTTACATGCTGCACAGAATTTTATTTTTGCCTTTGAATTAGTATCCAGTAAAGATCAGGCATGGTAAACATAAACCCTATGTTTACAAGGACCTCATATTACTGATGATCCATAGTTTCACTACATTTTATTGGAACTAATATCTACTCCTTGGTGGTATTTGTCTTCCTCAACAGAAACAAGTCTGGACTATTCATTCTTCTGCATTCTATTGTGTGCCATGTTCTCCTCAAAAGACAGTTTACATATTTTTTCAAACATAATTGAAGTTACTTGTACACATCTGTTTATGGTTTATTAGAAATATTACACTAATAAGCATAAATATTTAAAACAACAAATCACTCAAATTGCTATTTACCAAAATGAAGAGGTAGGCATACATTCCTTCTCCCACTGCATGATGCTCACTTTCATGTTCTCATTCTGTCTCTCTCTCTCTCTCTACCAGCATAAAAAGAAACTAACTGCTGGAATCGGGTTGTTACTGGAAAAGAGAGCTAACCCAACGACAAGTAGCAAGCCCTGTATTCTACTCACAGGATAACAACTTCACTCTAATCTGCATTAACAAGGCCCCAGGGTCTAATTTTGGCCACTGCATGTTAAAAATCTAGATATAAGTGAAACGGAAAGAGTCTAGAAAAGCAAGAACAACGGTAAAAGATTCAGAAAGCTTTGCCTCAAAAGAAAAGTCTGTGATGCTCAGTCTAAAGAAAAGAATTAAATTATATGAATGAGAACAGTCTTTCAATACATCAAACTTACAGCAAAAAAAGCAACAAAACAGCAGAAGGAAGTATCAGAAATTGGTCTAGCATAGACCAAAGATTTAAGTCAGATACTATATTCTTAACCTAAAAAAGCCATTAAAACAACTGGAACAAACTACATACCTTGTTGTAACTTTTCCACTGTTTTATTAAATATGCTCTGCCAAGACTAGATACCTTTCCACTAGAGTTCAAGAGCAATCATCTTTCATGGTACTACACATAACCCCCCATTGTTTCTTCCTTTCTGCTCCTTTTATCATATCCTCACAGTCCTGCCTATCCAGTTGTTTGTGGGTTACACCACAAACAAAATTCAGAAGCCAATCATCCTGAAAAGTATATGTTTTCATAAGCAATGGTATTTCTCTGGGTTTTGACATGAGGTATCAATTCCTTTTCAAGTCAGAGGACTTTTGAGGATATAACAACCCTGCAAAGTTGTTCAACCAGGAGACCCTACAAGCAATGAGGTACAGCACAAACACTCAAAGCCCATATAACCAAATATTGTTCTGTAGAATGACTGCCTTACTAAAAAGTATGGACAATGTCAGAATCTTCTTTTTTTCAAGACTTCTTAGGGAAATCAGCTGCTTTTTCAGACCCTGTTTTCACAGCACCTTAAGTCAAGGGTGGTGTCAACTCTTACACCCATGCCCATTACGCTATACAAACAGAAGCATCTGTTATACTTTAGATAGCAGTCTGTGCACAGCCAAAGTTACAAAGTAAAGATGCACCCATATTGTGTGTTCATGTGTTTATAATATGCTTATTACTATACAAACCTTGCTTTTGAATAATTTTTTAAAATGAACACAAAAAATGATGCATATTAAAAACATTTCTGTTCAGATTCTAGAGTTTGCACTGGCTGTACCTAACAAAATTCTTAAAAGGGAAAAATATGCCAGGAAGAGCTTTTTTAAAATTATCATTATTTGTGATTTTTTTCTTCTCCTAGCTCTTGTACACACTTCTTGTTGAAAAGTAAGATAGCATGTTTATTGGTAGGTTCAAAATGAAGCTACATGTAGTCTTCCCCAGGTAGGAGGGAAATGTCCACTCTCAATGCAGGTGTATGTGCCCATACTTCAATACACGAACCTGAACTATTGGGTAAACAAAACAGCCAGCAGGGCCATGTTATAAACCAGATCCTTGAAGAGATCCAAGTAAAGACTAACTCAAAAAAAACAAACGCTGGGCAAGGGAGGCGTAGAAAAACAAGTGTTGTGGGGTTTTTAATATACGTTTAGTGACTTGTTTTATGATGTAGTCCAGCAAATAGTTGTATCAGCACAACTATGGGAACAGAGAACTGTAGCAGGGAATTAGAAAGGCACATGGCCAACTTTATCCGAAGTTTACCCCAATCACATTACACTCATACTGTATCAGGCTGATCTCTAAAGCCCATAATAAATTCACGGTCTGCAAACCACTGCAGGAATTTCCTCACCAATATATTTGTGCTCACTGGAGGCCTTGGGTACAGGGCTGACTAAATCTGTGCTGAAATGCATACGCATACTGTGGGAGAGTTACTCACGCATGAGCTTCTTATAGTAACTAACTCTCCCACATTGTACACTGCATGTAGTTAATAGCTGCATGGAAATCAAAAAAATTGATGTGCAAGAAAGCTGATCTGCCTTCTGAACTATTAACTTTGATGTTCCCTTTTTAAAACATGAAAAAATTGATAATGCATTAAAACTGACATTTAATTTCATTTCTAAAAAAAAGAAAAGGAAGAGCAGAATTAAGAGCACAGGAAAACGTGATATAATATGTAAATACAACTGAAACACTGTTTTTTTGCAAAGTGAGTGCCATTAGAGATGACTGATAAAATAACTCATTCTAAATGAAGGACAAATACTAGAAAAAACCCACAATAATGTACACATTCATATACCAGCTGTCTTTCTGTTGGGGGATGGGGAAACCTACTGAACCAAGAACTGAAGAAAAGCACAAATGCTCTTTTGTATTTAACTAATGTAGTGATAACCAGTGCTGAGGGCCTCCCATGCTGATAGTTTATGCACTAAATGAGTGGTTTTTTCTCCTCAATCCTGGATTACACTCAACTTTTCTAACTGCCCCGCCCCACCTGCAAACATACAAGTGACAGCACAACAGTGGGAAGCAGAAATGAACAGCTTTCACCCAGAAGTTGCAAAGACACAATAAGGAAGTCATCTCCTCTTCACATCTAGATCAAGTGAAATATTAAAGAAAGAAGGTAACCTGCACCTTGAGAAAGACCAGTAAGCTTGGCTATACCATTTATTAGATTTCATAAATATATGTTACTGTTTTAATACCAAAGAGTACTTAGCAATAATACATTACATAAACAAGTGCTCAAGCCTCTTTCAAACGTTGTATACTAGAAATTAATTCAATACCTATTCTTACCATGTATAACCTTAAGAGACAGAATGACGCACTTGAAATCCCATGAAAGATATCAGAATAAAAAGCATAACCCAATACCTAGAAGCTGAAGCTCCAGTTTAGTACATTAGCACAAATATAAAAAAAAAGTTAAGAGACAATATTACAAGGTATCTTTGCTTTTCATAGTTCCATATTCCTACAAGATAAATTCTTAACCATTACTAAAATTTCAGGATACCTTCTAGTGATACTTATTCCTGTCATGCAGGCAAGAAATTGAGAGCTAGAATTAATCTCAAGAGCGTACAACATGTTTATGGAGAGAATATAGTTTTAACTGAGGCCTGACAGTCTACGCTAGGTTTCAAAGTTTCCAGAAATTCATAGTAACAGTTTTTCCAACTTGGCTCTCATGCTAAAGGAAAGGGACTTGCATCAGTGTATTTATTTTTATGTACAGTGCTTGGTTCTGCTATAATGCAAATAAACACTACATATCTAGTAGTAAGAAAGCAAAACAGATAAAAGTGACAGTCATTAACAATCACATTACAAGTATATTCAGTGTCAACAGTAAAGTGCAACTCCATCGAAATAAATCGAGATCCACTTAAAAACCTGATCATATCCTCACTACTCAAGTAAGCACAAACTTTAACCCAGGCCACATTATTTATTTCACCATCCCCAACATCACCAAGTATATCTTCAGACAGATAATCCAGAGCTGTGAAAACCAAAGCCCTATCAGACTCCAGCACTTCAAACCTGGAGATTTCTGGCCTTTAATGAGTCCTGATAAGGAAGAAACCTAACATTGATTTTTCCTCCCCATAAACTTAAGAGTCAATATTGTCAATGATGGGCTAAAATGCATCCTCCTTGACAGCACCTACAGCCAAAACACTGTAGCTTGTCTCTTAAGTCCAGTCTGATACTATGCATCAAAAGTTCAACATTAAGGTCACCAAGGCGTGTCAGCAAGACAATATTCTGCCTTAACTATGAAAAGCCAGG
Organism: Tapera naevia; assembly: GCA_033556795.1. Taxonomy (NCBI): domain Eukaryota; kingdom Metazoa; phylum Chordata; class Aves; order Cuculiformes; family Neomorphidae; genus Tapera; species Tapera naevia. The sequence continues at coordinate 3,899,994 of JAUMJJ010000172.1, read as the reverse complement.
ATGATCAAGCATGAGGAGGTCTTTTAGGGAATCTCTAACACCTCTGGATTTTGCCCAAGGTCTTCCACAGTGATACAGAGATTTGGCAAGATATAACACATTTTTAGACAGTTTTTTCACTATGTACACCTATCATCAGACCAGAATTAAATAACTGCTTAAGAAGCAGCTGACAAGAAAATAATCTTGTAGAATAAAAAACTTAGAATTAAAAGACTTATGGTACAGCCTAAGATATCAAAGGTCTAGCAGCACGATATTTTGTTTCAAGTTGGTAATAATTCTCATTTCTAGGCCTTCAACCAATCATAGCTAGAACTAGCAGTGACCCCATTGGATTAAGCACGAATAAAAAACTATTAATTTCAGCCTAATGTGCAATAAAGGCAATTAATTTCAGAATACACACTTGCAATAGAAGTTTTTAATGCCAAATACAGCAGTATGATTTTGTCCTCTGCAAAGGCAACAAAAACTGTTAGTAATCTGGCATTGGTCAAACATAGAAACAAGAGCATAAGAGCCAGAAGAAACCAAGAGAATTAAACACATCACCTATTATGCAACTAGTTTTAAACTTAACATCTATGCCAACCAAAGAAGGAAAATCTACTCCATCCACCTTCAAGATTTGTGCTTAGAAAATATTAAGGGCAGGAAACTATGTTTTCTAACCTCATTTTTGGTTTATTCTAATGGAAGTTTCAGCTTAAGGTACAGATGATTAGAAAAACTGATGAGCTCTGTATGGTATGGGGGCAAAATCTTCGTGCCACATACTGGTTGATTTTAAAAAAACAACAGTAGTAGCTAAAAAAATTCTGCACAACTGCCCACTGGCAAGATACAGAGACTGAGCAGAAGTACTTTATTCTGCAGGCTAGCAGAAAAAAAACATTCAAACAGGAAAGTTTAACTGGAGAACATGCTTTCACATTTAGGAGCAAATTTACTTTGTTTATGCAAATTGCACTAAAGTATCAAGAGAGGGGGTGGTACAGAGGTGGCTGTCAGCATTAATTTTAGGCAACAGTAGACCATCTATTTTATTTTATTACATAAGGTTTTGTTGCAAATTCCATTAAAGTCAACTGACTCTTCATTTACTTCAATCGTCTTTGAATTTGACCCAGAATTTAAACATCAGTACTTGCTTTGTAAGTACAAATTCTGAAAAAAATCCAGTTTGCAGATGAAATTTCCCATGCCAGAGTTTATCCACACCGACAAAATAAATGACTCTGCGCATTACATCTCTTTCATAGCAAAAAATATTCCCACTCTTACCTGCACATTTTCTTCTGTAACTTGAATTTCAGCAGTGTAAATATAATCAATAAGCATCCTTAGAGTCCAGCCATCAACTTCCTTTATTCGAACTCTTTTTGCTCGGCTTTCACTCATTTCACCTACAAACACAGTTTATTAGTCAAGCAAATTTGATAAAAATACAGCATACATGTAAAACTTTAACAGTAATTGCTCCTACCAACAGCAGAATATTTTAAGTATTATCAGTTGTGACAGTAAAACAACTCTAATAACAATACACTTTCTCTCCTTCCACACTCCAATGAGAACGGAAGACTGTTATTACCATCACATGAATGAATGATACCTGGGTTAACAATTTTACTGCAGGTGACCTATTTCTTCTAGTGTACAAGATCAGGAAAATATTGTTACCAGACCTAAATAAAATTCTTCAAATCCATACCAAAACATTTTGCTGGCAAAGCAAGCTATTAAAATACTCTAATTTTATTTACTTCTTAATCAAAGAAGCATACCAAATGCAGTCTAGAGTCATTTTATTTAAACAAGAAAAAATACATCCCCACAGAAGAATTCTCATGCAAGTTTCCTTACTTGCCTACCTATTATTCCCTTAGCAAGTTCACTTCTGTTACAGATCTAACAGTTTTAACTCAAGCTAAGACAAAATGGTAAGCAAGGGAAAAGTTGCTGGATCTCATTTGGTGGAGGCTAACATATTGGCCACATGCCACAACAGATCTTCATAGAAAGGCCTACAAAATAGCTTCTGCCTTCTAAAATATGATGTTCCTCAAAATGTAACATTTTGTTTATATCTGAAATAATTTCCCAAAGATACATTTTGTAATAATGATTATAACCTTCTCCATAACTACCAGGCATATGTGGTTATCTCGGACCTTTAATCCTTTTTGCATTGACTTGCACCGGGAAGCAAACTACCCTGCCTATGTTGATAGATACATCAACTTTGATTTTGGAAAAGTATATCCCAACCTCCGGACACACCCATTTCTTATTCTTCTATGTTGGATGCATTCTTATTTCTTTCCCTAAGGCATCTAGAAATAAGAGGATTGATGAGGTAACAAATTCAACGTCTACAACAACAGAAGCAGAAATCATGGGAAAGTGAATCAGAAGATGGTTATTATTGCTGATATCTCCCCTTATGAAGCACATACAAATTTTCATTTTGTTTAACCTGTGGTCTCTAGGACTGGTGCCAAACAATGCACTTTACCCTGTGCATTTGGCAAATGGATTATCACTGAGAAATTTATTGTTATTCATGCTTTTTTTGAGCAGAAGGGTAAGGAACGGCATTACAAATCAACCCTTTAAGTGGTAGGAAGTACAGAAGACCACCTACAGCATCCTACTACTACTTAGCAGCAGCACAATTTGCTAAAGTTCTCAAAAACTCATTAAAAGCCACATCAAAATCAGCAAAATTCAGGGCCCCCAGAACTTTCTCTTTTCACCTGCTCTTCTAAAACCTTTCCCTACACCTTTGAAGGATGATTCCAGCATGTTCTCTGCAGGGCTCTGTATTCCAAGTTTTCACTTCTAGTTTGACACAGATTATACTTATTGATCTTCAGAGTATGCATGCTGCAAGTTATTTATTATGCAAGCTACTGTGGAGGTGGTCCTTTGGGAAAATGATGTGTGTGGGAGGGCAGTGTTTGATATTCTGCAAGCACATTAGTTCTGTTTTCAGATTTTGTGTCAAGGCTTCTAGAGCCATGGATAGGCATTCTCTCTGTTTAACAACAGTAGAGCATAAAATCTAAAATAAAAAAAACCAAACAACTACTTGCTTCTACCTCTCATGATAAATGGACATGTAGTCTTACTATGAGTCTAGATCAGCCCTCTTGTGATTCAGACTTGTTTCACAGATCATATGCAGGAAACCACAGATTTACTTGCCAGGCAGCCTCAGTCTAGAATTCGACCCGCTGAACAACTCAGTTCATGACTGGGAAGCTGCACCACCATCTCTTCACAGAGCTGTCACTGGCAGGAAAGCATATCGTGAATAGAAAGGGAAAGGAAAACTCTGAGCTGGTCCAACTTCCCAAGCTGGAGCAGTGCAGCACTAGCTGAATTAAGGTTACCAAAATCTTACCTAAAAAGCTTATAAGGTTCCTCATCAGTAATATAAAGGAAGGCTTTTTTTTTTTTTTAACAGAATTTTACAAATGGAGAATGGAAGCAAAGGTAAGTATAACTGCCATTGCAGAAGAGAAAATGAAAACTCAGGTCCCAAGCCAAACCCTACAACCACTGAAGTGTCCTTTCACTGATGTTTTATAACACTCTCCTCTAAACACTTAATTAATTCAGATGACCATACATATTTCTAAAGAATTCCACTGTATACAGAAGGAAGAATTATTCCTAGTAACGTAGTCCCAGATGTTGAATCCCACAACCCATCCATTATTAAGTTTTGTAACTTTAAAAGGCGGTAACCTTTTCTTTCTGGATAATAGGGCTACCTCTAATATTACAAGTCCAAACAGGAAAAAAACCCCAAACATGCCACATCCTAGCCCACACAGCAGTCAGTATCTAATGACTCAGAGAAAGATGGAAATAACCTGCAAACATGTGTCTCAATATAAGCTTCTAATTTCTTTTCCATTTTGTTGTGGTTCATTAAGGGATCAAATTTGCTTATTTAAATTTGCAGATTACTCGATGAGAATACAAATCCACCTGAGAAATGTGAATTGCAGGGTTCATGGAGGTACTGTTATGATGAACCTCAGAATTTTTTCCCATGGAGAATGGCTGATACGCACCCACACTCCAGCTGGGCCTTTCTGAGAACAGCTATGATAGTATAAAACTTGCTGACGAATCCCAGAGTCATAGCTGAACTCTATTTAATAAAATCCCAACAACTTAGTTCAACTACACAAATGTTGCCACAGATGTATGGGTTAAACACTTCCCACCCCAGTACTCAGGTAAGCATTACAACCTCCTGCACCTTGCAATCTCTGTTACTGAAGTGATGAAAAGGAAATGTAGAAGCATCTGTTTTCATTCTAACTTTAAACAAAGAGTAAAAATTAAGAAAGAATGTATCTGTCTTCTGGAATGTTTGTCTCAATCACAAACGTGAAGAACTACTAGAGGAACAGATACTAAATTCTACACAAAACTTTAAAGCATTGCTGCTAGTAGTGACACCACTTCTAGCTTTTGTAGTGTCAAAATATTTGTAAATAAAATCAAGAATAATCAGCTGCTTCCCCAGGGCACGACAGTATTTCAAATTTCATTAATCTTCCAGTTGCATACAATTAAGTTCATATACCCCAGTTTGTTTATATACTGGCATGTCAAGAGTCACATTTTTGCCTTCGCCTCAGCTGGTAGTCAGAAGCAATACACTGCAGAGAATTCTTTTAATTTCAGTCAACATTAGCAACCAAACTGGCACAGGATTTGAGAATGAACAGACAAAATTTCAGAAGTTAATTTTAACATGCATTTAGTAGCATTCTCACTTTGACACCAAATTTCACATGATTTCAATGTGATTTAAAATCATTATGGAAATAAACCCAGAGCACAAGAATTCAGCTTGAGGGTCCTATGAACCTGAATCTATCCTAGCCTTGCAAGCCTGCAGTAACTTGGTCAGCATGGAGTGAGCAGAGGCAGAATCAAGCCTGCACAGAAAAGCTGTGGCAATGATGCAGAGTACATCTGTCACAGAGAGTTACCCTAAAAATACCAGAACATGCACTCCAGCTAAAGGCTGCCAAAGCCACTAAAAGCTTTCATGTCTACTAACTGCCCAGAGTACTTCGGATCTGAAAAATGTAGCAGTAGCTGCTAAAGGACATAATTTACTCCAAAATTCACATGAAAGTTATTTTAACCTTCTTTTGGACAAGTGAAATTACTAGAACCTTAAAGGGCATAAAAAGACTACAATTCCTGGCTTACTTAACATATATTAGTTTGAATGAAGGAGACCTTTTAAAGCATTCACCATGCTAACAAAGAATAAGTTGCTTGTATGTCCTTCGACTGAAAAAAAAATAATTCATTAAGAAACCCAAATGTTCCTATTGGCTTATTTAAAAATTAAATGAGATCCTAAAAATCAAAAGCAATTTAATTTTGTGCTTTTTAAAACTGGATTGGATTAGAACATAGAAAATATTGAAACATTTGGTACCTGTAAACATGGCATGGAAGTAGGGGCTGCAGGCGGCCAGCACAACTCTATGCGCTGCAATTTCCATGTCTTCAGCTACTATCGTCACATCACACAGCAAGTTTTGACTATTTAGAAATATCAGAGAAGGCAATGTCACTTAAGTGAACTACAACAGAAAAGCATACAACATCACACACAATTTCTTTTCCCACGCCCTCAAAAGAGGCAGGCAGGCAATGTTGATGAAGCATTGTTTTTAAATGCATTATACAACCACATGGCTACTATTCAGTCAGATTACAGAAGGTACTTGGGCACACAGGACTTTTTCAAAATCAAATAACTGAATTGTGGTTTCTCGCACAGTCTTCTGCCTTGAATAATCAAAACTCCAATCAGCCAAATTTACATATCTTCTCACTGGAAGTCTGGGCCTCTTTGAATAACTGTGATAGGAAAAAGAATATGATATACACAAACCCTAAAAAAAATGAGGTAAGAAATATGACTTTACAGATAACAAAGAATCCAAACTTCAATTTTGAAGCCTGTGTTGCATTACACTGGAAGCTCATGCGTACTTCATTCTTCAAAATCACTACTCGATCATCTCTATTGTTTTCCAAGCTTTTTTCATACACAGCCCATGTACACAATAGCAATATTTTTTCCGCCACTCGAGCTAAAATTTAGAATTTATTATGGTTAACTTCATATCTTGCCTGATTTTTTATCTTCATTTACATCCATTTCCGCTCTTATCCTTTGCAACTGTAATACGTATTTAATTCCTCTCTCTTCTGTTGCAAAAAGGTAACACCTCATAATCATTTATAATACAGGTGTTTCCAATGCAGTTTATAGCAACTGAATATACCTCTTCCAGTTAAACCCACCACACAGTGTACCCTTTATAATCTAATTTTCTAGATGGAAGGGGAGGGGCAGGGCGAAGAAGCAACAAAAAAAAACCCAGTACAACACAAAAAGGCTGCAATTTCCCAGCATGTAAATCACCAGTCACAGTCGCCTTTTATTTCCTTCTCATAGCACTGTCCCTGCAGAAGCAGCACACAATCCACAAAACTCAGGGCCAGGGCAACAAAGGGAAGAGGGGAAAGTAAGATTTAATAGAATATATTCCTTAGGGATGCAGCTAGAGCTGTATGTCAACTCACTGATTTCTGTTCTCAGCACTTTTGAAGAGATAATTTTTCACCTTTCCTGAATACATACTGCAGTTCAGCAGAAGATTTTTCTGATAGTCTGCAACTACCACACAGAGCTGTACCAAAGATTGGGATGAGTTTCATTTTGCTTTGGCAGACAGTCCAAGTTCTCAAACTGCCCAGATATTCACCTCAGTCCCGAGAAAACACCATACTTCTCAGCCTCTCCAACCATCCAATTTCTTTGATTACAGCCTCAAGTAAGACGGCTTTCTGCAGGTCACACACTAAAAATTCTGGTGGCCTCAACTAACCTTTGGGGCTATATTGCAGTCTTGGTCTTAAAATATTCTTCCCTCTTTCAGCTCTTAATACCTACAGCAACTATCTAAACCTCCTAAGTTTAGCCTGCAATATCATTATTATCAAAAAAGGTGTTAAATATAAAGACCATATCCAGATGAAACACAAAATTCAGAGGAGCTTGAGAACGATTACATTTATTATACAAAACCAGAATCCTGAGTATAACAGGTGATTAGACACCCCACTTTTTCAGACACCTGTACTTAAGACAACAGGGAAAAAAGGTTTTCTGCTGCACAGAAATATCAAAGATAGCAGTGAAGCCAGAAGCAACAGAATTACATGAATGCAGAACTCCAGCTGATTAATTACATTGCACATACACAGACTTAGTAACTTAGAGGTAGTCCAGATACATCTCTAGACTGGAACTCCATTAGGTGAATGAACATGGCCTGTGTTGCTACAAACCTGATGTGCTAAATAAGCTACTAAATAAGCTACTAAATAAGGAACCAAGCTTATAAACTTAATCATGTACTTTACTGCAGGAATCTTCTGGCTTCCACTGCAACTCAGTAGCTTCATTTCATAAGGGTAAATCAATGTATTTTAAGAAAGTATGTGTTCTGAAGCAATATTGTAACAATTTGCTTTACAGAGCAATGGAATGAACAAAACCATAGAAGGTACATGAGCCTGGTAAAGTAAAAGAGAAAATCTGAAGAGGGTGGGGGTGGGAGAGTGGCAAAAAAAAGTAACAGTTTACCAGCTAGCAGCTTATTCTTCATTGGTTTATACAGAGAAAGGTCATTACCCACATCTTCGAAAGATTTTGGTAAATCTTGTTTGCAATAACGAGGATTTTAACAAATGTAGGTAAGGTCAAATTCCATTGTGATAAAAAAAAAATTGTAATGAAGAGGAAAGATAGGCATCAGAGGGCAATTTCTTCATATGTCAAGAACTAATTACCTATCCTAATGATCTCTCTGACTCAGTGTTGAGGTGATGGTGACTAATGAAATGACAGAAACAACCAAGGACAAAATTACTCAAATCTGTCAAAATTTGAAGGCAAAGAGAAACTCCCATATGAGCTAACAGAACCAGGCAACCTGACTACAGTCAAAAATGTAATATAAACTCATAGACTTAAGCATTCCAAAACTCAATGTATTTTAGATCCTTAAGCAGATGTTTTTGTCACTAGTTATCCATTTTCTGGAGAGAACATCTCTGGCAAATACCTGTTTGTGCTAAACTAATGAAAAGAACTGAGATAGAAATCACTTAAAAATGTAGTAAATAAAATCAAAAATAACATTTACTTGATTAATGTTAGGTCTTCATTTAGAGTAATAAAGCATGAAGCATTTCTAAAATATTAAATTTATTATTTCAAATAAATAAATGCAACTATTAATGATTACAATCTTACCTAATTAGCACTTATCATTTTAAAAGCGGTACTCAACCGAAACAGTAAACGCTCCTGCACCAACCACCTTATTAAATAAGAACTACAGTTAAGATTTGTATGTCACTGCTCCTGTTGCAACTTTAACTATTTATACATGTAAGACAAAATTGCTCAAATTGCTTTGACAGCAATTCGAATTTAAGTAACCATGGAAACACAAGCATATTCTGAAAAAAATCCACAGCCTTCAACAATGCACTCTGCTGGAAGACCACATATCTTTTACTTGCAACACAACAAAATGCAATGCAGGAAACCTTTCTGACCTCTGAAACTGTTCCAAGATTCATTCTCATTCTGAGAAATTGTTTCTTCATCTAAACTCTTGCTCATCAGTTAGGAAGTCACAGCTAATGGCTCTAGCCAGGCTCTATTACACTCCTTGAGATGCTGAAACCAGTTACTGGGATCCCTGAAAAAGCTGAGGGTGTAAGTAAGGTGAAGCAACAAGTATCAGTCCTTCCAGCATAAGGTAACTAGGTTGTTAACATAGTAGAAAAAAGTCTCTGCTTTTATCCCAGTATCCTCAGACTACAGAGTCTTTGAGCTGGAGTTAAGTCATTTATAGCCAGCATAGGATTTTCTCCAATCTTCCAGTACAGTGCAAACTGTCATGGCCAGATAAATACATTGATCTGATCACAGCATCTACCATAGTATTAAAGATTTACCCATATGGAACAGCAAAGATCAAAGGCAGAGCCATACTTTAATAGGAAATCAGTTGCTGTATTTTTTTCAGGTGAAGTCTCTCCAGTTTTCAATCTTATATGGAAAATAACAAAAGACTACAGGATTTTCACACCCCCGGTATCATCTACGCTAGAGAAGAGTTTTATTTATTTTATTCCTCCATTGTTGCTGTTTGTTATAAAGCTGAATTACTGTCAGTGATAGTTGTGAGTTCTAATTATCAGAGCCCAGTTGTGAGCTCTAATTACCAGCTGTCACAGTTTTCAACACCATCTCACCTACTCATATAAATCAAAAAAATCAAATATGGGAGCTAAGAACAGCACCAGCACTAGTTTCCCAGTTTTGCTGACACTCATAGTAGTATCACTCAAGGTCTTACAAACCTTTATTGAGAAAAGTTACTTTAAACATTTGATTCAGGAGTTCATCAGTTTCTCCCAGGGGCAAGCAAAAGATAACTAAGAGAAGAAAGTGCTCTGTCAGTTGGCTTATATTTGTTAGACTGTGATCTATGTCTCCAGACTAGAAAACTAACATTTTTCCAGTTCAAAGCCCACCACAAAAATCAGCAACGGACATATAAAGAGCCTTATGCTCAACTAAAATGTCACTTTTCATCTATCTAGGATCAACCATAGCCAGGATCAGTAGCTGTAATTCCTTAAATACACCCTCTAAGTACCTTTCAAGTCTCATAAACCTAGATCTGATTAATTTATGAAGGGCTAAAACGTACTGCAGACATTGGAGCTATCATCACATGACTATCATTCAGCTATCAATTCATTGTATACTTAATCCTCATCAACTACACTTTTGGAATTGCATGTTTTTAATAAATAAACTATTATTATTAACTCAATAAATGCATATGAAAATTAAAATGTCTGATGGACTCCAGGGAGATGTATACAGTGAAATAATACCTTCTTAATTCATTCATAACTTTAAAAGCTTTCTTCATGTGCCATGGATTTACTGTAACAGGACAGTGAATTTCAGTGTTATCATCTTTCAGATCCAAGGGCTTCTGATGGCAAAGTTTGGTACATCTGGAATGAAAGAGAAAAAAAAGAAGAGTTAATACTTCTGTCTAATCTCCAGTTCTGTCACTCTTATTTTCTCCAGCTTCTGCTTGGGGAAAAAGAGAAGATTTGCACTTCAACTTATCTTTACTCCAAGCAATTTTGATTTGCCTAGTACCAACAGTGTGGAGGAGCAGGCAGAATGCCCGAGGAAGTGATAAGTTGGTGACTAACATTAGTGAGGTTGACAGAGGCACTCAGATCCAACAATAATCTCCACTAAGGAATACCTGAAGATGACACCCTAGAATATTTCCAATAAGCTCTAAATTGAAGGGAGAAGCAGAGGTTTGGGAACTTTTAGCCTGGTGCCTGTACAGATAGATCAATGGCAAAATGCAGCATCCATCAACCCAGTCTCTAAACACTTTCATCACCTGAGAGACTAAAGCTGGTTTCTACCTTTCCACCTGGACCTCCCCTTACTGGTTCACACAGGCCTCAGTTCATCTCTGACAGGAGGACCTCAGGGAAAGCCTGGACGGTTACAGCAGTCATCATAACAGCAGCATGAGACATAGGTGAATATGAGAAAACCGAGCAGTTTTGCAAATCCACTCAGCATTCTGAAAAGCCTCTTAATTTTTCTTACTCTTAAAACTCCATCCAAATCAACAGGAGAAAAAGCTAAGCCATGTCAAAAATCATTACAATTACGTCTTTCTGTAAGAAATACCCAAGTTCTACAGACACTAACTTCTGCAGAAAATACTACAAATTTTCTACAGAAAAAGCTACGAATACCTTTCAGTCACTAGGGCTGTCCAAGCAACAAGTGGGTTTTTCAGGCCAAGCCAATCAGTTTTATGTTTGCAATCACTACATTATTTTCACAAGGCAACTAACACTGGTGCCCTACTTAGAAAATCAGTTATGTTTTCACACAGTTTAGCATCAGTTAAGTTTTCACCTACACTACTGTAACTATATTCCTGAATCTCTGAGCTGGTTAGTCAGGGACACCTGACCCTGCTACATCAGAACTGATTTCAAATAAAAACCCAATCCTACTTGCTTTAAGTAAGAAGAGATAAACTTGAATGCATGCATTGACTCCCAGAACTCCAGTCTCTTCTACAGTCCTAAAACTTTACTTGGGCATGCCTAAAGAAGCTTAAAAGAAAAGTTCAAGGATAATTAATTTAAGACTTTAACCTACAACTCTATATTCTGTGCACTACAACAACATGCAAAGCAAAGTAGTTGACTCTACTTTTCATGATTCCAAACCTAACTTCCAAATCTTTGAAGCAAAACAGCATGAAACTGCATCAAGCAACAAAGGAGTAAAGAAAGTCTACAAAATAATGGCTAACAATGTAATGTTTATCTACAGAACTCAAACTATTACCAACCTACTACACTCTAGTAAGGAAACATTCAAAACCCCAAAAACTAACTGTGAGGAAAAGAACCAGCTTTTAATTATAACACTAACTCATCAAGTCCAAAACACGAACACTTCTTCTATGGCACCTTTTTACATCCCAAAGCAATGCATCAGATACTGATGTGTACATACCTGCATACGTACACAGACTATATACACATCACTTACAGATCTACAAGAAAAAAAAGCAGTAAGAGTCACCTGTTAAAGAGCTGTCAAGTAACCTGGATAGATGGAGGAGTTCCTATGAAGCATAAATTCATCTGCTAACGTTTCATCAGTTCGTCACAAAGGATGACTTTGTTTTAAGGTAATGAAGCCTACAAAACAGTCGGTCATATGCCTTCTATTTTAAGAACCGATATTCTGCCTGCAGTTACTAGAGTCTCTCTTACCATTTCACCAGCTGGGTCAAAGCTCTCTGTGAGTGGTTCCCTTTGGTTTGTTCTCAAGATCCTGACCCACAGCGTACCTGAAAACGCAAACTCCTCGAGAAGCAGGATAAAGCTATGCTGAACTGCAGTATATAAAACACTGGATGAACCTAGCCAAAGCGTAGCTGAAAATACGTGGCTTGCTAAGCACACTGCTACTGAAAAAGATGCCTAACTCAACAGCCATAAAACCGAGAATGTTACGAGCACGACTGCTGAGTCAAACACCAAGTGATTCGGGACCACATATGGAGGAAGCAGAAGTGAGGGGGAGGAGGGGGAAAAAAACAGCGCCTGTCCCCGCAAGCTGGGAGGCACAGGGGGAGGCGGCAGCGCCCACTCCCCCGCAGCCCAGCCCGGCACCCGGGGCGTCGCGGAGCACCGCAGAGCCCCTGCCCCGCGGAGCCCGGGCCGCCGGAAGCCAGCTGCCGGTGCCGCCCGTGACGGGCTCCACCGACACGCCACGCCACCAACCCCCCGCCAGCGCTGCCCGGTGCCGCGGGGCCCGCGCCCGGCCCCGCGCCCCCCGCCCCGCAGCCCCGGCGCCTTCGGGAGCCTCCCCGCCCGCCCCGCCGCACTCACACGGGCGGCAGCAGCATCTCCATGGCGGCTCCGCTCGGGCTCCCTCCGTGCAACGCGGGCGCGACGCGCTGCCGCCAGCACCATGCCAGCCGCCGCCGCCCCGCCGCGGGGAGCCGCCCGCGCCCGCCCGGCGGAGCCCCCGCTGCCCGCCCGGCGCGCCGGGAGCCGCCGGCGCTGCCCACTTCCGGGTTCCCGCCCGCGGGAGGGCGGTGCGGGGCCGAGCGGGGAGCGCGCAGGCGCCGCAGGGTGGGCGCCGGCCCGGCCTGCGGGGCGTGTGCCAGGTGCGTGGAGTGTTTTGGTTTAAGCTAACGCAGAGTTAAGTTTTAACTGAGTAACTGTATTTTTTGAATGTTAGACAAACTGTCACTCTGATAGCGTATTTTCTTTATAGCATAGGGTTTTTTTTCAAATATTGTTTTTCCTGACACCGCTCAGAGAGAAATGATAACGTCTTGTGTTAATTATGGTATCACAGAATCGCAGAATGACGTGAGTTGGAAGGGACCCGCAAGAATCATTGAGTCCAGCTCAATATAGGACAATCCTGACATTCACCCCGTTTGTCTGAGGGCATTGGGCAAATACTTCTTAAATAATGACAAGCTTGACGCAGTGACTGCTTCCCTGGGGAGCCTGTTGATGGCTCCACCATCCTCTGAGTGAAGGAACGTTTCCTAATGTTCAACCTTAAACCTTCCCAGGCAAATCTTTCTGCCATTCCCTTAAGTCCTATCATTGGTCACCACAGAAAAGCTGAATAGATGTGTCATCTACAATCACCTCTGTTTGCAGTTTTTCCCTGTCTAAAATGCAAGGTCACACAGAAAACTGTCTCCAGAGCTCCAGTTAGCAGAGGTTGTGAAGTTCTTAATAACATTAAAATCAGTCCTTGGAAAGTAATGCTTTGGAACATGCTAATGTAACCTTAGAGCTTTGAAGAGGGGCATGATGGTGTAACTTTTAGAGTTAAGTTAATGATTATAGGGCTTTTGGAGCAAAACTGATGATTATTAAACAAGTGTATGTAAGGGGCAATGATTGTTAGACAAGCCAATGATTGTTAAGCAAGTAGACATGACTTAAGTAGACATGGGTTACGGTATAGTCTTGAATGAGCTTCGCAATAAACCAGAACTTGCTTTACCACGTTGAGTCTATTGCATAGTTCTCCTCGCTTGTTATACCCTTTGCTTAAAGAAACATGTCCATCATAGGATCATAGAATCGCTTGGTTGGAAAAGATCTTTAAGATCATTGAGTCCAACTGTAGCTGTCCACTACTAAATCACATCCCTGAGCATTCGTCTTTTAAATGCCTTCAGGGATGACAGCTTGGCAACAACCGGATGAGCCTGGTTCCAATGCCATTCTTGGCCCTAGGAGACCCGAGTGTTCATCTCCCTGCTCCCAGGAGAGCAGGGCTGAGTGCAGGGTCAGGGAGCGGCACCAGGGAGCCATCATGGGCCTGGCCCATTCAGCACCTGGGCCAGGGTATCCACGGCACCAGAGAGAATGGTGTGAGGCATTGGATGTGCTCTAGGCCCTGGATATGGGCTTATTTATTTATTATTTTTGGGGAAAAGAAAGTAAAAAGTGGTCCCAGGAGACCCACCTGCTGTGGAGGGGCAGCCCAGGTGGCCCAGGAGCTGGCCTGACATCCAGTTGCGCAGGTGGCTGCAGCTGGGAGAAGAGGTCAAGGCAGAGTCCAAAACCATATTGGAACAGAGAAGGTGGGCACTGAGTCTGAGCAGGCAGCAATGCTGATGCTCCACTTGATGGTGACCTGCTGAATCTCATCGGCTTTCATTTGAGCCAGTCCAGTAGAATGGTGACTGTGTGTCTCAGAAGAGCTGCCCACCTTCTGTAGTCATACAGCCACAGCATCATTGACCTCTGGCAATACGTACTTGAGTTGTGTTTTAATGTTTGCTTAAGAAGCCTCTGTGATGCAGCACAGCCAAAAGATACACAAAGAGGTCAGGGATGTGTTTCAAACATATGTCTTTGTAAGCAATACAAATCAAAATAGTAATGAAGAATATTACATTTAGCAACTTCTGACTTGGGGCATTTGAGAAGAATTTACTGTACTAAATAAACTCCCTGTGAGTTACTTCTGAATCTCAGAAGATGGTGTAGTGGAAGATGTGCTTAGCAAGCTAAACACAATTCAAGTATTTAAATGGTTGCATCTGTAAAAATAAAATGGTTCTTTACAAGAGATATGACATTGACAAAGTTAATCTAAAACTAATAAATCTCTCACCAACTGACCAAAACCATTTTTCTAAGAGTGAGAGGAGTCTGAGGACAGCAAATTTTAAGTAGAAGGCAAAACAGAACATGGCACATGCATTTTGTCTGAAGAGTACTATAGATGAACATTTAAAGCCTTCATCAATGCTTCTAATAAAATCACAAGTTATTAAAGCTAAATGTATTTTAATTTATTATTTCATGTTTGCTTAATCTCTAATTATAGTCATCATTTGAAAAACGCTGGTTTAGTGTTCTCAGTTTACCAATCCTCTTTCACTACACTGTGATGTTTGATTGGGGAACACTTCAAAATTTCTTTCAATAGCTTTCTACTGGAGGTTTTTCTAAATTAAATAATCACAACTGTCAGTGCCTGTTTTTACGGAGTCTGTGCTTTGTAACTGCTCAGCTTGTCTCTTTTTAAGAGACATCTAGAATTGCTTCTGAGTTGTATTAGAGAATGCAAGCTGCTTGTTAAAGATTTGAAAGTTGCAAGAAAACCTCTTTACATGGTAGTCTTCTCCAACAGGTCCAGCTAGCCATAATGGGCTCTGAAATAGAGGTTTAAAATTCAGCCATCCCCATGTAGCATAGTCAGTGAGTTATGAGTTCATCAGCAGGCCTGGGTAGATCAGAGAATTGCTGATAATCGTCACATCGTACTTTCAGGTTTCTGTACCCTGAACTAAACTCCTATACATGTCACTTAGTAAGACAAGGATCCTATCTTTTACTGATCTGTAAGATCTAAATGAATCTTACTAGTTATAGACTGCACTGCATTTACGAGTCCACATTAGACTGTGAAGTAAATGTGAACTCACCTGGAAGCTGATGAGAGGTTGTGCATTATTCACATGTACATCCTGCACGCACATAGGTAGCTGCAGATTCTGACCCTTGGTAACGTGGCAGAACTGTTTTAACAGCGTTCATTCTTAAATGAACATTAAGCATATCCAAACCTTGACTTCTGTCATTTTATCGCAGTGTTGTTTTGGTTTTTGAACCAAATGTTTAACATTAGTTGAAGTAACTTCTGTGATACAGAACATCAAAAAGAAGCACAAATATGGCAAGATTCTTTTTTTTTCCTCAAATTATGTCTTTGTACTTCAGTAATCCTGAAAGAAATCATAAACATCTGAAACAAAAAATTTTATGTTCAAAATGCATTACGTAGTTAAGGCCAAATAACTTGTATATCTAACCATGAGTAAACCCATCCTATAAATTTTTATGGGATCTTTCTTCATCTGATACCTCTTCTTAGAAAGGATCTTTTAGAGAAAAAAAGTTATTTATATATGTGTGTGGGTATATATATATACAGTTTTGAAAGGAAATAAGTTTCTTAACTATGTTGAAACAGCTGCCATTTTTGTTGCAGCAGTACAAATCACTGCATTTACTGAGAAAAATCCCTATTGTGTTCAGGACAGCCACAACAGCAACTCTCAGTCCTTTCCCACTTGTGCTAGAGAGTTTCAAAGGAATGCTGCCAAGGCTTACAAATGATTGTACGGTTCTTCTGCTATATTGACACTAGAACTAGTTTATCAACATAGAAATACTGATACTACACATTGACATACAGGCACTGAAAATGCTCTGCCTTTTAGCAAGACAGTTCCACAAGTTACAGAGTCCTGCACCATGCTGACATCATCCCATTGGAAGAAATCTGTGCTAGGTTTAGCCACAGAGAATAGTGAAAAAAATTCTAACTAGTATTTTTAATTGACAAATACAGGTTAGGAAGACCTCTCCAAGGTCAAAAAATACATTTATTAGAATGTTTACTGTTGTTTAAGGTATTAGAAGTCATATCTTCTTAATTGTTTGGGCAGAATGCTTATGAGAAAATGCTGCTAAGGCTGGGATTCTTTTAGTGAAAAAGGAAAAAGAAAGGAAGGGTCTAGAATTGAAGACTTAAGTACCTCTCTGTATTGCTAATGCTTCAAACAGAAAAACAAAGCCCTTCCTCACTTTGTTGACAGTTATCCATTATACTCATATCTTACTGAATTTAGTTGTGGGTAATTTATGTATAACATTTATGTAAAAATAAATATATTTTTTATCCAGAATCATTCAGGGCAAACATCCCTTTTTTTTTCATGTGTGTTTCACTCCCAGCAACATTACCATGCAGACCCTGCATACAACCAAGGCCCCTGCATCTAAATAGATCCACAAGGACCTACATGGAAATCATGATAGGACTTGAGGTCTACACAGACAGTAGCTATTGCTGCATTCTTTGTCTAAGCACTAATGTCAGCATTAGTCCAGCATTAACTAAACTTAAAAAGCTTTACTCTAGTGTAAGAGACTCTTCCCCTCTCGCCCTCCCCAGAAGAATGGAATATTTAAAGTTCCAGAAAACATTGAGCTAAGGACATGAATACAGTTGAAAAGAATTACATTTAAAAGTAATGGGAAAAGAAGGGCAAGAAGGTGCACGCAGCAGACTGAGAAAGGGACCAGATTGCAGAGAAATATATACTAGAGAGTAGGCAGAGAGAGAAAAAATAAGACATGTAAATTTGGAATGTGAAATAAGGAATAGCAAAGCAGCTGCTATCAAAAATAAATTGTACTGTGACCAAAATCAGTTAAATACAATTAAGCATGGTAAAAATATGTATTCTTTTCTAGCACTATTCCTCTGTGTAAGCAATTGTAGGAGCACTAAGAATAATACATGTTAAATTAAAATAGGTGAACAGTAAGAATTACTCTGTAACGTTCATGGACCTTATATGAAGATTAAAATTAATAAGTAAGAACTGGCTTTTCAGTGTTCTAAACCAGATATGGTGGAATTTCCAAAAACACTTGATATGGCACACAGTCCAGAAAACAGGCTTTAAATACTCCAATCCTAGTCTTGCAAAAGAAGAGCCAAATAAAAAGCAAATAGTACGAAGTTTCTGAGTTCTGCTCTGTGAAGTCACATCCTTGTGGTCAGTGCCAAACAGTGTGGTGTTCCTGTAGTGCCATGAAAAAAGCAAGTCCTAGTTCAAGCAAGCATTATGAATGGAAGCAAGTGTAGGTAATGGCTTTGATTCCTATTAGTACTGCAAATTACTAAGACACAAAGTAGAGATCTTGATGAGCAGATCTGAGGCCCAGTGTGCTACAAAGGTTTGAATTTCACATATGGTATGTCCTTGAGAGGGCTATGAAAGAGGTAGACCATCTCCTACTCTTATGCTTGTAGGGCTGTGTTGCTTTCTGCACACTGGGTAAGGCAATCAGCTCTCTATACTGAGTGGGTTCCATGCATAGAACCATGAGAAAAGCAATCAAAAATTATTAGATTTTACCTTGTAGCCATGTGATGACTTAAACATGATGCAAAGGTAGCAGCAGAAACTTGCAGCAAGGATTTCTTGGAGAAAGCTGGACCATTCCAATCAACTGCAGGCAAAGCTTATGATGGAGCTCCACTCTTCAACAAAGAGTGAAATAAAATAAATTCTGTACAGTTTTCTGTACAGCTTACACATACACACAAAAAAAAAAGGAAAAATAAAAAGATCAACAAGATGTAATCTTCAGCAAGCAATATACCATGTGGATAAGCAGGACTCATGGTAGCCTTGTGGTTCACAGAACTAATCTCAGTCGTTGGTGTTTTTTTCCCTATTATTTTTCTTAAAAAGGGTGTAGATTACTTTTATGTTCAGTCAAACTTGTTTAACTTGTCAAAACACCATTTTCTTGAAAAATGAAGCAAAAGTAGTTTTCTTTATAGATAATAACTGCAAGGTATGGTACTATACCTATCAGTGCAAGTTCATTAAAGTCAGCATACTTCTGCTTGATAGTAATTATTCTGCACTCTAACAGCAATATTATTAGATAGTCCTAACTAATTCAATCAACTATTACATGGGGAGGGAGCAGGGGGGTGAGGGAGTTACAGCTAATTAATTAACATTATATTTTAAAAATTTCCATACTGCCATCTAGTGCTTACTGCATGCACAAACTATACAGAGAAATCATATTACTTAAATAGCTCTTGGTTGCCTGTGATTGGCCTATAGCAAAAGAATAGGTAACTCACCAATTTGCATGTAGTCATGCATATATAGAGAGCTTACCTAAGGAGAGTAATTGGGAGCAATTTAAACTGAAAAGTGAGACAGTATTCTGAGGGAATCAATCGGAATATACATTGTTTTATACGCGTGTAAATAAGACAGGAGGAACGGTATTTGCAGAGTCCACAGCACTTGAGGGGGCGTTTAGTGAAATTGAAAAATACTGTAGACTGGGAAGATGCAAGTGGGGTATAGTTCATGCATTGTATGAAATATTTTGTTGTTCAAAAAGACAATGAAATCAAAGATATAAAAATTTTAAAAAATTATGTTCAGGGAGTTACAACAATAAAATTACAAAGGGGTAGTTACTGCATATAAGTTTGCACAGATAAGTTGTTATTAGAAATCAAAAAGCATATCATGCCGCTATTAAATAAATTTAGTAAATCCTCATTTGGAATACTCTTGTTTTTAGTAAGAAAGTCTAGAAGTTGTTGGGGTTGTTTAGCCTGGAGAAGAGGAGGCTCAGGGGTGACCTCATTGCTCTCTACAACAGTCTGAAAGGAGGTTGTAGACAGGTGGGGGTCGGTCTCTTCTCTCAGGCAACCAGCAACAGAGCAAGAGGGCACGAGCTTAGACTTTGCCAGGGAAGGTTTAGGCTGGATATCAGAAAAAAGTTCTTCACAGAACGAGTAATCAGGCATTGGAATGGCCTGCCCAGAGAGGTGGTGGATTCACCATCCCTGGAGGTTTTTAAAATAAGACTGGATATGGCACTTAGTGCCATGATCTAGTAATCATGAGGACGTTGGACAAAGGGTTGGACTTGATGATCTTGGAGGTCTCTTCCAACCCAGATAAATCTATGATTCTATGATTCTAAGTAATTGCAAAGTCATTGTAAAGATTAACAAAAGAGCTCAGGATCAGTACACTTAACTATGCAGAATACCTAGTAAAACTGGACCCCTAGTAAATTAAAGAAACGGGGAAATTTAAGTCAAAGATAGAAGTATGAAAATGTTTAGTCCAGTAATTCTGGTACAAGCAGATGCTCGTACAATGACTAGTTTGTTATGATATTTCTGGAGTACAGTTTTCACTGGCATCAGGGAAGGTCTCTTGC
The DNA here is from genome assembly GCA_033556795.1 of Tapera naevia. Classification (NCBI taxonomy): domain Eukaryota; kingdom Metazoa; phylum Chordata; class Aves; order Cuculiformes; family Neomorphidae; genus Tapera; species Tapera naevia. Next base: position 3,879,939 of record JAUMJJ010000172.1, on the reverse strand, counting down.
CAATTTTTCTATGCAAAAGAAGAACATTACGATACAGACTAAAATACTGGGGGGGAAGCAGGTATCCTCAGAATCTAAAATATTCAAAAGACTACCTTCTGAGAATGGTAATATTTAACCATGCAGGCTAAAAAGTCAGTTTATGCAAGCTAGTTCTTGGCATGTTAATTTTATAATTTGGGGGGGCGGGGACACACAACAGACACTCTAATTTTTCTTTGAAATACAGTCTTCTATCTTTATTTTAATTTTATCAGTAGTTTTCTTGAGGCAAATTATCTCAAACATTTCTCTTTGTCAATGAAAATTACCCTAGATGGTATATGATCCAAACCCAAATATTTTCAGAAACAGCTCTGCATTTCCCTTTTATAGCTCAAGTAAATGCTTGTCATCTGGTGATGGATTTATAATGCAATATAAACAGAAATGTGATAAAATCCATAATTAAAAATTAATCTGCAGGGGGAAGACTTTTCACTCTGCAAATTAGGCATTTGCTTAAGCCATAAACCATTTAAAACATCTTTAGTGCCAAGTAAATAAGATGTATTTTGATACATTGTTTCAATGTTTGCTTTATACTTCTAGTGTATATTTCTAAAAATGAATTTGAAACCAAGAACTGTATCCCTTTCTTAACCTCAATTTATTTGCTTTTGAATATAGTTAGAAATTCAGTACAATTAAAAAAGGTAAGCTAGAATGCCCATTCTGTTGTTCACAATTCTTCCATTCACTGTTACATTATGATGTCCTCTGTCTTAACTGCCTTAAGCATTCTAAATTATCCCTTTACTGGTGTACCAACTTTTACCTACCTATTTTCATCAGCCCTGTGTTGTTATGGACACATAGGACATTTTGCTAAATGATTTGTACTAATAAAGTGGCTGAATTAACCAATGGCCACACTAAGCCCCGACTATTCAAATGTGTATATCAATTGGTGAAAGACTGAAGAAGTTTTTATTAGTACCAGTGTTATGCTCTCCTCTTTTAAATAGCTTGCATTTAAAGGCCACAGAATTTTTAATGGGCATTTTGTTTACGAACCCAAAGCTTCATAGCAAGTGACAGTTTTTGATTACATGATTACCACATAAGAACAGCCCCATGCTGTTCACCACTAAAAACTTGTGCTTGCCTAATGTGAAAATCTGAAATTATACATGGAGAGAAAGGTTTTTTATTTAAAACATATTCAGCAGTGAACTGTTTTTTAACCTCCATAGGATTTAAAAAACAGAAGCTGGAAATAAAACAAGTATCTGTGAAATGTCTGTAATTTGAAGATGGAATATAGGCTGTACCTACTGCAATATGACTGTCAGGACTATTACAACCAATTCATGTAAACAAAATTGTCTTTACTGTTATTTTTACCTTTTCACTTCCCATTTGTGTTTTTAGTCATGCTCGGATCCATTACAACCCCGTATTCTCAGGGCAGAGACTGTATTCTTTACATAGAGCTGAATACAGTTGAAGTACTAATTGTACCTGCAATATGAATAATAAACAGTAATAATAATTATACCTTATAATTGAATGTGAAAAAGGTTGTGAACTCAATCCTGTTTCCATTCATGCCAAAATTTAAATAAAACTCAAAGAAAAGTAGATATTAGGCCTCTTTGTGAGAATACAATTGTGAAAGCTAGTCCCCAAATACTGTAATTATTACTGATATGAAAATGGTTATGTCTAAGTATAGGATTTAATTCTGGGTATCTAATCTATGCTAGTTTTCCTTAAGGGCAGCTGGCAAATAAGGAAATCATTGCATGGTATTGTGGGACTATACCATATAGAATCACAGAATCACAGAATGGTCAATGTTGGAAATAACCTCTAGAGATTATCTAGTCTGACCCTCCTGCTGAAGCAGGGTCACCTACAGCAGGTTGCACAGGAACATCAGGATGGGTTTTGAATATCTCCAGAGAAGAAGATTTCTACAGCCTCTTGGGGCAGCCCGTTCCAGTGCTCTGATGACCTCACAGTAAAGAAGTTTTTCCTCCCGTTTAGGTGGAATTCCCCACATTCCACTTTGTGGCCATTGCCCCTTGTCCTGTCACTGGGCACCACTGAAAAGGGTCCGGCTCCATCCTCCTGACACCCACCATTTAGATCTTTATAGCATTGATAAGATCCCCTCTAAGTCTTCTGTTCTCCAGGCTAAACAGACCCAGCTCTCTCAGCCTTTCATCACGAGAGAGATCCTCCAGTCCCCTAACCATCTTCACTGTCCTCTGCTTGACTCTTTCAAGTAAGTCCTTGCCTTTCTTGATCTGGGAGCCCAGAACTGGTCACAATGCTCCATATAGGGCCTCACTAGGGCAGTAAAGAGGGAGGATAACCTCCCTCAACTTTCTGGTCACGCTCTTCTTAATGCACCCCAGGATACCTTTAGCTTTCTTGGCCATGAGGGCACATTGCTGGCTCATAGTTAACTTCTTGTCCACCAAAACTCCCATGTCCTTCTCTGAAGAGCTGCTTTCCAGCTGGTCAGCCCCTAACCTGTACTGCAGGGGTTCAGGGATTATTCCTCCCTAAGTGCAGGTCTCTACACTTGCCTTTGTTAGACTTCATTATGTTCCTCTCTGCCCAGTTTTCCAGCCTGTCCTGGACTTGCTGAACGGCAGCACAGCCTTTTGGTGTATCAGCCACTCCCAGTTTCGTGTCATCTGAAAACTTGCTGAATGTATATTCTGTCCCCTCATCCAGGTCATTGATGAATATGTTGAACAAGACTGGGCCCAGTACTGACCCCTGAGGAACATCGCACCACAGTCCTCCAAATAGACTCTGCACCGCTGAACACAAACCTCTGAGCTCTGCCATCCAGCCAGTTCTCAATCCATCTCACTGCCTGCTCCTCCAGCCCACATTTCCTAAGCTTACTCACAGGGATGTATGGGAGACAAGTGTCAAAAACCTTGCTGAAATTGAGGTAGATAATATCCACCAATATGCCACCATAGAAGGCTATCAGATGAGTCAAGCACGATTTCCTTTGGTGAATCCATTTTGACCACTCCTGATAACCTTCTTTTCCTCCAGATGCTCAGAGATGACAGCCAGTATGAGCTGTTCCGTCACCTTTCCAGGGATAGAGGCGAGGCTGATTGGTCTATAGTTTCTTGGGTCCTCCTTCTTGCTCTTTTGGAAGACTGGAATGCCATTGGCTTTCCTCCACTCCTTCTGTACGTTCAGCCACGTTCTCCATGACCTTCCAAATATGATGGAGAGCAGCTTAGCAATAACATCTACCAACTCTCTCAGCACTCGTGGGTGCATCCCATTGGGGCCCATGGATTTGTGGGTGTCCAGTGTACCTAAATGATCTCTAACCCGATCTGCCCTGTTCAAGGGACACTCTTCCTTTCTCCAGACTTTCTCTCTTTCCTCTTGGGTCTGGGATTCTTGAGGGCTGGTCTTAGCAGCAAAGATTGAAATAAAGAAGGCACTGAGTAACTCTGCCTTTTCTGTGTCTTCCATCACCAAGGCATCCACCTCATCAAATGGGCCCTCATTTTCCCTAGTCTTTCTTTTGTTATTGATGTACTTGAAAAAGCCCTTCATGTTGTCCTTGACATCCCTTGCCAAATTTAATTCCAAGTTGGCCTTAGCCTTCCTTGTTGCATGCTTACATACTCTGACAACAGTTTTATATTCCTCCCAAGTAGCTAGTCCCTTTTTCCACATTTTGTAAACTTCCTTCTTCCATTTGAATTTCTCCAGAAACTCTTTGCTCATCCTTGCAGGTCTCCTGCCTCCTTTGCTTGATTTCTTAGTCTTAGGTATCCACTAATCTTGAGCTTGAAGGAAGTGGTACTTGACTGTTAACCAGCTGTCTTAACTGCTGTACTTTCCGCCAAACAGGTCTTTGATGAGGGTAAAGTTAGCTCTTCTGAAGTCCAGGGTTGCAATCCTGCTTACTGAGCTGCTCCTACTATGCAGGATCCTAAATTCTACCATCTCATGGTCACTGCAGCCAAGGCTTTCCCCAGCCTTCATATCTCCAACCATTCCTTCTTTCTTTATTAGTACAAGGTCTAGCAGCACACCTCTTCTTGCTGGTTTCCCCACCACTTGTGTCAAAAAGTTATTGTCAGTGCTTTGCAGGAACCTCGTGGACTGTGTGTGCCTAGTTGTGTTGCCTTTGCAGCAAAATATTAGAGCAGCTGAAGTCCCCTAAGAGAAGCAGCGTTTGTGATTGTAAAGCTACTTCTAACTGCCTGTAGAAGGCCTTGTCGACCTCTTATTCCTGATCAGGTGGCCTGTACTAAACACCTACAACAGTGTCACCTACAACAGTGTTAGCCTGGCCCTTAATTCTAACCTATAAGCTCTCAACTCATTCTTCATCCACCCCTATGGAAACCTTGATACATTCCAGTCGCTCCCTCGCATACAGAGCAACTCCACCTTGCCATCCTGTCTTTCCTAAAAAGTATATAGCCATCCATGACAGCATTCCAGTCACGCGAGCTATCCCACCATGTGTCTGTAAATGCAATGAGATCATGGCCCTGCGACTGCACACGGATATCTAGTTCTTCCTGTTTATTCCTCATGCTGCGTGCATCAGTATACAGGCATTTCAGAGAGGTAATTGTGTATGCAGGTTTCCCTGGAGGTGTGCAGAAGGGTACACCATAACCATACTCACCCTTGAGGTGGTTGGCCTTCTGGTTCTCACCTTGAGAAGCAGCTAAGCAACATTTTTCACTGCCCTGTTTTTTCTCGCTTATTCCCTAGTTGGATGCAATGGCATGAGCATTGCCATTTTGGACACCCTCCCACCCCCTGAGTCCTTCAGTTTAAAGCACACCTCACCAAGTTGGCCAGTCTGCTGCCCAGGATTCCCTTTCCTCTACTAGACAGGTGGATTCCTTCTATCTCTAACAGGGTGTAGCCATTAAGAGTGTCCCATTGTCATAAAAGCCAAAACCCTCATGATGGCACTAGCCACATAGACAGAAGTCAATATGTATTATACATCTATTTCTGACTGCCTCCTTTCCTCCAATTGGTAAAATGGAAAAAAAGATAAATTGGGCACCAATATTTTTTACTTGAACCCCCAGGGCTTTATAGTCTTCCTTGATCCTGCCCAGGTTCTGGCTTACATTGTCATTCATACCCACGTGAAAGGATAACAGTGGATAATAGTCTGTGCTCTTGACAAGTTGATGCCCTCTCAGCAACATCTCAAATCTTAACTCGCAGAAGGCCGCATACCTCTCACATTTTCCTGTCAGGCCAAGAGGTGGATGCCTCAGTGCCCTTTCACAGAGAGTTACGCAATACGAGCAACTGTCATTTCTTTTTATGATATCTGTTGTGGGCTGCTGGTACAATTTCTCCATACAGACCTTGCTAGTGGATGTCTACAGGTGTTAAATCTTCCTATTTGTTTGTGGTTGCAATGTTGGAGGGTGGAGACTGAAGCCGGGTCCTGCTTTTGTGGGTCTCCAGGGTCCAAGGTGCCTCATTGTCAGTTGCATCCGCTATAGATGGTTATGAAATCATCTATCTATCTCCATCTCAGCTCCTCTAATACTGCACAGCTTCATAACTGTTTCTTGCAACTCAGCCACCTGACGTAACAGATTATCAACTTGTGTGCACCTTATACAGGGTACTTACCTTTTCACCAGAAGAATGGTCCGGGCACTTGCTGCAACTTACTGCCTGTACTGAAATCTCCTTCTTTACCACTTCTGTCCAGCTGGATACATCAGACATCTCAGGGGCTTTACCTTATCTTCAGGCACTTTTACCTTACTCTACTACTACTATAAAGATTATATACGTATTTTATACAAAACAGATGTCCCTGGTGACTGGAAAAGGGGAAACATTGTGCCTGTTTTTAAAAGGAGGACCCTGGGAACTACCGACCTGTCAGTCTCACCTCTGTGCCTGGGAAGATCATGAACAGATCCTCCTAGAAGCTATGCTAAGGCGCATGGAGTACAGGAAGGCAATTCGAGACAGCCAGCATGACTTCAACAAGAGGAAGTCCTGCTGGACCAACCTGTTGTAGTTTCAGTTTTTTCAGAGAATTTTTCTCCCCTTGACAACATGGGAACTGGTGGGGGCAGGGCCCAGCCAGACCGCTGGGGCTGCGAGTTCTGGAGGTTAAGGGATCCTGGCCTAGGGGAAGACAGGCATGCATAGTTTTGTTACCTAATGATGCAACTGTATGTAAATCACTAACCAATCAGAAGTCATGAGTTGTACTTGGCAAATGAGTTACTATATATAAATAGAGCACGTAGGAATGTTGTGTGTGCTAACTTTGAGAATATACTGCCTAACTCCCATCTCTGCACAGGAATGCAATAGACAATGTCTTGTTTCAGTATGTGAGACTGGGTTATTGCACACCGGCTCTGTGAGAAAACGGATGGAGATCAGTGATGAGTGGTGTCTCTCAGGGGTCCATATTTGGACCAGTACCATTTAATATCTTCATCAATAACACAGAAAGATTGAATGCACCCTCAGCAAGTTTGCAGATGACACCTGGTTGAGTGGTGGCATTAAAACATCTAATGACAGACAGGATGACCTGGCTGAGCTTGAGAAATGAGCCCATGTAAACTTCCTAAGATTCAACATGGCCAAGTGGAAGATCCTGCACCTGGGTCAGGGCAACATCTGGTATCAACACAGCCTGGGGAATGAGGGGATTGAGAAAAGCCCTGTTGAGAAGGACTTGGGTGTATTGGTGGATGAAAAGCTGGACATGGAGACAACAATGTACGCTCACAGCTCAGAAGACCGATTTTATCCTGCATTAAAAGCAGTGTGGCTGATAGGCTGTGGAAGGTGACTCTCCCCGCTCTACTCCACTCTGGTGAAACCCCACCCGGAGTACTGCATCTAGCTCTGGAGCCCTAGCACAGGAAAAACATGGACCTGCTGGATCATGTCCAGAGGAGGGCCCCAAAAGTGATCAGAGGGATGGAACACCTCTGCTATGAAGAAAGGCTGAGAGAGTTGGAGTTGTTCAGCCTGGAGAAGAGAAGGCTCCAGGAATACCTTATTGCAGCTTTTCAATACTTAAAGGGGGCCTACAAGAAAGATGGGGACAAACATTTTAGCAGGGCCTTTTGCAATCGGACAAGGGATAATGGTTTTAAAATAAAACCAGACTAGATTTATACTAGATATAAGGAAGACATTTTTTACAATGAGGGTTATGAAACACTGGAACAGGTTGCCCAGAAAGGGGGTAGAAACCTTATCGCTGGAAACATTCAAGGTCAGGTTGGACAGGGCTCTGAGCAACCTGGTGTAATTGAACACATCCCTGCCCACTGCAAGGGGGTTGGACTAGATGGTAAGTACATTCGAACCCAAACCATTCCGTAATTCTATGAAATTGTCAGTTACATATTTCTCAAAATGCAAAATGTTGTTGTGTACAGTAAATATTTATGCACGTCAAATATTTGAACCTGTAATTTGTCCACAACTGTGCTCTTCAGTACAGTTCAGAAGAAGAAACTTCATTTTCCATTCATCAGAAACAATACTTACAATCATATATAAAATTATACATATTCAAATGAGTGCTGATAAGCATAAAATTCCTGGAACTTCAGGGTTCTAAGTTACACTTAGAACAATGTATTTATTTGAATTTATCTCAAGCACTTTTCTGATGGCATGTATCATGCACACTGCATATATGTATGCAAGGCATTGAATATATGTATTTTGTAAGTGTAAAGCAGTTTGCAGTAATGGATTATACTTTAGACCAGATTTCTAAATCTCTGAACAGAGATTGTTAAGCAATTATCTCTGAACAAGCAGAGAAATGGCAACTACTTAGCAGCAGTTGTGTTCAGTTTTAAAATAGTATGCTGCTGATACAGCATACTATTTTATATACATACATACATACATATACAGCATACTATTTTATATACATACATACAGTAGACAAAGTATGTGTTTCTCGCTTGACTATATTGGATAGCTGAAGAAACATACTAAACACAAGATTATCACTAGCCTATAGTATTTTACAGAGAATTCCAACAGGAGACAGAGTATTTCTGCAACTGAAATTAATACGCTAAAAACTGGGTAGTTACTTGAGCTTGTGTATCCAAGTCATTAATCATCAAAATCTCTGATTTTAGTCTTCCTGATTCCCAACTCCTTGAACAACTGTTCTAAATCACTTCATTTTTTAAATTATATGTCTTTGCCCCCTACACTTTCCCCTCAGATATCATCCTGCCCAAATTCAGAATCCAGACTCCTGCAGATTAAAGGACAGAAACATGTTAGTATTTGTAAGCATGCATGTAGGCAAGCAAACAAAATGTGGGGAAACAAGAAATAAATGTGCAGTTCAGCATTTTGTTTGGTAATCAAGGAAAGCAATAGCAGCTAAGCAACATGAAATGATATTTGACTATTTTCTGTAAAATATTTTTTTGAGGGGGTTTGGAGCTTTCCTTCAAAAAGTTTAGTGCTATTTTAATTCTTTGTTTAAAAATAAACCACAATAAAGTATTTTTAATCAATATAAATGTATTTATAGTAAAAAAAAAAAATCTAGCCATTGACATTAAGTGGCACTGTTATTAGTTTCTTGGCTGTGGGACTATGCACACTAGCATTTCTGGTTATTCTAGAACAGACGTGTTAACCAGAACACAGGCATTGTTGCTCCTTGCAAAACAAACAAAAGAGTGAAGACTGTATGCTTTTCAAGGTGAGCAAAATCTCTGACAAAGGCACTACAAGGTAAGTTGCATAATTATACAAAGAAATAGGAAGTTCTGGCAGTTCTTAAAAAATCACACAGTCGAGTTTTAGACTGATCTATTGAATCACCCTTATCTTTAAACTGAATGGTTACTAGATCTGTGTAGATGCAGTCTACACTTGCCAAGCCAAGGGAAGAACAAGGCAGGAAGAACACCTTACAAATGTAATGGTGCTTACCTGAGCAGTAACCAGTGAATTGTAGCTTCACCTCACTGTCACAGAAAACCTTTGTCCTATGACTGCCGATCAGTAGTTTGTGTTCTTGTGAGAAGGAAAAAAGAGGAAGCATGATAAGGAAGAGGGGAAAAGAACATTTGGTCTGAGAAACTGGAACTGAGCAGGCTCTTATCACAAGAGGTAGACTTTTCTTACTGAAACCAGCAAGTTTAAGGTTTATTTTTCATTTAAGGTAGTTGCCTAGTTTGTTAAATAAGTGTATCTATGTAAAACAAGAACAAATGAATGCCACTGATCAAAATAAATGCTCTGGGTGGGAGGCTTCAGCTGGGTATTTTTCCAGAAAATGATACCCACACGAAGTCACAGAAGCAGAGATGGAAAAACTTGGGGCAGCCTGAAGAAGTCCATACCCCAAAACCAGCTTTCACCCTTTGGCACTTTTGCACTCTTTCAAGTGAGGCAGAGCCACACCAGCTGTTCAGGGTTACAGGTCTGGCTTCTCTTAAATAGAACATGATGAACAATTCCAACCTGGAGATGATGTGATCTTGCTTTTTATCAGGCCCCTGTTATGGCTGTGATTCTCTTCAGCATCCTCACTAATGTCAACTCAAGACTCAAGGATGGCCATACAGAACAAACAAAGTTAAGAAATATTAGCAGATGTACACAACAGATAATAAATATGCTGCTTTGTAAACATGCTTGAACAATGTGTCATTCTGGTCCTTCCCGTTGCAGAAAGGATACAGCTGAAAAAGGCCAGAGAAGCTAACCAAGATTACCAAAGAGTGACTAAGTGGATGAGGCGTCTTCAGCATACAAAAGGGTGTCAAGGAGTAATAAGACCCATAAAATGAGTAGCGTGGACACCACGAGGGGCCATAGTCTCTCTCAGTGTGAGAAAAAAAAGGTTATAAAATTAAATTATCCCAGGGTAGGTTTTAAAGAAAATCTATTCCTTCACAAAATACACAACTGAGCCAGAAATATCTCTGACAACTTTAGTTCCTGTAATCTGAAGAGGCAACCAGACATGTTCATGGAAAAGACATTAATAAGAAGGGAAATAATAATCATAGAATCATAGAATGGTTTGGGTTGGAGGAGACCTTAAAGATCGCCCTTAAAGATCTGCGGTGTCATGGGCAATGACACCTCCCATCAGACCAGGCTGCTCAAAGCCCCATCCAGCCTGGCCTTGAACACTTCCAGGGAGTCGGCATCCACAACTTCCCTGGGCAACCTGTGCCTGTGTCTCACCACCTCACTTCATTCTTCTCATCATGAAGAATTTCTTCCTAACGTGCAATCTAAATCTTCTCCTTTCCAATTTAAAGACATTCCCCCTCGTCCTTTCCTTCCACAAAAAGTCCCTGCAAGACAAATTGTTGGAGAAGAGAAAATATACTGTACAGATGGCTGAAGGCAACACCCTGCCGCCTTTATCCCCATGCTTTTGCCAGGCTTCTGCTGCTGGTTTGCTCTCCCCTCCCCATGATGCCACCTGAGCCCCCTTTCAGGGACATCAGCCCTGGGCCTGTCTTCCCTGCTGCCCTTTGTAAATTCAGTCCCAGGCTGCGGAGACAACTTGCCTAAGAATTGCCAAGGGTGAGCGCAGAACCCCGGGGTGGGCTCAAGTGGCACAAGTTTAGGTTCTGGCTGTGGGAAGCTCTCAGCTCCTGGGCAAGAAACACAGTCTGGGTTGGGCTGGGCTGATACAAGAAGGGGTTACTATTTACAAAAAGTGAAATATTTTGATTTGAGATAAAGTAGAATTAGTTTTCTAACTAATTTTTGTCTGGATGGCAGTGTTTTTTGGAAGTTAGACAGAGCGTCCCTCTGATAGCATCTTTTCCTAATAGCAAGTTTCTTTCAAACAGTGATTTTCCAAGCACTGTTCAGAGAGAAATGATAACATCTTGTGTTAAGTATGGTCTGTGCTGAACACATGTCTCCTTCTGTAATCACCTCTGTTTGCAGTTTTTCCCTGTCTGAAATGCAAGGTCACACAGAAAACTGTCTCCAGAGCTCCAATGAGCAGAGATCAGGTTGTTGTTAAGTTCCTAATGACATTAAAATCAGTCCTTGGAAAGTAATAGAATATGCATAAGATTTCTGGGAAACTTTACCCATATGCATCTAAGTGGGAAATACATTCTGTCCCCAGCTCTTGTCTCGTTACGCATGATTGATGGAAATCATTCCCTCATGCGCCCAGCGCTGAAATAAAGGATGCTGCTTTGTAAATCTCCAAAACAAGTCTTAAGAGTGTTTATTTGCCGGCGTTTTCGGGATCGGGTTCCCGACACCCGGCAGGGAGCGTAACGGGATGGGGCAGAAGTTGCCTTTCGGCCCCAACCCGCAGCGCAGGCAGCTCCTCCATCGTTGCCCGCGCTCACCGGCTGCGCCGGGGCAATAACGGCTGCCCGCGGATCGCGGGCCAAGGCTGTAACGGCGGGGCGGGGCGAAGGGCGGGGCGAAGGGCGGGGCGAAGGGCGGGGCGAAGGGCGGGGCGAAGGGCGGGGCGAAGGGCGGGGCGAAGGGCGGGGCGAAGGGCGGGGCGAAGGGCGGGGCGAAGGGCGGGGCGAAGGGCGGGGCGAAGGGCGGGGCGAAGGGCGGGGCGAAGGGCGGGGCGAAGGGCGGGGCGAAGGGCGGGGCGAAGGGCGGGGCGAAGGGCGGGGCGAAGGGCGGGGCGAAGGGCGGGGCGAAGGGCGGGGCGAAGGGCGGGGCGAAGGGCGGGGCGAGGCGAGGGGCCTGCACGGGTCCACCCGTCGGCCAGGCCGCGGCGCGGGCACCCATCAAATAGGGGCGGAGCGGTGCGGAGCAGAGCAGGGATGGCGCTGACGGCGGGGAGGCGGCGGCATGACCTGGACAACGTGAGCGGGGCTGGGTCGGCCGGTCGGTTCCCCTGGGGCGAGCGGTCGGGCCGCTGGCAGCTTTGCGTTTCCTCTTCCCTTTCCACTTCGCCGCCGCTTTCTTCGCTGAGCGCCGAAGGTCTGGAGGAGACGGGGGGGGCGACCTCCCAGCAGTTTACCACTTCCTCACAAGGGGAGGAGGAGGAGCGGAGATCTCCTCTCTGGTGACCAATGGTAGGATGCGGCAGGAAGGTGTGCCATGAGGGTTTGGACATGGGGAAAAGGCTCTTCACCCGGAGCGTGGTGGAGCACTGGACAGGCTCCCCAAGGAGGCAGTCGCGGCGCCAGGCCTGTCAGCATTGGCCAGTGCCCTCAGACACGCGGTGTGAATGCTGGGGCCGTTCTGTGCAGGGACAGCAGTTGGACTCGATGATCCTTGGGGGACCCTGCCAGCCCGGCCATTCTGTGATTCTGCAGCCGCCGACCCAGGCGTCTCGTCCGTGGCCGTTTGGGAAGCGAGGAGCCCGCCAGGCCCCGCCCCGGTGCTGCCCGTCCCCAGCCGTGCTGGGCATACCCGCCACATGCCCCCGTGTATGGGTATCTTTGGTGGGGGTTTGGTTTTAATCGAGATTAATTTAATGGGCGTTGGTTGCTCGTGTTGCTAGTTGGGGTCTTCTGGGTTATTTTTCTCCACGGGTGTAACCTTTGGTTCACGTGCTGCGCGCCGGCGTGATTGAGGCGTTTTTCTGTTTGTTTGGGTGTTTCCCGCTTCCCCCAGCTAGAAGCCTGCGGGGCAGGGCTGGCCGGCTGTGGTTCTGCCTTCTTCGGCCTGCCCTCCTCCTCCTCCTGGCGCTGGGCTGCTGCGGAGCTGATCATGTGTTGGCAATGGATCGGGCAGTCGAGAAGCTGAAGCCTTGACTTGTGTTTGTGGTAACATTGGTGCCGGTCAGAGGGCCCATTTTTTTTAAGGCATTGTGGCTTTTTATAGCTGTGGGTTTAGGTCATCTTAGTTAAATTAAGTCTTTGTTTGATCTAAGACACTTGGTAGATTTCCTTATAGTCAGATTAACTACATGGCATCATCATTGTGCCAGGGGAGGTTTAGGTTGGATATTAGGAAAATGTATATCTCTCACAGGGTGGTGAAGCACTTGAACAGCTTCCAGGGGAAGCAGTCACAGTGCCAAGCCTGACAATATTCAGGAAGCGTTTGGACAGTGCACTCACACATGGTGTGAATGTTGGGTTTGTCCTGTGTAGGGATAGGAGTTGTACTCATGATTCCTGTGGGTCCCTTCCGACTCAGGTCATTCTGCGTGATTGTGTGATCATCTCTCTTGCTTTAGTTCACCCCACTCCACGTTTACTGTCATATCAACTCACGGAGGTTATGTCACCCTGTGCTTCCTAATGCTAGTTGCAAAGATAAATTGTATCTGGTCTCACCATAAGTACATGGTCAGACGTGTTCTGATGCAGCTTTGTCTGTGAAATAGTGTGCTGTTCTGTCATGACACTGCAGAAGTGATGAACTCACATGTTCCTATGAGGCGAAGGATATTGTCCTAAGGAGGATCACTATCTTTGTGGGAGGTGTGAGCTGTTGACTCTGCTGTTAATTCTGTGTTGAGGAGGAATGAAGCAAGATGTCTTGATTGCCTGAGTGCTGGTCTTGCAGACTTACTTTAAGAGCTTAAAATTATACCTGGCTGCTGAAAATGGGGGATGAGGGACAAAGGGTGATATAAGAGGATATCACCCTTAGATAAAAGGTCATTTCACCAGGCAATTATTTCAGCAAGGCTTGTTTATAGTCAAAGGCTAGGCACACTAGAATGCATCAAATAGGTGAGGGAGGCCGGTTCACACTCTTCTATGGCTGGACAAGAGGTGGCATTCACAGTGCTAAACCAAAGCTCATTGCTGACTGACTTAACTCTCGAGGACTGGTTCCTTCACTGGAGGCAGCTGTCTATAGGTGAAATAACACTAGGGAGCCAATCCACATTGTCCCAGTTAATATGAAGCGTGACCTGGCTCTAATCCTAAACTTCTTTATCTGACTCTTATGCTAGTATCTGTTTAAGAATGGCATACCTCAGTTTACAAACAGTAAATATCCCATTGAACCCTGCATCTGTGTCTGAATAGTCAGATATCTAGAGTGGAATGCGGTCTGCTCTTGTCTTGTTCTTCTGGGCTGTGTTTGGTATCGCTCAAGAGAGCTGTCAAAACTTGATTGGTAATCTTGAGTTCCTTTATCTTCTGATGGGTGACTTGAACAATGTGAGCATTCATAGTAGCTGTGTATGTTCAGCTTAAGATGTATTGAATGACAATGTCCTAGTCTGGGAGCAGCAGAGATGCATAGCACTGGGGCAAGTGTCTTGTCCCCAAGGAAAGGTTTTTCCCATTCTTAATTTTACCTTTTAGTTGGGGAAAAATAAAGTAAAAGGTATTTCTGGAAACTTCCCTCACCAAAATAGCTGAGCTGAATGTGAAGTCAAAGCTCCAATACTAGGTTGCCACCATGACAAGTAAGGGCCGTATGCTCTCTAGTGAAGGTAGGTAATATAATTCCCAGCACTTGGTAGCATCTTCTTCGCTGTGTGAACTGCTCTGCAGGTATTTGGACATGTCCGTAGTGTCAGTGGCTGAATCACTTGAAACTGTTACTAGTACACTGCAGCTTTATTGGCTCTCACTGTAGTTGGACAAAAGTAAGAATGATCAAGGTTTTTTGCAGTACTTGTCTAAAGTATGTGAGAGACTTTGTCACTCTTTCCTCCTATTCACATAAACATAGGAATACCTGTGGCCTCTCAGGAGTGATGCTCAAATATTTCTAATATATTTTAAAGACTAAAGTTTCTGAAGACTCATTGTGATGCTGAGAGGTAGGTTAGTGTTGGATTCCTCAGGGACTGGGTTCTTACATAAACATGTGACAAAAGTTTACCTAGAATTTAAGAGCTTGTCTCAAGATACTAACCTATTTTTCTTTTTCCTAAGGCTTGATTTGCTAACAGAGAATTGCTAAAACTTTGTACTTTACTTTTCTGTTTTCTTTGTACTTTTACTTATCTGTTACTTCTCTTTGATCTTCCTTCCCTTCTGTTCCAGGGTTCGTTGGAAATAACACAGAGTTTAGAAGATGATCCTCTATTGGATGCACCACTTATTTCATCTCATACATTGCATTCCCAACTGAGGCCAAGATTTCATGCTATCCCAGCAGTTTTCCTTGCCAATTTTCTGTTGCTAATACATGTAAGTTTTTAAGGAACGTGATTTCTTTCTGAAAATTTGCTGTCTATTCTGAATTTGTACTGGTCAGGTGGACAGAATTCTCCTGAGATTTGCATATGCTGTTCTTTCAAAACAGTGAAGCCTTATTTGCCAATGAATTTTGATAATGTATATGCTACGTGATGTTTGTTGTGTTCTCCTGATTGTTTGTCAGTGCTATCATGCTGCAACACATCTTATTAGGAAAAAAAGCCTTTTAAGTCTTGGTTCTTCTGTGCTGTTGAAAATGTACTTCTAAAAATATTATTGTTGTGGAAGTGTGTAGACTAGTTACAGAGGGCTAAGGTAACTTTGATGCTCTGCCTTCTGGAGACTGAACTTAATTACACAGGAAAGACAAGGTAGTCTTATGGTAACTAAACCAGTAAAAGTGGACTTGCTCCAGGGGTTTTGCAGGGTAGTGAATGGAGAGATAAAGGAATCCAAATGTTATTTCCTACTCTGACTTACAGAGGTTAGGGGTGAAAAGCACAGATGAAGGGCAGATCTTGCACCTAAAAGTATGAAGGCCTTTTTGAGGCTGGTAGGCAGAAGCAGAGAGACTCCTGAGTTTATCCTTGATAAGCTGAAGAGTTATTGTTGCTTGTGAGCACATGGAAACCAAACACAAAGAAGGATGGATGAAGAGCTCTGATACTAAGATCTAACTGAAAAGGTACTTCCATTATGCCATCAAAACTGACCTGAAGATAGTATGTGTGTAAAGCCAGAGAGTGCACAAGACGTGTGTGTATGGCTCTAGCTATTTTAGAGCTTCATTTGATCTCAAAATACTATGCCAGTGCTCTGCAAAACATATTCTCTGCCAGAACTTTACAAGTATGTACCAGAGTTTAAGGTCTGTCTTTGGCCAGTTGCATAAAGCTGTTCAAACAATGTGCCATGGATTTCTAATTTTAGAAGTAAAAGTTTTGTGAGCCTATTAGTAATATCAAGGAATGTCCCTCTGTCTATCAAGAAGGCTTAGGAAAGACTTTTGCTGTTCTAGTGAATAAACTACCAAAATTGCCAATAGAAACTGTGTCCAGTCTTACTCTCTTCCCCTACCAGAACAAGTCTGGAAGTCTACCTTACAAAGGTGGACGCTCTTATGATAGTAGAGCAGTAAATGTTTTCCTACCTAGCCTTAGGGCCTTACTGTCATAACTGATGTAGCCAAATGTCAGTCATCCCGATCCTAGGAAACTGCTGCCTCTTCTGTCCCCCATGACTTCCATTTTCCTTCAAGTGGAGAGGTGAAGTGAGAAAACTACTGAGGCCTCTATCAACACACACACACTTTTCCTGGTGAAGTCTTGCTGCTGTTGCTTATTGCAGTAGCCAGTTGCTTGGAGCAAAATGGAAAAATATCCTTTTCTGTTGGTTAAATACAGCATTAGAATTGCCAGATTATGGTGCACGCTGTCTCTTGCTGAAAAGATGGGTGGGGAAAACAAGCTTATTGGATTTCCTTCCCCTCTGCTTCTGCAAGTGTGCACCAACCTTGTGGAACATGGAGACACCAGGTTAGCTTCTGATGCAGAGCCTAGCAAAGGGGCAAGTCAAGCCATCATATTATTATGTGGTAGAATTGTAATGCATCTCTAAAGTAATTTCTGTGTAACTTGGAATACTTCCTTTCCATTCTTCTGTGCCAAGTGCAAATAGTTGCTTTGGTATAGCTGCTTAATTAAATACAATTCTGGAATATGTGGGTAGGATATGCTGGAGTAGTGGGACTGTGTCTTTGATTGGCTTTCCTTTTGCCAAGCCTTGCTTTCCTGTAGGCTTCTTGCTACTATTATGAAACTCTGGAGAGCAGTGTAAAGTGTACAGCCTAGAAATAAACTCCTTTGTATTAGTTCTGTCTCCTTTATTGCCTCTGTGTATGCACATACGTAAAACTGAACTTAAATGCTACTCTTTATAAGAATACTTTCTGTATATAAAAATCCCCTGTACTAGGGTGAAGCACCTGGTGGACTGCCCTAAAATGTAAGGACAATCTTTAATGAATGCCACTCTTAATGTCAGCCACCTGTTTCCTCTTGTATACACTGCTGTAGTAGCTTATTAGAGCAGCAATGCTGGGCCATTCTATATTTCTATATTATACTATATTTCTATATTCTACTATATTTCATATAGTAATGTTTTGTACTGAAGCATAGTCCTAACACCTGATGAATGTAGAACTAGATGTGTTATTCTAAAAAAGAGGCAAATGAAACAGTAAAGAGACTAAATAAGAATAATTCACCTAACCAGTATTTTAACTTAAAGAAAGAGGTAATATAATAGATAAAACAAATGTTTTGTTGATAACCTTCCTTGTTTCACTTCTTTATCTAGCTACTTAAGCCATCTTAAAATAATTTGGGATTTAATATGCCTCTGAAATAGTGGTCTTATGGATAATATAAGACACATTACTTTTTTTTCCCCTCCCACCTTCTACCCTGCCTCTTCTCTATATTAGTCTATATTAGTTGATGATTGTGTGAAAATTATTCCCCCTTCTTTCTCCCGCCAATTACTCTATTCACAATTAGAGCAAGGTAAGGGCATTTCATATCAAGAGCAATTAAGTGTTTCTGAAAGGTTAGTTTCTGTGAAGAAAGTCGCTTGACAAATGACAAAATACGTAAAATAAGTTCAAGGGAGGGGGAAGGGGGCAGTGTGCTCTTAGATATTCATAGAGTTAAGTAAGGAAATAAAGGTGGCAAATGAAGATCAGACACTTTCCTCCATCTTCAGTTCTGATGTGGTGTGTCTTATCAGTTATGAGATGTAGAACACTGGACACCTAAGTATATTAGAGATATTATTCTGCAGACTTGAAGCTAATTGATACAGAAGTAAATTGAGAGCCTCTATACTGGTGGGAGTTGTTTTTGTTTTCAGTTCCACTTTAAATTATTCCTATTCTGTAGTATGAACCAGAATGGTCAAGTACCATATTTTCTTATTCTCTGAATGGAAACAATATTTTCCATGACAAAAAATTTTTTACAAATATTAAAAAGCCTTGTGTGCTTACTTACACACCAGATAATATGCACCCATGACCCTGCCTTCTAGTTGGCCAAAAGATTGCAGATGGTCACTGCTAATCCTGAAAATCTGGAGAAAAGTATAGAAAGCAGGGTAAATTATGGCATGATGGCCTTAGTCTGAAAATATAAGTGTATATATAATCTCATTGTAGTCTGGTCATTCTTTTCATTCATTCTTTTCTCATGTTATAACCTGGAGATTATCTTTAATTGATTTAGAATAGGGTTGATTTTCAATTATGAAATTTCAATTTAAAGAAATGTAGACTGTACCAATAAGATACAAGCCTGTCCTGCAGCACAGTAAGAAGTGTAATTAAATGAGTCTTAAGAGATATGTTTGTTTTTTTAAGGGGAACTTGATTTATATTCCCTGAAAGTAAAAAGGCATAGTAAAAAGGGTCCAGTAATAAGAGAAATTCACTTTGAAGGGTGGGAGACTTGGGGAACAGTGAAATTGGTTTAGAGGAAATTCTTGGAAGAATGGTGATACTCAGCTCTGTTCAGCTGGAGACTGGCTGCCCTCCTAGAAGACAGTCTCACTACTTAGCAATTTTGGTCATGGGTATATTCCTAGAATGACGTGCAGTCATTGTAATGTGTATAATGCTTTATACATTACCTCAACTGTAATAAAATCAGTTCAAAAAGTAATACATAATGAATAAATTACAGAAGCTTGTCTTTTTTTTTTATAGTTAAATGTTGCCTGTAAGAGTTTTCATCTTTCTCCCTTTATCTTCCAGGTTGCTTTTGTTGTTCTAGCGTTTTTAGCGGCTATGTTTTGTTCTTACCCCAATCCAAATCAGGACAAGTGCCCTGGAAACTACACTCAGCCACTCAAAGTGCAGACTGTAATAATCACCGCAAAAGTAATTCTGTGGATTCTGCATGTTTGTTTTGAACAATACATCCAGCACCACCATAGTAAAGTCAGAAGCAGAGGTTACTTCTCAATATACCGATCAACAAGACATCTAAAAAGGCTTCCGCTGCTGATACACTCTACAGGTGAAGTGAACTGATTTCCTGCTTCTTATTTTAAAGCTTTGAACTATGACCCAACAAGAGTTAACAGTTTATATACCAATGTATATTATATATTCTGAACTTTTAAAAACCTACCTATAAGTGTTTATAAATGATACTTGTTTTAGTCAGATGGACCTCCTGACTGACCTTTCTGGTCTGTCAGATGCATACTGTAAAGAGCTGTTTGTAATGGAAAAATGCCCACAAGCGTGAAGTTGAGTAAAGCATCTAATCCCATCTAGCTTTAAGATGTAAAATGTTCAGCCGGTAAGATCTGCTAGTGATCTTGATTGGTGTACTCGTTTGTCTAGTTGAATATGTGGCAAGATTAGCAGTCCTTCCAAAAAGTATGCTACACTCTCTTCTTTTCAAGCTCAGCGGTTCCAGTAGAAACAGATGATTTGCCTGTTGCTTGACAGCTGTCTGTCAATAAAATAAGTCTGTGAAATAAGCAATTTTCTGTTCTTCAGTGGGGCTATGCCTAACAGTTCCACTTCTATTTTTTCTGATTTCTGTGAGCAAAGGGTGGTGTATGGGAGTGGATTAACTATATATGCCAAGTTCTATCAGGCTAGTGAAGCTGAGAAGTGTTGGTACAATTAGCTGGTGTAGCTTTTCTAACAGAAACTACTTCAACAAATCTAAAATCCACCGAACTTGAGGGGATTTTTCACCTCCCACTAGATCAGGTTGCTCAAAGCCTCACCCAACCTGGCCTTGAACACCTCCAGGGATGGGCATCCACGAATTTTCTATAATAAATGAAATAGAATGCTCTTTTTTTTCACCAGAATTGATGTTGGGTGGGCTTGCTTTATATAAAACGCTAGCTTTCTTTCCGTCCAGTCACCCGCAGAGCTAGTCAACTTGACGAACGTGCAGAAATTCAGGCTGTGGCCACTAGATGGAGCTCTGAAGATAAAGAAGTTTGGAGTGCAGTGGCAAAATCGGGCTACAGTAGGGGCTACAGAAGGTTTGAAGGCGTTTCAAAAGAGAGGACTGTTTCTGCCCGTTGCAATGTAATCTGGAATACTTAGCCCTCTCTTCGGTCTTAGATGGAGTTACTTCTTCCCTGCCAGCCATGCTGAACATGTGTAAATTTTCAAGTGCTATCACTAGTGTGCTGTAGACTTTTGATGTAAGTCACCTGTAGTTCAGAAGGTGGTTAGTTCCATTTCTGCAAACTCCCTGCCATGCTAATCCCTGCTGATACTACTTCCATCCTCACAGTTCAGTTGTATGAAAGAACTATACAGTCCCCTAGCTACATTAATTGTGATAATATGTCTAAAGCTTTGTCCAGACAGTAGTTACACAGTATTTCTACAGGGAAGAGAACAACACTTCACATTCTATATCAGAGGAGAAAGAGGGTGTATAAAGAATTAAGAATGCTTGTTAGGTCTATAATTCAATACTTGCTCTCCTTGACTAATTGTGCTCATTTCTGTTATCCTTCCAAGTTACCATAAGTTTTAAAATAATAGCCAGGCAACTGGAAGCTTATGTAAGTATCTCCCTGTGAAAGGAAGGTGTTTGGATTTCTTTCTCTGTTAGCCTCATTTAAATACTTAAATCCACCACTTGAAGGAAGACACCCTCTCACTTTCAGCTGTTAGGACTGGCAGGAAATTAATGGTCTCCAAGCAGTTTTGAGGAAGGACAGCAGTAACAATGTTAAACAGTTTAAGTTTATGCATGTATATTAGGTATTTCTAGTGTAATACTCCTGCTTGTCTTTTTAAGTTGGAAAAATCTTTAAGAAAACCCATAATTCTCTCCATTTCAGCATTTGACTGTAATAGTAATATCATCTTGCTGCCAGCAGTTGTAAGCTTGTATTACCTGTGTTAAGGAAAGTAGTGAAAGATGTGAGTAAGGTATGAAATAGAAAAGTATTAGTGAAATGTTACAGCCTAATGTATTGTCTCAACCCCAGTATTTGCAAAGTTATTTTCAACAGCTAATGAAATTGTTAACTCTGTAAAATATAACACTTGTTTTCTAGGTAATGCAGCCCTGCTTTTGATCCTGTCAGTGCAGCATTCCTTTCCTGATCACAGCAAAGTGTACCTCTATCTTATCCTGGGAGTCCTGGGCCTGGAGCTGATTAGCTCCCTGACATGCTTGGTGATTTACACAGGTGAGGCAATTTTTGCTTTCTTGAGTGAGACTTACTATAGCTGCTTCTCAGCTGTTTGTTTGTCCTCACAGTAACTCACTTGGGGTACCCCAAGACATTTAACTACAAGTATAAATACAGAATTATTCTGTACTTGTAGAACAACCAGGGCAAATCAAAAAACCAAATTGGAGGTTGTCAGGCTTGATTTGGTCTCCAGTTGGTGCTAATTCAGAGCTGTTGATCCAGTGAAGTGGCAATAATTGCTTAAATGTTGCAAAAGTGTCCAGTGAACAGGCTTGTCTGTTTAGCAGTGTGTTCTCTAATGCATGCACCACAAGCTGTGAAGCAGTAAGAGCTAGCTGGCTTAATCAAACTGCTTCTGGGAGTCGTAGGACTTAAAGAGCTGATAGTGTGATTCTGCCCTACTTCCCAGGCTCTTCCTCTTTCCCTAGTCCCACACCAGAAGCTTCAATTCCTCTTTCATTACAATGGCAGACTCCATCTAATGAATGTTAAAAAAAAAAAAAAACAAACATAGCTTTTTGAATGGTGCTAATATTAAGATACTGCTCTATAAAACTGAGGCATTACTTTATACTGTTGCTGTTGGCTTGTAAGGTTATCTGCTTTTATCTTTGGTGTAACATAACAAGACTTGATAAAGCTCATTCCATTAAACTATTGCAGAATTATCTAAAATGTTGATGAAGAAACCCTTCAACCAAATAGTTTTCACTGATCTTATCTTAAAAAAATACATGGGTTCATGGCTTGCATTGACTGAGATGAAAATAACTGGGGTTTTTTTTTGAAAAAAAAACAACACCAAAGGCACAAGACACTAAAAATGCAATTAATTTTGTTGCCCAAGGAAAACTAGAGATGTTTACTGTGAAGTCCATGTCTCTTTAAATGAAATCTAGTTTTCCTGCTCTTGAGTTAGATTATACTCCTGCTTCTGAGATACTGCTTTCTGATTATTTACAGCTACAAATGAGAAGATGACACCTTAGCTAAGTAGCTCAGTAGCAGTAGTTTATCTGGGGTGGGGAGAACAGAAACCAATAGGCAAAACATATAGTTTACTCCTGACTTGTAATCAAATGGGAGGAAGGAGAGTAGAAATACCTCCTTCAGGACTGAATGAAGCTTAAGGAAAAAGCCATTTCTGTGGTGGGCAGTATTTGGGTTAATCTGACTTTGTGATTTCATAATTCATAATTAATCTAGAATGTCTTCTTTTGGAGGAGAAAACTTTGGTATGTTCTTAGTAATGTAATGACACTGAGAAATACTACCAAGTAGCTTGGTCATCTAGGAAATAAAAGCTATTCTTGACTGTCCTGCAACTCTAAAATCAAAACGCAACAAGAAATAAGGTCCCATCTCTAAACTGTGTCCTCCTATTACAACTGTGTGGAGCTCTGAGACCAGCATGGCTCAAATAACTGTCCTCTGGAGGAATAATGGGGAGCACAAGCATGACAGTCCTAGAGAGCTATTCCAACAATGCTGGAGACCATAAATTCTTTGCGTATGTATTCTTACTTTCCTGGGAAACTCAGGGAAATAAGAGATAAATTGCAGAACTTTAATAGAACCTCAGGAATTCCAGTGAAATGCTGTTTCTTGCACTGAGGCCTCTTGAAGCTCAAAGAGGTCTATGTGTCTCTTGGCCTGGCAGAAAAGGATAAGCAGCTGCAGGAAAGTTGACCTTTACAGTAGTAAGATCTGAGCCTGGACTTCCATAAGAGCTGTCAAACTATCTTTCTGCTTATTTGTCACCAAAAGAGTCATACTTCCTTGCTTATGCTGTGCCAGTTCCTATGCCTATCAAATCCATTAACCACCTTATACTAGGAAGTTGTAGGGTGCAATATTTGCTTTCCAGCTGAAGGAGGACTGAAGGGTCCAGTCAGTCCTGGAACCAAGCTGAAAGAAGGCCAGAGCTTAGTCCTTCCTAGCAATGAAGATCTAAATTTAAAGCTTGGTATACAAAACCAGGGGTAATTTTTATGTAAATTATCAGTTCCCTCATGTTAAAAACCTCTGGTCACCCTAGGCTGCCTTTTCTAGTGGGCAGTGTAACTTCTTTTCTTGTTTTCCAGTGCACGTCGAAGTAAGCTAAGAGACTGCATGCATGTCTGTCTCTTGTGTGTAGTGGTGCCTTTTTAGGTTTTTAATGTTTCAAGCATCAAACAAAGCTCTCCTGAAGCAAAACATGTATCTGGCCAGTTTTGAAAATAGTCTGAGAATCTGTACTTCTACTGACACAGAGATTTTTCTCTCAGGCAGAACAGTATGTGACAGGGGGTAGCTCTCCTCTCAGGGTTATGGTGTCCCTCTCTAAGGCAAGCGCTCAGTAGGTACCACTCACTGTTAAGATAGTATCAGCTAATGTGGCTGAGAAACAATGGGGAGATAAGGTCACTTTACACTAGCAACTTGGGATCAGCCCCTTTCTTGTGTTAGTATAGTACTCTAAATTTTGGATGGAAAGTAGCACCAGTCCATCCATTGTTTCTTCAGGTTTGTATAATTATTTCTTAACTACTAGAAGGAGGCATAAATGCTTATCTGTAGAAGGTTTATACACCTGACTGATATAAATATTACTGCCTCACAAATTAAAGTGATGGCATGGAATATTTATTTGTAATTCCAGATATTTCTTCCTGCTTGTTGGAGCTATTGTTTGAAGTGTATGTTGCCCATGTCCTGTGAAATACTACTGCCTTCCTTAAATCTAACTCCATTTGGCAGTTTATGTATATACAGCTTTAGGGTGCAGAGGCAGGGATTCAGAAATCTACAAGGAATTGCTGTGATTGACCTATAACAAACTTGACATGAATTTTTCAAGTGAGGTAAATTTGCATGGAATGAAGTATAATAGACAGCTCTAAATGTCAGCTTACTAAGTTTGTTTATAGAATAGGGAGTCAAGCTTAAAAAGGTTTACTAAATATATGTATTTTAATGACTTCCTTACATGCTTCTAATATCACTTGACTAGAAGACCAACATTCCCACAAACAATGCATGTTGGGAATTCCACATCCATTCCTTCTTGGCTTTATTTGTGGAGGAATACCATCATAGAAATAACTAACCTTTGAGCCTAACTTGTAGTTAACATCTGGAGGGTCTTAGAACTGTTTTAGCAGGGTGACCTGTAATAAACCCCATCATATTACTGATTGCTAAAGACAGTCTTTCTCTGCAGCATTAGTGTGGATTTCTCATGGAGCCAGATTGTAATGTTTTTAGTGGCATTAGATGTATTGCTGCAGAGTCCCGAATGCATACTCCGGATCTTGGTACATTCCCTTAAGCAGGAGCTGATATTGAATGGCTTCAAATATTTTCAGCTTCCTTCCAGAAATAATGCAGAGGGTGCCTACAGCTTCTCCCATCTGCACCCATCACCATTCCATATCTGTTAAACTTCAGAAGTGCCCAGGAATGACTTCTGGTTTTGATAGTCAACATTGCAAGGTTCACAATGTGAAGGTGATCAGAGCTACTCTGGGTTGAATACTTAATGATTTTCTTTAGCAAGTCTGCCCTAGTTTTAGAGCAGGCGGACAAACTGCTGCTTCGCTGCAGGTAATCTAGTTAAAATAGGGTTTTTGAAAGAGTGTAAGTTACAAGTTCTGACCTACATACGAGTATCAAAACTTTTTAGAGTTTTTTTATGACATGTTTCTTAATTAATGGCTTGAATTTGGAGACTGAATCTCAGGACCCTCTCAAAGGCAAGTAAGATGTCATCCTCTTTTAGGTGACACATTAAACTTTGCAGATATTAAGCCATAAGTCCAGGCTTTCCCATTCAGGTCTTCACTGTGGTCTCTTAAGCAGTGGGGGGAAAAAAAATTAAACAAAAACCCACCAAACCACCACTAGCTTACAATCAAAGCCATTCTAGAAATGAGCAGAGATAGACTGCTTTTTTTCCCTCCCTCCACCCTCTCTAGATTCCCTTATTGTCTTTCCATCTTGAAACCTAAGACAATCTTATCACATGTTACAGATTTTTGTTTTTAACTCGGAGCCTGGTGATAAAGTTTTTTCTTTCCTTGCTTTCTAACTAATTTATAAAACTTTGTTGCAGTGAAAATAAGCAACTTCAATCGTGGGAAGCCAAGACCTGACATAATTGAAGAGGAAAAGTTGTATGCCTACCCTAGTCACATTACCTCAGAAATTGGATTCAGGTAAGATTTTCCATGTTAATCTTGTGCTGTGTTCAGCCATGGTGTATATAGGTAACACTGACTAATGTAACTGCAGTACTTTCTGTAGACTTGCATGTAGTCTTAAGTCAGTTAATTGAAGCAGAGGTGGGAATAATATTGTCTGGCTTCCTTCAGAACTTAAGGCTGCCATTTTACATGCACCGATGAGAAGCAGCACAGTCTCGTACTTTCTGCCTAGTAATGGCAATTTGTAATGATATAGAAATTCTCAAACAGGAGGACAGAAATTATTTCACCATTTATGGCTGGTTTCATGAATCTTTAAGCACAGTTATTTACAGCACTTTAATCTGTTTTAGTTGACTTTTAGAGTTTGAGGAAAGACGCTGGTGTCTTACTCTATTACTTAGAGTATGCCTACAGAAACCTAGCTTCTTCCACCAGTTCTTTCAGGGAAGGGAATATATTGTGGGCAATTGATAGATGAAGAAGAAAACAACTTCGCAGCTTTGTTCTGTGCCAGCAGTTGGATAGGAGGTTCTAGTAAGGGATTTGGAATATATTACCAGTTTGGGAAGGAACTTTAAAGGTGGGTGAGGCACTTAAGAGTTAAGGAAGTTCTCTGTGAGACAGAGAAGCTATCCAGCATTAACTTCACAAGCACTGAGACATTGCCTGTTTATCCTTTTTGTACCTTCCAACTGCTTGAACATCTTCCAATTGCTAAAATGAATATGTTATGACTTAACAAAAAAAAATCATAAAAAACTGACATGGATTTTCATATAAGAATTTATTTAGAAATGTTCTAACCTAGTATGACTTGCTTGTGTATGTGTGCCTTAGTAAAAAGCTGAAGTGCAGAGATGACTAATACTTCGGCACTTCCCCTCGTGTCACAAATTCAGCATGCATATGCTTTTATGGAACTTGGAAGTAGATGTCCAGGATACAGGAAGGATTTAGAGTTGTCTTGAATTTTGATACAATATCTAACTTCCATCTTGATATAAACACCATGGTGAATGCATGGTGGACCTCATTCCTTTCTCATTCAGCTTCTCCCCTGAGAAATTCTTAAATGCCCAGGGAAGGAGTCTGCAACAATGACCAGCTGAGGAAAAGACTCTGATTATTTTTGATTAAAGAGTCAAACTTCCTGTGAGAACTGATTGCAAAACAGTTATTTTAATTCAGCCCTATACAACTCTGACTCTCTTTCCCTTGAGAGTTAAGGTCTATTGAAAAGTGAATCCTGTCAGCCCTTCAGCTGACCCTGGTTATAAGAATGTTTTTGTAATACTATGATCTCTACAACCTGAGCTACTGATCAGGATCTCTTCTGGTGTGTGAAGTTGATAGTGCAGATGACTGATTAAGACTGCAAACTTTCTGTCTACAAAACATTTTTCTTCATTTTTTCCAGTTGAACTACAGTAAGTTTTTAATTGGACCTAAGCTTTTTTCCACTCTAGCAGTCCTCGTCTGCACTAAGAACTATGTTCTAAGGGCAGTGTTCCTCCCCAAAATGCTGCAATGCTGAGGAGCAACTTTCTAATCTCCTAGATGCTTACATGTGTACTTAGAAGGCGAATTCCCAAGTCTGCTAGGAAGAAATAATGTGTAAGGGAAGACTGGAATATGCTCAGGCATTGGCACTTGTTCTTGCTGTATTCTTAAAAGCTTCTAATTATAGATTTGACAAATTGCTGTACTTCTACAGATTTTTCTCAATTATCTTGGCTTTACTAAATGTTGAAGAGTTACTGTCCTAGTGAAAATGATGGATGTCTGAAAGCTGGGGATACTTTAAGTGAGGCGTTAGCTGTACAGGAGGTTGTAGATCTGAAATAGCACAGCTGTTTGGTGGTGATGCTGTTGTGATGCTGTGACAGATAATCAGTGTATATAGTAATATATCATGTATCCTACTGCAGCTTAATAAGGAAATTTGTCTTAAAAGGCTGATAATCCTCACAGTTCAGTAAAAATACTATGCCTGCTTAAAACAAGCTTCCTAGTGTACCTGGAAATGGTACCACAGGTTTCTTAGTTTCTAGCATGCTGTCTGTCTCACCCACTTAAAGTTTCTTTACCAGTAAGAACCCTCACACTAGTACAAGATTTCTGTGACGTCTAGCAGGAAATATATAACTCAACTATGTATGCATGGCACGAAGCTTAGCCAACTTTTTTCTCTTCCTGCCCTTCTATACAAAATGGAGTTTAAACATAAAGGTGTAGTAGATGGCTTCCTCCATCAACAGTTGGTTGAGATCAACAAAAGTAAAACTGAAGGAAGCAACTTGTTTAAGTATTTGTTAATAAGCTCTGACATTTTGTATCTTAGAAAGCTGCTGTCATTGAAACCCATATTCACTTCTGTTGTTTCAAGGGAAAATTCAAGTTTAGAAGAGATAGTTGAGAAGCAAGGAGACGTCATAGAATATCTTCAGCGACACAATGCACTGCTCAGCAAGAGACTATTGGCGCTAACATCTCAGCAAATCAAAGCTTAACAGCATTTGGAAAATTGCTGCTGGAGCTCTTCACATTTTGAAATAAAGTTAAGCTGGAAAGATGGAAAGTTCAGCTCTGCCTACATCATAAACCTATTACAAGTGGACACTCTGGCTCTCTTCAAATCATCAGTTCTGAAAAAACTTGCGGAGCTTCAAGGATTTTTTAATTCCTAATAGTTTTAAGTTGGACCTGGGGTAATGGTTTAACTTTGTTCAGTTGTTGCTATTTTGTACTGCTGTAACCTTTAAGCTTTGAAGTACCAAAGTATGTTATTTCTGGAATACAAATTTCTTCACTATAAAAATCTGTGTGAAGAATGTCTTCAGTTGCTAGTGCTGAAGCTGTGGCTAGATGTGTTCTGTCAGAGTCCTGTTACTTCCTTCCAGTGTCAGAGGTGGTGTATTTCTTATACTAAGTAGATACTTGCTTTCTAAATCAGTCATCTTTTCTTTTGTCAAGAAAAGGAATGGAACTGTTGCCCATGCCAGTGGGGAAGTTTGGCATCCAATTTAGGATTTTTAAAAAAAGGCATTGGATGCTCAAATAGAAAATCTCACATGTAAGTGTGTGGTACAAAACAGTGTCATGGTAAGTAATTTAGTTCAGAATTCTGGCTTTAAGACTTGTCAGAGGGATCTTCAGGGCTGATGACTTTCCTATTACTAGAAGTCTCTGTCAGCTAGTAATCAACAAGATTCCTGCTCTGCTGACTGAACAAACAATACAAAAACACTTGAGAATAAGCTTTTTCATTGATCTAGTAACTCACTTGGGTGGAATGGGTTTAAAGATGCTGTTAAAGATGCATCAGTTACATGCATCCTTACTCTCTGACTTCTCAAACATCAGTGTCTTGATTCAAAAGCTTAAGTGGTGTATGTGGGGACATAAAAAGCAGCAGAAGACAAAGGTCTTCTAGAAGAAGTTGGAGAAACAAGAATTTTTGGTTCTGTTTCATGCATTTATTGGGAAGGCTAGTAAAAACCATTCTGTTCTGAGTACTACTTTGTATACCAATGTAGACGGGGAGTTATTTTAGAAGCTGATACTTCTGTGGGGAGACAGGGTAACTGCTAGTCAAAACTGGGAAGAAGGCTCTTGTGAAGAGCGGCCTTGTACTTGAAAAAGAAAATTAATCCATCCTACTTTGGTCCTAGGGCACAAATTTAGAAATAACTAAACTCTTCAGTGTGCAACAGACATGGGGTCTGTCTCATTTAAAGGAAAAATAAATATTGGAGGGCTTGCTGCTATCCAACACTAGATTGTTCTCCTTAACTGTTATTTCTTGAAAATGCAGCCAGGATTTTATAGTATACATATGAGGAGTACAAATGTTTTTAGTTTTAGAGCTCAGGTTTTGATGTAATTGTGTATATCAATTTATATTATTTCTATGAAAAACAGTAAAATGTGACTGTGAAGTTCAACAAGCACAATAAATGCAACTGAGGAAAAGCGTGAATTCTGTAATTTCAGAGCTCATGTGGAGCCGAAGACTGTTCCAACAGGCAATCTGTGCAGATTCTCTGTTATGTTGAAGTTCTCACAGCAGAGTTTTGGTGCTTAAAACTAGCCCAAACCTGCTATGACAAGGATAGTTGTGCGCTTGTTTTGAAGATTTAAGTTCTGTTTTAATCTTTGAGTGATATTTTTCCATTGCTCTTCAGACCTGCCCTACTATTGCTGTTTCTCTGCAAGATGGAAGAATATGCTACATAGTATAGCAGAAGAACTTTATTGTATATTAAGGGTATTGCTTATGCTCTCCTCATCTCCCTCCTGACTGCTTGAGGTCAAACACGCATTAACCAGCAGTATTGTTTCCCATGGAAACATGTTTTCTCCTGCCTCTTGTGTACTTAGAGCTGTGAATTACAAATCATCACAGACTAGTTTGGGTTGGAAGGGACCTTAAAGATGACCTAGTTCCAACACCCCTGACGCGGGCAGGGACACCTCTCACCAGACCAGGCTACTCAAGGCCCCATCCAACCTGGCCTTGAACACTTCCAAGGAGGGGGCATCCACAGCTTCCCTGGGCAACCTGTGCCACTATCTCGCCACCCTCATGAAGAATTTCTTCCTAATGTCTAATCTAAATCTCCCCCACTGTACAATTTACAGCCATTACTCCTCATCCTATCACTACTTGCCTTTGTAAAAAGTCCCTCCCCTGCTTTCTTGTAGCCCCCCTCAGGAACTGGAAGGCTGCTGTAAGGTCTTCCCCTCAGCCTTCTCTCTCAACCTGTCCTCATACCAGAGGTGCTCCAGCCCTCCAGTCATCTTTGTGGCCCTCCTCTGGACCTGTTCCAACAGTTCCCCACCCTTACATTGGGGACTCCAGAACTGGACACAATATTCCACGTGGGGTCTCCTGAGAGCTGAGTAGAGGGGGAGAATTGCCTCTTGCAACAACCCCCTGAAGTTTTTTTATATCTTTATCGTACATTTCTGTATCTGGATTTCTTAGGATATGTAAGCTTACAGGGGAAAAAAGAAAAGGGCTTTTCACGCTTACCTGGTCTCCAGAGGGGAGCTGGCCTCCTTTATTTTTTCATCCTGAACACTCTCTGGCTACAGGAGGCCTGAGACCAAAAATGCTGGCAAATAAACTCTCTAAGACTTGTTTTGGAGATTTACAAAGCAGCATCCTTTATTTCAGCGCTGGGTGCATGAGGGATTTCCATCAATCATGCGTAACGAGACAAGAGCTGGGGACAGAATGTATTTCCCACTTAAATGCATATGGGTAAATTTTCCCAGAAATCTTATGCATATTCTATTACTTTCCAAGGATTGATTTTAATGTTATTAGGAATTTAACAACATCCAGGTCTCTGCTCATTGGAGCTCTGGAGACAGTTTTCTGTGTGACCTTGCATTTTAGACAGGGAAAAACTGCAAACAGAGGTGATTACAGAAGGAGACGTGCTCAGCAGAGACCATACTTAACACAAGATGTTATCATTTCTCTCTGAACAGTGCTTGGAAAATCACTGTTTGAAAGAAACTTGCTATTAGGAAAAGATGCTATCAGAGGGACATTCTGTCTAACTTCCAAAAAATATGGGCACTTAGATGGAACTCTAGTTTAAATCAAAACACTCCACTTTTTTTAATTGTAACTAGTGTCTGTATGAATGCTCTGCCCAGCTTCAGAGCAGTGCTTTGTCCATCACCAACAGCACAGACTGGGTAACTGCCGAGCAGCCCATGGTGTGGCCCCTGATTGTGGACTGGACCGTCACTGCCTGCAGTGAAATCCATAGTGTGCTATGTGCTCACTAAGGCGGGGCACGTTTTGGAAACAAAAAGTATTGCCTAGCTAAGACGGTTATTTGCATGTTCTCTGCGGCAAAGCCTTTGTGGGCATGCTGTGGCCAACCTGCACATAGGTGAATACATCTGCATCTCAGCAGCTGAAGAAATTAGAGATGCTTTTTATGTAACCACAGCTCCTGAAATGCATAAATATTTGCAGGTCTGTGGTCTTAACTTGGTAAGATCTAGTGGACTGCAAGCAGGGCTCAAGATGATACTGAAAAAGAAGGAATGTTTCCTAATACATGCTGCAATGGTGCATTAAAAAAGTCATGTATTCTATTTTTTATTTTGTGGGGATTTTATTGTTGAGGGTTTTTTGGTTGTTTGGTTTTGTTTTTTGTAGATTCAGTTTGTACCCCAATAGCTTTTTGTGTCTGTAGAAAAACAATGTACATGTTTTTCAGGTTTGGGAAAACAAGTGTTTAAACCACGTAAGAAATATAAAAGATTCAAAGTTGCCAAAAATTGTTCACACTGGGTTTTTTTAATAATTTCTAAATTAAATGCTGAAATGTGCTAAATATTTGTAGATGTTAAAGAAGGGACATCATGATGATCTCTTGCAAATCCTCATATATAAGGAAAACAGTATTTGTGTTTTCTGTTTCTGAACATAGTGGAAATTCTACATAAAGACTTCAGTATTTCACCTCACAAAGGAAATCACTGATTGCAAAAGGTTTTAACAGGATTTTCATGCTTTAATGTTCTACAGGAATAAGCAGTTAAGCAGGCTTGCCCCACTGAAGGGCATTCTTAATCTAAAAAAAGAAAGTATCAGGCCCAAAGGCATTTGGGCAGAGAACAATCTAACCTTGAGGTAACTGCAGAGACATGAAAAGCATCCTCAGTGTTGGAATGAGTTAGGCTTTTAGGCATCATTGCTAACTAAAGACATAGGCTGCACTGTGCTTTTGGAGTGTTTCCCACTTTGCACAAATATTTTGCAGCTTGATCACTGGCAAGAAAGATAAAGGCCATGACAGTAGTGAAAGCTTAGTATGGTAATTGAACTTGTCTGATGATAAGTCAAACATTTGAAACTTATTTACCATACTAATGCTTCTCTTGATTGACGTTGATAGAAATCTTACGGGACCCTTAGCAAAATTTGGCTTTGTGTGTACAGACACTGGGATATTTATAGCACATGTATGTGGCGTACAAGCCATATTTCCAGTCTTTATTCTTCTATAATTTCCTTTCTTCCATACTGGAAAGGGAAGAGGTGAATTGTTTATTATCCTTTGGGAACACACTAATCTGCTGTTTCTCACCAAAGCCTTACATTTACCTCTATTTCCTGTTGACCTGCTTTTACATCATATAGCCAATATAATTTAAAAGACTTAAATAAAATGACTTTCAAATAAAATTTAAGTTGCATAGGTAAGTCTCCAAGACAAGGAGTTAATTCTAAGTTTCAGAAACTTGTATTTTGGCTTTCAGAGCTGACGTCTGAATTTACACTTAGATTAAGTCTTTTGTTAGATTGCAACCATGCAAACATCAATTCTGACTTTCAATACACAGCAATTCGGTTTTTGTACAAAGTTCCTTTAAATGTACACTCATAAATGCACAAGGAGAGTTCAGTCAATTCAGCTGTTGTAGCAATGTGTCCAAATGCTTTGTGTTTACATATGTAATCACACCTTTATCATGCAAAACTGTTTTACCAGATGAAGCCTGTGTTGTGCAAAGCAAATGAAAACCAGTAATTTCAACAAAGTTAAAGGCAAGTCCATCTCAACTGAAAATAAAGTTCTTTGAAGCCCTGCTCCCACTGAAGTTAAATGTCAGTGTAGTGTTGTGCTGCAGTAGCATTACTCGGCTCTTTAATTCTACTGTGCAAGTCATTTGACACTTGGAAATTTATTCACAATATCCAACCCTTAATAGGAGGAGTTACCACACATTTTAGCTTCTGCTGTGCTTCAGACTACTTCTGAGCTTGGTTTTTTTTTTTGTCCTGAAATAAGGGTGTTTTCTTAAATTTGTGAGAACATCCAGACTTTGAGATTTAACACTCTGAGATAATAAAAAATCTTGCTTATTCTAGGCATGAATGCATAATCTGGGTTCTGCTGTAATCCTATCAAAGTATCATGATGTCATGTTGGAGCATACTGTGATTACACCAACCAGTAGTTTTAAGATGTTTTCTTTCTAGATGGCTTTTATCAGAATATTGTATTTTTAGAAAGTTAGAAAGTGTGAGGAAGATGTTTCTATGAATAACTACTATTTATTTGTGTCATAAATTGAGTAAGAAAAAGTTTTACATTTTTTTTTCCCGTATGAATCCACAGGGAAACGAGACAAATTCTCCATTTTCTTTGGCAACTGAAGAATATAAATTTTGAAACGTGTACAAAGTTTATTTAAAATGTTTTTTGAAGTGCATACTATCTTTTTACAAAATACACAATCATCCAGCTAATTTATAAACCTATCTATGAAAAATCACAATCAATGCCTTTTTCAAATTAGTTTCTATGGTATCAGCATGTCTAAAAAGAATTATTTACAGTAATTATATAGACTGACAATGGGCTTCCTAGGACACTTTGGTACTTGTTTTATATATTTTTATATCTGTAAAGGAACATGCATATGTAGCTCTCTCATAGATACATTGTTTTTCTTAAGATTTTGTCAAAGTTAATCGAATATAGTTATATAAAATATCCAGTGCCAAACTAAATCCTTTTACTCATTTATAAGACATAACTGTTAAATAGTTATTCTCTACCTTTCTTGCTTTTCCATACTCTTTATTTATACTTCTAAATAAAGATAACCATGGATATATGTGAAAGCTAAGGTAAATAAATAATAATAAAAAAATAAGATTTTGGTAGTATGCCTCTGATTTTGGAAAACTGCTTTTCTTTTTTTTTTTCCAAAACTCCAAAGGTTTACCTGCCAGGCTGTTTCTTGTTATAGACAAGTTTAACTATCTTTTTATGATGATTTTCCAAACCTCCAGAATAGGTGCGATGTTACATTTTTTTTCTATACAGAGACATTTAAAACTCCCTGTTAAGCTCTGCCAGTATTAATCTGATTAAGGTTTCAAGTTACATGAGGTGTTACATACAGACACTGATTAGAACGTTTCAGCTATCCAGTTTTCTTGATTGCTGTTCTTTCCTGTACTAGAAACCATGTGTTGCAAGACAAAATTCTAATAGTGGATTTAAACCACGACACTGTTTATCTTCACTCATCATTATACAATTTACAAAAAATGTTGACATTTCAAGGCTAGTGCAATGACTTAAAAAGCTGGGTATGACTTATTTTCAGGTTTGGTTTAGTTCTGCTAATGACAGGGCTCCCATGTTTTCCTTTATATGTAAGTTTATAATTTCTGCTGATATAAAAAGATGTGATACGTGTATTTTTAAAAACAAAATGTAAAATAA
The DNA here is from genome assembly GCA_033556795.1 of Tapera naevia. NCBI lineage: Eukaryota > Metazoa > Chordata > Aves > Cuculiformes > Neomorphidae > Tapera > Tapera naevia. The sequence goes on along the minus strand of JAUMJJ010000172.1, from coordinate 3,845,109 downwards.
AAGCTCAATGTGTTCTTGACCTCCAGTCCTGAAAAGAACAGCCTATTTACTCTTTCAAGTTCTCATTCATTGTAGTGCTGTGTTCCAAATATCCCATTCACTTTAATTACAGGAATGAGTACTACACAACACTGGAGTTGACGAAACAAAGGTTTCTTTTCAATGGTTTATTTTTATGCTCTATTTATAATACTGTAGGCATGTATTTTAGGAAAACTACTATAGTAGTAGTTCTATAGTACTGATTTTTCAAATATGTTTTAGCTGTCTGGCTTGGCAGCCCAGTTTAAGGAAACAAATGATAGGCTTTTTGTAGTAACAGCTCATTAGACAGGAGGATGGGCTTGACCTTAAGGCCGGACTCAAGAGATCTAAGTTATCAGTTTTGCATGACTCTTGGCAAATCTGTTATCTCTGTGTGCTTCAGTTCTCTATCTATAGAATGAGGGATAATACTCTCTTTTACTTTCTTATTGTAAACTTTTACCATGCTTACTATACATGAAGCCAGTAGGACCACTAGCGTGGTGCTGACTTTGGCACTATTACAGCAATACGTTCTATGTTATTATTAAGGTAATTCCATAAAGATGTAATGTTAGGTGTTAAAACATATATGTATATATTATTAATATAGAAAAGTATAAACAAAACATGGACTTCGCAGTTATGTGCTGGAGCTTGACATTATTTTACCCTAAATACTGCCCTTCACACAGCTTGAATTGAGGAGTCAAGAGCACATCCAATTTCTCTCAGTCCAAACAGAACAGACTATCAAGAGTTCCCTTGAACAGATCCTCCTTAATGCCACTAGAAATGTATTTCAGGCGCCTGTTGTTTGATTTGGTCTTTAACTTTCATTGGTTGTTATAAGAGCCAAAGAATTTATACTGAAAGCTTCAATGAATCAGATGAGTTTCATGTACATCCTCTCATCACCACTCTGTTTCTTCCCTCTCCTTCCTAGGGTTTGAGCCAGGAGCCTTCGAGCCAGGTCTTGCAGAATGTGGCAGACAGGACTGCTGAATATGGACTCAGGTGCCTCTATCAGGTCAGCTGTTGTTGGTCGGGACTTCTGACTAGCTTCTCCATTGGTTTAATTGTTGTTCCTTTAAAACACTGAAAAGCCCATTACAAAATTGCTAAGGGAAAAAGGAGAGAAATAGCCATTAATGAGCTATTTAGGAAATTGTCTCATGCAAAAGAGAACTAGATGGTTGAAATTCAGCGTAGTATTTCTTGATTTGGAAATTTCAACTAAAAAGGTTAAGAAAAAGAATGCTAAAAGCAAGAAGGCCTCTAATATTAAGTTTTTTTCACTTTTTGTCTCATGCTTTGCCTACAGGCTGCTACATTAATCTCAGTTTCCAAACACCTGTTGAAATTCATGCTTAAGGGTCCATCCTGTTTGCATCTGCAAATAGCTTTATCCGTATGTACAACTCCATTGAGATCAAAAAGATTACTCTAGTGAATCAGGTTACCCAGGCATGTAAATATTTGCTGAATTAGGACTAAAACTGGAAGGGAATGTAATTGTAGATGGTAAATCCTACTTAAGATAAAGGAGCTCAGTACCCACAATGGTGACTGGAGTTAACAGAGTTGGTTCAGGTGCCTGTTACCCCTTACTCCCTAGTCAAGCTTTCTGGATTTCTAAACACCTTTATGAAGCAGAATTATCGTTAGCAAAATATCTACAAGATATTTTTGCTTTGTTGTTGACTTTTGTTGCAAGAAATCAGCTCTCCACACAGAGATAACATTGAAAATAGCTTTTATCATTATATTCTATCATTTAAGTGTACATGTCTTGTACAGCTACTTCAGTCTCAAGCAAAATGCATTATATACTGTTTCAAAGCACATTAGGGAAAATGTAATGGTTTTCTGCACAATCTCCATATTACAGATGCTGCAGGATGGAGGAAGGAGAGTAAATTTACTTTTCTTAGGAACTGAAGCAAGCCATTCAGAAGCGATTCAAGAAGTTGTTGGACCTAAATTCCACCGTCCCTGTCATTCAGTCTCTGCATGTGGAGTGAATTGATCTGATTCCTTATCTTTTTAAACTGTTGAAGGAATCTCATTTAATCTGCCTCTTGTTGAAATGAATGCAATGAGGAGACATGGCATTCAGTAGTAAAGCATCCTTCTGGCATGTCCCTCTTTCTACTTGAAGCTCAATTCTGCCACTCAGTATGCAGCCCATCTGAGATTAAATTTAAGATACGGTAATCTTTTTTCAGCCTCATCAAGTTGCCAGTTTATTATCCCATATGCACATTTCACGTGTTAATAGGCCTGCACTATAAAGTTGAATGGTTCTTTTTTGCATGGCTGCTTGGGAGTGGTGTGGACCCTTTTTACCTATGCATCAACAAGATGTTTGGTATAGGGTTTTTCAAAGGCTGACTTTGGTTTCCTTTTCACTATTAACTGCTTAGTAAATTGCAATGTCTTGGGTCCACAGAGTGCAGGTCCTGCCATCATTTATTTATGATGCTGTCATGCCTGAAGCTACAACATTATTTTAATATATAATGAGTGCAGAAGTTGTAAAACTATTGACTACATGTTTTATTCATCCTTAAATTGCAAGAGCTCCTTGGTTTCCTTTTGATGCCTACCCTATTTGCATATGCTACCTATGTGCTTCTGCAGTCACTTGGTATTTGAATGTATATGCCCTCGTGGGCTATAAAGCATTAATGTTTTGCACTTGTATAGCCTTTCATCCAAGGAGCTCAAAGTCTTTTGCTGACAATGATTAAGAATTACAGTCCTCTTTGAAGTGGGTAAATGCTGCTGCCTTCATGTTACTGACCAGTGGAGCAAGGTGACTTTGCCCTGCATCCAACACTGAAAAGAAATGCCTACGGTCTTAAAATCTTGTAAGGGACTAGTTGGGCCTATTTAGCAGGCTCGGTTATTTTCCACTCTGCCTCAGTGAGGGCATTTGCACGGGGAGCGATGGCCTGGGAAGGGAATAAAGCGGAGACAAGCGCGACCCGTGACCCGTGCCAAGCTGAGCGCCTACTCGGGGCTCCGGGGGCAGCGACCGCCCCGCGTCCCGCCACGCGCCTGTCCAAAAGCCCTGTTTTCATCGAATGGCCCGAGGTGGAAGGCACTCTCAAGGATCATCGAGTCCAACTCCTAGCCCTGAATAGGACAAACTCAACATTCACACCATGTTTTCTGAACAAACCGCCAGAGACCAGACGAAATCACACCTGTGGCTTGGTCAAACCTCTCTTAAACTGTTCTGAAAGGGCTGTCAGGCACTGGCACAGCTGCCCGAGGAGCCGGTCGAGTCACCATCCCTGTTAAGTGTTTAAAAGACAGGTAGATTAAGCGCTCAAGGATATGGTTTAGTAGTGGACAGCTACGGTTGGACTCGATGATCTCTAAGGTATTTTCCAACCAAGCGATTCTGTGAAGCACAGCTCTAAAACAGGAAAGGCGCTTATTGCGAAGAGCACGGCCGGCTGCAGCCCGCGCGGCGCCTGCGGAGAGAGCTCGGCGTCGTTCCCCCACGGCGCGGTTTACCTGTCCCGCGCTCCGCCGGGTCTCAGGGGAAGGGCACCCTGGAGTGGAGCGGCATGCAGCGCCGGTGCGAGCAGCCGTGCCGGTGGAGCTTCCTGCGCAGGGCCAGGTTGGCTGCGGAGAGAGGGAGGGAAGGCAGGCGTGAGGGAGGTGTGCAATACGCCCCAGTAGTCGCGGCGCGGGGCGAGCGGTCCCGCTCTTCCCTATATGGGACTCCCCGGAGACTACTGGAGCCCTTCGCCGCTTCTCCAGCGCCGGCTGTGCTTCCCGGGAGCGGTTTGCAATAGCTGCCCACATTGAGTCCCAATGTATTCCAGCACACCCCAAAGTTGCCAGACTGATGGTAACAGAACTGATGCATCATCTCACATTATTGTCTCCAAAGTATAAGATTAACTACTTTCTTTTACAAGTACCTTTTTTTGTTTTTCTAAGAGCAAGTAGTGATAGAACATGACGGAATGGCTTTAACATGGAAGGGGGAAAATTTAGATTAGACATTAGGAAGAAATTCTTCACGATGAAGGTGGTGAAATAGTGGCACAGGTTTCCCAGGCAACTTGGGGATGCCCCCTCCCTGAAGTGTCCGAGGCCAGGATGAATGGGTTCTTGAGCAGCCTGGTCTGATGGGAAGTGTCCCTGTCTTTTATGTCCCTTCCAACCCAAACCATTCTATGATTCTGTGATTCTTTATTAAAATGTTATAGGCTATGCCTGCTACCTACACATCCTCTTTTTGTTTGCCATGTACCTACGCAATGTTACAAATTCTCTTTACTTTCCCTCTATCTTATTACTATTTGTACTTTTGGCCTCGTTTCCTTCATCACTACTGCCGCTGCAAGTCGAGATGAAGCGCACGGATCCGGGCTGCAAAAATCCTTCGTAAAACGCGTGGCCGCGGCAGCCAGGCAGCCACAAACCCGTCTGGGAGGGCAGGAGAGGCAGGGGAGAGGCGGCTGGACAAGGCTCCGGGGGTACCCACGGCGGGCATGAACCGCCCGCTCCCCGGCACACGCGGCCACGCCGAGCATCACTTACCGGGCCTCTGTCCGCCGGCTGGGAGGAGGAAAAGGCTCGCCAGAAGAAAAATCGCGATATAAAGGAGCAGTTGGAGTCTCATCTCTGCTGGTCAGCGTAGAGGCGCGCTCTGAGGGTGCGTAAGTGTATATAGGCGAGGAACTGTATAAAGGACTGCAGTTCTTTAGACATGCGGCAGGCAGTCCCCCTGCCTGGCTCACGAGCCAGGGACCAGCTGCCAGCCAGCCGCCAGCGGCGATTTCAGCAAGGTTAATGATCAGGCAGGGGCAAGGTTTCTGCTTTGCACTGCGGTCACTGCCTCTTCCCTTCTCCCTTTCCTTCTTTTTTTTTTTTTTTTTGTGTGTGTGTGTGTCACTCCCCCTTATTTTCCATAAGCAAACAACTCGAGAATTAAAGTCCGTGTAAACACTTCCTTCTGTCAGTGCATTAGGGGCAAGGAGCCTCTTGAACAATGCAGCGACTCCGCTTTAAATTCAGCCCAGGCAAACTGAAAAAAAAAATGTAAAACAAGCCCCGGTGCTCCCTCCCCCATTTGCAACTGTTTAAAACTTGCATTGCCCATATTGGTCCCACATGCAGAAAGCAATGCCAGTGGCAGGAAGTGTGGTGCCCCCCCACCGCTTTGTCCCTCCAGAGAGCGAGGGCCGGGAAGCCCCCAGAGCACGGCGTTCCCTGAAGCTCGAATGCTTTCCCTCTTTCTAAACTAGCTGCGAAGTTGTGGCTATTCAAAGTGAAACTGGGAGCAGTTAAGGCTAATGGGTCTCTTTTGTACCGCCAAGTATTTTTAAAGGATCAGAATATTCTGGAATTAATTTTCCAGGGTTTCTGTTTTTTTTTGTTTGGTTTTTTTTTTTTACCGTGTCGGGTAAAACAGAAGTATTGCACAGTGTGACTGTTACAGCAGTGCCGTATTGAGATGGGCAGTTTTAGACAGGACATTCCGTTTGCATAGCCCACCTGGGCATTGCACTGTGTTTTTACTAGATTACGCTTTAACGCACTGCGCTGAAAACAGCTGGTGCCATAAAAATGGAGATAGGCAAGCGTGAGAAGAAGAAAGACAAACCCTGCGATGATGGTTCTGAAATCCAGTGAATTGCTGGCTTCAGTTAAAATTCAGCGAGTCCTTTTCTTATTTTTAACCTGCTGATTTCTTGGGATGGAATAGCACCTAGTGATTTGGACAATGAAGTGTTGTCCCTTTTCAGAAAAAGATTGTTTTAAAATATGCAGGAAAAAGTACATTTCTGTTTAGATTAAATATTTCTATTACTAATAGGTAGGTATTACCGAAAGTTGTCTAAAATTGTCCTTTGCATAATTCCTAGAAGTGCTGAATATATGTTTTTTTTTTAATTCAGTTGCCCCTTCTTTCCCTTGTCGTGGGTTTTCCCGTTTTCTTTAAATGCCTTTTTAAAGTCAATAGTGCATGCTAGTCCCTCATCATAGAAATATATATATTATTGCATTTCTTAATGTCTAGGTAAAATATGTCTGTATGAATTAAAAGACAACCTGCAGTTGAGTATGTGGTGAAAGTAGTTATTAAAAGTTATTTTAAAATTATGTCAAGGCTTCTGAGATATCTCAGACAAAACAGTAACAAAGGAAATCCTCTGCTGATTGTCACATTGGTCTGTCATAAGCACTACACATTTCCCAGCTTGGTGGTTACATTTTTGTTGTACAATCTCGGGCCTTTAAACTAGACTTCTGCTTAATATTGATGCCACTACCTCGGCTGAAATCATGATCCCACGGTGCCAGTGACAGAATCGTCCTAAAGAGGGTATCGTTTCAAACAGAAAGGTGATGGAGAAGAAGAGAAGCAATGTGGCCAGGTCACACAGCAAGTCTGCGACAGAATCAAGGTTACAGCCTCAATATCCTAAATCTCACTCTGGCTCTTCCTCCACTGGGACACCTTTAGGGATGCGTTTACTTGTTCACTATAAATGAGAACACGCTGACAACCTTGTTCATACAGCCCTGCAAATGATGACTTTCATTCAGCAGTGAGGTATGTAAAGTTTAGACTCATAGCCTTAAGGTGAAGAGCTGTATAGACTTCAAAGTGATAGGGACTGTGTAAATAGCTGAGAAAGAATGCATAGACTATTGCCAGTACCTCGGGCAATATAGGCCTCTTCTGCATCTGTATGAGGTGAAGTTCACAGCCATTCTGAGGAGACTTTACAGTTTAAGGGAATTGAGGAAGATACGATATTTAAGTGCAATATTTTTTTGAACCTTCTAGTTTACTATGAGCTGTTCATTCCACAGTTACTCTGTGTAAGTTTACAAAGGTTTGTATGAATAATAAATATAGCATGCACAACACAAATTTCTTGTAACTTTCATGTAACTTAAAGTAATAATTTGATGCTTATCTACTGAAGAGATTTCTAAAATGTATTACAGTCCCACTCTAGAATGTGTAGTTCTTTTTGCAAGCTGCGTTCCTTCGGGTACTTACTTTCATGTGGCATACCACTACTACTTGAAATTAGACAAAGAACAACTAGGCAGAATGTAGGGATGTAGCAGTTCTGCATTTTTCATAGTGTTTGCTGGGGTTTGTTTTGTTATGAGCTAGAATAACTGGTTCGTTGGATCAAAATCTTCTCTTCCCTTTTATAATCTGAAAGGAACATGATGAAGGGGTGATGATTTCAGCATTCATTGCCTATATAATTGCCATTTTTCCAGCAGGCACACAGTTTTCTCTGTCCCACTTTACAGGATCAAAATAATCAAATTATCAGTTTACTTCCAGAAAGTGAAAAAGGTAGCATGTGACAGAATTTAAAAGTTACGACAAGGAAAAATTAGGACTACTTTTCCTGGTTATCAGACGTTAACTGTAAGTAACACATGTGGTGTATTGCCTTTTGCTTGACACATTTCAGAAAGTCATATTCGGTACTTTTATCACTTCACTGGTTATACATTGTTCTGCATGACATTTTCAGTACAGTGACTGCTACAGTCCATTTATTTAGGGTAAAAATAATTGAAAATCATTGTGCCATTTCTAAGAATAAGGTTGAGAGAAATAAGGGAAAAGTGACTGAGGAAACATCAAATCATTTTGTCAAATATAAAATATAAAATCTTTTGATAATTTAAATGAGAGCAAGTGATTGAAAGCACAAAATGTAAAATACTGGAAGTGGCAGTAAAATTCGTAGTAATAAGTCGAATAAGCAGAATTGGATAACAATAGGGGAGAAAGATAATTGAGCGCTTCCTAGTAAGGGATGAGTTACCATTCCCTGTTGGGCTGCTAGTCAGGAATTGAATCCTACCCATCCTTTGAAGGTCGGCACCTAACTGTAAGGTCTAGTGTTTATCATTAATCTTTGAGAACAGCTTTCAAATGCTATCAGTATAAAACATTGAATGAAGCTTCTCAAGTAGAGAAATTAATTGCTATATTTGGCAATACTAGGTTCAAACTCTGTATGTCAGATACCACTTTAGGTAATATATCTTCCCCTTCTAGAGATCCGTAAAAGTGCATTGATCACTGTGGATCGATGAGTGCTATGTGAAGACATGCTGAACATTCAGCAGTGTCATAGTGACAGTAAAAATTCGTGTTTATTTTGACTCAGAAGTGTCAGATAAGATATATCAGAGTTTCTGATAGATTTTCTAACCTTGTATTCCCCAAATTCATCTGACCTGCTGATCCAGAGGATTTATTTCACAAACCAGACAAGATCAGGCATAAAATTATTTACTTCAAAGGATTTGGTGAAGCAAATAATCAAATCTAATGGCAACTGTGATTAGGAAAAGTATGAAGCTTTTCCTAGTTCCTTTCTATTACATTGCAAGATGGTATAGAAGTTATGCAACAAATGAAAGAAAAAATGCAAAAAAAATTACGTAAGTCACTGCTTCAAGGGAAACAGTTGGCAGAGAAATGCTCAGAGGGGTAAATTCTGAAATGTTGTTTAGGCATCTGTACTGTATTTTTTTCACCACAAATTTAATTGAGATTATTATCTCATGGTTTAATTGCGACTATGCAGCAGCCACAAGTATAAAGGATGGTTTTTCTTCAGCCCAAGGTTCAGCATCAGAAGCCAAATATAATGTTTGCCTGCTTCATTGACTATAATAATGAAGACTACTTTTTCTAGAAAAAAACTATTGGTTTATAAATTACGATTTCAGCAGAAAATGATGGACATTATTATGATTTTAATCTGTGCTTGGAAATTAAATCCAACTCAGAAACCCCGTTCTTCCTCTTTTGCGTTTTATCCTTTTTTATTGGAGGAAAACAAAAAATCCACTTCCCTGTCAGCTCTCTTTCCTGTCTGGAAAGTGCTCTGGAAGAAAATGGTGGTCTTCAGACAGAAGGAATGTGTACCAGTAACCTGACACTGGAGACAGATGTGCTCTAGGAAAGGAAATGGGGGATGTTTCTTAATAGGTTAAACTTATAATTTTGACTCTTTTTTTTTTTCCCCTCATGTCTGAGAAATTTTGCAGTGTCCATGGCACCATCTTCAGGCTCTTATACCAGTACAAGTCATAATCATAATTTTTAGAAAAATAATAAAAAAGAAAAGCATTCTCTGGTAGAATTCAGTCTCTCTTACTTCTATAACCTTATGATTGGTACAGTTGATTTCATTTAATACAATGAAAGTAATAGCAGCCATGCACCTGAATATTAATAAAGTCCCTCCTAGACAAATGATGATTTCATCAGTTGCTTACAGAACTGCATTGATTAATTTTCCTTTTTATTTGCGGAAAATATGTTTATGTGGGCTTGAAGTTGCACTTAGTTTTCAGTTGTTTTCCAGCCTTAACAAGTAAATTTGATTCTAAGGTTCTTATGGGAAATATATGTATTTTCAGTAGGATAACGAAGAGCTGAACTCTTGAGTGGCAGTGCTTGTGATCCCCACTAGAGTGACCACATGTTCTATTTCAGGCAACCCATTCTGGGTCAGATTGTTCTCTGGCAGTGATCATAATTTCAGAGCTTTTTGAAATTGAAAAGACATTTATGTTGTCTTGAATTAATGATGTTCAAGAAAAAAACAACAATGCTTGCACAGCACAAGATTCTGTCATTAATTTTTATTTGCTGGTTAACTTTCAAATATGTAACTGCCTTACATATCTAGACCCTTTCTGCCCTGGGTTTCAGCAGGGAAATTCTGTAAAATTATGTATTTGTCATATTATAATGAAAACTCTTGTAAGTAATAGTGTAAATAAGGTGAACAAGGTTACCTTTCTGCTACACCTTCTAACATGCATTTTGGAAAGAGGGGTTTACTGTATTTAACATGTATGTTAGGTTTTATATTTGCTAGGGAACATTCAGTAAAGAAAGATAGAAACATTTTGTCCTAAAGTCCTAAATTTTAGAGTTTCACATATGGTTGAAAAATTATTGCTTTTATCAAATCTATCCATTTAGTTGTACAAATTTCAGTAAGTTTTTTTAGAAAGAAAGATTGAATTTCTTGGAGATTATTTTCTACATAATTGGTCTTCTGTTTTGGATCTGGGCAGCCACGAGCCACCACAGAATTTTAATGCAGGAAGTGCTAGGATGTGTTTGGTGAATTTCTGTAGAGGTTGATGAGTAATTACTTGAGAGAGAATTTCAAATGACCCTCCAGCTATTTGCATAGTTATACTGCTGACTTTGGGCAGTAAATTTGGGTTGCAGTTTCAGTAGATTTTTTTCCATGTTGCTTGCAGTGTACCATTAGGGATATGATATCCCATGAAACAACTCAGAAAGAGCTCAAGTTCCAATAAGGGGCTCTACTGTGATGTTTTAGTATTCCAAATAGTTATCACCATGAATATTAACCCTCTGCAAGCCTGGCCACCAACTTGCAACAAGGTGAAATGTGCCCTTTTTGTGTGGGTTTTCCCATGAAGGTTTGGACGTTTCTGGTGTAGTCTTTTGAACTTTGCCTCCTGACAGAAAGATTGCAGCTCTGCCTTGATCTTCATCAGTGGCGAGGCTGTGGTACTACCTTTTCAGATCTTCCTATCTGAATTATTTTTTTTATCTGCTGTGGTCAGGAAGGTCAGCTTTTCTGTTGCCCACACAACTGGTGAGAGATGCAAAAGGAGAGAAGGCATGTAAAATTTTTCACTTTTCCAGCTTCAGCCAATCTGAAAAACAGAAATTGCAAGCTTATATTCAAATACAAAATTTCAACAGATGGAAAAGAACAAAGACAGGTAAAGGTATGCTTTTATTTAGGAAAATATTGAATTCTCAATGAATTCCTACATTGTTTGTCCCTTGACTACTGTGTGGGAAAGGCCAATGTTTACCAGTTGTACATTATATAGTTTAATTTATTGAAATGTTTTGCCATGCCTGCTCTTAGGTAGGGTAACAGCACCTACATGATAACTAGCCTTAAGTATTCTACTAGTTGTCTGAGGTATTTTATACTTATTACTAATAACATATTTTCCAAGGGGCAAGATTTATGTTGTAGATTTGAGACCTATCTGTGCCAGTATATTTTTTTAATTACTTACTCTGGAAACCAAGTTACTGTGCAGTGGTAACAAAGTGCACCCCACTGAAGAGACTGCTGTGAAGAAGCCGTCAGTACTTGAACTGCTACCCTTGCTAGGTGACTTCTCTGAGCAGTGCTTGCCATGAATCTCATACACTAATGACCCTACCATTTCTCTTACTGTGGAAGCTGCACTGATAAGAAAGGTGGGAAATTTTGAGGAAAAAAAATCCAGCTACAAGACAGAGCACTGTAAGCTGTCACCCCTTTCTAATCCCATAAGGTGATACTGGCCGTACAACACCTACAGCTATACCAAATACAGTCCAGTCAGTTTTTTAAATGGAAAAGGGTTATCTCTATCAATGAAAAGACCGAAGACTAAATTAGCAGGGATGATGTAGTGGAAATTTTTCCAATGCCTGACATTAGGTACAGGGTACAGTGAAAACATACCCTGTAGAAGCTGAGGCGCTATGCAGCAGTTCAGCAATGTTTTTGGAGGATTATTTTGCTAGTTTTGAAAGATGACGATGATTTGCACTGGTTTTGCTTCTGCAACATGTGTATGTATTAAATAGTAATAATATCTAACGTGAATAAAAGGCACAAAGCAAAGCTCAAAGTAAATTGAGTTGATCTTAGTGTTCACCACAAGGATCCTTGTGTTCAGCCCTAAAAGAAAATCTTGAGACGCCAGGCTCATCCAAGTTTTGCGATGTATACTGTATTCACTCAGAAATAGATGAATCCAGGAAACAAAACAGCAGTCAAAACCACCAACCCTCAGACAGAAAATATATGCTTCATGAAAGAGAGTTTACATTCGGTTACGTGCGTAACAACCTGATGTCGGGAAGTGCAGTTCATGAGGTGTGTTGCATCATAGCTTTAGAAACTCTCAGTTGCATTTGGCAGTGGTTTTATTTCCTTTTGAGTCTTGTAAATATATTCATCTTGCAAATTTCTGCAAAATAATAGTAAAAAAATCTGTTACCTGAGATCCTGAGGAACTTTCCTTTTGATGTGTGCTACTTTATAAAGTCTGTTTTGCAAAATGAGATGTGGTCCTTGCTCCTTTCAACTTATTCCTGATTGCAGTGTTTGAATTCTTTAAAAACACAAAAATAATATTATTGATACAGAGGTAAAATGCTAGTGTATATAAATATGTGTACAAGGTCAAGGAGTAATTAGTGATTTCATAGAGTTTTTTAACTATATAAGTTTAAAGAATGTTTATTTTATTTTAGCTTTGTGGACTGATACTGAACAGCTTAAATTCAAATTGCATTGCTTGGTTGTGATAGATTGTGTAAGACAATCATCTCATTTGTTTTCCGCGATTATACGCATGGTGTTTTCTCACAAAAAATAAACTGGATCGGAATGATGTTTCTAATGTTCATGAGAACAGCTCTGTATTGCTTAAAAGTTTTCAGGAAGAACTCTCTGTTAAAAAGAATTTGAAATAGAAAGAAGTTGTAGATATGCATCCCACTGAGGGTTGACTTTTGGTGTGGTTTTGAAAACTGGTCTTCACATTTTGCACTTTTTCCCTTTTGTTGTTGTTATTCATGAGCCACTAAGGTGAGTGGTGGGTAGCTGGCAGCGGGCTCGCAGGATATGCTTGGAGACAAAGTGATTGTACCTTTGTAGTCAAAATAATAGATTGGCTTAATAGTTTTCCAGCTTGATACATACAGGATGGAAAAACTCCCAGCATGAATGTCAGAGTTGAAGTATATATTGTGGTGTTAAAAGGTAGTAAAACACAATTTCCACACTGAGCAAATTAAATATGGAAACCAGAAAGCTTCCTCTGGCCAGTCTGTAGCCCTTCCAAGTGCAGTAGGCATGAGGTGTCTGTACAGTGTCCTGGCTGACAAGAGTTGCCTGGGGCTGCTTCAGCCCCTGCATTGCTTAGGTTTAGGTTAAACTATCTTTAAAAGCCTCCAGGGAGATGTCATGGTAACAGGCAGGGATTACTGTGATGCGGTAGTCCAGGCTTGTTTCTGTCAAGAAAGTTGAGCAGGCAGTGAAGTGGCAGAGGCAGCTATCAGAAGTTCTGGCATTTCTGTGCTGTGAGAGTCTCCAGCTGTCTCATAGAGGCCCTTGCCCTTTCCCTCTCCCCCTTACTCTCCTTCTGTTGTTCCATTGCTACAAGGCACTGTAGCAAAAGTCCACCATCTTTGCAAAGCTGTCCTTTCAAGAACTTGGGCTTGGATTTAATATGACTGCAATTATTTGCAGTATTTTTGTTTGCCTTTCATAGTTTTGACAATGAAAGAAAGAAACCCAAAATGTTTACATATCTGTCTCATATTCTCAATACAAATTGCATTCAGATTTCCTCTTTAACTACAGTACATTTCAGTAATGTCCAGCATTGAAAGCATGGTGAGGTTGAGCACTCTTTCTATCACGTATTTGGGACTACTGGAGAGGTTCAGATCTGCCAGTCCATGCCTTCATGTATGGAGCCTTCAAGGCACTGTGCTTTCTTTGCATGTGCTGCACTACCCATGGCACATGCTAGCGCCTTGTGGCTTCCAAGCTGCTTTGAGAGAAAGGTGTCTAGAGATGTGGGCCACCACTGTTCAGGCATTTGTTGTAGCCCTGTCGTAATTGTCTTCACTTTCAGGAATGTTCAGGATATAGAACACAGCTGAAGGAATTGGTTTTGTGTCAGTACCGTCTTGTTTCTGCTGTCTTGCCTGAGGAGCCCGTTGGCTTCCCATTTGTCAAATCGTGGATGCATAGTTTTCACAAAATGTGGAAAAGGTGCTGTGGCCTGAGTGATTGAGAACAGGCTACAAGCTTCAAAGCTTGTTCTGGCAGACAGAAAATGTCCTGCAGACTGTAGCTTGGGCAACTTGTGGATGGTATTTCAACTTAAAATACCAACGAAGAATGAATTTATAGAATAAGCATCAGAGATGTTCTTCACAAGACTGTTATCTCTGCAGTGATTTACCCATACCAGGTTTAGATGTGCTCGTTCAGGTAACCATAGGGGTGTAATAGTGAAATATCCATACTCCCGGGTGTTTGCTTACATCCTCTGATGTGTTTACAACCTGTTCTTAGGACCATGCTGCCATGGTGAACAGGGGTGGCCTTCCTGAGCTAACTGATTTAAGGCCGTCATTGAATTGGTACTAGTTTTAGCCTGATTAATCAACATCAAATGCCGTGTACTTAAGGAGTTAAATAAATTATAAGGGGTATATGTAATAATGTATTCATATAAGTGCATGTTACTTGAAGGCCACCTGCCGCAGCTTTTATTCTTTTCATCTACCGTCTGTCTCTGGCATGTGATTGTATAGATAGACCATGATCTGTTCCTGTGTGACAATTCATATGTTTTTTTCTGTACCAGCAGCAGGATTACATGACTTTAATACTCACAATACCAGGCATATGAAAACTCTTTCAGAATTTGAACAGAAATTGTCTGCAGTCGTCTTTGGAAGGCACCAATAAACTTGTTATTCCTTGTCGTGTTTTTCAAAGGATTAATGTGTTATTTACTAGGACCTTTAGTTAGAACCTCAGCAGCAACAAACTCATCTCACAGTTTTATTGTAATACTGTATAATTTTCTCAATGTGTATCAGTAATCGAATTGTTAATGTTTATACTGCAAAAATATTTTTCTCTGTTTTTTCTAGGAAGACCTGAGAAGAACCCAAATAGAAAGTTGAGGTTTATTTCACTCTACATTAAGCTTAAATGACTTACAGTGTTATATTTATAGAACAGTGACTACATCTTTATGTAGCAGTTTTATAGAGATTTTAGATAAAACTTAGTGACTTACAGCTAGCTGGTTGAAATACATTATTTTCAGGGTTTCTTGCAGTTGTTACACATTAACTAACAGTGTGCTAACAGCTAAGTAAATGTTTGGCAACTGATCAGAAGCTCTAAATGAGGTCATAACATACAGAGAGGTCATAACATACAGAGAGGTCCTGACAGCTTACAATTCTGTGTGTCTCAATGAGTTTTGTAGCTAGTAAAGCATTCTTTACAGGCCGTGTAAGTGTATGTGTATCTTTAAGCCAATAAGTAGATCCATCATCTTCACTGAGGCTGCAGGTCTGCTAAAAATTAATACTTTGATAGACCAAAGTGTCATGGAATAAATAAGTATTGTTGAGAAAGTTTCAGTACAAAAAGGTGAAAGACTTGAGAACATTTTTGTCCAGTGTGTTAAGTTGCTGCTACTTAACATATGTCAGCAGCAACTGATTTCCTCTATGAAAAGGGTTGTTTTCTATTGGATTGCAACTCATGAGATCATAAATACGTTTAATTTACTCTTGTTTTATCCTTGACTAGAAATTATCATTATAGCTGACGTGATGCACGTAGAACCATGAAAGTAACAGGCATGTTTCTTATAATGCCAGGCTTAAGTGAAAGCCAACTATTCACCCACCCCAGCCCATTATTTCAAAGGGAATAGTTTACCCAAATCACCCCTAATAGTTTAGATATAATTTAGACTGATGCATCAACTGCATTGCAGCTGCTACTAAATGGAATTGGATGGTTAAGTAGAAATGTGTAAAAAAAAGAAGTACTTTCTTTAAAGAGATAATTTATAGAGAAAATATCTTCAAAGTATTTAATTGTGAATAGGGGAGAAGATCTCAAAGTCTTTGCGGTTTACAATGGAAAATTGATGACCAATTCTTAATATTGAGCAAAACTAACAGAAATGAATATTTGAGTTATTTGGACGTTTGTATGAAGCTCTTCTCCTAGTGGGTGGTAGGCACCACTAAGAAATACTGGTATAAAATACAGAAGAGGAAAAGTATATTTTATTGAATTTTTTTGTTGAAATACTATCAGTTTGTCAGAGTTTCATTATCTCTTCTGTTATCAAACAGGAAATCCTGTCTTTACTTTACTCCCCCTGAAAGGTAATCTTATCAACCAACCATTCTTCACGTTTGGTTCCCCAAAGTTTCTTCCACTTCTGGTATCTCAAAGTGATTAGGTCTGAAAGAATCAGGTGGAGCCAGCCTGTGTTTAGCATTTGTACACACCGTTGGATATTGCATTTGTGTGAAGATGGAAAAAATTGTTAACCTCGACTCACTGAGGCTGGTAAAAAAAAAAAAAAAAAAAGGCCTCAATTTCAGTTTGTTCAGTTATAGAAAATGTAATTGTTACTCAGAAGAGGCTTGCCTTCAGTGATGTCAGAACTGTGTTTAGCAGTACTATCACCAGCTTTATCGTAACACCAGTGATTTATGAGGTATACAGAACCTAGTTGCCTAAGGTTAAACATCTTGAACTGGAAGGACTTTAGGAATGTGTTTTGGGGTGGGGTATTTTTACTTGGGATTTTGGGTGAAAAAAAGGAGAATCATCTTCAGTGAATGGTTCTTTTTTTTTTTTTTTAATGGTTTTGTTAAAATTCAGGTTTTATATCTCAATAAAGATCCAGAATGGTAGAAATAAAAAGAGAAAAATCGACCCTTAAGAAAATTTCTGTTGATTTAAAAATTCTTTTCATGAACAAAATTATTTAAAAGAAAAAAGCAGTGACCTTTTTTATAAGTAATTTCTCTCAGGTTCAATATGTTGATATAATACCAGCCATGATATAGAGCAGCTTTAAAGTATCAAGACAAAGCAAAATCCTTTTGTTTGAGGTATAGTTATGTTTTCATATTTTTTAGATGTTTGTAGCTTTTTCATCCATAAAGAAAAGCCAGCAGAAGCAGAAAACGAAACAAATGTGAGGTGGATCATATATTCATTGAGTGCGGTAAGACTGACCCTTTACTTGAAGGAATGTCTAGGAACATTTGTAGAACTGAGATTTTAAACAATAAATGCATGTTTTGTTTAAAACTTGTAAATTAAAAAGAATCTTACTTCTCACAGCAAAGCTAATTATTTTCATGTTTCTTGCCTAACCATAAGCCCAATGAATATATTCAGGTAGCATAACAATTTTGCTTCTGCTTTGAGTTTCTCCTCTAGATATCTCGTTTCCATGCGATGAAAGGAGGTCTTGAAAATTGCATACTCCTTTCGTTTTTTGTTAAGCAATGGAAAGCACACCCCAGTGCTGACAGAGATTGCTTTTGTCTCATTGACGTGTATGCGTGATTTATACAGCCTTATAAATCTTGGGTTTATGGGACTACATGTCTTACAAACGAGATGAAGAGTGTTGCTTTTGGAATGGGTTTGTTAATGCTGAGAGAGAGTAGTATTCTCTCCCTCTAACCTCTTGACCACCCCTTGGTAAAATAGCATGGTTTAGAGTTAATGAGATGAATCACTTCTACAGCAAACATCTTCATTTTCAAAGTCAGTGCAAGCTGACACCTCTGTTGCTTTGTATTAAAAATAAGATGGTCTTTCAGAGGAAAGCAATGCAGAGGAAAAGGTAACTTATAAAGAAAGGCCTGTTGTCTTTAACCTTTGAAAAGCCTTGGCTGTGTTTGTATCTGTTGTAGTAGTTATAGACAGTTATTGATAGAATAGATATCAGACAGTTATATCCTTTCTAAAGTAATTTCAGAGACTTTTGGAAACTTTTCCATTTCTTTGTATACTTTCAGCTTTGCGTAAAGGGTCACATCAATTCCTAGTGCTTTGGAACTATTTATCCCCAAAATAGCTGTAGATTTTGAATTTTATTTTATGCAGACCAATTTAACAGAAAAAGGCTATCCAAATCAAAATGCATTTTTCTGTGTTTTTGGGAAGAACTGAAAGAACAAGGGCATTTTAGTATTAGACAGCACTAATTTGTCTTTGTCTGAAAAAATTGGGGGATCCCAGCATCGCATACTAATGAGAGTAGCTCAGTTAATAAGATTGTTTTAATTCAAAACATATAAACTTATTTTTTTTTGTTAAAACATATTTAACACTAATATGTTCAGATGCTTTCTGAACATCTATCTGTTAAAATACATAGTAAAAGATCTTTCCAATATTCTTTACAGAATCATCCAGAAACTGCAAGAGGTAAGCTGCCCCCCAAAAAAGTAGATATAGGTGAGCATTTGATATTCTTATGTAAATGGAAAAGTAGGAAGAAATGAAAATCTTAAATCAGATCTAAAAAACATATGAAAGCAAGAAGCCTTTTATTATTAAAATGTGCTGAGGAAGTAGTTAAATTTGAATTTTCACAAAGATCTGTTTAGAAAGGGATCTTTTATTTCATTTTGTCAATCACATTTTTAAAAAAAGGTTTGGTATATTGTTGCTTCACTTTGGTTTAATTGCTCACACACAACTGGAGAATGTGTTCATTTGCTGTGATCTTTGTTTATACACAGGAGTTGTGCTGGCTTAATTTATTTAGATTCTGCTGTTCATTGGCACTGCTCCTTTTTATAACAATAATGGATTATTTAGAATCATACATTCATAGAATGGTTTTGGTTGGAAAAGACCATTAAGATCATCGGGTCCCACCATTGATCCTGCCCTACTTAGTCTGCCACTAGACCCTGTCCCCAAGGACAACATCTACTCATCTTTTAAACACCTCCAGGAATAGTCACTCAACCACCTCCCTGGGCAGCCTGTTCCAATGCTTGACAACCCTTTTAGTAAAGAAATTCCTCCTAATATCCAACCTAAATCTCTCTTGGCGTATTTTGAGGCCATTTTCCCTTGTCCTGTTACTGGCTACGAAGGAGAAGAGACCAACCCACCACTTCCTACAGCCTTATTTTAGGTAGTTGTGGAGACTTAAAAGGTCTCCTCTCAGTGTCCTTTTCTCCAGACTAAATAGTTCCAGCTTCCTCAGACACCTCTCATAAGGCTTGTGATCTAAACTCTTGACCGGTTTTGTAGCTCTTCTCTGGCCATGCACCAGCACCTCAATGTCCTTCTTGTAGTGAGGGGCCCAAAACTGAACACAGTATTTGAAGTGCAGCCTCTCCAGCGCCAAGTACAGGGGAAGGATCGCTTCCCTAGTTCTGCTGGGCACACTACTCCTGATGCAGGCCAGTATGCCAGTTGGTGTTCTTGGCCACCTGGACACCCTGCTGGCTCATATTCAGGTGCCTATCAATCAACACCACCAGGTTCTTCTCCTCCAGGCACTTCTCCAGTCACTCCTCTCCAAGCCTTTGGCATTGCATAGGGCTGTTTTGACCCAAGTGCAGGACCTGGCACTTGGCCTTCTTGAACCTCATGCAGCTGGCCTTAGCCCATTGATCCAGCCTGTCCAAGTCCCTCTGTAGAGCCATAAGGACTAGTGTGACTGGATGCAGCCAAGGCGCATGTGACTGGCTGCCCAGATCAGTCCTTCATGCAGTTTGTCAGGGGGTGGTTACAGCTTGAGCTACTGGGCTAGAACTGCCCTCAGGAAAAGACATAAGGGAGTTCAAGCTTCCCTGGCATCCAGACTATGGAATCCTCCCGTGAACAGATAAGGGCTCTTCCTAATCTGCCCTCACTATCTCTAATTCATGTCTCTCATTTTACTGTTGTTCCACATGGCACTCTCCACTGCTTCCTTAATTTTCCTCAGAAGTTCTCTTTTCTGCTTGCTGTTTCTAAACAACTGCCTAACAACAGTTACAGCTCGTGTCAGCTCTGATTTTTGCTCTGTGGCTTATATCCTGAAAGAAGTACAGCTTGATTTATACAGGCTCTGCTTTCAAGCTAATGAACCTCGCCACTCAACCATGCTAATGTGACCTCGCTACTTGTAGTTCAAGAACTTGCTTGATTGGACGTGGGTTTGATGCTTCTGCGTGGTTCTCTGCAGTGCAGTCCAAACATGCTTTTAACTTAATAAATCATATCCTATTCTTTAACCTTTTCTCAGCTGCTGTCCCTTAGACCTGTCTACTCCAGAATGTAATGTTGCTGCAGTTTTATCAGTACACAAGTATTTTCTATTGACATTGCTGTTTCTTTATTCTGTAATGGAGCTATTTTGATAAAAAGTTACATTGTGAATCAAACTAAAATGGAGCAGTAAACTTTAATCATTGGTAAATTTTAGCATCTGCTGAACATCTTTCTAAACAGTTCTTGCAGGGTGGTTTCTATGTAGCCGAAATATTCAAAATTATGGGGAAAACTACCATGTAAAGCAGCCCTGTAATCGTCGTCCATACCAATATATGAAAAGCTTTCTCCAAAAGTATTTTTCAAATAGGATAGAAATTTGTAACTGTCATGAACCATTCTAGGTGTCATTGATTGGATATTTTAAATTTTAGATTTTTTAAGCATTTTGTTTGATGATGATGAACAGATAAGAGGGAGAAAAGTGAGAATGGCCTGTCTTTACAGTTGTCTGGACTTTAAGTTACCCAGACTAAAATATGTATATTTATACATTCTTTTCTGCCTGAAGAAGAGGTGCCTGAAGTGTTCTGGATGCTTTTATCCATGCTCTGCATAAGTGATGTACTGGAAAACACAGGTTAATATACAGACACATGATTTTGTCAGTCAATAAAGAAGTGGCATGGAAGCTTGCTGTCATAGGAATGAACGTAAAAACTTAGTTTCTCAAATCAAGTAGTTTTGAACTTTTTCATATATGATTGAGGAGTCAAAATGCCTATCAGTAACTCATGAAAGAACAGCAGTTCTAATGTCAGTCTGAAGTACATTATACCTAAGTATTATTACCAGAATATTTTGTGGAGATGAAAAATGTTAAAACATATTGCTTTAGGCCACTGCAGAGCTTCAGTGTGTTGTGAGTTGAATGATGCTACCATGTCTTCCTGAGTGTATTAGCATCTGGAAACAATGGTTCAGAGGCCTCTTAACATCTTAGGTTAAGTCTAAGTTTTGAAAGTTCTCTGAAGGGCAGAACAGAATAGAACTAGCATTTCAGAGTAAGCCATGCTCATGTGTTCAGGAATAACTGGACATAACAAGAATTACAGTCCACTAGTGGTGGTCTTTAACATCAAAAGCTCATTTCTTACGTTTGTGGTATGCAAACAGATGAAAAGACGTTTGGAGTGCTGAAAAACAAAGGATAGAAGCAGCAGATGAACTGTATTAGGATCCTTTGGGAAGGGGAAGGACTTTAGTCAGATTTATCTGTAAGGCGATGTTGTCATAGCAATCAGTTATGCGGGAGACAACTGGTAACCAGTGATCATCTCACTGGAGAGAAGTGTGTAGAAGTATAGTGGGCCATAGAATGTGTTGTAAAGGCTCGTTTATCACAGACAATAACTTAAAGGTCTCCAGCCATGTAAAAACGAAGTTGAGCTGTGGCGTATTACTAATGAGAAAATATAGTTACCTTTATCTGTGGAACTCTACAATTTCAAGGCTATACACACCAGTGTAAGCTAGAGGATCAAGGGCAGGATTCTAGTTTGTCTCATTTTCTGTTACTGGTTGGCCATGAGCTATTGCATTCTTTTCACTGAAGTCACTGCAGGCAAAACACTGCATGCTAATTTCTTGTTTTCTTTTTTTTTATGGAGCACTACTTAGATTTGTGGATTCTGTCTTAGATTCCTCTTTATTATGTTGTTAATAATTCACACTAGTGAGGCATATATTTAGTATTTTGTGAAATTCTTGATCTGCTAAAATTAGAAGTTTCAGTATAGCATACTAAAAAGTTTGGTTTGATGTCTTAAAAGCAACCCTTAAAATCTCATTAAGTACAGAAATCAATGCCTATTTAAACTAAATGATTGGAACTGGAGATAGTTTAAAATAACCTTCTGTCCTTAGCAAAAGAAAGTAAGAACTTGACTAAAAGTAAAATTTATACATTTTAAAACATATCAACAAGTGTTGTATTACTAAGACACTGAACTTTTTTTTTGTCACTGTAGGACCTACATGGCATCGATTGCTGGTAACTGCCATTATATTACAATTTTTTAACGTAATTGCAATTTCTTTTTTTTTGCAATCCACTGAACTTTTGGGGGACTTGATTGTTTGTTTGTTTGATTTTCCCAGATATCCATCACAGGCAACCAATTCAGACGAAAAGACAGTAGCAGATGAAAAACAAGGACACTTCAAAAAGAGTCTAGAAGTGGGAAAACAATTGCAACCAAAAAAAGTTAACCACTCAAAATCCAAGACTGCTGGAAATGACTACAGTTCATAGTTTTGTAAATAGAGTTGCAGCACTGTCATTGTCAGTACAGAACTGTCCATCTTGAGTGGAGCTATGGTTGCTCTCAGGCCTCATTTTATTGGGCCATCAACAAGGCTGCTGAGGCATGTATCCAAGGGCTGGTTGCTGAAGAGAGATCAATTAAAGCACCTGCTTAATGGTATGATAACTTTCAGGATGAATCTGGTTTCATTTGAAAAGTTTTGGCTAGCCCTAGTTCCCTTCCGTGGCAAAGTTAAGGGGGCATTGTACATTGTACTTGTTAAATATGTGACACAGGCTCTTTGGAAAGACCCCTTAAGGTCCATGAATCTTTCTGATGGTCACCATCCTACTTAGTAATGCTATGAAGAAAGGGAAACTTTCTATGAAGAAAGTTTATCAGAGATTATGTGAAACTTAACTATGTTCTGAGGGTGGAGATCTGTTCAGTATGACAGTTATCAACAGCCAGTTCAGCTAAACAAATATATGACAACACTTAGATAGTGGGGCCACCTGTCACCAAAACAACAGCTACCTCCCTACTTTTTAGATATCCACCTGAACAAAAGAAACACTTCAAAAGCAAACATATGAATATAAATTTCTTCCAATAGGAGCCATGGCCAACTACTTTCCCTGGAACAGGATGTTGACATGTATTAGAAGCAAACTAGTTGAGAAATGCCATTCGCATTGTGACTGGTTTTTTTATGTTGTCTCCCACTCACCAAGTCTGTGGGGGATATTTGAGAGGAAGAAGCGCAACAAGATAAGAGATGTTATGAATGCAAAAGATAAAGAAACAGACACTTTGATGAAAGGAGATAACTAAGCCACCTATAGACAGACCTTTTTTCCTCAAAGATGAGGAAAAAAATCAGTAGAGGATTTGAAGAATGAGATGATGGTGTACTTTCTTTGAGCACTGAGCTTACTGTGCTATTGATGAGTGGCAATCGATGCTGATGTCTGCATTGGGTTTTCGTGAGCATACAGAATGTATACATCAATCACATTTTAATCAAGGATATCATATCTTTTTTCTTTCTCAATTTCCCTTTATAGTGATTTTTTTTGTCTGCTAAAATTTCTTCATCCATTTTTTTAATGTTGCTGAGTTTGTGTTAATGGACTTGGTTTTGTTCATGTAACAAAAAGCTATTTTGCTTGCCAGTTGTGCTTTGTTCAATGCTGCTGATGCTGATACTAATGATGCCACTGTCAAAGAAGTCTTATGCCGGGCTGAAACTTAAGAAAAACAAAAGAAAAACAAAGAAGCATAACATTTCCCTGTTGCATGTTTTTGAGCAACTGTTTAGCCAAGGATAGAAGTACAAAAGCATTCACTGAAGGCTTCAAAAATAAAGTCTAAGAACCTAGAAGGACAGACTGAGCCAAGCTGGGAAAAAAGAAGTCTTAAACATCTAAGAGTCATATAAGTGATGAAATGAAGAGATGTACTTCTTGTACTAAGCAATTAAGTGAACTCCAATATAATGGCTTTAATACAAGATCATGAGTAATGACTGATAAAAGGGATACGCAAGAGTAAAACCCATCACATCCAAAATCTATTTCTTGCTTGATTTCCTGCTTTCTTTTCATCCTGCTATTTCTTCCTTCCCTAATCCCTCTATCCGTAATTCTTTTTTATATTTCTCTTTTAGTTTTGTCCTTCCTCTCTGTTCCGCATTTTGTGACCACAGCTCTCATCCTCCTTCCTGACTCTGCCCTTGTTTTCTTACCATTTTCTGTAACTCACTTTGAATGTACCAGGTCACAGCAACTACCATGCTAGTAGCTTGTGCCATCTGCAGTAGCTCAGCTTCAGGGTCTTGAAAGGAAAAGTGAAAACAAATCTCCAGTCAGTGCCAGTTTTGTCATGTGGCTGTGCAGATATTTGTACTTCATTTGGTGTTCATTCTTTAAGCTCGTGTGTTATCAGTCAACAATGAGCGATGATATAATTGTCAAGAAGGAGAGAAATTGAAAGAATGTTAAGAAAGAGCCAGCTTTTGGAGGTTTTGTGGTGAATCTGTAACTGTTTTGTTTAAATCTACAACCAAAACCAGTTCAAACTAAAAAATCAGTTTAAATCAAATAAATGATGGCTGAAAGCTAGTTACTTAAGTATTGGTAAATTTTCTTGAAAACCATAAACAAACTAGATGTAATGTATAACAGTTTGACACGTCTTAATATAGTAGTTATAACAACTCTGTAACTTTTTTATAGTAAAAAATACACTAATTTATGTTTTTTTACTATCACATTTGATTTTAAAAGGAAGGAAGAAAAAGTGCTACGCAATTGATGTGAACTGAAGGATGCAAAAGGATCCGAATGCTCTTCTGGGGCAGGGGTAGAAAACAGAGGAAATGTACTGTTAAAATAGGGAAATATCTTCCTGAGTGTGTAGGCATCCTATGGAATTCATTGCTGCAGAAAGTTAATGTTTCATAGATGCTCAACAGATGATATGACTGGGTTTGAGATGGTTAACCATGGAAGCTATGTCTATAACTGTATCTGACTGCAGACTTCAAAATGATAAAACTTGTGTACAATAACTGGAAGAATGACAAGAAAACCCATACTTTTTACTAAAGAGTTCTAAAAAAACACATTTGCAATAACAGAGTAGTAATTAGAGGATAAGAAAATTATCGCAAATGTCATGAATGTTTTGTTAAAGAAAAATAAATATTTTGTATTTATTCTGTTCTGCTAATCTTCCTTAACAGGCTGTAAATAATACCACTCACACTTCCTTTAAAATAAAAAACTAAATGAAAAAAAGAGAGGTAAAATCTGGAAGTGACTCTTCCTAAGGCCATGACCTCCTCCATCTATCATGACTAGAGTAGGTAGATAAGGAGGTTTCATATGAAAGCCACCATTCTGAGTGACTACATGTTAATTCAACTTGTAGATCAAGCTTTGATGGGTGCTGATATGAAGGGATGGCAGAGGCCACGTGGGAACCGTGTGCTACATATCCATAATTTTCATGCTTCCCCAGGATATCTGAAGAAAGCAGAAAAAGTGAAAATTTTCATCACTATAAGCAGTTCTTCACTCCCCTCTCATGAATGGATATGCAGTTCTGGAGCATTATAGTATTCTTAAGCCATGATATTTCACTCCACATGATCTTTTTCTTGAGAAAAAATATGCTGAGGCATAGTGCCAACAGTTGAAGTGCAGTGTTTTCATCAATTAACATTTCAGTTATTTCTTTAGGCTTGTATCCAAGTGTAAATTAAATAAAGTGTTAGCAATTTCCACATTAATGGATAGTTAAATGGTACATCTAATAAAACAAAGATATCATTACTAAATGGCAAGGACGTTTCTTCGATTTACAGTTCAAAACTTCCTATGTTAGTTTTTGTGTTGTATTAAAACTGCATGACCTTTACTATGGTCATCATCCATTTATAGAATACGGATAGAACTAAAGAATTTCTTACCAACAAAACCTGTCACTCAGAAAAAAAAATGACTCACATGCTTTTGTTTTCAAGTTCATCTGTTTTACCCAGTTGAAGAGACCATACATTTCTATCTGATAAGTTACTTCCTCACAGAGAACCCTTATGAAGAAGTTAATGGGTAGATTAAAAAAAAATTAGAAAATATATACTGAGGAGTAATCTTAACTAGTCTAAATTCCAGCAGCCCGAAAGGACTATGAAAACTGATTTATACTCTTTCAGCATGCCTGCTTCCTAGGCCTAATTTGAATTCAGCTCTTTAGAGTCAGAGTATGTGAAACAGTAAAAAGTCAAATTGCTTTGACTGAATTCTAACAAAGCAGGTGAGCATATTAGGCTTCGAGTTTTTATCCAGGTACACTAATTAGATACATTCACAAAATCATGCACTGTCCAGTGGCTTGCTGAACTTAGATTTTTTATCAGAAGTGTACTTTAAAAGTGAATATCCCAGTCATTTCCATTTTCTGTGCCTTGCTTCATGTCATGAACCAGTATCAGAAATTGTAAACTGGATTATTTTTTAACTAATTATGAATTGAAGATGAATACAAAAACAATGCCTCTTTAATTTTAATTAAATTTTAGATTAACCTATGCAGGATACTGATTTTTTTAAGATTGGTCTGCCTCTGTCAACCTCAAAAAATTATACAGCTTCTAAAGTAAGAGATAACAGCACAGAGGTCTAATGCAGATATTTGTTTGCTTGGACTATATGTTGCATGGCTTCATTGTTGCTGTACTTTATAAGGGTTGCTAGAAGAAAAATGAGAATATGTTCTTTTACTTAAAAAAATAGATGAATGGTGGTTGTAGCATTTTAATATTAATTTTCTTTAGAATATGTAAACATATAGTCCCGTGAATTTACATATGTCAATTAAATTTTAATAAATACAAGATTTACATTGATCATATAAAGCAAAGGAAAAGACTGCACTGTGTAGCTAACTCCTAGAGTTTGGTTCTTAACTGAATTAGTGATATACTATTTATGTCTGTACCCTTTCTGTTTTTATAGGTTGGGGCTTTTTTGTTTATTTTTTTTTCTTCCCTTTCCTCTGTGTAGTATGGCAATGTCATCTTTGAAGATGCTGTTGCTGGAATTAATCACTTCTCCATATGCCAGACTACTGGCATCCTGAATTTGTTACATCAAAGGACATTGACTGAGAAGACAAATAATTAAATGACCCGTAACCCAGGTAAATGATAGTCTTGGGATCAAAGGACTCCCCTATGAATACTGTGTGCTGCTCTGTTCTACCAGTCATAGAAAGTGTCATTTGGCTGCAATGACTGTAGTGAGGTGGCTTTTGTGAGTCCTTCAAAGTGGGGGATTTCCAAACAGGATCTTCCTGTTTGTTTTCCTTGTTTGCCAGTTGTTCAGAAAATACTAAGACAAATGTAAGACTTGGTCAAAAATCAATTAATATGACATGGGCACATTAGTACTTATACATTGGGCTTCTGAACCCTTTCAAGTGAAAAGGAAATGGATAGAGAGGGCCAACTACAAACTGTCTGGTGAATGAAAATAATATGCAAAAGGTTTAACTCTTTAAACCTTTAAATCTTATCCTGAGCAAAACCATCATTTTTAGTCTTCTTTGAAAGTGAATTAGGCTTAAGATATAAACCCCACTCCTCTTCTAGTACGAGTGACCCCATAGCAAGTTAGAGTAGAAGAGCTACTGTAGCGTTATTCACGCCGTAGCTTAGATTGTGAGAGTCTGGTTGCATAGAAATGCTGTGTTGTGCCTTCTTTAAGTATGTTTTCCTAGGAATCTTGGATGTGTTTGTCAGTGCTTCTGTCCTCTCCTCCTGTGTTCATGCCTCAGGGGTTCTTTTGGAAAATAGAGATCTTATTCAGCTGTCAATATGAATACTTTCCATATCATTAGCTTTGAACTAGGTTGGATATTTCACTGTGGTGCAATTAAGTCATGAAACTGAAATTCTGCATGAGTATTGGAAAGCAGAAATAAGGTTTGTGTTGTGAAGCAGTCATTCTTCATGATTTAACTTCTCTGATTATGGTGGATAAGAGCTGTGCTCCTGCAGCAAAAGAATTTGAAATATATATATGTATGTAATATAATATTGAGAAGAATATATTAAATATATTATGTTTGTCTGGAAGTGTATAGCTGGGTCACCATCTAGTATAAATTTACATACCGCTATTGAGAATCAGAGACATTATGAAATTACTCAGTACTAAGAATCAAAACCTGAATATATTGCATGATAATATAAAAAAAAATCTATTCAAAATGAAGCAGAATTCCACAGCTGCAAGAATTTTTGGACTATTCCTTAAATACTCTCTGTTATGGTAAAACATATATTTAGGTATACAAATAAATAATAGTCTTGCCTGGATTTCAACTACACACACATTCTATTCTGTTGTAATGGTAATCTGTTACGATTAATTCTTCATGCAATTTTATGCAAAATAATTGTTCACACACTTTCTTTCCTTCTTACTACTTTTATTGCTTTGTTAAAGTTCATGGCTTAGATGTACAATTTTGGTGAGGTATGTTGCATTGCTATTTAAAATTAACTTTCTCATCTAATGCTGCTTTTTCTTTTCTGCTTCTTGCTGTAATAACCTGCTAAAGTTTAATAAGAAGAACAAGAGCCATCAGAAACTACAGCTATCAGTCAACACTGAAAGAGTACACTTCCTGGGTAGAGACAAGGAGAAATACCCACTGAATCTCAGAATAACAAAATAATTACTTCACCTGTGTGGTCTCTGTGCTGGCAAGGATTTGTTCCCCATTGGACTCACAGGGAATTTTAATAAAAATTTATTAACTTCAGTCCTGAGGATGTGACCATTAGGCTGAACAAGTCACTCCCAAAATTCCAGTTCCTTTTCCCTAACTTGTGCTGTGAGCAGGAATGATCTATTAAGTCTAAGTTGTCCCGTAACTGGAGTGAACTGTGAAAATCTTCCTAACTTAAACAGAACTAGATTTACATTGTAGGAAAGATGTGTCTAATGCTAGGACTTTTACCTGGGTTCTCTACAGCTGGAGACCTTTAGTGTATGTGATCAAAGTAATGATGTTAGTACTGGTAGGAGGAGAATACTGAAGAAGCGCAGAAATTACTTGCAGAAAGGTTTACAGCTGGTCAGGGTGAACTCTTATAGGACATAATAAAGCATAATTAGAAAAATATCTCTGAATTGTGGATAATAATAGAAGAGAACACAGAATTTTAATCTGGTAAAATATAACTGCATGCAACTACTGAAATGTTTTCCTCTTTACTGTGTGTGCACAGTCGCTTCCTGTCTCTTAATGGTTAGGCGAGTAATTCAGTGAGGATTGTATGATACCTTTAATCTTCCAATGGCGTTTATGACTGAAAATCATTAAAATTGGTTTTGTTGCAGCTGGCCAATAATGTAAGATGTGATTTTACCTCCATACAGCAGTATCTGGAAGCATGCCTGTGAAAGAAACAGTCTTTGTTTGTACAAGATGATTAGGTTAATTTAATGTGAAATATTTCTAAAGTAATTCAACTTCTGTGTGGATATTCTTAGTTCAAAGTAGTTTTTAAATGGTTCTTCTTAACAGTGTTTGCAATCAGATTCTTAACTAATAAAGATGTAAAGAGTATGATGATCTCTTCATGCTTCATGTATGATGACCGCTTCATGCTGAAACTTCTTTGCAGTATTTAATGTTAGTTTTTGTGTTAAGACAACCTTCAAAATAAAGTTGGAATTAATCTCTACCTAATGGCAGTTTCTGTTTGCGATAGCAACTTCATGAGTGAGAGCAACACAGCACTTTTTTACACTTATACCTCTTTTCCTAGTGAGGCAACATTTTACTGTCTATACCAATTACTTGGTATCCAATCCTGGTTCGCTCTCCCCTTTGAAACTGAGATTATAAATCTTCTTAAAGGTATGTCTCACTTAGCAATGCAAAATAGGGCACAGATCACTGAAAACATAGACAGAGAATGTGCACATAGACTTTATTTTTTAAAAAAATTCTGTAATTAGTACACATAATGTTTTTTAATCCACTTACTGTACAGGAAGGTTGGTCCCATAGAGCTTCTACTAGATAAAAGACTGGAAAAGTTCACTGTTGAGAATGCATGCAAAACTTGGACTGTAACTCACAAGAAGAACTGAACATATATGCTTAATCTGGATCTTCCAAGCCACTATTCTGAGTTCTTAAGTGCTATCTTATATTTGTGTCAACACTGAATATTCTTTTTCCTGAATGTATCTCTTAACAAGCATAAGTTGTTTCGATAGATGAGGGATAGTGTTTTCTTTTTAATAAAAATTACTGCTTTGTTTTCAAAACAATAAATAAAATTTAATTAAATACCAAAATGACTCAATTTACAAAGAAATTCAATTTACTCTTCCTTTTAAGTGAAAAGTGCTAGAATATGGATCCTTGTTAGGTTCATTCATGCTAGAAGAACTTGTAAACAGCTCATGAAACCATAAATCCCTAGCAGAATTTTTTCTCTTAGAAAACTTTGTTTATATAAAGATCTTCCACAAAATATATTTATATGACTCCTGAAGATAAAAGCAATTATTTCTTCTGTTATATGTTCTTTTCTTACTGAAGTACTATTAGGCTGAAGGAAATTTTTAAAATAGTGGACTTTTAAAACATTATTCACCTGGTCTGTGGGTGGTTTTATTCACTATGTTGTATGAGTTCTCTGAATACATATTTTAAAAATATTTTGATATTTTAGCAAGGCAGAAGTTACTGTGCTGATTTTTAGATTTCCCATTTTATTTGCACTAGTTTGACCATGTTTTCAATACCAGTAACATTTAATGAGCTCTTGGATGTTTTTTATTTTTTAAAAAAAGAAAGATAAAAGTGAACTGATCTTAACAATAGTGTTATCCTGGGAGAGACAGTTTACAGGGATTTTTATTACTGAGCCATTTAAAACAATGAGACTTTTTTTTCTTTGCATTGAGAAAATTTGCTGGAATAAAATGAAGTGTTTTATTATTTCATCTGTTAGTTAATATATGGAAAGATTTTATAATAAAAAGCTCTATAAGCCACTTGCCTTGAGAGGCAATGATGCCTCATGAGGTCCTGCATGTACCACAGATGTTTCCAAAAGCAAGACCAAACTGGAGTCTTCTGAATGATTGTTTTATACCAGTTCAGAGTTAAAGAGGTATGGACTGCTGAGATGCCTTTGTCTTCCCAGAAGCAGAGAGTGACCAATCACTTTTTAAGAGGGAATTGAGATGCAGCTGGTCATGAGACACTGTCTCTGAGCTCTTGCAAGCCTCCTGCATCCTGCTTTGCTCTGAGTATATCTCACCTTTGTGGGTTTCTGAACCAGCCTGTAGCAACACAGTGGGAAGGTCTTCTGCATGAGGCACCACTTCCTACTGAGTTCATGCAAGCAAAATTACATGTTGCCTAAAGATGTTGATATTTTCTGCTTATTATAAAGAGTGTGATAGTGTGTTGTACTGTAGGAGATTTTATCAGCTGGACAAGGCTCGTAGAATTGCCTTCAATTACCAAAAAGCAATTGTAATTTAGATACCAGTTTTCACAGTGAATTAATTTTTTTTTTTTTTGGAAAACCATTTTAGGCCTCAGTCTGTCAAATAATGTCTCAACAAAATATGAAATTATCCGTCTTTCAAATGGCTTTAGCACTGATTTGGTCATGGATTAATATACAGCCTGATTAATTTTTAAATTAATGATTAATATCAAATTGAGGGAGGAATAACAGTTTCATCTAAACATATGGTTATTATGGTTTGAGTTAATTGGGGTGCCTCTGATTCTGGCTCGGTCTTAGTCTAAAGTAACTGCATTTTCTGAAGAACTAACTGCATGTTTTTCAGACAGGTTCTCTCTAGTAGTGATAACACAGAACACTGGTGTGTAGAGAGGTCAATATTTATACTTATTCCTCTAACCAAGGCCATTCTCAAACTGGTGAAAAAGGTCGCACCACCATGGAGGGGTAGACAGGACAGGGGACCCCAAACTGACCAACAGAGTATTGCATCCCATTGTATGCCATACTTGGTATAAAATTGAGAGATCATGAGAGTCTCACTCTCTTCTGTGATGACCGACGTCCAGTGAGGACCTTGTTTGTTTCATTGCTCCTGACTCCACATCCATGCGTCCCTAAATCCAGTTCTTGAGTTCAACACCCTCTGCTGTGAACCAATTCCTCCGTGCCTGTTCTACAGCAGTTGTGGTGACCTATGGTCATTGAGGGGTGGGGTGTGTGTTTGATCTCAGGAGTTTGTACATATTTTCATCACTTTCTGATTATTTTAATATTTTATTATTAATAATTAATTATTACTATTATCATAATTTCATTAAAGCTTTAGCTTTAGTTTCCAATCCACAAGTCTCTTTCCTCTCATTTTCCTCTCTCTTCCCTTGGGGGTGGGGGAGTGGAATTTGGGAACCCGACTGCGTGAGTTTAGTTAAAAATTTAGCCGGGTCAAGGCTACACTGTGTCAATGGTCTAGAAAAAGAAAGAGAATTTCATTTCTGAAAGATCAAAATGATAGGGATTCCGGAGGATCTGCCTTTTTGTCCCTCCTGCTATTTCATGATCCCTGCTGTGGGGAGGACAAGTTGGGGAGTCATGAAACATCAGGAAATGTAGCTAGGGGGGAAGAGAAACCAATATAGCAGTGTGGAGCTCTCTGCTATGGGTAGGGAGAACACTAAAAGCTGATGGGCTTGCATACTTTGCAGAACATTTTTGGAGGAGGATGGGGGAGTTATACCTGATATGAAAAAAAAAAATAATTATCAATCCTGTATGAAAACTCTGCTCTGTATCTGCAAAAGACCAAAAAGATGCATTCTAGTGGTCTAGGGAAATTGTTGAGAGACCCTGAAAGGCACTTATTTTGTTCCCTTTTTCTGGAAAGAAATGGTGTGATATGGGATAAAACAGGGATTTTGGATTAACATTAACTATCTTATAGAGTAAGACATTTTCCTGAAAAACTGACAAGCTGAAAATGATATCATCCTAATTAGACTGCTCAATGACTATGTCTGAACTTTTGTGATATTTTTATTCTTGCCACTGTAGTGAGGAACAAAATTAGTTCTCCATCCTTTTATGTTATACCTTGTAGCCCAGCTCTGAGCTTTTCCAGTCATCATCTAATATGCAAAAGTCTTCTTTCAATTAGTCTATGAACTACTTTGTTCCTTTTTATTTGTGGACAGAAAAAGCAGTGCTGGTGTAGTACTGATGCTTGAGACCTAAGGAAGTGGTTCAAGAAAATGAAAATCTGCAGAAATGCTTTGTCCATGAGGCGAGAAGGATCAGTTCCAACCTTAGCCATAGAAGTTCACCAGATCTTGCAGACTTCACAGAGAAAGAGCCATTTCTTCATTAGCCATAACTGGTCTTGGAAGCAATGGAGGACTTCAGCATCAAGGTCAAGCAAAGGCACCTTTCCAGAGCTCCAAATCAACCTAATTTTTTTGAGAAGTGTACTATGAACTCTCTAAATATCTGAAATCAAAAGCAATCCTTGAGGTCAGATATCACACTGGAGATTTAAAAAAGTATTTGTCTGATACAGCTTGTTAACGTTCAGTGTAAATTCAGTAACTACTATAATAATACAGTTTCACTGTAGAAATATTATCTTCTGATACTGATGTTCTGTTGACTGGCCACAGAGAAAAGTAAATACGGTAGTGTTAAACATACTTTATACATGACTGAAAAGCAAGGAAGAAACCAAATGTAGCAGCTGAATTTAAAGTTTCTCCTTTTGGAATTTAGAGCAGATGTGCTCGGTTAAAAAAAAAAAAAAAGCCCTGGTAGTTTTATTAAGGCCGTGAAGTGGGGTTGTAAAAAGGTGCTGAAGCAGCTTCATGGGTTTGTGGTTCATTAACTCTAATTGTCACATCTGGATTCCATCTGATGGATGATCAGGTCCTTCCTTTCTCACATCCTTTTTCTCATTGTCTTCAGGTGACCAGCTTCCAGAGATAACTCTTTCAGAAGTATTTCCAGCAGTGGCCTGGGTAATATTCTAAACCACTTCAGTCATACTTGAATGGGTCTTTTTCTTGTTGGACTTCCTCTTTTTCTTGTATTCATCCTGTGTGGAGCTTTCCTCTGGAGAGAATAGAACCATCATTGATAAAAAAAAATTAGGTTTTGAGAGAATGTTACGTAAAAGTTTTCTTGCTTGACAAGGCTTATTTTTAGAGGTCATAAAATTCTTACATATATTAAAAATAGAAAATGTAAAAGCCTTATTAAGCTCCAAGTGCCTTCTGGTTTCAGGCTTGATATGAAGGAGTGAAGAGCCTATGTTTTACAAACCGCCCACATAAGACAACCACGTAATTTATGGTATGTGGCCATCTGTGTGTTTCCCAAGTTCTTGTTCTTTATTAGAGTTGTGTGCCAAAAGCAGACCGTTAACTTTACAGGCAGCGGGGAAGATATGGAATAAGAATGTTCCTCCCTTCATTTCAAGCAGTTTGTGGATGAAAGTTGTGTCATGATTGTTTGGAGTCATAAGAAAATAAATTAATGCTTTCAGAGCTATGTCAAATAACACCTATCTTTTTAGTAGAGGTATTTATATGGGCACAGAACTACCTGTTTTCCCCATTAAAATTAAAATATTCCAAAAATTTTCAGAACTTGGAATTTATTTGGCATGTGTGATTCCAAAGCATAACTAAAACCTTATGTCATGGTAACAGAAGCAATAATCTTTCATTACCTTGAAAGATTCAATTTGATTGGCTTTCAGTCTGGTTTAAGTACTGTTACGTACAGTTCTGTAAAATAAGTAAATAAATAATGCTGTGTTGTTAAACAGTC
The DNA here is from genome assembly GCA_033556795.1 of Tapera naevia. Taxonomy (NCBI): domain Eukaryota; kingdom Metazoa; phylum Chordata; class Aves; order Cuculiformes; family Neomorphidae; genus Tapera; species Tapera naevia. Next base: position 3,810,496 of record JAUMJJ010000172.1, on the reverse strand, counting down.
ATTTTCCTAGCATGATTGGTAGTAGGGAGTTTTCTGAAATTAAGAGAAGTAAGAGCTGTAAATCTCATCCTGTTTTTTTTCTGAGTTTATAAAATCAAAGTCTACGATTCCATAAGGTTGTTTTTTCTTGCCTGTTATAGTTGCTTTAGTTATTCAAAAATCTTCAATTTTGTATCTAAGATATACCATACCAAAATAAAATATAGTGGTCTATATGACCTATGAATATTAGCACAGTATTATTCTGTTTGTTCAGGTATATTATCTGAGCAGAGATTTAATTGTTTTAATTATAATCCTAAAATACAATATATGTAACAAAATTAAAACAGCTGATATTACCCATGTTTTAATATGTCTTGTGGCTTTTACTAAAATAACCCTATTCTTTCAAAAAAATCTGGTGCCACTCTGTAATATAAACTCACTGTTTCATTGTGGGCTTTGCATATCGGCATTAACATCATTTTAACTGATCCTGATTTAGCCATGGAATGGTAAACTCATTGATCTATAATTCTACAGTTTTCTCTGTAGTATCCATGTGTTTGAGTGTATAAAACAGAGATGAAAACTGACAGATTATTCAACAGCATCCATGGTTTTAGGTCTCATCGCACTTCTGCGTTTTTGTGTCTGAAAATTGACTTTTTTCCTGCATTTTGTCTATAGGTGAGGAGCTCACTGGCCTTATTTTCACACTGCAATATCTTAGCCTCAGCTTGTTGTGGACCTTTTAAATTTTCTTTAATAACAGAAGGAAGTCAGAAGTGTTTAAATATACTGATAATCCACTTTTATTCTAAGCTCTCACTTCTTGAATCTCAAGTCTTAATTTACTTTTTTTGGCTTCTGCTTTTCTTCTAGGAAACTCTGCCGATTTCCTTCATGTTAACAGTTCCAAGTGCATCCTAGGCCATGCTTTCAGATGCTTGACCTTTATTAGCTGTCTAAAATAGAAGATAGTTTCTGCTTTGATAGCATCCAAACCCTGAAATCCATCATTAGGGAGTTACTCCATTTCCAGTTCTTTTCAACCACCACACTTCAGCTCTGATATCTGATCTATACAATCTGCCATGAAAGAAAATGAGACCAATGTATATTTCACCTGTTGCATAAATTTGCAGCTAGGAAAAATGAGAAGAATGCTGGTGCCTTTCAATGTTGTGAAGTCTAGTTTAATCCTCCCTTCCTTCCTCCCTCCCTTCCTTCCTCCCTCCCTTCCTTCCTCCCTCCCTTCCTTCCTCCCTCCCTTCCTTCCTCCCTTCCTTCCTCCCTTCCTTCCTCCCTTCCTTCCTCTCTTCCTTCCTCTCTTCCTCTCTTTCTATCTTGTTATTCCCGTGTCTCCATCTACTCCTCCATGATTTCTTCATAACAGACTAGTCCTGAAGTAGTTAGAGATCTGTGTTCTTACCTTTAAAATATGGACTTTTCTTTTTACAGCCTTCCAAAAAACAGTTATCCAATAAGTAATATATTTGTCTAACCTGTCCTTTAATTATCTTCTCCTATATTTGAACTATTACCAGACACAGGTCTTTTCTCTTGTGTTAGTAACATCCCTTTTTTAACTGTTCTTTTCTGTCTGGGCTCATGGCTCTCGTTTGTGTCATTTAGGCTATGGTCTGTATCAAACATGGCACTTTAAGTTAGTGTAGCAAGTTACAGATGAGCCATCCTACCTGTTCATGTAAGTGTTCTTAACTGGTCTCTCATGCAAGGAAAGTGCAATTAGTTTGTGAATGTAAACATACATAGAGGAACAGGCAAGGTAGACTGTTTCTAGAGGAAGGAAGTGGCACAGAGTTATAGAAAACTAGAATAGGAGGGGGGTGCTTGACTGCCTCGCCGTGTTTCCATTTTTTATAAATCTTTTTTGATATGAAGAGGTCACTGAAAAGCAGCTATGATTATTTTACCTTAATTTTGTCCTATTTTGCCTTTGAACTTTTAATTACATCTCACTGAGTGCTGGTATTCTCTCTTTCTCCTGTACCTCCTGACCCATTAGATTATCTTCTACAGAAATTCCATTAAAAATCTCTGAATACTTTGAAATTTGGTGAGGGTTTTTTTTAAAATTATTTGCTTGAGGTTTTTTTTTTCAGAAATCTCTTTGCTTCCTCAAGTTGGAAAGACTTCTTGAGGTTTCTGGAAGTTAGGAGCACCCCTTGCCATGGAACAGGGAATACAGAAGGCTTCTACTCAGAGGTGAGTAGATTTGTCGTTGTATTTAGGTGAAAGTTAAATGAAATTAGTCATGATGAAGAAATAGCCTTATTTAAAAGATCCAACAATTTAAAAAGGTGTTTTATGAATATTTTTCTATTTTTCTATTTAACCCCCAATCTTACTTAGTAATGAAACTATCTGCAATGTAGCAAACAATGTACCAAAACACTTCTCATCTTCTCTGTTATACATCAGTTTGAACATAGATCTATGGCATTTTCACAGAAGTCTTCCCCTGCCCTTCCTTCCCACTCCATCAGCCACAAACAAAATATATGTGAAATTCAGGGCTGCATAGTGTAGAATACAGGAAACTAAAAGAAAACATTTTGTTTTGGTGTGTATTTCCAGGATTCCAGACAGGTCACTCTACAGGCTTTCTAAGGACCCTTATTCGTACTTCAACATCTGCCTATACTCGCCTGATGAGAGTTGCCTGGATTCTGTGGAGGCAGAGGTAGAATGAGAGATCAGGGGAACAGAAAGGAATGTGAGAGAAGAAGCGTGAACTAATTCATACACACACATTTCAAATGTTTCTAAGTACATGCTCGTGCGGGTAGCTTTGCAATATCTTAATAATTTTCTAGGCATAAAGCCAAGAGAAAACCCTGCAATTAGTGACCCCTATTCTTTCTATATTCTATCAGACATGAATTCTCTATATTACTCACAAAACATAGTCCTCAAAAAGCCCTTTCTAAACACCACTCACACAGATGGGGTGCAAGAGTATCATATTACTAAGGGAAAAGTAGAATGTGTAGACAGAAGAGAACAGGAGCTGAGGAGCGATCTTATTTATTGCCTTCTTCCAACCCAAACTGTTAGTTTTTTTTAATCTGCGAAGTACTCTTCAGCATCTCTGGCACTTACTTTGCTATATGTTTGTCAGCAACATTTACCTCCTAGGAAGATAAAAACTGTTGTATACCTATGAGTTTAATAAGAAAGCCACCCAGTCCACGAGTATTGCCCAACAATTCAACAGCAGTCCTATGATTCCAACACGATTAGGTTTAGTCCTAAAATAATATGCACCAATTCTTTAGGGATTCCTGGGAAAGTCTTAGTGTTCAGTTCTAACTCCCATGTCATCAATATGAAAACACAAGGCTGTTTTTTCTTTTTTTTTCTATCCTCCCCTGTAGTGCTTTTCAAAGGTGGTTGATTTTCCCTGAGTTTTGCCACAAAAGGGAGTTAGTGAACTTTGAAACTTATGTGTTGGGAGGCAAAGGAGTGATCTAAAAGCACCTGGTAATGTTTTTGTGTGTGGGAAGAGTTGCTGTAGGCCTATTAAGTTTCTCCAGAAGTTTTCTCAGAAAAAAAAGCTAGACAAGGAAATAGTCTTGCTCCTAATAACCCAGACCTCTTGATTTTTTTATTTTGATTCCAATGTAACTGTCTTGGAATCCCTCCATTTCATTCTGAGCAGAACAAGGCATTCCATAGTCTGCTCATTTACCCATTTTGGAGTTGAAACCCTAAATTCAATCTGCACTTGACAGAGGAGTGGCAGATGATGTTTATGAATGGAAGCATCTTGTTGGTGGTTACAACTGAGTGAAGGGGAGGCAGAGAGGAAAAGCACTTGTTGCTATGAAGTTTTCCTCCTGCCAGACAAATTATATAGAGACACATATTCTGGTTCTCTCTGTTGCTGCCCTGGAATCTTCTCCTACCTGCTAATGTGTGTCTTTCCACATTTTCTGTCCTACCCTCAAGCAATTTGGCATAGGTCCTCCAGTGAGAGAGGAGCACAGGCATTAATTACATTATAATCACTCAGTGGTTAAGACCATTCGTTCAGGAAGTGGAAAATTTCATTTCAGTGCCTTCCTCAAAAGAGCCTACATATGCCAAAAAAAGTGCTAACCACCAACTTGTAACCTAAGCTGGAAGCACAATCTGTTTTGTTGCAAGTGTACCTGAAACAATTAGTATTCAAAAGGTTTCTGCTGTGGTTTGTACATTTACCTAGAGGAAAGTGCACAGTGAGTGTTCTGAAAAGAAGAGTTAGTTTGTTTGTGTTACTGTGGTAACTTTGTGAGAGGATTGAGCCCAGCATTAAGAAGGCAGCTTGTGCCTCCCGTGCAGCCCTGATGGGCTATGGACCAGAGTATGGTGAGATTTGAAACTCAATGCTATATGTGCAGCATTACATTTGACCCAATGTAGACAGATTCCTGCTCAGTGTACAGGGTATAAGACATACTGTATTGCCTTAAAAGGTATGTCTTGCCTACTGTCCTCTCTGACGGTGACCATTAGCAAATTCCTATTAATTCTTACAAAAAGAATCAAAGAAACAGACACGTATAGAGTGAGTCTTCCCCAAAGCATCCTGTTCATATGAATTTAGGACATTCTCAGATGTTTAGGAACTTCTTGGTTTGGCATTCTCAGCCTACGCACAGCAACTGACATTTTCTGCTCTCAGTTCAGATACCTAAAAGTTAGGGGAACCAAGTCCTTCCTCAAGTCTGATCCTAAAACTTTTCTAGTCTTCTTTCTTTTCACCTTCATCCATCTCTTCCTCTTCTGGCCTCTATACCTTTGAAGACTTTCACATTCCTAGCAACTAAAATTGCATATAAAATATGTTCAGCCAAAATAATAACTATAATTATTTCAGATTTAATACATTCTTTTATTTAATTATTCAATTTAATTACCTTCAAATTTTCACCTCTGTGACCTTGCCATACAAATGGCTGTGTTTCAACATTTCCTACAGTTCAAACTCTAGTGTAACTAAGTAGCTGTACTGTGGGTTACCCATACAGCCTTGTTTCAACGTGTAAAAAGACATGTTTCCATTATGCAGTGATATTACATATTACATGATTAAGTCTTTCCTTTTCCTCAGTATTTTATAATCCAGTGTAATCAGGTTTAATTATTAGTACAAACCAATGCTCTCAGTGTTATTCCTTTATTTTTTTAATTATTTTTTACAATGCCTAGGACTTGGCCTGTAGCATTTTCATTCTGTAAAGTAGACATTTGTTGGATTTTGGAAGCTTTGGCTGATGTCATTTTTCTGGAAATAATCTACTTTTGTAAAGGTGTGATCACTGAGCTTGCTTGAACCTTTATTTTTATAAGAAAGAGAAACAGAAGGGATTTTATCTGCAGATCTATGCAACTCCATGCCTTGCAAGGCTTACCAGCAGTTTGCAATCATCTCTTCTTCATTAGAGAAATCACAGAAATATTAAACTTTCCTAATATAGAACAACTTAAAATATTAATAATATCCTAAACATTTCAGAGATTAGCAGTTTCTCAAGTAAACTGATTATTTGTGTTTATCACTGTCTAGTACACCAGTACTCAAATCATTATAGAGGTTTATAGAGAAATCTTCAAAGTGACCAGCTCAGACAACCTCCACTTTTATGTTCACTATTCTTAAATATCATATCAAGGTTTAAAAAAGTGTTAAAAAGATGTGATTTCATTCTTGTGTTCTTCTTTGTCTTTTTTTTTTTGTCAATTCAAAGCCCTTTATAATTCTCTCCACACCATGTGAGCATTCAGTTAGCCGGACATAATGTGGTGAAACTGTGCACTGCTGGCATACTTCAGTACCCTCTGGTATTGCTTATGATGTAAAGGATAAAGCAAATTAAAAAGCATCCTGTTTCTTGTCACTACCCGTGGGAGTCAGGCAGAATCTCTGTCTTCCTGCATAACATATAGTTCAGTTAGTCATCTGTATTCATAGCTAATGTGGACATCCTAATTTCCAATGCATTTTATTTAAGCTCTGGCTGTATAGAAGGTTTCTAAGATGTAGATTGGATGATCTGCACTCTGATTTTAAGGTCTGCCCTGCAGGACAGCTCACACACTGCTTTGTTTAGTACATAGTGAGGCCAAGTAGCATTCCCTGTCTCCAGCTTCCCTGGTAAGTGCAAGCCAATGGCTCATGCCACCTCTCTTGTAAGAAGTTTTTGACTGAGGTCTTCTTTCAAGAGCAACCTCTCCCTGCCTCAAAGCTGCATTTGTTCATTGTTTCAGAAGGAGGAGTCATTTCTCCTGGAGAGAAAGGCTCCAGAAACTTATGCTGTTAGCTGGTAGCTGTGTGACATACCAGTCAATGATGTCTGGGTCTGCGGCAAGGATTCTTCCCATCCCAGAAGGGAAAGTTAGATAAGTCACTTCCCTCAGCAAGGATAAGTTTTAGTGTTTATACACTTTCTACCTTTTATGTATATGTTTTATCTGATGACCAGGTGAATTTTATTCAAGATATCTAAGCAAGCTTCAAAGTAGAGATCAGATTAAAAATTCCTCAGCCTCAGGTATTTTTCTCTTGTGATTAGAAACACAATCTGCCTCTTGCTTGTTCTCTCTTTTGTGGAAGGGAGCTTATATGCCTTCTGTGCAGCAGCAGGCTCCTGGCAGCAGCCATCGGAGCCTGTCTTGCAGTTCACCATTACAAACCCACCTGGAAAGGGTTGTCACTCACATCCTCTCAGGTTTGAGAATGGCTTTGAACTGACCCATAACTCCTAAATCCTGGTTGACTGGCTATAGTGCAAAAAGGGCACCTGCTTTTCCATCTGCATGCTCATTTCCTCATATACCCAGATTGGAGAGACATTGAAGCTAAGAGCTGTGCTTGTAACTGACATTTGACCAACCTCTTGGCCAGTGGCTCTCAGATAGTTAGGCATTGAGTTCAGGGTATTATGAATCACCAGGATGGAACAAGTCATTGAAAAACTCAAATATGATGTTTAGCACCATCAGTGTGTTGTCTCTGCTTTCACAGAAGGATGGTATTTACTTATAATAACTAGAGCTTTTGAAACACTGTTTTTTATAACATGAATACCACAACTCACTCTTAATGAATACCAGCAGAATTCTTCCCCAGATTTCTGCCTTAGTGGCAAAGTTATGGACTTTTTACTGGTGAGAAAGGAGATGCATTGGGGTGCTATTATGAAAAAAGGCATCCTAAAGAATTTCAGTCATTTTAATTTAAATAACTTTTTAAAATAGGGGGGTTTAGTGTAGCAAATCCTTCCTTTTTTTTTTTCCCTCTATCTGTACAGTTGTTTTTCTTTCTGGAAAAAAGATATATAGATAAGGAGAAACAATTTTTATGGGATAAGGAGTATTTCTTGCTAGTATCTTCCATGCTGTCTTGCCATTTGGATTATGCTTTGAAAGTAGAACAAAACAGAAGATATATTCCACTGAAATTCAGTTAGTGCATTTGAAATCAAATTTCCCTGCGTCAAAGATCTGCTAAGCAAATAGAAGCACTTCCTTACTTGCACCTATGTTTGGAATATCTTGTCACACTATGAAGATATGAATGGCAAGAGAGGCATTTTGATCTTCAGACTTGAGATTTCAGTTCTAATTGACGCTGGTGAGAGCAAGGCTTCCAGAAATTCATATGTTGTTTCTGGTCTTTGCAAGATAATTCTCCAAGTAGCACAGCCAGTGGCTGATGGTGACTAGAGAACTCCCTCCAGTGGGAGATTTATTGCATGAACTCTACTTGAAACCGCTCTCCTAATCACTTGTCTCTCGGCAGCAAATACATCACAAGCTATTAATGACTTGCGTTTTGCCTTTCTACAATAAATCTGTAATATTTTATACTTCTTAAAACAAAACTCTGTGAAGCACATTGTTCTTTGCTTCAAGGAGCTATGGTTTGGTCCATGAGAGGCGTACAGGTCAAATAGTTAAAAGAATTAAAGTCAAGGCTTATCTGCTATGCACAAGAAAGAACCAAAACTCAGAAGACTGCTTCCCCACTGTTATTCCATGTATAGAAGAGCAACAGTGGCACTACAGCATGAAAAGATGTGACAGTGGGTTTAGCCTCATCTAAAAGGACAGCTGGAAACATATCCTGCAGCCTCCTTCGGAATGACGCGTCCACTATACATCTCCAAGCAGTTTGCATTCTTGTCAGCTTTTGCTCTGTGTCCTATACCTCTCGTTGTGCCAGATGCTAGCCTGTAGATCTCTAATTGTAAGGAACAACAGGTAATGCTAGAAAAAAGGTTTCATAATACTTGCAACAAGTATGTTCTTGATCTTAAATGTAGGCTTACCGTTGGATTTTGTAGTATCTCCAGAACTTACCATTATGCGTAGTACAATGATAATGGTACATGCCTTTTACATTTTGTTTTCTGAATTAAGTTTCATGATCCTTAGAACTATGGTTTGGACTTAGAAATCTTTTGACAATAAAACAGGTGCAGAACAGGCTTTGACTATAGAAGTTTCCTTATGACACATCCAGTGACACACCTGCATTTTTCAGTAGAGTCCATCTTTAATGCAAAGATGTACTCCTATCCTGTACTTGTTCAATGCCCTTCTTCTAGTGTCCTTTGTTACTGGGAATTTGTCTTACTAGGGCCTCAATTAATGCTCTTGGATTACGTCTTTGTTCTTCTTATCTTTTGATGGAAGGAAGATGACTTTTGAAGGAAGATGTTTATGTTTACATTTGCACGGATTATTGCATTTTCACCAATGTTGGATAATCTTACAGAACAAGCCCTCATTTTTCTAAGGGAGAAAAAGTCTTTGAATAGAAGTGAAGTATACCTCCCCTCACTTTCCAACTACATTGCTTGACAATTCTAGTCAGCCAGACTTTACCACACATGCTCCTCTCTCCCAGTCCCTTGCTTCCATTAAAACGGCAGATCTGAGCACTGGCTTTTGAACTGGCACAGTAACTACTTCTTCACACTGTATGTGCTCTGCTATATTCTACTGTGATAAAATACTGTAATATGAGATAAGCCTTTTTTTTAGAGCCATTTCCCTTAAAAATTGCTTTAGAAACTTAAGAATTACAGTGAAATATTTCTATTTCTCATTTTCCTTTGTCTAAATAAATAACTGAAAAATACACACCATGTTCTACATTGTGAGAAAGGAAAAGAATGTGCAAGCTTCCCAGCCACAGGGGAAAATAAAACAAGTGCATGTCTTCTCACTAAAGTACAGCTTTCCCTACAGAAGTAAATGAACTGAAATAACTGAACTATAAATAAGAATCCTCCTGTAGTTCTCCTTTTCTGCTCAGATAACATGTAACATGGAAATCAAACGGGAGCACTTTCAGCTGTAAGTAGAAGATACTGGCCTGGTGCTGTACCACTTTACAAGAGGGTAAGGATGCTAAAAGTCCTTTGAAGAACATTTCCTCATCCAATCACCAAGAGATTTTTCAGTTAGCTTTGAATCAACGTGCATTTCCAACATGACACTCCTCAATATTAGCACAGAGGATATATGTTTTTCATTCTTCTGTTGCCACCGTATCTTAGGCAGCAGGCTTTATTTTAGATTTTCTGTCTGCCAGTGGTTCCTCTAAATACAGAATTTAAAAAATATTGTAGTAGAAAGACATAAACATTGGTACAAGGCTCTGTTATTGCCTGAATTCTGGGGTTGTTTCACTAGCATAACAAGAGTGATTTGTTCTCACAGCAGTTCTGTCCAAGGTCGTTGCATACAGTATTCATACATGCATACAATGTGCCTGGAATATAGTCTTAACTTGGAACATGAGAACTAGACTTGCTGAGTACATCAAGATCTACGAGACATTTGGCACCTGTGGGATCTCTGACATCAGGAATCTGATTTCATACAATGCTCAGCAGAAGATTTAGCTTTCACTTTGCAAACTGCAAGCATGGCTGTAGTGACAGGGCAAGTGAAAAGTTTTCATGCAGTTCTGACACTAAGGAGATATTGTCAGAGCTACTCACGCTACATCACTGTAGTACATTACCATGGAAGCCGAGGGCAAGGACGATACCTAACCTTGTCTTTGCGTATTTGCAGGCATAAGTTCAAGATCAATATAACTACATTAACTTCCCTTTTAAATCTTGTTAGACACGCTGCAGTTATAGACACTTAAAACAGTGTCTCATTTTTATGTTCATGCCTGCACAAAATTGCTCTGCAGATTTTTATTTGCTGCCTTGTAGCATGTGCTTTCCCTGTCCTCGTTAAAGCCTAAGGAGTTGCTGTTCTTGCCATTTCTGTACAATGGACTTCTCCCAGAAAATCTGCTTGTGCTCATGCTGTCTGAATGAGGTCAGTTCTCATGGCAACCGCATTTTATCTGCAGAAATGTGCATTGTTTTCTAACACTTTCCCCTTCTGTGTAGAGATGATGTAAAATCCAAGAGAGAAGAGAAGCAAGAAAGAAACCTAATTGGCATGCAAGCAGCAAATGCTGTGACATTTATTTACGTTTCGTGCTGATCACTATTGTTTCACAAATTATTAAGCAGTCCAAAGCTTTACAAAATGACACATATGTTAAGAACAGTCCATTAGGGTGGCTCAACAACATGTCCATGCAATAGATTTTTTTAGGCAGAAATCAAGTTAATGGAAGATTAATTACTGTTAGATATGGTAGAAACCAGCAACTATATTAATATGAGCCTCAGGAGATTATTTCAGTTGCTTCCTCCTTCCCTCATTTCCTTCTCCCTTTCTCCAGTTTGAGGAAGTTTGGCAGACCCAGGGTGATCCTATGGGACACTTGGAAACAGGAGAGGAACTATTTTGTTGACCAGAGCTCCCCGCTCCCGCGGGGCTCCTGCAGCTCCAATGAGGCTCCTGCCAGCAAGGGATTAGGTGACATGACACCGACTGTCACAGTGCTATGCCTGTAACGCAGGAATGCTCTGGTTTAAGGTTATATTAAATGTCCTTTGTAGAACTAGCAGGGAATTGGGTTGGGCTTTTTTCCAGATTTCAAAACCTTCTGAATGGGAGAAAGATACCCCTGTGCTTTTAATGGCATTTTCACTCTTAAAAGGGAGCAGAGACTTGGCCTCAATCTAATAAAGACAAACATTTACCTTGATTACAAGAACATCCTCAATTTTGCCAGTGTAGGCATATTATAACTCCTCAGAAAACTGCTGCCAGTTGAAAAGCCTTCCCTACAGAGAACAGCCACTTATTCACTGGGAGGTTACTTAACAGCACAGCTCTCAACTGCGTGGCACAGCTCTGTCCGAGTGGGCAGATCCATCTTTAAAAGCTCTTGCTACCATACCTGAACAAAATTTCTGTGCTGTGGCTTTTGTTGATGCCTTAACCGATTGCTCTCCGCCCTTCATATGGTGTTTGTAAAGCTAATGTCATGTACAGTAAGTCTACCAGTAAGATAAATCACAAAACCTGTAATTAGGATATTAGTTACTCAAAACTGTAAAGTACTATATTTTTTTTAGATTATTACCTTCTTTGTTGTCATGAGGGTCACTGTAGATAGAAGCCAGGATAAACAAGGAGAAAATGACAAAAGCCAGCAAGATGAAAACTACTTCAAGGTTTGTGAAGGGCAGCTCCATGAACTGTTACTGCTTCTCCTAGGAAAAAGAATGAATGCTTACTCTTGGCTGGCTGTGGAAAGAGACTGCTCTCAACAGAGTAGTTAAGTCTTTAGTCAGAAGGATACTAGATCCTGGTCAAACTGGTTAAGTAACTTTAGTAGGTAAGGAAACAATACTGCTGGCTCATACAAGAATGCAGATTCAGACCCTTTTTACTTAGGAGGTAGCATACACGTTGCTCTAGGGGATATTTACAACAATGATTAAAGTTGCATTTAACTGGATGTCTGTATCTATCTGTGTCCTGTATGTATTTTATATAAGTTTGTGTGCAGTACATTTAATAACAGGAACATATTTTGACTCTGAAAGACTAGTAAATCAATCATTATTAAAACAAAAATTATCTGTAAAGATCTGTAGGAAAGCACAGGTTTTCTTAACAGTAAAGCTTCTGGTATATAAGAAGTCTCCTTTCTGTGTAGTGGAAAGTTTAACACATATGACAGAAAGTCCTGATATTACAACCAAATTGCGAATCAAATCCCAGCCAATAGTTAGTTCAGGGATTCAGAAGTTAAAGCAAAGGTTTAGCTCACAAGATTTATCTCTAAAAAGCAGTCTCCCTTAAATCTCAAAAGCAAGGAGTCCAATACATTTGTACGGGGAAAGATTTCACATTTGTTGTGAGAAATCAGAAGCATATAAAAAAATGAAAACAACTTGCTATAAATAAAGGGAAGCCAGCACTTACTGATTGCCAGGAATTTGTGTGTGTATTCCATTGTTTTTTCTTCAAAATTATCCCGGTTTTGGAAAATTATTCAGTGTCATGGACTGAGTTAATCGCTCAAAGCTGGAAGGATCTAATGTGATGTGGTTTTCTGATGCTTTTCAATTGGTGCCTTGCTTGTGGCAAGTACAGTTCACATCAGACTTAACTGGTGAAAGTGAAAGGAGAGGCACAGCTCAACAATTTTTCTTGTACCTGCCTTCAGGATGCTGGCAATGTGCAGGCGAACTGAAGCAACGGAAGTTGTGCCAATGCCAGTGAGGGAGTTGAGACTGCAGTTTGTACATTATAAACCGTGTTGAATTTTAAGCCCTAGTAAAATATTAACATAATTGCAAACAATGCTAACTACTATAAGAAAGAAACCCTGCTCAGTACATGTATCAGTAAGAATTTTAAAATTCAGATCTATACTGATATAAGCAATTATTATTGAAATTTAGACTTGATGTTAGGAAAAAGTTCTTCACTGAAAGGGTGATTGGCCATTGGAATGGGCTGCCCAGGGAGGTGGTGGAGTCGCCAACCCTGGAAGTGTTTAAGGGGAGACTGGATGAGGCACTGAGTGCCATGGTTTAAATGTTAGGTTGGTGTTAGTGTTGGTGTTAGCGTTGGGTTATAGGTTGGACTTGATGATCTCAGAGGTCTTTTCCAACCTTATGATACTGTGATACTGTGATAAATTATATAGCTAGGTTAGTGAGAACCAAACTTCTATAGATGCAAGTTATATGAAACATGGTCCTTCTTAAGGATCTTTCAGATCATATTGTGAGGAATTTTTTTCAATAAAGTCTTGATCTGAAAAACACCAATACCATTTATACAGCTAAAGCATCAGTCACCTCTGATTGTATTAGCTACATGTTAATTTAAGGGTATTACTAAACTATATTTTTTAAATATGCTAATTATTCTACTATTTAAAAAACATCAAATATTTCAACATTGCTATTTTTGAGTTCTGATCTTTTGTATAGTGATCTAAGCAGGAATACTTCCACAGCAGGTAAAGGAGTGATGCTGATGAAACACCTGAATAAAATAGGAGCACGTGGAGTTAGCAAAAATATGCATCCGTCGGAATAAAATTGTAATTTCACTTAATATGAAGAAAATCACAGAACATTTTAAAAAATTATTAATTTGCAGTATACATGTGTTTGTACATTGTCCAATGTACACTCAGAAAATATCACATCTTCGTTCTTGGAGATTAGTTTAATGTAGATGTGTTCAAATGAAGACCGGAATCCTCTGCCTGTGTCCTTCTGTTGCATGACAGAGAAATTATGCAATATTTGTTAATTGTGCCCTATATTGAGGTTTTATTAATACTTTAAGAAGGCTTTACAAACAGATGGAAATTCTATTTACATATTTTGAATGAGGTTAAAGAACATAGGGGGTTAACACCCTCAAAAATGGCAAACAATATGTGAAGTTATTTGATATATATCTCTAAGTGCCTAAACCATATTTAAAGCTCAGGTTCCCTTTTGTCTTTATAGGATTGTCAGTTAAATAGAAAGATTAAGAATGGACTCAAAACCAAACAAGTTATTCAGCATTGTCATATGACAGGGAATCTTCAGAGCAAAACCAGAGGTGCTAGTGAGCAGAAAGGAGTTAAGTCTTTCAGTTCAAAAGCATTGGGAAGTTGTTCATAAGTAATCTGTCTTCCCTATGAAGTCTAATATGCTGTCACCGTCTACCTGGAAATTTATGAGAACTCTTATCTTCTCATCCCCAAAGATACCTCTTCTACCCTTGTTACAGGGACTATTTAGTATAAGTTACACAAAACTTCAGCCTTCCTTAGAGTCTGACAAGTCTACCATATGCTTTCAGCTGAAGTGGATCCTTGTTGGAGGTAAATGCCTTTAAAAAATACAAGTAGGTCAAAAATAGCTAGAAAGCAAAATCTGCCTTTTGATTATGAATAACCTTTCAATACATGGGTTATTCACTAAGTTTCTAATATTATCCTAGATCAATGAAAGCAGATTGTAGTTAGCTAAGTAGAAATGAGGAAAAGAAGAATGTTGTGGAAAAGATGCTGATGGTGACAAAATAATGACAAAAGTTGGTAGCTTTGTAGGGAAATTGGAGTAACCTTCACTATTACTGTGTGTTTTTAATGATGCTATTAAAATACTGAGATACAGCTGATGATATTTTACTGGAGACCAATGAAACCCCGGATCTCTGTAATGAATTCTGATAGTTTTGAAATCAGATTAACTTGGAAAAAGTTAGGGTAGGTCAAGATGATTTTTGGAAGGTTGTTAAAAGGTTTGTATTGAATTCTGTGTGCATATATATATAGGTATGCATCTTTGTAACAGTCTAAAAGTGCATGAAACTTATAGAATGTTAATTTGCAGCCAAGAACAAAAGATGTGTCTCATGATTTATCTGTTTACCAGGTGGGGAAAGAGACTCAGCACCACAGCTGGTGTTTGATGATTGTGTAATGTTTCTTAGTCCAACTTTTTCAAAGAAATGTGTGTGAAAAGTAGTTCAATGACCAGATTCTGCCAACTTTTATTTTCTACATTAAGTTCAGGTCCCACTGGGATCTTTAGAAAGCTGATCTGTCACTGTGGTGTGGCTTGAATTTCTCTGTGTAGCAAGTTATTCCACAAATATATTTGTTGGCTTGTGTTTAATGACTGAGAAAATAAGGAACTAACTGTCAAGGTGCATATATCGTGGCCTTAGAAATGGTGAAAGAAAAATGTGAGACTGAAAAGAAAAGAAAAATCTAGCATTTCATCAAGCAGGGCTTTTAAATTAAGAAGTTAGACAAAGATAGAATGGAGAGTAGAGTAAGAACTCAGGAAGAGCTGGACACAATATATGCACATTTTAGAGTCTCGATTTCTTTTTGTCAATAAAAGTGTTATTCCTTATCTATAGGAATGATAAAGTAAATTGTACAAAAAAAAATATAGAATAGGTAGCAAATATAAAGCAAACATATATTCTACATACCTACGTGCCTGCTCCTGTCACTGCAATGAAGAGTATGTTTTTACGGTTTTTGCACAGGCACTTCCTTGTACAGTGACGCTGAAACTGATCTGTGGACTTGACCCTATAGATAGTATACTCAACCCACTAAAGTATAAGAAAATGAGGAAAGGCAATATGCCAACTTTAAAATTTTTCTGCTTTAACTAGAATACAGCTTTGTAACTGACAAATTATTTGATCTCATAAAAATGGTTCACTAAACCAAATAAAGTGGAAGCGTCAAAAAGCGACACACGGAGGCGTAACGCCTACAGGTTCAATCCAGTGATTGTTCCTATTGCTGATAACATGAGGTACCCATTTTACACAGGGGAAGCTAAACAAATATGAGTTTTGTAAGATATTGGCTTTAGTTATTTGTCTTAATGCAGTGGAACACATATACTTGATCTCAATTATATTTTTAGTTTTTCTGATTTTTTTACATCCATTGCATAATAAAATTACACCACACTACCATTTCCTGAGAAACACTCACCATGCGAATGTGGACTTCTTTGCTTTAAAGTAACAAATACTGTATTAATAGAAGTAATAATATTCATAAATGTATAGTGTTTTTGTTTTTTATAGACAAGTCCTTAATTTTTTATCATTAAAAAACAGTAATGAGTCAGGCTACATAGTAAATAAAGAGTTCCCATGCAGGGAATGGATCTGAGGAAGATTTTACTAAAATGCTTTTTGAAGCACCGCCATTAAAGGAATTGAATGATTTGTTATTTTTTACTGGGTTTGTACCCTTTGCTGTTTTTAATTCTCATTCAATTCTGTTTCTTGGCAGATTTTTCCATTGTCTAAATATTGAAAAGCTGACTGCTAAGCTATGACATCATCTGTTGTAAATTAGCATAATTTGCTAACTTCAGAATGGTGAAGATCTGTTGAGCAGTTTCTTCACTGAATTATATCTTGCTTAGTCATGTGCTGTGGTGGGCTGAATATCCTTGTAAAGGGGTTAATTTCTGGTTATTAGCTCAAGAATGAACTGAAATATAAAAAAATAAATCAAACACAGAGGAAAAGGTCAGAGAGGGGCCATGGAAGGAACAGCTGGAATAGAAAAAAAGTTGCCAGAGGAATAAATAAGTGATGACGTGTTTAGTGTGTATATATCAGAGAGGATAAGAACAGCCTTTGGACTTACATACCTGTAACTCCCTAGTTATCTCAGTATATCCTAAGCTCACAGTGGGTATGTTCTAGACTCTTTTGCTGAATCTGCTCATTTTGTTTCCTTCACTTGTATTCTAAGCTTATCAAAGTATAACTTAAATCAGATATGTTAGCTGTGAAAAATGCATTAAGGTATAACTTTACTATATTATACTGAAAAATAACTACTTCAGTATAAGATGAGATACTTATTCCCTTCATAGGGTTTACCTTTATTAATAATTATATAAAAATTGACATTATAGAGATTAACTCAAACTTTCTCCCTAAGCTTGAGGAACGTTCAGCTTAGAGCATACATCCTTCATTCTTTCAAAAAAAAAAATGAGCCAACAATTTCAGTGAGTCAGCAAAGCACATAAAATAGCTCTTGCTAAATTTAAAAAAAAAAGGTTGCTATAACACTGTTACAAAAAAAATGTTGTCAAAGTTGCTCTGAGTCTGACTTTTTGTTAGTTATGTTTGCAACAAAATTGTGTTCAGTTCAGGGTCACTTTCTGATCATAGAAATTGCCAGTGAAAGGTAGTTCTAGCTAGTCTTGTTTAGGGTTTTTTGTCCTTGTTTTTCTTTGTTCTCTGAATGTTATATCCACTGTCTTTAATATTAAATATAGCTATTTACATTTAACTTTACTGTCCATATATTTGTCCATATTTTTACTGGTCTAAGCAACTAACGGATTAAAAGGGAAAAGACCTTGCTGTATTTATTTCTTTGAGATATTGTTGATTTTATAACTTAGCAGTGGAGTGAAAGTTTGTTTGTAACACTGAATCCAACCCTGGAGTGGGAGCATATAGGCTACTGCAGCTCTGAAATTGTCTTTTAAGCCATTTGAAAGAGAAGCCTTATCGAAATGGAATTTTCTGTATCCCAGTGGCAGTCATATATTACATCAAAATTTGGATGAACTTGTGGGCAGAACAAACATAAAAGACCCTCGTGCTCAGGAAATACACCTAAGACCTGCAAATGCATTGTGGCAGCAATATTCTGCAAGACAAGAGCAGAATTAGCAAACAAACCTAAAGGTTGTTCCTAAGAGTATACTCCTCTCCCATTCCAAGCTCAGCCCTTTAAATGGGAAGGAAACTGTTCTTCTGGCAATCAGCAGAATACAATTTAGTACTAGCACATGTGAGCAGCAGAGGATGGATGAGTTCAGCACACCTCAGCTCCCAAGTCCAGGAGAGCACAGTCCACTCCTATGCATGGAATGCCAAAGCTCTTTGTGGTAACCCGGCTGCCAGGCTGAGGCTGTCAGGGTAGCCCAGGACATTGACCTGGTTTCAGGCCACGAAGAACCAGCCTACCAAGCTCTCTATAACAAGTACCTGATGCAAGAGGAAGAGAAGGGTTTCTTTGTCCTCTGTTACAAATTCAATTGCAATATTGTAATAGTATATCCTTTAGTCTAATTGACCAGTTTGATTGTCACTTTATGTCCTGCTTCTGCTTGCATGTTTTTGGAATGATATTTGAAAAAAATATGTACCATATGTTCTTCCTTTTAAAACAGTATGAATTAAATAGTAGGCAGAAGAGATCTCTTTAAGTGAAAATCTGCTTTTCAGACTTAACTTGGCTTAATTGTTTGGAATTTTCCCAACTTTATTTTTAAAGTGATGTTAACAATAGGGCTATATAAATATTTGTTCAGTCAAAACAGTAACTTTATCATAGGTGAGCTGCCTGGAAAGAAAGGTCATCAAGATGCTAATTGAAAGGAATATGATATTTTGTTTCTATTCAGGATCTAAACTTAAAAAAGAAAAAGAAAGTATTTAAAAATATTCAAGACCCTCTTCGTTTTGATCATGTTTCTCTTTTCCTGTTAACAACAATTACAAAACTTTTCTGCTCATATGTCTAAACTTCTGGGTGACTATATTTTAGCAGAGTTCCTTTTGATTCAGTCAATCTTTCCAAAAGTAGCTTGATTATTTGTGATAAGCCATGTGTACATAGTGGGACCTAGGATATGCCAACAACTGAACAGCAGTAATTTTCCAACCATGATATTTAGCACTGTTTAATTATCCACTCTCTATTATAGGTTTCTTTGGTCCAACTTTTGTTTGTGTGTATATATGACCCTTAACACACTACATTTGGAATGGTCTTTCCATTAAACACCAGGACTAATAACTGTTGCTCATCCTCAGCCTCTTCCATGTTCAGACGTGATTTGCATGCGCAACAGAGTTTGGGTAGGGCTTTTCATTGTTTCTCTTCTCTGTAGACACATTTTTCTCTAGAAAATTTGTTCTAGGTTTCTTCTTTAGCAAAAGTTGATAGGCTTTATGGTAGTACATAAGATCTCTTGGGCTATATTAAGTAGAAAGACTAAACCCAAAAATTTGTAATTGCCAAAAGAAATCTTTCTGAATATATCTGTAAGTGGGGCCACAATAGAAAACATATGGATCGTATCTGTGAGGTATTAGAAGACATAAAGGGGAGCTGCATCATCTTCCATTGCAAATCAATGCTAATTATCCTTTAACTTTAATATGAAAAGGACTGAGTAGAAAATTATGACCTGATTTCACAATGTAGTGACACTTTTAGCTTAGATTATATCAGTAAGAAATGGTGTTTGTTATTTTGTAGGAACCACGACTCACTTCTCAGTATTTTTCAGCAATATATCTATATAAAACTAAAAAAAGGATACAAAATAAGCAAATATAAAAGTGCTGACCTGGTAATTCAATAGAATACAAATAATTACAATTAATTTTTTTCAACCTAAGTCATCTGGGTATGCAGCTCTATGGTCTGCATTATCAGCTGTTATCTTTGTTTTGCCAAATTAGGTGGTTGCTTACCTACTAGCGTAAGTAGGAAGGCTACGTTTATTTTTCTGTTGCCAGGCTGTTTATTTGTTTGGCATGACTTGCCTGGACAGAGATTTCCTGTTTAAAGCCACAGCTAGAATGAAATTAGGGCTTGGTAACATGTTCCACTTGAGTTCCTTCTTTCGCTTCTATATTTTTACATAATTATCTAGAATTCGATTTTTCTTGCAAAAACTTTAACAGAGAGAACATTTTGCAGCAAGGAAAACTCTACAAGTTTTTAGCCACTCGGAATGCACATTTACAGATACATTTTCATAGTCACTGGCATATCCGTATTCAATGTGAATATGTGCTCCTAGTGCATACAAACAGTATTGGAGTTAATAAGTAGATTTTTGTTGAGCTTCATGCTTATTCTGTTACTAAAATGATCAGGTAGAAAAAAAGCCAGAAAGATTAATTTTCTTTTGAACTAATGGTAAATAATTTTTACCAGCCACTTTTTTTAGGGTTCAGTGTGACTGATCTGCTTATCTCAGTATTGTGGAGAAGACATAAAGTAGTTGAAAATGCCAGTAGTGAACCTTACAAAGTTGGCAATAGACAGTGGAGATAACGTATCTGTTTCCTGCAGCTACAACTCAGAGCCAAAGCACCTCTGATAGATCCATAGTCCAGTAATGTCCGCATATGAGACCCCAACTGGCCTCTCAGAAATCTTTGTACATTTCTGTACATGATGCATAAAAAAGGGCTAAAATTTAGCTTTCAATTCAGTTGAGCATGTCAAGAGTGAACAAAGTTCTATTTGTGTGACAAATTATTTTAATATATCTAATGAGGAACTCTGGGAATAATTTAGACTTGGGTAATGAATAATGGGATATGCTTTGCTGATTTTATCTTGCAGTGCCTCATATTCTTGGTCACTTGAATCCCTCTATTTATATAAAACATTTTTATATCTGTCAACACTGATATCTTATTTACAACAAACTGCAGTGCTGTGAAAATTTAAAGGAGATATTTTGGAAACTAATTTCATACTTAGTATCATCTGGACTCTGTAGATGCCATTCTTTTGAGTATTTTAATGGTGGTAAATGAATATGAAGGGGGTATTATGATTATCTATTCTCCTTCATTTACTACAATTATCCGAGGAGCAGTAAGTAAAATAATAGCTGACATAAACATACACTTTATAATTTTCTCAGAATGCCAGAGAAATCTGTAATTACTGGTGTAACAGAGTCTTGTGTTTTTATATGTATTCTGATATCTCAAAAGGAAGAAACTTTGTGATTTCCCTCAACTGAATCTTTAAGAAGTTCCCTCCTACATACTCAAATTTATTCATATTTTAATATGAATATACTGCATTTGCCTTTAAGCAATTTGGGACAGCCTATCAATTTGGGCTTCTCTGCTCTCCATCAATCCTGCTGAGATTAATATGCAAATTGAAATCAGTGAAGTCAAAATAGAAGCAGCACCGAATTATTTCAGGATCACACTGTTGCCCTTTCTTGCCTCCTTGTATTGCATGTGGTCTCTTGTGACCAAATTGCTTGGGGGAGAACTTCCTGCTCTGCAACTTTGCAGCCTTAAGAAATTTGACCAAAATAGCTGGGGCTTCATGTCAGCTTTTACTCTGCTGCTGAATCTCAGATGGCAAATTTGTTTCAAGATGGCTATCTACTTTCGTATCCCACTGAGAAGATCCTGTATAACTTAGACAAAAAATACGTAGCTTATGTTGTTTTGAGAAAAAAATTACTATGGTGAAATACACTTTCGAGTTTGATTTTTTTAAAAAAAAATCTGCAGTAATTTGTAGATAATCCAGTGTGCAGTCAGAATTTTTTAACTATTTCTATAGAACAAGCTAGAAGAAGAAACAGCAGTAGGGCACATAAAGTCTGTAGACTGGAGGAATAAAGATATTCAGATAACTATTGTGAGGAATAATTATATAGAACTGATAAAAACATTTTTTCCCTGAAGCCAGCATTGTCCTGTTGTCAACTCATTTTGGGGAGACAAATAGATAATGACACATTGTAAGAGCATCTAGATTTCATGCAGCCAGCTATTGGAGTTAGATGAAATTTTAGGAATATGCAATGGTATGCAAAGCTCATTCACAATAGATACTTAATTCCAGTTACTCTGAACTGTCTGTATGCATCTGTTAATTTTGACATTCGCACTAACAATTTATAGTTTATATCATATACAGCACCTAAAATTGCAAATGACCAAACAAAGGTGGGAAGAATAATAAAACTTTGTATTCCCACAGTATTGACATGCTATAATCAGCTGAAAGGGTGGTGTGTATTCAAGCAACCTTTTGCCTGCAGTATATAATTTCCATTTTCAATTAGTTTATGATTCAAGCAGTGGATGAAATTTGGTTTTGCAGCTGTCTGCTAGAGGTCTGATTTTGTTCCTTGGGTTTGACCTCTGAGAGGAGAAAGTAAGGAATTCTATAACAAATGTGTATTCAGGAGTCTTGAGTTTCCTAATGCCTGCAGACCTTGCTGCATTTGTTTTCCCTGATCTTTACTTAGGGAATGAAGTTAACTTAGACGAACATGGTGGGTTTTTTTCTATTTGACTGAAATCAGCAAATGTCATTTTAATAAACTTTAAAGGGGACAGAAAATTTGGTTTTAATCAATGTCATAATTATTGAAAATCTGGTAGAAGTTATTCTGGTAAGTGTGTTAAAGAAAAACTGAATTGAAATAGAAACAGTTATTGAAGAGCTCTATCCATACATAAGCATTGTGGGATTTTTCCAAAGAAAGCTGTTGTTATTTATAAACCTTCACAAATGCAATTTTATATATCTTATAGAACATTAATGTTATTGATAGCAGGCTATTTTACTTTATGACCTCTTGACTTTTTAATTATTGTGAAGGTTTAAGACTGTTCTCATACCTCTAGTAAAAATCCCTGTTTACCTGAACAGTCATATGTCATTGCATTTTCCTTCCTAACTTCCAGGCCTAATGTTCTGTTTAGTAGTTAGGACAAGTTTACACATTCCCAACTTCTTAGCTGCCCAGCAAGTCAGTGAAGCATTTGTACCCATAAACAAACCATCCAGTCAAATACCTCAGAATGAATCTGAATTTAGTATATTATCACAAGAGGGAGCTCTTGTCAACACAAATTCTGAAGCTCAGTATATAATTTTGCAGAACTTCATGAATTACTTTCCTAGAGCAATGTAGGTCCATGCACATACAGTGAAAGTACATGCACACCAGAACAGTACCCTCTGAGACAGGTTATATGCAAAGAGAATTTTCATGTGAGGAAAAAGGTCTAGAAAGTATGACTGAGCATTTGAGTAGGTTTGAATTGTGTTTTTTAAAGTATTTATTTTCCTATAGTTCTTATTTTCTTATTAATGAGATTTTATTGAGGTAGAGCCTTTGTTCTGGGAAACAGTAAGAGCCTTCTTAAGAGATTCATAACAGCCTTCATAATATGAAGATTACCTGTGTGTTAGTAACTTGTTACTGGTCTTTGTTTTTTAAGTTAAAAGGAGTTCAGAGGTCTGCGCTGTATGGGAGTAAGTTCAAAATGACAAAATAATAAACAGCTCATCAGCTTGTATAAATCAGAATGCTTCATCCTACTTGTGCCTTTTATTCTTTCAATATACGAAACTAGATTTCAGTTAACTCCTGGATTCCATTTTGGAGCCAAGTTGGAGAAAAAAATACAGATGTGGAACCACAATGGGAACTCCATGTTCTTCCTGCAGCTTTCCAAATGTTATGGATGCGTTGCATCTTGTCACGAGTTTTGAGAAATATAAGTCCCAGAACATTCTAAAATTATATCTGCAAATTATTTCCTAATGCCTCAATATTTCATAATTTCTTTCAACTTTGGAAAGTATATAATTTATGCATTCACCATTCAGCCTTGAACACCAGCCTAAGAGCTCGGATCGGGATCTGTCATGATAACACTTCGAGCTTACAAAAGTTGGCCCACAAGGGACTCTGTTACATTTGGAATTTCCTATTTTGTAGCAGTGATATATCAAAGAGAGAAGAAGAAGGTGATATTTTACGTATTAAAGCTGTTCTGAGCATCTATTTAACCCAAGTTCAATAAATATTCTTTGGAATCAGTTTTTGTAGAATGTATTCAAGAATGTAATAAAACTGACATTTGAGCTGTTTATAGCTTACTAAATCACAAGGCCTAACGCAGTGAAAAGTGCACATAGGTAATTAATCCATTACAGGATGATAATTCTGAGGTTCCAAGTGTGTTATCCTGATCTTTTTTTTGATCAGCAACTGTATTATATAAATGAATTTTAAAAAGGGATCATCTGCTGTGGAGTAGAATTTGTATCTGGAATAGTATCTCAATATCATAAAAGCATATTTTTTTCCTCTCTGTTATTTCTCAAGAGGGAAACACAATCTCTTTTAATTTCCTTTTTTTTTTTCTCAATAAATTTAGCATTTTTGAGATCCAAAATATTATCGTTTCAGATGCTAATTTATATTTTCTGGAAATCGTTGTTCTTTACTTCTGTTGAAATAATTTATGAGATTTATGATATGTGAAACATTTTAGAATAGAGAATTTTTCAGAAATTTTAATTTTTGTTCTTGTGAAATTTCAGTATTACTGTCTTGTCAGTTGCAAACTATCAATGGAAATCTAATCTGTGACAATTTAAGAATATAATACATTCTGGACTATGTTTTCTAGAAAAAAATATTTATTTATACTTAGTTCTAGGAACTGTTTTACAGGTGAAAATATTCAGTCTGGTTTAATGTTATTTGTTTTGCTTTGTGTGAGAAGATTAAATACATTGTGTTAACGGTGCTATCATGGTGAAATTTAATATGACATTGATTGGAAAATAATATTCAATAAAATAAAAAGGATAGTCTTAATTTTCAGATTTCTTACACACATTTATGTCTAACTGCTTCATTAAATGAGATCCTATTCTACAGATTTTAGATAGATTCCAGGTATCTTACCAAAAGGCAGAGCTTTTCCAGGCTGTGTTAGTAATGATTCTGTGTGTCCTTTCTGTCAGTAATGTAATTGTTTCTTTTCAGCATTGAGTGCTACTGTTCTTCAGGAAATAAAGGAAAGCATCCTCTTCAACTAGATAAGAAAAGGAAAAAAAACCCCAAACTTCATTCCTTTAAAGAAAAAGTGCACCGCTTCCCGTTTCTGGTGAGCTGTGATCTATGAGGCCTGCCAAACTTCACTTCCTTGTTTTGTGAATAACGCCTGTCTCATCTGCCTGTGGCTTATCCGAGGAGCAGGCAGACTGTTCCCGACACCGAGAGAACTTTGTTGTTGTCAGTACTACTACGATGAGTTTGACAGTCCATACACATCTACAGGATTGTAAGAATCCTTACTTTTAACTGCAAAAGGTATGTGGAAGATTCAAAATCATAGGAAAAGCATCTGCTTTCAGATTTAGTTGTAAACTTTGGCCAGATTTATGAAAAATGGTTGCCATCTTAGGAGAGCCTGAGCCCAGCTACAAATGAATTAGCTCTGTTTTGGAGCAGAGAAGAGTCTTTAAGTCATAATCAAAAACTACACAAGAGAGCTATGATGAGGCAAGAGCTGAGCCCATGTCCTCGGAGTCTTTGGCTAGTGTCTCTATGCCAGTCACTTTTGCTGAGGCCAGAGGCTTTGAGAACGTTCAGGGCCTCCTTTTGCAGATCCATGTGGGAGACTTCACTGGTGGCTTTCCATCTAGCATTAGGCAAGGTGGAAGAAGCACACAGAAGGGAAAGGATGAAATGGAGAAAAAAAGTGATGACTAATGCAGCATTGTTAAAGTCTTTATTGACTGGGAATGCATCAGTGCTAGAAAGGATGAAGTTGGGTCTGAGATGACACCTGAATGTCAGGAGAAGCAAATAGTCCTGAAAGGCAAAGAACACTCTAGGTATAAGGGATAAGAGCAGAGGAGGAAGCATGAGCCCTTTGAAAGGAGGTCGGCTAGTGATGCTACTGGAAACACAGGAGACAGTGCCAATCTGAAATGTAGTAAGGAGGAAGAAATAGAGTTATGGGAAGTTTTAGTGCTTCAACAATGTCCTGCAACATCATATTTTTCTCCAGTTAAGTCAGGCTATGAAAACTACTTTTGCAATCTGAAACAAAAAACAATGATTTAAGAAAATTTAATTTAGGAAAATTCTTTCATTCTCATTTTTTTTGAGAAAGAAAATTGCAATGAGAGAGTTACTGACATTATCTAGCAAAGGTAATATTTTTCATACTTGAGTGCTTTTTTTTAGTAGACTTCTTCCCCTGCTTTTGCTTTTTGGTTTGCTATGAACTCATTAAGAGGATATATAATGCCTGTTCAACACAGAGCTAGGTTTCTTGAATCTTAGAGAGAAAACCAGAACTGAGTGAAAGAATGTGGTTGAGAACTAATTATTTTATTAACACTGCCTGAGGAATCATTCAGTCTGGAAATTTTGTCACTTAAGGAAAGAAAAACCTCAGATATTGTGTAGTAATTCCTTTATTTCTCTAGCATTTCAATACATCATCCAATTATTAAGGGAAGTAGAAGGTAGGATCAAGTTGTGAGATGCTTGAATATTTTACAATTTTTTTTAAGTGTACACACTCCAAACTAACTGCAATGCCAAAACATGTCTGTGATTTTTTTTTTTTTCCCAGTGAAAATTAACAACTTTGGAGTAGGAAAAAACAGAAAAATAACTTTGCATTCAGATACATACCCGTTCCTACGTTCAGGGCCACTCACACACGAATCAGCAGATAGATTTTTATACATCAGTGACTGTTGCCACAAATGAGAGAGCTTTGTGTAAGAATGTGCACTCTGTTTGCTCCAAGGCCAAATTCTATGATCATTACTGATGTAAATCAGTGTCTTTATGTCATTAATGGTTAAATCAACTTATGCCATTACTTGATTCTCCGTAGAATCAGAAGTCTGCAGAACTTCATCAGGCTCCGATGTTGTCTAGCAGTTCCACTGGACCTTCTAATTCAAGGATATTTGCTTGTAACAGAGTATTTGATTCTGGTTCTAACTAAAATTAAATCGAATTGGCACAAAAATTACAAAGTACTGTACTTTGTGCATCTCAGCCATTTAGCTAATATTATAGGATATTTCTTGTAAAGGTTTACATTTATTTTCAAAAATCCCTACTAGAGGCGGACTTAAACGTATTTTCAGATTCTGATTAGAACAGTTATTCCTGCCTTTTTTTTAAAAAAAGAGCATGAGGACTTGTTCAATAAGGGATTAGTAATGGCCTATAAAACTGTTCAGATCTAGCTCAAGTCACTGTGCAGAGCTGCTGTGGTTTGATGGTTTAGCTTTACACATTAGCTGCAATCTTGTTCAGCTGGCCCATTAACAATGGATGACGTATGATATATAAAATTATTTTTATGTCAGTCAAAATTATTATGCTGTGTTTATATGAGAATTCTGAAAGTATAGTGTGCAAAACAGCATGGACATGTAATAGTTCAGTTATCTTTTACGCATATGTGATATAAAACCAATGCTTTTTATTTTTGAAAATTTTCATGTACTGTCAGGATAAAACTGACTATGAAGAAAGAAAAAAGAGAAATATTCTACTCCAGAGATATTTTTTTGCTTTCTTATGTCTAGCTTAAGATATCTGAGGAAATTATTTGCTCACCTAGGCACAGTTCAAAATTACCAAAATGCTGGTGCAAAAATCAGCAATAATAACAGCCTGACATGATGTGTTGCAGCAACTCCTGAGGAGACATTATGATGCATTTCATTATGATGCATTTAATCTCTGTATGAGGAAAATGTTATGATGTTAATATGAGTATAACCTACAATATAAATTTAAATCATGCAACTGTTACTCTGAATATACAATAGAGAATTAGTTTTAAAATATTAATAACATAGCAACTTCATTATTCTTTTCATGGTTTCACATATACAAGCAAATTGAGAGCATTGACTTTAATGTTAAATATTCTTTCTGAGGCAAGGAGATTTAGTGATACAATTTTTTTTACTGTTTATGGGAACTGATGTGGTTAACTTGTGTTCAGATGTCATGATGAATTTAGTTTTGCATTTCTGAAATTATCATTTGGGCAAAAGACTACAATCAGTTGAATTGAAAAGAAAAAGTATTACAAATGCCTTCACTTAAAGACAAAAATAATTTGAAGAAAAAATTGTTTTGACATTCTCAAGGAGATGCTGAAACCATGTAACTATTAAATAATAGGCCATTTTAGACCAGAGTCTTATGTACAATTTTATGTTTTCTACTTCTTTTTCTGAAAATATGTGCATTTTCCTGCCAGTTTTCATAAGGTGGGAGTATTTGGATGTAAGATCTGATCCCTTTTAGGTGATGGTTTGAGGTTGAATTGTGACAAAATCTTTTTACCTACTTTTTGTGAATTATCCCCAATGACATTATTTTTATGCAAAGATCTAGAGCAAAGACAGGCATGGATTAGGCAGCTATGCTACTGTTAAATTGCTTGCTTCTTAACGACTGTTACCACCCCCTGCCCTGCCCCTCATCTGACTTCAGAACTTGTGTAACTATTACACTAAAGATTCATGTGCTTTGGAATCCAAACATTTCCTAAGTGTCTGGGTTTGGTACAGAACAGGCTGACTTTTAGCTATATTTCATGTCTTCTTAACAATCTAACAGCACCTGTGTGATATATTCATTAGATGTGATTTGAAAATAGCACAGACGGCACTGAACACAGTGCCAGGTCCACATTTCCTCAACACTTGGTCACTGGAAGAAGGAGCAGTACTGATGCAGAGCAAAGTAGTGGCTGGAGTGTTCATCCAAGAAGTGGGTCTCGGCCATCCTAAGTAAGTTTAGCTCAAAGTTCTGCTTAGAAACAAGGGCTTTACTCTCTTGTCGCTGGAAATTTATGATTAAAGAATTCAGCAAGAATAAATGAGGGAAACTGACTCTATATCCTCCAGATGAACTCATGTTCTCAGAGGTTGGGCGATACCCCAACTCATATTGTGGAAAAAGAGAGTTGTTTGCCTTGGCACTCTGAACCATGCAGAAGATATCTGCTACATCAGTCTCTGAGATCTGGAGTGGGGATCTTTGCTGGCACATGCTATGGCTCTACTCCGGCCACACCTTTCAGCTTCCTCCCGGAGCATGGGGTTAAAGTGTCATTGCTCCTTAGGTTTTTCATTGTCAAAGAGTTAGGCGGTCAGACCTGCTCATTGGAGGTGTAGGGAGCTGGTTTAGGTATGGATATTAGCCCTGAAACTTCTTCTCTTGCTGCTGCAGTATTTCCATTAGGTACTTACAATGGCCAATCTGAACAGCATCTGTAGCAAAATGAAAAAAAGAGAAGCCTTAAAGTAAGGATTATAAATATATTTTCTTACCTTTGTTTAGCATTTTTTTATGTGCTGCCTGGCTTTCCTTATTGAATAAGAGTCTTTTACATTGATTTAGCATAGAAATGGATTTGGAGAACTCACACAGCCTATGCCATTGACCCAGTTTCTCTGGAGAAATGCACAGTTGAGCAATGGTAATGAATAGATTGACCTGATGACTTCTAAACTGCCTAAGCTATCTGCTATTATGTGAATTAACCCTTTATGTTCACATAGCATGATAATATTTAAATGAACAGAAGTCTATCTTGTGTTCTTAAAAATTATCAATATTTTTCATGAAGGATACAAATTTGTCATTTGCTGCAGTCACTGGAGTAATAAAACCATATTGTGTTATCACACATGCATGAAAAAGAAGGAAAAGTAGTGCAATTCCTAATGGATATATTTTATATTTCTTTTTTATATCTGTGCCTCTGTGGAGGAGTTTTCTGTGTGTGGGAGATGACAGAAATATAATACAGATGTTCAGCTGAAGGGCCATGACCCAATGAAAGGAACATCACTGAAATAAAATATAAAGATTAATGGTAGCAGAAGGATGGAAAGGTCTACCCAGCTATTGTTATTATAGTTAAACGTAAAACATTTTTCTTTCAGATTTCTGTATTCTGAAGGCAGGGACAGTAACTCATTCCCCAGCCACTGTCACACCTTATAAACTGTTCCTTTTATCAACTTCAGATTCAGCCAATATATCTCTTGCAAACTTACTTCTTGTTTGTGTTCTCAAATGATACCACTATGGTGTGCAAAATTGTTTTCCGAAAGAATGACTTCTGGGAATATCAAGTGGGAGATGCTTTTTGCAAGTTGGGCTCGATTAAGCTATCTTTTTGTAAGATGGTTCAAAGTCATACTGTGAAAGCATCCCTTTAGAAAAATTAATTTTTGTTTGGATAAAGAATTACTTAGTCCAAAATTGGCATAAGGTGGCTTGATTGGGCTTAAAAAGTAGAAAAAAGCAGAGATTATCTAGACTGTGGGCTAGACCTTCCATTTGATCTCATCTGGGAATTCCATTAATTGTAGTTACCCTAAGTGAGGGAGTAAATTTGATTAGCCTCAAATGCTGTAGATTAAAACTCTTAACAATATATACATGTGGTTGGACCATGTAAGCTATTGTTTTCATTTTATTTTTGGAAAACTCCAGTTTTGTGAACATGTTAACTCTGATAAAAAATCTGAACAGTTTCTCAGTGTTTTTATGTGAATCAGAAGGCTATGCCTCTAAATTTTATCATTAGGTTGCCTGTGATAGCTAGCAAGGTAAAGATTTAATTATTTTTTTACTATTCTTAAATTTGTTCTTGGATTTACTAATATAGATATTTCAAGTTATCTACCTTTTCCCATTATGCAAAGACATAAGACTTCTGGGACAATAAATTTAATTGATGGAATATAACTATGTTGGAAGATTTCAATCTCATAAACTGTTTGAATGTCCAGTTCTATTTAGCTTTATGGTTTACATCACTGCAATACTATTCAAATCCCGTATTACTGTAACTCCACTGCTGAGTAATTACAACAAAGAAGGATTTTATTAGTTGCAGCTGTATCTCTGAACTTTGTGAATGGAAACCTGAATTTGAAATTATTCATACCACCATGTTGAGCTGTATTTTCACTGAAGATTCCGAATGTAGTGAAGAGGACACTTTTCAACATGGTAAAGAGAATGCCTGCCATTCTAGGGCAATATGTCGTAAACCCATTGAACAGTCTTTTTAAGTGTTTTGAAAATACTTTTTAAGTATCTTGAAAATGGGAAGTAACAATGGGTTTTACTGTATTATTTTTACTTTTGCTATATTATATTTAAAGATGGTCATAAAAATTAGAGTCTTAAAAAGTGATACCGAAGTTGCTACACTAATTTCCAATTGTTCTCTCTTGGGGACAGGTTCAGGTGATTCTTATACCCTGGGGTAGATAGAACCTAAAGAGATGGTCTTGGTAGTCTCCTCTGGCATTAAAATATGAACCACTAAATTATATATTCCTTCAAGCCCAAAACAAAAAATTGTGAACAACTGACCGTACTCAGCAAGGTCACACTTCAGCCCTTCCCCGGCCAGGTCAGCAGCTAATGTGGGCAGTTGGAATCCCAACCCACTATCTGCCCCACCTCCAGGAAAGGGGAAAGGGAAATGAGAGAGACTTCTGAGTTGGAAACTAGAACTGTGTTATTGAAAAAGCAACAATAATAATAATAAAGAAAATGCTATTAGTAAAAAATAATTATATAAATACAAATATACAAAATTGACCTTCCCCGATGACTATGTCACCACTGATGCTGCAGATCAGGCATGGGGAAAGGCTCCAGACTGGACTCAGTGACAGATTCAGGAACTGGGTTCAGGAAGGCATATATCCAGGATCAGGGACAAAAGGATGCATATCTTATTAGATGCCAGTCATCCAAGAAGAGAGCCCAACCCTTGCAATCCCTCAGTTTTATAGTAAGTATGATGTATATCCTGATTGTCCTGAATCATCTTCCTCCTGATCCTGCAATGGATTTGACTTTGAAGGATGGTGTGGCAGCGAGGAGTTCTATGGTTCCAGGAGTTCTAGTACTTCCAGGTTGGTAAAGACTTTGCTGTCACAAAGGACTTCATGACTGTGAAGTACTATCCCATTTGAATACTCTACTGGTAAGTCTTGGCTCACTTGTCTTGTCCATCTCTCTCCACTGACACAACCCTTTTTTTTTTCCCCTTTAACTTATGGCATTTCACCAACTCAACTATGGCTTTGGTATCCATATAAACAAATATAAACAATGGCCTTTCTGCATACCAAAGCCCCAATACTTCAGTGATAATCACAAATTTTAAGCATTATCACTTCCAGAGATAGACATTGTCTGAAAAACATATAGTTAAGATTCAGAAAATGAAGTTACTTAGATTAGGTTTAGCTGAAAAGTTAGAAACTTGATTCTGCTTTAGCTAAAACCAGAAACAACCAGATATACATTGTATAACAATTGAACAACTCCTGCTTAGCAGTGAAATCATAGAGAAAGTTCAGTAAGATGGCAAAGGGCTTCTGAGAGACAAATATGGAACATTGCCCAAATTCTTTCCAACCATTTAAAAAAGGCAAAAAAGAAAGTTTCTCTCTGTTAAGAGAGAAACTTTCACTATTATATTCTCTTTCTACTTAACATAAGGGAAAGAGGGTATGTATGACTGTTCTCCTAAGGGAGTTTGCTTTGCTGTTTCTGTTAACACACACCAAAAAAGAAAAATCTTCCAGAACAACAATCTTTGAAAGCTTGTCTTGTACTGTTTATTTTCCTTAATTTGCTTTCCCCATCTGCCTCTAATGCGTTGAGATAATGATCCTAGCATGTAACAAGTCAACTTTGGTGATATTTCTAACTTCAATGCACATGGATGATCGTTGTTACCATGGAAGCAGATAAAACCACTGTTTGAGAATATCAGCAGTTACCAATGCATCTACTCACCCAGCAATAGATTACAACAAAACCAAACAGCAATACTAGAAGATTCAGCTATAAATAGTGTCTGATTTACTATCTTTGTCTCTGCTGTAACAGGTTTCAGGCAGTTGTTCCAAAATGAAAATTAGCTTTTGCAGAGTCACTGGCTGTAAGTTGTGGTCCTTTGCTTGTGATGATATATGCTTCTGTCTTCCACAGTAACTCCTAAATTCCTAGTGGCAGCCTGGTTTGTATAACCTGAAGTCAGATTAAAGGAGCAGTGAATCTCTTGCTATTGTTCTATATAGAAACCACCAGTATACTGCCTGGGATATAGGAAAAAAGTATATGCAATGTGGGCATTTGTCAGGATTGAAATGCTAGACAAAACAGATCCATAGGATGTTGAGTTTGAGATGTACGAAAACAGGTAAATACATATATTGTAACAAAACACTTTTAGATTGTATTGTATGCATTTACAGGTAAACACGAGCCAAGTAACATAGACACTGTGGTTAATACAGCTCTAAGTCTTGAGAGGTGAAAGTATTTGATTAGGATTAGTGATGGTTTTCAGGGCTTTGTGTTGTTTTGACTTGGTTCAGGGTGCTTCAACTGCAACACAAAGTCACATAGGCTTGGAGCGCAGCTGGAATCCAAGGCAGGCACATTTGGATTTCTGCATAAGTCCTGAGTGAAGATACTGATAGGGAGTCATTACAGTGTGCTTAGGTTTTAGTAACACTCTTCTCCCTTGAATGGTTAATTCAAAAGATGTTGGTAAAAAACGGAAAAAATCTCTGAGGAAAGCAATACTGGAAAGAGGAAATTGAACAAAACAGAAGAAAAGAAGTTTGAATTTGAAGTGAAGACAGACCCTTATACTCATACTCATTTGTCTGTCTCAGCTTGTCATTTCTTTTTTTGTAAGATAATGAGGATGTGAGAAGTTTTCCCTAAAGACATCATGTTATTATTTTTTTCCATTTTCATATTCATATGAAAATATAAAGAAAAATCAGAAACTCGCCAGAGACCAGAAAATAGGACTGCTATAAACTCCCCTGACACATTCATGGAGAGAATGATTTATTTAAAATATTTACTTTGGCTCTAACAGCCCAATTTTTACTCCATATGTAGAATACTACAGCTATTTTAGGATGATCCCCTCCATAACATCAAATAGCAAGGTTCACAAAAGCAACAACCTTTTATTAACTGGCAGCTTTTGGAAATAAGAATTTAGTCCTTGGGCAGCTCAGTCTCTCATATCAGGACATGCTGCTGCATCTTAACGGTACAGAGTAAAATGAGATTTCCTCCCTTAGTTGTAGAATGGACCTGTAAATTATTCTCCAACCAAGATGAATCTTTTGGTGTTAAACTAGATAACTGATAAGTCTTTCACTGTTAAGTTTCTCATTAGCCTAGATTTTATTAATGGTGTCTCAATGTATGTGGGAGAGGGTCTTCTATTCCAAAAGCACATTTAATTATGTAAGCCATGTAAGTGGAACATCAGTGACATCCAGTGGCAGTACACATTAATCACACAGATGCTATGCTTCCTGCACTTTCAGGAGTGAGTCTCGTCAATTTGCCTCCTTTTTCTTACCATTTGGCTCAACTTCTGGGGAGCTCAAGTACAATTTGGCAGAACAGTGTTTTCTGGCAGAAGGCTTTTTTTGTAATATACAGGAAATATATTTAATGAAAAAATATGCATTTTAATGTTTTATTGGAAGGTCTTTCTCTTTGACAGTGTTTTTTCTCATATAACTAATTCTAATCCTAGAAGGTAAATTCTGTAAAATATATTTAATTGTACTTGATTACTAACGTAAAATGCTGAGTTAAACTAAGCAAAAATATTTCAAGAAAACATAGATTTTGACAAAATTTTCAAGTGAGTAGAACTAAAGAAATTATTGCAGTTTCCTATTCTTTAAAATTTGAAACCTAATTAAGTAATTTATTTTAATTTCAGTAGAATACTTTGATTTCTCTTAAATTAATCCTACTATTTTTGGTATAAAACAAAAGCCATCATTTTCAGAATTTCCTTCTTCAGGACCTTGTTTTAGAACTTTCCTCTGCTCTGGATACTTTTGAAATGTAGCTGACTGCCTACCATGCAATCAAAATGCAGTTATGACACCTTGTTTTCATTAGGTTGGAATTCTAAAGCAAGGCCCAAAATTGCACGTACAGTTCTTCAGCCTCCTTCTGCGCGGTTCTGTCCCAGGCAGTAAGAGCAGTCTATACCCTATAGAGAATTGTCACATAGTTTCAGTCCTTATTCCTTGGCTCGAGCTTATAACTCTTTTTGTAGAGGTGATGATGATGATGATGTCTGGTTCTGGCCCTAATTTAAAGATGTACCAGATACAGTAATGTCTGTATTTGAGATAGCAAGACAGGACTATCTGGTTTTCTGTCTCAATAACTTAATCCAACTACTGTCACTAGGACTTGACTTTTCTAATTTCATTATGAGAGATTTTAAAATATTTTTAATTCCACGAGAGTAAGTGAAAAAAAGCTCAATATGCCTGGGAATCAGTGAGTATTCTGATCCTAAATTTATCTCTTTTCTGGAAATAGTCGAACATAATACTTTCAGTATACTACACCCAAATACTTTATTTTCAGTTTTTATAACAACATATTTTTCACAGCAAATTCAGACATTGCAGATTAACAAAACCACTTATTGTTTACTTTCTTTCAGTAAAGAATGCCTACTGCATTCTGAGTCAATGTGTTAATTTTTTTTATATCAGTGTAAAGAAAGGGAAACTCTTTGGCATCAGCATTAGATTAATGAAAACAACACTGATAGGTGAAAACAGAGAATACTGTTTAACTAATATAAATTTTTCTTCAGGAATGTTGTTCTAGTTCAGCAACAAAGAACGGTGCAAAGAGCTGTCTATGAACCCACCAGAAAAGCTCAGGAGTCTTGTACCTAGTGACTCTTTATCCACTCAGTGATAGCCACCATGCAGTGAAAATTCTGTTTCAAGAATAATTTCAATAATTCAAAATTCATGCTATTCCACTTGGGGGAAGATAATTTTGAAATTATCAGAAAGGTGGGGAAACCAGAACAATTCTACATTGTCAGATTCTTTTAGTGACTCTAAAGTAAAACATGAAATATTTCACATGTTAATAAAATGCTGAGAATAAATGGTACTGTGTTGTCCAAAAATTTGTTTGGCTGTTATTTTTCTTACCATGTTTGCATGTGGCAATGCTGGAAACAGTGATGTATCAGTAAATGGGAAACAGATCAAATTTGTTACTCAAATGTAAATTACTATCTTTTTAGCTATCAAAGTAGACATAAAGAATACAAATGCCTTGAGAGTAAAGCCTCTGTGTAAGAATGAAACACCACATATTTTTTCACTGCTGTTTATATTGCAAAAGTATGTAGAAGAACAATCTAAGGAACCAACTCTGTTCTGCTAGATAGGTTCAAGGTTATACGAAAGGTGTGTGTAGTGTGGAATAGAAGATGAAAGCATGTGATCACAGAAAACAGACAGGATAGTTTTATAACACAATATTTCAATCTTTATCCAAACCAACAGAAGCAAGGAAATAAACCCATCAAAGTTAAGCAACTTTCTGATTTCTCAAGAGAATCTGTGGTCAGATTTGTTCCATTCTTGTGCTAGGAATATGAATTCTCCTGTTCTTCTGTAACAAATTATTATTTATGTCTCTTTATAGGGAAAGAAGATGCAATCAGAAGAAAAATTCCATGTTACAGCTGCATTTGCCAGGCTGCTTGTTTTACTTGGTTGTGTTTGGAAGAGTCAGGAAATAATACCTGATAAATCCAGATGAATATGAAGTCACGTGAAGATCCAGAAAAGAAAAATAAAATACAAGAAATAAAACCCCAACCCCCAGTCTGATGCAGAAGGTAGCATCCCTTCTTACAAAAGTTTTCTTTCAAGAAGTGAGGAGTTTGTTAAAGTATTTATGAAAGTCTATATCCATCTGTATTTATTCCACTAAACCAAGGAACTACATTTTTTTTGCATGTGAGGGGATAATCTTCAAAACATACCTGTCACAATGACTCTCTCAAATGATTCATGGATTTTACTACAAATCCTTAGCATCTGACCTGGTAACTTCTCACAGACTGTCTCTGGGGCTTCCCTACTTTTTCTCCTACCCTCTGCTGAATGAACCCATGTCTCAAGAAAGTTAATTGAAATTTTGAAGGAATCATTATTAGTGTAAATTAGTTCCTTATTGTATCAGAATTTAACTTTTAGAATTTCTATCTCCATTTTTTTTCGGAGTCTCACAATTTTTCAGATTCAGAGCGTGACCTGCAAAATCCATTTTTCAGCATTTCTCAACACTTTGTTTCTGCAAGCATGGGCTCCTCTGGACCTTGTGACATGAGGGAAAAGGCTGATATTGTCCATTTCTTCATAAAAATCATTCAAAACTTTCACTTACTCAGCACAGCTGTATTCCATACATTGTCTTAAGAGAAGACAAGCTATACCTTTACAGCTGTTACCAATAAGGGCACCTAACTACATTGCTTCAAAAGCAAGTGGTAACCCCATTTTAACTCCTTTTTTTTACTTTTCTTTTTTTTTGATGTATTTATTTTCTTCTGATCAGTGCTGTCAAACATTTTGTCTAATATGTGGCTGTTCACAGCCACAGGTGATCTTGTCCCCATCACAACAATGTGAAAGTTGTAATAGCACAGCCATTTTCATTCAAAGTTTCATATAATCAGGTCTAATTGGACTTAATTATTGGTGTTTCAGGAAACATGACCAGAGATATTTTCAGCCTGAAAATACTTTTGTGCCTCTCTCTGCTCATTCTGAGGGAGCATAATGATAGATTGGCAATCTTGTCTTTCTAGAAATAACCAAACTAGTTAAACTATGAAATTTGGGCTCACTTGTCATGGGATGAGCTGAAAGTGGGAAAAAGATACTGTCATGTTTGGACTTAACTATACCATAGTTTAAGCTGTCAAAGACAACACATGGCACCTTGAGCGAGAGAAAAGTTTTGCTTTCTGTATGGGTTCTTCAGGAGAGAAACAAACAAACTCTTGATACTTAACAGTACAGTGTCATATGATCTGGTGTTTTGTGCTTTTTTTTTTTCATAATTCAGATTTCCCCCGATCTTCAGATGTGGGTTGTTAAAGTTATAAACAAATATATGGACTCTGTAGAAATAATGACAAAATAGATGTTCTTTGTCATGAAAATAAGCACAGTATTCCTTAAATATACAAGTTCTAATTGCAGTGATATTCTGAAAATTTTCTATTATTTTTGAATAATGATAGATTGATGCTTCTTATAGGTAAAGGGGAATACTTCTACTAGTAAATAGTGAAATATGTATCTGAAAAATAGAGATCAGAGGAAAATGGAAATCAAGTATAAACCATTTGGGAAGACTTTTAATTTCTGTTTGGATATGGCTCATTTCTTTCAAAGGTTTAAGTAGAGAAAGGATTTGAGAATCGTTTGCATTTTAATCCACCTACTTTCCATCTGTCTGTCCACGTTTTTGGTGAAAGGCCATTCCTTTGCAAGAATTTGTAAAACTACTCTTCTGCTGTATTCAATAAGGCTGAAATTTAAGAGATTATTATGACTTTACCCATTCTAATATTCTGTTTTTCACAAATAAACCACTAGTCTAAAAAAAAAATCCCCTTTTTTAAAACATTTTTAAAATACGTGTTTAATATTAAACAAACCTCTGTCTATAGTGAAAAATCTTGCTGAACAAGATTTCCATCAAAATTGTTTCTTCCGATTTCTGTAGCACACCATGTTATTTGGCACCAGAACTGAGATGCTTTTACTCCTCTCCTTAAGATTTGCTGAGGAAAAGGACATCTCATTGTACTGCCAAAAGGAAGAAAAGATAGAAACAGAGAAGAGAAAAAAGCAGGTAAGAAAGGAAGCCTTAAATTGACAAAAAAATGTAGTTCTTTAATGGTTTAGTGCAAAACAGTAGATGTAAACAGCCAGGGCTAAGAAGGGAATAGCTACTCTACTGCATAGGTTAGAAAGTGGGAAAAGGAGGGGTTAAATATGGGGATTCAGAGATGGAAATGAGAGACATGGTGATACTGGAGTAAGAAATTAGCAGAGGAAAAAATGTTCAGGAAGGCCAGAGTTTGGGCTAGAAAGAGAAGGAAGGCTCATTACTGCTTCCTATATTCACATCTAAAACCTGAATGTAACCTGAATTTACAGAGTTATCATTTTTCTTATCTGAAAGAGTATTATTACACTATGGAAAAGTAGCTTCCTGTTTCCTTTTTATGACCAGTTTACAGTGAACAGTCTACTCCATTAAAAACATTAAACTTTACTACTGTTGTCAGCTGTTCTACCTGATCAAGTAGAAAAGATCTCTGCAGTGGTTTTACAAGTTGCAAATATAGTGGTGAACCAAAGTGGTTATGAATGTTTATTTTCCTCTCCCTCTATAATTAAAATAATATACCTCTTCTTTAAGGTTCCTTCCCTTATTTACTGCATAGGAAGACTGGATTCAATTGCAATTCATAACTGTCTCTAAAAATAAAATGTACACTGGATCACAACTTCATTTGTTGCAGAAAAGATTGGCAAGAGCCCTCCCTTAACATTTGTCAACCTTTCTAATAATGAGGAGACAGAAAATGTGTGTCAGGGAACAAAGGTGTTTCTGATTGAGCAAGTCATGTTCTTCCTTATTCAGGACAGGAAATGATACTGGGGCAAAATTTACCTTGTCTAATGTATTCAGTCGCTGTCCTAAACAGTTCATTCATTAGTACTTGAGTTGTATTGAAGATTGAGATCCACAGTGTCTCGAGATGGCCATATCAGTGAACATGGTACCTAAAGAACACGTCCCGTTATCTTTCTTGATTGTAACCAAAGACCTAGTATGTGCTCCGAGGTGACACAGAAACCTCATCCTCATTACCCTGACTCTTCTGTTATATAAATGAACGACCTTCCTTATTTATTTGCCCTTTGCAAGATAACCTTCCTAAAGGCAGATCTGTCAGAGTTTGCTGTTTCAGGATGGGATGTACACAGACTGCCTTGTAGTTCCAATGATTCTTTGCCATAAGATATCAGTTTACACTCAAAAACACTCTGAGACATTTAAAATAATTTTCCCCTGCTCACTATGAGCCCCATTCTAGTCCCATCAAAGTATGACAAAATCCCATTGACTTCAATGGCATCAATAGTGAGCCCTGCATGTGGCTTTAAAAACCGTGTTAATACTACCTTACATTTATATGGCATAAAGATTCCCCAAATCCCACAGAGTTTTTCTGAACAAAAAAAAGTATGAATAGAGCAACATGTTGATACATAACCTGCAGACCTCAAAAGAATTGAACTCTACATGGATATGCCAGCATAATAGTGCTCACAGCTTGTAATTTGCAGTACATCTGCTGCTGCTACTCTAATAAAGAAATAATGGTCTTCTCTTCTGAGCGCACAATACCAGAGCAGAGCCGGAGGTTGTTATGCAGTCCATCTGCAAGATGTGAGGAGACTGCCGCTGAATTAAACAAGCAGACGCAGGTGCCTCTGTAATCATGCTATGGATGGTGGCATCATCTCTCAGCCAGCATTACGTATGTAGACTGGTCTGTGATTTCCATAAGCTCCTTAGGAGCTGTAGCATGTTTGAAGGCTTGTGATTTTGTGTTGAAATATACTCAGAGAAGAGGAATATTCCTAATGCACTGCAAAGCTGCAAGGAATATCAATGTAGTGACTTTCACTGAGAGTGAGGTTTAGTATCTCAGCTAAAATGAAACGATGAAAAGTAATGGAAAAAAACTCCTAGAGAATAAAGTCCCCGAAGTTTAACTGTTTTTCACTATAATTGGAACTATTTGGGGGATTGCAGAAGTGAGGTGTAAATTTCTTAAACTTTCTAGTATTTTGATACTCCATTTATTTGTTTTCTATAGATTCATCACATGCAGAGATGAAATGCAGCATACAAAAACAGTCCATTTATAAAGCTAATTTGCTTACAGAAGGTTAATTAACGATTACTTGATTATTACTACAGACAGTCCCACTGATAGACCATCAGAATGTTTTACAAACCAAGTATTAAGTTGGATATTGTGTGCGTGCGTCAATGAAGAGGTAAAATAGAAAGTACCAGGACAAAATGTTCATTTAGTATCTTCAGTTGTTTATATCACCTGTGAAACCACATTCAGGGACAAAATTTGTATAGTGAGATTAGAGCTCTTCATCTGCCCTCTCTCTGATCTGTTCTGTGCAAAACAGAAATGAATGATTGCCCATACTGGTCACCTGGACTTATCAAGCTACATGACCTTTCTATGGGATTAACTCATCAGATAAAACCTGTCTAGGTCCCTACTATGGGCTTTATTCAGGGACTTGCAATGACTTTGAAATATCAGGGATTCTGGATAGTGTTTTCAAAACAAAGGATTATTTATTGATCTTTAGGAACCTAATAAGCATGAAAGAGTGTTAAGTAACAAAAGCTGATGTATGCATTGTATTAATTAAGATCAGCCATTCTGCTACAATTTAAATATACTCATTTGATTAATCAATAACAGGATTCAGAGAAGTACTTTCCCCTGCTGCTGCACACTCTTTTCAAGATTGAGTCCCTAATTTAAACATTGTATAAGTCCGTCTCTTTTATCCATTTTTAGCCATCTCAAAGTCTATGCCAGAAGGTCTTTTAAGACTCTGATAAGGAATCTTGAAGCTGCTTAGAC
Organism: Tapera naevia; assembly: GCA_033556795.1. Classification (NCBI taxonomy): domain Eukaryota; kingdom Metazoa; phylum Chordata; class Aves; order Cuculiformes; family Neomorphidae; genus Tapera; species Tapera naevia. The sequence goes on along the minus strand of JAUMJJ010000172.1, from coordinate 3,769,318 downwards.
TGTTTTACACAGTCGGAACAGAGAAGATATAAAAAATCTCACTGTGAATCTCCTTTTTGACAACTTGGATAGCAAACAGTTTAAATAGTTGTTGCTGGTTTTCTGTATAATCTAATCTTCAGATTAAAATTCTGGTGTTGAGCCTTTGGATTCACAGAGCTATTTGAACAGAGACATTGATAATACTGTTTGATTTGAACTATATTGTAGAAATAGATCATGATAGAACATGACAATTGTTCACTTGAAGTCCTAATCATGTTCCTCATTGGGCTAAGACATGGCCCTGAAAAAAATTCCACAGCATTTTCTAATTCAAAGGCCTAGACATCAGCTTAAGAATTGTGGTCTGTATTCAATCTCTTCATCTTTGAGTCTCACAATCTTTTGCACTCACTGTATAAACCCTCCTCCAGTCTGAGTGCAGCCAGTAAGATAGAACAAATTTTACTTCATTTTGACAGACAGAGAACAACATAATAACAAAGAACACATGAATGATATTCTTGAATATTATGGATGATGCTGGCCATTAACCTCTACTAGGCTACCCAAAGGAAGGAATATAGACAGCTACAGGTATGGTGGAAGTTCATGCTGTAAACTCTTTCCTGAGCATGTTGTCCAGTTTAAAAGACATCTTACTTACAAGAACGGTGCTTTCCATTTTTCTGTATATAAAACTTCAGTGCTATTATGTTGAAAGGCCTTCATTGTACGCGTCTCGGGAAGATATGCTTGTGTTATTTGGTGGATCCTTCTGAAAGGATGACATCTGCATGGCACCAGACTGTCTAACTAACGGCACCGCAGCCTGGCTTTATATCCTGCTTCCTGTTTTTTAGGGAGATAGGAACAGTATGTTACTGTAGCAGCATATTTCTGAGCCTGGAAAGGAGGGAGAGATGCATCAGCTGTAAAATAATCATAGAATCGTAGAATGACCTGACTTGGAAGGGACCCACAAGGATCATTGAGTCCAACTCCTATCCCTTCATAGGACAATCCCAACATTTACACCATGTGTCTGAGGGAATTGTCCAAATGCTTCTTGAATATTGTCAGGCTTGGCGCTGTGACTGCTTCCCTGGGGAGCTGTTCCAGTGCTCCACCATCCTCTGAGTGAAGAACTTCTTCCTAATATCTAACTGAACCCTCCCCTGGTACGACTTTCCTGATCACCCCTTGAGTCCTATCATTGGTTACTAGAGAGAAGAGGTCACCTGCTCCTCCTCCTTCCCTTGTGAAGAAACAGTAAATGGCTATGAGGTCCCCTCTCAGTCTCCTCTTCTCCAGGCTGCGCAGACCAAGTGATTTCAGCCTCATATGATTTTTCCTCTAGACCTTTCACCAGTCTTGTGGCCTCCTCTGGACACTCTCCAGTAGCTTGATGTCCTTTTTACACCGTGGCACCCAAACCTGCACACAGTACTCAAGGTGGGGCCACACCAGTGCAGAGCAGAGCGGGACAATCCCCTCTCTCGACCAGCTGGCAATGCCGTGCTTGATGCACCCCAGGACATGGTTGGCCCTCTTGGCTGCCAGAACACACTGTTGCCTCATGCTCAACTTGCCATCAAGCAGAACCCTCAGGTCTCTTTCTGCTCTCTAGCCTCTCGCTCCACAGTCTGTACGTGAATCCATGGTTGCCATGACCCAGCTGCAAAACCCAGCACTTGCCCTTGTTAAACTTCATGTTGTTGGTGATTGCCCAGCTCTCCAATTTGTCTAGATATAAGTAAGAATTGTTCTGGACAAATTAAGACTCATATCTTACTGGTTTTAAATATCAAAATCTTATGAAGACTGAATAGTGAGACATGTGGTCCTTGCCATCACCTAGATAAGACAAATAATAAAGTGATTTTTAATATGCATTGTTTCTTGCAAGATAATCCCTGCCATGCAAAAGCCACAACTAACACAATAGTAAAACATAGGTTTAAATTTTCCTTGCAGAAAGGTGCCAGAAACTTACCCGAAAACCAAATATTACTCTTGGCTCAAACTTGTCCCAGAGGGTTTTGTCTAAAATAGCAGAGCTTTTTAATTATTCTGGAATTGATTTATACACAGATTTATGCAGCTGGGAATTTTGCAGGTCTTTGCGCCCTGACAAGCGGTTGAATTCTGAGTAATTATTTCTCTGTAACTAGCGTTCTGAATGAATTGGGTTAATTCCTTCTCAATCTGAAGTGTATGTTTATGCAAGTATGTTTAACATTTTACACAGAAATCCTCTTTTAAAAATGAAAGACTAGAAAAACAAATGTTCCCTAAAATTCACATTTTTAATTGCCTTTTGTCATTGCAATAAATGTTAAGTGTACTGGATACACATCACAATTTCTGAGATAAAGTTTGCCTGGTATTCTATTGATACGTAACTTGGGAAGTGCTCCAAGCAAAAAAGAATATCTGAATGTTAGTTAAAATAATTATTTTATGTATATGTTTTGGCCTATTTAAAATCTGAATTCAGAATAGAGCTCAATGTAGGTCTCCTTAGAGATCAAGCTAAATGTCTATAGTTGTCACTCAGAAAGAAAATATTCTTCTAACTAACAGATAACCATAAAAAAGTCTATGAAGAAGACATTTAAGATGACTTTTCAGATAGATTCACATTTGCTGATGCAATCCAAATATCCTGAACATCCCTAATACTTCCAAGTCTTCATTTTGTCTGTTGAGTCATGCTGTATGAGTAAGAGGGTTAGGAGAACAAAGGTCTTTACCAGCTCCCACAAATGAGACAAGAAGTTTGGTTCCTGAGAACAGTTTTGTTTCTAGGCACATCGTAGCCCATGAAAGCTTAGAATGGACCAGGATCTATGTGGAAAATACCTAATGTGTTGATTGAATTAAAACCTATATAGAAATCTTGACGCTTGAAGAATAAAAATTACAGCCACAGTGGCAAATTTATTTCTGGATTGTCCTCACTTCTGAGTGCTAGGCTTATTATGATAGTATTATTTTACAATATATTCATGCGGTTTATTAATGTATAGACATTAATCAAAACCAAAAAGTGGTGTCTGGTGTTTTTGACAGTGTTACTGTATTGAAGTAATCCTCATCCCTAAAGTTAAAACAGCAATATGCTTTCACCATACTAAGCATAAACCAGAATAGAATATTCTTGTCACATAACACAAGCCTACCTGTTATATTTGGTGTATCTTGTAATAAATTGCCATCAAAATCCCTAAAAATCCTTTTACAATAAAGAAGCAGTTTTGATTCCATGAGGAGCTTAATTCTAAGTGTACGCATAGATCAATCCCTATTCAGCAAAGCTCTTCCCTTACATGCCTTCGTACCCAAAACACCCAGTACTTAAGCATGTTGAGTTGAACACATGCTTCAGCAGTTTGCTTGAAAACACAGTGAGCAGACAGACCAACAAAGGTCAAATGTACTCAAGCAATCCAACTGAGGAGTTAAGAACAATAAACAAATATTTGCCTTCAATATGGCTGACAAATGTGGTGTCTACAAAGAGAGAGGGTGTTTTGCGAAGCAAAGCAGTGTAGGGAAGACAAGATTATCCAGAAAAGCACCCTGAGTGGGCTTCTCTTTGGTCAGTGTCTAGCTTGTTTTCACACTAAAGTTCTTAGTTAATGAATAATAAAAGATCACATACAAACTATTACAATGTGTTAAATGGATTACATCATGCTGAAAACACCATAGTTTTGCATTCTAAAATGCAAACTATAATGTCAGAACATTTGGGAATTATACCAGACATATCTTAGAATAAAAATCAAAAGAAATGGGTAATACCAAATCCCATCAACTATACAACACTAATGAAGCCAATACCATGGACACAATTTTAATTTAAAGAGGACACATTTGTTATATTGAGAAATGTATAAACTTATGGTTTGCCCTGTATAAATGTAATTAAATGTTTTGATAACTCAGAATTCTACCACAGAGAACACAGTATTTTTATGTTCTTATCACATTTAATGGATGAAGATGTGGTCATTCATTTGGAGGTGTATTATTCCTTCATTTTAGCTGTAATATTCCCAAATAGCCTCTAAATTTTACACTTAGGGACTCTAAATGTGCAGCTTTGTGGTGGTGAACTCTCATCATGTAAAATTCACAGAAAGTAAGTTAGGTTTAAATGCTGAACACATTACCTGAACAAGCTCAGGAAACACTAACAGAGTGATTGACATAAGCATGACTTAGTGAGCACAGGAGAATCTGCCTTGACTTCTTTCTCTCCTTTTGAATGTAGAGAACAGCCTGTTCTTACAAAACTTAAAATATCTAAGTCTTGGCACACTGTCACAGAGAAAGGAATCACTCACTGTGCATTTGCTTGAAGTAACCCTCCTGTTCACGGTCATGTGAAGTACCTTATATCTGTTCAGATATAAATATATCAGTTTAGTCTGCAACTATGATTGTTCGACTGGAAAAAGGAGACAACAAAAAGAAGAAATGAAACAATGGAAAAGATGCAGAAGTCTAAAGCAAAGTCTGAAATCAAGCTGAGGACCATCCTGACTTACCTGTTACCACTGTCTTTTTTAGTAGTCACCTCTGCACTCCATCCTCTTTTTCTCTCTCTTTTCTTTTTCTCCCTTGACTTCTTCTTTAGGTATCTATTACTCTTCCACAGTGTCTGTGTATCTATCCTGCCTTCTGTACCCATCTCGCTTTCTGCTCCTCTCCCCTTCATACTCATAGCCTGTTTCCTGGGCTCACTTCCATCACTCCTTCTTGTTTTTTACCTCAATCTTTCCATGGCTTCCTGACATTACCAACCCCACTTTGCCCCACTAATTTTCCAGTTGCTCTTTTCTGTTTCCTCTCACTTTTCTCATTTCCCTTTCTCTGAACTATGTTTTTTGCTCTGTTCCTCACTCTGATATTTAATTCTCTGTTGTTTTGTGTTGGGTCCTTATTTCTTGCCTAACTTTTTCATCAAGCTTCTTATCTTCCATTTACCTCCTCTATTTCTTTACCAACCCTTTATGTTTTTATTCCCCATGCCCTACATTTCTCTACTGTTAACTACACTGCTTGTTCCCCTCTTTTTCCCTGTATCTCCATTCTTCAGCAGAAAATGTCATCGAACTGTGGGACAGTTTTTATCTGCACAGTGATGTTGCAAATCTGATCCACTTTGTTTTAACAGTCATTTCCATTGCAGTGTATGCAGTCTTTTACTAGGAATTCCTTTGAAGTGTGAAATCTATTGTTCTTGTAAAATACTAGAGTAATGCATTGTGGGTGAAAAAATACTATCTGTAATGGAATTTTAATTTGCTAAATCAAAATCACAATGTCAGACAGATATGTAAATAATGAGTTATTTATATTAGCTGTCACTCTACCTTATCTAGAAAATAATTCAGTAGTTCTGATATACAATTGTGCCTGGCATCTATTTTGATGTTTGATAATTGTAAAACATTATCAGTGTTAGGAACTGTACATACTCACATCATTTTTCATTTTAATGGAGCTGAAAGTGCTGAGAACAAAGGCTCACAACTGATGCAAATCTTCTGATTAACACCAAGTTTGAAGTATGTTGTGCATGAGGGAGATGGCACAGCCTTGTTTCACAGAGCCTATAAGCATATGCAGAGGAAGCTGTAGCTGAAAATGAAAAGAAAAAATATGTTTAATGTTTTAGAATTGATTAGGCCTGTATCCAAATTATTGCAGGCATTCTTTGTGTGCATTAAAACTGAGCATTCATAGAATTTTAAGTACATTGCCACAGTTTGTTAAATATTTGTTGTCACAACATTTTTTCTTTCTATTTAAAAAACCCCACCCTAATCTAGGCATTCTGACTCACTTTATATGTTTGCAGAGACTAAAAGGTTGATGCGTTCTTGGAACATATGCTCAAACAGTTTTATCATCTGGTCCTAATTTTCTTCTTCCCTATGGCTATTTGCTTACAAATGTCCATGTGAAGCAATAGGAAACCTCTGTTAAACAGGCCATAGAAGATGATAATATCCACTTTCAAAATGTGACTACTGCCAAATTTATACATGGCAAGAGATCTTTATGTCCTTCTGTGCAAAGAGTACAGAATATCTTGGCTCATTACATCTTTGCACATGAGATGAGCTGATCAGGAGAGCAGTTTGTGCTGTGGAGGAACGTTCCTGGACAAGTTTGATGTCCACATACTGGCTTGAGCTGCAAAGCCTGCTGTGCATTTCCTCTCTTTCCTACCAGTAGCATGTTAAGGTTACTCTTGTCCTAACACACTGCCAGTAAGAAAAAGACTGATCAGGATGTGAAGAGGAAGGGCTGCTGATTTCTGTTGAATTTAGTAACAAAGCGAACGTTGAGTGGAACGGCAGGATAAAATTCCTATAGGATGTCCTCTGATGAAGAGAGTCTCTTTCTTCAGTGCTCATTTCAGCTATAAGAATAACCAAATGTCATACAGTAGATATACAGAATCTTAGGAATGTCATATTTCCTAGGGGATATATGGCATAGATGAAGAATCCTGGGAATGCCATATATTCCAGGGGACTGGGATCAAGATGCATCATGTCAAAAATGTTCTGAATCATGTGCCACTTTTTTATACATTCTCTAGAGTTGCTTTCAGAGGCAAAAAAACTTTACACAAAGTATTATAAGCATCTCAGTTAGATTTCTTATAAGCAACCTCACCTATTATGCTAAAAGTATAATCAAGCCCAAGAATCTAACATGGAAAGAGAAGAGGGAGACAAGATACTGAAAGTATAACTCCCCTGAAGAGCAAAAGAAATTGCAGGTTTCAGTAAGGCAGTTTTTCTCAACATCTCTTCTTGTTCTGAAATATACTTCTAGGCTTCTTTGCTTTTCTTTTGTTTTATTACAAAAATTTGCAATATATCCTGTACAAAATTTATGCAGCAATAAATTAATTATCTTCTTCACTTAGATTTTCTATTATAACGAGAAAGACAGAGCTACAGGAACTTGTGCCAGCTATCTTCAGATGTGTCCTAAGATGGAATTTTTACATGTGGAAAAAAATGTTTTTAGGGTCTTGAAAACCTGTTTTGCATTTGCACTCTTTTCTCTGAAGAGAGAAAATAATGTAATTTCAGAGGAAAAAGTAGTGGGCGTGCCAGCTTCCCACTAGCTCAGTCAGGGTCCAGCAACATGTGGAAGAACCGGGGAGAGCAGAGATAAAACATTTTATAGGATGTACTAAAAGCCCTTTGATTTCTTTACTGCAAGGGTAAGTCATGAACTAACAAGAAAAGTACAACTCAGTTCAGATGGAATAGTACAGAGACAATTTATTTTCTGGAATTAGCCTTTTGTTTCCCAACGTCTAACCTTGACCATAGCCTGCCTTCTCTTGTACAGATATGTCATCTTTTTTGGCCCAAGACAGTGAGCACCTCACAAGGTGAACAAGTTCCTGGTGTGTTTGGTTTTGTGGTTTTTTTTTGTCTTCTTCTTCAATATCTTCTATCTTTTTGGCTCCATAAGGGCACTTCTGTAGATCAAGGCTGTAAGTTTGCGTCGTTGTTTGAATTTTTACAAGATGGGGTTTGGCAGAAAATACATGAGTCAGTTCTTCTTCACACTCATGCAGCAAAGTCAAACGGTAACAAAATGTTCCTCTGCTTTTTCTGCTGATATTTTGTGCTCTGAAATAGAGAACTACATCTCTTTCTCCTTTCCTCTGTTGCAAAGATGCAAAACACCCTGAGGTTCAGGGTAAAGATGTAAACTGTAAGGACAGTTTCTTGTGAGCTCAGGAATGGTTCTTAAGCATGTGAACATATCTGTGCCTGTATGTATGTCCATCCTGTGAGGAATGAATTTGAAGAAAAAAATTAATACGGGGTTCTGATATACAATTGTATATCAGAAAACACGGGGTTGTCTGGGTTAACATCTCCTTTGTGCAGAAGCCTTACATACAATCTCTCATTTCACACAGATATGTGTTGGTAAGACTTGCTATGATTTCTGTAGAACAAGGTCATGTCTTTGGTCAGTTCCCTGTCAGTAAAAACTCATCACTTCATGTTTTTACCTCCTTTTGAAATACTGTCCTGGTATTTTTCAAGTGCCTTCTGCTACACACCAGGTAACACACAGCTTTAAAGGTGATAATTTTGGACTTAATGACTTCCTCCTACCCTTCTGTTCTGCTTGAGATAGGAGACAGAACTTTTTTCAATATTTTTGTGACATTGTCAGCTGATCATTTCAGGAAAGTTGTAGTTTTTATAGGCACCTCACTAAATGTAGAAATGTCATTGCTGTATTCTCCTTGAACATACTAAATACTAAAACTTAGATATCCTGGGAGCACTATTTTTATTAGTTTATATTTAGTGTGTTGAAGAATTAAGATTGTTTAAGAAACACTCATTAGGAAATATATGTGTGAAATACTTGTTGGAAACTCAAATCTACTGTTTTCTTCATATATACAGAATGGACTCTCTTCTGCTTTCCATGATGATTCATTAGGTTGCTTTGCAGTTTTTTCCCGTATCTCACAAGATCCCACACAAGTCAAAGTCACCATGAAGACAAAAAAGGAACTAATTTGAATAATACACTCAGGGCTTATTTTCCTCCTTGATTACTGACAGACATCAAAATGGCATTCTTGTTCCAAGTACTTTACAGACCAGGTACCAGATTGTGGGATCAACTGCATACCACATGAATTAGAACTACTGTCTAGAAAGCCTTGTGTTGTTAAAAAAGCATATCTATGCAGAGTCCATGGCTCTGCACGTTATAAAAACCAGATCCATCCTCCATACTTGGATATAAAGGCATGACAGAAGGGATGCCCTACAGGACCAACAGCATGGAATACAGGCATGGAGGTAACCCTTTGAACATTTGCTTCAAACCTGGGACCGTCATAGTTACTGTGACCATGGTAGCTACCATTATACTGCCCTTATTTTGAATCTTTGTTGCAGGAAGCTGCAATACACTTTAGCCTGTACTGTGGTAATGCAAGTCACAACTTCTTAGCATTGAATTGTTTATGGACTCTTTTCTGACCTAACCTTTTATTTTTTATTGATTGTGAATGAAACATTTTGATTTGATACAAAGCATGGCAATGCATTGTTAAGGCAATGCGAAATAAAACATTTTACATGGAGTTAAACCCCATCAGGTTTAAAACTTTGTCAGCTTGTTTTTGATAAAAAATAATTATGCATGTCTTCCTTGATTTTTCTACCACAATGAAGAACTTAGGTTGAACTTGCTAGCTGAGGGGTCAGACTATGTCAAGGACTTTATTTACCACCGTGATTGAAAGCTCTTTCCCTTCTGCCTTAGGGCTTCTATGCATAATTTTGACAACTTGCTCTTTATCAAATAAATTCTGTCAATCTTTACAACTGCTGCTTTCCTTATTTACTTGCAAGATTTGAATATCAAACTCCAAGAGGAAAGGAAAAGCCACATGAAAGAAAAAAACTCAATGTAGTTAAAAACCAAAGGAAAGGTATATATATTTTTCAGGTCTTTAAAAGCTTTGCTCTGCACTCCTGTTTTTCCTTTCAGTTACAATTCTCTGAGTTTCCTTTGGGCTGTGCTGATGCAATATTCTCTGTGCGCTACTTTGCGTTCCACCAAAGAAGAGAGTTGTACTTCATGTGCATGTTGCTCAAATTAGGCTACTTATTTATTGGGGCTTCTTACTAGTCTCCTTGCTCACGGCTCCTTGACTCTTTCATTACAAAATTTCCAGTGAAGCTAAAAGTAATTTTGTTCCTAAAAAAAAGTCTCATTTGTTCTGGAACCTCATGCACAGTGGTAGTGCCAGTAGTGTGATTAATGGGTGGCTGGTTGGATATTCTGTGTTTATAAATGAGGAAAATAAGTGTTTAATGGTTGTTAAATGAGATCTTTGAGAAAGCATTGGTTTATGCACTGAGCTTTCAAGGATTTTATTGCAGTATTTCCTTCTGGAACAGGGATGTGTTCCTGAATCAGGGTGACTCTTGTTCTGAAACAGCTTTAAGATCTGACAACCTGCAAGGTAGTGTAGATAATAAGTCATTTATTTGTAAAAAAAGATAGCTTGTCTGCTGCAAGTATTCTCAGTCACAAATACACCATGAGTTGTGTGACTTAATTTACTGTTTTTTTTCAGACCACAAGCCTTGCAGAGTAAATTAGCTTCTATGGAAGTCTCATCTGCCATTGACTAGCTGCTCTGATGCCCAGACTTGTAGTTTAGGTATGCTCCTTGTAAGTTCTTGGCCTTCAAGCTGTGCTTTGAAAACAACTTAATGGGGAGTCATTTGTGGGAAGCTAAAGTGGGTGTTAAGAAGTTCTTTTCAAGGAAACAATCAGGTTGTTTTATTATTACATATTTTGCGTACTGTGCTTGTCTTATGAAACACCTGAAATAACATTCTATGATTATTAGTTTTGGTTTTGTGCTTATGAATTGATTTCAACAGATGTCGTATCACTCTTGGCCCCAAATTTCAAAAACTTAGATCAAAACAGAAGTGTGCCCAGGTGGCCAAGAAGGCCAATGGCATCTCGTCCTGTATCAAAAACAGTGTGGCCAGTAGGACAACGGAGGTGATTGTGCCCCTGTACTCAGCACTGGTGAGGCCACGCCTCGAGTACTGTGTGCAGTTCTGGGCCCCTCAGTACAAGAAGGACATTGAGGTGCTGGAGCGCGTCCAGAGAAGGGCGGTGAGGTTGGTGAAGGGCCTGGAAAATAAGTCCTACGAGGAACAGCTGAGGGAACTGGGGTTGTTTAGTTTGGAGAAGAGGAGACTGAGGGGAGACCTTATCACTGTCTATGCTGCCTGACGAGGGCTGTGGGAGAGTGAGTGTTGACCTCTTCTCTCAAGTGACAGGTGATAGGACAAGGGGAAATGGCCATAAGTTGCGCCAGGGGAGGTTCAGACTTGATATTAGGAAGAATTTCTTTACCAAAAGGGTGGTCAGGCACTGGCACAGCTGCCCAGGGAGGTGGTTGAGTAACCATCCCTGGAGGTATTTAAAAAAAGGATAGATGAGTATTTAAGGGACATGGTTTAGTGGATAATGGGTTCGGTTCGACTCGATGATCTCAAAGGTCTTTTCCAACCAGAAGATTCTATGGTTCTATGATTCTATGAACACGAATAAAGCTGCAAAATATGAGGGATGATTGACAGTTATATGGTAGTAACAACTTTTCTTCTTTTATGGGACTCACTTTAAAAATACATATAATGACTTTGATATACAACCAGAACTAGCAACATCAAAGAGCATTCTGTGTATGAATCATATGTAAGATGATACAGTCTTTATTGTGAAAATGCATTAATAAAAACAATGAAGAGCAGAAGGCAGCTGTGGAAGCGGTACAACAGTTTTGCCCTTTGCCAGATAACAGCGTAGGGAAACTTAAGGGAAAGAGACAGACATAAACACAAATGCTTGAAGATAGAAGCTAGTAAAACTTTTTAAAGTCCTTCTTTAAACTTGTCCTTAGGCATGTGCCTGTCAAATCCTAAACCTTTTGAGGAGTATATTGTAATAACAACAAAACCTTGTGGTTTTCTTTCCTTTTTGCAGTCTTTCCCTGAAACAGAAGACTAAATATTTTTCTGTTGAAGGAGAAGGGATGGGGAAGAGGAAAAAGACATCAGTGTTACTTGATACAGTCTTATAAAAGCTTATTCTACCTTTAAAATAGTATTGACTTATGCTCCATATCTTGATGTTGATACCGTGATACAAAACATCATTGCATCATCAGAAGGATGTCAGAGAGTTGTAGAACTGTCTGTAACCTGAATCTGTTCATGCAGATATGTTTGCACATTTCTTCACTTCTATGTGTGTCTATACATGCATGTGTGCTTTTTTTTTCCCAATTCAACTGAAAATCTCAGATCAACATTGGATGAAATTCTGAAACATTTGTAGTTTTTCCGATTTTAATTTGTTCTTCTCATACTTATCATTTTGTACCCCCCTGCATTTCCAGACTGAATGTACTGAATCTTCTTTTCACTTTTGTGTTTCACTGTATATTTATTAGAAGGAATTCAAGGTTATTTCTTAGCAAACACCAACCGTGCTTTTTTTTTGCTGATACAGTATGTAGTTTTCAGCAGTGGGAGGAAAATCCCCTGACAGAATTGTCTGCTCTTTGAAAGCCTCCCATTCATGGGTAAGGAGGAGACAGAAATTCTTTGCGCAAAAAAAGCAAATCTGTTCTGACAGCTGCCAGTGTAGCAGTGCAGGCCACACCACTTCAAAGCTGTGATGCTCTCTCCCATCAGCATCACTTTTGGTGCTGCTGGGCTTTCTCTGGTCACTCCACAGGGAGAGGATAAGTACCTGAATTCTCAAATATTTTCTATTATTCACATTTTATCCTGGCTCAAGCTGAAGACATGGTGCAAAGCTGTTATCTGTAGTCCTCTTTCACTATATAGGCAGGTAAATTTGTAAGGTTAGCCTGTTAGCGAGTGATAAGGACTGTCTCTGGGCAGGCAAATAATTAGCAGGTCCAGGACACAAACACTATAATGAAAACATTTTTAACCAATTAGATGTCAATAGTAATCTATATTCATCTACCTAATCAAAAAAGTTAGTTTTATTGTGAGCTAGTTGTGATTTCCATTCTTCCCTTTTCTCAGTGATTCTCCCAGTCTTCATTGCTATGTAAGTAAAACACCTACAATGAAAGCTGCCAAAATCATGCAGTGAACCATGCCTACTGGCTCTTTAAGTCCTTGTAGTGAAGTTATCAAAGAAGTGAAAACTAACCTTATATTTTCTGAATTACAAACACTGCAATGAATTCGCTTCTGTTGTGTTTCAACCTCAGCTGCCAACTAAGCACCACATAGCCACTCATCCACTCCCTCCCTGGTGAGGCGGGGGAGAGAACCAGAAAAGTAAAAGTAAGAAAACTTGTGGGTTGAGATAAAGAAATTTTAATAAGTAAAACAAAGGCCATGCTTTCAAGCAAAGCAAAACAAGGAATTAATTCACTACTTCTTATTGGCAGGCAGGTGTTCATCTCTATGAAAGCACAGCTCTATCATTTGTAACGCTGACTTGGGAAGACAAATGCCATCACTCTTAACATCCTCCCTTCCTTCTTCCCCAGTTTTATATGCCCAGCATAACACCGTATAGTATGGAATATCCCTTTGGTCAGTTGGGGTCAGCTGTCCCAGCTGTGTCCCCTCCCAGCTTCTTGTGCACCACCAGTTTGGTGGGGTGGTGTGAGAAGCAGAAAAGGGCTTAACTCACGTAAGCACGGCTCAGTAGTAACTAAAACGTCCCTGTTTTATCAATACTCTTTCCAGTACAAATCCAAAACATAGCCCATACCATCTACTATGCAGAAAATCAAGTCTATTGCAACTAAAATCAGCACAACTTCACCTTGCATCACTCTCATGTTCTCCATTCACAACCTTCTACTTGCTTATGAAATATGAGAGACACAGAGCATCTATCTCTTTCATCAACTCAGCTCTCACAATATTGCTGGTATGGTAGTTAAAAATAGGTAGAATATAAAAAAAAAAAAGAACAACTGTGTTTGAACCTTAGCTAGCTGTGCGTGGCTGAGTATATTTCTGACCTTTGTTGGGCCTAGGTGTTTTGCAGTGTCATTTTTCAATATTTTCAATTCTATTGTGAACAGACTAGGCATCCAGGAAACTGGAGTTAGATAAGGAGGGGCAAAAATAAGGGAGGGAAAAGCTCTGATTCAGAGTTTATTATTACTAAACTATAAAAATGTAGAAGTAGGGTAAATTTAATTGACATGATATTTAGACTGCGGAGGCTGAAAATAGCACTTACTTCCTTCAGTAGCAAAAGCTAAGGAACACCAAGGTGATCCGAATTACCTTCTATGATATATACTAGTAAATAGAATAAATATTCCAAAAAAAGCACAGCACTTCATGCAGTAGAAGTAAAGATGCATAGTGTGGACATTATTATAAAACTGCCAGCTCCTAGTGCCATTTCGCTGTAGTGGAGGGCTGTGTGGCATGTCTCTTCTGCTTGGTTCTTGAGACACTTGTGCTTTCAGAGATTCAGATTTGTAAGTCTCCATGTATTCATCCATGCACTGTATCCACCTTTGAGTCAAGGAGTAGTATACCCTATTTTGGCATGTAGGCTTGAGTATTCCTGTATCCTGTTCCTCCCGTCCTTTCAGTTCTAGTTGTAGCACTAGGAACACCTGCTGTCTCTATACCCATTAAATCAATATCTGCCTGTAAATCAAGAGTCTGACAGGCAAGTGGAACTACACTGGATGGAGCCTACTTGTGTTCCACTGCTCAGAGATGTTGCCTGGAATATGGATTGTAGTTATTTTTGCTGGAGATCAGTAACAACTTGGAAATAAATCATCACAAGCAATATAATGTAAATAAAAATAGATTTTCTAGTATCACATGATGATAACCCATGTTTTCTACACAGAGAAAAAGTATTTCTTAGGGATAAAGAGAGTGATTTCCTGTATGTAAAAAAAAAATGTCTAAAGCAAAGTTTTTTCTTGGCTTTTTCCACATAGTACAGTAATGTTTGTTGCCATAAAAAATTGCTATGTGTTTCAGTTTGCCTGTATTGTAGCTTAAATGCATTTAGAATCAGGATTAATATATCACATTCATTTCAGAGCTGTGCTGTCCATAATAGCAATGTGACCTGTCTTTGTGCAGGGATATTACCTGCTTGTGACACACCTGTGATTCATTTAAGGCTTACAAAACATTTTGTGTTTCTGAATGTATTCTTTCAAAGTGAGCACTTCTCCTCACTTTGCTTGTTTAGAATGTGTAAAATGTATATTTAACATTTGACATGCAATGCATAGAATATTTCTTGTTAGCAGATGTCAATACAGTGTGGTGCTGAATACAGTGAGAACTGAAAAATGTAGCTTAGTTTCCTTTTTCTGCCTTGGAATTCAGGAGATGTAGGTAAGGGATCTTTTTGTTTTGTTTTGTTTCCTATTTCACACATTATTGATGTGCCTGAGCACTGACTTTGAATTTAGGGTTTGTTCTAACACCACCAAGATAAAAGCAAGTGTACATGTTAAGTTGTCTGGGCTTTGTGCTTAAGCTTTTTGTCTGTAAAATGAAGATGTTTAATGCTGGCTCACTTTGTGGGCATTGTGAGGACAAATTCTCCAGCCTTTGTGTGGTAGTAATACATGGATAACTTCAGTTTTTAGTCACAAAGCAATTTTCCAGTTGCCTATATTCAAAGCCTGTTTGTTTTAAAATGTTTTTTAATGGGGAAAAAGTTAGTCGTTAAGAGCACAGTGATAATCTTCACCTAAATCACCCTTTTAAAATCCAAAGGATTCTGCAGTTACAAAGTGCAACATATTTATTCATTCTTCATTGGATGACACACTGCGATGAAAACATAGACTTGGGACAATGCATACAAGATGAGATTGCGTGATGTGTGACTGTGAGCTCAATAACAGAGATGGGCTGGGTCTGAATAGACTGTTCAGCTGTAATTGGTAACAATTAACTGGTTTATGAAACATCATTATCTATGCTACATCTTGATCTTGCTTATGAATACAAAGGTACAACTGAGTGTTTTAGGTTTAGCAAATATCTCATGCAAAACACCCCACTGGATAGTACAGTAAATGTACTTAAAGTCTGGTTCCAGTTGTATATTTTGATTACTATTGACTTTGAAACAAATGCCCTTCCTGGTTAGGGACTGAGGCAGATTCATCAAAGAAAGTGGCTTGTTTCTCACACTACAGCCATGAGCAAACCTTCCCTTTGCCCCATTGCATGTATAATTCTGATGAATATATCAACTCAAAAAATTCTCTCCTGCTGCCCACCTGACAACTCTTTAAACCTTGAACACGTGAAGTAACACCACCAATGTAGTCTCTGAAAATTGTATGCCAAGAGAAAAAGCAGTACAACCTATCTCCTGTCTAGTTTACCATGATCATTTCAAAAGATCAAATTCAACCAGAAAACAAAACATATGTCTACTTTTGTGAGGAAACGAAAACATCATCCAGTTTTCTTTCAAATCATAGGGTAGTATAAGATTCAAATCACAATCACATTTTCTTATGTGTCGTTTAGAGCTTTATTTTTACCATTTAGGTTTCTTTCTACGGTAGCAGAATATTTTTGTTCATTAGTCCAAATTCTACTTATGGCTGTAGTATAAAAGTAATTGCATTTTTCTGACTTCCCTAATTCCTTAGTGCAGTTTTGGTAGTTGCTATTGTTAGCTGAGCAAGAACTGTGTTCTCAGAAATTATTCACTGGGGTATATTCCAGTTACAAAGATGAGGTTCTGGGTCATCTAAAGGACATACTAAAACGAAGTGAGGGAAGCATATAAAAGTTACTGCTGAAAAATAAACTTACTGAACCAGTGTTAATGTGGTGTTCAGAAGCAAGGGTTTTTTAAAAGTCTAACTTCAAACATTACTTTCCCATGGATCAATGACTCACTGTTTTCATGATATAGCATATCAGCTATTTTCTGTTCATTATTTAGTATATAGAATTATTTCACAGATAGATTATAAAACAGACATAATTGTTGTGAAGTTAATTTTATAAGATTCAGATAACACTATTTTCCGAACTGGTAAAATTAATTTCACAATATTGATATTAAAATGTCATAAAACTAATTATATAATACTAAGGTGTGGAAATCACCTCTCTTATTTGCATAAAAATTTCTATTAATCACCAGTAAGAATTTTCTGTGAATTTGGTGATATATGACAGACGCACATATCTAAACATGGAAAGAGACTCTCCAATGAAAGAATCTATGAACTTTCCTTGTTAAGGGTTTCATAATGCTGACAAAACATAGAATATTTCAGAGCTAATTACTTGACAACTTTTAGAATTAAAGAGCACAAGACTCTAGAAATCTTTTGTTTCAAGAATATAGGAGTAGAAGGGTTTAAATGTCCAGAAAAGGAACAGATCCTTAGGAGAACAAGACATAATTTTTCAATTCTTTCACTTTGCCATCTATTTTAGTAACTGTAACTTGTTGCTAACTGCTTCTGTGTGACAACATCTTTGTTCTGTGGTGCAGGAAGAAAATAATTCCCTGCAACTGAATGGCATGTTAAACATTTGTGCTTCCAGCTTTACCCGAAACTTTGTGCAAAAAACGGTGCATCGAGCAACATCATCAGATTTTAACCTTTGTCTTGCTTATGACTTCTGAAGAAACTTCATACTAAGTTTATCATGCCATTTAGGGAAGTCCAGGATGTCTAGTAAACTTTCTTTCTGCATCTTGCATGGATATATTCTGAGTAGATGTTAAAATAACATTAGTAGTGTAATTATTACAATCCAGATATGCTGATTACTGCACTTCCTTTTTCTGTAGAATTTTCTGCAATTTTCATAATTCTTTGGAAGTTCCCAATATAGTGTAATATTTATGAATTAAGAAAAATTATCGTTACTATGTCTGTAGTATCAAAGAGAAGTTACTTATTTGTAGCACTGAAAAACTGATGTTGAAGAGGAAGATATTGTCTCCTATGAAGTATGATTTCAATCTCAAAATCCTGAAGCAAGTACGTAAGATCTTGAGGTGGTTCCCAAAGTCTCAACCTCTTGTTGAGGAAGGAAATACCGACTTCCAAAGCAATGTCGTTTGTACATAGAACCTTGCAATGAAAATGGTGACTGTGGTATTACAAAAATCAAAAAGTGCTCAAAGCATTGAGTCTGGAGGACAGTAGCTTTGAGCACTTGCATGAATGCTTTTATTCCAAAATATGCAGTGTTTCTGCTGCAGTTTGTGGATCAGCATAGCCTGCAGATATATGGTAGCCTGCACTAAAACCACACCAAAACCCCCAGATTCCAGAATGTGAAGGTTTTGAAGTAATTCTCTTTAGTTTAAGATGCAGTTCCTAGGTCTTAATTGTGATATGAATACTTGATAAAAATAAGACCCTTGTCATAGTATTCTTTCTTATTTTGGATTCTAAAGGTTTCTGGACAAAGGATATTAAATCTAGCAACATTATGTGCTTTCAATTTTGCAAGCCCTTTATGCATTTATTGCATTGAAAAAGGCATGGAAAAAAGAGGTATTGGAAAATACCTTATATGAGGATGATTTCACATATTCTGATGCAATTGCCATGGATTTGTCTTTGACAGGATTTTCTTACTTATACTTTGTGCTGTTTTGTTTTTGCACCATGTGGATATCACATTCAGATTTACTCAAAGCAGTTTTTTTCTCCCCTTGATTTACACTAATAACTGAGTATACAGGTTTACTAACTTGGCTTTTATGAAGGCAATAACATCTTTAGTACTATACATATTTTTTACCACTGTTGGCAATGTATGGGAATTTTGGAGAGAGGAATAATCTAAAACTTGAGGGCATTGTTGGATCTGCCATACTCTTTTCCTTTAAATCCTTTAAAAAAAATGTTACTCAATGAACTACAGTCAGTGCAAATAAATGAACTACAAATGATACTGCCTAACAAAGATCTAGGATATGTAATGTAATAACTAGACATATATTTTAGCCAGTAATAATGGTGTTATATAACTCAATAATAGTTTTGCCTCGAAGGCCCTGGTGATCAGTGTGTCTTGGGAACTCAGAGGACAACATTTCCTCTGCCCTCTGAGATAAGAAGCTCTTCTGTAAGGATTTCTGTCTCCCGTATGTTTCCTACACAGGAGATATGATCTGAATGCCTGTACAAGAAATAAATACAGTAGATACCCACATGCACTAAATTCACAAGATAAAATGGAACAAGTGTTTAAAGAAGTTTTAGACAGTCTATGGGCATTTTTGTAGGTGATTTGTTAACAAAGGCTTTCAGAACTTGGAGTAACCGTTTTGATTTTGTTTGCATTTGCTGTTTGGCATCAGTATCTGGCTTATGACATCCTGGGCATATGCACAACCACCAGTTAACTAAATTTTTTTCTTCCACATATGTAACATATTTCAATCCTTGTTTTCAATTTTTACTGGCTCACTTTTAGAGGACGATCTAGTCCTGTGCTGATTCAGTTACCTGAATACACCTATGTGGGGTCACATGATGAATGAATGAGTTTGCTTTCATCTGTTAATCAATAATTTCTCAACCCACCTTTGGTAGGAAAATCATAGAGAGAACTCAGAGCAACACACTATGACAATTATCATTTAGCAACAAAACCAGAAAACAAAATCCTATATTTAAAATCAGAGGTGTAAAATACCAAAATCTTCCAGAAAGTAAAGCCTCAGTGAAGAACTTGGCCTTCAATCTTCTGAAAAATAGGTCTAATCTTTACCTGAATGTCTTTCAGAAGAAAAGCAAAAGTTTATTTATTGGTATATTAATTGTCCTAAGGCACTGACTCTTTTACGTTCTTGAAGTTCATATATATTACAGATGAGGAGATGCATTCCCTTTGTGTGTAGATTTACATTAAGGGAAATACATAAATGATACGTTGCATAGCTAGTGTTTTTGAAGCACTTTGTTCCTTTTTAGAAAATAACCATTATTTTTAATCTTTGACATTTCAGCACCATTCCTTAGAGCAACCAAAGTTAGACTGTTCGCATCTATGCTGTAAGATGCCATGTAACTATACCTTAGGTTTGTTATTGTTTTTATTTTTTTTCTTTTTTAACGTGACGATGCTCCTACTTTCATTTTAGTTTTTGGCAGAGAGGTTTGATCAGCTATCAATCTACCATCATCACTTCTGGCAGTAATCCAAGGGACTTGCCAGTGCTTCAGTAGCAATGATTCCTGTATTTTAGAATTTACAGAATGGCAGATGTCCTAAAGAATGTTCCAGCAAAACTGCAAGTGAATTATTTTGATTTACTCTCTTGGCCCAGTGTAGATGATGCTTACAATGTGGAAACTGGCAAATGTGTACAGGAAGGCAAACTGAGCTTGCCAAACAGTTAAGAGCTCTCTGCTGGGTGAGAGCTACAGTATGTCCATTTTTGCCACCCAGACTAGAAACCAGGCAGATAGCTAATGCCTTTAATAATAGTGTATGTATCACAGAAATGGGTTTCATTCAGATAAACTTACTGTTAACCTCAAAAACAATAGTGAATATTTAGTATCAGTTTTCATCTGGGGAAAAAATGGAATCATCAGAGACTTTGTAGTAGGATAGATTTACTAGATTTTTTGGGGCTTTTTTTTTAATTTAGGATGGGGAAAACTTTTCAACTCAAAGAGGAGATAAACATCTATCTGTGAAAATGAGAAAAAAAAGGCTTTCAGAGGCATTAGTATGTTGGTTTTCAGAGTGTTTGGCACTTTTGGGCTAAAAGTTTTGTCATATTATGTGCAATCTAACTTGCAGTCCCTTCTGGCACAGTGCTTACAAGTAGTTAACTTTGAAGTATGTGCTTTCCAGCATATATAACAACTTCCAAAGCTGGTAAGCCAGTGGGAACAATCCAGGGGCCCCTTCTTTGTGTGCAAATGTCTAGTAGCACTGCAGAACTGCATCTTACTGAAAAATTATTTTGGCTGCAATGAGGCAACTCATAAGCATGTCATTAGACAGCATCTTTGCGCCTACTTCTGTGATGGCCAAGGCAATTCTGTAAGGCTTTGATCCTGGATAGAACTGAAAAAATCCTACACAGTTTGTATTGGGTGCTTAGATAGCAATCTACATACCTTGAGCAGAGGTGAAGGAAGGGTATTAGCAATGGTGTTACCTACTACAAAATTCTGGTGCCTACACCTGTATTTATTTGGGCCAAATCTGCCTGGAAATATTCAATTTTGACAGATGGAAGCTGAAGCATTCTCAACTCTGGCACAAATACTTCTTGTGGGAATTTCATTCAGGACCAAATATTGTTCAAAAACAGTGTGGGTAAAATTAAGGTATATTAGGCAATCAATAGGTCAAAAACTGCTATGCTTTTTTGGAAAGGGGTGAAGTTTCTTTATTTATCACTAGGAGATGTAAGATTTATAGCAAAGTACACATTTTGCTTTGCATTTTAGCAGCCATGTGTGCCAGCACTGTAATTTAATATTGCAGTCTTTTAAGCTTAATTTTGAAGCTGATAACCAGAAATAAACACTACTGAGTTACAAACAGACTCCTATAAAGCAAGCTATTTATGCAAATATGCATTCTATTAATTCTTTAAGAGCTACACAGTAACAAACGCTACCTCTCAACATCCTCTACTTCTCCATTTTTTGTAGAGTTGAAGCAAAAAGCTTTTCCCTCCTTCTCAAAAGAATACAAAATTCAAATCCCTGAAGTGTTCCAAGAGAAGTGAAATGCAGAAACAATACAGTTATTTGGTATAAATTTGTAATGTTTCTACTTTAAAATTCATTAAGATTCATGTGGAAATAGCTGATACTAAATCATTATATTACCCAAGCATTATTATTATGTTAAATTCAGGGAGGGAAAGAGAGAGAGAAAGTGAGAGAGAGAGAAATCCTGCAAAACTGCAGCACAGAATTTATAAGCAAATGTGCGTGTGCATCTGCGTGTGAAAATATACATATATATAAAAAAATCCACAATTCTTTCAAGAGTGGATAGAACAGCTGCCTCAGGAAAGTTTAATTTGATTTTGTGTGTAATATTTTTTGTAATGTTGTACACTAACAGGAAGAAGTTATGAAAGTGCTTGAAAATCAAGTGATCACTAGGCTAGTTGTAAACAGCTCTACTGTCAAAATACTTTGAAGATATCTCTTCTGATTTAAGGATTAAATCCAAGAATTTATTTACATACCTATTCATGAGACATAAACAAGGGCCAGAAGTTTGTCTTCAGAGAATTTAACAGATGTGTCATCTGGCAAATGTCTGAAGAGACTGAAGTAAGGAAATAATCTGTATCATAAAGTCATAGTAGTGCTCTTCTTCCTCTTGAGTGTGTAAGAGTAAGTTGGCACCTAATATGACTATTTTACTTCTCATAAAGATGAATGTGGGGGCTAAAAAAACCCAGCAACTTTATGTCAGTAAGACCACTGCAGTTAATATATACAGTATTTGCCTTCATTTGTGCTGGATAACAACTCTTGACAACTGGGTTTTCCAGTTGCATATGCCATGTGTTAGTATTGGACATGAGGTAAAGATAGTTTCTGTTTCCCAAGATGGTCTGTACCATCACATCACAGAAATCCAACATTTGCATTGATCATCATTCTGATTTTTTTTGACAAAAATACCTCTGAAAAAATGTAAAAAATGATGTGCATCTTGAAAAAAATTGCTATGTGAGTATATGTAAATACGCACCTGTTTCTCAAGAATGTCTTGTGAGAAAAAGATTTTCTGTCATCTGTGATTAATCACTAAAATTGACAGAAGATTGTGCAAAGTTGGTTACAGATTACTCCAAAGTAAATGATAGAAAGGCTGCAGAATCCAATCAGTAAATGTCAAAGCCAAAGGATCAGTTTGAAATCAGTGAAACAAAGTTAATTATCAGCCTCATTAATTCAGGTGATTTTAGGAGGATTGTCTCCATGGCAATGCAGTTTGTGAATAATTAGTGTCATGAATAGATTTTATGGAAATACAGCATATTGACTACTTTGTATTGGCTACTGTAACAGTGACTGATGCTACTTTGTGGTTTCAAATTGATCTGTGGACTAACAGTCAAGTGACTAATAATTCTGTATTAGGTATCTGTCCCTTTCATCTGATTCAAGATCATTAAGTAAAAACAGATAAGCAGCAGTGTTGAGGGAAAAGAGGGTAACATAAAGTTGTTTTGCCATGGCATGCGTTGAGTTTTCAGAGCAACATTATGACAGGGGCAACAGAGATGCATATTGAGAAAGAGTGCTGGGTTTGTGGTTGAAATGAAATACTAACTGAATAATCAGCATGTAGTTGATGAATATTAAGTGCTGATTTAGGATTTTCTAGTTACCTTAATGTCCTGTGCATTCCTTTGGCTATTGCCCAATATTATACTTCTGGCCATGTTAAAAGCACAGGACACTAACCATGTATGCTTGTGGTTTGAGGATAAAGCTTGCAGTACTTTAACAAGAAAGCCACTTTTGATGGTCTGTCTGTGGAGAGTGATGGAGTGTCTATCTGTCATTCTGAGACCTTTTGTTTTCCATAAAAATGACAGGTCGTCCTCTCTGCTAGTTTCATTCCCAGGGAAAAACCCTGGCACACCCACACCCATGAGATCTGGAGCAAAAGAAGCAGGAAAGAAAGAAGTCTAATGTGTGATTCCATGGCCAGAAAGATATTTCTCCTCCTCCATACCATCTGCAACATCTCAGAATCAGGTTGGTTTTAGTTACAGAAATCCAAATTCACCATCTCAGCTAGGACTAGTTTTGAGCCGTTTAAATTGTGACAAAATTTCTCTCTTCTGCAGAGAAAAATGTTAAACAGAAGCACAAAAAGTTGACTTCCAAGATGTCAGCGAAAGGGAGCAAATAGCCTGCAATAAATTCACTTGGTTGAAACAGAAGTAGTAAATTCACTGAAATAGTGAATGTTTTCATATTCATTTTGTCTAACAGCCCATGTATTTGACTCATTCAATTCTGGTAAGTAAAAGAAAACAAGAGGATATTAAGGCCTTTGCAAAGATGTGGGATAAAATATATTTAATATAGAGAAATCTGTTTCATGAACTATCAGCAGTAGGTACCTGTATGAATGCATTTCCCTGCTCAAAAAAAAAGAAGGCATAAGGTGGCTTCTCTTTCTTCCACTGAGGGCTACATCTCCTTGCATGCACCACAGAGCAAGGGATTGTGTTGCAGTCTGATCTGCTCCTTAACGCTACACATTTTAAAGCATTTAATGTAATCTAATTGTTGTTTCTTTTCCCTTATTGACTGCTGTTTAAGTGTGCTTTCTGTTTGAGTGTTGGAATACTGCCTGGGCCTGCCAGGGCTGATTACGGCCTTAGGGGAACCCTCTCTCTCTTTCCCTCCACATCACACTGCCAAAGCCCCCACAAATATAGATGTAGACCTGAATGCCTGTCATTACATTTTTATGTATTTTTATATATATATACACACATACACACAAAAAAGTGAGATATTCTTCAAATTTGGTGAAGCCCCAGGACATATTGCGGATATCTCCTTGAAAAATATTTTATTTCTGAAAAAAAATAAAAATAAGTCTTTTTTTCCTAAGGTTTTAACTATCCCAGTTCCAGTCTCAGTGTTTATCTTGTACTGGTAAATTGTTTCATAGTATTATCAAGGGACCAGCATGCAGCCTAAGGAACTTGTACAGGTGTCCTCCTGTAATGCTGAAAGTACAGAAAGTCACGACTAGTCAGATAATAGAACATACACATAGTTCGGGGTCACATGTTGCAGAGATTTGAACATAACAAGGAGATTGTATTTAAAACATAACATGGATGCCCATGACAATAGCTACCATAAGCCAATTAATGCATTAATGAACAGAAGTGATTTTTATAATAGCAGTGGCACTGAT
The DNA here is from genome assembly GCA_033556795.1 of Tapera naevia. Lineage (NCBI taxonomy): Eukaryota > Metazoa > Chordata > Aves > Cuculiformes > Neomorphidae > Tapera > Tapera naevia. The sequence continues at coordinate 3,744,785 of JAUMJJ010000172.1, read as the reverse complement.
CACTGATAACTAGAAATTAATGGTGGTTTTCTCATCATTGAGTGTTAAAATGTTCTTTTATATAGCTTTGTATCGGCAATGGTAGTTTTTACATTTCCTGTTAAAGATGTATCACAAAATAGAGAAACTTTTTATCCAAGCAACAGTAACTATTAGGCTTAAACTCTAGGCTAGGAAGGAAAAGAAAAACTATGAATTTTTTTCCCTAAGAAGTTATGGAGTTATAAAACCTTGTTATCGAAAAAGGAGGACCAAAGAAAAGATAGTGACTTGATATTGGGCCCTCTATAACCCTCTGTAATTGGGCTTCTATACATAATGACCTGCAGTAAATAGGGGGAAATGAAGCATGTCTAATATTGTTTCTTTTACCTTGAGTAACATCTTAAAAATTTAAGTGCTCTCAGTGTCTTGCAGTGTTTACGTAAAAAGGTAACTAGCAAATAGGTAGGCAGAGGTAGAATCTGAATGTCATAGGCCATATTATACACCAGAAAAGTACCAAAGACTAGTCAGAAGTCTTATGTATTCCAAATTTCTTTATAAATATGGTAAATCATCTCTAGTTTCCTGGATTGATGAAACATTGTGACAATAGCTTAATTAATTATTCTAATATAAGAGAATAACTTTACTCATATCTGGTTCAGATGCAACAGGTAGATGGTGCAGTTCTTTGGACAACTGAGAAAATATTCTGCCTTTTCACAGAAGAATCTGATTAATTTCATTATCTGCAAAAGATTTACACTTTTGAATACAGGGCACATTACAACCTCATTCTGCGACGAGAAAACTTTAACAGCTAAGATATCAGATTAAGCAGTTTAACTAAACCCATGCTAATTACCAAATGTATGCCATGTAAAAACTTAAAGTGACTTCATATGGAAGAGAAAATTAGTTGTAGCTGAATACCTACAAGGCACTCAATGAAAGTCATAGCCAGAGATCTTGACGACATTTCTGTTAGTCTTTAACCCTTTCCTCTTGTCACCATCTGTGTTGTGCTGTGACACAGATTAGCTCCAACTAATTAGTGTTAAGGCCCCAAATTCACATCCATGTGGGTTTGGTTTAGGAACCAAAAAGACAGTGAAAGCCATTGTGATGTGGAACTGAAACACAGCATGGAAGACATAGGCAAAGGTGCTATAACTCTTTACAAAACATATTTTCATCTTTGACAGTAAAAACTTGCCATAGTAAATATGTACTGTACAGATCTAGCAGGCATAGCACTTTCTCAGTAGTGTATGTTACAGTTAGTGCTGAATGAACTGAATCAGAACACGTCACTGAACATGTCACTGGCAAAAGTCAGATACTGAAGGTAAGTTCTCTCTCTCTCCCCTTCTGTTTTGGTAAAGATTTTCACACACTAGGGTTTGAGTGTTAATCCCTGATTAATTATTTTTTTCAATAGGCTTGATGCTTCAGTTTTTCATACCACTTAAGTGTAAATTTGACATTTTCTTTGGGAACTATGCAGTAATTGCTGAATTATTTCAGAGGCTTATAAGGAAAATCAATGTTTGTGTGTAAGCTGTACAAGGTTAGGCAATGTTTCATAAACCAAAAATACTGATTGGGAACAGTAAAGCACCTGCTTCCTCCCAGGTATTTTTATTCTTGTTACTGCATTATGTTTCTGTTCCTATCACGCTCCCAGTCGCTGTTAGCTCTGTCTCGTTATTTTCCACTTAATATAGACACAGTCAGCACAGGCCTTGTGACTACAGGTTGTACTCATATTGGCAGCCACAGGCTTTGACATCACTAGCCTTGCTCACAATCTACAGGAGGTCTCACTGGATTACATAAACTATGTTTTATATATGGTCCTCCTTCATTAGCCAAGGAGTGCTAATTCAGACTTTCACTTGCGTTCAGAAATTGAGTTACAATACTGACACACAACATGGTGATATTGGCTGACTGGGTTGAAGCGGCCAAGGAGAAAACCTGAACGACTATTTTAATGTTCGTATCTCTCATCTCACACTCCTTCAAAAAGATGCATAGAGAGCCAATGTGTTGGGAAAAGTAATCTCTACAATAGCTGAAGTATAAACCTTTGTATTTACTAAAAATACTACCTCACAGTCCACCATTCTGACCTGTAATGAAATCACAGTATCACACTATCATAAGGTTGGAAAGGACCTCTGAGATCATCAAGTCCAACCTATAACCCTACACTAACACCAACCATCATCTAAACCATGGCACTCAGTGCCTCATCCAGTCTCCCCTTAAACACCTCCAGGGTCGGCGACTCCACCACCTCCCTGGGCAGCCCATTCCAATGGCCAATCACCCTTTCGGTGAAGAACTTTTTCCTAACATCAAGCCTAAACTTTCCCTGATGAAGCTTGAGTCCATGCCCTCTAGTTCTGTCACTGGTCACCTGAGAGAAGAGACCAACCCCTGCCCGACTACAACCTCCTTTTAGGTAGTTGTAGAGAGCAATGAGGTCTCCCCTGAGCCTCCTCTTCTTTAGACTAAACAGCCCCAACTCCCTCAGTCGCTCCTCATAGGGCTTGTGCTCCAGCCCCCTCACCATCTTCGTTGCCCTCCTCTGAACACATTCCAGTATCCTAACATCTTTCCCAAACTGGGGGCCCAGAACTGTACACAATATTCAAGGTGAGGCCTGACCAGTGCTGAGTACAGGGGGACGATAACTTCTCTGGTCCTGCTCGCTACACTATTCCTGATGCAGGCCAGAATGCCATTGGCCTTCTTGGCCACCTGGGCACACTGCTGCCTCATATTGAGCTTCCTGTCAACCAGCACTCCCAGGTCCTTTTCTGCCTGACTACTCTCCAGCCACTCTGTCCCCAGTCTGTAGCTGTGCATGGGATTGTTGTGTCCAAAATGAAGTATCCGACATTTGGACTTATTAAACATCATCCCATTAGAATCAGCCCATCTCTCCAGTCTGTCCCGGTCCCTCTGTAGGGCCATCCTACCCTCTAACAGATCAGCCCTTCCTCCCAGCTTGGTATCATCTGCAAACTTGCTGATGATGGACTCAATCCCCTCATCCAGATCATCAATAAAGATATTAAACAGGACGGGACCCAATACCGATCCCTGGGGGACACCACTGGTGACGTGCGGCCAACTGGATGAGACACCATTCACCACCACTCTTTGGGTTTGGCCATCCAGCCAATTCCTAACCCAGCACAGAGTGCTCCCATCTAAGCCACGGGCTGTCAGCTTCCCTAGAAGTCTACTATGGGAGACAGTGTCAAAGGCCTTGCTAAAGTCCAGGTATACCACATCCACAGCCTTCCTCTCATCCACCAGGCGAGTCACATGGTCATAAAAGGAGATCAGGTCGGTCAGGCAGGACCTACCCCTCCTAAAACCATGCTGGCTGGGCCTGATCTCTTGGCCATTCTGCAGGTGGCGCATGATTGCACCCAGGATTATCTGCTCCATGATTTTACCTGGGACCAAGGTCAGGCTGACAGGTCTGTAATTACCTGGATCATCCTTATGGCCCTTCTTGTGGATGGGCGTCACTTTGGCCAACTTCCAGTCTTCCGGGACCTCTCCAGTGAGCCAGGACCGCTGAAAGATGATGGAGAGCGGCTTAGCAAGCTCATCCGCCAGCTCTCTCAGCACCCTAGGATGGATCCCATCTGGCCCCATAGACTTATGAGGGTCCAAGCGGCTCAGCAGGTCTCTAACTTCCTCCTCATGAATTGCAGGAGGGCCATATTTCACCCTGCCCCCATCAGCCACTTCAGAGGGCCAACTGCCAAGCGAGCTGCCATCCTTGCTGTTAAAAACTGAGGCAAAGAAGGCGTTAAGTACCTCAGCCTTCTCTGCATCTTCTGTTACTATATTTCCCTCCACATCCAAGAAGGAGTGGAGGTCACTGCCGCCCTTCTTTCTACCATTGATATATTTATAAAAACTCTTCTTATTATCCTTAACAGAAGTGGCCAATTTGAGCTCCAGCTGGGATTTTGCTTCCCTGATTTTTTTCCTACACGATTTAACAACATATTTGAACATGACGTGGCTTACGTCCCCTTCTTTCCAACGTCGATGCATCCTCTTTTTCTTACTTAGTTCCTTCAGAAGCTCCCTACTCATCCAGGCCGGCCGTCTGCCCCTACGACTCTTCTTACAACACACAGGGACAGCCCGCTCCTGCGCCTTCAAAATTTCATTCTTGAATTGTATCCAAGCTTCCTGGACACCCTTGCCACTAAGAACTATTTCCCAGGGTACTTTCCTGACCAGTTCCTTAAATAATCCAAAATCTGCTCGCCGAAAGTCCAGCATCGATGTTCTGTTCCTGGCTTTTCTTATTACATTGTTTAGAGAGAACTCAATTATCTCATGATCACTACACCCCAGACAGCCTCCGACAACAATATCACCCACCAGCCCTTCTTTGTTTGTAAACAGCAAGTCAAGCAGAGCCTCACCCCTGGTGGGCTCACTCACCAGCTGTGACAAAAAGCAGTCCTCCTGGACTGCCTCCTCTCAGCAGTGTTAAGTTTCCAGCAGATATCCGGAAGATTAAAGTCTCCTAAAAGAACAAGGGCAGCCGATCTAGAGGCAGCCTCCAGCTGTTTAAACAACAGAAGATCCAAATCCTCCTCCTGGTCGGGCGGTCTGTAACATGCTCCAACCAGGATGTCAGACCTGACTGCTCCTCTGACTCTTACCCATAGGCACTCAACCTGGCCATCACCGATCTCGACTTCAACAGCATCCAGGGTTTCTCTAGTGTAGAGGGCCACCCCTCCATCCCTCTTCTCACGCCTGTCTCTCCTGAAGAGCCTGTAGCCTTCCATGGCAGCACTCCAGTTATGACAGTCATTCCACCACGTTTCCGTGATAGCAACTATATCATAGCTCTCCCGCTGGACCAGGACTTCCAGCTCCTCCTGCTTGTTTCCCATACTGCGTGCGTTTGTGTACATGCACTTCAGTTGGGTTACTGACAACCCCCTTTGAGATGGCTCATCCTCCACGGGGACATCTTTGGTGAGCCTAGTAACTCCCCCTCCCCCTTCATGCCTAGTTTTAAAGCCCTCTCAACAAGCCCTGCCAGCTCCTGAGCTAGAATCCTCTTACCCTTTGGAGTTAGACGAGACCCATCTGGGTCAAGCAGGCCAGGTGCTGTAAAGGTTTCCCCATGATCAAAGAACCCAAAATTCCTCTGCCGGCACCAGCCCCTAAGCCATTTATTAACTGCATATATTCTCTTGTTCCTATCTGTATACATCCCTGCCACCGGAGGAACTGAACAGAACACCACCTGTGCTCCTGCCCTATCTATTGACCGTCCCAGCTCCTGGAGTTCCTTTTTAACTACCCTTGGCCCTCTTTTCGCTAGCTCATCACCACCAGCCTGTACCACCAGAAGCAGGTAATAATCGGAGGGTTTAATTAGGTGCGGGAGTCTCTTGGCGATGTCGCCTACCCAGGCTTGGGGAAGGCAGCAGACTTCTCTATGAGTTGGATCCATCCTACAAATAGGACCCTCCGTCCCTTTCAGAAGGGAGTCTCCCACTACAGTGACCCTCCTTTTCTTTTCTTACTTGAAGTCCTGACCTGTCTGAAGGGCAATGTGAGGTTAAAAGCCTCCTCGGGTGAGTTCTCTGTAATACTATCCTCCACCTGAGCATCCTCCACCTGAGCATCAAATTCCAGTACCTCAAACCTTTCCAAAGCTGGAAAGGTTGCATTTGAAAGGGAGGTCTATAACCCCCACGAGAGCAGACCTGCTCCCAGTCCTCCTCACCAACCAGGTCACTCCCCTTATCCAGTTGATGAGGAATATGGCATTCCTCAGCCTCCTAGGGAGGATTACTGGGAGGAGGGAGGGTTCTACTCCACCAGTCTATCTCCCTTTCACTTTCATGAATACTCCTCAACCTCTCTACCTGGTCCTTAAGATCTGCAACCATAAGGAGCAGATCTTGAATCTGTTCACACCTCAGACAGGCATTTTTTGTATGGTCCTCAGGAACCACAAGCAAGCTGAGACACTCCCTGTAAATAATTATATTCCCTGTATAAATAATTATACAAATATTGGGCAGTGTATCTGTAACACTTAAAAAAAAAATCCATCAAATTGAATTCTTAAGGACAAGACAGAATGATGATATCAGCATCATATGTGGTAAGCAAATATAGAAGGTCTCTAGCATCAGCAATATAGATGTTGTATATGAGAAAACCCACAAATATATCAGTATTAGTTGTAATTGAATTAATATAGTAATGATATACAAATATGTTATATTAAGTAATATCTTTATAATAGTACAGTTTAATACAATGTACTTATAATCATACCTAAATTTTAGATCAATATAAGAATATATTAATTACATATAGTATAATAGGAAAACAGTAGAAAATCAAACCTGCAAAAAACTTTTGTTGAATCCAAAAATAATAAAGAACACTGGACTGCATTATCTCGTCATCATGTTATTTTCCAACTATTGTGCTCTCTATAATGACTGTGAACAACTCCTATAATATGCCAGAGTCCAGAAGCAAGTCTAAGTAGGCTGGATTTCTCCATCATCATTTTGTGGTTCATTAGATTTTTATATGCTGTATTAGCCAATGAGAAAGCACTGGGAAGCCTTCCACGAGTTATATCTATGCTTCATTAGTTTTAAGGTCATCTTTCAGCTTCATGCCTACTTTTAAAAAAAAATCCTTACAATCTGTGGAGTAATGAAAGAAAAACCCTCTCATCTTTACACGCTTGTATTTCTTTCCAATAGCATATTGTCTTCTCAGATGAAAGGTGCAGAAAACTGTAGCTGCCTAGGATGCCACAGGCCCAGGTTGTGGCCTTAAATATAATGAGCATTCATATAATTGAGAAGTTGTTGTGAAACTATCAAAGACATACTTATATCCTGAAACACTAGTGACATTATAAAAGTCACTATTCTTGAAATACAGATAATGATATTACAGCTTACTGAGAAAGCATTCGCATTTGAGAAAATGTTGGTCTGTGAGCAGAACAGACACATTAGAAAGACAATGTCTCTTCTTCAGTAAGCCACCACCTCCAATGTCACATCCTGTAACTATCTGTTCATAAGTAAAAATAGTGTGCAATCAGCTGTCTATGCCAAAATGAAATAGCCATTTGTGGTGGCCGATTACATTTTCCAAACAACTAATAGGATTTACAATTAAGACAATATACAGTTCATTTTGTGTCCATTCAGGTTTTGGGTTTTTTTAATGAACTTGTTTGCAGGGTCATCACTCTCTATTGTTTTTTTAGTGTCTTTGTGCAATGGAGGTTTATATAGAGTGGCAGAGTTTTAAGTTCTTGATTAATGAAAAATGTTGGAATGAAATATAATCATAAAACCCATAAATTCATAGCAACAATTACTTTCAGAAACTGGAAAAGTAATTTTCCATAAAGTGGAAAAGACGGGTTTTTTCTGGAAATAGATGAACAAAAAATGTTGTATTTTATAGGTTAATTGTATAATAAAGTACAACATGGTTTCAAAGAAAAGGTCTTGTAAAACTCTGGTGAAACTTCTAGGTTTTTTCATATAAAAGTGGTCAAGTAACTTCTGTGAAGATTAAACTGGAGATATGCAGAGAACTAGAAGGAAAACTTTTCATGTCAGGGGATGCAAATATTTCCAGTGGTTTCTTTTGGCATAATGAAGTTGAAAAAAAATTATATGATTGATTTCTGGGTAGTTGACTCCAATTTTCAGAAAATGGGAAGAAATTAGTAACTTGGATTGCACAGTTATGCAAGAAACTGAACGGAAAAGTATGTAACTCCACATAAATCAGCTGAAGTCCATCCAAATTTGTTAGTTCTGGCTCAAAACTGCCTCTGCCAAGCTGAGGTTAACTCCTTGGAATTCACTTATTCCCAGGTTGTTGTGCTGATGGTGTCTGGGGGCATCTCTGGAACAACGTGCTAATTAGCTCAGGCTCTGTTCCCAAGAGGTTGATTGTGTTACTTTCTGTGTCAAGTTGGTTTTGAATGCAGAGCAGACACTTGTCAGTAGCGGAACAGGTCTCAGAACGAACTCTAGGTCTGACTCTCTCTAGGTCCGAATACACACTGTTTTCTTCCCCCAACTCCTAAAAATTTGACAAGTCCACTGCTATTTGTTAAAAAAAGAGTTTGAACAGGAAATGACCGTTCTAAAGTCCCCTTCTCTCAGGTCTTTTTCATAAGATTTGGTACAAGAAAACCTGGACTAACAATTCTCTTCATTCTAGGGAAACTTTTGAAGAAAACAGGTAGAAAATGTGGAAACTTTTAGCTCTTGAGTTCTCTGCTGAAATCCAGATGGCAAAGACTCTGAAGAACAACAATTACACCAAGGGTATGCCCAGTATTTTTTCGCTCCTAAAACTCTCTTCTCTTATTTTTTCAAGCACAATTTTTTGTGTTTTTCTCTATGAAAAATACAATTTTTATATTTTTGCTGATGGTTACTCAAAAATGAAAGTGCTGAAATATTTAAATGAAGGGATTCAGTGTTTAGACACTTGTCTCAATGTCTACTCTGTCAAATGAGAGAAAGACAATCCCAATGATTAGGCAGATTTTTTGTCTGTCTGGGTGGTACGCTTTTCTCACAGCTAATCATATCAAATATTTCATGATGAGTTGAGTATAACTGGCAACCATTATTTCCATTTTGTTTAATATATTTGGCTCTGAAACAGTGATATAATGATTTCAGAAAGTTGCTCTCTTCATTAAATCAATTATGTGAACACATAAGAATCCTCATGGATACCAAGAGATTGTGTGTCACAAAGTACTGTAAATTCACCTTTGCATCCACACAGTGAAGATAATTCTGGTGGCAAATCATAGTAACTTTACTTCACTGCAGTTCAGCTCTTTGATTGAGTTTGACCTGAAAAATTATAAAAAATCAACACGCCTCCCCCCAACCTTTGACAGGAACAGTTAGCATACGGTACAGTAGGCTGCTTCTTCTTTTGATATGAACTTAGTCTCTCACTGCCAGTGCGCAGTGTTATAAAGTTTATTAATTCAGACTTATAATAAATATTAATACAGACTGTTATATATACTTATAAGCCAAATCTGGCAAATTTGTAACAATTAAAGGCATTCACACTCAGCATCCTTGAAGGCTAGGCTCCTCCAAAGCTACTTTTGCTCACACATTGGTTCACTTATAAAGTCAGCGTCTATGCTGAATAAATCATGCAGGTTTTCCCCACCTTTTGTCTTTAGAAAATGATTTAATGTAAAATGTATCTCAAAGTGAATGCAGGGTGTCTCTGGTTTTCTCTTGAAGTATTTAATTTTCTTATTTTTAAAGAACGTGAGTCTGCTTTTTATATTTTAGAAAAATAAGGTTTGTAAATTTGACTCTACGTGCTGCATACAGAACAGCAAAGTAACACTCGCTAAGTTCTCAAACATCAGGAGATTTTGTACAATTTCCCACTACTCTCAAGTTGAAAATCATTTGCATTATAAATAAAAAAACCTGAATTCACATTAGCAAGAGTTGCTCAGAATAGAGGCCCTGCAAAATACTGTGGTGTGAATGAAATTAATTAGCTCCTGTCACTATTCTATTCTGAAATATGAAGGCACAGTAGAACAGTGAACTCTAACGGTGAAGGAATTTTTTCTTCATAGGAAAAGCATCATATTTTTTTGACAACAAACAGAAGACACTTTCTGTATTGATAAGGCTTAATTCAGATCTTTAGGTAGTAGGAGTTTTTCTTTAACAGGAGACATTTTAAATCGTTTCCCAGAAAACAACCATAGGACAGTAATTACACAGATGAATGAATAGGCAGTTTCTTTCCCTGTAATTGAGTCAATAAAATCTTTATCAATTTGCATGCTTCTTATCTGTTTTCTTTTCAAAGCTCCAGAAGAAAGGATCACATTTTGCAAAATGTGGACTTGAGTCATGCATATTTTAACTTACAAACCCAGTATCTTAAGTTGTTCCCTGTGGTCTCACTTGTTTGTGCAAATACACTGAAAGCAACAAGGAGTTTGTTCCTGTAGATTTCATTGTTTATGTTTACAGGAAATAATGTGACAAAAAAGCCACAAACAAACTAAAGTGAAAAATATTTTCAGGAATAATATTGTTCACATGCAATTAAATGCCAGTTCCTTTTCAGAAGATGGCTTTAACATGGCAGTGTTAATTTTCAGCATCAATCATTTCTGAGTCCATTTTAAGGGATGATACACGTTCCACTCAAAAAATACAGAAAAATGTCCAATTAGAGTACAATAAGAGCAGATTTTTTTTCTCAGCTTTCTTCAGCAGAAGAGAACTAGTATAATATATCCATGCTTAATGAATGATTGACCTAAGATTTTTCCAAAATAGGAATTTTGTGCTGAGAATGTACTGACTAATGTAAACCCCTGACCCTTTTAACGAATACATGGTATGATCATTTGGAATTCAAGTTGATTTCTTGGTTTACATTTGCTGCCCAGCTTTTCATATCCACAGCTTGTTATAATTCTTGTTTATTCAGGTGCATCTAGATAGCATTTGGCAAAGCGAGCAATGTGTGCAGCAAGTAAAGCAAAGAGAGAATGAACTGTCTGCCGGATCTCCCCTGGATGACTCTTAGTGGATCTGTTGTGGCAGGTGGAATTCTGGGTTATCTGAACTGCTGTGACCCATCCCGTACAGTGGGACTGCTGACATTTCCTGTCACCCAAACCTCCCTTCTTCCAGGTTTATGGCTTTGGTTATTCAGAGATTTTGTACAGGAAGTACAAAGCATTAGAAAGTTATTCCTAGTCTAAGGACTGTCTGATCAGCCCACTTTGCTGAACAAGCAGCTTCTACATGAAAAGAAAATTCTTGCAAGTGAAGAAATATGGTTGACAAACAATGGGTGGTGTAAACAGAAATGGAATGATTTTAAGATTCAGGAATCAGATTCACCAGCTCAGACACTCCACAGCCTGAAAATACCCTTGTTAAATTTGTAGTGAAGGATTTGTTAAATGTTTGGTGTTTCTTTTTAGTTTCAGTGCTTATGTTGTTATACTGTGGTATCTCAATGATATTTTTGACTGAATGTAGGTGATACAAATTAATAATAATATTGTAAGTTTAATAACTATTTAATCAGAATATAGAGAAAGAAATTAGCATCAACAATAGGACAGCTAACATTAACTGTCCAAAACCAAAAAATATTCAGTTTGGGTTAGAATCAGGTTGGCCTATTTTTATATTTTTTAAAAACAACTGTTTTCCATTCATCAGTTTTGCATGAAAGTAAAAAGATATTCTGTGATGAAATGCAGAAAATCTTCCATATTATTAATAGAATTTATAGTACATTAAAGGGAAGATGTTCCAATGAAAATCATCTATTTGCTTTGAAGCCTGTGTTCAAACTGATGCTCAAAATGGATGGCAATAAACAGTGAAAACTTATCACTTTATCACTTTATTCATGAAAGCATTGCTTTATCTTTCCAATTAGTCATTTCAGGGGGCAGCTGTAACTTACATATTTTAAGACAGTTTTATTTAAATATAAATTGGTTGCATAAGTTTCTTTTTCTCCACAGTATTATAACCCTAATACATATGCAATACACAGAACAAACATAGGAATTTGTTTTTTCCTTGCTTTCTTTCTGAGTAGACTTGGGAATTGGCCCATGTTTTTTGGACCTGGGGGCAAATGCATTGAAAATTGTTGTGAGTTAACCCCAGCCAGCAGCTAAGTACCCAGACAGCTGCTTGCTCACTTCCTCCACCCCAGCAGAATGTGGGGAGAGAACAGGAAGAATAAAAGCGAGAAAACTCATGGATTGAAACAAAGAGAGTTTAATAGGTGAAGGAAAGAGAAAGAAAAAAACAAAACAGATGAGGGATGCAAAAGCAATCACTTATCACCTCCTACAAGCAGACCAATGCCCAGCCAGTTTCTGGGCAACAGCCACCTTGGGAGTCAAAGCCCTGTGTCCCCTTCTTCCTTTACCCCATTTTTATTGCTGAACATAACATTATATAGCATGGAATATACTTTCGGCCAGTTGGAGTCTCAGCTGTGCCCCCTCCCAGCTCATTGCTTACCACCAGCCCACTTGCTTCATGGGGTGTAGGGTAGGAAAAAGAGTCTTTTTGCTGTACACTGCACTGCTCAGGAAGAGTGAAAACATTAGTGTGTTATCAACACTGTTTTAGCCACAAATTCAAAACAAAGCACCATACCAGCTGCTATGAAGAAAATTAACTCCATCCCAGCCAAACCCAGTAAAAAACCCCTGAACTCTAATTTTCAGAACAGCAAAGTGAAATAAGCCATTAGACTTAAATAGCTGAAGACTATTAGAACTAGTAGATTTAAATCAGTAGATTTGGTCCTGGATATCTTATTTATTAGTTGAAGATCAAAAGTCAATTCATGATCACTTCATACATAGACCAATTGTATATAATCATATTGTATATAGTGTAATTAGGCTTCTTGCAAAGGCAAAAAGAAATATGTAGTTTGGTAGTCTGTAACAAGACTGATCGCTATTTCATGATAATCAGGAAAAAGAAATACATAAAGTCTGATTATTCTACAGTTACTTAGGAAATGTTTCTTCTACCTTTCTAACAAGATTTTGGTACTGGTCACCAGCTGAGTTTAAAAGGACTGTGTTAGGGATTTTTATGGTAGTTGCTGAACTACATGAATTACTTAAATCTAAAAAAATCATAAAAGTGAACAAATACCTCTTGAGTTTAATAATTGAGAAGTCATTTATTTTTATAATGTATTTCACAAAGGGGCAAGTGACAGTTTCTACTACGCTTGCAAGGCAGCATACTAATTGGAGGCTGGATATGAATTGCTGCATATTGCTTGTATGCTAGAGGAACAGAAGTGTGCTAGTAGCAAAGTTCAGTAAAAAAGACTGAGAAAAATGTAAGTAATGAAGTCTGGAACTGAAAATCAAAATTCTTCTTTTCTTCTCATGCCACTTAAACTTTGACTCTATAAATGTCTGCCTTCCTACATTTAAGGTTGTAAGCTATGAAGAAAATCACCCTATTCAGAACAGTTTGCCTTACCTCCAGCAAAGACCCAGACAGTAGGTGACCTCTTCCCCGAGTGTTGATACTGTCACCCTTTTTAACGCAAACACTATGAGTGGGAATTTTGTCTAAGTGGGAAGGAGGGTCTGGACTTCAAGCCTTGCCACCAGCTACAGCAATTAAAACTCACTCTCCAAAGCAGTCAGAGGCCACTTTGGGCTGAAACACTTCCTAGTGCTCTATTTGAAGTACAGCAATTCTACAGTCTTTTGATGATGGAGACTGAAATTCCAGATTTTGACTTCTGCTTCTAGGGCTGCTTTATATATTAGAGACATGGATCCAATGTATGCTTGGGCCTGGCATCCAAATTGTTTGGATTATAGACATTTGCTAATCAGATGACTTGCGGCAACACTTGTTTTACTCCTTGTTTTGTCTGTTGTTTTGGTTTAGAAACAATCACATTTTAGATCTGTTGGGGTTTATTTTTAAGTTTTCCATCCAAGACTGAGTTTCATTATAGGCCAGTTTTAAATTAAGAACAAAACTATACCAGCTAACAAGAAATGCAGGGATTTCTTGTGAGAAGTCCATGTTCTGACCAGACTGCAAAACAGGCATTCTAGTCCTGTTTGGATTTAACCCAGACATTTCATGCTGGAGTTCTTCTTCAACAGACTTTTAAAGACAGATCTGAACTCCATCCTCAGGTGCTTATTTAAAGCTTGTATATGCAGAGCAAAAAACCCTATGCAGGTTCCATCTTTGCTTGTGCAAATTAAGTTCTCCCTTTACTCAATATACAAACAAGAGGCTCTGATCTTCTTGAGCTTTTATGTGCTACATGTTGTTAAGCATAGAAATGATTTCCACTGGGGCCCTGAACAGCAGCAGGCCTAGAAATGATTTCCAACGGGGACCTGAACAGCAGCAGGCCTTTGAACAGATCAAGCGGGAGACTGCTCACTCTGTAGCCCTTGGGCCAATCACGACAGGACCAGATGTGAAGAACGTTCTCTACTCTGCAGCTGGGAATGATGGTCTTTCCTGGAATCTTTGGCAGAAGGAGCCTGATGAGACTTGGATTCTGGAGCCGAGGGTACAGAGGATCCAAAGCCAAATACACCCCAACAGAGAGAGAGAATCTGGCTGCTTATGAAGGAGTTCAAGCCGCTTCAGAGGTAATCAGCACAGAAGCACAGCTCCTCCTGGCACCTCAGCTACCAGTGCTAAGGTGGATGTTTGGGGGACAGGCTGCCTCCTCACATTATGACACAGATGCTACTTGGAGCAAGTGGATTGCTTTGATCACCCAGCGTGCCCACATTGGAAAACCGAACCACCCTGGGATGCTGGAAATCATCATGAACTGACCTGAAGGTGGAAACTTTGGTCTAGCAGATGAAGAGGAAGAAAAGCAGGTAGCATGTACAGAGGAAGCTCCACCATACGATCAACTGCAGAAAGAGGAAATACACTACGCCCTTTTCACTGACGGCTCCTGTCGTATCATGGGGACAAACCGAAAGTGGAAAGCAGCCTTATGGAGTCCCACATGACAAGCTGCAGAAGCTACTGAAGGAGAAGGTGGGTTGAGTCAATCTGCAGAGCCCAAAGCCGTCCAGTCGGCCCTGGACATTGCTGAACAAGAGAAGTGGCCAAGGCTTTACTTCTACACTGACTCACGGATGGTAGCCAACGCATTGTGGGGATGGTTAGGCCAATGGAAGAAGGTCAATTGGGAACGCAGAGGGAAACCCATGTGGGCTGCGATGTGTGGTGGGACATCGCCACCCAAGTGGAGACGTTGATTGTGAGAGTCTGCCATGTGGATGTGCACATGCCTAAGGGTTGAGTAAATGAGGAACATCATAACAATGAGCAGGCAGACTGAGCAGCGTGTGTCAAAGTATCACGGACAGATCTAGACTGGTAACATAAAATAGAGCTGTTCCTGGATGGATGGGCCCATGATGCCTTAGGCCATCAGGGCAGAGATGCCACCTACAGATGGGCACAAGATCAAGGGATGGATTTAGCCATGGACATTATCATTCAGGTTATCCATGACTGTGAGACATGTGCTGCCATTAAGCAGGTGAAGAGATTGAAGGCCCTATAGTACAGAGGATGCTGGGATAAGTATAGGTACTGAGAGGCCAGGCAGGTTGACTACATCACATTGCCACAGACCTGCCAAGGTAAGCGCTATGTGCTCACCATGGCAGGAGCAACCACTGGATGGCTGGAGACACACTCGGTGCCTCCCACCACTGCCCGAAACACCATCCTAGGCCTGGAAAAACAAGTCCTGTAGCGACAAGACACCCCGGAGCGAATTGAGTCAGATAATGGAACTCATTTCAAGAACAGTTTGGTTGCCACCTGGTCGAAAGGGCACAGTGTTGAGTGGGTGTATCATATCCCCTACCATGCACCAGCTGCTGGGAAGGTTGAACGGTGCAATGAACTGTTGAAAACCACTTTGAAGGCGTTTGGGTGGAGGTACTTTCAAACACTGGGAGCAGCATCTAGCAAAGGCCATGTGGTTAGTCAACACTAGGGGCTCCGTCAATCCACTGGCTCTGCCCAGTCTGAATTCCTTCACACAGTAGATGGAGATAAAGTGCCTGTAATACACCTGAGAGATACGTTAGGGAAAACAGTTGGGATAAACCCTGCCCTAAGCAAAGACAAACCCATTCGTGGGATTTTCTTTGCTCAAGGATCTGGTTGCCCCTGGTAGGTGATGCAGAAAGATGGAGAAACATGACGCAAGGGGACATCATCTTTGGTTAAACCGTCCATACCAATGTATCTGTACGTACATATCTGTAAGTGTGTATATAGTTGAAAAACGTGTGTATATAGTTAAAAAGTTTGAGTTCAATAGAGGTGTTGGCATGGAAGAAAAATTCAGGGTGGATAATGTTGTAGTTTCAGGTCTTTCAGAGAATTTTTCTTCCCTTGCCAACATGGGGACTGGTGGGTTGAGGCAGGGCCCAGGTGGTAGTCGGGGGGAGTGGTGTGCAGCGCCATTGGTGACACCCCGGGAAGAGGGGTGCCCCAGGGCGGGCACTTCCTCTTGTGCAGCAGTGGGAAAGAGAAAAAAAACTTGTTTGTGTGGGCAGTTGAAAAAGCTTCCTTCAGCTCGTTACCCCTGCTCCCCATGCACTGTGCTGTTTTCTTCAGAGGGAGAGAGAGAGACAAGTGCAGTCAGCGCCAGCTGGAATTTTCTGCAGACTTTCTGAACTTCCCTCCCTTCCCCCCCCCTTTACCGCCCCTCCCCGGTGCTCTTCTCAGATAGGAAGATGAGGAAAGTATCTGCTCTGCCCAGGGGTACTTCTGGGTGCCTCCTCGAGAGACCCTGGCCCTAGCTTCATACGCAAGATAGGCCATAATGGCACAAACTTGCAGGCAAACCACAAAAAAGAAGATATCTCTGGTATCTAGGGAGAGTTTAAGGTTCCCAAAAGCTGTTGTAGCAGACCTGAAAATACTGCCCTGTGTTCCACCCCAAGGATAGGTATCACTATCACTAAACCCCCAGAGGTAACAGCTCAGTCTAGGGCAGGAATACAACCCTGAAAACACATTCCCAATGAGACTCACAGGTGTTGAGTTCATAACACTATAAATCCAAAATAAGAACTCGATAATAATCACAGCTGCCTGAGTTCTACTAATCAACGTGCTAAGATGAATTAAGACTGCCAGGCCTTTCAGCATGATTCTATACAAACAGAAAACAAATGTATAGTACAGTGTGGTCCATATGGACCCTAAACTCAATACACACATGATGGCATGATGGTACAAGAAGCGTTATCTTCCCTTTGCTTAACTGCCCCACAATGGGTGCCGATTATGTCTTAAAGGAAGACTAGGATGTCTATCGTGTCTCTCTCCCACAAGAAAATCACCACAACCCTTTGAAATTAATAGACTTTAACTGGGGGAAAAAAAATTGTATAGGAAACGATAACAGTTCTCAACTACAAATATATATATAACCAAACACAGAACGGAACAGACAGCAACAGAAAACCACACCATCCCCCACCTCCCCCCCGCCCCCCCCCCAGTCCCTGTGCTGGCAAGGGGAGAAAAAATCTCAGAAAGATCTGAAACTACAACAGTTAGATAACTAATTTTCCCATAAAATCTCCTAGGAGTCAATGAGCATGGGAATGGTATGAAGTGAACACATATCTCAAACTAGAAATAGGGGCTGTTACTTACCTAAAATAAAAATAAGTTTTAGTGCTTTGTAGATTTTTATATGCTGTCTTCCCATTTTCCAGGTCCATTCATTGCCCACTTTCCAGGTCCATTCATTGTTAGGAAAGAAATATGAGAATTCCATGAAATAACTATTGCACCCCTTATCTCTTATCATGTGAAATGCCTATGGAAAGTGCTAACCATATTAGCTATACTGCAACCAAAACAAAATAAATGCTTCTGAGAACATGAAACAATTTCTGAGAATCAATATCTGTGCATATTGGTTGCCATGCAAACTATTCTACTCTGACAATATCAGCAAGCAATTAACTAATGTTTGTTTCTCAAGATGTGTTAGCACTCGGATAGGCAGAAAACTGGCTACAAAACACTCAAAACAGCATGTGGTATGTCATGCAAAACAAGCTTTGAAAGATCTACTAGCCCAGAGAAAGAAAACTGCTTTAATTAAAAGCTGTGATTGTAACACTTTTAGGGTTGTGCTACACGATCTTTTCCTAGAGAAAAAAAATGACCTTATTAGTCCTTCAACAATTAGGCCTTTGCACCTTCTGCCTTAATGCTATTGGTGATACCTCTTATTTTGTTCATAAATCGTCAGTACTTCCTTTTTAATTTTCCGTGATGGAACTTCGCTTTGTGTAGGAGACCATCAAACAAAAAGTGTTGTCAAGAAGTCTACTGCAGACTTGCACAGTGGACAAAGCTGGCATCTGTCTGACTTTTCTCTAAAACTGAGTTGGTGAATGCTGTTGTTACTTCTTTGTGAGACAAATGCATAGTGAGAAGTGAGAGAAACAGAGAAGGCTGATTAATGTTCATATGTGATTTTAGATATATACATTACAAGTGAAACTCATATGGCACATTATTAGTGTTTATAGGGAGTAGATGGAGTAAATAGACATATGCAGATTTTGCTGGATTTTGAATCAAGAGAAGTTATTGAGGTATGTGCTTCAGCAACTATTTGAAAATTGATTTCCTAATCAAATAAGGTACTGATGTCTACTTGGTAAGAGTGGTATGCAGTACCTACATGGAGGAAACTTATTGTCAGAGAGCAACTATATATCTGTTCATCAATAATACATTTGCATGAGGAAGACTGAAAATTCCCCCTACACACATGGGTGACGGCTTAGCGTGTCTTTTTAGACTAATGTTCTGTTAGGTATAGGCTTGGTTTTGCATGTTCAAGAGTAGTTATACATAAACAATCCTCATTCAAATCATGAACACACAACTGCAATAACTGTAAACTCATTATGCAGAAGTTTTTAAAAGTTTTAGCCTTGTACTTAGCAACCTAGGACTGTGATGCATAAACTGGATCCTGTGTACTTCCACATTAATGAAAAAAAAAACCAACTTATGGAAAGTTTGGATACAGCAATAGGTCTGTTAATAGAAGCACTCAAATGCTAGTTCCTTTTGAATCAACTTGAGAAACAAAAAATTCTAGTTCCAAGAAGCTAGCATAAATTATGTATCTGCAGCTCGAGTTGACTCTGATTGCTGTTACTTGCTAAAATGTATCTTTTAATGACTTACTTTCTGTAGTATCATTAGTGCATTTAGAAAAACTGTAAAACTTAAAATTGAGTACAACTTTGAATCCGATTAAAAACCACGTCTTTCTGTCTGGCTCTAATTCCTAGAAAATCTAAAAGTTAGGGCTCTTTCTTGCAAGCCTATAAAATAAGATTCTGGAAGAGGTCCCCTGCAAAGAACCTTCCCATGGTGAGTAAATAAGTTAAAAGATCTCAGCATATTCAACAAGTTTTTCACTTGAGGAGAAGGAAGAATGTAAGGGATCAGCGAACTGTGTTAACTAATTCAAATGACAACAAAAATTCTGAAAACTCACAGGTCATGATAACAGAAATTATGGAGACTTTAAGAATGTCATAAATGACACCTGAACTACAGCACAATTGATGGAAAAGCTTGCCTGTGTTTAACTAGGTAATGTATTTTAGTAGATACTTATCCTTATGAAGAATTCATGAAACGTGAATGTCTGTCTGTGGGCATCTGAAGCCACAGATGCCAGATTTGGGCTTTGTAAAGTAACTCATCTGTTGGCTCATTCTGTGAAAAGTAAAAATGCATTTAATTTGCCTTAATAACCAGATTAACTCACTTAGTGTTTTTGCTTTGATTTATAGGGCAAGATGATAGCATTTGTTCTTTAGCATGAATATATGTAGTTTCCAAGATTTACTTGTGCGAGTGATACTACTGTAATCAAAGCAATGAGTGTGTATTAGGTTGATTCTTCAGATAAATTGATATTACAGAATGTTTTATAAGTTTTGCTGTAGTTTGAAATTGTCTGCCTAAACAGTGGATGAGTCTTGTCATGTCAAGTGTGGAAGGAAAACTGATCTTTAGACATTAATGCTATCCACAGATAGAACTAAATGAAGATATACATCTGACCATATTTGAATGAACTATTGACTAACCTTTCCTTTCTCTTTGCACCCTGCAAACGTCACCAGGGAGTTCCTTTTTATGTAGTATTATGTTATCAGGCTTGACTAAATTTTCATCTGCAGGTAAAGAAGGATGCCATACATTTTTAATTAAGCATTGAACCTCAGTCATTTTCAATCAATCTGTGGTTGGGAAAGAGATAATGCACTTGATACACATGTGCAGATTCATGCTTATACACATACTCCCATAATTATAAGCTAACTCAAACTCAATTTCTGTTAGCAGTTGTTGTGTATCCAGAGCCACCATTACTTAATGCAGTAATGTAATAACTATATTTAAATGGTTGCAGAAACGTGGATCAAAAAGTGATTCCTGTTATATCTATCAATTTTGGAGATGTGAGCAACTCAGATATATGAATTCTGGGAGAATTAAGCTTCAACTCTTTCTTAAAATGAAGTGAGAACAAGGCACGAAGGAAGATGTTATGTAAGTTATGTCATCAGCAAGATACAAGAAAAACTGTTGCCAGAAAGACTCCTTCTAATTATGAAAACCAAGTATAATGATAATCCAGCAATTTCAAGTTATTTAGCACAATGAAAAGCAGTACACAAGACAAATCAGTTAACGTAGATCTAATAGTATTCAAACCAGGAGAGAATAACCAGAAGGAAAAACATCACAAACTTGGGAATGCAGTAGCAGCGTTCAATAGTTAAGTGTCTTACTATACACTTTAACGATACACTGCCGGTATAGTTAAAATATCCAGTTCATGGTATATTTATAGAGCTCAAGTACAAACATGAAAACTAGGAACCAACCATGTGAACTACACCACAGATGTGTAGCCTATCTGTACACAGGTCACTAATATCAACTCAAATAAATTTTAGTGGCCAGACTATACAGTAAAATGGATCTTCCACGTCTGAATGAATGGGAAACTGGAGTTTCCAAATACAGAGTTAATGCTGATAATATGAGCACTTGAGAGAACAAGGTAGATGTAGCAATTGCAGATGAAATTCGTGTATGCAAGCGTTTAGCACCTCCAGCATAATGTCAGCCTGTAAAGAACTATAAAGGTTCCAGCAGAGCCACTTATTTATTGTTTCAACAAAACCAAAGCTACTGTTGATGAATATTCAAATAAGACGTGGTTGTAAAATGCACTTTTATAGTTACTAGGCTACTGTTAACAGGTGAAGAATATGTAAAACAAGACACATCTTTGATACTTAGGGGAACAACATATAAAACACGGAAACAGCTCAAAGAATAACACAAAATAGGAGATAAAGAACATGCTTTGTGTCCTAAGCAATGTTTGGATTGCATGGAACAGATTCAAATTGTTGTCACTAGTATTCAGGAGTATGCCACGACTCTGTGCGATGAATCCCTGTTTAATTAACTAAGAGAAGAGAAAAAAATGCTAGCTTTTGTACAAGCTGTGCTTGTGAGGCACAGCACAGCAGGTTAAAACAAGATGCCAAGATAAATGTGAATCTCCTTATCTTTTCAGATGAATTAGTGTCTCTGTTACAGGGACCTAAGTTTCAGGCATGTATTACAATCCCAATGAAGGTATTTGGACAGATTTATTTTTTCCCTTTTAGCTATATATTACCACTTGAGAAGAGGGGAACACCATGACAAGGGCAATAACGTGGATCTACAATGCTTCCTGGATAGATCCATTGGCCCTATTTTTGGAAACATAGCAACCTTTACAATCAAAAATTGTGCATAATTTAGTTATAATATTGTTATTGAAGCTAACCATTCATGAGTATGTGTTTCTGTTCTGTAGCTGCTAAATCTTGTATTGCCATCCACATAGAATAAGTTCAGTATGCAACTGGAGAAGCTGTAGATCACAGAGTTATTTTGATCTTGCATGTCCAGAATCTTGATAATTAACATTTCTACATATACAAAAAATAATGCGTTATTGAATAGACAATCCATTGCATTAATTGAAGCTGTCTTTCTGAATCACAGTTTGACTCTCACCTATAAGCTGCTAAACATTATGTATAGGACAAAAAAACCTATTGCCATAAATTGGTGCAGTGTACTTGATATCTGTCTTACCAAGAAAATAGGATATGAAAATGCTTGATAGCAGATTTGCCAATACCTAAATTACCTTATTTATTAGATTGTAAGTGGTACACAGGAGCAGGATATTCATTCCAGGTTCTCATGACAACTATTTTTTTTTTTCAGTTCTGTGAAATATTTGGGTTTTTTCCATATTTTAGTTATTATTTCCTTTGAGAAAGAAATACACATTAGGACCTGTAGGTATCATGGAGTAAAAGATCACAAGAAGGAAAATAATGTAAGTACCAAAATGGTCTGTAAATGAAAAATATTTTTACCTCATAACATTGTTTTGCCCAATCTCTTACTTCTATTTTGTTACTTGTTTTTGGTGCTAGATGGCTTTTTTATGCCTGTTTGGTCTTAATATTCACTGCTTTTATAGGTTTGGTCACCTTGAATGAGCATATTGGCTACCGAAACACATTTATAAATGAAATCCAGAAGTAAAATTTCAAAGAAGAAAACATTTGTTGTAATATTTGTAGTATGTATTCTGTTACAAGAGCAGAGAACAAACTGACAGCAGGAAGTGCCTGAGGGATAAGGAAGAATCACACGCTCTTAAAGGTGAGTAATAATGATTAAAACCACTTGTTAATGACGTTCACATCATGTGTAGAACATGATGACACATAGGCCTAAACTAAAATTGTATGAGAGGTAACTTGAAGTATAGCACTTCTAAGCATGATATTACAAGGGTAAAAGAGGAGGATAGCTGGCAGCAGAGGTAATTTTTCCCACTCCTGATTCTAAATCATACAAGTTTTCCTGTTTGAAAATCCTTATGCATGTGGATTTGTGTGTTACGTTGTGTTTTGTTAGCGCATTAGTTCTCATATTGTATCTGTATACCTTTTTATTGAAATGCTCTTCAGCTTGTTAATAAGGATACTTTAGGAGGCTAATACCTTCACCTATAGAACTACATATGGCACAGATTTAGTATTAGAACACCAAAGGTGACTTACTCCTTTTCAAAACACAAATTGCATTGCAGCCCATGGCAAATATTTCCTTAAAACCGGATATCCTCTAGTTCTCAATCTGAAGTGCTTTATTTTATAACAAATCAGCATTTCTGCATTTAGATGCTTAGGCTCTCAGCAGACATTTGTAGAATGAGGAAAAACAAATGTCTGGGTTATACAGAGTTAAGAAAACCAGATGCTATTATTGGCCCACTATATCAGTATTCCATGCACCAAAATAAGTGCTGTTTTATGTTGGTTTAAGATGAAGGAAAAGGAAGGAAGGCACTATTGTTAAGATGAAATGGCAAAAGCATGTAAATGGTTATAAAATACAGATTAACTTATGAAAAGGATGATAAATTAATATTTTGCATTAAAAATACTTTGTGTGGAGATCTCTCTATTACAAGAAATATTATGAAGAAACACAGTATTCATTCACAGGTATACTGCTAAGATGCTGGTCACATAACAGGAGGATGTCACTTGCATAATTTCTGAAAGTAAAACTGGCTTCTTAATGATGACTACTCAAGGTCAAAGTGAGAATCAAGAGTTATGCCTTAATGTTTTCATCCAGGTAATTGGACATTTCCTTTTAGCTTGGTTAGTCCAGGCAACATGGAGCATGCTTTTCTGTTCCTGAATGTGAAGGAGGAAATATAATATGAAGCCTGGTTTAATTTGCTAGGGTTTCTTACACAGAGGAGGGAGAAGAACAAGGAAAGTAACTTCTGTCCTTCCTCTCTTTTATCTCTACTGCTATTCTTTGTGATGTGAAATAGCTCTGCCTTTTCTGTCTCTATATTACCTCCTTGCTATTCTGAATATATATGAACTCATGCTTTAATGATCTAGCAGTGAGCCAAACAGCAGGCTAGAAAAGTGCTTCAGTAAAGCCAGAGTAACTGGCTGCCTTCTGGGATTGTTTGTTTTTCTTTATTATAACAAATACCTTTTGTCTGGTCTCGAGGATATATATTTCTAGCATTGTTTCACTGTAGCTAGCTTTTACTTGGAGTCCAATGATGACTTAAACCTGTAAAAATGAAGCATCTTTTATTTTATCTTGAAGTGAAGAAAATCCTTAACGCATAAGTCACTACAGTGGAAACGAGACTTTATTTATCTAAAACCCCAAACAGAAAAATAATGAAAATAAGGAAGTTGAAAGAGTAGCAAAATTGTTGGAGAATCTCAAAAGTACAGAAAGACTTCTCCTCTCTTCTTTATGTTTTCTCTGTGGTTAAAATGCTTGTCCAGTCTAAATGTCAGACATCAATTCCCCTTTCTGCCGGAAGGGATTAAAAGTTGCACTTTTCATCTTCTTAGCCTAACTACCAGCCTAGATCAACTCTGGGGAAGCACCAACTTAGTTCTTCCTGTTTTGAGCTGTTCTACTATAAAGTAGACTTAGTTACAAAGAAAACTAATTTCAGCCTATTGAAACAAGAAGAAAACAAAATCATCACATTCAAGAGCATTGTAAATCTTTGTCTGTAGGATAACTGCTTCTATTCACATGCGTTTCATACCTGGCTTGAGTTAGTGCGACCACATTTCTGCTGGAGGCTTTCCCTCCATTTTCTCTCTCCCAGAGCCATGTGCTGTGGTGCTGCTACTGTTGTGGAAGCACTAGCAATTGGTTGACAGCTGGAGAAGGGGATATATCTCATTTTCTAAAACTTCCAGATATGTGGGCAGCCTGATAAGTATACCGATCTTGCTCACCACATCAGTCATGCATTCACTAATGCTGATACTGGGAATGCCTGGGAATGCCTGATGCTTGGGAATGCCTGAATGAAAGGAAGAGTCACTTTTTTTTTGGTGGGCACATCTTACTTAGACTTGAGCTGGCAGTGAAACTACATCCTGAGGGTTATTAATAGCTTTGGAGAAGCTATGTCATATACTGAAATGAATTTGAATCTCATTGCAGAAATTATCATTAAGTGCTCATTGTAATGTTTCTTATCTTATTCCCCTTCTAATTGTATATTTTGCTTTAAATAATGTATATAGCATGATTCTTTCTTCCCTCCCTTTTTCTTGCCACATTTTCCATGTTAATTTTTGTTTCCTTTTTTTTAAACTGAGAATTTGGCATGTTTTCCTTGAATTTTGTGACATGCAGATGTACAAATATGTTGCTCTATGACACATGCTTATGGAAAATTTGTAAATAAAATATTCATTTTTGATTCTTGGAAGTATTTACTCAGAAAAGTCTAGCCCTTGTGATGTGACGGTTCAGAACCCTTAAAGCTGATTTTTGGAACCTTCTTCAACTTTCTCTTTAATACACTGGCTTGTGAGAAGACTAAATCTTGATGTCCAAAATAAAAAGTCCAGATGTGGCAAGTAATGGACTCAGACATGTTTGGTTGTAATAAATTGCCCTGGTGTGTCGTGCTTGGTTGTTCTAGACATATGGAATCAGAGCACCTGTAGTTACAGAGTTGTTAATAAGCTCAAAGTATGAAGGAATCTAAAAAAGTTTGCTAGAGAAAGCTGCAGTTCTCTCTAAAGCAATATTTTCACCAGTGTTAACTGATACAGTAGTAGCAATTATCATGCACCTTTTCCACTGACAAACTGATGTTCTGCTCTGCTGAGGAATTCACTGTGAAGAAATTGGTCTGTGATGGCGAACTAAGCTCATCTTTTTATATGAATTTCTCCAAATTAATTGCTTACTTTACATCCTCTGTCTAGTATACATCTTTTTCAAGCTAAACGTTTCTGTCCAAATGTCATCTTGTCCCTTGTTTTATACTGGTAGCTGCCTCATTATTCACTTAACAGCAGTTGTCTATGTGACTTTGGGATAGGTATTTTTTGTCTTTCAAATTTTGTGTTCTACTTAATGAAAATATTGAAGTGCTTTGCTGAAATGAAACAGCACTGTATTTATGAGATCAGTAGCCTTTAATAGATCTCAGTGATTAGCCCTTCCTAGAGCTTCAGAATCCCAGACTGGAGGGCAATTCTTGTGGAAGGAGATCACTCATCCCTATATGTATATTCTTACTGATCCAGTTTTTGAAAAATCATTCTGTAGAGAACAGGAGATAATTTAACACTCAAACACTTTCTTTGGAAGAGGGGGAAGGGTTGTGATTTGATGAGGTGAGTAGCCATGCAAGTGTGTTAAAACAAGGAAGCAGAGCAGCAATAATTAAGGCTGATGTAGCTCCACTTTCAATTTTATTTTCAGGGTGTAAAAATTGCTGTTAGAAACCTGATTAGGTGAAATCTCCAATGAGATAAAAAGATAAATAAGGTAAGATAAAAATTGCAAGCATGAGTGAAAATATACCTGCATATAGCTGAGAATTAAAAGAATTTTCAAACTAACGACAAAAGGGGAGAAGAGAATTTTAAACATTTTTATTTCCTTTTTACTATTTGTAAGAAAAGGAGAAGAAACATAAACCAAACAGAAATAACTTTAGAAAACCTGTCACATTATCTTTGGATCAGATTATAGGATCCCAGAAAAACATGAGAAATAATAGTTTAGCCTACTTGAGTGAACTCCATAATACGCAGGTACTCGATGTTTTCATCTCATGGTGAAGGTGATGTTTGTAGGCACTTGTCCTTATAGCAACAGGACTTGTCAATTCTCCATCTTTTCAGTGGACTTCTTTGAAGAAGCCCAAGGCTCCTTCCACACTGCAGCTCAGACTGATGTTTTCTTTAATTTCTAGACTGTCTATCGAGCACCATTATTAAAAAAAAAGAAACAATCTATATGTCCTCTTTCTGAACTTCAAGAGCATAGAGGCATACTTTAAAATAGCCCAGAATGGTATATTCCGATGATGAAGCCTTTATCATATGTAACTAGCAGATGTGTTGTGGTGCTGATGGAAATTTGGTCTAAGGTAGATTTTGTTCTGTTTATTTTAGGCTTTCCCACTCTGCAGCACTAGCAGAGCATGCTGCCTCGGGACATCAGTTTGTTAAACTAAACTGTTCAAACTTAGACATTTCCAAATATGACATGAGAATAATTGTACAACATGGAGTTTAAACAGTGGAGCTGCCTGCTGTCACGTGGTGGGCCCTCTCTAATCCCATTCTCCTTCCCCCCCCAGTTCTTCTCCGTGTTGAACTAACAGCTAAGAGCTGTTAGTTTTCTGAACAGCGCTCTGAGGGGAAGGGGAGAATCCAGGCAACCATGCTGTTTTTAATAAACCTGCAAATAAACCCTCTGCTTCATATTGCCCAAGGATTCCATGCAGTATTCTACACTTAAAAAAAAAAATATTTTAAAGGATAGCCTAGAGAAAAGGAGGCTGAGGGAAGACCTTATCACTCTCTACAACTACCTGAAAGGAGGTTGTAGTCAGGTGGGTGTTGGTCTGTTCTCCCAAGTGACAAGTGATAGGATGAGAGGAAATGGCCTCAAGTTGCACCAGGGGAGGTTCAGACTAGCCAGTAGAAAAAATTTCTGCACCAAAAGGTTATCAGGCACTAGCAGGGGCTGTCCAGAGAGGTGGCTGGGCCACCATCCCTGGAGGTGTTTAAAAGACGGGTAGGTGAGGTGCTCAGGGATGTGGGTTAGTAGTGGCCAGGTACGGTTGGACTCGATGATCTCAAAGGTCTCTTCCAACCAAGCGATTCCATCATTCTACGGTACTTCAAGGGAAGCGCATAAATAGAGTGAGTGGAGGGAGGGAGATCGAACCCTCCAGCGTGTAGCGCTCTGACCACAAAGCTGCGTTTCCCACCTTCGCGTTTCCACGCGAACTGCAGCCGCCAGCAGCCACCCCTCCCGCGGCAGCAGCGCGGGACAGAGTGCGGGAGAACCCACGCGCCGCGGCGGCGGGATGACATCATGGGGGCGGGGCGGGGGGCGGGGCCGCGGGGGGCCGGGGCGGGGCGGTAGAGGCGCGCTGGGCTGGCCGCAGTTCGGGTGCTGGGATGGGGCGCAGGGCGCAGCCCAGCAGGCAGGGTACCCCGCCGCCCCGGCAGCCGGCTCATTGAGGCACCTCGGCCCGCCGCTGGTGAGTGCGCAGGGGCGGCGGGGCACCTGCCGGGAAACCGGTGTAGCACATGCCCTCTTCATTTTCATTGTTATTATATTGGCACTGGTTGCCCAGGGAAGTTGTGGATGTCCTCTCCCTGGAAGTGTTCCAGGCGAGGTTGGATGGGATCTTGAGCAGTCTGGTCTGGTGGGAGGTGCCCCTGCCCATGGCAGGGGGGATGGAACTGAATGATCTTTAAGGTCCCTTCCAGCCCAAACCATTCTATGATTCTATGATTTTATGTTGGAATGGGAACTGTTGGTGTGTTGGTGGTTTTTTCCGCGTTTTTTTCTTTCTTCCCTCTCCCCCCCCCGCCTTTTCCTTCATTTTTCCCTCCTTTTTTTTTTTATTTTTTATTTTTTTTTTTAGTGATGCTGTTCCCTTCTCAGCCGGTCGCGCGTGCGGGCAGAGAGCAGGGTTTCCATCAGCTCATCCTTCATTCAGTCAGGCACTTCGACAGTCGCCGGTGCGAGGCGGCTGCCCCGGTGCCTCAGCCTGCCGCCTACGCGCTGCAGGGAGAAATAATCCAAAGGGTTTCTCTTGCGCTTCCACCCCCTTGCCCCAAGTCGGAGACTCCGGGAAGGGGCTGCCGCGGACATCGCCTCTCGGTGAGCGCCCTCCGCTCCAGAGCCGTTCTGCGCACCCCACCCTCTTAAGGACAATTCCACATGCTCCTCAGTTTAACACCGAGCTGTGTGGTGCTTCACTGTTGAGGGTTTTCTGAGTATGTGCGGTGTGTAGCGACTTGGTAAGAAGAGGAAACACGGGTTAAGAAAAACCTAGCTGGGGAATGTGGGCAAACTTATTTGTCCTTTGTTCATAAGCAATTTTTCAGCAT
The DNA here is from genome assembly GCA_033556795.1 of Tapera naevia. NCBI lineage: Eukaryota > Metazoa > Chordata > Aves > Cuculiformes > Neomorphidae > Tapera > Tapera naevia. The sequence continues at coordinate 3,716,038 of JAUMJJ010000172.1, read as the reverse complement.
TTCAGCTGATAATTCTGTGTGTGGGAAGAGGGGCCAGGCCTTATCAAATGAGGTAGTAAAAGCTATGGAAATGTGGAGGAAGGTGTTCAGGCTGCCATCACTGTCAACTTGTCTTGCCGTGACTCTTTAGCCGTTGTGCCCCTTTATCTGCCACTTATCCTTATTCTTCTTCTGTCCCGTGTATTTTGTCCAGATTTCTGGGGAGCACAAGTGTAAAATTCCCTATCTCCCTTCTTCCCCATCTTCCTCCTTGTGGTATTTGAAAGTTGTGGTCCAGAACAAATTGAAAGAAGGTGAAATGCAACATTATACTAAATGCAATTTCAGTTGTTGTGTTGCCTACCGGAAGGGTAATGAGTGCCTTGGATTTCTTCTTCTCTGAAATGCTGTGAAGTTCAATTGTCTTACTCTGTATTGAGATCTACAAATCTGATGATTATCGAAGTGTGTTTTCATAAGTCCCTATGACAATGCCATGTATTGATGTAGATATACAAACTGATGTACTGCCTGAGAGAATGAGCTTATCTTGCAGAACATTTCCTTTTTAATACTGAATAGCTACTATGGGCGCATCCAGCGTACTTCATTAAAAAGTTGGGAACTAATTAGCTGTTTTTTACAGCTACAGTTTCAGATTTTAATTAGAGCTCCTGTCTTCAAGTTTAAACCGATTAAAGCAGTGCCAAAGCCATTCTGCTTATTTTCAATGTTTGTTTGGAAAGAAAACCAAAAAAAAACCCACCTAATTTTAAGATCTTTCAACTTCATGTTGAAAAACAAACCCTTCTGTTAGGGGTTCTGTCCCTGACTCTGCTGGATGTAGAGGATGAGATGTGTATTGTGTGCATCTTGTATTAGAGTGAGAGAGGAGACTTTTTAATGGCAATGAAGCTTACAGGTTTGCTTCATGTGCATATGTCTGTCCTCATTCTGCTGAAAAATGTTTACTTGTTTTAGACTTTAAAAAGAAAATTCAGTGTGTGGCTCATTGATGAATACCTGACTGTATTTTTAACAACTTTTTTACCCTTTTTACATGTTTGAGATATTTGCAAATTGGTAATTCCTAAGGGAGTTGTTGCAGGGATTAGACTTGCATAGTGGGTTTATGCTCAATATTTCACAGCAATCTTGACACTTTTTATGGGAAGAGTTTAATGTTTTTCTCACACTGCTAAGCACTTGTGATAAGACCTAGGAATGGGTGCTTTAAAATACAAAAAAAATGAGGTTTTCAGGAATGTGCATGCTATTTGAATGACACACTTTTAAGGTATGTGGATGGGCAAAGCTAGCAATACTTGAAATTCTCCCATATGGGACTGACAGCTGAGCTTAACTGTGTGAACTTGCTTTGTTTCAATGTTTGACCCAGTCATAGCTGTGCTAATGCTCACGTCATGACAGAACATTCTCTTGTCTGTTCAAATATTTAAAGGATTTTCAGTAGTAGTATTATTATTTAATAGTGATTGAGTTCTGTGCGAAAGAAACTGCAAAACTTTGGGTTAGATATTTTCATTCAAGGCACTTGAATGCTGTGGTGTCAAGTATGCTGCCAATGAAACCTATATAATTACATGTCTAAATAAATGTGATTAATATTTTCCCTGCTATGATTATTCCATATGTTTGTTAAGTTCCCATAAACTATTATGATGTCAGTAGGAATAATGACATAAACTGGCATCTTTGTTTCTGTATTTTACGTAGGATTTTTATATGTGACTGCTGCAATTAACTCTTTCATATCCTTAAAACAATTGTCTGGCTTTAGACAACTGGCTTTTCTTTGTGGAAGAAGCAGGTTCATGTACTAGGAACACCTGTGTGCAAACATGAAAGCATTTATTACAATTTTAGAAGATTTTTATTAGCTAGTCAAACCTGAGAAATGTTACATGTGGTCTAGGAACAAAATTCTCCGAATATGTACTACAACATTTCCAATGTGAAGAGTGTGGGAATTGGAAGTTTCTCTGTAGCCTACAGAGTGTTACTGAAATGATCCAGCTAGGAGCTGATGTATCTGCTGGTAGTCTTTTCTCAAGTTGTGTTTATCTCCTTGTAATTTTGGCCCTCTTATCTTTTTTCATTTATTGCTGGCTTCTGCTGCCATAGCCATGCTGCTGTTAGATGCCTATTTTCTATTTTTGCTGCCCTTTTACATTACTGCTTGACCCCTTCTAAGTTTTCAACTTGAATTTGTTTTCCCTATTTATATTATCCATTCCTTAATCCAATACGTTCACTAGCAAGTATCATCCACAAGATTATATGCTTTAACCTGAAATAAAATCAGGATCTTGTTATGTGAAATTAAATCCAGAATAGGCTCATCATCTTAATAACAGTGCAAATTCAAATAATGACTTAATAGAGGAACTTAAACCTTTTGTGTGATGAGAATAACTTTGTTAATTATCAGTGTTAATGAGGTGCATTCTTTTAAAGTGAACAGAGTGATCATAAGCCAAAAAAACCCCCTCTTTTCCCCTGGACAGTATTTTTACAAGTCATAGGTAATTGAAAAGGGGGCTTTCTTCAAGGCAAGTGTGTGGTATTACAGCAGTTTATATCAGATTTTTAGGAAAGAAGAATAAACACCTGTTAAAAAGCAGACTTTATCATACTAACAGTCAAACCGGTATGAAATGGTAAAATAACTTGTGTGGTATAGTCAACTTGATGGTTCAGTGCTTTTTTTTCGAAGTTCATTGAAAAGCAGGCATACACTGAAACTGAAATCTTCTTAATTAGAGTTCCACGATTTGGAAATACGAGGGAGTTTGATATTGCATTATTCTATGTCATTTTGCAACTCTCCAGGGTATTTCAATGCCATGTGTTTTGTATAGTTCCTACTAACTGAATAGTTTTTGGGATGCAAAGGAATTAAAGATGCTTCAGGCAATTGCACTTCAACAGTGCTATCTTATTGTTTGTAGGACAGGTGTACAGGATTGTTCCTCTACTGTATTGTGAGAGATTTTTGCAGTGTTGAGCTGTGGAACGTTGTGAAGTTAATTTCAGGTGACTAATGGAAAAGAAAGTTCCTGATTTTACAGTGAAGATGATACTATGTTTATAGCTCTTTTATAATCTTGGGAAAGCAATGTTTTTGCACAAGGAGTGTGACATTCAAGGCGTTGAAAGCATTTCTGGTAGTTTGTGTGTAGGAAGAATTATAATGTTCCTGCCTGAATGTTGTCCCATTAACTTTGCTTGTCTGCTGGCAGATTTCTTAACGAGCATGTCTTCCAGAATTGACCCATCTTTGTCTATCTGTCAATGATCTGGGCACATACCTGCCTGGCATGGTGGTAGAGAGCAACTTGAAACCTTAGCTCATTAGCTGTTTGTTACTCAGTACTGACTTTGCTGAACTTTGTGCTTTGGAGAGAGGTAGCTGGCAATGTTGTATGGTCTCAGTGTCCATCTGTCTGCACAGACAATGCTGTGCAGGTGATTAGAGGTTCAGTTCTTTCTGAATCTACAAAAATGTTCTGTGAATGTGCACCTACCTATCCTGTATAAGAAACAAAGAAAGAAGAGCAAAGAATCTGGAGCTAGAGGAAGCTATGGCTGGAAATCTTAAGACAAAGAGGAAAGGGCAGTTTTGTGCTATGTAAGCTTTTCTTGATAATATAATGCATTGTTTGGAAAGAAAAATGTTAGTGTAGGTTAACTGTATGCAATCAATGGTAGCTTGAGAATTCTCTAACTTGTGGATGTTTTGTTTTATAAGACTCAAATCCATCCTTTGTATTCCTTTAAAAGGCAAGTAATAAATTGGTATTTCTATAAAATGTGAAATGAATGTTTAAACTTCATATAAGGCAGAATTGAGTGCATTTTTGAAAAGCTAAGATGTATGATATTAAGTTGGCTTTTTAATTTATAGCAATGGGTTTATGCTTTGTAGAGAATAAATGGTAGTCCAAACCATCAGAATTCAAGAGAATAAAATACGTATCTGAAGTCTGGTCGATCAAGGATGGAAGGGTGTACTGGGAGTGTTTCTGTGATCACCTGCCAGCAACTGAAATTCAAGTTTGGACTATTTATACCTTCAAATAGACTTCATGTAAGCAAAATTAGTTATCAAACATGATTCCTGCAAAAAGGGAATGTAATGTATTGAAATACTGGGCAATATGGGACATGGTAAAAAATGTGGGGTACAAAGTACTTCAGAATGCTGAAGAGCTTAAGTACTTCTGGTCTGTTTGTCAGGTGAGTTTGAGAATCTAAAAACCAGAAGCTTGTTTAATTCGCACTTCAGAACAGCGTTCTCCCTTGTTTTATTGCAGAATTGAGTTCTTTAAAATTAGGTAGTGGTCAGTGACTGATTTCTTGTAAGGCTTTCCATTTTCCTCAAAGGAACTGTTTCTCTATTCTTTTTGGTGTCTTTAAAAGTATTTAAATTAACTGCTCCCTTGTGTTGTGTTATTTTTTTTTACTTCATTTTGCATTGCACAGCTGTAGAGGGGACAAGCTGGGGAACGGAAGTGGCACCATAGTTCTGCAGGAACTTGTGGAAATGGTTAGTATCCCAGTGCAGGTATATATGGGACAGTGTCTGCTCATATCATAAATGTTTTGGTCATGTTGGGTCATTGAGTGGCAAATATATTTGAGGTCAATAGTGTACTAATCCCTGTTTTCCAGTTTCTGCTCTTTGACTTCTTAAAGAAAAGGAGTTTCCAAACGAAAGCACAGTGGGGGAAATCTAGGCTGTCTTTGCAGTTGCGTGAGCAGCTTCCTTGACCTCTGTGGAGTGTAGTTTACGTTGTGGGGGGCTTGATGACTACAGGTCTCATATGAGATAGGGTTCTTCCCCCCTGCCCCGTTTCCCCCAAGGTGTTTTTCTTTGAAGTCTTTTCCAGATGGAGTTTTTGAAATACCAATGATGTTATAGAAGAAAGGGACTTCTGTAGCATGGAAGAAAGGTTCAAAGAGGAAAAAAATTATTAATACATTGATTCAGATGTAAAATTGATGTAACATGAGACAACCTCGATAGATACCTCACCTAAGGGACAAAATTTTAGCATGAGACCAAGTATTAATAAAATAAGGACTCGGATAATATTTCTAGCCAATGTTGAAGTGAACTTTTGGAGCTGTCTTCTGACAGGACAGGAGTGCGTAGGTGGTAAGAGTTTTAAGCGGAAGCCCAAGTCCAGCATACAACATTGTAGTAGTAGATAAGTGTGATGAAAATAGGTTGGGAGAATAATGTGGACTGCAGCGTTAATCCTCGTGTATTGCTGGAAATCATTGACTGGGACCCATTTGCATAGCAGGAGAACGTGCAGCGAACTTCAACTCTCTGGTTATTGGGGTTGACTGAGTGCAGAGGCAGTTGCAGTGAGCTCTTTGTTGCTGCGCTGTTCAGGGACCTTAATGCCATCAGCTGCAGTAAAGAAAAACCCTTGTTCAGAGGTAGGCTGGGGAGTAAAAGTCCCACATTCTAGCACCAATAGTGTGTAACAGGGCTAAATCTAATCATGCTTGCCTTGATTTTGGGCTCTCATATGAAAGGGATGATTATGTTTCCCAAGCAAAGACTTTGTACTTCAATGTTTCCAGTATGTGAAACTCACACGAGCCTGCGTGACATGCAATTTAGAACACAGGCATGTTTTTGTCCTCAACTCTGGTAGACAATATGCTACCTTACCTTGTTACGGCTTCAGGCTCAAGGGGTCTATGCTACTGCTTTGGAGAGAAACCTAAAGTATCACTCCTGAGTACCACCCCATCAAATGTTGCTTGCTGTCCCTTCACAGTGGTGTGGTCTCTTCTGTTGGAAGCCCTACTGCAAAGTGCAGCCAAACACAGATCAGCTCATGTGACCGAGTTGTTTTTCTGGAGAGTAGTAGTAATTTCAGTGCAGTGTGGAAAACTGTTTTCTTTAAAGCTGATGCATGTTTTCAGTGCTATAGACTTATATTTCAAAAGCATCTTCCTTTTTTTTGTATAGGACCTTTCTTTAAATCACATAGTAGAATCAATGCCTTAGGTTAGTAGAAGTCTGAACAGACAGTGTGAGGTATCGGATGGAAGATTGCATATCTGCAAAAAAGCCAGACTGATTCCATCTGCACGTGCCTTTCAAATGCTGGTTTCCACAGCCAGTTAGATGCTGTATTTTGTGGCACTGGGAGAAGGGAACTGACTGTTTGAGGCAAAAATGCTTCAAAAAGATGAAAGCTCTTTGATAAACTCTTGTGAGACTAAAGAACTTTATTCCACTTTGCAGTTATATATACTGAAATTGGTAAAGTGAGTGACTTCAGGTAGAGCAAAGCCTGAGAAATTAAATTCTAAGAAGAGAAGTATGTGAAAATGGTCTCCCTTCTGCAGTAGCATACAGGGGAGGAGGGTAAAAGAAATAGCTAAGCCTTGTGCTTTCTTGGTCGTTTTATTACATGAACAGTCTCTGCACTTTGTGAGAAACTGTTTCTGAATTTTTTGAGTCTTTCGAACTGCATTTGTAGTAATGGTCTGCGGATTTTATTCTGTCCTCCTGTGAAAAAAACCAAGCCCTATTCAGTCAGTAAGTGTTCAAAACCAGCCATGTTTTATTTTTGTAAGAAGGGTGTCTCAATTGCGTGTGTTTCTACTTGAAAGAGAGTGAAAGGCAATGTTACAAAGAACAAATTTTGGCAAGCAGGAAAGAAGCAGAAGAGAAATGACAGAATGTGTAAGGGGCACTACTGAAAGGGAGGTTCAGGAATTTAAATGGTGAAAAAAAACTTAGTGGAGAGGAAGATGAAGGCAAGATTGTAGAAAATAGAGAAAGGCCCAAGCAAACTAAAAGAAAACTAACCCATAAAATCTGAGGTAGGTGTAGGGAGGAAGTGAAAAGGAGAGGAGGAAATATCTATGATGAGAGAAGAGGAATACGAAGGGAGTGACATGATCTAGGTGGAAAAATAGTGGAAAATGAAGAGCCTTGAAATATGGACTGAAAGGTGTTGATTGCTGTATGTGAAATGGGGAAAAAAAAGATATTGTTTTACTCATGCGCTATGTTTAACTTTTCAAAAGCCATTTCTTCCCTTGTGCTAAGGAAAAATATTGGGCCTGATCCAGCAGCCCATAAACGGTGAGGTTGCCTGTAGCTCCATGTGCCAGCTCCAACCAGCAGTGAGGCTGCACATCTGTTCCCAGTACATACACACACCGATACACGTGTATGCCTGCACCCGCTCCAGGTGCTGTGCCGTGGACGCACATGTCCTCATGACCTGCCCCAGGCTGGCACCTAAGGCCACTTGCCCTGGTCTCTCTGCTGGCTGGCCGTTGCACCCCAGTTGCTGCATTCAGATCCCTGTGCACACAAGCATAATCATTAGAGAATCTTACCCAGAAAAGTCAGAAAGGATTTATAGAAACATAGAATTGTTTAGGTTGGAAAAGACCTATAAGAACATTGAGTCCAACTGTAAATGTAACACCATCAAGTTCACCACTAAACCATGTCCCTAAGCACCACATTTACACATTACCTCCAGGGATGGTGACTCAACCACATCCCTGGGCAGCCTGTTCTAGTGTCTGATAACCCTTTCAGTGAAGAAATATTTCCTGATGCTTAATCTGAACCTCCCCTGGTGCAACTTGAGGCCATTTCCTCTTGTCCTATTGCTTGTTACTTGGGAGAAGAGGCCAACACCTTTCTTGCTACAGCCTCATTTCAGGCAGTTGTAAAGAGTGATAAAGTCTTCCCTCAGCCTCCTCCAGACTAAACAACCCAAATTCCCTCAGCCTTTCCTTGTAAGACTTGTGCTCCAGACTCTTCTCCAGCTTCGTTACCCTTCTCCATCGCCTTGGTGTCCTTTTTGTAGTGAGGGGCCTAAAAAGCAACAGAGAATTTCAAGTACGGCTTCACCCGTGCCAAGTACGATTGCTTCCCTAGTCCTGCTGGCCACACTGTTGCTGATACAGGCCAGGATGCTATTGACCTCTATAGCTACCTGAGCACACTATTGGTTCATGCTCTGCTGGCTGTTGACCAACACCTTCATGTCCTTTTCTGCTGGGCAGTTTTCCAGTCATCATGCCCAAGCCTGTAGCATTGCATGGGGTTGTTGTGACCCAAGTACAGGACCTGGCACTTAGCTTTGTTGAACCTCATGCATTTGGTGTCGACCCATTGATCCAGCCTGTCCAGATCCCTCTGCAGAGTCTTCCTTCCCTCAAGCAGATTGACACTCCTGCCCAACCTGGTGTCATCTGCGAACTGAGGGTTCAGGTCGTTGGTAAAGGTATTAAACAGAACTGGCCCCAACTCTGGGCCCTGGGGAAAACAGATTGCAGTGATCAGGCACAGGGCATGGCCAGGCAAGGGAACCAACCAGTGAACTATTTGCATACAGCTGGCCCTTTTAATCCACTTAGTCCTTTGTTTTCTCACGCTCATTCCTCCCCAAATCATGTAAATCCGTCTCTGTCCCTGCCTTTGTTTCCTCCTGTAAACATCCCATAGAAAGTTCTGTGCAATTCCCAAATGCTCTTCCCTGCATCCCTTAAGGTGTATCACAGCCCTGGGCAGTGACCTCCTCTGTCCAAGAGGTGCTCTGATGGTGACTTATCATGATGGGTTTCACAACTGGGCACTGACACTGAGGCTGTCCTGGGGCAGGCCTAGGAGAGGTCTGGAGGGGGCCTTCCTCAAAGTCTCTAATTCCTGACTGCCTTTCTGCATCTCTGTGGTCCTCTGGGCTTGTGGAGATGGGCCTCTGATAAGCTTATTGCTCCTGTGTTGGGCCCAGGGGGAGCCTGGCAGTCTCTCTGTGCTCCTTTGTTGGGGTGCAGTTCAACTTCTATTGCATACCCTAACAGTATAAGACTATCTTCATTTTCTATGGGAATTGTTTTAGAGCACATGCTTGCTGCCTCCTTGCCTGGCTTTACGCTGTGGAATACTAAATATATTGTATGACCTACCAAGTCTAATCAAGTTAGATTTTTATTTAAAAACTTATAAAGGATTATTTTCCAGTTAAAGGTCTAGTCTGTAGCAATACACTACAGTACACTACTTAAACATCTGTGAGGAATCCGGGTAATGATAATAGTTACAAAACAAAAACTGAGGGAGTGCTTGTGATTGCCTGTGGCAATGTTGTAGCTAGTGAGATGGAATTCAATTTTTTTCCAGTATTGCCACCAACATTTCTTTATGCATCTGTAAGAACTTAGATGACTTCTAAAGGCTGTAACCATTATAATTACTTCTTTTTAAACCACAATTCAACATATGCATGGTCTGCAAAACTGTCATTAGAACACACTTTAACTCATGAAAGAGTAACCTTGTTCATCATCACAACTAGATTTTTCAGTGCCTTTGGACTGTACATATGAGCCTGCACAGAGAAACTGTCAAGCTGAGTTAGACCCTGCAAAAGGCAGTGGAGTAATTAGTACAAAGTTCATTAGAAATATTTCCCAGAGTGGGGATGGAGAAGCGTTAAAAATCTAAGTTTGTTTAAAAACTTGATTGTGTACCACATTTTACGCTGTGATTACAGTCACCTACTGGAAAAGGCATAGAAATATGGAAATGGGAATCAAGGTGGAAAGTGAGTGCATATCTGCTGGAAAGTGGAGCAGCTACCTGATTAGGCATAACAGAGCAGTGTATTTAAGAAAGGGGGAAAAATTAATCAAGGCAAGTGCAGGATTATGGTTTTGACGTCAGTGTTATTCAAGGTCTTAAACTGCTTTTGGAGGAAAGGGTAGTCTGTGAATAAAAGTAAAAGAAAATTAGAAAAAGATGTTAGGAATTTACCACAGAGACTGATACTAAGAAAGTGTGACAGATTTGCCTCAGTTGTGCTTATGTAACTACTTGTATAGCTAAACTGTAAATAAGATCAGTTTTGATTTTAAGAAACATACTCTCAGCCTTTTTTGATATGTATCATGTCATTAGCTAGGAACTTGACTTCTTTGTCAAGATGAAATTTGAGAGGTCATATGAGTACTCTTTAAATCTGTGGGAATAATAACAAGAAAAAAATTACTTAAAGTAAGACAGTGCTAATATGAGAGCAAATGACCATGTTGGTTGTGTATAAATTTACTCAGGAAATTAGAATAGGTTTTCTAATTAATAGGCTAGCTCCCGATTGAAGGTAATGCTTATCAAACCATATCTTACTGTATTAAAGTAGAGCTTATGAAATTTGTGAAAAAGCTCTCATATAAAGATGACAAGATACTTGCCAGAATAAAGAACTAAATTCAGGGAGCAAGAGAACTATTTCCTGTAGTATTTTCCTAAAATAAAACTCACATGAAGTGAGTGCATCAATATAATGAAAATATGCTTGACAGCAAATGCAGTTCTATGATGATATGGATATAGGTTTTTCAAACAGAAGCAACCAGTTTCAATCACCCAATCAAAATGAAAACAATTTGGAGAGAACAGAATTTTTCATTGAAAGGCCATGGATACTTCAATATGTGGAAATTCAGAATTGCTGTAAAAGCTAGAAAGGATTTTTCTTGGATAAATGTGTTGAAACAGTTGAAACGATGCATGAAGAATCTGATGTGGTAAATGATGAATACTCATTCATCTATTTAAAGTTAAATTTCCGTGATAGAAGACACTCATCATTGTTCCATATCCCTTTTGCTGGTCTTTAAACTTCCTGTGATATCTGACAGTCTTTCAAGCAGAAATTTTTGAAGATTTTGGTGAAGTTAGAGAACTGAGATGGGAGAACAAGATAACTGTCAAACGCTGTTGGAAACTTATACACACTGATGCTTCAGGATAGGGCCTTGAAACAAAATGGATCGATTCTTGTGCAAGGAATGCATTTCTCCCCTTCCTCAGAAGATTTATTCGCTTGTGGAAAATAGTAGACCTTGAAAACACCTGTTCTCATGCTGGGAAGACTTAGACTTTATTGGCTAAAATCTCTACAATTTAATGACTGGGTCAAAGTAGGATTTCTCTGAAATCACACAGGTCGAGTCATTTGGGCTGCGGGAGATGAGGGATGTAAGAAGCTTGACTGACATGCACTAGTGTCCAGGTGCTCTGCAAGAGAAAGCTGCTTAGAAAGAAGCGTCCTGTGAAAACAAAACTAGGAGGAGAAAACAATAGGGAAGAGAAAAAATCCATAGAGATGAGTGCTTGAATCCTGAGGAGTGAAATTTAGGAAGTGATACTCGGAGTCTAAACTAGAAAGCTGATGAGCCAAAAGTAAAATAGGAATTCATCTGATGTCATTCAGGTGAGTATACTGAAGAGAGGAGATGACAAGGATCTAGTTAAGAATATCAGCTCAGACACTGCCTGTGCAGCATGAGAACGGGAAGGAAGACAAGCAGGCAGGTGCCCAAATGAAGCTAGGAGTACAATCTGAGGTGCTAGTCTGGGGGCAGTGTAGACAAAGTGTCCCATAGATTTGAGTTCTTGGTCATATGGATGGTAACACCTCGGCACAGTTACCTACTTTGGTTGTTACAGCAGACCCTAGTTACTCGGCAGTAACAGTATTGGGTGTCAGAGCTGTGTGACATTTTTATCTGTAGAACTTTAGCCTCATTTTACTATGCATGGTGAATGAGGCAGGGATTATTAGGGGAGAAGTGTTTTTCATAGTCAGACAGCTAAATTTTACTCTGGAGACATGGCTTATATTCTTTTCTACCCACATAGGTTCTGTTTGATGCTGGTTAGAGTATTTACAGATGTTTTTCCACTGTGTATTTCTCCCCTTTTCTGGATGCCCAGATCTGAAAGTCAGAATCTAACCTGCAAAAGAATTAGATGATTGCATCTGAAGTTGGAGGAATTTTAGTGCTTGTTTGCTGTAGAGATTGTCCCAGCTGTAGCTGTTAGCATCTGTGAATCTTTCTGAGCCAGGTATCATGTGTATATGTTTAGTATCCGTCAGTACTTTTCAGGAAATAAAATTGCATTGCAATGGATACCTTTTGGGTTAGCAGATTGGTAAAGAGGAATTCTGCTCTCAGTTTTGATAGTGCTCTCAGATTTGCTTCCTGCTTATGTATTAATATAAAGTAGCATGAAGCTTACTCCAGTTCTGTTTCTGCTTTATTCTGTAGTGCTCTTGCCTCTGTAGGACCTTTACAGCTGTACGAGTTTCAGTTTTATTCCTTTGAAATGGTTATTATAGAGCTGTAAAGTTCTCCATGCTTCAATACTGTATTGGCTATGCAGTTCTATAATAGCATTTCAAGCATTATATTGTCTGTAATTCCTTGTGCAATCCTCATGAGTCTTGCTGCATTACTTAAAAATGCATGGGGGGAATGCAAATGCTTTACTGGAATCACACAACAGAATAGTTTCTTCCCTTTCCCTTTCCCTTTTTCCCTTTCCCTTTCCCTTTCCCTTTTTCCCTTCTTCCCCTTCTTCCCTTTTTCCCTTCTTCCCCTTCTTCCCTTTGTCCCTTCTTCCCTTCCCCTTCCCCTTCTTCCCTTCCCCTTCCCCTTCCCCTTCCCCTTCCCCTTCCCCTTCCCCTTCCCCTTCCCCTTCCCCTTCCCCTTCCCCTTCCCCTTCCCCTTCCCCTTCCCCTTCCCCTTCCCCTTCCCCTCCCCCCTTCCCCGCTTCCTCCCTTCCCCCCTTTCCCCCTTTCCCTTCCCTTCTTCAACGTTTAGTTGAATAAAATATGAAGTCTGTTTTGGGATTTCCAGATTATAGATTTGGCCTTCACCATCTCTACAATAATTCTCCTGAACTGTGGAAAACTTTGTCACTGTAAGGCAAATAAATTATACTCTTCTATGCTGACAAGGTACTAAGAATTACAATGGGCAATTTTCTTTTTTTTGGGCTGATAATAGGAGAGTTTCTTTAATTCAGTGAAGAACAAGTAATATAGCAGTCATGTGACAACGTGATATTTAAGATCCTCCAAAAGAAAGGCTTCCTTTGCCAATGGTATAAATAGAAGGAAAAAATAGTAATAAGAATGCTTTTTAAAGTATAATTAACATCCTGTGTGTTCTTTACATCTTAAAATTATTTAAATGACTTACAAAGGGGGAAAATCGTAGAATGCTAGAATGGTTTGGGTTGGAAAGGACCTTAAAGGTCATCTAGTTCCAAACTCCCTGCCATCGGCAGGGACACCTTCCACCAGGTTGCTTAAAGCCTCATCCAGCCTGGCCTTGAACACCTCCAGGGGTAGGGCATCCATGATGTCTTTGGACAACCTGTTCCAGTGTCTCACCACTCTCATAGTAAAAAATGCCTTCCTAATAGCTAATCTGTATCTCCATTCTTTCAGCTTAAAACCACTACCCCTCATCCTATCACTGCACTCGCTGATAAAAAGCCTCTCCCCAGCTTTCCTGTAGGCCCCCTTTAAGTACTGTAAGGCTGCTAGAAGGTCTCTGTGGAGCCTTCCATCTCCAGGCTGAACAACCCAAACCCTCTCAATCTGTCCTCATAGGGAAGGTGCTCCAGCCCTCTGATCATCTTTGTGGCCCTCTTCTGGACTCACTCTAGCAAATCCATGTCCTTCCTGTGCTGAGGACTCAAGAACTGAATGTAGTACTCCAGGTGAGGTCTCATGAGAGTAGAGGAGAGGGGCAGAATCACCTTCATTGATCTGCTGGCCACCTTTCTTTTGAAGCAGCCCAGGATATGGTTGGCTTTCTGGTCTGCAAACAGACGTTGGCAGCTCATGCTGAGTTTCTCATCCACCAGCACACCCAAGTCTTTCTCTTCAGGGCAACTCTCAATCCATTCTTTGTCCAGCCTGTAATTGTCCTTGGGATTGCAAAACAGATGATAGCTTGCAAAATTGATGGAGAAACTAAGCAACTTCTGGTAATGTTTAATTGACTGAGCGAGCAACAGTCAATCTAACTGGATCCCTCAACTTTATAGGAATACAAATGGAGTGACTGCTAACATTTAAACAGCTAAAAGATGCTCGTGGTTAAGATATTTTAACTTTATTGCTTTGGAATGTGAAGAGATTAATAACATTTTCTTCTGACAAAAAATATTATAGAAATGAAGTCATTTATGGTAAGGTGGTGTGGAAGAACATGTCCTATACTTTCTTAAACTATTTATATAGTAGTATTTTAAGAAAAAAGAAAGAGAACAAAGAGATAATTATTTCCCTAGGCTATAAGATGATGAGATGAAACTAAATATATCTTCCCCAAATGGGCACATTTAACTCAGAATTCACAATCTTTTTGCCCTTTGCTATCAAAACAAGAATTGTGGTTATCCAGTTGTTTTTTTTTCCCTTGGTAGAATGATTTCTGTAGCTTGTGTTGCATAAACCGGTTCTAAGCAATGCTTATTATAGACTAGGAATCTTAATGAAATATTTACATGAACACTTAACTAAAAGACATAACTTAAAATTTAACAGACCACTTGCTCAGCAACTGAAATAGAGCAATGCTGTTTTCAAAACTGGTGTAGTTATACAAGGAAACATCCTGGGTAGAGCTCCCAGAAAACTGTCTTCTCATCCTAATACTTCTTTTTAGTCTTTTAAAAAAAAAATTCTTGAAAAATCACAAGGCTTCTGGAGGAAGAAAAAGGATGGGGATGGGAAGGAGAAGGAAGAGGAGAAGAAAGAGTGAGTGGTGAAAAGAAGCAACTTTTAGAGTAGCATCCAAGCATCTCGTCAAATCTTTGGCATCGCCACCTTTTCTAATAATTGGCTAGTTTAACACATTTCCCCCCGCCCCCTGTATTTAGAGCTGTCTGTCTTCTGCCTTCAGTCCAGAAGGTTGTGTTACTGTGACAGTTATGCACCTTGCTGGATTTCTTTCGCAAGCCTGATTAGCTAATGCCAGTCCTGGAGGAGTTTGTGTGTACTCATCCATGTAGATGTCTTGTATACTGGAGAGACATGTGCTAAACTGAAGTAAACCTCAGGTATTGTTATGATCAGAAATATCACAAACATAACTGCTGACATTTTTCTTCCAACGGCAGAAATCTTGAAGCAAACAGGCATATCAAAATAATTTTGACTGCATCTGATCCAGCAAGGACTTTATTTGAATGAAATAGATACATCTTTGAGGTATAACATCAGACAGAGTTTAAATATAACATTTTGTCTTGCAGAGGTGACGGCTTCTTGTAAGACACAGTTACTACATTTCCATTTTTGCATTTAAAATTGTTTTCAGGTTTGCTCAATATGTGACCGTGGCATGACCTACCCTCTGTGGAGTCACAAGCCAATGCTGTTTCAATAGCTTTCATATAACGTATAGCCATTTATTTTTAGGTTCACCTGCTCAGACAGGCAATGAAGAGAAGACTGTAGAGGAGAGTCAAAATCTGAATAGTCCTATGGGTTGGAAAGACCCCAGAGAATTAAATATCCAAATATACAACCTTGACGAATTAACCATTAAGCAGTAGATGTGGGATTATAAACAAACTTAGAAATTCTTATCCTAACTTCTACTAGCCACTTCTTTTGTGAACATGAAAAAAGAAATTAATTTTTTTTCCTGCAAAATGAAAGGAATTGTTCCGCTGAGACGACTGATCTTTTTCATAGGTAAGAAATGTGAAGTATCCTCCTACTAGATCTTTTTTTTCCTGTGATGAAACGAAGAACATGCTTTCCAATTTTTCAATATGATAGTTACCCATAGTATCATACAGCTACTGTGTTGATACCACATATAGCGATAACTACATGATAGTAGTAACTATATGATGGTAGTAACCGCTGTGAAAAGTGTATCCATCATACTCTGCAGGACGGTACAAATCTCAGTGGACAACTGTAGCAGCCTCACCAGACAAACACAAGTCTTACTCGGTTTTGAGGCTGGCATAAAAGGAGACAAGCACCACACAGCTTGCAGGACGTGATTTGAGTATTTACTAGTTTGAACTTCATGATGCTGAAAAAGTGGATATTTTGTGACAGCTGTCATTATTACAGTGTCTAGCAAGGTCTAGTTTTGACAGTGTTCAAGTTGAACTAACTTACTGCTTATTTTTGGCATACTGTTCATAATGTTAGAAATAAACCTATTTACTCTGGCTTTCAGTCAGCATTTTAAGCTTAGGCTTCATGATTTGTCCTGTAACAAGTGGTGTAAGGATTGCTGAACTGGCAGGTACCACAAGTTCTCTGAAATAAGAAAGAGAAGCCTTTTCAGCTAGTGAAGCGTTTATCAATTGTGAGTATTTCTGCACGGATAAATTGCTGGCATCCAATTAAGGAATTTTCTGTTACAAGAATGCTTGAATAGTTTTATGTCTAGGTTGGAAACTGATTAATACCATACCTTGTAAATAAAGTGAATAAAAAATGGTTAATTTAGAGCTTTTTTTGGGAAGCCTAGTCTGGTCACCTTTCTGGACTTGAGTGTTTTTTTACTTACTAGAGGATTTGAGACTCAGTTTGGTGTTCAATGTAACTTACCTACTTCTGCCTTGCTTCTCTGTTTTATCTTCCTCAAGTTATTTTTGGCTTAGGAGACAGCTTTCTGCAGTCTAAGTCCTCTTTGTTAAATTTGTTAATTTATGTACTGTATATTGATTCATTGTATTTGTTGAGAACTTGAGTTCTCAGTTGGTGGAGAGTATTAAATGTGATGCTTTTTCGTTGTTGAAAGTAGGTTGAACAGATGCCAAAAACCTTTGTTTCAGGGAAAAGGAATACCTACCTGCGTGTTAGTATCATATTGTGGAAAGTCCTAAGCACATAGCACACTTTCTGGTTCATGGCCCAAATCATGAAAGGAGAAAAATGCTGTAAAGGCAGGAAATAGAAGTGCACTTTATGAGGAACAATGTCAAATGTTATCCATAAAAATACTGTGTATTGGTATTTAATTATCCCTTGGAAACTGAAAGTCTAAAACTGAAGGTTTATGAGAGAGCTGTATTTGCAGATGGATGTCAAGAAACGGAATTAACATAAACTCTCAGTCGTGGAGGCTGGCTCTAGATCAGTGTTTCACATTGTGAATAGAGGTCACCACGGTAGGAATACAGCTGAGTGTGCAGTGCTGTAGCAGCTGTGTAGGCAGGAGGGCCCAGGCAGCAGGTCGTGGAGTGTGGGGGTGAGCACGTATAGTTGTCTCTACAGCAAGCCTTGCTTCCATCTTTGCACATTTCAGTTGGCAAACATTATGTTTTTAGTAAGTTTGGCTGTAAAGTTCCATTCCTCTTTATTAAGCGAAAATATGTTGGATAGGATCTGTTGTGCTACTTTCATAGTATCAACATTCCTGAAATGTGTCTGCAAATAATATTTATTATTTCTTTCAGTAAAAAGAAAAGTTCTTAATGGGATTTTGGATACTGCATTTTACAATTTATGCAAAATATGACTGTCTCCATTGTCAGTTGAATCAATGCACACTTGATTTTTTTAACACTGATTTCTGTTCTTGAAGAAAGGACGAGTTACTGAGAGTTTGAAAGAGCCATAGAACACAGCAACACAACTATAAGTTCCTACAAAGCCCATAAGGCACTTCAGTTCTTTAGGACTAGCTGAATGGATTGAGATATTAGTTTTTGATGGTCATCAGCTTTTGGTTTCTTTGCTGAGATTTGCAGGAATGACAGATTTGTCCTGTTTGTGATGGTTTGGCTCATTTTTGCTAAACCCTTTATAGAGATCTGTAACAGAAATATTAGGGTTAGTATGAATAATGTAGGAATGGAAAAGTGTGTTTAACCACCAGAATCAGCAGCAAAAAGGTTAAATAAAAGGCCTATATCAATAGTGAAGAACAACTCTTGAAGGTTGCTGGTCCCAGGACACTGTTCCCAGTGACAGGATTGAGGAATGCCTTGTTTATGTCAGGACTGGAATGCCTGCACTCTAGAAGATCAGATGCTTGTCAAGCTTCCACTGTCACATGTACTATTTCTTTTCCTGCTTGTCTGACGTAAAAAACAGACTATATATATCCTGAATGAAGAAAAAGAGACTGGAAACAACTTGGCCTAAGATATATGGAGGCTGAGGTAAGTAGGGTTCTGATGTGGAGGACCACCTCACAATTACTTCTGGCTCCTAAAGGCTATGAAGATCTATCTAAAACCTATGTTGTTGTTGTCAGTTGAGAAGAAACCTAGCAGCGTGGTCAAGACTTGACGGCTGGTGCTTTTGGTCGTCTTTGCCACATACCAGGTGATCCTGGTAAAACTATTTGGGCAGACATGTCACGTGTGTATGTTAGTGTGAGATTGTGAATGAAATCTTTGGCAGAATGAGTATAACTGGGATGTTTGCAAATGAGTATCTTACCCTTTCATAAGATCTGATGTAGAAATTTGGTACAGTAATGCTGTCTAATGCTTACTCATTTCAAGCTGAAATTAAACCACTGTCCAGTCATAGAAGGAAACAGCCTTCAGTTTCCCTACTGGTGTGTGAACTGTTGGTAGGGTTAGGAGATGTCAAAGGAAGAAATGAGCTAGAAAAAATTACAGTTTAGAAAAGCCTTGTGTGACACCAGACTACTAAAATTTAGACAATGAAAGAAGAACAGGTCAGAGAGGAAGGAAAAAGACTGGTCAGTATCTGTTACTGAGTATCTTGTATTAATTAGATGATTTGTTTTTAAATATAGACATTTGTTTTCATTATATATCAACAGTACCAGGAATATTAAATTAATGAAATTAATTTTTAAAATTGACAATGATATCAATATATCAATGTAATATAATTCTAGTATTTTATTGTATTATATTTTATTATTCATTATTATTTTTAAATGAGTATACATGATCCCTAAAGGTATCAACATCCTTTGTGATTAAGAAACCTTTGGAGTGCAGAAGGCTGTTTGACATTTGTCCTCCTTGGCCATTTCAGCACCAAAATGCAACACTGTCACTGTCAGGTTCCCTCTTTTTTTCTAGAGCTGTGTCATCACTGATGTTACCTTCAGACTAGATAATAAGCAGCAAATACAGAGAACAAATAAGGGGCAGCAAGAAGAAACTATTTTTATAGAGGTCAGACAGTTATGTCAGAAACAAGCCTGATGAGCAAGAGGCATTTTGCAAGCCAGAGAAGTATCCGTGTGGCACATGCTGTGTTTTTCTGAACTGTCTTTTCAGACTGAAGATTGCAAGCATCAAGATAAACATTTGTACTTATTAATTGTACTTTAACACTCATTATGTTCGTTGTATGTTCAGAGCGATGCAACAGAACAGTGGAAAACAGTGCGTAAGAGACAAATAGAGTTACTGTCTAGCAGGTTTTGTCTGTGTTATTTATAGTATGTAAAGCAGTTTGCCATTTACACGTTATTTGTTTTGTGAGCTTGTTTAATGTTTAGTAGACTATAACGTGGTGCTTTTTGTGCCTGGAACCTGTTTTCCAGGGCCTTGTGTAGTGTAATTAACTCCCCAGAGTGAAAGAGGGAAATTCTGGGATGCATTGCTTTACAAAAGCTATGCAGAACTGTAGGAAGAGTAGAAGGAGAAAGAGCAAAGATTGCTTCGATGTGTCCCTGTAGCTTGGATGAGGAAGAACCTACATTGTTAAATCAAAGAACGCTTGTAATATGAATCCCAAAACTTTCCTTATCTTTTTCTCTAAACTTTACTGGAAGCCCTTAAATTCAATCTGAGCTTTTGTTTTGTTTTGTCTTTTTGAAAAAAAAAAATTGTAATTCATTGAACTTCATGGATAATGATGCTGGGTTGCAGACTTACATAATGTTTTAGTGATATCTTTTCCTAGCTGGTTATGCAGCAGACCTGTGGCTTGTTCTGTGTTATGAGCTCTTTTTGAAGTTACACATTTGGAAGACAGTGCGGAAATTTCACTGTATTAATACTTTACTGCATTTTATTTTGTATAGAGATGTTTTGAATTTCTTAATTGCTGAGAGGGGTGCAGCTACATCAATGTGCTGGGAGTAGCAAGAAAGTAATGCCTTATTTTGTGCTTGCAGAAGTTGTGCCTCAGGTGAAATGGTTGTCTTTAACTTGCCTACTGAGAGAAGTGGTGTGTTAGAAGCATTGGCCTTTGACTTAAACTTAGAATTAGAATCTGTCTAATGAAAAAGCTACCAGAAATAAAAGGTCATACAAAATGCAATGAATTTTTTAACTTCTCAAGAAGGATTTCTCGAAGTTCTATATTTCCCTGTTGATTTGCCAAACCAGAACTACATTTCTGCCACCATTCACTGAACACAGTTTTAGTTTTGTTCATAGTGTACATGCAAATGTAAAACTTCTAAGCAGAATATGGCTTATGGAAACAATCCAGCCTAAACAGTGTATTTGATTCCTTATGAAATATATCACCTTGGGTCAAAAATGTTATCATCCTGAAACAATTTAGTAACAGCTGACCTTAAATATAGTATTTTCCTTCTTGTTTCTTAGCAACAGGAAACTTTTCTGCAGGATGACTATTTCATATCCTAATATGTTTTAGAAGCTTGTGTACCTAAAGAGGAACAGATGGTCTAAGAAAATTCTGTTCATAGCGATAGAGGTATGGAACATCTACAGATTATTTTTTTCTTATTTTGTACCCTATTGTCCTGCACTTACAATTGCATAATATCTTCTTGATGGTAGATGAAAAATTCTGTCAGGAACAGAGAGTAAAACCAGCAGTCTTCAGATGCTATAGGATTCTTTTTTCATGCATGATGCAAGAAAGCATGTGTGCTCTTAGTGCTGTGATTTCATTCCTTACAGCAAGTGTGAGAATATGTATAATTCTATTCTATAAGCGTCAAACTATGTCTGAGTAAATGAAGAAAGCATTATCTACAACCTAATTTTGTTAATTGGCATTTCTCCACTCTCAAAATCTATCATATCACAGTATCACAGTATCACAGTATCACAAGGTTGGAAAGGACCTCTGAGATCATCAAGTCCAACCTATAACCCAACACTAACACTAACACCAACACTAACACCAACCCGTCATCTAAACCATGTCACTCAGTGCCACATCCAGTCTCCCCTTAAACACCTCCAGGGTCGGTGACTCCACCACCTCCCTGGGCAGCCCATTCCAAAGGCCGATCACCCTTTCAGTGAAGAACTTTTTCCTCACATCAAGCCTAAACTTTTCCGTGACAAAGCTTAAGTCCATGCCCTCTAGTTCTGCCACTGGTCACCTGAGAGAACCTCATGAAGTTATGTTCTTTCTCCTTTATTATGGATTCCAAAGGTTCTTAGTATTTCAGCAAGAATAATCTTTTTTTGAAAGGTTATTTTTATGTGATTTGGTGTTCACCTAAAATATAAGCCATTAAAGACAATGAAACGTAGAGCTCTGAAACATGTTGTTGTGACTATTTTATTATTGGCCCAATGAAGGAATAATTCTGTTCTTTATTTTTCTAGTAGCATGGAACTTCCTACATCCAAATAGCCAGGTTGAATATTTGTGAGAGATCAAAGGATCTTGGATTTTTGTACATTAATTTAAACTTAGTACATGAGCCTTGATTCTGACTTCACTGCAGCCACCTGCAAAGGAGAGAATACGACCACCTATTATCTTCTAATTCTTTCTTAAACTCCTGTGTAGTACCTTTCTTTCCTAGCTCCTAAGGTTCTTCAGGCAAAAAGAAGTACCTCCGTTCCATGACTTATTTGCCATCTTAAGAATTATGTTGTAATGATGCTCATAAATGCCTGACAATGAAGTTGTCTAGTTTTCTATGACTGCTGGTTTGTCAAGGAGACAGTTCTTGACATACAAGTCCCAATTAGCAGGTAGAGACATAAGATCAGTTTTGGGAGGAGTGATGCAGTAGTGTGTGGGTGCATACATGTATATAAAACCAAATAACACATTCAGCACTATGGTGTGGATCTTTTGATGAATCTGGTGCAATTTTTTTCTCCTTATTGATCTATGTCATGCTTAGTTTATAATGACTACTAAAATTGTGTAATTGTAGGATGAGCTTGGTTTTGATAACCTAACGGACCTGTTGCCTGTCGTGCTCTTGAAATCTCATCGCTTATCACCCAAAGTTAAATGTGTTCCTTGACATCTTTTGTCCCTGTTGTCTTATTTGTATGTTGTGTGCTACCTTATTTTAGTACTTGACCTAGAAATATTTCTACTTGCAACTTCTGCTTGTTGCAAGAAAAGATAATGCCATCTTTATTTAGTTTCACTGAAGTAAAATTCTTCTGACTTGACACATTTTTACGTGAAGTATTTTCAAATGAAATTGAAGTGTGGAACTTTACTATCTTTTTTTTTTTTATCTTCAGAGAATAGCTTTTGGGTTTTGGTGTGCCTCTCTGTTGTATTTTGCTGAATGAAATCTGGAGTTTTTGTTTTGACACATTCCACCCTATCCACCACCCCCTTCCCATAGTTGGCATAAAAATTAATTTAAACCTTAAAACAGGTTCCCCCTCTAGGAACGATAGAACTTTCTGCTTTGGAATGTTTTGTTTCTCCCTGCGAATCCTTCCAAGCCTTCAGTCTGTTCTAAGTCATACAAGGCTTAGATGGAGTCATGAAGTGATGGAGTGTCCAATTCGGAGAAGGTTGAGTTATGTTTTGAAAAATCATTGTGGGGGCTACAAAGGAGTCTTTTAAGAGAGGCAGGAAAGAAGAGGAGAAAAGGTTGAAAGTAGGAAACACTTCATTTTCATTTTTCTTCTTTCTGTCATCTTTACTATCATCTTTGAAAAGGAATGATAGGAAAAGGCTTTTAATAGGTATTTAATCTAATGTTAAAAATTAAATATATGCTTTGATTCTTGAAATCCTTCATGGGAAATGGCCACACATAGTTGCCTAAATAAGTGAGTTACCTGGCACATTATCTTGCTTTTCTGTGCTTTTGGCTTTCTGAGAGACAGCTCATTAATAAGAGGAAAGATAGTGAATTGCTAGTCTGTTATTATATCTGGCTCTTTCATGCAAAAATGATAGCCCTTCATCAACAAATGATTGTTATTGTTTGGTTTTTGCAGGACTAGGGAGATTAGCTGAGCAAGGAAGAACTTTTCAGTCTTAAAGGAGTATTGTCACAAAACTCGTAAACTTTGAGGGATGGGAGAAGTGAAAATTCAAGGAAGAAAAAAAAAAGCCTCATGTATTTTTTTTGCTGAGTTACAGCTCTTCATGTGTACTTAAATATATAGTACTGAAAACACATCTGGATAGTGCTAGTGGCAGGGTACACCTGCTCATCTGTTATGTTGCTTTTCAATAATAGACCTCAATATTGTTTGACTGGAGTGCAGTAGTTTCTGAAGGAGTGTAGAGCTGAATGGTTCAAGTCACATATTGGGCAACAATTTATCTTGATTTCTGTGAGCTTTTTGGGAACTGACTACTAATGAAATCAAGCCTATAATTACATTTTTCGAAAACTGACTTGTTGCTGGGACAGGTGGTCTTTTTATTTTAAGTAAAGCAGCAGATTTGAGCTATTTTGTGAGACTTGACAAAAGGTGTAAGTGTACTTAAGTTCTGAACTATGCAGGAGAATAAACTCTGGTCTCTTACCTGTCCACTACAGACTACTACTTACTGTTGCTAAGACACAAGATAAGTCTTTTGTGGGTGTGAGGGTCCTTCACTGTGACAAGTGATGTATGTGCTCTCACCTGTTGGCTCACTAAACTGCAGTTTCTCTATTTCCTTTTCTGTTCTTCCTCTGTCTGGTCTGTCTGAATCAATAAAACATGCAAGAAAACCTCAAACAACAGCCAAACAAAACCAAACAAAAAAACACAACCCCTCAGAAAAACCCATAACCCCCACCCCCAAACAAAAGGATATCAACTAAGCAA
Organism: Tapera naevia; assembly: GCA_033556795.1. Classification (NCBI taxonomy): domain Eukaryota; kingdom Metazoa; phylum Chordata; class Aves; order Cuculiformes; family Neomorphidae; genus Tapera; species Tapera naevia. The sequence continues at coordinate 3,692,247 of JAUMJJ010000172.1, read as the reverse complement.
AACTCGCACCCCTCAAAATAGAAGAAATAAATCCCCCAAAAGTTAAAAATTCTGTTCTTTAGTATGATGATAAAGTCTTAATGTAGAGATAGCTGCAGCATTAGGTTGACTGTTTAATCTCTATCAATGCATAATTTCAAAATACCCAGATCAAAATACTAAAGAAAGGGAGAACATGGATTGATATCACTGTAGTGGCTACAGCTCTTGCATTTTCTTTTCATGCATTATGTTACTCTTTAAACATTTTAATTCTTAAGGTGGCCCTTTCTTATTTGGCTTATTTTAGATTTCTTAATCGGGAACATAACCTACTCCCATTGTCCTCTATAAAAATAACTGATGGTGTCACAGTTCACTTCTTACTTTGAAAAGTTGGATAATGTATGTAATCCATTGTATGTAATCCATTGACTCATCTGTCACATTCACTTTTTCTAACATACCTCGACATCTGTTAACTGGATCTTGATAGCTTTCATTTTTAAAGGAATTTAGGATTCTTAATTAACAGTTTGTCTTTCTGTATTAAGCAGACAAAAATTACCTTGGTCTTGTTGAGTGTTTCATCCAGGAAGAGTCAATACAGTAATTGTGATGACGAGAGTTATTGATGTGGAGGTATTCAAGTTGGGTATGTTCTACATTATTTGAACTCAGTGTAAGTGAATATTGTTTTGTCAAGATGGTAGTTATACCAATTATTTCATAATTTGGTTTTAAATCCCACCCCCCAATTCTTCTTCTCATTTTTAAATCACTCACTTATTTCTCTATTATTCTCATTTAATGCAATGAAGTCTTTTCTCTTTTGAGTGTTTATGAGTTTTTTCTTATTGTTCAATCTCAGATTTAGTAAATATTGAATTCTTTGCATGTATTTATGTCAGATGACCTTGCCTGGTTATTTAGATAATATAAAACAAAAAAGATGAGAATGTGAAATGAAAATGAGAGCATTTGTAGTTTGTATATAAAATTAGATGTAGCAATATAAACCTGCAAGCATTTAATTTTTTACTGGTGTCTATAAGCAAGGCTATCAGGTATGGATAAGCAGTGTTTTCCTGCTATACAATTAGATCATAATGTTAATAGCATATGGTGTTCTGTTGGAAAGAGAAGATTTATAATCTGAAAGCCAAAAAAAACCTCTCTGGAGAATGATTCAAATTAATAAATGTACCTGAGCTGTCCATTGCTGCCTATGCTTTCAAACCTGCATCTCGCCAATGCAAATGCAGCGCATCTGTCAAACTTAAACAAATATGTTGGTTGAAGATTTTTCTACTTTTTGCACATCCCCTTCTAGGTCTGAGAAAACTGTCTGAGGCATTTTTAGCAGCTCATTGGACTTTTCAGAACCAATGCAGCCCCTTACTCCACCCTTATTTTTATCCTTGCATGAGAAAAAATAGGTTGTTTCTTATAAATAAGAAAAAGGGGAAAAAGCCCACCCCGATACTGCCAACCTAAACAAAAAAAAAAAAACAAACCCTAAGCCCTAACCATTGAATCTTGTGATTTACTTTACTGGCCTATTCTTCAATTATTTGCCTTAATTTCTTTTTCCTCCTTGGGAGGAGAGCAAATCCAGTGCATCTGGCAACTTTTTTTTGTTTGGCTGTCTTATTACAACAGTTGCTCAGCTGTCTTCTGTGAACACCCACAATGGTAAAAATGCTTTAAATCTTTTAAATATGTCAGAATTCACACATACCCACGCAGATACTTGGAGTATGGTGTCTCATCTAATCATTCTTCTCAGTTTTCCTGCAACTTCCTTGAAATTATTCCTCTCTCCTTCCACTTTTCAGTGAATATTGATGGAGGGGATAGGAAGATGAATGTGTAGATTCTTGGCCTGTGTTAGCAGTTGATTTGTAGCCCTCCTGGATATTGGCCAATGCAGAATTTGTCATACATTTCACATCAAAAAAACTTGAGAAATTTTATAACAGTCCAAATCTTTTAATGAGTAACTTCTTCCTCACAGCATTATGAAGTGCTTTTTGAAGGCTGTAGAGTAGGAGAAACACATCTGAAGAAATATCATAGAGTCATAGTTGTTTCACGTTGAAGGCCTCCCTTGGTAGATTGTGCTCAACCGACAGGGAAACACCAGCTCAGGACAAGTAGAAGACAGAAGGAAGGTGAACGTACTCATGGATCAAGATAACAATAGGTTAACAGAGAAAGCAAAAGTCTGATGCTTACGCAGAGCAAAAAATTCATTCACTGATTCCCATAAGCAGGTGGATGTCCAACCACCTCTTAGAAGGCAGGACCTTTGCGTGCATAGTTGAATGCCACAACCATGCACATACCCCCTTCCTCCTCCTTTCCACGAGCTTTTATTTCTGAGTATGACATCATATGGTATGATCAGCACGGGTCAGCTGTCCTGGTTGTGTCCCCTCCCAGCCTCTTGCTCACCTCTGCCTACTGGCTTGATGCTGTGTCAGCACAGTTTGCCAATAGTTAAAAAGGTAGTGTGTTACCAACACTGTTTTAACCATGGATACAAAGCACATCACCATAAGATCTGCTCTGAAGAAAGTTAATTCTATCCCAGCCAGACCCAGTACAATCTCCACTCCTTATTCCTTGGCATTTCTGTACCATCTGGAATTGATCTGATTCAACTGCTTGCCTGGAGCAGGGTCAGTTTTGAAGATACATGGGCTGCGCTGAATCTTGTCCACTTCTGGATATTTTTAAGAGTGAAGATCCCCTATTCTTTCAAGACAAAGTGTTTCAGTTGTGGATGACCCTCACCATGAACACTTTAGCCGCAAACCATCTTACTGGCTCTCCACTCTACCAATATGTTTTATACGGAGGAGCATAAAATGGAATACAGTACTCAAATGTGATCTGGCAGATTATAATAATAATTTCTCTCTACTTGCTGGTTCTGCTGTAGATAGCGCAGCCCAGTATGCCCTGATCATTCAGTTTCTGCAAGGGTGCATTTTTGACTTATATTCAAATTGTCCACCAGACCCTGCATGTTGTCTTGTGCAAAGCTGATTTCTGATCTGCTAGCTCCCACAGTGCAGTGTTGCATGGGGCTGTTCTGTCCCATTTATAGTATTTTGCATTGTCTTTTGCTGATTTTTCTTAAGATTTTCAGCCCACTTCTCCAGTCAGTTGCAATCCCTCTGAAGCCCAGCCATGTCCCTAGTGTGTGAACCACTCCACTGAATCACCAGTGAACTTGCTGAGTTACATTCATTCCATCATCCACACCATTAATGAAGACCTTAAATAAAGAATCATAAAATTGTAGACTGTCTGAAATTGAAATGGACCCATAAGGATCATCAACTCCCTGCTCCTCGGAGGAATACATAAAACTAAACTATATACATCATTGAGACGCTCTCTGAAGTCTGACAGGCTTCATGCTGTGACCACTTCTTGGGGAGTCTGTTCTAGTGACCTCCACCTTCTCAGTGAAGAACTTTTTCCTAATGTCCAATCTGAACATCACCTGGTGCAGCTTCATTCCATTTCTGCGTGTCCTATCGCTGGTCACCAGAGAGAGGAGGTTGTTTTTAATGATACTGCTCGTCCTGTTCTCATAGAGTCAACAAGTTACAGGCAGTATGGGCAAGTTGACTGTTGAGGTTTGCAGACCGTAATTTGTGTTGCTGCTTGAATGCAACCAGTTACAAACCAAATGGCAACTTAAAGATTTAGATGTCGCTTGGGTTTTATTTGTAATCAAATAGAATTTCTAAGTTGTCTGCTCTCATTCTTTTGGGAGATACCGAAGCCTTGGTGAAAGGGGTGAATAATAGTAATATTGACACTAGTAAGAAGAGGAAGGAAACTATGAAAACCTGACAACAATGCAACATTTCCCTGGGACAAAGAAGTACTTTTGGTTTTTGGATATACTCCTAATTTGTTACGTGAGCTTTAGCAAATCTGTGTGTCTATAATGGTTCTGTTGCATTTGTTTTATTTATTTTGTCCAATTTCAGCACAGGTACAAACATTTCTGTAAAATACCTAGGTTCCACCTGAACAGGTTCAGGATAAGATAACCAGAGATAGCTCTTGTTTTGCTGATTCCAGATAGGTTATAACACTAGAATAAGTTAAGACTGTTACAGTGATACACTTGCAAGATTAGATTTCCTAATTTTTTAAAATTTAATCACTGAGAAAATCAACTAAGCTTTGATTATGCCCTTTTAAGCACTACTTTTTTTGTGTGTTTGCCTTTTTTTTCTTTACTTACCTTTGTACAGCAGTATAAAGGGAATATTATTTGGAAGTTTTTCTTCATTTGTTCAGCATTTTTATTAAGCCATATATACTTCCTCCTGCAAGTTCTATGTGACTTGTGAAACATTTGAATTAGTATTGGATGAATTTGATGACTTAGAAGGTCTTTGAAATGAGTATAACAAAAGATTTAATGAGTAGAGAGATGATGTTTCTTTTTTTCAGAGAATCTATTAGTCAGCCTCTTCGAGATTGTAATTCAAGGCACCAATAGAGAGATATTTTTAGAAACTCTAAAGCTAGTTAGAAGCACACAGCCAGTTGAAAACTGGTGGACATTTTCCTAAATCAAGACACTTGATGTTCATTTGACTTGCATGCCTAATAGGTAGATGAAAAGTCTGCAAAGGCTTTGTTAGTATAACTAGTATATAATGAGTTGGATTGATGAGCAGAATGAACTTTGATCACTATTTAATAAAGTCTACGAGTATTTTTGTAGGAGAAGCTGTAGTAAGTGTGAAAAGGTGGTAAGATTTTTCAGCCACTATATTGTGTATAAATCTCTCAGACTTTCATTAATGGCTGCTTGTAAGTTAATGGAAAACTGTTAAATACAGTCTTGCTATATTTTCTGTTAACCTCTTTATTTGCACTCTGAGACAAAATGCTTATTTTAATTTTGTGTAATGTTGTTTTATGTAAGATTTACTGTCTCCAGGTATATTTTGTTTTCTTTAAAAATGGTTTCAAATCTTGACATTAAGTCATAAATGGCCTGATGAATACTTACATTGCTGTCACAGAACAAATGGGTGGGAAGAGCTTATGTCAGCTTTGACATCACCCCACTTGTGCACAAGCTTCAGGAACATCTGCTGTTACGACTGTTGATTGCAATGACACTTCATTGAAAGGTTGAGAACCTTTTTGTCTCCACCTTATTTTTAAACTGTAAATGTCTTTCTCAAGATGATATTTTTTGTCATGTTGTAGCAAAAGTATTAGGTTGCCATATATGTATGCGATTAATTTTAGATGCCATTTGATTTCTGAATGGTTGATCAGTAAATACTGTAGCCATGATTCACATGCTTGGTAAGAGGTGTGAATTGTTCATGCTTCTCTTGCATATGTATGGTGGGTCAACCCTGAGTGGAAGCTAGCGTCCCACGAAAGTTACTCTATCACTACCCTTCCTCACTGAACAGGGGAGAGAGAAAAGGTCAAAATAAAGGCAGGGAGCGATCATTCCCCACTTACCATCATGGGCAAAACAGAATTATCATGGGGAAAATGTAATCACATCAGAATAGGATAACGAGAAACGAAAATAAATCTTAAAAACACCTTGCCCCCACCCCTCCCTTTTTGTGCTGAACTCTACTTCTGTAGAGTACCTCCTCCCCACCAGCAGCACAAGGGACAGGGAGTGGGAGATGCGGTTACTTCATCATTTGTTGTCTCCACCTCTCCTTCCTCCTCAGGAGGTCGACTCCTCACAGTCTTCTCCAGCTCCAGCATGGAACCTCCCATGGGAGACAGTTTTCCTTGAACTTCTCTAATGTAAATCCTTCCCATAGGCTGCAGTTCTTCACAAGTTGCTGCAGCATGGGTCCCTTCCATGGGATGCAGTCCATGAGGAACAGACTGCTCCAGCATGGGTCCCTCACAGAGTCACAAGTCCTGCCAGCAAACCTGCTCCAGTGTGCGCTTCTCGCTCTCCACGGCTCCACAGGTCCTACCAGGAGCCTGCTTCAGCCAGGGTCACAGCCTCCTTTGGGCATCCACGTGCTCCAGCGTGGGATCCTCCGTGGGCTGCCGGTGGATATCTGCTCCACCGTTAACCTCCATGGGCTGCAGAGGACAGCCTGCCTCACCATGGGCTGCAGGGCGATCTCTTCTCCAGTGCCTGCTGCACTTCCTCCCCCTCCTTCTTTGCTGACTTTGGTGTCTGTTGTCTTTCTCACATAGTCTCCTCTCTCCGGCTGAAATTTCTGTTGCACAGTGACTTTTTCCACTTCTTAAATATGTTATCTCAGAGGCACTACCACTGTCACTGATGGGCTCAGCCTTCGTCAGCGGTGGGTCCATCTTGGAGCCAGCTGCTGTGGACTCTGTCAGACACAGGGAATGCTTCTAGCATTCTCAGAGAAGCCACCTCGGTAGTCCCCCTGCTGCCAAAACTTTGTCATGCAGACCCAATAGAATACGTTTCCTAAATAATAGAATAAATCTCTTCTTGTTCCATCTGGTTAGATAAGGGACTGCTGAATCTCTGAATCTAGAACTTAGCAGAAACATGGGTAACAAATAATGATAATGCCTATTTGGTTTTATGTATGTACAAATTCTACTTGACTTTGACTCAAAATACGAGTAGCTTTTCCAAATTCTTTTAAGGAGTGAAGTAAACCTTGATTTCTGGAAGGCTGTTACATAGATATTGTTTCCCCATGTTGCCTTTACTCTTCCTTCGTACACTAAAACTAGGAGGGGGAAGGGGGAAAAAACCCTGCAACTTCATGTCAAAGAAAAACTCCAAAAGAAGCCTGCTGGGTCTAGTTAGTTTTTTTTTTTCTCTTTTCTGTTCTCTATTTTTCTTCTGTGTTTTCAGTAATAAAAGCTATTGGACTTTATATTCTTTTTTCCTTTCTGTCTTCACACTCTCTACCTTGCAGTCTGTAAAGTGACACAGTCCAAGCTTGTTTCCTCACACTGTTAATTCCTTTGTCTGCCATTTTATTGGCTTTCCACTAAGAGTATTAGACATATTTCCATTTCTTCGGTGTTTTTTCCTCGTGGTTCATTCAGTGGGTTTATTTTATTTTATTTTATTTTATTTTAAAGTTGTTTACTGACCTAGTTATGAACCACAAACCTTTCGATCAGTAAACTTACCAAACTGTTTTTCCTGTGAGGATATGCATTTTTTTGGTTAATAATTTTTTGGAGGGATTTTCTGCAAAGGAAAATTTTTCTTGTTTGTTCTTTGTCTGTTGGGAGATATTGCAATGACTTCCTTTACACTTCCACGCTTTCTGAGCACTTGTGCCAAGGCCTGCTGTAATTTTCTATGAATGTTACAATTTGAATACAGAGAGTTGTCAAACATATGACTAATCTTTGCTTGCAACGTTTGTGTTGTATTTTGGCATTCATACAGGATTCTTTTTCATATACATATAATGTGATATATCTAAGTCCGTAGTATTGTTAATTTGCAGCAACTTTGTTTTGGAATTGTTTGGATTTTGTGACTGTATAACTCATAACACACTTTTCTGACCTTTTTTTTTTTTTTTATTTCCGTCCCACCTCCTCTACTCATTTATTGGAAGTTTTACTGAAGAACCAGGTAACCTTATCAAGGTACAGTTTCCAAGGATCCTGAGATTGCTTTTTCAATGCCTGTACATGTTTTGCATGTGTTCTGCACAAGAAATGAAAACATGAAGCATAAACTCATTTAAAGCAGAATGGAGTAAATGATTGTAGTCCAATATTTATCATGATGATTTCACCAGATATGATAAATGGGGCTTTGAAGGAAGCTGTTTGTCTTTGAGATTGCAAAAGAAATTAAAAGTTAAAGACTGGTCACATAAATGGAAGATGCCTATTAACCTTACCAACTGGATACTCCTGAACTTATTAATATATTGTGAGAAAATACTACTGTAATACCTGAAGGGATTCCCCTTATTCTGTAAGCCATTTACTTGTAATGGAAAACTCTGAGTAATTACTTTTGACCAGTTGTGAAGTCCTAGTCATTTCTCTCAGAAAAACATTTTCTCATTAATTTTTACAGATATGTAGTAGCTCTTCTACCCCTCTGAAGATGAAAGTTCGCTACTACCCTAGGGGCTGGATAATCTGGAGGCAGGAAATTCTAAGAGGAAGGGATGTGTTTTCTATGTCTGTATGTATTTCTCATAAAAATAAATTTTGTTCTTATTTCTCTCTACCTGCTGATGATATTCTGAGCAGCAGGTGTATGCTACTACTTATGTATTGCAAGGAACAGGGACAGAATACAATTCCTATGTCACTGTTAAATAGATCTTGAATGTCTTGACATGTCTCTAGGAGAAAATTATTGTTGTTTCTCTGATGTATTGCATAGTATTTGTAATGATTTATGATAAGACCAGAAAAAATTAGGATTTAACTGTAGATTAATTTTGGAATATCTGCTCCAGTGAAATAAAGCATGGATCCTTCTTCCCAACTATATGTACAATGTTTGGAGTAATTTTAAATTTCCTTTTAAACACAGAATAGAATATTTGATCTTGGGAAGAATCTCTAGTTCAATCTCCTTGCAGGGAGCAGGGTCAATTAGAGTAAGTTTATGAAGACTGTTTCCCATTAGTTTTTGAGGTTCTCCCAAGAGTGGAGACTCCACAACCAAAGGGGCAGAGTCTGTAATAGTCTATGATCCTTACAGCATGTCACCCTGTGCTATTGGGACAGACAGGGGTTTGTGTGCAGGGATCAGGAGCAGGGCTGTACCAATGATATTATTTCAAAGCTTTTTCTTACGTGGAAGTGGATTTTTCTGTATTTCAGTTTCTGTCTGTTGACAGGTCACCACTGACAAGAGTTTGGCTCTGTCGTCTTTAGTTCCCAGCATCAGGTTTTGGAAAGACAGATTAAATCCCTGGAGCCTTCTCTTCACCAGGGTGAGCAATCCAATCTCTCTTAGCTTCTGCCCAGTTGTATATGCTTTAAATCAGTCCTGGCAGATCTTAAGATTTGTAAATTAATACAGCAATAATTTCTCAGAGTTGTGCAGAAAAGTGGATGATGACAGGATACGAAGGTTTAACTTGCAAACATAGATAGGACTTCGGAGGACTTGCTTTAGTGCTGTATGTGCTGAATTTATACAGGTCAACTTTGTCCTTGAGATCTTCAGTATGTACACTTGAATTTGAACAAAAAGATTATGCTTTTGGTTAAGTTACAATTGAAGTTGTGTGAGATAGAAAATTTGTGATATGGTATTTATGGAACTGCTTTTTTTTACACCAGAGGAGGAAAAAGGTAGAATTGAAATTGGTTCATGCAGCTCATTTTTTTCATGGTCTGTGCCTTTATTGAGTTCTTGCATTTAATTTCTCCTCCTCTGCCCGCCATGTCATTATTTAGTTCAATAAGTGAGTTGTATTTTATGGTGTTGCAATGTAGTTTCTGGTTAGATAACAGGCTGCTTTTTTGGCTTTGGTTAAAAAGTGTTTAAAATGCCATTCTGGGTTGATTATATGTAACAGGTAATTAATCTCCATTGTATTGTTTTCCTTGTTTTTATTGAACCAGTTCTTCCCTTTTAGGGTTTGTTTTCTAGTCACAGCATTCCCCAAGTTTAACTTGCTCATTTGATTCCAGAACAGTATTGGGAAAGTGACCTTTAATGTTATCCTAAGTCTTCAAAATTCGTTGGCAGTGATAATATGGTGAGCATCAAATGATAGACCTGTGCCTTCCTTCACTTAATAGTGTTGTCTGTGTAGAAAAAAAAATTAGAAAGCTGCATTTTATATTTGATACTATACCATGCTATATTAATGCCCCTCTTTTGCCCTTATTTCTCTAAAGCTGTCGGTAAATAGTGTATTTGCTTTACCTTTTGGGAACAAAATGCCTCTGCATGAACAGCAATAGAGTGCATTAGCCTTGCACCATATGGTCATTTCTTCTGAAATGCAACCTGCTGTAAAATATTTCAGTTGTAGTTGGTCCTTTGTATATGTTCAAGGAAGAGGTCAAAACTTGTTAATATTTTTTTAAGCTTCAACAAATTGATTTATTAAGTTCATAAAAAAAATAAAGTATTTATTTCACTTTTTTCCTTTCTCCTCCTTCTTTTCCCTCCCCTGCTTGGCTTTACTGTCAATAAAGGTAAAGAAGATAAAGACAGTAAGTGGTGGGATGGAGAGTGGTGAGATCGTTACAGGGGTGCATCTGTAGCAAGTTACCAGTCCTTTTCCTTAGGTTTGCTAAAAACTTTGTGAGTTGTGCTTGTCTATTTCAGCTGGATTGAAAAATATACTTCCAGATCCTCAAGCCTCAAATTTACATGGGAATAGTCCTGCAGGTGATGTACTTGGAGACATCTTGCCTGAAGCTTTGTCTTGTTTAACAAAATAAACCCCACTAATCTCTTTGATAACTTTGTTATTGAAAAGCAGCTTATAGTTGAAGAAGATGAAGCAGACAGTGCTTTCTGCCAGAGTAATTTTACATTTTCTGTTACAGACAGTGATTCCCCTAGAGTTTAGACAGGCTCTTTAAAACTGTTCTGTGAATAGCGCAAACTGAGGAGATGAAATAAAGCATTCTTGCCCTTTAATATAATCTTTAAAGAAAGTCTCTGCTGGCAATATATTTCATACAAACAATCAATAGATAGAGTTGTGGAAGAATAAATTGATGTCTGATTACCTAACACTACAAAAGGAGAAATCAAAGACACAAAGTTTATTCTTTTAATTCACCTTGTACTTTCCTATGAGAAAGCTGCTGAACTTGTTACCAGTACATGATAGTTCAAAAAAGAAAAAAATTCTTGTGGTATAATGACTTGTTGTTACCCATTAGTTTATTCAAGTTGGGAAACTTTTAGAGGTTAATTAAGTGTTAGGCCGGAGAAAACCCTGTTTTTAAGGGTTTCATTGTGTTGGATAATTGTCACCAAATCTATGTTCAGCATTTTTTAAATTACATTATAGTGTTCCAATTTATTTTGTTTGTCTGGCTGTACTGTGTTCCACAAAGAAGCTGTTAGTTTCCCCGTTGAAGGAAGGAATAATTTAGAGAGAACATCTGAAGCTCCAGAAACTGCTGAAAAGACTCACAAAGCTGAAATAAAAAAACAAACCAAACCAAAATACACTATGTATCCGAGCAGTTTTCCAAGTATGCAAGTTTTTGACACAACTCAGTTTGATTAGTTTTTTCCAGTAATGTCTATGACTTGTTATCTCTGCAAAGCTATTGTAGGTGAAAGAGATTCTTAACAATGAATTCCTAAAAATTTTTGAAAAATTAAGATTAGAAGCCTTCAGGAGTGTTTGTAAATTAGATTTCAAGTTGGTGTATAGTTTTCAAGATAATGGGTAAAGCAGTACTCAATTCCAAATATTTTTGAAGTATTGGTAGGTTAGGGGGATATTAAGTTATCTAGTGTAGGTATTTAATTTAAAAGTTGTCTTTCTCCAGGCTTTTTGTATTACTGGACGCTCTAATTCTAAAATTAATGTGAAACAGGATTTTAGATCTGAACCATTCTGTGCAGAGCCTGTCCTTCAACTTTCTGTATGTACAAATAATTTCTGACTTGTTTCTGCAGTAGTATCAGGAAAATCTAGTATCTGATTCCTCTCAAGTGGTGGGAAGAGGAAGAGGCAAAAACACTAACACCATGGATAAATTGTGGACTAATGTAGATTGGCAGCAACTTCTGGAGGTCCCCAAGTCCAGCCTTGTGTTCAGCATGGTGTTGGCCAGATGAGGTGCTCCTCTAGGTGTGTTTTGAATGTCCTTTATAGGTGGAGATGTGCTCGGCTGTCTGGCAAAGAGAGTAACTGCTGCTACTAGTCAGATTTGCAAGAAAATCAAAGAGTAGAGTGATTGTTTTCAGCCTTGAAGAGCTACTTAGAAGGAAAAGTTATATTTTCATTCCATGAACTGTTGCATTTTCTAGAACAAGACCTAGAAATTACATGGAAGAGTAACTTTATCATGGAGCTTTCTTTGGACACAATGAACTAGCTGTTCTGCTGCTTTGCTTTCTTTGTTTATCATCTTCCAAATTATTTCCAGTAGTTAAAGTGCTGACTGAGAAGATTCCAGTCTCCATACCGTTGCCTTATCCTGCCTTGATTAGTTCACATACCCTCAAGTATTAAAGTCAGTCATGGCTAGTGCATGGATTACTCCTGATTTCTTGGGATGATAAATAAAATACGTTGGAACTTGGCTGTCAGGAAGCCTCTATTATGCAACTAGTATGAAATATATGTCTAAATAAAGTTATTGAGCACTTAACAGCTTTTGCATGTACTGGTAAGGCAGTGTTCTTGCTGTGTTCAACCATAAAATAGCAAAAGGCATCTTCATGTGACTGCATAAAGCAACTACTGCACAGCTGTATAAACAGATAAAACTTCATACAACAATGTGTCAACCAACAAGGCAGTGCTTCAAAGGCTCGACAGATCTAAATGGGTTAGAGACTCTGATAAAACCAGATAATGGTTATTTCAATTCAGGTCTTTTAAGTTGACTTACCCAGCAGTTCTGTCTATTTGAGAGACATTAATGTCTGTCTCCATTTAAAGTTCTACTTGAAGGGTAATAAATTCTCTGGGACAGTAAATGCTAAGTGTTTCAGGAAGTAATGGTAATGGAGGCAAAAAGTATTTTTCTTATTGTCCATGAAGAGCTATTACAATTGTTGAGCTACATCTTTTATAGCAATTTTTTTTTCTGTTTTTTTGGGAGTCTGTCATATATGTGAGAGTTAATCAGCTCTCAATAGGATTCTCACAGTCTAATTGTGGGATGTTTTATATTAATGAACTGGTTTATTAGAGCACAGTAACTGGCTAATCTGTGTTAAATGAACTAGCTGAAGTATAGACCAGAATTGGCTGACTTGTTTTAATTTGCTTACTGATAGACACTATCTGGCTTTCCTATTAAACAAAAACTTGCAATATTTAAAGGGAAGCAGTCTACTAAAAGTTACAGCTCTCTGGGTATCCACTAGCTTATGACTATAAATAACTAAATGTTCTCTTAAAATAAGAATAAAAATAGTGTGGAGAAGGTTTGAAACACATTTAAATTTTACTTTCTGTCAAATATTATTAAAAAAAAAAGAAGCTCCGTCACTTTATCTTTCTGTTCTTTGTGCAGCCTTTTAATATGGAAGTAATTGTTTTCCTTTTCACAGCAAAAACAAATACTAGAAGTCTGTCTCTTTTTTTTGCAGTAGCATCTGACATTTCTAAGGTTTCAATTTCCTTTGTTCTCTACTGATAAAGTTTTTTCAAAAGGTGTGTTCTTTCTCAGCCAACAAAGATTCTGTCAAATCGGTGCTTGTAGTCTTGACCACTCTATCATCTGTATTGTTCATCTCTGAAACATGTCTGAGGTGAGATGGATTCTGTAGCGAGCTCTGTATTCAGCTGCTGAAACTCTTTCCTGTCTTTGTCTCCTGCTGTTCTTCACAGGCATTGTTATTGCCACAAAATGTCACAAATCCCCTATAGCAGTCAGTAGGGAAAAATAAAGTGTTTATGGAAAATGCCAGTGGCTTTTCAGAGGCTTCAAATTTTTTTTATATTCATATGATTGGTGTTAGGCAATATTCCTAGGAATTGTAAAGGCATGTTTTTCTGGAAGGTACACTGGTATTAATCAGGGAGTGTTTCATCTCTATGTACTGAAATTTATGGTTACCACCAACAGTGATGGAACAGGCATAGACTCGTGGAGAAAACTTACGTCTGTATGATACAAAATCTTGAATTATTTTGATATTTGGAAACAGCCCAAAGTAGTAGTAATATATTGTTCTTTGTAAAGTTCATGGTGATAATCAATTTGCCATTTAAATTAGTGTTGAAAATGTGTAAAAGAAAAAAAAATCTAAAATGAATTGTAAATTAGAATGACCATTTTTTGCATTGAAAATGTCCCAATAATTTAATAGTGTTTTATTCCAAATTAAAGTAATTTGATGCTTTAAAATCACATAAAAAAAGAGGTTCTCAGGAGTATCACTTTACAGACATTGATTTTGATATGTCCAAATGAAGTCATTTTGTTGGCTGGTTGCCTGGTCTTTCACTGTGGAGGTAGGAGACCACCGTAAGCCTTGGGAGCCTCATTTTAAAGTACATTTTAGGGATGTTGCGCAGAGAGAAAATCTACTAAGCTTATACCACAGAAATGTATTTGTTAGCTCCTTGATCTGGCTGTGGAAAGTGGACAGAAGGTCAGACAAGCAACTGAAAAACTTCTAAAAAATACAATTGAGGAAGTAGCTGAAGGGAGATTTCACCATTTTGGATGAACCAGAGAGAACAAACCAGAAGGAAAATGTAGTTTTCAAGATAGGCTGACAGAGGGATGAGTATTTTAGCAGAAAGAATGACAGAGGAGGATAGACTTAAGAGAAAGAAGCAGTAGGGTTCAGTGAAAGAGTGTACACAGAGTAATAACGGAAGGTGATGAAAGATGAGAGACAGCCCGAGGATTTGGATACTGCTGTTAGGTATGGTGGAGTTGCCTCCTGAGAATGTGTATATGGAAATATTAAAGAACTTATATAAATATTATGTGGTTAGGCAGCTGAGAGAAATCCCTGGTTTTTATTTTTGGCACTATTGCCCGTGGGGAAAACTGCTAAAAATTTCATCAGATGCATTCTTGAGATGAGTTGTAGTGCAGAAAGATGCTGGTAAACGTTCAAGCTTCTGAACTATAGCTGAGCATGGATACTATTCTGAACCCTTTTTATTCCCATAGTGTGCAGTCGGTGGGGGAATTGATCCTGCTACCATTTTAACTGCATGTGCTCAAAATTTAAACTCTGTCACTCTACAGTTTAGTAGCTGCTATCCAAACGGTAGTGACATCAGGTCCAAGATAAATATGGTCTGTGTACACCGCAGGAAGCAGTGGAGTGACTTAAAGTTGCAGGGCTGACAGATGAAATTCCTTATATCCCAGAATGTTTTTCACTCCTTGTAAATGTTTTTTCTTTGTAGATTGTTTCACTCGGCTGTTAAGCATGAGTCTTTTAGCTCCATAATGTTCTATACAGAATTGAATGGAAGTTAACAGTTTGAAAGAAACTAATACACATTAATTACCTTGCAGTCAGTTTTGTTTCTGCTACTATGTAACACAGTTAATATTTCTAAGTGTTATCAATATTTCTAAGCAAGGTACTTTCTCACCACAGCTTTTAAAATTTTGAGGATAAGCTTGGTCATCTCTTTAAAAACAGATAAAGCTGAAGGATTTATATATCTGATAGGTTGTACTGGGGAGAAAAAGGAGAAGCAAATAGAGCTACAAAATTCAATTAGGAAAAATGATTTTTGGAAGGTTATAAAAGGGAAAATATGAGTCTTCAGAGAAAACTTTATATACTGTAAATGTAAGGATGACAGTTTTGCAATAAAGGAATAGATGAGTCGGATATGAATAACTATGATATGCAATCTCTATAATGCACACGATATTATTTGTGTAGAGTGGTAACTTGCAATTTGTATCAGATTTATTGTCTGTTTTTGTCACATATTCCACATGCTGTTTTGTTCTGTTTTGAGCTAAAACAGAATTAATTTTCTATCTTTTCAGTTAAGCCTCCACTCTGAAACTTAACTGCATGTTTTTTTAGACAGTGTCTTTCTTCAGAAGTGATAATGCTTAAAATTTATGATTATCACCAAAGTAGCAGGGCATTGGTATGCAGAAAGGCCATTGTTTACATTTATGCCTGTGGAGACCAAGGTCATAGTCAAGTTGGTGGAATGCCATAAGTCAAAGGGGCTAAAAAGGTTTGCACCTTGCAGGGAGGAACGGACAGGACAGGTGACCCAAAACTGACCCAAAACAGAGTATTCCATTCCATATATGTCATACTTGAGATACAAATGGGAGATCATGAGGGTCAGGCCCTTTTCTTCGAAGGCCAGTGGTTAACACAGGCCTCATCTGTCCTTTTGCTGCTGGTCCTTCATCTGTGTGTTCCTGAAATCAGCTCCTGAGTCCAGCTCCTTTCTGCTGCTGAGTCCAGCCTGGGCCCTTTTCCGCGTGCGTGCTTTGCAGTGTCTGTAGTCATGTAGAGTTGTTGGGGGGAGGTTCGATTTTGCATATTTGTATATGTTTTATTGTTTTCTTATTAATATTATTTTCCTTTCCATTCTTATTTTTTTCATTACAGCTGTTTTAGTTTTAGTTTCCAACCTGCAAGTGTGTCTCTCTTTTTCCTTTCCCTGGGAGCAGGTGGAAGAGCTTGGGCACACAACTGCCCGCGTTTAGTTGCTGACTTCGGGGATGGGGCTGAACCATGGCGTATATCTAGTATACTAAGCTGATGAAAAATCTCTGCACTGTCATGCTGAATGATGTTGATAGAAGCCCTTTAGAAAATATGCTTAATATCAGAAGGGTAGTGGACTGAATTAGAGCATACATACTGCAAGTTAATGAGTTATCATAATCAATAGAAATAGGGGGCAAAAAGTAAACCTGCATCCCAATCTTGGATTTTGTTATCTTTTGAAGATCCTGCAACTAGCAATGTCTGACATTTTCAAGTTGTGTAAAAATGTGCTGTTTGAATTTCTGACACTTGATAAATTTCATTTGTACATTTTCTATACCGATGTGATTATCTAACAATGATTGTATTTAAAACTTTGCAAAGTCAAAGTTTTTGAAGGTGTGATAAAGATTAAGAAGGAATAAATGTATATAGCAGTGATTTTTAACTCTCTGTAACATGTAACTGAAATCAATGTTATATCAGTCTAATCTAAATGAAATTGATAAATATTAGTGAATTTTGCATCAAGTAAAAATGCCTAGGGAATGATTGAGTTGCAAATCAGAAATATAGGCTATTGCTTAATTATTATGTAGTTTATGAAGTGAACGTTAGGTAGTACATATTGAAATCCATTGCCTGTTCTTTTAAAAACGTATTTGTAAATCCTTCCAAGGAGCAATAATCGCTCAAATTTGAGGAGGAAGTTAGAGACCTGCTGAGCCACTTGGACCCTTATAAGTCTATGGGGCCGGAAGGAATCCATCCTAGGGTGATGAGAGAGCTGACGGATGAGCTTGCTAAGCCTCTCTCCATCATCTTTCAGCAGTCCTGGCTCACTGGAGAGGTCCCAGAAGACTGGAAGTTGGCCAGTGTGGCGCCCATTCATAAGAAGGGCCGTAAGGATGATCCAGGTAATTACAGACCTGTCAGCCTGACCTCGGTCCCAGGTAAAATCATGGAGCAGATAATCCTGGGTGCAATCATGCGGCACCTGCAGAACGGCCAAGAGATCAGGCCCAGCCAGCATGGGTTTAGGAGGGGTAGGTCCTGCCTGACCAACCTGATCTCCTTTTGTGACCATGTGACTCGCCTGGTGGATGAGAGGAAGGCTGTGGATGTGGTATACCTGGACTTTAGCAAGGCCTTTGACACTGTCTCCCACAGTAGACTCCTAGAGAAGCTGGCAGCTCGTGGCTTAGATGGGAGCACTCTGTACTGGGTTAGGAATTGGCTGGATGGCCAAGCCCAAAGAGTGGTGGTGAATGGTGTCTCATCCAGTTGGCGGCCGGTCACCAGTGGTGTCCCCCAGGGATCGGTATTGGGTCCCGTCCTGTTTAATATCTTTATTGATGATCTGGATGAGGGGATTGAGTCCATCATCAGCAAGTTTGCAGATGATACCAAGCTGGGAGGAAGGGTTGATCTGTTAGAGGGTAGGATGGCCCTACAGAGGGACCTGGACAGATTGGAGAGATGGGCTGATTCTAATGGGATGATGTTTAATAAGTCCAAATGTTGGGTACTTCATTTTGGACACAACAATCCCATGCACAGCTACAGACTGGGGACAGAGTGGCTGGAGAGTAGTCAGGCAGAAAAGGACCTGGGAGTGCTGGTTGACAGGAAGCTCAACATGAGGCAGCAGTGTGCCCAGGTGGCCAAGAAGGCCAATGGCATTCTGGCCTGCATCAGGAATAGTGTGGTGAGCAGGACCAGAGAAGTTATCATCCCCCTGTACTCAGCACTGGTCAGGCCTCACCTTTAATACTGTGTACAGTTCTGGGCCCCCCAGTTTGGGAAAGATGTTAGGATATTGGAATGTGTTCAGAGGAGGGCAACGAAGATGGTGAAGGGGCTGGAGCACAAGCCCTATGAGGAGCGACTGAGGGAGTTGGGGCTGTTTAGTCTGAAGAAGAGGAGGCTCAGCGGAACCTCATTGCTCTCTACAACTCCCTAAAAGGAGGTTGTAGTCAGGCAGGGGTTGGTCTCTTCTCTCGGGTGACCAGTGACAGAACTAGAGGGCATGGACTCAAGCTTCGGCAGGGAAAGTTTAGGCTTGATGTGAGGAAAAAAGTTCTTCACTGAAAGGGTGATCGGCCATTGGAATGGGCTGCCCAGGGAGGTGGTGGAGTCGCCGACCCTGGAGGTGTTTAAGGGGAGACTGGATGAGGCACTGAGTGACATGGTTTAGATGATGGTTGGTGCTAGTGTTGGTGTTAGTGTAGGGTTATAGGTTGGACTGGATGATCTCAGAGGTCCTTTCCAACCTTATGATACTGTGATACTGTGATACCTATGAATTCTTCTGTATAAACTATAATGTAGTATCTGATATTGTCATTCTGAAATAACGAGAGTTTCATACACAAATCCAGATGGCATTTAGGATAAGGGTCAAACAGATGATCTTTTCAACAGCTAGTTACATTTTTGTTTTTGTTTTCATCTATGTATCAAGCTATTACCTAAATGGAAAATGTCACTTGGCAGAGTTGCTGCAACAGATCTAGAACAGAGATGCTTGTTCCAAAAAGCAAAGTACTCTGTCTTTTAAAGACATTAAAGTGTAAGTTGGATATTGGTTACTATAAGACATATTCTATAAAGATATTTGGAGAAGTATATTCGAAACAATTTCTAACTAAAATTTCACATCTTAGTTCAGTTTCTAAAGCTTTTGAAAAACACATACTCTGCTAATTGTTTGGCTTCCTGGGAACACCTGAAACTTAATAGTTAGTAATTGCTGGAATTAAATTGCTTTTTCTTTGTGTGTGTTTGTTTGTGCATGTATGTGTCCATAAAACATTAAAGTCTTTGAGTTTTATAAATGGCCATTCTGATAGGGATACTATTTATGCCTTCTCTGGCAATAAATTTTAGCTTTCCTAAAATTGGTGGGAGTTGAAATACTAACATACTTCTAGATTAACCAACGTATATGTTTGGCTGCTTTTTCAATGTTGAATTTCAATGTTTTTTATTTGTTGGATCATTCAACTAATTTAAGAATACTGTAATGAAAACAAATCACAATAATCCCAGGTACATGCAAGCTTCTAAATTTACACTAAAAACTTGAGCTAAATTATGTAGATGTTTAGAAGGTAATGAAGTTAGTATATGAAGTTAGTATATGGTATTATTCCTATTAATATTCTAATAAAAAGATATATACATTCACAGAAGGAAAGTAACATCAGCATAAATGTTTACGGCTACAGTAACATTTTCAATTTTAGTTATTTAGACAGATTTTTTTGGTTTTCCATGGAAGGAAAGGCAGTTCAAGTTCTGATCTATAACTATTTTATTGAATTGAAAGGACACAAGAACTTACCTTAGCATATAGAACTCTATTTTGATTTCACTGACTACCAAAACCAAAACAGTTTTTTTTAGCCTCTAGAAGGAAAAATATGTTGAATGAAAAAAGATATTTCAGACCTTGAACAATGTTTTCATGATAGAGATTTTTATGGTCATACTTTTTAGTGTAACTTAAAACCTGTATATGTGTTTATTACCAAGATAAGCATCTTCAAAATAACCTATGTTTTAAAGGGTCATTTGGTACTCTTTTTCAAAGGGAGACTATCAGCCATTGAAAATAATGAGCTGCTTAATGACTTAAAAGAAAATTTCTCTGAAAAATGTTCCATATTTTTCTAGTATTTAAAGACAGCTTGGCTAATATTGTGAATATTGTGAAAACTTAGAAGAAGGAATTCTGAGTTTTCTGTTGCTATCATGCCTCTAAATAGAGCAACTTTTTATATATTGTATGTATTATACACACACACATGCTCCTCATACGGAAATAGAGTATATATATTCACTTATTTGTTAAGGCCAGAGGATACTGTAACAATCTTTGCTATTAAGAAATAAGGACGTGTGATAGTGGGATGCACCACAGTGGGTACCGAGTATGCTAGCAACACTGCTAGCCCAATTTAGACCTCACTAAAGTTTGTTGAAGGTTATTGTTTGTGTCCTGATCAGATCTCAGGGCAAGAATTATTAATGCCTTATGATTTGTGTTCCTGTAACACAAAAGCTTCAAAGAAAAATGATTTAAAAAATCAGAAGGCGGAAGATCTGCGGTGTGGTTTCAGGATAGTTAGGATGATGTGAATGAGTTATGAAGGCTTCAAAGTGGTTGACTTTATTCATTATACTAATTTCTTCTGGGGAATTAATGATGTACTTTTAATGTAAGATGACTGCACTGTAGGGGATTTCAGGTAGCACTTATGGAAATGACTGCCAGGTATGCAACTTATCTTTCTAGAACAGCAGCAGGAAAAAAAGTCTGGCCTCTTTGAAAAAAAACGTTATGGCAAACTAGAGTATAGTGCCTCTTTTCAAATACATGGGGTGTATGTATGTTTTGAATGGAATTCTAAATCCATGTAATGCTATGACGAATTCTGTATGGAAGCTCATAATAACACGTAGTTGATTAATTACTTTAAGTTCAGTTAAGATATGTAAAAATCCGTAACTTCTAATACTTGAGGAAAGGATGAATTGGAGGAGGAAAATGGAGGAGATGATAGGTAGCAAAAGGCTAAATTTTACAGTGTAACTTTAAATGTCAAGTATTTTATCTAGCTGTCAGAAAGATTTTCGTCAGTATAGAATCAATATTGAGTTTTGACAAGTTGTTAGATTGGGAACTGGGAAGAAGACAAACAGGATGAATTAAAACCTTACTCCACTCAGTAAATGATCTATTTTAACATCAATGATAGTGTACTTACAATGCTGCTTGACTTCATTGCTCTGAATCATAGTATGCATATGAAACAGGTAAGTCTACAATGATGCTTTATGTAGATACTTTGTCACAGCAGCTGATTTTCATGGTAGAATTGTTGGCATATTCTCCACATGTGCGTAGCTTCCGTTGCAAAACCAAGAAGTGTGGATAGATTTTAAATCCTTGCCAAGGTATATTATTGACATATATCCTATATTTTTAATCATTTGCCACAAAATCATGTTATCATGATCCTGTATAGCAGTTCTGAATTTTTAATTGAAATACATTGTGTGTGATGCCATTTATATGAATACATTTGTGATAATGACAAATGATGTGATTATCATTTGTGTAATGATACAAAAATTCTTGATTATAGAGGCCCCTTCCAACTTGTGAAATATCTCTTCCCTGAAGACTTGAGGCTAGGTTAGTTAACACATCTGTAATTGATTTACATTTGCAATGCTACGTTGATTGAATTCATTTGACTTTACAGAGATGAGTGATAGAGGTTTAGTCTCTTGTGGTAGCAAGGTACAGTAATTTTATAGAGGTGCTGTAAGGATTAGTGAGCTATTTTTTATTTAAAATGGCTGAAGGTAAAAGTGTTGAGTATAATTACATAATGAGAGTTAAACTTTTTCACTGTAATACTCCAATGTGTGAAACAGAAATTTCTGCTTTTCCATAGGTTTGTCTCCAAAGAATACCAAAACAGAGAAAAAAACCTTAGTTCTTTCCTGTTGCCAGAGAATATGCCTTAACAATACTGACTTCATTTGTCATTTGGTCCCAGAAGCACTGACATCTACAGTGTTTGCAACAGGACTGTGAATGTAAGTTTCTGGCCACCTGCTTCTCTGTAACTTTTATCTCTGTGTGGTTCCCAGGTTATGTGCTGGATGAAACAAGGCTTGAGCAAAAAATGAAAGTAGGCTTTTGGGCTATGGAGTCTTAATGTAAGAGGGGACTTTCCTGAAGACCCTCATAGCCATAACAATTTACGGAATGCTTTAAAAACTAGAAAGCTATGAAAATAGAATTTAATTATTAACTTTGACTCAAGCATTCAAACTTGATTTACAGGTATATATGACATTAGGTGTCCAACAAGTAATAAGTTTAAAAACGGTAGAGATTAAAGGTCACAATCTTGTTCAAATGTGAAATTTCCTTTCCATAGGAAACTGATAGATAAAAAAATTATTTGGGTTTATGCAAACTCATTTTTCAGGAAATGTGACTCAAAACAATTTTCTAATATTTTGTATTATTAGTGTGATCTAGAAGGTTAGAATGTAATGATTTTCATGCTATTTTTTTGTTTGTTTGTTTATGTTTGTACTTAGACATCAGTATTCCTTATCCTGGTTAGAATCTTTCATTTTTTTTAGAAATGTAATCATTCTTGTTCATTAGGAGCTGAGTAACTTTGAAAATGTAAGTGTGTGAAACTAAAGCTGTTTCATGGTAGACGGTACTTATAAAATTAGGCCATTCACTTAGGGTACCAAAACCTGTTTCAGTTTCATTTAGAAATCATAACAGGAACTTTTTTTTTCTCGTCTTTGATAGCCAACTGAATGACTCATCAGAGGAATTTTGTCTAATGTGTCACAGTGTGGTATTGACCAAAAATGCTCTCTTGGGTATGAAAATTTTCCTGGGTACAGCATTCTCACAATTGTTCTTCAGAATTTGAGAGACAGAGAATGCTGTCTCTAGGCTATAGAGGGGTGGTCTGGGGTGGCATATTCCTCCACATGGATAAAGCTGCATTTGATTTGATTACAGTGCAGTGTAGTCCCTTTCATGGGCCAGATTCTACTGTTGATGTAAGGGTCTCCTCTTTTGGCATCAACACTGCAGAGGGAGGCGAGCTGCTCTTCTGCAATCAGTGAAACAAAAGAGTTGTAAAGTACATCACATTTAAAGGATAGTTCTAAATGTAAGGAAATCAGCTTGTAGTCACTACTACATCCTGTCTATTGTCTCTAATAAGAACAGTTATACTTTCAAATGGATAAAAGCTTACTTAGTCGGTGACTTGCACAGAGTTTTCTGGTAGATTGGAAAGAGGAGGAAACCATGTGGTAGAACTGTCTTTCCACTTTGAAAAGGGTACTGGAAGATCAGTAGATTGTTCAAATTATACTTCAGATTCTAAAATATTGGGTTCATAGAAGTATATCTTCTAATAATGTTTCTAATAATTTCTGAATGGTATAATTATCTCAACCTTCAGTTTTAAGAAGGTGGCATTTCTTGGCTAGCAGCATCAGCACATTCTCCTTTCTCTAATAATGTTTTCTAATTTTTTTGAACAATATATCTTGATTCATGTTCATAAACTGTTTGTTGTGTTTCAAACATGAAAATTGTGGGTGGCATACCTTCTCTTATCATGTGTGTGTATCAGAAATCATCTGTCATCTGATTTAAACTTCAGTTTAGTCAGTGCAACATCTCAATTTAGAGAAAATTGGACTCCAATACAATTGCAATAAGATTATGGTTTTATGGTAATGTAATTTATCGCTCTTATGATTATGCAACAGATTGTGGAGTAATGTTTTGACTTACTCCTTTAAAATTGCTTTTGAACGTGGAAATGATAACATTACTCTTTTATGTACATATTTTTCTTTTTTTTCTTCAAATTCTTAAGGAGTCATAGAGTACCCTGACTTTCATGGATAACAATACTAGGAATTCTCAAAATGTATTTGTTATTCTGAGACAAGTAAACAAGGGATACAATGTTTGAACAAAAAAATGGGGAGGATATTTATTCAGGAACGAAATGAAGATCTTTTAATTAAGTTATGGAATTCCAACTGTTTTTGTTTAGCATAATGTGTTACTTTTGCAGCATGCTCTTTGGAGATATCTTGTCTCTGAGCAGATTAAGTGCTAAAGTTATGAATACACAAGAGATGTTAAAATAAACAACCTTCCTTTCTCAGGAGGAACTTCAAAACACTTTGCAAATATTGAACTATAATAGGAATTCTAAGTTCATAAAAACTTCTAACTATACCTACTGGCCAAGTTCATATTCTCCCTAGGGGTCTAAATTCCATTGTTTTGGATTTGCAGTTCTCCCTTGAAGGACTCGGGCTGCAGGTCAGCAAGTTCTTTTGGTTCAAAAGCATAAGGTGTGAATCCCTTGTGGCTGTTTGTTAACTGAAAGCTTCCCTACGAAGTGGACAGCTGCTTTCCATCTAGAAATGTGGTTTGCAAGGGATGGCAGTCTTATGAGATCTCTCTGGTATTTGTGATTATCAGTTATCAAATAAGGAGGTGTTTGGCAACAGCCAACATGGCTTCACTAAGACCAAATCGTGCCTGACAAATTTGGTGGCCTTCTACAATAGGACTACAGCATTGGTGGATAAGGGAAGAGTAACTTACGTCATCGTCCTGGACTTGTGCTAAGCATTTGACTGTCTCACATGACAGTCTGGTCTCTAGATTGGAGAGAAGTGGATTTAACGGATAGACCACTCAGGGGATAAGGAATTGGCTGGATGGTTGTACTCAAAGAGTTGTGTTCAATGGCTCGATGTCCAAGTGGAGACCAGTGATGAGTACTGTTCCTCAAGGGTTGGTGTTGGGACCAGTGTCATTTAACATCTTTATCAGAGACATACACAGTGGGGTTGAGGGTACCCTCAGTAGTTTTGCCAATGACACTAAGCTATGGGGCGCTGTTGACATGCTGGAGGGAAGGCTGCCATGCAGATGGACCTTAATGAGCTTGAGAGGTGGGCCAGTGCGAACTTTATGAAGTTCAACAATGCCAAGTGCAAGGTTCTGCACTTAGGTGGGTGCAATCCCAAGCACAACTTCAGGCTGGGCAGAGAATGGATTGAAAGCAGCCCTAAGAAGAAGGGCTGTGGGGTGCTGGTGAATAAGAAGCGTAACATGAGTTGGCAATGTGCTCTTTTAACCCAGAAAGCCAACCGTATCCTGGGCTGCATCAAAAGAAGTATGGCCATCAGGTCGAGGAAAGTGATTTCTGCCCCTCTGCACTTGTGAGACCACACCTGGAACAATATGTTCAGTTCTGAAGTCCTCAGCACGGGATGGACATGGTTCTGTTAGAGCGGGTCCAGAGGAGGGCCACAAAGATGATCAGAGGGTTGGTGCACCTCCCATACATGGACAGGCTGAGAGAGTTGGGTTTGTCTAGCCTAGAGAAAAACAGGCTTCCAGGAGAACTCATAGCAGCCTTCCAGTACTTAAAGGGGTTCTAGAGGAAAGCTGGGGAGGGGCTCTTTATCAGGGAATCCAGTGACAGGATGAGGGGTAACAGTTTTAAGTTGAAAGAGAGTAGACTTAGATTAGCTATTAGGAAGAAATTATTTGCTGTGAGGGTGGTGAGACACTGGAACAAATTGTGCAGTGAAGTCATGGATGCTGCATCCCTGGAGGTGTTCAAGGCCAGGTTGGATGAGGCTTTCAGCAGCCTAATCTAGTGGAAGATGTCCCTGCCCATGGCAGGAGCGTTGGAACTGGATCATCTTTTAAGGACCCTTCCAACCCAAACCATTCGATGATTCTATGGTTTTATTTTATATGCCTGCTCTGTTCTGTTTTTAGAATATGCGGAGATATTTGCATACTCAAAATTGCATATAGCTTAGATTTCTATTTTTTTTAAAGGAGCTAGGAAAAATGTATATTAATCTATCTCCTGACTGGAAAAAAGATACTATGTTTTTGAAAATGCTTCTTATTTTGCACTGCTGCAATCTGGATATAATTATTCAGTAGTCTGATGTGAGGAGCTATGTGCATTCGGAGCATAACTTGTGGTGACTCTGGATGTACTTCTCATTTGCCTTTGTTTTATTACAAGTACAGGAAGTGCAAGCTAGTTATCTCTCAAATCTAAAACCTGGGCTTTTTTCAGTGTGATTTTTAAGTTCGTTGTTCTAAATAGCATTTACTAGAACGTAATCAGGGAATTTAAAATTGAGTGTTATTTTAAAAATAAGTCTCAAATTTTGAATGAGGTTAATCCAGTATTTATTTCAATTGCTGACAGCTTTACTTTTAAGTTGGAGAGGACTCCAGGATTTTTTTATACACAAAGTCTAATTCTGATTCATGCAAATTAATTCTTAAAATGATATGTTAATTTTTTTAGTTGTTGACAGTCCTCTGGCACCCTCAAAAGTTGTTGTTGATACTCATGCAGTTCTATGAAGCGTTCTAAAGATGGTGTATGATTGAATAAATTACATGAAGTATGGAGTTCTTTAATTCTTATACATCAGAATCTGTGATGTTGATGAAGAAACTATTAATTTGTTTGGAGGAGTTGTTTTCATCATATGGAATAGTGCAAGGAAGGGATTTACACATGAGCTTTGGTGATCCACAAAGCCACCCAGCTTGGCCATTACCTTGTCAAGGTGGGAGATGAGGTAGCAGGACGCTTGAGAGATTTGCACTTCAGTGGCAACATTGCAGATGGGGACAACAGCAATGGGGGAGAGCGACTGTCAAATCTTTTTTGTATGTTGGTATCTTATGAAACATTTGACAGAGCCAAAGGGAAGCATCTGCTGAATTGTTTCTTAGAAAGGTTTTTATTTTCTGCATTCCACAGATTAAACTTTGAATTCAGCTTTAATCTTTTTTTTTTTTCTGATTATTTTTAGATCTTTCTTGTTAATACCTGCATTTCAGAATACAGGCCCATACGATACTTTAGTAGGGATTCAGTATTGTTATTGTCCTCCTATTTAGTTCACAAATACGTGCCTGCATTTTCCAGCTTTTCTCTCAGTTAGTGTTTTAGGTCTTTTTCTGCTTTAAGAAAGTTTATTCTCTAAAAAATGCTCCATTCTGTTGCTTTCTTGTACTTATGCTGTTTCTGACAGGCTAGAAAACAAATGGACACAAGAAGCAAGATCCTTACTGAGATAACTAGAATTAATTTTCCAGTAACAGAGATGAGCCACATAATATGCTTTTGTACCATAGTGAAATATTTAGCTAATAAAACATAGGAGCCAATTTCTTGATCAGTAATTAACCTAATCCTGGAAAATACCCTCCTTTAATAAAAGGAAATTGAAATTTTCTTTGCCAATCTTTTTTGTCTTAGCTTCCAATTAATTAAATTTATAGAGATTTTTTTGTTCAGATCCTTTGTCTTTTTTTACTGTCAAATTACTTATTGCTTCATTGCTTTGCAAGTTTTTTTTTTCTGCTGTAAGTATTTTTCTCAAATCAGAAGATGTAACTAGAGCTTTAATAGTGTCTTTCAGTGTAACGGATTAAAAAAAAGATTCTGAGGAAACTGGTACAAGCAAAGTTATAATTCTTTGTGCTATTTTTCTTTGCTTATCTAATGGCAGCTCTTTCTGCAGAACAGACAAGCTTTTATATCTCTCTACAGCTGTATCATGTGACTGCACTACTACCTTGAGCATATTTCTTGATAAATTCTCAATATTAGGGTACAGCTTTTGTTCTAGAATAAAAGGCTAAAGACTGCATGTATGCCAAGCCAATTTACTGAGGATTTTTCTTTGTCTACATCCTCCCTTTTTAACCTAAATATGCGGGGGTTTTTTGTCATAGACATTTCATTTTGGGGGTTTTGAATTTGATTTATTCTGAGGCTTATAAGCTTTAGTAAGGTCCAAGATCTTAAAAACACCTGAAAGTTATAAAACCCCAAAGAAACCTAAAACAACAACCAGTAAAACTGCCTAGAAAAAAAAGAACTCTCTAGAAAGAAAGAACTTTTTCAGTCTGGAAAGCTTGCTATCTAAATGAGAGTCAAAGTGGTAAGAAAGAACAAAGAGACAAGATGACCGTACTGATTTTTTTTAAAAGAAAAAGACAAAAAAAAATGGTTCAGTTATTTGCTGCAACCTCTTACATTCTTAATATTGTTGGTGTGGTTTCAGACACTCAGTTTGCAAAGCACGTGACATCGGATTAAATCGTTTTTTCTTTTACACACAGAAACCAGGGAGCTCTGGTATTTAGAGGGAGAGCTGGTAGCTTCAAAATCTTTTGACCTCCCTCCTAAGGTCATTCTTGGATAGCTCATACTCAGTCATTCTACTGCCACTTTTTCCTCTATCTTAGTATTCTTAGGAGAATATCAATTAAAGAAAAGAGAGATCAATGTGACCATACAGAACAATAGCAAGGAGCAAGAAACTTCAAATCAGAATTAGAGGCATCCATGAAATTCCGAGATGATTGCGTAGTGAATCACAGGCCTGTCAGTTGGAAGGAAGCTTTGGGGTTGTTTGTGGCAGAGCTGGGCTATGGCCATCAGTCTAACAGGTCCTCAGGGGCTCTGTATGGTTTTGGACTCCTTCAAGAATGTGAACACTCAATAACCTGCATGAACAACCTGATCCAGTTCTGCATTACCCTCTTTGGGAAGTGTTGTCTCTCTGATGTTCAGCCTGAACTTCCCAAGTGACAGTCTGGGGCTGTTTCACCTTGCTTTGCTGTCTGCCACTACTGAGGAGAGTTTGGCTTCCTTGTCTTTGTGCTTCCCTTCCATGCTAGCAGCTGTTACCTTGCCCCTACAGTCTGCTATTCACCAGGCTGAACAAGAGCAGCTTCCTCAGCCACTGCTCGTGGATCGTGAGCTCTGGTTCCCTGACCGTTGTGACAATCCTCTGCTGGACCTCTCCACATTGCTCTTGAAGTAAGGGTGCAAAAACTGGCCCTGTAGTATTCCAGCCTCTTCAGTGCAGAGTGTAAGATGAGAATAATGTTCTGTGAGCTGCACTGTTGCTGTTTAACTTGGTGTTCACCGTAAGTGCTGGAATCTTTTCAGTGATTGGCCACCGGCCTACACTGCAGAGTTAAATTGGGAAGTGAAGATAATGACTGTCTTCAGTGTTCTTATGTTAGTTTTGAAAATTGAGTGATTACCAATGATCAACAGAGGGGATTCCTGGACACAGAGAGCAACTCACTGCACTCTTGAGTAAAATGCCTAAATTTTGGAGAAGATAAGATTTAAAACTGCAATTCTGCCCTTCTTGGCCTTGCAAATACCATAAGGTAAATGAATTTATGATTATTTTGAAAATATTTTATAATTTCATGAAAAAAGAAGTCTGTTAAATCTCTCCAGACTTGCTCATAAGTCCTCAAGTTAACATTACATTCTCATGTGCTGTTCCACTCAGAACAGTCCATTTAAGTAGCCAATATGTATTTGGGCCATAAATGTAAAAGCGAAGGAACTTTTTCTGTTGCGTGTTGTGGAACCATCCAGCTCTCAGTGGAGGAAATAAAGATATTTAGTAACTAGTAGTGTAACGGAAGTACAACTTTGATTGCCATAGTATTAATTAAACCAACTATTCCTGTCAAGGAGAAGCCTTCACTGTAGGTACTAAAGGGAGTATTTCTGTTTGCAAAAGGCTGAAATTCTAGTGTGAACTACTCAGAAGATTGATTAACTTTCTGAGAAATATAAATGATGATTTTTTGTTTCTGTGTAATCTTAACTGTTGGTAAATTAACTGCTTACTTTTTTTTTCCAATGATATGCCAGCATTTGCTCTCTTTCTGACCTGATGAATGGCTTGTGGGCCCAAAATTTCTCTGCGGGTTTACTTGCTATCAGTTGGTTTAAGAAAAATAGTATTTTTTCCCTGCAAACTTTGCTTCTTTGTAAAACACGTTATTTGTTTAGGTAGGGTAGTGATTCACTGGCAGTGTAGTAGAATTCATTGTAGTGCCACAGCAGACAGTGAGAAAATGTCAGCTTTGGGTTTGTGCAGTTATTAATAGTTAGCTAAAATGGATTTTGACAGACACTTAGTGATTAGAATTTAAAATTAATCTTTCTTTCTCTCTGTATTTAATCATGTTTTATTGCAGTTATTTGCTGAGAAGCTTTCTTTTAGCTGTTAGGAGTTTACATTACTGAATTTCATTGAATTTCATGAAGAGATCTAAGTCATGTCATCATGGACTTTCATGGGTGAAGCTCTTAGAGTGTCTTTCAGAAAATACTCTCAGAGTGCTATATGTCTATGAGGTAGCTTGTTATAAGAGCCAGTTTAGGCCAAGGCAATAAGCTCAAGTTGCATGTGCAGTTAACCATGCTGTTCTGTTGTGATTTCTGCTGCTGATGCTACAAAGACATATGTTGAAATAAATAAAGGACTTTATGAAATATTTTGCTATCTCTGCCTTCAGTTATAATACTCAACTGCATTTTCCCAGTTTGACAGAGTTGTCTTTATGTAGAGCAGATCAGCAATCTTTTGTTGTTGCTGTTCGTTTCCTTCCCAAATACATATTATGAGAACTGAAGCTGTTCAGTCACACTAATTGTATACTTGTTTCTGTTTACAGCACTCATGTCTTTCATTTAAAGTCAAAACCCCAACTGTCTGTAGGATTTTTCTCCCTTAACTGCTTTTTCTGAAGTCCTGACATGAAAATTAATGGTGTGAAGTTTGTTTTTACTCTGAAGTGATTGATTTTTAAGATCATTATCACATAACATATGCTTTCCCATGCTGTTTCCTGGAGGCTGCTGTAAGGTGTTCATCTCACTATTAACCTCCTCTCTCAAGTTGTGGCAAAGCTTTTGGGAATGTGTATTCTTTTTCTTCTATGAGTACATGCTGTGCAATACTTTTCTACATTGATGGATGCAGGAGAGAGGCAAACCAAGGTGTATGCAGGGACGCTCTTAACCCTGAACTCATTCCTTGAAATACAATGTTTTCTTCCACACTTGGTTTGTCAGCATTTGGAAGCTCCCCTGTATAGTTACAATTGGCTATATGCTTTTGTGAGCACTAAACATGACAGCTATTTGATGACTGACACATTAAATGGTAGGTAAGGAGCCGCATGCTAAACTGCCTCTTAGCTGTAACCAGGCCCTTGCCCATTTTAACTCTCCAGTTCTCTGAAGGTCTAGTGATCATAAGGGCCTGTATCTCATGCCTTAGGATGTTGCATTTGGGCTGCTTGCTTTATTACCATAGAATCATAGAATAGTTTGGACTGGAAGGGATCTTTAAATATCAGAAGTCATAGTACTAAGAGTATACAATAAATTTAAGATGTGAAACATTTTAGCACTACTACTCTTGGCAGTCCTTAGAGCAAACCAGAATGAATATATCTGGAAATGTATAGTGTTTGTTTTGAGTTACTATGGGACCTGAGTGTAAGAACAGGTAAAGAACAATGCTGGTAATGAAACAGCTCTAATGAAGCGTAAAAATAATTCTAGCCATCTCTTAAGAAAAGTCTGTCTGAAAACCATACACGAGATTTTTTTATGGAGCCTGGCTTGAAGAAGCTGCATCAGTGGAGCTGGAAGGCTTCGCACCATTTTTCGATGGGCAGGGAGTCAGGAATGTGGAATATGTTGTCTTGGCCTTAGTAACTGGGTGACTCCATACTCTGATGGAGGGAAAAAACTGAGTCATACCTGTGAGATTTTTTTAATATCCCGTTACATAGATTTTAGTGTTAGTATTGCCCTTTATACTGGGGACAAATTTCTTTTTTTGTTGCTGTTTTTTAATTTTGGATTTGTTTTCTTCTGGAATCACAAATAATTTGCTTAGCTATCTGAAGAATTCAGTTTTAGGGGGTATTTAGTTGATTGGTTGTTTTTCTTTTTTGTTTGTTGTTCTGTTGATTTTGTTTGTGTTTGTTACTTGTATCCACACACAAAAACAGTGTAGCATTGAGAGTTTCTCCTAGGAGTACACGTAATAATAGCTTTACTTTTATTTCCTCATTATCTTTACCATTCCCGATTTTGTCACTAACTTGTAGGGGGAAACCAAATAAAGGAAGTTCGTAGAAGGTTTACTTGACTGCATGCTCAGAAATCAGCAACTTGATTGTGATAGCTGTGATATGAAAGCCAGGATTGTATCTACATCAGCGTTTCTTGAGATACTCTTCTTACTGGCATATCACTTAGTTCTGGCAGAGGAGAGGGAATTCAGATGTAACCATTGAAAAGCACAGCACTGTTGGTGACCTTAGTATTGTGGTCATAATCAATATATATTTACAGCATTATTCGGAAAGCCCTTAGTTTGCATAGGTCAACACTGTTATTTTTATTTTAAAATGCAAATTAAAAAATATATCTGTATAAAAAAGATTAAACCATAACTGAGTCAGTTGACCACAGGACACATTAAGGGGAAGACAGGTGTCTAATTTAAGTTATGCCTTTAGATGTCAAATTTCAGCACTTTCCTTGCAACAGGAGTAGAAAGACATGACGAAACTGCTAGAAAGCTGGCAACAAGAGGAGGCTGACATAAGTGTTCTCACTGCAGTGTCATTTGTTAACAGGAGTAGTCTTTCAAGGAAAACATGAGTTTAAGCAATTTTGCATTAGTTTTTGTTAAAACAAAGGAACAAAAAAGTCTTGCCCCAGTATCAAGACAGTTTTTCACTGATTTTAATCTTCTGTGACAACACAATTTTAAAACTAGCCATATATTTTCATTACATTTTGGAAATTAGAACTTTTCCAACCGTTATTGATTTTCACCTTCCATTTTTCAGCAAGCAAGTACTGTCTGAATTTTTAGTTTTAGCTGATAAATGTTTTCAAGAGTAAAACCATCAGAAGCTACCAATAGAACAAATTTAGGAAAAGATAAAAAAAGAAGTCTTGATAGATCAAATTTAGGAAAGTGATAAGATAGCAAACAATATTGTTAAAATAACTTTGCACTGATTCATTACTTGATGCACAAAATTAATAGAATATTAAGGAAAGACGTAGAAGCAGTTCCGGGAAGGTAGTAGTCATTAGAGCCATTTGTGTTGCACCTCTTCTCCTTACTGTTGCCTGACCTTTATGGCAAACTATGCCAGTTTGTCACTGGTTCACCTGATCTGCACAATTCATTGTTAGTTGTTCAACACAGTAGATATTTCTAGGATCTCTGAGTGCTGCATAATATTGCAGATGGAGAGTGGCAGCCCTTTCTTTTTCCTCTGTTGAGATTGAGAGATGTAAAGCAGTATTTAGCCCTGCTAAATAGAAAGTTAAAATTAGTAATAGAACAAAAGCACAACTTAGATAATGTGAATGTTAGATTTTCCAATCAAATTCAGTATCTTCTGGAAGTTTGTTTTGTTTTCTAAAATGCTTAGAAGCTGAAGTGTTAATAGGAGAGGTTCTCCAAACTGGAGAAGGATTGTACTGGCTCATCAGCTGCAAGGAATAATCTTGCAGTTGGAATGAAGGAGCGGAACTGGGGTTGCTTCCAGGGGTTTCCACTCTACTTTCCACAATGAATGTCAATGCAAGTGTTTTTGTTTTCTAATGTTACTGAAATGTTTTTATCCTCTGTGGGTATTTCTTTGTATCTTGATCATCAACTAGTGCTACAGAATTTCTAGGAGAGGCCTAGCTCTAGACTAAATGGTTTTGCGTTTAGTATGTAGTTCTGATTGCTGAATTACTCATCAAAAATTTTTTTTACCTGTTAATATTTATTTAGTCTACTAGAGTGTAGGATTCTTTTTATCTTCATCTGAGCACAATCTATAATTTTAAATGAATGGATTTCTTTGTTGTTGTTGTTTTCTTGTTTCTGAAAGTTACTCTTAGCCTGCTTCTCTGAGTCAGTTTCCTTTTAACTTTTAATCAAGCCTTTCTTAATAAATGATGTGCACTAGCACTGTGTTTTCAATATGATGTCTCTCAGTGATGTACATGATGTCTCTGGGATTTAATTCCTCTAGCAGTTCTTTTTATCTTCTTTTCAATAGTCTCTCTAATTTCTGTGTCATTTTTCTTTTGGAAGTCACAGATAACTCTGGTGGATTTTCTGGCTTTTGTAACATCTGTAGGGATATTGAATGTGAGCGCATTATTAGTGTGTCTGTTCAATACTAAGTCTGGGACTGCATTTCTAATAGCTTCTCTGTCCAACTCTCCATGAAATTATTATTGTAGCGCTAAAAGTTTCTTCTCTGCCTTGTGTCCCAGTGTGATACTTTCCTGATGTTCATGGGCTTCTGCCATTACAATTGTATTTCCTTCTCTTGTCATCTCTCTGATTTCTCTTGCATATCATAGATGGTCAGTGCTGTCATTCTCCTAAAGCAACTAATTCTCCTAATGCAAACCTGCTTTGAGCTCTTATGTTTTGATCCAAGAACACTGAATGATGTACTGAAGTCTTCCTTCTTACCAAAATTCAGTCAGAGGCCAAATACTCCCCTGGACCCTTAATGCAGACACTTGAGAACTGAGACTGTCTGCTTAGAAAACTTCATGCAACTTAATACCCTGTTGTCATTCAGTTGAAATAGCAATGTATCAAGTTCCAAGCCTTTTATATCTGGTCTACAAAATACGGCATTTCACAGGAACAGTGGGGCAATAATTACAGTATATTTCAAGTATATCCCTATTCCTTCACAATTAATTATCCATTTTCTTTCTGAACGCAAACACTTGTACACATTGTGGACATCTTCAGAACTCTACTGTAATCATTATTTGCAGATTCTTATCATCATGCTGAAATAGTACAGATATCTGAAGAATGTACAAGGTGAGAGTGATTGCATCACTAATTGAAATTAACAGGAGTCTCTGGTCTTTTTATTCAGACATCTGTTGGCCTCCATGCTCTAGTTAACTCTGCCTGTATTTGTTCAGAGTATTGCCCATTCAGAATGTTATATTACAGCTAGTAATAATTGACTGGTATTTTAATGCTAATCTGTACTATTCAGCTCCTGAGTCCAATTACTTATTGTTGTGGGGGTAGAGAATCAGTGGTGATTTTTCTCCGTCTCTTGCCTAGATTATATGTACTACATTGTAGCTATTTAAAATTCAAAAAATTGCTCAGTTCCAAGAATAGGATGCTATTATTGTGTTATTGGCTACTCACTTTCAATATGTATTTATTTTTGTGATGTAATAGCACACTTTTTTGAAGCATGATACTTTCAATAGGGGCTCTTTTTTGTTTAGCTTCAGTTTAAAGTATTGGTATTGATGACAAAAACATTCAATTAAGATATTTGGCTGAGAACCTTTAATCTTTTGTATTTAAGTAGAACTTTATCCATAACCAAAATCAGCTTTTTTTTTTTTTTTTACAAGACTGGTAAAATTCATAGGGTTTACTTATAAAAATTGTTTTCCCGTCTTGCTTTGTAGATGAGTTTTATGAAAGTGCCACTTGGTAAATAATTCAGAAGGAGATATGCTGAGTTAATTTTACTCGAAATTCTACTTATTACACTGGTTATTGTTGCATTGAATGGCAGCATTGGTTGGCTTTCTTACATGGGGAAAAGTAACCTTAAAACAAGACAGGGTAGCACTGATGCTGATGGTAAAAATATGGATAAGTTCTGTGAGTCTTTTTTTGTGTAATAAATGAAAACGGGTAATATTACTCAGCTTTTATATGGCCTTTAAATTTATCATGAGTTTCAGTTACAATGGGGTGTATCTATTAAGTGATTATAATCATATAATCAAAGTATAGGCCTAACCAGAGATTGTAAATAGTGTAGTTAGTCCTAGAAGATCCAAGTAGGACAGAGGGAGAAAAGCGAGTCTTACTGCTTTAATTCTTGTGCTGCTGGAAGACCATAAGCACCACATCAGAGTTAGTTTTAATGCTGTGGAACTGCATACCAATAAAACTGTGTATGATCAGTGTATTTACATTCTGGTTCAATCTGCTGGCTTTTAAAATGTTGAGGTGAAATTGATGATGTGTGTTCAGTTGTGTGCATTTTAGACTTCCTGTCACTGAACTGTGGTACTCGGTCTCCAGCTCCCTCAAACAGATGAATATTTTTGAGGAATGTCTGAATTTAATTGACTGTTTCATGGTTGAGATGCCTGCAATTCAGCCTTTAGCTCTCATTATTTTGTCAGAAGTCTGCATAATATTGAATAATGTTTTGTATTTACATGCTTATTCGATGTAATTGCATGGTACAGTTTTGACTTCATAGCTGTACAGTGTATTATTCCCAGCAGATTAAGAGAATTCTAAGGAATGCAACAAATCATCAGTAAATTCTGTGTGTAGCAGTGATGTTGCTTGCAAGTAGGCGTGTTTTTACAAAAATGTTGCAGAATACTGAACTCTTGGCTTTAGAAGTAGTTATGGAGTCAGAATTTTTTTTCAAAAATTGAAGTGTGAATTTTAGGCACGGTGAATAGTGAAACACATACATTAACTTGTCATACAATGTTGGGCAAGCAATTCTGCATATGCTGAGAGGAAGCCAAGGGAAGACCTTATCACTCTTTAAAACTACTTGAAAGGAGGTTGTAGCAAAAGTAGGTGCTGATCTCTTATCCCAAGTAACAACTGATAGGATGAGAGGAAATTGTCTCAGGTTGCAAGAGGGGAGATTTAGATTGGAGATTAGAAAAATTTCTTTGCCAAAAGAGTTGTCACACATTGGAACAGGCTGCCCAGGAAAGCAGTGGAGTCTCCTTCCCTGGAGGTGTTCAAAAAACGTGTAGACGTGACACTTCATGACATGGTTTAGGAGGCATGATGGTGTTGGGCTGACAGTTGGACTTGATGATCTTGGTGTTTTCCAACCTTAATGATTCTATGAATCTATAGTTGTAGTTATCATTTAATGCTACTATTAAAATAGAATGTCTGATTCATGCACCTGAAACTTAGAAGAGTTTAGAAGAAAACTTTCTAGCTAGTGTGATAAAGGACTTCTTCCTGCTAATTCCTTGGTTTTTTTATTAAGCTATCAAACTTACCATGTAGTTCTAGGACATAGCATGAAAATGACAAATCATGAGATTTTTTTTTCCCATATAGATGTAGAAATGACCTGTAATCTGTATACTTGGAAATATTTCTCTTTATCTGAAATAATGATGACTCCTTTCCTATTTTAACATTTGATACATACAGAATTTGTAAATAAGAGATTCGTACAATCATAATGTGATATGACAAGTATTGGCATGGGGATTTACATGAGATAGTGAAGAAAATTTCCTAGTAAAACCCTATTAATTCAGTGGAAGTACTGCTATACTCAACTGAGAAGCCAGTACAGTGTAACAGTTCTAATGAGTCAACTTCAACCAGTAGGTATAATAATATTTATGAAACAATGGGTAGGGGTAGCTTTCTCACAGGATTCATGTTTGAGTTGACTGAAACTAGGCATATGTTTTCTGTCTTTGTTGATTTGTTTATTCCACAAGAAAACTGCCTACATTTTTCTGAGGAGAAAAAACCAGACCAAAAAAGATACTATTTCATGTTGAAAATGCTGAACCTTAATGCTTCACAGTTGAAAACAGCACAAAGTTTTGACCTTTACTTCTGTGCTCTTAATAAACTAGGCCCATTCTTGCACCATGCTAAACTGAAACATAGCATGCTAAGGTGAATGTTCCAAGAAATAGTTTGAGGAAAGAGATAATTTTTCTATTTTTTTTGGTTAACCAGAAGTTTGAAATATTTTTATTCTAACGAACCCAAAATGGTCTATATTTATTTTATCTTTTTGGTGAACTGAAAGGTAGATGTTTGCTTGTCTACAGTTATAAGATATTTGTAAATTGCTGTCTCCTACCTGATTTGCTAATTCCTATGCTAACAAATACCCAGTTCTTTAATACTATCTTGTATAACATATGCACTGAAGTTTGCACCACAGTGGATTCTAAACTGCTTTATTCATGATTTCAACTGTATCGTCTCTATCATAAGTCTCAATACATAGTGAGCCTACAGACCTGTGAGTTTTGAAAGGAAAGCTTCAATTTTTAATTTTTTTTTTTTACTTGAAATCCTTATAGTTGCTTTTATATGAATTAAAAATAATGTGATTTTCTTTTTAAAAGTGTACGACATACTGGCATGTTTCAAATGCTAAATTTCTGCCCAAGTAGTAAATACTTCAGTATGATAAGTCTTCCTGCATTTTCCCAGTGGATGTGTATTATTCTAAGTCACGACTTTTTGAATACTTCAGAGTAAAACAGAGATTTACTGTTTTATGGAATAAGGAATAAGTGTTTTTTCTTCTTTTCAAATATTTACTTCAGCAGAATATGTTTGAATGAATAAGAGACATCAAAGGTGGAAAACAAACTTATTAAGCTGTAATTTGCACCTTCCTGAGTACAGCATAAAAGTATATTGTGTATTTATTTGCTTTGTTGCACTTTAAATGGCCTAGCTGTTTCAGCTACATACTTTTAAATAATTTTTTTATAGCCTGATAAATATAAATATACAGAAGTTTTCCTTGGCATCCCATTTTAATTTTTGTCCTAGTTTCAGACTATTATTGTCCTGAATAACAGACTATGCTTCTTGATATTTTTGCATGTTCTTGATATTCTTCTTGATATTTAAGTGTACAGGAGTAATCCTTTCCTCCTATAATCATCTTATTTCGTTTTGTTCTCTGAGATAGATTGCTGCTTTAGTTAACAGCTTTCTGTTGTTCTAATGACTAAAGAACTAAGTTAAGTTCATTCATTAATGTATCAGTGAAACTGTTAGCAGCAAAAGATAGATGCTATATCTTTACCTGTCCAGTAGTGAAATACAATGGTTACTAATAGAGACCTTTGGCAGACCAGGTTGGAAGTATGTGCCATTGCTTTTTGTGTTAGATTTGCCCTGGTTACATTTAAAGCTGTAGCAGTGACTTTTGGAAGCAGTATACTGTGTGAGGAGGATTTTATCTTTGTGAATACACTGCTGTTCTGAAAAAAACTGAAAACTGCAGAGTGACAAATAATGCTAATTTGTCCATGATCATTGTGCTAAAAAGATACGGTGATTTTGATTGCTGGAACAATAGTGTTTGTGGAACAGGTAGAATTTGTAAATAGCAAAACTTGCCCTTTTTCGTAATTCTATGTCTCTTCAGGGCAATTTTTTCACTACTTGAAAAACAGCTGAGGTCTCCCTAACCTAGCTGCTTTGTACAAGTCTGAAAGAAACTTTAGGTCATGAAGGACCTGTTTACTGCAAAAAAGCCAAAATTTTGTACTTTATCTTAATCCGTACAACAAACTCAGTAGGTTAATGTGGTTGGCAAAGACCCCTTAGCAGGATGCTCTCCTACCTGTTTAACTTGGTTGTTAAAATTATTTCCCTAAATATAATCTCAGTATTTTTGTTATGAAATATTGAGTCAGAATCTACATCACAAAACTCTGAGAATATTTCACAGTATTGATATTATTTTAATTTTTTTAGTTGATAATGTGATGGCAAATTTGTGAGAAAATTGATAGCAGGTATGCTTTTCAGAAAGCAATTTTTTTTTAAATATCCCTATGTAAGTTATTCTCTGACATGAAAATTGTAATATTCTTGTAAAAGGAAAAGCATAATTGTTTCCTGAAACCATGCACAAGATTTGAAATTACTCTGAGAACTATTGATTTTAAAGTCCATTGAGAGTGTCTGGAATCAGCATAGCAATTTGACTTCTTAATTAGACTAGTCCTGTGAGAGTTTGGCTCCCCACACTGTATGTTTATGCAACTAATCAGGCAGCAAAAAAACAATTATAGATAGTATCTTATTTTTTTAACTTGCAAAGGAGCAAAAACTGAAATACTGGTGCTCTTGCTTTTATGATAATTAAAACATAATTCTGAATGAATAGAAATATAAAAGCAATATATACGCCACAGAAAAGGTCCCTTGAGAACTATCAGAAGCAAGATAAGGACAAAAAACTCTTGGACTGTGCCAAGACTGTGCTATCAAATGCTAGCTACCCGCTGGACTAGTATGCATCTATTTTCATTTTTTGTCATTGGGAGTTTATTAGGTCACAATAAACCATATGTAAGATTTTGGTTTTGTCATGACAAGTCAGTCAGTCTGTTGTCTACATTAAAAAAGAGTAAAAAAAAAAAAATGTACGAAGTGATTTGTAGTAGATTAATCATAATCACTACCCAGAACCTGATTTGTTATTTCTTATATTTACTCTGATTTCCAGTAGACTTAAATGTTCATTCAGCATACATCTGTGACTCAAAGATTTTGAGATCTGTGTTTGGTTTTACTACTAATTGTGTTGGCAACTGAACTCTGTATTGTATTCTGCAAACATATCACTGTAATTGTTAGGGATGTTTGTCTGTCAGTTAACTAACATCAGTCTGTGGTTTATTATTGCCTTTTCTTTCCTTAGGGAAGAGGTTTGTGCATTGGCTTTCTTCTTGCAATTGATAGAGAAGACTTGTCTTTTGGTTTTGCACGATGCTGATGTTGCAAGGTTGAGTTCCCAAATGCCTGTGAGAGACAGTTCTGATAGTTTCTAGTTAGGTCAGGAGTATTTGCTTACAGCCTTTTATAACAAGAAGACTCTGGTTTTGCACAGTTAAACATGTCTCCTGTGGCAAGCAATTCTGCTTTGCTTTTGGAGTAGAGTTGTTATTGTTCTTTATTCCAGAGCTCTTTTACAATCTTGTAGTTACAGTTAGGCTAGGCTACAGATTGCCTAAAGTTGTGGACTGAAACCTGCCGCTTGACCCTATGCCAGATACAGAGCAGAAAACAAAATTTACATTCTCACAGATATCATTGACCTTAGTGTAAATAGCCAGAACCCCAGCTGTTAATCTTGCCTATGAGTGGTTTTCAATTTATTATCTTTTTTTTCAAAAAAAATGGTTGAATCAATAGAAAGCAATTATAGGGTTAGGCTTTATT
Source organism: Tapera naevia (assembly GCA_033556795.1). Taxonomy (NCBI): domain Eukaryota; kingdom Metazoa; phylum Chordata; class Aves; order Cuculiformes; family Neomorphidae; genus Tapera; species Tapera naevia. The sequence goes on along the minus strand of JAUMJJ010000172.1, from coordinate 3,651,431 downwards.
GTCAAAAGGACATCTAGGACATTCTAAGGGACAGGTATTTATTACTTTTTCCTTGTTTACATCTTCAGGTTTCCTTTTCCTTATTTAGCAGTGATTTTTGTGAGGGACTGTTGGCAGCAGTAGGGCACGGGTTCACTAGGCTTACTGGCTCTTTCAGGAGCTGACCAGTCAGAACATCATTTTTGGATATAATATACTCTTTGCCATATTTGAAGCAGTTTAATAGTCACATCCTATCATTCTTTTTCTTCATTACATAAAGACAATTTGGATGAAATAAGGATATTTCTACTAACTGTTGGAGAGAGACTTTGAGAGTTTGAAACAAGAAATCTGATACAATAAGATAATTTGAAAAGTCTTAACTGTGAGCAGTGAAGTCCTCTTCAACTAAAAGACATCTGATGGAGTCTCTAAGAATGAGAGGTATTTTTTTTAATTTGATGAGATCTACCAATAGAAGTTGCCAGCCACAGGAAGCACCCACATGGTCATGAAAACTGCGCCCATATGGGCATGTATGCCTCCTCCCTGTCACACTTGCTCTCTGGCTTATTGACTGGACTCTGTCTTGGAGGCCAGAAGCATGCTTTTACATATAAACTATAACCTTTTTCCTCACATTTCAGATAGGTTTCCCTTAGTTAATTATGTTACTGGGAGGTTTTTCTTCTTTTTCTTTTTTCTTTTCTGAAAATTGTAATTTTTTTTTCTTTGTGGTTTGACATCTCAGCTGAGACCTGGAATAAGTTGATTATTTCCTTTCTCAGTTAAGTTCCATTTTGAGTGAACTATAATAGGAAGACAATTTTCAGACTTTACTGATGACATGGAAAATGTGCTTGGTGATGTGTCTTGGGGATATTTACTTAAGTGCAGCACAGTGATTGAACTTTGAGATGCTGAGCTTTGAGATGCAGAACTTTATATCTGAAATAATTAATGACAAAAGCCTCCTAGCTTTCATTGTGGGATTCTTAAGCCTGTGTTAGCCAGCATTAATGCTTCACTGAGACAAAGTGTATTGGAGAAACATTAGTAAGTACAATAAAAGAAAAAATGCTATTTAGATAGTGGGAGGGAATCTAGAGAAATCAGATGTTTCTCATAAGAACTTAACCTCAAGTTATTACAAAATTTCACATCAATAGAGAGGTCATCTACTTAATCCCTAAAGAGTCTGCATGTGTGATGAATGGTCTGTGGAGTTTGTTATCTGCTCTGTATCCTCTGCTGCTGAAAGAGGCATAGCTGGAGCGGTGTGAAAGAGGGCTGCCTTCCTTCAGATGCTAAAAACTAGACTGGGTAAAAATCTTGGGGAGGAAATGGGGGACTGCTCCTTTCTAGAAAGCAGCTGCTCAGATTTGCTGAGGAAGAGGCTTTGATAGTGCTGGGTGGAGCAGATGGGCAGAGACTACTAGGAAGGGTAAGATGGGCTTTTGAGTAGCAGGCGGGCTCTGTGTGTGGGTTCAAGTTGGTGGTTAGAAAGTCTTTAAGGAAAACTGAAAAGGAACTGCCTGGAGTTTGTACAAACTAAAGGGTTGCTGGAAGTTCAGGCTTGGTCTAAGACAAGTAAAAAGGAATTGTTGTGGAGGGATGAGGCATGGGGGAAGATGGGGTGTGTGCAAAACTTTTCTGTATGCTCTTCAGAATGAAATTTCTTTATTCCAAGCTTTCATTCTAGCTCATTTTCAAGAAAAAAATGTTACATCAGTTTAGAAGCCATTTTATTGTACTTGGCATTTTCAGCTTAAAGCAGTAGTGCCAGTAAATCCACTTAAAACTTTGATAAATTTGATAGACCATTAGAGTGAGTAGTAGCACACTTATGCATGAAGCAGAGCAACAAATGCTAGTCTTTGTTTAAATTGCAGACCTTACCTTTTTTCTTCTTTTACTTTTTAACACCTTTTGTCAAATCTATTGAACCATCTTTGTCTTCAGAAGTCAGCTATAGGAAAAGCTTTAAAGACTCAAACTGAGGATTGTTTTGTCATGTTTTCAGTGGCTAAATAGTAAGTAGGGTTTATGAAACTTAGAATATATGCAATGTAAGAGTGGTTTGAAATGCTAGTATTCCTTGCATATTTCCTATGAAAAAATTCTGAGAAGATGTACCTTGATTGTGCATAAGTAAAATGGAGCTGGACTTTGCTTTTTAATTTGATTGTTTTGTCGACGGTAGGGAAAATAAAAGCTTAAGCTAAAAATGCTTTTGATCCCATGGCAAATTCTTTATTAAGACTTTTCTTAACAGTAGCTCTTCACTTTAGGAATTCAGACCACACATATTGTCTGACAAATATGTTGCACAAATTTTCTAGGGGAATTATAGTTTTGGGGTTTGGTTTAGTTCATGTAAAGGCATCATCTCTAGCAGAGAAAATGGAGAGTTTATGGAATGGGAGTTTTAAGAATATAGTATACTGAATTTTAGAGTGCAGATGTTAAATCAGAAAGACTAGCGCTGGTAAGGCAGTGCTTTTGCGTGTTTCATCTTTTTCAGAAATTGGATTACCTGAGGCACTAACTTAAACTTCTTACGCCAACTCTAAGGCAACATTTTCATTTTAAATCCACCTTAAATGTGCAGGAACTCCAGCTGCGCTTTCCATAGGTTGTTAAGTAAGATTTTTTTGGGTTTAGCTGTGATGTATGCTAGGATAGATTGTCATCTAAATGTGCCAAGGCTATTTCTGAGCAACACCATCACAGATAACAAGTCTTATTTCCTCTTTGCAGAACCCATAGTACAGAGGCCAAAGGCTATGTTATGATATATCTCTAACTTACTCTTCAAATATCCTCAGTGTATTTAATCATCGTAAGGAAACAAGCACCAGGTCCTCTGTGATCTGGTGAAGTTTATGCACCCTGTCACTGCTCATGTATCCTTCACCCTGGCTTATGCTTTGTTTTGTTTCTGAAGATGTAGAATGATAAACATGTAATGCCCCAGGAACTGTCCATTTTCTTTCTTCTGCTGTTACTTTCTTCCTTGATTCTAAAAAAATAAAATATCACTCGGGCAACTTCTTGGTAACTCAGCATGGAAGAGACTTTGGTTAAAATGAATTCAGCGTAAAAAAAAGAAACTAGCTCTGATTTTAATTGAGAAAAAAACCCTAGTGGAATTCTTAGGTGGGAGAAAATGTTTCAGGAAGGGGTAAAATGGCTCCCTGTAACAGGAGATGGCATTTGGGGACAGGAAGGTAAATGTAGGACTTCTTCCTCTTGTAGTACTTCCACATGACAGCTTGCTGGATATTGCTTGACAACTAAGTACTATGAGTTCTCAAATTCGTGAGCTATGCAGAACTGAGTTTTCTTTAATTAAATATTAATTTAAATGCTAGATGAATATTCTATTCACAAAGCATCAAAACAGAACACAAAATGAAGATACAGATGAGTAACGTAACATTTAAATTGTAAAACAGTCTTCTCATAAGTGAGAAATATGGAATAAGAGGTACTGCTCACTTCATAGAGAATTGCAAACTCTGAGAATTTTTTTTCAGATTTTGAGTGACATGCAATGTCTGTTTTGTATAGTGAATGAGAGTGGTTGAGATTGGGATTTATTGAAGGCAAAATTTATCAGGACTTGGAAAGCACATAGTACTTGGAAAGCACATAGTACTTGGAAAAATCTAGACACTAAAGTCCAGGTACTTTATGAAATCGTTTTATTGTAAGACAGTTGATAAGCAAATCACAGAGTACTTATTCGTGAAACCCTCTTCCCAAGTTTATTAGTTTGTTATTATTTTGACGATTAGTTGGACACTAGTGGTGCTGATTAATAGGAGCATTGTCACTTTCAAACCAACAGACAACTGGACAATAATGAGAATATAGTAGTTCAATTTCTCATTAAATCGACATTATGCAAGGACGTGGTGGGTGATAACAAAATACTATGTGAGTGCATTAGTTCTCATTGAAGGAGAGAGACCTCATGTGGACTCCCTATTTTAAAGCCAGAGTTGGTAGTTCTTAACAGAATCACAGAGTAGCTGAGGTTGGAAGGGACCTCTGGAGATTGTCTGGTACAACTTCCCTGTTTATAGCAGCGTCACCTAGAATAGATTGTACAGGGCTCTGTCAAGTAATTTAGTGTGAGCAAGGATTTTTAAGTACTCATACAAATGTGGCAGACTGTGCCTAGTGACCAAAATATTTTGCAAAGGTGATAGTATGGTATTAGCATAATACACCTAAAAAGCCAATCAACAGATGCAGAAACCTGGCTTCCTCAGTTATGAGGCTCGTGGGAGGTACTTGTATCTGCCTCATCTGGCTCTAGACCATCCATTGATCTTCCAGTGTGGTCTTGTTTTCGTGCCAGGCCAGGGTGGGAAATGTTGAAAAGAGAAGAACCGTCCTAGTCTATCTGTCTACAATGGAAAAAAACTTCACATCAGCAGGGTAGTGTCATCAGAAAAGTGACTTAAAAATCTTGGCTGCATATAGGTGAGAAAGATCCCAGACATACTAAGTAGGGAAATAATATATTGCAAAGTCCTGAGTTGTCACGGATGGCTTTTTGACATTGTTATTCTAACATGCAATATTGAAGAACGTTCTTACAAGAGTACAGTTTTATCAGATAAGAGACAAGATGCTGTTGCTCTGCGTATGAAACATCACAAGATTTCACAAGATGAATATGAAAATAACCTTCTCACACACTGTGATCTTTAGTGCTAAGTGTTGAACTAGTGATACTCTATGACTGAAATTCCGATTTACGAATTGTATTATGCTAAATAAGTGGATGGCTATGATGTTTTCATAATTTCCTTAGGTCTCTTTGCCTGTTAACATCGTATCAGTGTAATCCAGCAGGATTCTTGTCATCTTATGTTCTCTTTTGATCTGAGCAGGAAAGGCAACAGAAAGATTGAGTGGCATGTAAGGCATCTGATCTGATTGACTAAAGCAAACTGAATGGGATGCAGCTTATTCTCGTTTGTTAAAAGATATATTTCAAATTATTGAATCTTTTTTTTTCTATGGCCATCACATGTTTGGAAGTTAGGACAATTCCCATAATCACGTGTGTGCTTTCATCTAAGTGAAAAGTAGAGAGAATAGTTTTCCTTTGCATACTCAGAAACTCATAGCACGGGCCCAGGGATCCAATGCGTCATTTGGGGAACACATTTTTGCTGCTTTTTGGAAGTTCTGCTCCTTGGATTGCTGCAGAGTATACCTGAATTTTCTATATCAGTCAAGAGACAGTAATCTGTGTTGAAAAAAAGATTTCAGACAAAATTCAGAATTACTTAAAGCAGAGTAGTATTCCATATTCCATAAGAACAAGACTGTGGGACCTCATGTAGAAATCCAACATACCTACTTTTGTTTATTATGGGACAATAGTTATGGATTCAGTGACTTATTTTTTATGGGCATGACTTGACTTTTAAACTGTCTTCACTATGATTTGTTTTTGTTATCCTTCAAGCTTAGCAGAACGATTGCTATTTGTGTATTTGTGCTCTTGATAACTGTGTTGAAACCATGTGAGGAATGCTAATCTGTAAAAGAAGTCTTAGGTTCTCCTTACTATATTTTGGTTTAGGAACATTTTAGGATTTTTCCACATGTGATTTTATTGGAATTTGGGAAGAGGAAACCTGCTTACAGTAGGATCACCTTTCTTATATAAACCCATTTGAATTATAATTAAAATTATATGTCTAAATTATCAGAATATAAGTAATGACCCGTGCCGTGCTTTCAGTTCCTGTACCTTCATTCAGTTGATATACTTTCATTGTGGCTGAAAATTTGCAGTACAGCAAATAAAATATCCAGACTTAAAAAAAGAGACATTTGTTTGAATGTGCCTTGCCACCTGCCAATCTTTTAGTGACATTTCATGGCAAAATTTCTGCACAAATCTTGAAATATTTTTTCAAAATTGAAGCCTTTGGGGATTTATTGAATGTCAGGTCATTACTCACAGTATGGTCATGTAAAATGGTAACTATGACAACTGCAGAGTGTTGGAGTGGAGGGTGAGGAGAGAGGTTTGTGAAAGGAGTGATATCCTTGAACATAGGAAACATCCTCAAAGAGCCTTCTCAGATAAAGGTATTATATGACTGTGGGGTTCTTTTTGTTTTCTCGTGTCAAGGAAAATTAAAAATCCCATAACGAGTTCTCTTCCAAGTTCATTTTAATTGGTACCACAGATTTTAAAGAGAGGTTTATTTTGTCTTCCCTCATAATTTGAAGCTTGTGGAATATTCTCAGGATCTTAAAGGCATTAACTCCCCAGATTTTCATGCAGTGAAAACTGAAGTTACAAAAATATGTGTCTTAAAGTTTTGGTGTCTCTTGTAGGTTTGTTATATAAATAAGAATTAAAAGATCAATTAGAAAAGGAAGGAAAAGTAGCTTTTTGGATTTTGAAAATACCTTTATGGTAAATGGTAGAGTGGCTTAATCAATTATGTATAGAGAGAACGCGGTATGGTATTTTAATGTTAAGCCTGTGGGAACAGAAACTTACCTGGTATTTTTCAAGGCATTCTAAGCTGTAGTGTTTGCAAAAGCTCTCACTGGATTTTGCAACACTTGCAAGTCTTTTGAGAGCACCTACACATATTTATATAGTATCAGACCTTCATCATTTGTGCTTTGGTTTTTTTTTTTCAGCTTTGGGTAATTCCTGTTCACTGAGCTGGATTTTATTTCTTTTCATTTGTCCCATCAGTGTTGCTTCCCTTTATGAACCTTTTGTATCAGTATGACTGGGTGGATAAAGGAAAGTATCTGTATATCCTGCTCTCCTTTCCTAAGATTATAATTCACAGATCGTATTGTGATATGGATAGTAGTACTTTGTTCTGTAGCTGGAGTGGATGAAATTGCACAGTCAGTGCTGATCAAAAAAGGTTTTTATTTTTGTGTTTCTATAAGTAGTAAGGTTTACATCTTTAAATATCTTAATGCTTAAGTTAAAATTTAATCTAGATCTCTAGTGTTTTGTCAAAATGTTCTAAACATTAAGAACATCCCTGCCTTCCTTAATACGCTTAAGAAATAAGTCCAAGATTTTCCATTTCCTGTCGATAGAATTCTTCAACATAGACTCAACCGATTGTTATCAGTCTGTATTGTTACACAAAAGATCTTGTAGGAACAAAAGTGTTCTTCATCTTTGTGTAGGATTGTCCAAATTGCAGTGTAAATCCTGGTCTCTCTTCCTTTCTAATACTTGCACCTTAGTCTGCTGTCAGAAAGGGAGTGACATGATGAGGTTTGAAAGCTCATCTATTGTGCTGTTTTGTTGATGGCCAAGCAGCCAGCAGCACTGTCTGACTTAACGCAAATGAGAGCCAGTTTTGCTCTGAGATATAGTTTGAGATAGTATTGTGACGGTCCTGATGGTAACTAACTTTTAAAATTAATTTTGAATTTACCTTTTGATGTCTTTTTAACCTTTTGGTTTCTTTTGCTGTTATGTGTAGAGCATAGATATGCAGAAATTGCATTTAAAAGAAATGCTTGTTACCAGTAATCTTTTTAGAAATCATGATATTTTAATCTCTGGCTTTGATTTTATGGTAGTGTTGCATCCCAGATTGAAACCAGCTAATGGATTTCACAGAGAAAAGGCATAGTTACTATGGCTACACAGCACCCTGAAAGCTTAAAAGGACAAAGAATAAATGAATATGGTACTGGCTGCTTAGCCATTTCTAGAATAGCTTCTAATAATTTAACAGCTTTATAGTCTTTCAGACACAGTCAGAAAAAGCAGAATGTTAGTCCTTTAAGAATTTGTTTTTTATTTTTAGTTTAGGCCATTACTTTTGAAATAGTGTATTTTAAAACTGTTTCTCAAAATGTCCCCTGCTTTTAGCCACTTTATTTCACACATATCGATTGCATGTAATGTAATTAACTGTTACTGATCATTTTATCATTGATATTTTTACTATAGTATATTAAAATTAGAAATTAATTCTGCTATATACAAATAAACACAGAATAATTGGAGTTTGATGAAAACTTGTAATAATGTACTTTTTATAGCTTTCACGGTAGTTTTGGCCAAAATATTTTTACCTTTGATTTTCTTATAAACCAATCCACATACGTAAGGCAAACATTTTGTATATAGTAAAGAATAACAAAACACACGTGTGGTTAGGTGCATACAATTAAGGAACAGAATTACCAGTGTTTAGTATCACTTTAGTGACTGACTGAAGAAGCGTACCAGCTGCCTTTACTTGAGAAATAAAATGTGTCAGAAATCATAAACATATTGCTGATAAACTTGGGCATATTTTAATGATCTGTTAAAAATAATACAGAATTTTTTTTGTTTTTTAGTTTGTAATGATAAGATACGTCTATTACTCACTAAACATAGAAGTTCTGTGTATTGATAATTGTAAGCAGTGTACTTGAGCTGATGGGTAGTAGAAAATCACTGGGAAGGTAGCAGGTGAGCTTACAGGTGGTTTTATAAAGAAATATTTCATGTGCTCTTATTTGCAGACAGAGGGCTCTTGTATTTGTATTTTGGATTTATCTGTCCAGCAGCATTTGTATATATTTGTAAAGCAAACTGGACGTGTTGCATATGCAAGATGAGCTGAAATGTTGTCCTGCTGTAGATCTGTCCTGTTCTCCATAGAAATACTGCATCTGCTGTGTTAGAGAACAGTGTCATTTATGTGTAAGAGATGCAAAAGAGCCTTTTTACCAAAAAATATCAGAATTATCGCACAGAACTTTACCATACAGACCAGCATGCTAGAACAATCTATAAAGGCAGTTTGGGCCAGATTCTGAGATGAGCAGAAAACAATGCCTGAGAAAACCCAAGAATAACCTAAGTAGATAAATAGGTGAAAGGAAGTGACAGTGGTAGAAAAATACTGCGGGAATTTCATTGTGCTGTTTATTGTGGATCAGAGATTGCATAAATATGTAGTAGTTCTTAAAGTAGCTCCAGATTATAAACTACTAAAGTACGCTGGTGCAAAAATGGCGAAGAAGATCTGATTGCCTTTCAAATAACTGTAGGGCCTGTTTCTAACTGCTTCTGCTGGCTTTGGATAGACAAGTCTAAAATACACACAGCAGACCTGGAAATTCAGCAGACTAGTTTTCATACCTTAGAGATGATTTTTAACTGACAGCTTGAACAATACTTCTGCTACAATTTCATACAGAAACAGAATACTCAGGTCTAAAACAATACTGAGTTTTATTTTTCTTTGAATACTTCGAGATTTTTTTGAGAAAATCTTTACTTAAAAATGAATGTTGTACATTTCTATTGCTTCTTAAAATAAGGAGAAGAGGTTCTCAGGAGAGATTCTTAGGTGAAATATAAATTACGCTCAGGAAATCACTGTTATTATTTTTTTGTCTTGCGTGAAAATATTGAGGAATTTTCCTCTTGTTTATATTTCTTTGATCATTGTAAACATGAGGATGAAAAGATTAGATGGGCTGTTCCAAAACTTACTATCCAGTATAGCATAGCCTTATTCCATTAAACTTTTATTAAGTACAGTTTGTTTTATTACATGTGACATAATAATTTTTGAGTTTCAATCAAGTAAAAACTATAAACTTATCAATGCATTTTTATTTAAAACATACATCTCCCACCCTTGCATCAGATGGTTTGAAGGTAATTCTCTCAAAAAATGAAATTGTAAACCCAATAAAATAGACTAAAAAAAATCTCTTAATTAGAAGGTTTTATTCATAGCTATTTGTTTCATTCATGTGGGTATTTTTTTTTTGGTTTGATGAAGTACTGAATTTATTTATTACTTAAGTACTGCAGAAAAAGATGCTACTTGAAATTCAGGAGTGGATCTGTTAGAAGTGCTTCAACATAAGACTGCAACTATGTGATATTTGATGTTGCCATGGGAAACTGCTTTGCCAGAACATTTGCAGAGCAGATGGACCAAGATAAATAAAACAGATACAGGTATTGAATAGAGATGGTGTAATGCCCTGTGAAACCACAGCAAAATATGAACTTAAATCTATGTAACATAGTTCTTTGGCTTGTCCTTTTCTAATGTGTACACTGATGGCTTAATTCTCAAAACAATTGTTTATAGCAAACTTATTTTGTATTCTTTTATATGGGATAGTATATTTTCTCGGAATTTTATCTTATGCCATTGATGAACAGCTGTCTAATACAAATAGTTTGGCGGTGAACATTTCCTGTAGATTTTGAATTTTTAACAAATTGGGGAAAGTATCAGGTTGTCATGTTTTCCTGCCTTCTCTTCTGTGTTATGCAAAACCAGTAATGTCCTAACTTTATGCTGTAATCTGCTGCCTTTTGGGTTAGCATGTAAAGTTTTATCGAAGTCCACTAACAGTATGGAATGAAAAAATTCTATTTCAGTTGTTATAACTTTGTTAGCTTAACATGATCTTGGCTATTGAGAGCTCTTCTGTAATGTTATTCACTAGTGTTTTTCCCCTTGATTTATAAAATAAAAAGAAAGATAAGAGACATACCCACCCTGTGTGAGAACTGGAATGTCTCTGTAATCATGTATGGCAGAAATGTTTATTTCCCTAGCAACATGAATATAAAAGATACTCATGTGACTACATGCATGCAACATGCCTTTGTAAGAGTATACATGTACAGAAACCCACTGTATATTTGTTTAACATGTATTCTTTGTTCTCCCTGACAATGAATAAAAAAGGCATGTCGTGTTTAATTTTTCTCTGAGGAAATAGGTAGAGAACTTGAAATACAATTTGTAGTCCTTTCTCTTCAACAGCTCAAATGCAAGCCTATAGAAAGAAAAATTTTCTTGAAAAATAAAAGCTTAGTCTGCTCCCTTGAAGATATATGATCTAACTGCTAAAGGATTTTTTTTCCTAAGTAATATCTGCACTGTAAAAAAGATGTCTTATGACTTTTAATCTACAGTCTATCTGTGCTTCTGTTCTTCATGAGTTATAGAACTTACTCCATTGGTTGATTTTTTTCACATGCAGTAGAACTGTTCTTTGAGTCATGCTGTCATAAATCCATAAATGCCCACATAATTGTTGATGTTTTTAATTTAGTACGAAATACCATACCACTGAATACCATGCAGTTGATTCATATTTTATAGTGGATGTCAACAAATTTTTGTGAGAGATCCACCTAGTATTTGCTTGCTTTTAAGTATATATTAAGTATATATTTCCATTTGATATATTTGTTGTTAATCCATTTTAAGTATCACATAAATATCTGCCTGAAGTTATGTAGTTATGTATATTCTGTTTTTTCAAGGAAAATTAGGAGAGTTAGGAGCAGGAGTGATTGGGGAAAATTATATGGCTTCTACTGTTGGATCAGAGTTTCTGAATTTATTCCGTGGCTTTTAATCTGTGGTTGTAAATTCTTGGCATTAATATCAGAGAGGCTGAAACATATGCTGGCATTCATTAGGGTCAGGGTTCCTGTATGTTGCGGATTTCAGTTATAGCCTTTTTATGCCTTTTACACTAGCTAAAGCACAATGAGGTTCACAGTATCACAGTATTACAAAGTTGGAAAGGACCTCTGAGATCATCAAGTCCAACCTATAACCCTACACTAACACCAACACTAACACCAACCCATCATCTAAACCATGGCACTCAGTGCCTCATCCAGTCTCCCCTTAAACACCTCCAGGGTCGGTGACTCCACCACCTCCCTGGGCAGCCCATTCCAAAGGCCGATCACCCTTTCAGTGAAGAACTTTTTTCCTCACATCAAGCCTAAACTTTCCCTGACGAAGCTTGAGTCCATGCCCTCTAGTTCTGCCACTGGCCACCTGAGAGAAGAGACCAACCCCTGCCTGACTACAACCTCCTTTTAGGTAGTTGTAGAGAGCAATGAGGTCTCCCCTGAGCCTCCTCTTCTTGTTGATACAGCTGGGTTTTTTTTTGTCACACATCATGGAGAAGAGATTTCTTGGTGATTAATTTAGCCTCTTTTCAATTTATTTTAAACAGAGATCAGTAAAATAAAACAGTTTACAGAATCACGGAATTATTGAGGTTGGGAGGAACCTCTGGAGATTATCCAACCCCTTGGTCAAAGCAGAGTCACCTAAAACACTATGTCCAGTTGGGTTTTGAATATCCGTAAGGGTAGGACTCTGCAACCATCTCGGGCAACCTGTGCCATTGGTTGACCACCCTCAAAGGAAAAAAATTACTATGTTTAAAAGGGATATCTTGAATTTAATTTATTCCCATTGCCTCTTATCCTTTCACTTTAAGCCTTCTCTTTGCCAGGCTCCATATCTTTCCTTGTACAAAAGATGCCCTAGTCCTTTAATTCCCTTTGTGACCTTTTGCTGGACTTGCTCGAGTAAGCCGATATCTCTCTTGTACTGGAAAACCTGGAACTGGGTTTAGCATTCAGGATGGCTCACCTGTGCTGAGTAGAGAGGAAGGCTCACCTCCCTTGATCTGCTGGCGATGCTCTTCCTAATACAGCACAAGTTACTGTGGTCCTTCTTTGCTGTGGAAGTGCTGTTGGCTCACAACCAGCTTGTTGTCTCTCACATCCTTTTCTTCCAATGTACACAGGATTATTCCTGCAAAGTGCAGGACTTCGCATTTCCCTTTGTTGAATTTCATGAGGTTACTGATTTCTCAGCCAGTCAAGGTCCTTCTGAATGGAAGCACAACTCTCTGGTGTATCAACAGCTTCTCTTAGTTTTGCATTATCTGTGAACTTACTGAATATGCACTCTGTCCCACCTTCCAAGCTTTTGATTTGTTTGTTGTATTGGTTCTCATATTGACATCTGGGGTGTGTCTTTGATGACTGGCCTCCAGCTGGATTTGGTCTGTGAGCCCGGCAGTTCAGGCAGATTTCAGATCACCTCATTCTCCATATATCTATTTTGTGTTTCATCAGTTTGTCAGGGAGGAGACAATGGAAGACGGTGAGAGAAGCTCTATTAAAGATAAGTAAGGTTCAGTGTGTCATTGTCCATTGGGTCAACCTTCTCATTGTGAAAGGCTGGGTCATTGTATCAGGTTGGGTCAGGTACAATTTCCCATTCATACATCTATGTTCAGTACTCCCAAACACCTTCCTGTCCTTCTTATGTTTTCTCCGTTCCCTTCCCAGGGATTGACATGAGGCTGTGGCTGGCCAGCATTTTCCTGGATACTTCTTCTTGCCCTTTTAAAAAGCAGGGACAATGTTTATTTTCTTCCATCATCATAATTTCCTCTTCCCTACCCCCTATCACTGTGATCTTTCATGATCTTTCAGTGACTGAGTGGTCTCACAATAACATCGGCCAGCTCCCTTGGTACCTGTGGGTGCATCTTATTATCACCCATGGATCTGTGTGTGTCAATTTGTTTAAATGTTTCCTAACCTGATCCTCCTCACTTAAGTGAAATCTGCCTTGCTCCAGGCTTTCCTACTGGCCTCAATGATCTGTGATTACTGAGGGATAGTTTTATCAGTAAAGACTGAGATGAAGAAGGTTTCATGTGTCTGCCTTCCCTAATAACCTTTGTGACACATCTCCATTAGCATTCAGCAGCAGGCCAGCATTTTTCATAGTCTTCATGCAGATAACATCAGAACATATCCTGTTCCCCATCATGCTGTGTGAGCTGTCCTACCCATGTCTTTGTGATCCCACTGAGATTGTAATTCTCCAGCTGTATGTGGACCTCTTTAATGCCTCCTGTTCCCTATGCTGTTTGCATTAGCTTACAGGCTGTTTGGAGAGATACAAAAGTACACTAATTTCCTAGAAAAGGTAGGATAGCTTTCCCCATATGTCTGCCTGGTAGGCATTTCCCTGTGTATGTGGACACAGCTGGGGTGGACCCCTACAGCCCTTTTTTTTTTTTTTTTGCTTACAAATTTCCTATTCACATTGCCCCATACTCTTTGCTTGCCAACCTGGTCCTTCACTCCCTCGATTAATTGGTTGTCATCCTCTTCTGCCCTTTTTATTCCTAGTTTGAAGCTGTCATTACTGGATTGGCCAGTCTGTTGGCAAAAAATGTTTTTCCCCATTTAGGTGGATACCATCTCTGATAAACAATCCTCTGTCGTCATAGAACATCCTCTGATCATATAAAAACTAGAACCTCATTGCTCACACGAACAGCACAAACAATTGTTGACTTGTGAGATCTTCCCAGTCCTCCTCACTGCCTTCTGCCTTTCTGTAAGGATTGAGAAGAAAATTCCCTGAGATCCCACGCCCTTGACACCTCTCCACATCCCCCCATCATACCCCACAACAATAGTAAATGGTTTTTGCTTTCCTGATTGCCCCTGGCATCATCATTGATGCCTGTGTGGAGAACAGCAGAGGCTAACAAGTCTGCAGCAGCCTTTCCATATGTTTTGACTTAGTTGTTGTTGTTGTTATTAAGCTTTTTTTTTATTCTAGAATTATGTTCTGTCAATGTCATACCTGTGAACTGCCTACAAGAAGTTTTTTTGCGCTAGTGTGACTGATAGAGGGAAAATCATGTATGATTTTTCTGTGCTCAGGGAGATCAAGGATTAATCTTTAATTAATCTCAAATCATTCTGAGAGTCTGTAGAAAGATAAATGGGAACCAGTAGCTGGTATAAGATTTAATAAAGGTTATTTAAGACTACCTTTCAAGTAAAAAATTTTGGTTTGGGTTGTACCATTTGGAAGACACATAACTGGTTTCACATGTGTCTTGTTTCTGTTCTAGGAAATGAATCCAGGAAGTAATGTGAAAGGCCGTGTGAAGCTTTGTCATAACAGAAATTTGCTAAGAGATTGCTTTACCTGTAAGTTCTTCTTTTCTGTAGTTAAATGTTAGATTATATTCATATTGCTGGGAAAAACGTGGTTTATTTTCGCTTACAGCTTAAAACTCTACTAAGTGCCTTATGCTTAACGCTTGCTGTTATTAACTTGCTATGTTTCAGTGATGAGCAAACAAACATGTTTCCTGTTCTATTAAGGTTGTGAATCTAATGAGCAAGATTTTCATGTTGTATCATTACATGTTATTATATGCATACACTGTGATGCATGCTGAACTGCAATAGCTTATTTTTCAGAAATTCTTTAAAAAGTGAATGAAAGGTAGAAAATATCCAATCCTGCATCAGAGTATGAAACTTTTCCGCTGAAAAGTTCTTTAGCAAAGATTGCCTGTGCAGGTGCCTGCTGTGACTCAGACTTGTTCTGGATTGGTCATCTTTTTCCGGTGTTACTAAATCATAGTGCCCTTTACATTGGAGCCACCTGTGGCAAAGGATTTTCTTTGAGCTATAGTGAAATAATTTAATTTTACATACATCGCGTAATAAAGCCCACTTAGGAATTTAAACTTTTGTTTTCATCTTGAGTCTAATTTTTTAAATCAAAATACCAGCAAGTGGGAGAAGTGAACTTGTCTTCCCAGCAATACTGCAAGAATAATATTAGAAGATCCATTTTACACAAAAAAGCGAAAGCATTAGACTTACTGTTGACTTTGGCAGTTTCACATAGCTGGTGCCTGAGCTGAGAATAGAACTCAGTTGTTTTTAGTCCCAATTAAAGTTATAATTTGCAAATAAACTATAAGATGGGGAAGGGAAAAGCTGACTACCTAGCTATCACATAAACATATACCTAAAAAGTATATCTTGAGGGTGATCAGGAGTTTACAAGCTAGAATTTAGCGAGTATGTTAATTTTCTCCCTTGTATATTTAATTTAACTAAACATCACCTCATTGGCACATTGGCAAGTTCCTGAAAGCTATAAGGTGGAAGATACTAACAAAAATTGTTTCAAGATAGATGGTAGCTGTTTAATCCTTTAAAAATAACTACTTTAGAATTTTTTCCTTATGTAGTTTTTTAAGTAGCAGCAACTCAGATATCGGGACAGCACAGGTAATTAAGTTTGGCTTAACTTTCAAGCAAATTAAAACTTGCAAATTCTCATCTTCCACACTTCAATCTCTTTATGAAGTGTTGAAAAATGTTCTACTATTTATTTCTAATTTTTCTCAAAACCCCCTTTGTCTTAGTGTTTCTTTAATCCTCTGATATAACTTGAGAGATGTTGAAACAACCATAAATTAAGTGCAAATGCAAGAAAGTCTGTTGGACATTAGAATCTTAGTTCTGCACTTCATTTGGTAAAGTAAAAACTGAACATTACTGTCTTCATTCTGTTAATATTCTTACAGTACTGGCAAAACTTCAGCAATTGCCCTGTGTTATTGTAAATATACTATAATGACTCAGATAATGAAGTGTTTCTTTTAGATCTATCGAAGAATCTAGTGGGGATAATCCAAGATATTTCAAGGAGACTTTTATCATTAGTCAAGGAAGAGAGAAGAGAAACTGTTGCTCTGATAATGCTGCCTTAATGACTAAATTTGTCAGATTTTCAGTATTATTCGGTAGGCTTAATTGCTTAGCAGTAGTCAGACAAGTGCATTTCCAGTTTTGTAACAATAGCCTTAAAAAAATTAAACAAACTGAAAAGAAGTAAGATTGAGCTAGAATTCGCTAATTTATTTCGACTTTGTCTTCTCTTTCATTGCTCTGTTCATCTCTTCATGTCTCTCTGAGAAATGCAAGGTTTTTATGTGTATGTGTGTATATATGTTTGTGTGTATGGGTGTATCAGTTGTAGGTATTTATATTCTCTTGAGGATAGAAGAACATTTGGGGCACATCCAGGGATCTACAGGCCTGACAGTCTGACCTTGGTACTGGGAAAAGTCATGGAGCAGATAATCTTGAATGCTATTACACAGCATATGCAGGACAACCAGGTGATCAGGCTCAGTCAACGTGGGTTTATGAAAGGCAGATCCTGCCAGACCAACCTGATCTCCAATGACAGGCTGGATTGATGAGCTGAGACCAGTAAGATGAGGTTTAACAAGGCCAAGTGCCAGGTCCTGCACCTGAGACACAACAACCCCGTGCAGTGTTACAGGGAAGGATGGCTGGAGAGCTGCCTGGCAGAGAAGGACCTGGCATGTTCATTGACAACTGGCTGAACATGAGCCAGCAGCATACCCAGGTGGCCAAGAGGGCCAATGGCATCTTGGCCTGTATCAGAAACAGCGTTGGCCAGCAGGACCAAGGAGGTTATTGTGCCCTTGTACTCGGCACTGGTGAGGCCGCATCTCAAGTACTGTCTTCAGTTTTGGGCCCCTCAGTACAAGAAGGACATTGAGGGGCTGGAGCGCGTCCAGAGAAGGACAACGAAACTGGTGAAGGGGCTGGAGAACAAGTATTACAAGGAGCAGCTGAGGGAGCTGTGGTTGTTTAACTTACAGAAGAGGAGGCTGAGGGGAGATCTCATCACTGTCTGAAAGGAGGTTGTAGCGAGGTGGGTGTTGGTCTCTTCTTGCAAGTGACAGGTGACAGGATAAGAGGAAATGGCCGCAAGCTGCACCAGGGGAGATTCAGATTAGACATTAGGAAAAATTCCTTCCCCAAAACAGTGGTCAGGCACTGGCACAGCTTCCCAGGGAGGTGGTTGAGTCACCATTGCTGGAGATGTTTAGAAGACGGGCCAACGAGTTTCTTGGGGTTATGGTTTAGTAGTGGACATCGGTTGGACTTGATGATCTCAAAGGTCTTTTCCAATGAGGAGACCCTATGATTCTATGAAAAGTACAGACCTAAGTTAGAAAAATCTTGGATGAGAACATGGAGAAAAATCTTTGATGTGATGCAAAAGTTGAGAGCTGCATCACATATTGAGCACTATGATGTACATTTGTAGGCTCCTAGACAACAAATTTATGTTATTTGAAGTCCTTCAAATATGCTGATTTCCATCCAATTTTGTAGGGTGACTACATCTGAGGACAAAATAGCAGAAAATATGATAGTTTGTTTCTGATTTAAAATGTTGTCTCTTACTGTATAATTTTTGGTTAGAAAACTGACAATATGCAAGCATGGAGGCATATTTTTTCCCCTTGACCTAAGAACTGATCCCGTAACTGCTCCTCTGAACTACTAGTGAAACTGTTTTGTGTATGATATGAGCAAATGTTCACATATCTGTGATACTAATGGAGTAGGGACATTAATAAATTATATCAAAGGTACCATAGTCCTAAACTTCATTGCCATCATTTTTCTTGCTGTACAAAGCATTCTGCTCTAAGCATAACTTCAGTTTTACAAAAGCATTGAAGATAATTGTGCACTTGATATAAAAGTCCTTCATGGGGTACCACACATCAGAAGTAGCAGGTTGCATTGAAGCCCAGGAACTTGAGAATTAAAGTGGGCTAGAAACCTGCCTATGCTGCTTAAACAGATTCATGTGGGCTAAGAAACTGTCTTGTTCTGTTGGAAGTACAAGCTTCAGATTGTTTTTTTCCCAGACCTGCTCGAAGGTGCTCCAGAAAGATAATGGTCTGTCACTGGTCCTTAGTGCTAGTGGTCATTTATGCATCTTTAATCTGCACTTGAGGTGTTTTGATGTCTGATGCCCTGGCAGTAGCGTGCAAAGGCTCCACTCCATCACTTTGCCAATAAACTGACTTTGTACTCTTTCCTGCATCTTGATCATGTGCAGTGCTGTTATAGAGGAGGATGTACTTTTGCCTGTAATATTATTTTTATTGAAGTTCTGTGAAGACCTTAATTTCTTATTTGTGCAGTTTGACCATAAGCATTTGAAAATGCTAAGGATATTGTTGATAATTTCTGCAGGCAATTCCTATGGGATAATCAGAGCAGGAAGAAGCTTGTAAGGAGTGATTATAGAAAAACATAATAGCAGGTTTTTTCATATTGACATCAGTCAATAAAAATTTCTTTTGAGTATGTTTTCGTTAACTCTGCCTACTTTGGTAGCATGCTTCAGAGAGATACTGAGAAGAGGAAGAGAAAAGGTTCTTGAAGCTGATTGTTGATTTAATAATAAAAGAAATAATAAATTAGTTTCTTCTGACTGCTACTATATGCAGGCCAGAAGGAATAACTTGCCTTATTTAACCAATTAAATCTTGGAGAACTGTAGACAAGAAATTCTGGTTCTGTTTTCTTTGAAATTTGCTTTTGAATTGGTTGTCAATAATTAATGAAGCTATGGCAGCACTCAGTATTTTCACAGATGACTGGACTGGCTTATTTAATGTTCTGCTATGCACCTCTGTATTTAGTGCTTGATGTAGTCACTTCTTCTTAAGGAAGTGGGAGCCAGTATCAGACAGACATGTCTGAAAGCAGCATATATGCAGCTTCCTACTGAAGGCTACAGTTGATTTTATAATTCACATATTCAGCCATCATATTGGTATAAACAGAAAAGACAGCATGGGGAAGAAAAAGATTATTATTATTATTGTTGTTGTTATTATATATTTTGAGCAAAGGTTTCTAAAAGAGAAATCTAATGCTTTTTAACCATGAAATATTTGTCTCAAGTCTTTTTGCTAGAAATAATTCCGTGCTGTTAATAGTGATATTGATTAAAGTATTTATGTTACACATTTAATTTATCTGGTAATATTCAAAAAAATTCGATCAGTATTGTAAAACTGGGTGTTGTGATACACGGACAAGTAATCATATGAGTTATTGAGATTTGTAGATCATGGTGACAATTACTTCATTATGATCAGTTTTGTAATTATTACATTTTTCTTGCAAAGGGAGGTTGAATGTATTATTTCTATTAATGTTAACTGGTGAAAAAAAAAGAGAACAGAAATCTTTTTCTACCTCTTGTTCACCACAACTGGATTGTTCTGTGTTCAGCTAATCACCATCAAAATAACATTTCTGTCCTAGTCTTACAAAAGATCAAAACTTTAGGTTGTTTAATATGTTCTTTGTAAAATAAACAGTGCTACGCAGTCTATATGTTTATAGAAGCGCAACATTTTGTAAATATGATAGCTATTCATTTGACAGAAGATTAAGAGCACAAATGTTCCGTTTACAGAGACAAAGTAGTAAATTATTCCTCTTTGGGAAAGACATATTTGCTGATGCACACATGAAGAGTTCATAATTTTCTTTGAATATTTCCTTTACTGAATGTCTGAAGCATTTAGCTTTTTCCCACTATTCTTCTCATGCCATCTGAAAAAAGGTTTGAAATACTTTCTTTTGATTCCACTGAGAATATAGGGTTGGGTCACTTATTTAGAGATACTGATGAGAGACCAATGCTAGTATTGCAAAAGGTGAAATTAACCCAGCTGAAAAACAAAAAGCATAGTACCAAAATCAGTAACAAGAATTTAAATGATATATAGGTAGCAATTGGTGAAGAGTAGCATAGATATTTTGTAGTAGAATATTCTGAGACCCTAGATCAGATTATTTTCCATAATGTGTTGCACAGCTCCAATTAAAGTTTCAGTGATTAACGGAGATGCATCTTCCTCTGCTCTCCCCATGTTTTTCGTCTCTCTGAACTAAACTCAGACTTGAACTTTAATCTCATATGTTACCTGGCATGTGTTTTCATGTTGGCTTCTGTGAATATATTCAGGGGAATACAAGCTTTAATTGTAGCATTTTTGCATATTATGAGCATTTTCCTGATCACAAGCTAGAAAATAGCTGTCTGGCAGAGTGAAAATATTTCATTGCATACTTACTTCATTATTTTATTAGATTTTTTAAAAAAATAAAGGATATACTGAGGAATATAAATTGATTAATCTGAATTGATGACACTAAGGAATACAATAGCTGGCCTTGGTGTTGCTTGTTAATTTACTTTACTGAGGTATAATTTCATGCCTTGTTAAAATCAGGTGGGCATAACTATGATTTGCTGAAAGTGAAACCAGGGAACAAATTCTGTGAAGCTTCTGTGTTTGAAAATACATGATACAATATATGATTCCACTAGTAGTACTGAAAGCAGTGGTCAGGAAAAAATGTCCTGTAGGTTAAATATGATGACACAGCAAAGGGTATTAATCCAGCTAAACTGAAATATTTTATCCTTTGGTATCAGTATGCAGTCAACATTTTGCTTCAGTTGTAAACTTTCTAAATCTCACGTAGTATCAAATGCACGTGTAAATATCAGTAAATGTGTGCACAGCTTTCGCAAGCCACCAGCCATTGCTTCATTAGCTGCTGAACATAAGGAAAGCTGGTGAATTCTGTGAGCTGCCTTGGAAATTAAGTAGTTGATAGCTCATCATAGGGTCATAGAATCATAGAATAGTTAATATCAGGAGGGACATTTAAAGGTCATCTAGTCCAGCCTTTCCTGCAGGGAGATCTTCAACAGATCAGATTGCTCAGGGCCCCATCCAGTCTGACCTTCGCAGAATTGTGGAATCATTTGGGTTGGAGAAGACCTTTAAAATCATCAAGTCCAACCCTTATCCAGCACTGCCAAGTCCACCACTAAACCATGTCCCTGAGTGCCACATCTACGTGCCTTTTAAGTATATCCATGGATGGTGACTCATCTGCTTCCCTAGGCAGCCTGTCCAATGCTTTGCAACCCTTTCGGTGAAGAAATTTTTCCTCATATCTAACTTAAACCTCCCCAGGCACAACTTGAGGCCATTTCCTCTCATTCTGTTGCTTATTACTTGGAGAAAGAGTCCGACACCCATCTTGCTACAAGCTCCTTTCAGGTAGTTGTAGAGATTGATAAAGTCACCTCTCAGCTTCCTTTTCTCCAGGCTAAACAACTCTATTTCCCTCAGCTGCTCCTCATAAGGCTTGTTCTCCAGCCCCTTCACCAGCTTTGTTTCCTTTCTCTGGTCACACTCCAGCACCAAAATGTCTGTCTTGTACTGAGGGGCCCAAAACTGAACAGAGTATTCAAGGTGTGGCCTCACCAGTGCTGAGTACGGGGGGATGATAACATCCCTAGTCCTGCTGGCCACACTATTTCTGATACAATCCAGGATGCTGTTGGCCTTCTTGGTCAACAGGGTGATTCTACCTTGAATCATGGAATAAGCAAATTTGAAAAAATGCCATTGAAAAAAAGGGAAATAAAAGACACATAAATAGAAGAAATTATTTCAAGGAATATTCAGGAGCTGAACATAAAGAACTCTTGTTCTCTCAAGTGGGAGAGAAGGGAAGGATTGGTACAAACGGTAAAGACTTCTGATTAATAGTGTTCGTTTTTTATTTTTGATTGGTCTAATGTTTTTCAAATTCAATTGAAGACAACTTCTTGGTTTATTTTCAATGTTGTGAAGATGAACACTAATTAATTCTATAATTTTTTTATCATCAAGTTTCTGGTTAATTATGTGTGGGTTTGCACAATGTGTGGGTAGGAATTATAAATGCTTTGATTCCCTCATTTATCATGGAACGGTTATAGTATATGCCTCTAAATTATGCAACAAGGTTTAGCTTCACAGCCTCCTTCAGGCTGAGGTTGGATCTCTTCCTCTTAAGGGGACTATCTTGACTATGCTACCGAAGTAGCTGGGAAGCGAAAAAATGAGTGTAGTTATATAGCCTGTCACTTCACTTGCTTATTACACTTGGATATTACTCCACAATTAGGCCATTGGCATTAAAGCGTGCCTGGGGTTAAGAATCAGAGAAAATTGTTTCTGCTGAGCCTGTTTGCAAACAGTTGGTTGTCCTGCAAACAAGGTTAATACAATTTAAAGCAAGAGTCATAATGATCTTAGAAAAAGTGCAAAGAGGATTCTCTTTAGCTTAATTCACACCACTAGACAGGTACAGCATTTTCAGGTGAGATATGGTATTGTTATGATGTACATCTTCATCTCATAATACATGGCTTCAGGCAAAATTCTTGTGTTTCAGCTTCTCAACAGATGAAAGGTTCAGCTTCTGTATTGATAATCTGCATGGTATGGAGGGATTCCATTGTTACAGAGGCTCAAGGTGTGCAGTAGGACCCCCAGAATGCCCACACAAAGACATTCACCTCTGTGGAGCTGTGTGAGGAGCTTGATTTGACCCATTGAAAGCAGAACACTCCTGAGAAACCCTATATTGATTGAGAAGCAATTTAGAATTTCTTCATGTTGCCTAGAAGTTGATGTGTCACTAAGCATTGTGTTTCCCTCCTCTAAAGGGAGGTGTAAGAGCTTTCTGCAGCATTGTCCTTGCCATAGTCTACTCATATAGTCAGGGGGGATTGTAATGATTGTGGCTCTTTGTTACTTCTACAAAGCTAGAGATGATCAGTATTTATTAATAAAATTGATCAAAGACAGCACTGAGTTTTGGGTTGATTTATGTGAGAATGGTCTATGGATTCTCCTCTTCTGCTGCCACCTCCATATTTTCCTGGAAAAAATGTATGCATTCTTGGCTCTAAGAAGGTGAAATCATAATTCTATTATTATTTTGATCACAATTTATTGTTGTAATCTATTTCAGGTAAGTCTACAGTGCATGAATCTTAAAAATTACTAGCTAGAAAACGGTTATAAAGTCAAGAGGTGCTTTTGCTCTACAAATAACTAGTTCTCAATCAATATTAGGTCTATATATCTGTAAGGTTTATATTTTTTGTTTTGTTGTTTGTTTGTTTTGTTTTTTTTCTAAATCATGTGTGCATTGTAAGAACGTTGCCTTTCAGCTATGCAGTAATCTCTGTTAGGTTGCCTATATTTTTACATTTTGTGTGACTTCTGTACTCATCAGGCTTTAATATATGCTTTTTATACAGCTCTTGCTTTGTGAATAGTTTCAAAGTGACCATAACTATAAGCAGAAGGCTTATTTAAGCAGAAAATAAACTGAAGAAGAATGTCATGAATGACTGTCAAAATGACAGAAGGATAGTGGGAATATCAATGTTTCCTTTGTATGTTTCTATTTTTGTGATCAATCACAGTAAGAAGTCAATAATCTAAAAGTAAGTAAGCGAACAAAACTTGTCTGTGTTACTCTCTGCAGCTTTCTGTTAACTAGGAGCTAGTACATATTAGCAGCTTGTGAATTTTTTGGCTTGACTACCCTGGCAGTGTGCATAGTGTATATTACACAGCGCTGCATTGAAGATCTTGAGACAACAAGGTTTTGTGCATTGTTGCCACCTCCCATTTCTAGCACTGTATAGCTGTTTAAGGTGCAATCCTTGACCTTTCCAAGTTCAAATATCTTGTAATTGATGGTAAAATTGGAAAAATATTGCTGATAGGTGGTATTTTTGTGTTTAAATACCTAAAATAAATAGTTATAACTGTAAACTGTAGTTTAAATTAGGATACAATTTCTAGCAGGTACAGCCTGCTTGTCTTCTAGCTGAGCATGCACCTGGACTATAGCTACATGCTTTCCTGCTTCCATGTGAGGCTTCCCTGGCAAGGTATATAGAATGTATGTAGGTAAGAGAGGAGTGGTGGGGCCCCTGGGGACCATTACAAAGTCCTGTAATTATTTACCTTCAACCCTCACCTGGGATACTTAGTGTCCTGAGCGCTAACTCTAGCAACTTTTAGAATGAACACTGAAAATTTAAGCTACAGTGACATGAATACTTAACCTGTCTGTCTGTTGTATATCAATCTAAAGATCTGCTTTCATTGCAACTTATACAAGATCATGTAGACTACCTTCACAGACCATGGAGAGAAACACACTTGCATATGGAGAGAGCCTCTTTATCAGAGAGTGTAGTGATAGGATGAGGGGGGAATGGTTTTAGGCTGAAAGAAGGTAGATTTGAATTAGATATTAGGAAGAAGTTTTTTACTGTGAGGGTGGTAAAGCACTGAAACAGGTTGTCCAGAGAAGCTGTGGATACCCCGTCCCTAGAGGTGCTCAAGGCCAGGTGGGTGAGGCTTTGAGCAACTTGGTCTAGTAGATGGTGTCCCTGCCCATGGCAGGACATTTGGAACTAGAAGATCTTTCAGGACGCTTCCAACCCAAACTGTTCGATGATTCTATGATTCATTCTATGATATACACAGTTCCAAATAGTTAAGGTTTAGAAGTAGTACAGTCTACTTGCAGGCGGTGCCTTCTGACCAGATTAACTGGACTCAAGGATTAGACAGATAAAACAAATATGTATGAATTTTGGAATGTACCCTTCCTGGAATGTTTTGCAGTATTCATTCAAGAATTCCTGCTGAAATGAAAACTTCAGTTGATAAACTCTCTTGTGTAAAACGTCCAGAAAGTTAATTCCTGAGGCTAATACAGCATTGGCTAAGTGAGACTTAGTAAGACTAGGCTTCTAATTTGCTGCATATGACATGCATATAAAGAAATATTCTTTTCCCACTGGAGGAATTCCTACTGTCTAAATATGCAAAAACCACATGGGTTGAAAATAAGGTTTTACAGTTATAGCATTTTCTTTAAACATAGCTTATTTCCTCTATCCTTTATGCCTTGTGCTGTGCATGAAAGAATGTTTCTTAAAAAGCAGCTTACAAGGAAAGTTGTAATGAAACATTAGTTCACTGAAAAAAAAAAAAGTAGTGAATATTGGCTAAATGAAATCTCAATTGTAACTGCACAGGCAGCATGTGGAGGCAGACACTCATACGTGCGTCATACAGTCAGCTTGTGAGTTGACTAAGCTGAACTGTGTAATTCAAAGGATGGCCTTTCTTAGCTTTTTGTTACTCATGTACCACCAGGGAATCATACTCAGGGGACCGTGGGGAATTTCAACACTTTTCTAAAGCAAACAGTTCCAAAAATTGCAGCTGTAGGGTGCTTGATCTAAAACCACATTTGTACTTGATGTTAATTGGATCCAGGAGTGGACTTCACAGCATGCAGAAGAAAGGGAAACTTTATCTTTGCGTCACGAATGGAATGAAGCTCTTGACCCAGTGCCACTAATAGCTATGGCTTAGTTGACACAATCTCGTATCTTTTTTCAGCTAGCAGGGCAGGACAGCAACATCTCAGCGTTATGAAAGGTATTTCATTCTCAGCTGGATAACAGGACAGAGCAAAGCTGCTTCATTCATTGCTTTGTGTTCCGTAGGCGGCTTTTTAATTTTTTCTGGTAAATGATTATTACTGTATTGTTTTTGTAGTTCTTAATCTCAGTTTTGTCGCTATCAGTGAGGAGAAGCCATCCAGCAAAGGGTCATTTTTTTAACTTAATTTTCTATCTGAAGTGAAAGTTTCAATGGGATAAGAGAGACATGGGTTTTCAGTTAATTTGGTGCTTATGCTGGAAAAAGCAAATAGGATGAGTTTTAGGTGATAAAATACCTTTTACAAGCAGCTGAGTAATATTGGAGGAGGTGAGCAGGAAGAAATTCTACGATCTGTTTATGCGACAGAATGTAATTTAAAGGTAGATCCTTAAAGAACTAAATCTAGGTGTTCATCAGTAGATAATAGAAAAAGTGGTAATCTGAACAGATGTACTTCATTAGTTTCAGTGAATATTTAAAGATGCAGGCTTTTTTTCAAGGTGCTTTGAGATTCATCCTCTTGTGAAACGTGGAATGTTATGTATGCATCCTTTCCTGAAGGAATTTAGCAATATTTCCCCCAAATATTTTGGCTAAAATTGAGATTTGCTAACTTTAGCAAATATTCAATTTCCATTTAAAAAATATTTGAATACTGGTTCTTTGCTGTCGTGAAACACATTTATTATATAATGTGTCTTTGTTATGGTAAGATCAAAATTTCACTGAATTCTGTTTGAATAAAACCAAGGACAAATGAAGAAAATTTTTTAAAGATATTCAGTGTAGATTAAAGCCGTTAATAAGTGAAAAGGATACAATTTTCAAATACATTCATAGTGGATTTTCCAAGGAATTTGGTGCCGAATCTTCTGTGAAATTTAACAGGCAATTTTAACTTATTTAGACTCTTCAGGAAATCCAAAGCATAATCCCAGTTTTAGGCACTAAAAAAGTAGTACCCAAAATGGAAGATCTTTAGGTGCAGAATTCAGAAATACCTTCCCAGGAAAGGGCAGATTTTATTGTTTGTGAGTTCCTTTTTTAATTTGCAGCTAGCATTTGTTTCTAATGTACCTATTAAATTGAGACAGTATAGTCTAATTGTGATATTGTCCAAAGCCTTTGTTAATTTTCTCCAGTCCTTTCCATTTTTTGTAATTTTTTCAGCTGCTTTATAACTTTTGTTTTCTTTGTTTTATTCGCTATTTAGAAATATTTACTTCCAAGTACCCCTTGGATTTCCCTATGCAGTTTCAAGTAATTTTCCACTAGTATATCCAACAATTTTAAAACATTACCAGTGCGATTCCTAGTTACTAAAATTGTGCATTGAAGAAACTATTTTTCTGCACACGTTACCTGGATTTCATGTAATGTGGTCTGATACCTGCATGTAGTGTTTGCTTTCAGCAGGTACTTCTTCCTTCTGCTTCTGTTTTTGCCATACTGAGTACCTTAATGATAAAGATATATTCCCTGCTTACAGTATTTATTACTAGAAAATGCCTGTAAGCTTATGCTGTAAGTGGTCTTGAAAAGTGCAGCTTTTCATAGTTTCCTACTGAAAAAAAGGTTTCTTAAGACAGGAAAAAAAGTTAGAATTCCAGTAGAAATGACAGTTTCCTGTGACATCATTTTCAATCCATGTATTCACCCAGTGGCTGCATATTTTTAAGGGTGGACCTTTGCTGTGGAAGAAGTATGTGATGCTTATGCTAAGGCTGTGATTTTGCTCATGTCTTCAATAGTAGCTTTTAAAATTTGGAAGTGGATTGATGGGAGTGATTTCAGGTCTCAGAGGTCTTACACTGTAATCCTAACTTTAGGAGCAGGGTTATCCATATTGCTCAGGGACAAAGACTTGCGATCTCAACTAGCATGCACAAAAGATTAAGCTACTTGCAGCCCTACAATAAAATAAGATAATACACTGTGATTAGCTCGTGGAGATGCAATAAGCCTCATAAATGTCCAGTTTCTAAGCTACTGTTTAGCCCTGATACTATGATGATGAGAATCACATGAGCGATTGGAAAACAATCTTAATTTCATAAAGCTGAGCTTTATGAAGTTGGGTTTTCTTTTGCAGAGTATAAAGGATGTGTGAACTGGTGCTAGTGTTTGAAGTCTCTTTTATACTGCATTTTTAAGAACTATGAAATTCAGGCTTCTGTTTATCTCTATGTGTATTATATATGTTCTATATGTGTTTTCTTCTGAGCAGAGGATGAATTTTACCCTGTAGTGAACGCACATAAAGAAAACAATTGTAAGACTTGTGTCTTCTGTCCTGCTGATTATATACTGATCAGAGGCTTTAAAGGTTTTTATAAATGTATTTTACACCCCACATTCCCAGAGAATCTCAGAACTGTTCTACTGTAAAAGTGTAAATGACAATTTCTAATGTGGTAAGATACTTGACAATGTAAGAAAAACTTTTTATGCATATGTGATGTGAAGAAACTGGTTAGATTTATAGCACAAGGTGATGGGTAGTAAATCTAGTTTCAATCCTGAGAATGAATTCATTAGCTGTTTTTAAGCAGGAAATGACCCTTCGTTAATTTAGACTCTTGATAGCCTCTTCTGACTCTGTTAAAGAATGCAATTTTTCAGTGAGAAAAAAAAGAAATACGTATTTGTACCAGGAAATATTCTTGAGAAGAATGACTTCACAAAGTGTGTTGGAGAACAACTGTAGATTTTTTTCCTGATTGTTTTTGTTTGATATGGGCAAATAATAAAAATCTGCTGTAAACAAATGTATAATGGCTGTGCAGAGAAGCTTGGCACTCTGAAGTGCTTAGTGGAACTTAAAGGAATTGAATTGAGTCTGCTTAGGTTGGGTTTTTCTTCCAGTGTTTAAGTGTTGGTGTGATTATAAAGTGCTTTTTTGTAGCATCATCACATTGCGCGTGAGTTGACTATAAAACTTAGTCATTTTATGCAGTATTGAACAGAATTCATTTTTTTATTGAAGCTTGAAAGAACAGATAAAGGTAATAGCACATTATGTTTAATCTTACCTTCCAAAGCAAAGCATCCAGGCAGAGGTAAGATGAAAGTATAATCAAATTAATCTTACACTGTTTAGAAATGGGTACCACAAAGAAATACATGATTGAAATCTGCAGTAGAGTTGTGTTAACTGGGGATGAATATTAAAGGTACATAATCTGCAGTAATACAGAGAGAGTTGCAATGATTTGCCTGTTTCTTTATGTTGAAAGGTGCTTTTACTTTAGGAAATAATTTTATTGTCCTTCTTCTCCTGCCCACCTCCCATTTGAATTACCACTGCTAGACACCTAGTTCTGTGGAAAAGTTGCAAAACACCCCCCTACAAAACTTGATTTCTTGATCAATAAGCACTCTGTAAAACCCCGAGTAATTCATATTTTAGTATTCTTTTTCAAAAAAGTGTTCACAATTGTGATAGTAACCGTTGAATCCTTCAGGAACGTGAGGAATTTGTTTTCTGAATCTAGGTCCACTATAATTTAAAATAAAAGAGCTTTATTCTGATAGTAAACTAAAAGTTAGAATGGCAACATCCACCTAAGTGTAATAACTAATTACACAATTAGGCAAGCATTATAATATCAAGTTATATTTGATTAGAAATTAACGTAATTTTAATAGTCTGTGGCTCTGCTTTTGGTATACTTCCACAGCTTTTAGGTGAAATTATAATATTAATCTCGTATTTTTTTTTGTCTGGTAGTTTAATAAAACTTCTCTTTATCTGGACAAAATAAAGAGGAATGAAGAAGAAAAGGCTTATATATGTGTAGGAGAATGCTGTATCACACTTTCCTAAACTTAATTATCTTTATTTAATTAGGAATATATTCCATGTTTGTTAAAGAAACAGTCTTTTCTGGTTTCATTAAGCTTCTCAGGCATGTAGAGTTTTAGCCAGGGAATGTGCTTTGTTTTGAACTCAGGCAGTGACCCCTGTAAAAATGTTTAATTAACTTTTTGCCAATGCCAATAAAGGTCTATTATACTCAGAAGGCTGCATGAGCTCCCTCTGGTGGCTCATTTACACTGAAGTTCTGTTCTTAAGGATGTGTTTACTCAAGCGAACGAGGCTGCTTACCCCAAGTATTTGTCAGGAGTCAGTTCCTCATGGGCTTAGGTTTTAATTGAAAAACATCAATAATTTTCTTACAGAAAGAAACACCAGCATTTAAATTTGTTAGCAAAATAAATAAATGTATTGAGTAACGAAGTAAGCAAATAAAACTGTATTATTTCCTTCTAAGTATAAACCACACAGTAGGTAGGTGGCAGTAATTTAGGAGTGGCACCTGCTTATTAAAAAGTGCTTACTCCTAAACTTAGGACATATTTGGATATTTAAGACAATTATTCAAGAACGTGAAGTTTGTGTTTTTAAAATGGCTAAATCTTAAGCCAAACTACAGTTTGATTTAAAATGAATTTTGGTATCAAAATTCATTTAAGCTATTTCATAGCATTAAGCATCACTTTTGTATAGTCTTCAAATTATGAAGCTAGGGGACTTTGTGGGTCAAAACCACCAGCAAATTTAAAATTAACTCACCATGTCTGTAAATTTAATTTCCACAGATACTTTCAAGCTCCACTTGTCTCAGTATAGAAGTTTTCTTCTGTTAAGCTGTTTTCAATAAAGCTGATTACAAAATAGAATCCTAAACAACTAGAGAAATTATGACTCTCACAGTATGAATATTTAGCCAAAAATAAAATTCATCCCACTTGTTTCTGAAGGAAAGGAGGAGGGAAGGGGTCACAGCAGATGAGAATAGGAGGGAAATAGCAGTATTTTAAGCGTATGAAATAGACATGTAAAATAAATTACAGTATAATATGCAATAGATACCTGTAGGAAATTGAGAAGAAATATATTACAAAAAGTGGTTTGGATAAATATTCATTTGCATTTTTAATTAATATCTTACAGGTTTTCATATCCTTTAAACATTCTAGCAGCTTAGATTCACAAAGCAAATAAGCTTAGCAAACTGGGAAAATATCTAAAAGTAAACTGTCAGAATTCATACAGACAGACCTGGTTGTAAGATTTTATTTTTGATCACAAATTGTAGAAAATGAGTTCTTCCATGTTTGCACTGACTCTTTTAGCCTCTGTATGGAAGAAAATGAAGACCTGTGCTTAGTAATGCTACTGATGATATGATGTGTGGTAATGTGCACTGTCCTATGAATGACAGCATAGAAAAAAAATCCAAAGACATTCATTTGAAATTTTAGTTGATTACTTGCTTAATACCTTTAATATAGTTATATTCGTGTTACATTATGTGGTACTTCTCAGCACTTCATTCAATTGTGAAGCCGCAGGTGGGCAAAGAGGAAAGCTATCAAATCCCCACCTAAAGATTTAATAACATGATGGCTACATTCGGGTCCATATTAACTCTATGTAGCATTTAAAAAGTGACCTCTGATTTTTCATCTCACAGCCATTTATTCTGATTTATGAAGAAGGCAAATTCTATTCACCTCTTTTAAACAAGTTTTAAATTTTGCTTCTTACAAGTACTTGCATGAGTAAGTACTCTGCTTAGAACTCTTGCATTCCTGAGGCTCCTACGCTTGAAGACAGCCCATAGTACAGTACTGAAGATAAACTGATCCAGGTAGTGGAGAACAACAGGTTTTCTCATACAAAGGAAAAGATATCTAGGAACTGGTCCGTGCTGCTTTGAAATATTTGTATTTGGCCAAAGATATCCTTCATATTTGCCCTAATTCCATGACTAACTTCAGTAGTTTCATTTTTTTTTTCAAACTGTCAGGGATGGGAGAAGATCTAAAGGAATTTTTCATTTATCTGAAAATTTCATTTGATTTTAGTGTCATGTAACTTGAAGATGCTGTGCAGCCTGTGGGATTGGTTTACATCAGTCTTGTTTGGTCTGGATTAGACAACTGCTAGTTGCATTTTTAATTTAGGTGTTAGAAGCTTCTGCTAGTTAAGTGACTGTACTTCATGGTAGTTGATCATTATCTACTACTGCTATCTACTTCCACAGCTGCTTTGATGTTCTGACTCACTTCTCTGTACCTAAGGTGAGAATATAAGACAGGCTGAAATTCGCAACGGGTAGCCTACACTAAATTTGTTAATATTGGTGAGATTTGTCTCCTCTTCTCTTCTCTTCTCTTCTCTTCTCTTCTCTTCTCTTCTCTTCTCTTCTCTTCTCTTCTCTTCTCTTCTCTTCTCTTCTCTTCTCTTCTCTTCTCTTCTCTTCTCTTCTCTTTCTTCCTTCAAAACTTTATGTTACAGAGTAAATGCTTTTTTAAGAGAAAAAAAAACCACTTCAATTATTTTTGAGTGAAAGTGAGCTGCTTTCTGAGTTTGACTTCTTAGTTTAACATACTAAATTTTATACTGATTGTAGATGTGGAGTTTGCTTTATTCTGAAATATCTGAAGAAAAGGGAAAACTTGTGTTTAAAGTGTACTATTGGAAGGTTATATATGTGTGTGTATGTGTTAATAAATAAAGGCCTCTAATGCATACTGGAATATAACCTTTATTTTTAGCTATGTTCTAATGTGTTTGCCAAATTTCATTTAAAATTGTAAACAGGATTCTTTTCTTTAGGACGTACCTATAAATTCTTTTGAAAACTGCCTCTTGAGAATACCCCCACTGTTTGCAATTGTTACATGCTTTACCATTTTGTAATTTTGTCATTAGTGCAGGTCAGAGGTGGGAGGCTCAGTTACTTTGATACATTTGTTAATATCAGAGGGAAATGGAATGCGTCCTTCGCAGAAATTTTGGGTTAAAGATGTTTTTGTACTTTATATAGGGATATGTCTAGGACTGTGATGTGTCTAAATGAAGTAATGGAACATTATCCAGTCCAACCTCTTTTCATAACATGATGTTATTTTGGTGGGTTCTTAAATAAATTTGTTACGAGAACAAATGACGTGGTGGAGTTATTCTTCATAAATTTCTTATTAAGGAAATGAAGGTAATGTAGATGCTGAAGATAATACGTTAAAAGTGACTCTTGAGGACACTGGAGATACAGATTATAGGTCAGGTAAGATGTTTGGAGTATGAAGGAAGCATTTTAGTATGTCTGAAAAAAATTTGAGAGTTAGATACTGAAGGGAGTGTAGTATACACAGTGTATGTAACTTCTATTATTTCTGAGTGAAACTCATTCCTAGAACTCAGGAGTATAGACTATAGGTCTGTACCTTTTCATACATTGTGCATTCATAGCCAAGGTATCTTTTTTGACAACTAATGTGAAGTGTAACCTACCAACTGCTAAGCATTTTATGCCCCACAATTTTTTTTTATAATTAATTGTAGCTTTTGGCTTAAAGATCATATAATGACTACAGTAACTTTTATCTAAACATGATTTTGTGCTGAGTAAAAAAGAATCAGAATTACCTGTTCCTGGTAAAAGAAAGTTTTATTTATGCTTATTGTTATGTTTTCTTCGATTCAAGAATCTTGCAAGTATTTGGTATTCTGTAAGTGATGGCAACAAGGCAGAATGATTGTATATAAGCTGCCAGTAAACTGACAGTACACTAGTACAGTGTTTCCTTGTAATTTTGTTACAAAAGGGGTTATATCACTGTTTTTCATTCTCTTATTGATGCTTACATCACCATGTTTTGACCTTTAACTTTAGTTGATTAGATTATCTTCTTTCTTCAGTGCTGTAGGCTTGTGTAAGTAGGTGTGATGAGAAGAACATTTACTCCTTATTAGAATAAAAACATTGTGTTTTATGTAGACTTAGAGTTATCCTTTTTGTTGTCTGATTCTTATAGAAATGCTGTCAGAGACGGTTTGTACAGTGATTGTATATGTTGCAAGTGTAAAAGAGGACCTAGTAGACTGAGAGCCATGAGTGGAAGGGATAGATAAAGAGATTGTACACTTTGAAGGCTAGAGCAGAAACACAGGTTGTAGTCTCCCACTAGGGAGCTGACCTACTTTGTGAAACTCCAGTAAAACAGTTCCCTTTGTCCCTTTCCTTCACGGTCACCAGCATCTGACTGAGGGCAGAATTTTGGGTGACTAAAAATTAAGTTGGATGCTTAGAATTCTCTGAATTGGGATTAGTAGCATTTAAGCCATAGGCAGTTACTTCTCTTTTCAGTAGTTACTTTCTTCAAGAACTTTGGATTATATTTCTGTAATTTAAATCAGTTATTAATGACCCACCTAACTCATAGCTCTGTTCTCTGACACTTCATTTTCACCTGCTCCAGGTCAACAATTATCTTCTGTTATTATCCCCATGAGGCTGAAAGCCCATCCAGCTGCTTTGTATGGCAGCTCTGTACTTCACCAGAGCAGTAGTCACACTGTTACCTGGCGGCATGGCACCGAAATGCTAAGTCTTTGGATAGTACATTTGTCAAAATTAGCATTGCTTATGTAGAATATCCCAAACTGATTACTTTAGGAATGAGTGTAAGCTTCTGTATTTTCTAAGAAGTGTGTGCATATGTAAAAAAAATAGATAGGATAGGATAGGATATAAATAAAATACAAGCCCACTTATTTACAAATTTGTAGGATTTTAGTAGAATCTTTATAGGTAATTTATAACTTTACAGGATCTGAGTAAGTAGAGATAAGATCCTATTCAGCAAGAGAGAGAACAACAGAGATCCATACAATGTTTACATATTTCATTTCCTAAAGCTCCACTCAGGCTTGCATTTCTCTTCCTCTGCTCTCTCTTTTGTAAGAGGGCAGTGTTCAGCTTCTGGTGACCACTCTGAGACCTATGAGGAAGTGACTGAAGGGAACATAGGAGCCTAAAAGTTTTTCTCTAAATGTTATGAAACACTTTGGGATTGTGGGGGCCAAAACCACATTGAAAATTTAAATCAGTAGTTTTATTGTTTCTGCAAGATGTGCTCTGATGTTGTACTGCTGTTCTGAGATCATAGGTATATGAACAGCTATGCCAAAGCTTTACATTTTATAATTCTGTATAGTAAACTTGAAAAAGCAAGGAAGGAAGGCTAAACTGAAATGTGGGACAGAAAAATGATCCCAACCCTTCCTCTGCCACTGGCTTCTAAGATGTGCTTTTGGATATGTCCCGCATCTTCCAACAGCTTTGTTACCACAAAGCAGTGGTGCTTGCCACTTTTCTACATATAACGGTATGAGACTTGATTGGTTTTGTCACTTATTTTAGCACTGGAGGTGGGAAGAGTCACATTCAGCATATGTAGAGTGAGGGCAATCACATGTTAATTTGAAATTTCCACATGGTAAAGAAATATGATTAGTGAAACAGTTAAGCAGAATGTGAGCATGAACTGACTAAATGGTAAAGTATACCTCTTGCTTTGGACCAGTTTTTTTGTTAAATACTTTTTAATTACATAGGTTCACTCTGGGGGAAAAAGGGGCCACAAGACTTCATATTTTTAAAAAGAATTAAGTACATTACACCCTTTTAAGGTCTTTGTTCTGGCTAACTAAAACAGACGTAGATGGGATTAAACAGATTATTGGCTAACCTAGAAATCTCTGACTAGAATCTCAGGTTCAGACGATTTTAAATGCAGAATTATTGGAACAGTATCAAAAAGCAGATTGACTTTTTAAAGGTTAAGTAGACATGGAAAGACACACTAAAGGAAAGCTCCATTTTAATACCTCAAAACTAGTAGTTTTCTGTCAATGTTTTTATCAAAGCGATAAGTGATTATCATGACAAAGCAGAGCCAGGTTTGGGGATCCTTAATCCGGTTGTTCCTCAGAACAAGGAAAAGCGTTTGTCTGTACCTTTAAAATTCTCTGTTAAGCTTATGAGGAATTTCCTTTATCTGATAGTATAGTTTAAGATTAACAGTTAAAGTTTACCAGTCTGGTAGATGACATTTCTTGTCTTTGAATACTGCTAGAATAATTTTTCATATTACAGCTTTCTTGGTAAGCAGGAGCACGTCTTTTACTCATGATTTATTTTCAAAGTTCAGAAAAATCTCTCTATGTACATTGGAAGCTGTTTAAACTTACATTCAAACTAATTTTGAAATATCAGAGAGTAAAGAGGGAATAAGTATGTGAAATACAACTAAAAATGTGTAAAGGAATGGTGTAAATGGCAATAGACTTAATTTTACTTTTTTCAAGTCTTTCATGACCATAGATATACAAATAAAATATAGATAATAAATATATAAATATGAAAATGTGTACATATAAGTGCATGTGTCTTGCAGTATCTCTAAGTTCCTAGTACAGATTATGAATCTTTATTAATACATTTGATAAACCCTTCTATTAGTGTATAAATATACCTCAATTTAAACCACTGTTGTAAAACTGGGATGGCAGCATGAGCCAGATTGTGAGCTATGCTAACTCAGACTAAGAAATAGTAACCATGGTAGTGGAGTAGTTAATCAACAGTATTTAAAATCCTCTCCACACAGCTTTGTAAGAAAATCCAGGCTGTATATAATACCATTATACCTTGTTAGAATTCCAAGTGCAACTATATACAGCTGCACATAAAGATGATTTATTTAAAGGTATGGATAATACATTTTTTTGTTTAATTAACATATTAAAACTGTTGGTGTTTGATCGGGTTTTTCCCCCCTTCTTTAATTCCTTTATTTATACAGTGCTAAGAAGTTAACTTCAGATCTAATTGTTTCTGTACTACATTTAGTCAAAATCAGTTTGCTTACATTCTTAATATTTATCAAGAATAATAAAATTTTTAAAGAAGTATAAGTGTTAAGAGCTTCCTTTCTTCATATCTGTTTTTGTAATACAGCACCCGGGCCATTCCTTTATTGTTTTGCATTTTAGGGGAGATGGTGATGCAGTTTTCCTGGGTGTTTTACTACTTGTAACTGAGAGAACAGAAGCTGTTGGGTGGTAGAAGCTCACGTAAATGACCTTTTCAGAGTGTGTGTGACTACTGTTAAAGATGCGTGTCTGCCTTTGGCTTGTCCTGCTGAGCTTGCTTCTGGTGATGCTTCAAGACAAGATGAGCACAGCAAAGGGTTAACTTTTTACTATCAACCTTGGAAAAGCACATTTGCAATCCCTCCCAGTCTTGTCTTCCTTTTTGCACCTCATTCGCTCACCGCAGCTCTTCACTTCAAGGCAGATCCTTTGACCTAAGCAGATTATTGTAGATGCATGAAGGACACAGCAAGCTATCTGTGCTTTTAAAGGAGGTGATTTTGGCTCCAAAATAGGACGCTAAGCTTTTCAGCCTTATGCTGCTTTACCTAGTCAGCACGAGGTGGTGTCTCAGTTCTTAGTGGACTCCTGTGGAATCGGATGGGAAACAAAAGCAGAAGTGGCAGCTGCTGCAAATGTGGGAGCCTGTGCCGTTTAGAGGGAAACGATTGCTAATAAGGGCCTGTGAGACCCGGGTTTCCTTGGTTTCCATGACACTTACTAGGTAACATAGAAATTCAATTGTCTCCCACAATGCTCTTGGGGAATAGGGGGGCAAAGGGGTGTTCTAGGGACACAGCTGAGGAGTCATGACTTGCAGCAGCTCCTCACTCTGAGCACCTGAAACTCTCTGGATTATTGTGCCTTACTTCTTTGTTTACTGTTTCACATTTGGGTTTGCAATTTGCTCTGCTTTACTATTTTTTTTTTTTTTTTGATGGAAGACCCTGGCATGTGCTACATGGTTTCTCAAATAATATTTTCCCCTTTTTATTTAGAGCTGAGCTTGGCAAAGCAAGGATATGAACAATTATACAGGTGGGCTACTCAGGGGGAGTGAAGATATAAGGCATCCAAACAGGTATTGGCAACCTGCAGCATTGTAAAAATGCCTCTCCAACAGATTTCTGTAGTTCCAGCGCGGGAGACTGCCAGCAATGGGAGAAGTTCAATGGGCAGAAACAAAGAGAAGAGCAAGGAAGTTGAGGTAAGAGGAAGGTTTTGATTTGCTATGGTAGGACGAGTCTGTCTTGGGTGACCAGTGGATTTGGCTGCTCAGCAAGATGCAGTGTACCGTAGCGTTACACAGGACACATGGTGCAGCATGTTTCAGCACACTGAAGTGATCTTCTGTGATAACAACTCAGCATTAGAGTAAAAAGGAGTCTATTTAAAAAAAAAAAAGAAGCAAGTTAAAAAATGTATTGGGGATTTTGGCACTTTTATTTAAATGCATGCAGTCTGCTACCATTGACAGTCATTGTGCCTTATGAGCTATCAAGTAGCAGTTTCTTTTTAAGGGGTTGGATAAAAAAATAGTTTTAATAAGATTCTTGTATCTGTTTAAAAACAACAAAAATGCCATGCTACAGCCTAATATGCATGTGTTATTCATAGCAGATGTAGGGATGAGCTGTATGACTTACTCTTTATTATAATTTAAATTGCATCAGTGTTTAGTTTTTTATCCATTGTCTGACTTTCTTTGGTTCATAAACATACAGAGGTGTTTTTCCATCAGTAAATATCATATCCTGTTGTTTTCCAGTTAAGAAATTACAGGTTTATATTATATGAATGGTTAGAACAAAAAAATACAGAAAATCTCTGCAAGTTTAATGGTGTTTTTACCTGTAGGCATCTTTTTTGCTATGTGTAGATTAAACGTGTTTTGTAAGAAAAACAACAACAAAAAAGGCAGCCCTTCACATCACAAAGCATAAGTAGTCTTAATAAATGTGGCAGTAAATGCACATAACAGACACCTGCTTTTTGCAGATATCTGTCTTGCCTCTGTGTTGTTCTGTTCCTTCTTGCTGTATGGAAAATAAGGAACTATTGGGAAAACAAACTTTTAAGTATTTCTAAGAAAATGAGTGACTTTTATCTAAGAAATTAGGTGACAGACTTCATCCTTGAATGTAGTAGTGTGTTAACTTTCTTTTTGTCACTTGTGTGACATAGTTTTCAGGAAATTGTTAAGTTCAACAGTTGATTGATACTCATAACATGTCTGTGTGGTTGTGAAAAAGTACTGGTAAGCTTGCAGGCTTTTTTTTTTTTTCAAGATATCCTTTTTGCTCAGTATTTTGCTTTGATGGGTTCATTGAATATGATTTTTCTGGTTTCGTTTCAGCACCAATATGTACACGGTGTCCTCTGGAAATAGTCTCCAGTTGCTTACTGATAGCGCTGTTGTCAGGGTTCATAATGTCTAGAGATTGGTGTTCTGAAATGGAGAACTTTTGCTTTGGTTTGGTTTTATTCTTCCATTGAGTGCTAAAGATGTACTTTCTAGGGTTTTTTCCAATGAAGGTTGGGTTGCATCATTTCATCAAGACTCTAACATCTCAGAAAGCAAATTTTTCTAGAGAGTCATATAACAGAAGTTATATGTGGAAGCCATATAACAGAAAAGAGAAAAATTCTTCTAAAATGAATATATATGTATACAAAACAAACCCCCAAATCTTCCAGCCAAACTTGACGTATAATGTATGCGGCTCATTGAAATGTGTTTGCCAAAATGCCTGCTGCTGGACAGAGCCTTATCATCTTGCTTGAGTGTCTGTTCATACCTTAAGGCTTGTGACTGTGACTTATAGAGCATAAAAATCACTAATGCTATTGATAGAGATCATATATCATGTGGTAGAAACTCTTTTTCACATAATATCTGCAGTTCGTGTAAATTATGATGATGTTCAGGTTTGTTTTGTGGATGTTATTTTGGAGTAGAGAAGTAGCCTACTCATTGTCCACACAGAGGTTTCTCAGGCTTATGTAAATGGTCTTCTGTCCCTGCAATTCCCGCAAAGCATGATCCTCACAAAGGGAAACTTCTTTGCTTAGGGTTAGTGTCTCTGTCTCTGTTGGTGAGGGTCTTCTGGTTCATAGTATCCACTGATACTATTTTCTGGGAGTACCTACTTCTGCTTTTCCATTAACGGGTATTTTGAGGTGAGAGAGCTAAATAAAGACGTTAAGTGGGCTTCCTAGAGCAGTGAGAGCATCAAACTGGTTCAGCTTCAGGAAGACAAGAAAAGAAAGTGTCTGAAACATCTCCCAATTGCTATGATAATAGTTGTTAGGATTGAATGCTAAATTCTGCATTGTTAGAGAATTATGTGATGTCTTTACAACAGTATTAAGATCTATCAAGGAAAGGCTTCTGTCTAATTGCAGAGCTTGCTGCAGTGAAGTGATTCCAAGTTCACAGAAAATTACGTAAATCTGGCTGAATTAAGAAGGTCAGTTGCATATGAATCATGATGCAACTCATTAACACTTTTCAGTGATTGTAGTTATTCACAGACATGTTTCCTCTGAAGGTTTTAATGTCTATGCACCGTTACAGATGATTGCCAAATACTGGTCTATTTGCTGAGAATACTAATAAGTGTAGTATTAGTTATGGTCCACAAGTGCTTATAATGGATATCTGACCAATATTAGGAGTAGCAGCATGGTAACAAGGGTTAGAGGGAGCCTTTTAAGGCAATCTTCCTTTGCAATGTCCTTTCTGGGAGCAAAAGCTTCTGTACAGTCTGTTCCTATAGTTTGGGGTGATTTGCCTCAGTACTTGGTGGAGAGTGTAGCTAACAATGATTTTTGCATTGAATTTAACTGTAGAGCTTCTTACATTATAGCCTAGACATGATATAGGTCTTTTCCATAACAAAGCACCAAAAATGTTAAGATGTTGTATAAACTGTTGCAGCAGCTCTGTGCTACGTTTACATGTGTAAGTACAATCTTACACTAGATTGTTTCACTGATTTTTAGGAAGGCTTAACCGTCATTCATGCTACTTGTTTTGACCAAAACATTTAATTGAGCAAATTGTCATTCTTATTCTTTTACTAATGCTGTTGGAAAAAGATTGTTGCTGAAATGAATGCCGAAGTGTGGAGTATAGGATACATTCATAGTATGATGTCAAGTTTTTTGGTATTCTGTAGTTAATTCAACTTTCTTTAATATTTAAGAAAAATCATAAGTTTACAGTGAAATATGTAATTGTTTCTGTGATAGGGAAAAAAATGGGTGTCTGTTTACGGAAGAGTTTGTTAGTAGAACTCTTGTTCAAGTGGAATTCAATCAGTAACTCCAAATCTGTTCAGTTTTTGAAAACACTCTTCAGTGCCCTGAGACCAGTGACGTATTAATATATGTCCCTCATTCTGTAGCTGTATTGTATGCAGCAGTTATTCTGGACTTCTGGTTGATATTCTCTACTATGATAGAAAAGGCTGAATGTATGTATTTCCTGAAGAATATAGTTGATGAAATGCCTGCTCTGGCTGATGATTTTATTATTTATTTGTACATACACTGTGAGGTTCGTATGAGAAAAGTAGCGTCAGATTACACTGTCTTATATACAGGCATAGCTTATTATTCTAGGGTAAGATAAGTACAGAAAGAAGGTTTCATACATCAGAGAAAACTGGACAGAACAACTGGGTAAAGCTTAGCAAAAAATACTTATAAACACTAACCTGGAGTTTGCAAGGGTCATAGCATAAACTCCCATGACTATTATGGAAAAATGAACTTGTTTGTTGTAGAAGTGGTAGGAGTACATTTATAGAAGTCTGCAATAATTGTCAGGATATGGCAGAGAAGATACTCCTTACTGCCAAACTAAAATTTTTTCTTCATGTTTTAGACAACATACTTTATCAGCTTAACCATTGTTTTTCCAAATGTGATACTGAAACATTTACATGCTGTTTTTAAAAGAATTAACATAATGAACTCTTGTCCATAAGTATGAAACAAACATCATGAAATATTAAGTCTGTTTATCTGAGTGTTATCATCTCAGAAAGTACAAGGTATTTTAGTAAAGAGGTCAGTCACAGACGCAAGTCAATCTCAATATAGTGACTTTCCAAGAATTTTTCTTACAAAAGAGAGGAAAAAAATGCCTTTGGAAATGCAATATGGCTTTTAGATGTGTTCATATGGTAATAAGGCTTGCTTGTTATAGTCATGAGTCTTATGTCTATTAACTCAAACCCAGGATCCCAAATATGTTACAATACTTGATATTCTGTTGTTACTGTTCACAGGCATTGAGTTTGCTGTGTTACTGTTGCTTTGTTTTAAAGTTTTGATTCTTTGCAGAGGAATAATACTGCTTGTAAGTTACTGGTAAATGTTTTTTCTACTTATGCCTACTACATTTCTATAGTAGAATATA
Source organism: Tapera naevia (assembly GCA_033556795.1). Lineage (NCBI taxonomy): Eukaryota > Metazoa > Chordata > Aves > Cuculiformes > Neomorphidae > Tapera > Tapera naevia. The sequence continues at coordinate 3,609,381 of JAUMJJ010000172.1, read as the reverse complement.
TTTTGTTTTTCTGACAGAGGTGATGTTGAATGCTTCCTCCACAGAACTTTTTAATTTCCTTCAGAGAACTTTGTAGTTTCTTTCACAGAACTTTGTACAATGTAATAAAATGCAAGGAGGAATTTTCTTTTTTTTTTGCCAACAAGTGCCAAAAAGTAAGTGCTGTTACACTAGTTTTTAAGTCTGCCTAATTCAGTATCTTTCCTTTTCCCTCTCAGATTGTCACCCCAATGTTTATTGTTAGCATGAAATTTATTTCTGTGTACTGCATGGTTCTGAGTTGTGAAAGAAACACTGGACCTCTGTCTGTACTTCAGCAGTGTTTTCATGTTCTGCCATCTCAAAAGGCAGCAAGACAGCAAGAGATATGCAGCTTTTGAGGCCTTAAATGTTATCAGGGAACTACTTTGACATTTGTGGAGAGACTATGGCAGATTAGACTTGAACTGGGTGGTTTTGCTCTACAGTTCGTACCTTTAAAAAAATAATTTGAATTCATTGCTTAAAATTATGCATGCCCATTTATTGTGAAAAGCATGCTTTTTTTTTTTCTAAGCTGGTCGCTTCAATCAGAATTGAGACTCAAACCTAATGCTTATTTCAAGTGCCACATTAGAGTAGCTGCTAACATTTATTTTAAATGCCAAGCGGGAGTTACCACTAACATTTACCTTAAAGACCGTAGAAATCTTAGGAGACGTTCATATGCTTTTTAAGGGAGGAGGTGGTAGTTGAGTGCTTTTGATGGGAATAAATTGTTTTACACTTATCTATGTTACCTCACTTGTTACTTGCTTAACTTTAAACTGATCGCTGTTGAAATACTTTTAAAGACGTAAATTTTCTTGTGTGCTGCAAAGAAAGTATTGCTTTCACATTTCTGTTAAATTATTTTCATGGCAATTGCAAAGCACATGCAGAGATACTTGATACTTGAAAACTGTCTGTAATTAGTGAAAAAAGATAAAGGTTTTATATGTCTGTTTATATTGTTTTATTGCCTTACAACCTTAAGTCATGTAATGCATTACATTTTTTATAGATGGGGAGGCACAATATTTGGTGTAGTTAAAATTGTTAGTGGCTTTTAGCACTTTATCAAAAGGTAAGATCAGAGTAACTCCTAATATGTGAAAATGTCAGTTATACCAGTGCTAATAAAATAGCAGATATTTCTTCTCTGGATGGCTTGAGCCATGTGATGCAAAGAATAAAAACCTTAAACTTCCAAGAAATTGATGAAATTTTTCAGCTAGATATAGCAGATATTTATGGTTCTGTTGCTTATTAACTTAAATTCTCTTCTTAAAGAGCTAAATAACAGATAAATAGGTGATTTTTTTTATTTTGACAGGAAGTGTAAGGTTGTTTGCTTTTAAGCATAGCTGCCTGAAAAGAGTCATGTAATTGAAGTCTTTTTAGGAGGTGTAATTTTTACACAACAAAAGATGGGAAGATGGGAGAATGGGGTGGGGGAGCACTAGCATATGAATCAGATTACTAATTTACCTTGAGACATATTGGTTTTCCTTCGTAGTTTGTTTAAATGTAAAGCTCATATTGGACGTGATGTTACATACAATACATGACGAGATCTGTAATACTGTGTTTTGTCTATACTGTATGGTATTTCTCCAAAAACATGGGAGTTCATTATTTTCTTGACACAGTTAGGACTTCTGTGCTATGTTTGTGTGGAAATCAACCTGTATCTGCGGTTATAAGACACTCAACACTTCCAGTTGAAGTTTTTCTGTGATTTTATGGCGATTGTTGTTGTGTTTAATGGTTCAAATGGTCCCAAAGCATAGCTATAAGTCACTTTGTGGTGTGCTTAGTATTCTTTAAGATGCTTTACAAAGTTATGTTCTTAATCAGTAGGTCTGGTTTTGGAACTGTTATTTTGATCTGGCACATGATTCTCATGACAGGTGATTTCATGACAGTGAGAGAAAGAGGAAATGTTAATACAGCCAAGGTTTGTTCTAATTATTTTGGATCCTTCTTTTTTTTTTCATATTACTGTGAATAAAAAACATTACTCTTCTACCAGTAAGAAAATAAGAGATTACTTGCTGTGCTTTTATTAGCATGCTGTAGGGTAGTGCCAGTTCTTTACAGGCTGCTTTTCCTGATAAGATTATGTGAAGGCTACTGGCTGCATAGTCTGATTGTCAAGCTTTTTATGAAACGACAGTAAAAGTGTATTTCATCAATTAGAGTTGCTGTGTATTGGCTATACAGCAAATACCAGTATTGATTTTAAAACTGATCTTTTCACTGATAAAGGAGTTGAAGCTGGAGATTCCATATCTCAGTAGCCTGCTTCCTATGTTTCTAGCCAATGCTTACAATCTGCTGGTGCACGTCTTCTGATGCTGCTGAACTTTGACTACAAGACTCATGAAGAAGGCTTTTATAATTCCTTTCATCTCTGGAATTCCAAGTTCACTTAAATTGAAAGTTTGGCCTTGTGTGTGTGTATTTTTGCTCTCCTACTCAAAAATGGTTCTGAGTTTAAAATATTAGACTTCATATTTCATTTCATTTGGATTACTTTCTAATGTTAGTCTGTGATTTTGCAGAGGAAGCATTGCTGTATTCATAAGTTATTGCAAAAATTTCCTGCTAAATTGTGTTTTTGAAAAACAAATGCAAAACACTGAAAAACACAAGCACTCAAAAAAAGTCCATCTTTTTAAATTAGTGGTTGCTTATCTTGTCTTCAGCTGTAACCTTCCATGGCTTACTTAGTTTCACAACTTAGGTACTGAATTAGCTTGAAGCAGTGACTATAATTGAGGTTGTTTCCAAAATGTGTTGTACCTAAATCGATAGCTGAATAGGTCTGATCTGGAACTGGAAACAACTCAGGGAGCTGTAAAACTGAACCATCCGGTCTGTTACAATGCTTTTCTTCTGGAAGGGTGACAACGTTGCACATACAAGAAAGAATTTTGTCATCAGAAAAACCTGTGTTCCGAGATTAATTTTATAGAAGTACTCTCAAATCTTGACAGGAGCTTCCATAGTCACATATACCTCCCCCCCCAATTTTGTTCTGATTAAAGACAGCTCTCAGGCATTGAATTCTGATCGATTGCAACTATTTTATTAGTTAAGGAACGACATCACAGAGGCTCAGAATGCTGGAGTGTACTACCAGCTTTGCAAAACTTGTGATGCTAGCCCTACAGAGGCTATTCAGTTTTATCTGAAACAAATCCTATCCAGTTTGGTCTGAGTTTAGCTATCCAAACAAGGAAACTGAAAGGAAAAAAGCTGATGTATTCAGTTACACGATCAGGCCACACTTTGAATGATATTAAATTATTATTTACAGTAAATGTAATACTTCTTTTAAGAATGAAAAAAATAATACTGCTTTTTCTGAATTTGACCCTTTTTTAATAATGCAAGGCAGACTTTTCAAACTTGAAGGTTTTTTCTCAAAGATACTTTGAATGTAGCTCATTCTGATTGTGAAAGTGAAAAATTCGGTTTTGTATAGCGCCAACGCTTTCAGCTCCCATCATCAGCGTTGGAAGGGGAAGGCTGTTCATTATGTGTGGCTTCATTGAATTTTTATAAACATATTAGAAATACAATTCTAGTTGACACATGTGCACACTTCAGAAACTACTCAAATGACGTGAAGCTTTTTTTTTTTTTTTTGTAAGTGAGGGGGTTATTGTACCTGTTTACAGCTCAGTGCATCGTTTCAGCACAGCGGACAGCGCCCAGGCTCTGCCGCAGCCTTCCCCCTCCCCCCTTTGCCTTTCCTCTTCTGCAAAGGCTTTTCTTGCCTCCAGGAAACAGTTTTCATAAAACACACACATTTCTTAGCTTCCATTTAGTATGTGAATTTCTAAGTTGATTATTTTGAGATTGCTTCTGGATTTCATGTTTTCAATACCAAGAGAAAAGACAAGATGTTATATTGAGGAGTGGAATTTGACAGTGTAACCTTATTTTTAATGAGAATATAAGTATCAACTGTTTCATGTTGTAAAGTGGGATGATTTAACTTCAATAAGAAGACAAAGGATGGTTCTCAGTCTACTTTGAAGTAGTAGTAGATCTCTCAACTCTTCTAGGCTTTCAACATACAAGAGTTGTGACTTCATTTCCCCATCAACACCATCCTCTTACGTTGTTGCAGCTATAACAGTATGCAGGAAACAGAAGCATTTCCTTCTTCAGAATGCATTTAACTGTGTCAATATTGTGGAATGAAACTTTTCAGTCATTAGCCTGAAGTCTGTACCCTCATTTGACTCACTTATTAGTCAAATTTGTCCAGCTATATAGTCATAGGATTATATGAATGCGAAAGATGAGTTTATTTTACCAGCAATAAGAAGAAAACTGTCTCTTGGAGTAAGTAGATGAACTGTCTGGATCTATATACTATATCGTATGATGTAGCTAGAGAGGATTGTGATTAGGCAGTGTACGAGCCTAAAGAGGAGTCGGTTTAATAACTATGAAGACTGTGTGCCTGCTGGTGAATCTGTAGTGCTGGATGAGAGAGTTAAAGGTGCTGTAGTTGCATGGGATAGTGATTACATGAGTGTTGTGAAAGCTTTAATGCTCTCTCCCAGTTTACTAACCACTTCTAGCCTTTAGGTCTGAATACAAGAGATCAGACAGAGGTGGAGATACGAATTAGCTTCCCCAAACCCTGTGTTGGGGCTATAGAACTGTTACAGATAAGCAGTGGCAGGAAGGCCTGTTAAAATCTTCTAATGCTGCTGCTGTCTCCTACAGTGAGGAAAGGAGGTCACAGCATGTCTAGGAGTGGTGCTGCTGTGAGCTCAGCCTAACTAAATGCCTTGCCTGAAATATGTTTCAAGTCTCATTAGTGAGGAATCCCCACTGTATGCCAGTGTCTGCAGATAGTGTTATCTGGCCCTCCTGAGCTGCAGTGACTGTATTGAGTCATTGCTGGTTCTGTGATGGTTTTCTTTGTAAGATCAATGGCCAATTATTTAGTGCATGCAAATAATGTTCTTTTAGATAGTAGATTTTCCACTACATTTTTTCTTCCTCCTGCCATGCCCATGGGCAGGACAACCAGGGGGTCGGGCCCAACCAGCACAGGTTTATGAAAGGCAGGTCCTGCTTGAACAACCTCAACTACTTTTATGACCAAGAGACCTCCTAGTGAATGAGAGAGTGGCTTCTGAACCGTACCTTTGGCACTGTGATCCACAGCACTCTTCCTGGCTCATGACTTAGACAGATGTATTCTTTGCTGGATTAAAAACTGGGTGAATGGCCATGCCCAGAGAGTTGTGATGATTGGAGTTATATCGAGTTGGCAGCTGGTCACGAACAGGGTTCTGGACTCAGTTTTGGGGCCAGTCTATCAATGATCTGGATGGGGGGGATCGAGTGCTTCCTCAGTAATTTTGCAGATGACAGCAAATTAGTCAGGAATGTTGGTCTGCTTAAGTGTAGGAAGACTCTACAGAAGGACAGGCCGTACTTATAGGCTGATGTTGATTGTATGAAGTTTAGCAAGGTCCAGTGCTGGGTCCTGCACTTGGGACACAACAATCCCATGCAACGCTACAGGCTTGGGGAAGAATGGCTGGAAAGCTTCCCAGTAGAAAAGGATCTGAGGGTGCTGGATAACAGCCAGATGAATATGAACCAGCAGTGTGCCGAAGGGGCCAAGAAGGCCTGTATATCTTGCCCGATATCAGAAACAGTGTGTCCAGCAGGACTAAGGATATGATCATCCACCTGTTCTTGGCACTAGTGAGGCCACACCTCAAATACTGTGTTCAGTTTTGGGCCCCTCAGTACAAGATGGACATAGAGATGCTGGAGTGTGTCCAGAGAAGGGTGACAAAGCTGGTGAAGGGTCTGGAGCACAAGTGTTACGAGGAGCAGCTGAGTCACCTGAGGTTGTTTAGTCTGGTGAAGAGGTGGCTGAGGGGAGAACCTGTTGCTCTCTACAGCTACCTTAATGGAGGTTGTGGTGAGGTGGATGTTGGTCTCTTCTCCCAAGTGACTGCAATAGGACAAGAGGAAATAGCCTCAAGGTTTGCCGGGGGAGGTGTAGATTGAATATTAAGAAAAATTTCTTTACTGAAAGAGTGGTCAAGCAGTGGAATGGGCTTCCCAGGGAAGTGGTGGAGTCACCATCCCTGGAGGTATCAAAAAATGTGCAGATGTGGCACTTCGGGACATGGATTAGTACGCACGGTAGTGTTGGGCTTACATTTGGACTTGATGATCTTAGAGGTCTTTTCTAAGCTTTATAATTCTATGATTGTTATAATGCTCTTCTTTGAGTCATTGTAAGAAGGACTGCATTTGATGGACACCTCACAGTGCTCTGACTTTGGTTCTATTCCAGATGGATTTTTCTGTGCATTCATTTCCCTCATGTGAAATTAGTGTGGCACAGCTCCTTATTCTTTCATAGAAGATTCCAAAATTCTCCAGTGGTCACTTTATAAATAATATGAATGTGTTGTGTTCTTTCCTGTGGGTGGATCTTGCAGGTAAAAAGTTTCCATGGAAACAATAGACCCTTCAGCTTTTACATTTCCACCATAATCGTAAAAGTCCTGTGCATACAGTGCAGCTTAACTCAATTTATTTCTCATGTGGGGGCTCCTTGTTTTTTTTCCATTTTAAGGTCTTTTTTTTAAAAACAGAAATGTTAATTATTTATCCCTTGTACATTTGTTGTGTAGGGTTGAGAATTTGGACTACTGGTTTCATTGTCCATTTAAAAGGTCTGAATATTAACACATAGGGACTAAATTCATGACTTAGAAGAAGTTGGAAGAATAATGGTAGAATTTGATGCAGAACTGTTAAATCTTATGCAACATTAGTAGGTATTTATGGCATCCAGAAAAGAACTTCTCATTCATGAATTTTCTAGTACCTTTTTGATTATATATGAGTGTTTGAGGATTTTCTTTAGCAATACAGTCTTTATTATGTATTATTTATATGTTCATAAATCATGTTACTAGTCTTCTGTGTATTTAGCAGATAGGTATTATAGAAAGGCAGTTTGCTATAGTTTCATAAATTGTTTTAAGATTTTAATATTCCAATCAGGCTCATTAGTAGACTGGTCATGACAATGCAGTCAATACCAAATGTGCAAGGAGGAATAAGGAATCACCATGTGAAAAATGGTCGGCTCAAAGATTGTCATTCTAAATTTGTCTGCTTCAAAACTTTTCAAACTAAAAAAGACTAAACCATTCAGAATGTTGTTTTGTATATTTTCAGACTGTGTTATCAAGCTTTTTCTCTGCAATCATAATTGCAAGATAGTGACTTTTAATGGAAATTTGACATTCTTGCTTAATAACATGAGTCTCAGAATGAACATTGCATTCCTTACTTACGGAGATTTCATAGTCTCAGCATCTGCCACCAGTCAGCCTGCTGGAAAATTTTGAGTTCATTTGAGATCTCAATATAGAATTCTCTATTCTCTTGAATTGCTCATGTCCAGTTGTTACTGGAGAAATACAACAGAATTAGTATTCTCTCTGAAGCTAATATAACCTTTATTGTCAAATAGGTATAATCAAACATATAGATTATGACATTATAGGGAACAGTGACTCTGCTGTTGCTATTAGCAGTACAGTTCACAATGCTGCCATACACGGGCGATGGACCTGTTTTAAAACACTTTAAGATGTCACTTTATAGTCTGTTCTGAAAAAAATGATTCACTTGCAGTATTTTACTAAGCTTATTTTTCTTGAATTAGAAAAAGAAATAAGGGAAGATAAAATGATTACCCCAGATAGTATATGTATCTGTGTATGATAACTTAATGTGCAAAGAAGTTAAGTGCAGATTAAACGTGTCTGACTAAAGATTACAAGTAAACCTTTTATCTTCAATGTGACATCATTTTTGTTCCTGTCTGTTAGTTTTGCCCTTGACAGCCCTACATAAGACTTGATACTTTCTGGTGTGCACAGGCATATTTTGTTTGCTCTTCACTTTCTGACAGAGTTGCATTTGACACTAAGTAGAGTCAGAAAAGTAGAACATTGAAGAAACAAATGCTCTACTTCTATTAGTAGTGAAATATTACTCTGTTTAAAATAAAAACAAGCAAACCCCACTGATGTTCTAGCTATTCTATGAAGTTATTAGACAAAGTGTACTTAGCTTGGAAATCAAACATCATGATTGCAAAATAGGTTTCACATATCGTTACATTATTGATAATGAACGTTTTGGTAACACTGAAAATGATAATATAATATTATCTCGTGGGAGTACAAGTGGTATTTTGTGACATACTAGGATGTCAGAAATCTCAAGTCTGTTGTGCAAACACCTATTCCCAATTTTATGCTGATTTAGTTTAATGAGAGAAAACCTAAACAGTATTTTTTTTGTCTTACTCTGCCTGAATTGCTGCAGTTAAAATGTTTAATGTTGAAGCACCATTTCAAATGTTTTTGGTAGCAACAGATAATTTTACTGTCCTTCCCACGATGAAGAAGAAAAAACAAAGTAGACTTTCATGGTGATTCAGCTGTCCTTTTTCTTTCATTATTTTCTTTGTGTTTTGGTCTATGTGCTGGAGGTTTCTTACTTGTTAATTGTACTGGATTGCTGCAGCAATGTTCAATATACTGCCTGAATAATTAGGCATTTTAAAAGAAAGGCTTTTTTTAAACCTTAAAATTGTTAGTTATTATTATTATTACTACTACTACTAAATTACAACTTATTATCTGCAGTAGAATAACTTCCTGAAAACTTAGAAGGAGGTTAAAATTAAGTACAGTCTGTTATCTGTGAGGGAAAAATAAGTTTTCCATTGGCCTGCAGGGGAGTTACAGTGCAAAACTTTTTCTGTTCTTCCTGTTATCCAGCTAATTTTTCCTCCTTCCAGCTCTCTGATTAAGAATATCGAAAGCTGGAATAATTTATGAAAGAAAGTGTCATGGAGAGCAAATAAGAGATTTTGGATGCTCTTAAGCTTTGTCTGCCTCTGGCAGATTTCACAGTATCACAGTATCACACAGTATCACAGTATCATAAGGTTGGAAAGGACATCGGAGATCATCGAGTCCAACCTATAACCCAACACTAACACCAACACTAACAGTAACACCATCACCTTCATCTAAACCATGGCACTCGGTACCTCATCCAGTCTCCCCTTAAACACTTCCAGGGTCTGCGACTCCACCACCTCCCTGGGCAGCGCATTCTAATGACCAATCACCCTTTCAGTGAAGAACTTTTTCCTAACATCAAGCCTAAACTTCCCCTGACAAAGCTTGAGTCCATGCCCTCTAGTTCTGTCACTGGTCACCCGAGAGAAGAGACCAACCCCTGCCCAACTACAACCTCCTTTTAGGTAGTTGTAGAGAGCGATGAGGTCTCCTGAGCCTCCTCTTCTTCAGACTAAACAGCCCCAAGGAATTCTCAAACTGTGATGGTGTTCATAACCCTGCCAGTTTGGTTTCCATGCTCTGCTTACAGTCCGTGAGGTGATGACCTGGCTTTGTTTGTGTATGTGCGGGGGCATTGCTGCAAGCCCTTCCCCATCAGAGACTCAGTGATTAAGAGTTCATACTATTTTTTAATACACGTATTTTTCTTTTTTTTCCTTTGATGGGCTTGGTCTGTTTTACATCATTGCTATTTTGCTTCACCTAATAGGTCTGATAATTTCTAGTTATCAAGTACTGTATATAGGAGGCACTTTGGCTGTGAAATTAGTTTTATAAGAAATGTTAAGAGTGTTCTATGCTAGAGGCATTTTTATATGGCGTATGGATTTTTTTTTCTGTCTGTTCCAGCAATTTGTAGGGTCTTGCCTTTCATGGTAATCCCAGAGAGGTTTTTCTGGGATGCAGAAAAACCTCATGCAGCTACCTAGTGATAAAACATCTCTAAAATTGTACCAAATTGAGGCTGTCAGAGATGGAATAGAAGTACCTCCAAAGTAATCATTGGTCTGTATGAACAGTGTTTACTTGTGAGTGACAGAGAATCAAGTTTTGACAAGTTCGGAACCTTGTAAGAAGTTTTGCCTAACTTTAGTGCTTGTTCAATGTAAAAAGAGTGGTTTTGGTAAATCCAGAGGAAGGATGGCTGTTTCAGGGTAAAGGACACATTCTATTTGATGCACAAAGTGACAGGGAACTTTTGTCAGGTGTCCTCATAAAGTCAGTTGCATTTGGTATAATGTTAGAGCCACCAAAAAAACACCTTATGAAACAGTGGCCTTCACTTCTGCCCCCTGAAAAATATGTCTGAATAGCAATTAGTTGTCGTGCATGTAGATTTGTGGATATAAAACCAGCAGAGCATGTCACTGTGAAAATCAATTCTAAACACTTTGTACACAGAGTAGATGCTCCATAAAATTCGTCTTACACTAAAGGAAATAGATGTATGGATCATAAAGAAGTATGCAGCAGAAATGTCTTTAATTGTAAGTTTATTTTTATTCTTCTATTGTAAGAACAAAAGGATTAAAGGAAAAAGCTATCTCCAAATCCCCACTTTGGTGAGTTGAGCAGCTTGTAGATGTGGCCCTTTGACAAAAGTGGACATATTGATCATGTTATTCCTATGAGTTTTAAAAACTGTTACAACCATTGGAGAGCAAGAGTCTGCGACTTAAAGCATGTGTTTTGCTTGCAAGTATCTGGAGTGACTTCTGCACATAGAAATCTCTGGCATAGGTCAAAGTTTATAGGAATTCTCTACCATAATTACTTTTTTTCAGTGTCATGGGCATCTGAACATGTTTCTGCAATTGCATTTAAACTTTTGGGATCTTGTTTGTTTGTTTGTTTTAATATGAAAGTTTAGCTTGAAGAAAAACTGAAATTATGCATAAAAATGAAGCTATAACTCGTCAAATAATTATGAATAGAATGAAAATGCTGTTTCAAGCAGGTAGTTTATTGAAGCTTCTGATCAAACATTTAGAATATTCGCATTATTTTTACCGAGGGTGCTTGGAATTGGTGTGTGGGAAGTTGTTTTCAAATATTTCTAAACAGCAAATAATCATTTTTCCTCATTGTCCTTATGTATTCTTCATGATTACATAAAGCTTGTACTTTTCTTCCTTTTTGACTTTTAGAAATTTAGCTTCATGAAAATGATTATGTTCTTAGTTTTCAGATTTGGTATAGGAGTTTCAGCGAGGAAGAACTTCATATGATGCACGTGAAATGCTCCGTAGCTGTTAAATGCAGAGTTGTATTACAGCATGCAGTCTTCACTTAACACTAAGTACCATTTACTCAGTGTCAGATGTCTTTTGACTGCACAATTTTAAATGAGAAACCTGTAGACTTGAAATAGGGAGAGGATGCTAAAGGTTCTTGATCATAGCATCTGATGGTCCAGTGGCTCCCTCATCTCAGGAAGATCATTTAAAATGTGGTGATGGCAAAATGTATTTAAACTTAATGATTTTTTCCAAGAAATGTTTTATTGCATTTTGAGCTCCCCTAGAGTGCAAATTTTTATTGTTATATATTAGAAATTATTAATATGGATTTAATGTGAGAAGGTTCTGCATATAATATAGGGACCATCTGGAAAGGAAAAATAGGCATTTCCACTAGGGAGTTTAGGATGGGGTACCTGCAAGAACCAAAACACACCATTTAGTAAAAAAAATTAAAAAAAAATTGCTAAGCAGGATGGCTATAGTGCAACTTCTGTTGTGAGATTTCTATGAGACTCGCATACTGATCAAGGCTCCTGCCCCTCTGGCCCAGCTGAACAGTGCCAGAGGCTGTGGGGAGAGGGCACTTGATCAAGAGGGTCCATGTGCCTGAGTCCTGGCTTGCAGATGTTAGGTTTTTTTTGAGTAGCCATGTGTTCCACCTCAGACTCAGCCTTCTGCCTGTTTTCTGACACTGGTAGATGGTTTCCCACTGTCAGGCAAGTTTCTTCACTTTTTATTGGTTTCTGTATTAGGTAATCAGTTTAAGCTGCCAATTGCTTCATTGCTGTGTAGCCCCCAGCTAATCTCTGACTTTTTCCTACGTGGGAAAAGTGGTTACTGAAGTGGTTACTACCTGGGTTACTATGACTTTCTGGCCTCTCAACATGAATGTGTTAAAGTTGTGTGGCTACTAGCAGTTTTGCTGAACTTTAATTGTTTGGCCCAGATGCTCTGTGCTGTCTCTAAGCTGAAATGATATAACGATACAGGTATACTCTGAATAAAGTTAGGGAAATTGCTTGTATTGATTGCGTTACCGAAGATTTAAAAAAAAATGTGCTTGGAGTTCCTAGTCTTTGCTTACCTTTTGTTGATAGTATTTGATAATTCCTGCTATAACAAACCCCAATATTACTACGCTGAAAAAAAAATACTGCTTTCTGCCTTGGCAGTATTTATTTAAAAAATATTTTAAACCCTTTCAGAATACATTGAGAGTACACTTTAAATAAAACTTTCTTAGTTTTTTTTAGTTTAGCCGTGCAGTGGCAAAAATTTTAATTCTTTAATGAACCATAGCATTATGATATTTCTTGTGGTTTGAAGTTTCCTAAATATAGGGGGAGGAATTTAGATAGTAAAGAGCTCAAAGTGTATTTTCTTTACTTTTTTTTTTCCAGTGTCATCTCTGCAACCTCTGATATTTATCTGTTCTTTTGATTCTTCTGGCAAGCATTCAAATTTAGTACTTGTCTTTTTATAGTAATTTAACACTGAAATAAGTTGTGGGTGTGTCTTAATTACTGGCAGCTGTTAATACTGTTCAGGTTATTGAATGAGATAAGTTGTTGAGTAATTTTTGTGCTATTCCTTTACTTTCCTCCATTTAATTGTAGTAGATCATGTAACAAAATTTAGTCTTTGTTTAAAAGTTTGTCTCTTCAGTGTCTGATTTCATTTCGGTATATTGACTTTTCTGATAATGCAGGCAGTTTTGTAGTGCTGTTAAGTCAGAATGGTGATATCTGCTGTGTAAAGTGTAAATTACTGGTTGATACAGCAATACCCATAGACCTGTAATTGGTTGATGGGTAGTATTATTCACATATGTTTCCTGATATAGATCTCCCATCTGAAATGCTTTTTATTCCCAACTATGGTTTCACATTTTTCATTTTTACAGTGAGACACCTCATTTTCCATTTTGCCTAATCATACAGTTTAACGCTAGTTTCTAACACAGAATGGCAGTTTAGGAATTTATTTGACCAAAACCACAAGAGCTTCAGTTTTGTTGAATTTTGAGGGTTGTGAGGGCTGGTAATCATAATCTGTGAGACAGAAAACATATTGACTAGCATAAACTGTATTTAATTCCCTTATCTTTTCTCTGTTCTTTCCGATAATGGCTGGAAAAGGCTGTAGCAGTGGTCTAGAAGCCAACAAAAACTCGGTGTTATACACATTTTACTTAATTTTTTTTTCCGTACTAAAATCAGGTGAAGAAATTGGAATTTTAATAGGCTTCATTTACAAGTGTACAGACCAGTGCAAACAGTGCACACTTTCGGTTTTGCTTCTTCAGACTGCCTATTATTTTACACAAAAGCTTACAGTATTTGGGTGGTCATTTGGAAACACTGTGACTTCTAAATTTGTTTAAATATCCCTAATTGTAAAACTTTTGTGTTGCTAAGTTCATGTTACTCAAAAACTTTAAATATGTTCTGCTTTTAGTATGCTAAAGACCATGATACCATTTAAAATTGAACAATAAAAATGTAGTTGGACAGGTAAACCAGCAAAATTTACAAACCTAATAAATTGAAGAAAACACATTTGAAAGACTGATACAGGTTTTATTATATTGCACTAGGAATGTAATACTGTAATCCTTGCAGCAGTTCCTTACTGTGAAGCAGAATCATAACAACAAAGAGAATGCAGTTTGAGTAGTTTTGTGTGCCTTTTAATATTATTTGTTAAATATGAAACTTACAGATAGTCAAGAGATGCATAAAAGTACATTCTGGTTATTAAAAAAACTCATGAGTTCTAAAAAACAGATGCTGGAGAAGGAAAATATTCTGGATGAGAAACGAACATCTTTACATATTTAAACTAGACAGTAAGAAACTTTGTGATCATCTTAGACCTCAGCACAAAAAGTATATTTTCTTAAATCCTATTGTATCCAATGACAAATGCAATAATGTTGATACTACAAATATTTTGACCATATTCCTTTATTTATAATCACAGCACATAACTACAATGACATAAAGATAAATATAAGCAATTCTTGCTCAGAAACATAGGTGAAATTAATGAAGAATGAGGAAAATCTGATACAACAACAACAAAAAAGCAATTGAGGGAAAGCGGAATCGTTATGGCAGGCCACATGATTTCATGTATCTTTATTTTAACAGGATCCATTCGTTCTTCTTACATGTGAATGTGTATTTATATGAAGACAATCCAAAGAATTTATATTGAGCATAGGTGAATTTGTTGCTTATACCATTTCTTTATAAAGATTTTCTATTTAAAATACAAATGCTTTCAAGCATCAAGATGTAAGTCATGCCATGTTAATATTAAATCATGTAGTTAGTTACTTACTGTCCTAATTAAAGAGATTTAAACCATAAAAATTCACTGTTTGTTAAAAGAATGGATTTCAGCTGAGAAAAGTAGTGATGTCAAGTGCAAGATTACATTCCTTTGCAAAAGATTGAAGATTTTAGAAAATAACTGTTACAAAAGGTGAATCATAATTAGCTTGTTTGAAAAGGAATGAATCTTACTTTACAAGATTCCCTTCTTTCCCCCTACACTCAAAAGAATAAGTGTGTCAATCAGTATCTTCAGGAGTTGATGGCAGCCACAACTTTTTAATTCCCCTGTTGATTAACAGCATGATTTTATTGAAGCGTAGGGGTAAGCAATGAGTAGAAACATTACTGTTTGGTTTTAGTTAGTTTCATTTTGAATTGATAATTGTAAACCAGAGTGATTTCTTCTCTCAGTAATATCCTATCTTTAGTAAATACCAATTACAATGAATACATAGCAATTGCTATCTTACTGTTATGTTAAATATAGCAAGTGTTAACAACTTTGTTATTGTTCCTTAAGCATTCCTTCTTATGAATTCCACTTTTACCCATGTTCCATCCATCATGGGAAATATTTTGGTGCCCAAGTAACTTTAAGTGCTCTGATAGACATAAGTACTAAATTCCTTTAAAAATCTGAGTTTTTGACATAGCTGTAGTGCTTTGGACGTGCTTCATGTTACTATATAAAGGCATGAGTTCTGTTTGTGTTTTCTTTCCCTTTTTAGAAAACAATTAACTGAATTCAGGAGAGAAGTTGTCCAAGCATAACAATGTTCAAGATATACTTTTCCAAGTTTGCTAAAATTTAACAACTAGAAAGTGTGGACAGAGTGAATAATTAAAGAAAGACTAAGGCTTATCAAGACAAGATTTCTGGATTACTCTGAAGTATATTTGTTTCTTTATTGCAGAGGTAGTTCTGAATGTAGATTATATATTGAAGGGGCATACCGAGGGGAATTTATAAGCAGGAAAACCAGTGAGAACCCACTCTAATTGGTCTGTGGTAGCATATTTCCAAGAAACTAGATTAGATATAATTATCTTGGGAGGTTAAGCAACCCTCTTATCCCCATTAGTGTACTTACATAATATACATTTTAATACTATCTCACATAAGTCTGCTGATAAACCATAGGAGATACGCCCATTCCTGTTGTTACCTTTTCTTTCAAAATGGCTCAGAAAAGATACCACTATTCCTGGAAAGGGAGTGGTTTTCTTCCTTGCCCTCTTTTTGATGTAGCTTATTAGAGGCAGTTGTAATTTTCCCACTAGCTTGGTCTCAAGTGTTTGATTGTTCAGTTGTGAACAGCTGAATGTTTTTCCTGCCTTTGAAAAGAGGAATATACAGTTGATGTTATCTAGTCAGTCTGCTAGTGGGAGGTGAAGAATCATGATTTCTTGTGAAGAAAAGTGAGCTTTTGTGACTGGGAGAGGCATTGTATATGTAAAATCCCATGTTAATTCTAAATTTTTTGTATGCTGTTACCATATAAGCATTATATGGAAAACAGCAGATTAGATTTTGACATTCAAGAAACCCCTCATTAAATCCTGTGACTACAGCTCTTACTAGGTTTGTATTAAAGAGAAGGAAAGTATTTTCTCTATACTCACCCCTCAGTACAGGAGGAACATTGAGATGTTGGAGTGCGTCCAGAGAAGGGCAGTGAGGCTGGAGAAAAAGTCCTGTGAAGAGTGGTTGAGTGAACTGGGGTTGTTTAGTTTGGAGAAGAGGAGACTGAGGGGAGCCCTCATCACTGTCTTTACCTGAAAAAAGGTTGTGGCGAGGTGGGTGCTGGTCACTTCTTGCAAGTAAGAAGTGACAGGATGAGAGGAAATGGCCATAAGTCACATCAAGGGAGGTTCAGATTAGACATCTGTAAAACTTTTTCACCAAAAGGGCTGTCAGGCACTGGAACAGCTACCCAGGGAGGTGGTGGAGTTGCCATCCCTGGAGGTGATTAAAAGGCGGGTAAATGAAATTTTAGGAACATGGTTTAGTAAGGGGAAAGGTATAGTTGGACTTGATAATCTCTTATTTACCTGTTATTTATGATGCAATCATCTATCACACAGTAAACTGCTGTTATTTCACAAATCTATCATTTCAGCTCCAAATTTTTGTTTAATTGGTTTGTAAACTTAGGTGGACTTCCACTGAGTTTTGCACTTGAAGGCAAGTTCCTTATTTTTTCTTTCTGTTTAATTATTTTTAATCGCACAGTTAAGACAGAAGACTATACAAAGAAATAGGCTTGATTTTGTTTTTGTGTGCAATTAGGATTTCTTTACTGAATTCCAAAAGCTTTAATCAGTGTGAAAAACAGTAGAATTGCAAAGGTATGAAGAGAGATCATTCTGTTATGTATTGTGTTTTTTGGATAATACATGAGAAGACAGCATCTTCTTTTCAAAGCCGAGGCTGATTTGTCGGCATTCGCATTTGGAAAATTTACATAGTATTCAAAATTTCATAGCAAACAGCGCAATTTTTTATTGCTAATAAGAAACAAATTGCAGTATAACTAAAGCTTGTACTAATTAACTATTTACTTTTTCATACTTCACTGAGCAACTTGTTTTAACTAGTGAAATAGCTCAAGAGGAGGAAATGAGTTTTTTTAAAAAAGTTACTTTCACTATAGAATTGGCTTGCTGCTGTCAGCATGCCAAATTTGAAACCCGATTGCAAGTTGGGGAGTGTGTTACAGGTCCTATTTTCAGGAATGCTCATCTACTTCTGAGAAAGTATTAAATAAATCTCGTATGGAGAGTGATAGAGGAACGCCATGGAAGGCTTCCATTAAATGTGATCACTGAGTGAAAAAGCACATACCTCTTTATTTTTTAACTAGTCAGTTTTTTGTATCTTCCTTAGTTTTGTGTCTTCTCCATTCCTTACAAAAAGCTGAGTAACACATATTCACACAGCACATGCTATAAATTTTATCAGTCTATAAACCACTGAAGTATTATAGTACACATAATTCTAGTATTAATAACAATTTTCCTTGCAGAAGTAGCTATACTGTTTCTAAAAGTTCCTGGAAAACAGGTTTCTTGCAAGCTGTGGTTATTGTTTTTCTTACTCCAAGCTGTCATCTCACTAATTATATAATTTTTCCCTTTGTTGTTGTGTTGTGCCCACCCATAAGAATGCGTTTCTTCCCTCCTAACATATATATGGGCATAGTCATGTGTGTAAGGAGGAACATAGTCAGCATATGCAAAAAGGGAGAAATAGATTTGATCATATATACTGTTCTCTCTGTTCCTGATTCTTTTACAGCTGGGCCTCTTGGCAAAGTGTTTATTTTCCAGGCCAGATTTCAACTTACACTTCATTTCAAATCTAAGTTTCTCCTCACCAACACTGTGTTTTCCTGCTGAATCTCACCCTCCCTCTATTGGCTTTGAATTTGTTCAAAAATATGCTACAAGAAACTGTTTTTCATTACTTTTTAAAAACATGAGTGAAAGGATTTCAAGAGAAGGATGGGCATAAATTGACTATCAGCTCAGAAGGCAAATGTTTCAAATAATCAACTGTATCAACGAGCAAAATATTTACAGTTAAATGCTTTCTAAATTGTAGCTTTTGCTAATAATTTTATTACTATACTGTCCGAATCATCACACAAGAGGTGTTAGATTTTAGTGTTTTTAAATTAGAGTAGCTGGATAGAATGTTGATTTCTAATCTTTAAGTTTTCAGAGACTGTCAAACAATATTACAGCAAGTAAGGATGATGCTGCTTCTGAGATTTAGAATGCTATACCCGTGCTATGCTTTCTACTGTGTATTTGCTTCCAGTCCTTTCATAAAGAAAAGTTTACCATACTTAAGGCAAGCTAGACTTCCTGAGTCTTGTCATTATAGGAGAGAAAATATCTAAGTCTTTGCTGAAAAGTTTGTTCAGGCAAGAAATACAGTGTCCTATTGTGATACCAATTCCTCCAAATTCTTTAATATGAATTACATAAATAAGTTTTTTTACTTTGTTAAAGTCCTTGATTCTCCAAATGTCATTCAAGTGAGTGAAAGAGCTAATGATTCACATTATAGGAGAGAGGCCAAGTGGCTTTTCAAAACCACCATTGTCTGTTTTCAATATCTGAGATAAGGAAAGGATGTCAAATCAGAGGCTATTAGGATGACCTATTAATTTCTAACATGTTATAAATACTAATTCACACAAAAATAAATTTAGTAGTTTCGCTCTAGAAAAGAACTTGTGTTAGAAAATAGTTGTTTCTTAACATGAGCTGATATCAACTGTATGACAGCAGAAGGTACATTTATATGGGCATATTAGTCTGTTTTGAGATAAATGATCCTCTCCTCAGAAGGTTATTGATCACTGGTAAAAAAAACCCCAAACATTCATGTGTTGCTTCAGAAATTAGTGATTGTTTCTTTTCTTTAGGTCCTGAATTTATTTCTTCTGCTAAGCTGAGAAATTTCTTGACAAACTTTATTGTGTGGTTTTGGTGTTTTTTTTTAAATTTCTGAAGCAGATGTTTGTCTTCTATGTGAGACATAAATTGTAGGATGTGGTAGAGGTGATGAAGTTTACGCTTTTCATAGCCTTCAGATGTTGTTGTGAAGTCACCAGCTGTGTTCCCATGGGTTTATCACTCAAATGCCCTACTCACATAATCCTTGAAACTCTGGGAATGACAGATTTCATTGAGTTGGTTCTTGAACAAAATAATATAGATTTACTTAATTAGGTGAAACATAATCTTGAAATACAAGATTTCTGCTTTTTTCAAACTCTTAGAAACCCTGTTTAAATGCATAAGCCCATATGTTCCTCATGCTGTGCAAAACTGTTCAGGGAGAAAAAAGCCAGTTAAAAATTCAGAGATGTAGTGGAACTCGATAGCTGAGAAAGGTGCATAATGTTAAGAATTTATATCAAGATTTCAAACTGGAATTATGGATTAATGGGAATTCCAAGCTGGAAAACTTTAGATTTCTGTTGATGGCTCAGGTCAGATATGTTATTGACATATCACAAACTGGCAAGGACAGAGATGTTTGACAAAGCAAAAGAGCAAGTCTGCCAGCCCCCTTTAGGCTTTGTAAATTATGCACAGGTCTGCTTTAACCTCCTGAATATGATAGAAGTGGAAAGATACATATGTTATTGTGAGAGAGTTTTTATTCTTTTTATTCCTTGCAGTATAAAATACTGTGTGTGGCAGAGGTGAAAAACAACATTGCTTCACATAACTATGAAAGACCTCACAAATAAAGTTTATGGACGTTACAAGTTTAAAATGAAAGCTTTAACTATAATGAAATTGCCATTAAAGGATAAATATTAATGTATTTTCTGCAATAAAAGTGCCAAAGAAAGAGTATACTTGAGGGAGGAAATTTTTTTCCTCCATCCATCCCCAGAAAAGTTTGCTTATTGCATAAATCCTGGAGTAGTACTTATTAGAAGCATTTTCCCTTGAAAGGTGTATGAGTGTAAATAAGTAGACAGCTATATTTCACAAGAATCAGAAGAATAAAAGAAGCTAAATTCTGAGCTGTCACCTAAATGATTTTTCTGAAGTTGTAAAACTTATTTATGTAAACTTTGGCAAGTAGCAATAAGTATTACATTGTCTGGAATAATGGAAAACCCAGATAATATGTCACTAGGGCATAATGGAATTTGAACTGCAGAGAACTAGTAATCTCATCTTCACTCAAATGATTCATACAGAAATCATACAGGAGTTCACACAATTTTCTGGAGCCTCAAGCATAAGATAAATTTTACTCAGGTAAAGTGTGGCCCCAGCTGGCTTCACGAGTTCATGCTGTGGCTTTGGTAGCAAACCTTCACAGGCTGTGGCTCCAGGGAAGGACAATGCTCATGTGGTTTTTCAGAAGTCAGCTCGTATATGGACTTGATAACTGTCTCACATCTAAACGAGCAGTTCTGTAACTATGGCAGACACATGACTAATTTGTAATCTGTGTGGTTAATGATGTATGGATAATGGAGTTTTCCCTGTGTTTATTGATGCTGTAGTGAAACCTGTGAGGAAATTAAAATTTATATTTTGAAGAAGGATCTGGACAGTACAGTAAACATGGTTTCATGTTCTGTTTATTCCTCCTTTCTGTTGAGTGATTATTTTCCACTGTGTGTTTGAGGTAATGAAAGGAAAAGCAGTATTTGACCCTAGAACTAATGAGGTTAATGTGCACATATACAAGGCTGTTATAAATTTGGTGTTTTTTTCAACTTAATGTTTGATTTCTCAACTTCAGTGACTTCCTTCAAGTGATACTTCCCAATTTTCAAAATTGAAAGACCATAGTGTAAAACCTTGAAGCTGTCTTCTTTTCACAATAGAAATAGCTCATTTATTCCTCTATATAGTTGCTAAACTGAGGCTTGTTTTTGTCCAAAACAAAACTTTACCTAGTGCTCATGATTACTTAAACATATTTTTCAGGAAGCTATGACCTAAAACTCTTTGAGAGTCCAGGTAAATAGTAATTTCTCTTCTTTGTTCATTATACTGTTGACATTCCACCAAGAACTGTAAGGGCTCAAAAAAATCAGGATTTGCCTTTATGGGTTTCTACCCGTTCTTCCATATTACTTCATACTTATCTGTTCTGTTTTATATTTAAGTCACTCTGAAGATGCCTGGCCTAATAATTATGAAGGTCGTTACTGGTGTTTTTTTCTAAAGGTAGCCACAGCATGAGTTACTTGTGCAACGTCCAGTTCTTATGTGAAGCCAAAGAGTCAAGGCCAGGTTTCATCTCTGCATGAGTACGAACTGATCAAGACCATACTATGTAGAAGTCCAGAATAATTTAAAAATTACTTCTAGGGTTTTTTTTTGTTATGAATATAGTAACACTTCACTATTAGCAAACACTACTGTCTAGTAAACCTATTTCAACTATTCAAATCTAATTAAACCAATTTTCTGCTGAACTGAGATTCTCCCTTATGAAACAATCAGTAGGCAAAGTTTATTGGGATCTTAATTTATGTTTGTTGGAAACTAGATTTTGCAATATAAATATTTAGATATACTGTGTCTTCAGAATTAGATTAAGCATATGTCTGAAATATAGATTTGTGAAAACAATAGCTCTGTGATGATTTATTGTACAATATTTTTATCATAATTATTTTGTTAGTAATATGTAGTTCATCAATTCTGAATATACGATTAGTTGAAAATGTACTAGAGAGGATTTTGCTGATAACTATGGTTTATTTCTTTCTATAAATAGCATACAAATATTTCAAAGTTCTGAATCAATCTTAACTAAACAGTCACAAAATAATAAGATAGATAAAGAGCAAAAAAGTCAGTGGGGCACAGTTACTGGGAATAAGAATCTACCTGTCTTGCTTGTCACCTGTCAGGCTGTCTTGGTTTCATTCTGGCTAATTTACATAAATCAGAACATTGACCTACTGCATCATTTCCGGAACAGTATTTAATGTTTTACATGCTGGCTGATGAATGAAGGTGTGAAACGAATTTATTTGTATGCATATAGACTGAATGACAAGTCAAAACAATTAGCAGGGAGTTTAAATTGATACTGTACTGGGAATGCTCCTGGTTGTTCCTGTTAGTTCTTCATCTCAAAAGAAAAATGTTTTAATTTTGAAAGCCATAATTCCCACTAATATATATAAATTACTTTATGATAGAATTTTTATTTCAAATATCTTCCTTTCTAAGGGGAGGGAAAATATTTCATGCTTTGGTTGGTAGACTATTTAGTACTCCTGTATATTTTACTCTGTAAGCCTATGAAAGCTTTCTGATGACCTGATAAATTTCCTGGACCTATTAGTACTTGTCAATAAAGTATATCTATATGGTAATTAGATTTAATAGATTTATATAGATTTATATAATCAGCAACCCTTGACATTGCTGTGGTAACTGTACTGGAGAAGACCCTAATTAGTAAAATTCCATAGTGTCTAAAGGATGCCCTTGACATTTTTTTTCTCTGTATATTTTGATTACTTTCCCAGTCTCTGAATGTGAAAAATAGATATTCTAGTACATTTTTCTTTCTCTCTCTTTTCTTTTTTTAGTGTAGCAGCAGTTACAGGCAATAACATGGGAAATATGTGATTTTCACACTTTTAATACCATGCCTCTTCGTACTTGTACTGAGCTTACATGAAGTAAAACGTATTTTAATTCCCAGTGTTGTTTCTATTTTAGGGCTTTTTGATACTTTTGTAACTTTAAGAACTACATGGTGCCTTCTGTAAAACTGTAGGAAGTATTCCTTCTGTAGTAGAGCTACTTCTTCTTTGAAAAGCAAATTTAAGATGGCACCTTCATGCCATACTGCAACTCTTCAGCTTTTTACTTAGTGTAAAATTAACTTTCTGGTGTGAAATTTTACATCTATGGTAATGGAAAGGTGTATTTCTTTCTGTCTTATGATGGAACTTGCATTTAAATGTTATTTGGAAAAAAAAAGTAAATAAAAGCTATTATCTGTTTTGCTTGATAAAGCAATCTTAGACACCAGGTAGAGGAGTATTCTTAGTGCAAATGCAGGAATTTTGAGACATGTCAAATTTATAATATTAGTCTGTATCAACAACAGATGTTTATAATATAATATATTATAATATATAATATAACATAATATAACATAACATAACATACAAACCAATTTATTTATATATATATAACCCTTAAAGAAATAAAAATGTCTGAATTCACTGTAAAATGTGTAAATTTCTAAATGAGTAAAATTTGGACTTCAAGGAACTGGGCAGCTAAAGAAAGGAGGCATAACCTGTGGAGCAGCTCAAAAGGCTGTTTTATACAGGAGAAATGCTATATATTTTAGTGACTGGAACAAAAAAGGATATGTAGATTGATGCTGAAGGCATAAGAAGCCAGAGTTAGTAAGTCAAGAGGGAGAAACTTTCACAAAACAGCAAAATAATAAGTGCATTGGGAAAAAGAGCTGAAAAAAAGTCAACCAGTGCAAATATTTATGCATAGGAGAGACTCTGTCAGTGAATTACGTTGCTTGTCAGAGCTGTGAAAGGTTTGGTTCCAGATCTTGTTGAATCAAAATTGTGGTTACCCATGAGAATGAGTTTAATGTAGGTCATCTTTGGTATAAAGTATCGTTGGAAAGCTGAGGCTTGTATCTTCTGCCTCATCTGTAGAAGGGAAGGAACAGCATGTTCCTTCTGTACAGTGTGTTACAGAGATGATAAGAAAACAAATAATTTAAGGTTATGGGGTGTTGAGGTATTGTGGGGCACGGACACTCTAAATCCATGAAGATAACTCATTAAACGACACTGCAGAGCTACTCAAGTTAGCACTGAGCTTACTTGAGAAGCCGTGTGACTGCTTAAGGAGATCTCAGGCCACTGTGAGATAGTTCTTATGAGGGCAAGGCTTATGGCTTAGCCATAGAGCAGTTAAAGAGCTTCAAGAACAGGACCTTTGTACAGGACGGCATTTTGATACGTAGATTACAACCCACAGCTGCCGTGGTGTGTGCACAATGCTGTTCTGCGCACTGTTGTCTCAACTCCAGTGCCAGTGTTCCGTGTAGATGTTAGCAGTATGGATGGTAGGAAAGTCTGAGAAGGCTGTAACTGCAAAATGACATGCTTCAGGGGGTTGTCAGGGGCAGACATCAAACTTTCTGGGTGGCACAGGATGAGACTTTGCTGCCTGAGCTGCTGCACCATAGCCATGACTGAGTTCTAAATCTTTGTGTGTTCACCTAGTCACGAAAGGGAGGCAGGGAGCAATGCTGTGCCATGAAGCATTGTGTTTCTCTTCTGTAAACTCAGAATCTCAGTTTTATAACTTTACATTTTGTTGGTATTCTTGCTCATGTCTTCTTTCTTGGAGGTTCTTTGGAAATACTTGCAAAGAGGGTGGATATCTATTTTGTACTTAGAGTTATTTTGAAATAGAAGAGAAACTAATGCTGTACTTAGTTTTATGTTTTGGGTAGCAAACACAACAAATACTACATCTTTGATTTTTTTAATGTTTTGTGAAAAACATGCATGGGACATGCATATGATCTGGGTGAATTGTAGCTCACTGATAACCATCAGAGTTATGGTTGTGATAACTGCATGTCCTGAATTGTTTCCATCTCACAAAGAAGCAAAACCCATTATTGTCTATGGAAAATGATGGGTAAATCATTATGGCCTGGTATTGTAATGTTTATATTTTGCTTATCTGTCAGTACCATTAGTCATTTGTCCTCATAGTCAATTAGATAATTTTATAAATTGTTGTTATTGGATTAGATTCTGGCTACATTTAGCTTTTTTAAATTTTTTAATAAATAGAGATTACAAGGAGTTTGCTCCTGATTAGTAAGCAATACGGTCATATCCACCAATACAAATTTGTAGGCATTCTCTGGCTGAGAATCGTCACAAAATAGTTTATTTGAATGCTGTTTGTCAGAAAATTTGGAGTCATCTCTGGTAACTGAAGTGCCGCTATTTTCAACAATTACAGACCTGAAATTGTATTAATTTAGAAGAAGGTGACATTTACTATTCTATTAGACGGTACTTGTTAAAATACTTACCAAATTTAAGCTAAATTTAAGTATGGATTCTTATTAAATACTACTGAATATTTTGAAGAAGACTTATGTTGTCATCAAGGATTAGCTGGCTATACTACCTAAGAAATTGGTGCAAGTGCCAAATTATATTTGATAAAAACTTACAAAGTCTGCTGATGACAGAAAATCTGGATTCATTTTTAACAAATATTAAGTAAGCCTATTAAATAGTTGTTACTAAATTAACTGAAATATACTGTTACAAGGAATCTTTTTTCACACCCCCCTTCTGACATATATTGCCAAGATCGTGACTTAAGACCTGACCTCTGCTGGGAGGAAATCATGACAGATGGCCTATTCAGGGTTTTTCAGGGTAAACGGATTCCACTTATTTAAGATATAAATAATTACTGGCCTACTGGCCTAATGCTGCAGTTACTTGTAACAGCTTGAATAACTAGTCCGTTACATAAGTATATGTTAAAATAAAAGGTAATAATTATGTGAATAAACTTTTGAATAATATTACTCTGATAATTTTTGACTGCAATTTCCAGAAAAACATACAAAAGTAGGCCTTAGAAGTGAATGCGTAGGTGAAAAAGCATGACTAAAATAGGTGAAAAGATACTTTATTTAAATGGGATTCTCATGAGACAGTAATAGTTATGGTGGCATAATTACTGGAAGCAATTATTCTTGTCGCTTTGACTGATGTCAAAAAGTAAATTAGGAAATACGTGGAGAAATTGAGTAGGAAAGAAAAAGTTGAAGGATTATGCAGTCCTTCTGAAGCTAATGGAATTCTTAAGAGCATTTTCAAATAGTTTCAAATTAAACTTGAATCTAATTTATCATAGGACCTTTTTAAAAAAATGAGGTTAAACATAAAAACTCAATAATATGAAGGAAATACAATTTTAAAGTGTTAACCTACTACTCACCATCTGATAAGCATTTATTTAATGGTAAAATTTTATACTGTGGTTGTTTGGGAAATAAAGCACAAAAAGTAAAAAAACAAGAATGAAAGATACTTTTATAGGGCAATAGTATGTAAGGGAATTTGCCTTTCTTTCCAGCAGAGATGACCATCATCTAGTGTAGATGCTGTATGACTGACCTGTCACAAGAACAGGATCCAAACTGAGCATGAGGTTTCTGTATTTAGAGTTGTCAAAGCAAGATGGTTTGTGACTGCCCAGAACATTGTATTTGATAGAAGAACTTCTGTTAAGAATACTTCTGTGAAAAAGGGTAGATACTTCTTTTCTTGAACCCTGCATGGTCTTAACACACTTCAACATGTGTACTTTTGGCACTTCAGTGAAATGTGATTTAATGTGATTTTTCCTTTGTTCTTAAAAACCTGTTTGAAACAAGGGCATTTATGTCTTTCAGACACCTGAACTTTAGTGGATTTTTTTCAAAAGAGTTCCTTCTGTCTTCATATTTTAATTCAATAGTGAGCTCTGCCTGATGCAAAGTGGATTTTATCTTACTCTGTAAATATGCTTTTCACTAAATAAACCACATCAGAGTGAAGACTTTTCCTTTTACATATGAAGAACAAAGTCCGTTGAAGTCTTAGTTTAGCTTCTTATGCCCTGTGTATTTGGATAATTGCATACATCATGCTATGAGTAAGTTAATGCTTTGCCTTCTTGAGGGATTTTTTGCATGTTACATTTCCTGCTCTCGCTGTGGCTTCTCTGAAGAATTTCCATCTGCCAAGTACTCAGTATGGTTTTAACACATACACTTAGCAGTCAGCCCTTTATTGTTGATTGAAGCTTTGGTTTAAGCTGCTTGGCAATCATGTGTAGTTAAATATATGCAAACTCACACAACAAAATATGTACTTTGTTCTGGTTCTCAAAATTATTTTTGTTTCAAGACCATTCTCCTTTCTACTTAGGAGTTTGACGCATCTGGATTTTACATGGAGGAGTCCTGAGGGAAGGATTAGGCACCCTTTTCCACTTATCTGTAGGCAGGAACGTGCCAGGACCACTGTTACATTGCTTTAGAAGGGTCTGAGGACGTTTCAATAGAGACATCTGTTCTTGGATGAGCAACGCCTTCCCAAATAGAATAGTTGTATCATTTGATTATGAACTAGAGCTTGTTTATTAACAGTTACCAAAAAAAAAAAAAAGAATTAAAATCTGCATAATCAAATACAAATTGGGCAGTATTTACATATGTAAAGGTTATTTAAAAAAAATATTAAAACAGTAGCCATAGTTATAAGTTTCTGGTTCTAATTTCTCAACATTTTCTTCTTGCAATCTTCACAATGCAAAGAGTAGAGTTACCATGCTAAAAATTTACCATGGAGAAAAAAAAAAAGCTGTCATGGTTTCTCTAAAGAGCCTTAAGTGATTTTAAAATGCTTTCCACTTTTCACAAGAGATATGTTCCACTGTGCAAAAAAAAAATATGTGCCTGTAAAGACAAATATCCCCACAGTTTTTCTATCTTTAGTAACCCAAAAGACTATTTTCTTTGAAAGCTTTTAAAGATTTCTGGCCATTCTTTGGGTATAATGGTTATGGAGTGGCTACACAAAGCAATGTTAGCTGCAATAATTTTAGTACCAGTCATTTTAAATTGATTTATTTTCAATGATTAAACTGTTTCATGTAATTTGGACCTTCAATTATGACAAAAAGGAATCAAAGTCTTGAAGGACTGAGGACAACTTAGAATACAGATTAGCAGTATGAAGAAAAGAACAAAACATAGGTTGACTTTAATTGGAAATGATGCTATGCTTAATTATAGTACAGTAACATCAAGACAGCCCCTTCATAGTCCCTGGAAGTTGGTTGGATAATATAGGTAGTAACATTGTGACGCATTTGGCAAGCATAACTAGGTTAAATGACAACTCTGCCTTGTCTTTAGAGCTAGGGAACTGCATTTATTTGTGCATAATTGGGTTTACTCTTCGAAGTGCCTTAGAAGCACTTCTGAAATCAATCATTAATAAATATGACAACATAATTGAATTCAGATTCTTTCATCACTTAATGCAGAGGAGTTTGATTGTGTGTATGCAGTAACTATTCAAGGAAACATCTTTTGATCGATACTATCATTCTAGGTGTCAGCTGAGTGATTTGTGGGTTCTGTTGGTCTCTGCAATTTTTTTAATGAGGCTAGTGCATTAGGTAGATATTTTAGTGAATTGCTGTAGATATCAGTCAGGAATATTTCATTTTACTAGTTTAGCCTTTGAAGCTACTGAGATTGAAAGTTACATTAATTAAATGCTGGATTTACCTGTTTCTTACGAAATTATTCCTCAGTTTGGAGGGGCAGGTTATTCTTAGCACTTGTGATGAAAACATAAGTTTGTTTTACAGACAACTATCATATTTGTATGTGGCAACTGATTTCCTTCATGCTGATTTCAAAGAGCCACCACTGGATTGTACTGGACCGGAATATTTTACAGCTGTTGGCATGCTTATGTGTATTCTAATACAACTTTTTTTTTTAATACAGAGATAATTTTAAAGCTTGAGGTTGAGCTTCTTATTTGTAAAAATACAAAGTTAGAATCATTATGCTATGGCTACACTGAATGTTCTTGTGAAACACGGCAGTGGTAGGATGATATTGATTTACTGGTTGAGAAAAGCCTATGGTTCACTTGCAACACAATAATAGCACAACCTATCAGCACTTTCTGGTGCATCCAGCACATGAATTTGTTTGTATTCAAATTAGAATAATTGATTGGAAGTCAAATCTTGATAAGATTCAGAGAACAGATACAAGAACAACAGGGACTGTATTTCTCATACCAGAGCTCAAAAAATGTAGACTATTTGCATGTTGATATTTCTGCAGTTCTAATCCTGGAATATTTTGATGATCTGCCAAGTCATGCAGTGTGTTTAGTCGCTGAACAAATACCGTCACTTTGATTGCTGTTGGGAATCTTTGAATACAGAGAACAAAACCATTTAGCTTAGATAACAAAGTATGTTTTGTGTTCAAGTTCCTACTGTTTTATGGTAGCTGTTAGATCCTGTTAAGGACTGACAAGGTGTAATTTTCTCATGTACTTCATCTTAATTCAGCCTTTGTTGAAGCCTTTGTTATCTGAACCTAATTATATTTCTGGATTCCTTACTGATTCTTTTGTCTTGCTAGATTAATCAACTTTTTTGGAAACATTGTACTATTATTTAATATTACTGGCTGGTTTTTAATGCATCATCCTTAAGTAACCTCTATTTATTTAGCATTAATATCATACAAGGTGTCCTTGTATCTGTAATTCTCTGTCACATTGCTTGCTTAAACTCTAAATAGAAATTGCCTTACCTGATAAAGTATGACTAAAGTAATTTTTTATTTGTAAACAAATGTATAGGGGATTAATTAAGATTTTTTTTTCAGGTAATCTGTTTGTGGTGGTGGTTCTACAGTTGTATGAGCAAGTGTGGAGTACTCATTTCAGTTATGATCTATACAGTGGTAGTCATCATTTTGACTCCTCAGGGCAAAAAAAGAATTGCAAATGTTCTAGTTCTGCACCCCAAAACGAAGCGAATAGGAATGTAGCTATAGATTCTCTGTCTTCACAGATACAGTCGCTGTAGAAAGGATTGATTTATCACTTACTGAGGGGTGATGGTAGTGTCGCTCTTTGGAATGGTCTCCTTGCAGACACTTGAAGGGCTGTTGCCGTAGGTAAA
The DNA here is from genome assembly GCA_033556795.1 of Tapera naevia. Taxonomy (NCBI): domain Eukaryota; kingdom Metazoa; phylum Chordata; class Aves; order Cuculiformes; family Neomorphidae; genus Tapera; species Tapera naevia. The sequence continues at coordinate 3,579,519 of JAUMJJ010000172.1, read as the reverse complement.
TGACACACACTGATCTTGGACATTCACTCTTCATTACACCTGCAGCTCAGGTAGACTCTGTGGAGCTCAAAAATAATGTGTTTCTAAAAGGTTGTAAAACTTCAAGAACACAGACTTCTTGGTAGCAGACATTACTGGGCATATGCTGCAAATTGTTAAAATGCCATATGCCTGTCTTGACTGCAAAGAAACTCATAATGACTTCAAGTAGTTATCTTTGTCATACTGAACTACAGCTGTTACATGGGGTTTATGGTTCTTTCTCAGGTCTGAGTACCAGGAGTATCCAGCTGTGCAAGAGTTGTTTTTTAGAATATTCCATATACTGAGCTATTTTTTCACTTCATCTGTAATCAAACTAAAACTGTGTAGTATAACACATTGTATGCTTTTATGTGATGTATGTAATTGTATTCTCTCCACCCAGGCATGGAGAGCACATGACTCCAGATGGTGGAGTTTGCATTATTTCTCTACACTAAACACATCTCTGGAAGAATTCACTGTACACTGAAAATGTGAATCACTATAGGTTCATTTCTGCTAAAACTTTACTTGAAAATTTGGTAGACAACCAGAAGCCAAGTAGCCTGATACAGAAAGCTATCTGGAAATACAAACCTAAAATAATGATAAGATAGTAAATCATCAGAGGTAATATAGTATTAGAAAGGGTCTTTGGTGAATACCTGAAGCTTTCCCTCTTAGTAAGTCACCAAAGATGTGATGTTTCAAAAGAAAGCTTCAGCTAACTACTTATGTAAACAGCTGCTCATCTGTAGGTGTAGGAAACCTTTAATTTGACCTTGGAGCTCTAGGAGCCTGGGGGCCATGTGTTTTGTTCCTAGGGTATATTTTCTACCACTTATCTTAAATGTACTAGGTTAATTTTACTGCCTTTGCAAAAAAATGTTTGTGTGCATCCAGTCCAGAGAAGGAAGTGTAAGAGTGACCATTTAAAGGTTGGGGTTTTTTTCCAATAGTAGAAAGATTGGGTATTAGTCACTAATCTTGGGAGAATGATCAGGAGGTTTTCCAGCTGAACAGTGTTCTGGAGAGAAATATCTTTTATGAAGAATATTATATGCATTTTTTTTTGTTTTTTTCTGAGTTCATATTCTTTCTTCAGGGAAGAAGCAAGCAGTAGAGGGCTCCCCTTGTTTATGATGTGCATTCAGATGAACAGTGAAGTCTGGGATTTTTTCAGGCATAGCAAGACAAAAAGTTACACATACGGTCCTCTGGGTTGTAATCTTTATATAGTATTCTTCTGGGGGAGACTTCAAAAATTATTACGTTCATTCCAAATATTGGGGTTTTGGTTTCTTTTTAGATTTTTAAAAGTTTTTTTTCCCCATAGCCAGCATTAAGCTCTCATTTCCAGGCATCTGCACAAAAAATGCGCAACAATAACTTACTGCTCATGGGAGAATGCAGTTCACCATCATAACAAATGAAATTTGCCCGTATGACCTGTGTGTAGTGAAATGTTTTACTAAATTGATTTTGTCAAAGTACAGAAGCACTGCCCAGAGCTGTCTGTCTATTAAGGTTCAAGTGGCATTAAAATCTGGAGAAAAGAAGACTGTCTCTTGGTCAAGGAGGACCTGGTTAGAGATCATTTAGCCAAACTGGGCACCTGTGACGGATCCATGGATCCTGATGGGATGCACCCGCAAGTACTGAGAGAGCTGACAGATGTTATTGCTAAGCTGCTCTCTGTTGTCTTTGAAAGATCATGCAGAGCAGGAGAGGTGCCTGAGGACTGGAGAAAATCCAGTGTGGTTGCAATCTTCAAAATGGCAAGAAGGACACCTGGGAAACTACAGGCTGGTCAGTCTTGCCTCCATCCCTGGAAAGATGATGGAACAGGTCATTCTAGATGTCATGTCCTAGCATCTGGAGGTAATAAAGGTTATTGGGAGTGGTCAACATGGGTTCACCAATGAAAAGTCATAGTTGACCAATCTGATAACCTTCTATGGTAATATGACAGGCTGGATAGATGAGTGCAGAGTGGTGGATGTTGTCTACCTTGGCTTCAGCAGGGCTTTTGACACTTGTCTCCCATAACATCCTCACAGGTAAACTTAATAAATCTGGGCTAGAGGAGTGGGAATGAGATCACTTGAGAGCTAGGTGGACAGCAGAGCTCAAACGGTTGTGATCAGCAGCACAGAGTCTTGTTGGAAGCCAATAGGTAACAGTGTTGCCCAGGGTTCAGTATTGGGCCCAGTTTTGTTCAACATATTCATCAATGACTTGGATGAGGTAACAGAATATACCCTCAGCAGGTTTGCTGATGACACAAAACTGTAAAGTGTGAGAGATACACCAGAAAGATGTGCTACCTGGAGAGACTGGAAAGCTGAGAGGAGAGGAACCTAATGCAATTCAACAAAGGCAAATGTAGGGTTCTGCTCTGCAGGTGGAACTCGTGCATCAGTACAGGTTAGGAGTTGACCGACTGGAAAACAGCTCTGTGGAGAAGGACCTGGAAGTCCTGGTGTACAACAAGATAAACATGATCTAGCAATGTGTGCTTGTTACCAAGAAGGCCAATGGTATCCTGGGGTACATTAAGAAGAATGTAGCTAGCTGGTTGAGGATGGTTATCCTCCACCTCTAGCCTGCCCTAGTGAGACTCCATCTGGAGTACTGTGACCAGTTCTGGGCTCCCCAGCTCAAGGAACTCCTGGAGAGAGTCCAGTAGAGGGCCAGGAAGATGTTTGGGGACTAGAGTATCTCTCTTATGAGGAGAGGCTGAGAGACCTTGGGTCTGTTTAGCCTGGATTAGAGAGGACTGAGAGGGAATCTCATCAATGCTTATAAGTATCTAAAGGACAGGTGTCAAGAGGATGAGGCCAGACTCTTTTCAATGATACCCACTGACAGGGGCAACAGGCACAAACTGGAACACGAGAAGTTCCGCTTGAACATAAGGAAAAACTCTTTTACTTTTGAGGGTCACAGAGCACTGGAACAGGCTGCCCCAAGAGGCTGTAGAATCTCCTTCTCTGGAGATATTCAAAAGCTGCCTGGATGTGTTCCTATGCAACGTGATCTAGGTGAACCTGCTTTAGCAGGAGAGTTGGAATAGATTATCTCCAGAGATCCTTTCCAACCTTGACCATTCTTTGGTTCTGTGATTCTGATTGGCTCAATGTCTTTTCTACAAACTTCACTTATCAGATGTAAAGCAAGCAGTACCTCTTTGCCGAGCCCCAAGTGCAGTCAATAAACAGAGCAGCAGTTCTTCCCTTTTCATCCAATTTAATAGAGTTGACCAGTGTCATGCCTGATACCCTTCTCTGCTTGCAAACTCCACTTACTTTGCAATATGTGAAGAGTCACCATGACAGGTTTCAGAGTAGCAGAAAGAAAATAGTTTAAATTTTGAATGAAAGAAACCCAGGAAATTCCAGAAATGTCAAAATAGTTTTGAAAAGGCCATTTACTTTTTCAGAAGAAAAGACCATTTACTTTTTCAGAAGATTCTGTGGGCCTCCATTTAAAGGGTGTGTCTGTGTGTGTGTGTGTGTGTGTGTCAGGGAGTAGCTTAATTAGAAGTCAGGCTGTACTGTTATTTCAGTCTTTCTTGATTGATAAATAGTATTTCTGCACAAATGATGTAGAAATTACCTGGAATTTGTAGTATTAGTAGAAGCTTTAAAAAATAAAAATTATGATCAGTTGTCTCATATTAAATGCTTACATTGCAAAGTTGCTGAGTAGGTTATGTGCAGATGCGTGTCTTTCTGATACTTCTTCTGATTTTCCAGTTTTAATTGTATGTACTTATATGTTGTATATACAATGAAAAGCATTTAAAACATCAGTTCATTTTTTTGTCTCTATATACAGATTCTTGAAATACACAGGAATACACTGGTACTTCCTATACCCTTAAAAATGAACGAGTTTGACATATAGTGTTCTGATCATTACGTTCACAAAATTGAGGAATATAAACAGTCTTGTATGGCTTGAAAGAGAGTGGGTGCTCTGATCCACTGCTGACAATGAGTTTAGTCAGTGCTTCAGTTAGATTTCTCACTGGACTGGGCCTTTACTGGGCTGTATGCATGCCCTGGAGTTCTTGAAAGCCTACAACTGAAAACTGGTATAATGGAAAAATTGATTGGACTCCATGGGCGGTTAACAGGCTGTGTGACAATCTTCATGATACTACAGGCATATATTTATATTTCATGTTAATATTTCAAGAGACTGAAAAATTAATAAAAATGAGTTCTCCTGTAGACTCACTCTTCTAATCACTCCAGTGCGATAAAGCTTAGGGTAGTTCCCGCTTATTCCTTACTATAAATTCCTTGAGGTTGTGTGGAGAAGTACAGCTTACTGCTTTTCATGCTCTGAAAATTATGTATTAATGGTAAGTGTGGAAACAGTAGAGCTGTAGCTATTCAAGAAGGGGCTGTAGTTTGTCCGTATCAGAACCTGGTAAGATGAAAGCCTACTGTAAGCACAACTGTGTCCTTGTGTTCTGTAAGTATTGCAGAAAAAAATAAACCTACTTTAGATGTATGTAGTGTTCATTAACATTAAGTAGATGCTGCTCTACCATGTAGGACCTTTAGCGTTATCATAGTTATGTTCCAGATTTCTTCAGTCTACTGTTAACCTCATTTGGAGTACTAGGCATTCAATCTGGTAGTTTAATTGTTTTATTATGTTTCATAATGTCACAGAATAACATATTTTAAATTAAAAAATGTTATAAACAACTAGATTATAAATTGCTTCAGAATTGCAGAGAAAAAATCACTCAAAATTATTTTTTGTAATTAATTAGCAAAGTTTTGCAATTAATAGCTCTGTTACATATAGACTGTGACATTTTATAAATATTTATGGAAGGTTCTTACACTTAAACCCCACAAAATTACTAGTGCTATATTTTCAGATTGTCTTGGTGTTACTAAATAAAGCATTTTGTTGCTGTTGCAAACTAAGAAGTTCACCTGCAACTTGCATTTGGCATGTTACATTTTTGATGATGTGTGTACACTGCTTTTTGCTATTTACAGTACATCCTAGTGTAACACTTCAAGACAAGCCAGGTATTCTGTGTGTGGGCATGAGTACATGCAGGTGTAAGTGTTTTCACGCTGTTGATTTGTATTGAATATCTTCTGCTTCTTTAGAGCTATTTCTAATTGTTCCAGGGAATGTGTATTGCATCCAAGTGTTATATGGTTTTAGAAATTATGCTAGTTTCACAATTATTTTCTAATAAAATTCCTTTAAAATAACACTCTTTAAATTAAAGTCGCAGCTTGAGAGAGTTTTAACATGATGAGAAGGCACTGAATTTAGTGTCACTGAAATATTATTAATGCATGTAAGGTATGCTGAAAGTGCATAGTTTTTTGCTAACCTGCACGGCATAACCCCTCGGAGTACTTTAAATAAACATGTTCTTCTAAAAGAATGTTTATTAATTTGTTTAGATGTAACTTAAAAAGCTGTTTTTAAAGGCATGCACTCAGAGACATGCAAACAATAAATTCAAAGTGTCAATGTTTCAGGGAATCTAAATTATTTTCAGAATTTCAGAAATTGAGAAGGGATAATTGGAAGGAGAAAATGTTGGGCTGGTGCCAAGCGATAGCTCGTAACCCTCACAGACTTCCAAACAGCACAAGAACACCAGAGGTCTCAGGTGATGCTTCAAATAACTCTACTTTGGTGAGTGAAAAGTTGCATTTCATGATGGTGGCATGTGCAGATGACCTTCAGATGTGTTAAATTTATTTTTTTAAATGTAGTGTTTGACATTGATTGCGTTACCTCAGTGTGTGAAACTTTTTGACATTATAGCTGTTTACACTTTCCATTTCCTATTTTTTTCATCTTTTATGTTATGCATGGTCCATTCTGACTTGCATGCTATGCCTATAGATAAGTATTGATGTTTTGTGAAGGTAAAGTCTTTAAGTAGGAAATGTCCTAATATGAACTACTTATATTCTTTATGATCTTAATCAATGCAATGGTATTTGGACTCTGATTGATACAGTGGACATTATCTAAAGGTAACTTCTTTGCTCTTTGCTCCTGCTTGTAACAGGAACTAAGTATAGTATGTCTGCACTTGTGTTAGAGAGATGGATTTTGAAATTATCTTCACATATTTAACATGATGTCGCAAGAGATGGCTGAGTTTCTGCACACAAAGGTATTGATAGTAGATGTCCGGCAATTTCCATAGCACAGTTACGAGTTGTGTGAAGTTAAGTGACCCATTGAAAACAATTTTAATCCTGCAGTTTTTGTTCATTCAAATAAGTCCATTTACATCAGTAGCCCGCCCCAGGTGAGTAAGAATTGGTACTTGAATATAAAGGCTTCACACTTCCCCACATATAAAAGCAAAAATTGTCTTCGTACTTGTTTATCTTCAACTGTTTTGACTTTTTCGGACTACAACAAAACTGATTATTTGAAACCCTTTTAGTTAAATATGGCCAGTCCAGTTTCATTTTTAAGTTTAAAATAAGCACATATTTCTATCCTAAAAAGAAAGAGATACCAGGAAGTACTGCCTTCCAGTTCGTGAAACGTGGACATGATGACATCTAAGCAGAAGGGTGAATAATTGTTTATAACAACTGATAAAATGTAGTATTGCAAAGAGTGGGAGCAGAGTTATGGAGAGGCTTCATTGGCCTGTCTGAAGTTCTGGTGGAAAAAAAGCCCCAACTTTATGTGGCAAAATTATCTTGTTCAATGGTAGATTATATGGAATCTAAGTGCCTACTAAGGAAGAGAACACAAAAAGGCAGCACTAAAAATTGCAAATTTTATAGTTTACTTCATATCTGGTTTATAATTATAGCTCACTTTGATCTGGAATTCTTTTCTTTCAGAGAAATAAAAAAATGAAAAAAGCAATAGTCATGAGAGGAGAAATTTCAAGTATATTTTCTACATATTAAAATACTACTGCTATTTGCTGTTTTCTGTTAAAATTGTATTTAATTACTATTAATATTTAGGTATTACTAGCAATAGATGATAGGTATTAGGGAATTTAGTTCTGTTAAAAATTTGCGTATTTTGATTTCTGATTGGCTGCTAATCACCATTTAATTCAGTTTGATATTCTGATGACAAACTTTCCAATCTGTCAGATGGGTTTTAGAAATGATGAACTAAGAATACAGTTCATAACAGTTGAATCAGTAGAGTTAGCCTGTTTTAGCCTTATTAATGTTAAAACTTGGTAAAAAATAAGTTTGTGTGAAACTGTAGAGACTGCTTTTTAGTTGATGAACTGTTTAAGGCAGCCAGGGATGTAAACAGCTGGGAAAGACAGCGTAAGTCCTTTAATGTTGTGAGCTATAGAATAATAATCTTTATAGTAGGAGATAAAGCCATAGTATCTCTTAAGGCCTGTCAAGCTTTCATCTTAATTATCTTTGCTCCCTGCTCTCTCAATTGTTTCTCTTTCTAACCCTCACTTCTGAAGTAAATGACAGCTTTTGCTGGTAGTGTCCAACTTGTGGTCTGCAGTCTGAAAATCTGCATTTTCCTTATGAAAGTTTAAAAACTGAAATTGTGTTTGAAATCAGTTTTGATTTTGTTTAGTAGATTTAGCCTATCAATGTTGAAAAATACAGACTTTAGCACTGGCAAATGAAACCTAATGAAACAGAAGAAAATAAAGTTTATAATATTTGTTGTAAGTGTACAACGCCACATCCAATGACCTCTTCAGGTCCTTTCTTTCTGAATGAACATTCATTTCTCAGTGCATTGCAGCTTGTCTGTGGACCTGGTTCTCTTAGTGAGGGTGTATTTGGTCTGTTTTGCGAGCACAGTTATGGTAGGAAGAAAGAGCTCTTTGCTTCCTTAGACTGCAGGTGGACAGTCTGGTTTTGATGGGAAGCAAACTGGAGTGTACACTGCATCTCTTTTTCACCTCTGCTGTATATCTTTTGTGTACATTTCTAATTCAGCAGAATGTCTTCTCTATTTCAGAACTTCAGCTAGGGCTTCTCAAAAGAAACTTTTCTTTCCTCTTAAAAATACCCCCCCAAAGTGGTCATTTCACAATGCCACTTTCCCAAAGGAGGAATGATCTGAAAATTGCAAGTGTGTCTTATTAACTTTTGTGAAAAGAAATATTTTTCTCTTTTAGTGAAAGAATGAAGCAAACTTGTGGAGTAAGAAGCAGGTTATGATCATTAATAAATTGCCTTTTTCATTAAGCAAGTAAATGGAATACTGAACAGCAGTGCAGGAAAAAACCCACCACTGAAATAAATTTGAAGAGTTTAATAAAATCATTTTATTATTTCATTTTATTGGATTTTAAGATGTTCTGGCTTCATCCAAGTCAAATAAATTCTGAAATATTTCAGCAAAAATCAACTAAATATTCTTGGAAAATGTTTTCCGTCATTATTTTCAACTTAATTATAATATTATCCCCAGGCTTTATCACCTTAGTCTCTTTATTTGAAGACTAAAGCCTTTGTTTTCAATTTTAGCTGCAGTACATGAAGGCTGTGTCAATTCAAATTATTATCGAGCCTGGTCTTTTCCATTCACCATTTTTTTTATTTATTTAGCAAGATTATGTTTTCCAACTTAAGTTTTTTTTTTTCAAAACTTGATTCTAGAGGTTTTTGTTTTCTTAAATGCAAATTCATATATTTTTCATTTTCCCCTTTCTCTGATTTTTGCTAGAGTTGGGAAAAGAATAGTTATGTTTTCTTCCTTAATTGAAAAAAATCGAGATCTTGAAAACTTCTAATTGTATGCAATAGTGTTTTACAGCTTTTTGTTGTCTGAGAGGATAATAGATAATTGAAAATGCAAAATTTTAAATTCTTTCTTTGTGAGTGACTTGTCTCTGTGCTGACAGTATCATCTATACTGTGATTCTGTAAGCAAAAGTATATATGATTAGTTCAAATGATTTTGATGGAAATACGTAATTGTGAATTAACATTGATTAAGCAATTTGACTTGAAGTTCTGTGTGTGCCTGTCTTTGCTCAGTGCCTAGTGTTTCCTGGGGTCCTAACAGACCTTGAGCATTATCACGAATATGTATGTTCTTAGGACAGCTTAGGATAGTTCGGCTTAGGATATGAACTAGTCCTTGATTCAGTAAGTCACATTAAACACAGGAAGCTAATGGGATAGGAGCAGATACTTAATGCTGAATTGTAGTCATTAGTGCATACGACTTTTCCCTGTTGTATTCCCCACTAGTATTATGGGTGAATATATATGGAAGTATAGTCATATGAGTAACTAGGTAATTTATGTTTATATATGCAAATGAAATTTAGAAGTCATCACAAATCATCAAGCATCTAATTTAACTCTAAGGAAGGATTTTTTAATATGCAAGTAACTGATACCATCTCCTTCTTCAAGAGAAAGTAAAACATTTATGAATTATCTGTTTTGACACAGGCAGATCCCAAATTGCTGCATCTGATCTGTAGATGTTGACTAAGTAGTTTAATAGTAGTCAATGGGCATTCCAAAATATAATTAATAACAAAATTGAAAATGTTTTTGCTGTGGTTTAGCCTCAGCAGGCAGCTCATCCCCACACAGCTGCTTGCTGACTCAACCCTCAGTGTGATGGGGGAGCGAAGCAGAGGGGAAAAGTGAGAAAAATCGTGGATTGTGCATCCCCAGCCTACTCGGTGGTGGGGTAGTGTGAGAAGCAGAGAGAGCTTTGGTGTAGGCCCTACTCAGCAATATCTAAAAGATTCCTGTGTTGTTAATACTGTTTTCATCACAATCTAAAATATAGCAACGTATAAGCTACTATGAAGAAATTTAACTCTGTCCTTGCCAATACCAATACAGGTTTTCTGCCAGTGATGATAAACTGAGAAGCTGGGGTTTAGCTATAAATTCTGCTACCTTAACAAAAGATCTAAATACTATAGGAATGATTTATCACTAGATGATCTTTAAAGGTCCCTTCCAACTCAAACCATTACATGATTTTGTGATCTTTATCTAAACCCCAAAAATTTAAAGCCAGATCCAAAAAGATCTCTTGATCTGAGCATGAAGTGTGAGCTGGTTTGAGCTAGTGTTCCCAAGCTCTCCAGCCACTCAGTCTGCCTCTCTCCCAAGACTTCCCCCTTTTCAAAGGAAAAAAAAATATAGAAAAACTGAAATTGCACTAAATATATGTATTTATGTAATTTCTAAATAGAAAAACTACATACAGTAAGGATATCATGCAAAACTCCCAAGAAAGGGAAAGGGGAAGGGAAAATGGGAAAAAGGACCCAGCATATAGCTATAACACCCAGTAACTAACAAAGTAAAGAACTAACAAAATCTCACCACTTCCCTTGAGGAAAGCAGAACAGCTAAATCCAGCCCAGGACTCTCCCCCAACACGTGGGCAGACAACGGCGGCCGCTGCAGGCCTCAGCTCCAGAAAGGACCAGCAGCAACGGAACTCCTGCTCTACAGCTTGCTGGAAGAAGAAGAGAGCATACTCTCTTATCTACACCTTATTTGTATGTTGTTACGTTAAAGGACAATATGGACTAGTTCCGTGGATCCTGACCTCCACTGTCAAGGAAGACCTGTAAAGGCCATTTTTTTTAAGGAAGATCTGAAAAATCCAAAAGTCAACCCACTACAAGTGTTTGGCTGCCTGTTTTTCGTTAAGCGAGTGTAATTCCTTGCTGAAGATCCTGTGAAATAGCATCCATCTAGGTTCCCCCTAAACATTGCAAGGCTGTTAATGTTAACCTGACAGGGTTTGAGGGAATATTTAAGATCGTCTTTTAATTTCTTGTAAGTAATTTTTGTAGTTCAATATTCAAAAGCTAGATGGGAGAAAAGAGTAATGATCTAAGTTGGTATCATCTGAATTAATCTTCTTATTTGCATAACTATTAAAGTACACTTACATTAAATAGGCTGTAGAACCAACTAGGAAATCTACAATACTATACCTAGAAAATTCTTTATAGAAGCAGCTTTTGGAAATCTAGTGATAACTTTAATATAGTTGCCAAAGAGCTCGTATATGTGAATCAAACTGTGGAAGCTAGAGACTGTACACACAAATTTAATTTCAAAAGAGGCAGAATCATTCACCTGGTATAATAAATTATATGCTCTTTAAGCCTTTTTGTAGTCTATCCTTCTAGAAGAATGAAAATACAGCATGAAATATGAAATTATTGAGAGTATAGCATTTTGTGGTTCAGGCATACTGCTCCTGCTTCTGTGTCGGGTAGCTTATGGAATCATCTACCAGGTCTGAATAAATTTTTTTGGGAGAAGAGGAGAATATTAAATTTTGGTGATACACATCTCAGCTGAACTGATTCCCTTTGTGTTTCTGGTGCTGAGAAGTTCTGTCCTAAGTTACTGGGTTTTTCTGTTTACTTCTGGTTGACATTATGAAACTTTTGTAGCATTTCAGTTAAAGCCAGCATTTTTTTTTATATTCTTGAACTAAAATTCATGTTGCCGTTGTTAATTCTACTTTTTGTCTCACCTCACCTATTTTTCTTTCCTCAGATGCTGTAAGGCCTTTTGAGAAGAAATTTAATTAGATTCATGTTCATTTTTAGCATCTTACAACAAGTAACTTCTTAGCTTTTTATTTAGTTAATCCCTTATTATCTATTAATTTTGTGCTTTTTGTTGTGATGTAGATGTTCCACATTGGGATCATCCTTCTGCATGATGCTGCATGCTCCCCTGCAGGGCAATTGTTTTAACTATGTTTTGCTTGCTAATTTACAGGGTCAGCCTAAGCTGTCAGGAGCCTCAGTAGACATGCTACCCCAGGCCAATCTTATTGATTTTCCTTATATTTAAAGCCAATTAGCAGTCGTTACCTGGGTTACCATTGCCTTCTGCCTCATAACACCACAAATGAGTTATGAAGATGTGAAGTTATTAAGAGTTCATTTGTGCTTCTTTTCTGTTCATACGTAAACCATCAGAGCAGGGCAAATGTAGGCCAAAGCTTTTGGGTAGGTCTCCCCCATTGCTCATTTTCTTCCTCAGTGCATACCAGTGTCATTTAATAATTTAAGAGAAGAGCAGATGTGGTCAAATTTTACGTATTTTAATCAGTGATTTCTGTTAAATGTCCCCTGTGACAGGCTTAAAATGAGTCTTCACTTAATATTTTTCACTTCACTTGTGAAATTGATGACATACTTCCTGAACAAAAATGGAGGCCACACAGGAAATTACTATTATTTTGCATTTATAGAAGCAACAGTAACTTACATATTGGACGAAAAAACCCGACCCACTGAATACTAGCTTCAGTATGAGTAAATAATAATAACAAAAACTTTAATTAGTATTGTTGTTGTTATTTAAAGCTTTTTAAGGTGTTTTGTTTAGCCTTATAACTTGCATGATATATATGTTTTCTAGTGTTAAGTGTCTGGATTCAAGAAATTATTTTCTGTAGGTCAAATTACTATAAGAAGACATTGACAATAAATATTTGTTAAATATCTGTGTTTCTGTTCAAATAGATTGTATTCAATCCTTTATTCTTTCCCCAAAATATTTCATACACCCTGTTTCTCATAGCCATGTGTTTTCAGATTAAGTCAAATCTATTTCATAGAAAGGAGTCATAATTTATTTCTCTTTTTGTATAGTTGAAGCTGTCTCATTAATCTGTTTGGCTTAGGAAAAACATGCATTTTTGAAGTGTAGATTTTAAAACGTATTAACTTTTATTTTTGGAGAGCAGAGTTATCTCTCAGTATATTAGACTCATTCATATACCTTTTGATTGAAAGCTTAAGAATTATTTTTCTAGCATTTTCAAATATGTCCATAAAAATCTTAGCTTTAGTTTGAAGTGTGTAAAGCTCCAGTTTATGTGATGTAGCATTATGGATACTGAAACAAAGAGAGGATTACCAGATCACCCTTCAGTTTCTATCTGGAAAATGAGTTCTAAAAAATGAGGAAATCAGACAGGGCCAAGTAATCAACCTAAGTTTTTGGTAAGGTGAAATGTGTTTTTCTCACTTTAGTTCAGTGAAGCCTTCAGCCCCATGATTAACTGAACATCTGCACTGTAATGGGGAATCCCAGATGATAGGAAGCATCAAAGAAATGTCTCTGCTCATTCATTTATTGCCAGAGCAATACCAGCAAGGAAAGCTATGAAAGCGTATCATGTTAAAGAAAAAAGAAAAAAAAAAGAAAAAGCACTAGTGGAAGATGATTCTACAACTGTCTTGTAAAAATTCTCATGGCAATACCAAATTACAAGTTTACACAGTACCTATTCCTGAGGATCCATATTTTTTACATAGTATTTTGCAGTACAATACTACTTGAACTACAAGATCTAGAACCAGTGTTAAGTACATTCTTTACTGTGCTGACTGCCTTGGTCTTTGCAACTCAGTCCAGTAAACAGAAATCCGTATGCTTAATTTGCTTGAAGATTCTATACTGATAGCGTTTGCAAGCTTAGGGTGAAGTACACCCATAGGCGTTTGTACCACAGCAGTTTAGAGCATTATAGAAAAGGGTAAGAATCAGAATATTCGACATAGAGATTTTTTTTTTTCAACCCTGATAGTATAATTGTACCTAATCACATAGGTTTGTGCAGTTTCCGCAATAGGATTCCTTCTCACTGTTAAGTGGTTTTCTGCAAAATATACTCTAAAATGCTCTCAAAAATATTCTTAAGAGGAAAATGGGGTTGTACGTGCATGCATGGAAGCCATTTCATGCACTCATGTTAATACATAGTTTCTGCTACAGACAGAGGTTGAAGAAGAAAATAGTTAACATCAGGGAGCTGTCTCCCTAGAAACATCCCTAATGTATTCTTCTGCTACACTGCCCTCAGTGAGGACCTTCTGAATGCTGCAAGGGATTTGATGTCAGTTTTACGGCACAAGAGGCTACGCAGTACACCTTATCTCTGTGGCTGGGTGTTCTTCTGACATGATGGCGTGTTGGTGTGTCATGGAGCCATTTCAGCCCACATTCAGCCGCCTGTTCCACCCAGCCTGTAGGGTGGAACTCACTCCGACATGAGTCTGCACGCATCAGGACTGTCTTTTGTAGAGATATGTTTGAATCCTCACTGCAGTTCTCTGGTGTTCTTCCTTCCTGGTGTTCTTCTGTGCTGTAACACAGAAGATTGAGTAGGGCCTCGTGAAATCTGCAATGTGTATGAGTTCCCCTTTTTATAACATTTGGTGGAATGTTGAAGTAGGAGAGGGTCTGGGGGAGAAAGCAAATCTTCAAATGAAAGTTAACAATTTTAAGCCGATTCTTCCAAAAATTCTGCATGGAAAGAATCTGAAATCTAATGGTATCACCCTGTTTTCCAATTGACAGTGCCACTGAATATTTGCCATTGCAACTGCAATAGTGATGTCTCCTTTTCAACAAATAACAGCAGCAGAAAGCACTGGAGTGATGAAACCAAGCAGAAGAAGGATCATAATTATTGTGTAGGTTAAGGTGGTGGCTTGCATTGTAGGTAACTTTAATGTAATTTCTACTCTGTGGCTTCAGCCTGATTAATGTAACCTAATACAGACAAAAGTATTAGATCTATCTTGGTTAATAGTGGAAGGATTATATAAATTTGGAAAATTAATACAAAGGAGGTAGAGAAAATATGGCAAAAGATCGAGTGGCTCTATGGGGATGAATCAACAGATAAACTGAGGTTTAGTGTTTATTCCACAGGAGATGGAGATAACAGCATAAAGCAGGTACCTTGCTGCAGATTCAGAGGTGTTAGTTCAAATTTTGATCTGGATTTGTACAAAACACCAACTTATCCATTCATTCAATTAAAAATGGATATGTGGTAGAAGAAGGCCATATGTGGGTGCTGAGTAGGTCACTTCTGTCAACTCTCTTGACTCTGAAAGAAAACCATCTGTGACCTTGTTAGGCTAATTGCATTCGGGGATAATCTTTTTTTCCCTCCCCCTTGTCCCTTCATAAAGTATGAGGTGGGATTAATAGAATGAGATTAAGAAGGGGATATTTAAACTGAAGGTGAAGAACATGCTCTTGACAATGAACTGTCTCAGGCTGCTGCATTTTGTATTGTGTGTTACAGGAACACCTTGTCTGTGATCCTGGAAAGCTGAAATGGAAACATTTGCACATGGTATTTGTGTTACCTTTTTTCATGGCTCTGATTTTTCTGTGCATATAGGATTTTTTTCCTATTTCTAAAATAAGTATATCTTTTCTTACCATCATAATCCTTTTATAAAATCAGTTATGTAAAAGGTACAACTTCTGTACTGGATCAGTTTACTGACTGTGATTTATCTAATCATTAAGCATTACTGAAATAGAAATGTTTAAATGTCATCCTTTGTGAAGATCTGATTTGTGGTAAAGTGTATATTTTCTATTTCTGTGCCTCATATTTATTTTTTTATCTTTTTCAGTCTGCACTGACCTCAACAATATTTACTTGTCAACCATGCGGGCTGTAATTTATATGACTGAGTTATTGTTTTTCATAATTTATTGTAAATAGGATCTTATGTTTGGTCACTTTACATTAAGAAGAGAGGCGTGAAATGTAGATATGTTTTTAGCATTTTTATATCCAAAAGTTAAGAACTGGTTCTGTTTCATGATGGATGAGGGAGAAAAAATAGTGTCTTTTTTTCCTGTAATTTTTTAATATTTTCTATTGTTTTGGAGAAACAGAATTTTATGATGTACAACATAACCATGATCTAACAGAAAAAGGGGAAAGCACAACAAAAATTGATTTCATAGATGTTTCAATATTAGAAAGAGGAAGTCTTGTTCCATTTCTTTTATATTGATGCAGAAATGGTACACTTAAATTTGGAGAGGTGTGTGCTATTCTTAGCTTTAATATGGCATTCATTTCATGTACAAGAAATATGTTTTAAGTTGCAGTGAGGTATGCTCACATTTATCATCTGCATTGTTACTTTTCAGAGTGCAAGTAAGTGCATTGTTCTAGCAATATGTAAAGATGATACTAAAGGTATTTTGAGTTTTATTACTGAATTGGAATACTGCCCATTTTTGCTGTTGTGAGAGAGAAGAACAATTTTTGTCTTACATTTGAAGGACATAGAAGGTTGTATTAATGCAATGCAATCCCATTTAACTCTACCTGGGTATTATTTGGCTCTTCAAAGTGTCTGGAGGCCCAGACAATAATAAGTACTCTGTTTAACAGCTATCTTTAGTGTTAATTAGTCCATAATTAGCATTTTCAATATAGCCATTGGAAGAAATATATAAGAGAAAGGTGTAAATAAGGGGAAAAGGTGTATTTTGGAAGAAAAAAATGATTGTAGAAAATGCTCTTTTACTGATTTTAATTTGAACTTATGGTTTTCCTAGACAAAGAAACCCCCAAAACAAACAAACAAAAATCTGAAAAATAAAAACCTACAAACCTGAAAACTCACTGCTTCTTATATTCACAGAGAAGCTGTTGAGTCCAGACTCTGCCTAGTGTAAGTTTGAGGGTAGACAGAATAAATTCAAGTGAGATAAAATTTATGACAGTGAGATGATTGAATCATGGAGCATGTTGATGCTGGTTTATCCAAAGGACTCAAACTCACTGTAGAGAAAAACCACAGAAGCAGTATAGATGCTTCCAAGGGCTCTCAGACTGCTCTGTTGACAGTGTGTGTGATGCATCAAAACCATGTACTCACACTTCATGTTCAGTGTGGAAATATAATTCAGATTTATGCATATACTCTTCTTGGTAAGTGATACTAGTTTAGACTACAGTATTGCCTGGTGCTGAAATAATTGAATTTATTTTTTATTATGGAAATCTGACTTAATTTAATCATGTTGACGTTTGTTTTCTCTGGGTAATATTATTTCAGAATGTGCTAATTGCTTCTTGAAATCTTTGTAATCTATAAATATTAATGTTCATGAAACGTTAATAACAGCTGATAAAACAAAATGCAGAAAAATGAGCAATTCAATTAATCAATTTAAACTGATTTTATAACGGCATAGATAATTACTAAATTGTCAAAACAGCAGTAGTGAGGCTTGTTGAATTACAGTAGAATGAGATAGCTTGAATATTTTATACAGACTAAGTATGATTTCCCTCCTGTTTCTTTGCTGATATGGCTTGAGACCATTTTATTTAAAACAAAATCCTGAAGATCTCCACTTCTGGATAGCTAATTCAAGATACTAATGTCTTTTTTAAAGAGGTGCTAATCTAAGTAACTTTAAAAGGCTAATCATGTTCCCTATCTCTGAAAATCCTGTTCTGTAGTCAAAAGAAGTGTTTTCTAAAGTGTGAACCTAAAAATTGCTTTTAAATAATTATTTTGGTATTTCAGTAAAAATGGGCAGGCTTTCAGAGGAACCAGTTAAAATTATGCACTTAGAATATCTGAGGTGATGCATCTCAGAGTTTAGTGGTTTATCAAAGCGTGATTTTTAGGTGCAAGGTCTGATTCAGAGAGCATCAGAAAGTCTGTCATTGCTGAAATATTGCAGTAATCAAGGTTCTACACTGTAAGGAATTGTTAGAAATAATAAAAAGGATGAGTCAGGCAGAACTATTTTTTTAAATTACTTTTAGCTCTTCATGGAGGGAAGAGAAAATGAAATGAGGAAGAGAAGGGAGAAGAAAACAGGAAAGAAGTAAATTATGTATAAGTACAGATGTCAGCTCCGCTTTGATTAGTGTCTTGTTCAACTATGACTTCACTTCTTCTTACAAAAAAAAAAAATTTTCTCCCAAATACTTTTTTTATCAGACTGTATTTGCAGTTCACCTTGGCTTATGTATTGAGCACTACTTACGGGCAATAGCATCGGGAAGACTGAATATTCAGTGTGTTGACACTTCCAACTAAATGCGGTTTTTTTGAAGTGTTCTGTGAGTGCTTACCCTTTTAGCATGCAAGTATGTTTAAAATACACTGGAAAAAAATGGAAATAGCCATCATAAATCTGCAGGTTTTGAAGATCTGTTCTAAGGAAACTTTGCCTGAGTTTTTATCCCCTTGCTGCTGATTTCTGTAATTTAGTAATAGAATCATTCATTTTTCCTGCTTCATCTTGGATGTTGATCATATTTTCTTTCTAAACATGGACATAGAGAACATACAGTATAACATAATGTAAATCTGTTTACTATGGCTGTGAGGAATTGATTAAAAGGCAAGGAATTCTGCAAATTACAGTATCACACAGTATCACAGTATCACAAGGTTGGAAGAGACCTCTGAGATCATCCAGTCCAACCTATGACCCAACACTAGCACTCACTCGTCATTTAAACCATGGCACTAAGTGCCTCATCCAATCCGTTTTTGAACACCTCCAGGGACGATGACTCCACCACCTCCCTGGGCAGCCCATTCCATTGGCGAATCACCCTTTCACTGAAAATATTTTTCCTAATATCAAGCCTAAACCTCCCCTGACGAAGCTTGAGACCATGTCCTCTTGTTCTGTCACTGATCGCCTGAGAGAAGACCAAACCCTGCATGCCTACAACCTCCTTTTAGGTAGCTATAGAGAGCAATAAGGTCACCCCTGAGCCTCCTCTTCTCTAGGCTAAACAACCCCAGCTCCCTCAGTCACTTTTCATAGGGCTTGTGCTCCAGACCCTTCATCATCTTTGTTGCTCTCCTCTGGACACATTCCAGCATCTCAACATGTCTCTTAAACTGAGGGGCCCAGAACTGGATGCAGTACTCAAGGTTTGGCCTGACCAGTGCTGAGTATAAGAGGATGATAATTTCTCTAGTCCTGCTGACCATACCATTCCTGATGCAGGCCAGGATACCACTGGCCCTCTTGGACACTTGGGCACACTGCTGGCTCATGTTGATCTTTCCTGTCCACCATCACTCCCAATTCTCTTTCCACTTGACTACTCTCCAGCCATTCTGTCCCCAGCCTATACTTCTGCATGGGGTTGTTGTGTCCAAAGTGTAGAACCTGGCACTTGGACTTGTTAAACTTTATCCTATTGGAATCAGCCCATCTCTCCAGTCTGTCAAGGTCCCTCTGTAGGGCCCTCCTAGCCTCCAGCAGATTGGCGCTTCCTCCCAGCTTGGTATCGTCTGTGAACTTGATAATGATGGACCCAATCCCCTCATCCAGATCATCAACAAAGATGTTAAACAGGACTGGGCGCAACACCAACCCCTGGGGAACACCACTGGTGACCGGCTGCCAACTGGATGAGACACCGTTCACCATCACTCTCTGGGCTCGGCCAACCAACCAATTCCTAACCCAACACAGCGCACTCCTGTCTAAGCCACAGGCTGTCAGCTTCTCCAGGAGTCTACTATGAGGAATGGTGTCAAAGGCCTTGCTGAAGTCCAGGCATACCACATACACAGCCTTCCGCTCATCCCCCAGGTGAGTCACATGGTCATAAAAGGAGATTAGGTTGGTCAGGCAGGACCTACCCCTCCTAAACCCATGCTGGCTGGGCCTGATCTCTCAGTCATTCTGCAGGTGCCGTATGATTTCACCCAGGATTATCTGCTCCATAATTTTACCTGGAACTGAGGTCAGGCTGACAGGTCTGTAATTACCTGGATCATCCCTACGGCCCTTCTTGTGGATGGATGTCACATTGGCCAACTTCCAGTCATCTGGGACCTCTCCAGTGAGCCAGGACTGTTGATAAATGGTGGAAAACTGCTTAGCAAGCTCTTCTGCCAGCTCTCTCAACACCCTAGGATGGATCCCATCTGGCCCCATAGACTTACTGAGGATCTAAGTGGCTCAGCAGGTCTCTAACTTCTTCCTCCTGTATTACAGGAGAGATATATTCAATCCTGACCCCATCCACCACTGGCCAGTTGTCCAGTGAACAATCTGTCTTAGTGTTGAAAACAGAGGTAAAGAAGGCATTAAGAACTTCAGCCTTTTCGTCATCTTTAGTTACTATATTTCCCTCGACATTCAATAGGGAGTGGAGGTCGTTGCTGCCCTTCTTTCTGCAATTAATATATTTGTAAAAACAGTTCCTGTTGTCCTTAACAGAAGTGGCCAATTTGAGCTCCAGTTGGGCTTTTGCCTCCCTAATTTTCCTCCTACACAACTTAACAATATCTTCGAACATAATGTGATTCACCAGACCTTCTTTCCAAAGGCCATACACCCTCTTTTTCTCACTTAGCTCCTTCAGAAGCTGCTTACTCATCCAGGCCAGCTCTCTGCACCTACAGCTCATCTTACGGCACATCGGGACAGCCTGCTCCTGTGCTTTCAAGATTTTGTTCTTGAAGTAACTCCAGCCTTCCTGGCCCCCTTGTTTTTAAGGGCTATTTCCCAGGGTACTTCCCTGACTAGTTCCTTAAATAATCCGAAATCTGCCTGCCAAAAGTCCAGCGTGGACATTCTGTTCATGCCCTTCCTTGTTTCATTGTTTATGGAGAACTCGATTATCTCATGGTCACTGTATCCCAGACAGCCTCCGACCCCAACATCACCCACCATCGCCCTTCTCTATTTGTAAACAGCAGGTCATGGAGAGCCTCACCCCTGGTGGGCTCACTCACCAGCTGTGACAGAAAACAATCCTCAATACATTCCAAGAACCTTCTGGACTACCTCCTCTCGGCTGTGTTAAGTTCCCAGCAGATATCTGGGAGATTAAAGTCTCCTAAAAGAACAAGGGCAGCCGATCTTGAGGCAACTTCCAGCTGTTTAAACAACAACAGATCCACCTCTTCCTCCTGATTGGGCGGTCTGTAACATATTCCAATCAGGATGTCGGTCTTGATTGCCCCTCAGACTCTTACCCATAGGCACTCAATATGGTCATCACTAATCTCAACTTCTACAGCATCAAAGAGTTTACTTTATATACAGGGCCACTCCTCCACCCCTTCTCTCCCGCCTGTCTCTCCTGAAGAGTTTGTAGCCTTCCACAGCAGCACTCCAGTTATGAGAGTCGTTCCACCACATTTCCGTGGTAGCAACTATATCATAGCTCTCCTGCCGGAACAGGACTTCCAGCTCCTCATGTTTATTGCCCATACTGTGTACATTAGTGTACATGCACTTAAGCTGGTTTACTGACTTCACCCTTGATGATGACTCACTACTTACAGTCACATCACTGGTGAGCCTGGTTACATCCCACTTCCCCTTCAGGCCTAGTTTAAAGCCCTCTTAATGAGCCCTGCTACCTCCCGGGCTAGAATGCTTTTTCCCCTTTCGCTTAGGTGGAACCCATCTGACTCTAACAGGCAAGGTGCAGTAAAAGTTTCCCCATGATCATAGAAACCAAAATTTTTCTTTCAGCTCAGCCTTTAAGCCATTTGTTAACAGCGTGGACTTTCTTGTTCCTTGCAGTATACACCTCTGACACTGGAGGAACTGAACAGCACCTGCACTCCTGCCCCATTAATTAAATGGCCTAGTTCCTTAAACTCCTTTTTAACCACTCTGGATCCCCTCTTTTCATAAGTTCATAACTGCCAGCTTGTACAACCAACAGTGGATAATAATCTGAGAGTTTAATTAAATCCGGGAGACTCTTAGCGATATCCCATACCTGGGCTTGTGGAAGGCAGCAGACCTTCCTGTGGGATGCGTCCGGCCTACATATGGGACCCTCTGCTCCTTTTAAAAGAGAGTCACCTATTACAACTACCCTCCTTTTCTTTGTAGTACTTGAGGTTCTGACCCGCCTGACAGATGGAGCAAAATCGAGAGGTTCCCCAGTCGAATTGTCTTCATCAATATCGTCAACCCGGGCATCAAATTCCAGAACCCCAAACTTGTTTTGTAAGGGCAACTGGAAAGGCGATATCTTGAAGGGAGTCGGAGGATGGGAGAAGAATCTATTACTCCCATGAGAGCAGACCTGCTCCCATTGCCCCTCAACAGCTAGGTCCCTCCCCTTATCCTGTCGGTGTGAAACACACAGGTCTTCTGTCTCCTGGAAAGTATTACTGGGGGCGGAAAGGGTTCGACTCCACCAGTCTGTCTCCCTTTCGCTATCACGAATACTTCTCATCCTCTCCACCTGATCCTTAAGATCTGCAACCATAAGCAACAGATTGCTGATCTGTTCACACCTTATGCAAATGTTATTTGTGTTGTCCTTGGGTAAAATCGTAACAGTAAAACTTTGCTTTAATGCTGCAAGTGACCAAAAAGCTTCTTGTTTAACATGTACCAAAAACTTTTGTATGATATGTGTCTGCAGATAGGATTGAATTAAGAAATGAGTCAAGCAAGGCCTCTTGTTGACAGGACAAGGAGTAATGGTTTTAAACTAAGGCGAGGGTAGATTTAGACTGGATGTAAGGAAGAAATTTTTTACAATGAGGGCGGTGAAACACTGGAACGGGTTGACCAGGGAGGCAGTGGAGGCCTGATCCCTGGAAACTTTCAAAGTCAGGTTGGATGGGGCTCTGAGCAACCTGATGAAGTTAAAGATGTCCTTGCTCCTGCAGGGAGGTTGGACTAGATGACATTTAAGTGTCCCTTTCAAAGCATTTTGTGATTCTATGAAATGCTAACTCTAGTAAAGTAATGTCTGTTTTTCTCTTTAAAATACTATTTTAGAAGAGCTTTCTTATTGAATTCAGGTATAAAATAGTTTCAGCAATATTTAAGAAATCCACTTTGTGACATAAGCATCGGAACTTATTGTCTTCTGTTTACTTGCTCAGATGTTTTTAGGGTTGTTTTAGAAGGAGGAAACAAGGTAGAGCACTATATTCTTAAACCACTGCAGCTTCACTTTACAGCTCCACACCGAAATTGTGGAAAATACCATAACTTCAAATTGTTCATAGCTGCTGAGGGAAAGGCTCTTGCATGGCGGTTTCTACATACATAAATACCTTGCTCTGAATTCAGACTGGCACAAAGATTCCGCCTGCCACCCAAAATTCCTTTGAAATGAATTAACAAGCTGGAGGTTAGATGTATGTAGGGCTTTTTTTCCACTTGGTATTTAGCATTTGAGAAACCATTTGAAACCATATTTTTAATAATACCTGTTACAGTAATGTGAGTTAGTGCTTTGGACAGTCAGTACCTGTCATGGAAAATGTGTTTCTTATCAGCTTCTTAGATGCATGAGATGTGCAATTAGCTTAGTAATTTTGTATATTTATTCTCAATTCAAAACATTTAGTAAAGCAATAGTTTTCTTGCAGAGAAAAAAATAACTGAAAACAATTTATTTTTGTACATGAGAAAATTCGATATGCTTTGGTTTTCTGTGGTTGAGGAGGAGAGATTTAATTAACTGCATAAAGGCCAGTCAAAGTGGTATCTCTGTGCCTATCTATATCAGTGCATTCAGAAGTGACTAGCAAATTGTCTGTATTATAAAGTATGTTTTGAGCAAGAAAGCACTTTGATTAAAAATAAAAACTCTCTACAAGCAAAGACCTTCTTTTGCTTTTCAAAAATTTTAGTCTTCTAGAGATCTTCTCATATCAGAATTTTCTTTCTGGAGCCATTATCTGGGGGGGTTTGTCATTCTATTTTTCATTTTGTTATTGCACAATACAGGCAAATTATTTACCAAAATATGTGTAGAAGTGGAAGAATATTTGAGAATTTTCTTTACTGCTAAATCATAGGAGATCAGACCAAGCTCACTAGTAACTTTTTTTTTTTTTACATTCATAGAGTATAGTGGGATGAATGTAACCTCACTTGTATGCCTTTGTTCTAAATTGAGAGACTAGAAAATTGGTGTTTGCGTTTTCCTGATAATGAACTTGTATTTTCCTTTAATGCAGATTGCCTCCTTCAGAGAAATAAACTAAAAAGTATTCTGGCAAGCTTGCAGACTTGCAGCATAGAAGAAGTAAATATAATTCCTGACTTAATCTGTTAGAAGTTCTTTAAAGAAGAGACTCCACTGAATAAATTCCTTTTGTGGCTTTATTTAAAATAACATGTAAAATGTATTTGTTTTCTTTCTGTATTGCTGAGAATGTAGCAATAGTTCTCTAATACAGCTTAGTAGCTTCTCCTTTTCCATGGAGACAATGTAGTGTCTAGTTACAGATCTGTCATCGTCGGTTCTAAAGGTCTTTTCGGTTAGAAGGGAAGTATTGTAGGACTTGGTCTTTCAAATTTCAAACAGTCAGTAATGGTCAACATAGATTTTTTTTTTCCACCTTGCTAACTATATATAAATTATTAAAATAGTTCAGCTCACAGGTATGTTGTTTTTAATAGGAATATATTTTTAAATGATCCTTATTTGTAATCAAGGCTTCAAAACTGCACAATAGAAAAATATTTGGTTTGATTTGCAAAATCTTGTCTAATTTCCAGATTAGAATAGATTTGGGCAAAATCAGTATGTCCAAAAATCAGTTGCAGAAGGTTCAGCGATTAAGGATTCATGGCTGATTTTGATGGTGCACCCAGCTCTTCTTTCTTATCTGAGTAGTCCTCTTGGTTACAAGTAATCATAGTAATTAATATACAGAGAGCTAAGATGAGAAATCTAACCAAATGCTTGCATTATGGTGCTGTTAAAGAGCATCTTTTTCATTGGATAGGATAGGTAAACATGTTCATAAGCATATTCCCTAATGATGATTAATAGACAGTGTTTCTTTAAACTACATGTACACATGTGAGTTGAGGGATGAGAAAAGCTAAATACATTTGGACCTACCTGAAGTACTTCTACCATTTTTTTATTTTGTTTTCCCTATTCTATTTATATCACTCATTGGAGTAGCAAAGGACATTAACAAAGGAAGTTAATCCTTGATTGTTATGCTGCCCTGAGCTGTGATCTTATCAGACCTGGAAACAGAGCAAACCTGGGCCTAATCACTATTTAGAGATCAACAACACACACACAAAAAAGTAGGTCTACAAAATAGCTAGCTCTTTTCTTGTTAAGTTTTTAATTTATCTTTTTCAGGTGCATTGTTTTGAAAAATCAAGAGACTTCACCATTTGTCACTGAATTCTTGGATGCACAGCAGTTATAATATTCATTTCCTTGTTCTTATGCTAAGTAGTGGATAAACCTTTTACATGAACGCTTAAAAGTGTACAGTACCACCTAGCATGCAAATATGTTTATAATTACAATTGTTTACTTCTTGCCATAGCTACAATGGAAAGTTTTTATACAAGACTGTGTATTAAAGTAAGCCATAAACTATTTTTGAAGCTAAAAGATGCTATAATATCATAGAATCATAGGTTTGCCTTGGAAGGGACCTTAAAGATCATCCAGTTCCAACATCCGTGCTATGAGCAGGGACACCTCCCTCTAATCAAGCTGCTCAAAGCCCCATCCAGCCTGATCTTGAACACCTTCAGGGAGGGGACATCCACAACTTCCCTAGTTTCCTGTGTCTCACCACCATCTAATCTAAATTTTCCCCCTTCCAGTTTAAAGCCATTTCCCCTCATCCTATCACTAC
The DNA here is from genome assembly GCA_033556795.1 of Tapera naevia. Lineage (NCBI taxonomy): Eukaryota > Metazoa > Chordata > Aves > Cuculiformes > Neomorphidae > Tapera > Tapera naevia. The sequence goes on along the minus strand of JAUMJJ010000172.1, from coordinate 3,554,078 downwards.
TTGCCCTTGTAAAAAAGTCCCTCCCCAGCTTTCTTGTAGTCCCTTTCAGGAACTGGAAAGCTGCTATAAGTTCTCCTCAGAGCCTTCTCTTGTCCAGGCTGAACAACCCCAACTCTCTCAGCCTGTCCTCATGGCAGAGGTACTCCAGCCCTCTGATCATCTTTGTGGCCTTCCTCTGGACTTCTTCCAACAGTTCCATATCCTTTTTGTGTTGGGGATTCCAGAACTGGACACAATACTCCGGGTGGGGTCTCATGAGAATGGAGTAGAGGAGGAGAATCACCTCTGTCGACCTGCTGGCCATGCTTCTTTTGAGGTAGTCCAGAATATGGTTGGCCTTCTGGGCTGTGAGCACATATTGCTGGCTCATGTCGAGTTTCTCATCAATCAGCACCCCTGCCTTCTTCTCCACTGGGCTACTCTCAATCATGTCATTGCCCGTCCTGTTTTGAAACCGCAGATTGCTCCGACTCAGATGTAAGACCTTGCACTCGCCCTTGTTGAACCTCAAAAGGTTCACACAGGCCCACTTTTCCAGCTTGTCCAGGTCCCTCTGGATCACATCCTGTCCTTCTGGTGTGAGAACTGCCCCATTCAGCTTGTTTTTTTCCACAAACTTGCTGAGGGTGCACTCGATCTCGCCGTCTATATCATCAATGAAAATATTAAACAGCACTTGTCCCAGTACAGACCCCTGAGGGGGACCACTTGTCACGGATCTCCATCCGGACGTAGGACTGTTGACCACTATTCTCTGAATGTGAACATTGAACCAATTCCATTGCTTCTCCCGTATCCACTGATGTGGTTACCCCATCATAGAAAGTCACTAGGTTGGTCAGGCAGGACCTATGAGGAGCGGCTGAGGGAACTAGGGTAGTTTAGCTTGGAGAAGAGGAGGCTGAGGGGAGACCTCATCTCTGTCTACAACTACCTGAAAGGAGGTTGTGGTGAGGTAGGTGCTGGTCTCTTCTTGTAAGTGACAGGATGAGAGTAAATGGCTGTAAGTTGCGCCAGGGGAGGTTCAGATTAGACATCAGGAAAAATTTCTTCACTGACAGGGTGGTCAGGCATTGGAACAGCTGCCCAAGGAAGTGGTTGAGTTGCCATCCCTGGAGGTGATTAAAAGGCGAGTAGATGAGTTTCTTAGGGACATGGTTTAGAAAGGGGACAGCTGTGGTTGGACTTGATCTCAGAGGTCTTTTCCAACCAGATGATTCTATGATTCTATGACTTGCCCTTGGTGAAGCCATGTTGTCTGTCTTGAATCACTTCCCTTTCCTCCATGTGCTTTTAGCACAGCTTCTAGGAGGGTATGTTCACAATCTTCCCAGACACACAGGTGAGGCTGACAGGTTGGTAGTTCCCAGAATCATCTTTTCCACCCATTTTAAAAATGGGCACAATGTTGCCTTACCTCCAGTCACCAGAGACTTCCACAGACTGCCATGACTTTTCAAATATGGAGAGTGGCTTGGCAATGACATCAGCCAAATCTGTCACAACTCTGGGATGCATCTCATCAGGTCCCATAGACTTATATACGTTCAGGTTGCTAAGGTGGTCACGAACCTGATCTACCCTCCTGCCTGATTTCCTACATCTGGGGACCAAGAGCTCTTGCGTTCTGTGGAAAGCATCCTTAAATATTTACCATCTTTTTCTGCTGATGTGAGAACTGCCCCATTCAGCTTGGTGTCTTCTGCCTGAGGACCATTTCACAGGGGGTCCTACTGACTACGTCCTTAAAAAGCTGGAAGTCTGCTTTCCTAAAATTTAGGGTCCCTACTATACTCTTCAACTGTCCCATATTCCTCAGGACCTTGAACTCCACCAATGCATGGTCACTGTAGCCCAGGCTGCCTCCAGTCTTGATGTCACTCATGACCTCACTTGCATTGGTGACCATCAGGTCCAGTATTTCATCCTCTCGGGTGGGGGTGTCTATTACTTGGGTTAAGAAGTTATCTTTGATGTACTCTAGGAGTCTCCTGGATTGCTTACAGCTCACCATGCTACTTTTCCAGCAAATTTGGTGCTTGATGTCCCCTAGCAGGACAAGAGCTTGCAAATGTGAAGCCTCCTGTAGCTGGAGGAAGAAGGCTTCATCAGCAGGCACCGCTTGATTAGGTGGCCTGTAGTAGATACCAACTACAAGGTTCCCTTTATTGCCTTGGTCTCTTATTCTCACCTGTTATAAGATTAAGAGACTGAGGCTGTTATTGGTTGGTATACGACTGAGGTTGGTATTATTCTCTGTGTTCCTAAAATTGAAATATTATGCTGTTCTTGCAGTTATTTTTCTATTTTGTCAAAATGTTGAATGATGAGAAAGCAACATTGAAATTCAAACCTGAGAGCTTTATTTCTCTGTCCACTTAAAAAAAGGTGGTATAATCCAAAACCTAATGATCTGGGTGGTTACCAAAGCATTCCTTTAGCCCAATTGCATGTCTCCCTTAAAAACAACTGATGTCTGTAGAATAATATAAATATCAATACTTCTGTGACATGTTCCTCAAATCTGAAGAGATATGCAGTCATAGGTCCTCTTCATCTGTGTGGGATATCATAAGGCTTTTAGCAGCCCTTGATAAATGGATTTTCTTTCATTAATTTCACCAGTGGCATGTCTTTTAATAACCATTGAACATTAACTTTTAGCATTAACTGATTTCTCTGGCAGAGTTCCAATGCTTAATTACTCGATTGTGTGAAGAGCTACTGCTTTTTGTTATTATTAATAAAATCCTTAGGCTCTTGCTTAGATGCATATTGAAATAATGTATCAAATCTGATGTGGATTCTTTAGAAATACTGCCCTTTATGCCTCTTTCATAGCCCAAATTAAAAAAAAATTGGAAGAGTCCCTGAGGGCCTAGCAATTATTTGCTGTTTCTGAAGAATTTTGAGACTACTGTGTGAATTTTGCAAAGGGAAAAATCATTATGTCTTATATACTATCTCCAAGGTTATGCACTGTCAACCTTTGACAGTCACAATTAAAGAAATTAAACTAGGTGCTTTAAAACATCGGTTCTTGTCGAAGGTCTGAAGAATATGAAATACACTCAAAAGCATATCAAGTAGAGTGCTGCTCCTGGCTTCAGGTATCCTTGCAATGATTCCCAAATAAACAGAGGGATAATATCTGTCAGCATGTTTACAGGTGCTGAAAATTCAATTGAATGGATAAGTAGAAGGCAGCATTAACTATTCCATTTTGGCATATGCCATTTTCTCCACAGTCTTACTGCTGTGCCTAGTCACTTCAGGAATGAGAGGCAAGGTCACTGTGATGATCACTCAGGGTGCTCATCTTGGATTCTCATCCAGACATGTGCACATTTGACTTTCAGCTTGATAGAGGTTGCTCTTGTGTTGCTTTCATTACTGTTTGCAAGGGCAGAAAAGAACAGCAGTGTTTACGAAGCTGTGGTATTGATGGGGAGTTTGAGGAAGGGACTGGAAGTTACGTGTAAATAAAAATTGCTGACTTTAGCATAGATATGGAAAAGGAATGCTTGTTTGTTTGTTTCTAATGTGGAAGTATTGACTGTGTTTGGGGGATGGTTTAAAATTAAAATTTAACCAAGATTTTCTTATTGATAGTGCTTAGGCAGGAAGGTTCTGGGAACCAGGGCAGAGTCTCTTGAGCAGTGGGTTGTTCTTGAGTACTGCTTCTTGAAAAACTTCCTCTCAATAGATGCAGAAAGCAGTTCAGATCATAATTGTACCCAGATTAGTTTTTTAGATATTTGCAGTAGAGTTTTTCTTGTTAGGCATCAGCAAAGGTGAAATTAAAAGGTTCATGTTTCTACCTCAGGACAGATCTTCCATGATTTGCAAATATGGAGCTGTATTTGTACGCAAAGTGTTGCCAAAGCAGATGCTCTCTGGTTGTTTCTGTAAACTCAGCAGTGCAAAATGATCATATGTATTTCAGAAGTAATTGATGTGCCTCACATAACCTGATTTTGGAATGCCTCAGCTAACATAATTTTTACAGTGAACTAGGTTCTTCAGAATTGCATGGTACGGCTTAGGTAAAAGTCAGATTTTGATTTCAGTGTAGGGCAGAATTTGGCCTGTAATTTATGCAGACTCTCTGCAATATCTAAGCACTGTAACACTGCTAGGAATTTGGCTTTCTTCTTGAAGTTCCAAAGTCTGATCTAAGTCTCACTCTCAGTTTAATTTCTAATTAGTTATTTTTCTGCCTGATATATTTACATGTGAAGTAGTCTTTTATCTGTCTTCATGAATTATGCAGATGGCTGAGTTATCATACAAAGATGGAAGAAGTTTTATGTTTAGAGGCTTTACTGGAGCCACGTACTATCATTGGAAGCTCTCTCACTGGAAAACAATAATTAAAATTTTTGATGTGATTTTAATGTGATGAAAAGCTAAATGACTTACAGCTGTGGATGGGGAAGGGGCCGAGTGTAACCTGTATGTGAAAGCAGCGGAGAGTATTGTCAGACTTGTGTCTCATATTGTCAAGAAGCTAGGTCTGTGGGTGACCTGTGTAGTTTGCAACTTATTGATCCTGATTTGGAGGTATGATGTTTAATTTGTTGGCTAGAAGTGCATAGGCAATGAAACTATTGTCACAGGGCAGAGTTTTTGTGCAATTCCATGTTTTATTTATTTGTGCCTATTCTTAATTGTGCAATCGTATATTTGCATTTAGAAGCATATTTTTTATTTATACCTTTGATTGTGTAAATATTTATTTAAATGTATCTTTTTGGTATCTTATAAAACAATCTCAGGTATCTTAAAGTAAGATTTCTAAGCAGAATCATATATCTTTAGAAATGAGGTGCTTGGATTTTGTCAGAGAAGCATTTTTTAAACATCCAGTCTGTTTCAGGAATAGCTCGGGGCTTTATATATTAGGAAGAATGTTGATGAGCTCTTTGCGGTTCTCTGTCATTCAGGATTTAGGATGTATACATGCATTTTTAACCAGATATCTACTTGATTGTTTAAAGGTGGGAATACACTGTAGGGTTTTTTATAATTTTTATAATTTTATAATTATTTAATGATTTCATGTTCTGTTCTATGCATACTATGCTGAATATGTTAGGTTTCATCAGTTCCAAACTGAGGTGTCAAGGTTCTTGTTAACTATAATATTAATTTCATCAGGTGTGCAGTAAGATGCTAGATTGCAAAAAAACCTTAATTCCAGTAATTTAATGAGTAAAAAAAGACATTGAGTTCCCGTTAAATTCCTAAATATGAGCAAATACTGAGTAGTTTGTGTGTATGAAAATGCCAACACTGCAGTATAAGTAAAGCTACTTCCAGCTGTATAATCAAGTACCTTCTTCTTAAGGTCACGTTTATTTTTAAATTAATGAAGTAATAACTAAACTGTACTAACTAAACACCATAACTAAACTATTCAGGTATATATTTGTTCATGATTTCCATTTTGTAATACTCAAGTACTTGAAAATAAGTCCAGATACAAATTTTATATTGGGTACAACTAATAGGGAATTTACAAGTCTCCCATGGCACTAGCAAGAGCATCTGTGTTCCCAAATTTATCCATAAAAATAATGAATAATTTTGCAATATAATACCCTACTTTTTTAAGCTTAGTCAGCATTGGAGTTTGCAGAGTGATTCAAGTGGATGGAATTTTTGTAGAGGCAAAATGAGCTTTTTACAAAAAAGGTAAACTAATATTAAAAATCAACTTTTAAAATTGTTATTTTAATAGCTGTGAGGGTGCCCATGCAGTTTTCCTCGTGGTTAGGGTACATGAAAAGTTGCTAATTTCTTTCCCTTAAACACTCCAAAATAGATGTGAAAGTTTTCAGGGCATGCTCATGTTCCGGGCTTCTGACAGTGAACTGGCACAGGATTCATTATAAACATTGTTCATGCATTCACTAGGGGCATCAGGCACTTTCTAATAATTCTCATATTTACAGTATTGCAATGACTTCATTACAGTTACATAGTTATATAGCCATGCCCACATAGCAGGATTCAATTTACTAGTGAAATAAATGAAACCAAAACGATAGGCAATTTAGATCATTCAAGCTGAAGCTTTACACTGAATGTGTAGATTTTCATTAAAGCTTTTGTTGTTGTTAGCAAATTGAATGAGAATTTTAGATGTTGTTTTCTGTGTTGCAAATAAGTCCGGATGAACAACCAGCGGCACCATTGCATTTTGTTGATAACAGCAAGCAGAATGCTGAGCACAGAGAGGAGGTAATACACTAATGTTCAAATCTTAACGTGTCCTGCATTGCAATCTACATCATGACAAGCCAATACATATCAGTGGAGCTATTCCCAGTGTTGCAGATGTGTAACCAAGATTCTGTTAAAAAAGGTGAAACTGTGTTTGCTCCTTGCTTCTTCATTGGTAACCAACTGAGGATACATGATCAAGCCAACACTTCCCTTTCAGGTGCTGCATCTTGTCCTGTAGCCTTGCTTTGTTTGCTTCATTTAAGGCAGATAAAACATGGTTTTCTTCAATGTTTTCCTCATCATATGTTGGAAAATCATCACAATCTCATGTCAGCAGCAGATAGTCAAACCCATGAAATGATCTGAACAAGATTATTTGTCAGGGACTCTAGTTTTGGTATTCTACTAGGTTATAGAGGTGCTGTGATGTGTAGGCCACTGGCCCTGCTGTTGCAAATTAAGTGTGTTTCTCCCTTCATGCCCGGTTTAGATTGAGTGAATGAGAATTCTCACAGTATGGCAGAGTTCCGTTTTGGGTGCTCATCATTGCACCTAAATCAAACAAGGAAATCCAGTGCTATAGGCTTTTACCAAAACTAAACAGAATAAATAGAGAATAGAGTTTAGATAGTCAGTATCCTAAGATACAGTTTTTATGGTATAGCTTGTAACTTAGATATGTTTTATAATAAAATACTAGTGAAGTGCATGGTGTTAGGACATCAAAACAGATGTATGTTGGTGTTTGCAACATTTTAAAAATTTGAATGTAAATGAAGTCTAGGCAATAAGATTGTAAAAGTGGTACAGATATTGTAGTAGTTTGTGTTTATAATTTCATGTCAACTGAACTGACAGTTGTGGAATCATCTCTGCAGTACAGAAATGCTGTGGAGAAAAAATAAAACCTTTTTCCCATGAATAAAACACATCTTTTTATTAATGTATGAATGATATCTAGTGAAGCATCCCACACAGATTCTCCCAGAAGTTGAATTGAAAATAATCCTCCTTCGAAGTTTTATAGTAATACTAAGATGTAAAATTCTATACAAACAGTAATCAGTCCAGTTTGTCATATTTCCTCAGATGGTGGTATTAAAAAATGAGCAGACTAGAATTTAATTTATTTTTATACGTTTTAATATTAACTTCTTAGATTAAGATTTGAGTAACAGAATAATCTGTCACTTTCAAACAAGAAGGGAATCAAAGATCATAGTGTTACAAAATTTTAGTGAAAACATTTTGCAAGGTGCAAGTGTAATGTCATAGCTGGGAATAATGGTTTGTTGTCATAGAGGATATTTTGAATTAAAATATATATCTATATAAAAGTAGTTTTATTGAAAGTTGGTCTGAAGAAAACTTTAAAAATAAATATTAATTGTAAATAATAATTAGTTTAAAATTTAACTGAATAACACTTATAAATATCAATAAATAATAGCAATAAATATCAGATTAATTTAATTTACATATGCCAACAGTGTTGAGTTATTAAATCACATTTGCGAACCTGCTGAATATCTCTCTAAATCTTTGCTAGTGACATACAATGTATAGAGACCAGCAAAAGCAATATATAAGGAGGAATGCAGATATATTTAATTATGTGAAATTATGTGCACAAATGAAACTTAAGCAGAATTTAAAAATGTACTGAAACACAGTGAGCAATACCTACTTCAGGTAGCCAGGACCCCTGTGCTATTTGGGTATAAAAAAGACTTTATGCTTGGGTCTTATTGACCGTACCATATTTAATAAAGTTCTGTGGGTCCTCCTGCCGTGGTCGCTGTGATCTGAGGATCAGTGAGATACCACGGCTGAGATACTGTGGTTCTGCACTGCATCTGAAGTGTGTGTGTCTAGCAGGACTCCATCTGAAACTATATGGATAGAGGTTCAGTATATCTGTATATCTGAAATATATTCCATATATTCAAATATTACAAAGACATTTAGGAAGGATGGGCATAATTCTAGCCAAAGTAGCTAAACTCAAAATTTGCATTGGAGATAATATTCACAAACACAGTTTAGAAAATTAACTATTAATCTCAGGTTTGATTTAGCACTGGATTTGCATCTCAGATACAGTAACTAATTTTGTATCACGTTGCTGAAATACTCTTATCAAAATATCTAGCATTAATAAATGTGGGGTTTTTTTGCTGCAAACTGAGCTCTTCAGCCCAATTTAACAAAAAAGTACATCTAAGCTTTTAGCTGAAACTTGATCTTTTGTGTTTGAAACAAAAAACTTCAAGCCAGGTGTTTGGTATTCATGTTAGTCTCTATAACTGCCTTAGTTGTACTGCATTTTGGATGTTACATCTTACAACATCTTTAATAAGCTGTCTTGATACGTGTAGCCTGAGGTCTGAGAGGACAAATTTCAGAGAGTTGCTTGGGAACAGATTGTAATAAAGGGCTCATGCCATTTTACACTTCATAGGAATTTCAAAGCTGCAGGTTAGGATTTTTTTTCATTGGAGATATTGTGTAGACAATTCATTATTATAAGTTATTATTATTGGCCAAGTATGAAACAAAAACTTTCATTTTGTTGGCATTAATACTTTGGAATTTAAAAAAAATTTATTTTCAGTGGAAGCTGATGTCTGAAGAAAAATGTTTCTCCTACAAAGCAACAGTTTTGGTAAAACTGAGTGCAGTCATCTGCTGTTATAATTCTCATATTATTCTTTAATTTACTCTTGAACAGTTATGTTTTTTTCTCCTTGTACTGGGAAGATGTTTTTTCTAGCAATTAAGAATCTTCAATATCAAGCCTAAATTTAATCTGCGGATAGTTTATACCCATTTATTTTGTGCAAACTGCAACTTATCTTAAATTGTTCCTTCCCTAGTTATCTGCTGCAGAAGCATTTATACATACCAGCTATCCCCTCTCAGCCATCATTTTGCTAAACTAAACCAGTCAAGCTCTTTTAAGCCTCTCTTGGAGAGAAACCTTTCCATTCCTCTAATGATTCTACTGGCCTTTCTGCCCCCGTTCCAGATGCAATTAATTTTTCCTATGTGTCTGTCCTTGTGCATGCTATTCTAGATGTGATCTCATTAGTGCCTGATAAAATGATGATAACATGTTCATGATACTTTTCAGAAAACTTTCATCTTTCTTGTAGTGTCATTTAAGAAAAGAAATATTATGTAACCTCTTACTGAAGATTTTGGATTACAAGTTGCCTTATACAAAATACTGTGCTAAACCAAATGTGTCATTTAATAAGAAGAGCATTTACCATTTTTATCTTGAAAAGAAGGTAGGATGCAGAGAAGTAAAACAGTTAAAGTTTTCAGCTAGAAATTAGTTGCTTTGCACAGAAGAGATTGAAGCTGAAAGTTCAGTAAGGAGCTTCCATGTTACATGATACAAAAATTAAAGAGACTGGTACAAAGCCAATTAGTTTTTTGCTTATTTGTTCATGACTGAAAATACTGAAGGTATTAGAAAGGTTATACAGCATTCAAAATTAAGTCTTTCAGAGAAATGGTCAGTGTGCTGTTAGAGACTCCTCAGAGAAATCTTCCTCAAGGTTAGTAACTATATTTGGTGAAACTAGAAGCGTGAGAACAGATGTATTGAATGAGAAAGTGAATAAAACTGCAGGCACTGTAATGACACCATGTAAATCCATGGTAAAGTCTTGACAAAACATCTGGAATGTTTGAACCACATTAGAAAGAATTATGACTCAAGAAGATTGAGATTACATCTTGAGACTTTAGCTTAATCTTTAGGCTTGGGGGAAAAAAAAAAAAAGAGTAACCAAATAGGAAATAACAGCTCATGCCAAAGAGAGATAAAGGTATGTTACATTAGAAGCAAGGGGAGAGCACACCCATACTGAATGACATAACAAACTGTTTGGGGAATATTGGAATTTTTTTCTTAATGCAGTATTTTCTATTAGGAACTGAGTAACAATGTAGAGATGGCACTCAGCTGGCAACGTGGAAAAATTGAGTTCCAGAGGCGCTGAGTTGACTGAGAGTATAATTCAGTTCTCAGAAGGGCACGTGTGATGCACCGTATGGAGTGCAAGATTTCATTTTTTTGGTTGGACTAAATTATCACTTTGCCAGTACCAATCTGTGGAGATCTTTCATTGCCTCATAAAGTAAATCGTCTTCCCTTCCTTTCCCCTAGACAAAACCAGACTTGGGGGCTAGGGACTGATAAGAGATAATTAATATTTGTCCATATTTTTGATGGTTCCCTCTCTTTCCCCAAAGCCACTGAATGTGTATCCTTCTTTAAATGTTTCCTTTGAAGTCTCTTTTCACCTTAGGGGCTTGTGGGACTGTGAATTAAGACTCTTAAGTCTATACAACTAATACAGATCAGCTTTTTTTTTGTCATCTTGTTCTCATTTTTTTGCTTGTTCATTTGGTGCCTTCAAGTTTCCTGCATAATCCTCAGTGTAGCTTCTAATGACCTTTTATAGCGCTAATCTACTCACCAAGTTTTTCAGAATAATTATTCTCGGGAGCCACGGAACATGAAGCATGCATGCAATCTTTCTCTCTTTGATGGCAGCACGTAAAATTATATTCCTACATCACTATTAAGCATATAGTTTAATTTCTCGAAGTGTACCTGACAATCTTATATTCTATACTAGGTTTCTGTTTATCTGTGTGATAATCCTTTATTGAAGGTCTTTATAAAAGGTTGAAGTATTTAAATAACTTTGCTGAAACTTTTGGTAGATGAATTAAGTGCACTGAGCAAGGAGGAAGTTACTAACGTGCTATACACTAGTATGAATATATATGATCTGTAAATTAGAACGAGAAAGAGAACTGTGTATTCCTGATTATCCTGCTCAGTAGCAAGCAAATCATTAAATGATATCATATCTGATGATTCTTCTTTATCTCATGTAGAAGTGATCTGTTGTATCAGAAATGTCTAAATTCAACCTAGTTGAGAACTTTACTTGAGTGGAAACTAAAATTTTTCAAAGTGCACTATGTTGAAATAATCCTGCCTAACTCCAACAACAAAAGTAATTCTCTTATTCAGAATGGGGTGAAACTAAGACTTTCTTTTTCTTTTTTTTTTTTTTTTATTCCCCCCCTTTTTTTTCCTTCTTTGCCAGCAACAGGCCCCAGGAGAGCTAGTATGTGAAAGAGTAGCATCCATGTCTCACAGCTGGATAAGCTAATTCCATCATCTAACCTCTCCTATGAGAGGAACCCTTTCAAAGTGAAATTTTATTCAAACTCTAATGGGTATGAAATGTTTTTGTTTCAAGGAATAGCTACTAAACAGAAAATTGAAAAACTGTCAACCATCTGTATTAGTAACTGCAGTCAATGTGTATATGTTTGTGTGATGCTATCTATATCTTTTTAATCTCTGTTGACTAACTTATGGATTGTAATCACAGGAAAATAGTTATGTTTTATATATCTTCCATTAGCTACATGTTCTAAAATCTGCATAAAGTTTAAGATATTCCTTGCTGTTCATCGAGTGGCCTGAAGGATAAGACCTGCTACTGTAAAAATCTTTAGCTACTTGCGCACACTGTGAATTTAGGATAACGTCTGGGGATTTAGGTTCTAGTTTTGGGATGCCAGTGCTAAAAATGTTATTGTCTGCTACTTTAAATATCTGGTATTTTTTAGGTTTCAATGTAAAGAACAAGAACATGCTGTGTCAAATGTTACCTTATGCTTTTGATAAAAATATTGTGTCACGAGTATGTTCGGATATTATATTTTTCTTGCTACCAGTCTAATATGAATATGCTCTTCATTTTTTAATTTTTTTTTTTAATTTAAAAAAATTTCCCTTAGGAACAAATTGGACAATGAACTTCATACAAAAAAATGTAATCAAAGATAATGTGAGTTACATTATTGTGTGGTATTTGTAACCCTTTTATACATAATATTTTTTTTTGCACAGCTGTTGTAAATCATTGAGTTTAATTTTCTCATGCACAGTAATGTTTTTTAAAAGTGTTATTCAGCAAAGGTAAGGGTTTACTGTTTAATTTACTCTGAACTTATTCTGTGAGGACTAAAATGTGAACAAAGGTATGGACAATAGACTAAATCTCAAGTTCTTTTAGATTTTTTTTAATACACAGACTCTTTATACTTGCCAGGAACTTTTCCAAATACAGATGAATTAGCAATCTATGATTCACCTCAAGTTTTCCCATTTGCTTTAAAAAAGGTCTCCTCACAGTCTTCAGAGCTGTTGAGTTTCCAGGAAATTAAGTTAGTGGGAGTATATCTTCTGCTTTACACTTGCAAAGATATCTTCTTCCAGGACTGAATTCATGAAATACTGTCATACATAATACTGTGCAGCAATTTTATTGAGTAATGTGAAATGTTCTCCTTTATCCCCATCTTTGTAATTGAAATGACGAATTTCACTCTTACAATTATCCAGTTTATGTCTAGTACTGTAAGAAGGTCCAAATGAAGACAAAACTAAAAGCCCGTGTAGCCTTCAATGGCTGATTGTGAAGGCTATGAGAAGGGTGAAGTAAGATCATAAGTTATTAGTGTGTCTCCACAGAATATTCTCCCAGCATCCAGTAAATTGTAGCTTGTGGCCAATAAGTAATTTTTTATGTGTGTCTTCAGAACATACTTTCCTTCTGCAAGTATGTTCTGTCACTTTTTGGTCCTCTGTAAGCTTTAAACATACTTTAAATATGCTTATTAAACATATGCCACTTGTGATATTTACATTGTTCTGAGTCTATCACCAGCTAGTTTGCTTTGATGTCTTCTTATTCTTGTTTTCTTCTTGATTTCTTCTTATTCCTGTTTTCTATGCATCATGATTTTGTTACCCTCTAAGATATTTTAACTCAATAGTCTCTCTTCTAGTTTGAAAGGTTGTAGTTTATTTAGTCGTTTCTTGTGCAGAAGACATTCCTTCTACTGACCATACACATTTTCCAGCAGAATTCTCACTCTTCATGTGTTTGGGGGGAAGAAAGAGAATTACTATGAAAGTTTGTCTTTGGAAAACTGTTGCTCATGGGTTGTTAGGGGTTTTCTGGGTTGGGTTTTTTTCTTGGCCCATATCTTTTTAAATATAATCACTCAGAGGGTATATTTCTTCATATTTTTATCACATGGTCACAACTTCAGTTTTTTGTGGGGTTCCTTCACAGCTGTATATTCATTTTTTTCGACACTAAAGGGTACTGTATGCATGTGAGAATTTACCCAAGAGTCTCAAATTTTGAAGTCTAGAACAATGTATAGATGTTAAGGCAAGAAAAAACATCTTGTCTAACTGCTTCATGAGCCAAGATGCAGAATTTCATCTTGAAGAATCTGAGCTCCAAAGGGATATTATCCCAGACATTTTCATAGGTATTAATGTCACTATTAATTTCTCTGCAGTTTTAAATTAATATATGTACATTCTAGATTGATAGTACTTTTTGTTGTATGTGAATTGGACTTGTCATTGCTAAACAGAATAAGAAGTGCTGCAGAGAAACCCATTCCTCAACAATTATTCTATCAGCTAAATACAGAGAAAGACCTCAAAAAAGAATTGATTGGTAAACTGTCACAGGAAGCTTAGAGGTGTAATAGAGAAAAAGAAGGCAGATGATCAATGGTCAGTAAGAAAATAATTTTTCATGGTGGCCAAGATGAATTTGCAAAGGTATGAAAAAGGCTAAGAATCTTTGGGAGGAAAGTGTATTTTTTTCTTTTGGCTACCCTATCTATACAATGTACTATATAGTGAATTTTATATACAGTGGTTGTTACAGCAGAGCCGGCAGTTTACAATACATTGCAAATGCATACTTAATAAGCCAGCGATTCACCAGCTGATGTTCATTTGACAGCTGTGATTCTTGTCAAAATTAATTCATTGAAATAAATAACTGAAAAATGCTGCCTTTTTGTCTTGGTTCTAATTTATGTCATTTTCATAATGAAAAATATCTTGAGCTGTTTATTGTATTTCTCACTATATCCTTTTAATGCTTTTTAAAGTGTCTTGAGAGTAAAAGAGGGGAGGAAATTACCCTTAATTTACCACATTTTTTTAGTTGCCAAATATACAAGCTTGTTGCCATGGAGATCAGTGTACAACTTGGATACCTGACTAACCGCTGATAGGGAGCACTTTAATGGGTTATTGAGTGAATATTTGACTATATTTAATAGCTAAATAAACTACAGGGATTAGAACAAATCTATTTTAGGATGCTAGGGAAGCTGCTGTTATCCCAAGATCTGTTCTCAGATTCCAGTAAGTACTTGTAAAAGACATACAGCTTTTCATTCTGAGCTCCTGTTTCATGTCATGTTTTCTTAGTACCACAAAAGAACACATAACAATTATAGCCCTTGGGGAAGTGCACTGTAAAACTGAACTGAAAAGCCAATATAAATATGGACTTAAAGCTGCGTGTGCTGTGGCACTTAAAGAATGGGAATTTAGCTTGGAGTACAATGCATAAGTGATTTAAAGTTCTGTAAAAGTACGATTTATGTTTAAAGTAGGAGAATAGTTTCTTGCTAATGACTGAGCTTGTCAGAGACAGGATGGGGATTTCTTCCTTTCATCTTTTAAATCCTGTTGCTGATTCAAGGCTCCTAGTATGGATTTTTTTGCAGTGAGAGAACTGAGGGACTGATGGCAAGTCCTGTATGTTTCTTTAACTGGAAGTGTCCCCTAATGTTTCTGCACTTAGGAGCTAATTTCACTTTCCCTCTCCTTACATTGTGGAGATTCTTACTGAGCAGCTCATATGCAGACCTGAGAAAGGAGTAAAATCCAGCTGTTCTACTTTTTCCTTCTTGTTAATTGCACAGGCCAATTATTGGCACCACAAGAAAATATCATAGTGAGAGAATGGTTCCAGGGGTATGTCAATTGTGGAAGGGAGAGCTTGGACATCTACATGGCTTCTCTCCGACATGCTTCTCTCTTCTTATATATAGAGTTACAATACTTCTATAGATACTGTACATCTCAGAGGTTTAACATGTTTCATCCATGTAATACTTAATCTTCTATCTTGTATCTGGGCCTTCTGAGCATATTTTAATTCAATTTCGCTGGGAAGCTTAATGTAGGGAAGGAAATGATCCTACTCTGTGTTTAACTATGAATAATGAGGGCTGAGAGAATTTGGATGGCTGAGATGTTCGTGTTCACAGGGACTGTAATTGTGACTGTCTTATGCATATGCACTGATTTTAAAAGAGAATTTGTTACTGGGGATTTTATTTTCAGCTTTTATTGACAGTAAATTTTCTCCATCTCATCACAGTCTGAATTTGTTTCTCATCCTGCTAATTGGCATCCTATTCAGTTCTGTCAGTTTTTCCTTATCTTCCTGTCTCCGTTTGTCTCTAATGTGGATGAGCAAGCTGAGTTATGTGCTGTAGTGCTTGGCTGTATTAAAGTTCAGTGGTTTTAGCACATATGAATGCAAAAGGTTAATTTCATTTCACTGTAGAATCAATCTAGATACTGACCTTTACAACTGGAAAAACAGATAGAATCATAATTTAATTAAACTCCCAACCAGGATACATATTTGAAACATACTCAGAGAACAGTATGTGTTAGGTTTTACTGGTAACTGTGTAGGAATCATTGATATCCAGAAACGTTGAAATTGTCTGGAATTAGACAAAAGGAGAAATGATGAAGCATGCAGCTGAGTTTGAAAAGAACAAAGGTAAACTGAAATTGGAATACTGAAATTACCTCTTTGTACTTTGTCTTTATGGTGAAATGTGAAGAGCAAAGAAGGTACTGAATTTGTCAGCTTCTCACCTGATGTTTTCCAGCTCTCTATGGTAGCATTCTGTGACTCATCTGAATTAAAACACAAGTCCTGTGGAATTAGATTTAAATGTGAAAGCAAACTGAACTCTGGAAGCAAGTAAAGGAAAAAATAAATAGATTTAATCCCTTTAAATTGATCTTTGCTTAGTCACTCAACATTTGTAATCAGTTAAATGCTTTGTAAAAAATATAAGTCCTGAAAGTTGAATCCTTAGTCCTTTCTCTTAGGTTCTTCTATGTAATAATTTTGTCCCTACTGTCTCAGATTGGGAAAGCCAGCCCTGGTTTGCTTTTTAAAAATAACTGGCAAGAATACTGTTTCTATATGAAGGGAAAGAATTCAGTTGGAGTACAGATGGTTTTTAGATCTAAAGAGAGTCATCTGAATACCACCTGCATTTTTATAGCTGTGTAAGCCAATATTTTCTAGAGTTGAGACGCCTTGTTCCCAAAAATCTGAAAGAGAATATGTTCTTGAGGATGTTCTATGAGCATCATATTGCAAAGCGTGGACCCCTGCTTGTGATGAATGAACCAGATCTTCAGTCAACCTGGTTCAGGTTAACACTGCACAAGTTACTAGTTAAATACCTGCTACAGATAGAAGTGGCAGAATATTGTTTATTTTCTTCAAATAGTATAACTTTACTTGAAGTCTTTTCCAACATGGACTGCTGGAAATCCGAAATTGCACTGAAGACTGAAAATCTATGGCATTTGTCACATTGAAGACTTAAAATAGTGAAATGAGAGGAACTGTTGTATCTATCTAAAAATGGCAATAATTATCTGTGTATAATGTTATTTCACATTATGTGTTGTGACTAAGAATAGTATGATTCCTTGGTGAGAAAGCTCAGAAAAGAATAGAATGGAATTACACATGCCTCATTGTTGCCTGCAGTAATGGAAAGAATGCAAAGCATAAGGTGTTAGTTGATATCTAAGACAGTGATTAAAATATTTCATGAATAAGAGACTAGGTAATTTTATGGGAATTTTTAACAGCTAGAGCCTTTGAAGATGGGCACACATAAATACATAGAATATTCTGTGAAAATATTTGCGTCAATTACCGTGTCACGATGTTGCTCTCAACACATTAGTCTCATTTCTATGCAGTAATTAAAAGATATAAAAAAAAAATATATAGTCTATTCTGTATTCTGGTAATTAGTTATTTATAGCCACTCTGGAAAAGTTCGAATTATTGTGTGTCCTGATTATGAGAAGGACTTTTTTTGTTAGCCATGAAAGTATGACTGGGAGGAATTAACTGCCTATAATGTCTCTGCATTATAGCTAATCAAATGTCTTGTCAGAGCTGCTTCTTATATTTTGGTTTTATTTTTCTGTTCATCCATTTATTAGTCACATCTGGAATAAGAATCTGTGCTCTTTAACAGTAAAATCTTTCCTGCCTAAGCTACAGTAGCTGTTTCTCTTACCCAGGACAGTCTCCTCATTATCTCTTTTCCCAAACTTACTGTTTCTTTCAGCCTAGTGTTCCTCTTTCCATTAGGGAAATTTCTGTTATAATACAAGGAGGAGTAATCAGTGAATGGTGTGCTGTACATTCCCATCTCTCAACACATCATTGAGATTGAATATGTAGGTCGTGTCTCTCTGGGAATAAAAGGCCTGTAGAAGGCTTTTGTCATGAGTATGTATGACTTGCTGGGCAAGTCTGCTAAGAGATAGGGATGTACTCTGGTTCACGCTTCTTTTTTACTTGTATTATTTTAAATGGAAAATAGGATCAAAATTCAACCTTTTAATTAAACAGTAGGGTAGCTATAAAGACAAAAAATATCAACCAGCAAGCTTTGTGTAACAGTTTCGTTCCATCTCCTGACTGAATAAATAAATATATAGCAGTAGGTATGCAAGTGAGTTCTAAGAATAAGCAAAATTTAATTTTAATTCCTACAGCATCCTTCCTGTAATGAATATGCGCAGTGTTTCAGTAGGTAGAGAATGAAAGAAAATTGTGGCCTGGATCCTTAACCCTGCTGTTCGAAAATAATCCAGATGTAAGTGATACAAAGGTCAAGTCTTTGTAACGGAAGCTCTTCAAAGGCCTGGAGTGGATGACACATTTCTGGATTTGTGCGGTGATGAAAAATGTCTGCTGCCAACTTCTTTATTAGAAGACTCAATAACTATACAAAGCTTACCTGTAAACAAAAATGATCATTTCTGTAATGGAGATCTGTGATAGTATATATGGAAAATTAACATTAAGAAAGTTTGTACTACTTTGATGTTAGATCCCATTATTAATGAAGGATGATGATCACTGGGTCACATCAGATTTGAATGAATGTCAGTATTATTTCTGAAGCAGAGAGAAGTGGCTGGGATACACGTTTTTGTCTTGAAGCTGTCTTTCCTCCAAATTTTCTATGCATTTTAGTGTGACTAGATATATCACACCACGAACTTTTATGTAGAGCGTGGTTGAAAAGGATTTTTGTAAGAATTTTGTCTTTCAAGCACTGAAGTTCATATTTTGCTCTAATTTTTAAAGAGGGAGGAGTTGCAATGCTGAAGTTTATGTTGAAAATCATGAACTACATAATGCCTAAGTTAATGGGTAGATAATCAAATTAAATTATAAGCCCCAAACTGTTTAATTATTTATTAACCTCTGTTAATATAGTATTAAGACGAATTTTGGGATTTCCAGAAGAGGTAAGGAAGTTGCTGATTATCTGTGGAAACTGTATGCATCTTGGATTCAACTGGCATAAAAATCCTTCATGTCCTCACATTTGTTATTTTTCAGCTTGTGATTGAAAGGTTTCAGATGTGCTAAGCCCACAGTTATGGGCCTTTGAATCTGGGCCTGCTGGTATGGAGTTAAATTATTGAATTAGTAACATTTCTCATTTTTCAGCTGCATCTGGCAGTAGCAACACTGACCACAGGAGTTCAACATAAGTTCTCTTAATTCTACTCTTATTTAATGTTGAGAGCTCTACTATTCTGCTTACATTTCTGTTATGTGTGTGGAGATGTTGAGATACAGGTTTGCTGCTTATCGTAAGCCAAGTGAATTGTCAGACAGTGGTGTTCTTTGTCTGTTGCCTTTATTATTTTCCTCAACATCATTAATTAACATGTAAGGTTACTGTCAAGAACTTAATTGTTTTTAGTTTTGCTCCTATTCTTGCTGCAGTTGGAGATCAGTGGGTTTAGGCTGAATAGTGAATCAAATATGCCAGTGGAAGGAGTTGAATGCTTGGATAGCCTCTGGTGGACTGAGGAAAATGCTATTTCCTTTAAATTTCTTGTTTACTCAAAGAAGTTTGATTTAAAGGGACACTGAAGTCACAAAACTTGTAATCAGATAAAAAATATAAAAATTATGATATTTGAACTACAGCACATAATCAAGTAATGTTTTATAGCTCTGTTGTAATCGAGGCACTTTTGACTTTGTGTATTTAAATAATCTTTTGTCTTTTGATAAATATCAGGCTGTTAGACAAGTACTTGGCCACCTAATGTCTTTCATCTCTGGTACTAATTGACTGGGATCCAGCAGGTCACAATAATTGGCAGACAACAAAATGACCTCTGAATTGTTGCTTTTGAAACAAGTTAGTCTTTTCAATTAAAAAAATTGAATATAGTTGTACTTAGCAAAGATGAAACTGAATGCATATCATACTATGAATTAAAAATTGGATTACATGGTCCACAGATCGTGTCCTCTTTCCTGTAAAAAATTCCTATCCACTTCTCCTTACAACTATTTGGTGAAATTTGTGTACTGACCACCAAGAGTGTTCATACAAGAGACAATCATTGCAGAGACCAGATGTTTGGGGAAACATCCTGAAGGATGAGGAAAGAATGTCATAAGAAAAAAAAAAGAGCATTCAGACTGATAATTGAACAGGCATTGATTGGAGTTCAATGTGGTGATGAGAAGACCAAGTCTTCAGAACCACTGCAAGTCTTACGGAAAATCAAAGTTTCGTCATGCACTGGGAGCTTTGGAAAATAAATGTAGTGGCTAGTATACTGTACAAGATTGAATAAAAACCCCAAATCTTAAAATCTTAATTGATCAAGAATGGAAATGCTCAGATACATTATCTGTAAATGATAACAATGTGTAAATGATAGAGCCGTTTGATTTGAGAATACTTCAGCAAAATTTATTGTGTTGCATTTCTGTTCGTTGTAGGAGAGGAACAAACCCATAATTTGATGTCATAGTGAGGAGGGTTTTATTTCACTATCTTACTTTATCTATCAAAGCCATTTAAGGAAGGTAACACTGTGTGAAAATAAGTGATAACAGTTGGTTTATTTACTATTTGAAGCCAAGAGATGTACAGTCACATGTATGTGTCGCACCTATATAGAAGTGACAAAACAAAGCTGAACTGACAATCTTATTAGCATTATCAAAACAGATTGACAAAGTAAATACTTGTTTTCACACAGTGCAAAACCACAGAGTGCAATCAGCATAAAATGCCCAAACTCTCAAAACTCACTTCAATACTGCAGACTGTTGCATTCATATTTTATAGGAAAAAAAAAAAGAAAATGGTTCTTGTCTTCACTACATACAGCTGAGTACTGACAAAAAGAAAAGGTATTAAAGTAACATTTCCAGTTTTCTAAAGCAAGATATCTTTATCAACAACACTCAGACACAAAATCCTCCCATATCATGTCTCCAGTAATAAATGAATGTAAATCATTGTGCAATCATGCAGATTGTTTATAATTGCCAGGTAATTTATACATTAGTAACCAAGTAGAAGAAGGTGGTTTTGAAATGTGGAAATGTATCACAAATTATATTGCTACCTGTTATAACTGAAGTGCTCTGGTTAACATAGTGAGATGATAGAAATTAAACAGGTTGTAGTTAGACATTGATACAATAATAATAATAAGCTCTGTATTTTTGCAGAAGAGAAGTGTCTTGGCAAATAGCAGTGTAAAACGAGAACACTGTTAAGATATTTGTACGCCAAGATTTTTTTCTAAATGTGACAAGTTAGAGTCTTGTACTGAGCATCAATATGTGCACAGTTCTCTGGTGAAAAACAAACAGTAATGAATTCATGCAATTACTCTCCCTCCCTGTAGGCTACTGTTTTGATTCTAAAGAAATAGCTCCTTTAAATAGCTGTATGGATAGGGAAAAAAAATATTTTTTATGTTTTGACAAAACAAGGAAAGTATTTTCCCATGTTAATTTTTCACCCCATCTCTTTTTGTTTGTATTTGTCTTTATGTAGTTCTATTTATTTATTTATTTATGTAATATTTTCTTCTATTGTAATTAATATTATCCCTCTTTGATTTTTTTCATTTAATTCCATTTGAGAATAGTATTCCATCTTTCTTGATCATATGAAGTTACGTCATTAGAGTACGGACTAGCATCTTGTTCATTTTTTAATTATGACCTTTCTGTGCTTATTCCCTGTAACTATTTAGTGAGAAGGCAATGGCAATTTTCACTTGTCTGATATCTATCTTTGCAGCTTTTACTTTTTAACTATGTGGTCAGCTTTGGATAAAGACAGGTGTCACTTTTATCTTGTTAGATAAGTACTACTAGGAACTATCATTTTGATAGTATCATTTTTCACTTGTGGAAGACAGTTCTTTGATAAGTTTGATTTATTCAAGTTCTTGCGTTCAATGAGGGAAAGAATGTGATCACCTTCAGCCTCTGAACTGAATCAAATGGCTCCTCTTGGTCTGCAGATGCAGAAACAAATTAGAGCCGCTTCCAAACCTCAGTTCCTGGTTATCTTAATTGCAGAAGGAACAAGGTCACCTTGCTCCTAGAAAGCAGGAGGTACTAATGAGCAAGATGCTTTGACTGCTGCTGTATGGCTTTTTTGATATAAGACTCTTACCCACCCTTCTGTGTTGAACTTCTGAAATCCCAACATTTTTTATTTTCAGTTTTGTTCTTTTAACCTCATTCTTACTTGTATTAGGCATTACCAGAAATAATTTTCCAATAAAAGCCTCTGACTAGCTTTTTATCTCATGATTAGTCAAGGGCAGCTACGTGACACACATTGACTGTTTTGTAATTTGTTTTGAACTTATTTTTAAATTCATGATTTTTTTCATTTGACATTTTGGCAAGGATTTCTAGGAACCTTTGCTAACTGTGGTACAACAAAGTAAATTCTAGCTCTTTATGTGAGATGTTAAAGGAATTGCATTTATGTGAGGTGAGTGTTTAGTAGGTGCTGTTTTTTCACTGTATTGTTTGCATGTCTGTGCTATGGTCCAAGGTTGATTCACACTTGGATTTTTTTTTAATGTAACGGGGTATCTATTTCTGTTTTAAAAAATAGTTTTGACCTTGTGCATTTGTGTCATACAGAAAAAATAACCGAATGTTGTAACATGAAAGTTGTCCATGCAACTGCAGGTAAAAACATCACTGTGATACCCTGATATTGTAACAGCAAGCATGCTACTGACTCATGCTGGGCTTTGACGGTTATTATTCTGAGCCTCATTAAATTATAATTAGCATTTTCAACTCAAACTTGTGGTGAATCAGATTCTAATATATTTATCATGCTTATTAGCAGCTTCCACTATAAAAAATCTGCTACACTGACTCCCGTGAAGCTCATGTGCAGTAAGACAGTGTAAGATATGAGAGGAAAGGAACCTAGCCCACTAGAGATACCAGTACAAGAAGCAGCTATAAGTATCAAAGTGGTATCTGTGTCATGAAGTTGGTTGCATTCTTTTTCAGAGGAAAAAACAGTGAAGAAAATAACTTCCTGAAATGTTTAATGCCAAACCTTATAGCATTCAAAGTACCAGTCTGTGATTTTTATGGTCTTATGTGCTGCAAATCTGGCCACAAAGATATTTTAGTTGCAAAATCTGTGACAGGGCATATGACAAGTAAAGCACCTCTACATTATCATAGGACCATAGAATCATCTAGTTGGAAAAGACCTCTGAGATCATCAAATCCAGCTGTACCTGTCCGCTTACTAAACCATATCTCTAAGAAACTCATCTACCTGCCTTTTAAATACCTCCAGGGATGACAAGTCAACCACCTCCCTGGGCATCCTGTTCCAAGTTCTGACCACCCTTTCAGTGAAGAAATTTTTCCTGATGTCTTGTCTGAACCTCCCCTGATGTAACTTGAGACCATTTTCTCTCGTCCTTTCACCTGTCACTTGCAAGAAGAGAACAGCACCTACCTCGCCACAACCTCCTTTCAGGTAGCTGTAGACAGTGATGAGGCCTCCCCTCAGTCTCCTCTTCTCCAGGCTAAACAACCCCAGTTCCCTCAGCTGCTCCTCGTAGGAGTTGTTCTCCAGCCTCTTCACAAGCCTCGTTGCCCTTCTCTGGATGCGCTCCAGCACCTCAAAGTCCTTCTTATACTGAGGGGCCCAAAACTGCACACAATACTCAAGGTGTGGCCTCACTAGTGCTGAGTACAGGGGCACAATCACCTCCCTGGTCCTGCTGACCACGCTGTTTCTGATGCAGACCAAGATGCCATTAGCCTTCTTGGCCACCTGGGCACACTGCTGGCTCATATTCAGCCAGTTGTCAACCAACACCCCCAGGTCCTTCTCCCCCAGGCAGCTCTCCAGCCATTCTTCCCCAAGTCTGTAACGCTGCATGGGGTTGTGTGTACCAAGTGCAGGACTCGGCACTTGGTCTTGGTGAAGCTCCTCCCATTGGTCTGAGCCCATCAATCCAGCCTGTCCAGAGCCCTCTGCAGAGCCTCCCTTCCTTCAAGCAGATCAGCACTTCTTCCCAGCTTAGTGTCATCTGCAAACTTGCTAAGGGTGCACTCGATCACTTTGTCTAAATCATTTATAAAGATATTGAACAGAACTGGGCCCAGCACTGAACCCTGGGGGACACCACTCGTAACTGGTTTCCAACTGGATTTAACTCCATTTACCACCACTCTTTGGGCCTGGCCATCCAGCCAGTTTTTCAACCAGCAGAGGATGTGCTTTGTCCAGGCCAGTGGCAAGCCAGCTTCTCAAGCAGAATTCTGTGAGAAACAGTGTCAAAGACTTCAGCGAAATCCAAATACACCACATCCACAGCCTTTCCCTCATGCAATGAACAGGTAACCTTGTCATAGAAGGAGATCAGATTCGTCTGGCAGGACCTACCTTTCATAAACCCACGTTGGCTGGGCCTGATCACCCGATTGTCCTACATATGCTGTGTGATAGCACTCAAGATGATCTTCTTCATGACCTTTCCCAGTACCAAGGTCAGACTGACAGGCCTGTAGTTCCCTGGATCCTCCCTCTGACCCTGCTTGTAAATGTAAACATTTGCCAGTCTCCAGTCAAGTGGAACTTTCCCAGTCAGCCGGGACTGCCAGTAGATGATGGCAAGGGGTTTGAAGAGGATCTCTGCCATCTCCTTTAATACCCTTGGGTGGATCCCATCTGGCCCCATAGACTTGTGTATGTCTAATTGGCCCAGCAGGTCTGTAACCTAATGATCCTGGATCATTGGAGCTTCATTCTCACTGTCTTCTGGCTCAGGGGGCTGAGTATCCTGAGAACATCTCACCTTACTATTAAAGACTGAGGCAAAGAATGCATTAAGTACCTCTGCCTTGTCTTCATCCCTCACTACTACTGTATCCTGCATCCAGTAAAGTTTTCTCCTTAGTCCTCTGGTTGATGTTAATTTACTTAAATAAACATTTTTATTGTATTTTTGAATATATTATTACTTTCAATTACCCAAGGTTTCTAGTTTTTTTTTATTATTTTTTCCTACCTGAAAGATTAGCAGTGGATAATAATCTCATATTTAACAGGATTTGGGAGTTTCCTTACCACATCTCTGACGGAGGCCCCAGGTAGGCAGCAGACCTCCCTATGTAGTGGGTCTGGTCTGCACATTGGTCCTTCAGTTCCTTTCAGGAGGGAGTCCCCAGTGACTATCACCCTCCTCTTCTTCTTTACAGAAGCTTTTTTAATTGATGGTTACAAGTTTCTTAACCTGGGAAATGTTTCCAGGCTGTCCTGTGTACTCTCCTACTTACATATAAATATGGTAAATGTGTGACTTTTAAGGTAATAAAACTAATCTCTTTATGTTACATTGGATTATGTAGTCTGTTTCCACTGATGACTGTCAGAATAGCATGGCTGAAATGCTTCAGCATCCTCAGAATCAGCTGGTTTTATACAGATGTGCTTTACAATATAGATCTTCAGTCTGTTTAGAGTTACCGCCTCCATAGGCTTTTTGCCTAGTGACCTTGTCTTTAATTTGAAATAATTTTTGAACTTCTTAGTGAAGTTATAGTTTATTAGAATGGCGAGTTATTTGTTTAAAAGAAATTAGATAAATTTTCTTACATTTTCAAATTCAGAATTAACTACCAACAATTTTGTATTTGGTGACTTAGCAATATGATTCCTTTGTAAGAGAACTTAGATGGCTAACTGTTCCATATTTGAAAGTATGAAAAAAATAGATAAACTATTACTGGCATAGAAAATTCCATGAATAATAAAATTCCATGAATAATAAAAGGTAGCTGTTATGAGTTTTTCAGTATTATTTTAGGGCTAAAATCTGCTTTGAGTTCCTTCCAGGACTCAAATTCTCCACATCAAAGCTGTTTAGACATTGCCTGTTACTTTGAAAGTTCTTAGGATGCTATCATCACTAGCAATTGATCTTACCCTGCCCCTCCTTCCTGTAGAGAAAAAGGCTGTCCAAATCTGAACTCACCAAGAGGCATGTTCTGTGCTCTATCAGAAATAATGGTGTCATTATCTGCTTGGTATAAATAGTTATAAATAAATATATATATACTTGCATTTGTTTTAATAATTTAGACCCTAACATGAGAAACTGTGAAATTGTCCTTGAAAAATATAACAATATCTGCACTGTAGGAGACAGTGTTATCCTGGTTCTGGCCATGCCTAGCAGAGATAACTAAGAAAAGAATACATTTACGTGTCTATACATATAAATTTATTAATATATAGCTATATAGATGTTATATGTGTTTTGATATTTTATTTGTAATGTATAGATGTGATATAAACTCATAGAATCATAGAATGGTTGAAAAGGACCTTAAAGGTTATCTAGTTCCAACCCTCCTGGCATGGGCAGTGACATCTCCCGCTAGACCTGGTTGCTCAAAGCCGTATGTATTGTAACAGTTGTGTAGAATTCTAACCCTGAGGACTGTGTTCAGGTGTGTGAAACAGCACATTGCAATGCTGGGATGCAAAGTTTAGCACCCATAGAAAAGAAAATAAAGGTGAAGTGTTTTGTGTAGAAGTTTTTTTTGAGGGCTGGATTGAGTGTATGTGTGTGACAGAGGTTGTTGCTAAAGATTCTCTTGTGAGTTGAGATATTGTCATTGATGCTATTGTGCTCTCTTCAGAGAGATGAAATGCAGTCCGTTAGCAAGCTGTCTGCATCAGCCCGAGTGATGCTCAGAGCAAGAGCAGAGCAAGGGGCAGCTAAAGGAAAGAAACCAGACAATCAATTAATTAGTTTAAAATGTGCTTTGCCACCCAGCAAGACATAAAATCATATGAAAATTTAGTGCGAGTCAGAAAGCAGCTAACTGTTCTGCCACTTTCCTTCTTAGAATGAGATCCTGAACTGTTCACTGCACTATTTTAGTAATTTGTTACTACTATCCTGTTTATTCTCCTGCTTTAATAAAAATACTATTTATTAGCAATGTAATTTACATTTTCAAGCTGGGAAAAAGTGTATCTTTAAACATCAGAAAGTTTAACAGGCTTAAATTTTAGGTGGTCACTGCAAAAAAAAAAATTTCTGGTTCAAAAACCCAGTCTTGTGCTGAAATTTACAAACACAGACTGATTTTTCAGAATATTCCAGTGGAAAAATTACAGGAACATTTTTCTGTGCTATTACAGTTTTGATGAGGTATCTGATGTGTGCTGACAAGATGTAACACAAAATAGAAGTGGTGAGATAGTGTTGGTACAGGATGTCTGGGAATAAGGAGAGGCATTCCGGTGTGGTTTTTGGACTGTATAATACCACTTACAAACTGGAAAACTCATGCCTGTTGTGGCAAGGAGGAGTCTTGGAAGGGGGTGTTTTCTGTTTTGTTGGCTGAGGCAAAGATAGTTTGAGAATTCTAGTAGGAGATCTCTCAGTATTTTGGTTTTATGTTGCTCAAAGGCTGGATCTCTGTTTGTGTAAATTTAGAAAATTCAGTTAGGGAGATCAAGAACGCTAGTTATAGGTGTTAAATAATTTCTGCTGAGAAGTGTTAATTCTGAAATAACCTGTTTGGAAGGATGTGATAAGACATTTCCCTGATGCACAAAAATATTTATAGATGTTTGAACATGTATTTCTTTGGCTATAATCTTTCAAACGTAGATTAATATTGAATATGCGTAAAAAAATCTTTTTATTAGTTTTAGCAAGCTTGTGGGAAAAGCTTTTTTCAATAAAGATAACTCCACTTACGGTAAGAAAAGGAACCAGTTATTCTTAACAATGTGAGTACTTTGTATAGGTACACCATTAAAATAAAAGCGCATGGACATTCTTTAAGGACACATTTCAAAAGAGATTTTGCCATAACTTTCCTATTCTGTTCTTTCTTTATACGAACATTCATGTGAGTCCAATGTGAATTGGAATGAAGAATTCTATCTTTGCTGTATGTACGGTTATTTAGTGCAACATTTTATGTTTTATTTATATGCTTTCAGGATAAATCACCATGAAATACCTAACTTCAAAATGATGATTAGATTTTTTTATTTATTTATGTGTTTAGTTATTTATTTTCACAGAAGCTGTAGCGCCAGCACTCTTCCTGTCATCTTAGACCATTCAATGGATGAGCTAGTGCTTTTCAGAATGAATGCGAGGAGTTTTCAGTTAGAGTCAGGAACTTGTAACTAAAGTGATGAAGATATGTGCTATAGTGAAAAATGGATCCTGTAAAAAGCCTAGAGAGCTGTAGTCAGGAAACAGTTTTTGAAAATGAATTTTGAGTGACAGATTATTAAAAGAAACTAGTTAGAGTTCCAGAGTTCACTACACTGTCAGAAAACACAAAATATGATGAAGGATAAAGGTTACGTGCTTTTAGCAGCTATGATCCCCTTCATAATATCTAAGCACAGAAGTAGAATTAATTTCATGGGTCCATAACTTCTATTATTTTAAAGTCAAAGCAGAGCTTCTCTGAACATTGACCCAGAATATCCAAAGTGTATTTTCTATGGACATAAATGAAGACATTGAAACTTGTATATATTTAATACTGTCTAGAAAGGATAAGTAATTATTAATTTATTACCAAAGCTGCAGTGGATAATCTATCACAGAAGTTACATTTGAATCACAGAATACTTCACGTCAGAAGGAATCATCTGGTTCACTTCACTGTTCAAAGCAGGGCCAACCTCAAGGACAAGATGTAATAATAAATGAGTGCACAACTTGAAAAATTTATTTTTAATTCTTCCTAAAAAAAACCCACCAAACCGCTGACACACAAACATGAAAGTGGTGAAGTCCTGAGAACTAGCCAGTATGAAAAGGAGAATGAGGTGTGATCAGGGAAGATTTTTTTTTTTTTGAGGGAAAGAGTCCATTGTGCTACTTAGGGCTAGTGCCAAAATTTGATGGTGCTGAGAAATGGAACAAAAGCATAAGCCAGCTACAACCTGAAAAAGAGATGTAGTAGGTATATGAAACAGCACATAGGTTGGAAGCTATTTTCCATATGGATCTGCTTACTGGGCTTAAGATCAAAGTAGCTTTTTAAATATAAAAATGGCAAAGTGTTTTTTCCTAAACACTGCCTAAACAAATTGCCTAGTTTGGGTTTTTTTTATCATTTTTGCTGTTGGAAAACTGTTCTGTGCTAGAAATTATTGGGGAAATACTGATTTCTAGACTAGTTATGTGTATTAACGGAGTAGGAAATTCATCCTTTTTTAAGTAGCAGCTTCTGTATTTTTCTATAATTCTTTAAATAAAGGATGAGGAGGAATGGGTCATAGTCAAGTTGAAAGCCCTTTATGGAAATATAAATTAAAATGCACAGGTCAAAAGTCTATTTTGGGTTTTGTCCTCCTGTTCTCCCAAGTAGGTTATCTAATGAAATTGCCCCTTCTAGATGAAAATCAGCCTTATTTATATGAATGTTTCACCTGGGTGTTTGAACTTACATTCTCAGTGCCAAGAAAAATATTTCCATGACCTGGCTAAGATGATAAGCTGTGTTTGTGAAATATCTTTTTACATTTTCAGTGTACACGAACCTGAATCTGTTGCTGGGGAAGTGTAAATGCTGAGCAAATTATGGAACCTCTGCTTCCCTTCCTCCTTTGGATTACCAGAAAAAAAAACAGTATCACAGTATCACAAGGTTGGAAAGGACCTCTGAGATCATCAAGTCCAACCTATAACCTAACACTAACACCAACCATCATCTAGACCATGGCACTCAGTGCCTCATCCAGTCTCCCTTTAAACACCTCCAGGGTAGGTGACTCCACCACCTCCCTGGGCAGCCCATTCCAATGGCCAATCACCCTTTCAGTGAAGAATTTTTTCCTCACATCAAGTCTAAACTTTCCCTGACGAAGCTTAAGTCCATGCCCTCTGGTTCTGCCACTGGTCACCTGAGAGAAGAGACCAACCCCTGCCCGACTACAACCTCCTTTTAGGTAGTTGTAGAGAGCAATGAGGTCTCCCCTGAGCCTCCTCTTCTCCAGGCTAAACAGCC
Source organism: Tapera naevia (assembly GCA_033556795.1). Lineage (NCBI taxonomy): Eukaryota > Metazoa > Chordata > Aves > Cuculiformes > Neomorphidae > Tapera > Tapera naevia. Next base: position 3,524,232 of record JAUMJJ010000172.1, on the reverse strand, counting down.
CCAATTCCCTCAGTCGCTCCTCATAGGGCTTGTGCTCCAGCCCCTTCACCATCTTCGTTGCCCTCCTCTGAACACATTCCAGTATCCTAACATCTTTCCCATACTGAGGGGCCCAGAACTGGACACAATATTCAAGGTGAGGCCTGACCAGTGCCGAGTACAGGGGGACAATAACTTCTCTGGTCCTGCTTACTACACTATTCCTGATGCAGGCCAGGATTCCATTGGCCTTCTTGGCCACCTGGGCACACTGCTGGCTCATGTTGAGCTTCCTGTCCACCAGCACTCCCAAAACATTGTACGATAGAAATGTACCTGTTCAACATATACTATTTTGTTGGTTTGTGTGTATGTTTTTCTATGAGCAAGAGGGGAAGGAGGGGTAAACGTTAAATTGAGCTACATCTGTGACTGGTTACAATTTTTGCTTTCAGAATATATCTGGGCAGGAAGTCATTTAGCATTCTTTCAATTTGTCTGAAAGGATGAACTCAACTTTCTGCGCAGGGATATGTCCAGTGTAACTAGGTACCTTTTATTGTTAATCATGAAACTTTCCTCTTCATACAAGAGTACTAGTTTTCATGAGAAGCTGTGATGTTACCTTAATCTTTCACTCAATGTTGTTAAAAACCCCTGAGAAATAAACCAACAGTGATTAAATGTTACCATTAATTTCTTACAGCACTTTTTTCAACTTCAGTAAAGTAATTCATATGAATATTGAAATGGTTTATTTGTTGAGCTGTCTTCCATTGTACGGTCAGTAGCCAACTGAAGAAAATGTAGAGGAAGAGAAGCTCTGTGCACTCACAAACACACCCAAAAGTACAACTTCTTAGGTGCAATTCAAATGATCTTAATTTTTTCCTCTTTTAACTTTTTTTCTCCAGAATGACAAATCCCCAGGGCGTTCCACAAGTCAATCAAGTAACATTTCCAAGGTATGTGAAATCCATTTCCTTTGTATTGAAGTTAAAGAAAACTAAGTTTATTGAATATATTTCAGTTCTTTACTCCATTTAACTATATATGCATCAGATTTTAAGTTTTGCTGTATAACATTGTTACCACACCAAATCCATCTTAAAATATAATTATACAATCGGTCATTACTTTTATATGTGTGATAAATGGTAAATAATAGTTGCACTTTTTTCACCTGCTTTCCTTAACTGCTTAGTGTTACATTTGCCTTAAGATAGAATTACTGCTTGATTTTTCTTCCCCTCTCCTACCCTACCAAGTAATAAGAGCTGTAATGTGTAAACCTATGAATATATTGTCATTTTGGACTGAATTCTGAATTAATTTTTCCAGGAGTTATGGTTCACTGAAGCCAGGACTTTATATCCTTGATGCTTTTTAGTTTTTAGGAAACGGAGAGGGGAAACTTTAGGAAAAGTCAAAGTGCAAGTTCCACTGGAGATCTTTGGTTTTAACCTCCTTTTTTCTGCTGTATTTTTGGTTCAGATGTAGCTGAAAGCTGTGCCGAGAAGCCAGGATATAAAGTGATATAATGATTCCCAGCCTAAACCTCTACCATGTGTTATGTTTGTATCTGAAGATTCAATGTTTTGCATTCAGTGCAAATGCAGTATCCCTAAACCCCTTCTCCGCAACATTATTGTCTTTGGGGTACACACTGTGAAACTGTTTCCTTCTCAGAGCCATTAACTCCACTCCTGTGATTTTTTAAAAGAAACTGGTTATATGTTAGTTTCAGCTCCTTTATGTTAAGAAGAAAAAAAAAAGAAAATAATCAAGAATATGTCCATCCTATTGTAAGATATGACAGAATCTCTTCCTGACTTGCTGCCTACTTTTTAAAAACATGTAGTTATATACTTACAAGCTTGATCACAGTGAATTGTATATATTATTTTCACTGAGTTTTAAATGCATGTCTTTAGTTATAAGTACTGTAAATTTATGTTATTATTTTTTTCTGCTTTTTTGAGACAATTGCATGGGTTACACTGTGACAAAGCGTAAATATGTTCACTGACACAGGAAACATAGCAGTGACCAATATTTATTTTGAAGTAATTTCTGCACGAATGAGTATAGATGCTGTTAGAAAGTGGTACTTGCACCTTTTTAAGCAGTAAGTTAAAAAACCAAGGTTTTCATACATGCCCTTAATCTTTGTCCGATACATAGCATCATTCATTCTTTTGGATCGTTTTTTCTCTGTAAAGCTACCTGCCGGTGAAGCTTTTCAAATGCTGAAAGACATTTGATTGGAAATCTGTTTCCAGTTTGTTATCTGCTTCAAAATGATTGGGGTTTGAGTTTTTGGGTTTTTTTTTTTTGGCTTTGGGTTGTTTTTTTTTAATAAAATAGGAGGGCATATATGTGTGTGTATATAGAAAAGCAGACACCTACCTCTTCAGGTTAATATCTCATATCTCATAGCACAAAGTAATAGTAACAAGCCCTGCACCTCAGAAAAAGATTGGAGGCTTCTAGGTGATGTAAACTAGATACCAAAGGAAAGAGTTGAATTCTCTGCAGTGTCGGATCTTGCACAAAGTAAAAATTTCTGTTGAAAAAAAATTAGGAAGTCTTTATTTGAAACTATAAATTACAGTAACCAAAATATTGCCTTTACTGTTTTCATTTGCCTGTGTGAAAAAAATTAAAAAGGGTCAAATGAAATTACATTTTAATAGTTACTGTGTTTTGTGTATGCCTCTCTTGGTTTTATTTGGAGTTCCTGCCCTAGAGCAGAATAGATGTTTGCTGATATCATTGGATTTTGTACAACCCTATTTAGGAAATGGAATATAACAAAAGTTCTGCAAATACAGATTGGTATTTCATAATGCCCTTAACTTGTTCATTCAGAGAAGACACCTGAGGTTTGTAATGAATGCTTGGGCAATTTTGCATACTAGGTACATTAACTCTGAATTACATGGTATTACAGATGAAACTGAGTTATTGAATGTTGAATATCTTATATCTAGACATAATAAGAAGGAATGATTTTGGTTTGTTTATTATTTACCAGATACTAGTTAAAATATATCTATTCAATCTATAGATTTTTAAAACCAAACATTCCTTAGAGTGGCAGGGGTAACTTTTACTATTCAGTTCAGTTTTACCATTCCCTTTTCTGTCCATTGAGAGTGCAGACATTTACCATTTTGCAAAGACTTTTCTTATCTTGCATATATGTTTCTGGTAAGAATTTCAGTAATAAACTATTTTAGGCAAATGAAAGGACAGAACTTAAAATATTTAGAAATTATTTTGATACAGAATTCCAAAATCTACTGTAATACATGTTACTAAGTGGAAACAGTGGCTGGAAAAAATGCTTCTATAGATGCCCTTTTATCGAATTAATCCATCTGGAATATTTAAAAACTATTTTAATGTAACTATAAAATTATGTACCTCTACCTGTGAAAGTAAATTTCTTTTCACGTATAATGGAACATTTCCTCAATATGGAAGGTGTAAGGCAAAATTGTGCACTTTCATTCTGTTAACCTGACTCAGCACTATTTTATTTTTTGGCAAGAGTGCATGAACAGTGGAAGCAGTGTAGCGTGGCTGCTGCCTCTTGTCTCTGTAAGACACCAAGCTTTATCCTTCCTGCCCTTGGCCCTCTATCACAGATAGGAATTTACTAAACTTAGGTTTATCAGCAATTTCGAATTTACTAAGGTAAGATTGCAAAAACCCTATTAACACTTAATTATCAATTGTTTAACAAAGTAATTAAAATATTTAATAGAAGTGTTATAGTCAAATTAATTAGCAACTTAATAAGATTTGAAAACTACAAGAGTCATTTCTATTTACCTACATGGTGCAATATGTATATATGTGTACACAAAGATGTCAATATTTAAGCATAAAAGAAGTATGGATCATGACAGATAGAGAGAGACTAACCTGCAAATTTCCATCTTAAGACTGGTGAGAATACTCAGATACCAATAACCAGCATTCCCAACAGACAACAGTTGGATCTCAAAGGGAGATAAATTTGTCTAAGGACTTTTTATTTGCTTTTTATTAGCAAATGAGATTATGCACTACATCTGAGAGTCATCCCAGCTCATGGGGGGTGACTGTTCTCAGCCTGCTGCGATCCAGAAGAGATCAAAGTGCCTTCTGATTAACCACATACTTATATGGTTTTGAGATAATTGAATTTTGTCACATATTTGAACATTCATTTTAATGTTTCAGTATTCAGTTTGGTGGCACTTAAGGAGATTTCCAGGTATATGATGTTTTCCAAGTTAGACTATCTCACTTCGGGCATGATCCAGGTGTCAGGTGTCCAGGGAGGCATGGCTGATGATCAGTCTTTTTCTCAGGTGATGACAGGACTTCTTCCCAGGCACACGGAACCCTAAGAACACTGCGGGAGCTCCCAAGTGCTCTGAATTGCTGTGTTGTAATAGTGGGTATTATTTCTCCCGTGTGCCTGGTCGAGATGACCATTTACCAGTCTGCTGCTTTAGATCATAAGGGAGTGTCTTTACGCAGTTATAGTAGTTCCAGGTAGGCTGAGGGGCTACTTTGGTGTCCTGGATGACTAGCTCTGTACAATGGGAATTCTTCTACCTATAAAACTGGTGTTCCACTGGATCAGATAGTAGCCTAGAGACGGGAGAAAGGGTGTTTTTTCAAGTGCATCAAAAAGATTGTGTAAAGCAGCACAAAGTGGTCTGTGTGGCTAGCAGGGTGGGAAGGAATCCCACCACCACACCCTCCTGTACTAAGCCTGCACCATTTTGGTCAGTGGGTAGGAGAGAGAGAGAACATTAGCTCAGACTAATTTGTTGGTCCATCTCTGTGTTCTTTTCCAACTGATTACAGTGACCTTAAATATCCCTTTTGTGGGGTAACCACTGTGTGGTTGCGGGTTTTTGAAAGTAATCTCACGTCATTTTGTACTCTCACTTTTCCATACGCTGCCCAATTCTGTCTGCCTATTTCCTCGTGGCTGTCTTCACTGAATATCCTCCTGGGACATTCGTTAATTTGCTTCAGCCTATATGTCAATAAAACTGGCCTGGAACTCCAAGAGCAACTGCTTCAGTTGGTTTTTCAAACACAGACAATTAGGGAAATGTATCAGTGTCTGATTTCTGCTGCACTTATGGCAATAACCTGGATTTTTCCTGTAGATTCAATAATAATAAACAGGTCTTCTTGCCTTCTGCCCTGTTCGCGTTAGGAGCAATGGATTATGTTTGGGACTAATCTGTGTTTGCTATTATCTTAAAGTGACAAAGGAGAGCCCTAGTTACTAGCTATGGCTTTCAAAATCTATCTACTATGATACATATAAACAAAAACATAGAAATATTGGAAATATGAGTTATGAACCAAACCTGCTAATTTTAATTAATTTATTTATTTTTAATCCTTAATCCTTAACCTTTACTGTCTCCCACCCATTTCCCATGGTTCTGGTAGTAGAAGCAACTATATTTCTTTGTAAGAGATAGTCTTGTTCTGAATTTCAGAATTAGAATTATCTTATCTGGCTGTATTTAAAATCTAAATAAATGAAAAAATTGACCTTGTTCCTTAGCTATTTGCTATTGCTTGGTTCTGTGCACTTACATTATTATGTTAAACTCTTTATGTCTTCTTAAATACTTGTATAATTTAAGAGGAATGCTAGTCTGAGAAGGATCTGGTAGATTCATTTCTTTCTGCTGTGGTTAACCAGCAGAATAAATCTTGCGTTTTATTTACAGTCCATAGAGGTTATGCTTGTATGTGTTTGAGGCTGCCTGGTTATCTTAAAATGCTTTCTGGAAGAAATGTTTCTAACACATTGTAATTACCTTTTTGCATGTTGATTATGATTCAAGTGCTCCTTAGAGAAGGATGCTCTCTCAACTCTAAGATTTGAAATTCTTTAGTTTGGGCTTATTTTTCAGTGCAGAGAAACTCAGGCTTGGACCAAATTGGCTGGTTTTTTTTTTGATTTGGCTCAATTGCTTCTCAAAAGCCTGGAGCAGGTGTTAGTACATTTTATTTACAAGTCTCTGAAGCATTGATCTAATAAAACTCCACTGAGTTATATCAGGAAGAAGTAAGGTGTTTGTTTCAGAATATTCAGTGTGGTAATATTCATTAGTGTAATTTAGAATATGAAAAACAACAGAAAAAAAGGAAACAGGGAAACAATTGATTTTACTACATGTTTAAGCATTTTCTATACTGATTTCTTATGTCAGGTTGGGCTCCTCTCCATTAGATACAAATGAAAGTTGAAAGGCACTAGCATGTCAAAGGAGCACCCACTAAAGTTTAGATGAAAAATGTATTGTTGTGAATGTATTGATTATTGATTTGAGCTTCTTGATTGTGATTTTGAAATATATTTTACAAACTGAGTATCACTTTGTGTAAAATTTAATATTTTACACTTCAAAATTATAAATTTCTGTTTATTCTCTTCCATTAAAAGTAAATATTCTTTGACATGGATTTTGATATTCTCTAATTTTTCATCTTTTCTCAGTACAAGATGAATGTATGAAGAGTCATCTGTCACAGTTTGGATGATTTAGACAAGTCAAAGCAGAACTCACTGTTTCACACTATGCGTTTGTTTTTTTTTTAATGGAGAAACTTACCACCATGTCCTTGGTAGTGATACCAACAGATACCATAATACCTTCTGTCTCAATTATTATAAGCAAAATGAGAGACTTTATAGTGGAAAAAGCATAAAGGAACGTAAACGTTCTTTTTTTAAAAGATCACATCATGGACTTTAATAGCCTGAAAGAGGATTGCAACATCCCCCAAAATACCTGCTCCATGACTGAATCCTAATGAGCAACTGTGTAAGACCTTGCATTTTGCCTGTAAGGGACTTCACTGCTGCAAGTTGATCCACATTTGTTGTTCTTATTGTTCTTTGCCAATTTCACATGTATCATAAATTGCAATTCTCTTCCAGATTGCTGGGGTTTTTATTAAGGAATTGTGTAGCTCCATCCTTTCCAACTGTAGCTTCTAGATACTGTAATGAGCAAGTGAGAGAAAACTTAGAACTTTCAAAAAAGAAAATAAAATACAAGAAAAAAGCCTTTGCTCTTGTAAAGTGTAAAATGTCAGCCTTCAAAAGTGCTGTTACAATCAATAATATCATGTATACAAAACCAACATTAAAATATGAGTGTAAATATTATGTTAGTCATCTAAATGATGCTTCTTTTTCATAAACAGAATCATTAATATGAAGGGTGAAGACTAACTTGGCACTTAACTCTCATTATTGTTTTGTTACTGTAAAAAACAACAGCACAAAGTAAACAAGTTAGTGAAGAGTATTTTGTTCATCAAAACTAAAGCAGAAAAAGACAAAAAAATAGAACTAGGTACAATGGCATAATAACCATTGCTGCACTTTTTTTCCCCCTTAGATGTAAATGTTTGATTTCTTTGTCTAGAGAATACTTTGTGGCTTGCCCATAGAATTTATTCTTTGTTTACAATCAGCTTACAAAAGACATGACTGCAGAATTTACCTAAGTTGGCCTGATATTTGAACTTCTGCATAAAATTGCATTAAATAAATCTTAGTAGTGGGGACAACCAGTAGAAAATAATATATTTTCAATTTATTCTTGCACACATGTGACCTGTTTTAAACTCATATTTTAATGAGAGGGAATACAGACAACAATGTGATGTTTTTTGTAAAATAATGCATACAATTATACAGATTCTGTTTTATTAAATCACAGTCCTTACCAGCAGCATATTTGGGGTATACCTAAGTGTGCCACATCCACACAACCAGACAAAATAGCATATATGTTTGAAATGTGTTATATACCACAGACTTTATGTGTTTATACAAGCTTACTTTATGTGTAATACCTAGATATAATTTCTACTTCTGTAAAGACATTGCATCATCGCTGAATTCAGTCCTGTCCTATGATATGCAATACCATACAGGAGAAGTAGCTTTGATTTGTTTTCAGCAAACATGTTGTGCAAGTTATGACATATGCTTATTTTTAGTTTTCAACAAGAGTTGTGGTCTGTAACATACCTACTCTTATGTACTCCTGGAAATTTTTATATGGGATGGTTTTTTTCACCATGGCATTCAGAAATGCATTCCAGCTCTTTGTCCTAAAAACAATACAATTAAGCAAACCTTATTTCTAAAGTGATAAAAAAATATTTTTTTTATGTCAGTCTGAAGTTTATTGTACTTCATAAAAATGTGGCATCTTCTGTTTTTCCTAATGATGCATTGTCAGGATTTCACTGTCTTTGGGCTTAGTTATTTCAATATAATTTCTACAGCTCTTTTGCTCTGGCACATTTAGGTTTCTGTCTTCCTTAGGGCTGGAAAAAAAGTAGATATCAAATTCATTTTAGATTTAAAATACTACAAAATCTAGTATCAAAGATTATTCCTGTTTTGTGTTCCACCTTTCCTACAGCCTAAATTTGCATTTAGCTCCTTCCAGACAGGTGAAAGCTGCAGGACTCATGGCTCTACACCTTGTGTACAAAGATCAGCACATCCTTTGTTTCAATTGCACACAACAGTGTATATTTTTTTTAGGAACTACCTAACATTTTGAGCAAAGTGATAATGCTTAGAAAGATCCATCATTGAAGAGAATCATGAATCAAAAATATTGCATTTGTGCTGTACAAAGGCTTTCGTGAACTGTAATCAATCCAATAATCCGAAGCCTAGCTATCAGTGCTTCTATGTCTGTAGAAACAGTGGATTTTTGAGTAAAACCTCTACCTTTAGAATAAAGATTATCATAGATCAGTAAGAGAGGAGAAGTGACATTAAAAAGCTTACTGAATTGTCAAGACAAAGTTTGATTTTCTTTTTTAGGTTTAATTTTTAAAATAGTAGGAAAGATTTGCCACTTGCAATTTTGATTTTACTTTGATGGAAAGTAAGCCTGTTTTAGTGATTTAGATTTCAAACCATTTTGTAACATGATCATAGTGACTTTCAAAGGTGCTGAAAGGTATTGTTCAGCAGAATTGTCAGGATATTTCCTCTCCTTACTTCTGTGTTACATTTCCCTTTATTCGTTGTCTTCAGAGGCAGGTGGAAGGAGGGGAAGGAGAACAGGAGAGAAAGGAAAGGGTTGAGAAGGAAATGTGCAAGCAATAATTTACAAAAATTCTGTGAAAGAAAATGTAACAGAAATTGTTACCCATTCATTTAATGGTGCTGTAAAGTCATTGTCAGATGATAACAACTTTGAGATCTGAGCACAATGCAAGAACTCCGTCAAAAAGGACCCAAAAAAGAAAAGGGGAACCCCCCCACCCCCAAACCAGGAACAACCCCCTCCTTTAAACTGATATGCATAAGTCTCAATTGCCATCATGTTATGCTTTGTAAGATACACCTGGCTTGGGTCATTTGCACCATGTTTTTGATCTTTTTAGACCTGAGAAATTATCCACATAAAATTTTATAAAGACGGGTGTTTTCCATAAAAAGTGCATTTTTTACAAAGCAGAAGCTTTCTTATGAAAATACACAGACCAGATCTCATGCTGAGCTTATTGCCATGCACACTGCTCTGGTCTTCTAAGATATCCATTCCTTGGTATGCCATTATTTTACTAGGATAGACTTTCAGCTTTTTAACTATATTGGCTGGTAGGATCTGGAGGATTCTGTGATGCATCAGTGCTATAAAACTTACTTAGTAGAATAAGATCATTAGTCATATTCCCTGTTTGCCTGATTATCCCTTTGTTTTCTACAACTTTCTACTTGAGCAGTGTTGTCAGCTGAACAGCTTTTGGAAATGCCTCTGGACTTCTTTATTCAGAACAGAGGCTTTAGAGGATTAATTAGCCTTTCTGAAGGTATATATCAGGCCGTTTTATAGCAGCTGTTGGTTACATCTTGTTTGTTACTTTAAAGCTTAATTCTATTCAAACATGAATGCTTTGCGTTTGTGGAACATTTTATTCAGTTTTTCTGTTAGCTCAAAGTAGAGCCTTTTTCTCTTTTTAAGAAGAGCAAAACTTGATTCATGTTTTTGGACTAGTTTCAACATACAATGTTGAGCAATAGAAGGTCAGTGAGGGCTCTCAGTTTTTATTATCTGGAAAATTCAGTTCCTTAACACCAAAATAAAGGCAGTCTTCATTTGAAATTCTTATTGTTTTCATCAGTTAAACTTCATTCTGTCTCCTATTTCTATCTTTGCTGCAGTCTTTTAACATGGACATATGTGTGGTAATGAAGTCTCATTGTTTCAGAGAAATGATCATCATCTCGCTTGTCCAGAAAATTCTGTATTTACCAGTATTCTGTTTGAAAAGCCTACCACCAAATCCTGTTGAACATTTCAATAATAATTATGAAGTGCCCTGTCATGTCTGTTAATCAAATTGTGTATCCTTAACAAGAAAGTTTATCCAAACTAGCCAGGACAGCAGAAGGTGGTGAGTGGGGAATCTCTCTCTTTTAAGGTTTCTGAAATGCCAGACTTAATCAGCTGGAGTTGGCCTTTATCCCTCAAACATCTTCTTTGTGTCAGTGACATAGAGAAATGATCTGCCTTGCTTATAAATGAATTGATGGATAACTTTATGTTAAATTACCACATTTAATTATGCTACTGATATAATTTGCTATGATAAAATTAGTACAGTGCTTGTTGAGTTTTGCCATTTCAGTGAGCTTTACAATAGAGGTTTTGGAAGTAGGCATTCATTCAAGGAATGCTTTTTAAAAAAATTGCATTATTTTGCCTGCCAAGTGGAATTGGAGTTCACAGCATCAATCTGATCCCTGTATTCAATACATACAGTATCTCAAAATATTCAGTGTACTAAATAGCAGTATAGCAATGGAATAGCAAATACAGCAGTAAGATCTGTGTACTTGAGACTGTTTCCAACATCTGTTGTACATAAAATCTCATAAGAGCTGAAGTGCTATGAGATGAATATATTCAAGTGATTGTAATTTGGTTTACCAGATATGCCTTTAAAATAAACTTGATGCCACTTAAAGAATTTTGTATTTTTATTGCTAAAGCTACCAGTAACGATAATTAAAAATGGAACAAAGCTTATATTCTTAGCAGGGTTGATGGACTTGTTCAATTCTGTGTTTTGTGGCAGCACAGTATTGCAGAAACTCCAGGGTAGCAGTGACTGAATGAATGTGGAACTTGTGCAGGGCAGTACTTGGTTGGGTTCATCAGCCTGCTCTGCCACTCGGTGGAAGCAAAATGTTATACTGATACAACTATATCCCTTTCAGGGTCTGACCTGGAAATTCCATATATCTGTATGCCATGCTCTGTACATGCACAAACTGACCAAATGCTACTTTAGGTATCTTCAGTGTGAGGCTGGACTTAGGAGACTATAAATAATAATAAAAAAAAAGAGTTTGGGATGTACAGCTTGTAGAGGAGATGGCTAAGAGGGAATATTAGCAAAATAAATTAGGTAAATCCACAGGCAGTGTTGGCAGCAGAATGCAGATGCAGCTTAGGCTGTCAGAATGTGACCAGGGTAAAAAAGCAAAGGTGTTTTAGGGTAAAGGTCTGAAATAGGCTTCCAGCTGAGCTGGAATTTACAAGTTTTTAGAAACAGTTTGATTAGCTGGCAGCAGGGACACATCTGACATTAACAAGTCCTTCCACTCCTGTTTAATTTACAGAGGTAAGACTGGAATATTTACAAAATCGGGCCCTCTAGTACCTGTGAGTTGCATAAGTAAACATCAGATAATGAATATCAGAAACGCTGTCTCTCTTGGTTTTAGGGATCACTCAATCAGTTCATTTTACCATGAAAGCTATTTTAAAGTAGATTAAAAACTCAAAATTTGAATTCAAAACTTGTAGATACCTATTGAATAAAACTTGCTCACAGATAAGAATTAGAATTCTCTTGTGCATAACTTGGCATGCTGGAGTTTTCTTGCTTTGTTTTTGAAGACTCGAGTGGTGCATAGGCTTTCTGTCTGCCTAGTTGTCACATTTGCTACAATAAGGATTAGACAAACATGCAAATAATAATTATTGTTTTTTAAAGAATTTTATTTAAATTATTTTATAGGGAAATAAACCTTCCTCTGAGTTACGTAAATTTGACTGAGCAGGGCTGAAACAGTTTAGACCTTTGTACAGCTGAGAATGAAATGTAAGATTTAAGCAATCAAACTGATAATGCAAATTTAGCATAACATAATTAGATTTCCACCTGTTGCCAGTGCCAGATAATAAGTGTAGAAGATTTTCAAGGAATTTCTTTTAATTCTTGGCTTGATTCGAGCCCTCTCAAAGAACCTTCTAGCTGACTTCCTGCTTTAATAGCTGCTGAAAATTTCTTGAGCTTGTGCAGACCTATTGTACAGTTACTGAGCGAGCTTAGCCATTCTTCTTATCCCTGCAATGTTTCTGGCAAGGAGACATAAATCTTGCCTTTATGGCACGGAGATGATCTGACTGCTGCTTAAGATCAAGCCAAACCTCTATACTGTGCAGATCCTGAAAGAAAGAATGGGACAGTCCTGCAGCTCTCAGGGGGAACAAGTAATGGGAGCTGTTCACAGGGGATGAATTCTTGTCCCCACACGACTCTAGGACTGGATTTCTTCAGCACTTCATCTGGAGTTTAGTCTGGAAGGATATTTTTTTCACATAGCAGCAGCATGTAAACCAACAATGTGGGTGTGGTGAAACAGTCTGCTTATTTCCTCATTAAGTAGCTGTGCAAATGGCTTAAGTTATTCCTAATCACTTGCAACTAATCACAGAGGCTGAAGTGGAAAAAGAGTGTATATCCAACCATACGTATAGCATCTGTTTCTAATGTGTGTGTAAAAATATTCTTCACAGTATGTATAAATGAAATATTTGTTCTGCAGAAAGAGAGCTATGAAATAGAAAAAAAAAAGAGAAAAAGAGATATGAAACAGAAAAAATTTTACTGCTATGAAATAGAAAAAATTTGGTGATACTTTTCTTTTTTTTCAGCATTAGGCTGCAGTCATTCTGATGTTTCTCCTCTGACTGGTGGTCTCAGGCATTGAAAAACCATTTAAACATAAGGATTGTGCCTAGAAGCATTATCAGTGTAATTTCTAATGTTAGCTTAGTTTTCATACTTCTGAGTTTAATTTTGTGGCAAAAAGGGTTACTTGAATTCCTAAAAGTAGAAGATTATTTTGTGCAATAGCATAGTTCTTACATCTCAGCTGGTTTCTCATTAAACGTAAAAATGTAGTGATGACTGATGTTTTCAAAAGATCTATGCATGAAACATAATGGATATTAAGAAGCTTGGGAGGAAGTGAAGTGTCAGCAGGTACTTGCTGTATTTATTTAGATTTGTTTGTACTATTAATTTTGAAACTGACACCACAAAAATGTGTGTGAAAGATGAGCTAGAAAAAATTTTAATTATGGACTGTACGTGTGACTGAATTTGATTTGCTAGTACAAAAGCTTGAGGTGACAGCGTTTACATCTTTGTATTATTTGTACTTTGTACTCTTGCTTAGTAGTCATTCTTTCCCTGCATCTAGTGCATGATCTTGTGGAGCTCTTAGGCTCATAGCATTTTGTCTCCATTTGGCAGTGGTGCTCACAATGGGATAGGGTTGCATACTAAAAGCTAATGCCCGTATCAGCTAAAGAAAGGTCACTGCAGTAAGAATGATTTGTATTGAGCCCTCCCCCCACAATACTATGCCTCGTGAGTGATCCTCAAGAATCACGAAGCCTTAGGTTTAAGTTTGGATTCTGTGCAGTTATGCTGCACAGTAGATTGTAATCCAGATTCAAACAGTTTGTTGTTAACACCATAAAAATATGTTTTCAGTGGAAGCATTGAGAAATTGAGTCTGCAATTTGTAGCAACAACCCTATAAGTAAAATGTCACATACTAAACATGTTTTATATCTCTCCTGCTGTTTGAGAATGTAATCAACTCTGTAGAGAGGCAGCCTGTGCTTTGGCCTTCTTAGGCTCATCAGTTTAACCTGTCTGAGCTTTTCTAGAGTATCTGATTGCCTTGAAAACCTTTTAAAACATACTTTAATTTTCTTGCTGTTCTGTCTGTCCACTCAATATAGGTTAGCTTTGTTCTGTTCACCACTCAGCATAATGTAAATGCACTCTATTCTGAGAAGAGTCATCATGGTTGTTTGATGGTATGAAATAAAAACAACACCCTTTCCCATCAGACATTTGCGGTAGATCAAAACCAAAATGAAAATTCAAGTGTTGAAAGCTGCTTCCTCAAACAGTGGCAAGAATAGTCATGAGCGAATGAGAGCTGGAACACTTCAGTTGTATTTAGTTCCACAAATAGGTTTTACTTTTGGTCAGGCTTCCTGTATTTTGTGAACTTGCATGTGTTCAACAGTGTGCTATGAACAGCAGCAACAGTTACTTTAACTTTGTAATCATGTGGCAAAGCAGTAAAATATCTGCAATGTATTTCATGGACAAAGATTCCAAACTGTCTAACTTATTTCAACAGGCAAGCAGTCCTACAACAGGAACAGCTCCCAGGAGTCAGTCACGGTTGTCTGTCTGCCCTTCCACTCAGGACATTTGTAGGTATGTGCTGAAAAAATATACTTTCATCTGGCTGATAGTTGTTAGTTGTTGTCTGTATTAAATAATGCATAGCTGTTGCTTCTGCTTAACACTGTTTGTAATTTACATAGAATTTAGTTTTCTTTTGATCTCTGTTTGCTTTTCAGTCTCATGTTTTTCTGTTAAAATTCGTGTTCTCATTTTCATACTTTTTTTTTGTGATTTCTCTCTCCCCACCCGTCCTTACCATTTCCATCCCTTTCCTTTGCTTACTGCTTTGTCTAGATCTACTGCCTTGCATGATTTGTCAGAAGATGAGCTTGAACATGCAACCCCTGTCATGGTGCTGACCCCTTCTAATAGGGAGTCTGGTAAGAAACAAGTAAAACGAAGGTTTAGGCGGAAAAAAGAGACTGGAGACAATGGTGAGCATAAAGAAAAGCAAGGAAAGGGGAAAGACTGTAAATTACATACTGAACCTGTGAGATCCCGCTGGAATGCATCTGATTCATCATCATCTTCGGATGAGAGTCAGTGGGCTCAGGCTAGGAGGAGAGCAAGAGAAAAGGCCAGAATGCCCAGGAGGGGGAGAAGGAACAATAGATCGTGCACTAACCAGGATGGGTCCTCAAACAGTAATGCTGTTGAACTTGTCACCTTGGGGACAATGGGGAAAAAGAAGCAAGAGATATCTGACTCTGAGAATCCTACTTTAAATCACCGCCGAAGAAGGGTTCCAAGACTTAAAGAATCACAGTCTTCAGTGTCATCTCAGGAAGCAAGAATTTCCTCAAGAAAATGTGGGAAAAGCAAAGGCAAAAGCTACTACAGAGATCAGCAGCCTGCATCTTTTCTTAGACACAGTAAAGATTCGAAGGACTGCTTTGCAGAGGCAGGCTCCGGCAGTGATGCTCTGGCAGTCGCAGATAATGGAGCAGCTGCTGGTACAGGGACCAGTGTGACCGATGCTGTTCAGAAGCCTCCAGTGTTGTATGATGACTGGTCTGATGATTTAGAAGTATGCAGGTTAGTCCCAAATAAGAAAGATATAGCATTCTTAAAAAAGAATTTCTCACCGCTGTGGACTGACTGCCCCTCTCTTGACTGCTTTCTGTCACGATTTCTCAGTAATAAACTGCCAGGCAAGTGAGACATAACACAAACCCTTTTGCTACAGAGAAGTTAGCATATCTCAGTCTGAAGACATACTTCTCTTATTTAAAAGCAGTGATCTTGTAAATGAACCAAATGTTTTCCTTTGCTTGATTTTTCTTCAAGGTGATGGACACACTGTGTTCTCTGGCAGGGTATTACTGTGTGTCAGAACTCCAGCCAGAGGCATAGAGTGGAGGCAGAAGGGCTCATTACAGGCCTACAATCAAATATGCAATTTTTCATTCTTAGGTGATCTGTTCAAATACAGCTTTGGTCCCTCTATTTCATTTTTCATAAACTTACATGAAATAAATGTATGGTTTTGATTCAGTGTCCTCTAGAGCTAACATTACCACAGCATTCTGATGGACAGTGCCTGCAAAACACCCTCTCCAATGGGACATATGCTATATGGGACTTTGCACTGCTGAACACCTCTACACTGTGAATGTGTAAGCACTCTTGGTTTGGTACTCATCACAGGAACTGGAACAATACAAAGGGTGGTTGGGCAGAATAAACACTAAAATAGGCTTTGCGAAAGAAAAATCAACACCAGCTGTTCTCTATAGTTCAGAAGATTAGTCTTCTGACAGTCTGATACCCTTAGTGTGAAGCATACAATTAGAACATGAATGTTCTCCCCTGAAAATGAGAGCTTGGCACTTCTGAGCTAATATCTGAATTTGGAGTAGATAGTTAGGTTAACTTAAATTACTTAATTTAGTGGTAAATGAAAATACACCACCCTATAAATTTAACAGAACTGAAACTTTTTTTTTTTTTTTTAGTTTTGTTGGGGGTTTTTGTCTTATTTTGCTTTTTACCTTCGCAAACTAGTGAGCCAGCATAGACTGTCATCTAGAAAGCATAAATGAGGATCAGGCTTAGTTTCTTGATATGGTTACCCAAAACTTCTCACTTTTCTTTGCTGGGAAGAAATCTGCATGGGAATGTAAACACAGTTGGAATGATGAAATTCATGATGCCACATCATGCAGTTTCACAGTGTACTTCAACCTAGTAACATACTACAATGATCTTAGTTTTGAAAAGAAAAACAATAACATGCAGGCAGTGTGCTTTTTTCATAGCAGGAGAGATAAGACATTACTAATACAGCTAGTGCTGTGGACTGCTTGTTACACGTACTAAATAAAAATGGACATTTCAGTTGTTTGAGCATTGTCTGTAATGATAGTTTTAAGATTCTTCAAAGTGAAGTCCAGCTGTGTTTGTACATCAAACACACCTCTGGCTTAGGGCCTCTTCCCCTTACAGACATTCAAAGAAATAGCAGCAGTGGTAAATATGTTCTATATTTTTTAAGCGCCTGAGATATGTCTACATGGCATAATGCACTGATGTGCACAGATAACGACTTCAGAGTTATCTTAAATTTCTGAATCACCAAGCCTGCATGTACTGAAGATCTGGTGTAATAGGCACTATTACTTATATATTAAGGCCATTTAATCATTATTAACTGAATATAAGCTAGCTGGAAACTGAAAGAACTTTTTTTCCGTAAGGTTCTTTATATAGGCTTAACTATACCTTGTTAAAAAAAGCAAGAAATTAAAGTCAAAGTTTTGTAATGCCTCATGTAAATCTATCCTAATTGTTGCCTCAGTCCCCAGACTTAGATTTGCTTTCAGATGGAAAGCACATGCCAGATTTTTATGTCTTCTCAATCCATTCAATTTTATTATGATTATTTGAATACTTTATGCAAAACCTAGAGGTCGGTTCAAGAATGGAGTTTTTGGATGTGTGTGCAAACAGTTCAGCTAATTTCTTGATTAGTAGAGGAAGGCTGAAAACTTCTGATGGGTATGTGTTCCTGGGCTCACTGTTAGTGAAGATACTTTTTGAGCAACTGGAGTTAAGCTCAGTACAGTTGATAACTTGGCCTGTTGTGCAAAATTTGTCAAGACAGTCATAATTAGATTTATTTTCATGTCAGGGGTAATGATGTATTTTTTGTTGTCATTATTAAGTGTATCATACTGATGATAACATATCTAGGACAAACACTAAAAAATCAAAAGCGTATTGATTTTTTATAGCTACTAAGCTTTTTTATTTAATCAATTTGCAGACAGCTAAAGGAAAAGGAAGACGTTTTTACTACTGATTCAGTATAGACTATATGTTCTGTTTTTCAGGGCAGGTCCATTGACTTATGGTCTGTGGCATATTTTTCTTCAGATATATAATCTAGCTTCTGAAGCAAAAAAAAAGAATATTTTAACACAGTGTGCACATATACAGTGACCATTTTTCTCCATGAGAAATAGAAAAGGGTTTTATTTGTGATGTTTATTCTAAGACTGGAATTAACATAGCTGTGATGTGACAAATTTGTTTTCTTGAGCTGTTCTTCATGCTTTTTATCCTAGTTATTCATGCCTTCTAGTTGATGTGAAAAACTGGCTGAGAGGAATAGCTCTCACCTAGATGGAGTTGTGTGGAAATAGCAGAGGAACAGAGATTTTATGTTGCCAGTTATTCTAAGTGTTTGGGTAGGCATTTTTTTTTTCCCTTTACTTCCTTATTAATTACTGGTAGTGAAATACATTTATACACGCACATAGGCAGTTTCCTCAATGTACATTTATCTGCATGAGCAGGAATGTAACAGGATGCACCCTATTCAAGCGTAAGCATGTTAATCATGCAGTGCAGATAACGTGTAGTACTATTGCACAATAGGTACTTCAGCTAGTCTAAGGCAGGCCTCTTTGTCACTTCAAATGAGACAATTCCCATTTGAGTGTCACTGCTTCTTTAATTCCGAAATGATGAAACAATGACATGACGCCAATGATGATCTTTAAAATCTCTTCCTTGAACATATTCCTTTCTTCTGAAGTCCATTAGGTTTCTGCTTCTGGAATTAGGGACAATTACAGAAGTTAGTTCTGACCATGCTGAGTTTGGCACCTTTTGTTGTTGTTGTTTTTGTAATCACAGGATAGGCTTTCTAAATCTTACAGTTGAATCCCTCTTTTCCTGAGTTGCCCTGTCTCTGAGATTTTCTTCGTGTATACTGTGTTCTGGAAATTGCCATGTGGCTTAAAGCACAACCTCAGAAATAGGTTTTTTTTGGTCTGCACAAGGGAAATCTCACTGAAGGAAAAAGCTATGTGTAAGAAATGATAAAGTGAATGGATTGTGGGGACTTAGTCCCATGGATTTTCACACGGGAATCACTAAGAAAAGAAAAATAGTTAGTTGATATTGCCACTAGTGTATCATAAGTGCTTTGTTCTATTGACTGTGAACTAATATTATGGTATTTTTATTATTTATGATGAGAAAATTGTAAGGTATTTTCTGTTTGATTTGTTATGTTTTTGATATAAGGTCTTTTTGTAGCACTGATGCAGTCATTTCATCAATAACACTGAACTGTAATTCTGTAAGCTGAAAGAAACCACGTACACTTAAATAAGATCGAGTTTCTCACTATAAAAAAATACATACTTTAAAAGAAAGTATTAGAAGAAGCATTCGGGGTTTTTTGTTGAACACCATGCATTACTCTATATGCAGTCACGTAAAGGAAGGCCCCCATTTGAGGAGTAAATAGGAGAGCAGAGCGTGCCAAAAGGCTAGTAAGGATAGGGAGAGGTGTCAAGGGAAAGGATGAAGTTGATTCATTAAATCTGCAGAATCTACTTCAAGTGTATTTTTTTTAAATCAACTTTTAAAAGCTAGTGTATTAATTCGAAGGTCATTATAAACTTAGGAAAAGACTAATATGGGTATATCAATGTGTTAATACGAGCACAGATAGGAAGAAATAGTGTACATTGCACGTACTTGACAAGAGGTCGTAATGATTATGTAGTTTCTCTGTGAAGTGTTGCAACAGTTTTTGGTAGTGTTATTTAGCAAAACCTGAAAAAATAATATCTTGCATGAAACTGCGTACATCTTTAAATATTCATGTAGTAGAGTGCTCACAAAATCAGCAGATAGAAATCCTGTTGGGAGGAAATAAGTCATCATAGACTTGAGGAAAAAAGAGAAAGAACGAACAGAAGATAGATATGTAGGCTCAAATACTACCACTGAAATTTAACACTCATTTGAAATATTTATACTGAAACCATGAAGCTGGATCCAGTACATAATTTAAATGATAGTGTGGTATACATAAACTTGAAATACCATCCAGAGCTCTTCAAAATCATGCAAAACTTGCAAATGCTGAACTGCCAGACTGTAGTGTTTGGCAGCAGAGCGTTTTTAACCTGTTTCTCCCTGGGATCTCAGGATGATACATTCCTTCATTAGGAGCCAAATATCTGAATCTTGTCCTGCATATTGGTTGCTCATCCCAATATGCTCACCCCAATTTTTGCTTAAAGAATTGCAACTGCCTCTTACTTTCCTTTTCAAAGCTTTCTTTTTGCAAGGTGACTTTCTTGTAGGAATCTTCTGCTTTTTGAGGCATCTCCTCCTCTCTATGGTGGTGTAGTGGTTCATCAGTCTTTGAAGCAGTATGAAATTCTGGTTAATTCTGTTCTCTGCCTGATGGTTTAAAGGCCCATCTGTCACCTCTTTAACCATCTGGTTATGCACTCTTTTGGAAGCTCTCCATAATTTAGAAGGATGCAAGGAGTGCCAAAACAAGGCAAGCTTGTCTTTATTGTGGTTAGGGTCACTCAACTCGGGAAGAGACGAGCCCTGATTTCTGCTTCTTTATTAAAAAACTTATTATTGTTTTTAATGACAATATGTGAAATGGCTCAACTTCCTGTGAAAGTCTGGATGAGAGGAGACCTTTGGTTTAAAGGATCTCATTATTAAATACTTAAAACTTTCATATGTTCTGTAGGGATTTTAGTTACTTAAAGTTTTGACTTTAACTAGGTGGGTGGTAGGAAATCAAAGTAATTTTTAAGATGCAGTTCTTGGTTCTTTGAACTGTGGTCAGTGCAGTAAATCTTTTCTGACATATCTTGATTTGCATGAACGGTGTATCTGAGGCAGGTTACTTGTAACTCTTTAGGTGGTTTGATACCCTATTTAACGCCTATAACGGAAGATTAATAGAAGGACAAGAAAAGTTGATAAAATAAAAGATTTGATGTGCTTTTACTAATGTTGTTTACTCTTGGGTCTCTTGCAAATTTCGATTATGTTTGCAGAAATGAAGAGAAAGATATACCTAGACCATTTCAATGGTGTGAGGCAACAGTTTGAAATGTTTTTTTCTTTAGTCAGATAAAGACAGTTGATCATATAACATAATGGAATGGCAGGAGTGACAGGGAAGACGTGTATGAATGATTACATTTGGTATGGAGAATTAATGTGCTTCGTTCACACAGTGGCTAAATGGAGAGGAAGACCAATTTGTCATTTAGATTACTTTGTGATTTAACAGTGGAAAGAATGGAAATGAGATTGAAAAAACAAAAAAATTCCTGCCAAGTGAAAGCAAGAGAAGTATGGCAAGCTGTAGCTTATTGCAGGGTGAGCATATTTAGTGAATTTAATTTTCTTTTTCCCTGAGTGATAAATTAGGCAGGCGCAGTGTGATTTTTTTTTTGTTTCTTTTTATGAATGAGTTAATTCTGTTTATTTGCCATGAGGTTTTTTGCTTTAATTTTAGGCTGTAACTATCTAAAATCACTATAAGCACTTTATAAATGATCAGAAAGAGAAAATGAACTTTTTTGGACAAGAGAACAGTTTTCTTAAGATTATCAGACAGTAGCAACAGCAATTTTTTGCATCCTTTTGCAAACCTGTGGAATTGGTTCCTTTTGGTCCAATTAAGATAACCTAGGAGCTCATGTTATTTTATGCTGACAACTAATAGTCCTCACAGCCAATTGGTCCAACATTTTCCAGCTGTGCTCTTTCTCCCTGACTAAGCTCCCTTTAGTAATAGTGAGACACAGCAACGAGATATACTTGCTGAATAGGGTAAGAATTTATCTTTGCGTAAACATTATGAGTCCAAGTATGCTGTCCAGTGAAGGTCAAGATTTTAACTGTCTTTTCAACCATTTCTCACCAAAAATAATTTATAGGCATTATCTTCCTTGACTGTATTTATATGGAGAAGATATTTCCCCTTTTGGTTAGGGAGATTTGTTTAAAGTTAAAAAGCATTTCTGTTCTACTGGTATACGTCCATCTGCAGGAAAATCATAGTATGGATGTTGAGCATCTGCATTCATTTATTATAATCATAGAAATTGCATCACAGGGGCAGTGAACATGTCACAGTCACAAGGCAGAAACTCCTCCTAATTTTGCCAGTGAAGGGGTCTCTGTTATACTTTAGTTTAGATAAGGACCTGCTTTTGAAGCACATCTGATCACCTTTACTTTTACCGTGATATGGACCACACTGAGGATCAGTCTTGGGGCTCTCCAACTAAATTGCCTTCGTGTGAAAATAAACTGAAAGGTGTATTTCCGATTCATCCTCGAATCAGTATCAAATCAAAGCAACCCCCACCAAGATGTCCCTGGTGTAGATATCAGGATTTAGCTCTAGGATTTTTAACAGGTTCACTATACTTTTCCTGCAATGCTTATTAACATAGACATAGCTGTATAGCACCCAGGAATATTAGAGAACAGACCAGTTTTTGCATAATTATGTCATTTATAGCTGTTGAACATTATCATACATTATTATCAGTATTCTGTTTTTGAAAGCCTCAGAGGCATTCCCCTAGGTTGTAAATTTGTCAATAAGGGTAAAATTTGACCTGGTATATTTTTAAGGAAGTCTATAAATCTATCTGCACTATGTTACTTTAACTGAACCTTTTGTCTGTAGGTAAATGTCAAAAATCCTTGAAATTTTTTGTTAGGTACTGAGATGCAGTGCCAATCTCAAATACACGGTCCACTGGAAGAATTCTGGTGGTGCAGAATTACTGCAAACTATTTTCCACAAGCACCATTCCTAATGTCAAGGCTCTTGCCTAGCTCAAAGCACAAGCAGAGACATGCTAATTCATTCTGATCCTTAATCACTTTCCTTTGACAGTAGCCATCTATGGAAATCAGCTGTACAGATACTGGAGCACTTGCCAGCTGGGTAAGGGTAGAGCACTAAGTTTCACAATGCATACAAGATTTCAGCAGAATAAATGCGTTTTATACTTCACTGCAGTGGCATAGAAATTGGCCCGTTTTCTTAATTACTGAAAAGTAAAGTACATTAGTGAAAGATAGGTTAGGATAACTGCTATTTTTCCGATGAGTTATTAACAGCTCTTCTATTTAATGAGAGTAAAATTGTTAACTTACATGTAAAGGAAAAAACACAAACCTATTTAGAATCTATCTCTTGCAATAAGCAGTTGAAATGTTGACTAAACATCTAGATTTTAATTTTGGTTGCTATGATTTTGCCAAACTGAACCACTGTCAGGAAATCATGAACATCTTCCTTGTGAACTTTTTTCTTCATACTGATTTTAGTGGCCCATTAAAACTGAGATTATGTAAGAAATGTTTGTCTGTATGGAAAAAAAAAAATCTCAATTTGGTGAGAAATGGATAGTCATCAAGGATAGCTCTTGCTGTTTTTCTGAAAATCAACCCGTGTCTAAATAGCATGTTAATATCCACAAGCTGTAGCCATATTGTTTCACACTTCTCTTCCTGCCTTCTATATTGTGCAGGAGAAACAAGGGAAAACAGTTCATAGTCATGGAATTAAAGAGCATGACAATACCGTTCATAGTCATGGAATTAAAGAGCATGACAATACCACATTCTGAGGATACCTCACCTCTGAGTGCTTAGTTTAACAGCATCTCATTATTTTAATCGGATAAAAAGTTTCTCTCTTTTAGACATGTATGGTGTCAACATGCCCCCCAGTGAAGATGATTTCTATACCTTAAACTATTGGCAACTTTACTTACTCATTTTGCATAATCATTAAGGTACACAGTTTAATATGTCACATGTAATTTCTCAATCAAGCATTGCATTATCAGTGAGTTTTTCAGCAGCATTCGAATATGCCTTCAATTAATATTTTGAACAAAATCAAATACTGAAAAATAATTGTCTAAGTTGTTTTTAGTAAACTTCCTCTGTTTGATATATCTGTGTGCTGAAGGTTGTAGAAATAATTCTGTGCTAGAGCAATATGTGCTGAGTGATTAAAATATTGGTATTTAAAGCAAAAACTTCAGCATAAGAATGACTGCACCGTTAGAGTATTATTTCTTCAAGTTTTACAGTGAGCTTTCCTTAAAGGAAAATAAATATTCTGTGATTTTAATGTTTAGGGCTATATCTGGAGATGTTTATTATACATGTACATAGAGAAATAAAATTTGTATATCTAAATCAGAAGTTTATCTAATAGCTCATGTACATTGTATTGTCTAGTGTACACAAGATTTATAGAAAAGAGCTCCTTTAGAGCCTTGTACTCATCTTTTCCTCCAGACAAGCAAGGTACTGTTCATAAACTAAAAGGTTTTGATCAAATAGATGACTTCCCTTCCTTCAGGTATTGCTTAATAACGAAGGCCATTTATCTACTAAAGAACTAGAAAGTTGAGAAAAGCTAAGTATGTAAATTCTGTATGTGTGACTGAGCAGCTGCAACTGGAGCTATTAACCATCATCAGTGCTTTACTACAACTTGTAAATAAATCACTGTAGAATTAGTAATTCGTATTTTTTAATTTTCTCTATAGTGGAGAGTGTTTTTTTTTCATTCAACTCATTTCTAATCTACATAAGCAAATTTTGCTCTCAGGATAAGTTCAGTCCTGTAAATAGTCAGGCTGATGAGTGAAAATAGTTATGCTCATGTGAAAATAGGAAACAAGAATGGAAGTTCTCTGCCTCCAACTTGGTTTTTAGATGTGGTTCAGGTAAGACTGTGCTCGATATCCCTACCTCAGTTCTGTTTGCACAACGTGTTTTTCAAAGCATTATTTACAACCTATTTTCTATAATTCATGATAATCATGACATACATAATAGATAAATACAGGGAAGGGCAAAGATGCACAAAATTCTGTTTCAGTACTAATGGATGAGCAAAACATTACAAGATATCTGGCCCAAATCTTTAAAAGGTATTCAAGCAGTTAGCCAACAGTCTGTTTCAGGAGCTGTCAGGGACCCATCTATCTTTAAAGACTGTGATTGAGTTTAGGTAGCACAAATTTCTTTTAAGCTAATTTTTTCTAGCTAAACAAATAATGAAGAACTAAATTGTACCAAAGAACATTCAAACTAGTGAAAACCATGCCTTTGGTTATTTTCTCTGGACATTAATTGCATTTGAAGTTTGGTTTTTTACATATTTCATGGTTATAAAGCTAGAAAAGGCCATTAGATTACTTAGGTCAAGCTTCTGTATGATGTAAAGTTCTTAATATCACCCTGTTATTTATAGATATAGCTTGTAACTTCAGAACAACAAGAGTACAAATAGAATGTGTAATTCATATAGTGGTTTTCTTTCAAATTTGCAGTGTCACTTTATTTGAAGATCCCAGTGGAGTTTTAGGCTTGTATTTTAGTTCTTAAAATAATATTAAACAAGTCTGGCAGTAGCAGAAAAAAGACTCTTGGGTACATGGCTTAGTTGTCTAATTTCTAAATCCTTTAAATGCTAAGCCTATAAAATAAATTATGTATAGCTTGAATTTAAATGAACAAAGAATACTAGTTTTCCTTTGGGAAATAACGTTAATTTAAAAAGAAAATTATGGGGTTTTTTGTGTAACTCAGCTGAGAAGTGCATTTGTTAGCAAAATAGCTATTCAGTGTTACAAAAATTTGTTTCTGCTTAAGCTACAGGCTCAATAAGAAGACTTTAAATATAGACAGTTTCCATTTAAGAACTGAGCCACTGATGTACTTAGCTTGGCTGGATTAGTAAAGACAAGACTGTAAACTTAGTTCTTGTAAAATGTGTCTCAAAAAATGAATGTATGCAAGGTGGAAGTTGTGGGTATTATCTTCTCCCCCCCAAGTCCCATGGGGTATAAGATGCTGTATGGGCACCACCACAGATGCTGAAACTTGTGGTTTGTGTACCAGGTTTCCAGAGCTTTCTTTTTATTTTTTTCCTCTTTCTTTCTATATATCCAGCAAAGCAGCTTTGTTCTGCGTTCTCATTATTGTGGATTTATTTTCTCATGACTCTAGGCTAAATCATGGAAGAATAGCGATGCTGCTGGTTTTGATCCATAGACTTTTCATGTCGACATTGAAGATTCTCCTCCCTCTGCTTGTAGACTTGGCATTCTCAGTGCTGTGCTGTAGCCAGTCTTTCACAGAGTGTCTTTGCCAGGCTGTCTCCTGACGTAAGCCAGGTGCTCCTGTGCTATGAGGAATCGTAGAATCATATAATTATGTAGCGTGGAAAAGACCTTTAAGATAGAGTTCAACTGTAAGCCTAACACTGCCAAGTGCACCACAAAACTGTGTCTCTTGCCACATGTACATATCTTTCAGATAACTCCAGGGATGGTGATTCAACCCAGCTTCCTTGGGTGGCCTGTTCCAGTTCTTGACAACTCCTTCAGTGAAGTAATATTTCCTAATATCTAGTCTAAACCTCTGCTGCCGCAACTTGAGGCCATTTACACTTGTCCTATCACTTGTTACTTGGGAAAAGAGACTAACCCTCACCTTGCTACAGCTTACTTTCAGGTAGTTGTAGACAGCAATATGTAGACAGCAGTCTAAACAACCCCAGTTCCCTCAGACTCTCCTCATAAGACCTGTGCTCCAGAGTCTTCACCAGCTTTGTTGCTCTTCTCTGGATACGCACCAGCACCTGACTGCATTTCTTGTACTGAGGGGCCCAAAACGTAATGCAGTACTCGAGGTGTGGCCTCACCAATGCAGAGTACAGGGGCACAATCACCTCCCTGGTCCTGCTGGCCATGCTGTTTCTGATACAGGCCAGGATGCCACTGGCCTTCTTAGCCACTTGGGCACACTGCTGGCTCATGTTCAGCTGGCTGTTGACCAACACTCCCAGGTCCTTTTCTGCTGGGCAGCTTTCCAGTCACTCTTCCCCAAGCCTGTAGTATTGCACGGGGGTTTTGTGGGACCAAGTACAGGAGCTGGCACTTTAGTTTTCTTGAATCTCATAAAACTGGCGTCAGCCCATGGATCCAGCCTGTCCAGATCACTGTGTAGACCCTTCCTTCCCTCAAGCAGATCAGCATTTCCCATACAACTTGTTGGCATCTGCAGACTTACTGAGGGTGCACTTGCTTCATCCACTGTGCCCAATATTGAGTCCTGGGGAACACCCTTTGTGACTGGCTGCCATCTGTATTCAACTCTGCTCACTTCCACTCTTTGGGCCCAGTCATCCAGCCATATTTTTTCCTGATAAAGACTACATCCGTCCAAGTCATGAGCAGTCAGTTTCTCCAGAAGAATGCTGTGCCAAATGGTGTCAAAGGCTTGACTAAAATCTAGGTCACCCTTCTTTTCTAACTTGGCCAGCAGGAAGACAACCTCACTGCAGGGCAATCCCCAGCCCTTTTCCTGCCCTAGGAGTGGTGTGGCCAGAGCTTTCTACATAATGAGGTGAGTTATTCTTCAGACATGTTTAGACTCTTCTGCGCACATGTATCTAAATACTAAGTTTTTAGCTCTTAAGTTTTGTTTTTGTGACACCATAGCCTATGCTGGTTTTGCTACTCTGTTATTTCTCTATTTTGAAATAATATTTCTCAGGCTTCAGCTTCCCACCCTCCCCCCCTCCAACCCCCTTGCCAATTTGACTCTCAGGACATTCGTTAAGGTTTGGATCCTTTACTGTGTTTTTCTGGGATGGGCATGGGAGTGAGTTGCGCTTTGTTGACATGAGCTTCCTTCACTTCAGGTGTTTGGTTAAGCCTTCTGTTCACTGTAGAACTTCTTCTGCCCAACAAAGCTGTTATTGGTTTCAATGGGTGACTTTTCCTGTTATGATCAGGAGTCTGCCTGGAAGAGAAAGATCACATGTGTCACAGTAACTATAAGTATGTGATGTTGAGACACTGATCATTTTCTGCAAAACCAGAATATGAAAAGCTCTGTATGTCATTACAAGATAACAACAGTTCTGGAACCAACCATTTCCTTAGGATCTGCCTACAGCTCTAGTTTTTGTTTTCCCAGATAACACAGCTATCTGCTTCAAAGGCACAATGAGGAATGAAAATGAGGAAAGACCATGACTGTTTAACACCTGCTTCCTAGAAAGTGTTTGCGTGTGTGTACGCAGTGCCATGCACGTTACTCCAGAGAACTCAGAACGGTTCTAATCCTTTTAATTGTGTAACTCCAAAAAGTTACACTAGGAACTTTTTGTACTTTTCATACTGGTTATTTTCAGCTTGGGGTTAGATTCTGATAACTTTGAGTGTTTTATTGACATTACTTACAGACCAAGGACTATTCAACTTTTAGAAAGAGCGCTGGTATTTGTCTTAACGGTTTGCCATACATAAAAGGGAAAACCAGCATTATTTCTATTGATTCACTGTTGGATCACGTAGCAAATTCAAACAGAAATAAGTAAGTGAAAAGGAATTACTAAGTGGCAGAATGGAACAAGGAGTATGTTCCTGGGCCTCAATTTGAAAGGTCATATAGTTGGCATCTTACGAATGTCAAGTCTGAAAATGAAAAAGCAGTGTAAATAAACCAGTTCCTTTGCATTGCTGCTTAGCAAGTTCTCTTACTTGCTCTTGCTGTCCTTCTTGTCAGGATCTGTCACTGTGAGGGAGATGATGAAAGTCCCCTCATCACACCATGTCGCTGCACAGGGACCCTGCGTTTTGTTCATCAAGCCTGCCTACATCAGTGGATTAAGAGCTCGGACACACGCTGTTGTGAACTTTGCAAGTATGACTTCATAATGGAGACCAAGCTCAAACCGCTGCGGAAGGTATGGTGCTTTCTAATTTAATTGCACTTGAGTCAAATGACCATAATGGCTGCACAAAATACTGGCACAATTAGAGAAACATCTGTCTGACTTTGTATTTGCTGTTGTTAAATTTTTTATTTCTATATTTAAGTTAGTTAATTTACAGCAGCAGAGAATTTTGACAAAACATTCTCTTTTACCCCACATGCAATATAAATGCATAAATAATAAGATTTTGTATTTAGAATTTTTATCCATGTTCAGCTTTTAGTTATTGGCTGCTCACCTTATATTTAAGACACAAAAAGCCGTTAGTCCTCACCTTCAGCTCCCGAATAACACAGACCAGTTCACCAGTTCTTACATCGAGCTCTAACTTCTGCTTGAGAATGATGCTTATGCCAATATGGAGACAACAATTATGAAGTAACACAGTCAGTCAATTTAGCTGCATCTGTTCTAACTGTTATACTCGTGGACAAATTAATCACTTGTACATTAAGATTAGATAATGGAATCTAAACTACAGGATGACCTTGCATCCTGAAAGTCAAATATATGTTATCTGCACTCATGTGTGATAACACATGTGTTTTCCAGGATAAATCAATTTAATGGTACATGGGTTGTCAGTACAGGGAAGGTGAAGAGTTTGTTACACATATGTGGGTTTTGTTTTCTTTGGAGTCAATCGTTTCTCCTCTGATTTTTCTCTAAAAATACTTTCATCCTTTTGGGGTTTTGTTGCATCTCTATTGCTTGACTCAATCTAGAACAGGAAGAATTTTGATTTAAAATAAATTTCATTGTGAGATCTCTTGAAAAAATGTAGAAACTATTAGCTTATAACCTGTGTATGCATATGTAGTAGTGCTTTGATGGCAAAAGACATTTTGTTTTTGTCAGTGTTACACAGGTAGCAGTTCGGAGAAAGGAAGCAAATTAAGTTCCTTCTCATTTCCCATCCAGAGAAATTATCTGTTAAGTCCCCGGTGATAAACAACTTTTGAGGAGAGTTAGGATTGATTTGACAAGCAAAGCTTGTGATAGGAAAGGACATAGTTCTCAAGGGTCAGGTAGACTGGAAATTGAAACAGATATAAATAAATAAATGATAGCTAAAAACTTAATTATATTGACTTCATTTTTAGTAATTGCAGATCAATTTTAGGTAATGTGACAGGAAGAAGATAATTGTGTAAAATCATCTGCCTGTAGCATACCTTTTTTTTTTTTTATATTTATTTCTATTTTCAACACAAATTGCTTTATCCTTCCATCTAACAAATACATTTACATCAGCCAAGAGAATATGCAGATACCGGTATCTTTAACAGCCTCTTCCTGATTGCATTAGATAATAGAGCATCTTAAAAAAAAAAGGAAGTAAAATTTATAGCATCCAAGGAGAAAAGGAGTGAAAAATATGCATAACTGTTGATATTAGAGGTACATGCTTTTAACTGTGTGTGTCTTGTCATTGCTGCCCTGTACCCCCTTTTTTTGTTAATTGAAAGAGATGAATGGAATACGCTATTGGGTTTGCCTGGCAAGGCCTTGGTAGCAAGGCAGCTACAGGAGTAGCTTCTTGAGAAGCTGCCAGAAACTTCCCTCATGTCCAATAGAGCCCTTGCCAGCCAGTTCAAAGATGGACCTGCTGCTGGACAGGGCTGAGCCCATCAGCGACAGTGGTTGCACCTCTGGGATAACATATTTCAGAATGGAAAAAATGTGCTGTGCCACAGCAGCCAGGAGGGAGGAGTGCGAATATGTGAGAGAAACATCCCTGCAGACACCAAGGTCAGTGAAGAAGGAGGAGGGAGAGGATGTGCTCTGGGTGCTGGAACAGAGATTCCCCTGCAGCCCTTGGTGAAGACCATGGTGAAGCAGGCTGTCTGTCTGCAGCCCATGGAGGTTGACAGTGGAACAGATAGGTGGATTCCCTAAGGAGGCTGTGACCCTATGGGAAACCCATGCTGGAGCAGATTTGGTGTCAGGACTTGTGGCCCCATAGGGAATCTGTGCTGGAACAGTCTGTTTCTAAAGGACTGTACCCTGAATAGAAGACCCACATTGGAGCAATTCATGAACAACTGCAGACCGTGGGAAGAACTCACATTGGAGAAGTTGATGGAGGACTGTCTCCCATGGGAGGGAGCCCAAACTGGAGCAGTGGTGCAAGGAGGAAGGAGCAGCAGAGACAATTTGATAAACTGACTAGAACCTTCTTTCCCCACCCTTCTGCACCACAGGCTGGGAGAAGGTAGAGAACTCAGGAGTGAAGTTAAGCCTGGGAAGAAGGGAGGGGTGGAGGGAAGGTGTTTTAAGACTTCGGTTTTATTTCTCTTTATCCTACTCTGATTTGATTGGAAACATAGAATCATAGAATCATAGAATGACCTGAGTTGGAAGAGGCCCACAAGGATCATTGAGTCCAACTCCTATCCCTGCAGAGGACAATCCCAACATTCACACCATGCGTCTGAGAGCATTGTCCAAATGCTTCTTGAATATTGTCAGTATTGGCGCCATGACTACTACCCTGGGGAGCCTGAGCTCCACCACCCTCTATCTAATATCTAACTGAAACCTCCTTTGATACATCTTCCTGCCCTTCCTTTAAGTCCTGTCATTGGTCACCAGAGAGAAGAGATCAGCACCTGCTGATCCCCTGTGAGGAAAAAGTAAATGGCTACGAGGTCCCCTCTCAATCTCCTCTTCTCCAGGCTGCACAAACCAAGTGACTTCAGCCTCTCCTCATATGATTTCTCCTCTAGTACCTTCACCAGCTTTGTGGCCTCCTCTGGGCACTCTCCAGTAGTTTGATGTCCTTTTTATACTCAAAACTGAATACAATATTTGAGGCGGGGATGCACCAGTGCAGAGTAGAACAGGACAATCCCCTCTCTCGACCGGCTGGCAATGCTGTGCTTGATGCATCCCAGGACATTGTTGGCCCTCTTGGCTGCCAAGGCACACTGTTGGCTCATGTTCATGATCTCTCCCTATCCTTATCTCAGCCCCTGAGCCTTTCATTGTATTTTTCTCTCCTCTGTCCAGCTGAGGAAGAGAGTGATAGAACATCTTTGGTGGACACCTGGTGTCCAGTCAGGGTCAACCCATCACGAATACTGACAGAGTGACAGTGTAATTCCTGCAAGTCTGTTGCTTCTTAGTTGAATGATCACCACCTTATTCATCTTACCATTGGTTCTTGGGTGAGGTTTTGATTTCTAACATAGCAAAGATGAGTCTCTTCTTTGAGACAGGATATTTTTGTTTTTACTCAAAGTAGTACTCAAGGGGCATTCCTTAGGAGTCCAGGTTTTCAGAAGACGATATGAATACTCATTACCAAAGATCAAAGTGCTGTGGGATAGGCAGCTCAGAAAGCTGAAGCTTCCCATCATCCTGTCTCCTTCTTGCAGGATCTGAAAATCACTACAAATACTCTAGGGCTTCTGGACCTTCTTGAGAGCTTTAGGCTTTTCTAAGGCTTGGCTGTGTAGTAGACCTTGAGAACCATCAGCCTAGCAGCAGTGAATTAAAATTTCCCAAATCTCCTAAGGATGGAAAATGAGGGAATGTCTGGTCGTAATGGCAGAGTCATCATGAGCAGTGGCAGTTACATCTGAAAATGATGCAGTTCTTATCAGCTTTGCTGTATGCTGAATGGAAACAGCAAAAACAACCCCAAAAAATTATTTTGCTAATAAACTTGGAGGAATTCTGAGAACAGATTTCATTTCACTACATTTCACTACTTCCTAAATAAAAACCCCAATTTAGTTTCAAGAGTGCTTATAGATTTCCAGAAGACACTCATTTTGTTAAAAAAAAAAAAAAAAAAGATATTTCCCCTATGGTAACAGTTTCTGGCCAGCTCCAGAAGATGGATTATAAGTGTCACTGAACCAATGAAAGGGCAAACCACTCAACAGTTTTGATTTTTGAATCTATACCTTACCCATGATGTGAGGTTCTGGAGCTTGGTTCTTGACTGTGCTTTTCTTCATTGTCATGAATTTTATCATAATACCTTTGTAACATTCCAACTACTGGTCTCCTGAAGGTAAAAATTACAGACCACAGAAATTAATTACAGGTATGTATAATTTTGTTTTTGCAGTATCACAAAAGCAGAATTTAAATATCAAACAAATTATTTGATTCAACTAGTGAATTACCATCTTTATTCATGCCTTAGTCATTCATACACTCTCAATGTTTCCTAACAGTTTTTTATCAAAGTCTAGGGGTTTATAGTAAAATCATGTTTGAACATGGTGTCATAGAGCTGTTAGCACCCATAAGTGACAACGTGCAACATACTATGATAACATAAGTCAAGATGCCTCTATTAAATAAATAGGCTTGTGCCAATTTACAACAGTTATTTAATTACAGAATCCCTGAAAATACCAAACATCAAATAAAACTTAGTTTAGGCACTTCAGTGAGTCTTTGCATTGAAGTAATCCTTTTAAGAATTGATCAACAGGCACTGCAAGTGTTTCATGTATTTAGCAGGTCGAATTACTTGATTAAATATAAATTTAGAGATTAAATATTAAGCTTTACTTAGTGTGTTTGTTTTATTTCTCGTGGCTTCTGTTATGTCTATCTATGCTTCTAAATAATACAATTGCTATTGTAGCTTTACTTTTCAAGACTTGCAATCCGTAATGCAGAATTTCTCATTTATAAAGCGACTTCATTTATTGTGGGAGGAATTAGAAAGTTGCAAGAAGCTGTGTGAGTTCGTTATTGAGCTCTTTCAGGTGATAGCTTCATCTTGAGAAAATCGCTTCTTCTTTAAAAAGAATCTAATCCTCGTAAAGTAGCACCTGCATTTCGTATCTCGTGAATTTGCTGTTTGAAGTATAGTAGGAACAGGAACTGAATTAAAATACTGTGAGTATGAAATCGATTAAAATTTCAAATTAAAAGGTGCTTAAAATGCAGAAATGTTTTCAAATTGAGATTTCTCCACAGTGTCTCGCTATACTTCCAAATATTTTTCATATTTAAATTTGCTTGTCTATTTAAGATGTGTAGTAGCTGATGAGATGTTTCACTTTGATGCATTATCATAACAGATTACTCTTTGGTGCCAGATATGTCTATTTTCTCCCCTGATTATGTTTGATCTTTGAAATTATTTATAAATACTGTCTTATTTATGTGAGGCATAAACGATATTGCACATTATTACCATGTCCTGGTCATTAAGAAAGAGCCAGCAGGTTGTATTTTTTTGTAAGAAAGCATTATGTACCAGTTGAGAATGGTTTTCCTTCTGCTTGACAGGGCATCTGAATTTCTCCCTTTTAAACGTAAACTATTGAGAGTGCTTTTTTTTAGAACACTCTGATAAGTTTTTGTTAAGTTAAACAGAAGAAAAAAGGATCATAAAATACTGATAATGAAAGAAACTTGATCTCCTTGTGTATTTTGAATGTGTACAAATATCCTCCATATGTTTACTCCTCTTGTATCCTATATTTGTTTATAAACAGATAAATAGCAGTTGTAAATCTGATATGAAGTGCATCTGCCTGGGTCTTGTACCCTAGAACTCCGTGGAACTTGTCATGTACCCAGCTGCTATCACTAGAGGAGAGGGGATAAATGCTGTCTCTCTGCTTGGTGTCACTTATTTTATAAATAACCAAATTGTAATAAGAGTGATAAAATGTCCATGCCACCTTTAATGCCATGCAGGATTCAAAGGCTTAGTGCCAGTTGGAAATACATGGTTCATGACTTCCCAGAAAAGGGTATTTAGGTCCTGGAGAGAAGTTACAGAAATGGCTAACTCAAATTTCCATACGAATCAAAAGCCAGTTCAAGCATATGAGTGCCCCTTTGTGGTCAGATTAGTGATTAATTTGTGTGTTTGGGGAAGGTTTCATCTGTTTGGTATGCTGATTTAATTATTGGATCAAAAACAAATATTTAGTTTTACAATAGTTTGTTAAAGATGCTCTGTTTTCAACAAGAGACCAGTAGGACCAGTAAGATCAGTAGGAGCTGTGTAAGCAGTTAAGATGTAGGGTTTGAGCCAACAGACGACTTGTGGGATAATGCCCAGCTGTAAGGAAGAGAAATCAACAGTTCCACAGACTTCTTAAAAAATAAAAATGAAGCAACAGAAGAAAATCAGAATGCTACTTTGAGAGCTGTGATAGACAAAAGGGAAGTCTTAAGTGAATATTTGAGTCCCGTTTCTCTCCCAGAATTAATATTTCACTCTGGAGCAGGAACACATCTGCTTTCCCCTCTCTCTGGTGGAGTTAAAACTTTAAAGCGTAACTTTTTTTTTAACAAAGCAGTCATCAGCTGCACAACTTTAAATCCTGTGAGCTAATGTGTGAGAGCCCGATTCAGCTCCCTTCTCTGTGCTCAACACAGACCTCTAGAGAGAATACATTTTGAAAGATGACTGTGTCGAGGAATTAATTCATAAGTAGATGCGCTGTGGATAAAATTTTAATAAAATCTGGTAGCATGCGTGGTTAGTTCATTGACCGCAAAATACGTTAGAAGTATTGATTTATTTTTGGTTCAATTCTAGCTGGATAGTTTGTATTCACATTCCTTATTTAAGAATATAGTGTTCACTGCTGAAAGTGATATAGCCTGCAGAGACTTCTTTGTGAAATCCTGCTATGAAATCAGAAGTGGTCACCATTGGAAACCACTTGCTCCCAG
The DNA here is from genome assembly GCA_033556795.1 of Tapera naevia. Taxonomy (NCBI): domain Eukaryota; kingdom Metazoa; phylum Chordata; class Aves; order Cuculiformes; family Neomorphidae; genus Tapera; species Tapera naevia. The sequence continues at coordinate 3,488,885 of JAUMJJ010000172.1, read as the reverse complement.
AGTAGACTCTCAGAACCAGAAGTGACCTGCAGAGTCACCCACGGAAAAAAAAGAAACTTTGAGAACTCATTACTGTATCTCTTGTTGTTTACTTCTTATTGCCCTGAGCTGTGAAGTATGAACCGTCTGGCTTTTTCATCAGTTTTCCAATAAGGCTCGTGATAAGAAGTGATGGCTAATATTGCATAGGTCAGGTAATATTGACTTGCTGTGGGATTAGTTCCCTTTTAACCCAATTTAGTGAATACTTTACAGTCCTTAACACTGAGGAATATCCTACATTTCCTTTTGATTTCTGGTGCAGCTACAGAGTGTTGTCAAGGCAACCTGCTCTGGTGTTTTCTTTCTTCCAGTAAACTGTCTCAAAACATCACTAGCCTCAAATCATTTCTTGCAATATGTGGGGTCAGACACTTCAACACTATGCACAGAGGCACAAAGCTATTACTTTCTTATTGGCTATCATGTCATTATAGTGAATAACTTTGTGCTCAAGGGAGAATATGTGTACTAAAGCTTTTAAAGTAATAATTATTCTATAGCATTTATATCCTATTGTGACACCTCGAGCATACAAAGGACATGTTCAGACAGATGCATTCCTATTTTTTGAGAGAGCGTAATAGAACATTTTTGCTAGTTTTTATATATATAGGTAGCATGCTGTAGTTTGCAGAGTAATGTTGTCTTGCATTTTGTGCCATAACAAGGGTATTAGTTCTTAGCTTTCTCATAGTGGTAGAATTTGGATTAGCTTTTCCTCTGCATATTTCTTTCTCTTCTATTCAGTATAGTTTTTTTTTTCTCACAGCTGTTGCATGCACTTCTGATGAGAGATTCTGACCTCTTGTGTCGCATGCCTTGAAACCCTCATAACATACCCCTTAGGCTTGCAAAAAGCAGTCTTACTATGATGCTTTGCTGGGACTCTCCCATGTGCAGCAGCCTTCCTGGAGGCAGAACATGATGATTTTGTTGTCATCATTTTGAACTTCATTCTTTTAAGAAGCAAATAAAAAAACTTATGCCAGAAAATAAAATTAAAGCTATCTCCTCTTCTAATTAGCTGTTGGCAACCAAATTTGCTACTTTGGCTGCTTGGTAGCATTTACAAAATCAAAGGGAATTCAAGAGATTGTCCAGCTCTGGGTATTATTTGTGTTATCCACTACTGCACAGAACCATGAACATGAGATCTGGGAGGTACAAATCCTTCTGTGCTTTATGAGGCTGAGCTCTGAGATTGGTCTGAACTGTTTTTTACAGATGCAATTTACATCAAAAAGTTTCATTTTCATTTTACTTAGAGGATCCTACTGAGTCCTGTAGTTCATCAGTCTCTCATTTATTTTTAAAAAACTTAAGTTCTCCTTCTAATTTTTTAGTTCAGCTAAATTTTACAGCTTGACCTCATCAATAATTATAACAGAGAAGGGGCTGGGTAACTGAAGCACTGAAAATAATTAATAGAATCTCTGACACTGGCTTTACAGCTAAAGAAAATGCAATTGGAATGATACTGTGACACAAAACGTATAGCTAGTAATATAAAATTTAAAGAGCATAATCAACCCAGGCACTGACCTAAGCCAGCCAGTTATTCATGGACTTTTGTAAAATTGCCATTTTTATTGTTTTAATTTTGAACCTAGTGATTTTACTAGCTCTGTGAGAGTGGTCTGCTATTCGTGATCTGATTAATCTATGTATTAATCTCTCACATACAATTTTACTGTATTTATTTGCCTCAAATCTATTTTGCCTCTGGCCTACTGATGTGACAATGGCCTGACCTGAGTTTTAGTTCACAGGCTGATGCTTGCTTGTTGGTGGAAAGCATGCAAAAAATTACTTCTCTTGAACATAGTGATGTTCTCTTGAACATAGCAACATGATACTTGATCCAAATTATGATCAAATAGGCTAAATATCAGTTTATTCAGTATATTTTATGAATTTTAGTGTTAATTTGATTTTGTTCCTGTAGAATTTTAGTAAAATTACTTGGAAAAAAAGAAGCTTTTCCTCCAGTAATTATTCAGATCTTTATTCATCTGCTCCAATTTGTATGTGGCAAAATTGGAATGTGTGGCATTTGTTGAAGGTTTTTCAGAATGAATAGCTTCCCTCAGCTCTTTGCCAGGACACTGGGCTGTGGTTTTGTGTTGATTACTATAGCCTTTCCTGAGTACAGACTTCTCCTTTTAAATTTTTATTTGGATCAAAAGAGTCTCTCTTGTGGGAAAATATAAGGACAGAAGGTAACTGTAGCTGAGTATTCTTTCTAAAGTAATTTTTGTGGACAATGAAGCACATCAGCCCCTTTTTTAATCTTTCTTATGCGACAATTCAGACATGTACATATATAGTTTATATATAGTTGGAAAAATAAGATAAGTCTAGATATGTTTAAACAACAGTGTATTTTAAAATAGCAGGGTTTTGGTACACAAGGACATTTATACCAAGCCATATTTCTGTAATGATTCAGATTGATTTGGTTAAGGGAATCTCAGAAGTCAAGTTACATTTTCTATACAATGTAGGTCAGTTGCTCTTACAACTTAAGAAAGATAATTATGACATTATATAAAATGTATTAGTGTTCAGGTTCACTTGTAATATTAATTTAATGATGATGATCGGACAACAAATTGAGAAGAGCATTTTTGATCTATAAAATTCAAGGGTAGAAAATGAGATAAAAAGACATGTTAAGATATTCTTGCTCTTCCATCCAGCAGTACCAAGTGAGTATATTCAATGACTTTCAGACATGGCTGCTTTCTGTTTCCAGTCAACTGTACTCATTTTCTCACAAGACTCCTTAGGATGTGATGGTATCTTTGTACCCTTCCTTCCTCTACTTGCTGCTATACTTCTCTCTATTCCTGTTACTACATGTGATGCTGAAGGGCTTTGGGCTGTAGTGTAATACACACTTCTGTAGGCCAGGTTGTACAGCAAATACTCCAGGTAAATGGCTTTAAGTTTTGGTTCTTTAAGATACAAATTAGAATTCTAAGGAATTGTACATATTGAAAAGAGTGTTTAAATTACTAATGTATCAAATGGGAGAATCAAGGACATGTTCAGCAAACAGAAAAGAGCAATCATATTTAGTGCAAAGCAGTAATGAGAATTTTCATGCTTGCACTGATTCTGCGAGAGGGCAACTTTTGGTTAAAAGTATTTTCTAGGTACAAGTTGGAATAACTAATATTCTGTTCTAACTCCTGGAGAAGACTCTGTATGCCATTGATAAAAACAACTAAATAAATAGATATTAAATTTGTTGATTTAGCTTTTCAGGTATCACTAGTTTTATTTTATCAACTATAATTTCAAAATGCATGCCTCGATACTTCTCAGCAGGCTAAACAATTTGATATTGAGAAAATGAAGCAGTGTGATAAAAACTGAAGAGAAGTTGATTCAACTAAAGACTCTAACAAAACTGTGACCATATGTTATAACTATGTCTTAGGTGCCTCAGGGAGCAGTTCTTTAGAGAAATTTTAGTTTAATTAGACAGGACTAAAGAAAATGGAGGGGTGTACAAGACTGTGTAATGGAATGGTGATCACCAGCATAGCATGTTGCTATATTCACCTTTATCTCCTTTTCCGATTTCTAAATGCTATCCTAATCTTTTGTCCACTTCCATCATGCTATTTAAGACCAAAATACAGATGTGCAAAGGGAGCCCATGCTACTTGGTGTTTGAAGACAGAAACTCTGGCACAGACTGTTGGAGGATCATTTGTTACGGCTGCTCTGGTGGACTCTTGGTTGCTTTGACCCCAGCACAATCCATTTCAAATCAAGCACTGAGTACGTGTCATGGCTGCTCTTGAATTTCCCATAGAGTACATACCACAAAATGCAGCACCCCACCTGATTTGGTAGGAAAATGAAATTTCAGCTTATGTGGCATTGCAACAAAATTATGATCTCTTTTTTGTGGTATGATAGTTAGATTGGTGATTGATTCATTTTTAAATGGATTTTTTTTGGTGCGTCTAAGTTGTTTGAGAGTGGACTGTGATTTAAAGGCATTTGCTACTTAGTGAGTGAAGGAAAATGTCATGCCTTCAGTTAGGTGTGCTGCTTTTTGGAAAGACAGAATAGACAGAGGCGGGAGATGACTCGCTGCAAAGATAATAAAAGTGGCAAACTAGATATACTTTCAATAGATAGAATGATTGTAGAAATGCTGTAGGGAGAGTAGTTAACTAGCATCTGCTTGTGTTCTTGACTGTGATAAAAATGGAGACATAGATTCTATCCCTTTTTTTCCTTGCTTCTTTATGGGTTGTCCACATGTAGTTTGTTTTTTGATTTTTGAGTAATAAAGGTGTATGCCCAGGCACCCAAAGTAAATATTTTCTAGAGTCCCACACGTGTGTCTCTTGTTCTTAGTACCAGACATTCCCCATATGTTTATGTTACAAAGATAGTTCACTCCTGACCATTGGTTTAATGCTTCACCTGCAGTTTATCTGTCAGGATTATCCTTTTATATAAGGCAGCTGAAGTGTACTGTGCTAGGAGATAATGATCATTTTCTGAAATAGCTTACAAGGCAAGAAAAAAAACCAGCAATTGTAAAAGAGAAGCTCATGATGTTACAAAAGCTTGATCATGTAGACCATTGAGCAAAGAATTTGTTAATGTTGTTTCAGCATTCTAAGAGGAAAGTAAACACTTTAGAGAGTACTTTTGCATTCTATATATTGATGTAAAATAATTTCTAGCAGATGGGAGCTAGGAAGAATCTCCCAATATGGAGAGATTATGCTATAATTACTTGCCACGGGGCTTTTTGCACATTTCTATGAAGCATCTGGTATTGGCCTCTGTCAGAGACAGAGCTTTGGTGGAAGGACATGAGGTCTGTTTGTGACTGCATTTCCAAAGCCTATCATTTTTTGTTTATTCTGTGTTGGGATGATTAGGATGCAGGTACTAAAGTCATTCTAGGTGCTAAATGACAAGTATTCTCAATAGTACTTCCAGATTGCAAAAACAGCTACTTCATTTTAGAAATTATATTCTCAAATTACTTAATACCCCTATTTTACGCTTTTAAAGGGTCTTCTAATTGATGACATACACAGCTAAAATTTGTATAAGTTTGTGAAGAGTATATACTGATTATCACTCAAGTCCAGCTCTTCTATCTGTCACTTAAAAAAGAAATGTAGCGCTGTCTTGATTTTGATAAAACTGAATTATTAGTTCTTTGCAGCTGATAATCTTATGGTGTTTATCAATGTGAGATTTTTTTATTACATTGTATTTTTATTACTCTAGGCATGCATATAACATAGAAGTGAACTGAAGTGTGTTTGTCTCTAGAAATGCACAAATTTCTGATTCAGTTTTAAACTTTTAATAGGTATTTTAAATATACTGCTGACATTCAGTTGAATTCCAGCCAGGTTCGTTTAGTGTCACCTAGGGACAGAACTAGATTTTAGGTAAACTTCCGAGAGAGTGGTTTGCACCAGCTAATCTGATGAGCTAACCAGATGAAGGTAAAGTTGTGCATAGATATGGCTGTATGATGGACCAATCTGACATTGAATATTTAAAATTTATTTTATTTTTCACGTTCAGTGGCTTATGTAGCAGGTGTAATTCTGGTCTTCTTGATCCTTGCAATAGTTTCTTCTCTGGCAGGTACCTTTTGACAAAGGGCAATGACAAATATGTTTGCTGTGAACCTGCTGAGTTCTTCCTCTCTGAATTTGTTCTGGATGTGTTTGGAGAAAAGAACATAGAGGAGATGTCTTCGTAGTCCAAAATCTGTGCAGTCAGACCTGGTACCTTCGGTTAAACTGAATAAGGGGGACTTCTTGTCTTGGAGCAGAATGCAGTGAGGCATTCCTTGTCCTTCTTTAAGATGCAGTAGCTCAGGCACAGCCTGTGACCACATGTTGTTTAGATGGTACAGAGTGCTCCAAGATGTGTTTATTCATATTACAAGGTTTGAAGTCTCATCTCTCATCAACACTTCAAATCTGCATGAGGCTATTTTATTCTCACAACATGTGTGGAGCCCTGTTGTCCTTTATTACTACTATTTTTTCCTCTTCCACCCAGTGCACAAATTCCATTCCTGCAAACTACCATTGCAATTGCTTTCCCCCAGCTGGTAGGTTGATAGTAGTGAACAGTTTGCTGTGGAGCCTGAACCAATTAGTACTGCAACAAGTGACCAGAAAACCCTCCCTAAACTACAGAAAAATAAATAAATCTGAGCTGTATGTTCGGACTACTGACATATTTTCACTGCTCAGCTCACTTTCTTCGTACGCTGCTCCAGTTCTTAAGAGCTTTTTTTCAAAAGTGCTGGTTAGATCCTTCAGGCCTGGTTTGAGATAAGAAAGATGTTTTTCTGTGTATTCCTAGTCTGTGTGCAAAGTCCAGGTTTTGCTACAGTCCCTAGGAAATAATTTTAGCCTTCATTTTGCAGGCAGTATTTCAAGATAGACGTTGGCTCGAGGTCTTTCTTGGCAAGTTGAACATGAGCCAAGACTTTGCCTTGGCAGCCAAGAGGGCCAGCCATGTCCTGGGGTGCATCAAGCACGGCATTGCCAGCCTTTCGAGGGAGGGGATTGTCCTGCTCTGCTCTGCACTGGTGTGGCCCCACCTTGAGTGTTGTGTGTAGGTTCGGGTGCCACAGTGTAAAAAGGACATCAAACTACTGGAGAGTGTCCAGAGGAGACCTGGAGCTGGAGAAGGATCTAGAGGGCAAGTCATATGAGGAACGGCTGAAGTCACTTGGTCTCTTCAACCTGGAGAAGAGGAGACTGAGAGGGGATCCCATAGCTGTTTACTGCCTTCTCACAAGGGAGGGAGGTGAAACAGGTACTGATCTCTTCTCTCTTGCAACCTATGATAGGACTAGAGGGAATGGCAGGAAGATGTGACAGAGGTGTTTAGATTGGATATTAGGAAGAGGTTCTTCACCCAGCAGGTGATGGAACACTGGAACAGCTCCCCAGGGAAGTAGTAATGGCAGCGAGTCTGCCAGCATTCCAGAAGCATTTGGACAACGCCCTCAGTCACATGGTGTGAGTGTTGGGAGCGTCCTATGTAGGAATAAGAGTTGGACTCGATGACCCTTTTGGGTCCCTTCCAGCTCAGGCACTTCTACGATCCTATGATTCAGAACTCAAAACGTTGCATAATGACTTTAGCTCTGGATGAGAGCAGAGGGAAGTCCTTCCAGCTGTGGACGCGTTTACATTACATTTGTTGTCATATCTTTGCTAAATGCTGAATAGGGAGAAAAATGTCAGAACAGGAAAAAATATTTAATATTAGCAATGTCATGCCCATACCAGATTGCCCTATCAGGCCTTCTTACATGTAATTGTTAAAAATAGGGTTCCAGGAGTTAGAAGTCTAAGCATTCACAGCATGTTGCAAAGCAGCCCATTAGCTTCACCTTCAACATGGCATCCTCAGTGATGAATCCCCAGCAGGAGAGAGATGTTTGGTTGTAAAGGTTTGAATCTGCAAACCTGCAGTAGATATAGTGTTGCTTCAGAAAGTCTATGTAGAGAAAGTTTTGTGAGCAATATGATAGAAGATTGCCACTCAGAGGAGACAGCATGCAGACACAAAATGGTGGATGGGAGCAGGCAGGCAGTAAAACTACAGTCTGAAGGTGGGGAAAAGGAACACAAGCAGCAAAGTTTGCAGGGTGAAATTCTATGGTGTGGTAACAGCTTTTGCGTGAGCAGTGTGAAGCTTTTGGTTCTGCATTGGGCCATCGTGGAACCACTTTGCAGAAATCGTAATGTATGGGAGGAAATTAAAATTGCAGATTTACTTCTGTCTATAAGAAGAGGCTGTATAGGAATCTTTAATATCTGAAGCAGCATTTCCACATCCACAATCTATTTGATTAACCAAGCTTTTATTAGAAGTAACATACAGGGAGGCAAATTTTTGTCCTTTAAAATAAGTATCATGTATTTTCTCAGACTGTGTCACAGAAAAGGGAAGTGGTTGGCTACATCTGATTTAGATGTTCCGTGTAAGCAGGCTACTATTTTTTTTCCTTTTTTAATTTCTTTTTCTTTACCCAGAAAACTCATGACTACATTTTGTAATTGCAAGAGTGGGTTATGAAATCAGTAATCATTCCCTTGAAGTTTCAGAGCAAGATAGCCTTTAAGAAGCAAAAACAAAACACGAGATAGAAACCTAGAACAGGGTACTGTTTTGCAACTGTCACATTCAAGATTATTACAAACTTCTCTGGCACTAAACCACAGGAATTCAGGCTGTGATGCCTGTCATATTTTAGAAGTAGCTGTAAGTAGTAGCTGGGGTGGGAGGGGTACGGGGTGCTTCTGATCTCATCTACAGTCTGGCATCTTTCCTCTGACAGCTTGTTCTGGCTCTGCTTGGTAGGAGCATCTGAAGCAGGTAGACAGTCTCCTACCACCATCCAGTGGTTTTCAGAGCACAGTGCAAGTGCAATATTCAGAAAACTTATTCAGAAAATAAAAAGGGGACTGAGGGTATTTCAAACTTTCTTCTTAGAAGGAATATAGTTGCATTATGGATGTTTGGTGATGTGTAAAACGTGGTTGTTAGATGTTACAAAGTGTTTTAGCACACGTGTTCTGTGGAGCATGATATTCATGTGATTGCTTGCATTTGCAGGACATTAAACTATCTGCATCTGTGATAATTTCTAGTCTGTGTTGGTATTGCTGGCAGGATTAAGCAATCTGTGGGTGGTGACAATTGGATGTACAACAGCAAAGATCACAAAAGAAGATAATAAAACATGATGCAGATTATTTTTATCTTGCCATCATGGATGTAGAGAGCCATGAGAACTGCAGAAGCTTCAAAATACAGCATTTCTTTCACTGTTCAATACATTGTTGTCTTATAGCCTTTGCTATGGATTTTTAAGCAATTTTTATTTCTCATAACTGTGCTTTTATGCAAGCAAGTCTATGCTAACATTTACAGTTAAATTTTTGATTTAAGCCTATTGTAAAAATCCTAAAGTCGTGAATTGCACTTTTCTGCTCCAGGGCAACTTAAATTGCTCTCTTATTTACTAGCATCACTCATCAATGCAGAGTTACAGTAATCGCATAGTGGAAAGAGACAACTCTTAGCGGTGAACTCTCCATGGCAGACAACTCTCTGCAGGAAAACTCTCTGTAGGATGGCTCCACATGGCTGACTCTCCATGGGGACAAGTCTGTTCAGGGAGAGTTAGGGTTAGGGTCTGGGGCTCCTGCAGAAGACTTGGCAGTATAGAGTTGTCCTGCAGAGAGTTGGTTGTAGAGAGGTGGCCACGGAGAGCTGTCCCAGACCTTTCACATAGTACTCTTTGCTCAGCCAAGTTAAAACACATGAGTAGGACAGGAAAATTACCTCAGCTACCACAGGGATCATCATCAGAGCACAAATTTTAAGTGCATTTCCCCTTCTGAGCTCAGCCCATCAAGACTGTAGTTGAGAGGAGAATGGGGACCGCACCTAGGAGAGGACCAACTAGAAGTGCAGCTTTGGGAGTCACTAAGAGCTGTAAATTGTGCCTAAATACTCTGACCCCCCCTACATCTGTCCACGTAAACATCTGTCTCCTCATGCCTTGTTCTTTTTTTTTGTTTCTCAGCTGGGAATATAAGGTGCTCTGCAGAGTCTTCCAGTTCCATAACCACCCAAGCCCTGGTGGCCTCTCCTGTTCTCCAGCACGCCAGCTTATTTCTGGTGTGGTAATGTACATGTAGATGGAATAAATACACAGGCATTTGCTCTTGTGGGAGAAGAAAAGGGCCAGAGAGAGCAAGCAGAGACTTTTGCTTTTGCTTGCTTTCTGGCTGGATTTGATCATGGGATCTTACCAGAAAAGGCCTACCTTTGATAATATCTGCTAGCTCACTCTCCTGATATACCTTTCTTGTAAATCTCAGCAGAAGTTTGTGAGCTTGCTCTTTTATTTATCTATCCTGCCTATCAGCCATTTGGTTTTGTCTTGGTTTTCCACCTAAAAACTGTTTAAATTTAGAATAACGGGACCAGCCTTCATCTTTGACTTTAAAATTCCATATGAAAGAGCTTGATTTGGCTGGAATTCATATCAACATTCTAAGGCTTTTGTGTATATTACAGAGAGTAAAATGACTATGAGACTGTAGGTATACATGACAATGAAAATGTATCACAGAATCTGCTCTCCAGTAGACTAAAAAGCATAGCGTCAGTGTTGAGATGACAGAAAAATTCTGTTTAAGAATGCATCTCTTCCTTGTTTGCATTCAACATTCATGTGTCACAAAGCATCCACAGGTAAGTGAAGGGTTAGGGTAAAATCCTTTATTTCATCTGGACAAAGACAACTTTTTCTTTGGAAAGAAAGGCTGTTGCAGGCTTGAATTGAATTTTCAGTGCAAAAAAAAGAATGAAAGTCTCCAGGTCAAATGCTGTGTAACCTGGTGACCGTACTGATACAATAAGATGGTGAAGGTAACGCCACAGTCTGTCTGATCTGACCACTGAATACCACCTGCATGAACCACAGGGAATGTAAGATTCTGTTTGGGTTTTTTTTATTACTTTTTTTTTAATGCCTCCCGTTTTTCCAGACTGCCATACAATTTTAGTTTTCACTCCTAAGTAAATGAATCAGAAACTGAAATCAGTTGGTAAATAAACTGCTAGCTCTGTCTCTTTGTATATTACTCTGGATATATTTCAGTTCTTCTAAATAGTTATTTAAGCCTTACATTTGTGAAATTCTGGCAGGGGCTAGAAAATGTTCCAGAAATGGTGTTTTGAGGCAACAGCTCTGAAATGTGCAAGCTTTACCTGCCATTAAAAAATGAAATTTGTTTGGCCCAGTATAGACTGCTCTAAACCTAATGGCAGGAAGAAGCATTTCTGAGCGTTAGCCCTCTTGGTGACAGAGCATTGACATTCCTCAGCGTTTACTGCAGTGGTGTTCCTTCAAAATGTGATCAGACAGCAAATACTCTTCAGACTAGAAAAGCTGTATTGGTTCAGGTTAAAATCTAAGCATTTAGCTTAGATACCATCTCCAACACTAGCCATAAGCAATTTAGGGAAATCTGTTATTTCCCAAACCCAAACCAAAATTAAGAAAAACAAACAAGCAAACAAACCCAAACAACCCATCTGACCAAAAAAAAAAAAAACCAGACAAGGAAAACAAAGTCAAAGTTGCAGCTTCACAGTAAAGTCATATCAGCTCAGTGCTCTGAAGTGGCCAGGATTTTTGATCCAGCTTTGGCACCAGGCAGCTGCGAGGAGCTGCAGCGTGCCGAGGGTGTGTGCGAGCAGAGGAGCAGCTGTGCTGGTGCTCAGCGCTCTGGCTGCACAGCTCAGTCTCGCACTAGCGCGGCTGCGGCGAGGCGGCACTGTTGAGTTGAGGTTTGTACTTGTTTCATTCATCTGATGCTAGCGACCAGTTCCAAGATCATCCCATCTGAGGCATTTTGCTTTTAAATGCATTATTCTTTCATCTGTTTTTGAAGGCGAGTATTTTAGTAGAGAAAGGTTTTATTTTGAAGAAATGGTGAAAGAAACGATGTCTTCTCAAGTGAGCTTGAAAAACTGCCTCGGGTTGCAGTGTTCAAATGCAGACAACAGCCTATTTTTTCTTAAAATAGCCTAAGCCAGGATTTAGTGCCGTAATTCACAAAGGTATTATGGATTTAGTTCCATAACTCATAAATGTACCTGGAAGATCCTTGTTGTGTTACTGAGGCTGTTGGACTGCTGTCATATACAATCATTTCTGCATAATCATGCTTTCAGGTTTATTTAATTCTCAATGTAGTTGCTTTTCTTATGCTTTCATTTTATGGCATAATTGTTCCACAGCTGTGTTCCTTTAATTTTAAGCAACTGAGAATGGCTGAGAATAGTTTATTACATGCTAATATTTGGGGGTTTTCTATCACCAGAAGTGTGCATCAGGTAATGTTAAAATAAATATTCAGCTTTTTACCTGTCTGTTAATGTGTTACGGTTGTATTGCAATTAAATTACTTTGATGTCATTCATAAGCAGACAGAAACAGAACACAACTCTTTCTCTACATGTGTGAAAATGAGGTCATTATGAATTTTACAGTGACAATGCACATACTACTGTAATGTGTGTTATTGAAATAAAAGGATTTGTTAATTTTATTACTGCTTTGGTTTTTGGTAGAAAGAATGAGAATTATCTGCTTGGTTTATTGTAAAATGTTAAAAGTCTGATTTTTTTTCTATTTTTTTTTAAAAAAAACAGTGGGAGAAACTACAGATGACAACAAGTGAGAGGAGGAAGATAGTTTGTTCAGTCACATTCCATGTAATTGCAATTACCTGTGTTGTTTGGTCATTGTATGTTCTAATTGATAGAACCGCTGAGGAAATTAAACAAGGCAATGATAACGGTGAGTATCTTTTACTTTCTTCATTCTTGTTTATAATGCAATGGATGGCTTTGAAAGGCAGTCATGTAACCAGTCACATTCTGCTGTTAAATAACAGCTCAGTGATACATGGCTACATCAAATGTTTTAATGCAGAAGTAATGTATGCATCAGTGTTAAAAGCTTATGTTATACCTCTGCAGAGAGACCTCTACTTACTGTAATCAGTACAACAGCTTAACTAGCCTGCTGGTTCTTCCTAGGTTAATCTCCTATTATCTACATATTTTAAGCTCAGACAAAAAGATGAGTCAAATTCAAACAACTCAGTGCAAATTTAGGTCATAAAATAGCATTTTTTTTTTTTTTGGTATTACCCACTTGAACCTTAATATCCTGTAAAACACAATAGAGCCCTTTCATCAACAAGCTTCCTAATACAAAGTTCCAAGAGACCATATTGCAGTTGTGTTGGTCCTTCATGTGGAACTTAAGTAGCATGGAAAAATATTCTTGTGTCCTTATGAATAGAATTCCACTGTGAATGTCCATGTTCTGCTTGTGTTTATTATGAGAGCAGTCAAACACTGCAACAGAGAAGTTGTGGAGTTTCCATCTGTGGAGATACTGAAAATCCAACTGGAAGTTTTTAACAAAATGCATGCTTAATATAAGAGGTTTCTTTTTGCACTATACTTGCCATATGTGCAAACTGTTCCAAACTGAACTACTGTTTTCCATTTCAAATCTAGGTCTATTTGCTCTTAAATATGATCATGATGATGAAGAGGATAAAAAGCTTTTGAGTTTTGATCTGAATTGACCTTAAGCACATGGAGGGACAAAGGTCTCTAGCTTTGTGCTGTATTTTGAAGTTAACATGCAAAACAAAACAGGCAGAGATTTGTGCCTTGCTAGCATTTGATGATGCTCCTGATGCTTGCCTTTCTTGCCTATGAGAGGAAAATACGTAACAAGCTTCAGTAAGTCACAGACAAATGTATTCTATTAAAGTCCTGCTTTATATTCTTTCTAAAGGGGGAACCCTGTTTTTAATCTCAAAAACCTGGCCCTGAAGACAGGACTAGGAATGGCTTTGAACTTCCATTTATAAGTACGACTTCATCACCTTACTCATTAAAAAGAGGAAAGGTATTTTTGTGGTTTAGCTAAATTCACACAACAAAACAGCTAACATGAATTTTTGTTGTTATATAGAATGCATAAGAATCACAGTAATTAATCCTGGTAGGCTCAAAGAGTATTTTTGACTTGTATAGAATTCAGTGTTTGACAAATATAATGGATGATTCTCCACACTAAAAAGTGGACAAAGATGTCTTTGAGCTACTTACAACATCCAAAAATCAGTGTGTGTGAGGAGAACTCCTTTGTCTGCAATATTGCTCGTTGGGGGTGTGTATATGCAGTACTTTTACTAAACCAAACGTGCATGGGGGGGCAGAACACATATGTAGTTTGCTTTCCTTTCCATTATCCCTGCTTAAATGGGAAATGCTGGGAAGAAAACGGTGAGCACTGGAGGAAAAATACTTTATATACGTATTTTGAGGAGGCAAAAAACTGAAAGCCCTGAATAATACTAGTACTGTTTATTAATATTGTGTGTAAGTTTAAAAATAGCTTTTTAAAAGTGTATCTCAAAATAATTAAGGGATTTTTTTTTGCTCCTTACAAAAGCATATGATGCAAATAAACAAAAATGTAAACCTCTTAATTGGTAAAACTGACACTGGTTCATAAAAGGGACAATTGAAAATGTATTTAAAATGTTCTACAATTTGTACGGCACTATGGGTACGGAATCAAGTTTCACATAAATTTGCTCTGCTTGAAGAAACAGGTCTAGACTTTGTCTCTCCTAATAAAGCTTGAGTCTGTGAAAATATGGCAAGCCTGGACTATACTGAAAGGTACAAAATTCATGGTGACATACTAGTTAAGCAAAAAATGATGCTTCTTGTATCTTTACTGCCAAGAGGTGGAAGATACTTTAGGAAAGTTGAGCCTCTTTCTTCTGCGCTCAGTTCTCCAGCTGTTTCTGCTGGTTCTACTGTCATTACCCACTGATGGGCTCAGTGAGATGCAAACCATATTGTTTTCATACTTAAGAGCAAGATAGAGACAGTGATTTTTAAAAAGTTATTAAAGGGAGAGAAAAAAGAGAAAAAACACATCACTAGATATGACATCGTAGCAAATTATTCTTTGTTACTTCCATTTGTCCCATGAACAGGGGATTGAAGAAAGGCGTGACAAAGATTTTGTAAACAAATATAAAAGGTCTTGCCTCACGCAAGTTCGACTAATGAGAGTAATAGTGATTATGGAGACACAAAATGATTTATGTGGTCTTTGCATGCTTTCATTTTGCTGCAAATTAAAAATAAAATTAATTGGTAAGCACCAGCACTTTAATAAATTGTTAACCATTTCTAAATACTACTAAATGGTTACCATGACAAGGAAAACTACAGCTACTTCAAACATTTTGCATGTTTGCCATAATTAATATTCTTTTGGTCTCTATTTGTTTATTTAATTAAAAGCCCAGTACCTATGTGTTAACGGTAAAGGAGATTCTTAGGTTCACGAGACTCACACAGCTGGCCAGAATTAAAGACTTACTTGAGGTTACCAGGTCTAGGAGTCAAGACTGGCTCCTCACTGAAGCTCTCCTGCTGATTCCCAAAGGAATGCAGATTGCTTTTCTGCCTGTGGCAGAAATTTCTTCTCTCTATAGAACTCACAGATATCACCAAGCTGTGATATATCGCCAGTAGTTGAATGCAGTATCTGCAAGGCACCTTGAATACTGGCCTCCATGAGCATAATATTATTCCAAGGCCTACCATATAGGACCAACAAATCTATTCAGATTGTTCAAACTGACAGCTTAAGGACTGATACAGAGGTCTAACTCTTGTGTACCGCATTTAATCTTTACATGTGATATGTAAGGGGAAGGCTGGTAGTTGTTCCTTTATGTTAGGCTACTGAATAGTTGAAAAAAGCAGATACAGTTGTATCAATTAAGGAGGTGAAGGCTGTTCTTAATACAACATTATTCTGTTAAAATCTGAAGATCACATTTAGGCCAAATCATTTTAACATCATTCATATCATAATCAAGTCCAAATGCTCTCATTCCTACCCTTTTGTGTTAGCAGACATACTTTTATTTTTCTGTAAATATCAATGTGATTGATTGATGAATGCAAAGAGAAAAGAACAGATACAGCAAAAATCGTGAAGTTACTTTTTTTTCAGTACATAGGAATGTAAGTAAGTAATTTCTGCTTTCTAATATAGCTGTGTTCAGGGAAGCTTCAAAGATGACAGGAGAAAGAGGCTAACAAAGGCCTGCAGGAGATAACAGCCCCTTCCAGTAACTTTTTTTTTACTATACACTGGCTTCAGGATGAAGCTAGGACCAGGCAATAATATTGTAAGTGACGGACGGTGTTCCAGGTACTCTAAACAGTGTCATGCTTCTCGCACAATTGAAAAAATAATTGTTGAATACATGCACAGGATTTCTAGGTATGCACCTCACTTTTTGTACTTGTATTTTTAAGGAAGCAATCAAATATGGGGGTATTACTGAAGAACAGTAAAATGTTTTGGTTTTGACTGTACCAAGCTTACACTCTCCCTTTGTGAGAGGGGCCTTGCATTTCTTATTCAACCAAATTGTGGTGAAGTCAGTTAAAACTTGGAGGCAGATGTAGTTTCTTGGCTAGCCTCTGGGAAACGGCTGCTGTTTTCTACTTGAGCCACAAGTGCCCCAATCGTGTGTACATGCCTGGGAATTATTAGCAAGTGATTCCTTTTCAAAACGTTTTACTGAAATACAGTATTTGGTATTCAATGTATAACGATAGTAATAAATGTATGTTTGTCTTATTTCACAGGTGTCCTTGAATGGCCATTTTGGACAAAACTTGTTGTTGTGGCCATTGGATTCACGGGAGGCCTGGTCTTCATGTATGTGCAGTGTAAGGTTTACGTTCAGCTGTGGCGCAGGTTGAAAGCCTACAACAGAGTGATCTTTGTTCAGAACTGCCCAGACACTGCCAAAAAACTGGAGAAGAACTCTTCATGCACTCAGAGCTCAGACGCCAAGGACGCGGTGGTGGTGCCAGTAGCACAGACAGGTACAAACTCTCAGCCAGCAGCCGAAGAAATGACATCTGGTGTCATGTCCGTTTGACAGTGACAGCATTGTTTATTCCTTCCAGAATAAGGCGTAGTGTTTTCTGCACTACATATGCTAAAAGAAAGGGGAAATGACTGTGCATTTTTTCAAAACCCAGAAACCACACAAAACCCTACAAGGAAAATGGATTCAACAGTGCAACTTGTTACTGTATGGAATGTGACTGTTTGTGAAGTAGTTTCTCAACTAGTCAGCAAATGTAGTGAAAGTGGAAGTGTAGAAAGTGCAATAGAGAACAGGTACAGACGATGCCAAACCAATGGGACAACTTATGTTTTGTTTTTTTTTTTTAATTGGATGGCTGGGAAAGTAGAAACAGACCTGATATAATAATTCTGTTTACAGAAAGAAGAAACAAACTTTTCCTCTGTTTGCTACTAAAAGTTGCATTTGCTAATTATCTTACACCTACTCTCAAAAAGGGTACCATTCAAGTTATATGCAGTAACTGAAGCGAAGCATATAGAGCTGCTTGCTAAGTCTCATATGGTAACACACGTTCCTGTGACTGCAGTGGAGCCCAACTGTTTGGCAGCTGTGTGAATTAAGCATATTTGAAGCATTTGAAGGGTAGCATTATTTTTAAATACGCCTGAATTTTTTAAAAGGAAGCAATTCCAACTCACGTGTCCATAAGCTATAGGTATTTTTTTTAAGTATTGCTGTCAGCAAAATAAGCACAGGAAGGAAAGAATATGTAGATATGGATTTAGATCAGCAACTCAGCTGTTTATTTTACTTTGCATTAATGAGTTAGACATTGAGTAGACAAAGTTTTCAGGCAGAACTATAAATGAAAGGACACAGTTGGACACAGTTTACTGCAGAAACACACAAAAGTGAATTGCTTATTATCAATGGTCTGAAAAAGCTTGACACATAAGGAAGATGGAAGCTATTTTTTGTTTTATTTTTTAAAATTCACGATACAGCAAGATAGACATAAAAGAATATACCTATGTATCTTAAGAGAACATTAGTTTTTCTCTCCTTGTTCTAAAAGTTAGTTTTTATCTTCCTGAGTGAAAAAATATATCAAGGGTTTCCCTCTGTACAGGTAAGCTTGAGGTGTTAGAAATTCAACAGTTCAGTTTTTAACTTTGTGTTCTGTTGGCATTCTCATATAAAAATGAAGTGTAATAGCATTAAAGGGTGCAATAGATAAATGAATGTAGATATAATACTGTGTCCAAAAGGGTGAATTATATATAAAGAACCAGTTTTGTGATTCACTTCTCATGCCTGTGATTTTTACCATGAGGACACAACAGCATGTGTTGACTTGGAATAGTTATGTACTGGTGTGGACAAGTCTGGGCCCTGAACATAATGTATGTTTAAAAAAAAAAAAAAAGTTGAAAGTTCTTTTTTGATCTCGTATTTAGTTAAAGGAGGAAAAGCAAACAAGCAAATAAGGAAGGTGAGTAAAGAGGACAGGAGAGCACAGGTTCATTCGAAGGGTGAAATCTGCCATAATTATCAGTGAACTAGTCTTCTACGGCAGCCTTGCAATTTTTAATGGTAAATTTTAAACATCTACAATTAAATAACAATCATACCATTCTTGCAAATAACCAAGGTGCTGGGCCCAAGTTTATGTATTATGCATTCCTTTCGGAACATGTTTACTGGCTTATGGGTCAGAGAATGCTGGAAGTAGCTGTATTGGCAAGAAATTTGTCTTTTATCAGACCAGATCATTATGTTCTTTTGTATTGGATTGCTCGTGTAATTTGGCTGTGATTAAGTGATTATCATCTGGATAGATAGGACACAAAATATTGGTACTCAGATAGGCCCATATTAATAATTTGATCTAAGTTACTCCAGGTGAGTTGTTCTTTCCACATGACACACATTTTTCACATAAAATAACCTTCCAATTAAAAACTTATAAATTGGAATTGGAGCAGCTTCTCATTTGAAATTACATGTAAGAGTAACCAAAGCACTTATCTGTTTTCAGTTGTGGAGGAGACTTCTGAAGGTCTTCAGCAAACCATGATAGTACTAAGGAATGCCTCATAACTGCACCTGTTTAAGATATTCTGCAAAAGCATGGTTTTCTGAAAGTGTAAATCTACTTGCTAAGTAGTAAATCTCATGATATCTGAAGTTAAACATTTAAAATTACTAACTGCATTTAAATGTTTGGAATTATGTTTACAGTAAAACCTGATGAATCACAGCAAAACTGACAGACAAGGAACATTGTCATGGGATTAAGATCTGTCTGAAATAATCATAAAGTTTCTTACTAAGTGACAGTAACTCCACTTCAAAGAACAAGCAAGATTGTTCCTTGACCTTCTGTAGCATCATGACACACTGCAAGTACTTTATCCTCTTTTTGACGGTTTACTGGAGAGTAATTCACACTGATTTTTCTGGCACAAGTATAAAATTCAAATTAATGAAAAAAAAAATACCTACAGCTTCTGAAAGCTGATCTATAGCATCCAGCAAATTACTGTACATTTTCAAAAATACACTGAAGAGTCAGCAACAGAACAGAAAGAGCCATTTTATACTGGTGACTTCAACTTCAAAACACTATTTTGGCATTCATCTCAAACTACATGTGCAACTGAGATTACAGTTAGTTAAATATAGGAACGCAAAAAGACTTCAGTTGAAATTCCTCCTCTCCCTTTGAAATATTAATTTGGACAACAGGACAGGGAGCAAAAAGGGACAGTGTCTGCTGAGGCAGACAATGAGACAGGTCAGCAGCAAGAGAGATTACAGCAGGTTTGAAGCAATTTTTAACCTTTTGAAACATTATAGTGTTAGTCTGTGCATCACTTTTCTTAGATGCACTGAATACTCCAGCACATTCAGGGACTTCATGCAGGATTGGAATTAGTTTCTGAAGCAATGTAGTTCCTCTTCAAGAGGACAAGAATCTATTCACGCCAAAAGGACTTGGATACAAGTTTACATGAATAAGGAAGGTGCACAAATACAGACACTAGACATCTGCTTATAAACCTTGGGGTTTTTTTTATTCCCTCACAAAGCACAATTTTCTGTATTAATTTAATGACCACAAGATTCTATCCTGCAAAAACAGTATACTGCAAATTTTAAGATGCATTCTAAGGCTTTTAAATGAAAATGAAACATCATATAAGGATCTGTATCAAACTGCCTGTGTAGCCACAGTTGCATCTCAGGCAAACACGCAGACAGCAGAACTTAGCTGGGCTAAACCCACAAGGGCAGAACCTTGCTCTGAGCTGCCATTACAGAGAACAGCTTAATCTGCATTCTGGTTTAAGCAAAGTTTTAATGAAGGTAGATAGAAGTCGTGTGGTGTCAGATCAGATCTGGAATTTTAAACAAGATACTCTTAAACTGCGACCATGTATGTTTGTTTTACAGTTTTAAGTTCAAAGCATTATGAAGTACATTTCAAACTGGCGTAAAGATACCACTTTTGGCTACCATTAGCATTACGAGATTCTCAACGAGTCCAATTGTGCCATTCACACTGTATCTGAAAGCAGTGTTTATTTTTGTTGTGTAGAAAAAAAATAGTAATTCCCTATTACCAGAACAAACCATTTATAATTTAATAATGCAAGGAAATTTGCTCAATGATTTAAATATTTTACTGTGTATAATATTTGAAACTATGAGTTTGTGGTACTTGTTTAACTCCCTCTCTTTTGCAAAAGAAATATTGTATGTTCTTGTGGGTGAATATGTACTGAAAGACAGAAGGTAAGGGAAACAAAAGTAATATATCTGCTTATTGTTGTGAAAAAATGTATTTGTATTAAACAAATCAAATTACTATTGTATTCTACATTTTTCATTTCATTATATAATCACATGCTGAACGAGAATCAGCAAAACCACACTGTTGCAAGAAAATTGAACAATCTACTCAGCTGCACACTTTAAAACTGATAAAATTGCTGGATCAGAGTGGCTAGTTTTGGGTACCACATCTTGGCAGAACACTTGGGAAATACCTCACAGTACAAAAACACTTCAAAAAAACTAAGGTGGTTTAACTTGCAGAAGAGAAGACTGGGAAGGGGATATATAAGAACAGGCTTCAACTACCTAAAGAACTCCCAGAAAACAATTGGTTTTACATGCATAGCAAAATGGACAATTAGGACTGCAGGAGGAGAAGAAAAACTTCATAAGGAGAGCAGTGCCTTGGAAAGAACTGTTTGTTAAGTGTGATTGTGGAACGTCCAACACTAGAAAACTTTAAATATGGGCTGGACAAAGAGAGATTAGATTGTCAGAATGGAGCAGGTTCCCTTCTTTTTGTATTACTTGGTGAGATTGTCTCCTTTTCCAAAAACACTGAAGTGTTGTTTTTTTTTTTTAATGAAAAGAAATTACCTTTGCGTTATAAAAGAATCTGTGTACTTAAAGTCAGGTGTAAAACCAAAGAAACTATCCTATTTTGATAAATACACAGCATTCCAACCAAACCACAATTTGGTTTTCTAAAGAAAGAGGGTTATTCCACCTATTCCATATCTTTATCCTAGATTGTCAGCTGGGGAGAGAGTGGGATGTTTCAAAACCTCACGCTTCTAGCTGGAATAAGCCATCACATGGTTGGTGACTGCTAAGAATATACATTCAATATACAGAAGCAGCATTCTAGCCAATTACACTCCCTACTTTCAAAACCAACGGATTGTTCCTTTTGTTTAAACTGCCCTTACTATCTCACTATTTAAATTAAAGATGGATTAATAAACTCCTACAAGACATAATACAGGCATTATAGCATAACAAAGGAAATTCCAGTAAAAATGTATTAATTTTCATTTATTATAACATATGGAAAAATAGAACCAAATTTGTTTTTAGAATTAGGAGAATAAAGATATAGTTCATGATACCTGTTTTGTTTGGCATACAATAGTCTGAGTAACTCGATGAAAGGTACTATTAGAATACAAAACACATTTCTGTTTAGTCTGCTCTCTGTGTACACATAAACAAAGACAAATGCTATGCTAGATTTACTCACACCTTCCCCTCGCCCTCACGACTGAGGATGTTCTGCATGAAATTACTTCATCTGAAAGTCAAAAAAAATTGTCAGGTAACAAAGAACTCACCTAAGTACTTTAAATGTGCTACCAGTCACTATCAATGACATGGAGCTCAGAAAATAACCTTACATAAATTTCACACCGTGGTTCAGAACACAATGATTCCAGTCTGCTGGAGAGCGTGGGCCTTGGGACAAACTTGCCCTTCTGTTACTTGCAAATAAATAATAAACAAATAAATAATATATTTTTTTTCTTTTCCAATTGCTACATTAGAAATGGAAACTGCAACAAAACTCATCTGGTAAACTGGTCTTGCACATCATCAACTTAAGTGCAGATTACTTTTCAATTCAAATATGAATATTTGACAGCTACATTTTTTTTCTCTAATAAATCACTATAAGGCAGCCACAGACAGAAACTGTTCTTTTCTCATTACTTACAACAGGTCAATAGATTGTTTTAAAGCCAGCTAAACAAGCAGTGAATGGACTTGGACAGAAGACATCGATCTGTCAGAGTGAGTCCAGAGGAGGGCCACAAAGATGATCAGAGGGCTGGAGCACCTCCCATATGAGGACAGGCTGAGAGAGTGAGCATTATTCTGCCTAAAGAGGAGAAGGTCTCCCTGTCTCCAGGGAGACCTTATAGCAGCCTTCCAGTACTTAAAAGTACCCTACAGGAAAGGTAGGGAGGGGCTCTTTATCAAGAAATCCAGTGACAGGACGAGGGGTAATGGTTTTAAGCTGAAAGCAGGGAGATTTCTATTAGATACTAAAAGAAACTTCTTACTGTGAGGGTGGTGGGGCACTGGCACAGGTTGCCTGGGAAGCTGTAGATGCGCCATCCCTGGAGGTGCTCAAGACCAGGTTGCATGAAGTTATGAACAACCTGATCTAGTGTAAGGTGTTCTGCCCATCTTTGGCAGGGGAGTTGGAATTGAATGGTCTTTAAGGTCCCTTCCAACCCAAACCATTCTATGATTCTGTGACTTCAAAGGAGAAAATCCACAAACTCAACGAAGTCCAAAATGTAAACACAAAGTGTGAACAACAGATGTTGACTATCACATCAATCACACAAGTATTAACTACATTTTTATAATGGCTTATTAGTGAATTGTTTCAAGAAATACAGACCATGTCATTCTCCTTGAATTTTTTAACACAATCTTTTTTAAAGCATTCACCAGGATGTCAGTCACTGCTGTGACATGTTTAACCTTCCAGTTACTCCACTGCTCATTTTCCTTCTAAATTTTACCCAGTGTGATGGGAAAGTGACTTTTTCTGCAGCGTTTCTACTTACAACTTCAAAGCACAAGACACTGCAGACAAGCAAAAACTTAAGATGAACCTTATAGAAGGCAAAATCTGTGAAACATTGAACAAACACTCACATGACTTTTGTTCAGATCAATTATCCTGGCTCAGATTCCACCAGAAAGAACTTAAGGTGTTAAGTTCTGTAAATCAAAGCTACCTGTATTGCACAATACAGCTCAATTTAACAAAGTTTTTTTTTTTTTAAAAAAAATAGCAAAGGCCTGCCCTAACCTTCAGCACACTTATTTCTAAAACACAAACACAAAGCAATGATGTGATGGCCTAGTAATATGGCTGGTTTTGGAAGACAAGACCTGTAGCCAGGTTTAAGACTTGCAGTTCATCTGAAGATGCATAAGATCAGTCACATCTGCTTCAGGACTGTTAAATTTATTCAGGTTTCTTCTTTAGATTAATTGCAGGACAATGGTTGATTCTACGTTACTTACATAGACTGGTCTCCTAAACCATGAAAGGATAGCACACACCTATTCTGTAAAGAGGGAAATACAGTACAGAAATTAACAGAAAAACACTCACCAGTAACACTTGCTGCACTGGTAAGAAAATGCACACCTGAAGTATCAGCAAAAGAAAACTGGGAAGCCTACATAACTATTCACCATGACAAAGCTTTGTTGTTAACACACAGAACTGTACTGGCGATCAAGTGCCATAAAGATCATCCATCAGGAATAATTATTTCCCCATAATTAACGGGCATCTGAAATGTGACTGCTACAATGTGACAGTACATCTGAACTGTAACTTCTGTGCCCAGACAATCTCATCCGCCACTGAGATGTCTTACTTAATGCCTGCTCTGAAATTATCCCTGACCTTGCCTTTGCCCATTTTTCCTTTTTTTTATAGTTTTAAAAGTGAGAATCTGCTAAGAACCTTCCTGAAAGACACATTTAAAGGCATCAAAGAGTTGCTTCATAAAGCAAATGCCAATTGAAAACTCCTAAGCAACTTCATTTTAAAATATAAGGCTTTTTCAACAGAGGGGTCAGCAAAAAAAAAAGACAAAAGATATATTTAAAAACAGATTGTAGGGATTTAATTAGTTGTTCAATACAGAGTGGTGAGGACAGTGTAATTCTGTCAGATTCTCTTTGACAAAATATAAACTACTCATTATTTTATTGAACTCTTTCCAGCTCTTTATGTTCATGACACACGTTCTCAGAGAATGTACAACAGAAGTTAGTGATTTTTAACTGATGCTCCACATATCATCTTCTGCATATACACTGCCAACAAGTAGGAGAGCATCTCTTACAGCCAAGGTGAGTGTTATGTGTCATGCAGCACAAGACTTGGTGAGATGAGCCGTATCACTACTACCCATAAAACCACATCCACCTAGAGACATCCCAGCCACCAGCACAAGATGGATGAAAGCTGCCACTCGTTCGGCCCACCTGCTATTTATATGCTAAATGACATATTCTTGCCATTACGAAGGAAAACTAAGGATTTCTCACCACAAAGTATTTCTAACAGATGTTTGAATCCTGACTGGTCCATGAGTAGGGAAAAGTTTCTCAAGATTTCAAGATATAAAATAAAATAACTTTGTCAACTCAGAACAGTGCATCTTAAAGAAAAGGTACAGTACTAGAAATAAGGACACAATTAAGAATTTAAGTATTTATTTATATTCAAGATTTTTTGTCCAATAATATACAGCGTTACCTAATAATATACTGTTTACTCTGTTCCATAGGTATAGAGTCAGCTCATAAAAATGCAACTAGTAAAGCCTTTCCAAATATAGTTAGAATTTATTCTCGTTTCCAGTGGTAATTAAAATAGACTTCTTACAATTCCTTCAGCTGTTTAAGCTCTTGAGTATCAGCTGGTGCTCATTAGGGCCACCTCTTCGGCTTTATTCAATTCTTCATTATCTTCTACATCTGGCACCTTAGGGTTACTGCAAGCAACATCCCTAGCTGAGAGCTTTTTCATTTTGATGTTTGGTAGCTTCTTCAGATCACCATCCCATTCTCTTAAAGAAAAAATAAGGAATGAAAAACAATTACCAATAGAAATAGCAAGAAGGAATGGCAGGCTTAATTCACCTTTCCTCAGAAGATGTTAAGTGAGCTGCTTTTCTAAATTATACTATCAGTCCCCCTGCAGTATGAATAAGCACTGTTTTCACCTGATGTTGTACATTAGAGCAGCCGTAATTTCTCTGTGAAGAATTAAGTACTTTCACATTTGACACTCTGAACAAAAAAATACAATTTATTTTATTCCCACAGACTATTTGTATCCTCAGTTACTTCAGGTCACATGCTTTCAGGTTTGACACATTAAACTCCCAGATGTGTAACCAATGTGAAAGTAGTTTGGAAGAGCTTCTTCATCTGGATGCTCAATTTGCAGAGCTAATATCACAAGTACATAAAGTCATTCATTATGTTTTATAGTAACTGTTAATATTTTAAATGACTGATTTCAAGGTGACACAAAATGTAGCAAACATAAATTCACATAAGTATAATATGTCAAAAGGCTGAATGAAGGAGAAAGGGTTTGTTTAAATATCACAAGTCAAATCCAGAACTCAATTAATTTAATACTTGCTTGATTATAGTAAGTGCACTTCACGGATAAATTTTCTCAAGGGCAGAGACAGACACGTTTTTGCTCTTCCAAGCTAATAAAACAAAACCACTTCCATCAGATGTCCCAGTATAAGAAGTCAATTGTATTTATAAATACAGCAGCCAGAAGCCTGTCTCTTTGAGATTTCTGGCTTTATTCCAATATCCTCTAAGTATGATTTTCAGCTACATACTACCCCTAGCAGTTAGTGGTACATCATTCCTGGCAACATAAGCATTCCTAAGTCTTTTTTTTTTTTTCGCTTTCAAGTATCTCATTTGATAGAGCTGTCAGCAAGAGCGTTCATCCAATCCATTACCAAAGCACACTGGCTTGCTGCCCAGATGAGCTGGCCTCAGGTTTCACACATCCTTCAACTGAATGCTAGTCGTCAATTCGCTTAAGATTTTCAGGTAGTATATACACCCAAACACGACTGTACTACAGCTACAGTTGGCTCTTAGAACACATGATTAGGAACTTAGTGCCGGTTTAATTACTTAATGATAAGTTCTAACTACAAATAACTTAGGTCACTATGTTATATGACTACAATTACCATCTGAAATCTCATTTCAGGTAAGAAAATAGTGTAATTCCATTTATTAACATGTATGTTTTCATCCTTAAACATTAACAGTAAATGATAATCCTTTTAGTGTAAATCAGTGAACAGATGAGGTGAGAATTTTAGGTAAAAAGAAAATATTCTCTAAGAATACTAAAAAGACACTTAAGTTACAGAAATGGAATTCTGTTTAAACTTTCTAACACTTCCAGTGTTTTAATGATTAACTGTCATCAGTTATTAACTTGTAACAACTAAGAAATGCTGAAATAGCATCACCATTCCTAGTCTGCTTCTCAAGTGAAAAGTTCTTTTGACAGATTTGCATATTTTTTAATAACAAAGACATACAGCATGTTGAATTTAGAAACAGTTTTGCATAAATAGATGAGTAGTGAGAATAAAAAGAACTTACCTGAAAAATTTAAGATGCTTCCTGTTCATAATGTCTGGGATTTCTAATAGGAATGAAATTAAATACTATTAGATGTGTGATGTTATTCAAGTGAGTCTCATTTCAAAGGAAGAAACATGAGTTAAAGGGCTGAGCATATTATTTCAGAGATTAAAAGACCAAGAAAATGAGAATGAGGATTCATATTATAAAGTTTGTAAATCAATATATAAACAGAAAGACCTCTCACTGCTAAAGAAAAGGAAGTGAACTTATGAACTGTTCCAGAATTGAAATGTACCAGCAAGTGAAAATCCAATCCCCATAAATAGTAAAAAGAGGGTGTTTCATTTGCTGTAAACTGACACATCTGAGAAATAGCAAAATTTTAGGCATTTAAACTTTCTCTTTAAAAAAAAGTACAGGGAAGAAACTAGGAAAATAATGTATTATTTGTCTTAAAGGGTAACTAAGATCAAGGTCCGGTTATGCTAGTTTTTAACAGACATTCACTCGCATAATAAAAGACAACACTGGTCTGCAGAACTTACAATAAATATGTACAGCAGATAAAAGGTAAAGTTTCCAAAGTGACCTGAATATACAAGCCTTGCACTCCTTAATGAGTACTAAGTGGTCCAATACAGAATATATTTCCAATTTACATGCATATGTATAACATTTCCCAGAAATCTTATGCTTATTCTATTACTTTCCAAGGACTAATTTTAATGTTATTATGAGCTCCACAACAGCCAAATCTCCCCTAATTGGGACTGTACTAATTCTCCATCTGACCCTGCATTCTTCAGATAGAGACTGTAATCGAAGATGATTACAGAAGGAGACAGCACATATCATACTTAACACAAGACGTTACCATTTCTCAAGAGAACAGTGTCTGGAAAAACAGCACTACTATTTACCAAGTGCTCTGTGACAGCCTGCTGAGATGTTTTATTTCCTCCCAGAAGTATGCTGTTGTTAAAAACATCATTGTTCTTCATAGCAGTAACCATTTCTCTCAAAGCAAAGATTTGCACAAAAGATTTACTTAAATCTCACAAGGACTGAAAAGTCCCTGCTCTGACACTTCTCTGCAGAGAATATAGGCTGCATATATGTATATATAAAATGTGACATATATATAGGACACCCATTAGAACTGTCATACAGAGAAACATTCAAGTGAGGTCAAAGGATGATTTTGCAGCCTGAAGTTAAAAAAAGGGATAGAAACTGTAGATGCTCTCTAGACAAAGAACAATTTCGTTACACAATGATTGCTGCAGAACAGAGCAGCTAACAAACAGTACAGTAGCTACACTAGCAGACACATGTAGATGATACAACTTTCATCCAAAATAAATTTCCTTATATTCTGAAGTTTCAAGAATTAAATAATAAAACTGGTATGTTTTTCCTCTGAAGGCTTTTTTTTACCCTGAGATTTACATCATGCTTCTGTGAGAACATCCAAGGTAATTAAAAGCACGTCATCAAGCAAGTCTGATGCTCAGATGAAATAATTATGATGCTTTTCAACTGAAAGCATGCTGACTCTGAGTTCCAAGGTATATCCTGTAAATATCTAGGATTCCCTTTCAATGGCTTTGCTATGAAAATGCAAGACCAGACTAACAAAACCCACACAAACATGACAACCAGGAAGAAAACTGCAGTGAAAATTAGTTTATATATATTTAAGGAGTAAGGAAGTGACATGTAGCTGCTAACAAAACTCAGCCTCCCAGATGGACTCAGTATTCCCTGTATAGGGTCTTTTTTAAAAAAAAAAGACTAAAATTTACTATACTTTTGGATATCTACCACTTTTGTAAAGAGCCAGTAAAGAAAACTTTTCACTCACATACAACTGATACATTTATAGTTATATTCACAAATAGCTTTCATATACATATAGATATAGTTAGGAGACTTTCCTAAATGTGAAAAATTCACATCATGTAGTGTCTCCACAGCAAATGCACATGCATACAAGAAACAACTGAGTTCAAGAATAAGGGGAAAAAAACCCTCAACAAATACTGTCAGTTATAAAAGCTCCACTCAATACAGCTTCCAGGGATAATAATGAGCTAGAGCATAAAAGCACAGTTTCCAGCTGATTTCCATTTCTCCCCAATCTCTAATTACAGTATTTAGCAGCAACTATTTTCTCTGAATGAATAGTGTCCCAGACAGAGAGCAAAACCTGCAGCAGCTGGGATAACAAATAATGAATGATTTGAGAGCATATTTAATATGTGAAGTTGCACCATGCTCTCTGAATGCGTTTCTTACTAATACTATAATAACCTCAAATTTTGCTTGCAATATTTCTTGATTCTTCTTTATTTCTATATTGTACTTGTGCATTTGACATCTTTCTATCTAGTCCTACTGCTTTTCTTTGTCAGCTTTTCATAAAGCAGGGAGGAAAAATGGAAGAATTTAAAAACAAAGCCCAAAAGCAGATTTTCTACAACTGAGCTATTTGATGACATTCATAGTATCTAGCTTCCTATGACTTTTTTCCCCCCTCTTCTAAGAAATCAAAGATTGCATATGAAGTCCACATAGCTACTACTGAATTCTGCTGCCACTGCAGGATGTGAAAGTATGAAGTAACACCAGTATAATTTTTAGAGCCATTGACTTTCTTCATTGGTAGAAAAAAAATTGAGGTAATTCAGAACATGACACACAACTCAAACCTTTCTGTGGTTTATATCCTAAACAAACAACAAGGCAGATTTTTCATGTCTTCCCCTATGTAAGCTCACTGTTAAGAGTGACTGCATTTGAACAATACTTCAGCATTAAAGCCAAGCTCATTGCTCAACCCCAGTGTGCTTACTTGAAGAAAAATACATAAATTGCACTACTATTTCGTATTTGACTCTCCTCAGAACAACTCCTTTTAGCACTTCATGATCCCTTTGTTTTCCTCCCCTATTTCACCAGATTACTGCTGCTTTCCTTCAGCCTAGTTCCAGCTACCAAATTTTCAGTTTTTTCTCTTTCTCACATGTAGCTTACTTCTGTGCTACCTCTAAACCCAGAAAGTATTTCCAAAAAGAGTTTAAATGCTTCTTCTTAAAGAAGACTATGTATCTTAAAAGGAAATTTTAGCTCTAATGTTTACATTGTGGTTTACACATGACTGCTCCTCAGAATTCTGATTTGATCATCTGCTGACATAGATGGCTATCCCAAACGAAGATAAATGGTAATAAAAAAGTCAATGAGAATATCTGGCATTATGATTTTATTCAAACTTGTGATAATGGCCAAGGTAAATGTTTAAAAACTCAAAAGTGTTTTCAACTAGGCTCTTATCTACACAATTTTTAGATTAAATCTTAAGAGTTTCTGCAGGTTTTTGATTATTAAGGGGTTAATCGTTAGGGCCTACACACACAGAGCATTTTCACTCCCTCCACCACTATCTCCAGTAAATTAAAGAAAGGACCATAGCTTCTCTGCCTGAGAAGAACAAGAGGAAAAATGCAGTCTTCTATTTGTGGGTTATTACATGCCTCTAGAATAGAGCCTGTAGATAGGACGTTTCACAACAGCCAAGGATTTTTTTATTAAAATTTACATAATCCAGGAAGAAAACTCCAGTAATATTCAGATTTTGGAAATACATCAGTACTACAAGTTATGCTGCAATCAGTCTCCCACATGAAACACATCACTCACTACCTTAGTGGATTGAAGTGTCTCTTTCTAAGGGTGTTTTAGGCCCATGAGTTTGGAGACTTTTGTTCTCTTCAAGTTCATGACCCCTAAAGCCCACTCTCTCATGATATGCTGAAGTTCCTCATGCCATTGGTCCATCTCAATGTAAAAGGGTGAGGTCACAGGTTTTCCCTAACAGTAAGTTTGGATATTATCAAAAGAATGTTAGAGGAAGCTATATATAATGCATTCACAAATCCTGATAACAAAGCCTACCCCAAAAAAAAGTAATTACTAGAGAAAGTGATGTTGGTTATTCACCATATGAGCAAACAAAGTCTTCGTGCTAATGCATATTAAAACATGCACACCCACTGAAGTGCATTAAGATAAAAATACTTTGTATATCATGAAGGTCCAATCAAGCTGCTGAACTGAATTTGTATCTGAGACAGGGGCATTAAATTTCACTTTAGTTTCAAAAATATGTTAAATATGCCTGCACTTAAGAGGCACTAGTAGCAAAAACGCATGAAGGCAAAGTAGTAAAGCAGAAAGATACGAGTCAGACCTCCACCATCTTTTTTTCCTTTTCTTCAACCTGCCCCTCCTACCAAACTCCTCCACAAGGTATAAACACCTACCAGTTAGTAAATTTCTTTGAAAAAGAAAAATAAAGATAAAGCCTAGAAATTTCATTTAGATTCTAGACTTGTGAGCAGGAGAAGGTGTGACCACAGGATTCTTTCTAACGCTTTTACATACCTATTCCATAGCCTTCATAGAGCTGTCTTTCACGTTCTACGGTCTGCTTGATCACAGCTTCCCTTGAACCGTGCTGCCTTCCTTGTCTACCTTTAATACTGTTTTGTAATTCAATCTGCTCCAATTCAGCATTGAATCGACACATATATCTGAAAGAAATAAAACGTATTTATGCTGGATGCAATCACGCAAAATTTTTGCAAAACAATTACTTTGATAAACTAAGAAGTTATTTTACTAATTGCATTTATTTTCTATATGTCAGAGATGTTTCTTACATTTGAACTATTACTTTAATCTTCAAAGCGGAATCTCCATTTAGAACTTCATTTTAATCTTCCAGAAGGACTAAGTTTTTTAAAAGTTTTTTTTAGACTATGTTTGCATAAACTAAAACTCAATATTATAATTTACCTGTTCTGGGAGATTAGTGTTAAACATAAGTATTCCTAACTTTTAATTGCTAAATTTCACCCTCTCAATAATAAATTTTAAAGTAAAGCACTTCTTTGGCATGTGTTCTACACCACCTCACAAGCACCTAACTCAAATCCAAAAAGAAAGTTTTATGGCTCCAAATGGCAACAAACCACAGGTACATACATTCAGCAGCACAGAAATAACTGAGTTCCATCTTAGTAGATTCAATTTTGGTATCTCCTGCCCTAAAAATTGTCCCACCTGAGTATGGTTTAATCTTCTCAGCAAACAGAACTAAAGAGTAAAGGAGTAAGAAGAATGAAATCTGTGCATTTAAGTGCCACTGAATACCTCAACTAACTAATTCACACAGTTACTACTGTCCAAAACATTTATACTCCTCCACATACTACAAAGCAGATATTAAAATAATAAAAATACCAAAAAACAATACATTGCTTACTTCAGTAGTTCTAGTGTGAGTATATACATCATTCAATATGTAATTAACCTCAGCTGCAACAAAGTCAACTTGATGGTAAAGTCGCCTCTCAGTCATCAACACTTTACAAACATTATTTAAGAACACTATTTTAAAAAAACAAATTAAGCTTTTTAATCGTGTTTTTGACACCAGTCTTACTTTTCAATTAGTTCACCAGCTTCCTTCTTCGTGTACTCAATTTTACTGGGGTCAAGGTGACTTTGAAACCATTCCAATTTTTCTCCTACAAGAACAAACTTAATATTAATGACTACAGCATCACTGTAGCTCCAACACAGTTCTTCAGATTTTTAATATAGCTCCCCATTTTTCAAGATTTTGAACGGCATCCTAGACTCACTGATACTTAACATAACATATATGAAGGTAGCTGTAACAGAAATATTCTTACACGATTTCAAAAGTATTTTGTAATTTGTATCTTCCTTATGGAAGAAAAAAAATGTTATGCTTTGCTTTTCTCCAAGTTAGCATTTAAAATATCAATGGAACAACTGCTTAAGATGGAAACTTAGGAAGGTCCCAAGAGGAAAAAATGTAACACAATGGCTGAGCAAGAGTTCTGATGTTCACAATTTTTAAACAGATTAAATTGAAAAGGTGCAGTATTGATCATAAGAAAGAGGAAAATATTCCAGGTTGTCTTTCAAAGTTTTGAATTTACTTGCTAACACAATGTGCCTGTTAACCTACACATATCTCTCTCTTTTACAGACAGTTTAAAAATACATTGATACAGGTACAATAAAAACATGCAGAGATGTATAAAACAGACTGTTGGTCTATATGGCCCTGTTGTCGTGTATACTTCCCTAACGATTACGCTATACTCAGCCCCCAGTTCAATCCTGTATATACTACTTGAGTGAAAAGGGCATTACAGCATTTCAGCAAAGTCCATTTTAAGATTACAAAGTCAGGCTACGGAGAAAAAAACTCTAATGGAATATCTATAAAGCTGGTAAAACTTAACCTATGCTAAAAAGTTGAGTACTGTATTAAGTAATAGAAGTTTCTGCTCACCAATGATACTCAAACGCAAAGCTTTGTCAGTCTTCAATCTAACAGAGAAAAAACCAGATAAATTAGTCAGGAATGAGTTTCATACACATAATTATCTTCATTTTCTTTCTCAAAAAAATCTTTTTTTTTTAATGAGTCACAGTGAAAGTCAAGGTAAAATTTGAAATAGAAGTACTTTAATAAGAAAATTAATACTGGATAAAGAAAATTGATACTGGATAAAGAAAATCGATACTGGATAAAGAAAATCATAAAGGATATCAGTGACGAAGAACAAATAATGCCGAAATTCACCACAGTTCAAAGCTAATGTGCTCCTTGATTAAATTCCTTGTACTTTATAGAATTTAATGATCATTTTAGAGTTTCAGAGTACAGAAGTCTGTCACATGTCACAAAAATTTGGATCAAAAGAGAAAGTCCATCTTTCCAGAAACAAACATAGTTTTGCCACTTGGCCATAAACCTACATTAATAAAATAAAGATCAGCTTTTTTAAGAATTATTTCATTTTCTGAAGATCATCTAAAGCCATATGCAAATGCATAGCATGTGTGAGCTACTAAGAATTCCACTCGTGAGTCCAAGAAAAGTCTTTTTACTTCTACAGATACCCCAGCATACAGGTTAAGCATTTTTAATGTAAAAGCCTACAGAGGTCAAGCATGGGGTTTGCATCTCTCAAAAAAACCCATCACAACCTGGGTGATTAATTAAATTATTTATTTTAGTGTTTAAACAAAAATTATTCCTGTTCCTGTGGGTTAAATGACAGACCTGGATGAGATTATGTTAAAAAAAAAAAGAAAGGTAAAAGGAATTAGAACACGGCTTTGTGACTCAGCTGTAGATGTCGTCTTCAATAAAAACTGAAAAGGGCTTTCAGCGACCAAGAGATGGACACGTTCCACACAGTGGAACTCCACACCAGCAGTTCCTGCTGCAAATCCTGCATGGCAACAAAGCCAGTCCAACCCATCTACAAAAAGTGGCCATGGAGAAAACTATGATACCATCTAGAAAAGTTACCTGACTAGAATCATAATTTCTGTCATGTATCTTTGCTTTAAAACACTGCAAGCTACCATTTGCACCTGCAAGGATCACTGGATCCTTTATTTATTTAGGCAATGAAGAATATAACCAGGATTTTCTTCTGCAAGTAAAACCTTCAATCTCTATCTGTACCCAACCTATTTCAGTATGAGAAATAATGAATGATAGGATCAGATGTTGCCTTATTGTAGCTTTCATAAAAAACTCACCTCAATGACTGCTAGGATACAACAGTATTAGCAGGGAAGCTAGACAAATAAGGTATGTCAAAGAAGGTTCCTCTCATCTTCTTCCACGCAATGAGTACTATCTTTTGCTCAATGGAAAGAGAGGATGAGGACAGGGACACAATCTTGTGACAGGCTATTGCTTCTTAACTGGTTTCTCCTTCACCTGCCTCCCAAAAATCACCTGCTTAGGCACTGATTATTGCTAAGGATGATTAGTGGTTTTCTTGGTGTTTACTAGGTAGTTAAAAGGTTAAAGCCTTCAACTCCATCAGCACCACTTTATCTCAAATAGAGTATTCAACTGATTTACTCAATGCTAACAATGAATAAATATTTGCCAATTCAGTTTACCAATCCAGTATTTTCCTGTATAATATCCACACCTACAAACATCATCTATGGTTCAGAGAAGAAAGTCAGACTCTCTCTTTACGCAAAAAAATTCATGATTGACAAGACATATTTCCTTGTTTCACCTTACTAAATACCTTCCATATCTGTTCCTATATGTATCCAGTTTTGTCAGCTTATACAACAGTTAGTGGCTTGGTTAAGCATTTTAGAGCACTTCCATATGAGAACTCCTCTATGACAATTAAAAATTCTGCATTTTTTCCAGTTCATTTTTTCACTTCTGTAAGCAAAACACATAATTAAGGGCTAACACTTTTTTAGTTCCACAGAAGGAATCTACAAGAGCGCATCTCAAAGCATCAACTCTGCACGCAGCACAACTAGAAGTATAATGGCTCAAGGGAGATTACGAGGTTAACAACAGAAAAGCTTAGAAGAAACAAAAAACAAGCTCCACAAGGAGATATTTTAAGGCTACTGCTTATTCCTAAGGGGTCATGATCATCTTCATGCCAGATCAAGAATTACTGTAAAAACTCCTCAGGTCCCATTTCTCAGAGCATGACTTTATTAAATTAGTACATTTGTAATGAAAATGATGAAATTCCTAAAAAATTTACAATATACTCACAATAGAAAGGGTATATTTTGAATCAGGAGGGGAAAAGGCAGTAAAAAAAAAAATCCAATGCTAGATCAGCTTTAGCTACCAAAACCAGAGAGAGATTTCAGTAGTTGCAAATGAAACATGATTTGTGTCAGTACATCAACAGTAAGAGAAGTTCCAAGAATATCCCATGATAGTCCTAAAGCATAAAGAAAGCGATGTCCTACAGGCGTCAGCGAGCCAGTCTATGCTTTCTCAAAGTTGCCTATAGGAATAAGAATTCACATGTAGATTAAGAAAGAATAAATTGGTAGTAATATACTGGAATTTGTTGCTGCTCATTACAGACTTTGAGGAAAACAGAGAAAAGGGAGGTAGCAAGAAAAACGTGTGATTCAAGTAAACAAGATGACGTAAGATTGTACTCAATTTTCTAAAACCGACTGGTCTGTCTCCTCTTATTATGGTCAAGACTGGTCTTCTGTAGTTCTGCCAGTTTCTGGACAATAAGCTTATTATTACTGTCATATTTCACTGAGAATTATTCCATTAAAGAGTATCCGGACAATGGATATCCGGACAATCCGGACTCCTGCTACTACTTCTACTTGGAGTAGAATTTCTCTTTCCTTTTCCCCTGTGCTACATTAATTATTGGGATTCCTTGTGGGTACTGTCTTTCCTTTTTTATCTTGTTTGGGCAAAGATACTCAAATATGCATTTCACAACTAAATGCAATTTCCTTTCCAGTTTAACATAAACACAAATGTTCACAGTAGTTACTTCTCTTCCTCCATGATACAGAAAAGTAAAAAAGTAAATAGAAGCCTAAACTGTCTTTAGTACTGGATCCTGTCTCCAGCCAAGTACCAAAGGAAAGAAAAAATAGCAATGCAAAACCAAGCCAAACATTTACCTATGCCCCAACAAAAGACATTTTCACCTTCCAGTAATGTGCCATTCATGGGCTTCCTACGCATAAGGTAACACCTTTATCGAACAGTAATCAACAGATAAAATGTACATATGTTCAACAAGTGTTTGTTGCAGAAATTTAGCAACCGCTCTTCAGTAAACTTATGGCAGTTAAGTCTCAAATTTGGAAGTGATAAATGCCAGAGCATTTATTTAATATTATCAGCTGCCACTAAAAAAGACATTTAATAGACCTACAAAAACAAGGAGAAATTAGAAAATGGTGTGGGCTACTTCTTTTCCTGTGTGTAGAAGTGGAAAGCTTTCCTAAGCCTACAGCATCAGAAATTTATCTTGTCGTTTTCAGAGCTTTGCAAACTGAATCCAAACCCTGTCATTAAACTACATTAAAGAAGCCGAAAGCTAAGTAATTACACTAAAAACTGTTTAGTGGCTAAACTGATTGTTTTTAAGCACACGCTGAACTCCCAATATTAAAAATATTAAGATTTAACAAGCTGATCATTCAGATAATAAGAGATGCAAAAATCCCTAGAACCCTTAACAAGACTTTTAAAGACACTAGGGAAGAAAATAAATCAACAACATTCATGTCTTTTGAACTAAACTGACCTTCAAGCCAAGACAGTACAGAAAATAAAAGCATCCTTCAATTGTTTTCATTCTAATGCAAATTACTTTTAGAATACCACAACAAAACACATCTGTGACCAACAGCCAGTTAATTGTTTAGGACCAAGAACTGCCTCCTGAGCCAGAAGACCGTGAGGGAGAGCAGAACAAAGCTTCAATGATCCAAGAATCGGTTAGAGACCTGCTCCGCCAATTAAACATTCACAACTCTGTGGGGCCACATGGGATCCATCCAAGGCTATTAAGGGATCTGGTAGAAGTCCTCACCAAACCCCTTGCAGCATCTACCAGCAGTCCTGGCTGCAGGACAGCAAATGTTAGGCCCATTTACAAGAAGGGTCAGAGGGAGGATCCCAGGAACTACAGGCCTGTCATTCTGACCTGGGTACTGGCAAAGATCATGAAGAAGATCACGTTGAGTGCTATTACAAAGCACACTCAGGAGAACCAGGTGATTAGACCCAGTCAACATGGGTTTATGAAAGGCAAGTCCTGACAGACCAAACTGATCTTCTATGATAAGGTTACCCATTTATTGGATGAGGGAAAGGCTGTGGATGTGGTGTGCTTGGACTTTGGTAGAGCCTTTGACAACCGTTTCTCACAGTACGCTGCTTGAGAAACTGACTGCCATTGGCCTGGACAGGTACACCGTGTGCTGGGTGAAAAAGTGGCTGGATGGCCGGGCCCAGAGGGTGGTGGTACATGGAGTTAAATCCAGTTGGAAACCAGCCATGTGTGGTGTTCCCCGGGGTTCAGCACTGAGTCCAGTCCTGTGCAATATCTTTATCGATGATCTGGACAAAGGGATTAAGTGCACCCTTAGCAAGTTTGCAGATGACACTAAGCTGGGAAGAAGTGTTGATCTGCTTGAGGGTAGGGAGGTTCTGCAGAGGGATCTGAACAGGATGGATCGTGGGGCTGAGACCAGCGGGATGAGGTTTAACAAGGCCAAGCGCCAGGTACAGCACTAGGGACACAACCCCATGCAATGTTACAGACTTGGGGAACAATGGCTGGAGAGCTGGGGGTGCTGGCTGACAGCCAGCTGAATATGAGCCAGCAGTGTGCCCAGGTGGCCAAGAAGGCCAATGGTATCTTGGCCTGCATCAGAAACAGTGTGGCCAGCAGGACCAGGGAGGTGATTGTGCCCCTGGAACTCAGCACTGGTGAAGCCACACCTCAAGTACTGTGTTCAGTTTTGGGCCCTTCACTACAAGAAGGACACTGAGGTGTTGGAGTGCGTCCAGAGAAGGGCAGCAAGGCTGGTGAAGGGGCTGGAGAACAAGTCCTATGAGAAGCAGCTGAGGGAACTGCGGTTGTTTAGCCTGGAGAAGAGGAGGCTGAGGGGAGACCTCATCACTGTCCACAACTGCCTGAAAGGAGGCTGTAGCGAGGTGAGTGCAGGTCTCTTCTCCCAAGTGACAGGTGATAGGATGAGAGGAAATGGCCTGGTACTGCTGCCCAAAGAGGTGGCTGAGTCACCAGCCCTCGAAGTGTTTAAATGATGGGTAGACGAGTTTCTCAGAGATATAGTTTAATAGTGGGCAGGTACAGCTGCACTTGATGATCTCATCAAGATCTCATGTCTTTTCCAACCAGGCAATTCTATGACAAGATGTACTATGACAAGATGTAGAAATATTATTTATAGACAGATCATTTTGCTATAACAATACACTTTGCATGGTCGAGACTGACACACTACTTTTGGTGGAACAGTCTCCCTGCACAAAATGAAAGGTTAAATCTTTTACTCTTTCAGGTGCGAGGCGGATCATAAGATAGCTTAAAAGAGAAAAAGCAGAAATCAGGAAACGGAGTCTAAACAAAAGTACAGCAATCTACATCCCATAATCTTAAACTGAGTTTCTCTCTATGAAGCACCTCTGCTCTGTGAGTACTAAAAAGGATCCTAAAGGCAGCCTACGGGAAAGGACAGCTAGCTACATCCTCTAATCTTAAATAGAGTTTCTCTCTATTAAGCACTTCTGCTCTGTAAAAGCATCAGGCTTCACTGATCCCCAAAAGAATTCAGGATAAACCATCTTCTCTTTCATCAGGTTGCTTGAAGCTCATGTTTTATTACCTGCCAAAATTTACATTTTTTTTCATAAAATAGTGCTTTTTCCTCAAGTAACTAGTGACATATACCAAAGACTGATCTTCTTGTTTCACTTGGAAAGATTCTGCTGCCATGACTAACTCTTTTTACTACATTTCAGAGGAAAGGAACAGGAAGGCTAACCATACTGCTACCGCTGTCTCTTCAAAATGTAGAACAGAGTATTTCAGCTGGAAGGGACCTACAACAACCATCTAGTCCAACTGTCTGATCAATTCAGGGATGACCAAAAGATAGAGCATGTAGTTAAGGGCATTGTTCAAATGCAAACAACAGGCTTGGCACATCGACCACCTCTCCAAGAAACCTGTTCCAGTGTTTGACCACCCTCTTGGTAAATAAACGTTTCCTAATGCCCAGTCTAAACCTCCTCTGGCACAGCTTTGAACCATTCCCACACATCCTATCCCTGGATATGAGTGAGAAGAGATCGGTACCTCCCTCTCCACTTCCCCTCCTCAGGAAGCTGTAGAGGGCTTTGGCCTCCTTTTCTCCAAACTAGACAAGCCCAAAGTCCTTAGCCAAAAGACATACCTTCCAGTTCTTTCAACAGCTTTGTATCCCTTCTCTGGATGTATTCAAGGACGTTCACATCTTTCTTAAATTGTGGGGCCCATAACTGTAACTACAGTGGGATGATCACCTCTCTTGACCTGCTCGTTACACTGTGTTTTGATGCACCTCAGGATGTGGTTTGCCCTCTTGGCTGCCTGGGCACTGCTGACTCCTATTGAGCCTGCTGTCAATCAGCATCCCCAGATTCCTTTCTGCAGGGTTGCTCTCCAGCCAAGTTCTGCACATTTCATCCTATTAATCATAGCCTAGTGGTGCAGTCTATCTAGAACTTTCTCCAAGGTCATTTGTCCCTCAAGAGAGCCAACACCACCTCCCAGTTTAGTATCATCTGCAAACTTGTAAACAGTGCATTAAACTTGTGCATCCAGATTACTGATAAATACATTGACCAGAACTGGCCTTAGAACTGAATTTAGTGAACAACTGCTGAAAGAAAGGTAGCTTCTGTCCATCACTAGGGGAACCCGGAACTTTTAAACCTAACTAAAGGGTTAAGATCATCTAGATCATCCTAGAAAGTATACAGTGTGATATAATTGCTTACTATGAGCAAGAAGCCTACAGAATAATTTAGAATGTCAGTAATATTCCCAGGTTACTGAATTCTGGGTGCTCAAAACTACTAAGTGGCCTTCAGCTCCTAAACCAATTTTGATTCCATATTTTGCCCCGTAGCCTTCACTTGGAAATGGTAGCAACAGAGTCCACTGCTGCAAAGGCGACTTCAGTAGTCCAAGACACACTGACACTGCTTTGAATACCCTTAGAGCAGTAAATCTTTCAGCTGTCCAGCAGAAAAAGCACCCGAGTTAGAATTAGCAACAACACTACTTGCATACTAAGACTTGCCAAATCTAGTTGCCTCAGTAACAAGGCCTAGTCAGTACAAACCCAGCATCTTTTCACTTATTTCCATGGAAAGAATGACATAATTACTGTAATATTAACGCATTAACCAGAGGAATGAGTGATGGTCTTGGTACTTTCTTATCTGCAACAAAACAGATTGCCTTGTACAAGCTCCAGTATATACTTTAAAAACTTCTCCATGAAAAAAAATTAAAGGGCAAGCTTTTTCTGGTCATGGCTAAAGCATGACAAAGTTAAATGGGACAATACTATTCCATTGGGAGTTCTTTAACTTCAAGCTGTTGCAAGAAGAATCAAAACCAGCACTCTAAAGAGAAATGCCAGCACAGGTGCTTGTATCAGTACAACTCTACCCACAGAAATAACCACTGAAAGATTTTAGTGAGTGTGCTGTGTCATAATGAACAGCCAGTATGTCCTTCCTTCACGCTGTACGTTTTTGCGTGTGTGTGTTTCTTTATGGCAAAATCACAGACGTAAGCACTAAGAATAAAGTATGATTCAGTTATCTTTTGTGATTTAGCTCTCTGAGTGGCAGTTCTAAGGCAAGAAGGGAGTGTTAAGGGACAAAGTAGTCAATTCAGCACTAGGAAAATAATCTACTATAAAAATTTACTTGCAGTTGTAAGAGAGCACAGACAAAACACAAAGTAGCAGGAAAAACTTCTCACATATTAGGAAACTGCCCTATCCTCAATGGATGCTAATTATAAGCTCCTGCAGCTATGCTAGTAAAGGGCCACTTCTCGTTAGAGCAACCTTACAACTTCAATCTGGGTAAGGTTGTACATTCATCCCCAGTCACAAAGTTGCATAGCCTCTGAGGAATATTCCAATCATACCCAGAGTCCTAATTTAACATCTTCATACACAAGAATATTTGGGCTCAGCTCACATGGTCCACCCAAATACTATTGTCCTTTGACAAAAAATGCTTTAAGTTCGCTTTAATAACTTTTGCAAACAATCACAGCGTACAAACTAGCAAGTTGAGACAGAATGGACACCAAAGATCAGACTTTTGCAGCACTCTCTTTCCTCTGTAGCAGCTGGAAGTAAAACTTACAAGTAGAAAACTAAACTTGCCATGGAACAGCAGGAAACCACTAAGGATGAGTTAATTATCTAGTTTTATTCAGAAGACTCTCTTCTGCAGGAAGTTATCTGGGTTTTCTTTTCTTCTGGGTTTTCTTTTCTGTGAACTCGACACTTCAGCAGAAGAAGCTAGACCTTAAGCAGGATTCTTATTAAATCTCAGACTCAAGTCAAACAAGGGACCTAAGCTTCATGTGAAATCACCAGCATCGTGCCTTTCAGATTATGAAAAGCAAAATGTGCAATATGAAGAAACTCAACTTGTAAGGACAACACAAAACAATCAAACAGCAGAACTATATACTTTGCATAAGCTGATTTCACAAATGTAAACCTGTCAGTTCACATGGCCCAGCAGTATTGTTATATAGGTCTTTCTTTCATCTTAAGGTTATAGTAGCATAACCGTCCCCTTACACAACCATACTCTTTCCCCCAAACAAAAAAAAATATCTACTGGGATGCTGTCCTTTGGTCTTTAAGCAGATTTTGCACAGTCAGCTTACTTTTCTTTCTTCTCCTGTTTGTGTGCTTCCCTTGCAAGCTGTGCAGCTTTTCTGCTGTAAGGATGGATAACTTTTTTCTCTTGCTTCCCTCCTTGAGTTTTTCGTAACTTTGGCTGAAAAGAAATCAAAGATGCTGTAAACAACTATAGTTAAGTAAAACATTAAGGGGAAGACAGGAGCACACAGCATTGTTCAGACTAAAAAAATCATGCATCGGTATCTCAGAAAGCCCTTAGCTTACAGTAGTAGCTTATTAGTTCCACCAGTTAGATCTCACCCTCCTCAGCAACAAAATTACTTGAACGTGGTACAAGCAGTAACAAACTACTGGAGTACAGAAAATGTAATAAGAAATCCTATCCAGTGACTACTCTCAAGATATCTATTTTGTAGAACTCCGTAGCTAGGAAACTAAAATTACCTCTCTGTACCTTTGCAGTAAATGTACCCATTTAAGCTTCTGACTGCTGCATCTGGATTTCTGACAAAAGCCATATGTAATCTGTACAACAAAACAAAAAGGCTATTCTTGTCCCTCCTTGCAGACTATAAGAGTGCCTCATACCAGGCAGCTGTCAGAGGCTTTTCTTCTCTAGCTGTTTGTGCAGCACAGACATGGAAAACTACTCACAAATTTAAAAAACAGTTACATTTGTTCAAGTTCAAACACTTTTTCAGCAAAAAGTAATTTAAGAAAACTGAAAGGCTTTATCAAACAATATGCAACTTAAATTCTTTAAAGTAAAAACCATGCGCAAAAGAAACACCTGAAAGCAAGGAGACTAGATGTGCAAATACGATGCACAAAACAGCGATTAATAAAAAGCGACTTTAACACATCACATTATCTGTGGCAGCATCAATGTTTAGGACTGCATAAAAAATCCCAACAAAGTCAAAAATAAAGCCAAAGCTAAATTGTCATGAACACCCCAACAAACCTCAAGAGGCCCCTTGCCCTAGTTTCACACGGTAACCCCGCTCCCCCTTCCTCCTCCCGTTCACCCGGAGATGCCCGCGGCCGGCTACAGACACAAACACAGCCCCGCCGCCGGGGAGGCCGCAGCCGCAGGGGAAGTCGCACGGGCTGGGGCGGGAGCAGGGGAAAGGGGCACGGACAACCCTCCCCGTACCCAGCCGCCTACCCGCACCCCGCCACACGCACCATGGCGCAGGTCCCTCGTGCCGCCGCCGCGGTGCAGCAGCCGGAGCGGTCCGGGCGGGCGGCGCGCGCGCGGTCCGGGCGTTCCGGGGAGGGGCGGGCCCGGTCGCCGCCAGCTTCAGTGGCGCCCCGAGCGTTACTCGTTGCGAACAGTGTCTGGGGTTTTCCCCCGAAAACAAACAGAGGAAGAGCAGCGAAGGTGAGGGTTGGCTCGGGCTGCAGAGTTGCTCCAGGACGGGCTTAAGGCTGAGCAAGGACATGTCCCACCAGACCAGGCTGCTCAAGGCCCCATCCTACCTGGAGGGGGCATCCACAGCTTCCCTGGGCAAACCGTGCCAGTGTCTCACCACCCTTAGTGTGAAGAATTCCTTCTAATGTCTAATTTAAATCTTCCCCCTTCACATTTAAAGCAAATCCCCCCTGGTCCTATCATTACTTGCCCTTGTGAAAAGTCCCTCCCCAGCTTTCCTGTAGCCCGTTCGGGTACTGCAAGGCTGCTGTGAGGTCTCCCCGGAGCCTTCTTTCCTCCCGGCTAAAATCATTTGTGTCTGCTCATCTCTGAGCATAACACACCCAACAGAGACACCATCTTCAGGC
This sequence comes from Tapera naevia, assembly GCA_033556795.1. Classification (NCBI taxonomy): domain Eukaryota; kingdom Metazoa; phylum Chordata; class Aves; order Cuculiformes; family Neomorphidae; genus Tapera; species Tapera naevia. The sequence continues at coordinate 3,445,122 of JAUMJJ010000172.1, read as the reverse complement.
CTTATCGTATTTTGCTTTTCAGGTGCTGAGATCTGTCAAGCATTTTAATTCATTTCTATAATATTAAGCATCAAGCAGTGGAGATCAGTCCTCCTCTGGTTTAGACTGTGTGAAACTTCTTGCCAGACTTTAGACAGGACTTAGTGCCACAAAACTTCCCTGTTATTGCCAACTTCATCATGTAGGCTGACAGGCTTTGTTTTTCCCCATAAACCTTACCTCTCTGGAATACTGTAAAAGATGAAGGTTTTATTTAGGACAGGGACATGGAGCCAGGGACAGGCATTCTATCCTGCAGCCCCCAGCATCGGTGAGCAGGCTGCCTTTGTTCAAGCCCCACTTCTGCAGACACCCTCCTTACACCTGTAAAAGGACAATAAACATTATTTTCTGTACTAAAAGCTTATGCAAAGACAGGATGTTTTCATTTGCTGTGGTGAGCTACCAAACCTCTGTCTATAGTATGAAAGCTCTGCTTCTAAGTAATAATTAAAAATTTATTTGCACCTGTGTATGCCATTATTTTCACTTAGTAATGCTTAATTCTTTGGTATTAAGTAGTAATTCCATACTACTACTTTATTCCACATCCTTTGCGCAGATCTGTGAATGCAGAAGCATAGAATAAAGGTCCTTTTAACAATATACTAATGCCTTAAGATTATGATATTTCTTTCTGAGATATAACTTTTCGTAGACATCGTTCACAATTTCTCTAACTTCTCAGTCAGTAGCACTTGTCAAAGGCTCTCAGTGGGCTAAGATCACTGCTACTATGTTAAAACATGTTCAGTTTTTTAATTGATAGGTGAATTGTTCAACTTAATGATGTTTTATTTTGATCTCTGATAGTATGACAGGTGAGGGAACGTAGTTTACAGTTCTGAATATTGCCAAATAACGTGCCACCGTTGGAGACCTACTATTCTTCAAGGTACCGGAAGTAGTGAAATATGTTTGTAATATGAAAATGTGCAACAGCTCCAGTATTAGAAACCTAAAAAAATCTAAAGTATTAAATGTCAGCCAAAGCTTTCTTATTACTTATTTGCTTAATTGCCAGAACCTGTGTTCATGGTGTCATAGCATGATGTGCTACTAATATTGTAAAGCCTGTTCCTGCACTGAGTATTTTTTTGAATGTCCTTCATAAATGTTTTCCAGGACATCAATTTTCTTATGCTTTCAGTGTTGATCTAGTGTTCATCACAAATGGATCTGTCACAGATTTATGATCATATGCCTTGTGTATTCTTATGCCAACATCATCCTTTTAGCTTAAATAGCACTTCTTTCCATGTAAAGAAAGAAAGTGGAAAAGACAGTCATTTTATTTAAAAAAACTTAGACTTCAGGCTCTTCCAGCTTTTTAACTGTGTCAGCAGAAAAAGATAGTGGAAGAGTAACTCACTGATAGAGAGGGTGTCTCAAAGGAGGAGACATGTTTCTAGTGGAATAGCTTCTGCTTTCAGGAGACAGGGTCCTATACAGACATGGCACCTCTTAACAACTTCCACTAGTACTTCTTACTATATATGATTGGTTCTCTTTCACGTGTCTAAAATTGCGAAGGCAGTACTTTGCTATCTTTCCTAATAGTAGATGAAAATTTGATGTATTTAAAACATATATTAATTGTAAAGATTGTCCATAAATAGTATTTCCCTGTTTTTGAATAAATAAATAATAATAGTAATAATAATAACAACAACAATAATAACAATAATGATAGCATGATTATCTTGAGCAAAGTCTTCATTCAGCTTGTTGTGGAGCACTACTTGTTTGTGCACTTTCAATAAAACGGTTTCACAAAGTTACAGAACTGCTACAGAGAGTGATGATGGCAAATTATTTTTAATCCGATCATTTAGGATGTAGCAGTCATAACAGAAACCTGAACACTGATTTTTAAATCCTCCATCCAAGTATATAGATTTAGAGTTAAGCTGTCAAAATAGCATGGAAATCTTAGTAGCAAACTAGAGAACAGCTCTGTTTTAATGCCATTCAAATCTGCATGGGACCAGCAACTTACATTTAACTGGAGGATGCAGAAGGAAGTATATTTTGAAAGGGAGTTAATGATGAAATCAAATATAAGTCAGACAATGTGGAAAAATGACAGTAAAAACATTTTGACTGGACGATCCCACTCATAAATGCAAGCCAAAGTTGAAAAAAGTGATTTTTAGATTCTTTATTAATTTTTTTGTCTGCTAAGAAAAAACAGTGATGAAGAAACAGCATTGACTTAAGCCTTTTGTTTTATATGAGCAGTTTCCAAACTTGCATCCTGACCATGTCATAGCTGCAGACCTTGCCTTCCTTCAGGCTCCTAAATGCAAACACAACTGCAAGAACCCACTTTCCTGTTGGCCCTTTGAACTAATGTTTGTACCTTGGAGTCTTTAGAGCATGCATGTCTGTAAAGGTTAATAGCTCTGCTGTTCCTGGCAGAATACCACAGAAAAGCTACTCTGGTCTCCATCGAGTTTTTGTTTCAAAATTATATACTGGGTGGAAGGAAGGGGTACGTGTGTAACTGGCTTTACTTCCAAGCTAGATCATGTGATTGGGACACATATTAGAGGCTGAAAGATACACACAGTGCAGAATAACTGAGACTCATTGTGTCTAACCTTAAATTTTAATTGGGACATTAAGAAAGAAATGTAGGCTATGTAGATACTTATACTTAATGGGCAGCTCCAAGGGGCTATTCAGCTGGTCTTTCGCCATTGACTATAATGAGACCCTTGGGTGATGATGCATCTAATTTGATGACCTAGTTACAAACTAAAAACTGTTCAATGTAAATGTGCACCAATTTCTAGTCCAATCTTGTTCTTTAAATAGTTTGTAATCTGGAAAAAAAGCTTGCTTTTAATACTTCCCATGTACAAAGGATCTTTTGTAAAGTGTCTTGACAGCTGTGTATAATAATTGCTGTGTAAGTTCTCCTAAGTCATATATTTATACTGAGGAAAGAGGGAATGACACGACCACAATAATCCTAATCTTAATTTGCATTTTTTGCATTAATTTTACCAATACTATTGCAAATGCATTGATTAAAAAAGGATACCCAGCTGTGATAGTCTTTTCTACAGTGCTCTGTATCAATGAGGCAAAATAAAATGGGTTTAGTAAATATAGTTGAGTATAATAGTTGAATGTATACATCCAAAAACAGATTTGATATTGAATTCTAGTTACTATGGAATATCATGTCAGTAACTACAATATGGTTCTTAGCAGATAGTAACCATACAGTTCTAAGAGGGAGATTCCATTATAATGACAATACCATTTATCAGGTTTTCAGAAATTCTGACATGTAAGAATCAGACAAATTGACATGTGAAAGTTAGACCAGTATATGAATGTTCTTGAAAATCTCATTTACAGTGTTACAACTGCATTAATTAGAATGGAGTTTAAAACTGCAGATAGCTTAGTTTTAATAAAATGCAAATTTCCTGAGTTCAACAGAATCAACTAAAGGTTAAAGCAATTATCAGCTGGGTTTAGAAGCGAGAAAAAAGTAATGAGCAGAGGAAACAACATCAGTGAGGGAACAGCAGTCAGAGATAGCTTTGGCTGAAATGCATCTGTAGTAGAGCTTTAGTGGAAACACACATGTAGAATTTCTTGACTATATTCCATGTTATCAACAAAACCAATCAATACAATATAAATAGAAAATTGCAGATATGCTTACAGTTATATTGTGTATTTTTCTAAACTATGTATCTGCCTTACCTTTGTGATTTTCATATGTGCCATTACCTTAATGAATTAAGGATATATCCACATTATCACAAACTGTAAGTTGTGTTGGGCTTTTGTTTAGTTTGTTTTTTTCTCTCTGTTTCACTTAATTTTTATTTATTACAAAGTTCCTGATGAATGATATGCTCTTAGGAATGCCAGTTTCTTTCCACATATGCCATGTTTGAATCCACTTACAGCAGTGGGAGTGCAAGTGAAATTGGTATGGTGGTGTTCCATGGATTGTTTAAATACAAATAAATTGGGTAAGAGTGATAAATCACTGAAACTGCTGCATAATCTGGGTTATCTTTAAATCAACCCTTAGGAAAATAAATGACCTAACACTGAGCACAGTGTTGTGACAGTTAGGTCACTGACCGAGCTTCAGCAAATCTGAGGATGTATTCACTGTTTTAAAAACATACCCTAATATTTGCTGTATCCTGATTTCATAAACACAGTGCCATTTGCTTTTAATTTAGCCAGGTTTATGCTTCAAAATTACATTCTTGTCAATTCAGTGCCACTGTTTAAGTCTGCAGTTTACACATTGTCAACATGTTCATGTGTATAGCTGAAGCAATATTTCTAAAAATTTGACTTTAATGACTCAACAGAGCTCTAAATGAAGGCAAAAGGGTCTTGTTTTGAAACTTGTGTTCTTCCAGATTTTTCCAGAATTTGCCTGAAATTTTCTTTAAATTGCTTGTATTCAGCAAATTTGTTTTTATTTCTGTAATTGATTCTGGTGTATTTTGTACTGATATCTTATTTTCTCTGCTGTTAAGCTAAGAAAAGGTAAGAGAGAAGTACCTATTTATATAATTTAGTCTTCCCTGGTTTGAAACTATTTCTAAACTATACAGCAGGAGAAACTACTAAGAACTAATATACTCCTTTGATTATGTTTCATGCTACCTGTTTCTGCATTTCCTGATTTTCCTAAATGCTGTTACTTTGGTTTTGCTTTTATCTCTCCTTTTCAATTACACTCAAGCTCTACCAAATGGATGCCTGTCACTAATCAGAGAAGAAGATCACTTGTTCCTTTTGACAGAGCATCCTAGGCTAATGCAATTACCTGGCATAGTCAATCCATTTAACCTCTTGAAATTAGTGCTCTTGCCACTTTATTTGTTTACATTTTTAAGAGGCTCTCTGGTACACTGTATGTACACTATAAAATACCAAATAGGATTAATCTATTAAAAATACTAAAAATTATGTAGCAAAAATCATTGTCTGTGCAAAGAACCTATGCTGTCTTGTAAAACCACTCTCTTCTATTCCATCTGTTTCCTCATATACTATATCCTTTAGATACTGTCCTTCACAGACTCCCTTCTGGACTAAACTCCAGTCAGGGTGAAAGTGAGTGTGCAAATACACACAAATTCAACTCTCTGGAACCTGCAGCTTCCTTTGAGCCCTTGGTGGCCAGTGGTCTAATGCTCAGCTAAAATAATCAATAGTTCAGTCTGTAGGCAGATAAATCTGGGCAATATGCCTGTAGCTTAGAGAGTGGACAAGTTCAAGCTTCTATATCTGCACAAACTTCTGTCTAGCATGTCTGGGCACCCATCTGGATAATTATTCCTTATCCCCATTAAAATGTACCTAGTTGTAAATTTGCAACTGAAATTCACAATCTAGTGAATTAATTTTATTTGTGTGAGATTTAGTCTTTTATAACTTTTCCCTTTTATACTGAATTGAATCTGCTGCACAATAAATTTATCAGATCTGTCCTAGCTAAATCAGGATATTTTCACTATACATACATTAGGAATGGAAATATTTGACAATATAGAAGATGGTTACTGAGTTAGCCTAAAAAAGTCATATTTCTGTGGGACACAGGAAAAACTGAAATGATTAGAATCTCAATGTTTTGTGCATCATTGAAATTTGAGTGACAGCAGATAATTTCTTAGTCCTCTTTGTTGTCTGGTTTAAGTGTTCTCTTTCCTTCTTGTCCTTTTCAATCTCCTTCAATTCAGACCTGTAGCTGCAGCAGTTGAGGCTATTATGTGTACATATTGTATAATATTTTAGATGGGGTGACTCTTGAAATTCAATTTTTTCTGAGATTCATGGAAACAAGTGTCATCCATCAGGTCGCGGGAGGCTTTCTGCAGCCTCTTTAGCACACTCGTTAGGGTGTCAGGTAACCGTGAGTCTACAAATTGTTTCTGATTTTGACTGATTTTGTTCTCTTGTTTTTTTAAATTTTTAATAGACTTTGTCATTCATGTAGTCAAAGACATCACAGTATTATGCACAGCTAAAATGTACAGTTGTACAGGTCTCTGATATTTTCCATTTAAAACCATGTAACCTATAGCATTATGCAATGTTATTTTTAAGGGAGCACCTCCCCTACAATTTTTATTTTTCATTAGAAATCAGCGTACTTTCGAGTTTAAAACTTATTCAGGCTCTTTGCTATATACGTGTATCAGAAACTACATCCTTTTAAATTTGTGTTGTCTGATTTAGCTCATTATCTAGATTTCCCCATTAGACATAACTTCTCCTTGTAAAACTTCCACCCTCCTGATAATACTTCTGATTATCTCTGTAGACCCTTTAATGTTTTCTATTTTTTCCATAATTTCATTAGTGTCTGTTTAAAGGAATTAATGTTTTAGAAGAAGAGGAAGAAAATGATGAGCCTGGATTATTTTCAGCTTTTGGAGTGCATAATTTCTAGAGACTGGATCATTTCATGCTCTGCAAAGTGCAAAAAAATAGTCTGTAAAATCACTTAAACTGAGAAATACTGTGATGCATAACCAACGGTGTGTTTATTCCTTAAAAAATCTTACCCTACATAATGGTAATACTTGTTTTAAAAGAGGATCTTCAATCAAGAGAATGGGTAATTAATTTTATAGGTCTTTACTAATAACAGAAATCTAGAAGAAGCAATTAAAATGTGACATGGTTCATCAAATGTAATTTTGTTGGACTTACCTTTTTTGTGTATATGTTCACTATCAGGATCATGCAATGTGCATAATGCGGTATAGAAGAAAATATAGATTGGACTTCTGATGGATATGATGTCATTTGCTGAACTATACAAGATAAATTAAGAAATTGAGGTATTAGAGGAAGCAAGTTATATTTCATTTAATATTATAATAACTTGATTGATCATAATGAAAAAGTTGCTAATTTTACCTTGGATAAATAGATATATAGATATATCGGTCTGTGAATTAAATGTACTTCACCTATTGTAGAAACACTGGGAGCACAGACTTAACAGTTGCCATGATCTAAATCATTACTGAATGCAAATAGTCTGAGTGATCATTGTGTAACATAGTGACTGCTCTGTAATGCACTTCTTTTGTATAAAACTAAAATTGCCTAAAGGCAAAGATCTTCTATGACCTCTGTGTAGGTTAACGTCACTGAATGAAGGTAGTGAAATCCTGGGAGGACTCTGCCTCCGTATTCAGTCAATTTTCCCGTTAACTGTGACCTGACACAGCAAATTTGATTACATTTTCTGTGCTATGACTTTTGTATGCCAAGAATGACTTTGGAGAAGAAAACTCACTGGAGTTAAACTTGTTGTATAACTGCTGGTATGTAAAACAGGATAAAAAGAGATTGTATTTAGAATATAAACATTTTTGCAATATCACAAGACAGCTATACTAACTGATATGCATTATAGGCTATGGCTCTGAGCCATGGAATCGTTATTCAGCATTAGTTCCCTTTCCTTGGAAATTCTCAGTTTCAAACCAAAACAAAAACTTTCTGGAATAAAAAGGAGAAAAAATACTTCTTTCCCAAATAAAGGAGATTCTTTGTAAAAATTATTTTGAAATAATTAAACTACTTTCCATAGAACATCTTTAAATTAATCATTAAATTGTAGAAAATCAGGGACTGATGCTTATCACTCTAATCAGGATTCTGAGTCCTCTTGTTCAGTGCTACAGAGATAAGGATTGGAAGATATTTTGTAGGGACTCTGGAAAAGCTATGTCCCCTGCCCCAGACTGTGTTATAGCGTCCTTGAGCAATCTTGCCTCCACCATTCCTTTCCTGCCACACTAAGGAAAAGATATCGTAGAATCATGGAATCATAGAATTACCCAAATTAGAAGGCACTCAAAAGGGTCATCAAGTCCAACTCTTATTCCTACATAGGACGCTCCCAACACTCACACCATGTGACTGAGGGCGTTGTCCAAATGCTTCTGGAATGCTGGCAGACTCGCTGCCATTACTACTTCCCTGGGGAGCTGTTCCAGTGCTCCACCACCTGCTGGGTGAAGAACCACTTCCTAATATCCAATCTAAACACCTCTGTCACATCTTCCTGCCATTCCCTCTAGTCTTATCATAGGTTGCAAGAGAGAAGAGATCAGTACCTGTTTCACCTCCCTCCCTTGTGAGAAGGCAGTAAACAGCTATGGGATCCCCTCTCAGTCTCCTCTTCTCCAGGCTGAACAGACCAAGTGACTTCAGCTGTTACTCATACGACTTCCCCTCTAAATCCTTCTCCAGCTTCATGGCCTCCTCTGGACACTCTCCAGTAGTTTGATGTCCTTTTTATACTGTGGCACCCCAAACTGCACACAACACTCAAGGTGGGGCCACACCAGTGCAGAGCAGAGCGGGACAATCCCCACACTCGAAAGGCTGGCAATGCCATGCTTGATGCACCCCAGGACACAGCTGGCCCTCTTGGCTGCCAGGACACACTGTTGGCTCATGTTCAACTTCTTGTTTACCAGAACCCCCAGGTCCCTCTCCACAGGGCTGCTCTCCAGCCTCTCACATCTCAGTCTGTACGTGTATCCAGGGTTGCTGTGTCCCAGGTGCAGAGCCCGGCACTTGCCCTTGTTAAATTTCATGCTGTTGGTGATTGTCCAGATCTCCAATCTGTCAAGATCCATCTGCAGGGTCTCTTTTCCCCCCAGGAGTGTCGATGGCTTCCTCCAGTTTTGTGTCATCAGCAAAGTTTGTCAATAAACCTTCAAGACCTTCGTCCAGGATGAGGTTTATTGGCAAATTTTTCTGGCTAATGTATGTTTCCTGTTAATGTATGTTTTCTGGCTAAATAGCCCTCAAGGATACAGTTTTGGGCAAAAATCTGCACATCAGTATTGACTTCTGCATTATTCTGATTATTATTTGCATGACTAAGGCAGCAACCTGAAAGTTCTTGGTTTGATATTTGTGACAAAAAGGCAAAACACAGCAATAAAAAGTCTGTGTTCCTAAAACCTCACCAGTCAGACCCTCCGCTTTTATAGTATGGCACTGCTATGAAGCAGGAATGTGATGTAACATTACTTTTTTTTTTAGGGATAACAGACATTGAAGTCAGTATTTCAAGTTACAACTCCTGATGATTCAGGTCTTTATTACTTATCTTGTAGTATGACATGCATAGGAAATATAATTCTACCACTTTGGCTAAAGGAAAGTGAAAAGCATCATTATTTTTAAGATTAAGTGCCACTACATAAAATTACAGAAATAGACAAATAATGTCTGCATTTCCTAGCAGTTCAAAATGGCTTGGGATCTAAACAAACTAAAAGATAGCTGCTAGTGACAGTTTTTCCTCAGGGAATATAATTACAATTTCATGTTGCTAGTGCTTCTACCTTGTCTTTTGTTCTTGGATGGCAGGAGAGGAAAGATAATTATAACCAAGGAGAAGAAACAACTAAAACATTAACTGAAATAGCACAATATCCATGTGTCTATATATACAAAACCATTTTTTGTGTCTTATTGTTTAGAGCTGTAAATGTGAATTTGTAGAATTAAATGGTGTCTTTTGGGGCTGCATAAAATATTACTTAAAATTGCTGAACTGTAGAAGCAAGTGTATCAAGGTCTGATACAACTAGAAGTTACAAGCCATTATGTAGCATTGAATCTTCAGCCGTCATTCAGCAAAAACCTTAAGCCTTCCCATACAGACATCCCGCTCCTCTCCATATTTACCTCCTCTCAAGAAAGACCTGTTCAAGCATAATAACTTCTCAATGACTGGATCGCAGAGAGTTCTTCACTATGGCTAACAAAATGCTGTCCAGTAGCAACATACATGGAAATAGTGGGCTACAGAGAACTCAAATCCTTACGTTCACCCCATTAGGAAGTTTTAACAGATAACCTGTGATCTAGTTGGAATATGACCATGTGTATTCATGATGTTGAAATGCACCGTGCAAGGTATGATTTATAGGCACTATCCTTTGTTCTCCACAGGCCTCTTTACATCTGGAAACCATGAGAGTCTCTATTATGTCCAAAGGTGCCAACATTTCCATGAGGTTTCAAGGGTCTGCTGCTAGCAGATAGAAACAATCCACAGAAAAGCACTATGGTGGGTTTGCCATATTTGCAAAGACATAAACTAGTACTTTCTTACAAACAATTGTGTTCATGCTTAGAAACCTGTAACTGAGATTTGTTATTCATTTCTTGTAAACACTTATTTGGAACCACATTGTCTACATGGTTCCTGAAGTGTCAAGAATGCTGAAAACCTAGTATCTCCAAACATTACTTACTTTCATGTCAGCTTTATCAAATAATGAACAATTTGGTAGCATATTTTTCCTGTATTGGGAAGAAACACAACCTTGACTCTAGCTCAACTATTATGCATCAAAATTACCTAAGTTCAACCTGTAGCCCAAGTCTGGTTTGAAATTCTGTTAGCTTTAATATTAAGCATGCTGTTGTGAGCAATATACCCATTTGGAATTGCCCACCATTTGATGGCTAAGTTGTACAGGCACTTAGCTCTTCTGTTGTCCTCCAGAAATTAAATACTTAATGATACTGGGCATCATTTTTTTTTGTATTACTGAGAATTCAATAGACACAGATGTCTTCAATGACGAATTCATGCATTCGGTTTATCCTATATTCAGAGTAAAATTCAGAGCTTCTGAGAAACAGAAGAATTTATTGTGAAATCCGCCTTGTCTGAATGTCTCCCAAAGATGATGTTTGTCATGAAACATATTAATTGTACCTCTCTTGGTAGTACAACCAGACCTAGTAGTTTGACAGTACAACTGGCATTCACGTACATGAAGTGTACAATCTACTCAAGTCACAGTAATTACTAAGTGTTGTTATTAAATAATGAATTGTGCAGGCAAGTGTAGATGAACACGGATGTATTTGAATTGCGCGCTTTTTTCCCCCAATAGATAAGGCCAGTCACCTTGGCTGACTCTTCCTTCTTTTCGTTTACAGGTAGCTACTCCTCCTCATGGGCTTCTGGGAACAATTTCATTTGTATAAGGAGAGAGGAAAACCAGATCAATTAGTCAGACTGTAAGTCTGGTTCTTCAAAAATGAGAATAAAAAGCAGTTTGTTTCCTTATTTTCTTTTTCTTTCTTTAAATTTATTTTTCTTTAATTTCCCCGAGGAAACTGGAAGGATTTCAATATGACATGTGCCGTACTACAGTCTTGATTAGTTTATAGTGAAACACTGCCAGAGCAGGGAGATACAGCTTTACTGCATGGCTTCAGGTGGAACCTAGGAGCTAAATTATCCTGCCATTCTTGTCTCTAATTATCTTTTAAAACAAAAATCTACAACACAATAGAATTTGAGTATGTTCAAAAGGAATGTTCTTTTACTTACTTGTGCTTCAGTGTTAGGTCCTGCTGTGAAATTCAGAATTTAATCTTCCTTCATTTTCAGTTACAACAAATGACTTAATAAAATAACTGCCTTAATAAGATAAAATAGGAAGAGGAACATAGACAGTGAGTAAATATTATGACCCTTCAGAAGCTGGGCACCCCACACTCGTACAGCATCCGGCAGAGCCCAGATGGATTTTCTCATGGCACTCTGTGCAGATCAGATCCTATGCACGGAGAGAAGCTCTGCCCTTTAGTCATTTGAGCTAATATACTAATTGCATTACAAGAAAACAACTCTGTTCCTAAAGGATGTTCACATGAGAACTTTATGCTGCACTTTTAGATAAATGCAAGGCCATGCAGATAGCATAACCACCAGTATGAAGAAGGAGCTGTTGCAATGGGCTGACTGGGTTCATCCTGTGGGTAAGGAATTGTGCAGCACCAGCCTGCACCTACTTGGACTGTTGGATGGAGCACCTTGATGTACAGAGGGCTCCCAGTCAGGACTCATATTAGCACAGAACCTGCCTTGGAGCTTCAATGTAGGAACATCTATTATGTTGTAAATCAGCTAATGTGCAGGTTTGCTCTGGCTTGCTACTGGAAAAAAATCAGAACAATTGTTTATTAGCATTGGGCTAGAGATGCTTCTTAGGTGAAAAGAAAGAGCAGAAAGGATGTATCTGAATTTATTTTACTGTTACCTGGAAATTCTGGACGATAGTGGAGAACTAGTAATTAACTACAGTTTTCATACAACTAGTTTTATTTGTCAAGTGTTCAACTCGATCTTGCTTCACCTTGAGTCAGCAACTCCTAACTGAGCACTTACTAAATAGAAATAATTGTCATTGTGTTTATCCCATAACTAATCAATTCAGAAGACACATGATTAAGTGCATAGATTATTACTTGTTGCTATACACATGTATGCAGAATGCCTTGTGGACTTCAACTTTGCTGCGGCTGATGGTTTTGAAGAGTTACAACAGCACATGGAAAGTGTGCAGAGAAGCCTTCTCTGCATTTTGTTCCCATGGTTATAGTGATCATCAGATTTTGCATATATTGCAGAAATAAGTATGCATACATACACTGAGGGGAATATTCTCAAGAGTATGGTCATGAGGACCTTGGTAATCAGGGTGCTGACGTCTCTCTCTTGCAGGAAACTGTCAGAAGGAGATGGAGAAAAGCTTTTTTTATGACAGAGGAATATGCTTTAAAAAACTCAGGCTAACTAACTTGAAAGAAAAGAGTTTGCGCTATATGAAGACATAAGTTGGTCAGATTTTGTTGTGCCTGTTAAATAAAATCCTGTTGAGACAACTGATCAGCATGATTGCAGGAGTTCCTGCTGGTAGTAAAATCAGCACAAAGGCATTGCAGGTGTTTTACTGCAAATAGAGAGAAAACATAAAATTATCTTCTTAGAGATTATTGTCCATAATGTTTTCCATAATGTTTCACACAATGCCATGTAGGTTTTATAATTGCATAGTAGTTTATTGGGTTTGCATCTTTTGCCTTTTTAAATTTTATAGTGCAAAAATAGGGATATTTAGGAAGGTTTTGGTTTTACCATCTTTGATAGATCATGATGTTTTCCTTTTCAGATTTTCCAGAGAAATTCTATTCCCAATTATGACAGTTTCCATCAAGATGAATTGGTTTACTTTAATAAAGTTTAATGTCTACAAAAGCAGCTTTATACTTGATGGGAATTTGCTGGTTCCACTGTTCTTTCAATTCACCTGACACTTCAAATAATAACCCGTTTATCAAAAGCTAATACCATCCCCTATTGCAACAGAAGAATTTAAAAAGTGCTACCCAAGAACACAGCAAAAGCAAGTACTTTAACAGAAAAGCTTTCATGAACGCTGTGAGCATATTATCTTTAGGGCTGCAATTTTTATGAACTAATAGCTAACAGATTTTAAGCAACTTTAGAATCTGGCAAAAATTATATTCAGAGTTGGTAGAGGGGAAGCATGCAACTCTGGAACATGAGAGGGAGGTAGCATTACTTATGCAACCTGAATGCCTATGGAGATGAAAGAGAGAGCAGGCTGGGCAGCTGGGCTGAGGTTAGTGTTGCAGCACGCTGATGAGTGCAAGGAGACAGGAGAGTTTTACGGCTTCCATGCATCACCAAGGAAAATTGCCACAATAACTTTTTAAGGAGAAAGGCATTTTCGTGCCCACCATGACTTGCCTCAGCTTGGCCCTTGAGCAATTTGGTTGCACAGAATGTATTGCTAAGTGGATAGATTTCAGTGAGGGGAATGGGAAGACAAGCTGAAGCTCTCTCTGAAATTACTTGATGCTTCCCACTGGAGCACTATAGTTGGAAGAAGTGATCTGAAATGCCCGTTGACCAGGAAGTGAAACTCTTGATATGAAGAAAAATGTTGTATACAACATGAGGCTGTCTCTTTTGGAAATTGTTTTCTTTTAGTTTATGCTATTGTTCTTCTGTAATGAAGCAATTTTTTGTAGGAAAATTGAGTTACCTTTTCTCATACACATTTGATTGCTGTTGTGTGAACTTTCACAAATATGTTTTTAGCTGGATCTTTGATAAGTTTTTTTTTCTCATCCATTATCGTGTAGTTTTAAGCTACCTACAATTTTTAGTGGTGGTGACAGCTCTTCTGTGACACTTCTTCAAAAATATTCAAATATTAATATTTTCCCTATTTGAAAGTCTGGATTACACTGCCTAATTCTTACTGGAACAGAATTACTGGACATTAAACTTCAGATGGTTTTTATTAGCAGTACAGTACCTCAGTCTAATTCAGAACTGCCTTAAAAATAAATACGAGAATCTTTTACTAAATTTCTTTTATCCGTTTATTGTGCTGGTATCCAGTTATACTGGCTTCTACAAGATAATGAAACTGTCAATGATACACCTTTGTGCCCTATTTTACTCCAGAACTGGAATAATTTTATTTCTAGTGTGTTAAATTTTAAATCTCTGGCTAAACTTGGAGAGCTTGTTAAGCAGGTATCAGGAGCAGCATAGCTGTTTTTTATGGCAGTATCTGCATATTATTATCTTAAGTAAATTGGTTCCGAGAAACTGAACGGGTAAATCCATGCAGAAATTATTATCATCAGTATAGTTTTCCTTTTGACCATTTTTTATTAGCTTTCCCTAACCATTATATAAGAAAGAACTAGAGATGGTGTTGGTGTTTGTTTGTTTGGGGTTGTTTTGTTTGGTTTTGATTTTAAACATGTATGGACTTAAAATGTCAAGTTTTCAGAAGGAATGTCATAGGCATTTCTAGATGGATCAGACTGCTGTGGCTCAGAGCCTTGGAAGTAGCAGTCAATATTTTATTCATACATCTGTTTTTTAAAACCTGTTTACACATGAGTCTATGTCCTCATGGTTAAATTCTGCTATCACTTAGCAGGTGTAAAAAGGTATTTCCATAAAAGTGCTGTTTATGTTGTCATTGGTCACTACAGATGGCCAAGAGTTTGACCTTTGCAATACCTTTGACAACAAATTTACAATTAATTATGCATTGTGTTAATAATGTCCTTTTACAATGTGAAGTTTCATCTCATCTGAGAGCCCAGGTGTCTGCAGGTATCAATCAGAGAGATTAATAGAGGTTTCCATTACCTTTAATTTAAGCTGTCTTTTTTTGAAGTTTACCAAACTAGTAATGTAGTTATCAGTTGGAGATCATCTGATTCTTTGACCATCTTCTTTTCTTCTCAATATAAATACAGTGATCAGAATGACACATACAATTGTAGATGAAAGCATACCATTAATTTAAAGGACTGCACGACCATTATTTTATTTGCTTCACCTTAACTGATTTAAAGTAATCATCTTGTATAATCCCTACTAAAATGACACACCTCAGCAGTCAGTTTACTGAATTGGAGGAGGAACTGAGTCAGATTTTTTTTGTTTTTTTTTAAACCTGCTCCCTAGTTAAGCTGGTGCTTTTGCTGATCTGCCCAAAAAAAGTAAGTATTTTACAAGACAAAATAAACTGGACTGGAACTTTCTTGACTGTACTTGAAAGTGGCACAGCAGATATCTGATGTGTCAGACCTCGTGCCTTTTTCCCCTGTTATTCTGGATCATCTTGTGTACCTGGGTTTTGCTTCAGTCTAGAATGGTGATGTGACAAGAAGCTGTGCACAGACCTGGGAAGTGCTCCCGGATGTTTCAGCTTAGATGTAGTATAGCAACAGAGGGAAGAGAAAACTTCTACAGCTAGATTTGTTATCTTCAGGTCCTCAAGGTAAAAGTGGAAGAGATGTGCACCCTGCTTTACGTGCCTCTGAACCATGTGAGCTGAAACTAGAGGCGTGGTTCCAAAAAGGCAAATGGCAGCCAGCAGAACCTGCCTCAGGATGAGATCCAGCAGCTTTCTTAACAGCTCTTGAACAGACGTAATCAAGAAACACGTTCTCCTTTGGAAGATTTTCTGTTTTGTTTTGCCCTTACTACACTGGTGTCTGCAGAATATTCACTGCTTCTGAAAACTTGCCCTAATTTAAGTTTGTTAATTTAGGATCCTTAGGGCTCCTGGGATAATTAATCAATTAGTCAATATTATCAGGGGTCTGTCTGTTACTTTTTTGATGCAGCGGTGCTTGCCAATGGCTGCCAGAAAATTCTCCTCAAATTCACTCACGTAGTGACAGAAGTCCTCAGACCTATCCTTTCAACTTTCAGTTTCCAAACTCAAAGTACAAATGCTCTGACGTGGTTTGCTTTGCATGTCACTCCACTGCAATTAGTCATTTCCAGACAAGAAATGAGCCATCTACTTACTGGTATTATTATAACATACCTTTAATACCACCTGACCTCAATGATAAAAAATATATTTGCTTATTTTATTAAAGCAAACGACAAGGGTAAAGAAAATAAGTCAGTGAGGAGTGAAACAAAAAAAAAAAGATATGCAATCTTGAAGTCTGTTTCAAATGGAAGTGTTTTCCTAGCTGTCACTTTGAATCTTTGCAGCATATTTCAGCCATATCAGCGTAAAATCAACTTGGCTAGCACTAGTCTGCCTCCAAATATTGCTTCTCCTAGTTGGATCCTGTCTCTTTGGTATACTGGATACTAGCTAGTATAACTGAAGCTAGAAATAGCATTGTTGATGTGCTTTGCTGCTATGAAAACAAGTAGAAGAGGTAAGATCTTGTATTTGAACATCTGAGATGGGCTTTAAGCTACATATTTATATAAAAGCATTTCCCTTTTATAAGGAGACTTTATTTGAAGTTCAGCTTTTTTGACTTCTTAAGGAGAGCTGAACTGGGAATGCTCATCTCTGAACTCACAAAAGGTTCTTTAATGTATTAATTCTCTGTTCAGGTTTTCTTTATTTCTCTGGATAACAGTTATATTCTAGCTACAAATTAGACCTTCCCTTTTCAGGCAGAAAAAGCTATATTGTGAAACACTCTTTTCTAACTGATTGCAAATTGCATATCATAAAAGTTATCCACTGTGTAATAGTTTCAGTTGTATATGGCTTTTCTGACTAACTAAAGCCACTACACACTATACCTTAATCAACCATGTGTCAACATTAAGAGCAAAGTACATACACTAAACTCCTTGTTTTCTGAACATTTCTTCCCCTGGCAGTTGCTACACAGCTAGCCTTTGCCGTCTCCTTGCAGACCCTCCAGATAAGTCAATACAATTTAAGCTGCTAAGCAGAAAAACAGACCCATAAACCTCTCTGGGTTAAAGAGAACCATCTTTGATGGCGGTGCTTTTAAGGTGCGTAAAGCTCTGTTCTCAGCTGAGAATGATTTGATGTGAATGGACAGTGAGTTCATTTTAGGCTGCCTGGGCCAGCATTGCCTCCCAGAGAAACACTTAGGAAACTGTGTTATGAGGAGTGTCCTGCTCTCCAACACGTGGGGTTGTGACCACTATCCTAATGCTTAGTTCCCACTGAAGTTGAAGGGTGTTGGTTTCCTCTATATATCCTAAAGCTCTCAAGCTAGGAACTTAGCTTTAGGCATGTATGTATTCTTATTGTATTGTCTTTATTTAAATTTCCTTTGCCTCCTAACTGAGATGCTATGCAGATATTAAGCCAGGCTTAAGTACACTTGGTAGTTCCTTGACTGAATATGATTTGAACATGAAAATAATGTTTTAAGAGCCTCAAAAATGATGGAATAGAGAGAAGTAGTGTCCTGAATGTTACCTTATATATGAAGGTAGGCAAGACAATAAATGCAAAGTTAGAGAACTGGGATTTTTCAGTTCAATGTTTCAATCTAAATTAAGGGCTTACTACAGGAAAAAAAAATAACAGAGCAGGATAATAAGCCAAATTTATATTGCAAGTATATACATTAATCAAAGTGCAAAATTTGATAATAGCAACTATAGATGGGAAAGCTGGATGACAGGAAAACTAATTATGTTCAAAGTACTCTCTTTTGATAGCACCCTTTGAGAATAATATGAGGAGTCAGCTTCATACATGCACCAGGGGTGGAGGAGATCGTGGAGAAAAAGATAGCAGTTTTTTAGGCAAAAATAATAACTTATGCACTTCGCACATGCCTTCTTATATTGGTAATGGGGAAAAAAAAAATTGCTCCTGCCAAGAGCCTTCCTCTTCACTACCCTTCTTTCCATGGCACCCTTTGGCCTCAGGATTTTCAGACTGTGCTTGGTCATTTATTCCCTGCCTGGTCAATGTCTGCGTGCGTGCTGCCTTCTCGATACCTATCACTAAATGAACAAACCTTTAAAGCAGTTTTATTAAAAACACTGCAGCATTTCCAGAAGGATGTCAGTTTTAACCATGCAAAATTTGCACTGGTGTGAGAGTATTTTGAGGCTATTATTTTTAGGCAGGTACCAGTTTTTGAGAAGTATTTCCTTGACTTTCTGCTTCACTTTGTAAGGTGGTATTTAGAAAACAGAGCCTCTGTTTTTGGACTATCTTAAATTTAAAAAGTATTAATAAATTAAAAAAACCACCACAACAACAACAAAACGCAAAACCTTAAGAGCGCACTCATGAGGAAATAATGTTAAAAGCTCTAAACACTATCCTCTTTTACAGCAGGAGTGTCTGCATTGTAATCTCTGGTTGAGAAGCAGCAGCTAGAGGAAAAATAAATTATATTCACCAGGAGAGGGCTCCCGCAGTCTTCTGATATTACTGAGCTGAGGCGTTTGAAGACCCAAAAGTGTAGCTACAGAAAAATTAGTGCAAGAAAATTAGCTCAAATCAGATTATGCTCATCACTGTGCCATCCATGCTATAAATGTAAACCTTAAGTCAATAAGTATGCTTTTGCTTAAATGTTTTTAGGAAAAAGTGAAAACCAAGGATGCTGTTGCAACTCAGCTGGATTTTTTGCCCTTCATAAGACTTGTTAAGCAGCATTGCAATTACAGAAATCAGCTTTGTAAACAGCACCACCAATATGCAGATTAGAACTACCGTGCTTTGCTTTGCCATGAAAATTCCAGAGACCCACGAAGTCTCTTCACATTGTGGTGCTTAATATGGTTTAATCACTATCAAGGAAACAGAAAATCATGTTTCAGATTGGAAACAGCAATTTTTTTTGAATATTGTTTATCATTTTTTGCTGTACTTCAAATAATCTTATGTGTCATGAAGGATAAATTTATACCGTCATATAAACACAGAGCCATCCAGGCTGTACCACCTCTTATTACACCTCTTATTTCTTAAAAATAAATTTGGTAGAAATTCTTTATATGAATCCTATTGCACAACTAATGTAACAGATGGTGTATTCACTTCTGCCTTAAACAAAAAGAAGGCAAGCTTATTTGTGTTTCTAACAATTGTTAGATGGATTCTGCTTCTTAGTTCTTATTTATCATTTTAAATTACACGTTTAGTCCTGCTTACAGTCTAGTGTAATCATTATCCCTTCAAATTCATGTGTGGAAAGTAGAAATCAGTTTATTACAGTGTATGCAGTCAGTAATATAAGCAAAGAAAATAATCCGTTATTAATTTGTGTTATCTTCTTGAAATAAAAGTTTTTTCTAGCCTGTTTTTTTTTTGGCGGTGGTGGCCATAAAATTCTTAGTATAGTCTAGTTTTGTACACATGTTCATAATTAAAGGGACAGGTTGGAAGTTCTGTTACAGCAAAACCAACTTCCAAAACATGGAAAAGGTCTTTACTTTTCATGTATTTGAACGCGTCAATGAAATATGCTGCAGTGTTCCCATAGCTTTTTAGGGATAGTTTGATCCATTCAACTATTTTCACAGATGTTCTCCTTTTTCCTAGTGCTACTCTCTTTAATCATTGTCATGGAAGTAACTGAATAAAATCTTTTATTGGGATCAGACCTATAGTGCCACATAAGGGACCAATAAAAGTGGAGGGAATACCTTAGTAGCAAAGGGCAGTTTGGTGTTGGAGCTGTATTATAATATGAAATTTTTTGGGTCAGAGCACATACCATAGTCTACCTCCAATGAGTTAAAATAAATTCATCTTATAGAAGACGAGAAACAAAACTACATATCCAACTATCTATGGGGTTTTTTTTTTGCCTTGCTATGAATAAGGCTCTAGGAACCTGGACATATTAAATTAATCAGCTAGTCCTGCACTGATAGATTTCTTTTTTCCACTTCATCTCTGGGAAGTGATTCCTCATTCTCACTTCAAAAATTCCCACACAGGTGTCTTCCATAACTTTCTGGAAAGTCTCCAATTTTTTACTATTTCAGATCAAGAGGAAAGCCAAGTACCATAGAGTCTGCAGTCTCATACACTGCTTTTGTTTTAGCCATCTCCTCTTTTCTGCAAAAGGAATAACACTTGAGGGCTCCTGCTGACTTCAGGTGTGATGGTGTGCAAGGGGGAGATTGGTGTTACATGCCCCTGAGAGAGCTCCTGGGAACTAACTGTAATTTGTCTGACATAAATGACATTGGAGCAGGTTTTCTGATGAATGGTTCCCACAAAACCAGTAAGAGATCAGCTGTGCACTGAATGAAGGAATCTCAAGTAGGGCATATTGCAATTTGGTTCTACAGTAGGAATGCAGTTTTGAACTTCACCCATCATGATTTTCAGTGAGAATCAGATGAGGCTGTGCTATCTGAAATGTGCTCTCATACTCTAGGATATTAATTGAGAGAATGCATCATCAAGGCTTCAGACAATTACTTTTATGAGATGTGCGTTGAAACTGATGGAGTCTTACAAATATGTAATTGTTTTGCCTGTATTCAGTCCCAGGAGTTACATAAAAGTGAGTTTCATTTTCCTGCAGTAAACAGCTTGCAGTTCTCCCAGCTGTGCTAAGACCACAAAAAAAAAATCCCCAAACCAGCATTAAATTGTATTCTCACATCTTGCACAGCTCTTTAATCCTTAGGCCAAGAGGTCAAAATCCTTATGAATTCTAAATGAACCCTAATTTGGTGGACACCCTCATAAAGCCAAGGGAATTAATAGAAGGCAAAACAGAGTAAGACTATCATTTTTTATAACTTAACTAAATCTGGATGTAAGATACAAAGGGGCAGAAAGATTACTTGTAGTAAGGATGGTTTTATTTACTTGCTTAGCTGTTTTTCTCTCTATTACAAAAAAAGGCAGATTTATAGTTACAATTATAATTAATGGTCTTATGGTCTGTCATTAAATTGGTTTTGTGTCTTTGTGGTTTCAATTGAGTCTGAAGAGATGAACAACTGTTTGCTTATAACCACATTATTCCTCTGAAGAAACTTTCCACCAGAAGTGTCTTTAAAATCCCTTTGTATGTTATTTTGTTCACAGGGAGAGTAATAAATTTTTGCTGCTGAAAAATGTCCAATTAATGTAATAAAGGCCCAGGCCTTCTGCTAAGACAAAGAAAATATTTGTTTAACTGTATGCAAGAGAAGGACCAACCTACTTTGGTCTTGAATGTCAAATCATTATTCTGATGATTTCCCAGAGGAATATTTTTAAGCCTTATTATTAAAAGGATCGTCTTAATGTGACTACAAGAGCAAAACAAAGCATTCATATTTGTTTAAAAGAACTGAATTTTGATTGTGACAGTGTTTGTTTTTATATTTTCTAATATTAGTATGTAATGAAGTAATTTCATAACTTGCAAATATTTTGCAATATTTTATTTTCAAATGCTAACAAGATTAATAAAAATCTGGCTTGTATAGTTATACTGTATTTATAACAATTATGCTAGTTGTACACTTAACGCACAGCTCAGCTTTTTGAAATACACTGAAACCATATCTTCCTTGTGTAATGATAGTCTTTCATTGGAATTCAGGTTTGGGACAAAGTTTGTGTCAGAATCAGTAAGACTATTTTTATCAAGGACCTGCTCTTATTATCCTTTTTTTTACCAAATATAATGAGACAAAGTTTAATATGGATGCTGGGAGATCATAGTAACCTTTGGAGTAGAGCAGATGTCGCTAATATCTCTGAGCTTGCAGAGATTTAAAAACAGGTGCTGTGGTAAGTCTTCCTGGCATGTGGATAAGCATCATACCATAGTATGATGATACAGATTTACTTAATGGCACAGAATGATACATTGTGAGTGATCACAAGCAAAAATGTAATCGGAAAGAAAATGCTTTTGCTTTAAAGAAATGTTTTGACGGGGTAAAGGCATGTGTATCCATATTAATTTATTAGATCTCACTTCCTAATATTCAAAAATTTAGAATATACTTCCCTGGTCATATGTGAGATTAGCGAAGGTCAATGGTTCTGTTGCAAGCTTGTTGTCCCTGGCAGGTGCTTGAAAAGGGTCTGAGCCTGGCGGGTTCCTTTGTCACTGTCACTAGCTAGCGTTAACGTGAGTATGCTTTTATTTCTCAGACCATTGTTTCTTTTCCTGTCAAAAATTGCTTCAACTGAATACGAATAATAACAGCATCTCTACCTACTATCAGTGGAAAGGCAACTTTCTACCAATATAAATATATCTTCAATAAAAATAAATACTGTTGGATCAAAATCAAGGAACTTCAAGAGTCTTCATTACATACTGTGTGTGACATGCCTTATAATAAAAGGAGGGTCTGGATTCAACATTATATAAGAAGACATGAAACAGAACACCATGAAACCTGGCCTCAGAAATTATAAACCATATAAAGGCAAGGATTCAGGGGGAGACAATTAAAGTGGATGTCATCATGGCAGTCTGCCATAGGTCACCCAACCAGGGTGATGCCACTGAGAAGTTACTCTTTAAGGAACTAAAGGAAGCCTCTAAGTCCTCTGCCCTTGTCCTCATGGGGGACTTCAACCTTCCAGATATCAACTGGAAGTACCATACAGCTGGAACAAGCAGGTCAAGAAGATTCCCGAGCTCCCTGGATGATAACTTCCTGGCACAGCTGCTGAGGGAACCAACCAGAAAAGGTGCATTCTTTGATTTATTGCTATTCAACTGAGAAGGTCTGGTGGGTGATGTGACGACTGCAGGCTGCCTTGGTCACAGCAACCATGAAGCAGTCAAGTTTAACATCCATGGCAACAGGAGGAAAACTGTTAGCAAGACCTCAACTCTGGATATGGGGAAAGCAGACTCAGGGAATTGCTTAGCAAGGTCCACTAGGAAAAAGATTTGGAAGGTGCTGGTGTCCATTGGTGCCAGTTGCTTTTTAAGTACCACCTCCAAAGAGCACAGGACCAGGCAATCCCGAAATGCTGGAAGTCAAGCAGATGAGGCAGAAGGCCAGCCTGGCTGAGCAGGGATACTCAAACTGAGGCGTAAGAAGATGGTGTATGGCCAGTGGAAATAAGGACAGGTGACATGGGAGGACTACAGGGATGCTGTTCACCACTGTAGGGTGGAAATTCCCACGGCCAAAGTTCAATTAGAGTTGAAGCTGGCCAGCACTGTGAAGGATAATGAAAAGGGCTTTTTCAAATATGTTAATAGTAAAAGGCAGGCCTGAAACAACATTGGACCATTACTTGATGAGCATGGGCACCTCATTAGCAGCAACTTAGATAAAGCAGAGACTTTTAATGCTTTTTTTGCATCAGTATTCAATAATGACATTGGGCTTGGGCCCAGGCCCCCCCAGAGCCTTGAGCTGGAGGATCATGACTGGACAAACAATCTCCCAATCAACCTCAAATTTGTGCAGGATCTGCTGCTCCAGCTGGATCCCTACAAGTTGATGGGGCCCGATGGTGTTCATCCAAGGGTACCTAAAGAGCTGGCTGATGCCATAGTGACATCCCTCTCAAAGGGAACCCGGAGCGGTACTGGCCTGACTGGAAGGTAGCGCATGTTGTCCCAGTCTTCAAGAAGGGCAGCAGGGATGACCCCAGTAACTATAGGCCTATCAGTCTCACTTCAGTGCCTGGTAAGATTATGGAGAAGATAACTCTGAGAGTTACCAAAAAACATCTGAAAGACAACACAGTCAGTGATCCCAGTCAGCATGGATTTATAAAAGGACGGTTCTGCCTTACAAACTTAATATCCTTCTATGACAGGGTCACCCACCTGGGCGACCAGGGAAAACCTGTTGATGTCATTTTTCTGGATTTCAGCAAAGCCTTTGATCCTGTCTCTCACAGTATTCTCATACACAAAATATCCAGCACACACCCAGATAAATAATACAATGGGTGCACAGTTGGCTTTATCAGTTGGGCTGAAAGAGTCATAGTGAATGGAGTTACATCAGGCTGGCACCCAGTCACTAGTGGGGTCCCACAGGGATCAATCCTGGGGCCAGTGCTCTTCCATATCTTCATAAATGACCTGGATGAAGGACTTGAAAGTTTATTGACAAAGTTTGCTGATGACACAAAACTGGGGGGAGCCATTGGCACTGTAGGTGGGGAAAGAAGCCCTGCAGATGGATCTTGACAGATTGGAGATCGGGACAATCACCAACAGCATGAAATTTAACAAGGGCAAGTGCCAGGTTCTGCACCTGGGACACAGCAACCCTGGATACACGTACAGACTGAGATGTGAGAGGCTGGAGAGCAGCCCTGTGGAGAGGGACCTGGGGGTTCTGGTAAACGGGAAGTTGAACATGAGCCAACAGTGTGTCCTGGCAGCCAAGAGGGCCAGCTGTGTCCTTGGGTGCATCAAGGACAGCATTGCCAGCTGGTCGAGGGAGGAGATTGTCCCGCTCTGCTCTGCACTGCTGCAGCCCCACCTCATGTACTGTGTACTGTGTGCAGTTTGGGGTGCCACAGTGTAAAAAGGACATCAAACTACTGGAGAGTGTCCAGAGGAGGCCACAAGGCTGGTGAAGGGTCTAGAGGGAAAGTCGTATGAGTAACAGCTGAAGTCACTTGGTCTGTTCAGCCTGTAGGGGACTGTCTTCTCACAAGGGAGGGAGGTGAAACAGGTACACAGGCTTAAAAATTCTGGACTTTCAGACTGTACTAATATGTTTTCTGGCTGGACTTATTATTGTAAATATTATAGGTATAATTTGGCTTTCATCAAAATCAAAGGCTAAATTCCTGAGCCCAACAGTATTTATGAAGGATGTCTTTCAGCAGACTATGATTAATACTTTTTTTTATGCTGCGCAGAGAGATATTGGGACTTCTGTGAGAAAACTATTGGTTGTTTTTTTCAAAAGTGTAATACTAGTTGACAGAGCCCTGTGGATTACAGAAGAGTTTTTTAATCTGTTAATAAACTTTAGGTAGCTAAGTTTTCTATGCCATCTGTCCTGTACTTCTCAAAATGAGAGCTGGAACCTGTCTCAGTATGACTGGGAGCAAACACTTTTCTTCCTGACCATGCTCCTCTTCTTCATTTTCACACATCTTCAGACCAATGGGTGGTGGATTTTTTTTTCCTTTCTTCAGGTGTTCACACTGCTAAGAAGAAAACATTTTGTAATGAGAGAGAATAGGGCTATGTGTCTGGAAAGGCTGAAACCACCAGTAAATACAGCAGAAACGTGTTTTACCTCTCCAGCTGCATTCTTGTTGCCTGCTCTCCTGCACCCATGGCCCTGCCCAGGGCTGGCTCTCCCCCACCACATCTCTGTCCACATCTGCCTAGGACACAATGCCCCTGGCAGGAACTCTTCACTGCATGCCGTGATTACAGCTACTCCACACCTAGGGGAACCATTCTGTTCTGTCTCAGCCACTGTTGCCATGGTGCTGTGGAGAACTACAGAGACTCCAACTGCTTTCCCACAACCTAAATAAATATACTCCAGTGTTAGCCCATGTTGAGCTCCTGGCAACCTCAACCTCACTGGCCTGGCTAGCTCAGGAGAGACCTGGCCATGCTGGTACGTCTTAATGGACATCTGTTTTTTCTCCACTGAAAGAGAAGGGACAAAGGCCAACTATTAACAACATTCAACCTCTGACCTTTACAAAATGTCAACTTTTTCAATATTATGTTGTAGAACTGAAAAAAACCCACATTTTTTTCTTCATGTAAGTCAAAAGAGTTTTAAAATTCATCACACAGACTAGCTGTCTGAGAAAGATATTTCTAATTTTTTTTATTAAAAGAAATGGATTTCCATATCATTACAATTCTTGATTCTTCTAACTGCAATGGAAGATGGCTCTGCAACTGGCATTTCCTAATTGCATTTATCAAAACTTCTACCTTTGTCATTTTTTAGATTTTTAGTTACAGAAGGAATTGACCCATAGTAGTTTACCTGACCTAAGAACTTCATTAAATGGGCTACTTGAAAATCCATTCTAATGTGCTTTGTTTTCTAGGAAGGTACATATCTATATCTGTACCTGCACATATACCTGTATGCATTTGAAAATGATATAATGTCATTGGATATTGTAGTGAGATACACCTTCACATGACGTTATTAGCATACATAATGGACACAAAATCACATGGCTAGTCATTGTTGTACAAAAAGCCCATAGGAGCACCTACTGCAGCTCAAACTAGATGAGGCCTCTGCAACAAGCATGAGGTGGGGGGGATCCTTGTGTTTTGAATTTATTTATTTTTTGTTTAAAGTGTTCCAGACTGAGAAAATGTTAAATAGATGGTTCATTTTTTACCTCTCCCACTCATAGAAGTTACTCTTTTGGGAACTGGCTTCTGCCTGATTTAACTTGCTACTGCTTCTATCTGTTTCTTATGCATTCCTTGCTGATACTCGGAGTAAATTATACTGGCTGTTGGAGGCAGGTGGAAGGTGGAAAAGTTATTTTATTTTTATTTGACTTTTCAGAGGAAAGACAGTGATATTTTGGAGATGTCAAATTATAATGACGATGATTGTTCTACAAATATGTCCTGGGTTCGGCTGAGACAGAGTTGATTTTTTTTCAGGTTCTTACCCTGCCCTGCCAACAGGTGGAAAGTGCACAGGAGGCTGGAAGGTCACACAGCCAGAACAGCTGACCCAGGCTGGCAGAGGGGTGTTTCGGTACCATGTGATTACAGGCTCAGCATATAAACTGGGGGATATTATTGCCTAGTAATGGGCTGGGAATTGTTTTCCAAATGGTGAGCAATTTCAGTGACCATTATTGGCTTTGTATATTCTTTTATTATTATTGCTGTTGTTGTTATTTTTTTCTCTTCCTTTGCTTTTCTATTAAACTGTATTATCCCAACCCACAAGTTTTACCTTTTTCTTTCTGATTCTTTTCCCCATCCCGCTGGGGGAGTAGATGTATGTGACAGGCCATGTGCTACTTAGTTTACAGCTGGGGCTAAACCATAACAAAGTAAAAATAAAATACATATTCCTCCACCATTGATCATGATAAAAAAAAAGAGAAGATCTGTCTTGATTTAATTCTCTATTGTCATATTACAATTTGTTGTGCTTTGATCAGTACAGAAAGTAGGAAGCATCCAGGATAATGGACAGGGCTTGTAGAAAATTACCAGTGTACAGAGTAATCTTTGTACACCTCAGAAACTAGAACTAAGCCTTATTCAAGTCCTAGCAAGATTCTGTGTGCCATATACAGTGAAAGTGAATACAATTTCATCTAAAAAAAAAGCAATTAGTGAATAAACAGTTATTTTACATTTAAATCAAAATTGTAAGTGTAGGAGTTTAAAATAGTTGAAATTCTGGAAGTATATAAAGAAAGCAAGTAATAAAAAAATAGCAAGTAGAAAGGAAGATAACAGTAAATTGAAAAAAACCTGGAAGGAATAGTTCAGGCTGAAACAATGTAATTGCTTTCTTATCCTCTTATACTATTTGGTTACATCACATGGTATAAATAATTTTAAATGATATACTACATTGACATGACTGTCTAGACATAAAAAGGACATAAGCTGCTGTAACTTCTGTAGAACTGTATCATTGTGTTCTGGTTGTGGATTTAGTTCATTTTTTCCTAAGTTTATCTACAAACATTAGACAAAAATATTTTTATATAAAATATTTAAAACATTTTAAAGCTATTTTAATATCTATTGTTCCAATATGCTGTATTCTGTACCATTTGTACTCTATAAAATGGCATACTGTAAGTTTTTAGGAGACAATAATCTGCAAAATGCAATAATCAGTTTCCAGGAAGAAACTATTAAAGCATATCACCAGTAAAACCAAAGAACATTGAGTTACTGGGAACTAGACTTAAGGGAAATACCTTAAAGATAGAAGAAAATATTACCAACTCGTATGCAATAAAGTCCTTAGCAGATGATGGCTGGAGGAGAAACAGTCTCTGCATTGTAACAGTTTAATAAAAATAATTTGACAAATCCTCAAAATAAAAGAACTGCTTTCACTTTTAAAGACTAACTGAAAGGGAAGTACCTCAAGGCAAAAAATCCCATACAATGACCTTTTCCATGCACACATTTATAAAAATAATAACTTTCTTTCTCAGCCTGGAAAGGCTATGTAAAAAAACCTATTGGGTTAGAAATAGTAGTGGAGAAAAGGCAATTAATCACCAGTTATCCCAGATAGGAGGGTGCAGGAAAACATACACACACTCGCTTTGCATTTTTGCTATGAAATGTAATATGACTTCCTTAGGGAAGGTGCTTGTGATTCAAATTTGGAAGAAAAAATACTAGTCCGGTTAAAAAGGAGAAAAAGAGAGAGGGGAGTGAGATATAGAAAGTATGTGTTCGTGTGTGTGTGTCCCCATGCACACATGTGAATGTTTATTTGAAAGCTGTTGCAGCTCTCCAGAGTAAATGGGTCACCTATAATGAAGTGCAGTAAGCTTGTGCTTTTTGGTAAAGGAAAAGAAAAAATCCTGCTGTTTTTTACATTTTCTTTTTCTTTCCAGTCTCACTTACTTAGGTAATGAAGGCTTACGCTGATAAGAAGCATGTTGTAGCTTCAAGGGAGTCATCACTGTAAGAACCAAGGCACAACTATAGATAAGTTCAGGCCTGGCTGAAGGTTACATAAAATGACCAGTCAGAGTAAAAAATGGCTAAAGAAATCAGAGGTAGGTTGTACTGGGTAAACACAGTGAGGTGGAATCAATTTAGATGAGAACAACTACCCACAAACCTGTTCCAGGGAATAAAGCAATATGGGAAGCAGCAGTGGAGCATTTTGCAAAGGCATTGCGAAGTATGAGTCAAAGAGCTAAGCAAAAATATTCTTCTAATCACATACAGAAACAGGTGTTTGATTATCTCCGAGAACAGTCCAAGTTGGCGTAAAAATAGTCTCAACAATATTATTTTGTGATATATATTTTATTATATTTTTATGACAGTTAATACTGATATGTCTAAGTAGTAAATGTATTATTTGTTATATATTGTTTAATTCCAAAGGACAGGTTACTAATATTTCAGGTAAATATGGTTTTTAAATACTGGTATTTTGGTTTTGTACACTGGGCATGATTTCCCATTTGTATCAGATAAAAGATTGTTATACGTATACATTTCTGCCCAATGCAAGAAACACATGCAGCCATAGAAATATCCATTCACACAAAATACTACTAATCACAACCAAGACAGACTAACTAAACTAAACTAAACTAAACTAATTTAGCTTTTACAGTTATTCATGTCAGTACACTTGAGGCGCATAAAATCATAGTATTTGGCAGCATGGAATAAGGGACATTAAGTCAGCTTTTATGCTGTTGTTAAGGAACCCATAGAGAATGGGATTCAAACAGCAGGACATCATACCCAGTAAATGGCATATGCAATATACTAATTTAAAATGTCTGTTAGAAATGAGAGTGGCATTAAAATCTGTCACAATGTGGAAAAGGTGAAGAGGCATCCAGCTGAAACCAAAAACTAGGATTAGCACTGTCAGTCTGCAAAAAACTCTTCTAGATCTTGTCTTAATTCTGATGATGGATTGCGATGCTGTAATCATATCCTGGATCTCTACGTTTTCTTCTGGTTTCATCTCAAAACAGATAGGTATTGCAGGAATGAATTTACTGGAGGAAGTGATGTGGCTTTTTTCTGTGCCAGAGGTTTCCGGGAGGTCTCTGGAATAAGTATCCTGATGATGCCTTGAAATTGCTGGCATCACACTTGAAGTCCTTCTGCTGTATCTTCTATGGTGCTTTCTGACAAAGGCACAGCTCCATCTGGAAAGGCTGGAGGGTTGCACCTGTGAGTCGGTACTCTTAGAGGGATGAAGTGTTAGGTTTATCATCTCCTTTTCTTCAAACTTGTTCTCCTTGTTTGACAGTCTGGAGCCTATGCTCCTGCAGACGCTGGTGTGACTTGCAGTTAAACACATCAGCGGCAATATATACTGCATCAACAACAAGGCTATTGTAAAGGCAATTCTGTAGGAATCAGAAGGCCATGCCTCAATACACAAGAGCCTGTTCTCCAGTGCCTCTAAGTCTAGAGTTTTACTGAGGTCCACAATTCTGTAGAAAACTGGCAGAGGGGAGCAAATGGCAAAACCAAGGGCCCAAATGGTCAGTATTAAGAAATAGCCTTGTTTTGTTGTTAAATTGCTAGAAAGGGGATATTTTATCATATGGTACCTGACTGCAGCAATAGATATTAACATTAAAGTTGAAACCAGAACTGATGCACACTGGAGGAATGGTATTACATGACACATGATAGCGCCAAACATCCACTGGTCAAGCAGGATGGAAGTCAGTGTGAAAGGTGAACAAAACAGCACGACTAAGATGTCAGAGAAGGCCAAGCTACCGATAAGAACGTTAATTATTGTCTTCTGCTTGCGCTTTAGTAGAGCAGCTAATATAAGCAGATTTCCCATAAAGCCCGCCAGACTTATAAGTGTGTACAGCCCAATAAGAAAGTACTGTATGTCGTCAACACTACTCTTATAATCTTCCCAGGCAGAAAAATTCTTTGTAGTAGCAGAGGTGTTCTTGGTAGATGTCTTGTTGATACAGTCTTTGAATCCTAAATCCATTTTGCAGTCCTGCTTAGAATGAGAAAGGCATTAATTGGCTTCTGAAGAAAGGATGATACTAGTGTTAACAGAGTGTAAAAGAACATAAATTTATCTTGTATCATCTTAATGCAAATAAATAGTGGTGTTACTCTACTGCAAGGTAGATCCTGTGTAACTTCAGGACAACACAAATTAGTTTTGTAGGTTTTATCATGTGTGCATATCAGCATACCTAGGCCTCTCACCTGGCTGCTCACATGGGACAATTACAATTTAAGGTTTTGAATTAGGAAGCTGGCTTTTCACTATGCTTTGCTGTGGACCATACTGTCAGCCTTTCCATGAGGGAGCAGTTAGCTGCAAAAGCAATCCGTCTAGAGTCAGTGAGATTACTCATGTGAATAACAGTTCATTGGTATGAGTAAGGAAATTACAATCACCATCTGGGCGTGTGCCTAATCATTACGTGACAGCAAATTATAACGAGATCACCTAAAAATACATGATGTTTTGACATATGCTAACAACTGCAGTAGTATTTCTTACCTTGCTAGTAGAAAACTGACACAAAATAGGTGAGAGCTTTCAAAAAGGATCAGTTTATAAGGAGATCCACTGTCAGTGATACAAGACGTAATTCCTTACATGGTGCATGTACAGACCACCTTCTATTAAGTCTTGGAACATATTTTAATTGTTGCTCAAGCAGAAAGGAAAACTGCCTATAAAACATCCAAAGTAATTGGATATAATACAGAGAGGACAGTGTTAACTGGAAGCAAACCGCACACAGCCATTTCAAAATTCAGGGAACAGCTAATTATTCACCACAGAAATATCTACCATTAAAACCTAGCTCAGCACGAAGTTATTCGACCTACAGAATCCCCATGTATTAGTCTTCATTTTAGAAGAAAACATATAACAGACAAACAGCACTATCTGAGACTACCCTTGCCTCTAGACCAAGTTTAAAGGAGCAAACTAGAGATTCTTTAAGTGATCCAGTCTCTGTATTTCCATATTGATATTATCAAAAGTTTTCATTTGGGTGGCCTTCTTTTTGTAAAACTATTAGCAAAAAAAGTAAACAGATTTTTACTTCATTTTTCTCCAAGATAATTTATCTGAGTTGTTAGCAATCACCTGAAAACAGCATGACCTGCAGATCACAATGACTTCTAAAATCTTCAGAAATTTCTTTTTATTCTCTAAATATAACTCAATATAATTTTGTCTGAGAAAACCACAGCAGGGCTACGCCCTGGATAAAATGCATTATCCTATCTCAGGCTTCTGGAATTATGTTGCTGTTATCTCATGCCTGTATCATTTTTTCCCTTTTCTTCAGCATGGTGGAGCGATGTATTTTGCCATGACTGATGCTTTCACAGATATCAGTGTGTGCACACATCTGTAATTTGTAAACTCTCTTCTGATTCATGAGAGCCATTTCAATATGAAATGCTATCTGACTAATATTTTCAGGGTTAACATTCCATTATCTTTGTAGTACCACATTCATCTTACCCAAGAACTGTGTTGGAAATCCCCTCCTCCTTTAACTGAGGAGTTAATAATGAAAAAGCCATTAGTATAATTCTGGAAAAATTTTTTTTGCACCTTCCTTTTCCAGTTTGTAGTTTGCACAAGTTAAGAGAGCATTCCCTGATAGCAGATTTGAAACCAATAAGGACTTACATAAGAAAGAAAAATGAAACTTTACTCAAGAGCCAGATATGTCCAGATCTTGATTACTCAGCCTATCAATAGGTTTTTCAGCTAATAGTTAAGTTCCCATATAGTCATATCTGTCCGAAGGTCATACTGAGTAGTAACAATGCACACCAACATTTAAATTACAATAGCAGCTATGTATGTGTGAAAGCTTTGTTGTTCCATATACCACAACTGCAGCTTCCTCCCTAGACTTTTTGGTGATACTGGCTGTCACTGGAAGGGCTGATCATTGATCACAGGCCATAGGTTCATCAGTACATGAAGAAAAATCAGGCATCCCTACTGGTAGAGAAGGCTCTATCTAATTACTCCATTCCATTTAAATCATGTGCTAAAGTCTGAAGAGAAATCCATACATTTTCATTCAATTTTTGTTAGTTTTGGTCACGGATACTATATATATATATATATATATATATATATATATATATATAACTAAAAAAAAATCTGGTGGTGTTGCTATTACTGCCTACTGCCACTTTTAGCTTTGGGTGACTGACAGTGAAAAGGAAGAGGCTCTCAAGTCAAATGCATCACTATCATCTTCTCTTCTAGAAATTCATATTCCATACAAGTAATGTGAAGACTAGGAAAAAAAAAAAATGATGGGTTCTTATAGTGGAACATGTTTATTAAATAAATGTTTAAGGAGTTCTTAAAAATTTAATTGAAAGATTGTTCTGTGGATTTCTACACCTTCACTTAAAGCTGCTGCAGTATGGCTTTAGCAGAGTTCATCATGGTTTTAATATAATTCCTTAAAACCAATAAGTAAATAAGCTGGTTTTGCTGAAACAGACAATATTTGTTTAGACATATCAATACTGAAGAAGCTCAGCAAGTGCGCCTCAGAAGTCCAGCATGGGCCTGTCCAACTCCACCTCCCCTGTACTGTGGCTACCTTCAGCCTTGGGCAACTGCTAAGCAGTCACCACCTCCCCCGCCACATGTCCTGATATCCAACAGGAAGGAGCACTGGAAGAATCTGCAACATGTTCTGGTCAGCCCTGGCTGGCCCTCAGGACTCCACAGGAGTCCGCAGTGCACTGCAGCCACTTCTGCATCACCTCCCTTTCGTTACAGTTTCAGAGCAACAGAAAGCAAGAGAGAGAGGGAATAAGACTATCATCTGTTGGTTTTAAGAGAGAATGACTGGCAGAAGTTCCCTTTGCAAAATGCACAAAGAAAATTTTATTTTCATTTTGGATGTGTGAAATGAAAGCAGACTTTGCTTCCCCAAATTTCAAAAATCACCAAGTGGATCTCTTGCTCTTCAAACCCTCTCTCCTGCTCAAAAGAAACCAGTTGCTCTCTCAGCTTGAGTGCCACTGGCAGTAAAGATGCAAACACTTGTTCCTCCCATATCATTGAACTTCAGTTCTCGAAGTCATATTAGCATACAACTGATTTCACAGGGCTGTGTGCACTTATTGGCACTTATCATCCTGGGTTTTTTTAACAGCTGCTTGGTGATCCACTCACTCTCCCTCTTCAGTTGGTCAATCCTAGTGCAGCATGTGGCCATAGCTTTCAGTGAAGTGAAGATTCCTGAAAATGCCACTGTGGGAAACAGAATTAAATAATACAGCCTCCTTTGAAAATATTCTCCTCATAAGTGAAGTGTATTTCTAAGCTGAATAAACCACAGTGCCAAGGTTCTCTTATGCCTGTTTTCAAGATGAAATGTAATCAATCTGAAGGCACCTGACGGAGATGTTCTAGCTGTCAGATGCAAAAGTTGGATCACTTTAATCTCCTATATCAGTCAAGCAAACAAGGTGCCTTTTCTGCATTCCTGTTCTGTGTACATTCGCTGAGACTGTGCTCAGCTACACTGGTATGAGCTCACATCCTGTGACCATTAGGTATGTTTGCTTCTGTCTCCTCTAGCTTCAATGGGATGCTTGAGACAGGAGGCTAGGCTGCACAAGGAAGGAGAGACAACAGTTTCATTGTAGAATGCAGGGTGGATTTGAATATTTACTGTAAGAATCAAATGAATGCAGTTAACATTAAATACAAGGTGTATTTGTGGTTACTTTTCACAGTAAAATGTATTTTATGAAAGCTGATGTACCAAGAGCTTGAAAGATTTCAAGTGATATTTGTGATATACTTCAGTGTGACTCTCTGATTACTGTGATTCACTTTTTCACCAAAATCATGCTTCAGAGTGGTTTTCAGATGCAGTTGATCTAGGGCCTGAGAGTGTGACAGGAAGGACTTAAACTGTTTTTCAGATTTAGCTGAGTTAGCGGTACCACATAACCTAAAATATGTTAGTTTAAATTCTTACAATTAATGTAATTATTTAACTTAAAGCTATAATATAAAACACAAAATCCATAAATCATAATTTAGCAAAGTGAATAGGTTAGGTACTTCTCATTCTCTATATACTTAAAGGGAAATGCTCAAGAACACAAAAGTTAGGCAGGCAACCGTCCTCCTCTGACGGCAATTGTTTTTTTCAGAAAATACTCCTTTTATTAGATGAGATACTTATATTAAGGTTTATTCATGTATAAGAAATTATATCCTTCAATATTAATACCTATTAACTGTGACTGGCTTGTCCCTGTATAGTCTAGTGAATTCAATCTGTCTAACCAGAATTTTTACAGCTGTGAACAATTTATAATACTAGGAGATCTTTTTCTACCATGAAAACAAATAAAAAACAAACAAATGCAGAGAGGAATCAAAATGTGAAAATTCTCTAAAAAATACAACGTTTCTGCCCCCACAATACTGGAGTGGTATCAGAACTGAGGACAGAGTCAGAGAAAGTCTTTGAACTTCTACACAGTTGTAGAGTTAATATTACAGGATGTAACTGCCTGACCACCTAAGCTTAAGGCAAGTTCTGAGCTTGAGAAATTATACCCCCACATCATTAAGACAAGCAAAACTTGAAACCACTTAAGAGTCACATTCACAACAGATGCTAATGATGAAATGCTACTGCTTTCAAATATTCTTGTTCATTACATGCAGCAACAAAAACTAGTCTGATAACCTGGGAGAATTCAAGAGTGCTTCACAGGTCCAAACCCTTCACAGGTCCAAACCTATGGATTTTCATGCACGTTAATGGTTTGCCTCTTCATGTGTCTACCTAAAAGAATCACAACATTATCGTGGAAAACAAGAATACAACTGCCAAAATCGGCCAAAGCCATTTAATGAGATTATTTCTTCAGCTCCAAGGAAATGCTGTGCAACGTAAAGGGGTACTTGTTGTTCAGAACAGAAAACTTGAAATCCATAATCGAGCACAACAGCTCCTGTCTTACCAAGAGGAAAAAAACCAAACCCAAACGAAGCCGGGAAAGGCTATTATTTTTGCCTTTCTACACCTCGCTAGGCAATAACCACTTTTCCCCGTGCGCCCCGCGCTCGGCAACCCCGCAGTGCCCTCAACCAGGAGCCGCGGGCTGGGCTGAGGCCAGACCGGCTGAAGCGAAACCCCACGATCTCCGCGCATTTGCCGCGCAACCTTGCGCGGCCACGTCCTCGAAGGGAGCTGACCCACCCGCTCCCCGCCCGCGGCGGCTCCGCGCTTCGCCCAGCCTTACCTGCGCGCGCCCTTCGTCTCTCGGGGTCTGGCGGCGCGGAAGGGCCGCGGAGGGCGCAGCGCAGCGCGGGGCGAGGCGGGCGGCACTCATAGCTCCGGCCCGGGCCGCCGTGCGGCAAGCGCGGCCCCGCGGGAGCGGCGGGCAGCGCGCATCCCGCAGGCCGCCTGGTGGCGCATCTCACGCGGGCGCTGCGCGGGCGCGGGCCGGGACGCTGGCGGTGCTGGCAGCCGCGCCCGCTGCGCCACGGCTGGAGCCGCCGCGCGGGCGCGTGTCGGGAGGCTGCTCCTTGCGGAGTCGGGAACCCGTTATTCTGGCGCGGCACGGCGCGACAATGAGAGTTTCCATGGAAATGCAGTGGGAATGTAAACAACCCCCTCCCCGCTCTCGCCGGTGTTTAAGGGATGCGCTCAGTTTCTCACCCTGAATTCAGGACACCGCATTTTGGAAAGGTGAACTGCTCCGCGTGGCTAAGGACATCGAGGAGCGTGAGCGTAGCCAGATCGTAGGGCACTGACCCGAGCGCCGTATAGTTCCCTCACTTCAGCTGGAGAAGAGTTTTGATTGTATTTATCCACGCTGTTCAAACACCCTTTAATTGTTACCATTACTTTAGAACAGGTAGGAGGTGGTGCGTTTCCCCCTGAAGAGTTTTCCTTTCTGAGTTGAGTAACTCAGTTCTTACAGAGGCAAATATCTGAAGGGTGGTTTTAGTTTTATCTGGGCCATCAGTGGGAGGGCAGGGCATTTTTGTTTGAGTGAGCAATATTTTAAAGTGTAAAAATTGTTGGGTATGTCATAGTACAAAGCATGAAAAGATAAATTCTGCTGTTCTCATCAGCTGCTATCTTCTAGCACAAGAGGACTCATTGATCATAGTCCAATTACAGGGCTGCTGGAGAACGGAGTGACATGGAGGTCTCTGGGAGCACAAGCAGCAGAATCTGACACGAAAATGTAATGACTTTTCCATTTGCCAGAACACTCCTTTGACAGTTGATATTAACACAGCACTGCAGAAAAGCTGTCAGTATAATTATCTTGTGGAAGTCTGTACTGCACAAAGACAAAACAGCTGGATCAACCACATAGTAAAATAAATTTTGAATACTGAAAGTCCGGTTGGCTTTCTTATTTAATTTAGGTAAAAAATATTCATTTTAGAGTAAGTGATCAAGGAACAATGAACAATCTACAGTGGATGAGCTCAGGTGGTGAGGAAGATTGCGTCCCATCTTCTTTTGCCCGCTTCTACATTTTTCACCACCCACTGCTGGTGAATCACTGTATGTACAAGTAGAGCACAGGGAGCTGCCAGGTGGAAGTGACGTGCCAATCCATTTCATCGTTTTAAAACAGCTCTCCTGTTAGTCACAAAGGAGAACAAAATTAATTCTTTTTAGTGCTGAGCAGCCATTCTTAGCATTTTCTATCACCTTCTCGCCTAATACTGATGGCTTTGAAGCTTTTTATTTGACCTGAAGATAGAAACCCACTCTTGGTTCTAATGTGTGATGGAGGGATTAAGACCATTTCCTGGGGCACTAATTTATCTGTGTGTCCTTTGTTCCATGAGGGCTTTGCCCATTGCTGTCCCGACTGCTTGAAGTGGAAGTTTTCTTCTGGAAAGAGAGAACTTTTAGAGACACTGTATTTTTCTGTGAAGACTTCTGGCTACAGCAGACTGACAATGTCTTTAAAAAAAAATATTTCAATTTGCTGGAAGAGCTGACAAATGGGAAATTACAGTTTCTTGCATTGCACAGCTATGATTTATGTGGGATGCAATTGTACTTTCGTAAAGGTACAATGCTGATGGTTTCTAAGGCAGGCAGTTAACTACCACAGTTTCCCGAGCAGCCTCCAGAAATTGCATGCTTCTTAGCAAGAATCATAGAATCATAGAATATAACCATAGAATTGTTTGATTGGAAAAGACCTTTGAGATCATCAAGTCCAACCGTAGCTGTCCACTACTAAACCATATCCCTGAGCACCTCATATACCCATCTTTTAAATACCTCCAGGGATGGTGACTTAACCACCTCCCCTGGGCAGCTGTGCCAGTGCCTCACCACCCTTCAGTGAAGAAATTTTTCCTAATATCTAATCTGAAACTCCCCTGGTGCAGCTTGAGGCTATTTCCTCTTGTCCTATCACCTGTCACTTGGGAGGAGAGACCAACACCCACCTCACTACAAACTCCTTTCAGGGAGCTGTAGGCAGTGATAAAGTCTCCTCTCAGCCTTCTTTTCTCCAGACTAAACAACTTCCAGTTCCCTCAGCTGCTCCTCATAAAATCTATGTTCCAGCCCCTTCACCAGCTTCATTGCCCTTCTCTGGACATGCTCCAGCACCTCAATATCCTTCTTGTAGTAGGAGCCAAGAGCTGTACAAAGGATTTGAGGTGCAGCCTCAGCAATGCGGAGTACAGAGATGCAATCACTTCTGTGGTCCTGCTAGCCACACTGTTTCTGATACAGGCTTTCTTGGCCACTTGGGCACACTGGTGGCTCATATTCAGCAGTGAAGTAAGACAAGTGAGCCATCAGTAAGACACGTGTATTTTACTCAAAGCAATTTTTCGCTAACAAAATATCGTGCTTGTTTTGTTAGTTACCTTATTTCAGGAGAGTTCATCAACCAATAATGTACTGGCAGGTGTGGGTTTATTTGGGTGTATGTTTCCCCCCTGACCTGTAAATAACACTAGATTTCTCTTAGCTGTATTTGGACAATTCTTTCCTGATACTTGCACACATCCAAGGCAATTACTATTCAGACCATTATAATTTTTTGCTTTTCACAGTTTGTGTACTTCTGTCTTGCTAGTAATACTACTGTATATTAAAACAGGTGATCTAGAGATAGGAAAGGTACTGAAATTAAAGGTATCTAATGTCAGGACTTGAAACAGATAATAGTGCAAGTTGTAATGGTTGAGGTGTCTGCAGTGAAAGGCAGGGCATCTAGTGGTTACTAACAAAATACTTCCAAGGCGGAAGATGTATCACATTTGTTGGCTGTTGTTGTGAACTAGTAATGCCTTCTCTGGATGATCATGCCAAAGAACAGGGCCTGTTTCTGCTTTGTCTGAAGCCAAATAAGAGTTTGTGTATGAGTACACCTGAGTTTGAACTCTGAATGGACAGAGTGGGGCACCCGTAGCAGAAAACTATGACTTAGTATTTTAGCTGGGGGGAGAAAATTGTCTTGAGCATGGGATCAAAATAGCATTACACTAGTGACATTGACTGTATTTTTGAAAATGGAACTACAGCAGTAAAACTCACAGCAGAGATTTACCACATAATTATTCACACAGCTTCTTTGGGTTTGTGACATTAGTAGTCAAATGAAGTGTTGTTATGTTTGGTGTCAGTTGCAGTTGTTGCTAAACAAACATGCTCTTAGCCAAACAGAAAGTTTGCTGATATTCTCATTGTACTCAACAGCAAAAGGCCTATTTAGTCTCCCAATGAGAGACTTTTGCCCCAAGGAGCATGAGTTCCCTTATCTGTGAATAGCGTAATGTGAAATGCAAGTATTTCAATGGTACTACTGTTTATTACTAGAAAATGAAAACAGTAAAAATAAAGTAAAAAAGCCTTCAGAGTTTCCATTCATTTCTATAGCCATGACTTCATTTTGCTGTATTATATATACAATAGATACCACAAATTGCTTTCGTGGTGTTCTTTTACTTGGTGGATTTAAGAGAAATTGCATTGCCTGTACCCATGCCGATACATTGTAGTGAAAGTGACAGCCTCATTTTAATACTTCTTTTCCATTTTGAGAGTTACAGTGAGAGAGAATTTTAAGGGGTTGATCTCTTGGCATATTTTTCTATGTGTTTCTTAAAACATGTTGTTCCTCTCTCAATGCTTTTTCTTCAAAGAAATACTGTATTCTTTTACTCAAGCTGTTCTGTTTCCTTGGTTGAGATACTTGTATTCTATTTGTTGTACTTACTCTCCTTTTGCAAAGTCATGCCTTCACACAGATAAACATACGCACACAAACAAACACAGTCTTCCTTTTCAGGGTGCCTTTGATGCACTGAAAAGATTTACACCCTGGAAGAGGATTATCTTTAACTCAATGGCTGTCTTGCTACTCCAGTTCTTGTGTCTTGACAGTGGTCATCAGTGGAATAAGAGTTACTGAGGAAGCATGAGTCTGGAGAGGCATAGAACAGCTAGGAGCTGCTAAAGCCCTAGTTTACCACAGAACATTCCTGGTGCTATGTGACATTTACTGCACAACGTGTATTTTATACAGATGTAATGGAAAGAGTTTGAAAAGAGTCTATCTCTTTATTAGAGTGCTTATTTATTAGTGTGTTTTAGTGCTTACATGTACTTAAAGTGCTTCAGAGAAAATTGATCTAGCTCCAACATATTCAGTGATCAGACGTGTGCACAAACCAGTACGGCAGAACAGGGAGCTTGTGTTAGACTCAGGTTATAGCCTGTGTGCATATGTATATGTATACACACATGTACACATATATGTAGCATATTTCTTTGAAAGACTCAGTCACTGACCTTGCGTCCATCTGCAGTGTGAATAACTATGAATATTTGTTGCCGTCATTGTGAGTTAAGGTCGCATAGTGACATGGAAGATTTACCTTCAAACTCTCATAGGTAATTATTATATTTCCTTAGTGTAAAAGACATACTGTGAGTCTTGCTTTGCCTGTATTTATACCATGTTTGAAATTTATGTATATACTAACTATTAAAATGTAAATTATTATGAGTTGCTTCATTTACTGCTGAAATGGAGATCCTCAAAACTAATGACAAGATGGAGGAAAAGAAGATCACATCTGTCAAACTTTAGAAATTTCTGTGGCAAAAACAATGGCATTTCTCTATTTGGATTTTGCTAGACACCGAATTAATACTTCTATATTACAGGGTTAACCTATTAATAATAGATTAGGATGATGTTAAACAAAGTCAAAACTAATGCTGCTGTATCCCTCTCTTCTCAGGCTCAACCTCACTCATTCCTCACGACTGTTTTATACTCGCACCACCTTGGGCAGCAGAGGGGGACGGGGAATGGGGCTTCTCGTGATGTTCCCTGGTTCCAGTGTGGAGTCCCTCCTATGGGATATAGTCCATCACGAACTTCTCCAAAGTGGATCCTTTCCACGGACTGCAGTTCTTCATGAACTGCTCCAGCATAGGTCCCTTCCATGGGCTGCAGTTCTTGCCAGAAAATTTATTCCTGGTTCTTCTACACAGGCTGCAGTGTGGATATCTGCTCCACTATGGTCTTTCATGGGTTTCACAGGAACAATCTGTGTCACCATGGCCATCATGATGGGCTTCATGGGAATCTCTGCTCTAGTGCCTGGAGCACCTCCTTCTCCTTCCCTGACCTTGATGTCTGAAGAGCTGGTTCTCTCACATTTTTCTCACTTTTCTCTCTTAGAACTGGTATGCAGTTTTTTTTGCCTTTTCTTAAATACATTATCACAGGGGCACCACCAGCAGCACTGGTGGGCTCAGCTTTAGCTAGCAGTGGGTCCATTTTGGAGTCAGCTGAAAATGGGTCTCTATGACATAGGGGCAGCTCTTGATGTCTTCTCACAGAAGCCACTCCTTGCTAGCAAAACCTTGTCATGTAAACCCAAGCCTCTTATTGAACAGATCCCAAAAATGTCTCTCTGCTCTGGATAACTGCTGGCAGAGTATTACAATTCAGTTTCACAGAATGCTTATTTTAATTTTTAAAATAGCCACCTGGCCCATATGATTAAGAGCATTACAGGGAAGTAATGGGTTCATCTTGGCATAGAAGAAAACCTTTTCCCTGCCTCGTGATACATCTATTGTCCTTAAAAATTATTGGACAATAGTTCTCCTTTTCCTGTAATGTGAAGGGATCATTCTACATCCGTAGGGATGAGAGTCTTCAGTTCTACGTGTCGAGTGTCACTGCTTCAGACAGAAATATGCTCTTTAAGGGGTCTTCAGCTTAGATCTCTGCCTGAGTGTATCCACCTTTGTTTTGCGCAGATGGAGACTGGTGCATGTTAATGACACACATATGACTGAAGTTCTTGTGACGTATTATATACAGTCTGCGCTTACCTTCTGGCTGCTGCTGTTAAACTGTCGGCAGTGCCCTGGCTATTGGTTTATGGCAACCTTCAGGTATGCCTGAACTTTCCTTTCTCACATCGAGGACTGCAGTTATAATGCAGTTGAGTCGAACTCCTGGAAATACAATATAAACATCAGCCTTAATGCTGGATTCTGAAACCTTCCCTGCTGCAATCTCTGAAAAAAATGCTCCAATCTTTTATGATGTTCAACTAATTTTTTAGCTATAGTTAACATAATTCCTCGCTTGAGAGTTATCCACAACATAACAACATCACCACATAAGAGGGGTATGCCTGAAGGTAAGAATGTAAGAGACTGTAACTCCTTACACTTGAAAAATCAGTCTGGAACCTCAGAAGAGTTAGGGCACTTAGGTTTTCCAGGGCATCCAAACTCCTAATACAACCTGCAAGGGCCACAGTGACAGCTGTATTTTCATGAGGTTTGATGCTTTTTTGACTTAATCTATTTTTAAGGTAGTTTCTTATTTCTTCTAGCTGAAAAAAAAATCGCAAGAACAGCAACTTGACAATTCTTATTCATCCAGTCATCACTCTCCATGATACAGACCAGAAGCCACTTAAAAAGCGAAATCTGGACTTTGTAACTTGCTCCTTGTACTTAAAATTGCCTTTGCCCACTTTCCCAACAAAGCTTCTGTTTCTATCTTTAGTTTGACCACAAGATGGCAATAACTTGCAGACAAAATGCTGAAAGAGCCAGACAAGCGATTTGAAACTGGCTCCTTAGCTAGGTTTTCCCTGTGCTCTACCCTCTCCTTTTTTGTTTCAATATTTAATTGCATTTATTTCAGAATTACTAGGCAACCCACCTCCAGATGTGTAATTTAAAGGTGATGTGCTTGCGGTGAGATTTTCAGAATCTACTCAGCAGAGCACTATCATGTGATACTGGGATAAGGTGGAGTTTGGCTTTAAGGGGGAGTCTCCAGCCTTTCTCACCAATCTTTAGGATCTCAGCTGGAGGAATACCAGAGGATCCTTCCCCTTTTCTTACTCCTTCTTCTCCATCCAGCTTCCTGAACCAACTCCTGAGCACATCGAAAACGGGCAGAGCAGTTGCACGGTAAGTTTTCCCTGTGGTTGCTT
Source organism: Tapera naevia (assembly GCA_033556795.1). NCBI lineage: Eukaryota > Metazoa > Chordata > Aves > Cuculiformes > Neomorphidae > Tapera > Tapera naevia. The sequence goes on along the minus strand of JAUMJJ010000172.1, from coordinate 3,401,777 downwards.
TCCCATGACTGTGGGTGGTTGTATGCCTGTTAAGCTGGTGTTTGCTTGCTCTCTCAGGTGTAGATGACAAAATCCCAGGAAGGGCTAGGCGCTAAGTTGGGCTTGGAGTGGTTAGCTGAGCCATTGGATTGGGCTGACAGCATTTTGTGCTTCATTTTGAAGAACTCCAATAGTTTTACAGTGCATTTCCATTCACCTCAGAGAAGGTTATTTCCCCCTGTCTGTTTGTGCTAAACTTTTGACCAAAATCCTCCTGGAGAGTCGTAGAGGCATGTGTGGTGACAAAGACTGTGCAATCACCCAGCAGGGTTCTGAGAGCTGTGTGCTCTCCCTAGCCCATGCCAGCACCCAGGATGGGGAAGGGTCTCCATCATGGCTTGGTAGCTGAAGTGGTTGGTGACAGGGTGCAGCTGTTCAGGAGATGCAGCTTCATCTCTTCCTAATGTCTGGTCCGTTTTGGAGAGGTAGGCAGGGAGGAAGGACTCCTCGTCACTTGCCAGCAGTGCTGTGTTACTGAGCTGATTCCCAGCCATGCTCTTGTTGTATCTTTGCTATGGGGAGAGGCAAGGGAAGAAGGTGCAGTGCCATTTGCTGATTTTGAGTTTGATATTTAATAAATAAGAGCAGAGATTGGCTAAGGGAAAAGAAAAACTAAGAGCCTCAAACCTAGGCCACATCATTCCTGGGTGCAATTTGGTCCCAGCTGGTGAGAAGACCTGTCCAGTTCTCTCCTTGCAGGACATGGCTCCTCACCCACTGAGCTCCTGCCATCGTCAAGTCCCAGGGCTGGACCGCCCACCTTGCGCTGTAACAGTGACAGTGGAGATCATAATCAAATTCAGACATTGATTTTTGGGAATGGCTAAAGTCATGTTGGTGGATTGAGGAATCCTGTCTGCGTCACCTGTGTGCTTTCTCTTTTTAGGTAAAGAACCTACTACTGGCTGTGGCTGAAGCAATGCTTCAAGAGGCCCTAGGGGGTGGGTATTCTTTATTGGTCCCTCAATTGGACTATGTGGACTAGGGAGACCTAACAAATGTGGTTAGCAGGGGCAGCAGAGATAATGCCCAGGTACTTACCTAGCTAGCTTCAAAATCAGAGTAGCCAAATCTCAGGCAAAGATGCATTTTTCTGAAGTCGCTGATGTTAACTTTGACGGTGAAATCTCACTCAGAGGCAAGCTACATTGCACTACCTATCATGGTTTCATGTAGCTATGTGGTGATTATGAAGAACTGGCAGAGCCAGCCGAAGTGAGCTTGTGACACTAGTGAAAAGATAGTGTTGACATCCTTTTGCTGACCCTCAGGAGGAGCCAGAGCTGCAAATGCAGCCCTCGCATGCTGGCTCTACCCCAGTGAGGAGGCAGCCACAGCTTTGGTCCCTAGCACACAGCTGGTTAAAAGAGTGTCTGCCATCTGTAACAGACAAAGATAATTCTGCTCTGGAGACTTAGATGGCACCGAGATTTATATCAAGTATCATTAAAGACCAAAAGCTCACCCACTCAGGGTAACTTTTAATGAAGTATATCTTAGTGGGCTGTGTTTTCACAGCTTTTGTGATAAGTGCCATGCAGAGCTGGGTTTGAAACCCATTTGTGTGAATTTTAAGTGGCATTACTTTCATTACCATAACCTAAGGTTAAGTGAGCAATAAATTTAGCTCATGGGAGAGTGGGCAGAAGGAAAGTTCCAGATTCAGGGCAGCTGCCACTAACAGTGAGTTGTAGTAAAGGTGTGTCAGGTTCTTTGATTTCTTTTTCTCTTTTTTTTTTTTTTTTTACTTTTTATTTTTACGTATGCCAAGTTCTCTGATTGTAAAATCCAAGACCTTGCAAAGGGATGGTTATTTAGGCATGCCTGTTTGTGTTGAATGGGTAAAAAAATTTTCTGCAGTGTTTTAATTTTTTCTGGGTTTTGTCTTTCATCTTGTTTTGTTCTTTCTTTGCGGTACAGCCCTGCTAGCTGAGATTAATGTGTTCAGACTTCCTGATTTGCCTTTGACACAGTGCCAGTGATGCTGTGTGTACTTGACTGCTCAACATCAAGTGTATGTATTTGGTTTGAAAGAATGCAACAAGTTTTTGAGTAATTTTTTGCCCCTCACATTAGGTTCCTCACCCCCTACTTCCTCCCCCTCTTATGTGATGGCTGGATATAATTCTGCTTAGGTCTGGGTATAATTCCACTTAGAGCAGGTGGAGAAAGCAGACCTTTGCAGATTAAACTTTTAAAAAAGGGGATGTAAAACATGAAGGATGCCTGTGGAAGTCTGAGACTGCTTCTCAGGTCGTTATTTCATGTAATTTGTGCCTGCAGTAAAGGGCAAGGAAGGGGTCATTCCCCGTGCTTGCAGACCTGCATTTTGACCCTGCCTTCTGCCCTTCTTCCCCTGCACTGCAGCTCCTGTTCCACCTCAGACCAGACCCCACCGCTGCAGCTCCTCTCCAGGGGGTTCAGTGTTGGGGAGATGACTGGTCCAGGGGTGACTGGACCTGTTCCTTCTCTCCAGGTGGTGCGAGGCAGATGCGGCACCAAGGACCGTCTTTGACCTGGAGTCTTCTGACCGACTGATGGGCACATTTTGAACCCAGGGAGAGGTTTGGATGAAAGAGGCAGCGGCAACTGTCAATGACTTAGAGCAAGTTGGAAACAACATGAATACTTCAATTCTCACTCCCCTGGGAAATATTTCCAGTCACTTGAACTTTTCAGAGAAGAACTCACAGATCTTGCAGTTTGAGGATGAGGATTGCCATGTGCCTTTGGCCATGGTCTTCACTTTGGCGTTGGCTTACGGAACTGTGATAATTTTGGGGATCTCTGGGAATCTGGCCTTGATTGTCATTATTTTAAAACAAAAGGAGATGCGCAATGTTACCAACATCCTCATTGTCAACCTCTCCTTTTCTGATCTTCTAGTGACCATCATGTGTCTTCCCTTTACCTTTGTGTATACTTTAATGGACCATTGGATTTTTGGGGAGGCCATGTGCAAACTGAATCCTTTCGTGCAGTGTGCCTCGATCACTGTCTCAGTGTTTTCTTTAGTCCTCATTGCTATCGAACGCCACCAGCTGATCATCAATCCTCGTGGCTGGAGGCCGAACAACAGACATGCCTACCTGGGGATTGCTGCCATATGGATTTTAGCCACAGCTTCTTCTCTGCCTTTCCTGATCTACCACGTGTTAACGGATGAACCCTTCAGAAACATAACATTTGATGAATATAAGGACAAATATGTGTGTTTGGACCTCTTCCCTTTGGACACTGCCAGGCTTTCTTATACTACAACGCTTTTGGTGATTCAGTACTTTGGACCACTTTGTTTTATATTTGTGTGCTACTTAAAGGTAAGAAAGAATGCCCTTGTGGTATTTACTTCTTTCTCTCTGATATTTGTTTATCCTTGCAAAGGTGATGTTTGTAGATTGAATTATCCCACATATTTCTCTTTGTTGAATTTCCTGCAGATATACATACGATTAAAAAAAAGGAACAACATGATGGACAAGATGAGGGACAGTAAGTACAGATCATCTGAAACCAAAAGGATCAACATCATGCTGATCTCAATAGTGGTCGCATTTGCAGTTTGCTGGCTGCCTCTCACCATCTTCAATATTGTGTTTGATTGGAATCATGAGATTCTGCCTGTCACTACCTGCAGCCACAACCTTTTGTTCCTGATTTGCCACCTCACCGCCATGATCTCTACCTGTGTGAACCCCATCTTCTACGGGTTTCTCAATAAGAACTTCCAAAGGGACTTGCAGTTTTTATTTCATTTTTGTCATTTCCGCTCCCGTGAGGAGGATTATGAGACTATAGCCATGTCCACCATGCACACAGATGTTTCAAAAACCTCTTTAAAGCAGGCAAGCCCAGTAGCATTTAAAAAAATAAGTAGCGATGATGGTGACAAAATACAAAGAAGTAATAAAAATTCTATACCAAACTGCTAGAAGTGTGATCACAGGTGAAACATGTCCAAGGACAAGCACAATTACATAACAAGTACAAAATGGGGAATGTTTTTCTGCTTTTTCCAAGGAACTTTGATTGTTGTCCCTTTGAAATCATACGCTGTGCATTTTTGTTGCTTTTTGTGCTTTAATGTTCACAGCAGTTATATCTGAATCTTACCATAAGATGTAGTTGGACCTGCTACTACCTATGGTTTTCATCAGTTGTCTTTTGTTCTGTTTTCTTTGTGCAGCTATGTGATTTACCACAAAGATACATTTATTGATTTTTTTTCAAAGAAGTACTTTTCTGGAGTGTCCATCTAAGATCATTAGAAACAATATGAACCACAGGGAGGCTGTCATAACAGAGGACACCCACCCCAGCACAAAATTAGGGCATCCTGATTTGAAGAATTAATTATTTTTTTTTAATCTGGCTTTAAATCGATGTTAAAATCCTGTGTAAAAACAATGTAGGCACACAAAAAATAATTCTGTGAAAGCTGTAGAATATGTTAAATGGGGACATGCACTTTATCTCATTCACAGAGACAATTCCGGTTGTAATCACTTAGGTTCAAAGACAGGATTAAGAGTGAAATTCTGTTCTCATTTATGAGAATAAAACCCTATAGTAATTCCACAGAGCACAATGGGATAACTCTGATGTTTCACCACAGCAAATGAAAGCACAAATGGGCCTTCAGACCCAACTGATTATAGCTGATTTTAATAATACAGGCTTTTTGATTTAAAAATCTCAAATCCCATTTTCATCTGCCATTACTGACAGGAGTTAGTGTTGCTGGCATGAAATGTATTATACTCTCTGTTCCAAGCCTATGAACTATGTAAATTCTCCTTGGGACCTAATCTAAAGGGAGATGGGACTGTTCACTGTACAAGCTGCAATTCCATCCTTGCAGATGACAGTGAAAATCACATCTGGTATTGAAAAAATAAGCTTTAGCTATGTGAGTCTTTTTGTAATAATTAGTGCTGATCTATATAAATTATGTATAGTCTCAAAATAGTCTGTGTTCAGATGCAATGATATAAACTTGGATTATCTCCAAGACAATGGATCTGCAAAATTTAAAAGGAGAATATGGATATGGTTTGGGTGTAATTGGTATGTTTAGCTTCCAGACTCACAGTTTCCATAGTTGGTTGAAGTGTGGAAATACTGGCAGAATATACACAATAGAGCTTTGTGTGTTATTGCTTAAAATATATATCCTCTAATTACACAAAATGTACATGACTAGATCCCCAGCTGAGGGAAACGCACGTATCTTGATTGCTGTAAATGAAACTACACTATCAGCCAGCTGAGGTTCTGTGTAATACAGTGTACTTTGCTGTATAATCAATGCATTTTTTTAATAATTAGCTTTTAGAAATACAATATAGACCTTACTTTCTTTTAACAAGGTCACTTTAAACCATTCTGGCAGAGAAGAAGGTTTTCAAAATTGATATAATATAAATGGAAATCTGACCTGCTATCTTTCTGAGCAAAAATATCTTGGGATGTGATGGTGAATTTAATATGCCTAAGAAATGAAAATTACTTGGTTTACCAGTATTTAAAAGTCCAAAACTGTGCCTTTTACTGTCTTATAAATAGCATAGAATATTTAGTATCAATGTATTCTTCTGCATTATAATTCCATGTAGTTCTCTACTGGCAGATAATTTAATTAAAAATTAATTCTGTGGTTGAGAACAGACAGGGAATGTAGAAAGTGAATTATAAGACACCTTTCAGAGCATTGCCCTTTTGTATTTTATGAGATTTACCATTTCTTTGTGTTTCTCTATGGAGCATGTTGCTAGTAATTTGACAAGAGGCTCCTGAATTTATTCCCCTGTCATTTTATGATCATTTTCATATGCTAAGGGGTGTGTAATTTCAGAATGAGACACAATGTAGAAACCTAGCCATGTTTTTGTATTAAGAATGTCTCAGTGGGTTTTTTCTGTTAGAAAAAAATTCACAGTGAATTTATGGGTATTTTTCCCATTTTTTGGTTTGGTTTGGGTTGGGTTGTTTTTTTTTTTTTAAAAAAGCACTTTCTTCCAATACAGTGGAAAAAGAAAATAGAATTATTTGAGAAAGTTACTAGATATTTGGCTGGAAATTTTTGATCGGGATGATTTGAATGTTTATACAGAGTAGATGTTGGAGATACTGTAAAGGAATCTGCTGGTGCACAGAAACCTAAAACTGGTGTGTCCTAAGACTTAGTGGTCTTCAGCAGGACAGCAACATGATTCCTCCTATGTCAACCTTTCTCCTGCTTGAGGTACAGTCTTAATTCATAGAATCCATCTGATACCATCTGTTTCCTGAGAATGCATTAGGGACGGTTTTTTGCCTACCAATGCCCAGTAAACAAGGTGAAGTGTAAGTAGGAGCCTCCCTTTAGCTCCTCTGTGTTTAGCTCAGGAGCCATTTTTCCATTACACTGCTGTCCAAGGATCAGGCTTGTCACATACGTTTCCTCACTTGCCTGCAAGAAGCCTTTGTGAGCCTCTACTAAGGACACAGCCCAGCACGTCGTCATACCCAGAGCATAAGGGATGCTGCCTGAACTGACAGTAGAAATGAACACTGTGTAAAGAGTGTTCAGCAGGAAAATGCATTTGGAGAATTTCAGAGGCAAAATCGTTGCCCTATGACGAATTTATTATGAGGACAAAGATAAAAGTAGTCTCTCTGTGGTGCTGACCTGGCATCTGCGGGGCATAAATGACATCTACTGAGAGTAGTATTTTTATCTTTGGTTTTGTAGCTTCACACTGGAGTCCTCAGAAGCTGCTGCAGCCTTTCCCTTCCTGACACCTGGTTATAATACTTGCAGAGCTCCAGCATGGTTTCTCATCCTCTATATGCTAAATTTCTTTACAGGGTAAGATATTTGGTTTCATGTTTCTTTATCAATTTCTCAGCCATTCTGGTTTAATACTTGTTCCTCCTATGTGCTGTTTTGTCAGCCTCCCCACACTTCAGCACATGCCTATTCCTAGCTCAAAAGCCTGGACATCCCTCTTATTCTTTCAGACTGGTAGAAAGTTTTTTATGACAGAAAAGTTTTACTGACAGAAAACCAGAACTCTGAGGGATCTATAATGTATCTTACTATTTATGTGAAATACATTTCATATTAAATCTACAGCCTTAAATGACAAATGTAACTGTTTAAGTTTTAATATCTGCTTAATTTCTCCGTTATTTTATCATCATAAACTTCAGTTTTACCCATCACAGGCATTTAAATCTTCTGCATAATCTAAATGTACCCGGAAATTTGTATGCCATCTTAATAAATACTTCTGTATTCCTGTATTGATTTTTCAATGTAGCTTTTGGTTGTGTCATGACTACGTACAACTTTCACATCTTAATTTTTTAAAAAAGTATAATAATAAAGGAAGCAATTAATTGACAATAATACCTGCTTCTGGTGGGCTAGGAAAAAGTTGGATATTTAAAAAAAAATAAAATCAACCCACTTTTTTTCACCTCATAAAGAAATCAGATTTAAACCAGGAAGAGGAACTAATATGACAGGACCCCCACGTCACTTGAGCTGATATTGGCTGCATCTCATCAGTGATGAAGGTGTGAAGGGCTAATGGTTCCTATATTCAGACTTTGCTGTCTTGCAGTATAGTATGAGCTATTATTAATGAATTCTAGAAGCAAAATTTGAAAAAAATTCAGAGTCAGACTGTAAATCAGTGTGTTTAAATCCAGGCCTGTTCATCAAATTCTGATTCAGTCCTCAGGAAAATCTTTTGTGATCTAGCTTTAATGTCTTACACTTTAATTAACCTGTGGTCAGAAATAATGTCTATTCAATATTTCTGCCCATGTAAAACTGTGTTTAAAGTCTAATTGAAGTTGATATTTCAAATGTTAGGAAAAGAATTAACAAGGACTAACTTCAGCTTGAGCACAGCAGTTTTCTTAACCTTCTCCAGTGGCAACCCAAGGGCACTCGCCCTCCCTCTACTCTAGGTGCTACACATCTATCAAAAAGTCTCTCAATTATCTCTACAGCCTGCTAAGGGATGATCAGCTTCCAGGGGCAGCACGAGGCTTTCCCTTCCTCCATCTTTCATGGTGCTTCTACTGTCACTTCATGCTTCATGCCCTTGGCAGCTGCTTTCTGAGGAAGTCATAGGAATTTTTACTATGATTTTTTAAATACTCGAGTATATGGTAAAATTCACCTTTATTCAGGACGGTGCTAAATAGTTTCTTCCATTGAAATTATCCAACAAGTTTCTAGGAGGCAAGTTTCTCAAAATTTGTACTCCTTAGAAGTACATAATTTACAGAGTCAATGTAGGAATTATGTCTATATAGAACGTCCAGATCATTGCAGCAAATCTGACCCTACACACAGTTTAGTATTTTCCAAAGATCTGGGATAATAGTCTGGTTGTGTGCAATAGATCAGGCTTAGTTGCAAGAAATTTGCACCAGGTGCATGCAAACGTGTTTGAGATTGCTGCACAAGGGAGGCTCTGCACAGTTAACTAACTTGCCAAAAATTATGCAAAATTTCAGATGTACAGGGCAATAGATAGGGTTTGGTAAAGAGCAAAAATCCAGATCTAGATGAAGCCTTCATGCATTCTGTCAGATAAACACAAAAAGACTCAAAGGGAGACACAGACACTTCTTTGGTTTGGGGGCCAACAGACTGACGCACAATTTTTGGGGGAGCAAAGTGATGGTCAAAAATAACGTGTGATTAATAGTTTTTTTCTCCTTTTTTTTGAGAAAAGGGATATGGATCTTTATAAATTACTCTGAAAATGTATTTTAAGCTTCTTCACCTTAGATTCATCAAGTTCTCTTTTTGAGATGAAGGAAACAAAATGTTTTTTGCACAATCGAAAAATAACAGCTTTTCATTGCGCCCACTCACTGCACATGAGTCTGTTTGCTTTCACTTCTGCACAACATGGAGAGCATTTGCTTATGGCAGGAGGAATAACTTGATCAACAAAGCTCTCCTTGTCTTTCTTATTTTGTGTTCACACTGATACTGTGCTGTTGTTTTTCACTTCATAATCCTTTTTTTTCCCCACAAGATATGACATTTTTATTAAGCTATTTATATTGTTTCTTAATAAATACTCTCTGTGAAAAGATGTTCTTGAAATATCCTATTCACTGTGTACTTGAACACATGGGTTAAAGGCTTTGCAGAATTTGTAGAAATGTGACTGGCAAAGTGGCGATGTTTCTGGAGGTTAGAGAAGTAGAAAATAAATTTGTTGCATACCATTCAGCCCTTTTCATTTAAAGCTTTTATTATAACTTTAATTCATGTAACCTAGATGTGAGCTAAGTCTATGCATCTAGTGATTCTTCTTGGTGACTGTCCTCTGGAGACATCTAGCTGGTAAGAGACACAACTTGTTTCCTCGCCTATGGCCCTCATGGTTGCCTTAAGTTTCTCATTGTTTGCAATATACTTGAACATATATATGCAAGAGTGTTCACTTTAACGCTAGCAAATGTTGTACATTTAAGAGATTTGATAGATACAACTGGATTATCGTTTCTTATTTTTTTTTTCATTATGTCTGTAACATTTAAAGCTCTTCAATTAGACCTTGATTATAATTTTATGTGCAGGGGTGGTGCCCTGGATGTAAGACACCATATTCATGTGCTTATAATTAGACAGGTGCTAAACTAAGAGCCTTACAGCCTGACCTAAAACACTGCAAGGTTAATGGAGAGCCTCCCATTAACTTCAGTGACCTTAGGGTAAGGTCCCTGTTTCAAGTGATGCTAAGATATGATACATGTCTGAATATCTGCTTCCTAGAGAGGGCAGCAGGCCATAAAAAGTGACATTTTTATATCTGTGTGGACTCAGCAGAGACACAACTCCACAATTATCCATGTCATTCCGAGGGACATACCAAAAAGTCATCTTCAGCTGTTACTTGCAGTAAGGTTATCCTCTTCAGTTATTTTGTGGGTTTTATTCTGGTGTATTTTCTTGACATAGTTACAAGTTACATGTATCAGCCAACATGTCCGGCTTACAATTTAAACCAATTTGCTTCACAGAAAATTGAAGAGGGCACTAGAAATTCTGAATGCAATTTTGGCTCTTGGCAGGTATACATATTTATAGATTTCCACTACTAAAACTGCGGGCTTTGTTTATTATTATTATTACTGCTACTTTTTTCACTTTGTCAAACAAAAATGCCCACTAACATCCAGACAGCATAATCTCTGTCTTCAGCAGAAGCTGTGGATTTACTCTTACAGTAGGAATATCAGCAATCATGAATAAAACCACTGCAAATAGTTTCTTACCAAAGGCTAATTCTTCAGAATTAGGTGAGAGCAACTTTAAGACAACATATAGAAACTTGAATTCAAATCCTAAAGTTTTTGTGTCAGAAATTATGCATTCAAATAACCCAGTAACTTAAGGAAACTACAAAGCCTGAGTCTGGTCTCACTCATATTAGTCTGATGCTTCGGTAACTCCTTTTTCGTTGTTCAGAAGATTTTGGTGTAGATGGTACAGATAAATGAGTTCAGTTCTGTGAAAGCTGTCAAACTCAGCTTTTTAGGCCCATAGATTTTCAATTACCTTGGATCAGGACAGCATACTGAATATTTAACCCTGGTGTTCCTAAAGGAAATTATGTACCTTGGCTGCCTGTCTTCCCTTCCTTTCCATAGCTTTTTGAATTCCTTGATAATTTTCACTCAGACCTGACATATTTGTCAAAGGTAACAAGATGTTTGAAGGTGAAATGGTATGGTATAATCTGAGTGCTTGTTCTTTATTCAAGTTTGTTCTTTTAATCAGGCCATACATATTATTGATGTTATCATTGGAAGTATATGCTACACAGTAAAATGTATATATTTAATATCACTTAAATTAGCATTTTAAAATGCTGACTTTAAATGAATTCTATATATTATACTCGGAGCATATTTCTGTGGTTTGGAAGGAACAAACCAAGCTGGACCAGTTGTGCAGCTACGCTGGCTTGTGCAGCTGGTGTTGGCAACAGGGGGTTTGTTTCCATGACCATGGGATGTAGTCTGAGGTTCAGCATCTGCTTGGGCAAGATGCGTTCCACATCACTAAGTGAGGCAAAAGTATCTTTGCCAGTAGGAGGGCTGACCGTGTAAGAAGGGCTTTAAGTTGGGAGTGATGTGGGGTGAAGAGTATTAGCAGCAAAACTGTGAGGGAGTGACAGACAGGGCTGACAAGCAAAGGGCCTGGAATGGTGTGAATGAAGACAAAGACAAACCAGAGCTTAAATAGGATCACTTCAAGCACTTCCAGGTAAGCAAGGAAGTTCCTACACGACACCAATTTGGGAAAAATCCCTAGACCCTTTCTGGGAAGTCAGCATGCTGGACTGCCTTTATGAAGTGTCTGTACACTAATGTGTGCAGCATGGAGAACAAACATGAGTAAGTGGAAATTTGTGTGACTGCAGGGCTATGATCTTCCTGGGATATTGGAGATGTGATAAGGTGGCTCCTATCACTGGAGTGTTGCAATAGAGGGATACAGGCTTTTTGGAAGGACAGGAAGACAAGGAGGTTGAGTTGCCTCTTTTGTGAGCGAGCAGTTGAAGCACATAGAGCTCTTCTAAAGATGGATGAGGAGCCAACTGAGAGCTTCTGGGTGAGGATTAAAGAATAAATGAGTATGGGTGACACTGTAGCGGGTGTATTTCATAGGCTGCCTGATCAGGAAAATAGTAGATGAAGTCTTCTACAGACAGCTAGAAAAGTCTCATGTTCACAGGCCCTGTTGCTCATGATAGACACCCTGATACCTGTGCAGATTATAAGCAATCCAGGAGGTTCCTGGAGAGTGTTGATGACAACTTCTTGGCACAAGTGATAGAGGAACCGATGAAAATACATGCTCTCCTGCACCTCATACTTGAAAACAATTAAGGGCTTGTCAGAGATGAGAACATCAAAGACAGCCTTGGCTGCAATGATGTTGGAGTCCAAGATCCTAAAAGGAGGGAGGAGAGAACACAACCCTGCAATTCAGGAGAGCAGACTTCATCCTCTTCAGGAATCTGTCTGAAAGAGTCCCATAGGATAAGGCTCTGGAGGTGAGAAGGTTGATATTCTGATATTCAAGAATCATCTCTTCCAAACCTGGGAGCAGTCAATCCCAATGAGGAGAAAGTCGAGCACAGATGCCTGGAGGCTTATTTGGATGAACAAGGAGCTCCTGGCAAAACTCAAACATAAGAAGTAAATATATAGAAGGGGGAAGAAGTGACAGGAAACATGGGAGGAATATATAGATGCTGCTTGAGCATGCAATGATGTTGTTAGGAAAGTCAAAGCCCAACTGGAGCTGTGTCTGATAAGGGAAAAAGACAACAAGAAAGGCAACAAGAAAGGCAGCAGGAAGGGCTTCAGTAAATACATAAGCAGCAGAAGAACATCTAGGGAATATATGGATCTGCTGCTAAATAGGGCAGGGCCCAGTGACACAGAGCATTGAAAAGGATGAAGTATTGATTGCTTTCTTCTGTCAGTCTTTGCTAGGATGACCAGCTTTATGTATGACTTCATTACTTGTATTTTCTACATCTTAAACATTTTCTTAAGTGCAAGGCTGTGTGCATTTGAGGGGCCTTTTGTGTGGCACCTAGTTAACCTGTGGGTCAGCTTCACAGTGAACTGTCCTGGGCAGTCTGCAGCAGAGAAGCGAGGGCAGGCACTGCTGCTCCCCCCTCCCACACACCTGGCTGTGCATGCACACCCAAAAGGTTCACGCAGAGGTTATTCTGGCAAGGGTCAGTTGAAATGCTGGTGATCCCTGGAGCCCCCATTCAGGACTTTCTGGAAGGAACTTCTGCGCATGCCCCGATTCAAGAACTTTCATACCAAGACCACTGCTCACATCCTAATAGGGCATGGACTATAAATAGTTCTTGCCAAGAAAGCATAAGGCGTGCCCACCACCCCATGGACCACATTTCCTTAGGAAGGACTACTGGACTGGACCACATTCTGAAGAAGGACTGCTGGACAGGCCTGAAGAAGTGCTGCTGGAATGGACTATGCTTCCTGAGGAACTACTATGTTTCACTGGTGGTGATTATTTTTCTGGACTACTTCGTTATCTCTTCTTCTCTGTCTTATCTTGTTCTAAGTCTCTTCCCTTTTCTTACCATGCCTTTTTTTCCCTTAGCACTTTGGTGTATTGGATCAAATCTGACTTGAGTTGTAGTTTGTTTACCAACTTTGGCTGTGTTCAAGGTATCAGATTGTGATCTGAGCAGATTGAAACCTGCTTTGTGACTTTGAGAAGTCACGATTTGGAGTGCATCAAAGTTATTTTTTTTGTATTTTGACTGCGTCCAAGATAAATACTGGATGCGAATTCGCCCTGAAGAGATTTGTCACTCTTGACTTGCTGCAGGGATATATATCCAAAGAATAATTTACCCCCCTCTTCTGCCAAGCAGATTGGTTGGGTCCAGGCTTTAACACCAGCCTTCAGAAATTCCGGGCCTTGGAGATCAGGGCAAAAGGCTGGAGCAAGGAGGTCATATCATTGGTGGAAGATAATCAGGTTAGGGAATAGTTAAGAAAACTGGACATAAATAAGTCAATTGGCCCTGATGGGATGCAACCTTACCTTATGGTGATGGAATGACTAATCCTGGAAACCATTTCCAGGCTCATGAAGGACAGGAAGGCGATCATGAGTAGTCAATATGGGTTCTCAAGAGGAAGTCATGTTTAACCAACCTGAAAACCTCCTGTGATGAAGATTATTTTACCAAGCTGTAGATGCGGAAGTCACAGACTCGTCACACAATCAATGTCATTGGACAGAAGTCAAGTTTATTGCTTTAATGCTATTGGTTATATAGTCTATCTTATCTGCTTTCACGCATAACAAAAAGAACGAGTGGTTAACATGCACTGTTCACTCAAATAATGCTTCTTTACAATAGGTCAATCTCTATTGTCCATGCGTCTCTGTTGTAAGTTTCAGATCCTGTTCAAGGTCCTGGCTTCAATCACGTGTGCATCACCCCTCTTTCTTGTTTTTCGCTTGCTAGGCTGTTTATCTTGCTAAATTCCTCCTGCAGTGTCCTAGCAATGACATTCCTGCACGGCCTGCTGATGTCTCTATGCCTTAGCCAGACTAAGGTCCTGCTGCTCTGGATTGCCCAGAACATGTCCTTGGTCTTCTAAAACCCTACACCAAGCCATCTACTGGATTGGTAGATGAGGGGATACCAGTGAATATTATCTAACTTGACTTCAGTAAGTTTGTTGACACCATTTCCCAGGCCACTCTTACAGAGAAGCTGAGGAAGTAAGGGCTGGAGAAGAAGACAGTAAGGTAGACTGAAAACTGGATGGAATGGTCAGGCCCAGAGCATGATGATCAGTAGCTCATTTCAGTGGTGCCCAGTGACAAGAGTAGAGGCAATGGGCCTGAAATACAGGAGGCTCTCGCTGACCATAAGTGAACTTCACAGTTTTTTACTGTGAGGATGACTGAGCACTGGCACAGGTTGCCCAGAGAGGTTTTGGAGTCTCTCTTCTTGGAGCTATTCAGAACCTGTCTAGACATGGTCCTGGGCAACCAGCTCTAGATGGCCATGCTTGAAAGGGGGAAGGTTGGACTAGATGACCTGAAGAAGCCCCTTCTAACCTTAACCATTCTGTGAATCAGTGAGATTTATCCACAAAACAAAGGAGTTTCTCTCTACAAGTAAAGCTCTCAGAGAAGCTGTTTTTATCTCGAAGCTATGAATTATTGTGTGTTTCTGATACATATGTATTGACAATCATATTTACTATGTGTAGATACTGTTAGCTTTCAATTTATTTTACTGCAGTTTTATAACAGAGAGAATGTTCTCAAATTCTCCATTCTTTAGGCATCTTGAAAAACACAACCTGATTTCACTGATATCTTAAAAGACACAGGAATAAAAAAGCTTTTTTACTTACTGTGTAAACATTTCAATGCTAACACCTTATATGATATTTTGCTTTTACTAATCCATTAAGCAAGATCCAAGTAACCTTTCATGCAGAAGTATTGCCACTTACTTCACTCTGTTTTTAAGATTTGGTATAATAAACTCTTAGATAGATCTGTTAAACTGTATTTGATTTATACACGCACTGTTAAAAAAAGGGTTGAATATGAAAGTAACTTTGTACAGTTGTATTCTTACAGGATTGAGGAAGACTGAGAGTTATGCAGGTAAACGCATTTTTATAATTTCCTAAGAAAGGAAAATAAAAAAAAGCCTGCTATGTTTGGCAGCAGCCAGCTGGTCAGCATTCTCCAGGCAATGAGTACACCCTCGTTTCTGAGCCAGGCAGAGCAACATGGGAAAGAGGACCATGGGGTCCAAGAGTTATGGACCACAGACAAGAGTTGTCGTATTGCAGTGGCAGTCTGCATGGAAGTCTGAGGGCAGAGATTAGGCAAATTTCGTGGGCCAAGGAGCAGATACAGGGTAATAGAGCCATGGAATCCGAATCTTATTAATTCCATTAGAATAACCTGTGGTAGGAAATCTATGATAATTATCAGTTTCTATGCCAACCTATAGCACATATGTTTGCCACAGGTTTTGGTTTGACATTTTTATAAAACTAAATTTCACCATTATTTGAATAATAAAATCTATTTTTAACACAGTTCCTATGTTAGAGAGACAACTTGTCAGTGAAGATGCTGACAGTACAAATTATTTTTTGCAACATTATAGCCACCTGAATTTGGAAGAGTTCTGATTGCTCTAATATTCTTTGCTTATTTGGTATATTATTTTTTAAAAAAAGCTACAGATGAAGCAGTGTTTCTGAATATATATATGCAATACTACTAGCAGCATAATAAAGGCACAAGTGTTATTCATACATTTTTACCAGAAACTGGTACTAACCCTTTCACACTGGATATTGCCATTTGATTTCTTGCATGGTTTCCTTAGAAATACAGCACTGTTTGTACAATGACCATGATTGTAGCTAGGCAAAAAAAAAAAAAAAAAGGAGCCAAACAAAAGCTCTTTGCTCAGGAGGTATGTTTTTACATGATTTCTTCAACCCTCCCTGGTCTCCATCAAACATCTCTACAACTTGTGTGTTTAGTTCAGAGTAGCAGAGCGAGAGTTCTGGTGACTGCAAAAACCTCACTGAAGGCCTCTACCTATACTGACCCAATCTGAAAGTTACACTGCTTTTCCAGTGCTCTCTGAATGCAGGCAATTGCTAACAGGAGTATTTAACTGTACCTTAAACTACTCTGCTGCTGTGCCCTAGTAGTTAGTTATAATTCAAGAGCAGATAGGACTATTTAAATTAGAAACTGAGATAAACATATTCTTTGTGCAACACTTGTTAAGAAACCTCACACATGGTGCTGCTTCTAGGTCCAAGTGAGGCTGGGTTTAAGAGGTGGTGTCTTTCATTTCAGTGCTGTGCTTGCAATGATTTTACACTGACCATTTCAGTTCCCATTGCAAGGAGCCAACACTTCAGTCACAGAAATTATGATCATACAGACCTCTTGTAGGTATGGTTCAGGGGATGCGATACTGAACCTGATGGTCACCAATGCAAGTGAGCTTATAAGTGACGAGATCAGAGGCAGCCTAGGCTGCAGTGATCATGCACTGGTGGAGTTCAAGGTCCTAAGGGATATGGGACAGGCGACGAGTATAGTCAGGACCATGAAGTTTAGGAAAGCAAACTTCCAACTCTTCAAGGAGTTAGTCAGTAAGACCCCCTGGGAAACGGTCCTCAGAAGCAAGGGAGCAGAACAGAGGTGGCTAATATTTAAGGATGCCTTCCATTGATAGCAAGAGCACTCAGTCCTCAGATGTAGGAAATCAGGCAGAGAAGGGAAGAGACCAGCATGGCTGAGTCGAGACCTGCTGGTCAAACTGAAGAGCAAAAGGGAACTGCATAGGCAGTGCAAGCAGGGACAGGTGACCTGGGAAGAGTATTGGGACCAGTGCTGTTTAATATTTTCATTAATGATACAGATGGCAAGATTGAGTGCACCCTCCGCAAGTTTGCAGATAACACTGAGCGGGGTGGTTGTCACACCAGAAGGACGGGATGTCATCCAGAGGGACCTGGAGAACTGGGCCTGTGTGAACCTCATGAGGTTCAATGAGGTCAAGTACAAGGTCCTACACCTGGGTCGGGGTATTTCACAGTTTCAATACAGGACGGGGGACAACGTGATTTAGAGCAGAGGGTGTTGAGACACTGGCACAGGTTGCCCAGGAAAGCTGTGAATGCCTGCACCCTGGCAGTGTTCAAGGTCAGATTGGATGGGTCCTTGAGCAGCCTGGTCTAATGGGAAGTGTCTCTGCCCATGGCAGAGGGGTTGGAACTGGATGATCTTTAAGGTCCCTTCTAACCCAAACCATTCTATGATTCTATGATTAAATAATCCCTCTCTGCAACTTCCTTTCTTCTCATGCCTAAGCATTGCAATCACTTGTCACATTGTAGTGTTAACTAAGCTGTGGCAGTGATCCAGCTTAATAACAATAAAACTAACAATAAAGAAGGTGGGAATTGGTCCAATTTATCACCTGGATGTACAAACACTTGTTCTGGTTTGAAGCTCAGAGGTTAATGGTGAAAATGAGTGAACGACTAAGGATGGGAATGCACAGTGCTTAGGCTGGCATGGCTGTCTTAAAGGTGTTAGTAAAACTGTGACCTAAAGTTGTAATAAGGAAAACAATTGATAATACATCAGTGTTAGCTCTTGTCTGCTATGAGGTTTATTACTTTGTGTTGTGGCCACCATCATGTGAACAGCTGTTTTTCCCAGGTGAAAAGACTTGACTGGATCTTGACTACAGGCTCTAGTACTGAGAGCTTTAAATGAGTCTGTGCTTGTCTTTTGATTTAAGCCTTCCATGCTTGACAATCATTATTGCCTTTCCATATAGAACCACTTATTATTCTCACTCTAATGTAGAAACTGTTAGCTCTGTTCCAAGAAACATAATAATCATGGAAGTATACATTTTCTAGTAAACTCTACAACCATGTGCAGCTATCCATGGCAGGGGTTTCTGGATTGCAAATGCTGACATTTCTGTGGTTTTTTTTTAATTCACCTCAAAACTACATGTAGGAAACAAATTGCTGCAGGGCTACATCTAATGAGTAAAGAAAGTTATGCCCTTGAGTCTGCAGAATCATATTCAGGAAAATGCAGCAGTCAAGAATCTGTCTGAGAAGTATGCTAAGCAATGTCACTAGCCCTGATATTTGATCTTTCTCCAGATACATTCTGGTATGCAAGAGGGTCAAACCATCTTGCTTAAATCACTGTGGGATTTTACCAGCAATTACTCTTGTGAACCACTGTAAACTCCAAATTTCAACTCACTTTCAAAGTTGTAGCTTAAAGGGAATTGCCTTGATATCTAAGTTTGACCTATGAAATCATGTATGACTCAGTCTTCCTCCCCTGTAAAGTGCTCAGAGACTATGATATGTGACACTAATAGATGGAGAGCCTATTTCTAAGTATGAATTTATTTACTGTGCTCACTGAGGCTGGTTTGTATCACATGTTAGTGTTTGAACAGCAGCATTTCTATGAGAGAGAGAAATAATATCTAAAATCTGAAATGTTAAATTGTTTTAACTGAGTTTCAGTCCAGTTCCCAAGATATAGATGTGCACATTATGTTAATATCCAGTGATGACATCTTTTAACTGACTACATTAGCAGTTATTTGCAGGGGCATATATCTAGATTAGACATTACAACTTTTGCATGTAGATGTGTAATAAATGCATACAAATTCGTCAGATGGATTGGAAAGATTGCTTTAAATAGAAGGAGAGAGAGTGAAACAAAAATATAGAGGTTTTTAGAATACTGTTACTTCTTGACTGTTCAGAAGTTTCACAGTAAAACTGAACTTGACCTTGACGCAGATTATTCTATTACATACTTGAAAACACATTTCTAAAAAAGAACCCATGGTAGCCTGGGGTTTTGAGCAGAATCCTTTTCTCAGTAAGTTGTTCTTGTTCATAAGATTGATAAAATGTAAGAGATCAAAATGCAGTTCTCTCTGGGTTCAGTACAGATTTTACCAAAGGAAAGAGTAATAGGAGTTGCTGATTTTTCTTTATTTCCCTTATCTAGTGCTATTGTGCTAACAATGGGATAATGTTCTCCTTTTCTTCTGTGGAGTTTCTTTTCCTGTTTTCCTTCACAGTATCACACAGTATCACAGTATTACAAGGTTGGAAAGGACCTCTGAGATCATCAAGTCCAACCTATAACCTAACACTAACACCAACACTAACACCAACCATCATCTAAACCATGGCACTCAGTGCCTCATCCAGTCTCCCTTTAAACACCTCCAGGGCCAGTGACTCCACCACCTCCCTGGGCAGCCCATTCCAATGGCCAATCACCCTTTCAGTGAAGAACTTTTTCCTCACATCAAGTCTAAACTTTCCCTGACGAAGCTTGAGTCCATGCCCTCTAGTTCTGCCACTGGTCACCTGAGAGAAGAGACCAACTCCTGCCTGACTACAACCTCCTTTTAAGGAGTTGTAGAGAGCAATGAGGTCTCCCCTGAGCCTCCTCTTCTCTAGACTAAACAGCCCCAACTCCCTCATTCGCTCCTCATAGGGCTTGTGCTCCAGCCCCCTCACCATCTTCGTTGCCCTCCTCTGAACACATTATCCTGTTCCTCTTTTAAAAATAATTTCCTTTTCTGCACAGCTCTTCAAATGATTGTACTAGGCTCTCTCACTTACAACATGGCCATTTTTAAAATATTTAACATGGATTTAATGATGGTCATGGAACATAACAGACTAAGAAATAAACCCAGCACAATATTGTAATACAATAACATTTTTAAGAGAAGAAATTCATCAGTATTTTCCAGAAGGAATTTACTTTTTGCAGCATTAGGACTTAGGGGTTTTTGTTCTTATTTTGTTTTTTTTTTGTTTACTGTTTTTTTTTGTTTACTTCAGTGTCTACAGGTTCCATTTAAGTTTTATACTCTGGTCAGCATGTACACTAGGAAAAATAACCCAGAAACACTAAAGGCTGCATTTTAAGAGACACAATAAAGACTTAGACACTTAATTCTCCTTAAAAGATAGTATCTCATGTATTTGAAATTTTTTTGGTACACAAACATAATAGTGATGGAGACAAAGAAGCAGAAAGTAACTCGTCCAATGTAATTAGAAAATATCTCAGAATCTGTGTTTATCCTTGTAAGTCTCTCTCCTTGAACTATTCTGACTGCAGTTCTACCGATAGCTTAATGGAGTCCAATGACCAAAATGCCATACACAGCATAATCATCCAGCTGCCTTTCCCCAAGGTCCTCCCTGTGTTTGTTGCATTAGTATCAACATGTTGCATAACTTACACTGTCAGAGCATGAAGTATAGTAAAATAAGACAGTATGAACTGCAATCACACCTTCAATTTCTTAAGCAGGTATTAATCACTAAAACCCTTGTTTACATGCCATGTATGGCTGTAGCAGCATAAAAGCTTTTGACAACTCAAAATGATATAGTCTGTCTAGTAAAAGCTGTAGTGGTGTTTAACCTCCAGCTCTGTACTTTGCCTTTCTTTGGGAAAGTCCCATTTGTTCTGTAAATATGTTTCAGATGATGTAGCAGATGCTACATTTTTATTTAGTGACCTGGAGGATTAAGAAGACCAGCCTACAAATTCTGTCAATGCAAAAAAATAGCTGACCTACTTCTGATCCATAGTGGGTTCCCCACTATCCCTTCAAATAGAAATAAAGCCTGCTTTCCATTTTACATATGGTAACTTGATGTAGGATCCGCACAATTGTCGGCCCTATCCATTCATACCAATGTCTTAGGTTTTTCCCTGTTGATGCCCTCTGGCAGCTTTTTAGAATTGCTTTGAATTGATAATTTGTGATACTGGAAGTTTAAAATTTAATACTAGGTTACATTTGACTGACTCAGTATTAAATAATAAGGTCCTGATAGGGACCCTGAAAAAATCCGTAGTAAAAAAAGACTTAATTGCAATATGAGATATACGTTCTTTACCTCATTGAACATTAATGTTGTTGCTGCATATGAACTGTGCATCCCTCATTTTTTTGTCTCCTGATCATTTCAGGAATCCTGTTCAGATTTTTTTCACTCCCTTTCAATGACAATTAGGGCATGGCCTTGCAGATTCCTGGATTCAGGGGTTTAGAAGAAATATTGGGCTACCCTCCTCTAGACAAAATTGGAAAGGATGAATCTTCCAGGAAAGATAAAAGACAGTTCCTTCTTCTATAAAAACTTCTTAACAGACTACCTTTTTATTCTTTCTGACAGGTTTTACTATCTTGCAGGGTTTTTTTTTTGTTTTTGTTTTGGTTTTTTTTGTGAGCGACTTGGTCGTTATATAAGTTGTATGTATTCTTGTAGCACTGCTAGCAACTGTACTGGCA
Source organism: Tapera naevia (assembly GCA_033556795.1). Lineage (NCBI taxonomy): Eukaryota > Metazoa > Chordata > Aves > Cuculiformes > Neomorphidae > Tapera > Tapera naevia. The sequence continues at coordinate 3,380,259 of JAUMJJ010000172.1, read as the reverse complement.
GGATGCTGTTGAAATAATCATCTCAGCTTGGTTAGAAACAGTACAAATTTGTCAGAGTTAAGGCACTGTGGTATTTATACATATGTTTCTGTGTTGCAGCAGTAACACTACCTACACTAAATATATTAAAGTTAGCATAAATAATTCCAAGCAACCTGTAACATAAGGCATAAGATAACATTCTTAATATTGTGAACTGGATAATACAAGTGGATTTCTTACAGCTCAGTACGTAAATGTAATTATAGGTCTGAAGTCTTGCCAGCCTGTCTGGTAGATTTTGAAGTAGTGGTACAATTTGAGAAGCGAGCCTTCAAAACATGATGTATGTAACTGATGATAATTGGATGTATCAAGATAGGTGTTTTTTTCCATAGGTAGGTGATTTCTTCTATCTTAGACAGAACAGTTCCTCAAGGGACGGGATATACAGACAACCTACCTTTGAAATAATGCATCTCTTAGAAGAGCTTCTTCGTGAACCTGGAGTTTAAGAAATTGTGTAGCTGAAATAAATACTTTCATATCCAAGTAAGATGAGTCAATCTGTCAGGGTAAATACTGAATTCATAAAGTTTCATCATGGCAATTCTATGCAAACTAGGGCAAAAAAAATTCAAACGTGAATGAAGGTGGCTATCAATAAGAAAGGGACAGAATAATGAAGACTAAAGAGCAGCTTGGTAACAAAGTATCTGATTTAGTGTCAATGTCTTTTTTGACTATGGGTTAGAGAAAGAAACATTTGCAGCTACCTCCCTGCAGACAACAGATTGCTAATAGAGGAAACAGAGCTTGAAAATCCTTTGGTAAAGATCCAGAGTGGTGAATAGATGAGAAAAATTTGTAATAGCTTCATTGGACACTGAAACTTGAGTTAAAATAATAACATCTTTGGCTTGTTTTTTTTTCAGGATCAAATAGAAAAAAAACGCCAGGGAAATACATATTTTGGACTTTGTTAGAATACCAATTTGGGATTTTACTCAACAACAACAACAAAAAAAAGAAAATATTTTTTATATCATTCAGGGTAATTCAATGTTTTAAAATTTGTTTTTCTCTAAATCTTGATAAAATTTTAATGAAAATTGCTGTTTTCTAATGTTCACAATTAGTTGCTTCAGCTCTTTTCAAATAAAACATTGTATTTTGATGAGACCACGAAATTAAGTGCTAAAAGGCATTTAAAATCCTCTTTTCCTCCTATAAAAAACGTATCAGTTGAATGAAGCCAAATTTTGTGAATAACCTTGTTCCAAATAAATGAAATTTTTGGTGATTTTGTTACTTTATAAGATGCATTAATAGCACTGATCCTGTCCTTACCCACTCATAACATCCTAGATGTTACATGTAATTTCACAATAAATTACAACCCTTTTACTGTAAATGAAACCCATTTGTCTTTCATATTTTTTCTTCATGAAATATCCTACATTCCATGTTTGTGGATACTAAAATATTATGGTATTACTATAGAAATTGTGAAATATAAAATTTTACACACTAGTATCCAGAATCCTCTGAATAATGGCATGGGACTATAAAGTCTCGTTATGACAATTCAATGCAGAATGGGACAGGGGAATTAGAAAAGAATACAGAATGTCTGCACTGTGACTTTTCCCTTCCTCTTCCTAAAGGAGGTGGTAGATCAAGAAGAAAAACAGCAAAATCAAAAGCTCTGCAAAGGAGTAATAGTAGAGAAGCTTGGGAGCATGACTTTTAGACCATTATCATCTTAGAATATGTAATAGTGTTTGTTGCATGAAAAAAAAATAGTTCATAAATTGCCCAATGTCAACATGACTTCGGAAAATCAGAAAAAAATGTCATATAACTTCATTTTTCAAAAATTTCTAGAAATCTTTTTAAAAACGTAAGATGAATACTAGAGAGTCATGAATTTCTGGCAAATGACAGCTCTCTTTTCAGTAATATAACTCCTGTCTTCATAGCTTTTTTCACAATAATTCCCACCACACATGCTGTTCAGACATGTTCTGTATTTTTTTCACCAAAAAAATCCAAACTAAAGTATTTACTGTACTTATTTTCTTATATTATGTATTAGAAAGTTTATATGAGGGAGAATAAGCTGAGATGTGTGGGTTATAGCTTTGTTATTATAGAAGCACTGCGCTTGAGAAATAAGCTTTAGTCACCATGGCAATGAACTTAAACTTCCCATGTGTCATTGTAAGGCTCTTTAATTTCAACCTTCCTTCCTTCCTTCCTTCCTTCCTTCCTTCCTTCCTTCCTTCCTTCCTTCCTTCCTTCCTTCCTTCCTTCCTTCCTTCCTTCCTTCCTTCCTTCCTTCCTTCCTTCCTTCCTTCCTTCCTTCCTTCCTTCCTTCCTTCCTTCCTTCCTTCCTGCCTTCCTGCCTTCCTGCCTTCCTGCCTTCCTGCCTTCCTGCCTTCCTCCCTCCCTTCCTTCCCTCCCTCCCTCCCTCCCTCCGTCTCTCCCTCCGTCTCTCCCTCCCTCACTCCTTCCCTCTCTCCCTCCCTCCCTCCCTTCCTCCCTTCCGTCACCTCAACAATGAAGGAACAAATAATGATTTATAGCCCAACTCTGCAAACTTCATCAGTCTTAATGCACAGATCCCATGGTGTAGGAAAATGAAGAAACACTGAGAAAAAGAACAAGAGAAAAAAAAATAAGCGTGGAAGAAATAAGACCGAATACCTACAAAATTCTCTATCAGTCTTTCTCTGCAATGCTTTTATTAGGTTCAGTTGTATGAGCTTTAAACTAATTTTGTTCAGCAGACACTTAGCAGCTAATTTTACTTTGAAATTTGGCATGCAAAAGTGAAATGCACTTTTCTGCTCATTGCTTAGTTTTAGGCATGCAATTGAAAATTTTAGTTCATTCAATGAGAGGTACCATTCCCATTGGGACTGTTCATGGGACTACTGGTAAGCTCTCAACTATTTAACAAAGTATGTAGTAGCATGCAGACAGCTGACAGGATGTACAAAAAAAAGCATGTTTCTTCTTTAAAGCTATATATATATATATACACACACACAAAACCAATGTTATACAGGAGTTTTTCTTGTTTTCTTTTCATTTCATAACCAAGGCTGCATAACCCTGCAATGTAATGCTGTGTACAGGGATAATACTTTTAAATATCCACTGCTTGATTATATTGCCATCATAAAAACTTCTGAAGAACAATTTTAGAACTGTAATTATTTTTTTTTTTGGTATTACTTACCTTTTAGGGAAACTGAATGCACTGCAGACCCAGAGCTATTTTACTGCATCTCATTTAATTTTGACCATATCTGTTGCTATAATTTAGTTTTGTTTATCAATAGAAAACAATTGCAGTACAAGATTCTTAAAAATCTTGTGGTTTCCTCTAGGCTCTTTTCAGGAAGATACAGTACTTGAAGAGGCCACCTGGGTTCTTGATTCAAGTTCTCTACCATAGCAGAGTTGTTCTGTGGTCTACATGTAAGCTTTCCCTGTTGATGTAAGAATTAATTTCTGTGGCTGTTATAAATTGGACAGTTATCTAAAAGTGCTGAAAATAAACAAAAGAAGCTAAAGGAGAATAAATTGCTTTTGTATTACCAACAATTTAATTTGTCTGTTAGTTGAAAAACTAGATTAAACACTATAAGCATTGTAGTTCATGACAACAAGTGACAGAATTTCTCAGATTTATAATAATAGAAGTTCTTCCTCAATGTTTTGAATGAAAAGAATATGTACAGAGAACTAGGCTATGATGGATGTCTACGTGTGTGAGGAATGAAATGTAACAGAGTGGATGAAATATGAATTTTTCAGTGCATCTCTGAAATTTTGATGCTGGCAAATGGTCAGGTATCTTTGCTCCAACAAGGCACAACATTTTGTAAGATCAAGCTCTCTAATAAAATACAACATAACAAGTACTAATCACATTGCTACTGAGCTGCTGGAAGACATTCAGATGCCATAATAATGCTATAATCAGCACTCAAGAAGCACAGGTACAAATGTGTAACCTAATTTAATTCAAGAAAGTACATATTCTTATAGTATTACTTTCTACTTAGACTTAAATGATTATTTATATAATCAGAACTGTCATTTACTAAAATAAACAAATGTAACCGGTCTTTTGTCTCCTTTGTTTCCCTGGTTACTGTGTGTGCAGTGCGTCAGTAAGGACAGTTAATATTTGTATGTCCAACCCACTGGTTTTCTTTCTCTTATCTCCCTTATTTGTAGACTCACAAGTGAACTTTTTTTTTTACATCAAACTGTGGTTTTCATTATACGGACAGATGCCATTAGGCAACAAGGAAACATTACTGAGTGTGGTGAAAATAATCAGGCACATTTAGGGGTATAATTGTGTTTTCTGTGTTTATCAGAGCATAATTCAGATGGCCAATACTCAGATACTCTCATTTTTTTTTTTATCCGGAAAGAAATGATTAATCTGATTATGAACACCAGGAACTTTCCCAAAGTTCACAATCTGAAATGAGTATTTTGCATTGGTTTTGACAGAATAATACACTGTTTTTAAAAGTCTAAATAAATTAGCCATTACTTTTCTTTCAAAAGTGCAAATTCCCATTTATTTTTGTGTACCATAATGATCTAGGTAACCTCCTCACAAATCTCTACTACTTTGAATTGAAAGCAAAAGTAAGTTCATTGTAGACCAAGTAATATGAATCATAGAATCATAGAATCATCTGGTTGGAAAAGACCTCTGAGATCATCAAGTCCAACCATACCTGTCCACTCACTAAACCGTGTCCCTCAGAAACTCATCCCAAAAGGATTCCATTTGGTCAGCCCCTCTAAACTCCAGTGCTTCCACAGGGATTCCTTCCTACTTTAGGCTATGACTTTTTTGAAAGCTTGAATAACTCACAGAAAAGAGCAAAGCTGAATTTATGGATTTAATATAACTGCCTCACCTGCCTCTATAATAAATAGATTGCATTCACCTTAGCTGTCCTCTTATTGATCACATTTCACATTTGAAATTACTATTATCCTAAATTGTTTCCTGTTTGAAGTATAGATTTTTCAAGTCAGTCTGACAGGCATGCATCTCACTGAGGTTCCTGACTGCTGTTTGTACTGGAAGATGTTGCTTGAAAAACATGTGCTTTCTAAACCTAGGCAGAGATAACATCTTGAAAAGATTATTTTTCAGCATGAAGCACAAGGTGCGTAAGTGGTACGAGATCCGAAGACTATAGAAATGAAATCCTCGAGCACCTAAAAAGCTCTTTTTAATCCTGTAGAAAAAAAGCTTTCTATATCAGTACTAAGTACTAGATGATTCAGAATAAAAGACTAAAGATTTTATGTTCTCAGAGATTGTGTTTTGCCTGATCACTCCATCTGGCATTGTGACAAATGCAGCTGAAGAGCCCATCAGACAACAACTCAAGACAGTCTGAGTAGAGGCTACATGGGAAGTATTATTCGTCACATGTTCCTGTTCTATGAGGGAAAACAAGAGTTCAGGTCCAGGACTGAAATATCTTTCAAGTTTAGTTCATTTAACTACTTTCACTATTCCTTATATTATTGAAAACCCACTACATTCCATTCAAAGTAAATGCTACAATAAATCCCTTCATTACCCACTTCCCCTGCTATTCAGAATAATGGTTTATAACAGTACAGCAAAATTAAAAGATGCTCTGCATGCAGTCTTTCCTTCCTGTAACATCAGAGAGGGCTGAGGTGCAACATCAGCGCCAAAGTAGAGTTAAGCACAGGGTATTTACACAACCGAGGCAACTGTTTTTCTTGTTTACACATATGGAGGGGTTAAAGGAGAGCTGGTCTACAGCAATACACTTTAGCCTGGGTAAACCAGTATATGTTAGAAAAGGAGCACACTGCCTTGACGCAGATGCATAAGGTTCTTGTATTGTCTTGCAAAGAGTCTGTAGTTCAGATCTCAATCTTGTGTAATACCAAGAAAAATTATCTCAGTGATAATTGCTAGGAATACTCCAGGTTATCATTTATTCCAATGTGATCTAAATATCTCATTAAACAGTATGTGTTTGTGGAATTATATGAAGCTCCTGATAACCTGCTTAAAAAAAAAGGGCTTTTGCTCTCTAAACCTGCTCCCTTCTCATCAATAAACATCTTTGCACATTTGGTTTCTCATTAGAGTTTCTAGAGTCCTAGTGGAAATAAATGTCATAAGATTTTTTTTTCATGCTAAGTTAATATGCTGGTTTTGCAGACTAGAGGATGTTTTCTCAGCAGGGAAATAATAATTCTGAAAACAATGGATTTTTCTTAATGACATCTAAATCTGTATAAGACATCCAGGGCTTCAAGCCAAACCATCCACAGCATGAGCTTGCCTCTATTTCATCAGTAATTGTGTTGGTAACTATGCATTTTACTCATAACTACTCATTTTACTTATAAGTTTGTAATTAGATACATCCAAGAGCCAGCACAGTCGGTGTGTTGAAATAAGCCCTTCCAGATACCTGTACAATACCCGGCACCAAGACAAATTCTCAAGGTTATGGCATTTTCACAGATTACAGTGTAACACTGGCTGTGTTTCTGGCTTTGCAGAAATTTGGTAAAACAAAAAGCTGCACAATTTTGTTGAATTTGTGAATAAAAACTACATAAGTTTTCCCATTCAATCATTTTTTTTCCTCAAAAAAACTCATTCAGATATGAGAATGGCTTAACACCCAATGGATATGAAGAGAAAAACATAGCATTATCAAATCTCCTATTTCAGACTCTAGTTTGTGTTAAGACCTTCCTAAAAGTAGGCTATTTGTTCCTTAAAAGGGTCTATAATCAATATTTTGATAGCGTCTCAATTGTACTACTTATTTTAATAAGAAAAATTGTTGAACATGAAGTAGAACAATCTTCAGGGGCCAAGGTTGCACAAAGAAATTTTATTTCATATAAAAATATGTCCCCTTCTTTGAAAATAGAGAGCTCTCAGATAGGAACTGAATCGGAAATTAAGCAGAAAATTTAATTTACTGTTATGCTATTTTAGTAATGCCAAATTGATATAAAGTACAAATAAATTTGACCGTGTTCCTCATTTTTTCATGGGGACTGAACTCTGTGCTTCTCTGATGCAACCAGCACTTAGACAGAAGCATTCAACTTTTTTCTTTTTTTTCCACCCTGTAAGCAAGCTGTTTCTTTTTACATAGAGTTTAGTCTCACAAACAGTTTCTGGAAGTTTGGGGTTCATGATTAACATTGCACAGTGTATCTAGCTAGTCAGTTTTGCAAAATGTGTGGCAGTGTGCACTTCCAACTGATGGAAGGTAGAAAAAGTTAGAAAAATTTTTAATGTTATGTGTTATATGAACATTCTGATTTGAGCTAAAGTAGAGCTGGTTTTCTAACTTCAACTAAATCTTGTCTATCATTTTCTGAACATTAACTGCATGTTTTTTGGACAGTTTCTCTATAGAAATGACAACACGGAAGACTGGTATGCAGAAAGACCATTGCTTTTAATTATTCCTAGATGAAAACAAGGTCATCCTCAAGCTGATGGAATGCCACAACTCAAAGACAAAAAAGTGTTGCACCTGCAGGGAGGGACAGACAGGATAGGTGACACCAAACTGACCAAGAGTATTCCATCCCAGCATAAAACTGAGGGATCATGAGGGTATTGCTCTCTTCTTCAATGATTGATGTCCAGTGAGGACCTCATCTGTCTGTTTGCCTAGATCCTGCATCCATGCATTCCTGAATCCAGTTCCTGATCCCAGCTCCCTCCTGCCACTGACCCTTCTCCATGCCTCCTGCTCTGCAGCATCCGTTGTGACATATAGTCACCAAGGGGTGGGGGTACAATCACAAATATTTGTATATATGTTGTTATTTTCTTACTAATAATAGTATTTTCTTTATTTTTATTGTTATTTTTGTTATTATTATTACTATTATTATTTCATTAAAACTGTTTTAGTTTCCAACTTGCAATTATTTTCCTCTCTCCACAATAGACTAGGCAAGTGTATATGGTCCAAGTACAAGATTTTGTATTACTATAGTAATAGTAATTTCCATATGGAGAAGAACGTTCTGAACTGCACTTGTTCCGTTTCTTGCTGTTCCTTAGCACTAGAATAGAGATTAAGGTTCCCTCAGCTGTATTTCGGTAAACGTCCAAGTTCCCGAACTGGAATTAATTTACAACTATTTAAACTGGTGTCTCTGTCACCATGTTTACCCAGAAACTTCCCTCTTCTGGTTCTTATGCTTATGGTAAAGCACAGTAACAAGACCATAGCATATAAGAGAAAAAAACCAAATCATAGCACTTGAAATAGAAAATGTGCCAAAAGGATGTTTCTGAAGGTTTCAAAGAACCCTGTAGACACAGCTTGTTGTAGGAAACAACAAAACAAATTACTGTTCAGAAAAGTTCCTCTTCCTGCCTTTATGCCAGATATAGATTTTCATAGATTTTTCCCATGTTGGGTATCAGTGCATAATTGTGAAGCATTAATCTCTCTGTATTGCTTAAAATGATTGATAGACTTTGGGGATTTTTGCTATATACTCCTTATCTTGCAGCGATGATGCCTCTAGAACTGACAGCCTATCCATAGGATTATGGTCATATAAATCAAAAATGCCAAGCAACGCAATACTTCTAAACAAAGCAGAATTGTTGCACATAGAGTCGTTTCTCCAAACATGTCTCTGGAGAGACTTTCATAGGTTTTAAGATCTTACATCTGAGCAATATTGCATCCTGTCAAAGAGATCTGCTATGAATTCTAACATTTCAAATCTTGGACAATATGTCGCAGTAGTCCTTACAGCATCTTAGTATCTGCAATGCAGTAGTCATATTTAGCAATTAAAGAATACTTTTTCATTTGTCTTTAAATTCCTAAACTCTAGAAATTAAGAAGGCTTATTACTTTTTATTCAAAATTAGTCAACAGTCTCCAAATCCTGCTTAATTAACAGATACCACTTTAATGAGATGTTAGCTGAATGATAGAAAATATTGTGTAAAGTTATGCAGCTTAAGTCTATCTGGGAAGAGGAACACTTCTCTCTGTTAATCCTTCAAAAAGCTTTTCAAATTTGATTACTGCCATGTCAATCTAGCATAAAGACCTCTATGGGATCATCTATGATCATCAGTGATCATCTATGGATAACGAGATATGCTGTTCACTGCTATTTGTAATGTGCTCCTGACTGATCTATGCTCACTCTTCCAAAGGCCTTATCTGGACAATATAGGAGAAATTAATGAAAATGGATATAGGTAAGGATCTAAAAAACTGATATTTGAGAAAGAACCGCTTTTGCCTACCATTACGTTCTCTCAAAACAGAATGAGGAATGTAGCTGGACAAATAACAGATTGATATTTCAGCATGTACCTATTTAAAATGTGTGATGAACTTCCTTGTTTTGTACTTGTCTCACTTAAAAGGATATTTGCAGGAAAAAAAAAAGTCATGTTTTGAATCTGGAAACCAAATGATAGACATATACATAAATTAAATTGTTGATAAAATATAACAAAACATTTCTCTAAAATGGACTTTATCTCAGTTGAAATATATGCAGTATTTCTGATATAAAGTAAGACCACTATCTCCAAAATGACAAATCCTGGAACCCATGGTGCTCCACAGTTATTTATCTGTTCCCAGTATCTCAGGTAGCATTCTACTAGCTTATGTCAATTTTGTATATTAAATCAGAAATAGGATCAGCTGAATAATATGAATCCTGTCACATCGATGGAAGAAATAATGTCCCTTCAGGAGTATGTAGTTGGAGAGGAGTAGGTCTTGGTCTTCTTGCATTTATTTTCACTTAGCTGCCACATTTCTCTTCTTGCTGATATAAGAAGGTGAAGTGAGGTAGTAAGTATTATACTGTGATTTTGAGGGTAGCATTGAGAGAGGAAACTTCAAGCCTCTCTTTATTCCTGATTGTTTGAGCTCCACAATGGAGAAAGGCAGTCAGAATATCAGAACAGGCAAGAATCTTCTGTGCTCTTCTGCAGTATGCTGCTGGAACAGACAGCAGAATTTCATATTTTGGTGACTCAGCACATTTTCATATCATAAAAGAAAGAGGCAGGTCCACTGCAGTGGCTACTTATGGATCACATGTTCAACCCCATTTTGAAAGAAACCTGAAAATCTGAACGCTCAGGCTGACTAAAGCATTCTGAGAGTGGCTGCTGAACCAGAATTTCCCATGATGTAATCATTAGGATCAAGTTTGGTTTATGGGTTGCCATATGAGACTGTATCATACCTTATTATAAAATGATTTTACAATCAAGACTATATCATATCATATTATTGGATATAGTGCCTTCAGGCTTCACCTAAGAGTGTGAAGTATGACTCCATACCTATGTGTCTTTTAGCAATCTGGTATGCCCAGTGTCTGTTGCTGACATGAAATATCAGTGCCATCAATTCTTTGAATTACAATTACATAAATTTATATTTTCAAGGCTTTATTTGCTTAATGAAAATGATATTGTCTTTCACAGGGCCAAAGATTTTTTTTTTTCTCAAGGACTTTCCAAGAGACCTTCTACTCATGAATAATTTCTGTTGTGTAAAATGTCACTCAATTCTTCTTTTCACTGGTTTGGCCACAAGAATAATAAATGATTCAAAACTGCCTGTGCACAATGCAGAGTTAAAAATGTTAACAGATGAATTTCATCTTGAACAATGTGATTCTCTCAGGACACAACTCCATCAGCAAGGCCTCTTTACAGCCCTGAGTGTCTTAGATTTATCAATGAGAAATAAAATGCAAGACTTAAAGTCATATATTGTGGCAACTGCACACAAACTAGCACGTTATGCTATTTCCAGGAGTAAGAGGAAGGGTGGGGGATGTCACAAAATTTTACCAACAGCAGTGGATGATTATTTCAGAATTCTCTTGCACTACGGAAAACTAGGATATGAAAACACTTAAGCGGTGAGGCCTAACTTCTGAACATCAGCTGACATACAAAGTAAAATTCTAATTTTCTGATGAGTATTGTAGGAATTGAGACATTATCCCCTTTTCATTCTCACAAGAGAGGAGCACAGTGGCACCTTAAATGTCTCTAACCATCTGTTTTCCATAATTTTTTAAACCACTGTATGCACATCTTGTAAATGCACAGATAAAACAATGCAAAATGGAAATTGTAGAGCAAGAGCATCTTATGAATGTTTCAGATTAAACATTACATGTAAATTAATGAAGTGTGTGTCTATTTGTGGCTGCAGCAAAGAAACAAGGAATAACACAGTCCCTTTCCACTGGTGCTGCCATGGCGCTGGGTGGATGGCAACCTCTCTCTGACAGCCTCCTCTCAGGATACTGCTGCTGGGGCCCCTCTTCCATTGAACGCTCCTGCCTTACCCTGCCCTCTCCTGTGCTCCCCTGCTCATCACACCTGTTTCAAACAGGACACCACCTTTGTGCATTTCTTCCCCTCTCCCTACTAATTAAGGTTAAATATAAAAACAAAGAAAACCCCACACATTTGATTTATTATAACTTATGCAAAGATAGAAAAGGAACTTTCTGAACTTAAAGCCTCTGTTATATGAAGTATGTTAGAAGGTAAAAGTCCCCTTTTGAACTCATAAACCAAAATTGCTCAAATTTGCTTTATTTCTGTTTTTAATTTGACAGCATAAAAGCCATTAGCATAAATAAGTAGAACAGATTTTTCACTTTAAAATGGTACACTACCTGAACACATTGAAATAAAAGGTTAATCCAAAATAAGCATCGCAGTTTACAACAATAAAACCAACAATTTTTGCGTCAACCTAATATTTTTTCTGATCCTGGTCAGGAAGAACACCACCCCCAAAACCTTCATTTATTAAATACATAATTCAAATATACAAATTAAATACAAATCGCAAAGTAGTTTTACCATATAGTGTAAAAACAAATGACAAAAAAGGAGTGGAGTGAAGATAAGACATATGTGGAAATAAAGTAATGAAACAAAGAGCATGCTTTTTATTAGTATCAGCAATTGTCCATCAAGTATCTATTTGATTTTCTTATTTTGTGTACAAGTTACTAAGAGTAAGTGCAATAGAAATAGAATTAAAAATTTAAAAAGAGATAAGCACTCAAGTAAACACAAGTTTACTCAGACTTCTGGTTAGCTTTGATGTTTTAAATCTGACATTAGTATGGGTAGGTGAACACTAAAAAATATTCTAGTACTTGATAATTACTACAAAGGGAAGGATGCCTTTCTCGCTGACAGAATTAAATTCTTAGTATTTCACACAGAGTGTGAAATCAGAAATCGTGTGTCTCTAGTGTTTTGTTAATATTTTGTTTCTCAACTTCAAATTTTTGTTTTCTTATAGTGATCTATTTTTGGAGCACCTTATTCCTCAATTCTTTCTCTTCTTTCCCCCCAAGAAAATAGAAAAAAGCAAAGTGGACTAGTCTCTGATATCCAGCAAAGGATGATCTTCTGTAGGGGCAGTGCACATTGGTTTGCAATGAACACATGAGGGATTGCTTACAGTGTTCAAGATGCCAAAGCACAGTCCATTAATTCTGCCTTACAATATTTCCTCTGTTTTGTTCTCTGGTTTTTTTTTTTGTCTTTTTCTTTCTTTTCTGCCTTTGTCTTTCTCTTTTCTTTTTCCTTTTTCACATTCTTACCGAGGGCTCCTCTAATGTTTTTATACACCTATTTGTAAATAAAATGTCCTAAAATGTCTTAGAAGGTTTGTAGTAAACAGGTCAGAATCAATTATGTTATCTGTAAAATTAGGGCTGTTTTTTTCTCATATGTATGACTTGACATTTTTTTATTCTAAAGTTTTCCTGCCTTTTTACAACCCATCCTCAGTCTCTCAGTGTTTTTCTGCTGTTCTTCACAGGTAGCCACATCTTAACTACCCTCACTAGCGTAATAGCCAGGAAATGTTGCCACGTCATTGTTTTTCAGATCACTTATGACAATAGGTAGACTTACGTTTTCTTATATCGTCCAGCTAATTCTTCAGATTGAGAAAGGGTCACAGGCAAGTTAAGCAGTTCAGCTTCTCCAAATATTCCAAATTCACTTTTAAAAATGAAGCAGCAAATAGATCAGTGATCAGAATTCGTAGGCTCTCAAGGAGTTTCAGGACACATGGTTCAGGATGAAAAATAATAACAATATGGATTATTTTTTACTGGCTTAAGTAAGGGAAGGCTCGATATTGGCACTGTTAAACCCATTTGCACTGTATCTCTCCCTTTGCTTGCTCTAAACTGAGGTAATTTATGGAACAAATGGCCACTTAGTGCTACAGGGAGAAAAGGTTTTGATCATTTCATAAGGTATGGTTTATTGTCTTGCTGTGGCACTGTAAAAGCATTGCTTTTCATCTTATGGTACAGTTCATAAAACAAAAAGAACTAGTTTCTATTTTGTGATATGGAGAGTCGATGTTTTTCTAGTCCATCTGGACCAAACATGAATCACAATTGTCTGAGATTGCAAGAGCCTGGATATGACAAACCATATCTCCACCATGTCACTGTTCCTTGGTTCTCAAAGAGCCTTGTACCTACAATGAATTACTGCTAAAAAAAAAAGAGACAGCATTAAGACAAACAAACAAGAAAGAGAAGGAAAAGAACACAGCATGATAAGACAACAGAGGGCATGTAAAATTCACAGGACAGATGGAGGGGTGGCACGAAATACAAATTCCCTGGTTAGGAATCTGGAAGTCAGGAGAGAAAGCAGAGGCAAGGAATTTTAGGAAGTCCCATGTAATATATTCATTCTAGTTTTTCTTTCCACTTTCTCTAGATCATTTTAGCACATCGGGTACAATTTGTCTATGTAGTGTGAAATGTGCCTGCTTTTTCTATTGCTGATGAATATCTTTTCAGTATAATGATTGAGTAAGTGATCTCAACTGTGTTTGGTTTTGTGCCATACTAATGACATCATGAGAAAATGAATCCATCTACAAAATTTTCAGTTTTGTCTGAAGACACTGAGATCAAAGGCACCATAATTTCCCTTAAGAATGAATTCCATTTTTCATGAGGTGAGTTTCCAAAAAGACTACGTTCTACAGACCTAAGTTTTATTTCTGAAGTTTGCAGTTCATTTGTAGCTCTCATGTGCGACAGCATGATGCAGACCGGAGGAATCAATACCAAGATTTGAACACAAATGCAATGTGCTTTCAATAGTCATTTTTGCTAAGCAGAAAAACTTCTGTTTTCGGAGATATTTTCATAGAATCATAGAACCATTTGTTTGGAAAAGACCTTTGAGATCATTGAGTGCAATCATACCCGTCCACTATTAAACCATACCCCTGAGCACCTGTCTACTCATCTTTTAAATAACTCCAGGGACAGTGACTCAACCACCTCCCTGGGCAGCCTATTCCAATGCCTGACCACCCTTTCAGCGAAAAAAATTCCTGATATCTAATTTGAACCTCCCCTGGTGCGACTTGAAGCCATTTCCTCTCATCCTATCACCTGTCACTTGGGAGAAGAGATCAACACCCACCTCATTAAAACCTCCTTTCAGGTAGCTGTAGACAGTGATAAGGACTCACCTCAGCCTCCTTTCTTCTAGGCTAAACAACTCCAGGTCCCTCAGCTGCTCCTCATAAGACTTGTGTTTCAGACCCTTCACCAGACTCATTGCCCTTCTCTGGACGCGCTCCAGCACCTCAATGTCCTTCTTGTAGTGAGATGCCCAAAACTGAACATAAGTACTCGAGGTGCAGCCTCACCGGTGCTGAGTTCAGGGGCACAATCACCTCCCTGGTCCTGCTGGCCACACTGTTTTTGATACAGGTCTAGATGCCCCACCTGGGCACACTCCTGGCTCACATTCAGCCAGTTGCCAAACAACACCCCCAGGTCCTTCTCTGCCAGGCAGCTCTCCAGCCAATCTTCCCCACGCCTGTAACCCTGCATGGGGTGGTTGTGTCCCAGGTGCAGGACTCGGCACTTGGCCTGGTTGAATCTCATACTGTTGATCAAAGCCCATTGATCTACATCCTTCTGCAGAGCCTCCCTATCCTCTAGCAGACTGACACTTCCACATAGCTTAGTGTCATCTGCAAACTTGTTAAGGGTGCACTCAATCCCCTCATTCAGATCATTGATAAATATATTGAACAGAACTGGACCAAACACTTAGTCCTGGGGAACACCACTCGTAACTGGTCTCCAAGTGGATTTAACTCCATTCACCAGCACTCTTTGGGCCCAGCCATCCAGCCATTTTTTTACCAAGCAGAGGCTGTGCCTGTCTAGGCCAGTGGCAGCCAGTTTCTCAATCAGAATACTGTGAGAAAGTGTCAAAGGCTTTACGAAGTCAAGTACACCACATCCACAGCCATTCCCTCATCTGCTGATGTTTTGTAAGGTTCTAGTGTTGTTACTTTTTTCTTTAATAGATACAGAGAATTACAATTTAGCCAAAGGTAGAATGTACATTGGTTCCCTGTGATTAAGTCTGAACGGAATATTATCAAATTTCAGCCAAACAGATGAAAAAAATCAGGGTATTTTGTGGAAGTAACTCCTTGAGTACCAAAAGAAATGTTAAGGCCAAAGGAGTATGTGTAAAATTTTGAGGACATAATGATTTCCCAAAAGCTATTCAACAATGAGTCTAAATATGCAACTTTCTCACCTGCTGGTCTCCTAACATTCTTGTTGTCTTAGGTCAGGCTTCTTTCTTTGCATACGTCAAAGACTTTCCTTTTTATGTTTTTCCATGCAAAACAGTTTTTGCTACAAAGAGACTGTTTAGCACTTTTCATAGTCCTTTTGTTATTCTGCTTCTTAGCATTGTTTTTTTGGAAAAAAAAAGAGAAAAAAAACCAAAAAAAACCAACACCCACTAGTTCTTCCTCTTCACTGGAAGGAGGTAAAACTTTCAATGCTAGGAGAACTTCAAAATACCTTATCTTTTGAGTCTTGACATTTCACATTCCACAGTCCATTTACGCTGAAGTTTTTTGCAGGGCTACACAGTGAAATGTATGATCTGGGACTGATCTGGCTAAAAACTAACCTGGGGGAGAGTAGTGGCAGTGGTCTAATTGTCACTGGATTTCCTTACCCTGACTCACTCATGTCTGCATGAACATTAGTGCTGGCACAAGGAACAGGACAGAAAATGAGAAATGTGGGAAGGGCATAACCATCTCCTTTACTGGCAGTGCCAGTTTATGCTGCATTGAAGTAATGAAACTGTGATGTAAGAAATACAATCTGAGATGTCAAGTGTGCAGAAATCTAAAGCAAAATATGTGAATACAGGCAGAAAAACCATTTAGATTAAATTATTATGTAAGTAGATTAAAAATTACATTCTTTAGTTTCTTCACGAATTTCATATCTAATGCCTGTTGTATATTTAACACTTTAATGAGTGCCTATCTACACAAAACATTATTTCAAGCACAGAAAGAATGCTAGGTTGTACAGCCAAAATGAGACAGGTTGGTTGAGAGCATGTGTCAGAAAAGAAAGAGGTCTTCCAGGTTCCACCGACAGTCAGAAAAGTGCCCTGATAGCCAAAAAACTTTACACTAGGTTGTGAGAGACATGGCTGAACTGCAAAAAAATATGACAATTAGATAAAGAACCAGTCCAATACAACTTTTTCTTATACTGAGGTCTTTATAGGGAAAACATACTCCATTTTACAGAGTATATTACTCTCTCCAAATGTGACTTCCTACGAACTCCAGTACACTGATTTCAGCTATGCAGACATTTGAGATTTTTGAGCTATTTATACATACTAGAATAAATCACATTTATAGATGCAGCTTGGCTGCAGTTCATTTGGCAACTAACCAAATTATGATTACATTAGTATAATTTAAAATATTAGACTGAAATCATAACTAGAAAAAGAATGTAATAGAATCTAAAAGAGCTGATAAATGAAACATAAAAATTCTTAGAATAACTGCAGGTGAACCAGTCTGTCTACCAGTAAAGAGATTAGGATTGCTATTGATGAAATTGGCTGTGGACATCTCAATCATCAGAAAATTATTGGCTATATTTCAAAGAAAAAAAGTAAAAGAATAATATAGGACTATAAGATAAAGTTGTGTATTCTTTCATATTTAAAAATATATTTTAGCAAAAATGTCTTTTATCCTTAGAAGTCATATTATTTCTTTTCATCTAGTTATAAACTGCTCAATACTTCATACTAAGGAGTTGTGTGATTTAATTCTGTACAATAATTTGAAACTTTGAAATAAGTAAAACATTCTGTACTGCAGCTATTTTAATCTTGTTTCAGAACTGGATATCTCAGCTGTGCAAGCTACATTGTTGATTCATTTGGGTGGAATGAAATATGACTAGCAACAGTGATATAGAAAAGACTGTTGATCTGATTTCCTCTCCCTCCTACTGCTCCTAACCATGAATAACTTAACCTCCAATAGTTTGGTTGATGAACGAGAAGACTCTGAGATCAGAGCAGTAGTTTTAAAACTGTTACAAATTTAAGCCCATAGTTTCCTCTTGAAACTGGACTAAATATACAGAACGACAGGAATATATAATTGTATGGGGGAAGCACAGTATTAACCAACAGATACAACGAGCATCGCAAACATCCTTGGACACAGTCTTCACTGCAGACTGTCATACAGACTTATCAACATGGATGTTACCAAGAACTGCCTAATACAAGAGAAGCGCTGATGTAATTTTTTCCTGACCTTATTTAGTAAGGAATATAATAAATCAGTTTCTTTCTGTTCTGTTTCTATTCAATGAGTGGCATTCACATGCAGCTTAAGACTACTTCTTGTAACAGCAAAGAATTGGTTTTCTGAAGGGATTTTTTTGAGTCTGCAAATGGCACCAAACATTTGAAGAACATTTTAAAGTGATTTATTCAATTCTCTGGAATACTCATTCTCAGATGTTAGGGTGATAATTCAGATGCCAACATTCTAACATTGCTGTTCTTTTTAAAAGACACATTCAGCTTGCATACTTATCTATTTTTGTAAGTCAAAATGAAAGCTGTTCAGGGACTATAACAAAATTTTCTTTCCTTCATTAATTTAAAAAGGGAAGGATTGTGAGGAAAAATGCGAACTGCCATCGTTTTGCTCTGGGTCACTTGGAGCAGGTCTACACTACAAACTTGAAGCATGGTGAAGACATATAAGGATGTGATTTTTTTTACATCACTATGCTGGCAAAAAGCCCTACTGTACTCACAGTTTTATGTGTTTAAAATGATTTTTCTAATGCCATTATTCCAGTACTCATAAAATTCATACATTCTCTCTCTCTCTCTTTACAGGAGAAGGACTGGTGTGGACTTGAGCTGAAGAGTTGACTAGCTGTGTTAACTGTATCCATGTCATATGAAGGAGTAGTAAACGCTGCCGTGACCAGTGTTAATGAAAAGGTTAAATCAACACTAATGGAACTCCCATCACCTCTTGTCCCAAAACTGGGAAAAGTGTCATCAGGAGAAGAAATGATTTTCTGAAGGGTCTCTCTCACCACAGAACAAGGCATTAAATAAGAAGAAAAAGGTTGTGTATTCATTCAATATTATAACCCTAAATGTGTGAACAGATTTCCCAAACATTTTATCATCTCATGCTACCCTGAGACCACATTTAGAGTTGTGAGAAGAAATTCGTCAGTATGAACTATCTGCAGTTTTTGTTAGTAATGCTACAGTTGGGTGAAAGGTAAATTGCACGATAATAAGCAAGCAAAGAGGATATGGCAATTGAAACCATCAGGACATTGTGACAACTCACTTTCAGATTCTATTTTTATATACCTTTAAAACAATATTTCCAGGGTGTTCTTTTTCTTGCTTATTATTTTATATTAAAAATAAATCTTAACTGACACAAGAATCTCAATGAAGATCTAAGTAGCTGATCATACTGATGAAACACTGAAACTGGTTACACACAGAATGTTGTCAAATTACCTAAATAAACTAACCTGAAATTTAAGAAAAATGTTTTCAGAAGACTGTCTTTCAAATTTACTGTTACTTCTATTAATTAAAGTTCTTATACTACCTGGTATCACTGCGTATAATCTGAAAGCATACAATGTGTAAAAGATAAATGCTGCAATAGTATTTGGGTTTATATTTCAATTACATTAGGAAACAAGATTTCCTTCCTTAGTTATGCCTTTTTCTCTTAAGACGAAAAAAGAAGTAACATACTGAAATCTCCAAATGATTCTCCACCTTCAAGTTCAGGAGAGATATTAGGAGTAAACTATGTTTTTTAACAGATTCCTCAATTGCCTCCAAAGAAATTCAATAAAACATTGTAATAGTTGGGCTGGTGTCATTTTAGTTTTAAAAGCATGATGGGAAAAATCACCTGTCTTAGCAGCAGGAGCGGAAAAAAAATGTAGAAAACAACACCTCTATAGGGATTAATCAAAGAAATTGCACACAGGAACCAGGCCTACAATCACTTTTATCCCTGCCTTGACAGACAATGTTGAATTCCAGCCCAGCGGTGACATTTCTTAACTACTCAGACCTTGAAAACAAGCTTTAGAACTACTATGATTCAAGTGTTCATCTATGAAATGACTCTTCCTATAGCATCTTTGTGCTTGTGCTGACACCTTGCAGATCACTTAAAAATGCCCTGGCTGAATGGATGATGATGTTTACTATGCATTATGCCTTTCAGTATCCTCACTCCAACAGAAATGCTATCTTACATGTTAAAGGCTAAGCTGCTGTGTTCAGATGAAATTAAATATCTTCTTATTTGAAAGATGCTGTCAGTTCTGCAAAAACACAGAAGAAACTGTCAAAACACAACTTAGGTGCTAGAGAACAGCTACAAAACACTAAAATCCCTTAAAAAGCAGGAAAGACATGATTCATCAGACAGTTCATGAAATGTACTTACATAAGTACAAGACAGGGGCTTGAATATGCTTTTACAAGAGCATTATACTTAGCAAATAAAACTAATTTTCATTTCCTCATCATTCAACTAATTCAGTCCTACGTTAGGACATGAAATATTTTACCTTTCGTTAGCAAAGCATTTGACCAATATAAAGGCTATGTATGCTTTGCAGAAATTATTCCCTCTCAGTCACACTGATCAACTTTCTCATACAGATCTTGCATCATGGTCCAGTTCAGCTACATTTCAGGTGCTAATTCTGAAAAAAACAAATAAATACATGAAAAAGCCCTCAAACTAAAAACAAACTTTTTTTTTTGCTTAGTTTTAAAATGAAATCTGTTTTTGCAGGATTGGGTTTTAGTAGGATTCTGCCTCTACTCACTCTTTAATTGGACATACGAGGTCCAACACAAAAAAAACCTGAGGCTAACCCTGAAGCTTGTGAACCATGAGTGGGAAGGAAAAAACATAGAGGTGGTTGAAGAACAGGTTCTAACCTGCCACAGTCAGCCAAGGTTCAACTCGATCACTTCTCTCAGTAAGGGTGTACGTCTGTTCAAATATAGATGTCTTCTTACCCTTGTTTGGAAAATGTTCCTCTGTGCCAGCTCACAATGCTGCCCTGTGAAGCAGTTTTTATTACGTAATCATAGTTGATTCTCTTAATTTGTTAAATAAAAAGAGTTACAGGCCCCAGTCACCATTTTTTCTGTGTGTGTGTGAACTGGACCTCATATATCTCATTTCTGTCACTTCACTAGGGATGAAAATGTACATGCCAGTGATTCAATATAAATAATTTTTATGATTGTTCAGTATTTAATCTCTGTACAATTGTCATCCAATTGTTGTTAACATTTAATTGCATGAATTTCTAAAGATTCCTTTTGTTAAAGAGCTTGCAGTACAGCAATATTCAGACTATGCACCCCACATACCCTTACTTCAGGATCCCAAGATTGTCATTTGAGAAAAGTAAAATTCCTAATGTATGTCTTCTCAGTAACAACGTAATAAGAGCATTTACTTCTATTGTTTATATATAGAGCCTATACAAGCTCTTCATTTACGGCAGTAAAAAAAAATACCAAACGCCCACAATGTTAAACCATTTGTGGAAGTGCGTCTAAATGTGCCTGTTCTGCTTTGTCTATACATACTTTTAGATAAATGTAAAAAAAACCCAAACAAACCAATGAATTACACTATATATATTTGTATATGTTTAATTTTCCTACTAAAGAAATTCCGCTGGTTATATCTGCTCTGTCATGTTGCAAATGAAGAGTGGAACTACCAGAGAAAGACATTTGCCTAACAGATGCTCCCTTCAGCATGTGTGGGGTACTTGTGAAGCACACGCCTGGACATTCTGGTTTGGTTGCCATTTGCGCTGTGGGCACACAGCTTTCAGAGCTGGAGGGGAAGTGCATTACATGGAAAACGTATCATTTCCTCCTCTGCTCTCATCAGATATTCAAGTCCCAGTCCTCTCTGGCACTCTCAGAACTACAAGTGTAGATCTTTATTTATTTATGGTGCTCCTCTTCAGATATTGCACTCTGCCACTCACCCTGTTGCCTGGGAGTGAAAACAGCCTTAGCTCTCTGCTTGGAAGCCCATCCCAAGAGCAGTGTGATGAATCACAGAATGGTAGGGGTTGTAAGAGACCCCTGGAGATCATCTAGTTCAACTCCTCTGCTAAAGCAGGTTCACCTACAGCAGGTTGCACAGGAATGTGCCCAGGCAGGTTTTGAATATTTTTGGAGGAGGAGATTCCACAGCCGCCCTGGGCCATCTGTTCTAATGTTCCATCACCCTCATAGTAAAGAAGTTCTTCCTCATGTTCAGGTGGAACTTCCTGTGTTTCAGTCTGTACCCATTGCTCTTTATCCTGGCACCGTTAAAAAGAGTTTGACCCTCATCCTCTTGACACCCGTCTCTTAGATATTTATGGATATCTGTGATAGTTGTAAGCACATAGTGTTGGCACAGGAACACAGCTGCTGGGTTGCAGTTTGGAGTCTTGGTTAAAGGGGCTTGTCTGTAGGCTCACAGTCACAGTGAACTCTTGATGTTGCTTGTTTTTTTGCACATCTTCTGGGTTTTCTACAGATAAAGCGTGTTCAAGAGAAGATACATGTCTTGTCCCCTGTATTATTGTCAAGGGGAAGACAATAGTGATTGGGAGAAGGCAGGGCTCCTTTTTCTCTTACAGGAAAGGACACTATGTATGGTCAGATCCTTGAATGACAAGAGAAAAGACAACACCTCCAATAGGCTTCTCCACAACATTGTGTGAGGCATTAGACAGATGGTACTTATGGTGAACCTAGAATATAAATGGGCATTTGTGCTGTGGTGAACGGTTTGGTGATTTTAAGGATGCGATTAAGTTTTGTAGATCTAGGTATTATTGTAGGGTTACTGCAGGAGGGTTTAGGTAATACAATAGTAATTTGATATAATCACGCTTTTCTTAATATTAGGTTTCAATTACATGAGCCTTCTGTATATTGGCAGTGTATGTATAAAATACCAAAACTAATCCATCCCAAGAGGTCCCTAGAAAAAGCAGAAATGACCTCTAGTTTTGTCCTTCAGGCAAGCTGAATAAAAACAAAGCTTCAATTTAAAATAACCATAACATTTACTGAGCATTAAGGCTTAAGTAAACAAGGCTTAAAAAATGATGAAAAAAGTCATCATCGCCCCCTTCCATCAGTTTTTCCTAGACTGGCTTATCCAATCAATCACACACCCAACAGACAGATACTGGGACAAGTGCCGTTCAATATTTTCATCAATGATATCGACAGCAGGATTGAGTGCACCCTCAGGAAGTTTGACACCAAGCTGAGTGAGGCAGTTGTCACACCAGAAGGATTGGATGTCATCCAGAGGGACCTGGACAAGGTGGAGAAGTGGGCCTGTGTGAACATCATGAGGTTCAACAAGGCCAAGTGCAAGGTCCTGCCCCTAGGTGCGAGCAATTTGTGGTTTCAATACAGGATAGGGGATGATGTGATTGAGAGCAGCTCAGTGGAGAAGGACTTCGGGGTACTGGTTGATAAGTACATTGACATGAGCTGGCAATACATGCTCGCAGCTTGGAAAGTCAACCGTATTCTGGGCTGCATGAAAAGAAGCGTGGCCAGCACTTGAGACCCCACCTGGAGTACTATGTCCAGTTCTGAAATCCCCAGCACAGAAGGATTTGGATTTGTTTGAGTGAGTCCAGAGGAGGGCTACAAAGATGATCAGAGGTGCTCCAGCAGCACCTCTGCTATGAGGACAGGCTGAGAGAATTGGGACTGTTCAGCCTGGAGAAGAGAAGGCTCCAGGGAGACCTTATAGTGGCCTTCCAGTACGTGAAGGGGCTACAGGAAAGCTGGGGAGGGACCTTTCACAAGGGCAAGTAGGGATATGATGAGGGGGAACGGCTTTAAATTTGACGGGGGAAGAGTCACATGACACATTAGGAGTAATTCTTCACTAGGAGGGTGGTGAGGCACTGGCACAGGTTGCCCAGAGAAGTTGTGGATGTCCTCTCCCGGGAAGCGTTCAGGGCCAGGCTGGACACGCCCTGTGCCTTCGTATCCCGCGCATGCTCCGCACCTCGCCATGCCCAGGCCGCCCGAGCGCGCCGGGGCCGCCGGAAGGAGCGTACGGCTGGGGGCGGGGCTGCCACCCGCGTGCGGGCAGGGCCGGGCGGGACGCGGGAATGGACGTGGTGGCGCAGATGGAGAGCCTGGCCTTTGAGCCCGGCAGTCCGGCCGGCCCTCTGCCGGGCGCGGAGGGGGCGCCGGGCGCGGAAGGGACCCCGGGCGCGGAGGGGGCGCCGGGCGCGGAAGGGACTCCGGGCGCGGAGGGGGCGCCGGGCGCGGAAGGGACTCCGGGCGCGGAGGGGGCGCCGGGCGCGGAAGGGACTCCGGGCGCGGAGGGGGCGCCGGGCGCGGAAGGGACTCCGGGCGCGGAGGGGGCGGAGGGGGCGCCGGGCCCTGTGGGGCCCCAACCGGGCAGTGGGGAGGACCCGGCCCCGCCGCCCGCAGCCGAGGGAGCGCGCTGTTCGCCGGCGCCTGCGAGTGCCCGCGGGCCTCCCGCCGCCCCGCTATTCTCGGACTCGGACAGGTGGGTTTAGCCCACGATTGGGCTGATACAAGAAGTAGTTACTTCTGAAAAAAGTGGAATATTTTGATTTAAGCTAAAGTCGAGTTCGGTTTCATTCAAGTAAGTGTATTTTTTGGAAGTTAGACAGAATGTCCCTCTAATAGCATGTTTTTTTCAAACAGTGTTTTTCCAGACTCTGTTCAGAGAGAAATGATAACATCTTGTGTTAAGTATGGTCTGTGCTGAACAGATGTGTCTCTTCTGTCATCACCTCTGTTTGCAGTCTTTCCCTCTCTAAAATGCAGAGTCAGACAGAGAGCTGTCTCTAAAGCTCCAGTTAGCAGAGGTTTGGCTGTTGTGAAGTTCATAATAAAATTAGTCCTTGAGAAGTAATAGCATATGCACAAGATTTCTGGGAAAAATTATCCATATGCATGTAAGTGGGAAATATATTCTGTCCCCAGCTCTTTTCTTGTTACGCACGATTGATGGAAATCATTCCCTATGCGCTCAGCACTGAAATAAAGGATGCTGTTTTCTAAAACTCCAAAATGAGTCTTGGAGAGTTTATTTGCTGGCAGGAGGAGAAGCAGGTGCTGATCTCTTCTCTCTGGTCACCAATGATAGGACTCGAGGGAATGGCAGGTAGATGTGCCAGGGAGGTTTTGGTCAGATATTAGGAAAAGCCTCTGCACTTGGAGGTGGAGCACTGGAACAGCTCCCCAGGGAAGTGGTCGTGGTGCTAAGTCTTAGCAATATTTAAGAAACATTTGGACAATGCACTCAAACACATTGTGTAAATTTTGGGGTTGTCCTATGCAGGGTAAGGAGTTGGACTCGATGATCCTTGTGAGTCCCTTCCAACTCGAGTCCTTCTGTGATATTTCCTAGAAGCTTTATTGTTGAATTAGTAAACCTCCAAAACAACAACAGTTAAGGGCGCAGGATTTAGTGAAAAGATGAATTTGGTCGTGGTGGCCTATGAAGTGTCATGTTTGGTTAGACCACCATGATTTTTTGAACATCTTGTTTGGCATGGTCCTCACAGAGTGCTCCTGCATCACTTGTGACAAGACACCTACAGTGTAATTGCTGAAAAAAAAATGAATGTAAGATTCAAGGTGAAGAGCCCAAAGATCTTAACTTGTGCTCTGATTTTGGCATCATGTTGGAAAAGCTCATTTTCAACATGTATGTTTTTTATAAAAGCTTCCATCTGCTACTTGCATCTGCGCTTTGGTGTTGCATGTCTCAGTATGTTTTTGTGTAAGGATTGTGATGTGTTTTTTCAGTCACCAGGATCAATTACTCGATGTGTTTGTTTCTTCCACCAGCTTGTGAACAAGATAGATTTTGTTAAAAGGAACCCGTTGACATGAATGAAGACTGGTTTCTTACTGTGCTCTTCACTTGAAATTTGAAGACAATAAACATCTTATGCATATGCTAGTGAGAAATATTAAATTACTAACCATGTGAATATATAATAGGAGAAATTCAGACAAGCCATGAATTAAGAAGCTAATCCCTTTTATCTGTGAAAATTATTTTTTTTTTACTTTCATAGTGCAAGAAGCATTGCTTGCCATAAGTATTGACTTTCACTTAGCTTTATTCTAATGATAGGATTGTACGAGAAAACTGAGCTGTAGAAGGTAGAATTTTTTTATGCTCAGTCGTGTCAAGTGATGTTCAGTACTGGAAATTTAAGTGGTGCATAAAGTGGAAATATGTTGATAGTGCATAGACATTGTGGTCATAATTGGGCTGTATTTCTCTCAAGTACAATAGTGAAGAGATCGCCTGTGACTATAATGTCTCATTTTGCCTGCAAACCAATGATGTGTAGGTCCCAAACTGTGACTGTCATGTGTGTCTGATAGAGGGGGTTATGTTGGTGCTGGACATTTGCACTGAGTAGCCAGTGGGAGAAACTGGACTATGTGAATTTAAAAGTGATTGATCTCATGGCAGCTGCACCATTCGAGCACTGGGAACTCAAACAAGCCACTGTAATTGTTAACATTTGCTCTGAACTGCTGAAGCTACTGTTCTTCTGAGATTTTTTTTTTAATGATCATCTACAGTGGCTTGCAGGTTCAGAAAAGACTGCTACTTTTCTATATACAAATGTATGCATTTAAGAAAATGTAAGATATTTGAGTAATGTACAATCCAGCCACTCTTTGTATCTGTAACATAGAAGTCTATATTCTAACTCCCGTGTTTGTTTTATTCAGTGATACAGGTTCAGATAGTTCATCAACTACATCCTCCTCTTCATGTTCAACTTCAACAGTGTCTGATGAAGATGACCATCCAAATGAGAAGGATAATAAATCTTACTGTGTTAAAACAAAAGATGAGTTGCCTATTGATGTAAGTACAATGTGTTACCTTTTAAACCTTTTTCTAGTAACCTGACTTAAAATACTATAGCTTAATATTTTTTTATGTTTTTGCTATACCTAGTTAATGAAAACAAATAAACTTCTGGACAAAATTCTGGATATTTTAGTACATTTTCTATTGTTTGTGCGTTGCAGGCTTTCATCATCCTTTCTTTATGTGAGAGATTTGAAAGTCTGATATGTCTTGCAAATGCACCTCAACTATGCTTACCCCTGAGGTGAAAATTTTGAACATTATATTAAGCTTTCCAGAGGACCAGATTCTATTACCTCAGTTCACTTAAGCAAAATATTAAAGTGATCATAGAACTGTTTTGTATTTGTTCTGCAATTTTTGTCATAGCACTGTTTTATGTATTGCGGATGAGAACTGTAATTTTTATTGAGATACTCTTTTGCACTCGGTTGTCATAAATAACATAGTCATTACATATGGCTACCATTAAGAATTTCAAACTTCTAGATGTCTGCTGGAAGTTTAATGCAACAGAAAGGAAGCAGTCTAGGAGGTTCATTGAGTGTATGAAAGATAACTTCCTAACACAACTGGTGAGTGAACCAACTAGAGAAGGTACCCCACTGGATCTGCTCTTTGTGGACAGAGAAGGCCTTGTGGAAGATGTGACTGTTGAAGGATGTCTGGGGCTCAGTGATCACAAAGCAATAGAATTCTCAGATCTTGAAGGAGTAAGGAGGGAGGTCAGCAGAACTGCCACCTTGATCTTCTGCAGGGCAGACTTTGAACTGTTTAGAAGGCTGCTTAGTGAAGTTCGTTGGGTGGCAGTTTTAAATGACAAAGGAGCGCAAGAGGGCTGGATGCTCCTCAAGAAGGAAATCCTGGCAGCACAAGAGCATGGCCATCCCCATGTGCCATAAACGGGTCAGCGGGGAAGAAAACCGGCTTGGCTGAGTAGAGAGCTTTGTATTGATCTCAGGAAGAAGAGGAAAGTTTATGATCTTTGAAAGAGGGGACAGGCATCCCAGGACGACTACAAGGGTGAGGTGAGATCATGTAGAGGAAAAATTAGAAAAGCTGAAGCCCAGCTGGAACTTCAACTGGCCTGTTCGGTGAAAGACAATAAAAAAATGTCTCTTCAAGTATATTAACAACAACCAGAGGACGAGGGCAATTCTCCCCCCTTTACTGGATGCAGGAGGGACGGTAGTGATAAGGGATGAGGACAAGGCAGAGGTACTTAGTGCCTTCTTTGCCTCAGTCTTGAATAGTACGATGAGATGTTCTCAGGATACTTGGCCTCCTGAGCCAGAAGACAGTGAGAATAAAGCTCCAGCAGTCCAGGAGGATTTGGTTAGAGACCTGCTTGGCCAATTAGACATACACAAGTCTATGGACCCATATGGGGTCCACCCAAGGGTATTAAGGGAGCTGGCAGAGGTCTTCTCCACATCCCTTTCCCTCATCTACTGGCAGTCCTGGCTGACTGGGGAAGTTGCACTTGACTGGAAACTGGCAAATGTTACGCCCATTTACAAGAAGGGTTGGAGGGAGGATCCAGGGAGCTATAGGCCTGTCAGTCTGACCTCGGTACTGGGGAAGGTCATGGAGCAGATTATGTTGAGTGCTGTCACACAGCATGTGCAGGACAATTGGGTAATTGGGCCCAGTCAGCATGGGTTTATGAAAGGTAGGTCCTGCCAGACCAATCTGATCTCCTTTTATGACAAGGTTATCTGTTTAGTGGACGGGGGAAAGGCTGTGGATGTGGTGTACCTGGACTTTTGTAAAGCCTTTGACACCGTTTCTCACTATATTCTGATTGAGAAGCTGGCTGCCATTGGCCTGGACAGGCACAGCCTCTGGTGGATGAAAAACTGGCTGGATGGCCAGGCCCAAAGAGTGGTGGTAAATGGAGTTAAATCCAGTTGGAAACCAGTTACGAGTGGTGTTCCCTGGAGTTCGGTGCTGGATCCAGTTCTGTTGTATATCTTTATCAATGATCTGAACGAAGGGATTGAGTGCACCCTTAGCAAGTTTGCAGATGACACTGAGCTGGGTGGAAGTGTCAATCTGCTTGAAGGAAGGGAGGCTCTGCAGAGGGATCTGGACGGGCTGGATCAATGGGCTGAGACCAACAGGCCCAAAGAGTGCTGGTAAATGGAGTTAAATCCAGTTGATGCTGATCACAGAGGTGTTCCTCAGGGTTCAGTGCAGTGTCCAGTCCTGTACAATATCTTTATCAATTATCTGGATGAGGGGATTGAATGCACCTTCAGCAAGTTTGTGGATGACACTAAGCTGGGTGGAAGTATTGATCTGCTTGAAGGAAGGGAGGCTCTGCAGAGGGCTCTGGACAGGCTGGATTGATGGGCTGAGACCAATGGGATGAGGTTCTACAAGATCAAGTGCCGAGTCCTGCACTTGGGACACAACAACCCCATGCAGTGTTACAGGCTTGGGGAAGATTGGCTGGAGAGCTGCCTGGTGGAGAAGGACCTGGGGGTGTTGGTTGACAACTGGCTGAATATGAGCCAGCAGTGTGCCCAGGTGGCCAAGAAGGCCAGTGGTGTCTTGGGCTGTATCAGAAACAGCATGGCCAGCAGGACCAGGGAGGTGATTGTGCTCCTGTACTCGGCACTGGTGAGGCCACACCTCGAGTACTGTGTGCAGTTTTGGACCCCTGAGTGCAGGAATGTGCTGGAGCGCATCCAGAGAAGGGCAACGAGGCTGGTGAGGGGGTTGGAGAACAAGTCCTACGAGGAGCAGCTGGGGGAACTGGGGTTTTTTAGCCTGGAGAAGAGGAGGCTGAGGGGAGACCTCATCACTGTCTACAGCTACTTGAAAGGAGGTTTTGGCAAGGTAGGTGCTGGTCTCTTCTCGCAAGTGACAGATAATAGGATGGGAGGAAATGGCTGCGTCAGGGGAGGTTCAGATTAGAAATCAGGAAAAGTTTCTTCACTGAAAGGGTGCTCAGGCACTGGCACAGCTGCCCAGGGAGGTGGTGGAGTCTCCATTCTTGGAGGTGTTTAAAAGGTGGGTAGGTGATTTTCTTAGGGACATAATTTCGTAAGGGGACAGGTATAGTTGGACTTGATCTCAAAGGTCTTTTCCAACCAGATGATTCCATGATTCTGTGATTATTCCTCATTATCTCAAAACTAAGAGGCTTAAAGGAGGGAGTTATAGCAATAATCTGCCAAGGAATAATTAACCATGCAGTATTTGTAACGGGTTACAAATAAAAGGATAATGTAACACTGTAATGTCAATTTACATTAACAGTGTATATTTAGCTCTTATTCTGTAGATCGCTCCCCTTCATAAAAAAACTTTTCACATTTCACAAGTCCAGTGAAGGTTACAAGTAATAATAATTTAAAAGGCAGAGGAAAACAAAGTCTGAAGGGCAGATAGACATTTACCTTTGCTTCAGTGCTCTTTAAGAGTTTGTAATGAAGTGCTGGATGGCTGTCTGGAAGGACTGAGACATTGGCACGCATTACTAATAGCAACAACAGGAGATGAGAGTATGTCGTTAATTCTTAAACTGTTGCTCTAAAGACACTCAGAGTAAAGAAGAGTTATTAAGATATTCTTTTATCCCTGAAACTAATGAAAGATTGAGAAACACGTAACATAGTGTTTTGAAAGAGTAAAACATCAGAGCAATTCCCGCTTACGTGCACTCCATTTTGAAGTATGATTAATATTAGAACCATTATAAGTCCTTCTATGACAACATTTTTCTTACAGCACTGGACCTTTGAACAAAAACCCTTGCACAACAGAAGTAATTATCAGGTGTTATTTACCTTTTATCTCATTTATTTAAGTACAATTCATGTTAGTCTGAAAGTGCTTTGTTGATCTGCTCTTTTGTCTGATTAGCACCAAGTGTTTACAAAACATTGTCTTCCTTTCAAGTATTGTCCTGATTAATGTTATTTGTTCAGCAAATCTAGGGCTTTTTGCCAGTGTAGCATTGGCATATATTGTGTATATTATCACAGATGTCCCATTTATCAGTTTGAGATATATGAGCAAAATTTTAACTTTCTAGCCTATGACATGCTCTGGCATCCCTTACTGTTAAGTCTTAGCAATGAAGTTAATTTGATGTTGGAAAACTTCCTATTCTGTAGAAGGATGTGATGTTTCTATCCAAATGCGTATCTTGGCTTTAATGCTATATGATCTAGGAAAGTCTTGGCCTCTATTTGGTTTTGAGTTGCTCTAGAGGCCTTTGCTACTTTTGTTAAACGTGAAGATTATCAGGTGAAGTTTTGATAAAACAGGATAAGCTTCTTCTATTGGAGAGGGGTTTATTTATTGTGATGGCCTTTTAAAGTGCCATTCAGTTCTGAGTTTGGACCCCACCTCCAAATTCAGAAGATACTGAATTTGAAGGTAATTATTACTCTAATTGTCCTTATCTTGTATTCCGTGTAGTCTATGTTGAATTCACAGAAGTATAGTACATACACAAAAATATTTTTTTATTAGTACAGTGGAGGTGGATGATGAGTTCAGTTTTAATCAGCCTTTGATAGCAGTTTTTGATGCTTACATTTGATGAAAAAGTTTAATAACACTCAATTGCATATCTGAAGTTGGGCACCTTTTTCCAAAGTGTTCTCTATGATTATCCTCCTTGTACCAAAGACAGATTTAGCTAAAAAGTTATTTTCTTTGTATAGGTTGTTGTGATCTGTACATCATCTGTAATGGTCTGTGTCATAGCATAAATAGACACTGTCTTGTCAAATTAAGATGATCCATATCTGGTGTATTTCATACTGTTTTATGTCTTGCTATGTACATTTTTCTTCTGTCATTCATTGAATGTAGTTACAAGTTGTCATATTTTTTGATTACTGATGATTGAATTATTGCATTGTACATTAAACCTAATATATCTAACTTGATAGTTCAAAAAATGAACAAAACACTTGTCAGTAGTTGATTTTCTTCAGTTGAATAAAATTGACTTCTACTTTAGTTGCAATGGAAATATGTAGCATAGTGTCTCAGTAGAAAAGGTGTCTTCAAAAGTGACATTTCCCTAGGATAGTTAATTTAGAACTGTTCTGAAAGAGACAAATCATGATAGATTTTTTTTTTGTTACATCTTAAAAATGCTGGGTGATTTTTTGGAGTGTCAGATTTAAGCAGCAACAAAGTGATGAGTGTCTTAGTATGATGAGATTGTATTCTGAATGTTGGCTTGGTATTTTCAGGAACTGCCTCCTGTTGAAGACTTATCAATAATTTTGCCTGATGATGTTGAACTGAAGCTCTTTGGGACAGTTTCCAGCATCATTGAGCAGCTAGGTAGGCAAGATATATTTGTTTTGTTTTTAATTAAAATAATTTCTCTGCATGAAAGAAAAAATAACCTCAGCATTAATTGTGTACTTATCTGTTCCCTCAAAGTGTCAGTACTGCAGCGTTCTGTTTGGAGAGTAGTGGGTTGCTGACTGGCAACTTATGCTACTAAATTATCGAATTCCCTTTTGGTTGACTTGCATCTAAAGAATATAATGGAAGACAGACTTGCGTTGTAAGATACTATGACTGTTACGCATGTGTTTCTGTGTGACTTTCCTGTTCTATTTTTTTTTTCATAAAAAAAGTGTTTTTTTCATGGTCTGTTATGATCTTATTCATTCTGGGAACAATAACATTGAACATTTGTAATATTTTAAGAAATATTCCAGTTGTATATGCTATACTTGAATTACTTCTGAAAGTAGAGGAGGTGTGTAACTAGAAGTACAGATGCAGTACAATGCACTCTGGAGTGCTTGCTTATTAATGTATAAGGACAGTTTTTACTTCCTTCTTTAGTCAGTGTAGCTGTGCTTGTGTAATTTTCTTTTTTTTTTTTTTTTTAATTCATCCTCCTTCTGGCACCTTCACCAAGTACAAGCTGCCAGTGTCAGCAGTCAGAGGACTGATATAGGTGCTGGAGGGTAAGCTTAATGGGATTGAGACATACAGCAGATGTAAGTTTACTGCAGGGGATATGTGTTCAGGGATCTTTTCAGATCTACCTGGGACCTCATTTTTTGATGTGTGAAATCAAAATTTTGCTGAAGCTGGTAATTACAAAATATCTATAGTATGTTTGTATTTAAGCTTATTTCAAGTGTTTCGTTCTGCTTGAACTGCTTTGAAAGCAGTTTGCTTATGAAAATCAGAAATTAAGTTCAATTTTGAAGTTTAAGTATTTATGTTGTTGAATACAAAAGAATTAAAAGAAATAATTGCCTTTGCTATTAATTTTTTTTTACTACAGGTAATTCCTTTACAGTATTTTTGTTGATGTTGTTGGTTTGGAGTTAAGATTTAGTTTCATTCTTGTGCAGGAAGCTGGCTTGAGAGTGTGGAAGGTAGTGATCTGGTCATTGTCCTCTTGTTCTTCTTTGCCCTTTGTTGCTTATTGATAATAAGTGGCATATTTGAGAATGTTGTTTTCAGCTGAAATGATAGCTTGAAAGTAGTTTAAAAGAGAAGTTGTTGTATCATTGTTTGCCATTGTTCTTATTTTTGATCTAGTAGGTGAACATTTAAACAAAGCTGATTTTAAAGACTTCAGTTTTGAAACTGCCCTTAATTTCTTTTCCTCCTTGGTGCATATAACTCTTTGAAATCCTGCCAGTTTACTGATAAGGTGAATCTTGAGTCTGTGTTCTACTTTATATAACTGAGATATATGAATTGTTGAATTTGGATTGGTTGGTGAAAGTTAGAAAAAAACCTAATAATCATACGTGAAATAAAACCACGAGGATGGGACAAACCCCCAAACTATCTGTGTTATTTTCCTGCTTTTGCTACCTTGCTTTATGATTTCCGCTTTCTACATGTTTGCCTTTCTGTTATTCTGGAAACAGATGTCTGAGTGGCCTCAATTTCAGTTGATTTGTGGCCGTATTAGGGACTCTGTCAACTAATTGTGGGTCGTTTTTTATATTTTTGAACTAAATTGATACCTGTGTATACCATATTTGTATCTAGTGTGAGGGGAGTTGAGGTCTCATTTGGAAAACACATAGTATTTTCGCACAACAATCAGTATCCTCAACACTTTGTTCCTTTGATGTATCAGAAATCTGCTGTTCGTCTGTTGCAATCTTCCAAGTTTGTTAAAATGCAGCATGTGATACCTGTAAGATCATACTATGAGGTGAATTTAAGGCTACAACAGTATAAAATCATATAGAATCATGGAATGGTTTTGGTTGGAAGGGACCTTAAAGGTCATACAGTTTGACCTCCTCTGCCATGGGCTGAGAGATCTCCCATTGGATCAGGGTGCTCAAAACCTCATCCGGCCTGACCTTGAACAACTCCAGGGTTGGGGAATCCCTGACGTCTCTGGACAACCCGTGCCAGTGCCTCCCCACCCTCACAAGAAAATATTTCTTCCTAATATCTAACCTAAATCTTCCCATTTCCAGTTTAAAGCTGTTCTCCCTCATCCTATCCGTGCATTCTCTGATCAAGAGCTGCTCCCCAGCTTTCATGTGGAACCTTTCAGTACTTGGAGGCTTCTCTAGTTTGAACAACCCCAACCCTCTCAGGCTGTCCTCATATGTCCTCATATGTGAGGTGCTTCAGCCCTCTGATCATCTTTGTGGCCCTTCTCTGGAATACTCGGGTCTCCCATGTGGCAGGTGAGAATTCTGCCACTGAACCACTTTCTGTGAACAGAATTTAACAGAACTTTAGCAGTGTTTTGCTTCTTGGTACTTCAAGAGAAGAGAGGAAAAAAAAAAATGACTGTGTGGTTGGTAGCCTGGAAAGTAAACAACCTGGGGTGTGTGTGTGAATGAAACCTGCTGTGAGGGTAGAAACTGAGGATTTTGGGTGGGTTAGGCTAGGAGGAGCATAAGTTGAATAGTCTGGAGGTGGTAATGTTTCTCCTGGGATTCATGGGAGCAGTGTGTCTTCTGTTTTCAGAGAGTGAGCTAGCGTAAGGATTTCAGTAAAGAATATGCTTTCTGTCTCTGAATTGGGAAAACCTAAAGTAGCCAGTGTATCAAATTATGTGTTTAATGGAGGAAGAAAATGCTTCCATCCATTTATGAGTGTTTAAGTCTACTAGGTGTTAAATTTCATATTTTCAGCTACTAGAATGACTTGCTCTAACCAGTCGTACCATCATTAAACATGGATTTAGGCCTAAATGTAGTGTAAGACTATTATCACAATATCACAAGGTTGGAAAGGACCTCTGAGATCATCCAGTCCAACCTATAACCCTACACTAACACCAACACTAACACCAAACCATCAACGAAACTATGGCACTCAGTACCTCATCCAGTCTCCCCTTAAACACCTCCAGGGTCGGCGACTCCACCACCTCGCTGGGCAGCCCATTCCAATGGCCAATCACCCTTTCAGTGAAGAACTTTTTCCTCACATCAAGCCTAAACTTTCCCTGACGAAGCTTAAGTCCATGCCCTCTAGTTCTGCCACCGGTCACCTGAGAGAAGAGACCAATCCCTGCCCGACTACAACCTCCTTTTAGGTAGTTGTAGAGAGCAATGAGGTCTCCCCTGAGCCTCCTCCTCTCTAGACTAAACAGCCCCAACTCCCTCAGTCGCTCCTCATAGGGCTTGTGCTCCAGCCCCCTCACCATCTTCGTTGCCCTCCTCTGAACACATTCCAGTATCCTAACGTCTTTCCCAAACTGAGTGGCCCAGAACTGGACACAATATTCAAGATGAGACATTATATGACATTATTATATGACATTAAATTATATGACATTAAATTGCAAAATGCATTTCAAATTATGTATCTGCATGTAAAAATGACACCACCACTTGCTACTGTGACTGGACTGCCAGATAGCTTTTGTGTTCTGGTCTGATTCTTATGATTTACGAGGGCAAGCTATAACGAATAACCTTCTCCATTCTTTTTTCTGAGGCAAATTTCATTAGAATGCTAAGAAGACAGAATATATCTGCACTCAAAAAATCAGGTTATTGCTACTATGCATTTAGTTAAGAAACATCCTGAATGTTCTAGTTTAACCCTAGCTGGCAACTAAGTACCCTCACTTCCCCCTGGTGGCATGGGGAAGAGAATCAAAAGGGTAAAAGTGAGAAAACTCGTGGGTTAAGATAATGACAGTTTAATAGGTAAAGCAGAAGCTGTGCACACAAGCAAAACCAAACAAGGAGTTCATTCACTACCTTCTCTTGGCAGTCAGGTTTTCAGCCATCTCCCAGAAAGCATCTCCGTCACATGTAACAGTGACTAGGGAAGACAAATACCATAACTCAGATTGTCCCATCTGTGTGTTGTGTCCCCCTTCCACCCTGTTACTCCTTCTTCCTCCAGCTTTATATGCTGAGCATGGCATCATATGGTATGGATATCATAGAATCATAGAATCATCTGGGTTGGAAGAGACCTCCGAGATCATCAAGTCCAACCCTTTGTCCAGCGTCCTTATGATTACTAGATCATGGCACTAAGTGCCACATACAGTCTTATTTTAAAAACCTCCAGGGATGGTGAATCCACCACCTCTCTGGGCAGACCATTCCAATGCCTGATTACTCTTTCTGTGAAGAACTTTTTCCCGATATCCAGCCTAAACCTTCCCTGGCAGAGTCTAAGCTTGTGCCCTCTTGTTCTGTTGCTGGCTGCCTGGGAGAAGAGACCGACCCCCACCTGTCTACAACCTCCTTTCAGATAGTTGTAGAGAGTAATGAGGTCACCTGTGAGCCTCCTCTTCTCCAGGCTAAACAACCCCAGGTCCCTCAGCTTCTCTTCATAGGACTTGTGCTCAAGTCCCTTCACCAGTTTCGTCGCTCTTCTCTGGACCCGCTCCAGCACCTCAATATCTTTCTTGAACTGGGGGGCCCAGAGCTGAACACAATACTCAAGGTGTGGCCTCACCAATGCCGAGTACAGGGGAAGGATCACTTCTCTCGTCCTGCTGGCCACACCATTCTCGATGCAGGCCAGGATGCCATTGGCCTTCTTGGCCACCTGGGCACACTGCAGGCTCATGTTTAGCCTCCTGTCAATCAGTACTCCCAGGTCCTTTTCAGTTAGTTGAGGTCAGCTGTCCCAGGTGTGTTCCCTCACAGCCTCTTGTGGACCCCCAGCCTCCTCATTGGCAGGCCAGCCAGTATAAGAAGCTAAAAAGTCCTTGACCATTTAGCAACA
This sequence comes from Tapera naevia, assembly GCA_033556795.1. Taxonomy (NCBI): domain Eukaryota; kingdom Metazoa; phylum Chordata; class Aves; order Cuculiformes; family Neomorphidae; genus Tapera; species Tapera naevia. Next base: position 3,343,609 of record JAUMJJ010000172.1, on the reverse strand, counting down.
ACTAAGACATCACTGTGTTATCAGCATTGTTCTAATTGTACATTGAAACCATGGGACTTTAGGAGCTACTACGAAGAAAATTATCTCTATCTTAGCCAGAACCAGCACACCAGGTTAATACAATGGTATCTCAATATACATGTATGAGATTTCTCCTTTTTAAGTATCATCAGTTCTCCTTTCTTTCTCCATCCCAAAGAACAATAATTCTTTGAACAAGCGTTAAAAATTGCCACTCATATGGCACTGGAGATGTGTACAATTGTAAGTAGTTTTGTGTGTGCACAAGAATTTTCAGGTGAAACTTAATGAACTTTAGTAGACAAATAACAGAGTGGTTTGTTAAGTTATTAGCCACATACTGCTCTTGTAACAAAGTTATAATTTTTATTTTTTTTCCATTTTAGTAATAATTGAATCACTGAGAGGCCTACCTCCAGTAAATGAGGAAAGCATAATTTTTAAAGAAGATCGACAAGCAGCAGGAAAGGTGTGTGTAAAGCATAAAACCAGTTATTCTAATGTAAAATTCAAAGTATTTTATGTTCTAACAGGTGGCGTTGAGGTCAACTAAATGAAAGATAAGGTTTCCTTGATAAGTAGTTTTTCTTTGTGCTTTTGACTTCTTAATTTCTAACCTGGAATTGCATCTTTACAGAATTACAGAATTACATGTGCTTCATGCAAGTATAATGAAGATTGTTTGCAGAGAAAGGCACTGCATTGAATATTGTATGTTTTCTGGGGAAAGAAACGTTAGCCTAGAATGGTTACCATTATAATATCTTTGAATGCTAGATATGAGTGAAACTAACAACACAACCTGAAACTGCAGCACTGAATTGGAGAGCAGAGCATCTTGTAAAGATGAACTTTGAGGAATAAACCATCTGGAGATTGTTCCAGGTTTAAGAGATTTGAAAGCATAATGGAGGCTAGAAAAATAGAGATTTGACAAAAGGGAATATTACTAAAGTAGAGGAAGCAGATGGTTGAAAGCAGTACAGTTGGGTGGGTGAAGGCAACATCAACATGTGAGAGCTTTTTTTTTTTTCACATTATGACTTAAACAAGAGCTGGTAAATACAGTCAAACCAAATGTAATAAAACTATTACATGAAAATAATTTATTTCATATTGCATTTTGAAAATGTATGAAACTTCTTAAGTGCAAAACACCTTAAAGCTTCACGATTGTCTACAATGAAATTAGCTATCTACTCTTGGTAGTATATTTAAACATTTTAATGTTGTTTGTGTTTCAGATATTTGAGATATTTGGTCCTGTTTTACATCCCTTTTATGTGTTAAGATTTAACAACTCTGAGCATATCAAAGCAAAAGGTATTAATGTGCAAGATAGCATGTATTTTGCTCCATCGGTAGAGGACTTCACCCAGTATATATTTGCAGAGAAACTAAAACAGTAAGTCTGATTTCTGATCTGGTTATAATGTAGTTTTTAATGTAGCTGAAAATCTTGGATCAAGTGTAGTATCTTCCTGTTAAATGGAATGTATTGAGCTGTCTTTTTTTCATGTTGGTATTTACCTAAAATATAATCAGAAAAAAAAATTCATTGATACTTTCCTCCTCCCACACCCTCTCACACACATACACATGCATGGGTTTTGCAGGCTGAACTTTCTGCTTTTTGTTAGTTTGACTGTATGCAGACAAGATTGTGGAGTATTACAGGCTTAAAGTTCTAGAACTGCTACTCAAAACTTTGGTGGTAGTTTGAAAAGGAAAGCAGTCAGGATTAAGATCTGAAAGAAACCTTAAGTTTGAATCTTCTTCTGAAATCTGGATTACTGGCTTGCATTGTACAAAGTTACAGTGCTATGAATAAGCTTTACACTTTATAGAAAAATAAATGGAAGCATAGTGAAAAAATTTTTGAGTGCAAAGTAATTTGCTAATAATTTGATATATTGACTGCAACACAAAGTAATTCTAAAGAAGCTCATGTATTTTCATTATTTCTCTGAGTCACCTTTTGTTATACTTCCAGATTTTACAGTATTTGAATTTGAAAATCAAAGAGTTACTATCTTATTCTTTGTACAACATTATTTGGTATCTTGGAGCAAGAAAAGCGTTTTATGTTTTCCTGAAATGGGAAAGGCTGCCTTGGGAGAGTGAGATAAGCAGTCTGAAGAGCATACATGCAGGGTTTAAATTTTGCAGTCACTAGTACACATATTGCCTGATGGCCATGGGACTGGGAGTTTCTTGCATGCTCTGGTATTTCTGGCAGGTATATATTGCCCCAAAATAACAAGATGAGAGGGAGAAATGATGAAGTTGGTTCTTAATCATAAAAAGAGGTATAACTTTTCATTATTGCATAAGTAGAGTTTTCTGCAGCTGAGTAGAAAGATTTTTTTTTTTTAAGTGACAAATTCAGTTAAGTTTGAAGTTAACCCTTAAGTCTATAGTGTTGTTGCAAGTTAGGTTAGCAATAACATTAAAAGAAAAAAAGCCTCATTTAAAACGGGCAGCTCTTGGATTGTAGATCTGATACCTTGAAGAAAGTGTTACCCTATTTGATACAGTACAGGTCTTGCAAATTATTTCTAACCAGGAATATGTTGCTAGCACGTGACTCAAACAAGATGTTTCATGGCCTCCTTATGCCATATTGTTTTATTTAATTTGTTGTTTGTTTTTTTTTCCTCTTCTTTTAGGGAAAAGGGTTCAGATGCATCTTGGAAGAATGACCAAGAACCACCACCTGAAGTAACTATAGCCTTTTTTGGCTTTTTTGTTTGCAAAAGATATATGTAGAATATTTCTGTGTGGAGTAACTAATGAGCAAGATTTTTTTTTATTGTAGACAAGAGTTGGATGTACCTCTTGTCTTTGCTGAAAAGAAAGTCATGATTTTCTTGGAGAGGCCTCGCAGTCAGTGTTGAGAATACTAGTTGTCTTTTTTTTCTGCTTAATTTTTGCAATTGAGGAAATGTTTATTTTCGGTTTCTCTAGTCCTTCAAGAACATGGTTGGCAACCTGAACATTACACTTTGAGTAGCAGTACTTTTACCTTGCTGTCAGGACCCTCTCCCACCCTGGGTTGTCCTCTGCCAGACCTGCTCAGTCAGGGAGGGAAGGCTCGTTTGATGTATGCACGGCGAATTGGAGATGACAAATCTCCCAGGGTAAATTCAAACAGTGTTTATTTTGGGCACAGCCGAATCAACAAATCAGTATTTATTTTGGACATGCCCAGAACAGCAAATCAGTATTTTGGGCACAGCTAAAATATGGAATCAAATACTCGGATGCACTCAGGGTTCAGCTTCCCAAAAGCTGCAAAACCAAACCCCTGTCTGTTCAGATCCCAATCTGATACCTTCAAGGCAGCTGGACAAAACAATGCAACTCATATCCATTCTGATGCACAGTAATGCAGTGGAAAACAGAAGAAAGGAAAGAAGAGAGAGAGAGAAGAATAAGAGTATTGAAGGTGGGGGGGAAGAGTAAAATAGTCACCACTCTATGGGCATATGGAAAATGTGATCTTCTGGAGGATGTGGTCCTTGGTTCTTCTGCAGTGTCTTCTCAGGCGGGTTCCATGGGGTGGCGGGCACGCAGTGCCTGCCTTCTTGGTGGGCTTCTATTTACAGGATAAGTCCTTGCCCCCTCCCCTAACATGAGGGGGGTTCTTGCTGTGAAAGTTCGCAAATTGGCACATGCACAGAGGCTTCTTTGGGAAGGGTCTGGAATTGGGTCTGGGGCTCCAGGGTCACTGCCAGTTCAAAAGACCCTTGCCAGAATAACCTCTGCCTGAACCGTTTGGGTCCCCTTGCGCAGTCAGATGTCGGGGGGCAGCGCCTGGTGCTGCACCTCCTCTCCCTCCTCTGCAGCAGCCCATCAGGAGCCACAGCTCTCAAGAAGATGTTAAAGACAAAAATTCAAGTAGAATCAGATGTTTAAGACAGTACAAGTAGAATCCGTCGATATTTAAGACAACAGTAGAAGTAGACTCAGTCTCTACACTTGCCTTATAGTTTTTTGTCTGCTAGGGAATTTTTGTCCTTACTGTTCTTTCACTGCAGGTTTGTCTTTTATCTTGCTACAAGCAATTTGTTTTTAAAGGCCTGCTAGTATGCTGGAAACTATACTGCTTGGGTGTTAAAGCTGTCTGCTCTGTTTGATTAACTTGATAAATCAGAAAGGTGCTTTTTTTGTGGGTTTTGGGGTTTTTCATTGTGTATTCTAACAAATTTTTAGGATAGAACAGAGTATTTCAATTGGAAGGGACAACGATCATCTAGTCCAACTGCCTGACCAATTCAGGGCTGACCAAAAGCTAAAGCATGTTGTTAAAGGCGTTGTGCAAATGTGTCACAAACAGTGACGAGGGCATCAACTACCTCTCTAGGAATCCTGTTCCGGTGTTTGACTACCCACTCTCTAAAGAAATGCTTCCTGATGTCCAGTGTAAACTTCCTTGGCATATCTTTGAACCATTCCTGTGTGGCCTCTTACTGCATACCAGGGAGAGGAGATCAGCAGCTCTCTCTGCTTTCCCTTCTCAGGAAGTTTTAGAGACCCGATGATGTTGGCAAGGATGAGCAAACTTGGTTGCTTTCTATGATACCTTGCTTTCCGTGGCTGTTTTGACTCTGATGTGTCTGCATGCTCCATTTTGGAGAAAACATCTAATATCACGTAATCCTTAATTAGAATTATCTTTGGATAGTTCTAGCAGTTAAAGTTTACGCTGATATCCGAACTCTGACAGCTGATGAGTTGATAAAAAGTAGCTTCTGCTGTGAAGGTAATACCTGTTGACAAGGGTGCAGATTAAATTTTATGCTGCTTATGCTTGAAATTGTCTCTTGCAGCCAGACTTTTTTAAAGTCCTCATCTGGCAGTTGATTCTATAACTTTTCTGGTCAGCTCCCGTGATTAACTGTGCCCAATTGCTGCAATCAGTGTTTTTGTGATACTGTGAAGCTTTACTTTTATATGAACATTAAATTAATCCATCTAGGCCTTTTATACTTGCTGCTTTAAGGTCTATGGTAAGTGTTCTTTTTCCAACAGGCTAGCCCAGCTTAACTGTAGACTCAGTAGTAAGGTGTCTCTTGGCCTTGTGTGTGGGGTCATAGGATGACAAAATATGATCTGTATGCTGCAAGGCTAGCAGGAACAGGTGTGAGGCGGCTGTTATGGAATGTTACATGGAAATTAGATAGCAACAGAATGTGCCTGTTTATTATTTCTGCTGTGCTGGAGGATGGCATATTGAAGTCCTTAGAAAAAGCAGGAGTTAGTGAAAGATCTTTACTTCATGGTGTATGTATCATTTTGTTGTATTCCTTGGGTTTTTTTACTAAGAATATAATTCAGTTATATAAAAGAGGAAATAGTTGTGTTCAGAATTAACTCTTACATGGCTTTCTTTACACTTTTTTTAGTGCAGTGTTTTTGAGACCCATGCTCTGTATATACTAAAGAGATAAATCAGTAAGCAGCAAACCCCTTCCAATAAGAACTGGGAAGGGAGGGAGTTGAAACAAACCCCCTACCCTTTTAAGTCACAAAAATGAGTTCTTTTTCCGGGAACTAATTATGCTGACGCTTTCTTTTCTGATTTCTTTCCTGTCACTAATAACTTTTCCTCATTCTCAATGTAACGTAGGATTCAAAAGGTAGCAAAATCTTGTGTAACAGGAACAAAATATTGCAGTGACATTGAATCTATTGTAAGTGACATCATTCTCCAAAGCTGAAAATTCCTTTTGAATTACACTGATATTGTATTATTTAATGTACTACAGAAAATTACAATTTGGTGAAATTTCAGACAACGACGTATATTTTTCTTATGTTGAGTTCCAAGAAATTTGTGGTGTTTTAAGCTGAGCACGTGATGGCTTTTTGAATACAAAATATGAAAATGTAGCTTTAATATTCTTCTAAACTGATTGCAGGGTGGATTGTTTTCTAAATAATGATTTATTACTAGAACTAAAGTTACCCGTGAAGTCTCTATACGGCTTTGTTATTCTTTTTTTTTTCTTTTAAACAGGCATTGGATTTTAGTGATGATGAAAAAGAGAGAGAGGCCAAACAGAAGAAAAGGAAGCCTCAAAGTCAAGGAAGGAAGAAACTCAAATCAGAAACAAATGCCTCAAGTGAGTGAATGCTATAGGACATTGCTTTTATCTGTTAAACTGAATTTGAAATACACGATACCTGTCCTAATGATTGAGCTTTCATACAGTTAATCAGTATTTCAGTGCTTTTCAAAGTTATTTTGTGAATTTGCTACCACATTCCCTCATTTTTTTAAAGGAGGGTAAAGTTTCCTTCCGTTAAATGGTGGAACGGATATACTGTCGAAGCAGGGCAGTTGTCAGATGAGATTCAAAGGCTCTTGTGAAAGTGTCAGCTGACGGACAGTGAGAATATGTAAAAGATGCATTCTTTTGGAGTTTAGAGCTTATTTATTGCAGGGGTTATTGGGACCGAAGTTCAACTCAAGCCTTTTGTGTGCAGGGAGAAGATAGAGGAATGCCATGTGCAATTTTTTCGAAACCCATTTTATTGACAGTCAGGGAGAAGACACCAGTCTTACATGGGGAATTTATTCCTCTGTCTGAAAAGGAAGCTCGTCCTCACTGATGGCATATTTTAAATACTCCTTTAAAAAACCTATTACTTGTGTAGCCCACTGAGAACCTCTCTGTTTACCTAACACAGTCAGATAAACAAGCCTAGTAGTTTAATAAACTGTGTATTTTTTTGTAATATGCATAGTCTTCTTTACCTTCCTTTCTTCTGCTGTGGACAGATCTGTTGCAGGTGTATGCTTGTAGCTGTAATCTGTTGCAATAACCACTTTTTCTTGTCTTTTCTCATGCCTCTCTACTGACAAAACATTTTACTTTTTGGTTGCTGTTTTGGTTGGGTAGTGTAAACCACATCCCTCTTTTTCCTTTCTCACTCGTCTACTTCTATTACATGCTTTTTGGGCTATTCCCTTCTAAATACTACTCTCATCCCCTTCCCTCCTCTTCTTCTGCTTACACATCAAATTGCTTCAACTGTCTGCAGCATGATGCTTCACTCCCTCATTGTGTTTTCTTGGACTGACTCCTATGGGTTTGCTGCTCTTGCTTTGTAGAACTGCTAGACCTTGTGCCCCTCTGATCTGGGAAGCACTTGGTCGTTTATCTGGGAACTCAGTAACTGTCCTTTTAAGCATCTTACTGTATGTGTCATACATCCACTGCCTTGTACTCTTTAAATAAAACTGTGATCACCTTATACTGGCTTTTGCCCTGTGATTTTGACAGTTCTCCCTTAAGGGAAGGATCTGAATCGTGCCATATTTTCCATTTATTGCTCATGGTTATTTTCTGTCCTGGTTTCTGCTTATCTAGCATACGGTATGTTTTCCACCATGTCCTTGTTCTGACGGTTTATTACAGTCTTGCTTTTGCCTAGGGCTTGCTGAGGTTGTTACTGTTACATAATGTTCCATAACTGAGAACAGAACAGGAGGAACTGTCTCAATCTGTCAAGGCAGTGTGTGTTATGATTTGCTATGTTTTTCTGTAAAGAACATGGTATAGATTATCATCATATGCATTTTAGGTTGACTGTGGAATTCAGCAACAAGGGTATCTGTCAAATTGAGGTACAAGTTCAATCTTAGCTGGACTTTTGCTTGGTTGCATCTTCATAAAACTGTGTGTTAAAATTGGCTTATTGTTACAGTCCTCGATAGGAGAAGAAAGAAAAAAAAATTCACTCATATACATGCACTTCAGTGCTTCTGAGATGGCTGCATGCACCAAAGGAGTCTTAAGTCCTAATCCCCCATAAAAATGAGTTGGAATTTTGATATCCACCTACCTTTGCAGAGGTGAAAATGTTTCTACGTAGTCTAGTGCCAAGGATTGGGTTTGCATGGGTTCTTAAAATTTAGTGATTTTATGCGGTGTTATGTCCCTAAATATGTTTTCGCTTCTAGCCCTAAAATCATTTAGAGATCATGTTTCGATTTAAATTTTATGGCCTTTTGAATACCTTAGCAGTTCTTTGGAACAGTTTTAATACTCTGGTGCTCTCAAATTTATCACTTATCCCATTAACGTTCTTAAGGTATAAGGTGGCAGTACATTTGTTATGAACCATAAAAATATGTTTGTGATCTGTACAAGGAAAAATTAATCTGTGAAAGATGAATGCTGAGACCTAGTTGGTTAAAGGTACAGGCTGCCTTTCTTTTCCTGATAGAGTAAGTTACTTTTATCAGTTTGAGTTTGAATGATTTTGTGTCCTGTGTCTGTGCTGTAATAACTCAAGTCTGAAAGCTGTAATACCATGTTAGTGTAAGGTAGTGTTGATTACAGTTTTAAATTGCGTTACTTTTAAATCTTATTTGAAACCAAAACTTTCAAAATAGTCACAGTTTGAATGTTTGTGTGATTCATTAATACAAATGAAAATGCTTGAATGGGGAGAATGTCAAATTTCTTTTTTAATCACTGAATTTGTGACCCTTAGGATCTTTATTACTATATTACTCTAATAATAATCAAGATGAGTTACTAAACAGTAGACTTGTCAGTATTATGTTTTGTTGTTTATGTGTTATTTGCCAGTATTTGTTCATAAGCTTACTTTTCAAACTTCCTTGACTTCAGCTTGATTTGTGAGGACTAAACTTAATCTTTCCAAAATAATATTAAAACTGCTTGTGCTTTTTTTTTGTTGTGTTCTTTTTTTTTTAAGGTGAGAATAAAGGACTTCATCAGTCAATACAACAGCCTGCTTCAACTTACTCAAGGGGATACCATGGCAGAGGATTCTCTAGGGATCCATTTCCTCCTCAGTCAAGCTCTCCAGGTTTTTTGAGATCACAAGTAAGACTGCCACAGCTATACTCCTCAGACAACAGAATACATCAGGAATCTCCAGGGTTTCCACAACCTCATAGAAAAGAAAATCCAATGATGCAACAGTATCCCTTTCCTCCTCCAGTTTTTGGTTCTGTTAATGAGATGCATCAATTCCACCTTCCACCTTCAAATCTGAATATGATTTGGACAGGTCCGAACATGTACAACTCGTCGTACCCATTTTTACCGCCCCCACCACCTCCTCCACATCCTCCAGAGAGCCATCCCTCTCAGTTCAGGCCTTACTAAGTTTCCATAAATGTGCATAAAGAGCACTGCCATTTAAAGGGAGGAAGAACAGGCTGCCAAGACTATGTTCCCTTATTTTGGAGATACTTCATTTTTCCAACAACAGAACAAATGCAGAGTTTGATGCTTTATGTGACATACATAGAAAACTTTTTTCTATGCGTGTTTTCTGTTTCAATAAAAACTATATGATAAAAATAATTGAATATTAAGTAATTGTTTATTTTTATAATATCTGCTAGTTTGGGATGATAAATAAACTTTTTTGAAACTGGTATGTTGTGGTAGAAATCTCTTTTGTAATAAACTTAAAAAAATATTATAAATTATAAAATTATAATACATTTCAAAAATTTAATGCACAGAGGGAAGGACAGTTTTGTCAAGGTGCTGCTACTGTGAACTAAATTCAATATCAGACTTCTGAAGTTTCCTGCAATATACTTAAGTAATAATTCTGTTCTCTAATCTGTCTAAAACTACTGTTTTGTAAGTGTGCAATTGAGGAATTTGTATAGATCTGAAATTTTATGGAAAATGAGTACCGTGCAGCAGCAGCAAACTGTCGCAGAGCAAAAGAATCCCAGACTTGGTTTTTGCAGGTTTTTTTGTATTAAAAAAAGTCCAGTTTGTTGCAAATGCTTAGCAAGTTTGCTGTCTGAGCTTCCCTTGATTTGCCTGGAGCTTGCTTTTTACTTGATTTAGCTGTAACAGCAGTTTGTTAATGACCAGATGGATATGATTAATTTGGCTTAAATGTGCTTTTCTTCCCTATGTTATACATACAGGATTTGATATAGATCATAGCAGCAAATAGCTGTTCTGAGTAGAATGGGGTATTATGCGTTTAATAGAGTAGGATAGTGTAGAGGAATATAGATGTGACGTAACAGAAGCCTCAAGTGGCAGCACAGAATGCAGGGTAGATGCATGGGATGTCAAGACAAGGGGCATGGGCTGGCACTGGAAGCCTCTGAGTTACAATCTACTCTCCATTGATCAGTTAGAGAAACACAATCCTAGCTCTCGGCAAAACTTGGTTTGAGTATAATGGAGAGAAAAAGTATATAATGCATGTTAAATGCACCACATACAGTAAAATCAGATATAATTGTGAATGTACAGACAGATGAAGAAAGCAAGATGTTATCAAACATAAAAATGATCCCAAGTCGATTAAGGATGAGGAAACTGTCGAGGTCATAGTTGAACTTGGAATGCTGGTGACTTTCTGTCCCTGGCACAAGCGGATGCCTTCAGCTTTGAGATCCAAAGGGGGAGCTGAAGGATAATCAGCATCAGGGAAGGAGTGAGGTAATAGGAAATGCATGTGCAATTTTAGCTGTTAGTACTGTTGAGACCTTTTTTTGTGTAAAGTAATGTTCAGGTTTTTTTCTGCAATAATTGAATCTGGATCAATACTTCTTTGATTAATCTGTTAGGATTTCAGTTATTCTAAGGTGTATCGTCTTTTCCCATGACAACATGTGGTCTGTAACACAACCTGATATAAAAACAGGTTACAGAATGTAGTTTGACATAAATTTGTTATGGTCTAAGCTATTTCATTAATGCTTGGTAGTTAACTGCAGTACTGTTTTTGTGTGCACTTGCTTTTTATGTTGAAACAAATTTTGCAGGTGTTCCGCATTTAGTGAATACAGGTCACACAGAACATCGCTTGGAATTGACTTCATATCTTCATTATAAAAATATATGAGATCTAGGTGTGACTACAGAACTTCAAATAATTGGAGGATTGATTTCCTTGACCCTAAATAGCATGTTACAGACCATGTCACTTACACTGAAGAAGAAGCATTGCAGTGGATTGCTAATGTAGCATCATCTTAGTTTGAAAATAGAGCTACTGTAACTATCCTTGTTTTAGGAAAAATCTTGATGCAATAATTGATGATAAAGTTTCTTCATACAACTGTCAATAGTGTGGCAGACCATGTGGCAATAGTTGTCAGACCATGGTGTGTGGATCCAGTGCTGGATGCTTGCTATGGAGAAAGCAGTATAAACTGGAAGTGATTTGGGGAGATGACAACCTGAAGTGTGTTGGCAAGTTCAGCTGTTTGGGGAAGGAAAACAAAACTGGGTACACTTGAAAGTGCATATCATGGAAATACTTCTTTTTATATCTTCCAACTCTTTGAAAAAAAGCCCCTGTTTTGTCCACAGGCCTTTAAAACCTTAACTGTAAAGCTTTGGAAAACTGGCCTGACATTTCTAGTGGCAGAATAGCTAATTGTTTGGCCTCAGCTATTTTTATGTCAATTTGTTTTATAGAAGTTTGTGTTACTACATTACTACATTAAAGTGTTAGAGCAATATGCTATAATGGGATTACAGTAACTCTTCTGCTCTTTTGTATCTGAGATGTCAATTCAGTTGTAGACACAGCAGGGACAGATCCTTGGCAAATGAAGCACTTTAAGATGTCTTCCTTTTTTTCTTACGCTGGAAATTCAACAGTAATGTGCACCAGCTCAATTCCTGATCGGCGCTACTGAGGAGCAGGCTCAGCTTTTTAATTTTAAATAATTTGGTGTGTAATGTGCCCTCTCTAGAGATCCTTCAAATTAAAAAAGCCAGGCAGTCAGAAAATAGGATCCCTGAAATGTGAATCATGCAGACATGAGGTCCTCGACACCAAGATTTTCTCAAGAGATCTACTCCAGCTGGTCCACACTATTTGTTAACATAGATGTAACGTTAATTCTTGGTATGTACTACAATAAACCTTATTTTTCATAGATACCACTTAGAAACATTAACTACAATAATGTCTAACAAGCATGCAAAGACCAAAAGGCTTAAAAATCTCTGTTCTTTCTGGCTGTAGATAGCGTCCAACCTTGAGGCCAGTAGAAAATGCCAGCAAATGTCTCAGCAGGTTGCCAGGTTTCTGCATTAGTACACTGATATCAGAAAAGGTGATAAAGCCAGTGATTTATTGCACAAAATCATTAAAACGTATCTGATATGTTGTGTTTAAGAACAAACAAAACCATCCAACTTCACTCCTTCATTCCCCTCTCCAAAAAATAACCAAAGGAAAAAACCCAAACCTGATATTAACTCTGTGAGGTAGATTTGTGCAATGAAATATTCTGCTGTGAGGAAAGAAGAGGTGAATTCCGATATCTACAACCCTTACTGACTGCACTTTACATTAGTCCCTGAGCATAACAAACTGACAAACAACACCCCCCAAACTATCTTAATTCTAGAATTTGACCTTTTGTATGTACAGATATCATTTGGTAGTTCTGCTGGATAACGACTCTGTTTTGAATATAAGAAATTTGAAATTACACTGTAGAGTGTTCTAAGGTGAATCAGACTCAAGGAAAAATGCCCTCATGCCTTATCTTCCCTGTGGAGTAACTTCACCTGTGAATTTATTTATGTTCCTTCAACTAGCCAACCTTATCCACCACTAATGCTTAAAATATTCACTGTTTTCTCCAAGTAGATTTTTTTTGTAGTTTTATAGAATATTTAACTTCCACTTTTTTTTTTCACTGAATTGTTAGGATTTTAGATTTACTAAATTATTGGGAGGTTAGAACTTTATACAGTAGTTTGCTTTAATTCTATGAGATACAGTTGGGAAGTCTATAAAAGCCTTTAAAAAAAAAGAGAACATTTCTTATTTTGTAGTTATTCTTTCCTCTCAAAAGGTAAGTAGATCAACGTCAACAGAAAAGTGTTGAGTCCAGGGTAGAATTTTCCGAGGTGACTCCTACCAGGCCTCTGCCTGTGCCAAAGTAGCAAGGGTTGCTGGGTTCTGGGGCTGTGATGGCCCAGATGCAAGTCTTCAGTGATGTTTTCTAGTAGGGCAATATTTCTCTATTTACGTGTGACTCATATGATGTCTATTTTCAGATTCAGCCTGGAGAGCTGCAACAGTCCTGTTACTTCCGTAACATTTTTAGTTATTCCCCAACGATATTTAATGTTTCTTCAGGGGCTGCTTTACAGAGAAAGCTTAAGGTATGATATGAGTGAAAAGCAAGAGAAGGGAGAGACTTGAGGAAAACCAGAGACTTAGAGGGAAAATTTGCTATAATTTCTCAAAAGGCTGAGGTTTATAAATAGAAGTATGGATGTAGTAAATTATTGTACAGTATAAATGGCTGTAACTATGGTAACATGGGAAAATGGAAATTGTAATCACATATGTGACAACATTCTTCTTATATTTTACAGAAAAAACATTGGTACTCTTCCTGGCTTATAACTCCAGTTCAAATGAGTGTCAGAAGTAAGAAAAGGCTAGACTTTTCCTGGAGTTGAATAGCAAAAGGACAAACAAGTTTCTTAAAGGAAAATTCTGATAAGTGCTGTGGGGAGAGGGGGAAGCTCATGCTGCAACAAGTTTCTCTGACAGATGATTGAACCTATAGTCTTGGAAGGATTCAGACTTTGGGCAAGGGCCTATGTGTAACGTCCTTGCCTTGAGTGGAAGGGTGTACCAGAGGGTCTCATGAGAGCCAACCCAAGATCAACTGTTCTTGTTATTCTTCTGGAGTTCTGTCATCTAATCAAAGACTTTTTGCTTTTAGATACTAAAAGCCATAAATGGCGTAGCCTGAGTTACTGTGTTCAAAAAGCCTGGCTCTTCATTTGTGCTATTGTGCTCTTTCATTATCCTACAGGTTTTTGTATCTAAAATACCCATGCTGTGCTAAAAGTTAGACTTGCTTTGGAACATAATTACTGCTTCCATTTCACTGGATATAAGCTGATTTGAAGAACTGTTCCTTTATTAGTTGTTTGGGAACTACTGCTAATGGAAGTCTTAGTCACTGTCATTTTCTCTTAGGGGGTAAAATATTTTATATTGTACAATTTATTTTGAGAATCATGTAATGAATAACAGTACCCAAAAAGTTTTTTTAAAAAAAACAACAAAACAAAACACAAGGCAAAAAAACCGCTAAGAATTATTTTTAACAAGCATTCTCTAAAGAAACAAATTTTACCTGAGTTGAGATTTTTTGAATCATGCCAGGCACTCATACCAGGATGTGTATACTAGTACTGCACGGATGAAAAATAGAATTAAGCATGGGGAGGTGTGTGTTTATCTGTTTCCAGATTCTGTTTTCTATTTCTTTGCAAGTGAATGTTACAGTTAGTTATTCTTATCTGGTAAATTTAGTAATGCATGTACTCTGACTTGAAGGATTGCTCAATCTCCACAGAACAGTTGGTAACGGAATTTTCAATGGTGGCAGGTGAAAATAGAGAAAACGCTGCCAATGATGGGAAGGTAAATAAAAACATTACCACAGGCATAGCACCAGTTTTACAGAACTGATTACCTTTCAGGGCAAATATATAATTTTGGAAAGTATGAGTAATGTTCTTTATTTCAATCAACTCTAAGTTTACTCAGCATTATTGAATGTGTGTTAGTCCTCATTAGCTGTAAATGAAAACCGTGGTCACTATGGAAGAATATTGCTGTTGATTTTCTTGAGAATCTGATGCTCTTAATTTTTTAGGTAATAATTTGCGGAAACACTTTGTTTATCGCTGGACTTGATGATCTCAAAGGTCTTTTCCAACCAAAAGATTATGTATGATTTTTTAGAATTTTCTGTATGACTTCTAAGGTCTAAAAATAGGTGGAAAGTATGCATAATGCCTGCCTTTTAATTGGCATGAAGCCAGCCATCTATACACAGAGACGACAGGGAGCAGCTGTCACATACTCTCCTTTGAATTTGGAAACAGAACTTTCTCTCTCTGTCTCTTCTGTGCACGCCTGGGTAGTATGAGTACATGGACATAAAATAACTTACTTCACTAAGTGCTGAAACTAATGTGGTAGTGGTAATGGTTGTGGAATACCTAAGTTTGTTTCTATTCAGTCTCAAAGGTTATTGTTTGTATTATGTTTTAAACAGGAAGATTTCACTCTGCAAGTTTCCTACTGTGGAAAGTAGGAAACAAAAATCTAGGAATTTCTTGATCATCAAGAGTGAACTACTACTTAATCTCAAGCTAAGTTGTCATGGAGATTTGTCTTTTGGAAAGAAGAATTATAGGTAAGATTTTCTTTAAAGAGAAGAAAAACCATCGTTAACTATATTAATCTAATAATTTTTACTCAATTTTTAATTTGTAAGTTAGGTGTTCTTGAACCTGTTTTATGAGGATTACACACATTTGAGGTCTGAAAAAATGTTCTTCACCATAAAACCAAAGAAAAGAGTACATTTTGTGAGTTTTCAATTGAATCCCTTAGTTGAAAGTTTGACCAAAAGTAGACTTTCTACAGTATTCAATTTACAAATGAAAAGTATACCTACACAATAAAGACCTTTTTAACTTTTTTGTTGGATCTTTACAGCCTTGATTCTACTACTCCTAGGTTATTGTGTATAGCAGTATGCCCTCTTATATCTTTTAGTAAGCTTTATTAAAAGTGCGAAGAGGAGGCATTTTTGTGAACTTAGAAATCATGGCCAGCATTCAGTTTCTTGGTTACACTTTTCACCAAAATGCATTTATTTCACAGATAGTTTTACATTTATTTATTATCCCTGCAGTCCTCAGTCTCCACAGCTTCATTTTGCCCTGTTGCGATGTACTTGATCTTTGGTCTTGTTTAATGCATACTGTAAGGTAAAGAGCGCATGGATATGTTGGAGATTTTTTCGTACTTCTTGACAATCCACAACACTTATCTCTTCCTCTGTTATATCAAAAAGAGGTGCAATACCTCTTCCATTGATATTCTGCTTTTGGTGACTGCCTATTTGTTTTCTCCCTTGCAGTGCATGCGGTGTATACCCACTGTGTTCTCTTTCTGTTTATGGTATGTCTGATTTTGCTTTCAGCACAATTCTGACCCAAAATTGCTCAGGCATTAAAGGTTTCCATCCCTCCAGAATAAGGTGATGAAGTGATGATAGCAGAGTTTGAGATGGAAACAATTACTGTACTCTAGAGGAAAATACAGCCTTGGGTAAGTTATGTAGGTCATGACGCTCTTTTGTTTATGAGTAGCGAATCCTGCTTGGTATTCAATTTACTAGTCCAATGTAGGGAAAAAAAGACTTGCCAGTAAGGGGATTATCATACCCCTCAAAACTGAGGTGTGTCTGGGCATAACAGTATAGGACATTCACATAATTATATTGTCACCCTCAAGAAAATCAATTATTTATTCCACTGGAAAAGCAGAAGGGGGAAACCAGCAAAAAGCTATGGCATTTATCAAATTTTGGATTCCTAGGCAAAATATTTCCTATTGAGTTCAAGCTCATTTTGTTAGAATATATCACACATTGTGGGATGACTTTATTATAACTAATCATAGAGAAAACATCCATTCAGAGAAGCAACAATCCTAGTTTGTCGCGTTAAGATCAATGTGTCCTGTGCCCTGTTTGAAAAGCCATTTCATGCAGAATCAATCTATCTAGCTAGTATGAATGTCCAGAAAACATTAAACCTTGGGTCCTGAAAACAATGCAATTTGTATTTCAGGAGAAGTCAGGGTCAGATACTAGGTTTCTCGTTCTCATCAATATAAACCAATTAGGAACTTCTAAAAACCCATCTTTGCACACTGGTGTGACATAAAGATTGTATAAAAAAGAGTGTAAAATGCTTTTATTTAGTGATTTTCTTTGTTGTTTCTGCACGTAATTTGGTTAGTAAAGTTTGTTCTTGAAAAAGATTAAATTTAATTTATAGCAGGATACATGTAAATAAGAACTGTACAGTGTCAACAACAATATATTTATATCATTTCAAGATGCTACATACAAACATGAAGGCAAAGACATTTTGCAGCAGTTTAATGTTACGTTGTTGGGTACTAATACCTGTAATAGATTCTGAAAATAACAATATCCTCATGGAGTCTAAGAATTAGCAAAACATAAACCAAGCAATCTTTCTTCAGAGTTTTATGGTTAATTGTCTGCATAATTAAATGCCTTTATCTTTTTTTAGACTCTGCATTAGTTTGACTAGGCTAATTCATATTTCTGATTTGGGCATTCCTTGACATTTACTTGTCGCTTTTTCAGTGGTGCTAAGAAAACTTTTGAACATGAGAGATGTGAGGCAAAGGATTAGAAGGTAGAAATTGAGCTACTGCTGATACCTTCTTGAAACTCACTGTATCTCAGGCCTGAGAAAAGAAAATGAGCTAGGCGTTTTTGAAGTATAAGGGATTTAGATGTGTATCTTCTGCAGGGTAGTGGCATATGTGTCCAAATCGCATTACTTTCTTTTCCCATAGTCCTCTATGGAAATACTAATCTAAAATTGCTTTGAGAGAGAAGATTGACCTAAAAAGAATATGATGTTTTCCTACTTATTTTTATAATATGAGTAAAATAATTTTATTTGCATTGAATACTAGCACAAATGAGAGTTTAACACATAGAATTTGTCAAGATACAGAATATTGATTTAACTTTTCAGGGAATTAATTAGTTTTTGAAAATTACAGACTAATCCGATTTGCCTTTTTATCAAGATTTGAGTACTAGATGTTTTGTTGATCAATGAATTCTTGGCAAGATGTACTTTAAGCATAGATCCTCTATTGCTACTGCATGGTATTGGTTTTAAAGATCTTAGGAGCAGGGCTTCTGAGTCTTTAATCCAAAAGCTATTTAAACCTCAACTTATTTTTTTATCTGTGGATGAAAAGTGTAAAATCTGTAATCTGTAAAAATATATTTAATATTGGCACTCCTGAATTTTGAGTGTTTCATTGTCCAGTGATGACAATATTCTTTTTTCATAGTTTACGATGAAAACCAAGTAAATCTAAAGGTAAAACTATTGTAAATGCATCTAATAAGGCACAGAGGGACTTTTAAAAATAAGAACTCCAACCTGGTTTTGGAGGAAAAAACTTAAACAAACTCTCTTTCAACAGGCATCTAAAGATTTTTGAGTAGAACGTTTTAGCATTAATTCAGGATTTTAAGCTCTGGAAAAATGCAGTTTAGTAAATACCAGCATTCAATGCTTACTTGTAGAAATGGAGATGTCTTGAAAACTGTTTCCTAACTTTGGATCCATTACGAGAAATCATTATTTATTTCTCTTTCAAATTTCTAGGCCTATTCATACTTTTTTAACATTGAACCTTTTTTCTTTAGAGCCAAAACCCTACAAAAGTGGCTGAGTTCCTACAAGTGGTCAATCATTAATCCAGTTAAGTTGTGATATTCTGCTTCAGTCTCAGAATAGAGGACATAAATGAGTAAACAAAGAATAATTATGACTGACTCTGAACTAGCTTATAATGTAATAAGAGAAGAGACATAGAGAATCTTTGAAGCTGTCTTTTATGTCTTGCTTAGACCGTAATTTTCAGAAGTAATCTTGGGATGCAAATCCTCTTTTTAGCAAGGAAGAATTTTTTAATATAGAGTTGGTCTGAAGTATCTAATGTTCTATATCCAACAAAGAGTTTTAGTATTGATATAAAGAAATGTGTGCATGTATAATATAATAATCTATAATGTATATACTTTTAAATATAAAGTTATCAATAATCATAAATATGAGTATATATGTACAAAAATATTGATTATAACTCAGCCTGCCTCATGCCACTTTTCAACAGTAGGCAGAAAAAATGCAGGTTGAGTTAGCAGTTACTGCAAAATTGTTGAATCAAAGTGAC
Organism: Tapera naevia; assembly: GCA_033556795.1. NCBI lineage: Eukaryota > Metazoa > Chordata > Aves > Cuculiformes > Neomorphidae > Tapera > Tapera naevia. Next base: position 3,324,751 of record JAUMJJ010000172.1, on the reverse strand, counting down.
TGAGCATGTTAATGCTCTTATTCCATGAATTGTATCCAATCAATGAATCTTATTCCAATGAATTGTATTAAGTAAAGTGTTAATTTAAATTATCCCATGAGACAAAGAAAACACTTCTTTTTCTGGAGGACTTACTGCACTTTCCTCACCTTACCTGTAGTTGCTAGGTTGGTTGTGCTCTGTGTTTTCCCTGTGCAAATGACTGAATGGAGTGATTGTCCTTTCAAGTCACTTTCTGTGGTCGTTCACTGTACTGCTCCATGTGGTACGTTGGCAGATCAGGGCTTTGCTGTCATATGGAAATTTTTTACCTTTTAATTTTATCTTTTAAGTTAACCACTTCTAAAGGGTATGGTTTCACGAGCAGGATGTGAAAAAAACACTGAAAAATTGGCCATGCCCTCTCTGCTGTGTTTCTGTCTGTTTCTTCTGAGAATAGCATTGTTCATCTTTCAGTGGAATTGGTTTTGTGACTCAGCTGGAGACTAATTCTTATAGTAAGACAATAGATATTGACGAAATCTGAATGGTAATGCAGCTTATCTTACTGTCTTGAAAGACAAGAACCTGTTGGAGCAGATTCAGAGGGCCACAAAAATAATCAAAAGGATGGAAAATATCTCCTAAGAAGAAAGGTCGAGAGAGTTGGGGGTGTTCAATGTGGAGAAAACCTTCTTGAGTCCTTTCAGTACTTAAAGGGGGGGTTATAATAAAGATCAGGACAGACTTTTTAGCTGGGTTTTTAGTAATAGAACAAGGGGTTATGCTTTTAAACTAAAAGAGGATAGATTTAGACTAGCTATAAGGAAAAAATTCTTTACAGTGAAAGTGGTGAAATGCTGGAAAACGGGTTTCCCAGAGAGGTGGTAGATGCCTCATCCCTGGAATCTCTCAAGGCCAGTTTTGACTGGCTCTGCAAAACCTGATCTAGTTGAAGATATCCCTGCTCATTGCAGGGGGGGTGAACTAGGCAACCTTTAAAAGTCCCTTCCAACCCAAGCCATTCTATGATCCTTGGAAAGTGGATGGCCTTCTATATTGTTTTGGAAATTTTCAACAACCATATGTCTTTATGATGAAACTGCAATTTCACTGTAGTCATATTTTTCCTTCAGATTATTAGCATTGTCAAACTGTCAATGATTAAAAAAATAATAATCAGGAGATTTAACTTTACTGCCACACATTTAAAGTCATTAATTTCCTTATCATAACTTGTTGATCTTGAAGGCGCAGGAGCGGGCTGTCCCCATGTGTTGTAAGAAGAGTCGTAGGGGCAGACGGCTGGCCTGGATGAGCTTCTGAAGGAACTAAGTAGGAAAAAGAGGATGTATCATCGATCGAAAGAAGGGGACATAAGCCACGTCATGTTCAAAGATGTTGTTAAGTCGTGTAGCAGGAAAATCAGGGAAGCAAAAGCCCAGCTGGAGCTCAAATTGGACACTTCCGTTAAGGATAATAAGAAGAGTTTTTATAAATATATCAATGGTAGAAAGAAGGGCGGCAGCGACCTCCACTCCTTCTTGGATGTGGAGGGAAATATAGTAACAGAAGATGCAGAGAAGGCTGAGGTACTTAATGCCTTCTTTGCCTCAGTTTTTAACAAGGATGTCAGCTCGCTTGACAGTTGGCCCTCTGAAGTGGTTGATGGGGGCAGGGTGAAATATGGCTCTCCTGCAATCCATGAGGAGGAGGTTAGAGACCTGCTGAGCCGCTTGGACCCTCATAAGTCAATGGGGCCGGATGGGATCCATCCTAGGGTGATGAGAGAGATGGTGGATGAGCTTGCTAAGCCGCTCTCCATCATCTTTCAGCAGTCCTGGCTCACTGGAGAGGTCCCGGAAGACTGGAAGTTGGCCAAAGTGACGCACATCCATAAGAAGGGCCGTAAGGATGATCCAGGTAATTACAGACCTGTCAGCCTGACCTTGGTCCCAGGTAAAATCATGGAGCAGATAATCCTGGGTGAAATCATACGGCACCTGCAGAACGGTCAAGAGATCAGGCCCAGCCAGCATGGATTTAGGAGGGGTAGGTCCTGCCTGACCAACCTGATCTCCTTTTATGACCGTGTGACTCGCCTGGTGGATGAGAGGAAGGCTGTGGATGTCGTATACCTGGACTTCAGCAAGGCCTTTGACACTGTCTCCCACAGTAGACTCCTAGAGAAGCTGGCAGCCCGTGGCTTAGATGGGAGCACTCTGTGCTGGGTTAGGAATTGGCTGGATTGCCGAGCCCAGAGAGTGGTGGTGAATGGTGTCTCATCCAGTTGGCCGCCGGTCACCAGTGGTGTCCCTCAGGGATTGGTGTTGGGTCCTGTCCTGTTTAATATCTTTATTGATGATCTGGATGAGGAGATTGAGTCCATCATCAGCAAGTTTGCAGATGATACCAAGCTGGGAGGAAGAGTTGATATGTTAGAGGTAGGATGGCCCTACAGAGGGACCTGGACAGATTAGAGAGATGGGCTGATTCTAATGGGATGATGTTTAATAAGTCCAAATGTCGGGTACTTCATTTTGGACACAACAATCCCATGCAGAGCTATAGACTGGGGACAGAGTGGCTGGAGAGTAGTCAGGCAGAAAAGGACCTGGGAGTGCTGGTGGACAGGAAGCTCAACATGAGGCAGCAGTGTGCCCAGGTGGCCAAGAAGGCCAATGGCATTCTGGCCTGCATCAGGAATAGTGTAGTGAGCAGGACCAGAGAAGTTATTGTCCCCCTGTACTCGGCACTGGTCAGGCCTCACCTTGAATATTGTGTGCAGTTCTGGGCCCCCCAATTTGGGAAAGATGTTAGGATACTGGAATGTGTTCAGAGGAGGGCAACGAAGATGGTGAGGGGGCTGGAGCACAAGCCCTATGAGGAGCGACTGAGGGAGTTGGGGCTGTTTAGTCTAGAGAAGAGGAGGCTCAGGGGAGACCTCATTGCTCTCTACAACTACCTAAAAGGAGGTTGTAGTCAGGCAGGGGTTGGTCTCTTCTCTCAGGTGGCCAGTGGCAGAACTAGAGGGCATGGACTCAAGCTTCGTCAGGGAAAGTTTAGACTTGATGTGAGGAAAAAGTTCTTCACTGAAAGAGTGATTGGCCATTGGAATGCGCTGCCCAGGGAGGTGGTGGAGTCACCGACCCTGGAGGTGTTTAAGGGGAGACTGGATGAGGCACTGAGTGCCATGGTTTAGATGATGGGTTGGTGTTAGTGTTGGTGTTAGTGTAGGGTTATAGGTTGGACTTGATGATCTCAGAGGTCCTTTCCAACCTTGTGATACTGTGTGATACTGTGTTTCCTATATTCAGTTCTGTTGGCATGCACTACTGCATTTCAAATTCCCTTAAAGTTCTGATTATAAAAGAGCATATGCTTTTTAAACTCAAGAACCAATTTAATAACTTACAGGTGTATTTACAGTACCTCTTGATGATCAAGTAATCTTCATGATTAAAACCACTACTTGAAAGTATTTTCTTATTTCTCTTACAACATCATGCAGAAGCCGAAGGAAGCAAGTAAAACAGATACTGTATAACAAGTAAGTACATGTATGTAAAAATTTCAATATGGAAAGACCTTTTACTTCTTTTTACTTTTATCCCCAAAGAAACATTTTCTTGATGTTCATTACTTAGGATGAAATTTTGCATCCCTTAATATTTATTAGAATTTGCTTTGTAGTCAGCAAATGATTAATTTTTTTCTTTAAAGAAGCCCTTCTTCCCTCACTCCTCTGGTATGTAAATCATTTTCTAAAAAATAGTATATGAGGTACAAACACAAAATGTAGAAGTACATAACGGAGCAAGTTAGTCAGCCATAAGCACAACAAACATCAATCAATGCTGAGGTTTTAAAGTTTATACTTGTACTCACAAATTTTCCAAGTACATAACAGGATCCAGCTTTTAAGGCTTAATCCTAAGCAATTTTGATATGTGTCTAAATGGAAAGAAATATGGTATGTCAGAGCATATGGACAGAAAAATATCCTTTACAACCATGAAATCTAGTGTCTTTGGATCACCTTCTCTCAAGGGTGAAACTTAGAAGCATCATCATTATATAATCATTATGAATAAAAGCTTCAGAATACATTTGAGGTGAAAAATCATGCATCAGAAATCGGTCACATGGTTTATTAAGAAAAAGTGCTCTTCCATTTTTTCTTATTTTGCAAGGCTTATATTGCTACCAGGCTCTCTCATTTATCTTTGCCTTATCTCTAGTTGCTTTTTAGTGGGCATATTTACTTATAACTGAAGTCCGGTTTAAATATTGTAGCTGCTCAATGTGGACCACTGTTTTCCCATAACGAAAAAAAGCCTATCAAGTTGAAATAATACCTCAGCTGGGTTTTAGGTGAGTAAACAGGTGTTTGTACTAGGCAGGTATTTGTTTTTAGATTGATAAAGTCACTAGTCCAATTTACTACTTTGTACTTCTGTGGACACAAGAAGAGGTCAAGAGTATTGGCCAGGAGCACAGGAATGAGGAAGATTACTTCTTGATGGCAAAATATCTTAAGCTCCCTAGGAAATCTCAAGCTTGGTCTTAATTAGCAATGTTGATGTCAATAGGGGTTTCCCTGGATACAGGATTGTACATATAATGTTAAAAAAATTTATATCCTTACTTGTCCTTGTAGGAAGTCCAGATTAATTTGCCAGTCTACTCCTTGTTTCATTCCTGCCTTTCCAATATCCTGCTTTCTCCCTTCAAATTATAGCATAATACCACCACTGATTTAATACTAGCACTGCCTGAGATAGATCGCTTTTAAGGGCCAGGCTTTTAGTAAGTTGTGTTCTTTTGGTGGTATGAGCAAAGTGAAGTAGGATCTTAGTTATGTGTCTTCTCAGCTAGTTGAATTATATGTGGTTGTTAAAGTGTGTTGAAGCTCTGATTTCAAAGCTGTAATTCGAAATAGCAGTCACATTACTCTTTCTAGACTATACTGAAGTAGCAATTTTTTTCCAGTGCAATGAGTCAACAGTAGAGATTTAGCCTCTAGTGCAAATTCTGCAAAAACTTATGCACAGGTGTAGGTCTGTAATCATATGAGAATTCAAATCAATTCTTTAATATCTGCATAACTGTACTCTAGCCCTCTTTTATCTCCTCAAAGAAGAAGTGGTTTAAAATCTTGGATATAGCAATCTCATCAAATCATAAAAGTAGGGGAGAGAATATTGTAGAAGAAAATATGCACAGCTCCTGAAACAGGAGGAGATTGCACAAGGATATGATTTGTAGTCCTTAGGGAGGAAAGGGAATGATATGAAGACCCTAGTGTATGCAATAGCCTTGGCCATCGGAATTCAGTGTGCAGTCTTGCAGCTTCAAATGCTTTATTTCTTGTAGCGTTTCACTGTTTATTTCTCATATGCTTGAGGTATACCTTGCCTTTATATTTGAAAACTGTGGCTTGGCTTCTGACAAGAATATTTATGTTAAGTAGTACCTAGTCATATTCACATGCATTTGTGCACATGCACACAAACATCTTTCTGATTTGCAAGGATGCCAAAGTTTGTTTTTTAGGTAAAGGAAAGATCGATTTTTATTTTATTTTTTTTTAAAATTTTAGGCAAAAGGTATAAAACTTACATTTAAAGTGGATATTAAAGTGGATATTGTTCATCTGAAAAATATTGATCTGTCAAAATGGAAACATCTCTTGAAAAAGTATCAATTAGTGAAATTCCTGAGGCAATATTCTGGAAGAAAGTTTGGAATCTCTGAAAATAATGTTTACTGTTCTGAGTTCATTGTATGGCCAAAGATGGGACGGAGGAGGGGGTAAGCCCTAAGGTAGCTGTGTGACGAGGGTGCCTGGCTCCATTGGAGGTCCCCTGGAAACTTCTGTCTTCTGCAAATATTTTCAATATTGATTATTCGGAAATTTTTGATTAAGGGGATTTTTTTAATTTTTCTGAAATTAGCTTGATATGCTTTTTATGTGCTGGTTTTGTGCAAGGTTTTCCCTAGGTGTGGCTGTGATCCTCTTTCTTGCCTGCACTGGTACTCAGTTACATGGAAAGAAAAGTTCTTCCAAACCGCAAAACGTAGCAGCATCCTCACTGCTAACTAATTTGGAGGTGATATGTGCTGTCTGCTTGTGTTGAGATTAAATGAAGCTGGATCCTTGGCAGTGGATGGTAGTTACTGGATTTGACTTTGTAAAAAAATCTGTTTTCATTCTAGGGGGAAGAAATGGAATGTGTAAGGGCATGAGATCACATGAACAACAGACACTCCAACTCCTGACTGGAGCTCCAACAGGTTGTGGTTGAGGTCTGGTTTAGTGCTGCACAGTAATGTGATACTGTCTTAGATTTATTCTGAAAGTTATTAAAACAGGAGTTATTTTAATCCTGGAGGATTTAAGAGAAGGAACATTGCTAGGAAAAGGTATTAAACCATAAAAGAGAAAGCTGGGAATTAAAAGTTGACAACTCAGTAAGGCTGAGGATTTTCGAATTCTGAGAAGAAACATAGATCGGTTGTTTCCCACTGAGTGGTGACTGCTGCAAGAGTGCTGAGCATATTAATGTCCACATACTGCTCATTACATCTAGACATCTCTTCTGTGTATTCACAAGTAAATAATTTCTGTATACTTCCAAACTTTGTATATCCCACTTTGTGGAGTCTCTTGGCACCAGGTAGAAGGTGCTGAACAAAGTGACCCAGAGAAGGAGGGTTACAGTGCTTACAGATGAAGTAGGTTCTATGGAAATATAAATAAACTTGAAAAGTTGGCCTAGATGAAAACACAGATCTAGTTAAAAACCCCACAAAACCACACATGCACGCACAAAAACAAACAAGAAAGATTGCTCTTCTAGGATAAAATCTGGCCAATAACTTCTTAGGGGCAATGCCAGTTCAAGCAGATAACTTCTGCTAGATGTGTTCAACTTCAATAGTACACCAGTCTGCCTCATGCAAGGTGTTTGAATGCTTATTTGGCCTAGCACAGCACAAGGGTAAAGCAGGGAAACATAAATGCATGTAGAGTTAGAGCTGGAGAAACCATAAAGCACTATGAGAGAAAGGTGTAGAGGTAAGAATTGAAGAAAACAGACCAGATTTTTCATCTTGACACATGGCTTTCTGGAGTGACAGCTTTGGGAGTTTCTAAGCACAGAAAAAACATCTTTGATTGTAGATAGGGATTTCTGGAAAATAAGGTTCAATGCATTGTTATTATTACTCCTCCGTGTGGAAGAAATATTATGTTGTTGTTTTTAATATTATTTTATTTAGAAATAAGGTTATACTAAGTAATATGCCTGACTCCATATGTAATTTTGCTACCCACTGCAAGGAACTGGGTTTGCATATTAGCTTTCTATAAGGAGTAATAAAGAAGAAGATATACTAGATGTAGGAGAATAAGTGTTAACTTCACTGTTTCGCACATAAAAGACTAGGAACTATGTAACTTCAAGCAACAGGAAGAAAAAAATGGATTAAAGTATTTTTTTTTAAAAAAATACATATATTTACATCTAATGTTCTTATTGTATTCAGTCATTAAACGCAAAGCCACATATCTTTGAAGGAGAGCCTAACCATCAGACTGGGAGGTGGATGTTGGTGACTAGAGGAAAAGAGAAAATAAATTACCACTACAAACTAGCTTAAATACCTTTTGAGTTTTGATGCAATATTGAAGACTTATGGTTGTTAACTTATTGTCTTATGATAATGCTCTAAGAAGATACAATCTGCATTGCATGTCAGTGACAGTTCATAAAAAAGCATTTCTGCTTCTTTTTTATTTCCTCTAGTGTTACTCACTGGTGAAGGCAAATGGTAGTTAACTATGAGTACAGTCGACACTCCTGCCATGAATGCTAGACATAAGATTTCAGTTTGGGTTTTGGCAAGAATAGTCAGTATTCTGATGATTTTGAAAACTGTGTTAAGGTTTTCTTCCTAATCAAAGTAAAATTTGTTTGAAAAATGAGGCTGTTTTGCTTGTTCACCTTTTTAAATGAAGTGAATGTAAAAGTATAATATCTTGTTTAATTAACTGCAAAATGGTATCTTTTACAGTAGCGAGAGGCATAAACTGGTAATCTCAGAGATGGTCTTGTTCAGATGAAGCTAATCCAAAGCTGAGGAAAAACCCTCCACAGACAACCCTTCCAGTTGTAGATATAAACCAAGCAAAAGATCAAAGGGATGAAGCATACTAGAAGTCTACTGAAGAAAGCTCTTGAAGGAATGAAAATAAATGTAGAGGCCTTACCTGAGAAGACGTGGATATATCTGAAAAGCTGAGAATTTTGTGCTGTGGTTTACGGGAAAAGAGTGAAAGGGAAGAAAAATAATTGTGGCACCTTGCACAGGTGCCAACAGAATTTGGAATAATTTCAAAAAGTAAAGAGAAGCTGGCAGATGCTAAGCTACTCCTGGGCATTTGCAGAAGAGGAGCTGCACACTATGTAAGTATTAAATGAAGCTGTGTAACTAACAACTAAACATAATTTTGTGTATAATAATCTCAGCTACTTTCCGGAGGACAGTGATACCTTGGGAAGTTATTAGAAAAATAATTTTAAAGACTAATCACAAATATTCTAGGTTTTTATGGTTTAGGATACGTGTAAAATGACTCTCATTACAGTGACCAAGTCTTGGGACTTTGCAGGAACATGTGGCTTTCTGATGAGATCATTTGAAAAAAATGTTTGTTAATAAGATGTTTAAACTATAAAGTGCTTAAAAAAAGTTAATGATATAGATACATTTTTCCAAGAAAATGTAATAGGTACTATCATCATTTAAAAGTGAGTGAAATAGTGTCTTTTTTCCCCAGAAAATTATTTTATGCAAGCACACTGGGTAACTGAATGCACTAACGCTTACTATGGTCAATAAGAAATTATAAGCATTAATATACACAGAGGACAAAAGATGACTACTTCATTGCTGTGAAAAACACAAGAGGGGAGAAATGAAGCACTTCTGAGGAGCAAGATTCAGACATCCATGGATGTGAGGTATTCCAGAACATTATTCTCTCTAAGACTATACCAAGAAAATCACTAGTCATCTAACTTAGGCCAAATAAGCAGCAGCTTTTTTGCTCCTTCGGACTGTAACTACCATGTAGTATACTGTGCTTATTTTCCACAGTAGCTATGTCAATTTTCCTTTCTGAGTGTCTGTACCATACAGAAGATGTCAGAATTAGGGATGAGAAATATTCCATTATGACTACCTTGTAGACCACAAAGAAGATCTGACAAAAGAAGGATCCTCTACAAGGTGACCTGCTTATTGGATGAGGGAAAGCCTGTGTATGTTTTCTACTCAGACTTTAGTAAAACTTTTGACACAGTTTCCCACAGCATTCTCCTGGAAAAAGTGGCTGCTCATGGCTTGGATGGGTGTACCCTTCACTGGATAAAAAATCTGGCTGGCTGGCTGGGCCCAGAGAGTTGTGGTGAGTGGAGTTAAATGCACTTGGTGGCTGGTCACAAGTGGTGTTTCGTAAAGCTCATCAGTACTGGGGTTGGTTCTGTTTAATATCTTTATCAATGGTCTGGATGAGTGTATGCTCAGTATGTTTGCAGATGACACAAAGATAGGTGGGAGGGTTGATCTGCTCAAAGGAGGTTTTAGTGAGGTGGGTGTTGGTCTCTTCTCCCTAGTGACGGGTGATAGGATGAGAGGAAATGGATTGAAGTTGTGCCAGGGGAGATTCAGATTAGATATCAGGGAAAATTTCTTCAATGAAAGGATTGTCACACACTGGCACAGCTGCCCAGGGAGATGGTTGAGTCACGTCCCTGGAGGTATTTAAAAGATGAGGTGCTCAGGGGAATGGTTAAATAGTGGAAAGGTACAGGTGGTCTTTAGGATCTCAAAGGTCTTTTCCAACCAAGTGGTTGGTTCTGTAATTCTATGAAGGCTATGAGAGGGATCTGGACAGGTTACATTGATGGGCTGAGGCCAACTGCATGCAGTTCAACAAGTTTCAGGAGTCCTACACTTAGGCCAAACAACCTTTTAAATCGCTGCAGACTTAGGGAAGAGTGGCTGGAAAGCTGTCTGGCGGAAGAGGATCTGGTGGTGTTGGTCAACAGCCAGCTGAATATGAGCCATTAGTGTGCACAGGTAGAAAAGAAGGCCAACAGCATCGTGGCTTGTATCAGAAATAGTGTGGTCAGCAGGTCTAGTGAAGTGATTGCCCCCCTGTACTCAGCATTGGTGAGGCCACACCTTGAATACTGTGTTCAGTTCTGGGCTGCAACAAAAATATTGGGGTGCTCGAGCATGTCCAAAGAAGGGCAATGACGCTGGTGAAGGGTCTGGAGCACAAGTCTTATGGGAAGTAGCTGAGGGAACTGGAGTTGTTTAGTTTGGGGAAAAGGAGGGGGAGACCTTATTTGTCCTTACAACTGATAGGTGATTGCAGTGAAGCAAGTGTTACTCTCTTTTCCTGAGGAACAAATGGTAATTGATTCACCATGCCTGGAAATATTTAAAAGATGTGTAGATGAGGCGTTTAAGAACATGGTTTAGTAGTGGACTTGACAGGGCTAGTTCTACAGCTGAGCTTGATGATATTAAAGGTATTTTTGATCCCAAGCAATTCTTAGATTAGTTTCTCATAGATGACTCAAGAAAATCTTTGGAATAATGATGTGTCCTTTCTCTTCAGGGGCTCTCTGTTGTTCTATGAGGATGATAATGCAGGAATACATTAGGAACTGTACATGTTTGAGCTGAATTCTTCCACAGCCTTGAATAGCTTCAAGATGTAGTTGTAGTGGCAAAGTGGTGAATTAGCTAAATGCTTTTAAAATACATCTGCTCTTTTCCATGTAGTGCTCTTGCCTTGACTTTTATCATGTTCCTGAAATTGCTTCCTTCTCTGCTTGGTCAATAGCCTGTGCATTTGCTATTACTTGGTTGCTTATATGAATTTAGCATTGTTCTAAGAGCGTCATGATTGTCTCTTCAATGTTGGGAGCTGAAGCTGTCAGCTTTGGATGGCCTTTACTAGATTTTACAGAGATAAGTTATTACCTATTTGGAGACTGACATTATTCCAAATAGCTTTTATTGGCAAACTTCAATGATTATTTTTTACTTTATTTTTCTGCTTTTCTTTTTTAATTCATAGTGCATTAGCTCATTTTGGAACATGCTGTTATCCTGTTTTAGGGAAAAGGAGCTTGTTTGCGGTGGTTAGATTTGTGAGTCCTTTTATGACTTCTATTTTGTTAGGCAATTTCTCTTATATATCACCCAGATTCCTAAGTGGAAACAAGATGGTAGTTATAGGACTACAACAGCAACAACAAAAAAAAAATCCAAACTCTTTAAATGTAGAATATATGCAGAAATACAGAAAACTTGCAGTTTGTTGTTAGATGTAATGCAGCAATAGCTTTTGGGTACAAAGCAGCAGCTGACTTGCATTGTGCTGCAAGAAGCGATCTGTGAAAGCACAGCTTCAGCCTGAGACAGACATTTGCAGTACAGAGGTGAGAGGAGAGTGAATTATTCAGGGTCACACAGCAGGTCAGAGGCAGAGTAAGAACGATGTGAGGAGAAGCCGATACTGCTAGGAAGATAAGCCTTTGAACAATTCATTTCCCTAGAGGCATGCTACCGCATTCTTTTGATTTTGAGTGAGCTTTCACTTCAATAGTGCTAAGATTTAACCCATCGTATTTACAAAAGAGGTTGTATGATGTAGTTCCGAAGTACCTGTCACTATGATGTTTTGGTTCCAACACAGTTGATTCACTGGGATTTGATCTTTGTTAAGAGTGGCAGCTGCATTACTCCTACTCTGCTTGTTTGTAAACTCTAAATTTACAAGGGACACTTTTTAAAGTGTTACCAGCAAGAGTACTTGAGTTGAATTATTCCATCTCGAGACGGTGGCTTTCTCACGATGATACCAGAAGCTCCAGCTCTGTCAGGAATCTCAGCCCTTTCCAAGAAAGAGTTCTTCCTTCCATCCTCTTTATCCTTTGGAGGGTAGCTGCAGAGGAAAATGCAGAGGTTTCTGCTCATGAACTGAAGAGGGTTTTGTGCAAGTTGATGGAGGAAAAAAGTGCCGAGAAAGGTCAGAATGGTTCCTTTCTCTCTCCTAACCCTCTGAATTCAGCTTTTGCTCTTCCAACTTCCCATTCTCTCTCAGGGATATCAGGTCTTCAAAGGGTCAGAAAGGAGAACTCTGCTTTAAACAGAGAGATAAAAGTTTTGTCAGACATCTTTCACTCTCAACTCAGCAAAAGTATGTGTAATAGTGTTAGAAATCTGTAGACTGAAAAAAAATTGTTGTTAAATAGGTGTAATGAAAGCAAGTACAAATGGCAGTCATAATGTTAAAGCTAAATTTAAGGGCTTCTGAACATAGCATCTCTCTGCATTTAAGTATATAATTGCATGTTGCAAGGTAGTGTTAGTGTTATTCAAAATTCAGCAATAGAAGTCATTGCACAATGTTATTTTTAACAATTTTTTCTGAAAAGCCTTGTCTCTAGAATATCTACATTTTTCTAACCACTTGGAAGAGCTCATAAATGAGACCAGACAGGAGTTGTTAATAAGGTTGACTGTCTTTATAAATGGTGATGCATTATATGTAATTTACTATAAACCATCCTATTCATAGATTTTATCAAATTTTTAAGTGTTATCAGTCAGCCTTCTATTTCTTTTAAATTTTTGGGAACTGTATAAGTAAATTGACTTGGAAATTAACTTTAAAAATCAAGCTGTTTTCTCACATATTCTTTAAAAGTTGCTGTGGAATTTTTTTGGGAAGTTTGTTTATTTTTAAAAATTCTACTGAAATGCTAGTGTTTCAAAGAAATAATAAGGAATTGAAGCCTACCCTGACCTAAGTACATCATCAGTACAATACTGTAGAAATTTATCTCTCCTGGGGTCTTTTTGTGAGCAACTATTCAGTGATAACTTGCAAACCTATGTAATCTTAACAAACAAACCTTTTTTTTTTTTGAAGTTCTGTACTACTTTCAATTACTCTGAATCTTTTTTTTTTATTATGGTTTTAAATTGATCAGTCACTGTAGCTGCTATTCTATTCCTTTTAGCAGCAACCTCAGCTCACTAAGAGTCCTCTCCCCGAGGAATCAAACGGGTGAAATTTTAAAGATTACTTATATCACTGCTGCCAAGCTACCTGACTCTTCTGCACTTGCTGACTGCGGCCTCAAGTGCCAATATTCCCCCTCCTGCTGTTGCTGTACAGGTGTTGATTCAGCACAGTTAGAGATTAGTGTTTGAAAACACAGCAAAAATCCATCAATTCGAGCCATGATTGTGATTTCTTTGTTGTTTGTTTCTAAAATGCTCACTTAGACTTTTTTGATCACTTTCTTAGGGGTAGAAGATGGAATTTTCTGGCTTTGTGGATGCATCACTCATTACCCCTTATTAATGTCAGGCAAATATGGCAGTGTGTTTTTTGAAGTGTACATTATTGAAATTTGCTCCTTTTTCATGAAGGAATGTGTGTGATTTCTTCAGTAGTCATTAGTAGTGATCAAAGCAGCAGAGACTGTCTTAATACAATTTTGTCATTGTGCCCCAACTCTACTCAATCCTGTGTCAGTTTTACTACTTGTCTTGTAAATTGTATCATCTTTTTCACAGGAACTGGCATTTGTTTGTTATTTATTCAGTATGTAGAACAGTGTATCGCAATTTACATGATATCGTGAAAGGCACTAAATCCAAGTGAATAGAATAATAATATAATTGTGCTAACTTATGTTGAGCTAGAAGAAAAAAAAAATGCTTCAGTTTGAGACCCTTGATCTTTATCTATAATGTAAAAAAGTCAAACTCCAAAAGGTTCAGACAATCAATTCTTTGAAAAGAATTTTCTTGTGGAAGGTGTCAGCAAGGCTTCTGTTTTACTATTCTTATTTTTGCAGGTAAATATGTTTCTAAATGTTGTTCTGAATATTTTCTTAACACTGTCATCTCACAGGACCAAAAAGTAAATAGTGAAAATCAAACCTTTTTTTTTTGTTCCCAAAACAGTTTCCCTTTATTCCTGAAATAAATAAGCCAAATACTTGCCAGTTTTGCATAAACATTTCAATACTTCTATAGACATTTTTTCAGTATTCTAAACCTGCTGCTCTTAAAACTCCCACTGGGTTATTTTGGGCAGTTGAGGTCTAGCAAGAGTGAATGTGTTTTCCTGAGCAGTTAGAAATAGGTAATGAATAATGATATAAAATTTTTTCTACATGTTTTACACCCAGATTCAGTTGCAGAGGATAGATCAACACTATTAAATAAAACAGTTGACAGTTAACCCATTTATAATTTAAGAACAATCTGGGAAATCCTGTGGAAGATCAAAAACTTTCTGTAGGGAAAGATGTGAGAAGTTTTATTTTCTTAGCCTTTCCTTCCTTCCTTCCTTCCTTCCTTCCTTCCTTCCTTCCTTCCTTCCTTCCTTCCTTCCTTCCTTCCTTCCTTCCTTCCTTCCTTCCTTCCTTCCTTCCTTCCTTCCTTCCTTCCTTCCTTCCTTCCTTCCTTCCTTCCTTCCTTCCTTCCTTCCTTCCTTCCTTCCTTCCTTCCTTCCTTCCTTCCTTCCTTCCTTCCTTCCTTCCTTCCTTCCTTCCTTCCTTCCTTCCTTCCTTCCTTCCTTCCTTCCTTCCTTCCTTCCTTCCTTCCTTCCTTCCTTCCTTCCTTCCTTCCTTCCTTCCTTCCTTCCTTCCTTCCTTCCTTCCTTCCTTCCTTCCTTCCTTCCTTCCTTCCTTCCTTCCTTCCTTCCTTCCTTCCTTCCTTCCTTCCTTCCTTCCTCCCTCCCTCCCTCCCTCCCTCCCTTCCTTCCCTTCCTTCCCTTCCTTCCCTTCCTTCCCTTCCTTCCCTTCCTTCCCTTCCTTCCCTTCCTTCCCTTCCTTCCCTTCCTTCCCTTCCTTCTTCCCTATTCAAATTGAAGATGATCACTGTGAGAGGCCTGAAGCAGAACAGTAGTGACAGCATTGCACACAAGCTGTGTGATTGCCATGGCAGGACAATATCCTCTGCCATGCTGCAGGTTTTCAAAATCGGCTGCAGTGCATATTGGCAGCTACACTGGCAGTGTAAGGAGGAATGGTGCAGAATGATCACATGTCTCTGTGTGTGAAAGATGTGTTAGTAGTAAAATAAAGATTTGCTGAGAGAGTGAGTCTATCACAAGATGTCTTTCCTGCTGTTCCCTGTAAGACTTTGCATGGTGCTCAGCTGACACTTCCTTGTTATTTATTAGCCTTTTCTGAACCATAATCTGAACAGAAATCAGCTGCTTGAAAATATAAGGTGCTTTCAGGAAGAATCATAAGACACATTAAAAAATGTAAATAATTGACTAAAGCTAAATTCCTAGTGAAATAATTTCAGCAGCTGGATATTCTATTATAATGCCTTTTTGAAACTTGCAGTTAGAATCAGTGATGGACATAGCTGTATCTTTAGCTTATATCTTGAAGAAAGAAAAACACAGATATTTAAAAAGGTTAACTGAAACCAAGACGATTCATAATGTCATGCAGGTTATATGGCTTGTGTTGTCAAGGAACTAAAATGAAAAGCTTCTTAAAAAGTACACAATCTTTGGAGCCTCAGCACATACTGAAATTACAGGCCTGATCTAAAGCGATTTAAGATCAATGCAAGTAACTTTTTGTCCTTGAAGATTTTGAATTGGCTTCTTAATTTCTTTGATGTAATTTGAAATACCTTTTCTTTTTTAAATATCAAGCCTGAATCTGAAACTTTCAGGTATTTACTATCCCATAGCTGGGATCGTACAAAGTATGCTGATATATCCCATGACTCCTGGTCCAGGCTTCTCACATAAGGAACCTACAGTGCATGGGATATTTTTTTTTCTGTATTTTATCCTGATGTGTTTTTCAGACATGGCAACAGTGAGATCTGGACCTGAGAACTGAGGAGTGTTATCGGGTCCTCTCCTCAGCTGTGCCTGTGCCTGTTACAGTACAGTGCTCTGGTCTGATTCTGGATTTTGTAAGTGGAATAGTACTATTTGTGCTCAGTAAAATCTGGCAGTTTCATATTCCATATTTAATCTAGCTGCTTAACAGACCTTGCTAACCACAGTAAATCTAATTAAAAATTTACATCTTTTACTGTTACAGAAAATGGTCACATCAGGTTAAATGGCACGGTCTGAAACAAAGTGTAGAAAAGAGGAGGTGCTTTTTCCTGTTCTTAGTGCTTTTGTCACTAGGGGTAGCATTTAGCAGTTTAAGTGCTATGAGTTTTTGTCAGGTACAAGACTAAGGTGGGACTCAGATAAGTAATAGGGTGTTATTCCATACTAAATCATTCCCTTTATTCCGCTCTTCCAGCATCCATAAATTGATGAACAGTTGTTAACGCTTGGAAGAACAAAAGTTTCTTTTTATTGACTGTTTCTTGACATCAAGGTAAATCATATGTTAAGATTACATAGGAAAAAAACTCAGTGGTAAAAAGAGATTCTTTTATTGTATGTCTTTATGTAATATGACTTAGTTTTGCTGCACAACTGAGCTGTCATCTTAATATTTTCTTTTATTATTTTGCCTTTTAAGCTGCTGTTAAAATTTCAGACCAGGAAAACTGAAATAATGGGGAATGGTGGCACCTGCTAATCTCTGATAATTAGAGTCTGCTTGAGCTTCTACTTCTGCTTTTAAAAAGCTCTGTGACCTCTTTTGGTGGAATTGTCCTTGTAGAACTTGAGGGAGTCTAGGGAGAGTGTATGTACTATGCTTTTTCAGTGACATAAAAGCCTGTTTATTCGTCTTGGATGAAGACTGAAAATTAATGATTATCATTGCAATCAACTGTGAATACACATCTAGATCTCAGCTTGTATAGTTTAATGCATGAAGTTTTATTAATTACAGCCTAAAGCAACACTTCGCTTTTTTTTTCCAATGACTTTCAAACTTCTTTACAGCTTACCATGAATAGATGATGGAAATTGCAGGATTCCAGCCAGTGTTATTCAGAAAGGTTCGTAAATTGCACTTCAAAATTTTGAAGAACATATTTTAACTGCTGGAACAGATGAGGCGAGTTCACACGCCCAGGCTGTGACATGGGCTGCACATTAGTCTTAGAAGTAGTTTTGTTATTGTGTAGATAATGTTTCATGAGATTGCAGAATGAACCAGGTATTTCAGTGAGTGCAGCAGCACTATGACTCTGAAGTACATCATGCATGCCAAATATATTTTTACTGTGCTACATGGAGTAGTGACTTAATTAACTAAAAAGTTTATAGACAAACAGATTTTCTGCTTTGCAACACAGCTCGAGCAGCATAACAAAGTTTATTTGCCATATAAAATAAACTTATTGGTTAGCCTAATGGTAAGATAAGCCTATTGGTTAGCCATAGAAGTATTTTGTCAAAAAAATTGATATAATGATAAATAATATATCAAGATTTTAATATATGTTTAAAAATCCCCCAGTAATCCAACAACCCCCACAGTTTTACTCGTCTTCTTCCTCCTGTCTTCCAAACTCTAAATATAAAACAGATAGGATGTGTTTATAGATGTATAGGACATAACAGGTTTTGCAATGACTTAGAACAACACCATTTTTTTTCCCCAAAATTGTAGATGCAGCATTTCCAGAGGTGGGAGTCAGATGACTAAAATCTGAGGAATGCTTCCTTTGCAGCAGTAATAGTTAGTTATTTTGCTCCCTGAGGAGATAGATATGGGATATGGAGACGCAAAAAAATGCATGGCTGCACCTTATTTCTTATTACCAAGAGGAAACTCTGTAATTTATTGAAGTCTTCGAAAAGTTGATTTTCTTTCAATGTATTTTAATTTATCACCAGATTTAATTTTAAAATTAAAGTGTCTCTTAAAAGGAAGCTGAGTGATGAGGAGCATTTGAATAAAAAGATGAGGGAAGTATTCTTTTAAATTTTAAAGAAAGAGAAAAATTATGATGTTTTGAGGCATTCAAATTACATCACATTGGGGTTTCAACTGACAGACTGTAAGAGGGAGGAGAGGTTAGAAGGATGGAAAAGCCCCACGGACAGCCAGAAAATTCTGTAAGTTTTCCTTCAGACTGTTTCAAACTGTGAAGCAAGGACTGATCCTGAACTCCATCTGTCCCTCAGAGAGGTGCAAGCTCTTGCTACTGTGACTGTCATGCTGGCCAGGGTCTCACAGTTTTACTGAGGTCCAGCTGCATAGTCCTTGCTCCCTCTGGTACGTCTTGGAGTGGGCTCCTGCTCCAACATGGACAGGGTGGTAGCTGCAGCCAGTGTCTATGAAGAGAGAGGAACCACAAGTTAAGGGTTTGGGGACACTGAAGAGAAGAAATTAACGTGCCTGAGGGATCTCGAGATGGAAATAATGGGGGAATACTTGACAAAACTGTTGAGTTTTGTTACCACGCAGATCCAACTGCTGTAGTGTATGGGTATATACTACATGATGCCAAGTGATGATATTAAAATTATTTTATTATTATAAAAAAAAGCATGTTTTGTTTTTTCCTCTGTTGCACAGCAGAGAAAAGGCATAGAAAGAGTAAGTTATGTGGATGAGAAGGAGTTAAAAAACACGCCAAGAGGTTTAGGAAAGACTTTCCCTTTATGTTTCTGTGCTAATGACCAGGCAGAATGCAGAAAGTTGCACAGTGCAGAGAGTACCTCTGCGGAGTTACTTATGCATTTCAGCATGCTATCTGCTAAGAAAAGAATGAATTAGACCAGAACCAGTAGAGAAGTTTTCTGTGCACATATCCCAGCTGATCTGATGTTTTGGTGTTGAGAGGTTAATGTCCCCAGGTAATAAATACTGCTCATGAAAAAGAAGGCTCCAGATATATTCTTATCTGGTCTAAGAATTCTGAATTACAGAACAGAATTTGACACATCTCAATGAAGGGAATAAAGACACATGAATGTTACCTAGAACATTCAAGACAACGTTTTCATCTGATTTAACATTTAAGTGAAAAAAATGTACTTTTTCATATAGTAATGCTCTGCCAATTAGAAAGTGAAGCTTAGAGTTGATCATCTTTGAAAAATTAAAAGCCTTAATATAGGAATGTTAACATATTTTCTTTACATGATTAAAATAACACAGTAGTGTGAGAGAACTGATTTTTCCCCATGAACTTTAAAACCGCAAAAATAAAAGTAGCTAGAAACCCTTTGTATTTTTCAAACAGCTTTGGGACCAATGCAGTCTTTGTTGGAAGAAGTAATTGCTCTACCTGAATGGAATGTATTAGGTAATACAGAGGCTAGGATAACAGATTGGGTTACTGAATGAGAGGAAACAGAGGGATTACTTAGCCTGAAGCTGGAATAGAGAATGGATTTGTTGATGAAATTTTAATAAGGATTGCTAGCAAGTTTCAATAGACTTTCTCTGAGGAGTAGTGATGCAAAAGAAAAATTACATGTGTTTGTCATTGCTATAATATGCCTGTCTTCCCAAGAGGAAATCTAGAAAAAAACCAATGACTATAGAAGATTTAGAGTTTTTTCCCTGATATGCCTGCTCAGCGAAGTCGGGTACATGCCATTCTCTCCACATGCGTAGGGCTTAAAAGAAGCAGTAGTAAATTCACATAGGTGAATCCATGTAGGTGAGTGGTAATCTCAAGAAAGCAACAAATTAACCTACTGCTATGGGAAAAGGAAATGTCAGTGGGCTGGAACTTCTCCAGCATGTTGTTAGCTAAAGGAGCCTCTCTGGCCATGCTCTGTTTATGTTGTCCGTGATATTCTTCATGATGATTAATGAAAACTGCATTTGAACTCTTACAAAAAGGAAGGGAGTTCTGATAGTTAGAAGAAGACATGAAATCTGCTTTTCTCATTTCTCCTTAGTTCAGGTTGGGTTGATATGAACAAGCTATAACAGGTTTATAAATATTCCACAGAACTGTACCACTGCAACAAAACCCATTATAGACTAGGTGTGCTATTTTGCTAGAAAGCTATTGCAAAATTTGGAAGCCCAGAAACCTGGGAGAAGGAGGGTGGGGAAGGAGAATAGTTGACAGCCTACAGTGCTGTGGAGGTTAGAGGGAAAGCTGATGTGGCAGCCAACAGAGTTCTCGGAGATTCAGTCTCATCAGTGACAATCTTCTCGAGTCATTTAGGTAAGAGTCAGGATAAATTTAAAGAGATCTGCTCTGAGATTGATCTCTATTACTAAGACAGTTCGTGTTCTTTTTCATTTCAGGATTGCATTCATGCTTCCTCATTCCTTCTGGAGTGATCCAAGTATTCTTTTTGACCTGAACCTGTGGCAGCCTGTCTTGACAGTATAGTTTGCTGCAAGATCTGTCCCAGACAGTGCACCACATGATTTCCTTGGACCAGAAAACTTTCTACTTGCTGTGCAACACCATAATTTCCTCCAGAGTCCTCCCAGCATACAGTGCTTCCTCAAAATTGTGGCAGTAGACGCAGTGCTATCTGGATATTATTTGACCAACTTTTGAGAAAAAAATCCTCCTAGTTTGTTTTGGGTCTGTAAAGACATTAAGAAAAACCTTGAGGAGACTGGGTAAAGTCCTATGCATTGTTTTTACACTAGTTCTACTTTGGAACAGTGGGAACATTGTAGACAGCAAGGAGGTGGATATAAACTGCTGAATATCATTAAACAAATGATATCTACTAGAACTTGTCACATCAGAAAGTGCTGGGAAAAAGGAGCATTTCAGGTTGAGCTACCGGTAAACAACTTCAGCATCTTGGAGGCTGACTGGACCAGGGCTCACCTATGATAGTCAGTAAGACTAATTAGTATTGTTGAATGTGAAATAAAATAAAATCTTCAGCCAAATAATTTTAAGCTGGAGAAACAATTCAGTTGCCCAGTGCTGATACACAGTTTACTAAAATAAAGAGTTTTTGTTATGGACAGAGGTATCATAAGTACATCACAAAAGCTTCACATTTTCACAAACAATATTTGTATAGTCAATTAGTAGTTTTGTTTGAATATCTACCATATTTCAGTGTATTTACAGAAATATTGTGTACTAGGATGGCAATAGCTGAAGGAAGATTTGAGCAAATTGACCAGATGTAAATTGCCAATTTTCATACACCAACTCTGGTATAGCGCAGATGATTAAACATAAAAAAAATCATTATCAGAGGAAGAATAGCTATGTATAAAACCCATGGTTTTCCAGAGCTAGCAAAATGTCAGCCAGGATTCAAATCCTGAATATAACAAGAAAGAAACTAGGTTGAGAGAAGTAAATGTGGTTTAAAAATTAACCCTAACTAGAAGCTGTTACTGAAACATTTTGATTCAGCTACAGTTTGACAAACTTCCATATATCTGTTATTCACAATGGGCCCTTCTGTTAACTTACATTGTCTGTTGAAGCCTGGGAAGAATGCAGTGCTGCCTCTTCCTATGATTTTTGATTGATTCTTCTCTGTGAATTGCAAGCAGCACCATCTGAGTTCAGATACTTTGGGGTTTGACTTCTATCAGGAAGAAGATATGGCCAGTGTGGGTATTTTTGGTTATGGGTTTTTTTTATGTTTTCATTTGTTTGTTTGTTTTTCCCTTCAGTACTGGCTCTCCATTATCCAAGATTGTTTAATTGGATTATGTGTCCTGGTTGCTTAGAGAACACACTGTTTTTTGCTAAGAAAAGATGTCTTCCTGCTGTTTGTATTTTTTTTCTCACTTGGTACTAGAGAAAGCAGGTAATGTATTTACGTGTTGATTGTGTCCTGTGTGTTTCCCTGAGATAAATGCATTCATCCAAGAACATTTTTGTTTACTTATTTTCTATAACTTCTTGACTGAAGTGCTTGTGAAATTGTAGGCAGCCTTGAAATCTATGAGGCTTAAGAGGTAAGGCTTTACTCAGATCAAGAACTTTATAATTGGCTTTTGCATCAATAATGTGTTGCTTCCTTAAAAAGAAAAGGTTTCTTTAAACAGGCTTCTTCAAAGAACTTTTTCAAAAGATTTGAGTAATGAACTATTTCATCTTTCCTCACAGTCTAAGAGTAATAAGGGGAATGATGGGTGAATCATTGAATCTTTAAATTATTGCCTTTCGGCAATAATAACCTGTAGTACAAGATTTATTTCTGAGCATCTCTAGGGGAAAGGTCATGTTAAGGAGAGAATACATTTCTAATACATTTATAAAAATGTTATTGTTAGGTTAAACAAGTAATAATATTTGTTAGCTAAAAATTAAAATGGAGACTAAATTTCATCTGCTGGGAAAACGAGTGGATACAATATGCAGAAGATCTGTGCAACCCCCTTCTTAAAGACGTGGAGACTATTGCTGCCCTCTAACCCAGTGTGCTGAAGCTTATCCAAAAAGTGACATAAAACCACAAATCTCTATCCAGTCCCTCAATTACATTTTCTAAAGAGAGAGCCATGAGTTAAGGTTATGCCAACTAGGCTAGTTTCATTTAAAATTGCCTTATAAGTAGTTGTAGCATTTATTTTGTCTTTTGTAGCAGGAGTGCAAAATTTATTACACTTTCTTTTCTGGTGTCTGTTTCCAGGAATAATCACCGGTCATCCCTTTAACTAAGAGGGATAATTTCATTACTACTGTATATCAAGAATAATAATTTTTAACCCTGTTCTTTCACCAGCAGCAGAATCAGATAGGGAATGAAGGTAAATGGTAGTGAAAAACATGTACCTGGAATAGGCCAAACCTCTTCACTGAAGGCTGAAGGAAAACTTTATCATTCTTTTAGATAAGTGCTTTCTTATCAAGTGACAGAAGCAAAAATCATACCACTGAAAAAAACAATTATTTTAGAAAAGGCTTGAATGTCAGTGAACATGTAAATTTATGAAATTTCACATCAAAGTCTAGCTTCTATCTCAACAAGCAAATACTTTTATTTTTTTTTGGTTTATTTAATATAGCAGAAAACTCTTTTTCTAGAAACACTGACTTCTAAGGGAATGTTAATATATTTTTCCTCGGTTTGTCTAGTAAAGAATTTCTCTGAAAAAAATCCAGATGATCTGCTCCGAAATCTCTTGATACAACTGTGCTGTGCAGAATATCATGCCAAGGCCAGTGCTTATGTTCAGTCATGAAGATGCTTTCCAAGATTGCTTTTAATCTTTAGCATTGCTGCTAGTATTGTTCTTATCCTATTTTACGATTGCTGTTTCTTTCTTATAATTAAGGTTCTACTTTTGTCTCACAAGAGTGTGGAGGTCAAGGCTAGGATTGTGCTGCATTATGACCATGATTGTTTGAATGGGGAAATTATAGCTTTTGTTACAGAAAAGCATGCTCTGGCTCATGAAATGTATTTCAATGCTTTATTCTTGCATCAGCTACTATCAGTGCAACCTGCAGCAGAAAAAAGGCTATAATATATTAACAAACAATGATTTTTGTCACCTAAGACCTGATTTATCTGCACCATTTAAACACAAAATTCATGTAAACAGGTAATAAGCAGTGTCATATTTCTAAAACTAATATACATTAATGATGACACAGATGGCATGCGAATGGTACAGGAGGAAAAATCTAGTTAAATAGCTGTAAGTATTCCCAGTTGATAAATGGTTAGAATGGAGAGGAAAAAAATGTCTTCAAATTTGAAGAAGTGATAGTAACACACTAAATAGGAGTCCTATGGGGCTATGAGGCAATAAGGATTGAAAAATCCTATATATATAAACTTTATATAATTTTACAGAGTGGATTGGAGATTTAAATATTACTTAAGATTGGAGCGTGTGCTTTTTCATGGTAACCAGAAAATCTAGTCAGCTAGTTAAATTCAACTCTCATGCTATGTTGAAAAAAGAAAACAAACCTTTCATAAACTCTGGAGTAAGTAATTAAAAAGAACATTTGACCTTTCCAGTACCCCTTAAAAATAAAAACATAACAATGAATTCATGAACTCTGGGATTCAATGTATTCGAGAGAAACAACTATGTATTTAAGGGGCTTTCCTGTCAATAAAGAACATTATTAGTATTTTTCACTGTCCCATTTCCAAGTGATCTTACTCTAGATGCTGATTGTAAATAGAAAGTTACATAGTTTTCTTTCCTATATTCTTAACCAGAAAAGTGCATTTTATGCTTTGCTTATCCTAATGTTTATGTAGGGAAATTTGGGATATCATTCGTAACAATGAACATTCTTGGTTCAGCTGCTCTTATACATATCTCTGTTCAGATAAATGTCTGTGACTAAATTTTGACTTTTGATTAATTTTTAAATTATGAATATTGTTTTGTGATATGTTTACTTGAGATTCATTTAGATTTTTAACTCATTCAAAAATCTGTTCTTTGGTGGGATTTATGTAGTCACATGAAATATAAAGATTTTCAATTTTTACATGAGTTTGTCCAATTATTAGGGCGGGGTCTCATATTGCGACGTTCCATATTTTTGTTTCTCTTTAGTTTAGTGCTACTAATAGATTATTTAGCTTGCTGATAGTTGATTTGTTTTGATTAATCAGCTACCTGAACTGAACTCCTTTGTTATTGTTAAGAACCCTGGTTCTAACATATCTAGACTCACTAGACTCCTGTCCTACATGTTTGTGGATTATTGATGAATCTCCTAGTATCTTTAATAACAACCTTTAAACCAACTTGGTTTTCATTGCTAGCCTGTGAACTGAGATTTGTGAGGTTATGCATTTGGGGTTTTGTTGTAGCTCATTACAGCTACTTAAGTGATACTGAAACTCAAACTTCTCCGAAGACTTGAGAGAATAATATTACAGCTTTCTCTTTTTCCAAGCTCTGATGAAACAATGGTCATATATAAGCTTGATAAGAATGTTAAAATAACATATAGCCTTCAAAATATGACAACTAAAGCTATGGATAGTGGTATTTCACAGATGCATTCCAAAATTAATATCCCGTGTTTAGTATTATTTGGTGTTGCAAAGTTTAGGAAAAACAGAAATGCAACAACAGCTGTATCTAATAGAGCCAGTTTTAAATGTCAGGCTACAATAGCCAGCCTTTTTCTGCTGTGGCCATCATAAAAACAGAAAGCTGGAAAACCAGATTTTTGTTTCCCCACACTGTAAAAAGTATTTTGTGGAACAAAGCAGAATTATCTTTTTTTTTTTTTTTGAGAATGGGAAGTGGTGGTATTAAATTTATGCAAGTCTTCCAACATAATCCTGTGAGATTTTACTCAAAGTAAATCTGTCTAGAATCTTCTCACTCTGTAGCTTTGATCATCACTTAAGATTAGAAATATACATTCTTAGAAAAAAAATTTCCTTAAAATTCATTCTATTGTGGTTTGAGTCTAATAAACTGGGTTTCAGATATGCTATTCAAATAATTTTTTAATATATTTTTCTCTGAAATAAATTTCTGTATCTTTAAAAGTCTTTAAACTGCAATATGGAAGGTTTTTAATAAAAGATTTTTTCTTCTGTTGGCATAGTTATATTCAAAAGATGGAATTTTAAGCCTTTTATATATTCTTGCTTTTTACAATATTTCTTTGTGAATAGCATTTTGTAAGGCAAAGTGAAATAAAACCTTCATTGTCCTAATCTGCAGAATGCAATTAATTATATCTATATAATGATGTAGATGATTTTTTGCATGACTTTATGGGTGATTTTTTATACATTCTAATATAATATTTTAGAACAAATAGCTTGATGCTTAACTGAATTACTTTCTTTTCTGCTATTAGTAATTATGATGCTAAGTTTCTTCATGCAATAGGGGGCAATTTTAACAGGACCGTCAGTGTGTACTTGCACACAGGATTCCTCCAAGTAAATCTTTGGAGAGGCTAAAATTAACTCTACCAAAGTCCAGGTTTGCAATCCTGTTTATCACTCTGCTTCTTCTACTCAGGATCCTGAACTCCACTGTTTTATGGTCGCTCCAGCCAAGGTTGCCCCCAAATTTCACATCACTAGTGAGACCTTCTTGGTTTGTTGGTGTAAAGTCCAGCAGCACACCTCTTCTTGTTGGCTGGTCCACCACTGGTGCCAATAAGTAATCATCAGGTCTCTGCATAAATCTCTTGGACTGCATGTGCTTAGCCATGTTATCTTTCCAGCAAATACCCAGGTAGCTGAAGTCTTGCATGAGAACCAGGGCCTGCAATCATGATACTACTTCCAGCTGCCTGTAGAAGGCCTTGTCAACCTTCCCTTCCTGAGTAGACAACCACAACAGTGTCCCCCACATTAGCCTGTGCCTTGATTCTTGGCCATAAGCTCTTGACTTGTTCCTCATCCACACCTAGGCCAAGCTCGATATATTCCAGTTGCTCCCACACATAAAGAGCAACCCCATCCCGTCGCCTTGCTAACCTGTCTTTTCTAAAATACCCATAGATGTCCATTACAGTGTTCCATTCATGTGAGCTGTACCACCATGTCTCTGTGAGCACAATGAGGTCATAGTCCTGTGACTGCACACATATGTCTAGTTATTCCTCCATGTGCCAGGGTACAAACCATTCAGAGAAGTACTTGAGCATGCAGGTTTCCCTGGAGCGGAGGAGGAGGATCCACCATAGCCATACACGCCCTTCAGATGGTTTGCATTCTGGTTCTTGTCATGGAAGGCAGGTAAGGGATGTCGTATTCCCCTCTTGGATGTGATAGCATGAATGTTGCCATCACAACTTGATAATTTGAAAGGTCTTTTGAAAGGACTGTCAGAAACATAGGTAGTATATGACCAGTAAATATAGCACAGTTTTCTGAATGTTAACTTGTAAAGAACAGTTGTGCTTTGGATAAACCAAGACTTCAGTATTATGCTGGAAACCTCATTATACAAACCTTAAACACAGAAGCTGTCATACACTCTAGCAGTCTTATCTTAATTAAGTTTTCTTATTGATGATGATTTTTTCCCAGTTGTTACCTTCTTTAGAGACTTGGTTTTGAGAACATATTCCACAGGCACAATGTACAATGACAAAACTGGAATGTGGTGCAGCAGTATATGTTTACTTGACTGTAATATAAAAGGATTATTTTTTCCTTATAAAAGTAGTAATTAAAAAAATATTTTCATGTGTCTATAGATATTGCAAATTAAACCATGTTGTGTTTTATATTTTGATCAATGTGAGCAAGGCTGCATGAGTTTTATACCAAGAGAGGCATCCCGAATAACTGCATCCATTTAATGATGTGATAAAGAAAGAAAGGTATTGTTCTCCTATTAAATAACCTGTAAGAACTTTACAAGGCCTTACTCTGTGTACATGTGTCTTAAGGACATGAAAGATATTACTGTTTAATTTAAGCTTTAACTTAAGTCCCAGTATGTAGGACTTTGAAAGGAGAAAATGGTAATAAACTTCAGAAAATGTCAGACTTTGTGGACACAAGGTCTTCATGTTCAGCCTAAATAAATATCTTTGTTTCACCTTAAGGCAGATGCCAGTTTAACCTGCTTTAGCATAAGATAGATAGAATATTTTTTCTGTATTTCTCCAATATCACCTCTCCATTCATAGCATCCTCATCTTTTATGTTCTGCTAACTTGCTTCCAGTCATGAGCAAGTAAGAGCAGAGCGAAGATAGTGTCTTATTCAAGGCTGTGGAGGTGGCTGAGAGGCTTCCTGAGCAATGGGAAGACACAAGAAGCAATGCTGTCTTGGGGAAAGGAGGAGTAGTTGGCCTAAAGATAGGCTAATAAGTGGTTTCAGGAGTTCCCCTGTTGCTTCAGGAGCTGCATTTATTAATGAACAATCATGGCACTCAGTCCTAAGCAACGTGGAAGGACAAAGGTCTAGCATGTAGATCCTGAGGACTGGGTCAGTAAATCTTTTGAGATGTGCCCCAAGTGGTTAACAGTGAAGGGAAGTTATTCACCCACCATTCAAGTTTCATAAGTAGTATGTATTCGAATGGCACTCATTGTTTTATGGAGAAATAAAATAATTGGAAATACTGGTCTAAAAAAAAACCAGAAAGAGAAGAAATATCCACTGTTATTATTTAAAAATTAAAAGTAGGAAAAGATAGAAAACTGCTGTGTAAATTAAGAAATTATTCATAAGACATAGAGAAGGAAGAAGGCACTCAAGCTCCGTTGTTCTCCTGGGATATTTAAATATCTAGTTCTTACTCAAATTCTGTGGATGTTAAGGACCAATATAAAATACCTCCAAAAATATGGACAATATTGTTCAAATCAATTAGCTTTTTTAATGTTCTTTCTTCCTAAAGCCTTCTTTAGAAGGTAACCTTTTTTTAATTGCACGCTTCAGTCTGTATCACCCAGACGAGTAATTTTCTCTCATGCTTTAATATGCTTCCAAACTAATAAAACCAAAAAAATTGTGCCCCAACTTTTTGTTTCAGCTAGAAAACTTTGCAGCTATAGAACTATATTCAGACACATACAAAATTTTGATAGGAGGATGACAGCAGCTGGTACAGGTGAATATATGTAAATTAATTAAGTGATTTCCTTTTATCTGGTTTTCCACTCCCTTCCTTGTGTGATTTATTTTAAAAAAAACTTTTAAATTTTTGAGGGAGGGGAAAAGAATGAATTGCAGTAATGTGTTTTTTCAAAACAGTATGAAAAGTCTTAGTCAAATTCGCCTTGGCCTTCTGGAAATAAGTGATGCTGAAACCCATTCACTGCAGGTTTAAGGTATGGTTTTCTCTTGAAACTTCATTTTTTTGGGGTAGATTTTCGGAACAGGAAAATAATACTGCAACAGATTGTGAGACTCAGTAATCATCAAGCCAGAAACCCATCTGTAATAACAAAATTTAGAGTTGACATGGGGCATTGATTTGTCAGTTTAGTAAGATGATGGCTTACAGAGAGGAAAGTTCAGCTTGAACTTCTTTACCGTTACCTATGTTTCACTATTACATAAACAGAAAGAGTTTTGACAATTTTAATAGCTGAAAGAAACAGCAAATCATTTTTTGTACTTAAATGGACCGCCTATAATAAACAAATTACCTATAATAAATTTCTCTAATTCCACTTTACTGTTCTTTTGAATAGTAAAACTTAGTGTGCAATGCAAACTTGGCTAATTGTTGACAGTGCTTTTCCTGCTTTCCCCTATATTCTTCTGTTTCTGTATATTTTGCACTTGATTGCAGCAAAGTGTGAAATTACCCATCAGTAAAAAGGTTGCTCTGGATTATCTCCTAATAGCAACTTTCTGGAAGGATCTGTAAGGTGGCTTTTTATTTGGATTGTAAAATGTAAACTGTGTTTGGACGGACTGCTCAGTTTCATAGAAGAAAGGGCAATGAATGTCAGAGTTCTAAGTACAAAAGATACAGAAATTATGGGACCACAGAACTTCTATCTAAGCAAATAAGTAACACCAACAGTTGTAATGTTTAATCACTCCTTGTGTTAAATGGCACAGGATAAAAATCAGAAGATATCAAAATATCTTTTCTGTATTTACAAACTTTTGCCAATTGTCCATTGCTAAGTCTCTTTAGGAAGACTTCTTGAAGCTTCTTCTAGAATACATTGATTCATTTAACTTGACTTCTAACTGTGTTTATGGATGAAAAATTAATGTCTGGCTGTAAATTCTATGAATACATTTCTAGGTAGTGTTGAGTTATAGTACACATTAAATAATAAAATAAATTTTGCGTCCAGTTTATTCACTAGAGACAACTAGTTATGGCAGTTATAATTCTTAAAAAAGAATCGGTTTATTGTACTTAGTTTATTCTCTCTGTGCTTGACAGAGAAACTAATGTCAATAAAATCAAGCCCATAATGAAAACCCCTGGGCACAGTCCCTGTCATTTGGAAACTGTTATTTCTTCTAATGCTGTGCAGTGAGTAATGAAATGGTCAGAAATAACACAGAAGAGGCATTTGAATTGTCTAATACTGTCTGATATATCTCAAGACAGTATTTAAAATTAACCTTTTGAATTACTGCAGGCATTGAATGTGGTGCAAATGCATTTCATACACCTGCATTTCTCATAAAGAAAATGCTAGAAGGAAAATAGAGATGGTTCTGTAACAGTTTGGGAATTTGAGGGATTGGGGAGAGGAGATTTTCTTGCAGTATTTATCAAGTATGTATGATATTGTGGAGTAAATCTTTCTTCACAAGTGGGAATTATGTAGGATATTTTGAAGTAACAGTACAGAAGTGGGTTTGGAATGAAATGTCAATGCTACTTAGAAGTTATTTTTAAAATGGAACCTATACCTTTAGGAATCTTTTCTTTTTGCCCTAATGTGACTTAATTACATGTTTGAGGTTATGTTTTCTGTTCCACTGAGTGAATTTCTCAGTTAGGGTCTTTAAATGGGTAGAATTACTACTATGCCATGCAAAGAAATGGCCATGGTAAATTTTCAGACTGTTGATTTGCAAGAGAGGTCATGAAAGAAATGCATGTTTCCAGTGCCATGCTTTTTAAAATGACTTCCCCACTGTACTTTTCAAGTGCATATTATCAATTAATCTTTAGTTGAACACACCCTATCCCCAAGCAAAATCAATTGAGCTTGTAAACCTCTCAATTACTCTGCCAGTTGATCCCAGTTTCTTCTATGGGTTTGCTGAAGTTTCTGCAGTGTGGGTCAGTGCCATCCTACTTCTCAGCTGGGAGTCGTTATTTTGTTTAGAATTGTATAATACCAAGCAGGCTGCAGTTCAGCTGAATCCTGAAATCAAAGAGAAATTCAGATGGTGTGTCTACACAGAACAAAAGCAACACAATAGTAAAGCACAAGGCTAAACTTCTGAGGGTGTTTTCTTGTACATAACCTTTGTTTCTTCAAATACAGTAGTTAATTTCAGATAATAAATATAAACATAAATTTTGTTAACCCTCTCCGAGTATTATGACCAATGTGTAATTCATGCGTGATAACAAAATGTGTTGAGGCAAAAATAGAATCAAGCATTTGCTTGCTCCATATCGTCAAGCCTCACTTCATCCTGAAGATTTTAAAAAAAAGGGGGGAAAAAAAGCCTTAAGATTTTGATCTTGATATTCTGCTTCCTGTACCTTCCCACATTTTCTTGTTTGTTTCCTGAAGGTAACACATTTTATATGCATTAAGAAATGATACAGTGTGACTCATATCCTTACGTTTCTTTGAATTTATTTTTTTTGCCAGTTCTATCTAGTATTTTTGCTAGGTATTTTTAACCTTAATTTTCAGGCTACTGTAATGGTCTCCTAATTCACAATTTATGTTGATGGGAGAGTCCATTGAAGACTGGGTTCTAATTTCAGCAACAGTCATAAAAGTAATGTCATAACGCAAAAGCAAAGGAAAGGGAAAGATGGAAGTCTGAGGTGGGATATGGTAGTTTTAAAAGTGCAATATCATATCTCATTTGTGTCACAGCTTGGTGTTTCCTTTTTTTGTGTGTAATCACCTCTGAAAAAAATTGCATTTGGTACTGAGCACCATAGTTTAGGATCTAGCATATTTCATTGATTTTTTTTTTCTTTTTTTTCACTAAGAAGTGTGCTGCCTACCAAGGGGTCATACCAGAGATATCACCAAGAGGCTACCAAGCCTAGTGCGGCCAACTGACTACTGTTTATTGCTGCTATTTCACGTGGGCGCTAGTGATATAGTCAGGGGTAATCTGAGGGATTGCAGAGCCCTGCGAGGAGCAGTAAGGGACTCTGGATCTCAAGTAATTTTTTAATCAATCCTGCCAATTGGAGGGAGGGGTCAAGGCCAGTTGAGTCTGGTAAATCAACAAATGGCTTATGGACTGGTGCTGCAGTCAGCAGCTCAGTTACTTAGACCTTGGGATTTGCATTGAGAAACCTGGACTACTATGGGCTGATGGGGTTTATCTGTCAGAGAACAGGAAGATCTTCAGTCATAGGCTTGCCAGGCTGGTGAAGAGAGCATTAACTACAGTTGCTGGGGGAGGAGAACCTTAATGCAACCCACTGTTACCAGTTTGAGGTCAGTGACAGCAATAGATGCCCATAGTTTACAGAAACACCGGTCAGCAGGAGATCACCTGAAGAGAAACACAAAGGATTTCCAGCCAGTAAGTCAGCTTCATTGGGGACCCAACTTAAGCACCTCTATGCAAATTCATGTAGTGTGGGGAACAAATAAGTGGAGTTAGAGAACATGCACGCCTGCAGGGCTATAATCTCTGGCATCACAGAGACGTGATTGAATGGATCCGATGACTGGAATGTGGGGATGGAGGGATACAGGTTCTTTAGGAAGGACAGGCAGGGAAGATGAGGAAGGGGGTATTGCCCTCTATGTCAATAACCAGTTGGAGTGCACGGAGCTCTGCCTGGAGATGGATGAAGGATTAAAGGGAGGACAGGGTCAGGTGACATTGCAGTGGGAATCTGCCATAGGCCACTAGACCAGGCAGAGCAAGTGGATGAGACCCTCTATAAACAGATAGGCACAACCTTGTGTTTGCAAGCTTCAGTCTTCAAGAGGACTTTAACCACCCTGATATGTGTTGGAGGGACAACACAGCAAGACGCAAGCAATCCAGGGGGGTCCTTCTCCAAATGAGAGAAGACCTGATGAGAAGAGATGCGATGCTGGAGCTTGTCCAGATCTTGTGGATGCCCTATCTCTGGAGGTGTTCAAGACTGAGTTAGTTGAGGCTTTGAGCAACCTGATTTAGTGGAAGGAGTCTCTGCCCATGTCAGGGAGGTTGGAACTAGATGATCTTTAAGATCTGTTCCAACCCAAACCATTCTATGATTGTCTAACAAGGAAAAGTTCCACTCAGTACTTCAACTAGAAATGATGCTCAGTTTTATCTTCAATATGATTTAAAAGGTATTTGAAATTTCTGTTACAGCAGTGCAATACCTTTAATTGTTACAACTCTAACACACAAACTCTACATATGTACAATAAGACTTAGTTCCTGCTTCTCAAAAACTTTATTTCTCAGACTAATTTTACAGTGTTTTTTTCTGTGGGTCAATGCAGTGAGCTGTATTAAAACACGTTCAATATGCATGCAAAAAGCCTGCATTAGTAATGTTAGTAGCAGGGTTAGAGCTATTTTGAGCTAAGATTCAGTGCGTCAACATGACAAGGAGAAGGAGAGAAAGGAAAAAGATGTTAATATCATGAAGACCTCATGGCTGAAAAGGATAGTACTGTGAAAGAATGATAATTTGAAAATCATATGGTCTTTCAAATGAAAAACAAAATCTGAAAAAGACTCCAGCTCTCAATTTACAAAAGTTTTGTTGGACTGGAATTTGAAATTAGTAATCCATACTATGTATCAGTGTTCACATTTCCCAACTTTTAGATTTACCTGCTTGAATGCTACCTCCATTTTACTGCTTGTGTATGCAACACCATGTTTAAATTTAATATTTTTTGCAGTTCGTAAGTTAATTTGC
The DNA here is from genome assembly GCA_033556795.1 of Tapera naevia. NCBI lineage: Eukaryota > Metazoa > Chordata > Aves > Cuculiformes > Neomorphidae > Tapera > Tapera naevia. The sequence continues at coordinate 3,291,344 of JAUMJJ010000172.1, read as the reverse complement.
ATCACAGAAACTGGCAATATAATTTCATTGAAGAATGTTTTGAAAATTCCATGCAATACCAAAAAACAGATGTATAGAGTTAGAATACGATTAAATATTAATTTGAAAATATTTAAAAATTAAGTTTCACCTGTAAGACAATTAAATTAATTTGGCAGAAGAAATAGTTACTGCTTTTATTAGAATAAATAATGAAGCTTGTAGAAATGGATATAGATATTATCACTGGGCTTCCATTATTTTCCCAGGGAAAACTTCTCTGACATACACTGTGTGCCTCTTATCTGCATTGCAGATTTTTATTAGATATTCTGCTCTTGTTCTATGTTTGTGATTTCCAGCGATTTGCAGTGGTGATCCCACAAGACACTTTTGCCCTAAACATTGTAAATGTTCCTATATTTTAAATAAATAATGGTAAAAGAAAATAAAATTGAAAGTTAAGTTAATTTACCAGGGTAGTAGACTACATAGACCTCTCTGTCTCTCTGTCAGTATTCTTGCTGCAATGTTTTGCTGAAAACGAATCACGTGCACTTGAGATCTAGATGCAGGTCAATGAAAATCTATTCCAAAACAGATACGACAAAAACCAAAGAAAGATTGAAGAAATGTGCAAGTAAGAGTCTGGGTGATCCTGTTTATTTTCTTTATTTTTTTTTTAATGTTCTCTTGAACTGTTCTAATTGCTTAATTTTAATAAGAAGTGAAAATTCAACGAAGTGGAAATGAAAGTTAGTGGAAAATTATGAACAAAAATCTTAACTGTTAAACACATCTACACTTTTGTTCATGGGGAATAAAGCTCGTAATCAAAGCCAGCAGAAGGATTTTCAACACTGTTAAATTGGCATGTGGCCACAGTAATGAATCTGCAGATGTGGAATATGTTAAGGCTGCAGTGGCCAACCAGTTACTTTTGCAATACTACTGTTTTTGGGGTGAATTGCTCAAACATAGATGTGTTTTAATTATGATGAAGACTCTACAGTGAAAAACCCAGCTAAAATGTTACCTGGATGGCAGCAATTGTGTTTAATATGGCAGTGATTGATTAGTATCAGCTGTATTAGTGGGCTAGAAATTGATTGAATGAGTTGAAGTGTAATAGGTGCTGATAAGTTCTCTCAGCATTTGTTATTTGGATGATTATTGTATCAGAGATGGTTTAAAATTTTAGTTCTAGATAGATATCTTCCATCCTTGTGTAAAGAGTTCATGTTTTGTGTGTCTGACTAAACTTACCTGTTTGAGAACAGAAGACCAGCCATTTCTTTAACTATTACTCATAGTCATTTGTTCAAATGAATTGCAAGTAGCAAAAGGTAGTAATAGCAATGAAAGTGCAAGGTGAATTTATTATAACACAGGACTATTTTCTTAAGAGCTGCACATGCTTCTGAAAGGAAAATTAGTGTCAACAACCACTTGGTATTAGTCATATGCTCAGCTCAACAACGTTCTCTAGTGGTGCCTTGAACAGTCATTACTTTTTAGCAGAAAGTGGGACAAAGTGTCCTCAGCAACTAAATGCATTTTAAATCAATCAAAATCCCTATTATCTTGGTAATAACATGTGTAGATAAGTTCTGCTAATAACTGTGCTCATTCTGCTTTGTGCATTATTCCAGTTTTCACAATGTGTCACAGAGCAAGAAAACAAATCCATTTTTTTTCACTTGAAGCTAAAACGTTCAAGGAGGATTTACTAGTACCTCTCTCTCAATGTATTTTTTTCTCTCAATATGTACTATTTTGTTGCAATGGGCAGACAAGAATGCAGCACACATAAATCAGAAGTCTCTGGTTTAAGTGTGGATCAATTTTAAGATCATAGCTTAATTTTGAGATTGATGTAGATGATGAGCAGTTTAGATGATCATGTTTGTAGAAGTTGTTTTGAAGACTCAGGTGCCACATCTTTATTTCTTTCATTATCAAAGTTAAGATGATTGAAGTTAACTTGGGGTTATGTGTAACCTAGACTTGCATCTTTGAAACATACCACAGATGTTAACTTTGGGTTTTGTTACGCTTTTTCAGTGTCTATAATAATACAGTAGTCATCAGAGAGAAATAGAAATTCCATTTTTATTGAAGGAAGACAAAATGGAGAGTTTATTTAAATAATATATGGGTTTTATCTATACAAAGTAACGTGCTATTAACTGATAATCTTTTGAAGTCTGTCTCCGGTAATGTCTTTTTACTTAACGCACAAGATGGCAGTAATATTTTTCAGTGCTTATATTTATCCTGCTAGGTATTAAAATGTTTAGATAGCTACAAGTGTTGAACTGAGAAAATACACAGACTAAAGAAATGTACTTCTGCATGTAGGAAGATATCAATGAAAGCTTAAAAAAAAAAGAATGATTTTTCACCCCATGGAGATTTTTATAGATTTTAGCTCATTAAATGAACAAGGTCATGTAATTACGAATAGAAGCTGTAATAAAATTTCAGATACAGGCTTGAGAGTTTGGATACAATAGCTATATTTTGAAAGGTAAAACTTTAACATAGAACACCAACAGCTGACAATTTCTTGATTACTATAAAATTTGTTACCCAGTAGGCTAAAGCATTAACAATAACATAAATTATTTTAAAATGTTGTGTAAGGGTAGTATCATGGTAGTATCATCAGTAACTTATTAAGGAATACTGCAGCTATTACAGCTGTTTCACATCTGAAGGCCCTGCAAACTTAAATTTTTCCTTTTGTATAGTAATATATCCTGTGTTATCTTTCTTCCTTGTGTTTGTTACACAGACTTATTCCAATTACTGAGTATATCAGTTTTATGATAAATTAAATAGTTATAATTTAAACAGCTGGTTACGCTATTTATATACTTTTAGCAAATGCATTACTTCTTGACCAGTGTCATGTTTATAAAAGTATCAACAAGTATCAACTCTTATCCAAAACTCTGTCACTTTCAGAAGTTCATCTCCCTCCCAGTAAGTGAAACTTTTGCACTGCCTACTTAAAATGAGGCAACAAAATTATCTGATAGCAGCATATTATCAGACTCAGGTGAACACATACATAAATATCAATACTATTACAAAATTAAAAATTCAATAATGCAAAAATCCTTTTAAAATTGCTGTGATTAATGCTTAGTTATGCAGTTGTAATTGAAGACAGCTCAGAAGATGTCTTTATTTATTTATGCGCTCACATTTGATAATTACAGAACTCTGTTACTATAGAAACTATCAAATGAAACTGAGAGCAATCTGTCGTAGACAAACTTAATACTGTAGTAATTCTGCACTAAAAATAATAAGACTGAATTTTGAAGTTATGCCATCTTAGAAAGAAGATGTAGTCTCTAATGCTGTAGGTACTTAAAGGAATTAAATGATTCTTGAGGGACTGAGTTTAAAAATTATTATTCTTACAACCTGAAAAAAAAAGTTATACTTTGTCTTATGCCTTCCTAGTTTAAGAAAGTAATTATTGGGACTGGGGCTTATAATTATAGTTTATAAGAAAAGTTAAATTCAGGTCTACTGTGAAGTCCTGTAGCTATGCCTTGGTTTCAGAAGTATGGACTGCCTAGGCAAGACTTAAAATGCAACTATTTTAAAACTAGTGGTGGCTAAAAATTTGAGTTTGTCTCCTTAAAACTTGATAGTTTGTAAAAAATTATATACTTTTGTCCCTGAATGTTCTGACTAAGTCCTCTGAATGACGTGGAGTACATATCATTTGTCACCTAGGCTCACAAGTGTCTGACACTGTAGAATCGTACAGCCTTCAAGTATTTTTGTGACCAGAAGAAAATGTTGAGAGAGTAAGTAAAAATAAAAGAAATTGAAACCTAGTATTCTTTAGCTCTGATAATGACAAGCTTCTTTGGGTTTTTTGAGATTTTTGTTTTTTGGTATGTTTTGGGGCTTTTTTCCTATGTACCAATAAGCAGTATTGGTGGCAATGAGCTGGCTGTGTGCCGTCACAGATAGCTATGTGCCTTTCTTCTCTTTTCCTTTTTTAATAACAGTTTCAAATTTTATTCCCTCTTTTCAAATAAGGATATCAGCTTACTAATTTTATTCTCCCTGCTTTCCAGCCTCCCAGTATACATCCCTGCATGCTAGTCTCAGGATTCAGTGCTGGATCCAGTCCTGTGCAAGATCTTTATCAATGATTTGGATGAAGGGATTGAGTGCACTCTTAGCAAGTTTGTGGATGACACTAAGCTGAGTGAAAGTGTTGAAACTTGAAGGAAGGGAGGCACTGCAGAGGGATCTGGACAGGCAGGATCAAGGGGCTGAGACCAACGGGATGAGGTTCAACAAGAAAAGTGTTGGGTCCTGTGCTTGGGATACAACAGCCCCACGCAGCATTACAGGCTTCGGGAAGACTGTCTGGAGAGCTGCCTGGCAGAGAAGAACCTGGGGGTTTTGATTGACAGCCAGCTGAATATGAGCCAGCAGTGTGCCCAGGTGGCCAAGAGGGTCAATGGCATTTTGGCCTGTATCAAAACCAGTGTGACAAGCAGGACCAGGGCAGTGATTTTGTGCCTTATACTCGGCACTGGTGAGGCCATACCTCAAGTATTGTGTTCAGTTCTGGGTCCCTCAGTATAAGAAGGACATTGAGGTGTTGGAATGCGTCCAGAGAAGGGCAACGGGGCTGGACAACAAGTCCTATGAGGAGCAGCTGAGGGAACTGGGGTTGTTTAGCCTGGAGAAGAGGAGGCTGAGGGGAGACCTCGTCACTGTCTACAACTGCCTGAAAGCTGATTGTGGCGAGGTGGGTGCTGTTCTCTTCTCGCAAATGACAGGTGATTGAATGAGAAGAAATGTCTGTAAGTTGCACCAGCGAAGGTTCAGCCTAGACATCAGAAAACATTTCTTCACTGAAAGGGTAGTCACACACTGGCACAGCTGCCCAGGGAGATGGTTGAGTTGCTGTCCCTGGAGGTGTTTAAAAGGCGGGTAGATGAGGGATATGGCTTACTAAGGGGACAGGTACAATTGGATTCTATGGTCTTGGAGGTCTTTTCCAACTAGATGATTCTGTGATTCATTCTCTCCTTCTCTTCCCCCTCAAATGGTTGCCTGTTTTTCTCCTGCCTCTACCTCGCCAAGAGTGATGTTCATTGTCTTGCTTTGCTTCTGCTTTTTTTCAGAAACTCACAGCTGAATTTCTGCAGCAGACATTATGGAAAGAACAACCTGAAGAAGGACTACGAGAATTTATATCTGTCTCTCACAAGCAGTGGACTACAGAAAGGATTCTCTGAAATGGTTTGTAAACAGAATACTGAGAAAAAAACCGTAGCTTTCAGTAAGTATGCAGATTATATTCTCTTTATATTCTCCCAAATTTAAAAAAAAAATCAAAAACTTGGTAAACCAGCTGTATCAACAAAATTACAGCAACCTCTATTAATGCCTTATAACAAATATTTCAACTTGTTGGCTCTGAAGCACAGATTATGCCAGATACTTTTGATTACAAAGCACTGGAGTATTTCAAGCAGTAACTTTCTCAAGAAGTAGGTTCTTGTTCATATATTTTAATGAATAAAGGTTTATGCAAAACCCACAGTATTACACAATGTTCCTAAAAGAAAAAGATGCCTGACTACAAATACTGCTGTCAGGCTGCTTAAATACTTAGGAACATCGCTGAAGTAGGGAAACAATAATGAGAAGCAGCAAAGTATAACTGTGGAGATCAAGATTATAGAAATTTTTAGTTCATTTCTTCACAGAGAAGTTATAAATTCTAGAAAGACTATATAAGTAAGAACAGAAAGAAAATGCGAACACAAAAATGAATTCAAACACCTACATTTATGAAATCTAGCTATGCTGTACAAATACGAAGAAGAAACGATCAGAGAAGTCAAGTAAATGCTAATAAATTTTATGGATTCTTATAACCCACAAGTGATCTGAAGGACATTAAATTGGTTAAGACTGATGCTTGCCTTCTTAGTGAGAAATTAACCATGATATCCGTTCAGCTTCAGACATTTTATAAAACATAGAAACGATATCCTTTTTTTTACCCCAAAGAAACTATATACAAACTATTAAAAAAAGAAGTGTGATGAGTATGCTTAAGAATCAAATCATGTACTAAAAATGTGGAAAAAATGGAAAAAAAAAGAAAATTATCTTATTTGCTATATCAGAGATGATAAAGTAAAGGAAAGGAATAAAAAACCCAGAATGATGAAAAGTAATAGAAATAACAAACAGAGACAAAGGAATCATATTCCTTCATCTGGAAACCTCACCAGCTTTCCAGATACTGACTTTGATCTGAGATACTGAAGTACGGGGGCTTTTTGAAATTGCTTTTTGGTTTTCCACATGATCTGATGATATGTGCTTGTCAGATTTCAGTTCTGCATTATTTCCTTCTTCATGTATCTTTCTGATTTCTGTATATCATTTCTTCATATATAGAAACATGATTTTTTCACATGTACACGATTTCTAGACATGATATTTCTATTTCTCATATAAACTATAATTCTAGACTTATGATTTCTCTATGCACAACCATATACCTTTTTCTACATAAGGTTTATCTCTATTTCTGTATATTAGTATATATAGTACATGGAAATTTAGTGCAGGTGTGTATATAGATACAATTTGCCTATACATCTGTATATATTATGCATACATATATTTTATTTGTAATTCAAAATCTTTCCCTCAGCTATCACTTCTATTCTAACCTAGCTCTCTTGTCCTTGTTGTTTTTGGCCTCTTCCTGGGCCACTATTTCCAATGAGTTACCTTCAAAATTATACTTGTCCAGCTTGTCGTACTTTTTTCTTAGCCAAGTAGATATGACAGTGTTTTTGTAGATAGCAGTTATATAGTGGTTGTTGATATAGGCAGATTACAAAGTTTGTCATGGGCATTTGCGCAACTGTGTTTTATACACTTCTCCCTATTCTTTGTAACTCCGTGCTCAATAGATGGGAAATATGTTTCATCCAAAATCTTCTAAGTAATCTCTTTGTCTGATTCCAGTCAGGACAGTTTCTAATTGCCACTGGTCTTTTAAAAATGTCCTTCTGTTATTTCATACAGAATCACAACATCGTTTAAGTTGGAAAAGACTTTTAAGATAATTGAGCCCAACCGTAAAGCTGACACTCCCAAAATACATCTCCTCACAAAAATATTTCAATATTTTTTTGTTATCTGACAAATTGAAAAATTCCTAGAAAGCCTTTCTAAACCATGAGTTTTTAAGGCTAGTGTACAGTGTGAACACAGAGGTAGTTGTACACTCCAGCTGTTGGGCTTGCTACTGAAGGGCAACACGAAGGAAAGCAGGCACGAATGGCTCTTGCAGCTGCTTTGGAGAATGCATGCTGTGGTTATCAATTAGCTCTCCATATGGACTATTCCAAATAAAGGCATCCTATGAAGTTGCATCTAGTGATTTTTGTAAGACCTGATGTGAAGATTTCTTCTTGAATGACAGGCTTTAAGCAGGAAGCAAATTTTATTTTTTACCTTCTCTAGCTGCTGTTTCCATTGATCTTTTGGAGAAATCTTTAGCTAACATTTTTTTTTTTTAAGAAGTCTTAGCTCCTTAGAGAGAAAGAGGATTTTAATTATTTTAGTTATAGAAACAATTAAACTTGCTTCCAGTTTTTCTATGCTATCCTTTAAAAACAAAATCTACAAAATTCCCACTTAGTGAAATCACTTTAAACTCAAATTTTCACTTATTATGACAATACTTCATTATTAAAATGCTTTCAAATATTATACTCCCAATCTTTTAATAAACATTAAAAAAGAACGAAAGATTAACCCTTACTGTTGTAATTGCTTTAAAATAAATGTGTTACAAACATGTTTTTCCCTTGCAAGCCTGGTCTGAAACCAAGAGGATTTAGCCTAAAAGTTTCCCATTCTGTGAGTGTTTTTGTCCTTGAATGTGTTACAATTTAAAGCCAATTTTGTCCAAATCGGTGTCTTAGATCTTTCTTTTTTTTTTTTTAATGCCAAAACTGCATACACAATATATTGAATTATTTGAAAAATTAACTCAGTTTCTCACTTTGGATTTTGATACAGCCATTTTAGCCTGTGCATTAACCACTAACAAAAAGACCCTTCAAATTTTTGTAATTCAGGTATACCATAATGCACACAGATTGGATGAGTGTATTTTGGGATACAGTCTTACAGTATCACAGTATCATAGTATTACAGTTCACAGTTAAAAGTACTAGGTAGTGTATTTATTGCAAGCATCGTGATTCCTCCAATTTTGGGGGAAGCTCACTAGTAAGGAAAAGTACTCCATATCTATGAAGTGTTCATTACTATGCAAACCTTAGCTCTGACTGAATTGTTATTTTCATTACACCATGAAAATAGTGAAAACAGCAATGATTTTTAATAATTTCCCTTTGATCTAGAAACTAGGTTGGTATCACAGGGAGACCATTCACCTGTCTTCTGTTTTTTATTATTCCTTTTTCTATTTTGTTCTGTATTGTATTCCGTAACAAAATTATATATTTTAGCTCATTTAGTAATAGGGCTAACAGCTGACACCAGGCTTTTGCTGTTTTTTTCCCTTTGTCACAGAGGGAAACTACAACGAATTGTCTTCTTTTGAAAAACTTTTTTATTTACTAGTTTCCTGTGGCAGACATTGTGGTTTATGTGTCTGTGGCCTGCGTTGTGCAGGAGCTGGTAATTCAAGGGAATAAGCCTTGCTCTTGGACTATGGTTTGTACTGTCTCATTTGTAATAAGGGAACTTGTTCTGTTGCCTAGGCCCTATTCTTGGGAAACCACTTTTTCTGCTTGAAAGAACTGCAGTGTCTGAAGAGTGGAGTAGTTATCTGTAGGCTCATGAGATTTTTAGCTTATTTATTTTTCTCGTTCTACTCAGGATTATGACAAAGTGAGCCTTCACTGATGCTTTCTGGTTTATAAGTAACTAGTATTCTGAAATGAAGATCAAAACGTGTCAATTGACCTTTTCTTTTATTCCCAGTAAAACATCTTTACTTGAGAAATTATTAAGTTGAAATAACAGGTGTGGAATCTTTGGTAACAAATGCAACCATGTTGATGTTTACTTTGTAAATTCACCTGGAGTAAAGCGTATATTCACCTTCCAAAGCTAAAATGACTCAGAATGCTTCTATGCAGGTTGCTGTCCAGATATATTTATTTCTGCTTGTGAATTCCTTCCTGTTAAGTAACCAGACCTAACAGAAGGCTGCAGCTACCTGGGTGCAGCAGTTTGTGAATTGACCTTTGCTCCTTTGAATTCTCATGGTTGAGGCTCCTGCTTGGATGTTACTGCTCAGATGTCCAGAAAAGAAGCTGAAATGTGGTCTGTTGCTCCAGGTTTTATGTCTAATATGTTCTGATCTTATGATGCAGCACAAAAGTGCCCACAAAATTTGAAAGAATTTGTACAAAAAGCCCAAAACAAACCCCATGCAAATATAGATGACCTTGTGCAATTATTTTTACTGGTGTCCTCGTAGATGTGTATTTACTAGTAATGTCTTAGACTTTGTGAATATATTGGACAACTGAAACGGCTGCGAATTCGCATATGTTCTGCAGCATGTTCTGGTAGGGATTTTTTAGATCTTTAAGTGCTTATCATATAATACATAACTTACTTGTGGTTTAATTACATTTCAAATAGTAGGGGTTGTATTGGGGGTTATATTTATTTGTTTTGTAAGATTTTTTAAATTTTATAATTAAGAGAGCTTGGGAAAACATTTTTGCACAAATTAATAAATTAATGCACTTTATAAAAGCCAGAAGGTTCTTTCTACCCAGCATTTTCCCATTTTGCTCTTTCCGGGCAATCTCATCTTTTGGGGATTATTTTTCTCCCATTGCTCTACCAATAAAAAGCAGTACAAATTTAGAGGAGATATAAAGTTCTATTTACTCAACTATGTTATGCATTTAAGTAGATTTAGGTACCCAGAGTGCTCCTGTCATATTCACAAATTTCAAAACGTGAAATAAAGTAGATTTTCTGCAGTTGTGACCTTGAGATACAGTAAAAGTAATTTAAATGTAAACAAACAGAACTTTTCCTTGAATGCATTATGCAGGAATGCCAAAGGGACATGAGTGCAAAAGGGAACATTTCTGCAGGTAGACAATAAAATATTTGCTACATTATTTGCTTTGAACAACAGAAACAAGGAGCATGGTACTTTCAGACCAGAGATTCTGTGCTGTATGCAAATGTATGATAAACTAGTTAGCTGAGTTTATGAAACCTCTGATTGTGAGTCATAGCATACCTACATCGCTTTACAGGTAAGCAGCTTAGTGACATTTCAAAGGTGAAATGCTCTAATGAAAACACCCTGGAAGTATAGTTGTAGCACAGCACAACTCCTCCTTCCCCCAGGCACATGAGAAACTGCATGCTTCTTTGGACAATTAAGTGAACTTTAGTAGAGGGGAAACAGCAAGAACGGAACTAGATCCCACCAGATGAAATAGGAGTATGTGGAACATTCAAGCATGAAACACAAGTCATATAAAAATACTGTAGAAAACATATTCATTTTTTTCCAATAGGTGAAAATTAAGTTTCTGAAACTGCTGCTGAACTCGTCTAATATATGCTGCTGACAAAAGACTGGCTTCTGTGCAAAGGTGTACTGAATTAAATGCTATGGATACTCTTACCCTGAAAACATCTTGCTAGCAGAGGCCAAAGCTGGTCGTAAGTTCAGCATTTTATGGAATGACCATACTTCGCAGTGCTTTAAAGACTGTGCCAGAAGAGTGTCATGAAAAGGAATATAAAATCTCACTGACATATCTGTTTTATTATGTTTATCCTAATGTCTACCTTTACTGAACAATTCTTCATAATCTGACATTCACTAAATGTTCCCATAGGATCCCAGATACTACATATGTTTGTTGGTTTGTTTGTTCATTTGCTTGTGTTGTTCTTTTTTTGTTGTTTGTAGTTTTTTGATTGGTTGGGTTTTTTTAAAGTTATCTCTGGAGCTGCTTTGCACCTTGTTTTATGAAAAAAAACATCAAAGACTTCTGTGGAAAGAAGTTTTCTGACAAGCTCTAATTTGTAATCATTGTTTCACATAGCAATAATTGCTGCCAATAGCTCCTATAATAACCTATGAGCACCTGCTAAGGATGCTGCCCAAGCAGAGTCTCAGGAGAAGAAACAGTATTGGCTTTGTCGTTTCTTGAGGAAGAAGAACATGTGCTATGAACTGAATAGTGAAAATATTTTTTATTACTATTTTACAAACGGAGAATGAATGGAAAGAACTAGACCTGTTTAACTCTGAAATATCGTTGTAATTTATGAATTCTTTTGTCATAGAGGAAAGTCTTCACAGAAACCCAAATCTTCAAAGCTTATTGTCCCAGAGATTTCTTATGCTTCTAAAGGTGAAGATACTTACTTTTAAAGGTTTAAGTTCAAGCTGCAGTTGAATGGGTGAAAGTCACCTGACCTTTTTTTCCCCACATTTAATCAATTACAATTGAACCCTGATGGTAAAACTCATTAATGAAATGTAAATTTAAAATTATGCTACCCTGGAAAAACAAAATGCTGTGCCAAGTAATCCATTAGTTGAGTTTCTTATATACTTCTTCAACCCTTGATAGTCAAGGGACATTATGAGGGAAACAGAGCTGGACAGAAGACTGCATTACAGTACTATAGGAACTGTAGTTTTCAGCTCCTGTTCTGTAAGATCATCCTGTTTTCACATAATTTTGATTACATTTCCTCCCAGCTTTCTTAATGTAGTGGATTTTAAACAATGTTTCTTTTTCCTCTGCAACTTCTTAAAGTTTTTTCCCGGCTAAGGGCATAATGTAAGTAGCTGGTATTTCCAGTACCCGAAATACTCAAATATCCCTGATAATTCATTTTAAAACATTACTCTAGTTCCACATAGCTTTTAACTGTCTTCTTCACAACATTTGATGCTTCATCTACACTCACTAGAAAAGCATTTCTGTTTTATATTTTATAGGTTATTCTTTTCTATGTTAAATTCAATTGTATTTATCATCCTGTCAACCATATTGTTGAATTGGTTTTTTTGAATGGTTACCAGTTTTTCCTACCGAATCAGCTAAAAATGTGTAGCTCTAAATTTAGTCTCATGTATATTCGGATGTTGAAAACCTTGAACAATACTAGTTCAGTCTTCATCTCTAGAAGAAAGTGCTATAGTTTTTCATACTGCCATTTATCATTCTTTTTTTTTTTACTGAGATTTGCCATCCATCTTAAAACTTCTTATTATGTGGTTACTAATACTTCCACTAAAACCTTTTTTGCAATGAGCCTGTCAAAAGAAATTTGAAGGTCCCTATTAATTATATTGACTTTCTTCCTTTTGTGTATCTTGCCTTAGCCTTCTGCAAAAATAAGAATACATATTTTTTATAGAACTCATGCTCAATGACATACTTTTTTAAAGGTACACCTGCTATTTTTGTGCTTTGTGCTATTCTTATACACCTTCATAGGAATGAAGAAAGTATCTTTTTTGATCTTTTGTTCTCTTTACATTTTATTTGGATCACCTTCCAAATACCTAGAGAAAAATGCACTGTACTTTTATCTGCAATTGGGGGTGTCACGTTACATTGATTCTGCTAAAGTCCTTTGCTGATTTTCTACTAACAAATTTTAATTAGCTCTAGAAGCATATATTTTTTCCAATAAAATATTCTGAATTTACATAAAGAGTTTGGGGTTTTTCTTTGTGTGTGTACCAAGTTTTGATTTGTTCTCTCTCAATCTTTTTTATGTATTATTTCAAAAGCTAATTTCATGATGTCAGATCTATTTATGGATACAGCTGTGTGGTGCTTAGCTGCCTACAGAGGTTAACCCACAACATATGGAAGTTTAGATTTATTGCTGCTGAAGGGCTTGTATTACTCTGATAAGGGAACCCTTAGCCATATCTTCAGGGTGTTAATAGGGAGTTTCCTTTATCATTCCAGCAACAGTCATAGTCCTGGAGAAGGGGTGCTGGCTTTTATTTTTCCCCCTGTTCCAAATTCTTCATCTATACGACAGCCTCCATGATGACCGCATTGCATGGAAACGTTGTGAGGAATTCAAACATTATATAGTCGAAGATAGGAAAATGTGTATGCCAGATATATTTATATCTATAGATTCCTTAGAAATTGTAAGAAACATCCAGGTATGTATGTTAAACATTTATAAACAGCAATACAGACAATTTTTAATAGCAGAAGATACTTGTTCCTCTTTTTAATAAGGAGGTCACTGAAAAATATTTCAAAGTTATGTTCTTGTGTTGACATCTGTATTATTATAAGGGTCTGGAAAGATGATGAAGTGTATTGGTGCTGATGTGGTATAGAAGGGAATGGTTCATCAAATTGGAAGGAAAATCCAGTTTGTTACTGGAATAATTTTCTAAAGGAAAAAATTTTTTAGAACAACTGTGGGGGAAGAAAAATGGATAGCAGTGCAACAGGTCATTGTCAATAATAATTGTTAGGAGCACAAAAATTCAGAACAACTCAATTTGCGATGTTAAAAAGTCTTAAACTTATTTTAAGCACATATTTCCTAATTATCAGGTTCTACCTAACAGTAATCAATTGAAGGACCACTTAATAGAAAAAACAAATCTTTGTCTTTTTGTTCTGCAATTGTGCATCTAATAGATTACTATCAATGGCTGATAATTTTCTGCATAAAATACATTAATCTTCCTGATAATTTTGGCTATCAAACTAATCTATGCAAAAGCATTTCTCAGATGTTCTAGAGGAGACAAAGCCCTTTCTCTTGGGGTGGTGTTGGTGGTAACTCTTGTAGTTATCTTGTGTGGAGGGATGTAAGCCAAGTTACTGAGCAGATATAAGATTTAGTGTTAGCCTCGTGTCACAATTGTCTGCATGGAGCCTTAGGCAGCTGGTGTTTAACAGAAGATATATTATGGGATAAATCTTTAGGTGTCAGAAGTGGTTCCTTTAGGCTAAAACTGTACTGGAATATGCTATATGCAGTTTAGGTATCAATAATTTAAATTATATCGCTGTATAAAGGTTGAAAATACTTATTATTTTAAAGATTTTCAGGTGTGTGTTACCAAAAAAATGTTACTTTAGATCAAATACGCACGGCGGTGTCAGTTCCTTCTGCAACAGTAAGTACTCAGAATATATGTCTGTTATTGACAGCTCTTTATTTTTGTACTTTTTGACTTTATTTAGGAACTTTTTTTTTTGTGGATGCTTCTTTCTGGAATCTAATGAAGTCCCAAGAAGGACTTCTGAAGAAGTCTTTATCTTGTTTATCCTGATTTGCAGAATTCAAAGACAACTGCATCTTTTTTTGGTTCTGAAGTCCACTCTCTGAGCAGTGCGTGCAGTGCACTGTAGTAAAGCCCATAAGCATAGGACTTCTCATACTCATTAAGTCTACAAGAAGGACTTGTTGCTGTCATGCTTCAAAACTTTGTGCTGCATTGCACTGCACCCAAGCATCGTCTTCGGTGTGGAAATAGGATATAAAAGCTAAAGATAGAAGCAGAACAAAAACTGATGACTAAATTTGATTAAGAATTCTAAGTACCCAATAAATATCAAATTAAATTACATTTAGATGAAGAATTGTACATATCAGTAATTTAATGAAGTTTAGTATCTTTTCAAACTTTAAAAAATTCAGAATTTAACAAGAGATAAAGAAGTAAAAAAGCAATCTTACAAACAATGTTCTTTGATTATTTGTTACTATGTTCTAACAGAAACTGTTAGACTAATACAAAAGAACCAGGAACACATGTTCAACAGAAAACCAGGACAGATTTATTGAGATTTCTTTCAAAGAACTCTTGAGGAAATACAGATGTAAAATTCAATGATATAGAGTTACATTTTCCAGATGTTTTCTTGAAAAACATTCAGATGTGAAATAAGTCAGTAGACTGCGTAATAAAATCAAGCTCTATAAAGAAAAGAAAAAGAATAACAATTTCCCCAACAGCATAGTTACTGATTGTCTTTTATTTTAAAATTACAAATGCACCAAATTTAAATACCTATGGCCTTGGGGTCTAAAAATAACCCCCAAGCCTTGCCTGTCAGTTTGCAGAACTATGTGACAGATACTCTTCAGCTGTGTGACCCTTGATTATTTTTCATGAATGGGGGATAGAAGAACTAATTATGGCATGCATTAAAGCCAGCTATAGTTGCAATAGAATTCTGGGGATCCAAAGACTAGAAGCTCTAATTTGTAAATATTTTAAAAAGGATAATGAAATACTAGAAGCTTCAGTTTAGATATGGAAAAAATCCAACCTGAAAATAGTCAACGTTTATTGAGCCTTTCTGTTAACTTTTTTGAAGAACAATTGCTTTTCTCCACTTCTGGATTGTCCATGAGAATGCGCATTCCTTTTCTTTTTAAAACCAGATTCTTACTGTTACTTTTAGAGTACCCCACCATGCAGTACCACCAAATGCATAGAAGTCAAGAAGCAGTAAAAAAATTCTTACATGAGAAAAATGTGCATACACACACACAAACAGACAGCTATCTATTTTTATATGCATATTTTTATGTATTTATTTATGTATATGTCTGGCTACTGTGGGTTCCGTTTGCTGCAGTTAGTGTTTGCCCTTCAACTCTGTCCCCTTCCAGGTTGGCTTTCTAAGGACTACTGACTGCTACTAGATGTTCCCTTACTGTCCTAGATGTTCCCTTACTGTCCTTTCTGCTCCTGCTATCGGTCAACCAGACCAACAAAACCTTTTGAAATTGCGTGGAGAAAATAATTCCTTGAAAAGCAAGTACTTTATTTCCAAGAACTCTGCTTTGGCAAGAAAGAGGAACCTTTTTGATTGCAAGTTTTATAGCTGTTTTGATTGGAGATTTGATAGAAAAACGCCAAAATAAGGGCTTTCAAGTACAACTTTTTCCCCCCACTCTCTCTCCACCACCTTCATCTCAACTGTAGCTATGACAACTTATTACTTACATAAGAACTTATGTCAAGTTACGCTTACCCGGTACTGCTGTCTCTGAGGCCACCGACAAAGTTGGTCCAGAGATCTAAATTATGTGATTTCACTGCCTTTATTTTATAACTAAGGTTTCTGTTCTATTCTGATATTTGACTTCTTTTTTTTCCTTGTCAGCTTTTGCACTTTTCAAATTCATTGTTCTTTCCATCTCTGTTCTTCAGTCATTTGACACTCACCTGTCTAGGAAGTTCCAAACATGGGATATATGTTACCATTCCCAGTACATACAAGTTACAAGAAAAACAGGTCTGGCACATGTTAAGGTTCTGACGTAGAAATTGAGATCAGTCCTATTACAAACTCATGGTTGTAAAGTTGTTTACAATGTTATTTAAGGCGATACTTGAATGTGTGGTCCCCTGCTTTCTTGATTGAGAATGTTAGAGTCAACCTTAGATACTGTTCTTTTAGCTGTTTGAACCATAAGAGGAAAATGTAGGAAATAGTGAGACCCATCTCAGTGTCTTTTCTCATTTATGCCAGTAATGCTACTGCGGGTTAAGCTGAGTAGCTGATATTCTTTCAGAATATGTGATCCATTTGTAACTAGATAGATTGCTCTTCTGATGTATTTTAGCATCTTCATAAATATAATGATTGCAATTGTAGATTAAGAAAAAAACACGGATGGGGCAGCTGTCTCAGTCATGTATAATTAGATTTTTATATGTGCCATTAGTACAAATATGAACAACTACCTATTTTGGCAACAAAGGAAAAGAATGCACTAAATAAGATGTGTCAGGCTCAAGACTGCAGAGCTTTTCTATATTAGCAAATGTGGCATTTTTTTTTTTTTTAACTGTAGCTCTTAGTACAACTGAACTGCTTACTTTTACCTTTGCTTACCCAGTTTAATTCCATTCTTAAAGCTGATCCAGTCTCTATACATCGATTTTTGCAGTTGATTTTGGTTTTTTTACTCCATTGAAGTCAGTCTTCAACATATGCTAGCACATTTGAAATATGTATTTGACTTTAAAAATGTTAAGGTACCTTTCCTTTTTTGAGTATTCACTACTGGTACCAGATTAACATTTATTTAGTGGTAGCCATACTAGGAAAATAAGAGGGGAACTTAGCATTGAGCTGGACATCTCACAGAATTATGGGCCTGAAGAGGTCAGACCTCTCTATCTAGGGCCAGTTTTTAACAATTATTCAGCAGTGAGGTGCACTAGTACCACATATACTGTAAAACTGCTCCATGTGGTGTGCAGTGCATAAAGGCAATGGCTTGAATTAAGTGGTATTTGTTCATCCAAACACACTCAAGCACCCAAGCTAAGATCATAGGATTTCTCATCTTGATTTTCTGCATCTTTTTTTTTTAGGTAACAAACTATTTCTTTATATTTTGGCATTTTAAAAGGAATTTAATAGTAGCTAGCAAAGAAAAGCTCTTATCCTTTCTTGCTTGAACATCTTTTTAACCTTGTACCAGGAGTGTGTCTTTGTTTCCAACATTAACTTCAGTTTTCAAAAGAATATTTCTCTCTGTGTTTTTTTTCTCTGCCACGTTGATTCTCCAGTTGAAATTTTGTTTGTATACGTTATTATCTTTAAATTTCATTTGTAAAAGCTTGGATTCTGGCTTATAAAAGCTTAAGCTTTATGTAAGAACATTAAAAAGGCAGGCAGCATAAAAATGCAAGCTCTCTTTTATTTGGAGCAAACAAGGATTTCTTGTTGGTTTTAAATTTTCTCATGCATTGAAGAAATAAATATGAGCACCCTGGGATCAAATATAGAGCATGGTTTTTATCAAGGTCATAAGAAGTGAAGGAAGGCATTTATCCTAGAAAAAGGTTTTTAATCACAGTGAATAGTGAAAAGGATATTTATCTGATACAAATTTAAATGTTTTTTGGATCCAACCAATTATTTTTCCAATATAAATATTTTCAGAAGAGTTTAAAGATAGGGATGTGTCCCATGCATTGAATGTCTGGGTCCTCCAGTATATAGAACGGATAAATATCCTCCTACCATGTTATACTTTTTTATTTCATCTTGCATCCATATTACCTCCTTACATTTCTTCCTTATACGTGATCATTTACACTCTCCAGGAAGAACACTCTTCAGGCTCCTAATGCTACACTGCTTGGTGTGATCCTGCCTACAGAAGAAGTCAGTCGCAAAACATGTCAAATTTAAAGGCAAAATAAGTTAAGAGAAATATTTGCTAGTGGGTGTGAAGTATGTAGAAGATATTTTATTTCTACATTTAATGATGTCATAAGTGATTCTAGAGAATCAAGCAAGTTTATGGGTGAATCACATAGAAAACTAATCCATGATGCTCAAACCAGAGTAGAATCTTGAAATCTAACTCAGTAGCGTCACTAGATAACATTAGATAATTATGCAGATAATAAAGGACATAAATTATAGGAAAAAACCACACCCATGCTGTAGTCTTACATGTCCATCATTACAGCTGTTTCTTTTGTAATAGTAGAGGTATAGACTGCTTTGCAAGGGTGAATGAGCTGGGAGTGGAGGGTGGCAGCAAGATGGGCTGCCTTGTTTTCAGCCTGTATTTTTCATACTGTTCTTCATATGAGAGTGATCTAATTGCAGATGCTTATGAAAACTATACGAGATGTTTCTGAAATACTTTTTTGCAAAACTTGTTTTCTGTTTTAGACTTCTATTTTCAGTGGTGGCAATTCATGCTCCTAACACAAACAAGTTCCAGCAGAATATGTTGCTGCAGAAAGCACACACATTTGAAAAAAGACAGTATTGCTGTTTGGGCATGTTACTTTTTACTTAAAAAAGATACCAAACCAACCATAAAGCATGGGAGTTCGACACATAATCAGTTTTGGATTTTTTTCTGGAAAAAATACAACTAATTTTTACCAGCCTGTGAGAGAATTAGAGAACTTCATGACTGTAATGTGAAAAATCCTGCTCCTCATTTTAATTTTATTAGCTCATTGCATTACAAAGAACATGATATTTTTCTTACTGCAACTTTAAATTTATTTTCTCGAAGCAGTAAGGCTACTCTAGTATTATCCTTTTGTTCAGTACATCAAAATGACTTAATGGTTGAAAACAAATTCTTTAAGTATCTGGTAGAGTGAGAGACTGAAAATGCACCCATTTTTACTTAACAAAGCAGGTGATTTTTAGGTTGCTTTTTTTAGATAATTAAAATGATGCCATAGACATTCTTTCCTGGATATTTCTGCTGTGATAATGATTTAATTTTCAAAACAATGTACTCATTTTGGATGAAAATTAGTTTATAGAAAACCAAGAGACAGTCTTTTCATGGTGGACATACTCCAATTATGTAATGGAGCACAGTGAACATTAAGGCAAATATATTAAAAATTTTTGCTTTATTATCTGAGATATTTCTAGAGACTCAGTTAGAAGATGACTTCTATCTACCAGACTGCCCTGTATACATGACATGTCGAGATCTCTACTACTGTGTAAAAAGTGACCTGTAGTAGTTATAGGTGGTTGTTATGGTGGTGTTCATCAACAGTCTTAAAGTCATGCAGATAGTTATGAAGTTCTTGCTCAGCTAAAGCTGTTCTTTCAAGGTTAGAAACAAAACAACAAAAACTCAAATGCCCAAACCAAACAACCCACCCATGCCCAAGTGGTAAGAAGTTATTGTTCCTTTTTAAACTCTTTAGTGTAATGGATCATGCATAGATCACTTTATTTTTGAAAAGAGTTTCAGAGGAATGCTTCCTATGAGAAATCCCTGAAGGAAAAATAATTTGTTTGTTTGGTTTTTTCCAAATTGGAAAATAGCACTTGCTAAATGCAGTGGATCTGTCCATTCTGTCACCAATAGTTGCTAGCAGAGCAGCATACTCTACAAGTAAACCAGGTTCGAGAATTCTCTCCAGCTAAGCACAGCAATTTCTGCCTTCTGCAGTCCCTCCCTACAGCCCTATCATATTTTATCTGAAACCTCCTCTACGTGCTTCTATGTCAAATCCCTGGGCACAAGGCTCATTAATGCTCATAATTACTTTCAATTAGAAGACCTCTCAGAGTTGCAATATGACTTACTTTTAGAGAATTCAAAATAAAACTCCCTTCCTATCACATATATACACACCAACAGCTGTCTCTTAAGGCCAAAAGAACATCAAAAAGACATCAGAGGTCCCTTAGGGATTCTGTACCCTTGGTCCTCAAGTTCACTTTTTGCTTCATTTGCCAGGTGCTTTTTACCAAACTTCTGGTAGCAATGGTATTGCAATGTCTAATGACTTGTTCTGTAGATACAACTTGTTTGGCTGCACAACATATAAAAGGTTACATAAGTTACGCTTAGAATTGATGACTGGAGCATGTAAAACACATTCATGTTTCACGTCTTTATCTGACTGTTGAGAGATAAATAAGAATATTACTCTTTGACAAGCTAGTAGTCCTGTTACTCGTTTCATTTTTGGTATGACTACTTACATCAGTCTAGAGGAATGTAAGAGTCTTCTTTGTAGACATAATTACTTCTGATAGCAAGTGTAAGTATTAGCACCTGGTAGGTCTGTATGCCATGTGCTAGATGTGCTAGGAAATTCTAGGTGTTCTAATTCTATGTCTTTTGTTCATTATAAAAAATATTTAAGAATAACAAGCACCCTATTTAGTACAGGTGACTAGTATTTAATATATAGCGTATTAGAGAAAAAAAATTGCCTTTTTTAAATATATATTTCAGGACATAATGGAAGATTGTGATATTTATGTAAAATTTTTCAAGTCATGCTATTTCCAAAAATCTTAGTTTGCAACAACAACCACACTGAATTAGATGTACTTTTGGGGTGAAATGCCCTCTGTCAGCAGAAGATTCAACAAAGAAGATGAACACATATAATGTAACAGGAAATAAGGGCTATCCACCCAACTAGAACTACAAAGCAAGGCAGTTACCCAAGTAGATTTTGATTGAGGCCACTGGGCACAGTAACTCTACAGTTTTGAAAGAATAATGACTAGAGATACAGGAAATTAGGTTTTGCAGCCCCAATAACTGCACTCAAATATAATTTTAATTAAACTATAAATTTGAACTTTGTGTTTCCTTGGAGATCTTACAGCCATCATATCTAAGGTCAAAACATCTTAGCATGTGGAAAATAATTTGTCTCATTGCTACAACAGGATGTAAATATTTTGCTAATTTCTTGTTCCTGGAAAGGATGAAAAGATAGTATTTAAAACGAAAAAGAAGCTCTTGATTGCCTCTTAAAGCACCAAGAGGAGAAAACGCCTCTTGAAAGCATTTAAAGGCTAAGTGTTAATGTGTTGAGGGACCATTGATTTTTAATTAAGTTATAACACATGGGATGCTGTGTATCAGGCATCATTGATTCCTAAATGCTAATAATTAGAGTTTGTATTTACAGAACACAGAGTAAGGAAGAAACAACTTACTTTGCAGTTAGGGTCTGATTTTTGTTTGCTCAACTAATGGTTCCATCCATTATGTTTTCCATTCACTAACTGATTTTAAAAAAACCCTGGCTTTGACATACAATATTTGCATTTCGGGATTAAATTTTCACTTCCACAATCTGCTTCTGAGCATGTTACATATGCAATTGCAAATGTAGAATAATTTTTAGAATTTATCTACCCCTTTATTCCTTGACATGGTTTGAGAACATCTGCAAGAGATACTAATGTTATATTCGTATAATACACAAATGAGAATGTATTTAACACACAGTTAATTTCACACAAATATTCTGTAGCATATCTATCAACCTATCACTAGGTTGCTCCTGTTAGTTCTTATCTAAATGATTTCTATTTGATTTATTTTGCTAAAGTATTTTGCATAAGGAATCAACATAGTTTCTTATTCTAAGCTACTGTCTACGAACAAGTAATTACTGAGAAAGACTTGTCTCAGGGGTGATATATGGGAATCATTAATTATGCTAATGAGAAAAGGATGAGGAAAATAAAGAGCGTTTTTGCAGTTGGAGAACAGTGGAACACAGGTCCATCAAAAGACAGTGGAATGGGTTTTATGTTCAAGTATATGGGGTATGTGGTACATATTTGGCTTAATCAAAACCAGCTGTGTAGGAAGTAATGCCAATGCATTTACCTGATCAGCCTTGAAGAGGAGATGGAGATAGAGGCAGCAGACATTGCTTCTGTCTCCAGTTGTTATGGAAAAGGATTCTCCTACGCTTTACTGTAATGTACATCAGAGCAGCTTGAAGTTACTTTGAAACCATTTCAAACACAATGAAGAGAACCTGACCTTAATATTTCTTCTCCTCTTTAATGATAAAAAAACTTGCCATGATGAACCCAAAATTTTAGTCTCCAGCTGCATCCTTGTCCTCTCTGTACAGTTATATCTCAGCAGCTGTGCGTCATCATGATCTGAACTTCAGAACAATTCCATTCCTTTAAGGAGAGTGGACGGGGCATCCGGCTTTCAGGGAAGTTGCAATTTTGGAGAATTCTGCCAACCCTAACTTCTGCCTAAGAATATTTTCTTGGTTTATGCAAGAGTTGGGCCTGCAACTCCACAATTAAAGCATTTATTTCAGAGGTTGTCTTCTCTTTCAGGTGTTATTTACTTTATATTAAATGGCACTTATGAATTTGTGACCTCTAATCAAATCTCCTTGGTCTGGAAATAAGATCAGAGATGTTTATAAATCTCTCAAAGACCAAAATTATATACTCATTCTGCAAATAACAATAAGTTCATGTATTTTAATCAAAATTCTAATCATAATCAGACAGATTTGAAATATTTTGAAAATAGGACCAAAACCCTATAGAAAAGGTGTTTTATTCAAATGCTGTAGATTAAGAGTAACAGATAATTTTTCATAAGTGTTGGTGGTAGGAGACATGAGTAGGAAAGGAGTAATACCAGACTTCCACAGTGTTGGCTTAAACATTTTGAAGTTTAAGATATCCACGAACAAATAATTAGTAAAATAACCACATATAATAATTTCACTTGAAAGCTCACAATACCTGCAGGAGGTTCTTATTGTTTTTAATAGGATTTTGTTTCATCTTGCACACAAGAATGTTTCTACCTTAACTGGCACCTTTAGAAATAATGAAGGGCTGAAATTTTCTCTCCAGAGGTCTAGAACATTCATGCTTTGTGAGAAATGTCCTGTGATTCTTGGTACTAAAATCTTAAAAGACCTGGTTGATATGTGTGTCAGATAATGACAAAGAGTTCTCATTTAATGGCAATGAAAAATTACAGAGTTATTTCTTCAAGCAATCTTGGAATTTAAACGTCTTCTGAGTCACTTGTGCATGATCATTGATGCTGGCTTTAAAATTGGATTTTCATAAATCTGCCTGATTCTTTTATTTCCCTGTTGGAGAATTACTGTCTCCACCCCTCCTTAGAATTCAATTTGATCTCGTATCTTAGTATAAACACACATATATATAAAAGTATATGTCGTCCAAACATAGCCACTGAAATTATATCTGGATAATTTCCAAAATATGAGTCCCAAAATTTCTGTAAACGTTAAATAAATAGTACCATTAATCAAGATATATTTATGACAAAATGGTGAATACAGGAATTTTAAGTAAGGAGACTGAAATTTCAGAAATTTCAAAACTGAAAAGTCTTCAGAAAAGTCACTGATATAAAACATTAATTAAATGCTTTATAACAGCTGGTGCAAATAGAAGGACGCTAAAATATATTACATACTGTGTTATGTCTAGAATTTTCGTTGATGCTTAAAGAAAATGCACAACAATCTGAGTAAGACCCTTTTCTTCCTCTTGTAGTAGGAGAAAAATGTAAATAGTTCTACTTATATCTTCTTGATGAAATGATACAGTTACTGTCCTTCTGTCCCATCTTTCTTGCAAACTGAAAGTGTCAGAATAAGTTTTCCACTTTTTTTGTTTCTGCCTCTGAAAGTACTGAAAATATTTACTAAACAGATCTGGTAGATGTAAACACCAGAACAATTCTAATCAATCCAGCAAAAGTACAAACAAGAAAGAAAAAAGCTAAAATACTAATTGCAACAGGCAGGACCAATCAAAAATGTCTTGGTTGTACAGAACAGAGGAAGAAAATTCATATACCTGAGCAGCATGTTCACACAGATGCTGCCAGCCCTGCGGCTCACAACAGCTGCTGTGGATCATCACATTCCTTTGTGCTTGTTGCCACCTAATACCGTGTGACAGAAGGCTCACACTGGACCTTTACACTTAAAAATGTGTAAAATCAATCTCAATTCCCAAACAGACAGAACTTCTAGAGCAGAGCACAATTAAATTCTGCCTGGTACTCTGTGATATGGCTGAGGTCTTGAAGGGACACGGGACAGAAATTAGATATATGTTTGCAATATGACAGTATACTGCTCTGTCATTGACCCAGTTCCTCCTGGCAACAGCTCAACTAAAGCCAAATTTAATTAAAGGCAGTGGAATTTGACAATGTATTTACTACATATGTACTTAACTTAGCCTAAATGGCTGCTGTATTGGGAGGCTGGGGGAGAGCAGAGATAATATACGTGGAGAAGGGATATTTGCATTATTGTCTGTGTGAAAGTGAACTGCTTTATACCCTCTCTAATTACTTACAGCTGACAGATCTTGTCAGAGCTTTTGCCTTTTTCTGAAGCTGCAGAAACACCCTTCAACAGTGAGGTGTCTCTATGGGATGAGGTGAAGCCTATCAGCATATGAGGTTTTGGCCAATGCATAAAGCCAATGAAAACTTCTCTAGTGGAAAAGGGCAAATCTGTATGCGCTGTTTCACCAAGGCTGACATGTTCTACAGCAAGATATTCTGTTTGACTAAGGTTTTTTTTTGAAATACATTCTGTTCTGAGGGCAACCTCTCTACTGTTTTTTGAGGGTTTTTTTCCTTCTTGTTTGTCTGCTCTTCTGTTTTTTGCCTCCTCCCCCATCTGCTTGGAGAACTGCACAAGAGCCCTGAAGTGGATAACTTTGCTACATGTGTTGAGGATCTCCCTTGAAGTGCTAGGATGGCTGCTGTCTGTACATCTTTTTGTTCTGGGAACTTTATACCTCAGGTCCTAGTTGCTTTAGCCTGTTGTAGTTGTTCAGGCAAACATTTCAGGCAGACCTGTGAAGTATCTGCTCTAAAAACATTCTGATGCTAAAAGTGTTTGTTTCTCCTCTCCCTAGACACCTTTGTCTGAGGGGCTGTCATGACAATCCCAGGGTGAATGGCACACAAATTTTATTCAATTTATACCTGAAATGTATCCTATGTGATATTCATGATGTGGTGACAGGGCAAAGAAGCCAGTTCATAGGCTCTTTTCTGTTCAGTATTCTCTGTCTCCTTGCATTTCTCTAAATTCTCTTTTCTTTTTGACATCAGAAATTCTTTACTAAGAGGATGGTGAGACACTGGAAATGGTTGCCCAGAGAAGTTATGTATGCTCCATCTCTGGAGGTGTTCAAGGTCAGGTTGGAAAGGGCGCTGAGAAACACGATGTAGTGAAAGTTGTCCCTGCCCACGGCAGGTGGGTTGACCTAGATTACTTTTAAAGGCCCCTTCCAACCCAAACCGTTCTGGGATTCTATATTTTTTAACCAGACAGCTTCATCAAATTCATATTTTACTGTATGGTAAACTTATTTGTGGAGAGCTTATACCCTTTTGCAATGTCTGGTTATAATCATGTTAATCATGTTAATAATGACTTTAGTATTACTGTGCTTCATCTATACACAGTGTTCTGTTAAACTTTCCTCCTGGGTTTGATATTTTCATCAAAAAGAACTTACGTTTCTTTCTGTATTATGTTTTCACTCGGAAACTTTTGCGTTTTTCAGGGCTGTCTGGAGTCATCTTCCACAGTCATTATTTTTTAATACCATTGTATTGTTAAATTAGAGAGGGAAAAAAAAAGAAAGATTAGAAAAAGGTCAAAGAATATTGTATATTTCTAGTGAAATATATTTGACAACAAAACAATACAATTAAATACAAGGAAAAATATAATTTTCCAAGAATGGTTGTGCATACTTAGATATGTTGCTTGTTTTCTTTTTGTCCTCATCTTCACCTCTGCCCCAAACATGCATCAGCTATTTTGAAATAAAAGACTATCATCTAATAGGTATTCCTCTTTTAGATTGTGCGAAATTATTTTACAGACTCATTTAATTACAAATTGTTATAAATTATATTTTCCCACAGTATACAAGGTGCATGTTTCATTGTTTTGTCTGCCTCATGATTCCCAGATGAAGGTGCATAGGTGCATATGTCGATCTCTTTAGATTGCCTTACAGTCTTTCGTTACAGGATATACTTGACATGTTATTTTGGGGATGAATCTGATACAGCATTAAGAAAGTGTGGGAACATGTCTCCTCATGCACCCAAGCCAGAGCAGGAGGAGGAAAAGGAGCTGTCTGCTGAGCAGTAAATAAGTGATCTATCTCTTCTGGACTGCAGTGACAATCACAAAGTAGAGCTTCTCAGTGGGAATTTTCACCAGACAGCTCTGTTGGTTCAGATCAAACTACCTATGGTTTATTTTCCCTTGCAGAGACAGAAACTTAGAAATCTGAATACTCTGCCTTGGAGATATGCTTTTGTCTTAGGGACAGCATTGCAGACCCTGGGAGCTCCAGGACTTCCACTGCTGAACAGTCCTGGCAGCCATGGCTCTGGCTGGTTCAAGTCCTTGGGAATCTATTAAAGGCTTATGGCAAGTGACTTAGCCTTTACATCTGCTGGAAATCTCAGTTTTCACAGAATCACGTACCGGAAGTAGACTGTCTAGGTAACAGGTAACAGTTGTCACATTTTGTTCTGAGAAATCAAAACTAAAATAATTTTCCTGCTCACCTACATTTCCAGTTTCTGTTCCTTTTTCTGTGACAATTTACAATCCTAGTTTTGATCCTTAACCCTTACATAAAAGGCTGTTTTTAATGTTAAAAATGCAGTATTGACCCATGTTCTTCCCTTTTTTCTCAATAGCCAACAAAAGCATCTTCGGACAAAAATTAGCCTCAGCCAAATTTGTCTGTCTCTCCCAGGTGTGAGGAACAACTTTATGCACATTTCCTCCTCTTGATTGCATATTATCAAAAAAATTATATTCTTGGTAAAGTAAAAAACTTGAGAATTAGAGAGCAGGACATCTGTTCTTAAAGTAGTGAATGTTTTTCATGGTATTTCTTTCAGCTTACATTTTAATATTTCCCAACAACTTTTGATAACTTCTGTTCAAACCAGTTACTTCCATCTCTGATGAGGAGAGGGAAAGAGTTTGTAGATGTCTTTCTGTCTCTATTCTGTCTTACCAGAAGCTCTCACAGGCATAGCTGCTGAATACCATTTGACCACATGCCTTATGCTTTTTGGATATTCTGCTTTATGGAAGACGTTATTTTAAAAGGTTTTCCATGCTCAGAACAGGTAGTTATGAACCCTTTAATGCACTTTTCTTTTGTCTTTGATCTTATTTTAAAGCAGATGTTCTCCTCAGGTTCATAGTAGCTGCTTTGCAAAAATAACAGTTTTAACAATTTTCTTACGAACTCAGTACTTTCATGGGCTACCACAGCTTCCCTGTGATTGTGAACCCTCAACCTTTAAATTTCACATGCTTTGCTACCTTGAATACTTAGACTGTCAAAGGACCTGTGTTCAAAAACTACAGAAATCAGGAGCTAGTTATTTAAATAAAATTATTTGGAGAGTGCAATTTATCACTGACTGCTTTTGCATCTGAATTCCTTGAAAGACAACATGCAGTGCAAGTACAAAGCTATGCAAATGGATTCTCTTAACAATGGTATTGTGGGCTGAGTAACAGTAGAGGGACTTACGCAGAAAAAGAAAAGCATATTATTGTTATTGTTACTTGAATATCTATAGCGAGTGCTTTACATTATTTTATAGCATATTTCAACGCATAGACGACAGGAGGTTGATTTTATCTGAGTCTAAAAATTCTTCTATGTTTTGGTGTGTCTAAGAGAATAATCTACAGTTATATCCTTTAGAACTGTAAAGGAGGGAGACATTCCATAATATAATGTGATTAGATGAAAACTATTTACTTTTAAATGTTACAGGAGACTTTGCCAAATTAGTCTATTTGTTTTTGTGCTAAAAGAAGAAAAATAAAAGGATTAAAATTAAATATTTGCCTTAAATATTTGCCTATCTGCTCTCTCTATATATTAGATGCATGTGTCCTACATTTCTTGTATAGATTTATTATGCTGGGATGGATAGCATTGAATAGAGATTGCGTAATTTATATGTTAGAGGTTGAGTATGGAGATCTCAAGGAGAAATTGCTGCATAAAATGAACCACAAAGTTGTTGGTTTCAGATATGCAAGCTGTCTGTATATTTGCAATAAACTATTTTTCAGCATCTTTTCGCAATGGGCAATGGCTCTTCATAATTTTTAAAGGGAACAAAAGATTTGTGTTTCTTCACAGATGAGTTTCAAGGTGAACTGGAAAGAAAAAGAAGCTGTGAAATGGCACACTTTTTTTTTCATGTGCTCTTACACCGATGTGTTTTTAATAGTACTTTCAGAGTAGATAAACACATTATTTCAACGTGATCTTAACTAGAAAAAAATGTGGCACATCATTGTTTATTAAGGACAAGCTAATTGCATGACTTATGACATTTTTTATCATTGCGTGAGATTGAGATTGAGTTGTCAATGACAACATCTAGGCTAGAAGAGTTATGGGTTTTGTTCTTTTTTCTCCGCTGCTGAAAGGTGTTAGCTCACTGAAATTATATGGATGTTCTGTGAAAAGGTCTTAAAAGGAAACCGAAAAGCCATAGCTGGGTTGTCACTTCAGTGTTTATATTGCTTTATTTTTATCAGTTTTTTCCAAAGGAAGAAACTATGTACTTATCAGGGCTTGCTGAGTGAAAAACAAATTAGCTATTATCACTCTTTCAGTGACTGATTGCTTTGTAAGTTGATGTACATATTTTTAGTTTATGAATTTGCACTATCTTAAGAAATAGGCAAAGCATTGCATCCACTTTTTTCTTTGGGTTTTTTTTTTTTTTACCCATTGCTGATGTGTTTTTTGTGTGAAATCTTTAAAATTAGATTACATTTCTTGTTTTTGATTCCCATTTTATGAGTTACATTTTCTTATTAACGGTTATTAGGAGTTGAAGTTCATGTTTAATAAATCTATCACTAAAAAAAGAAACAAAGATTTTTTTTTAATAAAGGAGTGTGCAAAAATTATTTTATGTACATTTTTACAATTATATTGGGTAATTTATGCAACAACAGTTAGAAAAGATTTCAACTATTTTTTATAAAGAGAAATTGGTAACATGGTCACTTTTTAAGATTCCTTAAGGAAAATAAACCTTAATAAATATAATCAGAAGTGAAAGACAGGCTACATACAAATACTTGTCTAGATCATCACCATCGAGATATGATTGTCTCGAGCAGCAACTTTATTTAGTATGTTTGTTTCTTACTGATGAACTACACTTCCAGTCATTGTAGTCTGGTTGTGCAGCAGTTAACTGGTAGAAGGATGGTAAGGTTGACACGGACGTGGTTTATCATCTTTGATATGACCCAGATAGTATTCAAGAGGCAAGACTATAGCACTAATACTTGCTGTTGAACTGAAATAATGTTTAAGTTAGAAGAACTTATTCTGATTGAAAAGTAGGAAGGCAGTCAAATCTAACTATTTTCCAAGGAATTTTGTTTAGGCCTCAAGTTTTTTAAACACATGCATATGATTATTTTCATAATAATTCGCAAATGGGAAGATACGTCTAAATGCACAGATACCTATAAATATACATGCAGCACAAAATGGCACCTAAGAATTCTGAAATAATTGTTGGACATTTTTTTTCGACCATTTCATATCCCTAATTTCTCCTTCAGTATATTTTTTTCATTATTTCTTTCAGATAAACATTTCCGAGTAACAGTAAATACAGTAGATACCTGCTTTATAAGGAAGAGCAAGTGTGGCTGTAGAAGTGTATTTCTTTGTGATTGTGTATTTCCTGTTCTTGACAGCCTTTTCAAAACTTTACTTGCAGGAAGTTCCTCACAGTGCTGCTTCCCTTTATGCATCCTTGCCTGAAGCACTTCCAAGCATCCTCAGACTCATTTAAAACACTGTTGTCTCTTCTCCAGTCTGGCCTGAAACTTAGCAGGAAAATACCTGTCAAAATATCCTCTCATCATAATCTCTCCTTTTGTATTCTGTATGGAATAATCTGTATGGAATAAAAGGATATGAATTGATTTGGTTCATTAATTATAAGCTACTATGATTTTTTTTTTCCCTAGATAACTACCAGCCATAGAGGTAATATAATTAACACAGACACGAATTATAATTGTTGATTCTTTTGTCAGTAGATTACTACTCACAAAGCTCATTCATTGTAATTACTATTACTAACCATATTGATTCCCTGCATGCTTAAGGAACAACAGTGACTGTCAATATTGAGTGAGGTGCCATACAAAGGTCACTGCAGAGACTCTGAATAGTACTACAAACACATAGTAGTTAAACAAGCCTGCAGGTGTTTATGACACAAATAACACTGTAGTTCATCTTTCTTAGCAGCAAGATTAGCAATAATGTTTATGTGCAATTTTTTCTGGAGAAGCTGTTGTTGTTTGTCATTAATATTTCTCCTGTACCTTCACTTACAGTATGAGAAGATCATGGCAATTTCTAACTGTGTGAGTTACACAAGGCTTATGGGCTCATTTTTATTTCTCTTTTTCCTTGATTTTCAAGAAATACTTTAAAAACAGATGTGAAAAGACATGTATTGGCTGATTTTGATCAAACTGGCTTTTGAACACGTAGCAAGATTAAGCAAAATGATTAACCATATGACACCTGGATGAAAACCACAGAGAATGTTAGTATGAGTTGCTTCTCTATGGACATATTTCTTTAATTATATAGACGGTTCTATGCTTGGTTTCCCTGCATGTCCCATATACTTTAAATAGAAACAGAGTAATAATCTCTCTCATATCTTAGCTTTCAAAAGAAATACTGAAATAATTTATACAAAGCCATTCTGTTTGATTTGATTTTTCACTTACATTTGTTCGGGAAAGTGAACATTTTCCGAAAGATTGCACATACATATGAGGAACTGATTAACAAAAAGTTATTGCATTAAATTTGTATATAAGTCATTTATTATTTTTTTTCTAATTGTAGATCATATGGAGTAGAAAGAAGTGCCGGAAGAATTTTATTTCTTTCCTCACAGTTTAGCTTAATTTTTCAGTGTTACTTTGCAAGGTCATACACATGAATTTCACATGAATTTTGAAACTCTATAAATTCTGGAAAAACCCTCTGAATTGTGTAGAGTTCTTGTTCGGACAAGGCTATAGGATAGTGTACTCCTGATGAGATCTAATGGTACACTTCCACTGAATTTTCTGTTTCTTCAGATTTTATGCAAAGTACAGTTCCCACAAAAAAAGAATTGTATAGAGCAGGGGTGTCAAACTCACAGTCTGCGGGCCGAATCCAGCCTCCACCTTGTTTTATCCAGCCTGGCACCTTGTTTCTACCCAGCAGCAGGGAACTCCTTGCTCCTGCGCTCCTGCCAGCACTGGTCATGTGTGCAGGGAGTGACACTTGTTACGCTGTGGGAGCAGGAGAATGGTGGGAGCCATGAGCTGGACACCCCTTTTGTAAAGGTATCGTCTCTCCTTCAAGCAGTGAAGAAGAGATTCTCATTACTAATGTGAAGGACAATGAGATAATAATGAAGATGCTTTAGATGCTGACAGTTCTGACGTTTAACACTTATTAGAGAAACAGGCTCCCAGACAGTGAGAACGTAGTCCTCAGCTCATTTCAATTTCTCTGCATAGACATACATACATTTAAGTTCAGTCATGGCAATATTCATAAACTTAAGAGGAAACAGGTGATTTTTAGAGACAAATAAATATGAATTAAGGTTATTAAATGCCTTTTGAAGAGCATTCAGTTCTGCTTATTGATGTACAGACATGACCTTAGTCTATGACAGCATGCATTCAAAAGTGCTAATGAATTATATTATCATAAATATATGTAAAACCAAAGAACTACTAAACTGCAGTAAGCTGAAGGTAAGAGTTTGTCCCCCTCAAGTAAGAACATTTTGTTAAAATTATACATTATATGTATACCTGCGAGCAGACCACAATAGAAACAGACTGTAATAAGAAAAGAAGTTAGAGCTTATTCTTTTAAATTCTACATTTATATATTTTTTTTCCTCTGGAATATAGGTATATTCTTTATATACAGAGTCTGTAAACTACAGAGAGATTTAGGGAGTTGTATTTCATCATCAGGTTACTCAATTTCTAATAGAGTAACACTTTTTTTTTAATAGATGGCATTAATGAAGTGTAGCAATTGACATTTAGATAGCTTCAAGTCCATCTGCCTTTAATTATGTCTGAAAATTTGCTTTCGAATCCTGCTCTGAAAGAAACCATGGAGTCATATATAGTGCTTCCAGGACCTGAAATTATATAAATATGAAAGAGTTGCCACCACAGTCTGAATTATATTCCCACTTAATTATATGCATTTCTTAGAAGATAATTTTTCAGTTTGTCTAGAACAGAAAACAGAATATCATAGAAGCAGTTGATATATATTTCACAACTATTCCTCTGACCCTCTTGTTCATTGATATATATATATTTTTCTGATCTAAGTATATAGCTGAAAATTTGTAATAATACCATGTGGTGCAGTAGAAATGGAGAAAATGTATTTCTTATCATTATTAGATCTTTATATGATCATTGTAGGCAGCAGATTCTCACCAATGGACTGTGTAGCCATATAGTAATGACAGTAAAACATCCTGAGCCAGCACTTATAATGAAGTGCTCTCTCTAATTTATTAGGTAAAGGTAGACCTTTATAGTCTTTAATATAAGAAACTGAATCAAAGGAACAATTGTCAGCTGAGACTAGGATATTCAGAGTTTTCTGTATTCTGACTTATTTTCTCTTTGCTGTCATTTTTCTACCCTTCTTTTTACTGGGGACATTTCATTATTAAAAAATTCTTAATCATTTTGACTATTCATTTATCTGCATTTTATTCTTGTAAGATAGTTTCTCTGACCACTTTGTATATGAAGTGCAGCTAGCTTTTCATAGAAGATTTGGAAAACATTCTCCAGTATCTAGGGATATTTTGGATATTCTTAGATGTAAAGGTAAAGCTCAGCTCCTGGATTGATCTTTCTATTTGATTTAGAATAATACCTTATGGTTTGATTAAGATTCTTTAAGCCAATTTTTGTTTCTGGATTACGAAAGAAAATTGACTGTCAGTCTTGAAACATCTTCTTGGATGCACTGTAAGTCTGAATACTCATGGTATTTTCAATTTCAAACAATGACAATGGTGAAGTCAGTAAGTCTGTTATGTCTGTGA
This sequence comes from Tapera naevia, assembly GCA_033556795.1. Taxonomy (NCBI): domain Eukaryota; kingdom Metazoa; phylum Chordata; class Aves; order Cuculiformes; family Neomorphidae; genus Tapera; species Tapera naevia. The sequence goes on along the minus strand of JAUMJJ010000172.1, from coordinate 3,257,771 downwards.
TTTGCAGTTCCTATGAATTCTATGAGAATGATTTTGTAGTAGAAAACTGAAAATAAGTCCTACACTGTCATATTTTTGTTTCTAACAAGTTACCAATCATTTCATGGAGGTCAGGCATTATTTTTCTTAGTCAAAATTGTTTTCTCTCAATTCAGAAGTACAGATCATGTCAATAGATTTGTGTTAAACAAAATTTTTTGTGAATTCATTTTAGTACTGCAATATTATTTTGTTTGAAGAGCAATACTCCTCCTCCCTTGATATTTTAAATCTTTAAAATCAAAATGCCCCAACGCTTCAATCAAATGCTTTGTTCTGAAATGTAATTTAAAATTACAGATTTTCCCCAAATTGAAAATGAGCATTATTTTTCTTTTTAGGTTGACTCAGTCGTTTTGTCACGACCTAGAAAGTTTTCAACAATGCCAGTGTAATGACCTTCGGTTTTGAAAATATACTTCTAAAGAACTCAAACAACTACTTAAAGTATTTTTCTAGAAACTGCCATAACCCAGAACCATGTTATTTCTCTAGTTCTCATTTTGAATGACGAGTTTTTATTTCTTTAATCTCTTTTTTCTTCAGGTTTTTATATGGTCTCTTTTTTGTTTGTTTCACAGCAATTTTTCCTCTGGAAATTGTCGTAGTAGCTCTGGACTTACGAGGGACTTGTTTGAAGGTCCACTTTTAAAAAAAGTTAGACTAAGATATACTTAAGAATTAAACTTGTAAATCTATGTTAATTGTCCTGATAATTAATGGAGGATAATGGAACCTTTGGCCTAAGGCAAAAAAAATGAGGTCCTCTGTGACAAATCTGAAGGTAGCTGAGATACTATAATGCTTATTAAACGACAGAATATGTTAAAAATTATAGATTGAAAGACCTAAAGAATCATTGTATTTAATTATTACCTTATTTTTAGATACATAACAAAGATAAATTTGCCTAGTATTTCCTGAAATCTTAAATGAATTGTGATTGAGCTGTTAGACACCTGTAAATCTTGGACAAATAGCCACTCGGTGTGTGTAGATCAGTTCTAGACACAGACAGATTGATGCAGCTATGATCTATCCTATATATGCTTTGTAGCTGATGTGTGTGTGGTACATCAGAGACATAAAGAACACAGAGTTTATTATGTAGGAGGAGTGAATCACTGGACTCACTCTGCACGGCTGTGAATCAAAAAGCAAATATGCATGTATATTCTTGCAGTGCAAGAAACCAATGCAAGGGATAGTAATGTACAAATATTCCAGTTTTTACTACATGTTTATTTCTTGATAGCATTTTTTATTTCATTATACAAAGTGCAGAGATCCACAGCATGGTGCACATGTTTGTTGAGGTATGGGTTTTTTTGCGCCTAGTAAGGGTAGGTAGTACTTGAGTTTGAAAAGAAGAAGAAACATTGCTACCAGACCACATAAACAGAAGTCACAGGATCAAAATCACCGTGTAGTTCTGCAATTAGTGTCATCAGATATCCGCTTCAGGTCACATGAAGTACCTTGTTCTTTCTTTGAAACTGTCACAAGATGATTGCTATTTTCTTATATTTGTTTTGCGTTGCACATCTCATTCAACTGCACTAGTGCTCCCTACATGATTCATCAGTCCTACTCACTAATTGTTCAGACCAAAGTGTCTGAGGTAAAACTGGGTCTCCCAGTGCCCGGTTTCTGACTGATAAGTACCCTGTCATGGGAACCATTCAAGATTGCTGTCGTCAGACTGTTTTAGTGAAAACAGGGAAAGGATACCACGGAAGAGAAAGTCTTGGATCTGCATAAACAATGCCTTGTAAAGTGGAACTAGACTGTTCAAAGGGAAAATAATTTGCTACTGGGGAAATATTTCACCCTAGAAACTAAAGAAGAGTAGCGATCTGAATCAAAGATTGAGATTTCTTGAAGCTTTGTGTTGGGGCATAGCAACCGGTCAGTCTCATATAAAGCTTAAAGCACAGGCTCAGTCTGCTATGCGAAACAATTCTTAGTCTGTTTTTTTGTTTATAAGAGACAATCCCTGAGAACAGTAAGAAATCAAATCTGTTTTTATTGTATATAATGGCTGTGTTTTCAGAGTATATATGTGGATGTAATTTTTTGAACTAGGTTTCCACAATGAAAGCCTTGGGACAATAGTAACTGCGGATAGCCAGCTATATTTGCTTAAATGAACTGTCTCCCACAGTAGACTCCTAGGGAAGCTGGCAGCCCGTGGCTTAGACGGGAACACTCTGTGCTGGGTTAGGAATTGGCTGGATGGCCGAGCCCAAAGAGTGGTGGTGAATGGTGTTTCATTCCCTTGGCGGCCGGTCACCAGTGGTGTCCCCCAGGGATCGGTATTGGGTCCCGTCCTGTTTAATATCTTTATTGATGATCTGGATGAGGGGATTGAGTCCATCATCAGCAAATTTGCAGATGATACCAAGCTGGGAGGAAGAGTTGATATGTTAGAGGGTAGGATGGCCCTACAGAGGGACCTGGACAGATTAGAGAGATGGGCTGATTCTAATGGGATGATGTTTAATAAGTCCAAATGTCGGGTACTTCATTTTGGACACAACAATCCCATGCAGAGCTACAGACTGGGGACAGAGTGGCTGGAGAGTAGTCAGGCAGAAAAGGACCTGGGAGTGCTGGTGGACAGGAAGCTCAACATGAGCCAGCAGTGTGCCCAGGTGGCCAAGAAGGCCAATGGCATCCTGGCCTGCATCAGGAATAGTGTAGTAAGCAGGACCAGAGAAGTTGTCGTCCCCCTGTACTCGGCACTGGTCAGGCCTCACCTTGAATACTGTGTCCAGTTCTGGGCCTCCCAATTTGGGAAGGATGTTAGGATACTGGAATGTGTTCAGAGGAGGACAACGAAGATGGTGAAGGGGCTGGAGCACAAGCCCTATGAGGAGCGACTGAGGGAGTTGGGGCTGTTTAATCTGGAGAAGAGGAGGCTCAGGGGAGACCTCATTGCTCTCTACAACTACCTAAAAGGAGGTTGTAGTCGGGCAGAGATTGGTCTCTTTTCTCAGGTGAACAGTGGCAGAACCAGAGGGCATGGACTTAAGCTTCGTCAGGGAAAGTTTAGACTTGATATGAGGAAAAAATTCTTCACTCAAAGGGTGATTGGCCATTGGAATGGGCTGCCCAGGGAGGTGGTGGAGTCACCGACCCTGGAGGTGTTTAAGGGGAGACTGGATGAGGCACTGAGTGCCATGGTTTAGATGATGGTTGGTGTTAGTGTTGGTGTTAGTGTTAGGTTATAGGTTGGACTTGATGATCTCAGAGGTCCTTTCCAACCTCGTGATACTGTGATACTGTGAACTGCTTTCATTAGAGAATTCATTGAAATGAAAGGCATGCAGATGCAGCTTAAGCAGATATTTGATAACATTTTAAGCAGATAATTATGCCAAGATTATGAACAATCTATAATAATGATTTTAATACTTGTAGAAAAATAAAAATTACAATCCAACTTATGTATCCCATAGCAAATTATTCTCTTCTATATTTTTAAACTACTTAGATGAATAATGCTTTCCTAAAGTACTACGGTTTGCATTGTTTTCCTACTGCTTTATTTTACTTTTGTATGAATACCACCAATATACTCTCATGCTGTAGAGCAGATTCATTTTTTTCCTGCAGCTTACACAAACTAAGGATCAGGACTAGAGTTCAGTCATCTGAACTATCAATCTCAAATGGAACTGCTGATGCAGGAGGCAGTAATGTGATCTAAATCTACGTAGATATCTACTATTAGTAACACATGAGACATCAATAGAAATGATGTGCAGTTGCAGTATAAATATTTCCAATTCCATCCTTTGCAATTACAAGGTGACACTACAGTGCACACCACCATGAATTATGGAGCTTCAAATGCTTTATAATGCTTATTCATACAGGAAAGCTGCAAAATGTTCATTGGTTTTGGTCGCTACAGGTTCTGAAAGTGAAAACTCAGATGAACTGAAATTATTGTGAACTAGAAACTTTGTTGTATCGATGTTCATTCGTGGCAGAAATCTGATAACCGAATAGAGTAGAGTTTGCTAAGACCATAATCTATCAGTGCCCTAAGTACCACTATATCACATTCATTTTCTTTTTCCTGTGGCTGCATTATTCAAGACTGAGAATTGATCTAAAATATGATATAAGAAAAAGGTATTTATAACTTAATCTTCGTAACTTAAAGTGCCTTGCTTAGGGAAGAGAATAAAAACCTCTTTTCAGTGGATCACGTACCAATCAGAAAGGCGCAGATCATGGAAGAGTTTCACAGTTAGAATTTAGATGTTGCTCCACCAATTTACATGCCCAAGCCTAGGAAATGTTACCACACATACTAACTAATAGCATATGTACATTCATGGGTTTCTGTAGTTCCCCCTGGAAAAATGTGATTTTTTCCTCTGCCTTTTATGTGAAAATAATTTCTGATTCTCAATTGCCTGAATAATTTGGGCCCTTGTTCTCAAGTCTGGATCAGACTGTCTTTGCAAAGGAAAAAGTGAGTTGGGGCACCACTGGCTGTGTAAAACTAATGAGTTAATGTTATCATGGGGTTCTTCAACCTTGTGATGCAACTCAGAATTGCAACTGACTGCCAGTTTCCTATGGTTCAGGGCAGCACATACAGTGATCTTATAGCCAGAGTCTCCAGTCTTTCTCTGCTTCATTGACACACTGACAGAAAAACTTGCATATCTGTCTTTCACTGCAGGACTTCTCTTAACTATATTACTTAATTACAAAATTCCCTGCAACTCAAACAGGATTATCTCATTGGCCAGTCTAATAATTTTCTGAGGGCAAGAATATACTGAGAAGAGATGGCAGATCACATCTTTAATGGGATGATTTGTCTGATGAAACGTAGATGCCTGCACATGAGCCAGACATCTATGTTCCCATTACAGACAGTAGATTAAAACAGGGCAGGATAGGATGTAACTCCACTCCCCCTGTAGGGCTAAAACTGTGTGGATAAATAATTTTCTACCAATTCCAGTTTCTCTTACGACCATAAAAAGAGGCTTGGATGAATAGTTTGGAAGGAGACATGCAGATTCTCTCCTCAGTGTTTAGAATATACCTTTAGGCAAAATAAATCTTTCAGGTTGGACAGATGAACAAATACAGCTGATCAAACTAATAATCTGAAACACAACAAACTAGCGCTTTTCATGCAATTTGTTTCACTGAAAAATGTCTGACTGGCTCTAAATAAAACTGCTAACACTTCTCAAGAGAAGGAACTATTCCAAAGGTGAGCCATCTGAGCAGCCCCATTCAAACAGTGAGAGGTTTTCCATTTTCGCCATAAAGGCTACTGTCTCTTCTAAGCAATGCTCTTTGTCCTTTTAAATAGTATCTGCTATGTATAAAGGTGGAAGACACAATTAGAATCTGAGCCTTCATTGCTTAATATGATTATTTCTGCTACATTAATATTTCAGCCGATTTATCAGAACATGTAATTCACCTGCACAAACCTCAGAGGCTTGATTCCTCCACAGAGGTCTAATTGTTTTTGCTCTTGTTGAAAACAGTAAGAGAGAGAGAAGTTTCATATTTATAATGTCAAAATGAATTACAAATCAGGGCAGAACATTTTGCAAATATTGCTGAAAGACAGAGTGCGGTTTATGTTGGGCAAATATCTTCTGATCCTATTACATAGCCTTGCAAAAAACTTTGAATTTTTTGTCTCTTCAGAAGAATATATCTTCTGAAATATATTTAGCATAAGATAAATGGTGGCGTATTTTAATAAAAAGTACTTGGCTTACTTTTTTTGAGGAAAAATGAGCATGAGGAAGAGTATGGGTCTTGTTTTTTCCCAAACTCAAAATCATGCAGGACATAGTACACCCAAACCTGGGATATGGGTAAGAACACCCAGGTCTCACAGCACAGAGCAACCTGACAGTTATATGTGAGTCTAAGTTGGCATTATTGAGCGAGCACTTCAGAAACTTCATATACAGGACAAAAATCTACTGTTGCATCAGACAGTGCATGACAGGAACTTTGAAGGAGCAACCTCTCTGTCTACTGTAGATTTGGACGTGCCTATAACTCGTCTGGAATCCTCCCTATTTACCTTGTGCCATACTTCATCACGGCTGCTATGAAACCTGTATTTCCTCATTCCACAAATAGAAAATTATTTTGTTAAAAGAAAGAAAAGAAAGATTTTAAAAAGTGTGTTCAACAAATCCCAAATAGAAAATGCCCTTTCGTATGTTCCTTATGTATGAAAGTGAAGCTTTTAAGATACGTAATTTTGCATGGTCTCTCTGGCAGCAGAATGTAACAAGGTGCATAAACACGGTTTCTGCCTACTTCACACACGGGTTGCCTTAGTAACTACAGCATAGTGCAGCTGAAGTGTGCTAGTACCCCTAAAAGGGAGTCTGAAGAAAGCAAATGGGAAGTGATTATCATTGGTTGGATCGATTAGGCCAGAAGATGGTGAGGCTTAAGAATTCAGCTGCTTAAGAATTAATTTTGCAAGTGCAACAGTGTTTCCAGCATGCCCATTTACGATATAGGCCATTGTATTTGCAGCTTTTTATTTTTGTCAGTTTATATGATGAGGAAAGACGTTACTTTCCTGTCTGTTACCAGAAGGTGAACTTGAAAGTTTTGCATTATTTTCAGTGATTTCTTCAATATCAGTCCATAGCTGTTGGCATGAACAAAGGGCATTAATATACTAAGAAATTAACTAATCCATAATAAACAAAGGAATTAATTTATAAGGTGTTACATTTGCTAACTTTGGAAACAAAGACAAGATATGCAATACTAAAATGTCTTTACAATAAAAAGAGGAACAAAGGATAAGTGTGATACTTGAAACTTTAATATTTTTATGGAATATTAGTTCTTTCCTAGGTGAAATTTATGGTACTTTGTATCAGCAGTGGGGGGAGGAGATACTTGTACTGGAAATAAATATAGAAAACTTTTGTAAAGAATTAGATTAGAAACTTTCAGAATGTAACTTCGTTATCGTGATTCGATTTACTCTAAATTTATTTCAAAGTAAATGAAAGTCAGAGACAAGATTTTACTATTTTATTTTTTAAGAGAGGTGTTCTCTGTATTTTTAACAGAAAATACTGCAGTCAAAGTTTTAAATATTCTTTAAAATTTGAAGAAATTCAACTGATAAATTAAAAATTAGTTGTAAGGAAATAGAACTCACATAGCACAAATGTTCTTCTCACATCCTTGAGATCTTATAACTGTTCCCAAGTGCAAAAAGCACCTTTACACTAATAGGAACCATGTATATATCAGAAGTATGAGAGTTGCAATCCTTTTATTGCCTCTGAATTCTTTGCATGAAAAGTCTCTAAGTTTTGTGTCTTAACACTAGCAAGAATCATAGACACCCTGCAGTCAGGCTTCACGTTCAAACAAACATGGTATGAGACTTAGTAGGGTTGAGAAGATCTCGTTGCCTTTTTAATGGTGTTAGTTTTGCTGTGGCAAAACCAACTAACTGATTGATGAGCTGAGCAGAATAAAACAGGACATTATGGATACGTTGTGTAGAATTTAAATGACTATGTTATGAAAGTGAACAATCACACGGCTTTCATGTGGATCAGACATCTTGGCTGTCTCGATTTCAGTCCTGGATATGTAAGATGAGTGGCTTAGGTAGGCGTTATGTATGGAATTCTGGTCCGTGACAGGTACAATGAGTTGAAACAGCTGAACACATAGTAAGTTTAACTAAATGTTGTTTCTTATAAAGCAATTAAACAAAACAATAAAGCCAGAAAGCAATACAAACAAAAAACAACAACAACAAAAAATAAAAACCAGAGCAATACAAACAAAAAGATTTTGAATTCCATATGTGCTGCTAAACTAAGTAATATTACCACATGTAGCACAGACCGCATCATCTCTGGTCTGGGCAGCGGCAAGGCAAAGCTTCTTAACGGGCGTCCCTGTGACAACAATGTGGGTTGAAAAGTGTTGCCACACCATTACCCTACTGAGTGCCCATTTATGCCCGCCCACATTCTGACACTGTAGGGCCAGTACATGCCAGGAGGTGAGTAAAGGGTGGGACAAATATGAAGCCCATTACCTAACCTCTTAATCAACTTCGACTGCGTCAACTCATGTCTGGTGGTCTTTTACTTCCTCACATAATCTTCCTCTTGAGCTTGTTAAATGACCCTCAGACCCTCCTTGAACTCCTGTGTATGCTCCTCTTCGTTGGTTCAATTCCAAATTGCAGAGGCAGTTTGAACTGGTCTGGAGAAGATCTCACCCTTCTTATCTATGCAGCCCTGCAGGCATCCTCACCTCCCTCATTCTTTATTTTTTTCACAGGGCAGGCTGCAACGTTCATCGGTATGGTCATTACTCACCTCTTGGCACTGTTAAAACCTCTTAATCTTTTACTGCTTCTAACAACCAGCCCCCTTTATGTACACATCACAGCTTAATATATGAGCTACATGACCACCAACTGCCATTAAAGATCAAGTAATCCTCCATCCCTAATACAGTAAGATGAATCGCTTTGTAGGGTTTCACTGTCTCACTTGATCCACAAGTATCCATCACATTAACACAACAGGTGATTAAAATTGTAAAAAATCCTAAAACAGAAAATGTGAAAGATACTGTTAATACATTTAGTAACAGACACAGTTTTGAATGATATATGACCACACTGGAAAAAAAAGACTGTATGTATTAAATGAATTCGGGAACACTGGAAATCAAGTATATTGTGCCAATTTTAATGACAGGCTTTTTAAGGATTAAGATTCTACTTAGTTTTAATCTGTTTCCTTTGTTTTAAAGTTTCCCTACTGCTTAAAATCTAATTTAATAAAAACTGTCTGCTTGGCACTGCCAGTTCTTTCTTTTAATTTGCAGATAGCATGACATGAGGTCCCAGAGAGCTTTTTAGTGAAATACCTGAAACATGTATTGAAAAGAGAAAGAAATCCTTCAAAGAATTTGCGTCAATTAAAATGCCACTAACCAAAACTTAACTGAACAGCAGTTGGTTTCCTCAAGTGAAGTTAGTTGAAAGGCCTTGCTCTTCCTTGATGAGTGTGTGCCAGAGGCAAAGCTGCTTGAAGGATGACATACTACAGTTTGTTGCATTCATTTATTACAGAAGAGTGGTTATGGAGATCAGGGTGAAAGTGAGCTTCTCTTTACTGCCTCTTTTTGTATGGTTACTGGAACATATAGTTATCCTTAATGTCACCATGTTTCAGAGACCTACCTGGTTTTGTTCTTGTTTGACTAGCAATGGCTTTCTTTTCCTCAGTACTTTCCATTTCTGAACTCTGACTCTTAATTAATATTAATTACTATCAGTATTACCTTAATTTCAGGAGCTCGTGGCACTTGGCAACTCAATCACCAGTGCTCAAGAGATTGATCTTCTTCAGCTATCCACATCATGTGAAAATCAGCCCTTCATTCTTTCTCTGCAGTATTTGGGATCATTGGGCCTGATGGAGCACCCACTGCTCAGTTGCCATTGGCGGAAACCCAAATGTGCTTAAATAGAGTAAAGATAGTCTCATCTGCCATGCAAAGAAGAATTCCATTTGTTGATAATTTATCCATGTTTCTACATTGATATTAATAAGACTTTACTAGTGATAACAAATCAGAAAATCAACAGCTTTCATAACAAATGCAGAAATGTATATTTAATGAGACTATAGTAGCTGAGCATTTATTCTGTATTAAAGAGGCTGAAAGGAAAAAAATATATGGGAGATTATTTAGCTGTTCCAGAATATCATATATGTTTTTATCTTTATAGGTTTCAGAGACAAAAAGACCTCTGTTATACTAGTACTCACCAAAAACCAGGAAGTAAGTATTTTAAAGAATATGTCGGAACCAAGTTACATTCATTGTCAAAACTCACCTGAAATGTCTTTATAAGATACTCTTAATTTCAGCATCCATACTGGACTACGAAGCATTCAGTATCTAAGGTCTCAAAAAGAACATCCATGCGCATTTGAAGTAAAGAAATTCAAGCATAAATTAACAAACCTTTTCCCTTTTAATTAACGAACTTTGTAATAACCTTCAATATTTCCTGCAGGTTCCCTGTCTCATTTTACTCTATGATCATGATTTTTGGAGGTAATTTCCTCTTTCTTGCAATAAATATAATAGAGGAAGAAAGCATATCCACAGATTCTGTTATTTGTCTGTCTTTATGTGTGGATATGCATATATACATGTCTCTGTGTGCACGTGCACATACACTTACCTGTGTAACCGATTCCTCTTGAAAGAGCAGCTTTTGTTGCTAGATGTACTGCTGCCATTTCTTCTCTTCTAGGGAACTGTCATAGGTCTGTGTATTTTAAGATCACATGGCATCTCTATATTCATCTTTTCTCATTTCTGATATAGCAAAATTCCCACTGCCAGATTCAAATTATAATGCTGGTGAAACCGAAACTCATCATCTAGAAAAATATCTAGTTCCATTTTAAAGACTTTTCACAAGGAATCTGCCTCCAAGATATATTATTTTGACAACTGATTCCTTTCGAGGAGTCCATACTTTGTTCTCTATGACATTTTTTTGGTCTAATCTCAACCATACCTGCTAGCTTAGAGAATCCTCTACTACCAGTTATGATACCAACGTTCAACACTTTCCCCTATGTGCTCTTTAATTGTATGCAATTTGCTCCAGGTGAGTAGTAGGAAAATGATATCTGTGAGAGATTTTAATGATATGAAAAAATGTATCATAGATGTTCTGACATTTTGCAGATTCATAATCTCGTTATGTTATCCCAGATAATCAAATGTGCACAACTTTCTGCCATGCAGAAATTAACATTCTGACTTATCAGGTTCAACTCACATGCATTGTTGAGTGATGGTAGGTGATGCCTTCTGAATGTAGTAAAACTTCCACAATGGTAAATCTCTAAACCACAGAAAATGTTTGAGGTTACTTTCTAGAGTATCTATATTGTTTCTTTTTTACTTTATTAATGTTTATAGCACAAACAAGACTGGATGTACACAGATACGAGCCTCTGCTTTGGGCTAAACAGTTAGGGGTAATTTCAAAGATTCCTGAAGCAGTGCATTCAATTTTATACAGAACTAAAACGCATTCATAAATATTAAGTATTTCTAGGCTGTCATCTCCTATGCTTTGTTTCATTATGTAATAATTTAATTTGCAAGAACTATTAATAGCTCTTTGCTTGCCAACTTTCTGTCTCAAGTCCTTAGCTACTACAGGAATATTATGCAGATGTCTCCTGCTACAGAGTTGTACTAATTCAAGCCTGGTGACAAAAATTAAGCAAGTGAAAACATTTCCTATGCATTATATTTAGAATACTTGAAAGCTGGTTTAAAAAGTCATATAAAGTGTGGCAAATTAAACATTTTGTGTACAAACTTGTATTCAAAGTAATAGCATTTTATCTTCTAACAAGTCTGAGTTTAATTTGACCTTAAATGCTTCTTTGATTTCCACTTGAGAAGACAGCTTGGTATGGATTTGCAAGATATTTCATAACTCTAAGAAATATTGCTATATACCCTGGGTGGGATCATTACTTTGCATTTTTTTTAGATTAATTCATTGATGCATCTTCTTTATTTTTCCAAAATAACATCCAGCATAAACACAGCTAATTTATAAGCTATATAAGTATGAATTTCTTCAAATGGTAAAAATAGAAAATCTAATAAGATCTGATTCTTCAGGTACAAAGACTAGACTCACATTAGATTTACTCTCCCCAGAGTTTGATAAAACAGAGATGGAGGAAAACATCTACCATGAATGATGCCTCAGAACTAATAATGACTATATCAGTAGTCTGTCTTTGGAAGGCACCTAGGACCAGCTAATGAGTCAAAACTGATCTTATATGCTATAAGACTCCTGAAACAGCTTTTAAAATTTGGATCAGCTATGGAAATTCAAAATAAAACCAAAAAATACCCCAAGCCCCATGTAATTACCTTATCCTGGACATCTTAAAGCTGGTTTTGCAGGTTTTGTTTTTTGAAATCTTTCTTGGCTAAACTGTTTTTTGCTTATATAAGTTTAATTGGACAGCTTTAATTCGTAATCTGATTTTATGAGGTACAGGCATACAGTGCAATGTATCTCCTCAGGAAAAAAAAAAGAAAGATATGTCTTTGGCAGCCTTCTTCAATGAAAAGTCAGAGAAAGGTTGCTATAGATGACAAACTCATGGACAGTTGCATTAAGGCTGCTAAATTCTTTGCAACGCTCCGATGTGCTGAGTTTGCAAGGATGCTGAAATGACTCTAGCCAGTCCTAACTGTGCATTTGTAATAGCTCAGTTCCTGCCATTTTCCTTTTGGGTATAGGCAGAATTATGAAAAACTTCTAAAATTGTGTGAAGTCAGAAAAACATGGGAAATGAATATTTCATCAAATGCATAAAAAGATACTGAGAAGAGGAAAGGGAAAATTAGCCCTCTCAGTGCTCTATACATCATGCTATACACAGCAATGGATAGTCAAAATAAACCTGATGAATAAAAGGGTAAGACTTTCCAGAAAATCTGTTTAGTACTTGTCATCTATGGTCTGTAAAATAGATTAAACATTTTGTCTATGCTTTTGAAGGGTTTCTATGAATGGATCAGGCCTTTAAGAGAGCTAATTGACTAGTTGACCTCTTGTGTTTCTTTCCAGACCTAAGATTTTGTGATTCATAAAGTCAAGTTTCAATATACTGTCATTTGAATCATCATGGTGATAACAAAAAACCCCCAAAACTAAAAAAAAAAAATAAAGATGAAACTATAAAAAAGGTTTTACATACAATAGCCTGGGTAAGAAATCAGAAATATTTCAGAAAAACATCTGCACACTTTAATCAAAACAGGAGTATTTTAATTGATATTGATTAATTCTTAAAATCTTGCAAATATATGTTTTTGTTTCACGGTATCAATCTTTTCAAAAGTTGGAGGACAAATTTATATATTCTTGTCTGTAAATTAGCATCTTGACATGTCTTTCTCTATGTTTTCAATATGTATGTTTTATTGTGTTTGTGTTTCATAAGACTCTGAAAATGGGTCTAAAATAAGTTTGCGTCAGTTTATGATTTTATGACCACATCAGTGGATAACGGAAAAGTAATGGGTATAATCTATCTGAAATTTTGTAAAGCCTTTGACAGTCCCCCACAACATCCTGCTCTCTAAATTGGAGAAATATGAATTTGATGTGTAGACTGTTCAGTGGATAAAGAATTCGTTGGATGGTCACATCCAGAGGGTAGAAGTCAAAGGCTCGATACCCAAAGCAGAGCAGTGACGAGCGGTGTCCCTCAGCCGTCTACATGGGGACCAGTGCTGTTTAATATTTTCATCAACGATGTAGACAGCAAGATGGAGTGCACCCTCAGCAATTTTGCAGATGAAACCAAGTTGAGTGGTGTGGTTGATACTCCTGAAGGATGGAATGCCATCCAGAGGGACCTGGACAAGCTGGAGAAGTGGGCCCATGTGAACCTCATGAGGTTCAACAGGCCAAGATTTTACATGTGGGTCAGGGAAATCCTCGGTTTCAATACAGGCTGGGAAATTATGTGATTGAGAGCAGCCCTGCAGAGAAAGACTTGGGGTACTGATGGATGACTGGACATTAGCCAACAATGTGCACTCTTAGCCCAGAAGTATATGAAGTATATATAGTAAATAAAAATACAGCTCAAAATTTTCTATTTATGTAACTGTCAAATCAGAATATTTTAAAGAAATCTTTGCAAATAGTAATATCCGGACAGAGAAAGATACTTTAACAAAAAATATTAAACTACTTCCTTCTGTCTATGTAAAGTAATAGCTAGAGTTCAAACGTCAGATAACATGCAATACGTATAATTTCTAGCACTGTGAATGCAGCATATTTCTAGATTTTACCCGGATTACTTTTTCATTGAACTTCAGGCTGAAGTAGACTTGTATGAAGTGAAACTTCTTCATTTAAGAGGTTAAAAATGGAAATGGCATAAGTGAACAACAGTTGCAGATGTATGGAAGCTAGTTCGAGCTAAGACATCTGGAGTAATTCTGCAGCAAAACCGTGATTTTCTTTGCTAATTTGCTGAGCCTGGTTCACTGCACTTCTGAGATTAAAACCATCACAGATTAATGATCTGTGAATAAAAGCGAGCAGGCATGGTTAATGCTGTTCAGTTAATCCCTGTTCATTTTTTTCCCCAAAGAAACTGGGGACTGAATCCAGCATGGTAACACCAGACATGGCACGTAAACTCTGGGAAAGATCACAGACCAGAATCTTAAGAGAAGATTCTCCTCACCCCCATGTTTATATGAGTTTACTCACCTAGAGAAATAAAAGTTTGAAGTTCAGTGTCTCATCATGACACAAGGCTATAGAATAGTCCACAGTTACGGCTCCCTGTAACACTGATATCTGTAAAACTTTCAAAGACTATCTTTATGTGTATGCTGCTTCTGTGATGAATACATTATGAAATGTGAAAAGTAACCAAAATAACTGACAAATTTGGAAAATATAAGTGGGTAATATAAAATATAAATCTTGAAGTTCAAAGAGGATTCGTAACTTTAGTGGGAATTTGTAAAATAAATAAACGATCATATCTGTGGGCTGAGATCAACCTCAACAAAACTACAGAAATTTCTTAGAATCTTCTTTATCAGACAAAATTTTATGTTCTTGTTTTATACTTTTTGCAGTCCTAGAGGTCAATCAAACCACATTTAACGTAACTATACAGTGGATTAAAATCTTCCCCTACTTCACTCTGTTTTATAGTTTAGTAATATCTTAAAATTCAATCAAAGATTTAAGAAATTTTAAGAAATTAATCAGAAATTAGGTACACGTTAAGTGTAATCTTCTTTAGAATGGCTGATCTTTTATTGTTCTTTATGTGTTAAATAACATGGTTCTCAATTTATTTTGTGAAACAATATTAAATTATATTACCTGAGGAATTAATTATTGGTGTTTTTGTTTTAATGGATCTCAACAGACTGTTCCAACTAACCCAAATTTTGTTTATTTTTTTGATTTTTTTTCCTACAGAATAAGTGATTTGGTGTTGTCATCAAAATCAGTGAAAACTTTTTATTTGCTCAAAAAAACAACATAGGCCAATATGGTTCTAATATTGAACTAAATGGACATAAATACACATATCAGGTGTCTCTCATGGTATTCCCAGCTTGTGCTCACTGATGCAATGCCATGCTGGCTGAAGGAGAAGGTCCAACCTGAAACTGCAGTAAGGTTTGCCCTGCCACGCCTAAGGGTGAGTCAGGTGGGAGGTCTTAACAACAAAGACTAGATGAGATTGATCAGCAGTCAAGGTCAAATTCTTCTGAATCAATTGCACCCTTTTCAGTGCCAGCTCAGGGATCGCTGTTTTTACAATGAATATGGGGTGGGAATCCATGATCTTTCAATTCTCACTTGCGGCATGATAATGTGAACTTCTTTTGTGGACAACTTCCAGTAACTAGAGAGAGCTAGGAAGAGCTAGTAGCTCTGCATGAGCTTGCCCTGGGAGGGTTTTCTGAAGTAAAGGCTCTCTGGAACCTGCCTTACGTTCCTAGAGGAAGAAATCATTCACCAGTGCCCTGATTTAGCCCAGGTTTAGTAGCATTCTTTTATTCTCTGCCTATTTCCCCAAACAGACCTTTTAAGTTAAGAACCTCCATTTTTAAGCACGTATAAATCTAGAAAGGCTCCATAAGAATCTACAAGTAGCAAAATGGAGAGACATAGAAGAAAAGAAAAAGAAAGAAGGAAAGCAAGTTAGTGCAAACTCAACACTAGGGACCTTGAATTCACTCACCACAAAACTTAAGGACAAGTATAACTCTCCTCACTTGTGAGAAATGGAGCTCCCTCCCTCTCATGCACACTTTCTTTATATTTTTTTATGTTTACCCTTCCATGTCCCTGCATTTTATGTTACGTCAAGTAAGTCAACATTTATGAACACTGTGGTCTGCAGATGTGTCTCATTGTGAATTTGAACCGTAGACTGTGTGCTTGCTGCCCTCAACCATAGAGCTCCCAAATGTATAGTAACCTTTTACACTAGTTTTCCCTAATAAGTTGCATTTTTGTATTCTCTTAAAGTGTACATGTGACTCTTTGGCACACCTAAAAGACGCGTGCATAACACATATTCTGATAATCTAACTTAAAACCTCTAATTTACAACTTATCTGTGTAGTCAGGAAAGAAAGGTGTGTTCCTAAACTAAATTAGATACCTAAAATTATGTGGTGGTAATATGGACTGTGCTCTAGCAGTGAAAATTACTTATAGTATTCCTTTTGCAACACAGTTTTTGTTGGTGAAAAGTATGCTCTGGAAAGGTAGTTTCTAATCAAGAATTGATGTTGAATGTTGTTTAATGACAGCTCATTGGCTCATTCTCCTGATTGCTTGGCTCTTGAGGTGTCTGTAATTAGCTATTACCTTGCTGAATTTGCAGAGTTTTTTTCCACTTATCTCCACTCTGAATGTTTTTTTCCTCAGAACAGAGTAGAATTTTTTTTCTCACAGTTCAGTCTTGTGGAAAATAAACCCTAATGAAATATTTGAATCTGTTTAAAAATATTGAGAAGAAAGAGAAGTCTTAGATCTTTGTATATGGCATTGAAATATCCCTCATGAAGTCTATATTTTTAAAAGAATATTGAAAAATGAGAGCAGATGAAGAAAAGAGGCATTGTCACTTTCCTAAGATTAGAAAGTCTCTTGCTGTGAGGAGCTGAGCTCAATCTGTTTGCTTTGTTAGAAATAAAATTGAGATGTCATTTGATTACAATATACAAGTATATAGTGGTTAATAAGAAGAGATTAAATCCAGCAGAGAAAGACATAATTAATGTCTGGAAGCGGAGTCAGAGAAATTTGCATTAGGAATTTGGGAAAGGTTTTTAACAATAATGATAATTAAGTGCTGGAATAAATTACATTAGGATTTCTAAATTTATCATCTTTCACGTCCTTGGCGTGGTTGGAAGGAGTCACAATGTGGGACATTCTGCACTTGTTCCAGCTGAAATCCTGCTTGTTGGGGGAAAAGGAGGGTGCTATCTTCCTCATTCTTCTTGGGGTAAATACTGTGCCAGAGCCAAACTGGATTATTTTATCAAAATTTTTCCTTAATTATGCACCAATTACCACAGTTCAACACAGAAATACGTGATTGAGATCTAATGACGAGTGATGTGGAGCATGAAAAACTAGATCAATGTTTTTTTTTCTGTATTTTGATTTGCAAATCCACAAACTTCACGTACAGTATTGAAATCTGAAGTAACAATGTAAATGCACTGACTGCGGACTTGATTTTCCTCCTTATTTTGTGAGGTTTGCCTACTTTAGCAATCTTAAAGTTGATGTTGCTCATGACCTTCATGTTTCTGAATTTGGGGTTCAATTAATTTTTTTCCCCATGTATTGCATTTTGAGTGGTGATGTTGTCATGATTGTTGTTGGAGGTCACCATTTGTTAAGGACACCATTTGTCGAAGACGGCGGGAGACTTAACGACACGCATATGGTGTTTGATTAACAAGTCTCAGTCTTTATTAGCAGTAGTTCTACCTAAATAGTTTAGTTAATGAGCTTCATACATATTACAAAACTTTAGCTCCTTATTGGTTACAGACTTTATCATTGCATAAACGTCACATACATTCCTGTAGTTTCAGAAATCCATCTGGTCCCGTGGGAGACATCCTGTTATCTCCCTTGCCTAAGCTTCACTGCACAACAAGGGCCCACTGACCTTGCTGGTCAGTATTTTTTCACTTAGCTCAGTATTTTTCCACTCAAGGCCTAAGCACCTTGCTTTTGTCAGGCTCATGTCTGCTTTCAATGAGCCAGGTTTCAGTAATTCTCTCCACAGATTGTTGGTTTATAATATGAGAATCTTAATATGCTTTTCTGTAGTCGTAATTCTCTAACTTTTTTAATTCCATTTATATTAGTTTCAGAAAATAAACCTACCTAATATTATAGTACAGATTTTCATCCAGATAAAGAAAAGTGAGAAACAGTAGTCAAGGCAGAAAAAACACCAGAGTTTCAGAAGGCATGAAATCTGCACTCACTTGTTCTAGGTGCAAGCTTTAATGAAATGAGATAGGAGAGGTAGAGATGAGCAAACATCACACAAAAGCATTTTTATGTATCTAAGAGACATCCAAATGTCTCATGCTCATGTTTACTTATAGGATATATTCAAGTCAATGTGTTCTTTCAAAACAAAATCAATCAAATATGACAACTACTAACCCCTACCAATTGGTGAGGTTTCCATTCATCCATTCATTCATACAAGTAAAATCATATCCTAAATACAATTAGCTACAACAGTAACTTGTATTGCAATTACCTATTATTATAAAAAAACATAAAAGTAAAACCTTTTAATATTCAGTGAAAATATTATTGGAAGCCTGACTCCTTGTGCAAGGCTTTGTCTGAGTAGCCTGCCTCTGTACTTTACAATGTAACTAAATTTGGAAAAATAGAAATCATACATGCAAGATGTTAACATATTACATCTATAATGTCACTGAAAGACAGTTGATGATAAAATAGGATCAAATTGGTTTTGTATCCCAAACATGAATGCATGTTTTTGTAACTATCTTTAAAATAATTATTTGCATTATGTTAGCTCTGTATTGTAATACCTTCTACCTAATTTAATGGGAAATAAATGCACATTCCCTCAATTCCCAGTACTGACTGTGTGTAAAGATACCACTCATGTTAAAAATCAGGATATTTAGAAAAAGAAATGTTTCATTCAATAGTGAAAGGAAAAGAAGCAGTTTAGAACTTTGAATATCGTATTTTGAAATTATACTTTTTTTTTCAGATAATTTTAAATGGTTGTTAAGGCAGAGGGTTTTTTCTTTTCCTCTATGAAAGGATGAGCCTTCAACTACTATCAGCTTCATAAAATAGAAAGTCCTTTTCTGACAGATACTCTATATATTGTCATCATCAGATATAATTTTTTTTATGATCAAGTATGATTTTTAATGTGTCACAAAGGATGATGACATAATCAATAACCTGTTCTGCTCTTAGGAATAACTCTTAAAGTGATGTAGTTATTGTTAGATTTCTGGACAAAGGGATCGAGTACACCCTTAGCAAGTTTGCAGAAGACTCCAAGCTGGGTGGCAGTTTTGAACTGCTTGAAGGAAGGGAGGCACTGCAGAGAGATTTGAACAGGCTGGATCAATGGGCTGAGACCAATGGGATGAGGTCCAACAAGACCAAATGCCGAGTCCCGCACTTGGGGCACGACAACCTCATGCGGCGTTACAGGCTTGGGGAAGAATAGCTGGAGATCTGCCTGGTGGAGAAGGACCTGGGGGTGTTCGCTGACAACCAGCTGAATGTGAACCATCAGTGTGCCCAGGTGGCTAAGAGGGTCAATGGCATCTTGGCCTGTATTAGAAACAGTGTGGCCAGCAGGATCATGGAAGTGATTGTGCCTCTGTACTCAGCACTGGTGAGGCCTCATCTCGAGTACTGCGTGCAGTTTTGGGATCCTTAATACAGGAAGGACATTGAGGTGCTGGAGCATGTCCAGAGAAGGGCTGGTGAAGGGGCTGGAGAACAAGTCCTACAATGAGTGTCTGAGGGAACTGGGGTCCTTTAACTTGGAGAAGAAGAGGTTGAGGGGGGACCTCATTGCTGTCTACAACTACCTGAAAGGAGGATGTGGCAGAGGAAGTATTGATCTCTTCTTCCAAGTGACAGGTGATAGGACAAGAGGAAATGGCCACAAGTTGTGCCGGGGGAGGTTCAGATTAGATATTAGGAAGAATTTCTTTACTGAAAGGGTGGCCAGGCACTGGAACAGCTGCCCAGGAAGATGGTTGAATCACCATCCCTGGAGGTGTTTAAAAAATGGGTAGATGAGTTTTTAAGGAACATTTTTAAGGTTTAGCAGAAGATGGGTACAGTTGGACTCGATGATCTCAAAGGTCTTTTTCAAACCAGAAGATTCTATGATTCCATGATTTAATCTCAAGCCATATTACAGAAGAAAAGATAGGAATAAAAAATCACGAAATGAATAATTGGGATTATAGTCACCTACTGGGATTTTTCCTATCAAGTCCATGAAATAATGCTTCAGGTCAATTACAGTCAGCATTTAAGATACAATCATCACACACATTTGATTTCTACAAAATTTGGATTCATAAGATAAAACCCCAATCTCTTTAAAGTTAGTTGCAAAATTCTCATTAACTGTCATTAAAATATTCTCATTGGTATGCTCAGGATTTTGGAGTCCATACTGAAAGGAGTTACTGCTGAGAAACACGATTATTAACAAGTACGATCTTTGTAATGATATTTTTTCCATGTGCGAATATTTTTCTATTGGTATGATCTTGTTTGTCTGCTTCATGTGTTCAAACCTCAAACTCTTGAAGAAGAAATTAGATTAAAAATATTATGCACGGTCTCTTAACAAACGGGCTTGTGATTTCAATTTGATCATCTGGGTACTACTAGAATGCAATGGTTTAATAATAATTGCATGCTAAACAGACAGGAGAAAAATTGCATACAGAAAGGTAATTAAATGGAATGTGTTAATATAGGCTACCACCTACACTGGCTTTTCATGGTAACGGCTATTGGAAGAAATTGAGCTCCTTTGTTAAGCTTTTGAAAGATGGAACAACAGCAGGTGTTATCTAGAATTCAAGAGCTATTATTTGAACTTAAGCAATATTGACTAAAACCTCAATTTCACCCTAGGAAACTAGTTAATTATAGCTGAGTCTTTATTCAAAAAACTGAGATGACATTGCTGACAGAATTACAGATAAAGGGAACTGAGACATTAATGATAGAAAGTACCATTGTACTTCTTACCTCATATGAGGGAATAGTCACAAATTTCAGGTATGGCTGATGATACACGATGGTTAATGACACATACAGTATATTCACTATGAAAAGAAATTATTTCAATCTCATTTATATGTATTTGACATTCTTAAGGCTTTCACGAATGATGGCGTTGTCCTGAATGGAATTAGGTAAATGAAATGAAAATTGCATGTTTGCATACTTTCCTGCAAGATAGGCCTGAAGTACTAAAGAGTCATGGATCTGTTTATGGCATTTTCATAAATGTTAAATTTCTTCCTTTTATTATATCTTATAAATGCAGATTTTGTCTGCGTTGGATTACTCTATGAAGAGCGGAATAGTATGAAGAACAGCTTTTACCATGAGATAATAACTAAATTCAAAGGGAAATATAATTTATTTGGACTGTTTGAAAGATGGGAGAGCCAAAGAATTCTGGTTCTCATACAAGTTATTTTATCTAAGCTCCTTTAAGCCAAGAGTATTCTCATATTGTAATCAGAAAATACAGAATAAGGCTAAAGTCTTGTAACAGGAAATCTAATATCTAAAGTGCAAACTCTTGTAACAGGTAATGTATAGCTAAGAAAAAGGATAAATGATCATAGAATCATAGAATCTTCCGGTTGGAAAAGACCTCAGAGATCATCAAGCCCAACCTCACACATCATTCGCTAAACCACGTCCCTCAAAAACTCATCTATCCTTCTTTTAAATACCTCCAGGGATGGTGACTCAACCACCTCCCTGGGCAGCCGTTCCAGTGCCTGACTATGCTTTCAGTAATTAAATTCTTCCTAATACCAAGTCCGAACCTCCCCTGGCGCAACTTATGGCCATTTCCCCTTGTTCTATCACCTGTCACTTGAGAGAAGAGATCAACTCTCGCTCTCCCACAGCCCCCTTTCAGGTAACCATAGACAGTGATGAGGTCCCCTCTTCTCCAAAGTAAACAACCCCAGTTCCCTCAGCTGTTCCTCATAGGACTTATTTTCCAGCCCCTTCAACAGCCTCATTGACCTTCTCTGGATGTGCTCCAGCACCTCAATGTCCTTCTTATACTGAGAGGCCCAAAACTGAACACAGTATTCGAGATGCAGCCTCACCAGGGGACAGGTATGGTTGGACTTGATGATCTCGGAGGTCTTTTCCAACCAGATGATTCTATGGTTCTATGAAAACAAGACTTAATCCGTTACCAATCTTCAATACAAACTTCATAGCCAAACTCCTAGAACTCCTGTGACCTGTATTCCTCGACTACAACTAGTAATTTGTTTACACAAAAACAATTGGTTAATTAAAAAACCAAACCCCTAAAACTTCCCTGCAGTGCTGCCTTATTACTTTTTGAGACATGCAGGCTTACTTTCCTGTCTCCCATTTATAGGAAAGAACCCAAATGCTAATTTGAATTATATTCTGGGGCAGGGGTGGGAATTTTTTTCTTCATGAGGAAACTATTTTCTGCATGGTAAGTGAGCCCAAGAATTGTCAAAAAATAATACACCAAGTAATCAGGACATTCACCTGTGGAAGGGGACCAGGAGTTTCATGTTTCTATTCTGCTGAATATTTAATACATTTGTTTAATACTCAAGCTACTGCATTATTGGAAGATTAATGTGTTTTTTGTATAACTGTCTCCAGAGAGTTCAGAGATGTCAGTCCTTATAGGGACAGTGGTCTTTATACATCTCGGATATGTCGTTTAAGACATCCTATAGGTCTTTCTGATGGTTATTTTAGCAAGATGTCACCACACGGATATGGGTTCGTCCAGCTTTTTGTACTAGCACTGAAACTCAGATGTTGGCTCAACCTCTTCCACTGTAGCTAGCAGACCTTTTTATTCTGAAAGTTGACAGATCTTCATAAATTGTGTTAATAATACAATTTTCATTAAATAAGTAATATCCCCTCAAATTTTGATCTTTTATTTTTAATTATTAGAAATGGTTCATTTCTTACCAGGTATTGGATGATCCTTTATTGTAGTGTCCTAGAATAATTTCACGATTGCCACAGAATTCTTGCTTTAAAGATTTTCTTGATTAAAGAAATATATCTTTTTGTTTCAAGTAAAAACATATGACATTAAAAATTCTTCAACTCAGTTGAACAATAACTTTCCTAGTTAAGGCATATTCAAAATTTCTCAAGCTAAATCCACTACTATTCCACTGAAATTTTAATAAAATGGAATGCATATCTTATAATGCTATTTTTTTTTTCATTTACTTCATCTGTTCTTCATCTTCTCAAAGATGTCTGTCTTTTACTTAAGAAACTATTCTGTTTGAATTATTAAAGCTTTTTGTTTTGATTAGTATTTTTCATTCTAAATTCATGAAACACAACATTACTAATCACTGTAGTGCTCTGCAAGTTAGAAGGATTCTGATCTTCTGGAGTAAAAAAAATATATCATAGTATTTAGACATTGCTCACTACAACTTCGACATGTTGAAGAGGCGAGAGAGTGGTGCTAATCTCCTCTCTGCTGCCCATTGATAAGATGAGAGAACGGCTTATATGTGTCAGGGTAAGTTCAGATGGGATATTAGGAAAAAGTTCTTCATTGAGAGGGTGGTCAAGCATTGGAACAAGCTCCCCAGGGAAGTGGTCATGGCACCAAGAGTTCAAGAAACATTTGGACAATGCTCTTAGATACATGGTTTAACTTGCTCTGTGTAAACTTTGGAGTGTAAATTAATGATCTTCATGAGTTCTTTCCAACTAACGCTGTTCTATGATTCTATTCTGTGTTTCAGGTTCATTCATAATTAGCCATTATTACACGTCTTGTTGCAATGAGCAAGATTTCTTCATTGAAACATTCTAACCTGTTATTCATGAAATAATTAGTATTCATAGAATAATTCAAAATTAATGAACATTATTCGTAAAAACATAGTGTAAGTAAAATAACAAGGACTGTGGGAAGCTTCTTCCCAGGTAGCAATCAAAACATAAAGAGAACTTTTAACCCCTTCGATTTTAAATTCGCTGCATTAATATTTGTCACTTCATTATTTGAACATCTCCTATGATGTTAATTCATCAAAGTGACTAAAACACATTTTAAATTCTGTGCTCTTTTATCTTCTCCCCAGGGGAGAGATGTGTACATGCAGTTTTGGGGTTTTCTTTGCATGTGTGTATGAGTGTGTGTGTTGGTTTTCACCTCTTCTTTTACCTGACATTGACAACATTTCTGTTAATAGTAAAGAGTTCAAAGAAACACACTTCACACCTGGAGCAGCCAAAGTAAGATTTCATAACCTTTATATCTGATACAGTATGTCCTGCAGTACCGGATTACTCCTTTATATACTTGTATTTCTATGATATATATTTTTATAACCTAAAAAGCCAAGCTACCCTTGTTATGAGGTTAAGAGGACGGGAGAAGATAGGCAGTACACAAGGAGAGGTGATGTGAAGGCTGGTCCCATTGAAAGTAGGGAAAAGATGATACAATCATCAAGGATTTAGAGAACAAGTAGATATAAAGTCTATGTATTTCAATTTACAGTTGAGGAACTCATGAATATGGATGAAAATTATTTACTGGTAGAGTAATAGTGTTGATATTGTTGATGTAGTTCTACTGCTTGAGATTTTCTGTTCCATTTGGTAAGTGTACAAAATCAGCTTTTAGATGGTTAGAGTTACTTACACCCTGTTATGACCCAAAAATGTTATAGTACTTGGCATGTAGCTTTTATGAGGTATTGTATTAACTGGACTATTCAGTCTGGAAAAACATATAAGTAAATTTCTTGGGTTGAATGGCGAAAACAGAAGTTTACATATATCCTAGATGTACATTTTAAACTTGTTTACTTAAAAAATCTGTGCTATATTTACTCTTCTGCATCTTAGAAAATGTGTATAGGGTTTTCTATTGTTCTGTGTAATGGGTTTTTTATTTTTTTCTAATTTAAATTGTATGTAACATGCACCACGATTCTAATGAGAACAGTTCAAAAAGAAAAATATATATTTTACAAGTAAAAAATCAGTATAACAAAGTTTAATATATCAGTTAGTATGGAGAAAGTTGGGTTTTAGTGTATGAAAAATACTTTTTTGAAAGACCCTGATATTTAGAAGTTTTTTGAAAGAAAGAGTTTTCACATTTAAGTTTATACAGAAGCTGAGTGATTTACCTGTGTGAGGAGATTGACTCTGCTTCTATTGTTGTCTTAAACATCGACTGATTCTATTTCTATTGTCTTAAACATTCTCTGACTCTACTTGTATTGCTGTCTTTAACATCTTCTCCAGTGCTGTGGCTCCTGATATTTGGTGTGCCATGTAAGTAGTCCATTTTTCTTGATCCACTTCTAATCTCATCAAGTTCAATATCAGTCATCTTTTTCTTAAAGTGAGCATGTTTTTGTGCCTCATGTTTGATCTCTTAATAATAGACAGATAAAGTTTGAGATGGGGTTTTATTGAGTGAGTTGTTCTCTCAGTCAGTCCTTTCACCCTGAAATCTTTCCGGAGTCCTGTTGTTGGTCTCTACCTCTACCTTATGAACTTTTAAAAAAACAGATTATCCAATGAAGTATATTTTTACACTGTGCTTGTCTTAAAGAAATTAGTCTCCATCAGCTGTGCAAAACTCGATTCTTTAGATTTTAATGATGCAAGTCACGTGTATTCTCTGCCGAAAATGCAAAGGGGGAACAGATAATCTGGGCACTGAAGCTTTAATGAAACAAATTCTGTGTAATAATGCAAATCACCATTTGGCTGGGTTCTTTTGACAAAGTAGCTCATTCTCCACCTGCTAGATAGCAAGCCTACATGGCACAAAAAAAGAGATCTTCCTGCTTTGTGTCATGACAGTTGAGTGCTGATACTGTGTCACTAGTGTTTGCGTTTCGCTATATTGATACTCAGAGGAATTTTTTACAGAAGTTTTTTGTTCCAACAGAACATTCAATTTTTTCAAAGATAGCCTAATACTAAAATATGACTATAAAATTACTGACTCTCTTTGACATATCTCAGAGTAGCAATTATAATTTTTCTTGTTTAACAGCCAAGCGATAGTGGAGACTGAATTCCTTAGGATTCTACAGTGTTTTCACGTATCAGGAATATGCACTCAATTTGCATTATAATCTATACCATAAAATTGATAACATTTTCTGGGCTTTGTACAGCAGCTCGTAATAATATCTCCTGCTGGAGTACCACTAGACACTGTCTATCCTTTCTCTAGGCTGCTGTGTAGACCAGCAATTTGTACAACAGGCAGCAAGCTGTGAACGCACTTACTGTCCTGGTGCTGCTTCTGGTTCTGTCTTATTACCAGACATAACGGAACTTCTGTCCAAGAAAACAGAGGTTTCAGACTGTTCTTATTTCATAAGGAGGGTGAGTATCAGAGTGTCTAGGAAGTCACTAAAATAGCCTAAGTTTGTACTGCAGCTAAAAGAATCACTTACTAGCTTAATTCCTCTTCCGTGCCATTACTTTTCTTTTGTTGGACCAAGCTTTCATGCAGCTGTGTGTCAAAATGAGTTAGGAAAATAATCCAGATTAAAGTTAATACAATCAAGTAAGCAAACCAAAATAGTTACTTTGAAACCCAGCTAATGAGTCATAACCAGTGATACTTAGGAACTCTGATCAGAGTCTTTACAAAGAAGAATTATTCAGAACAATTTATCACATATATTTCCAAGATGAGGCTTTGTTAGGATGCCAAATCTCATCTGAGAGTTTGGTCAGATCTTAAGCAGTGTTCCTGCAATAAATGATAAGGATTCTGTTGATGTAAAATGTGATATTAAAGGTTATATTCTGCATCAGATTTAAAGAGCAGATTTTAGGATACCCATGAACACTGAACTATCTGATTTTTTAACTCATGTACATTGTACATCTTTCAAATCAGATCCACAAAGTAGAAAGAACCTTTTTAACACTTTCAGGGAAAAAGAATTAAAGTCCTTAGACCACTACTCAAGTAAGTGTTTGGAACATTTCACCGTTAGTTGCACCTTTTTATTCACTGTGAATTAAAAAGTAGGATTTAACACATACATTTCCTTCTTTGTAGTCTTTTCAACATTGAAATCCATGCCAGAAATTTGGCAGAAAATAGCCAAATATAATCCTTATAAAGAACAATTTTTGTACTAATTTTAGATCTAATTTTACAAAACAGTATTCCCTATACTGCCAAGATATGCTTCAGTCCAAAGCCAGTCAGTATCCTTTATTGCGTCTGCCTTATATAGAGCATGCCCCAAAGAGTGAATAATTATTACATACCATCATGGTATGTAATACCATCATACATACCATCAGATAAAGAATAATTCAGCAGATTACTTAGAGTGCCAACTTTTATTGTGCTCAGTGTTGGTAGCAAAATTCATTGCATATTTACACTATCTAAAAGAAATAAAGTACACAGACTGTTATTCAGTCGGCAATTTATCATGAACTTATATTTGATGATTTCTCTAAATTTATGAACAATTCTCATAGACACGCAATAATATGTTTAAAATGCGTGTAAATCAAAGAATCATTCATTATACCTTGATATAAATACCAGCCTTCTGTTCGGGTTGGCTGCTCCACACTTTCACACAGAAGAGATGAGTTGGGCACCTAATAATTGTTTTGATTTACGAAACCCTGTTCCAGGTTTATAATTATTTACACCTCATCTGTTTTTTTTTTTTATATTCAGTCAGGTCTAAGCTGTAATGGCCTGTTTCAAAACAGCAGAGACATGGCTCTTGAATGCATGTGACAGAAGCAAACTCTGCTGGTCTGTTTGATTGAATCATTCATTTCGTCATCTACAGGCTTTTTCATTGAT
This sequence comes from Tapera naevia, assembly GCA_033556795.1. Taxonomy (NCBI): domain Eukaryota; kingdom Metazoa; phylum Chordata; class Aves; order Cuculiformes; family Neomorphidae; genus Tapera; species Tapera naevia. The sequence goes on along the minus strand of JAUMJJ010000172.1, from coordinate 3,229,914 downwards.
TAACAGTAGTCTCCTCATTTACAAGTTGGGTGATTTTGTCATTTATGTTCAGCTAGTAATAATGATTTATTGAGATTAGCTTAATATATACTGTCCACTTTGCCTTGACCTGCTGGAATTTTAATGCTCCAGAAAAGTTTTTTGCCATTAAGATCTTTCAGAAAGCACAGCCTGAAGCACTTCTGAAAAGTGAGAGTTTTGTCTCTATTTTATATGACTTTTACAAGACTTTTTTATATCTATCTGATAAACTAAAACATACAATCATTGTACATTTCAGACAGATAAACTTAAAAAGAACTATGAAAACATAGTCTAAAATGTTTCATTTTTGTTTCCAAGATGTCTCCCATTAATCAATAGTTGTTATGGTACTAGTAAGAACTCTACAGATTTGTAACTAGAAGGATAAAACAAGACTGCAGTAATTTAGTATGAATCTTTTCTATTTCTCATCAGTTCTGACATGTAAGATTTCCTCCTTGTTTGATATTCAGATCATAGCCATTATAAAAAAGTGCAAAAAATCACAAATATTTTATTTATGACCTATGGCTACAAAGAATTGAGAATATATTTTTTACTCAGTTTCTTTATATCTGATACAGATAAATGTTTCAGGAAAATTAAATATAAGCAGAAATTTTAACGTGCAATTTTGTAATCATAGACTATCTTCAGTTGGAAGGGACCCATAAGGTTCATCAAGTCCGACTCCCTTCTCCTTGGACTACCTAAAAATAAACCCTATGACTAAGAGCACCATCTAGACCCTCCCTGAACTCTGACAGGATTGGTGCCCTGGTGTTTTCCCTGGAGAGCCTGTTCCAGTGACCAGCCACTGTCTCAGTGAAGAACTTTTCCTAATGCCCAGTCTGAACTACCTCTGATGCAGCTTCATACCATTTGCATGTGTCCTATTGCCAGTCACCAGAGGAGATCAGCACCTGCCTCTATTCCACCCATGTTTGAAGACTTAAACTGCAATGGGGTTGCTGTAGTTTCACTTGCTTTCAGAGCAATGGCTAGAGTCACTAAATTCAGTCCCAACTCAGCTATAAAAAAGTGATATAAAATGTTGACCGTAGATCGTTTCCCTGTCCCTAAAATATTTAGCTGCTTTTTGTTCAATATAGTAGTTAACTATCACAATTGTATTCAGCCTTTGAAACTGAGCTGTCTTGATGCATGTTCTTTAAAATATTTCTGGTTTATTGTTTAATGATGTATTTCTCTTTCTCCGTCTTCTATTATTATAGATGAAATGTATTCTGGATTACAAGTACTAAAAGTTACTAAACCAGCTTCATATAGCAAATCTAGTTGTTTGTTGTTCCAGTTATAACAAAGCTTTTTTGCAATGTGGAAATCTAATACAAATTCTAACAAACTCTGACTGATATTTTTAGTCAGTTTTACTAATAAGTGAATGAGTAAATGACTAAGACTATTGGATTGAATCTTAAGTATTTAAACTTCTCCTGACTTTAACTACATCTGAAATCTTTTCCATAGGAACAGCTAAATAGTGAAATATGATTGTTGCTTCTCTACATAGAGTAATAAACAAAAAACAACAAAAGGGTTCTCCCTCTAATTCCTTTACTCAACCACAGTTTGGTGTTTGTGGCTTTTTTTTGTTTACTTGCTTTTTCCACCATTCCAAAATAATGTAATATTGACTAAGTGCATTTCCTGCAGATTCAAGTCTCATTCTTCATGACTATGGTCCTGTGGTCCACCCCTCTGTAAGAATCTTCAGGAAAATTGAGTTTCTTTTCTTCCCTTCCCAAATTTATTCCTTTTTTTCTCCCCTAAGGCACAGAAAATGCAACAGGCCAAATCAGTTTCAGGTTTAAATAAGGCAAAAGATGTACTTGTGATTTAGCTAGTTGTGTTTTCATGGGTTTAAAACTCAGAAGTTTATGTTGCTGAAAGGAAAGGTTGGTGAACCATTTCCTGGCAAAATAGAAGTTCTAAATATTCGTTCCCTTAAATAAAATTTTATTTTTGTTTTACACGCAAATTTTTCAAATGTCTTCTAACCTTAATAATTAATACATCAGGAGCCTACTTTGTATTTGCTTTACAGACCAATCTGTTATATTCACAGAAATCCATCATCAGCAATGTTACCATGGTTACACAATTATAATTTAACCTTGCAAGTGGCTTATCCATATATGACGTACTTAAGCAGTGCTGAGAATAAGTCTACATATCTCAACAAAATAAGTAACATTATTTGTTTTCTAATTAACTGCAAATTTCTCTGCATAAAAATAGTATTCCCTAATGAGCAGACTCGTGTCAATCAAACATCACTCTATGAAAATTTGCTTTAAGAAAAGATTTTCCTTTTGGAGGTGATAATCTAATTAACTTGTAGAATGTTTGTATTTCAGTGAAACAGAACTTCGAAAGGCGTTCATTTCTTTAATGATCTGAGAATGAGGATAGCAGAAAGAGCTACAATTTTTCATGAGAAGAGAAATTACTGATATTGATCAATTGGTGATGTTGGCATGAATTACATATCATTAAATTGTGTTTTTGAAATGAATGATAATAATGTCATTTAAGACACTATCCTGGCTTTGCCAACAAGTACTCTCTCCATATTTTTTTCCTGAAAACTAAAAGTCTGAAAAGGGATAAAGGCGAAGTACAACCCTATAGAACAATTCACAAAAGAGATGCAAACAGTAGTGACCATTTGGAAAACTGATCAAAGGGTGATCTTTGAGCTTTTATTAATTTTTTAATACAGACACTTGAGGACTATTTTTCAAATATGCTTGGATAAATCTGTTCTGCAAAAAGTTTTGTTATGTTTGGAGTTTTTTCCCACTTTGATGGTCTTCTACAAACAGCAATTACATATTCTGTTAAACTGAAAACTTAAGTGTATCCTTCAGTGTAGTGGATGTACATATACTATGATGGATGATTAAACTGAGAATTTGTAGATGGTAAAATGTGATGTTGCGATGTTGTAATATCGTAACATGGTAAGCAGTATATTCAGATGCTCAAGAATACTAAGTCTGTCATTTCATATTTTACTTGGTTCTATTATTGAATTTTTTAATTTACTTCGCATATTATAAGTTTTATTAGACATAAAATCATGAAAATATGATAAAAATGTCTATTAGTTTTAGTCACAGATAGTAGGAATATATATCTTTCATTAAAGAGATTGATAAATATATGTTTCACAATACCATCTCAAGAGTTGGTACAGAAGTGCTTCTATGCAGTTGCCGTATGCTAACTTAGCCATTCTTGGGTGTGTTACTTCAGTGAGACCAGACACCTGCTGACGTGTGAGATAAAAATGGTAAGGTCCCAAATGACATTTCATGAACAATGCATCAAAGAAAAAGCCCTGTTTTTCCAGAGCATTTGGTTCCAAGTCTTTCTAGGAAGAAAAGGTTCATCATGTAACTTTATTTGGGAAGAGTCATAACACTGTAGAAAGTAAAAATGTACTTCTGTAGGTGGTCTTCTATAACTTTCTCTTGCAGAAAAATTCTGCAGTAGCATAATTAGCCCTGTCTCTCCAGAGTGCTGGTGCACTTTATTTGCACTTGCCCACAGTACAAAGATAATTTTTTACGCCTTATATATACACAGTAAAGAAAAGTACCTCTGATCACCACTCTTGTTTCATTTGTTATTGTGCTTAGACTTTCTGGCAGAAAATGCGTTGATTCTTCTTATTTTATTGTTCTTGGTTTGTGTTGATTGAAATATGACAATTGGATGCAGATTGTGATATAGTCCATGGATCTAGATTCTCCAAAATTATGGAAAGCAATGATGGGGAATTCAAAATGGAGAGGACTATACCTGTCTAATTCTGTAATCTTCTCTCTGCAAGGTTAATAGGCTGTATCTTGCTCTGTAATGTCCTGCTACTTCTTTCCTCCCGAGCTGGGTCAAGGAGGAAGTCACATGTATTGAAGAGGTGAAAGGAAAAGAGCACAACCTGCACTTCATGCTACTGACAGCTTTGTAAAATTTTTATTATTTCAGAGCTGCCTAAGAATTCACAAGGTAAGTTTTTCAATACATAAAGTGTAGCTAACTCCAAGTTTGATAGAATTACGGACGACTAGCACACTCCAGAAAGTACTTTACATTCTTTGCTCCTTCTTGCATTCCCTAGCTGACTATGCAGAGATAAAAATGAAATAAATGTGGTTCTGAATGCTTACAAAGCTACCTATGCAATGTTCTTGTAGAATTTGAGCATTATGCGTTCAGTTCCGTATCATTATTATTCAACTTTTGTTTAACATGTAGAAGCTCAGTTGGCATAAAAATTGTAAGCTCTCATTTAGAAACAACATTTTTACTTCTAGTTTTTTGGAGACTTGGCAGCCTGAAGAGTCACATGCTAATGTTTTTAGTTTTCTTGGTGGTTTCTCTTCCCCTCTTTCACCTGTTTCACTCTCTGGAAGAGGTATCAGATTTCAGTGTGTTAATAAAACATTTCTAGCCTCCTTCTGTTCCTAACGTGTTTAAATTGTAAAGTCTAGAAATATTTACACATTGTGCTGTATACCTCCTTTGGCACAGGAAATCCAGAAGAAATCTGCTAGACTGAAACATAATGTTGTAACATTAAGATACAACAAAATAAAAATGTAATATCTGATACCTGGATTACTTCCCGGTTGATCATTCCCAGCTAATGAAATAGTAATTAATTATGTCATTTGTAGAGTGAAGAATGACAGAAACTCTCTGCAGACTCTGCGGAACCCTGCAAATTCTGAATTATATACCTAAAACTGAGTCACTTACGACTGCAGCATAACATTCCAAATAATACATCTCTTGTAGCCTGCTGCACATATCAGTACTTAAAAACCGCATGACCATTAAATCAAAGAAGTTTTGATTTCATGTTTTAACACCAAGATATTAATTTAAAAAAAACCCACATAGTGTCAGTAAATCAAACAAGATTTTTCTCAACAAACCGTGGTGAGGATAATGGTTTGCCTCACAATGCTTTGGTAAAATCTGACTCTAGATAAGGAGAATTCTGAATTGTGATGCCATATAGCATTCTGCTTTCTGAAATATCTATGTAAATATGAAACTCACCTTCAATTTTAAAAACAAGGTTTGCCAAATCTCTTTGTGTATTAAGTCTCCGTTGAACTACGCAACACAAAAGAATAACATCAAATGATCATCCTGCTTCTATATGTTGACTCTTCCCACTCTAACCATTAGAGTCCAGTGTTCTAAATAAGCTGTCTATAACTAAGACCATCTCATCCTTTGCTGCCACTTCAGAAATGTAGTATTAGTGATGAGGTTATCTTAAAATAAAGTATTTTTAACTCCATACTTCACTCCCTGAATGCCAAAAGCAAGACCGAACAAAAAAACTCATGGTATTTACCACGTAATAAGAAATGCTAATTACAAACTATCTCTCAGGATCTTGCAGTGCTCCGTGTCTGATGAAACCACACCTCTTCTTTGTTGGTCCCTCCCCCCCACTCCCACCAATAAGACTGGCAAAGAGAATGTTAGTAAACTCAGAATTAGCAATGATAATCCTTAAGAGGATACTGAAGGATGCTTTCAAATTATTGAAGTATCCATGAATTTCTCATAAAATCTGATATTTTTCTGGGTTCACTGAGTAATTGTTACAATAAAACTATCTAAATTATTCTTGGTTGATACTTGATTTCAGAGAAACAAAGCACTATAACACCCCAAATCTTGAATGTAGAAAAAGATCAGGCAAAGTTTAGCAACAGAAGAAGCGAAGTACTCCAGGAATACTACCAAAAGAAATAAGACATGACATATGTTGGAATAAACAGCAGTTTATATATAAATTGTGTTTGAATTCCCAGGAAGGCATAAACTAATAGGGAATTTATTGATGGGTATTTGATGATATCTATCATCATGTAATGTCTAAGCTTCAAAACATTGACTACAACTGCCGTTACAAGAGATGACTTTTCGTATTTTTAAATATAATAAATTACTGATCCATGCTTTCATCATTAAAATGTTTGATTATTCATATGTGTTGGGCTGCTTTCTCTCCTGCTGCTTAAGTTTATATCAGTGTGGGACCAGTGTAATTAGGGAATTATTAAGCCTTAGTTAAAATCATTGTATTTCAACACTTGATAGAGCAGAGTAATTCAATGTAGAAAACTAAAACTCAGTATGAGAATTATCAGTAGAAATTTTGTTTCAAACCGTTAACACTTTCTGCTGACAATGGAGTCTAAATATTAAATAGCTCTGTTAGCACATTTTTTCTGCTATTTTTTTCATACCTCTTACTATTCCTCCTTTTTTCCCTCCTATTTGGGCCAAATGCAGATGTATATAATTTTTTCTTTCTCACAGGTCGATGCTACAGACTTTCATTTTATAGTAGATTTAGAATGGACTGTTTCTAGTGCCTAGTTATCAGCAATATTTTTTCCTTTTTCTGAATTATTATTTGAGACATCTGCTTGCACTGTCACCCTGAGACTGTCTTTAAAATCCTGCATCCTCAATATATCTAATTAACTAGGTTGGAGAAAGATGGTTGACTGAAAGCTGTACAGAGTCAGGAAAAAATAGCCCATAACTTGGCATGTATTTATACGACCTGATTGACCTGATGGAGCAGGAGGAATTAATCATGTCTTCAGTCATTTCTCCTGCCATCTGTGTCTTTCCTTTTACTGTGTTTAATATTTTCAGTATTCTCACACAAGATATCCAATACCTTTCTGCTGAAGGTGACCACAGGCTTGTCTATTTTTTACTGACAGTTTATAATTGTCCAGCAAGAATGAAGGCTAAAATGCCAACTTTCATAAGGTGGTAAATTGATCGAAGGGATTTCACAATAGTGTTGACAACGGATCTGCAGAAGTGAAGGTTGCAAGCAGCGTTGATGGCATGCTTAAAGGGTAAAAGAAAACCCTAAAAAATGTAGAAGGACAAATATCACTTCAAACTGTATTAGACACCTGAATTGGGCCATTACTTGCTGGAAATCAGAAATACATGAATTAATTTTAATTCAAATATTAATCTATGGTTTGAAAGGCATATATATTCTTTTTCTAAGTAGGCTTTATGTAATTCATCCTGGATCAATGAATATTATGAAATGGCTTGTCACCAAGGTAAACACATTTGAACATTCTATGGAATGCTATTTTTCTTATGTAAGTCTGGGACCAGTTTTCATCAGTGTAAAGGATTGGAGTGTTAAAACTTAATTATTCTAAATTGTTGTAACTTCTGTATATTTACATTGCTTCTATAATATTCAAAATAGACCAGCATATTATGAATTAATTTAGGTTCATGTTTCAAATACATTCTGTGCCTTTTTTCTTTTGTTAATTAAACCTATATTGCCTTTGATGCAGCTGGAGATTATTTTGTCTTCACACACTGTGAACATAATTTTACATGCATGACTGCACACAGAACAATTAATCTTGAATATTGTGGTAAGAGTCTTAAAAATAATTAATATGTCAAAGTTCTAATTGCATGTTCTGCAAATGAGAATGTTTCTAGACAAATCTTTCATCAGAAATTTGTTTTACCCTTTTCACAATTCAAGGTGAGGCTGGGCAAGGGAGAATGACTGAGAGCATTTCTAAACAAATAAATTTCAAGCTCAGGATACTCTTTGAGCCAAAACCAATTATATAATAGTAGAGTGCTTGGGAAATGCTTCAAATAAACTTCTTACAACTTGGCACCCTTTCATAGCCCCAGTGGAAAGAGGATGCTGGAATAAATGGTCCTTGATCTGAGCTAATAACATCATTCTTATGCTCTAGTAAGAAGTTTTAGATTAACGTGATTTTCTCATAAGGAGTCTATGGCTGGAACAAGACTTGATCTGTCTCTCAGAAGGAAAATCCACTTGCTTATTTCACAAATCAGATTAAAAATAAATACATAAATATTCATCTGCTTGTAATTTTTAAGGCTTCCAGTCTGCTTCAGTATGCTAATAGTTAATGGGAAACAATAATATTCTGGTCTTCTTTTAATAATGCGATGGCTGGAAGAAAGATAAAATCTGCTTGGTTGATCATTTTTTAATGTGTTCTACTGTTATAGGTAAGAAACTTAGGTATAAGAACCCTCTTTTTTGTTATATAACCGAGAATGTACAGTAGCTCAGTAGCTTCAGTCAAGTTGCATAGGATTTTTATTTGGGCAACCCAGCAAAAAAAAAACTAAGGTTTTTCATATTAGTTCAATATTATTCACTCACAGAAAGGAAAGAAAATAAGCAAATATTATTTCTTATTTAGGTAGCATATTTGTTTATTTGGACAAGCATATTACCTTAGGTTATGCATACATATAAGCTGCTTCTTCTATCATGAAAATACTTTGGCAATATATGTCAGAAAAGAAACTAAAAAGAATATGTAGAAATAAATATATTATTCACAGGTCAATATTTGTACAGGTAGTATAACCCTACCCAAAAGCTAAACAAAGATATCTGGACCTTAAACATAATCAGAATGTGATAATGCTAAATGCTTTTTCTTAGAGTTTCTGAGAGCTGGAAAAATTGGGATTCAGTGCATACTAAAAATTTAATGACATATTACTATTATCTGGCTATTTAAGCAAATAGTTTAGACATTACTTTATGCTCCTATAAGGTTCATTTTGTTTCTGTTAGATTGCCTTTACTTAAGCAACATAAAAAAATCAAGATGAAATATTTATCTTTAGGATATTTGTTGGTAAATAACTTTAATTAACAGATAAATAAGAGCCACAGTGAAAAGAAAATGAAAAATGCTATAGAAAACATAAGGATTTAAGTGTCTAAGTTAGTGAATACATACAGAGTCTTTTGTCAACACTATCTTAAATTCAAGATGTAGTCATTATTTCAATTCATAAAATCCCTTTCATAAATACTCTTCCATATTCCTTGTCTCATTACTTTCAGTGATCTGACAAGCTTTGAGCATACTTGTGGAATATTTGCAACACCCACTTAACCGTTAAAGCTAGGTATCAGATCAGGCCTGATAGTTTAATATTTGTCAGAAGATGACAAATTATGAGCCAGGTTTTGGAGGGCTGTCAGCCTGGACAAAGATAAAATTAAATCATGAAGTCCATTTGCATATCTCATCCTGAAGTTCAAAAACAGGCCTCTGAACTCATATGTTTACACACATTCAATACAAATTAATGTCAAACTGTAATGCATAAACTGTGCTTTTTATCTTTATGGGTTGTATTTAGTAGTATAAATCTAAGTGTAAAAAGAAATTATTTACAGTCCACAGGAATTTGTAATTTTTAAATTTGGCTTTTGTCTAAAATTGATTGAAAATGTTTTAGAATTGAAATTGTGATTTATTGTCTCTGATGAAGACTCACTGGGAATTTAGACATAAAGTCTAGAAATCTGTCACTGGCTATAACATAGCATTCAATTTCATTTTCTAGTGTAAACTCATTTGCTACAAAATGTGTAATCAGTCATTATTACTTTTTTCTTCTATTTCACAGAACTTCTGCATATAAATAATATATATGATTTATGATTTTAATCTGTTATCTCAGAACATGGGAATTTAAGTTAAACTGTAGAAGAAAACTGCAAATGTAGGTGCAGCCCTAATAGATTTCTTATACAGCTTCAGTAAAGTACTCCAACTCAACCTAGAACAGAGGGGAGTGGACCTTTTTTTCCCAGCATGCTCAGTACTTGAATTTTGTGTTCTTAATGGCAAAGAGCTGGGTGGTCTTTATCCACTTTCACAATGATGAAGTGATGTTTCAGCACTGATGACCACTTCTTCAGGCACCCATGCTTGTCAGGTTCCCTCCAGCAGATGCCAGTCCTATGCACCCAAACACCCACGTGTGTCCTCAGAGGTAGTGAATGGCAGTGCATGGGTACACCTGCCTGCAATTCTCTCTCTCTTCTCCCCTTGTCTGCCAGGGTTATTCTTTACCATATCTTTGAATTCAGATAATAGAATCACACTTTTGCAACCATGTGTGATGTCTATATGCTTCAAAAATCACAATCCACAAAATACGTGTTCAGTACTGTGCTACATAAAAAATGAGAAACTATTTTTTTGCTCACTCTAAATAGATGAAAAAAAAAAAGTGTATTATTTGTCACCACTGTAGCTAGGCAATTAAACCCAAGAAATTTTATATCATAAAACTCTGATAATAAAAGCCATAGAGTTGATACAAACTCATCAACTGAAATATTTCTACCTCAAGTATATATTTTCCTGTTTGAAAACTGGATATATACTCTATCTCTAAAAAAATATTTTACTCGCACAAATGTTTTTGCAAACTGGCTTATGAAACTTTTCCTGTGCAAACTAAAACATAAATCTTCATAGAAGCGTAAATGTAAATTACTTTTCTGAAATAATTCGCCCAATCTGAGAACAAAGTAACATTGCATATACTTCTTAAAAGGGAAGAATTATACTACTTAATCAAAATTATTCTCACGGAAATCTTTGTTTACCATGATCCTCTGCATAAAAGGAATTTTATAACATGTATTTGAAAGAGTAAAATTCACTATCTTAAACTCCAACGTTAAGAGGACTATACAGATGGGATAGTCTTGCCATTTACCTAATTGCTGATGTCCCTTGCTAAGAAACATCTTCACAGCACTCTGGATTCTGTGTTAGACCACATTCACCATCTGTATTAGACTAGGTCTAGAACAGGTTATGTGAAAAGCTTCTGAAGGTTGAACACATGCTACAAATAATGAGGGCGACTGTGCTGCCATGCATTCTCCTTCTCATGTTGCACAAAGAGCACTGGGTTTTTACGTTTTCATAGACCTTCTTCATATGAGCAAATAAAATATGCTGATTATGTTCTTCAGCCTACACTTACAGTGAAATAAAGTCCAGGATTGGGGGGGACCGGAAGAATGGTTGGGGAAATACACTTGGATTTGATAATGGTGTATAGTGATTATTTCTGTTAGTACAGAAGTTCTCACAGGTTACTGAAGAAATTCTTTGAATCTTAACCTCTCAGGTAAGTGTTAATAAAAAAAGTAACAGGATACATTAGTTCAGTCTCCTAATTCAATTAGGTGAAAGAAATATCCATGGTTGAAAGCATTTACTTGCTTTTTATGATTTGTTCTTTGCTTTTTAATTCAGGCCATGTACCAAAATAGTAACTCACTCTTGCAGAATCTGTTCCTTCACTTCGAATCTACAATAAGCAACACTTGCAATAATTTAATGAGAAAAAATACAGTAAAAATCTTGTTCATTTGTCTTGTGCACAACAGCTTGGCTTAAGATGAATGTACAGTTGTGGGAAGCTTAAGACAGCTTCCTAGTGTTAGTTGCTGTATTGAAACTTTGTTAATTTAGTTTAATGATGGCATATAAGTGCAAATTGTTCTCTACATAGGTTTTCATGAAAAAAATAAAGCGCTGTCTTCAATTATTTTCACTGAAATTTGTGTTTCCGTTTTAAGGAGCCACTGTGATATATTGCATATCAAGAGAACTTTCTATGATACAAGAGTGTCATCTAGTGAAGGATTTGGGTGAAGGAGTCTATAGTGGACAAACTATAAGATAGGTACTTGAAGTCATTACTATCTACATGTATCATAGAACCATAAGGTTGGAAGAGACCTCTGAGATCATAGAGTCCGACCGTGCCTGTCTCCCTACTAAACCATATCCCTAAGAAACTCATCAACCAGTCTTTTAAACACCTCCAGGGATGGTGACTCCACCACCTCCTTGGGCAATCTGTTCCAATCCCTGACCACTCAGTGAGGAAATTCTTCCTAATCTCCAGTTTAAACCTGCCCTGGCGCAACTTGCAGCTGTTCCCTCTTGTCGTGTCCTCATCACTTGCGAGAAGAGAGCAGCACCCACCCCATCACAACCTCCTTTCAGGTAGTTGTAAACAGTGATGGGGTCTCCTCTCAGCCTCTTCTTCTCCAAGCTAAACAACCCCAATTCCCTCAGTCTCTCCTCGCAGGGCTTATTCTCCAGCCCCCTCACTAGCCTCATTGCCCCTCTTTACACACGCTTTCATATAGTGAGGGGCCCAATACTGAACACAGTACTCGAGGTGTGGCCTCACCAGTGATAAGTATAGGACCACAATCACCTCCATGGTCCTGTTGGCCACAATGTTTCTGATACAGGCCAAGATGCCATTGGCATTCTTGGCCACCTAGGCATGCTGCTGGCTCATGTTCAGCCAGCTCTGAACCAACACCCCCAGGTCCTTCTCCTTCAGGTAGCTCTCCAGCCACTCCTCCCCAAGCCTGTAAAGCTGTGTGGGGTTGTTGTGACCCAAATGAAGGACTCTGCACTTGGCCTTGTTGAACCTCATCCCGTTGGTCTCAGCCTATTGATCCAGCCTGTCCAGATCTCTCTGCAGAGCCTCCCTTCCTTCAAGCAGATCCACACTTGCATCCAGCTTGGTGTCATCCACAAACTTGCTAAGGGTGCACTCAATGCCTTCATTAAGATCATTGATAAAAATGTTAAACAAGACTGGACAATGCACTGAACCCTGGGGAACACCGCTCATGACTGGTTTCCAGCTGGATTTAATTCCATTTACCACAACTCTCTGGGCCTGGCCATATCAGCCAGATAAAAAAATCATGTTCTATTCTCTATGTAATATGTGGCTCTAAATCTCTTAATACGCTGAAACTGGAAATACCCTCTAATCATTCAAGCAATTACAATCCTTATATTTTTGCATACTTTATTCATGAAAGAACATTTTTTTTTTCAAGTTATTATCAAGGGTCACCTCTCCAGAGAGAGGTTCATTCTTTGACAATGCTGACATCGGCTTCTCTTCTGCTGTTTTTGATATCATTCCCCCTCTCTCCATTTTCTTCTTGTAATGACTTTTATGTGTCATCATCTTCTCCTTCAGGGTATGTATCTCTCTTCCAATATAGGAGACAAACTCTGTGCAGTCATAAAATTGAGTTTGCCTGGAATTAAAGGGAAAGATTTTAAATTGTATTATTATAAATCCACATAAAACACTGTGATCTAGCTCGGAACCAAAATAATCTTTGAATGTGTTGCCAGGGGCACTGTAGCAAGATCTGTCATGCTATATTGCCAAAATGGCAGATTTCATTCCTCTTCCAAATAAAAGACTGTATAGTTTCTTTGAGTTGTAAATATGCATTTTTCCCTTAGTGTGCCATTAAAAACTTCGGGATTTTTTTGGGCATATCACTCCTTCAGTGTTGAATTTTCTCCTGCTCCCACCTAATCTTCTCGCTGTCTGCTGTGACCTCTTTGTATTGGGTTTGCGTGGCAAGGTTTTGGTAGCCAGGGGTCTACAAGGGTGGCTTCTGTGAGAACCTGCAGCCTGTGGAGGACCCCATGCTGAAGTGGGTGGATGCCCAAAGAAGGCTGTGACCCCATGGGAAACCTGCACTGGAACAGGCTCCTGGCAGGACCTGTGGACTCAGGGAGACAGAGAATACCTATTGGAGCAGGTTTGCTAGCAGTACTCACCCTGGAGCAGTCTGTTGCTGAAGAACTGCACCCCGTGGAAGGGACACTCACTGGAGCAGGGAAAGAGCATAAAAAATCCTCCCCCTGAGAAGGAAGGAACAGCAGAAACCTGACCACAATCCTCATTCCGCCATCCTTATGCTTTTGTTGGTGAGGAGGCAGAGAAAAACGGGGGTGAAGTTAAGACTGGGAAGAAGGGAAGGGTGGGGTGAAGATATTTTTAAGATTTTGTTTTATTTTTCATTATCCTACTCTAATTTGAAAGGTAACAAATTAAACTAATTTCACGAAGTGACATCTGTTTTGTGTGTGACGGTAATTGGTGAATTCAAGCTTCGTCAGGGAAAGTTTAGGCTTGATGTGAGGAAAAAGTTCTTCACTGAAAGGGTGATTGGTCATTGGAATGGGCTGCCCAGGGAGGTGGTGGAGTCACCGACCCTGGAGGTGTTTAAGGGGAGACTGGATGAGGCACTGAGTGTCATGGTTTAGATGATGGTTGGTGTTAGTGTGGGTGTTGGTGTTAGTGTTATAGGTTGGACTTGATGATCTCCGAGGTCCTTTCCAACCTTATGACACTGTGATACTGTGAATCTCTCCTTGTCCTTATCTCCACCCATGAGCCTTTCATTGTACTGTCTCTCTTCTGTTCAGCTGAAGAGAGGGAGTAGAAATATAACTTTGGCAGGCACATGGTATCCAGCCAGGGTCAATTCACCACGCTCTTTTAGAACAATAGCAATCGATTTACCAATTTGTTTCTTATAATGCTAAGTTTCTAACTATATTTCCTATTGTACTGCTGGCAGAATGCACAAAGATGTATTTCCTGCCTTTCAAAAATCTTTACAAGATTAATGTTCTCTGGCACCACACTGAGGCAGTTCTAGTTCAGACATCCATCAAAAAAAAATCAGGAAAGTATCACTGCTTCAGATGAACGTATTCCTGTAGCACTAGGGATGCCACAAGGCCACCCTGCAGTGGGTGGCTGTCAGCAAGAGACAGATGATGAGGAACACCTTCATGACTCTAACATAAGGACTTTGCCAAAACAGTGAGAACAGCACATGAAAAATCCACTTAGAACCATTCTGACGGGCTTCCTTCCAGGTGTTAGCATTAAATCATTAGCTACCTGGCTTCTTCAACCTGGCCTTCAGCTGGCCTACTAGCTTTTTCTCTTGGAGAAACAGCTGCTAGGTTTTCACAGCTAGGAGCCAGCTTCTCTTCCAACAGCCATACTAAATCCTCCTACTTGCACAACTGGAAGTATTGATGACAGTCTCTCCCCGGATGCTTGTGATGTAATTACATATAAGGCAGGTCCCCTGTGTAAGGAAGACTGCTCTGGGTTGTTGGTTTGTGGGTGCAGTGCACTAGTTATTCAGGTTCTGTCTCATTGAATCCCCATGGAGAAGAAGGTGGTTAAGCCTCTTCTGGGAAGATCTGAAGAGAAGGTTAAAAGCAGCAACTCGAGGCCACTCCCTATTCATACAATACAGGGGGGGTACACTGGATAATCTCCATTAAAAGGCCAGCAGCTGTGTTTCCTCAACTGTACCAGCACAAGGATCATTCTTGTGTGATCAGGTCACCATTAGCAGCACCTTTCCTCCAGGTAAGAACAATCTGTTCCAACATAAGAGGATATGCTTTCTTGTGGGGTTCATGGTTTTCCCCAGAAAATAACTGATGTTTCATTATTGGGCTGAGAGGGATCCTGGCATGAACGCTCACCCTCTAGCGGGACAAAGACAAAATGTCTTTGCAAACTCAAAGATTCTTGGGTGAAGGTGAAACAAAGGACAACTTCAGCTAGGTCATAGAGGATGTCTTCTGAAGGACAAGTATATTGAATCATGTTGTGTTTAGGAGAAACAGCTTTCCTTGGATGGGGGCAATTTACCAAGAGAGTGAGCAGATGGATGAAAGTAGTGTTAAACAGGTGAGCTCACTCCTCCTGCTGTTGTTGTGAGAGGCCTGCCAGGGTGTGAAAGAGGCATCTCACAGGTTGCTCCAGTGATCAGATCTGCAGCTATCTGAGGGGAACTGGGAAGGCTAGGTGGGCTATCCCATCTACCAGGGACGCAACTGAGCAGCACCTTTTGCAACATCTCATTGGGAAGTGCAGGAGGTGGCTTTTTCTGCTCAAGAAGAAAAGGGCATATCTAAAAATGTCTACAAATGTGGACTAAGCCCCAAATGCCAGAATGGATCCGGTTAATGACCGTGTTTGTAGTAGCTGTCAAAGTAGTAAAGCTATTACAAATAATTTACAGTGGAAAGTCAAACACACCACTTACCTTTCAAAGCTGAAGAAAGTTGTTCCAGTGTATGTTTCCTCAATTCCTTAAAATTTTGTTTTGCCTAGCCGACAAAGAGAGTCAAACTGAAGAGTTGTTCCTGATTTGCAATTCTAGCAAAGGATTCAGCGATAAACTCTTCTCTTGTTATATGGCTGAATAGCACGATGAAAGACATACCTTAGCAAGGTACTGAAGTGAGCAAAAAATTCAAATGTTAACCTTTCAGCTTCTCGCATAAAAGCACAGGCTTGAAAGTTTCTGACATACAGCCTAAACCTCCTTATGAGCATGAGTCTCCATGAGAGTTACAGGGGACCTCATTCAAATGCACACCTTGTGATGTTGTGGAAAGGTCTGGCCACTAGAAAAAATGCAACTTGAATTCATTTCCTTTCATGGTAGATTTTTCTGCTGGCCACTGGAGAAAGATACTGTAATGACTCTGTTTTTTCAGAATAATGTCAGGTTTATTGTAAACAGGTGACAGATTGTAATAAGGTGAACAGAAAAATTAATGATGCAAAACAGGTTAGGATATCGTTTCTGCAATATGGGTTACTACTGGTATCCATTTTTCACGGAATTTGCAGCAATATCACACTACTTCAAGCCTCCCCTTTTCTTGTCTGTCCTTTCTTTGCCCTTTCCTGCTCCTGGTAGGAGATCTCAGTTCACCCGGCTTTTTTTTTGTCCATCACAAAACATAATTTTTAGAGTCTCTCTCCCTATTCTTTATGTTGATATGAAATAAGGCGTACTGGATTTATGGTCCTAAGATCTTTTGTCAAAGATACAAAGACAACAGGACCACAAGTCCAGTAAGGAAACCATCTCATCATTTGAATATGTGGTTATACAAACTGATGGTAACCTGACCATGAGGGTAACAAAATATTTTATTCTATAAGCTAGCAGTGTTTTTTCTTATTTTAATCAATATGTGGATGTTCAAAACATTCATGTAATTGTAGGTAACAGAACAATGTCCATGAATACTCTTAGCTAGTCGTTCAAAATAAGAAAAACTTTCTGTTCAATTTGACTTGTTTTCAGTTTTTCAATCACTTCTAAAAGCCACTCCAGGTGAGGTACTTCCTCATCTTAAAATTACCTTCTTATTTCTAACTTGCTTCAGAACATTGAGACGTTAGAAACACTGCAGCAGATCAGGCTCAGAATAAAATTAAAATACCATCTTAAAAATGCTTCCTTGAAGCACATGATATTTCTGGAAGGCAATGTCATCCCATTGACTTTTTTTCACACAAGTGGACTGAAAATGCTGAACTTGTATGTCTATAATGCAAAAACACAGCATAGGAAAGCAGGCTTTTACAGGTCTTTAAATGGGAAAATTCTGTGGCGAGATCAAACAATGCAAATGATACAGATTTGAGGAAAATATTAATTTCCAAGATATAAATTAGTTGGAACTATTTGAGCTGCACCCCTATTCAGAGACTGTTTTGCCTTGTTGTTTCATAAGCAAGTGTCAAAAAAAGGGAACTGTAAATCAATTTCACATTTTTTAGTTGTTTATGATGCTGGCACTTTCATGTCTTTACTGTTTCCTCTGGTGACTAATTCCTTTAGAAAAACTCAGATAATTACTCTACCCAAGAGAACTGTGCAACATATGAACAGGGGAAAATTCTACACAAAGAGCTGTTTCTGATTTAGTAAATGAAAAAACAAAATTAAGTGATGAGTTTTCTCCTGTGATACGCACACAACTTCTCAAAATAAGAAAATAAAGTAACTAAATATACATAAAGTTCTATGGACTTTTTTTGATTGAGAATATGATTCTGTTACACTACATAATTCGTTAGAATTGCAGCTTATCGATGGGAATGAAGTGCGGTTCTGTTGCTGCAATATTGTCAGATTTAAGCTTCATATGGGGGAGTATATAAGATACTTTTAAGTTTAAGGTTCTGTGGACTTCATGCTCTTCCCTTATATATGCCTAAGTCGTATGTAAGCATCTATAATTTTCAGTTTTTGCTGGACTTCTTTTTTTCTCTTAGAAGCGTTAGTGATAAGCACACAGATTTTTTTTTTTAATGTTCAAGGTTCTTTTTCTATCATTAGTTGACTCGCCCCCTGCCCACAGATCCCAATTGTACTATGAGATGCGTGAGTGAAACTATTGCTGTTCTTGATATAGATTATAGATCTGCAGTTGCAGAGCAAGCTTTGTGTATTAAGATGAGTGGGTTTTCAGATTACTTCTGCATCTGAGTTTTTATTACTGCTGTTATCCTTATATGAAGCTGCACTTCAATGTGCTAGTTAAAGGTTTTTAGGCATATATGGAACATAAGGTTAGACAAGAGGTATTCTAAGGTCCTTGCAAGCTCAATTATCCTGTGATCTGATAAGTGTTGCTTCTGAGGAGGAGTTTTTCATACCTGATGAAGTATGCTTCACGTTTTGAAAACAAAACATAGTTAGTAAAATACATCAGACATTTCAGTTTTTCTGGTCAGAAAACCTGCTTTTCAAGCATCATTTTTTTCACCATATTGCATAAAAATGCGTAAACTTTGGCTAGTTCTATTTTAAACTGATAAATGAGGCTAGATGTAATTGTTAATTCAGTATAATTTTTGCTGTGAAAAGAAACTACATTAATGAACTTCAGCCTAGAGATTCTAAATTTTGTCTTTAAACATTTTATTTAGTCTGATACAGAAGCATCTATACTTTAAAAGTGATTGTTTACCAGTTCATGTAAATTAAAATGCTCCATGTAAGTGTCAGAAAGAAGGCATACTTACTTTTTTTTCTCCAAACATCTAGAATTCTTTGTAATTTTACATAATTCAGATTACATTGAAATATGCATTACAGCATCTGAAAGTGGTCTCAGTATGCTCAGTATGTCTTTATTATTTATCACATTAACTTATTTTCTTGTTGTATTCTATAGTGTTTGGGAATAGTTTGTTAAACAGGTCTTAGTGCTAAAGTGAAATATTTTGAAGTTCTTCATGCCAGCTAAAAATCTTTGAACTATTAAGTAATGGCCTGAAATATTTAAGATTAAGATTGTTTTAAAAAAAAAAGGCCTTGAAATATTTTTTAAACATGTAACATTTAAATAGATAGCCTGAATGAAATCTGATCTCTTCAGTCAGGCATCTTTAGGCTGACTTACACAAGAAATATAAAGAACATTATTTAAATTGCAGAATAAATGCAATTGGACATAATCTCCAGAGGTCTTCTGCTCCAAAGCCAAATTTAAGTTCAAATTTTGCTAAAGAAATTCAGCTTATATTTATTATTGAATCTAAGTGGCAGATTATTCCATCAGTTCAAAATAATCCCTTTCCAAAATGTAAGATAAATGACTAGTTGTCAAGAACATATTAATTTGTGCATTTGACTTATGTATTTTTTGATAAGGTGCAGACAGACTTTAACTCAATAGTGATTGTTCAATCAAATTTCTTGAAATAGCTTGTGGTGAAGACTGACAGCCAATTTGCAGAGATGATGGATCGTGCCTAACTAACATGCTTTAGCACTTCCAAGCACCTACAGATTCAAATTTTTTTGAGTTTGTTGCTAACTTTAGAAGGTTTACGTTTTAATATATTCTAATTCTCCAGATACTCACTTTCCTTCAATTGGAAATAATATTCAATAAGACTGCATTACATTATCTTTCTACTAGAACCTTTAATTTTTCCATAAATTCCTGGCAAAAACAGGTAGGGTCTTTGTAGTTGTACCAGAAAGCCATCTGTATTCTTCAATATTATCTTGCCCGTATAAATAAAGCATGTAATCTGGATAAACAGAACAATCAAAACGATAGCGCTAACAAAGACATCCACTTTCTTAATGTAAATTCTTTTGTACCAGAATAAAATCAGGCCCCAAGTGTAACTGTTTTCTTTTTCTAATCTGCTGAGAGGGGGAAAGAAGCATTGTCCTGGTAGTGTGTTGTTCTTTTTAGTTGTGGTAAATCTTAGGAACATCTCAAAGTGGAAGATATCTTTCTCTTTCAGGAACTAGCTAAAACCTGACCAAATCATTTCCAGAAGGTGCTGAATTTCCTGAGGCATGAGTATATCAGGTATAGATGACTGAAATTAACTGTGATCTACAGGAAGTTGTAGAGGTAGGAAACAGCTGTTTTCCAAAGAAAAGAGGAAGGAAGTGGGAGGAACAAGATTTGAAGGAAAAAGATCTACACTAGATAAATACAGCAAGAAATTTATATTTTAATTGATGAAGATCTGGTTTTAGATTGCACAACAGAGGTTGACTTCCAACTGTATAAATAATCTCAATGTTGGTCTTTTTGACATTTATTGCATAAAAAGAAACATACTTTTGAGAGCACTTCTTATTGGAAGAAAAGAAGAATTTTTCTCCTGAAAAACGAAATAATGAAAATACTATATTTGCTAGGCCAAGCTGATTTCATCATTAACCTTTGAGACAGGATATTATGCCTTTGGAAAAACAAATGGGTTTAAAAGAAACAACCCTTTGGAAGGACAGACTGTGCACTTACTCTTTTTTCCTGAAATGATATATTGCCCCTTTCTTCTCTGATAAAGTAAAGCAACAGAATCAGAAAATTGTCATAACCAACAAAACTGATCTTTCAAAGTGCTTACTGCAAATTGAGTGTTTTCATATCACAGTGAGAGCCTGCCCACCTCTGGATTCTAACTCAGCTTAGTGATTTCAGTAGTTAACACATGCTTCTGTATTTCACTGAATTGAGACATTAAGTTATATAAGAAAGCGCTATTTGCATAAGTGCACTCACAGAAAGTTTAGAAAACAGCAATTAAATATAGAAATATCCTGTGGAGTCTGCCTTAAGCAGTTCCACTTCCCACAATACAGCTTTAAATGGGATATACTAAATAAGTATCTCTGAGGAACAGCTATTTAGTTGTTCAAAATGTATTTGAAGCACACGCGAGCTGCTAAAGACTATCAAGATATCAATCTGTGATATCCATGGGTACTTTTCTGTGATTTGTTAAATATTATTTTTTCTTGAAGTAGCTCATCTTCCACTGAGAGCATCTGAGGAAAAGTCACAGCAGCCTTAGAGGTGACAGGAAAAAAATCTTTATCTGGGGACCTAGAAAAGACAGTGCTGAGTTTTTCTTCTGGGTTCACAAATACAATAACAGTGGCTGGATAGCTGGCCAGCCTGGAAAAAGGACACTATTCTGGAAGGACCTGGTTATTAAGGGAAGTCTATGTACAAACAGTTTTATAGTATACTTGTTCAGAGTCTCCTTTAAAAGTTGTTTGACAGGACTATGTATGTTGTTGAACATTATTTCAGCCATACTTTTTAGTGGTGGTGACGTACGGTCCTTTTCCGAAAGATATTGCTGTGGGCTCCTTAGCTTTTTGCTTGTCAGTTGCTGCATTTGTGCTTCCTTCTGCTGGACTAAACCTGGTTCCCACTCCCGAGGAAGTGCCCTATTTTCAACCAGGCTTGCCAGCTCTTTAGAATCTGCCTTCCTTGGGCCTCGTTTATCATCATTCTTGTTTATTATTTGCCTAAAACATAGCAGCCATGCAGTGATGCAGTTCCCAGCTTCTCAAGTTTTTGGATGGCTGTCCTGGCTTCCACACCAGTTTTTTACCTGACGTGCTTTGGTGCTACTTGAAGGTGCTATTAGAAGGAGGATGCAGATAACCCAGTCTAGGTTTGACAGAGGACTATTAGAACTACTTTGCATGGGCAGCAACACTGAAGAAACTTTTCTGGTGTAAGTCGTGTTTGGATTCATTCCCCTTGATCCCTCTAGTCTCTCACTTGCCTTGCTTTCAAGTGTCCCAACCTCTAACTTCTGTATTGCAAAGTCTCTATAACAGTGAAGATATCCTCAAATGAAAAGAGGAACTGTGGCCCCCAAAAAATCCCAAACCAACCAAACTAAAACCAAACATCCAAAAAAACCTTTTATGCTCAGGTGAAAATGCTCAAGTGCCTGACTTACTGAGAAGTGCCAATGATTGTGCCTAAAATTTTTACAGGCTGTTAGTTGTTTGCAGCTTATATGCTTCTTGTGTTAACTATTTTTTTTTATTTGGACTATTGTTATTTGTGTTAACAAGTTTCGCTGGAGTTGGAAGTATTCTGCTTAAGTCACTTAAGTACTGTGAATTTCAGTTTTCAATATTCTGCAGTAAAGTAAAAAGATATTGTAAAATATTCCAGACCGAGAATGCCGTAGTTGAGTTGTACTACCAAACTATTTCTTTATTTAAAAAGCACCCTGTTGTGAGAAAAAGATTTATGTTATTGCTCTGCAGTAGCTTTACCAGCATGTTTCAGACTCAAAAGTATGAGCCTTTGTTTCTGTTAAGATGAAAGTTTAAAGATTTGTGTGCTTATTTGTAAAGCTAAAATGCTATGATTTTTTGACCTCTCTAGTTCTTACTTGTTTAACAGGGACTTCATAAACTCATAGTAGGTTATATTGGAACTTTTCTTATAGTTTAGTTAGATTCATAGATATTTCATGGAATTAGGAAAGCTATGAACTTCAACATAGCTCCATCAATTTTACTTTTCTCACTGAGACTTGCAGAAACTGGGAGCAAATTTAAATTTGAATTCTGTGATTTTGCATAATCTCAGTTTATCCAAGCTCTAGTTTAAATTATTTTATAGGAATTTGCTAAATCCTGCTTCTATTATAGCAGTTCATAAACCATTTTACTAGCAAGTTCGTATTAATCTAGACATGAAAAGAGCTAACATTTACATAAATATTCACTTAAATATGCTTATTATTCTAATGTGTGTATGTTTTTCTGATATGGGTAAAGGTAAAAAATGCATAAATATTTTATTTCAAGGTAACACTGTTCCCTGCTTACTGCAAATTTTGAGTTGCATCCTCTCAAGAAAGTATTCCTATCTTAAGATTCAGGGCAGGGGGTGGGGTAAAGAATGTTTAAATGAAGCCTTTCACTAAGATTTTGCAATATACACTTTTTAAAACAATCTATTAGAACTCAGAGTAATTGTCATTTATATAATTGGTTTTTAATGCTACTGGCCACAAAACAAATTTTTTTTCTTTGAATTGACAAGTATAAAACACAACTTTGCTAGGCAGAGCAAGAGTGCTTTTTGTAGTACGAATGATGAAGTCTAATTAAGGATAGCTTTTTTACGTTTCAGAAAAGAAAAACTTCGGATGTTCTTTGCAAGTGCTGCCACCAAATGACTAAAAGGAACATGTAAGGGCTATGCTAGTTCTTAATAGGGCATTAAAAATATTCCTAAATGTTATTGACTTTTCATTACAAGTATTCTTGCTGCAGTGACTTCTCCTAGATCCCAAAATTCCCACTGAGGTGATAAGCAGGGATGACTATATTGTACATTTATGGCATAAGACACCTTTTGGTCAGACAGAAGATTCTGACAGCTACAAAAGCAAAGTTATAGGCGAATGTTGTTTAAAGAATAAATGTCTAGGATTGTTTAGAGCAATGTTTTTGTCAACAGTATGTGGCTAAATTATTTTTCTACTTGAACTTGTGATGGCATCCTAAGTCACACCATACTGCCATGCCTTGTACCAAGAAAATGGCTAGTAAATGCCACATAGAAAATTCACTTCTAAAATTGCATGATAGGAGATGTATTTCCATGCTGAAACACTAATCTTTCATTGCTAACAAGAAGAGCCTAACACTGTGGAAAAAATGAAACAAGGTGATAGTTTTTCAATATAGTTGAGATTAAATCCACCCCCTGTCTAAAAAAAAAAAGGGAGGGGGGCAGGGGGATGTATGTCTCCTTTTACCATTAGTGCCTTCAGGAGTTTTCAAAGCATAATGAAAAAGACACAAATCCTCTTGAATTAGATAGAAATACTGAACTTCATGACAAAACTATTCAAAGAATAGCCGGTTCTGTTTTGGAAGCTTACAATTGGCACAGCTAAGAAGGGAGAGTAACTAGAAGGAATATCTGATTTGATATTGTTGAACAACTAAGTCAGGAGTAAGGTTTCTTGAAGTAGGCTGCAATTCCAATGATGTTTCACTTTAGTATGATGAACATAGTTACATCTTGAAGTCAAATAGTAGGTAACTGTTCATAGAAAATGCATTCCTTTATCACTTATGCCTGAACAAAATAGGAGTACAAGGAATGTTTTCCTAATTTCCTGATTAAGAAACTGTCTTTTGAATGCAAATCTGTTTGTCATTGCTAAAGTCATAATAATAGCTCATATTGCCAGAGAATTCAGGCAATTTTAAGAAAACAGGCTAAGTGGTTTAGGAGTACTTGGTCATTCCATGGAGTGGTCAGAAATTAAGATCAAAGAAGAGAAATGTCCGTTTTGCCCTGAGTTCAGCTTCTAAAAACTTTTAAATTTTTTAATGGCATATGAACTGCATGAAATGTCTTGTCTTTGACCTGCAGTGAGTTATATGCTTATGGCAGTGCAATCCCCATGCAGAGAAGAAGAGTAGTATAGGACTTGCATATGGCAAATAAGCAGCCTGAAAATAACAACAAATATTAATTAGCAGAAATATTGCTTACCAAACAATTTTCTTAGGCAGGTAGAGATGCATCTTGTGGATATTCCTTCATTATAATAATACCAGATGAAGCTTTATTATGTTTGCTTATTTATTTGTAAATAAATCACTGCAAATATCTACAGAGTTGGATGAAATTATTTACATATTTCTGTTTCCCAAACTGCAGACTGTGAAGAAAAATATTCTAATACTGAAAATTATACGTAAGAGTTTTAAAAATGAATGTAACATGGAAGGACCTATTTTTGAGAGGACAGTCAGCTCACATTAATATTTTGAGCCTATATTTTAGTGGGACCATTAGCTCAATTAGAATTGCAGTCTGCCTTCAGCTGTTTTGAATATTTAACTTTTTTGTTGGGTTTTTTATGTGTTTTTTTGTTCTAATATTTCTTAGAATCAGTCAATGATTTAATATTATTTTATTGTTATTTTTAGACTATTTTCTTACGTTATGTACACTTCACAAAAATACATTCCCTTTCATATATATCTTGGAATAATTTCAATTTTGGAGAAAGAATAGAATTGAGGAGAGATGTTTTCTTTTAAAACCTTTTTTCTTGTTCTAACTGTCTGTCTTCTCTTTTTACCCTACCACCAAAAATCACCTCAAATGAACAAGAAAACAAACAAAAAATACCCAAATCCCCCAAAACCACCACTCCCCACAAACAAACAAAACAATCAGACCCCCAAACAAACACCACCACCCCAAACCACACCAACTTCAATTTATGTCTTTTTAATTGAGTTTTTTATATATGAGCAATTGTCATGAAGTTTGGAAGGTAACTGATTTCTATAGTATAAAAAAATAGAAGTAACATGTAAAATAAAATGAGTTCTTTCATTGCTGTAATGATAATACTATTGTACCAACATCTTAAAAGGCGAATAAAAGAAAGGAAAAAGTCAGATATTTAAAGCTATGAAATCAATAATACTGTTTTCTTCTCACTTGTGTTATGATAAAAATGAGACATCCAATTACTGTTGAATCTACTGCTAATAATGTTCATCTGATTGAAGATATATTTTCTTTGGCCACAACAACTCCATGCAGCACTACAGGCTGGGGACAGAGTGGCTGGAGAGCAGTCAGGTGGAAAGGGACCTGGGAGTGCTGATTGACAGGAGGCTAAACATGAGCCAGCAGTGTGCCCAGGTGGCCAAGAAGGCCAATGGCATCCTGGCCTGTATCAAGAATGGTGTTGCCAGCAGGATGAGGGAAGTGATCCTTCCCCTGTGCTCGGCATTGGTAAGGCCACACCTTGAATATTGTGTTCAGCTCTGGGCTCCCCGGTTCAAGAAAGATATTGAGGTGCTGGAGTGGGTCAACAAAACTGGTGAAGGGACTTGAGCACAAGTCCTATGAAGAGAGGCTGAGGGACTGTTAGGCTGTTTAGCCTGGAGAAGAGGAGGCTCAGGGGTGACCTCATTGCTCTCTACAACTATCTGAAAGGAGATGGTAGTCAGGCGGGGGTCGGTCTCTTCTCCCAGGCAGCCAGCAACAGAAGAGAGCACAAGCTTAAACTCTGCCAGGGAGGGTTTAAGTTGGATATCAGAAAAAAGTTCTTTACAGAATGAGTAATCAGGCATTGGAATGGCCTGCCCACAGAGGTGGTGGATTCACCATCCCCGGAGGTTTTTAAAATAAGACTGGATGTGGCACTTAGTGCCATGATCTAGTAATCATGATAGTGTTGGATTAAGGGTTGGACTTGATGATCTTGGAGGTCTCTTCCAACCCAGATAATTCTATGATTCTACTTTTAAATTTTCATTGTTATTTTGGAACAACATTGTTAATGACAACATTTTTCTTTTATAACAATGCTAATCAAATATTAATTGCATTTCCAGTTATTATCAATTGCAAACTTGTGAATTAGGAGCTTCAGGTTGTATGCATCTGTGTTCAATTTCTCCTTCCACTTCTGCACCCTCTATTTATTTTCCTCTGTTCACTATTGCTTTGCTTTCATGCTTTGAAATTCATCAGACTTTTTAATCAGTTTGATCTCCTTTTCAATGTTGTTCAGAGATAAATTTCTTGTGCAGATATCACATGAAGAATACTGGTGTCTGTAAGCTTTGCCTCTGATAAATGCTGTATGTTTTGATATGCACAAACCCACTTTTTGAGCCCCAGAGATAATAGAATTTGGACTGGGTAGAAGAACTCTAGTTTTTCATAAAGTAGAGTCTTCGGATTTGTTACTTTTTGGGTGGTTAATACAGCTGAGCAATCAACTGACCACAGGAGAGAAAGGAGTGAATGAATGGCCGAATCTTCCTAGACAAAAAAAGCAAAAAAACCCACAACCTAATACAAAGAATCATTACTCCTCACACACAGAGGTATCTTTGGATTGGTTATTTTGCTGGCGAGGATGGAAAGACTTTGTGGTGTTTTGCTAGGAGTGGTGCTCCTCTCTCTCTGGTGCACTTCCAAAAACTCCACGAGGTCTCAGCTTCCAGCACCCTTCAACTGGGTGAAATGTGGTAGAAACCATCATTGGGAGCTCATTTTCTTCTTGATCTGTTTTATTTTGAGGGTTTCTAATCTGCATAAGTCTTTTACATTTGTTATACCTCCTATAAATACTTTAGTTTACTGTATAGAAAATAATGATGGCATTATCTTAGTATAAAAGGAGCTGCTTGAGCTTGTTCAGAATAGAAAGACATCCCTGTTAGTCCTTGGTATCCAGCTGCTGAAATATATAAGCTTTTAAGAGTATCTATAGCATTTCCTTTTCCTCCACAGGGTTTAGGTGTTTAAACCCCTCCACAGGGTTTAAACAAAGACAGCAAACCAAATTATCAACAGAAAATACTCTTGAAAATTTCAATGTTTTTAAATTTCTCAGACAGAGGAGGGGATAACAGTACTGCACTTTCAATGAACTCATCTTTCTGTTCTCTCGCACTTTAATCCAGCCTGAAGACACAGGAGTTACCAGTGGGTTAATGATTTCTAAAAATCATAGGCTAAAATAATAACAATTGAGAAGAAATTCCACTTTGTCAAGTAAAAAATATCATCCAGTATTTTTTGTTATTAAAATCAGTGCATAATTCAGTCTTGTTCATTTCTTTTTATGAAAAGAATTAAAAAAATATTTTAGGCCTAATTTTTTCTACGATCCACATCTGTGCACTTGGAGTATATTCTTCCTCATAATAGCAGCTGATGAGACAACTGATGTTTACTCTAAACAGGGAAGTAAATCTAAAGAAAAATTCTGATTATTTTTTCCACTTACCCCGAATGTTGCATGCTCAACAAGGCTGTTGAGTACTTCTCTCCCTAAAGCCATACCTACTCAACACTAAGAAAGTGTGAAAGTTGAATTTATAATCAAAAGCTAAGAAAGTGGAAAGGTGTAGTTTGCATACATGTGGACAATGACCCAGGTCCTTGAAATTTATTGAAGGGCTTTCTACAGATTTAATAGACTATCATTCCTTAACCCCTTGATCTTTTGGGTACATCTTTACCTTCCATCTTCTCTTTTGCATTTATCCTAGTGGAATTTCTCCAGAATATCTGCATTACCAATGTACGTTGCTGACCCTTAAAGACAGGGTTTTCTTTCTGTGTTAAGGACCCAGGGAGTACCTCACCTAAAGATTCCACTCTGGGTGTTCCCCCTCTTTTGTCTTTAGCAGAATACAGCTGGATCTAAAAGCATGGAAAAAGTATTTTTTGGTGTTTATGGGATGCTCTTTCACATAATTGGTGGCCAGTGGTGTACAACAGTGATATATGCAAAAAGCACAACACTAATCCCACTCAAATTTTTGAGTGTTTGTTGGGTCCATTCTCAAATTTTTACTGGCCAGCCATGAATATTCACATATGTATCCCATTTTGTTAAGCCTCTTTGAACCATAGGTAGCAATTTTCATTGTATTGTAAATATAGGGGACCAGGGATGGTTTTTCACCTGAAGTTGTCATAGTTATGTAAACAGGCATTTTTATCTTCCTCAGAAAGCATAAGAGAAATAATACCATAACTTGCTGTTTTTCCTAGTGCCAGGTAAGAAATGAAATTACTGTCTACCTGAATCTGTTCGAGGAGATGTGTCCATCCGTAATTTCATATTTACTGTATAATAAAACATAGAGAACAATCCAGTGGAAGGTGGAGAAGCAGTACCTGCACCATATTTCCCTCCCTGGCACTGCAGTTACAGGGTAGGAGCTACAATTTTGTCACATTGCACTGTCATAATTATTTTCATAAGTAAAAGCAATGACAGCTAGGAATCCAAAGGAAAGACAGACTTGAGTATAGCAGTTGCCCAAGTTAGCAAGAGGCTAGAGGAAAGGACTCTGCCAGCTGAAAATGTGCAAAATCAATGTGGGAAAGTCTGTTCAATCCAGTGAAAAACCTGTTTGTGATGTGATAATCATGCAGTGTTCACTGACTGCACAGCGGAAATTCTCAATTTTTTAAGCTGTTTTGAGCTCTGAAACTCTATTAATAGTTTCATGAGAAAATTCAAAGTAATTCCTATAAACTTGAGTATACTCTGATTTAGGTAGTTTTGCTTGTTCATGCAAGTTGGGCAGTTAGATTATCTACCATTCACTGTTGAACTACAATTCATGTTGCTCAATGTTCTTTTGAAAGTCAGTGGGTTGGAGGATTGAATTTTTGCTTGAGATTTTCTGCTTTCAACTGTATAGGCACTTTTTTGCACCTGTTAAGCCCTTAGTACCAGTTTCATTACATGTAAAAGACAGCAATTTTTAAATAAATTATCATAATAGAGCTGGAACTGATTCATAGAATGTACAACATCCATTTTTATGTAAAATAATTTCTAAAAATACCCATCTTGCCCTGGAAAAACTGCTTGGCTAAATATTAAAATGAAATGTAGCAGCTGCTACAAACAAATTTCCCTACCCCCTACAGTGAGGTGAGGTTAGAATTTGACTATTCAATCATTCATTGAGAAACTTCACAGAAACATTGTGACAGTCCAGTTTTTAAAAGCTGCCATTCCTTTCCAGGTAGGAAAATTGGATGTTATTTTAGTTAGGGAGCCTTAGGAATCTTACACTTGACAGCTATATAAATTTAGTAAATCAGCAAAAGCTTTCTCATCTTGCATTTCATGTCTAGATGGATTGCCTTCAGCTGTGTTTGAAGAATGTTACATTTGTTTTCCTTTGTTTTTCTTTCTCTTTTTTCCTATTTTATTTAATTTTATGTTGCAGCCTCTACGGCATGTTAGGTTCAGTAAAAAGAGAGCAAGACAGATTTTATTTTCAGTGACTTTTGGCATTTTCATTTAGTATAACTCACCAAGACGTTCATGTTTCTTCCACAAAATTATATGAAAATATTAGAGAATTCAACCATTGAAATAGTGACTTTAAAATCTCAAAACATTTCAAATCATTTTTTTAACAAAAGAAACAAGGGGGTTATATGATGTTTTCAGAGTCCCACACTTTCTTATCAGTAGAATAGGAGGACATTCAGCAGTGAATGCTATTAAGAAATTCAACATTTACATTAAAATATTTTTTCTTTGTCTCTAGTACTTGCAAAAGACTTCTGTAAAGTACAGTTAATTTTACTTTAGGAAACCATAAAGATGCTGGTAAAAAGCTGAGGAAGGACTGTTCCAAGAACTGAGGGACAAATAAAATTTTAATAATCCCAGAGTAATGTAATTAGAACTAATTGACATTTTAACAGCATCCATGCAGAAGTATAGATCTCAGGGTTTTTTTTGAAGGAATACACTAACTAAATAACACGATAACAAGATGTTCACCGAATGTTCATTATTCCTTTGGATACATACTGATAAGTCTAATAAAAAAATAGTAAAAATATTGTTAATATTTTTCAAATATAAAAAGGTAGAATTATATAACCTCTGTTTTAATATTTTCTGTTGTTATGCTACTTGAAGAAGAGCCCATATTTTCTATTGTTTATATCCCCATCGAGAAAGAAGATTGATATGTTAGGTTGTTATGTCTTCATTTAATGAAGGTAGAATTAATGGACATCTCAATGGTACCAAACAGTCTGGGCTGTTTTTCTCCTTACTTGCTAGCTTTCCCCTTCCCTTCCCTGCTTCCCACTGCATTTTGAGACCAAAACCACTTTCACAACGGCAGAAAATACCCACGGCTGCATTGCTGCTTATCCACCTCTCTAGCCATTTCACATTACAGCTTTTCCATGGCCTTTACTTTGTTAGTACAGTTAAGCCAGTCCTTGCTGCTTCTACAAAGGGGTGGGTAAAATGCCATTCCTTCTGCTTGTCTGGATAACTCTACGGGAGAAGCTGATTATAAAATACATTCTTTGCATCCCAGAAGAAAGAAGCATGGCAAAGCTGTTTGCATAAACTCATCTGATTCCTTGATTAGGATTGTATACTCAATAACAGACTGACAAAGGCTCCCAAGCAGTCATAGTTAGTGAAAAAGAGATAGTGTTATGATAAGAAATGGGATGTAATTATTCTTCACTCAGCTTACCGGGTACTACAAATGCATTTTTCTTTGCTGAATCTTTGTAGTGAGTGACTTTTCTTGTATGGAATAAAATCATTTTTTTAGACAGTCAGGATCTGAAAGTATATACTTAGAGCTGGCACCCTTTGAAAAGGCATATCAACTTTATTTGGATGCTACAGAACAATGCAGAGGGAGTTTTCTGAATGAAGGCTTCCTATTTCTACTGCAGACTATTTCAAGCACTCCATGCTTTATGGAAATCGCCTCTAAATAGTTAAAACCTTAAACATTATCTTGATTGTCATGCTTTCTCTTCCACTGTGCCTCATCTTGCTAGTAAGTATTAGACTATATGTCCTTTAAGACTTGATGTTTAGCAGTTAATGGCTCACAGCAGAGCATATACTCTTTGAGGATAAGAACTCTAAAAGATTTTGTAATCTCTTAAGTATAAGAGAAAAAAAATAGTTGGTTGATTTCAGCTATTATCAGAACTATATTGAAAGCATCAATGAAAGATGGTTTGACATATCCTTCCTTACAGAAAGAAACTAAATATGGAATGTTTGACTTCTCAGGTTCATAGATGCATCATGTCTGCTGGTTTTCCACTAGGACATGAAATATTTCCCATCTGGAAGCCATTACTATGGCACAGCATTTCCACCATGAAATCCAGTGTAATAACCGGCTTTCTTATGGCTAGCACCGCTCTCTGCTTATGTTGTTAAGTGGCTTCTTGGCTCATCTATCTGTGCAATGGCACATCAGCAATAACCACGAAGAAATGCTCACCAAAGTCCCACCTCTGTAACAAATGCAGTAGAGTGTGGGATAACAGTGCTATATTTTCATATAATACCTGATGTTTTCATTTATGTGTTGGAGATGGGGGCTGTGGTGTGTGTGTGATTTCAAGATACATCTTCAAGAATAAATGATAAATATGAATATGTGATAAATTTGGAACATGGAACTGCTGAAGTTAATCAGCTGTTTATACATGAAATATTATAATTCATATTTTATTTAAATAAAAATAACATGGACAGTTTTCAGAAATTCTTTCATTGCCACCAATTCTCAAAGATATTCTTTCATTTTTGTCATGGCATGCCTTATTATGTTTGCATTTACATCTTACCCAGAACTTTACCGGCCAAGATTCCCAAAACTTGCTCCTTTTGCCTAGATGTGCAATAAGAGTTTCATCCAAGAAAATCAGCATGTGGTCAGCCCATAATCTACTTTTCAAATGGAGTACAAAATTACAGTTTCCTGTGATACTGAAGGTGACAAGTAGGAACTATGTAGAGGGCTATTGATTGAATTGATCATGTTGTTTGCCAGCACAGGAGGGTGTTCCCAAAGCTTTACTAACAACAGAACTGTTGGGCTAACAGCAAGTTAACTCAGAAAAGAAGCTTCCATGGGGGGTTTTTTGGGTGTTTTTTTTTAATTCTGATTTTCTGTCCTATTGCTGTCATGTTACATTCTTAAAAAAAAATACAGAAGAACTTCTATTTCTTGTGTCAAAATCAGTCGTCTACAACATTTTTCTGTTTACGAGAAGTATTTCTTCCACTCTCTGTCCTTGTTTTGTAAGTTTCTTGTTCTGTTTTGTGTCTCTCACTGCAACTGTAACAAAACTTCTGCACATGAAATGCAGTGAAATGTGTACTAGCGGGAAAGGATTCACAGTGCTAAGGGTTCAAGCTGCTGTAGGAATACAGGCGTATAGGCACTGTAAACTGATGCTATTACTCTGTGCTGCAGTGCTATAAATGTGTCTGAATGGGACACTCAGCTGGAGTTAGTTACAATGCTTTAAGTTGTGAACTGTTAGGCTTCCCTGATTTTAAGCGGGTTTTCTGGAGTACTCTGACACCTCTTTAAATTATTAGCATAGAAACACAGTTCAGTGGGTCCCTATTTTTAGAGCTAGTGATAAATCTTAGCAGGTACACAAGTTTTGCAAGATTCCAAACAAATGTCCATATTTATGGGTTATATGCAGGATGAAACGAGCATGTGTGCTTTCCATGTCTCATGTTTTCCTTGCTGTTCTTCAGGCACAAGCAAAAGACTTTTTGTGTTTATTTTGTCTGGGGTTTTTTTGTGGTTTTTTTTTTGCTGAATTATTCTTCTCCTCCTTCTCTTTAGAACTTGATATTTTGCTTCAAAATTTCAAAATATAGGAATGATATTCTACTCTCTTGAATTCCTGCTTTTTCTTTGGGGGAAAAAAAATACTTTTGAGAATGAGAGAAAAAAAGTGAGAGAAAAAAAATAAGAGAAAAAATATTAATTACACTACAAAATAGCCAATTTTTTGTCCATGAGTGTATTCACTTGACTAGATGATTACAAGGTCAAGTAGTAATCTTTACTGTAATATTGAATTTAATCATTCCTTGTGTCTTCATGTTGGGATAGGAAGAGAGAACAAAAAAGAGTAGAGATAATTTGTAGATTAGAAACTGATTTTTGAATTTAATAGTAATATTTAAATATGTTTTATTTCCACAGATTCAAAATCTTCTATTATTTTCTATTCAAAAAGAAATAAACCCCTTTAAAATCGGCTATCCCTGATTTTGAAGTAAATACAATGCAAATAAACATGGACACCATATCACATTACTATGTAAAGGAGTGAAAGAACATTGCATAATGAAGGACGTGATCATTTCGTATGATCAAGGTTGAGGTCCATGATTCTGCACCTCTTCACATCCTGCCCTTGTCATGGTCGGTTTTGTACCGTCACATGTATTTGAGCCGGAGGGTGGCAACTCCAAGGTGACACAACAGACAAGAGCTTCTTTTGGAGCCCCTCTTCCACTGTTTTGTTCCACTGCACAAATAAACAGGGTTTTTTTTTTTTACAGAAAGGTTATCAGTAATCCAGAAGTTATCAATACTATGTCAGGCTAACAACTAAAGCTAAGCTCTTGAACCTTGCCTCACAAATATCTGGGAAGTGGTCATGCACTCATACACAGATCCTTTTACCAACTTTCCAAGCTGTGTTCTCTGTAAGCACTTCTCTACTTAGACAAAGGAGAGTGGGTTGTCTTAAATCGCTAGTGGGCTACCTGGGGTCTGGAACGAGTAGACTTCTTGCTTATCTGGCTACTGCATCTGACATATGGGATGAAGGTTGGTAACCAGTGGTAAGGCTCAACTGATTCTGTATTTTCTCTCTGAATTTTTCAGTGATGCCTTCCTATATAAATGTCTCTGAATTTACTATATAGGAGAAATAATAAAGGGCTTTAAGTAAAAAAACCAAACAAACAAAAAAGAAAATAAAAAGATGAGGTTCAGACAGCTGTATTTTTGCTCTTCTAACCCAACTAGGATGCAGTGTGCTTGCAGCATAGCTGATCGGGGGTGGGAGTGGAGGCTGCAAATTTTTGCATGCAAGGCAATGACAGAAGAAATATGCCTCTTTAGAGAACACAGCAGAGTTTTAATCAGTTGCCCAAACCACCCTACATCTCAAAGTAAGAATGGTTCTAGAAAACTGCAGAAATGAGGAATGTCACATAGATGTGTAAGACGTGCATAATTCAAACTCCTGGTTTTGGCCTGCTCATTGCTCACCATAACTTGCCACAGCACAAGAAAAGGCAGGAATTGAATGTGAAGACAGTTGCTCCCAATTGATGGTTATTTTGGAAGTTATTGTAAAGTGCTATGAGTGCGTGACTATTTTTGCCTTTAGAAGTAGTGACTAGTTACAGGAAAATATGCTATCAGGTGAACAACTTCTTTCTCTGGTAGTCGTTATGTCTTTTTACATGATTGTATCATTAGACAAAAAACCCCATAAGGTAACTATGGAAACACAGAAACATCACCCAGCAACTTCTTCACTCGTATTTATTTTATCACTATTGAGTCTAGTGAACAGTGCTTCACAAGCTGACAAAGATTTTTCTGGATGTCTTTTCTTATTGTGCAAATGGGAGTTGACATAAATGTTCATCCAATTTAAAACACTTCTTGCTAAGGATATGTAAGGAACATAAGGTGATCTTACCACATTAAATTTCTCCTAACCTTCGTGGAAGATCAAACTCTTAAATTTTGTGAACTGAAATTGTGGCAACTCAATTCTTCAGATCAGTAAAAGATGGTCATGAATCTCAGAGGAACACCAGTTTAGAGTTTTTGAGTTCCTGAGTATGTACTATTCCACTCTGATATTGACAATTTTTAAAGGTATCAAAACCTCAAGTTTATAAGAACTGCTTGGTTTTCATACCTTGAGAATTACGGTTTCATACCTTGAGAATTACGGTTGCATGCTTAGATTCCCAAATATTGATTTAGGAGCTGAACATTAGAAATCAACCTTGTGTGTTTTTGCCAGCTGCTTCAGTTAAAATATAGCATACTCAATGAGGAAGGGTGGCCACTGTTTACTGGGCTGTGTGAGTACATGTTGTTGGTGAAAAGCAGAAATGTTATTGAAATGCCATTGTTCTTATATGAGAAGTGGCACATAAACAGGGATCAATATCATCAGCAAAAGGGAAGACTGTTTCAAAAAGGGAAAGCATTTTCTCAGCTCATTACAGCAATAGAGCTAAATTTTCATCCCTGCTTTTCTCTCTCTTCCTCTCTT
Source organism: Tapera naevia (assembly GCA_033556795.1). Lineage (NCBI taxonomy): Eukaryota > Metazoa > Chordata > Aves > Cuculiformes > Neomorphidae > Tapera > Tapera naevia. Next base: position 3,194,320 of record JAUMJJ010000172.1, on the reverse strand, counting down.
GTTTTGCCTTACCCTCCCAAACTTTAACAACAGCAGTAAATTTCATTTCACTGGCATGTAATCCAAACTTGACAGAATGAGGACACTTATTCAGAGGAAAATAAAGAAGGCATATACCATTTCTTCCCCCACCCCCTTTAAAAACAGTGCTTATTGCTATTTTAAATCAAACCAGCTAATACTTAGCATATGCCCTGCATATGATTTCTTTTCAAAACTATCTTTCTCTAATGAACATCCATTGCAGATCTCAGAACCTTGTGTCAGCTGCATCTAAAGTAGGATCTGATGAAATCTCTGAATGTCTCCTGAATTCTGTAGTATGACTACTTAATTTTAGAAAAACAAAGATTTTTCCTTTTTATGTACTTCCATGCGAGCATGCCATGCTCCTCTGTTTTGATCCTGCAATTATTCTGGTAACTTAGGCAGTATGTTGATATTTGTGAAGTTTTTTCAGGAGCACTTTTAGGCCAGGTGGTAACTAGCCACTGTAATAGTTTTTTGAAGTGACAGAGAAATTACTTAAAATCTCATCTTGAACCGTCATGCTGAGGATTCCACAGAGCCTTTCAGACCTCTAACAACTGGCTTTAATGCCAAATTATTGGTATTCTTTAAATGCTTTCCCTGTTTCAATCTAAGGCTGGTCTATTTGTGTGGAGCCATGATGTGATCACATAATGCAGTTGATCATGATGATCACTACTACAACAGTTTTCTGTGATTATTCACTTCTTAACTCATTGATTATTTAATAAATAGCAGATCTAGTTTATGAGCAATGGTTGAGGAATTCCCTTTGAAGGTTTACTACTGGCCATGTGGTTATAACACTTGCCTGAGATTTGATGAAATTTGTGTTCCTGTGTGAAATTGAATTTCCTTCCCTGATCTTGATCAGAATGGTTTCTCTGAGGAAAACAAAACAGTTTCTAAAGAGGATTTCATTAAAACAATTACATTTTGGCAAGTCTTTTTTCTTACTCAATCAGTATTTGACAAGGTAAATGATGTCAACAAAATTTCTGACAGGTAAATTAAATATATTTTTTTCCTGTAATGACATGAATATTTATTTTTCCTTTTGAATATGTGTTTCCTTTAAACTCAGTCCTTGACATCTCTTGTCCCAGTTCCGTTTTGAAATAGGAAACATAAACCCCTCTCTATATACTGAGAATGAGATAAATCCAAAGAAGTAATTTTCCATAGGAATAGCTGAAATTAGATTTCTTGATGAGTGTTTGCATCTAGATACAGCTTTGTGAGGAAGCAAAAATAAAATCAAATTTTATCTAATTATATTGTACAGGATGATACGTGTATGTCCCATTTAATTACTAGTGAGAATAAATTAATTTATAGATGAATGAGGAACAGAATGTAGATGAGGAACAGAATGTCTTAGGTGACACCAGTATATCAGACAGATATGTTAATGTGGCCTATGTTTATTATTGTGGATTTTACTGAAGTGCTATCAATTTAATTGTGTAACTAGCAATGCAGAGATGTGGAAAAATTAATGTACTGCTTTCTATCAAATTTCTTCTTTTTCTTTTGTGAAGAGGATAAACAGAGGTATTTCAACTTCACAAACAGAACAAATAATAATTTGAGGTCAAAGGTGTAAAATTTTGCTGGCATGCTCTTTTTGTGTAGAAGCAGAATGCTCCAGAACACACTTGTTCGAGTTGCAGTCTGCCACACACTCCATTGAGATTTTGGTTTTCCTGTATAGGTTTCCACAAAATTCTTACAGCTGCCATCATAATTTCCTGCTAGCATGCTGTAGATGTTTTGTAGTTTTCTGAGAAATGTTGAATCATCTTTAGGAGGTACAGTGGAAAATTAAAAAAAAAAAAGAGAGAAAAATCAGTTCAAGATATTAGATATTCATTTTCACGAAGAGCCTGAGAAACAACAGGGAACAAAGCATGTTGCCTGATTAGCCTATTAGCAGAGAGGATAGGAGAAACCCTGCAAGAAAGGTTAGGGACCTGTTGCTACTGTGTCTCTTCGTAGGGTGTTAAATTCTCTAATCCTGCAGAAAGCGACAGGCCTATCTATGTGCACAGGATCCAGCATCCTTCTGAAAATGGCCTTTGTGCATAAGAAAACACCAGCAGGTTTATTTTTTTTTTTTTGTTTTTTTTTTTTTTGTTTTTGTAGTCAGTAAACCCAGTCTGGAAGGAGGCTCAGAAGTCTTGCAGATATATCAGATAGTATCAAAACTTTTAGTAGTTAAAGGCTGTTTCCAAAAGGGGGAGCTGGTCCTTAAATAGGATTGAAGGCAAGTCATTACCTGTGGAAGGTCATTGTTTTTCTCAGAGGCTATTTACTGGATGGGGCTAAGGACAGATGGGTTATGAGTTTCTGTTTCAGTATTACGTATTAGTAGATCACTCAGGTCATTCTGTGATCCTGTGTTTACCATGAATTGTTACTTTGTCAAAAATGGGAAAAATTATACTATTAGAATGGACTAGAATCTAAGCCTAATAAGTGTTTTACTGTGTGTCAGGAGAAACACCTGAAAGAAAGTGTCAGAGTTGATGTGAATTAGACCTTGATTGAGTTTAGAAAACTTATTTTGTTTTAACCTTTTTAGGAAACGAAAAATTAATTGGATGCTTTAACTCTTAATTCTGAGAGGAAACTTGTGGTCTGTAGAGAATTGTTGTGGCATAGAATTACAAGGCCAAGCTGAGCTTGTAATAATCCACATGTGCTTGTCTTTTTTGAATAAAAGACTTAATGTACAAGATTTCTTTTTCATTTTTAGCTTAGAGGAGCTTTTTTTGGAAAGTGCAAAAGAACAAATGAAGAATGGTAACACTATGAAACTGCTCATTTTAGATGTTTGATATCAATCGGTAGTGTTTTAGTGACAGTTTTAAAGTATTTCTCTAGTAGTGTTCTAAGAGACACTCCGTGCATGTCTTCTAACCTTTGCGTTACACAATTGTGAAAAACGTATTTCTATACTCCAATTCAGAATGGCTTGCTAAGATAATGATATCTTAATTATATCTCATTATGCTTTTCTTACATTTAATTTCTCTCATGCAATTCAGCTTGCCAGCAAAAGAAATTGCCTTCAAATGATCACTAACAATCAAACTAAATAGACTTAATTTCCCAACTGCTTGGAGGATCTTAATCTCGGTGTTCCAGAGAAAGAGCTTGAATTAAATTTCTGAAAGCCTTTTCCCTCATTTAATGAGCCACAGTAAAATGGCTGGCTGACTCCATAAGGACACGAGCAGAAAGCAAAAGCCACAGGGGCTTGAAGTTCTGTGAATCAGCCATTTAAGCAACAGGCTCCCACATTTCTGGTGACAGCTCTTGTCTGGGGCAGGGTATCCCTCCCCTGTGCTTCACAGTCATGAAGTCAGTGGTTCCTCATTCTAGAGGGGCATTTAGAGCTGCAGATTCCTGCAGAAGTAAGCTGCCATGGTCAGAGGTAGGAATAAGGATAGAGGGAAATTTTTCCTTTGGCTTGGTCTTTTACCCTGGTAATATAATATAGTATTTCTTGTCTTGGACCCATCTGTTTTTCTAACCAGTTATGCAGTCAGACCAAGAAACCTTTAGTAAGTTGAGCTGACATCAGTGGAAGAAAGTAACTGTACCGTCACCTAATTTTATGTCTGAAAAAGCATCCCACTGCTGGGAAAAAAAAGAAACCAGGAAAATTTTAAACATCAAAGTATAATTATTTTTAATAACATGGCTTCTGCAGTAAATTAAATATGTCTACTAATGTAATGAATATTTGACCAGTATACTTAGAGGGAACACCACTTGCAGCTCAGCTGCAAGTGAGACTTTAGACCAATTCATGTTATGTTCAGGGGGAGGAAAAAAATATATAGGGAATGTAATACACCAAAATTGACTGAAATTTGAGGCTATAAATAAGAAAATGGTTATTTCACTTGTCTGGGGACCATAAGACTAGAGAGATTGCATGGCACATTAAAGGTCATTCGCCACATATGTTTCATTGTTAAATAACAATAACAAAGAAGGAAGTTACTTTGAAAAATGAACTTTTTTACGGTATAAAGAACTATGATATATACCATGGATATTGAAAAAGAAGAAAGGGAATACAGTCTTGGTTGTGTGATCTGTGCCTGTTCGGGTTGATTAGAGGCTTCAGTGGCAATCCAGGCTTTGAAATGCTTTCAGCTTCTTGTATTTTGAACACTGGAATGATTTTTTTTGATTTGAGGAAGCCTATATAAAAATGAAATCTCTGCAATTTTCAAGTATAAACTAACATTAAAGAACATGTTTCAATTTTCAGAACGTTATTGGAACTTGTAGGATAGTTCAAAGTAGTTTCAAAGACAGAGGTATTTTAATGCATATATTTATATGTACATGTAGAAACAATGTGTATGTATTCTATGTGCCATGTGCTGGGATGAAATCACATATCAAAATGTATTCTGATAAATGTGTATCATAGAATCATAGAATGGTTTGAATTGGAAGAGACCTTAAAGATCACCTAGTTCTAGCTCCCCTGCCATGGACAGAGGCACCTTCCACTAGATCAGATTACTCAAAGCCTCTTCCATCCTGGCCTTGAGCATCTCCAGTAATGGAGGATCCACAATTTCTCTGGGCAACCCATTCCTTTGTCTCACCATCCTCATTGTGAAGAAGTTCTTCATCATACCTAATCTAAATCTTCCCTCTTTCAGGTTAAAAGCATTACCCTTCATCATGTCACTGCATTCCCTAATAAAGAGTCCCTCCCCAGCTTTCCTGTAGGTCCCCTTTAGTACTGGAAGGCTGCTATAAGGTCTCCTGAAGCCTTCTCTTCTCCAGGCTAAACAAGACCAATTCTCTCAGCCTGTCCTTGTATGGGAGGTGCTCCAGCCCTCTGATCATCTTTGTGGCCCTCCTCTGACCTCACTCTAACAGATCCGTGTTCTTCCTGAGATGAGGACTCCAGAAATGAATGCAGAACTCCAGGTAAGGTCTCAGAAAAGCAACATAAAGGGGGAGAGTTGCCTACCTCCCTTGACCTGCCTGCCACGCTACTTTTGATGCAGTCCACAATACAGTTGGCTTTCTGGTCTGCAAGCACACATTGCTGGCTCATGTTAGATTTTTCATCCACCAGCATCCCCAAGTCCTTCTCTTCAGGGCTACTCTCAATCCATTCTCTGCCCAATCTGTTCTTTTTAGGATTACCCTGACCCAGGTGCAAGACCTTTCAGTTGGCCTTGTTGAACTTCATGAGGTTTACCCAGCCTGCCAAGGTCCCTCTGGATGGCATGCCTTCCCTTCAGCATGTCAACCACGTAACATAGCTTGGTGTCATCAGCAAACTTGTTGAGGGTGCCTTCAATCCTACTGTCAATGTCTGTGACAAAGATGTTAAACAACACTGGTCCCAATACTGACCCCTGAGGAACACCACTCATCACAGGTCTCCACCTTGACATTACACTGTTAACCACAACTCTTTGAGTATGACCATGTAGCTAATACCTTGTCCACTCAGAGGTCCATCTGTCAAATCCATATCTCTCCAATATTTCTCCAGTTTGGGACTCCATTATTTGAGCAGCTTCTACCATGTCTTATGGCACAACATAAAGAATAATCACTCTTATTTGGATTAATAAATAAAAATATAATATAAAATTAAATAAATAGTAATTAAACTATTGCGTTTTAGAGGACATAGACTTCTTTGAGAAGGATCACATAAGTCTAAATGTAATAACTTCAGTAAAACATGGTAACATTGAACTTCCCCCATCCTGCCATCCCTTAACTTCTAGAATTTATTAAATATGATAATTATTAAACTGCAATTTTTCTGTAGAGACCAAGAAAGATTTGCATAAAATGGTGGTGTATACATACTTTACAGTGTTGTGTGCTATAATTGAAGTCAAATGGGGCATTTTTTTGTCTGAGTGTCAGGTATTTTTGTAGCATGTTATCGGTTAATACTGAAGAATATAATGATGAGATGACTGACAGTATATTGAAGTTTAGACTGAATTTCAGAAATATAAGTGAACTAAATTGGGAGGATAAATGAAGAGGAAAAGAAGTTGTTCCAAATCTTCATTTTGAACTTCCATTTCAGAAGTCTGTTGCAGGTCTGCCATTCTCAGATATCCTCTGTAGCACGCTGGTTTTCAGTGTTGCAACAATTTCACACTGTCTCAGTGTTTACATAGCTCAGTGTTTTTGCATCTGTGTTTTAGGAAAGCTGGGCACAGATCCTCATTTTTATCCAGACAGAGTAGCAGGACTTCTTTAGAAGTTTTAATTGAGACAGATGAAAGTCGCTTTATAAATCCTCTGTGATGTCTTTTGTTCCTGTTTTGTAAATGAAGAAGAAACACAGAGTTGTGTAACCACAGCACTATAACCAGTGTAACCATGGAATGGAAGAGTGTAACAGTAAATGGTATGAGATTTGAAAAATGGCAGATTCACAAAATGTTCCTGCATACAGGGGAGGGATTTCTTTTTACAATCTAAATTCCCTTTGTGGTCTGATAAAGTTGTAGTGCAATTGTTGTTATGGATTATTTTTTTTGTTACTATCCTTTCCCTAAAGGTTTCAAAACAGTTTTTTGAAGATTGACTTATTTATGAAAATTATACAGTCCATTTTCTTTAAGTTTTGACATGGAATCTTTCCTGTTATAGAGAGGAATAATTTTAGTAACATTTTTGTAATGGCAGTAGGAGAATAGTTAATGTCGGAAATTGCTTAAAAAAGTCCTACCTGCCTAACTCTGTTCCTGTATGTTAGATAAGTCTATGAAATTGTTTTGCAGTGTTGAGATGAACAATATTATGGAGTTGGGTAGTGTTGTACTCTGAAACTTATTGCATAAGTATCAGGATTGTACCCTCTGTTGGATCACATGCTGATTTAATTTTTTATGTATCGCTTGTTTTAAAGCTAAGACTGATTCTCTTTCTCTTTTATTTTCTTGAGATTCTTTAGTATATCTATACTTCTAATTTATATTATTTATTTGGTATAATAGTTTTAAATCCATTAAGTATTCTCTTTTTCTTTGCTAAATTGTGTGGCTGAACAACAGGATGTATTCTTCAGCAGACCAGGTGTTCTAGTGACTTCTGGTAACAGCTTACTAGGATTTTATCAGAATCCTTCTAGCAGGAAAAAATGTTTAACAGAAAAAAGTACCTGTAGCATTTTAAAATATTTTGAAAAATCACTTCAGAGCATATGTAAGTTAGGTAATCTTCGCTTCAATCTTTTACGCTTTGATCGACATGTGTCATGTTCCAAAGCTGCTGTGATCCTGGGTGATGTTGTCAGCCCCTGGCTGTCTTGCAGTCCTCAACATATGCTTCTTAAGTACACTGCACTGCAAGTTCTGACAACTTTCTCAATCTCTTTAACATAAGCAGATGTTGTGCAACATTGTCACATTGTATTTTCTAACATGTACTGAGAAGAAAGGATCTCTGACTATATTTCTTGTTGCTGTTTTAATGACATACGGGGTTATTACTGACTCAGCAAGCTTTGGGTCCTGAGTCTTATCCTTGATTACTAACACACACAGTTAATAAGATTCCTGAAGATACATGCTTGCTTTCTTGTTAGGAATGAAAAAGGCAGCTGGTACTACTTTTTATAGTTTATTCACTAGGCTATCTTTACAATTCCAGTTTTCAATGAATTCTTTGGTAATGATAACAATAAAACTGTTAAAACTAATTGACTTACAAGGTTTAAAGACTAGGATTGAGATGACACCCTCTCTGGATCTCCTGATTATATTTTAATGTATGACTAGTTATGTTATGATACCATCTTGGTATAAGACTTGACTGTGCACTAGCCTTCCGACTGGTCTACATCTATTCTTCTTAACAAACAGAACAACAAGAAAACAAAAAAAACTCCTCTCTGATAAAAGTCAGAAGTTTTCTGACATGGTTCTGGGGTTGTTTAAATCAACAGGAGAAGCTGACAATTGCATGTCTTTGTAAAAAAGCAGTTTTCAACAGAATTATGTGCGAAATCACATTGTTCTGAGCACAGTATGGATTGGTAAAGATAGAAACTTCAAGCTGTTAGTAGAGAAAATTTCAGCCAGTGCAAATGGTAAAACTTATTTCTAGTTTTGTCTGTATTAAGTTAATAAGAAAGCAGTCAGATCTGAGCCTGTGACTGTTTCTGCTGTGTTTGTTTCCATGGTGTTCTTTGATGCTTTTTTCCCTCTTTTGTCTTCAGAAACACACGCACACATCCTGGAGATGAGGAAGACAGAGGAGGAAAAGAGACAGCAATGACAGTCCCTCCTTCACCTATGTGGGTCTTGCATACACTTTTATTTTGGTTAATAATGAGGGTCTACTTTTGCTCACAAGATAACCCCTGTGGTGTCAGGGAGGTAGAAAGAATCCTGGAGTTTTGCTGTGTCTACCTTGACAGATATGTGGTGACAGGTTTGTTAAATATTAAATTTACTGCATGGGGTAATTGGAAAACAAGATACACAAAGAACAGAAGATCCCATATAAAGTATATGATATAAAAATTTTAGTGAAAACTCGATTTCTGTAATGGAGTTAGCTTAGAACAACAAGCTGATATCCTGACTTGTAGCTTCATAATTTTATGGCTGCAAATTCCTTCTCAAATTTACTTGGTTCTCTTGAATTTTGGAGCTAATATCAGCAGTTAAGGCCACTTCACATTCCTACTTGATTCTCAAGAATCTACAGACCAATCCTTGTTTCTCCTTTAAATTGTTACAACAGCTTGAAAAAAGATGAGGTATTACCTAACTGTATCCATATACAACATAAAATAATAATTAAACAAAGTAAATAATGTATTATGAATTACAGAAAAAAATTAAGTTCAGTATCTCCTTAAGCATGTAGCCAAGTGAAGTATTCTTATTCGTACATGTGAACAAAGGTATTGGTTTTAGTTTTGTCTCAGGTTTTTGTTGGTGGTTGTTGTTTACTGAAATAGTGTGATATTCAGCACATACACAGAAGGTTTTCGTAAAAATTGAGTTACTGGTAAAGGAAGAAAAAATCCAGGAAACACAATCCACATCCCTTATAGTGCTCTTGCTGTACAAGAAAATTATTTCCTTGGAAACCTACGTCTCACAGACAGAAGTGTTCCATGGGTTTTGACAAGATTTCTGTAAAGGATGTCGATTATTTTTTAGCTTTGGATTGTTGTATTTTTTGATCCAAGGTGCATTAACATTTTCCCTCTCTATTAAGCATTTCTAGAAACAGAGAATATGTATTCAGTTATTTACTTGCCAGTAAACATATAAGGTTCAGGCTACGTTCCAGCATGAGATACTGAAATCTTTTTTTAAAGAAATTAGAAAATAGATACTCCTCCTAGCCTCAGTCTTCTCTCTGATGCTCAGAGTACGAAGTCAGTGGTCTGAATTGAGGGTTGTGATGCATCCCTGATGTTGTTCTAAAGTTTGTCAGGCATTTCTTACCTTACTGACAATAAAACTATATTTATGCGCTGTTCTACTCTTTCCAAGGCTGGTACAATATTAAGAGGCAGGCTGGGGAAATTTTTTCCAATCAGTGCAGAGGAGGCAAAAGTGAGGATTAGATGGAGGAGAGAGTAAGATAAATTAAGAGTCTGAAAGCTCAGAGGGACTTTACCATTGAGATGATCCTTTCCTAATTATCATCTCACTTCAGGGAGTGAGTTTAAGTGGAGAGCGTGTCATGATCCTCACTCAATGAGAACAAGGTGTTTGGCATGTCACCAGTTGCAATCTGTTTAACAATGGTTATTAGTCCATAGACGTAGTGGTAGTCTCCCATGGACGAAAGACTTTCTTGGATGTGGAAAACTGCAGTGCTAATGTCTCTTCTTCCTTTTAATCCCTCTAACAGCAATTTGAATTGATTTTTTTTCCAAGATCAGCATCATCACTGAAATTTTTAATTTTCAGCTCTGAAAAAATCTGTAAATTCTGAACATTTGAAAGCTTAATTTTGCTAAGGTATTGAAAAAATAGAGGAAAGTTTTTATGCACCCACAGGAGGGAAGAACACATTACTTGTTGGAAAAAATGCTTAATTCTATTCCTGGTATAACTCACACTTTTCCCTGTTTTTGAGATTTCAGAATAAGGAAGGAGGGAAAAGAGTACATTGAATCTGATCTCCTAATGTGTCTACTTAAACTGTCTATCTGCAACTCAGTCAATATGTGAAGTAACACATTCAGTTATGCTCCGTGTAATTAGTATGAAGTGGCTAAGGTTGGATAATGGGCCTTTCTAAATTGCTTCCAGAAAATACAGAGAATGTGTTTGACTGGTTTTTGTTGCTGTTTTCCTTCATTTTGTCAAGACAATATATCCTGCTGTCTTGTTCCACTTAGATCTAAACTGGCCCAAGAATGGAGTGCTAAATTTAAAAGCAAGGAGTGTTTTGATAAACGCAATTGTAAAGCTAAATTCGCACGACTTACTTGCCTTTGTCTGGATGATATATACAAAACAAGGGAATAAGAATAAACTTATCTGAAAGACGTCCAAAAAACTGTATTGTATAGCAAGAGACATTACTGGAAGAAGAATAGTAGTTGATCAAATGGTATGAAGAAAAGAGATGTTTTCTCAGCAATAAAACCAGGGAAAGTACTTATCAATGCAGATTCCTATCTAATTGAATGTTTTATGAGAGGAAAAGCACTGCAAATTTGGTTTAAGCCAAAGTATTAATATTTTGATAACTTAAAAATAATCTATTTGGAAACCTGCGTCATAAAAGGACACTTTGGCTTTAAACACCTAATGAAACAAATAGGAAATGAAATACTCTTTATCCACTTTTTTTTAAGTGGTGCTGTCAGCACAACGAGAAATCCATTATTGACGCAGCTCAGCTCCTCAGTATGTTCTAATACGTAAATATATTACACCAGAACTGTGACAAATTAAGAAAAAAACTTTACATTCATAAAGTGGATCCACAACAGAGGACAGTACCTTGAAAGCTGTATCAATAACTACCAGAAAATTTGCATATTAAGCCCTTTATAAACCATGCACATACTCTCAAAATTATGAGAGTTTATTTTTTAAAATTCTGGCTGTACGTATGAAAGTAACACTTGTTTTCTGTTTTTTTCAATGGCTTTATATATAGAAATTACAAAAGATGTACTGTTTCACTCTGTGGGCACATCATTATTTTAAGGAAGGTCTGTAAAAATCCGCTTATGCTGTGGAATGCCGGCAGTATTTCATAGAATCACCTGGTTGGGAAAGAAAGACCTCTGAGATCATAGAGTACCTGTCCAGTACTAAACCATATCCCTGAGAAACTTGTCTACCCATATTTTAAACACCTCTAGGGATGGAGACTCAGCCACTCCCCTGGGCAACCCCTTCCAATGAATGACCACCCTTTCAGAGAATAAATTTTTCCTGATGTCTAATCTGAACCTCTCCTGGCTCAGCTTGTGGCCATTACATCTCATCCTATCACCTGTCACTTGGGAGAACAGACCAAAACTCACTACACCCTCCTTTCAGGCAGTTGTAAACAGGGGTGCCATCTTCCCTCAGCCTCCTCTTCTCTAAGCTAAACAACCCCAGTTCCCTCAGCCACTCCTCATAAGACTTGTTCTGCATCCCCCTCACCAGCCTCCTTGGCCATTTTCTGGATGCGCTCCAGCACCTCAATGTCCTTCTTGTAGTGAGGGACCCAAATTTGAACGCAGTACTTGAGGTGCAGCCTCACTAATGATGAGTACAGGGACACAATAACTTCCCCAGTCCTGCTAGCCACCCTGTTTCTGATACAGGCCAAGATGCTATTGGCCCTCTTGGCCACCTGGGCACACTGCTGGCTCATATTCAGCCAGTTGTCAACCAACAACTCTTCTCCCCCAGGCAGCTCTCCAGCCATTCTTCCCCAAGTCTGTAACACTGCATGGGGTTGTTGTATCTCGAGTGCAGGACTCTGCACTTGGTCTTGTTGAACCTCATCCCATTGGTCTCAGCCCATCAATCCAGCCTGTCCAGAGCCCTCTGCAGAGCCTCCCTTCCTTCAAGCAGATCAACACTTCCACCCAGCTTAGTGTCATCCGCAAACTTGCTGAAGGTGCACTCAATCCCCTCATCCAGATAATTGATAAAGATATTGTACAGGACTGGACACTGCACTGAACCCTGAGGAACACCTCTGTGATCAGCATCAACTGGATTTAACTCCATTTACCACCACTCTTTGGGCCTGGCCATCCAGCCAGTTTTTCACCAAGCAGAGGCTGTGCCTGTCCAGGCCAATGGCAGCCAGCTTCTCAATCAGAATACTGTAAGAAACGGTGTCAAAGGCTTTACAAAAGTCCAGGTACACCACATCCACAGCCTCGCCATAATCCATTAAATGGGTAATCCTGTCGTAGTAGGAGGTCAGGTTGGTCTAGCAGGATCTGCCCTTTTTAAACTCACGTTGACTGGGCCTGATCACCTGATTGTCCTGCATGTACTGTGTGATAGCACTCAACATGATCTTCTCCATGACCTTTCCCACTACAGAGGTCAGACTGACAGGCCTGTAGTTCTGTGGATCCTCCCTCTGACCCTTCTTGTAAATGGGTGTAATATTTGCCAGTTTCCAGTCAAGTGGCACTTCCTCAGTCAGCCAGGACTGCCAGCTGGCGATGGCAAGGCATTTGGTGAGGACTTCTGCCAGCTCCCTTAATACCCTTGGGTGGATCCCATCCGTCCCCATGGACTGATGGATGCCTAATTGGCCAAGCAGTTCTCTAACCAATTCTTCTTGGATCATTGGAGTTTTGTTGTGCTTTCCTCCCCTGTCTTTTGGCTCAGGGGGCTGAGTACCCAGAGAACATCTTGGCTTACTTTTACAGACTAAAGCAAATAAGGCATTAAGTATCTCTGCCTTGTCCTCATCCTTTGTCCCTGTTGTTCCCCCTGCATCCAGTAAAGGGTGGAGATTCTCCTTGGCCCTCCTATTGTCATCAATATATTTGTAGAAACTTTTCAAATTGACTTCCACTGAACTAGCTAATTAGAATTCTAGTTGGGCTTTAGTTCTTCTAATTTTCTTTCTCCGTGATCTCACTTCATCCTTGTAGTCCTCCTGAGATGCCTGCTCCTTCTTCCAAAGCTCATATACTTTCTTCCTCTTTCTGAGATCAATTCTGTAGTGGATTGGCTTTTGGATTTTTCAGATCTTCTTTAAAAATGGTATTTACAGGTCTTCCTTAACAACGATGATCAGGATCCACGGAAGTATTCCATATCTTCCTTTAACATAACACAGCATATAAATAAGGTGTAGATAAGGGGGTACACTCTCTTCTTCTTCTGGGAGGCTGAAGAGCAGGAGCTCCATTGTTGCTGGTGCTGTTTGGAGCTGATGCCTGTGGTGGCTGCTGTTGTCTTCCCACATGTGGGGGGAGAGTCCTGGGTCGGATTTAGCTGTTCTGCTTTCCTCAAGGGAAGTGGTGAGATTTTGCTAGTTCTTTACTTCGTTAGTTATCAGGTCTTACAAGTGTGCATACCTGCTTTGCTTTAGTTCCTTTTCATGCTTTTTTTCCTTTTTCCCTTTCCCTCTTCCCTTTCTTGTGAGTTTTGCATGATATCCTTGCTTTATGTAGTTGTTTATATTTAGAAAATACATATATATAGTGTGGTTTTGATTTTTCTGTATTTTTTTTTCTTAAAAAGGGGGAAGCTTTGGGAGAAAGGCTTAAACTGAGCTTTAGAGAGCTTGGGGAAGTTAGCTCAAACCAGCTCTCTATTCAGTCAAGCTTATTTTCTTCCCCACCAGCTCATTTTATGGCACATGGGGATGGCCTGCTCTTTTGTCACCAGGATTTCCTACTTGAGGAGCATCCAGCTGTCATAGGCTCCTTTGTCTTTCAGAACTGCCTCCCAAGGAACTTTATCAAGCAGCCTTCTAAACAGTTCAAAATCTGTCCTCTGAAAGTCCAAGTTGGTGACTCTGCTGACCCCCTCCTTACTCCCCGTAGAACTGAGAATTCTATTGTGTTGTGGTCACTGTTCCCCACGCATGCTTCAACAATTACCTCTCCCACAAGGTATTCTCTGTTCACAAAAAGCAGGTCCAGTGGGGCATTTTCCCTAGTTGTTTCACTCACAAGTTGACTTCCACACACTCCAGGAACCTCCTAGACTCTTTCCTTTCTGTTGTGTTGAACTTCCAGCAAACATCTGGAAGATTCAAGTCTCCCACAAGAACAAGGTCTGGCAATTGCGAGATTTCTCCCAATTGTTTGTAGAAGATATCATCAGTTTCTTCTTCCTGGTTGCCCATTCTATAGCAGACTCCCACCATGGTATCTGCCTTATTGGGTGTTCCATTTATTTCTACCCATAGGCACTCAACCCTATCATCACCATCAGTAAGCTTTATGTTTAAGCAAAACATTCTCTAACAGAGAGCTACCTCACTGCCTCTTCTTCGTAGCATATCCTACCTGAAGAGTTTATAGCCAACAATGACAGCCTTCCATTTATGTGAATCATTCCACCACTTTTCTGTGATGGCAATTATATCATAGTTTTCTTGCCTTGCAATGGTTCTATCACCTCCTATTTGTTGCCCACGCTTCATGCATCAGTGTAAATGCACTTCAGTTGGGCTATTGTTTCCTCCCCATTCCTGAGTAGAATAGTCTTAAATCATAAATGACTTCCAGCTGTACTTTCTAACCCACCAATAATCTTCGTATTTTGCCTGTCACTTCGAGTGCTATCCCTGACTTCCATCAAGGTGGCTGACCAGGGGCCTCATTGTACACCATCCCTCAGACACTGGAGTTCCATTCCCAAGCTTTATCCTATTAAGCTTGGTATTGTCTCCATCCCCCTGACAATCTAATTTAAAACTGTTGATTAGCTCTACCAACTTCCTGGGATGTGTCTTTTTGCCCCTCAGGGACAAGTGTCATCATTTGCCAACAGGCTTGGTGCGTAGGACAAACCGTTGTCAAAAAGCCCAAAGTTTTGTTCTTCACTGCAGGTTTGGAGCCAGGCCTTTATTTCCTGCCTCTTCCTACTCCTTCCCTCAAGTCCTTGACGTCCCTTTAAATCACCTTAAGGTTTCTTGTTCATTTTTAATTATTGCCTACTTGAAAGATTGGTAGTGGATAATAATTTTGGGCTTGACCAGAATTGGAAGTCTCCTTTCCATGTCTCTGACCAAGGCCCCAGGTAGGTAGCAGACTTCCCCATATAATGCGTTTAGTCTGCAGATGGGACAGTCAGATCCCTTCAGGAGGGAGTCCCCAGTGACAATGACCCTCCTTTTCTTTTTTACAGATGCTATTTTGATTGGTGGCTTCGGGAATCTTAATCTAGGGAATGTTACTAGGCTGTGAGAATCATCGTAGATATTAGGGTTCAGACCTTCATATCTATTCTGCGAGGAAACCTTTGAGGCTGAGGTTGAAACAGGGGAGACATCTCCTGCACTGGGCAGGAACCTGCTGCCATTCCCTTCCCTCTCCTAAATTACTCTCTTCAGCTGAGTGGGTAGAGGATGAGTCCTCTATCACACGAGGCATGCCTGCCTGTTCGGTTTGAGACAGGGTGCTCAGAGTGTTATTCAAAAAGTCAATCTCCCTTTCACAGTCCTAGTGCTGCAGCTCAGACAGAAATTGCAAAAACTTTTGAGATACTTTGACAGGGTTTTTTTAATCAATATCAAGAGAAATCAAATCATTTGAGTCCTTATGCAGTTTAAAGGGGAAAATACTGACATGCATATCATTCCAAAGTATTTAATAATTGAATATTTATGTTACATATTGAGAAAGCATAACTTTAATTCCCATAGTCTTTTTGCAAGGGAAGAGTGCTTTTTCACTGCATTATAACTTCAGTATGCTCTTTCCTTTGAAAATGTTGGGGATTTGTTGGTTTGGGTGGGTTTTTTTTTGTTTGATGGGGTTTTTTCCAGAATTTGATTTATTCCTGAAAAAGTTTAAATTTAAAGAAATCCACTTTTCTAACTAAAAACCATTTTGACAATCTTCCAACCAGCCTCTGCTAAGGAATATTATTCTACCTGATTTTAAATGTCAATTTAATATTCAATGCGTTATTGGTTTTTAGTGCAATTTGCAGAGCAATAAATAGAGGCACAGCGTAAATTGATATTTTTTTTATAGATGATGCACTGACAATTTTCCTACCAGTCACAGGAATATTAAAACTTCTGTAAGTTTAAAAATGATTAGTTTCTAACAGTAACGATAACATAAAAGGAGCAAAACATAGGAGTATTAGTGTTTATTATCTGAAAAAACAGAGTATGACAGAAATGTCCTAAAGTCATGTTTTTCACTTCAAAAGAATCACTCAACACGTTGTTTGATGAGACACCAGGAGATATCTGTTTCTGTATGTACTCTAATTATGTGTATGAGTTAGCCCAAGAAGTGGAATCCTGAATAGATCTGACTTGCAGCTTTATGGTTTGAGTTCATTTAGTACTTCAGAAACTGTTTATGAGGAAGTGAATAAATGAGTTCTTGCAGATTTGCTGGTAAACTTGAAAGCACTCACATTATACATTATGAAAAAGGTAAGGTTCATAGGAAGCTTAAATTGTAATAGCTAAATAATGAAACTTGTGAACAAAATTTTCAGTGATGATAGAGGATGGGGAGAAACAGGACAAAGAAATACTGATGAGTTGGGGTTTTTTTGGTGTAATGTTTCTTTTTGTTTTATTTTAAATTAGTGTGAGCTCTGAGTTTCTAAGGTCTGGGAGAAAACCTTGAGACTCTAAATATGGAATATTACGTTACCACTGATGTCTTATCAAAGAGTAATTTGTTCTTTCTGTTTCTACAGACAGTTTTTACATCATTCCATTAACAATATAATGAAAGCACACAGGAAGGTGTAGACTTATATGTGGCTTTGGCATTCTCTGGCGATACAGTAGTCTCCTGAAAACTAGATTCTTTCCAGCTTACCCAGCTCTTATGCTGGCTGGGCAGATTCACATAGGCAGAAAATATGTAAAATTAAACCAATAGCACATGAACTTCTGTCTGAAGCCCCATTAAATGCTGGTTTTAGGCAGTTAATTTTTTTCATATTTTGAAGCAAAGTGCATGCAATTATTATGAGGGAGATTGAACATTTTTGTTTGGCACAATGGGAATATGACATGGAGAACATATATGCAACCTGCTATGACAGATAGTGAAGACTTCAAGCTGCCATTAGTATTAACATAAAATTTTAAATGATCTGATGGTTATAGATTTTTCTATGTGTGAATGAATGGTACATATAAATTGAGTTCAACAGGATTTGCCTGTTGCAGATGCTCTCTTGGTGCTTGGATGGTGCCATTCCAAATGATCTGACTCTGTATTTGGGAGATATGCAGATATATGTTTAAAAGCCTACCTTTTGTCTCTAAAAAGATTTGCTCTGTTAATGGATTCTTCACTGAAAGGGTGATCGGCCATTGGAATGCGCTGCCCAGGGAGGTGGTGGAGTCGCCAACCCTGGAAATGTTTAAGGGGAGACTGGATGAGGTACTGAGTGCCATGGTTTAGATGATGGGTTGGTGTTAGTGTTGGTGTTAGTGTTAGGTTATAGGTTGGACTTGATGATCTCAGAGGTCCTTTCCAACCTTGTAACACAGTGATACTGTGATACTGTGAAATGTTGCTGTTCTATGCTTGTGTTCATAAGAGAATGGAATTGTTAGGCTGTGAAAATAGTGCTGCATTGGGGCATTATCTACCACCCATTTTAAACATGGTGGAGGGACGTATCTGGGAGTGAAATAGAATTTTTTCTAGGTAAAAGGACAAAAATTCCACTTAATTATCTATGTATTTTAAGAAGGCTAAACAGAATTTTAAACATTGGATGTCTGCACTTAAGGTTGTAAGCTAATGAGAATATTTTTTATCTTGTACTCTCAAACCCAGTGATTTCAATTTGTGGTTTCAATCTGCAGGGTTGCAAGCTGTATGAAAAGTTATAAACAACATAAAAATACTTATAATTTCAGAGATGTGTTTATTCAGGCGCTGCTATTTTGTTTTATTCCAATTTAAAAAAAAAGGTATTTTAGAAAGCCATTGACGTGGGACTTTTGAGTAGAGCTGCAAGAACAACACATATGGATGAGTCCATATGTTCCTAAGATGCTGAAATACTTTCAAATTTGCTGACTTTCTGGAACTTTTAGATCTATTTCTGTCCAAGTTCAATGTAAGGGGAATTAGGATATTTTATTTTTACAGAGAAGTGACCTAATCTAACCACCTTTAGTAATGCCAGAGGCTTCAAAATCTATTACCTCATTTGGATTTAAGTATTTTATGAAAGGAAACTGAACAGAGTGAACAAGAAGAGCAACCATCTTCTCATTTTCAATAACTGCATGATAAGAATGTAGCTGCTAAAGATACAATGTTTTATGGTAACTGTGTGTTTGGAGGGAGTTGCAAAATGAATGATACGTAGTTGGGTATCCTTAAATAGTTTCCACAACCAGCCCTGAGTAATTTCTTTACAGGTACATACTCTTGCCTTTTAAAAATTTTGTAAAATATACCAGTAAGTTAGACACTTGCTAAGAAATTGATTTGCTATTCTATAAGAGTTCCAGTTACTAAATTTCACACATGAAATGCGATGCGTTAACCAATTACTTTCAAAACCCCTCTTTACTTGTGCCACGTTAAGCAAAACATAAATGAACTACTTGAATGCAGCATTCAAATTTACAACACATTTCTTTACAAAAGATATCAGTGAAGAAAAGGGAAATCCTTTTTGATTAAGCAGGGTTTGGGCTCTGTAATTTAACTGATATTATGGATAAGTCCTTAATGGACTTATCTGGAGATTCTGTTCTTCCTCAGGCTGTGCTCTGAAGGAGAACCTGTTCTTGTTCTCGTTTATGCATATTGAATTTTATAGCAAAATCTTTCTTCAAGATCTTCAAAAGGTCTAGAATGTGGGATATCTCTAGGTAACAATTTCTTGGTTCGACAAAGGATGAAACTCTTTCCTAACTTTCAGTGTGAAGAATCGTTCATGGTAAATGCCTTCCTATGTGAACCTCCTGCTCTATAATAAATTGCACATGATCAAATATGCTAGATAGAAACATCCAAATACATTAATATAGCTCATTACTAATTCATGCCTTTGGCTAACTGTGACAGTAATTTATTGCTCTTTGATCCCAAGAACTTTGAGATGATAAGTATTGGTAAATTTAGCTGTTGAGAGACAGAGTCATGAAATATTCATAATTTGAAGCCCCCTATAGACCTCATGAGACTGATATAACTTGGTTACCTGAAGGACAACTAGTTAAGTTTATGTCTTTCAATGGTTATTTGAAACAAGTCTTTCAATTTGAAATATATGCCAAAGTACAGATCAAGACAAATCTTACAAAATAAGAATTTCAAGTACATAATTTAACTAACTTCAGTGCAAAATTCTTCATTAATATATAACTCAGAAACATTTCAGCCACCTGTACTGTGAATAATAAATATTCAATAGTTGCAGTGAAAGTGTTCCTAACACTGCAATTAAAATAATTCAAGTTAGTGTAGGAAGACCAATTGAAAAAAATCTTCATACCCTTGCAGTTTTTAAGTGCAAAAAGTTGGCCACATCAGCCAGTAATAACTGAATGCTAAATAACTTGACATTGAATCCCTGTATATTTTATATCTATATTATATGAATAGAGGATTTCCTCCTACTTTCGTGCTTTTATGAGGACTGAGAAATGTTCAACTGCATCTCATTATGTGACTATATTAAACATAGTTGTCTAATGTTCAAAGATTTTTTCAGAAATTTCAAGAAAAAGAAAAAACATAAAGAAAGATATATAATTCCGCAGTTTGTAGTAATGCTTTTAAGATAGTTCATGCACTTCTTGCCTTGGTTATTTCACTGTGCAGGATATTAGAGAAATGCTTCACTTGACAGGCTTTGGTAAATAGGAATGAAAACGAACAGCAAGAACACTGGCCCCGAACCTGCCCCTATCTTCAACATGTTTTGGGCAATCATTTTTTTCTGTCTCATGCATACATTATTTTAACATTCTTTACCTGGTACCAAGTAGAGATTAAACCTCGGAGAAGAGTTATCCAGAAGACTTGTGTCACAAAATGTACAACAGCTAGACGAGAAAGAAAATATCTTTTGGTTCTTTTGTCTCTATTCTGTTGCAATTTGTTTGCCAGAATTAACTTTATTTGGGAGCTAAGATTCATTTCCTGCTGGACCAGGATGCTTCTCTTTGCCAACAGCTTTCATAGTAGCTATCTGTGAAATCACTTGGAAAACTGAAGAAGGTGAAGAAAATAACAGTTCATTATCAGAAATTCATACTGCGTGTCTGTAGATATGCTTGATATAACTGCAGAAGTTTTAAAGAGAAGCTTCACTTATTGCTGTGATTTAGGACCTACCTACCTAAGAAAGGCTTTCTGATTAAGCATGTTCAATTTTTCAGCATTACACTCATTGGTTATACTCCCCTATATTAGTAACAATAATCAATGGCATTACATCTCTGTAACTTCATAGTTTTCCCCCAGTTCTTATTCCTGTCTTTAACAAAGTAGTCATAAATGAGTAATCACCTTAGAAAAGGATCAACATTTGTACTGTTAGCTAGATGACACACATAGCATTAGAAATTAGAAATCGTGATTTACCGAGCAATCATAGAGTATGAGAGCAACAAATAAATTCACGAGCACAGGCTTCTGGAGTAGTTAGCAGACTTTGAGCACTATTAGTATCTATGTCTCGTCTCCGCATCCCCCCCCCCTCCCCCCGCCTTTTTTTTATGCAGATACTGGCATTTTTTTCTGGTTTTAGTCAAGATAATCTTGTGATTTATTGCTCCTGTCTACCTTCATGTTAATGAGTCAATGTTGTGATACACATTTGTGTGGTAGAAGTGTTTTGGCTGAAAGGATTCAGAGCAACAGCAAAAGTACTAAGAAGTTACACTTCAAAAGAATAACAAAATATTCTTCTCTCCATTAAGACAGGATAGTATTAGAAAGGACAGCATGCTTAACGGAAGATACATAAGACAGTAGAGCTGACAAACCTTAGAAACTCATTTAGTATTTTAAATATTTCTGAATCTTAATATTAGCTGCAAGTCTGACGTGGAGTATCTGCCATCTGGTGGCTAAGCATGCAATGCAATTTAAAGGTGAAGATTGAGATGTCGAAGGTAGACATCATTGTCTGCAAGCAAATGCTACTAAGTGTGGACAAAATAGCCTCCATTCGGAGAAGGTTGGCAAAGTTCATTTAATTTTGGTTACCTCAAATAGCTGATATCAGTAACAGACATAATCATAATTAAAGGAATTTTTAATATAGTTGAAACTACTAAAACATGACCTTTAGACCATACATCTGTTAAAATGAAATGTGATTGCTTTCACTGCTCTCCTGTCATGGGGAGAAGAAGGAAGTCCACCAAAATACTGCAATAAATATGCTCAATTCAGTCAGTTCTGACCAGTAATAAATGGGTTTTCATGCAGATGACTTTGGCTTACAGAACAGTAATTATGATCTTAGCTAGGCTACCAAACATAATAAATTGTGAAAAACAAAGGTTTGCCAAGAAAAGGAGGGCTGTGGCTCAATGTGCGGTTGAAATCACAGCCAGATATAACTTCAAGGTTTTTCTGTGTGATTAATATGTAATTTGCACCAAGTTAGACATTCTTGCATTTGCATGTTTGTTTAATTAGTCTGTGAGGGATCCATCAAATCGAGTTTCTCTTCTTCCCTCTCTCGCCCCTGTAGCCTTTATTGGTTACTTTTTAATCTTTTTATCCTTTACTGCTACCTCGTGGTGTATGGTAGAAACATCATTCAGTGCCTTTTCCTGCTCTGCTTTACTTACTCTCGTTAAAGATGTTTAGAGAATGTTTTAAAGCAAAGCTTTAGCTTGTATTTAAGTACTTCTCTGCTTTTGAAGTACAAGTGGAATATGAACACCACTGAGATATGTTTCAGTCCAAAAACTGCTCTGATTTTCTTGACATACAAAATGCAGTTCTGAAAACTACCTACTTCTGGTATAGCATTTAGAGGAACAAGACCCTCTAGGCATGAGCATGGGAAATTGAGTATATATCCCTCAGGTGTGTATAATTCACACCTCCCACTTTTGAACAATGATATAATCCCACAGCAAATGCTGTGGGATTCTCCCTGTTATGACCTAGACCTGACTAAGCAATAAACCTGCTAGATTATTACCTGGCAATAAACCTACCAGATTATTCTTGTGTAAAACTAACTCAGTTAAGGGTTAATGTACACAATATGTCCAGAACTCATATGGTTCTAAATAAGATTTTAATCCCTTTGCTAATAAGTAACTTGGGCTGGTTCAAGCAGCGGTGACATTGATTAGCTGATGTATGCAAGAGGTCCTCTGCTGAAGTCTGCTGAGTCCCAAACATTTCCCCACTAGTTCGAACAATTTGGGCAACAGATAACTGCTTTTACTGGTACTATACTGACTTTGGTCATTTTTTTGGCCTGCTTCATACAGGAAAAGATGTGTCTATGCATGTGCGACTAGTGTTATGTTGTTGTGGCAATGAGTTAGATGACACAGAGTATGTATGACTACTCTTGTCTTCCCCTTCATCCTTGTGAAATGTTGGCCGAAGTGTCCTAAGTCTTCAGTGTTCACTGAAGGAAGAGTACCAGTATCTCCTCAGGTGGGCTGGGTCACGGGGCTAGGCACAGAGAAACTATCCAGAGCCCTGCCACTAAGCCCCAGACCTTCCAGTAACTGAAGGGGACATACAAGAAAGCTGAGGAGAGACTTTTTATGAGGGCAAGTAGTGATACGATGAGGGAAAATGGCTATAAACTAGAAGGAGGAAGATTCAGATTAGATATTAGGAAGAAATTCTTCACAATGAGGGTGGTGAGACGGTGGCACAGGTTGTGCAGGGAAGCTGTGGATGTCCTCTCCCTGGCAGTGTTCAAGGCCAGGTTGGATGGGATCTTGAGCAGCCTGGTCTAGTAGGAGGTGTTTCCACCTGTGGCCTGGGGATTGGAATTAAATGACCTTTAATATCCCTTTGAAACAAAACCATTCTATGATTTGGTGAATCTATGATAAGTTCCAGCACATCACTGTAGCATTTGGTCCCACTTCGCATTCCAGTTTGGAGCAAGAAGATCGATAGGGACATCCAGTCCTCATCGTAGGCTCTCATGTCTGTCCAGATGGGGATGAAAAATGCATTTAAAATGCTAAGATGCCTTATAAAAAAGACTTGTCAACAAAAGAAATCATGAATTATTGGAGGGCGGTGGGCAGATACTGTACGTAGCACACTTTAAATTAGTTTTGGAAATGGTTTAGGAAGTAAAGCCAATATTATAATGTACTTAGAGGAAATCAGTCATGCAAACAATAAAAACAAACTGTTCGAAATTGAATGAGAGTACTCTGACAGCAAATGTATGAATAGTAGCTGTTAAAGAAATGGCACAGCTGATTTCTTTCTTGTGTGCACAGGCATTTGTGGAATTTATAGAAGAATAAACTGTCCAATGACTGAGAAATACCAAGGAAAGTTATAAAACATAAACTCAAGATATTAAACAGTCAAAAATATGTATATAAATGAAAAGAAGATGCACGAGAGGCTTTATATAAAAAGTTTTGAAATAAAAATTTGAGGTTTTTTTATAATAATGATCATAACTTGTTTTCAAGTAAGATATAAAGGAGTTATACTAAGAGTAGAGTGGTTTGGTTAGTAAAATTTTCTTTTGTGGGGTGTCCATTAAACACAGAATCCAGGTATGGGTCATACCATTGTGTCTGCAAAAGATTTCCTTCATAGTTACGGCAGGAAACTTTATTTCACGATGAGTAAAATGCATGGACTTTACAAAGAAATAAGTTTGCCTTTTTGCTTTTTGTTTTCCCCAGAGTTATTTTTCTGAAGCTCTCCCATAAAACTTTCTAGGCTGTTTGATATTTTCTGCTTTGATGAACCATATCTCTAAGTTATACCCAGTGGGACATGCAATTTTCTATACAAGCAGTTTGCTTAATTGGCATTCCTTGGGGAGTTCAGCATCTGAGTGAACATTATGTATCTGAAACAGAACATGCTTGAGGGCAGATCTCCCAGAAGGGAAGATTCTTCAGGGTGTAACTAATGAAAGGCATCATGTAGATGGTAGAAAAAATTGTTGAAATGACATGAAATCCCATTTAACTCAGTATTACAAATAGTCAGTTAACTAAGTAACAGAGGACATCATAATTTTTTCTACCCTTGTCCTGTTAGGATATTGGTAATGATCTTATAAAATAACTCTCATGAAATGAAATACAGAACAACGTTTTTGAGTGCAAAATCTAGAAATGCAAAATACACTTAAAATAAAAAGGGAAGGCAGTAATATTTAATTGTATCAATGTTTCCAATGATAGCTGAATGATCCTTAGGGATTTAGAACAGTAAACTTTTGCGGAAGAAAGGGTATAGGAGTGGAGAAGGTAACACATGGCCAGACATACTGCTAAGGCAGCAACACATCAGGAGCATAGGTTAAGATATGGTGTAATAGCACTGATGTCCTTTACGCTATGAAGGGCTTTTGCAGGCTTCAGAAGTTTGCATCCCTTACGAGCCTTGACTCAGCTATTGCATCTTCACTCTCTCTCCACTCTAGCCCTTAACATTTCTTGGCAGAATACTCTCTGCCATACTCTCCAGGGTGTTGTCTTCTTCAATCCTTTCTACAATCAGACATATGTTCTTGGATGAGGGAAAGTGATCTTAGATAGTCTGTGTGTCGGGGCAGGGATGTGTATTGAGAGGCAAAGGGAGAAGGCATTTCAAAATATAGATTGATAACCATTAAGCTGGATCAAAAGAACTGCATAATTTTCTAAAGACTGCAGAATCTCCTCGAGAAGTCTGTTTTCCTTGACTTTTTCATATTAGCCAGGAATTTGCTATAAGGGCCAGTATAGACAAATGTAGCACCTATGTTAGGGCTAAGGGAAGCAAGAAGGACAGGTGAAAGCAATAGTTCTCTATTTTATTTTTTTTTAAGTCAGACACCCTTTATAAATATGTTACATATTTCCTTTTTTACTATACGTTGGGCAGGCACTTGCTTCTTGTCTAATAATACATTAAGAATCTACTTTGTTGAAGTACTATCTGGTTAGTGTTCTTCAGAACTCTAGTCTGGATAAGAGTAATAGTACATGAAAAAAGTTAGCTACTAATTTTTTTTACATCTTTTTCTCATTGGTGCCTAGAAGTCCCTGAGTTATACCTTACACTATTGCAGATGACCTTTTTTCCCATTAATGTGCATGTGTGCAAAAGCAAAAAGAAAGAAGTGGTGAGTACATACGTAAGCTTTGTGTGACAGTTTTTGGAAAATGACAGTATGTTCCTCTGACAAACTCTTTTAGATTTGATATCGTTTATCTTCCCAGTAGATTTCTCTGTCTTAAAAGGAGTAGAAACTACTTCTCTATAACAGGAAAAAATATTTTTGGTTCTAAGGAAAATTTATTTCTTACTTGCTATATGTATTTTCCATTAGATTTTTGCTATCGGTGGTCTAAAAATGTTTTATGAATTTTTTTTCTCTTGTAAAATATTTTGTAGGTAATAAAGATATTGTTCATTTCAAGTGTCTGAAACTATGGTGTCAGTGTTTTCCTTTTGAAAGTTTCTGAGTTTATACATTTTTTTTTTCTATTTTTGTTTATAGAGAACAGAGTTCCCTCATCTAGCGTAATAGTTAGAAATTGAGTTTCATGAGAAGCAAGGGCAGACGGCCCATCAGCTGCAGGGCACAGCTGGCAAGTGCATAAATGTGCCCTGGTTAGATGTGATCTTTTATCCTCTAATTTTCCACACTTGTTCCGTAAACCCTTTTCCCGTCTCTGGTTCCTCCCTTAAACGTCCCATAGTAAGTCCTGCACAATCTCATGAGTCCCACGCTCCCAGAGGCAGTAACCCACGTGAGTCTGTAACATGCTCTGAACAGCCCCTTCCGTCAGCTGAGAGTGGAGGACATTCATCTGGGCCGTGGGTCTAAAGCTTTCCTGGGAAGGCCAGGGATGAGTTGGGACAGGAGCTTCCTTCCTCTGATTAGTTTATTGGAGTTCCTGCAGCTGTGCCTCTGTGGTCCTTGTTGCGTGTGGAGATGAGGTTTTTACCCCATAACCTAACATAAGGCAACTCAATCTCAAAACTTTGTAAACTACTGTGCAGTAATTCCTAATTGGATATTCAAAATATCCTATTAACATAGTGACCTACAAAAAGCACAACATCACGATTGATAATGTTTTTAAATTCCAGGAGAATGGTAGTTATGCTAAGCAATAAAGAAGGCAGGTAATAAATGAGAAGAGAATCTTGCATGAAACATAGAGTATTTCCAATTTCTTCATGCAAAACTTAACTTTGGTTTGGAAGTCACAGATGTGAAACAGATCTGCACTGCAGGTTCCAGCAGGAACCACAGCCCGGGATTTCATGGCCTATGACATGTAGAAGGTGAGACTGGATGATCACAACAGTCCCTCTGGTTTTAGAATCTGCTAATTAATGAACCGACAAACTTAATTATTTAACAATGTCACATGTAACTCCCTTCTCTAACTAAAAGGAAATTTATACTTTTCTAAACAGAAATGAGAAAGTATCAAAAAAGGAAGTGCCAAGTGAAGACAATATCTTGGCTGTTTATTATCCACTTCACATAGTGAAGAAGCATCAAATGTATCATAAAAGCAACACAAGATCAGTTAGTGGCTACAAGCTAAGCTAACAATAAATTATAAAAGAGAAAACTATCCCCTCAGCTTCAACCACTAATAATTCCTGCTTAATACCTTCTGGTCCAAACTGCCTCAAAAATAGTCTGATTTAGTAAAAGATTTATTTTAAATCAAACTTCTATCATCAGTTTACCCTGTGAGACCTTGACTTCATCTGGTAAGTAAGAAAATTTGCTGCAATTTCGTACCGCTATCTGGAGGTATTGAGGGAAGCCTGTATCTAAAACAAGCTGCCTTATAGTTCTGCAAATAGAACAGTCTTTCTGCTTTTGAAACAGTGTTTTTCTATCATCTTCTTAGAAAGAGGTAACTGATCAAACCTTGTACTGAAGATGTCTAAACAAACCTGACAGTTAATATGTGAACTTAAAAAATGTGTTCAAATTGCGTTTAACCTGTGAACTCTGGCAAGACCTAACACTTGGTGTTCCCTTTTCCCACATTAGGTTTTTCCTGCTAAAGTTAAGTGTTAGAAATAAAGTGAGCAATAGTTACATGATACCTTCAGACATGGCAGATCTCTGTTCTTCTCCCACACACCACTATTTTCAACACCAGCTGATGTCCTACACTTACCCCAATGTGTCCAGCAAGATTCCTTGCCTCATACTTCTCTAAATACCTTTCAAAAAAACCTTGCTGCTACTTCTTCTCCCACTTTCTACCCTTCACTTTCCAAACCCTTCAATTTCCAGATCATACCTTTAATCACTGTGACATCTCTGAAGGAGAGTCATACACTTGGTGTTGCAGAAAATTTCCTTCTTAAATGGACTTAAGAAAAAGAAAACAGCAGGTTAAACTGTATTTATCCTACAATGCACATAGAGCAGGCCAAGGAAACATGGCTGCAGATGTACCTCCTTCAGAATAGTATCTTTCAAAAAAAGAATATGAGCTAAAATTTGTACTGTACTACCACTGGCTGGCAGAGTCTGCAGAATTTCATTTAAAGAATGCTTATAGGACTCGCAAGCATCCTTCTGTGTCATACTCTACTATAACTGAAGTTATTATTATTACAATGACATAGTAAAATAGCACATATTGTTGATCAATAATAGCCAATTACACTGTTTAGTTACAATCAATATTTTTGGAAATTCACAGGGACCTGTATTAGGGTAATACATAATGTTTTTACTGTTTTTTAGTCCATTCCATGTTTCATTATGTCCTTTGGAAAATATATATCAGTCTTCAGCAGACAGGCATCTGCAGATAAGCTTGTGTTCTTTTTGTTTGGTTTTGGTTGTTTTGATTTGTTGTTTCTTTTTATTCAGAGTACAAATAAGTATACGTACTTTTTGCGTGGTTTTGCATTTTTCTGACTTTCCAAAAGCAAAATGTAAAAAAAATCCCACAACTTTGTCAGCTGACACTTTTTTCATGGATCATTGCTGAATGGCTTTGTCTGGTAATTTACAATATCCTTTGTGTTCATGGTGGACTGAATCGTAGATGCCTCCGGGCTTGTTGCCTGTAACAAAACGGAGGCTTCACTTACCTCTGTGCCCTGAATATCATGTCCTTTCAAGAAAATTGAAAAAGTGTGCAGCTTCTTACAGTTCCTTGCCATATTCTTTCCTTGTCTGAAATGTTTGTATATTTTTGGTAATTGACTTTTTGCTGTTCTGATGTAACATACTCAAGGTCAGAGGTCCTATTTCCACTGGCTTTTCTGACTGGGATACTGCACATATAAACAGTATGGCAGCCTAAGTTTCTGACTATTAAGAGACAGATTGGCCTATGGTTGTAAATTGCAACATCTATGCGCTGGGGGCAGGGATGGGAGCTCTATAATAAAGCTTGCAGTCATATTGGGGTAAATGTTGACAGTCTACAGCATTTGGGGCTATTCTGTGCATTCCAAGTTAGTAATGCTAGGACGTCATGGTTTGTAAAGTACACAAAACAGTGTGCACTGAGATAAGGAACACTTCAGTAGTTTGGTGAGGGCAGCAGTAATCTCAGTTGCATAGTACCTACTGGAGATATAAAAACTGGGCAGAATCTTTTATGTACACCAAAGAAAAAAAGGAAACGGAGGAAAGGGAGAAGGCAGAGTTTGGAAAAAAATGTCACTTTTGCAAAGGGAAGAATTATTTTCTGGAGTAAGATACTGAAATTTCTCCAAAGAACTGAGGTAAAGCCTGTTTGGCAAGAGGGAAAACTGAACCAAATTTCCTAGAGCAATATAGAGGATTCTTCTATTGGTTTTGAACGAGTAAAACACCAAAATAGTAATAAATGCCATAAATAAGCTGAAGAAAAGAAAATATGTTCAGCTATATGGGAAACAGAACTTTTAGAGAACTGTTGTAAATGGGATGGATTTAAAATTTTACATTATCTACGGTAATGGCTCAAGGGTGTGACTGGCATAACAACTTCTGTGTTCTTATTCATATAGTCAGAGCTAACTAACTTGTGCTGCCAAAGAAATTTAGTAGTTAACGTCAAGTATATTTTTTAGTGTTTATTTATTGCTAATGAAAAGGAAAAGCAGTATAGCAGAACAATAAGTACCAATATCTCGATTCTATGAATAATGAGCATTTAGTGAAGTCCAGTGATTTTACTATTACACAATAACTTTGAGAAATGGCATTTACTAGATGCATCTGTAGTTTACAAGAACTTGTTATTACTATAGTTTACCATGTAATAAAAGCTTTCATTCTTCCTACACCAATATTTTGTGAAGAGGGAAGTTAAGAAGAAGAAGAGAAAAAAAATGCGTGGGTTGCAAAGTTGTTATGCACAACACCGGAACATTACAATTGAATAGATCTTGTATCATAACAACAGTTACAAAGATATTTCACCTTGAGAGCAGTTTATATTTTAAACAGTGTTACACAGCATCCCCTGTGAGACTAAGGCTGACATAAATTAAAAAAAAAAAATGACAATACCGTAATAATTGTGTGCAATTCATTACTCTATTCTGCAAAATATTAGAAATAAAAAAAGAATGTGACTTCTTAATCTGTATTAAGTATTGCATCTGTCTAGTACCTAAAGTTATGTGAAAGGGTCTATGAGAAAAGGGCAGCAAACTGCTAGGATAAATGAATTTCGTTTTTTTACAAATATTATTTGCATAATTATAATCAGATTCTAAATTGAAATGCTAGTCAAATATTTCACTGATATGCTTAAATGAGTGTAAAGTGAATAGAAAGCGTCTGAATGTATTGTCCTTACCCAATAAGCAAAATACTGTATTGACCAACGAGCTCAAATCCTTCAAAGTGCCACTAGATGGTGACACTAACATTTAAACGGGCTGAACTTGATAAGCTACGTAGCTCTTCTCTGCTGTTGAAAAGCAATACTGAGACTAGTGTTATATATGTAGTCTGGAAGCAATAACACCCACCAGCTATGTAAAACTGGAAAAATGTGTAATCATTTTTTATTTCAAAATAAGTTTTAGAACCATTTCTGAGCAAAAGTCATTCAGCCATATCCTGTCCTACCTTACCTTCCTCACTTCTTCAATATGTATTATGTTGTGTACATTAACGAAGATGGACCTACGTTTTCAATATTAAATACGACAATACTAGGCATAGTTTGGAACACTTAAGAAAGCTGCAAAACAATGTTTGGAACAAGATATTATAGAAATGTTTTGTTCAAGTATGCACATTTACGTATTTCTTACCATCTCAGCAGCACGGTGCAACAGATCCTGGTTTGCAGAGTAGAACTGGAGTTTTTGGCATTGAGAATGGGATGCAGATAAGCTTGTGCTCTTCCTGAAAACACATTTCATATGAGTATGAGCTACACTTTTGAAATGTTATTCAGTAAACCTTCTAATGAAGCATTAAAGTGCACACATACATTTTGCTGAATAAGGACTAACTCATAGTTTTGAGTTCCAAGAATAATAATTAGCAAGTATTCTGCTGATTTAAATGATTTCCTCAGAATAACTACAAATTCCATAAATTTTGCACTGGATAGACTTTCACCTCTGAACCTCAAAACATTCTTTGGATCCAAAAAACATATGCTTTGAAATTGGAATTTAATTTGGCATCTTCCACAAGACAAACTATTCCATGCTCTTCCTTATCCTTTCTTCCCACCCCAAATTTTTAAGGCTGCAAATGAGTATTTACAGTTTCTAGTAAAATCTGTGTAATGTAAGTACTTGCAACTAACAAGCATTTTATGTTAGTGTTATTTTGTCTCCTTTTAGATGTCTTCTATTGGTTATTCTTGCTCATCAGCATATATACAGCTTCACTCATCATGGAAAATTTTCTCAAGACCCAGAGTTTAATTCCAACAGTGAGAATTCTCATCTAATCATAGATGTAATAGAGGCAGTTCAGTTACCTCTGTTAGTGACATGCAGTCCTATGCATACCAATCCCGTGATGTATCTGAGCTCTGATCACCCCCATTTACATTAGTTGCCTCTGTTCCTCTTTAGGATTACTTACTTAAATATTGCATTACATTGCATAAGTAGTGACATGCAACTCTCTTTACAGATGTTATTGAGTCTTCCATCTCTTATTTTCCTTAGCTGAGAAAAATTTATAAGTTTTTCAACTCAGTAGGCTATTACATTGCAAATATAAGATGTGGTGAAATCCAGGTGAAAGTATTGTCAAAATCACTGACAGCAAGGCATAACCCATCTCAGGTTTGCTCAGTGGTTGCTCCAGTATACTTATACATTAAAGAATTAAATAAGCTGGCTTGTAACCAAGGTTTCAAAAAGCACTGTGTTCTGGATAATTTCATGTAACAGATTGGCGACATTGCCAGAAATGAAAACTGAAACCGTGGGGAAAATATTCCAGGTAATGCATTCAGGATAAAGGGAATTTTCCCTCTGAGAAAAAGTGAAACTTGTATGAGAGCTAAAGTAATCAATAACTGCAATTGATATCCATAGAGATTTAAAATTCTGGAAGTCAGTTAATTAATATCTATCTATAAAAGAGGACTAGATACCTATGCTTTTTAATAATAGCAAATAAAAATATTTTGTTTTCTTAATATATGTTGCAAATTTACTTCCCTTAGCGTAACATCCCCCTTAACTTTATGTTTCTGAAAATTATTAGTATGATCATTATCCCTGGACAATCTGCTTGTTATCAGATGAGCATCAATGTTAAATTCCACCCTATGAAAAACTGATATATCTGGGAGTATGTCAATGTGATGAACATTGCATTTTAGTTTGGAACAGAAGTGTGCTTTTCAAGTGAATAGCCCAATTGTCTTTGTTTGCTGTACTTTGGTGGATGCAGTGGAGAAATCTCTGAGTGTTTGAACTGAATTCCTCTCAGACAAGACTAAATTACAGATGCTCTCTTGAAGCATGCTCAATGCACATCAGTCATCAGCGGGCACTTGGTCCTTTGAGCCAGAGTGGAGCTGGTGGAAATAACATGTAATACTTATACAGTGTGAGCAGTAAATTCTCAATTATTCAGACTTGCTGATCTTCTATTCTTCGTCTATGCTAACTTCTAATTATACACAGTATTGTACCACCAAAATTAAAAGATTTTTGACTATTTTAAAAGTCTGATATTTTTTCTTAGTAGCACCAAATCCTTTAAATTTGCTAGACAGAACAATAGCAACTGTGGGGGCACAATTAACATCTCAGTGGCTGAAAAAAAAATAGTCTTATTGCCCATAAACCACATATTCAAATGTATAGTTGGGGATTGGGAAGGGTTAGGTGCTATACCTGTTAAGTATATGGTACAATTTCTTTAAATTATAACTGCTTTAAGGAAAACCAGATGTCCTACAGAGGCGATTTTGCTCCCGGTATTTTTCCTGCAGGTACTATAAGAAGTAATCATTTTGACTTCAAAATAATTAAGTCAGCTTGGAAGAGGAAAAGTTTTCAATAAACATGCCAAAAATTACCTCTTTGGTAAGTGCTATTTCTTAGATTTGGCTGAGGAAGTATTATATCTTGTTTATTGCTTTGTAAGAAAGCCATTCCAGCTAACTAGTTTGTCAAGATTATTGACCCACAATAAAACAGCACCCATTATAGAAACAGAACTACAGTCCAAGTTTTAGATAATTTGATGTGAACACTGATCAAAATTCATGATGCTTAAAATTATTTATGTCAAAGAATATGCTGACGTGTCCCTGCTTCATTTTTCAAGCCTGGCTCTGCACAGGTGGTAGGAGTTCTCAAGTCAATATTTCAAAATAAGAAACAAGGAGTAGGCCAAGCTGTGCTCTCAAAATAACTTCCTATTTTTAATGTAATATTTTTATATGTTTTAGCTCACTTTACAGAACACTGTGAACTTAACTATAATTACTTCCTTGAAAGCCATGTTCATTGAACAATCTGAACTATCAAATATACATAATTGGTTTCTACTTCCCATATGTTTCTTTATTTTGACAGTTACAACATGGTCATGGTGTATGTGCATACATAAATTGAAGTATTTTTTGTTTATGAGATTTAATTTCTGCTTTTCACTTTCAGCCAGACTGAAATTAAAGACTGTTGTCTTTACTCAGAATTTAATTTTTGTCTTAGCAAGTCAATGCAAGACTTAGCGAGTCAGCACTTGTTCATTTATTTAGTCTATATATCTGCGAAGCAGGGTGTTTCCATCAGGGAAGCCTACAGGAATTCCTAGGAACACCAGTACTTTGGATCAGCAGATGACGAGACAAAAGATGTAACAGATTCTCTTTTGCCCTAATATGTGTCTTTATATGTTCCTATTGGTGCTGAAAGACAATTACAATATTTTTTATACAGTGCTGGCAAAGCTGGTAATATGGCCATGAATGGTACTGTTGATGGATGTTTTGCATTGTATGCGCTTCCCTTGCTGTTAGAAAAATGTTTTGCTGGAACCATAAAGTCTGAGAACTGAAGTGATTTGTTTTAATAAGAGAAGAATGTACTAACTTTGTGATCACAGAAGCCATTAATAATCAAAGACAGACTTCTTTCACTTAAAAGCAGCAACAAAACACTCAAAAATGAAATCAAAAGTTTTTCTTTTAACTTTATCATTCCTTATGGAGTTTATTTCTTCCTTAACTTCTACTATTTATCATTTAAGAGATATAAGGAGAGAGATATTTTCAGAAGAGATTAAAGGAAGAGAGACAGTGCTGCAGAAAGAAAGTGGTAACCTATTACCATATTTCAGGAATTACAGAGAAGAATTATTCAGAATGGTGCTGAATAAGTGAGAAGTTGTGTTTTCTGTATATATTATACTTGAAGTATTGCTTGCTCCAACTGCTTAGGAAAAATAAATAAATCGACCTCCTCATGTTAGCACTTGCAATTTTTTAGCCAATGAGACCTACGTTGTTAAGCATTCCTATAAAAAACTAAGGAATAGCTAAGTTCTTGAAAATGCAAAATTATAACATAAATACAACACACAAACATTATTACATGAGTCAAATGAATTCCAACACAGGGTCAAAAACTAGGCAAGGAAGGTCCATAAACTTCAATAAGAGCTTGATAAGGAATGAAACAAGCTTCAAAGTTGTAGCAGCAGAAGACAATCTTGAAGTTCAATAGGATGACAGATAAATAAAAAATTAAGTTCAAAAATGCTGACATGTGACATTGGCATGTAAGATATATGAGTCCAGTCTTGAGACTTACATGTGGAAATTCAATATTAATGTTAGTAAATTGTTGTTATTGTTATTCATGGCTAATAATGGCAGTAAGTTGAGTTCTACAGCATTTCATTTCATATTTTATACTGCGCTGCATAATATATGGTCCAGTTGTAAAATGCCTCTTACCTGCAAGAGAAAATTTTTCAGAATGACATATGAAACATTTTCAGGGCTTTCTACCTAGTGGAAAATTACACCTTATGCACATGCAATACATAAATAATTCTTTGTAATGTGAGGGGATATAACTGTGAGGCAAGAGGACATGTAAAAATAGTATAATGGATTATTACACAAACTCAGAGAAATAAAAAGAATGATTATGTAGTGAATGCGGTAAGTTATCATGCCATATTTTGAAAACTGTACCAAGTTCACAGAGCACATGCAAAGAAAGATGTGATTATAATGTAGTCTGATGAGCCTTCACCAAGCAATGGGTGAAATTTAGAGCAATAGAACTTATTTTATGTTATTTTGATCTGGATGACGCATTTCACAGATATTACAATAACTCTACAAAAATCCTAGTGGAAAAGAGACATACTATATTTGCATCGTGGAAAGTTGTATGTGACAAGTAGAAAAATAAAGGAAATCCCCTTAAATATTTGTGGAAAATCACAAACAATTGCAATAGCTAGCAGTAAGTGATTATGGTTTCTCTGTTATCAGCATCATAAATAGCTGTACCTGTGACCTAGACATTTCTGTACTACTGATGGACAAACAATGAAAGAAGAAAATATACTCTTTTAAACAAGTGAGACAACACTATCTACATGTAAAGTACGGCCTTCTTCATTGCCAATAGCACCCAAGTGTGCACCCCAAGTGCATTACAGGAATTTATGTAAGTTTAAAATTCAGTGAGCACGAGTTCTCTCTTACTTCATTCTCTTTGCATAGCTCAGGAGAGTAGATATCGCTACAGAATATGGCCCAGATGGAATTTTAGTTAACACAATACAGTCGTCCTCTGCAACTGATGATTTTGGTAAGTAAAGTGTAGTGAGATTACATGTGTTATAAGGGATGGAGTATTGATAATAATCTGTAATGTACATTACTTGCATCAAGGTTACACTGCAAAGTAGCGCTGATGGGATGGTGCCAGGTTTATAGTACGTGTAGGTATGAAACAGACCCAGTGATGTCAATAACTGCTGAAGGAACCTTCCCAGTCTGATTCTGTAGGTTATAGAATATAAGTCCTCATGGAGAACAGGATCATGAAGTTGGTAAGAGTTTTCTAATGCTGTTGAACTGGGAAAAGAAGGACATAAACTCAATGGAAAACTTATAGGTTCGTAATCAGTCTCATAAGGCAATTGGCAGATGACTTATTTTCTTGCTTTCCCATAGAATCTTAGTGCCTCAAGTAGGCTGTTCAATGTATAATTTCTCTCAGTTTAAGAGTCATGAAGGTAATTCCATGTTTGTGAGAAGGTAAAGCTACATGTTACCTCTAATCACTGAGTAGAGTGAAAGGTGGTGAGAGCAAGAGGGCATAAAATAACTTTTATCGGTGGTGTGTGAGAGGACAGAGGAACAACCATAAAATGACGAATGACATGTAAAGAATTGGGTGATCTTTGAAACAGCACTCAGGCAAAGGCATGCAAACAGGAGAAGAGGTATCAATGGAGCTTGGTTCTTGCTGGAGAGTGCTTTTGAACCTGCTGGTTTTGCCTGAACATCAAGGATTCACAAAGGTGTTGTTTTCCAGTGTGCTTTGATCTTTCCCACAGCAGAGCAGGAATCTCAAGCACATTTGCTAGGGTGCTTCTGAATCTATCACAGGCCTGTGCTATCTAAACACAGAGGTTCTGCTTGTCAAGCACACAAGACTAAACAACAATTAGTAGATATATTTTCCTACATGTTAGCTGCATGTCCCTTGAGTGTGTTTACAATTCTCCTTGCCGATCTTCCATTATATTCCCATGATCAAGCCCTTTGCTCAAGAGACCACTTTCTCTGGGGCTGGCAAAGTTGGAGGTGCCCATTTGGGCTTGTGGAATGTAACACAGAGCAATTTACAGAGGCACACAATAAACACATATAGAAAAAGGAACATTCATATCTCTAGAGTAGTGCTTTGAATCAGGTGTCCCATTCATCCTGTCAGGAATTCTGACTTCTCTCCCAGCCAGGCACCATAAGTAGCTTGTTTCGTTTGATGCGTTAAGTCCTGGAAATACTGAATGTCATCCTCTACACTAGCTGATTCATCAGTTATGCTGAAGCAACACATACCTTCAAAAGGCAGTGTTTATGGTGTCAAAGAAGGAAACAGTCCACTGTTAATCAATTTTTTAATGTTCATTGTTGTGCAGCCATTACTTAGAAAAAATAGCAATAAGAAACATTAATATCAAAATCACTTAACATGGTATAATTCTGTAATAGAGATACTGGGGCTGGTACATCCATGAAATACGTTGTCAGAAGTTCTGTATTTGTTAATATACCCTTAAAACAAAAGGCAGATGAGTTAATTACAGTACAGGCTAAACAAATCTAAGTATGTACATGCCGATTTTGCGGAAATGTATCCGTGGCATATGCCTGTAGGACAAGATGGCCTGTGACAGCTGAGGAAAACAGGAGAGTAATCTCCTTGCAGTAATACATATGTATTTCTCCAGTTGCTTCAGCTAATATTACTCCAGATTTGATACCATGATATGGGATAATTGCCTACGCAGTAGCTTGCTCTTTTTCAGATTAAACTTCAATTTGATTTTGGGTTCACAACACCAATAACACTATTCTGATGCTGTCTCCTCTAGATAATTCGTTGAAGATGTCTGAAATACACTAACTCAAGAATCTGGTATCAATAAAAGATGCGAAACAAAAGAAGTTCTTCACAATGAAGAAATTGTGAAGAAATTCTTCACAATGAGGATAATGACACACTGGCACAGGTTGCCCAGGGAAGCTGTGGATGTCCCCTCCCTGGAAGTGTTCAAGGCCAGGTTGGATGGGGTCTTGAGCAGCCTGGTTCGGTGGGAAGTGTCCCTGCCTGTGGCAGCAGGGTTGGAACTGGATGATCTTTACTGTCCCTTCCAACCCAAATCATTCTATGATTCTATAATTCTGTCATTCTAAGTTGTGGTACAAAACTATATGGCATTCTCAGGGGTTATTATATGAACCTTCACATATAGACTTAGGTTGTGGTCCCACTTTGTAATCTGCTGGTTAATATTTTGGGAGAGATATTATCTAGAATTATTTCCGTCCTCATCATATTTTGTATTGTCGATGTTGTACTTCTGTTGATGAACCAGACACCTTTTTTATCCTCTTCTATTAACTTGTCATAAGGGCAAATTTCCTCCACAGGAGATGTAGGAATAGAGAAGAATTTCCCCTAGAGTTGTTAAATGATACTGTTCCTGGAACATTGGTATGTGGAGTGGTTACCTGTGCTTTTCCTGGTAGAAATCATTGCTGTTATTAATGTTCCCATTTCCAGTGCGTGGCTAACCTTGCATGGACCATAACAGAATCATCAATACCCCCATGAACAGGTATGGGTGTGTGCATGGTCATGTTATCTTGGCCTGTGATTTTTTTCCAGTTTCTTCTAGTGCCCAAGCTACAGCTAAAATTTCCGTTTCCATCAGGGTATAAGTACAGTGGAGTCCCGGAATGCCTTGGAATAAAATCCTACAGGTTCTTTCTGATTTTTCAGCCCAATCATCTGCCACAATCCCCACAGGACTGTGTAGTCCAGAATTGTTACTTCTAATTCACTCTTTCTCCTAAGAGTGTATAATTGTGCATGCTCAATCAAAGCATTTCTGCAGGCATCAAAGGCTTCTTGTTGTTTGGTCAACTGCCAAGCAACCTTCTTGCCAGTTAGTTCCTGCAGAGGCATATTAATGTCGCTAGTTGTGGGATCTCCAATACCTTAAAAGTCTCAAAAAGGTCTCAAATGGTTTTATTGGGGTTAGTAAAGGAAATTGCTGGACTATTTACTGTACCGTATTTGGTATTTCTCTAATCTGTCCATGCCAAACTATTCCCAAAAATTGTACAGTGGTATTAGGACCTTGTATTTTCATTGAATAAACTGCCTTAGTCCTGTAAATACTCTTTCAGCAGTTTGACAGCATCTTCAGTTTCTCATTGTGACTCTGCCATAATCAATAAGATCACCGATATAATGATGTACAGTTGCGGTACCCAGTCATAGCAGTACTTCAGTTGCTGTCATTTTGTGGCAATGAGAGGGACTGTCTTTGAATCCCTGAGCAATGCCTAGAAAATGCATTCATTTTTGTTGCCAGGTAAAGGCAAACTAGTCAATTTTCTAAGGAAATGAGCATCAAAAAGAAAGCATTAGCAAGATCCATCACCACTTTCCAATGTTGTAAATTTTTGCTGACTTTTTTTAACAAAAGTAACCAGGTGTGGTACTGTAATTGCAAGAAAGGGGGTGACTTTATTCAGTTGTCTATAATCATTTTTCAAGTACCATATGTTTTTTGAACAGGCCAAAAAGGATTAATAAAAACAGCCATAGTTTCCTTAATGACTGTCACTTGGCAGAACCGCCTGAATGTTTTGAGTAACTTCCTCCTCCACTCCTAGAATGGGATATTATTTTACAGTTATGACCTTGGTAGGCATGGGCCCAAAAAGGGTGAAAGCCTATGAACAAGAGACTTATTCCAATTATCTAAGAAGACCTTCATCCTGATCAGGCAGCTTGTTGCAGACACCTACCACGCTGTTGTCCATATTTGTCTCAATCCTGACTCACCAGTTCTTAGCTGGCCCATTGCCTGTCCCCAGATTAGTTCCATACGTTCCTGTTGCTCTCATGCAAAAGGTGATCCTTCGTCCCCACTTAATTTGACAATCCTAGCTGAAGAGTCTGTATCCTTCATAGTAATGCTCTGGTCATCGCAGTTGTCCCACCATGCGGCTGTGATCCCACTGAGGTTATAACTCTGCAACTGCATGGAGACTCCCAGTTCCTCCTGTTTGTTTTTGTCTCTTCTCTTGTTGCTTCTTTAAATGTTATTTTTCCTGTTTCCTAAATGAACCTATAGTACGTGAACATATTGTAAATCAGGGACAAGATACATATTCATCTCCTAATGTCTTAGAAAACTAATATTGCAGATCTGTAATTTTTGTCAACTATAACCTCTGAGTTACTATTTCTAGAGACAAATGCATTACAGTTAATAGGAAAGCTTAAAATAGCTACAAAAGATGAGATAAGGCTTTAAAAAAATTTTTTTGCTTCTCTTTGACTGTGAAGTTTATATAGTTTTTTACACCTCTGCAAAGTGTTTGAAATAATCCCTGACGACAAAACTAGTGTTTTGTTATTTTTGAATACAAATTTACCTGAGATTTATGAGGGCTGTGGAAGACACACAGTTAGAAAATCAGTTGTTCTCCACACTTGCAATATTGATTGCTGACTGAGCTTATTTTAGAATAAAATAAATTTTTATTTTAATTTTTGTTTTGATTTTTTTCTGTAACAGTAAAATTACTTTCCACATGTATTTTTAAACATTTTTATATTCTTTATGATAGATCCTTTCATTATTTACAGTCACATTCTTACTTGCTTGATCAGACTTGCCTGCGTTTAATTGTGGTGACTGTAATGACTAAGGGACCAAATCCAGAGTAATGGGCAAAACAATTCAAAGCTAAGTCCTAAGTGTCATAAGACGACAACTACTACAATTAACTCCTTTTCAGCTCTACAGTTTCTTTCTCTTTGTATCAAGAAGGACCATTTCTTTTCATTTTACTTTTTTGCTGTAGTATCACTAGAAGATTAGTGATGTCAAACAGAAAATCTTGAATATTATAAACTTCCGTCATTTTATTTTACTATAGAAAATATCTTTCATAACTTTTAATTTTCCTTTAGCTATTGGAAACCACAAAACGTATTACACTAATATTGTTTGGGCAGTTGTTACTCAGGGAAAATCATGCAAATCACCATTTATATGTTCTATAAAAGGAAACAAGCAGTCTGTCTTGCTAGACACTGACTTTCTTCTCCATCTACACACTTGAAAAATATTCCAATGTAAATGTAGCTACTGTGTCTAAAAAGCTTTTCAAAAGCCATATAAAACTACTTGAGACAGAAAGAATTGTCTTTGCTTCACCAGTAGTGGGAACAAAATGTGCAGTCAACAACAATATAGTAAAACCAGAAAAAAAATTACAAGAACTTTACTTGATTAATTTCTCATACTGTGTCAATCGCGTTATATTACCTGAGCTTTTGGGAAATGAGTGTCCATAAAGCATTTTGTGATATGCCAATAATCTTGAAAATATTTTGAATTTTCTGTTTAATATGCAGGTATAAGAGAAATTCAGTTATCATCTGATCTGTGATATAATTATAAGCCTAATCCTAATACAGAAATGTAGTGGTACTGTCCTGAACAGGCACAAGCTATACAGAACCATTATTGTTCTTCTGTAAGTCTTTCCTTTCCCATCTGTGGACTGCTTATAGTAACTAAAATGTCTAACTCTAGATACTTGAAAAAAAATCCTGCTATTATTTTTCATTTAAATAAGGTTTAGGTACGGTTATTATAGCAGGAGTGCATCTTGCTTTTAATTTTTCTATTCTTTTGTCAAAAAATCCCCACCTCATCCTTATGAAGGATACTGAGACATTCAGATGAGGGGAAGTTCTTCTGTGTCTGTAAAAAGGACAGAACCGAGACAATGCAGCAATATTCTCTGAGTAATTTGGGGATTTGGATTATTAGATATCCACTTGGAATTTGAAACTTTTGCACTTTTCCTGCTTCAGACTGACATATGGAGGAATGAATTTTCAGTCACATTCCTGAATTAAATGAGAATTATTAATATAGCCACATGCCTGTGCCTGTACTACTTGAACATGAAAGCAGAAGAAACTGACTTTGCCATGCATCTAAGAAGTGTAATAAACTGTATTATAGTTTGGATTAAGGTTTGACTTACACAAGTAAGAATAGAAGAGATTTGGATGGATGGAAAAATACTCAGCTTGTATTAACTCTGAATAATTGTAAAATGTCACTTAAAGTAGAATGTATCCTTGGGCTATCTGATCTGTAAGTATAAAACTACAGACAGCCAACAAATGTTGAGTAGTTCTAGTATTATAAATTAGTATTTAGATAAGTCCTAATTTGATAGAAACAATGAATACATTTGTCACATTTAAACTAGAGCATTAATTACAGGAGACATTATTAAAAACTCTTTGACATTTAATATTTAAATACAGTTTGTTCTTATTCCATCGGAAATTCCACCGTTCAATAGCCTAAATTAAAAATTAAAATCTGAAGGAAGAAAAGGAAGGTATAAAAATCTTTTGGCAGATGGAGTTGGAAAAGAGCATGAAATAATTGGAGAGTACTTAGAATATGACAGTGCTTTTCTGTCTTTCTTTTTTTTTGCTGCTTCGGGAGCATAACAGAAAGCCAACTTCAATATATGTCCTATC
This sequence comes from Tapera naevia, assembly GCA_033556795.1. Classification (NCBI taxonomy): domain Eukaryota; kingdom Metazoa; phylum Chordata; class Aves; order Cuculiformes; family Neomorphidae; genus Tapera; species Tapera naevia. The sequence continues at coordinate 3,152,175 of JAUMJJ010000172.1, read as the reverse complement.
AAATAAGCACCTACATGATTTACAGATGTGCCTCTTGCTGGGGCATGTTTTTATCTCTGTGCCACAGACATCTTTAGTTTAAGATGCTTGTTACTCTGGTGTACAGTCTTTAACATTTGTTTTGTCTGTTCTCTCCTGTGGTGCTAAGCAAACAACTCCTTAGCTCTTGTGTCTGCATTTTAGCACCTGCTGTGTCATTGCATATGACTCTCTCCTCCTTCATATATCTGACTTCCTCACTGGTACTAAAATGGCTCTGATTAAACAGAAGGAAATTTCTTATAATAGGTCTCCGTAGGCCACTTTCCAATGGTTTTAGATCTGTTTTCTGGGTTATTCTTTCCTTCCAAGTTCCAGTCATAACCTTTCTTTCCCCTACTCTCTGCCCTTTTTCTTTTCCTTTTCTTTCTTTAAACAGTGGTTTAGACAAAAGGATCTTCTAGGGCTTCTTTCTGCAGTCAGTAAGTACTTTCTTCAAGTAACACAGCTTCCCGAATCAAGAGGATTTAAATGATCACAGAGTGTTGGAAAGCTCAGCTTACCGTGGCTGCTGATATTTCTGAGGTTTCTTGGGGTTGCCTGAAAAAACAAGAGACAGGACAGGTATCAAAATGGACTTGCCACATTTTATTCAAAATCACTAATTACTTGCTTTGAGTAGCTCTACAGAAGTACTAACCAGTTCATTGATTATTTTTTTGTTGTTTGGGATTTTCTTTTCCTTTCTTTCCTTTTTTTTTTTTTTTTTTTTTTTTTTGCTTGTAATGCTCGTTTCATCTCAAAAAAGACTAATCAAATGTTAATTTTTGTCAGCTGCAGATATATGATTAGAAATACTTATATGCAGGAAATTCAGAAATGGTGCTTGGATTATTCCTTGGGTTGCACAGATAGAAGTGATTAATAATGCTTTTGATAATTGTGTATAACCACATTTTTGTTGTGACAATGAGCAATGACTTATGTCTACTATTTATATGCTTCTCAAGACAGAAAAATTTTAGGGTTTAAACTTTTAAAGTTATCAGTAAGACTTTTGTCTATGAAGTTGGACATAAATGAATATGAGTGGAATGATCACTTTATTCTAACATTAATATGTATATTAAATTGAAATATAATGTCTGTGTTTTGTTCAGTAGACATATTTATATATCTCACTTATTTTACTGTGACAGAACAGTAAATAAAAGGATTTTCTAAAGAGTAACCTGTATAAAACAGTTTTAAATTAATCTGTACTGTCTATTTAGCCATGCTTAACAGTTACTCATTTGAAGAACTTTTTGCACAGCAAAATAGTAGCCTTTTCTCTTCACCAGTTGACTATTTTTCTGCTTATATTAGATGCTTCCTCATTAAATACCTGGAAGGTATATCCTCTAGTTCTGTATATATAGATTTAGGCTATCAGAATTTTCTCTTAAATTTGCTCTGACTATTTGTTCTGCTTGAAGCACTTGGTTGCTCAGGATGGAAAAATATTTTTATTTATTTTAAGAGCTAGGTTGTGATTATGAGTACCAGTAGCTGAAAAGTACAGGCTGTTCTGCCAAGGAATAGTGGGACAAGTTATTAGGTGTTTGCATGCTTATCAGTATCAAGCAAGCCTTCTCAGTAGAGATCACAGTATATAAGAATCTCTGTTAAATAGCACTTTCAGTGAGAGGTTGCATTAAGATCAAGGAAGCAATCAAGACAAACTCCAGGAAGCCGATGATTTGAGACTACCATTAAAAGGCTATGATAATCTGTGAAAAATTCAGGAGGTCTAATTTAGACTACTCTGTTAAAAATCATTAGCCTGTATAATTTATGCATAAACACTTTGTTTCTATTCCATGGCAAAGGAGCTGTGTCTATATGTTTTGCTGTTGAAAGCCTGGCCAGACTTCATTCCTCTGGAATGAAAGGATGTGCATCACCAATGAAAAGAAAACTTAAAATGGTTCCCCTACTTTTTCTATCATATTCAGGTAACAAAAGTTATTAGGAGGACACTGGCTACTCCTGTAATATCAGTTTCACCACAGGACAACCTTCAGCATCCCAGATGTGATTAGGTTGGTTGATGATGATGACTTGGCTCATGACTGGAGTCAAATAAATCCAAAGCATCATCCTGAATACTGTAGAGTTGACTTCAGTTTTATTTTTTTAAAAATCTGAATTTATTCCAAATTCTGTGGTCACTGTTTTGATTTTTTTTTATTTATATGGATTTATATGGAGAAGGGAAGGAAAGCTGAACAAGAACAAAGAATTATATTACATACCCAGAAGACATATGTTTTTATTTGTGCTGAAATGAACTGTATCACTTCTACTGTATTTTTTATTATAGTATCTATGTTGTAGCTGAACTTACTGGTTTAAAGATTAAAAGAATTCAACAGATGTCTTTCATCTTACTCCCTACAATATATTCAAATGGATTGACTAGATGAAATTATCTAGTTTCCCAGATTGTGGATCAGGTTACTTATGTTGGGTTTTGGTTTTATTTTTTTAATTCAAAGTTGCTCAGCTCAAAAAGCGAAAATGGATAATTCTTGTATAACAATTTGAATATATTTATCTATGATTGTGTATTTAGTTTTTCCTAATACTTTAAAGTGTTTATAAAAATACTAGTAATTCTTTGATGAATATATTGTTGTATAATGAATTTGGAGACATTATGACTGACGAACAAAAGTTTCAAAAAATATCAAATACTCTGAGAAAAATCAATAAAGAGTTATCCTTTAAAGTCTTTAGATTAAGTAGATTCCCTCTCAGTGTATGATTACTTGAAGGAGAAAAAAAAATATCAGGAAGAGAAAAATGCTTAGTATTTGAATGGGGTTGCTTTATAATTTGCTAATTAGCCCTACCATGACTGTGCTTAGCTACAAATACAGGTTGACAGAATGTCTTTAAATTTATTGTTGACTAAAGATTAAAAAACAAATCACTAAGTCACTGAAATTTTCTGTCAGCTGCTTCTTGAGTGCACATGGCTTCAGACTCATTGAAAACAGTGCTGTTTGTACAAAATGCTGCACCAGCTGAGGAGCATTACAGCATTAATCTGACCAATCAATTCAGCAGACAGGAATATTTTTAATTGTTTTATTACAGAACATGATGAATACACTTGGGATATAGATAGTGTAGAAATATAAGAAGGTCCTTGAACCCTGGTATGTTTCTTCTTAGTCAAATGGTCTAGCCAGGATTGGATGCATTGGAACAACAATGTCTGCTTGGATTTGCTTATAGAAGGCGAGGTACAACACTGACTGCACAGCTGCCACATCAATGTCTGTAAAATAGCAGTGATACAACAAAATCCCAGCTATCAGGCATGGAAAACAGACAAATTAAATAAATACTTTACCAGAAATAACTTAATTTCTGGTAAAGTACCAAAACCTTATAAATCTGAAGAGAGTTTATCTATGCCAAGTTTGTGTATGTGTTGTAGGTGTGAATGAGGAGAGTCAGCAATGTGACTTGGCCACCTATATCAAAATTAGTTACTTCAAATAGAAGAACAAAAGTTTAAGCTAAAAACTCTAATACACAAAAACTGTGAAGATACCGGACACCCTCTTGCCGCTGCCATGCACAGACTATGACTGGTAATTTTTATTCGTGTTATCTTTGAAATCTTCCTATATTTTATTGGTGGAATGTTTTAGCTGTATGTGTCTATTGAACTAAACAAAGGATAAAAGATATTTAAATAAATTTGAAATCAAGAATGTTTTTATCCTCAAAAAAAACCTTGCTTGATGCCTGAGATTCTCTAGTACCTTTTTATCCCTGGGTATATAAGCAAAATTCATATTAAGCTGAAGTCTGAATTTTAACTGCAGTTAACTTCAAATCTATAATAAAATGTACAAGACAATTCTTACAACTTTTTGGATGCCTTGTGTTGCAGCAAAACACACTGTTCTTGATTCTCAAATGGAATAAATAACAAGTCAAAACATCAAAGTGGTTTAGTAAACAATCTATGTCTCAAAAGGCTGCCAACTAGAAATAATGAGGCTAGCTACTACTTCCCAGGAATTGAGTGATGAAAGAATGCTAAAACTAGTCTTCAATCTCAGCTGAGTCTCTGTGTTCCACCTGAGAGCTGAAGCATTTCTTTCTTTTCTATTTCAATCCAGTGATAAACAGGTTAATTTAAGTCACCATGAGAGCAGAGCAGGAATATTCTCTCCAATAATTGTCTTGCTGCTGGCAGTTGCTAGTTAATGAGTCCTGTGTCTCTTTACTGCAATCTGAGATCCTCCCCAATTTTGTAGACACAACAGTAGTGATACCTAGAGAAATTCTGATGAGTTATCTGGAAGTAAAACACTCATTCACTACAGTTACTTTGAGTTAAACATTAGCAACAGACTGGAATAATAAGAAACAGGCTCCTATCAAACAAACCTAGCTGCAATCAGATCTCTGCAATAAGAGTTCCCACTGATACCCTCAGGATAAATAGCGGGGTTGTTGTTGGGGTCAAATTAGAATGGGTGATTGCTTTTCTTTTACTTTCCTTTTTTTCTCCCTCAGATCTGTTTGTTATGTACCTCATTCATCTATTTTTCCCATTTAAAATGTCATCTACGTTATCTCCTACTTTATTCCTCTTGCTGATCACTAGGGCTGGCATCAAATTTCCATTATGGAGCTCTCAAATCTACAACCCCTTGCCTTCCTTTCCCTGCTTCCCAGGCTTTGAAGATCTGAATTACAAAACAGTAATGGAAACCATATTGAAGTCATGCCATACAGTAAGGTCACTTCAATCTCAGATACTTCCTTCTTCTTCACCTCCATCATGAAACACAACAGATATAATTTCCATTTCGGTAGGTGTTTTGACACACTAAAACTCAACATCTCAGATTAGTTGTTACAAAAAGTTTATCAAGCATAAGACTCGTATAAAATCCAGTATACAACTACTTTTCCAAGATGTGGTTGTAGTTCAAATGATTCAATGAAGGACGAGAAAGAAAGTGATTATCAGCATCACAGAAAGTTGTCCCATTTTTATTGCTGTGTGAAAAGAAGAGAATTTTCTTCTCCAGGACTATCTAAACATTCACCTGACAGTCTAGCTTACATAGTATCTGGAGTGATGTATGAACTCCAGCGACCACTGCATTAGATCACATATTGGGATCTAGACTAGAAGGATTTATTTTGCATGCAACATTTTTTCAGCTATAATATATACCTTCTTTAGAGTACAAGAGTATACTAGGCCCAGCTTCTGGAAGTTCTGTTCAAAATGAACCAGTCATGTGATTTTTCTGCTTGAATGCCTTTAGCAATTTGTGAGAAGTTAATTTTCGTTCAGAATTAATTTCACCCAAGAGCAAGAAGTGAGCAGTCATAAAGACAGGGAAGTTATTTGTGAGTGAGGACTGACACACATCTTTAGAGTAATTCAAAGAGTTTCACTTTCACTTATTATCCTATCCTTGCTTTTTCGGATCTGGGTTCCTGCCTTCTGTCACTAGTAGTAGAAAAGTATTTGACTGGCTCCTTGAAATTGGATGGTAAAGAATAAAGCAGAGGGAGGAGGATTCCTGTCCTTTAGTTTCAACTACAGCTAAATGGTTCAATCTTAAAATAAATGGAGTGTGTTATTCATTAGTGTTCTCAGCCAGAAACTTTTCTCTGGCTATAAATATATTTTAAAGGTTTAAGAGAAAAATACTTATGGCTTGGTGAAACAATATGAAAGATTCTATCCTTTTTATATAAAAAGCATATTTCAAGTGGTTAAATCACATATGTGACACTTCAGTGAGTTAATTTTATAACTCTAATTATTTGATAGTAACATGGATTTTATCTACAGTCTTGAAAGTGTAAGTGTAAAAATTTGGACTTAATTGCAAATTAAAAGCACTTGCTAACTAACACATAATGACAGTAGTCTTTCTTGCATGAAGATAGACTTTAAGGAGAAAAAATACCCAGAACAAGCATGCCAGAATGAGCAACAGATTGAAAGTTCAGTGACAGTATTTTGACAAAAATATATAGTATAAAAATATTCATCCAAGTTTAAGATGAGGTTTAATGTCTTGCTTTGGTCAATGATCAGGATCAGGCAGAGCTGTTTCTTAGAGGATGGCATGGCCTATATACAAGAAACATAAACAATCCAGTCAGAATAAGAAATGGTCTCATTATACTGCTTTACATGGCTTACTAAAGAAAATCTAAACACACATATTACATAGGATTTAACACTTTGGAGAAAATTAATAGTTGTAAAATGTCATTTTTTGTTTTAACTTAATGAAATCTGTAAGTTATGATGTTAACCTCCTATGCTTTCTTGGTTGAGAAGGTGATCTTTAGGTCATGACAAACCTTCACAGGAGGTCGAAATGTAACTTTCCAAAGTTGGTAATCTATCTAGCAAATTCAAAGGAAAATGCAGCTTTGTATGCTTTGTTGTTCTAAAAAGACTGTGTTTGTAAGTTGGCAAATTAATATGTAAATGAAATTAAATCTCATCTACAACAAATGGAAACATATGTCGCCCAATCAAGGCTGTAATTTTGAATAAAAATCAGGGTTTTTTTAATAGTTATGTGGAACAAAGTTAATAACTGCTTAATTCAGTCACGTGAACACCAACAGTATTTCAAAGCAAAGATTCTCAAAACCTGAAAGACTTTATAAAACAGTAACTGAAAAAGAAAAGCTGCTTTACCAGCTCTTTATAGAAATGATACGGTCTTTAAAGGCTGGTTGTATTGAGGAAACATATGTTTAATCTTTATTCTTCATCTGAAACAGAGTCTCATTTTTTGCATACATTCATGTAAACTCACAGTTTTCAGGTCAGAGTAACAAAGGGTGGTTCAAATTAATTTTCTAAGAAACACGTGTGAAATCCTACTGTTAATTATAACACACATTATTGATACATCCGAGTTTATAGGAAAAATAACAAGTAAGCTGCAATAAGAAAACATAGAAGTGATAGAAAGAAGCTACTTATAAAAGCTTTTAATTTTTTTTTTCTTTTCTTCATGTCACAATCATCATGACAGTACCATAGTAGGGCCATGTTTTCCTGTGAGTCATTACTTCTTATTCTTTTTATTGACCAGATGCATGCAGACCACACAATTTTAGAATTCTCTGTGGTTAACTGCATTTGTTCCTCAGGTTTGTGGGTTTGTGGTTGGATCTTATACGCTTTACGTTTTGCACATGAATACTTATTTGTTCACCGCATTTTATTCTTCTTTTGTGTTTTCATTCACTTTTTTGTTTCCTCAGCAGTTCCCAAATACTCCTAGTCCTTCTAGGTAGCAAATAATAATAGCCAGAGCAGGAAGGGCCCGGTATTTTGGTTGCATATTATGTTCCCTCTTGGCAAGTTTACCTTCTGAAATAGAAAACTTCAACAAAATGCTAAAATAGCAAAACAAAAATTTGAAGTTTTAGACATAGTTGATTGTATTTGAACAAGTTTATGTTCCCGCAGAAGTGAACGTGTATTAAGTTTCTTGCTGAAATATTAAGAGAGAGTAACAAAATTAGATAGCAGATTTGAATCAATTGAACCTGAACTTAAGAATTTTGGCTGATAGTATTTTTTTTAAAAAAAAAGTTTTAGTGCTGAAAGATATGATAATGGTATTCTACAGTTAAGTAATTTGTCTTGTCAATTATGTATAGCAGGAAAAAGGTTACAAGTCATGTTGATAATTACCTTATTTTCTTATAATGCGTACAAAACCTCATTATGCTGATTTATTAGTTATTGTATTTGAGGAAATTAGTCAATATATTTTCTTAGTGTACTTACTTGAAAGGCAGAAATGGTTCTACAGGAGACAGATGGCAAAATATTGCATGCTGTATTTATTAATATTGAATAGAAAGAACTACAGTGTCAACAGTTGTGAAAGCTGCTGTCCTGGCCAGGCTTACCTTTGTTGTAAGTCCCACATATGGATTTGAAAACATATCCTTCAACAGCTGTCTGCTTAAATGGTAGCTGTAGAATGAATTCTAACTTCTTTGACTTTCTGAAAACGGAGTCAGTCACTGTGTAGCTTATTAACATAATTAGTTGTCATAAAGATGTAAGTCTAAAGATGTATTTGCTAATTAGCCATCTGAAATCTGATGCTTCTTCCCCTTCTTTTCCTTCCCTCCCTCCCTTAATCTTTCTAATTTTTTTCAGAGATTTTTAACTTTATTACTCATAAAAATCTTCTTTCATACTGAAGCATCCTGGGAATTCAGATAAAGTGAACAATTTCATGTTATAAAAAAGTTGTTTATATGTCTACTGTTCTTTGCAGATTCAGTAGGAGATGGATTTTTTCAAGTTTTTAAATGGAACACTGTTGAGAAGATTTGTTAAGATGTCAATAAAAGGTTAGAAGCCATGTTCTTGTTTTCTCCTTACACTTTACAGAAGGATTTATTATGGTCACAAGAGTACAATATCATCTCTTGTCATCTTTTGATAAAATATGTAAAGTAGTTTGCTTGTACTGTTACCAGTTTTGCCCTGCATAAAGGAAACTTGCACCCAATCAAATGCTGAACTCCCAGTGAAATCAATAGAAATCTCATGGTTTAGAAACCTGTGAGAGTTCTCTGATCCCTAAGTGATTCCCAATGAACAAGTACCTTCAAACTTCTGGCTTTTAAAGAAAGCTTTTGTATTTATGCTCAGGGGTGGGGAAAGCAGTCAAATGTTCAGGGAAACTGTCTTGAGCAGGGATGCTCCTTTGTAGCTGTGAGCCAGTTTGAGCTAGCCCTCTCAAGCTCTCCAATGCTCAGCCCAAGCCCACCTGTCAAAGCTTCCCCTCCTTCAAAGGAAGAAAACTATGGAAAAAAAACCAAAACAAAATCACATTAACTATATATATACATGTATTTTTCTAAATATAAAGAACCACACATAGCAAGGATATGCAAGGCTGCAATGGAAGAGGGGAAGGGAAATGGGAAAGAGGACCAAAAAGAACTAAAACAAAACAGGCTTGCACAACTATAACAGCCAGTAACTAACAAAGTAAAGAATCAATGAACTCTCACCACCTTCCACCATGGAGAGACGGACGGCCAAATCCGACCCTTTAAAACTTTTCTGCAGGCTCCAGCAGCAGACAGGACCAATCCAGGGACCTTATGCTCCCCAGCCTTGCCGGAAGAAGAAGAGAGCCTACTCTCTTATCTGCATCTTATTTATATGTTGTGTTGCGTTAAAGGAAGATATGGAATACTTCCGTGGATTCTGACCTCCATTGTTAAGGAAGGCCTTTAAAGGCCATTTTTTAAGGAAGATCCGAAAAATCCAGAACTCAATCCACTACAAGTGCTTGTATTGCTGCTGTCTTTTTCGGTCTTTCTTGATATTACTTCTGAAACTCATTTACCTACTGATATAGGTTGTAATGTAAACTCCCAGACACCGGCATCAAAACTTACATATGTAGCGTAATAGTTCTTGTGATGAGCTTAGTGTTGTGGAATTAAAAATGAAGATTTTGACTGCTAAAGCGATCTGGAGTTCCAGAAGTTTGTTATACCTAGCTCTAATTGTGACAAAAGGAGTAAACTGTGAAAGGAGCAAATTGTGACCCAGTAATGCATATGCTATTCTATTCTAAGATATTTTTAGTTAGCTGCTCCAAATGAAAAGGAAATAGAACCCAGATATGGTAAGGAGCTTCTGTTCGACTGATGTGTCTCATAAGGACAATCCCAAATACCTCTGAAGCTGACAACAGAAAGCATGAAATACTCCCTGCTTTAAAGAATTTGGAATTTACCCCTACATGCATATGTTTAGAATTATTACTCAAATTAACCGCACTGTTTATTAGAAAAGTAGTAATCCAGTCTTTTCTGTCTCAATGTCCTGAGAAACAAGGAAACAGTAGACCTGGGGTTTGTGTACTTTTACTGGAAGGTTTAAAGCAACGTCTCCCAGGAAAGTATCCTAGAGGCCTAATTAAAAGTCAAGGTAGACATATGAGGACCTTTGCTGGCCTCTGCAACTGTGTTATTTTCTTCAAACAAGCAAACAGAAAGGAAAGGAGGGATAGGAATATCTTGTTCCTTGCTCTTGCTTCCAGAATTGGTTTTGTATTTTACCATAGTATCACTTATCAAAGAGATGAAATTGTTCTCTGAACTAAACCTAGGAGTCCTCCATTTCAAGTGAGTGGACTTAGGTCTCCTCCTTTTTTGCTCTTCATTGCTTTGTTTCTTATTAACAGAAAGTTGGAGGCTAACTTCGTCTGATTTGGCATATAAGGTGCTGATTAGGAGGGCTCTTTTGCATGTTAACAATTGGGACTCCTTGGAGAACTTGGCCACTGTGCCTGTATTCTATATGCTAAAGAATCTGGCAAATTTTACTGACTGATCAGACTACAGGTCTGGTTGTGCAAAGAAACAAAAATTATTCACTCAGAACATTCTTGAGATGGATAAGGAACCATCTTTCAAATTAAAACTCCCCCAGATTGGGAAAAAAAAAAACCTGAACAGGGTTTTGTGGATTCCGTTTGAATTTTATTCAAGGTCTATGTTAAAAGCCTAAACCCTGGCTTTGATTTAAGTGTCAATATATGCTGGCACAATGATAGTGAAGTTTGGCACCAGTCTTTCACTTATCACCATCAAGATTCAAGGGCAAAAAGTTTCACTGAATTTTCTGTTGTAATGCTTAAAGTGAAACTATTAAAGACACAGGGGGTCTTTCAACAGCTATCAGCTTGGAGTTTATGAACAGTAAGCAAGAAGTAAGTTGCTAAAAAAAATGTAGCAGGCAGCTGTGTCTGCAGACTTTTGTAAGAAAGAAAAACATACCTACTTTCTGAGTCAAATTAAAACAGCGGCAGCTGCATTTCTTCCAGCATGAAGCTAAGCACTATTTTGCAGAGTACGAGGAAGCTGGAAGTGATACCTACAAGCACTACAGTCAATATTAATATTTCTATGCAATTATTTTCTTCTGTGACTAAGGAACAAGAGAGTAACACCAGACTGAATTTGCTATACATCTGTTTTCATTCCCTACAGAGTTAAAAAGTCAAAAGGAAAAATCCCCACAAAGTCATATACAACACAAGCATTTGACAAGAAAATTGGACCTGCTTACTCTTTTGCTTTATTGAAATTAGTGCTTGGTTATAACTGTGAAATTTATTAACTATTTGTAAAATTTCATATGCTATTTACCTTTATGAAACAGATAAGCAGAGGTGGTTGAACTGATAGAGAACCCAAAATCCTACACTTGTTGCTATTGTAAATTTTTTACAGACATGCACATCTGCAAAGATATATAGTTCCATGTACTGTATTACCATGAAAGAGTCAAGTACTGAATTTGCTTGTATTTTTTTTATTTACACAACATTGCAGTGTGCATTAGTGAACATAGTGAATACTACTGCTCATGCACCCACGTTATTATAATATCAAGAGAAAAATGAAGGTTTAAATTGTGGATATACCTGATACCTCAAATCGTTATTCAATTCTGGAAGACAACCTTTCGTTCTACCAAACCATAGCAGATCTATTTCTCTGTGTACTCACTACAGGCCAGTTTTCAGTGCTCCCCTGACTTTGTTTTGCTAGTTGAATAGAAGCTTATACTTGCAGATCTGTTAAGAGAATAGTTGGCTCCTAGCTAACTAGTTTATTTGAAACAATTATTAGCAATGCATGTGTATGAGTATATTGCAATTGAGATAATCTCTTCTCCAATTTAGCTCGAAAGTTATCATCTGAATTCAAAATGACAGAATATTGAGTTAGGTAATTTTAAGAGTATAAGTGCTCCCAGCCATTTTTAATGTATTTATAAAATTGGAAAATCTTATCCCAAATCTTCTATGGTAAGAACACAGGGAGATTTGCTTAAAAATCTTATAGTAACAAAAAATAGGGGTTTTTTTCATATATTCTGGATTTTTTTGTTCTTGCATTTTAGATCTGAGCCTAACATATGTTCATAGACAACTCCAAGGTGTATTCTGTAAAAATAATTGAGAAGAATTTACACTAAAATAAAAATTAAGATGTTAAGAAAAACACAGAAGAAACCAAGTGTTGTAGCATTTCTACTTCTCTATTTGTTTAATGTACTCCATGAAAATATTTATGCTTGAGTTAATTCTCCTGAAGTTATAGGAATCTTTCAATTGTTATCTTTAATAAAAAAAATCACTGTGCTTTGGTTTAGGCTCTGAGGTCTCTATTCATAAAAGCATTTCTTTACCTAAAAATGTAGGTAACCCACTAAAGCAGGTGTTTTTGAAAACCCTAATGTACTGGTATACTTTTAAAAATGTATACATATTTACTATATGAATACTTCATGCTGCTGAGGGTTTTTTTGCACTGAGTTGCCAAGATTATCATGTGTAGAAGGTCTGTTGAGAATAGAGAACAGCAAATCATCTTAACTATGTAGTCCTCCACAAAAAACTAATTAAAAATGTAATTTGCTATTTTGCATGAAATGATTCTTAACGTGAATGCTTCAGTAAACAAATTTACCAATATAATTAAAGGAACATGCAAAATCTATTTAAATCTCACGGAAGTAGAAATATGATATAAGGCCAGCTTAATGCTTCATCCTGCAATCATTTTCACTGACAATGAGACACAGGTGTACTCTACATAAATAAGAAAAATTAAGAGTGTGATGGATGTGATTATTATTCATCTCAAACATCCTTCTTTTTTTCCTCCCTCTTCTAATTAGGTGGTTTCCAGCTGTTCAACATTTACTACTGAGATTTGCTATTGGAGAATCACTTTCCAAACAAAACACAACCATTCTGAAAGGAGCATTCTCTTAAAATAGATTTAGAAATGTTATGGTAGACAGAGTTAAACAGAGCTAGATATGGAAAAAAAACCCAAACCCAAACAAATCCAAAACCCCCAATACTACAACAAAAACAGTGAGGAGAAAAATGAAGTTAACAATGTAAAAACAGAATTAAAGCCTTCTATACTGTGGCAGGGGAATGTAAGGTCTTTTGTAAAACCTAAATTACTTTATGTGAATGAAAATTACTCATGTATAATTCTATGATGGCAAAATGAGCTACTTGGAATGAACATGGAAGAAGCTACTTTTTTTCCTCATATTATCTGCAGTTGAACCCGATATCCCTGAAAATAGGCTTGGCTCTTAGAGAAGTCCAACTGGAAAAATGATAGTGAAGTGAAGCTTTATAAATTTAGACTTGCCAGGCTTGCAGTTTGATGTGATTCTGTGCAGTATGATGGACAAATGTTGCAGCACAGTCTGTAAGGCAGGATGTGAAACAAAAAACTCACAGGAAATCTACGTGGGTTAAAGAAATGCACTTACCTACAGAGCCAGAAACTGATAGTCTGATTATTTAAGGGGAAAGGTGGTTACAGGGAGTTATTAACGAGAGGCGTATGATGTGGAAGATTTCTTCTCAATCTTGGGTGTATCTGTGTTATTATGTGTATGTACTTTCTAATACAGATTGTTTACTTGCTCTTTCTTCATTCGTCTGCAGATTCCATATGAGTCTTAACAGCTTATGAGATGTTTAATTTACCATGGATACCTGCTCTTTGTTCTCTCATTGTTATCCTCAAAGTAATTTTTTTCCTCGCTACTAAGATTGTATCCCTTGTGGTTTTATCCCCAGGGCTCCTGTTATCATTATGTGATTATACTGTTGGGATCCCCTATTAAGGTCACATTTTATTTTCTCCAGTGGTCAGACTGTAATTTCCTGATAATATAACAAGCATTTTATTAGCACAACCTGCTCACACTTACTTTCCTGTCCCAGGGTCATTGAGGTGTTGACTCTACAAAGGTAGGCTAAGTGTCATTTGGAGATGTACAGATTGATACCTTTATATATAAATTTCAGAATTACTTGTTATTTGTGTCTATTAGTTATGGCAGCAATATTTGAACATAATCAAAGTTGTTTTGCAATACAAATAGTGAACTGCTTTTGTGGGTTTTTTTTCTTGAAAAGTCTGGGAAAAGTTTGGCAAGCCAATGCATGTCAATTTCATGCAGTTGCTCTTGAACTTCTGATTTCCTTTTTTTCATTTAAATATAGGAAGCAGTTTCAAGTATTTATTTTTGATGGCTCCTAGGCAGAAACATAAGTAGCACTATAAATTTTCCTGTCTCTGTCCAAATACAGGTATTGCCAGCCTGTCCCTGTGCGCTGGCACCTGAGACGTGCATATGGGATATGTAGGTAGCATGGCAGAAGACCTTCCAACAGCTGATGGACTGCACAAGTGCCTGCTGCTCCTCTGGAGGGTCTCAATGTAGCTCCACAGGCTGTCTGTGGCCAGATGGTTCACACAGGTGCTGCAGTAGTCCCTGATGATCTCAAACCCTCCTAATTAGTGTTAGAGGCACCTGCTACTGTCCCTCCCTATTGCCCTTGCCCAATCAGGAAATCAAGTTTGTTCTCCCAGCATAAAGCATGCACTTTTTTTCTCCTTTATGTCTTTCCCAAGGATCAACAAGATTTTAAAAGTGTTTTTCCTCAAGCTTCTTGCAGCTGTACAAGTTGTGACTACAAAGCAGGATTTTGCTCTTTTGTGAAGTGCAGGTAAATATTATATACTGACTTGCAGCTTTGAAAGTAATTTGTAAGTGCAGAAATTTTTAAAATTTTTTTATTTATAAATAAATTCCTGTCAGTGTTTCAGGTATTTAGTTGAAAAAACTAATGTAAATGTCGAAATACCTGTCTACTTCTGTAATTAAACAAAAAGTATGTAAGCATCTAAAGCTTTATTACAATGAGAGACACACAAGGAAACATAAATTATACCATCAGAACACAAACAAAAAAAGTAAAGCAAAATTTCAAAGTTATTGCTGATTTTGGAAGATGTTTTCAGAATTATGTGGTAACTTGTGACCCTGTACTTTTGGTTCTCAAATGATGTTTTCTTTGGTAATCATTAAAGAAAGTTTTGAGATTTGCTAGCAAAATTCTTTCATGTTTTCTTGTTAATTATTGATGAATATGAAAACTTTACATATTTTTAAGTGGTAGGTTTTAAAATTTTGCCTGCTTCTTGTAGTCTTAATTGATAATAAGCTGCCACTTTCTGCCTACATTTCATTTGTCATATAAACTGTAACTGTTAATTTAGTATTTTTTTCCTAAGAGAAGATGTGTAATCTGTAAATTAAAATGCTGTAATTTTTGATAAAGCAAAAGCATATGTTTTTTTGATTTCCCAGATATCTGCTATCTACAGTTTGTGCGTGTGTGTGGAATGGCTGATCCTATAGCTTACTAAAATTGTTTGAAAGAATTATTCAGATGTCAATATTATTCTTTCTGTTATGTATCTGAAATTCCAAATATTTATCAGATGTCAACAAGAAACTGAAACCATTGAGGGTAAGGTTTTCAGAAAGGTACTGTGCCTACACTTAATGCATATATGCTCAAATAGGACAAAATTCTTCTGGTGTGCAAGATATTTCCTCTTCCTCATGGCTACAGGTTCGCATGTCCTCCAACTTAAGGTTTTGTTGTGGCCTGACAGTAATATTATTGCCTTGACTAAAAGCTCACTCTTATCTATCCTCTCAATTTCTCCAATTTCATACTCTCTCAAGAACTATATTTGCTGTTACCAAAGCTAGAGGACTGAAATAACATTCAAACAAATGTTAGCTTAAGAAACATTTACAACAGAATAGGTGATCATAGATATCAAGCTTGTCTAACATCCTGGGGAGTCACATACAATAGCTGTTTAAACAGCTACACATTCGATGAGTGTTTTCAAAATCCCACGTTCTTGGCAACAGTGTTGTATGGATTCATGGCTCATTCCCTATAATAACAGTTATTTTGACTTTGAAACAAAATTGGCTGTGGAAAAGCAGTGACAGAAATTCAGAAGTGCTGGCATTTATAGAATTTTTTATTCGAATTAACTTTTCATTTAAAGATATATATATATGCAACTGTGGACTATTTTTTTTTTAAATTGCTTTCTATATCTTCAGTGATAGCAAGAGCAAGCAGACAGAAATCACAAACTGTGGTGATGGGAAAGGGCAAGCATGACCAGTTATGGTGTTTCTAAGGCAGAAAAAAAAAGTAGTGAACTCTATTGCCATTGCTAATAGAGGATAGGCTTAAGAGATTGTCATGCTCATGCCGCTCTACCACACTCTCCAAAACAGAGAATGTCAAAAGAGATTTTGTAATGGGTCAGATTCAGATTAAAATCTGTGTAAAACTGTTGGTTTTATTTATTTGCATTGAACCATAAAACAGGTTGGCAAGAGTTATAAGAAAAGAGTTGAGCATCCTTGCTTGAAGAGACTTGAGCATGAATAATACATATTTGTAATAAGGTGATAAAATGCAGCATATTTTACAATATTTTAGGATAAATTGTTAAAATTCAGAACTTATGCTTCCATCGATTTGTTCGAAGAGAACTCTTGGAGTTAGAGGTGGACAGGTTAAATAAAGATATTGAAGTGCTCAAAAATAAGAGTCAGGAAAAACAACCCTTAGTTTTATTTCCTTACTTTTGCAAATAATATAAATATTGGTTAACTTTATGCATGGATAGGTGGAAAAAAAGAATGCAGGCTACTTGATCCTGTCTCAGTAGACAAAAGTATTTGCTTGGATATGTAAACCTAAGGCAATTGGTAAGACTCGCTAAGATGTCACTTCATGCCTACAAAGATGCATTAGCGTTCTATGTAGTAGACTGTGTGTATATGCATAGATGTGCTCTGTGCGTACTGGGAACAGGTGCTTAGCCTTGCTGCTGGCTGGACCTGGAAGCATGGACCGGTGTTGGACCACCAGACCTGGCCCCATTCCCCTAATAAAGAGGTTGTTGCTGGATGCAGCTGACTAACAATTTTTTGAGTCTTAAATCCTTTTTTTTTTTTATTTAAAGGAATAACTGGCTAGAGGTTGCATTGAATATAAAATGAAGCTTATGCCATGCCCATTTGTTTTCTGTTTGAGGTGGAACAAAGAGTATTTTTTGAAGAGACTGGCCATACGTGGTCAGACCAAAATTTTCCCTGAACCAGACACCTTGTGTTTGATAGGGGCAGACAGCCTTTGTCTAGGAAAAAATAAAGTTCTGAATGTGATATGGTGCCTCAATAAAATGCTCTCCACTGTCCAGCAACTTGATATTAATGGAAAACTTTAGAGAAAGACAAGTTCTTTGTAAAATTTTACACTAAAACAAAGTAGGCCTCTTGAAAGACTAAGTTGGAAAGGCAGATGTGTATCAACATTTGGTGATTTCGATTTAGTCATGAGCTCAGCACGAGAGATATTTCAATAAATAGCAGAGTGTAATATACCAGTTTTGGTTTGTGGAAATGAAAATGCTTCTAGATTTGTTCCTGGTTTGTATCTACAATGACACTAAGATACTTGGGTATTTTGGTCTATTTAAACATTTAAGCTTTAATTTTAGGCAAAAAAAAAAAAAGGGGACGGGTTGGTCATTAACAATCTCAATAAGCTGTAATCATAAAATTATGTGTTGGGAAAACATGAGCAAGGTCCACTCTTCATCCAGTGGTCTTCCTCATGACTTTGTCTGTGTATTATTTGCTTGTTTCTAATAATCTTCAAGCCTTGCATCACTCTAACGAGAGAGGATGTGTGTGTTGTATAGGGGAGTTCGTTCGTTTTTTCACATGAGAGCTCCTCAAGGAGGAACACTGGTGCAGGAGTATAGTACAGGAGAAGAGTAAATCTGTGGGCCTTAACAGAACTTACTCCAGGGCTCAGAATTATATCACTGTTTACATAATTGTTTCTTATCTTCTCAGAGTTTAAATTTATTTAAGGCAAAGAAGGGATAAAGCCTGCTAATGCTGTAATAGGCCTATCACAGAGACAAACACTAATCCTGTTTCAGCTGCTACTCTATCTTTCTGACTACTGTCATTACCTTTGTGAAGCCACTGTATCCAAGAGAAATTATTTGAATGATGTATATCCACTGTTCTCAATTAGATTTATTTGTAGTGATGAGCTTGTATTGTTCTTATTCTATTCATAATTACATTTATGTATATTTCAGTCAATTATGGGAGAATTTAATTTTCTATTATTAATTACCTTTTTCTAATGTTATTTTCTAGTTCATCTGTACCTCCTGATGTTAATATTTTTTATATATCGTGTTTGTCCATGTCTTTTTCTGAAAATATTCTTAATTATTGTTGCACATTTGATCAATTTCTCATCAAAAAGTACAAAATTTATTCATTATGTTGCTTTCATGAATTTTTTTAAAGTTCAGATATTTTTAAGACTTGGGAAAATATGTAGTGTCCTTTTTCTTATACACCTCAACATACATTGATGTTTAAGAAATTCTTATGAATTCTTATGAACTTTTATTCATTAACTCGAAAGAACAAGTTCATTAGTGTAATAACATGATAAATGTTGTTGAACTTCTCTGCAGAATCCCAGACAGTTTCATTAAATGTAAATAATTTAGTGGTCTTTTAATTAAACTTTCATGAGCAGGTTGGTTTTGACACTAATATGTAACTAATTAAACCCAAATATTGTAAGGTTTATGGCAATAGAAGCATATTTTCAAAATACAGACTATCTGTAGTTTAAACATCACAATACCATAGAGTCTTAAGACTAGCAAGAACAAGCTTAAGTGTCGTCTCTTAAATAATTTTATGTTTTTTCTTATTGTGAAAAACTTTCAAAAATATCCTAAAATTACTATTTATTTTCTCATTGTTTTAGGGTGATCTAACGCCTTATTTCATTCCCTAGAAATCAGTTGAATCTAACAAACAATTCCTATCACACTACATTATTTTTATGGCATTCTTGTAAGGAGATACAGAAGTGGTGTATGTATTTTCTCTATTTATGTAAGTCTTGTCTCTGCTTACATCTAATTCAAGTGAACAGTTATCAATTATCAGCCAAGCTGCCTTGTCTGCTTATAATTTTTCAAGGGCATATAAGTCACAAGAATTAAACTGTGTATATCTACACCTTTTACCTCTAACAGTGTAGCAGAGGTGAGTGACTGAGAAGAATCCCAGTGATGGAACTTAAAAATGGATTCATAAGTGGAATAAGTTTCTCAACTCAGTATAAAATGTTTCCCTCTTCTTGCTGCCCTATTTTAAGGGGGTTCAGCGACTCAGTAATGATTTTTATGTGGTTGCGTGGTTTCTGTACTTCCCTTTTTTTACCTTACACTTTATTTTCTTTTATGTCTTAAAAACTCTGCATGTTCAATAAAACACTAAAAACTGTACCCTGTGTCATCCTGCCGGCGATGTTTGGCTACTGAACAATTAAGTGAAAAGTAAGGATCTGCATTTCTTGCTTTTGCTTCTATGCATATCACATAACTTCAAATGTCTGAGTCATGGGCTGATTTGCTGAGTAGGTTATCGAATCCCTTTTCAGTCATATCCATTTTTTCCCATCATATGTTGCAGCCAGATTTGTGGAAGCACCTCACACACTGAGGCCTGCTTGACCTCTGTCAGCCTAACAGTCTATGAAATGCTAGTAATCGTTGACCTGAGCACAGTGCATATACTGACATTCTATGTTCACAGAACTAGCTGTATATGTAATTTATCATTTCAGTTACTCAATGTATATTTATTTTTAAGACTTCAGCTATTATTTTTTCTTCTCTCACACCATGGTCTTTTGGAGCTCTGAAAGATGCTAAGATTGTACGAGATGTAACCATGTATAGTGTGTATAAATCATTGAAATGTTCACTGAAATAAAATCTAAAGATCTGGCCAATTGCAAGTGTATAAATATGATGCAACTGTGTAAAACAGTCATGCTGATGTGGATTGACCTTGGCCCTTAGCTAAATGCCAGGTGCCCACTCGACTGTTCCATCAATTTCATCCTCAGTAGGATGAGGAGGGGAGAAAAAGAGATGGAAAAAAAATCATAGTCAAGTTGAAGGCAGTTTAATAAAGCATAAGCAAAGCCCTCACACGAAAGAAAAGGAAAACAAATATTTATTCTCTACTTCCCATCAGCAGCCAGTATTCAGAAAGTTCCTGGAAAGCAGGGCTTCAGTACACCAAGTGGTTGCTCTGGAGACAAATGTAACAATGCACATTCCCTCCTGCCAATCCCCTGACCCACACCCTCCTGTTTCTCTTAGCCTTTATTTCTGAGCAGACACAATATGGTCCCTTTGCTCAGTTTGGGTCAGCTGTCCTGGCCATGTCCCCTCCCAAGAGCTTGCCCACCCCGAAGCGTAGTGGTGAGGGGAGAATGATGGAGAGACAGCCTTGGTGTGTTAGCCAAAGCGTTGGTGTGTTATCAACACTTCTCTAACTTCCAATACAAAGCGCAGAATGATAAGGGCTACTATAGGGAAAATGAACTCAGTCTCAGGCACACCCAATACACATATTTGTTTCCTGAGTACCGTGAGCTAGTCAGGTTTGTGTTGATAATTAGTAATGTCTACTAAAAATATATTGTATATAGTGTTCCTATTTTTGAAGTCTTTGAAATTTTGCTAAGGACATACTAAGATAAGTATGTAAAAGGCTTTGTTTTGTTTGTTTCTAGAAGAAACCGAGTCAGCCATTTAGTTTTCATGTTTGGTGAGTTATTTTCAAGTCCATATATATGTGGAAGCTAAAAAAATAATCTGATTTGGCAGACAATAGGAACAAACATCAATTTCTGTTGTTTGGAAGGTCTGAAATGATTGAGCTGCATGTTTCAGTACAGTTACAAACGTTGGCTTTTTATTCATCATAGGAGGGCTAAGCTAACGTTTCTTGTTATTTTGTATTAAGCCTTTGCTTAAGTTCAGAAACAGATGTAGTTAAAGTGCAGAAAAACCTGAGATTAATTGTTTTAATTTATAATCAGGAATGAATATTTCTGAAGTGCTAAATATCATGAAGACACCAAAGTATACACATTTACACGCTACTTTCTAATATTTCAAAAGAATGTACAGTTATTTGACGTTTGCATCTGTCACTGGTTTTGACTGACCTGCAAGTAATACCTGGCTCTAATTTCACTCTTAAATGAACTGTATATCCCCTCAGCTTTTTTGACTTTGGTGGGAGCTGCTCAAGATTTACAGTAAGAAAGAGTTCTGAATTCCACTCCAAGTTTTGGAGAGTGTTGTTGGATGAATCTTTTGATATCGAATATGCTTTCGTACAGTAATGGATATCTTATTTTCATAGGTTCAGTGAAATTACCTCAACCTAGCAAAACTAGGTGATCAAGAGTTATTACCTGTGTTTCTGGTAAAATGTCAGTTGAGTTTTCACTTTGCAGTCTTCTAATTAAATATATTTGTGACTTTGGTGAGCTATAGGAAAATGAATGATTAAAAATATAACTGATTGGCACATTCACTGATGCTAGGTTGCTAATGCCACATTTCAGGAGATAGAGAGAAAATTAATGGGTTAAGGAGCATAAAAAGGAGCTTTCAAAAGAAGCAGGTAAAACTTAATAGTTTGTTCTGGTATCTGTAATTACTATTATTAGGTATAAATTTTAAAATATTGGTATAAACTGGGTATTTAAAGAATATGAAAATGATTTATGCTTCTAGCCAGAATAATTGGACTGTTAGTACAGTTAGCTGCAGGACACAATCATTACAAATAGAGACCCTATTTGGATGTTTGACAAAAGAGGATGGCTGAATGATACACAGGAGACTGGAATCTCAACAGCAATTTAAAGTAAAATTCTTCCTTTCACAAAAAAAAAAGTGTAGAAACATTTTTGTTGAAAAAAAATCCGTTTTATATACTGACAGATTATGGAATTTGCTTCTAATTTACCATGAGAATGCCAGGACTGAAATGTAAATTGTTCTCATGGGTAGTTCAAAAGATACATGAACATATTGAATAGTTTTGCTTTTTATTTTAAGCGTGTTATGTTCTTGTTGCAAGCGAGTCATACTTCTCTGCCTACGTTAAAACATTCTTATAAAAAAGAGTATCATAAAGATTCTGATATCTTTGAATACCTTAACAGATATTAAGACAATAATAGTGTTACCTATATAGTGTAAAAATAAAAGGAAATTATACCTCTTCCTTTGACATTTTTTTCCCATGACTTCTGAGAGAACATGATATTGTTGACTTTCTGCAAAATTCATTGTTGTGGTGTCAGGGCAATGACTAGACTATTTTCAATATAATTATTTTACCCAAAAAGGAAATACTGAGCAACTAACACTGGAGGAGGAAGAGCAATAGGAGTACAGAGGAAAAAAAGGCATACTGTTGTCTAAATTTTCCGTAAACATGATTTTACAAACTTGGCAGCTAAGAAAGAGGAGATATCAAAGATGGATGTAATGCTCATTTAAGAAATCCAAATACTGATGACTTTAAGTAGTAATTCATGGAGCCTAATATTTGACATAAAACACTTGGTTATAATCTTGGCAATAACAACAAAACAACCTTCTCCCCTCTTTCAAACCTAGTCTGAGATTTCATTACAGAAAGCCTCCCTGGAGATGAATTTTCTGGAACTATGATTTCTTGGAACTTTTGTGAAAGATCTGCTTCAAGTATTATAAGTAGTAGAAAGAACGCTTTCGCTGAAAAGCAATTTCCTAACAAGATCTCATGTAAACACCATGTAAATTACGGGTTAATGTAGACATCATTTTATATTGTTGCATTAATTCTTAATCTTTAGTTACTTTCTGGTCTGAAGCAAGCTTTACACCATTAAAGAGAAATGTTGTGGAATATCCTTCCTTGGAGATATAGAACCTACTTGGCAGAAGTTGGGGTGGGAAACAAGGGTTTCTAACAAGCAATGGCTCTGTATGTAAGATGATACTGCTTTATGTGGTTTGAGGTTGATCTTATAAGTTATTATTAGATGATATTTTGTTGCTGATTGCAAATCCTGCCTTCTCTCTTTGTCATGTTCTGTCTATTCCCTTCCTTGAACACTGTTTAGCTTGCTGAGATCTGGTAGGTCCTTAAGGTCTTCCACAGAGTCCCTGGGCAGCCGCCTGTGGTACTTTCATCTTCAGGAGGAAGGATTTTGCCCTTAAATAGCACCTTGAGAGCAGCTGGGGAAAAGAGAGGGGAGCTATAATTTTCCTTGGTACTTCAGAGTTGCAGCCTTCAGAGTTGCAGCCTTCAGGTTGACTGTTTATAAATACAGAGTACTCAAAAGTTTTGGCTATTAATAGTGGCATAGTACACCATTCAGGGAGAATATAGGGAGTATGAGCACATGTGGCGTTTTCTCCAGTAAGCCTCAGTCATGTAAAGTAGATTTTTCAGGTTCCTTTCATTTCCATTAAGTATAATAGCTTAAAATTCTCAGTGTCATACACCTTACTTTTCATTATACTTTTCATTAACTGAACTTTTAGATCAAGCATTTGAATGCATTTGTATCTTGCTTGGTAGGGCAAATGTGTCACTTTTTATATCAGGAAATTGAAAGACTCGAAAAATAAAACCAAATGCTGTATGTACACAATTCCAAGGGTGTGGGAATTTGCACTGATCTTTGATATGCACAACTGTCTATTAATATTTCATAAAATGTTCTCATAGTTTTAGATAAACTTCAATATATATTTCAGCTTAATATTGTTTTCAGTGAATGCAGTAGAAGGAATCTGAGTAGGTTGTATGGAAAAATGGTTCATAAGCAATTAAGGAAGACTTGCTTAAACACCTGACTTATGCATAAAATAATTCTAAATACAAACTAAATATACACAGTAATGTACTGGAGTTGTGGGTTTTTTTTGTTTCTCAAGAGACAATTTCAACAGTGATATTTACCACTGCTATGTAAAATTGCTATTATTAACATTATAACAAGAAAGTGCCATAAAAGTTAAACCATACAATAAACAAGGCTTACTGTATTTTACCAGTAAATACCTTAACACTAAATATTTCTCATTCACTTCCAGTCACTGTTTCCTCTGGTTTGAGGTAAAGTAAAAACAATTTTATAACTTTTCAGCTATGTCTTCCCTAGGTTAACTTCATTTTCTGGATGTTAACAACATGTTTTTAGATAGTGTCTGTATTCTGAATTAATAATGCTTAAAATTTATGATTATCACCACAGTAACTGGCATGCAGAACGGCCATTGATTATATTTGTTTCTGTGGACATCCTGAAGTTAGTGAAAAGCTGTAAGTCAAAGAGGCAAAACCCAGTCTCACCAGTAGGAAGGAGCGGACAAAACATGTGACCCAAAAGTGATCAGCAGAATGTATTCCATTCCATATACATCATACTCAGTACAAAACTGAGGGATCACAAGGGTCAGGCTCTCTACTTTGGCTGGCATCTAACTTGGACTTTGTCTTTCCCTTTGCCCCTGATCCCAGATCAGTCCCTTCTTGAATACAGTTCCTGATTCCAGCTCCCATCTGCCACTGAGTCCAGTCCAGGACTCTTCTCCATGTCTGCTCTGTGGCCTCAGTGGTGATGTATAGGCATTGGGAGTTGATTTAATGTATTTGTATATATTTTGTTATTTTCTTAATAATTCATTATTACCATTATTATTATTATCATTATTATTATCATCATTGTCGTTGTTGTTATTTCATTAAAGCTTTTTCAGTTTTAGTTTCCAAACCACAAATGTTTCTCTTACCTCTTTCCCTACATATGTGTGTAAGGGGGTGGGGACTTGGATCACAACTGCCTGTGTTTAGCTGCTGACCTGGCCAGAGGAGGGCTGGACCATGACATTCTTACAGTTAATGTAATCTCATTCAAAGCATATTAGGGTTAAGAGCAATTAATAATAATTATAATTATTATTATAATAATAAAGTATTGTTATTAAGATAAGGAGGAGGGTCAGCAAAAGCACTGCCATGGACTTCAGAGGGCAGACTTTGCCTTTTTCAGGTCACTGGTTGAGAGAGCCCCTTGGGAGACAGTCCTGAAGGGGAAAGGGATCTAGGAAGGTTGGACATTCTTCAAGAAGGGGAACGTTGCCACCAAGGATGAGGTGCTTAAGACTTTGCCTCACTCTTTAATAGTCAGACCAGATATCCCCAGGGTATTCAAGTCACTGAGCTGGAAGAAAGGTATGGAGAGCAGAATAAACCTCTCATAATCCAGGAGCAATCAGTTAGCGACCTGCTACGCTACCTGGACACTCACAAGTCTATGGGGCTGGATGGAGTCCACCCAAGAGTACTATGGGAGCTGGCAGCTTGCCAAGCCACTCTCCATTTTTTATCAGCAGTCCTGGTCAACAGCAAAGGTCCCAGATTGCTAGGGGCTTGCCAATGTGATGCCCATCTACAAGAAGAGCCAGAAGGAACTTCTGGGGAACTACAGGCCTGTCAGCCAGACCATGCTACCAGGGAGGATTACAGAGATGTTCATCTTGAGTGTGCTCACCGGGAATGCACAGGAAAGGCTGTAGATGTTTTTTACCTCAACAATGTTTCCCACATCATTCTACTAGAGAAGCTGGTGGCTCAAGGCTTAGACAAGTGCACTCTTCGCTGGGTAAAAAAACAGCTAGATAAATGAGCCCAGGGAGTTATGGTGAATGGAGCTAAATCCAGTTGCTGGCCAGTCACAAATGATGTTCCCCAGAGCTTCATGTTGGAGTCAATCTTGTTTAATATCTGTATCAATGATCTGAATGAGGGGATGGAGTGCTCCCTCAAAATTTCCAGATGACACCAAATTGGGCATGAGTATTGATCTGCTTGAGGGTAGGAAGGCTCTGCAGAGGGATCTGGACAGGCTGGATCGATGGGCCACAGTAAGTTGCATGAGGTGTAAAAAGGCCAAGAGATGGGACCCTCACTTGGGTCACAACAACCCCATGGAATGCTACAGGCCTGGGGAAGAGTGGTTGGAAAGCTGCCTGGCAGAAAGGACTTGGGGGTATTTGTAGACAGCTGGTTGGATATGAACCAGCAGTGTGTCCTGGTGGCCAAGACATTCTGGCTTGTGTCAGAAATGATGTAGCCAGACGGAGTGGGGAAGTGATTGTCCCCCTGTACTCAACCCTGGTGAGGCTGCACCTTCGGTTCTGTCTTCGATTTTGGTCTCTCAGTCTAACAAAGACACTGAGCTGCTGGAACAGAGAACGGCAACAAAGCTGATAAAGGGTCTGAAGCACAAGTCTTTTGAGGAGCAGCTGAGGGAACTGGGGCTATTTAGTCTCAAGAAGAGGAGCTGAGGGGAGACCTTATCGCCCTCTACCTTAAAGGATGTTGTAGTGAGGCAGATGTTGGTCTCTTCTCCCAAGCAACTACACACTAGGACGAGAGGAAATGGCCTCAAGTTGAATCAGAGGAGGTTTAGATTGGAAATAGGAAAAACTTCTTTATGATGGAGTGGTGAAGCATTATTGTAACAGGCTGCCCAGTGAAGTGGTGGAGTCACCATACCTGGAGGCATTCAAAAACGTTCAGATGGGTCGCTCTGGGGCATGATTTAGAAGACATGGTGGTGTTGGGCTTACGGTTGGACTTCATGATCTTAGAGATCTTTTCCAACCTCAATCACTCTATGATTCAGTGATTATTTTTGTACAGAGGGTAATATTCAGATTACAGATATTTGATTTGACTGTATGCAGATTTGTGTGGTGAAGCCATTCGAGCCTACTCTGTTTATCAGCTTCCTTAAGAATTATTCTGTATGGAACAATTTATTCAACTCAGAAAGTCTGCACAGAGCTGCAGCTACACTCTTCTTGCTGCCTCATTTATCTGCTTGTCTCAGATAGCATCCCAGTGTAGACTCAGACCAGGCATTAGCAACCTTCAATTTAAATGTAAAATCAAATCCACTAACTAGGCCAGTTGAAAATGTCTTGGTTATACATCTGAAATTACTGCTGTTTGAAACCATTTCTGTGCTGTTTGAGCATATGCTAGTGTCTTCATTAAATGCTTGCAGCTAGGAGCTTTGCACCTGTCAGATTAGATACATGAAAGAATGCACCTGAGCCTTTTTTAACCCTGTGGGATTGAAGAGCTGTTTTAAGCCAAAGAGTGAACCAAGTGCTTTGCTGTATTTGAGCCTTTACACATTATGGGTTTTGTAGGAAGAAGTTCATGTTTCTATCTATGAAATCAAAGAAGTTAAGACAGCAAGATGTCAAGTTACAGCTTTGAAAAAAAAAAACCAAAAACCTAATCAAAATAACACATTTTCTAATCTCAGAATCTTTGAGGTGCAATTGTACACTGTACCTGCTGTGAACCAGAATCTCTTCAGACCCCTCTATCTCCTTCCCAACAACACACGTACATGACAACTGAGTAATTAACATTCAAGAATAAACTGTCTGTCTTCTGGCACTTCTTAAAGTTATATGCAAGGGCAAAATTCTTTCCTTGGCTTCAACTCCTCTATTCCAGAAACTGGCCTGAAAACTTTAGGGAAGAAATACTGTAATTAACTCAGTGCACACCAAAATACTCTAATGCCCTCTGGAGATGCTGCAAAATTCTCCCAGAAATATGCAGCATAATAGCTTTTTTGAAATTTGTTTGATAGAAGGCTTTAAGTTTTTGAAAATTGAAGACAAAATGAAATCTTCCAAAAGTCTTCGTATGTTGAAGTCTTGTTAAATTTTACAAATAGAATTTGTAGTACTCCCTGTCAGTTTTATGTACGTTCCATTCCATGCCAATCAGTGCATAGCTAAATTCAGGGCAGAAGGAATGCCCTGGACTGAGAGGAGTTGAACTGAGGTATCGGAGATGGACAGCTCACTGTAACTGAACATTTGTGATGTAGATTAAGAAAATGCCGTGTGTAGCATTATTAAAATGTACAGTCATTGGATGCAATAATCAAAGGCAGTCCAAAAAAAATTACTTTCTTCTTATGTGCATATTATATGAAGAGAACCTCTTTCTGGGTGTTCTGTTTATTTTATTTCTTTATACATAGTGAACAACCCCACATGGAACTCATCAAATATTATCTGAAAGAAAATAAGTATTCAGTGGTTTTGATGCAAGCATCACTTTAGCCATATAGTATATTTCTATTTTCAGACAATTTTTCTAGATATTGAAGGTTGTAAAGTTAAAAGTATGATTTCCAGAAAAGGTAAAAATCTTGGATTTTTTCCATCCACTTGCATGAAAGAAGAAGAAAAAAGACTAATTTTCTCATAGAATTGTCTACTAGAGTACTCTGAAACAAAACAAAAAAAAAATGAAAAACTATTTTTATTAATATCTAGATTAATATTTAAATAATACTTAAAAGGTGTCCTAGACATAATTCAGCTATTTTCCATGATCTTGTTATTGTCATGATACTTGACAGAACTAAAGGAAATGCTGAGGTCAGTATCTTGTTACAGGCAAAACAGACACATCTTCTAAGGAAAGTCAATGTGTTATATTTTTAATCAAAATGTTAAGGGACTAAATTGTTTTTAGCAGTTCAGAGTTATTTTTTTATAGAAAGACAATAATAAAGAGATTACTAGTACAGAAAAGACCATAATAAAATTTAATAACAATAGAGTTTTCACAATAAAGAATAATAAAAAAAAATTAAATGCAAACCTCCTAGTGGTTCTTAATCTTTTAGTACTGTGAGAAGTAGTGAGGGGAAAGAAGGGAGGAAAATATGGCTAGTTTTCAGCATGCTTTTGTCCAGAACTGGGTTATTGTTTCTTCAACTGACCATTAGTTAGTAGTTTGCCAATCCAAGGGTTTCCATTGCCAGCCCATGCCCTAACTTTTGACATTCCAAGTGCTTCTCTGTGCAGCATCCAGCTCTGCCACTTCTGGAGACCTCTGCTCTCATGACAGGTCTCTGTTCTTCCACACTCTTATTCTGCTGAAGCTATAAATACTCCGTTCTCCACAAAATAACTTCTTGCTGCTACCATAGACATAAAAAGTATGTGTGTACCATACAAAGATAAGCACATGTAAATCAAGTTAAACACGCCCATCTGTTTGTTAACAAATTCCTGTTATAGCTATACTAAGTAAAAAGAAACGTCAAGGCAGGTAAGACAAACTCAGAAGGAGCAAACCTGACAAGCCTTGGACCTGAGGCCTTGCAAACTCAGTAGGAAGTCTAAAACCTACTGCTAGTGATAGCAATATTATATTTATAGGACCATAGGGATACACATATAGTTTGTTGTTCATTTGCTTCTGAAGGGACAAATCTGAACAATGCCGCTACTGGGAAAATGTCTATTTTGATTAGGTATTTACATTTCATTTTAATTGCATGAAGAAGGAAAACATTACTTGTTGTCAATGCAAATATTGACACCAAATAAATATGCAAGTTTCTAATGAGATTAAATTATTAGATTTTCAGACAGTTTTGCCAAGAAGGTCTTGATTATTTACCTGCAACACATTTGGATTTCTAAGTGTCTGTAAAATTAGCTGACAGGCCTATTTTGTTTTATGCACTTGTTTGGTGTTTGTGGACAGACTGCCTCTCTTTCAGTAATGCTCTTCACTTAAACCGTAAATTACTAATATGTTTGTGATGAGATCATTAAATATCAGAAAGACATAAGCTTAAAGTACATATGATTTCCATGAAGATGTACAGCCATTTACTAGTGTCACCCCCAGCTACAAGAAAGGCTCCAGGGATGACCTGGCTAATTATAGACTCATCGGCCTTGTTTCACTCCCTGGAAAAGTTACGGAGCGAATACTCCTAGTGACTTTCACCAGTCAATCGAAGCACGTGATTGGGAAAAGCAAAATGGATTCACTAGGGGCAGATTGTGCTCAACAAACCTGATTGCCTTCTACAGCAAAATTACCGAGTCTCTCCTCGGGGGCAAACAGTGAACATTACCTACCTGGACTTCTCCAAGACCTTTGACACAGTTCCTAGAGAAACTGATATGCTACAGCCTAGACAAGTGGTCTGTGTGGTGGATGAGGAACTGGCTGCCAGCCCACACCCAGAGGATGGTGGTAGATAGTTCTTTCTCAGACTGGCAAGCAGGCACAAGTGGGGTCCCCCAGGGATTGATATTGGGCTTGACGCTATTTAATATCTTCATAAGTGACCTGGATGTTCGGATCAAGAGAACCATGATACAGTTTGGAAATGATACCAAGATGAGTGGGGAGGTTGATGCTTCAGAGGGAAGAGCTACCCTTCAGGAAGACCTGGACAGGTTGGAAGAATGGGTTAGCAGGAACCTTATGAAGTTCAATGGAGATAAGTGTAAGGTCTTGCATCTGGGAATACATAACCCTGGAGAGCAGCTCAGACTAGACTCCACCTGGCTGGAGAGCAGCTCTGTGGAGAGGGACTTGGGGGTACTGGTGGATGACAGACCCAACATGAGTGAACCATGTGCTGCAGCAGCAAAGTAGGCCAACAGGATGCTGGGTTGCATCAAAAAGGGCATTACCAGCAGAGAAAAAGAAGTCATCCCACTCTACTCGGTGCTTGTCAGGCTGCATCTGGAGTACTACATTCAGATTTGGTCCCTGTTATACATAAAAGATGTGGTTAGACTGGAGAGAGTCCAGAGAAGGGCCACTAAGTTGATCAGAGGACTAAGAATCCTACCATACCAAATAAGGCTGAGAGAACTCGGTATGTTCAGCCTTGAAAGGAGAGGGCTTAGGGGAGATCTTATTACCATGTACTGGTACATAAAGGATGTCTACCAAGAGGATGGAGACTTCCTTTTTATGAGGAATCACATGAAAAAGGCAAGGGGTAATGGGTATAAGTAGCTCCTGGGGAGATTTTTATTGGATTCCAGAAGAAAATTTTTCATGATAAGAACAGTTAAACATTGGAATAATCTCCCCAGGGAAGTGGTAGTTTCCTCTACACTGGACAGTTTTAAGGCTCAGCTTGACAGGGTTCTGGGCCATCTCATTTAAACTATATATCCCTGGAAAAGTTGGACCAGATGATCCTTGATGTCCCTTCCAACCAGGCATTTGATGACTAAAAAATTCTTGTAGACCCTTTCACTTTCAGGCTTGGTTTAAGTCAATTCTGTGGCTTTCAGACTTTCATGCCTGTCTGCGCAATTTGGTCTGTAGGACTGTGCTCTTTCTGTCCTGGAGGAGGGCTGTCTATCCGCAAAATTGTTTTAACAATTTCTTGGACTTCACGCAAGCTTCAGATTGCAGGTCCTCGCTGCTGCTCCTGCTGATCCCACCTTGGACTCTCTTACTCCTCATGGGACAGGCAGTCTTCCCCAGTTTTGCATTAGGAAGGTCAATGTTTTCCAAACAAAGACTTTCAAACTAACACGAGAAGTACAGTGAGAAGAAACATATAAACCAGGCACTAAAACTGTGATGCAAAACAAGTTCAAAAAACTTAATTCAAATAGGATTTGACACTCATAGAACAGTGTTATGTTTAAGGATAACACAAAATAAATATTTATTTTGTGTAGGGTTGTTTCTATTCAAAGTGCTTAAGATTTTGCAAAAATAGATGTTCACACAACTGAAAGCAAGATTTTGACTGTCAAGAAAAAGATGAAGGCAAAATCTAACAATTATTTGGAACACATGTAAATTCCTTTTATCATTAATCAAAGAATATGTACAATTTAGAGTCATAAATTACAGGGAAGTCTATTTTTATATGTCTAGTTTCAGAAGGCAATATTTAGGGTTAATTTTTAGTTATAAGGCTGCTAAGACATGAAAAGTGAAAAATGGTTGTGACTCAGATATTTTTTTACACAACACTTGATTTGTTTGCTTGTGAAATTTTCATAGAATCATCTAATTGAAAAAGACCTCGTAGATCATCAAGTCCAACCACTCCTTTCTCCGTACTAAACCATGTCCCTAAGAAACTGATCTATCTGCCTTTTAAACACATTCAGGGATGGTGACTCCACCACTTCCCTGGGCAGCTGTTCCAGTGCCTGAGCCCTCTTTCAGTGAAGAAATTTTTCTGATATGTAGTCGGAACCTCATCCAATAAATGGGTAACTTTGTCCTAGAAGGAGATCAGATTCATATGACAGGACCTGCCTTTCAGAAACCCACATTGACGGGCCTGATCACCCAATTGTCCTGCACATGATTTATGATAGCACTCAAGATGATGATTTACTCTGTGACCTTCCCCAGTACCGAGGTCAGACTGACAGGCCTGTAGTTCCCTGCATCCTCCCTCCGACCCTTCATGTAAATGGGTGGAACCTTTGTCAGTCTCCAGTCAAGCGGAACTTCCCCAGTCAGCCAAGACTGCCGGTAGATGAGGGAAAGGGATTTGTTGAGGACCTCTGCCAGCTCCCTTAATACCCTTGGGTATTGTATGTCTAATTGGCCATGCAGGTCTCTAACCAAATCCTCTTGAATCGTTGCAGCTTTATTCTCACTGTCTTCTGCCTCAGGAGGCTGAGTATCCTGAGAACATTTCATCATACTATTCAAGGCTGAGGTAGAGAAGGCATTAAGTACCTCTGCCTTGTCCTCATCCCTCATTGCTACCGTCCCTCCTGCATCCAGTAAAGGAGGGAGATTCACCTTGGTCCTCCTGTTGTTGTTAATATATTTGAAAAAACATTTCTTATTATCTTTCACCGAACAGGCCAGTTGAAGTTCCAGTTGGGCTTTAGCTCTTCTAATTTTTTCTCTACATGATCTCACCTCACCCTTGTAGTCGTCCTGGGATGCCTGTCCCCACTTCCAAAGTTCATGAATTTTCCTCTTCTCCCTGAGATGAATACAAAGCTCTCTACTCTGCCAAGCTGGTTTTCTTCCCCACCAACTCGTTTTACAGCACATGGGGATGGCCATGCTCTTGTGCTGCCAGGATTTCCTTCTTGAGGAGCATCCAGCCCTCCTGCCCTCCTCGGTCATTTAAAACTGCCACCCAATGAACTTTACCAAGCAGCCTTCTAAACTGTTCAAAATCTGCCCTGCAGAAGATCAAGGTGGCAGTTCTGCTGACCTCCCTCCTTGCTCCTTCAAGATCTGAGAATTCTATCATCTCCTGGTCACTGTTCCCCAGGCATCCTCCAACGGTCCCCTCTCCCACAAGGCCTTCTCTGTTGACAAACAGCAGATCCAGTGGGGCACTCTCTCTAGTTGGTTCACTCACCAGTAAGGCTGGGAGGTTATCTTCCATACACTCAATGAAACTCCTAGACTGCCTCTTTTATGCTGTACTATACTTCCAGCAGGCATCTGGAAGGTTGAAATTCCACACAAGAACAAGGGCCAGCGATCGTGAGACTTCTCCTAGTTGCTTGTAGAAGAGCTCACTGGTTTCTTCATCCTGGCTGGGCGGTCAATAACAGACTCCCACCACTACATCTGGCTTAGTGCACATTCCACTGATTTTAACCCACACACACTCAACCCTATCATTACTATTACTGAGTTCTATGCAACCAAAACATTCTCTAATATAAAGAGAAATCCCACCCCTTCTCTTTCCTAGCCTATCCTGTCTTAAGGATTTGTAGCCCCTCATGGCAGCACCCCGTGTTTTGTTTGCAAATTCAGTTTCAATTGGCTTGAATATTAATATTGTAATGTTCATTAAACATTTTTTGAATAAAAAAAAACAATATAGCTTGATTCATTAGACAAATATGATACCTGAAAATAGCTTGTATTTATTTGAAGAAACCATTATTTTTTTACATGAAACCATTATTTTTTTGCGCAGCTGTTTTTCTCTTAATGAAAAATGTAACTATTTCATTTGTTTTTGATGACCTTTTTATTTGTATTTTAACTTTCAGTCCTGTACTTCACAATCTGGCTTCACTAGAGTCTTCCTTTACTTATATTAATTGTCATTTTATGTAAAATATAAGCACTGTCAAAGTAATAAAAAAACCCGTAATGTAGAAGTCGAATTTTCAAGTGACTATAAAGGAAACTTAAGACATCCGAAGTTGGAAAATAAGCACTTTAAGAAATTATGTAGGAGCTTGTTGAGCAATCAAATCAGTGTGAGAATGAAAAGATGGGAAATTTTTCACCAACTAGAGGTTACAGACTAAATGAAAAATAAAAGTAACATGACCTTGCATCTAAGTTCCTTTTGAGGAAAAGTTGTAGATCTTCATGTTCTCCGAACATAGATAAGTCATCCATCACTTCTGAAAACAAAACTAAATTGATGTGCTTTCTTATATTTGATTAGAAACATTGGGCACATGCACAAATGAATAGGCAGTGAGCTAAGGAATAACAGATCTACCAAGTGAAAATTAGTACATTTACTTTTAATAAATTATTCTGCAACAGAAATGTGTATGAGATCATGTTAAAAAATAACAACTTTCAAATTATTTTTTTGTATGTCTTACTATTTTTTTAAAAAATATTTTACTATAAATGATTATTTTTCTAAGGTAATTTTCTATCTTTCTTGAATTTTTTTTTGAGTTTAAAAATACATTTATTTATTTATGAAAGCCAAACTGTGAAATATTTCCACTAAAAGTGAAACCTTAATAATGGTTAACCTTTATGCTTGAAGTGGAGAACAAACACATATTTACCACTCTGTAGAGCGAAATATATATGCATGTATGTCTATATGCAGTCACAAATGTAGGCATCTGTGTAGATAAGTAGATAATGCAAAGGATGCTCTTTCAATGATCACCCTTTTATATACGTGAGCCTGTGGATTCATTACGTTTATTTTTCATTCCATAAAAATAGAGTCATACTTTAAATTTGTAATGATCAACTTCCTTTTGTTTTAATGACTCAGGTGAAAGTGGAAAACTCTTCAGATAAAGTCAGTCAAAGGACTATATTTGACCTGGTCAGGGCAGTATTGACTCATTACGTTCTTCGGGTTTTTTTGTAGGTTGTCATTTAATGGCAGGTGTGCAGTGCGGTAATTTTTAAATGTCTTCAGTCCTCTCACTGAGTGTGGGATTAGTTTTGTTTGTTTGTTCGTTTATTTCACTTTTATAAATACATTCTTAAGATATTGGATAACATGAGTATGTGAAGGTGTTAAAATAAGAAGGGATGCTGAGACGAAACTAGAGAGCTATCCTGGATGATAGGATTCTAAGTAGCCATTGGCTTTAACAAACTGTCTTATCAATTGTGTCAGAACTCTCCTTAGGAAAAACTAGATTGTTTGATTGAGAAATACATTATGAAAGCAAGTGAAAAAATACTATATTACAAAAGCAAATATTGGCTTAAACAATTAAGGGATATAGGAGCTGGCGTGAAAAAGGAAACACTTGTAGTTTCCACTTCATCTCTCTTCTGTTCTTGAGTTTCCTCCTCATGCTCAACTGCTCTGACCCTCTCACCTGTATATTGAAAGTACAATAGTATACAAATGAGTTATGATGCTAAGACAAAAATTACTTTTTCTTACAAATAAGTAAAGCATACATAACCTTTTGGCTCGGATTTCTTCTGTTTATTTTTTCAATCAGTAAGTAAGACTTTACAATCAATTGGCTTCTACATAATTATTTTCACATTGTTTAGTCAAATATTTTTGTTAAAGTCAAAAGAAAAACACTGGGTAATTTTAATTGGACATGGACTAAGGTCTTAGGCATTGATTTAAATTTAATTTTAGTTTCTTGGCAAAAATTAAGGCGAGCATGGAAAAAATAAAATAGTCTTAAAAAATCCCTAATACTCACTAGTGACACAGGAAATGATACCAAGTTCAAGTGCTCCGAGGTACTTAAGTCTTGTGTTTTCTTAAGTCAGTTTGTATTTATTGTGATAGACAACTCTCCTGTCAAGCCGGTGCTGGTACCATTCATTATTATTGTGTATGGAGTTATGAAGAAAAATATGATGACAAGGAATCAGAAGTGCAGAAGGTAAAGTGCTCAGGAATTTAGTAAAGGTGGTGTGGTGGTGATGGAATGGCAGACTGAGTGATGGGTATATATGTGAATCAAAGCCAAAGCTTCTGTGCACAGCTGTAGGGAGCGTCGATCTACATATGACAAACCATCTGATGGCATAGAACTGGTGCAGAAGCATCTTCTAGATAAGTCCATTTTCATTTGCGTAACACAAACCAAGACAACCCCACTAGCACCCTACTGACTCCCAGCAACCACATTGTCAGCTAAGAGAAGTCACAGACTTGCAGAATCTTCTTGCAAAATATGTGCACATAAGCCATAATAAAATGAGCACAAATACTTCCGTGGGATGGTTTTCATAATTGTACTGTCTAACACATAGGTATTTAATTTTTGGAAAATATTTGTATTTATGATGTACTCACAAATTAAACACGATCATTTTAAGTAAGGTCACATTCTACTGTGATTTCTCCTCTTGGAAGTCAAAAAAGGATTAAAAGAAGATTTAATTTGACTGGGATTTCTAGAACTGTCCATAATGTCAACAAATGTAGACATTAAAATCAAGCATATCCTAAACTTTACCTTTGTATTAAGAGACAAATATACTTGTAAAAGGGATGATTATTATAGTCTTTAAAACAAAAATAAATTTGCCTTCAAGAAATAAAAATAAAAAAATAACATTAGAACATTCTGACATGAAAAATCTTGCATCCAACTGAAGTTTCACTTCTACATTTTGTACCTTGTATTACTGTTGATACAAACTTGTGTATAAAGATACATATATACAGTGTGTGTATTTATGTATATATATAACATATACATACACAGAAAATATAATAAGGGCTGGCATTTGTGTAAAAAAGCTTTTTGATCTTGATACTGCTTTTATGTGGGGATTTTTTATTCTAGAATATTCTGTCTTTTTTTAATCTTTCCCAGCCATGGTTTTAGAAGGCATCTTTAAAAGAACAACAGTAATGAAACAAAGCATGCTTAAGAACCTTTAAAATAAACTTTTGATCCCCCTAAAAGTGCTCTGAATTGGTTCAAATATGATGATTTTTTTTTAATGTGTCAGTACTTTTTGCATAATGTAAATGTTTGTAAGACTCCAAAGCTCATGCATCAATATAAAGGTTTAAGAGTTGTAAAATCTATTATAAAACCAGCAAATGTGGCTGGCTATGCTACCCAATTGGCCTTTTCTTTCTTTGCGTTATTTTGTGATATTCTATATTCATTAAATATAGGTCTCTGTTATAGTAAAAAAACACTGAATGTACAAGAATAGCTGTGTGACAATGTGGGCTTTGTCACTGTGTTGTGGATGTGTTTGTGTGCATGTTAGATAGCAAGACAAGGGCTATGGAAATTTCTCTGTCACAAGGACTTCCAGATGCGATGCCAACAGTGCTATTAAACCTGATATTGCTAGTAATTAGATGAACTCATAATGTTTACATTGCAGTCTTGAATGTGAAAGTAACATTGATGATCTAGATATACATATGTAAGATTAGCTAACTTGTTTAACTAATTTGACTTAATTTAATCAGTGACTGCTTGGTATAAAAATACCATAAGCATTCTCAATCAGCCAAGGAGAGATAAGCAGCGTTTATGACACTATGTGAGCAGAACACAGGTAGATTGCAGGAACTAAACCACAGATAAAATGAAAAGAATAAATTTATTTCTGTTACCTCAAGATCCAGGGAAACTCTGAACTAGGTGGTGGGCAGAGGAAATGCAAATGGGAATAGAGGCATCACGGAGCTCATGCCTGGCTCACAAGCTGAGGCAACTCCAAAACCAGCACCCAAGTAGAGAAAATGAAAACAAAAATGCAGTCACCACAACGCTCCAACCTTGTTTGGAAAAGTTGCGTGCGGAGCTTGTCACTTTTCCTATATCTATTAGGGTAAGAAAGTGTAGTTTTCCACTGTGTTTTGATCTTTCTCACAACAGGGCTGGAATCTCAAGCATGTTTTCCAGGATGGCCCGGAGTTTCATAGGCCTGTGTTACCTAAACACAAAAGGTTCTGCTTGCTAAGCACCCAAGATTAGGCAATGGTTAGTATGATTTATGTGTTTTTCTACATGCCAGCTGCAAGGTCACTTGAGCGTGTTTATAGTTCCTCCTTGCTAAATTTTCCAATATATTCCAATAGGCACTAAATAAACATCACTTTTACAGTCTAATATGGTAAGAGCTTAGTGTAGTAGCTCCCAATTTGTGGGAAAAATCTTTAGAAGTAATGTTTATAGCTCAATTTTAAAGACTAGTCAGAACATGTGAGTGTGGCTGATGGACATAGGTACAGACCAGGACAACATATTTATAATCAACTTTTTTTCATTGTTCTTTTTTACTCAGTTTAAATCTGTTCTTTTTAATCCTCCATTTATTACTGAAATTGTATTCTCCTGCTAAGTTTCTTTTCGCGTCCTTTTACATTTTAGAAGTCATGCTGGCATTTTCTCTCTTTGTGACCTATAATTGCCTACATATTCGTCTTTCTCTTTAGGTAGGATCTCAATTTACTATTTTATTTCCCTGTCTTAACCATGGCTTTTTGTTTTCTAGTTTTCTCTTAGTTTCTCTTTCTTTTTTTTTCTGGTATTGTGGTGGTTTGTTGTGTTTTTTTTTTTTGTTTTTTTCTTTGTTTGTTTTTTTTTCCTCACGTGTCCCTCTTAACAACAATCTGTAGTTAAGAAAATGAAAGGAGAAATAAAATCTTAAATGGTGAATAATTTGAAACTAGTATATATGTACCAATCTATATTTGACTGCTGTTGTTTTGAGGGGAGGAGACTGTGAGAGAAGGTTGCAGACTATGAGTGGTGAGCAGGAGGGAAAGCACAGTCAAGTGAAAGGACTCTTCTTCACATCCCAAAGCTACATTGTCTAATCCAACCGAGAATATTCCAGATTATGTGGGTGTCATCAAATTAAAACCTCAGTTAAACTGTATTGTATTTAAATTTTACAGTGCCTATTTTTTTACCACGTTACAAGGGCAAGAGACTGATAGCATTAAATCAACATTTGCTTTTTACTTTTCCAGGCCCTAGGTAATATATAGGAACAAATTAAAGAAGCAGTACTCATTTTCAGGTATGCAGTCGCATAGATCTTATGTTTATTCAAACCTGCTTGAAGGATGAAAACCATGTCTTATAGCTGTTACAGTAGAGAACATTTGAGAGCACAAATAATACCATAGGAAGCAAATAAAAGAAAAACAAAAATAAGTCCTTAGAGATCTAAAAGTCACGATGGAAAGAGAAAACATGATGCTCTGAAGTGGTAAACTTTAATCTAATGAATAGCAAAGTGTTTAAAAGTCTGTTCAGGCATTCAGCAGCATCAGCATTGTATTGTGGCCAACAAGACGAAAGGAAATGAGAGAGAAATCTCACTCAGCATATATATAGCATTCAAGGTACATCAAGTGCACGCTTCAGAAGAATAAGAGAAAGAAAAGATAAACAGAAATATGTCTGGATAAATCCTTTGGTAAAAATAAATAGAATCTCAAATTAGTCTCTTTCTTTACAGATGCAGGATTGGAAAATGAAAAAAATTAAAGGTAATTTCTAATTAAAAACCATCCTGAATCGTATCTTGTGAATCATGATACTTCATTTCACAAGAAGGTCAAGACAAGTTTCAGAACAAGTGAAATCTCACCCTTTTGAATATGTCCATTTTTTCCTTCTGAATTTGAGAGAATTATGATTTCATAAAATCTCCCATATAGACTGCACAATAATCTTGCCCAGATGAGAGGATTTTAGATAAAAATCCTCACTTATGCTACCAGAGCTATTCCTGTACAGATGGAAACCACTGAAACATCTGGCCATTATACTGTCTTGCACAACATTTAATAATATTGAAGTGAGTTAAAAAATGTGGGATAAAAATAAGAAATATGTAACTATTTTGCTGAAAAGAGCTGAAAGTGAGAGGCGGTAGACAAAGGCACTCAAAACAACTACTGGTAAACATTCACACAAAACAAGAGCCAGGTGAAAGATAACAAATTAAACCTAGTAAAAATAAATGGTGTTTGTATAATGCCTGCAAGTGTATAATTTAAATGTCCACAGTATGATAATTCTACATGTAATACTTTATCACCTTAAAACATGATCAAGCATTTTTGTAACGAAAATAGTAAAAAAATAAACAAACAAAACCTAGAAATATAATTATAGATTCTCCCAGGTATAGATATCGAAGAAGCCTTTTTCCACTTTCTTACTGAGTTTATGATTTCCCTAGAACGAGACATCAAATATGCTGGGCAGGACCAGGAAAATGAATGGTATTAGCGAAGCTAGGAGACTGCAAACCTGACCTTGCATAACACTCTTGTTATATGATGAAAGTTTGCAAGTATTAACTCTAAAATTAATTTCCTTAAGGTCATTTAAACATTAGGAAATTTAGAGCAAGTTGTGTAATCTACAGATTGAAAGTGTTCTTTCTTATACAAAATTAAATGCTCCCTTTCTTTCTCAAATTAGTTCCCCAAGTAGCTGGATGAAAAATCAGAGGGATACACAAAGTTTCACTCTTAAATCAACCTGACACTAGACAAAGTTCATATTTTATAAACAAGAATTGATAATCAAAGGGTCTGTCTGCTCATAGCTGGAAGCTGGACTTCCACCACAGAATTATGATATCCGAGGCAGCTTTGAGGATAGAAACAAACTGTTCTCTCCCATGAGCAAGAGGGACAGGTTAAATAAATTGCATTATCATATTTGGAAGTATTATGTTAGTCTATTTGTTAAACTAACTATATTGACCTCCTTAATGCTCTGATTTTTTGAGATGGTCTTCTTCTGTGTTTCTAAGGCCTTTGTTTTTTCAGTATTGCTACCACAGGGATTAATGCGAGGAACGAAAGAGACTGTTTTGCTTTAATATGGTCTCTGGGTAATGCACTAACAAACAGAACTTAGATCATCGTAATAATATGTCAGCTAGCTTAACTAGAAAATAAAAGACTAACAAACAAAAGTACACAACGCTGGTTACAATTCAGTGAACATGGAATTCTTCCAGTTGCTGTGCCAAGATACAGGAACTTATACACCAGAAATTATGTTTTTCTTCTAAAATAGGCTTCAAACAAGAATATTCATATTCACACCTTTGGTGGTTCTTTAGATGATTGCTTAGTTTTCTTTGTGTTAAGCCACTCACACTTCATAATCATCAGATATTGTTGGAGAATATTATTTTGATAGGGTATAGAATTGTTATTGCACACATTTCTATAAAACAATGCTCAAGGGTTTCCACAAATACTCTTCTCATTTCAGGTTCAAGCTTCCCTAAAATTTCCTGGCTACCTCTATAAGCAATGCAATTAATGGAATAGAACATTGTGCTAAACCATCACTGCCAAAATTGATAATGAAGACATTTTAGCTAAAATCATGATCACTGCAGGTTAATTTTAGTGCTGCCTTGGATTTCTCTCCTACAGATTTTGCTGACTGTAGTACAAGTCTTTTTGATGTTCACAGGTTTTATATCTTCTTTTTGGTAGCTATACCTTGACTAAAATTCCACAAAAAATAAATAAAGCAAGAGCAATTTCAAGTGTATAACAAAAACTCAATTTGGGGTTAATCAGATTCTTGGGTTTTTTATAGCCATTTTGATAATATTCACTTGAGCTGAATTGTTGTTGGATAAGTAAAAATCTCTTTGGACATGGTTTCTTCAGTCTGGTGTACCGAACAAAATGGAAATTTTCTTATTGTTTTCAAGACATCAGAAATCCTACTTCAAATACTCTATGTGCATATGTTCCACTAAAAATTTTCAGCACCCTTTGGAATACATGTTTTGAGGAGTGTTTATGGAAACTTGTTCCCTAGAAAAGAAAGTGGACAAAACCTCAATGACACTGCTAAAAACTGAAGAGATTACAGCTTCTGTAGCTGTGCAAGGGGGATGATGCCAGGGCAGCAGCTTTAAAAGCATCTGGAAGAGCGCAAGATACTTGTTGCTTGATGAAACTCAAAAGAATGCTCAAATCAGGTCCTTATATGAGGGCTCAAGAACTTGGAAAATAAGGCAATACAGGTATAATTTTGATGTTTATATTCTATTTGAAAAAAACTGCAAACATGGAATCACAGAATCATAGAATCATCTGATTGGAACAGACCTCTCAAGTCCAACCGTACCTTTCCCCTTACTAAACCATATCCCTAAGGAACTCATTTATGTGCCTTTTAAACACCTCCAGGGATAGTGACTCCACCACCTCCCTAGGCAGCTGTGCCAGTGCCTGACCACCCTTTCAGTGAAAAAATTCTTCCCGATTTTCACTCTAAACCTCCCTGGCACAACTTGCGGCCATTTCCTCTCGTCCTATCACCTGTCACTTGTGAGCAGAGACCAACACCCACTTCACCACAACTTCCTTTCAGGTAGTTGTAGACAGCAATGAGGTCTCCCCTCAGCCTCCTCTTCTCCAAGCTAAACAACCCCAATTCCCTCAGCAGCTCCTCACAGGAATTGTTCTCCACCTCACCAGATTTGTTGCCCTTCTCTGGACATGCTCCAACACCTCAATGTCCTTCTTATACTGAGGGGCCCAAAACCGAACACAATACTTGAGATGTGGCCTCACCAGTGCTGAGTTCAGGGGCACAATCACTTCCCTGGTCCTGCTGGCCACGCTGTTTCTGATACAGGCCAAGATGCCATTGGCCTTCTTAGCCACCTGGGCACACTGCTGGCTCATATTCAGCCAGTTGTCAACCAACACCCCCAGGTCCTTCTCTGCTAGGCAGCTCTCCAGCCGTTCTTCCCCAAGTCTGTAACACCTCATGGCGTTGTTGTATCTCGAGTGCAGGACTCTGCACTTGGTCTTGTTGAATCTCATCCTGTTGGTCTCAGCCCATCGATCCAGCCTGTCCATAGCGCTCTGCAGAACCTCCCTACCCTCAAGCAGATCAACACTTCCACCCAGCTTAGTGTCATTTACAAACTTGATAAGGGAGCACTCAATCCATACATTCAGATCATTGAAAAGATATTGAACAGAACTGGATTCAGCACTGAACCCTGGGGAACATCACTTGTGACCTGTCTCTAACTGGATTTAACTCAATTTACCACAACTCTTTGGGCCCAGCCATCTAGCCAGTTTTTTACCCAGCAGAGGAAGTGCCTGTCCAGGCCAATGGCAGCCAGTTTCTCAAGCAAAATATAGTGAGAAACGGTGTCAAAAGCTTTACTGAAGAAGTACACCACATCCACAACCTTTCCTTTGTCCATTAAACATGTAACCTTGTCATAGAAGGAGATAAGACAGGTTTGGCAGGACCTGCCTTTCAGAAACCCATGTTGGCGGGGCCTGATCACCCAGTTGTCCTGCACATGATTTATGATAGCACTCAAGATGATGATTTGCTCTGTGACCTTCCCCAGTACCGCGGTCAGACTGACAGGCCTGTAGTTCCCTGCATCCTCCCTCCGACCCTTCATGTAAATGGGTGGAACATTTGCCAGTCTCCAGTCAAGTGGAACTTCCCCAGTCAGCCAAGACTGCCGGTAGATGAGGGAAAGGGATTTGGTGAGGACCTCTGCCAGCTCCCTTAATATCCTTGGGTGGATCCCATATGGGCCCATAGACTTTTGTATATCTAATTGGCCATGCAGGTCTCTAACCAAATCCTCTTGAATCGTTGCAGCTTTATTCTCACTGTCTTCAGGCTCAAGGGGCTGAGTATCCTGAGAACATTTCATTGTACTATTCAAGGCTGAGGTAGAGAAGGCATTAAGTACCTCTGCCTTGTCCTCATCCCTCATTGCTACCGTCCCTCCTGCATCCAGTAAAGGAGGGAGATTCACCTTGGTCCTCCTGTTGTTGTTAATATATTTGAAAAAACATTTCTTATTATCTTTCACCGAACGGGCCAGTTGAAGTTCCAGTTGGGCTTTAGCTCTTCTAATTTTTTCTCTACATGATCTCACCTCACCCTTGTAGTCGTCCTGGGATGCCTGTCCCCACTTCCAAAGTTCATGAATTTTCTTCTTCTCCCTGAGATGAATACAAAGCTCTCTACTCTGCCAAGCTGGTTTTCTTCCCCACCAACTCGTTTTACAGCACATGGGGATGGCCATGCTCTTGTGCTGCCAGGATTTCCTTCTTGAGGAGCATCCAGCCCTCCTGCCCTCCTTGGTCATTTAAAGTTCCTTGGGAAGCAGTTCTATCAAGCAGCCTTCTAAGCAGTTCGAAGTCTGCACTCCGAAAGTCCAGGGTGATGACTCTGCTGACCTCCCTCCTTACTCCTTCAAGATCTGAGAATTCTATCATCTCCTGGTCACTGTTCCCCAGGCATCCTCCAACGGTCCCCTCTCCCACAAGGCCTTCTCTGTTGACAAACAGCAGATCCAGTGGGGCACTCTCTCTAGTTGGTTCACTCACCAGTAAGGCTGGGAGGTTATCTTCCATACACTCAATGAAACTCCTAGACTGCCTCTTTTATGCTGTACTATACTTCCAGCAGGCATCTGGAAGGTTGAAATTCCACACAAGAACAAGGGCCAGCGATCGTGAGACTTCTCCTAGTTGCTTGTAGAAGAGCTCATCGGTTTCTTCGTCCTGGCTGGGCAGCCAATTACAGACTCCCACCACTACATCTGGCTTAGTGCACATTCCACTGATTTTAACCCACACACACTCAACCCTATCATTACTATTACTGAGTTTTATGCAACCAGAACATTTTCTAATATAAAGAGCAATCCCACCATCTCTCTTTCCTGGCCTATCCTGTCTTAAGAATTTGTAGCCCCCCATGGCAGCACTCCAGTTTTTTGAATCATCCCACTATGTTTCCGTGATGGTAATTATGTTAAAGTTGTCTTCCTCGCAAAGG
This sequence comes from Tapera naevia, assembly GCA_033556795.1. Classification (NCBI taxonomy): domain Eukaryota; kingdom Metazoa; phylum Chordata; class Aves; order Cuculiformes; family Neomorphidae; genus Tapera; species Tapera naevia. Next base: position 3,107,355 of record JAUMJJ010000172.1, on the reverse strand, counting down.
CTTCCCGCTCCCCCTTGTTTTTTGCCCACGGTGAGTGCATTAGTGCAAATGCACTTCAGTTGGGCTGTTGTTTCCAACTTTTCCCTGAGTGGAATTGCCATAGTTCCTAGGTGCTTTCTAGCTGTGATTTGCAGCCCATGAATACTCCTTGAATTCTGGCTGCTAATCCCCGCTTCCAGTGTGGTGGTAGACTAGGGGGCCTCATTAGCACTTCGCCCCTAAGAACCTGAGGTGCCATTCCCATACTTTATTGTATCAAGCGCCATATTGTTCCCTTCCCCCTTCCAATATCGTTTAAAGCTTTCTTGATCAGTCCTACCTACTTCTTGGTAAGTTTGGCTATGAAGTTGAATAAAGACTATACAACTAACATAACGATCAAGAATTGCTTTGCAATGTTCTGAAAATATGTTGCTTTCAGTATTTGAGTTAATTAAAAATGTAATTACTTAATTATTATTAACAAGAGAGCACCAAAGTCAATAGTGCTTTTATAGCACTGTTTGTTTTAACATAGCTGGGAGAGAAATAACTGGAAAACTTCCTTAATTCTTCAGTTAGCCATGGCCCAGAAAAAAATAATCAACTTCTGTAAGGAGATAATGTGTGATTAGATGATTCATTTTAAGTACTTGTCAAGCTCTAAAAGTAAACAACTTCAGTTTTTCGTCTTAGCTGGAATGAAGGATGAAATTTGAAATGCCCACATCTCTCAGGAGAGTAATTTCTTTTCTAAAAATTCTGATCTGAATTGCTCAATGGAGTCCCACAGCTCTGCATAAGATGCTTTTATGTGCATTGTTACTCTGAGTCATGTAACTTGCAAGGAAAGGAGGAAAACAATGTAGAGTGAATGTTTAATGTTCTAAAGATTGCTCCACATTTTAATTTTTTTCAATAACACAGATTATATGTCTACATTTAATCTGCAGAGCACTGCATATGACAGATATATTATAGCACACCAAATAGTTCCCCTCCACCCACCCCTTCTTTCACGTTTGATGAAAAAGGCACAAAAGATAAATGAAAACTCAGTTTTGAAACAAAAAAAACAGCTACTCAGGCCAGCACGGAATTTTGAGCTATATAGAGCAAGGCAAAATAGTTTGATAAGGCGTGCTGAAATACAAGAAAATATTCCTATTGAGAGGTTTCTAATTATTTTACATTTATCTAATCAAAACAAACACTGCTGGAAGAACTCAAGTAGAAGAGGGATGATTATTCTTCAAGTCTTGTTGTTTAAAATTATGTCTCTAAATCTTCAGCTAGACTCTAAGGTAGTCTGGAAACTAATAATGCTAAAATAATGAACCAAAATGTGAAGAGTTGGATATTTGTGTATCAAAATAATTGTCTCTTTGCTTTTAGAGACTATCAGGAATATATAATAATGAATAATTGTAAAGGAGAAATTTTTTTTGTTGATACAAAATATAGGCTATTCATCCTTGAGTTCCAAAACAGAAAACAGTTCAAAAACCTGCAAGGTGAAATCAGTGGGAAAAATCAGTTACAACTTGGATCAGTGGGAATTCTACTTAATTCCTTCAAAGAGAAAACATGGAAGGAAGGAATCTCAAGTATGTTCTCCTAATACTACACAAAAAAATATGTCTATTTTCTGACCTGTATGCAGCATACTCTCTGCAGGCGGCTTATTAGTATATTAAGAAAAACTATTGGGTATGAATATGTATAACGAATAAGGGCAAGTTGTGTGGTGACCTTATTTTGGGTTTAATTACAATCAATCAATTGCTTCAGATGGGTACTGAATGAGGGATTTAAATCAAGACTTCAAAATTAATTTAGAATTTTAAGCAGGTTGACCATACTTTCAGTTGAGATTTACTGAAGTCATTGCTTACAGGTTCAAAATGGCACTACTACATCCTAGCATGAAATGTAAGTCTTTGAAAGTGAACTTGGCAAATATTTTCCAGAATTTTGCAACCATCACATTGTTCCATATGCAGTCACACACTGTTTCTCACATAGTCACATCCACTGGACTAGCTGCATACTTAAACAGATCCACAGGCAGCAAATCAAAGTGCTTGCTATAATACCCCTATTAATGCTTGAAAATAGTTATATCAGTTTCAAGCTTCCTAAACTGTTTAACTCATTTTTTTCTGCTGATGGAATACTTGAGCATATTCACAGCACACTGAACTTGGCTTTGCTTTTGCATATATTGGTTTAAAGTGAGGCTACTCCACTGACTATAATTGTACCACCAAATCCAGAAAACAGGGAGAGCATAATCTTAACAAAAGATCATATTACAGTTTAATACTGTGTTTTAGTTTAAAACTATTTCAAAGAATGTTTACACTAAACAAAGCTGCACTACAGGTAAGTTGTGTATTATCTTAGCCTGCTTTGCTACTACAACTAAACTGGCACCTGTACCCGACCTGTTGAACTGGCTAATGAGGTATTTCCATGTTCCAAGGGTGGGGTGAGCAGCCACAGCTGGGATAGGTAAGAGTTTACACTTACTAATTTTGTTTTACATCCACAGAGACTTAGACTACAATAAGGTCCTGTGTGAAAAGCAGTTTTAAATAGGAGAATATGTTACTATGTTGTTATGGTTGGTCTAAGCAATTCTCCTAACAGGCCTTTGTATTGCTTGGCATTTAACACAGTTTTGAACATAACAGGATTTTATTTTGAAGCACTTGGAGTAATTATCCACTACCCAGTCACACTGTTGCTGCTCCCACTGCAAGCTCCACTATGTCTGGTAAGGCCTGTAAGAAACGCACAGTACAGAAATGCGCTTGAATAAATATTGTCCTGTTGATTTTTTTCCCTTTATTTTTGGAGCATTATCTAATAGAGGTGAGAAAATATATCATATGAATAACTCATTAATTTTGCTGTTCCTGTATTTGCCAAATCACTGGTTCTCAAACATATTCATTATTCAAACCTATATGGGAATATATCAGGTAATTAAATCATCTCTAGGCAATTTTTAAGAGATGATTATGAAGATTACCAATTTATTCTGTTCTATAACAGGAGATGTAGACATTCTAATGTGACTTGCAAATTATTGTTATTATCAAATGGATGCTGAAACTGAGTTTCTTCTTACTTCCAGAGTAATAGTTTTTGTTTAGTTTCTCAATCTTGGGAAGCATCCCTCAAACTTTCCCTTCTGCTTTTCTTTTGAACAAAATCTTGCATAGCACTTTGCAGAAAAAAAAATCAGGAGACACGTGCCTTGCCTTTACCATATATATGGAGTTTTCTCGTCCATCCTCCCTATCTAGCCCTTCCACTTTCTCCAAAAATTTAACTCTCTTCTTTACCTGTCAACCTTCTTCCGTCTCTTGATTCTTTTCTATTCTCCAGCTCCTCCTTTTGTCTCTTTGTCACTTTATGATATCTCTACTTCCTGTACTCCGCTGTCTTCAGAATATTTTTGTCTGTGATCTTGTCTTGCCATATAAACCCTTTGGGTTTTCCACTGGTGTTTCTCTCAAGAAATACCCTTTCCTGAAAATATGAGTCCTGTGTTTCTGTCCTTCATCTTTTTGTCTGCTCTCCCTGGTTTTAATTTTGCCAATTCAGTATTGGTGTGTGCCAACTCACCTTACCCACACCGCTCCATCTAAACTGCAACTTTTGATATTTCTCAATTACCCACAGCTACAGGTAGAGTAAGGAAAGAGTTTCTGAGTGTGACCAGTTGGTTGCTGCTTTGAAATTTATCTTCTGACTCTTTGGTGTTTCCTAAGTCACTAAGAACAAACACTTCACAGCTAATTAGCAATCACGCCTGCCTGAAGAAAACAGTTTTACTAGTAGATGAAGACTCACCCATATCTACTCACTTGATAGTGTGCTGCTGAGGAAAACCAGTTGTGGTCTGCAGGGATAGATATTGTGGTGGAATATATAAACTCACAGAAAAGTGCAAATTGAGTATGCATATTACACCTGCATTTCAAAATTTGTGGCTTACTTAGCAACTTATTAGTCTTTTGTTAAAGCTCTCCAATGTAATTTATATAAATGTAACTTGATTTCTTAAACATCTATACCTACAAGTAGTGCCTGATATATTTTTATAATGCGTGCTACGAACTGTGTAAATCTATGAATTTTGAAACTTCAGAATGATGTTGACATCCTGTCTGAACACAAGTAAATGATTTAGCAGAGAAGTAAATGTAGAAGTGTGGCATATATGTTAATCCCGTTCCAACATGTGGACAGTATAACTGTATTACACGCATATTTGGACTTTTATATTGAAAGAATATAGTGCATGTATATCTTTAGCACACACTCAATAAGTGAGCACAGCGAGCATATTTTACAGCAAATATAAATAATTTTACTGAATCAATGCTATTGGATTGTATCAGGCAAGCAGTACCACTAACATTAAAATAAGTACACACTGAGATTTTTCTCAACTTTTTGAAGTTAATTTTGTGTCTCTTTCTATTATACTAAAATATCAGATCATCACTACTGATGCTTTTAAATTTACATGTTGATTAATAAGGCAGGAGTATCATGTCATTAATAATGAATAAGAAATGAGAAACTTCTTTTCCCAGCAGTACCCCAGATTTCTTTTGTGACTGCTTAAACAGCTTGGTCCCTCAGTAGCCTTTTTCCCATTTAAACAAAAAGAGAGCATCAATGTTTTCTTTCCTTGTGGAAGTACACAGGAGTAATGTCTTCTGTATTTCTGAGTAAGGTAATTAGACCTGTGTTAAGCATAAACACATAAATTTAATTTATAGTGAATTTCAACTACTTTTTTTCTAATTGCTTTTGGAAACAAAATAAGATTTTTTCTGGCTTTTTTCTTCCAAATTTCATTATATTTATATGAGACTAGGTAATGCTTTTTACACAAATTTCTATAAATTCAGAAAAAGTGAAGAACAACATACTTACCCTGCTGTAACTCCAATAAAAGCTACATGAAGGTAGGATATATTGCAATTAAAAAAACAACCAACCAAGCAAACAAAAAAGATCTTTTAACTGAATATTTAACATGTACTTTCCCTTTTTGAGTGAAGCCCTTGGAGAAAATCTGATATTTTTGACAAATCTCAACTTTTCAAATATTACTATAGTGGTTAAAATACATTTTTACATTTAATTGGATAGTAAGTCATAAGTAATTAAAAGTCTATAATTTTAAAATAGCTAAGTTTTGGAGGAGAATGAGCTGAATCCTGAAATATGTTCATCAGGACGTACAATAACTGAACAATTTAAAGTAACCCTTTCACATCTCTCATATTATTTAAGAAATGTATATCTCAACACTTCACACCATATTACTGGTAGGATTAAGGTGGTTTCTTGTGAATGTCAGAGTTTATAGGTTTCAGACAGTTCTATCCAGACCTTGAAGGTAACTGTCACAGGTCACTGTGTCTTGGAAAGCACAAAAATACGTAAGGGAAGATAGAGGCCCGGACTGAACTTCTGGTTAAAAATAAATCCTATCTAAAGAGGCTGATATAAGGTGCTTACTACTTTTATCGATATAATTACAAAATATTGTAAATACTTTCTGTAAAATACTATAAACAATTATTTTCTGTTCTATTACAAACTAGCTAAAACTCTTAGCTACACAGCATCTTTCTCCAGAAATTACCCGTGTGCAACTTTGAGGAAATATGGTACAGAACAGAAAATGGTCCATGTTAGTGGACAGAAATAAATTATGGTAAATGTGTAAAGATGTCAGGATCACTACCATAGAAGTATCTAAATAGGTTAGAAAAGCAATGAAAAGACTAAACAAGCCTAATACAATATTTTTCCCCATTATTGTTAATATCTAATCCTTATGAATGAAATTTATCATTATTATTTCAGTAAACATTTTTATGCAAAATATATTTTCAGCTTTCTAGACAAACAGAGAATGATATGGTCATCTTATTACATATCTAAATACTCAAGATTGAGTGAGCTGCCAAATTATGAAATGTATAGTATTAGCTCACTTCTATCAGTGAATACTTTGAGCTGTGAAGTGCTAAAATAGTTTTCTATTTTGGTTGTTTGCTTTAAATGCTCTAGAAAGTTTAACGAGGACTGCCCAGAAGAGAAAAGTATTAGAATTAATGTTTTTGCTTAAGAAAAAAATAACTTGTTCCTTCTTTCTTTCTACAGGCTCTTTAGAGTGTAGTACTAAGACTCCCCAATAGATGCCCTAAGAGATCTCTTATAAACACCATGACTAAGTATCGAAATTAAGTATATTCAGCTTCTTTGTGTGTGTGGTATTTTTTTTCATCGAATCTGTTATCTGCTCTTGAGTAGTATTATGTTTTCAGATTTCAATGATAATGAATAATGAAATTATTTGATCCCAACAGAAGCAGAAAACGGGCTGATAAATTAAATATTTATCTTATTTCTCAATTATTTTTCAGTAGTATTATTAATGTACGTATTCTGTAGTGTATTATCTCTTTACTTTTTCATCAGTTGTTACTTTATATTCACAAGATGGGAACAGGGACCATGTCATCTTGTCAGAATCATTATAATTTCAAAGTTTCTACATACTGAAAAAAACCTACAGTATTTATTTAATTAGAAATAATGGAGAAGTCTACAGATTTATTCCCTTTGTTTAAGGAATTGAGTCCTTTTGGGAGAAAAAGCTCTGAGAGGACATATGGTGTAAACTTTACTGTGTGTTTATGATAGTTTTGCCATTTAGGAGACCTCTTGTACAACCTTTTTCCAAGCCACAAGCAAGATAATATACTTATATGTCATTTGCAAGTGTCTGCCATTCTGGTGCTTATGATATCCTGATGTTATAAAAACACTGGTCAAGGTCTCAGTACAATTTATTGAGCTTTTTAACAGTATAGATTTTATTGTGGATACATTATCACGTTCCATTCAAACATTAAACAGACATTGAGTCAATTAGACTAGTGGAAGATGAGGGAAATACATACGTGTCCAAACTTCATATTGTGTGTGTGCAAGAGATATTTGGAGGATTATTCAGGAGTCTGAGAGTTCTTTTGCTGTCATTGACTTCAAGCTAATAAACGACCTTCATCAGGCACAGCTGCACTGAAAGGGCAGCTGTCCTCTTGCTATTAAAAAAAATAGAAGTGGAAATTAAATCCTACAACAGGACAGTACTTAGGACTGAATATCTTGAAATGAGATTTTTTTATTCCTTGAATCTATCAGATTGCTAAAACTATTCCTGGTATTAAGCTACAATTAGAAGTGTGTTTAAAGCATTGCACATTCTTGATTCAAAAGAAAATCTATTTTTTTAAGCTTGTTTACTTTGTAACTGTCAGGTTAGCTGGGACAACAAATTAACTGATGCATGGTAGTATCAGATTTTAATATCTTGAATTCTTTGGTAACACAATAATGCTATTCATAGGAACACTTTTCTCATTTTGAATGTTCAAAATGTACCACAGAAAAATAGAATATTATTGTTGCACTTACAGGTGGTAGGGGGTACTAAGCATACGGAAGTCACTGAATGAATCTGAAGAGTGAGTGAAGTGTCTGAAATTTCCTATCTTTTCCTTACTGATTGCTAATACAAAAATGCAAGCATGAAAAAAATGTTTTTAAATAGCTTTAGAAGTTCCAGTGGAAAAGCCAAGAGAAGAAAAGCAACTGCTTCTTAAATACTGTGCTTACTGTAATTCTGTATTCATTTTGCAGGCAAACACTTATAGAGAAAGGGTTACTTGTGGTAGAAAATGAGATCCAAATTAGTCAAAGAAAGTGACTGTTGTTCCAAATTCATTGAGTAAGAGAGAGGCTGTAAAGTGCAAGAGCAAGGGTCCTGGACAAGTACTGAATGGATTGCTAAACAACTTTCATCATGTGTTATTTGCACCTCATAAATAACAAATAGAGAATCTTCATTTTAAATACCTATGTTCTTAACAAGCATAAACCAGCTTTGAATTTCCTTTGTGTTACTCACCTTTACAAGTAGACATTAGTACTTACTGCATAGCTTCTCCTCTGCCTAGTATAAGAATGGCAAATACATCAAATATAATAATCCTGGCAAAAAAACCCCAAACATAAACGACTGCCACCCATATGGAATTCTTAAGTATAACAAACTCTGAAAATCACATGTCATACTACATGGAGTCTGGTAAGATACTATCATAAATTATTCAAATTAAGATTATGGAAACCAGAAACATACTACTAAGCATCAGCAGTTTTTCTGGAGTAACAATTAACTGTTAAACACAGAATAAATTCTCCATTAAAGTAGTGCATGTTGGTCTGTGCCACATCAAGTACAGCAATATCCCAGTAAAATACTTTGTGGATGAATCTGTAATCAGATGTGTGCTGTATGCAAGTATGAGTCACAAAATAATGAAAAAAAAAATCCTTTCCGTAATTTTATATTTTGTGGAAAAATAAGAGTAAGCAATACAAAAAATGGAGCTCATAAGCAATATCAATTGAGCAGAAGACAGAAAGCTGTCAGGATAAGAAAAAGCAAAATTTGTTTTTTGATTACTATCTGTGATAGTTGATAAGCTAAATTAAAGGAAAAATTTGAAAACGTATATAATACAAAGACATCAAAGCAATTTTAATTAAACATGAACTTCGTAAACTGGATGTCTGAGTGAGTGCGCAAAGAAGACAGATGAGCATGATCAGATACATACATTAAAAAAATGCAAGTATGCCAAAATACCTTAATTTATTATACTGTTGTACCATTATTTACACTTTAATTAAAGTGTGCAAGTCCTTACAAGATTTAGAGATTTGTAGAATGTTTTATAGACCCTTCCCTGGGCTCTTTTAGGAGTTCTTTGTTAATTTGCAAAAACAAGCATTAAGCTATAGTATGTCAGACCTTTCATAATTTGATACTCATCCTACTTCATTAATTGGGTAATATAAAACTTTTATGTAATTGTTGATTGCTTGTTTCATGCACTTTCGTTATGGCCAAGGAGAATGGATGAGTAAGGTCCCTGTTTTGCCCTAACAAGATTTTGATTTCCACTTATGTTTGAACAAGACATTTTTACATTAATCTTTGTCCCAGGAAAGTTTCTAGAGTAGTTGTGCTAGTAGGAAGCAAAGTTGACTCAACATCAGTTTTGCACCCCAAAGTTGTCATTTATTAGTGTGACGCAGGGGAGAAATAGAATCATAGTGGTTCAGAAATGCTACCTGGGTGCCAGCCAAGCTGGCTTTATGATAACTTGCAATTACAATGGGTTGGATCAAAGAAAGTCTGGTTGATCTGGCTTTATATTCTATGCTTTCTGTGTGGAAGTTAATCATGCTTCTTGCAGTGCCACGACCTAATTAGCGGTCCTATAAGAACTCCCTTACAAAATAGCAATAAGCTAATGAAATCTAACATAACCTGTTTTATTATTTCCTATGCTAACGAGTTCATTTCTTTAAGTATTGGATTTACCTAGTTTTTTGTCAGTACAAGTTTATTCCACATATAGACACAAGTACAATTAACCTAGTATATTAGTGCGTATCAGAAGAGCTGACCTCTGCCTGTCTTATTGGAGCTTTTAAGGACGGTTTAATACTTTAATCTGTAACATGTTTTCCCAAAAGGTCCAAAGTAGGTAACCTATAATGCCATGAAGAGCAGATACTTAATTTTCATAATGATTTCACATTGAACATTAAGTACCTACTCCTTAGAAATGGTGAAATGGATGGTAAATTAAGTTAAACGTAATAAATCAGATAACACAATTAGCTATCTTGCATTAAAGCAGATTCAAGTGAGATTTCAAACTGTTGTTTCTTTGCTTGACTTCTCACAAATACTTTTATAATTTTTAGGCCTATAGCTTCTGTCTTTTTTTTGTTTTGTTTACTTCTGGTTGTCCAAAGGTAATTCTTTTCCTTGTTATAAACAGGGGATGCAATTAATAGTCTTATCGTGGGATGATTTTTTTTCCTTATGTTTCATAACTAAAGTTGATTTATGTTTCATGTCAGTGGTTTTAGCATGAGTTACCAATAAGGCGCTCTTCCTTGATGACACTCGGGCACTGAACCTTGATATGGACGGTAAGGATTACCCATACAGCGGTGCAAAGCTTCCAGCATACTTGAGCTTTCAGATAGCTGGTTAAGATATTAAAGCTTATAAATATTACATAACCTCCACCCTCCTTTAAAAAACGGCAGCATAGTAAACCTTCGTGCTCCGGATGGGTACTACTTGCTGTTTCTCAGTAGTTGCTCTTCTTTCTGCTGGCTCCCGTGATGCAGTCTTCCCAAAGTGCTCTGGGTGCAGCCGCTGCGGGAGAAGCCTTTGGTGGGAACCCGGCAAAGCGGGGGCTGCTGTGGGACAGAGAGGGGACCAAAGAGGGGAAACAGTGAACTCCATAAGAGCAAGAGCCCTCGGCGTGGGCGGGAAGAAGGAGAGGTGAAACACCACAGATTCGTTTCCCCATAAAAAAAAAAGTAGCAATTTTTTAAAAAGGAGTTATGGGTGGGAGTCGAGAGCAAGTTCGCTACGCGCAGGGCGATGCCGGCAGCCCGCGGGGCGGGGCGGGGGCGGGCCGGAGGGCGGGGCGAGTCGGGCCGGTCCAGGCGGAGCGGAGCGGGGGCGGCAGCAGTCGGGCGCGGTGGCGGCGAGCGGGGCCGGTGCTGTCCGCCGCGCTGCGGGTGCTGAAGGGCGGGCGCCCCCGCCGCCTCCCGCGGCGCCTCGGGGCCCGGGCACTCCGCGCTCCGCGCCAGGACTCGGCGGGAAGCGCAGCGCCGGGAACCGCTTCGAGTTTTCCTCCGCACTATCTGGCTTCCCTCTCCGGATCGCGGCGGCTCTGCTTTTGGCTTTGTTAGGCGAAGAAGTGTTCCTCTCTTTGAGACTCTCACACGGAGACCCGGCGGCATTTTTTTCCTTGCGGACTTTAGTGACTCTTTGACAAGGTAAAAAAGATTATTAAATTTGGGTTTTTTTCAGTTGATATCTGCATATAAGTGGTATTGGGGTGACGAATGGGGTGGAGGAGCTGGCAATTAAAGGCAGAGTAAAGTTGGGAGCTTAGGTCAGTATAGGGGCAGCACTTGGGAGAGGTGTGCAGTTTGCAGTGAAAAGGGCTCTGTAAACAAAGAAAAAATGAATCTAGAATGAGAAGTTAGAGGCTTATATTTTCTTAAAAACTTGCTGCCAGAATAATGTTTAAATATTTGAAAATAGTATAGAAATCTTGAGTGTTATAAAAAGATATCAAGAGGCATTACAGAAGCTGCTTTGTGTAAACACTAGTTTTGGGAGACAAGAAACACTCGGTTTCTGTCTGGAGGAAGAAAGGATATGTAAGGTCATTCTGGGAAGTAGAGAGGAAAGTAGGAATTAAAGAGGATTTAAAAGCACAGCCTCATGTTGCTCTGTGTTCTTGTGGTACCTATGTGCGTGTAACACAAGGACAGTGATGCCTCCTTACCTGATGAACAACTGAATGCTGTAACACTGTGAACTTGTGAAAGAGAACCTTTCTGAAAGGGATCGTCCCCACCTCTGTCTCCAAGGTCAACGTGGTGTGGTTGTGCCCGTCAAAGTTGTGGATTGTTTCTTTTTATATTTACTGATGAATGTCAGGCCTTCCTCCAGACTACAAGACGTAAATGCAAATCTCTGATTTAACAATACTGTATTATGTTACATTGTAGGACTGCTGTTGTCCGTAATTGAATGGAACTGAGAAGTGTGGGCAGATGAAATGTCTTGCTATTTCAGCAGTGTTTAACCTTTTGCTAACTTGGTAGGGCGCTCTGTTTCACAGAGGGGTTTTCTACTGCTTCAGTGAGTTGTCAGAGTTCTGCACACACAGAGCAGAACGCCACACAGGGATTTGTGCACACGCAGAGCGCCCATGCAAGGATTTCTACATGTACAGGGCAGAGTGCCATGCAGGGATTTCTGCACATGCAGAGCACCACACAGGGATTTCTGTCTGAGATTAAGACTGATTCCAGAAGGAGTGGGCTGCTGCTGCTAGTAACCAGTGCTACTGAGATGGCTGAAAAGAACAGGCAGGAGAATGAAGTCCCCAGCATGTATTTTTTTAGCATTATGTAGCACTTCATACTCTTGTGGCTGTGATGATGAATTTTCTTTGGACCTGGGACGTAAACTACAATTGTTTCTTTACGTGATTGTCCTGTACAAGTGCTAGCAGTTGCAGTACCTTCAAGCATGAGATAACTTTTGCTGGTGAGATGAAGCTGGTGAAAGGAGACTGTTTCTAATTATCGTAGCCTTTATTCCCACTCGGTCATAATTTATTTAAGGTTAAGGTGGGTAGTTTTTACTGAATATTTTTATCAGCTAGAATATCAAGATAACCATTGGCAGCAGCACAGAACTACTGAGTCTAGTTGAAAACAAGCAAACTGAGAAGAAAGTAGTTTAGGTTGCTAAGACTTTCATTTAATTTAGGTAGAATTAGTAAGTACGTATGTTTTACTATTTCCCCACCCCCTTCCAAATTATAAAGCAGCTATTGCCTTTCTCCCTCAAATGTAGGGAAAGATAGTTTATTACACAGCACTTGTATCAGTTGCAAGTCTTCATTAATCGTCAACTCATCAGCTAAGACAGTTCTTATCATGTCATTGACGTGAATATTAATTTGCTTTTAAATGTTTTCTTATAATTTTAAATAATGATGCTTTTTAAGGTATGAAGATGCTTGCTTTCCAAAATAGACATCACAAAAATATTTTGGAAAAGTTGATTTTGAAGAATGTGGTGTAAACAGTGCATTAACTGAGGGGGAAAAAAAGCCAAAGCAAAACAACAAAACAAGGCTGACCTGTTAAGTATATGGTCCAGCTTTTGATGTTAATCTGTAAATGCACAGAGCCTGAATCTGCAAATCCTTGTTCACTTGAGTAGTCATTATTCATACACACAGTTCTGTTAACTGCAAAGGGACTATATCCGTCATTACAAAAGGAAAAGTCATTTTCTTGCTGAGATCAGTCATTTTACCAGCATCAATCAGATTGTAAACTTTGATGCTGACATTAATTCTGCACTTTTAAATTTATATCTTGCATCTGATTGTATTTTCTATGTAGTGTTTTACCTTCATTAGTATTGGGAAGTAATTTGTATTTGGTATAAATCACATTTTTAAAAAGAGATTTGCAATGATGTGTAGGCTCAAGGAAGTAAAATGGCACTGCTATTGTTCAACAAAATGGTGTTCTAAATATACATCAAGTGGGGTCTATAGCCATTTTGGTAATTTGAAAAAAAATTGTTTTCAGTAATTATCCTTCTTAAAGCATATTTGTATATGTCTAAGAATGTGATTTTGTGTGCATTATCAAAGCCTTTAACACCACCATTCAAAAGCTGAAGTAAATGGGGTGCTAATGACTTGACCAAACAGCTGACTGCAGAATGAACACAAACTCAGGGAGGAGTTTCCTCATAATATCAGTATACAGGGAAAGGCCCTGCTTAAAGTGCTGCTTTATAGACCCTGCTTACACTGACCAACAAAGATGTGCATGTGGGGACATACTCTTACAATTCTTAATGATATCAATATATGTACAACTTTTCAGGCATACTAAGCTTCCATTTGATAGTGGATCACTTGGCTGTATTATTGGCTCTTTGGCAGTAAATGGTACTTGGTAAAACAACAAATGTATGGTTGCTCAGTTCTAGATGTATCCTAGATCTATCTAATCATGGTAATTTGTCATTTTGATATTTTTTTTGTGGAGGTTTACCAATAATCGTCAGCATTTGTTTAAAAAAAGTGAAAAAAATTCACTCCTAAGGGAAAAAAAAAGAAATGTTGCAATTATGTCTCTAATAGCAATAAACTCTTCTGTTTTAGGGATAAATGCATGCAGTTCTGAACTGTTGTTTTAACATTTTAGAAAATGTAACCTTCTTCTACTTTTGGAAAATATAAAATAATTGATGAAAGCAATGATTTGATTGGGTTTGTGAGTTTCAAACCTAAATAAAAAGATGGAGCTCCAACACAAGTAGCTCTGCCTTTTAACGGTTCTGAATTTGGCTAGAAATTTCAAAGGTAAGAGGTCAAATGAAGCTTAGGGAGCCAATTCTGAATATTTTTCTCTAGACTGGCAAATATTATGGAATAATTCAGGTTGTTAAACATCTCAGTGATTCACCGAGTTACTCTTCAAAGTGGAATGAAAGATCAAGGGGGAGTAATGAATCAAATGTCACTCTCAACTTTGTTCTTAATTTTTTTCTAAGTAAGAGCAGGAAAATAATTGTTAATTATTCAGTGAGCTTGGCTTATTATCCTACGTAATGTTAGAGCAAAGTAAATAGATTAAGAAATTTATTTGGAATTTAGTTCAAGCTTTTTCTTTTCTTCTGAAGCATAGGGAATAGCTGTCAACAAATGAAAAAGCAGGGAACTTGTTTGCATAAAATATTATACATATTTAATATAGTGCGCTTTTCCTTGTTTCTTGGTAGACAAAAAAGAAGTACACTCTTATTTTTATTAGAAGAACAGTAAGCTGAAATGTTGTTTCTGTAATAAAGAGAGGATGTGTGTTGAGTAAGAGTTGCAGTTGACCAGGACTTTGAGAACAGTGATGTATGAAACACCCTTTAACACTACCAATATCAAAGGTTACCAATGTTCAGATAATATAGTCAAAAGAAATAAAACCCATAGACTAACTCTCTTTTGAACTATTTTACAAATTCTTTCTTTAGGTTTCAGGCTAATTGAGTAACCTCTGGTTACATAGTCTTGTGTCCTAATAGGTAGATTGTGTTCCTTTCCATCGCTTACGTTTATTAACACACGTCTTCATTAAGATGGGCCAGCAGAGATAAAGAAATTTCTGCAAAGTTAGTGTGGCAACTGAACTGCTCCCCATTTGCCATTATCTCCCTTTTTCTCTTTATTATTGATACCTCTGCTTGTACTGGCTCAGTGCATTGGCCAAGAGATGCAATGAAATAAATTCAAATCAGCCAAACTGTTGGTGGTCTGGCTAGGCATGATTCCTTGCCAAGTACATATGGGAACAACTTGAAAGTAATTATTTGTTACCTGTTTTTTTTTTTTTTTTTTGATAGCAATGTTTATGTAGGTATTTGCCATTATTACTGTAGAAATGATGATAGTAAATCTATTGAATTAATCATTCTTTTAATCTACTAGTAAGTGAAACTAGTAGTGCATTCTTTGGCTGCATTGCTGTGTTGTGCAATTCTTGAGAAAATAGTAAGTTCTAAAGAGTTAAATGAGGGGAGAGTTGGCAATGCCTGTACTGACTGCTTGAAGTAGGTTGAAGTTCACAGTTTATTTGCATTTGAATTAATTGAGGTTGGTGTCCAGCAGTGCTTTTTAGAACAGGCTTTAGAAAGACTTTTTTTCTATAATAAAGTACTTAGAAATACAAGATGAAGAATATTTAAAATACTTCTTTTCCTGGCAGAGTGAGCTTTTTTCCTGATTTTCCTCTAAGTAAGGCTTTTTTTTATTCTGAAATATTTTTACCAGTGAACAGGCGTACTTATGTTCAAAGCCACTATAATTTTTAAATCACTGTATTAAAAAGTTTTGGAAATAATTTTTAGTTTCTTCATAAAGTTTTTCTTAATGTCTGCAAAAACAAATAAAATAATCTTAAAACAGCTCTTAACATGAATCAGATTGTTATTTTGCATACTTTTGCTTCCATTAGGAAACAACATATTTTAGATACTTTCAGTATTGTATCTCTGAACAGTACTTAAATTATTGTAACATAACTTAAAATCATACTATTATGATTTACATATTATTTACTATTTTACATAATATGTAAATCATCATACTTTTAATTACATGTAAACAAATCAAGGAGTAATGAAACAAAAACAAGTAGAAAATTTTCCTCTTTCATGATGAGTAGTGGAAATAAACTTTAAAATAGCTTGTAGATTGACTTACTGCAAAGTTGAACATTACAGGTTGCTTTTTAATATATACTATTTTATAAACTCTATTTAAAATACTTGTCACTCATAATGTATGTTACTTCTGGGGTTTGTTAAATTTTGCCGACTGTAATTACTAGAAAAGAAAGAAAAAAGCCCTTTCACATTGTTGTGGCAAATTAATGGCAATCTTAAATCTTCATATACAAGAGCAATCAAAAAAATAAATATAACCTTTGTTTCCATTGGAGACTGAAAACAGTGCTGTCAATATTGCAATTACGTAATTCTGTAGCATGAGGACTGTATTCGGTGATAATTATGCTCTTCCAGTGACAACAAGAAACAGAAGACACAAAAGTATTTTATGCATGAAAATGCCATGATATCTATGAGGATTTCTTTAGGAAAAAAAGGTAAATAATTGTAGAAAAGTGGGCAAAATAACTGTGAAATAGTACTCCTGGTATCTAGTCTAAACATTCCCATTTCAGTTTATGCCCATTGTCTTTTTGCTGAACTTGCTTCAGTTTATCCATAGTTTATCTTCAGTTTATCCATATCTTGCACTGGTTCCCCAAAAACCAGATACGGTATTCTAGATGTGATCTAACTCAAGATGTTGATGATTCTATTAAGAAAAGTTGCAATGTGTGTCTATGTGTAGAGATAAAAGACATAGAAATGATCTAAGAGGAGAAATAAATTAGATTAGGGAGGAACTTCTGCTATGAATGACATATTGCGTAATTTGCTACAAAATGGTTTTGGTTCTTTTCCAGGAAAGTATAGCAATATGGCTTCTAGTCAAGACCAGCATAAAAACTCCTGTGCTGGCTGAGATATGTTTGTTCCCTATATGAACTCGAGGTGAGAGTGCACCAAGTACAACTGTATATAATTTTTAATATTGTATTCTCTACATGGAAAAGTTACTAAAAACAATTTTTCCTTTAAGAAATGATGCTTGGCACCATTTTTTTTTAAGTTGTATAAATAGTGAATAAATAGAGAGTATAAATAGAGAAGACTACTATCTGCTTTCTGAGAAAAAACTTTATTTTACTGTAATGGAAAGCTAAATGCAATGAACCGATGACCAACTCACAAATAACTATCTTTTAGAGTTGTGGGAGTCTAGTTCTGTATTAATGCTGCAGAAAATAACCTGTTGTAGATATGTCAAAGAAGAGAGGCTAATTTTGAATTTGCTTTTTGTGTTTGCATTTTGCTTTCAGGAGAAATAGAATTATTTTGGTTCATTTAAGAGCGGTTTTCATCATTTCTGCATCACCATTTCTAGCAGTGTCGAATTTTTCCCCTCTAAGGGTCTGGTTTAAGTCTTAAGTCAAGAAAAGTCATGAAGTTTGTACAATGGTGATGATTCTCTTTTTGTGGAAGATTCGAGATTGTTGAACCTCTAGAATGAAAACTGAGCCTAAGTGTCTTTGGTAAAGGTAGATTTTCTTAATATTGCCCGGGTATTCCTGAACTCAGAAAGACAGTATAATATCCAAAAATTTGCTCATTTAGCCCTACAGAATTCATAGGCATGCAGTGAGTCCTTCTTTTCTTCATTCTGTTTCAAGATGGAAGCATGAGTTCAGATCATCATCTGTTTTAGCAGCAGAAAGGTCACAGAGAAGTAAGAGATGCTCTTCCTGACAGTATTTTTGGCTTGTCCCTGTAAAATGGAATTAAGTTGTATGAGTCCTCCCTCTCTTTGCAGCAGCCAAGGTTAGCTATAACCTCACCTTCAGTGAGAAATCGATATTTTTAATCTTGAGTGCTGAATTTCAAATTGAAATACAGTTCATCACATTGCTGTTCTTCTATATTATCAAGTCCTTTGACAGATATAATTCTTATTTAAAATAAACCACAGGACATACAGCACCAGGTTGTGATAGTTTGACGACTAATCATATTTTGCATTTATTTGCTATGCCTTTTTGGTGAATGAATCTCAGCTGGTACTGCGTAGAGTTAAAATATTAATTTTAAATTTATTTGTCATATAACGTACATGTTATGCTTCTGTCTTCTATTTATGCTACATTTATATTCTTAAGTAATTCAGAACCCCAGTAATAAATAGTATTATAGTAGTATTTTAACATGAAAGTTGTATTTCTATTTTAGATTTTATTCTTTTAGCTCTAGACTCTTTGATAAACACTAATGTTCTGTAAAAATGTTGTATACATTGACATGTGACTGATTTAGCTCTTTCTTGGGACACTAAAAGAAAAAAAACATAATTAACATCACTCCTGAGATTTAACTTTTGTATTATGCTAATTCTTCTTTGAACTGGAAACAGTTTTTCAAGTGAATTTAAACTATGTTGCTTAGCTATAATTACATTTTAGTCTACTGTCTAATAATAGGCTGATTCTCTTCTTTTATGCTTTGAGTATTATTATCACAAAAATATTTGAACAGTCTGCGTTTGTATGTTCTTATTGCAGTCAGCAGGGTGGGCGGAGGTTAGCTGCACCTTGGGGGTTTCATTTGAAGCATTAGTAGACTGCTTCAGGCATCAGATCTCAAAACTGGTGTCCCCTATGGACCAAAAATCTAATATTTTAAGGTATTTGTGTCCTTTATATCTTTCAGTGTGATAGTCACATTCTTCTACTGCTGTAGGCTCTCAGTAAATTCCATGTATAAGTGAACTTCTTAACGGTTTTCCATGTTTGTCTTTGTAAAAATATATGTTATATATATATATAAAGTTAATAAAGCTATACTGGAAATCTGATTCATATTTCTAAAGATTTGAGAAAACAGTATAAAACCCCCCACCTTCCTACCCCTATGTTATCATAATTTCTGAGATCAATTGGCTCTCATATTAATAGATACAAATGAATGTTCATGAAGTAACTTGCTGACTGTAATGAGTTAAGAGTGTTTTTATTAATGTGTGCTACATCAGACTTCTCCATGAACTAAGTGAACTAACATGGCTAATAATTTTAGTTTTTTCATTTCCTGTTTTGCTTGTGAGAGACAAAATATCCAAATTTAGTGAGTTAGTCTTGTATTTTTGGTAAACTGGGTATTTGTTCCTGGAGTTATTATGTGTGTAAGTGCTGAAGGAAAGCTTAAATATCTGATCATGGAGCTCTTAATGCTTAAATCCTAAGCAGACAGTCTTGTATCTTTCTTCTTTTTTCTAATAAAGAAAGCAAATAGTAGATTGTATGCATGCATAGAAATTCTAAAGGCTGTATTATTTAAATATCGAATTAGGGTTCTTCCAAAACCAGATAAGATGTTACATAAAAGTATTGCAAAAATAATAGATGAAATTTTTAACAAGATTTGAAGTAAAGACTCACTTTAAACTTCCTGTATAGCTGAGATTCTTAAGGTCTTGGTTTATAATTACGATTTTCAGGTTTTTCTTATCCTAGCATGCAGCAGAAGGGTGCTGTGTCACAATGATTTATATACATTAGCATCCCTGTAAGGCCCCAGCTCAGAATTCTTAAGAAAAGAAAATATTTGGTAATTTGGAGGGTTCTATAGCATCCATTAGTTATTTCTCCTGTAACTGATTTTTTGAGGTGAGCTTTGGTAAGGTCTATCAGTCTACAAACCATGGCTAATTAAGGAGGGCAAGGTGGAATACTCTTCACTGGAAAGAGTTATTGCTATCGCTCTTGTCAGTTAGGGACAAGTAGCCTCTTGGCATACTGTTTGTTCTGTGTATAGATGATGTTTGTAACCTAATAATGATGATGAAATTTTCGGTGCTTTTGAGTAGTGTCTGAGTTCTACCACAACACTGTAGTAATTGCATCAGAATTATTTGTGTGAGATAAATGTGAGCATAACTTTCTTCTATTTCTGGTATTTATGTCCAGCAGTAATTATACACTTCAGTTTTCCTGTGTAATCTTTTACTTTTTTTTTCTCTCTCTTTTTGATAGTAATTTATTTTACAAATGACCTCCTTCTGGATAAACAAAAGGAGGTTTTTTACTGTTAAATATTGTGTGTTTAATTATTTGTAAGAACTTCTAGCATGCTCATCTTGTAGTCTTTAATGGAACACAAAATACAACTGTAAACCTTCACAAGTTAAAATACCTCCTTTAAGTAATTTAAACTGAGGCACAAAGAAACAGAAAAGTGCTTCAGAAGACATTCAAACTCCTCTCAGTCAGCATAGAATGCAAAAGCTGAATAAATATGCAATGCCGAGTGAAGGTTAAATTACAAAGATGAGTGGTGGAAGTGAAGCTTCAGAGTTGAAGCTTCCCAACTGAAAATGATATGTGTCTACTACATTTCTGAAATTATCTAGTCTTTCAAGATTATCAAGAAACAGAGAACAGAAAACAGAAGACTGTGCTTTCTAGAAGTTGGACAGTAAGAATCCTGCTACTTCTTTTACTCTGTTGTAGTACACAACTACATTTAGTAGAAGCCACACAACTGTTCACAAATGAAGGGTCAGAATTTGGCAGAAATAGGATTATAGAATAGAGTGGAAGGAGAAGGCAAAAATCAAGTAATTTATAACATATAAATCAAGAAAACCTTCAGAATGTAGTGTTAAATAGACTTAAAAGTTAATTTTATGGAGTAAGAAATGTTTTTTTCTCTTGCTCCTTATTAAGAGACAGTGTGCCATTTTTCTCTTCAGCAGAAATTAAGTTTTAGTGTAAAATATTTAATCAGAGGGCAGAATCCTTTAACATATCTCACTAGAAAATCTGTTCTTGTTTGCTGGATATCATACCATCTGTTAAGAGTAAAATTGTTGATGAAATAATTCTAGACCAGAAGAAAATAACTGATGACTGACCAAAACATTTCATTATGAGGCAAAGAGGTAGCTACTACCTTTAAAGACACAAAGAACACAAGTCCACAATACATTAACTTGTGACATGCGGCTGCTTTGCTTTCTCCCAGTGAAAAACATTTGTAGAATTACTCATGGAAGACAAAAAGAAAAAAATTAGATAACTTTACTGTTCTACCAGACAGGCTGAAAGCTGGTATGGTTACATTTACATTAGTATTATCATAGCGGGTTTATATCAATGAAAATATGAGGATAAATCAGACACCATATGTGCAGCCTCACACTGAATTACTAAAAGAGCACTTCTTTAATGAAATCTATGGTGTTGTTTTGAAATTTGCTGCCTCCTCTTTATCCTTGCAAGCATGTTATTTACAACCATCTGCAGGAAATATGAAATCAGAATCAGTGGGCAACTGTAACAACAGAAGAATATTAATTGTAAAAATCTGTTAAACTAAAGTAGGCCCTTAAGTTACTGGATGCTCACCAAGGGCTGTTATGACCCACAGTGTCAATCTGTTCTTTTTCTGTTACATAATGAAATTAAACAACAAAGCCCCCAAATCTAGGATGCTGGTTTAGTATAGATGTTTACAACAGTAGCCTTTCATATTGCTGTGGGATGCAGGATGGAGTTTATAGTCACCGTAATATATGACAGATACCCATGTACTATGCTTTCTTAAGCAGCATTTCAATTATATTTTAATTATAGTGATTTAGAGTTTATTGTGATCACTTTGACATAATAGGGCAAATAAAACCATGAATCAGAGAATAAGCTATGTATTTTTACATTGTAGCTAAATAAGTTCTTACTGGACTCTGATGTCTATCAGAAAAACAAAAGGTAAAAGTATTAAACTATATTAATCCATCATTTTGTAGACAGTTACTAAATGAAATTGGTGTAAGCATTTAAAAACATTCTGTGTCTGCTTGAAGTGAAAATGCTTTTACTATGTTGTGTGAAGATATCGGGAAAGTAGGTGTCAAGCACAAACCTTTGCAAATATTATAATTACTTAGCTGTTTTACTTAAAGACCAGTTTATACATTCTTTAGTTTGTCCAGACCTAAAAATGAAAATTAATTAATGACAGTGGATTCATGATGACAGTAACTGATTCATCAGTAAAGGGCATATGTATAGCAGTGGTATTTGGACATTTGCCACCAATTATCTGATTAATATTTGTGACTAAGCAGTAGGAACATGATGTGATGTTCAGAAACACCTCCTAGTTCCTTATCATCGAGTGTTGCGCCTCAGAAGTGTGTCATAGACAATCCCAGAGTCTAAGTGGTTGGCTAAGAAATTTGGAACAGTGTCAGGGTAGGATGAAAAAGTGAGCACAAACTTACACCTCAGGGAGGTCGGAAGATTACTCTTGAGGCTGTAGTTTCAGAAGGATAACTTTGTGAGGAGAGAGATGAGATGCTTTTGACTAAACACACAGTTTGTACCAAATGTGATCTGGAGTGTCTGGTGATGGTTGTACCTTATCCATCTGAACTTTAATTTCTTGTTGAAATCTACTCCTTTCTGTTAAGAAGCTCTTCTTAGTGTTTCCTGGTACCATGTTTGGTCAAAGCTTAGTTCAAGTCAATTTTGCAGTAAATTTTCCCTGTGTGTCCATTGCATAAATAAAACTGATGATGGTTTCTTTGCTTTTAACCTTTACCCCCCCCCCCCCCCCCCCCATCTTTTTTATTGTTAAAAAGATGATCATGACAGTTTAGTAATATATATTTTATGCAGGGGGAAGGGTGAGAGACAAAGTTCATTCCTTTTACATACTGACCATTTCAGTACCACATATGAACTGCTCCTTATTTTGTTTTTTACCATCCCCATTCCATTCTTAGAAAAAACAATTTTTTTTTTTAGCTAATCAATTATTGAAAGTCTTATTTATAACCCATTTTAGATACAAGCTCATCAGGACAGTGTAGGTTTTCTATTTTACTGTCGGCTTTTGAGCATCCATTTGGAAGGCTTTTATCTAGTAGATAAATTAGAGCAGTATAAAAACATGCTCAATAAAACTCTGTAGAATAATCTAAACCAATAAAAATATAGCAGGAAATGAAGGTTCTGATCCTAATGAATGAGATTGTGAGCATACAATAAGAGATAGACAGCATTTTATTGGAAATATCTATTCAAAATTTATAGAAGACTGCTATAAATTATAGAAAGTTAAAGACCAAGTCAGCTGTGACAGTCAAAAAAAAAATTTCATCAGGTATGATGGTGCAAGGTGGGTTTTTTCTCTATTAAATCTCAAACTGTATGTGTTTGCTTCATATTCTAATCAGTATATTCATTTCATTTTACACAAAAGGAGAAGATGCTTCTTTTATACTTTTATTGGACTTTCATGTCCAAGTGAAGCAGCAAGTCGAGCAGACATCAGATTTTCAATTCAAACTGGGGTCAAAGACCTATCTTCAAACTTGTTCCTATAATATTCCCAAAGAATGCAGCTAAGCTGACAGGTTCTGGACACTTCCCTAGTTGATAGATCTAAGAAAACTCTTGAATACAATGCATTGCACTAGCGACCCAAGCCAGCTTTATGACTGAGAGAACAAGTGCATTTTTCTTTGCGTTTCCTTCTGCCTATGCTGAATTCAGGCTCATGAAAAAAGTTGAGTTTTGTGGCAGTAAAGAAGAGACAAGTTACTGCAAAGCAGGAATGAAGATAGGTGAAAAACTTCACAGTAGTTAAATTAAAAAAGAAAAAGCCTAGAACTATTTTAGCTATTCAAGTACAGAACACTTTAATCTACTTGTATATTTCTTTGGATCTCTGTGATTAGACACAGACTTTTTAAAAATACAACTACAAGTAGGTTTGAATTTCATTTGTTTTAGTTAATGGAATTATTTTAGAGTTTTGTTTCCATCCTTGTGAATTTTCACTATCACTAAGTACTATAAATAAGGTAAAATTCTTGACTCAACATATTAAATGTGAACTTTAGAATTGTTTTCATGTTTTAGATTAGGTTAGGATTTAATCTTTAGCGATTTAATTATATTAATGTGGGTGCTGAGGGAGAGCACTGGAGGGCAAATGTATTTTTAGTTCAATCCTGCTAAGGACAGGCTGCCCTCAGCTACATGAAGTCCTTGCTTATTTAAATAGCTGCAACAATCATCAGTCCTATTGGTTACTGATCGAACTGTGGTTTGATCCAGAGATACAAAAATCCTTGTGCATCTTTATTCTCTGCACTCTGATGATCTGATATTTCCTGTCAGTGTTTGTACTGTTGCATATACTTTTCTCCATCACACCAAGGTTCATCCATGTCCTTCTGCAAATTGTTCATTTGTGTTTATGGAGGCAGGTTGCTTATGATTCCTTGCATGTCATAGATTTTCCCATAACTCAGTTCTTTCTGATGTGTCCTCTTGCTGGTTTCCCATGCTACAGAGGCTGATGGAACACTACTTCGACTGCCCCAAACTACCTACCTTCTCTTTTTACATATTTGGCTTTTAGAACCAGGTTTCCTCCTTTAATCCTTTATACCTTTTTTTTTAGTTCAAACCCCATTAGAGGTAAAAACTCCCAAACTTGTTTGTTCCAGTCTTTGCCACTTTCATGGTGGTCTTGAGCTGCAATCTCTAGGTGAGTTAGCTTTAAACGAGCTGAGTTATTGAAAAATCATTTTCACTGGATTATAAAGATGGAACTCATCACTGTTGGCTAGAGCACTTCAACAGAGCAAGTTTCATATTAACTAGAATACTTAATTAATAGAAAGAGACTGTCTAAATTATCATGGTAGACCTGTCCTGGTTTAGTATGCATTCAAAGAGTTCAATAACATCAGGCGTTCAGTGTTTTTGTTGGTAACTGGTATTTTGCTAAACCCCAAAATTTCCTTGAGTAATGAAAGTATGGGTGGCAGATTAGCATATCATAGCAAATATTTTAGTCTTTAATTTGTCATCTTACTATGGAAATGTCACCACCTGTTATTTTGTCTTATATTTAATTAATGTTTGTAGTATTTTATTTAAGACAAAATAAAAAACTTGAAAAACAAAATATTTATATTTTCCAGTATGCACTGACCACACAATTATACAATGGTGTGCTAGGTGTTAATTTACAAATTTTGTAAAATATTAATGTGAGTTCTATCTCTGATTTCATAAACATAAAGCAGTTGAATTTCCATCAGTTCGGATGCTGCCATGATAAGCATTAGTCCTCTAGGATACTGAAGAACTAGCTGTAACAAGCTTTCTTAATTATGGTAGAAAGAGACTGCCTTGCTGACAGTATAACTTCCACAGGCTAGCAATGAATGTATATCAATGATGATAAATACACAATTTCCCAAGGCTGATATTGAAGTCTTAGGAAAAAAAATTTGATCAAAACACAGAACTCATTTCTATTAAAACAGGCTCCTCTAAGATATGTGAAACATAGTACGCTAATTTTGTGCTGGTTTCTGCAATATTAGAGACTGCAGCTGTGAAATCATGTGAATGACATGGTAAAAAAGGTTTAAAATTGCCATATCTCATTTAATTATGAATCATTGAAATCTGGTTCACTGGCACTAAGACATCTGGGGGACATCCTTTAAATAAATGAATAAAAAGGTAAGATTAAATCAGAGCATGCAGTTGGCAAGAAAGATTACACCTAGTAAGTGTTCCCACTACATCCACATTCCAGGTGTTCTGGCCTATGAGAAATGCCCCTGGCACACTCATGCCACTTGTGTCCAGGCTCATGAGAGCCGCTTTTAAATTTTATGCACAGATCCAAAGAAACTCTTCTAGAAAAGCCCTGGGCAGATGCGCCTTGCTTGCAGCTTCCTACAAACGCTTGCTGCTTGGGCTTGTGTTGTTTCGCAATGGCACCAAACAGTACAAACAATGTGAAGGGTGAAGACAGTAACAGCGAAAGGTAAGGAAGGCTTGGCTGCTTACCACAGAGGCATCCTGGGGGATACATCTCAGACCCAGCTGATGTGTTTGTAATGTCTACACAAACACCAAGTGTAGTACTACAGGACCACAAATGCAGATGTCTGCGCTGCACCATCCACTTGTGCAGCATGATAGTTTTACAATTTAAATCAGGAAAGGTATAAGAAAGAGATGGACAGAAGTCAGCAGAAGGCAGGATTCATCTGGTATGGTGAGTGCTTTTCGTGAGATTTTAAAAAAAACGTATTTCTCTGCTCATATGTTCCAGCATGTGAGCTGTCAGCAGCATCGCTGACTGTTCCAAAATGCCTGTGCCAGTCTCTTTCAGTGGGTGAAGGATGAAGAGTGCAGTTAATGGCTGTAGACAGAACAGATTGGTACACAGATGCATGAGTTGTCGAGTACCATGGCAGGACTCTGTTTCGCTGTTGCAAGACCCATAGTTAAGGTGACCTAAAAAATCTGGTGTAGATTGTGGCTGTGACTTCTAGAGGAGAACTGTAGGGTGACAGCATGAGATTTGCTGTATGTGAAAGCTGGCAGCAAGTCCTGGGGTGGAGACCTGCAGTCACAACACTGTGATCCACTTTCCACGTAGCATTTTAATGGGGACAGACTTGCTAGATGTGCATTATGGCTGCATTCACAGAGAGAATCTGATACTATGATTACTTTGCAAGGACCTCATTTTTGATGTGAAAGCTTGGAGAGGTTTGTTCTGAGGTTTTTTGAGGATGTGTGGTATAGTAGAGGCAGACTAATGGGAGAAGGCATACTTTTTGACTAAAATTTCTGCTACTTGTTCAAAGTTCGTGCAATATAATAATCTGTATTTATACAAAAAATATCTTGTTTGCAGATGCTTTTCTGCCATGAAAACATAATGGTAGATGAAAGCATTTTAAGAAAGGGTAGCGATGTATACTTTTGTGACAGGTATTTGCATCCATTAGTATATATAACGAAGCCCTCAAAGTCACAGGTAATGAAGCATGTCTTATATTTATTACAGTACCTATTAATAACACTGAATATGGTTGCAAAACTTACACTCTTTCTGATTGATGCAAAATTAACTTCATTCTTGCTTTTTTTCCGATTAATAATATGTAAAAGCCAAAGAGTGACATGTCCCGAGGGTATAGAGTACTGCTGCTTGATGTGTTGAAAATGACCTTTTAAATAAGGTTAGGTTAATATCTGATCCTTACCTCTTAAAGGTAGGGGAAACACAGAGATCCAGCCAGTATTTAAAATTATTATACTTTGTAGGGTCATTAAGTTGATTAAATCAGTTTATGGGTTTGGAATGGTTGTGTTTTCAAGTGAAATATGTCTCTGTTATTGAAACGAAATATCCTGGCTAGTCACCATTTAACAACACAGAACAAAAGCACAATAACTGAGACATTTTTGAAACAGTTACTTTGCAAGTGGAAAATTTCTTAATTTTAAATATATGTACATTTTAGAATAGGGAATTCTCATATTTAGGTATACATTTTCACTCTTCATAGAAACTCTGGATACACAGTATATAGGTCTATATAGATTTTCACGTTTGGAACTAGTTGTGTATAATTCAATATTTTTTCAGTTTTCTCCATGATGATTCCAGCATGGGTAGAGGTAAAATAATGCTTACTGTATATTTGCTGAACACTCATAATAGTAACATTTCTCCTAGTACAACAATTTCAAAGGAAGAGTCAAGCATAGGACAAAATTTATATTACCAATGAACTGCTGAGAAGATTCAGAGAAAACATAATACACTTTGAGAGGAAGCACTCACCATGGTATTCTAGAATATATTAATCACAGTTAGATATTCATAAGGACAGTGTCAGAACTGCCAGGGGAGCAGAGGGACGCTCCAGGAGACAGCAGGTCTTGTGGGAGATGCTAATAAGGCCTTGGCATTGCCAGAGTAACATCAGCTACCCACAAACCTACAAAAAGCAGCCTAGGAAACGTGAGTGACCAGGCAAAGAGGGCATAGTGCAGCAGCTGGTGTGGCAGTTGGCATGCAGGAAGGGCACAGTCACCTTACTAGCTCAAAAGGTGAGTTCAGCGTGATCATCACTGTCTCAGAAGGAGCTTAGCTGTGGTATCCATCCGACAGAAAGCTCTGTTCTCTGCACCCTCCAGAATGGATGTGGCAACGCAGAGAGAGCTCCCACGAGAACACGCAGCTGTCCTGGTCTCAGGATGCACAGAGTGCAAGAGCCTTTCACTGATCATGGATGGCAGTAGTGAGAACAGCTGTGTGAAATGTGACCAGGTAGAGGATTTGCTCAGTGTGGCGGCAGAGCTATCTGAAGAAACAGAGAGATTAAGGAGCATTAGGGAGGCTGAGAAAGAGATACTAGTGGAGCCATGTGCTGCCTCTCTGAGACAGAAACAGGAACAGCTACCAGAAAAATCCAAACATCAAAGGAACCCTGTATCCTCCCTCTGCCCAGCTGAAAACAGTAGCTTGAAGGAAAGAAGTGAAGGGAGTCCGCGGTTGGGGCAGCAGGTAAACCCCCTCCTTGCCCACCTCGCCTTCCCTACCGCCCCTGTACGATAGGTATGAGGCTCTGGATCTGGAAGGCCAGTCAGTGGATCCTGTGGATGTTGGCTGATCTATACCAGAGGTGTCACCAAAGGCAGAAGGTATCATGCCCTACACCTCTTCCACAAGGAAGAAAATAGGGCTTATAGTTAGAAGCAATTCCTTTCTGAGGGGAACAGAGGGTCCTGTTAGGGAAGTCTACTGCCTCCCCAGGGCTCAGGTTAAGGGCATCACTAGGAAACTTCCTAGCTTGTTACAGCCCTCAGACTACTGCCAACTGCTACTGTGCCATGTGGGTAGCAATGAAGCTGCAACATGTGGTCCAAGTACAATCAAAAGAGACTTCAGGGCCTTGGGATAGTTGGTGAGGGAGTCGGGAGTAGAGGTTTTCATTATCTCTTTCCTTCATGGCATCGCCATAATTTTGGGTTTTTCAGGAATAGGATGGCCTACATGGCACTAGGCTTGCTGATGTCAGATGACATTCACCTTTCTAGAACCGGGAAGAAAGTCTTTTCTCAGGAGCTTGCGGGGCTCATTGACAGAACTTTAAACTAGACTTGAAGAGGGAGAGGGATAATACCAGGCTCGCCTGTGACAAACTGTGGGATGACATGCCAAAGTCAGAGGGGTGGGTTGCTAGCGAGGGCCCTCATTCTAGTCCTCTGAGACATGCTGGCTACACTTGCAGCACACTTGAAGTCTTACAGAGATAGAATCACAGAATCGTTTGATTGGAAAAGACCTTTGAGATCAGATGACGCAGGGGCTCCTGAAGTAATAGGAGCCAATAGAGAAGCACTGGTGAAATACCTTAAAGGTACTAAAGGGTGTTCCTGTAAGAAGGGGACACGGCTCACAGTCCAGCTGAAGTGCCTCTACATCAATGCATGCATCTCCCACTGGAAGAGATCAAGTTCTTGACCACCTGAGGAACCTGAATATACATAAGTCTATGGGACATGACGAAATGCATGCCAGAAACCTGAGGGAATTTGCTGATGTAGTTGCCAAGCCACTCTCCATGATATTTGCAAAGTCATGACAGTCGGGGAAAGTCCCTGGTGAATGGAAAAAGGGAAATGTTGCACTTATTTTTAAAAATAGTAGAAAGGAGGACCCTGCGAACTAAAGTCCTATCAGTCTCACCTCTGTGCTGGGGAAGATCATGGAACAGATCCGCAGAGAAGCTATGCTAAGGCATGTGGAAGACAGAGAGGTGATTCAAGACAGCCAACATGGCTTCACCAAGAGGAAGTCTTGCTGGACCAGCCTAGCAGCCTTCAATGATGAAGTGACTACCTCAGTGGACATAGGAAGAGCTATGATTGTCATCCACGTTGACTTCTGACACACTCCACCACAACATCCTTCTCTCTAAATTGGAGGGGCATTGAATTGACAGGTGTTCAGTAGATGAGGAAGTAGATGAGAAGCTCAACATGAGCCGACGTGTGCTTGCAGCCCTGGAAGCCAACATTATCATGGGCTACATCAAAAGAAGCACGGCCAGCAGGTTGAGGGACGTGATTCTGGCCCTCTACTCTGCTCTGGTGAGACCTCACTTGGAGTATTGTGTCCAGGTCTGGAGCCCACAGCACAAGAAAGGCATGGACCTGCAGAAGTGTGTCCAAAGGAGGGCCACAAACATGATCAGAGGGATTGAACACCTCTCCTATGAAAAAAGGCTGAGAGAGTTGGTGGTGTTCTGCCTGGAGAAGAGAAGGCTCCGGGGAGACCTTATTGTGGCTTTTCAATAAGTAGAGGTGGCTTTGAAAAAGGATGAGGACAGACTTTCTAGCAGGGCCTGTTGCGACAGGACAAGGGTTAATGGTTGAAAAGTAGAAAAGGGTAGATTCAGACTAGATATAAGAAAGAAATTTTTTACAGCAAGGGTGATGAAACAATAAAACAGGTTTTCCAGAGATGTTGTAGAAGCCCCGTCCCTGGAACGATTCAAGGTCAGGTTGGATGGGGCTCTGAGCAACCACGTCCCTGCTCACTGCAGGGGAGTTGGACTAGATGACCTGTAAAGGTCCTTTCCAACTCAAACTATTCTATGATTCTAACTAGGTTTTAGTTTGTTTTCCACAAGATATTGAACTTGCCAGGATAAAAGCATTAGTGAGAGAGAAAAGGGAGATGGAGATTCACATTGTAATTTCTCAAAAATTGAAAGGAATTGTCTCCAACTCAGGGTGACTAGCTCATCAACAGGCAGTACTGTGGCAATTCTGGGAACGTTTCATGTAGTTTTCTTTTCTCACAAAAAAAATCACTGAGAAATATTTGAATTAATTGGTATACCACTTTTTGCACACCCTTTTATGGAAATTGCTGGTGGCTTAGGAGCTGAATAAATGAATCAATTATTTCTGAAGCAGTTATCCCTTTCTTACCGAATGTAATAGTCATTAGTTTTAACATAAAGCCGGCAACATGTTTTACACAGAGATTCCATAAATATCTGTAATTTTTGTGTATGCATATTGAAGTATAATGTACATATCCTGATATGTATTAGTCTAACCTGCCTTTACTTACAAAAGAACATACACTGAATTTACTAGAAATACTTAAATTTCAAAAAGGTAGGATATTCAGTTTGAGTAAGACCGTCTGTCTCAGACTTTGGATGTGCGTTCGAATTCTCTGTTATTAATACTATTTGAGGGTTAAGTGCAATAGAAATAGTGAAGATCAGTCATCATCAGCTGCCGGATTTGGATGCATAAACAGTTTAATGCTGCAAAATCAATAGCCTAAGTGAAGTAAAAAGATAATATATAATTTTATGGTATTTTGCACTTTTAAAAATAAGTAAAGTAGTCATTTAACTATAACTGAGCATTTAGTAGGATAAACTACTTTTGAGACAGTGCAGAAGTTACAAGATTAGAAGGTTACTCCTTGTTGGATGTGGAGGGAAATATAGTAACCAGAGATGCAGAGAAGGCTGAGGTACTTAATGCTTTCTTTGCCTCAGTTTTTAACAACAAGGATGTCAGCTCGCTTGACAGTTGGCCCTCTGAAGTGGTTAATGGGGGCAGGGTGCAATATGGCCCTCCTGCAATCCATGAGGAGGAGGTTAGAGACCTGCTGAGCCGCTTGGACCCTCATAAGTCTATGGGGCCGGATGGGATCCATCCTAGGGTGCTGAGAGAGCTGGCGGATGAGCTTGCTAAGCCGCTCTCCATCATCTTTCAGCGGTCCTGGCTCTCTGGAGAGGTCCCGGAAGACTGGAAGTTGGCCAATGTGACGCCCATCCACAAGAAGGGCCGTAAGGATGATCCAGGTAATTACAGACCTGTCAGCCTGACCTCGGTCCCAGGTAAAATCATGGAGAAGATAATCCTGGGTGAAATCATGCACCACCTGCAGAACGGTCAAGAAATCAGGCCCAGCCAGCATGGATTTAGGAGGGGTAGGTCCTGCCTGACCAACCTGATCTCCTTTTACGACCATGTGACTCGCCTGGTGGATGAGAGGAAGGCTGTGGATGTGGTATACTTGGACTTCAGTAAGGCCTTTGACACGGTCCCCCCCAGTAGACTCCTAGGGAAGCTGGCAGCTCGTGGCCTAGATGGGAGCACTTTGTGCTGGGTTAGGAATTGGCTGGATGGCCGAGCCCAAAGAGTGATGGTAAATGGTGTTTCATCCAGTTGGCGGCCGGTCACCAGTGGTGTCCCCCAGGGATCGGTATTGGGTCCCGTCCTGTTTAATATCTTTATTGACGATTTGGATGAGGGGATTGAGTCCATCATCAGCAAATTTGCAGATGATACCAAGCTGGGAGGAAGAGTTGATCTGCTAGAGGGTAGGATGGCCCTACAGAGGGACCTGGACAGATTGGAGAGCTGGGCCGATTCTAATGGGATGATGTTTAATAAGTCCAAATGTCGGGTACTTCATTTTGGACACAACAATCCCATGCAGAGCTACAGACTGGGGACAGAGTGGCTAGAGAGTAGTCAGGTAGAAAAGGACCTGGGAGTGCTGGTGGACAGGAAGCTCAACATGAGCCAGCAGTGTGCCCAGGTGGCCAAGAAGGCCAATGGAATCCTGGCCTGCATCAGGAATAGTGTAGTAAGCAGGACCAGAGAAGTTATTGTCCCCCTGTACTCGGCACTGGTCAGGCCTCACCTTGAATATTGTGTCCAGTTCTGGGCCCCTCAGTATGGGAAAGATGTTAGGATACTGGAATGTGTTCAGAGGAGGGCAACGAAGATGGTGAGGGGGCTGGAGCACAAGCCCTATGAGGAGCGACTGAGGGAGTTGGGGCTGTTTAGCCTGGAGAAGAGGAGGCTCAGGGGAGACCTCATTGCTCTCTACAACTACCTAAAAGGAGGTTGTAGTCGGGCAGGGGTTGGTCTCTTCTCTCAGGTGACCAGTGGCAGAACCAGAGGGCATGGACTTAAGCTTCGTCAGGGAAAGTTTAGACTTGATGTGAGGAAAAAATTCTTCACTGAAAGGGTGATTGGCCATTGGAATGGGCTGCCCAGGGAGGTGGTGGAGTCACCTACCCTGGAGGTGTTTAAAGGGAGACTGGATGAGGCACTGAGTGCCATGGTCTAGATGATGGTTGGTGTTAGTGTTAGGTTATAGGTTGGACTTGATGATCTCAGAGGTCCTTTCCAACCTTAATGATACTGTGATACTGTGATACTGTGATACTGTTAGCACCAGTTGCTCTGCTGAGCAGATAAATTGTATTAGATTGCGTGTTGTAAATGTATTTAATGGCCACATTTCTAATCAAGTAGAACTCTACAAAGTAGAATTTTCTTTAATGAAATAAAATATTTCATACTTCTGCTTCATAAGTTTCAGTAGAAAGTTGTGATTAAATCTTTCTTCTATGCGGTTCTGGTTTGAGCAGAGTATTTTTCACCCATCGTAGCAATGAGGGTCAGTTGAAGAAAATATATACCCTCATAAGACAACTAAATCATAACCAAGTGTTTCTATATAAATGGCTGCAAATTGAATATCTGAGTAAATATTGTTATAAAGAGTTTTTAAGTATAATAATTATTCTGGACATTTTATGAAAAGAAGATGATAGAATAGTAACACAAGCTACAATTGTTATGGGTCAGAACAGGTTACTTGCTTGAGGAATGTCTTTATGGTCTCAATTTCCTTGCCTAAATGAGGCAAGTGAGATGCCCTAAATTATTCCTGCTGCCAGTTCAGAAGGTACAGCTCTCCCAGCAGTGTTCCTCACCAAAGAGTTTTAAGTAACAAACTTCTTACAGAATAAAAGGATCTTCTTACTGGTAATAATTTATCAGAAGGTTTTAGAAGTAACTGTAATGGAGAGAAAACTGTAATGTTCATCAGATTCATAAATTCTCTGAAAGTGGGAGAAAAAGCAAGATGAGAGAGCTTTCTGAGAATTGGAAAGGAAAATCTAAATTTGATACTGAAGAACTTACTGTACAATGAGAAATAAGGAATAACTGTTATCTGTTCCACATCATTCACTCTATGCCTCCTCAGCTTTTAAGGCAAATCTAAATCTGATAGAGAATGAAACAGAAGAATTCCACAATGTACATAAGTATAGTGGTAAAACAGCAGGTGAAACTCATTGTTAATAAGGCAGTTAATCCACATAAGGAAAAAATAAGGGATACCCCTGCAATTATTTACATGGAATGAATAACTGTTTATTAGCTGTTGCATTCATAGGGCATATGTTATGGGAGTTATTGTTAATAGCTGTCTGAGAATTTCAGGTCAGTTTTTAGTGGCAAACAAATCATATATATGCACTAGAATTTTTTATTTAACTCTCTATTTTAACCTGTAAGTTACATTATATATTATTTAATATAATCTATTACATAAATATAAATTTATATAACAAATGATTATATGTATAATTATAATTTTTATTATAAATTATATTAAAATATTTTAGTGTAAGATAATTGTTGGGAAAGGGCTACCAAATGACAAGGAAAATATCCTGCTATCTAAGTGCTTCATGTATCACTGTCTTGAATACTGTTTTAGTCTCTAGTTAAATTCCTTAAAAAATAGTACAATGAGGAATGCAGAGAGAGAAACAGGAAAACCCAGAGAGTGTCTCTGTTTGAAGAAACAAAAGAAATTAAATAAGCTGATCAGATTTTCAAACATGGTTATATGAATATAAAGAAGCAACACTCTTCACTCCAACATAATGTTATGGAAATAAGAGTATACATAATTTAGAAAAGGAAGCAGATCTACTTACGGAGCTGAAGCCTGACAGTGGATGTTAGACAAAATGGCTAGCTACAGTTTCTAGCTCAGGCAGTAAATAGACTTGGGGAAATACGCTAACTTGTGTGTTATCTCCTTTTGGTTTTAAGTGTCTACCATTGGCCACTAATTTAATGATAAGCAGTTATTAATATGAATTTGCCTCTTTACAGTATCACGTCACTGTTTTATGCTAATAAAGAATCGGAGCAAAGGTTTTGGAACTATAATGTTTACTGATTAATAGCTGCCTAATTATAGCTCCTGGTGAAGTAAGTGAAAAGTAAAATAAACACACAGGATAAATAACTTTTAAACATTAGAGCGGTGAAGACAGAGGGTGGAACTAAGTCTCAATTCTGCAAGGCCTTAGAAATAACTTAATACTTAAATAATTTCAGAAGACCAAAATATGTCAGATGA
The DNA here is from genome assembly GCA_033556795.1 of Tapera naevia. Taxonomy (NCBI): domain Eukaryota; kingdom Metazoa; phylum Chordata; class Aves; order Cuculiformes; family Neomorphidae; genus Tapera; species Tapera naevia. Next base: position 3,072,353 of record JAUMJJ010000172.1, on the reverse strand, counting down.
TATTCAATTGAAACCTCTAGAAAATACCAGACTATTCATAATTATGTTAATCAACATGTAAGTTGCTATCTTGCCCTACCCTGAAATCCTTACGGAGATGTAAGAGCTGTATTGTAATATGTAGAGCTTATATTTACTCAAGTATGTTGCACGAACAAACATATCACTGGAAAAAATCGCAAAGGTCAGTAATGTATTGTCCTGACAATCTGATTTCACAACTTTCACAGCACAGGCAAATTCACAACACTATTTTCTGGGAGATGCCTTAGTAATGTGACAAACACAAGAAGGAAAATATCTGCTCAAAAGCATTTCACTGAAATTGTCAAGTTTAATTGGATAACACTTGCTTATTTCTTCAACTGATTTTTTTTCAATGATGGTCTCTCCTGTGTCTTCTCTGACTATGCAGCTGATTAATTTAGATACTAAGTTTCAGTGTGTCACAAGTTCTCCAGAGGCAGAAAGTGAGATACATGCTTTATTCATCTTTGATAAAGGGACACACACCATCCTCCCTCCCCTTCCAAAGTTATCAGAAATACATGTACTGTCCGGGAGACTAAAGTAGAACTTCTGTTTTTTTTCAACTTTTCCAAATGGTGATAGCAGAAAAATACAAAAGATTAAGTTGTTTGTACTCAGGAGCTCTACAGTGAGCTAGATTTGTTGAACTATCTTATTTAAAAATATGTATTAAAATCTGTATTAGTAATGATGAAAATGTTTGGTTTTCACCTTTTTCTTATGAAACATACTTAAATGTTGTAGTCAAACCCACATTAACCATTTGTCTAACCCACTTATCTCCAGTTCTTGTGAAAGTCTTTTTGTGTAATATACTGTGCACTTAAAGCATTCTAAGTACCTGTAGTCATTCATATATTCAAATTTAATGATCTTTGAAGAAGTTTCTGACAGCTTAAAACTCAGTATGACCACCATGACTCCAAACAAAAAAAAAAAGAAAAAAAAGTGGAAGCATAATACAAACCCTAAAATCTACTGCTATACACATATAGTAGTAATTTGTTAAGTTAGAAATACAGAATATTATCCAAACACTGAAACATCAAATGCTGTGATATTATTATGAATGAGTAAACAAAGTCTAGATCAGTACTGCAAATTTGAGTTCAGAAATACGTCACTTTGCCCTAGAGTGCACGGTATAAGTATCCCTTAAAAACTCAGTTTCTCATTGTTTGATAATATAAACATTAAAAGAAATGTATGAAAATCCTTTACTTACTATTTATGTTGTACCTCCAAATAGAAATAAGAAGCAAGTTATTTTAGGTATCATGAATATATAGAGTTGGTACCTTATTTCTTTCTCTTTGTCTAAATACAGCAACAAAATCTGGACTTGTAACGAAGCTTTGAGAAGTAATCATTTCTTTTCTTTAATTCAACTCTTTAATAATGTAAGTCTTTAAGGACAGGTCATAATTTTTGTTAGAATAAAGAATAATAGCATAGTTAAAGAACTGTGAGTTTGGAGTAGTTTTTAAATAAATACCCACTTGTGCAATAAATTTGTGTAATACTTCAAAAAAAAAAAGGATTTTGTGTTTCTGAAATGGCGAATAATAACTGCAGACACCCTACATACTTTTGGGATTTTAGGTTACATCTCTTCAAAAAGCTGACTTCTGTAATTTACATTTTAAGTGTTCGTCCAAGTCAGAAACCAAGCATGTAATAATTTTCCCTTCTTTTGGACAAGTACAAAGGAGAAGGCTTTCAGAGTCAAAAAGCTTCCAAATCTATAACAACTCTATTCTTTTACACTACATGAGGCTAAAATACATGCAGTTTATATGGAGGATGGTGGAATGTGGCTGCCCTTGCCATCTTCTGTGAAATGACTGTTCTTCAACCTAATTTTCATTGTATGGTGAGATATTCCACAATTGCTCAAATGGGAAAAAAGGATCAACTATGCATAGCTAGTTTTAACATGCATAACTTCTAAACTAATCTGATTCTGACCTTGAAAATCAACAATAAACTATTTTCAAAACTTTTTTTTCGACAAACACAAGTAGAAGGGTGTTTTCTTTGAAATTAAAAGTCAAGATTTTGATTTGTCTTTTTTTCTCTTTTTTTTCTCGTAATGGACTTATTGTTCCAATAACAGGGATGCTGAGAACTAACACATAGGCAGTGAAGGTAAATGCCGTTCCACGACATACTTGAATTCTCGGAGTTCTAAAATAATTTTTCCTAGTGTTTCAAGCTAGATTTATTGTAATAACACCATAGTAATACTCCACCGGAACGTGTGATTAGGAGTTCTGTTTTGGTGGAAGTATGAGGGACACCCAAGAAAACTTTTTCACTGTGTAACTTTCTATCATCACTTTAATATCCAGTTACTGAATAGGTGTAAGAGAACAAACTTTAAGTTATTAATGTAAAATATGTCTTTGTAATAGCATTTGTTCTCTTTGTTTCAAGTCATTCACTGCTTAATATATTCTGTCAGAGATCTCCTAGGAGAGATATCTCCATTAGAAAAATTGGAGTACCAAAAAAAGGCACTTGAAGTGGGAACTGTTGAAATAAGTGAAGATAAATAAGAAGAAATCTTAAATTTTGCTAATAGGGATAGCCAGAATGAGATTGGTTTTAGTGGACTAAAAGGTTAATATATTAATCTCAAGCTTGAGTTTGAGTTAAAAGTATGAAAGCTAGGCAGGCTGATGGAATGAAAATGAAACACAGCAACTGTTAAGTGGTTTAACCAAGTTTGTTAGACTTGTCCTCAAAGAAGGGCAGCAGACTTATGCAGGATCCCATTATTGAGTTCTTAGGCTCTTAGGGCACGTTTATAACGTTTTATACTTATTCATGTATATTATCTCTTCTTACCAGAAATTTCTACATTAGCAGGGTAAGCGTCATAGAAGGAAGATAGAAAGAGAAAAAAGTGATTAACACTCATACATAAGTCAGCCTGCAGAGTTGTTCGTCTCTGTCCTACATTATAGGATTAAATAATACAGAATGAGGATCAATGCTATGTCATCTGTTTAGCATGATAGTTTCAACACAGATGCTGACTATCAATAATAGGTATCTAATATTTCTTATACATATTGAAACCACTTACAAAATGCACATTTGTAGGTCCATTAAGAACAATGTAAGGAAACTGTTATGCCATATGTATCCATAAATTCTGCAAGTATGATTGTTATAGTTCTTCCATGGTTCTGATCATATCTTTATGAAGTTGTAAGGTCTCTGTCCAGTCAAAAGTAACTCTGACACAAATTCTCTATGATTTCTTCAGCATGTCCTGCAAGGATTTTCTCATAATTTTTTGAATATAAGTTTCTCAAGGCTTTTAATATTAGAAACAGTTTTATTCATTCTTCCAGATCATTGTGTATCTCCCTGTCTAATAGTACTACTTAATTTAATACCCTATTAATATTAATTTAATATTTAATACCCTAATTTTGGTTCTAATGGGTCACGTTTTGCTGGTAGCAGGATAATGTAGGTCTAGATCATCAAACCAGTCCAGTTTTGTCTGGAAAATCAAATTTTGTGTTCATGCAAACAGGAAGTAAAATTTTGATAAATTTAAATTTAAAATATATCAGTACATTGCAATCAGTACAAACTGAGCTGTTACAATCACTGCAGGATGAAAAACTAATGGACAGAGTGCAGATGAACTGTTGAACACAAGATCTATAGCTGCATAATTGTATGCATACATTATTAAATATATGCTACTGGACAGATATTGGTATTGACCTTTAAAATATGAAATCTGAAATTGTTAATTTAAACATTCTGGTTTAATACTAAAATTGCAAATAAATTAGTATCTTTCTGCTAATTTCTCTTCCCATGAAACAAAATGTTGCATGAACTAATAAACTAATAAAAGTAGCCTCATCCTTCCTTTTCCTCATTTCCTTATAACATTTCAGTTTATGAAGGTGAAATATATGTAAGCAGTTTGCAGTTTTAAGCTTTACATAAGAAAAATTGGATGTAAATAATATTTCTTTTGGTTTCTAGTGTATCAACTATTTCTGAAGACATTGACTAGATATCATTAGTCCTAATACAAAAATGTTTACATAATTTTCTGAAGTGTCATATGACCTAATCATTCTTAAAAATATCATTTGCTTTTTTTTGGATTTGTTTGTAACAAGTTATAGAATGCTGGAGCATTAGCTATGGTAGTGATTTGCCATTTCAGATCATCTGCAACATGACTTGTGGGATTCTGGAACAGAAACAACCAAAACAACCAAAGAAAAGTTTTTTTTCAGATCTACCCTGAATTTTGCATTTCATTGCAGTAAATTCTAGGTTGTGAATAGTGCATCACAGGGGACTATATTTAAAAGAGAAAGGTGTTGAACGTGCTGTTGCTAATCATCTTTTTTCCTTCATTTGAGAAGAAATGTTGAATTTTTCACTGCTTCTTTTCTATTATGTCCTATCTTTTCTGAAGCTTTTCCTGGTTATTTCTTCAGTGAACCTCTTGCATGAGTGTTGAATAGTGACGAGAAAATGTTCAGTTCAGCACAACGGAATCGATACTGTGGTCCCAAATACTACTACACTCTTTTTCTTTTTGCTTTTGTGCCAGATGTATCACCCTACATGTATTATATTTATTCAGGTCCACAGTAATACAATAGCAATATTGTAAACTTTTATTATATGACTTGTGCCAAAGTAATATTACAGTGTGTCACTAAACTTTTACATTTTACTTTGACAGAACCAGACCTGTAAAGATGTTTATGTGGTGGTCAGCTGTTTTACTTCTTGGATGCATTTTGCTGGGAGCAGACGGGTGGCCAACCAAGGAAGGATACGACTTTAGGCCCATTCAGCCCTTAATAAGATTACGTCACAAGGTACAGATTGTTCTCCAGCACTTCTGGTTTTCGTCCGTGATCATGGGATAAATTACATGTCAACCCTGTCTTGTTTGTGTTTATTGGAATAATGTCCAGAAATTTACTTTTTGAGTATCAACACCTGCAAAAATATAGACTTGATTTGACAAGTAAAAAGGAGTTGTTTTGATTTGAACACCTAGAAACCTTTCAAAGTTTGAAAACTTTTCTAGTTTTGCAAACTAGATATTATGTATATTAACAGAAAGTCAGAGAGACAGTCAGGAGAGGTTATGTCTTAAAGCAACTGTCAGTGTCTGCTTAAGGCAATGACTTATCCCAGTACTAACTCTATTTCAAGGCGAGCAGCAGCCAGGGGAAATGCCAATCAAAGTAGCATGGTGTTGAAATTAACTGATCAACAAAAACTTGTATGCATGAGGCAGAATGTTCACAGTGCTAACTGAATTTAGGAGTTTGAACTATAGCATAGTGCAGATGTTCCCTGTGATACTGGGTTCCCAGCTTCGAGCACATATGCCATTCAAAATTCATCCACCTGCCGCACATTTTTCATGAATCCAGGTCTCCCAGAACAGTTTTCCGCTAACTCTTCTGATAGCTAGAAGAGAAACTACTGTGGTGTTTCTGTAAAACAAGGAATGGAGCTGTAATATCTCCATGATAGCATAGGTCTGATCAACTTCTTAGTTCTTCAGGGTAGTCATGGGAGCACATCTGAGGAGCCTTAACACCCACAATAGGCCAAAAAAGATGATAAAGCACTTTGCCCCATTCTTCTGAATCTGAGTTCTTCAGTTAGAAAGTCTGAAAGACAGAAGCTCTAAATGTTAGTTTCTGTTAATGTTTCAAGATCTGGATAATTTAATTTCTCAATACATTTTATAAAATATAAAAGCTGTTTCCTCTTGGTCCTCTGTTTGCAAAACCTCATCCAATATAATGTAATTCTGTCTCAGTATATGAGGAGGAGGAACTCATAAGTGATTTCTGCTTAAACAACTAAAATATGTGTCCATTAGTTGATTACTGTATAGTATGTATGTTAAATATGGAAAGTTTCTGACAGAAAAATTAAATATTAAAATTTAGATTTCATTATAAAATTGTGCATCTCTTGGGGAATGTTCTCCAATCAGAACAAAGAATGCAATCAGACTCCAGTCAAGTAATAAGTAATTGCATTACACGGGTGTTCACACTGAGTATTTTGCAAAATCAGAAACTTTGTCTCATCACTTTGCTTCCATTTGCCAGCTTTAAACAAAATACAACAAACTGGCGCAAGGAAAATACTTTGAAATCTAGAAGAAATGAGAGAGACTAGTAACAGAAACATGGAATGAACTGTAAAAGTGAGAAATCACACCTTCCCTAAAAAAAAAAAACAAACACCAAAATAAACCCACAGAGAGCGTGAGGAGAATCAAGGGCAGGACATAAGGTATAAGTGAACACAATTTCTGAGAGTTAGATGGTCTCTGACATGAATATTATACTGTATGTGGAACTAATAGTATGTTGCTGTTCCTGTGACCACAGACACTTGAAAGGTACAGAGACTTTTCCTCTGTTATTCATTCCTTATATATTTCTGAAAACATATGTAAAAATATGCATATGTGCAGAACAAAAGCAAACGGCATATCCTGTAAATAGACTTTGTACTTTTAAAGGACGATAAAGCTTAAAAGGAAAGAAAAAAATAGTGAGAAAAAAGAATAATGAACACATGATATAAAATAAATCCTGAAAAGCAAAGAAAATATGGTGGTTCTTTTTCCTAGGCATTATATCTAGAAAAAAGAATGGTTTAGTGTAGTTCAGCTTTTTGGTATTATGGATACATGTTGGTATTAAAAAATAGGAATGCAAAACCTTTCCAAAGTCAGTTTTTAAAACCAGTTCTCACACAGATACACGTATTCAAAACATGTAAATAATATGGTAAAGAAGACTTCGGCTTCAATGAAACACCTAATACATCAAGTGCTTAGATGAGGGTATGCGATTAGAATGCTTACTACAAACAGAAGATAATAATGAACATCAGCAGTCATATTTGCTTTGATCAAGCAATATGTATGCAAGTTTATGAGTGCAAAGATTAAAAGAAAAGTAATCATTCTTGCTCTAATAAAGGGGAATTTATCTGACTTGATCAGTCTGAAGCAACTCTAAATGTCAGACTGCAGGAAAAAACAATCCTGTTGGTATTTAGGTATTGTCTTGAAAAAAAAAATTGTGTTCATGGTGAGAACAGGCTTTCATATATAAAGGTTTTGCTATTTTAAAGGGGATTATGAAGAAATTCGGCTCCTCATGCACAGAAATTAGAAGTAGGCATTTAGTCTGATTGCATGATAGCCTGAACACAGCAGGGAAAACATGCATAACAGAAAAACTTTAAAAATAAGGTAAAGCTTTATGCATAAAGATACGTTTTTACTGTGAGGGTGAGTGAGCACTGCAATAGGTTACTTAGGGAGCTTGTGGATTCTCTCTGCATGGATGTTTACAAGAGCCATCTGGACATGGTCTTGGGCAACTTCTAGGTGACAAGGCCAGGAGAGATGAACAAAGTTACCTTCAGAGATCTCTTTCATCCTTAAAAATTTTGTATGTAGATGATTAATTATAATACATAATTAATAATTATATATAATAAAATATTATTCATTTCTATATTTTTACAAGTTATACAATCAGACTAATAGTTGTGGGATTTTACTGATTGAAAAAAAAAGATTTAAAGAGATTTTTAGAAAAATATTTTAGGAAATCTTTTACAAAACCTTTTAAAAAAGTTTTTATAGAATCATTATTAAAAAATACAAATATGTTGACAGTGAAAAAGACAATATCCCTTAACTTGCTGCTTTAATAATTTGATAGTAAAACGTCTGATGAACTAACCTGAAAAGTTCTTTTTACTTAGGAAAACATTGATATTACCTAGCTTTGTACTGTTCCTTCCTCCCAACTTCTAAAAGCCCTTTATGTCTTCAATATTTAATGAAGGCATCTCTCTTGAATTACATTTATCATTTACCTGCAACAAAAAATTCAACTTGCATAACTTGAGACTGATGAAATATTCAATCTATTTCAAAGGACTGATAATACATATCAACTTTTATTAGCGTTTTACGTAACATTTATCCACATCTTCACGCCACAGTTCTCATACAAGATTATTTAGCCTGTACCTTTTTACTAATTTTCAGGCCCATGAGGTGTTTATTTTGGGGGTTTGGTAACATCTAGTGCTGTGGATATTGCTGATTTCGCAACTTTGCTCTTTATATCTTTTAAACATGCAGCAAATTCTTACCATATGGAGTGTATCTTTGTGTGTTTAATTTGATCTGTAGGAATTAAAAGATCATTCTTTGGTAGACTTTTTAATGTATCATATACTGCAGTAATTAAAAGTTTCCACTTTGAATGGTTTTCTCATTTTGTTATACATTAGTTGGAACTGCTCTAATATTACAGTGGAAATTTTAATAGCCAATACCTACAATGAGCTGCTAACTTTGAAGTATTAATTATTTTTCTAGCAATTTTCTAACAGAAAATCTGTAGAAATTTATAAAAAAAAGGTCTAAGAACTTGCAGCAGTTCACATCTAAATTATAATTATGGCCTCAATTATAATTATAAACATTATCATGGCCATGAAGTTCAAATCTTTGCATAGTTTATATATGAAATAGTCAAAACCAGGAAGAGCTGAGTTGGCTTGAACTAGAATAGAGAAAGCTTATTACAAAGCACTCCTGAAAATTTTATTTCCAGTACCCTTCTGTTGAAGTGCCATGGTGTACACTTATGTGGTTATGCTAAAAATCATTACGCTATGTCTGAATAGCAAGTGAATTTCTGGTTGTGTCATTTCATCCTTGGTTCTTCATTTGTCAAAACACTTCAAAAATTTGTAAGGGACTTTTCATTTGGGAATCTCGAATCGCTGCTAAAGTATTGTAAGCAATCTGTTAATATCTAGGTTCCCACCTGAAATCGCTAGGAAGTATTTCTAGCATCCTAATGCATTTTCTTCTTGTAAGTTTCATGGCTCTGACAGCGAGCAATGCTTCTGCAATGTCTTCAGTGAAAAAGTGTATGTTCTGAACAAGTAGGCAGCAGCTAACATAACGCTGACTGTTGGTTTCTAAGACTAAGAAATATGTAATACAGTCTGTGCCTTCATATGTGTATTTCAGAGCATGCCAAGTCTGCTTATCTAACAGAGGCACACACAACCCTCGCCTGCAAGCGAAATGATTGACATGGTACAGTGGAAAATAATATTAACAACAGTGCTTCATTGTGAACAATATCATTATGGGTAGAGAGTTGTTTTTTTTATACTTGAGGGATACTCAGTGAACATTGCTGATTTAGTCATTGCCACGTGGATACCTTAGGCCCAATTCTGGTCTTGTGTAGTTAAGGGTATTATGTTAATTATAGTTAGGGCTGTAATGCGTAACTAAGAGCAGGCACTAGCTCAGGAGAGTAGATCAGGGAGGAAGAGCAAAGATCAGGGGAATCTGGGTAAAGGAAAGAGAGGGATGAGTTGAGGAAATTTGAAACTTGGTCTGTAATTCATCTTTGACTGGGGCCTGAGCAGGAGCTTCAGCCAGGAAAGTGCTCCTTGTGTAACTGAGCAGGGGGGGTACAGATGGTACAGCAAAGGGGACATGCTTTATTATTTTTAATGACTTCCATGGGCTTTTTCTAACAAGTGATTTTGCCATATTGATTCAAGCTGTTTCCAGCCTTGCTCCTATTTTGTCTTGTTTTACCAAAAGGCTAATGAGATCTGACTCAGATGTAAAGCAGTCACAGTTGTCTATGTTATTTCTCCAGACTCAGATATTTCCTTTAACTTCCTGTGAAAAACCTCTCTACCTTTTTTTCTCCCTCCCTTCTTCCTGTTGCTGTTAATTTGGGCAGTTAAACTCTGATTCTCATTAATTTAGTTATTAGCATTAGATCAGTTCGGAGGTGTTTAGGTTAGATGAGAATTTGGTGTAGTTTAAAGCTGTTTGTTTGGGCAGTAATGATTTTGTCTGAATAAAAAAAGGCAAGATAAAAACCTACTGTGGCATAAGCATGTTTTCCAGTTTTTTTAAAAACAAGTTTGATTGTATAAGCACAAAGCATAGAATATGTTTTCTGCAGTTAGGTTTTTGCCCAAGGGTTATAAAATATTTTCCCTCAACCAACAGCGCATTTTGTGTTATAATGAAACACCTCTAAAATACAGACAGGCTATTTTCAACCATTTTATGTTCATTTAGGGTATCATAGCCAAAAAACTAATACACAGAAAGTTGTACTTCAGGATTTAAAAACAGCCTGATCTTTCCTTGTGTGGTCTGGTCTCCAAACAAGTTCAGGTTTATAATTCACAGTGTTTATCTTGAAAGTCTGTTTGCCTGTAGGATCTGAGAAGTCATAAAATTTGATCCTCTAAAGTCCTTTGTCCTAGAGAGAAGGTGTAAAAAAAAAAAATCAATGGCAGTAAAATGCAGCAGTGAATTCTGAGGACTAAGAACAGAGCTTTTCCTAAGCATGTCAGTACTACTCTCAGGTCTAAGGTAGCAAAAGTATTTTCTTCCTTCTGAGGCTCCCTGAACACAGTATTTGTGCCATATGCAAATTCCAGGATTTCATTTGAGTAACAAGACTTACTTTTTCTTTTGTGACCTTTTTTTTCATTTGTCTATCTAACTTGATTCAAGGACTCTTATGAAACTTTTTTTATTTTATTTTGCTTTTTTCGGGGAGAATAGGATATGTTTTGCATTCTAATCTGCTTTTTCCTGTGGGCAGCAGCATTCAAAAGGCATGGCTTATTTTTAAGGTCCCGTTACAATCATTGTATAGTAATAAGCTGTTTTCAATTAAACATGCTCTTTTTGCTGTCTGTTGCTACACGCACAAAGCATTTTTTGAAAATGTCTTAGGAAAGTTACCTGCAAAATCTCTCTGTGAAATGTCTTCTGTAGTCCTTCTTCCAAGTACTAACTCACTGGGGAGGGAATGGATGTTAAAGTATAGAATTAAGGTAAGTATTAAATTTTTCTTTCAAGCTGCCTGCTGATACTTCCACTGATAACTCATTAGCAACGTTGGCTATAAACTTTTATTCAAGAAATCTATGGGGCTGGTGAGGAGGAAAAGGATCATCTTTACCATTGCACTGAACCTCTTTCTTAAGCTGTCTTTTGTGTTCCTGTTCCTGAAAATAACCACTGTGGAAAAGATTAATGTCACTCAGTTCTTTTAAGGACTGATGAAATCCACATCTAGATTTTGATTAACATTGTCTTTTTAATTTCATGTGTCAGCTTGGCAACAAAGTATAAAGTAGTGGTTTATGGAGGTAGTGTAATTATCTCCTACAGCACTCAGCTTGGCCTTCTCACATTGCTTTTCTAGGAAGAGGATTTCCAGTTACCCTCTGGATAGACAATGCAATGGCTTTTGCACCTTTCTAGTGTTTCGGAGTTGATGCAAACGCAGTTCATATTGAATATCTTCTCACATTCTTGATGAGTATATTTCTTCATATCCTATTACAGTGGCAAATCATCATCACAAATTACAATCACAATAGTAACAAAACAAAGCCAGAAGAGATTTGCTTTAGGTTTTATTTTGAATCGTTTGTCCCTGCTCAAATTTGTGCAGTTGGATCATGAAAGAGGCCAAACATTTGACGTACGTGCTGCTACAGAAGTTTGAGATCTGACTCTTTACCATGCCTTCCGTAAGAAAAGTGTTGGTTACATTGGGTTGAGTAGAAAATTAAAGTAAAATATATGTGTGCAATTAGACTCCTTTTAAAATGACACCAATTAGATTGACTAAATATGAGGTCTTATATCCATTTCTCTTTTCAATATCTATACTTTAAAACACCCTTAAGACTTTCAGTCCTATACTTTGTGTGGTAGAAAAACAAGTTTTGAAAAAAAATATGTTTTTAACGGTAGGAAAGTGTCTCACTAGTTTTGATGCTTTCTTCTTCATTGTTTAATTTGTCCTTGGCATTTTTTTCAGTAGCAATTTTGAACTATGATTATTTTACTGAGAATGTGAATTTTGCTTTTAAAATATCAGCTGTCCTGATCTTATAGTATAAGATATCACATTAAACAATCCATCCTTACTTCTTGTAAATCATGAATTTTGTTATCTTGCAGTAAGAGCATTTGCTATTACAATGTGTAAGATATTTCTCTAGCATTTATTCTCCTGATCAGCTTAAATTTTTTAAATTGAAAGCTTTACACAGAGCTGTTGTAAGAAATATAGATCATTATGTATATCTTATTTAGTTTTTGTTATCAAGCTTTCCTTTTGAGAGTTTTGTTAACTGGCAAATTCAGTCTGTGACTTTATTTCTGTAAAGCAAAATATCAGTAAGAAACTATCGTAGACTTCTGCCCTCTTGCCTTGTGGACCTTTATTACTGAATTAGTCTTACCTTAAAATGCTTCCCATTCTGGGTAGGGTGACTCTGCGCAGATTACAACAGTTGTCATGACATCTTCTTTTTAATCTTCTTCTGTTATATTTACTGGTGGGATCATATGAGTACTCCAGCTCAGGGCGTTGTATTTGTTTCTGATTCCATAGTAAATCTTAGCAGACAAAACCAGTACATGCATCGGTATGCTGAAATTCCTTCAACTATAAGGGAATGTGTTGTCTTTAAGTTTCAGATTTGATTTCCATAAATAAATAAATAAAACCAAACAACATCATCATCAGCTATAACAAATGAACAAAAAAATAACCCCAGCCAAGCAAAACAAAACAACCTGAAAAAAAAAACCCTGCAAAGCACTCCTTTAATTTGCCTTTCAAATAATGGGGCTAAACATTCAGATGCCCATGGAGAAAATGTTAAAGGTTTTGGTAACTCTGCTCAGCCTGACACACAAGGAAAATGGAAAGACTAACAGCTTAATACAAAGATGTTTTAATTAACCGTATTTTTATTGTTATGCATTTATATGAACATACTTAAATGTTTTTAAGAACATAGAAGGTTAAAGCCTAAAACATAAATGCTAAAAGAAAGATCTCCCAAATTTAAAATCAAAATTGTTAGTATTTGACCTTGTTAAAAGTGTGATCCAAGAGATGAGCAAGAGATGATTGTTTCACTTGACATCTCTTTAGCTCTTTGGCATTTTTAAGTTCTCATTTAGTGTAGTTTGTTAACTATTTATACTGTTCATATAAACGAATGTGTAATGCATCAACAATGCAACATGACCAGTACATTCATGTGAACTAACTATAAAAGCAATAAATATTTCTTTAACTTTGCATGAAATTAATAACATCTGCTTAATATTCACTTTCAATTCTATCAAATTACTTCTGCAATTCAATTCCCCGACTCAAAGCATTATAACAAAATTTTAATTTGAAATAGGAGAAACCTAACAAGCTTGTTCTTTCTATGTCCCTTCATCCCATGAAAACAAATCAAGCTATAATTATCAGTATTTTTTTATTTATAGCCTATGACTCTGGGTATGTTTCCTGGACTAAACAGCCTACAATTCATGTGTAATTTCTAAGGAGAAGGCCTATGACTCTTCTGACGCATCAGCACAATCTTCTGTTCTCTCGAGTGGTTCATGGAAATGCTATTAATGTCTTTTACCATTACCTGAGAATTTTACTCATGCATTAATGCAAGCAATACAGAATTAATATTGCTTTATTATTTAATATTATCTTAATAGAATTCATCAAATTTTGTTGGTGTGTCTAACATTATTTGGTGTTATATTATTTGATGTAACAATTCCATTGGATAAAAATGCACATTGAAATTGATAGTACTGTATTACAGTAATCTGATTCTGAAAATCGTGAAAGACTAACCCCATTTTAATTGATAGTTTGTGTTTGTTTTTTTTTTTAAAGGTCTGGGAAACCATTGCATTAAGCAGGCTGGTTTTCCTTATAAAAGTCTCCCATTTAATTCTATATTCCTTCATTCCTCCTGTAACTGGGGCGTGAGTAAAGCATGCCTTTCAAAAAAATAACTCAGTCTTCAAATGCTTTCTATACATTAATATTTTAAAATATTTTCCCATGATGTTTTAGTAGTAAAAGTGAGTAAAGAGCAGTGTTTATCATTTGCCTTCTAGATACATCTGTCTTCTTCCAATGACTGCTTCCTTATATCTACTCCATCACTAGATAGAATGCAATGAAAGTCTTCAGTCTGGTAAAATAAAATTTTTGCAAGACATTAATCACAGTTTATTATTAAAATCAAGCCATGTTTTAGCTGTTTCTACTGGTGTCAGTCCAGGACAGGGAAGAAAAAGAGATTTTTTTAAAGATATACAAAGAAGTAACTATAATCGTAAAATACACAATTATCAATTAGACTAGAACTTCAGATATGTACTGAATTGTTACTTCATCTCTCTGCATACTTTTTCATAAAAGCTACTTTCTTCTACCACAAATTCTAAGACAAAATAACTAAAAGCTTTACGATACATTGCCTGCTTTGCAGTAGGGAAACTGTAACCAGTGTTGTCAGGTTTTATATCTGTAGGGTATTTAGCTTTCATGAATCATTTGTGATTGATTGTTGAATTTCAGCAAACTTTTCAAAATTAAATACTGAGCTAATATCTAATTTTCTAATATTTGATAGAAAAAAAAAATCTTACTTTTACTTTCTAGTTTCCTAAATGTCACACAGTGAGTAATACAGTATAACCTTTCATCAAATCTCTGCTTAAAATGAATGTATTCCTCAAATATATAGTTGAACATTTTACAGAAGGGTAGGTGCAACTGATTACTATTCAAATCATGAACTTCTCTTTTTCTTTACAGCAATGGTAGAAACAAAATACTATATTCCTAGAAATTTTGCAGAATATTGGTTTTAATCAATACTGATAGATATACTACAGTTTTGCCCATAATCATGTCCTAACACAGACTAAGTATTACTTGCATTCTTGGATTGTAAGAAGGTAATTGATGTTGATGCTCCTGTGTCTACACTCTCTAATTGTCATTCTTCCTGCAGATTTTCTTTTATCTAGACAAAAATTTGCAAAAAGGAAAGATAAGATCTGAATGAGCCTCAGACAGGCTGAATAATAAAATGCAATGTACATTATGTGGTTTTTAGAAAATTACACTTTAGAAAATTACTCTTAAAAACCAACTCTGAATTTTTTTTAAAAAAAGAATAGGGTTTTTAGGCAAATTATTCCCATTAATGTCAAAGGAAATTGTGCTGCCAAGATCCATCTGTACTGTGGTTTTTTTAATGGAAAAAAGTAACACTGTTTTGTCAGGAAATACAACATTTTTCAGTAGTTTTGAGGATATCTGGAGCTTTCGGAGCTCACGTGAAGATGAAGATAATGGAATACCCATTAAATACTCTCCCTTAGATATGATAATTCAGTATGCTAAAATATTGCCTCCTGGAGATCTCTCTGCTGCATCTTTGTCTATTCAAATCTGGAGTATCCTCAGGTAATTTAAAAATAAGTGTATATGGTGGATATGATTAGCTTATGAGCTATAAGGTAAGTATATTCATCTACAGTACTTTATCAGCTGTCGTGTGTTATCTTATTTGCTTCTTGATAGGCTGGAAGAAAGTAGGTCTTTTGCTGTCCATACATTGGAAAGTGATTCTACACTGAATGTCTGAGCATTTCAAGTTTAATGCAAACTATGCACAAATAGCAGTAATCTACTTTTATATAGCCATCATTTATGTAGCATTCATAGCTCCTCCAACTTAGCTAAGGAGACTTGTAGCCTGGATTTGACTGTATAAATTGGCTTATATATTCTCCAGGATATAAGGTGTTTTGGTTGTAGTGATACATGTTTCAATGCAAAATTATATAGATTTTCCTCTTCTTAAAACATGCATTCAGTGTTTTAATGCTTTAAGCATTATAGAAGCAGCAACACTGCACAGCCACATAAAAATGGTAGAATATTCTTCTGTTGTGTGCCATGAAACGACTTATAACTTTAACATGCATGTGCTCTGTTGTCAAAGAATGAAGTACGAAGTCATCATAATGAAGGATAAGAAGCTATAGTTATCTTGTATTTCTGTAAGAGCAAGCTGCCTAAGAAATTTACCCAGAGTAAGCCGTGATACATGTTCTTTGAATTTTTTCCTATTCAACTCAGAGCTGTGGCCAGTTGTTTTAAGACTATTGTTCTAATGAAATCAGCGTAAGTATAGAAGTGTAATAGCCCATGGAAGAATTGGTCCTTAAAATCAGTATTAATATTTTCTTTGATTTTTCCATTTTATAAAAGACAAAATTTGTAAAACAGGCCCTTTTCTTCTTCAGTAAAATAAAGGAAAAACTGTATTTGGCCTTTGCCTACTACTTTGTTGGGCCCACAGAATCCTCACTCTTGGACAAGATCTCAGATTGGAAATAAATGACAGAAAACTTTACAATCCTACTAAGAGCAATGGTTTAGCGAAATGAGAATTCTTGAATTTAAAGATAAGATAAAAATCAAATCTAGTTCTCAGCTTCTTTTATACTTCTATAGTAATCAAGGCATGCAGGCCTACCTCTTGTGCTCATTCCCCTTGGGAGCTACCTGCAGCCTGCTGCACGCAGGTCTCTTTACAGTAGGCAGCAGTTTTAGGAAATGTGTCCACATGGATCACGGACAGTTCTACTAGAAGAATTATTGCTTTTAAAATGCATTAATCTTTCTCTGTGCCTTATTTTATAGAATGTAATTTGTTTTCCAGAAATCTATTTGGTGTATACAATGTTCCTGTGACATTAGCATGGAATTCCTTCAATGCAGTTGGTACTGAAGAACATTAGAATTTAGACTGCAACTTTAGCCCAGAGCAGGTGTTTCACTTTGAGGATGAAGGCTTTACCTGCTCTGCTTTATGTGGTCCAAGACTGCTTTAAAGCTAGTACAAACCCTACCAACACATCTAGGTGATTTACTTTATGCGCAGTCAGGTATGCCTAAATAGAAAAACTGTGGATTAGCCTTTGTGTAAAACTTCTACAGATGGAAAGTGGACAGAAGAAAGTGCATGCTTTGTTGAAGCCTAGTCTGGAGACAGGTTTCCTTAAGAGTATATAGGTGTAGATAAGATCGTGTGGAACTTACATATATATCTTTATTTCTTCCCTGCTTCCTCTTTGATTTGAGGGTTTGTGATTTGTTGCATGCAAAGAGGAACAATTGCTTGATACTCCCCTTCCTGAGTCTGCCATGATTGTTCTTCATACTTCTTGGGGATCTAAATCAGCAAGACCAAGAAATAAAACAGATTGCACAGTTCCCCCCGTGCCCTCTGAAGTTGGTGTTTTTGTTATTTTGCTTTTAATGAAACAAATATTTCACTCTTGTATGTAGCTGCCCAAATACTGTAGGGTTCCTTTCATGAGGGTTCATGAATTCAAGATTTGATGAAATTTTATCCAGAGGCCTCTGAGGCTTACTCTAAGACCCATAATGCATAATCCTGGGAAAGTCATTAATTCTTAAAACATCAGCAGCTTTATATTTTTCCTTATTTCTGCCCAGTCACTTTGCTCTGCATCTTGTTTTCATTTATGCAATCATACATTCATCTGATGCGTTAATTGATACAGAAACAACCTATAGAATATTATTTTCCCTGAATTTACTGCCATAAATTGTGGCAATTTACAGAATTACAGAGTCATTTCATCTTTTAAGACCGTCAAGTCCAACCATAAATTGAACTGTGCCAAGTCCACCACTAAACCACATTACTAAGCGCCACTGTGTATGCAGAATACTAGTGCAAGAATCCTGGTGCAAACATTAACTTACAAAACTCTGTGTGGTACATGCTGTTTTCATGAGCAGTGGGTACATAGATCACTTTTTGCTCATTCTTCTTTATTATAGTAAGCAAGGCCTTGCTTACAGCTGCTTAACAGAAGAGCTTTGCAAATGTAAATGTTGTTGCTTCTGCTTTGCATGCAATTTAATGCAATGGTACTGCAGTTGCTGAAAGTGCGATTGAAAGACGTATGTTCAGCAAAATGTCATTGGTGAAATTGGTTCTGAGAACAGTTTACTGAACTGCCTTGTGTTGTATGTGCGCTTACTCTCTATGGCTGTGTCCATGCTACTATTTCATCCATGAATAAAAAGTTTCTGTATATGTGTAATTCAGATGTCTTGTAATTAAAGCTGTTGTATTAATATAGGCTAGCATGTTGTTTTTCAGCTACCATAGCTTGTATGGGAGTTGTAACATTGTAGAACCCTTTCAATGAAATATTCTTTTTACTAACAATTTTTCCTTTAATTATTTTTTGTTATTACATAGTAACAAAGTGCCCTCACTGCAGAATGCACATTGAATGTAGT
The DNA here is from genome assembly GCA_033556795.1 of Tapera naevia. NCBI lineage: Eukaryota > Metazoa > Chordata > Aves > Cuculiformes > Neomorphidae > Tapera > Tapera naevia. Next base: position 3,054,009 of record JAUMJJ010000172.1, on the reverse strand, counting down.
GAATACAACTAATGATAAATTTTCATTATAAAATATTTATCAAGCAAATAACTTTGCACTCCCTCTTTCATCAGTTTCTGTAATTAGTGGCTTATGTTTATCAAATTATTTTAATTTTTGTCACATATTACAACCTACCGTATGTTTTATACTAATTAGCACTTTGTTTATTTAAAGACCTCTGCTAATTCAGCAGATACTTTCTAAATAAAGCTAGCATGCAAAAAGAGACTTTGCCTGAGTTTTACAAGTTTCCTCTTCCTTATCACTAGCTACTCTGGCAGAGATATACCCAGATCCTTGGCAGATGATACAGACAGACAGATGAGTGAGATTTTAGATGCAATACAAGTGTGTTGTTTGTCTTTTAAGAACACACAATTAAGTGGAATTTGGTATGCTTCTATGTGCAACATCCATGGCTTATAAATACCAACTCTTCTCCTTTCAATACAGAAAAACCAAAGAAAATGCACATAAAATGGAGATAAGATACTTGCTTTCCTATATATAAAATGGTTGACGGATTTTGTTAGTGCTGGAATTATCTGCCTTTACAGATCTACTCTGGTCTTTTTTATAAATAAGTGGATACGTTCTCTGGAATCACTGTACATTAAAAAGGCCCTTTGACCAACCCTAATCTACTCCTCTTATTGCTAACACAACCCCCTTTTTCTAAATAAAATTTGATGCTATGGTGACATTATTTACTGAAAATGTCATTTCTGAACAATGATGATGTCAAAATGTTAGAATGTTTTAAACAAATATTGATATTATATGTGTCTTAAGGCAAAGATATATCACCAGAAAAGGTTTTTTTACCTTGTAGGAGCATTTCTTTGTATATTTAAATCAGTGTCTTTACAGAGCCTGGTTTAATGTATATTGCAAATAGTTTTTAAGTTTTGATTTGCCAGATTAGCAATTTGTGCATTCAGCCATTCATGATCCTTTTTAGTTCACAAAAACTGCAGAAAATTTGACATTTTATCCACTTCCATCCGCTCTGCTTTGAAAATTTATATTGAATTCGGTCTGTTGGACACTAGAAAGGTTTCTTCACTGCTCTAGTGTGTTCTGCATCAATACAGTTTGTCAGGCTGATAGAATATGAGGCAATGCAAAATGATGCAAAGCCGTGCAACTTGTTTGATTAATTTGGATGAAGACTTAAATATAAAACTATTTTGCTGTATTGAAGCAGAGAAAAAAATCAGGGGATGTAAGATGATTTCTTCTGCTTGCAGTGATTCATAGCAATAGATATCAATATAATATTGTGGTTCATGTAATCATTGTAGTATTATTCAGACTGTAAATATGTTTTCTTCAACTTCTAACAGGTGAGGTGAAAATATTTTGGGTTTATATCATAATGCAATACAGGATAAAAATAACAGAAATGTGTGTAAAAACAGGTCTAAGTCTTCCATGCCACTGAGTTTATACAGAATTAGTATGTTTTACTTAATACAATGATTTTTGCACACTTACATGCTTTCAAATGGCATATGGGTAATTTTTTTTTATTTTCAGGACAGCTAGCATCAAAACCCTAGCAAGCTAGACAAGGGCAAGTGGAAGTATCTGCTATGATGAACTACTGGTTTTTACCTGTCCCATGTTACAGGACGCTCAGAAGTTTCTTTGTTTTTTTTTCTTCCCATCAGGAAGAACAGTTTGTATTTCCCTGAGCATTTGAACTTAGTTTTCTCTAAGTTACAGCTGCTTATAACATAAGTCATTGTGTCTTAGTGAGAGGGGAAATGGCCACAAGTTACACCAGAGGAGGTTCAGACTAGACATTAGGAAAAATTTCTTCACTGAAAGGGTGGTCAGGCACTGGCACAGCTGCCCAAAGGGGGTGGTGGAGTCGCCATCCCTGGGGGTATTTAAAAGGCGGGTAGATGAATTTCTTAGGGACATGGTTTAGTAAGGGGACAGGTATGGTTGGACTTGATGATCTCAGAGGTCTTTTCCAACCAGATGATTCTATGATTCTTAGTGGGCTTTGTCATAAATTAATCTATGTACTTTATATCTTAATAATAAGACAGAATCTGTATTTTATGTACTCTCAGTACATTTTTTTCCATATTTTTAACTCTGTGTTTTTAGTTGAAAAGTCCAATGTTATAGTAGGCTTTCTCTAGGCAGAAGGCTAACAGCAAAGATGCTACACCCAGTCTAATCATGGGTTAATCTTGAAATAACTTGAGGTTTCTGTACTTCTCTTTCCATCTGGATGCACTTTCCTGCTACCAAGCATCTTGCTGGCACAAGGCTTATAATACTGAGGCTGTTCTGTGATCTGCTAGCAAATTTATTTCTTAGTAGATTGAATGGCAGCCTAAAATAAAAAATTCTAGTCTTTTGAGAAAGCTAAGCCATGAAAATCTGATCAAAAATCTTCAACTGAAATTAAAGAAAATAATGATATTTAAAGAAATGAGGTCTTTAAAGAAAATAAAAGATATATTCAGCTAATACCTTCTTGCCTTAAAATTTGTGGGTTTTGGGGTTTTTTTTTGTTTTGTTTTTATTCACTGAAATCTTAACACATTCCATGAAAAGAAACCCTGGGTTTTGGTTTTCTCAAATTTCATCTGAGTCATGTTCTTTCCTCTCCTAACTTTGCTGAACCTATTGCACCCTGTTCTCCCTAAAGTCTTTCTCATCATTTTTGGTGTTTTGCTCTCCTTTGATACCAAGATTTGATTTTTAGGATTGCTTTCCTGCAAGGCTACTCTGATCTAGTAATCAATGCTTGGATTAAGTCTTCAGAATCTACTTACTGTAGTGTAAGCAGTAGACATTATAGGCTATGCAGCTTTGTTGAAAAAAATTCCATTCTTCTAATTGCAAATTAAAGGAAGGGAAAAAAAAGATTGCAAGTATTGTGGGACTAAACAGTGTCATGGAGCCTTTAAATTGCAATACCTGAATATCTGAATGCAAACATAACTTGGCTACATCTTGGCTCTACATCTTTTTTTTTTTTTTAATAAGCACAGACTGCTTATTGTGAAAAAGATTCCACGAAGCTAACATGGGCCTGTTATAAAGTGTAAGTTTCACTTTCTGACCTCTAAAGAGATATAAAACAAAAATAAAAACAAATCCTTTGTGAAGAGCCTAAGAAGGTAAAGTAATTTTTGATACAGGCCTGCATTCTTAGCTTTATGACAATAAATTGACATATTTAACATATTTAAAGCAAGTAGCTTTTTCACAATTTCAGATTAACTATTTGGTCTACAAATATTTACAAAATTTGAGACTAATAATGTGATAGCATAGTGTATGGCTGATGGGAAAATTATTTTCTTAGTCTCTTGTGGAAAGGGCTCAGAGATTTGCAGGGGAAGAGAACAGAACTAGAATTAAGCATAGGTGAGCTTAAGACTCTGACCTGAACTACAAATAAGTAGGTCAGCCTAAGAGGTTGTACTGGTACCTTTAAGATAAAGCAGCATCCTCCAGATACATATAATATTTGTCCCAGTTCCTAGTAAAAATGAATTAACTTGTTCTGCATTAAATGTGATATTTCTCTCAGGACCTAAGTAATTCACTCCTAGATTTTGCCTGGCCATTCTGCCTATGGTTTTCAAGATCTGTTGATGTCCTATAGTGACCACTGTATCAGGTTGCTCTGTTTGGACACCTTATATTCAGATCATTATGGAATTATGTGCCATGCAAAGGCATTGTGTTTCATCCCAAGGCCTCAGCTATCGTGCTTACTACAGGCCCTTTTACTTCCTATTCTCCCTTTCTCCTGCCTGTTACTTACGTTTGGTGGATTCCTAGTCATCAGCCTAGCAAGCATTTGACTACCGCTTCTTAAACTGTCAAATGCCTACTTAAGCTAACCATATATGCAATATGTTCACACATATCCACTGGTGACACAATTTCAGTTCTTGGTATGTTAGTATTAAGAATTCATTCTATATTAATATGTATAAGGCTTATGCAACAGTTAGTGTTTTAACAAGAATATGAAAGCTACATCCACCACTGTGAGGTTTTTAATTGCCCATGAATTGTTTCTTGCTATGCGCAAATGTTACTGGTCAGTCATAGAATCCTAGAATGGTTCGGATTGCAAGGTACCCCAGCTATAACTCTTGTCTTAATTTCTCTCTTGCTCTCTGCTCTCCTTTCTTATTTCTGAAAGACTTATATGACCAACGTCTCAAACACTGACTTTTTAAGGAATAATGGAAATATAAATTTAGTCTTAAAGATGCTACACTTGCTCAAGTTTAGCCTTTTGGATGTAGGCGTGAGAATTACTTGCTCTGCTTATTCAAAAAAGAAATTCTGAGGCTTTGTCAGCTGACTGTTTTCTAAACATGGAAGTTTACATCTCTCTTTGTGTGGTTTTGCATCAGTAGAAGGAATATTTTTGTGTTATCTCCTAACGTATTTTAGTGTTGTTTTTACACACATTTTTACAGAAAAATAATAGAGTGATATTTCAAAGAAAATCTAGAATGAGAAACAAGTAGGTAACAGTGCTATGGGAAAAGGTTGGTGGGTTAGAGTGAACAAATAAGGGGATCATAGTGAAAACCTTGTTAATTGTGAATCAGCTGTGTCGCCCTTATTTTTGGAAGGTAAATGGTACTTTGAAATATTTCAATATATGTTATATGTTGCTGATGCAGTTTTAGAGCTAATGTATTTTAAAAACATCCGTAGTTTTAGACAATTCTGAATTGGGACATGGGAATTCTTTAGACATGTATTAAAAAAAATGTTAAAAATAGAAAGAGAAGACTGAAAAGCAACCAAGAGAAGACAATTTTGTTTTGCTTTAAAGATCAAATATTTTCTGTGTTCACTGTGATGCAAGCATATCAAGAAAATTGTTTTTAAAAAAATATTTTTAGTTGAAGGGATTATGGCAGTTTCATTTAGGATGAAAATGAGGACAGTTAAACACTGCTCCAGGGCTTTCAAGGTTCTGGAATACCCTCTCCTATCATCGAGTAATTTATGCTGGCAGTGACATCTATGGTTGCCTAGTTTAACCAGTGGCTTAAAGCAGATCTAACTCCAAAATGACATCAAGTTGTACAAGAACTTATTCAGTTGAATTATGAGCATCTCCCAAGACAGAGGTGAACTGACAGAAACTGCATGGCCTCTCTCAACAATATGTTCCAGCATTTACACACTGCCGTTGTGAAGAGAATGTGAAAAATAATGGGGGATTTTAACACCAGGTTGTGTAAGAACCTTTCTATAGCAGGCAAAGTATAGCTGATTTTATCTTAGAGCAGGAAGAAAAATGAACTAGACCATGTGTCTTTTGGATCTGTATGTCTGTATTTTTGTGGTGACTAATTCTGTAAATAATAATATATTTTTCTACTTTTAATTGCAGCAGGAAAAGAATCAGGAAAGGTCAAGAAACAAAGGTAAGTGCTAATTATTTTCAAACTGTGGAGATTCTTGTACTTATCACAAATCTAACATCCATTGTTGGTAAAAAATTATCCAGATAGTTTATTTGCTGAATATTTTGGTATTTGAAATGACAAAAAAAAGTATTCAGGAAAGGAGGATGAAAAATAGAAAGTAAATGCATAACCTACTATCTTTGGAACTCTGCTTGAGATGAACAAGGCTGCCTGCTGCACTCTGAATTGGTTGGGCTGCAACAGCTTCTCACTAAGTTTATGACCTTGAGTATGGATGCTTATTATACTTCAGCGAAACATTAGTACCATGATTTTAGCTTCCCCTTTCTATTCAGTAAATCTGCAATTGGAAGCAATTACAATTTATGCACAAATTAATCATGTCCTTCGTAGGCTGCCTTGCAAAATGAGTGTCATCCGTGGCTTTTGCCTAATTTTTTTATACTTTCACTGCACCTCACTGTGTGCCGATGGCTAAGCACTACATAAGACAGAATATCCAGGTTAAAGAAAAAGCCTTGTATCAAGCATTCAGAAACAAAAATAGTGGATTTAATGCTCCTTTTTAATACAAAGTATGTGAAGAGGCAGAGCACCCCGATCTCTTGGTTAAAAATGTGCTACACAAGCGATGAAAGGTAAAATTGCAAATACAGGCAAAGATTGTTGTCTTGATATTCTAGTAGCTTTAAAAAAAGAAAAGAAAGGAAAAGCAGAAGGGGAAAGAATTATCATTTAAAGGTTACAAAGAGATGAGGAAATTAAGTGACAAACTAACCTGTATCTTTTTTATTGCTTTGGGAAGCAATGCTTAATCATATCACTGGAGTTAGCTGCTCCTAATGCAGTTATTTAGGTATCATAGTACTCATTAATCTCAATTTCCTTGCTTTCCCTCACACTAAGGCTATACAGAGGCATCTAAAGACAAATGAAAACTGATGGTTGTTTGGAGTAGTGTCAGGACAATTACATTGTTCATGATGATATGATAATTTACATATCTCAAGGAACTAAGGTTCTTCACTTGTAAGAGTATGCATGGTAAAAAAAACAAACCTAAGCAAAAAACCCAAACCAACAAGAAAAACCTTCAGTTTCAACCATTTTGTGATGTATAATTTTCTTTTCTGAGATAATACAATATAAAGTCGAATCATTTCTAGACATAGTAAATGTATCCATGTTGTGTTGTTCAAAAAACTTTCTTGTTTTATGATTTAATATAAAATATATAAAATATTGTGAAATCTCAGATTAATTTACAGAAATAAGATATTTGTGAAAATTTTAGAGATTAAAATTTAAGTATTTATCTACAAAGAAAAATACTGAAATTTACCATTCTTTGTGGACTTCTATGATTTATTTCAGTTGTATTATACTGTTTCACATGTCCCCATGCCCCCCCCCTGCCTAGTTGCCAGGTGTACGGTCATTACGGTATATACGTCAGCAATAAGTAAAAGCAGAAACAAAACAATGAGCTAGCTGAGAGTGCCCATTAGTTTAGGTAACTAACCACAGAAACAGTTTACAAAAGCTTACAAAATATTGCCCCCAGCCAAAGCAAAGCATTGAATTCTACATGAAAGAAGATATGCATTACCTCCAAACAGGCAGTGAAATTGCTGATCAGCTGCACAAAATTTGTTGTGATTATATCAATAACATATCCTGAGGAAGTTTTTAATCTCTTAAACTTCCCACATACTGTGTTTGTCTCTGCCTAAACTGACAATTCAGCTTGGAAGAGTAGTCTGAAAGAGTACTCATGCACAGGGTAGGCTTGGAAAGATGTTTCCACTTTTTTATATATACAGTTATGTTAACTGATTGATGTTTTTCAGGGGCTGTTTTGTTGTTGGGCTTTCTCTTTTCATTTTCTTTAAATTTCTTGTTTGTTTTCATATGTTCTTTTTCCACGTTGTTGCAATTCAGGAAAGTATTTTCTTTAACTTGTAATGACAGCGTATAAGATGTTAAAGGTTTTTCTGCTTAGAATATTGGTAGGCTTGGGTGAAACAAGGCTAAAGAAATGCCTCAGCATAAATGTTCCTGCATTGTCATTGACTATCTACGCCTTCATGTGCAGTATCTAAATGTGTTGTGTTCTGCATGTGTTCTTGTGAGATAGGTAAGTTATGCCCAGGTTCTCAGGACATGTTTCTAACAGTATTCTTCACATTCTCCGCATGTGGAGGTTACTGTGTGCAGTAAAAGTGCAACAGTATTTTCTGTGGTTCCTTAAATGTTCTGAAACTTTCAGAAACAATGTTGTATTCCTAAATCAGAGGAAAATTACAGCCCATGTTAAATATACTTAAAAAATAAAACTCTGGAGTCTCTGGACTTCCACTGATATCAGTGTTTCAGTATCTAATTTTTAGGCAGTATATCTTTAAGGTTGTGTTTTTATAAGAGGAGGTTATTTCAGCAGAATTAGAGTCAAATGTATTTTGACTTCAGCAGGATCAAGACATTAGTAACAAGCACCATTCCTTAACTTTTATTACATTATAAATGCATATTATTTTTTTTCATTTTATTAATAATATATAAAATAAACCTGATTCCTATTCATATTTTAGAAATGGTATTTTTATATATTTTTCTCCTGACATTTTTCTGACCCACTTGTTTTTCCCATCTGTTACTTCTGCTGTCAGCAGCTAAGTCAATCACACCGAAATAGAAGCCAATACTCAAACATGCCCTGTTGTGACACTAATCCCTTATCTCTCTGATCTGTAATATACTTTTTCTTGTTTTGTTTAATGGATAACAGAGAACTGAAAATTTTTCCTACATAAAAATGGTTATCACTGGTGCAAAATACAAATAAAATTAATTTCATAGCACTTGTCTTTAACATGAAAGAAATAACCACGTAAACAATCACCAACTAATACTTTACTATAATTTGATTGCTGGTTTGGAGTCACAATTTGACCTCTGTTTTCCAGTGTTAATTCCTTCAGACAAATGAATATTTTATTGCAAATCTTTAGTGAATAATAAAATAGATATTTTTGTGTTGAATTGGAAATACATTTGGCAACATCAGAAACTGTTTTGTATTTAAGAAGTGCACAGACTTTTCTTCCTGGCTTATGCTTAACTTTGGAGACTTTCAGGTGCTTTTAATAAAATACATTATAAACTTTACAGTGGAATTTGTTTCTGACAACTTCATTCTGGAAAAATTTTATTTCTGAAGAACAACAAGGTTGCCTACTGACACATATCAACTTTTTGCCAGACTTCAAAGTCATCACAAACCCTTTGCTCAGAAAAAAGCCTGGGCACACTGGAAATAGTCACAAACTATTTCTGTTAGCTAGTAATGTTTCAGATGATGAATTTCTGAAGTCAGTCACAGTTATTTTGAATTGCACTACAATGATTTTCCATATAGAAAAGCAGTGTGTAATATATGTTTCTAAAAAACGCCACCAGCAAACTCAGGCAAAATCTACCAGAAGAAAAAAAAACCAGTTTTTAAATTTAGGCCAAGAGTACAGTGGTCATTTTGCTGATGTTAAACAGCGAGATGGTACTTGTGTAAGTGTGGCTATTTGTTTCAACAACTTAAGGAATAGTTATCAGAAAGACATAAAAATATCTCCATTGAAGATTTGGAAAACACACTTTTCATGGCAATTGCAGTATTTTGTGCATGTAAAAATATAAATTATATTAATTTGAAGAGCTTTACTTAAGTACGCTTTAGAGGTTGCTTCGTGGCATACTGTTGCTAGTTACTATTCATCTGAGCTTTGAAAGTCATTAACACCCAAAACTATACAGAATATTGACTGATATAATTCTTTATTAGAAAATCCTGGCAATATGTTCATAATAATATTTTTAACACACATCTGTTCCTTTTATGATCTTATATACCCCAAACAGAGAGGATGCCACAGGGGCGTTACTTGCTTATGTTACTTGCTTTTTCCTCATTAAAAAGTTACCATACCTACACAACACTTCTGGGATTGCTTGGTATTCCAGACTGGTGTTGTAGTCTTTTTCTATGCAATGATAAATGTAAGATAGGAAGGAATGAGAAAAGAATTTTAGGGGCAAAACCAGTAGACTTTAATGAAAGAAATAACTTTTTAAAGTGACAACTTATTTTGAGATACTCTGAAATGACAGCAGGTGAGCGAATTGTTATGTCTGTCCTGTGATTGTACTGGCTGCTGCCTCTTTTGATAATGGACAAATCTCTGCATGTTCTGCTTCAGAAAATATGGCATCAGTATCTTATGCCATGTTAAAGCAATTAACTATGGCAAAAAAATGCATGTCATTACTTTCTGTAATGCATCCAGTGACTCATAGTCAATCAAATTATTCTAAATTTATATTTCAACAGACCTGTGTAATGTGAGTATGATTTGAATCTGAATTGCAATCCTCTGGACTCAGTTGATTAATGTTTTGGTTTGTTACACTGCAGTAATCCTTTTCTGGTAGAGTAGTACAAATCAGAAAGAAATGTAGTATTGTAATGGATATACATATTAAATGTTTGTCTGAGTGGTGTTTTTATTGGAATGTAGTTGTTAAATAGTCTGAACTAGAGTGTTCTTTGTGCTGAAGTTGTTTTCTTTGCCATTATATCCCAACTTTCTTGAATGAATAAATTTTAAGAGGTGGTATAAGGATTGTTTGAATTTGGTGTGCCAAATACTATCCCGTTTTTTCTATTCCATTCTCCTCCAATTGAAACTCAAATCTGTTCTGTCATGTAAGAATTGTCATAAGAAATGCAGCTCTCTCTTTTGCTCGAACAGTTCTCCATTCCTTTTGATTTCCATGCTCTTACTAGAGACCCACAGTGACATTAACTAGATGTTGTGTGGTTATATCTATTTATTATTATGGAACAGATTTAGCATGATTAACATTTATAAAATGCCAATCTTTTTAGGTTCTGAATCAGTTCAGAGTCATGAAACTCATCGTTTCTTTTCAAAACTTTTTATCTGTGAAAATATTTTTAATACAGCAGTTAATTTTACAGTCTTATTTTTTAACAAACCTGAAGCTCATTGTGAGAAAGTGAAGTGTGTGGGTCAAAGGGTCAGATATTAGTTCTACTTAATATCTTTGATAACAGTGCAATTACTTTGAAAGTATAAATTAAAAGCAATGTGTGTGCTGTACCATACATCTTTATGAGAAGGCTTTCTTATTTATTTTAAAAAAGCTTTAATTATTGAAGCTGAATTCCAGTTTTGCTTTTTTATCTATCAAAATGGCACAGTAGTCTGTTCAGATTTTCTACTAATACCATAGAGATAAACAGAGTAAACTGTAGGAATATGTTAGACTCACTGATTGTTGTCTTGAGGCAAATGTTCTTTGTTAGTCAAGAAAGTAAGTGAAAGTGCTCAAGTAATAGCAAGTGAAAACAGACTGGTTCAAGTATAACAGAATTTCAACATTTATCATATTTTAAAATACAGACATACATTCCATAGCAGTGAAAACTGTCTGCAGATTTTAGTATGGTAGTGTCAGGGGGTGAACAGCATCACATAGAATTTCTTTAGTGTTACGTTACGAATGATGTCCATATTTCAGTGTGCTATTTGTTTCTAATTTCATATTGGTTGGCTCCAAAGTTTCAAACTCCGCTTTTGGTTTGAGAAGTGTATATATATATTAAAAAGATAATAACTAGAAAACAAAAAGCCAGAATGAGTTTGAAAAGTTTTTGTAGGCTACACGAAATTCATAGCTCTCACTGTATATTCAGAAATTAAACTGGAATAACAAGATAAGTTTGTAATTTTTCTTCAATATAAATATCCATTATTTGTGCTGCTCATCTAGAGCTATGTAAGGGAGTCAGTCATATCCTGATGGCCACTATAGAAATACCTAGTGGTATATATTACATATGTATTATCATATGCATATTTATTATATGTATGGTGAAAGAGAAAATGTGAAAACAAAAGTGTTCTCCAACAGTGTTTTATTGATTTAATAATAGAATAAAATTCATGTGAGGTATATTGTATTCCTTGCAGCTTTAGGAATAATACAAAGAATTTTTTTCATTTGGTTTTCTTTATGACAGAGAAATGGACAGTTGATATAATTTTTCTTCCCGTATGTAATATCACGCCATTCAGAAACAGGGAAGGATTAAAACATGGCTTGTGTTGAAATTTCAGGCAAGAACTTTTCTTCAGTGAAATTATATGTCTATGGTAACAAGAGCTATAATGGTTGTTTCTGTATGTAGCAGCATTGTAGAGCTAACACAAGAGACTGATATCCGTATTCAGTTTGTTTGTTTGTTTTTAATTAATTCATGTGCTCTTAAAAATTAGGTTACATTCCGTTAAATTGTTAAATCAATTTCAAAGTAGGCATTTTGAACTTGGCTAGAGAGAATATGTTCAGCTGTATTCATGAAGCTTCTCTCTACAGTGCATTGACACTTCTTTTGAACTGATACAGCAGAGAAGAGATTTAACACTGGCCATGGAGGTGATGTTTGTGGTGGATTTGTGAATACTTTCTGGAACACCCTGTTAAGATGTCATTAGATTTGAAGAATTTAATCAAATGATGGATGCAATGATTTTGTTTATTTGAATGTATTAGTAGGCTGAATTTTAATGATGTGTGACCCACAAAAGATTTTTATTAGTTTGACTATCACTTTCAATTTTTTTATTTTTTTTCATGTAAATTTTGTTTAAAACCTTCTGCATGACAGTACTGTTTAATTTGAAAGCAATATTGAAAATGTTTTGGAGAGTTTCTTGCATTGTTTCTGATGTAGGCTGAGAAGAGTTAAGGAACGTGAGTTTCTTTAGTAAGTATTCTTTTACTAGTAATAATACTGAGTTTTCTAAGATAAAAAGTCAGACTAAAAGCTTTATAATTTCATATATTAAGTTTCTCCTCTGTGCTTAAGACAAGATTTGATTTCACTTTAAAGAAGCAATACTCTGAAATATATGTATGTTCAATAATACTAGCTTTGATTTACTTCTTCCTTTCTTTCCTCTTAAAAGAGGTACAGAAACCACAGATGTTTTTATGCAGTAATTCCAATTAGTTCTTGAGCATTGAAGACTTGCACTGAAGATATAGTGCAATACAATGAGAAAGTAGACTTAGATCCTTTAATATATGCAATATAACCATTAGTGCAGTGTCTGTAAGCTGTGCATGTCATGTTTCTCACATGCAGTGAATATTCATTTGATCATATTAACGAAAGGTTTTTAAGAACATGAGGTCTGATGCTTGGAGCTGTCATGGCTTTGGTGCATATAGGTATACTGGTTTAAAATGTTACCTGCCTTTTCTGCATACCCTGCTCCTTTGCCGAGTCTTATCATTCTTGTAAGGAGGAGCAAAATGTGATTTATAGCTGCACCATGGGTATCTTAGTTAAGTTTAACTTAAAATAGCCAGTGGGAGCTGGTTATTTCACAGCACATGTGATGTAGAATGCAGTTGTTATGATTAAAAATAGCCAAATCAAAACAATAGAAAGAACAGCTTGTGTTTTCTGTTGTAGATTGTTTGAGCAAGATAATCTTCATATCTTAACACTTCAAAGTTTTCCTTTTAGAACAGGTTTTCAAAAACAATAGTGTATGTTAGAAACTATTATAATGCTGTTACGCTAGAAATTTACATATTATTTGTAAATAAATGCAATATGTAAAGAATCAACGTTAGAATTTTGGGGAAAGCAACTTTTATTATTTGTTTTTATTCTGTAACATAACCCCTGCTTTATCAGATGATCCCAGTGTTATCTCAATGTAAGCTTATCTAAAATGGCCATCATGATAGGATACCTTATTACTGAAGAAAAAAGAGGCAATGATATTTATATCACTGAGAAAGGTATACATAGAGAACCTTTTAAAATCCACAGGAGTCTTTGCAAGATCTACAAGTGTGCTTTCTTAGATATGAACTTAAAACCCAATATAGATAACAGTTCAATTAGACTGTTCATAAAGAAGTATTTAAAGGAGAGAAGTGGTTGTCTTGAAAGAAAAAGTGAAGTGCAGGAAGAGTACATAATATTTGGAAGCAACAGATCACACGTAGTGGTATTTCAGAAATAAATTCTATACAACTTACATTACTATAAAATATAATGAATACTTATATTCTTAATTCAGCTACCCTGCCACTTGTTTATATTGTATGTTTGTAACACTATAGTTTAATAGCTATGAACATAATTTGCGGATAGGTTTTCTGTGTTGTTTACTGGCTATAAAACATTTAATTTAAGAACACATATAGTAAAAAAGAGATTTGTGTCACACAGGAAATTCTCCTACTTACACAATCTAAAACAGAATTACTTTTTGCATTCCTTATGAATTACCTTTAGAATGCTATTATCTATTTGAAACACATTTTCTCATATCAGATATCCCTTTCAAGCAATTTAAAGGACAATTAGGACTTGCATAACCTTGAAAGATGAATCCGGTGAACATGATTTCCTCCCTCGCACTCACTCCCAATTATTGCATCACTGCGTATCGTAGAGATGCCAGTTGAAACAATTGCAGTATTCAATTTTTGCCTTAGTCTTTGCATAACAACGGTTGATGCATTTCATTATCCATTAAGGTCATGTTCTAGTTTACTCAAAGCATACTCTTTTGCCACTGCTTCAGACGCTAGAACATGATTAACAGCGTCAGATCCTGTTAACGTTTACATCATAACTGGAAGCAGATATTAAAGTGAAGTGCAAATTAAAGACTGCTAAAATGCCTGCCACTAACAATTACGGTGGGCAGTAGTAACTTTCTCATTTGTTTCCAAAGGTCAGATTAATAAAGCTGTATGGCACATTACCATAAATGGGGGACCCAGCTGTCTGGTTTGATTATGCTTAAAAGTCTAGTGTTTCTAAGGAGACTTTGCAAGGAATGAATGCAACCATTTTGACTAGCAATTTAAATGTGTGCAATTATTAGACTCTTTCCTGAAGAGATCCAAACCAGAGGTTGCTGTCTGTCAAATGTCTTTCTGCCTTCCAGTTTGCAAATATAAAAAGTAGGTTTCTTTTATAAATTCCTTTCAGTTATTAATACTTAAATTTTAAATAGCTCCTCAAGTACCTGAAAAGCTAATTCCTTAGGTGTACCAGCTGTAAAGTAAGCTGCATGAAATATTAAAATAGAGTTAGTTTGATACTTTTTCTGTCTTTCCCTTGATTCAGAAACATTTTCATAAATCTTATTAAAAGAAATAGTGGGTTTTCCCCCCAGAAGATGAACAGAAACAATTTCCTGTTATTTATCAGCATCACAAAAATACAAAAAAAAATGTCTCTATCATCATTCATACTGTGAAGAACATAGGAATATTTAGGGAAAATGTTTTCTGTATGGGTATCTAGTACAAATATCTTCCTATCTGTCTAATACTGTACTAATAACCTAATATGCTGATATATGAATAAGCAAAATCCCATGTATGTTACAGTTATATTCCCCATGTGGGTGGTACTTGAAAGACTCTAGTGTTTTAAATTTGTTGAAAAACAAACTCTGGGTTTGTTACCAGATAGAAAGTAGTTATTCTTTTCCCCAGAAAATTTACGCTGGAACACACCCCATTTATGAAAAATTTCTTCAGAAAATAATTTCAGAACAAAGGGATGCTAATGGACTTAAAAAGATAAGCATTTTATCTTCTGAAGGTGTAATTTTTGAAACTTATAGATATTGGCTAGCCATACATATTCCACAGATTAGAACTACAAGCAGTTTAACTATTTAAATTAAAATACTTCAATTCATTTACAACAATGTATAGATAGTTTATAAATTAAAATTTAATTCTTTGATGTCAAATTAAAAACTGTGTTTACTTTGTAGCTATTCAAGTGATTAATACAAGGTGTAGCATTTCTCTATGCAGTCACATACATCTTTAGTAAATGAATGTAATTTTCTATCCTAATAATAAAAATTATCAGCATTTTTGAAAATAACTTTATAAAGGCTTGCAAAATTTAAAAATAATCAGATATTGTAAAAAAAATAATTACGTGCCTGTTTTCTTTGGTTGGTTGTTTTTTAAATCCAATAAATTAACAGAAATCACAGCATTCTGTGAATGAGGGAACTACTGATTGGGCAAAAAGATATTATTAAGATATACATTTTCGTGCATTTCTCAAGGAATTTAATGGTAGAAATTTCTAGGAGCCAAAATAACTTTTTATTTTTGCTATAATCAAGGTAATAATTTTGAAACTGCAAGGGAAAAAGGAAGAAAAAATCAACTGTATAATGACAAGTAATCGATATGCTATAAAGAAACGTCATAATATATCAAAGAATGCTTTCTTAGCAGAGATAATGAAATTATAAAAAGTACTAAAATATTATATATGACAGTAATTAAACCTTATCTCACGTACTGTATCTGTGTCTGAACGTTCATGTTTCAGATTGAAAATGAAAAATTAGCTAAATTATTCTTTATTTAAACAAGAGACTGTTCTCCTGGCATGCAGCAAGGCATTTATGTGTATATTGTTCCTCTTTACATAAATTAATTTGATAGTACCAGATTTAAAAATACCTTGTGTGGTTGCAGGCAAATGATATGAATGGATGGAATGAAACATGTTTCAGGCAGTATTTCCCTGGTTCTGTGGAACTAAGGAGGAAATTTGGTGCTTTGCCAGTAGTCACATTTGTTTGAACTCATGCAAATTGATACATTAATGATAGGAAAAAAGCCTTTGTAAATTGCCTGAGAGATGCTACAAGGACCCACCCTGCAAGAATTCCCTTATCTGGAAGACTAATCTAAGGTAATAGCCTTCATGTGGGATATGAGAAAACCTCTGTTTTGTTGCCTTCCTTTCCTGAAGAAAGATAATTCTATTTGTGTAGCTATGGCCTGGATCATTTTCTCTAATGCCATCTTTTTCAGTGTTCTTTCCCACCTGTGCCCTATTTTGTGTAAACTGTCTCCATATTTCATACCAGACATTTATATCTTTGGTGATTTGCCATGGCAGGAGAGAACATCTGTGAGACTTTAAAACACAGCCTCCCTTACATTTCTAAGGGTAGGATATGCCTTTGAACCTCCAAAAATTTTCTTAGAGATAAGTATTTGAAGTAATTTCTATTTTTTTCGTTGTCATAGCACACATATGTTTCAGTTTCAGAGTCCAAAGAGGAGTGACATTTATGGGTCAATCTGAGTGAAAACAGTTCAAGTGAACACTCAATTTGCATCCTGTCTTTACCTGCATATTTTTTGTCATTTGGCCTACACTTATGTGTCTTTTGGAGGCCTGATGAATCTTCCAGAAATGTATTTTATTGATTCATTTAAATATTTTTCAGGTCTTTACTACGTTATCTTAAATCCTAATAGTACAAATTCCTGTTGATTCTTAAAGAGTTTTGATGTGTACGGTGTATAGGTAATTTTCAGAAAAAGCATGTTTTACAAAATTGTAGTAGTTGACAATAAGGTTTGCCATATACTGAAAGGACAGCCATATGGTGTTGTGGCAATGGCAGTAACAAACTGTCGTTCTGTATGGTCCTGCGTAACTGCAAGTAGAAGCAATTTGCTTTTCAGGCAACAGTTATTGGTCAAAACCATGTTTATCAGCTTTTTCAGCCTGGGAAAAAAAGTACAATAAGATTTATTTTTGTTGATATATATATATTAGCATTTTCTTGCACAGGGATTAGTTAAAAGGTAAATCCATGGTTGATAAAGTCCTCGCTGATCCTTTGTCTTTGTATCCAAAAGCAAAGTGATGCAGTAGAATGGTTTCTCCTCTTCGTCTTTGAAGCATATAGAATCTATATTCAAATATGGTGCACTGGCTATATATTTATGTTTTTCTAGAATTTGGCTTCCTTTCTAGACTTAGTCTAAGCATAGGCTTAGAATGCTATGCTGGCAGGGTCTCAATACAAAAATTCTCAATAATAAAGTTCAAATTACTCTCTATTTAAATGATGGACAAAGAACACAAATACAGTTGTGAATGCTTGCCCAGTAGCAATAATTAATCAAATCTGGATGTTTTTATTCTTTAAAACACCATGAAAATCAATGATTACATTGCTTGAATAGTAATTTAAGAAAAAGTTAAAAAGTTTTATTATGGTTCAAAAATAAATCTGAGAATATTAAAGCAAGGATTTTTCTTAGCTTTATAAAATCCTGCATACAGCTTATTAAATGAATGGCATAAAAAAATCCCATTTGCATTATAAGTGCCACCAAGGTTGTAATTAGCACACATTGATTCTTTTTCATAAAATGTAAAAGCTGTGATTTTTGTAGCTTTAAAGATAATTGCTGACTAAAAATGTATTACAGATGGGGGAAAAATCCCCAAAAATATAATATTCTAGTGTCAGAATTCTATTATCATTTATGTAGCTTACACTCTAGTCTAATTAGCAGTAATCTGACCTTCTTTTCCCAGAAACATTAAAAAAATTTGTTGCCCTTTTATAATTGTCACTGGCATCTCAAAATAAAAGCAGTACGTAGCGTTACAAATATGATTAATGAATAAAATTGGCACTAGTCGTACAGCATAAAATCTAAATAGAATATATTTATATTGCTTAAACAGAGTCCTTCTAGACTGTTTTAACATGCTCCTATGTAAATATATAAGAATAAATATATATAAATATGTATGTATATGTCCACAGATATACACACAAATACGATGTCAGGACTGAGCTATAAAGAGATGAGTGGGTTCATTTTTAGTTTTGCTATTTTTTGCAAATTTAGCAGGGAATTAGTTCTGTGAAGAGTGCATTTGGGCTCCTACTATTTCACTTTGGAGTGTGGCTCTTCAGTATTTCAGTCAAAATGCAGATTAACAAACCTTTTTTATTGTAACTTCATTAGTATAATTTAACTGACACTAAGTGACCAGTTCTGGGTTTTTTTTTGTTCTTTTACATAACTTCGTGTCTTAAGATTATGTAAAACAAAATGATTTCATGTGATACACATGTAAAGAAGTGTAGATCTACTGAAATGATAACCTTTGTTCAGGTGCTTGTGGCTTTCCACTTAAACTTAGTCTCAATGTAATGGAAAAAAAAGATTGGGAGCAGAAGTTGCATCCTTACTATAAGGGCAGACAGAAAACATGCTCAAACAAGTGTGATACTTTCCTCCACAGGAGGCTTGATAATGGTGCTGAATGCAGAGATTTGTTTACATGGTAGAGATTGCTTTAAATCAGGGAAAGCTTAGACTTGATGTTAGGAAAAAGTTCTTCACTGAAAGGGTGATTGGCCATTGGAATGCGCTGCCCAGGGAGGTGGTGGAGTCGCCGACCCTGGAGGTGTTTAAGGGGAGACTGGATGAGGCACTGAGTGCCATGGTTTAGATGATGGTGTTAGTGTTGGTGTTAGTGTTGGATTATAGGTTGGACTCGATCTCGGAGGTCCTTTCCAACCTTATGATACTGTGATACTGTGATATATTGGAAAGGATGCTGGTAATAACATCAATAATTTTGCACATGGCTAGTCATTATTATTTAGACTGTTCATAAATTTGAAATAGACCTGACTGGATAAAGCCCTGAGCAACCTGTCCTGACCTCATATCTGACCCTGCAATGAACAAGAGCATGGACGAGAAATTTCACAAGGTTGACAAAGAGCACTGTAAACATTAGTGATGAAAAGAAAAACTTGACAAAGTTACTCAATAATAAATTGTTTTCACAGGCTTATAAGCTTTGCTGTTTGGAAAAATTTTTTTGAGTGAACAGCAAATGTTTGACCATTCCAAGAGCGATTTTTAAAAGTGATTGCTATCACATGTTGAATGGCTTTATTATTAGAATTCATTCCAGATCTAAACTCCTATGCAATAGGAGTTTAAATATTTGCTTTAAAAAATAACAATGTAAAAGAAAAACTGTATTATTTAAAATGTGGTATTTTATTCTGTTCAGGTAAGTGGTCAAATTTCTCTTGTATAACAGTAAAAACAATGTCATGACAGGTCGCAAAAATAAGCTCTATCCACTAACAGATTTTTAGTTTTATGTAATGTTATTAATAGAAGTCCTGAGTATGGGACTGACTGGGAATTAGATTGCTTCCCTTATCTTCTGATCCTTCTGCATTTTATATGAAGGTAATGTTAAATAAATAAAAAAACCCAAAGAAATAAGCAAAACCTCCACTTCATCATCTCCATATCTGGTGCAAATAATTATCTATTGATGGACTTGCATAAAAGCACTGTCGAGTAAAATAAGTACGTTAGGGATTTGCCATTGAACCCATATAGTAACTTACAATAGGCAGGCATAAAGCTTTCCAGAGGCACAGCAATAGAACCACATTTCTCAAAGGCTTCACTCACAGATATTTCAGCACTGTAGGGACTGTTGTTTTTTTGCAATATATTTCTGTTTGTGTTTTCTCCTTACTATTGAAGTAAAAGAAAGTGGTGTAATACAAAATGTGTACAGAATCAGTAGTGTGGCGTGGAACAGTAAGATGCTTTTTGGTGCAAACTGCATCACATGAATTTCAAATTTCTGGTGGTAAATGTTGCTGTGAATCCTAGTATGTGTGTGTTAGTCTGAAAAAAAAAAGTTTCAAACTCTTCAAGTTTGTCTTGTAGCACCTGTTTTTTTCCTGCTTGTGGTCAGTTACAAATGTGCAGAAACAGGATATCTACCCAGAACAGAAATGAGAACATAGTAAAAGGCATTTCTTGTAAACCTTTAGTAGGCTTTAAATACGTATCTGAAACACTTTTGAATGTATCTTATACTGCAATTATAATAGAAATGGCAGAAAATCCTGAGTCTTTTCCCATCGATTTCTGTATTTCCACTGCAATTTGATGTGTTGGATTAAGCAAGATTTTGAAATGTAATCCAATTCAAGATTAAAATTTACCCGCTAAAAGTGTCCAGTAGTATAGATGTTTCTTGGTTTAAGTTTGTGTTTTGCAGCAGGGACTGGAAGGGTTGTGTAAGGCGTGTCACCAAAACATGACTGTCTGTATGGCTCAGTCTGGATTAATGCTCTTTAAAACATAAACATTTTTTATATGCCTGTATATCTAACACACTTGCTGGGCATAATCATGGCTGATCGTGCAGATGTGACCTGTTGTGATATTTTTTTCCTTGATTATTAAGAAAAAGATTTTATATATATATATATATATATATATATATATATATATATAGCCAGTAATCTCTTAGTGGCCAATTGCAGATGACACTTTTTCCTTTCCTTGCTTCACCAGAGAGATATTACGAGACATGAAGCCTGTTTACTTTCTTTCAAGCTTTTTTTGTACTGACTGAGACGGCCATTTTCCACATGTTTACTTTACTCTTCCAGTTGTGGCAAATGCTTAGAGGTTAGGGGACTCATAAATGCAAGCAAGCTACATGCTAGCCATATAGAGCGTGAAGGTCAGTACTGTTGCCCACACTTGGGATTAGAGTATCCCATCAGACACTTTAGCAATCTGATGTAGTTGCTATCAGAAAAGTCAATATTTGCATTTTGTTGAATATGCATGCCCAGCAGTGTTTGGGAAAAGGGCTATTTGGTGTCTGTGCTTGTACGATTATCTTGTTTGCATTCACAAGATAGTATCTACATATCCTCTAATGAGTCAAAGACAACTCTGTATGGAGTTATTTCATTATTAGGATTAATTCATTGCTGTTCTAAATTAAACAGGCTTAGAATTTAGTTTCAGCTAGGCCACTGGAAGGACAACTTGAAGAAAAATATCAAAAATGCCTTCATTCATAGAATGTTGTGTACATAGATAAGTTAGTTTTGTTTATTGTTATATTGCTGTATTACTTTTTTTAAGAATTCGAATCACACTGGTTACTGAGAAAAATTACTTTATCTACAAACAGTAGCAGAGATTAGGTAATTTTAGACCAGTTAAAAATCACTAATCAATGGAATTTTAATGAAAACTAATTTGAATATAAAGATTTTTTTTAACTGATATGCAAACATGTTTTGCAGGTCATAGGAAGGTGTTCTGTGTGGGCAGAATCTTATATATATATTTTGAATCTGATTGACTTCAGTGGGATTCTGCAACAGTGTTGGATTTTGACTGCAGACAGAGATTTAAATCAGACCACATTTGAAAAACTTTTAGAATGCAAAAAAAATCCTTTTCAAAGATCTATGAAAATATCTTAGCAATACATTTATAGAATTGCTCCCTTATGCTTTGAAAAACATTGTGTAGAGATCAGTCATTAAAAATTTGTAGCTCTTTTTGGGCTAAATCAATTCATGAAAACAATCTTGCTTTCCAAATACCAGTGATACAGACTACCATAACACATTACGAAGTTGCTTGCCAATAGTTTGACTTTGCATAGAAAAGTTCTATATTCATTAAGTTGAAGTAGAAAAAGCAGGCTGTGATTAGCACAAAAATAGGGACCAACAAAATCTTGCCATCCTCCAGCAGTGGGTGAAGCAATGCATTATAAAGTTTTCTTTTGAAATTAATGTTAAACATAATTTTGACTAGCCAATTTAGTCATACCTCTTGTCATCCAAGATAGCATCTGCAGAAGATGGAGAAGGACATCAGAGCAACGAAGGAAATATTTTAAGACAGTAAGTGGAAAACCAGGGTACTTCGTCTGGCACCATTCTCGAAATAAGAGAGAAAAAGTGGACGCCAGTGAACCAATTCAGTTATTTGTGCCTTAATTTTTCCTTGGTGTTTGACTCAGGACTTGTGAGGTCTAGGAAGCTTTACATTGACTGTGTGAATCGCATCTTGCATACAAAGAAAGCTAACAGACTCATAACTTTTGACTCTGTCCTGAATGTTTTACAGCTTCAGAAGTATTAGACTTTCCAATAAACAGACAGAGGGGAAAGCTTTTCTAGTAGTCAGTGAAGAGGAGTTCCTAGGAACTAAATATGTTGTAATTTTATAAATAAAATAACCAGTAGCAGTTTAGCTGGCATGAAATACAACAGCATAAGCTGCAAGGATAACATTAAATTCAAAACAAATTATGGACTGTAAGTCCTCTAATTTGAAGGAGTGCTCATGTCGTGAGTATCTGGTTTTGTTAAAATTGTGGACTGTATCTCTGTGAGATTGGTTAGACCTTTCTGAAGTGGGAACTGAAATCCATTTGACATCAATTAAATTTGTTAGTGTCTCACAAAGCCTGTGGAAAAATAACTGAGAGGCAGACACCTACCTAGGGAGTCTCCGAGTCTGCACCGTCTTTCCACACAGATAGATGGTCAAGACTGTGAAATTTACATGGTATTAATTTAAATGCCAATGCTTACATATGGTCTTCTGAAACTTGGTCATGTCCTTTTCTTTATTATTTCCTCACTACTAAATATTCTATGGTTTCAGCTTTTTTGTTTCTGTGTGGGTTTAAGTTTGGTTGATTTTGATTTGTTTTCCTGAGAGAGGGAGAGTGGGCTGTTTCCTGTTGCTTTTTTGTTCACCTTTTATATTTTGACATGTTTTCTGCAGCTAGAAAAAAAGTCATCTTGAAGAATATCAAGCTGATTTTTTGGCTGCTGGGCTGAAATATTTGACTAGCCCTTTACTAAATAAATAAGCAGCAAATGATAAATAATGGAGTAGTCATTTTATTCTACTAAATAATGAAATTCATATAAGGAAAAATTAAACCATTCCATTTTATGTTATCTGAAAAATTGATAACTAGTTTGTGGTTTTTACATTATTCACATAACTGAAAATGTGCAATACATTTGGATTTGATCTGTTTCTTCCCATCAGTGGTTCTGACACCAGATTTTTTTATGATACAAAATAGATATTTGAAAAATCAAAGTATATTTTTTTGGCCCTTAATGGTGTAACAGTGTTTGATTACAGTCTAAATGATAGTCTGAATGGTCACTGGGATTTCTTCAAAGATATGAATGTATTGGCTAATTGCTTAGTACTAAAACTATATCTGCTGTTTGTATTTTATTGAGAGCTGCAGTTTATAGGTGGTATAGCATTACCTATTTTTCTGTAATAATTAATGTCTACAAAATTAATGTTACCGTGATTCTAGTTTGCACATATCACCAACAGGAAGTCATGTGCTTGACATGCAAATTTACACAGAAATATCTTAACGGGTTGTCAAAAGCTACACTTTGTATTTGCAGTAACTGTGTTTGAGATAATGTGTTTCTCTGTGTGCTTTAGTTGCGAGTTTCAAGATTTGCTGGAATTTTTACTGAGATTTTGATTTTGCTGTGTACTATCATACTGAACAGATTAGGTATAAAATATACAGTGCAGCAAAATGTGTTCTGTACTGTTGTTCATAGTTCACTTATTCTTTTTAGAACCTCAAAAGTAATTTCAATTACCAAAATTAAGACTTAATCCAAGTGGCACCAAAAAATCTGGATGATCCTGTTAGCTAAAAATGGTAACATTCTCTTTTCTCTCTTTTTTCATATGTGTATTTTTTTCTTAGGTAAAGTAATAACTTTACTAAAATAAAATAAAAAAAAAGTAAACATAAAAGAAAATTGCTTTATTGCAGTGAAGACCTTGTATTTAAGAAATGCAAAACTGCAGGATTATATACCAGGCAAGAAACGTTATTTTCCTTTCCTTTTCTTAATTTCTCTTTTCTTTGTTATCTGAAAGTTTTGAGCACTGCTGTGAAAATTCTGTTAAAAAATAATTTATTAAAATCCAGAAACCCAAGCAACCGCTTGTTTTTAAATACCCTAAAATAAACTGTTGACTAACAATATAAATATTTGAAGAGATGTTGAAAAGATGCACTGGAATTTGTTTTAATTATTGTCATTTAGTTATCTGAGCTTATTTTTGTAATAGATAAATTCTATATTGCATATAATTAATTAATTTCATCATTAAGGGAGTGGGACACTTCTGAAGAGAGATTAGAATGAATAAAAATTTACTTTTGGTACGCTAAATGACTGGTGAACTTACACCCCATTGAGATTGCTAAAAAACTGTTGTGTACTGTCTTATGCTTTTAATACACTGCTACAATTCAAAAAGCTACTAAATGACATGGAAGCACTTTTTTCACTCCAACAATAATATGATTTTTAATAGAGGAGGCCAAGGTTGCAGAGTTGCATTCCTTAGAAGACTTAAGCAAATAGTATACATCCTTTAAAAGTGAAATGGGTTAGAGTGGGAGATATAATTTAGATTCCTATGCAAGCTTTCTGAATTTCAATGCATACATGTTTCCAGGTGTCTATGTAAGGGTATTTTTTTTTTTATGTTGCAGTTCCAAACTTGATATTTCTATTCATTACATGTAAACCCTAAGCAGAATACAAAAGTATCTTTGTATGCTACATTTCAAAATCAAATATTAAGATCTAAAGAGAGGGAAAATAGGTCATTATTTCAATGCCATCTATATATCTATATTTGATAAATATTTAATTAAAAATATTTTCCACAGATGTTTTCAAATAGAAGTCAGCATTTAACTGGAAAAAAATAAAATTATCAGTGGTGCCCAATTAAATTTTTATCTGTAACACTCAATTTTTGTGATCTTCTCTATAACAGTACTGAGAAAATAATGTTTTAGATATATTTTGTAGCCTTGTGCAGCAACACTTTTCAATGGCTAACAGAAATGATCTAAGATCTCAAAAGCTAGATTGTCCATGAGCTGAGAATGTGTGTGTATGCAAATAATCATAAAATCATAGAATGGTTTGGGTTGGAAAGGACCTTTAAGCCCATCCAGTTTCAACCCCCCTGCCATGGGCAGGGGCACCTCCCACCACACCAGGCTGCTCGAGGCCCCATCCAGCCTGGCCTTGAACACTTCCAGGGAGGGGACATCCACAGCTTCCCTGGGCAACATGTGCCAGTGCCTCACCACCCTCATCATGAAGAATTTCT
Source organism: Tapera naevia (assembly GCA_033556795.1). Classification (NCBI taxonomy): domain Eukaryota; kingdom Metazoa; phylum Chordata; class Aves; order Cuculiformes; family Neomorphidae; genus Tapera; species Tapera naevia. Next base: position 3,028,588 of record JAUMJJ010000172.1, on the reverse strand, counting down.
TCCTAATGTTTAATCTAAATCTTCCCCCTTCCAGTTTAAAGCCATTTCCCCCCATGCTATCACTACTTGCCCTTGTGAAAAGTCGCTCCCCAGCTTTCCTGTAGCCCCTTCAGGTACTGGAAGGCCACTATAAGGTCTCCCAAGACCCTTCTCCAAGCTGAACAAGTCCATCTCTCTTAGTCTGTCCTCATAGCAGAGGTACTCCAGCCCTGTAATCATCTTCCTAGCCCTCCTCTGGACCTGTTCCAACAGTTCCATATCCTTCTTATGTTGGGGATTCTAGAATTCAACGCAATACTCCAAGTAGGGTCTCACGAGAGTGGAGCAAAGGAGGAGAATCACCCCCCTTCACCTGCTGGCAGTGTTTCTTTTGATGCTGCCCAAGACACAGCTGGCCTTCTGGGCTGTGAGCATGCATTGCTGGCTCATGTTGATCTTCTCATCAGTCAGCACCCCCAAGTCCTTCTCCACAGGGCTGCTCTCAATCATATTGTCCCCCATCCTTTATCGAAACCACCGATGGCCCCAACCCTGGTGCAGGACCTTGCACCTGGCCTTGTTGAATGTGTAATAGCAGCAGATTATAATATGCACTACAGATTTATTTATATTTCTTTTAAAATACCACTTGACTTGAATTACTTAAAATTATAACAGGAGAGCAAGTAGTCATTACAGTTATTTTAGGGTAGCTGCAAAAATATATTTTTTTTTTCACTCCAGTAGTTGTTTGGATGAAAATCTTTCTAGGTAGGGTGGACTTGAAATATTAAAATATCTTTGACTTAATGTGTCAAAACGTACTATCCAGGGTAGGAACAGCAGTGAGAGACAAAAGATACCTGATAGGGTGAAACATCATTGAGATAGAAGAAAGCGTGTGTGAATTGTAAGCCATAAGTAAAATCTGAATTTGAGTGCGTATCAAAGATGAAACTGGTTGGAAAAGATTGATTTTATGGTTTCAATTAAAAATTAGTTAAAGATATGTTTCTATTGACCTGGTTTTATAGTCTGGCTAGAGACAGAAATTAGTAGCCTCTAAATGTTATACTTGTTGACAGCTGTCAGATGGTAACTCTAGTCTTAATGCAAAACCAGTCCAACTAGTATTGCAAGACATGCATTTTTCATGGGTGAAATTATTTTTTTGTCTAGTCTAGTTTTGATTAATGGAGCTTTTACCAGCACAGAATCTAGAAGAATAATAAATGAACTGAATAAGAAGCTGCTCTAAGTCTGCAAGCATAGTGTGCAGCTGAGGCATTGAAGGGAATTTTCAGGAAACAGGTATGAACCCTTAATCTTAGCTTTTGAATAGCTTACTCAGAATGACTTGCCACCCCTGTCACTTAACTTGTTTTTTTTCTCCTCTAAGCACTAGGCTGGAGTCACTTTCTGAAATGAAGGTTATGCTCCCATTTTGTCATGTAGAGGTTAATATGTTCTAAAATGCAAAAGATCTGAATTTGAGTCAGATCCTACTGATTTTACTGTTTAAATTAGGCCATAATACAGCTCAGAAAGATGAGTAAGACTGTAAGTGAGAGAGAATTTGACTCTATAGGTAAGTAGACATTTTGTTTGTTTGAATTCAATCTTAGGTGACTGTTGCCTGTCAACAAGGTCTGATCAGAAGTAATTCTAAAGATGAGGGTCTTGAGTTCACAAAGCAGCTGCAGATACATTGTGTTTTGATGATTCTCATGCTGTAGTCTTAAAAAAATTCCACGAAAAAGCATCAAAATTTTTTTAGGCAGCAGAATAACCACTGTTTCTAACTATGCTGAGCTTCCTTACAACATATGAACTACTGTAATTCGTGTAATTCCTCTGGTCCTATATGCTAATGAATGATCATCTAGTGAATGTAGATGCTGTCTGCGGCTACAGGATTCTGCATACATCTATCCATTGAAAATTTCTTGGTTGTATGGGTTGTCTAACCATAGATATTAGAACCAGTAGTCTAAAATTCAGATATTAGTGTTAGCCCACATAGTACTTTTGTGTAGACAGTTCATACTCTAAGGGTTCTACTAAAGTTACAGGCGTTCTGTGTCATTTTTGACACTAAATGACAGTACAGAATGTGTTCTACATCAGTACTGGTGAAATTTTCACAGAGAAATTGTATCTCTGGAAAGATAGCACACCTCTGCGGACCTTAGTTGTCCTTCTTTAACATCCTCAAGAGTTAATCTGAGAGTTTCTTCTGTTCTTTTTTTCTGACAGCTTTCTTGTAGTACCTCCGTACACTAGAATGCACGGAAACACGCTCCTGACTTTTAAACACTAGATGGATCACAAGTCATATTATTCTGTGCTGAAGAGATATTTTTGTGATTTGGTATCCAAATTTTGAACTGAAGAGCTAGCCCTGGTATGAGATTACAATTGTAATCCTTGCTTGAGTAAAGAAGTTCAGACTTATGTCTCAGAGGAAACCATTGAAATATTCTATTCAAGGATTTTCTGGTTTTTTTATCTAGGGCAAGTCTACTGGCCAGGGATTCTCTTTACTGTTTCCTTCTCTGGAAGAAACATTGTTGCCTTCATTTTCCGAAGGCGTGACGCCCTATCTTTCCGTACATCGCGAGATCTTCCGGTCGCCGGACCCTAGCTACCAACAAACATTGTTAAGATAAGCAGGACTAAAATAATATACAAGACAAAAATGAATAAAAAGTAAATCGAACTTTCATGGAGCCCACGTAGGGTCTGAAGTTGGTGTGGTCACATGTTTATCATCCAAAAGTAAAAAACCAACCAACCAAAAAAAAAACAAAACCTGGTTTCTTAAAATTATCTTACTTGATTCAGCTGAGCATAGCTGAAATGTCCAATTACAATAGAAAATGGCTGTGCTATTGTTAAAGGTTCGTATTACAGTGTATATGTCTGTCTATGGAGAAATATATTATTTTGAGACATTATTTGTAAGTTTGGGAATAACTGATTTTCAGTTGAGAGAATTGTTGGAAATTTAGGAAGATGGACAACAGACACTAAAAACTCAAAGGTAATCAAGACTACATGCTTAAGGTATTATGTTCTCACTGAATAAAGTAATGTACAGATGAATTTTCAAAAGCAAAACTAGATTTATGTCAATGTACAGGAAGATGTTTGTATTCATATGGAGGTAACCTAACATAATAAACAACCTTCAGCTTGAGTTGAGGAAAAATAATCTCCTATTTCTGTATTTTTCATTTCAGTAGCAGACATCTACTTCAATATTTCTGTTGATTGTGGATGTAGTTGTGCTCTATCATCAAGAAGAGAGGCAATTTTTATGCCTCCCCAAACAATTTTAGGTTAAAATTTAAATTCTATCAATTGCTTTCTGATGTGAACCTCTCTATGAACAACCAGGCAACAACAATCTGCATCAGCCTCTCTCCTTCACAGTTTAGTTCTGTGCAGAAAGTGCATTTATGTACCAAAACCAACAAAAAGAAACAACCGGCAATTTCAACACAAAACACCTGTAGGGCAGGAAAGATTGAGAAGGCAAAAAGAATGTTCCTAGAAACAGTCATTACATAGCCACGAAGCAATGCCAAGAACCTAAATAATAAGACGTGTTTTGAATGTCTGGGTTCCTTCTTAGGGTTTGTAGAAATTACTACATTCCTAGCAATTTGTCATTATGTTCTTGGCTTTAGGGAGACAGCTATAAGAATTGAAAACCAATTATTTTCAGAATTGTAACATACATTGGATTAGTGAATATGGAGCATGTTACTACAATAGAGCACATTCTCCTGTTGGCTTAATTCTAGTCAACATCTGTAAACCTTCAGTGTATTTCTACAGAGTTTAAAAAAAAAAAAAAGATGCAGGCAAACCCAGAACATCATCGCAGTTTGGGTGAACTGTGTCTTCAAGGTTTAGAGACAATGGTAAAAATGCAACAAAAATCACCAGACCTCAAGCCCAGCGTATCATACAGTTGACAAAATGGTTTCTGAAACATTTCTATACATACTAGTAAAAATTCTGAAACCTGAATGAAAAACAGTGGAAAAAGCTGAAGATCTAAAAACAGTGTTTCCCTTTCCTTTCCAAATCCAATTTTGTTTAATTTCTTGAACCTAAAATTGGATTGGGTATTATGCAAATAAGAACAGCTTTAATTTCACTAGTTGATGTGTGTTTATATGATACAATTTCCCTTTTTTTCTGGAAACTGGTCACATTACCACAACAGGAAATAAATTTTATGAGCCACATGTTTTAGTTAATAGAAATTTTATGTTATATCTGCTATGCTAGCAGTCACTTTCCTTCCATTTGCCATCAATCTACACTGTCTGTAGAAAACAAAATTATTTGATAGGTAAGGGAGGGCTTTATACTGGTGTTTTGAGAAAACTGAAGATCAGATGGAAGAGATTTCAGGCTGACACACAGCTTTTAGTAGAGCTTTTGGCAATAATCAGTTTTTCAGTGGTTGATTTCACAACTGATATTTTAAAAAATGTAGTCTGCTTTAAATACTGAAGGTCAAATTTAGTCTATCTGCAATTTCAGGCTTCAAAAGTTTGATATCAGTGTTTAAAACATGTACTGTTCATGTTCCTGTCCTTCATTGCCCACAGGTTACTCCCTGCCATCCCCTTCCAAAGAACAAGATGTATTTTGTATATTTTAATCATACTTAAAATACATTGATTTTAAATAGGAGCAGGCTTATGAAGTTTTATTTCTATTGCAGATACGTTTTACATCATGCTTACTAACAAAAAAATAGTGACAAATGACTAGGTATTTCTCCCTATTAACATATATGATATGAACATTGCCACAGAAGCCATCTTATGATTCAAGTACAAACTATATAGAGAAATTCATTTTAATAGGATTGCATATGACTGTAGGTCTGACTTTCCCATACAAAACAGTCCTGTACAAAGTTTTAGAAAATTTAGGAGTTTGTTTTTAATACAGAACTTAGGGATATTTAAAAGATGCTACAGGTGACTAACCTTTAAGGGAAATGACAAGCAAAATTACACAGTAGTGAATATAGATAGCAATGAAATAGGCAAACAAATCTAGTGACAATGCTGAAGTGAACTCATCTTGCATTCGGAACATTATGACTGTGAAGTGTGTACAGTGAAACTATTTACTAGAGCTAGGAATATATTTACTTATGAGAGGTCTTACAGACCTAGCATGAGGAGTTTAATTGCTGAATCAATTTTAGATAGCTTTTAAAATTTTGTGAAAGCTTTTCAGTTGGACTCGATGATCTTAAAGGTCTTTTCCAAACTAAATAATTCTATGATTCTGCCTTTAATAAAGCTCCTGGTGGTTATTCTACCTCATGTAGGTTGTGGGTTTTTGCCTTGATATTAAGCTCTTCTTAGTCAGGACATTGTTAATTACTTATTACTTACCTAAGGATTCCTTATATTTTTCTTTTACTTCTTTCATAGTCTGGCTTCTTTAGAAAAGTGAAACAAATGCAGTTTTACTTTATTTTTTTTTCTGTCAGTCCTCTCATAATAACTTTTTAAACCCACTGACCAGATTGAGTCAACTTTGAAAGAGAAACAGAAATATTTTCTACCAGTTTTGTCATCATCATCAACTTTATAAAATGTACTACTTAATTAGTATCTTGCAGAGAGGAAAGGATGTGTTCAGAATATGTGCTGTATATGAGAAATGGCAGGCCAACCACCATATACAGGCTGGCATGTCGTTTCGCTTATGTATTTAATCTAGTCACCGTATGCTCTGCCTGTGATCTGGTAGCATGTTATAGAAGACAGGTTTAGTATGAAACAGGAGAAAACTTTGGGTCAAGGTAAAATAAATACAAAAAGTAGAGCTGAGAGAGAAGACAGAAGTATGTGAGAAACCAAGTTTCATTAGGCTCATGGCTCACAGAGCAATCTATATCTTTTATTTTAAATTCTGTGGATATTGCCAAATGATTGTCATTTTTTCAATAAGGAACTAAGGCTCTAAGTTCATAAAGGAGCTGGAAAAGGAAAACTAGGTTGTAAACTTTGTTTTTCTACAAAGGGAGGACCTTTCAAGGAGTACACCTCAGATGTGGTATAGATAGTACTCAGGATTTAAACAGAAAAGTATCTGAAATGTTACACTTCTTAATCTTTATATTAGCAGATATTTGGACCATTGTATTCATTTTTGTCCATATATGTCAGGGCTGAATCATGTGGGCTTTGAATAGCTGATTGAAATTACTGATTAGTCAACAGAGGGTAACATACTTGTCTTACCTCTCCAGCTTACACACCTTCCTCAGAGGAATGGATGACCTACTTTGACAGTTTGCTGTTGATGCACAAAGTGGTGTGAATAGCTTTGTTTCACTGTAATAACCAAAAGACTTCCTAGTGTTTATAGAACTAAATTAGTATTAAGACAGCTTACATTTGCCTTCAGACTTATTTGTATTAAGTGAAGCTTGGCTGCTTTAAATAAATTTTATAAAAATTCATCTACTATCAGTCTGCATATGGTGCTATGGGAATAACTACATTGTTCAGGAAGCATCAGTGTTATTTGGTGGTGTTAATTTATTTTTAAGGGTGCATTACTGCGTAATAACAGCTGCAGTGGTATAGTATTCTTTGTGCAAATTAATTAATATGATTCCTCCTTACCTTTACTAGAATTCAAAAAATGAATATGAAAATTATCTTGAGGTGGTTGAGGATTTTTTTGCACTTTTCAAAAAGTTTAACTTAGAAGGAATCGTGGGACGCAGTCAGGAGATGTTATTATTTAAAGTTGGAGTAGTAGAAATGGAAAAAATGAAAAGAAGGAAGTGCTAGGTTCGGTACTTTAGAGTAATGAGACAAACTTCTGTCCTAAAGTATTGCAAATGACAGCAGAGAAGAGAGATGTGCATGTGTATTAGCATAGAATGAGCAGTATTTATCATTTTCCTTTTCTGAAATGACACTAGAAAGAATACTCATTTCACTGCAAGAGGATGGAAGAGATGAGGGCTCTGAAAAGATTATAAGCCTCCAGTACTGTGTCATCTGTTGTCAGATTTTTATATAGTTAATGCTTAACCCTAGATGTACCCTCTATAAAGAAGCTTTATATTACTGAGCACCATTAAGGTGAATAGCATTAATGGAACGCAAGCTGTGAAGGGAGCAGGAATTGCTTGCCAGTACACAAACCTACTGTGCTATTTCAGAGATATATGGAGGAAAACATCTCAATATGGGAAAAAGTGAAAGTATATTCATGCTTGGAAAAATTTTCAACTGAAGTCGCTGGTCCTGTTTGGTTTCTGAAATAAATCAAAATTTCATGGTGACAGTGAATTGAGACTTCTCAGTATTTATCACAGTTTGTTCAGAGCTGAGGGGCTTTTTACCCTCAGTAAATCCTATTGCCTTCAAGTATTTTAAATATGAGCTGCTGTCTATCACAGTCTCAACCATTCTACTTGATCAATTTTTCCACGTAAATGTCTTCCTATCGAGAATGTTTTCAACAAATTTATATTTTCTAATAAAAAACCTATGTAACTGCAAAACATTAACGAATTCTGGCAAGAACAGTGTTTTCCAGTCAGCCTTATTCAATACGATTGCTCTTTTCTCAATATCCTTGGTATTAAAATGCTTACTAGTGCATTTTAGTCTCTCTGTGACCCTGAGTATGCTGACTAGTAAACAAAGCAACTGAGATGACTTTCATTGTATTTTGTGATTTTATCACATGCTGGAAAACACGTGGTGTGAGTTGAAAATCAGAAGTTTAAGTCTTCCCTAGCAGGTTTTAGTCTTTAAATATTAGCAGTTTTTGACATGTTAGGCTCTTGAATGAAACATAAGTGACACTATTATTTAGAGATAGTACTAAATCTAGATGTTTTTTGAACACTTCCAGGGATGGTGACTCCGCCACTTCCCTAGGCAGTCTATTCCAATGCTTCACCACTCTTTCAGTAAAGAAATTTTTCCTAATACCCAATATAAACTTTGCCTGGCACAACTTGAGGCCATTTCCACTCATTCTATCACTTGTGACTTGGCAGAAGAGACCAACACCCACCTTGCTGCAGTCTCCTTTCAGATGGGTGTAGAGAGCAATAAGATCTCCCCTCAGCCTCCTCTTCCTGAGACTAAACAACCCCAGGTCCTCAGCTGCTCCTCATAAAACTTGTACTCGAGACTCGTTACCAGCTTTGTTGTCCTACTCTGGACATTCTCCAGCACCTCAATGTCTTTATTCATAGAATCATCTGATTGGAAAAGACCTCTGAGGTCATAGAGTCTAACTGTACCTGTCCAGTAACTAAGCCATGTCCCTGAGAAACTCATCTACCCATCTTTTAAACACCTCCAGGGATGGCGACTCAACCACCTCCCTGGGCAGCTGTGGCAGTGCCTGACTAACCTTTCAGTGAAGAGTGGCCCAAAACTGAACACAATTTGATGTGCAGTCTCACTAGGGCTGAGTACAGAGCCATGATCATTTCACTACTTCTACCAGCGACACCATTTCTGATACAAGCCAGGAATGCTGTTGCCTTCTTGACCACCTGGGCATACTGCTAGCACATGTTCAGCTGGGTGTCAACCAATACCCACAGAACATTTTCTGCTGGGCATTTTTCCTGCCATGTTTTCCCAAGCCTGTAACGTTGCATGGGGTTGTTGTGACCTGAGTACAGGACCTGGCACTTAGCCTTGTTAAACCTTGTATAATTCACCTTAGCCCAGTGTTCCAGCCTGTCCAGATCCCTTTGCAGTCTTCCTACCTTTGACCATGTTGACACTTACGCCCAATTTGTTTTCATCTGGAAACTTTCTGAGGGAGCACTCCCTCTCCGCATCCAGATCATCGATCAAGATATTAAACAAGATTGACCCCAAGACAGAAACTAGGGGAACGCTGCTTTCTACTGGCCACCAGCTCGATTTAGTTCTGTTCTTTATTGAAGAACGTCCAGCTTTCCTGGACCCTTTTGCCTTTCAGGACTATCTCCCAAGGGACTCTCTCAAAAAGTGTCCTGAACAGACTAAAGTGTGTCCTCCGAAGTCCATGGAAGTGGTCTTGCTGACTTCCCTCCTTACGTCAGCAAGAATCGAGAACATGGTTGCTAAGCCCAATACGGCCTCGGACCACCACATTTCCCAACAGTCTTTCTCTGTTTGTAAACAGCAGGTCAAGCAAGGCACCTCTGCTGGTAGGCTCACTTACCAACTGTGTTAGGAAGTTATCTATCTTCCATGCAGCCCAGGAGCCTCCTACATTGTTTCCTCTCTGTTGTGTTGCATTTCAAGTAGACTTCTGGTAAGCTGAAGTCGCCTTCAAGAACAATGAGTGGCAATTGTGAGTTTTCTGCCAGGTGCTTGTAGGATGCTTTATCTACCTCCTCATCTGTTGGGTGGTCTTTAGCAGACTCCCAGCAGGATATCTGCCTTGTTGGCCTTCCCTCTTATCCTTACCCATACGTGCTTGACCTTATCATAAAAAATTGCTGAGCAATTGAAACCGTCCCTAACATGCAGAGCCACCGCACCACCTCTCCTTCCTTGCCTGTCCCTTCTGAAGAGCTTACAGCCAATGCACAGTTGAGATACCCTCTTTTTGCACAATGCCGGTATCTCACACAATAGTTTTTTCTTGAGGAATTCTGGCAACTGACGGACCTTTCTTCTTCAATAGGAATATTTGAGCAACGGCACCTTTCCTCCATATTTGTGTCCCTTTATCGTTAACAAGGATCTCTGTCTATGTGAACTCTGCTCACTAGCTTCTTGAAGGGCTCTTTGTGTTCTCAACCATTACAATTACTTAAGTTCTTAGGAAAAAAAGGCAGCTCACTATTTAATGATGGATATTTTCTTCTTCACTTGTGTTAACTGTTGACATCAGTATGATCTGGATGTTCTGTAGTTTTGCTTTTGATCTCTCAGAAGTGTTCTACTTAAAAAAGGAAGAAACTGAATCACAGATTAACACACGGTTTTATAATGGAACTTTGTAAAGAGAAATAGTAATTTCTATTAAGCTTGAATCTGTTTTTTGTTCTCCATGAACAGAGGTTGTTTGTCTTGTCTACGGGTCATTGGAGGCTCGTTCAGAAGCTAGAATTCTTTGAAACTAAGCCATAAGCATCCTACTTCATACAAGCATCACTTTTTAATTTGTAGAGATATGAAATAGTCTATTCCACTTCTCTATATAATTATTCTCTATATGATGTTTAGAAACTGTGCATTTCTCATACATCAGCAATAGAAACATATTCCAAGAGTCATCTAATCATGCATTGTTCGTAAGAGTATAGGCCAAAAATATTGGCCTAGGTAGACCGAAATATAAGGATTACTTTCTGCCACAACTTCCAACATCACATAATGATGGATTTCATTATTGCACTACAAGAAATGCAAGAAGAAATAAATACAGAATAACAAAGCTGTCTGCCCCATCTTTTCATGTAAAATTTTGACTGATTAAGCGAAAAGGTATAGATGTTTGTGAATTGTGAACCTCAGAAAAAGGGAAGTTTCCTTTCTCTCTCACTGGAACAAAGAAGAAGATAGTAGAATTGAAAGAAGCTTTTTGGAGGGAAGGAACAGGAAATGCTTGACTAGGACACCTTATTTCCCCAAAAAGAACCACTAGCTATTTTTTCAGCTACGATGATGACTGAGAGTCAGAACAATAAAGCAGCTTTTTGTTGAATTACCCTGCTACACTTCCATTTTACTTTTCAGGATAGCAGTATTAGAAAAAGCAATCAAAGAATTCCAGGATAAGACCTCTCTCTCTCTCTCTCTCTCTATCTCTCTCTCTCTCTCTCTCTCTCTCTCTCTCTCTCTCTCTCTAAAACAGAGAAGAAGTCAAGTGTCGTTTGCTCTTCACATGTCCCCATTTGCATACAATCTATGTGACTTATATTATAGAATCCTTGACAAATTAGCTGGCAATAACAGCTCTTTTCATTTCACATTTTACTTTCCTTTGTTGTTTTCCTCTTTCAGAATTACATGCATTACAATATTTTTTTTACTCAGAACACAGAAATGCATGTCAATATTCCATAAATTCAGTTGTGTAATAGCTTGAAACTCAAAGTTTATAAAGTAGTTGGATATGTATACTAATATAGGGGTATACAGTTATTTTCCTTGTGATATGATGTATTGGGCTTATTCATAAAATGCATTTTTCAGTTTAGCCTCAGACTTTGTTGATGTTTATTTTAGAAAGACTAAGTCATTATTAGAATTAAAGTATGCCTATTTTTTGATACTATCTGTGTTGATTTTGTGAGGCGTTGTGTATGATAAATAATGCATTATTTTATACATACTTGTGATGCTGTCTTTAAGAGTAGATTTTATTTTAGAGCAGATTTTGTTTCATTTGATTTCAAAGATTTATTTAACACTTAAATCATTCTGGCCTTTAGGTTGTGGGTATTCTACTGTTTTATGCTTTACCTTAGGGTTTATAGACCTTGTATTTTTCTTGCATTTCTTCACATGTCTGTAACACTTAGCTTTTCTGCTTTGTTTTCGCACTGACTGTTCTTCAGAAAAGCTGTGTTTTCAATAAGATTGTTTCAGGATGGTTCAGCAACAATAACAAAGAAAATAAGCACGGAGGTTTTTTAGGTAACTCTTCATTTTCTAATGCTGCTCTTATTCCAGGGGGAACGTAAAAATGATAGTCTTTTTTCACATTTCAGACCTTGTCACTAGTTTTTCTTTTAACAACTGCCATGCTTAAGGAAATTCATCTCGCTCACAAATTTTCATAATCTCAAGAACCAATTTCTTCTGCTATCTCCAAGTCTCTTATGATTACTTTTTTCTACATGGAGTAGAAATCCAGTTTATTCAAGGCCTAAAATTTACACCTGACTGAATTAATGCAAAACTGTATTCTCTTGGAAAATGTTAGGAAGATTAGGACAGGTAAGAAACATAACCATGCAAAAATAAGGCTCTCGTGGAGAAGCAGTAAAGCAACACACACATCTTTGCATTACTGTACATTGCAAAATTGAATTTTGTTTTCTTTGGTCCCGAAGAGTATAAAGCCTGTAGTTTGATACCGTACTTCTGTGTTTTATTTGGTTTTGCAAAACAGTTGCCTTAATTAGTTTTCTAGAGTAATCTGAAGCTGAAATATTTTCTGCATCATCACTGAATGCTTAATTCAAGTCCATGCAGAGCATAACAAATCGAATAGAACTGCGACAGATAAATGCATTAAATTTCAGCAGGCTGAAATAGAAATGGTTCATTTTGGTCTTCAATGTTCTTTATCCATTTTTTTGTATAGGATATTAGCAATTATATTCTACGTCATATGAACGAGAGGATATTTTACCACTGGAAAACATTTCAAATAACTTGGTATTGAAAGCAAGTCATGGTGGACGTGCAGATTATTGACACGTTTGAGGCCATAATAGAAACATACCATTTTTCTAAATGCTTTGGCTGAATCAAATAAACAAAAGGAACCAGATGTTTTACTATTTTTTTTTTGTCTATGTATTTCCTTATATGTGAACTGACGAACCAAAATCACATGCTTAATTAAGTTGTTTCACATTAATTTTTTTCTTGTCTTTGTATCTTCTGTCAAACTCAAGTAAAGTCATGACAAATTGATTTTCAAACCATTACCCTGTCAGTTTTTTTTGAGCTAATGGCAATTCCCCAAGAAACCTGAACTGCAGCAAAGGTTCTTCCTCCCTTCCATATACTGGAAAAAGGAAAATAAACTTAAGGTAGCCAGAATGACCTTGAGGCTAAATTCAGAAGTGAGTAATAGTAGTATATGCCCTTGCTGTTGAACATTAGATTCTAGGGACTGAATTGAACATTGCTGAAGAAACTAATAGTTTGTTCAACTGCTGTTTCTTGTGGGGTCTTAAGATGTCTTAAAACGTTATCTGTTAGATATTGTTAAAAGACTGCATTATTTTACAATCAGAACCACTAAATATTCTCTGATAAACTCTCAAGGTGTATTTTAATAACAAGGAAAATTATATTATTTAAAAAATAAGAATAGGATTGGAAAAATCACTCTGTCTGCTAAACTTTTTTTCAGTCTTTTTTTTGTTATTTGTTTATAAATTTATTTATTTGGTCAATATGAACTTAGCTTGCTCTCAATACTGTTTTTAGAAATCTGCTGTTCACCATACATGAATTCAATATAGAACACAACTCGCTCACTCTACTTTTATATCAATATAGATCCAGTAATCTAGTAAGGATAACTCATGAACTGTCTTTTGATGTGTGTACTGTAAAATTATATTTCCTTGATTTCAGTAAGCAGTAATTGATAGAGGCACAAAACCCACACAGCATGACTTCTTATTTTTTTTATAGTTCTGGAGTTAAGCAAATGCTAAATTAAAAATGATAAATAGTCCATTTATAAGAAAAAAACCCAACAAAATAAACGATCCAAACAAAAAGATGTTGAAAGTTTGCCAAGTTTAGTCATTAGGACTTGGTATGCTTTCTATATTAGGTGCAGGAATCAGATGGTACCAAGACAACTTCAGAACATTTAACACTTTGCTCAATTTTTTTGAATATTCTGATTTCATCCTTTTGTTCTTTGCACGCATTTTGAATATTCTCCATAACACTACTTATACAATTATTTTTTTTCTAGTTGCAATTGTTCTGTAAAAGAAACAAGATTGTGCATACAAGTAGTAAAATGATAGACTATGTTGAGTAGAGCATGCCACTGTATCTGTTAACAGCGGTCTCTAATATTACATCATTAAACAGTTAAAAGCAATTGTGTTTGTGTTCAGGCATTAGTGGCTAGCTCACTAATGAAAATCAACAGGAATATGTTAAACTTTGTAATTTTTAATCAGAAAAGCACATAACCTGATTATTCTGCAAATCCAGCTTTCAAAAGACTAAATTCATTTTAATCACATTTTAATTTCCCAATATGTCTCTAACAACATGGATTTGATAAAAATGTTATATGCATTATTCATGGCATTAATTTGGAGAATGACACTTTACATGTCTACATGTAAATACATGTTTACATATATTCCTTATAACACCATACACACATTTATCAATTTTACACATTTTCAGAATATAGCTTACATTTTAGACTATCTAAATATCTGTCAGACTTTACCTGCTCACTATCTATGTCATTTTAAATTTACAATATTAAGATTTCTGCAAGCATGGCAGATACAAACTTGTGTAATTTACAATTATATTTAAACTAATAAGTTAATATGTGTGAGTTCAAGACACAAGGCAAGCACATTCTTATCTGCTTCAGCTGGCATCCTTGCCTTGAAAATCTTCATTGTCCTTTTTACTATAGAGTGCAGGTAACAGGTTGCAGGAGAGTATGACTCCATCTTTCTCTGAAAAAATCAGTTTGTCTTGACTGTTGCAGAAGCCACAGAATTTTGATTTTTTTTTTTTTTCTTGCTGAGTTAATCTGTGGTGCTTCTGTGTTGGAATATTACTGTCAGGACCACGGTCCACTCAAAAAGGTTCCTTCAAGAAGGGAAAAATGGTAGGGAAAGGCATGTAATTCTTGTTGGGATGAGGAAGAGAAAGGAAGAAATAAGTTGAGTTAAATATTTGCACGTCATCATAGTATACAGTCTCAGACAAAATCACTCCTCTCCAGTATAGTTATGTTGAAAAGAATGAGACCATATATATTTATAAATATTCTTTGCACAGGCTATCAAATTCAAGTGAAAAATTAAGAATAAATATAAAGCAAATAAAAAGCACTCTTTCCAGGTGATGTGCTTTCCAAGTGTTTGTTTTTCAGGGAAGTTCCCGGGAGCTTTATAGACAAATACATTATCCATCATTTTGCTGTTTTCTCAGAATTGTGGCACTAACAGAATTCTGTGTAATTCCTTCATGAATATGTGTGTAGCAATGCTATAAAACTGCTGTTTAGCCTTGGCTGGCATCCAAAAATGATGCAGATAAAATGTTGTATAAAATAACGGATCGATTTAAAGATACAGTTAACAGCAAACCAGCATGATTGGAAGTACACTGGTGCCCAATTTCTTCAGAAACAACTGTGGTCATTTATGGGTTAAACTGCTATTTTTGCTTTCCTTGTTTTTTCGTAAACTATAGTACTGTCCTACTTCATCTGCACACAAGCCGAAATTAAGACAGTAAAATAAGCTCTGCTATGACTTCTAAGTGTATGTAAGCATTATATGAAAGTTACCTTTCAGTGAAGTAATAAAAAGAAAATAATACAATTATGATTCAGTTATGCTTGTGTATAACAATAAATATATAGTGTAAAGCTATAATTGTTTTTTTTTGAAAACTAAGTCAGCTGTGTCATTCCAGTAACTTTAAACTAATTACCTAAGTTAAGCACATCTCAGATTTCTTTCCCAGTTTTTGAAGTATTGAAAGTTGAAAGATCAGCTGGCAACCCTTAAGCATAGAGGAAAAAAATAGCCTGCATTATCATTTCAGTCCTTTAACTAAACTGTTTAAGATAAAAACAGATGTAAAAGTTCAGTTACAAAGGCATTGTAATTTAAAAAGAATTTATGATGAAATGCTTATTTCTGTTGCAATTAATAACTTAGAGTTGCCAACTATAAACAGGGTTTGACTTGGAATAACTTTATATTAGAATAATATAAAAAAAATTAGTAGTTTCAACAGTGTTTATTTCTCTAGTTATAGAAAGCAAATTTGTGCGTCTCATTTCGTAAATTGCTTGAAATCACTTAAGCACATATGATGTGGAGCAAACTGTTTAGCCTTAATAATGTCTATGAAAATTAGCCTTCCTTTTGGAAATTATATATACAACAAATATTATAACGGGATTGTCATTTTCCTTGATTTGAAAAGTTTCTGCATGACTGTAGCTAAAACATTTGAACAGTTGACAGTGATTTGGTGACTGCACTGACCATGGAGTCATAGAATAGCATATAATAGTTTGCAGTTTATCCTTGAACTGTTTTCTGATGGGAAGAAATGAAGCAGCTGAATCAGAGATGTGGCATTTATGAATAACTAAAGATATTCCTGTAGACAGTATTCTCTTGAGAAGTAGTTTTAAATTATCTTTATGGTTTTGTACAATTAATTCCGTAGGTTGTATTTCCAAAATGCTTAATGCTAATCTATTATTATAGCTCTAGATAAATTCACATGGAGCAGTGCTAGTGGATTTTGTCAATTTCTTATATTATCCAAGAAACAAAATAGTATTTTTGCATATTTTTTATAAGGGCAGTTTGTCACAAAACATAAGTTATATCAACTCATATGAAAAGCATGACATTTAGAATATCTGACTGGAATTTTTCTTTCTGTTGAAAGCTAAATTGCTGTACTGTGGTTTAGCAGCAAAATTAATATTTTTTATTTTCGTTAGTTTAAGCACGGAATCAGAGAACATTTTCAGTAGTCACATTGCTTGGTCATCGCCTAATGCATTATATTCTTTTAAAGAAATCACTTTTGTATTTATTTGAATAGATATCTCTAGTTTAACAGGTAATTTTTAACATTAAATGAGTTTAAAGACTTATACACATATGTAGAAATAATTTCAAAAAGACTTTATTTGCACTATTGCTTCTATAAATTTTTCAAAAAAGAATATTCTCATATCCTATATCTAGATGAAAAATTCTGGTAGTTCACTTTTCCATATTTTTTTTATTATTTTTTTCATGGAGCAATATTCTCTCCCAAAAGAGAGAAATGCAGGAAAAGCATTTTGCCTCTCATTTTAGTATAGTCTAGCTTTAAGGTTAGTTTTTGATAATTGTAGACATTTCGGGTTAACTCTAACTCCTTCAGTAAAAAACACAACTTCTCTGAATATATGAAGCAGACAGGAACAGTTCTGCTCTGAAAAAAATGTATTTTGCTATGCATCACTTTATAGCTAACTCAAAAGGGCAGAATTAAGTTGTAAAAGTACCAGCCTATTCAAGATGATGATTTTCTTTTAAGAAGATCCAGAAGCAAGCGGTATTGCTTCACTCTGTATATGCAAATTCTTTGTAAAGACATTCTTTTAAGACTCCTTTTTACTGTCTCTAAAACATTATTTTCAGATATTTCATACGCTTTGAAATGACAGTTATATTTTGTAGAATTTCTGTGTTTGGTATTGTTTTTTCTTCCTCTCAGAAATCCATACAAGTCAATGATGTCAAAGTTTGTTGGTTAAGTGTCTTTGAGAGCTATGCTGATATACCATACAAGTATGCAGGATTTTTCTTTTTCTCTTTCTGAAGGGTTTTTAAGGTCATAGCCCACCTTAATAACCCTTACACTGTTTATATTTTAGCACTTATGTGTTTATGTTCCTATTTATGTTTCCTAGGGAGAGTCACGTATGCCTATGGAGGAAACAACAGTCTTTTACTCATTAACTCATTTTTACTCTATTAACTCCAAACTTATAAATCTGTTCTTCATGTAAAGAGTTGCCATAGAGGAGCAGTTAATGTTGTTGTGTGATGCTGTTGCTACTAGCTTGGTTCTTCTGATGAAGTCCTAACAGCCTTTCTAATTTTTGTCTATATAAAAGGGAAAATCTAGCCAATAATTTAACTGAGACTTTTGTTTATTTTGATCATTGTTGACAAAACTAATCAGTTTTGTTTTTTAAATAACAAGCAGGCAACCGATACTCAGGTTGTTTTGTCTGACTGAGAACTAAGCTGGCCCTTTGTGTTTTTCAGCAAGCTGTATTTCAAATAAGCATTAAAATATGTGAAAGGTTGTTCAAGCTATGACCTTTTCAAAACTGCTGTTGCTGTGATGTGCATTTCCTGCTCTTGGTGACATTGGGTAACACATTTGGCAGAGCAGAGGATTGCCTGCTGTGCTGCAATTGAAAAGCAATGAACCATTTGAATAAAGGTCCATGTATTTGTGATGAAGCAAACGTGTCATTTCCCACTTTCTTTTTGAGGATACACTGTTTGCCGCTTGTTTGATGTTAAATGAATAATAAACACTTTTCAAAAGACAAAGATAATATGTGAGAAAGAAAAACATAGTAAATGGTAGGTACAACTAAGGATTTAGTTGAAAGTAATGAATTGCTGGCTTGAAACTGCTTGAAGGACATCAGTCTATATTTACATGGAGACCCATCAGTGCTCTTTTTCCAGATCTGTTCGGCTCTTGTTTCAAATCTGTATATGTTTTCTGTTCTTCTGTATATGTCAAGTGTCTTCATCCCACAGATAGTTTTACCGGTTTAATGGTCAGTGGTCAAATAGCTGGAGGATGATGAATGACGGTTATTTGGATGAGGTTTAGCACAGAGCCAGAAGATCGCCTCCTGCCAGCAAAAGAGACTTCGGCAACACTTTCTCGGTTCCCACAAGCACGTGAACAGTCGTATCCAGAACAGTAATTTTACCTGAAGGAAACAGCAGACCCCTAGGCTATGAGGTTGCGCACAGGATCTTGCTGTCTGGGCTCTGGGCAACGGGCCAGAGTGTTGTCCAGCAGCACTTTGGTGGTGAAATTAATTTTGGCTCAAGCAGAAATCTGAACAGGGTGCTGCTCTGGATAAAAGGGTGTACAGTGGAGTTTTCATAGTCATTTGTTATGCTCTGGTGTCAGAACAGATGCTTAATAGCCCTGCAGGTGAGTGAGGAAGTTTATAGAGGCAAGAAGCCACAAAAAATTATATCAATAGTAGGAAGAGAGGGCTAGACAACTGCCAAACTTGCTGGTGTCAGGTGGGGAAACCATCCAACAGTGCCCTGGAAGAGCAAGGGAGGAGGCAGTGGGGGAGAGAGAGAAGAGACCCCCAAGGCAGCAGGTGAGGGGAAAGCCTATTAAAGGGTCAGCTAACAGGAAGGGGGAGGAGCAAGTGAAGGCTCTAGAACGTGAGAAGTTTCTGCTTACTAGGCAGAGGTTTTTATGTAGTGATAGTTAAAGATGGGTTTTCATTTAGTCTCCTATTTTCATATGGTGTTTTGATTTATTGTCTTCAATTTGATTTTTTTTCTTTTCTGAGGAAACTGAGTTCTGTGGAGTTTGTTCGAGATAACTACAAGGTGCTGGCAAGAGAAAGGGATTCACATGGGCAAATTTGCTCAGCTGTCTGTTTCTGACCAACAGAATTACTCTTGGGAGTTTTAAATATTTCAGGTTAACAGGTGGGTTTGCAGCGCTTACAGATGTTGGTATTACAGAGTTTTTCTTCATTTACTCACTGTAGTTTTGCATATGGATTCCTTTAGAAGTGTGACACTTTCTCCTATCTTGTTTCTAATTTACCTTTGTAGGAGAATATGAAAGTAACTCTGAATGTACAAGATGAGCGTTCACATAATTGTATTTAGGCTGTCTTTTGTGGTTAAAAAAAAATGCGTGTTGTCTGAATGTCTGTATCTATTTCTATTAATCAGTCCTCACAGATAAATGCTGAGTACAGCAGAAGATTTCAATCAAATTCTAAGGAGATGCAAGTCCTTACAGTGATTCCAGTCCCCCTACAAAGGAGGGGGCTTTGTATTTCTCTGGGGGTAGGGGACAGGCAGCGTAGAATAGCGGGTAGGACTGTACAATACCCAGTCAAAAAATGATTGTAGACACAGGCAAAGTAAACTGTGGTGTGAAGTACACCAATTTACTTGATTGGTGCTGGAAAAAAACCCATGGCACAGCAACCTAATGGTCAGCTGTGATCATTAAAAAATAGGAGTTACTATCACTCCTTTCAGTGGGAGCAGGGCTCAGGGGTGTGAGCTGAAAGTGTCTGTCACTAAGGTCATTGGACTGTAGGTGCTCATCCTGCCCCTGCGTGGGTGTGGTGCTTGGTTTTGTTTTTTCTCCCCCCCCCCCCCCCCCCCCCCCCCCCCCATCTTTTGACGACTAGTGCTGCCAATACAAATGTCTATTTTGTCTGTGTCTCTGAGGAACTTTGAAGAGATCCAAATTGCTTCTGTCAATGACACGTAGGGCTAGGAGTTTTTATGGAAAAGAGCATGCAACAAGGGATTCCTTGACATAACTGTTAGGAGGAGTTTGTTCTGGTGTGGAAATGCAAATAGCTCACTCCCATTATACGTTCTTCAAAGCAGGTTTGCACCTCTGTTTTTGAAAGCCTCCTGGTAGGAAGAACAATATTCTACCAAAAGTTCATTGCTGCTCCTGAATCTTCTAAGAGGTCTTTCTGCACAGCTATTTTGCACTTTCAAATCATTAGAAAATACAAAATATATTGCATTATTTTATCTCAGCAATTACTATGTTGAGCCCCATATTTTTAATCTTATTGTGTGGTTTAAAACTGCCCCTCACATTTTATCCACTGGTTTTGTTTTGGTTTTTTTTTGTCAATGTATATGTGCTGGTATTTTCTTGTGGTTAGTTATAGTCATGTAGCACATTTTTCTGCCTATGTATTGGTCACCGTTCGAAGTTCTTTCAGGTCCTGTCTTTTTACCTTAACATTGCAAAGTTATACTTCAGCAGTACAAGGCAGCAGAGTCCCTCAGACCCGTTCGTTTGTAATTCCATATGCTGTTGTGCTCCTCAGAAAAATTCTTCACATGGTCAGCCTTCTGTGAATATTCTTCCACCTTTTTGAATGGAGATCTGTTCCAGGTGGCTTTTCTCTATTTTGTTCATAATCGCTGTATTCAAACACTATAATTCTGTCTGAATTGTTACTATAATGGCCACAAGTTACAGCAGGGGAGGTTCAGACTAGACATTAGGAAAAAATTCTTCACTGAAAGTGTGGTCAGGCACTGGCACAGCTGCCCAGGGAGATGGTTGAGTCACCATCGCTGAAAGTGTTTAAAAGAGGTGTAGACAAGTTTCTCAGGGATAGGGTTTAGTAGTGGATGGGATGGTTGGACTCGATGATCGCAAAAGTCTTTTCCGACCAGGTGATTCTATGGTTCTATAATAATCTTCCTTGTGTTGAAGGACCATAATGTTAAGATTTTTGCCTTCCATGAGCTTTTTTTTCTTCATACTTGTGATACAACAAATCTTATTCCTTTCTCCTCTACCAGATTTTAGACAAAGAAGTGGTTCTTTGTATATTTTAAGAGGATTGAGCTTTGGACTTGACTATTATACCTTGGTTTTTTATTCTCAACTATGTTAATCTGCAGTCAGGAAAAATGTTACTGTTTAAGTAGTCTTTCTCTGCTATAATTTTGTGCCATAGTTCATTCTTCACCTTGTGTCATTCTCCTGTCTCCAATACTCCATGTAGACAAAGACCTTCAGAATGTATTGGACAGCTAATAGATTTTTTCCTTCCTGTACTTAAACTCAATCTTCTAGACAAATTGGTAGGGGGATGGGTGAGGGGAAGTTGATTGTGAACGAGAATTTAATCTTATGTTGTAAAGAATGGAGGATTGAATTATTTTTAAAGCTGACTGCTTAAAATCTACAGTTTCAAAGATAGCTTTTTCAGCCCTAGAGGTATATTACCCTCTAGTTTTATGAGCTTCGTGTTGTAGTTAGTGGTATGAAAGGCTATGTAAATTGAAGATGACCTATAATCATTAAGAGTAAATCAGTGATAGAAAAAAAAAGTGAATAAACATGGAACATGAATTTATATTTTTGTCATTTTAAGAATGTGCAGTATATAATTTATAGTAGACATATTAAAATTACTTTGCATGCAAATCCATGAACACCACCACCATGCCCCAGCTGACCATATTGCAGAGGTCTGTTTCTTCAGAAATATATATGAAATAGAAATTCCTATTTAGAGTTTGGAATGCAGGTATAATATAGGCTCGCACAACAATCAACCAACAAAAGATGCTGCAGTTTACAATCAAGGCATGTGCTATGTTGAGGCATTCTAATACATATTTAGAGAATTCATTGGTTAGGAGAATTCAAAATCCTGCATATCTCTACTTTATTAAGATATGTGTTGTTAGTTATGTGGGGGAGCTTTACTACCATAAGCATTATATTGACAAATTATAAATATTTTTTTAATCTTAGATAATCCGCTGTTTTCTTTATTTTTTTCCCCTGCCCATAATATTCCTAACGAAAAATAATACAAGCTAAATTACTGAAGAAGTTTATATACAGAGAGTGCTGGATAATGCGTAATGAAGATTTGGAGTTATGTTCAGTCATTTCTTGCTAGTGATATCAAAATTTGTCAAAGAACTGCTGTTAAAATCCTACAGCTTTAAAAATAAAAAAGAAAAAAAGAAAATGTCTAGAGCTTTAATATTTATGAGGCATTGTCTGGCCACCGCAGAGGTGGATTGGTTTGGTTTGTTTTTTTTCTTCTCCATTTTTTTTAAGAGACTTTACCCAGATCTAGTTATTCTTGATAATCAGTCTCAGTGGGTGAATGTCTGTTTTATATGCCTGTCAGAGTTCAAGGAGTGTCTGAATGATGCTTTCAGCCATATGGTTTAGTTTTAGGTAGTCCTGCAAGGAGCACAGATTTGGACTTGATGATCCTTATGGGTCCTTTCCAGTTCAAGATGTTCTGTGATTCTTTGTTCTAAATTTTAGGGAATGCATTGTTCTACTACATTCAATAGCAGTCGTAAGGTGACAAAATTCAATATCCATTTAAATAGACATGATTAATATAGGTATTTTTTTTAATTAAGACTAAGTCTTGTCTTGGTCCTGGATGTTGCTCTTA
This sequence comes from Tapera naevia, assembly GCA_033556795.1. NCBI lineage: Eukaryota > Metazoa > Chordata > Aves > Cuculiformes > Neomorphidae > Tapera > Tapera naevia. Next base: position 3,005,890 of record JAUMJJ010000172.1, on the reverse strand, counting down.
ATTACAGCTAATGTAACACATGACAATGATTAAGAGTATACCTAGTGATGATAGAGATTAAGTTTGTTTCTTTTCAGGCTGACCTATGCTAAGCATTAGTGAAGGATGTAACAAAGGACGTATTCTCACTTCATTGACATAATACAATCCTTATTGTATCTTGCATGCAATTAAAATGTAATTAATTTCTCAAAGCTCCTTTTTTTTTTTTTTAGGTTATATAGTTCAAGATGGCCATTTTGTATCATGTGAAAACAAGTACTGTGGTCTGGGTAGGCATTGCGTTGTGAATGGGGAGACCGGCCAAGCTGAGTGTCTGTGCATGGAACACTGCAAGCCACATTACAAGCCTGTGTGCGGTTCTGATGGAGAATTCTATGAAAACCATTGTGAAGTGCACAGGGCTGCCTGTCTGAAAAAGCAAAAGATCACTATTGTACACAACGAAGATTGCTTCTTCAAAGGTAAGCATGGTGGAACAATGTCTGGAATATTGCTATCAGATATGTTTTCAAGCAGTTCAATTAAAGCTTTATAGAGGTTGCACCAAATGTACAGTGAGTAAATGACTCAAAAAAGTTGATAAAGTAAGTATTTCGCTCCAGAGATATCTTGTGGATGTTTTTATTATTATCTGTAGTCAGTGCTCTGAGCCATCACCCATTTTTAACCAGTTGTCTCTTAGAAATTAATCCATGGCAGCTTATCTTACAAACTTGGCTGTTGACCTCATTCATCTGAATGTACTTACAGTCCCAAAGCCCGAAGGATATTAATCTCTGTTACAGAAAAAAACCCAGAATTTAGGCTTTCAGAGAGGTTTTGTAACGCTGCAGGACCTGTGCTTGTAATTGATGTTGAAGTTGATAGACCAACAGCTTGTTCATGTCTAAATGGGTCTTCATTTTTGGACAATGAAGAGTTTACTTGTGTATTTTCCAAAACATGAAACTTTAGCTACTCTTTAATCTCCTAAATTCTAGGAGATGCCAACCTAAATGTTGAAATATACCTTAAGTTAAGCATCTTATACTGAAAATATCAACAGTTGCAGCTTGCTCTTTTTTATGTAATTTGATCACACCTTGCAGGTTTCCTGAACTATGCCAATACAGACCTTGATTAAGCTTAATTATAGTACTTGGCAGTACATTTTTGATGATTAAAGCAAGCAAATGGCTTTTGCAGTGTGGGGAAGATACTTCTAAATATGGCCATTTTTAATGAGCCTAGAGGTTGAATTTGTACTAGTTTTGAAGACTGTCCTATATTTGTAAACATTGTGTGTTGTGGCTATAGTTACATTCTCAGTAATAGCAACTAATAACTTCTATCACTATAGAAAGAAGTCTACTAAAATATTTCTGCTAAATAAAATTAATCTTAGTGGGGAACATTAATTTAAATTGCAATATTCAAATTAAGTTTAAATCAGGATTTTCAAGATTGTGTTTTAGTATAAGGTTGCTCAGATGGAACCAATTTAAATTTTCAGAGCTGAAATTTTCCCTTTATTTATGATAAAGGAATTGTCTTTTAAGTACCAAGTTGGGATTTTTTATCAAATTCAAACATCCCAGCTCATGTACAAATTTCAATATCTTTATTATTATGAAAGGTTTTATAGTAGAACAATTTCCTACTAGGGGTTGGAAGAACCCCAAAAAATCTTTTATCTAGAACTTAATTAAACAAACAAATGTAATGCTTGCAGAAATGGGCTTTGTATAGTTGTTTACTGCTGAGTAAATCATGTGACTGCCAAAGTGAAGTGCCTTTCCTCCTTTGCCTCCTTCAACAGATGTGTTAAGCTCTGCAACTTTATCAAAACATGTTAAGAGATAAACATTTATAGATTAAAGGGTGTGTATGCAGATCTTATAATGGGAAATACATTTTGGGAAATACATTTGTAAGTGATAAGAGAAGGTTTGAAATTTTTCAAAATTAAATGTGAACACTATATAAAATTTATATACCATCACAATGTATAGACTTCAAGTAAGTAGTCTGCATTCTGAGGTATTGGCAAAATAAAATTTAAGAGTATGGCATGTGGGGCTTCTGGGAATGGTTTGTACAATAACAAGAAAACATGAATGCTTCTGTTTTGTGTCTTAAAAATCACAATCTCTTTTTTAAAAATCTAAGAACTATGTTTTCCTGAGTAGGGTTAAAAAAGCCCAAACAAAAAAAACCCCAAAATTCAACAATTATTTATTTTAGATGATGCCTTACTGTCATAGAACAAGTGACAGTAACAAACACTGAAATGTTTAAATTTATAGGGCTAATTCTATTTCTTCAGTGTGCTATATACAATACAAATAAATTCAGAGCATGTTTGTGAAAAATTATAGTGCTTCCTTTTTTGAGAGGGAGAAAATGTTGAGATTTATTTACTGAAATGGAAAGTGACACAGTATTTTAGCTAGAAATATTATCTGAATGCTATCCGAATTTTTGTTAGCTCACCCTTACATTTTAAATTTGCCATATTTTTTTCATATCTCTTGTAGTGAACAGTGGAATATCTGAACAGCGTTCAACTTCAGACAATTTAGATTATGTTATTAAAAAAGTAGGTTTATCTTTTAGTCAGTGGAAATATTGAGAAAAGCACTGGGGTATCCAAATTACTTGGTCTGAGTTGCCTTCTGAAAACTTTTATTTATCAAGATACCCAAATCTTCTAATGATGTCTGGATATAATGTAAAACATCTCATTTTTTCTCTTCTTTCTCATTGTATTGTTGACTTTGGTGGTGTTAAACAGGTGAGAATAGAGACAGTTATTTTCCTTTATTTTATTTGGTATTCCAGTTTCTGCCTTGTTAACTTAAGCTCATTCATTTCTGTAGTAAAGCACAGTGGCATTAAAGCATTATTGCAGTTCATGGTTGTTTTTCCCATTCTTTGGCTGACATGGCCATGTCCAGATTCATTGAACTTCTTCCTTTTCATTGTTACTTTCTATGTTTGCCTCTCCACAAAAAATTAAATCATACATTTTTACCAAATATGAGTGGAACACAGCCATGTAATAATAATTGAAGTAGAAAATTTTAAGTATCTCTGTCTTTCCATGAAGATTGGAACTGTTTATGCAAATTGTATATTTTTGACATGGATCAAGATAATGGCATCCTAAATTAGAATTTTTTCTCCACGCCTACTGTGATTTTCCCCATCTATTCATTATTGACATTCACACCAGACTCTGAATGATTTTTCCTAATGTCTTGTTTACATGTTGACTGTGACCCTTTGAGTAAACTTTCTCAACTTTTGGTATAGAGGCAAAATGTATTCTGCAGGGAAGATACTTACTTACTTTTAGATACATATAAAGGAGAATGATATTATTTTCTACATCTATAGAGTCCTCTTGTTTCCCACCAAGAAGTCCAGTGTCCTGTGACTGGATGTTAGTGAATCCAAGTTCCACAATAACTTTCTGATTCTAAGAACGAAAGAAAACTCTTTTGGAAATCCTTGGTGATCTAACGAACATTCTGTCTAAGAACGGGCTCAATTTATTAGTTCAATGGATAGAAGAATGAAGAAATGAGGAAGGAGGAAGTGAAAAGCTGCCTGGCTACTAGTTTACTTAGGCTTGGTGGTTATGATGTTTGTTACTTTATTAATTTTTATTTCCCGGACAGAATATAAGAGAAGATAAGAGAAAAGGGAAAGCAAAGGAAAGGAAATAATGGGGTGAACGCAAGGAGAAAAGAGATGGCTGAGTTCCGTGATGGTGTGTTCAGTGGTGGGAAGAAGAGGAAGCATGAATGATGAACTAAAGGGAATACTAATGACAAAAAGCAAAGTTTAACGATTAGATTATTCACTAGGTTTGATATTGACAGTGTCAGCTGGGAAGTCTTATATGCTGATGCCATTCTGGTTTGGCACCGCTTTTGTTGGCTTACTGACCACACAGTTCTTTGGCAAGGTGGCCTCTACATGCTCTCGGCTTCCAGTGTCCTGGCTGTTCTCAAGTCATGCACTTTGTGTTTCAGAGCACCTTAATGTTTTGTGCAAGAAAAGAAATCTGACCATTTGGCTCACACTGTGCTTGATACTACTGTGTAACACCTTACTTGCTTTAGCTTTAACAAACTACAGAGAGTGGTGATTCAAATGGACCAGGATTGCTGTATTTGATACCTCCATGAGGATCTTCATTCTGTGAAGGGACACTGAAATTAGTGGCTTTGTGCCAAATTTAGAAGTTTTGAGGCATTATGCTTTGTCTTCTAAAAAGTTCAGTTGGTGTCTTATGTGGGAAATAGTGGGTGGTGGATGCCCCATACTGGATGTCAGATGAGCTTCAGTTGTGTTTTCATTTTTGTGTTAACTTCAATTACTTATTTTTTATAATTCCAGGTCAGCAAATTTATATGAGACTAGAAACTTCCCCATGGCAAAATTCATCTTATGTTTTCTTTGCACTCTGAGCTTCTTGTGCATTTTACATTAAATCTATTTCTATACTCAGTGATACACTTAATCATACAAACTACAATTTACTAAAAATACTCAAGACTGTAACACATTGTTATATACTACAACTTTTATAGAGTATTTCTGGAATACAGATTACTTTATAGATAAGCGTTTTACTTATAAGTAATTTTATAGCATCCTTATGATATAAATATTACTTCTTTTTCTACTTCTGTCTCATTTTTCAATCTGTTAAACTGCCTGTGAACTTCATATTTCTTACTAATTTGAAAATATCTGCATTTCTGAGGACTGCTACAATATTGGCTTTTTAATCTGTTCCCAAGAGAGAATGTGGAAGCTTTGGTAAGAAAGTTTGCTGCTGCTGTTGTTCAAGACAGTTAGGTTAAGAGTTGACTATGAACAAATCCAAAAGAGTTATGGGGAAACTGGAGAAAGCTCAGATGATATCAACAAGATTGATCAAAAATACTAAATGGCTTATAAGGGATATGGAGGAGGCTTCCAAACTCATCATGGCATGCTGAGGGTGGATGCAAGAAAACTGTCTTTTATTCTAATAGAAGAACAAAAAATTATCAAATAAGGCAGCAGGGCCAGATTGTCAACAAGCTTTACTTCTTTTTTTTTTGTACACAGCAGATCTCATGAGTAAAAGAACATAGGATTTCACAAGCAGACTTTGCAAGTACTTGGGGAAAGGCTGTAGTCTTTTTGTTTTGAAAATAGGCTGAGGGAAGTAAGTTGAACTAAATCCTAACAGTAGCCCACTACTAGTATTGGTAGAAAAGCTGTAGAACACTGGTCTAGCCTCTCCAGTGATTGCAATGGGATTAGTTCAGAGATTTTGTTCCTGTGTGTATGTGTGTGATTTGTGCCCTAGACTAGTGTGAACTTAAACTGGTTCCTGAAATATTGACGTGTTCATTTGGAAGTACTGACATTAATTTAATCGGATTTGATGTTCATATACTTTTATAACATGTCTTTAAGTCTCTCATCAATTTCACTTCAGGAGATATTTCATCTGGTCTTAAATATGAATCTTGAATACCCACACTCATTATTCAATGTTAATCTTTAGCCAGACTATCAAAAGAAATTTAGGCTATGTTAATTTGAGGGACATTCTGGTGCAGTGTTTTCGTTGCAACTGAACTTGTTTCTAAGATGTCTTTGCTTTTTTTTCTCTGGCTATGAGCTGGCTGAATTTCTCAAACATCATTATTAAATTCTTTCTGAAAGCTTGGATTCCTTTAGTTACCATTCACCCTTAAGGCTGCTGCTGACAAACTGTCAACTTTCAACTATTATGCCAGATGTATGTTCAACATAAATGGACTATGAAAAGAAATATGAAAAATCTTTCAGAGCTTTATTAGAAGACTAAGTAGTAAGAAAGATTCTGAGTGATCTTAAAACATGTTTGATAGAGCATAGGGTATTACATGACTTGTATTCAATTGAATACAATTGAATTCAGCTCACATTTTACATATATTCACTTCAGTGCAACACCTATGATTTAAGGTGAATTTCTTAATTATCTCTTCATGGAGGGATCATGTATGTTTTTAGCTAATAACATTAGTAATCTCACATTCACAAAGTGGTCAAAATCACTTTTAAAAAAGTCATCTCATTTACCAGATGAACTCTGAAGATTTTTTTGAACCTCAACCATTCGTTGATTCTGTGGATTAGGGTCTCTGAAAAACTCCCTTTTTTATACAGCTTCACCCTGGTTTTGAAGGGGCAGAAGGTGGTGTGCAGAGCCTCCAGTAGCCTCCAGTACTGTTGAGGGAGAACTGGAGAGAATGGAGGAAGAAAAACGGAAGCAGAGATCTGGCAAAGTGTGATCAGTGGAGAGGTAGCATTAAAGTTCTACTAGTACCCTCCTTTGTAACGTGGTAGCCTGGGTGTGCTATTGCAGCTAGGACAATGGAGTTCACACCATAGATTTCCTTTGCTTTTCTCTTACAATACTTTCATGAAAGTATTTGCTAGGAGCATTGCTGGGAGTTCAATGATTGCACAAGCAAAGTACAATGATATGAAGCTTGGCAGAGACTTATACAGTGATCTAATGACAGCATTGTATTTATTTGTTATGGAATTGTTCATGACATACAATAATCTTTTTAACATAAACTACAATTAAAAATAGGTAATTTTTGTTTCAACCTAATTTAGCTCTCTCTTTGTTTGACTCTGTACTTCTCCCTTTTGCTGTCATTGAAAGCACAATTGTAAAGTTCCTCTAAAGGAATCTTAGAAAGTTCGTAAGTCTCGATTGGTTCAAGCTAAGCTGAAGCAACACCAGTGATCCTTTTCAACAAATTATTTTATTTTACATTTCTTAGGCTATGGTGTGCCTATTTGGAAGCTTGTGTTGGTTTTAGGAGAAAAGAAAAGAGAGAAGGAGAGAGAGAGAGAGAGAAAAAGACAGTTCTGTATTATCTGTCTGCTGAGATATTTGGATGCGGGGAACATGCCTGATCATTTCAGGAGTCCCCTTTTGTGTAGCGCTGTTCCATGCCGCTTTCTCCTTATTAGCATTGAAGGTGAGGGGAGTCAGGGTGAAGGCATGGTTTCTCTCTGTGCGTGTCAGGCACAAGTGTTTGAAGGTCTGTGAGGGGTTTTTGTATTGGTTAGCCACAAAATGCTAGGCAGAGAGTTCATGGATCAGTTGAGCGCAGTTTTTCCTGTACTCTGATTGGGTAATTTTTGGGAACTCAGTTCCAGGTACCAAGTCCAATCTTCGTTATACTCTGTTACTCAGTGCAGTTCCCACTGTCACAGCCACCAAACTGCATATCATCTGTCCAAAATAATGTTTTGGACTTTCTAACCTATGAAAGCTGAAAATGTTTGAGACATTCTAATTTGAAATGTGTCTCACACAGATCTTTGCTGCTGCTATGAAAAAAAAATAATTAATATTTATAAAAATTATATTATTTAATTTTTTTACATTTCATGAAGAAAGTATATTGCTTAAAATTAACATTAACTCAAACATAAAGAAAATTTGATAAATTGGGCAACGAAATCTAATTAAATCCTTTAGTTTTCTCTTTATCTGAAATGATAACGAGTTTCATTTAAAATTGTTAAAAGCATACAACAGAAATAAAGGAAACCAGATTACAGCAAAAATTGGTTGAAGTGTAGCCCAAAGAAATAAGCTAAAGTAAAATTATACAAAACTTCCACTTCCTAAGAACGATGTTATATATTTTTGCATTTGGTTGTATTGGCTTTGGGTGCAATTAAATGCTGAACTGTATACTGCCAGGAAAGTTTTTCTCCCTCAGGGCTGGAACAGATGGCAGATTTTTTTTTTTTTCCTTTTCACCGTTTAGAGACCAAGACTGCTGGATCTCAAGAAGAAAAAGGTTTTTTTTGCAACAGAAAATTGCTGATGTTGGCCTTAAAGCCAAGTAGAGTTCTTAGTTGTATTCTCCATAGGTTTATTCCTAGTACTCCTGGTAAACATTGCAGTGTATTGAAGCTTTACTATTTAGCAGTGTTTATTACAGATTTGATATCTATCCAATAATGTTCATTTTGTAACATGGAAAAAGTGCTGCTGACTAATAAAATTGCAGGTTTACATTTTTTTATTCAGCCTTTGTTAGTCAGGATATTTCACTATGGTTGGAGGAAGCTAGGAATTTAGCATTTCCCAATCATTACTTTGATAATCAAAAGAATAGCAATTTAAATACATAGAGAATGTTAACTGAACTGTTGCTAAGAGTATGGAATTTACTTATGCTTATGATTAATCTCACCTGTAAAATGAGAAAAAAGTACTCCTGATTTCTAGTAAAATGGCAAGTCTTGCATATCAACAAAACATCTGAAAGTAAGGAAAATATTTTTAGTGTTAAGTATTAATTATGGCAAAGAAATTGTTTCATTAATGTTAATATTTTAAGACAAGTTCTGAATGGGTCATCCTTAGTTATTTTCCTATTGCAGCTTTTCTTTGATAAAGGTCTTTGCCATTCAGATGGAACAAAGGCTTTTATTGGTCCCTAACGATGCAAACCGTAGTTGTACAATCATCATTTTAGAATATGAGCAATCTTAGATTTGCTGACATTTTATCACAATTGTAGAAGCATCTTTAAGTGTATTTGCTTAAGCAGATGGTGAATGTATGCACTGGGAATATATCTTTTGTACTGTATGATGGAGTTTTAAAGCAGAAATTTTAGCTCTGGTGTTTAGAAAAACAGACTTTTGTAATAAACCTTGTAGGAAAAAGGACCTGTAGAAGATTTTAAAGCCCCTTATAATGTTGAACGTAGGAAATCAGTATATATTAGATATGAGAATACATGACATATATAGCAGAAGAATGCTAATGCTTTCTTTAATAGTTACAATATTTTTAATAAACTTTTTTTAAAAGAAATTAGAATCATATGTTTCAGATTTATTTTTTTTTTTAATGCAAAAACCCCTGAGTGCTAAGGGTTACTGAGGGGAAAAGCCCTTCTACTTGGCATGGAAGTTTCCCTGACATTATCATTTGAGTGAAAAGATTCAAAGGAATAAGCCTTTAAGAAAGGAAAAAAAAAAAAACAACCAAACAAAAGCAGAGTTAATTGGAAAATGCTCTTTTATTGAAATGATGCTTTTTGGTCCAATAACATGGTGTTTTATGTTCTTATACAAAATGCAATTGGGTTGGTACTCTGAAGTCTGAGATCACTATCTCAGGCCAGGATTAAGTCTTGAACTGCCTGCTTGTCTTGTTTGCTGATTTTAGTATTCAAATAGAAGGTACAGAATAACAGTAAAGAATAGCATTAAGGGGAAAACACTCTGAAGATTATAAACAGTCTTTCACAGGCCTAATGGTTTGAGTACTAACCTTAAAAGTGATCAGAAACATGACAAGCTACAGTGCAGATTTTTCATAAAGCTGGCTGATATCCTGCTGCATGACTGTGCCAGTGACATGTTAGGATTCCTGGACAATATCCAGAGATGCTAGGTTTGTGTAACATCAGAACAAAATGAACACTGAATCTTCAAAATAATTTTTCACACAGGAAAGTTAGGTTTGGGTAGCTCATTGACAATGAGTAGCAGAGAGCTGACAATAAGTGTCGTAAGGTAATGCATCGAGAGCCTGTAGGCAGAGCTGGGGCTTCTCCTGTCTGTATACTCAAGGACTATCATCCTTAATGATGCAGGAGCCACATCCTGACATCTTCCTTGCTTGGGTAACATGTTCCACAGCAGGTAAGGATTAGGGGAAACAGCACAGATTGGCCAACTTGAATATTGTCCTAAAATGGTCTCATTTACCTGAAATGTAAATCCAGACCCGCAAGCATGGACGAGCCCCTTGCTCCGCTGTTATAGATGTAGGCTTAGTCCCACAGTGAAATGTTGCAGCATTTTGTGAAACTGTCTCTGAAATATTGATGATTTGGAAAATGTCACAGCTGGTGGCAATTCTTCACTTTTAATGGATATGAATTACATGCTTTGTAAGTTTTCGAAACTTACCTTATAGTTTAAATAATTTTGTACAGATATTCTTGTATAACCCCTTTAAAGTGTTAAAAAGTTTAAAAGTAGTCAGAAAATTTTGAAAAACTAGTTAGAATTGCTTTATTTCCAGTGTTTTTAGAGTATACTTAAAAAAAATATTAAAGAAAAAGAGATCTGAGGTCAGAAGGAAATCTTACTAGATTTCCTATGCTGCTTGTTGGCTTTGTGTGTGGGTTTTTTTTTTGTTGTTGTTTGTTTGTCTTTTTTTTTTGTGGGAAGGGGTTGTTTGTTTGGTTGGTTTGGTTTGATACTGTTTATATTGGAGTAGGAAGAAAATCCAGAAATCAAAAAAAAAAAAAAAAAGTCATTTCTACCAACCTTTTACTCTTTGTTGTCTTAAAAGGTATAGTCCTGTTTCTAGGCAACAGGGAGTCTAAATTGACCAAAGACAGAAAGACATTAAGTGGTTAAGTCTTGAGTTAACAGTTGACAGAGGCCCAGGAGCTAAACTACAATATCTAGTGGTAACAGCTTGCAACCTGTATTATTTTTTGTAATTCATAGATAAATAGCCATATGTCTGTGCATGATATGTGTAGCCATTAGAGTTGTCTTAATATTATCTTTGTAACACCAACCTGTACATACATGTAAGTATTAGTTAAAAAAAATCCACTTACGCCCTAGAAATAATGTTTAAAAAAAAAAAAAAAAGGAAAATCAAATATTTCCTTAATATTTGTCAGTTATTTTGCTCTAGTTGCAAATAATAGTGATGGTGATGACAGTGAGGAAACTTTCAAGCCTTGAGGGGTCTGGATGTGTATCTTAACATTCCTATTTAATACTATGAATGAACTATGGATGAACCTGGTCCATGTTGTCCATTTTTCACACCTGTTTCTGGAATACAAAAGTCTAATTACATTGACTAAAAAGGGTTGTTTCCCTGAATGGTGCTGTTATTTAGATGATCAGTAGACTGGGACTGTAGGATGCCTTGTCGATGCTTTTTTCAGTCTGTCCCTACTGAGAATGTATTCCTGAGTCATATAAAAATGTTTTATCAAACTTTCTGGACTTTGAAGTGAAGGGAATTTTTGAACTGAAAAGCATTGACCTAACAAATGTCTGTTTGTGGTTGTTGTTGTTTAACTCCAGACAGTGCTTTAGTCCTATTTCGACAAAGAGAATGAAACTCTGAGATGATAATTTGATAGCACAGAAAATTTATGCAGAGTTCATGTGATTAATGGTTCAATATTTGCAGTATTTAAATGTTCTTTTACAATGCATAATTTAAGGGCTTGCACTTTCAGTGCAGAAGGTTGAATGGGGTATTGTTATTTCTAAAAGACAGAGAAATCAAAGAATAAGGGATCTTAATTCCCTGTCACTTGTAATATTATGTATGCTCACTTTCTATTGCATGTAAAGGTTAAATACCTTCATTTTAATATTTAAGCCATTTATTTGCAAGTTGGACTAGTAGGTAAGAGGAGGCTCACTTCAAAAGAAGTTGAATGCAAACAGTCACTACCATATCAGGAATTTTCACTGAAAATTCTTCCGTTGTCAATTTGAAAAAAAATATTTTTCAACATAATTATTTTTTAAAGTTATAATACTGGCAGAAAACAGATGGTAAAGCTTTTCTTTGTATAGAGCTGATGCAATCCTAAAAAGCCAGGGTGATCAATCCATACTGCATGTATAATAATAAGGCCTAATAACTCTCCAGAAGTGGCATCAGCTTAAATTTTTTTACAGTATTTATTTATGTCTTTAAAAAAGGGAAGAAAAGATTGTTCACAAAAAAAGCTCCAAAGTTAAATACTTAAGAGTTGAGAGTGCAATCTTTTCACTGATCAAAAACTGTTATTATGCAGCTGATCTAGTGCAGCCATGACTTTGAGCAATGAAAAAATATTCTTTAGAAACACAGGTCTCTCTGGAAAGAGTAGAAGGAATAATATGCATTTCATCTTCTAACTTGCTATTTTGCTTTTTCTTTGCAGTACACTACTTAATCATTGGGAGTGTTGTAGTGTGTGATATATTTTTTTTTTATGTTCCAAATAATTTGCAAGAATTTTTACTTTTATTCTTTTTTTTTTTTTGCTCAAGACTACTGAAAGATTGAGAAACTGAGATACTAAAATGGAAATAAGAGTAGAGTCACTGTCCTTGAAAGAACGAAACTAACAAAAAAAATCCCAAACCCCACGCACCCACCCAACCAAAAAACAACAGAACTGCCCCCTCCAGAAAAACCCCACCCCCTCCCCCCAAAAAAAGCAAACAAAAACCCCCAAAGAAACTTTCAGACTGAAATTTTTGTCTACACAAGTTGTAAAAAAAATGGATACTACTGGCTGCTCCAGTCTGTGAATTTGCTGGCTGAGTGTACTGCCTTTGTACTCTCTGTCAGTTAGACCAGCAATACTCAGTCATGCCAGAAAGTACCCCAAAATGAATCACTGATATTAGTTTAAAGGTGTTTTATCTGAATACCAGATTACTAGATTGAAAAGCATCCTACAATTAGATGTGTTATAGTAGCACAGGTATTCACAGGCTATGATGATTGTTGCCTTGTTAATCTTTTTCATAACGCACAAAATTCAGCTGAGCAATCCTGCTGTGTGAGGGCTGAAAATCATAGAATGGTTTTGGTTGGAAGGGATCATAAAGTTCATCTAGTTCTAACCCCCCTGCCATGGGTAGGGACACCTCTTGCTAGACCAGACTGCTCAAGGCCTCATCCAGCCTGGCCTTAAACACTGCCAGGGCTCATCTTGAGCTCGACCAGCACCCCAGTTCTTCTCTGCGGGGCTGCTCTCCATCACAGCATCCCCCAGCCTGTATTGAAACTGCAGATTGATCCAACCGATGTGTAGGACCTCGCACTTGGCCTTGTTGAACCTCTTGAAATTCACGCACGACCACTTCTTCAGAAAATGAGCAGATGCTGCTTGGTTGAGGGGATCTTTTAAAGTATCTTTTGGAAAACCCGTGGGTGGCTTTGTGCTGTAGTTACTCTTCTGATCTGAGCTGTTGCAAAAAGGAAAGTTATCTGCATGCAGGTTGTACAGTTATCTATTAGCAATTTTCTGCATTTCTTAATTAAAACTTTCCTGACTTAAGGAGTAAAGTTCTCTTCACTTGATGAAATGGGCTTCAATGAACTGCTTTCATAGATTACTAGAGACTTCAGAATGCATTGTGTTCTTATAAGGATTTTTGAATGCACAATTTAGTCTGCTTGTTTCAACAAATTGCTAGATTTTGAAGTTCAAATTAGCACATTGCTAAGATTAAATTTTTAGTATATGCACATTTTAAATACTCCTAAATTGTTAGCTCTGGGAATATTAGCTCAGGCCTTTGCCAGAGAAGTGAATTGTATTGTGCCCTTTAAGTTAATGTGCTTACTTCTAAATGAGGAATAATGATGTTCAGCAGAGTGTGTAGGTCTTCTAAGGATCAGGTAGAGCTGACACTAGTTTGTGATAGAACAAAGTGCAGGGACAGAGATGTTCTGAGGAATGACATTTACTGTTAAGAGACTTTATAGGTCTCAATTCAAAAGACATATAGTCTACTTGTGTATTTTCTGGGGTTTCTTGCCTGTAAGACTGTCCTAAGTTTTGAAGAATTTTTCTCCTGAATGATTTGAAGGGATTTATTTTCTGTCCTGAGGAGGATGCGCTTCCATTGTGTGAAGCCACCATCTTTCTTTATATTTGGGTGAATAAAGTCTAACAGAGATACTTCACTGAGTCTGGGAATTGTTCTGCTTTGCTCTGCATTTTGAAAACTGGATCAGTGAGTTATTTCCCCCTTTTACATGGCGTGTGACAGTTGAGACAAATTGCTGTTGCCTCTATTCTGTTGTTTAGTATTCAAGATCTGCTTGGTCTTTGGTGAAGAGACCTTGGTCGAGGTTTTTCCTAAGGTTGAACTTTTCTTTCTCATCTCCTTCAGTCTCTATGCCTGTAGACAGAATTGTAATGCAGTGGGATTTCAACAGCAAACTCATTTTGCTGTGTAAATTTTAAGTTTTTATTCTGAATTACTGTTTATACTGCAGTATTTGCTGAAACCCGTTTGAATGTATGTGTATACGAACTAGTAAATAATACTAGATTTATATTTATGTACTTATACATATGAATATGCTTACATAGATGCCTTGTCTGGGGAATTATGACTAAAGAAGAGGACAGTTTAGCTTTGTTCGTGGTGCGTAGGTTGTTTTTTTTTTTTAAGGAGCAAAAAAAAATTGAAATGTAGAATGACTATTATGAGGAAAGAGACACTAATTATGTCGCATTCAGTGGATGTGTGCTGCTGCAATCCTTTGGACCTGATAGGGAGAAGAGGAACACAAACACCATGAGGAAATGACAACTTCTTATTAAGAAGATCCAGGATACTTAAAGAAAAAAAAAAACAAACCAAATACCTCCAAGAAACCAATTAATTTTAACATTAATAAAAAAGGGGGGTATGGTAGAAAAAAAATGTTTAAAAATGTTTAAAGTACGTAAAGAAAATTGTAACTTATACATGACTGATATGATATGGATGAGAAGAAAAATCTCAGAAGTTCTTAAGGATCTAAGAACTTACCTTCCACTTTTTGATACTTTGTTTTTTCACTTCTTTTTGTAGATATCCATTTGTTACACATTGACTTAAATCCTAGGGAAGGATTGATTTAAAGTAACCTTGAGAGTTTTTCCTTTTGCTAAGACTTAGTTTTCATCTGTTTTGAATCTCTGTGGGACATATTTTCAACAAGAGGAACACTAAATGACCAGTTCAGATTTGCCTGTGGAGAAAAGTTTCTTGATTACCTGATTATCATCTCTGCAGACAATAAAAATTAATGTGCTCTGGACAGCTTTTGAAAATATTTTGGAGACCTGAATTTTCTTGACTGCTAATAAGATGCAGAAAGAGACGTCAAATAGCTTTGGGATGTATTTCAAAGTACAAGCATTTAATATCTTTGTAACTTCATTTAGAAGCAATAGCACTATTTTCTTTCCTAATAGAAAAGAAATCTCTTAAAGGTAAAAACTTATCAGTTGAGCTATTTTCAATTTCCTCTGCTGACATCCACTATGAACTCTCAAATACATCCCATACTGTTATGACAGTCATAGCAATTCAGCCAGCCTAATAAATACATAATTATTCCTTTAATTCACAAATTGAAAACAGTGCCTTTGAACAGTCCTCCAGACATGATTTTTATGGGATAATTCATAAAATTTATTTAAATATCTGTAAGTCTTTTGCTGACTTGTACTTCGGGACTGCACAATATTTTGCCTGTGGTTGCAAATTCAAAAATGTTTTCATTTTAATTGAGTTTATATTATTACAAAAAAAAAAAAAAAAAGGAAAAATAAAATAATTCCTAGCAAATTATCTGGCATGCAAATGTAACATAGTTATCACTGACTAAAGCAAAACAAATATTGCCAATGGATACATATACAGCACTAGTAACAAAAAGGACAAGACTCTCGTATTTATGATTTAAGGCCGAATACAAAAGCCGTGTCAGTGGTTATCTTTTAGCTGACTTTTGTACCTAAGTGAGCAACTTGGCATAATGTTATATGACAACTTAACACACTGACCATTTTAAGTGACCGTGCTATTTTTACGTCATATAATCAGTTGATGAATCACTTAGTGGTGTTTGACTGCTTTGCTGGGAATGCAATGACTGAGTTTCATTTCTCAATGTCGAGTCTCAATCTCAGTAAAAAAAGGTTTGTTACTGCCAGTTGTTAGGAAGAGAGACGTCAAAAAATGTAAGTGCCAGATTTTGACCAGCTGTAGGCATTATATGCTGCATAAAATAATTTATTTGTGCATAATCATTTTAAAAGGATGAAAATATTTTGTAAATTCATAGATTTATTGCTGACTAAAGAAATATATTACTGTAATAATAATTTACTCCAGTGCAAATTTCCTGTTCGTGGTCTTTGGCCAATATGTTTCATATCTGATACAGAAATGTGCTCTGCATGATATATGTCTCTCAGTTGAGTTCAAGGGGAACTTTAAATTTATTGGCAAATAACTTGTTGTCTGTTGTTATTGACAATAATGGGTTGTCTTTAGGATGGAGCTGGACCTTGTGTACCAAGGATCAGGCAAGAAGAAAATTGCTGCTGTGTCATGGAAACAATCATTTGCGTTCGTCAGCGCATAGCAACTAATGCAATTTGTGGGAGGGCATTAAAATCCTTTTAATTTTCCATTTCTTCTGCTGGGAATATGAAATATGTTTAATGGTCTGAAGTAACATCATTGTTATGTTTCTGCTATACCTTATTTGCTAATATAGAAAATAATGGAAATTGTAGTTATCTTGTGTAGTTATGTAGCCTACAATAGAAGGACTTTTAACTACATAGAAATATCAGTAGCAGTAGTCAGAAGAAGCATGTGGCATAGCCAAATGAAGACAAAATTACTGGGGGGAGGTTCACACCAGTGCGTGTGTGAGCACTCGCACTCTTTCTTCCTCTCCCCTTTATTCTTTACTTTTGCTTATTTAAGACAGACATAAGGTAAGCATGTCAATCAACAGGTTGGCTTCTGTTCTGTCGCTATATGGACCTACACTTTATACACTTTCAAATCATACCCGTCTACTAAGGATAACTTATCTGTAGTTGCTTGACCTTGTAAGGTTTTAGGTAACAGCTAACTACCACTTCTGTAAAGTTAACATAAGGCTATCAAGTGTCTCTGTTTTTACCTAGATGTACTTTTCCAGAGTGGCATTTACAAATGCTATGCTAAAATCGTAGAGTCATAGAATGGTTTGAGTTGGAAGTGTCCTCCAAAATTATCCAGTTCCAAGCCCTTCCACTGGACCAGGTTGCTCAAAACCCCGTCCAAGCTGGCCTTGAACACTTCCAGGAATGGGACATCCAGAACTTCCTCTGGGAAACCTGTTCCAATGCCTCATCTCATAGTAAAGAATTTCTTCCTTATATCTAATCTAAATTTATCCTCTTTCAGTTTAAAGCCATTGCTTTTTGCTACACACTCTTGTAAGAAGTCCGTCTCCAGCTGTCTTGTAGGTCTTATTTAGCTACTGGCATGCTGCTATGAGGTCTCCCAGGAGGCTTCTCTTCTCCATCCGATACATCCTAATAAATCAAATTCACTATGTGAAGTGGTTTGAACAATTGTTTTGGACAACAAATGAGTTTTTCTGTGCACAATACGGAATTCTAGTGCTGAACTAGTAGATGATTTATGGCACAGCATACACTTTCAAAGAGTCAGGCAAGCCCCAAATCAGGGGAATCATCCTGTCAGGGTTAGCAATTAACAACTTTGGAGAGGATTGCTGGGGAAATAAGTGCCTGTCATGCCTTAGCTGGAGGCAACTCACCTTTTGTAAACTTTCATTCAAGTGATTAATGATCAGGGTTTCTATACTCACTGGGTTCCCCATTTCCAAAAGGTCTAGATTTCCTGTCTAAATGCTGCTTGCTGGGTTAGTGATCAGGGCTGTCTTGGGTCGTCTGTGACTAGATAAGTTCCTCGACCCCAGTACCCTTGTGCTTTGTCTTCACCACCTTTTCAGTAAAGAATGTTTTCCTAATGTCCAGTATAAACTTTCCCTGGAACATCTTGAGGCTGTTTTTTTGCATCCTATCACTTGTGATTTCGCACCCACCTTGCAACAGTCTCCTTTCAAGTATCTGTAGAGAGCAGTATTGTCTCTCCTCAGCATCCTGTTCTCCAGACTAAACAGCTCCATAAGACTACTCCTTGTAACAGTTGTGCTCCAGGCCCTTGAACAGCTTTATTGCCCTTCTCTGGAGAAACTCCAGTACCTCATTCTTCTTGTAGTGAGAGGCTCAAAACTGGCTTTTTTAAACTTCATACAATTGACCTCGGACAATTGATCAGCCTGTCCAGATCCTTATGCAGAGCCTTCCTATGTTTCAGCAGATCAACATTTCTCCCCAGTTTGTTGTCATCTGCAAACTTACTGAGGGAACACTCCATTCCCTCGTCTAGATTATAGATAAAGATATTAAACAAGACTGACCCCAAAATTGAGATCTGGGGAAGGCTGTTTGTGACCAGTCGCCAATGGGATTGAGCTCCCTTCACCACAACTCTCTGGGCTCGGCCATCCAGCCATTTTTTTTCTCAGTGAAGAGTGCACCCGTCTAACCCGTGAGCTGCCAGCTTCTCTAGGAGAATGATGTGGGAGACAGTGTCAAAGGATTCTCTCAACTTGAGGTAAATAACATCCACAGCCTTTCCCTCATCTACTAGGTGAGTTACCTGGTTGTAGAAGGAGATCAAGTTTGTCAAGCAGGACGTGCGTTTCACAAACATGTGCTGGCTGGGCCCGATTCCCTGGTTGTCCTGGATGTGCCTGGGGAGCACACTCAAGATGAACATCTCTATAATCTTCCCTGGTCCTGTGGATAGGCTGACAGGCCTGTAATTCCCCAGATCCTCATGAAGTTCTCGTGGGACCACTTCTGTAGTTTGTCCGGGTCCCTCTGAATCGCATCCTGTCCCTCAGCCATACCACTTTGCTTGGTGTCATCTGCAAACTTGCTGAGGGTGCACTCAATTCTGCTGTCTATGTCACCAATAAAGATATTAAACAGTATGGGTCCCAATTCGGAACCCTGAGGGACTCCACTTGTCACCAAGCTCCATGTGGACATTGAGCCATTGACCACT
The DNA here is from genome assembly GCA_033556795.1 of Tapera naevia. Taxonomy (NCBI): domain Eukaryota; kingdom Metazoa; phylum Chordata; class Aves; order Cuculiformes; family Neomorphidae; genus Tapera; species Tapera naevia. Next base: position 2,987,146 of record JAUMJJ010000172.1, on the reverse strand, counting down.
ACTCTCTGAATGTGACCATCCAATCAGTTCACCTGTCAACTCCATATCTCTCCAATTTAGAGAGAAGGATGTTGTGCATGACTAAGGCCTTACAGAAGTCCACGTAGATGACAGCTGTAGCTCTTCTGTGTCCACTGATGTAGTCACTCCATCATAAAAAAAAACATGATAAGGCAAGGTTGGAAGAACATTACATTGATGAATTTTCCATACTTTTTCATTATGGCAGATTTAATGAAAGACCATTGAAAAATGAATATATGCGTGTTTTTGATGATGACATGAAGCATGATTTTAAAATGTGTTTGGAGAAGGTTTAGTAGGATTAGTATTACATAGGAATCTTTAATTCTGCATTTCTGCTTAACTGTATGGCCTGACTCATTGGTTCAGACACATTTTTACAAGTTTTGTGTATCATTTCTTGCTTTAGAGAGGAAGCTTTTAATTCTTTGTACCTGCTTGTGTACCTATTTCTCTTTTTCATGTCCTTTTTGAAAATTCACTGTTTTAGCTAAATCTGTTGGTTAACTTGCCCTGGTGCATGTTCAGTGGAAGTTAAGTGTGGCACAAAATAATCTTCAAAGATTTTATCTAAACTGAGTGTGCTAAATTACAGAAATGGAAGGTTTGTGCAGCAATCTGTCCTGTGACTAAGTTGCTACTGGAATTTAAGTAGAATAGAAAACAGGAGAAGATATCCTACTAATCACAGTGATTGACTGTAAAATTGAATAGATACCATAAAACTTCCAATATTTCTCTGAATGTGATGGCTAAAGTAGACACACAGCGTAAATGATATTAATTCTGGCAAAACCACATGCTTGGTGACAAATTTCTCGTATATAGATTTTTGTATGGATGTAATCCTGAAAAAAATCAATGTACATACAAGGAATATATACATATATAGAGAGTATTACTGACTAGAAAGTGATCCAACTGATGTTTCTTTGCCAATAGAGGCTATGTAATATAACAGTGTTGGCTTTTTTGGTGGGTTCCCCCTTTTTTTAAAATATTACTGTGCCTGGGAAAACAAGCTTCTAATGAAATCTCCCCTGTATGCAATATAATACGTATCTGTCGTATGAGAGTAACCATTTAAATTCTGTTAGCAAGAAGTACATAACATTTCAGTCTGCTCCACATTCTATATCTAAAGAATTTAATTAGTTCATACCTTTTTTTTTCTAATTGTATTTGAAACATTCTACGCCTTAGTATTTATAAGTTGCAGACACATCCTAAAATCTATGTAGGTTAGGGCTACTTGTGGGGAATTAGTTTTTGGACTTCTTTCTTATGGCTTTGAATTAATAAGTATTAACTGACTGTAAGAAAATTTCATATTCCTTTTATCTGGCCAATATGCACCCATTCATTTCAGCTGGGTAACACAGTGTAGCATGTGAAATTATTACTCAAAGTCCTGTTTTTTGCTGATGTAGACAGTAGAATATAGGTCTGGTATTGTCAGTTATGTAAATACTATTGAGAAATCTTTGTATTTCTTAAAATATATCTGTATCTCTCCCGTAATGGGCCTATCACTGCAGTGGTGTTTAGTAGGCTGTTTGCTCTGTCTTCTCCTCTGCATTAGGAGCCACAAAGTGCTGTCTCAGCTGAAGTCACTGAGCATTTCTCATTGGCTTTGTTATGGCCAGTAACTTCATCACAGAGAGGAGGAAAGGATCCATAAGGAGGCCAAAGTAATTGCACGTTAAGTATCACATCCCTGTTTCAATGTTAATTGGCATCACGTCATAAGAAGTATTTTATACATTCTATGTCTTTACCTTACATAGTCCATTTGTAGGAGTTAAAATTAGCTTCTTATAACTTAAATCTAATCTTTGCTGTTAGAAGAAATCTGTTTCAAACTATTAGGCATTTTCTTAGCAGGGACTGTGACTTTGATCATGAGAGTTTGTGTTATGATGTAGAAAAATATTTCCTAATTTTAATTGATACAAGTTTCTTGAAAGGAGAGCGGAACTTTGGTATAATAGCCTTGTAATATGTACATGGAAGTTATCTTCTGATTAACTTGCTTAGAGTTGTGGGGTTTTTTCAGTTCGTTTTGGTTAGTTTATATCAAAAAAAAACATTAACTGGTGGAAATACTGAGTATATAAACTTCACTAAAAGATAATTTTGTTTCTAGTGATGTATTGGTAAATGGTGAATGCATTGAAATGATAAATTTTTTAGAATAGAGAATTTCCTTATATCTAGCACAATAGAACCTTTTTTTCTGCTCTGGATGATCATCAAAATTCTAAATTACATGGAATTTAATAGTTTATTTTAAAATAAAACAAGGAAAACTTCTTAGGAATTATTAAGAATATGTTTTTCTAGAAATAGATCTTTTTTTTCATCTCATTTCTAGTATTCTTTTATGTGACTGTCCTCAGACTAAAAGGTAAAGAAGGTTAAGATGTTGGTTTGCATCAGCAACTTGAAGTTCCAAATCTTGGACAGCTAATAGCTAGCAAATAGAGAGATAATGAAGGCTTACTTTGGCTGCTGTATACAAAATTTTGTATTCAAATCCCCATCCTTTGCCACTTCTCAAAGCTGTCATATGGCCTATGCTTCTGATGCTTTCTTAGTATATACCTATGTGTAGCTGTCCAGTTGTAAAAGAGATTAAGTTACTTATTATGATTTTACATAGAAACTTAAAAATAGAAACTGCAAACTATCAAGTTTTTTAATCACATTTTTTATTTCTCACAAATGCATTTTTAACTACATTTCTTAAAATTCCAGGAAATTTACTTGATTCTAATGTTTAATAGCTCCCCTTTCATTAATTGAGCATTAATTATTAATAGTATTTTTAAAATTAAAACTGTATACTGTAATAGTGTAGCGGGAGAGATTGGTTTTATTCCTCTCTGCACTTAGTACCTTTGGCTGTCTTAACTTTTATTTTTTTGTTTATAATAATTTATTCATCTTTTCCTTTGCATGTTGCTTTGTCTATTTATTTTTACATTATTCATCAATGCAGAAATCTACTTTAAGAAAATTTTACCTTTTCGAGTCTTTTGCACTTAACTTTCATGCCTGGGTAAATTTTGGTTGGTTGTTGTTTTTTTTCTTGCTTATTATCAACTTGATTTTTTTCTGAATCTGGACATGATCTGAAGTAGCATTGAATCTTCATAGCTGAGAAACACAAAACTGGTTTCTAAATCTGGGAAAACACATATCTGCAAATATATCTTTTTTTATTGTTATTTCATGATTTAGCTATTCTCACTATGTGGGCACTCCAGTGAGGCACATACCTCACCGACTTACTGTAGAGAAAATGTGAATATCAGACTTGGCACTGCGTATAAGTATAGTAGGAGAGATTATGTCAGATTAAATATCTACCTAATTTGATTTGTTTTTGATGACAGCCAGTGGATACTTCTGAAAAAAGTTCAAGAAATAGGACATGGGTATAGTCATTCTCCCTGGATATGTCTTCCCAGTTTCTGGTAACCAGGAATTTAAGGACTCAGAACGCAATATTATGTTTGTGTGTAATGTTTGATATCCCTCCCCCTCAACTGGCGTGCTCTGCCACTATTCCCACTAGTATTTTCTTTTATAATACTTCTGTAAGAAGGTATTCTTGAGTTGAATAATGCCATGTATGAAAAGGTCTTACTTTTATGTTTTAAATCTGCTGCTTGGAAAGTTCATTTCCAATTCCATTCTTTGAGTGAGGTGGATAATTTGTGGCCTGCCAGTACCCTTGCATCACTATTCACAACTTTGGGGTTTTTGAGCTTTTGAAGTACATATTTCTGTGGCAAATCTTGCCTCGATACGTATCTCGGGATATATTGGCAAAATTGTTCTTGCAGAGTATAGCTTTTTGAAACCTTTTTTTACTTGTCTTGCTGATGTTATTCTCCTTCATTGTTTTCATTAATAATACATACAATATTGTGTAGTAATTAGCTTCAGCATAAATAACACAACTGGTGAGTGAACTGACTAGGGAGGCTGCCCCACTGGACCTGCTGTTTGTGAACAGAGAAGGCCCTGTGGGAGATGTGACTATTGGAGGACGCCTGGGGCTTAGTGATCACAAGACAATAGAATTCTAAGTTCCAGAAGGAGTAAGGAGGGGTCATCAGAATCACCACCCTGGCCTTCGGGAGGGTGGACTTTGAACTGTTTAGAAAGCTGCTTAATAAGTTCCTTGGGAGGCAGTTCTGAATGACAAAAGAGCCCATTTGGGCTGGATGCTCCTCAAGAAGTAAATCCTTGTGGCACAAGAGCATGGCCATCCCCATGTGCTGTAAAATGACTGGGTGGGGAAGAAAATCGGCTTGACTGAATAGAGAGCTTTGTATTGATCTCAGAAAGAAGAAGAAAGTATATCAGCTTTGGAAGAAGCGGCAGGCATCCCAGGAAGACTACAAGGATGAAGTGAGATCATGGAAAGAGAAAATTAGACGGGCTAAAGCCCAACTATTATTTTTTAATTAGCTAGTTCAGTGAAAGATAATAATAAAAATAAACTTCTACAAATATAGTAACAACAATAGGAGGGCCAAGGAGCATCTCCATCCTTTTCTGGATGCAGGGGGAATAGTAGCGACAAAGGATGAGATTAAAGCTGAGTTACTTAATGCCTTCTTTGCCTTGGTCTTTAATAGTAAGGTGAGATGTTCTCTGGGTACTCAGCCTCCTGAGCCAAAAGACAGGGAGGGAGAGCAGAACAAATCTCCAATAATCCAAGAAGAATTGGCTAGAGACCTGCTTGGCAAATTAGACATCCACAAGTCTATGGGGCCAGATGGGATTCAGCCAAGGGTATTAAGGGAGCTGGCAGAGGTCCTCACCAAACCCCTTGCCATCATCAACTGGCAGTCCTGGCTGACTAGGGAAGTGCCACTTGACTGGAGACTGGCAAATGTTATACACATTTACAAGAAGGGTCAGAGGCAGGATCCAGGGAACTACAGGCCTGTCAGTCTGACCTCGGTACCAGGAAAGGTCATGGAGCAGATCATCTTGAGTGCTATCATACAGTACAGGCAGGACAATCAAGTGATCAGGCCCAGTCAACGTGGGTTTAGGAAAGGCAGATCCTGCCAGACGACTCTGATCTCCTTCTGTGATAAGGTTACCCATTTAATGGATGAGGGAACTGCTATGGATGTTGTGTACGTGGACTTCGGTAAAGCCTTTGACATCGTTTCTCACTGTATTCTGCTTGAGAAGCTGGCTGCCATTGGCCTGGCACACCCTCTGCTGGGAGAAAAACTGGCTGGATGGCCAGGCCCAAAGACTGGTAGTAAATGGAGTTAAATCCAGTTGGAGGCTGGTCGCAAGTAGTGTTCCCCAGGGTTCAGTGCTGGGTCCAGTTCTGTTGAATATCTTTATTAACGATCTGGATGAGCTTTGGAAACTACTATAATATGTAATTTCTCATGGTAGCAGAAGAAACAGGTGTTGCAAAGATTCATTTAAACAAATAGCTGGTGAAGAAGGGGTACTGATGAAATATGGCATTGAGAAAATGCTCAAGCTAAGTGACATAGGTGGTGGCAAGCTAAGTCTAACAGAAGAATGACTTTTGGTAGTTTTATTCTGCAATAGAGTTTTGGGGTTTTTTTTGGTGTTAACTTTAGTCTAACAAGAGAGACTTCTTCAGGACAGTAGTGGGAAGGTTCTTTGAGACAATTGCATAGTAAGTTTCATTGTAAACAAAGATTTTTACCAAGTCCACCCGGCCCCTTAGAGAAGAAGGACTAGATTAATAGATTAATCCCTTTTTTTACTCTCCCGCTGGCATCTTACTTTAACATTTTAATGCAAAAAATAAGTATGTAGATTTCTTTAGATAAAGACCCAAGACATTGTTGTTGCCAAGGCATGTGACTTTCACAGATATCCTGAATCAGATTGCCTGGAATCTGTCTGTCACAGAGTCAGAATTTCAGTGGTTTTCTGTTTGTTTCACCTATGGGGACTTACTTATTAGGAGTACCCAGAGCTCTGTTGAAGTACTTAGAAATCTCATTGAAAAGAAGATGTTGGTGTCATGCATTCACCAAGTACTGATGTAGAAAACAAGAGCCAGATGCCCTTTCTTCTTAATTTGGGGTGGAGACTAACTCAAGAATTGTACTTCACAGCAACAGTGATTGTAATTAACTTTGAGGGTTAACCTATTCTGGTTGGAAAAGTCTTAAAATTGTGCCAGCTGATGAGTGGGAAATATTCTCTAGCTTGTTAGCCGGGGCTCTAATGTGGAAGTACTAATTCCTAGTCCTTGCTGCAGTTACTGTTTGAAGCTATGGAAGTTCAACTGAGGATATTAAAAGGTAGATTTTTCTTAATACTCTCTAGTCTTAAAGCTAAAGAGTCTTTCTGGGGATGTGGTATCTGAGAAGGAACAATGTTTTTAAAGATGGTTTCTAGTTTTCATTTTCTCCTATGAATGTCTGAATTATAAGAAATATTCCACAATGTTTTAATTATTAAAGCTGAAATCCATTGCTGATTGCTTTGTGAGTTAAAGGCTTTTGTAAACAGAATCTACTTCTTTTAATACTAATTTGAAGTGGTGTAACTAATGGCAAAAAAAAAGAGCTGAAATTAACCTTTTTAAGATTCCTGTCTTTCATGCCTGAGAGATCTTTGGATTGTGAGTATATTAAAATTACTTTTTCTGGGTTTACCTTGCAATAGTGATTTTTAAATTTATATTTCTTTTTTTTTTGTTGAAAGTTCTTGTTTATGTCAGCTTTCTCTAAAATAGGTCTTTAGCATCTGTTTGTTCATTTGAGTCTGGCTGAGCGAATTACTTTAAAAATAAGGTGGACTTGGTTTGTAAGAAAGTTAGACTTTGATTTTGATTTGTGTTGTCTTGCCTAGTTCAGTTCTCATTTACACTTAAAAATAATAATAATAATAATAATAATAAAAAAATCTCTGCTGTGAATCCTGGCAGAATTTCTGGTCAGAATAGCCTGCAAATATACATCCAGTACTGAAAAATGTATTTTATACAACTAGGTGCTACCAGATGGAAGCTACTAATTAGCAGCAGTCATGATATATCAAGTGAAGTGCTGACAAATGGTCATTTTATTTAGCTATTTCTGGCATTCATGGATACTCTGATTTTGCACTGGTTTCCTTTTCTCAGACATTAGACCTTTGCTATTTCATGCTGTATCCTAATCTGGTCCCTGCGCTGGGAGCTGCTTCTTGGCTTTTCTTACTCTGTAAAGTTCAGTACTATCCTAGTTTTAAATGTGTCTGAGCAGCTTTTCTCAGTGTCAAAGAGAGAATAGTGCACCAAGTGCTTTTGTTCTAATCTTAGAATGTATTCCATATAGTTAAATATTCCTTTTTTATTTCATTATTCTTATGAATGTTTCCTATGACAATTAAATCCTGTGCGACCATATTATTTAACCTTATAAATATATTTGAATTGTTTGTTTATTTGATCCTTGCTGAGGAGAGCAGTTCACCTAAATCTTCTAACATAACATTCCCACAGGCATTTAATTCCTTCGGTGTTCTTCAAGTCTGTTCTAATTTGGTAATAATTTTCTGGTCGTATGCCTAGAACTGAACATGCTGTTCCAGAAGCAGCTGTGGAAGTGCAGTATAGCAAGTACCCAAACATTGTTCTATGTAGCTTTTGGCATACGCAGACTAACACTGTAAAGACTTTCTTGTTACCAATTCACACCAATAATATATATTGTTTTATCTCTTAACTCCCCTATTTAATGTTGTTCTGAAAATGTCTTCTTTTTATTTAACAATTGTTCCTAATTATTTTTCCCAGTCTAATCCAATTTTATTATTCCCAGATTATATTTTAAAAATCTTTGTCATATTGGTATTATTTTATCTCTACTGTGATTTGTATATTTCTTCAGCTTATTATTTATTGAATCTTCTGAACATGTTGAGTGCTAGACCTAATAAAAATTTGTATATCATCCTAGAAGTGACCTATCACTACTCAGTATTTGCCATGTCTTAAAACTCTTTTAAGTGTATATTATTAGCATTTTCTTCCCTTATAAAGTCAAATAAGAATGAATTAATTTTGTGACTATATTGCTCACTAAAATAGGATAATTTTCATTCATTAGATGGTTTTGTTTTCCTTTTCCCTGTGCTCTTCTGCGTAACTATGAAATTCAATCAGAAATTGTATGACAAAACTGAATGACTATTTTCTTCCCTGTGAATTGACACTTTCTCTTTTTCCCCAATTTTTAGATTGATTTTTGATATTGCTTTCGAATAATACTTTCTCATATTATTAATGCAGGCTACTAGGTTGATTTAGATACAAATAACCCAACATATTTTAGTGGTCTAATTTCTATTCTAGAAAATAAAACATCAAAATTCTCGTTCTCTAACCAGTGTGGTATGTCCTCTCTCTTAAAATGCAGAATATAGTTTTCAGGGCCCAAAGTAGTCTTTGATTCAGCATACCATTTAATTTCTCATTATTGAAGGTATATATGTGAAAAATACTTTTCAAGATAAGACCTTTAGTTACAGGTAAGTAGGTAATCTAGTGCAGAAATTTCTGCTTGTACACTTTCTGGCTCCTATTCCTTCAGTGCTAATTCTTCAGCCTTTTATGAGAATACACGGAAAAGCAAGCAATATGGAAGTGAAAAGCCAGCTCAGGAAAGGAACATATCCTATCAAATGCTTTCCAAGTGTATTGTGGACTATTGATGCAGACAAGCACTTGTTCCTTTAATACAACATTTGATTGCGTATGTTCAGTTAAAACAAATTAAGTTTGAAATAAACAACATTAAGTAACACTTTCCTAAACTCTGTGGCATCCTATGTAGTTTTTGTGTTCCTTTAGTACTTTAAACGCTTTCGTTCTTTTTAATGAGTAAAACAGAACCAACTAATGTGTGGTATTGTGTTGCTCCCAACTAGCGGGGCTGGAAATCTTAGGTACCCAAAGGACATTCCTTTTGCGTGCTCAAACAGAGCAACAGTAGCAGTGCAACATAGCCCCTGGCAGGCTCTCATTTAGACCGAATGTAGTGCATACTTAATCCATAAGTTTAACCGTTGTTTCCTAGAATGTGAGTAGAAAAAAGTGACTCACTTTCTGTGTTTAATTATAGAATCTGACGACTGGCAGATTTTGCATTATTTAAGGAACTGGTCAGGAAGGTACCCTGGGAAATAGCTGTTAGTGGCAAGGGGGTCCAGGAAGGCTGGATGCACTTCAAGAATGAAATCTTGAAGGCGCAGGAGCGGGCTTTCCCCATGTGTTGTAAGAAGAGTCGTAGGGGCAGACGGCCGGGCTGGATGAGCAGGGAGCTTCTGAAGGAAGTAAGTAAGAAAAAGAGGATGTATCGTCGATGGAAAGAAGGGGACGTAATCCACGTCATGTTCAAGGATGTTGTTAAGTCGTGTAGGAGGAAAATCAGGGAAGCAAAAGCCCAGCTGGAGCTCAAATTGGCCACTTCTGTTAAGGATAATAAGAAGAGTTTTTATAAATATATCAATGGTAGAAAGAAGGGCGGCAGTGACCTCCACTCCTTGTTGGATGTGGAGGGAAATATAGTAACCAAAGATGCAGAGAAGGCTGAGGTACTTAATGCCTTCTTTGCCTCAGTTTTTAACAGCAAGGATGTCAGCTCGCTTGACAGTTGGCCCTCTGAAGTTGGTTGATAAGGGGCAGGGTGAAATATGGCCCTCCTGCAATCCATGAGGAGGAGGTTAGAGACCTGCTGAGCCGCTTGGACCCTCATAAGTCTATGGGGCCGGATGGGATCCATCCTAGGGTGCTGAGAGAGCTGGCGGATGAGCTTGCTAAGCCGCTCTCCATCATCTTTCAACAGTCCTGGAAGACTGGAAGTTGGCCAATGTGACGCCCATCCATAAGAAGGGCCGTAAGGATGATCCAGGTAATTACAGACCTGTCAGCCTGACCTCGGTCCCAGATAAAATCATGGAGCAGATAATCCTGGGTGATATCATGCGGCACTTGCAGAACAGTCAAGAGATCAGACCCAGCCAGCATGGGTTTAGGAGGGGTAGGTCCTGCCTGACCTGCCTGATCTCCTTTTATGACCATGTGACTCACCTGGTGGATGAGAGGAAGGCTGTGGATGTGGTATACCTGGACTTCAGCAAGGCCTTTGACACTGTCTCCCACAGTAGACTCCTAGGGAAGCTGGCAGCCCGTGGCTTAGATGGGAGCACTCTGTGCTGGGTTAGGAATTGGCTGGATGGCCAAGCCCAAAGAGTGGTGGTGAATGGTGTCTCATCCAGTTGGCAGCCGGTCACCAGTGGTGTCCCCCAGGGATCGGTGTTGGGTCCCGTCCTGTTTAATATCTTTATTGATGATCTGGATGAGGGGATTGAGTCCATCATCAGCAAGCTGGGAGGAAGGGTTGATCTGTTAGAGGGTAGGATGGCCCTACAGAGGGACCTGGACAGATTGGAGAGCTGGGCTGATTCTAATGGGATGATGTTTAATAAGTCCAAATGTCGGGTACTTCATTTTGGACACAACAATCCCATGCAGAGCTACAGACTGGAGACAGAGTGGCTGGAGAGTAGTCAGACAGAAAAGGACCTGGGAGTGCTGGTGGACAGGAAGCTCAACATGAGCCAGCAGTGTGCCCAGGTGTCCAAGAAGGCCAATGGCTTTCTGGCCTGCATCAGGAATAGTGTAGTGAGCAGTACCAGAGACGTTATTGTCCCCCTGTACTCGGCACTGGTCAGGCCTCATCTTGAATATTGTGTCCAGTTCTGGGCCCCCCAGTTTGGGAAAGATGTTAGGATACTGGAATGTGTTCAGAGGAAGGCAACGAAGATGGTGAGGGGGCTGGAGCACAAGCCCTATGAGGAGCGACTGAGGGAGTTGGGGCTGTTTAGTCTATAGAAGAGGAGGCTCAGGGGAGACCTCATTGGTCTACAACTACCTAAAAGGAGGTTGTAGTCAGGCAGGGGTTGGTCTCTTCTCTCAGGTGACCGGTGGCAGAACTAGAGGGCATGGACTTAAGCTTCATCAGGGAAAGTTTAGGCTTGATGTTAGGAAAAAGTTCTTCACTGAAAGGATGATTGGCCATTAGAATGCGCTGCCCAGGGAGGTGGTGGAGTCACCGACCCTGGAGGTGTTTAAGGGGAGACTGGATGAGGCACTGAGTGCCATGGTTTAGATGATGGGTTGGTGTTAGTGTTGGTGTTAGTGTAGGGTTATAGGTTGGACTTGATGATCTCAGAGGTCCTTTCCAACTTGTAATACTGTGATACTGTGTGATACTGTGACTCTTGAACTTTTAGCTCTGTCTGACCCATCCTCTTATCAACAGTTAGTCCATTTTCATAGCTCCTTCCCCACCTCTCCTGGGTGCAGATATTCCAGTCTGTTCCTCCTTTAACCCTCTAATGATCAAAGTTGTCACTGTCCTTTTATTCCCATTATAGCTCCTTATTCCTTTGTCTGCCCAGTAGGATGCTTTGTCCTCTATTAAATCTAGACAAGCAAAACTCTGAGATGACAGCTGCGATAGAATTACAACTTGTTTCTAGATCTCTTCCCATAATGTCCTTTGGCTTTTAGCAAAAGCAGCTGAGGGGAGGACAGAGAATAATTTCTTTGTGGTCGATGGTCTCTCAGGATGTTAGAGATGCTTGTTGAAGTAGGAATCTTCTTGTTGTTTAGCCATGACAGTAAAAAATTATGTTGAATATATTATTTTTTGAGGATTTATACATTGTGTAGTGCTGGAGGAATTATTGAAAGGAAAATGTGTCTTTGTAGTTGGAGAAGATAGTTTCAAGGGAGTGTTCTGGAGACATTCTTTGTATTAATGGGAAATAAGCACTCCGGAGGTTATAGGAGAGCTGTAACCTTAAGAACAGTGGATTTTGCATATATTATTATGTGAAACATCTAATGGTCATTGTTTAGTTTCTAAAGAAAAAAAATTACAATATTGCAGTCCAAACGGTTAAATTTTGGCATGGTCAGAACAATGTAAGGCAGAGCATGTGACACAAAATGTTCGATTAATAGTTGTATGGAGAAAGACCTTAATAGCAGCTGTCCCTTGACAACAAAGTGATGGCAATTGTATTTAGCTCTTGCACAGCAATTTCTATTTCAAAGTACTGCACTTATTTAATAGAATTGGTAATGGGGAAAATGACTCTTTTCTAAAGATCTCCTATTACTTTGTATTGACTGAGTGAGGAACCCTTTCACAAGGGAAAAGAGCTTAGAGAAGTAAAGGATTGCTTCAGTACTGTAGAAAGAGCTGACTGATCTTCTTTTGTGCATATTAAATATAAGAAAGGCATAACTAAAACTGGAAACATTTACAGAAAGGTGGAAACTGGAGAATGCCAAACATTTCTACCATTGGCTTCATCTAACCAACAGGACAGATGTATAGTGTATAGTATAGTGTAGATTTTACAGAACAAAACTATAAACCAGGGTTCTAGAGACTAAAGTTAATTTTAATTTGTATCTCTTCTAACAGCAGAATATTTCTGACAAATTTAGGTTTTCAGACCAAAGTCCTTGCACTCTTAAAAATAGGTTTATTTTTAAGATATCTTTATAACTGAGGGAAAAAACAGGGAGCAATACCCTTACCACTGACCTTTAGAGAATGAGTCCCTGCAGAAATAGCCTTTTTGCCATATTTTGTAATCTTACAGTTTAACAAGGGTTTTTTTCAGAAGCTTTCTTCAGTGCTACTCAAGATATCTTTAATTACGTAAAAATGAGATGAAATGCGCAGCAAAGAACTGTAAACATGTTTATGTGTTTTGATAACATTCCTGGATTTTTTTCCTCTTGTAGCATTGATTCATCTGCATCATATACTAAATGGAAATGAGCAAGATGTAAAATTAATCCACCCTTGTAACTATCTGAAGAGAGTAATTATCTGATGCTTGCAAGCTGTTTCTGGAATTGATACTTCACAAGCTGCATTAAATTTTATTGTATCTGTGGTTTAGTCTCAAATTACAGTGGAACATATCCTTTAACAATATACACAATGTATATCCGCTGAAGTCAGTGGAACTATACAGATTTTTCTCTTACAGGAGCAGTAGCTCAAAGTATACAAGTCCTCACTGCAAATTTGATGTTACAGTAATTTGTAGCGATTTATGTGTGCTTATGAGGTCTGATTCAAAAAAAACCCCAAGACTAACCCTGTAGCTTGGGAACCAAAAGTTGGGGGAGAGAAACAAAGAGATGGTTATAGAACGTGTTCTATCCTGGCACAGTGAGAAAAGGCTCAAGTTGACTCCTTCACTGAGTACAAGCGGACGAGTGTTCAAATATAGATGTTTTCTTACCCTTAATTTGAAAATGTCGGTGTGCAAGAGTGACCAGCGAGTTAACATCAAGTTTCTTGTGAAACTGAAGAAAGCTGTGGTGGAAACTTTTCAATTCTTGACTGAGGCTTAGAGTGAAGAGATCCAAAATATGAAGTTGGTGCTCAGAGGAACCCATTTTTTTATTGATAGAAGATGTGAAAGCAAAAATGACAAAGATCCTCAACAGCCTTTCAGAAAATGATCTGTGGAGTTGCTTTGAACATTGGCAGCACTGTATGCAGCTGTGTGCCAATTCAGAAGGGCCCTATTTTGAAGGTGATCATAGTTGATTTTCTTAATTCATTAAATAAAATGAGCTACGGGTCTAGTCTCTTTCGTGTGTGTGTGTGTGTCAGACCTTGTATTCTGAGATATTGATGTATGGATAACTTACGATGCCTGGTTAATAAGCTCAGACAGGTCTTCCTGAAAATTCATGAATCTTTATCCAAGTGATTTTTCTGAAAATTAGTGAAGAGAATTAACATAATAAGCCAGTTTTAAGCCAGGAGCTGGAAAACTTTCTAAAAGATCTTGACCTTCTGTGAGTTACTGTCATTTATTAAACTTCCTAGCACATTTTAAACTTGTTTTTCCATAGTCCACTAATGATTTCCAGACCTCGTGAAAGCGCGAGTGATGTGAGTATCTTATATGTCTCTGAGCATGTGTCCTTGGAAAGGAACACAGCAGCGGCACCAGCTCTGCAGCTGAGCAGGTGATGGGGAGGAAAGAGGGGATTCCCGGATACAGAGAAACCCATGGACGTACTGAGAGAACAACCAGGAGTGGGCACATCCTGTGAACACAGCTAACACAGTGGGGGTGTTCCTGGAGGGAACTGTGGGAGGTTTAAATGGCTCCTGTGGAGTGCTGCAAACAGGTGCAGGCAAACGGGGCTTGGTGCCTCAAAAGGGTGTGGAGTGTCAGTTTGTGCATCAGTTCACACAGGCAGGGCTCTGTCCCAGGGACCTGAGAACAGCAGGAGCCATGGTATCCACCTGGCAAAAGGCTGTGCCCTCAGTGTCCCTCACATGGCTCCGAGGTTGGTGTCATCGGCAGGACTTTGGGTTTTTCAACCATGGGATGGTCTGTTCTTCATCATCAGGTGTACTGGCATCTGGTGGTATGCACTTCTCACAGAAGGGGAAAAGGGGTTTTGCTCAAGAGCTAGCAGGGCCAATTGATAGGGCTTTAAACCAGATTTGAAGAGGGGAAAGGGCAATAGCAGGCTGGTCAGAGATGAGCAATGGGAAGGCCACACCAAGGTCTGAGGAGCTGCATCCTAGTGAGATTCAGACTGCTCCACAGGGAGATGGGCACAATAAGCCACACTTTAAGTGTGCAGTAGTGTGAGGAATAAGCAGGAGGAGTTGGAATCCTTGGCCCGGTCCCAAATATACAACATTATTGGCATAAGGGAAACCAGGTGGGATGACTCCTGTGACATGGTGTAACTATGATGGATGGTTGCAGGCTTTTCAGGAGGGATAGACAGGGCAGGTGAAGCAGGGGATGTATGTAGCAGAAGGACTGGAATGCATGGAGCTTGCAGCTGGTGATGATATAGTTCAGAGCCTCTGGGTAAGAATTAAAGGACAGACAATTAAAATGGATGTTGTTGTGGGAATCTGCTCTGGGCCACTCAACCGGGACGATTATATTGACTGGTTATTCTTTAAGGAACTAAGGGATGCCTTCAAGTCATCAGTTCAATTTTGCCAGATATGAAATGGAAGTACCACACAGCTGGTACAAACAGATCAAGAAGATTCCTAAATTCCCTGGGCAATAACTTCATGGTACATATGCTGAGTGAACCGACCAGGAAAGGTGCCTTCCTTGATTTGTTGCTTGTTAAAAGAGAGGGTCTTGTCGGTGAAGTGGTGATCGGAGACTGCCTTGGTCACAGCGACCATGAAGCAGTCAAGTTTAACATCTACTCTGGATATATGGAAAGCAGACTTCAGGTTGGTAAGGGAACTTCTTAGTAAAGTCCTCTCAGAAAAACCTTTTCAAGGTGCTGGTGTCCATTGATGCTGGTCACTTTTTAAGTACCACCTCCTAAGAGCACAGTACCAGGCAATTCCAAAATGCTGGAAGTCAAGTAGGTGAGTCAGAAGGCCAGCCTGGCTGAGTAGGGATCTTCTACTGGAACTGAGGCATAAAAGGAAGGTGTATGACCAGTGGAAACAAGGACAGTTGACATGGGAGGACTACAAGGATGCTATTCATTGTAGGACAGAAATTCATGTTGCCAAAACTCAAATAACGTTGAAGCTGGCCAGCACTGTGAAGGATAATAAAAATGGCTTTTTAAAATATATTAAGAACAAGTGGCAGGCCAGAAATAAGATTGGACCGTTACTTGATGAGCTTGGACACTTCTTAGTGATTTAGACAAAGCAAAGACATTTAATGCTTTTAGCAACTCTGTCTTCAACAGAGAAGGGATCCCCCCCTCACCCCTGAGCCTGGGGCTAGAGCACCAAGATTGTGCAAATGACAATCTCACAATCAACCCTGAACTTGTGCAGGATTTGCTGCCCTCGCTGGATCCTTATAAGTTGATGGGACCTGATGGAATTCATCCAAGGTTTACTTAAAGAGCTGTTTGACGTTGTAGTGAAGCCTCTCTCAATGATTTTTCAATGCTTCTGGGAAACTGGAGAGGTACCAGTTAACTGGAAGCTGTCAAATGTCCGAGAAGGGCAGCAGGGATGACCCCAGTAACTACAGGCCTGTCAGTCTCACTTCAATGCCTGGTAAGGTTATGGAGATGATTATTCTGGGAGCTATTGAAGAACACCTGAAAAACAACACAATCATTCGTCCCAGCCAGTATGGGTTTACAAGGGAAGGTCCTGCCTGACAAACTTAATTTCTTTCTACGATGAGTTAATCTACCTAGCTGACCAAGGAAACCAGCTGATGTAATCTTTCGGGATTTCAGCAAGGCCTTTGATATTGTCTCTCTTCTCCTAAACAAAATGTCCAGCATACAGCTGGATAAACACATAGTGCAACGGGTGAACAGTTGGCTGGTGAGTTGAGCGCAAAGGGTCATTATGAATGGGGTTGCATCAGGCTGGCAACCAGTCACTAGTGGGGTTCTGCAGGGATCCATGTTGGGTCCCATATTCTTTAATATTTCATATATGACCTGGATGAAGAACTTAGTTTACTAACCAAGTTTGTTGATGACATTCTTGAGTCAAAGAGTCCTGCAGAGGGACCCCTCGATACATGTACAGACTGGGGAGCAGGAAGCTGAAGAGCAGCCTTGCAGAGAGGGATCTGGGGGTTCTGGTTGATGGCAAGTTGAACATGAGCCAACAATGTGCCCTGGCAGCCAAGAGGGCCAACCGTATCCTTGGGTACATCAAGCACAGTATTGCCAGCCAGTCGAGGGAGGGGATTGTCATTGTCTGCTCTGCACTGGTGCAGCCCCACCTTGAGTACTGTGTGCAGTTTTGTGTGCCACAGTGTCAAAAGTGTCTAGAGGAGGCCACAAGGCTGGTGAAGAGTCTAGAGGGGAAGATGTATGAGTGGCTAAAGTGGCTTGGTCTATTCAGACCGGAGGAGACTAAATGGAAACCTCATTGTGGTCTACTGGTTCCTCACAAGAGAAGGAGGAGGAGCAGGTGCTGATCTCTTCTTACTGGTGACCAATAATAGGACCGAAGGGAGTGGCAGGAAGATGTGCAGGGGAGGTTTAGGTTGAATGTAAGGAAAAGGTTCTTCACTCAGAGGGTAGTGGAACGGTAGAGCAGCTCCCCAGGAAAGCAGTCATGACGCCAAGCCTGATAATATTCAAGGAGCATTTGGAAAATGCCCTCACACACGTGGTGTGAATTTTAGAGTTGTCCTGTACAGGGATAGGAGCTAGGCTCGATGATCCCTGTGGGTCCCTTCCTACTTAGGTCATTCTATGATTCTATTAATCACATTGTATTCCAGAAATTAAATGTGACTATTGGTAGTCTGTAAATCAAATAGAATTATTTTAGTGAAATGGAGTCCATTTGTGTAAGAGAAAGGAGGAATAAAGAAGTTTATGAAAATCTAAGATCTTCTCTTACTTTTCTCCAAATTGATGCATTAATGTTTTTGGTATTTGACTTCATACATTATAAAAAAATAGATGCATTAGCAACGTAAAAGTTCAACTTCAGGAAAAAACTTATGATTAATTTTAAGTGCCATTGGAGTTTAAAATGGAAAGATAAGTCCTTAGCCCAGATTTTACCTTGATGTTTTGTATTGCTCATAGTGTGATTTTGATATTGGTGAATTGCTCTTCAAGATTTTTACTTGAAAATTTTCATCTTAAAATTGCTGTGAATTCAGATTTGATATTTTAAAATGGAACTCCCAAAACATTTCATTTCTTCTGTCATAGAGGATGCTGGCCAAATCACTGTCTGGCAATCAGTGCTTTCTGTATTATCAGACTTGCTCATGGAGAGATAATAATTCTCACTCTTCTGAGACCCGTTTTTATTTTTTGGCTTTATTACCATGCTTCTGAATAGACCTGGGGTAAAACTGGAAATCAATAGTTTCTGGGAAGCCATAGTTCCAGGGGCTACTGAGAAAGAGGCCCTTTCATTGGTCTTCATGGATGTTTGCTGAGATTTTGCAAAGGTTACGGGAATTAATTGTCAGCACCAGAACCTTTTTTTGAAAATTCCTAGGTGGTTCCAGCCTTGAGAATTTCCCTTAATAACTATATTGGGGTTTCATATGCTTTTCCTCACTGTAAAACTTAGGGGAAAATTATACTTTGTTTCCTTTTTGAAGTGCTATAAATTCTGCTGATGAAGGATGTTATATAAAGATTTTTCCAAGAGGCTGGAGCTATGGAAAAATGTGATCCCCAGTGATGAAGAGCATTAAACTACATAGTCTTGATTTACTCTGTCTAAATATATTTTCTAAAATGAAATCAAAAGGTACTTGCATTGAATTTGAGCTTTTCTTAGCAGTGAAACACTCTAGTGGAAAAAAAAAAAAATCTGTTCTTTTGTCTCTTAGAGGCTCAGTACCTTTCTTTCTCTAATTCTTCTATTACTGTGAATTATCTTCTGCTGACAGCTTATATACCCATTTTTACAGTAAAAATCATTCTTTTGCTGCTTCAAACAGGAGCTCAAAGCATTGTTCTTAGATATTCTCCTCATAGAGTGTAGAGTTATTTAAAAAAACATTAATTTATTGCTTTGTTTATGGATATTACAATAACTCTTATCACTTAACTTTTATTTTTGCCATTTTGAAGCACCAATAGTGGCCATTTTGAAATATGTTAAAAAACTTAGAATAGTGCAAGAGTAAATATACATTAAAAATTTTTATAATCATAATTTGTTTTTTATAATCATAATTTGCCCAGAAGTGCCTTCAAGAAACACCCAGGGAGGTGGTTGAGTCGCCATCCCTGGAGATGTTTAAAAGGCAAGTAGGTGAGTTTCTTAGGGACATGGCTTAGTAAGGGGACAGGTACAGTTGAACTTCATGATATCAGAAGTCTTTTCTAACCAGGTGATTCTATGATTCTATACTGCAGTACAACACTGCAGCCTTTCTAGCATGGCTTAATCCAGCAGGAAGTTACACATCCAAGCACTGTGAATGTGTGAGATTACAGGGTTAGCAGAATGAGAGTCTGTATGTGTGTGTGAGGAATGTAACTGTAGGTGAGTAATCATCAAATATGACTGACAGTCCAGCACTTGTGAGATCTGATTATTTGTAGAGTAGCTGAAAGCACCTCTATCAAGGCTCTATGATGAATCAAAGAACTTCTCCTTCTGTCTCCTCTAAAGTTAGTTCTGTACCTGAGTTTCTTGTTTATTCAACACAAATAATTTAATCTGTTTTAAAAGATCTGTAAACCATGTCAGAATTTCTCAGTAACAGTTGTTTGTATTAACCCAGTGCATCCTTGTTCATCTGAATATACAAAAACCATACAGTTTAAGTCCTTTCCACAACATATTGGTCATCCAGATGCTTCAAATGCATTGGCTAACAGAAGCAGTGTGTTATAAGACAAATTCAGTCCCACGTTTAATTCTTTTTCAACTTGTGTATACAACCAGTAGCTGAAATGGTAGGATTTACAACTTTATTCTATACTGTTATTCAATCTGGCTCTGAATAAAAAAGAAAGACAATAAGGTGATGATCAAAGAAATGATTTTTTTGTCATTAAGGAGTTACTTTGGTAGATGGGATTGTTCAGTTATACAGCTATGACTAGAATGATGTAAAATTCTTCAGGGATGTTGCTGTTTGAGGGCTTGGACTCAATATACTGTCATCTAGACAGGTTGGATTGCCCAACTTTCCCCAGTAATTAACTTCTGGTATGTTTTGCTTAAAGGTTTAGATGTCACATTCTGGAACATAATTATGAGTGTGAAACTTCAATGTATACTAAAATCCAGAGTCAGAGTTTTGATTGACTGTATCCTTAATCTGTATCAGGTTACCTGATGACCTCAGGTGGAAAGCAAGACTAACAGTTCTCCTTCAAGCAAAAAGTAGTTTGAAAAGCATGATGTGGAAGTCTTACCTTTGCAGGAAGCAGTTTTATCTGGAGTCCTGTTTAATTGTAAATTGAACTCTGTCAGGGTCTAGGGAAACATCACTGTATTCTGCTCCAGTACACGGCACTTTTGAACATTACTTTTTCTGGCAGCAAATATATATGTGCAGCAGCAAACCTACTAGCCTTGAAAGAAAAACGGTAAGGAAGTATGTTATTCCATTTCATGAATCTTCTCACAAGGATGTATGCACAACAAGATGCATGTCATGTAATTTCCATTGCTTAATGCACATCTTGAAATGGAATTTGACAGTTTTCTGCTGGGCTTATTAGAAATTTATATAGAGAAAAAAATTCTGTTAAAAAAGGTACAAAAGCAGGTTCTTCTTAGTTACCACTCATCTCTAAGCTGTAGGCCATCTCTTTATGCTTTTAATGATGTAAATACACTAGAGTTTTTTTTTAAAAGAAGCATGTGTATGTTTATACCAACAAAAGAAATTATAGTCGCATTTTCAAAGAAACTTTTTTCCTTCCATGCCTATATGATTTTAGCTGTATGGCTTTATTTAAGTCCAGTGGTCTGCTGTCTGTCTTTCAAAACACTGTTATGCATTAATGATTTTTTCCTTAGTCCCTCATTGTAAACAAAATCTGTTGTTGGTTCTTGCTTGAGTACTTTTCCCTCTACAATATGTCTTGGACCACAGTCAGTCTAAAATACTCTTTCACTGGGTAATACGTTAATGATCAGAGCTGATGAAATTCAAAACGATGTTCTTAAAGCATATCTGCTAATGCACAGGGACATTTACTGCAATATGGCTTCTATATGTCAAATATGTTTAGTGAACCACTATGCTATCTTAAAGAAACAACAAATTTAAACTTTAGTTTATTATGAGGCTATCTTAGTTTAAAGGAAAAACTAAGATGTCTGTTGGGGTTAGGTCTCCCACAAGAAAATCACCACAGCCTTTTGCAATTAATAGACTTCAAGCAAGAGGAGAAGATGAAATTGGGTAGGAAAAGATAAGAGTTCTACACTGCAAAATATATATGTAACCAAACACAGAACCGAACAGACAGCAACACTGTAACCCAACAGTTCAAACCGAAACAGGGTGGTGGCAAGTCCGTACTGGAAGCCAGCCCTCTTGCTGGAATATCCCTAGTAATGCTGCCCCTAATGAAACTCATGGCCAGTCCCTCTCTGGGCTGGCCAGGCCTCGCCCCCACCAGTCCCAGTGTTGACAAAGGAGAGAAAAATTCTCTTAAAAACCTGAAACCACAACAGAGGCAATCTTATGTCTGTGGTTTTGAAGAGAATCCACTTATATTTGATTTTGTTATTGTACTTCTTGAAGACTTGAAAGGAGAACACTCTACAACATATATGTGCAGAATATGAAATCTAAGAAGTATGTATCATTTTGAATCAACAGCTGTTGTGTATTCCTTAAAAGGCTTATAGGAACTGTTACATGCCGGGGTGCGGATGCGCACTCTGTGAAAGAGAATATGGAGATAAATGATAAAGTGGTTGTTTATCATGGAGACACTTGCAGTTTCAGAGAACTTTTCTCCCCTTGCCAACAGGAGGACTGGTTGCAGGAGTGGGGTCTGGCCAGCCTGATGGGGACTACAAGTTCACGGGGGGGGGGGGGGGGGGGGGGGGCGCAGTGCTGTTGGTGACACCCCAGGAAGAGATAGTTGCTTCTGGTGCGAGCACTTCCTCTCACGTGGTGGTGGAAAAAGAGACACTACCCCTACCCCACCCCGTTTGTGTGGGCAGTTAAGAAATCTCCCTTTAGATTGTTACCCCCCTCCACTCGCTCTGTGCTATTTTTCTTCAGAGGGAGAGAGGAGGAATGTGGTCAGCTCGAGCTGGGTTTTTTTTCAGACTTTCTGAACTTCCCTCCCCCTACTCCCCCCCACCCCCAGCACCCTTCTCCTAGAGGAAGATGAGGAAAGTCTCCACGCTGCCCAGAAGGATTTCCACCCCATCCCTTGTGACTGCCATTCCCCCACGTGAATTTTATTTTTCCTCAAGATCATCATCTCTCTCCCTGAATGCCTTTTTTTTGGAGCCCAGCCGGATCACTGGGGAGTGACTTTTTGCTACCACCACCCCCCACCCCGAGGTGCTGCAGCACCTCCTGCTCTCCTTAAATATAACTGCACTGTAAGGAGCAAAGTTGGGACTGAACTCATTTGAAGGGTTTGATTACAGCGTTGCTCTCTGTTCTGTGCTGTTTGGTTAAATATAGATATTGGTAGTTGAGAATTGTTATCTTTTCCTATACGATTTTTCCCTCCCCAATAAAAGACTATTAATTGCAAAGGGTTGTGGTGATTTTCTTGTGGGAGAGAGCCCTGATCGACATCTTAGTCTTCCTTTAAACCAAGACAAAAAGTCTTTCAAATTTTATTGGGATATCTCTTAGGAGTGTAAGCTTAAATTCTTTGTGTGAAGAGGGAAAGTAATGCATTGAACACCCAACTTCAGTCTATGACCCCATGCCTTTTGTTCTTCAATTATTGTCAGATTTGATTGTTTCCCCCCGTAAGACTAGAAGTACTAAAACCAGTTTCTAGTTGGTACTATTTACTTGTTAAAAGACAACAATACCCAGCTTAATAATTGTGCTTTCAAATGGCTTATGCATTCCAATGCAGTCATTGATCTTTTCAATAAAATTTTCAGTATGCGTTTTAAATCTTAACTGTATATATACATATATATATTCAATGATAACTTAATAATTAAATAGAGACAATAAGGTATAACCTTGAGCTTCAACATTTGAATTATTTTAATACAATCAGTATAATCTTGTGTAAGGTATTTTAATGTGCATGCTGTAGGGACTCATGTTCTGCCTGGGTTTGGGTGAAATATTTAAAAGGTTTAGATTGTAACTACTTTTTGGATAAACTGGAAGAAAAAAAGAAAAAAAAAAGGAAAATGAAAAACTGCCAGCTGTTCGTAATGACACAGAGCCATTATAAAGGATGAGATGTTGAATTGTTAAGAACAAGCACCTTGTCTCTAGAGCATCTGAGGAAAAGAATGACACATTTTAAAATTAATTGAAATTAAAGCTGTTTTTATTATTTTGGACCAACACACACTTTGCTTTGCAGAAAAGTTTGGCAATAGAATGTTATATGCTAGAGAGTTAGGTAAAAAATGATGTGGACTGAAAACAAAGACCGCTCCCATCCTTCACTTATTTTCTTCAAAACTAAAACCTTTGGATTTTTTAATTTTCTCAGTCATAGGTATATCTGCATTCTAAATTCAGCCACAGCATAGGAGAAAAAGTGTTTTAAAAGCTCTCTATAAGTTTTTCTTTATTTTATTGTCAATCTCTTTCTAACATTTTTAAAATAGACAATAAAATAAAGAAAAACTTGTTTTCTGTGTAGGGGAATTTGAAAAGAACTTATTAAAGTATGTGTTTCCTTTTACATAGAAAAACATATGTATAATTAGCTGAACAAAACTTAAATGAACTATAGTGTTAAATGTACATTTTACAAGCAATGTTTGAACTCCATTGTAAAAATTTCAGCCAGCTAATGATGGATTTGGTGGGTGAACTGTTTGGTTGATAAGGAATTGGTTGGATGGTCGCACCCAGAGAGTAGTGGTCGATGGCTCAATGTCCCGATGGAGACCTGTGACAAGCAGTTTCCCTCAGGAATCTGTACTGTGACAAGTGCTGTTTAGTATTTTCATCAATAATAACAGACAGTGAGACTGAGTGCACCCTCAGCAAGTTTGCAGACAACACCGAAATGAGTGGTGCAGTTGTCATGGAAGAAGGATGTGATGTCATCCAGAGGGACCTGGGCAAGCTGGAGAAGTGGGCCTGAGCAAACCTCATGAGGTTCAACAATGCACAGTGCAAGGTTCAACAATGCCTCCCCTAAGTGGGAGGAATTTGTTGTTTCAGTACAGGCTGGGGAACGACGTGATTGACGTGATAAGAAGAATATGGAACTGTTGGAATGGGTCCAGAGGAGGATCATGAAGATGATCAAAGGGCTGGAGCACCTCTGCTATGAGGACAGGCTGATGTGAGATTTGGGGTTGTTCAGCCTGGAGAAGAGAAGGCTTCTGGGAGACCCTATAGTGGCCTTCCTGCACCTGAAGGAGGCCTACCAGAAAGCAGGGGATGGACTTTTTCCAAGGGCATGTAGTGATAGGAGGAGGGGGAATGTCTTTAAATTGGAAGGGGGAAGATTTAGATGAGACATTGGGAAAAAAATTCTGCACAGTGAGTGTCGTGAAGCACTGGCACAGGTTGCCCAGTGAAGTTACGGTCGCCTTCTCCCTGAAGTGTTCAAGGCGAGGCTGGATGGGGGCTTAAGCAGTCTGGTGTGGTGGGAGGTGTCCCTGTTCATGGCAGGGGTATTTTATCTGGACGATTTTTAAGGTCCCTTCCAACCCAAACCTGTTCTATGGTTCTATGTATTTTTGTTGGCACTGTGCTGTATTTGGAAACACATATTCATCTCTCTTATGTTACTTCTCGTCAAAAGCTTCTCAGAATGCATTTCCAGGCAGGCTACTTAGCTCTAGCTGTACTGTTTTCAGTATTTTGCCAATATCAATTTTATTATAAATTGATCTACTATAAATGTTGAGGAGGTTATAATGCATATATGTATATGTAATTGTTATATGCTCAGGAAGTCCCACCCACAGTTAGGACTGGAATGCCTTTTAAGTATTTTTTAAATGAAGCTATAAAGATTCTTCACTGACTACTGCAAATATTGAGGTTTCCAGAATATGGGAGACCCTAATATTTCTACTGTGCATAACCCTGTATTTTTGGTAGAAATTTTATTTTAGCAAAACTTTATTTAAAATTGCTTGTGGATGGTAAGAGACAGTTGATATATAGCCATTTCACTTCCTTAGGAATTATGTCAGCATTCATGGAATTAATATAGAACAAATGCTTAGTGTCCTTTGGATTCTGATTGTCTTAGACTTATGGAAGTCCCAACGCCAGTTACAAGGATCAACTACCTGTTAATCTCTCTGAGTTTAATACTCTTGGATCCTTCCTCCTAACATAAGAAAGTGCTCTCATATCCAGTTTGTTAAGCTCAGGAAAGTGAAATGACTGCTCCAGGTGTATGGCTGGTATAACTTCATGATTTAGGGAATATTTAGAAAGGTTTAAAATAATTTTAAGACTAAAAATCATTTTAAAAAGTCATACCACTGTTAAAAAAACCCACATACTTGTGTTTTAAAGTTTTCTTTTTTAAGATTAAATCTTGCTAATTAAAGATTAAATTAAGGAAGTTTTATACTTTGATATACAAACCAGTACTTTTCCAGTAAACTTCAACTACCCTAAGTTGTTTTAATAACAGGCTTGTTTGTCCCATATAAGCAACATTGTCGTTCAATGATTAGCTCTACTAATTCAGCATTTAGATGAAAACATTGAAGCTCCACCATTTTCTAGGAACGCTGATGTAACATAGTGTTGAATCACGTTCGTTCACATAAAATGCAGATGTCTCTTTACAAATTGCTGAGATATCATGGAATAAAATGGAAACGTTCTTTTATGAATAAGATTTATAGCACTCTAAAGATGCAGCCTCAACTATATGTAGTATATGTTCTTAGAATGAAGTAGCTCTTTGAAAGATGGTTGTCTATGTCCTTTATTTGTCCTTAACTGAAATTCTAGTCTTAAATCTTATTTTTCTGGGAGAGTGGGAGCCCATATTTCTCTCCCCTTAACAAAAGGGTAGGTGATCCTTTGTATACAAGCTTTAACTACCCATGATAGCTAGAAATATTTTTCTTTCTTTTTTTTTTTAAGTGTAATGTTAACTGGCTTTAAAATACTGATAGGTATAGAAATCAATATCTGTGGCCATAGAACATTATTTGAGAGTTTTGAGGATCGTGTTATATGTGAAAGAATTTTGTCTACCTCCAGGCTTAAAAAGTCCCAGATATGTAAGGTTTTAGTATCTGCTTAACTAAGATCTCTAGTATTACTTCATCGCTACAGTTATAAAATACTAAATATATACAAGCCAGTAGAACCTACTGCATAATTTTGATTTCCTTTTGCTAAGATGTAAAGGTGCACTGCTGCTTATGTCCTTACCTTATTACAGCTAATAGTGTCAACTGGTTGTTCTTGGTTGTTTGGCTTATCTGTACAATTTTAGCGTATTGTTTAGCTGCGTATAGCTGTTCAGTTGAAGGTGGTAAGATAGAAAAAAAGGATTTTTTTGGCTTTCTAATTTGATTACTCAGTATATTGCTTGAATATGCAGGTGGCAAAATGTGAATACAGGGCAATAACGATTATGTTCATTTACTTTGCCATTTGGGAAGCACAGATGTTAACTGTATAATAACAAGGTGGTTCTTATTGTAACAGTCCTGCTGTTAGGTCCTCCTGTTCTTAGTTTGCGGCTTTTCATGTGTGAGACATTTAATGCTGGCAACTTGTACTGTATTGCATATTTTCTTTTATTAATACTAGTTTAAAACTTCTTACTATCTCAAAACAAGGGGGCAACAAAAAGCAAGTTAGCTTTATGTATTCTTCATAAGATATTTCTCATTTGAATTTCTAACATTTTATTCTCTAGGAGTGTGTTCCCTTGCTGCTGTGACCAGGTGTACCTCACATGTTTGGAATAATAGACAGAAAGTACTGCTCTGACTTTTTAAGGGTCTTGCGTCTTCTATTTTTATGCTTCTGTGTATTGCTCTTTGCTGCTTTGAGCAACAAATATTCCTCTTGAATGTTGAAAATGTCTTGGTAATGCCACTGTTTTTCACTCATGTAACCTAAATGATATCAATACACTGAACATAGTTGAATTCATATGTCCCTTACAACTGCAATCTCAGTGTCTCAAAGATCTCGGCTCCTGGATGACAAGCAGGGAATTGAAGCTGAACAATGACACAAAGGTCAAAACTCCAGGGGAGATGAAAAAAAAAAAAGTTTAGTAGAACTATCTATTTCTCTTAACATTTCTGTTCATCAAACGTCCTGTTAGCTCACCTCAGGGCACTTCTAGAATCCTCAGTGACACTACTTACCATGTAGTTATGTCTGCTTAAAATTAAAAAAAAGGGAAAATCTACCTGAAAGATGAGATCTCTTGTAATATACAGCTGCAAAGCTGATCAGTGATTCAAGTTCAGTAACTGATAACTGTAGGTGGAAATTGAAGTCTCAGCTCTGAGAAATGTTTAAAAGGTGTTTAGGATTCAGCAGCTGGGATAATGACAATTGTCAGTACTGCTGTACTTCCTCTGTTGTACTGTGCTTGCTACACCAGCTCCCATCTTGAATATCAATTGAAGTTCAAGGTCTAGGTTTCAGCCATCAAAGCCATTCACAGGATTAGTCTTAAGTGGTGAGAGACCATCTCTTTTACTCCATGGTGATGACCTCCCATAAGAACTGAATTCCTCTGTAACAATGAAGCTATCAGGCACTTTAGGACCTCTGAGCACAGCCTGTCAGCCCAAAACTATTAAGTTCCCTTCTGCTGTGAAAGAAAAATGCTAAAGAGGAGGATGCAAATACTGTCAGCTGTTGAGAAGAGAGGCCTCATAGTATAATTAACAAGCCAGAGTAATTTGCATACTGTAGGCGTATGGGGTTTTTTCTTTCTAAAAATTTGGAGGAATCTTTTCCAGCTGTTGCTTCATTCTATTAGTATTTGCTTTAATTTTTCTGTATTATAAGTGATAGAAAGTTGTGGCATTTACATCCTTTTTTTTCCTGTTGCTCATCCTGCAGAGTTTCAGTTGTTCCATTTCATGCTAAAGCCTTTGAAGATACTCAGTACAGTGATTTAAATTAACACAATACAGAATAAATAGTGTTTCATGAAAATCTTAACTAAGTTGAATAGTAAGAATATCAGGAACCTTGAGTTGGTCTCTTCATATGTCAAAAGGATATGCAGATCTTACTGAGTTACCAACACTGCAGTTATCAGGGTATAATTCATTCATAAATTTTGATGAGTCTTCATAATGACACACAGTACATCTGGACTTGGTGAAACAAACTAAAAATATTTTCTTGGACTTCAGAGCAAAATGTTTTTATCTCACTGGAAAGGTGCTTCCTATATGTTTGCAGCATGCAGGTCTCTCGATCCCAATATTCAGAAAGAAAACCAAAATCACATCTAAGTTTTTACCTACTGCCTTATTTGTTGTTTCTTTTTCTTTCTACTGGTCTGCAGTGGCACTGATGCTAGGTTGGGGGAGTTTTGTGTGTTTGGGTTTTTTTTCAGCATGTAGCAATCCGTGTTTCACTCGTCCATTTTGTAGTTTTACTCTCCTAAGTACAGATGAGATTGATTTCTTATCCCTTTCAGCAGGTGACAAAATATTAAGTTGG
Organism: Tapera naevia; assembly: GCA_033556795.1. NCBI lineage: Eukaryota > Metazoa > Chordata > Aves > Cuculiformes > Neomorphidae > Tapera > Tapera naevia. The sequence goes on along the minus strand of JAUMJJ010000172.1, from coordinate 2,958,769 downwards.
GATACTTATAGCTGAAAATAGTCTCAGAGCTAGGTTTCTCAAGCCTTTTTTAACAGTAAACTTTCTGTAATCAGATGTAGAATCAATTTACCAAAAAAGCCTGCTAGTTAAACACTATCACTGCTATCTAACTGCTATGCCATAATGACATTCACAAACACCTCTTTTGGTAGCAGTCGTCTTATACTTGTATTCTTTGAGGCTCTGGAACATCTACATCTCTGCAGTACAGTGCTCAATATAATTGATGCTTTTGGAACTGTGCTGGGTTTCCCTCTTGAGTTTAGCTTACAGGCTATGGAATAGCAAGGTATTCACTGGTGGCTTGCTTAAACTCCACTTGAGTGTTGTCCTTTCCTCCTAGCCATTAAAACTTTTCTTACCCTTTTTGTCTGTGCTGAGTATTTTATACTGAAGCCTTTTGACTCAGGCAAAATGATATAATAGCTTGCTGCTTTTTTACCATTTTCCAAGATGCTAGGTGTCGTAATAGCTTGTGACATTTTCCTGAGTAGCACACTGTGCTGTTCTGTGTTTTCTGACATTGAATTCTTTTCAGTTGCCTTACAACATTCTTTTGGTAAGCTTTTGAATTCTCTGTTATGACTTGTTTGTCTCTGAGAATGCCTTGTTTTGGCAATTTCTAAATGCTTATTACATCATGCTCTACCAAAACTATGTTTTTATCCTAACTGTCAATCTTTTGATGAGACATTACATAGTTTCCTCCCATAATCCCAAGAGTAGCATATTGAAGAGTTACCCATTACTGTGGGTTTTATACTCTTAATGGGATTTTGTTTGGAGGAGGGGGATGGGAATGGTGATTAATGGGTCAAGATTTTATTGTAGTTGTTGATTCAAAGTCTATCTCCTTTTTTTGTAGCTATGCTAGTTAACTCCATAAAATTCATCGAAACTGATTAAAATATCAAATTCTTCAAAATATGTAGTTATCAGAAATAAAGCTACTTTTCTATTATCCCTGTCTGACACCCATCGCTGCAGTTTTTGTATGTAGAGTGCTATTAACTAAGTCTTTTCCACTTGTTCTCCCTAGTTACAACGTTTTAACTCAGGAAGTACAGTTGAGGAACTTTGCTGGGCAGCAAATGGAAGAGGGAGAAAGGGTTTTTACGCAAATATCTGAAAATAAATGTAGGCTGGGATATAGAAGAATATATGTATTTTTGCAATCTTCTTATCCTTTTCTGGGACTGACAGACAGCCAGTTTGTGTTGAAACGAAATTATAGGCTGGCCACACTGATCTGAATGAATCAATGCAAATGTTTTTCTGTTCTTTTGTTTAGCCAGTAATTTAGATAGAATAGCCCATCAATTTTTGTAGTCATAAGAATTTTATGTGAATCGACACTCGTACCATCACGTCTTTTAAACTACAAAATTAAACCCAAGAAAATCTTAAATGATAAATTATTCACAGCCCATTTTCCTGAAATGCAAAGATTGCTGTGATACTTTAAGTACTTCATCAGCACCGAAGAAAGCTGAGAGGAGAGAGCTCATCTCTGTTAGAAAAAGACCAGGGAAGGAGGAGTTTTGGAGGCTTTTGATTCTGTGCTAACTTGCCTAGTTTTTCCTGCTTTTGAGTGATCTGTTATACAGTGCAAAATTTCTATAGGTCTCCATTACCAAATAAGGAAGAAAATCATTAAAGCACTTAAACCTTATTGTTTCAGATACAAAGAAATTAACTGCAACCATAATTTTAATAGTTAATTATATAATCCAGTCAAGGACTTTGAGGATGCTGTACAGATAAGTACTGAACTCAACATTCTTAATGTTCTTGAAGATTATATAATTTTTCTTGAATATTCTTTCCTTGCTTAATATGGGTGAACATTTTAGCCAACCTGTATATAGTACTTGCAGCATTTCTAGAACAAAGCAGTGATTCTCACCAATGTGAGAGTCAGATAAAAAAGATTGAGATAGTATTTCCCTTCTTCCTAATAATATGTGAATCTTTGACTGCTGAAGTACCAGAATCTAGCTTAACTTTTCCATCCATGGGAAGTTTTGAATTAATCCATCATCATCCTAGATTTTAAGCCAACGGTTTGACTTATGAGGAATCTGCATATGCACTGCAAAGTCTTTAAGACATACTGTGGACCCTATTTAACTCTAATATATATATAAAATTCTAATCTAAAGTTTGAAAGGAGGAGGAATACATTACTAAGCAAAAGAGGATCAATGACTTTCTCATTAATCTGTTCTGAGTAATTAAAATGCAGACTTGCTGTGCTTAATTTCTTTAAATTAGTAATTCTGGAAGTCATACTTTTTTTCAAAGTTGTGTATAAATTCAACAGAATTGGCTTGTACTTGTATCTTTTGGAAAACCTTGAAAAAATAAAGTGGTTGTACGTCTTACATTTGGTACTTTCAGGAAAATTCCACTTTATGGAAGAGCTAGATATTGTCTTTTTTCTTATTTAGACTAAACACAATTTAATACAATTAGTTGTCATATTTTATAACAGTAATTTACAGGAAGACTTTTTTTTAAAACACACTCAGTGGGATAAGAGATCTATTTCAATTATTGTAGTAAAAAATCTTTAGAATGCTAGCGCGGGTTTCAAAAGGTAAGTTAGATGTATTCAGGATGAACGCTCTATAAAAATATATTATTAATATTGAGAAGAGTTCAGGTTTTCATCCTACACACTTGTTTAAAAACTCATTTAAAGTTCATTACGTTCAAGTAAGCATTAAATATTTCAACTGATTCGCTTCCCATTTTCTTAATTTTTAAATCATTAAAGTCCATAGTAAATACAAAATAAGTGTTATAGACTTGTTTTCAGCTGCAATAGAAAAATAGCAGAAAAGTCTAAATTTTTACAGTTATTTAGCCTTTAAGTGGGTTGAAAATCAATTAGACTTGAGATAAGGAACATACATATATCCTCCTCTCATTTTAGTGGGAACCAGAATATAAATCCTCTAGCTATAGTTTTCACAAATCAATTCTAGAGCTCATTTTGTATTAATGTATCTCTCACTGTGGGGTAAAAACAAGACATGGAGAAGACCTTTGAAAACTACGAGCAGTACATGTATGTGAAAATTGTCTCCACTAATTGAATTTTATCTACGGACTTACATAGGATTGAAAGTAATTCTGTAAATTGTCACTTAATTTGATTGGCTAAGTTAGTGGTTTCTGCCACAGCTGAAGTTTCACTGTATGTGAGTGTATGTTTCTTTTAAAATACTTTAATATGTTAAGTAAGGTAGGGTTGTATTTTTCGTCATTTTAATTGCCTTTTCATGAGTTTGTTGTGTTCCTGTTGGCCTTGTAGACTAAACATGCAAAGCAAAACTGTTTCTATTTTCAACACATCAGAAATAGTTTTGGTAACTGAACTAGATAAATGCTGGTTTTAATGGATGCATGATGGGTTATGTCCTTCAATTTACCTATGTTTATGAACATTCAAGTTCTTCAAGTATCTGTATTGCATTACTAAAGAAAACTTTCTGAGTACTCATTACACTTGAAACCAGGGACGAGTACTTTCTAAATTGCACATTTTTCATCAGAATATTATCATCTGCCAGCAGATCATACTTTTTCTTAAATTGTTGAATGGGTTTGGATAGGATTGGTAATGTATATTTTGTACAAGTAGCTTAATAATTTGAGGTACAAAGACTATTTTTGGGAACGACTTTGCTCTTTTTGGAAATTTACCACAAATATACTGTATGATGACATAACAATTCTTAGATGTCAGGTCATTTTAAGATTAGTTTTGCCATGAAGTTCACCTAAAGTCTAGAATGTGAAAATATCAACATTTTGGAATAGAGTTCATATACCCCAGTTGTATTTTAAGTATTCACATCAGGTTTTTTTTCTTAGTAAGAAAACACATTCCACATAGCCTGCACAGATGCCTATGTTATTGTTCTGGAGGAAGTAAAAAAGCAAGCAGCAAACCAGCACCCCACCATGATCTTAACCTGTTTCCAGTGCAATTTAAAAATTAAATATAAACATTTAATAGGACCTATAAACAAATTATTGTCTTTTATTTAATGATTTCTGAGGCTTCAGAGCTTGTAACTTAATATTATATTTGGTTATTAAGACCTTTCTGGATGAAGGAAAAAAGATGTTATTAAGTTACTTAATAGAGCCTATTTAAATTTATTCTGGGATTTAAATATTCTTTGTCTTTGCAGAGATAATACTTTCTTTCCGTAAATAATTTTTGTGAAAGAATGAACCAATTTTCTATATAGTAATAAAATTTTGTCAGAATGTGAAAGCTGAACTGTGTTTTGTAATTTCAGTCCTAGTGTTTTTTAGACTTAGAACTGCTACAGTTTGCACAGGCATGGAAACAGGAAACAATTTTTATATTCCCTTGATCCAGTGTTCAGAAACATGTCTTCTACAATAAGCAATACTCAAGTGTGAGGTAGACTCTTGGGCTGAACATTCTCTGCTAATATAATACCTATCTTCTACAGAAGATTGTTCAGCAACCTGTGTCTTGGCATGTCTTATGAACGTGATGTGATAGCAAAGAAACCCATGTATTATGCCTGTTCTATAGAAAGTGGTATCAAAAACCTTTCAGCAGTGAGGAAAATGTAGGTCTCAGAGAACTCCGTGTACTTAAGGGCTGGGTGAACATTTTATTACAGGATTCTGCCATGTGCATGGACAGCGCTAACCAACAGGTCGCTTGATGGGTGCTTTTCCATAGCTTTGCAATTGCTAATGACATCAAAACTTCAAGAACAGCAATATGTACCTTTGGCAGAGAGTTCTATTAATCTACTGGTATCCAAACTCAGCTATAAAAAAGGGAGTTGATGACTGTTCTTTATCTTCAGATAACAAATTAGTTTTTCCTAGACTTGTGAATAATAATTGTTCCAGTATGATGCGTGCTAATATGAGTTCATGCAGGAGGTGAAACAATGCTGCAACAAAAGCCTTTACTCTGTGTTTTTCCCTTCTAGTTGTTTTCACCTTTGCCTTGCTCCTGTTTGTACACAAAACAAGGCAACTTATTAGTAGGCATGGAGGAGGCTATAGCCTGTGAGAAGCCGGGACTGCAGGAGACAATTTAAAGTACATACACAGACAGCATCTGTTTCAAGTCTGAGCATAATTTATCATGAGTATGTCTACGAACTTCTTCCCAGGGAAGCAAAGCAGGGCTGCACTATGTATAATGATCAAGACCATTGGTGTCTTAGTGTGGGGATGTCTGATAAAATAAAAAAGAAAGTGTTTGCTTCTTTTTAACATCTGAGCAGAATGCTCTTAGTTTAATGCAGAACTAACCTTTTATCCACAGCAAGAAGCTGAATTTGCTTTAGTTGTAATTTATGAATCATACCTCTGCAAAATCCTTCAGCCATCTGCCATCAGTAAATAAATCCTTTTTTGATTTCCATTAATTCTTATTAGAAAGATTGAGGAAATCCACCCATCTGTTTGATAAAAACATTATGTCCACAGGAAAAGCACACCAAGATTTTTATCACTCTTTATTTTGGGCGTAGGTTGTAATAATCTAGATCACTTGCAGTACTCTGTGGAAATGTTTAGTGTCTGCTGTTGAGAGAATCTGTATATTAATTCATTGAATAACTGAGGAACAAAATATTATGATAGTCCAACAATTCAATGCTAATACAAGAGTTGCTTTTAACACGAGTATTCTACTGTATTTAGTTAAACAACTTCTGTAACAAGTCAGAAACTGTCAAGGAAAATTTAGTGGCAGAGAAATAAAATTTAGTAAGGGCCGGAGATGTGTGGTCATGTTCTGTGAATGTGCCTTTTGGATATAAGTTCATCTAAAAAGATAACATCTTTATTTGCCTTAGCATGTTTCTTTTTTATAAAAAAAAATGAACAAATAGTAGTCTGAATAAACTGTACCTGGTTTTAGTGTCAAATGGCAAAAGGACAATAATGGAAACCATGACTGTTTTGAAAGCTGTTATTTAAACAGTGAATTCTTGTTGTTGACCAAAAGATTCTGTTCTCACAAGATATTTATTCTTCTTCATATCTGGCAATATCCTAAGACACCACAGGAATTATATTATGTTAATGTGTGAAATTTTGCTCAGAGGACTACCTTTGGCAAAAAAGTCACCATCAGTATTCTGTGATGAGAACTAGCTTTGAAAGAAAATATTGACTACAGACTCTGTTCCAGAAGGTCACACCGTGCCACCATGTGTTGATGATAAGAGATAAAAGAAGACTCAAAGAACTGCCTAAATGGAGCCACTTGTGAATGTTAAACCAGAAAATTTTCTGCTGAGAAGAATTACTGAGTGTTCCTTAACTATTTTCCTGAGATATACACCATAAATATAGTTAATGGTCAGAAGTGAGTTGTGATTACTGTATTTGACCCTTTGCAAGAAGCTTCGTAGCAAAACAATGATAGTGTTTTGTTCAGCATGAGCTGCAATATATGCATATTTTTAGGAATAGTTGACATACATGTTGAAATTCTAGATGCTAGAAATATTTGTAACTGTAAGTGTTGTGGATTCAGCAGTATCTGTTTGGAGTGTTTTTTGCTCATGCATGGATTGAGAAGTCCGAGAGTCTCCCAAATCCTTCATTCTGTATTCCTGTCCCAATTTAAAATATTAATTTAAAATAATTTGTATTTTAATCAGACTTTTAAAATATTTGTTCTTGCTGTTCTGATTTTCTTTTTAATTGTTTGGTTTCTCTTTGCCCTATGGAAAGAAATGAAATAACAGATCTGTTAACCTGCCTGTGACTTTCACAGCTCTAGAATTACTTGGTCTACTGTTTGTAGCACACGTGCCACATGAGGACTTGTAAATTCATTTTGTTGAGGTTTTGTTTATGTGTCTTTTTCGTAGTCCTTTTGAACTGTCATAAGTTCGGATCCTATAAGGTCATGCCCAGCTCAGGTACAGATTGGTTTCTCATTTTATGGTGAGAATGTCTGCTCTCAGCACCTGAAATTTGAAGTCATGGTTTGTAATCAGAAGCTTCCACTGTGAAAACAAAAACTGTTCATCTGAGCCAACAAATGAGTAAGATACTTCTAGCAGAAGTGTCACTGGCCGTGCCATGATGGTCACCACCTGCCCTGCTAAGTAACACAGCTTCAGGAAGTGATCTCACTTTCCTGAGTGCATTTTAGTGTCAGGCTCCTCATGTTTCAATCTATTTTGTAATATATTTTCTTTACCAGTTCCTTTTCTTCAAGTGCTTAGTGCTCTCTGGCACCTGTTCAGTATCTGAGAGTGAGTCTGCCTCCGGGATATCTCTGAAACATGGGCACTTTTTTAGGTCCAGGAAGGCTGTCCCCACATTTTTAAGGTCAGATCAGCTTTAGCATCTGCATTACAGACTCTGAGAATAGATTGTAATTCACTTCTCTGGCACAGGCCAATTTACTTAACATGAGAATTAAGGCCATTAAGGCAAAGTGTTCACTTCTTCAAGAGATCATTTCCCTATTACTTGGAATAGGTTAGAGTTGGAGGGCACTCCTCTCCGTCTCTGGTGATGCGTACCATATCCAAATGAATTTAAAGCAGTCTTCAGGAGGATTAAAAGCCGTACAGCATACTTCGTACATTTAAGCTGAGAAGTTAAATGAAGAACTGAATATCTGCCTTGGCAAATAAATTCTTTGACATAAGTGACTTGTATAATACATCTCCCTCCTCGTGATTTATGTTGTTCTTGAAGTTGAAAGGGCCTTCCAGAAGAAGCCCCATCACCATCACATCTCTTGGGAGAAAAATGAAAGCACTGTGGTTGGCCTAGGTAATAAGTTCCTATTTAGTAACCAATTTCCACCTTCCATAGTATGTCTTCACATATTACTGATGCATCTTTCGAAGGACTTGTGACTCTGTGAAGCTAGTCATGTACCAAGCATTAGATTTCAAATGCCAAAATTCTTGACCATTTGTCTTTGTGGATGTCTGAAGAAAAATAGATTGCATTTAAGCCTCTTACAAGTCAGAAAGGATGGAACTGTCTTGAAGGCTTATAACACATTTCAGCTGACCTACAAATGTAATTAGAACATCCATTCTTGGAGACCTGTTTCATGGCTTCTTACTGTTTCTGTTTACTCTCACACAGCAGTGTTCCCTTGCTGAATTAGCTATGGTTGATAGCCTTTAACAAAGATCCTTATTCACAGAAAGTAGTTTTAAGTAGGTAGGACATTTCTTGGAATCACTAAAATTTGAATTGACATGGTGAAAGTACCTCAGAGTTTTAAAGAAACACGATTTTATCAAAAAAGGGAGGTCTTAAAAAGCTGCATATCGCATGTGTACTGACTTCCCATTCTTCTCCCATTCGGTTCAGTCCAATGATGTGCTGTATGCAGTATATGCACAACAGACCATGTTGCAATTCACACACTGATATTTTGGCCCATTTATTACGAGGCCCCCCAAAAATTCCTAACTCACTGTAGCAGTCACAAATTATATATACGTGTATGGACTTTGCATCTCACAGTTAGAAGGTGAAATAAGCTTGTTAAAATCTGTATCTGAATGCTGTTCATTTTATTTCCTGTCATGACATCTGATGGAAGAATAAGTAGTAGTGAAGTGAGAATTTGTTTTCCTTTAAAACAAAGCCAAAGCCAGGAACTTCCCCCTGTCAAACCAGATGCGAAGAACTGTTATAACTCAAGAGAATGAAACAGAGCAATAATGCCAATAGTTTTAACATCTTCATCTTTGTATAAATTCAAGATTATTTTATTTTTTCTAAAAGACTTTTATGTTAATGTTCCTTCTTTACTAGCTAGATAGTGTAGAAAATTTAAGAGGCAAAAAGGTTTGAATTTCATTCTCAAAATTATTTATAGAGTGAATCTGTTTGGAAATCCTGTAATGTATTAGTTTGGAGAACAAAATGGAAATCCTTTTTTTTTTTCAGGGGGCACTAAACACATAATGCATCGTCTAAGGGACTGGAACTGCTCATAAACAAATTAAGTCTTGCAAAGCAAGACTGTGCTGTGCATTAATCCCACTCTTGTCTCAGGACAGGAATAAAAGTAAAAATAATAATCATAATTACAATAATTAGCAAAACTAATGTTCCTTGCCTCTGTCACGTGGATGTTGTCAAACCCCTTGTTTGTAAATGATAGAATTCAATCTCCAAGTTTGATAGAGTAAGTTCTGTTTACCTGTCAGTGGTAGAAAGCTATGAAAACTACGTAACCAGAAAATAATCTTGGGTATTATGAAGTTCTTTTCCAGGTTTTTTTTCCTCTTCTCCCCTTTTCAGACAAGGTCTAGAGGCAAATTTAGGTTAAATCTGCTCAAACTTACAGGTCATTAAAATAAGAATATCATCCCTTCACACAGTGGGGCGCATATCACAGTACAATTTTCTTTCCATTGTATATGTTTTTCTAAACACTTCAGTCTTTAAAATTAGTTTTGTATGCCTATAGATACTAGAATTAGAAGACTCCAAGATTAACAGTAGTTAATACATGCTTTTTATTTCCAGACAGATTTTTGAAAATACACTTTCCATGTCTTATTTTCTCTGGAACGTAACAGCAATATCGCATGGCAGGGGGTGACCTTTTAACAGTAGTTATTTTTTAATGTGTCTGCTCTTATTTTCAGACTTGTTTGATATCTTTTTCTGTCATTTAGCAGTCTGAAAATTCAAACAAACATGCTTTCACAGTGGATTTGGCCTTGGAGTTTCTACGTTGTCCAGGCCTTTCATCTTGTATTACTTTCCTGCTGCTGTAGTTCTGTTAATCTGCACAGTTGTCACTGTTCTTTGTTAATACAGGTAACTGGAATATTACACATGAAACTAGAATTGATTTTACTCTAAAATAATACATCATATTTGAGATAAATTAAAGTATTTTGAAAATTAGTTTCTCCATTATTTTAACATAACATTTAAATATAACAATTACTTCCACAGTAAAAAGTAAAAATTTAGATAAAAAATGGCTTCAAATTTTCCTAGTTTATTATTTTAGATATTTATCTGATATTTTAAATATTCTTATTAAACAGTTATTTTTTTTCTTAACAAATATGTAGAATTTTCTTTCACAGTTGAGTCTCTTCAATTTGCAGATGTTAGAAGCTTTCAGTAACTGAATTAGACTCTGCTCTTCTGTACATGGTCTTAGCATTTACACTCTGTCTAGGTTAAACTTCAGAGGGAGAAGGTGACTCCTTCTCCACAGACTAGCAGAGTCTGTACGGCTTCATGACTGTGCAGAAGCTTCACAAAATGTGTGGTGGGGCAGAGCGTTTTAGTATGGTTTGAGATTAGGATTCCTCTAAAGAGGAGTAGCCCAAAAGCCGACCTATACTGCTGCCCTTTTCTCATTCATTTTTTTGTTTTTAGAGACTGGAAGCCTATTTATTTTAAAATGAAAGATATGAACAGAGACATTCCCTTTCAGTTGACTCTGGATCCTGTCACTATACCAAATTCTCAAGATTCTCAAAACCTTCTAAGAGATAGTGAAGCTGTCAGTAAAAATCTGAAAATGAGATTTAAGTAGTGACTGAGATATAGGTAAGAATAGAAATGGCAGACTTGGTGTAACTCTTCTATAAATGAACAGTAATTGTATGCATTTTGCAGGCTGGATATTTTGAAATCTTATAGCACCTACCTTCATCTATCTGTGCAGAGGAGTTGCATGGAATTATCAGCTTTGCCACAGTTGCACAGTCTATTATGAGAGCATAGATGGACCCAAAATTACTCTTTGGCTCATATTAGTAAGCAAGTTGAAAGTCCTTGTTTTAAAGTGTTAGGTATTATCTGTGTCATGTTTACATTATGTAAACTAAACCAGCTGTTTCAGATTCTTTGTATAAAATATATAGTAACTATAAATATTCCTGTTCAGGAAGAAATATCTAAGTATTAGATATTACCAAAACAAACTTCCATAATTTCTTACTACTATGCTCAGTGATACTTAAAACCAATCTCAAGAAAAGCCACTAAATAGGCAATATAAACATAAGTAAACTTTAACTTTATCAAATAAATATTTTATTTATAGTGGAAGATTAATCAAAAACTTACAAAAACTTCATTTTTTATTGATGTGAAATAATACAGAGCTGGAATATATTTTTAACATCTAAAAATTGTTACAAGAATTTTCATATGGTATTTCACCCACGAATGGTCTTTCAAGTGAACTATTGTCGTGTAATAAAAGTATAGCTTGATTTTTTTAATATTTGTTTTTATCCTAAAAACTTAGTATAAGTAAAGTCAAAGAGAATTACTGTTTTAAAAACAAAACAAAACAAAAATTACTCTCCCAGGAAAGAAACATGAGTGCAGAATCATTGAAACTGTTCAAATTGTAATTTCATTCCATGGTTTCTTTGAACATTAGCTCTGTTTGGTGTATACATGGACAGATATCAGAATCCATCAGCAAATTAAGTTGATGCTGAAATAAGATTTTTAAATGTATTCTCTTTGGTTCAGATGCAAAAGACCTGCATATAACTTTCTTTTATTGTCTTAATAGTAACAGTTAACCCACATATGATACTCTATGTAAAGAATGAATGCCTGTATATTGAAATTTGTGATGAAGGTGTTTTTCTCAGAATATTTATCATGGTTGTCGACAGTGTTGAATGCACGTGGCTGAGGCATGTAGCTAGTGCTTCTTGTATAATTCCTATAGCTCAAGTTGTCACAAGGTTTAGGTGATAATTTGAAATTTCAATGAATATAAAATTTAAGTTATGATATGTATCTGTAAAGAAAAGACTTAAAGCCCTGTGATATCTGAAAAGGCAGAAGATAGAACGTTTGCAGAAAAAGTAAGGCAGATTTCTAATTATTAATTTTATTATGCTTGCTTCTGAATGGATTTTTAATTCAAATTCTTATTGATTCAAATGTTTTCTTCTAGTTTTTAAAAAATTCTGAGAAAATATTTTCAGTATCTTCAAATCTTGTCTTAAAGTAGGAATAATTTAGTAAGTAAAATGAAGCACATCAGGACCAAATTCAACTGGATTGCCTTCTTTTAATATATTCTCTCTAAATTTTAGGTGAAACTCATCTACTGTATGAACTACTGCTATGAAATAAAACATAGAAACATTTTGTAAAGTGTAGACATACCTTACTGAAAAGTATTTTTGATGGAACTTACTAAGCACTGTCGCACACTTTGCACACAATATACATTTCTATAAAAAGTTGCTCTTCAGGAGAGCTGAGAGAGGTAGAGCTTTCAGTACTCTTTCTATGCCATGGGAACATGAGGCCAGTACTTAAACAGAAGAGTAAAGTGAAGACGTGAAAATACACTCTGGTAATTCTTACAACAAATTGTGTATCAGGGTAGGAAAATAAATTGGAGATAATGTATTTCTAATGCAAGTGACATTACCTTGGGAAAAAAAAAAGATACCAAATCTAGGAAATCCTGTTGATTCTGAGAAGTGAGATCATGGGTGGATAAATGTGAAAAGTTTGCCATTCTCATGGAAGTCTGTATCATACATTTTCTGGCAAAAAAAATAAAACCAGTGACTTAGCATTACATGACGTCAAGTTTCAGCATTTTTGTGTCCTAACTTTCCAACTATTTACTTTTTTTTAATGGAAAACCAAAATTTAAAAATTTTTTCATCAGTGTCAGAAATTACTGATAATCAGTAGACATTTCTCTTTGAAGTATATGGATTTTACCTAGAAACACAGAATCAGTGTGAAACTCAATAGAAATGAAAATACTTTTTAAATATGTAGTTTTATGTGAATAAGGACATTTTCTGCTGAAGGTTAAGTGCTGAACAAAACACTTAAACAAAAGCAAAGCTTCAGTTTTAAGAAAACAGAGCTATGAATTTCGTTACAGTTGGTGAAAAGCTTGAAGAGCCTAATTTTTATTTAATGTCTTTCTACATTCAACCACAGATGAAGACAGACAGTAACATCTTTGAAACAACTACTAGGTCAGCAGGCTTTTTATAGCTGTATAGAGAAATCTCTAAAAAGTTTATTTCTTTGTAGTGAAGCTAGAATAAAAATATTGATCTGTTGTCTCTAGGTAGACTTTTCTATTGCTGTCTGTGAAAGGAAGCAGTAATCCAAATTCTGTTTAGGGATGACTGGTCAGAATACGTTCTTGTATAATCCCATAATCCCACAAATTTGCAAGATACACACTGCATCTCGAAAGGTAAGTGAAAGTGAGCTTGTGTAGGACTAGCTTTTCTCTTGCATTGATTTACACAACTCTAACTTCAAAGATGAGCAAAGTAAAAATTCAGATACAAGTTCGAGTGATGCAGAATTACTGTTAAAAGATCTTCACAGTTGGTATTAACAATGTATGATTGTCACAGTACTTTACTTTCACCTCATATATCATGTAATAATACTGCAAGACTTGTGATAAAGTGTGTCAGTATAAAATGCTAGCAGTCATGTTTATTGTATTAAAGCCCTTCATGCATAGCTTGGGGAGATACTAGCATCTGTCTTCATAGCATAATGCTGTCTTTTCCTACATCACTTCTCTCTTTCTGGAACAGTGAGTTAGCATGTAGAGGTATAAAAAGTAGTAGATGATCTGGTAACATTAATATAATGGGGTTGCAGACAGGTCTCAGGAAGATTTCTGATTTCACTGAAATCTTTTGACATCCTGTATTCCCAACTACAACTGATGAGTTTTCAAAGTTTTTTTTAAACCACAAAGTACAATTTCAAGTCTACACTAAACACAGTAGAGAAAGGCTTACCCTGGAAGTGATACATAAAGTGGTTAAGATTTACCAGCCTGATCATATCCTTATGCTGTGTCAGACCACTATATTTAGGTTACATTCTGGCGTCATTCATAGACAAATTGCATGGTCCTCTACTTCGGTTTCAATTTATAAATCTCGTTTTCCTCCTTGTGTTGCCAATCCAGATTACTCCCTGTCTCTCTGTGGGAAGGATGGAGAAAGAAGAAAACAAGTACAGAACTATGATGCTCAACCTGGGAAAGCACTATTTATGTATCTTCCTTAGGGTGGCTAAAATCAAGTTTCATCACGTACAGTTACTGACCTTGGTCCACCATAGCACAGATTTCTCTAAATTGCTTTAGTTTATACTGTAATCCTGCCTCAAAGATGAACAGCCCTGTAGAATGTGATTTTTTTCTTGTTTTTTTTCTTTCCTTGTGGTTTTAAAAAAGAAACAAAAAACTCACAAACAACTTGCACAAACTCCTTTGTGCAGAGGGTACGAGGACTTGCCTGGTCTTGCCTGGACTTGAGCTGATTTTACCTGTTTCAAAAATTGCCTAGTGTTCACATAACTATTGCCTACCTTGTTTAAGTTAAGCACTCTCAAAACCATATATGGCCAATTTATGCTTCACAAAAAAATAGCCTTTTATTTCAACTGAGGTTGGAGGAAGATTTGTCTGTTTTCATACTTAACCTTGTTACCAAAAAAGAAGCAGGTTCTAATAGTGGAACTTCTAAAACTAACCCGCGCAGATGTTGAGACAGGGAATGAAGGACTTCTCATCATACCTTCATAATGCTCTTGATTCTTTATGGCCTTTTTCCCCCATTTCTTACTGAGGAAAAGATTGAATACTTAGTACACAGAGAAGAACTGCTAAGATTAAGCAAGCGAAAGATAGATGTTTCAAGAAGATACTAGGAAGGTTTTAAAAATAATTTTATCTGTGTTGTTGAGGCTTTTCTAAATTAAATAAATTGAGCTAATAGACTGCTTAAAATATTAATTGGAGTAACAATAATTTTTTGTTTACCTATTTATGTACATGCACATAAAATTATTTCTCTTTTTCCTGTAGCAAAAGACTCAATGCAACCATATCAGTAATTAGCACCAAAAGCCAACTGTCCTAAAGGTAAAACATGGGAAATGGTGGGAATATGCAATGAAGGGGAAGAAATAGAAATGAAACAACAGGACTGTGCTTTTAAACTGTAGTGCTGTTTTAGTTAGACTTAACCCAGTCTTGAGACCTCGTCTTCATAAACTTGTAAATACTCCACATCTCTGGGAAACCCTTAGGAAAAGGAAGACTGTGACTTAATATAAGTCATGTTTCATCTTTCTCAGTTACTTTAAAAAAATAAAAAAAAGGCAACGGAGAGCCCTCTGACACATGCTTCCTGAGAAGCAAAAGCAGAACTCTACATACATTTATGGCTAAGGTTAAGTATTTCCCTGCTGGATTTGGAATATTTTTTTAATCTCCCAGTGTTATTTTCTTTTTTTTTTTTTTTTCAAGTAGATGTCCCCCCACACACCATTACCCCAAATGTTTATTTCATCATTTGCTTATATTTTTTATATTGATCTTTCTCACACCATGTAACATTTATTCTAAGTCGTCCTTAAAAAAAAATAATTTAAATACTAGTACCTATTTTTGTGTGCAAATTTGATACTGTTTCTAATGGTATATCTTTAAGGAAAATCTGAATAATTCATCTGAACTAATAATTGTTTAGCACTGAAAAGCTGTTTCTTTATGTTTCCAGATAAGAGTGGACCCCAGACCTGTGCAGATGTGTATAAATAAGTGAAATTATGGCTTCTGTCTTATGAGTTACAGCTTTGAATGAGTGGAATGGTTAGAACCACTTTAGCCAGTAATATTAGAGAAAAAAAGACAGCATTTTTCCTTATTTGCAAAGTGGAACTAAGACTTTGAAAAGCTAGCTTCAATTCTATTTTACATAGCAGCTATGGTATTCCCTTGGAATTATTTGCCTAAGGACAACAACAAGCATGACTTTGAAGTTTTCTATTTCTGTGCCTGTCTGTGGATAGTAGGGTGTTTATGTATGTGGTGTTTATATATCACATGTAAATAACACTGTGTTGAAATTTCTTAAAAATTCTCTTAGCTACTTAGACCTCTTTACACAGAAGGACTGAAGTGCTTAACTAAGTGCTTAACTGAAGTGCTAACTTTGACAGTAATGCTGCATTTATATAATTATATGTAAGTCATCCAAAAGTGGAGCAGGCCGTGTGCTGGTTGAGTGCTGTCGAAATTATTTTAAAAAACTCTGCACCTCATCCTTCACAAACCAAACCCAAAAGCCAAATATAAAGAGATTCAAAATGTCTTTTTGTTTTGTTTTTTTTCTATTAGACTCTTTAAGCACATAAAGCTGAGCAGCTGCAGAGCCAAGATTTACAGCCCTAAACTCTCATGTTTTTTAAGTATGGTAGGAAAATTTCATCTTTTATTTAAAATGTAACTACATCAGGGAAAAATTTTGATGTTAATCCCTGTTTATCCAGGATTTTTTACTGAAAAATACTACTTTTGAGTGTACAACCCTCCTTCCTAGCCCCCTCAATTTCTAGTCCATAGATCATAAGTTAGGTCCAAGTACAAATGAGATTGCTTCTATTCAGTGCAGTTCCAGATCTTCTGTGAGGAGAATGGAGAATAAGGGTCAAAACTCTTGAGCTCTAGATTTGGAAAATAAGAGTTTGATAATAGAAAATAAGATATTGTGAAAGGATATCTGAACCTGAAGTTTCTTTCGGATAAACCTAAGCAATTTCCGTGGTTTAAAGTGTTCCTTTATTTGTTAGGGCTACAAGCAAGATTACAGCTTTCATGCTTCATCTCCAGGGACTGGATCTTGAAAAATAGCTGAACCTTCTCTCTTGTGTTATATCTGAAATTGAATTGGTATCCAACCACATCAGTAGAGGCTTCTTCATCCTGTGTATGGTTGTGTGCATGTGTGCAAACAAATGTGTATGTGCAATTCTGTATTTATTTCTATTTGTGTGTATATGTATGTTATTTTTGAATGAATTTCTCATCTTTGCTACCTGGAAAATAATTTGTAATTTTGTAGAGAATCATTTTGTCTATTTAGATTATTCTGAATATGTTCAAAATGCATGTAGAAGATTAATAGTAGGTGTGCTGCTTGTCGGGTCTATTCCACTACCAAAATTCCAATTTATGACAGTATTAGGTTCTGAATACTTAAAAACTCTTCATATCCAATACGGTCCACTGAAAACCAGTTGCCACTTCACAGAGATCTGATGTTATTTTAATTTTGAAGGAAAAATGGCTTTGAGGAAACTCTTTGTCTATATAGAACCATAGAATCATAGAATGGTTTGGGTTGGAAGGGACATTACAGATTATTGAGTTACAGCCTCCTTGTCATCAGCAGGGACACCTTCCACTAGACCAGTTTGCCCAAAGCCTCATCCATACTGGCCTTGAACACCTTCAGGGATGGGGCATCCGCAACTTCTCTGGACAACTTGTTTCAGTGCCTCACCACCCTTACAGTAAATAATGTCTTCCTAATATCTAATCTAAATCTCCCTACTTTCACCTCAAAACAATTACCCCTCATCCTTTCATCACACTTCTTGATAAAGAGCCCCTCCACAGCTTTCCTGTAAGCTACCTTTATAGTACTGAAAGGCTGCTGTAACGTCTCCCCAGAGCCTTCTCTCCTCTAGGCTAAGCAAGCCCAACTGTGTCAGCCTGTCCTTGTATGGGAGGTTCTCCAGCCCTCTGATCACCTTCATGGCCCTCCTCTGGACTCGCTCTAACAGATCTATGTCTTTCCTGTGCTGAGGACTCCAGAACTGAACATAATACTCCAGGTGAGGTCTCACAGGACAGAGTAGAGGGGCAGAATACCTCCCTTGACCTGCTGTTCGCACTTCTTTTGATGCAGCCCAGGATACAGTTGGCTTTCTGGGCTGCAAGAGCACATTGTCGGTTCATGTTGAGCTTCGCATCCACCAGAACCCCAAATCCTTCTCCTCAGGGCTGCTCTCAATTATTTTTACATCCAGTCTGTATGTTGGGTTGCCATGACCCAGGTGCAGGACCTTGCACTTGGCCTTGTCGACCCTCATGCGGCTTGCACACACCCGTGTCTCAAGCCTATCAAGGACCCTCTGGATTGCAACGCTTCCCTCCCATGTTTTGACCATACCACACAGCTTGGTGTCAGGGGAAAACTTGCTGAGGGTGCCCTCAATGCCACTGTCCATGTCTGAAACAAACATGTTAAAAAACGCTGGTTCCAATACCGACCTCTGTGGAACTCCGCTCATCACTGATCTCCACTTAGACATTGAGCTATTGACCACATCCAGCCAATTCCTTATCCACCACGTAGTCCATCCATCAGATCTGTGTCTCGCCAATGTAGAGACAAGAATGTCAGGCAGGACACTGTTGAATGCTTTGCACAAATCCAAGCAGATGACGTCAGTTATTTTTCCCTTGTCCACCAGTCGTGTAGCCACATCACATAAGGCCCCCAATCTAGTCAGGCATGATTTGCCCTTAGTGAAGCCATGTTGACTGTCACCTGGCCCCTTCTTGTTTCCCATGTGCCTCAGCAGAGCTTCTAGGAGGATCTGCTCCACAACCTTGCTGGGAACAGAAGTGAGAGTGACTAGCTTGTAGTTCCCTGGCTCTTCCTTTCCCACTTTTTTAAAAATGGGGTCTATGTTTCCCCTTTTCCAGCCAGCGGGAACTTCACCAGACTGCCACAACTTCTCAAATATGACAGATAGTGGCTTAGCAACTTCATCCACCAATTCCCTCAGGACCTGTGGATGCATCTCATTAGATCTCATGGACTTGCACACCTTCAGATGGTTTTACACCTGATCCTCTCCTATAGTGGGCAGGTTTTTGATCGCTACCTCCTGCTACTTGGGTGGTGTGGCTTGAGCCCCACCAGTGAAGACTGAGGCAAAAAAAAGTCACTGAATACCTCAGCGTTCTGCATATCCTGTGCAACCAGGTCTCCCGTTTGCTTCTGGAGAGGGCCCACATAGTCCCTAGTCTTCCTTTTATCACTGATAAAACTGTAGAAGCTTTTGTTGCTCTTTACATCCTTGGTCATATTTAATTCTATTTGGGTTTTAGAGCTCCTAACCTGATCTCTGGCATCTTGGACAATTTCTCTGTATTCCTCCGAGTCTACCTGCCTTTGCCTCCACTCTCTGCAGACTTCTTTCTGTCCAGGTGTTCCTTGTTCATCCTTGTAGGTTTCTTGGTGTTTTTTTTCCTGACTTCTGCTTTGTTGGGGTGCATCACTCCTGAGCTTGGATTAAGTGATCCTTGGATATTAACTGGCTTTCCTGGGTCCATCTCCAATCCAGGGCTTTATCCCCTGGTACCCTACCAAGCAGATTCCTGAAGAGGCCAAAGTCTGCTCTCTTGAAATCCTGGACACTGAGCTTGCTGCACACCCTCCTTGCCACCCTAAGGATCTTGAACTCCACCATTTCATGGTCACTGTAGCCAAAGCTCCCCTTGAGTTTCACATTTGCCACCACCAGCCCTTCCTTGTTGGTGAGAAGGTCCAGCATAGCATCTCTCCTCATTGGCTCTTACATTACTTGGAGAAGGAAGTTATTGTCAACACATTCCAGGAACCTCCTGAATTGCTTGTTTCCCTGCTGTGTTGTCCCTCCAATAGGTATCGGGGTGTTTGAAGGTCCCCATGAGGGCCAGGGCTTGTGAACGCAAAGCTGCACCTATTTGTCTGTCAAAGGCCTCACTGGATTGCTCTACATGTCAGGTGACCTGTTGCACACTCCCACTGTAATGTCAGCTGTCTCTGCCTTCCCTTTAATCCTGACCTATAGGCTTTCAGCTGGCTCTTCATCAATCTCCAGGTAAAGCCCCATGCACTCCAGCTGGTCATTGACGTAGAGGGCAACACCCCCTCCTTGTCTCCCTTGCCCATCTTTCCTAAAGAGCCTGTATCCCTCCATCCCTTCACTCCAGTCATAGGATCCACCCCACTATGTCTCTGTGATGCCAAGGAGATCGTAGCCCTGCAGGTGTGCACATATCTCTAACTCCTCTTGTTAATTCCCCATGCTATGTGCATTTGTTCAGAGGCGCTTAAGTTAGGCCCCTGATGAAGATGGAAAATGACTGGCTGGATATCCTTTGTGTTTCCCTTCAGGTGCTCTCCTTCTGACCTGTGTTCTTTCTCCCAGCTCTGGGCATCTATTGCTAGCAATGACATCAAACTGGTAGAATTGGGATGGATTGAGGTTCCCCACCCCCAGGAACTTTAAAGTTTTTGTTAGCAAGCCTGTGACTAAGAATGCACTTTCCCTTCTCTGAGAGATGGACCCTGTCAGCCCTCCCCCAGACCAGATTTTTCAAAGCAAGTACCATGGTCTAAGTAACAGAATTCCTGACTGTGGCACCTTTCCTGTAAACCTTTGTTGGCCAGACTCAGCTGGCTTTTCCAAACCCCATCCCTTTGACCGGAAAGATGGATGAAAAACTACCTGAGCTCCAGAGTTACTTACCACTGATCCTAGTGCTCTGTAATGCCTCTTGGTAACCTTTAGACTGCCTATAACTATATCACTGGTGCCCATGCAAAACAACACTAGTCGATAGTGGTCAGTAGGCTGTAGAGGGCTTGGTAGCCTCTTGGTTATATCGCTGATATGATCCCCTGGTAGGCAGCACACACCTCTCTGGAGACTGGGTTGAGTCAGTAAATAGGTGCCTCCATAACTCTCATGAGAGGGTCACACACTGCTATTGTCTGTCGCCTTTTCTTAGTTGTGCTGGTTGTTACTGGGGAGCAGATGGGGCTGCCTTGCTTGGCTCCAGCGCCCCTCCTGATGTGACCAGTGATTCCTCTTCAATTTGCAGAGCAATGAAACAGTTCTGCAAGGGCACTTCAGGCTTTAGGGAAGCCTCTTCCTTCTGATGCTCCTTGCCTTTACAAGCTTCCATTCTTCTGCATTATTGTCCCACCTCCCTTCTACGTGTGGTAGTGGTGGAGTTTTTGGCTGTTTGTCCATGCGCTGTGGGTCCACTGCCAATTGCACTTGGAACCAACTATCTAACTCTGTCTTGGCCTCAGCTACCTGCTGCAGGAGATCCTCCACCTGGGCACACCATTCCAGGCAGCTCTGCTGCCTGACCTTACCCCAGGAGAAAAGTCTAGGTACTTTCTGCAGTCTGAGATCTGCACCGCAGCCTCTCCCCTCAGCAGGTCGTGGAGGCATTGGCCACTGCTGGGTAGATGGTATAGATCCCCCAGCCCGAGCTGCAGCCTTTACTCTGAGATGAGTGCCCTCCATTCTGCATTGAGGTAGGATGAGTGCCATTGACCTGTGGAGGTGGTCATAGAATGTGCCCGGGTGCTGGGTTCCAGGTACCTGAGGACTCCCACTCAGCCAGTGGAATGCCTCCTTCAAAGAGGTACCCTCCCTGCACTCCCTACCTTGTGTGAACTCCCTGTGTCAACTGCCTCACCACACCCTTATTATGCACTGCACCCTGTTTGCCTATCCTGGTTGCTTCGCCTTGGGGCTGCTCTTGTATGTGAGGGAGATTGGCTGCCTTCACTCTTGTCCCTGCCCACACTGAGTCAGAACTGCTGCTCGCTGGTCAAAGCCCACCCTTTCCTGCTCTGAGACTGAGCTGAGAAACCCTCTCTCTCTCCCCATACTTTTGCTCCCACGCTTTTGCTACAGTTTTGCTGCTTTAAGAAGAGTTCCCCAGTGTGATTTCTGCACGCCGGAGCCCTTCACCTCCGTGGCTTCGCTGAAATGGAGATATAGATACAACCCTACTCACAATCATAAAATATCTAAGACTCACACTTGTATCTCAGCAGCTGGTGACTTTTGTGGAGATAGGCACTCCATGGATATTAATGATTCAGTAGCTCTGACATAATAGTTATTCCGGCTATGTAGATGGAGATGCTAAGGCAAGGAAAGGTTAGAATTCCTATATTGCCCATGAAAGTGATGAAAGAACTGAAGACAGAAATTAGATGGTTTATCTTCATTGCATTTTTTAAATTACATGCTAGTATTTTTCCAAAAACTGTGTAATACAAAAAAATCTGAGATCTGAATTTGGATTTGAGAAGTGTCTCCTAAATTATTATCTTAGTTATTTCTTTAATATTTTTCTAGATATTTTAAAAATGTATATTCATTTGCCAGGTTTTTGTAAATAACTTTTTAGTTTTGATATAGATATTTCTCTTGCAAATGAAGTAAGACTTAAATTGTTAAATGCAACTTATCTGTGATGGGCAAATATCTATTCAATACTGTCTAGGAGGACAGAAGCACTCAAAATCTAATGTTAGGCTGTTTCCTAGGTAACAGAGATACAGCTGCATAACTGTGTTGTACTGAATGGAAGGAAATAGTCAAGTGCTTCCACTTTTTCTACTGTTTTGCTGCTGTAACTAATTAGACCCCAGGACTATCACTATTTCAGAAATTACATGATACGGGGAGCAGAGAATGGCGCTTTGACTGTGGTGTGTTTGTTTTGTCACTTTCAGGTTTCTGCACTCTAGGATTGGATTGCACAGATAATGTCAGAAAACTTGTTAATCACAGCAGAGTGTTTTGGGTTTTTTTTTGACAAAATCTGCTGCATAGTAGAATTAGTCCTTTCCATGAGCGAAATAAACTTGCTGTTACTGCTTTCCAGTAATTTTCCAGAAATTAATTATTTGTGTGCAAAGCCTAGTTCAAAATGAAAAAACTTCACCCCCTAAACTTCACTCCCAAAACCCACAAACACCTCCCCCCGCAAAAAAACCCAAAAGCTAGAAAACTGAATTAAGTTAGTAAATTTAGCACAACTTGTAGATTACTCTTTCATATATGTACATAATTCTACAGAGTTTAGTAGATCTTTTTGGGAGTTAAATAATTGCAGTATTTTCCAAGTAGTTTGTCTTTCATAATTATGTTACTTTTCCGCACTATAAAGATTGTCATACTTTATCCCTATGTACCATTTGCATGTTGTTGAGACAACAGTTTCAGAAAATAATGGTAGCTAAATTTGAACACAAATAAAGCAACTCTACTTTTTCCTTTGTGCTGCTACTCCAGTGTGGAGGAGGTCTCCTATAAACAGGCTCATTTTTGTCATTTAAACATCTGTTTCACATTTCCTCGAATATTGCAGTAAAAGACAGTCATGACTTGATAAGAGATAAGAGATTACAGGGTGAATTGTTAATTAAACCATTTATTGTGTTGACTAGCAGTGGCTTATTGTTTCCTTATGATCCCCTTATCTGTCACTTGCATCCATCAGTTGTGTTTATTCTTATGTTCAGGCCTATGGAGACTTTGGTATAAAGAGTACTTTGAATTATGTACAAAATGAAAATGTTTTAATGTGGTATAGCTCTTTAAACTTGGTGTACCACAGCTGTAATTAGCTCAAATCATAAACCAGATGTTCATCTTTCACCAACCCAAAATCTGTTAGAGTGCATAGTAACATTTAAAAGGTGGGTGTTGGATCAAAATATAATAATTCTATTACAACAGATTACTTCACTAAATATAATAAAATCTAAGGAAGTAATAGGATAAAAATGGGCTGTAGGCTTTGGGGTAGAATTACTGTACAGAATTCATGCTCTCAAGTTCCTTGCACTTATGTTAGTATGTACTATAAGAAGCAGACAATACCTTTCTCCCTATTATATCTCTTTTTTTTTTTTTTGCAATTAAAAAAAATTAAATATCACTCTGTTCTCATCAGTTTCTTAAACAACATAAGTAGTGCTTGGAAGTGCCAGCTATTTTAACTTACATGCTTATTTTCATTTATGATAGCTAAGCATGTCACCTATTTTTTATTGGAAATGTTTAAGTTTGATATTGTCAATCAGTCTGATAAGACCGAGGAACAAGAAGAGTTACTCACCATTCATCACATGCGACATATATCGTATGTCTACCCAGACTCCTGAATGTCTGTGCTCCTCTCAAGATTTATCAAATGTGTGCATTTTACACTGTATCTGAAGGTAAAATAATTCAGGTTAATACTTACCATATACTGTCATGATCAATATAAAAAAACCCCAAAATCTAGGAAACAGAACCCAAGGGATTTATTTGTAATTTTTTTTTTTTGTAAGGTCATGTTAAGATACTGTAGAGTACTGCCAGTGTGTTTAAATTACTGTTCTTACATACAACCGATGTGCTCACGTGCAGTGACCTTGCCATCCTTTTCAGATAAATGGATAGAGGAATTTTGCTTCCATATTACAGAGAACTGTGGCACAGTGTGGTTGTAGGGAGTATGAATCTACTGTTGATAAAGCTGTCTTTTATATGTGTCAAACTAACTTATTTAGATAGGCGAGAAACAAAATAGCATCTGTTTTAAAAACATAATGGCCAACAGAGATTTTTCTGAAAGGTGTCAGCAGTATTTCTGTGACAAGAACTCGCTTTCAAACAAGTTAGTGAAGCACTAAACGAATCAGTCTGGGCTCTTGCAAACATAAAAACCACACACTAGAAGCCAGTAGACTATCATGAATGGGACTGTAATTCAGTCAGGTTGATCTGTAGAGTGAGCAAATCACAGCTATTATCTTGTAGACACGGTACCAAAAACCCCATAAAGAGGATTTGTTTTAACACCATTGTTGAGTATAAAATAATTATCTGCTGAAGATGTATTATAGAGACATGAAATTGTTTTGTGAACTGTATTCACCTTACTTACAGCTGATTTTCAACCGACTGCCATTGTGATTAATGTTTCAATATCTGCTAAAAAAGCTACTTTTTAAAGAAATTCATATTCCATTATCATTAATATTAAAGAGATGTTAATATTTTCTGTTTGTAATTAATATTCATAAAATTCATAAGATTGAGGTGCTTTTTGGGTTAAAAGTATTTCCAAAGTACGTCACATGCACAGGAAATCTAAAAATGAAAAGTTAGCATTGTGTAGAACAATCATAACAGATTTTAGCAAGGTGTCTGCAGGAAATTATTTTCTTTCATTGATGAGGTAATGTGAACAATATATAAACTAATGCAATGTAATTTAACATATTTTGTTGACATTGATGTTGTGGTAGCTTTACTAGGCAGAGAGTGTGACTGAAGGTTGGTCTTCTATTCTTAATTTATGAACAAAGGTTTTTCACAAAAGTGGGCAAACTTGTGGCAATAACAATCTTTCAGATAACTTTATATTAGGCAGTACTTATGTTGTATATTAAAAAGAATGATACAAATGTTTCTTCTACCTGGAAAAGTATAAAAATCATTTATAAACATGTAATATTTTAGTGCTCTTATATGGCTATTGTGCTAGTTTCAGAAGTTTATGTGAAATATACAAAAAAGGAATACTGTAGCAAATGTATTGTCTGTGTTCTTTCCTCTCTCTGAATAGGTATTGTGAGAGAATACATTGGTTCATCATTCCTTAAGCTTTAGGTATAAAGCCAATGTCTGAAGTACATTCAAATGTCTATGTTGGATTGTGACTGAACTTGCTTTAAAACATTTTTCTGTAAAGTATTTTGAGTTAAAAGTAAGAAAAGCAACTGATTATTATAGTGTTTTTCATGATCATGCAATACATTTTTTCTGGTTTTCCTCTAATTTTACACTACTTTGTGTAATTTCTCATGTGGAAATCTTTGTGCAATCCATGCAAAAGTTGTATCTATTTAATAAATAAATAATCCAATTTTTAAAAAATTAAAATTAACATTATTGCCTTTGTAGAGGTGAGAACTTTTATTCAGTTGCTGATTGGTCATTACAGTGAGAGGCATTGTCCCGTGCCTCAAGGAAGGAAAATTGTTAGAGTGGGTTTTTTTTTATGTTCGTTTTCCATTTGTTTAACTCAGACATGTAGTAACTCGTCAAAGATACGGTGACAAATCCAGGATTCAACAGTTATTATTAAGAAATAAACTGCTTATCTCATAAACTGCATATTGTTAAGGTAGAATTATCTCCTTGAAGCTTTAGAATTGCAGAATGAGAACTGTTGAATCACAGTTTACAGGAGGTAAAATCTGCATATGGGTGTGAACAGTATAGTATCTAAGAAATAAGATTTGTCTTCTCCCAACCTCCTACCAGTATAGGTAAAATGGTGTTAGATTTTCATCTGCACCAGAGTAAATCCAGACTGTCTTTCTCTGAGGGTACCACAGCCAGAAAAGTTGCCTAGAGGAGACAAAGATGATAGTTGCTTTCCTGGCTCGGTGTTTTGGAGTTCGCCCAAATGAATTAGAGTATGTTAAAGTTAAGTGCTGCCTTCCCTCCCCACCACCTGCAGCCTCCATCCGTTCAGATGGAAAGATTTTCTCACTGCAGCTCCAGAATGGGTAAGGAATAAACGTTTCGCTACTGACTATTTCTGCATTAGACCCTGAAAAGCAGTCAAGTAGAACTCAACTCTTATAAATTGTATATCCTCAATCTCCATGCCTCTTGCAGGTAGGGACAAATATGCAAATACTGTGTGTAGCTTAGACTATCAGTTAAATACAGCTCATTTTGTTTATTTCTGTTACTTCAGTTGGGATTTTCAGATGACTATGTAACAGGCAGTAGCTTTTAGAAGGGGGAAAAAAAAAGCTAGAGTGGTTTTGATTCCTAAAAACATTTTCTCTACTTCTACAATTTAACTTCTATCATAGAAGTCCTTCTCTTCTAGATCTGAGTCTCTCTGGGATAGTGACAAGCGTTTAGGAACTTTTTCTCTCTATAACTTATGGAATGGTGATTAAGGTGTACATAGTGGTACAGTCACCTTAATAATGTGAATACCATTAAATACAACAAAAAGATAAAATCCAATCTCAAACATGTAGATTAGACATTTCTTAAATGAGATCCTCTTGCAATACAAGACAACTGCCTAAGAAGTTTCTGTGAGGTAAATAGTTGTTCCTCATTAATATTTCTATCTTCATCATAGCATCTAAAAAGAATGGAACATGGCTTTCTTTGCTAAACAGTGTCTTACTCTAGCCTTAAATTCACTACTTGAAATTAACTTAAGGAGTAGCTAACTGTAAATATATATTTGCAACAAATACATGGTATTTTGCTGGTTCACATTTACTTATCTTACCTTATCAAACCACTTTTGAAATACTGACAATATGTTAGTAAAACAAAAACTTCTGAATTATTTCTCTGTTCAGTTTAAAATATGCAGCAACTGATACAAGAGAGTACCAGGCATACACTATTTTGTGCTTTGCTTTAGAATAAGTGGTAACTGTAATCACTATATGTAGGACATTTGCTATAGCAATTTCTGCTTTATAGTGGACTTGATAATAAAAAAGAGTAAACTAGATCTTGTCACGGATATCAGTTCTCTTCCTCAAGCTATCCCATCTTGTCTTGTTAATAAGTTTGGTATGTCCAGTAAATGAAAAGATAGAACTAGCTTATAAGAACTCAAGTGTAATTCCTACTTTCTGAAGTCCAGTATTGTTATGAAATATATACTTTATAATGTGTCATTTTCTATAATATTTGCAGGTTTTACTGCATATGTTACACTACTTTGTGAAAGTTTATATGAAATGCTTTACTAAAGGTAACTTTTAAACAAATCTTCATATGCACTTTCCAGAATGATCTACATGGAAAAAAGTACAGGCTTGGAAACTGTTAAAACTTTCCTTATTTTCCATCCACAGAAAATTTTATCTTCAGAAAGTATCTAGAAGTGCAGTAATTTTTTGGCCTTAACCTGAAGACTAGACAAAGTACTAAAGAACAAATTCCTTACCTCATAAAGCAACCATGTTCATATTATTATAAAAAGTTAATACTCTGTGTTTTTCCAATTTTTTTAAAAAATACTTTTATATTCTCAAATTCAAATAATTTTGTATTTGTATTTTCTTTTCAGGGGATAAATGCAAACCTACTGAATACACCAAAGTGAAAAATACCTTACTGGATCTACAAAATCAGAAATACATTTCACAATCAAAAGATAAAATCATTGACGAGAACATGGTTTTAAAGAAAATACTTGTAGATCAAATGTTTAATTATTTTGATTCAGACAACAATGGACTTGTGGACACTAATGAATTAACTCAGGTAATATTTAGATTTTGTTTCCATTAGCACAGTAGCTATTCAGTTGTCTTTGTCAGAACTTTTTCAGTGTGTATGTATGTATATATATAGCATCCTTACAAAAAACATATCTTGAGGAATTCTAATGTAAAATATATCAAAAAACAAATTTTGAGCAGGAAATTAGGTATGACTCTATGGCTGTATGCAGGTATTTGTATTTATATGTAAATCTCAGGAACACATTTTGCCTTAGAAGAAATGAGTAGGTGAGTAGAGTTGTATCTACAAACAGCTTAATTACTACATATATTATCTTAAAAAGATGAAATCTGAAGGAATTAAACTTTTAATTGGTTTGTTTAATACACATTAATTTAAACAATTAACATTTTTTCTCAGATTTGCTTCACTTGCTGTCAGTTATTATATCTGTTAACAAAATGTTGCTTGTTTATGAATTGAGAACAGATATACGTCCTTTTTTATACAATAGCTTTGCCTGATTTATGTCTCCATCTTTTCCTTCAAAGATTAAGATTCCTAAACTGTGTTCTGTATGTTGTGCGACTGTGATCCGAAAAAAAAAAAAAAAATTAACTACTTCTGCTTTTATTTCTGTATTCTGTATTAATGATAATGCTGTTACAGTTTATGCCAGCTAATGCATTATGGCAGTTGTTTGCCACAAGTAATGTAAGTTGCGTCTTTTCTGTGAAGAATGGCTTCTCAAACCCTCATCAAAATGTTTTGTGGAGCCCTAGTTTTTAAATTTTTACCTTTATGACTTTTGATTTTGCTTCTTATCAGTGGTGTTACTATGTGTTATTTCGAGTACTTGGAACTGAGAGAAGGGATAATAAGCTTATTTCAAGTTTAATGTTTCCTGCATGTAACATAGGCAGGAGCATATTTTACCTGTGAAGCTATAGTTCTATTAGTTCTATTTATTTTCCACCTGTTAATTGGGGATTATTTAGGTTGTATTATCTATTTGTACTATGACTAATCTAAAAAAAAAAACCCCATGCACTATATTCAGTTCTAGATTGAAAATAGAAATAAGAATCCTACATGAAACTTCAAAATTTGGTAAAAGCAAAAAGGACTTTAGGCACTGATAGTGAGATACATCTTACAAACACTGTGGTCATAGTATAAATCCTACATCATCATCCGTGTTTACTGTTTTTGCTTTTACCAAGCAGAAGCACCTCCCTTTATTTTGTTGCACAACAGGTAATTAAGTTACTCTCCTGCATTAGAATTTAATTATTTAACTACTGGAAAGGCCAGAAATAGCTTTAAAATGAGATTTATTCTACTGTCTATCTAGGTATTAGAATAATACCCTTGTGTATGTATTTAAAACACGTGAATATTTCATGTAGCTGTGTAGACAGCTTGAAGCCTTTTCTTCAGTTCAAATGGAACAGTTAGGATCCTCAGAGGTGTGTAAGCATTGCAAAACCTAACTGCTAGATGATCTTACAGTTATGAATTTCTCAGTTTCTGGCTAGGACCAAAGTCCATGCATAAAGTCTGTGAAGAAATAGTTTTAAGCAAGAGGATCTTAGACACCAGATTGTATGGGGACATTTTACTGATTGGCTAATGCAAAGTACAGAAGAAACAGTTTCTGAAGCTGGTGTTGCCTAGGTTATCTGTTTCTCTGGCCTTAGGTTAGGGCAAGCAGTTACACTTCTTCAGTTACTTCTTACTGGCTCCATGACTCTCATATTCTGTCCTGTGAAGCGGTGCCCTTTGAAACACAGCAACGGGCTGTGAAGGAAGGTAGACTCAGCTTCATTTCCTGAGTAGGTCCAAGGGCTGGTGCTAACTGGAAGTAAACAGGATTAAAACAGTGCAGGGTTTTGTCTGCACTTGTGTCAACATTGTTTTCTCTTGATTAGCTCCAAAGCCACAGGCTCAAAGTGATGATAGTTCTGGGTCAAATTCTCATGTGCAGAAATTTACCTATGCCATCTACATGGTCCTGATGCCTATTCTGGTCCTATACTTTAGGGCAGACATCTAAAACTCCAGTATTATATTTGCAGACTTCTAAGGACAGATTTACATCTTTTGAGTCATATTAGGTCATCTCTCATCTAAGTGTGGAAGTGGAAAGGCACTGAAGTGTGGCTCTCATTGGAGCAGTTTGCAGAGTGAAACCTCGTATCTGAGCAGTGTAATTCATTTATTATGGGACAGTATTGAAATAATAGCCTTAATTGAAATTGAGTCAATGCCTTTGCATTAAAATGGTTCCATGCCACTCCATGTGATTTTACTAGTTCAGGTCTCTGCTTGTTCAGGGACCTCTATGTCATCTCCCTTTTTTTTTTTAAAAAAAAAAAAAAAAGAGAGAGAGAAAGAACGAAGAGAAAAAGAAGACCAAACCATCCGACCAAACAAACAAAACCAAAACACTCAAAGGCTATAAAGGTTGATTTTTCTCAGCTCTCTTAATGTAAAATGTCTTCAGCAGGCTTTCAGTTAATTTTATGGATCTTTCCTGACTTGAAAAGTTCCCTTCTAGTTTCTCAACATTAAATTTTAATATATGCAAGTCAAAACTGAATGTTCTGTTTCAGTATCAGTCCCAACATTGCTTTTCTATTTCCAGTTTCCTTATTACATTTCCAAAGATCATACTGCTTACACAATATGCTTGCTTATGCTACTGAATAATCCTGGAATTTATAAGACTTCCTTATCTATAGCAAATCTGCCTCTTTTCAGATAAAATGTTTTCCAGGATCCATTTGTCTTCATTAAGGTACAGTCTAGGTTCTTGTTTTTGTATGAATGGCCTTACATTTGACTCTGTGAAAACACAGATTCTTTTCCTGCAAGCATCCAACCATGTGATCCATTTCATTTCATATGCTGCCTTGTCCTTCTCATTATTAGGCACCTCAACACTATATCACATCTGCAAATTTTCTTTTTTACATTTATTTCTAAATTATCAAAAGGATTGGGATGGGACCTCAGACTTTCGTAACCCCACTGGATTCTTTCAAGTATCAGTGATTCTTTACTGACATCTATTTGTTCTGGTTTTGCAGTTACTGACATTATTTGTGCAGTATATACCTTAATGATACTGTATAATAGTATTTTTTCTCTTGTGAAGATGTAGCATGTGAAATTAAAAATACCTGCAAGAAGCTATTATTTCTAGCAAGCTGCCTTTGTGAATTAAATCTCTTATGTAAGTAAAAGAAAATGAAAATTGGGGTTGTCTGACAGGCTGTATTTCCTAGAAGATGGTGTTAAGATATTGTGGTATGACAGCATATTCTTGTCTTTATTTGTGGAATCCGCTGTTTATGTCTTGGACTAATATTGACAATTTTTCTTGTCCTATTTGAATATTTGTGGTGTGTCATTATACACCCCACCATATGGAATTTCACTGATATATGAAAGATCTATTAAAAGATCATGTCAATCAGAAAAATGTCTCCTTGGCCACTGAGTTAGGAACTCTTGTGAACAGGCAGTTTGATCTTGATTTTAAAACACTTAATGCTAACTTAAGTTGCTAAACAATTTCTCTCTTGGCTAATGGCTTGATAAGTAGTCAGCTTTACTTTGCTAGGGTCTCATATAAGTTGTAATTTCATATTACAATTGATCTGATTTAACTGCAGGCTGCTACAGAAGCAGGTAATTTTTTCAAAATCCAAATCCCTACATCCTAATACTTGTTCAGAGTTGTACCTCTTTTGATAGAATATTGATGCGCACACACCACTTCAAGAGAAAAAAACAACCAACCAACCAACCAACACAAAATCTTCACAAAAATTAATTTTACTTTCAAAAAGTTGATTTAATCCATAGATCACACACAGAGTTGGGATATGGCTAGATCCATTTGCTCTTTTAGCAGCAAATCGTAGATAATTAAGTTCATGATATGAAATCTCTTCTGTACCTTCTAAAATCTGTCTTCATGGACATTTTTGGAGCTTTTGTGTAATTATTCAAAATGGAGTGAATTTTCAAAAAGCCAAGGAAGTATATCACCAGCATAAAGATGTCTATATTTAAATAAACATTGAATTTTATATCTGTAATCAGACTTATGGGTTAACTGAAGGTGAAAATCAAATAATTGTCAGGGAATAGAATCATACCTATCCATAGCATCATTCTTGGAAATATTGCACTCAGTCTTTCTATTTTTTTAAAAATTATTGTATTTTTTATTTTAAATGAAATTGTCCAAATATAAATTAAAAGCACCAGTAAGAGAGATTTCAACTCAAAGGATTGAAGCTGTGAACTCTAATATGCAATTAAGAATATGATACTATAGCCACAGATGTAGGTAGGCTTTAACAAATGTTTTAATGAATCCC
Source organism: Tapera naevia (assembly GCA_033556795.1). Taxonomy (NCBI): domain Eukaryota; kingdom Metazoa; phylum Chordata; class Aves; order Cuculiformes; family Neomorphidae; genus Tapera; species Tapera naevia. The sequence continues at coordinate 2,926,403 of JAUMJJ010000172.1, read as the reverse complement.
GTTAGGTGTGAGGTTTAATTCTTGTCTGCACAATTGAAAATAGTGGGAATAACTCTTAAACTATTTGACACTGTCTTTTATGAAAAACAAGGAGCAAACCTTCTCACCCTAAGTATTCATTTTTCATGAACCAGCTGTGATTTTAAATACATTTCATGGCCTTGAAAGGTCAGATTTCTTCTAGAATGAAGTTTTCAATACACACCATTACATCTTTAGTACTACTTGTATAACTGCAATGGGCTTAGAGTTATTAATTTTTCCCAGGCTACCTTTTTTTTTCTTTATGTACCAGTTGTAAGATCTACACAATTTCATTTTATTAATTCACTTAAATATGAACTTAAAAAACAAGCTTTTAAAGTATGAGAATAGCTAGCACTAATATTCAGGTAGTGTAGTATGTCTCTTTAATTAATAATAACTGAAGTTGCTTTTGTGGTGATTTTTCTTATCTCTGTGAATGGTTTTCATGCTTTCTAATGTACTAACAAGGCTATTATCATTTATAATGCTTTTATATTAATATGTAGAAAATTACTTCTAGTAGCATAAAATGTTTTTGTCCTTTCTCCTTGCTCTAATGTTGCTTTTATTCTCTGTTATTTGTTTACAAATTTTCTGTTTATGTGAATAATAACAGAATGCCTTCCTTTCTATTCCTACTGATTCCTTTGCAGAGCTATTGAAACACAAAAACCTCTGTATCACCTGTTTTTCAGAAGCTACTGTACAATAACACAAGTTTAATGGTTTTGCAGTTATTTTGGGAGACATATAGGGTAGGAAGAGTAATTATTTTAAAAAGGAATTAACAATAGCTGTATTTTTTTTTTATGCCCAGTATAAAACTTCAAACTGTGCAACGTTACAGCAAGGAGTTGCATTAGGTTTGATTCTTTCAGTTATGTGATGGTGTTTTTAATACATACATCATGTGAAATGAGAATTCTGAATATTTGTGGTTGTTAAGATCCTAAAAATTTCTTCTATGGAATATATGTAGATGTTTACAACATGTGCAGGCTTTAAACCAATGTGGTGCACAAATTAAAGAACATTGCTCTGAGAGAAGTTCATTGGTGTTAAAATCTAATAGTTATTAATTATAATCTATTTACAAAGTGTATCTACTCCCGTCAAGAATGAGGAACCTTTTCAGGTCAGCTACTTTTGTAATAGATCTTTGGGAAGATAATAGGCTTGTCAAAAGCTTGTAAGAAGTCAATACAATTAGTATGGTAATAGGAACTTATTTTAGTTATTTTTGAAAATTTCTGAATTTTTATTTTGTGTTTAGGAATTAGACTGAGATGAAAAAGACACTGTAAATTTTCCTTGGGAAATTCATATATCAAGTATATTTGAATGTTTCTTAATCGCCATTCCTATAGATGTCAAGTAAAATTAGCTTTAACGTTCACACTGTCTTTATAGTGCTTCTGTCTCTCCCCATTATATATATTCTCTATATATTCTAAAAACTTTTGTGTGGTCTCTGTGAGTCTGTCCTAACGGTAGTAACTTTTAAAACTGCAGTAAATAATTACAAAGTAACTTGAAATCCCTGACTTTACACAGTTGCAGTTCATTGCCCCAAAGCAACCTTAAAATGATCTATTAAATGATTATTAGAAATAATTAATTATGCCAGAGAACTCTAAGAGCTCAAATGTAATTTCATGGTTATAATTTTCTTGTCAGGTAATAAAACGGGATGAGCTTGGCAAGGATCTTTCTGACTGCTCTCTGTTTGATTTGCTGAAATATGATGATTATAATAGCGACAAGCACCTAGCTCTGGAAGAATTCTATAGAGCTTTTCGTAAGTACAAAGATTAGCCTGTTCTTTCAGTTGCCTTTTCTGTCTCTTGCTTAGCTTTTTACAAAATTTTTGTTTTAATTTATTTTTAAGTCTTGACACATCCTGATGCTGTACTTTTTAACAGTCATGATATAGTACAGAGCTTCTTAGCAGAAATCAATGAGAGCCATTAGTGTCCAGGTTTCTGAGGGATTTTGGTAATCGAGAATGTGTAGATAATCCTTCTTAATACCAACATGCGTGGTAAGTCTGTGTTGTGCACAAATGGAAAGTAGTTGTGTCAGGACATAATCAATAGAACAAAAAAAAGGTGGAACTCTTTCCCACACCCTATAATATGAGAGTTCTTATAAGGCCATTTCTGACAAATCCAGCAACAAATACACCACTCTATTTGATGCCTTATGTCTTCATGGGACTTGGAGAGAAATATAGATTTGTGATGTAGCTTTGCCAGGTATTTGTTCTTTTAATGCCACAGGGGACTCAGTACAAATGTGTGAGGTACATAAGAACATCTTGACCAAGATGTATGGGGGTATGGGGGTCAACAGGGTAGTTAGCAGCAGGAAGAAGAAAGATGCTGAGAGCTTTTGTATGGTATATGGTATATACTTCGTTATATCCAGAACAGAACTGATGATTTTCACTCTCAGCTTCCTCAAATCTAAAACTGGATCTTGAAATCTGACTTTGTTTTCACTAGCTATTGCTCCATGTTCAGCAACCTGGCAGCATGGTAGATCACGTTTGTTCTCAACATGTCCTGTAATTGTAGTTTGATTGTGCATTAATCCATTAATGTATCTTCATTTTGAGTCATTACAACCTCTTACTTCAGTCTTCTTGAACTTTATTTTTGTACAACTGATACCTCTCACCCACTTTATGATGTCAAGTGAAAACCAATCCAAAACTACTTCTAGAGTTTTAAACTAAAAAGTAATGAAGGGATATTAAGAAAAAAGTGGCTGCATAGAAAGCAATAAGAATAAACATGAAATTAATCATCAAGAAAGTTTGCCTTAATGTTTCCAAGTTTTTCCCATGGAATTCTATTTTTATTATGTGATTTTGTGATACTGCTTGGCTGAATGAATAGCTTTCTACTCAAAAAAATCCCCGTTGATCCTGCTTCCTTATGTTATCTGACTGCCTTTCTTGAAGTGTACTGACACTCATGGTCTCTCCTCTCAGTCATTTATTAAATCAGAAGAAAAACATTGACCCTCCACATCCCACTCCCAGTCCTTCTTATTTTCTGCCACTTGGGTGACCTGAATTGAGTTAGTGAAGGGTCAGACCATAACTCATGCAACTGAAGTGAACGGAGAGTACAGCCAAGAAATAAAGGGGGGAGAGGAAGAGAATGGGAGATGTTAGGACTTTGTGGCAGTGAGATAAATCAATTTGTCTGTGCCAGCAAAACACTAGGAAATACATTAATTTCTTTATTAAAAGTTGTGATACAAATCTGACTTACCCAAACCTATAGAATTACATTGCATCTCTGGAAATGTACCCATGCATTCTCTACGATCATATAGACAGATGTTGTATAATTAGATCTTGATTATGTGTATAGATGGGGAAATATATATGGAAGCATGTAGGATATATAAGCAATCCGAGAAATGTAAAAACACATTTAAAGTGCTAGCATGTTTTTTGAAAGCACTGAAACCATGTATTAATGGAAGCATAACATTGTTCTTCTAAATAAGACTTTGATGTGCCTCTGAGGGACTATTTTACATAATTGTACAACTCCAGAGATAAGGACAGCTTTTTTATTGTATATTTTTAATGGACTTTTGAATAATGAAGATAATTTCCATAAGGTATGTTAAGCATTGCCTTAAATTGAATAATAATGGAAACATTAGAACACAGAAAGTTAGGAATTATTTAGGATTCTTTATTGCAATACAATCATGAAGACCCTATTTAAAAGCAAAAGGGTATCTTGGAAGTTGATTTCTAGAACAAGATTAATTCTTCTTTCTAGAGTTTTTTAAGAAACTATCTACATATTCATTACATTGTTTAAAAATGAAGTCTAAACCAAGGTACTAGTTCATTGTGTGTGGTGTCCCCAACAGATATTCTTGCATTTGGTTTTGAGAGAGTCTGAATTCAGTCATTCTGAACTACGTCAGTAGCATTAGCAAAATTACATAATGTTGTAAAAGCATATTAAGCTAATGGAAACAAAAAAATATTAAATGATAGCCACCAAGTCGTTTGCCTACTGCTCTTATGGCTAAATAAGTTGATCCCAAGCTGAAGCCAAGCTCTCCACAAAAGCCAAGTAAACCCCAGGCAAAGTGGATGTGACAGCCCCAGTCCAGATACCTGTTGTTTGTTTGAGGCAAAGCCTGTGATCTGTTACTAGTAATGGCAAATCTGGATTTACCAGGATACAGACAACTTCTGTAGGCAAGGAACCAGATCCATGTGAGGAAGCCTTCACATCACATCATCAGCACACCTTTCTACACACCATTTGGCACACATTTATCCCTTCACTTCAGCAGTTTCATTTACTTCAGTAAAGTGAAACAGCAATGTTGAAAATATTTATTCCAAACAGAAATATATCTATTTTTTCCAGAATTATCTTTAAATATTCAGTCATTCCATTTTTGCATTCCAGTATTGTAATTATGTTATACTATAATTATATAATATACTTTTGAAACTATCATTTTTTACAGTATGTAAAAGATAATTTTTCAGCAGCTCGGGCGCTTTCAAATGTGTAGAACAAATCAAAACCAAACCAGGAATGATTCCTTTAAAAACAATTGTAATGGTATTTTTAGGTATATCAAAGGCAGCAAGAATAGCTTCTGCAGGTATGTTGATGGTAAAAGGAAGACTAGGGACAATGTGGGCCCTCTTTGGAAGGAAACGGAAGGCGTGGTTACTGAGGATATGGAGATAGTTTGTGACATTTTTGTCTTTGTCTTCACCAGCAAGGGCTCAAGCCAAGTAGCAGAAGGCACAGGCAGGAACTAGGAGACCAAATAACCACCCACTGTAAGAAAAGATAAGGTGCCAGACTATCTAGGGAACCTGAAGGTTCAGAAGTCCATAAGACCAAATGAGATGCATCCACAGGTCTTGAGGGAACTGGCGGTTGCTGTTGCTAAGCTGCTATCTGTCATATTTGAGAAGTCGTGGCAATCTGGTGAAGTTCCCGCTGGCTGGAAAAGGGGAAACATAGACCCCATTTTTAAAAAAGTGGGAAAGGAAGAGCCAGGGAACTACAAGTTAGTCGCTCTCACTTCTGTTCCCGGCAAGGTTGTGGAGCAGATACTCCTAGAAGCTCTGCTGAGGCACATGGGAAATAAGGAGGGGCCGGGTGACAGTCAACATGGCTTCACTAAGGGCAAATCATGCCTGACTAGATTGGTGGCCTTATGTGATGTGGCTACACGACTGGTGGACAAGGGAAAAATAAGTGACGTCATCTGCCTGGATTTGTGCAAAGCATTCAACACTGTCCTGCAGGACATTATTCTCTCTAAGTTGGAGACACATGGATTTGACGGATGGACCACTGAGCAGACAAGGAATTGACTGGATGGTCAATAGCTCAAAGAGTTGTGGTCAATGTCTCAATGTCCAAGTGGAAGCCAGTCTTCCACAGATGTCAGTACTGCTACCAGGCTTTTTTAACATCTTTGTCAGAGACACGGACGGTGGTATTGAGGGCACCCTCAGCAAGTTTGCTGATGACACCAAGCTGTGTGATGTGGTTGACATGCTGGAGGGAACAGATGCTATCCAAAGGGACCTTGACAGGCTTGAGAGATGGGACTGAGCAAACCTCGTGAGGATCAACAAGGCCAAAGAAAAGGTCCTTTATCGGGGCAATCGAAAGCACAATTACAGGCTGGTTGGAGAATGGATTGAGAGTAGACCTGAAAGGAAGGACTTATGGGTGCTGGTGGATGAGAAGATTAACCAGCCCCAAGATAAAGGATTTATTATCAGCCAGGGAAATCTGTTATTAGACAGGGAAAAATATGTTTTACTTTTTCGGAGCCAAACAAAAGCTAGAAGTGAGGAATACAGATTCTACAAAGCTTTATCTTCGGTATACTGAAACTCAACCAATGTACTTTCTTTATTTTACAAGAATTTTCTTTCTTTGTCTAATGCGTCCTGTGGTATCAAGATAGTTCTCTGTTTGCTGTAAAGCTGCCTCTTTTTTTGTCTTCTAATGCTCTTTTCTGTAATAAATGATCCTATGTGTTTTTCTCCTTTAAGGTACCATCTAAAATGAAATTTCAAAACAGGTAATTCAGGTGGCCTTCATGGCGGGTTGCAAAAACCCCAAGGCATGCCATAAGGAAATAAATAGTAATAAATTATTCTGTTTGATCACTCAGCAGATGCAGATGTATATATAGGTACTTCTCTTTGCAATTTCAGTAGAAAGAATTACGTTAATTTAGACATTTATGAATGGAACTTATCGAATACAATGAATACAAATAACAAGTTTATTGTAAATAATAGAACTAGATATGCTATGTAACAATTGACATCCTGCATAAAATGAGGAAAAAAACAGCAATATGTTACAGAATTGTTTTCTATTTTTAGTGTAGAACTATTTTTGACATTGTGTTATGCTCAAGAAAGGGGCCATAGACAGCCTGCAAACTGAGGACTTCAGTCTAAAAATTACCAATAGATGTACAGGAAATCGTCAGAAAGAATTAGCTGGCCAAAACAAAATATGCTCTGCTTTTGTATTACTTTCTTCTTATAGTGATGCTTCATAGTTTCAGTGGAACTACTTGTACTTTGAGATACCACTCAACACAAATGAAAATATCTAATATCTTGTGCAGCTGTTTTTCAGGATTGTGTATGCTGTTACATTTTTAAAAGTACCTTCAATTTTGAAATGCTGTTCAGGTTACAGGTATCAGATTCAGGTTCCAAGCACTCCTTGTTGCTGGGGTGTTTGTGAGAAGTGATATATAAATGTACAGTAACAGCAACTATTACAGAAGTTGATCTGGGCTGAGATTACAGATCTTGTCTTCAGGCTTAGCTTTTACAAGGAAATGAGAGGCCAGTGCTTCATATGTTTGTTAGACTTGGTTCTGGGTTGTGTCTTAAATCATGTGGAAAGACAAGCACCTGGAAGTCCCCGTAGATACAAGGCTCATTGCAATTGCGTGTACTTTGTTATTAGATTCTCTCAGTCCTCAAAAAATATTATAAAACATCACTGCTTTCATTATGATAGCTTTACTCCTATTTTACTCTGTCAAATGCAGTTAATAACAGGTGCGCATTCAAAAATCCTTTTTATAAAGCTGTAGCTTTGTTTCCAAAGCAAAATTGGCAAGAAGTTATTAACAACAGGACAATCCAAATATAAAATCTGTACTGAATTGTTTACTGAAATAAAGGAGACTACCCAATGGGTTTAGGTAAGTTATCCTCAAGTCTACAAAGTCTGACTTGTAAAATATTATTGAATTTATGCTTTCAATGACTTCAATATGAGGTCCCAAATACTGTATTTAATGTGGAATCTGAGTCAGAGCTTTGTAACTATGATGAGTCTTCAATAGTAAAATGGGTTAGCAAATAGTAGAGGAAAGATTTTTCTGAGGTAGGAAGAGGAATTTTTCTGTCTACTGCTACCATTCATATCTTTTCAGAAACAACTACTGTGTATTAGATTGTTCCAGAGGGCATTATATTTCAGCACTAACCTCTGAAAATATCAGTTAACATCATACTGAGTAGGAGCTATTGGACTTAGTGGTAATGTTTTTCTGTTCAACTTGATCTATCTTTCAAATTCCTCCCTGTGCAACATGTGTTTTCAATCTTGATATTCTCAGCGAGAAAAGTATACAACTTCTTCTGTTGAATGGACAGAATTTTAAACTGATAATTTAAAACAAGTAAATATTTAATGCATTAAATATTTTCTCCTTGGTTCAAGAGATGTGGCTGAAATTACTCATTCACTGCTAAGTCAGTTCATTTAGATGCTAAGTGATTTTGAAAGATGATGTGTTTATTTGGTGCTTCCCCAGTACAACTGTGTGGTTTTTAGTGGGGTTTGGTGGGGGTTTTTTGGTGGTTGTGTTTTGTTTTAGACATATTGTAATTTTTTTTAATGAAAAATAAGTTCCTGCATTAAAAAAAAGACTATTTTAAAAAAAAGCATTTAACGTCACTATTTGAAAATGTTGAGTCTGCTGAGAAATGCTAAGCTGTTGATGTATTTTGCCTGTTCAGTTCTGGATCAGTGTCAGAGATAACTGATTTTAACATACCTTCTTCATAGCAGCATACATTCAAAGCATTTGATAATACTAAAGTACTATCACACAGCTGAAAGTTTTTATTATTTTAAAATTTTGCCGGGTTTTTTTACTTCCTTCTGGATAAACACAAAATGAAAGATTTATCAACTTACTGCTACAACAGATATTGTACTTGCTTGCATTGAAGCTCTTATGAAGTCTGATATTCATCATTTTATGTAGCCCTGCTGCTTTCTCTCCTATGCCGTAGAATGTTTGCGCTGACTTGGGTAATACAAGAACTTGATAAAAGTGTCAAAATTAACCAATCACATTTAAGTGTGAATAAGCTGTTATTTCTTGAGGCCAGCTATCTAGAAAATAGAGTACTAATAAAACATGATTACATTGTGATTCTAAATAAATGAGTTGCAGTTCTGTAAATTTAGAATTTGACTTTTTTCGAGGCAAGGTGCCGCAGGCTTTTTCTTCATGTTGGTGGAAATCAGGTAACAGATTTAATGCCACGTTAGGTTTGCATGCAGAGATGAAATAAATATTTCACAAAGTCTTTGGCTATCAGGAAATAATGAGGAGATTTTCTTTATGAACCTTGAGTTCTGCGGACCTGTAATTCCATCAGTACACTTACCTGAGAATTTTTGCTCATTGCAGTGATGTGGGTTGATAGAGAGAGCACTATGAAATATAGAATTGCAGACGATGAAGATTGGAACCCAACACCTTAGTTACATTGTTTCAGATGAGAGGATTGATAGAGATTGGCTCTCATATTTGTTATTGACTCAAAATGCTTGAGAATGAAGTCTTACATGACTTTCAATGAGCATATTTCAATGCTACGGAGAATGACACAGAGTGTTAAGGAAAAAATAAACAGAGCAATTATAAATATCTGGTTATGTTTAGAAAAGTCCACCAGTAATTGATCTATTAGTTGTTTTTTCAGCAATCATTTATCTGTGGTGAGTAATGGTGTTGTTTAACTATTCTGTTATGTTGTTAATTCTGAGAATATATTCAACTTCACAAAGGAGTGTACCTGTAAGATTAGGCTATGACTGATGTTCCAACATCCACAAAAATCTAGATATTGTTAGGAATAATTTCAAAGCAAATTTAAAGAATAACATAATCACAGTATCCTTTATTAAGTATTTTAAAGGAAACCCTCTTATTCTGTAACAGGTCAGGGGGGAGAGAGAAAGTGCTATCAGAACATAAGGAGTAATGACTGCATTAAAGGAGACACTCAGTAGCTAAAGGAGTGATGACTGTGCATTAAAGGTGACAATCACTAGCTAATCCATAAGAAAGAGCATTAAGTATCTCTACTTCAAGGTACAATTACTCTTCTGGAACTATGATGAATATTAATAGGTTCATAAAATATTATTTAGTAAGAAAGCCTCACTAACTATTGAATTACTTGTTTCCTTTGCACCCATGGCTTTACTTCCTTATCTGGATTTCATAGTTAAAATTGGTCACCAATTTCAACTTCCAGAGTAGGTGGCTATAAAATACTGTTAGCTGACAATAAATATTAATTTAAGCATAATTTTTATAATACTTTCAATATCTTAATTGTATTAAATCTCAATACAAGTTTCCATTAAAAATAATTGAAATCATATTCAGTATTTGACTTCCTTAGGAAACAGCATAGATAATTCCTTTTTGTCTTATAAAACCCAGTATTAGTCGGAATTCAAGACATGAGTAAAATCTTCAAAACTACATCTCAGGTATTTCCTATGTGACTATAGAGTTGTTTTCTTTTCCATACAGCTCACTGCAACAATTAGAAATCTGTGTAATGAAGGAAGATCATTATTGCACGTTTAAGTAAATGGTTGATTAGTTCAACATTAATAATCCAATATTTGGAAAATTAAAAAACTCTATCAGAAGCACTGCTGACTTGAAATCTCAGGGAACTTTGTTGTAACAAGATAAGGCTTAGTAGTCATTTGCCAGTTGCATTTAAGAAATAGAGAAAAAGGAAAGAAAAGGTGTTCTAATTTGTTGTGTCAACTCATCAAAAGGGTAGCATTTTAATCATTAAAATGATTGAATTATATTGTTAGAATATACTGTTTCATCTTTATACCTCTCAGGCTTCTATGGAGTCCAAAGGAACAAGGTTTCCCAAGAGAACATTGTCAGGTTTTTGATTTGAGGTGGAGTTTTTTGGTAACTTTTCTGCTCTGTGTCTTGATTTGGGTTTGTTCTTATATCTAGGTAAAGAAAAATAGAAAATAATTACAACCAGAAGAAGATTATAAATCTTCTGTAATTTTAATAATTCCTGAGATCCTTGTATTTCTTAAGTGTATCTGCCATTTATGCTATAAAAAGAGAATGTGAAGATACAGTTTTGTGCCTAGATTATATGAAGGTTCTTTGGCAATGCTGTAAATGAGTTTAATAAAAAATAATTCCATTTTCAAAACCTGTGAGCTTTTGTATAGACCTTAGTGTTATAGAAAAATATATTACAGTATATTGGGAAAGTTTTTGATTGAATGCCCTCAAATATCTATTACATACAATAAAGAAAAAATAACTAAAAAATGTCTTCATTGCAAAGAAAGTATATTGGAGAAGAAACCCTTTTAGTTCACTCCTAATAAGTGTTCTTATTTCAAGAAATTTCATTGCTAACTTCATTTCCGAAACGTAATAGCACAACTTTTAAGTTTTACTATGGTATTCCTTCCATAGCTTTTGAGTTTGCTATTTCTCTTTTACATTGTGCTTCCTTATTGTGTTTTATTATTTTTTTACAGTTTAAAACCACCCTAGCACATCCATGTATGCCATTTTCAATAAGACACTATTTTTGTCCAACTGAAATCAACAGCGTATGAAATATTTGTATCTGAATTTTTATAGAGAACTTCAAAGAAAATATGAATAATTTCCTTCTCAATATGAAAATTGTAAACATATTAAATTTAGATAAATATAAAGTGATTTATCTTGGCATCCTAAAATTAAATCCTTCAATAACTACTTGAAGTTTTCTACCTATTTTTTTCTGTTCTATAAAGAGAGACTAGATTATTTCAAAGTTATGTGCTGTACACATAGAAATAAGTACATAAACCATACACATACCTTTAAATATAATTGTGAAGCTATATGGTTCAGTATGATGACTTTGAATGATAAGTTAAGATTTTGAGTTCTTATTTGGAAGTGATCACTTTTTGTCAATTTTGAGATCAGCTTCTGGCCAGTTCCACATTACCGGGCTCTAAAGTTGCTACAAGGCCCTAACCAGGGAAAACGGTGTAACTAATGGAAAAAAAATGGAAGAGTTCCTTGTTTGGTGACTCCCTCAGGTGTATTTTTATTTTACATTTTGAACTTCCCAAGGCAAAAATAGCACAAGTAGACAAGTAATTGGCCAGAGAGGAGCATTCAGCTTACCATCTATTATACTCTTCCTATTATGTTTGCATTTATTACAAGGACAATCAAACTGTAATAATAACAGTGATCTTCATAGGTGGTAATACGTTTTCACTGTGTTCCAAGAAATGGACCACTATGTTATCTTCTGTTTGTCATATATTCTGCTTTGATTTTAGTTATTTCTTGCAGTTTAAAATAATTTCTGTTTAGTTTACTATTGCTTAATGTTTTCAGGCCTTGATTTTGTCTTTCCTCATTCTGAAGACAACAAGGATAAATTAAATGCAAAACCAGTGCTCATTTAAGTGCTCTTAACCCATATACTGAAGAATATCATGGCATAAGAGGGAGACATTCAGAACAGCCATGGGATTTCTGAGCTTTTTTACCCTGTATTTGAAAAACCTTTTTGTGGCTCGTTCCTAAAATGTGATAAGGGAAAAAAATTAAAAAGGCACTGACTTTCAAAGGGCTTCATGATGCATCCTTTCAGAAACTGGAAATGTGTATCTATCCTACTAACTTGCATCTGAACTGCTTTGAACTACAGGAAGGAGAGGCCTCCTTCTTGATCCAAATCATCTCTCTAATAATTTTCAACACTCATCTTATTCTCAAGATCAAAAACTACAGAGTTTGGAGAGGATAGGGCAATTGCAATATTAATTAAATATGAGAAATGCATTATTTCTGTTTTCCATCTAGTTTTTTTTTAAAAGCACAATATATGGAAGTGTTAATTTCTACCTTCGGAAAAAATGATTAAAAAAAATAACTGTACTACCAGCTGTTAATGAAAAACACAAGTTATCTGTAAATTTGGGTTTGTTTTATAAATATTAAGATATTTATCAAATAGCTAGTAGAAATACTTAGGTTTTTAAAAAACACTTAGAAGGTATCTTTTAGGCTTAAGGGGGTTTGGGGTTTTTGGGGAGGATGATCAATATTGTAATCTAAAAGTATTTGAAAATATCCATTCACTTTAAGAAAAATATATGAATTTTTTTTTAAAGGCAGAATATTGTTTTCTAACACATGTAGTAATATTATTAGTCTAATTTGTAACAGTTGCTATTCCACATATTAGATAATGCTGGTCATTTTAGTGCATTTGTAACTTAGATAGAAGGATTCATGACAAATTGTTACATCCGACTAGGTGATAACTTCATTTTCTGAAGTCATGAATTGAATGAAGGAAAATATAATTTACATGTTATTATTTTAAGTTTTGTAAAATACAATCAATTTAACACTGTAATAAGATATACTTGAAAAGTTTGGGGGCTTGGGGGGAGATTGTTTCATTTTTAATGTTATTTCAGTAAGTCTTGATCTTTTGTCATCAGGCATTTGCCTGCTTAATATACCACAGATCTCTTTAAGTGTTTTTGAGTAGCTTACCATATGCTGTCACTGCTAAAAATATTTGCATGTGTATAGAGTTACGCAATGTGGCATCCCAGAATTTAAGCTGCTACACCACCATATAAATATTGACAACTGTGTGGTTAGAGGGGGAAGTATAACAAATAATCCAGTGTGTCAAAGCTATTTGTATGGTCTCAGATAATGGTATTCTAAACTGTGATAGTTCTTCCTCCTCATCACTCCTGACTTACTAACTGCTTAGAAACAAGCATCTCCCAATTGCATATAACAATTATTTATGTATTCATTAGAGGGATACATGCAAGCTTAATTCAACAGGAACATTTATGTATGTGTGAGTTGCATATATTTGATGAAATTGTATGTCATACTAACTCCACTCCCTCTGATCATTGGAGCCCTTATTTAGTTGGATAACTATTATATGTTTTATATGTGACCTAAACTCATGTGTGCAATTACCCAAATGTATTTTAGAAGCTTTTGGATTTAAAAAAAATACCCACATGGATCTCAACTCTTCTCCCATAAGCCCCAACAAAAATTTAACATTCTCTACTGTAAGAAATAAGAAAGCAGACCAACAAAATATCCTTGTCATTGTGTTGTGTACTGAATTAAATTGACAAGAGATTCTCAGGCCAGTTTTCTAAACAGATCATCCTCTCAGAGTATCAGATCTTGTGTTAAGTAGATTAGCAAGTGATTGCATTGAGGATATGCAATTTTGTCCATAGTAAAAAACAAGGTGCCATACAAAGGCCATGAAGGAGAGGTATAGCGCAATATTGTGTCCAAACATTTTAAGAAATATGCAAAATAGCGAAAACCTAGAGGAGGGGGAAACCACGTAAGCTTTCTCTACATAGTTATTTAGTTTAAGAATTGGGAAACTGATTGCATAGGATGGAAGGGATCCAAATAATTCATCTGGTTGCCACTCTGCCGTGATTAAATGATTGGAGAAAGTGTCATTTTTTAAAAATTTGTTTTTCATTATGGTTATAATTCTTCTCAACCTAGACATGTGGTAGAGATGTATTTGTTGGAGGGAATAATTACAGTGTTTTAAAACTTGCTGAATACTCTATTTAAAAAATAGTTGACACTAAACAAAGATTAATGTTTTGTTTGTGCATATGAAGTGCTGAGTTAGTCTACTTTGGGTAATAACATATACATATTAACAACTTTTCTGTGTGAAATAAAGATACATCTAGCTCTAAGAGTGCTTAGGGAAGATTACAAAAGAGGAAAAAGCATGTAAGATTCCTCTAATATAATTCATCTTCTCTAGTGATTTTTGTAACAGAGATTGCTTGTCTTTAAAAGTTCTTGATGGATACCTCGCTCAGATTCAGTTGTTTTTTGGACCCATGTGAAATTAGCATCTACAACATTCTGGTTTAGAGACCTTCACAATTTAATGACTTCTGGATAGAATAAGTTTTTTTCTTCATTGCGCACTCCTTCTGTTTAGTTTGTTTAGTTCTTGTATGAAGAGAAACTATGAACAATTTTCTGTGTTCCTAGCACCAAGATGCTTTTTTTAAAAAAACTTCTGACATATTTTTGTAGTCATCTCTTTTCCATTCTGAAAAATCTCAGTCATTTAATAGCCGCTTCTAAAGAAAGCCTCCCACATTTTTAATCGTTCTTGTTGTGTTTCTCTGATACTTTTCAAGTTTTACTGCAAGTTTGTTTTTTTTTTTACAGAGGAAGGGACAAAAAGCCAACGGTTAAGTTGCAACATGGATTTGTACCGTGGCATAGTAATGTTTTTCTGGTATGGGTTTGGGTACTAGTCTTTGCCTAATAATTGCTTTTATTTTCATCTTGTTAGAACTAAGCATATATTTTCACAAAACTGCAAATTATACTCTCAAGGTTTCATACTCAAGCAATAATAACTAGTTCAGAGCTCATCACTGTGTAAAGAAAGTTGGCACGTTTTTTTTTTAACTTCACACAGTACATTGAATGCTGAATTAAATGTATTGAATTTGTCGTAATAATATCATAAGCAGGCAAGCTCTTTAAGGAAATGAACTTTTATGTTCGCTACCTAAACTACCTGATTAGTTGTCCTCCAAAAATTCTATCTCAAAAGAGTTTATTACTTTGTTTTCTTGCACCTTCTCCTAAAATATGTTGTCCAACATGAGTTCCATTAGAGGCCTAGGTGGAGCTCCACTGGTGACTTTTCTTCGTAAGAGACCTGCAAACAGAGTCCTTCAATGGAAAAGTGAAAGATCATTCTGCAACCCTTCAGAAGATCTTGAGGTACATTTTTTGTGAAAGGGTAGATCAGAATATACTGTGAGCAGGACTGTAGTGTACAAGACTAAAGTGCTAAGAACCATAGCTTAATGCAACCTGTGTTTAGTTTGTTCTCTAAGCTTTTTACTGATTTTCTTAATCGTGTGGCCCATTGTCTGCTTTGATCTTGGGGAAATATACCAGATACACAAAGACAAAAAAGGAACACACAAAATCCTTCTTGGGCTTGGAAAGTGCTGTTGTGTTCAACACAAAGTCATGGTTCTTTACTTGAACATCTACTCCTAAGAAAAGTAGAACTCTGCTCAGAGAATAACAAAAGTTGGAAGCCTTGAGTTATGGTTTCTTTCTTTTTCCCTCTAAGTGTATATAATTCCATCAGCTAGTTGATAGATCTTTCACATTCTTTTTCATCCTAAAACTGCTCTCATATGTGTTTATTCTACGTTAAATACTTATGTGAAGATCTGCTTCATGACTGTAGTCTTCAGATTGCATGGAACTATTGAATAGAAGCTGCATGGCCCTTGATCTGCGGTTTTTGTTTTGGTTTGGCTTGGGGTTTTTTTGTTTGTTTTTTTTTTTTTTTCCCTGTGGAAATATGGTACTGCTTCAGGCTTTCTAAGTACATTTGCAGTTCAGGTAACTTAATCCTGAATTACTATTTTAAGATATTGTCCTGTTGTTTTCCTGACAGACCTGGGTGAGAAGATAGCTTTTACAAAGTTGGTTGTTATAAAATTCAGGGTGAGTCCAGAGATCCTAAATGTTTAGAAAGTCTATTACCCTTCTGGGAAAGAAGCGTTTAAATTTGAAAATGAAATGAAGTAAAGAAGTTGGTAAATTATTATATTTATAAACTGAAATCTGCGTGCGTGAAACTGTGAGTTACCAGGACTGTCAGCTCTCCTCTTAAAATTCCCATTTCATTATTGATTAGTTCCAGAAATACTTCATAGAGTGAATCACTGCATTTTAAATTTTTCATTTGAGGTAACTGCAAGTATGCAGTATTGATGTTCAACATCTGTATTTCCAATAAACAGAAGTAGTATTAAATTTAGATCTACACTAGTAAAATTACTTGAAAATATACTAATTTCGCATCTAAATGAAATGGTTTTGCTTGAACTTGTTGTGCAAATACAACAAACAGAAATTGATTTTTGCATAAATTCCTTTGTTTAGACGAATTCAACAATATATTCTATAAAAAATACAGTGAATTACTGCCTTAGTGAATTAGTGCTGCCATGTTCACTGGACAGGAATGCTGTATTTAAGACCTTACTTCATTTCATGTGAAATTTATTTTCAAGAAGAAAACAGAAAACATTATAAGCAGTAACGGACTGGTATGCCTTTTTAATTATGTATTATTCCTGATGCCCATTATTTACTGGCCACTCTTATCCAAATGCTTTTTTTATTAATTTATTACAAGATATGTAGTTTCAATATACAGTACAAAAAATAACTCATAGCAAAATACAATTTTGTCTATTTTTTAATAATAAAATGTTATGATTTTTTTTGTTTGTTCTTCATCATGCCTGCTTTACAAAGGAATGATCTAGATTTACTGATGTTTTGATGTTCATTTTAACTGCTAAATTCTTAATCTGAAAAAACAAATGAGGAAGTACTCTGACAAAATCTCCCTTAAGAATACAGAATCATATAATTGCCTGGTTGAAAAAGACCTTTGAGATCATGAAGTCCAACCGTACGTGTCCACTACTAAACCATATTCCTGAGAAACTCATCTACCCATCTTTTAAACACCTCCAGGGATAGTGAATCAACTGCCTCCCTGGGCAGCTGTGCCAGTACCTCACCACCCTTTCAGTGAAGAAATTTTTCCTAATGTCTAGTCTAAACCTCCCCTGGTGCAACTTCAGGCCATTTCATCTTGTCCTATCACCTGTCACTTGGCAGAAGAAACCAACATTCACCTTGCCACAACCTCCTTTCAGGTAATTGTAGACAGTGATGAGGTCTCCCCTCAGCCTCCTCTTCTCCAGGCTAAACAACCCCAGGTCCCTCAGTTGCTCCCTGTAGGGCCCTTCAGCCTCTTCACCAGCCTCATTGCCCTTCTCTGGACACGCTTCAACCCCTCAATGTCCTTCTTGTACTGAGGGGCCAAAACCGAACACAATACTCGAGGTGTGGCCTCACCAGTGCCAAGTACATGGACACAATCACTTCCCTGGTTCTGCTGGCCACACTGTTTCTGATACAGGCCAAGATGCCATTGGCCTTCTTAACCACCTGGGCACACTGCTGGCTCATACTCAGCCGGCTCTCAACAACTGAACTTGTTCAATGATAGAATATGTGTATTTGAACCAATTTATTGAAGGTTACTGCAAAGAGGATATTTGATAATAGTTGAGGCATTATGTCTTCTGCTTCCTAATGATTTAATAGATCCTGTAGAAATAAGGAGATTTAGAAGTTCATTGCATCTTGTGCAACGTATAAGTTAAAGCACTGGATATTTATTCAGCAGATTACAAGGCTGATTAAAAATAGTTGAGATAGCTTTCAACAAACTATTTTATATACATGAGAGTTCTGAACAGTGCAACGTGTAGCTTGTATGATCTAATTCCCAGCAAGCTGCAGCAAAAATGGTTCTCCTGCTAATGAACGAAAGCATTTTTGATAGCTTTATACCCCACAGTGGACCCACTCTGAGGATCTGACTACTATGTTTTCTGCCTCTAAAGGCAGTTTTATACAATGATGGATAGAGGCAGAAAGGAATCTGGTAAGCAAAAAATTCAGAATAGTCTCTAATTAGCAAACACTCAGAACCTAAAATTGAAAGCCATCATCCTTGGTCTTTTCTCTTGGCTGCCATCACATAATTGTGGGACCCACTGCAGAATAGCGAGTGATGCCTGTAGAAAATTAAGAAGCTATGGCAACTCTCAGGTCTACAGTTTCTTAGAGCAATTGGCAGTTTTCTATACCTTTACCATCTAAATCCATGTAAGCTTGGCTTTCAGTAGTTCTACATGGTGGGATGTTTATTATCATCATCCTTTTAAATAAAATTTATAATTTCATTCTTTTAATTAAGATACTAAAATAAGTTCGTATCAACTTTCCTTTTTTTTCCTGAATTATGAAGAAAATTTTAATTGTATGTTTGCATGTGTACCCTGATGTTCCTGTCTTGCTTGATAAAGAGAAAGAAGAATAAATCAGTGCCTTTTTATGATTGAAGCTGAAGGTGTTTAGTGAACAAGGCAGGTAATTACAGTAATAAAAAAAGGAAAGCTCATAGTAAACAAATATGTGTTTACAAGTGGCAAAATTGCCTCTGCTTATGATTCAAATCTCCAAACTAGCATAAAGCATCGGACTAATAGTTAATTCAGTTTAGCTGAATTGTTTAACTGGACATGTTTGCATATTTCTCACACTCAGGATGTGAATTTTGAGACAAAGATGCATTTGCAAACATTCTGAGTACTCTAGATGAAGGTGAAGTTGACTGAAAACGTATTTGTACAAGTATATTGGTATCCAGATAAGTAACAATGTCATGTTGGGAAACTAGACCTCTTGAACACTTTGGACTGTTTAATCTTTCTTTACCTCATTTACATGCCTGTATTATATGATGTTAGTATTGTTGCTCCCTAGACTCACAATGATTCATCAAGTCATGCTGGCAGAGTCTGTAAAACACATAGCTGTCCCTTAAAAGCTCTTGATGAACACTTGAGGGATATTGTTAAGAGCTTGTCAGAAATCCAGCTAGACTACATGCAGCTCTTACTACTATCATTAGTAACTCAGATTTGTCACCTACTGTGTCATAGCCAGAATTACTGACTTATGGAACACATCAGAAAGGAATTCTGTCAGGCATTTGACCAAACTCCTTTTTTGATGTTCAGCTTGTAGTCTACCTGGATCATTGTCTGCAAAGCTGATTTTTAGTCAACTGCATCTCTGTATTTTCACATAGGCTTACCCTGCCCTAAGTGCAAGACTTTTCATTTGTCATGGTAAAATTTCATAGTTTGTCAGCCCATATCTTCTGTTTATAAAGATCACTCTGAACAGCTCTCTTGCAGAAGTACGCTTCCCGATCCTATGAATTTGGTGCCAACTGCAAGTCTTCTGAGCATGCATTTTGGCCTCTCATCCAAATCACCATTAAAGATGTTAAACAGTATTGGGCCAGTATTGAAACCACTTCTGGTGAGCTGACACTTAGTCTATGAAATGCTGACCACAGCCCTTTGAACCTGAAGATGCAGTCCACTCGTGCAGTCCACGCTTCGCTAGCTGAGATCTGGCAGTGCTGTGAGCAACTACATCAAAGCATTTCTGAAGTAAATGACATTCACTGCTGTTCCACTGACTGTATGACTCATCATTTCATAGCCAATTCAGACTTAAATTTCCTGCTAAATGTTGCCCCTATACAGTTGACTAAATACAGGGTTTTCACTTTACTGCAAAGCCCTATGATGTTAAATTTGCCCATGTCTGTCTGTGCAGCCTGCAATTTTGTTGACATTGTATTTTTAAAAATGTTATATAAAATTATCATTCATTCATTATCAGTCTCTGTACTTGAATTTGCCATCATTACAGGTGTGTAATTTAAACTTATTTATTTAAAGTTCAAAAAATCACCATGTAAATCACTTTTATCACATAACACTACTCATGAATACTACTTATATGTGCCACTGTTTCCATGGAAAATGTTATTTTCAACTTAATAGCATTCCATTTTTATCATTCCTAGTTTCCGGTAGTGAGTGAACCTTTTGCTGGCAATATGCTAAACATTTAAAATTGGTCTTATTATTAATCATGATTAACTTTATTCCTCATTACCTCTCCTGTGAGGATTTAGCAAATGTAGTATATAATCATGCTCTATGTTTATTGGTACTTATCAGCCTTTTGTGCATTCTTCAAATTGAAAAGTCTTTGTTTGAAAGTAGTCAGTCATCATAGTTAATTAATTTTTTCTGCCTTAAAGTTTTTTAGATATTTTAATGAAAAATACTGTCACTGATTAAGTCAGTGAATACACTTGATCATTAAAGTGGCAGTGTAAGAAGGTGCCTTTTAGAGTTGTGTTAAACCTGAATGTGGGGGTGTTTGTTGTGTTCTTGAGGGTTTTTTCAACTCATCTTTTTTTTGAATAGCTGGTGGCATTACCTGATTTTGGTAAGTCAGCAACCTTGACACACTTATCATGGAATATTCTCGTTTAAAGGAGTTCAACATTTTCACCCTAATATTGTTTAGCTAGAACTATATTTACTACACGAAATTCATTTATGTCCCATTCATATAGAATATAAGGACAGAGCTATGACTAAGAGTTTTCTGAAAATTAAGAAAAGAAAATCTGTTTTCATTAGTTTATTCTCTCTGATCAGCAGCTTTCAAAACAGCTGGAAATTTGTAGGGTCCTGCAAATCAAAAGCTGTTGGAAGTATCCAGGATAGAAATTGAATAGGCAAAATTGTCTTTAATAGCAAGTCTTCTCTCTGTAGCTTGTTTTCCTTATCCGTCCTGGAATTAGATCAATAGTGAGACTTCTTAGAAATAGACAAACTGATTTTGAAGTGACTCTTTTTTTTTGGCACAATTTTAGTTCAAATTTCACTGCTGATAGAGCTTATGGAGAATATATGGTCTCTTGACACCACGTGAGTGACAGGGAACCTAGGGAAGGTCTCCCTTCTGGAAAGATAGGCTCTGAGAAAACTCTGGTGCAGATGGTGACCTTCTGTGAAGTCAGAAGAAAGAGGACTTCAAGGACATATACAACCTAGGATTAATTTCTTCGCAGACAGCAAAAAGTTAAATGTAGGATTAATGTTCGGTAATAGGTGAAACACAAATTAGATTTTGGTGTTAGCATCCCAGGAGAGTGAGTGGGGTTGGCTTGAGGATAGCAAATAAAGTGACACTTGGTCTGAGTCTAGGTAGAACTTGAAATACCTAATATGTTTTAGTTTGCGGGGTGGGAGTGGGGGGAATCAAGATGGTTGTTATAGAAGATCTTGTGAAAATCTATGTTTGCCTTAAAACAATTTCCAATAAAATTATCTAAATTTTGCTTATAGTTCCAGGGGGGTTTATTAATTAGTTTGGTCCTTTCTCTTTATTTCGTCTGTATTTATAATGAAGTTGTTCATAAAAGGATTTTCTCTTTGTGTATTTGTGAGCAGATAGAAATGCACCAAAACTTCATCCTTTGACTCTCTGCTTGGAATAAGGAATTATTATAACAATAAGTACTGTTATCTTCTTCTGACAGCATTAGTTTAATCTCTTTAATCTTTGAAGGTCTCAGTTTTACTGATTTAAACCATAGTAATCAAACCAAGTCTCTTACATATGAAAAACATAGGAGCAGGGTTTGTTTTTAATTTTGGGTTCATAATTTTTACAAAATCCTAAACATTTTCAAAACTTTTCTTTAAGAAAAAAGTAATAATGTGTGGGGTTTATATTAGGAGGTTTTTTTTGTTTTGTGGTTTTTTTGCTTTGCTATCATATTATGGATATGATGACAGGGCTTTATTTCCTTATTTTTCCTTATGGAAACTGCCTCTTCCATTCCAAGGGAAGAAATTCCTCAAGTTAAGACCGTGGAATTGTTGAGTTTTCAGCTAACAGGCCAGTTAATGCTAATCTGTGTTCCTATTTTTGCCGGGTAATTACTGTTTTGACTCATTTTGTTGTCATCACCATAAACTACCTCTGGCTTAGGCAATATTGACAGTGTATTGACAGATGCTAAGACAGAATTCAAGGGAATTATCACTGTATGCTTTGCCAGTGTTTTCTTCCCATGGCATTTGCCTTTGACCATTATCAACTACAAGATATTTCTGTTCTGACCATGTGGTTTTTTGGTATGTGATTAGGAAGGCTTTGATATTCAGGTGTGTTTCTGTGATAGAGCACAGATTCTGTCTTTGGGGGGGAAGAGTCTAAGTAGTTATTCAGTATTTATTTATATTGGCTAATATTTCATGGATAAATGTCTTGAAAGCAAGCTTTTTCTCATCTTGGAACAAATTAAAAGGTTAGTAGCAATAGAAAATAATCCAGTTAATATTTCTGTACTTAATTGTACATAAACCTGCTATTCTGAGAGGAAATTATGGTTCAATAGCATCTTCTACAGTGTACAGTTGTTCAGAGTAAGCAGAATAAAATACATGAGGTAAGATATTGAATGTAGAATAAAGTGTTCCCTGTCATGGGCTTTCTGTGGTCTAGACTAGCATACTTACTGGAATGTTACAACTCTCATCTTCCCATGCATGAGGAGATGTGCCTGTGGGCATGGGTGCATCTTGCCTAAAATTCAAGTGGGAAGTGGCAAGGTTTCATTCCTACAAACTCTGAATTACGTGCACACTGGGTTGTGCCCTTAAGCCATAACCATGAACCCCAATTCCCACACCTCACCTAGTGATAAATTCAAGTAAATGAATTCCAGATCTAAAAGAAACCAGCTGGTGCTCCCTTCAATAAAGAGGGTTATTGCATAGATAGTGTATCTGAATTTATTCAAAAAGGACAAGTAGAACTAATAGGGTTAGTGGGTGTGAATAGTGAGGTAGAAAAATAAAAAGGGAAGAAGAGCTGGGGAGAAATAGAAGGAAATGAGAAGTAGAAGTGATGAAAGACAGTGGGAAGAGGGAAAGAAAAAAGTGGAGTCTATTCTAAATGCCTCTGAGACTCTATGTAGCTGCGAAAGCAACTGGAAGAAAATAAAAGATTTATTATCAGTTTTTAAATGAAATTAAAGCAGAAAAGATGCCAAAATACTGCTTTTAAACATAACAATCGTGTGTAAGGTTGTGTATACATACAATTTTTTTTTTGAGTCATTATTGATTTGCAGATAATACTGACATTATTGGATGTCAGCCTTCTTGTTTGCTTTCTATGAAGTATTATTTTCATATATTCTTTTTTTTTCCTGAAGAGAAGTGTTTTTTGAAAGTACTATTGAAAAGCAGTCTTTTGTCTTTTGAGTGGAGCAGATTGCATCAAATTATAGGTATTTTTCAAAGCGTTTCTCTGGGGAAAAGTTTCCTGGGTTTAAGAGTTTTATCTACCTTGATAAATTCCACTTTGGCTGGGCTATTCAGAACCATTGCTTAAACTGCTCACAGCTGGAAGTACAGCCTTGTTGTGGGAGTTTGTATCTTGTTCTGGCCCTATTACATTTCTTCCTCGCTCTTCTCTGAAGTTGTTGCTGCTCATTACAGGTTCTGGTGCAGCAGAGGAACATTTAGTGTTCTCTTCAGCAGAATGAACCTTTTTTACTACCTGTTTGTCTGCATTCCCAAACTGAAAAGTAAGCTACTAAGTTTATAATTAAACCAAAACTCAAATGAATCATGCACTGTTGGTAATAAAAACCCCACACTAATATTTAACTGAAGTTAAAAATAAGAAAACAAGTGAAATAAAGAATTTCACTTGAACATGTTCTATCTTATGAATTAAATTAAATCATAATTTAAAGACAGAGACATAAGTGCAATCACATATATGCCCATGATGCAAGTTTCATGGCATCTCTAGCTTAGGGGTCCTAGTACGTTTCTATGGGTTTATTTTTTTGTAAATCTGATGAAGGAAGAATCTATTTACAGTGACTATAGAAAGCTAATGTAACTTTCTTTACCTGTTTTCTATAAGTTCACTCACTGTAGTAGTCAGAATTTCCAGAATCTACAAAAAAATCCTTAAACTTTATTTTAAAATACATATTCCTGGTGTAGATAATTTCCAGTGCACAGAAACAGGTCATGAAAAATTTGTTGAAATGCATAGAAGTTGACAAGATATATAGAGGTCTCAAATTGAAGCTGCTTAGAGACCTGGCGATGTGCATAAGGAAGTTAACGTTAATATGATGTTGTAAGGACATGTTTTGGTCATGGAGCATTACATGTGTCAAAGATGAACAGTCACCCTCCCCAGAAGAAACAGGACAGATCATGTTAAATTTGTTTTTCTCCCTTTTAAAATGTATAAGCACAGCTAAAACCAAATTTAAATAAAGTGACATGGAAAATTTCATTCAAGCTAAGTAGCATCCAGAATTTTACTGTTAGTATAGTTTTTATATGCTTGGTTTTCCTCTTCCATCTGTGTTTTTTGGCTCTTTTGTGCATATTTCTTAACCTTTCTCATCACCATTGCAATCACTCATTATTGCAGTTTTGAAAGATTTGAATTTCAATTACGTGCATCAGAAAATACTAACTTCAAAAAATTAAAAACTTAGATTCCACAAAAAGTTCTGAGACTAATTTTAACATCCCATCAATCTTACATCAATACTTGGTAATACTTGGTGTTGTTGTGTAGAGTCATTGTCTGTATTCTGGACAAAACCACTTATTCTGTGCTGCATTTACAATGGATACAAGTGTTAAATGTTGCCCACTAAATGAGAAAATTAGTTGTGAGGCCATGAGGTTTTTTTTGAAATTGTAATATATCTCATTTGAGGTACATATGTTAATACAGCTCAGTGATCTGCTAGATTCTCATTTCTGCTTTCTTTTTGAACAGGTCACTCTTAACATATGCTCTTCTCCTATCTTAAAATAAAAAAAAGACATTTTTCTTGGAGTTTTAAAAAGTAATTATTGCTTCAAGAACAACTCTGCTTAAGAAAATGTCACCAGAAGTTGTTGCAATTCTATGGATGCACAGGGAATAAGTGTATCCATACAAAAGGTTGGACAGATAACAATGGTTTATTACATATGAAGACAGGTATGATTGGAGTAGGTGATTTGGCATACTTTTTTAAACAGTGATTTAGCATTCTAGGTGAGAAGGTTGATTGTATTTTCTCGTCTACAGTGGCTTCTGTTGTTCTTGGAAATATTTTTAGTGTACAACTCTTTTACTTATATTCTACTAATCTTAAACATAGCTTTTAAAATGGGATTGAAGTCTAAAAATGGTGGTAAGTTATTAGGAAGTCAGTTTTTCATTTACTCTAAAATTGTCTTTGAAACAGACTTTAAATTAACTTTTGCTACAACTATTGGCTAGAAATACGTTGCATAACGTTGAATATTGAGTCTATAAAAGTTTCAAGTTTATATGTAAACATAAGCTTAAGATACAATATCTGACTGCTTTCAGATCAGCAATTCTAGTAACATGCATCAAATCAAATTTTAAGCCATCATAATAACTTTGAAATTTCCCTTAGGATTCATTGAATGGTGCATAAAATCATTTAGTGAACGTATTGAGAGGATACGTTAAGGTTGAGCAGACAGTTTCACCCTGGTGAGATGATACCAGACACAGGAGAGAGGGAGATTTGTTGTTCACCAGTTCGTTTACTATCTCTTCAAGAGATATAAATTCATAAAAGCTGGAATTTCATTCGTCTTCATAAGAAAGAGCTAGTCTGTCAGTCAGGATATGCAAAATTTGAATTGTTTTCCTAATCCCTAATAAATAGACTATGAGAAACAGGCTGTTGATGGTATGGTAATAGATCACTGATTGATTTTCTCTGCAACAGAAGGCTTTTGAGCCATATAGATCATGAGTTGACTTTCCTGGCTTTTTTCTGGGCTGAAAAACTTTCTTGTAAGAATTAAGTGTCCTCTGCAACTTCAAAGGTGTCTCATAACAAGCCAATCTGTAAGGGGAATCCTTTATCTGCACTATTTTAAATATTCTTACCATACGCAGTGGTGATATTTTTCAAAACATGATCAGGTTTACCTAGTGTTCCTGTAGTATTGATACAAATATATTAGGCAAAACCTAATTTCATTATATTTTCAAAAGTGGCTTTAGCCATGTTTGAATGGTATATCTTTACATGTTTCTTATTTCATATATATCCTGTCCATAAATCAATTCTCCAACCCTCTGATCTTCATCAGGTGTTGATGTAAAGTAACCACAGTGGTTAACTGAGAAACCCCATGAATACATTGGGCTTGTCGTGTTGCTGTGAATGCTGCACTTCTGGCGATTCTCAGTCTTGTGTGATGTATTGAACAAGCTGCTGCCCACAGCTGCATAGAAACATTCTGTGTTTCTGTATATGATGACAAGGGAGTCTCGAAGAGTTAACGATGCCTCATATTTTCCGTAATC
Organism: Tapera naevia; assembly: GCA_033556795.1. Classification (NCBI taxonomy): domain Eukaryota; kingdom Metazoa; phylum Chordata; class Aves; order Cuculiformes; family Neomorphidae; genus Tapera; species Tapera naevia. The sequence goes on along the minus strand of JAUMJJ010000172.1, from coordinate 2,900,006 downwards.
TGTGCTTCTGAACTATTTTTTTAATGATCTTAGTGCCCTGCAGAACCAGGGAAAGTCGATGTTTTATTGATTTTTTATAAAGACTTAAGTGAATCATTATAGTCCTTGTGGCCCTCATTTATAACTTGAGTCCTGTTGAGTGCTTTTAGCCTGGATAAACTTGTGAGAAACATGAAGTCTTGAGGAGGGGTTTGGTTCAATGGGCATATAATGTAAAATTCATTTAATTAAAGTAAGAACAAAATTTAAAAAACATATATAATGAGCTTTAATTTTTGTTTAGTTTTATCAGTTTGTGAAATAGAAATTATCAAAAAGTTATCAACACCGATTTTCATGATTGTCATAATTCACATTTTTTAAAAAAAATGTTAAAAAAAGAATTTGTAATATGTAAGAAAGGCAGAAAATTTTTTTTTGCCATTCAGAGATAATCCTATTCGGAGCAATCAAAAACATCAGAATGGTCAATTCACCTACTGAGTAAAATGGTTTTCAAGAGGCAGTGCATACTCTTCATTAATTTAGTTACATTACAATTTTATTCATTAAAACTGTTAAAATATTTTACATTACTTTTCACGTAATTAAAACTAGAGCATTTAAACACTGTAATTAAAACCTATAAATCACATTTGCTGTGTGAATTCCATGTAAAATAAACCAACATGCCTTAAGACTATAAAAATACCTGTACTGATCTCAGGTGCAGCCAGTCCCATACGTTCTTTCAACCAAGGACTTAAGTTGATGTCTAGAGAAGTGTAAGAATAATATCATGACTTTATTCATAGTCTCCCAGGTGCTTGTGTACTCTCTTCCTGCACAGGTAAGCTTCTGGAATCCACACTAGTGGCAAAGAATTTTTTCAGATCTGTCAATTCAAGCATGAAAACTATTCGTCCTTTGTTTTGAACCTGGACTCCCACTTGCTTACTTTGATAGCTTTACAGTCTTAGAAGAAACCATGAGCCATCAGTACTTTTTCCATCTTTTCTGTGACAGTCATGATTTTGTAGACTTCTGTCAAATCCCTCTACATGATCTGTTTTGTAAAAGGAAAATCCCAAGCTGTGATAATTTTTCGTATTTAAACTGCTCTATACCCTTACTGTGCTTGTTTTTCCTCTGAGTTTTTATCTACTTTGCAGAGGACCCAGAGCTGCATAAGGTATTCACGTGGACAAACCATTGGGCAAAATTACGGGTTTTTTGTTTGCTTTTAGTTCTTCTCCTAAGGGTGTGTAATCTTTGATTTGAATTTTTCTCTGCTAAAAAGGACAGAGTTGATAAAAGTACTTATCATCACTCCACTGTTTTTCTCCTGCCAAGTCAAATAACAGCCCGTTGATCTAGATTTGAAGGACTGCTTTTGCTGTTACATAATATCTCCACCCTCCCCACCCTGTTAAATTTATCTATGATTTTATCTTTAAAATTCTCAGTCTCATAAAGTCTCTGAGGTGCTTTTCACAGTCTATATTCATTCTTACTACTTCTATTAAAAATATCAACTTCACTTTAATTGTAATGCTTTTAGTGAATACATCTATAAACTTATGTAAAATATAACCTTCTATATTTTATTTAGTCCTTTTATTTATTTCAGATGATTTTTTTTTTTTAAGAAATTTGGTCATTTTTGATCCTAACAAAATCAGAAGATGAACAAGTCTTTTTAGTAGCAAAAGAATTTAATGCTAAATTCACTAAAGCAAGAGATTGGCTGAAATATTTGACATTATCCTGCTTTTTAAAACCTGAAGCATTCTTAATGTTTCTATGTGTTTGAATAAAATAATACTCCATTCCATAGTTGAAAGAGGAAATAGAAACCATAGGTTTTTTGCTTCACATTTTTCTTTCAGAGAAGTTTAATTCTTCCATTAAATAAATTTTTCTAACATGAGTTACCAATCACTCTCCACTAAGTCTCATTGAACAGTATTGTAAATACAGCTGCAGACAGGATTATGAGTTTTTATGGCTTCTGTTAATTTTCTTTATGGAATTGGTTTGTACAGGACTTCTTAAAATCATGAGCTATTACAAATTATTATCAACAAAAAATTATTTTCAAGTCATATCAGCAAAGATGAAAAATAAGTAAAAGTTAACTTTAACTGTAAGTCTGTTAAGAGCTTTTGGATTTGAATAACAGCCATATTGCTGTAATATAAAAGTAGAATCCTCTGTTACGCTGACCATAAAGCTAGAATTAAGACCTCCTAAATTTTAATCCAAGCTCTGGAGCTAAAACATTAAGAAATAGTCAAAAGGTTTTTTATGTGGGTTTTTTTCTTGTGTGTGATGTTAAATGGATGAGAACAGAAGGACTCCTTTACTGGCAGGTGACCCTAGAGAACTGCTATTCACGACCCATGATCTGTTGCTTCTTATACTGAAATATTCTACTAAATGTCTGAATAATATGTTTACAACAAATTCAAAGCAGAAGATAGAGCATTAAATGACAAATTAGTCATGTTAATGGTGGTGTGTGCTGATTTTAAAATTGCTGTAAAACCAGAACAAAATGACACTGATGAAAAAGCTTATGTTTTGTCATTTTGAGGAAAGTGGGATCAATGCCAGAAGAGGAAAAGGCACATAACCTAGCTGCATTTCAGCTATTTCACCTTGTTTCAAGCGACCAAGTAATATTATCCATTAAGTACAGAACCTGCTGTAGTCCATGAACAAAAGATTTCTTTGCTTGCTTTTAAAAGCTGATTGCTTTTAAATTAAGTTTGAAATAGGTGGACTAAATAAATACAGGATTAATGTGGTCTTAATTTTAGATTGTGCGTACCATTTTGCATAATGTTAATTAGTTTAGACTCAGAAGAGTGTTTTGTGGCTACTGTGAATAAATACTCACAACTTATGTAAATAAATGTGAAGGTCTAAATTCTATATTTGTTAATGGATTTAACTGAAACAGTCTAAAGTTGCATAAGATCTTCCTTCATTTAATAGATAATAAATTATAAAGTGATATACAAAGTCCCAGTATAGCATTTTCTCATACTTTTTGGCTTTCAAAAACTTTTTTTCAGAGTGATATTGTGGGCACAGGATGTAATACAGAACAATTTAATCTCAAGAAATTTCATATGCTTCATTATTTCTCATCTCAGTAACCTGATTTGGTACTCTAAGTCGACAAATGAGTTTTATGATTGTGACAGTTCTGTAGAGTCTCTTTTGGCCATCAAATGAGTTGGAGAAAATGTTTGGTTTTTTGCGTACAGGGAGAAAACTGAAATAGCCCAAATTTTGCTACCTATTCTTTACTGTCTTAAGAAAATTCAAATAATTCCATGTGTAAAACCTCTTCTTATAAGTGTACTCCACTTAGAGCATCGCTATGTGCCGTATTATGTAGATCAGCACGTTGTACTTAAGATTAAGAAAATGGAAAGTCTGAACAAAGCACTGCACAGCTATAACTATCTTCCCCCCCCCCCCCCCCCCCCCCCCCCCCCAGTACCCTACCCTTTCTGCTGGGTTTTTTTTAATACAGTGATGTCATTTTGTCATTTTGCTTATAAGAATATTGCTATAGCTTAACATATATGAAGAATGATAACATGAGATGTATGAGTTGAAAAAACAATGCTTAAATTAAGGTTTCATTATTGATTTATGCCTATTGCTATTGGCATATTTCTGCAAAATATCAGCTTTGAGAACTCCTTTTCCCTGCCTTTCACAGTTTAATTACTAAATATTGGACAAACTAAGAAGACTGAGGCACATAAACTCTTTTCTAATTGATCATCATTTGCAATAGTGTAATACCTTTGTCAGAATTATTTATGCTTATCTGCTTCTGCTGGTATCAGTCAATAATTTTTACAATTTTTCCTAAAGGGAGCTGCATGGGGAGCTAAAATCTTTATAAGTGAAAATACACTCATTATGTATGTCTTCGTGTCTTTTAGGTTGTAAGCTACTTAGGGAAGGCTGCTTCATAGAATCGTAAGGTTGGAAGAGACCTCTGAGATCGAGTCCAGCCATGCCTGTCTCCCTACTAAACCATATCCCTAAGAAACTCATCAACCCATCTTTTAAACACCTACAGGGATGGAGACTCCACCACCTCCCTGGGCAATCTGTTCCAATCCCTGACCATTCTCTCAGTGAAGAAATTCTTCCTAACGTGCAGTCTAAACCTGCCCTGGCACAACTTGCGGCCATTCCCTCTTATCCTGTCACTCTAATTTGAATGCATTGTCTATTCCAAAAATTCCTGTCTATAGGACATAACAGAGATGGACTTTAAGCTTAAAGACAGAAGTAGCAATGATGTATGTAGTAATGTATATCAATAATATGACATATTGGAAAACAAAACAACTCCAAAATACAGGAGCCATCTGATAATTGTCCACTTTCTTTCCTGATTCAGTAGGAGTGATATTATTTTGTATTTGTTTTCAGTAAGTTCTGAAGGTATTTTAGAAATACATTGGAAAAATATTTATATCAGAAAACATTTACTAAACATGGGTTCAATGAAATGGGAAAACGTCACTTTGAGAAGGAGTCATCAGTGAAGTTCTTCAGTGACCACCTGGGAAGCAAAACAATTTAATGCTTTCAGTGATACCCTGACCAAAAAAAACCGAGTAAGACAAGTCTCTCAAAGACCAAGATTTGAGAATCATCAGCAATATGGAAAAACGTTGGATTACTATAGTAGAGGAATTGGACAACCTTGAAGTCTGGCAGAGTAAAAGTGAGATGAAAAGTAATGGTACAAAGTGGAATATCTTATACTTGGCTAATGGTAAGAAATTATACTTCAAGCTGAGAAGTAATCTACTGGAAAGAGCAGAGTAGGGAAAGTTATGCAGACCTGTCAATCACAGGGTAACTGTGAGGAACCAGATGAGATCAATGTGAAAATGTCAATTGCATTCTACAGACACATTGACTGAAGTCTTTTAGGAAGAGATACAGAGTAGTTGTTACATTGCATTTTTTTTTCATTCAAAATACTTTGCAGTTTTATTTCATGTGTTTTCAAGAAGGGTGAATTCAAGCTGGATTAAATATATTGATAACTTCAGTAATGAAAAACGTGGTGGGAGGAACCAGAAGAAATTGGCTCAGTACCATTAAGCAGAATGCAGAGTAGGGGAATGGCTGTGGTACCAGGACTACTATTTTTTAGACCCTTTCAACTATATAGCACAAATTCCTCAAACAGCACAGGAGTGTTTTATATTTAAAACACTGTTTTGTTCTTTTTAATCTTGGGTATTTTTGAGTCTTTTCAGTATAAATTCTTCTTTTTCCAGTCAGTGTCAGTGTTTTAAAATGTCTTCCCAGTAGTTAACACTTAGTCTGGGTTCACCACTTTTGTCCTCATAATCGCCTACTTTTATGTTACTTCAACCAGATATTTTTACACAGCTGTCTGTAATCTATTCTGTTTTCCATATATCCTAACTATACCTCTAGCTTTTTTTAATTTTTTTTTTTTATTATTATCTTTGTTTGCCTTTCTCCCCTTTATCTGAAAGAAGGAATATAGTGTCATTTTGCAGTAAAGAACCAGGATGTCAGTGGTATAGGGCCCTATAGTACAAGCTGATTTCATGAACATCAGTTCATGACTTTTGTAAACAATTACTTTGGAGAATACAGATAATTACTCCTTTATAAATGGAGTATCAGAATATTTATCTGCCTTTTGAAATCTTTGTACAGTAAATTCAATAAAGAAGGAAAATATTTGTACTTTCAGTTATCTACCGGAAGTTTTCAATCATTCATTAGCCATGCAGGTCTGTCTTAGGACGTCTAAATGATATGTTGTCATTGAAGAACCATCTCATATAACACAGGATCTGAAATGCTTCTGATGATACATTACATTTTAAAGGCTGCAGTAAATAATGCAATATTGAACTTAATTCATACATTTCCTTTTCTTAGTGTCACAAATTGTGTCAGGTAATGGATCTAGTTTGAAATAAATTAGACTTATTTGTCTGGTGGGCAGTATCACTTGAGTTTCTTCTGGAAAAGAGCCAGGATTTTATTTTGTCTGAATATAAAATTAGTGGTTTTAATCACATAAATTGGACCATTGGGTTTAATTGTAGAACAGCAAAGCTTTCATTCCTGCAGATATTGAAAAGCCTCTCTGATTCTTGCATTTGGGGGAGGTGGTGCAGGGGAGAGAAGTTTTAATTACGAAGTATTGCTTTTGTGAGGCTAAGAATAACCTGTAAAGGAACTTATCTTGCTTATAGGTTACTGCATTGCTGTAATGGATGGATTAATGGCTCTCATTTGAAAGTAATTATTAAATAAAAGAGAATAGATATGTGATGCCTTTGGTAGTTCACTTAAAAATTTCAAGTTTAAAAAGATAGAACTTTTTCATGCTTTAGCATCTGAGTGGAAGGATTGCTGTTTGGACAATCTTCATTTCCTATGTAGCTCTTTTTTCTAATATGACGAAATCTTTACAATTTTAGAATTTTAATGTGATGTTTAATTTCACACACCACAAACGAGAAGATAACGCTCAGCCGTTCAGCCTCTAACTTGTAGGCAATTACACAAGAGGGAAGAGTATACAGTGTCATCAAATTAGCGTTTATCACTTCTTTACTATGTGTCCAAATGAATCGTGAGACATAGAACTGAAGTAGTCTTCTATTAATATTAGAGTTGTTTAGTACATAGATTAGCAGGGAAAGATTCAAGGTCTGGACTCCCATCACACATGTCTAAATTTTTAAAAGATTATTTAAAAATTTCAATAATGATCAACTTTTTTTAACTTGAGACATGAGGGTTTTTTTCCCCTTGGATTGAAATGAAGATAGATGCTCACATAATTGATTTTTTCTTGTTGAAATTTATTCAATTACTTTTATTTTAGTTTGTGTTATGATACAAAGATAGTTACTGGTCATGTATTATTTTCCTGCAATATGAAATACCAGAGGCAATAAAAAATAAAAGATGTACTTTGTATAGTGTTAAGTTGAAAGAGATGAGAGTACTTACGTACCAATATTCATTTTATTTACTTGTTTTTATATCAAGTATATTTCTTCCAAAGCTGTACAACAAAAAGGCTGCATACTGTCTATTTACCAGCATTTTATTCTTACTGAATTTAATTTCATTAATATTTTCTTCCCTTTTTTTTAATGTTTCACATATCGTGCCATAAACTATCTTCATTCTCCCAGGATACTGAATTAGTTTGGATTTGCTGCACTGTTGTTAATTTTTGAAATGCTGAATACTTTTCAAGAGTAATCTTGGAATTTCTTCATGATTCAAACAATAACTATGAATGTGAAAAAGCAATGCTGTGTGCCTCAAATTTTTCATACTGACTGAATTTTCTCATATGCATTCATCTATGCAGAATGTGTGTGTTTGCATGTGTTCCTGGAAGGTTTGCTTCTTAATGTGTTAGCAATTTATCTATTTTGAAGAAAAAAATGAAACACTCCAACCCCAAACAAAGACAGGTGACACACTTTTGAAACTGCCTCCTGTAAATTTACTGTTTTACAGATAATTACAGTGTTTTAGGTAATACTAAATAAATTAAAAGTGGCTTGGCAAGCCTTGTAAAATAGCTCATAAACCCTAGCGATTTCTACTGTGTGGCACAGACAATGCAAAAAAAAGGTGGCAAATACTTGCGGGTTGAGGTAATTCACAATACTTCAGGTAATGCACTGCATTTTCTTCAGGTTTGTCTTTAACTGTTATACAGTATTGTACTCTGTCCTTCTACCAGTTGCTGTAGTCCATCCTGGTTGTTACTTCTGTTCCTTCACAGAAAGAGCAATTTCATAACTGATGCAATAAAGTGCTCTATTTTTTTCAGGTTTTCTTTTTTTTCTCCTCTTCTTTTTTTCTCTTCACTCTGTATTTACAGATACTTATTCAAGTACAGAACTATTATTTTGTCTCTGAATTTCTGTGCATAGTTGTAACAGGAATAATGTTTGACCAGAGAAATGTAGTAGAAATATTTTAACACTGTCTATTAAAAATGGAATTAACTAATGTATTTGGACTATGGCAATGCGTATTCTTCTGAGACTGAAATGACAGAGATTACTGATGTCAGTTTGATCTGTAAACCATGTTTTCATTTATATCAAGGAAAAGCTGCACGAACACTGGGCTACTGGAAAAGAAATGTTATATCTTACTTTTATATTCCAAATGCAGAATTCACTTTGCTACCCATTTCAGTCTTAGTCCTGTATGTTTTGTTCTTTTAGCTCCATTTGTATTTTTCTTTTCTGAAAGCAATCTCCTAAGAATGACTCTTACAGTGGTATTGCAATCTTAGTTCAAATGAATGTGCTGACTACTCTGCTACACTGGCCTTAACTGTCAAATAACTTCTGGTGTCTGACTTTGGATAGGCTGTCATATTTATTACAGTCTTTCTTCTAAAATTCAATTTTATGTTAAATACTTCTCTTCTTACAGGGTGATACTTGTCAGTCAATTTAATTGAAATGTCATGCTGACCTTTATTTGAAATACTCTGAACTTCCTGTAGTAGTTGGAAGTTCATTTTCTTTGATTCCAGATAAAATACTTAAATTACCAGTGTACAAAAATTGCATACTAATTAAACTTATGAAACCGCCTGCTAATTAATCTTGCAAATGCTGTATCTTTTGCAGAGGTTGTTCGGCTGAGTCTGCCTGAAGATCAAAATATAAGCATCACTGCAGCAACAGTGGGGCAAAGCGCTGTCTTAAGTTGTGCAATCCAGGGAACTCTCAGACCTCCCATCATCTGGAAGAGGAACAATGTCATTCTGAATACCTTAGATTTGGAAGATATCAATGTAAGTAAGAGAAAAGTCTACTTCACGGCTTATTATTAATTTTCATAAGAATAAAAAAAGTGATATATAACAAGCTCCATACTCTTGATGTTTCAAAGAAAAGAAATTGAAATTATATGCCTGCAAAACTCAGTCTGTTTTTATTTTGCTGTGTATTCAAACCCTTGTTGTCAAATATAGAGAGGACAGGTTTCTCAGACCAATCATTTAAAAGAACAAATATAGCAGTAAAAGCACATGAAGACAAAGTTGAAGCCCACAAAGTCAACATTATACATTCGGGATTGTTCAGTCTCCAAACATCCAAAATAAAAAAGAAATCTGTGAAATGGTCATTTTAAGAAACGCGTAGTGGCTTAGTAGGAAAAGAACATAATAATAATCTTATCTTCTAGTAATTCAATAAAAATGTATTTTTTCAAGAATACATATTTTACTACAAAATTGGTTCTTTTGTTCATTCCTCCAAATATTCAGCAGTGTATATGCACAAACTTAAACACAAACCAGAAAACCTACAGGGAATGGAAGCGAGGGAAGGTAGCCTGGAAGGAACACAGAGAAACTGTCAAAGCTGCCAGGGATCAGGATAGGAAAGCTAAAAGGCTTTAGCTTTCCTAGATAGAATTAAATCTGGCCAAGGATGTAAAGGGCAACAACAAAAGCTTCTACAGTTTTGTCGGTGATAAAAGGAAGACTAGGGACAATGTGGGCCCTCTCCAGAAGGAAACAGGAGACCTGGTTGCCCAGGATATCACAGTATCACAAGGTTGTAAAGGACCTCTGAGATCATCAAGTCCAACCTATAACCTAACACTAACACCAACCATCATCTAAAACATGGCACTCAGTGCCTCATCCAGTCTCCCCTTAAACACCTCCAGGGTCGGTGACTCCACCACCTCCCTGGGCAGCCCATTCCAATGGCCAATCACCCTTTCAGTGAAGAACCTTTTCCTCATATCAAGTCTAAACTTTCCCTGACGAAGCTTAAGTCCATGCCCTCTGGTTCTGCCACTGGTCACCTGAGAGAAGAGACCAATCCCTGCCTGACTACAACCTCCTTTTAGGTAGTTGTAGAGAGCAATGAGGTCTCCCCTGAGCCTCCTCTTCTCTAGACTAAACAGCCCATCTTCGTTGCCCTCCTCTGAACACATTCCAATATCCTAACATCCTTCCCAAACTGGGGGGCCCAGAACTGTACACAGTATTCAAGGTGAGGCCTGGCCAGTGCCGAGTACAGGGGGACGATAACTTCTCTGGTACTGCTTACTACACTATTCCTGATGCAGGCCAGGATGCCATTGGCCTTCTTGGCCACCTGGGCACACTGCTGGCTCATGTTGAGCTTCCTGTCCACCAGCACTCACAGGTCCTTTTCTGCCTGACTACTCTCCAGCCACTCTGTCTCCAGTCTGTAGCTCTGCATGGGATTGTTGTGTCCAAAATGAAGTACCCGACATTTGGACTTATTAAACATCATCCCGTTAGAATCAGCCCAGCTCTCCAATCTGTCCAGGTCCCTCTGTAGGGCCATCCTACCCTCTAACATATCAACTCTTCCTCCCAGCTTGGTATCATCTGCAAATTTGCTGATGATGGACTCAATCCCCTCATCCAGATCATCAATAAAGCTATTAAACAGGACGGGACCCAATACCGATCCCTGGGGGACACCACTGGTGACCGGCCGCCAACTGGATGAGACACCATTCACCACCACTCTTTGGGCTCAGCCATCCAGCCAATTCCTAACCCAGCACAGAGTGCTCCCATCTAAGCCACGGGCTGCCAGCTTCCCTAGGAGTCTACTGTGGGAGTCAGTGTCAAAGGCCTTTCTGAAGTCCAGGTATACCACATCCACAGCCTTCCTCTCATCCACCAGGCGAGTCACATGGTCGTAAAAGGAGATCAGGTTGGTCAGGCAGGACCTACCCCTCCTAAATCCATGCTAGCTGGGCCTGATTTCTTGACCGTTCTGCAGGTGGCGCATGATTTCACCCAGGATTATCTTCTCCATGATTTTACCTGGGACTGAGGTCAGGCTGACAGGTCTGTAATTACCTGGATCATCCTTACGGCCCTTCTTATGGATGGGCGTCACATTGCCCAACTTCCAGTCTTCTGGGACCTCTCCAGTGAGCCAGGACTGCTGAAAGATGATGGAGAGCGGCTTAGCAAGCTCATCCGCCAGCTCTCTCAGCACCCTAGGATGGATCCCATCTGGCCCCATAGACTTATGAGGGTCCAAGCGGCTCAGCAGGTCTCTAACTTCCTCCTCATGGATTGCAGGAGGGCCGTATTTCACCCTGCCCCCATCAACCACTTCAGAGGGCCAACTGTCAAGCGAGCTGACATCCTTGCTGTTAAAAACTGAGGCAAAGAAAGGCATTAAGTACCTCAGCTTTCTCTGCATCTTTGGTTACTATATTTCCCTCCACATCCAACAAGGAGTGGAGGTCGCTGCCGCCCTTCTTTCTGCCATTGATGTATTTATAAAAACTCTTCTTATTGTCCTTAACAGAAGTGGCCAATTTGAGCTCCAGCTGGGCTTTTGCTTCCCTGATTTTCCTCCTACACGACTTAACAACATCCTTGAACATGACCTGGCTTACATCCCCTTCTTTCCAACAATGATACATCCTCTTTTTCTTACTTAGTTCCTTCAGAAGTTCCCTACTCATCCAGGCCGGCCGTCTGCCCCTACGACTCTTCTTACAACAGCCCGCTCCTGCGCCTGCAAAATTTCATTCTTGAAGTGTATCCAAGCTTCCTGGACCCCCTTGCCACTAAGAGCTATTTCCCAGGGTACTTTCCTGACCAGTTCCTTAAATAATCCAAAATCTGCCCGCCGAAAGTCCAACATCGATATTCTGTTCCTGGCTTTTCTTATTACATTGTTCAGAGAGAACTCAATTATCTCATGATCACTACACCCCAGACAGCCTCCGACAACAACATCACTCACCAGCCCTTCTTTGTTTGTAAACAGCAGGTCAAGGAGAGCCTCACCCCTGGTGGGCTCACTCACCAGCTGTGACAAAAAGCAGTCCTCAATACACTCTAAGAACCTCCTGGACTGCCTCCTTTCAGCAGTGTTAAGTTTCCAGCAGATATCTGGAAGGTTAAAGTCTCCTAAAAGAACAAGGGCAGCCGATCTAGAGGCAGCCTCCAGCTGTTTAAACAACAGAAGATCCAAATCCTCCTCCTGGTCGGGTGGTCTGTAACACACTCCAACCAGGAGGTCAGACCTTACTGCCCCTCTGACTCTTACCCATAGACACTCAATCCAGGGTTTCTCTAGTGTAGAGGGCCATCCCTCCACCCCTCTTCTCACGCCTGTCTCTCCTGAAGAGCCTGTATCCTTCCATGGCAGCACTCCAGTTATGACAGTCGTTCCACCACGTTTCCGTGATAGCAACTTTATCATAGCTCTCCCGCTGGACCAGGACTTCCAGCTCCTCCTGCTTGTTTCCCATACTGTGTGCGTTTGTGTACTTGCACTTCAGTTGGGTTACTGACAACCCCCTTTGAGATGGCTCATCCTCCATGGGAACATCTTTGGTGAGCCTAGTAACTCCCCCCTCCCCCGTCATGCCTAGTTTAAAGCCCTCTCAACAAGCCCTGCCAGCTCCTGAGCTAGAATCCTCTTACCCTTCGGAGTTAGACGAGACCCATCTGGGTCAAGCAGGCCAGGTGCCGTAAAGGTTTCCCCATGATCAAAGAACCCAAAATTCCTCTGCCGGCACCAGCCCCTAAGCCATTTATTAACTGCATATATTCTCTTGTTCCTATCTGTATACATCCCTGCCACCAGGGGAACTGAACAGAACACCACCTGTGCTCCTGCCCTATCTATTGACTGTCCCAGCTCCTGGAGTTCCTTTTTAACTACCCTTGACCCTCTTTTCGCTAGCTCATCACCACCAGCCTGTACCACCACAAGCGGGTAATAATCGGAGGGTTTAATTAGGTGCGGGAGTCTCTTGGCGATGTCATGTACCCAGGCTTGGGGAAGGCAGCAGACTTCCCTATGAGTTGGGTCCATCCTACAAATAGGGCCTTCCGTCCCTTTCAGAAGGGAGTCTCCCACTACAATGACCCTCCTTTTCTTTTTCTTACTTGAGGTCCTGACCCGTCCGATGGGCAATGTGAGGTCAGCCTCTTCAGGTGAGCTCTCTGTTAGACTATCCTCCACCTGAGCATCAAATTCCAACTCCCCAAACCTGTTTTGTAGGGGCAGCTGGAAAGGTGGCATTTGAAAGGGAGGTCTATAACCCCCACGAGAGCAGACCTGCTCCCAGTCCTCCTCACCAGCCAGGTCACTCCCCTTACCCTGTTGATGAGGAATATGGCATTCCTCAGCCTCCTGGGGAGGATTACTGGGATATGCGGAAGGCTGAGGTATTCAGTGACTTTTTTGCCTCAGTCTTTACTGGTGAGGGCTCAAGCCGCATCACCCAAGAAGCAGGAGGCAAAGGTGTGGACTGGGAGATCAAAAACCTGCCCACTATAGAGGAGTATCAGGTGTGAGACCATCTAAGGAACCTGAAGGTGCACAAGTCCATAAGACCTAATGAGATGCATTTGCAGGTCCTGAGGGTACTGACAGATGAGGTTGCTAAGCCACTGTCCATCATATTTGAGATAGTAGGAACAAAGATTTTACAGTGAGGGTGATGAAGCAGAGGAACAGGTTGCTCAGAGAAGTCATGAATGTGCCATCCTTGGAGCTGTTCAAGGCCAGGTTGGATGAGGCTTTGAGCTGCCTGGTCTAGTGGAAGGTGGCCATGTCTGTGGTAGGGAGTTTGGGACTAGGTGATCTTTAAGGTTCCTTCCAACCCAAACCATTCTATGTTTCTATGAATCTATGATTCTCAAAGAATCACCAGTGAATATTAGTATAATTTAGAAATTTAGGAAGATTTAAGTCACTTAAAGAGGCTTAGGATATAACAAGAAGCCTCTAAAAAGTTCAAAGTTAAATAATTATTGTTTTTCTTAGTTTCATATTAATTATATGACTGATGTTCGAAAGTGTGTTGCACATGTTCTCAAGCTCCTTTCTGCAATATTTGTTAGCTTTCTGGAAATATTCATGATGCTCATAAATAATGTTTTGGAGTTCCTGCTAATCACTTCTAAGTATAATGCATGGCGTAAGGTATAGGTAGAATCATGAACATGCATATAAACACAGAAATAAAACAGAAATTATGAATGGAAATAATGACGTTAACAGCTCAGTTTAAAACTGAAAAGTTCACATGGCTGTATTTGCAGATGTGAACAGGGCAAGTGTTTTCAAAGCCCAATACATATATTTTGAGTATTGAGAAAACAAAACAAAACAAAACAAAAAAACAAGGAGCCTTCTTGTTCCACATGCAAATGCAAATAACAAGATGTTGGCAGTGGTGGCTGCAGGGCTAGCCAAGAGAAGCCAATGGCTGCCCTGTGCCAGAAAAAGCCAGTTCCAGGTGATTCCAATGGACCCATCATGAGGCGTAGCTGAGCTCCTCAGCCACACTCATGACACTCTGGGAAAACATTCAGAAAAAGGCATAAAACACCAGAGAGAGAGAGAAGAGCAGAGAACAAAAAGAGTGAGAAACAACAGAGGAAATTCCAAGGCTGGAGAAGCAGGAGGTATTTCATGGAAAGCCCTAGGTGGAGCAGACGAAATCAGTGAGGAGAAAGCAGATGCAAAGATAAACTGCTGTGTGTGCTGACTCTGCCCCTCCACCCTTCTGCACTACTTGGGCAGATGGTAAAGGAGTTGGGAATGAAATTGAGCCTGGAGAAGAGGAGAGGGAAAGCTATTGTTTTAATACTGTTATGTCTTTTTTGCACCACCCAAAGTAGTAATTACTTGTTTATTTTAGTTGGCAATAAATTAAGCTGAATTTCCGAAGGTCAGGTCTGTTTTAACCTGCCATGGTGATTATTAAACCATCTCCGTGTCTTTATCTCAGCCCACAACCTTTCTCATTCCTGTTCCTCCCTGTCCTGCTGAGGAGGTGGTAGAGAAAGAATGAGTAAATGAGCAATTGGGTGGGAGTTTGGGCACAGTTCTGAAGTAGTTATCACAGCCAGAAGAGGACTCATGGGATGCTCAATTTAAAGTCTCATTGCAGTGGTAATCAGACATTCAAAGCAAGGTTGAAATTGCTAGAATTTGCCGTATTTTATTATATTTAATAGGAGAGGAGGAATATGTGATGGTATTCCAGATTTACAATGCACAAACATAAAAAGAAGGGTCTGAATCTTGTTCTTACAGTTCCATGTTTGCTTAAAGGTTGTTATGTTGCCATAATTTAGTATCCATTTTGGCAATGTAATAAAAATAAAACCTTAGGAAAAAGAAAAGTAATTGGACAAAAGAGAGTGGTATTTTATATTTCACTAAGGAAAATGAATTTAGTTATTAATATTAATATTAATTTCAAAGGAACAAATGCAGAAGGAAACATGATGTGCTCCAGTTTATGTCACCAAAGAATGTTTTGTACTTATTCAGGCAATTTTGAACATTCAAAACCCTTAAATCCATCTTAAAAGTTGTCCCCAGAGGTAAAGTATTCTAGGCTTTACTATGGCTATATTATAAACTACAATCATGTTTGCCTAACTCTGGGAATTCTTAATTTACTCAGTTGTAGAAGAACCACAAGCATGTATTTAAGTCTAATAATATTCTGTAAATAGTGGTACACTTTCTGAAAAAAATAACACTGACATGGAAAGACAGATAATTTTTTTTTCAGCAAAATGCATCATAACCAGAAGTCAGCACATACGAAGGAAATCAATCAAACTAAGCAGTAGTGGCAGTGTGATTTTGTAAACCATATGAAGTGCTCATACTTAGAAGTTACATTATATAGTTCTCAATTTGAGTTAAGCTATCCACTTCAGGAAGGGAAGAGGTCGGAACAATATAGAACAGACCATTCTTACAAGATGTCTGTCATCTGTTCTTATGTTTCTACAGCATCTGCTTAGTTGATTTATCTCCTGTAAAACTTAACAACTTCTAATGTAATTAAATTATTAACTTCCTAAAAGAGTGTAGTTCAACTTCTGCTTTTGAAAAAACTCATTGTATCTTTCTTTAGGCTACCTTCATGAGAAGCAAGTAATATTTCCAATTTATTTTTTTTAAGTTTTGTATAGATTGTATTTCTCTCAGAACTTTTCACTTCATCTTGTTAAAATTAATTTACAGATAAGACCTTTCACTTTTTTTGGTATCATTCCACGTCTGCATTCTCTTATAGATATATTACCCTATCCCCACCTCCCCCTTCCAAAAAAAACCTCCCACAAACCACTGAACCACAACCCAAAACACCATAATGGAGATGCCATTAAAAGAAAGAATGTGCTCCTTTTCATTCTGGAGAGTTCTGCTCAGCAATTGAAGACAGAAATTGTTTTGGATTGTTCAAAACCCTAAGCATATTTCATTGAAAAGACTCCTAATTTCTACCCTCTTCTTTTCCTTTCAGCTTCTCATCCTTTTTCCCTCCTTTTTTTCATTCTTAAGATAATTCTCAGGAGAACCTCATGAATTATTCTTTCACATTGTCCTCTCCCATGGGATAGTATGGACCTACATACAAACTTCTCTTTATGCATGGTTAAATTGTTCTTTAAAGCAATGTTCATAAATATACATGCCCTGTCTGCCAAGAATTTATTTTTTTGTTTTGTGTTTATGACAGAATCCCAGGAGAGCCAGAAATGTCAGGGAAATATGCCTCAATATTTTTTCCTACTCCCCAAAGACAGCAACTCTTAAAAGTAAAAAAAAAAAATAAAAAAAATATTATTAGAATATAAACTAGAGGACTTAAATTTAAACAGATTTCTTCTTTCTCCAGCATCCTAAAAGAGGGAGTTCCTACTTCCAGGGTTGAGTTCAGTCAACTCAGTGACATTCTGAATTGTAGCAAGCTTTACATGTTCTTGCTTCATTCCTTATGAGGGTTTATTCCCTCCTGAAGCTTTGCCATTGCCCCTCTGATCTCGCAGAGTCTTTGCTGTGACTCTCTCACCTCTGTGTAAGGGAAGGTGTAGAGGCCTACGATGTGAAGAGAACACAAGAACCTCCTTTCCTACAGCCTTCCCTTCAAAGATGATGTTCCTAACCTCTTCCTTTTTGGAAATTAGTAACTCCTAGTCCAACAATGAACAAATCAAACCAGTCAGTCATAGTAACATAGTCAAAAAGCTACCAGTCTTGTTCAATACAAAAAAATTGATTCCTTGCCACCTTGTTTTGAACTTCCCTTAGTAAATAATATTGAATTGCAATGCAGCAACTGTAGTGTCATATTTTCCGTGGGATCCAGCAGTGTTCTGTGTGTGTTACATCTGGGACATATGAAGTTGGCTCTAACAGCCCAGTTGCAGGTTTTCCTTAAGCGTTACACTTACGAAGTTGTATTTAATTCACAGTGACTCATCAAAGTCAGCACAATTCTGTTTTTATCTGTGTTGAGTTGCCCTTTATCTCTTAAATAGGATGTGTTATTATGTTTTTTTATTTAATGGGTAAAAACCCAATTTTTTTCACTATATTCCATCTTAAAAATAAAATCAAAATATTGTTAATTATGCCAATTAATTTTATCAAATCTCTAATGCTTTTATTTTACTTATAGATATGCCAAAAGTCTTGACCACCAGTGTAGTTATCTCATTTAGTTCTTTTCTATTCTTTATTTTTCTCTTCTCTTTTTTTTGGAATCTAGTTTTGGGTCCTAATTAATTGTTTAGCCATGAGATAAATTGCACAAAAGGGAAACTTTGGAATATATGTGAGGGTTGAAAGATCTGGCATGTTTTATTTGTTTTGAATTTTAAAGCTATTGTAATATTTATTTTAGTGATGACATGAATCCTGCTTTATACATGAAGTACTGTGAAAAAGATTGTGATGAGGTTGCATTCACACAGACAAATTACCATTAAAATAATCTGGACATGCGAGTTCTGTAACTGTAGCTTAATCAAAATTACAATACCGCAGAACTTTATAATACAGAATATTATGTACATTTTTTCCTAAGACAGGTCCTATTTTATAATAAGTTTGAGCCAGCTGATGATTCTCTCTTTATGAAGAAGCATTAAATACTCACGGGCTTTCTCTTCTATTGTGCTAGATCAGTCTGCTTCATTTTATCTTAATTAGAAATGAAAGTATTGATTTCAGAGGTGAATCTTTTGTGGACCATAATCTACTCTCATGCTTTCAACAGTGTAACTGAGATCATTATCTTGTCCTTTTCGTATCAGAGCTTGGGATAAAGTAATTGCTTCTTGCAGAGCTGTGTCTTTTGTCCTGCGCTACTCATAATTCTGTGTTCTAGAGCTGTTTCTGCTAATTGTATCCAAAATAGCTGGATCTGTTAGTATTTTCCTGATTGTTTTTTAGAAGTTAAAAATGAAAAGCCTTGTGACAGTGAAAGGTACTAATATAGCATATACATCTGTTCCTCCCTTGCCGCGAAGGTATCCTTGAAAATAACCCCAGGAAAGCCATGTTAAACTACATCTATAGATAGAAACTCCTCATAAAGTAAAAGGGACATTGTGGAGTTCCAAATTGATTGGTTCTTCGAAATTGATTTCTTAACACAACACAATCAACACATCCTTAGAAGAGCAGTTGAAATGATAGTTCTTTACTCCTAGCTGGTTAGGAGGGTTTTCAGTGTGAACTGAAATATATGAATACCAAAGATGTTCAAAACATTTGTTATCTTATTCTCCATAGACATATTTTCCTGTACATTGTAGCCGATTCTGTCTAGTTTCATTGAGACTTCCAGAATACAAGTGATGCATTTTTTAGAAATTTCTAAAAGTAAAATCAGAATACAAAGGCAGTAAATTGCAACTTATTTGATTATTATTGGTATTTTGCAATGTATTTATATCCCTATTCAATTTTTAAATCGCCTACAGTAAACACTAGTTAGATTCTGTAGAAACATGGAAATATTTTAAGCAAGGTACAGAGCTAGCAATTTCATTTATACTCATGTTTTCCTTTCAGCAAGCTTTTAGATATATCTTAATTTTTCTATGACATTATTCTTTCAAACATTATTTATTGTTGTTCCACTACTATAGTAAGCTGTTCTCCTTTTTTTCAGAGACACAACAACTTCTATCACACCTTCCTTTCTTTTCACTCTTGCCCATCTTTCCTGTATTTTTATCATCAGTGGAAAGCTAGTTTGATCTATTGTGTTATAAGCTTACTTCAGAATTTTTGTAAGCATCTTTTTTTCACTACCATAACATCTTTCTTCCTCAACTCTTTCTTTTCAGTTCAAATTCACTGTTTCTCTGTTCTTTTCTGTATATCTGTATATAGAGATACAGGTTATGTTTGCACTCTTTTTTGCTGATACAAGCAAATTCAGCTTGTGCTGTTAATTTCTGATTTTATTTTTATGCACAGTTATATATTTTTTACATATAGTTATATATTTTTCTCTGCAGTATACATTCCCTCAGCTAGGTGAAAACCATCATCATTTCTACATACTTTTATTAAAAGCTACATATTTATTTTTCCAACTTGTCCAGGTCATTAGGTGGTAGTTTTGCTATCCTACTATACTTAATACTTTCTACAGCTTTGATAAGAATTGTGTGAAAGAGTTGTATGGGATGCAAAAGAATGTTAATCTTCTCAGGTTATTATTTTAGAACACGAGTCTCAAAAGAGCAGCTAGAGATAGCAGGGAAGGTCAGTCCTTCTTAAAAGCATGAGAAATAGTCTTTGTTAATAATAGCTTTTTGTGGCTTATAGCCCTGACTTTGAAATCATCGCTATAGTACATTAAATAGGAGGTCCACATCACCAGTAACAAAAGTGCTTTAATATCCAAGAGGCTGTTCCACTGAACAGAAAGAGAAAATTGCTTAAACACCCCAAAAAAGAAACTCTTTCTGTTTCTCCCTCCCCAGTATCCCAGGAGGAATAATTAAGATAGGTAGAACATAATTATCTATCAGGAATTTGGCTCAGTTGGCATTTATAATATTTTAAAAACTAATAATGAAGTTAAAAAAAAAGGTGTACCAAGGTATTGCTTCAGTAATGACTCAAAAAGAAAATTGCCACTCAGCTATAAAATCATCAGTACAACCACTTGCAAAAGTGACATGAAGCAAATTACTAAACTAGATCAAGCCTGCTTAATTTGTGACTTCTGACAGTATTACAACAGAAGATGACGTCTGACACAAGTTTCAAATGATGTCATTTAAGATTTCTCTGAATTAAACTGCTCAGTGATCTTATGTACCCATACTCCCAGAACCATGTAAAAATTCATATCTAAATTTTATTAATGATATACTTTAATACATGCTGATTTCTCTTTCATCGCCCAAAGTTCTGTACCGTATATAAGTGTTATCACCTTCCTGTGTGTTCTTCCTTTCCTTATCATTTTTATAATATTTTTATATAGCTATCTTGGTAATCTAGAGCTCCTTTTTTAAAAATCTTGCCTTCAGAGCTTTTCCTATTTGGATATAAGTAACCTTTGTATCCATGGTCAAAGTGTTTTTATTATTCTATTAAAAAGGAGAAATAAAATAAGCAAAAAGTTTTCCTAAATATAGTACAAATTATGGCAATGCCTGTATCTGTCGGTATTTTTAATATTTCAAACTAGTTTTGCTTGATTTTCATTCATATCTATATAGCTAAAATATTGAATTTTAGCTGTACCATATTTTACAGAGTTTTAATAGTTGTTTTTTTCATTTACCATGATTAATGGTGTGGCAAATTTACATGCCATGATCATGAAAACTCTGGAACACTGGAAACATTAGGAACTACTGCTCAATAAAGCTATGGTGCCTCTTTTCCATCAATCATCTCTTTGTGCTTCATCTCTTAGCTGAATTGAGGATTCGTTTTTCCGGTTGTTCTCAGCTGGGCCCCTTTTGCCTTTTGTCATGATTGCTGCTCTGTCTTCTCCTGACTCATTTTGGCAAGCTTTTACAGGTAGTATAATTTACATAAGTATACATTCTTACACAGTCTTTGGAACATCTGTATATTAATGACATATTTTGATGGTTAGCTGCCTCGATTGGACTTGATATATCTGGAAGTGAAGGCTTCTGTTTTCTGTTTGCTACATTCCAAAACATTCTGCCAAGCTCTGATGGAGAATCAGCTTTTCAGTCTTTCTTACTCTTTGCAGCGTTACTTTTTTTTTATTTGAAGTCCTCTCTGGGCTCCATCTAGTCTGATAAAGAATGTAGGAGATATGTATTCTTCACAGTGGGTTGATATAAAAAAAAAAAAAGGAAGATGTGGGTTTTGCATTGGGGAACAGGTGCATCTAATTCTCCATTTATGTGTATCTGACTGTTACAGAACTTTAAACTCCAAATAGAAATAGGCAAGTTGAAGTAATATTCCTAAATAAGACCTAGTTCAGTTTGGTATAAATATGAATCCTACATTAGACTAAGGAAAATTCAGGCAAATTTACAATGAATCACTGAATCTGCATTTTTGTTATACTTTTGCAGGTAAAAAAGGACAGAAGTAACTGGGGTTTTCACAGTTACCTGAAGTTACTTACCAAATATGCTTTTGTTTTTCTGATGATTAAAATTTCTCTTATAGAACTTTCTAAGAACTTTCCAAGAACTTTCCAATATTAAGTCTTTTCATGTAGATATCTAATTGAACACTTGAAGAGCAAAAAAAGAAACACATTTTTTTAACCTAAAATAAAATTCAGAGTACCTTAATAAAAGAAAATATTTTTGTACAGTCTCATCTGAAGTAGCTTATCTTGTCTGGTTTAAAATCAGACTTGGGTGTCTATTTATGCTTAAGAATTTTGATAACAGCAGTAGTTATGCATTTCATTTCAAATTGTCCTGTTACATGGTTGGAATGAGACATTAGGAGGGCAACGAAGATGGTGAAGGCGCTGGAGCACAAGCCCTATGAGGAGCGACTGAGGGAGTTGGGGCTGTTTAGTCTGGAGAAGAGGAGGCTCAGGGGAGACCTCATTGCTCTCTACAACTACCTAAAAGGAGGTTGTAGTCAGGCAGGGATTGGTCTCTTCTCTCAGGTGACCAGTGGCAGAACCAGAGGGCATGGACTTAAGCTTCGTCAGGGAAAGTTTAGACTTGATATGAGGAAAAAATTCTTCACTGAAAGGGTGATCGGCCATTGGAATGGGCTGCCCAGGGAGGTGGTGGAGTCACCGACCCTGGAGGTGTTTAAGGGGAGACTGGATGAGGCACTGAGTGCCATGTTTTAGATGATGGTTGGTGTTAGTGTTGGTGTTAGTGTTAGGTTATAGGTTGGACTTGATGATCTCAGAGGTCCTTTCCAACCTTGTGATACTGTGATACTGTGATTATCTTCCTTTGTAATGCATGTGCTGCTTCCAGGCAAAAGTCTGTCTTTGCAGACCTGTTTATGTTAATGAGAAATAAAATGGAATTACTGTGCTGTGGCAAAGTAGTATTAGGGCCATATAACTTCTGTCCATGAGATACTTAAAATTTGTGCAGCAATTTGGAAAATGTTGAGAATTCTGTGAAGTTCCTGCTATTGTCACTTATAGTTAATCAAAGGTTTTGTCTTCATGTTTTTGACATGATATACATTAGTTTTAACATAAGCCAAAAAATTAATTCATGAAGGAGTCTTTGAAGTTTAAGCTGCGGGTGTTAAAAAAATTAACATTTAATTTTTAGTAAAAGGAGAGCGGGGAAAAAAAAGCTGCCATTTCTCCCACCCTTCTATACTAAAGATTTTATTTCTGACATGAATTCTATGATAGGTTTGCAACTGTTGATGATAGGGTTGTAATTAGAGTAAACTGTAATTGAAACCAAGGGTTAGCTAGAGGGATCAGCAATAGAAAAAGAACTTTTGTGGATTTCAGTCTTCCAAAGAAAGAGCGTGCTGTATGTAAGAAAAAAATGTTTGGTGGTAGCATAGAAGCTTTCCAATGAGCAGTGCTGTCCCATTGTTTAATACAAAACCCCAGAGCAAAGTTGAAAAGAGGAGTTATAGTATATGTAGCTTCTTGGTTATGAGGGACCTGTACTTCTAATGAATTTTTCAGTCCACTCCAGAAAAGAGTAATTAAAAAAGCAAAAATTAAGTACATGAGACAAATAAAAATAATAATAGTGTCCTGAGAAGTAAAATTAGTTTGACTAGGTCTCATAGAAACTTGAAGTCTGTTAACAAAGAGATTCCCCCAATCTCTGTCTTTTTTTAAGTTTTTTTTTTCTGCAATCTATTTGAAAGCTTTATGTTTTTGACAAGGTATCTTATTGCCCCTTGGTTGGTTTCTCACATGTACAGAGGGGAGTGTATAATGAAACAAAATTTGTCCTGCAGACCTTTTGCAGTCCGCCTAAAGATTAAAGACAGTCTACCTGCTCTCTGTCTAATTCCTGCATAGTTTAGAAATGCATGGGGTGGACTGTATGAAAATTGGATTAAGTTTTTGGTGATATAAAATTTTAAAGGGTTCTCTTTTTTAACTGTTTGGAGACTCTCTTGAGTTTTTAGAGAAAAATCTTGAGAAATTTGTTTCTGTGAAATAAAATAAGTAAGTTCTGTTACTTTAAGATGAGTGCAGTTCAGGAACCAAAGGTGTGAGTTATTGTCAGTATAAGAATGGGTTTTGCACTCCTGAAACTAAATCTGAAACCCTAGTATTTTATGCAATAGGAAGATCCAATATACATTATAAATTTTAAGCAAAAGTACTTATGAGTTAAACGATTGAAAATAAGCCATATTCCAGTGTAATTAGGTACAGATGATTTTTTTAGAATCAGGAAGGTTTAGGAAACATTCAGAGATTTCTT
This sequence comes from Tapera naevia, assembly GCA_033556795.1. Classification (NCBI taxonomy): domain Eukaryota; kingdom Metazoa; phylum Chordata; class Aves; order Cuculiformes; family Neomorphidae; genus Tapera; species Tapera naevia. The sequence continues at coordinate 2,876,242 of JAUMJJ010000172.1, read as the reverse complement.
TGCACTCTTCCTACGAATAAAAAGTGCATAAAGAAAGGAAGTAGAAATGGGGGTGATCTCACCACGCTAATTCCACAAATCTGACCATAAGTGGAGTCATACTGAAACATAAACTGTTTCCATACTTCTGCTTTTGTGGGGCCTCCTAGCACTTAGATATCACTTTGAAACATGCTCTGATACAAGTAAACTGCATAGCACACACCTAGTTTCTCTTTGCAGATTTAGCTTGGAGTGTAATAATAAACACATCTAAAATTAAAGCTTATTTTAAAAAATAAGAACAGTTTGGAGGAATTGTAATAAACTGTGGTAATTAGATAATAGTAATAAATTCATGTCACTGGTTATGATGCTAAATTGAAAAATATGAGAAAAGAACATCAAAAAGCTTTATCTGATTAAATCTGATTATAGAACAATTTGTTTTGATAAAAAGGAGTAGAAGTTAAATGGTATATGAGTCATTCTGAAGATCTCTATGTGTAAGATGAACTAATAAAAAAAGACAGCAGTATCAGAGTATGATGAAATTTCTATTTAAAATAACCTTTAGCTACTCATTTGGAGATTTTGAGTATCTAAATAAATTACCAGTAATTATTGCAGATTCATAGCATGATAATGTAAAGTTGGACATTAAGTTTAGTGACGTTTTATGCCTGTCTTCAAGAACTCTAGTGCTTTGGCAAAGTTATCACTTATGTCTAGTTCATATCTTATGCAAGATTCAAATTCTCTTTATAAAACTACATCTAAAATGAAATTGTTATTCTTGCTGGTGATTTAGGAGTAAGGGGGTATATGGCACTTTTCTATGTGGTCCCTCCAGGTTCTTAGGAAGCTTCTAAGATTGTTAGGTTTCAGAATAGAAAAAAACCAGCTTTTAATCAACTGCTGTAGTTTGAAAGGCACAAAGATGCTGCATGTTTTCCACAGAAAAATGAATGTTGCCATTTATTAGATGTTACAATTTCCTCATGAAGTGAAACTGAAGTACTTACTGCATCCAAGAGAATATAGGAAAAAAATGTATCTCTGCTTATTTAAGTAGGAACAGTGTTAGTCTACTCATTTATAGTCCGAGAAAAATTGTTTTTCCTCAAATTTGCTGAAAACAGACAAATCCTGTTCAATTAATGTAATGGTTGGGGCTCATGCATTACAAAGTCTTGCTTGGGGAAGAGATAGTAAAGGGTTATCTCTGCATTGACCATTTGTTGTCACCTCTTTCGCTTTTGGCAGTAGAGTGATACTAACGAGGCTACCTTGCTGTCCTGAAGCCTTTGTAAAAATCAATCGCTTTTTCTTCTTCCCTGTCTCCTCACTGCTAAGAAACAGGAGGACTAATGAAATGCTTACAGTGTCTCATTGTAGCTAGAAAATTTGTTTCCATGGTCGAGAGATGTAGGTGGTAATTTAAAACAATGAGCAAAGACAGATCCACTAACCTGTCCCATGAGAGGGATTTGCTGCCTTTAGTTTTCTTGACTGATTGTAAAAAGAAGCTTAGGAAAATTAATTTCCCTTCACTAAAGTTAGCCTGCATTAATAACGATGTACTGTTAGCAGGCGTTACATTCTTCAGAACAGAGTTTCTTTTATGATCCTGTCACTTCCTACTGTATGTAGCATGGTACTACTTACTATATTGCATTGTGTTCTTTCTTTAAGCTTTGACTTGATTTACAATTTTCTGTCAGACTGGTTTTTCAACCTGTGGATTTACACAAGGCTCATGATTTGTTCATAAAACAGCTGTAAAATGAGATTGAGAGAGGGTATGCAGAATTTGTACTTTGGAAATTTAGGCTTTCTCTCTTTAACTGAAAGGAAAACTTTAAAATTCTTGCATTTGTGCAAGATTCTGAAAAATAATATGTAAAGTATGAACAAAAATGTGAAATTATTATTACTGGTACTTCCATGAGTCAACTTAAACCAAATGCAGAAAGCATGGAGGGATGTATAGGGAAAAAAAGAGGATTATGTACACTTGTTGTGTTTTACAAGCAAACAACTTGTTTAAAAAATATCTAGGTGACTGCAATTTTGATGCAGCTTTCCGTTAGCAGAACAATGCAAAACTTTAATTCTTAGGTGCAGATTATTTTCCTAATCATTTCAGAGACAGGGTTTTTTTCATTTTCCCATAAGAATACAAGATAATGTTACAAAGGATTCACATCTCTAGTTCTCACATCCTCATTCCTGTATTTTTTTCTTTATTGTCCTTGTTATTTTTTCTTTTTTTTTCCCTCTTCCTTCTCCTCCTCTTCCTCCTCTTCTTTGTTTCTTTTTTATTTCTGCTTTTCCCCTTCCCTTCCCTTTCCTTCCCTTCCCTTCCTTTCCCTTTTTCAATGTCCTTCCCTGAAGTTGTGGAGTTTTAGACTTAGGATTAATATTTCTAAATTCTCAAGACGTTGTTTGTATCAGTTGTTTCTTCTGACCTAAATGAAACAAGCCACATAAAATCTGTACTGTTAAAGTGAGTACATGTGCATTGTGCTGTAAAAACCCCGACCTTTATATTATGTATCAATATTGAGGTACTAGTACTTGCTGATGTTCCAGGAAACACACATAGAATTCATCAGCTGCCACGAACTGAGCTTACAGAAGTGAGATTTCAAAACAAGTTTCTTAACTGGTTCATAGATCTCTTAAATACAGTATGTTCAGTTTAAAATGTTTGGATCTCTGTGTAAAAAGCTGAGGCTGAAATGCTGGTCAGAAACTTATTATGTAGGTCTAAAAAATTACAAAGGTAAAACAAAAAAAATTGTAACTCCCACAAACAACAAAACCAACCAACCAACCTAAAGTCCACACATAAAGAAAAGAACCAACCAAACAAAAAACAAACAGAAAGAAAGCCTTTCCAAATTTCTGAGCTCAAGATGACCCTTTGGATGACTCAGAATGTGGAAAACACAGGTACCAGGCCTTAGTTTGAATTCTGTACGTTAATGGTTTAACTATGGTATACCTATTTGTGACTCTAAACACTACATCAAAAGTTATTTTGTGAAGAATTTAGATGTGCCTTTCCAGAACAATATTGTTTTCTGATTAAAAATAAACAACAAAACTCTTCTGTCAATTTTGGATATAACGGCTTTAGCTCCCCTACATCTAAACTGCATTCCCAGTTCTATTTTCTGAACTTGTTAAATTCTCTGAACTTAATTGTCAGTTATATCTTAGAAGTGAGATTTGAGCAGGGAACAGTATGGATGCACTGAGTGAAAGGAAACTAAAGACATGACAGTTTTCATTTTGGGAGAGGTTTGTGGGGAGAAGGTTGTGATCTCTAGATGAGAAAATACTCAAGAATTGGAGTGTGCAAGGTTTTTGTACAAAGTAAAACAACAAAAAAAATTATTTAAGAGAGCAATATGTTGACAATAACTATGGTGTAAAAGAACTCCACAAACCAAGACAAAAAATCCTTATCTATGTAACAATGTACAAATTCATGGAGTCTGTTTCATTATACATTCTCCTGAGGGAGGGGAGAAAGCTGGCAAGTCTTTCCAGGCCTGTTAATGAAGAAGTACAGGCAAATTATCTTAGACTCTCTCATATGCAAAGCATTACCATATGAAAGCAAGTTATAAAAATTATGGAAATAATTATTGATTTAAAAGCCACCTTTAGGTTTTTGTTGCATTAACACTAAGACAACTAAACAAAGATTCACGTTCAATTGAATGCTTTCTTTCTATATTCCTTTATTCAGTGTTAATGACTTCTGACACATATCATGGTTCGTAAAGGTCAAGTCCTTCAACAGAATAGAGTTGCAGTGAAATCATTGTTAAAATAATTGTTCAATTCTACAATTTTTATGCAGGATAAAAATAATTAGACTTTCTCAATTTAATTGTTGGAGTCTCATGCCATTTCTATTTGAGCAGTAGGCTATTTAACAAAAATTGAGCTTGTAGAAATGTTTTTAAGGTCATCAAATATTTTTTCAAGATGTAAAAAACCCCTTTTCTGTATGTATTGCTGTTGATATTTGAAAGCTTTGGTCTAATGATGCTTGTGTGTTTCTGTATAAATGTAGGGGGTTTTCACTGATTTGTGAGTTTTACTATAAAATACTAAATATATTTCAACATTCAGTGTCAAACTCTGTTTATACTTCACCATCCCCTTCCAAATGCTGCTTGCAAGTTCTCTTTGGGTTGAGGTGTTTACTTTAATTAACAGAGCAAACATTGAACTCAATATAACAATAAGTTAGGTACATTCGTTTTGTAGTTCTAAAAAACCCCAAGCCAAACAACAAAAAAAACCCAATTGACAACAATGGCAAAAACCATCCATAAAATTCAAACTCTGAGTGATGAAATGATAGTGTCATGTGGGAATCCTACTGAAATACTGTTTTCTCAGTAAAATAACCACAGAAATGTTTATGCATGGTTTCTATGAAAAAGCAGTAAACAACCGTTTACTTGGAAAATAGCTGATTCCTAAAGATATCATCATACAGTCAAATGCCTAGAACAGGGAAATGTGTTTCAAAACAATATCTAATAACTTAGCATAAAGAAAGTTAAATGAAACTATTCTCCAGACTACATTGTAGCAGCTAATTATTAATACACTATTGTTTTCACTAATACCTTTTGTAGAGATTAGGTAAAAAATTTTAGGCAGCGATAATATTAGCCATTTGCTACATAAAATGTAAGTACTCTACTGTGGCTCTTTCAAACAGCTGTTCTTCATTCTTCTACTAATAACTTGAAGAGCAACACTTTAAAAACATATGTTTAACTAAACTAGTAAAGGGAAAAAGTTAATTTAACTTACTGCTTTCATACACATTAGAAAGAGATAAAGAAGAAAAATATCCAGCTAAGAAGATAATTGAAGTTACTCAGGTGGTGGGGGTTTTTTAAAGGAAATCTAGTTGTATTAATCAAAGTTAAAAACTAAGCATTAAAAGGGGTTCTTTGAAGACTTGGCAGAAATCATAGAACCATAGAATGGTTTGAATAGGAATGGACCTTAAAGATCATCCAGTTCCAGGCCCCCTGCCAACAGGCAGGGACACCTTCCACTAGATCAGCTTGCTCAAAGACTCATCCAACCTGGTCTTTAACACCTGCAGGGATGGGTCATCCATGAATTCTCTATGTCTAACCTCTTTCAGCCTAAAAATACTGCCTGTGCACCTGAGGTGCTAATACCAGAAGCTATAGTTAGCATAAGAAAGGCAAGTTATTGATGATTTTACCAGGTTCATTAATTTCTAGGTGGGTTATTTTTTCTCTTGATGAGCAACTAGCAGAATCATCTGAAGCAGAGTTAACTAGGCTCCTTTAGACAAAGAAATACAGTGAGATACAGGTTTTCTGAATGATATTTCAAGTATGTTTAAGAAAAAAAATGAAAACTTAAAGGGAATTTCGTCTATTTCACATTTATATTTCAATCTATAGGAAGACAAAAATGATATAGTCAAAGGCAACTTGAGTGAAATATGAGCATAAAGTTACTGAGATTGTGTTCTCTGGGAAAAGAAGAAAAATTGAAAGAGGGGCCTGAAAAAAAATGGTAAAGTGGTAGATGAGATCATTGAAGAATGTAAGAATGGTCATAATGAACCAGAGGTTAATGTAGCCCAGTGCTTTGTGACTGATAATGTTAAAAGGATAGAATGTAAGGTGACACAGCATTGTTTTTTATCAGAGTTCTTCTGCTGTGCAGCCTGCAGACTCCTTACGAGAGGTATTATATCTGAGTTGCTGTGTACGGCATGGGACTTGGTTACAAAAGAAATAGAAGAGGCTGATGTACTAAAAGCTTCTTTTGCCATGGTCTTTACCAGTAACACCTACCTTCAGGAATCCCATGTCCCTGAAATCAGTTTACAAAAGTAGTGCTTCTGTAATGAATCTGTGATTCTAATCAGCTTGGTGATTATCCCTGTTCTAATGAATTGGATACCTTGTTGGATACTTTGGGCGTTATATGTGAGCCTATTTGTGTGAATATTTGTGTTGCGTATAATTATAATGTATAATATGTTTTATAGTGCTGTTCTTGTGGTTAATCACAAGGAGAGGCTATTTCAAGTCATTTAAAGATTTTAAAGAATATTTTAGAGGCTGTAAAGGCTATTTTAGAGGCTATTTATGTTGAGTATAAAATGGCTATAAGCTGAACATGGATATGTTTTAGATAAAAATAAAAATAAAACTATTGCATATATAAGAATATTGAGAAGCTTTGAAACAGCTTTTTAGTACACAAGAATGTGAGTTGAGATTATGATGGACTATATTAACATTAGGCATATGATTAGAGAACATTAATTCCCTTCAGGACCAGGAGCTGACCTATATACCATAGAAAATCCGGCATACTTCTTCCTAGTAAGAAACTGACTGTGTTTTGCATGTTTTTCATCCTAGTTTATACACTTTAATTTCTGAATGAAGTTTTTTTCAGCAGCAACTATCTAGTTGGCTGAAAGCTATTTTTTGTCATTTCACATTTCTATTTTATATTCTTTGGTCAAGTAATAATTTAATTGCTGTTTCATTTAAATACACTGCATGTGTAAAAATAAAAAGATTGCTAGGCGAGGCTGGAAAGAAGCTGTCAAGAAGTGTCCTTGAAAAATTAAATCATGGAATATAATGTAGAAAAAATAACTTCTAGCAGGATTTTTATAAGCAATTTAAAATCTATGAGACACAACTGGAAGAAGATAAATTAGACTAGGACTGTTACTTTAGGGTGGTCCTTGCAGATGTGAAAAATAACAAGGAAAATAAAACACTGATTGTTAAATGTTTCATACATTTTTACAATAATTAGCATAGTTCACAACTGGTTGTAAATTTAAATTAATATTGCATTAATTAAAATTGAATAAGGATTGAACTGAGAATCGAAATGAGAGTGAAATTTTGGACTCCAGTGGAATGTATATGCCCATTAAAGATATATAAAAGGGTGAAGTTAAAAATTTTGACTTAAATTGAAGAAAAATGAGAATTTCTTTTTCCCTGTGTATCTGCTCATTTCAAAGGATGACCACACTTCCACAGAATGTCTTTTGCCTTGTTGAATTGTGCAGAGATTTAGTTTTTCTATCTGATCAGATCCAATCTTAAGTAGCTTTTCTTCTGCAAATAACTATCATAGCTAAGTAAACAAACTTTACTTTTGTGGGGTTTAACTAGTTGTTAAGATAGAAGTTGTATTTTCTTTTATGCACGCAATATATGTGGGAAGATCAAACAACTTTGCCATTCACAAATACACTATTTGGTTTTCAGATTACTGTCGTCTATTCAGGTTTCATTTTTGTGATGTTTGATGTTTGCATCACAGCTTTGTTGCCAAGATGATGAGCATAATTACTGTAGAGCTTTAGGCATAATTACAATAACCTTGTTTTTAATCTTTCTCGGTAGGATTTTGGAGATGATGGGTCCTTGTACATTACTAAGGTTACCACAACTCACATGGGAAATTACACCTGCTATGCTGATGGCTATGATCAACTCTATCAAACTCATATTCTCCAAGTGAACGGTGAGGAAAAATGTTGTAATTACCAAGTCATAAGAGAGTTTAAGCAGATTTGTTGTTGTTGGTTTACTTTTTCATATTGTCTTACAGCTTAACAGAAAAAGGTGATACCATTATTTTTCCTTATTGTCCTCCTATAAATAAAATTGCGAAACAATAAAATATAATCATATTCTGTTATTACTTCCATATGAATGTTATGAAACAGAGTAAAGATAGTCCAGAGGACTTGCTCTGTCTGCAATGTGAACTCATCACCCATGAGGGTTTTTAGTATATCCACAGAATAATAAGTGTGTTTATGTATACGGATAGATATATATATAGATAAAGTAGATTTTAGTATTAATTTTGTAATTCTGGGAAGCACACTGCAAAAAAACAAAAGGGCATAGACCTTTTGTATTAAGAATGTTGTATTTAATATAAGATTTAAAAATGCACTACCATATAAGTTTTCTAATTGATATAGGCTTCTAAATTCACATTTATTGTTTTGAAATCTAACCATGATTTTAGTTGATTAATTCAAGGCATCTGGATTTGGAATTTGGATCCTTACATTTCCATACATCTGTTCAAGTTCTAACTGCTGTTGTTACTGGTGTCTTTAAGACAGGCTTTTCCCTTCTTTTGAACAGAACTCCCATCTCTTTTAAGTATGTATATTTCTTTTCTGAATTGCTTTATGTAGTTGTTCTCTACTGACTAAGAGCCCAGGAGCCCCAATGTACTTTATCCTCTGTGGGGTTTAATGTCTCTGTTTTTCAGTGACTTTATGCTTTCCTGTTATTTCAATATTTGCATTTATCTTAAACCTACCTTTCTGCAGCAAACTACCAGTATTTGACATTCCTTGCTGATACTCAATCTTATCCAGAATCATATTTGAACTCAATTTTCTCCTGCAAATTTACTTTGCATTAACAGGCTCTAACTTTCTCTGGAAGCATAATCTGGACTTAGTTTCTTGGCCACTGCTATTGTCATCATTGTTTGGTTTTTTTTAATTGTTAGTCGTTTGCATAAACCCTGTTACAATTGATCTTTCTTGACATCTTATATCCAGGAATGCTGAAATATTTTCTGATATACATATCTTTCCTTGGTGTTCACATCAAATAGAGCTTTCAAGATTGTCTTTTAAAATGATTAATGCTTCTTTTCATAGCATTTTTTTTCACTTCCCGTTGTAATCCTTCACACTGTAAATGACGGATATTTAATGCTTGTTTGCAGGTTTCTTAATGTCATCTCTGTCTTGCGTTTCTTCAGGAAACCAGTTTAGAATATCTATCCATCTCTCTTTTTAATTTTTTTCCAAATTTCTTCCCCTCCTTATCCTCAACACTTTTTAAATGGAGTATCATCCCTGAGCTTATATATGGAACCAATGTAATTTCCTCCTTCAAGTTTTTCTTCAGGGATTGTTTTCTGTCATTTAATAAGTCAGGTAGCAAATACTGGCTAAACTAGTGAGAAGACAGAAGTGCAGTTTACTCGCATTTTAATTCCTGTACACATTACAGAATTTTTGGTGAGTTGAGCACATTAGAAGGTCCTTGACCAACTATATTCTCCTCTGTTTTCTGCGTTCTGGATTACCGTGATTTATTAAAAATATATTTATATTGTGCATTGCAACAGTTAAATTAGTAGGATTCTTTGTGTTTTGCTCAGTTCAGCACACAATGAGGAAAACCCCCACTTAAGTTGAAGAAGGTTTTCTACAAGGCTAGAAAATCAGGGCACATTGTTAGGAAGAGTTGAAGGAAGACAGCTGTAGATTTTTCTGGTGAAAAGATCTCTGTCTAGGAAATTGTATTTTGCATTTGGAAACCACTGCAAACTTTTATGGTGCCAAAGGCAATCACTACTATTGTTTCTCTATATCATTCATATGAATTTAAAGTTGTCCAAACAAATTGGCTACTTCATGTTTGCTCAGATAGCTGCTGTTCCACAAGTCAGCATTGGAGGGACACCTTCCAAAATGACTTTGGATGTTGATTTTTTGGAGAGAAAGAGGAAAAAGGGAAAGGAGCACTTTTGAGCAATAGGATCATTTGTTGTGTATATTGTGGGTAAATGGAGTTAAAACCATTGAGATTAAAGGTGAAATGAACAACTCTTTCTCTTTAGATCTGTACTTCTAAGAAGTAATCTTCTTGAGCACAGGCTTGATGGTCAGTGCTTGTAGCTGTGATAATGACTAATTAATAGAGTGATGCTTGTATTAACAGGAGAGTCAGAGAAAATGTTAATGATATAGTGAGACCTCATTGATCACGAAGATCTAATGTGAAGGTTCAATGGAAACAGTGTAATTAGATTTTAAGTTCTTAGATTTCCAATTGTATAAACCTATATTTTTTAGAAAAAATATTTATGTATTTTACATCAGTTAGATTCCAAATATTATATATGCATTTTTTATTTACTTTTCTTTTAAGATTAAGATCTTCAGGAATATTTTTTTTGGGTTTGAATTTACTGCAGTAAAGAGTAATGAGCTTCCTTTGGAGTCAACTATACATACAATGAACACTGTAAAAGACATATCAAAGTGTATAATTTTGTGAGTACATTATTCTGAAACTATATGACTATATTAATCTAGGGCTGTCAGTTGAATTTTTATGTTTTTTTTCTTGTATATCTGTAATACTGAAACTTGTTCCATCAGGTATTTTTTCTTTACTGTTGATGACATAAAACCCATGAACTGGAAGATCTGTTCTCTGATAGTGATAGATGTATGTCATGGTCTTAGTATCACTGCAGAAAACAGGAGCTATGTAATTCACTCTCTGATAAAACATTTATAATATCAGCCTCATAATTTGTTCATTAAAATCTGCCTTTACTTATTTTTTGTTTTGGAAAGATTTCTGTAATTTCCCCTATGCTTGTTTTTTATTACCCTCTGTTTTTTTCCCCGCAGCAGCCATTCAAATGTTTATAGGGGAATGCTGATAGAGTTCTTCTAAAAAGTAATAAAAAGGTGTAACAATCTGTAACAAACTTAGAAATTCTTCTAATACGGGTTGTTGTATTTAGTAGGGGTCCATATATCTCTAATATGCTATTTGATGGTATTAATATATTCAATCAACCACTTTATATGTTAATATTCAGTATACATCTGGTAAGCAGAAAAGAAAAAAAAAAAATTGAATAATAAACCAAGATTTTGTCCAGATTTTTCAAAGTGTAAAATTGAGGAATTTCACTTTTGGAAAGCTGCTTCTAGACAAACAAGCAAAATGTCATTAACCATATCACAAACAAAAAGGAAGACTACCTTCGAATTCAAACCTGCTCTAAAAATGTTGTGAATTTATGGTGTATATTACAGATTAACTCATATATATGTAGTACAGCATGATATTTTTCTTCCTGTTTATGTATTAACATGGGTATCCTACCCAATGAGCTTTCACATTGATTTACAAATAGCTGACAAGAATTTTCCCCATCTTAGTTTCAAGACAAAATGCCTATTAAAAAAAACCAAAACGTTTTGTTATCTTAGGGTAAAGAGAGACCAGACCCTTAGCCAGATGTAAATTGGTGATTTATATTGTCTGAAGAATTGTTTACTAACTTTGTTTTTCCAAACAAATTCTCTCAGTTTACTCAAAAAAAGAAGAGTTATCATATACAGCAATAGAAGAATCTAGCTCACTTTATATATATATATATATATATATATATATATATATATAGCTATTACATATTCCTTTTCTAAACACATATGTTCTCCCTGGATTCCAGACAGCTCGAATAGACCATTTTCTCCCTTCTCACTCCCACCCCTCCATTATACCTGACTGAAACAATCTTCAGGGGTTTTCATAATAATTGTAAGATGTGTTGAATAGTTACATATTCACCATATTTGGAACCGACAATCCCACATGCCTTTCTGAACTGAATAATAAGGGATGTAGGATTCACTCAATTATGTATTATATGTGATTCTGCTATGTACAATCATGCAATATCTTCTCTCCCCTCCCCGTTTGACCAATGTAATGGCCTCTTCCTCAAAAAGTATGCTTCTTTAGGTTAAGGTATCAGAACATACCTCTGTGAAAGTCAGTGTGATCAAACACATGATTTGTGTGCTTAGAATTTTCTTTCTGGTAATATTTATGGTCAGTTACACAAAAAAAGTAATTCAAATTAACCCAAAGACTTTCCATCAAACTTGTCATATGAAATCAACTTTCTATACTGAGCCCATACTTCAGTAATATATCAATTGCCTGCATGTCTTGGTTGCACAGTTCTTGGTGGCATTTTACAACTAGGCTACAGGGTAATATGAAAGAAAATACTATAATGCAAAGCCAAGGTTGAAGAATTTTTCTAGTTGTGTAGATAACCTATTGGACAGATTTGTTGAGAAAAGTGGGAAATGGCAGCAAATTGAGTAGAGATCGGGCAAAATGGACTCTAGTGTCATGCAAGTGGAAAATACTGCTAAAAAGAACAGGATCTCTTGCAGAAATGTGGGATAGTAGAAGAAAACTCAGACCTGCTTTCACTTGAACATTTCCTCACCTTCACATCTCCTGACCGTTAAGTAGTTAATTTAGCAACAATAGCATCTTTGGTTTTGTTTGTTTATTTCTTTAGGAAGTATTTGATTTCAGTTATAATATTTTCTAAAACTTTACTAAGAATAAAGTTGCCCCAAAAATATCATCTGCCTTTTGCCCAAGTAAAACTGATATGTTCCTTTTTCTATTCAACGAAAATTCTCAAAAATCGGATTGTTTAAAAAATTTGCTTCACATTCACTCAGTAAAACTCTCTCAAGGTGTGGTAGTTAAATACCTGTAATTTTTTATATGCCATAAGAATATTTTGCTGGCACAAAAATGCAAGAAATATCATAGCTAGTAAGAAGGCAATGAGTTGCAGTGTCTGGCTGTTGGTTCCAAAAGTTGTTAGTGTTGATGAGATGCTTGAGAGTGTTCAATGATGGCAATCCTATCTCTAAGGAGTTGGAGCTCCTTGCTCTTCTTGAGGTGTGGTGGAGAAATACACAATTTGGCTTTGATGCAGTGGGTAATCTGCAACATGGGGTAGGCCATCTAAAGGATCTTCTGTCAAGAAAGGCTGAACAGGGCAGATAGACAAAACCCTAGGAAGTGAGGCAAAGTAAGAATCTGAGCTGAGATGCTGAAAGAGGCTCAGGCCGTCTGAGCATAGTCAAGTGAAGTTCAATCTGAGGAACACAGTGGGAAAAGCAAGGTCTCAGTATGGAGCATACAGATCCTATGAGAGGGGAAACAGAACAGGGAAGAAGTGGGGGAGGAACAGGAATGAGAATGTAAGAGTGGAGATGAAGAGCAGAGATCTGCATCCATAAAAGCAAAGTCTCTTCCAGGAACTCAATAGAAAAATTAAAGCCCTGATTTTTATATACTCTTGCTCTCAGCTGGTAATCTAAGCAACCAGCAGCCATAATTTTTGTATTTTTAATCTTCTTCAATGTTCTTTTATAGAATATTTGCAGTTTGCATGTTGGGATTATGTGTAATTTCCCATCTATATTATTTGAAAAGACCCTCGTCTCTTAACTTGGTTTAAAATATCCCTGAAACCTACTGATTGTGCATCCCAGCTGAGAAACAGTACATTTTTTTATTTCTTACAATATAGAAATCTATTACTAATAGGATGGCATGCTGGGACATTTCTTGTAAACAGTTGGATAGCATTTGAAAATATTTAATCTTGTGCCAAAATAGACACAGTTAATTTTTGATCTTGTTATCTTCTTTGATTACCAACTGATACTTCATCCTCTACCCAGCTGTGTTTTGTGATACCACAAAACTCCGCATTTTTTGAAGCTTCATTATACAAAAGTTTGAGGAACAGGAAATACACTTCTTTAACTTTCTTTACAGATACTTTTTTATTGTTCGAAACAACCTCAAGAAAGTTCTCTCTATACATAGTTAAAGATAAGACCAATATTGTTTAACTAAAAAATCTACAAAGCAAGATTTTTACATCTCGCTTAATCATTGATTACCAGTAGTAATATGTCCACTATGATGTCATATGCCCTCTCTTTGCCAGTGCTGATGTGTAGTATGTTTTAGTTGTTAAGGATATATTGCAGCAAGTTCCCAAACTCTGGAAAAGTGATGTCAACAGTTCTTATATTTTGCTAATAATGACACTCAGAAGACTGGTCTTATAAATGTCCTGTTTAACATCTTCACTAATTATCTGGATGATGGGACAGAGTTGTACTTTCATCAGGTTTTCAAATAACACCAAACTGGGAAGAGTGGCTGATACACCAGAGGGTTGTGCTGTCATTCATAGGGAACTTGACAAACTGGAGAAATTGACCATCGGGAACCTCATGAAGTTCAACAAGAAGTGCAAAATCCCTACGCCTTTTGCACCAATATACACTAGGGGCCGTCCAGGTGGAAAACAGTCTTCCAGAAAAGGACCTGGGGGTCCTGGTGGACACTAAGTTGAACATGAGCCAGCAATGTGCCCATGTGGTAAAGAAGGCAAAGGGTATCTTGGGCACAGGAGGTCCTTTCCGAATATCAAGAAATACTTGTTGTTTTTGTGAGAGTGACCAAGCACTTGCACAGGTTGCTCAGAGAAGAGGTAGAGTCTCCCTCCTTGGAGATTTTCTAAAACCTAGATATGGTCCTGAGCAACTGACTCTAGGTGGCCTTGCTTGAGCAATGGGACTGGATAAGATGTCCTTCGAAAGTCCCTTTAAAGTACAACTATTATGTGATTCTTTTATTTTATAGAGGTAAAGTGGATTGTTGCTAGGTGTTTGGAAGAGAGGGGAAAGATAAAGAAGTATTCAAGAAAGTATTCAAGAAAAAGGTTTGTGAAATGGGACAATCGTAATCTCTGTACACAACATCATAAATTGCTGGTTGTACATTATTCATATTTCATAAAGAAATCTAAGGAAAAATAAAAATCATATTACTTAACCCCAAACTATTGAATTCAAACTCAGACCTTTTTTCCATTGGTTCCACAGGCAGTCAAAATAAGTTTTTCTCGCAGAACATTCTTTCTGCTTCATAAATTTACTGTTACAGAGTGAATACGTGACTAATACCACATCTGTGTGTTGTTATATATAGATCTACAGGAGTCTTTAGAATTGCTTGTAATTGTTTTTCTCAAAATGAAGATACAACTGTTCTCCACTAAATTGTAGTTGTTTACTGTCTTCAGTTCCACCAGTCATCCAAGTCTACCCAGAGAGCCAGGCAAGGGAGCCAGGTGTGACAGCAAGTCTTCGGTGTCATGCTGAAGGTATTCCCAACCCACAACTTGGTTGGCTGAAGAATGGAATTGATATCACTCCGAAGTTATCCAAACAGCTAACTCTTCAAGGTAGAGAGGCATATTTATTGGTTTCTACAGTTTGCAAATGCTTTGTCAGTGCGTCTTTTCTGTACTAGCAGTCCTTCTTACATAGTTTTAAGATAAAGACATCTTCCAGCTACTCTCCAAGATGCATACTTTACAGGGGCAGAAATACCTGAAATGGACATGCTGTTCTCTTGAGTGGTCTCAGCAGACATCCAGGGGCATGCAAACACACTACAGAAAAAAACAAAACACCAACCAACCAAAAAAAAAAAAACCACCAAAAAAACCCCAAACTAAATCTTACATAGATATTCAGGGCCCAGGAAATTCAATGAACCTGCCCAGTACCCTGCCTAGCATAAAATCTCCTAGTTTCTGCAGTCCTTCTAGTTATTTTTGATCTGCCATAGGAAAAAAAATTCTTGTGTTGCCGTTGTTCCCTTCAAAACCTTCTCTTTTTCATCTGCAAAACCAGCATTTGGTTTAGGAGAGCAATCATTCTGCAGTGTAAGAAACAGTAGGACAGGTAGACGGTGAATGCTTCTCTGAAGAGAGTCTTAATGTTTTAAGGTTTCAAAAGGTCCTATAGGCATCATAGTCCTGTCTTCTTTCAAGGCTTTCTCTCCTGGATACATGAGAACTATTGCCCTGCAGAAACACTTTCCACTATGAGTAGAAAGTGATTGACTCCTCTTCCATAGCAGCATTCTGCTATTTTGTAGGGATTTCAGTGGATTTCCCCCCCAGCCCCGCCTTCATCTCTTTATTATGTATTTATGATAAATAGATTAAAATTGTTCTTCTATAAGCCAAAGACATCTAATTCAATTTTCTTGAATGTACATATTTGAAATTAAATTTTTAAAATCTCATTGTATTTTACCTAAGTTTTTTTTTCTGGTTTGAATGGTCTATGCCTTAGCTTCAATCAAAAGATGGCCTAGAAAAAGTATTATACCACAGCTCAGTGCACTTCTGGTCCATATTTTAGAAAATCTATAAAGCTGGTTTTGTACGATACATCCTACACTTGAACATGCATGCTGTCCTTAAAATGCAGTGAATCATTGGTCACATCTTTATTCAAATCACTTTATTTAAATGGCTTTTGGCCTGTGAAACCTAGACTGTTTATTGTCATTCCTACCCAAGCTGACATACAAACTGGTTTCCACTGACTTCTACACTGCTGCAGGTGTAAAATTTCAATGCACCTGTTTTTTCCGTTTTTACACTTCTTTCACATAAAACAAAACCAGGTGCCTCTGGTTACTAGAAAGAAAATTATTAAAATTACTATTTCTGTTGAAATTTTGGTCCACAGAAACCTGGGTTATTTTGTATAAAGCAAATGATAATTTCAAGTGACAAAATGCAACAAAATAAAAATATTTACCTGATTTTAAAGAAAACTATAGTCATTTAAACATACAGAAAACCTCAGACTCTTGTTTGGCTCTGAAGTGCAAAATCAACTGGGGTATTTTGGATATTACTGAGATGAATAATAGTGCATATAATTCACTAGCCAGTTGAGTACCTTTGGATTAGTTTGGCATGCCTCCAAGTTAGGAACTCAGGAATGAAAATGGTTTAATTAGTATAGGCAGAGAAAGCCTGCTGAATGTATGATCTGAAAGCACTGTAGCATGTCTGCATATTGAAATTTTCCTCTCCTTTCAGCAAATGGTAGTGAGGTTCACATTAGCAATGTGCGCTATGAAGATACGGGAGCATATACTTGCATTGCAAAGAATGAAGCAGGGGTAGATGAAGACATTTCTTCTCTTTTTGTAGAAGATTCTGCTCGAAAGACCCGTAAGTATTGTGAAAAGTATAAAAATGCACATAGCTCTCACTTAAACATTAAATCAATATTAAAAACTATGAAATAATAAATTAAAATAAGAATGTGTAGATAACTAATTAGAAAAATCAAGTTGAAATAATGATATCCCTAAGTCACAGAAGGCAGTGCACAATCTGAATAGAGTGAAATATTGAATTTATTCTGTGAATTGAGTTTTTTTTCACATTGCTGTTAAAATTCGGATTTTCTCATGATATTTTGTTGCATATGAAATGAATATGAAGGGGAAAAGGAACTGGATGTCTACGTAAGATAAATCAGTAGTCCTAGTGTGGTTTCTGGGAGTTGATGGGGATGTGGGAGGAAGACCTTTTGTAGTCTTTCTTCCTGTATGTTCTTGACATATACCAATAGTCAATTTTGACCCTTGTGACATGAGAGTCATCTCAGGACTTGATCTCACCTGCTGGAGTGTCTAACAGGTCCAGATCAGTTCCAGCCTGTCTTGTGCCTGAATAACTGTGGTTCTCCAGAAACGCAGAGCAACAGTGACCACCTTCACTTACTAAATTGGGAGTTTAATGTACCAAAGAAATCTCTACCGCTACAAAAGTAGCTTTCTTTATCCTCTGTTGGATGATAGTGGGGTTTAAAAACTCTATTTATCTGTTATTTGTCTGCTTTCATACTTCCCTTTCTTTCTTCTGATCAGAAAAAAAAATTGTGACTTACACTTCACCTGGGATATTTTTTACTTTTTGTTGTTTTTTTTCTTTTAAATCTGTTCCTACATATTCATTAGGATTTATCTAGTAAAATGATAGTTCTTTTACTAGTGAGACTGATTGCATTAGCTTAAGGCATTCCCATTTCTCTAGAAGCTTATTCAACAGTGATGAGTACTTGACAGTTAATAGCAATGCAAGTCCACCTGACAATTTCTGTCTTATGGTGCTGAGTTCAGTTACATATATGTTTATTAAACTTTAAACATTTCAGAGGAAATCTTCCATGTGGGAAAATTTTGTAATCCAAATGTTAATATCTTTACTAAGCTACTTTTAGTAACACTAATTACAACTGTCATTTCAAAAGTCTTAACGTGGTTTTAATTTTTTTTTTTGTGTCATGAAAATGACTGCTCAGATGTTTCTAAGAAAGGAGCTGAGAATAAATAAATTGTTTGATTGTGTTGAATTTGTAGTAATCTAGTGATATGAAGTAGCTCAGTCACCTCCATTTGCCTTTTGCAGTCTGTTAAAAATGCTGCAATTGTTGCCAAATTGCAAAACCCTGACAAAATGGAATTTATTTATGCTTGCTTAAGACTTGCTTGTCCTTAAAACAAAATGTTTTTATCCATTGTCCAGATTTCAGTTGTTTTAGTCACATAATGGTTGCGTCCACTGAAGAACTGATGTGGCAGTGATCATGCAGGAATAGGCACACCTATTCAAAATACTGATTTCAGGCATTGTAATGTAATGCAATAATTTTAGATATCTAACTTTGCAGGATTTGTAAAATCACGTGCTATGCAATGAGCACTACTTCCAACAAATACTCTAAAGTCTACTAGGAGTGAGTTGTTATGATTGCTACTGGTGTCATGGAAAATGTAAATGAAGGAAGATAGACTATAAACCCATTTTTTTCTAAGACAGTTCATCCAAAAGATGCAGTCTCCTTCCTTGCTATAAAAATAATTCACTCTGCAAGTTCTATGTTATAGGTTGCAGGGAGGTGTTTTACTATTGTGTTCCTTGATGTCTGAACATGGGTTCCTAAAAATTGGTGGATGTGTAAATAAATAAATAGTTCATAGCTGCATAATTACATCTTTCAAATATAAGTGCAATAGATATTCACATGAGATGCTTTCTCTGGTACTCTAATTAACTTCCCTTGACTCAAAACCCCATTTCTGTACATGCGGGAAGACTTAAGGTACATACTACTAAAAAAGCAATTGCTATCGATATCATTATAACAACTATATGAATAAACTGCCTTCACAGGTAAAAATTTGATAATACTGTTAGATAAATGCTTCTGTTTAAAAAAAGTTCCTTTACAACAAGGTGTTGCTAGCAGTATAAACCTGAAATTAAGTGTATAAGGCTGTTATTATTAACTTTTCTCTCCTTGTTTTTATATTTCTTCCAAAATGATAGTTCATGCAGCAAATTAGGAATTATTAGGGAAGAAGATTACATAGGTAGTTACACAGGTGAAATCACTTGGATGGAACTGTGGGCTTTTGTTTCTTCACCCATTGTTTCTCCACAATGCTACTTCTACTTTCCTTTAGAGCCTGCTGATTAGGTCACAAATTACATTCTGAATATCTCTGATGATGTAAATGTGATTTCATATGATCTGATATAGACTATATCTGTCATAGATGTTTTTATAAATAATTTTGCTTTTATCCTACTTTAAGAGAATAAAGCAGACATGTTTATTTTTTAAACTTTTTTTTTCTTTATTGGAGTACTCCCTTCTGGAAATCTTAGGATATTGATTTGAACAAAACCAGAACAAATTCTCACTAGTGTGTCAGTTAATTTGAGTATTTCTGCTTTTTAAGTGTCACATAAGTTAAAAATCACAGCAAAATGTAATAAAAGCATTTCAGAACATTGAGTTGATTGGCTATTGAGAGTGTAGTGAGAGCTTTTACAGTGGAGCTCTAAAATATAAACTACAATTGCACTGCATTGAGAATGAATATAGAACATGGTTCCATTTTTACCATTGTATGTATTTTATTTCCTAAAAAGTTTAAAAGTGAAAGGAAATCTTCACTTTTCTGTTTATCTGACCCATTGTTTATATGCATATGAAAGATTGTGGGGTTTAATGCTACTTTGTGTAATAATCTAATTTTTTGGCAATAATCTGTGAAATCTCAGTTTCAACAAATCCCAAATTTGTTATACGGAAAACTTAGCACAGCTTTGAGAAAAAAATAAAATATATAGCAGAAAGGGCATTCCTTTGGGGACGAGTATACTAAACAGTTTCTGAAGAGAGTTTTACATTTTCTGGCACCTGCACCTAAATTAAAACCAGTGCCTATATGAATAAACAGATTATTAAATATAAGAGAAGCTTTCTTTCACCTGTGTACCTAAAAATGTTATCCGATTGCTAAGTTTTCAAAATTCACTGCACCAGTGATGCATACGTCTGTATTAGAAACAGAAAATAAATGGACCGAATGATAAACCTATGCTGAATTGTGAGAAGTGTGATGCTAGTAGCAAATAAGAATATATGGTGCAGAGTGTGACTTAGGGATGTTACGTTTATTTTAAAGTTTCCATTTTCAGAAATTTTGGATTCCAGCTCCAAAGAAAAGTCAACAGACTTTAATGATAATAATTCATCATCAAAATGGTAATTTGTGGTGTAAGTGAATGGAAAATATTGTGAAAGTGCTTTTACATTTAGATCTGTTCCATAGATGCCAGGAGGGGATGCTGAACCATTGTTCTGCCACACATAGATGAAGAGTCTCAAGAATAGTTTATACTCTTCTTAACGCATTAGTCTTTCACAATGTGCACTAAAAATAAAACTTCTGAAAATATGTTTTCATTTTGGCATTGTCTCAGATGAGAAGAATAAAATTATTTTCTTTAAAATATAATTTGAGCATTAGCTTTTGCCATTTAACCTATTCTGTAGCTGAAATTTCATATACATTACATCTGTGTCTAAATATATGTGCACATTTTGCTAGATTTGTGAAGTTGTAGAGGAATTTTTTAGTTTATATTACCTACTGATGGTAAATGTCTGTTGCTGCCTATTATCACATCCTGTTGATTCTTCTGATGTCAATCATTTAGATTGAAGTGTTCCATTGTTGCTGTCTGTCTCAAGCAGCAGGTTTTTTGTTGCTTTTAATTTTTAATGTTTCTGCTGATATAGCATGGCCACTCCTGTAAGAAACAATAGGAACAAAACATTATTTTACTCATGTTAAAAATACTGTAGTCATTTTACTGAAAGCTTTTTACAGCACAATCTGGGTCTTGGTATTAGTGGTTTATGCAGTGAGATTATCGCTAGAACATACTACAATGAAAATCATTTCTCCAGTGTTTGACACAGTAAAAAGTCTCTAAGCAATAGTTGATTTATATAGTGAGTGGACACTTAGTGGGAGTTCTGTAGAGTTGTGAAGATGCCATTCACACTCAGTAGACCCAGACTTTACAACTACCAGAACAGAGTAGATTCTCAATGTAACTGCTTTTTGTTAGCTCCATGGGCTTTTTGTGGGTGTGAAAGTGAGAATAACATTCTTCTTGTGTTCTTTGCTCCTTGGGTTGTCCTCCAAGTAGCATCCAAGGAAAGGTAGTTAAGGGGAAATAGGACTTAGTAAAATTGAAGTGAAAGAGGACCTGGGGAGAGGGACAATGGAAGGGACCAATAATGTGAGGAAGAAAGAAAGGCCACAGGCCACAGGAGGATGGCTTAGTGAAGGGCACTTGAAAACTGAAGGAAAAGGAACGGGAAGAAAAAGGGATAGGAGCACAGGGCCAGATGATCTCTTAAAAGCTACGTCAAAATCATCTGTAAGATGTGGAGTTGCATCCCGGAGTATCTAGTGACTTTCATGTCTTATTAAAGTTCTGTGATCTCACAGAAACAGTATACGTTATATACTGTTGCTCCTTTTTAATCCATGTGGAGAATATCACTGTGTCTAGTACCAATTAAAACAAATAAAGGAGGTATCTGAGAAGATCAACTTTTTTTGTTCTAGTAAGTGCAACATTTTATTATATTTAACTTGTTTTTTTAAGTAAGAGAGCATATTGGGATATAAATGTATATTACAGGAAAAACTGCAAACATGAAAAAAATAGTAAAAAGAAAGTTGGTAGGTAGAAAGTCTATAGCGTGAGGTAATTTTGATAGCATTTCTTTATCTAGTTGTTCACGTATAGTTTAACCATCTCTGAGAAAATGTAAGCATCTTCCCTGGTCTACGCATCCAAATGCAGTTTTCCTGGTTAAACTCTTCTTCAGGCTTTGAAGTATGCCGTTGCTGTATCAGATTTGAAGAAGGGATGGTTTTTCCAACAATACCATTGCTGCAGACCCAGTTGCAAAGAGCCTGACTCTGTCTTCCTGAGAAACTCTGTGTAGATGTTGGAAGGTTACTAATAGGTGCCCCCAAAGCATTCTTATCTCCAGGCTGAACAAGGCCACTTCTCTCATTAATTTTCTTCCTGGCGTGCATGCATTTTATAATGTGGTCTTTGTTCTCCCTTCTTATTCTCAGCAGAGCCCTTGCCTGGGGATTTTTAGATTTTGTAATCCCTGTTGGAAATGTTATATTTTAATCTGAGAAAATTTGGCCTTAAACTGAAATGAAATGTTTCATTAAAATACTCTACTGTGATTTGAAACTATTTAGGATCATTGTGGTATTTTATACAAATGTAAAACAAATTTTTTTCTTGTTTTCTACTAGATATTAATCTTTTCACTATTACTTAACAACAAAGATTCATAAAGATAACAAAAATTCTAATTACCTCTATATTTCTTGTGCCTTCTTATTGGCTTATACACCTTTTCAGAACATGCATTTTGAAGTATTATGACTTTGATAGTCAACAAAAACCATGCAGCCTGTACAATACAGGTCTGTACATCCTACTACTACAACAATAGTATCTAAAATATTCCTGAATGCGGGAACGGAGTTGTTTTAATTCTCTAAAGAGTAGAAAATTTTTGTGCTGTGAATTCCATTTTCCCTCAAGTTTGCAGTTAAAGTCACTGAGAGTGAATTATCTGGTCTAGGCGATAGCTGGATAACCCCTGTGGTGACTGGTAAAAGCATTCTAGAGATTAACAACCTGGTCTAAATCTCATTGAAGACAGCAGACTCTCCTCTACTGTCATGCTTCTCTAATAATACCTGAGAGAACTTGGCTGTATTGGAAGGAGTCTCTAGTGTAATCACATTTGTAGTACCAATAGCAGTTTAAAACCTGATTGTAGTTTCATTACAATGTAGTTTGAGTTCTCAGAACAGATATTTCATGGATTCATAGATTTAAGCATGATGGAAGCATTTCATCTAACTCCTCTCTATATTCTCCATTTCACAAGCCATTAAATTACCTCTTATTGTGCCTGAATACAGATCTAATGCTTTGTTTGCCTGAAGTGTATCATCCCAGAAATGCATCTACCTAAGTTAGAGACACAGTCAGAGAAACCCTTATTTCTGTCAGTATTTTGTTTTACTAATTAATAAGCTTCACTAATATAGAATTATGCTCAGTTTCCATATGAAGTCAGTTTTTCTTCCAGTTTTCTCCTTTGATTCTCATTTTTTTCCAATAAATTGACCTCCTAGAATTTTTTGTCCTGTGAATATACAGTTTATAAATATTGATTGCTTTTCCTCACATACACTAAACAGAAGTTTCTCATAATCATAGAATCATGAAATCATCTGCTTGGAAAAGACCTTTAAGATCATCAAGTCCAACCACACCTGACCACTCACTAAACTGTGTCCCTGAGAAACTCGTCTACCCGTCTTTTAAAGACCTCTAGGGATGGCAATTCAACCATCTCCCCGGGCAGCTGTATCAGTGCCTGACCACCCTTTCAGTGAAGAAATTGTTCTTTATGCCTATTCTGAACCTCCCCTGGTGCAACTTGTGGCCCGCTACGACACCATCATTTATTGCAAAGCAACTTCTACGTACTCTTTTACCTAGTTGCACAAAAGGGGATAAAATTTGTCTACCTATTGCACTGTGTCTTGGGCCTAAATTTAAAAAATCGTGCAATCATAGAATTGCTTGGTTGGAAAAGACTTTTGAGATCATCGAGTGTAACGGTATCTGTCCACTACTAAACCACATCCCTGAGCACCACCTTCAGGTGGTGAGGCACCACCTTGAGGGATGGTGCCTCAACCACCTCCCTGGGCAACTGTGCCAGTGCCTGACCACCCATACCTGTTCCATGCCATAACTAGATGTATTTCTAACTGTGCAGTTTTTACATAATGTCATAGTCCTGTCACCAAACAAGAGATTATGTGAGCTGAATGCTACTAACTTGACAGGTTTATGGCCATCATACACAACCAGGCATCTCCCCAGTCTAGAACTTTGCATGGGATGAAGAGCCTTTTGACTTTGATTTATGGCCTAAATTCACTCTGAAAGGCTTTATGCAACTTAACAGATTCTTCCTGTCACTAATTATATTGAATGGTACATATTTACCTAATTTCCTCAAACGCAATTTATGCTAGCATTTTTTTTTGTGGTCAAGCTAAACAAGTTTATACTTGTTGACAGCATCATAGGCAAAGGGTTTATTTCAAACTTCCAAGTGTAAGGTAGAAATTCAGCTCATGAACTGTTTTGTCTTCCAACTGGTATGGAGTGGATTGATTTAAAGTGCTATTTGAAAGGACTTCAGTGTCATTCATTATAAAGATTTTTAGAAAATAAAGTAAGGAATGATAAGCTAACGTATTTCATATTTCATATCAACAGTGACTTTTAACTAATTAATAATAGATACTTAATTATTGCGTTAACCTAACCTAAATGAAATTAAAATACATGTCACATAAGGACAGAATGGAATTTTGATAGAATTTGTTTTAACATAGTTACTTTGAAAGCAGTTGCAGTAAACAATAGATAACTTGAGGGGACAAATGTTTATTTTCTTTGCAAATAAGTTAGGGTTTATATATATTTGTATGTAAACCAAACAAATCTGAATTTATTCTAAAATAAGAATAAAATTAAAAGCAGATATGTCCATAAATGTTTTCATTCTGTTTGATAGTTGAAACTGAGCAAGTAGTAAATCTCCTTGTGCAGCAAGGAAGAAAATTTTTAGATATTAAGGTTTTAATTGATATCTATTTTGTTTATGAGTGCCAGTGCACCAAAAGTAAAATTTTATTGAAACATTTTATTTAGCTTTCCTGATATGTAATGCCAGGAGAACAGAAGGGAAATTTTCAGATTATTTAACCACACATACATAATGTACAAAAGAGTAACGTGTTTCAATTATTTTTACAAGAAAAAAAATTAATAGATTGTAAAAGCTCATTCAGAATTTTCTTGGATAATGACCACTGAAGTACAGGACAGAAGAGGGAAAAATATTTCTGGAAGAAAATGAAGTATTTTACTTCAAGAACAAGTTTCTTTTGAGGGAGCTAGCAGAGGTGCTCACCAAACCTCCTTCTGTAATCCTCCAGCAGTCCTGGCTGACTGGGGAAGTTCCACTCTTGACTGGAGGCTGGCAAATGTTATGCCCTTTTACAAGTATGGTCAGAGGGAGGATCCAGGGAACTACAGGCCTGTCAGTCTGACCTCAGTACCAGGGAAGGTCATGGAGCAGATCGTCTTGAGTGCTATCACATAGCGCACACAGGAAAACTGGATAATCAAGCCCAGTCCACATGGGTTTGTGGTCCTGCCAGACCAACCTGATCTCCTTTTATGACAAGGTTACCCATTTAATGGACAAGGGAAAAGCTGTGGGTGTGGTGTACCTGGGCTTTAGAAAAGCCTTTGAGACCATTTCTCACAGAATTCTGCTTGAGAAACTGGCTGCCATTGGCCTGGACAGGCACAGCCTCTGATGGGTTAAAAACTGGCTGGATGGCCAGGCCTAAAGAGTCGAGGTAAATGGAGTCAAATCCACAATGGTCACAAGTGATGTTCCCCAGGGTTCAGTGTTGGATCCAGTCCTGTTCACTACCTTCAACAATCATCTAGATGAAGGTATTGAGTGCACCCTTAGCAAGTTTGCAGCTGACACTAAGGTAGCAGAAAGTGTTGGTCTGCTTGAGGGTACGGAGGCTCTGCAGAAGGATCTGGACAAGCTGTATCAATGAGCTGAAACCAATAGGATGAAGTTCAACAAGGCCAAGTGCTGAGTCCTGCACTTGGGGCATAACAACCCCATGTAATCCTACAGGTTTGGAGAAGAGTGGTTGGAGAGCTGCCTGGCAGAAAAGGATCTGGTAGTGTTGGCTGATGGCTGGCTTAATGTGAGCCAACAGTGTGCCCAGGTGGCTAAGAAGGCCAGTGGCATCCTAACTTGTATCAGAAACAGTGTGGCAAGCAGGACCACGGCAGTGATCATGCCTCTTTACTCAGCACTGGGGAGGCCACATGTCAAATATGTTCAGGTTTGGGCCCCTCACTACAACAAAAACATTGAGGCACTGGAGTGTGTCCAGAGAAGGGCAATGAAGCTGTTGAAGGGGCTGGAGAAAAAGTCTTATGAGAAGCTGCTGAGGGAACTGGATCTAAAGAAGAGTAGGGTGAGGGGAGACCTCATCACTGTCTACAACTACCTGAAAGGAGGTTGTAGTGAGGTGAGCATTGATCTCTTCTCCCAAGTAACAAGTGATAGGACAAGAGGAAGTGGCCTAAAGCAGAGCCAGGGGATGTTCAGTTTAGATGTCAGGAAAAATTTCTTCACCGAAAGGGTTATTGGGCACTGGAAGGGGCTGCCCAGGGAGGTGGTTGAGTCACCATCCCTGGAGGTGTTTAGAAGATAGTAGAGAGGTGCTCCGGGGTATGGTTTAGTAGTGGTCAGGTGTGGTCGGACTTGATGATCTCAAAGGTCTTTTCCAAATAGGTGATTCTGTGATTCTTTTTGGAATCTTATTGCCTTGATCTTGTTTTCTCTCTCTCTCTGTATATATATGTATTTATACTATTGTGTACTGCTTACTGATAATGGGGATATCTAATTATACTGCCAAAAGGAACAGAAGAGCTATTTTAATTTGCAGTGAATGTCAATCTTATAGCTGTATGCATATACACTTTATTTTTACCTCATGTTTGCAAAAAAGAAAAGTAGGAAGAAGAACACTTTACATAGTTGTAAGCTTTGACATTGGCTGTTGAGACAGAAAACTGAATGTAATGACATGTATTAACAAAGTGATGAGAAGATGTAAGGAACAGAATTTATTTGGAAAATTACATCATAGTACCTGCTCATTTATTTAGTAGCAGAAATACCATGGATTTTTGCACTTGTTTCCATTCAAAGGGAATTAGTATCTGTGCTGCTGTTACACCCTGCTGTGGAATTTCATGAAGTACAAAGGACGCAGTTTACTGAAAAATGTGCAACCTATTACAACAGAAAATTAATAACAAAGATGAAGAGCACACTGCACAGATCCTGTCCAGGGAGGGATTCCCTCTTCCTCCCATACTGTGGTGGCTTTTATCTTGTGTAATAAACAAAAAACTCCTATATCTTCTGACAAGTTGCAATGTTATCTCTGTCATAACACCCACCAGTGTGCAGTGCAAGCTATTATGGACATTCCAGCATATCTATGTTTTCCAGCTATCTATATCATATCTATATCATTCTAATGATCAATATTCCTCTTTCTGTTCTGGGGACACCTTATAATGACTTCCCAGTACTCAAAGTGGGCCTACAAGAAAGCTGGAGAGGGACTTTTTACAAGGACATGTAGTGATAGGATGAGGGAGAATGGCTTTATATTGGAAGGGAGAAGATTTAGATTAGACATTAGGAAGAAAATCTCCATGATGAGGGTGGTGAGACACTGGAACGGGTTGCCCAGGGAAGTTTTGGATGTGTTCAAGACGAGGTTGGATGGATTCTTGAGCAGCGTGGTCTAGTGGGGGTGGAAATAGATGATCTTATAGGTTCCTTCCAACCCACATAATTTTGTGATTCTATTCTATGATTTTGTGTTAACCTTACAGCAGTGATCCATGCTGACATATAAGATTCTCAAGCGTTAAATGAGAGACTCAGTGTAGCAGACATAGCCTGCTCAAAGTCACTAGCTCCTTGAAAGCAATATCTTCTGCAAGGCTCCAAGTGTGTCTTCTGATATTGGTTAAAAGCCATATGTTGTCTGAATAGTCTTCTTTTTATAAATTAGAGAAATAGGACACAAGAGAAGGTGGTGTTCTGTCTTGAAACCAGAAAATTTTACTGAGATCTATCAATAATTACGTATTTTTACATCTTGACATTTATAAAAGCGTGATAATTGAGTATAGGATGTGGCTGATGATGTTAATTTTTGCTTAACCAAAATGGAAGGTAAACAATATGCTCCCTAGCATACTTTGCATCTACATGTAGGTATGCAACAAGGAAGCTTAATGTCCACCTGGAATTATATGTGGCAGAGGATGTAAAGAACAACAAGTGTATCAGCAGCAAAAGGAAGACTAGAAAAGATGTGGGCCCACTGCTGAGTGAGGTGAGTGCCCTCATGACGGAGGACGCAGAGAAGGCAGAGTTGCTGAATGCCTTCTTTGCTCCATGCTTTGCTGTTAAGGCAGACCCTCAGGAATTCCAGACCCAGGAGGAAAGAGAGAAAGTCTGGAGAAAGGAAGATTGTCCCTTGGTTGGGGAGGATTAGGTTAGAGATCATCTAGGC
Organism: Tapera naevia; assembly: GCA_033556795.1. Taxonomy (NCBI): domain Eukaryota; kingdom Metazoa; phylum Chordata; class Aves; order Cuculiformes; family Neomorphidae; genus Tapera; species Tapera naevia. The sequence continues at coordinate 2,847,998 of JAUMJJ010000172.1, read as the reverse complement.
AAACTGGACACTCACAACTCATAGAATCATAGAATCATGAAATCATCGGGTTGGAAAAGACCTCTGAGATCATTGAGTCCAACCATACCTGTTCCCTTACTAAACTGTGTCCCTGAGAAACCATCTACCCATCTTTTAAAGACCTCTAGGGATGGCGATTCAACCATCTGCCCGGGCAGCTGTATCAGTGCCTGACCACCCTTTCAGTGAAGAAATTGTTCTTTATGTCTATTCTGAACCTCCCCTGGTGCAACTTGTGGCCATTTCCTCTTGTCCTATCACCTGGCACTTGGGAGAATAGACCAATGCTCACCTCACTACAGCCTCCTTTCAGGCAGTTGTAGACAGTGATGAGATCTCCCCTCAGCCTCCTCTTCTCTAAGCTAAACAACCCCAGTTCCCTTATCCACTCCTTGTAAGAGTTGTTCTCCAGCCCCTTCATCAGCCTCATGGCCTCTGGACATTCTCCAGCACCTCAATGTCTTTCTTCTACTGAGGGGCCCAGAACTGAACACAGTACTTGAGGTGCAGTCTCACCAGTGCTGAGTACAGGGACACAATCACTTCCTTGTCCTGCTGGCCATGCTGTTTCTGATACAGGCCAAGATTCCATTGGTCCTCTTGGCCATCTGGGCACACTGCTGGCTCATATTCAGCTGGTTGTCGATCAGCAACCCCAGGTCCTTCTCTGCCAGGCAGCTCTCCAGCCATCCTTCCCCTAATCTGTAATGCTGCATGGAGTTGTTTTTCCCCAAGTGCAGAACCCAGCACTTGGCCAATGTTGAATCTCATCCCACTGGCTTCAACCCATCGATCTGTCTGTTCAGATCCCTCTGCAGAGCTTCCCTTCCTTTGGGCAGATCGACACTTCCACCCAGCTTAATGTCATCTGCGAACTTGCTAAGGGTCCAGATCTCCTTGTCCAGATCATTGATAAAGATATTGGACAGAATTGGACACAGGACTGAACCCTGGGGAACACCACTTGTGACCAGCCTCCAGCTGGATTTAAATCCATGGGCCCTGATGAGATGCACCCATGAGTGCTGAGGGACCTGGCAAATGTGTTTGCTAAGCTATCTCCTTCACCTTGAAAGATCACAGAGAACTGGAGAGAAGCCTGAGGACTCAAGAAAATCTAATATCAATCCAATCTTTAAAAAGGACAAGAAGGAAGGCCTGGGAAACTACAGACCTGTCAGCCTCACATCCCTCCCTGGAAAGGTGATGGAACATCTTGTCCTGGATGTCATGTCCACGCATCTGGAAGAATAGAAGGTTATTGGGAATGGTCACCATGGGTTCACTAAGGGAAAAACTTTCTTGACCAATCTGATAGCCTTCTAGAAATGGTGTGACTGGCTAGGTAGATGAGGGAAGAGAAGTGGATATTGTTCACTTCAACTTCACTAAGGCTTTTGACACTGTCTTCCACAGCCTCCTCATAGGTAAGCTCAGGTAGTGTGGGTTAGAGGAGTAGACAGTGAAACAGCTTCAGAACTGGCTGTATGGTAGAGCTCAGAGAGTTGTCATCTGTGTTGCATAGTCTAGTTGGAAGTCTAGGGATCTAGGGAGTTGGTACTTGGATGATGGAACAGAGTGTATCCTCATCAAGTTTGCTGGTGATTCAAAAGTGGGAGAAGTGGCTGATAACAGCAGAAGGTGTGCTGTCATTCAGCAAGACTGGTATAGGATAGAAAATTGGGTGGAGAAGAACCTAATGAAATACAACAAAGGCAAGTATTCTAGTATTCAGTATCATTTCAACAGCATCACTGCTACTTTCTACCTATATGGGTGATCTCTTTTGAAAACTGAAAGTGAAACTAATCATCACCTTAATTTTATCAAGGCATAGCTGAACAACAGTATAAGTACTGAGTCTAAGGTCATACAATGAGGTAGCTCTGTTGAGAGAAATTGTCAAAAAAAACAGGAAACGCAAAATAGTAGAGGAGAGGGAGAGAAAAAAAAAGCCCAGTAGCTCTGTTATCCTAAGCCTCTGAATCATGAGCTTTTTAGAAAATAGGTTGACGCTATTTCCATGGACACTTCTACATATCTGGGGCTCTGCATATTCTTTCAGAGCATGAGAAAGAGAGAAATGCTTCACTGCATGAGGCAGAAAGCCCGTCTTGTTCTGCTCTTCATCAGGCCTCAGCAGAAGATGCTTAGGAAAATCATAGTATACAAAACTTTTCTGGAGGATTAATTGTTCCTGTTTCTACTCTCAGACTGGAGCAGTCAGCAGTTAAGGGACTTTTATTATCAATGTCATTTTTAATAATGTCTTTTATTACCAATGTCATTTTCAATAATGTCTTTTATTACTTTTTCCGAAGTTTTTTAAAGCACATTAATGTTTTTATCTTTTGCAACACTTTCTTCACAATTTCATTATGTTTATGTGTGCCATATATGTGTTCTGTGTGTTGTATTCCTTTCCTTTAATTTTTCTCTTATTTCTTAAGATCAGTACTTTACAAAACACTTGTTTTCAGTGATGGTATTTTCAACAATTTATTCTATGGCATGCTGATCTCTAAATATTTTAAGTCTGCACAATTGTTTTGGTTTTATGCTCCCCAGGAAGACAAGGCGATATTAGGATAATTTGGTTTTGTTCATCTCAAAGGTCTAAAATCCAACTATAAACAAGATGGTCAAATACAAGTTTTCATGGAAAAAACAACTCAAATACTCAGTTGGTTATTATGCCATCTTATAGTTCCTATCTTGTTCTTATGTCAAACATATATCATGCCAACTTTGGTAGTAGTGTTTCTGCAATACAAAAGAATATCTTGTATGCATTTTGGTTTTGCATGTATGCATTTTGGTTTTGCATGTTTGTATCCTGAAATAAATCTCCTCAAAGTCCAATGCTTAAAAGAAATTATGAAAATTGCATCACTGTGACGGTTCAGCCAGAAAAATAACCTGTAATTAATATACATAATTTGTATGCATGCAAATTCCTCAAACGTTTTGTAATGGATTACGAAACACTACTAATAAAGGCTATTGGAGTTAACTTGGGGGGAAAGAGTGTAACAGATGGTGATGAGCTTTATACTAAACCAAATAACTATGATGACTAATTACAGTTTTTGTCATGTGACATAGAAAACTATTTAATCTTATTGTTAATGCACTGTTTCCATTGATTTAGCTGTAGGAGTATTTTGGTGAATCAGTGGTTAAAACTTCATAATTATTTCAGAATTTATATAGAATTTCGTGGGGTTTTTTTCTTGTTCATTTATGTTTTCTGTTCTTTCTCTCTCTTACATGCTGCAGTTGCAAACATATTGTGGCGAGAACAAGGTACTTATACAGCTGGCTTTTTTCATATTTTCTGTGCTATGATGAAATGCTAATCTATTCCTCTTATGTGCATATGGTTTTTTTCCCATTCATATTCTACAGTTATAGTAATTACCTCCCTCCTTGCAACATTTGAGGGATTTGATTTAAAGAAAAAATATAGTGGAAAATAATCCTTCAAATGCTAGTGCCTTTGTGAACTGTTTTTTCTTTTGGGGAGAGGAGGGCAAATAAGCTGTTCAAAAATTTCAGACACTTACTTAAAGGAGTACAACAAGAAGCTCAGATTTAACATTTAAACCTTTTACTTTTGTTTGCTGATGTGATAAAGCTTCCAACCAACCAGCCTATATGCTGTTGGGATTGATCGTCTTCTATGAATGATTCTTATTTGACAAAATAATAATCTTAAATAGTTTTACTAAAGTTGAGGTACCTGTTGCTCAATGAGACAAAGCGTTTTCTTCTTATAATTAGGAAGGGTTTCTAAATATTGGGAAGGGGAATGAAGGTTTATGGTTTGTGACCAACTGAAGGATAAATATAAATAAAGACACTTTCAGGTGTTAAGAACGTAGAAAGAGTAGAAGCTATGTTTTACTGACAAAGATAGGTATTAATTTTCATATATAACAGATAATATCATAAACCATATTGCAGAAAAATATTGTAATCGAAGTGTTGCCATGAGCTCTCATTTCTTCTGAGTAGCTTGTGGTAGGAATAGGAAATATTTCAATTATTTCCATTGGAGGATTGATAATCCTGTAAGAGGATCAGGCTTTGCTATGAATTCATGCTGCAAATGATATTTCTGCGTGGTTATTAAGTATTTATTTTAAATTAATTTAAATCTTTTAAAAATTGGTATTTCATTTGCCTAATTACATAGTAAAATTTGTCATTTCTCAGTGCTTTTGAAAATATGAACTAGCTTTATTTTTTGTATTCTTGTTTTGCCAGTTGCTCAGCTGGTATAAACAATCAGTTCCATGATTGTGGTGGAGCTCAGCTGCCATCTTGCTGCTCTGTTGGCCCTGTAGAGAAAAAAATGGCATATTCACTGTTTCATACACTTCCACTGTTAACAATTAATATGATGTGCAAGATTCTGAAGTCAAAGTTTTGAAATGTATTGTATTCTCGCTGCTTGTTGGGAAGATATCACTTAAATAGTGAAACTGAAAATGTGATTGGCATCCCCTTGATTTTTCAAAGGATTTTCTGTTCAAGTCAAGTTCTATGTTGTTTTCAGTGGTTAGAAAGCACTTAGGAAAACTTTCATTCTACGATAATAAAGGTGAATTAAAGCCAGTATCTTAGCAGAGTGCTTATGATAAAAAGATGCAAATTTCTCTGTGATTCTTGTGAAGCTAAACAGCAGTTTATGGTACACTTTGAGAATGTGAAGTGACAATATCATCATCTAGAGCAGATCTTCTCAGTCTTTCCTGCGTTTCTCATGGACCAGTCCTTGTGTTTAAAATTAATGTTTACTGGTTGCAATGTCAGAATTAATTTGCAAGAGAGCAATACCCTGAAGGTGCCAGTTAGCATAACCACTAACTTCTCTGGGCCATGCATAGTCTTTTATTTTCTGTTTTCTAAGTATTGATAACAGATGGAAGGATAGGACTGGCTGATTAGTAGGACAATTAAGGTCATGAAACCATACATCGGCTTTAGTGCCTGTGATGCATATTTGTATACGTGGTACAGAAAAGCTTTATCATAACTTTTTGCGTTTGTTAGTGTAAAAAAAGCATGTGTCAGAAAATCTGAAAGAACTTTGGAGGTACACTGAATAATATAGAATAATAATACAATAATACACAAGTATAAACATAGCTGTGTATTAACCTACATACAAAAAAATCCCCAAACTACCACCACTTATTTTTTCAAATAAATGTTAGCCAGTTTTAAATATAGATTCAGTCTAAATGTAGCAAATATATTTACATGTATTGCTGTTGCTTCTGGCACTGTTTTATAAATGCTCTGTTTTGATTTTGGTTTAGTGGGGGGAGTGTTGTGAAATTAGGTCAGATGTCTTTAGAGGAGTGACGCCTGTAGCTGTGAAGAAGTGGCTTGCCTAATTGATGAGATATTTGTATAGGATAGATTTTTGTACAGATACTTGTATTTACATGTTCAAAGGAAGAGTATGAGGATCATAATAACTTGGACGAGGAGGGGGTTATTTCACTGGATCCACAGGTTCCTTATATGAGCTGACTTCCTTAACTCAGTATTGAAAAGGAAGAAGGACATTTCTTACTCTGTCTCCTTCACTGGTTTGAAGAACAATTTGTTGAACGTTATGATCTAGTCACTGGAAGTAAAGCCTTAAAAGTTTTATCTGGATTACTATGCAATACTATGGAGTATTGGCAAGAGAGGAGGAAGTTCAAGGAGTATGTTTATCAAATGCCTGTATTACTTGGGACTATCATCTGATTTACTTCCTCATGTTCTAGAATTACTTATTCTGCTAATAACTATCATATACTTTAGTCAGTGAGACCAGGGAGAAGAGAAAACCTTGTTTTATTGAGAGTCAGCTGCAAATATTTATTTATCATGAAGATACAACAAGCTGAGCTTATTATACAGTTGCTCAGCTATAGATCTCTACACTGTGTTCGCTGGTAGGGGCAGCCTAACTTGAGTCAGGCTTCTCTACAAATTCCAGCCGTTCTTACAGAATGCCACGTCAGGCATTTTTTAAAGAAAGACCTTGTCAGATTATCTTACATAGGCTGCAAGATTTACCTGCAAAGGCATCCTGAAGTATCACATGGGCCAGGGTGAGCATATTGCCCTTTAGTGCATCCTGTGCTCAGAACAGACATGACTGGTAACTTTTCCTTGAAGGAGAACCTGCTTCTATGCTACACCAAATGCAGCATGGAAAATTTTCTCTTCTACTTTTTGGTAACATGAATAGAAAGATTTTATGTGAAATGAGAAAAACCCTGCTTGGGGAGTCTCCCCTCTTTCTTTTTAGGAAAACTTGGCCAGAGTGGGAAATGATTTCACAAGTTTTCTTGAAGATAATTGAACTTGCTTGTTCTGGGCATGGCCTGACAGTCTTATGCATACTGCTACCTTTTAAATGACTGTATTACCAACGTGATTCTTATGGGGACTGGGAACTTATTTGTATGGGCATACATACCTACATCTATACACAAACACACACTTCCCTCTACCCTAATGTTCTCATTATTTTATATGATATTCAGATGTATTCTCTATTGACATAGGTTTTCCTTCAGAATTTAGGATAAGAAGAATTTCAGACTCAGTTATTTTTCCTGGGTTTTACTCCTCTGTGTTCCTATACCAAATATTGTTATGCCAAGTGGAAGCTTAGGGCCTACAGCCAGGCTGCATGTACATTTTCATCAGTGTAGCCCATTGTTTAGCTATCAGAATTGGTTATGATAGTAATTTTATGAGTACTCTGATTTTCTTAATAGAATTTTACAAATATAAAACCAAAAATCGATCGTAACAGCCACATAGCAAATCAACAACTATTGTCTTAATTGGCACGGAGTAAATTAAGTAGAATGTCCCTTTTGTGATCATGAGCATGTCCTCAGAGATTATGAAACCTTGTGCTACAAATCTGTTTCCCCCCTTCTTCACAAAGCATTATGTCATACCTCTCATTCAGCAACTTTGTTAGAAGGTTTGAATCACTCTGTATGCATTTGTGGCCCTTCAAACTGGGAATGAATATCTGCCAACTCTGGCTTTCAAATAATATACAATAGAAAATGTTTATTTTTCTGGTTGAAAGAAATGTCCAATAAGAGTTTATAACAAAGATTCTGAACTTCTCCTTGAGTGTTATACAGAAATTACTTTAACTCTTGCATCCCTCCTAAAAAGAAAAAATAAGAAATCATGGAGAATTTATAATAATTTGAAATTAGTGTAGGTGATTTCACAAGCTCACTTCCATTACTGCAGCTGTCAAACTGTATATTTCTGGACACTGCCAATGGAGAAAACTATGTGAAATTTTGAATAACGTAATTGTTTTGTTAGGTTTACAAAAAAAAGATCCCATAGGATTAGCTGTATTACACTATGCATATTAACAAACTGATCTCAAACCAAAAATATTATGAGGTTTTGCTTCAATACACAAAATATAATTTTTTGTCATTATTTGATTTTATACATTTCAATGTGTTTTTGTTCCTAAGGTCTGGGCATTGGGAACATGTTTTATGTTTTTTATGAAGATGGCATCAAAGTAATACAACCAATGGAATGTGAATTTCAGAGACATATTAAACCTAGTGAAAAACTCCTCGGTTTTCAGGCAAGTTATTTTCTTTAATTTATTTGTAGTGTTTTCTCAATTACAGTTTTCTTTAAATAATAATTTATTATTGCTAGTTTAGTGTTTTATGCTTGATTCATTCAGGCATGGCTTCTCAATAAATAATTAGCTGATAATGGTGGATTTCCTCTATTATCCTTGATCAAATTCAAACTTTCAGTCTCTCTTTTAGATTGGATATTTCCTGTGTACTTTTCAACCCTTTTATTTTCTTTATCTTCCTTTATCTTTTCCCTGTCTATTCCTTTAACAGCTCTTTGCTCTTTATTTCTTCTTTGCTGTTGTTGTTTTTCTTTAACCTTCCCAGTTGAATGCATCTATATGAGTCAGGGATTGTTTCTGTCTATTAAATGTAAGATCTAAAGTTATTTTAAATGTTTCCCTTTTTTCCATTGAATGGTTGTCTATATTAAATTGTCATCTGTCATGAGACAAATCCTTGTCCCGATAAACACTCTCACAGCTCAACTGCAGTTAGTAGAGATGGTTGATGCTTTGACTGGAAGTTACAATTCATATAAATAGTTTCAATAAATTTATTATCAACAGATTAATAACTGATTTCACCAAATTCTGTGCATTTCTGGAGTAGTTTCCATGTGTACCATACATAAAAACAGTAGTGTGTTCTCCACTTCCATTTGTTTTTTTGTTGTTTTTCCTTTACTGCTAATCAAGTTGCTAGCTGACATGATGCATGGTCTCACAGGAGTACTTGGTACATTAAGACTTGTTCCATGTGAACTATGACCTATCGAATATAAGCAGTCTTTCATTATTTGGATTTGAATGAGTGTCCTTGAAATATGTAATAACCCACGAGCTGTACAATTTGGGGGTTTTCCCCCTGATACCCAAAGCACACTGAAATAATAGCAGAACTGTCTCAGTGGAATTTGCCTTTTCAGTTATCATTGATGGCAGAAGCTGCTTTATTCAGCGTCAAGATTTACTTTACTGTGAATAATATGCTTTGAACAACTAATCATACCTTGATTTGTGCTGCTTAAGTGAAATTAGGTTGACACAGCCAAAAATAAGCCAAAGAGCTTTTTTTATGGCTGTTTAATTCAAAAGCTGATTATTTAAGAGATGCGTTAAAATTTTATTGGTCTAAAATCCAACCTATATTTTAAGAGTATTTTTATTGAAATGTGTTTATAATCAGGATGGATAAGTCAAGCTTTTTTCCTTTTTGTAACTTTCAAACTTGAAGTAGTGTAATAATTATGTCCTCTTACCTCCCCCTGCCAAAAAAGAAAAACAAACACACAAACAAACAAACAAAAACAAAAAAGAAGAGAGAGACCAGGAAAGTAAGCTACTTGATAACTTTCATTTTAAAGTGGGTATATACTTGTCTTTATTTGGATATCTTTGGTTTGTGAGTAAGTGTGGTAAATAAGTAACTTTATATATATGCAAATATAAGCCTTGTGCCTCCATGCATATCATTTTGCCCATTTAACAATGTTTCTACTTATTCCTCTCAAAACTGAAAAGATCTTTCTTCACATACGGTGATTAATAAATCTTTATTACTGCAAAAGAAATCAGAAATAGTTTAAAAATATTTTCTACTCATAGTGACATCATTGTTCACTCTAAATTCCAAAACCAAGAGAAAATTGAAAAATAGTTTTCAGTAAAAAATTTTTAAAAAACCCTGAAGTTTACTTTTCTCCTGAAAGAGTGAAAAGCGACTTTATAAGAATTCTCTCCATATACTGCAAATACTACAACAGTGGTATATTCTTGAAAAAACCTCATTGACTATGGACCTTTAGACTACTGTTGCGTCCTTTACAGGATGTCAATCTTTCTCAAGCCTCTCTTGAAATTCTGATTTCCCTAAATTTGAATAAGAAAATACCTTAGTTCTGTTCCAGGGTGAGATTTTTACATAGTTCAACATGCAGTCGTTTAGTAGTAAGAGTTGATGTCATAAATTGCTTGCTAGTAATTCTCTATCATATGACTTCACTAATCAGAGACATTGGCATACTGCATGTTTTGAGGCTTTAAGTAGCCTTTCACATCTAAGGCAGCTATTGCTGATGAAATCTTCACCACTTATCTCTTAAGAACACGTTTGCTTAAACCTCTCCCATTTCTTCACACTTCTTTGAATTAGCTGTTCAAGTGAGAAGTAAAATCCCAGTAGACTTGTTTCATTGTCAAATATTTGCTAAAATGTAGAAACATTTCTGCAGCAGTTCAGGAACTAGAAAATGCCTGGATATTACTGCGGATACTGCAGTGTTCCTGCACAGGTTTCCAGTTTGGTCAATAAAATAAATGACTCTTAGCTGAGCTCCTGTAAGAGAATGAACTCAGATGTTTCTATGTGGCTTTGCATTGTATTGCGAATGAGTGTTGGAGCTGTTACACATGTGCATGTTCAGGTATGCTAATTTTACTAATGGTAAATACAATTTCTCAGTAACTATATACTTGAGAAAGCTTATCTAAATATTTAATTGCCTCTTATGCAACTGAGTGTCAATACAGTAAAGCACTTCAGTGTGTGTCTAACGTGAATCAATTAGGCTTTCATTGTATTTAATGTGGAGTGAAAGATTTAGCGCTTTACTGGATCATCATGGTTCACCGGAAATTATAAAGATCTTTCTCCCCTCGTTTCCAGAATCTCCTAAGTTACTTAAATATTCTGAATTATTACCAAATGAAAACATACATTTAATAGGTTGGTAGTGACAATTCTAGATGCATAGAGATGGAAATAAACTTATTCCTGTTTTCTGATGCAGATTATTGTTTAGTTATACAAGCTTTGACAAGTGTTTATTTAACCTGTTGTCAAATAGATTCTTAACCATGGTCCAAGAGTCTTTCAGTTGTTAAATGTCTTGTCATTCTGCAGTGTTTGGGGCATTTTCCTTGCTAACATGCAACCTCTATTTATCTTCTGCATATCAATACTACCCAAAGCCTTTACATTCTAATTCTTATGCAAGAGTGATTTTATTTTCCCTTCCCAGCGAATCTCAACTATAATATTATTTCAATGGGGTGGGAAAAGATGCAATTGAAACATATGACATTTGTGTTTGTTGAGACCAATGGAAAAATCCCTTTGGTTTCAACGTAATCCTAATTTCCTTTTTATTTAGAAGAGGTAGCTCATAATGGCCTTATTTCAGTGAACTAGGCCATCTTGCACTTGAATTTATATATGTGCTGAAAGTGGGAGCAGAATACTTAATTTCAAAATAATTTATGTGACTTCACGGCAGAGTAAAGTTTCCACAGGAAATGAGCTTGAAACATACTTGTTAATCTCCAGAAATTACTTTTGATTACAGACTTACAGCACTGGAAGTGTAGTAAATGCTAGATTGTTAACGGTTTTTTTTTTGTTGAAAAAGGATGTGAAAAAGGCCCACAGCTTGATTTTCACTACAGAATGTCGAGTAAACTTGAAGTTAATACAGAGTAGGTGATGTGTATTATATGATATATGGATTAACATCTTAATACACTGTTGTAACCTGCTGCTGTCATCTTACTCTTAGACAGTCATAGCATAAGTAGACACCACAGCATACTCTCACCTGGAGTGCTACATTCAGTACTGCATTCAGTTCTGGAGTCCTCAGCACAGGAAAGACATGGATCTGTTGGATCGAGTCCAGAGGAGGACCGTGAAGGGCTGGAGCCCTTCCATATAGAGACAGGCAGAGAGAGCTGGATTGTTTAGCCTAGAGGAGAGAAGGCTTCGGGGAGACCTTATAGCGGCCTTCCAGTACTTAAAGGAGGCCTACATGAGCTGGGGAGGGGCTCCTTTTCCAGACATGCAGTGATAGGACGAGGGGTGATAGTTTTAAGCTGAAAGAGGGTATAGTTCTATTAGATATTAGGAAGAAAGTTTTTACTCTGATGGTAGTGAAGCACTGGAACAGGTCGACCAGAGAAGTTGTGGATATGCCATCCCTGGAGGTGTTCCAAGACCAACTTGGATGAGGCAATGAGCAACCCAACCTAGTGGAAGGTTTCCCTGCCCATGGCAGGGGAGTTGGAACTGGATGATCTTTAAGGTCCCTTCCAAATCAAGCTATTCTATGGTTCTATGATTCTACGGCATGTCATTATCTTGCTTAAAGAGCTCATCTCAAACTTGTTAAAACACTGAGGACCCTTGCATTAAGTGTAAGTTTATGACCATAGATTTTTCACATCTAAATCTATGAGTACATGTTGTCTCTTGAGAATTTCTAGACCAGGACTACCTTGAAAACCTTCAAGGATTTGTTTTCTTCCATCTGCTGACTTGTTACAGGGCAGGTCACTTTTTGATTACAAAGTCTAAAGAAGAAACCCAATGAAACAAATTAATGTTTTATCAGATGTTAGCTTTCTTTCAGAGAGAATAAATTAGGAAAAAGTAAATTGCTCACATTTTAATTGGAGGAAGAAAATGGTGGGTTTTTCCTTACATTTTAAGGAGAAATTCTTTTTGCCAGTTACCCAACTCCTGGGGCAATTAATATAAAGCCTCAGAATTAATATCTGTAATATAAAAGAAATCCAAACTATCTAATTAGATAAATGTTAACTTTTCAAAAGCAAGATTTCAGTTCCATGGATTGAAGCTATTTCTGGGACATCTAGTTAAATATGGGTTTGAATGACTAGAGAAACAACTACGTAAAGTCATTCATATTGGGGAAAAAGACTATTTTGGATATGAGAATTTTGCTGCATAATTTTCACTGTTACTTTTGAGAAATACTTTTTTTTACTTTTATTTTAATTTTTAAGTTTTAGAGGCAAAGTGAGAGTTGGCATTAGCTAATAGAAATTTATGACAATCAGTAAACTGTGTTTGTACATGTAGATTTATTTTTTAGTTAAAGGTTTTTACTTCAGATCGGAGAAAGCAAAATGCTTTCTACTTGCTGTATTTGAAGTGGAACAAGAGCAAGTTTTATAATAACAATCACGCTCTGTAGTTTCTAATTTAGATACATATGTGTATGTATACATCTATATACATGTATAAAAATATATTTAAATTATTTTTACATTGAAATAATATTTAGAAATACACTTCAGTCAGTATTTTAGACTCAGATTCAGGGAAATATTTAAGGAGGTAGCTTAACTCTACTTATAGTTACAAATGCTTAATATGCAGTATTTTTCTGTTCTGCTGTACTTCCCACAATGGGAGGTGTTGTTAGTGTAATCGTTTACACTAATCTATATGAAGCCTTCTGAGATAAAGCTGGATTCCTTCAGCAGGAGTTTGTGTTACTTTTGCACAGTATATCGGGTGTGTCCTTGCATAATAGAATTTATAGCATCAAAAACCGTTGTAAACTAAGGCGTCCCTGAGAAGCATGACTGAAAAGAATGGCTCAGTATAGACATATTACAAACATTTACAGATGCATTATTTAAAGAAGGTGTTCTCTGAGGAAGAAAGAGGGCTGCGTAGAACAATTTAAAAGTAGTTATCTGTTTAGATGAAACATGGAATTAGGACAAGGCATATTTAGAATAAATATAATATAAAACTGAATTGAGATCAGTGAAATAACCTTCCAATTGTAGTGACAATTGTACACAAGGGAGATGACAATAGATCCTTGATCTGATGATTGCACATCACATAAGAGACGTTTATTTATGTTGACACTTCACTTTACATGATGAAAAGCTTTTAGTCACATTTAACAATGAAAGTCCCATTTGTCACCATGACTATCATTCTTTAAAAAACAGATTTCAAACAACTTCTCTTTTTCAAAATGCATGGATTTTTAGCAGCACAAAATAAAACTTACCCTTTTTACTTGTATTTAAGTTGTACTGAAGTTCCTGATAATGTGCCATCTCTTAGTACCCGAGTTTGGTAAGCTTTCCTTCTCAAAGTGATTTCTGTTAGCAGTGGCTTGTGATCTCCTCTAAAGAAACTCCTCTTAGAACTGCAAATTGATTTATTTCTTATTTCAGCATACAAAGGTTCAATGTATTTTCTCAAACATAGAGGCACAGCAGGCAAAGAATGTATCATCTTCTTCTTGAAAAGCATTCTTTAGTGCTGGATATGTTGTTCTGTCACATTACTTTTCCTCCTCCTTTTAAAAGGATTCTAATGCTTAGCAAGATAATTCTTGTTTAAGATTTCATCAACTTTTACTGGTCATTCTACATGGAACTCGTCATCTGCTGACATATTATAATTAGTTTCACAGCAACCAGTCATAATGTATCAGGCAGAGCGTTCCAATTAGGAATAAACAGTAGATAAAAGCTAAAAAGAAATAATATGATCTAGTGAAATTGCCCCTTGTGATGAAAGAAAGATTAAGAAGGGAAAGAAGACTAGGTTAGGAGCACAAGAAGGCTTGACAGATGCTGTATCTCTCCAAGCAGAATGTATTTCAAGTCCTTGGTGTCCATTATAGGAAAAAAATAATGCTGTTTCGTAAAGAGAATATCCAACTATGGTAACATAATTGGCTTTTAATTTTGATCAAAACAGGCTTTCCCTGGGGATGAAATACTCACAAATACTAATAAATATAAAATAAGAGAGAATAAGAGAGAATATATTTATATAAAATATGTATAATTTATATCTATGGCTTAGACAGGTATACTCTTTGCTGGGTAAAAAACTGGCTGGCTGGCCGAGCCTGGGCAGTTGTGGTGAATAGAGTTAAATCCAGTTGGTGGCCGGTCACAAGTGGTGCTCCTGGGGGCCTAGTGTTGGAGCAAGTCTTTTTTAATATCTTAATCAATTATCTGAATGAGGGGATTGAGTGCTTCCTCAGTAAGTTTGCAGATGACACCAAATTGAGCAGGAGTCTTGATCTGCTTGAGGAAACAGACTGGACAGGTTGGATTGATTGGTCCAGGTAAATCATATGAAGTTTAACAAGGCCAAGAGACGGGTCCTTCACTTGGGTCACAACAATCCCATGCAATGCCACAGGCTTAGGGAAGAGTAGCTGGAAAGCTGCCTAGGAGAAAAGGACTTGAGGATGCTGGTTAACAGCCGAATATGATCCAACAGTGTGCCCCGGTGGCCAAGAAGGCCAATGACGTTTTGGCTTGTGTCAGAAATGATATGGCCAGCCAGACCAGGGAGGTGATTTTTCCCCTGTATTCAGCACTGGTGAGGCCACACCTTGAATCCTCGGTTGAGTTTTGGCCCCTCACTACAAGAAGGACATTGAGGTGCTGGAGTGTGTCCAGAGAAAGGCAACGAGGCTGGTGAAGGGGCTGGAGCAAAATCTTATGATAGGCAGATGAGGGAACTGAGTTTGTTTAGTCTGGAGAATAGGAGATTGTAGGGGAGAGCTTGTTGCCTTTTACATCTACCTGAAAGGAGATTGTAGCGAGGTGCGTGACGGTCTCTTTTCCAAAATAACGAGGGATAGTATGAGAGGAAGTGGTTTCAGATTGTGCCAGGGGAGGATGGCATGAAAAATTTCTTTACTGAAAGAGTGGTGAAGCATTGGAGCAAGTTGCACAGGGAAGTGGTGAAGTCACCATCCCTGGAGGTGTTCAAAATGCATGTAAATGGAGCAATGTGGGACATGTTTTAGTAGGCATGGTGATGTGGGCTAATGGTTGGATTTGATGATCTAAGAGGTCTTTTCCAACCTCAGTGGTTCTATGAAAATATGAATAATGAGCATGTAAACCAGAGACAACTATTTTGAGTACATAGTTATAAATATGTGCCTTAAGAAATACGAATTCACTGAAATCAACAGAAATTTTGCCTTTTTCTCAAATTCATCCATTTGCAGAGATGGAAGAGCAGAGGGGTAAAGAATTATAGTAAGAAACCATTTTGTTTTTATTGGGTTTAAGACTAGTGAGATAGGCCATGAGAATGTCTTTTGCAGAAATAGCAAAACTTCCTGGCCTGTGAAGCAATATATCAGTATTCCACGTGAGCAGAAAAGCGGATTCCCCTGAATGCTGCTGCTTTGCCCTTGTACCATATGATGATTTGCACCCCACCCCCTCCTCATCCTTTCCATTTATATATCTTCCCAATTAAGTATTTGCCTACCTTACTGTTCTCAGCTGTAAGTTAAGCCATGCCTACTGCTGCCTTCCTTTGCAAGATACTGTGATGATGCGGATGGGAGAGCTTCTAGCTACAACCACAAGATGTTGTGTAACTATTTCATTTTCTATATTTAGGGTCTTCTGGCTCTTGCTTACTTTATTTCTATATGTATTATTTATTTTCAAATTAGTTTCTTAGGACAACAATGCTGACTGCCTCAGTGTCTAGAAAACATCCAGAAAAGCTGGTGTATGGTTTACACTAAAGTGTTTGTGAGTTCTACGGTGCTTACAATTTGCAGTTTGGTTAACATTAGTCTGTGTCCTAATGCCACCAGTTCTTTTTCCTTCCCATTCTTTCTTTTCAGAGATTTTATTTCACAGTTAAAAAAGAAATAGAGTATAATTATCTTTCTTTTGCGTTGACTGTTTTTATTCTTATACTTACCCTGTTTCTGTTGATTATAGGATGAAGTTTGTCCCAAAGTGGATGGAGATCCTGTACAGCGATGTGTATGGGCAACTGCTGTTAATGTAAAAGACAAGTTCATTTATGTATCTCAGCCCACACTTGACAGAGTTCTTATTGTTGATATACAGTCTCAGAAAGTTGTGCAGGTAATTATTACTTGTTTTTAAGTTAGTACCTAATTTGGGCACAAGAGTTTAAGATTTCCCTTCATATTTCAGAAAAATGCAAATAGCTTGACAATAAAAACAATAGGCCAGTTTGGACGGGGCTCTGAGCACCCTGATCTAGTTGAAGAGTTCCCTGCTCATTCCAGGGTGGGGTTGACTGCATAACGTTAAAAGGTCCCTTCCAACCCAAACTATTCTATGATATCAGTATACATATTTTATATATATGTAATATATATAATATGCATATTATATATTATGTATACTGATGTAAATATCAAAAAAGTAAAAGCAAAATTGCAAATTTAAAATTATATTAACTTGTCAGATAATTTTAATTTTCATAATTTTGCATTCTTTAAACATATGCATTTGTTACCTTCTATATTCTACATCAACGGGCTCAATAGACACAGCTTCCTCAAAACCTGATCTATCCAAATGGTGATAGGGACAGCTAAAATATTTTATTCAAAAATTTAGTAATATAAAGGGTTTTTTTTTTTCTTTTACTTTTTTTTAGTTAAATTGATCTTTGTATATCAAAGTAGAGATAGTTAAACTGAGTGAATAATGAATTTTTGTTTTCTGAGCTAAAACTGAAAAATCCCAACAACCTTCATGTTAGTCCGAGAAAAAAATTCCTTTAACTTTCAAAGAAATTTTATTCTGAGGGAATGAGCAGCATTGCTTTTCAATTACTTTAATACATATCCAGATCATGAACTTAATGAAATCTAGGATGGATTTTTTTCATCTGTGGAAACCTTTTGCAATAATGAAACTCTCAGTTTTGATGGTTCTAATATGTTTGAATATTAATGATAAATTATGTTTCCATTTCACAATACTTAACACAGACATCTGGTAAGACAATATAAATAAGGGATAACAGATGAACCTGATAAGTAAATGAAACCTAATATGTTATTGTCACTTTTGGCCACCTGAGTAGTATTTCTGCTATTTTTTACTGCCCTGAAAATTATTTCCTAGGACACACTTAGTGAAATACATGGGAAAAGTATTTTAGGACTTGCTTGGTTTTCAGCTTAACTATGTTGATATTCAAAGTAGACTTAAAAAAATACAATTAAAAGTAGTTGCAAACAAAACAAATTAAAGCAAAAATCCTATACAATCTTTTATACATAGTATAAGACTATACAAAATAAAACCACTGCTGATTCACAGATGGCTTTTAGAATTGAAATAAGGCTAATTTAACTTGAGTGACAAGTCAAGTCATACTTTGTTCAGCATTTCTTATAACAACCATGGACCTGCCTTCCTTATCTGTTAAAAATAAGCATTTTTTTATTTGTTTGGTTTGTTTTTTGCAAGCAGCTAGAATGGTTCTAACCTTTAACTGTTGCTTTACTCATAACTTGTGCACATACACACTCATGCAAACAGGAAACAAGAAAGAAATTTTAATTTCTCAGTCAGATCAGCTTATATTTGTTATTTACTATACTGCCTTGCACAAAAAAAAAAATTAAAATGTAATTGATTTTTTTTGAAAATAAATATTAAGCTTTTCATAAATGCAAGCACTTTAGTTACTAGACTGCCTTTTCTCTAAGTCTAGTATTAATACAGAAGATATTACTTGCTTTTTAACTATTTCTAGTCTCTGCCTTAAAGAAGAAACCACATATCTCCTTTGCAAACCCAAGACTCAAAACTGCATACTCTGGTAGGAATGAGCGTGGAGAGAACTTCACATGTATAAAGTGAGAAACACTCTAAGCAAAATTCTGTCAAGGCATAAAAACCTAAAGTTGACTAAATATGTATTCAAAAGGGCTTTAAGTTGTGTAACTGTGCTGTTTTCTGTGTAAAAATGTTGATTTGGGTTTGCTTTGTGGTATTTTCTCTGAAGTACTATGTATGTTACATTTATTCCTTTCTACTATGAAAGTTAATGTAAAAGTTTTATGGACAAGTTCACATATGTTATAGCTATGACAAATACCTTTATCAAAGTAAGTACTTAAAGAAGAATCTAGAGCTAAATAAATTGAAATGTATTAGAAACATGGACAGTGTATCTTTAGAGAGATATATGTAGAATTTTTTATTTAGCCTAGTAATTCTCATTATAAAGTTGAGTAGTATATTCTTTCGTTCGTAATTTCTTGAAAGCTCGCACTGTCACCTGCAATTGTGTACAGTATTGCTGAGCAGTGCACCATTACCTGGGAAGACTTAGAGGTAAACAGAGCTCATCATCCTTCAGTCCACACTGGCATACCAGTCTGGCTAGCTAGAAACAGCTATGAAAGTGTTCTTCCATGAAGCTCGGCTCTTCTCTGCTGCTGGCTCCTCCTGGGAGCTGCATTACCTGGGCTTCACTCTGCAGGCAACTCCTTCTTCTTCTCTTGGCAGTGCCACAGCCCAGAATCTGAACGCAGATGGCACTCATTCGGCACAGCGTGTGTGGGTCATACCTTTGGTCTGGGGAAGCCAGAAGGAAATTTGACCACTGAAACAAATTAGCTATACAGCAGCCCAAGAATTATTTTAGACAAATTGTTGTCTAGCTTGCCACAAGTAAAAAAATTATCAGGCACCAATGACCTTTTTCAAGGGGTATCTTTCTGATTTTAAATGAGCTGGTGAGCAATCTGGCTTCATTTTCCATTTTCAAAAGGAAAAACAAATTTTGCCTAGATGAAGCTGTGGCTTGCAACACCTCAAGAGTACAGTTAAGTATCAGCAGCAGTCTCAGCCAGCCATTAGTACATTATCTGGAGGATCTACATCATTAGTTTAAATTAGGTTCACTTAATTAGCCAGCTGGTACTCTCCTTGACAAACTGATAAACAAGCTGTGCTTTACAGTTCTATAATGGTGAGACTAAAAAATAATTTCCACCTATATTTTCTGCTTTAATGGTGAAAATAGAAAAGTAATGTCCCTCTTGTTTAATTCATGCATAATGTATATTAATCAAATACGTTGTCCTCCAATTTAATACTTCTGAAGTCTTCAATTCTTCTCATAACAAAGGAATTGTAGAGCTCAACTGTCTAAAAGGTTTGTGGTCTCAAGAGACAGTGCTCAAGGTTGTAGGGAGAACACTTTGGTTCTGATCACAATTCTACCAAAAGTAGCAACTATAATTGGAAAACATATGACAACCGTCTTTAAAGCTTCAACAAAATATATTCAATTTAGCAGAGACAGGAAGTTTTGGGTGTAACAACATTGTGTTATTTTTATACAGGTCTATGTAGTAACACCTTGAATTGATTTGACTTTGTGGCTTGAGAATACTTTTCCCTTTTCAGTAATTTTCCAATAATTGGTGCAGTTTTTAAACTGATATGCGTGAAGTGAAAGTGATGGTAGGGAAGGAATGATTTTACATGATTTAAAACCTTTGATTTTAGCCTCTTAATAGCTTCAGTATAATGTAATTTTGATGCCAAGTATTACAGCTCATAAAGAATAAAGAATACTTTTTCAGCAATTCAGTAACTTTGAATTGGTTAGAGGGCTGTTTCAACAACTGACAACATAATTTTTAAATACAGTCTGAAAACATCAGGAAATATATGTCCAGTCATTTTAATTCAAGCAAACATGTTCTTTTTCTTTCGAAAATGTGACAGAAACTAAGGATTTCTATTTTTACTGTGCTTCAGGCAGTAACTACAGATCCTGTTCCAGTGAAACTGCACTATGATAAATCACATGATCAAGTCTGGGTGCTAAGCTGGGGAAACATGGAAAAGAATTCACCAACTTTGCAGGTGAGGTGATCAGAACGATTACACACAAGGAAATCTAGACAAGTTGAACCTCTGTGTAATTGCAATGACACCAGCAGCATCAGTGAAATTATTTCAGGCAAACAGAAAACAATTTAGACAACTGACTTTTTGCTAAAAAAGTTAGAAATTATTTTCAGCACCTTTACTCAGAAGTGACAATATAAATTTAATAGAAGGATAAGGAATAGTGCTGAAATCAGCAGCATGTTTTGCATCTCCCAATCTTTTGAGAGAAAACTATTGCTGTTTATAGTGGTTTTGTCCCTAATAAGAAGATAAACTAGATTTTATGCATATTCCTGTTTTACTAAAATTATATGGATGCTCTGGAGTTGACAATCTCCACTTATTGCTTTTTTCAGATGTAAAATACTTTTCTCATGCCTCTGAGCAGTGACAAGTCTAGGTACAGTCACTAAGGAAACATTTCAAGAAGTTACATTCCTACTTTTCACTACTTTCTGTTCCTTATTTAAAGCAATCACCTGAGAATATGGTGATCATCTTTATGTCATCATTTCAAAATTACTTTTTATTTCAACTTATTTTTCTTTTCTTTAGAAGTTAATGAAATATTTATGTATTTAAATATGAAATAAGGCAAACAAAATTTGTGAAATATTAATTACAATTATTATTAAAATATTTAAAGAAAAACAATAAGAGAAATTCAAACACGGCGTAAGCAGAAAAATTAGCAATATTTGAAAATACCTTTTTAGCACCCACAGATTCTTAGTAACTATGAGTATGCAAGGTAATTTGTGGGAGTTTAGCTGTCACGTCTCCCCAGAAAATGACTGATAATTTAGTCAGTCTTATCATGTATTTGACTGTTATAGTGACTATTATATGGAATTGTGTTTTATTCACCCATAAACATTTATCTTAGAGGAGGTCCAAGATTATGGGGTTGAAGCAAAATTAGCTTATAAAACCTTAAGGAATGTGTAAACTTAAATCAACTTGGTCTTCTGAAATAGGTCTGTGCTATGTTGAATTACCTCATGACTGACAAGAATTGGGAGTATGCGTAGCCATAGCTTCCTGTGGATGAGTTGATAACTTCTTATCTCTTCGCACTGGTTGAAGTGCTTAGGAAATTAACGGGCAAACAAAAACTTTAATGTGCACTAGGAAATGCTAGAGGCTCTAGTAATGTAAATGAAAAAATATGGACTCAGTGGTAGGGAAAAAAAGAGAGAGGAAAAAAGTAAATACGAAGATTAAGTGGTCAGTTATGTAACAGTTCCCTGAAATCTATAATGTTTATCAACTCTGTTTGCTGTCATTTGGCTTCTTTTCCTTAGTAACTGAAAGATAATAGAAGAGATGGAATGCAGTGGCAATACTCAATTATTTTAATGGGATTAAATTTTAATTAAATTAAATTGAATTTTAAAGACTATTTCTATAGTTTATAATGATATTGTTTTATGTAGGTGATAACACAAGCCAGTGGAAGTGTTTCTCATCACACCATCCATACTCAGCCGGTGGGAAAACAGTTTGACAGAGTGAATGACTTTTTCATTCCGTCTACAACCCTCATCATTACCCATATAAGGTAAGTTTATCTGAATCATAATTAACTTCCAAACACACTATCACATTGTCTCGAACAAACATATAATTTAGAAACTGTGAAAAACTGAGACCACGCCACCTACTTTGATATTGCTTTGGAACACCCTTCTTCATGAACAAATGACATTTGAGTTTTATTGAAAACAAGCTAGATACCAGAATAAAAATATTTATTGTAGTTTTACTTCCTTATCTTACCAAATGTTCGAAAGTTCCACTGCTCTGCATATTAAAATTGAGATGTAATATCATCTGGGATTTTCTAGAGGAATTGATAAGTATAGTATTCAAATAATTCTCTACCTTAGGAGCATCAAACTTAATTTGTAAATAATACTTACTAATTTCTTCTATTGCATAAAGCAGTTGCCATATATAGTATTTGCCATATTCTATTACATGTATGTTGTATTGGAGTTGTTTTATTGAAACTTTTGGAGTTTCAAAAGGAATTGTGATACAAAATAATTTAACTCTTTATAAACTGGCTTAAATTATTTATTCAGTTCCTTCCACCTGTTTTTACACAAATCATGACTGAGCAAGTAACATAAACTCTTTTTAGATGTTTAACTAAAATCAGTCTTATTTCATGGATGCTGAGTATATGATGTTAAAGTGGTTCATATTGTAATCCAAGCCAAGAAACACTATAAATTTTAGGACCTTAGATAGTTCTTTCAGTGAATGTAGTGTTGTAAAAACCAGACAACTTCTGGCTGTAATGGATATCCTCTAAGTGTGGAAGAATGGAACAAAAAGACATATGGGATACAGAAAGAGAGCATGAGGAAAAGAGGGCAAAAGTTAATAGAGACATAAATGAGAAATCTTTTTAAGATCTTCCCAAGGCCTCTTAAATCTTTTTTTTTCCTCAAAATACATTAGTTATAATGTGAAAGACCATTTTCTTTTTATATTTTTTTCTGTAGCATTTCTACCTGTAGGGATAGAAATGCTCTGCAATTTAGGATTTGTACATCTGAATGTTCTATTAATATGTATTAATATTTTGTATGTTTAGTTTCATTGCAAGCTGACGCAGACCTATTTCAGCTCAAAACGCCTCTGCAAATAATTCACTCATTTATTCTGCTCTTCCAAGTTCAAGTTCCTACAGAAATGCTTTCATTAGGATGATCTTAACTGTTCTACAATTATGACACATAGCTTTTAGCTAAAATCTCATTTTGCACATGTAAATATGCATCTCATTAAAAATGTTATGATTTCTGATTGTAGTGAGCATTAGTCTTTTAAATTTGAAAACAGGCAATTTAGGATTATTTTACAATTGATTCCAGAATTTACCCTATACATACCTGTGATTTGGCTTCTTCTAAAGATATTCTTGATGTAAGATAATTTTTCTACATTTTCTACAAAAGTCTTTACTAACAAGTAAATTAGTAATCAGCCACATGCAATTTATAAAAGAATGTGTAAATAAATATAGCTGAAAAGTAAATTGACTGTGATTACTATTACTGCTGTATTTCTTAAATTGAGTAGATAAATGCATGCTGTGTCCCTGAATAATCTGCAGTCCTCACACTCAGGCTTAGAAAAACGTTAAATAATTCTGCTACATTTGGAACAGGTATGTCTTGAGAGAACAAAAGTTATTGCTTCAGAAACTATCAAGTCCTAGAGGTACTACTGCAACAGAACTGACATGTAGATACATGAATTTTCAAGTTAAAAAGATGGATAAGGATAAACATCATACAAGGAGGGAAACCAGGACTGAGTAAAGAAAAATAGATCGAGTCCAAAGCTAGTTGTGAAACTCATCTTGTCTAAATCAAAGAATTTTAAGTTGATGTTTTGTCTAAATAGGTTGAGTAGGCACTTTCTGCTTTGCATGGTGAGTCACAACTTCCTTCAGCTGATGAGTCATTTTGCCTGTCCTATATGCAACTTAGGAGAAAAGATAATTAAAGAATGAAAGAGAACCTACAGAAATGAAAAAAAGGAATATGAAATTTAATTAAACAATGAAAGAATAACATTGGATAAGCACATTTGCAAGCGAGATAAAGACAAAAAAATCTCAGGTCTAACAAAAAGCCTCCAGTAGTTTGTCCAACACTAAAACCTAGATTGGGGAGTTTTATCCAACAAAATCAATTCAACAACTGTAAACTGGTTTTACCTACTCATGAGCTTATTTGAAATGCAAAGAATCTTAGTTTAGTTTTCTAAAATGCTATTGAGTTCTGAGTGCCTTTTCTGGAACAGAAAAGAGAGACCACTATGTGGACAAAGACTGTATTTCTATTTTTTGTGTATTATTTCAAGAGCTGTTTATGTGAAGTTAGCCAGTCATGAAAGAATTTGTCTTACCTAAAATGTCTGGTTTAAATAAAAAAATAGTTATGTGAGCAGTGTATCAGGACAGGTATTAAATTAACTGTATTCATCAAATTAGTAGTCATGTAGAAAAAACTGTCTATTAAATCTAACTTGTCACCAGACAACAATAAAAATGCTTAATAACAGCATGTGTTTCTTAATGATGTTAGGAAACAAACATAAAGCTTGAGATTGTTTTTGTTTGGTGTATATACCAACCAGAGGAGCATTTTATGAGTGTTAATAGTGAAAATCAGCTACAAGGAAAGTAACTCCACTGGCTGAGTTTGCTGGCATAATTAACTGCTCAAGGGACCTATTTACTGTTTGTTAGAAGCCAGTTCCCTTTGACGACGCAGACTTCCAGAAAAATGAAAGCTTTCTGTAGCTAGGTTCATTTGTCACCTGTAAACTGAAATTTTGAATGATGGAGCAGAAGACTGAGTGTGCATGGCTTACCAAATTAGTACCTAGAACCAAACTTTCTGTCCCCATAAAGGCATTTCTAAGCAAATAAAAGGCATACCACTTAAAAGTATGAGTTGAGTTTTATAACACAATTAAGAGAAGCCATCTACTACCATCCAGAGTGTATTACCATCTACTGCATATTCTGTCCAATCAGTTATTATTTAATCACTGTAAAGAACAAAGGACAGAAGGTAACGATAGGTGGGCTTGTTGATGTGTAGGAACAGAAATAAGGATGAATAATCTAAAGCTATGAGGGGTAATTATTCTTTTCTTTTTAATAATATCCAATATGTTAATTGATAATAGTAAATCCATATCTATTTAGGCCCTCTTGCAAGTTAATTTAACAAGTGATGGAAGTATATACTTGCTTTACGTAGATGAGTAAATACAGTGCCTAATTTTTTGTATAAGAGAGAAAGTGGGCTGCTATCCCAAGGGAAAAAACTGTTTTCTTACTGAGGCAATGTTTGGTTGTACTTACAGCTGGAGTCAGGGCAAATAACTTTTTGGTTTGTTAACCAGCAAGCGTAACGTTCATGCTCTGAACAACTGTGATGAGCCTTCAGAGCAGCAGCTAAATAAACTAAGTAGGCTTGAGCCAGAAGTAGAGAAACAATAGACCAATTCTGTTATTTTTAAAACCCCTTTCATGGTTGGTGGATAGTTGATGCGTATATAGAAAAGGACAAGGAAAGAAGCTTTATCATTTGGGAGAGAGAAATGTGGCAAATTCAGTTATGAGCAAAATTCAGCTTTTTTAGAGGGTGGGGAGGTGTCTCTCTCTCTTTTATGTTCCAATCAAATTATTTTCTTCCACTATTGAGATGAAGAAGAAACAGTCTAACACCATTAGGAATCAAGTAATATTTTGGCTGTAGTGATGTTGTAACTTCTAACCATTTATAATTATCTATACTGTAAAAAAGAAAATATATATTAATTTTGGAAAAATATACCAAATACCTCCCAAATAAAGAATAGAATGTCTCACTGATGTTTCCAGCTAGCAAATCCCTATTTGTGCAAAGAGCCTCAGCTGCAGATAGATCAGTTTGGCACCCCTAAGCCCCTAAAAATACAGAAAACTTAATTGTAATTTTTCTCTCTGGGGTTTTCTTGTTGGTTCATCTGCTGACTGAGGGAGGGATTGCCTCATGCTTTTGAAGAAATAAAATTCCTTCTTTTTCTCACAACAATTTTAAAATGCAAGGTTAATGTTTAGAGAAGGTCAGAGTTTCCATGGCTTTTCATGAGTTTCCTGTTTTCCAGATAGTTGTAGTGTAATGCGCAAAAGTCCTTAGTCAATCATCAACAAAAACAAGGCTATGGCACCAAACATTAATAATTATTAACAAAAAGAACACTGAGGAAGTTTTCCCAGGCTTACTGTTGGAAGTCTGAAGATTTCAAAGGGAAGGAATTATCAGTTTTTCTTGAATATCTTTAAAAAAGCCTCTCCTGCTGTCATCATCACCTTTGTTTTACCTCTGACATGCACTCACTGTCAATATGTGTTGACATATACCAAGAGAATGAATAAATGTTTTCAGTTTGAAGGAAAAAATCTCCCCCCAGTTGTTTTGAAAAGTTATAAGACACTGAGGCCACAAAGCTAAACGGGATGAGATCTGTTGATCTGTAATAAATGGTACAAATCCCAAGAGTTACTTTTTTTTTCCAGTTATTATTTGGGAAAATGGTGACAAAGCTTATTCCTTTTGTAGATGCACCTTTTAAAAATTGGGTGTATGTATATATATTTTCAATACTTGGCCTTATGTATTTTCCGAGAAGAAAATATTATTTAGTGAGCTATTTTTTGTGCCAAAGCAGTTCAGAGTAGTCACTGATCTTGTCCTTAATTGTTCGTGAATACCATTCGTTATCGTAAAAATAGGCATTCACAATTAGTATGTGTGATGGCTGCAAAAAGATGACTTGTACAATACTCATAAAAATATAATTTTGGAAGCCTAAGGAGCAAAAGGGCTGATTATTTCAGCTCCACTGTTCATAAATTGAAGTGAACAAAAGATAATTGGAATAAATTAAGGTCTATCATTACACTGCTGTAAAATATTTCTGAAGCAATATGAAATGAACTCACTGAATTTCAGTGACTCTAACTTTTTAGGTGGTTTAATCTTTTAGCGAGTATTTTAAATATCATATAGTTACCTGACCTAAGAAGTGGAAGAATTAGCAGTCAATTCATTGGTGAGATGGCTCAAGATCTGAACAGAGTTATAATATTCTCGGTTTGAGGTTTCTCTCCCTTTCATTTCTCTGTTGTGTATTGTAAGCATTCTACAGTTATACTTATCCATTTGTATTATTTGTTCATTCAAGAGTTTAAACCCCTACTGAAGTGTGAGGTAGCTGAATAACTGAGAGCATTTTCAGAAAAATATTATTTTGCTTCAAAAATCCTACATAATCAGAAAGAACTGTGTTCAGTGGTTGGCCAATCAAATGATGGATGTGGTAAATGCTGAGTCAACTGCAGACAAAATATCAGTGGAAGAGATATTCTATTGGGGATTGAATTTTTCACATAGGCAATAGGATTAGCACAGAGATAAGGGACAATATACTATTTTACAAATTCATTTAACAAGGCACATTAGGGGAGTGGAAAGTTTGAAACAGTTGTTAGTCATCAATCTATAAATAACTTGAAAGCTTGAGGAACTGGAAAAGGAAGCTCAGAAGTATCAATGCAGAGAAGATCTAGAAAGTAACTACAATTTCTAATAATGGTTGTGGAATCTATAAGTGAATCCTGTATGGCAGCACAGCACACAAAAGAGATGTCTAAGTTAGGGGTTCACTCTGCAGCATTCCACTATATAAACTGTGTCTTTGTGAAAGAAGTACTAAGTGGAAACCTTACAGTAATTCTTTCCTCTCTCTGTGCTTTTGTCTCCCTGCCCCCCCCCCTCCAAAAAGAGGACCCTTCTCGTCCATAAATGTGTTGCTTTTGGAAAAGAAAGTCATAGGTACTTCTGGCAAAGATAGAAGGGAGATTGTAGGAAGTCTTTTTCTACATCTTTTTTTTGCTTTTTTTTTTGTTTTAAATAGGGGATTTTACAGCATTTTTGTTCCAGAGGGAATAAGAATAATGAAAGACTGAGAGGTTCTGTTCAGAGAGTTTAAATACTCTGAAACTTATTTTGTTCGACTACCACTATTTGCAATAGTAATTACTGTTGAAATAAATGCCTCCTAAGAAAATATGCCAGTACTTTTTAGTGTATCCAACCTGTATTCTCTACTTTCCTCTTCTGTTTACTCATCTCTGCCCAAAAAGCTAGGAGTACATACTACGTATCTGCAAAACAGAAAACTCCTAATCTCTTATGTACATACAAAATACGCCCTGTGCCCATAATTAATGCCTCATCTGCATCCTCCTTCATCTCAATTCTTATATTCTAGCTCAAAAAGACTTCTCTTTGCAGGCATTAAAATGTGTTAGGCAGTAGGGATTCCCCAAATTACACACAGAAATTATGGATTAACTGCCAGCACTCTACAGATAAAACTGAGATTTGCTGTCGCTGAACTATGGCAAAGACCTGATGTTCTGAGTTGTATATGATGCCTTTTAATCCACGTTATTTAATCCTTTAATTTTGAAATTAATAGAGAAAATATTATGATTTTTAAAGTTCATTTTCTGCTCAGTGTTATGAAATACAGTTAATTGATTCATTGTATATTTAAATGTAGCTAAACCTAAATATTTTTTTATAATGCACTGAAATTTGGGATTGTTTCTAATCTTGTAATATGTGTGTAATACACAGACACACTTAATCAGTCTGAAAACTATCTTCATTCTGAAATCAGTTATCCTGCAGACCTTTTCCCATGTCAGCTAACAATACTATACAAATCCTGCTTGACCAGTTTATTCAACTCATGCTTCAAATCTTTTCCTCTTAGGAAGCTTGAGTAAAACTTCATAGAACTCTCAAACTGAAGATGCCAGATGGCAACAGAAAAAAAAAAAGATTATATATAAAAATGTTTCTACTTCAATGTGGTTATTTAGAAGTGGAAATTCCCTTCAAATATTACCTAATACATGAGATTGCAGCCAGCCTTTACAGCCCTATAAAGCTGTAGCATCAATAAAGGAAAATTCCTTATGTTCTATTTGTCTTTCTACATTAGTTCCATAAATGGCCAGACCTGCCTTAAGTAAATCTAGTCTGCTCTGCTACAGTGAAATTGTAAAGATTTCTTTATTAGCTTTAAGGCAAAATTAATTAATTAATAATGTAATTAACGTTTTTTCTACACGTTAATTAACTGCTAGAGCACGATTATTTACAAAATTTTGCTGAGTCTGACTTCTGTGGGTTTAATTTTCTTTGCTATGTTTTAGATTTGAGATTTTGTAATAGTTAAAACTTGATGGGAAATTTTAATTTTTACATTTCCATTTTTAAACATTTAGAATAGATTTTTATTCATTGCATTTAAGCATTAATTCCTGTCTCTGTCACTTATTTTCTAAGACTGGAAGGGTTTTTTTTTCAAATTCAAGGTCTGAACACAAAGCTTTATTTGAGGGGATCCCTATATTCTAAGAGCATAGCACTTGTCAGGATTCCTTAAAGCCCTTGTAGAAACTATATTTCTTCCATTCTGTCCTGCATGGCTGTCTTGAAGTTCTCAATATCCTTATTTTTCTGAATAATAGTCAGTATGTGCTGAGAGAGATAAAGAAAGAGAGAAAGAAAGAATCTCTTTATTATGTTTGGCCATCATTGACTATGGGATCTCAGCCATCCAACTTAATCATGTTTACAGTGAATTCCCTTACTAAGAATGGAAGTAAAATTCACTTCTCTGAGGCATGAACAAAGCAATAGCAAAAAGATTAAACATTTTCAGTGCTTCCAGAACAAATCTATGAATATCAATCTTTGAAATCTTGGAATACTGAAGATCACTTTCAATCAGATCTCTCAGATTATTTTCAGCAGTTGTTACCACCTCTGTGAAGCACAGCAGGCCTTTTGTGGGATTCCTTCCCCTCCCCAGCATTTGCTGTATCCGTCCCTCTTCTATTTGAAAACATTTTAGTATCTAATCAGGAATTTTATCACTACTAAGAGAATCTGCTCCCATAGATCAAAAAATATTGATTCCATAGATCTTACAATTGATTATTAAGTTCCTTTCTGAATTAATCTATGAAGACCTATATTTCTTTGTAACAATATTATCAAGTAAACTTGTGAAGTATATATGACTTCTGAGGGGTTAGATCTCTGTTGTCATCCATTTTTAATCCCGAAAAGGTATTCCCAAAACCACAAGCACAATTATGAATAAAAATTATTATTGATTATCATTAAAGCAAATTTTATCTATATATTGTTTCCCCTTTTCTTCTATGTAAATTTTAAAACTCAGAAAATTCCTATTATTTTATAGACTTTGTTTTCTTGTTATTGGAAAGGTTTAAACGAGACATTTAATATGTAAGACTATAAGAACTCATAAACTTGAAGTTTTCAAGACCCAGAAATTCTTCCCAAGCAACATTATACCAAAATAGTTAACATATTTAGAAAATGAGGCCTGCCATCAAATTCTTTCCTTCATCAGAACTGACCTTTCCATTCATCTAACAGAACTAATGGTAATGATCTTGATTTACACTGAAAATACTCATTTTCCATAAGTGACCCAACAACCTCCTGCTGTGTTTTTTAATTTTCTTTTTCATGACCAAATTTTTTTCACATTCCTATTTCTTAACACTGCAATGTTAATATTTCCAAGGTATGTTATCACACTCACACATTAATGCTGCAATTGTTATTTCTATATTTTTAGGAGGCTTTTTACAATATTTAATTTACAGTAATTTCGACAAGTAGATAAATAAAACTGGTGAAGAGGACAAAAATCTTTTATAGATATGCGTGTGAATATACATGCTCATGCACACAAACACTTAGAGAAACAGAGAATTATCAAGATGTTCTCCAAGATGTAAATGAGTCCTCGGATAGGAAGATGCTTTTTGCTTAATGCTGCTATATACAAATACCAAGAAAGGAGAAAAAAAGCCTTTTCTAATGCAAAACAGGAACGTGAAGCATTTTTTAATGTTCTTAATGTTGTAAAGAGCATTAGAAAAAAAAATTAGGAAAACAAATATGAGAGGTCAAAGACTTAATAGTATTGAAAAGAAAGGCAGCATATCTGCTGATAAGCAATTGCTACTAGGAAAAATCCACTTAGCCCTTTATTATCATCAAACAACCATTTCTAAACCACAGAAATTAAAGAAAAGTCTTTCCTCAGTAACCTTCCAGAAATTAGCTATTCTGGGCAAATGTAATTTTGAGAGCCCCGAGAAAAAGACTGGCATACCCTAGCAATGCTAATAGTTTTCTAATTCAGAATCAAAATGAAAAATGTGGGTTTTATCTAGAGGTAAATAATCTTTGTGCAATATACTAAAGTAATTTTAATAGGAAAGGACAATAAAAAAGAAATTGTGTATTTTAAAATTATTTAAGTAAAGAAAATTAATTGTACGATGATTTAAATATTATGAATGCCAGGCCTCTAAAACAGAATAAATCAGTGTAAACAGTCTTTCTTAGAATCATCTGTGTATGGATATAAACTGGAGTGTGATTTTAACAAAGGAAATAATGATTGCAGTGTTGTATGTCAAGTTCTTAGAAAATCTTAGTTAGAGGGAAAAGTAGATCTTGGTTTGTTTTTTTTCTTGTTGTGCTGGTGATGATTTCTCAAAGAGCCAGTGAAGGCAGTCGAGCCATACACCTATGAAGACAGTTCTTAGACCAATTTTCATTGTTCCTTTAATATTTCCTTCTCCAGAGCTACTGTGGATAACTATCTCATTAGAAAAATAATGTTTGATATATAACATACTTCTATTTTAGACTTTGTTCAAATAGTAGTTTATTCCCATGTTACCTGATTAGAAGCATTTTATAGGATCAGATCTGATTAGCAAATTTCATCAAACATTGTAGTAATAGAAGTGGGTTGATTTTTTTGCATAGATAGTGAAAAAAGATGGTCCCTAATGTATAGAATATTGAGTGGCTTGAAACACAAATGTTATTCACTCAAGATAAAGTAGATGATGTTTATTATTAATTTATTGAATTAAGTTATACAGGTTACAAAAACTCCTCTTTGGTACAACAATACTGCTGTTTGCTTCTTGTACAGATAATTTGATAGTAGTTCATCTATTTTTCTTATCTTTTACTTGTTTTTCATTTTAAGAACATGATTTTCCTTCAGTTTTTGGTCTCAGATGCCTCTTTAAAAAATGTTTGTTAACTTCTTGAAGATAATCTGTGAGTGTAGGTCCAGAAATAAAAAGAAGACATCAGTTTTCATGTCATCATCTTCTGTTCTGTCAGTCTTTCAGAACTGATCAATAAATACAGTTTTGCATTAGTAGATTAGGACAAATTTAAGTATATTTTTAAATTAATTTCTAGAGAAAATTTCCTAAGTTTTTCTCTTTTTTAGCTTTTTAACCAGTGTTAAGATATTTCCTCTTTTATAATAAATGCAGTGGTAATAGTAGGAAATATATATGGCTTGTCTAAAGGAAGAAAATAAAGTACAGGAAACAACATTGTTTGTTAGTTTCCTGCTTGTTGGCAACTCCACACTAGCATCCTTCTTGGCTATTCTTTGTGCATAGGAGATGCAAACTAACTAGCTCTATCTGAAGGGTGGAAAAAATGATCCCTTGCAAAAGCAATTTTGAAGATGTAAGGTCAGAATTCACATGCCTTTGGAACTTTGTATGGAATATCGCTCCGTTATTAATTCACAATTTACTTGACTAGCACTTCCTATCAAAATAACATTATATCTTCACTGATTTTTACAGCTATAATTCTCAATATTTTCCTTCATTCTAAATAACTACTGGAGATGCAGCATTATTACAGGATTAATTGAAAGTTTTCAAATGAAGCAAATGAAAATAAACTTTGTTCATACAGGGATGCTCTAGGTTCTGCCTTGAGTTTCAGTTCATGAACCTTTTTCTCTCATGACCTTTGCCTTAGTATGCTTTGCACAATAACCTTGTATTAGTCTCAAAGTATTATAAAGGTAAAAAATAAAGATAAGACAAATTAAGTCTCAGTAGGCTTGAATTTATTCTGGGTTATCCACCCTGGACCTATGCTATAGAATGTGAAAAACTGTGTAAAATAGGTGGTGTACCATTCCCTTGCACGACTTTCGTAGTTCTTGTCTGCACAAACAGAAATACTTTCTAAATACATCTTTTAAACCCAGAAATTTTCCTAAACTTTTAAAATCAGTAGATATAGCATGATTACTAGCCACATTCCATTATATTTAGTATTTCTTGAAGAATATTTGTTAGAATTTGGAAAAACAATGACTCAATGAGAGCTATTAAAAGCTGTGCGATGTGAATCCATGTTGATATTTTTTCAGAAGATTGTGGTGTTAGTTGTAACACACTATGTGAAAGGCTTTAACAGTGTCATGAAAATGTAGTTCGCTAAGAAATAGTGATAAACTGCTTTTGGAAAATTTGTTTATAAAATTTGCATGCAATTCTTAGAGCTCTGCAAACCCCTAAGGTTATAAAAAAGAAAAGTAAACACTGAAGAGCTTTTAGTTGTTATTTTGAGTCTTGAGAAAAATATTGAAGCTGATCATTATGGTTGGAAAAGTGTACTTTTGTTATGAAAAGCAAAGTGAAGGAATTGTTTTCTGCTAAAGCCCCCTTTGGCAGCTGTGAAAACCATCTTCAGACATCCCTGAAAATTCTGTTTTCTTTCTGATAGGATGCTTATGGTCACTGCAAGGTTCAGATTTTAGGCACCTAGATTTAGGTGTGAAAATACAATTTATATCTGGGTGTGAACTTTCAATCTTGTGCTATAGTTAATGGAGATCTATTAAAAGTCTGCAGACTGAGAGTAAGTGAACTGCAGATATGTGAAAGTCCTATTTCATGTAGTCTCAGCACTGAATCGGTGTGGTTTTACCTCCTCTTATCCCTTCTTCTGTCCTGTAAGATTTAGCGGACAGAAAAAGAGTCTGAAGACAGGGGAGTTCTTAGATGCTTAAAGATCTTTTGCTACACAAATATACACAATCATAACAAAATAGTATCAGAATCCTTGTCAATTTTACTGACTTACATTAACGATGAAATAAAACAACTCACAAGATGAATGTTTGCCCTACGGCTGTATCACATTCAGAGAATGTGTCCAAACACACTTGTTGAAAGATTTCCTTTCCTGTACTCTGAGGCATTTGATACTCTGATGAAAGAGAGAGGAGTAGTTTTAGTAGAGCATTGATCAAACTTTCTGTGTAGATTCCTTAGTTTGTCAGCTTGGCAATGAGAGTTTTCAGGTTAACAGTTTTGCAGTAGTTAGGGAATAGGGTGGTAATAAGTATGAGAACCATTGTGGAAAACAAAATAATACAATTTATGGGCTTACTGTTCCCTGTTACATATAGTCTTACAGTTCCATAAAACTAGGACCCAAATCCCATATTTTAAAGATGTTTAAAATGCTTTAAAAATACTTAAAAAAAAATCTAGTCTTGAATATATATTTTGAGACAATAGAAGTAGTAATAATTTATAACATGTTCCTAGCTAAGTCGTTATATTTGTTCTACTCTTAAATATGTGGGTAGGATTTATTAAGTGAAAACTCATCTATTTGAGCTTCACTTTTTTTTTTACATGTATTTTGCAATTAACAACTTTTAGGATGTTCTTCCTGTCTCTTTTAAATTAGTTTGGACAAGTTATTTTTATCTATCTCAGTTTCCCTTTGTCTGGAAAGCTTATGACTCCCTGTGATGGAGTGACCCCAGATAGCAGCTGAACCCTCACCCAGCAGGAACAACGGGCACTTGGGAAGGAATTTTAACATGATGTTATATGGCATGGAATAGCCCTTTGATCAGTTAGAGTCAGCTGTCCCAACTGTGTCACCTCACAGCTTCTTGCCCACAACCAGCTTACTTGTAGGAAGGGCGGAGCGATAAATAGAGAAGGCCTTGATTCTGTGTAAACACTTCTTAGCAATAAATAAAACATTGCTAGATTATCAACACTTCCGTTCACAAGTCTAAAACATAGCACCATATAGGCTGGTATGAAAAATAATAATTCCATGCCAGTGAATCCCATTATACTACTCACACAGAAAGTGCTATAGAGTTGCTAAGTACTATTATTCCTATTTCTCTTGACTCTTTGTCACAATATATCATTGAAAATCTTGACAATCTGGGATTGCTATCTTTATTATTAACTCATATGGAGTGAGTGAAGAAAGAAACAATCTCATATTTCACAGTCCTAGGATATACTCCAACTGGAGTGATATTCACACAGGCTACAGAGTCCCACTTGGATTAACTGTAAGATAAATTATTGGAAATGTGAAGATTTGCTCTCATGTCTTGCAGGCTTGAATTGTACAGGATCCTGATATACGCTCTGACAAATGCCTTTATATGCTGTCTGATATTGTGCATGATTTCACTGCATGGAAGATACATGAGGGTTGAAGTTCTCAAAAATATTAATCGGGGATTAATGAACGAGGGGAGGCTTCTGTGTATCAGCGTAAATGAGAAGAAAATTTGTATTAAAAATACAACCATGTGTCAATAAATCATTTGAGAAAAGTGAAGGTACTCTCAAGTATCACTTACTGTTTTCCAAAAGCCTACTCATAGAAAATAGGCTAATGGTACATAAGTAACAGACACAATTCCATTGCATGATTATTAATGGTGATTATGAGTATATCAGGTACATGCAGTTGGGAGAGTTTGTGTCAGTGAAGAAGATGGAATTTAAAAAAAAATAGTTGAGCATTTTTTTTACATTCATGGACTGAAATCAACATTGAGTGTATGTTTGTGCAAGCCTAAGGATTAAAACAAAAAGAGAAAATGGCAAAATTCTGGTCACCAAAAGTCACAATTTCTACTGTCAACCCAATGTTTGGATCACCGAATACTCATATTCCTGTCACAACATTTAGTCCGATTTACTCTATACTAACTGACAGAATAAATTATGCAGTAGGATTTTTTAAATTCCTTTAGAAAACCAAGTGCTTTTGAAAAGTTATAGTATTATGACACCTTTGGGAGTTGTGTTCAGCTGTGCACATAACAGAATAACACATGGAGTAGTAGTGCAGACTACTCAGATTTAATAGCTTTACTTTACTTTGAATGGAAAAAAATTAGGATGGTGAAAACACAGCCCGCGCACTTGCTGATTTGGTTTATTGAGAACTCCAACAAAACTTGCTTACTAATATCAATTTTGTGAAATGTCCCCATTACACTGGCTATAAAGAAACCTCTGGAGGGCAACATATTGTAATGTCTCTGGTAAATCACCCTCTTTTATTACATAAGCTTTTTTTTGGGTCCCCCAATCTACTAATCTGTGTAATCCAGAGCTGCCTTTAACCTTAGTGATATGCAATACTGTTTTCTCACAAATTTGGTAAGCACTAATTTTCACAATTGCTCTTGCCTCCTCATCAGAAAGACAAAGGCCGTGAAAGCAGGGTTAGTAATCTGACACTGGCATGCTGAGAATGTTCTTAGTACTGGACATCAGGGAAGTACAGACAAGTTCACCTGGTGGTTGGAAGGCAGAAATTATGTTCTTGGACAGTGGGCTAAAATTTATTTGCAACTGTTCTGAAGCAAGTTATTGTGATCTATCATTTAAATCAATGAACCTCAAAGAATGACAATCCCAGCCACAGAAAATCTTTCTTTCCAATTGAAATTATAGCTGTTACAGTTGTATAGTTGTAATGTTACACAAGTGATAGATAAAATTCCTGAATTTGGTGACCAGTGTGTTGTCAAGGAGTCAAATTTATTTTGATGATATATGTGTGTATGAAAGATCAGTAATAGTAAACATTATTACTACCTCGTGTAAACTTTACAGTTAATTGAGAACAGAAACAGTGTAAGAATAATTTTTACCAAACAACTATTTTCTATACATTGGATGTAAAAATGGCATCTAAACCTTAGGCCTTCAGAAGCACAGATTCCTCTACATAACAGTTTTGCGTCTATGTATATGAGCTATCTTATTGTGTCAAATCATAATTAATTTCATGAGATTTGAAACAGCTGGCTGCTTCTTAAAAGCTCGACATCAAATGACTGAGTAGTATGAGATTAAAATCTGCTATACTTGTGCGATTTTGATTCTATTAACAAAGCAAAAAAAAAGGTGTTTCATGTATTTGCAGGCTAGAAGAGACCATGACAGCATCTTGTCTGACTTTCTGTGTGTACCATAGATCTTAAACATTTCAAATAGTCATGTAATGAGTCACATAATGATATCATATAATGAATCTGATACTCCTAAACCTACATCTACGTGGGTTTGGTCAAGTTTCAAAAAAGGTCTTTACCTGGAGATTCTTAGCAAAGAAAATTCATCACCTCTGGTTGTTTGTTGCAATGGTTTACTGTCCACATTGTTAGAAAACAATTATCTATTCTTAATTTAAATTTGTCTGGTTTCAGTCTGCATTCATTATTATAATTCCTCTGTAAAATTAAAGACAACATTACTAACCAATATATTCTCACTATTCAGGTATATCTACGTTGTTGATACATATCAATTATATTTTTCGTAAGCTATAAATATTGAATTCTCTCAGACTCTTGTTTAAAACCAGTGTCTCCATCCCTCACATAATTTTCAGATTTTTCCTTGCTCCTCATTTTTTAATATTTCTTTATAGAAAGGCAGAAATAGAGAAACATAAAGCATTCTTAATTTTATCTTCCCAATGTATAATACAGGTATCAGACTGTTGCATTATTCTTACTCATCTCTCTCTGTATATTCCTCTAAGGACTGTACAAGGACTTTTGGGTCTTTTTTGTTTTTCACTTTTTAGGCTCAGATATCATATTGACCAGCATGTCTACTATGATCCTTAACTCCCTTCATAGTTGCTGCTTTTCGGGGTATTATTCTGTATTTGTCTTGCATTCCGCTTTCGCGTGTAAAGTTGCTTGACACACATTTGGTTGTGTTTGAACACATTTTGCTTATATAATGACTTTTCTGTCATTATTTACATCTTTAGTGTCGTGGATGCATATTTGCATTCAAATTGCCCATGAAAATATTGTGAAGTATCAGATTGGTACCAAGCAAAAGCAAAACTTCCCTGCAAAGTGATGATTCTACTTTGACAACGACTTTCTTATTGCAGAGAAATTATTTTCCAATCATCTGTCTGTTTATTCCAAGAAAGTGTGCCCTCCTGACAACCTTCAGCAAGGTTTTCTAATGAAAAAATTAAATTAGGTTTGTCTGACAAAGCTCATTTTTCCATAAACTCATGTTGACCGCATTATGTTCAAATTTTTCTGTTGCTGGATCTCATATAATCTATTTTATTATTTCCTGGGATATGTATCAAACTATTCACCTTAGCTCAGATACCTGGCGTTATCCTATGAATATTTCAACAATCTTCTTCTAGACTTCACAATTTTTTCTGCTATTCTGAGATTTATTGAAAAGGTAAGAGCTAGTCAACTCTTTCAAAATTATCAGGAATAAATTATCTAACCTGACAGGTATATGTTCCTGTAAAAACCTGCTTATCATCTTCCTCAATTGCTAGTTGGAAAAACCTTCAGATAACAAAGGTATAATTTCTCATTGTTTGGTTGGGTTTTTTTTTTTTACTATACCAGACATGGAATCCTTAGCTTTCCTTCTCAGTTTTCTTTGTTTCCCCTTTTCCCTTCTGTATCTTCCCTCCAGAACTTTTGTTACTTTTTCCACCCTTGCACGTCTGTTTATCAGTTCTCATGGACTAAGAATCAGTCACACAGACCTCACAGGCACATGAACAGACCTGTCTCTTGATTTGTTCAACTTCTCAAAACCCCAGACAACAGCTCTTGCTGAGACAGGCAGACAAACAAATATATCAAATGCACAGCTTGCCAAATCCTTTTACATTTAAGAAGACTGGCAGCTTTGAAGTATTTTTTTTCCCCACTTCTTTTCCTCTGTATTATTGGGCTGAGAATTTACATGCCTGTCCAGATTTACTGAATTTTAATTGGTACACTGAAAAATTACAGGCCATATGACAAGCTGGTAATTGCTACTTAGAGGAAAGAAGGACATATCTCACAAACCTGCGTTTTCAAATTCAGAAGTAAGCAGAGCACAATGAATAGTGTGAATAGTCGTAGATAATTTGAAGTTTACAAAGCTGAGAAGTTTTAAGAACATGAAATGAAAAATCACAGAAAATTATTAAGCTGCCTATTGCACAATTTTAAAGTAAGATATATTGTAAATGTTTTTCAGAATATAAATGAGCAGCTGCTGCAGCAGGAGATTATAAAATCAACTATCTTAATAGCTTCAAAGCAAGGGCCAGTAGATGTCTTAAGTGCAACAAAAAACGCATCAGGATAAGGTTGTTACAACCTTGAAGCCAGTTTCTTTAGTTTTCAGGTAAATTTAATTACCAAAGCTGAAACTACTATTTAAATTGTCAGGACAATCTAGCCAGGATTGTCTGAGCTTTTCAGTTGTTGCTTTTGGACTGGGAACTAAAAGTTATGGAGAGATATATAAAAATGAAGAAGAAACTAGAATGCTTTGGGAAGCTGTGGTTGAAATACTTGAGACATGATGTTTCCAGCCAGCTTATGTTTTAAATTGTGTTTGCTGATTCCCTGTAGAATAAATATGTGAAGAGTGATGAGGATCTGGAGTCTTTTGCTGTAGACAAACTTTTTTTTTTTCTTTTTAAATCTACCTGGGCTAGTGAGAAAGCTTATAACCACGTTCTGCTCTGGCTGCTAAACTATGTCATTCATAACAATCAGGTTAATTAGCAGACACTTTTTAAAGTATTCAAGTGATTCCATGATAATTAAATTTATCTCAATGGCATGTATTGAGGAATACTTATACATATCTCTTAGCTGGAAGAAGCTGGGGGATTCATCTGGCAGAAGCTACCACCAGATAATGAGAAGCTGGAGGACAAATCAATGGCAGCATCCTCCTCCATGCGGAAAGCTAGTTATTGAGTGTGAGTCTTTTCATACTTTCACTCAGGGAAAGTATGTAAGACCTTATCTTTAATTAAGGTTAGAGAACATATTCACTGTTTATATAATCAAGGGTTTTTTTGCAGTGAAAGGTAACATAAGATGAGTTTACCTGTGGTTCAAAACCCTATTATGCTGGGATTAATATTTGAGAAGCAAAGACTAATAATTTATATATTCTTCTTGAAATCAATGACATTTCCATGCAAAAATATCATATAAATTATCACTAACACTGCTTAATCAAGGACTCGTAAGTAAGGCAGATTTCTTTGAGTCAAACTGATTTAAATATATCATTTTAATTGTCACTTAAATCAGCAAGTAAGAATTGCTGATTTAGATAATTGATGCTAATCTTGTTTTGCATTTATATTTCACTTCAGAAAGGGTCATTTTCATCAGCTGGAATAATCTGCAAATCTATTTATTTTAAAAGCAACACAAAGATTTCTTCTTTTTGCTTCTCGGGTCGATAAGTGATCTATGAAAATAGTTGTTCAAGGGTTTTTACAGTTTAAAATGTGTTTATTTGGATTCTTAAATTTGTTTTGTGGTAGAAAATTATTAAAAATTCATAATTTTTTTTAAATACTTCTGTTTTCTCTCAAGTGAGATAGAGACTAGGAGCGCAAAAAATACAGTGACATTTTAAGTCTTCTTTCCATTTTAAGGTACCATGAAATATGACAGGCATAACTATACAATAATGTATCAGATATGTTTGAATGTGAAATGATTGGTTTACTACAGAAAACACTTTAACTATTTTTAATATGGTTTGTGAAAGCAATAGGCCAAACTTTAGAAAGTATTTATGTATAGATGATGTTTGATGAGCCTTTCAAAATTGCGTAATTGATTTTGTGTAAGTTGTGTATATCTGAAGATATCACTTGGATATAAGTTGGTGATTTAAGTACCTACATAAGTTAAAACCAGCTTTATGAGAACTTTTTCTTTCTTTATAAATAAGATTTCCTATTTTTTCCCTGTTATATTGTAGTGGAATCCTGGAAAGGAAAAATAATGTTTACAAACCTCAGTTCAGCTTACTGAATTCAAACAAAAAAGGTTTTATTTCTGTTTACAATTGGAATTGGGATAAAAAGTAGTTAAATCAAAAAATGTCTGCAGTGCATACTTACATTAAAATAGATTAAATAATACTGTAAAAGTATTCAATGTATTCATTACATGCCGTCACATTGACCTAAAATTAAATGGTTCCCCTTGCCTTCTCATACCTTTAACTTATTGAAATAATAACTGAGAAACATTCATGAACATCATATTTATATTTTAATTTATGCAAATGACATCACTAATTGATAGTAAATTTATCTTTTAACACAGATATTAATAAATGTTCATACTTAAATGTAATTTAAGTCCCTTTCTTCTGAGAACAGAATTTTTTATATTATAATAAGTAGGAGCAGACCTAAATGAAAAGTCCATTTTTAATTGAAAATAATTTTTACCTATTTACCTCTGAAGCCAAGTAATTTGAGTATATTCCTAATATTCACCAATTTGTGTTATTGAATTCTTTTTCCCTGTATTATATAGGTTAACTCACTTTTAAATGATTTTCTCCATGCTTGGATTGAGCAGGGTAATTTTTGTGCCCTGTATCATACTGTTAAATAATAATCACAAATTCTCTCATGTATCCAATTTCTTCCTTCAAAAATACCCTAATGTCTCTTGCATGTACAGACCGTCTTCTTGCACAAGAGTATGTCCACTTTTTCTCCGTATTTCTTCTCTATATTTTCTAACCTGCTACTTGTATGTGCTAAATCTAAGCCATGGGCGGAGTTGCTGCCGAGTTCACTCTACACTTCCGTCTACAGGAGCATGATTGCCCTCTACTCAGCCATCAATCTACATCACATAAACCTCACATACACACGCGCACAAATGTTGCATCCTCTGCTCCTCAGATGTGGCCAATGGATTCCAAATCAGTAACACTGGAGTAGATCAGGGCTGAAAAGAGAGCAGTCTGCAAGTAATTACATGAACCTAATGGTACAAGAAAAAGAGCTGCGGATCAATTATACACAATGAACTTGACAAGTCAAGAAATCTGGCTGAGTTTGTATTGTGTATAGTATTAACTCTAACATAACTTTCTGTATTTGCATTTCTTACTTTTACATTTCTGATTTTTTTACTTCTTGATTTAGCAATCTAGATCTTTGAGTTTTGCTTTACATTTGATATTAATAATGAAATCGGTAGTGATGAAAATGTCTGTCCTTCAGTCAAATCTTATCCAGAAAAAAGTTCTTTCAAGATGCCTTTGGTTTTTTGGTTGTTATTTTGTGGGAGTAAAGATTAAGTAGCAGATCTGTGTAAGTCATTGTCCAGAGTGTTTTGAACACTCTTCACTGATTGTTGTGTTACTTTGGAGGCAGTTATGTAAAAGACAATTGATAAGCTTAATTCTATTGTTCCTATCTAACCACTGTTGATGGGTGTAATGTTTGTTATTTAGCACTGAGGTACACCACAAACATTTCAAATGTTAGCATATTGCTTGCGATTTAACCTCTTTTATTACAGGATGATTCTGTACATAATACAGTACAAGTTTGTTGTGCAGTATTACATGATTACTACATGATAATGGAACCAGGAATCAACAACTTCAAGCTTGCCCAGAAGGATTAAGAAAAAGATAATATTAGATGTCCAAAACAGCTAAAAATCAAATTCTGTCTGATAATGCTGGTCTTCTTCTTTGAAAGAAAAACAGACCCTGTGACTAGAAAAGTAGCAGTAATTGTAAAGTTGACAACATAACTTGCATAAAATTTACGCTTTTTCTAACAAAGACAATTCAATTCAGATTACATGTATTTATAAGTTGCTGAATAATCAAAGATAAAAATGATCTCTTAATCAGTTCAACTTGTAATTGCGGGCAGTCAGATTCACACTGGGAGTTGGACCAAATGAAATCCAGAGGTCCCTTCCAATCAAAATTATTATATGGTTCTGTGATCCTGTGATACGGAACACAGTATACAAGGATTTTTGGAGGTGGAGCTAAAATTAAAGATGATCTTTTATGCAAATGTCACTCACCCGGTCTTATGTTGGAGGAAATGGCTGAATAATGTCCTGAAACCTTTTGCCTGTTGCTTTGGTGGTTCACTGATGAGT
Source organism: Tapera naevia (assembly GCA_033556795.1). Classification (NCBI taxonomy): domain Eukaryota; kingdom Metazoa; phylum Chordata; class Aves; order Cuculiformes; family Neomorphidae; genus Tapera; species Tapera naevia. The sequence goes on along the minus strand of JAUMJJ010000172.1, from coordinate 2,805,037 downwards.
AAAAATACTGGGGTTGCAAACTATAATGTGACAATACTGTGCTATTGTCAACTCAATTGTTGGAACCTTCTGGCTGTCATAGGACTTTGTATCGACAGGATGTGAAAGGTATTTTTAGATTATTTATCAGCATGGATCTTCATTCTTAGGATCAAAGATTCAGAGGAAAATGTTATGTTAAGAAATGTGTGAAAGGAAGACAGCTGTTTGGGAAAACTGCTGTGAAAGGTACCTAGATTATAAGGGAAACTAATATACTTTCCTGTGACTCCACAATATTTAGAGTGGTGGTTTTTGCATGTATATTTGTGCAGCTGGAACTTACACCTTAACTTTAGAAAATAGTCATATAGTTTGTATTTAAAATACTATAAATATTCAGCACTAGGATTTTAAAGTTTAACCATATTATTCATGTTCAGTGAAAATTCATTGATATATGGAAAAACGTAAAGGGTCATCTAAATTGTAAGAAATATGAGACTTGGATTGTTGGGAGGCATAAACCTGTATCATTTTATGATATTAATTTCTACTGACTTAAAATGAGAAAGATTCAGATAATTATCTGAAAAATAATGAGGGCTGGATTAAGTTGATGTTCCCAAGGAAGCTGAAGAACTATATGAAGTGAATTAAAATACGTGTGATATACTGTCTATTGACTATTATCTTTTTCTCCTTTCTGGATTTTCTAGAAGTTAAAACTGAATAGATTTACGCAAAGCAATGTTTACCTTTTCCTTTATGTCATTACAAAAAGACCCTCTTTTCTCATTAATCACATAAATGGATTTTAGACATTTTATTTGATGCACTCAAAATGACAAGGAACACTAAAATTATAAACTGCTTAATACCTGCAACGTCTGAAGCTCATATATATAGGAATACACTGCTGTACATATTAACTTCCCTACTATGCTTATAATGGCTTCCCCCGTAGTACACACACTGGCTCTGACTTTTTGCTTTTCCTTTCAGGTTTGGATTTATTCTTCATAAGGATGAGCCCACGCTCCAGAAAATTGATCTAGAGACTATGTCGTACATCAAGACAATTAATTTAAAGGATTATAATTGCATTCCTCAGTCACTGGCTTATACACATCTTGGAGGATTTTTTTTTATCTGCTGTAAGCCTGATACCACGGGGGCTGTCCTACCACAACTTATCGTGGATAGCATTACTGATTCTGTAATTGGATACAATGGCGACGTAACAGGCACGCCATATGTCTCTCCAGATGGACACTATCTTGTCAGCATTGATGATGCAAAAGGTCTCATGAGGATCCAGTCCATAACCATGAGAGGAGAAATACAGGATGCATTTGACATTCACACTAATTTGCACATATCTGATATAGCTTTTCAGCCATCATTCACTGAAGCTCATCAATACAATGTCTACTGTAGCTCCAGCACACAAACTGATGTTCTCTTTGTGGAGCTGTCCTCTGGCAAGGTGAAGATGGTGAAGAGTCTGAAGGAGCCCATCAAGGCAGGGGAATGGCCTTGGAACAGTAAGAACCGTCTTATAAAAGACAGTGGCCTTTTTGGTCAGTATCTCATGACTCCTTCCAAGGAATCTCTCTTTATCCTGGATGGACGGCTCAATAAGTTAAATTGTGAAATAACTGAAGTTGAGAGAGGAAACACAGTAATTTGGGTTGGAGAAGCGTAAGGATCTGTGTTAGATATTTACTGAATTAATAGTTTTACAGTACATTAAATTACACTATTCTTCGAATTTACACAATTTTCATTTTAAATTGTTAGACCTTTCTAAACCTGTTATTTGATTAGAACACGATTTTAATCAACTTCCACTTAAAATTTACTAAAACAACTGCTACTTGATAATGGTTCTCCTTAATTATGAGCTGAGATTGTAGTGTTTGACTGAAATTACTAAATATTAAAATTGATGATAAATATCATACATTACTTTAAAGGAAGTATGGAAATAAACCCAAAAAGCTTCAGGGAACTTAATATGATACTTCACATTTGTAAATGGAAGACACAAATATGATTTTTGGTTGGTTAGTATCAGACACAAAATAAAAGCTACTGTACAATCTTTGACTGCTTAAATTGAAATGCTGTATCCTGTTCAGTCCGATCTACTGTTTCATATTTTTGTGCCTTGAAGCAAAAGTTTCACATGAAAGGTAAATAATAGAAATTGTATAACCTGTTCCCAGTGTGGCTATGGGATTGCTTATTATTGGAAAGAAATTTTAGTATGAAATGTCTAGTCACAAGTGGTGGAACATATATGGAGAGAAAAAAAAGGAGGAATTATATTTGCAGTGTTTTATGATCACTGCACTTTGATGATTTTATTTTTATGGTGAATCTTAGTTGAGAGAGCTGCGTGCCGAAGCTTAATCTTTTTTTAGAAAAGATGTAGATGTTAGGTTTTTCAGCTATCATAGGTTTTCATCAGCAGGAAGTTGCAGTTCTACTAAAGAGAAATATTGCACTTATCCTTTCACAGCAAACCATGTTCTAAAAACCTGGCATCAGAAATCTTCACTTATATTATCAAGGAAACTGTTACTTTAAAACAAGCAAAATGCATTTTAAGAAACTGAAAATGCAAAGAACTGAAGTATACAACCGCTAGATAACATTTTTCCGTATTGTTAATCTATTTGGTTAGCTCAACAGTTTTTCTATTCATGCAGACAATTGGATTAGTGAAAAAAAAAAAGACAACAAAACTTTGTATTTTTTATAGTTTGTTTATTTAGAATTCTGATATTAAAAATGGTTAAATATGCAAATGCAAAAAATAAGATTCCAAGAAGTAGAATAACAAGTCAGTAGGATAAGAAAGCCAGCAGTAAACAACTGTCCAGACTTGGACCAATGACTTAAAAGTTTGGGAGTATTTCTATTTTTATTTTTATTTTTTTTTTTGCTAAAGGATGCTCATAAGCTCTTAAACTGACCTCCATTTACTGAAGGCAATCAGAAAAAAATATCTTTTTTTAAACAAAATTTTACTGCAGTTTAGATTGTGTAAAATTGCTTAGAAATCTGAACTTTTCTAGCATTGTAAACTTGTGTGCATTCAGCGTTCTGCCCTGTGTGATACAGTACATCTCTCTTTAGCTTGAGCAAACCTCCTGGTAGGTAAATTTAAATCAGATAAAAATCTGCTTAAGTTTCTAGAAACTGAATCTGTTTTCTTTTTAAAAACTTTTGTCCATTGTGAATGAACAATCTTCATGTAAACTGTCTCTTACTCACTTACTTGCAGTAGGCTTTCTCATGCATTTTTCTTCTGTAACTTACACCATGTGAATGTTCTGTATGTAGAAAATGCTTGACAAAAGAATAAATCCCATAAATTTTAAACAGTCCTGACTTCGGTGAATGTTCCAATGTAGCCACACTGAAGTGGCATGTAACACAGAATTTATTTCAAAGCAAAGTAGGGAAAAGTATATCTACCTATTTTTTATATATATATAGTATATATAATAATATATATCATAATAGTGTGGAAAGAAAACTTTTTAAGAGAGTTTGTCTAACTGCAAAAGTTTCCTTTGGCTGCTACAAAGAAAAGCTCATCTATTAATCAATTAAGCACAGAGTATTTAGCATATAGATATATGTCTGTTCTCATGCCTGGCCTCTGGAGCCAAAATCCTCTAACCTACAGGCTGTACAAACATAAAAGCCCAAAACAAAAAGCATGCACTCCAGTAGCACAGCTAAACAACTGCCTATCCGGTCTGCTCAGTGCAGGTGGATTATACACTTACATTGCCCTCTCATTGCCTAACCATTAACTTTAAAGGTAAGAATTGAATCCCATGATGATGTTGAGATTCCTTTGACAATAGAAAGTGTCCCGTGTTGTGCATGATCCCTCAAGATTTCTATCAAAATCCAAGTCACCTGTCAGTTTTGGCAATTAGAGATGCTTTAAAACTTGAATAAACTGTGTCACTCATTATATGAAATAGGAGGCCAAAATCTCTACTGATAACAGATTTGACTATGTCAATAATATCGCAGTAATCTGTACAGTATAGAAGCTATCCCAATCAATTTAGATTTCTTATTTAAAACTTATTATTCTCACCCTAAGAATATCTCTGTCAGTAGGTAAATCAGTTTGGTAAAGGATTGTTGCCAATTCTCTGTATTTTGTTTAGCTAGTCCAGGGCAATAGCTCAAAGACTATGGTTTCTTTCTTTGCCATTGCTATGGAACTGAAATACTTTTCTGGTTTCCAGCAATTGTTTGATCCCATTGAATAAATGAAAAAGCAAACACTGCCTTCAAGGTTTCAAATTTTCCTTAATAGAAGCCCAGGTGTAACAACAATTTGGTTTAAGTCTTGTGTGTCTTAATTGCTGTTCGAAGCAAAGGCAACCAATGCCTTCTCTTAATTTTGTGGTAAACACTCGTATTTTGTTTCACAAGGTTTTGCTTTCACAAAGTTTCAAGTTTTAGGATTTTTTATAGAAATACATTAGTGAAAAGTAGTGAAAGATAGTGGAAATGTAATGGAAGAAGCCAAATGTACATGATGACCAAGTTCTGTTACAGATGCTGACAGTTTCCATTATGTTACTGTATGCTAATGAATGTGAGAAGCACATGTGAGAACAAGAAGGAGTACTCTTCAGGGAGAAGTGGTGATAGAGCTGCTTTTGCTAAGGTATTAAAAAAAATATTTATGAGACATTGATAAAATACTCTGTTGAGTTATTTTAAGAAAAAATGGTGCCAAAGTAAAAAAAAATAAAATAAATTGGTTTTACCTTTAGTTTGGCAGTAGTGACGTTTAATAGTCTGTGGCCACAAGTAACTTTTAAGCTACTATTCCATGTTGATAAACAACTAATTATTTGCTGTGCTGCTATATGTACATCAACCAATGTGTGTGAGGGATTGAAGACAAAGTTTGTGGGTTTTTAAGTTTCTGCTTATAAATTGGTAGCGATTTTTATTTCAAAATACAATCTTGCTATTTTTCACTTTTTTGCATGTACTCCAGAGTATCATCTTTTTCATTCATACACTTTCTGAACTGCTTGGTTTGCAATATCAAATTGAGAGAGAATACTAGCAGCTTCATAAATAGGTAAACTGAGCTCAGAACAACACCTTCAGTGCATTTAATTGTATTTTCCATAAACAAATATAGTACCACAGAGGTAATAAATCCAAAAATAAGATGTCTTTGCAAATATGTAAGATATATCTTGTGTAAGCAAATATTTAAAAACTTCAATGGAAAATGATGAAACAAGTTTTGAAGAAATCTACATGGTTTTGTAAGTGATAATCAATGAGGATAGAAGTGTCTTTTTGAGTTTTTATTGAGCCTTCTGCTCACACCATACCATAAAGTAGGGCTGTCTGTCAAATAAAAGTTAAAGGGCATCTGAATATTTAAGACTGTCATCATATTACTTAGATTTTAAGTAGTCACTCTTCAGCAGTTACAACTTCTTTCAGTTAAGAGAATCTCAGGAGATTCTCAGCTTGTATATAGTATTTCGTTGTTTTCTCGAACAACTGGTTTGACACTCCAAGGTAGTTTATACATTTCAGTTAGGAATTAAATATTTCCAAATATGGGTTACAGAATAGCAGGCTTGAAAATTATGATTATTGCCTTAAGAAAAGAACATAGTTATTACATCATTTTATTTACTTACCACAAGGTACTCAGTTTGATTTCAACTGAAAGAGCATTGTCAGCCTAATTGTGAAAGACCAGTAACAGGATACTTAACAAGTTATTTTTGTGAATAAATTGGTAGGTCTCAAATAATTCTAAACTCCAAACACAAAATACAATTACCAGTCACCTTCACTCACTGTATCCTGGACAAGGCTTCTCATTCTGGACAGGGTACAAAAAAGGAGGAAGCCTTCACCCACTCTTTCTACATCAACGTTTTAAAAGAAAAACCTCATCTTCAGAGACTGTATATGGCTATTTACATCTTTCTGAACTCAGATCCAAAACGGCAGGAGGCAGCTTCCAGCTGTTCTCAGTAGCAAACTGAAGTCATAGCAGGGGCCTACACCCTGTGTCAGTTCCATTAATTACCCCTAGACTGTCTTTTTCATCTTCTGCCTCTCCAAGGTATAGTTCTGAGGTATCCATCATCTTCTGTTGACATAGAGGACTCATAACAATAAGCTCGACAAAGCCACTTAGCAGCAATACCTAACCCTAAGGCACTTCTGACTCTACATTAGCTCTAAGTACTCAAGCAGTACTTATCAGCCAGTAGCAAAGTGATCTGACAGGTACTCTGTTTCTGCCAGATTGTGGCCAATTTCATAGCTTCACTGAAGGAAATAAAACCCAGGATAAAGATTATTACGAATGGCGAGAAAACTAAAAAAAAGACATCACCAAAACTTTTCTTGCTTGCACAAGTAATCAGAAAAATGCTTAAGACAGGAGTCAATTATACAAAGGCTAATTTTGTTTCCTTTAAAATATCTTTGTAAAATATCAGACTTTATAAGATTATAATCACAAACTTATTTTCCACATTTATTTATAAAATCCTCCAAAGCTTTACTAAGTTCTATATCGAAACAGTGTTTTCCAGCATAAATTTATTCATAATTATGTCATTATTGTGATATAATACTCTGCCTTCAATAATTATACTGCTTCTTTGACAATATTTTCAAGACTATATATGTAAATAATTGTCACAACTTCTCACCAATTTTTTTTGTGAAATCAGACAAGTACTTGATTAGCATGGTTGTTTCCGTAACTGCTACAGTTGAAGTTCAGATTTGTTGAATACAAGTGGCCTGATTGAAAGCATTGATCTGAAAAAAGAGGAAGAGCTCAGTTTTCATTTTTTGCCGGCAGCCCTCTGAAGACAGCTGAAGTAAAGGAGATTTTTCAGCCTGGAGAGGAGACATCTTAAGGGAAGCCTAATAGCAGCCTCCGAGTTCCTCATGGGAGGTTATAAAAAAGACAGAGCTGGCTTCTTCACAGCCAGAACAAGACACAACATCTTAACTTTAATCAAGAGTTTCAGACTGGATGTGAGGAAAAGCTGTGAGGACAGCCGAGCATGGGAGCAGTTTGCCCAGAAAGACTTTGCAGTCTCCATCGTTGGTGGTTTTCAACACCTGGCTGGATTATAGCTGTCTGATCTTTAGCTGAACTTGCTTTAAGCAGGATATTGGACTAGAGGTCAGCCAAGGTCCCTTCGAACCTAAATTATTTTGTGATTCTATGATTGTGGGGAGGGAAAAAATAGCAATGTCAATTTGTTTAGGCTTTTCAGTTTCCTGACTGAGCTTGTGCAACAGGTATTTAAATGCACATTTTCAAATGAATAACCCAAGTGTTAAGGTTGGGCTGAAACGAGACCTAAGCAAAACTCAAAAAGTAGTATGTTTTATCACTTGAACTCTTTAGCTCTAAAAGTAAGGATATTGTCACTTTGAAATCCGGAATATATTTCTTAGCTTCCAAGAAATCTTAAACTGATAATAGAACTTGTACAGGACGCAATATGTGAAAGTAAGTTCACTTTTCTAAATATCTGAGGACTACCTGTAGCAAAATAAAGGGATACTTGAGAATACCATTATAGGTAAGGTCTCTTAACGCTCTGAGATAGCGTACGCCCAGATGTGAACATTGCCACTTAAGTGTTCCCTTAGACAGAATTCTTCAAGTAAAACTGTTCTGGGCATTTCTTTAAGACCTAGTAGGTGCATTTATAATATGGGTCAGAGATGGAATAATATTTTTTTTAACTTGCTAATCAATTTGAGATAGAAGAGCTCATTTCATATCTATGGTCATCTCTCCAAAGGAAACACTTTATAAGAAAGTCTTGTTCACCTCTCATCAGTTTGCGTGTTACATTTTGATTTTCAATTTAAGCAAGTCGTAAAGAAACCTACTAATTACTGAAGAAAAAAAAAAGATAAAAAAACATATCTTAGTATTTTTCAGCTCTAGTGATCCATAAGTACAAAATAAATTTGCTTAACTCTGCACCTCAAAAATCCTCATTTCAGACAAATTCAGAAAAACACGAACAGAACATACCAGCTGAGAAAGAGGAAAGGTCATTCAGAACATGAGTGCATACTAATTAGAGTCCAACGGCCAAGAACCTTTGCATTTGTAACACATTGATGATGTTTCACGGTGACTGACCCCCTCCACAATGGAGGAAGTCACAGAAGAGAAGAGCTAAAATAATGAGCTCAGGGAAGAATGTAAAGAATGACCATCAATTATTGTAAAGAAAGCTGCACTTTTAGAGGGACTGGAGAATAACTTTGTTTCATATATACAGCTATAGCAGTGAGTCACCAGGTTGTATAAACAGCTTTTCCTGAGATAATTGTAGAGACTAATGTTTTTTCGGAGCTTGCCAGAGCAGCATGGGAAGAGAAAGTGCATATTTTGCTCAACCTAACATTTAGTTTAAAAAATGGCCAGCTGATAAAATGAACTTTGATGAGAGCAATGGGCTTGACCTACCTTCAACCCTGGTATTCCCTCCTGGTAACTGGGCATGCCCAGTATTGCAGTGGTGATCTTATAGAAAATGATAATGGGAATCATATTTGCGTGGTGATTTGACTGCCTACTGCAATAGCTGTACTGTGCTTGTGTTGTGATTTCAGTATACTGCTTTATCACTCTAATAAATCAAAATCTCATACAAGAACAATTATATCACATCAGTAAATTTCATATTAAATTTAAAACTCTCCTTATGTGGAATATGTAAAACACCTAGTCAGAGGGCATTGGACTCTGACATTCATCCATTTTATATAATTTTGGAAGGAAAACAAAATAATCAGCACTAACAGTACTTCATGAGATCACTATAAGAATGAAACTGGAAGAAATGGCAAAATCTTAGTTATGCTGGTGTTAAGAGTTATTTCATAGTCAGTGAGCATCACATTACATAGAGCACAGTAAAGTCAACAAAGAAAATGTGGTGAGTTCTTTCATACTTATACCAGGGAAGAAGGGATTATGATGGGTTTATAATCTAAGAGTTAAATTGGTGTCTTATACCTGCAAGGCAGAGAAGTTTACATTCTTTGACACAGTTAATTGAAGTAAATTTCTAGATCGGTTGAGGGGTTTTGTGTTTTGTTCTGTTTTTTTATTTGTTTTTTAATAGTAACATGGAAAAAAGTCTTCATAGAAATTACTAACAAGAGTATTTGTTCGGATCAAAAATCTATTGACAACAGTTTTATAAAATTCATAATCAGGAGTTAAATATATATGTCACTTGAATCTCTCCTATCTGTCACCAATCAATGGGTTAAATGCCCTGGTTGATGTGCCACTACTTTAAAAATTATTTTAAACTGTCTTCAGTGAGCTATCTTTCACAAAATATGGCAAATCCAGTTACCTGTAAAAGACTGAAAGACACTGAAATTACCGTGTTCTGTTTAGAAGTAATGCATGAAAAAATGCTTCTTCTAGCTTATGAATATTAAAGTTGATCTTATTTTAGTATACTAGATGAAAAAATAGCTTCTTGTTATTAGTCATTATGTTAATGTTCTTTTTTTTTAATCTTCCTGAGGTAGTGTGTCCTTTATCTTTCCACAAGGATGGACAACAGTTCTCTCATTTTGTATTTAACCTATGTCAAAAAAATAATGTACTTACCTGACAATCTTTTTCAGAGCTTTTTATTTATGTGTTTCAAGAAAAAAATACAAACCACAATTCACTACCTACAGTCAGCTCCCTGGAGACTTCCACAAGTAGATTCTCTTCTCCTAACTAACCCTCTACATGTTTTCACTCATGAACTAAATTTATTACAATTTTCTTCATATTCTTATAATGACAAATACCCTTTTAGTTCTGTGAAAAGAAATTACAAGTTTGAAAAAAAAAGCATTCCCCACCCCCATCTTCCTGTGTGAATATTTTCTTTAATATATATCACAAATTGTAAATATAATTATTAAAATACAGACAAAAAATCAATATTATTTTTCATCTCAGTAGACCTATGCTAAATCATTGTTAATGATGCAGCTGTACACTGTGAGGAAGTAGAAGTAACAGCATATTTATATTGAGGATTGTATAAGGAAAAATTATTGCATAAATATGAAGGAAGGAGGAGCTAGGTCTCCAAGTCATTGCAAAATTAGTTTTGAAGTGTCTGAATTAAAATTGCAAAGAAATAGCCATTTCATCTATGATTACCATGAAGATTAAGTAACAAAATACACTTGTAAATTTTACTTAGACGCTATTCCCAAATAGAAAGTTTCTTCTGATACTTTGAGAGAAGAAGTACATAATTTACACTGTTTAGGCTGGACTGTGAAACCTCCATCTTCTCCTCTAGTGTTTGGTGACTTCCGGCTCCTTTGTGTTTTCAGTTAAGTGGACATCTGGCATGGCATTCCTGGTATCTTCTCCTTTTTCACTCTGTAAGTTTAAATACATCACGCAGTATTTCTGTGGTAGCACGTGAATCTGCGTCCCACTAGATCTGCATGACCATTCTAGCTGTATCTGATGCCCAAAGCAACTTTGGTTGAAGTGACATAATTTTCTTTCAAAGCCTATTAAAGTTCCACAAAATTTTGCATTTCCTTTGCTTTCTTTGTTAAGCTGCATTTTCTTTGGCTAATCTCAGTGTTGTGATGAAGAGGCATTTTCCTGCTCCTATCTTTTTTTAAAAATACAAATCAGACATCTTTCATTCGGTTCACTAAAGGGAGGTGTTAGCCTCATTTTTTTACATCTCTCTGTTTACTGTGGAGGAGAATGGGTATCTTGATTTATATCCCTTAGCAGCAGTACTTGTGTATACTAAAGAAGAAAGCCATGAAAGAGACGCACAAACCAAACATCACACACAAAACACGGGATCTAACAGAATTCCCATCAATGCCAGGGCACCGCTGTCTTGCCCTGAGGAAGTTTTCTCAAAGGAGCTAAAAGTTCTAAAGGTTGCTTTCCTTTTTCATTATTATTAATATTTTCATTATCACTTCTATCATTAATACTAGTTTTGGCACCCATATCTTGTTGTCATCATCATTATGTCCATGGAAGAACTGATTGTGTGTCCTTGTTTTTCATGCTTGCCCTCGTTCTGTTTACTGTCAGAATAATGTATAAGGTGCAGTAAAACTGTGATGGTGTAAGGGTAGAAGCAAGATCTCCTAGGAGGGGATAAACCATTTCTAAACTACTTGCCATAATGTGGGAAAAAAAACAGAAAAGTTTGTACATTAATAATGCCCTTCTTCAAGAAAACGTATATATATGATGAGGTTCACCTAAAAAAGATAGGGCTTATTTGATCACCACACACTTCAGAGTGTCTAATAGCCTACCTTGTGTTCCAGAGTATGCTTCTTGTTTCTTTAGTAATTTACATGTTCCAAGGACTGATTATCTTCAATTCAACAAATGTGGACATTCTTTGTTTTCTTAATACCATAGTACTCCTATTACTTTATCATCTAGAAAGAGTTTTGTCATTGGAACTATCATTTACTATTAGTAGTAGTATTGTTATTATTATTAAACTGTTAAATTTAAAATCTAGTAAGCCCTGTTTTATTTAGAGGTCCAGTTACTGACTAGATTTTCATAGACTTATATTGATAATGATTTACGCACACCACAAACAGATGATAATTTGGTAATACATAAAATTATAGAATTAAATTTCCCTTTTTCTTCTCCAAATATACTTCCATTTTAATGACAGTATTTTGGGGATTTGAGGGTACCGTATTTGCACTCTCTCTTTTTTTATTTGATATCAATATAATTTCAAAGCATTCTTCAAGAATCTTACTTTTTTCCTGACACATAGACATACAATAGAAAGGAGGAAAATAGAAAACAGTTTCTATTCTAGACTTCAGTAATTCAGTAATTCTGAAGTATTTTTCCAATTACTAGTTTTTATAAGTGAACTACATAGTTGAAACTCAACGGTTTTAGTGTTCAGATAGTGCTGTGTTGCTAATCTTCTCTTCTAGTGTTAGTCAAGCCAATCTTTTCTTTTTTTATAATACCTGAGATATCTGTTACCGACTGTACTATTTTTTGTACCTGAGAACCAGTTAGCTTGTAGGATGAGCACAGTTTTATAATATTCCTTTTCATGTTGACCAGAAAGGCTATGGATTATTTAATTTAATTAAAAATATTTTATTTCATGAGGATAAAAAATGTTTGTAGTGTCTGACTTCACAGAGTTCTTAAAATACGGCACTCTTTCTCTAGGTATTGAGTAGCACAGGGTATTTCCATCAACATTCTCCAGCACCAGACAGTGAATAGGGAAGATGATACTAATCTTGCGATTGGTGGTGGTCACCAAAAGTTTCTTAATAAGCGAAGTAAACTAGAAAAGTAGTAAGGTATTTTAAAATTTTGAGTTACACCCAAAACCACCTATGGTATAGGAGGAAGCTAAAAGAAGAAAATTATCTATACACATTTCTATTGACATTTTCTGTTTACTTCAAAATGTTATTAGGTATTATTGATTTTAAATGCTGTAATACAATTTATCATACTTTTCAGTTAGATTGCATGAGTAGAGAAGATTTCTGATAAAGACAATATAATAATTCTTTTGGCTTTGTCAAATACACACAGACATAAGCATGTCAGAGATAACTAGATAATTTCAATAAAATATTCATGCATTCAATTTTCCTTTGTAATTTCAAGCAATGTATTGAAATGCTTTGTAAGAGTTTCCCTTTTCAGTGCTACCAATACGAACATTTTACTTCTTTCTGAAAGCAATGTATCCTCCATCTCCTCACCAACAATGTCTACATCCAAATTAGTTATCAGTTAAAGAAAGGTCCCTCTATCAGGAAATTTTTGTCACTAATAGTCACAGAAATGGCTTTGGCATGGTATATAAAATAATTACAGCAAATTATTTGATGGATGACAAAATGTAGGGGGAGGTTATTCCTTTTTGTTGTGGATAAAAAAGAAGCCCAGCCTAATGTACAATTGGCTGCATTTGGGAAGAACAGGCAACCCAAACCTCTTTCTTTTCTTACAGGCTTTAAGAAAAACACGTTGGTAGGACAGTGTAGACATATTGTGTACAGAAGCCTGAGCATTTTGAATCACAGAAAAGAGCTGGAGAGTGATTTACCTTTATTTAGCCTGTGTTTCAAGTGCATTCAAAGCAAGACAGACTTTTCATTCCCTTCAGGAGTTTGGTAACTAGGACAGGAGAACAACATTGACATACTCCACTGCCAGTTCAGATCCTGAACAGACCTGAGAAGAAAATACAAAATACAGCAAAGTCTAAGATGAATCTGAGGCTGAAGCATTTATACAAATAAAAACTGATTTTGCTAATATAGTGCTCAATCTACTTAAAGAATCACAAAGAAGCTTTTTTTTTCTACTACAAAATACTATACAGCATTCCATTTGAATTTAATGTGCTGCTTAATGTGATTTCATTGATTTTATTGAAGTTGCTTTTAACTTCCAGTAGGATAAATCAGAGCTAGTTTCATCTTATTGTTCCCAAAATTGCTGAATTGCTGAGATTTGTGGAGAATGGAACAAGTCTTGTAATTTGAGGAAAGAGAAAGACTGAGAAACATGAAAATATTGCTGACTGCAACAAAGCCACACACTACAGTGGTTTCATCCAAGGTAGACATGACAAGGGGATGTCCAATCTGTTAATATGTAGAGTTCTCTCCAGATAAATTGAAACATGCAATTGTATGCCGTAGCTTGCTGAAGGGTAAAATTTGTTACCAGTATGAACTGTCACCTCAGTATTTACATGTGCCTAATATAGTTTGAGTGTTTCCATAAAGAAACAAAGGTGATGGAGGGGTGGACTGAAACAGAACTTACACTGAACTTTTGGAGGTGAGAGTGGTGTGCACAACCCACAGCTGAAAGCCCTGGTTCCTCTGACACATCATGGGGAGTTGATATCTCAGGAAGAAGATTCATAGAAATCATCAAGTTGCATGGGCTGTCTCATTTTACCCAACTCAACATAAACAAATCAAGTGGTGATTTCTAGACTTCTAGGAGGTACCATGTGTTGTGGACAGATATTTATTCATTTGATCTAATCATTTATGATAGAATGGCATCAAGCCCAGGGTAAGAAGACTCTGTAGAACTAGACACCACCATTAGTTTGACAGTAAGAGCCATCTTCCTGCTGACAATTAGGTCTGAAATAAACCCTCAAATTTGTTATCACTGTTAAAATATAGTCAGATCTTGATATGCTCAGTAACAGACACTTTCATCTTCCAGAATCCTTCAGAGGAAGCTAACTTGCAAAGGAGGATTTAGGGGTCCAAATACTGGAGGCAAGTTAGCACAGGTTTTATGGATCTAAATTTTGTACTTACACATTTTATATGTTTTGTAAGTCCAACATTTAAGACAATTAGATACCCAGTGGAATTAAAAATTTGTGAAAGGAAGTTTGGTGAGAAAATGCAAGTGCTTTAAGCACCAAAATCTCTTTGGTAATTCGGTCACAAATGAACTTTCTTTTTGAAGAAAATGTGTACAACTTCTGGCTAATATAGTCCATACATTGTTTCTGTGAGCATAAACTAAGCACATTTTCCCCTCTTTATAGGACATATGTACTGAGGTTGATCTCAAGGCAAGCCAAGCAAATCCTGGCCATTTCTGACCTGTAAATTTTAAAACACTGAATGAAAATGTACTGGGAGAACATATATAACCACGTACTAGGACACTAGTTCACTTTACTTTCCTTTTTTAAGTGATAGAAATAAATGACAATGTGAAAAGACTGAGAGAACTCTGCATAAGTTCCCTGCAATAGTGGCCACTTGATTTCCATAACCTTGCAGATTAGTAGCAAATGCCAGAGTTGCTAAGAATTTTTCCTCTGCTGCACAAAGTAACTATTGTGTCTTGATGATTTTCTCTGGAAAAACATGCAAACAAGACCCTGAAAACAGGAAAAAATGGGCCTTCTTCAGTTTGTTGCATTCAATTTGTCGGACTCCAGTTAAAAAATCAGAGTGACTATGACAAAAAACTTTAATCTTCTTACTGGAAGCCTCAGGCATAATAGTGGCAACAAGCTCTCTTGTTAGCATCTCAATGTTTTATAAAATCTGAATTTATTTATTTTTTCTCCATAATATTATTTAATCCTAATAGCTGAATTGGAACAGTATGTGCCTATATGCCATATCACATTTTTATGCCGAACAAAAGCATCCTGTGATGTTCTGAGGTAAACACTTTTATCCTGAAACCCCACAAGAACTCAGGATCTACCAGCTTATACAGTACAAGATAGGAAATTTTCTCCGAATATGGCAGTAAATTTTGTCACAGTCTCAGGTAAAATGCTACCAGCTGGTAAAGTTGTCACCCATCAGCAGGATCTCTCTAGTTTCTCCTGCTTTCCCTTCCCTCAAGAATAAAGCAATGAGAGAGCAAAAAGGTATACAGCACTCCTTCCTGGGAAGCAAAGATCTCATAAACACTCCGCATCTTGGAGAGTGTATTTATGGTTGGACTCAATGATCTTAAAGGTATTTTCCAACCTAGATGATTCTATGATTATATATCCTTAAATGAGTGTTCAGAGTCACAATGGGAGACTACACACCCTTATGTGGGTAGTGCCACAACTATGTACTAGTTCTGCAAAAAACAGCTTTCTTGTCTACACAAAGCACAGTCGATGAAGAGCTTGTCAGGCACATGGAAGGCCCTATAATGATGCCCACCTTAACAGAAACACCTAGGACTCATTTAACCAGCTGGAGAGTCAAGAGAATTCTGCCCACTCACGTGCAAAAAATCTTGAGATCTTCCTATAGACCGCTGACAGGATGTCTACCTGATGTCTACCTGAATGAGGGTCACCTGAACAAGTCGAGGGCAGAAACACAGATCCTTAGTGGACTGTCACAACATGAACTGGGTAAGGGTGTAGGTCTACCTGCATTTCAAAGAGTGACACTGTGCAACATCTTAAAAACTAGCTGTGTATCATAGTCGTTGTAGGGTTTGTCTTGAGTAATAATACAGCTGCTCTGAGTAAGTTAATGGTTTTGGTGCCCAGACTCTAGCAATGCAGCCTTCCAGCTTCAAACAGAGGGAAATTCTGGATCTTCTTGTATTGTAGAGGATAAGATTAGTGCTGGAAGTAGGGGAGACATGAAAAAGACATGAGTGTGATGACGTAATTTTCTGGGCTGCTGCAGCGTGTCAGGACCATGAGGACACCAAAAGGATGTGCAATCCATTTCCTCCACCCCCAAGGTCTACCTCATGACCATCCCTGCTCCTGCACAGCTATGTAACGTTGGTCAGACTGCTGTGAAATTACCTAAGTGATGAGTAACAGCTGTGATAAGCCCTTTTAGGGGGCCCTCCCTCAGCCTGAACAGTCCTTAAGCTCAGGCTTGGCTTGACTTTGGACTTGTCATAGCCAGTTTTCTGTGGACAGCAACCCTGCTTATTATTACTGGTTCCTGAAGCTATAAGACTGAAATACTTACTGATGATGTTGCCGCCTGGCATTCATCCTTTGCTGCTTCATTGTCACCAAGACCAGCTGTCTCCTGTTACTCCCTGGCACAAAACTTTAGGATCCAGTGTGGAGAAGCAAGCTGTGTGTACCCTTGAAGACGTTATGGTTACATCCACAGATGACATTCGGTGAGTCACTTTTCATGGGAAAAAAAATCAAGAATCAAAAATTTAACACTTGTTAGTATGACAGGCTTTCCTGTTATTCTAGCAGTTTGGAATGTTTCCATATTGGATATTTAGATTAGAAATAAATAAGATTTTTTTTACATGAGATTTCACTAATATTTTGTACAATGGCATTAATATTTTCATATATCTGCTGGGATTATAAAACCCCCCTATGTTTTAGTACACTGTTTACTTTTTCTACAGCTGTCTCCACATCAATGAATTGGGAGTATGTTACATTCAACTAGCGTTCCTATGCCTTTCTAGCTTCATGCAAAGTTCCAAACCACTGCTTTTTGGTTTCTAAGCACCACACAAATGGTATACAGTTTAAAATTTGTGCTGTTTCTATTAGTCCAGTCATTGTACTGTCCATGTCTTTTCCGTACAAACCTTTAATCAAGAAAGTTCAATGAAGAGATTACTACTTTCTTGACTTAGATTGCACTGCATCAAGAGTAAAATATTAAGAACTCTTAATTGCTATTAAAGCTGAGGTAGCCTTAATAAAAACAGGACTTCGACCTTTCATAATGGGGGAAGTTTAGAGGGCAAACCAAATGTATGTTGACTGCCTGTACAGCCAGGCTATACTTTAACTAGAGTTTCTAGGATTACAGTTTTAAACTTTACTAAAATACACTTTGTTAAAATGTTTCGAGGGGCTTAGGTCTTAAAGAATAAAATCACATTTTTCTTATATGAGATTGCATGAGGTAATCACTTGCAGCTAGATCAGCAACAACACTGTCATTTTAAGTATGAACTTTTAGGATAGACTCTGTTTTGGCATCTTTTCTGCTCTCTGGACCATTTTGCTGAAGGAACGGAATGCTGGAATACCTTCTCTCTGCCTTTAAATCCATGTAGCAGTATTTCTGCCATTAGATTAATTGAAAGGTAGTAAGTGCAATCACTGAAATGAATTTCATTGAAGTACATACAAAGAGGCTTTTCTGTAGCCGTCTTCCATATTACTCTGCAAGCTTCAGAAGTGAGTTTGCCAGAATGACTGACACAAGTACAACTGAAATTGCTGAAGAACATTAAGTTGCAAGTGTTTCTTGAAATGTCTCTCTTTCTATTTTTTCCTAGTCTTCAGCAATCCATTTTGCAGAGAATATGTTTTCTCTACAGAAAAGCAGATTCTAAGACTGGTAATTCATAACAATATTAGAAGAAATATGTCTTGTTCCTTGTATGAGATGTTGCATTAATTGCTTTAGATTATTATGTAGAATTTAAACACGTTTTTGCACTACGAACTTCCATAAAATGCTACATGAGATCAGTCTGTGATTTTGAAACATAATTTGATGTTTTGACACTTCAAACATGAAATACATCCAACAGCATCCTAGTTTCCAAATTCATATCCTGTCTCTGAAACAAAAGAGTGGCAGAGGGTAAGGAAAGGATGGAAGTAGAGAGGAAAAGTCCAGGATGCTGAAGATGAAATTGTGACTCTAGATTCTCAAGTTTTCTGTTCCAGATAATATAGGCCAAGTCCCTTAAAAGTCACCTTTTCCAGAGTGGATAAAAACCCAACCAAACAAACCTGGGTCTTATGGAAACACAGTTATATAGCAGGAGAGAGGCCCGACAGATGAACTTTTAAGTTTCCTTCGCGATAAGTTAGAAACTAGGTTTATTCTATTATTCCGCTGTTAACTGAAGTGAATTTTCTTTTTTTTTCTATTACAGTATTAGCAGCTACAACCTGTTGGAGGAAAATATATACTCAACCTTGAAAGCAAATTTGTTTGTACAACTGGGAAATCTCTTTAGCAGAAGCTACCTGAGCTCTCAATTAGGACCTGTGGAGTGTCAAAGAGAAGGATTAAGTTGGAATATTCAGATGATGAAACATACTGTGGATGCTGGCTGTAATAACAACATGCAAATCTGTCTCTCGGATAATTCCTTTAGATAAAAGTAAAAATACATATATTAGTGTGACATTTGTAATAAAATTTTCTTCTTCACAGTCATATTTCATTCTGTATGATCCCAAATTCTTTCCTTCTCTAGCCATATATCATAGGCTTCTGTACCACTCGCAATTTTCCAGAGTATTATCTTTAAAGAAAAAATACAAAAATGTCATGTAGCATGACTTGTCTAAAAAATAAGTAGTTTACCAAGCTGATAAATCCTATTTTTGTGAAATCTATACTAGTTAATTTCAGAAGGAGAGGGCTTTCAATGGTAAATGCAAAATGTTCATTTCTGGTCTGATTCAGGTGTTAAGTGCTTGTGTATTACTTCTGGGTCAAATCTTCAGACCAGTTTGTGAAACAGCATGAAGAATTAGCATCTCCAGTGTTCCAGTAGCTATTAAAAATAGTTCTCTGGGTTGAATTACTAACAGAGGGAATCCTTAAAGATGGAAAATATTGTTCTTTTCTTTCCCTCTTTCTTATATGTTTCTTAAACAACAACTACTGGCTCCTAGCAAATCAAAATAGGAAATAAAATTATTCTTTGTCATGATTCTGTAAATGTTCATGCAATTACTGGAACAGAAGACAAATTAGTTTCTGTATTTTAGGATTAGTTTGGATAGTCCAAACAATGAAACTACGTATGACCTTTATAGTATAAGCAATAAAAGGATTGTATCTATATGCTATCAAGCTCATACTGTATTAGAGCATATTCAAATTTGAATTCTCACTAATAAAGGGGGTTTTTTAGCAAAATATTTTCTAAGCTTTGCTCACTGTCTTTAATCAGTGCAGTAGAGAGGGGAAGTATCAGGCCTACTTTCTTGCAGAACATGCATAATTTTTTAGGTTATCACTTAAAAATTATTTCCATCAATAAGACTCATGTAGCCTCATTCATTATGACTGAAATACCAATAGAGCATTTGTAATTGACAACAAAAAAGCAGAGCAATGTTTTACTCTCCATTACTGACTCCTGTTATTTAGAAAAAGCCTTATTGCACTGTTAGGATGTCAGTGAGTCACTTCACAAATTTCCATATTGATTCCCCTACCTATCATTATGATTAGCAGTGCCAGTTATTAAGGGAATTTTCTTGTTTCAAGGCTAATACAAATGTTTTGCTCCTTAGGAGTGATTTCTCAATAATGTTTCTAGAGCAAAACACAGCTAAAAAAATATTTTCACCCGTAGAGAGTTTTCAAGATTTAATATTTTAAGATTATACGCTACCAAAAAAGCATTTTACTAAACCACTTAAGAAAACTTTTTCTAGTCCAGCCTCATGTATTTGTTCCAGCCGTTTGAGAGCATTCATTTTTATAATTGACTCAGGTGTGCCTTCTGATCATCAAGCAATGGTGTCCTTCCCTTTAGGCTAGCTGAGTACTGAATGTAGTAGCTGCAAAGGTGGTAAATGAGCAATTACAACAGGGACTACCTGAGACAACAGGTTGCAGCTGTCCTCAGAACTAAGAAAATGCAAATATTTGGACTACAATCTTCTGTATTCACATGGATATAATTTGCCTATTTTGTAATTTTGTTGAGTATTGAACTGTTACCTAGAAGAAAGAAACATTTGTTTTGCTGAAACCAATGAGTTTTCCTCAAACATTTGATTCTTAAAAGATTGTTTTCACAGTCACAATTTTTTTTAATTATGGACTTTTTCTATCAGATATGCTATATTTATATGGTTAGAATTCGCTTACTACTAACAAACATAACTAGATTTGTGTCCATGGTTTTTAAGGACTACTCAAGGTATGTGGATATAAAAATTACTATCTTTTTTCCTTGGCAGAACAAATAATTTTTAAAGACACCCTTAAAATGCTTTTTAGGATGTGTTAGGGCTTCAAACTATGCAGATATTTGAGATTAATCAGATCATACTTGAAGCCTGAAGCTTATTAAAGCCAAACCAACTTTCACTAAAACACCAGCGGCACCAATGAATTATGTTCAACAGAAAGCCTGAAACAAGACATAAAGAGAAAATTATTTTTTACCCAAAACTCCACCCTCTTCCCTTTCTGTTTATTAATTCTGATGCCTGCCCCCAGCTCTTCTTTTCAAGTCTCTTTTTCCACACGTGTGATATATTTCCTGCAGCGGTATAAATGCCCAGCTGAAGCTCTTCGTGTGCTTTCAGAAAGGAGTCATTCTCCTTTCCCTTCAGAAAGCCTTGCCTGCCCTTGAATCAAATTAAATGCACTCTTTCTGGTCAGGTGTTGTATGAAAAATTAAGTGTACAATTACAGGCAAGTTATGAAGACCCCTTTTGTCACAGAAGGGTCCTGAGGTAATTGTGTGCTGAATCTCATGTTTTTTCTTTTAAAAGACAGTATAATCATTTAGCTATAACTACAAATTTGAAGTGTCTTTAAAATGTGAAGTGAGGTCTGTAATGATGAATGGATCTTTATATGGGATTGATATGAGTTGCTGCCTTTAATGACATATGGTCTCCTAATAGATCTGAAAAGATGATAGAGACTGAGATAGTGTGAAATGGGATTAGGTAGTGTTTGCATTATCCTTTTGTCATAAAGTTTGTGTCTCCTCAGAATTCCCAGACTGCTTATTTTGGTTTGCATAATCCAAACTGTAAAACAACAGTGGTGAAATGTGTCCTGAAGTGGTTGTGGACAGCAGTCTTCCAGCTTTCGAATGGTCTGTGTCAAAGCGGGCATCAACCTCTTAAAAACAGAGCAGTCACTTTATTGGCTGGTTGGGGTTTCAGCATAGAGTCTCTGAGAGGAGCTGCCAGTCTCTCTGAAAGCAATAGGAGATCAAAGAAATGAATAATGGAGGAAAAAAATAACAGTAATGAAATTGTTTTGTGTGTTTCTAGCTGAAACTTGTCAAAAATTTGCTTTCGATGTGATTTTTGTGCACTAGAGACTTGTAGGAGTGGAGTCAGATGAATGCTTTATCATGGAGGACAGAACATAATCATCTGGCTTGTAATAGCCAAATGGATATCTGAGAAATTGAAAGCACCAAAAAAAAGACTTATTTTCTTTTGTTCTCTAAATGTTTATATCAGTTTCTTGGCAGATCATATTTCTTGGTTGAATTCATCTCTGATGGGATGCTTTCTGTTAGTATACTAATTCTGGCTTTTTGTTGGTTTGCATTTTTTTTTTCTTTTTTTGGTATGCAATGTTATCTGAGAATGTTTGGTATTGTGGTAGTCCACACAAAAGCTCTGTGTTGGTGTGGAATGACATCAGGGTCATGTCTTGAAGAGCTCAAAATGTAAACTAAAGAAATGTCATGGTATGGTTTAAAAGAAATCAAAGGAATTCTTCTGAACAGTCAGACCAGTAATTTTTTAAATTTATTTTCTGATTCCAGGTTTATGTTTATCATTTTTAACACAATATTATTAAGCTCTCGTTTAATTCAAGAACTATTGCATTCCAATAATTTTCTTCTTTCTAATTCATTTTACCTATTACTAACTACTTGGTTGCTGTCATTAGTGGGTCAAATTCTGCTCAGCTAGAGTTTTGACATTAGTTTTGTGTCATCAAAGAATTTAATACATGAAATAACACTCTTTGATTGTAACATACGGAAAAACATTCTGAATAGGCAAAATGTGTTTATTCCATGACTTTAGCTGGAAATGCCATAAAAGTTCATTAGATCAATGTGTTAGCAGAGATTACCATGTTTATTTGCAATATTTTAGCAATTCATTTCTGATGCAGAAACAATGCATGGAAATTAAAGGCCAAATGAACATGCTGGTGAGGGGGGAAACCCCAACCAAAGTCCTCAAAATACCACCACTTCTCCAAACTGCCTCCACAGTTAAGGTCTGTTATACTTAAGTGGAACACCACCACACACACACATAGAAATTTGCTAAGGAATTATAGAAAAGTTTATCTTTCACTTTTGTCCACTTATTCGAGCTCTAAAATATTAAAATGTATTTTTCTTTCTGAACTTTGCCTAAACTGTCTCTGAAGCTGTTTATTACTAAACAGCTTATTACAACAACAATTATTAATAAACAGTAATGCAATTTATTACTACAGTAAAGTATACCTTGGCTGAAAAAGAGTTGTGAAATACTTGCATTTCCGAAGTTACCAATTGATGTCTGTGGACTATTTCTAAACTTAGTGATACTATGAGACTGAGTAATTTCTAAAAAAAAAAAAATATATCTATGGACCTGTAGTTTTTTCCTTCTGACTTCCTCCTATTTGATACGTGAGAGTTGCTAGTACATATTTAACTTTTCTCAGCTGCTGGAGAGTTAGGCAGTCTTTCTCTATGTAAAGAAACACATTATAATGAAGTAGCGGACCTTATATAACACAGAAGATTTTTCAAATATCTGGTTCATACAATTCCATTAAGATGTTTTTTTTGGGGGGGCGTTGATGGGAGCAGGCTGCAATTTTCTAAGACAAATATATCTGTGAAGTAATTATAACCTATTAGCAGTTACCTAGCATATTTAATAGTAAAATATCATGGTGTAGTGATATTTAACTAATTTAAAGTACAAGGCACATGATGTTGTATATATGAATAAAACTTGAAGGTTAACATAAGAGACATCCACTAGGGGATCATAGGTATCATTCAGTGTGGAGATGCTTCTCCGCTCTGCCCTGTTTTCATTATTCTGCCTTTGAATCCTGGCATCAGAACTACCTTTCTTTTAGCTGAGTAAGAACCAATGTCTCTCCCACTGGAGCTTGTGTCTCTCATCTAGCCAGAGGTTCACTTTTAAGTTACATGAGGCAGTCTCTCTCCCTATGAAGTTAAGTGAGCTGTCAGTCCTTGCCCCTGCTGGCTGAGGAGGAGGGAAGCGAGATCACAATAGGAAAGCTGTACTTCCAATACCTGGATGTCAGGAGAAGATTAATTAGAAATAAAATGCCATTATTAAAAGCAATGCCTGCAGTGCAGCAGTTGCTTTTGTTCTCTGCTAGCTTCATGCTTTCACTCCTTGGGATAGCTAGACTGCATATTCAACAGCAAAAAGGATTTAGCCTTTGCATGTAAACCAGAGAGACCTTGTGAAGATAAGCCATGAAAGCTGGTGAAACAATAAATCTGCTACATTGTTAAGAGAGCTTAGAATTAATGCACTGATGCTCTTTGGCAACTCAGTGTTGGTGGTTTTCACAGTCTGCTTCAGCATGGGTGTTTCTTACACCTCTCAGTGTTTGTTAACCAAATTAGAGGTACAATGAAGAGACTTTTTTCCTCTTCTTGATTTCCTTTACACTGTTCAAATACTCTGTTAAAATAATATTTTAAATTGTGTGCACACCATCAAAAATAACAATTCACAGTGTATCTGTTGTGTCTCAGAACTTACATAGCTCAGCTAAACTGCAATTTTAGTATCTGTTCACTTCTAAAGGGTTTATTCAAGGATGTGTCTTGGTGTTAAGGCTTAATAATAAGGTGCTTTTCTTTGTACATGCTAAAATAAAGCATCTACAGCACAGAGAAGGCTATATTTTAGTTTTGTACCCGTGACACAATATTTCTTATCAGGCAGTTGTGCTTTTAGCAATGGAGCTTTGAGGTGCCTTTTAATCTTATTATAAAATAGCTAATTCTTCCTGTGTTTAAAGAATGGTCATTTAAGTCACAGTTGTATAACATAGATTCAGGACTGTAGTTTCTCATGTTCCACTCTGTGAAAGACTACTATCCTGATTTTTACAGAGGTAACTTAAAGATAAATAAGTTATTGATTTAAAGATAAATACGTTATTGTTCCAACAATATACCCCATTGTTGGAACAGGCATTTATGAATAACTGAAAGGATTGATAAATTTTGTGGCAAATTCCAAACTTTTCAGTAGATTTTTTTCATCGCTTGTAACTGAGAAAAATACAAAGACTGCGAATAGTAATGTTGCTTCTGTATACTAGGAAATTACTGATCCTGCTATATCTGTACTTGCAAACCAAGAATACATTAAATTAGATTATGATTGTGCCTAAGCACAAAGAGGCTTTAGTCTCTTTATAGAGATTGAGTGGAACAAGCTTGAAGCAGTTTTGGGAATAGGGTTTTGGGAAAATCAGGAGTATAAGAAATTGCTCACAGGGTTAAGTTGTTCAAACACAGCTGTCTTTTCTTGAGTTCCGAAAGAGTGTTACATCTGTGAATTGTAAAATTCACTGTTGATGTTGCCATCAAGACACCTGCTCAGGCATACAAATAACTGTGAATAAATCAACCTAGGGAATCTGGTATTCTCTGCTGTTATCCACTTATTTCTTTTCCAATTAATTAATTGCAGCACCTGAAATCAATTCTTTCCTGGCCTCTGGGAAATTACAGCAATATCTCTTTCTCCAGAGTTTTGTACTTTTATTTTGTGAGTATTGTGTTCAACTTTTTTTTTTCCTTTTAATACTATGTTTCTCATTTCTCCACTTTATGTGGCTGAGTTCTACTGTAAGATTAGGAGAACTTATGATACTCTTTGCCACATGAGAAAAAAAAAAATAAATCATTCAATCCCTTGTAACCTAAAGGAACATGGTAAGAACCCTAGGAAGGAGAAAAGTCAGTCTAACAGTTTGAGGATTTCTCACTAAGTTTTTTTTTTTTTTTGCTGCAGGCAGTCTAAAATGCTCTACATAGACAACTGCTTGACCTTATTACAGTAATCCTTTACTTTAGCGTTCACAGCCAGAATAGATTTTTTTTGATCACTTTTGTTATCTGGAAGACACTGGATGCAACAGTACTATGAGAGCAAGCTACTAGAGAAATCTGAGTTCTTCACTTAGACTGATATTCCTTGGGATATTTGTGCATACTGATGGCTTGTATTTACATTCTGCTTTCATGTGGATCTTTTTCTAGAATTCTCTGGTGATGTGATAAACATTATACTTAGCTTCACAGTGACTTGTTTTAATGTGAAATTATTCTTATTCCAATGTTCATTTGAAACACAGACAACTCTCAAATGAGTTTCTTAAAGGTGGATAATTTGTAATACTGTCGATTCGTAATAACAGTGTAAGCAAACAATATTAATATACAGCTCACTAAGGCAAGGCGTTTTGTGCTCTTGCACTAACAGCTATTTAATTCAATTGTTAGTAGTCTTTTACAGAGCTTTTTTTTCCTTTTATTTCTTGTTTGCTTTAATTAAACTTAAGTAAATTCATCTTTGTGCTAAGAATTACCCATAAGTAAAAAGTAGAGTGGGAATTCTGAAAGTGACATTTTTTTCTTAAAGATTTTGTCAGATATGCAAGGTTTTCAGACAGTGCTGAGTATCTGCCTTCTAGAAATCACCCTCTAAGTGGTTTCAGACTGGGAATCCAAAATTAGTAGCAGTGCTTGAAATTTTGTATTACCCTGAATATAATTGTTTTATTTAATTTAGACCTGAATGCTATCAGGAACCAGTCACTGACGTTCATTGATGCTGTTGTCCAAAATTTTCATGAGTCATTAAAGACATTTCTAAAAGCACTTATCCAAAAAGAGGTGCTAAGGGTTTGATTAAATGGTTTTATGCATAGCACTGGGCTTCTTGCGCTAAGTGCAGATCAGAACAGTTATTAAACAGCTAGTTTTGTTTGGTACAGGCTTTTTTTTTTTTAAATAGTATGACTTTGGAATTCTGTCAGTACAAAAGACACTTGATGTCCTATATCATTCCTGCTGGAAATGATATTGCATCAGTTCTTTCATAAAAGAGTTAATGTCTATTTTTAGATGACTCTTACAGGCTGTTCCATAGACTTCTAGAGATAATTCTAAATGCCGTTTACACTCAGTACAAATATTCACTAATATCTATACTGAGTAGTATGGGGCATTTCCCTAACTGCTTTCTATTGTGACGCATCTCCTGAGACGCAGTGAAAGTGAACTGCCAAATACCTGTGTGACCTGAGGCTTTACATTCATCCTACTGGGGCAGTTCAACCACCTTGACTGTAGTGGGTTGGCTTTTGGATTTTTCAGATCTTCCTTAAAAATGGCCTTTACAGATCTTCCTTAACAATGGAGGTCAGGACGTATTCCATATCCTCCTTTAACGTAACATGACATATAAATAAGGTGTAGATAAGGGGCTACACTCTCTTCTTCTTCCAGGAGGCTGGAGAGCAGGAGCTCCATTGCTGCTGGTGCTGTCTGGAGCTGAGGCCTGTTGTGGCTGCTGTTGTCTGCCTACGCATGGGGGGAGAGTGCTGGGTTGGATTTGGCTGTTCTGCTTTCCTCAAGGGAAGTGGTGAGGTTTTGCTAGTTCTTTCCTTTGTTAGTTACCTGGTCTTCCAAGTGTGCATACCTGTTTTGTTTTAGTTCCTTTTTGTCTTTTTTTTTTTTCCATTTTCCCTTCCCCTCTTCCCTTTCTTAGGAGTTTTGCATGATATCCTTGCTGTATGTAGTTGTTTATATTCAGA
Source organism: Tapera naevia (assembly GCA_033556795.1). Taxonomy (NCBI): domain Eukaryota; kingdom Metazoa; phylum Chordata; class Aves; order Cuculiformes; family Neomorphidae; genus Tapera; species Tapera naevia. The sequence continues at coordinate 2,777,875 of JAUMJJ010000172.1, read as the reverse complement.
AATGTTATATATTTATTTAGTGTGATTTTGGTTTTTCTATAGTTTTTTCTTTTGTAAGAGAAAAGCTTTGGGAAAAGGGCATAAACTGAGCATTGGATAGCTTGGGGGAAGCCAGCTCAAAGCAGTTCAGATTTTGGTAGCGAGGATGGTTCAGCTTGGTTTGTTTTGAGAAATATTTTCTGGGAAGGCAGTCAAGTTCCGTTTTAATCTATCGTTTTAAGAACAGAGTCTGTGAACGCCGCCAGAGTCTGGGAAGACTACCAAGCGCAGCCTTTGTTTACAAAACAATTACCAGGAAAGCAGCCAAGAAAGCTTTGCTTATATAAATAAGTTTGTTTAGGAACAACCTGAAGAAAAAAAAAGGAATTTTTACTAATTTTTTTCATGATTCTAGCTGTTTTACTAATTTTTTTCATGATTTTAACTGCTGCTCTTCTGCCTGTCCTTGGATATCCTGTAAAGGAGTATTTTTGTTCAGATGGATGGAACGAATGGAACAAAGGAAAAATAACAACAACGCTGGCCTTTTTACTAATTCCTTTCAAGATTCTAGCTGGTTTTGTGCTTGTCCCAGGATATCCTATCAAGGACCATTACTGTTCAGATGGATGGAACGAATGGCTTCCTCTCCTTAATTTTGACATTGATGGCCTAATATACAGTTTTTGTAATGGTGCCATTCAAGGTTTGGTAGAAAAGACTCCTAAGATCAGCTCTAACCCATACATAAATTGTTTAGTGACAATGATATTAGTGGCGAAGGCAGTGAAAATACTACTTAAAATTGGAAAGGTGGTGCTGCATTGGTTCCCTTCTTGTAAGAAAGGCCGAACCTTGAAAAGAACCACTGGAGCTTTGGGAAGGAGCTTGGAAAGGCCAGTCTTTGGATGGCAGGGAGCATGGTTGGATTTTGGTAAACTGGTAGGATGTGTGACATCTCCTATTACTTGGCACTTTACACCAGAACAGGTGTTCAACCCTGATGAGATAACATGTTGTTTAAGGGAAAAGGTGTCTTTCATATGATGACCCAAACATGCAATTGTTTGCTTTGTACTGGGGCTTGGCTAATGCTTATCGACCTGCTGTAGATCACTCTGACAGTTAAGGTCGAGACAAACCCGAACCATGCCACCTGAAACCAGTGATGTCCAGAGAAGGCCCACGAAGATGACCAAAGGGCTGGAGCCCCTCTGCTATGAGGACAGGCTGAGAAATTTGGCTTGCTTAGCCTGGAGAAGACTCCAGGGAAACCTTGTAACGGCCTTCCAGTACCTGAAGAGGGCCTACAAAAAAGAGGGAGGGACTCTTTACAAGGGCAAGTAGTGATAGGATAAGAAGGGATGTCTTTAAATTTGAAGAGAGAAGATTTAAATTAGACATTAGGAAGAAATTCTTCATGGTGAGGGTGGTGAGACATTGGAGCAAGTAGTCCGGGGAAGCTGTGGATGCTCCCTCCCTGGAAGTGTTCAGGGCTAGTTTGGATGGGGCCTTGAGCAGCCTGGTGTGGTTGGAGATGCCCCTGCCCATGGCAGAAGGGTTGGTCCTAGACGGTCTTTCAGGTGAATATGTGAAAAGAGGGCAATAGTTTTGATTAGACATCAGATCTCCTGTAGATTTAACAAGTAGTAGATGCCTAGTTAAATTTTAATTGTAAACTGTCCTTTGGTTATAATAGTGTACTTTTAAAAATGTGATTGTATTCAACTTTGGTTTGACTTAAAATCTCATAACAAATAGATTTCCTAACATAATGATATATGTATAACACCTCCTGGAATAATGACTTTTCTTCCTTCTTGGAGATTTCATTAAACAAATTAATTTTTCAGCTAGGAAGTAGATAAAGTTAACAGTTTTTAGTGTTCATAAAAATATTATATAGTAGAAGGGAGAAATTATTTGTAATTTTGAAATGTTATTACAGTAAAGCAACTCTGAAATTTTGAAAATTCATGTATTACATCCTATTAAATGTAAAGTGCTTATAAACAGTCATGCATAAGCACCCATTAGAACAACAGCATATTATTACCAATTACTCAGGAATAACTGAAGATTTTCAAAGGTTTTAGGTACAGTAGCAGAAAGTTTCATCAACTATGACAGTTACGGATGGCTAGAAGTACTTGCAAATTAGGAACTGAAGGTCACACCAGCTATTTCAATGGTAGTTTTGGAGACTTGCAGTAGACTTGCTTCTGTAAAATAGTGTTTTTATAGGATATGCATCACTTCCTGCTCCAGTTAACCTTTATTTGCTTTGTTGAGTCTATTAGAGTAGATATGTTATTTCAGTGAATATTGGACTTGGATCCTCATGCAATTGTACTGTAACATGAAGCGGTCTTTTGCAGTGCTGCAGGCAGCTCATGCCATGACAGTTCTGCATGTACTCTCTTTAATTGATTAGCACTGTTTCTGGGATATACTTCACTACTCCAGTGAGCTCGCTGAGCAGATATTTATTAATCTCTGAAGTGTGCCTGGACAGTACAAAATTGATCAAAAGTATCTTATACTTATTAAAGGTTTAATTACGTATTATGAGAGATACGGTGAAGCCTTATATTTATAAGAAACCCCTTGTTTATTTTCATGCTTGGAATGCCAAAAACTATAATTCTGCTTTGTATATATCACTACAGGATCTTTATGACATAGAGCTTAATGTTTTTCTGTATCTCCCTGAAACCCTGACACGAAGAATAGCTTTGAGCAAAAGAAACATTTCCTTTTTTGTTTTATCACCTTTGCATACAAATCTTCCAGCAAATGTTATTACAGTTTATGCACTGACATATGCATCACACAACTGCTGTTTGACCAAGGGATGAATACTGAGTATGTTGTTTATACATAGGTCTTCTGTTTGGCACCAAGTGAGGATCACTAGTATCAGCACAGAATTCCTTACAAAGAAAACAAGTCATCGTATTATAATTTTGAATTTTCACTAATAATGAGTTAATGTTTCACTTGACTATAGAGGCAAAATAAGTATTTAAACCAAACAGGTTTTGTTGACCAGGAACTCTGGATTTCTTGAAATGTATGAAGGGCCCCAAAAAATTATACACGTTTGGCTCATATTTTAGGTTTGATTGTCAAGTAAAATATTTGCAGGCCCCTGAATAGCTCCACTCTACAGGCTGTATCTCTTCTGGTGACAGTATGTGACTACACAGTTACTTTTAATTGTTGTTATGGGTTCTCCATAAATCAGTGATGAATGACGGTAAATGTATTCTCCATAGAAATTCCCAGCATACCATAACTTATCAATTATGACAGCAACAACAAAAGATGCAAGGGTAATTGACAATATTTCCCAGGACTCAGCACCACTTAGTCTAGCCCAGCTTTTCTTAAGAAAGGAAAAGCTAAAGCTGGTTTTTTTTCTGATCAGAATTATCCATTTATTTTTAAAGCTCTATCTCTGCATCTCACCTTCTTATGAGCTAAAGAGACTATGTTCCCAGAATACTAGCCTGTCGTAGAGGTAGCATGTAGAAGAAACTCTACATTTAAAAACAGAGTTGTGAGATAGACAAAGAAATATGGAATAGCTTAGCCAGATATATTGATTGTCAGATGGATCACTTGATGCCTAAGGAATTTTCTGGATGGTTCTAACCAAAAAGTTGTGGTCAACAGCTCAGTGTGTAAATGGAAACTGGTGACAAGTGGCATTCCACAGGGGTCAATATTGGGACTGGTGTTGTTTAACTCCTTTGTTGGATACATGGACAGTGGGATGGAGTGCACCCTCAGCAAGTTTGCTAATGACACCAAGCTGTGCGGCACAGTTGACGCACTGGAGAAAAGGGATGCCATCCAGAGGGACCTGGCCATGCTTGAGAGGTGGGCCTGAGTTAACCTCATGAATTTCAACAAGGCCAAGTATATGGTCCTGCACCTCGATCAAGGCAATACCAAGCACAATTATAGGCTGGGTGAAGAATGAATTGACAGTATCCCTGAAGAGAAAGACAATGTGTTGTTGGATGAAAAGCTCATCATGCACCAGCAATGTTTACTTCCAACCCAGCCAGCCAGTTGTATCCTGGGCTTCATCAAAAGAAAGCAGGTCGAGGGAGGTGATTCTGCCCTTTTACTCTGCTCTGGTGAGACCTCACCTGGAGTACTGATGTCAGTTCTGTGGTTCTCAGCACATGGATCTGTTGGAGTGAGTCCAGAGGAGGTCCACAAAGATGATCAAAGGGCTGGAACACCTCTGGTATGAGGAAAGGCTGAGAGAGTTGGGGTTATTCAGCCTAGAGAAGACAAGGCTCCAGAGAGACATTATAGCAGCCTTCTAGTACTTAAAGGGTGTTAACAGGAAAACTGAGGAGGAGCTCTTTATCAGGGAGTTCAGTGATAGGATGATGGATAATGGTTTTAAGATGAAAGAGGGGAGATTTAGTTTAGCTATTAGAAAGAAAGTCTTCACAATAAGGGTGGTGAGACACTGGAGCAAATTGCCCAGGGAAGTCATGAGTGCCCCATCCCTGGAGGCATTCAAGGCTAGGTTGGATGAGGCTTTGAGCAGCCTGATCTGGTGGAAGATGTCCTTGCTACTGTCAGGGTGTTTGGACCTAGATGATTTTTTAAGGTCCCTTCCAAATCAAACCATTCTATGATTGCTCATCTTATTTCACTGGTGTCAGTTTCCACATCTCATGCTGTTCCTACTTTGTGATAGTTTTGTTGATGCTGGGCAGGACAGCATCAGGAGAGACCACAGACCTCTGCCATCAGGTGAATGTTCCCACCTCAAGAAAGTGAAAGCAGTGCATCTGTGAAACTAAAGTTGAAGAGGGAGGAAAAATATATTGTTACTTAGACTATTACAGCATGTGGGTTCATTTAAAGTCTTTTCTGGTACACTCAAAATCAGGCTTGTGTCCTTAGCTCCTTTCAAAGCAGCATCAGAATGAGTATTATGACCAGGCTGCTGTACTTAAAATATTATTAAATAGAGAATGCCCTCTGGATTTAGCAACCTATTTCTTTGTTCATAATTTTTTTTTCTAATTAATAAGAAATGAAGTTAATTAAAAATATATATATTAACAAGTAAGCTTTTTTCAGACCTACCTAAGTGCCAAATACTGTACACTTGAAATGAAGATGTATTCTTCCTTAACGCAAAGAAAACACAACTCGAAAAAATGTCATTCTGAACCTATGGGATTCTTTTATAGAATACTGTCTATTTAATAACTTAGATGTACAAGAATAAAATTTTCAAGAAGAATCTCCCATATCAGGTGTCATAATATATTATAAGCTTTGAAGAAGCACTTACATGAGTTATAAAATATAACTGATCAAATAAATTTGCAGGTTTATACATTTTGCAGGTTGATTAAGGATCTGCAAGTTAAGCCAAATCCTCCTGGAATGGTTGAAGAGGTTACTGCACCTAGAATAACAGTAGGAATGGTGTCTTATTGTTAACACTTTGCATAATATTCTAATCTACTAAGTTTTGCCTTTTCTGTTTGCTTCCTTGGATGTTCAGCAAAACACGTAATTCTTATTACCAATTTTTTTGTCTGCTTGATAATCTTTTACAATTGTCAATATTTCACAGATACTGAGATGTGTAATATTACTTGCACTCTCTGTAACAGTGGGTCAAATGCTAGCACTGTTTATTTGGGGATTTGTTTATTGAGGGTGTACTAGAACTTGCTATTTTACCAAAAGAGAAAATAAAACTGTTGTTTATGTCTGGTGGAAAAAAAAAAAAAATCAAGGGGTTTCTAGTTTTGGTAAAAGCTACTATCCAAGTACTCTGTACAGTTCTCAGTTTAGGGTGAGCTTCTTATCATGTGCCTGTGATCACTAATAAGGAGTCTTTCTTTTAGCCCACAGTCCTTTAGCTCTACCTTTTCAAAGGATCTACTTAAAGTTAATTGTTTCCCTTGAAATATTCAGGGATTTGTATTATTTGTGCTTTTATAGAGCAATTATGGACATCAAGCAACATTCTGTTCCTCTAGTTTTAATTGTTCCTGCAACATCAAAGTAGGAAGAGCAGCTGGGCAACAACAGAGATCTGCTGGGTAAACAGCTTCATGACTAGTAAACTGATGAAAAACATTATTACCACACAAATAAGGTCATTCCAATTTAAAAAAAAAATTACAAGCCCAGCCCCATGAGATATTTGAAATTCAACCACATTTATTTTTGAGAATATTTTGGAATGTGACATACAATACCAGAAATAAAGCAATTCTGTGCCCTGCCTTGGAAGGGCAGCCCTTATGAGACTGTCACACTGTTTCCATTACTTAAGAGCAAATTGTCCTGTATTAGGTCAGCTCTCAGAGCAATCATAACAGGTATTAAGCAGAACACAGAAAACAGATCCTCTAAAATCTTGTAAAGGAGTATGACACTGCTCATATGGATTTTTCTACTGGCTACTATGGAAGAACAGCTCAGGGAATATATGTAAGTTTCTGTGATCAGAGCAAGCTTGTTGCACTCATTGAAAGAGATTTGATGCTTTACCAGTCTATTTCTTTTGGTGCTAATGTTAATACTATGCTACTGAGAAATCATACCATATAGCTGGCCACTCACACGTTCTGAAAGCAACTGTCTTTTGACCATGGATTTTTCTGAGCTCTTAACTTACACTTCTTTACCTTCTGAGCCTTTTGAGAGCTGTTTGATTTCTGAGATCCAAATAGTTTCACTGTGGGCTCTGTAGGGTACAGCAGCTTTCCTAGTAATTATACAGTTTATTTTGACTGCTGTTATGCTTTAAGCTGTCATTTTTTCAGAACTGTCTATTATAGCCTCAAATCTTGTTTGCTTTTAATAGTAGTACGCCCATTATATATATATAGCTGACTGGGTTTTTTACCTTTGATTACTGCATGCTCATGTTTTCATCTGTGAATTTATAGTACAGTCAATTTCATAGTCTTTTGCAGTACTTCACAGTCATCCTTCAACTTTTTTTGATCAACGTCATTTTATCAGCAACCTTTGCACTGCATTTTTTTTTCACTTTTTCAGGTCATTTATGTATTTTTAATGTTGAACAGCATGTAACCCGGCACACATGAAACCATCTTCATAGCCTTTTTCTGCTATTGAAATTCACCTTAACCAATCTTTCAACAAATTGTTTAGGACCTTCCTTTTATCCCATGACTACTTAGGTTGCTTAAGAGGCTTTGGCAAGTAATCTTCTTGAAAGTCTTATAGCTGGCAGTATCAGTAGGATCTCCCTTGCATACAAAATTCCTAACTATTTTAGAAGCCACTTCCTACACCTAAAAAAACATTCTGGCCGTATCTGATATCATACTGAATGATGTTTATTTTGATGTGTTTTGGGTTTGCGTTATTTTTTTTGTTTCTGTTACTTTTCCCTGAGAAGATGGCATGCTTATAGGCATTCGTTTTCCAGGATTTTATCTGGAAGGTTTTTAAAAGAATTAACACCACTTTTTTTTTTGACAAAGATACTGAATTCAATTAATATCCGTAATTACACTTGATTACCTGGGTACTGTCAAACTATACTGTTCTGGCAGCACATAGCTCAGCATGTTGAGCAATTGAAGGTACTGGGAGTAAGTACTGACTTTAAGTAGGTCAGTACTGGGGTAAGTACTAACAGAGTTACATTGTTATAGTAATCGCATCTGTGCTTTTGAAACTGCTTCATACACCAAGATGAATGAGCTGTGGTAGCCTCTGACCACAATGTAGAAATCTCTGGAAGCTTCCCTGAAGGGGAGATTTGAACTTTATCTTCAACTTCTTAGAGAAATACTTCTACTATGAGGCAAATGTGACGGAAAACCAAATCCTGATGCTGCTGTCTTCAGGGAAAGAATCTTGTTTAAGAATATTTGGAAAATGTATAAAATCAGGCCGAGATAATCTGACAATAAGGAATGCTTTTTGATAATGCTGATCAAGGATTTCAGGCAGCTTTTCTGTTTTTATCATATACAGGGTCAGCGGGGCGAAAATACCCCAGACAGAAACCAAGCAACAAAAGAGTTGTCATTCTTTCAGTATTAAACACCAGTTAAGAATGTTTATTTGTTTATTTTTTTTCAGAGTAGACTTTGGCCTAAGGCCTTAGATCTCTTTAAAAGTTGAAATATGCTTTGTACCTTTGAGAAGTATTGTGAAAATACACTTAAAATTCACACAACTCGTATATATGAAAATTGCATAGATGCTGCCATGTTAAACACGTTAGATTATGACAGGTGGCTGAGGGATTCCCTTGCTTTGAGTCATGAGGTTCAAGATGAGCCCCTTTGCTTTCTAAGCATCTCCTCAGAGAGCCTAAGTGTAGCTGGATCCTGTCCCTAGGCCCAGACCTGGTCAGTGGTTCATGACTAAAGGGTTATGAGTGTACTTATATGTGGTTTTGCCACAAGCCAGAATCTGGTTGCCTGTGAAAATCTGCTTAGAGACGCATGCACACAGAGTTAATACTTGTAGCTCTCAGCCTAAATGGATGGTTGGCAGCCTTGCAGCTATGCTGGAGACAATAATTCATGTGACAGTTTAAAACAAATTCTGGATTGTCGCTGATAAATGCTCTTGCTAAGTTCACGTATCAACACTTAAAAGCAGTTAACAATTAGCATATATATATAAAACACGTAGAAATACAAAATCAGGTTAGTAGTTATTTTCCTAGGAAAAGCATGTAACAGGTTCAGAGGCACACAATTCTTGCAGAAAAGATATTTCTTCTTGGTGGAGCAAGAGAGGTCCAGGTCCATCAACCTGTTCATCAGGTAAGGTGGTCATTTTTTCTCCTCCCAATAAAAGGTTTTCAGGTATCAATTTTATACCTTTTGAAAACTTTTGGGTGCTTCTTGGTGAGGTAGGACTAAGTCTATTAGTATGAGTTGACTGGCACTTTGCAAAGCTCCATCTGAAATGGAGACTGGCAGATCGCCACACCTTCGAATTGGGGAGATCAGTACATGCTCTCCAGGGATATTTCTGCTCTTAACTGAAGAAGCACCAGGCTGTGAGGCCTCTGTCTCACTTCAGGTGTCACTTAGCAGATATGAGTGTTACGCCACTCAATCCATCTGCTTTACCAGATACTGTTGTATTTTGCCTCTACCTCTTGCCAACCATTGTCTTTTGCAAAACCAAGCTCTTGGTGTTTGCCATCCATAGGGCCCAGCAAGTTTGTTATACTACAGATGCCAAAGAAATATTATTCAGATATTAACTTGTAGGGTGGTGTTATAGTTTCAAATCTTTCAGGGAATTTTTCTCTCCCTTGCCAATACAGGGTTCTTTTGGGATCTCAGGGGCCAGGGTGGGCTGGGTGAGGGGAGTATGATCAATAGCTATCAATTCCAGCTTTATAGCTGGGCGAGGTGAGGGACAAGGGGAAGAGAGTCTCTTCCTGTGCTGGCCACTTCCTCTCCGTGGTTGATGTGAGGAGCAGGCACTGGTTTGCATGGGCTTCTGGAAGCATCTGGAAGAAAGCTCAGTTGGATCATTCCCCCAACTCCACGTGCTCTGAGCTGTCCTTCAGAGAGAGAGAGAGAGAGAAAGGGAAACATCACTGCTACCTGGATCTACTGCAGACTCCCTGGGTCATCTGCTAAACCTCTTCCCCCCATTCCATCCCTTATGGCCACCATTCTGCCCACGTCCATCTCCCTGGACCCCATTCAGGGCTGTGAGTTCGAGGCTGCATTTGCACCCTCTTGGGCCCAGGTTGGAATGACTGCGGGGAGGGCAGCCGTACCACTTGGGCAGGATCCCTCCGGGGTAACTTTTCGTGACTACTGACTTCCGAGGTGCAGCATTGCCTCTTGCTGTCCACAACCATAACTGCACTGAAAGGAGCAGAGATAGAACTTAAATCGTTTAAAAGTTTTGGTTGGTGTTGCTGTTGTTCTGCTCTGTTGTTTGGAGATATATATATATATATGTGCATATATATATTTGTGGTTAAGCACTGTTATCCTTTGCCTATACATTTTCTGATTAAAGTCCATCAATTTCAAAGGTTATGGTGGTTCTTGGGAAGAGGTCTCCTGCCTAGTCCAGACAGACATTTTAGTTTTCTTTTAAACTGAGACAGGTGGCCCCTATTTAATGTAACAGAATGAAGGACATGCCCAGCTGTTTGTCAGTCATAGCTAGGTGCTTCTAATCCCAGTAGTGAGTACCTATGTGGCCAGTCTTCTTTTGGATAACAAAGTAGAGAGCTGGGGAAGCTGAGAAAGCAGGGTTGTCTGACATTCAGAAGAGAACAAAATGTTTTTATGTAAAATGCCTCATGTACTCTTGGTGAATGTCAGTGAAGAAGAATATGACCTTTATGTTTGATTTATGGAACAGAATGCCTGTAGCATATTAAGGGATACAAATGGATTTACTTCCAGATAAAAGGAAAAAGTTGGTGAAGATGCTAAACAAAGAGATACGGATTTATAAAGATGATTATCAGCCAAGTGCACTGCTTCTCTTTTCTTTATATGTGTTAGTCTTGCTAATATATAAGATAATATAATACATTTTTTCATGTCAACTTAGGCTAGACAAAACCCAAATTTTGTTTAGGCAGAACCTATGTCATCCAGAGACTAGGAAACAGCTATAAAAAAAAAAGTATAGCTTCCTGCATGATCAGCAGGAAAAAAAAAATAGGTTATGGAATGAGTGAACACTGAAACATTGATATTGTGCTTACTGACACACAATAAAGATGATTTTAGGGTGTGATGCATGTTATGCTGATGATTATGATCATGTTATGTTATGATTCATCTTGGATTTCTTGGATTACAAATGCAAACATGGTTTTGTATTTTGGAAAAGTTACAATGCCTTGGCTAAAATTGTGGGATGGATTTTCAGCTATTACTTTTAAACACGATTAGTTAATGAAGTTCAAGATTCAGGAGCTAAGTTCCTGATTGTTTGAGCTAGTAAACTATAATGTCTTAATCTCCTGTTCTTCGTGTATAACTTGTGCAATGAAAGCATTATAGCAACAGGAATTATCCAAGTAGTTTGAATGTTTGCAGATAGAGAAGAAAAATAAAATACTGACTTTAACTGTCATTTTATTCATTAGCTGAAGGACCAGTATCACTTTTTCATTTCTGAGAAGCTTTTTTGAAAGGAAAGGGTTTTGAAAGAAAGGATTTGTGCAATCAAATCCAGAAGATTATTCAAGAATATTTATTTCTGGTTAGGACTTATACTTCTCTACAGCCTACATTAAGATACCTAGGCACTAGAGAAAAAAATGAAATGTAAGATTTTCCTTTCCTGAATAGCTCTTTTAAAGCTTTTCATTGTAAGCCGTATCTGAAATTCACTGCCTTAAGGACCAGGACAAAATCAAAATAACTTTTTTTTTTCAGGAACCCTTAGGGAGCACAATATCTACCCTCTCTCCTACAGTAGCAGAGGGTTTATTTTTGAGGTTCTTAGTACATTTGGTAGCTGAGATAAGATGGGAGAATTTGAAAGGATCTTTCAAATGGCTCTAAGGTGTTTAAGGAGACTGGGAAGCTTTCCTGGTCTTTTGGGAATATTAAATACTTCTCCCCTCCACTCCCTAGCCCTGCTGAATTCTTCATTTAACTCTCTGCAGTTCCTCTCCCACAAACCTACCCAGTTCACAGTTTGATAAGAAGCTCACCTGCCACAGAAATGGGAAAAGTGTTTTGAGATGAGGCTATGGTTTATCATTGTTGTAGCAAGAAGGACTGAGTCAGTAATATCACTTGTATCTGACCACAAAGGAATCATAAACTGAATCCCAAAACAAACAGCTTTTAAACATGCCACTGTCAAATGATTCACTGTATTTTTCCTGGAGAAACTGGTATATAATAATAATAAAAACCCCAAACCAAAAAATTATTTTTTAGTTACTGCATTGGAGAAATATCTGTCTTTGCCAGTGCTCTATCTTCTGTAATCTGGCTGTTTCACTTTTTGTTTTGTGGTTCTTTTCTTCCTAATAGAAAAATTATGTATATTGCACTTCACGCTGTAAGTCAATATACAAAGAACATAGATGTTGAGCAGGCTGAGCTGTTCAAAAAGCCTTGTCTTAAATGGCACATAAGTAGTGTCAAGATGTCATTGGTGGCGTACACAAGAACCAGGAAGCAGGAGCAACAGAATCCTAAGCTTGGGAACTTAGCTAACTGTAGTGGGTTGGCTTTTTGACATTTTTTTTTCCTGGTCTTCCTAACAACGGAGGTCAGGATCCACGGATGTATTCTATATTTCCCTTTAACGTAACACAACATATAAATTAGGTGTAGATAAGGGGCTACACTCTCTTCTTCTTCTGGGAGGCTGGAGAGCAGGAGCTCTGTTGCTGCTGGTGCTGTCTGCAGCTGAGGCCTGCGGTCACTGCTGTTGTCTGCCCACACATGGGGGGAAGAGTCCTGGGTCGGATTTAACTGTTCTGCTTTCCTCAAGGGAAGTGGTGAGATTTTTCTAGTTCTTTCCTTTGTTAGTTACCTAGTCTTACAAGTGTGCATACCTGTTTTGTTTTAGTTCCTTTTTGTCTTTTTTTTCCCTTTTTCCCTTCCCCTCTTCCCTTTCTTGGGAGTTTTGCATGATATCTTTGCTGTGTAGTTAAATATAGAAATGCATGTATATTTAGTATGATTTCGTTTTTTCTATAGGTTTTTTTTTCTTTGAAAAAGGAGGAAGTTCGGGAAGGGGCTTAAACAGTGTTGGAGAGCTTGGGGAAGCTAGCTCAAACCAGCTCACTAACTGAGGTGTTAAACAACCGCTGAACGATGCTCTAGTACCTCCATGTTGGAATTCCCAAGTGTTTATAGATGTGGTCTTTTGGGGTTTTCCATAATTTTAGTTGTTTTCTGGTTTTGCTCTTTCTTTTTTTTTTAAACTACCACAAGAGACAGAGAAGGACTTGTAAAACAGTGGAAATCCTTCAGAAAACCACTATCTAGAACTGATTGTAGGACACTCTTCCTTAAAATCACATCTCTGTCTGGCTAGGGTTGTGTTTATTTGACATGAGAGTCCTTGAGAACTGTTGAGGAGAATCCAGAAGAAATCCTTGGTTTAAATAAGTATTACCTTTGATTTATTAGCTCCGTGCAGTGGAACTTGTCTGCTCTGAATTAGTATGACCTGAGGTGATCTCCAAGTAGATCAGCTAATGATGTTAAGGCAGGCAGTGATGAAAACACGACTCCAGAAAAGAGATGACAAAGAAAACATGCAAATGGATTCTTCTTGGCAGCATATAACTCGGTTCAGATCCTTCGGTTAAAAGAAAATTGAGGTATTTATGTGACTGTATAGTCACTAGAGCTAAAGAAATTTTAAACTTTTCAGGAATAATCTCTGATCTTGCATCCACAGATACGAGAATCATTATATGAAACTCTATGTACTACATCAGTTAAAACTGAGATACGAATTAAAGATACAGCTATCTTGATTTCGGTTAAGACAACTAGCTTAAAAAATGTAAATGTACATTAGCAGTTGCATTACAGAAATAATAGAGGAGTGGAGCTTAAATAAAGACATGGAAGTGCATAAAAAAAGGTGAAAAAAGGGCTTAACTTCAAAGCTCATGGAAGAAAAAGACTTCCCTATATGACTTTCCTGCTTTTCATTCAGATGTGTAGTTGAGTATGTAGGGAAAAAGAGGTTTTAGTAAGAGGTCCAATCACGCTGCTATGGAGACAGTATAGTTCTGTAATTAGATGAAGTCTCTATCTTCTCCAGGAAGAAAATGCAGTTTTAACATGGTATAGTGGAAGTTTTGACCTAAAGATTTTAACGCTGGCAATATGGATTGGATGTTTATGAATATTCTTTCTTAATTTCAAAGGTTAATAATACTGTATTTCCTTTTACCTCTTTCTGCAGCTCTGCTATTGCACCTTTCTACCAATAATTTTCATTGGGTTTCATCTTCTTATAGGTGTTCCTTTAATCTTATTATTCATTCTGCTAGCCTTTGATATCATTCAACTCTCAGCAAACACCAGAGCTAAACTCAGAGAATTGGGATTGAAATTTGATAGAAGATTTGGTTTAAGTAATAATAAAGCACAGCTATTGTTTCTTTTTTAGGTATTTTGCATGAGGTAAAAACTTAGTCATTATCATACCTGTTGTGAGTATACTGGTAAGATTTAAGTAACTTTAGGAAAAATGTAGAGGATATACGTTACAGCTTGAAGTATATGCTCTTTGTGGAGAGCTTTGAAAAGCTTTGTGCAACTACTTACATTTTAGGGAAATGAGATATAAATAGAATGGAATTTTTATTGTCAACATTACTATTTTTAGTCCTGGAAGGGAATCCTCTCTTAGAATATACTCGTTCTCCAGAAAGTTGCCATTAGGGAAACGCAAAACTCTTTCTTCCTCCCTCCAAAAGTATTGCATTTCAGTGTTTGGAGTGGAGGATGCTGGGGAAGCCAATGGGAAGAGGTGGAAAACCCACTCAAGGTTTTTTCTTCATATGCACTACCTGCTAAGAAATAAAGGTGTCTTAGGCAAACATTAACAACCTTAAACAGAACACTAATTTAGTGGTGTCTGAAGTGCAAAACAGTTGTTTCTAACTCAACATTTTTTGTATTATTTCTGTTAAGAAATACTATTTTTAACCTTAACTAGTTCAATAATTCTACTACTATTTGTCTGTGAAATATAGATGTATTTGACCCATTGCTGATCTTGTAGGCAGACCTATTATAACCCCTTTCTGACTGTATTTCATAGCTTGTATTTTGGTCACACAGGACTTCTTTTTCCTGGTAGGTGATTTAATTTCATTGGATTTTTATATGCACTTGCAATTCTAGATGATCAAACTATGGTTTTACGGCCCCCTTTTTAAAAAACAGAGCAAAACAAACCAGCTCTGGCTATGGAGAGTGATGTTAATATGCTTCAAAACCCACATACTGCAGTGTAGTTTTTCACCTTTCTGTATAATATAGGACTTGAAATGTCTTCTTGAATCATGAACTGCAGTTCCCTACTGATTCAAAGCATTGGATTACATGATCCCTCTTAGTTGACTCTAAATTAATGTTTTTCCCTCTTTTGGGTAAGGGTAGTTCTCTTAAAAAGAGCGACATATAAGACTCTAGACCTCTTTCATCTTTTGGGCTTTGCTTTGAGGGTGAATTCTGTTTTCTGAAAAGAGAGTCTTAGTGAACTTTTATAGATAATCATACTGAGATATTCACAGTAAAAGTAGGGATTCAAGAGTATTGCTTTGTTCATCCTGTGTTGCAAACACTGTGCTATTAAGGATAAGATATCTCTGAAGGGTTTTATCACTAATACCTTGAAGTATGTTTGGCAGATCAAATCATATTCAACACTTCTCAATTAACCAGTCCTTCTTAAGTTATGTGATAAGTAATGCATACATATTGCACTTGAGTATTTCTGCTCAATGATGCTTTGAACACCTTGTTTTCCTCCCGTTGTGACATGTTATCATATCAGATTTACCACCTGGGGACACTCAAGACCAAACTGTGTACTTTAATAGGATTTTGGTTTTGGCATTTGCCCTTAATTAAAATACTCAGATGAAGCCCAAGAGGAGTTCTATATGAAGGCATTTCCGTGCTTCAGTGGAATAAATCTTCCTCAGGAACACATATTCTATGGTGTAGATATTTACATCTTTTGGAGTTTTTAATGCTTAACTATCCTGCATGTTGCTTTGAGGTCAGTGAAAATGCCTATTTCATAGTTGTTGCGGGCAACACTAAAGATATCTTGCTTGAAAAGGTGCTTTGCATCCTAAGGACTTTAGCTAGTGAATTTACAAGGGCAGTTGAGTGCAAGTTGTATGGAGAAAAATTAGAGGGGAGGGAAATCTTTGCATTTTTTTCTACAATAATTTGAAAAGCACTTTGTTAACAAAGAAACAAGGCTGCAGAAATTCAAGAGATAGAACTGAATTAATTAAAAGATGATTGTGTATTTTGTTTGCCATGGAACTGCCGAAGTATCAAATTCAAATATGACCACTTTAGTAAGGTCCTTTGTCCTTCAATGTCTTAATTTTATCACCTGATGATTAGGGCAATCAAATCTCTTTGTATTTTCAAGCATTCTACATTTAGTGATGGGAAGCAATTGCATTACTTCCAAATAGTAGTAGCAGAAAAAAACAAAATATGTGGAACATGAAAAAAACCACACAGACAAAACTCAGTACCATTATTTTGTTATTTTTAATGTTTTTTTTCTAAAATTAATTTCCCAATTTAAATCTTTAGCTAAGGAAAGGAATATTAATCACTCTTTTTTCCTTTTCCACCCCGGTACATTTCTTCTGATTAATGATAATTGGCTATTATATTTTTTGTTATTCGTTAGGGGAATAGAAGGAGTTATATATATCCAATGGATACCTAATTGCATAGTTTCTCCCTCTGCCTGACCCATAGTGACTAGTTGAAACTCTTGGCTTTTTAATACTGTGTTTTCATGGAAAATGGTGTTTTCTTGAAGGAAAGATAGTACTAATAACAAGGGCGTCTAGAACTATATACTCTGTTTAGTCATCTGTTTATATATAAGTACATACCTTGGTTTTCTATAAAGGCTGTTTCCGTGACCTAAAAACTGAAAGTTAGCATGTACTTTCTAATACATAAAAGATTTGAAGGTGGTTTTTTCTGAAGAAAGCCTTAAGTTTGAAATAAAGAGGGAAATGTGTTGTTTCATGATTGTATTTACAACTTAAGCTTGTGCATGTGCTTATTTCTTTTGTTTTTCTATCTTTTCTTTTTTCTCTTGCATCACTTGCTCCGTGACCATGCTGACTTGAATGGTGCTATATAACATGTGTGATATTAAATTATCTTAGGCAACATCTCTTGAAACTCTAAAAAAAGCAACTTATATTTAGAACATTTATTTAAATTAATGAAATATAGAGCAATCATCATGTTCATTCTTATAAGTTAATGTTGTGCTTTCTTCAGACAGTTCAGATAATTTACATCTGCTGAAAATCTAGTTCTGATTTTTTGGTGTTTTTTTAACTTGCCCCTCAGTTCATGGGATCCTTTTTCCACAGGTGTTCAGTTGCAGATCTATATACAAAAAGTGGTGAAGATGGAGAGACATGGTTTCAATTTACCTGTAATTGGTTAAAGCAAAAAGCAGTCCAATATCCCTTAGCAAAGCTTGAGTAGTGATATCTTAAAAAAAGTGGCTTATTTCCTTTTCTAAGTGTAAAATTAAGTTATCTAATGCATTTTGCATATCTCTTTTAATTATCTGGAGATAGTCTCAGAAGCTTCTTTGCTATTTACAGCTGGTCAACATCATCTGATAAAAACAGTACTCTAAACTCTTCAGATATTGCTTTACTGTGGAATTGCTTGAAGGATCAGGAGCACAGATAGTGTTTTCCTTAATCCTGTCATTAGCAGGATTACATACTGAAAGGAACAGGAAAACTCACCTGATACGCGTGGCTTAGAGGATGGTGGAGTTTTTACTTTTTTGATCATAGAGAGGTTTACATTGCACCTAGTCTGCTGACAACAAGATGGAGTTTGTGTATTTCAGAGGGGGAAGATCATTCTCGCTAGTGAGTTGACAGGGCTCATTGGGAGAGCTTTAAACTAATTTAGAAGGGGGAAGGGGATACAACCAGGCTCACTAGAGATGAGGCTAGGGGTGGCATGCTGATATTGGGGGTGAACTAGGTAGCCCAACTCAAGTGCATCTACATCAGTGCACGCAGCATAGTAGGAGCAGCTGGAAGCCATTGTGCAGCAGTACATCTGTGATTTAATAGCCATAACAAACATGTTGGGATGACTGTCATGACTGGAGTGCTGCAGTGCATGGCTGTAAGCCCTTCAGAAGGGACAGGCAAAGAACGAGAGGCACAGAGGTGGCTCTGTATATTAGGGAGGGGTTTGATTGTATAGAGTTCAATGATTATGAAGATAAAGTTGAATGCTTACAAGTAAGGATGAGGGGGGAAGGCCAATAAAGCAGATATCCTGCTGGGAGTCTGCTACAGACGTCCCAACCAGGACGAAGGTAGGTGAAGCATTCTACAAGTGGCTGGCAGAAATCTCTCAATTGCTACCCCTTGTTCTCATGGAGACCTTCAACTTACCTGTCATCTGCTGGAAAGGAAACACAGCAGAAACAGTCTAAGAGGTTCCTGGAATGTGTGGAAGATAACTTCCTGACACAGTTGGTAAGTGAGCCTACCAGGGGAGGTACTTTGCTTGACCTGCTGTTTACCATCAGAGAAGGACTGGTGGGAGATGTGATTGTTGGAGGCCATATTGGGTTTAGTGACCATGAAATAAGTCTTGATTCTTGGTAGAGTAAGGAGAGGTGTCAGCAGAACCACTGCCATGGACTTCTGGAGGGAAGACTTTGGCCTATTCAGGGCACTATTTGAGTGAGTCCACTGGGAGACAGTCTTGAAGGGTGAAATATTTCTGGAGGGCTGGATGTTCTTCAAGAAGGAACTCTAAAAGTTGCAGGAGCAGGCTGTCCCAATATGTTGTAAGACAGAGGGAAGTTGACTGACCTGGCTGAATAAGAAGATTTTGCTGGGACTTAGGAAAAAAAGGAGAGTTTACCACTTTTGGAAGAAGGGGCAGGCAACTCAAGAGGAGTACAGGGAGCTCTTTAGGTCATTCAGAGAGAAGATTAGAAAGGCAAAAGCCCAGCTAGAAATCAATCTGGCCACTATTGCAGGAGATAGCAAAAAAGGTTTTTATGTATACATTAACAACAAAAAGAGAGTCAAGGAAATCTTGGGGGTGTTGGTTTACAGCTGGCTGAACATGATCCAGCAGTGTGCCCAGGTGAAGGTCTCTTCTGTAATGTAACAAGTGACAAGGTGAGAGGAAATGGCCTCGAGTTACATCATGGATTGAGTATTTGCTGAAATTGCTTTGGAACAGGGAGTAATGGAGTAACCATTCCTGGAGGTGTTCACACAGCATGCAGATGTGGAATTTTGAGTCATGTTTTAGTAGGCATGGTGATGTTGGGCTGATGGCTGGACCTCATGATTTTAGAGCGTTTTTCCAATCTTAATGATTGTACAATTCTATATCGCTTCCTGGTAATGAAGACATAATTTTATTTATGTGATTTAGATGTGGAAAGCAGCAGGCTACCTTATCAAAAGCCAATATGCTATATGAGTAGTTGCAAGAATTTTAATATAAATCCCCTACCTGTCTGCATCCAGACCACAAAGAGCTGCAGGATAAGAAAATATATCTTCTAAATATGATTATATCAGTCAGAACTGGAAGATTTTGGACAAGCAGGAGAAAAAGTTATAATTTTATTTAAGAACAGGAACTGTCTCATGCAGAAATAAGTATTGTAAGTGCTGAGTTGTTGTTTGATATTTCTTAAAGTTATTTAAATTGAAAAAGGTAGTCATAGCAGCATATAGATATATAAAATATCAGCAATATAAAAAGTAGAGTAACTTATGTTTTCCCCAAGTGTCCTCAACTATTCACAGCAGCCATCTTCATGTTGCAGGTTAGTTGTTTGTTATGTAGTGTTTTCACTGCTGTAAACAAAGGTGTTTTATTCATGAATATAGATCTAATTGGTCACACATACCACATGCAGTTACTGCTCCGAAGAGGCTACCATTGTCATAAAACAAGGAATAGTTTATAGTTATAGACAACAGGACTATGGGGAAATGATTATATACGTTACTCAGTATCACAGTGTGTGCTCCATGTATACAAATAGCTCACTATTGTACAATTAAGCAAGTGAATATTTCAATAAAAATGATGTCTTAAAATTCTTCAGTAAGCCCCTGTGCTATATACTGCAAGTTCAATGCCCATAATCTCTTTTAGAACTGAATAGGCCTGTTAGAATCGTCCAGATGAGATTCGTATCCTTCTCTGGTAAGATTTAAAGACATAACCTCACTTGCTGCAAAAATCACTGCTAAGAAAGAATGAAGATAGTGTTGTGTGGGTTTTTCTCCACAAACCAGGAAATGTTATTTGGAAGGAATCCTGGGGTTTGTCTCTGAAATATTTGTTACTAAGGTTCTTTTGGGTGAGCACAAAACCCCTTCCCTGGTTGCCAGTATGTCATCCTGCCCAGATCTGTAAGCAACACAAGTGTAAGCACACTTGTTATGCTCAAAATATTGATTCTGAAATACCTACTAATGTTTAACAGGTATGGGTAAGATTTTGGGGAGGAGTGGGAGAGAGTTGTTTTCTTTTTTATAGTGTCTAGAGAATGGAAATGGCCTTTTGATGCCAATTTTAGCATTACAGAGCATGTAGTTATGAACTCAGAGAGAATGCATTCCTAATGGAAGTAAATCTTCAATATTCCTTAAAAAGGGAGCAGGTTGTTGTGATATCTTTCAGAGGAAAAATATACGCTGAAATAAAAACTTCCTATTTATTTGGTGACAAATGGAGAGATGTATTTAGACAACATTCCTGCAACATGTCAGCTATGGAAACAAAATTTACCATACCTGTCTGGAAGATTCAACAAGATGTCACTACTTTTAAATAACATAGAAAAATATGAACTCAATTCTACTTGATTCTCTTGCAGTAAGGCAGATTCAAAAGAAGAAATACAGATAGCAAAACACTTTTGTGCAGCTGCAAACACTGTGGGAAATGATAAATTTCTAAAAATTGACCCCATAAAGTGTAAAATACTCCAGAAAATCTCGGATGAGCAGCTTCTATTGTCTCCATACACTATCATTAGTAATCCAGGGATATTCTACAGATGAGACAAAAAAGAGTACATTGACAACATAAAATTGATGTTTCTTAATAATGAAACATTTCTAAGTTTTACACAAATGGTATTTATTTGTTTCTATATTACTTTTAACATTAACAGCAATATTCTGAGTGTATATAGCTATCCATACATGAAGACAAAATACACATGCGCGTGTAAGTGTGTGTATGTACTAACTTATGTAAGGCTCTGATTTTGTCCAGCTAAGGAAATTACTATTTCCATTCACTATCAAAAAGTTATCCAATTTGAATTTAAAGAGGAAATTATAGCTAACAGAATCTTTACTACAAGCAGACCATTATGGAACGCTTTGAGTACTCAGTGAAAATGGACCCTATCCACTCTGATGAGATGCAAAGTAGCTTTACCAAATGTGTCTCAGGATGTTTCAGGAGCCACTACCTAAACAGTGCATAAACTAGTACTCTATACAAAAGGCGCTATCCATGGAGCGATGAGGTTATGCAGTAGTTAAGATTCAGCAATTTTCAGTCTATTGTATATCACAAACCAACCTGGTAAAACTTAGAATTTTCAGTTTGACTAAATGTGTGCTAAAGATTATCAAGAGGGAAAGAGAAGGAAAAAAGATTTTTTCCTGTTGACTGAAAAAACAACATATATAATATGAACACACAAAAACTCTTTACCTAAAAGACGTTTCCTTCAAACTTAGAATTTAATATACTTAATGTTTCTTTTAAGTGCTTGAACATGATTATACTTGTTTAAAAAATCTTAAGTAGATATTTTGAGTATCAAAAATTAGCTTTTTTAATTAAACACTTCTAATGCTTTTAACTTATATACGATTTCCAGTATAGCTTTGTAATTCATATAATAAAAATATCTTCATATTTAAAGTGTTTATTTTGATCACAAAATTAGTGTGTTCCTCTGAAACTGGACTTTTATGCATATTCCCGTAACATAAAAAAAACTCTAGAAATGGTAAGAAAAACATAAATTTTCTAAGGAAAAGCAACAAATTATTTTTCTGCTCTTTAGTACAATGAGAATATTATTGGCTCCCATTACTCTTGCGAAGAACAGGTCTATCTCAGATTGCAAAGAATGTTGAAGAACAGTCAACCCTGGTGTGCTGCAATTTGATCAAACAGCTACTGAATGTTGAATTCTAACAATGCTTTAAACAACCGCTTTCTTCTGGAAGATTAATATTAAAAACTTCTATTATAGTAAGATTTGAATACTGAAAATTTTTAGGCAATTTTAGATTACTTTGAATTACTGAATAACTAGTAATTTTTTTTTTAAAGCATATACTCAAAATTCCTGATATTTTTCAAAATAATGCAAGACCATTGTAAAATTTTTCACTAAGGGACAGGTAAAGGAAGAATTTACATTCTTAAATAATATGGGTTTTTTCTCATATTTCTTTCAGGAACATTAAAAGTTGATGATTTTATAATTGATATCCTAATTTATTTATTCAGATTTTGACACAGCACAAATTTCCAAGTAATTGGCTGCTCAAAGATCTTCCCTAACTGTTTTAGTCATTCAGGATGGCAGTGAGGGGAAGCATTTTGTAATGGTATTGTCTTCACAGAATTTTACAGAAAGGTTTGAACATTGGTTACAAGTGGAAATGGCCTCTCTCTTGCCTATATAGTTAAAATACTGTCCTGATAAAAGAATACATGTGGAAAGAGCATATACATTTCACAGATTGCAAGTGCTAAGGTAGTATAATACAAGAGAAAATGTGACATGCATCAAATACTTGATTTATACTGTCTGTAATCTTATAATTAAACCAAAGGCCACTTTAAATTGATATAAAATTCCCCAACACAAAGTATTCTCAGGATTGAAAGGTATGCATTAGTACTAACTCAAAAAGACCCAGGAGTGGTTAACAACCTTGTACAAAGTTTTGCTTGAAAAATCCAACTTTTCTTTTCAAAACCTAGATGTTTCATTTTAAATGTTCCATCTTAGAAGAAAGGTTCTGAAATACTTGGTTTAGGCAATTAGATTTAGGAAAAAAACCCAAAATATTTCATAACAGAGAAATCTGATTTTCAGACAGTTCTATTTGACACACCGCTGGTAATCCTCTGTATACGAAGATTGAGCTGAAAAATATCTGACAAATGGTAGATGTCATTAAGAATTGAATGAAGTGTACTCTGAAGTGATTATAAACCCTCTCCTGTCAATGAACTCCCTAAATAGTAATGAACAGGAAGTTAATCACATGATCTGCTATCTGCTGATGTTTATTCTTTGTGAATTGATTTTTGACTTCATACTGTTTGGAAGATGGGGGGATGTAATATTGCTTAGAAGGAACTTTTTCTGTATTAAACAACAAATTATCAGTCTATTTGATGATACATTGCTTAGTGACAGGAAAAACGTTGCTTATCTAATGGAAAAATAATGATGCAGAAATGATAAAATAAAAACCTGGACATTTAAAGCTGATTCTAATCAAATCTTTCATGTTTGTGCATGCCCTCTGGCTTTTCATATTCATAATTTTTGGAATTAAATGTAGATGTGTTCAGTTGATATTTTCTTGGCAGAGAAGCATAAAATTATACCTTGCTATTAAGGTATCTCTCTCTGTTCCCAAGGCTAGTGTGGACCTTTGAAATATGTTTTAATTAGAAGAAGGAAATTGTTAGTTAAATAGCTTGAAGTTCACATGAGGACGAAACTTTAAAAGTAACTGCTGTTGAATGCAGATATTTTAGTTGCATTAGTCACTGAAACCCTCTATTATGATTAAATCTCAGTCTTTCATACTACTTGTGTAAACCTATATTGATGTAAATCTCTGGAAGGAATATGAGTAACCATATGGGAGTGACTTGGGTAGAACATTAGAGGGTTTCACAGCCCGTCCCTAAATGATATAGGTGCTAGGTAGGACATATCTCGTGTAACTTTTGTAGTCTCCTAAAGTATGAATCTTGCTACCACAATGTTCTGTAGCAGAATAGCATTTCTGGTGGTATTTTCTTCTTTATAACATCACAGGCTAGGCAAGGAAAGAGACAGAAACTTTGCTTTGAGGGACGACTCACACAATGCCCAGTATTACTCCACCCAAGTAAAACACAAGCTCTCTTCAAGCTTCCAGTAAACATCCTTCACAGACTAATCCTTTTTCTTGTTTGATAGTTACGCCTTTTAGGATATTAGATTTAAGAACTGCTCCATCTGAATTTTTACAATGCTCTGCATTTACTCGCTTCAGTAGATTTCCTGTCCCATTTTTCTTTTACCATGCATCAGATCTGCTCTGTGCAGGCAGAAAAACAGTCAAATGCAATGACCATAAAATGCTATGAAACCCAGCTTTAGCAACAATAACAAACCAAAAAACAACCAAACAGTTGGGGATATTATGAACAAAAATGAATTAGTAGTTTTAATACATGGACGGTTTAGACCCTTAGATACTTCTTTAATTGCACTTTAATTCTTTGTAATTGTGAATGTAGTGTTGCATTGTATTCTGCATAGAATAATTTGCTAGTCTGGTGATGTCTGCATTCTAGAAATTCCTGACTCTACTCTCTTTTTCTTTTTCTTTTTTTTTTTTGTAGTTCTTACAAGCAACTAGTTGTTCTCACAGGAATGATATGCATTATTCTGTTTCCTAGTTCATTTAGCAGAAAACCTGACAGTTAAAACGCGGAGCTAAATTTTTCATATTCCCTAAAGATCATATGCCAAGACAGAATAGGAACTAGACCTTCATATATTTATTTCAGTGCTTCATAAAATGAAAGAAGTGTCTAGAACAGACTAGCTGCAGTCATTACATGACTGAAAATGCTTTTTCTCTGCCTGGAGCATTCTAGTGTCCACTGCCAGACTTCTTTAGTTCTCTATCTTGCTGACTTTTCTCACAAATTCCCAGAGCAAAATCCATTTCTGTATTAGATTATCTGAGGCTACTTCAATTTCTATGTATCTCCTGGTTAGCGCAGTACCTGTAGTGCCCCTCAGCTATCTACTTCACATTGTAACATAAAAAATACCTACTGCCCTTCTTTCTTGTGACCCGTTTTGAAAACCTGTCTTTGAATCACTATCGAGTCAAAAACACCCTGTACTTCTTGCTCGATAGTTTCCTTCCTTCTTCAGTGAATGCAGTTTTCTATTGGAACAGCACATTTATCTTTCATTTGTGTATTTGAACAAGACCATCACATTACCCACTAACAGGGGAATGGTTTTATGCAAAACTTAAGTATTAAAAATGGTCTGAGTGACAGGGAGGGCTATGGAGTTTCTTTGTTTCCCATCTCTCATCACAGGTAGCATTTCTTATACAGAGAATCTGTAACGACAATCTTCACACTCTTTCAACACGTCTCAGCTACAGGAAGCCAAAACATACCAAGAAAGATCAAAAGAAAAACAAAAAAAATTGATGTCAAGAAGATACTTTTTGAGTTTTAATACCAGGTCTCACTAAAATCTTTTAGAATTTTCCTGCAAGTGACTTAACATTGGTAACCTCTCTCTGATGTCAACTGTGAGGCAACTGATGTCATTGGGGATGAGGGATTTTAACTGATTTTAAGGGCCACTCTTTGTCTTGACATCAATAGCAAGTAGTATATAAACATCACAGAATTACAAAACAACTGCTTTTTGGCAAATATACATAATTCATGGGACTAAGATATCTACTGCCTAAGCATTAATATGTTTGTCATGCCCATGATCTCTAAAGGTGTCTTTGCTGCCCAAGATCTTATTGGCCATACGTGGAAGGGTTTATGTCTACTCTTCCTTTGACAGGGCTGATCTTTTTTTATTGCTGAGTTTCCATCTTCAATCTCCCTGTATTTTCTTCAAAATTATATACCTTTGCATATTGATGTTTTCCTCTTTAATCTCTGAGCTTAGCTTTGACTGAAATTTTGCCTTTCCTACTGGGTTTGGCTCTAGTCTATGTATTTTCTCATAATTCAGCCTAGGTTTCAAAACTTTAAAAATGTTACATAGATTTGTCCCTTCAAAAATAGACCGTGGATTTGAGAAAGCTGAGCTCTGGAAGGGAGGGTCACACAGTCATTTCATTTATGGCTTTTTGTGGGGATGTCGGAGGAAGACAGCAGGTGAAGGCTCTTTTCTGTTTCATAGTATTTGTGGAGCTGGAAGAGTGAGGCTCAGAAGCATTAACGCCAAGGTGTAATGGATCTGGTTGCAATCAAATTAACGTACCACTGTTCTTTCTCATTTCCATCTCAGAATAAAAAAGAATCAATGAGGCACTTCCCATTTTTTGATAAAGGCAGGGATAATGCAAATAGTAAAGGCAATACATACAGAAACGGGAACAGAACAGAATGGAGGAAAGTAAGAGAGGAGAAGTAGTTATTCAAATGTATATGTGGGTATAGCTATTGGTAAGCTCCATCACATGATGTGAGTGTAGGTCACCTTATCTTAGGATCAGGAAGCCCAAGATGAATTTGAGAAGGAAAAAAAGAAAAGGAAGACAAGGAATAACTATGTATTTGGTGTTTAAGCAAATAAAGATAATACAGGTAGTAAACCCCATGAAATTGATGAAGAAATGTTCGGAAGACAGAGAAAGAAAATTGAATAAAGACTTTTTAAAAGTAAGGATGTGTAAGGAATATCAACTTAATATATAGAAAAAATAGCCTTTTTTCTATATACTTCTCTCTACAGAAAATACTTATTGATAAAATTATGTAGTTCTATTGATGAAGGATATACACTTCCTTTGAATGAAACAAAATAATGTTTGTATCAAACTTTAAATACTTAATGATGATTTTCTCTGTTTTCTACCTATTAAAGTAATTAGAGTTTGTCAGTTGCTGTTGTCCAATTGTCTGAAAGTTACAACACCTCTTTCCATTGTACCTATCACAGGACCACCATGTAATCTGGTTAGAATATTTTGCTAAAATGTCATAGAAATTCTTATCACTGGCATATGAATTAATATAAATTAAGAAGGTAACACTTTTACAAATAGATGTTTAAATCTATTTTCATTTGTTATTAGAAAGTTAAACGTACTATCGAGAGATCTCATAATAGAAGAAATATGAGAAATATTTGAAAGTGTCATGGCTGATACTGCTTCTGTATTGTGATATTGTTTTAGGCTAATTGAATGTGTGGTACATATTTATGGCGATGTGCAGGATGTTTCAGAAGTGGTGTGTGAGTGTTATCTTTGCAGTACAGATTTGTAACTCATTCACCCAGAAACTCCTACAACAATTAATAACATGTGACATAGCCAACAGTAGATTTTCAATTTCATGGGTAAGGATCTTCATGGCCAAACGTTAGGACTGTTTCTTCAAGTAAGCTTCTACACATTATACATATCATCTGTATCATAGTCAGAGACTCCTGTTCCTGAGTGACACCCACTGGTAGTCACTTTTATGTTCTCCAATATTAAGACCAGTTGCCCCAAAATTATACAGATAAATCGAAAATATCCAGCAACAGTAAACAGGCTATAGTATTTGATATTAAGCAATGAATATATTGAAGGAGAACACTTCTGAATATAAGTGTTTGATCAAAAGTATTTTAGAGTGATTTATGTTATTGGAGAGTGTATCTAGAAAGCAACAGCACCAGTAATCTGTTTCCCATTTTTTTCTGTGCAATTTATAAAATTATCTTCTTGGATTATTACATAGTTCTTCTTGTAATCTTACAAAGTTTATGATATACATCTTTCAATTGCTTGTGTAGAAAAAAATTAACAGTAAAATATGTTGCTCCTGTATTCTCAAATATGGAGAGGTGAATTTCACCTTCTTGAGCTATACTAAAATTGTAGGACTTCAGTCTTCACAATCCTCTTAATTTTGCTTCATCCTAACTTTGTTACACCAGCCTGTAATTTTTCACTTTGCTTATTTCTATTAGTGTAATTTTTAATTGAATTTGGGGCAAATTCTTGCAGACAGAGTACTTCTTTCTAAAATTGAAATTATGGCCTTTTCTTAGAGATAGCCAGATCTGTGGATTTGGTGCTTATGTACGTATTTAAAGGCAGCCCATGGAAAAGCAGTATACATTAAGATTTGCCTCTATGTTGAGCATCAGCCTTGCTGAAGTTAACAGTCACTTTTTTTTCTTACAAAACAAGTACAGCACTGCAGATCAGCATAAATCAGTCTTCAATGAATTGTTCTCACAGCTGAGTTTTGTTTACATGAGAACTACAGGATATTCTTTGATAAGTTTTTGCATAGAAGACGTGTAGGAGAAATTTGGTTGCTGAAGTTGACACTGTAACAAAACAAGTCTTTTCTTAAGTGGGGATTGGAATGATATTATTCATCATGTGAATTATACGAAATAACAAAAAATAGCTACGTACAATGAAGTTAAGATCTCCTTGAATAACTAATAGTGATGAATATTTATGTTATGTTATGGAAAAAAGTGAATTAGCAGTGTACTTTGACCAGTTCTACTATTTATTTTGCAAGTATACTAAGCAGAACAAATTTAAGTACTTTAATAATTCATGCAAAAGGATACATTTGAAGCAAACACTTTGGTTTCAGTTGAGCTCTGTTTAGCTAATAATATAAACAAAAGATTCAGAACATTTGGAACAACCATCAGTATTTGCTTCACTGAGGATGCAGACTCAATTACTCTTATCTCTAAAAAACAATGTTTTCGCAGGTCAAGATTGAAGTGCAGTGGTGCAGCACAAGTCAGAGTTACTTACAGAATAATAAGATTGTTGCTAGAATCTTGTTTTGTTGATGAAATTATTATGTAATTCTTAAAGTTCCAGCATCAGATAGAAAAATAAACACAGAAATGAGAGAAAAAATGTTTTCTATCAAATATTTAGTATATAGGAACTTGTTTTCCCAGGCTTTTCCTGTTTGTGTCTTCAACTGGTCATGCTGGTTCAGGTAGAGTTTTCAGTGTCAGCTAAAGATCTAATTTTTTTCTAGTTTAAAAATAGCTTGTATGTTCTTTTCCATTGTTCTGGTGCTTTTAAGTAATTAATCTCTTTTTTTTAGAAAAAAAAAGCTAAATTATGATAGTAATTATAGTACAATGATAAAACCCTAGGTTATTGATCCTAATAATATTTGTACTTCTCTTAGTCATTGCACTGTATGAAAATTATTTATTATTGCTTCAGGGCACAGTTAGTAAAATGAAAGCTCTAAACTTAAAATTTTCATTAAAACTCTTCAGTTATCCGCAAATCTATCAGCTATATTTGCCTTGAGATCAAAGTCACGTATGTGAACAAATGTAACCAAAAAGATATTTGACCCCACTTCTGCCAGATAGATGGGGTACAGTAATTTCTTTTTCTCATGCCATCTGTGTATAAACAAAAATTTTAGGACAAAAGAAGTAATTTACTTAAAGTTACTTGGAGTTCCTGTATTTTTTCAAATTTGTGTCAACAAGGGAAGCTTCAGTACACATTGATAATACATATGATTTGTCGGTCTTTTTGTCATTGAATATATTTATTTTGTCTCATCAAAACTGTTACATATTTCAACTAGTTGGCAGTGGAGTGATAAATCTCAAATAATCTCATTTATAGTGTTTTACCATCTATGTGAAAGAAAAATACATTTAGGATGTTTGTACTCAACAAAAGAAGTAACTGAATGCATTCTCAGATAAATGGAAACTGATAGGCAAGTTGGAACATTTTTGGCCAAGATGAAATTTCAGGTCCCAGTAAAGTGTGCTCGCTATAGGCACAAGCATCTTTTTAACTGCGTGTGTGAGAGGAGAGGGAGAAATAACTGCAAGTGAAATACTGGCAGAGATCAGATCTAGGACTTGGTTGAAGCCAAGCTGAAATCTAAATCTTCTCATTCCTCATTTCTCTCAGATAATAAACCCAAATAATACATTCCCTAGAAGAAAGATAGAAGTGTTGTAACTAGAGAACAGTCAAGAACAGAAAACTTCAGTAAAAATAACTGGTCTTCAAAAGAGTAGAAACAACTATTTGTGGAGCACATGGCAAGAAAAATAGAAAAAACCTGTCAAGGTTTAGCCACAGCCCAGTTTGATTGCAGCTCAATACTCCAATTCATTCCCATGACTATATTGTTTCAGATGACTTGAGGCTTTAAATTCACCTTAGCGGTGTATCTAAAGTCTGGATCCATCCAGATCTGGAGGATTTCCCTCAAGAATCTAAGTGTAATTAAAAAAAGATAAGACACCTAGCAGAGGCTTTTTCTGTCTGTGTCTTAGAAGTGCTTTGATTAAAATAAATAAAATATAGTGATAAGAGTCCTTTTATCAAATCTTGTGCCTTTAAAATTCAGGTACCTCGACAAGGATTATGATGTAGACTTCTGTAAGCAATTGAAGTGAGAGATCTGAGCCAGAAGGCAATCCATTCTGCCTGAGGTCAGTGACAGCAATTTTCCTCTGAAACTGAGGTTTAGGCTCATTCAGTCTTGCACACCTGTCTCTTATCCAGTTGAATCCCTTCTAAGTGACTATTTTGCAGCACTAAGCTGCTTTTTTTTTAAAAGGATTATCATATATTTGTAGATAGCTCTCAATTGACTGCTCTCATTCCAATCTTGATTTTTCTAAAGTAATACAAAATAAATTGCTCTGACTCGTAAAAGAAGTTAACAACATTACAAAGACATGTTGAAAATCACTGTGTAATTAACATCTGTTGCCACAATTTTAATTAGATGATCAAAATGTGTAACTTCATGTAAATGTTCTTTTATTATTTTCTTAAAAAGATTAAAGTAATGGAAGGGAGTGTAAATAAATAAATTAAAATCAACTCTTACTTAATTTTTCTTCTGACTACATGAAATAAAATGTGAATACATCAATTATCAATGTGCTTAGATTGTAAATTCCTTATACATATAAATTAGGAACAGTTCTTATTCTGTATTACTACTTGTTGTATCTTGCAACAATATTTTTTTGCTAAAGTGGTTGTATGTTTCTCAAATTCTTGGCTGTAATGTAAGCTGACCTGGTTCCCTGTAGATATATTTAATTAGTTGAGGTGAAGTACTGTATGAGAAATGGGGAAAAAAATTATCAACGCATTTTTATTGCATTTTTTAATCATGGCATGTGGAAATAATTTCTGTTCATTTCCTCTATCAAGATTATGTTCTAATTTGAGTTTGCGCTAGAGTCTCCATGAAAAAAAGTGGGTAGGTATTTTTGTTGTGGTTTTTTTTCCCCTTTGGAGGAATCGGGGGGCAGCATGCAAAGGAAAAAAATAGCTAAAAAAACCCCAAAGAAATTAGGATTCCCTCCGGTGATGATAAATAGAAGAAAGAGTAGCCTGAACTTACCTTCTTTTCTACTGGAGCTTTTTAAACTTTTCCATTTTTGAGAGCTTTAGGAAGAGAAGAAAAACAGCTATAACTTTAAAACGTTCACCAAAAATTGTTTATTTTTTCAAATGTCACTTTGTTTTTCTGAATGCACATTCTTCTACCTCTGTATTTTGAACAAAAATCACGACTTATATCTCAAGAAGTTTTATGGTCATTCCCAAGATCTCAGTCTTGCTATGCATTGTCATTATATAGATGTCACAGAAACTTTAGCAGTAACAAAGAATGAATACATTGAAACAGTGGGTAAAGGTGCTTTTTTTTTTTAAGTTTACTTTTAGATTGAATTTAATGACTTGTATATCTTTTGAGACAAGGTAGATGATATACTCTAATAGTTCTTCGAGAGAGCTGTGCTAGGCATGAATAGAATTAAATAATTCCAGGAACTGTTATGAAGCCTGATGGGAACAATGTATTATTGTGTTACCAATACACTGTTCCAAGGGCTAGCCTTTGGCTTATATTATCTGCTTTAAGAGACATTTTATTAGTTGTTCCTTCATGTTACAGCAGTTATAGTTTTTTTTTATTATGAAATAACAGCAATGTCCATTTTTTTCTTTGTGTGTGTAGGATTAGATTTTTACTTTTATAGCAGATATTGAGAACATTTGCAAGGTATGTGTGTCAAATGTTACAACTGTGTGTGAAGGGCCTTGGAGAACTAAATGACTCATCAGCAAAAATGCATTCTAGAGTAGCAGGACATCCACTGTATAGGAACAGAGTCAAAATATGTACATTTCAGACTCTTTATAGTCTCAGGAATATCTTAAAACATCTGCTTTTCTAAGCGTTTGATTGGTGTAACATTTTAATTGGTGTAACAGAGCTCAGAACTTAAATTTTGTGTCACTGGCTTTACCTTAAAAACAAGGAATTTTTGTGGGTTTTTTGTTCTAGTTTGGTTTAGGGTTGTGTGTGGGTTTTTTTGGGGGGGATGTGTGTTTTTTTTGTTTTGTTTTTGTTTGGGTTCTTTTTAAGTGCAACAGCAGACATTGGACCATATCTATCATTTCACCAGCCTGCAATCTTCTTTCAGTTTCATTCTTGCTCTCCAACCGCTAACTCCTGCATTACAACCATGCTTCATTCCCTGTTGACTGTTCTCCACAAACTTCTTCCTCTGCTGCTATCCTACTTCTTCCTAGTAGCAGACCAAATCTTGGATCTTGACTTTCTCTGACCTCATGCTGTGGTATCAGTCACCTTGCATTAGAAATACGACACATACATTCTTTGAAATTCTGAAGATTCACAAATCATGTATAACATGTAGGAAATAGAAAATCCAAAAGTAGCATTCTTCCTTTACTGAAGGGGACGTGGCTCGTGATGGTATTAAAGTATTGGTTTTGGTCAGGTGTTGCATCCTAACTTGGACACGATAGTGCTGGAGTGATTCTTTGTTCTCTCTTGATTCTCATTTTCATAAGGACTGTAACTCTCTTGTGTATTTTCTTGTTATTTATTTTGCAGTATCTTTGTATTGGGTTATTTCAATTGTATTGGATATGTTCTTTTCCTCATTTATATCCTGTAAGAACACTTCTACCCAGCTCTAAGTGCTATATTCCTTTAATGATTAGTAACCTTCTTGGATTGTGCTTTTACTCTTGGAGATCTCTGCTAGCATTTTCGGGCTTCTATTAGCAGGGATTTCTGCTGAAAAGGTGTTATTCTTGTCAATCTGAATGCCCAGTGAATAACAACCTTTGTTTACCTTCAGTGGGAGTAATACTGTGTCCTCCTTAACCTGTTGTCATGCTCTTGCTTCTAACTCCTTCTGACTGCCGTCATCAAATTTTATTGAATTTGGAAGTAATTCTGGCAATAAGAAGTGATCTTAAAGATGTCTCCAACAAGAGTTTAAAATCAACACATTGGGGGAGTGTGACAGTAATGCTGTTCCCCACAATAAGATACTTGTCTCTACTCCAAAGCATCAATGCCATGCAATGGAACCTGTGACATACAGACATAGTGCTTTACTAGTATGCTAAGGGAATAATACGTCTTTAGAAAAAAAAGAGGAATATGGTCTGTGCATTATTTAAAGGATTTACCTATTCTTTAGTAATTTCGACAAACGTGCAATATATACACCTTAATTATTAAAAGTAAAATTATCTGCTTTATTACTTTGTTATTTTCTATTGAACAGTTTTCAGTTGCAGCTAATGAGAGAAGAAAATCAATATTTCTTAGAAAATCTGAAATTGATTCTTGCTAAGCTCTTTCTGTAGTAATTTATTTTTTAAAGTATGATAAGATCCATGACAAAGAGTAAAATGCATTTGCATAAATTAATCCCTATATTAACACAACTGTAACAAGAATTTAACAATAACTGCAGAAACACAGCCACAAAATGATAGCAGTATTTTTTTTGCCCTCTCCACAGAATATATGTGCTAAAGGTAGTTGCATTTTTATAGAGTAATTGCTTACACTTTGTTCTACCAGTGATGTTCTGTATGAACAATAATCAGTTTCAGTGTAACTTCTTGTGCTCTTCCTGATTTCAAGCAGAGCGAATGAAATAATATTCATTAGATGTGCATTATCTACCTTATTCAATACATAGCTTTTGGCAATAAGTAGGCGAAGAAGTAGCAATAGTGTTTTCCTACATCTGTAAGCAGTTAAAATGGCCTAAAAAGGAGTTATAAAAGGTATTATTTTCAAGAAAGACTTGAATTTTATCTGTGCTACACTGCATGAGCTTCTGATTCTGATGACACAGCAAATAATGCATATGACTTTTAAGAATAGTTCCTTGCCATGATACAAGCATTACAAAGCTATGAAACCATTCTCTTTTTTATTGAAACCAGCCTAATAGTAATTAGGTCAGCTGCTACACGGATTAACTACATGGTTAAGCATATCAAAGAGTAACAGTAACTTAAACAGGCTTTCAGAGCCTCTTGTTTTCATTTGGTCATCCATGTTGATAATCATGTAGTTCAACATAGTGATAGTCCATATGTGGATTTCACTGTCATGTTTAATGATCCTCGGTTTGTTGTCTGTTGGTTTACCAGGGCTGCTATGGATATATGGATCTCAGTGAAACAAGCTGCATTTTCATTAGGGGATATATTTTTTTTTTTGGTCACTGGGAACCTTAGTGATGAAATTGGCATATCTTCCAACAATTTTCAGATGGACACTGATATTCAGGGTTCAGGAAATTTACCTTTATTAGTCAACACTAGATTATGCTGTCAGTTACATCAAGTTAGGGTAAAGTTTACTTCAGATTTTGTAAAGTACCGGCAGAAATAATTTGGTATCATTTTCTCTTGCCCTGGTGATGGTGGTGCAATACACAGTTAATATAATTATGTATAGGATCTTTGCAGTGTTTGCTGACTCCAAGATGTGGAATTTAATGTGGGCAGTGATACATTAGCATCCTAGATGTTAAAACATTTTGTAGGAAAAATAAGGAAATATTACATCCATGGAAAAGTGATATCTCCTCAAGTAGCAAAAAAACCCCTGCCTTCAAATAAAAGAGGTTCTTGAGGTGGATGAGACTGTATTGATAAATGACTACATATATTTATGACACCAAAAACCAGCAGTTAGTAGGATGACTTTGGCATGATTAATAACTCTGAAATTGATATGAATATGCTTCTTTTTCCATATGAGCATGCTTATTTAGATTGTGCCTATATAAAAAAAAAATCTATATAAGTTATATTATGGAAGTTGTAGCACACTTAATGGTTATTCTTTATACTTTTCATTTTTAACAATTTTATATGCGAAATGCTCAGTTAATTAACTCAGTGATTCCTAGAGTATGTTCTAGTTGAGTGGATTTGATTAACAATTGTTATTGTAGTGAAATAACATTAGAACTCTGTGAAACATCACCATAGGGAATATGCGTTAGTCATCTGTTTGCTCCAGCACTTTCTAGTCACTCAGCAAGAATATACAAATGGTTGTCTTTCCAAAATCTGGTCAATATTTAAGCCTGGTTGGAAAGATAGTTCAGAAATGCCATAACCTGCTGATTTTGCAGGTCTATTTCCATTAAGAAAATTAATTTTAAGGAGGAGGATGGCAGTTGCAAACAGCTAAACAGAATGAAATGAACAAGAAACCTGTCAAAAACTATGTTCTTCTGAAAAATATAGAATTTATCTAAGGAAAATATGAATATAGATTTAGAACAAAATGCAAGGTTGGATGAGTCTGTTTTCTAATTCACTCAAAACTTCTTTACAGGGAGTAGCAGACCTCTGCCGTAACAGTTTAGCAGAGAAAGAGAAGAAACTTGTCTAACCTAGTGCCGAATTACTCAAAGAACTAGGATTTTTATACTGCCTGCAAGCATCATGGCAATAAGCAGTAAGGATGACTCAACAGTAGCAGCAGCTGCTTTTGCCTCTGTGCTGTCTTGTTGTAGGTCAGTCTGACTCGTTACCACCAGTGTTTTACTGGTTGGTAGTGATGAGACCTCTAAGAGCGAATGAATGAGACTGCATCCTGTTCTTGCCATCCCTGAGCTTTTATTTCTCTGTGTAGAAGAGCTGCAGTGGTGTTTGCAGGAGAGTTGCAAGCTCGTTGTGGACACAGCTGAAAAAGTTGAGACAAACTCCACCGTTCTCACCATTCTGACAGAAAGCATATATACTTCCATTATGTAAACCACAGCATTGTCATGCATCTCAATGAAGTCAGCAACAGGATGATTTATTTATTCATTGTGCACCTTATTGAAACATTCCTGAAAACAGAGGTACCTATTTGTTGGTTATTTGGGTGGTTGTTTTAGAATGATTCCTTATTTCAGCCATATAAACTAAGTAGATTTTTTCCTGATAAAAAATTGGTTTCCTCTAAAAGTATTGTAGACAGAAGGTCTGGAATGATATTTTTTGAATGTCCTGTTGTGTTACATGCATGTGCACAGATTTGGTTTTCATTTCCAGGTAAGGTGAGGGGAATTAAAAAAATAATCAGGTGAAGTCTTCCACAAAACTGAATAAATTTTTTTGGTCATCTTTACCTATTATAAATCTGAAAGTTTCAAGTGAAGCAGTAGAAAATTATGAAATAGTCCTGCTTATGGGACATGGAGTAGAAAAATCTCTTCACCTTTCATTTCAGTAGATTTCAGTGTCCAATTGAAATAAGCTAACAAAGAAATAGATGCTGCAGTCACGCTGGAGCAGATGATAGTTCCCTAGGGGCTGTGATGTCTGAGTAAGCTGTTTCAAATTTTCAGAGAGTGAGATTTCTGTGAAATAGTTATGGCTATGGCTAGAATTCAGTTCTCTCACCATGCAGGAAATGAACAAAAATCTTCAGGAAAGGAAAAAGTCTTCACTGTTCCTTTCAGTGAAAAAATAAAAGCAGCAACATAGAGATATTCTTTTGTCTGGGATGAATAACATTTGCTCTGGATAGGGCAGCTTTCAATTTGTGTTGATGACCTCCTTTCTTAGTGCCAGATCTCTTCTCAAATGTTTTAAGCAGCCTTGGTTTATCTGCACCCTGGAGAGGTAACATAGCCTTAGACTTTTCCTGAAGTCTCTCTCAAATCAGTTTTACTGAGTATGCTCCAAGACAGCTGCTAAGTTAGGTAAATTTCCATGATTTCTCCCAAGCAACTTAATTATGACCTAATTAAACACCTTCCAGTAGAACCATGTGAACAGTCTTCTCAAACTTCAGATGCCTGTAAAAAAATAAAAACAAATAAATGACAACAACAAAATCCAAAGCAAACCCAAAACCCCAAGAAAACAACAAAACTTGCTGGATAAATGATGAAATAATACAAGCAAGCACCTATTGTTTTAGAGTTCTTCTCAGCACAAGAAAGAAAGGGAGCTGGAAGAAGTACTGAAAAATTGTATGCAAAGCATATGTACATTTGCACAGGTAAAGACATATATATAAAGATAATATAACAAATGTCCTATATATTTATGTGTCCATGTATGTATTTTGCTGCTGTACTTAACTATCTTCCTTTTTACCAATCTGTCTTAGAATGGTCTCTGGTAGGAGATGCTGCCTCAGAGCACCCAAGACAGTGCACAAAGCTCTCCTACAAATGTAGTTATTCATACGAGTGGGGTTGAGATGGTTAGTGGACTAGGCAGGTACTTGCATTGTATCAGAATGGGACTGGCCTTTGTGGGATAAATGGCAGGGGAAGAAAAGTAAAGGAATCTTCCACTGTTTGGTTCTGTGTAGATCTTTGCACTAAATGGTGGGTGTTGCTTTAACATCATTGTCCTGCATCCCTTGATGGGATATTATTATGTGTTCCATCATCATCTGTGTTTAATACATGTGAGCTATGTTAAAATGGAGAAAAGATACAGTTAGATAGATATAGATACATGAGAATATATAGCTAGATAGATAGATGAGTGAGTGATGAGTGAATTTTTCTTTAAGTCCAGGATTATTTCTTGAGTAGCTGCCTAAACACAAGTTATAATTATAGCTCAGTTCATGACAGGCTATATCTACTGTAATTTGCCAGCGTATACCTTAAAATTTCAAAGTTATGGAAGACTACGGCTTTAAAAGTCTGAGGCAACTGATCTCATCTTTTAAGGAAGAGAACAGCTTGCTGGAAACTCAGACTGGAGAGTAATAAATACATGAGAAGCCAAGAAATACTTAGTGCTATGAGCAATATTGAGAGTCTTATTTAGAATAAGTAGTAATAGGAGTGTGCTTTCACCTGCACAAAGATTACATCCCTTAAATCAGCTTTCATTCTTATGTTTGTTTTTTTTCCTGTTTGTCAAGAAGCAGAATTTGTTCTAGACCATATCAAAGCCCTTCCTGATGTTTTGATGTAAAGCTTTCTGGAGCTTATAAATCACAAATAACTTTGCCGTTTCACTTCATAGCTCCCACATTCAGAGTTCCATGTGTTCAGTATGTCATTCAAGGCAGATAGTTTCATCAATCTTCAAAATCTATAATGGAATAAATTTCCAATGTTTAGTTTTTCACCGTGTCTCAAAA
The DNA here is from genome assembly GCA_033556795.1 of Tapera naevia. Lineage (NCBI taxonomy): Eukaryota > Metazoa > Chordata > Aves > Cuculiformes > Neomorphidae > Tapera > Tapera naevia. The sequence goes on along the minus strand of JAUMJJ010000172.1, from coordinate 2,739,632 downwards.
CTGCGGTCACAGAAGAAGAAAGGTAAGCCCATAAAATAGATGCCTACTTAGAGAATATAAAAAGCAATCCTTACTCAGATCTAAAAGAATCTGGCTTAAAAAAGAAAGTTGAGCTAAACTGAAAGAAATGCGAAATAACAAAGCTTTTCTAATTGTTGTGAACCTTCCTGTATCTCCTTTTGGAATCAAGCTCTTGAATATTATTTCTTTTTCTGTTTACTGTTACAAGATTTAGAGATAGAGGCTATGATCAATAATAGAACAATGTTACATGTAAAATAATTTTAAGCTGTTAAGAAGTTAGTCATATAGATGGTAAGTAGCAGGGTACTGGCCTATGCCACAGGAAATCCTTCCCTTTTTACATAAAAATACTTATTTCACTGTCTCTATAACTGGAAATAAATTATGTCTTTCAGGGCCAATTTTAGTGAAGAAATTAATTTCTGATAATATAACAACTATGTCTAAGCATATTTAGATATTATCAAAATGGCTTGTGGCTGCCATAAGCTAACACAGTATTTGACCTTCCCAGTATCTTAAGCTCATTTTACTCTTCGCTGTGTGACAGAGTTGCATTCATTTTACGATTATCCTCACACGACACAAAAAAATCAAAGTACCAAATCATAATTTACTACTAGCTAATAATTGTTGTTTGTAGAGATTTAACCTTACTGATAAAAGCAATGTTGGTGGTTTAGTCATTCCCTTTAATTATGACAGGAAATGTGTCATGAATTTAAAAAAAAAAAAAAAAAAAAAAAAAGCAAACCCAAGAAAACCCAACATAGAAATAAAAAAATCTCAGGTTCATTTCAATATGATGTTTGCAGCTAATTCTGTAATGAAAACATATTGTGGGGAGAAAGCATAATAAAAAGGTTGCTACGGGCTTTTCAAAATGTGTATTGGTTTAAAATTGAACTTGTCAGCCAGGGAAAAAAGAAAAAAAATCTAAGAAAAATATAGAGTGAAAAAGACTATTCCTCAAACAGACAGGAATTTTTACTCATCGCGTGTAGAACATGTGACTGATGTGATTACTGGAACAATTTTGTAGGCAGGTTGTTGTTTGATCCCGTGATTTCTTCTAAGTTTATAGTGCTCTTGAGTAATTATGATGTACTGATGGGAAATTTATATTCAGATGAAAAAAGAAAAGGGAAATTCAAAATTTTTCCTATTTGAGACATATCCAAAAAAGGTGCAGAATTTTTTTTTTTAACTTCTAATCTCTTTCATGCTCTGTTACAGGCTTTGGGTATGAAAAAACTTTGAAAAAACTTATGCAAATTGTCATAGCATATTGCTAGAGCTGTGTTATGCTTCCTCGCCTGAGTTTCCAAGTTTCCATTCTGCACACCTGTTTGCAGCTTCCTTGTCCATTTAAAAGAAAAAAAAATGACCCAGTAAAGACTTTTTGCACAAACAAGTGTAATATCTGTATCAAAATGTAACAGCAAGGAAAAAATATGATCTGTCCTCCCTTCTCTTTCTGCATATGGTTGCTGGCTCTATGTATAAAAGTTAGAATACTTATTTTATCTTTTCAAGAAAACCATGGAACAAAATGTTTGTACTCTTTAACTATTGCCCATTTTATAATATTTTAGCTTTTCCATTCCTTATACCAAAAGTATGATCACATGAACGACCATACTACCTCAGTTATTTTGATATTTTGTTTCATTTAAAAATAATTAATGCATTTTTATAAGTAAAAAAGTGTACTATTTATAAATTGTCTAAAAATCTCTTTATGCTTTCTGTCATACACTCCATCACCAGTAATTCTCATTTTATTCACGTAGTCAAGACTTCAGTTCTAATCCAGTGACAGTTGGTGTTATAATCCATTTTCCATATTAATCTCTATGACAGTAAACATTCTCATTAAAGAATCAAATCATCCATTTGTTCCCTCACTCACATATGTATTAAAAATGCTTGTAGCAAATGAAATCTCATTGCAAGGATCAAAATGTTTTAATCAGAGCTTAAAACCAAACAAAAAGTCTACAAACCAAAAAAAATACCCAACAACCACCTACCCAAAATTAAACATGAGCAAACTTTTAGAGTCATAGGTTCTCTGCACATTTGTTTTTCAAGATATTCAGCTTATGAAATTTCTCAGGATGAGAAAGAGGAAACAGCAACCTCTCTTCTACTGCGATTGACTGATGCAGGAGGGATAGAATAGACATAAAATATTTTCTATAAGTGTTCTGCCTTATGTCACAGGAGCAAGAATAAAGAGCAGGACCCAGACAGGACTCCCAAGTGCTAGTCCAGCTCTAGGACTCCTCTTATTATGCAACAGAGATTACATTATTTGCTTTCAGATTGTTTTACTTGTCAGAGTATCAAAGAAATTCAATCTACATGCTATATACAATAGTTTGTGTTTTTTATTAATTTATTTTTGGAATGTGTACTTAAGTCTATCAAAAAAGTTCTTATTGTTTTCCGGTAGGGAAAAAAATAAAGATAACTTGCATCTCGTGTTTGTGAAAACTGATATAAGAACTTTGTGTTTATAACATTACTATTATTTGTAATAGTTTTTGGTTAAAATTCACTTGAAAATTTGTAAATTTTTTTTTTTTCTCCCAGGTAGTGTAAGATATGTACTGTCAGTTAAAAGTCTGTGGTACATATAAGGAAGTTTTAATTATCATGCTATTTTCAATAAACTGCATACTGTTTTTGTTGCAATAACATCAGTTTGGTTTGTTTAAGAAAAAAAGTTAAAACCAAAACCAACCAATAACAACCTGCAGCAAATATTTTCTTGTATTGCTCTGTTAAAAAATCAACCTTCCCTCCCCTTGCAAAATATTATATTACTACATTTTTCAAAAATTTAAGGTCAGAAGGTACTATTGGATTATTTAGTCTGAGTTTGTTTATCAGGCCATTGTCTGTCTTCCTGTACTGAATCAAATACCCTATGAATATGTAAATAGAAACAAAAGATCGGACAACTTTCTGTAAATTACTTTGCATTACTTTTTCCATAAAGCTACCCAAGGCTTCAAAGGATGGTTAATCCAACGCTTTTCCTGCAGTTTGCTCTAATTACGTGCAAAGTTTAATCTGTGTTCTAAGTGAGCTGGAATCTTGAACTTAATTTATTTCATTAATTTCTGACTTTTCTATACAAGAGGAAAAATATCCTTGAATCTGGAAATTGGCCTTTCCCTGAGAGATAATCAGCATTCAATTTTAGGCTTGAGAGGCAAGCATTTTGGTGTTTAAGATGATTGTAATTATTTCCAGAAGTTATACTGATCAACTGAGAATATGTTGATGCTTAGTCTGGGGTTACAGCGCTAAAGAATTTATTAGTTGCAAAATGATGTAGGTCAATATTTAGTCCCTTGATAGAATATCTACTTAAAGATATCTACTTCCAAGCAGGTAGCTGGTCAATTTTGAAACTATCTTAACTGAGGGCAATGTGAAATTCGGTGTAGTGTGTTTTGCATTTGAAAATGGATTCTTTTAAACTATTAGAAAATGCTTAGTCTTATTATTGATACTTTGAAAATGTATATCTCCCAAATGAAAGCTCCTGCTGCCACAACGGCTCTAAAATCAGCATAGGAAAGATTGTGAAATAACATAGCTTGTTCTCTACATGGGTTTTAGTAGTGTCCAAGACCCGAAAGTGGTGTTTTCTCTGCTTATATTTATTAATACAGCCCATATTCGTTAGACATCCTATATACGATAGTTCTTAATAACTTTATCACTGACAGCATACACTGGTAGTTCCTACCTCTTTTATTCAGCTTCTTTTGCTCAGAAAGTTAGTAATGATTTCAACATTTGTCCTGCTGGCAATAACCCTCAAACCAGCACCGAGCCTTTTACCTATTATCCATTTCTTCATTCTTTTGAATTAAACCACAATCTCTTCATGTTTTTTTAGACCTTCTTTAATGATAACAGAATGAACCTTTACCTTGGTTTTGGAAAAACGGTGATGTTTTAAAACTGATAAGCACACAGCATACAGGTATGATTTTGAGAAGAAAATTATTTTTATGAGAGTTGCTGTCAAGGGCTATTATTCCATTTCTTTTCTCTTTCTTCGCATTGTCTTTTCCTTTTTAGCTTGTAATAAATATGACTGCCTCTGGCTGTAGCAGAAGTTTTGGTTTTGAATCTGGCAATGTCAGGTTTTTCATGGTTTTCAGTTTCTCTAAGCAGATTGTAATACAGCATTGCCAGTGTTTCTAAGTTGTAGATTGTTCATAGCTAGATCGACCTTCATGGTTTCTTGTTGGTGCTCTGTAGTGTACGGGTCATTGTTTTGCATCCAGTGTTTTGGGACGTGCACCATTTGTAGTAAAATATTGTTTACACTTTCCTCCTAGGTGATTTGTGTCCTTCTGACGCCAGGCTGGTGATTTTAAAGAGCTCTCCCCAGTCGTTGCTCTAAATGGGACGGGACACACTACCACTTTACCAAATGACTGTAAAGACAGAGATAGCAGAGGAAATGTGCCCTTGGTCGGAAAGGGATAAACAGATCATACGGTCAGAGAGATTAGAAGTCAGGAAATTGTGAGACCCTTTCCTTCAGCTCAAACTTTGAGAGTAATTGACTGCCGTGAGCACCATGCCATGCAGCATTACCCAGGCCACAGCAGCAGCTGCCTAAAAAACACCACACACACACACACACAGAAAATCCCCATTCAAATAACTGCCTTTCAAGGATTCGTAAATTTTTGCTTTTGCCATATATAATCTCTAATATAGGCCAAAATATTTTCCTAAAAATGTCATGTAAGTATTTTTTGAAGTTAAAAATAATTTATTGGTGTTACTGAATACAAGGGAAAACTCCATTTGATTTCTATGGGATCAGGATTTCACCAATGTTTATAGATTTTAACATTCTGGATCACAAAGTGATGTTACAAATGAAATATAAAAATCTGTCGGCAGTAAAAATCACCTTGTTTCTGGAGAAGTAAAAGTATAAATATAATTTTTCTAAAAATATACATACACTTCATTACTTAAAATTAGTTATCTGGGTTTTCTTAAATTGCCTCAGGTTAGGCATTAAAAATCAACAACCAACAAAACTTGTAAGGATTTCATGGGTGCTTTATTATGGAGTCACTGGTCTCATTGTGGAAACTATATCTTGCTACTATTGATAGTAAAATCTAAAAAAAAAATTATTCAACAAGACTACCTGGGAATATAATTGCCTATCTGTGGCCCAGAATCAGAATCAATGAACAAATTTAAATTAATGAATAAGAGTGACTTACTAAGATGTCACCTGATGGAAAAAGTCCTTTGATTAGGTAAAAAATCCGTGCTGATATATGCACCTACTTAAAATAACATTTCAATATAACTTCATAAATTAAAATATTTTTTCTTTTAAATAGCAGTTACCAGTTTATCTTCACAATTTTTTTTTCTAACTGATTCAAAGTCATAATTTTAAAACTATTTGTATGCTGAGATTCCTTTAAGGAGACAACAAAGTATAAACTGTCAGTGATTTTCCAAGATAAGTGGTGGCTCTCTTCCTTGTAAATCTCCTTTAAAAATACAGGTTTCTAGCATTGTTTCACACAGAGGGAAGGAGGGACAATTAAAAAGCATTCAGAAAAATAATGGTTCCAAGTTTGTTTGGTTTTTTTACCAAATGCACCTTTCTTATGAACACTTTGTTTCAAGAAGTTGTGATGAAACAAACGTATTTTGATAATGAATGTTTCCTATGGATCATGATAATGAAGTTAGTAAATCTTGTGTTCTTAAATTCAGACTGAATTCTAATGCATGGTACAGATGGAACAATGCGTATTTTCAGTTTTCTCATTTTCTAGATCATGTAGTTACTTCTTGCAGGCTACAAAGTAATTAATTCCCTTCATAAAAGTCTCTGTTTCTTAATATAAAAAATTCTGTATCTGTTGTACTCCCAAGTTACCTGCTGGTACTTATGCTGCAGAACATTACAAGCTCTCAGGAATTTTCCACTAAACTAAACACGAGCTCTGAGAACAATACTTGGAGTTACTCCCTACATAACATGTTGTAACTTTTGAAAATAATTAATATTTTAAGTCTTTCTCACCTTAAGTGATGCATCTTCAAAGAAAAGGACGAAAACACAAACACTTTAAATAATTCAGTACACCATAGGTCTTGGAACATCTGTCAATATTTTTTTATCTATTAGGCAGTACTTGTAAGGTGGTTGCATTTTTTTTTAACTGCATATAAATAAAAAAAATGTATTATTTTTAAAAATACAAAATTAATATATACCTATCACTAATGTAGATGCAAGTTATTAGTAAGCGCACACATTTTCCCACAGCTAATATGTTTCTGTAGTTACACCACCTAACAGTTTTCTCAGGTTAATTTCTTCTGGTATGTCTATAGCGTGTATTTTAAGGTATCATAGAACATGAACTACTTTAGATGAATGGAAAAAATAGCCTCTGCGACACAACACATCGTGTTACTGTAGTTAGAGTTGCGCATTTTGCAGTCCCCCTTCTAGCTTGTACAGGGATAATTCAATTTTTCCACAGTACTTTCTCTTACATACTGTAACCTCAGTCTGTGCTGTCATCTGGGTTTTTCAGACCCTGACAAGAAGAGTTGTGTTTGCTTCTTTTCTGTCCCACTCCCCACCAATACTATTAGTGTGAAAAGAAATCTGTGTAGATTTATGTATAGTAGTGTGAAACATATCTATATAGAAGACACTTGTATTCACATGAAGGTTCCCATTCCGGAGAAGTTTGTCTTTTTCCTGTGTGCTTGACTTTGCTATGTGGAAGATAAACACTGTTATTTGAACGTATTCTTTTTATAAGTGGGGTACAATCCTTATGTATAGGGTGTTAATTAAGCTATCTAACGCTGTTTACTTATTTATCAACTTACACTCGGTTTTTCACTGTATGAAAATCCAAGTACAAAGGCAAAAATCTCCCTTAGCATACAAAGGTGAGAATGGACCCTAGCCTTCAGGGAAGTCCCTCAGTCTGCATTTCTGAGGCACTGGTAGGCTAACAGAGGCAGTAGAGCGCACTTACTTCATGGAGCGAAGATCCAACTGGCCATTGTGTGTCTCTAGGAGCTGTTAAAACTAGATACCTCAGGAAGAGTATAAAAAAACAAGACAAGCATGTAATTCCACTGATATTCTGAGCTTTCTGAAAGACTGGGGTTTCTGTGTATTCGGTAATCCTGGACTGCTTTGCCTGTATTTGATCAGGAAAAGACTTATGGTGAACCTGCAGCTCTGAAAATACAGACACTGAACATCTTGATGTTGTTTTCCCATAGGCTTATGTGAGTTGAATAGCCTGGCTAACAATAGCGTAGCCCACGAGCAGGCAGCCTTGGTTCAGTTCTTCCAAAGCTGCAGGAATATGGTGAATCTTGGGGTTTCCTGGCCAGGCTCCACCTGGCCTCAGCTCATGCTGGGATGCTAGATGATGCCCTGGCTGCTGCTTGTCTATTGATTCTGTAAGGGAAAAAGTTCAGGAACAAAACCATCAGGATGATCCAGCCAGTCCCCAGTTATGGTGACAGGTAAGTTCACATAGTGGCGTACATTGCAGTTTACAGTTGACTCGTAAGAATGAAAAATTTTTCGATATGAAATTTATCAGGCATACATTCTATAGTAAGGAAGCAGAAAATATGAAAAAATATCCCTCAAAAATAGATACCTTTTCAGAATTCTTAATAATTACATATTAATGTGCAACTTGTTCATAAAGAGCTCCTTAAGTGTTTTTTCTCCTGATGTCTAAAATTCTGGTTCTTTTGATCAGTATAATTTCTATCTTAGAATTTAAATTTTCTCAGGCATTTATCACTATAAATACAAGATTCATTTATCATAAATATCCTGCAAAGTTAATTTATGCTGTGCTCTTCTCGTGATTTTTCCTGTCCTTTAGTAGTCTTTCAAATTTCCTGTGTGTAGAAAAACATCCTTGAAACAATTTGAACATATTATTAAAAAAGTTACAAAAATTTTTTATTAGAGAACTAAACTTTTAATGAAAAAAACCCCAATTGATTGGACTTCCCAGGCGATAATTATAAAGTGAAGACTGATACTTTTCCTTACAGTAAATTTGCCTTCTTTTGCTACTGCGTTTTAGGAAGGATAATATTAAAAGTGTAAATAATTTTACAATGTACTTCATAGAGGGTTTTTTTATATATATAGTATTACAAAATTGACCTGTTGCCACTTTATGGACTCAAAATTATTTTTGTTTAAATAACAATATTCCTAAATATGAAGTTAACAGATTAAACTAGACAAAGGATGTAGATGTCTTAAGTAATCTGTTTAAAAAAACCATAAACAGTTAGTTCTTTTTTAAGTGCTAAATTATGTGACAGTTTGTAAATTGTAGTAATTTCAATGTATAGGGTTTAAGTTTTGGTTGGTTTGGTTTTGTGGTGATTTTTTTTAAATAAGAATAGCTTCATTTTAAAGTAGACGTGAATTCAAAGCATTAGAGTCCTTGGCATTCAGTTTTGTTATGGATATTCAAGAAAACCTTTGCACTGTGCTGTTGTAATTTCATTGATAGCGAGGTTTGCGTGAAATACAAATAATGCAAAAAAGGTGTAGTATAAGTAAAGAAAATTGTAAAAGACTAAAGTGAAATAGTTGCAGTAGAGATGGTATCATTTAGTAAAACTGAAAACCTAATGAATTCAAATACATAGCTTATATCTGTTGATAATATTATGGAACTAAAAATCTATTGAAGAAAAAACTATAGTGAAGGAAAAGAGCCTATGAGTCAATTTCATGTAATACCCATTTGAGAGTTGATTAAGCAAGTTACAGACCGGCAGTTGCAAAAGAGATTTTTCTAGTTAACCTAATTTGTATTAGATCAATTTTATGCTTTGTGCTGGCAAAAACAGCTTATTGGGCCCAAGGTGATCAGTTTGTGGTTGGGGTTAAAAAAGTGCATGAATGAAGAAGTCCTTTTTTTTTTTCCTATATTTCTCACACTTCTCACATAGTAAAAGAAAAAAAAGCTTACGGAACACATCAGAGGATGAAACTATAATTACCATATGTATTTCTTAGAAAAAGAATAAATTTGAATTTGTTAAAGAGTATAACGATCATTTAAATTAGACAAAAAGAAGTATTTTCTAGAACTCAGATATGAGTACAATTTGTATTTTGAATGCATTTATTTGGCATACACTGTACCACCTAGGTATTACTAACCTTTATAGGTTCTTTTGTTTAATCTAATATATCTGATGATAGAACTTGCTTGTACAAACCTGATACAGAATTTCAAAGGAAAATACTTCATTTGTTTCTTTCATATGGCGATGCAGAATTTTTCCATCTTTTGAGAGTATTTCAGCTCTGGGGCCTCCTTTTGCTGCCTTTGACTTCAGTAACTGTGTAGCCAAGGAAATGAGACTGTCCCATGTGATCTAGAAAGAGCCAGAGCATTTGAGGAAACCCCACTTTGCAAAGCAAGCAGCTTAGATGCCCTGAAACATTTGCTCAATCTGAAGAACTTTCCCTTATTGCTCCACAAAAATGAAGACTCTGAGAAATGCGTATCTGGAAACCTTAAGAGTCTTGGTTTATAAGATGGTTCCCTGCCTGTCCAGGCCCCCTGATCCAGAGGTGGAGCACCCACAACTCCTGAGGTCTGCTGCAGGATACTGCTATTGCTTTTAGATATCTAATTTATATCACAGTAGGGAACTGATACCTGCTGATACAGAATGCTCATTTCAGTTAAACTGCATACACCTGATGTTCAACAAAAAGAAATAGTGCCATCAGTTTCATTTGAAATATCCATCCGTGTTGCATCCTGCTTCATAACATTGTTCTTAACTGGAAAATGCACACTACCAAATTATTTGTTGCCCTGCTTATTTGAAGATCTGTGCTTGTGCATAACTTCGAACAATTAGTAGTCTTGCTGAAATAAATGGGATTGCTATCTGACTTTTGTCTTGGCTTCACTGAAGACAATTTCAAATTTTCCACTGACTTCAATAAGTTCAGGCTACTCTGAGTATTTCATGTGTTGCATACTGGGTAGTAATATGAAGGGATGTCACACTTGTGAAATTAGTTGAGCTTTTTATCACAGAAATGTGTTTTGGTTTCGTTTTGTTTTCCAGAGATACTGTGATGATGTGTAGCACTCAAATCTATGGATGGAAGCTGCACCAGGGCCTTCCCCTCGTTTCTATCTGCATCTTGCTTGCTGTTTCTTTTTAACTTTCTTTGCTCCAGAGTTTTTGTGGAAGGATTTGTTGTTTTGTGTGCCTCTTGTAAAAGGTGTGTTCCAGCTAAGAGAAAAGGCTTTGACACCCATTATGGCCCAACTGACCTGTAAGGCAAATTCTTCAATACAGATTGTATCTTCTTGCTTATACCATTGGTGCTACTTATACCTTTTTATACCTTGCTCTTCAACCTTCCTAGAAGGAGATGCATTGTCCAAGTTCTTCTAGGTTTCTACTATGCATCAGTTGTTTAAGTGTCTTTTTTGATTTCATCTCTGAAAATGCTGCATCTGTGCTATCACCTCTGAAATATGCCTTTTACAATTTGGATTGTGGATTTGATGTCATGTTTAAATACTCTAAGATTAGGCCTCGGTACCCTTCCCATAAATGAAATATTATTTGCAACATGGCTGAGGTGGTACTTGGCTTGCAAGAAATCTTCCCATTAATAAGACTTTTTTTTTAAGTGCCTCTGGCAAGCCATCCCATCTAGTGCTTTAGTGTATTGCTTCAAGTCTTCCATCAAACAGCTGTACTGTAACATGTTGATGATTTATTTATTGTGCATATGTATACTGTAAAGTATGCCTTATTTCAACCACCTTCTGTTACTTGCGACCACCTTATCATACTCAGTTTTCCATGTGGGGAATGTTGCAGTTTTGATCAGCTAAGCAGTAGTTTCATAACACAATTGTGGTTTGCAATTTAACTTCAATCTGCTTTCTCCCCAAAGGCGAAAACTGAATTTTTCACTTCCAAAATTTAAGCAGTGTGTTTTATTTTGACCTGATCATAGTCATTATCTATCTTTGTCATGTCTCTATTAGTTACTACAAAGAAATGGTGGTTATGCCCTAGTTTTGATCCTAATATTGCCTTCTGGGTTATCAACAAATGACTTCATGAAAACTACGTAATTTTAGGAATTTGAGATAGAAGACTTACTTATGGTTTTCTTCATCAAACACTTCAGCTCACTAGCACACAAGCTTCTGTATGTACAGACATATGTACTTCAAAGAGATAAATGATTGTGTCTGTAAATTAGTTCTTTCATATTCTTTACTCAGAATAATTTGATTCTTCTCCTAATCACCCTCTGCAAAATCCAAGTAATAACTTGTTATTATTTCATGAGTACAAATTTAATCTAAACTTGTGTCACTAGACTGCAGATGCACTCAGAATAATCTCAGGTGCTGTAATGATGCAGACTTTCTGGTGGGAGATGGAACTCTGCATTTGGTTCCCCAAATGGAAAAACATTTCTAGTGCAAGCTTACCTCCTACATGTCTAGTTCCATAAAGTGTGCCTTGATAAATATTGAACTATGTCTGTGGAGATTTATGTTCCTCCTATTCCACATGGTGATAACTGGGCTCAAATCTTGCCATGCTCACTCTGTTCTTCTTAAAAGCCCAGGATTCTGTGTTAACTAAACTGCAATATGCTTCATTTTATTGAGTTCTTGCTTATAGTGGGCATTTGAAAATGGGCATTAAAATAAAGCCCTTAGTATTTGTGGAGCCCAACACTGTGACAAGGATTTCATTACATCTGCCTTCACAGTCTAGATAGAAGTTGACTGGCCGCTGTCTAGTAACATTGCTCAAATAAGGCAATTGAGCAGACAGCAGCTACTGTGTGTAGTGCAAAACTCTGTTTGCTTAAAAAACACACTACAAACTTCAGCTGTTTCATTTCAAGTGTAAATAATTAGTTCTTCTCTTTTGTTACTGCAAAAGTTATTAAAACAAAACATATATTTTTTCATAAGATTTTTTTATAGCTCTTAAGACGTATATGTAATTGGCTTATCTTTTCTTTAGTCTTACGACCTCGTGACTTTTAGCTTAAGTCTGCAAAATGTTCCATGCTGGTGGATGTCATAATGTTAAACTTCTATGTGGACAGTTAGACTCACCCTACTAAACAGAGACATATTTCAATCTGAAAATCTGTTGTAGCATTAACCCTAAATCTTTAATTTCTCCAGTACTGGGTGTTTGAATCAAATTTATTTGTCCCTTTGTTTCAGTTATAAAAGTAAATATATAAATCACTTTTCTTCTTTAGCTCACTTTATTCAAAATTGTGGTCAAACCTTTTATTGGTGGTTTTAATGTCTCAAACATCTCTTACATAAAAAATATTTTCTGCTTGATTTCTTAAATTTTAAACCAAATCTAAAAAAGGTCCTCATTGTGCTCCTCTGTCCCATTATTTTCTTCCTCATCTCCCCAACAGCTCTTAATGTCGAATGAAAGCTTGATTCTACATCTATCATAATGTACTCTGCTCTAAAATTCCTCAGCACTCCACACTACTGTGCTTGTATTTTCCTGATTCTCTTTAGCTTTTCTTTCCTTACATAAACACAAAGTAATACAGAAATATCATATGTACAGTATTAACACACCATATGCACTAAAATGAATAAACCCTATCCTTTCCAAGCCACTAATTTTCAGCATAGTCTTAGCTCAAAATGCACTACTATTTCAAAACTTATTCCAAGGAGTTTATTGTTGCAGATGGTCATAGTGGGCAGCATCAATGTGTCTAGGAGTTTTAAAGTATCTTTCCATGATGATAAACATTAACAGGCAGATTAATCCATGGCTTAATTGTGAGAGGTTACCCAAACAGCATGCCTTCGGAACTGTCTTTCCAAGTACAGCCTTCTACAGAACAATTATTTTGGCCAGCACACAGGAGGAACTGAAGGATTCATCTCATTTGTGATGCTGGGATCAGCCTGTGGTGATCCTACAACCCTTGCTTAATTAATTCTGATTTGGCTTCAGTCTTCTATCTCTCTTTAGCACCGCAGATACAGTTGTGTTGTGAATATTACTGGAAGCAGACATAACTATATGCTGTGCGCTCAGAAGGTTTTCATGCTGAATATTCATTTGACTCATTTCATAGTTAATATGTGCAGGCACTTGTGACAGGTTGCTACTTGCTGACTGATCGGCACAATTAAATTCCATGTTCCAGTTGAGCTACAATCCTGAAATAGTTTTCTCATTCATTATGGACTATTGCATACAAAAAGGACAAATAAAATCTCTCATTTGAAATCTTCACTTCCCGTCAGAGACTGTCAGTCCTCTGGCTGAGGCTTTAAAATATTTAGGTGCTCTTCTACATATTAGCAATTTTGGGAAAAAGATTAATATCCTCAGTGAGGACTAACAGGTTCACAGCACAATTCAGATAAATGAATTTGGAGATCCAGCGTTGTTAGATATACAGAGAATTCCAGTCTATGTTGTACTTTTCTAGTTTTGTACCATACCCTGTACAGCAATGCAATGTAAAAAAACATTTCTTAGGTGTTAATTATGGCTCTAAGCAGGGCTTATTTATTCAAACACAATCCTGTGCTGAGGCACTATCTGACTTCTAGACACACCATTTCATTTCTGTCAAACTTAGAACATAGACAGGACTTAATCTTTCTCCTCATACGATCTTTATTGTTTCCAGATTTTATAAAGAAATAGTAATGCCATTTCACAACTAAAGGAGTAGTACATTTTTACAACTACGCATCTTGTGTAGTGAAAACAAGAACGAAATACTGGAAGACTGTAAAGAGAACTTGAAAATAAATCATCACATACTTTCTGCTCACAACTTCTGAAATCAAATATCTCTTGAGTTTAGGAGAGGATGAAGTAGATAGTAGTTGCCTGAAAGTTTAATAACTATCAAATAATAATATATGTTACTTGCTCAGAACTTTTGAAACCTTGATATTATTAACTGGTTTTCCTTTGCTGTCTTTTTCAGTAAGGCTGCTCTATTGAAAATTCAACCAACCAGTGTTCTTGTGGGTTAAACCATGCAGTATAACAGTAAAAATCCTTTCTAATGGACGCTGCAAAGTGTATGACTACTCAGAATTGTATTTACCACACAAAAGTGTGACTGCTACAGCTCACTAGGTAACAAAAACAATCTCAAAACTCTAACAGCTGCAGAAAAAAAAGTCCTGAATGCTGTTTTAGTCATAGAACCTGGTTTTCTATGTGCTATTTTGATCATAAACTTAGTATATGTACTGAGAAATTTTCCTTCTAGACCACTTGAAAGAGTTAATTATCTTATTAATTAAAATACTGGAATGTTTTAATCTGTTTTTCCTAATTACTGTAATTACACAGAAAGTGTAATATAGTTACAGACAGTGTCGTAGTTTAGGTAAAGAGAAAATGATACCCATCACATGGAACCTAATCAAGCGCAAGTGAAGCATAAGTCAATGTCATTGTTTAAACAAAAATGTAATCTTAGTGTACCACAAATGAAGCCTCTGCATTGCAACAAAACAGACTGGAATGATTAATCCAGTGTTAAACAAGGAGTTAGTGTACTGTATAAAGCATGTGTAATACTGCAGACTTCTAGGATAGAAACAAACAGCTGAATAATTTGTTATTGAGGTGCAAGGTGCTGTACAGGTTTAGTACAGAACAAAAGCTTACAGGGAATTTTGTAAATACTATAAATACTACATAAATACTATAGAACAAATAATAACTACAAATATAGAATATCGTATACATAAATAATGTTCCTTCCTGTCTCACTTAGTGGGACCTCTGATGGTGACCTAAGATGGTGACTCAGACATACCAGTATGGGTAATTGTATGAGGTTATTTAACTCTGTAAGCTAAACAGAGTCTCAATGGGTAACAACTACACTGAAGTAACCATAGCCCACATCTCTTCTATTCTAAGAAACCTTTACTTAGAATTTTATACTTACTTCATAATTGTATATTCCAAGGATATAGTTTTACTTTTCATTTTAGTTTTTTTTTATTTTATTTTCTTACTGTTAGCGATTTTTTTTTTTTCACGAGTGGCAATGTAGAATTTGAATTTTTGGATCTGGAACAGGCTTTTCAGTCCCAGTCCTCCTATTCCCAAAAATATACATCAGTTTCAAGGCAGCATGATACCAGCTTCATGAACTTGAGGTGGTTTCTGGCTCTAATAGGGCCTCCACATCTTTCCAAATGAGTCGTTCCTCCTACATCTGACTGAACCATGGGTTAAAGTTGCAATTCTTACTACGGGTCTCATTATAGATGAAAGTGATATCTCTGCTGTTAAGACTAGAACCTAAAAGGAGGAAATTACTTTGGCTGAGAAGCAAGCAATAATAAAAAAATATTTGGAAGACATCAAATAAAGGAGAAGGACTGGTTATGATCTGAAATAGGGTAACAATGTAGGAAAATTTTTAGCACATTTCAGACATTTTTTCATACTGCTTTCTCAATCAGTTAGTAATTCTTCTTAACACAGTTTGGTGCTAGGACTCCTGATGTGCAGGTGATTTTACCATTAATATTTCTCATAGTAGCTCAAAAAAGAGGCATGTCTTGTCTTCTGAAAAAATGATGTATTAGACTGCAAAATGTTCAAGGGGAAAAAAGGCTAAAGATAAGTTAGGAATGGACTGAAAGCTAAGCTTAAGGGATACTGAGAAGCATGATATATAGATTGCCACTTTTGGTAGTTTTCTCTAGGGAATTCATACAGTGCTAGAAACTGTTATTAAAGTTAGAGGAACAGGAAAGTATATTATCTGCGAACCCATCCTCCATTTGTTGTAGAAATCGCGTTGAGTGAATCCATGAAAGGAACCGAGAGCACTGAGGTGGTGTTTTGCTTAAAATCCTTTTGTTCAGAAAACATCCATGTGCAGATTTTTTATATTCAGCACCAAGGAGTTTCTCCCGTATCTGGGTGCAGCAAATAGCAGAGCTGAGAATTATGAGGTTATCCACAGGTTCAAAGAGAAGTGCAGGGCATGTTGAAGGTTAATTGATCAGATCTCAATGAAGTTGTGTAATTAACAGAGTAAGTTTAAATATTTAAAATTTTGTGATAATAATAACAATAAAATCTTAAGAATGTGTTTTGGAAAGGAACAGATGGGGATCGTTCCTTTATAAGCCTCTGACGTGAATGAGTTGGAACTTATTGGTGTCTTATTTTGTGTGCTGTCAATCAACTAGAAAGTAGAATGTGGATTAAGAAATCCTTTTGTATGTTGCCAGATGTCATATGCTTTCTGACCATATTCTCCTTGAAAAGTTTATTAAGTGTTAAAATTGACATTAACATGGCAATCTGTACTATGAAAGAGCTCTCCTTTTGGAGGATAGTACCAACATTAATTCACTAAACTACCTTTCACCTTAAAGCACCAGTCTGAACCAAGGTAATCTCAGATCTTAACAAAATTGCACATCAAATCAATTTTTGGTGACTTCTGATTGGAGTATTGACGGTATGTTCCTGTTCTTGCAAGCAAGTTTCAATCCATGTAGTCAGACTCTGTAGAGACAACAGAATCAGTTCAATTTTGGAGGTCCAAAATATGTGTTATTCTAAGAGCAAGTCATCATTTCAGAGTTCAAAAAGCCTAGTAGAAGAGTATTTTCTTCTTCCTTTTAGATGAGCATAGCTACAGGTACTAATACACTGACTCTTCTTCACAGAAACAAATCCTCATGGTACAAAATAATTATTTAAGGAATTATATTAGATATCATTCTTGGGCTTGACTCACCACAATTACATCCCTTTTCCTTGTGACTGAAATGGGTACAATATATTCTACAGAAAAAGATTTAATACTGGCTATAGTCATCAATTTCTAAACTTTTTTGGTTTCCTTGCAGTCCCATTCTCTGAGTTTCCTCTAATTTTCAAGAGAGATGGTTAACTTTTCCCATCTAGTGCTCATTAGTGCAGATAATACTTGGAGTTGCTAAAAATATGTATTCTCATTTCCTGCATTATTTTATCTCTGAATTTTCATTTATCGTGTTCCTATTTTTTTCAAATTACATATATTTATTTTCTGTACATTCTCTTCACTCTTTTTAACATATCTTTCTGATTTTCTATGTCCATTTTTTTTCCTATATTCTGGTTCCAATTTTATTTGGTAATACCATCTTCTGGCAAATTTACGTAACTTACTGTAAGGATCAAAAATCCCCCAAATACTTGTGACATCATTTTGAAATATCTTTAGGAATAGCGAGTCTTTAAAAATTTTGAATTCTTCACATAATGTAAGTAATCATGTAACATATAGCAGCATTCCAGTACTTCAAGGAGGTCTGCAAGAAAGGTGGGGAGGGACTATTTACCAGACCATATAGTGATAGCACAATGTGTAATAGCTTTAAATTAAATGAGGATAGATTTAGATTAGATATAAGGCAGAAATCCTTTAGTATGAGGGTATTGAGGCGCTAGAACACGTTGCCCAGAGCATCTGTGGGTGCCCCATCCCTGAACGTGTTCAAAGCTAGGTTGGATGGGGCTTTGAGTACCTTAAGTAGAAAGCATTCCTGGCTTTGGTAGGGGGTAGGAACTGGGTGATCTTTAAGGCCCCTTCAACCCAAACTATTCCGTGATATTAATGTAATGAGCCACATTTCTGAAAGTTAATATGAGAATTTTCACTTGTACTGACTGAAAAACAGCACTCTTGTCGAGCTTGCTTTATAGTAAAAGAAGAAACAAGAAAGCCATCATCCTCTGCTGATCTAAGGAACGTGTCTTTGTAGCCTCTCAAAGACATTTTTACTAAAAGAAAGTTATCTACCGTGTGATGGCTATTTGCAAGTATTTACTGTGTAATAAAAAATGTCATCCTTTTCCTTACCTTTTTGACTTTTGATGAGACTTTGAAGTTTGTTTGGTCCCACTTAGGCTGGAATCTATCAGAACAATTTTCTGAAAAACAAAAGGATTTTTCAATGGTATGGTATCAGAATTGCAGAGCAGCAGTTAAGAAAACCCAACTAACCAAAGAACTCCAAAACCCCAACAAAGAAAAAAAAAATCCGAAACCAATTTTTTTCTTGTTTTCACAAGTTCTCTGGAATGCTTTCACAATGACATTAAGAATAAACACATTCAGTTCAGAAGTACTACAAGACTATGATGATTTATAACTAGTGTGGTGTATTACAAGTACTTGAGCACTTCCACTAGAATTCTATGATTTCTTGGTATTAGAATGTATTCGGATTAAGTAAATTTTTATTTAAATTGAACACTTAACATTATCTTGATACATTTTAGGGTTCATGTTTTACCACTTATAGGCAGTTAAGAGGTTAGCCAATTGTTCTTTATTTGCTATGCTATATTGGGGTACAGCAAATAATAACTTTTTGGATAGTCCTCAATTCCATTCTTCAAGACTAATGACATTATTAAAAAGAAAAACTGTTGTGTTTACTTTTGCTTTCAAAGGCTGTACAACATAGCACAGTGCTAATGCCAGGTATTGCTCAAACAAATGAATCTGGTATTTCAGAGGCCAAGACAATCATTTTTACAAATGATACTACTTGTTTTTTTTGTTTGTATGTTTTTTACAAAACACACTGCCTGGTAATATTACAGGTTTTACATAGTTCCTGACCCATAGAATTTTTTGCATCTTGAAATCTATGGTGGTGTTTTGCTGCTTTAGGGGCTCTTCTTCTTGGGGGAGACAAGTGTATTGGTTTCCCCTTTCTCTGGTTTATATGATAACCTTCAATGTGAACTAGGCAATAAAGGAATTAAACAGAGATAAAATATGGTATTACTAAAGCAAAACAGCAAAAAATCTGTGGCAAAGACAGCAACAAATTGACCTAGGGCTGGAAGACTTCCATTTGCTCTTTACTAAATATAGGCTGCACTGCTATTGCTTTCTCATCTTCATAGTTGAGAAGAAAAAAGACTTGTAAATGGGTATATCTTAGTAAGATAATATAAAATGAATTTATTCACTATATCTGGTATTGCTGAATGCTGTGTTTGCCACTTCAAATGGTAAATTTCTGTCCTCCTCAAGCAAGCTGTAATAAATGGACTGGGGAGACATTTACTTTTAAGATTTAACTGGATTTACTTGTGTAAAACTTTAAATCCAAATCAAATACTCTCATTGAATAAAAGAGGACCAAAATGGATCTAATGGGGACCTGTTCCTTTTGCCTTTAAAAGAGGAGTTAGTCTTTTGCTTAACTAAATCATAGGGTTCTGAATCTAAGGTGGAACTCTGTCCTGCAATCAAAGCTAGATAATATACCCGAACCATATTCCTATTTGATAAAAAACCTTAACAGCTATGGTTAAGTCCAAACATATCCTTAACCTACTCTAACTCTTCCCTTAAAGAATGTTTGGAAGGAAATTGGAAGGAGCACATTCAAATCCAATTCCTGCACGCTGTTCCCTCTGTGGGTTTTTTAAATAAGTACTTTTTCTTACTCTCTCAAAATTGTTCTTCAGGTGAATACAAGGGTTGTTCTGCCTGGCATCCATAAACATTGACTGTCTTCTTTGTTCAGTCACAAGGCATTCAGCAGCAGCAACAGTAAGTGCTGAGACTGAGCATGATAATGAGGCAAACAGGGGATTTCCAGAGTCAGGGAAGCCTGTGAAAGAGCAGAGGGTCCTGCCAGGGTCTGGCAGCTCTTATGAGCCAGGCTGACTTGGATGTTGCCAGGAGCAACCACAGGTGATTTAAATGGCCTTAGGGAGCACCAGTGACCAGGAGTGCAATGAAAGGGCATGGCGCGATGTTTTGTGGTAGCTTACATGGCAGAGTGCATAGGAAGGATGCACAGGAAGGGCTTTGCAATTGGCTTGTGAGCCCAGGTAAGTGTGTTAGGTCTCTGACAAAATGGTGGCAACTCACCTCAGAGATAAAACGTGTTCCTAAAGGGAAGACCCCTGAGATGCCTGACGTACCACTCAGATGGAAGTAGTAAAGAACACTTCGGTACAGAAGATAGGTTGCAACAAGTGCCCAAACATTTCTCCTGAAGAAAAAGTAAGTAACTGCAAAATATGTGCATCAGGTGGACAAACTGCAGGAAACCATTCAAAGGCCGCACAATATTAGAGAAGGCAAACCAGTGTCAGATAGATGGTTTCAGAACCATGTTTCTGCAGTGGACACCACTGAGAATGACACACCTTGGACCCTGGTGACCTGTAAAAGCAGGACTCCACTTCAGTCTCTAGCTTCCATCATCATGACCAAAACCAGATATGAAGTTTTAACAGCCTCTGACATGCATCATCAAAGTCTACAAGGAGAAACTGCACCAGCAGACCGCAGTGGATACTGCAAAAAGAAAAGACAGATGCTCATAGTATGTGACTCGCTGTTAATGTGCACTGAGGAACCCATCTGTTGGCCTCACAGGGAGTCACAAGAGAGATGCTGCCTTCTGGGACCTAAGATTCTCAACATTGCTGAGAGGGTGCCACAAGTCGTGAAGAGCATAGTAACATAGACTGTTACTCTTCCATGTGTGCACAAATGACACAGAAAGCCAGAACTTAGGCAGCATCAAGGAAGACTATAAAGTCCTAGGGATGCGAGTGAAAGATATAAGTGCCCAAGATATCTTTTACTCTCTTTGACTAGTTGGAGGGAAAGGGGCAGCCAGAGATAGGCACAAAATGCATATCTAATTCTACTTATGTGACTGGTACCATCAGGATGGATTTGGCTTTTATGATAATGGTACATTCTTCAATGACTAAAGCCAATCAGGGAGGGGTGGGATTCGCTTGTCTAGAAAGAGCAAGGGAATCTTTGGCAGTAGGCTGACAAATTTTGTCAGGTAGGCTTTAAACTGAAGGACCCGGGGAGCAGGGTCCAAAATAGCAATGCAGATGACATCGCATCCAACTGGGAAAACAGGGCAGTGAAAAATTTTCCTTACCTGCCTTCCATGACAATAACCATCTCAAGGCCTTGTATGGCTATGGTGGATCCTCCTCTACCCTACTATGGAAACCTGTATGCTCAGGTACTTCTTTGAAATGTTTGAACGCCAACACACACAGCATAGGGAACACAAACAAGTGTATGGTCACAGTGCAAGACCTCATTGTTATCACAGAGACATGGTGGTACAGCTCACATGACTGGGACACTGTCATGGTTATCTATGGTTTCTTTTAGAAAAGATAAGTCAGCAAGGCGAGGGGGTGGCATTGCCATTGGGTAGAAACAACGTGCTGGGCTAGATAAAACAAGGTGGAGGGCCAGATTCAGCCTGTGCACCATGAATGTGACCCCCCTGATCTAAGGAGCAGGTAGCAAGAGGATGGGACCAGATTCTTCGCAACAGTGCAACATGACAGCAACATGACAAGGGACAACAGATCTGAACTAGAATATGAGAAGTTCCACCTTAACATGAGTTAAAACTTCTCTACTCTGATAGTGTCAGAGCATTGGAACAAACTGTTCAAGGAGGTTGTGGAGTCTCTTCTTTGGTGATATTCAAAACCCGCCTGGACATGTTCCTGTGCAACCTGCTCTAGGTGAACTAGACGATCTCCAGAAGTCCCTTCCAACCCGTATCATTTTGTGATTTTCTAATTTTCCTGTGCATCTATCTATACGGTATACAGCGTTTCCATCTGAGTTTTGAAAGGGCTGCTTGTTAACTTGTTACTAACAGTATTTTGATCAGAATAAATGCTAGGTTGAAAACCAAGTTGCATGTTATCCCAGGAGATGTATTTATCATTAAATTAACAGAGAATACTGTCAGTATTTTGTTGTAACAAGACCCTAGGAAATTCTGCAACTTGGCTGATCAATAGCCACAACAGCTTTCTATCAATGTGCATCAAAACTTTTTCTGTGTTGTTTTCATTGTTTTGGTAACTTAAAAATTACAGGTGAAAAAAGAATACAGATTCAGTGTCTAGCTGACGTAGAAAGAATGTGTCTAATAGAAGACAGAAAAAATGAAAGGAATGGCAAAAAATGAACAACAAGGTTCAGGCATTGGAGAAATGGAAAGTTGTCCAAAGCTTTCTGAAAATCTGAACTAATATCAATTAATCAATACTCATTAACTCTTTCATAGTCATCTCATAGATTTTGTAGGATTACTGCCTATAAAAACCATGTGAAGTTTTACCAAGTATTTGATATTTATCTATGCATCTATTAATTCCATTCTCTGTTATAATTCCTATCTGTTTTCCTGACAGGATATCCAACTGACTATTCTTTAGTCTCCTGAGTCATCACAGGACTCCTTTCTTGAGAGTTACGTCTCCTCAATTGCATCTTTTATTATTCTTGCCACAGTGTCTGATTTGAGCAATAGTTTACGTACCACAGTTAGTAACTCTTCAACTTCACACAAGACTTCATTCACTCTTGGATGAATTCCTGGTCCAAACAATTGTTACTGTTTGATTAATTATTTTTCACTAAAACCAGTTCTATTGACACTGTTTTTTTTTTTTAAAGGAATGGCTTCTCCGTCTCATCCCTTGTGAAGAAGGGGACCTTTTTAACCTTCTCCATAGTGTGAAAACTGATTAAAGATTCACTTGTCTTTTCTGCAGTGATCTTGCCTTTCTTTAGTGATTCTTTTGTACTTTGATAATCTACTGGCCCCACTGACTGCAATCATCTTACTAGTTCTGTGTTTGAAAACATTTTTATTATTCTTTTATTCCTTCTGGAATTTTAAAAGCATTAGTTTGTGGAGGGTTTTTTTTAATCAATGACCAATCTTTGTTCAAAGATTCCAGTTTGTCATCCTCATCACTTCCCACTCTCACTCCAACACGTCTGAAAGGTGTGTACTGTGTCACATTCTAAAAATCTATGAAATGGAAATTTTGGAAAGCTTAAACATCAGGAATACGTGAGAAATATGCATGATCCCACATTTTCTTTGGGTTATGCAGATGTACAGAATTAGAGCTTTTATGCTTTTGTCGAATATAAAACATTAGATGAATGCTGAAAAAAGCTATTTCAGGGTTGCGTTTCGAGGTAGTTTTTAATGTTCATGGCTTTTCCTTTTATTTCAGTTTATCCTCAGTACCTTAGCCCTCCTTGGTACTATATTAATCGGTATTATGAGACATATCCTTAAATTCTTCCCTGGATGTGGCTCTTTGTACCTGTTATTTTGCATGATGAAACATTGTAATAACTGCAGGTGAGAATGTTTATAACGTAAGTGTATCTTGTGGACACTTAAAAGTGCACAGTTTTCTCCTATCATTTCCATTACGTAACTAAGCTATATTGACTCTAATTGTGTGGTATGGAAAAAATAATTACTTCTTCCTTTCTTTTCCCCTTAGTTAAAGCAAGATATAACAGTGGAGGAAAATACCATCATTATTATCATTTATTTCTTTAGATTTCTGACTATGCAGAGGGAAGTGCTTATCATGTGCTGTAGGCATCATTGTAGAATTACTTTTCAGGAAACGAAAACAAATCAGCACTTTCTCCAAATATACAGCCCAACCAATCACAGCCAGGGAAAACTGTGTTGTTTGTCAGTAGTTGTTTGTAACAGCGCATTTGTTTGCATAATCTGGGATGCAAAGTATATGTTTTGGCGTACTCCTTTCTCAGGTGCTTCTCTTTTTTTTTTTGCTGTATTTCTAAATCAGAATAGATTTTCAAAGTACTCTGAATACTTAACTGTCATTTGAGAATTAACTTACTCTCAGTCACTAAAATTGTTCATAAACTTGTAAGAATGACTTGCATCAAATGGGCTCTCAGAAAATGTCATTGCAATGTCAGAACTAGAATCTTAATGACCAGAGAAAGAACAAAAGAATTACAGTCAGAAAAAGACAGAATAACTAGGAAATGTGAAATGAAGTTCTCAAAAAAATATAATGCAGAGTACGCTAAGGACAGATTTTAGTTGATATAAGTAGAAATACCTGGAAATTTTGCCTATGGTTATACTATATCTGAACTATTACTCTTTCTTACTTGTGAAATAAAAATCATTTATACTGTGACATTTTCTATGTAAGTACAATCAGAGGCTGTCACGTACGCATTTTTTTCAGTCACATACAAGAATAAATGTGCAATTAAAAGCAATTTATCATGAAAAATCTTTATGGATTGAAAGAGAAACCTTTTACTGCTCAAGATCATGTTCTGTTTCTTGAGCTAAAGGTAAAGCTTTGCAGAAGCACAGTCTGCAGGAAATCTCTCATATTTGATCTGCAGTTCATTCTTATCCAGCTCCTGTCTGCTGTTATTCTCCAACCAATGTTTTTGGGCTAAGATCAGCATTGATTTAAATGTTATGCATTTCCATCAGCTGTGTGGGGAGCGGTTCATGTAAAATACCTAGACTGAATTTCATCATTCAATGGAATTTTTCTTAAGGGGTAGATAAAACACATCTCAGTTCTCTCATATCACAAGTTTCAAATAAAAACAAATTATTTGAGGTTATTGCTGTGCAGAAAGATTTTTTTTCCTCCCTACTAATCTTAAGATTAGAAAGAAACCCTTTTAACCTCCTATGCATGTTTTTTCCCATTCTTCTGCACAGTTTTTTTACCTAGCCAGAAGAAATGACTAGTTGAGAAGAAAAATTAAATCCTTTTAATAAACAACAGTAATCAGAAAACCAACAAACAAAAACCTAGTTTCATTTTGCTTCAACTTCACATTATATAGTAACAACAATTTTCAGAACTGATGCTCAATAGGAATTTTTCCCTGTAAAATAAATATATAATTAGAATTACCTGAACTAAATTTGATATATTCTAGCCAAATGCATGGTAATTTAGCATAAGGCAAGATTTGTTAAGGTCTGATCAGCCTTCCTTTCAAGCTCATCAAGTTCAAAGTGTAGTTGTTGGGTGCCTTAATTGTTTTTGATAATCAAAAATACAAGAAAGGAATAGCAGTGAAGAGCAAAATACCGTAAGTTCTAATCTTTAGGAGGTAGAGTCAATAGCAGTTTAAAAACCGTATTAAAAGGTAGTTCTTAAAATATGCAGCTTTCAGATGAAGAAGTATTTTGGATGACAACATATGACAATAAAAATCATCATCATTAAGATTTTTCATTTGTGCAGCATCTTTTTATGTCATTTCTCTTTTCCAAATTTATGCTTACATCAAATGTAGCTAATTCCAGGGTGGAAGGCAGAATGTAACTATGTAAAGCACTCAGGTAAAATTATACTGGAGAGATTTTTTAAAAGAAAAAAATAGGTCCATGTGGGCCGCTGGGATTTATTTGCCATTAGGTTGTCTGGTTAAGAAACTGTGATTAACTGCTGCTGAAGGGTGCCGGAGTTTTGTCGTACTGTTTTGTCAACATTGATTTCCCTTAGATTAGTAGTGTTTTCTGAAATCCAACAGAGAATTTAAGGATGTACCTGAAGAAGAAATCTAACTTGTAAATACATAAGCCCTCTATATTTAGTGAGTAAGTATGTTTTACATTTGATGCTTTATATGTGCCAGTTCTACTGATGTATTACTAGCTTACTCAGAAGAATTAGAGAGCACAGAATTTCACTTTGTAATCCTGCCTGAAGGCCACAAATGGCAGCTGGTTTATACGCGAAGGGAGAATCTGAATCTACTGTTTAAGGTAGTCATTTTATAGAATGGTATTGATTAGGGGGGAAAGTAAGAAGAAAAATGGAATATATCTTGTGAGAAGCATTGGAGTTTGCTGAGTTTTTTCCATGTAGTCCCTTGGAACCCCTTCTCCCAGTTTGTGGTCAGACATTGAATTCTCTTTCCACGTTACTCAGGCCTTTTGCAGTTTCAAAGTACCAGGCACACAATGCTGTGAGGAGAAAGTCCAGGACAACTGATGCAAAATAATCGAAGGAGGTATTCCAATACCATGGATGTCATGATGCCTATATTAGCGAGGAATATTTTGGGGATGGCCCTTCTTCTCGATAGCTGTTGTAGTTTAAGGAATCTCCCACCGTGCTGTTTAGAATCCAGCTGCTGGTTGGAGTTCAGTTCTGGTTTTCGTGGTCTCTCTGTGAGACCTGCACCGGCTGGAACTGCAGTGCTTGCAACAAGCGCCATCTGGTGGCCATCGCCAGTAGTGTGAGTTCCGTGAGTGGATGAGCATTTGTCTTTGAGGGCTTATATACGTGTACATATACATATATATACACACATACACAGTAGTAATTTTAGGATTTACTAGTTTTATTAAATTCAATTTTCTATTTCAACCTTTGGGTCTTCTTTTCCTCTGAAATCCAAGAGAGATTTTAAGGATGTATATGAAGAGGAAAACTAACTTGTAAATACATAAGCCCTCTGTATTTAGTGAGAAATTGGGGCAGGGTGAAGGGTGCAGAAGAGGGGAAGGAACTGCTGCTCATTATTTAGCTGCTGGTTGGAGTGTCTAAATTGGGATGACATTTAAGAACACTGTCTTTAGAAGGCTTCTGGTCTCTGATTTGGGTGGTTTTGTGTCATTCCTCCTACTGGGAATTCATGATTATCTATCACAGGCTTCTGAACTTTCGCTGAGTGCATGTTGCCTCAAATTTATGTTTCCAAAGCTTCTATTGGACTCCTGAGGTTAACCATAAGGCATCCTGTTACAGCTGCATTGCCTGAAAATTTCAAATGAAAAGTGAAGTTGCAGACCAAAGCCAATATGTCTCTGTTTTGAATTGCTGTGTTTACAAAATCCATTTCAGTTCAATAGTGCTCTGTGAGTGGACTGGATACCTTCCAAAAGCATTCTGTTTCTTTTTAATTTTCACAGGGGTTCTGGTTTTATTAATGGCTGTAGAAAAATCTGACTGTAAAATACCATTATTTGTCTCAGAAAACTGTGTTTAATGTGGTCTGAAAAAAGACCACGGAAAGAAAAAAGAGGGATGTTCCTTCACACCCCAGAAAGTGTTTTATGACTCATATTAATGAAGAGACAATAAGTACATAAGAGCCAGCCAACAACTTCAGTCTACTTTACTGTGAACAGCAACTCAATTTTATGTCTTTCCTCTGTATTTTTCAGTGCTTAATTAAAAGCAGTAAAATATTCAACTTGTATCATTCTTTCAAACTGACAGACTAAAATAAACATCTTAATGAAGACTTTTCAACATTATTAACAAGACAAAAGTTAAAACCTAATTCTTAATTAGGCTTTGTGTTTACAAGATTTCTGAGACAGAATAAGGGCTTATTTTTTTTTCTTTTTCTCTAAAAATTAACTGTTCTTACCGTTTTTTTTCCCCTCTTTTGACAGCAGAAGGCTATTAGTTGACTCTAAACAGTATAACTAAGAGTGCTTTAGAACTGTAAAATATAATGATGCAGCAAATTTACTCCTAGGGTTTGTTCTACAATGGCACTGTCAAAGTACAACATATGCCAAGAGACTTAAAGCAATATTTTCTATATATAAGGAGAAATAACACATTAAAAAGATATCACGTGTTCTAGGAGAGAGTTTAATTGCTAGGATTTCAATAGTTTTTTTACTGGCAATTCTATTCATCTCTTTGCAGCATGGTGTAACTACCACTGACAATCTTAAATACAAATTACACTTTGTGTTGAAACTGCACTTAAAAGCTACATAATCTCAAATTTCAAGATAGAGTTAGATTCCTCACAGAAAGCTGCTCTTTGAAAACTGAGAGTACATTGAAAGTACCTAACAGGGCTTAATTACTCTCTATATATTACAGACAATAAGCTTTTATTGAAATGAAACATGGTACTTTAAAGATCCTCTTTTCTATAAATTACTTAAGAATTTTTCACTGTATTTTTCGTTCCTTATGAGCTTAGTGCTTGTAGATTCCATTCTGCTCAGAAAAAATAACAACTAGTGGTAGATGTTAAATAGGAACAGTAACCTGCAAACATTGATCTGCTCCAATCTCCTTCAGAAAATGACAAGAGGAAGTCTCAGAATAAATGAAATCCAGCTAGTAAGCAGCACTCAATGTATCATGTATTTGTATTCCATTCAAAACTATATTGAAACACTGTAGAAAATATCTAGGGGTTTGCATATTTACTGTACCTTTGTAGTACTTGTTTTAATTTCTCAATAGAATATTTTTATTACACTGTATACATCCTAGTTGTGCATGTATTATTTCATAATAATGCTAAAAAAATAGAAGAAAAGGCTGAAAGACATTTCTCTTATTCCCTTAAAATTCTTGTAGAAGAGATTTAAGAGATTTCTGTAATCTTGCTTCTTGGGCCTCAGTGATTTTACTAATGTGATGTATCAAGTGAGCAGGTTGAGTAAGATCGTACACAGATCATTTTCAGCAACATATCATAGGTCACATTTATTATTATTATTATTATTATTATTATTATTATTATTATTATTATTATTTAGACTGTTAGCATGGTTGTGCCTAAAACTTAACCATGCCAGAAACCGTACAGCTGAAGAAATAAGAAAGAACTTGGGGAGAAAAAAAAAATAAAATCCCTTTTTAGGAATGATATTAATTGTATAAAGCATATAAAATATTCTGCCTTTGTCTCCTATACAAAGTAATTTATTGTAATTTAAGAACTTCCTTTGACATCAACTGATTCCTTCAAGTAACCATAAAGTATTTGTGCACTTATGAACCAATTCAAGCAGCACTACAAATAGGGTGTTTTTTTAATGAATCCATTTCGCAAAAGTGATTGTGTTACTTATATTAAGCCAGTAGTGTTAATTCTCTTCAATGCTTTTTGGAATATGACTTTGTCTTCTGTGTTCTTTGATCATTCTTACTTCATACTTTTGAGAGTTAATAAGAACTTAAGTGAGAGATTATGAAGTTGATTGGAATGTGTTACAATGTATATCAATGTACCTCAAATACTAGTTACTGCTTTGTTTTGAAGTTTCATTTATGTTTTATTTTTCTAAATTATGTTCAGGTTTTTTCTGTAATCTTCCTTGCCTTTGGAATCTCAAATCTAGAGAAACTAAGAATATATTGAATTTTTTCCCTTTAATAAAAATTTTCCATGTACAAGTAAATGGGGTTAGATGACAAACACTTAAAAAAGCAGATAAACGTTTGATTTTATAAAAATCAAGCTTTGCTGACTCGTGCTACTCCCAAATACCAGGGTGTTTATAAAACAAATTAAAAATGACTATTTTTTTCTTGCCTAACATAAGAGATTAGCATGACTTTACTTCTTTACAATCTCTACAGTATAAAAAGGTAAGCAATATGGCTGAATGGACTATTACATCTCAAAGAAACAGCAAAAAGTTCATAGGAGTCTGTTCCAATATCAGATCTAGTATTTGTTCTGTTCAGTCTGTTTATTTTTGTGTGCTTCAACCTATGAGTTCTTATCACAGTGCAAACAGAGTTCATTTTGGAAATACTTATTGAAAAATTGTTTTTGTACAATCTTCTGCTCTTGCAAGCTAGCTATAAAGCAAACATAAATGTAGTAACCTAAAATCATCCTAGTAAGCGAGCTAGTTTAGTTAGCTAAGCTGTTAGCATTCTATAATAAAAGATCAGCAGTTATTTTCTTCCAAGATTCTCTGTTCATCTTATATGGATACAAGATGAACAAAAGTTAATAAAATCTGAAGACTTGTAGTAAAATAAAGAGTAAATTAGCAACAGAAAGGTTGGACAGTCTCTTTCATTCATTATTTAGCTTAAAAATATTTGCCTGCTCTCCTCTGTCTCCAAAACTATGGCAGTTAGGACTTTCTCACTAGATAAGAAAACCAAACAAAATAAAACCCAAAAAACCTAATTGGATGTATGTGTCTGGAGTAAAAAGCATTACAAATTATCCCATATACTTCCCATGACAGTTACTTTAACGCTTTAACATTTATTGAGCTGGTATTACTGTATCAATAGATACTTCAACATACCGTGAGAATTGATTTGCCATGTGTGTTCATTGTTAAATAACTACTTAAGTGGGACTAACGCACATGAACACACTGCTGAAAGTTGATGTTTAGTATTTTTTTAAGGGAAATGTGTTTATATCTAACCTTGTTCATTGAATTATTCTTATAGGTTTTTTCCCAAGACAGATACTCAGTCCTTGCAATATGACTTCTGCTTTGCTTTACTTTTTAAAACTTTTTAAATGCAGTTATCTATGAAAATGAAATACTACAGTATGGGTTAATTAATGGCTTTATTTTAATAATTTCTGGATTTTCTTCCAATAATTTATTTGAATATTGTGAAGATGTGAGAAATGAGAAAATAATTTTAGAATTCTGTTGATACTAAGTTTGTTATTGCGTTAACATCATGTGGTCTCTGTAAGAAACTAGAAATATATTCTTTCATAAATTTCTCAGCTGTTTTTGAGAGGTTAAACAATCATCAATATCTGCCTACAGCAGAGGAAACATGTGAAAGGGTTTGTGGACTCAATGAAACATGACCATCCTTGTAGCTTGCCAGGGGATGTTGTTCATGACATTCTTAGCTCCTTATTCTACTGTCTTAATTTAATTTAATTTTTTATTTCTTCTGTTAAATCACTATTTGTCAGTCCAGTTACATCTTTTAGAACTACAACTATTTATTTCTCCCTTTATTTCTATGCTAGATCTTCACTGTCTCTCAGCAGTCACTTCCTTCACTAGTTCTATCACATCTGAATACCCAAGCAAAACTGGCTGGTAGATCTTTTCTTGCTCTGCATGCCATTTAAAAATCTTACTTTGTCCTAGTTCAGAATGCCTCTGATCTTTGATCCTGAAAAAGTGTTAGAGTACAGAAAATGAAAGCAGTCACTTTATGGTATTTCTCTTTCATCCCTGGAAAAGTCTGAACCTTCTTGTTCAAGCCCAAGTCAAATTTGACAGAGCAGTAGCAGTCTCAGAAAAGTAAATCCCCACAAGTCGTGAAAATTCAATAGAGAGGAAGATACAGGTCAGTATTATCCTAGAAAAAATAGATATAGCTCTGCTCATACACACGCTATCTTGCTGGTGAAATAATATATATCTTGGTCAACTGATTATTTCCAATTAACATGCACAAAACTATGCTGTAGACAATTCTCAGTCCCTGATGTGTCAAGATTCCTACCTGGTGAGGGTTTTTTTGTGATTAATTTGTCTAGGTCTTTTTCCTTGTAAGATCTCCAAAGAAAAAAAAAAAGAAATCTTTTTACCTCAAAAGCCATATTTTAATAGTTTCTGAAATTGAAAACTTATCTATTTAAATAAAAGACTCAAGTGACTAGTTAAAACATGAAATAAAACAAAACAACACAAATATGATATAAGGGTGATCTTGCTTCAGGGCTTTCTGAATTACAGTATATTCAGTCCCCACTAACCCATAGGAAGATTCCTTCTGTCCCATTCCCTTGCAGATTCGCAAGTTACTCTTTGGTTTTTTTTCTCCCCTTCCTCACCTCCCCCCCGCCCCCCAAACCCCACCCTTTCAGGCTTCCTGGTCTCTTACTACACCTTGTGGAGAAGTCCCCAGAGTCTGCTTGGCTCCTACCTAAATCAAGAGCAACCCTCAAGGAAATGCTTTAATGCTTTTTACTCGGTCACGCCTTGTAAGGGAATGTAAAGAACAAACTGAGAACAAACGCATAGTGTCTATCATATTTTCAGCTAGGAACACAGATGGAACAAGAAAGCAAAAGGGTATTACAGAAGAAAATTAGAGGAATGGTGACACACAATTGCAGGAACTCCAATTTGTTAATGTGCTTAGTAACAGAAGAATTTTTTTGTGATAAATAGAGAAATATGGATGAGGAAACATAGTCTTCAATTAAGAAGTTTTGGTAAATAGATTAAAAATTGAAAGAAGCAGGAATCGGGGAAATAATTCATTGTTCTCTTCTTGATGTGAGATTTGCTTTTGAAACTACAGATAGAAAACAGTGTCATCTATGGAAAAGGGTAATAGGATATCGTTCTATGAATAAAACTGTCAAACATAAGTAAAAAGTAATTAAAAAATGCCCTCCATTCTGAGACATTCTTGCTCTTGTTGTTGAATACTGAAAACATCCTGCACCTTTCTTTCTTACAAACTGTTGCTTACTATTAGAAGAAAATGATATCTTGACTGCTTTAGCTAAAACTGTCTCAGTTCAGAGGTGGTTTATCATGATTAGCAACCTGCATTCTGCCTTGCTATTACAGTAGCTGACAGTTGCACCCTTGTTGTGGTTCCTGTAAATGAATCTTACTGAAACATGGGGAAAAGCTTTGAATGTGCATTAACATCTGATTCCAGAGCACTCTAAAAGCTAGAGGCACTGTGTATGAACTTCCTCTCAAGAAATTGAAGAATGAAGATTCCTTGTGCCCTGTGAAAAAACAGGTCCAATTCAACCAGTTTCAGGAAAAACAGAAAACAAAGTAAAAAGACAGGCAGATTTGACTTAGGTCAACGCTTTGAAATAGCCTTCCTCTCCTAGCTTCAAACACGTAGAAAATCTCAACGCCACAAGGTGAATACCTGATACTTCTCACTGAAGAATTTGAGCTGCTCGTGTAGCAAGAAGTAATTGGAAGATATGCATAGCTAGCAATTTCACTGGCAAAGGAAATTAGTCTGTTACTTAAACCACTCTTTCTTACTCTGAAACTTCTCAAGGCATGCAGTTGATACTTTGTCTTGGGAATTTTGAGGTAATTCCCAGTCTCTACCTCTTAGTGTTTCTATCCTAAACTCTTAAGTATCTGGTAATTCTTGCAATTGTGCCTTAATTTAAATACACTTTCATGCTGACGTTTTAAATGAGGTAACGACCTATTGTATCTCACTAGTACAGGTACCTGTACAGTGGCATTTTGGATTTCCTTGCCAGTTACAGGGACGGACAAAATCAAAAGAAACATAGCACATCCACTTCAGAGTAGTACATCAAGTGAAAAGAATTGCTCTAAGGCTGAGATAATCCCCAGAGTATACTGGTTTAGAATAGAAAATGCAGTAGAGCCTTGCTTCCTGCCGTGTGAACAACATTCATATAATATATTCTGTTTGCCTTTGATACTTCCACTTTTATTTCCCCTTTCTATGTACATAGTTTATTGCTTTCTAGTAGGTAGAAGTGTGATGTTGCATAATTTGTTTAGATTTTCCAGGGGACTAATAAAATAAATGTCCTTATTTTGTTTTATGGATAAGTACTAATTTATGTTTTTAACAGAATTTGAGCAACATGTACTGAATGATGTAGGATCTCCATCTGTTGCGAAAAGGCCCACAAACAATGCTCAAAAACTAGCATCCCATTCTCATTTGAAAAATTATACACTTGCTGCAGTAAAAGCAGAATTCAGTTGATTTGTAGAAGGATTTGCACCTAAGACTGTTGCTTGGTACAGTTCATATGTTTCCTGGTTGGAACAGCAATGTTTCTAGTTCACCCCTAACAGCTGTCTTTAAAAGGCAGCATCTTAATACTGTGCCATGTAACTCAGCTACTTAGTTAGGTCTGTTCGTTATGAAGATGTGCAGAGTTAGGTGCTCATTTATGCTTTTGAGTAAACTTGTGCTTTCAGAAGAGAACTGAACTTAATATAGTTTTCAAACCACTCTCTATATACAGCAAACTCACAAATTCAAGCAGTTGAATCTGACCGTATTGGGTTATAATTGGAGGACAGAGCCCATACAGAACAAAACATTCATCAGCATGTTAAAAAAATAAAACACAAAAAGGAAATCATGAAATTGAGGTAAAAATCTATCTTCTCTTTCCCTCAGAAATTGTTATCAGTTATTAATTTAGTAACTCAGTAGAGTTAATAAAGTCCTCTAAGAATTTTGTTTTAATATCTTTTAAAAAATGAAATTTGGCTTTCTTTACACACTTCCTGTTGGCATACTTCCTGTACAGTGTAGGACAGATTCTGTTCTATACTAAATATAAAACATGGATTGTTTTATGTTAATCTTAACTAGGACACCAGCTTACTGTTTAAAAAAATAAAAAGGAAAAAAAAAGGAGCAAGTAAGTTATGATAACCACACTTCTGAGTGGTTTTAAAAATACCTTGGAGGATAAAAAAATTTCCAGCAGTCCCTGGGGCTGTCAAACATTAATCGCCTCAGCCATAAGCACACTGTCATTTCAGATTTTAGTCACCAAGAACTTCACACCTTATTAGTGCTTTAGAATCTAAAACTGCATACAGATCAGTGTGCTTTAGTTCAGAGGTGCTATGAGAACAAGCATTTGGGGGTTTAGAATCCTTAACACGTTCTTTACTGCGTGTATCCTTTTCTTTACAAAAGGAAACTCTATCTGCAGTGCAGGCGAGAAAGGAAGTTTTAGAGATCTTCCCCTCAATTTCAGGAAGGATGAAAAACAGTTGCATTTACTTTTAAAAATCAGTTACAAAGAGAACGGCTTTAAGGGAAAGATTGCTTTTCTATGGAAAGGAAGTACTTGCTCATTCCTAGACAGGTATGTTAACTATGAGTAGAAATGCCTATCTAGAGCTATGAATCAATTTTGAATAAACAGAAAAAGGAAATGAAAACTTTTGGATGATGTTCGTGCTGGTTAATGCCCTCAACAACATGCTTTAACTTTTGGTCAGTCTTAAAGTGGTCAGGCAGTTAGACTAGAAGAGCAATGTAGGTCCCTTCCAACTGACATTATTCTATCCTATTCTGTACTGTTCTACAGAGCATCTTCCAAAATAGATGTCTTTCAAAAGTCTGGTTTTAAAATAGTGATGTTGAAGACCTGTGGTTTTTTTATTTGAGAGGTTGTATTGTTTTGGTATCCACTTATTTCTGTTTAGATGGTAACTAAAGTTTTCATTTTCCTTAATTTTTGCTAGCCACTACCTATCGGAAAACATTATTAACCTAAAGAAATACTCCATATTATCTGGTCTGATTTCTTATGCCACTGTCATACTGTGAACATGTAAAAGAATGCAGTTGAGTCCTTGTAATTTTACTGACCGTATCTATACAGAAAAGAACTCCTTTCTGGAAGCAGGAGTTAGGATTTCCTTTTAGAACTTTTAACTTCTTATATAGTGTAGAGGTTGCTAACTTTATGCTAGGAAAAAAGCATCTGAAAAGGAGAAGGTACTTGCAGTATACACTCAGGAATTTAACACAGACTATATTTGTGATCTTTCAGCAAATGTGTATGGAGCTGGGAGGAAGTTAAGAAATTTGAATATCTGCTAGCAGTCCTGTTGAGATTTTGAATTTGTTATTTTTATGGCGAGACAAATGGTTCTTAGGACTACAACGAAAAATAATCAATTGTATTCATACAATTAAATACTCTTTATCTTCAGAATCAAAATAGCCCAAACATAATCCTACCACTGAAAATCAAAAAATCAAGTTGTTAATGTTTAGTTTCTCATGCTGTGACATACAGCTATGAGACAGCTACTGTTTTATTCAACTCTCCTGTTCGTTCCCTTGGTCACTGTGAACTACTTATGTAGCATTTCAGTCTCCAGTGTTGTCCATCCATGCCTTTGCTTATTCTTCATGTTCTACAATTTCACTAATGTAGTGGTGACAATTGTTGTCTTAGAAAGAAGGGAAGGATCTTTCCAGATACGTGGGTAGACTGGTAGAATGTTTTCATGCTGCACAAATTATACTTGGGTAACTTTATTATGCATGCACTTCCCTCAAAGACATTCTGATTCAAGAAGAGCATGCAAATAAATTGTTATTGAATCTTGTGTACTGAAGCATATTAGAATAGTTTGCTTCTTTGGTTTTCTCCTTGAAACTTTAAGTGTTGCAATGCACAGATAGAAGAGAATTAGCTGTGAGGTATTAAACAGAAGTAAGTAAAAGACTTAGTAAATTATGATGGAAGTATTCACTGTGGCCAAGTAATTCAATCATTGGTTCTGCCATTTGCTAGGGTTTTTTAACCTTTTCTATTGCAAGAGATCTTTTGCATCTCTTCTCTTTTAAGTTTATGTAGATTTTGTACATGGCAGATGGGAAAGTGTGCAGGTAAGAAATAAACTATCTGCATGTCCTTGGAATGTCTGAAAAAACCCAGATGCCTAGGACTTAATTCTAAAAGATTGAATATCTAGTGTCAATTTTGGTATTGCAAGCTTCGAAATTCTACATCTCTGCAAGCAAGTTTTGCTTTGTTTGTAAAGCAAAACCACTGTGTCTGATATTATATTGATCTTTGACTATGCATTTGTAAATGCTGGGTGTTTTGGCAAATGTATTACAGATGTATTTTGCAAACAAAGTAACTCTCAGAATGAAAAAATGTGGCTTTAGATAATACTATGGAATAAAATATATGGGAGCCTTAGAATAGATGCTCAGCTGCAGCTTCTATCAGCAGAAGTTATTGATAATAAATGAGAAGAATGTGAGTGTTTGATTTACTTTACAAGAGGGACTCTTGTAGGTAGGTACAGTGCTTTGCAAAATTATAGACCCTGCATTTGTAATAGATCAGAGGTAGATTGCTGTAACAGGCAGTGAGCTGTGGAACCAGTCATCTTAACTGTCAAGTTCTTAGCAGATAGCAGAGCCCTTCAACACCTGGGCTCAGAAAAATCTAGCTATAGTTATACAGTAAAAAGTCAAAGGTCACTGATAATTATTTGGTCAAATTGCACAATTCACAATTCAATTCAAAACAAGGGTAACGTTTCTGTTGGACCGAAACCTGTCTGCTTTGCTGAAGTTTCTGTTTAACAGGAAGATTTGTAGAAGGGAAATGTACTTGTCTTTAAGCCCTCAAAAAAATTCTGCTGTGATCTTGAACTCAGATATAACCTTTTTGAGTTTGCAATATGAAGTGAAAAGATATCTAAATTGGTTTTGCCTGCAAACAGACTTGATAAGGTGCCAGAAAGCAGGTGTTTGATTGCATAAAATAAGTGAGTCACCAAATTTAAAGATAAAAAACTCCATGAATATGATGCAGGGATGAGATAGGATATGCATGCCACAGTATTGAAATTTCATCTCAATGCAAAACTTGGGATGTAAGCTGCCTGCAATTTGCAACATGCAGTTTCGTTACTTAATTTCCCTTGTGTTGTCCGAGAACAAGTAGGAATTAAAAAGACATTTACTAAGCTTTGAAGTGGGTATAACATATTCTCTGATCTTTGCTTTTCATACTAGTTAGTTTATCTGGACACTGATCCATCAGGTGTTCACAAGGAAACAGCTCTTACCCAATCATTGTGTGCTGAGACCAACCACTTATGAGGTGAACATAATACAGAGCCTGCCTTAAGATTACATGTAAATAACAGTATAAAGAATAACAATGAACATGAAAAACCAGTACAAGGTGTACTTTTTGTACTAATATAATGGAAATATTGCTTTCATTCTTGCTTATGGAAAGATGTATAAAAAGATGTACAGACTGACATCTTCTGAATTATGAGAAGAGCAGTGGCTGAGTTAATTTATCAAACTTTGCAGCATATATGAAGAATAGGAAAAAAATATTTAGGACGAAATGGTAGAAAATTCTTCCATGAAGAGATTAATGGGAAGGAAAGATGATGAAGAAAAAGGAAGAGAATGCAAAACTGTTTACCTGCACCTCATTTCACTTACTTTATGTATCAGTACCTGGCAAATGAAATGGCAAAATTAGTTTTGAAGAGAGGCGATTTAATAGTAATGATAAAAAATATATTTGTGTTGTGGTGCTTAATTAAAGGAAGGGCTTGTGGAATACTTGTGATTTAATCAATCAGCTAATTCAATGCTAGCACTCCTAAATATTCAATTATTAACATATCTTATGTTGACTTTGGCTTTATGAAATGCATTTGCTGAGCTAGGCAGAATAGGGATCTTGGTAACCAGGACAGAACAATTGATAGATAACTATATGTATGGAAATTGTTTATTTTCTAAGTTAGAATGAGAGGGATCTGTTTTCTTTTAACTTTTCCTTGTTGGTGAAAAGCCACAGTTCCATGATAATGAAATAAAAAGCAGAGAGAGGAAGGACTGTGAAAACAGAGATAGAAAGGAGAAAGGAGAAGAATTTTCATGAGACAGGATATATTTATTAGATTAAGAGTAACAAAACCAAAAAGGCTTAACAAAGTAATTTACACTGTACTTTAGCTGTGATTCCAGAAATATTATCAATATATAAGGGATTTTTTTTTACGTGTTCCTTCTCAGAACTGAAAGTTCTTGAAGAAATTAGTTCCTACCAGAAGAAAAACACAGCATCACATTTTCTTAAACTCAGACGGAGTTCAAAACAAGTGTATCTTTTGTTAGTGTCAAAACATAATTGGATTCAGCCATTCTGCTCAAGAGATTCTTAAAGAGAAGACTTTTATTCACATGTGATTCAAAATGCATTTATCTCTTAGCCACATCCAAACTTCTCAATCCTGCTTTTTGGACTAAGTGACATTTTTCAGAGAATTAGGAACACTGAAGAGCAGAAGCACTTAAAATCACTCTTGTTACAAAGTGGAAGTGTACTTCTGGTTCAAGACTCTAGTCCATTGTCAGTAAGATTCTCTGTTGCTGATGACAGTGATGGTTGTCTTCTGAAGGATATATGGATAAGCGTTATTTTTCATACTGAGAAAACTGCTAGGATTTTAAATAAAAAGTACAATTAATTAAACACTCAAGTAATACAGGGAAATGAGTACAGAGAAAACATACTAAAAATTCTGTGTTTGAAGTTAGGTTGGTTTATTGGGGAAGAAAAAAATAATTTTAAGTATTAGAATAAAAGACTATTAAACATGTGTAAACAATTGAAGAATTATGATTAAGAGCTTAGAGGAAATAATACATCTATGTATTATTATACATAATATCCTAAAGACATTTTTATAGTATTTACTTAATCTCTAATTCTGTGTTTTACCATAAAGACAGTGTTTTGAAAAACCTCACTAATATTAATTGATGTCAATATTAGGGATTATTTGGGGTTTTGTGTATCTGTGTTTACTTTTGGTTTTGTTTGTTTTCTTTTTTTCTTCTCTTTTTCTTTTTGATAATAGGTCTTTGCATTACAATATCACAAGAGGTGCACAGAGCAAAATCAACACATTGTTCTGAGTGTTCTCAATCACAGCACAAAGTGGTGATCCTTTTCCAGAAATGTCTTGGGTGGAGACAAGAGCTAGGTGTATGTAGTGAAGAGTTAAGAGAAGTAATAAGGAAAATATGGTAGATATTAGAAAATAGAGCTACTTTTTTTTCTTAAATTACTGGTTTTGCACTATTAAATTCCATGACAGTGACTATACTGCTGGTAAGCCTAATTGATCAGTTTGTTTTTTTAGGGCAGCCTTACAGCTTTCCAAGCTCTGTGCACAATTATGTGCTTTTTTTTTTTCTTTTGTTCAAAGCAATGGGAGAACGGCTAATAACGGTATAATTCTTACACAGTAAGATAAGCACCAATGAACCCAAGGCTTATTTTCCAAGTCTGATCAAAAAAGATGAAAAGAATGCAGAGGTACACAGATTAGAAGGGTTCATCTTTCTCTTTTTCCTTTTTAAAATCACTCTACTTTATAAAAGCAGGAGTTAACTTCCGGATGGGCTTGATTAATCAGACATAAAAAAAATTATTGTTACAAGTAGGATCTATAGATGCTCAAGCCACCCCTGAAACTTTGCAACTTGTTTAATAAAACAGAAAAATATTCAAAATAATTCACATGAATTTTAGAAAAATCATAGCAAAAAAAATTCTAATTTAATCAATTAGTGCAGTTTTTCTTTATGACTTTGTGCCCTGATCATTTTGAGCATCAAAATAAAATTAACGCTTCATATTTATATTATGTCTTATTTAACTTCTCTTTCTCAGACCTTTGCAGTGCAATGCAAAAAAAATGGTCAAGAGCAACTTTACACAGTATTCCTTTAAAGGTAGAATAGTTGTAGCCATAGAATTCTTCTAGGTTCTCCTGTTCATCTCTTAGAAAGCAATTATTTATTTCAAATGTCAAACAATTCTTGTGGCAGGAACCATAACATCTATCTTTCACTTAGTTAGGATGGTGGTACCTTAACTACAAGCCTGAAACAATATTAATTTCTCTGTTTTATCTCTAGCCTGATAGATCTTCATTCCCACCTGCAAGAACAGGAATGCCCCTGGTTCAGCTGAGGGAAATATGGAAAATATCTGATTAGTTCCAGTTCCTAGTGATGAATCTAATTACCTTCTACTGATTTAGAACTCAAGCCTAAGAGTCAGTCTACAGAGATGAGTAAAAATTTCTCACAGTCTCCATTACTTCTTGGAACCACAGTGTACTGATTTCCTTATTTTTATTAGAATTTCTGTTGTTTTCGTTCTAGTTATTTACATGGCATCTTACATAAAACCTCTTTTTGCATCCCTTTTGTCCTTTTGCTTCAAGGCAGAACAGTTTTCATGTAAAATTTCATTTACTGGTTGGGATTATTTTCACATCCTCTCAATGGTATGGTTTCCATTTACCCACCATTATATCTGTCACATTTCATCTTACTTCAGTCACTTTTTTTTAAGTCTAATCGTGCTTATTTTGTTTTTTTTTCTTTATATTTATGTAGTCTGTTTCTGTGGGTCTTAACTACTTCCATCTTATTCATGGTCTCCAACTGGTGTAATTGCTACCCAATTTTTACTTACTTAGGTTTTATATATATTTCAGGAAGTTTCAGATGCATCCTTTTTGTTGTTGCCCAGCAGGTTTCTGACTTTTTGATGAGACAAAAAAAAGGGAAATACGTTTATTTTTTTATGTTACTTTCATCTTTTCAATTGAAACTACACTTTTCTTCTTTTCTTTTTTCTTTTTTTTTTAAATGGAAATTGTACAAGCAGCAGTGGTAATGTGCTGAACAATAATTCTTTTTTTTTGGAATTTTTACTTACTATCTTAGCTGGATGATATGTAGAAGAGGTCTAATATACATACATATTATTAGTGTGTTATTATACTGTTAGAGAAACTGTTATTTGTATTCCCTTTTCATATCATATAGGAGTTACCATTAATTCCTTTTGCTTTCCAGGGTTTTTACTCTTCTGTCTTTGAGCTGACTTCTCATTACACTGCTTCCTATTTACTACTACCTGTACTTATCTGCTCTGGCTTCTATAATTAAGTATTACTGTGTACAATCAAAATTTTACAGCAAAATTTGAAGAAAACTGTTCCTCTGGAATTATATCCTCTTTGCTTCCTAATATACAGGAATAATTATTATTTTACTTATTGTTCAAGTTCAACAAGAGATCTAAACTAAAGCAATGTATATCTTTTTTCATGGCCTTTCCTCCCTTTAATCTCCATTGTCATAAATAATTGTGCCAGCCTAAAATATTAAGAATGACTTTGGGTAGCTCTTGAGTCACACAGTACAAATGGACAAAGCTGTCCAAGAGATTTGGAAATTAATGGGTGTTGATTTATGCTGAGTTCAAAAATATTGTCACAAGCCTACTACTGTAGTTATATTTTGGGTTTATTTCTATAAAAATTTCTGCATCTCCGTTTCTCAAGACAAAGTTTTCAAAACCCTTGGCTGAATACGGTCTCAATTCATCTCTGAGGGAGCAAGTATGGGCCAGTGCTGAGCTTTTCTAAACACACAGACTTCACCTGGAGGTTATGTGGGATTAGCAGAACAGCTTGAAGGCTGTTACATTCTCTAACCATATATGTTCCATGTTTCTTTCCATCTGCACATCGGCTTATTGGGAGCAGCGTAGTGGATTGGTAGAACCTTGTAATGCACAACATTAG
Source organism: Tapera naevia (assembly GCA_033556795.1). Lineage (NCBI taxonomy): Eukaryota > Metazoa > Chordata > Aves > Cuculiformes > Neomorphidae > Tapera > Tapera naevia. Next base: position 2,697,702 of record JAUMJJ010000172.1, on the reverse strand, counting down.
GGAGCCAGAGAAGTAAGGACCGTTCTGCCCCTGAGGTCCTGTATTTACATGTATAGTAGATCAACTGCCTTCTCTATCATACCTGGGGGAAAAAAAAAGTATGTAATGTATATTTTACTTGGTTTATCACTCTAAGGGAAAATGAAGCTATTTCATTTTTCTGTCACTCAATACAAGCATCAGTATTTTACATTCAGGTTGTGAGGTCTGATGTGAGGTCTGAAATCTCATATGTCACATTGTAATGGGTGAGAATCCCACTGCTTGGGTGGAACTCAAGACAGGTACATAATGTTTACTGGTGCTTGACTTCCATGGCAATACTAGTAATTCAACACATAGCACATACGTAGACTCCTAACTGTAGTCATTGTAATATTGGATGTAGTTCCATCCAAGAACTGTGTCTCTCTGTACATCCATTTATATATGGGGCTTGCGTATGACTGAATCTGTCTCACTTACTGCTGATGGCAAAAATTTGGGTATAACCTTCACATCATGTATCTCACTTAGATTTTGGACTACTGAGGAAAAAAAAAAATTAACTTTTTCCTGTTACAGTATTACAGTATGTCAAAATGCACTGTCATAGTAATTTGCTGCTCAGCTACAATGATAATTAATTCATAATTTGGTTTCATCACTTGGAAGAAAATCATACTTATGCAATTGCTCTTACTGCTTTTTTGGTCTTCTAAACATCCAAATGTGTTCAGGTCAAAGGATAGAAACGTATAATGAAGGTTCAAAATCTAGAAGGAAATGAGCCAAGACTTTTAAAAGATGTTTCAAAATTAACAAAAAATCTTGTTGCATAAAATACCTGACATAAAATGGATGAAGACTTGAAATATATCTTACATAGTTCATCCTGGGCCTAAAGTATATCTATTTCTATGAGAAATGTTAATCTATGTAACTTGTTTTGACAGTGCATGTTTTCAAGCAAGTTACAAACAGATAGGAAAAAATTAAAACATCAGTTTTTAAAAAGTTAACTGTTGCGGTGAGCGAGAGTCAGACACTTACTCATAGAGTTAATGTGAATGCTCTAACTTTATTGATAGCATGTGCGCTTAAGTATCTTTGGATAGAGGTACACGCGACCGGCGTAGCTAGCTGATTGGCTGGAATGCACTGTCCACGCGGAGGGCTCCTGGCTCTGGCGCCAGCTGGGCTGCACTGTCCACGCGGGGGGCTCCTGGCTCTGGCGCCAGCTGGGCTGCTTCTTCCTTATCTTGGTCTCTGCTTCACATCCTGCTGATACTTTGCAAGTAGCCAAATTCCTCTTGATTGTTTACCAAGTTACTACGAGATAGCCCTATGCCCTGTTCACACAACTCTAGTATTTTCCCATGCCCAGCTTCAGCTAGAAATTCTTCTACAATTCCCCCTTTTTCTTTATAGACAGGGAGTGCTTGGTGAAAAAAAGGCATGGATAGTGGACTGAATCATGTTCTTTGATCAGGAGTGTTCTTAGCCAGCCTGTAATACCAAATTGAGAATCAATTTCCAAGAACATCATCTGTTTCCTTTAATTTGAGTCAATTGGGTCCACATTGTAAAACAATCAATCTTGACTTCTTGTGTTGTATAAATTGCTGGATGGCAAGTTTTAAGTACCAAATTGCTTGAGCTTGGCAAAAAGCACTTCCTGATTCAAAATGATAAAAATGTAGCTAATTATATATGATACCTGTGGCTATATAAAAAACCTCAAAATTCTGGTGAAAATGTGCAGTACAAAAACTACCTTCAGTTGCTACTATATGACTATTTTTTATCAACCTATTGGCACAAACTCCACACTCTAATAAAAGATTCAAAGCACAGTTACAATATACACAATTGCAATCACAATTAATAGCTATAAGAGAATTCAATTCTCAAGCTCCCTTCAGTCCTTGTCAGTCAAGTATGTTCACAATTACATATCGTGGGCTAAACCTCTTGCTTTATGTGTTAATTTCTGTTTGAAGTTGTTGAAGTAGAATGCTTATTACTCTTTGCTGTGGCTCTCGTGTGTTCGGTTGACTGACTCGACTGATGGGTGTGTCCATTTACTGGGAATCCATAAGGGACCTTGATCTCTGGAAACATAACTATAACCACAACCAGTAAATAGCAACAGGCTCGGTCCTTCCCATAATTCTGTCTTCGGGTTCTTATAACACAATTGTATTTCAGGCGTAGCTTGCATTTTCACACCACTATTATGAATTACTACAGATGCTTGCTCTAAACCTGCTACCAAACTAAGATAATTAAACAATTAAGTATAAAAAGCACTTTACTTAACCTTGTCTGTGGATCTAATTCTGTTACATCTTTCTGCTTTGCAAGGTATTCTTTAATAGTTCTATATGCTCGTTACACAATCACTTGAACTGTGGAAAAATGCGGAATACCTGTTACATGCTTAATTCCCATGTTTGCAAAAATTTTCTCTACTTTACCTCTATAACATGATACTGCTACTCTGTTCACATAGGTCTTATTGATTGGTTGTCTTAATGTTCATTCCTTACAGTTATATAACTCTACTACTATACTACCTTCTCTTATACCCTAGAGGTGAGTTTATTATTCTGAAACACAGCATGTCCCTTGACCTTAAAGCCCTTATGTCTCTTACTCTTAAAGCCCTTAGCCCTAGCGCCATACATATTTCCCACTTCTCCTCCGTTTTTCTTTTGTACCACAAAGCCAAAGCGTGACATTACATGGGATCCTACTCTACAAAAACAACTAAAAATAATTAAACATACTAACAACACAATTAATATGTTTGCTAATTGTTTAACACAATCTTTTAAATATCCAGTGAGGCCTAAATTGCCAAACCAGCTATCTAGACCATCTTTATCGATTTTAAAGTTGTGCCTGGGGGGTGATGTCATTGCAACTCTGACTGGTATCTTGGAGCTGTTCTTTGTCAAGGCTCCTGGCTACTACTTTTGTCCACTTCGCCGGAATCCATTGAGGCCCCGTTGGTGTTAAAACACAAATATATCCACAACCAAAAAGCAACACTTCTGTGGGACCCTTCCATTCGCCTGTCTGCAGGTCTCTGTATCTTACTTTTGCTGAACAATTGGCTTCACTTTTGGTAAAGCCCTACCATGCAATAAAGCTGCTGGCTCATTGCCATTACCATAAATACAAAGGTGATCCATTACAAACAGTGCTTTACTTAGTTTTTCTTGAACGTCTAACTCATCTACAAACTTACCTAAATATTCTTTCAAAGTTTTGTTAGTTCTTTCTATGATAGCATGACCTGTTGGGGAATGTGGGATTCCAGTAATGTGTTTTACTCCCCACTGCATGAACCATTTTTGAACACTCTGGCTGGTGTATATCGGTCCGTTATCGGTCTTGATAGTCTCTGGCAGTCCCATTACAGCAACACACCATGTAAGGTATCTTTTCACATGTAACGCTTTTTCCCCTGCTTGTGCAGTTGCCCATACAAATCACAAATAGGTATCAACAGTAACATGAACATATTTCAATCTGCCAAAACTGCTTACATAAGTTACATCCATCTACCACCAATTCCTATGCTGGACCCATTTTGGCTACATTGAGGACACATTCTCACTATGCCAGATGCTTCTGAGTGAGTAAAGCCAAATTGTTTCATTAGCCCTTTGACATTCTGTTGTGTGCGCTGTCGCAGCGATTGCTGCAGCTGCTGAAATAACTGCACCAATCTTGGCCTACCAGTACTTTTTAACATGGCGTCCTCAATGCATTGGGCCACACCTGCAACATACAAAGAGTCTGTTACAACATTAAGCCGGCAAAACATCCAGTTACAAAATGCCCGACACACATTAATTCCAGTGTTTGCAATGTATCTGTTTCAATTACTTTTATAATTTTCTTTTGCCACTGACCATTTTCTTCCCATACAATTGCTGCTGTCTTTGACAACTTTCCTGCATTGGTAAATACTATAACTACATTATTAAGTGGTATGACTGATTGCAGCGGAATGCCAGTCCACTTTTCTGTCCTTAATAGCATATCTATTTTGCCTGCTGGAAAATCAGTTGACAGTACACCAGACCAGTTTAAAAAAAGGTTCTGCAAGGGTAGTGAGTTTGCTAATGCCCATTCTAGTTCTCAGGGTGTCATTGGTAAGTGAATAAAATCTGGTTCCTGCCTTGTAATGGCTACTAGCCGCATTCCGGCCTTCATTATCAAATTGGCCATAGTTTCTAGCGTAGGTACAATACTCTTTTTAGGTGTGATGTTACCAAAACCCATTCCAATAACTGAACTCTTTCTCCCTTGTTCTTTTGTCAAGCAGAACACTGTAGTATTAATGCAAAGGGACATAATGTGTCATTGTAAATTACCATTCCTAAAGGGATAACAATTTAGCTAAATTTGACAATCATATGGCAAATTAACATCTGCTGTAAAAATCCAATCTAACGCAGCCCTAGTGGCTTCAGACTTTATCCCATTCTCCTGCACAGTCTTTTTAACTTGTTATAAAATTTTCCAAATCATGCTGCTCATATCTATTACCATGTTGCTCATAACTATTACCAGGTTGGTTAAATAATACAGGAAAAGTTAGGTTACCTGCTGGATGCCAATCTCCCTTTAATATGGCATCTCGGATTACACCTGACTACCTACCAGATTTTTGCAGAATCACAGAACTCTCTGCATACGGGTGATGGACATAACCCTTTACCTATATCACCAAAAGGTGATACTGAAAGCTTTGTAGTACTTTCAGCCAGTTCCTGGACAGATCTTTCAGTCCTCGCATGTGATGCAAATGTCAACAATGATTGTTCCATTCTGTGATGTAGAGCATTCGTAGCTTCCTCCATTTGCCTCTTGAGATCTTGTAATTTGCTACTTCGTGGAATTATTGTTTCATGCTGTGGCTGTGCTTCATCTTCAGATGAGTTGTCTCCTGTTAAACAAACCGCTTCGGGGGGAGGAGGCCAGGGTGGGTATAACTTCTTGCAACATCTGGCTCCTCCCACTCTTACATCATCACTGGGTGTCACTGCAGTTCCTTCCGTATTGTCTGTCAGTTCACTTCCAGCCGCCGAAGTGTGAACATCGCTCACGGCTGATAGCACGTCGCTTGTTTTTTCTGCTTCATTAGACATATCATTAACTCTTAATAAATCATTAATAGAGTCACACATCGCTCGACTGACCCTTAATAGCAACAAAAGTACTTCAATGCGACTGTGGCTGCGAGATGGTGGAGCAGCTGTGGTTGTAGATACAGGGGCTGTTACTTCCTGCACAACTGCAGCGGTCACTTTCGATTCTATTTTTAACTCTTGCAAGGCATCAATCACAGTTCTCCAAGCGCACTACAAGCAGTAAATAGCTCTTCTCCCACATTAGTGATATACAAAGTCCCAAAAGTTCATCCCTCTTCTGTTTCAAAAGCACTAGCGGAGTTTGTGAAAAAAACCCTCTTTATTCCATGATTCAATAGTAACTGCAATTCTTTATCAAAACCTTTATACCACGCTCCCCGCTTTTATAAAAAGCACTTTAGGAGACTAAGAGCTGCTTCTTTACGGAAGAACGACATCTAGATGTTAGATGAGCAGACTTCTTCATAAGTAAACAACTGTGGCGGCACTTTAAAATAGCCTTGCCCTCTAGCCCAGGCTACCAGCTTTTGAAATAGCTTCTCAGATACGGCTTCCCCTCTCTTAGAAAGGATAGCTAAAACAAGCCGTTCTGCTGCGGCGAATTCCGCTTCCATATTGTTCATTTATAAGCCGGCTTCAGCAACCTCACTCGCAATTACAGCCCAGCCTCACCTGCAGTAGGAAAGGACGAGGGGCTCCGCCGTTCAACGCTTGTACGTCTCTAGGGCGAGGGAATCGGGTCCGCCGTTCAACGCTTGTGCGTCTCTAGGGCGAGGGTCCCTGTTCGGGCGCCAGATGTTGCGGTGAGCGAGAGTCAGACACTTACTCATAGAGTTAATGTGAATGCTCTAACTTTATTGATAGCATGTGCGCTTAAGTATCTTTGGATAGAGGTACACGCGACCGGCGTAGCTAGCTGATTGGCTGGAATGCACTGTCCACGCGGAGGGCTCCTGGCTCTGGCGCCAGCTGGGCTGCACTGTCCACGCGGGGGGCTCCTGGCTCTGGCGCCAGCTGGGCTGCTTCTTCCTTATCTTGGTCTCTGCTTCACATCCTGCTGATACTTTGCAAGTAGCCAAATTCCTCTTGATTGTTTACCAAGTTACTACGAGATAGCCCTATGCCCTGTTCACACAACTCTAGTATTTTCCCATGCCCAGCTTCAGCTAGAAATTCTTCTACAGTTAACTTTGGATACTAAACAGTTTTTTATTAAGTAAAGATAACTTCACATAAGAAATAACTTTTTGATTCACTGTGAAGTTCACAATTCTTTCCAATTTTTCACATATATAATATAAGGAGACACATGATATTAAGTAGCTACTTTTTAAAAGCTGTTTGGAATAAAATGCCATCCAAATTTGTATAATTTCATTTTCCACAAATTTTATACACCTCAGTAAACTCTTAACCACCTGACCACTTCTGAATGTGACTAATCTGCATATTGATAGTATAAATTAACATGGTTAAAAGATCTAAGAGATTATTTCAAAGCAATGTTTCTGGACCTAGGCATTCAGCCTTCAGTCATTTTCACAGGTTTATTTAGAAACTACAGTTTTCCTTCAGATTGCAGCTAACCTTCTTCCATGACAAATAGTACCTGTGTATAACAGTATTTCTCAGATAATCTTTCCTTCACAAACCCATGAGATGGCCTGTCCTGAAGTTCCTAATCAATAAATCAGAACTGCTTTTAGATATCATATGCATTATGACATTTAGAAAGGGGGGCAAGATGAATGTTAGGAATGATTTCTCAGTATAATTTCTGTACTTGGCAAAATATCTTCCCTTATAATCCCTTGCTATTATTTCTGTTTCAGACTTTAATTCTCTATTCACATTTATTTCAGTCATAAAAAGGGCAAAATAGATGTCTGTTTTGAAGTCCCAAATACCCTAATTTATATCAATGGAAAGTTTAAATCTCTTGAGGCTTATTTGTGTTTTAAGCCATTGAAACAAAATGCAAACACTTGAATCTATGGAATCAAGGGCCATGCACCTTTGAGGTAGATGGCATTCTGTCTGTAGCTCTGGGTGCAGCCTCAAAGGCTTGACCTTTCTTAATAAGGTACTACATTGTACAGTCTTGTCTGCATCTTTCCAGCTGGGAGCTTTATAAAGGACCTAACTAATTTTCATTTTCCCATTTTAATTATTCCATGCTGCAAGTTGGATTTTTGAGGTATAATGTCAATTAGTTCAAAACAAGTGAACTGCAAATTTTTGACACTGCAAGATTTTTTCCTCTATCCTTTGAGAGTTGGTATGCACTGTAAAAGTAAAGAAGATTCTGTCATTTAGCTTTTTTTTGCCTTGTGCTGTTTTTCCCTTTCACAAACTTAAGCTAGGAAAGGTCTGTGGTTTCATTTTAATGGAAAGTAAAGACAGCAGTGTCAAAATGTAAAGTTTAGTTGTTGGTTTTATTCTAAAAGTGTCTATGAGAGCACACTATTAAGTAAATTCAATATTACATTTTTCACACAGTCATGCTTTTTACAGATTTGGGTTAAAAGGCACCTTTCAGGATCATCTAGTCCAACTTGCATGATCAAAAAGAGTTAGCTAGAGCTGTTTGTCAAGGATTGTGTACAGCTGGGGTTTGAAAATCTCCACAGGTAAGACTCTGCAACCTGTCTGGGCCACCAGCATATACTGCTGCATGGCATTATTTTTCCCCTGGGAAACTGAGGCTGATTCAAGTTACATCACTGGAGATAATATAGAATTTTCACACAAAAATAAGTACCTCAAGTAGTTAATTCCTAGTATAATATTTCCCCATCCCCCAAATTGGAAGATTTGGGTAAGGTTTCATTCCCTCATCTTTTAAAAGTCAAAGAACAGCATCTTTGACTTCCTGGAAGTCAGGGGGTTTAAGGGATTGTCAAATATTCCTTTTTTATTGCCTTTTTATATTGTCTAATATGTCATCCTATTAATAAGAAATAAATGCTTTGGGTCAAAATACATGTTCCTTTGCCATGGTCTGTTTCAACGAAATCAGCTTAGGTAATTCTGGGGAAAAATACAATTGAAATATAATTTCAGTTCAGTTACTAGTATTTTCTTCAGTTGAGATACTTTCAGTTACTATTATTAGAAAGTAACTGGAGGTAGCTTTACAGTATCACAGTAACACAAGTTTGGAAAGGACCTCTGAGATCATCAAGTCCAACCTATAACCCAACACTAACACCAACCCATCATCTAAACCATGGCACTCAGTGCCTCATCCAGTCTCCCCTTAAACATCTCCAGGGTTGGCGACTCCACCATCTCCCTGGGCAGCCCATTCCAATGGCCAATCACCCTTTCAGTGAAGAACTTTTTCCTAACATCAAGCCTAAACTTTCCCTGACGAAGCTTGAGTCCATGCCCTCTAGTTCTGTCACTGGTCACCTGAGAGAAGAGACCAACCCCTGCCCGACTACAACCTCCTTTTAGGTAGTTGTAGAGAGCAGTAAGGTCTCCCCTGAGCCTCCTCTTCTTCAGACTAAACAGCCCCAACTCCCTCAGTCGCTCCTCATAGGGTTTGTGCTCCAGCCCCCTCACCATCTTCGTTGCCCTCCTCTGGACACACTCCAGCATCCTGACGCCTTTCCCAAACTGGGGGGCCCAGAACTGGGCACAGTATTCAAGGTGAGGCCTGACCAGTGCCGAGAACAGGGGGACAATAACTTCTCTGGTCCTGCTTGCTACACTATTCCTGATGCAGGCCAGAATGCCATTGGCCTTCTTGGACACTGGGCACACTGCTGGCTCATGCTGAGCTTCCTGTCAACCAGTACTCCCAGGTCCCTTTCTGCCTGACTACTCTCCAGCCACTCTGTCCCCAGTCTGTAGCTCTGCATGGGATTGTTGTGTCCAAAATGAAGTACCCGACATTTGGACTTATTAAACATCATCCCATTAGAATCAGCCCAGCTCTCCAGTCTGTCCAGGTCCCTCTGTAGGGCAATCTTACCCTGTAACAGATCAACTCTTCCTCCCAGTTTGGTATGATCTGCAAACTTGCTGATGATGGACTCAATCCCCTCATCCAGATCATCAATAAAGATATTAAACAGGACTGTACCCAACACCAATCCCTGGGGAACACCACTGGTGACCGGCCGCCAACTGAATGAGACACCATTCACCACCACTCTTTGGGCTTGGCCATCCAGCCAATTCCTAACCCAGCACAGAGTGCTCCCATCTAAGCCACTGGCTGCCAGCTTCTCTAGGAGTCTACTGTGGGAGACAGTGTCAAAGGCCTTGCTGAAGTCCCGGTATACCACATCCACAGCCTTCCTCTCATCCACCAGGCGAGTCACATGGTCATAAAAGGAGATCAGGTTGGTCAGGCAGGACCTACCCCTCCTAAATCCATGCTGGCTGGGCCTGATCTCTTGGCCGTTCTGCAGGTGAAGTAGCTTTACTTTAACCTTGTTTTGGAAAAGTGAGATCATGTGTAATATGTATCCTAAAGAGAGGTCATTTGACGTGTTCATACTTTGTAATAGTGTGCATGAACATTTGTATTGCCCTAGCAGCGAATAGAGGGAGTGCTATACAGCTGTGTGAGCTATCATCCTGCTGTTCAGGATAATCTCTCAGCTCTGTAGATGTGCGATCATCATGCAATGCAGCAGCAGGATTTGTTTCTATCCTATGTATGAAGATAACATCTTTTCAATTACTTTCAAGAAAAGTTAGAATTGGGGAAAATAGAACTAATCTTTTGTTTTATTTCCATGCTGTTTCCTCCTTCCTCTAAGGAGAGTTTCGTGAGGCCCAAGTTTTTTAATCCTTAGAAACACAGTGGTGAATATTAACACGGCTTTCTAATAAGGCTTTTTCATTTGAAAGGAAAGTTTTCTTCTTGGGCTGGTACAGCAGAGCAAAATGTTTAATGGAAAAGTGCCCACTTAAAAAAGTGTCTTGTTTTGCTCTCTTCCAAGTGACTAGAAATTCACTGTGTAATTTAAAGTGGAACAGGTCAAGTATGAGCAATAGAAATTCGTAAGTGACATATTTCTTCACCTTCCAGCAATGTAGAATTGAGGCTGCAACATTGACCATGTTTCAGATTAACTTGGATAAATAATTGGTGTTCTAGACCCCTCAAAAATAAGGACTGTGTTGGTGACTCTTACCAGAATTTGAATGGACAGTGTTTTTTTTGATGTAGAAGTAACAAAACAGTGGAAAACTCCAGCAGCATTTCAAATCTGTAATTTCCATGGTATGGTCACTTTCACTCTAAACACGTTAACAAGATAACACTGTTAAATATGTCCTCTAGCCTTTTCTGTTTTTTTCTTTCTGCACCCCTACAAATACACGGTATACAGGTAGATATGAAAGGCAACAGTGGTGAATAGATTATTCCATATGATCATCACACAGTGTATGAATGCTAGTGACAGTTTGGAGTAGTTTTCATATATTGTTTAAATATCTATGTTCTGTCATTCCATATTTTAGTTTTTCCATTTTTGGTTTTTGACTGCTTGTGAACATAAGGAAACAGTCCAAATAAAACTCAGGCTGGTGGAAAGCAAGAGAACATTTGCTTTTCATGTTACTAGTTGTCATTATGTTTGGTTTGATCTGACTAAATATCATTATCAGGTGACACAGTTTTGAGTTTTCCTTTGCCGCTCCATGCTACAAGAGGCAATGAGAGTTTTTGGGATTGAACACAGTGAATCAATTCTTGTGGCCATAGTTTGATGCTGAATCCAAACCAGACACAGAGAGGAGTGCTCCTCTGCCTCTCAGTAAAGGACTGATGCAAAAATATGGTTTGGGAGCCAGGCATTCTTTTTAAGACTAGGGTGGTGGGGGAAGAAATGGAAACTTCACTGGAAATTCAAGTGAAGGAGCACAGTATCCTCTTGATGGCAAAGTTAATGAGCACAGTGTCACTGGCTGAGTCATAGATGGCAGTTCTTCTGCTTTTTAGGAATGCCATGGTATGATAAGCACAGCACTTAATATGCCCTGATATATTCCATACATCAAAATAACAGTAATATAAAGATGTTAATCAAATATAAAAGCAGTAGCAATTAATTATTTCAACATTACAGAGGTTATATTAGAAGATACCCCAATGTAGTTTTCTGAATTCCTAGTTCCCCTTAGATCAATAGTGAACTGGTGGGAAAAAAAAAATTTCTTTTGGAGTTTAAGTATATAGAATTACCTCTGACAGAAAACAGTAGTCAGTTATCAGAAGCAACATGCAAAGTGAGACCATTATCTTTTTTCAAGATAATTCTTCAAGCTCAGCATGTAAAGCATAGACTAAAATACAATATTTGATGATATGACTAGATGCTCTATTAAAATTAAAATAGTATTTATATAAACAAATGATAGGATGTGTATAAAATGTTGACTTAAATTTAAAGTTATAGTGGTAGTCAATCTGCTATCATAATGAGAGTTTTTCTCTGACTTGGTGAAAAAAGTTACATTAATATTAGTGAAGCAATGTGTTCAGATTAAGGTGCTAATTAAATTTAATTTTCTATCCCTTATTAAAATGTTGCCTGAGAGTTACTATAAAAAATAGCGAGAATAATAAATAGTATCTACCGTGTGATTTTTTTTAATGCATCAAAATAGAAATGTTCTTTATAACTATTTCTTCAACATAAAGTGGTCAAAATTTAGAATTAAAATTTCCTACAGGAATAGTTGTAACTTCTCTATTACAAAATTGCTAACACCCCTCTTCTGTCAGAGTGCCAGGCGGGTGTTATCACAAAGATGATATACCTTTAAAATAGTAAGAGACATGCATCTTGCCTTTTCATCTATCTCTTTCCTAAAGTGCTTTTCCTCACTGTAATAGCTAGCCTATTTGAAAGCACTAAAAACAACTGAAGTGGGTTAATTAGCCATGCTGAAATAGTTAGGTTTTACTTCGGAACTTTGATGTTGAATCTAAGAATTTCAATTATTGTGACTCAGGAGCCAGAGCAAGTGCAGGTCATTCAGCATTGTAAAGTATCAGGCATTTGTAATTAGTATTCTACTTAGTATTAGAGGGTGGAAAAAATTTCTGAAATAATGTAACCTATAAAAACTGATTGTAGAAAAACATAGTCATAAATAAATAACACTAAAACATTAGTTCAAGCTGATTAGCTAAATGTACATGAAGAGAACTATAAGCACAAACAGCTGGATTATCATTATCAGAATGGTATCCTTGATGCAGATGACACACTGATCACAACCAGTACAAATGTGTGTGACATTTTGTAACTAGCTTTCTACTCACTCTGAAAGGAATCCCTAATCGTTTTTGATAAATTAGACAATGCTAGCTTAAGCAAAGTAAGTTCCAGGTCTTTGCTAAGTTAAACCATTTTGACTTAAACAGTTTGACATAAGTTATATGAGAACCATAGCTAGCAAAATCACCAGGAGTAATAGCTTGTGGTGAAAGGGTGACAGCAATCAGCTGGGCTGAGGCCAAAGGCAGCTGACAGGAGATGTATGATCGTGTCCTAGCTATAAATATAAGTTATGGCTTTCTTTCTTTTACTTCTCTAAAATTGCTTGCAGGCATCTAAGTTGTTTGATCTAACCTCTACCTTAGGTTTTCCTAGATGTGACTCACATTTACTTGCAAAGGTGGATTTTTTACCTGTTTTGATTTGTTTTGTTTAGAAGAACACGCTGTTACATGAACAATACTACAGGATTCTTTTTTGAGCTATATATAGGAATAGTACTTGTACACATTTTATGATAAAAAGAAAATAAATTTTGTGTAAGTCTGCTACTTGGAAGTAATTTGTCTAGTTCCTTTTTTTTTCCTGGCATGTGTGGCTCAAGCTTTAGATCTAATATTAATATAAAAATCAGAAGTCTGGAAATACTACTTCAGACAAAAAATTTGCTCTTTTCCACAGAGTAGAAAGATTAACAGGTCCTGAGATTGTGACCTATATAATGCACCTGTATTATATGTTTAATTGACTCTCATGTAACAATTCAAATCTTTTCTGTAGAAATTTTTCTAGGTAGTTTATGTGAAAAAAAGTGTGCAAATTATCTTAGTTGATTTGGGGGCGGTTTTTGTTTGCTTGAAAGTAAAAGAAAGTAAGAAATCCAAATCTGATCTCAGTATAATATGAATTAAGGTAGCATGTACTAGACCCAGTCTTACACCAGAAATATTTGGAGCAGATAAAGAAAAAAAACAAATCTGTGTTTGTAGTGCTAGGGATTTTTTTAACTATTAACTGTACTCAAAGTGAGACATAAGCTGGTTGTATCCAGATTGCTTGTAGGATGAAGTTTGAGTTATTGCCAATCCATCTATTTTCCTGCTTTATTCCTAGTAGAATTAAGAACTGAAGAAAAAAGTGAGATACTGTATCGGTTGTGTGGATAATGGAGGAGTATTGAAAGTGAGTGCAGTATCAGGCTCCAAACTGAAAGGCTAATGTAGATCTACTCAAATCCGGATCAAGACAAGTGTGCAGCCAGTTTTGTAAGACTGACAACCTAAAACTGAAGCAACTCATACAAATTCAGATCTAAACAGATCTAAAACTGCATTTGTTATTGGTAGTTGTCCATAAAAGAGCAAAAGTTTTCATTCTCTGATATTAGGACTGTAAAAAAAAGAAATTTGGTGTTTCATTTCTATACATTTACACCTTTATAACTGAGAAAAAAATCTGTCTCAAATTTCTATTTTCATATTGCCTGGATAAGAATATTACCCAAATCCTCAAAGCTGATGCACATTCTGGGTTCCCCTGAATAGTAGCAGTTATGACCATCTGTTAGTCTGGCATTATTCCTAGGAAAAAATGTTGTGCTAGTTTAAAAATGGCATGGTGGACTAATGGGTAGAAAGAAGCAATTCCCATCCCTTCTCCTTGCTGTGGTAGTCTTCCTCAGCTATCTTTCTAAAATTTACTACTCTTTATGTTTGTTTGTATTCCAAGCCTAATTACAGAAAGTTAGTTGCCCACATACCTCTTTAGCCAGCATTAATCTGGACATCTACCAATTTAATTTTTGTAAGATTATGTCTGAGATTTATGAAAGTCAAAATAAAAGAGAAAGGAGATTTCAAACAAGATAAGGTGAAAATTAAGGAAAGTGCTAAGAAGCAAATAAAATGTTTTTTAGTGGCTCAAATTTTGTGACAGACTCACCTTTTTGTCTTTTTATTTTAATTAAATGAATAAATCATTTCAGAAAGCTATTCTGCAGGAATCACAGTTCTTATTTCTATTTTTAAGAGAAGCCATTAGTTTTGACAAACTGGAATATTACATACAGTATAGATTCTAGACAAATAAGTACAATGATTTTTTGAAGCATCCAAAAGAATTTACTTCTCTGAGATTATGTGGCAAGAAGTGTACAGAAAAAAAATTCTCCAGACATTACTTTGAAGAAAAATGTTTATTCTAGACCTACGACCTCGCAGCACTACAGCTATAAAACTTTCAGCTATTTTAAATATTTCCAGAAATTGTTAGTGTTATTCCTTTATATGGGAATTCTTCAGATGTCCATATATGGCATACATTGCTAAAAATATCAGCTAGGTACCCATTGCCTGCCATCTGGCTTACTACTTAAACCTAACAGGTCACCTACACACAGCGGTCACTGTATGGCCTCTGACCATGGACAGACTGACAGCTTTAATTCTTCTATAGTGGACACATTGATGAAGAATCTTGCAGGCTAATATTGCAGGAAATGTTGGGAACAAAAGCAACCAGACAATGGCTGGCTATTGTTGCTGAAGCAGTAAATGAATTTAAAAACTTATTCCACCATGAGAAACTTTCTCACTGTGAGAGGACAAATGCAACACGTGTTTTTTTCTCCATCTAGACTAATTAGTTTTATATTCCATGGAATTAAATAGTACCACCTGTTTGTTTTGAGACTAATTTACAGCTTTGTCTTCTATTAACAATATGCTCTTGCTAGTTTCTTTGTGCAGGACTCAGTTATACTCTAAATTAACTACTCTATTTGAAGAGTTTCCATTTATACTTGCATTCCATGCGTCTTTTGGGAATGCCTTTATTTAAATCTGTTACGGTTTCCTGGTTATATTTTTACAGAGGACAGTTCTACATTCTTAGCAGTTTGATTTTCAGGCTGCTATGTTTGTTGATTAATGTTTTTAATGTCCCTAGCTGAATTACAGATGTGCTAACATGTGTCAAACTCTCACAGGTTGGAATTTATCTCAGTGTAATGAAAATTTGGGTCTGCGACATAAAATATAATGATATAGATCATTCTGCTGCTACCTCTACACACTGGTGTTACTTGACAGGTTTGTTGAAATTTCTGTATTTGCTTGAGTTATTCAATTACAACAGATTTTGTGAAACGATAGTAGGCTGAACAGGCCTGTTAGTAAAATAATTTCATTCATGTTAAAACCAGGCAAAAAATCCAACCTGTAAAATATTTTATCGCATGAAATTCCCAAAAAATCAGAAACCTGTTTATTGCAACTAGCTGTGCTGTTGGTTAACTCATAATAATTAACTAGTAGTCCCATGGTAGCCTTGAATATCTTTAGACTGAGAGACTTTATTTCAGGCAATGAGTTATTTATCAGTAAAATTAATTTTTATTTGAAATTTGCCTTCATTATTTCTCTCTCTGTGTCTTAATAATCTATTTTAAGGTAAAAGTGATAGAAATGGTCTTCCAGTTAAAAAAAAAATTTCATTTTCTATCATCTATTTTTAAGCCAATTGTGATTAAACAAGTGGTACTTTCCATGAGACCTGCATTAGGACAGGAGGGTCAAAAGTGAAGTATAAAGGATGAAGGAGAGAGGAACAAAGTAATCACTAAGAATAATAGAATTATTTTCAGTGGAAAAGATGTGTGGAATCTGGGAAACAGACTAGAAAGTGACATAGCTGAGAGGAAAACAACTGAAACTAGATCCAAATGTTGTCTGGTGTAGATACAACAAAATACTGATACATGTAGGAAGTTCTGTCTGTGAGACAGCAAGATTCGTAGTTCAGGAATCGCAATGGGATGAGGATCAGTTCAGTCAAATGTGATGGGTCATTATTTCCTGTGGATTGTGTTTATGCAAGTGTAAGCTTATTTCCAGAGTTTTTCATTTCAAAAGAATTATTATAACACAACAAGCAAGAATCCGAGGATGCTCAGGTTTTCATAGCAGAATATATAGTAATCTAGTATGACATACAAAAATGGACGTGCTTTGGAAGATCAATTTAGCCCTTCTGTGGTAATGTATATTCTCCAAACAAAAATAACGTGTAAAAATACATATGTCTTGAAGTGAGAAACTGTCAGAATAGATTCTAGTAATTGCATAAGAAGTAAGGTCAAGCAGAAAGGGATTGAATATTTTGTGCAGAAAGGAGACAGTTGTAAGTAATGCTCATATAATGCAAATAAACCACTATTGCAGCAGAGGAACTGTGCTTCTCAACACTAACTTGGAGCTGAGTCTGCAGAAATAGCAGTCTAATGATGTTTGTAATATAAACCTTGGTCACTGCTGGCAAACATATTCCTTCAGAAGAGAAATCTTTGCTTCCAGTACCCCAGAATAAACTTTTATCACCCTCAGTTAGTGAGCAAGCACCGTCCAGATGTTCTTCCTATTCACTAGGGCTTCTTCACTGGAAGACTGGAAAATTTACAGTTAATTCCCATTGTAAAGTTTCAAGTTTTGAAAGATTGAATGGATTTCAGGTATTCGATCAGTATTTTTATGGAAAAAAGTAGCTCTGTGCACATATGTACATAGGGAGTATGTGTAAGGAAAGCAGATAATGAATCTAATCTTACTACCTTGAATGATTACACCACCTACATCTAAACACACAGGCCAAAAAAATGAGCTAAGCAAAACATTTTGGTTTTACGTATGACCAAGAGTAGGAACAGAGGATGCATAACTCAAGTCTTCATTTCACTTGGAGAAAAGATAAGAATACATTGAATTGAGCTTGTCTCTCGTGTCTGTATTTTCAGTTATCCTGTTATCCGGCGTATCAAAGGCTTCCAAAAGATCTAAAGAAACCAAAATGGGTCTTGCCTTCTTGTACATAAATAATTGAGATGAAACTATTACTACTGCTGTATCTTACTGCATCTTAAATCTGGATGAACAGAGGCAAAAAAACCTTGGAATGTTCAACTATAGCCAAAATTGTTAAAATAAAACTTCATCAATAATTTTCTTATTAAGGGAAGATAAAAGTGAGATTATTGATGTGAAGAGACTCACTATGGCAGCAAGAGGCTTAAAAAAATATCGCTCATTTGTCATTTCTCAATGAATGCTATCTTCTTTAAGAATGACTGTGTCAATTTAGCAAACTCAAAAACTCCCCTCAGTATACAATATGTACGAAATTCTGCTTCAGGGTAGCTGATTTCCTAAGTTACTCCTTTATTTTCTTCGTTCCTTCTTCTTTCCTTCCTTTCTGTTTATGTATCAACATTCTTATCTCCACTGGTTATGTCTACTGATTTCTTTGACATGTCAAACCTCAAGCTCCGCAACCACATACTGCAAGAAATGAACTGATTTGTTCCTGCTCATGTACATTTTTTCCAACTAAACATATTTTGTAAAATATATTTAGGCTGATCTCTCTCATGAAGAATAATGCTTGTGTAGGATAATACTGAGAACATGTAGCATACCATAGCACATGGATTCAAAATGATTACAAAATCTGTCTTTCAAATACATATCAACCCATTGAACAGGAAATTATACAAATATAGATTTTATAATTTTATGTAATTCTAATATACTGTATTTTAATCAACCCAAAAAACAAGATACTTTTTATGGAGTTTCTCTGATATAGTGTTGAAAGTGGCAAAATATTTACCTAATTTATTTCTTTATTTTGTCCTCTATTGCATTCAATCTTCAATGAATCTATAAAATGACAGATGTTTGTGTGATGCAGACAATAAAAAAAGTTTCCTTTGAGCATCAAGTAGCAAGCTAGTGCTTTTCCATCTTTAGTCCCTGTCCAGCTAGCAAATATTAATATAGCTTAAACTTCATATTCATTAATATAGCTTAAACTTCACTTTTATGTTTTTAATATGCATTTATAGAATTTAGTGTCATAGTAATAAATTTCAAATGAGACATACATTCTGTAATTCTGTATTAGAAGTGTTTCTGGATTTAAATCCAAGTGGGAGGTGTGCAAGGCATTTTCAGCTTCTTAAAATCTATCCCTGTCTTCACAATGACATCACAACTTCAAATTCAATTTTGAAATGGCTGCCACATTGCTGTCTGTCTGCTTTAGACAGTACATTTCTGCAACAACAGGAAGCAAGCTGAATTCAGTATTCAGATCACTTTTCCTCTTACCGACAAAGTAGACTTCATCATGAGAAATCCCTTTTTATTTAATTTCTTTTTGTACATGCTCTCTGAAGGCAGTGTCAGCTTCCTCTGTCTTAGTATGGCTACAATTGCCTGTAGAGAAATGTTTTTTAAAAGTAACAATGTTTTTATCCGTATATAAAGGTAAAATATACAGACATGCATATAAATTTTATTTTATATATATTAAAACTTCTGAACATCCCCCTCTTTTACTGCAATGAGAGGTAAGAAAAATAAAATTTTATGGAAAACTGATACTGCAGGGGACTAAACATTCTTCTGACTAAAATTTTGCTTCCTTCAAACTATCAAAAAGCAGGATGGTGAGATCTTTTTCCTGCAACTTTTTCCCCCTGTTACTCACCCTCTTCAACTACAGAGAATCCAGGCCAACGTTTCAGTACTTTTACATTTCAACTGATTCCCACCGTAACATATTGAGTTCATAGATCATCCAGGAGTATGCGAAAGAAGGAGGGCTTTTTCACTGAGCTTTATATGGAATTTATGTCCACATCAGTTGTCCAAAACCTAGTAAAAAGAACTCGATCTGTAGTATGAGATCTGCAGGATAAAAGACTTGGCCAGGACCTGCTGTCTGTCCTTGCATTTGTATGGATCTCTTCCTCTGCATTTCCATCAACACATTTCTAAAGTCCCTGGGTTTTCCTCGTGGCAGGGTTTGTTACTGCATTGGAAAGCCTTTTCCTGTTCATCTCTATTCTTCACTCCTGTGCTCACACCTATGTAATTTTGAATTTGCTGAAGTTATGAAGGAATAAGTGAGAAGGAGGAGCAGAGGGAAATATAGTTGACTTTCTTCATCATTGACGTTTACTTTTCTTTGTGACTTGTGATGCATTCAGTATTTATTGGTACAGAATGCATTCCCACGGATCTAGGTCAGTTATACTTCATGAGCAGAGATACAGATTTTTCTCTTTGTACATGGTGAAAGAAAACCTGTAACGAATTCATGCTTATAATGAATGCTGAAAACAGTTATTCTTAAGTACATATATAGCCAGGGGTTTTGGCACAGGTTAGTAAGCCCTGTAAATGTGTGGAATATTTTGGAAAAACATACAATCATTGATTAATTTATATTTTCCATTGTTTTGCTAACGTTATCTAAAAAAACCTTCAACCAACCAAGAAAACCTTCCCACGGGAAGATGGAGAGACTTGTAGAGAGAAATTTTTTTTTTTAATCATTTCTGAGAATAACATGAACTGCAAATTTTTCTGGTGCTTTGGAAAGCTATATAAAGGGAAATCTAATGTTACACTTCTACAGTACATGCAATTCCTATTTCTTTTTCTGCACAGATACTAAGAACGATTTCCTGGTACTTTTCCCAGCATTCCCAATGAGTCACTTGAACTTTAGTGGAAGGGAAGTAAGTGTCATTGTTACTATATTAAAAAAAAAGACCAAAATTTTTCCTTAGTGTAATGCAAACATTGGAAATGCATTGGGTATGTGGAGTTTCCATTCTCAGCAACTTTGCTGTTGTGAGTTATAAGGAGCTGTAGTTAGATGCTTCAGGTTTTCAAAATCATTTCAAGAGAACTCATTTTAAAACGTCTTACATCAAAGTCTAGGATTAACCATGGAATAATTTTTTGTGTCAGAGATTATGTAATACGATATAAATAAATATTGTGTCAAGAGTAAAAAACCTATGATGTTACATAAGTAAAGTCCTTTTATAGTATTGAAGAATGCTGAAATCTGATAGGTAGGCCCTATCAGATCTGTGATTTGAGTGATATAAACAAAAGCTTATATCTTTGTATGGTACATTAAAAAGAAGTTGAGACAGAACTAGAAGCTAGCTGAAGATTTTTGCTGAAGTGAAAAGGAGTGGACCTGCCAGACATTAAGTTTACATTCATTAAAGAGAAATGAGATATATATTTTCATTTTTAAAAAAGGGAATAAATCGATCAAAGTTACTTATGTGAAATTTATCATGAATATGATCCCTTTCTAACACTGGAAATGGAACAGAAAACAAAGTGACCTTTCTCTTACTGTTCTACAACTGCTTCTACAATATAAAAGTTTTGTGGTAAACTCCATGTTTTCATTTGTTAAGAGTAGTTAGATACCAATGGAGACTAAGGTTGTCTTGTTTTTGAACTGCTACTGTAAGACTAATGTTGTATTTAATATTTCAATATTATTACTCATGCAAGTCATCCATACAG
This sequence comes from Tapera naevia, assembly GCA_033556795.1. Taxonomy (NCBI): domain Eukaryota; kingdom Metazoa; phylum Chordata; class Aves; order Cuculiformes; family Neomorphidae; genus Tapera; species Tapera naevia. The sequence continues at coordinate 2,676,909 of JAUMJJ010000172.1, read as the reverse complement.
AACTTACAGAGGGATTACGTTTCACTTTTTGAAATGTATAGGAAAATTTATTTCAGCCAGGCAGATTTGTATATATATATGAGGTCATATTTTTCAGCCATACTTTTGTTCTGTGAGTGTTATTGTTCTGGTTAAATTTGCTTGTTGTGACTGAACCCATAACAGTAAGCTATCCAGATTTCTTGATTCAGAAAGGCAGAAGAATTTTATGGGAAGTTCCCCAGCTTCATTAAAACACCATAACCCCGAGGATTACTAGGTTTTACTTTGTCATTACAACCCCGGTGCTGCAATAGTTCTTCTACTCTACTTCAGAGGACAAAGGTGATACGAGATTCAGGCAGGTCATTTTTGATTTTGACAGCAGCACTGCTACTTTAATAATCTGAATCATGTACATACCAGTTTTGTAATATTGTACTGACAATGGACATGTCACCACAAGTGCAATCCTGAAAAAAAATACAGCCAGTTTTATTATAGGATTTGGCCAGGTTAACTTCAAGACAGTATAATATGTGACTAGATACTTTTTTGTAGCCTGGAAAAGATGCCCTGTTCTGCACTGTGGAACTTCTGAGGCCTTCATTTCCAAAGTGTCTCAGCTTAATCTGTTTATTACAGCAGCCAAAAATCATGTTTAAAATAAGCCCGGTGAAATAATGAGATTGCCCAAATTCAAGTCATTACTCCATTTACTTGAGTTTGTCTTTTGCTGAAACAGTGCATTTTTGGACACATCAGCGTTTACCTTTTTTCATCTAGCTGAATTTTGATACTACTGCACTTGAGCTGTCATCCATTAAACATACTGCTGTAATTCCTTATTAAAAATGGCTACGCCAAGGGCAAGTGCTTCCTGACCAGCCTAGTGGCTTTCTATGATGGAATGACGGCATCAATAGACACAGAAGAAGCAATGGATATAATTTATCTGGACTTCTGCAAAGCTTTTGACACAGTCTCCCACAACGTCCTTCTCTCTAAATTGGAGGGATATCGATTTGATGGGTGGACTGTTCGGTGGATAAAGAAATTAGTTGGATGGTCACATTCAGAGAGTAGTGGTCAATGGCTCGATGTTGGGTTGGAGAGCCATGAAGAGTGTTGTCCCTCAGGGGTCCATACTGGGACCAGTGTTGTTTAATATTTTCATTAATGATATTGACAGCAGGATCGACTGCACCCTCAACAAGTCTGTGGGTGGACATGAGCCGGCAACGTGCACTTGCAACTCAGGAGACCAACCGTGTCCTGGGCTGCATCCAAAGAAGCATGGCCAACAGAGCGAGCGAGGTGATTCTTCCCCTCTGTTCTGCTCTAGTGAGATGCCACTAGAGACACCCAGACTATTGTGCCTGGTTCTGGAATCCCCGACATAAGAAGGATATGGAATTCTTGAAACAGTTCCAGAGGGGGGCTACAAAGATGATCAGAGGGCTGGAGCACTTTTGTTATAAGGACAGAATGAGACAGTTGGGCATGTTCAGCCTGGAGAAAAGAAGGCTTTGGGGGGACCTCATAGTGGCCTTCCAGTACCTGAAGGGGCTACAGGAAATCTGGGGATGAATTCCTTACATGGGCAAGTAGTGAATAGGATAAGGGGAAGTGGCTTTGAACTGGAAGGGGGGAGATTTAGGTTAGACATTAGGAAGAAATTCTTCCCGATGAGGGTGGTGAGACACTAGAACAGGTTGCTCAGGGAAGTTGTGGATGCCCCCTCCCTGGAAGTGTTCAAGGCCAGGTTGGAAGGGGCCTTGAGCAGCCTGGTCTGGTGGGAGGTGTTCCTTGCCTACTGCAGGGGGTTAGAGCTAGATGCTGTTTAAGGTCCTTTCCAACTGAAATTGTTCAGTGATTCTATGATTCTATGGAAAAAAAAAACCAGTTTCTTTGAGCAGTTCAGTAAGTTACTGGTTTTAGACAGATGCACATTTTTTTTTTGAGTTGTTGACTATCATTCTTGCAGCCTCTTGTTTCTGTAAAGGAGCTCAAAGACCATTTGCAACAATATTGGAGTTATTCCCAATAGCTTGAAAGCAAGTTTTGGCATGAGAATAAAAGAAGTCTGTATAATGTGAAATTCCTGAAGTGGAATTGATGAGTATATATAAACATTACTACACTAATACAGTATGCTAATGTTATTCATAGATATGATGTGATAGGATGTTACATAGAGTTAGCCCACAAGAGTTGTAGGAGGAAATTTTAATGACTCTTGAGAAATCAAGTATTTCAGGGAAAGTAAGATTATTCAAAGTAGAACTATTGGATTTCTCTTTTGGATTGTGTTGTGTGAGGCTTAGCTGTAACTGTTCTGTTTGTAATTTAGTTGTACATGTGTCAAAGCTAACCTCTTATTTAAATGTGTCAACATAAGTATGTGTTTATTTACTGACATGTAGGATTTTTTCGGTAAAAGTACTCTTCATAAGGAGTGTAGATTACCTCATGATTTAGAATTTCAATGTGGAAACACAAACATATTGTCCTTTGTGTTTCCCTAACCATCTTCTGTAATGGTAATTTTTCAGCATTGAATATGCTGCACACAAGATTTCATTTGAGAGTTGTTACAGTGAACCCTCCAAATGCATGATGAAACTGCATAAAATTTCCAGGGCTGGCTCTGCTGCAGTAAATTCATGGACAATTTTGTTCAGTGCTCACAGTACTTTTGACTGATAAAAGGTGATATTTCACTTATGATTGCATGTTGCATATGACAAAATACTTTGTTTTCTGTATATATTTTCTAAATTTATCCTAGTTTTTACTTAGACTTTACTTTCTGATGTGAGACACAGATAACGTGCGAGTACATCTTTTCTGTCTAGGGACTAGGTTCTATTAAGAGCAGTCATCCTTCTCCTTGTGTATCCAGGTATTAGTTATGTAACACTTGTGGTACTCCTGAGGTATCACTCAGGCATCATGAATCATTTATGTAACACAAAACTGGGTTTAGATATACGTAAATTTTTGGTTGATTTTTAAATAACTTACTAGAATTACTTTGCCTTAGCTTTCCTTAGCTACTTCACTGTCGATGGACTAACCTTTATCAATATTTACTCATCCAATAAAGAAATGTACTTGTTTTTCCTAGGTCAAAATGACCTTTAAGAGTCTGATCTTTGCAATATTCACTGTAGATCTTATTTAAATTAATTATTGGGAACATACTTAGGAGGATAGATTTGAGAAAGGAGGGTGCGGTTTGATACATAATTCTGTATTTGTAGTTAATGTTAGTTTCCCTTGGTTGTGGGAATATAATTGTGTGAACAAGTGCATGAATTATGTAGTTCACGTTATTGAAAATACTAAATCTAAACTTCTGTATTTTTAAGAAATTCGTTCATGTTTGGGTGAAACAGTACTTTTGAAAAATAAATGACAATGACATTTAGTTTCTGATTTGAAAACTTATATGTATAATGAAGACATATACTATGGCATCAAAATCTAGCTTTATCCTTGTCTGTGACTTGTGGCCTACATTCAACCTTCTTCTGCCTTTCCTATACATGTTTTTCAGGAAAATAATAAAACAAAACAAAACAAAGCAACTTCTGTGAATACCTTTTCCATGATGATCAATCCTAAAGGCACTTATTTTTTTAAGTATTCAAGAGAATGTAAAGTTTCACAGAGAAGTGTGATTCGATTTTTTAAACATTTGCAGCGAAGTGAAAACCCAGATTTGCTGCTCTAAAGCTATTGTAATAGAACACTTGTCAGATCAAAACTTACCAGTAAAAAAAATAAAACCAATAAAACCCACACCAAAAAGCAGAGTCTCTTCATTTATAACTCTAAATCTTTAACTTGAATTCTTATATCACTCAGTACCAGATAAAGAATATCCCGTAGCTGGAAACTGTCTCCCTATGTACCTACCTAACAGATAGCTACCATTTCACCTTCTTTTGAAAAGATAAATAGCAGAAAGAAAGGCCCAAATACAAATCAACCAAACCGTGCTGCCACTGACACAACTTTGTGATAATCTCAAGTCCATTTCAAAGTACTAACAGATAATACTTTACAAAGTACCTTCACAGCTGGCTCTGGTGTTAAGACTCTGCAGATCAGGTCATGCTCATTACTGTGATTTTGGGAAACCAAATAATTACAGTCTGCAATTTGAGGGAGGGTTGTTATTTCTCATTGAATTGAATCATTGACTCTGTGGAACAGAATGTTCCCTGGTTTATGTCCAGAATATTTAAGCCTTTTCTGAGGGACAAAAGCAAATAATGCTAAATGCAGAAAACTGTGGACAGGAAAAAAAAAAAAACAAACCAATAAAACAACTGAAAATAATGCTATTTTCCAGGAGCTGGCTTATTCAGCTATGCCTAGGTTATCAATTCTTCATAATGACTAAAGCAGGTATTTTATAAAAAACAGAAGAGCATTTCACCAGGTAAAAATACTTGCCAACATTTCCTTAGAATATGTTCAGGAGGCGTTAAAAACTGAATTTTTGGCTTTCAAAATTTGGACACAATTCAATTTCTAAAGAATTGAGCAGTTTTGTGGTAGGTTCATGTATCTCGTCTCATACAGATTTTCCCATTCGATTCTGTGAATGGAGATGACTGGAAATAATGAGAAATAATCAGTTTTTATATGGAATAAATAGTTTCCATATCTAACATAAAAACTGTGATCATTTTTCCATATGAGTATTTACCTTTCTTTATCTAGGCAGGAATTCTGTGAAAAAAAATGCCCTCAGGTGGTGTTTTTGTTGTCATGGGGTTGGAAAGAGTTTCTCCTGTCTACTAGCTCCTGTTCCTTGTCAGAATGATCAATGCAGGTGCATTCATCTCCACTGTTTCTGCTAAAGGTCATTTCTTCCTTCCCTGACATATGTTTTCTTCCTAATACAAAATCAAGTCAAATTACTTTATCAACAATTTTTCCTTCTTATGTTAGTGAAGTTATAAAGGTTACTAGATGTTGGGAAATTAAAATGGAATAGTGGTTGTCTCATGTTATGCCTGCTCTAATCTACTGCTAAATGCCGATGTTTTTATGCTTGGAGTATTAGTGCAAGAGTTCACAATGTTTTTAAGACTGCAAAAGAAAGTTAGGAGAGTCAGTATCCTCCCTGTTACTTGTTTTTCCACAGAGCTTGGTATAGATTTGTGTACTAGTGAAGTCCTTGTTGTGGTGGACTTTTGTGGTTTGTTTGGGGTTTTGTTTTATTTTTTAAGGAAGTCCTGAAGAACTGGATTGAAATTAGCAGGATAGGCAGAAATGAATAAACTTATAGTGAAGTTATTCCTTAGTTGACTGATGATCCCACATGCCAGGTGCAGAGCATTGAAGTCTGTGGTAAGTTTTAAAAAAACATCAGTAAAGATTGAAGTTCTCACAGATCCATCTTTACTATGGCAGAGTTCCTACCATTTCCCTTCATATTTAAAAAAATGAAACAGAAACTGTAGGACTATTTGTATTTCCTAAATCTTCTTTGTTAACAACTTTGACTGCAAGTTTATGCTTCATTTATTGCTTTTAGGAGTTGTCAGCAATGCATTGATAATCGTAATGGAAGTGTTTTAGCTACAAAATGAGCAAAACATACAAAATGAGGAAAACATGCAAAATACATTCATTGCTCTGGGCATTTTTTGTGGCAATGCATACATACAATTTATAGATACAGTACTGCTTATTCGCTATTGCCATAGTGAAGGAAATAGTCCAAGTTCTAAAGTTGCATATATTGACAGAAAGCTACTGAGTTAAAAAGTGTCTACAGTTTCCTGACTAAAAATATGAACTTATTTATTGTACTTTACTTTAAAAGGGGAGAAATATAGTTGAAGTTCTTATTTTCAGATATGTTTGTGTTAATTCCCAAGTTAATGAGAAATTTTTTATAGTCTTTCAATTTGTCAGGTCTGCATCATCATCAGAGAAGAGAGTTAAGCATGGAAATAGAGTCAAGAAAAATTTCTGTAAGAGAAATAAAAATAGAAATTACATTTGTAGTTTTCCAAATATAAATATTGACCATAGCTAGTATCAGCCAGGAAGAGGAGGAGTTTAAAGGATTCCTGGCTTTTTTCCCCTCTCCATCTTTAAATGATTATTCCATGTTCTTTTTAATACAATTACACATTTTTTTTTCTCTTTTTTTTTTGACTACTGGCTGATTTCCTTTAGCTGTTATGCCCTACCAAGTATATCTTGATTTATGTAAGAATATTCTTTCTAACAGGTAAAATTTTGAAAGTTTTTTCTATTGCAATTTTATACTCAAAGCAAGTTGACTGGCAATTAATGTGACCCTGAAAATATTCTGATCAATGGATACTCCATTATAGATTCAGATGTTTTACGTATCTGGAGGGAAGAGCCCACTTCAGTTGTGAATCCAGACCTAATCAGAATTTTCATGGGAAGCTTTTGACATTCTGTCATCCATTTAAGAATCCCATTCTCTTCCTCTCAATAACTTATAATCTACTTACAAGAGGAAGATATATTGAAAAAAAATATAATGATCTACCAATGTTCTGGTTTTCCTTCCCTGTCCTAGAGCTTTATTTAGTTCATAATATTTTTTTTGTCTATTGTAACACCTTCTGTCAGGCTGTATAATCTTTCTTGTTTATACAATTTTAGGTGGCTACATGTAGCTGATGATCTTCTCCTGTCTTATTTGATAAGAAACAAAGTCAGAGTAACAGCTTTTTTTTTGTTCACAGTGGTTTTGAATGTCTCCTCTCTCTGAACCACTACATAGCACATAAATGGACTTAGAAGATAGCGATTTTGTACACTCAGATGAGTCTTTCAAGGCTGCACATATTAATTGCAATATTATCTGGTAATCCAAATATATGATTATGTAAACTTTTAGTTGTTCTTTTTCATAAAAGATAAAAATTATGTAAAATTTCACAGGGCTGGTGAACTTTGATTTTATCCTCAGTGTTTATTTTATTCCATCACTCTTAGATCTGAGCAGACTATTGAACATAACTAATTTTTCTGAAAACCTTTTTTCTGTGTGCTGGTTATTGACTGTACTCAGACTGTTAGTAAGTTTACTCATGCAGTAAATCTGAATCATATGTTTGTTCTAACAGATATAATGAAGACTAATTATCTTCAGCAGAGTTAGTTAGTTATCCAGGCTGCATGGCTGTGTCTGTCTTCTAATTCAATAATTCCCCAAACTAACCAGCATAACTGTAAATCATGGCCATTTGATTATTATTTTGAATATTTTTCAGTCTCACACTCTGAGCTATGCTGGTTTGAATTAACATGAATTTCACTAAATCAGAACTGGTTTAGAATTTCAAGATTCAATCATGCTTTTTCTAATATTGTTTTAGCTTCAATACTCAGATTATTTTAGATAATAGAGCTACCCTAACACAATTTTAAGGGAAAAGATATTTCAAAGACAGTGCATTTTTTAGAATAAGCATCGTAACTTACTTTAAATAAGGATCCCCAAGCTATCTACAGTCTTTGTCTTATTTTATCCTTCCTGACCAGCTTATGAGGCCAGCATAATCTGATCTTTAGCAGCATGCTGCTGCAAAGGAGTGAGAACTATACATTATAGGGAAAAATTTTGATAATTTTGAATGATTGTGTTATAAACTGAAATAATGCTGATAATTACATCACTTTTATTGCAGTAGCTTGTATCAGTTTTCAGTAAACACTTTTCAGAAGTAAGCTAAACATTCCTACAATAAAATTGATTAATTAGTTACAAATTAAAAATTAAAAAGATATTTAATTTTTCTGCTGCTGTTTAAGTGCATTAAGTATGAGGGGCCAATAACCAATCCACTAAGTCATAGATGGTACTCTAAAAGCAAAATAAGAGAATCAGGACTCACGGGTAAAGACATCTGTTATGGGAGAGAAATCTAGTGAGTGTAACAAGAGTAAGAATTATAGTTAGACATTTTTGTGACTAAGTTGGTTTTATTTTATTTTTTACATTTTTACGCTTGTGTTACATAACTAATAAGTTTGTGCACTACATAAAAATATTAAATAAATGTATGTTTTTAATTTAGGAATATTTTTAACAGCCTAGAAGTAATTGTGTACAAAGTGTAAAAACAGTATTACACTTTTAATGTAGTTAAGATGTAAATAAAGGTTTCAGGCTTAGTTTTCCATTTTATCTGAAGAACTACTGCTTTTAGTTTATCATTTCTATTTTTAATTATTATCGAAGTAAACTGTAATTATCACTGTCTTATAGAGTCCATATCTTCAGTAGCCTACAGAACTGGTTCTTGAAAATAAATCTTGAAGTACCTTTCTCCAACAGATGCTTTGAAGAGGTCAGAGCAGGGTAAATGGGAGGGAATGCAGGTATAGAACAAACTTCTTGTATTATATACACTAATATATAACACATAGTTCTGCCTAATGTCTGGACTGTAACCTGCCAAATACTACTAAGAGTGCTGTATATAAAATGCATTATGTGTGGTACTATAAAGAAAATGTGTTACGAACTACAAATATTTTTTGTCTTCAAAATGGGACATGGTAAATAGGTAAGCTAATATATTGCAAAAAAGCAAAAGTAGGGTTTTTTTTCTTGAGAGTGCTATACATGCAAAGATGCTACACACTAGTTTAATTCCCAGTATCCTAATAGTTTCTTATGAAGTAGGTGTCTTGTTGAAGTAGAAAAGCAAACTCAGAAAAGGCCATACATTTATTATTTTAATTTATTATTTTAATCATTAGAGATTTAGAATTCTAATGCTATCTTCTGGCATGGAGGCCCAAACTTATTGTTAAACAAAAGAGAACAGAATAACAATAGGTATTCCTGCTACCAAATGATAACACATCTTATTTGTTTCTTTTCACTGGTATAATTACAAACAGTCTGACTGAAATGAAAAGATATTCTAGATTTACACCAGTGAAATGGAACTCAGACTCTGGACCAGTGCCTAGGATTAGGTTATTGGTGTAAATTCATGCAAATATTTTGATAGTAAAATGTGTGAGATGCAAAAGAAGGAAGATGAAAACACGCATTATTTTTAGGGTTGTACATGCACCGCACAATGGGAGAAGTAGCAGCATACAATGTGAATTGCTGCTAAAATTATCTTTCTTCTTCCATGATTTGTTTTTCTTAATGGAAAAACTGGGTGTTAGTGTTAGAGAGAGGAAAATCTTCATAAACATTTTGCTGCATAAATACATCCATGGTTATTTTCTTTTCTCAAAGAACATAATTTATAATTGCTTCATGCAATATTACAATTTCAGATAGACGACACACAAATAACACAGTTTTAAACAGAGATATTTTCCAAATTAAGGGTCGATTTTCAACTCATTACATTTTATGGAGACATTGCTTCTGTGTGCACATGGATTTGAAAATTTCAGCATGATTAATAACTACATTAATTGGATCATGAGATTAGAATTATGAAACCCAGGTTCTGATTCAAGGAAGCCATTGAATATGTGCTTTATCTCACTGAATTTTAAACCTAAAATTAAGCCTTAATTTGCCTGCTTGTCAAGCTGAAGATTAAACAAACGTGGCAAGTCCTCTTAGAGAGAGCAGAAGTGTGTTCGACTGCCATATACCAAACCCAGAAGCTATTAAGTTAAAGAACACAGATAGTGAAGAGAAAAAATCAAAACTGGATCACTAAAACAGACACCCGTCATAAAGTAGAGAGGAAGTGGTATGAATTAGGGGAAAAAAACCCAGACCTGAGAAATTCAGGATACTCCAGCCCACAGGTATGAGCATTACAAAGGTTTGTACATCGTGGTAGAATTATCTTTAAATTGAGCTTTAGAAGGCAACAAATTGTGCCTAGTGTCCTGTTATCCTGATTATTTTCCTCCATACCATCCTATATATTCAACCATCAAAATAATATTCGTTTCTCCTCCCCTCATTTCTGTATGTTTCCTGCCCTTCTTGTGTTTATTTTTTGAATTGCTTACATTATTTTTCAGCCACTCTTTTCCTGCGCGTGCTTTCCGGAGTGCTGGACATGGTAAGTGTATGGCACGTTGTTGGCATTTACTAAGAAAATGTGGGGAAGAAGGGAAGCTACATTAATCCTAAATCTAACTGTTATTTACTTAGCCAAAAATTAATGAAAAGTTATCAAAATGCTGAAGAGAAACAATATCTTCCTAGAACTAGAAAAGCTTATTTAAAAAGCCCTCAAACACTCAAAATATTAGCTGTGTATAAACAAAAATGTACAGTCTAGCTACAAAGAAAATGATTAGGAGGGAAAGAGGATGAATTAAAGCATGGGAAGTTCTTATTTTGGATATAACAGAGTACTCCCTCATTGGAAATTTCTAATCATTAGTAAAACTTTTGCAACTCATTTTCCTCCTCTTCTAATCGTAGACAACACAAGCACTTACACCAACCTTTGCAAGGCAATACAACCAAAACACAAAGAGCATGTTCAGGCAGGATATATGCTGTTCTTGGCTAATCACCCTCAGTGGGAATTTCCACACCTTATCCCAAGATCACAGGGACAGGCTGAGTGCAAAATTGTCATGTAAAAAGAGATTAGACCAGCACCATGCCTGTCCTGGCAATTTTTCATACAATGGTGAGAACTTCATGCTTTAAACATCTTTTTTTCTATGAGCAGGAGCAAATGTTTTTTTTATTCTATTGAAGTTAAGGTTGGTAAATGTATCGTAGAGCTTTTCATACACTTGTATACCTGCTCAGTAGGCCTCAGTGGGGATTTTGCTGGCTGTTCCCAAGATCATAGAGCTGAATGTAAATGGAGGCATGTCAGACAAATTTAGGTCTTTTACGAAGAAATGATTATTGCTTTTGATTTTCAATGCGTAAAAGGTAAATATTTTCATCTTGCTAGTATTATAATGACAAATAATCTGAACTGTTTTGTGTGGTAACTTTCTCTTACACTTCTGTGCACGTGTATTCCTAAACACATGCATCCATTCACACATCTTCCACAACTTTTTTTGCTTGAAATCCCACCGGTATGAAGGGTAAAGCTAAAAGCACTCACTTGGAGTCACAGTCCGTCAGTGCAGCTGATAAAACAGCATCCTCTTGTGGTAAAACAAAGGAGAAATAATGCCAAGGTACATCCTGTGGCAAAGCTTCTCGTTTGCAAAATATCACCAAACTTTCTGACGCTCTTGTAGCGTAGGTGCAATGATTACCAAACTAAAGCATGTACGGGTTGTCTAATAGATTCCAAAGGGAATAAGATTCATTTGTTCATAGACTGGCACAACCTTTTAATTCCTAAGTGTGAATGTTAATAGCCTTCCTCATTATAGAACCTCATTAAAGTTAAAATCCCACTGAAAATTATTAACTATGCTATGATAATGCTGAGAAGAGAAACTCATACAGAAACAAAAAATATATTTTGAGTGTCCTGTTAATCCAGGAGCATGTTTGTCAGACCTCCAATGGCAGTTACAATAGATTTACTTTCATTCCGTATTCACAATTCTACAAAAGGAGTAACATTTAAAATCCTGATCCTGATATGCTCTCTTTTGAAGTATTCCTTTTTTGAGGGCTCTTTCATTCCTGATTAACTGGATTGTTGTGCCATAGACTTTTCATGTATACTGTGTTTTAGTTTGCATTAACAATGTTAGTAGCTTCATACATTACCAATAGTATGACATAGCAGGATGTGTCATGATTATCAAAATGTGTGAAATCCAAGGCCAAGGTATGGAATGTGTAGAATATAAAAAAAAAAAAAAGGGGAAAAAACCCCAACTGGTCACATTTGGCTTTGTTAAAGGCTAACTAACTAACTGTACCAAAAATTTACTCATATCTCTGCCTTTCTTTTTTATTTCTGCCTTTCTTTTTTATTTCTGCCTTTAAAGATATTTTTTTTCTGTGAAGATTTAATTGCATTTCCTTTTTATTGCTCCCTCTCTCTGATTACTTCATTTCTCAAAGGAAAATCTTTGGTCCTGCCCAGCCTGAGACAGACTACTCATGCTACTCAATTCTGTAGAATATGACAAATCCTTCTCATGAGGAAAACTTCTACCCTACAGAAATTTGTGGAATTTTGAAGTAGTAATGGTTGCTGTCTTTTGTCTGATCCCATAGCCCAGCTGTGTCTGGCTGTGAGGAAGAGCGTGGGTTACATATGTTCAAACAAATAGTTCTAGTTTAGCATCTTTCTATTCACACACTTGCAAATCCAGTCCTCCTGTGACCTGTTCTGTGTATTGCAAAATCAGTCTTAATGTTTGATATTGTAGCTAATGTTAGCTTTATATCCAGTGCATATTTCTGTAATAGCAGATGAATTATGCCTGCAAGAGGCACGCCAGTTGTACTTGTAGATGTGAAGACTGGTTGTTAGCCAGGATGGTATTCCGCTTCCCTGCAACCACAGACTTGCTGCCAAGCAAAGCAAAAATGAATCGGGTTTACAGTGGAAGCAGCATTACTTTTTAATAAACGTGGCCTTCCCCTCTTCCCCAGTGGGAAACATTGTATTTAAGGGCTCAAGCAAAAATGTCTCTTAGTCTGTTCCTTTGGGATGGTTACATGCTTTGTATCCACACATGCTGACTGAAAAATTGGTAGTGCCTGAATGAATGAAGAAAAGGAATACCGTGGACCTTTCGAGGCTAAAGAAGCAAGCATGATTTGATGCCAGGATCTTACGGCACCCTTTTATCATTTATCATTTATCCTTCGCACTGTATGACAGATGGAGAGAATATGTTTTGAGTTGATGTGTTGGTACATGTAAGTAGCTGGAGCTTTGTGTTTTCTATAAGATTTTCTACAAAATGACCTTTTAGTGCAATGAGACAACTTATGTCCCTAGGATTAAATATTTGATAAAGTACCTTGCTGGAATGAGACATTGGACTTTTCCTTGAGGGCAAGCAGTGGTTTCTTGCTCACCATGTAAAAAATTCTATTTCCTAACACAAAAATAATTATTAAAGAAATCTTGCTGTGACTGCTGGTACATTTTCTAATCCTAGTGGTGCATTAGAAATTGACAAGACTAAGTCCTGCATTAGAAACAATCCCCATACCGAGTTACCATGCTGCTAGCTAAAACAGTTTAATCTTCTGCCACAGCAATTTTTCGTAACATTCCTATGGTTATTTACTTCCTAAGTTAGATGCAGAGTTCACTTATACTTTTATAGTTGATACTCCTCTCTGGCACATAATTGATGTTACTGTGGTTTCAAACCAAGGAATGAATGGTTTTTACTTCACAAGCTTTTTTCAAGCACCTCTTTAAAAAATACACAAATAATAGAGGAAACCAGGAAGCCTGTAAAAACAAATTTAAGTTCTATTGAAAAGTAATATTCTGTATACATAACTAAAGATATAATAGGGCTTATTTTATTTTGAGTCGACTCAGAGAATCAAAGGGTCATTTACTGAGAGAACAGTCCTTCTATAAACACACTTGGTCTTGTCAAAAGACTCACAAATCTATTACTGCTGTGATGCACGTTCAGCCTGCTAACGCAGATGGAAGAATGAGTACGATTCTCAGTTCCTCAGTGAAAGAGAGATACAGATACACTGGATAGAGTCCAGCAAAGGGCTGATGATTAAGGGACTGGAACATCTCTCCCACGAGGAAAGACTGAGAGAGTTGGGGCTGTTCAGCCTGGAGAAGGCTTGGGAAAGGATCTTATCAATGTACATAAATACCTGAAGGGAGGATGCAAAGAGGATGGAGCCAAGTGGTGCCTAGTTCCAGGACAAAAGGAAAATGAGCACAAAATGAAATACAAGACATTCCATCTAAACATCAGGAAATGTTGGGGTTTTTTTACTGTGAGCACTAGCACAAGTTTCCTGGGGTGGGGGTGGGAGGGTTATTCGGTCTCCCCCTTTGGAGAAATATCAAAAGCTATCTGGATAGAAACCTGGGCAGCTGGTTCTAGGGAGCTCTGTTGAGCAGGGCAGTTGGACCAGATAATCTCTGGAGGTCCCTTCTAACCTCACATATTCAGTGGTTCCATGATAAAGATACATATCAAACGAAACTCAGTGAAGGGATCAATTGACAGAGACACTTAAAAGGCATACCATTGCTCTCATAGCATCCTTAGAGATTATAGAGACACCACAGAAGCAATGATGTCTGGTTTTCTCAGAGGCAATTTGGTCCCTGTTTTCTTTAAAGGCTTTTTTTGATTAAATAGCAATGGACCTCAAAGTAAATTCCGCTGTCATTTATGCCACTAGAACTGAAAGCAATATTTGTCCCACACAGAATTTAAATCTATTTTGTGCTGTATTACCATATGTTGTTGTAGTAGGCCTTCAAATACAGAATAATCAACAATAAACCCTCAGATTTTTTTTGAGTTGTAAAGCTTTCAGGACAGCTGACTCCCCAACAAGCTACATCTCCTTCTGTAAGGAAGAATAGTTCCTCAAAGTCCTTATACTCATTTCAGCAGAACTATACAAATATGAGTGAAGGAAGAATTTGGCCCATGGAAAAAGCTGTAACAGCGATGAATGAATTTAATAGATTTTTCAGTCTTATGCTGGTGCAACAGCTTGCCGTTATTTAGTTTTAACTCTCCAAATTTAAAGAGCAGTTTAAACCAGAATAATAGAAGCTAAAGGGGAAAGACACCTATTAGATCATTGAGTTAATCTCCTGCCACTGCGCAAACGTTCTCTATTGTGAATTTTCAAGCATTTTGTCCAGAACTGTTCTTTAAGCCAAAAGCAACAGGGCTTCTACCCCTTGGAGAGGATTAGGATTTTCTGGCTAATAGCCCTCAGGACATTTTTCAGACATAGTCTTTCTTTTCCTTTTCCTAATTTAATTCATGTTGTTCTGATGTTTTGAGAAAACAGTAGGAGACTTAATAAAGAGTCTTTATTGCTGCTTTCTACTGACAGCCCCGGAGGAAACAGTAGGTACAGCTTTTGGAGCAGTATAGCTTTTCCTGGTGTAACAGAGCTGCAGTGAAAATTCAACCCTACCCTTGCAGACGCTCAACACAACCTGCTCCCTGTTATTCCCAATACAGAGTCCTAACTTCTGCGTTTTTTTGGCTGTACTGCTACCTCCAGAAGTTCTTTTAGATTCTCTTTGTCTTTCACAGACAGAAAAGTTCATTTTCTTTCTTGCTGTCTTGTGAGGGTGTCAAACCAAATAGTGAAGATGCCTCTCTTGTTTGTTCTGTAGCCAGATATTCCTGAGCTTTTTGTTTCTTTGCTCCCTCTCACACAAATAATTTTGTCCATATACTGTCAGTTTTCTTTCCCCAAAGTCCTAGGTATTTTCTGGCTGATAGTCGTGGCATTTTTCTTTTTCTGCTGTTTTTCTGCAGTGATCTACTCCATTTACTTTTTAGTTTCTTCTGCCATTATCTTTCACGATTTTCTCTTGCTCTCCGTTATAACCTTGTCCATCCCATTCCCTTTATTGCTGTTTTCCTGCTAATCATCCATATCTCCCCCTGTAGATTGCAGAATTAGTTCCTTTTTGTTACATTATTATAGAATTTGTTCATGTATAAAAAATGTTGCAAATGCTGAGGAACAGCATATTTGCAGTGGAGATATTTCAGTCTGTTGAGGATTATTCAACTCTATTTCATAAGATATTCTTAAATAGTCATTAGATTTGAGCTGGTAATGAGTTCAATAACCTGGCGCACAGGGGAGGATTAGATTCCAGAGCCAACACAAAAGATTACAAAATGTAAAATATAGCAACATTCACAGGACTAATTATGCATCTTTGGTGGTGAAACAGTGCCATACAGCTAGATTGAGACTCATATTGACGCTTTTGGTACCTTTCAGGTACTACATATCCTTGGCCTGGCCATTAAGGTTGAAAGATCTTCAAGAGGAGGAACTGACAGACTCCAGGGTCTTCTCTGTCACAGAAACTGAGGAGAGCATACAGCATTTGTTATAAATACTATATGCATCTTACATGAATAAGATGATAACCATTGGGACACTAGATTAGAAGGTTTCCCTTTTAATGGGTGGTGGTTTCTATAAGAGCTTGGTAATTTGACTTGGCTAACTGAAGTGGCTGGCTACTAGTTGTTCCTTCTTTTTACACTGCTTACAAACAAAGCCTAGAAACCTGATGTTGGGTCTTGGCCATTGTGTTATGTTCTGGAGAGCAAGACACCTAAAAACTGATGCTGCTATGTTTCTTACTGCGATGTATGAATTTGTTTCTGGATCTATGCTTAGTGACTTCCAAGATAGAAATGATGAAAAAATATATCTGAGCAGAACGGGTGGGGCAAATCCTGTAATGAAGATGAAAAAAACAGTTATGAAGGGTGACGGGTGGGATGAGAACACAACACTAGAATATATTGATAGGTGGAGATGTCCAAAACTTCATTGACTAAAGTTTGGAAGGGTGCCTGTGTTGGTGAATCTAAGGAAGTGGCTTTATTCTGAAAAGTTAAAAATACGTAGTATATCTTTATCAGTATTGGTCTCTGGTAATGTTGATTCTGAGTGGTTTGTCTCAGTTTGTCCTAAATTACCTTTTACCATAATTTCCCCTCAGTCAAGTTCATTTAGAAAAGACCATTATTTTTGTAACATCTAACCTTCTTTATATAGTTTTCAGAAATCTAACATAATTGATCTATTTTAAAGAAAAGAAGGCTATAAAGATGGAAAGGAATGCTTACTTCATGTTTAACATATCAAGAAAAGCACCCTTATTCTGAAGTTTAAATGTAAGAATACTCAGTTTTCTGTCATTACTCAGAAGTACTACCTTTCTTTGCATTTAGCAGGTTGCAAGCTGCAATGTTGCAGCTTTTTTTTGGTCAGAGTAAGACAGATTTGGTTACTGACATACTACACTTGGGTAAAATATAAATGGACAAATGCATATGCTTTATAAATAAACATATAAGGATGTTTAAATGACGTTAAAATGGAATGTTAAAACATGCATTTGAATAACATCCAAGTTACTGTTTACCTCCTGTCAGTTTCCTTTTTTTTGTTGTTTTTCCTCTGAAGTGATATGTATGCAATGAAATCAAATGCAGAGGGAAAACAGAATGCTATTAATTTTTTGTTATGATTTTCTGTTCTTGTGTGTGTGTGCAGACTCAAGATGTGAAAAACTGTTTTTTTTTGCTTTGCTGCCTTTCACAATTCAGTTCAGTTAAAAATATCCTATTTATTTTCAACAGAAACATGTAACGGCTTTGTAGCTGTCACTTCTAGGAGTGATTTATGGGTGATATATGAGTACACAACTAAATGGTTACAAATCACATGTAAGTAAAATTTAACAGTCATGTAACAGTGACCATAATTAACCAGCCAAAATCACAAAGTTGCTGTTGAAGGAACTATCCTTCAAGCAACAGATGTATATGAAGTAAGCTGCATTTAAAACAGAATTAGTTATATTAATTTATCCGTTTCTTTTTATTGTAAAGCCAGGAAAGATACAAGATTTTTCCTTCATGCATATATCCATATTTACGGTATAATTCAGTGTTTCTTTTACCAGGTCATAAAGAGTTGGAGTTCTTTCCATTATTTTTTATGTTAGCTTTTTAAAATGTTTTCTTTTTTCAGAGTTTAAACTGACAGAAAATAAAGACAAGTTGTAATTAAAGCCTGCACAGTTTTATGAACATGCAAAAAATGATAGAAATAGCAGGGGAGGAGGTTAAGTTTTTTAAGGTACTGTTTTAGATGATTCAGAAATTTTGATTGAAACATTGATGTAAGTGCTGTTCTGGAGGTGTCCCAGTGCACTTAATTGTTCTTTTACTGGTGACTCTCCAGAAAAGTAGATCGGTCAGACTGCAGTTGACACAACTCCTTGCTAGAATTTATCATGAAAATTTCAGTTGGGATGAAATTAAAGTTTTTGGTTCATATTACAGTAAATTTTGGAAGAGTTCAAAACTGAAATAGGATTTGAGCTTCTCTGGTTAACTTAGATTAGTGGCACCATTAGAATGATCTGCAGAACAGCACAATGTTACTTCGTATAGGTGGAAATGTTGCTTTTGGTTACATTTCAGTGATTTTTATCTTGGTTGTGTTCACTTAAGTCATAACTGCTTCATGGCTTCATGTTCTGAAGTAGTTTGATATGATCTATCTTTCGTTTAGACAACTAAGAAATATGCAAAAATGTAAAAGCCTGTATGCTTTACTTTTATTCAATTAAATGTGAAAAGATGATAAACTGCTGTTTCATTGGAAAAGTAATTTTAAAAGCCCAAGTAGCATTTAAAAGTATTTAAGATAATTACAGTTTTTTTCTCAAAGAATGGTTCTTGAGCTAAAATGAAGAAGCTTGAGTAGAAGCTTTAAAGATAACATCTGTGAGAACTTTAAAAGGAACAGAGGAAACTGTGAAACAGCCATCAAATGAAGCAGAGTCTTTACTCCACTCCAAGCATGACTGAAGGATTTTAGAGCTGAACTTTCTGAAGACAAGAGGGGATTGTGCATGCGTGTGCGTATGTATGTATGAGGTAAACTTTTTCTTCATCACATTTTAATCAGGATGTGGTAAGATATTTTCTATACCTGTGCAAAACTGATATGTTCTTTTCAAAAAATCTACAAATATATACTTCCCTCTGATTTGCATTCACCTCAGCAGTGCTACTTTTACTATAATATTCTAAATTGTGATTAATTAAAAATTAGTAGGCAATCAGAGTTTTAATCATAACCTAATAGAAATACTCCACAAAATATCAAAAAAATGATTTAGTGAAAAATCCTACTTTAAGAAGCAGAAAAAAATTAACAATAAGTACCAAAACTGTATTAAATTCTTATTTGATAAAGTGAAACACATGGAAATATGTATCATGGTAATATACTTTCTCTGTTAGAAAGCACAAGTTGTCTTTTTGAAATGTCCTTAAAAAGCTCTTGCTTTTCTATTAACAGTCTCTGCATGTCCACGGAAAGATAAAACCACTTTGTAATATTTTCTTATTAGGAATGATTTTTCATTTTAAAATACATTTAAATTATGGTCATAATCATCAATGTTTTACTGCAAAATTGTTAGTTTCATAGCACTGTTTTTCTTCAGCGAAGTCAGATATTAGACCTCTGGCTCCTGAATGTTGCAAAATCTTTTCTAACATATTGCACACAGGACACTTTGTAAAGAGCCCTTTAGCTGTCTCATTTCCATGGTAGCTATTAAATTAATTTATGTAATTAATAGGTCAAATCACTATTCCAGTATACCTAAGATAGCAGAAGTGAAGATACATTCATTCATTATCAAATAATTTGCAAGTTAGTGTCAGTAGTAAATCCTTATGTAGATGTAAATCCTTATATAAATATAAATCCTTAACAAGAATTTTTCATATATGTCTTCTTTTCTCATTCTGAAAGATATAAATTTCTATTGTTGATATACAGCATAATTATTGTTGGAAGTAATACAGTTTTAGTGGGACATAATATTCCTAAACTATCTTCAGATAAATATTCATAAGTTCGTCTGGATGTTATGAAATATTTAGCATGTGACAAGAAATACTTCAAAAGGTAGATATGTGCTGTCACACCAGTAATTGGGTTCATGAATTGCTTACAATATAAATGTGAAGCTTCTTTTCCTCTCTCCAGCTAATCTCACCAGTTCCCATGAAAAAAAAAGTAAACTTTAAATGTAGTTTAGGAAAATTAATCTGCTCACACAGAGATGAAATACTGAATTTTTGATTGACTACTTTCCCAGTGATCCAGGTATTTAGTGACACGTACTTTGCACAATACCAATCTAACAGTACGTGCAGTACTCAGCGATATACTACCAGTATTTTTCAAGATAAATCCCACAAACATGTTTGTCTTAATTTACGATAAACACCTCGAAGACATACTGGAGGATAAAGACAAAATACTTTCACTTATTTTCTCCAGCAAATAGAAATATCTTTACATAACCAGAGAGAATAGTACTGTTTGGAAATGAATGCCTATTAAATAAATCCTCTCTAAGTATTCATGTTTATTTTTGAGGAATAAAATAAAAAGTTTCTCAGATATTAAAGAAGAGACACTGCTAGAGATCACAGAACTTCTGCTTTTGATGTTTTATAGAAATGAGCAATTAAAGAGCAGAAGTTCTCTGGACACATCGAAGATCTCTGAAGAAGCACAGTGAATGAGGTTGAACCCCTATAGAACAAAACAGAACAAAGAAACCCAAACAAATAAACAAAAACCCCTCCCAAATACAGGTATTCATTAAAATGAGCTTCTGTAGTTGTAAATGTTTTACCTGCCTTTGAGAGAAGGGAAAATGAGAGCCTAGAAATAAAAGGTCTTCAGTAAAATAAATTAAACAAACAATTTAAAGATTAAATTATGACATAATTAATGGATTGTAATTGTACAAGGAGATTGGCTTCTTTAAGGGGGAAAAATGTACCTGTAATTTAATGTAGTATAATTCCTTGAGGGTGGCAATAAAAGGGTGAATGAAGGAGATAGGTAGACATACTTGTCTAAGTTTTCGAAAAGCCTTTGGCAAAGTCTTTTGCAAGAAATCATTAAGAATAATCAGTCATAAGGGGAGAGCTAAAATTCCGTCACAAGTCAGAAACTGGATGAGACACAGAAAGCAAAAAGTTCAAATAACTCATCATCTTTAAAGAGGGCAAAATGTTAAGACCTGTGTGTTTGAGTATTGAGCGAGAATCACTCTGGTTTAATGTACTGTTTGCATTAATGATATAGTTGAGAGATGAAATGAGCAAACTCCTCATTATTTATGATAGAAGTAAAAAGAAGAATTTGAGGCATTTCAGGGGAGTTTAGCACTATGAATTCACCAACGTGATGACAGGTATAATATAAAGGTAACTATGGTAGAACAATGCCCAGTGTCAGCAATTTTCTGAGTGTTCTTAAATATCTTTAGATCTCAAGTTAAGATATCTCTTCATTAAAGAAAGCAAAACTCCTGTATGAATTTCTCAGTGATAGCTCAATTTGCTTGCACTCCCCCACCAAAAAAACCCACCCAAAACTCTTATGTATCTGTGCTTCAGAAAGCAAATATGCTATTTAGAGAAGAAAACGCCACGATCGTGAAGGTAGGCTAGCTGAACATATGTACGTGCATGTATTAGCTGGGTAATTAGACACTTCTGTGAGAGGAGCATTTGGAAAAGTGACTTAAATTAATATATAACACTCCAGGGCTGATGTTTGATTAGCTATGATTGCAATGGTCCATGGTGGTTGTAGCCATCAAAGCAGTCGGGCTGCGGAGCAATTGCATGAGAAGGTGAGTTGAAACCAATCCAGGCATCTGCATTGTCTCCCCCTAAACCTGAGATATATCCTTTTATAAGACAACTGAGTTTCCAGGCAGTTTACAGTGCTCTTGCTCTCTGTCTCTGGGCTAAGAATTTTCAGGGGTGCTACTTTGTCAGGACAGGTGATTTATGCTGTTTCTCAGCTGCTCTTTCCTTGCTTAGTGATGCTTCTGAAACCAAAACCAGTCCTGCCCCAGCTCTCCTTTGAACTTCTTCAGTGACCTATAATTGACCATGAGTGACTTGCTCATAGTTTTGGGGTCTGCACTTCCAAGCTGTGCCCACATTGTCAGAGCCTTTGCTGCTGTCCTGCGGTTGAAGTGCGCATCATGACTAAGAGACACCTAGTATCAAGTTCAGGCTCACGTAGCTAGGTCTCATAACAAGGTTCTGAGAAGCCCAGCAGGACAGTACTAGCACCTTGCATTGTAAGCAGCAAACACCACTAGTGTAGAGCTTCTGACTTCTTACTGGCAGTTATGTTAATGTACAAAAAATGTATACAGCTTGGTATATCTGTGTTCCTTATGTTTGAGTTAAGAAAGCTAATGTTAAAACCTGTGTAGCGTTCTGCTTCTGGGAAGAACAGATTTCTGCTTTAGTTGCATAGGAAATAGATTTCCTAAATAATTTAGGTATTACTTTAATGGTGCATACAATCTCTAGGAGGATGATAGGTCTGGGTTTGAGTCCTTTTTACGAGAAGCAATTATACGCTTTTCATGACAAGGCCATTACATCAAATGTAAAAACTATAATTTAATTAGTTTTTAACATCAGTAAAGAACAAAGGCTGACTTTGGTATGTACAGTGATTATGGGCACAAAGTGATAGGGACTAAAATTACTGTGAAAAATGAAGCTTTCATAAAGTTATTTAACTTTCCTCCAAATCATCTGGTGCTGCACATTGTCAGTGTAATGTATTGAACTACACAGATGATCTGATGTAACCATTTCTATTTTCCTACAGTGATCTGTCTCAGAGACAAAGGAACATAGAGTGATAGGATAGTTTGGGTTGGAAGGGACCTTAAAGATCATCTAGTTCCAACTTCCCTGCCTTGGGCAGGGACACTTTTCTCTAGATTAGGATGCTCAAATCCTTATCGAACCTGGCCTTGAACACCTTTGCAGATGGGACATCCAGGGCTTCTCTTGGGTAACGAGTGCCGGTGCCTCATCACCCTGTCAGTGGGAGCAAACTACCTTCAGCCTAAGTGCCACTTGTGTGCTTCAAGAGAGAAGTAAAGTTTAAACAACAGTTTAAGTTGTTTAAATAAGATTTTGTGCGTCGAATGACATGGGAATTTATAGAGAGAAAAAGGCAGCCTAAAGAAAATTCGTTGTAAACTTGATCATATGGGACTACATTTTACACTTGAAATCCAACTCTTTTAATTTTTTTTTTAATATTCTGTCTTTTACAATGAGTTCTAGTCTCTATGCCTTTTTACCCACAAATATATGTATATGGTAATAGAGGTGTTATAAAAATTTGTGTTTACGTATTAAATATGGAAATTCAGTCATTTGTAATTTAATGTACACATGCTCTGTAGATTAGATATATTAAATAAGCAACTTCATTCTGAGTCCTCATTATATTTTAGCTAAAAAAGAAAAGATGGAGGTCTTACCTTTAAACCACTAAATAAATATTGATAATAATAAAATAATAATAATAATAATATTTATTTATTTACTTCTGTAAAAAAGAGAGGGAGCTCTGTTGCTGTTTATCATCAACTTTCTCTATTCTGGGCTGTTTCCATGTCCCTTGGTTTCTTTTCCTCTTGCTGTGGGGGAAAGCCCTTTCAGAGGTGGCTTTTATACTAGAAGTGGCACGTGCAGCCAGTTAATAGTACATTGTCAAATACCGCAAATCACATTCTTCTTGGACAGTTCAGCCACACATTTGCCAAGGAATAACATGCCAGCAGATCAGTGTGGCTGGGAAGAGCAAGTAAAAATTCTGAATGATCTGGAAGATGAGTCATTACTGAGTTGTTTTCAGGAAAACACAAGTGAGATTTTTTTTTTGTCTACTTCCTAAAACATTTTGACTCTTTCCCTTTAGTTATTTGATTTAAGACTCTTGCATTGCCTTGTGGTAACTTTGATGTTTCCTCTTACTTAAGATAAGTATTTTATATTTTAAGAAGCTGTTTTTTCCCCATTTTTGAGAGGCAGGGCATTTGTTTTTAAAGTATGGAGTAAACTTTTAACAGAAGTAGATACAATATTTCTGACAAGTAAAAAGCTTCCAAAGATAAGTCAAACTTTCATTTCAGTAAGTGTTGATCTCTGTAAGATGGAAAGATGTGCTCTGCAGCTATTCCACCATACATATACAAAATATATTTGTAAGAATTTGTCACCATGTCATAATATCCTAAACATCTGGAATTTTGCAGCAAGATTAGTGTTTCACCGCTAGTTAGAGCCAAAGCAAACAACATAGGCAGACATGCAAAAAAATATCAATTACTACAATTCTTTTGTTTCCATAAACAAAAGAATAAAAAGGAAAGATATAACATTAGAAGATGACTGTTTCTGTACCATCTGTTTATGATGGTATTTGAATAATGCCATTTTGTGTGAGTATTACCAAAAGTTAAAGACACAGGAGCTCATTTAAGCAGCTCTTTAACGTTTTCCTTTGCAAAGCATCAGTTTGCTTATAAACCTGAAAGTAAAGCATCAGGCTGAAAAAAGAAGACTTTAACAGCAAAATTTAGTTTTGTGTCTCTTTTTCAGTATATCTATAATGGAGAAATATTGCTGCAGTGAACTCCTTATCTGAATGTGAATAGCTTTATTATCAGCTGTGTACCTACTTTATGTACTAAATGACAGCCTTTCCTGTGTTCTCCCCATTCTCCCCTCGTTGCCTATTAGAAGCATTTGTACTGACACGCTAATCTAATAGTGTACTAAGATTTTGCTAGTTATGATGCAACAATTAAGCAAGCAACTCTTTCTAGTTTTTCCTCTGTGACTGCAGTTAGTGTCCCTCATGCATCATAAATAGGGAATATTTTAATAGATGGTTGTTCCTCCATTCCTACCTCAAGTTATCATTTATTCACTGGGTAACAAAAGACAGAGTCAACGCGAATATTTTGATAATCCTGATGCAAGACACAATCTTGCTACTGCAACAAGTCCACAAAGCTGAATTTAGACTGCTATGTACATGATACAAATAATGAGAAAAAGAATGTTGATTTCATGTCAAGTTGAAGAGGACGGAAGAACGACACCTAGATGCTAGATGAACAGACTTCGTTTATTGTACTGACACAAGAGTATTTATGCACATAGTAATTGCCGTCATACATATTCCACACACAGAGATTACATTGGTTCTTTGGTTAAACGTTAACCCCACCTTGTTTTTCTCATTATCCTCAACCAGATACGTGTCCCTCAAATTCTTTCAAAACACAAGTTCCAGCTTCTTAAGATCAAGGACAGTGCTTTCTTGCCTTCAACGGTCGTAACGTTCTTGTTTACTGTTCAC
Source organism: Tapera naevia (assembly GCA_033556795.1). Taxonomy (NCBI): domain Eukaryota; kingdom Metazoa; phylum Chordata; class Aves; order Cuculiformes; family Neomorphidae; genus Tapera; species Tapera naevia. Next base: position 2,652,011 of record JAUMJJ010000172.1, on the reverse strand, counting down.
TGTCTGCACATCCTGATCTATGCTCTTGTTTGCTGTTTCAACAATTCTTGTGTACTGCCTACGTGTCCTTGCTCGCTTAACCACATCTCCACATCAAGTGGTTTTAAAAATGTCCTTAATATTACAGCATTTCTTGAGCTTTTCTAAATGGCAATAAACCATGAATTCATGTAATGAGCAATTCGTAGCTTTTAAACCCAACCGAGCTGTGTCTCTGAAGTCTTGCACAATCATGCCAAATATAGTTCTCCGTGTTATAAGTAGTCTGTGCAGTCATATGACAAATGTACATGGCATTTCCATATACAGTTACAAACAGTTCCAGTTTCCTAATTCCTGGGTATGCTCTTCACTGTAGGTTGGTTTAGCCTCCTATAATATTTCTTCCTTTGCTAGTTTTACCCACTTTGCCAGTGGAGCAACTTCTGTTTTACTTACATAGGTACTTCAGAATTAACATTTTTGATACTAGTTTAAGTATCCCATGTAACTGATCGATGATACGGGCCCCAGCTGTTCTGCATCGTCTGTAGCCATGGAAGAAGGAGTTATATCTTTTCAGTATTTTTTCAGATACTGCCTCTGTACAGCAGATCTCTTCTAGAGAGTAATAAATGTTGATGTAGACGAACATTTGTCATGAGTAAGCTGCTGTATGCTAATAGTCATGTACTTACACTAATTATAACAACCAGGACCTTTTTTGCCATACTTGCTACTGAAAGCATAATCCTTAAAACTTAATAATTTTTGCAAAAGCCTTGTAGATATGATAGACATCCTATGTACACCATAGAAAATTACATTATCTCTCATGCAGTGTTCCAAAAATTTTTAGAGTAGACTTTTCTAATAAGTCCTAAGTTACTATACTTATTTCTATAGAGTCATATTGCAAAACTATGGTGAACATTTTTCTCATTTTGAGTGTTATTTTGTAATTTTTAATGACAAATACCTATTTTTTTTATTCAGAATGAGACATCGAGTGCTGGCTACCTGAGCAATGAATGACTTTGCCAACTGCCTCAAAGGTAAAGCTAGCTGGCAGCAACTATGATAGAATAAATGGAAGAAAATATATAATTGGATGACTACATCAGATTTATTTACTTGGTTTTTTTTCATGAAATAGAAGATTTGGAGTTAAAAAGATGCAGAAAATTTTGTAAAATTACAGTTTTAATGTGAGAAATAACAGTTTTAAGAAAACAAATTTGAAACAGAAAATTTAAATATTCTTTGATATTTCTGTGTCACTAATCCACTAATTTTTATGGGCCAATGTGTTAGCTACAGGTTTTGTCTACTGGTGTGTTTGGAGTTAGAGTGTTTATGTTTTTGATTTTCATTTTCTGAGCTAATAACAAAGATACTTGAGTTTTCAGATCTACCTAACGTGGTATAATTGACTGTAATGGGGGATTTCAAAGTTTCTTCAATTGTAAGGGCACACAGCCAGTCAGTCACAGAGAAAAAAGAAGGGTGCCTGCTTATAAGAAGAGCATGGCTAGGCACCTACAAATAATTTTATGATTTCAGAGTTGGAACCATGTAAAGTTAAAGCACTCAAATACAATTAATACACAATCTAACTTTTTGTTTGCAAATCTACATGAATAAAGTTGCATTATTATTTTGAATGCCATTAACTTCCAAGTGATAATTTCTATAATTTAATGCCCACTGGTGTCTCCCCCAATATTTTCTTAAATAATAAGAGTATTTGATCTCAGTATTTCCATTTTCCTGACATACTTCTGTATTATATGCACATTTGTGTGCTTTCTGTTGATCTTATAAATAGACATATATGAAATAAAAAATAATTCTGATAGTGATTCTAAAAACATTGTTATATAGGCAAAATATAAGGAAGCGGTAATAAAGTATAATTTACAGAGACAATTTTTACTTTGTATCATAAAGAGAAATGTCCCATTTATGGCGAAAGCATTTCTGAAACCATTCTCTATAATGAAGCAGAAATTGATTAATCATTTTCCATGATTTCAAAATAAAGCCATATGCAGCGTGACATTAATCCAGTTACTATGAAGTAAATATGGTCTGATGTCAGAAGTCAGTCCTTTGTTACCATTCTGTTATATGCATCTATCATGTCCCACCCACCCTGCAAGTGGAAGAAGGACATGGTTCATTAAAATAGAGTTTTGAAAGGTGAACTAAAGTCAAAAGGATACTGCATGGTTAATTTGAACTAAATTATTAATTCTAAGGTAGTTTGCAAATATTCAGTTGTCTATTAAAGTAAGATAACTGTTGATTTGTATTGAAAGCAAAGATGTATACTTATATAAACTATATAAAGCATTAATGTGCCTCTCCAGAAATGGAAATGTAAAAGAGAGAGAAAGAGATATCAAGGAAAAGAGAAGAGAGGCAGGTTAAAAAGAGGACACAGAATTAGTGTAAAAATATAGTTTCAACTTTCAAGACGATACCATGATGAAACATGATGCTGAACTCCTGAAAAGATGGGAATATCCATTGAAAATAAAGAGACTTCCCCCTTTATGCTGCTGACACCAGCTGAACACACCCGTTTACACCCGCTGGGTGCTCCTTTAGCAAGACCTCTGTGCTGCATAAGCTGTCATGGGCTTCTTTCAGGGAGACAGGCACAGTTGGTCTCTGGAGCAGTGAGGACCCCCTGCCGAGCCCCTCCCTAAATAATAGTGACCAGTGCTTAACTTCTTTTTGTCGCTTGTGAAAAGAATTTTTTTAGCAGGTTTGAAAAGCAGTGACCTTGTTTTTTTGTCCTTTTGAACCAATTTCAACCACTTTACCCCACAACATGGCTCTAAAACAGTGTTTAGGACAAAACAGAAGGAATAGCCTGTCTGCAGTTTGAAACACAGTCATTGACAGCATCTCACTCAAGCATTTTCCCACCAGCCTAAAAAAAGGCTAGCAATGATTCAAACCCTGTCTTTTCACCATTCTTTTCAAGGGCTGGATGTGTAGGTGATACAACTAAGCTGCAGATAGCTTTCAGTGTAAAAAAAAAGCTGCCAGCTTTTTCTTACTGTTGAACTTGGGGGTGTTGAAAACTATTCCTGTCCTAGAGCAGCCTGGGCTCCTCTGCAAATGTTACAAAGAAACCAGTTTGTGGAGAAGGATGTTTTTCACCCTGTATAGTCACCACATTTGTTTGCATTTTTTCTGCATTTAATAAAATTAACTAGGCCTTTTTAAATTAGTTTTCTCCTTCCTAGCACTTATAACTGCCCAATTTGAATAATGTTTTGTGTTCTTACAATGTCTATGCAGAAGATATTAATCCAAATCTGTGTTTATGAAACACAATTAGAACTTTCGTTTACCATTAACTATTCATAATTCTGACTTCAAACAACTGATGGCTTTTAACTAATGCAGAGATCAATAACAGTTCTCAGTTCAGAAAACTGATATTTTTTCCTGTTTTGCAAGAGTAATACAGGTACATCCAGTAACTGCAAAGACAGGAGAAGAGCTATTAATACCATTCTTTTCTTTCTTCTTCTTTTCTTTTTAAATATCATAATTTAATTTTCTCAAGTATTTTTTCCATGAAATAGAGAAAGGAAACATAAATAACTGCTTCTAATACATAAGCTCTCATAAGAGAACAAAATTGCTCTGAATGATGCATAATTGGATGCCATAAGTGGTTTTGGCCAGTCTTCACCAAACACCCCTCGGCATCAAATTTACTTGATTACCATATATATCTACTGTTCAAGTATTAATTTCTTAGACCTGAAGTCTAGTAAAAATTTAGTGAACACAGTGATATTGAACAGTTTCTGAAAATGTGTGTGAGACCATTTTTTTTTTGGCACAGAGAAGTTGGACTGTCAGTCAGGAAATGCTAACAGGTTCGGAACTGTCTTCTCCTACTCATTTGTATTAAAATATGCTTATTGAGACTGCTTTCCATGTATTGAGAACTACTGGAATGTATTTCCTCTTTCACTGTGACCATATTGGTTTATGAACATGGACTGAGGAAGCAGAGTATGTTAGGGGGCTGAGAAGCGCTATTTGAATTTCATGCCTGGGAGTTTCTGCTGGCAAAAGTCTCATGATTTTTTTTTTTAATCTTATGATTTTTATGTATATAATTTTTTTTGGTTGTGGGACTTGAAGCAACTAATTGCTGGAGTGAGGATCAACAAAATTCATACTGGGTATTTTGGTTTCTGTTGGGATAGAGTTTATTTTCTTCATAGTTGCTGGCATAATGCTGTATTTTGGATTTAATCTGAGAATAATGTTGGTAATACACTGATGTTTTAGTTGTTACTAAGTAGTACTTACTCTAAGTCAAGGACTTTTCAGTTCCTCATGCTGCCCTGCCAGCAAGGAGGGTGGACAGGGGTTCAACCAGGACAACTGACCAAAAGTGGCAAAAGAGATATTCCGTACCATATAATGTCATGCTGAATATAAGTCTGGGTGTAACTGAACTACTGTTGGTGTTTGTTGCTTGAGGAATGGTTGAGCATCAGTTAGTGGGTGGTAAGATGTTGCATTGTGCATCACCTGTTTTCTATATTCATTATCATCATTGTTATTATTGTTTTCCCTTCCTTTTCCATTTTATTAAACTGTCTTTATCTCAGTCTACAAGTTTTACTTTTTTTTTTGGTAATGCTTTCCTCCATCCCACTATGAGGGGAAAGAGTGAATGGCTGTGTGGTATTTAGCTGCCTGCTGTGTTGAACCACAACAATGGATATACCCTATGTTCTCATTTTGACACCAAAAGAAACTAGTCTGTAGCTTTGGGATTAATGAAAGTTTAGTCCTAATTTTCTGGAAATTTACTGATGGTCAGAAGATACAATTAATTTAAATGTCCCAAATTACACATGGAATTAAACTCAACAATGATGTTATATTGCTGATACCTAAGGTATTCTGTTACAGTTCAAGGCAAAGTTTTCCTTGTTTTCTTCCTAAATTATTTTTGAGCCATTTTGAGATGGGCTATTTATAAGATTTTTACCTAGTAAGAGGAAATCGGGAGTTCTGGACATTCTACACAAAAATCTCCTTAGGCCAATGAGTAGTAAAATGAAGTAACTAACTGGTTAGATAATAATAGATCATGCCTTGAGGTTTGTACAAAGATGTAAAGGGAGTCAAGGAATAAGAAGTTTTCATTTGAGAAGGATGCAATGGAAGATTTCAAGAAGAATTTATGAATTTTGCTCTTTATTTTATTAGATATTTTTAGTTAGCTATTAATATTGTTTAGCAGTTACAAACACAGAGGAACATAAAAGAAAGCAAACTGAATTTGTGAGCTTAAGTGCCTTCCTGAAACTGACAGATAGGACACAGCATGTGTTGAAGAAAAAAATTCTCAATACTTGTAGTTACTTTTGTAATTAATATAAAATCAGAAAACAGATGCATGAAAAGTGTAGAGAACTTTCTGGAGATACAGGTAGGCTACCTAGTTCACTATAAGTGGCTGTAATGTCTTAAGAATCAGGAACTTCATCGTTAATTGACACAAGGTATGAGCGTCCAATTAATAACACATTAAAAGAGGTGACATGCTGCTGGACAAAATCATTGAAAATAAGTCAGAATTCTCAGTCCCTATTTATACAAACACGTTTCTGGGATCCCAACGGCTACAACTCTTTTTCAGAGAAAAAAAACATCCGAAGAGAAAATCAAGTGCATGGTTCTGCCTTATTTCAGTACCGCTGTAAAAGGAATGCATGTGCCAATGAAATAATCCTTGAGATGAGAAACTAGGACCCTTTTCATCATTAGGTCTCTCTTGAAATACAGCATTTTCTTTTGTCTTTTAGTTTGCCTAATCAGTTTTATCATCAAAGTAATTTTCTGAGAAGGTGAATCAAAACCCTGATTAATACAAACTGTAGACAAGGAGCAGTTAATTAATTGGGTTAAGGGCACTAATGGCTTTTTCCCTTTTTCTTTCATAATTCTAGGAAGTGAACATATATTGCATTAACAGATTTGGAAAAGATTTAGATTCTCTGGATCAATTAAGACACTGTAGGAACAAATGCTTTAATTATATTAAAATGGTGCTAAGCCAGTTCCCTTCAATAAGTAATGAAGCAGGGGGAAGAGTTAATTGCCAATAAAAAGCTGTTGTATGATTTATATCCTAATGGAAAGCCCTTTGCTTTATTAATAAACTATATTTGTACCTGTACTGTATTTCCAACCTCACGATCGCTGTGATTCATTTAATCTAGTTCTCTGATGAGAATCATCAGGGAAATGAGGGAGCATTTCCACATGGAACATGCTCCCTTTTACTTAAGCTGAAAACCAAAGCAAAACCAGATCAGCTCACACCAATGTTTTTCATATTAATATAATTAAATATACTAATAGGGAATGTGATTTGAGCATGTGGAATTTTTTCACCTTTTCTAGCCTTGCAATTCTATGTACAAATTATGTAGGTTTAGTTTTAATTTATTGTATTAAACTATATATTTGTAAATTAAGAAAAAATGTATTTCCCTTTTCTGACTTATTTTTTGATATCATCTCTTCTAGTCTTTCCATACCTTCAGATGTAAATATTTTGCAATATTTAAAGAACTATGTAGATGTGCTTCTTGGAAGAAAGAGGAAACAAGATAGATAAGAAGAAGATGTCTCTCTTCTTTTTTTGATGTTTCTTACAATCATGAAACTGATGAATCACTAGGGAACCACAGATATGCATATGTGCATATATAAACACACTTAAACGTATGTATATAGAACACTCTGTACATCCTTTCTGCTATGAATGACATAAATAGATATTAAAGGCATACACACTACAGACTTAAATGCAAAGGTGGTGTGAGTTGAGATGCATTATTATTTACATAGTAGTCACTTTACCTGGCAAGTGTCCCCATAAGGAAATTATAGAAGAAAGTGCCACTTTTATATTGCAATTTTTCAAATCATAATCAATCAAGGGCATGTTGGATTACTTATTCACAGCATATAAATGCAATCTGTAAAAGTTAAATCTCATCTGCTCATTACTAAGTCTTGATGTAGATGTTAAATTGAAGCTCAGCAAGGGGCAGCTTGATATTGGTGTCAGGACTGAGTGTGTAGGCTGCTGAAAGCCTTCAGATATCTAGAGTACTCGCTTTCTTCTTCTCTTCAATAACTGGGAAAAATGTTCATTTTATCTTTCCAAGGTGCATATTTAACTGTTCAGAAAACAAGATCACTGCAGCATGCATTTTCTAAGTTTACAGCATTATTATGGTTTTATATTTAGATCTTGCTATTACACGAGTATTCTTCATATGCCTCCTTTTTGGTGAAGCTGTTTTCAGGTACTTTTGCAGTTGTATTACTAGCTCTACTGTCTTAGTTTATGCTCCCTATGATCTCTTTAAAGTGGTAAATTATAGTTTCTGTTGCAAGATGCATCCTGTTCTTTGATTTACTGCCTTCTACCACATTTTATTCTTTATCAAGCAGCAGCAGAGGTTTCAGCCTTGATTCTTGATAATGTTAATGGCCCCCTGTAGAACTGAGTAGTACAGTGTGGTTTAGGTCACTGATACATAGATGATATTACAAACCAAATGTGCTGCTTCAGGAGGCTTTTACATTAATAAATGGTTGTAGGATGTCATTTTGCTCTTGACATCTTACCTACAAGGATGAGCTAGTAATGTAGAACTAGGATCTGTAAACCTGTGGAATCGTAATTGTGCTTCTGACGTTGACACCCCTTCACCTCAAGTAAGACATTAATGCATCTCAGAATTCCCTATTATGAACTTGTGAAGATAATTGACCTCATGTAAGTATCTTTTATATACCATCATTAACAGTGAGTGTTATAGGATATACCACAGTGTCATTCTTTGGTTCATGGTGTTAGCTTAAGAATGTATTCTTTTGGGTTTTGAAAGCAGTGGATTGACAAGGTTTTCCTTCGGGGTTTAGTCCATTTTGAAATAGCATTGGCAAATAAGGAGGACCTGCAGCTGAACTATTTTCTTATTTCATGAAGTATTTGAAATAATCAACTTCTTGTATCCTTTCTTTTGATGATACTAATAAATGTGCAGAGGATTTCATCTCTGTAAAGGAATGTCTTTTCAATTCATAGAAATAGGAGTAAAATATTTATAATGGCTGAATCAGTTGATGATATACAGTTGATCCTTGCTCTCTATTCAGTCTTGAAATAGCATTATATTCTGTTGTGTTTATGTAGCATAGAATCAATTTGGATTCCATTTAGCAATTAGGAATTTGTTGGCATATGACCTGTATTTCTTGTTATCTCAATTCTATCCAGGACTTGGAAAACGCTTTATAAGGCTCTGCACCAGAGAGCTGGGTTTTTTTGAAGAGAAAAGTAGTGTTAGTGGGTATTTTTTTTTAATACAATTGCTTAACTCCAGCTGTCTGCATATTTGTTTTTTCCCTTTGGATTTTAGTTTTCTTTTGGCCAACGCATGATTTACATCTTGCGAGGAAGTCTGCTAAAAGGAAGTAATTAAATCCTCATATAGGATGTTAAACCTAAAGTTTGTTTGTTTCTCTACTTAGAAATTCAATGGCTTTAATGTGAATTAATTTTAGAAAGAAACTCAATGTCATAGTGTATTTTCAAAAGTCCCTTACAGCCGTATGATTAGCAATGCTTAATTTTCTTTCCCCATTATCTGTGTGCCTGTGTTTTCATCTTATTTCTTGTCTCTTATTGTAAATAATAACCCAAGCAGTAGACGGTAACCTCATTGTTCAGACACTGAATGATGGAAAGGTTTTCAAGTCAGCCCTTTTGCAATAGCTGTCTTTTAATCCTTTTTTGATTAACTGTTTTGATCATTTTTTTAATAAACAATTTAATCTTAGATATGTTTGTCTGGCTGATTGTTTTATTGCAAGGCTGACATGTAAAATAATATTGCTGAGGACAATTAGCCCCTGCAAACTGTTGGCTCTTGAGTAGATGTCTGCCTAGAAAGGCACTTATTTTTGCAATATTTCCTTTGGATCAGAGGAAATAAGTATATATGTAGAGGAAAGAATTAACCCTCTGGTGTATTCTAGCGAATAATTTCCTATTCTGTGCCACATTACTTAGTATTTTTGAGAGTGCCTCTCAAATGGGGACAGGCCTGTACTTGCAAATGCCTTGTGTTTCAAACTGTTTTGGTCACGGAGATAGCTGAAGATCATGGAAAAGGGCTCCCCTTCCCTTGCACTCTCAGAAGCAACAGAGGAGGCTGCTCACACTCGCTGTGAATGTCTTGACTTGACACAGGCAGAGGTGCTGGCTGTGTATGTGGGCCGTGAGGCAAATATAGGAGTTGTGCTCAGGGCACAGAAGTTGAGTAGTGGTGCAGGGGCAGGCTCTGACCAACCTGAGACAGATAACAACATAGTATGTCCTCTGAGGCAATAAGAAACTTCCAGAAGCTCTCCTTCCTCTCACTGCCCTGCCTTTGTAATTGATCAAAGTGTGTCTTCAGTAAGAGAGGCTGACTCTTCATGTTGATATGGTTGCTATGACCCACTTCTCATACAGTCAAATAATTTACTGCAGGCAGTTTCTTGGGTACTACTAAAGCCTAGGATTCACCCCAGGAAGCTCCCATCTCAATAACGCAGGGCGTTAAATTCAGATATTTTTTCAAAACAGAAGTTTTTATGTAAAGGAATTTATTGGAAAGGAATGCACCCAAAGAAACAACCTTCCATCACAATATGCCATTTAATCTGTGTATTTAGATGCTACAGGATTCTCAGTTTATGCATTGGAGCTTTATGTTGGGCATCTCTGGAATGACGAGTTCACTGTTTTCAACTGTATAATTATTTCTGAAAAGAGAAAAAAATCCCTGGCTTCTCAGTGATTATTCCCACATCCCAGATTTTCAAACATTCGGCAATGGGTTGATTCTTGTATAGCCTTGGAGGAGGACACTGCAGTAGCAGTCAGGGTAATAAGGCAGAGCTGCTGTGGTGATGAATGAGCATTCATTAATGTGCCAGTAGCATTTAAAAAAGGACTAGACTATCAAATCAATGTTTTTCTTTCCTTAGTATGTTTATGTATCTGTTTAGGTACATGAATGGATGTACAGCTGTGTGTGCCTATGTCTTTGACGACTGCTTTATTCCAAATAACTGCACTGTATTACTGTAGAAATATTTGGTTCTAGACAGTAACATCAACAACTTTATCCAGTAATTAATCTTCTCCTTTATTCCTTTTTTTTTCAGCTAATATGGCTCCTTTTCCTACACAGCAAAACTTTAAAAATTTTATCTTTACAGTTGTGCACAGTTCCTCCACATCTGTGTTGTGTTCTTGTTCCTTTGTTACTATTAGACCTATCTTCTCTGCAACAATATGTTAAACAAGGTCTCATACTTTGCAAGTATATGTTTTGTGTAGGAATTTTGACTTTTTTTCCAACCAGATCCTCTTTTCTATGCTCTAATGAGCGACAAATTTCAGACAATAAAGAAAATAAGCTTAAACTAGAGTTTAACAATTAAACAAGATAACTTATTTATAGTAACAATAGGGGAATGTGATTTGGAAGCAGGTAATTTGAATACTTAGCCTTTTTTACATATGTTTTCACAATAAATTGACTTGGATATCAGGTCCTGACTTCTGCAGCTATGAGTAATCAATGAAAATCTGAATTAATTTATATTTAAAGATATCTTTTAACATTACCTTTTGATTTTTTTTGCTTACCCATTGTTGCAAGAAGAACATTGAACATTGAAAGTCAATTGAATAGTCCTTGATTAACATGGCCTTTTTATATATAGATTCATATTCATATTCATATTCATATATTAACTTCTTCTCAGTAATTCAAAGGTTCCAATATAATTTTTATTTCAGCTTTCTATCACTTATTCCCGAGTAATTTTTTTCCTTTTTCCATTTGTAAGTTTATGTTTGGTCTTCTTTGGTGGAGAGGAGGTGGTGGTGTTTGGATTTGGATAGTCTGGAGGTTTGTTATTGCCTTATGGTTGGGTTTTTTTCTGTGTGTGATGAGGAAAATCTCATGCATGTCTTGGAAAGTTTCCTTGGGTTATAGGTATGAGCTGTATAATGAAATTCAGTGTTTCAAGTAAAAAAGCTTTGCATGTATAAAAGGAAATCTATAACACATAATATTTTCTAAACCAAGGATAATTAATCTAAATGCTGTGCAAACAATGTGCAGACTTTAACTGAATCGTTCAAAATGCTACCTCATTACACAATCAATGAATAAATCCAAATGGTTCCAGAAGTAGACTTTCAGGGATTTAGATGCAAAATTCAACTAACATGAAAACATTTCCTGAATAAGAAACTGCTGAACTGGGGAGGAGAGGAGGGAAGTTACATAAAAAACAAATGAACTAATTACATTGACTAAAGAGTAGTACATATGAAGGATTTTCAAGCACAACAGCAAAACCCCATAGTTAATGTTTGAATCAAATATACATATATAGTTTGTATGCACTGAAAAGAAATTTGTCACTATGAATTATTAATGCTGATGATTATTTCAGTACAAGTAGTGAATTTTTTTTGATAAATTCCTCGAAACTTAGAATAGGAGAAGAAAGTTATTGTCTCAGAAAGTTATCCTATCACGCTGTGTTATACTCTCATTGACTTAATTTTTGCAAGGTATTGTTCTGCGAGCATGTTCTTTACCACTGCCAAACCTATCTATGGACAGCTCCAAGATTGTCTGTACAACTAAATAAAGCAGAATAATGTATGTGTACAGAGTAATGTACACATTAATGAGGACTGGGCTCAGTGCCTTAGTCCATGCATTAAAGATGGTTTTCAAGCATTAGTGCTGGAGTACTTGATAATTAAAAAACCAAGTTCTACACACTAATTTATTTTCAGTCATCACAGCTCACTATACAGTATGAATAATATTTTTTAAAAAATCAAGGTCATAAATGTGTCTCTGAAGATTGCTTTTCATAATTTTAGGACGGATGTGCAGTTTTTGGTATTAATTCTTATGCATCCCAATGGATGAAAAATTAATAGAGAAAACCGACAGAATGCAGTGGTTAAAAAGAAAATTTCATGATTCTTGAATTCTTAGAGAAAATTGTTGAAATAGAATGCTCAATATAATATACAATGCTATTGAGATCCATATTAGAATCATGTAACTAGTTTTGATGTCCACATTCAAAAGCAACTTTTTAAATAAAGAAAAGGAGAGGAAAAAAACATCTAGAAATCTTTCCTACAAAGAGTGTTCTGGCTGATTTAGCATATTAAGATGAAATTGTAGAAACAATATTACCATAATCTGTCATTTGCATCAGAATACAATCTGTTAGATAGTGGTGTCTTTATCTAGGCAAAGACATACGTGAGTTTGTTCTTCAGAAAATGATGCTGGATACAAAAAAAAAAGGCACAAATTTTAGTAGTAAAATTATTGCTTAATTTTAATAATTGAATAGAATAATTAGAAAGGACAATTAGCATACTCAATAGTTGAATAAGAGAACACAAATTAAAATTAAATGTCTTTCTGAGTGTCTTCTATTTGAGATATAATATACAGACTCATTGCAAGACGTACTGCTCAATGGACTTCATTAGCTAAGACTTTTTAAAAGTTCTTTGTAATTCTTCCTTTTATTCCTACAGAATTGTTAAGCTTTTAAATTGTTAATTTATCCAATCTTGATACATTTAGGGTAATATTTTGCTTTAACATACAGCAATGTTATGTACCAACACAGAATGTAAGTATGGAAGAGACTGACAAAATTATTTTATATCATAATTGATACCATTAAATAGAAAAGGTAGATCTACTTTACCCTGGTAAGGTCTAATTAGGAGTTTAATTGCTGTTAACTGACAGAACAGAGGTTTTCCAAGTTATCTAAAATTTGTTGTTGTTCTTAAAGTTATACCATTATCAGATCTATGCATAGTGAAAAGTAAGTTAACGAAATGACTCAGTCCTGGGAAAATTATTTTCATTAGAACATGCTGACATCTAGCAACTGTATAAAAGCAAAACTCAACATGAAAATCCAATACTTTTCTTACAGACCACAGTAGTTACTAATTCTACTTGATCATTCAAATACTTTGTTATCATACCGAGATTTAGTGTTCTAAATATTTCTATTGGAAATATCCAATTCAAAGAATTTTTTTTATTTCCATGTCTTGAAATGAACATTCCATTCAAATTTTCTTCAATTTTCCACAAAATTCAAGGTAAATTACAAGAATATTATTAACTTTGTGAGAGAAGTATGAATAGTTGATGGTACTGTCATCTGAAATAATCAGTTCCAGCAATGGCATAGAAGCATTCCTTTGCTATCTCAAAATACCTTAATATATTATATAGATTTAATTAATATTTATGATTATTAGAACACTAAACAGGTATGCAGATAGAGGGGAATGTATATCAATGTGACAAGAATGATTCCTTTTTTTCTTTATTCAGTAACATCACCTAGAAGCAACTATAATGGAGATTCTGTTCAATCTGCAATATCAACAATTTACAGATCCCGAGATACAAACTTCAGTCTCTAGTAAGCTTTTATAAAGTTAATCAAGAAATATGTCATATAAAGGGATTAGGGTTTTTTTTTATGTACAGGACAGATTTATTGTCTATTGTTTCAGTTCCTTAAAACGTTTCATAGCAGTTAACTTTGTTCTTGTATGGTTATAGATGAAACATAATCATTAAATATTTTTACACTTAAAAGTCTATTTCTAGCAGAGAGGTAAAAAACTTTGCAGAGAAAACAGGTTTCATGTATGACTGACTATAGGTTTCCTTCTCCAGATCAGACATAGTCAATATGAAAACAGATATAGACAGAATGGAAGGGTCTGTACTACTAGTACATTTTCTTCTGGGTGTTTTATTTTTCCTCCTCTTTGGTTTCATGTCGAGCTAATAATGCAGTCCTGTATTTTCTTTTCTGTAATAGAAGCTTAGGATGCATAATATATTCTGGAAAACTGAAATCATGTTCATATATAATAAGAATGTGAGAAATTTCCAATAAAATAAGATTTTATTGCAAAGCGTTTGTTTGACAAACCTAAAGTGCTTCATCAGGGCATTGGGTAATTTTACAGTCCATATATTTGGAACAAAACACTGACTCAAAAACTGGGCCCTGGAAACATCAGATTTCTGTTTTAAAATTTTTTTCTCTGAATTTCCTCTCAAAAATAATTTGGGGTTTATAACTTGGGACAGCTTAAATCTAAATGAAAAAATATATGAATTTTATCACTGCTGTAAAAATAGTGCTTTTAGTCACATTTTCTTATAGCATAAATTTTGTGATTAATTTTGTAGCAAGGTAGTAGCTTCTGTGTATTCCAGGTAGCTAGCAATTTTGAAAAGTCATATTTTTTTTCTGCTATATTTGAAACAGTGCCTGTAGGCTGTATGTGCAGCAGCAATCAGGAATCTTGAGCAGTTAAAATAGTTTGCTGTTTCTTTTGAGTTATCTGTTGTACCAAGCAAACTTATTTCCCAGCAATAAGAATGAATTTTTGATCAAAAGAACAGTAGTTTTCAAATCCACAGTATCATTTTGAACAAAGTCATATATGGGCTTAACAAGGCAGGGCAGAAAAACACGAAATGAAAAAAGAGAAGTATAACCATCCTTGTCATCAGTGCTTTAGTAGTCAGATAGGTCTAGCCTCCTTGAATAAGTGTGTTCTTGAATTATTAAAACAGGTTCTTATTTTCCTTCAGGAGAAGATGAGACTTACTTTAAAGAGAGATATTAAATTCTAAATAATAGTTCTCAATGTCTTTTTTCAATACATTAATGTGATTTAAGACATTCATTCTTTCTACTATAATATGTTACCTTGCTTAAACTATATAGAAAGAAAATTGCCTAGCTTAATAAATGTTGAAATTTCTAAACTTATCTGATTTCAGTGATCTTCATATCTGCCCAGGAGATGTGCCTCCCTAGATTTCTCCCATGCTTAGAGAAGTGGAAAGTCCTTACCAGAGGGTGATTAGTCTGCTCCAATTTGTCTTTAATTTTGCTGCTAGTAGAAAGAGCCTCAGGAAACTAGCTTGAAATTAAACTTTGTGAATAATCCATCGCAGCTCAAAAGCAGATTATCAAAGGAACTCAGGTAATTAACATACTGATTTCAGTCAAATTTAGTTATTGAACTGATTTTCATTCTCTCAAGTGTTTTGCGTCGTAACAGAAACAATGTTTGAATGGAGCAGCTAGTGAAATGGAGAATTTCGTTTAAAAACTTGTTTCACTCGGCTTGGATGTTGACCTATGCAATGAATTTGTTGCGATAAAGCAAAAACTATCAGCCTTTATTGATCCAAGAGAAGCATCCTTCACAATTGTATATTCACTGCAGGCCAGATCTATTGCTTCGTTATTGTACTATTTAAGATTTTTTTAATCTCTTCTGGAATGATACAGAATAGAATAAACAAAGCAAGCTGTAAATTCATATATTTTCTCAATAACCAATGTGAGCAAAACTTTTATCTTAAGGTCAGTGTTTGAATATAGGTTTTATAGTTTTTGGTTTCGCTTTCATACAGATGGAACTAATATAAGTTAAAAAATAAGTAAAGAAAACCTAAGGAAGAATCCATGCTGCTTCTTTGACAGCAAGCACTGAACTGCATATGAAATAACTTCTCATCTCTGAATCAAGCAGAGGATTTAAAATGTATGTATAAAACACCCAAATAGAATGTAGTGACTGTGTATATATCAGTAAACATTGTCCCATCACAGTGGTGTGAGGCTATATTATATATCATGCTAAAGAAAGTAAAATTCCAGCCCAGTAAGGTGCAAAGAATTAAGCCAACATAATGTGTCACGTGAGTAAAAAAAAAAATTATGAAACCATCGAACAAATATGTAACTATAGACATCAGAATCATACTTTAGTACATTTTCTCAAATGTCTGGAACATATAGTAATAAAAATATTTTTTGTAAGTTTTGAGTTTCAGCAAAAGTAGATTGCCAGCTGCAGTAAACTTTTAGATTAATTTCTGAAAAAAAAAAACCAAAACGGAAAAATAAACTAACACAAAAACCTGCACAAATTAAATACAGCAAAAATGTGACTGCAGAACTGACTGAGGATATTTTGTATATAAGCTTGACTGAAAAACAAAGAGGGAATGTCTTTGTATGACGTTAAACAGACCCAGCATTGTCATACAGAATTTCTAAATATTTAAATCATATTGAATTATAATGGTATATAGCAGCAGCCCACAGCCAGTTGTGCATATCTAGAGGAGGTAACATGTACAGACTAAATGTGTAGTGATGCTTCCCAGGAATCCTAACCTACCTTTCAAGGTTCAGGATACTTTTCAGACAGAAGTGGTATTTCTATATTTAATAGTCACTAATGTAACTATTCTCTAGGTATTTGTTAAATGATTTTTTCAGGCCATGTAAGCTTCAGTATCTGAAACATTTGGTACCTAACAGCACTCCATAGAGGAAATAGGTAATGTAGGCATCTGTTTTCTCTTTGCTTGCTTTGAGCTCCCTAACTGGTGGTTTCACTTCCTACTTCCTCTTGTTCTCAAAGAAGAGAGAGTGAGCATTTATTTCTTACAAGTCCCTGTTAAAGAAAGAAAAAAGAAAAGGGAATATAAACAATAGAGAAGCATGATCCAGTAGGTTAAATGTCTCGATTATAAAGGAACTGTTAAGGAAATCAGATATAAATTATATTTTGTGCCGTATATGGACTTTGACGTATCACAGTACTCATTCTTGGCAATCTAATTAGTCTGTGCAGAGTGTAATTGTGAATGGAGTTTTCTAAGAATGAGACAGAGAATTAACTTAATTGGACTTATGTTAAATTGCTTCAATCGAGATAAGATGAATGTTGATTAACAGAGCCAAATGTCAACTCAGTTAAAGTAATTCAACCTTAACAAGGAATTATATGTGTTGTGACATATTCTTTGACATAAAGTTTCTTGAAACAAGATTATCTTGTTATCAATAATCAAGATATCAATTGTTATCTTGGACAATACTGAAGTTCAAGTACATTCAGGACATTATATGAGCAGCAATTGCTGATGAAAGTATAGAACTTAATAGCGAGTTTCCCTTAGTGTTCATTAAGTTAGAGGCTCAAATGGAAATAGTACTTAAAAAGCCAATCAGATTTTGTCTGATTGTCTAGGTTGTTACCCTGTATTTTTTAATGTAAAAACAGAATTGTAAACATTGAAACACCGTCTGCCAAATAAGAACCACAAAATACATTTTAAGATTCTTGTATTTCTGAATTTGTATTCATTCCACAGATTGTCAAATCACAGATCAATCTGGTATAAAAATATAGACTACTGTTACAATGAAATAATTGAGAATTAATAAATTGATAATATAGAGCTGGTAAAAGGATGTATTTCCTTTGTATCAACACACAAAGATAATTATAGAGAAAAAAAAAGCACCACAGTATAGTTGTACTTTACCATGCAACTAACAAATAAACTTCCCAAAGGAAAACTCTCAGACCTCTAAAATGTGAATTATGCTCATTTAAACTCTGTCCTTATATTAAATAAGTAGATTTGTGAAATTCCATTACTATACAACAAAATCAAAATGCATCCAATCATTGTTTGAAGGGACTGCATTATTTGAGAAAAATTAAGTTAAAGTGTTGAAGGTTAATTAACATCTTTAAAGAGTAGCACAGTTTCTTAAAAAGTGAGAGAAAGACGGGAATTTTATTGGCTGAAAAAAAATATTTTCAGATTTATCTTTTCCTCATCATATTGAAGATATATGTTAGGTTAATAAATTTGTATTCTTGTTCCTCTGTCTGTCAGCAATAGAGTCACTCAGAGTGCAGTATTTAAACACTGAGGAACCTTTTTTTCCAGCCAACAGGTTAAGAAAGGGTGTTTAAAGGTTATGTCTCCAGCTGATGGAGTAGGTTCTCCAGTCAGTAAAGGAAGACAAAAATGAAAACAGATGACAGGAGGGCTCTCAGTGAATCCTGTTAATTGAATAGACAATGAAGAAAGGATGGGTACAAATAAACATTTGATTAAAACATGTTTTAGAGAAAGGTGAGAAAAAGAAATCTGTTTGAATTGCATACGGACTATATGTTTTTCATCCTAGAAGTTCAAAATGGAAAGAAAAATATGCAACTACAAGCTGCTTAGTCTATCAATAATATTCAATACTTTTGAATAAATACTGAAAGTAAGCATCACTGTAAACGAATAAGTGCTGAAAAATACTACATTAGTTCTTAAAAAGTATTAAGTCAGACTAACCTTGTATCTGTCTTTGATAAGGAAACTGACTGATTGTCTAGAAAGGGAAACTCAATAGGTTTAACCTAATTTCAGTTAAACATTTGATATAATACCGTAGAGAGAAAGATCATGATGCAAGATGGTTCAGGACATTGCGTTGAGGAGTCAATTGTTGGATTTATAGAAGGTTGGTATTGAAACTCAAAGATAAGTGATAGGACAAATCTCATTATTTTTCACTAATGTACTGTATTACCTGGGCAATGAATGCAATGAACCTGAGATTCAACACAGTACAATACTGAGATACAATAAGAATGAGACTCTTTAAGAATTATAGTAATAGAAGTAGAATAAAATTGACTAGTACAAAGTTAAAAATGTACTTTTAGCAACAGTTCGGAATATATAATGCGAATGCTACACGTAGAAATGAAGAAAACATATGACACCTCCAACTTAGTCATGGATTTGTTGAGTTGAATGGGACATTGAGCGACCTGATCTAGTGAGAGATGTCCCTGGCTGAGGCAGGGGTGTTGAATTTAGATGAGAAACCTTCCAACTCAAATCATTCTATGATTGCTTGAAGTCACAAATGCAAACCAGTTTTAAAAAAACTGTTACGCAGCCTTAGGAAGTATTGGTCAAACATTTTTAAGAAGGAATTACTACTGTTATATAAAACACGAGTGAGTTTTTGTCTAGAATATTATGTTCAAGGAAGAGATATATTCATTTTCAGGATGAATATGGAAATGGAAAATATATTTACTAAGAGCAAACCAGAGAATTTTGGCTGACAGCGTAGTAAAACAAGAGCTGAGTGACCTATAAATATATCATAGTGAAAAAAAGGTGATGATAGTTAACAGCAATGAAGGGAAAAACACCGAAAAGAACATAGACACCAAAACAGAGGGATATAGACACCCACTTATTAAATTACTGTGAAAAAGAGAAGATATTTTCTTATCAGAATAGGAGAAATAGGACAAAGATATTGCCTGCTTTTAGAATAGATTTTAATTGTTTTATAAAGGATTACATAGTATAGGTGTATGACTTCCAAATGTTTTACTGATAAATAAAAGAATTAGGAGATTTTAGTGGATATTCTTGCAAGTAACACTGAGATTTGTGAAAGTCTGTCTTGAAGTAATTTGGGGATCCGTATGTAAAGATGGTTATACCTGTGAAAAAGTCTTTGCAGGATCCCACACTGAGTTGAGATGTTGCTTAGTATCAATCATGATAATTAGCATACAGATCTTAATAAAAATACTTAGTTAATTACCTTGAAAATTTTTTGTGAGTCATCTGTAATTTACAGGATTTTGAGAATGAGACAGAAATTAGACTGAAGTCAAAGAGGCAATGTTCTATATAAACTGAGAAGCTAAACTAGGGTGACAAGCCTTGGTGCACTGTAGGCTTAAAAATAACACATTCTTCAGCCAATCAGCTCTTTTAAGACACTATTTTCTACTGCAAGACAAAATCTTTATTTTAGAATTTCATGAAAGGTGAGGGAAAAGTCTTGCATTTAAAGGGAATGTGAATTTGAATTTTAAATTTACAGTAAGGAATGTTATTGGTTGTGATTTCCCTGGAAGATCCTCTTTTTTTTTTTTTTCAAACTCTGCTCAGATGCTGTAATATTAAGCTACTTTTAGTTTTTCTGTTTGGCGGTTTGTTTTTTTTTTTTAATTCAGTTACAGTGCCAACCAGTCTAAGTCTTTTGCTTTTAGAGCAAAATAATTTCTCATAGAAACTGCTACATCTATTGCATAGATAATGGAATGAGAGAAAATTTTGTAGATAGATACCTAGGCATATATGTCATATAGCTCATCAAGTAGTGATGAGAAAAGTGATGATAAATGGAGGAAGGAAATGATGGTGGGAAAAGCCAAAATATGTTTACATAAGAGGCTTGGTGTAGTTGAAGAGGATTATCTGAAAGTCTGAGACAATGCTGAACTCGAGCGCAAATTTCAGATGGTACGTTTGGCATATACCTTAACCTTTGTTTAAAAAGAATATGGAGCTGTAATTCTGTCTTTGTGTTTAACTATATTGAAAGTAAAAATTTCTGTTTAGTAGGGTTTGATCAGTTGTGGAAATTGTTCAGAGTTACTGAAAAGAAAATCCAAGAAAAATACAAAGGATTTTTGTCAGTTTTGTAGCTTGCATCTTTCATTCTGCATCATGTATGAGTACATCAGCCCGTTTCATATGGTTATGTGGACCATAAATTTATATCATATTGTAGAATGAAGTTATAAAAGCCTTATTAAGAATAAAAAAGAATTCATTTTTCAAGGAGCTTAAATATAGTGCAGATTCCTTTCTTGTCAACAAGATACCAGAGCTCTCAGCTCAGCACAGGAACAAAGAATAGGCATTTCTTCCAACTGTGGGAATAAAAAAATTAAGCCAAAACTCAACACGCATATAAATTATTATTTACACTGTAGTATTCTTTTGTCTAACTACTAAAGATATCAAAACGATATCTACAGACTTTCCTATAACCTTTTCAGTTGTCTGCCATTTTTTCTTCAGATATCTACTGGGCTGTGGGTTTTCTGAATTTCTGGTTCAACAATTCAGAAATGCAAAGTTGGCTTAGGGTTAGTATTTCTTGTTTATAATTGTTTTCTTCGGCAATTTTCTCAAGAAGTTACAAATGACCAAGTGAAGAAGAATTCTTAAAGTTTCCATTGAGTCTTTTCTCACTGTAATATAGATCTCAAGGGAGAAACTAATCCTTTCTACAGTTACCTTTATTCCACATAAGTATTTAAACCAATATTTTATAACGATAACTGACAGAATTATCAAAATCAGTATTACAGAACTAAAGATTCGTCCATATCATCCTTCCTCAGTTATTGCCTGACTGAAATCTATTAAGTTAATGAGTTAATCAGCATGTGTTAATTACAAATGGAAAATTGAGATCTTTGTATAAAATATAGACCTTAATTGAGCTTAACTTATACTTTTTAAGTGATAATACTCATCAGATATTTATCGTTGGGTGATTTTCTCTGCGGTATAATATTTTTCAAAGTTTACCTATTTGTGGGAAATACCTAGACCAGTTATCATCTAGAAATAAATTTTGCCTTGTCTCTAAAATCTGAGGTTTTACTGGTAAGAAATTTTTGAGGACTAGGTTTAATTTTAATTTTAGTCTACTTTGCTGTTTGTTTCATACAAGAAAAAAAATCTTCCCTTTTCAAAATCCCTAGAGTCAAACATAAGTTGTTTCAGCATCTCTGTGTAAAGTATTCTGTCATTGCTTTGCAGTTATCTAATGTTCATAGCATCCTCCCACAAAAGGTATCAGAACAAAATTGTATTCTATAGACTCAAAATCCTTTAAGATTCCCACTTTATCTAGGAGACATAGTGGGCTGAATGGCCTAGAATATGTGTGACTGTAAAGTCATATAGTTGTCATAGAATAAAGTTATTATAAAAGATAATGTCTTTAGTATGAGCAAAAAAAC
The DNA here is from genome assembly GCA_033556795.1 of Tapera naevia. NCBI lineage: Eukaryota > Metazoa > Chordata > Aves > Cuculiformes > Neomorphidae > Tapera > Tapera naevia. The sequence goes on along the minus strand of JAUMJJ010000172.1, from coordinate 2,630,128 downwards.
ATGTACTTTATGGTAGGAGGAACATCCATTGGGAATTCTGTCTATATAAATCTCAGAGCATTGTCTGATTATGCTTCTTGAAATGTTATGACAACAAAGCTATCCATAGAGAGGCAGAAAATTGCGGTCTGAGCTTTTTAGTCTGTCTCAAATTTGCCAAGGCCTTGCATATATTAGGGACCTCTTTTGTTGATGAAATCCTATTCAGTAATTAAAAATGGCTGAGTGCATGTCAGGTTTGGTCCCTGACAGTTTGTGGGGCAGAAGAATCAGGACTGTACTCTTAAACACTTACTGCAGAGTAAGGGAATAGTCTTCTGTTGAAATACAGCAAGAAAAAAAAATATCAGAATGTTTTCACCTACCCAAGTTTCTCAGGAGGTCAGTAGCATGTCTTGGAGGCTATTTTTGTGACAAAGTAGAAGAGACTCAAAATAAAAATGGTGGATTTTTTAATGAGGAATGCAAAAAGCATCACAACACAAATTATAAATGTTCTGATAAAGTATTCAGATACTGTTATATCTGCACTAAATAACAGAATAGTTTACTCCACTGCCTATAATAAAAGGGAATGGCATTGTTTTTCTCAAAGTTAGATATTAAAGTTAACTTGAATAACAGGATACCATGTTCTCAACACCTGACAGGCATGGTGACAAGGACTTGCATTTCAATCAGTTTCTGTTTTGAGACTGAAAACACTGCTGCAGCTTATTTTGTTTGAGAGGTTTAAACTGGGTGTGACAGAAAACACCAGTGGGTCTTCTCTCAGGCACAGCTATCATAGTAGGATGGAAAGGTAAGTCAGGTCTCTTGCAGAGAATAATTACTTCTTTTCAATAAATTACAGAGAAGATTGAATAGACCGTCAACAACATATTAATCTCCTTCAATTCTGCTGCCAATAACTGCTCCCTATGGACCATAGAAGAGACTCTGATTTGACTTTTAGATGACTGGCCATCTGTTTTTTGAACATCTTGTATTAATTGTCTGAAGGAACAGAAATTTGGCAAACACATGTAGCTTATTTTGTCCATTTGTTCATGTGAGCTGCATCATTAGCAGTATACTATCTATAGAACACAGTTGTCTCTCCCTTTTACACATCTGAAGTAATTATGTACGTGTAAGCCACAGCCTGTCACACCAGGAAAGTCAATCATTAATACCATCTCATGTTTATGTAATCTGTCTGTCAAATAATTACTCGTAGCAAGAAGGGAAAGAACTAATATACGTAGGGTCTCTCCTGACAATTAGTGAAACTAGGTGAAGTAGTTTCAGTAATTTTCATAAAATCTTATGTGAAGGTTATGGTTTTTCCTCATATAAGTCACCCTGTTGTCTTCAACAAAGCTGACTTTCAAAATGAGAGAAATACAGTTGTTACTAGTGGTGTTGTTAACTTGGAGTTGTGGAGTTCTGGTCATTGATTTCATATCCTAGATATTACTGTGACAGCAATAATAAGTAATAAGGTCTTGTTAACCTATCTGATTATTTCAGGTGAATTTGATGCTACAATTAGGTGTAAGACAAAGTCACATTGAAATGAACACAATTGTTTTTGTTGGGATTTTTCTCTTTTAAATAAAACTATTGATTTCTCTAAATGGTTATGCAGACCATAAAGTCTTTATTTGTGAGTACAATTAAGCATTTAATTTAATTGTCTGTTTGCTTTTAGAAAAGGAAGAAAACAGTGAAAGTTTGAAACCCCAAATGTCACCATCACAACTGTATTTGGCACATTTTATAGTATGCAGGTGAGGGCTACATAAAGGTATGGTAAGTCATGTTATAATCATGATTTGAAATAAATTAATTCTTCTTCCTGGAGTGGGTCAGTGCTAAAAGGCTTGCAAAGCTCTAATACAAATGGAGAAGTCGGGAAACATACTTCTTGTTAATATTATTAGCAGAACGTTAGATTTCTTGCAGCTAAAACAAAATTTAAAGAAAAAGATCAATCAGTTATGTTTCACATATGTGACCCAAGAACTGAGGCATAACAATAGAAGTGCAGATAGAGAAAAGATTCTTTAAGAACGTAGGATTCATTTAATTCTTCAGAACTGGAGAATTATTTTTTATGTTTTTTCCTGTTATCAAGGAACACACGTATCAGATTTGATTGAGGATTGTAAGAAAGAAAGAAAAAAACTACCAAATAATCAACAAAGACCCGCATTTTTACATGTAAAATGTAGCTGGTAAAATACTCTGCAGAAGAAAACCAGTGCAAATATATAATCTCTCTCTTTTTCAGATGTTTGATTATTGTTAACTGTCTTATTTTTTTTTCTGAACTTTCTTTTGTTCTTTAGAAAATGAGGATGATGTTTTCTTGAAATACGTGAAAAGGGTGTATGTCGTCATCTAATCTCATCTGTGATGACATACATATATTTAATGTTGCACAAAAACTTCTTGGAAATTCTGGATTCTCTACTAGTTGTTCTGTTCATTAGCAATAAAAGTACTTCTGTGTCCTTCTTGTCACTATATGTGAACAAGCTGATACCTGATTGACTTAATCTTGAGATCTGATTTTTAAAAGTGGTGTGTAACATGGCATGAAAATACATAATGACTAATAATAATTAATGTGAAAGCTATTGTAAGTTTTCATCACAGTTTTGACGTGAGAAAATGTGTACTGATACATTTTTTTTAAAAAAGGAATTTTTTCAAACACTTATTTCAATTAAGGACTTTCTCCAAAGGTCACATTTAGTATTAAAATTTGGTGTACACTTTGTGCACCTATTTTAATGCAATTTGTACACACTGTGTTGTCTATTAATGATATATTGTATCATTTTCAAAAATGATTAATGTTCTGAGAAAAGGACTCAGCATTAGTCAAGTATTCTTAAAATATTTTTTAAGCCCTCTTTTATGAAACCTTTTGTCACACCGGACATTCCTCTGGTTTCTCCTCATCATCATCCTTCCTTTTGTGTGCTAGGTTCACCTTCAAAGCAAAAAATTTTCTGAGGGACTGAACAAAAATGATACTACAGGTGTGTCTATCCTCTTGTAATTCAGTCAAAACAGGTCTGTGGTGGTACAGGGCGAATTTGCTCTGAGCAGACCTTTCTCTTACACTTTCTTTGAAGCAACTTCTGTAGGCAGGTGCAACAAAACTAAGGTAGCAACTGTGCTTCAAGGGTGAAAATAGTCCTAAAAACTTGAGCCAACAAGTGTTGACAGAGCTTCACAGCATCTAGAGGCACTGTCCTAGAAATCCATGCTGTGTTTTCAAAGCTGCAATGTGGCATTTACATGAGACATCTTTTCAGCGTGGCAGAATGTGTGCTTCTTCTAGGTAGTTAGTTATCACCAGCTGAAAATCCTTTAGAAGAAAAAGATATAAATACAACCCCAAATTTAAAGATGGAAGTTTTGTGACAAAACTCATTCCACATCTCAGTGAAACTACCTTTGCATTAGGGCCAGAAAACCATTAGCAAAGGCTAAATGACACACAGAAACATTTTGTCCATGGATTAAGGGTACTTTGGCATAAAGGATTCAAAATGACCCTCTGCAAACTGGAAGTATAATTGAAACCTAAACGCCCCAAATTGCCCATCAAGTGAAAGTCAGTCTCAATAGTTGTTGAAGTCTCCGATCCAAGTTGAGTGTAGACAACCACTCAGCATTTCCTACCAAAGAACTTGCACGATTTGAGCTTGATATACAAAAATCATTCTTAAAAATCAGATAAAAACATTGTAACAGCTAAAAAATTAAAAAATCCACTGTTATGCTGCATATTAAAACCAAGGTTTTTTCTTTTTTAAAAAATTAAAACAATAGTTTAGTATTATCATTTCAGGAAAAAAAAATGGAAAATGAATTTTGAAAGAGGCATCATCTTCCCTTGGTGGTAGTGTGGTCTTGATTATTTTTCAGTTTTGCTGTTTTATATTGGGTTTGTTTGTTTGATTGCTTTGTTTGTTTGTTTAGGTCTGGTTTTGGGGAGGTTTTTGGAAAAAGCATTGAGTCCTCACTTTGTTCTTGAAAAGTGTGAACAGTTTCATCTTCCTTATGGTTAGGTGAAGTAATGTATTTCAAAAAATCAATCTCAAGGTAAAATAAAGAACCTAGAGGAAAAAGGCTTAAAAATCCATCTTTGATTTTACTTTAGTACCATTTTCTTTCTCTTTTGTGCTCTTAAGCTTGTGTTTTAGGTCAAATTTACTAATTCTTTTAATACCCTCCATTTGATTAGCACTTAGTTTCCTTATGCCTTCTTTATCATTTTTTTTTCCTGTATGCTTTTTTGAGTTAGTTACAATTAATATTGGTGGACAAGTTTCTATAATAATAATCCTGAAGTAAGTTGACATTGTATTGTTCAGAAGCATGACATCTAGTCAAAAATACATTTAAGATTGTATAGAGAAGAAGAAGTCCCTAGACATGAATTGCTTGCACACAATGCTGTCTCTGTTACAGTATTTGTATGTGGTAGGTTGACACTTGGCAGGACATCAGGTACCCACCGAAACTATTCTATCACTCCCTCTCCTCAGATGGATGGAATGGACAGGAGAGAGAAAATATAATGGAAGAGCTAAGGATCACAAAAAGGACAGGGAGAGATCACCCACCAATTATCATAATGGGCAAAAAAGACACAACTTGGAGAAATTAATTTAATCTATAACCAATCAAATCAGAGGACGATTATGAGGACATAAAAACAAATCTTCAGGAGCAGACCCCAGAGGTTTAAGAGAGAGATGCTGATGAGACCTGGGAGGGTTTTTTATTTCCCATTTGTCCTGAGAAACAGGACTGGGTTTTTGGGCTGTCCTTGTGGGTGCCTGTGAAGATACTCTTTTCCTGTCTGTACTGTAATGACCTGGTGTGGGCCTGTGAGGGGTTAGTGCTCAGCCTTATTCCTAGTGAGGCCTGGAAACAGGACAGGAGCAGCTCCTCTGAGCCAGCTTCGGAAGGGATGGGACACCTGTGTTGTTCACTCCACTGTATTTCGCTATTTAATATATGTTTATTAAATCTCCAAAGTTTACCTACCAGTCTTAAAGCTTCAAAACTCTAGGGTCTGTGAGCTCTCCCAGGTATCTTTGTTTTTTTCATGGAAAGGGGTGGAGGGAGGTTAGCAGGGTGGGGGTTTGTGTACTTTTGTGGGGGATTGCTTGGTTTTTTTCTACTTACTGTATCATTGGCATAGTTCATAATTGAAGTGGGGATAAAAGAGAGAGTTATTAGAAGACATTAAACATAGATAGGCAACTGTTTGTCCTGTTGTCTCAGTGAAAAATTCATGTTGCAGATGGATTCTGTACCAATCATCTTGATTGTAAGGAAGCGACCTGAGATGGCGTGACGCATCTCCCTGCAGGTCAAATTTTGGCTGGATTTCATGTTTAGGGTATCCATTTGCAAACCTGGACTGAGGTTTTACCTTTGGAAAAGAAATTATATTTCAGGATTACTTCACTTTTTCAATAACCTGTGTTTCATGAATTACAGTGTCACATCTTATAGCACAAGTCTGAAGTGTAATTTTGTTGTCATGAAAAGTTGCAGAGCAAAGCATATTCTTTCTTCAGTGTGATAATGATAAAATACTGCAGGGTAAGTTACCAAGGTATTGAAGAGATTAAATAAGGTTAGCTGTAGCTTTGGCATTTTACTTTGTGTAGGAAAAAAAAATGTAAAGAAAGGATAGTAATGAGCTGTATAAACTGAAGGAAAGCACATTCTTTTTAGGTTCTGTTAAAGTTATCATAGAACCTGACTGGAACAAAACAATAAAGAAAGAGAAAAATGTATTACAATTTAGATGTAAAGTGAAGCATAAAGCTTGAAAATATTTTATATAAATTTTTTTTTAAAAATGTTACTGTCAAAAAATTTAAGACATGGAAAATATTTTTATTACACTAATACTTTTATTTGCTGGTTTTACCCACTGATGAGATTCTTACTTCCCTTAGTAGCTGTCAGTGAAACAAATACTTATGGCAGCTTACACTGTTTTTTGTAAACATTTCTCTTTCAAGTGATTTGCAAAGTAGAATTAAATTTCTAGCAATAAAATTCAAACTAAATTACTCATTGTGTTTTCAGTAAATTTGTTTAAATCATTACTAACACAGTGAGAGTTTGTTAAATCTACTTCCCATGTGTATGTTTTGCCCAGGTGAGTATAGTGTGTAGTGGTATCTGATAATCTGAAATGTCTTCCTGGGAAGAAATCTTGGATAAGAATGCTGTTCTGGGTTGCTGTTGATAAATTTGCTTGCTGCATTGGTGCAGGATGATTATAACTGCTTAGCAATGATCATATATATATGATGCTATTTGAACTCGAGTTAGTTGGTATTTTCCCAGGGAACAACCAACCAAGTCACAAGTGCACAATTTTTACCAAAACAATCACCCAATCCATCTGCCCCACAAGATAAAGTTGGTTGTTATTTAAGCACAACCATTCCCTTTTGCAAAGTATTCCCTTTTGCACACTACTCCCTTTTGCAAACCTCTTCCTTTTGCAAAGTTCAGTATTTGCGATTCACAAAGGCCACCAAGTCCGTTATTACCACATCAATTGAACAAAACAGAGAAGGCCATCTGTACAGGAATAATTAGACAATTACAACAAAATTTCATAGATGAACAATCCAAGTGGTGCAGCAAACAATGTAAAAGTGTTTAAGTTTCCATGTATGTTTACCCTGGATTCTTCTGTTCTCTTCTTACTGCCTTCAGTATCATTCCCTAGGAAATAATATAGTGTAACAGAAGGTCACAAAATCTTTTCATGTACCACCCTCACAGATAAGGAACAAGTCTAGTCACCCCAAAGTTAAGAGAGGCCTTCTCTGCAAGAACAGACAGAACTGCCAGAATATCAGGGCAGGGAGGATCAGGGATAAGAACTTTTAAGCAAAATGAAATTATCCTGAAGTATCATTTTTCATCACTGAAGGACAATTTTTAACAGGGATGAACTAAAATGTAAGACATCTGAAATTAGAAGTCATATCACACTGAAAGGATGCTATAACCGTGGTTCAAATACAACAAAGATGTTACTGAAATACTAGCTGTAACATAGCTGAAAATCAGTGATAAAAGATAAAAAGTTAGAAATAATTTTGAATAGAGTAAAACAAATGTTTTCCATGGGAATTCTCAAAAAAATTGGCAAACTGGCACATCAGACATGTCATATTGTATGAGCTCTGCTGGTTTTTGATTGCTGTGTCCTCTAAGGCAGTTAAAAATACTTTCCTTTTCCCTTGCTTTTCTATATAAACAACTGTTATTATTGCTTGTGATAACAACTGAGTTGGGAACATCCATGAGAAGATTTCTATTTAACAGATAATCTACAACGCTACTAAATACACCTGTTCCTGCTGTCTTGGTGGTATGCTGATTGCAGGTAAATCTTGAGAGGCTCGAGAGGCTAAGTTCTGCTTCATGTGTATTTTTTGTCCTTTGGAGTCTTTGAGAGAAGTCAGCTTGGACTCATTTCTGTAGATTGTCAGTGAACAAGAACCATTACAATGTGATTTTACTTAGAAAAGCAGGGAAAATGTAGTTAAGCAATTAGCATGTATTTATTGTGCTTAGCTTCTGTGATTCAGGCACTCAAAAATAAGAGTATGTGGTAGGAATTCTTTCTCTTTTCAGTGCCTCTGCTGCACTAATTACCAATAATTTTTATACAGGAAATTTATATCTCTGAAATACTGAAAGGGTTTATTGTTGTCTGAACGTTTGCTCATGGCTATAATAGCTCTCTAAGTTATAATAGCAACAGGTATAAAAAGCAATATTTTCTTATAACTTACTATTCCCTTTTTTTTTCAGCTAATTGTTCTTGCTTAGTAGTTTCTGATATTATTACTAGGACTTGGGATATTTCACTACTACAACATAATAGCTGCTGCAGGCAGAACAGCAGGTCAGGTTGTCAGCTTGATTCCAGTTGCTTTTGAAGGGGCAGGAGCAGTTCCATTGGAACTGTGATTTCCTGAGTATAATTGTTAAAGGCTAGAATCAAGTGGTTTATTTCAGATCTATTGTACCCAATAACCTTGTTTTCCTAATCATCGCTCTTTAAAGTATATTCAAAACACTGATAAAAACTGCTACCATTCATTACCTGGTGTTCCAAAGATATTTAAACATTTATCAGGTCAATTAATGAAAGTTTTACATTACAGGACAAGCACCGGTAGTAACGATTTTTTTCCTTTTCTTAAATACAAACCACTGTACTTCAGCACCTGTCTTTCTTCAAGTAATACTCAGTTCTGCTGACTATTGTGCATGTTCTTCATATTATGCAAGTATTTTCACTCTTTATAATGATGCTAGAAGTAGTTACTGTTGCAAAAGCAGAATATTCTGGCTTGAGATAAAGTAGAATCAGTTTCTTAACTTCAACTAAGTCGCTGCATTTTCTGAAAGTTGGCGGCACGTTTTTCAGACAGCATGTTTTTCAGGCTATGTCTTCTAGAATTCCTTGTGCTAGGTACAACGTGTGATGAGCAGATGCTGTATGCTGTGTCTTGTATGTGATCATTTCTGTTTGTTTATAGTTTCTAATTATCTGAGCCTGCATGGTTGATTTTCTTTCAAAAACTCATTTTTGAAAAATCAGTAGTGGACTTCCTGTGTGATTAATCTCTGCTTTTTGGATCAAACTTTGTAGAAAGCTTTACTGTGTATTTGTGGAATTTACGGAATAACGAAGATTTTTTTTCTTTCATGATGAATATGGTATAATATGAAACAAGATTACAAATTCCTTCCTGATGATCCTGTTCCCCTTCCTAAAATCACAGGTATTTAAAACAGGAAAAAGATGAGCTTCTCTTAGATTTGTAAAGACATGGAGGGAGTTACCTAGTGTCATAGAATAATGAATATAAAAAGTTAATCTGCCTCCAGAAATCCAAGCAGGACAGTACAAGCAATGAGTGCCTATTTCAAGCGGTTTTGGAAAATATGAATATCAGAAAACTTTCGTAATCTTCATCTTTTAGCAGTGTTCAGTAGACAAGGCAACAATTTTCTATCTTTGTTATAGCAGTAATTTGCTATTTTTGTTAATCAGTTAGAAATATTTTTTGGCGAACTATGAAATAAGTAGTCATCCTTCAGGATTTGGAGTTTCCAAGGGCATGTTTCTGAAGAACTAATCAATGCCTGGAAGGGTTTTCTAATTTTTATCCCCATCTCATAAACTTGGTTCTTGGTACACTGAATCTGCACATAAAAAGAGCAGAATCTTTTTCTTGATTTTATATGTTTTCTGTCTCAAATACTTTTACACAACTCTTTCTCAACTAGCTTGCATTTCAAAGTGTTGTCTAGCACAAGATAATTTTGAATTATGATTTCTTTCAGGTCAATTTATGTCAACCTTAATAGTACCAAATGTTTTTGGGGTTTTTTTTCTGAAACCTTGAAGTCAGACATAGTGTCTGGTCTAGTGCCATTACTGACAACATATAACTTTCTACTGGTATCACTGTGTGTTCAGCCAAACTTTTAGATGTTCTTTGGTTCTAGATCTTGGTATTACAGTGTTAAGCCTCCTTCAGTCTCCTGGGAATCAGCAGTGACTATGTTAAAGGTTTTCCTTTATTTACCACTTTAAGTGTAGTGGGCATAGTTACAAGTAAAACAACATATGACTTGGAGGAAGTTAGTCTAAACTTAGCAAGCAAGACAGTTCTCCACTGTTAGTGGTACAAGATTACAAAAAAGACTAATACAAGGCACTGTAATTCCTGTATGGCATCCCATGGCTGTTCCATTTACAGAGCAGCACTGGAGTGAATGGCTCATGACTTTGGATAAACTTGCTGTTTTTTGTAAAACTCTGACCATTGTAATGTAAGAGGGAAGAACTATATTTCTGTGTTTTACCGTCCTTCAACATATCCAAGTTTCACCCATCAGTCTTCAACAGAAATGTTCACCAGTTGATGTACCTTTCTGAAAAGGTGAGAATGCAGTGACTTCTCATCCAACAAAACAAAAGCTCATCTTCACTCTGTAATGGACAGTTGTACTGAAATACTATAAAAAAATTGATTTTTTTTTTCTCTCCAGAAGTTATCACATTCCTTAGCACTGAGAAAAAAACAAACTTATGTGGCAAAAAGCAATCTCTGATCCCAAAACCCAATTGAAACTCAAAGCGGGCCTGGAGACTACAGGGGATGAGTGAACTAAGGTAGGAAGAATTAGTGTGTTAAGCAATAATTTCCACCCCCACTTTTCGTTTTTCATGCTGTAGGACTTACGTTTATAAAAAAAACAACCAAAAAACCAAACAACTAAGCACAACACATTTTGCCCTCAGCAGATCTGAGTTTAAATCATTCCACTGCCGTACTGGAGCATATTATAAAAAAAAAATCCATGCAAGAATAACAGAATTTGCTCTCTGGCAAAATTTATAAAAGTAAATAGAATATAAAGGAAAAGTGTAATATTAGAATCCTCGTGTAAAAAACATCTTAGGTGTGCCACATGCCTTTATCACAGTATCACAGTATCATAAGATTGGAAAGGACCTCTGAGATCATCAAGTCCAACCTATAACCCAACACTAAGACCAACACCAACACTAACACCAACCCATCATCTAAACCATGGCACTCAGTGCCTCATCCAGTCTCCTCTTAAACACCTCCAGGGCAGCGCATTCCAATGACCAATCACCCTTTCAGTGAAGAACTTTTTCCTAACATCAAGTCTTTACTGTTGCTAAAAAATACTTATCAGTATTTATTTATTGTTTCTTTATTTTAAAGAACAAAATTTAATAGAAAGCAGGAGAATTATTCAGGGGAAAAATTAATGTCTTGAAAACTTGTGTGGATATAAATGCAAGATCTGATCGTTATAGAAGATATCACAAGATAATCACAACACCATTGGCAAATTAGTATGTGGACATCAGAGGTGCAACTAAGTATCTCTAAGCCTTCAGGGATATGAAACAGCTGTGGTATTTACACAACCTTTTCTTTTTTATTACTTTGGATGAAAATTATTCTTTGTGCTATGGAATAACGGTGGTCTCATTTTAAATGGCTATCTAGAAGCTCTTTGGTTCATGAGCTCTCTTTACATTCATAAAGCTCATCCAAAAATCAATTATTTTAAGATGAGTAATTTCATTATATATCTTAAAGCCAGTTTACCTAAAGGGTTGTATATATACAGTGGCATCGCTCAACTTAAGTATGCATTGTTTGCTTTGTTTATTACATAGATGCTTGTGTTTCATTTAACATGTTAGAATCAACATGAAACTTCATTTTCCACTCTGTGAGTTTTAGGCATTTTTTTTTGTTAAAGCAGAATTCTGCAACTTTCATATTATGATATGAAGCCTTGCTATTAAGGTACTTCTCTGAACCTAGTGCAGAAAATACCATCACAGACCTGTACCTCTGTATCAGTTAAACTGACTACCGGCCCCTCTGTTGGCATCAATAAATATTCCTTTTAACTTGTGTTACCATGACCTTGGAAATGTAGGCTTGGTCACTTCCAGCTATTATGTTAGCATTTTGAAATCCTCTAGTATAATTTCTTCCCTAGTAGTAATTGATAAGAATTAAGCACTCCCATTAGATTATGGCATTTCAGACTGGTTGAAGAATACACCTCATTGTGTTTATGTTATGTGGTATTTACTACAACATCATACATAAAAATCTTGGGAAGACAGAATATCTGTAAGTGTTCATAATATATGCATCTACTTACTTTGTACATACACGTATGTTATGTTGTGTATGACACTGAAAACATCTTGGCACCCTGTTCACCACTGAGTCATTTTAGTTTTAAGTAGATGTAGAACTCCACTGTGTCTAAAAGACTACAAAATCACAAAACTGGAGGAAAACAATGGTAATCAATATTCAAGAACTGGATTTAATATGAGAAACAGATGGATTTCACATCAGTACATTCATCTCTCTTGACTTTTGCACTTCTGCAATCACTGCTCTATCCTTTAAGGGAAAGGAAAATTTCCATTTCAAAACAGCTTTATATGGCCTTTTCTTGTTAAATGATCTGTTCAATGATACACTTGCCTTTGTTTCCCAAGTTAAGTTCCTGAAAGGTTTGAGAGCTCTTTCGCTTGATAAATCCTTTATAGGAGTAGAAGAGATTTTCTTAAACTCTGAATTTGTTAAAATGCTCAAAACCTACAAGATTTTCAGGCAGGCCACCTGAGCCATTGACACAGAGATCCTGTACTTTAGTGTTCTTCCCAAACGCCTGGTGACAGTAACAATACTGCATCAGAAGGAAGACTAAAGAAAAAAATGTATATTAAGCCATATACGGAGATTTTGAAGTTTCTTTCCTGATAAATCCACCACTCATGGGCCATAAAACAAGCTGCAGGTATTGCAGACAAAGTTTTCCCCTTTCTTATTTCCTCTTCCTTTCCTCTTTCTGTTGTGCTGCTCTGTGCCCATCAAACTCCGTTCATTTGTTTTGATGGTATCACTTTACCTGATACGCCAAGCAGGCAGTCTCCCAGAGAGTGGAACTAACCAGACACAGCTTGAAATCTGCTTTGAGATTGTTCTTATAACATTTCTTCTTTGTTCTCCCTTCAACCATTCACCGTGTTTTAACTGGACATAGGACAGTTCTAAACAGCCTGTTCATACTACATATCTACTGTACACCCAGATGATTTGCCTGAAACGAGTTTGACAACATCCTGAGCCTCTAGAGGCAAGATTTTGTCCAGCATTGTAGGAAAAATGGGATGTGGAATTTAGTGAGGTGCTTTATGTGGGGTCTTGATGTAAAGGAGTGTGCGTGCCAGCAGGAAGAATCCACATAAATTTTACAAACTGGTCAGAGTTGCTGGCTAGAGCAGGCTACCCTGTGAGCAAACTGAAAAGTTGCTGCAAGAGCCAGTACTGAAGGAGTAACTTTTGAAGAACTATAGATAAGCACTTTTGAATAGTAATCGTACTAAAAACAGATGTTAGGAAATGGACTAAAATATTTAATTTTGCTGATGGCAGCAACCCACTTTCTGTACTGTAGCTTCTCTGTTGCAGTAATTACAACTTGCAAAATTATAAATAATTAGTTGCAGAATATAAATTGTCTTTTTCTTAGATAATATAGTTCAAACTCTAGTTATTCAAGACCTACAAAAATGTGATCACTGAGTACTAGGCAGAGAATACTTGTCTCAATACTGCTGATTCTCCTCTCCTCCACAGCTTTCCATGGAGGGGTGCAATGAAGTATCTCTTCCCTTGTAATATGATAAAATTAGACATTTTTATACTTTGGTATACTTTAAACTGCAGAGCAAACTGCATATATTTAGAATTTAATTGTTTTTTTATCACCACATCATAATTAGTTTTTAATAGAATGGATCATATTAAAATCTTTTTTAGCTCAGATGATTTTTTCAGTTTGTTCAAGTTGATCTTAACAGACTCACCTCTATGCTATTAATTTCCTTCATTAAATCTCTGCTTTCATTATTTTTAATAAAAAACCTGTTTTTTAAATAGAAAGTCCATTAATCAGAGTAATATTAGAAAAGTTCACTCCCATTATAAAATTAACCATTTAAAATTTTATCTGTACAACTGTTTTATCTGCAGCTGTTTTTTACTGTGTGTTTCTAAGGTAAAAACTTATATCTAATAACTTTGTGCCCAGCTTTTAGTTCCCAGCCTGTTCAGATCCCAGTTTGATACCCTCAAGGCAACTACACAAAACAACACAACTCGTATCTGATCCAATGCACAGGACTGCCATGAAAAGCAGAAGAGAGGAATGAAGAGAGAGAGAAATAAGAGTATTGGGGGGTGGAAGAGGAAAAAATAGTTATCATTCCGTGTGCCTCTGGAAAACATGGTCTTCAGGAGCACGTGGTCCTTGGTTCTTCTGCAGTTTCTTCTCAGGTGGGTTCCATGGGGTGGCGGGCACGCAATGCCTGCCTTCTTGGTGGGTTTCTATTTACAGGACAAGTCCTTGCCCCCTCCCCTAGCATGAGGGGGGGTCATGCTGCAAATGTTCTTGAATTGGCACATGCACAGAGGCTTCTTTATGAGGGTTCTGGAGTTGAGGCTGGGGGCTCCAGGGTCACTCCCAGTTCAACAGACTCTTGCCAGAATAACCTCTGCCTGAACCGTTTGGGTCTGCGTGTGCAGTCATTTGTGGAGGAGCAGCACCTGGTGCTGCACCCCCTCTGCAGCAGCACAATCAGCCCATTATGAGCCACAGCACTGGAGAAGATGTTAAAGACAGCAATACAAGTAGAGTCAGACGATGTTTAAGACAATACAAGCAGAATCAGTTGATGTTTAAGACAACAATAGAAGTAGAGTCAGTCTCTACAGTACTTTTAAGATTTGGCTGGACAGGTTGCTGGGCCATCTAGTCTAGACTGTGCTTTTGTCAAGAAAAAATGAACCACATAATCCTTGAGGTCTCTTCCAACTGGGATTCTATGATACTATCTCAGCAATTTGTTTTGTATCTTGTAGATCAGAAAATGCTATATACTTGAATGATTTCGGTACTATATATGCTATAAATAACCAACCAAAAGAAAACGAGTCAGGGAGAAAAGACAATAATAAACAGGAGAAAGTCATATTTTTTTCCTTCTAACCCTGGGTGAGGGCTGGGACTGTCTAGGAATCCTGGTGCTCTAACTCCTTTGAGGTAAAAGGGAGTAAATTGCCAGTAGCAGACAATGAGAATATGGTTGTACTTGACGTGAGTGAACAGGAGAATCTATTTGTGGTTGCTTTCCAAACCAACAAGCAGTTTTAGAATAGGTCAGGCAAGGGTACAACCTGAACTATACAGCTTCTCTCTGTGATTGTGTCATTTTCATATAACATTCATAATATTGTATATTCAAAGGTTTTGTTAATTTTGAGAAAGTGCCTATTCAATTTGTCTGGGTTTTTAGCTTTCTCCTAACGGCAATGGAAAAATTCCAGTGATGTTACACTAATAGCTTATTTATCTTATACATATGCATAAACAGCCAAAGGCACCATAATGTGGCCTACAGCTTTACAGAACTTCTGCAAAAGTTTGTAAACTTTGAAAATTTATGTAGCTGTTTCAAAATCCAAATCTGAAATGCAAATCACATTCTAATGTTAATTAATAATGTCTAAACAGTTAGGCTGTTTATTTGGATAAAGTCAAGTAAATGAAATGGAAATAACTTGGACTAGTTCACTTTCACTTTTTGATTTTATGTTTCTTCCTGGAACAACTCTCCCTGAGTGTTTAAATGAAATTTAAATTAGAGGTACTATACTTGTATGTGCTGTCTCTTTATTGGATTAAGACAAAGAGAGTTGCAGTAAATATATTTTTACTTAACTCATTCAATATTGTTTTCGGCTATTGCATGATACTTAAAAGTAAGACTTTTGTAATAACTACAATAACATTAATAAGCAGGGCTTAAAATAAGGGGAGAGAAGTGAAGATCAAACTTTTTTTATAAATCACAATGTAGGCCTTTCATCAGATTTTATAAAATATCGCTACTATGTTTTATTTAGCTCAATTCTTAAGGAAAATCATAGAGAGTGATTTGGCAAAGCTCCTCAGGAACAGTATAAACATAATCAGTTCTCCCCTAAACAGAAGCAATAATAGCTGTATTGTCAATGCATAATTTGTGGTTTAATAGTGAAAGTATGCTGGGAAAATTCTGTTTTCAGCATTTTTAAACAAAACACGAATGTTGTATAGTCTTATTACTGAAACATAGAGCTTCTCAATTTTCTTTAAAATCATTTGTTATGAGTATTAACATTGTGCTTCCAGCCCTTGTTGATTAACAAGCAGTTATAATTTTTCCTTTTATGTCGCTAATGACACTACATTAGTGACATTGAGCCTCTCACCACCAGAAGGACATTGAGGTGCTGGAGCATGCCCAGAGAAGGGCAACAAAGCTGGTGAAGGGACTGGACAACAAGTCTTATGGGAACAGCTGAGGGAACTGGGGATGTTTAGCCTAGAGAAGAGGAGGCTGAGGGGAGACCTCATCACTGTCTACAACTGCCTGAAAGGGACTGTAACGAGGTGAGTGTTGGTCTCTTCTCCAAGGTGATAGGACGAGAAAAAATGACCTCAAGGATCACCAGAGGACGTTCAGACTAGACATCAAGAAAAATTTCTTCACTGTCAGACACTGACACAGGCTACCCAAGGAGGTCATTGAGTTACCAGGTATTTAAAAGACAGGTAGACTTGTTTCTCAGAGTTATGCTTTAGTAGTGGACAGGTACGATTGGACTTGATTGATCTCAAAGGTCTTTTCCAACCTAGCGATTCTATGATTCTACACTTCTATGACTCTACAAAAATAAAATTAATTAAAATAAGCACATTTTGAAAATAAACAGTATTTCACTTTAATGTATTTTCTTCCTGCAAATTTTGCTTGTCACGTTATTTATAGAACATGCTGTTCTCTCTCTGTCTCCATAACGTCTAACAGTTCTCTACCATAATTTTGCCCTCTGTAACATAAAATTAATACATGTCCAGAAAATGGAAAGCATTCTTCATGACTAAACTTTGTCTTTCCTATTCCCGGACTTTCTCCCTGTATTCAAATTCATGCATTTGAAATAGCTTCTACACAGCCTATTATAGCAGCATAAAATAATGTATATAACAAAAACATTCTCTCTAGCTATGTATGCACTCCTTTTACCTGTTTCACTAACAGAAATTGTAACAAAGTAGAGAGGATCATTTTTGTAGACCTAATGTAAATGAAAAACAGCTTTTCATCTAGCAAAGATGAAAGCAAATAAAAGGATGGATGTCTAGAGACAACAAAAGAACAGTTGCTTCTTGCAAGCTCTTACACAACTTCTGTGCTCTCAGAGGACAAAAATATGTGTGTTCAAGCTACTTTAGGTGAGAGGGTAATTTTCTATGAAAGTATCTTCTGTCTCAGTTCACTTATAAAAGATATTATCTCTCCTCTAGCAGAGTTTGAGATGGGGAGGGGATAGAGAGGAAAGAGGTGGGCATTGTAACAGTGGGTAACACACAATGGGGACATAAATACAGTTGGAGCAGGTTTTTAATGATATTTATTCTTTTTGAAGAGAAAAATTATAGAAAGATCTTCCAAATAATAATATATTTATAATCTTTACCACAGCATCTAGAAATCCATTCATTATTCTCTTAAAGTCACTGACACAAATAATATTTATCAGAAATCCTGTAGCCAAGCATAATTATTTTAAAGTAGTAAGTTCCTATGTATATGAGCTTGCAAACAAACCTAAGCAGTACCTCTGATCTTTAAAGATCATTTTTGTTGTACGTAAGTCTTGAGAGAAATAAAAAAAAAGAATCATGCTCCTTTCTTAGAGCCTCTAATCTGTTCCTCTCCCACTTAGGTTATACTCAAAAAAAAACCAAACAAACCAAATAAGGAAGGCAGGAATGCAATTTGTAAAATGTGATGTGTTAAAATAAACAGAAATATCATTTCACATATCAGAATGTCAAGTTGCAGGTCTCATCCTAGCATGCTGTGAAGGTCAGAATGTATAAAGTTTGGGAAGCAGCATAGGTAAATTCATAAAGAGAGAACAAATCCTGTCAGTGGTTGTCAAACATGATGGCCTGGACGAAACCTTCAGCTTTAGAGAGCCTCACAGTTGCTCCTATTATTTTCAGTGAGGAAACTATTTCTAGTGATGTACAAAGTTCTTATTGCTCTGCTATTTTTCCAAAGCAAGCAATCAAATGGAAGTGACGATGGGCTGTTATCAAACATTTAAATATTTCCCTCCTGCTGAGCAGGGATCTGAGGATACGTAGCCAGGCAAAATATATTTTCATTTTAATGTAAACTCCAATAGAAGTTTTCCAGATTTGTTGTACAAATGCTTCAAACACAAAGGTGAAAATTCAGAAATAGCTGTAAAACTCCTTCATGAGCTTTTTGCTTGAAAGCTATGTGTGTGCAGGATAACAAAAAAAGAAATATAGCCTTAAAAACTATTGTGGCGAACTGCAGCAAAT
This sequence comes from Tapera naevia, assembly GCA_033556795.1. Lineage (NCBI taxonomy): Eukaryota > Metazoa > Chordata > Aves > Cuculiformes > Neomorphidae > Tapera > Tapera naevia. Next base: position 2,612,014 of record JAUMJJ010000172.1, on the reverse strand, counting down.
ATCACAGAAGTGCTATTACTACGGATAAACCTGTACTCAAATTCAATCGAAACCAAATAATAAATCTGTAGTAACAGATACTAATTTATATGTATAAAATGCATATATGTAGCTTTATACTGTATTATATATATAGATTACAATGTATAAATAAATACTTACAAAAATGTTTACCTAAATATCTGTTTGATTGTGCACACTTAATTTGTTCTTTAATTTTCTTGTGCTACTACTCAATCTCCTATTTTTTCCGGCTGTTACCTATTGCTATAAAGATAAATCCACTTTCCTGGCAAATTAGAATGAAGCTATGTATTGGAGCCATACCATGGGAGAAAGAGAGAATAAGAGAAAATAAGGAATAATATATAATGTTTCAAAAATGATGGGTTTAATTTTTTTTTTTTAAGCTGGAAAATTCACCGCGTCTACGTGCAACCTCTACTACCTTAGTTATAGCATCAGAGCTTCCAATCAGTGATTAAAGTTTTCTGGTTCAAGTAATAAATTAAGATATGAAAAATCAATGTATTTTTAGTCTTAGGGAGATGCCACAATTATTGTAACAGGTCATTAAAAATAATAATGTTACTGGAAATAGTGACATTTTGAATAAAATAATGTAATTCATTCTCCTATGTATATGATGCTTAAACCTCAAATTAGGAAATTGTTTTGTATTCATATTGCACATCAGTCAGGACAGGTGGACTTAATGTAACAGTGCAGCTGCTTGTTTCTGAGATTGGGTGTATTTTATCATTATTTAAAGACTTTTCAGGCACATAGAATTAGATAAGCCAGTTAGGATATTCTGAATGATGATAAAAAGCTAATCATACCTACACCCATCAGCCCAAAGACCTGACTACAGTCAAGCATCCTGTAAAGTCTGTAAATTTTCTCATCCATGTTTGTGAAGTATACTGACTAAAGTAGGAATAAGCTGGAAAAGAGGGGATATATTTAAAAGATTTTGCCAATTTAATAGGTATTAATTGATTTCATTCTAAATAATGTAAAAGTGGTTACAGCTTGAAATATAGAGAACTTCAGTTGTTTAAACATCTTGAGCCACTGTTGTAGACAGAACCAGAATAAGTTAAATGAAACAAATCAAATTCTTTCTTTTGCTATGAGTCTGAATATTGTTCTTATTACTGATAAGATCCATGTTAAGACACCCTGTCAGGTATTCTGTGTGACAGCTTTAATGTCACTATAGAAATCTTCATTTATTTGTGGAAAGTAGATAAACCTGTCAAAAAAAAATATTACCTGTAAATAACAACATATGTGATGGGAGAATATTATTTTATATATAGTAAATAAGCAAGAGCAGCTCCAGCAGCTACAGTATGTAGTACTCTGCACGTGATAACTTGCCGAAAACTTAAAACAAAAGTGAGTTTTCATCATTGGTGATTTTTTTTTCCATTTTCAAAGGTGAAGAAAAAACGGAAATTTGTGATGTTTTTTTGTAGAGAAGAGAATCAGAAAGGGAATGGGGTAACATCAGGGACTCAGATAACAGTTTCACCATGGCAACTATTGTATCACAAAACAGGTCTATTAGTGCAAGCCTGGAGATCAGGATTGAGTGGCAGGAAGTATACTCCTGCCATTTATACTCCTAGGAAGTATAAATGCTGTCTGTTGCCACAAGTAGATGCGTTTTAACTCAGGAAAGATGGAGGTGGCCAAGATAAATATATATAAGTTTTTATTATCTGTCCCCAATCAAAATGCAGAGAACCAGAAAGCATTTGTCAGTCTTTGCCCCTGTGATGGTATTTGGGTCACTCAGCTTGCTGTCTGCTGGATATGTTAGTGGAAGTTCTGCTATGTCTGAAAGTTATAGCAGACTTTGACAACTTTCTGAAAGCTTGTGTAATAAAGGGTAGGTGTTAGATGAACTCATCTTAAAGGCTTATCTTGTCCTTGGAAGGTTCCAAAGTTTCATCCAAGCAGGTAAGTTTTTTCCCAACACATGAATAGCCTTCTGATAAGAATATATTCCGGAGAATTTTCTTGAAAGATTTATGTTATCCTTTACCCTCACTGCAGGTTTTCTGTTGGGTGTTAGATTTATTTATGGTGAAGACAATTTAAACACCTTTTTCTGCTTTTAAGAATTTTAAATGTTAATGCAAATCTAATTCTACATAATAGAAGATAAAAATTTTATTTTAGCATGTGTACTACAAACTCAACTTAGTGACAAGTTCTTTGATGCAGATAAAGGCAAATACCACAGACACATCCTGGTGGTTCGTTCAGCTGAGTAGATGTTTTGCTAAAGCACCTACAGGGTTACACCTCACTCTTATAAGTGTTTTATCCATAGTAAAGGGTACAGCTGTGCCTTAATCAGTATTTGCAAGCACTTTCTGCAGTGGCATAGCTACCACTAGTAGAGCAGCCATTAGTCAGCAGAGCAGAACATTTCTGAATATAGCTTAAGACATGGGAATCCTGGATTTTAAATACATTTAAAAGTCACTTTGTTGCATTTGTGATCATTGTGAAAAATTTCTCTAGCTTTTTAAATACATGATTCTGTGCCTGATCTCCTTGCTTCTGCTGCTGGATTTTTAATGTTCATAGTTCTGACAACTCTGAATCAAGGGAAAATAAAGGGGATTGTGGTCTAGCTAGTTTTACATTTTCAAATAAATTAAATATCTAAGCATTAAATACTATTTCAGTAAAAAGAAATAATTAGGCTGGAAAAAACCCAAACAATCTAAATTACAACCATTAAACTGAGGAAAAAAAAAAAAACAACTTGGTGCAGAGAACAAATATTTTAAGATGCAGAAGCTTCAGTTGGATGCTGGCAAGAAGTTTGGCACAGGTCAGAGGTACAGCAGCAGCAGTCTGCTGATTACAATGTTTTCATTTCTGACCCCACACAATCTCTTTTTCTAAGCTCTTGTTTTGCCAAAGCGCATCTGACCTATCTCTTCTTCTAAGTGCACAAAGTAATTCTCTGTAGAAAATCACCAGCTATACTAGTACATGGAATGGAATGTAAATGATAAAATACAGTGTTCCCAGTGGGCTTGTGGGGGGGAAAATGGAAACATTGTTTTCCAGTCCTGGAAATCAATAACAACAACGTTATTTACTGAAATGTAAGTAAGTATTGAGTATAAAGACTATGTGAAAAATTGTAGATTACCTGAAATTATACGATTCTATATGCAAAGGCTCACTCTGTACTGCCACTGAAGATGTAAAAAGAGAAGTGAAAGCACAGTTATAAAAAAACACTCACGTTCTGGTATCGTACGCGAGTTGTTCAGTTTGTCAGATGCTGCCCAAACAGGTTCACTGTTGCCAGCCTATGCTTAGGCCTATGTATAACATCAAAGTGTTGGGGATTGATGCTCAAGAAAAGAGACTCTGGAATTGGACTTGAATTCTATTTCAGCCTCTCACCTTCTTGTTGATTGCTTCGTGGGATGGATAAGGTATTTGAAGGCAGAAGTACATTTGCTTTCCATTCAACTCTGAAAACAAGCTCTTAGCTATGCTTGCAAAAGTTCCTTCAGACACAAATGACTTACAAGGACTCAAAACTAAAATGAATTATCTTCAAACTGCATTAAGTCTTCTCCAAAGAGGTTAGAAATCCAAGTGAAAAGATACCCTGTTAAAAATATTCTGTTCTCGTTTCCAGAGAAACAACTCCCCTTCCCCATATTGTAAAAGTGTAGAAGATTAAAAACACTACTTAGAGGAATAAATTCTTTCTGTCTTTTTATTTTATCCCAACACTGACTGCTATGTTATAGCATACTGAAACTCTTTCCAGGTTTCACTATTTCTATAAAGACAGCAGCAATGACTGAAAATGTTTTGGTTTGTGGGGTTTTTTTATAGCTATTTCATTCAGGAGGACAAACAGTGCTGTGGACACCTGCTGTGACGAAAAAAACTTAATTGAAATAGGGAACATTCTTGAAGTCTGATAAGATGGATTCTGTGATGCAGGTGGGAAAATTTTCATCAGTATGTTAGCAAAATATTTCTGTATTTCTTAAGGCATGTATATCCTTGAGATACTCATAATCAGTCATATGATGAAGCCATTGTAAGTCATCTCTAGGTGGTTAATCGGTATGGATATACCTCAGAGTAGAATGATATGGATTTAGCAGTAGCTTATGAAGAAATTGTTTCTTGGTACCATATGGCAATCCCCTAAATGATAGCCTAATTAAGTTTAATTTATCTTATAAAAGCCCCAATTTTTTGTCATCAAAAAGGACTTGATGACTGAAAATATTGCTTAACATAGCTTGTGGGAGTTTTAGATTAGTTTTCTTTTTTCCTTGTATTTTTTTCCTTGACTTCTTAAGGTGTTTAGAGCATCATTTAAGCTGCATGGTGCTACTATAATAAAATAAAGTTGAGGAATGCCTTTTTCCTAGGTATTCCCAAGCCCTGATTTTAATGTTGTTGTTTCAATAACTTCTTGCAGCTCACTTTAAAGGTTTTCCTCCTCAGAAATCTCTTAATCTCCAGTGGTTTCTTAAATATAGCTGGTAGATATCTAGAAATCTATTAGAGATCCAGAAGTCAGATAGAATGTATGTGCAATAAACTTTGTGATCTGGTAAAATAGTCTAGTAAGAATCTCTTCAACTTATACATATAAAGCAAATAAGGTTCCTTTAAAAGTATGTTATCTCTCTAAGTAAGAAATAAAGTATATTTATATAATAATATAAGAGAAAAAGCAGATATATTTAATATTATGGCTAAAAACAAGTACAGAAATTTTGAGGAAAAAATGCTTTTGATATATTTAAATATGTCCTGTAATAATACACTAGAAAATCAAAAATATAAAAAAGTACATAAAGGGCTACATGAAGTTATTACTGTATTGCATTTTGTATCTGTACACTGGAACTGGGGGTGTGTTATGAACTGCTTTTCCATTGTGCTTCATGATTAATCAAGGTAAGAGGACTCGTGAAATTTGATACAGAAAAATTTCTTATTTTTCGTGTATAATGCAATTACTTTTTCTTCTACAAACTACTACTTCCTATGACCTAGTTTACTGAATTTGTATTCATCATTATGATATATGGGTTTCTATGTGATAACTGTAGGATATATGAGCTCACAAAATACATGAAATACCAAATTTATTTTTTCTGGTCTCCTCAATGGTGAAAGAGTCACAATAAGAAAACAGGACCTGAAAAAACATCTAAACCTACTAAAATTAATATGTTTTTAGTTATTGTCTATAATCTATTTTCACTGTCATATTTTTGTCTTAATGTAATTATTAAGAAAGTTAAAATTCTGTTTACTGTTATTGATTCCACTAACTAGTAAGTAATATTCTAAACACTGAAGTGACGAGGAATCCTATAAGTCAGTTTTCTAAAGTGCGTGTATGTGAAAAGAGTTTCTGTGAAGATTAGGTACATTTATTATCATCAAAATATAGGAGGATAGTGCAATAACTTTAAAAGATTCAAATATATATTTAGATACATTTTTCTAATGAATATCAAGAGATTACCTATTCAGTGTTTCTGATAATGTTAAAAATATTAAATGAAGAAATAGACTTTGAATGTATTTTTTTCCACATCTGGAGCAAGCTATGGGGATATTTTTCCCTCTATCTGACATGATACATACGTGCCTTGCTTAGGGAGTTTGTGCATAACATAACTCAAGGACAGTGCATAGCGACATCTATTATATATCCCTAGGTCTATTAATCAATTCTGTCTTGCTGCAAAATAGCAAATCTACACTGCAATACATGACATCTATTTTGTATACTTCAGGAGCAAGTTTTCCTTGATGTTTGTATAATAACTGTTTAACGCAGCTAAGCATATAATTTAATGCAGATATCGTAATCATATTATATTTTTCCCTTCTAATTTTTTTTCTTCTTTCTTGTGATCATGGAATGACTGAAAGAAGAAGACTATTTCTGAATAATTGATTCCAATAATATTTTGGCAGGAGTGCTGGGACACTTTGTTTTGCTTTGTTTCATAGAGTTAGTAATGTTATTTTGTTAATTAGTGATGGATTTGTTTTTCCAAATGTAGTTCTAGGTCTTGCTATTACTGAGCCGAATCTCACCAGGAGAGTAATTTAGACATACGAATTCAGGGAAAGAAGACAACCCAGGTCCTCCCTCCTCCTAAACTCTTTCAGATGCAAGTGATACTACAGAAGGTCTATATTTATAAAGGGGGGCTGGGAAAGAAACCTCCTTATTAGCTTTATGTGCTCAACCTGTAGTGTTCTTGCCCTGACTTCCTGGTTTAGAAAGGCAGGGTATAGTTTTCTGATGCTCTTTAAAATCAAGAAAACAGCCATTTCCATGCTTTATTATATTCAAGATCTGAATTTTCTAAGTGTTCTTACAGCATCATTAACATATGCTACAGGAAGTGAGTCAAAGCTCTACAAAAGAAGATTGTTCTTGTACTTGAGCACCTTCCCAGACCTTATGTTTTTTTCATTTTCATTGAAAATTCATATGGCAGGAAATTTAAGATCATCATTAAGAGATTTCTTAGATGTGAGCCATTCTGTTTTTCAGTTTGAAGATGGAGGAGTGTATAGCCCAGGTTGCCTGAGTTGTGTGGACCAAGCAGAAGCAAGGCAGAGCCTCATTAACCATCAGATTTGTATCTCAAGGTAATAGTTATTGACAATCGGCACTTACCCTTTGCAGCCAAATATCTTAATCATTTAAGCAAAGGGTGAGACTAACCAGTGAAAGCACCATCACCACTCTAATAAAAACCATGATACAAACTCTCATGATACAAATTCCTGTGGCTCTGCTGCTTTCTAAGCAAAAGGTATGGCTTCAGGCTATTCACAGAACCAACCTCTCTCCTGGGATCAGCACGTTCTTGTAGTGCAGAGCAGTGTTTCACACACAACCTTATGCTGCTTTGTCCTATGGACTGACTCTGGTCAGTGCCAATTGCTATGATTACAAGTCTAGAATATCTGCCTCTCCTCCTTTTACCATTTCTGGAACACAAATGAGTGCACCAGCATTGCCAATGGTGCTGTCAGAGCGAGCTGCCTGTTTCTAGGATTTTTAATTTTAAGGATTACAAAGTCAGAATCCCTTTATTATATCTAACTTCGAGTTTGGCTGGTTTAAGCCATTTAGACCTGGCACTGTCAAATGGAACGGTCTCTAAATAACTTTAAAAACTAGGCCTAGGGAAAAGTATGCGAGTAGGGCCTGCAGTCTGGTCATGTTTCACTTCTAACATGAAAAATGGAAAGAATACAAGATCTGTCATGTTCAGAAGAGAATGGTCTTACTACTTTGTTTTTCTTCCTGGTAAATAAAGAAACAGAAAGGAGGAATATTAGCCACTAGATTATTATGATTAATTTGGTCTTAGGAGAATTAGCCAGGATACAGACTGCTCCAGCCAAGTAATTTACAAAGAGCCAGTGTGTCATGGGGAGCTTAGGATAATTTATAAGAATCAGGCAAAGTGGTGGAGAACCTAAGGAGTTAGATATCTTCGGGATGAACGGGATCAATAATGTTTTCATCGTAATGTCTGCTTACATTCTTTCAGAGCAAAAATAGAAAAAACTTCTGATAAACTCCATTGCAATGGGAGTAATTTTAGACAATATAACCAAAGGAAGAATAACCAAGGAAAGGCAAATGTAATTCTGGTTTTGTTCTAGACATTATTGTTGGATTTTAGATTAAATTGTATCTGTAATCTCTTTCCAATAGTGTTTCTGAAGGAGAGACTTGAAGCAATGTTCACAGAGATGTACTTAGTATTTCTTATCACAGAATGATTAAATGATCAGATTGTGTCTTTTGTAATAAACCAACTGGGTCCTGCATTGAAAAAAAAACACTGTGAAAAAAAATTCTTGTGATTTATGAGGTATGGTCCATTTGTGTGAGATCCAAAGCAAAGCAATAGAATGTTTTTTACAGTTGTAATTCTAACACATTTCTTATATTAAAACTTACTTCAATAAGTTATTTAATTCTACAGAATCATTTTCCACCAAATTCTAGAAGTTATAAACTATATATTTGTCAAGGAAGATGAAGTTCTTGTAACGAAAAGATGAATTTATAAAAAAGAAACATTTGAAATGGGCAAACCATTAAATAGTCAGTAGCAGGAACACAAATAAGCAACCTGATGTACTTCTGGAACTTTTAAGTGACTGGTAATTTTAAGAACCATAAGAGACAGTCATACAAGAAACAGAGAAGTAAATTCTAAAAGGATATAAGAAAAGATTAACATTATTAAGTAATGTGAGCACCTACGTGTAAGTGGAATCTGAAAGAAAAGAAAAATAGACCTAGAGAGAAATGACATTTACAAGAAATCGATGAGATATTATGAACTTCATACTACTTTGTTTTCTAGAAAAACAGTCTTCATCTGTAGCCAAGGATGTTAACTGTTATACTGTATGAAATTAGAGTCTAAGGAGTCTAACAACTTGCTGCTGTATAAAAAAGTAATCCATATAAATTATTTTTAAATAATTTTTCTCATAATTCTTATAATGGCAAGAATCTTATTTAGCTGAGAACACAAAGCAGAGACAGAAAGCAGAAAGAATGTGGACTCTTCTCTTAAATATGCTCATTTGATTGACAGGGTATGGCTGGAAATTTCACTGTCTATTCTTCTACTCTGTCTAAAAATACAAATGTTTATTTATTTTATTAACTAGATAAGTGTTTTTTAATGAAATGCCTGAGGTCATAAAAATTTATGAAAGGGGTTTTTAGGTTTCACGGGTTGCTTTGTTGAGAAGCCTTGCTGTAGTTCTGTTCCCGTGACTAGGCTAGCATTTTCAAACTATTTCCTCTCTTTTTCTCTGTATTTGACATGTCTGAAGATGTAGTACCTACCATCAGCCTGTGCACAGTGAGCCTAGATTTTGACACTTGACAGAGACACGTCAGAACATAAAATGAGGCCACTGAGAGATAAGAAATAGGTATGTTATTTTGTTAGCTTTCTTAACTGTTATATTCTAAGCGCTATAATGACCAAGATTTTAAGTAGGTATATGTATAAAAATACTTAAAAACAATGTTAGATAAATACTTCTCTATTTTTTTTCAACCCTTAAAATGCATTAGAAAGTTTGAAATCATATTCTAAATTCTTCCCTAAAGAAAGAATATCTTTTTCTTTCCTTTTTCTACAGGAGATTGTATTTAATACAATGTGTAAGGCAGCAAAAATAATTCATCTGACAAGTTCTGCTACAGTGCAGTTGATTAGTCTTAGCAATAGCTTACAGATTAAACAGTGCAGAATGGAAGGACAAACACTGCTGACTGTACTAAGGAATTAATAATCCAAGGATAGATGGAAAGAGAATCATTGACTAACCCAGACATACGGGAGGGGAATAAGAACCGATCAGACTATACTGATAAGCATAAAAAACTGTGTGCACAGAACAGCACGCAGCCTCTATGCTTTCATAACTAACAATTTCAGACTCTTTTACCAGTCTTCTCTCTTCCTGTCATAAGAAATGGATGGTTAACAGAAAACCAAACACAAAGTGGACATAAACGGAAACAACAGGAATGTCTTAAGAATTTGATAGGTTGTGTACTGAAATTATTTTATAACTTATCTATGGATCAGGCCTTTCTACTTGTAGATATGCACTTTAAATCAGCATAATAAACAAGTCTGTGTTCCTAGAGAGGAAAACAACTAATTCCTGCAGAGTGAGCAAGAATGGATTAAAACAAGGAATGTGCAAGTTCTTCTTTCTGTAGCATCAAGCAGCCAATTGTACAGGAGCTTTGACATAGCGTGATTGAAATTACGCTCAGTTTCCCTCTGGCAGCATTAACTGAAAATGCATGTTATAACGTTTTATCTGTAGAAATGTAGAAACATTAAAATCAACAGTGACACTCAATATGACTGTAACTGCTCACTTTAAAGAAGTCTTTTATTTTTTTAACTCTCGGGTGATGAGTGTATCTGTTGTTAGCATCAAATCTTCCAAAAAACGATGTTTGTTTTCACTTTCCTGTCATTTAAGGTTCTGTATTGATCTATAGATTCACTCAAACAGACTGTAACTACACAAAATTAAATTGTTTGCCCAGTATAAAAGTAAAACAGAGACCGTACTTTAGTAAGGTGGTGTAAAGTCCAGGAATATTGATTTTCTGATCAGTCTAATTGAATTCTGACAAATCTATGAAACACTTTTCAATTCCATACATGCTCCTTGGCTGTTTGGGGTTTTTTTCCAGGTTTACGAGATGGACATGTACTTACTTTTCTGTTGTCTGGTAGTGGTTATGCAAAACTGCATAACCTCTTGCATTCTCTTGAAATATTCCTCTCAAATCTGCTTATAATATTTCCAGACATTTTACTCAAAACTTATCTATTTCAAATGTTTGTAACATCTAGAATGAAGAAGATGAATGCCTCCCTCTCTCAGTAAAGTCCAAGGAAGGAGATAAAAGAAAAACCTCTACAAATTAACCCAGGGGAGAGGGAAGTATTGCATGGATTTCTCCTGCCTGCTTGTTCTGGTGCATTCCCATGTTTGCTTTCCTTTCTGTCTTCTGCACTTGAAACTTCAGAGAATATAAGCTAAAATGCCTCAAGCCAGGAGCATATATTTAGGAAATGGTCTCTCAGCCAACAGAAATCTTAAAAGACTGCCCTTTCGTGGACTTAAAGTATTTATTTGGAAAACACTGTAATCTGAATAACCTATTCATTTCTTTAGGTACATTAAAATCCTCAACCTACTCATAACTTCTGTTCATAACCATTTAATCTGTATTTTAATTAGTTCAGTAGCACAGACTTCCCAAACTTATTTTTCCTGAGGTTGCACAAATGCTACATCAACCCTTCCCACAAATTTGTCAAACAGCTAAATCAGGTTCATGGGAGCTCAAGTTATGTTAACTTCTTTTGGTATCTAAAATAATAAAATAATAATAATAATTTCTTTTTAAATAGCTGCAGCTGTTTTATTTGTTAAAAATTATGAAGTTTCTTTGAAGGCTTCTAGGATTAGTGTTCTCTCATATAGCCTGGGACTACTTTTAACACTGATCTCAGTCCATGTTTCACTCCTACTTAAGTTCTAAACTTTTTCTGAAAGTCTGTCAGATCAGTGGCTTTTGATACAAACCAGTCCTGTTCCTGATGATCTTGCTAACTAATGCAGAATCTAACTATTGCAAAGTTTACTTCTATGATGTGTTTAGCTCTTGGTTGGTAAGAAATTAGTCCTGGAGCATGTAAATTAAGAAAGAATGTGTCATATAGAAAAATCAGCATGTGTGCTTTATTTTTGTTAATCCCATATATACCTCATTAGGAAAACTGGATTCAGAAGAATGATCCAGTTGTGTATCATTTTAGTACAGTGTTAGATTCTCTTAGGCTGCAGATTGGAAAGAGTATTGAAGAACTTCACAGATTCAGAATAACTCAGGACATTTTTTTGATTAAGCAAATCCAAAACACAATTTGGGTCATCAGGAACAGGTTAAGAATGGAGAATTTCTAGGAATGAAATTGCAATACTCCCTTTAAAGACAGCTGAGGGTTCTCCTGTACTTTGATGGACTTTGAAATGACTATGAAGAATATATAGGTGCAGCCGTGAGAGCCCTCTACTGTAACTGAATAGCCCTTACTTTGCAATTACTGCTTTTAGGTTCCTTTTCAAAAGATACATTATTAGTGGAAAGCACAGTACAAATGTGAGAACAGATTTTGTACATTATAATACAAAGACATAAAGGCTTGTGCTATTTCATTTGTTTCCCATTTCTACAGAAGAAATATGGAAATATTGCTTACGATATTACTGTATTATTTTTTCTTGTGCCTCCGTACAAAGAAATTTTAGTCCTATTTGATGACTTTGACTCGACTTTTCTTCACCTGCCACCATAACTGCAGTTTTCTATTTCTTTATGAGAAGAAAAGTAATCATTTAAACCATATATTAAAGCCTTTTAAACTAAATTTTCAACCTTCTAAAGGGAATCTGACTTTCACAGGGGAAGATTACTTAATTAATATAACTTACGCTAAATCAGGATGGAAGCGGCTTATTGATTTATTGACAACGTATAATTAACTAGGGGATTACACATTAAAGACCTGTGTCAGTAGTACAACAGATAAAGCAGAACACAAGACTGTTACAAAATGTTGAAAAACACTACCTAATTTCCTAATGCTGTTCTGTAACTAGTCCCAAGGTATTCTAATCACACACACAGAGGCACGTGTGCACACATGTGCACAGCTTCCCACCACTGCACACACGCACTTAACGCTTTTACAGGCCCTGTGGATTGCAGTCATCCTCCCTTTTTCTCAAGATGTTGTGTTTCTATATTTGCTCATGACTCTGATGGGAGATATGGGAGATATGGGAGATATGAGGTCGCACATGCACACCACAGGTGTGCATCCCACTTTTTTTGTCTAGACTGACACGTGCACTATCCAGGTGTGGGCTGCTCACAGTGTCTCACAGGAAGATGACACTTCTGTCCTTGGATGAGGTTACAGTGGCTTGGAATGACTGTTGGCAGGGCCAGACCAGGACCGCATGACCACGTTGAAGCAAGCCTTGAAGATATCTTTGATATTCTACGTGCTAAAAAGTTAAACAGAGATAGATTTTGTTCATTTTCTCACCTATTGCTAAAAAAGATTATTTTAGAATTAGCTTACTCCTCAGTTTAAACTGCTCACAGTTGAAGGCAAAGCAATAACGTGTTTCTCTGCATTTACAAGCAAAAACAGTTTGTATATGTGAGCTTAGAATGACAGGATAGCGCTGAGGATTCCTAAACTTTAACATGATTCAAGTTCTACAGATCAAATCTTCTCTGGGAGTTAGATCAATTTTAACTACTGAGTAGAATCATAGGCTGGTCTCTGTCTGACCAAAGACCACATGTTGGGCTTGAAGAGCATTTGGAATATAGAGCAATGCAGCTATGTTGCTTTTGGATGAGGTTAGGTTTGTTTTCTTTTTTAGTTCTTTTTAACAAATACTACTGAGAAAAGCAAATGTTGCCGTAGATAAGAAAATGACATTAATGAAATTTATTTCTGCTCCTTTAAAATGGATTACAGCTTCCTCAGAAAGAAATTGACTATATACTACAGAATGTAACACAATGAAAGGTTTCTTTATTTACAATATAAAAATTCAGTTCTAGTTTCAAGAAACTGGTGTTTCTCATGCACAGTTGGCAGCCAGTCTTGTTGGTTTCGGTCGTATTTGATAGCATTGATATTGGACTCCTATTACTGTAGCTGAGTACAGCTGGGTTGTTTCAGACCAGCTCTGCCAAAGCACTACCAGCTAGTATCAGTGGCAATTTTTCTTTTGAACATTTTGAAATCTGTATGGCTCCCCAAGGAACCATGCTGACCCAACTGTTTCTGAAGTTACTATATGTTGCTTCTTGAATAGTTCTATTAGAAGCTTAGACTACTGTATGTCTGTTAGGAAGCTGATCGCTAACTATATATCATATGCTCTTCAACAATTGCAGGAGACTGAAGAACTCTTAGCCTTTATGCTAGAAAGATCCCTGAAGAGCTGTTAATAGGACTAAGGCTTTGAATTACAACGTCTGCATCAGATAGGTTACATCTTCCTAGATTTCAACACAAAACCCAGTCAATTCTGGGTAACAACAGTGTTAGAGAAATACATTTGCTTTAAATCTGCTCATATAAAATATTGTAAAGCTTTACTTTCAGAACATTGTTTCAAAGACAGGAAATTCTGGAATTTATTGCTGAACTATAAGATGTTTCTCATGTAAATGCATTGCTTGACAGAAAATCAGACACTTAAGAAGCATATACACAGAGCTGTAATTTTGTTGTGTGGTCTTTTCCCCTTCTAGCTTGGTCATATCCTAATTTACTAGATATTAAAAAATAATATTTAAAAACAAAGGGGAGAAAAAAAATGTATTTGCTCTACTCATTTTCTCTGATGACAATTATTCTCCCACTGTCTTTTTTCAAAAACACTGGCTTTGATGAACACTTTGACCAAACATAGCACTCTCTTCCTATCCTGTAGTCCATTCTACTTTACCTTTCACCCAACTCTCATCTTCATCCTAGTCCCATTCTACAGTTATCCAATGTTGAAACATACAGCTGTGGAAAAATAACAAAAAAATTGGTGGAATGAGAACCCCAAGTTTTACCAGAGTTTCCCCAAGGCTAGGTACACTGTAACATTTAAACAGTTTTATTGTGAAATACAGTCGGCATGGAAGAGGTCTGTTCTGGCAAAGCAGTATGTTTAGCATCTCTGGAATGGAGAACGGGATGTTGCTATTAGGTGATTACAGACAGTCCCCATTAGCAGGAGTGGGCATGGAACTGCAAAGATAACTGCATAGCTGCTATCAAGGAAGATGGTTTGCAACTGCTGTCTCAGCAACCATGGTGAAATTGAGTCTTTTAGCTGAACTTCGCTCATTATAATGTACCTGCCTTCAAGGGATGACCATTCCCAACTGGGCTCTAAATTATATTGGCTCCACCTTTAAACGCAAAGCGAGAGATGTTTATACCAACCAAGAATAAAAGAATGAATCACTGAAGTCACTCAAGTTCCACCTAAAGGTAAATAAACCTTACAAAATGAAACACAAAGGATAAAGTTTAGAGAAGACCTCCACTGAAAGTCTGGAATCAGTCAATGGTCTGGACCCTGTCTTCCCTCCTCATAGGGATGCCTTTAGGTAAGAACTCTGTGTTATGCACATGTATCTACTAGTATCACGTTAGCTGTTAGTGCTTATCTGTGTTAGGGATCCAGACAGTATATCGTTCCAGATATGGTTTTGCAGTCAGTATCTTATCACCAACTACTCCTAAATACTTATCCTATCACAAATCTATATAAAAAAAATTATTCTGTATACATATACAAGTTCTAGAAACTTTAACAGTAATTATAAGGGACATAAGGGTTTTGTCCTGGTGACATTGTCAGCATAATCCTGGCAGCCTGGCCACATGGCAAAGGACCAGAGGCTGGCCCCTCTTCTGTGAGTGATTTATCCCAGTGGCACTGTCAGCACAGTCCTGAAAGGCTGGTCAAATTGTAAAGAATCCTAAGAGATTCTCCTGTTTTCCTTTACTCTGACAAAAACGTGACAATAACATAGACTATAGAGTCTGGGTTTTTTTCCAAACGAGTATTACTTGTCAGACACCATCAAAGTTTGGACTAAGATGCTTCTTATTCTATGTGCTACTTATTATAATCTTGTCTAATATGAATAATTATTATAGTGTTCATTTCTTCAGGTTGCTTATTTATTTATCAATGATCTGGACAAAGGGATTGAGTGCGCCCTTAGCAAGTTTGCAGATGACACTAAGCTGAGTGGAAGTGTCAATCTACTTGAAGAAAGGGAGGTTCTGCAGAGGGATCTGGCCAGGCTGGATTAATGGGATGAGACCAATGGGATGAGATTAAACACAACCAAACCAAGTCCTGAATCCTGCACCTGCGATACAAAAATCCCATGCAGTGTGACAGACTTGGGGAAGAGTGGCTGGAGAGCTGCCGGGCAGAGAAGGACCCGGGAGTGTTGGTTGGCAACCGGCTGAATATGAGCCAGCAGTGTGCCCACTGTATCAAAAAGAGTGTGGCCAGCAGGACAAGGGAGGTAATTGTGGCCCTGAACTCAGCACTGGTGAGGCTGCACCTCAAGTACTGTGTTCATTTCTGGACCCCTCAGTACAAGAAGGACATTGAGGTTCTGGAGCACGTCCACAGAAGGGCAATGTGGCTGGTGAAGGAACTGGAGAACAAGTCCTACAAGGAGTGGCTGAGGAAATTGGGGTTGTTTAGCTTAGAGAAGAAGAGGCTGAGGGGGGATCTCATCACTGTCTACAACTGCCTGAACGGAGGTTGTAGCGAAGTGGGTGCTGTTCTCTTCTCACAAGTGACAGGTGACAGGATGACAGGGAATGTTCGCAAGTTGTGCCAGAGGAGGTTCAGATTGGACATCAGGAAAAGTTTCTTCACTGAAAGGTTGCTCAGGCACTGGCACAGCTGCCCAGGGAGGTGGCTGAGTCACCATCCCTGGAGGTGTTTAAAATGCAGGTAGATGAGTTTCTTAGAGATGTGGTTTAGTAAGGGGACAGGTGCCGTTGAACTTGATGATCTCAGAGGTCTTTTCCAACCAGATGGTTCTATGATTCCATGATTTCAGTTCCAGTGTTCTCAGTCCCAAATATTTGCTCATTTCCTTAACCATTCTTCTTTCTTGAACTCCTCTGATTACTAGTTTTTCCCTGCCATGCGACTCCTTCCTCGCTCAGACAGAATAATTTGCTTTTACTTCCTTTGCCAGAGTCCCTCATCTCTGTTTACTCAGCCTAAAGGTAACACCACTCATGCCAGGGCTTCCCCTGGCTATTTGGCCCATGTTTTTATTCATTTGGTCATATTTCTTTATTCGCTGTCAGTTTCTGTGGCACATGTCAGTCTGTATGTTTCCTCTCTTAATGGATTAGTCTCTCTCACAATTGAATTAATACCAGTCGCCTCAGTTACCATTCTAATTTCTACCCTACCTTTTCCTATCCTCTGCAATGAGTAACATAAGTGTCTTTCTTGTAACACAATGATTCAGTTAATCAGAGAAATTCCGAGAATTTCTTAGCACCATTAGATCTTACCTTTCTCTACCTAACAATGACTAAATTAAATTTGCTGGAATCTTCTAAAAATTTTGTTTAAGGAAAAATACATTAGGTGAAATTCTACAGAACTTTTTAAGTGCAGTAAGCTTTTATGTTCATTCTTACACATCACAGTTGAAGACCCCTACAAATGGATGATCTTGCAGTCTACTAATAATATAAATAGTATTTGTTGTTGTAGTTATAGGCGTCGTAATTTCCATAACCCATCTTTGTAATCTAAAAAGAGCCATGGAACAGACATTTATCAAGTAGTAAAATTAAATTTCTTTACAGTGTTATAAATAAGATATCAAGTTTAGTTACTTTTGCTTTTGCTTTGACATATTTTTTATTTTGTCATAAATATTTTTCAATATTATCCATGAAACATAATTGTAGTAAAAATAAGAGTAAACATATTCTTGAAATAATTAAAATAGCAAGAATTTTAAAAATTACTTTATTTGCCTAAAAATTCCTAGTACTGTAACTGAACAAGCATATGAACCGTTCATTAAATCCCCATGTAGATATGTATATGTTAATACTGGTAGGGTTCAAATGTGTCCCTACCTTATTCCTCAACAAATATTATAATTTTAATAATTTAGCAGACTTCCATTATTGAACGATCTAGTTTATTTAAGAGTTCTCCATATATAAAATTCAGGTGAAAGTTCTAGAAAAATGAGGTAATAAAAGCTATCTTCAAAATAATTTATCATTTAAAGTAATATTCAATCATCTCCACTGTAATATGATTTTAAGATAAGGCATTCTGACGAGTTTCAGTGATCTTTTTCTTATAGCACTTGGTTATATTTTGTTGGACAGATGTTAAATGTATTCCTGCAAAAGCAAAAGGTAACATATGCCAAATATGTGGCAGGGAAGCAGCAGGAAATAAAGACCCCCAACTCTTTTTGAGCTCATCAATTACCAAGAACAGTGCCACAAAATGAGATTGCAGAGAAATGAATCTTGAAGGGAAGTGGAGAAAGCGCATAGATAACTGAAAAAAAAAAAAAAAAAACAAAGGAAGAAAGGAAAAAAAAAACTTGAGCTTTCCAGAAAAAGAGGTTAAGAAATGTTGACCATTTAAAAGTTAGGCATATTATCTTAAACTAATTACCTAGATAGTCATTAGAGGTAAGCAACTCCTGAGAAGTGTCTAAAATTTTAAATATTTTTGAAAGCCATTTGTAGTTATCTCAACTGATCAGCCAGATCATTTCATCCCAAAGGAAACTGATACAGGTAACCAAAGGCAATGTAAATATTGACAGTTTTACATTGGATTTTATAACACGACAGAAGTTGTAACAACTTGGAGTGCCTTCATAAGTTAGGAGTGAGGAATGACTAATGCATGTATCCTCTCTTAAAGTAGATTTTAGCTCATACTGATATCGTGTTTCTTACCAGCTCATTTTTCTCCTGTGTTCTAGGGAAAAAAGGTCTTAGATGAGACACTTAATTTTTAGATAGCTAACACCTTAGGCCAAGTCCTCTACAAGCAAGATGTATAAAACGTTACTTTGAGATGAAATACATTTTGAAGAATTTATTTATTCGGTTCCATATTTCCACCACTAACTTATGTACCCAATGATTTTATCGCCGCTTCCTTATAAGCTTTGGAAGGTCTGTCTTACATTGGTCTTAGTCCATTAGTATGAAGACACAAGATAATTCAGCTTTTCTTTATGAATGCCATGTTCTTTTAATTAGTCCAGCTTTAGACACCAAAAGATATTTTTTTCAAATAGTCTTGCAACATCTTCCTTCATCCCAGACTCTGTGTAGAAGCTATTCTTCAAATATGGTATCAGTAAAACCGTGTCTAAGATTATATATTGTTTAAAACACCATTTCTGGCCCTTAATAGCTGGCTTTAATCATACTATATTTTTACTTACTTTGAATTTTTTATTATGTTGTACATCCACATGGAACGCCAACAGAGACTATTAACCTATTATTGTAACCTATATAATGGTTTAAAATTTCTTTTTTAATCTAAAATTAATGACTTACAAAAATATACCCACTTTTTTTTATTACTCTTTATTTTTTCAATAAATAATGAAATAAATATTCACTTTTCTGGAGGAGGGTTTTATGTCCCAAAGAGTAGTAACAATTTTAAAGATTTCAATGTTTATATTTTTAATGAAAAAATAGCAATTACCTTAATGAATGCAGGCACTTTAAAGTAAAAAATGTGAAACATATTTTTAAGCTTGCAACTTCTAAAATTGTTCAACTTTCTTTTTGCAAGAAATTAATATCCAGATTTGTTTATCTACTTCTTTCTTTTTTAAAAAATTATTTTACCACTGTGTCCTAAGAATGGACTGTTTTTATCCCTCACCACTGAAAACTGTAATAGTCACCTTCAAATATGGGCTCTGATGAAAAAGACCTGACAGAGAAATACACTACAAAACTCATTTAATTCTCTCTTTAGGGAGGACAGAGAGCAGAGGAAAGGTAATTTTAGAGTTCATCTCAAAGACACAGTGCTCTGTAATTAAGAATATATTTTCTTCTGGTAGCTCAGGACTATCACTGTGACTACTCTTCTAAAATACAGCTCTGATTATATTATTATGTTTGCAGTTATGAAGTATTATATTCAAAGTAGGTATAAATTAGAACATTTTTTCAGGCTGTATTAAGTTATGATCTGTCTACCATAGTGACAGTTGAAAGTTACTTGTCAGTTAAGATCAATAGACAGGATCTGCTTTTTTTTTTTTTTGATATGTGCATATTACATATATATAAGAACTTTTACTGTCTGCAAATTGTCCATCATTGACTTTTCTTTTTCACACATGGAAACTGACCCCATTCCAAGTCAAACTTCCTAAATTGACGCCTTGGCAAGGACTCTTTGGAAGTGTTAGTCTTCGTGGACAACATTCTTTTGGTTCAAATCACCATTGATGTTACCTTCCTGTGCTATTTGCTCTCCATGCTTCATGCCCTTCCAGGGATTATTTATGCTCAAAATCAGTTCGCAACCACCTGTTTCACTTTTACTTAATCTTCTAAAAGCCTCCTCAGTGCTGTAACTCCCCATTTAGCTAACCATCTCTCTGACTTCTAAGCATGTGCTTGCCTTAGGCCCCTGGGTTACATTACCTGAGTTTTCTGCTACTACTGCGGTCTGCTTCTAAGGGCAGCGCTGACCTTCCCCTTTAAGCTATTCCTTTCCTTCTCTCTGTGGCTTAGACATTATTCAGACATCAATTCCTAGCATTTTCTTCAAAACACAGCCCTTTAATACTTTTGTATAATACAAAGAAGCATTTCATCCTGCCATTTGTAGTCCTAAAGTTATTCTTAAAAGAGATGTTGTATATAGCAAAACCAAACAAAATCTTTATGCAAAAGAAAAAAATTTTAGACAGTAGAAAAAAAATTTGCAAATTTATCTTACTTTAGTCAGACAAAATCATCAGACATGGTCCTTTGTAGGCCAATGCACAATTTTCAACTGGATCACTGGTTTAGATGACATGAGCAGACTACTATATGTCACAAAGCACAATAACACCAAAATAGTCAGTTAAGGGTCAGCTTACATTTTCTCACATATTAACACACTGATAATGAAATCAAGGGCTTCGGTAGCTAGGAAACTAATCCTAAAAGTATGAAGACATACTTCCAGTTTGCAGCTTAGCTCTGAAGTGCTTTCCAGTCTTGCCATTAAACACCCAAATTGGTGAAAAAGATAACATATTATCTCCTACCACCTCATCTAAACCTCTGAAAATGCAATGAACTAATACGTTGCCTCTGAAAGCACTTTACATGATATATTTGTATTGACAGCCAAGAGCTAGTGATTCTTCTCTGACTTAAATATGTCCTTTTCCTATTCAGCTACCTATTTCAATTAATAACTCACATTTCCAAGAGTTATAAATGAAATATGCTTCCTTCATTTTTTTTCTTTCATGTTATTACAGATTTTAAAACTCTAAGTGTTTTCTATGAATAGATTTTCTGTGTAAACCATGTTGCATTCAGTGCAGAAAATCTGCAGTTGCTGCAATTGGCCACAACTTGCTTGAATGAAAAGGAGCTAATCAGTCAGAATCTCATACCTATGATAAGTAAAGCTGTTTGCATACATTCAAAGTGGATATGCTCCACCTGTTTGTTCAATGAAATTCCATACATTGAAGTGACAGTTAAAAATCGTGTCTCTCGCCAGAACATCGACTGCCAGGAAATGCCCCACCCGGATGATATTTTTCCTTAATTAACAAAGGAAAAATGTTCTGAGTATTTAACATATGGTTACTTTACACTAAGTGTTTCGTATTTCCCTTTTGATGGGAATAAAACCATTCAGGTTTATGATTTTTTTCACTTATGAAGCACTCCTAAATATGAACCTGACACTGGAGGATGCTGAGCATCTGGCCCAGGTCCAGAAAAGCACTTCAGTGCATCCTTAAGTATGAAACTAATCTTAGGGTTTAACTGACAGTTATCCCAGCTGCCTGTGTGCTTTCATGAATAAGTAAGGCTGGACAGGAAGGATAAGGCTTTGTAAAATAAAATGGCTGTCTCTTCGCGCTAGGTACTGCTTGTAGTTCACAGCAAGATTAGTAGAAACCTGGACCTTTCCATAAGCTGTTAGACCGTTCCTTTGCCTTAATGATCATATTTTTTTCCCTTCAGCAGTGGAACTCTGGCCCTATTATTAGCTGTGATTAGCTGTATTGGCAGGTACAACAACAAAGGATGTGAATCTAGGTGTTTGTTGTAATACTGAGAGCATAGTGATTGCATGATTACAAATATACAAGAAGTGACGATGGTTCTGATCTCCTGTGGGTCTAATCATAGTTCATATCCCAGTGCAAAACTAGGACAATTGCATAATCCTTATCACATAGCAAGGAATCCTTGCACACAACTTTGTCTAGATTAAGAGTAGTTCTAATGTTTCATAAACAGTGTGATGAGACTACTTCTGTGCGTAATTGAGAACAAACTTAGGGAAGCTCATTTCATTGAAGGATTGACACACCTTTTTGCCATTACAGCATTTGATCCACATCATCCAGAGTCCATCAATATTAACGGCATTGTAGGCTTCGATCAGGCACAAGAATCTGAGAATGGTTTCATTGGCCAAGATCAAGAGTCAGTCTAAGCCAACATTATTTCTCTAACAGAGAAATTCAGTAGATATCTAGGGAGGATCAGAAACAGGGCAAACGTGTATAACCATGTCCCCTGCAGTATTCTCTGACAGGATTCCTCGGCCCAAGCATGGTAGGTCTATTTACCAATCCACAGTGGTTTACCCTTTCAATCTCTTGTATAGTTTCCCTGAACCCCTTTAAACTTCTTAAATCCAGAATGTTAGAAAAACTGGTGCAAGGCTAACTAGCAGTTTTAGAGTCTTCTGAATCTTACAAGTGTGATCCTCACAGAGTTATGAAAATTTTATCTTTATACAACTTCTTCATGCCAGAAATCTCATTAATTTGAATATCTCTTTCATAATCTCTCTATGGTCTCTTTTGATTTTGATCACCCTGTTCTCATCCCAATCCACACTCTCTTTTCGGAGGAGAAGGGAATGAGGCTTTCCGTGGTGAGTGCTTCAGTTGACTAGTTTTCTAAAGAGCTTGTTCATTTGAATTATCACACTTTATCTTAATTATTATGTCTTAATCAATTTTTAGTGATTTATAATCTCAAAGCTTTACACTAAATTTATCTGTCCCAACAGTTTTAATCCCTCATTTTCCCTCATGTGGTCACTTTCTTAGAACTGTTGCATTAATTGCAATATATAGTAACTATTCCATTTAATATAAGCTGAAAAAGATTTTCTTTAGCGTTGGATCAGATCCATAAGAGAAAAAAAGTTTTCCTTTTCTTGTCATATCCTTGCTTTTTTAAAAAAATTGTTTGAAATTGGAAAGATAAGAAAAGAATACAAATATAAATAGGATTATCCCTCTCAGGGACCCAAATACAAGCAAGAGTTATTGCAAGATGGAAAGGAGATGACTGCATTGGTTTGAATTTCAAGCAAGATGAGTGGATGTGTAAAATACTAAGAGTTCTATCCCATGAGCCTAAATTCAAAGCTTTTCAGATCAAAACAGCACTGTGACCATTTTTTTTTTCTGAAGCGCAAAAGTATGTCTCTTATCCATTCATGAATCATTTTGACCAGATTCCTCTTTCCTGTAAAACAAGATATTGTAGTGAACTATTTCTATCATGTTAGCATAAAATTTTGACAGATGGTGTGCTTTGGAAAAACATGGATTGATTTGATTATTTCTTGGTGATGTTTTTGTTAAAGTAAAAGGAATGTGCAAAGAATATCATAGCTATCATCTGTATGGTTAAAGCAAATTTTATGCCAAACTAGGGATTTAAATATTATTTCAATTTATATTTAAATTGATTAGAGTCTTACTAGGAAGCAACACTTTTAAGGGTAAAATTTTTAACTTTCCAGTCCTTCTAAAATGAGTATTTAGACCAAAGAATAACACAAATCAAAGCTGTTAAAAATAATGTGGGATATGTTGACTTTTTAATACCTCACAATAGAATTAATATAAGTATTGTTTACAAATACCTGCCAGCAGTTCAGATTAAATATTGTTGTTGTCTGTACAAGAATAAAGACTAAAACTTTATATTTATATTTATCCTATTAGCTCCTATTACTTTTTAATTTAACCCTTAATTAATTTTGTATTACAGGCCATCAGTTCTTATTCACAAGAAAACAAAGTGAAAGTTGTTCACTCCTGCCAACACAATCCCTAACTGCAGTGGCTGGTTGGTGGGTGGTTTGGAGCCTGAATCTCTCATACTTTTCACAGGGATATATATTGCACTTAAAAAGACCACTGGTATTTGTTCCATACTTGGGACAGATCAAAGATGCAAAAGTCTGAATATCTGCTCATTTAAATAAAGAAAATATTTCAGTATTTTTTTGCTGGCCCTTTTGTGCACAGAAAGTACTCTTCATCATCATTAAGAATTCAGTCATTACATAAAAGATAAAGCTCTGTCTCTAAGATGTTATGATGCTTACTTGAATTTGAACGTATGGTCTGCTTTCTATCCTGATATGATAGAAACAGCCTTTGGAGATACAAAGAAAATGAAGACACAGGAAAAGTCAACAGTAAAAAGAACTTACTGGACATTCATAACACCATGAAATGTAAAGCTCTATTGTGTCTATATGATGATAATTAATTCTGCCTTTATAGACTTCATGTCAGAGGCATATTCCTCTGTTTTAGAAAATTATTGATAACATAGACTTTGTCAGAATGAGCTGTTTGAAAATCAAATGTTTCATTGGTTTGGAAAGACAGAGCCCAGAAGCTTTTTAAAGCTTCTGCCCTTTCTTTTTATTTTCTTTTTTTTTCCTTTTTCTTAAGGTGAGAAAGTGACATTGATGGCAGCTAATATCTAATGTGTCAAGGTTGCCAGGTAACAGGCTAGAGATGTGACAGTGAAGCCTGTTTCCATGAGAGGAATTCAGTAGTCTATAGTTTCAAGAACTTGGAAGGAAATAAACTCACCCCTGTCTCTTTTGGAAGGCAGGTTACAATCTTATTTCAATGCACTGTGATTATACAAGTCTGTGTATTGTAAAAAGTACCACCAAGGGAATAGGACAAAAAGGCAAAACCAGAAATAATATCCATAAAATTTTAACTGAAATCTAGTAAATTCAATGCATGATACTCTTTAAAGAGGCTGCTTGCTTACCTGTCTCTAATATCCTTTTTTTTTAAATCTTTTCCCAGACAGTGTTCCTATTATCATCTTGTTAGAGATGAGGATTTTTACCTTTTGTGAATGCTGCAGATTATACTTACTGATAAAAACTCTATAATTATATACTTTTACAAACTAAAAATACTCTGGGAGAAAAAAAAATGGTATTTTCAAAATTTGTACGGAAGAAACCAAAGCTTTCAGGATTTTTCCCTATTATAAAAATGAGAATTACTATGGTGGAACAACTTAGGGGTTGGTTCAGACCTTTTATTTGTCTGTGGGTTATGTACATTCAAGTTTCAATTTCTCAAACTCGTTGAAGTGATACTCTTGAATTTTTCATGATTTAGAGGGTCTTCTTTGTTTGAGCTTTGGATAGCGTGGGGTTTTTTTCAGCATTATATTTCCTTCTATTTTTTTTTCAGTATGTACCTCTGCAAAGCAGGATAACTTTAGTGAAAAATAAAAAAAATTCTACCTGGAAACCCTAGTAAGTTTTCATACCTTTTCTTCTAGAGAATAATTTCTCAGTATTGAGGGGGGGAGGAGGCAAACCCCAAGCTTCATTTATTCTGCTTTCCAAAGTCTTAGACTCTAATATTAAAGAAAAAATCGTTTTCACAGATGGGGTAAACTGAATTGATATACAGCAGGATTAGTATAAGCCATATGAAAAGTAAATAACAACCTTGGTTGACAGTGTCCATTTTGCCTGTGCTAGAGGAGGTGGGAGTTAGTTCCTTTAGCAATAAATGTAAACCAGAAAATCACTTGTTGCCTCTTCACTGCAGAAATCTCTGTTCCTGCTGCTATTGCTCCTGATGGACTCAAAAGAAAGCTCCCAGCAAGTGGCAGAACCAAACTCATGTCTCTTCTTCAAGCACTAGTTCCCTTAAGATTCCAGGCTCCCACTCCTGTTTCTTTCAACCTCCACATTCCTTACACATCACTGACACCAGTTTTTGAAACCTATAGAAAAAAACCTTTATGCTCCATTTTTCCTCTCTGCAGCATAACTAAAGCCTTACCAACATCTTCCAGAGCCCCACGACTGATTTCAGAAAAAACTTTTCTGAATTTCTTACTGATTAAATAGGCAGTCTTGCTTTTCTACTTCTCCCCATAATTAGGCAATATCAGACTAATGGCATGTATCGGGTTCAGTAGGTAAGATACTCCCACCTGTTTGCTCAGACCCCCACAACTAAATAGAGGAGAGAACTGAAAGTTCAAAAGATAAAGACAGTTGGTCAAGATAAAGATAATTTAATAAGTGAATCAAAGCAGAGCAAATTAAAAAAATTAAACACTATTTGTCTTTAGAAATCTGATGTTCAGACAATTTCTGGAAGCAGGACCTCAACACGTGTAACAGCTGCTGAGATGAAAACCTTTACCATAAACATTTCCTGTTTTTCCTTCCTTCGTTGACCTTCTATTGCTGAGCACTTTGTATGATATAGCACATCCCTTTGGCCAACTCAGGTCTGTTTTCCTGACCATGTCCGCTCCCAGCTTCTTTCCCGTTCCCACCCTACTCCATTTGAGGAAGATGGAGTGGGCAAAAGAAAAGGTCTTGATGTTGAACGGATATTTCTGCATTACCTATGCCTTGCAAAAGATTTGGTTATTATTGTCAACTATCCACTTAAACTATTACCAGTTTCTTTTTTATACTTTTCTAAATGATAGTGTCTCAATTTTAAGGTATAATACCAAAAGACAGTAGAAGATACGTATGAAAAGTACATTATGAGTAGTGAAAATAATTATAAGACTAATATAAGACGGAAATTGCTGTTTTGATTTCCCAGATTAGCTTCAAATACTGACAGCATATCTCTGTGAACAAACAAAAGTGTTGTAGAAGCCAGTTTATATACAACTCCACTCTATTTCCATAGTTATAACAGGAAAATTTTATGTACCAAAAAACACATTTGAAAGAATGGCAAGTAATAACTACTCTTGTTTTTTTTTTTCAAATATTCAAAAATGCATTACAGTGGCATTTTAATGGCTTTTTGTAGAAATAAAACACTTGTCACTGATATTTCAAAAGCAATCAAAACTCAACAATTACTTGCTATGCTTTCTTTCTGATTGCCTTTGAAATTTACAGGGATATAGTACGACTGAATAAAAAATGGTAGCTCTTCATTACTTTAGCTAACGCTAAAATGAAGTTATTCTCATTTCTGATGATTCTCCATTAAGGAATATAAGGAACTTAAAAAGTAAAAGCAACACTTTACTAGGGAGCACACAATGTCTCCTTATTCACAGTGCAAACTGGATTCAACCCTGACTGCAATGGTGCGAACAGAGATAATGCACTGAAACCAGTCTACTTCGAAAGGTGGGAAGAAAAGTGAGGAAAGAAAGGTGAGGAAATAAATTATATCTCTTCTTTGCTAGTAAAACTTCATCATAGATGGCTGGTTTCTCTCTGACTGAATTGCAAGGATTTCCAGGAGTCAATAACTATGCTGGTATGTACAGAGAGCAGTCAAACGTTGTTTAAATTATCATCTCAAATCAAACCAATCAACCTACAGCTACTTTAAAAAGCCAATCAAAATATTATGCTTTTTACCATTCTGTGACTATACTTGATCATTCCAGCCATCATTAACTTTTGCTTCCTATGATTACCCTAAAAGGCAAGGAAAGTCAGTCAAGTTTATTTTCTGGTTCCTACAGTAAATCAGTATTTAACAAAGTTGTGAGGAAATAGTTTTAAAAATGGACTTAATTACTTTGCTTTTTACCAAAATCAATTACTGTATCTTCTTGACTCTCATGATACAAAGGAGCTACAATGCTTATCCACCCCTTTCAATCAAGCAGAATCTTTATATTCATGGGGGTTTCCTCTCTGACCCACACAGCAAAAAAACAGTATTTACTACTCTGAAAGACATACCACCATAATCATTGAAAAGGCTGCCAGGATATGCTACAATAAAAAGCAATAATGAGCAAAACAGTTTATAAGCATTTTCTTTTCATGTTTAGTGTATTCAATTTCAAATAACTATAATGTATAATAGTTGCATATCACAGCTGGACTTTCAAGTATGCTATTAAAAAATCAGCAAATGTTTTGAAAACTGAGGCTTCCCATGCCCAAATGAGTCCATATTCTCAGTTGTGTTTCTATTAATTGTCATGGCACTCCAAGTACAATATTTAGTCTCAGAAAATGTTCCGTAATCAGTCAATGCGATGAGCAAGGGGAATCATGCAGTTGACTCAATATGAGTGGTAGAGCAAGTTCCATTTTATTGCGAAGCTCATGCATGTTCATAGCATAACTCAGGTCTACTTAACTCAGGTCTACTTGTCTAAAAATCACTGGCTTAGCTCTACTTGTCTAACAATCATTGTCTCTTACATACACTTGTCTTACAATCATTAGCTTAAAGGCCTTACGATCATTAGCTTAGCTCTAAAGGTTACATTATCATGCTCCTACTACATGCAGTTACGGCTATATGCTCGGGTCCGGGTCTCATCCTGGCCTACGTGCTTAAGTTGTTTATCTGTTTCAAGGTCTTCACGATCTTCTCTTGGGGATTTTCTCACTGCCTCCCTCCTTGTCAGCGTGATTTGGCAAAGTCCTCAGTACTTTTTCATCACAGCCCAGCTCAGTTGATTTCTGTCAGGGCCGATTCACAGAGCTCCTCCTTTGAGTATGTCCACGCTCCCGCAACCATTCTCCAACAAGTCAATCCTCATGGCTTTTCAGAGAACAAAGAAGAAAAGCATCAGATGACACTGAGACTGATTCCTTCTCCGTTCATGCAGCCTTTTTCTCTCAGGATTTGATCTGTACCATTGGTGCCATCCACAGGAAGGTGGAGTTTTACTATTCAGATCAGTAGCGAAATAACAAAGGGGTTAATTTGTAACATTAATATCTGCATATTGGAAAAAAAAACCCTGAAGGACAGGATTTTCTGCTGAACTGTCATGCTAGGAACACTCTGCAGGGCCTGTTCCTCAACATTACATATCACGGCGAGCAACTGCAGGGTATCAACAAGCACGTCAGCCTGGCAGTTCTTTTTTAAGGCATTTTGATTTTTGACTATCTTAATAAACACGGTTCTCGTAATTAACAGGACACCATGTGTTTTTCCACTCCATGAAATTCTTTAGTCAAATCATTCGTTCTTAAACAATTCTCAACTGAAATCAAGAAAGCCCTACATTTATTCTCAAAGTCGTGATGCAAAGATGTGGGCAGGAGCTGGATGGCGACTCAGCACATATTTTTTTCTAAAGTCAGGCAACCAAATGCACCAGTATTAGTTTAACAAAGTATGTTCACTTATGAAATTCCTGTAGTAATAAAACATGACGATATCTAATTCTGGTCAATAGTCTATAAGTAACAATTATAAACTTGACCAAATTACAAAGAAGTGCACCTTCAATACACCTCCCTACTAGTTAATCAATATATGTTTTGTCCTTTGCTTTGTTAATACACTGAAGTGTAACACTGAAATCAGCAATAAACAATAGAACTTAAGCTCAGTGTTTGAGCTAGATACCCGAGAGGCTTTTAGTTGAAAACTTTATCTTTGGGTTAGTTTTGTTTGAGACTTAGAGCTAATTGCCAGGGGAAATGTACTTGAATTTTCAAATAATTAGGAAAAATGGATAGTTTTCACTGAAAAGAAGCAGTAACTCTCCTTTCTCCTCCTGCTTCAATTTGATAATGCTGAAACTGTCATATCTTCAAATGTGTGGGTTTGTTTACAATAAAACTGCTATACTAGAATGTGAGATGGTGAATCTGACCAAAGAAAACCTAAAGAAGGATGCCTGCAAGCTTAACCCACAATTTAAAAAATTCAAGGGATATCTTATAATCTCAAGTAATCTAGTTTGTCTATTATTTGAAATTGCCATTTTTACATCAAAATACGGCCTTCGTATCAGAAAATTTCTTGACAACCTGTAAATAAGCATAAAGAAATATAAGCTTCTAATAATGATCATCATATAAAAACACCTCTCATAGAAACCAACTCAAGAGAAATAAATAATGTAAAAAAAGAAAAGGAGTGTCTGGCAAGTCAATTTCACCCGTGATAGATTACAGTAGTAAGGAAAATCATCCTTAAGTGGAATTCTAGTATGTTAATATTCTTAAAAAATTAACAAATATATAATAAAAATATGTGAACAAATAATAAAAGCCAATATACCAATATACCAAATACCAATATTAGGAGCATTATTCCTGCTCAATTGCTTTTAAGAAAACAAACATGCTCCTACAGATTAATTGTATTGAAAATAAAAAAAAAATGAAGAAAAACAGAATAAATTATTCTAGGAAAAGTTTTTATAAAAAGCACATTGTTATGTTTCCCTTAGTCCTTCTCTAATTTAAGCCTTGTCTTTGGTAACAGCTTTGTAATTAGGGTGGATGTTATCAAGCAGACTGCATTGTAAATGGCATAGAATTCTTGTCTGTTTATTTTCCACAAGGGTTTTTCTCAGACCTCAGGATTCTTAGACACTTTTAAGAGGAAATTAAAAAACTATCTCTCAGAAACAGTTTTTATTTAGTGAATCATATCTTTTGATGAGAAATGACTTAGACAACATCTTGAGGTCCCTTCCATTTCTATTTCCTAATTCTGTGATCTCCCGGATAGAGATACTCTAATTTGGAAATAACCTCTCTCCAGGATTTTTTGGTATTGTTTGTAAGGAACTGTATTCTTGAACCTTGTTCTCTTCTGACATTCAGTGATTGACACATTTTTTTTAAGCTATCAAGTGGTTCATGCTGCTTTTGTGAACAATCACTTCTTTCAGACATTCGCCACTTTTCAAGAAATCATCTCTGGTATTACCACATTCTCCCTTCAATAGCCTTTTTTTCAGGTGTCTGGATACTATATTAGGACTCAACAAAACCAGTTCAATCTCCATTTGTGTCCTACATGCCTTAGCACGTCATATCTTTGTTGTTCTTTGGTTTCAAATTTCCCTTTTGTTCTCTTTGAAGTGCACTGCATTTTATCTGATTTATGGTATTCTAGCACATAGTTTTCACCTGCAATAATGAGAGTAGATTTTTTTCTTTCATCTTTAGGTGCATGAGAACTATACTTATAAAATAAAACAAAAGATAACCTATATTTTACATAAATGTATACAGGAAAATCTAAAACTATTTTCAGTAGTCTCTGGGAGAAAAAATAATGTATTCTTCATTGCCTTGAAGCTGACCTCACACACAGTGTTCCTCCTGAAGTATTCAAATGCACATCAGTAGCTCTAGTAATGGCACACAATCATTGGCATAGAAGTACTCAAAGAAGGTATAGTTGCAGAAGGCTCTCTCCCACTTAGTAATCCTCTTGTCATTTTTTCCCAGTATATCAGTAGTTTCTTGAAATATAACATTAAAAACTTACAATTTTGCCTCTGTGGGCCTCAGTTAATGGGCATTAGCTTTCTTGAGTCCCCTGAAAGTTCAGGTTTGTGTGTGCAGAAATGGTGAGACAAATTATAAAATGGGATATTTGTCAGATACAAAAGGACTTTTTTTAAGATGGTATTGTTGTGTTGTATTGAATTGTTGTATTGTATTGACAGACGAAAAAAAACCCACTGTGGCAAAGAAATCACAAAAGGCTTGTACTAACATATTACAATTCCAGAGGATCGACTGGCCTGGCACAGAAATACATAAATAACAGAAATCTGTCCCCTAAGTCTTTTCAATTGCATATGCTTTATCATTAATACCTAGGATTTTATATGTGGACTAGTACTGAGCTTGACACTTAGTACTTAAGTATCATAGAATCATAGAATGGATTGGGTTGGAAGGGACCTTAAAGATCATCCAACTCTGACATGGGCTGGAACACCTTCTCCTAGGTTGCTCAAAACCTCATCCAACCTGGCCTTGAACAACTCCATGGAGAATCTATGACATCCCTGGGATACATGTTGCAGTGCCTCATCAACTCTCCCAGGAAAAGTATTTTCCTAATATCTAGTAGAAATCTCCCCTCTTTCACCTTAAAACCATTATCCCTCATCATATCACTTTACTCCCTGAGTAAAGCCCCTCCATAGCTTTCCTATTAGCCCCATGTTAGGGTTTGGAAGGCTACTATAAGGTCTCCCTGGAGCCTTCTCTTCTCTAGGCTAAACAAGCTCAACTCTCTCAGCCTGTCCTCATAAGGGAGGTGCTCCAGGCCTCTGATCATCTTCATAGCCCTCCTCTGGACTCACACTAACAGTTTCATGTCCTTCCTATGTTGAGGATTACAGAACTGAATGCAATACTCCAGGTGAGGTCTCACCAGAGAAGAGCAGAGAGGGAGAATCACCTACCTCCATCAACCTGCTGTCTACACTTCTTTCGATGCAGCCCGGGACATGGTTGGCTTTCTGGGCTACAAGCGCACATTGCTGGCTCGTGTTGATCTTCCCCTCTAGCAACTCACCCAAGTCCTTCTCTTCAGGGCTGCTGTCAATCCATTCTCTGCCCAGCCTTTATTTGTGCTTGGGGTTGTCCTGACCCAGGTGAAGGACCATGCACTTGGCCTTGTTAATCATGAGGTTAGCACAGGCCCATCTCTCCAGTCTGTCCATGTGCTTCTGGATGGCAACCTTCCCTTCAACGTGTCAACCACCTCAGCTGCGCCACACAGCTTGGTGTCATCAACAAACTTGCTGTGGGTACACTCAATCTCGCTGTGTTTGTTTCTGACAAAAATGTAAAAAATGTTAGTCCCAATACTGACCTCTGAGAAATGTTACTCATTTTCATTAATAATATAGAAAGATTTAGCACACCCTCAGCAAGTTTGTGGATCACACCAAGCTGAGTGGAGCAGTGGTCACACCAGAAGGACAGGATGTCATCCAGAGGAACCTGGACAAGCTGGAGAAGTGGGACTATGCGAACCTCATGAGGTTCAACAAGGCCAAGTGCAAGGACAGGAAAACCCCAGGTATCAACACAGAATGGGGGACAACGTGATTGAGAGCAGTCCTGCAGAGAAGGACTTGCAGGTGCTGATTGATGAGAAGTTCAACATGAGCAGGCACGTGCAGCCCAGAAGGCCAACAGTGTCCTGGACTGCATCAAAAGAAACATCGAGAGCAGGTCAAGGGAGGTGATTCTTCCTCTTTGCTCCACTCTTCTGAGACCCCACGTGGAGTATTGTGACCAGTTCTGGAATCCCAACATAAGCAGGATATGGAACTGTTGGATCGGGTCCAGAGGGGGGCTACGAAGATGATCTAAGGGCTGGAGAACCTCTGCTATTGAGGAAAGGCTAAGAGGGTTGGGCTTGTTCAACCTGGAGAAGAGAAGGTTCCAGGGAGACCCGATAGCAGCCTTCCAGTACCTGAAGGGGGCCTACAGGAAAGCTCTCCACTTGGATATTAGCCATTGACCACAACCCTTCAAATGCAGCCATCCAGCGAATTCCTCCTCTGCTGAGTGGTCTATCTATCAAATCAATGTCTGTCCAATTTAGTGACAAAAATATCATGTGGGAAAGTGTTGAATGCTTTGCTCAAGTCCAGGTAGATGATGTCAGTTACTCTTTCCTTATCCACTAATGCTGTAGCCACATTGTAGAAGGCTACCAAATTTTTCAGACACAATTTGCCCTTAATGAAGCCATGTTGGTTGTATTAGCATGAATCCATAAATTAAATAAAATAGATATTTTATTTTCAAAAGTACTGTGTGCATATGTAAGACATGAAAATTAGAGGTAGAAAAATATATTTAATTCAGTGTAAAGAAGGAACAGGTAAATGAAGTATCACTGATGTCCTCCAAGTGTTAATAGTCAGAGTTTCATGAAACCAAAGTTATTAATAACCAGTTTTCTTTGACATGATGACAAGAAAACAGGCAAGTAAATATTTTCAGCCTCCAGAAATGTCAAATAAATGACTGTACAGAGTTGTTGAAAAACAAGGGTTTTAATTTTCATCTCTTGTGTGGAGATACCCACTCTATTCAAGTTTCTGTTTAAACATACGGCATAACTATATGTTTTTTTTCTTTACTGCTTATCTTATCACTCCCCCTGCTTAAGAAAGCATCTACAGAAAATTCAGTAGACTACTGCCATTTAATTGATTCAAAATGCTACTTTTTAATTGCTTAAATATTGTTGGGACTATCTGTTTATTTCCAGTCTCTTATGTCTATGGATCAGACAATAATTACATCTACAATATGGTACTAGACACTCATTTCCACTTCAAAAAATTTCTTTTAGAAGAGTTAGCCTTCTTGTATCTCTAATCTACCTACAGCATTTGGTTTTAAGTGTCCTCTAAACACATGTATTTTCTCCATTACTCCTATCTTTATTATATCTAGTTTTTTTAATTAACTTAGACTGGTAAATCTCTAAATTCCTAGTGCTACTTGAGTAATGCAAACTTATATGTAAATAAGAATGCCTGTTGCTTGTTAAAATCTTCCCACTGATTTTTTTTTTCCATTCACTGGTTAAATTTTGACACCCTGACAATTCAAATGGAGGATAGAATACAAATTATTTTTGTTGTTACATCATTTTTTTAAAATTTTGCATTCAGGCGTATCAGAATTAATACTGCATGACTCAGGGGAATGGTTCTGCACAAAGGGTGAAATAATGCCATCAACAAAATCTTTTTAGTCTGGAAATACTTACGTAAGTAACAAATGAATTACTAAAAAATAGGGTTGATTAATTAAGGGGTTTCACATGTGAAAGCTTTTTATCACTATTTGGAATAAAAAACCTATTGAAGTCTACAGAAACATAATTGGGATCTGCATAATAGATGCTGTGCTAGCAAAGGGTCAGCTGCATTTCCATGGAAGACAATGACAATATTGTTAAAATGTGAATAGCCTTAGACTCTGAAAGCACTTCATTGCATGCTTGCATAATATGTACCCTCACATTGTGGACTTGAGATAAAAACCTACTGTTATAAGAATATGCTTATTCATGTATTAAAAAATAAATTATTTAATTGCAGTTGCTATACAAAATTCTCACTCTGCCTAATACATAAGGAGCATTAACAACAATAAGCAGTAAGTTAACATTTTGTTGTATTTGCTTTTGAAGTTCAAAAGAAAACTTGAGAATATTTCAACTATGCAGATATAACTGATCCATTGTATGCGCTACTCTTGATGCCACATTCGTACTATCCTGAGGATGAGTACACCTCAGCTTCGCTTTCCAGCTCTTTGATTTTGGTAGGAATTATATTTCCAGTGCAGATTCTGTAGAGGATTTAGGTGGCTGAAGTTATTTTTTGAACAGACAATTAATTTTGTCTTCTTCCAATTGCTAGGAAGCAGTTGCACAGCTTGAAACAATTGCCTCTAGCAAGAAAATTCAGGTTTTGATTAGGAAAATAGTTGTCCAGTGCAAAATATTAAGCATAACAATGTCTGCATCATTTGTTGAAGCTTAATGATGGCTTCAGAAGTACTGGCAGCTTTTTAGCTACTTTTTAGATATCTTAATACCCTAGTGTTGCTTCTGACATGGTTTAGCAGAACAAACTTAATCCTTTGAAACCTCCAGCACAATGTTGGAGGCCCTCTGCTACTATAATAAATATCTAGCAGCCTTTCAAGCAATGCGATATTTGGCCCCTTCTCAGACTAAACTTAAACTGATTTTTTTATTTTGTTAATGTCTAAATGTAGAAGCAAAAATGAAAAAAAACACTCTCTTCTTATAATACACAAGATGCTACAGTTCATTTCTGCAAGAGCTTATATTCTAATTCAAAAAGCACTACAAACATAATGCAGAAGCATCACGAAGCAAGTTAAATCGTTATTCATCTTTATGGTTGTATGTCACCTGAAAGCATTTTTTTGCTTTTCTTTAATATATATTTTATGCAGGTGTGCATGTGTGGATGAATACTTATTTATAAAGTAATAGTTAAGGCTGGCATAACAGACTCTAAATAACAGACAAAAAACATTATACCCTCTTTATAGGTATTCTAGTTGAAAGGAACTTTGCCTAAAATGTTGTTTACCATAGCCAGTATATTTTACGATCTCTTTATCTAAGGGCTGAATATAGTTCTTAGCTTCCTAATAAACTATTCCACTTTCTCCACATTTCAAAATGCCAAGGACTCAATAACTAGTTGAGTGTCAGGTACAAAACTGGTAGCTATGGAACAGCTATTGGGCACAAACAATCAAACATCCATTTATTCACACATCTCTCTGATACGCTTATGTTTATGGAAAACACTCATTTATGTTAAAATGTAAATCAGAAATACATTTATTATTTCTACTCCATTTGAGCTATGTTTCCATCAGTGTAAGATTTTTCCCTTGTAAAATAACTTGTAAGGTATTAATTTGTAAATCCTACCAAGTCTTTGCCCTGTGACTTTGGCACGAGCTATAAATCAGTAACTATTGGGAGAAAAATACTTGGGCCTGCTGGGAATGTATGCCCTGATATCACTGTGGGCAGATCATGGGCCTGTGGTGGTATCTCACCATAGAGACTCTCAGTGGTACAGACCAGGAGAGATGTAGTTCCGTGGCCATCTGACACCACTCAGAAGAAGTGAGTCCGAAGGGAAAACATCTGTTTTGATGCCCAGCTGCTGCACAGGAGCCCAACAAAAAGATGATCTGGAGTGTTGCATTCATAATACTTGGCTGTGCTGGTTCATTAGAATCATAGAATCGTAGAATCTTCCGTTTGGGAAAGACCTCTGAGATCATCGAGTCCAATTGAGACTGATAAGTGAGGGATAGAGAGCTCTCATTAATGCTCTGTGTGTGCATGTGTGTTTGAGTGAGCGCAAAGTTCTCTTTGATATGGCCTCCCTCCCTCAATGAACTGGGCTTGGCAGCGTTACACTGTTTGGCATGTGAATGTTGAAGGTTCACTTGTAAATACTGTGTGTGACAGCTGGGTGCTATTCTCTAAACTGAAAGGTGTTCCTCAGGGCAATATATTCCCGCAAGAGTTTAAGCATGATGGAGAGCTCAATGTTTTTTTATACAATGCCTGAAGACACAAATGACTACATGAATCATATTAAGAAAAAAGCCATCCTCATAAGAAAATTGTCTGCAGCAATGTTAGGATTGCATGCTATATTTTATTAAATAACTAATAAGTGCTTATAATTACTAAGATTCTGAAAAGATTTTTATTTGATTACTTTTCTACGTAGCATGGGAAAATAAGATCTATTTACAATTAGTCTAAAAGCTTTACTTCTGCGTATCCAATGGATTTGCAAATTCAGAAGTCTCGTATCAATTTTTTGAAGTAAATTATTCACGTGGAAAAATCGACAGTAAATGTAATGAATGGGCACTTATGCAATACTCAGTACTGTTTCATAATGCAAACCCAACTTTAAAAGGATCTATTTTAACATGTTTTCTTCCGTAAATTAACAGATAATAACCTAAATGGGTCATAGAAAACATATATCATTTTCTCAGTCTGTGGTTATTAAGTCAATCTTACTGCATCATTCAGGTAAAATATAAAACCAAATTCTTGCTTTTTCAGTGAAAAGCAGGTCTTCTATCCTCTGGCAGCTAGTATTTAAATTATAATAAATTAAATATCTTTAATACAATTCCATTGCTATAATTTAATCTGCATCAGAATGAACTGCATCAGAATGAAGTTTGTCTTTTAAAAACATTTTATGATAAAAGTTTACAGATATTTCTGTCTTTTCACTTTAGACCCCTTCCTTGGAAACATGTTTCAAAAGCATTTTCATCTTACCAGATCTTGGCTTGTGGGCTGACACCACTACCAGGCTCAGCAGCACAGGTAATGGTAGCCACAGTGTGGAAGATGGCGGTTTCCTAACACCTCCTCTTTCATCTTTTGGAGATGAGGTACTTCCTCAGGACAATGTTAATCCAAGAGGGGAGGTGCATCAAGAATGAGAACCACTTCTAGCCAGCAGTTTGGAGCACTTATGGAAATAATTCCAAGTTACACCTTTGAACAGACTGCTTTAATCCTCTTGATTATACCCACAAAACTGTAACTCTCCATTGACACACACCAGTCCACCTCTGTGTAAGTGTCAATGCTCCTCAGGCAGACTTGTTCAAACAAGGACAGGACTGCAGTCTTCTCCCCATGCAGTTTTGCATTAGCACCAGATCCCTAGAGCAAGTTGAGAAAAATTAAGAAGGTGAAGTTCTGCAGTTCTCAAGAGTAGTTTTTTCACAATAGGACACCATCGTTTGTGACTAGAGTAATGAAGACATAGGTGGAGACACGTGTGGTGAAGCAACCTATACTGAGACCTGAGTTTGAGAAAGAATGACAGAAAAATCATACGGCTTTAGCCACTACTCAACAGTATCATTCTCTGCCCCAAGCTATCTACTGTGCCAGGAAATAAGAATTATTTTCTAGTGCTAGTCTTAGCTGACCTGCACTAGCAGGTCATTTCATTTCTGAAAATGAAAAAGAATGAACATTTACATGCTGGATGCAAATCACACTCTTGTTGCATTTACTAGGGTAACATAGCCTTTTCTACTAAACATTATCCTGAATTTTAAACATGTACTTTATATGCATACTACTCTGCAACAGAAAACACACAGAGGCCACATATTGACCTCCAAAACACTGGAAAAGGAAATTCATTTAGATATATTCCAGGCAAGATATTATATGAAGGAATATGGGTTTACCTATCATTCACATAAATATATAATAATCTGGGTCTGCTAAGCCATTTAAATTAGGTTTTTGTTTCCGGGATAACTAGAGCCTCTATTTTCACTCTCTCTCAATATATGTCAAACAGAAGTATTTGTTTGATCTGAATATCACGTTTTCCCTCTTCTAAACAAGTAGTTTGTCCTCTCTATCTTACAACCCTTTTCTGCTGTGTTAAGGCTAAGCTTATTCAGATGCTTGTAAATACTTACCTGAATACGAATGTTTTCTCTTTAAGGTTGAACGGTGATAAAAACTGAGTGCATAAACACTGAAAACAAAGTCAACTTAGATGTTTAAAAAACATCCTTACATCATAGTTTGTATATAGTGTTGGTTGCTTGTTATTCCTGTTCGTAAATTAACCCCTAACTTTGATCATATCTTCACAGATTGTACTAGGAAAACCAGTCCTCTCTTCCAATAAAAATGCTAGAAAACATGGATGTCTTTCTTGTAAGGACAT
Source organism: Tapera naevia (assembly GCA_033556795.1). NCBI lineage: Eukaryota > Metazoa > Chordata > Aves > Cuculiformes > Neomorphidae > Tapera > Tapera naevia. Next base: position 2,573,180 of record JAUMJJ010000172.1, on the reverse strand, counting down.
CTGACTTCTTTTCATATATGTAAGAAGTTATATTTTTGTTGAACACCTTGTTCACAGGGGAATTATGCCCAGTATAGAAACTAAGATCTCTTGTGTGACGGGTTTTTCTGACAGCCAGAGGCCCTTTGCTGACTTGGCCTGCAATGTTTCAGCTATGCAATATCTCCCAATTCAGACACAGTTTATTGTGCAGAGAGTACAATATTTTGTGGATGCTTATTGCCAGAGTAAATCAAAAGACGTGAGACAAATTCATTGTCATTGAAATCACTGGCAGGGCAGGGTCAGCTTTGAGTAAGAAAAGTAAAGAATGCAAGCAGCTCCTAACTAGTAAGTATGACAACTGGAGACTGGTCAATTTTATGTTTTTCTGCCAGAACAATTGGTTCTTTAGAATGCTTATTCATTCACAGTAGTACAAAATGTATCACAGAATCACCGAGGTTAGATTTTCTAGTCCAATTCTCTACTGAGAGCAAGGTCAGCCTGCTCAAAGGCAAGCTGCTCAGGGCCATGTCTAGTCCAGCTTTTAATAGCTTCAAGGATAAGAGACTCCACAACCACCCTAGGCAACCTGTTATAGTGTTCAATCACTCTTACAGAAAATTAGGTTTTCCTTTAGTTTAAATATAATTTCCTATATTTCAGTTTGTGCCCACTGCCTCTCATCCTTTCACAAGGGACATCACTTTGAAGAATCTTGCTCTGTCTTCTGTTCTCCTTCCATTAGGCATTAGTACACATTGATAAGATCCCCCTGAGCCTCATGTTCTTCAGGCTAAACATTCTCAGCTTGTCTTTCTGGGAAAGATGCTCTAGTCCCTTAATAATTTTTGTATAATTACATGAACAAAAAAATATTTAAAATAATATTACATACATATTTATTCCTTTGGAAAATATGGAGTTGTTATAATTTAATGTTGAAAGTATTTTTCCTTTGTTATTTAGCATGTTTACCCAGATTCTGGCATAGTTATTTCCAGATTTATTTTTTTTTTTCACAAATTATTCCTCTGAATTCCCTTGGGATCCTTCCTCCCCAACCCAAAAGATGCAGTTCTTCTTGCTTTGTTGAGGAATTGGAGTTTCTCCTAGAAACATAGAGTTCTGCTTGCTTATTTTTCTGCTGTCCTTATGCCTTGCAAGAAGAAAATGAACAACACAAAAAAATAACGGAATAATCTCTTTTCCTCAAAGAGCTCAAGCTTGTGCCTGAAGTAGTGGTCTATCAGCTGCAAACACTTCATCACTAGTTGCTGAATTCACTATTTTAGGCTTCTACATTTTCATACAAAAATGAGTCTCAGTTGCACAAACACGTTTGCTAGTGATATGTTGCAAACATATACAAAAATGTGAGAGTACATATTTTCCTATTCTGCTTTCCACTAAATCTCATTTCTTTTTCTTTAAGGTACTTAAAAAAATTGTTGCTGTTCCATCTAATCTTAGCTCCCAGTCAATGCTAAGAAATAGCATTGGTGAGGCCACACCTCAAGTACTGCATTACGTTTTGGGCCCCTCACTACAAGAAAGACATTGAGATGCTGGAGCACATCCAAAGAAGAGCAACAAAGTTGGTGAAGGGCCTGAAGCCCAAGTGTTAAGAGGAACAATTGAGGGAACTGGGGTTATTTAATGTGGAGAAAAGGAGGCTGAGGGGAGATGTTACTGTTTTTTACAACTATCTGAAAGATGTTTATAGTGAGGAGAGCGTTGGTCTCTCCTCCCAGGTAACAAGATATAGGGCAAGTAGAAATGGCCTTAAGTTGCTCCAGGGGAAGTTTTGATTGGATGTCAGGAAACATTACTTCACCAAAGGGGTTGTCAAAAATTGAAACAGGCTGCCCAGGGAAGTGGTAGAGTCACCATCCCTGGAGGTATTAAAAAGTCTTGTAGATGTAATGCTTAGGGACATGGTTTAGTGGTGAATTTGGTAGTGTTAGTTTTACAGTTGGACTTGATGATCTTAAAGGGCTTTATAGTTTTCACATACAAATTGAACCAGTTTCTTGATTTAAATCTTGTCTTAAAACCGTGATGTACTCTTCAGCTTGTGGTTGACTCTATGCAAAATGCTTTGTGATGACATGTAGGGGTGGTCATATAAAAATAACTTATTTGTGTTCTCTTTATATATCAAATTCTTTTGATAATTCAGCTTGCAGCACTAAGCAGTGAAAAGGTAGCTTGATTTCTTTTTTTTTTTCTCCTTTTGGACAGTTTAAGCCAGAACCAGCGAGCCATTCAAACACAGTTTTAGTCTTATTTCGTGTTTGAAAATCAAAAGATTCACAAGACAAAAAAAAAGGGAGGGGGTGTCTTTTCTCATTTTTTACTGTTTAATGCTGAGGTTCCTTGACTATTGTGCTAAAAAAGTTAATAATCAGTATTTTGCATATTGTGCAAAATATTTATATAGCAAAACTGGCATGATCCTTGTAGTATCTTATCTATACAAGGAAGCAGACATGGAGAATAGAAAAAAGTTGCCTCTTCACCATTATTTTAAAATTCAAGCTGAAAGCATTCCTCTAGCAAGTATTTGTTTCCAAATAATTCTCCAGTCATTACTGAGCTTCAAGCCCAGTAGAAAAATGTTTATACGAACCTCTGAAAAAAAAAAAAACAGAAAACATTAGCAGTCTTCACTCTTCACTCATCTGTCTATTCCAGGGATTTTATCTAATCACTGTCATAATAACCATCGATTAAGTAATCAGTTCACATCTACCAAAGAAACAATTTCGCACAGCTATAAATTTCTGTGACCATTACTGATACTTCTTTATGCTGTGTCTCAAAATGTTAACTTTTAAAATCCATTTAATTACTTTATCTTTTTATAAAAGATATTGCCTTGAGACTGGCAGATAATGAGTAATGAATATTCCTTAGTGTTGCAAAATTACTGAGGTAGTCACCGTATATCAATGAAGATATTAAATCTGTATATCAAACCCAAATTTCTAGAAGATCTATCTTTAGATCCCAATGAACAAATAACACATAGAAACAAAATCTTAGGTGTAAACTTCCATTTCCCAGATAACTTTCGGGTGAGTTATTTGTGTCCATGGATACCAAATCATTGTGAATGGCACTTATTTTAAGCATTGTGAATGATAACATTACCTTTCAAACTTAACCTTCAGTACTTAAATTTCCTCTGCCAGATTTCAGTGATAAACTATATTTGGATACAATCAAGGTATGAAACCCAGCATTTAGTTTAACGTCTTGTGTTGGAAAATGATCTGTGCAATCATCTGCTTGATGCAGAACTTCACAGCCAGTACTGTGATTGTTCTCATGCAGCTGATAGTAATTGTTCTAATGAAATATATTTAAATCTGTTACATTGTCCAGAAGAGGACATCTCATATATTTATTCCACTTTTAGTATCTGAGCATGTAGCAGTGATCAACACTGTTCAAAATACAGGGAAATTTTATTACGGGAATAGCATTTTCCCATTTTGTTTTTAAATAAAACTGTTGCAATTATGAACCTGCCCTAATGTGTTTTAGTGCTAACAGAAACTTGTAAAACATTTCTGGAAATTCTGCTTGTTTAAAAACTTGTACCTTCCCATCTCCACTGCATTTTATAAATATCGAGACTAAAGCAGAATATCAGTATACACACAGGTACACGTAGGTATGTATTTGCAGGATAGATGGCACAGATTCCTCTTCTCCCATGATCTCAATGCTTTTTTTCCTTTGTCTTATGCCTTTTTTTTTTAAAGAAGCACCAAGCTAAAAGCAACAACACAAAGTAGTAAAGAAAGAAATTTTTAAAGTTGGAGGTGGCGGTAATTTTGAGCATCAAAGGATACAGTGGAATGGTTTGATACTTACTCAAACTGTTACAACCCACTCTGTTTGCCAATATCTAACTGCTAACAGCTTTGAAGGGTCAAGTCCTTTTTGAAATTTGGACCCATTTTTTTTCTGACATATTTTAATGGAAAGACTACTCTTGAGACTCGAAAGTGGTTGAGCAGAAGGCTTTATATATACGTATGTGCATATATATATCATGAAAATCAAAGATTTTTATAAGATGTCAACTTTATGCGATTCAAGATATTGTATACTTCTTTAAGAAATGTATATGGGTTCATATTCATCAACACTTAAAACTGGAAAGATATACTAGTACTTAATCACCCTTAGCCAACTCAGAGAATAATATTTTACTGTTTGGTAAGTTTAAATACATTATTGATAAATAGGTATAAGCATCAGAAGACATCTAGCATTTTATTTTAAATTGCATCTTTATTTAATTAACACCATAGATAAAAAAGATCCCAAAGCCCCAAAATTCTCCCTATACTTGAAATATTTTCCTTACATTGAAAATACTGACTCATGTAAGATTGTTAAACAGGTATGATTTCTTCTTGTAAAATTTCATCGACACTAGAAGAAAAAGTGCTATCTACCAGAGAAACTAATAGCTTTCAAAATTACACAAAAACTGTGTTGGGAGAACACCTTGAAAAATAAATAATAATAAGAAAAAAATACAAATTATTTACTTTTGCCTTAACGCATTCATCTTTCTTCTTAAAGGATTTATCTGATTTATCTTATGCATTTCAGTAAGATAGCATAAGAACAACTAAAAAGTGTAATTATGCATTAAAGTGTCTATCATGAATGTATATTAAGCGCGTGGCACATCACAGAATTTCAACCTTATGTATCTCTGTATGTCCTTGCAGCCTTTGGGATGAGAAGACGAACTGACCTCTTGAGAATACTTGCCAGGTTTTTTCCTGGAACTTTCTGTTAAGCCAAAAAATAGTTCTCTATGCCTTGTTTATGTCGTGCCCAGACTTGCAGGATCAAAGCATACATTAGATGAGGTAAGAGGCATCACAAAGGATACACACAACGATCTTTCCACAAGTCCTAATGCAATCCTTACACAAAGCATGACAATTACAGTGAAAAAGAGTCTATCACATTAGCAATGTAAAGGGAACTGGAAAACAGTATCATTGCAGATACTGTTCAAGATGCAAATGAAAAAGATACCCATGGGACCTCTTTAGAATTATAAATTGTTATGATTTGTCAGAGTTCATTAGCAATACGGAGAAGTCAACAGATGCAGAACTGAATCTCCAGCATTAATGCAATATTTTTATTTTCATTCCTGACTCACCCCTTTCATCAACAAATAACTGCATTTAATCTAAGACTGTCAATCTGCATAATGGATGGCTTCATATTTTTGAAGGTAGAAATACTTTATTGAAATTCAAGTTTACTTCAGAAAGGTTTAAGACATGATTATCAAAATATCTATCAAAAAAGTTGGTTCCACTTAAGAACAGTGAAAACTTATATATAATTAGTAATTATAACAGCAGCACATTTTTCCAGATAATTGGAAAAACTCTGAAGTTATACTGACAATAGTTAACCACCAAGAATGCACTAGAAAAAGTAAAGGAAGTGGTGAGATTCTCATAGTTAGTATAGAATTGGATAGCCCAAAATCCTTATTTACAGGTTAAAGGAAAAACAGTAATCGTTGAATGAACCAGAATTGTAAAATTATAACTTACTACAGGAGTATAATGAACCTTTATTGAGATTGCCAGGTATACTACATTTTCATATTTCATACACAGTCTCTTTAACGTGAAGAAATTTGCAGTTTCTTGAACACTCATATCAGCTTAATTGTACATCTTTTTTTCTCCCTTCGAATTAAAAAAATATTTAACTTACCTTCACCAAAATTCATGTTACCTTCAGCTAGTATCTCATATTTACTTGTTATCAAAAATGAGTCTCATACATGGTAATTTCTTATTTATTCAGTAGTTATTTGGTGAAGAAAATATAAGGGCAATGTGGGTAATAAAATGTAGAGAAAAAAAAATTCCTCCCATCACTATTACAATTTGTTCATGACTTAAAGATTATATTGATCCAGGCCAATTCTGCTGTTATTATGCTTTGATTCCATCTGTCTGAGCTTTTTTTCAGCTCTTCAATGCTCAGTCTTCCTTGAACTCCTTTTGTACTGTTGCTTTTTTTAGCTCTTAGTAATTGAATTCCACTGTTAGTGACTATCCTACCATCTTTCTAATATCCTTCCAGTATCTACTTCACACCTGTGCATCTGATTGTTCTGTTGATCCATCTTAGTCTGTCTTTGGACTTGTTTTTAAACTTTTCAGTTTCTTCTTGCTGATTATATTCAATTATCTATGTGCAATTCTTTCATGCAGTTATTATCCACTACTTTGTTATGATTATATCTTTCTCCGTCATGTTTTTTTTTTCCATTTTTAATATGTTGAAAGTAGAGATAGTAATTGCATAGTGATTCCAAATTTCTCACCTTTGAATTTCAGGGTCTTCACAATCATGACAGCCAGAAGGCTAGTTTTTCTCCAAAATAGACTTCAACTCATCACAAGAACTCGTTTTTTTCTGAATTCCCAGCTATGGCTCAAAAAACTAGTCAACATCCTTTTATTTCCATAATGATCTGTCTGTTTTCACAGTTTATTCAATCTTGCAATCTACTTATTTAAAAGATGAGAGAAATAACACATGAAATCCTATCTATTGTGATAGAACGCATAGCAGATTCTATTGTGTTCACCTTGGGATTTTATTTAGCCTAACACAAACACCTGCTGCTCTTTCTTCTTTCGTATGACTTGGTCTCATTTCTCTTGTTTCTCCAGGTTGTAGCTGTCTCTCATCATCTCTTGCTATGCTCTTACAGTACTAGCTGCTGTTGTTTCCTTCTGCTGCTTCTGCTGCATTTCATCTTTTTTTTTTTTTTAATTCATATTTTATTTGCAAACTTCACCACCAAATATTTACTTTTTTTTCTTCTCTGGGAGAAAATCTTTTTCTGAGCCCTCTTCTCCTCCATTTTCTCTGTTCACAGAGACTCTTTTCCATAAGCTTCTCAAATCTAAACTCCCTCCACTTACACACAGGTGTTGATCAAGTTACATTATGATCTTTTATTGGGGCATCATTCAAGATCAAGGAAGAAAATATGGTGTCCTAATTTTGTTATCGTTGTTGTCTCCTCATTCTTCAGATCCTCTGCAGCTCTGCATCACCACCAACTTATTTTTCTTAGTTCCAACTCTGAAGTAAAAAAAAATCCAGTTCTTTATCTTAGATACCACAGGATACAGAATATAAGATACAATAAGATTATGACAGGGAAAAGAAGGATGCTGAGAGAAGCAGAGGACAAAATGAACACAGGCAGAATATGAGTTTGCCACAGCACTTCAGGCAATAAGAAATAACAGAAATAATAGATTATCTGACTAAGTTCTGTACAATTCATTCACAGTTTCGTGTTTCGGATAAGAAAGAGGGCGTGTGATACTATTAATTATTTTATAATAATTACAACAAGGAAAGTAGATGACAAGGGTTGTAAATTAACTATTTAATAAGTCAGAATTAAGATTGCCTCAACTAATTTATCGAGCTTTCTTCAGTTGACTTCATTGGACGTATGTTGGTTTAAATTCTCTGAGAACATTGTCTATGCCTGATGTATGACATTAATTTAAATAGGACACATATCGTGTCACCTGGGGAAGTTATGAACCTGAAATTCCTCTTTGGCTATCCTGAAATATTTATTGCTGCTAATTATCACTTATCAGCACTTCCAAAATTAAAGGTACTATAATTTCCCTTCAATCAAGTATTGAATATATCTTCATTTGCTTAGAAAGACTTATTTTTGAGAAATACTAGAAACTAATATAATAGAGTTTATGCTGAAATTCAAAGGAATTTAATTTGGAGAATTCTATAATAAAGCTTTATTCTAGGAAAAAGTTTTGTGGGTTTTTTTTTGTGAGTGGGGAGGGTATATGTTTGGTTTTCATTTTTGTTTTATTTTATTTTGGTGTTCAGTGAGGATTCAAAAGGCAAAAATATATATTCCAGGTTATTTCACATTATCTTCTCTTCACCTGCTTCTCTCATCACAATGATATATCCCAATATCCTAGTAGCTTTTTGTTGCTATTCATTTTATACTGAACACTGAGTTACATTCTTAGATAGACACAAAGTATTTACAGATGTATCAATAGAAATTATGCCAACACATCAGTTTCTGTTTAATAAGCTCCAGTGAACATTAACTGTCTCCAAAAATATCTGTCAAGGTTTCTATCAGTGTTCACTTGAGCTCTATGCTAGCTGGAGGAGGACAGACACTGTATAAAGGACACTGAAGCTGGTCAGTGCCCCCAGGTCTGAGGCTATAGGAGAAACCACAGTTTCACAGAGTATCATAAGGTTGGAAAGGACCTCCGAGATCACTGAGTCCAACCTATAACCCAACACCAACACCAACACCAACCCATCATCTAAACCATGGCACTCAGTGCCTCATCCAGTCTCCCCTTAAACACCTCCAGGGTCGGAAACACCTCCAGGGTCGGAGGGCACCGAAGTGACTTCGCAACTGCCAGTTTGTACCTTATATATCTCGTGCTAAGCCAGAGCCAATGAAGTGTTATTGAACTATGCTGACTGTTTTGTTAGTGTCTCTGCACTTCTTGCCTTCATGTGTCTCATAAAATCTGTATTGTCTTTATTACAAAGGCAACATAATGTGTTCAGGTATTGAATAGTCTGGAAAAACAGGAAAGATCAAAGTGGGGATTTGAAAGCTCCCTAGTTTGGGGGAACAGCACAGCACAAGAAACTTCTGAAGCTGATTCAGTTTGTTTTCTTACAGACACAGGGACGAACTTTGCTTCTACTCATTTGACTCTATTACAATGTTCATAGGTCCAAGTTCTGCATTAATATTAGATTTATGGTGACCCCAAATGAGGGGTCACTCTGCAGAGTAACTGTAAAATAAGTACAGTTTTTGATGTAGTAAGAGTTCTTTCTGAATTATTTTGTAGATATTTCCTACGTATCCTATGTGTGCTGAGGAACACGTATTTCCCTTTAGAACAGAACAAAGATACAAGCATGGATAAGGCAACACATGGAGATCTGACATTTTACTAGATTTTCTCTGAATTAAGGATTTTGACTGCTCAGAGAACATTCTGTCATTCATTCAAAGTTATCCAGAGATGTAAGGTTTGGTGTCCTGAAAAAGCCTTTTTTTGCATGATTCATTGTTTTTTTACGTTACACTAAAGCCACAGAAAAACTAGCAAAACTCTTGCATCCCAATTAGAGAGGACTTGCCCTATACAGTTTTTATTACTAGCCAGAAGTCTGAATCTACTTCATCATAAACATCTCTCTATTGCACCACATAGTCTCTGGTCATGAATAATACTTTTCTGATAGATATATAAGCAGACCTTCTGCATCTAAGGGTGCAGAAAATAAAAGCTGAAGCTTTTGCTAAACATTGTGCTGTTCTTTCCAGTGATATACACCGTTGTCACTTATGATCATGCTGTTAGTCAGAATTCTCAATCTTTTGCTGAGTGTATGATCATTAAAGTGATAGAAGTGTTATCTTCCTTCTGACATCGATTCTTCCGCTGAACGTTCAGCATGAACCTTCTCTGTCCCTGAGAGCACTCCAGCTGTGCTGCACAACAGGATAAATGACTGCTTCTCTCCTTCCCTGAGAAGTTGCTTTCTTCATCTTCCTATATTTGTAACTTCTCCAACTCCTATTTAGGTTTCTTTACACACACCAATTACAAATTTAATGAGAAAGCAAAGCAAAAAAAACAGTCAAAAAAGGGGGACATAAATGAAAACATTACTTGGAAGTTGTTAAGGTTCAACTGAAATATATGCTTTATGGATTTCACCTTTTGCTTTAAAGGTAAAAGGCATCAGCTGGAATCTTCCACAGAAGGAAGGGTTTCTGTTTTTCAGTGATTCCAGGTTATTGACTTGCTAATGAAAGCAAAGAAACCAAAAATATCACGATATGAGTAGCCTTTATTTTGGTTTTAAAGTGAAGATGTTTGAGTTTTCTTGGGTTCTCTTTGCACTGTCAGAGTGTAATTTCACAACTATCAGATACAGCTTTCCTAAATATGAAAGTACAACGTTGACTGCATTTTACAGAGCAGTAGGTCACAGATTTATTTGTTTATTTCATACATCATTCAAAATTTGTTTTAATTATTCTGAGGAGTGAGAATGTACTGTAGCCTCCTTGGCAAAGAGTAAAAAACCCCAACAGTATTTTTCTGCTTTTCAGCAATACAAGCTTGAGTATCCACAAATTTCTTTTTTTGTTATTAAGCTACAGTGCCATAAATTGCATCGATTTATACATGAATTAGGAAAGAAAGCTCATCTTTTCCTGCTTTACTATGAATGTTTTCTTTGCTGTTCAGGAACACAGAATGTGGATATCTGACTTCTACAATTTCGCAAGTAAAACTGGCTCAAAGTGAAAAGGTTTTAATACTAACAAATAATAAGTATCCCTGGAAAGAAAGAGAAATCCTATGGTGTTAATAGCTAGACATGTTCTGCATAATCTCTGTTTTCCCTCAGTTGGTCATGACAGGATGTTACCATTAATTATTGCTAGGCATGTAATAAATTTAGTTCATGACACTGCCTGTAAAACATTTTCTTTATTTTTAATTTGTATGTTTCCATCTCTGTTATACACACTGAGTAACATAATCCTCAAATTATTTAAAGGTTGATGTGAACATATAATGCAATACTTGATCAGATATCTTAATAGAATGTGCATGCAATGTCTTTTGATTGCCTTTGAGTAGATGGGGCCATTATCTGTCTTTAATGAGCTGCAGTCAGTAGCAGAATGTAGGTGGAAATAATGATCTAGGCCGTTTTTGCAGTCTTTTGGAGTTCAGATTAGACCTTCGTTAGTCTTCAGCTGACGTATTTTAGTACTTAATCAAAATCACTACAATTTTATAGCATCTAAATGTGCACCACAAGCATTTTCATGTAATTAAGAATCACAGAACCAAAAAATGATTGAGGTTGAAAGGGACCTCTGGCAGTCATCTTGTCTAATCCTGGAATGGGAGCAGTGGCCCTAAAGAGGACCATGTCCAAATAGCTTTTTAACGTCTTCAAGGAAATGTAGTTCAACATTTGTAATTTTCCCTAGCAAAATTGTGGGGATAGAGTTGGAGTTGAAGGGTAATGATATTGCTATTAGAATCGCACAAAATATGATGACACTGAATTGCTATAGAGTTATGCTTTTGGTGTCCATGCCTTAAAAGTCCACTGTCAGCAGTAACAACTTCTGAAAAATGGCATGATATAAGGGCTTTCAGATCACCTGATCTTGGGCACCCAAAATAAACATTTAGTTGGGTACTCTTCTTAGTGTTTTCTAGTCATTTGAGATGGTTAAAGGCACTAAGAAGGAACTTACATCATGCCTTCCTTGGATTACCAGCTAAAAGATCCCACTCTATTTCTAGTTTGCCTGCAGAAGGAACTTAGGGAGAATAACAACTTACCTTAGGCTGGAAATTACGGCATCTCACAGTCTAGCTCAGAGATACAATTCAGGAAAACAAAATACTCTGCATCATGTCTGCATCTTCTCACTCATATTAGCTAAGAAACATGGCATCATTCACCTGTGTTCTGCTAGCTGTTGGTATCTGAATTAAAATGATATCCCTTGTACGAGATAATACTAGAAAAACAGAAAACACTTCAACTATCGTAACATATGTTTGAATATATATATATTTGAATGTGATAATTCAAAAGGTCTATATTTCATGTTTATGTTCATAACCTATTTTAAACCCCTTTTGTACTAGAATACAGTCCATAGGGAACAATAGGAGTGCTCTCAGCTGCAAGAGCAAGAACATCCTTTCATAAACTTTTTTTAAGCATACCTTGTGGGTATTTTATAGATTATTTAAAGTAACAAATTAATCTCCTCCTGAGTCCAAGTATACCTAAGAGTAGAAAGAATGTTGTCAATGTACATATCTTATTTTTCTTCTCAACACTTAAGCTACAACTGTAATTGCACAAGCTTTTTCCTTAGCCTAAATATATATATAAAATACCACAAGCCGGATTTGTTTCCTTGCAAGTGAGTAGGTCTTGTTGAGCGCAGGAAGTTTTAGGAAGGTTGGCTCAGATTAAATTTACCAAAATCACTTACATCAACAATTTATACTTGAATTTATATCTCTAGTCCTGGAACTCAAATTGGAAAGAGCTGATTACAAGCAAATGTTTTATGGGAAAGTGAGAATAAGATTGTCACATGAAAGTATTGAGAGATTCAGTGCAGTGTTTCTGCAAGCTGTTATCAAAAAGTGGAAAGATTCCATGCCTTTTTTGGGCATTGCTGGTTTTGTTCAAGAAAATTTACCTTTTCTTCTACAGGTGACTTTATGTTGTTCTGTCACAGTAGCAGCTGATACTTCAGAAACTGTTCAGTTTACTAGTATCCTGGCATTATATTCTTTTCATGTAAGGAAATCTATTTTTTTGCCTGGAAATAACAGAGAAATCATAATTAACATGTTCTTTAGTTCTGTAGTAAGTTGTGGCTAAATCAACGCTTGGACTGTCATGAGGCACAGTTCTGAGCCCTTTTGTTCCTACGAAGCAAATGTTTTGTTCGACTGATCAACAGACACCTTGGAAGTGTGCTTCTCTCTGCTCATTCTCATTATGGCAAATGTGAGGCACACTATGTCTCTTTGTCCTTTCCTCACAGAAAAGTGAGTCAGTGCAAATATTTTTAATTGTCAGTATTTTTACTTATATTTGCATGTATTTACATTTTTATTTATTACTTAATACATGCATTTTCCATGTAGATATTTTTACACACTGTGTGTTTACAGTGAAGCATAAGCTGTCAGCTGTGTCCTGGGGTTAAAGGTAGCCTCTCTTACTTCAGTATCCTCTCCTACTTTTCTTGTTCTGTCCGTTTTAAGTCTGCACTTTGCCGTTCTCTCCTTCAACCCTTCCTCCATTAGACCATTCATTGTCACTTTTGTCTCCTTTTTGGTCATGACTCTCACAAGCTTCTGCACATGCTTCTTAACGTTGCCACATTACTCTGCATATAAAAGAAATTGAGTTCTCTGTGGCATAGCATAGTCAGAGCACAGACTCTTACAGTATCATTTAAAACATTGTTCAGGATAGTATTGCTGAAAATTGTGCCTGAACGGCTCAAAACTACCTTTCTCATTAACAAGATGCTTTTTCCGAGCCAAGTAAGAGAAAGTCAGTGGATCTTTACAAAGAAAGATGCAGAAACATTAAGAGGAAAATGCAACAGCAGCAACAAAAAGTTGAAATGTGTTCTGGCATTGCTAGGTGTCAGTGCTCTGCTCCAACATTACTGAAGATAAGTTTTGACATAGACTTTAATGGAAAAGTCCTTAGTTCATTGTGAAACATAATGCCTATTTCGTTACAATATTATCTGCTGCCTGGCAATGCCATATATATGTTGTTTACATTAGAGTAGATCCTCTGCAAAGTCTGTACAACTTACTTTGTGTAGTTTATGACTTCATCTTTGGGCAAGGCTATGAAGGTTCTAAAAGCATAGTATGCCCATATGTGACATTTATGCTTTTCATTAACAAAATTAAATAGTCTGCACAGGATTTTGAATCCATCACTTCTTTTGTAGAAATTCAATAGGATTGCAGCTGAACATGAGAAAAATATACTTGTCTAAACTATTGTATCTTGTCCTGAAAGCAGAACATGGCAATTAGAAGATATCACAGTATCATAGTATCACAGTATCACAAGGTTGGAAAGGACCTCTGAGATCATCAAGTCCAACCTATAACCCAACACTAACACCAACACTAACACCAACCATCATCTAAAGCATGGCACTTTAGTCTTTAGACTAAACAGCCCCAACTCCCTCAGTCGCTCCTCATAGGGCTTGTGCTCCAGCCCCTTCACCATCTTCGTTGTCCTCCTCTGAACACATTCCAGTATCCTAACATCCTTCCCAAACTGGGGGGCCCAGAACTGTACACAGTATTAAAGGTGAGGCCTGACCAGTGCCGAGTACAGGGGGACGATAACTTCTCTGGTCCTGCTTACTACACTATTCCTGATGCAGGCCAGGATGCCATTCGCCTTCTTGGCCACCTGGGCACACTGCTGGCTCATGTTGAGCTTAGTGTCCACCAGCACTCCCAGGTCCTTTTCTGCCTGACTACTCTCCAGCCACTCTGTCCCCAGTCTGTAGCTCTGCATGGGATTGTTGTGTCCAAAATGAAGTACCCAACATTTGGACTTATTAAACATCGTCCCATTAGAATCAGCCCAGCTCTCCAATCTGTCCAGGTCCCTCTGTAGGGCCATCCTACCCTCTAACAGATCAGCCCTTCCTCCCAGCTTGGTATCATCTGCAAACTTGCTGATGATGGACTCAATCCCCTCATCCAGATCATCAATAAAGATACTAAACAGGACGGGACCCAACACCGATCCCTGGGGGACACCACTGGTGACCGGCCGCCAACTGGATGAGACACCATTCACCACCACTCTTTGGGCTCAGCCATCCAGCCAATTCCTAACCCAGCACAGACTGCTCCCATCTAAGCCACGGGCTGCCAGCTTCCCTAGGAGTCTACTGTGGGAGACAGTGTCAAAGGCCTTTCTGAAGTCCAGGTATACCACATCCACAGCCTTCCTCTCATCCACCAGTCGAGTCACGTGGAAGTAAAAGGAGATCAGGTTGGTCAGGCAGGATCTACCCCTCCTAAATCCATGCTGGCTGGGCCTGATTTCTTGACCGTTCTGCAGGTGGCGCATGATTTCACCCAGGATTATCTTCTCCATGATTTTACCTGGGACCGAGGTCAGGCTGACAGGTCTGTAATTACCTGGATCATCCTTACGGCCCTTCTTATTGGCCAACTTCCAGTCTTCCGGGACCTCTCCAGTGAGCCAGGACTGCTGAAAGATGATGGAGAGCGGCTTAGCAAGCTCATCCGCCAGCTCTCTCAGCACCCTAGGATGGATCCCATCCGGCCCCATAGACTTATTGAGGGTCCAAGCGGCTCAGCAGGTCTCTAACTTCCTCCTCATGGATTGCAGGAGGGCCATATTTCACTCTGCCCCCATCAACCACTTCAGGTAGACTACCTCTGGTTAAATTAGGTAACACACAAATGCACTCATTTGTTAAGGAGTTAACCTTAGGGAGGTTTTATTTTAAATTTCTATTTTCTTCTGTTAAATAAACAAAGACAACCTAACCCTACAGCTTCAAGAAGAAGATGTATTATAACTCTTAACATTCTGTGATGACACTTTTTTTTGGCCTCACAGGTTCTCTGGAGCTTTTTTAGTCCAAGTGCTCGGTATGCAATGAGGGAAAGTGAGGAAACGTATCCCATGAGCTTGCACATGGCTGTGACTTTCATCAAAGCTGTTACATTGAATGACAGATGAAAGGTATGTAGTGATCTTGTTGATTGCGCAGGCAAGTGAATCCCCTCGTTATCACCTTGAAGCCTAAAACCTACTTGAACCTACGCCAGAAGCACTGCAGTTTTAGCAAATGCAGTGTGTTGATATACAAATATTGCTAAGACCTAGAATCATGCTTAGGTCAACTGCTCCCTGAAGCAGCATTGTTTGCAGATTAAGGAGTAAAGGTAGTGTTTTGTTGGTTTTGTTTGTTTGCTTGTTTCCTTTTTTGGTTAAGTTAGCCTGTGAGGTGTGGGAAACTGATTAAATATACTTCTATATATCACAAAGAAATAAGAGGTTTTGCTACTGGTACTTGTCTGATCATATTCACTACTCTGGAACCCTAAAACATGCAGCATTACAGGTAATTGTGCCCCTGTACTCAGCACTGGTGAGGGCACACCTTGAGTATCATGTTCAGTTTTGGGCCCCTCAGTATAAGAAGGACATTGAGGTGCTGGAGTATGACCAGAGAAGGGTGACAACGTTGGTGAGGGAGGGACTGAGGGAACTGAGGTTGTTTACCTTGGAGAAGAGGAGGCTGAGGGGAGCCCTCATCACTGTCTACAACTATCTGGATGGAGGTTGTAGCGAGGTGGATGTTAGTCTCTTCTCCCAAGTGGCAGATGATAGGACGAGAAGAAATGGCCATAAGTTGCACCAGTAGAGGTTCACATTCGACATCAGGAAGGATTTCTTCACTGAAAGGGTGGTGAGGCACTGGCACAGCTGCCCAGGGAGGTGGTGGAGTCGCCATCCCTGGAGGTGTTTTAAAGGTGGGTAGATGACATTCTTAGGGACGTGGTTTAAGTAAAGGGACAAGTATGGTCGGACTTGATGATCTCAGAGGTCTTTTGCAAACACAAGCTTCTGTGATTCTACATTTCATATTCCTGAGAATAAGGCAAGTATAAGATCCTTTTCACTGGGGTAACAGTTAAACTATCCAAGTAGATGTTTAAAGCATGCCGTTAACATTATTTTATCTAACTTATATGGCAGTTAGAATCATTACTGACTCCAAAGACGGCCAAAGGTCTGTTTTAACCTCTGATTTGGTTCTTTATTAAGTCAAGCATAGATCTCTCATTGACTGCAATGAAGACAATATTTAATCCTGCTTGCGTTACTAAAGTGCAACAAAATATACTCAGGTTTTGACAGTACCTTTGCACAATTCACTCTCTCATAGTTAATATCAGAGCTGTAGAAGATGCCATGAAATGTATCTGGAAACTTCCATCATTTCATACAGATCCAATCCAGAGATAACATTACATGATCCTGCATGTACCATTGCTTCCTAAGAAGATGTGAATCCAGAATAAGAAAGAAAAATCTGCAGGGTTTCAAGCAGCCTACAGGGAGGTGCAGCATATGCCAGTCACAGGCAGCGAACGACCTTAAAAACATCTTTTTATCTCTAACCCCTGCTGTGCAATTTTTCTTTAGAAATTTCAATCTCTACATTATCTGCCATTCCATATACCAAAAGCCACTAGGTTTCGCTCACATATGTTCTATCAGGTGAAAAAAACTTCAGTTACCGAAATATTTTAATCTTCAGAGAAATTAAAACACTAGTTACAGTTAGGTTAGAGCAGCTACTAAGGAACGGTTGGTACCCAAGGACCCATACAGACAGAGGACCTCTATTGCTGTCTCTGCCCTTCCCTTTCAAGTTCTGCAAGGCCAGGGGGGCTTCTCAGTCTTGATTATAATTTTTTTCTTCTTCTGAATTTGCCAAATTTGTAACTTTTTGCTGAATTTGTAACTTTTATGCCTCCAGGCACTAACCAGGGCATCTTAAGGGTAAATGGTGAAGAGTATTGGCCAGATATGCTGAACCCCTACAAACTGAACTTAAATAACAGAGAAGCACAGACTGTGGTAGAGAATTTAACAGGAGCCCAGATCTTAAGATATGGAGTGAATGAGAAAATGCATAAATAACATTTCACTAAGCAACATCGATTAGAGATGAAAGTGTGTGGACTGTGTTTATTTGCCTTTGTTGCATATTAATAACTACAGTAGTTAGCCAGAAACAAACACTATGTTACCCTCAAAATCAACAAAATTAATCCATATGCATGTGATTTTTTTAAGTGCCCTTAAATGTGCTCTCTCACCATCACCAATACTGCAATTTCTGCACAATTTCTAAGTCCTTCACATCTTTTTAAACCAGAATTTGCTGCCTTTAGTATCTTCTGTTCAAGATCTAGCAAGAGGAAAAGAATTGTGATCGCCTAATCTAACAGGAATCATTTAATATTCTTACTTAGTGAGAATAAGTAACACTAACCAACGATGAGCTTCACCTTGATTATTTTAGCAAAAATCTAAGCGTTTTCTAGAGAAGAAAATCTCAAGCCTAAAACCTATGCTGTAAAAAGGACACTGTTTTCTTTATATTTTGCAAATGAAGTGCCCACCTCACCTCATTTCCCATTTTTCCAAACAAAAAAAGAGGTTTTAGTGGTTTGGCCAACTGATCAAAAACATGCTTCTGTTTCCACCAGTCATGTTTTATGAATTCTTGACTACTGGAGATCATAGAAAAAATTGAAAGCAATGCAACAGGACTTTTTTTGGTCCCAAGTCCTTTTCAAGTTTGTTTAGGGAGAAAAGAGACATTTTGCTTGCAAAGGCAAACAATATCAACATGTTCTCAGTGAAAAATCATAAATAAGTCACTCCTTTCAATCATTTTTACCAAAGAGTTTCAGAGTTTTTCACGCACTGAGAATAGGACATAGATGAGTTGTCTAAAAGGGTTTTGGTAATAATCTTGATAATAATAGAATGTAATTTCCAAAGAGCTACTGTTATTACAAAAAAATCATGTTGAAATCACCAGAAATATTGAGAGTGGTTCTGCTCAGCCTTGTGCTGGATGTTATGCTGTTATTTTTTTTATTTACTCATGAACTAAGTGAAGGAATAGACAGTATGCATAGGAAGTTTATTGAAAAATACAAGCCAAGAAACACAGATAAATATGCTAGAAGAAAAGCTTCAGATTAACAATAATCGTACAGTATTCAAGTGTCGGGCCCTGGATCATATTCTTATCAAGAGAGGCTGAGCTATCTCAACTTGCTCAATGTGACAGAGGAGGCTAAAAGACTACCTACACCTGCTTGAAGAGTATTTGAAAAATAACCTACTCAAATTCTTCTCAGCTGTGTGATCAAAAAAAGAAAATTGAAGGTGAAGGCCATTGGGAAAAGGTTTTTCCCTATGAGGGTTGTGGATCACTAGAATGGGTTACCCCAAGAGGAACCTTCCTACTTGGAGGTTTTCAAGAAGTAGTTAGACCAAGCCATGGCTGAATACTCACATTTCATACTGTTGATCTGGAATAGATGACCTTGGGAAATACCTTCCAAACACCATTCCTGTGATTCTACAGTTCTCTGAAAATCCTATAATGGAAACAATAAATAGCCATGACATTAGAGGAAGTCCTCCTGTTTTATTCGGCATGTACAATTTCTCAGCTGGAATTTTTATATTATTTTTGGTCACTCTATTTCCAAAGAAATTTAGATTGGTAGAAAGATGAGAGGATGATAAGATAGAAAGTTACAAACATACCCAAGAGAACCGAATCTAGTCTAAAAAGAGTTAAATATTGAAAGATACAAGATCTGACTGTGCCTGTAACACTTTTTATTTAATGAATTAAGAAAATAAACTGTGATCACCTTCAAATTGTTCCCTTCTGAGTTGACACAGAGCTGCATACAATACTGCCAATGCTCAAAGTAGTTCCACAGGTTGTTGGGGATCTCCATAGCTTTTGCTTTCACATCTTCTACAAAAAAAAAAAAAAAAAGGGTTCCTTTGAGCTCCAACTTGATCTTTGGGAAGAGGTAGTTTTTAACTAAAAAATGCTTCACAGACAAAGCATTGTGGGCTGACATGTGGTCTTGATGTTAATTCGCTCTTCTCACTTGCACATTTACAAGGGTAAGAATGCAACCTTATTTGAACACACATGCACTCGTACAGAGTGAAGAGATTGAGTTTAGCCTTCTCACTGTGAAAGTTTAGGAAATGTTCTATAACCTCTTCTTTGTTTCTCCCCTCCCACTCTAACTTCCCACATTATGGGGTTAGTATCCTTTTATTTTTGTGTCAGACCTCATATGTTAATTTGAGCTCAACCTGGTTTGGAAGATTAATAAATCTTATTTTTTCCAGAGAAACATTTTCAGAGAAGTCTGTATGGAAACAGGACAAAAATTCTGTGTCCTTTTGGAGATGTTTCTAAAACTTCTCAGAGAAACATATCTTTGAAACAACTCTTAGACAGAAAAAGAATACAACTTATGATTTCAAATAACCAACACAAGTTTTGTTTTAGATTTTAGTTTTCTGGAGCTTCTCAAAAAAAAAAAAACTTTAAAGAAATAATAATTATTATTCTTAGGGAATAGGGAAAGTAGATACACAAAAAGAGTGATGTAAGTTGGTCACCTACTCAGTTGAAATAACTCAAAATTCTACTGCATTAAACAGGCTACCTAAAAATGTCAATTTGACCCAAGGTAAATTTTATACAATAGGGGTTTTTTTTCGAATTTTTATGTAATCCTCATTTCTAGTTCATACTGATTTGTTTGGTTATTATGATAAGAAATAATGGTTTTAATAAAACATGCTTCCAATCGTCATCGCACATTTACCAAAAAGAAAAGTAAAAGAGCAATTAAAATTGAATTTTGGTTTTAAAACAACTTCCACCATTTTTAAAATGTGGAGTGCTACAAGAACTTACAGCTTCAAATCTAGGATGAAGCCTTTCCCAGACTTAATGTCATCAAATATGCTTTTTTCTAGTGAAAGTACCAAATCTTCAGTTTCACTCATATATACCTAGAGAAATAGTATTGAAAGAGCCAAAATCAGCATTCTTTGCTTTATTCCAGTACCCAACCAGCTAAAGGAGATCTGGGAAAAAAAAAACCCAAACAAACCAAATTGACTACAGTTTCTGTTTTTTATGACAATTACTTAATACTCAATTCAGAAAATAAAATTTCCTATGGTTGAGCTTGCCAAGTATTATTTACCAAATGCATCATTCATTGCTTTTTTTCCATAATTTTCCATTGAATAACCTATTCAACAAATACTTCTTATGATATTCAAACCACTTCTGCAGCAGTCAAAATACTAATTGTCTAGTAAATTCTTTATTAATGACACTACTATTCAAATCCCTTAGTCAACTGGAAATGATTGATTGATTGATTGATTGATTTCACCTAGCTTTAATCTCTACCATGGAGCCAGGCTTCCTAATTATAAATTGATGATGCGCATTAAATGAAAACAAATATAAGATTTTATCCCAATCAGAGCCATATTTTCCACCAGTCTACATCTTTCAGTTGTTCTTTAAGACAGGTGGAGTTTTGCTTCCTCTGGTTCTTCTTTCCTTACTCTTCTCATAAATAATACTGTTTTCTATATGACAATTGTCTTTTTTATACGGTTTGCATCCAGGAGGTAACTCAATACCATATTTAAGAAATGCTTATGATTTGCAATATTTAAGTATTGTTAAGAATGAAATGCAGATTAACTACTCAGATATGACTTCATGAAAACAGAATTCTGAGGATGAATGTTATTTGTGTGCTAGAGAATGATCTGAGCTCTGATTCGGTTATTGATGTGGCTGAAAATGGAAAATACAAGGTGCGGCAACAGACAGAAAAAAAGTCTATTTTGCAATTAAGAAAATGTTAGTATAGAGAAATGGACAGAAAGCTTGCCCATAGGCAAAGTGCAGGGCAAGTGTAACAATATATATTATCAGAAATTATATGTTCCTCCTTTTATGTATGCCCAGTGTGAGACATCTGGAGCTACATTTGTAGAATCAGTAAGCATTCATTACTGCATCCTCAGTCAGTCAAAGTCAATTTCAAACATGTACAACACCACAGAATTATTTATGTCTCCAGAAAAAAAAATAACAAAAATCCTTAAATCAACAAAAAAACACAATGCCTCATAATCCAAGAGAAAGTTTATCAAATTAAGCATGGAACCTTAGAAGACTCTTGACAGTTTGGTCTTTGTCACTAGATGTGTAAGTTATCCCTTCTTAAAAAGGAGCTGTTGATGTTCATATATATCTTGGATAGTATGCAATAAGTTCATATTCTTTCTAAAGCATTTAAATGCAGTTTAAGAGAGTCTTCTGGGTTGGTTTAAGAAGAAATGAATATTTATTTGTTCAATTTACCTCTCAGATATTAGGCATTAAATATGGCTCATGACTCCATCAATTAAAAAAGTTGAAAGGAAAGACTGAATAGTTGCTCACTGAGTGAGACAGTAAACTTCTGGCGATATACTGATTTATGTTGAAGGAATGAGTACGGAGCATAACCATGAAGAAAACAGTTTTAGCTTAAGCAGGTAGCCTAATTTATGTGGTACTTTTTTTCTTCTAGTTCTTCCTCTTTAAAGCATTGCTAGTCTTTTCTTGTCATACTTGATGGAACAAGCATGCATCGTGGTGTAGTAGTTGGAGCTGCCACATGTAGGGGTCCATCAGAGGGGTAGTCTGTTTTACTGGCTCCTTGTTGCTGGTCTGAACTGGGCATGAGAGCCTGTGACCGTGGGCTGTGCAAGTGCACAGTGCATAAACTGTAACCTGCTACATCCATCTGCCTCAGTAGATAAATTACAGGTCATAGGCCTCTCAGCACTTTAACTCTGTTTTTGTGTCCATCCTATTTAAATTCACCCTGACAATGAACAACCTGACCAGGTTTTAAACAGTTCCACCATTCCTTGTGGGAATTCACATTGACGATTCGACAGTGGCTCAAACACCTAAATTTCTCCCTTATTTTTAATATCATTTAATTATTACTTTATCGTTAATTTAAATGTCATAAAATGATATTTAATACTATCAGCAATTATTATATTGAACATTTGTTTTTCATGAATTTAAGTCATTTCTGAAATAGTAAAAACAAATGACATGTAGGTGGGAGTGTATGCTCTCAGGGCAGCTAATTATTCAGTCCAGTCTCAAGACAAGTATAGTTAAGATGCTAAAAATGTGCAACCATAGAAGTAGCCGTAAGCGCTCCAAAGCTACACCTCCTTGCAATCCCAAACTGAACTAATTCATTTGCTCTGCTACAAAAAAAATATATATATTGTGATTTATATTTTATTCTTTACTCCTTCAGTGGTTTTATTTTTTCTTTTCAAAACTACAGTCATTACCATTAAAGGAGTAATTCACCTAATAGAAAATTCATGAGCTGTAACTCTGTAACTACCAAATAACAACATAAATCAGTCCAATAACATTTCTGTTCTGAGTCAGATAACCCTTCTGCTCTTAGGGATTACGAGTAACACTGATTCTTACCTGAAGCGTTCCTTTTACTAACTTGTGTGGCATTAACACTGCTCTCAGGACTCGACGTATGCCCAGATCTATTTTAGATTGATTTTTATCTCTGAACTTGTTTGTTAACCGTATGATTAGCCATTAGCTGTAGCAATCCAATCAAAAATGTAAAGAAAACACAAAAAGAAATGTAATCCCTTCTTAGTTGATAAACAGAAAAAAACATCACTTACATCATTTTATCTGTGTGCAACTTATGCATGCTTTTCAATGGGACCTCCACAATTGGCTAAACACGAATAATTATCAGATAGAACAAGATTTGAATCTATATATCTGAAACACAGAAACCTATATACTGGTGTTCTGACTCTATGTTATCTGCATTTTCATAATTACAAAATAGATGACTGTAATATTGTAAACTCTGCCTCAATTATATTAGTAGTGTATAATTCTAAAATAATTATTTGTAAAGGGTTGATATTATTAGTCTTCAATCCAAGAAAATCAACAAAATACTTAGATATTTTTCCTTTTCAATAAAATCTTTGTAGACGTAATGAATATCATTTGCAAACACTGAAAGTATAGACTTTCTCATACGTTGTAGGATATCTTTTCAAGAAAAATGTTCTAAATTGAGTTAAAGTTCCTTAAAATGTACTTGATCCAAAACCAGAGAGACTTTCCTATGTTAGTAAGCAGATGATCTCAGAAAGTTATTAAAAACAGAAAGTGTCATGCAACCTTTTTCCTTCTTACTGTAGTTGCAGCATTGTCAAGAGAAACTCTGCTGGCTCTGCTTTTAGCTGATCGTGTTACTAAAAAAATAAAATTTCACGGTTTACCTGAATATCTGAACCACATGTATAATTCATGAAATTATTTCTTTAGAAGTCTAAATATGGTGTTATCTTAGGTGTGATAATAAGTTTGAGAATCAAAAAAAAAAACCTAAAAATATTCCTTATGCAAGACAATAGGAAGGAGGAAGAGAGGTCTCTAAGCAGAGAAGGTTGCAGAACAATAAGAGACATACATATTCTACTCCAGAGAAACACCAAATCCCAAATTATCCTTAATTGAAAGCCTGATTCTGAGTGACTGAACTGAAAATCGAGCTTTTGGTATTTAACTAGACCACATTAACTGAAAATAAAAACCTATTTAACAAAACTGCTAACAACTATGCTTTAACTTCCTAAGTTGCTTTTATATAGAACTTAGAAACCAAATTCACAATACTAGTATAATTTATCTATGTGCTTTCAATGACTTCAGATGATTCTTATACAAAAAAAAAAACATTTTGCAAATTCTTTAAGATAAAATATTGTATTCTGTAGTAAATCTTCTTCATGAGTTGCTAATTAGTAATTTAATGGAAAAAAAACCAAACCACAAATCTGAACTGCAGTATGCCTGTCTGGCTTGTTCCAGGTGTATGGGATAATGAGACATCTGTCTTTTTTCCTATTCTTTTTTTTTTGGCACCAGGGTCAGACAGAATTGATGCTCCAATCGTTGAGCTTCTTTGAGGCTCACTGTTCCAAAGTCTAAAGTAAGGGGTAACAAACTGGTAAGGGTATAGATAGAGAGAGACTGTGGAGAGGGAAAGTGATGCACACCCACTGCAAGGTGGTAGTTTGCACAAAGCCTTGTAGACAAATGAGATTCAGGAGGTATTTCCTTTCAATTGACCCGCTGCTAGTCTCAACCATACAGCTGTATGCCTTGACACGTTCTCACTCTGGTGTTCATGTGCGTATTTTTCATATTCTATACAGGCTTTGATCTATAAGGGCATGTTATGACAAAAGATGGAAAAATGAAAATATAAAATCCAGCAATTATACTAAGAAAAACATTACAAAAGTGTATGCTGATTTCCTTGGTGGGAGTTTACTGCTTCAAATATATTGCAAATTAAGGGTCTCACTCCACATGTTTTGAAGCAACCTGCACTACAACCTAAGTAAATGCCCAGTTTCTGCTACCCTGCACTGTCATGAATCAGTGGCAATTGTCCTGATAAATGAGACATCTCCAGATTTATTTCAGTAAACAAGAACAGCAGAACTTGTCCCATGGGGAACTGAGGGTAGTCATCATCTTGTAGGAACAGAGCAAGTCTGGACATTTCCACAGATGAAAAAACAGGCAAAGCATATGCTGCCACTTATGAACTAAATGCCATTTGTCTTCCAAAGCTGTCTTTACAGTGAGGCCGCTATAGCTTGTTTTCCCACAGTCCCCATAGTAACTATAAAAATTTCATTTCTACTCTAAATATTTATATCCCGGTCAGACCTGTTAACATTTTGGAGAGCAAATACAAAGATGTAGTGTGATTACTCTGCATCATTTTGGGCCTTGCTGCAAGGTTTTATCAACTATAACTCTTTTTGCATTTTGGTGTATAGAGATTTATCAGTAATTTCAAATGTAGTGTGTTCTGGGATAATCTAAATGTTCCAAGAAAAGCAAGTTACAACACATTAATGAACTGTTGGGTACTGGAGTGTTAATGCTATTTTTTTGTTGTTGTTGTTCCAAATAGAAACATTTACGAATCAAAGAACATCACCTCATCAGGGAGTTACACTTTCAAACATTTCCACTGTTTGAGCTGACATCAATTTAATTACTAACATTTGTATTGCACATCATAGTTTTTTCTCAGTTGTGATTAAGAACAAACATACAAACAAAAACTCTCCCAGGTCACTAGAAATCAGCATTTCCTAGCAGTCACTATAATTATTGTGTAATTGATCTTACAAGTGAACTCTGAAATTCTGATCCATATAATAACACCATCGTGCTAGTGCAAAAATAGATGAAAACATGATGAGAGTCACAAGAGCCTTATACTGTAAATTAAATTTAAAATGACCAAAAATAATAAACAATCAAACATGAAAGATTGATCTGAATGTTGAATTTAAAACAAAATTGCATTGTTTTACAAATTAAATATAACCAAATTGTATCCCTACAGAAAACATAAAAGTAATTTCTATAGTTGCCTTTTCATATTTTGAAAAAATGGATTTTTTTTTGTAACAGATAAATAGTGAACATCTTTGGTTCAAATAATAACCTGACTATTTTCCTTCTCAGAATATCTTCGTGGTTTAATATTGCTCTCTTCGTATAATTTGTTGGTTTGGCTAATTATAAAACAAACAGCCAGAAAACACCACAACTGAAAATGAAGAACATTGCTCTAAGTGCTTTTATATTGATCTCAGACCAGTCTTACTGAACAGATCATAATATTAATGCCATAGGCAAATGTGTTGGTACAAAAATCAATTTTTTCTACTTTCATACTTCAAATCATGTTTTATTAATGAGAAATTCAAGAAAATACTTTCTGAAACAAAATAACTTTTATCCCTCTTTAGGAGTTCCATTAATTTATAATGTTCTTTAGACCCTGAAAATTGTTCCATTTTATCCTTTCAATAAACAGGAGTTTGTTCACAAGACTATCAAGAAAAATTTCTTTAGACAAATTTCCCGAGACTCCCTAATACATCAACTGTTACAGAAAATAAAAACATACTTTAAGCAACTGCAACAGGGTTATCCCCACAGGCGCAACTTGGCCAACAGAAATTTAGTATCCGTGGAAAACAAATAAATATTTCTGCTTGTTATTTACATGAAAGACGGTTGGAAAAGAACCATATACTTATTTAATATATTTTTATAGATTTTATTAATTGAATATAAAACCTGGCAGCGTAAGTCCATTTGATCTGTTACAGGGAAGTGCATATCTACAATGCCAATACTAAGAAAGCCATGACTAAAAAAATTGCATTTTTGATCTCTTACTTGACCAAATACTGTTATACACTTATCTCCTACCATAAAACACTCAGAATTCTCCAAGATAATGTGTAAGGTTGGAAAGAGAGAATGAAGTAAAAATTAGGGTAGTTAAAGCAGCTTTAAGACTGACCTATGGCCTCCTGGGAGAACAATGCTTTTCAATAATAATAACAGTCACATGCAGCACTCACCTGATCTCCTGGCCCCTCTTTGTGTTACTGAAACATCTGCCCTGTGTAGTGCACCAAAATTTCTAAGTTCCCTGGAGGACAGAATGGTACACGTTTTCTCATCCAGTGGTGATATCTGCCATTGCTACTCTTTAAAAGGTGCAGTGAGCACCTTTTAAATCTGATGAACTGCACTTGATGAATTCTCTTGTTGACTTATGGAGAACGACGGAGAAGGACAGATTCCAGCTTCCCTTGTTACTCTTATATATGTCTGCAACTGCTTTTGCACCAGGTAGTGCTGTAGCGTGAGCACATGAACCCCATGGTTAGTAGCCATGCACCCACCTGGCCTTTGGTCACTCTCTGCTCCCCACGCTGTCTACTGGGAGAGGTAGAAAAAGTAGGAAGGACATGAAGGAGAAAACCTGTGGGTCAGGATAAAGGCAGGGAGATCACTTACCGTTTGTTGTTGTGGGCTAAACGGGCTCAGCCTGGGGAAATTTAAATTAAATGTATTGTTTTGTTATAGTACTAACACTTTCTTCTCCTGGCTTGGTCTTGCTCTTATACTTTTCTCTTCTTTCCTCCGCTCTCTGTCCAGTGCTTTATGCCCTTTCTTGTACACGTTTTCCAGGTGCATCACCAGCATTGCTGAGGGGCTCAGCTGTGCCCTGTGATGAGTCCATTGGAACCCACTGTGTCTGGCAAAGATCATCTTCTGGTCTCTTCCCTCAGAGACCACCCCTGCATCTCCACCTGTGTGCCAGCACCTGGGCATCTGCATCCAGCTCAAGAACCTTAAGCTTTTCTCTCCCAGGTGCTGGAACCTTTGACTATATTTTACCTTTGGTTTAAAACTGAGTAAGGTTTTTTCTTCTGAAATAAAGCAAGCTATACCTCTTGTTTTCTTTTCTTTCCCCCACCCCACTCAGGAAATGAATAAATCATACAAAAAAAAAAAAAAAAAAAAAAGAAGCCTGTTACATGGCACAATCCCTCAGTGTACTACAAAAATCATCTATTTTTTACTCATTCCTCCATTCATCTACAGGTTAATATGTTACTGTGTTTATGTGTGCTCTTCTAGAAAAATGTAAAAGTCTTGATGGCTGAGGTGAGTGAGCTTTAGTTGAGATCAATAGCAGTGCATTGGTTTGAATACGAGTTACACTATTTACAGGAGTCCCTCCTTGGTGCAGTATGAAGTCAGTGAAAGAATTATTCTCCCGCCCATTCCTCACACATGTTCTGGCATCTAAAATCAAGTAAATAATAAAGACTAGCAATTGAAATGACACTACCTATTTCAGACAGTTTGTTTGGAGTTTACTGGACCTTCATGAACGATCATAGCATGCCAATTTGTGGAACAGATTATACCCTGTAATAGATTAGACACTGGGATTTTGTAATGTTTTTAATATTCTGGGTAGAATGGAAAGTGTAGATTAAATATCTAAAAAATTAAAAGACCTAAAAATGGCAAAAAGAAAACACTTTATCTTAAAAACCACTCTTTCTACTTGAGTCTCACTCATAGAGTATGCTGAAATTGAAAATCTAGAAATAGTTTTAGGAAGGTATGGAAGAGAACACAAGGACAAAGAAATCATCTAGAATGACTCAAGAGTGAGCACTTAGATTACACTGACTTTCTCTGAGTTGCTATTCACCCAAATCAGAAACTGCGACTTTAAAACTAAAAAAATATAGACCAACTGTATAAAAGCTCCAAGCTGGGGCATTCTAGATGGGTCAGAAAATTGATAACCAGGAATGGTTTTTCATCATATTCTGGCTTGAATGTGATTTGAGTTAGTAATGAAGGCAAGTTAATTTGATTCCACGGTTGTTTAGTGGACTATGAGACACTTAAGGAGAATCATTTCGTATGTATTCAATTTGCAATGGGCAGTACTCCACATGAGACCTGCAGACAGTAATCCTAGTAGAGCTAGGGCTTAAAGGGACAATCTGCCTCCCTGAAGTAATTCTAGCTCAAGACAAGGCTAACTGAAACAGCAGCATGGAGGTTTGCGCTCTTCCTGAGCACCCTGTGTCATTTAGGAAACAGAATGAAGAAATATTCCTTCCATATGAAGCGAAAACCTACAGTAAGTGTCGTTACCAGCTGACCAGCTAAAGTTTCTCACTCACCTGCACTGAATTCCTTTGACCTTAAACAATTATTTTCATTTCACTGAGACAGTAATCTATAGGAATTAAAGCATAAGCAAAGTATAAAGTCGAAATACGTTACTTATTGTAACATTAATGTTTGTAAAAATGAGTTGTTTATAACTGTAAATTCATAAATTACAATGAATTATAAACCAGTATTGACAAGAATTTTGTTTTATAACCATAATTATTTAAAAGGTTTTAATAAATGGTTATGCCCAAAATGTAAAGCAGGGTTTTGAGAAACGATTATACTCAAAATGTAAAGGAGCCATTTCTCACAAGGAAAGCTGATCTGCTCATCTACTTTCAATCTTCTTTGCAAATAGAACACACAGGGCAGGAGTAAAATGAAGGGCTAGAATGTGATGAATCTTAAAACAGAATAAGCAAAATAAAAAAAATACTCTTGTAACTGGTGATATTTTTCATTTTTTTCATCTTCAAAATGTTGAATAATTAGCGGTGAAAAGATATTAGCAAACGTGAAAGAAAAGAACCACTGTTCCTAGAGCAGAACACGATGAAATGCAAATGAGAGAGTAAGGGACTTTCACAATATCACAGAATCACAGGATCACAGAATGTTTAGATTTGGAAGGGACCTTTAAAACGGCATCCAGTCCAACCCCTCGCAATGAGCAGGGACATCTTTAACCAGGTCAGGTTGCTCAGAGCCCTTTCAGGCCCCAGGGATGGAGCCTCCACTGCCCCCCTGCACAATCTGTGCCAGGGCCTCACCACCCTCATCAAAAAAAATTTCTTCCTTGTATCTAGTCTGAATCTGCTTATTTCAAAATAAAATTGAACTAAAGAAGAGAAAAACTCTTCCCAAAAGCCATTAACTCAAAATTTATGACTTATGTTGCGTTAGCTTCTAACAGAATCATCTTTATGAGTCAAAACTTGTCAGTGTAGGTGTAAAAAAAACAAATGGAAATATTAACATTTTTCAATTTGGGAATTGTCTGTTTTCATCATCATCCTTACTACTACAAGACATCCTATTTTGAGAAAGGCTTCTGTTGTATAAGTCTATTATTCTAACAGGTGAATTTCAAGTATGGAGGCAATAAAGCTCTCCAAGATTTTAAAACTACCAATTCTTCAGCATCATCAAAATGTTCCATGAGGGTGTTTATAAGATTTCGATGACATGGATGAGCAATTAGATGAAACTGAGTGCAAAGAAAGACAAGCTAACCAAATTAGCACACCAGAAAAAGTGTCTTATGTATTTTAAAGAATCAAAAATAGTGCACACTAACAGTCACAAAGATAGGTAATTCAAAGGGAGAGAGCGAAGAAAGATCTGAAATTAAGAGTCTTTGTCTATGATAATTTTTCCCCAAGTTTTCACTCAAAGGACTGGAAAGATCAGAGATGGCACTCAAAATATCTCCTCAGACTTCTTTACAAATTCAAGAGTTTAACAAGAAGTGTTCACAAGATAGAAAATGAAACAAAAACTACGATACTTATCTCTTGGCATCTTCACCTTACTCTTTGAGTTACTCCTAACTGCATCCCATCAAAATCAGAGGAAATAATCAACTTTTAAATTCTTTTAAGAATACACACACGATCATTTTCAGATGTAGACAGGAGATGAGATTGGAAGGACAAATGGAGGAAAAGGCAAGTATGTTGTAACTTTCGTAAAAGGCAGTAAGGGTGATCTCCCAGGTCATGTCTGAGCTGTGTAAGGTATCACCATGTAGAGGCAGTGTACATGTTGATACAACACAACCTTATACTCAGTGGTCTATTAACTTGGATCCCAGAAAGAAACTAGACATATTCATATAGCAATAATCCTGGATAATTAAACTTATCCCTTAGCCAGGCTTTTAGGTTCACAATGATGCACAATAAAGCCTGTGCTGACTTCAAGAGCTCATTTAGATGAAAGCATTCCAAAGGATCTCTATATCTAGCTGCAGTCACTTTCTCTTACATCTTAACTAACAGAGCTTCACAAGTGTGATGAAATGAAATTGTACTGGACCAACTCATAAGAGTCATGATTACTCCCCCTTTCCTTAAATATTTAACTCATAAGATAGAATGGCCGTTAATCTTACAAAATTTTGTTAAAAAAATACTAAAAATGAAGAGGAAAATGTATTGATAGCTGATAATGATCACAATGTTTCCCATGCATGAGAAACAGGGAAAAGGAGACACAGAAAAAAATCCCAAGATTAATATTTTTCCCAGTTATTTATTGCAGAATACAGACATTGGCATATAAACCACATAACATGCATGCATGAAAAAAGGTTCCT
The DNA here is from genome assembly GCA_033556795.1 of Tapera naevia. Lineage (NCBI taxonomy): Eukaryota > Metazoa > Chordata > Aves > Cuculiformes > Neomorphidae > Tapera > Tapera naevia. The sequence continues at coordinate 2,541,831 of JAUMJJ010000172.1, read as the reverse complement.
TGAGCATCTGTTCTCTAGAAAATTTTTATTTGGATACTCCTTTTCAACACCTACTAAGTTTCAGGTGTTGTCGCTTCTTTAAATCCTGATATATTGATACACACCTGTTATATCTCTTTCCTGGCTTCCCGTAACCCTGAAAGCAATCAGTGAGAACAAACGAGTAAGTAAATAAAGAAAAAACCCTCTCCAGTTAGAAAATACTGTTATTTAATTAGTTTGACTTAAATATATTATTAGGTATATAGAACCATCTAGAAGAACACTTCTGAAAATATGTGGTGTTCAGTCTTAACTGTAGAAGATGCTATTTTCATGGCTTCTGTTTCCTTAATTTGTCTTCTTTCATGGTATAAGCCATGAAAGCAAGCATTTAGGAGTACAGACTCATCTTATCCTGATGTGGGTGGGTCTTTTGAAAAGTGAAAAAATCATAAATCTGTAGCTTTTTTGCTGAATTAAGTCCACGGCTATTAGATGATTGTATTCAAATCATTACAAATGGATAGTCAGCTCTAAGCAGAGGCTTACAATTTGATTCTCTGTGCCTACGAAGGCACGTGTAATTATTACATATTAGTAATATGAAAAATACACTTACATTAAATTAAAAACTTACTAATACTTTTGTCTATGCAACAGAAAGTTCCATAGAAACAGAAAGCAAAATTAAATAATTAATCGAAATTCCAGGTAGTAATATTTTTTCCATGTGTGCAACATATTTGACTGCAAGTGTCTACATATCCCTGAGAACAGTGAAATCACCTTCATTGCACGTAATAAAAAACTGACCCAAGTTGCATCACAGTAATCATATTTCAGATAATATACTCACAGCAAAACTATAGCTCATATTTTCACTACATCAGAAGTTGTCTCACGATAGCAGTAAATAGGAGCTGGATATAAGTAAATGGATCAAGAATACTGAAAAGAAAGAAGTTCAAGCAGATCAGCAGGTGAATAATTTTATCTTTCGGCAATCAGGTTATCAAATAGGCAGCAGGAACTATGAAATAATTAGGAGACAGTGAGGAACAAAACAAATGTATCCCACAGCCTTAGTGGAAATTACAATGAATGAGAAGGTTTTGCACAGATTTGCAATAAGGTAGGTATTACTGTTTTATATTCTCATTTATTCCAGTCAAATGAATGATTTGGGATATTTTTTATCCTGAAGAAAAGCAAAGTGTTTTAATTTCAACAAGTGCATAACGTATGGCATTTCAAGAACACAAAAGAAGAAAGGAAGAAATATTACTTCACAGTCACTTTAGCAGCAAACTTCTCTCCATAGCAACCATTTCTTGATGCAGTGGTAAAAATGCTTACAGAATTATCAGCTCATCGAGCTCATGTTGCTGCTGGCACATTAGGAACATTGTTTCCTTCAGCATCCGAATATAAAGGAAATTTTCCATTGTTCTTACTCTAGTTTCTTTTGGTACACCAAAAGAAAAGTTTATTTTGTTGGGTTTTATATAAAGGATTACTGGTTGCCAAGTGAAGCCAGTCTAATTCCTCCTTAAGACCTAAGTCATTAAAACGCTGAAGTTCTCCAATGGGTCCAAAAAAAGGATTATTTTACCTTCAAAAAAAAAGAAAAAGAACAGATGTGGAAAAGAGAAGGTGTATGGTAGAAAAGGAGTAAGACCTGTTGTATGGATGTCTCACCAGCTATAACGCAGACTAACTCTCCATTGTTCCTTGGTTGCCATCTTCAGTAACAAATTCCTCTAGCCCCACAGTTCACCCCTATTTTATAATAACAGAAACAAATACCCTTTGAGTGTGAATTGTATTTATTTATGCTATGAGAAATACAGATTTAAAAAAATGAAAACAGGGCTCTAAGCAATGCAAGAAAATGCGCGAGTTTTCTGGAATAATATTCATTTTATTGGAATATGTATTTTTACCATAAAGCCAGAAAAAGAGAAATGATAGGACATACTTGCAGTTGTTATTGTTGTTTTATTTTCTACAAGCCAAGAAATTACACATTTGCTATTGGCTTTCGTAGATAAGATGGAAAATTAACATTTGGAAATAAAGTCCAAAATGTTGTAGTTAGACATATCCCCATATTTATCCCCAGAAAGATGAGAGTAGTTCTACCTTAACTGAAGTGAAGGAGGAGAAAATTGTGCACTGTGCACTTACACATCTTCAAAGGATATGGAAGTACATCCTGGTATAGTGAAAGCAAATATTCTGTGAGCTTCCCCCAAAAAATCTGCATCTTATACCATCTTTTCCAGGACAAAAGAACAGTAGAAGGCTTGGTAGTTGGTGGTGATCTATCAGAATATGTTTAGCACGAGAGAGAACAGTTTCTATGATTCTGATCCTGCCTCAAACCTATGAAGCCCCACACAAAATAAAATAGCTCAAGATATAGTAAACATATATTTATGGAGGCAGACAGATGTGAGTTTCTTTAAGAGAGCACAAAGTGAGCTAGGCATAAACTTGTTCTGGCCTGGAAATCAGAGCAAAGATTGTTTCTTATTGGCTGAAACAAAAAATTCAAACTTCTGCAAAAAAGAACACAGGAATGGCATTTTATTTGGCATGTAAGGTGTGGTGGTTTTCTCATCATATAAAAATACATGTTCCTTATCATGATTATATCTGTAGTGTCTCTTTTGGTTTTGTTAATATCCAGTGACCCTTTTATTGCTGTGCTAACATGACACCACCAGCTGTCATGATGTGCTGGTTTCACAGTGGTAGTTAGCTAGGCAAGCAAAAATTCTGTTCGTGAGTAGGAGTAGTTGGATGTGACTTTAGGGAGTTGAAGAGGAACACAGCATGTGGAGTAGTAGATGAATACTAAATCCATTACATTATTCATTTTTTGTATAAAATTTCCATGTTGGGCAAGTAAGGAAGGAATTTTAAAGTTGTAACAAGAGACGCTACATAAAAATTATTAATCGTGGAATAATTAAAACAGTTGTCATGAAGAATTAAGGGAACTGACACTTACAATATAACCTTAGGTCACAAAACTAAACAGCTGAAGGGAACAGAGTACATCCTTAAATACAACACTATGAACTCTGTCGGTTTGGGAATGCAAGGTCAACAAGACAGATAGCTTGACTATTTTGCATTTGCAAAATTCTCTTTATTTCAGGAAAGTAAAAAAGATTTTTCATTTAGTGTTTTTTCCTCCTTCTGAGCTAAATTCTGGAGCAAAACTTTTCAGCAAGGCCTGTGTCCTAGATTAAACAAGTGGCCAGAAATCAAATGGAAACTTTAATTAATGCGAGTTATGCTGATAAATTGGAATAAAAACAAATTCTATACTATAGAGAAGTCTAAACCTAGAAATCTTTAAAGCACTGCACAGTTGTTATGTTATTTAACAAAAAAGTTCTAACTACTGTAAAATAGTGAGGTCTAATGATCAAACAACTAGATTTCAATCTTTGTATTTTAAAGTCAAAATATAAGGTTAGATTAGGCCCCTATCAGGATAAATTGCATGAATCATCAGTTATGGACAAATAGCATCAAATGAAGAAATGTTCTTTTCTTGTCTCTACATAATATAAAGTGTAAACACACATGAATTATTTTTATGAACTTGTAGGTATCTGAAATATTCTGGTAGTTTTATGTCATCAATAATACAGACAATTTTCCAATCTGTACATAAATCATTTTAAAGGTATAGTGTTCTGTTAGTGATTGACAAAAACTGTTAAGGTTTTTTCTAGCACTAATATAGAGCCTCAACATACAAAATAATAGATTGTTCGATTTATAATCATGGCAAAGTACAGGCTGGGTGATTAAACCATTGTTAATCATGGGTTGATGTGAATCATTGTTGAAAGCACAGTTCAGAACTGAAGACTGACTCTTAAATATCTCCATTCACATTGTTGCAGAGCTTTAATAATACTTCCAATGTTTTAACAGGGAAGAATACAAAATTTCACCATCAGGCAAAGACTGCTGAGGTGACAGAGCCTTCCTTCTGCCCACTCGTGCCCACAGCCATCAAGGCCCTCACAAAGGATCATATCCATGCAGGAAAAAATGCTGGAATCATAGCTGTTATCCGACAGCCTGTAACTGTCAGCAATGATCATGCCTTCTGAATCAAAATAACTCCTTCAGAATCATAGAATAATAGAATGTTTTGGGTTGGAAGGGACCTTAAAGACAATCTAGTTCCAACCCACCTGCTATGGAGAAGGACGCCTTCTATTAGATCAAGCTGTTTTCTGAGCAACCTGCTTCAGTTCTTCACCACCCTCACAGTAAAAAAATTCTTCCTTGTATCTAAACCTACCCTCTGTCAGCTTAAAAGCATTATACCTTGTCTTATCACCGCATTCCCTGATGAAGACCCCCAGCTTTCCTCTAGGTTCCCTTTAATGACTGGAAGGTTGCTATAAGATCCCCCCAGAGCCTTCTCTTCTCTAGACTGAACAATACTCATAGCTTTTCAATGGTTTTCTATTAAATGTAAATTATAATAGTTGACATAATCTTTATACAAATATAGTTTAAAGAGGGGCTATTTAGGTTGGAAAGCTTAAGTGTTAGGACATGGTAGATTTATGCTCCCTTTGACAACTGTAATTCCTTTGTCATTTTGCTTATGCAACATGACAGTATTTTCAACTTCAGGATCCTGTATATTCACCACAGGCTGTTTTCTCACTCAGGACTAAAGCTGCATAAGAAAATGAAAATATGATTCTTCAAGTGTTTGCCTTTGCAAATGAAATAAATCTAGACATCTTATTATGATTTTCAGTTTTATTTTAACTATATATTTTGGTGGTTAACAGCAGTGTATCTTCCTTACTTTTAGAATGTAAACTCAGGATAAATTAGGGATCTGTTTTATTAAGTTTCACTTTGTAGTAAGGTAGCATGCACCTAAGAGTCTCTGCGAAATTTATCTTCATGTATTTCTTAGTGCCTCCATAACTGTTCCTGAATTTATACACTTCATACAATACAGAATAACCATATTTAAACCACAGTTAATCAGCATTCCACTTGTTTTCCCTAAAACATTTTTTCCAACTATATTGAAATTTAAAGGTCATTTCAAAGAAGCATAAGAATTTCTACCTGCACACAAACTATGTGATACTACTTTTCCAGCCATTACATATGGCTTTCCACAGATCCTACAAAGATGCAAACATTTTAAAAAACTTGTCAGTGATCAGTGTAGAAAACAAAAACGATAAACTGATTCTTGTCCCTCAAGTGGTTTGATATTTCAGTGTTGCCAGGCTCTTTCTTTAACACTGAGAGGATACTCAGCAAGAAATTGTGCCCTTCTCAGGATGTTAGAAGTTTGATCACTAAAAGTTGCAGAGGATTTTTCTTTGAAAATTAACACTACTCCATCAGTGTATTTTTAGCAGGTTTTTTTTTTTCTTAGGAAAGTGGAAATGCAGAGAAATGACATGTCCTAACTGACAGCTTGCCAGCGGGATTATCATTGAGAATATTTACTACAAGAAATATTTATTTTCCTGCAAACTGCATTGGAAAGCTGTCAGATTCTGGTCTGTTCCTGTACATAATAGACTCCTGCTGTTACATTGTTCTGACTGATGTGGGGATTATAAATTGTTCTTACGTATATACTTGCAAGTTCATCATTTGCATGTTTTGGAAGTATTTTCAATATTTATTATGCCCATAACTTAAACTCCCTCAGCTGTTCATTCCCTGTTAATCCCCTGTTCATCACCTGATAGGAATAAAGAGCCTATGCAGAAGCAACAGAAGGAATGGTTCTGTAAATGTAGACTTTCAGCTCTAACATCAAATTAAGTTAGCTCTTTGCTTTATCTTCTTTCTTTTTGCATAGTTTATAGATTTTATGACTTAGTGACTTTTAACCTTCTTTCAGATTACCATTTATATTTCCCCCAACAGGTATTATGTTTTTTGATGTTGGAATTTTTAAATAACTTTCTCCCAAAAAATATTTTCCAAAATATATCCTGGCAAGTAAAGCCAGAGTTCTTCAAATCAGACATACCTTTAAATTGTCTTTTTTTTGAGTGCCTGTTTATGCTTGATTTTCTGATACACAAAATGTCATGACTCTGGTTAACAGAAGGGAGATTGTGGCAGAACGGTACTTACAGAAATAAGAGACAAATATCTAGCACTCACCTTTATTACAGTGGACCTTTATTCAGAACTCACTGCAGTTAGGCTGGTTAACTTCAGATAATTTGGTTATCTCAAGATAACAACATGCTAATGAACACTTTTTTTATTAGCTTGAGATCAAGGTTTCATGAGGTAAAAATCTTATCTTTTAATTAGTGCTTTCTCAAAGGACAATAATTTCCTTTCCTGCCCCATGATAATTTTTTTGTGAGTGAGGATTTCTTTACAATGACAAAGTTGTGTGAAAAATATCAATACATAACTATTAAGAAACTGAATTTTTAAGATCACTCTGGCAGAATTTCTGACAAGGGTTTCCAGGAAAAAAATAATATTATGCCTTATGCCAATAATACATTGTGTTCTTCTTTACATAGACTCAGAATGTTTTGCTGATGAGTAAAGCTATTGCATGGTTATGCATGATTTTATTGTGATTTTTTTTCTTGTCGTGCAGAATTTTATTCTGAACATAATTTGAAAACTTTTTGTATTTTCTGGAGTCTATGGATATGAAGTTTGATTTGGTTCCTGGATTTCTGGAGAAAATGGATAAGTGACATTTGAATTGGATGATATATCTACAGTAAAATAATGTGACACACTCAAGATCCTTCTTAGTTATGGTGAATGTGCTATCCAGTTGCATTCTCTGTGCAGGAGCAAGGCATATTAGATTCACAGAACCTATATTACACCATGTGTATACACATAACTTTATCCTGTAAATTCTGGACATAAAAATATCAACAGTCATTTTAAGAAAGAGGTACAGTGTAAAAGATTCACCTGCTCTCTACTGATCCTTTCACCTTTTGTACAAGAGAGCAACAATCCTATAGAAAAGTGAGGGAAAGTTGACATGCTGTAGATGGGGAAGCATTTCTTCCTCTTTTTCCATCCCATCTAACATAAAGCCATATGACCCACCTCATTGTAAGTCCTTCCAAGTTGTATCCTTATAGAAAGGAAAAGTATATATACACAGTTATAATACTTAGTCTTCCATGAATATACACTCCAAGTTCCAACAAGCTAGAGGAAGCATAGGTTTCCTCAGCATCTGTGCACCAGCAATAAGGTCCTTCAAGAAAATCAGAATTAATAGGACATTAAGTCAGCTAGGTAACCTTGCTCTCCATTCAATACCAGTCTGACACACACATAAATGCACCATCAGTGTGGACATTCTAATTGAGGAAAAGTTGTGGTTTGGGTAGACAATGACCAGATGAGCGGAACAAGAACAATCCATAATAAAAAATGTAATATACCAGAAATACTGACAAAAGGTTTTAGGAAGTCTGGGGAAAAAAAACAGCAAACCAAACAACCCAAAAAACCATTGCCTTCTATGAGACATGATCATAATTTTTAGATATATAAAAAGCTACTTCAAAGCACACTCTGTTTTTCCCCTTAGTCCCTGAAGATAAAACCAGAAATAGTGGGTGTCAGAAAGATTGTGGAATCATAAAGGAAATATAGGGAAACACTTTCTAAAAAGTATAGGACAAACGCCCAAAGGGGCCTAAGCATTTAAGACCAGTATGATGTCTGCCTGGAATCTCTCAGTCCATCTGTCTATCTGTCTGTCCTTCTACTGAAATACAGTGTCAAAGAGAGATTAACTAAAGCACTTTTCTTTCCTTTGACTCTGAGATATTTACTTTTTTACTGTCTTTTATGTAAAGAAGCAAGTTCAGTCCCTGCTGTCCCTGCTTATCAAAGAAAAACCTTAGGCAACAGCTGGCTGATCAGAAGTCAATATGACAATCAGAACAGAACAGCAATCAGCAGAGCTACATCAGAGTAAAACCATGTCTTGAATCTTGACTTTCCTAACCATAACATAGTACACTTTTACCCAAGGCTTTCTTTAAGATCAGATGAAAACATGAAACAATGAACTTAAGAAAAATCTTTCATATGCTCACCTTTTACCTAGGGAGCTTATGCAACTGCAATAGAAATTGAAGGAAACTCAAGCTTTGTAAAATCTACCTTTAAGATTTAAGAAATCTTACTTTGATTTCCTACTCCCATATTGCAGCTGTTCACAAAAATGATATCTGAATACTTCCACACAATGGCCATACCTTTAGTTGGACCAGACTGAGATGCCTTCACCGACTTTGATATTTGTACCTTGATCTGGAAATCTGACATTTTGGCTTTTATACACTTTTGTTTAAAGTATTTGCTCTGGTGATAAATTTTCTAGATAAAATGAGACAGAAAGTAATAACTATTTTTTTCCATTTCAAATTCATATTTTACATTTTTTTCTGCATTCTTCCCTTACAATATAACCACCTCTAATTACATAAAAGATTTGCACACAAGTGGAATATATGCAATCACAATTCAATAGAGGAAACAAAAAAGGGGATGATTTAACATCTGAAAATAAATTGTAGGATAAGAAGTATGAATATTCTTAACCTGTTTTTTTGTTTGATTAAACATTGCTTGAAGCATAAAAATTATGCATGTGGCTTTATTTTGAGAAGCATAAAAATGATGCATATGGCTTTATTTTGACTGTTTCTGATTAAAGGATATGAGGGAGATAAGAAAGGAAGAATAGTTATGGCTATATACACTGTTCTTGCTTATTACTTTGCAGGCATATACGCTAACCACATCTGGCCTACAGAGTCAGGTGAGATAACTCATAGAAATACAGATGAGTTAATGTAAAATGTAAAATATAATATTAAAAAACTGTGGATGACCCAGAGTAAATGCTTAAACATCTGATCCAATATAAATCTCTACAATCTACATATCTATGTCTTGCTATCCATTTGTTTTCCCTTTGTAACTAGTGAAGGTACACCTAGAGCGGAATTCACACTAACAAAGATGTCCAAAATATCAGATTAATTACATTCTTCAAATGCCCAGCTCTCCTTATTGACTATAAAAATAGTTTATGATTATTTCAGAAGATCTATACAGTACTTATCTAGGATTTGGTGAGATTAATTCAATGATTAATCTAATTACCTCAACTAGCTGTTCAGAGGCAGTTAGAACATCTCATGTGACCTGCAAAACATACAAGCTATGAGTTTGTTTTGCAGTATCAACTTCTGTGCAGTGGGAAAGCCATAGAAAGAGGCAGGCCACTTCTATAAAGCACATACTGTCTGAATCAATGCAGACTTTGAACAAAAAAATGATGGCTTGGCAACCTACTTCCAATCAGTGAGACTAAGCTAAATTGTTATTCCTTTGTGGAATTCCCTATAAGCTGTCTTCTGCTGTTTTCCATGAAATATCTGGATATAAATCAGAGTTTTCTTGAATTTTCTACTCTTTCAGATAAGTAGAGAAGTTGTAGGGGGATTTTTGATAGGAAACAGACAGAACAATTGGAATAATAATCTTTCTAAACATGAGACACATACACTGCAGCAGTAACTACTCAGCAAAGACAGATGATGTTCTGCATTTTAGGAGACCAGGCAGTAATTTCCAGTAATTTCCAGAGAAAAAAAAAATGATAAAAAGGGCCATTAAGTATTCAGTTACAATTAGTGTTTCTAACACGTGTTTGAAATTCATTTTCCATAAAACTCAGTTATTCAGATGTTCACAGAGAATAAATACAAAAGGAAATTCAGTATGCTGTTACAAATTCATTAAAAGCCTCTGATAGTACATTGGTGGATGTGTAAAAGTAGCTACATAGTTATCTATATTTTAAAAAACCCAACAAATCTTTGCAGACTTTTTTTTTGTGTGTTTTAACCAGATACTACTGCCACGATTTCCTCTTAACAGAGAGGTCCTTGTTGCTGAAGAATGGAAGTTTGTTTATCCTTTGACTTTATTCAGTTGTGTCACATCAATGTGCAGCTTTCGGCTTGAGTACTTAGGACAAATCACTTATGGATTAGTCACTCAAAACCTGCTGTTGCTTGAAGTGCACATTTAAAGTCATATGTGGTTTCAGTCAAAACAAACAAACAAAGAAACAGCAAACTGCAGATGGATCCAGTGCCCTGAAGTACTCAAGACAGCCACTCAGGGCCTGCCATCACTCAGGAGAAATGGGAAACTGTGCCCCTCTGAGTCATCAGCTGTAGGTGGGATCAGACACCCAAGAACATCTTAAAACAATTTTACATGTTAATCTACAGGCACTTCCACCAAGCCACTGTTCTAAATACAGAAATGCAGCTTATCTTGAGGAAGAACAGTTAGACTGTTCCCTGGATCAATTTCAAGTTGAAAGATTAATCTTTCTGAAGTCTGTGGAAAATTCAAAAAAACCCCAGTGCTCTAGAAAGGCTAAAATGGCAATCAGAGGAAGTAAACCCTGGGATTGTTGTGTGGTCAAGGCTAGAAAGATTAGCACACTCTAATATATGCAACCTGAAACATAATTTTTTTTAGAGGAAAAAAATAAAAATCATCTGAAGGAGAGAGAAAGGAAGAGAAAAAAAAGAGGGAGAGACATCTTCAAATTTAAACATTTTTATTCTGTATCTTATATGAATATTCTTAACTGTTTGCCTATTTTGGATATTCTAGGCAAACATTTCTATCAAAATTTTATCGTAATATGGATTGAAGAGAATGTGCAAGACTGGCTTTTAATGAATGTATAAACCAAAGCATTAAGGCCTCTGAACTAATAGAGAGCTGGCAACACATGAGACACAGAATACTCTTTCACTGATGAAAGGTAATCAGGAGGACACTCGAGCATGCAGAAGGATATTAGCTGTATATTTACCTTTATCCAAGCCCGGTTTGAAGATGTGAAGGGATAAAGCATTCTTCTGACACATAATTAGCTAAAAATTTGTGCTGTATAGTACAGTATTTTATCAAGACAAGTGCAAAACTTCCTCAAATGCAAGCAAAACCATTTTTAAAGAGATGGATGCTTTTTCATTGCTTTCTTTTTTTTTTTTTTCCCATGCCCTTCCAGTAGTAGCATATTTGCCGCTACCATATTTTGTTCCTTCACTTCTTTGTCAGATCTATAAGACTCCTTCGCATTTCTTCTTAAATTCCAAGGCTGATCTCCTTTATTGTAATAAATTGTTCCACATTTATTCTTGATGTGGGAATTATTAGTTAAATTGTATATTTTCCTCAACTGCTAAGTTTACTTCCTTGTCACAGTCGAAGTGTTTCTGTTTCAGCCTGAAAGAGTATTGAGTACCATATTGGTTAACAAGCTACAGAAGTTAAATGTAGCTTAAATCAATTGTTGTTCAATTACTGCAGATTTTAGCTACTAAAGATTTTTTTAAGCAATAATTCCCAAAATTATCATCTGAAGTGTTTAATATGAAACTTTTCTACTATAAATACTTAAAAAAAGTGAAGCTTGCCCTAAAATTGACTTTTAAATTATTTTCAAGAGGAAAATAAAATGTGCAGATGTGAGAGACTGTAGTGTACAAGACAAGCAAAAGTTAACAAGAGAAGAGTTCTTAGCTGGCTGATATTATATCATATTACAGATGGGTCAAAAATTCTTCTCTACTTTGTGCTAAACTTTTCTTTACAATATAATTTAGGTTGATTTTTTTAGGTTGAATTCCTACCAGGGACTTTGTGTGCTCATATTATTAGTTTTAATACTTTGCATCTTAACAAGGAAAGGTTCTTGAAATTAATTTCATTTTTTTAAAGAAGGACTGCATTCTCTGTCATTTGTTTTCATAGTAAAATATGTCATTATATAATTAGAAAATGAATTGTTATTGTACTGTCCCTTTACTAGTTCTAAACTGAAGATTAAGCTCGCATATGCAATATATAATGACACTGATAAAGTAAAGTTTTTGTAACTGTGATTCTCGGACCTCATTATGGTCTAAGTAGATTTGGCTGGTAGCATTTTACAGAAGAGCAAATCATTATATTCACTTGATTCATTCCAATAAGAAACATCTATTGCTGAAAAATATATTTTCAGAGTTAACCTCCCAAGAAGGCCAGAACAAGATAAAAGTACTTTTTTTTTTTAACTTAGGAAAAGACTAAATAATCATGGAAAACAAGAAAACAACAACAAAATAAATGCCCCAAATAATCATTGACATTTTCCCTGCTGCTTTTCAACAAACACTAAGTACCTAATTATGTTTAAAAATTTAATTTCAAATTAAGATAAACTGGTAAGTGAAAAAAAATTGCAAAGTAATTAAATGTATTAACAAATAAATCTTCAGAGATTCAAGTACAAAATTTAACAATTCAGTAATTCAGATAAAAATAATATTACTTGGAATTCCAGAGTTATCAATTATGTAAACTTAATAAAATTTCTCTAAATATATAAAGTAAATATTCTAATTTAGTTGTATCTTCATAAGTAATCATGCTTACTAAAATTGTATTGGCAGTACTATTAACAAAATTATTTAACAGATTTAACAATTTAATTTTTCCTCTGTAAAAAGGTAGTAAATGAAACACATTTTAAAAGTTAGTCAAAGAAGATTCCTGCATTTTAAACATTTATGTAGCATATGTAAACGACTAATTGCTGCACTGAAGGTTTTAACTTTCATTAGATATTTGTGCGTTATGCAGAAGATTAGATGTTATTGATAGAAAAATAAATTAAAAGTCAACAATGCCTGGTAATATTCTTGCTCAATGCACTGGTAACATAAGGTTGTGGCTGCCTGAAAATGCTTATAAGAGATTGACAGTTTAAAAAGTTTTGTTATTTTCTATACCAAGTTCATGCCTCAGTGCCTGGTTCCTCTGAGTACTCTCATAGCTTATCCAGTAAGTTTTCCACAAGGCTGTTCAATGACATATGTGAAGTGCTAAAGGAGATTTTAAGAGTTCCTCCACATGAAACATGAAGATCAGGGACAAATTAAAAAAAAAAAAATATCTCTGACTTCCAACCTCTCCTGCAAGAATCCACAGCAGTCCAGAATCCCTAAAAACTGTGCCCATTGGCGTTTATTTTTTTGTCTGCTGTAAAGCTATCGATCATGCTGTCAAAGGTATCAAATCATCAAATCTACACTGGTGTAGAGGGGTCTTTGCCACTGTGACAGAGACATTTTTCCACAATATAGTGCCGCCCAGCTATTAGAAAGCTTAGCTTTAACTTTCAATCCAATAAATACCCATCATTGCTTTTACCTCTTATACACTTTCTCCTCCCTCGCATTTCAGACCTGAAAAATTGGAAAAAAGTTTACACTTGTTAATTAATCACTCAAGACAGATACCAAGGTATTAAAGGAAAATTAGCTAGCATCATGACAAAATCTTTGAAATCTATCATCTAAGCACAAGCCTTGGACATTCCTGTTTTGCTTTCTTGCAGGTTGCTGAAATAACTTAGAGTAAAAATGAAATAACTTTTCCAGGTGATAAATACAGTTTGTTCTGATGCTGACGCGTTTCGTGTCTTCTTGATATTACAAGAAATTGTCAAATAATTTTGTTTAGGAGTATTTTCAAGACAAAGATATTATAAGGGATTTTTTTTTTTTAATTTTGAATTCTACATAGAAGATCCATGAAATTTTGACAGAATTAATTGCCAGCAATGCATAGGAACTAACTGTAGTAATGGATAAAGGTTACGTAAAACGCAGAAAATGAATTTGAAAGAAATTTGCACAAGACATTCCTGTTATGATGGATGCTATATGAGCCATTATATTGATGTAATGGCAAATTATTTGTGAGAGGGAGAGGAGCATTCTGAAGATAATGAAGCTGATGATGTAAAGGTTGACACGTCTAATGTTGACAGGACACTTACCGCAAATCCTTTTTCATGTAGCCATAACTCAAGGCTTACTTTTGGATCATTTTCATTTGTTTGTCCTGTTTGATATCTCCTTTGCCACTGGCCTTGGTCAAAGATTGAAGAAAAACCTCAATATTTACGCATGTTCCACTTCTCCAACTGACAAAGCTGATGATTTTTGGTACATTTTCCTTCATCTTTTCCGTGCAAAATGTGACCTCAGTTATGCTTCATTTATTAAAATTTGCTTACAAGCATTACATGCAAAGTCTGATTTTATTGCTCCCAGTTTTAGAAAATAACTTCCAAAGCCATGAGCTTCCGTAAGGCTCTCCAAGGACTTCAGTTCTGCTTCTTTGTCTTACTGGATGCAATTTCTTTATCAGGAAAGTTTTCTTTTCCTCTCAAATCCATCAGCAGATGTCCCAGTATTTGCATTCAGAATCAGGTCCAAGAAATTCCTCAGCGAAGAAAGGAAAAGTTTTACACTTGGCTTATAGGTCTTTGTCTTCAATTAAATAAAATAATTTAGACCACTGTTTGCACAATCCAACCAGACCTGTCGGTCATCTAAATAGACTCACTTCTTCTGTACTGGAAAAATCTGTACTGGTTTACATACCTGCACTTTGCTGCACATGATCAAAACCTTCTGATTGACATGTAGGTGTTTAATCTACCATGCAGCTGTGAGGTGGGTAGGGGTGTGCTGAAACTCTGTGTTGAGTTCCTGCTAGCATTCTGAAATTGGTGAGGACAAAGGGTTCTGGCAGCACTGCAAACAGGTCTGGGATGTCCATGCTGATCCCAAATGCTGTGGCTCACCTGCTTCCTGCAAAGAATATGTGGGAGCTTAACTGAGAAGTACAGGCAATTCAAACACCATATGCCAAACTGGAGAGAGAAGTTCTTCTTTAAAGACTTACACGTTATTCTTTGGAGATGTCTGACAACTTGTCCCTTGACTGCTTACAGAGATTAAAATTCCCAGTTAAAATCACTCCACCAAGCCAGATTATTTTTATTAAGGGACCAAAACCAATAAATTAGTTACTTTGAGTAGAAATTCAAAATACAGACCAGTAATGTCAGCAGGCACCTCTTCTGCTGCTATGTCTGTCTTCATTCCTTCTATCATTTTACCAGGATGAAGGGTAGCTATCATATGCATTAGCATTTTTTAAAAGTTTAAAATTGCACATACAGTAAAGACACGCTTGCTGACAGGTACCATCATGCTCTAGTAGACCAACAAATTCACAGACCTGGACGGAATTGCCTTCCCTAACAGAAAAGAAAAAAATTCCGTACATTCTTAAATGCACTTCAATATAAAGCACATAATTAAGTGTAGGCATAAGATTAGGGTTTAAACGTGAGCTTTTGGTGTTGACACCAATATATTTAAGCATACATATAGAATCTTAACTGTCATTGACTTCTTTAAATCCATTAGAATTATTTGACCTTTTAAAATTAGAGTTAATGTGTTTGCTCTGACATATACTGCAGAAGATCATTTAAAACACAGCTAGTGTTAAGTGCTGTATTAACAGTTCATTAGTTTTAATACTGATAGTGTGGCTATCATCCTTCTAAACTAGAGAATTAGATAAGATAACACTTTAAGATGAGATTTAGATTACTGTACATTGAATTAAATTGCATTACAATTTCTTGTTAAAACTTTGAATATTTCATGGTAACTGAATATTCATTGGACAAATTTGTGTCGTCTCTGAGAAATCAGTGTGTGCCACATGGCAAGGCTGGAAGAAAGCACAAGCTGCTTTAGGAGAGGTAGCAGGTCTTCTGCACTACACTTCTTTGTTTACCAGAGAAGGTCCTGCACAGCAGTGCAGGTGGCACACTTTCTTGCACAGACCTGCAACCAGAAGGACAGAACCTGTCTATAATCCTGGAGTGTCCTCCCTTAGATGTAGCCTCTTTGACAACACTGAGACTGCCAGTGGGGTAAAAAACAAAGCCCTTCTCCCCCTATTCTGCAGTTCATACAACTATATAAAAGTGTCTTAATCTTAAGGGTGAAAAAAGAAAAGGTCAGTTTGGAGAAAATTTATTAGAACTGATTGACTTTAAGGGTCCCTGGCAGTCCTAGATAATATAATTAAATGTCCTTCCCTGTTTCTCTCCCTTACACACATACACATTAACACAGACATTTATTCAAAACTTGCAGTAAATATGAGGTAATTTAGATATGTTATTAGTCTTGTCATTAGACAAAAATATACATCCATAGTCATTATAATTTCCTCCATTCAAAAAAAATGCAGAGCACCTACTTAGCGTTCCTGGAGCTGCCCAGGAGAGATGTGAGAGAGAAACTCACAGCCAATATAGTTAAGGTTGCAGGTGTACAACATGAGCAAAAGAGCATCCCAGAGAGGAGGCAGGTGAGACAAAATGCTCCAACACTGTTTAGTTGTGAGGGTTTTACTCGTTATATCCAGGTAACAAAATCCTACTTAGCATTACCAGCACTGTATATGGTGTCTTCTCACCTAAATGAACTATTCCCTGTCTGAACAGGACTAGAGCAGTATTTTCAGTTAAACATATGACATTGTAAGCTTGCTGTGGCCAACTTGCTCCATCATTTTCAACATTGCATATATCTGCATACAATATTATTTTATCTCCTCTAGATCACCTTATCACCTTCCAGGCTTTCTTCAGAACCTGTTCATCATGTTTTTGATTGTTGCCTATAGGTATCATTGGGATATATCTTCATTCCTGGTTACTGAAATTCATTAACTCGGAAAACAAAACTAGACTTTTGTCTCTCAATGTTCTCCTAAATTTAACATTGCAGCAAAGACATTGAAATTCTCAGCCCAATACAGGAAAGACTAAACCCAAAGATCTCTCAAGGATTCGGGAAAAAGGTGAAAGAGGACACTGGCAGCCTAATTAATTACCTTTTTGGTACTTTGTTAGCAGTTTTCTAACTTTATTATGTAATGATGATCCTTTTCAGTCCAGGTCAGCAAAGAGACCCTAGTCAGTATGGCGTGCAGACATCCCTAATGTGATCTGATCCAGTTCCTCATAGTAGGGCCAAAATAGCAAACTGAACTGAATCACTCACTATTATATGAAAATAATCCCACAATTATGTCTGGATTTTTTTTCTAGGATTTTCTCAAAAACTTCACTTTGGCTATACAGTGAGTATATATAAAATATTATAATATATACAATTAATATGTACAATTAATACATATAGTGAATATATACGTATATATGGCTATACATATACTAAATGTCCACACTAAAAAAATATTATCAGAAATGGCATAAGAAATCATACCATCTCAAATGACAGACATGATGTATCCCTGCATGAATATTTTCCCCTGCCATCTGAGCTGGTTATAACTTATCCCAGTGTGACCTTGATACACATTATCTTCTTGCAGGCAATCGTGACTTTGGTTTCAAGTTGGTCTCTGACTGTAGTTTTGATTTTAGCTGAACATCATTGTCAGACTGCTTTGAGCAACACTGTTATTTTGGTGTATAAACATATACCAGCTTCTCAGTAAGAATATAGTCTTGGAGTAGAAATGACGAGAAAAAGAGGCAAATCTCATCTCAGGAGAAGTGTGATTAGAGAGACGTTTTAACACTTAAAAATTTCACTGGCAGGAAGTAATTATTATTACTCTCCCCAGTAGTGTTTTTAAAACATTTGATGTTTTAGTTATTTCTCGCATAAATAAAGAAATTTTCATCATACAGAAACAGTGTTTCTAACCTCATAGATGTTGCTCTATCTCTCCAAACATTCTACAGTTGTTGGATTATACAAAAATGAGCTCTTGAGAAAGTAAGTTTTCAAAGAACTGCAGATAGAGAGGAATGATAATGAGTGAAGAGTAACTGATCTTCTCTGTCAGTGCTGCAGAGTCATGGAGAAGATTCAGGTAGGCTTTTGAATCTATATATGACAAAAGGTAACAATTTTTTAATACAGTCATATCTGAACCTCTCTATTTCCTCGTTAGTATGGTACAAAAAAGGGAGTGGAAGAACTGCCTCTAAGATTGTGCAGGAAAAATACTGTACTCCTAAGAACACTGAAACTTTTGAAGGACGTCATTATCAACACATGCACCTCTCAAAAACCAGAATTTCTTTCATTTCTCTAAATTTGAGGAATATTTGACTGACAGTCAGTTAACAAGTCAGCTGTGTAATTATGGCATACTGACTGAATCCATTAGGAGAGATCAAATAGTGATTAGAATCAAAGATATAAACCTACTGGAATGACAGCTACAAGATGGAAAACTAAATCAGGAAAAGCAGTAAAGACATGTCAAAAAGATGTTAGAAGAAATCTGAAATGCAGTTACACTGGATAAACAGTTTATCAGAAGGCCAAATGGAAAATGGACAGACAAAATAAAGTGAGAAACGTCACAGAATAGCAAGAAGCTGTGATGGACAGAAAGTGCATTAGCTGTAGAAACATAAACAGATCCAAACATCCAGCATGCATATTTAGATGGTATGAACTTAATAGTTTTACAATATTTTACAATTTAATTAGCGCAGCAATGCTCTGTATTAAGAGAGAATTGTGAAAAAATCTGAAAACAATTTCTAGAGAAAGCCCAAATCTTCAAAATGTGAAACCAGAGATGACAGAGGGCTGACACCTTGTCCTACACACTGAGGGAACACTTCTGAATTATAGATTGGATATTGATAATGAAGTGGATATTGGATGGGAAACATAACTGTGAGCTTTTGAGTGAGAAAACAAAACCGTTAAAGTCCCCATCAATATACCTTTGAGGGGGTGGGAAATAGTTCTTCCTGAAGAATAACATGACATTGAACTGGAAATAAAGAGCAAAAAAACAGGCCAGTTACTTTCGTTCTAATTGCTAATTCCATAAATATACTGGACAGTTACGAGCAGGTTAAACTCAAAAGTAAGAAATCCTGAACCTGTGACATTCAATTATAAATTTGGTCCATATTTACCGATACTGGCTAAAACAGTTTAACGTTGTATTATTATTCACATTTCTCTGAGATTGGAATCTTGGAGGACCAAACATGAAAACCTTAGTGTAAGTTTGCAATATAGTTAAGGACTATAGTGTAATATATCATGATCGCATATTAAATCTGTATTTACAGGACATGAAACTCCAGAAGTTTTTGTCTAGTGATTTCTCATGCTCTAATGAACAAAGTAGAGTGTCTCATGGTAACTGTTTCTTTTTAATTAGATTTTGTATATATCAGTATTTAATGTAAGAGGTGCCTGTGACTGAACAGTTTGATAAACAAAGAAATTAAGACATGTAAAAGATAATTCAAAGATTACAGAGGCTGGAAGCATTTAGCTCTGCTAAACTTAAGGGCATCACCTTTAGAGCACAGCATATCACCATTGAAATTGCATTTAGCAGGAGAAAGCAGATTCTCAATTTAGCAGAACAGAAGCAGACAGTAGAACAAATTGTAATGTGCAGCAAGAAAAACTGATACAGACACAAAAAATGCATGTTATAACAGGGATTCAGAAGTATGAAATCCATTATAAAGTGGAGCTACAGTTCATTTCTACACAGATACTTTACGAAATTTAAAAGACTACTGCTATCAGAAATGTTACTCCTCATTTCTGTGAAGTGCGGAATCCTGAATATGAGGTTTTGAGGAAAACAACAGGTAGATGACAACGAGTTCTTAGGAACAATCAGACAGACAGAATTTGCAGAGACAGCCCAACCTCCCCACTCCCCTAGACCCAATGATTGTACGCAGACCCCAAAGAAACAGTAGTAGAGACAGCAAAGGAGGAGAAACAAGGATGTTTCATAGGATTTCATCCGGAATTCAGGAAAGATTGATTGTACATTTCTCCCCCGTGGAGAGCCAGACGGCCAAATTGGACCCATTTAAAAATTTTCCACAGGCTCCGCAGCAGGGGCCTTCTGCTCCCCAGCCTTGCTGGAAGAAGAAGAGAGTGTACTCTCTTATTTACACCCTATTTATATGTCAAGTTACGTTAAAGGAAGATATGGAATACTTCCGTGGATCAAAAATCAATCCACTACAGACAGAAAGAATATGCACTGTCATTTTTAGTAACTGAACCAGATCAACATGAGGCAAGATAGATACATGATTAACACAAATATCTAGTCAGCCTGTGCCCAGTTTGAGACATACGGATTGCACAGCTCACAGCCAAAGAGGCAGACAGTTGTGTCTGTTCCCTTGTGGTTTTGTGACTTCTTCTTTGGGGTGCTTAAGTCACATTGTACTTCTCTTTTAATTATGACAGTCCTTCATGCCCCAGCCAACTTCCCCAGTTTATATATTGGGCATAACATCTCATGGTATCAAATACCCCCACAGCCAATCTGGGTCATCTGACCTCTTGGCGGCTAGTATGAGAAGCTGAAGGAAGTTAACTCTATCTCAACCAAACCCAAGAGAGTCAATAAGGTCTTGAGGTTTTGAGCCTGATTATATTACTCTTTCTGGTCCTTTGACTCCTGTCAACTACCAGAAGATACATGACTGCTGCTGACTCCAGGCAGGCAGTTCTTCTGCTGGATCAGATTTTCTTGCCCTGTCTGTTGAATAACCATGCTGATTTGTGTTGCTCTCTCAACTCACCATATTCTGTCTGCTGATTCTTGCTGAGCTCTACCAAACTCCCCTCAAACTTTGACTTCCTCTGTAAAAAAATGTAAGCTTTCTAAAGAAATATTATATTAATTTGCATTAATCTTTGCTGTGAGTTATATAAATTATGTAAACTATAAGGAGCCATGGAAGCCTCTAGAAATGGGCTCATGTTTCCTACAGAATCACAATGTTTGTTTGACCTAGGCTTAGATATACATGAAGTCTCTGGGAAATGTAAATTTATCCATAAATCATTTTGCTAAATGAACAAATGGAAATAACATGAGAATATTCTGACTGTGACTTTGTACCACTGGTTACCACCCTCTGGGCTAGGTTGTTCAGCCAATTTTTGATCCACCTTACTGTCTGTTCATGCAGCCCATGATTCAGTAATTTTTCTGGGAGGATCTTATGGAAGTCAGCACTGAAATAATTTGTGAAGCCTAGGTATTAATTTTTATTGCTCTCCTCTCATCTACTAAGCCAACTCCTTCATTGCAGAAGGTCATTTAGTTGATCAAACATGAAAACCCCTTGGTGGATACATGCTGACTATTCCTGTTCACTTTCTTGTCCTTCACGTGCATAGAAATGCTTTCCAGGACTGATTGTTCTATCACCTTCCCAGGGAATAAGGTGAGGTTGATCAGCCAAATGTTTCAGAACAGTATTATTTTTCTCCTAGTAGCAGGGAACAGCTCTTCAGTGATTCTTCATTGTTGTTGCTGAACAATGATCCCCTAATTCCAATTTTTCAGCTCATGTTAGTTCATAACAACAAGGTTTTTTCAAAAAAAAAATACCACTATTTGTCTCCCTCTGATTATTAATCCATAACTCATTGAGATGGCTTGAGCTGGCTTCCCCAGGCTCTCTAACGCTCAGTTTACACCCTTTTCCTAAAGCTTCTCCCTTACCAAAGAAAAAAATACTATGGAAAAAAACAAAATCACACTAAAAATATATATATGTATTGAATATAAACAACTACATACAGCAAGGATATCATGAAAATCTCCCAAAAAAGGAAGAGGGGAAGGGAAAATGAGAAAAAGGACAAAAAGGAACTAAAACAAAACAGGTATGCAAACTTGTAATACCCAGTAACTAACAAAGTAAAGAACTAGCAAAATCTCACAACAGCAGCCGCCGCAGACCTCAGCTCCAGACAGGACCAACAGCAAGCAGCTCCTTCTCTCCAGCCTCCCGGAAGAAGAAGAGAGTGGACCCCCTTATCTACACCTAATTTATATGTCGTGTTACATTAAAGGAAGATATGGAATACTTCCATGGATCCTGACCTCAGATGTTAAGGAAGACCTGCAAAGGTCATTTTTAAGGAAGATCTGAAAAATCCAAAAGCCAATCTACTACACTCACAGATGCACAAAGGTTTTATGTAGAGGAGGTGGTGAAGAAATTTCAGCACTAATATCCTTTTTTTGCACAAAAATATGATCATTCATACTCCAGTAGCCTCATTCACATGCATAGTAGCTCTTCTCCAGATATTTGTGTGAACAGAAGGAGTTTGTACGAATTTTCATGGGAAAATTGAACAAATAATCAACAAATCATAGAGAAATTAGATTTTATAAAAAAACCCTCTTAATCAAAATTATTTTTACTATACCTTAGTTAAAGCAGCAACTCTCTAAACTTAACTATTTTCAGTAAGCTCTGGACTCGATTTCTATGTGTTATTTAATACCAGTAGAAACTGTTCTCTTACCTGAAAGAAGCTGGGTTAATCCTTGGCATTTCTAAAGCCACAGGGATTTGCCTGTCCAAATTCACCTATTAGATATTAAGTCACTTCACTCAGATCCCAGCTCGAGATCAGTAATTCTGTAAGGTTTTATTAATTTGAGGAGATTCTACTGATGTGCCTATACATTTTTTCCATGTAGCTAATAAGTCATACGGTTTCTGGATATATATTTTGAACAGAGATTCAAAGTTAAAATCTATCTTACTTTACAAAACTCAAGAGATATATGATTTAAAAGAAAAAAAATAATGCCTGACAGAACCAGTTAGGGAATCTTTTTTATGATTTAAAATTACTTTCATTCTTCATGAAATGAAACATTCAAAAGAGAATTGAGGGAAAAGAGAGGGAGAAGCATGATTGGTAAGTGTGGAGTTGCTCCTCCTGATTTGGGGAAGATGGAATTTTGAGTCAAGAAAGTTCAGGGCTTTATCAGATGTTGAATTACTTACTATGAAAATATCTGTTGATAAGCGTAATATTGAAGAAGATGGCTAAAGTTCTAACACACTCTGCTTACTGTAAGTCAGCAGAGGGCTGCCAGTATCAGGCTTGTTTTTCATTAAATCCCCTAAACCACAAGGAACAGAGATCTGTCAGGCTCAGATTGAGCAAGGCTGTTGCTGAGTGCTGATCTCCCTGAACAACATAGCATTGCAGACAACTGCTCAGTCATGAGCCTAACAAATTGGGTAACAGTACAGCATCTGGAATGAAGCGAAGGCATCACAGCCTGCCATTGCAATAATGTGACTGGAAAAGCAGCAGGTGTTGTGTCAGCAAAACAGAAAAGCATCTGTCTCGGTCCCTGATGGTCG
The DNA here is from genome assembly GCA_033556795.1 of Tapera naevia. Taxonomy (NCBI): domain Eukaryota; kingdom Metazoa; phylum Chordata; class Aves; order Cuculiformes; family Neomorphidae; genus Tapera; species Tapera naevia. Next base: position 2,518,622 of record JAUMJJ010000172.1, on the reverse strand, counting down.
TATCACCCTTATCCTCCTCCCCTTACCCTTGTCCCCTTGGCCCTCACCCCACTCTCTCACCCTTGTCCCCCTCCTCTGTGCCTTTACACAACAAGCCTTGTTAAGATCAAGCCCATACATGGAAATATTGGATCAAGGGCCAACCACTGTATGATATTTGACTTTGGTTCCACCTCGCCAAGAATCACTTAAGTTATTGAAGATATAAGTATTGTCTCCTACCAACACTTAGGTGAGCAGAGAAACTCCAACAAACAGAACACTGGGCAGTTGCAATGGATCTTGATCTTCTCGACTCTCTGGGGAAGGGCACTTCTCTTGGTAAGAAACTGCAATTACGTTTCAGCTATATTGTGGACGATACTCAAGTAACTTACTCACTGCTATATACACATAAACTAGCAGGTTTTCTTTTAAATAATTACAACTAATAAGCAAGTGCATCCATCAGCAGCGATATCTTAATGAATCTGTAATGTCTGTCACTCTAATTAATCTTCTATATTGACTTTGTGAAACTGTTTCAGTGAAAGTCCTTGTGTGGGCTCTGACAGGCTTAGTCAATGTTATATCCTTTTAGTGGAACTCCCTATTTGGGGCTCTGGAGGGCAAACCTCCAATTCAAAAAACAAGGGAGTCCTTGTTGAAATCTTGTGACGTCAATGGGAGGGATTCCTTAGCTACGTGCCAGACCCTTTACCCATGTTATGCAACACTCACAAAATGAGGAAAACTTCCAGCAAATATGAATGAGCAGTTTTTAGTTTGTGATGACCTGTAACCTAATAAGTATTTACTGGAAACAAACTTAAGAGATTTAAGCACGTATTGTAAGTAAGGCATGGCAATTCCAAGTGTGATTCTCTCACAAGTAAATACTGCAAGCATAAGTGCAATAAACCATGGGCTAGTCTGAGTCCTTACTCCTCACTTCAGGTCCACCCAAGACTGATGTGTAGATCATATGGAAATTATTTAGCTTTGACATATACCCTTTTCACTAAAACAACAAAAGATTTTCCAAGGACATTCTCATTGGTCTCACTTGCGTAGGAAAACTGTCTCTGCTTTTCTTTACAGTTGTTATCACCCTAGAGGGAGAGGAGATCTCTGTACTCCTCTGCAGTAAACAGCTCTGATTTCTTAAATCATGATATTGTAATTACCTGACATTTATAACTGACCCTTAAGTCAACACTTCCCGTGATCTAAAGTCAATCTCTTTGTCTTTCTTTGTAAATCTTTCTGTGGTTTTGAATGCAAATAAGAAATTGAGCAACCTGACAGTGGAAGGTTTCTCTGCCCATGGCAAGGTGGTTGGAACTAGATGATCTTTCAGATCTCTTCCAATCTGAACCATTTTATGATTCTATGGAATGCATTTTCTCTTCTGCTTTTGAGGAACTTGTCCCCTTCCCAGGGCAATGAAATTTGCACCATTTTCTCTGGGCATCATCACCTTAATTCATTTCATGTTCTTATCTTCTGATGGAGACTGACATAAGCATGGGTCCTTGCATTATGCCAATCCCTCAATCTCGGAACAGACCTCTAGGAACTGTTGACAAATTTACATCAGCTGTACTGTAATAAACAGTCCTTAGAGCCAATCCGACATCAGGGAGTGCCACAATCCCTGCTAAGCCATGCACCCCACAGCCACACTCAAAATGCTGGCACAAGCACTTCAACGCACATGCTGCATAGTTGGTGTGCAAGATTATTTAACTTCACTGTGCTTTAGGTGAATAGGAGTCTCTGAGCTTATAGTATTCTGGCTTTCATCACTGTTGAGAAAGACCATCTTATTAGCAGAGTTCACAGAGACGTAGGTTGGAGCTTGGTCTAATGGACTAACATTGGTTAATGGTTACAGAATTGATTGGTTTTATACAGCAAATTAATTGGTCATGACAGAGAAGGGAAAAGGTACACTTTAGTTAAATATCAAATAAAACAGACTGAAAATTCCTTCTACCAGCAGCAAAACACTTCAATGAAATTATCAGTGGTAAAGGGTGGCATATGATTCAGAAAATACAAAAAAATATAGTAAACAGCACTAAATAAAGATAGGGTCATTTAAGGCTTCTAGCCCACTTTTCTCTTCTTCTTTTTCTTTTCTCATAGAACTACGACTTTAAGTGCCATAATGAACTGAAAAGTCCCTATGACACACTATTTACATTGCATATTTCTTGATCTGCAGACAAAAATATTCTATTGCTATCTCAGCAGGTATCTGAACTTTGCAACTTGCAATACTAGTGTAAATCCAACTAATGCCTCTAAAGCCAATAAGGTTAAGGAAGATTGTGATTATTTTGACAAGACAGCAGCTGGTCCAAGGTTTTCAGAAGCAATGACAATAAATATGATTGTTTTGTTTAAATGATGAAAGGAGGGAAAAAAAAACCCAAATATTTGTTAAAGGTTAATGCTTGGTTTATAGATATATTTTCTCTTGTTTCCTGCTGAAAAAAAAAAAAGAGATGGCAGCTGTAGTGCATTTCTAAACCGGAATTAAACCCACTGCATTTAATATTTACTCACAGCTGTGGAATACTGCATTCAGTGACTCAATAATTTTTTCTTCCTCACACAGTTCAGTTTCTCTTCAGTCTTTGTGACATCTTTTAAGAGGATTATTATTACCACTCAGATGGGTGAAGGCTCTCCATGCTCAATAATTAAACCATGTTTAGGTGCTTAAACAAGAAGCAAAATATTGGGTTCAGGTGACCGTTTACATATAGCCTTTGAAAGCACTGTGATGAGAGTCACTCTGGCAGACAGACAGTTCTAAGAAGTTTATCTGTCCTTTACCCAACAGTCTCTGCTCATCAGTAAGTAACTGAGAGCTTAGATCAAACCCTGTTTTTCTGGGCAAACAAATCATTCTAATTAGCATTATTTCTAGACAGTTGTGTTCATTTTATTGTATTTCTTAACTGATGTTTCTTTGCTATACAGACAGCTTTTATAGGTTTTCTCGCTGGTTTCCCTTATTATATACTTCTAAGAATAATCTAAAAGTGATAAAGAGTGTTATTTTTCATGTTAATAAACAACTCAAACTATTGAAAAACATCTGAATTGTTGCCAAATTCACAACAAAATCCGTGTTGCTTAATTATATTTTATTGCACCATGTAAACTGTTTTAACATTACAGAGAATGCCCATTGATTGGTGACAGAAGGGAGGTTAGACTTCCATCACACTTTAGCAATCATGGAGCAGTCAATCAGTACTATCATTCTTACCATTTGATTGTGATTGCCCTTTTGAATGTATACAAGTACTCTGCCCAGCTTCTCAAATGTCCCATAAAAGGACCTGAAGAGATAGCAATTTCTATATTTACTAGATTTAGAATTTTTAAGTAGATAAAGCACCAGTATATTGTAACATTTAAAGAACAACCTGTTCTCTTCATGTGCACAGAGAATGGCAGAGTAAAGTTACAATATACTGAGATGTTTCTTCATAAATTTTCAGTATTTATCATGAACATCAGACTCATGGACTTCAGTACTATTTCTCTTTCTTATTCTCTGAAGCCTTTCTTTTAAAAATTAAGTAATTGGTTCAAAGCCTTGTTGTTATGAAAATCTGGGCAGGGGGAGGGGAGGAAGAAACCAGAAACAAAATCAAAGGTCATAAAATCTGTAAAAACAGTGTTTTCTTACATTATAAGGGTCACTTTTAGGTCACAGTCCTACCTGACACTTGGGTGAAAAACTAAACCTAGAGGCTCACCTTTCACTATTTTGTCAGGAGCACAAATAATGAACCTGTCAGAAACTCCAGTGACAAAAGCTATGCTGTACCATATACGGCTAGACTTGCTATCATGATTTTATAGCAAAGTCAGTATAAAGTCCACTGCACAAAAGTGTTGTCCAAGAAAAATACATTTAGGTGATATTTACAGTGAGGAGTAGCGTTTTCCAGAACATCTCAACCACTCATTGCAACGATGTTTCTATCACCATCAATGTCTAAACTCACATCTACTTTAAAGACAGCTGGGGCCACAAAATGTTAACTACAATAAAGGGGCTTAAAAGTATCAGAGGGAAATAAACAAGCAAAAATTACTCTGGGATTCTGGGCTTTATTCATTGTTTTCTGACACTATGGTAGCGTTCAGGGACATATGATGTGTAAAATGATTCCACAGTCATGGAAATTTGTTGCCTTACCACCCGCAAGCATTAACAGATGTACAATTTATTTCCATTTTTTACTGTAATCTTAACATTGAAAATAATTAATTATAATGGAATAAAATTTTTAACATAGTGGTACTAGGTGTTACCAGCAGAGAATATAGTCATTGTGAAAAAAAATTAGGGAAGCTCTCTATTCCTTGGTGATAACCAGTTTGGGGTTTTGGTGCAGCTTTTTTGAAATTTTCCTCATTTGAAAGCAATCCAGCTATTCACCTTATTAAATTCATATATTATTTATTATTGAGTTGCTAAAAGTACAGTAGAGAAAAGTGACAGGAGGGTCTGCTACAATGATAAATGACATCCTATTTCTCATTAAAAAGACAGTGGCTGCTAATCAGTGTGTGTAAATACTTCTTGGTGCTTCTGGAAAAACAACATTTTGAAGGCTGCTCCCCTTTCTCTATTTGTAAGTGAGGTCTTCACCATCTCATCTCAAATTGCAGTAAAGGAAAACTCCCTAGATACTAGAACATGTGTCTGAACAGCTTAAGAAGAGTGATGCCAAGGTGCACGTAGAACTGTGTGCACAGAGCAAGCCAATTTGGAGCCTGAAATACAAACATATCTACATCTTTAAATCTGTAAATATGAATACAATAGATCTGAAAATACGTATAGTGAGAAATTTTCATATGTATTGTAATGGTAATCTGTTTAAATTATTCTTAGAGGTGGGGGAAAGAAAGGGGAACACTTCAAGGGGAAGAAAGAGGAAACAGTTCCAGTTTGTCATGGAACTGGACATAATCAGCAGATTGAGTTTGTCAGGTTAATGACAATAATAGAAATTAAAGGATACAATAGTGATTCTTTTCTGAATCCAACAACTTTCCTCACTGTAGAAATACTTAATGACTGAGAGTTCCACAGAGTAATTGCAATATGTACAAAGTAGTGTTTTCCCTAGTTTTAAGTGTATCATACCTGCCTTTCTGAACTACAGCCTGGTACTGTACGACAAAAGGTACAGCAAAATAATATTTTCTTTTTATTTATCCTTTCGCACCTCTACCACACTGTCATTACTGAAAATCCTCTCCATCTCTTTTCCTATATTTTAATCTTTTTAGTCTGTTTGCTATAGTCTTGTAGTATTTCAGCACTGTATCCTCTTTCGAAATCTTTTTGGGTACAGAATAATCAGAACTGAATGTAGTATTCAAAGCAACTGTGTGACATTGAAGTTGTAGGCATTTTCGTAGGAACACTATCAAGATATGATCTTGGCATTACTGCTGTGCATTGTGTCAATACTTAATGAGCTCTTCAGGTGGGGTTTTATGCATAGATCCAGTTAGTGTTAAAGATAGGAATTCCTAAGATTTGGGATCAGCAGTTGTAAACCTGCCACTGGGCTTAGACTAGCATCACACACATTCAGCTGACAGTGTACAGGCACTGCTAACTTACCTTAGAAACTGAAAACCTCAGCAGTGAGACACCCCCCCTTGTACTTCCTGTTTCTCATGTATGAACTTGAAGTTGTTGTGCTAGTGATCCCAGAGCTCCCCTTAAATTCTTTAACCAGTTCAGTGCTGCAGATATACATGAAGCCATTTGACGCACATCCATGTCCTTCCTCCACGTTCTTGGGCCTCCATTTTGCTGCTTGTGCAGCCTAAGAGCACTCTGCTTGAACAGGGAAATGCACACATAATTATGCATATGAGCACTACTATGTGCATATGAGCTGAAATTGCACATCTTGGATCTGTGTGAGTATTCTTTACCTCACCACTAATAGACAAGGCCACAGCATTGATCCACACACAAAGAAATTAATGCTTTCATAATTCTAGGAAATCATCAAAAAATAATGTATTCTCTCAGCAATAAATGGACGTTTGATAGAAAGCTATGAATAGAGAGTAAATGTTGCAGGAATAGGAAACCAATTAAATAAGGTCCATGTGGATTACACTGTGAGCACAGCGGGATGCATCACACAGGGAGTGAGTGCCATATGGAGTGTAGATCCTGAGCCCATCTGGGTGTTTTCTTTACTCAGATCCACAATCTGAGCTTCAAATGACAAACAACTTTAATATGCTTGTGTTATTTTATTTTTACTGTGATTTATTTACTTGTATACACAATGCACATCGGTTGGAAGTATGTGGTTTTCAGTTATAAAGGATAAATTTCTGTTACCAAGTTTCACTAAAGTAGGGCCAGATTTGAAAATTCCCCAGAAATCAATAGCAAGAGGCAGCAAAACCCCGAACTATCTTAGGAACAAGACAGGAAGAAAATTATATAAGGGCACAATTATGCCCCTAGCACTTTTTAAACCCCTGGGGTGAGAGGCAATTACTCCGCAATGTTTCTTGACTTGTTAATGTTTTTTACTCTATTACTTTTCTAGTTTCTTCATTCAGCTGCGTAGTAAGGGGAAAAGGAGAGGAAGGAAAGATAACTCAGTCATCAAATACTCTGCGTCTCTCCTATGTGTTCTGCTCAGAGGAATAATGAATCTTCTTACAGCTATTTACACAGGATAAGCCACAAGAATGCTTTACCAGGGAGTGTAGTAACAGGACAAAGAGTAACAGTTGTAAACTGAAAGATGGTTTCTTTAGATTAGATGTTACGAATAAATTCATCACCCTGAGTGCGATGAGACGCTAGAAAAGCTTGTGCAGAAAAGGTATGGATGCCCTCTCCCTGGAAGTGTTCAAGACCAGGCTGGTTGAGGCTTTGAGACTCCTGGTCTAGTGGAAGGTGTCTCTACCCATTGCAGGAATCTTGGAGCTAGATGATCTTTAAGATGTCATCCAACCCAAACCATTTTATCATTATATGATAATCTTTTCCTGAAGTAAAGAAGGGGAATCCTGTATCTCAGAAACCTGGAATGTACTTTTTGTAAACAGAGAATACTTTTTGTGAACCCATTTCATTTTTCATCGCAGCAAAATCATACAACAATTACATGTCTCAGCTGAACTTTTAAAAGCAGCATATCAGGCTCTCAAGCACTTACCTCATCATGATCTGAGTCTTATTTAGCATTATTCTTATTGCTTATTTCTTCAAATATAGATAGGTGTGTTGCCCCTTGGCAGTTTATTAATGTAGGAGCTGGAAAACAAAAATTTTCTGTTTCAGCCCAGAACGTATATAGCCTGTTTTAGAAAATTCAGTGCTTTTAGCTTTATCCATTTTTTACAAGCCCTATCCATCATCAAAAGGAACACAGGCACTGAACCAATCTGTCAAGGTTCATACTTATTTGCTATTATGGTTAACCATATAAATCTGTTTGTGTGGCTGACTGGCTCACCTTCAAGGAAATAGTCAGTGATTGCTCAGAGACCTGAAGATATTACAACAAGACAGAAAGTGTTTTTTGTGGAGTTTTCCCTGCCAACAACTTTTGTGTCTGTGATAGATACAGTGTTCAGTTAAACATGCTTATCTTCATTCACAATATATTAGGACCTTTCTTCATTTTCCAGAATAAATTTGTTTTCTCTGCTTATGAATAAAAACACATGCTTAAAATTCTCTGTGTAAAAACAAAATCACCAAATTCATCTGTAAGATCCACCTGCAAACCTTAGCTTGAGTTTCCAGTGACCGGACAAGTTTTTGCCAGCTCAAGGACAACAAGAACTTTTGTCTTATGCTTGATAATGTTCTTGATAAATAGGACTGGACAGTAATAAGAAACTGGAGCCTTTGGAGTCTGGAATCATGATACTTCAAATACAGTAAGACAGGCAAGCAGTAGGTACTTCTACAGATGTATATCAGAAGTTAAAAAATATATCTCGTTCAACATGACAGGAATTGCAACAGTGTTACGTCCTATAAACACAACTGCAAGAACACTGATATGACTACAAACCTGGTGTATTATAAATTTTGCTTCACAAAACTAAAACCACTTATTTTCTGTTTCACAGGAGAAAGAATGAGTTTCTAAACGGAAAATTAATTTGTATTGAAATAAGAATATGGAGACCATCCTTTTGTATAGGTTTCCTGTAGAGAAGAGGAGACGTGAAAGTAATTTTGGAATATTTAGGAATATGCATATTATTTTTATTATTTTACAAGAGTAACTAGAATACCACAGTAAACCATTTATAGATGTGTGACTCCATTGGAAGTATCTGTCATTCTCAAAACATGGAAAGAAAATTATTTTCTGCATCCATATGTATTGTGGCTGGGTTTGAGAATGCTTGGTATTCTCATTTTGTAGCCTTTCAAGCAGGTTTCTTTGGGCCAGGATGTCTCTTTCATCTGTATCTCCAGCCTCAAGAAGTGACCTACCTAAGGTAAATGTTTTGTTTAGCAGTGTAGGTCTGATATAGACTGGAGGCTCGCAGATTAGCCTGAATCCTTTGAAGTAACTGGAAACAAATTCTGATGGGATTTGCATAAAAAAAAAGCATATCCTCCATACTACTATTGAAAAGCACCAATGACACAGAAAACATTTATACAGTACTGTATTTTTACTTCAAGTAAAAATCTACATGTTTTATATTTTCCTATAATTTTCATTTCAGGTATATTATTCAATAATTTCTCATGTAAAATCTCTTTCCAGAATGTATCTTCCAGGATTTTTTGAGTTTTCTCTACCATTTGAAATGTCATGTGGATCTGTCTTTTTTTCTAAATTTTTTTTTCACATATAAAACTTTATTTATAGCAGAAAAAGTAGTTGCTATATGTCAGTACAGGGTGCCCAAAAGAGTAACAAATATTTTCTATTAAAATATCACATTGTTTGTTCTGTGTGCTGTCTTTTCTCCTTCTTCAATCTAGTATTTCACGCTTGATATTGATTGTTCTATTTATTTTGTATTCCCTGAGTGTGGCTGCCTGGGGTCTTTTTTTCTTTGGTTGGGGTTTTTTTAAAACTAAAAAGAAAAAAAAAATTGCTCTTTAGCAAGTATAGCCAAAAAATAAATCAGTTGAAGTATTTTTAGGTCAAAATCTATGACAACTGAAAAGTAAGCCTGCAAATAAATCAAAGCACTACCTTCGGAGCCACAGAGGAGAAAAAAACCACTCAAAACAGAGAGAACAAAAGTTTAAAAGTGTACAAGCTCTTTATAAGTGAAAATGAACAAAGATTCTTATTATTCAAAAAGTAAAAATTACTTAATAAAAGCAAAATAAAAGCATTTTCCTTCTGGAAAAGAGTACGTGCACAGAAACATACCATGATTTAGTGATGAATTTTAAAATTAATATGAATTGTCTGGTGGACAAGCTCTGTAAATATCTGCCTTCAGATTGACCCGTCTGTCAATGACAGGCATTTTATCTGACACTTTAAATAGCTGTAGTAGGGCTTTTTTATTCAGCTGTACTAATTATTAAATTTCCATTTAAAATCTGAGCAACAGCCTGTATGCAATATTTCATTTTCTATTTTACTAGTGCTAATGGATAATGGTTTCTCACCGCTACTCACTTTTAACAGGTGAGAACGATATGAATGTTTTAGCTACAGCCCTATATTCTGGGGTTTTTTTCACATACTTAAAGTTTTGTCAGTTACAGCTGTACTCTAAAAACTTCAGTGGCCTTTATTCCGAAATGCTTCATTTGCATTTGTGCATATTACAACTTTTTTTTTTTTTTTTAATGTGTCCTGGGGAATCTAGATTGAGGCAAATTCTCATGATCCAACTCATCTTCAAATTATTTTCAAAAATTAACATTTTTCCAGTTTTCTGGAATTTCCCAGGTATTCCAAGAGTTTTTTAAAAAGACTATTAACACGATAAAGACAACTCCAGTGAGTCAAGAAGTAAAAAAAATTTCTAAGGAGTAAACACGTGCAAAATACTCAAAGTTATCATCTCAAGCTGCTTCCAATAATTTGTTTTCTGCTAGGCAGTTGGCACAGAAGCCTTCGTGTTCATGCACTGCTGGGACAAAAAAACAAGTTTTCAAACCTTCCCTCCCTCAAATGTGCAGCAACTTCCTTCTCCTTCCTCAGGGTCTATTCTTTCTGTACCCTGTTGTTCAGGTCATCTGCATGTTTAAGAACTAGATTGCCTGGGTTTTGTTTGTTTGTTTGGAGTTTGTTTTCAAAATTTGCTTTTGCTTAGTGCAGATCTTATTTGGTTAAGTGTATTTACTGTCAGAGCCTAATTAACCTTACAAGCACTCTGTCACAAGTCTAATCTTATCAACTACAATAAACATGAGCTTGAATTTATGAAACCTTCTCATCTTTTTATAGAACTTTAAAGAAAAATGTTATTTTTGGAATCTCTTTTGATGGAAAGGATTTTGCTCAAAGGATCAAATACCAAGTATTACTACTAATAACACTTCTTCAATCAAATCACAGACATCTAACACGTGATTACTACAAAAGTTTTTTAGGGTAAAAAAAGCTTCAACAATGCAGCCATTCTCCCTAAAGCAGAAGAAATCAATAGTTGCCTTTTATAGCTGTTGCATCATTAAATAAATAATTACAAGTTAGATAAAGTATTCATTAAGTAACTCTTCTACAACAAAGGTGAGTTCATCAAAATATATATGTCATAACTGGAACGAACAGCAGTCTTTTTCTTCCTAGACTAAATGCAACTTCCAGGCTTTTCTATCTTCACTTTCTGGCACTTCATAGCATTGGGTTATGATAAGTGGAGATAAAGAGGGAAAAAGGAAAGCCAGAGGAGGAGTGGGGAGAGCAAAAAAAAGTGCCAAAATAACATGGACTTTGAAATTTGGCTTTATTTCTTGGCTAGCCTCCACCATTCACAATGAAACTGAAATACTTCACTGAAGACCAGAAAACATGAGTTTAACCCCAACTTAGGGACTTTACATACACTCATTTTGTTGATTTTGAAAAGAAGTTTAAACTTTACCTAAGATATTCCTACCAATTTAAATTTCAGTTATCAAACAAGCAAAACGCAAAGAAAATCACCTGACTTACTCTGCATCTCCAGAAGGAACATAGGAGGCTAAAAATGCACTTCATTTTTCCTAGCCTTTTCTTCCTTTCTTTCCAGATTCTTTACAATGAAATTGTTCCAGCTGTGGTAAACATTGTTCCTCCATGGATCTCCAATACATTTTTCACTATTCATAAGTATACATTTCCTTCCAAACTGAAGAGGTTTATTACAGTTTGACTGGCAGTTAGAGACATATTTTCTAGAAGAAATACACTCTATATTTGGCCTGCTTTGTCACTTTTCACTTCCATTTGTAACTAGAATATATTCCTTTTCACGGGTATATTTCTGATTATTTCTACATCCTTAGACAAATCTACTGCGAACTACTAGTCCAGTTCTTTCACTTATTTTCTTCAGATGAAAATGTGAATCAAATTCTATATCTTTATTGCCATAATTCACTACTTCTTCAAAGAGCATCCAAACACGCTTTGATCAAATGAGAAATGATCAAAGACTAAACTTGCTAGGAATAAAAAACCCCACAAAGTAGATATTCTAGTGCCTTTTTTTCAGTTTTATCTTAGCTCCCTGCTTTGATTATGTATTTTATTGTATGAAGAAGGCTGATGGTATAATAAAGTAAAACAGAAATTGAAGGCCAATGGAAGTATAAGTATTACTGAAGTACTTGACTGTTTCATGCTCTTGTTTTCAGTGCAATGTAAGCTTGTGGAACAAGAAGAGTTATACCTCATTGAGAACTCCATTCTCATATACATACACAACTCTTCACCTCAGGTTAAATAGGATTTTAAATTCAATAAAGATCTAGCCGTAGGAAAATAATGTCAGCTGCGTGTTTCTGATTAACTTAGCAGTGCACTGGAGCCCCGAGTACTCTGAGAGACTGGTGCAACGGTTTTATGATACTAATCCAATCCTCCCATGTAGTTCTAAGTGTGTTGTTACAATGTGACTGCTTGCATTACAACTAAGGTAATTTGATATATTAATTAAAATACAGATAGCTTGAGCTATCTCTGCACTGGAGATAAACTTTGAAATTGACAATGAAAAAGAAGCTGGAGGGGAAGTTGTTATTTTCATTAATTTCTTAATATGTACCTGGTCCTGAATTAGGACCTTATATTTTTCCTACCTTTACCTGAAATCAAAATTTTCATTATATGGACTGTACACAGCCTCTAAATGTATACACTACCAGGTATGTTTTAGGAAGGGATTAAGGAAATTCCCTTAAAATTATAATACCATCATAATTTTCAAGTGTAGGAATTTATCTTTCAGACTTGGTTTATGCTGTTTTAGATGCTTGACATCTATATCCATACGCTTACTTACTGTATTAATTACAGCCACAAATGCAGGAATCGAGGACAATTCTATTTCAGGGCTATATGTCAAAACAAAGAGTTCAGAATGGTTCATCCATCTTCTGAAAGGTAACCAAAAATAAGAAACCATTATTTTGTAAATCTTTGGGATATTGATGAAATCAAAATATTTTGAGCAGTTATCATCTACATAATCCAAAATCTAGGCCAGCTAGATAGTCAAAAAAAAAGAGAAAAAACGTAGAAGGTGACTGAAATCAGCTTTACTCTTGTTAGTACCAGCATAGGAACACCCATTGCCTTACTCCTCTCTAAGCTTTCCCTTTCATATTTTTAGTATCACCTAGCTCCAAAACTTATATTTTACCTAACCTACTCTTTTTCACTCCTTATATTCAAATTCATGACCTTGACCACCCCTTTTACCACCATCATAGAATTGGATTAATTAGTCTTATCATAGAGACATATAAATACGAAACAGTGAATAAAATCAGGTAGGTTTAGAGATGTATTTTGGAGATAGAACTTTGCAAAGAGAATTCAGACTAATTTCTCAGAGATGAAATGAAGTTTGAAAGGTGACTTGATCATAGATTACAAGTGGATTCACACACAAAAATAAGACTGACAGTTAATGAAGCAAAGGAAAAGTACCAAAGAAAGTATTAATGACTGGAGGCTTAAATCAGCAAAACTCAAACTGGAAATAAAGCACAAATTAGTAACCATGTTTTGTATGATCCATAACTTTAAGGAATTATCAAGGAAATTTATTATTATCCAGTTCTCAATATCTTCACATTATACCCACTAAATGCTTTTTGAGAAAATGGCCTCAATCTAGTCATACCAGTTACTGGCAAAATGCACACATAACTGGTGGATATGTAAAATACTATGACATACAAAGTCAACCAAATGCATTCATAGTTAGGAAGCAATGAGGGAAAGTATTGATTTGGCAATGAGTGGAGGAAAAATAAATAGTAAGTGATATGTGATACTGAGAAAGCTGAAATGTTTCGCTTTTTTGCATCATCCTTAATTAAAATAATAAATTGGAACCATGTAGCTACCTATTAACTAATAGAAACAAAAAAGCAGTAAGGTATCAGCCCAGAAAGGGAAGAAGAAGTTTACAGAGTAACTTCTACATTATATATTTTCAAAACTATGGAGTTTGATTGAGTTTTTCCTGAGATACTTAAAGGATGGTATGAAAACTCAGAATCGTTCTCTTTGCAAAATTTTTGAGGAGGATTTAGACACCAAAAGACTGGGAAAGCGTAACTGTAACTTTAGTAAAGGTAGTAAGTGTGGCATTAACAGAAAAAAAAAGGTAAGCAAAGGGTAAATAAAGAAATACAGCTAATTTGTGCTTAGTTCTGGGAAAACTGAGAGATAAATATTTCAGGAAATTTTTGCAAATGTTATTCAGAAACAGAACACATCATATCGTCACGTACTTCACTGTCGAAGAAGCCAGGAAGCTGAAGCTGATGTAATTGCTACACAGTAGTTGCAACATCACTTGGATAACCTTAGCCAGTTAACATAATTAAATTCAGTGATTGTTTTGAGGGACATACCAAAGCCTTTACTTAGTTAGTATCTATTCAGTGACTTCATTAGTGGCACGGGTGATGAGGAAGAGGATGCTTAGTGAACCTGCTTAAGGCAAGGTGGGTCTGCAGAAAAGGATATAAGAATTATAAAGCACCAGAGCCTACATACTTGCTCCCTGCTCCTATTATAATGGGCACAGCCCTCATGAATAAAGCAGACCTAGTTACTGTGGTCCAAGACTGGGCAGCTTTTTAACCTAATAACAAAACCAAATACAGATATAGGGTAGATTTTAATTATGTTAAAGGCTGTGGAACAAGGAGAAAGTAATTAATTCCTGCACTATTGTGATGTACAGGACAAGAAATAACAGGTTTCAGTTACAACAAATAGGGTAGGATGTGAAGAAAGAATTGAAATGATACGAACTGAGCTGACAGCACAGGTTGACCAGTAATGGAGTCTCTGCTATTGGAATAATTCACAGGCTTAGGCAATACCCTGGTCCGGGTAAAACAGAAACTAATACTATTGACATAGGTGATACTGATATACCTGATGCAGCTGTTATAGCGATAACCCGTGAAAAAGTCCACAGTACCTGAGAAGGAGATGGTGTTATATAGGTAGAGCCACATCAAGTGCATTTAAGTTTATAAAACAAATAAAGGCTACAGCTTCCTTTGGAAGGCCAAGTGACGTTTCGTCAACCTTCTATAATAAATGGTATTTATATGGTGTTTCTACAGAACAGGAACCTAAAAATAAGACCTATAAAACCTTATTCAAAGACCTTGAAGAAAAGACTCCTGCAGAGAATAGTTTACAGCTACATTTGCTAAAGCACTGGATTCACTCATCTGTATTTTATTAACTGAAGATAATTTGATTTAAATTGAACTACTTCATTACAGAGCTGTTTTAGAATTGCTATTCCACAAACCAAGATTTCAGAATTCTTAATAAAACTGGGAAAGTTTGCCTTTGAAAATCAATGTACCAAAAACATAGAGCATTATTATGATTTCCTCTTAATTTTTTTGATGAAGAATTAAAAGGCTTACAATGTTGTATATGCACTAAATCTTTGACACAAACCAATTCAGTATGATTGAAGAGATATTCTGTGGGGGTTTACATTAAAAATGTAGATAAGATGAAAAAGGTGTGCAAAAGACATTAAATGATGACCAAGTGATTTTTTTTCCAAGTACATCCTTGAAAATATAGCAAACTCAATTATTCCTCCCAATCCTCGTTTCATGCTTTCACACATATAAAATCCATTGTCTAGTGCCCTCAACGGTTTTCAAAGTTGTTATTTACAGATTTTCAAGATGACAGCAATGTAGCCATAACTTTTGCTAGACTTCATTTCATTAGTCTGTTCTTCCCTGTGGTAATATCATTATGTCTTCAACCTGTGTTCTAACTCCCACTGCTACAATTAGATGTGAAATTTAAAGCTACCAGATTGTAAAGTTATGCCACCTACTACCTACTACCCAAGGGTAATTTAACCATTAATTGCTGGAGCACCAGTTAACATTTGTCCCTTCTAGTGAACAAGATCTTCAAAGCTCACAAACTTTCTTCATCTCTAAGTGTATACTTTGTTGATTTGAGGCTGAATATTCCCATTAATGTCACAGTGGATAACAGGTCTTAAAGGCACTCTTTAAATTCAGTGGAAATAAAATTGGAGAGCTGGTATGAAGAATATCATGGAAAACTGCCATGGACAGCAGGGCCTCTAGGTTTCTTGATGCTTTTATTTTGCTGTATTGATCCAGGGATGAAAAGCCTGATGGGTTCGTATATTGAATAAACGCAAACATAGATTCTGCTCTTGAATTCAGCAGGACTATACTCGTGGAACATAAGTATCAACACTGGATCCTTTAACAGTTCAAGGCAGGGGAAACAAATGGAAGGATCACTTGCTCTTTCTGTTCTGATGTTGTTCATCAAGGGGGGTTGAGGCATGCTAGTGACTTGGTTTTAAGTATTTTGTTATCTTGTGGAGTTTGCAATCACACTTGATCTCTCTCAACCCTTTTGTTTGTTATAGAGAGAATGTCTAGGAATAGCAATCAGAAAACCCAGTATCAGGATGATCAGGAGGAAGTGATGAGGGAGAAAGGGAGGAACCTAAGTCTTATATCTCTTAAGAAGTGAGGTGCCTAAATCAAGACAGTGATTGATAATAATTGGATTCTACCCAAGATTCACAAGAGTAAATCTTCTCCTGGATTTAGTCATCTCAGCATCCACGTAGAAATACAGGCTTTTTTTCCAGGCACTAAAGTACTATTTAAACAAAAAAAACTCACATATAACTTAGGCTTCTTTCCTTATAAGATATTATTTCCTGAAAAGTATTTGTTTAAAAGGATTTCCTGTACATACACACACACACACGAGTATATATGTATATAAACACATATTTATACGCACACATATGTGCATATGGTTTTGTTTTGTTTAAATATCTACTGTTTCACTAGTTCCTTTGCACACTATCACACTGGGAACCAGGAGGGAGAGAGCAGAAGGCATGCACTCTTTAAAGTGTATGTAGTACCATTGTGAGCACTGTTAAGCAATAGCTAAAACACTAGTGTGTTATCGACCCTGTTTTAGTCACAAATCTAAAAATACAGTACCATAAGGACTGCTATGAAGAAAACCAACTCCATCCCAGCCAAACCCAATACAACCAGTCATGAAATTTTATTAAAGTTATTCCTGCTGTAATCACTGGCAGAGCAATACAGATGTTTCCTATTTCAAGAATTACATTGATATAGGACTTCTTCACTCTTACTTTGGCTTTCTTTTTGTCTCTCTCTCCTCCCTTTTTCTTTAATAGCCTCAAAACTGAATTTGGCATCCAAACCCAATAGAGGCATATAACAGAGGTATTGTTTGGATGTTGATGACGATGCGAACATGCAACTAAACTCTCAGTAGACATAACGCCAGAAGCTTGTGATCTTGTCATTGTTTCCGTGGCAATAACACCAGACCTAATATCTTCTATCTGAGCTTGTTTCTTTTCTTTTGATAGAAAAGAGATCTTCCATTTGTCTCAAGGTAATACATCTCCTACTAAAAATCCTGTTTACCTATGTCATTTTTTCCTTCCCTCTCCTGTGTGCAGTATATACATATAATATTTATGTGAAACCCAAAATAATTCTTAAGTCAATAGATTATGGATATTTCATAATTTATATTAACAGGTCTTGATCTCATACAAGAGAAGGTCAGGAAGTAGAAATGAGGACACTTCACTGCTGAACACACAAGAGGGATGCCTGAAAAAAGATGAGGTTGAAAATCTTCTTTAGCCTGCGGAAAGTGGGAAGCAGGCCTCATACTTTCCATATATGTGTACCCAGGATTCCTTCTGTATTAATAGATTGAACTTACTCTTCACTGCCAAAGAAGGACTACAGCATCTAACTGCAGGGAAAATAAACGGTTCTTTTCTTTACGTTAGAAAAAGACTTTAAAAAGTACTAAGCATGTAAGTTCCACTCTACGGAACAGTTCATTTATACACTACCAGAGCGTGTCTAGTTTTTCATAACACAATTTACTACCTACCCTATGTTCTAATTAAAAAATTTTATTCTCTCTAAGTCTGGAGACTCTTGTACCAGGTCATTCATTCAGGTCAATTGTTCAGAAATTGTGAGAAATTTATTTTTCATTCTGTCCCAATAGGGCTGGTTTATGTTTGAATGCCTATTGGCATTGACATTTTCTCCCTAAGGCTTTCTTTGTCTTTTAGAACTTGATTGAGAGAGTTTCATGGAACTTGTGCGACTTTTATCCCAATGAAAATGTTATGGTTTATTTTTTGGTTATTCTGAAGCTGACATTTGGTGACATTTTTTGTCTTGCTGACAGTTTTGTATTTCACAAAGAGCAAGCTAGTCTAGCAAAGGTTTTTTATTTGCTTTGTCCAGCCTTTACTTTATGATATCCTTCCTTCCTTCCTTTCTTCCTTTCTTTCTTGCTTGCTTGCTTGCTTGCTTTCTTCCTTTCTTCTCTCTTTCTTCCTTTCTCCTTTTCTTCCTTCCTTTCTTCTTTCCTTTGCTTCTTTCTTAAATCACTCACTGTTATAGCAGAACATTTTGTTGACATTTACTTTAAATCTGTAAGTAAGCAAATCTTGTAACATTAAGATTAGGAATTTTTTTTTAAGAGATCAAATATATTGTCTTTTTTTTCTCCTGCTAGCATGCCAGAGCTGAGTGATTACTAATCTCTACAGAATACTTACTACTTTTGTTAAAATCCAAAACATTTTTTTCTAATACCTGTTGCAAAGGTGAACTAGAAGAACAGATTCCAGTGCCAAAATGGATGTGATTGGACCTACAGCTTCACTACTAATGAAAGGAAATACAAAATACTACTGAAAAACTTTCAAGCAGAGATATATGTTCTATCTCACAGTCATCAGAGATTAAATACCTGCCAAGCTGCAAATAACATTGTGTCATACAACCGCAGGATCATAAATAACTGATGCTTATAGTAGCATTTTTAACAGTTGTTAGAGTCTAATCTCTAAACAACAAAAGTAATTGGTTAATTGCAGCTGAGCTACTGAAAATCAGAATTTTTAGGGTTAAGTTTTCCAGAGGTGATATACTCTCTGGGTTCAGAATGACTTTAATGGGGAGAGGGAAGATAACAACTTCAATTAACAGTGATAAAGAGTATAAGAAATTATGTTTTCTGAAAACAAAGGCTCAGTCACACAGCTGTATTCTGGATTATGTAATTTAATTTTTAACTAATGACATTATAATTCTGAAGTTTCAGCTTTGACATTAAATGCAGAGCAAGTGGTCTCCTCTGATGTATACCAGGGAGAAACAAAAAAATCTGTAATGAACTGGAATTCCCATACGATTAATATCTTGCAAAATTTCCCACTTTTACCTTAGGCTGGGCCCAAATATTTTGTATGTTTTTTCATGACATTTTAGCACATTCATTTTGTGTGTAGATGGCAAGGTGTCATGTACTGGCCATAAATCCTTACCCCCTGCACCACTTAGGGCAGTGGTCGAAGAGTCAGCAATGGAAGAATTATGTTGAGCATGGGAAAGGTGGACTAGGACTGGGGGGAAGGCATTGCTTTTAAAATTTGCTTATTTCCCACTACCCAAATTAAAACCTACATATTTATTTTAATTGGCAATAGACTTTTCCAAGTTGAGCCTGTTTTGCTCATGACAAT
This sequence comes from Tapera naevia, assembly GCA_033556795.1. Lineage (NCBI taxonomy): Eukaryota > Metazoa > Chordata > Aves > Cuculiformes > Neomorphidae > Tapera > Tapera naevia. The sequence continues at coordinate 2,499,302 of JAUMJJ010000172.1, read as the reverse complement.
TACTGGCAAAAAATCTCCCTGTCTTTATCCTGACCCGTGAGCTTTCTCCTTCCTGTTCTTCCTCTTTTCTCTGCTGTTCTGCTGAGGAGATGGGATAAGCAAGAAAATAGGTGTTTGGCTGTTAGTCAGGGCTAACCCAACACAATCTGCTATGAGAAACTCAGAATGCATGTCCAAGACACACACAAAGCATGATTTGAATGTTGTTTTTATACAAATTTAAAACAAAATGAGCTACTTGTGTTTCTTATACATATATATATATGCACATATAATTTCATTCACATTTCCTTCATCCCTGGATCTGACAACCATTTCTCAATGAAGTCTCAAACCTTCATTTGAGCAATGAACAATCTCCTCTTTTCTGTATACAGTCAGAATAGTTTAATTTCCTAAAATTCTTTAGTAGTTACTTAGCATCTTTCCATACCTATTGTTTTACAACTCAGATAATGAGGATAAAAAGTGAAACATTTCTGGTTTTATATATTTTGTGGAATACTATAGTTGTAACCAAGAGTAACTAAATTTAAAAATGTATGTGTGTCTGTCTCTCCTACTGTGAATTTACAGGCCTTAAAAGGCTATCAACATGGATTAGGAAATTGCACAGTACTTGGTATCTATTTTTCATTTCTGCTGTTTGTTTGCTTTAAAATAATTTTCTGAATTTAAATAATTTCTATTTCTTTACATATTTGGGGTTATTTTCTGTGCTTTCTCAGTTCATGGAACGCTAATAGCTCTGAAATTGACAACAACCATCTGCCTTGTGCTGTTTTATGTAACACCAGTGGTAATACTGCATGGTTAATTAGCAGAGAAATAAATGGCACGGTAATTTTGTTCAATCAGATTTTACACAGCTGACACTGAAAATGCTTGACTTAGACAATAATGACATGTTTTGACTTAAACCATAATTTCCAATACAATGTATGTTTTCTTACTTGTTTAAGTTTACCTTTTGAGTAATAGCTTACCTTTTACAAAGCCATGGGCAACTGAAGAAGATGCAGTTACCATCTCAGTCTCCTCTGCTGGTTGCCACCATTGCTGGCTTACATAAAAGAAAACCATATCTGTGATGTTGCTGAACACATTTCTCATTCCAACAAGGTGGAAGAATAGGAAGATGTTGAAGTCTTCGTGTCTTGAGCCTCCCAGACCTGAAGCTAAACGGCCGTGCAACAGGATGCTGAAAGCATCAGGAGGTAAAAAAAAAATCTTTCAGGAGTTATACTTTCACAGTCTCATGAAAACGCTAAGAAGTTATTGCCCAAAACCATCCCAGCTTATTCCATTGACAAATTCACATTCATTTGCTGTGAACAAGGTCAGATATTGATGATCTGTCCCTTTGATTTGTCCTTATATAATTTGTGCATATGAATCATTACAATATTCATGGTTGCAGCCATGTTACATAACAGTGAACTTGTGAATCAGTGCTCTTATCAAGAGGAGTGAGTGGCTACTGGTGTAAATCTGTACTGGTGAAATGAATGCTTTCCCTCAAATAAACATTACTCCATACCTTCACATACATTCACCCTCTGAAAATCATCTCCAAAATAATATTGTTCTCTATTTTTTACTGGTGTGTGGTACAAAGCTGCTCCTAGATATATGATTCCATGAAGTTCAAAGAGCCCAGAGATGTCATGAAATGTACAATGCTAGTATTTTAAAAGACAAAACAAAACAAAAACAAACACCCTGCAGTGAAAAGGGACTTTAAAAAAGGGACAGTGTGAGAAAAGATTGATGACTGGAATTTGCAATATGTGCTTTACATTCTCTTTAGCTTTAACTTTATTTCTGTTTTCCATAGGCAGTACAAATTATATCACAGGCTACCATTTAAGTGACATTTTGCAAACCATATAAAGCTAGATAGAAAACTTATGAAGTGTACTTTTCGAGCAGGTTTAATTCAGGCTTAATCTATTTCAAGAAATTGCATTCTCTCACTATAAATCATGATTTATAGCTTTCCTCATTAAAACTTAATGTTTCTGCAGCAGCTGCCTGGTTTTACTTGCATTGCCTTTTAGAAACGAAAGCATTGTAACCTGCTTGCTTTCTATTAACATATGTTTAAACTGGTCTTTAATTTACCTTAATTTTTTTTGTAATATCTTATTAAATGGATGTGTTGAAAGACTATTCAGTATTTACATATTTATTATGATAAGGGTGGATCTAGAAAGTATTAATCACAAGAATATTCACCTTAAGGTACTGCTTAAAGTCTTTGTGCAGCTGTTAGAATTCAACTGGCACAGGTAATGGAATTAAAAAAAAAATACAGAATTAATTTTTTTAATAATTCCAAAAAAAATGGTGATGCTAGACTGGATGTCATTTTAGCTGCTTGGAAATATAGAATTAAATATTTCCAAAATAATTAAAACTCTTTTAAACTACATTAGTGGTTCAAAAGGGCAAAAGGTTTACAGCTTTGTTGACTTACACTCTACTACCCTTCCACTTCAATACCAATGTGTGACTCAATCCTGAGTTTATTTACATCACTGCCATCTGAGGAATAACCTTGTAATATCAGTCACATTGATGGGGCTAAATGAGTTAAAAAAACCCCACCCATACCATAAAAATTGTATAAATTTGGTCCAGAGTTTTTTTACTTTGGAGATTCATTATTAAAAAGACCTTTTGGTACATCTCCTAAAGAATAACATTTCCTAGCCCAGAGCTTTAACAGATTTATATTACTCCTGTGGCACAAGAGAACTCATTTCAATTTCTATTTCAATTCATGCCTAGAATAATCAATAAACTGTCATTAATTGCAAGGATTGAATTTATGTTTACATGTCCTTTATCTCCTTGGTGTTTCTCAATAGAAACAAAAAAAAAATTCAAAATATTTCTGACCTTATTTTTTGTTTTTTTCTTGACCACCAAACTTCAAGTGAAGCAATAGTATGTTAGAATACAGCTTACGCAAATAATTTGTTCATGTGTTATTTTATTAACCAAGCATCTCATGGTCCATCTGGCATTACTGTGCTTAAATACAGGAAACATTAGAGTAAAAGAATATCCTTGGAATCAAATGAGACGATAGTCCAACACAATTTTTTTGGCTGCAGCTGAGCTGAGTTAAGCCAGTGCTGTTCTCCACTCCTCATCACCCTTTCCTGCCCATTAGCATCCTCTCAGATCTATTATCTCAACTTAGGTATCAGCACTCCATTAGCAGGAGTGTTTTCTAACCCAGATAACTTTACAGAAGCAAGGGAGGAACAACTGGTTGCACTCTTAGCCTGGCAAATAAAAGTGATAACTCTCAGAAGTGATGACATCCTGGGAGAAGCTGTGAACTAACCTTTTTCACCAGCTGAGCTGCATTTGGAACAACACATCTGACAGCAAACTCAAAAAGACTGTGAGTTTGAGACTAACTGGTATCTCCATCTGGAGATTGTAAAGGGTTAGATACGTTCATGATAGATAATACATAACTGTTCTACTAGATAAGGCAGTTATTTATCTTTCAAATTTAATTATTTCCTTTTGAGGGAATAGTTATTAAGTTAACTTATTTTTTTAATTTTAATTTTAACACTGCTCAAACCTAATAAGTCCGGTCATTTCCAAACATTAATACTAATAAATTATTTAATGACATGAGCATCAACAATAAAGGAATTTAATAAAATAAAGTCGTTCATAACAAGTTTTAAGTTATAACCAGGCTTCAAGTTCCGTTTCTTTTTTAATTTGGTCCTCTGTCACTAAAAATTCTGATATTAAATGTCACAGATGCTGTAAGTTGTATATTATTTTTGTGTTTAAGTCAAGACAGATGGCTGGAAAATGAAACAGCTGTATTTACTCCAAGAACCTAGAGGCACTGCTTCTTAGCAAAAATCCTTCTGATGGACAAGTTCAGATTTTAGGGACAGTCCTACAAATTCTTGATGCAATAAATGAACTTGGATTCACCTAGAGATCCTCCTAATGTCAAAGAAGTTAAACACATGGGAATAATTTTGCTCTGGAATTAGACTTTTCAGCTTTCTCTCACTATAAGTATTACTTGTTGTAAACATTTTATTAAATCAGATGTTTCAAGGTAACCAAATGTAATTTGAAACCAACATGATTTTTTACATAGTCTGAACTATATTTTATGAATATATATTTTTATGATTTTATGAATGGTTGAAAGGTTTAAAAATTATGTGTGTGCATTCTTGCTATTTCAGAAGTTCTGATGTCTGTTTGCTATTGGATTATTTTAAAATTTCTTTTTCTCTGAGGTCACTTGCTGATGAGAAGACACAGAGTTAAGCATATTTGACCTTAATACGACTTTGCTTCGGATCTATATATGAAGAATTTGATTGCTACAGAAATGTCATCCTGAGAAATTTGTGAATTACTCACAATAGGTCTGAAAGGAATTAGATCCTTTGGGGGGGAACAGGTGATGTTATAGTGATGTTACAGTATCACAGTATCACAAGGCTGGAAAACTCTGAGATCATCTAGTTCAACCTATGACACAATACCAACACCTACTTGTCATTTAAACCATGGCAGAACAGTGCTAAAAAAAAATACATGGTTTCTAAAATGCCTTTAGGAATATTTAATGAGAAAAACAGCAACACTAGTGCTTTGTTAACCCCATAACTGCACGGTGTAATCAGCACTGCATAAAATACTAAATATTAAATTCAACACATTGATGAAGATCAACACAGTATAAGAATTGTAACTTCAAAATAAAAAACTGTAATATGCAGGGTGTAGAAGAGAAATTAAAGCAGAACTTGATAGTAATTAGTTATAAACATATCATAAACATAGCATTGCTAGGAACATCTGGATTATATATTGATGCAATCACAGAATGACTCAATATTCTGGCTTTTAAAGGCAAAATGCATGAAATCATACAAAATACCTGCTGCCCAACCAGAAAAATCATTCTCCAAGTTTTGTCCTTGACTTTCGTTATTGCATGGACATCTTGAATTGTAAAATTTCTGAGCCTGAAAAACATCATATCAAAATCATTTTCTACTGATCCAGCCCCTAAATATCAATACCATGCAGAAATCAGTAGAATAAAGACATTCAATTGGGCATTTGAGGTGATACACAGTGCAATTGCAGACTTTCAAAAATTGCATACATCTTCTGAAGTGCATCTTGTGTTGGTCATTTGTGAAGTCCGGCACAGTTACTGTAACCTCCAGATTCCCACTGACTGTGAGCTGAAGTGGGATGTGGTTTGTTAAAATGGAGTTCTAGGAAGCGAATTCAAGTGAAAACAACGCTGTATGGTTAATTTGAACTAATTTATTCATTCTAAGGCAGTTTCAAAATATTCAGTTGTCTATTAGAGTAAAATAACTACGGATTCATGGTGATGGCAAAGATGTATACATACATAAGCCATATAAAGCAATAATGTGCCTCTTTAGAAATGGAAATGCAGTGAGAGAGATCAGGAAAAAGAGAAGAGAGGCCAACTGAAAAGGGGAAACGGAGAATTAGTGGGAAAAATACAGTTTCACCTTTCCAAGGGAACCCGTGGTGAAATATATTGCCAAAAATACTGAAAAAAAGTGGGAATATTCATTGAAAATGGGAAGGCTTCTCTATTTATGCAGTTGATGCCAGCTGATCGTGCCTGTTTACACATACTGGGTGTTCCTTTAGCAGGATTTCTATGTTACACAAGCTGTCACGTACTTGTTTCAGTCAGGCATACACAGTTGGTCTCAGGAGCATTGAGCCTCTCCCTAAATTTCAGTGGCTGATGCTTGATCTCTTTTTTACATGGTTGTGCAAAGAACAGTTTAGCAGGTACAAAAACCAGCAATATTATTTTGGTCCTTTTGAACCAGTTTCAGACACTTAATCTCACAACATGGCTCAAAAACAGAGTTTAGGACAAAATAAAAGGAACAGTTCATCTGCGGTTTGAAACACCATCCTTGATAATTACCAAACTGTTTAAGTACCTTTCTTAGTGAAACTTGCAGTTTGTACAATTTTTGCGTGACTAGATTAAAAGAAACGAACATTTGCATCTGTGTATGAACAGATGGAAGAGGAACCTAGAAAGGTAGTACTTGGTCTAGTTATAAACTCACGGATGATAAAGCTGCAGTGGTGATTATAACCCAAGATGAGATACAGCCAATGTTCAAAGTAATTGAATGAGACACTCAGTACAACTTTAGATTTTAAACGAACATTTTGAGATCAAATGAAGAAAAGGTTAAGGCTTTGGTGCTTTTTAAGAATGGTAGATGTATGTTTGTTCTGCCTTAACAAAACTTTGTTAAATAAAATTCACAGTTGATCTTGATGCCCAGAATAACGTGTCTAATATCCACCATCAGAAAAATTCCCCTCACATATATGGAGTCGTAATATTTATAACACATTTAAGTTTGGCTGCAAATAAAACATCAGCAAGGTACAGAACCTAAGTTCACTAATTTGAGATAGAAAACAAAGTATAGAACATTACTCAATCATTTCACTTCTTGAAATTCACATGTAACCTTGACAGCAAAAGAGACATTGTACTCCTCTTATCCAAAATATTCTTCGTCCTTCTCTTTTTATTATAATTTAAAAAAAATAAGTTTAATTTTCTTCATATGTACATATGTTTGTTAATATTAATACATATTAAACAAAAACAACAAAATCAATATATTATAGAATCTATGTTTCATCTGAAGTTGCATATCTCCTTTTAAACATATTAAAAAGGGAAACCAAAATCATGATATTGTAAGTTAAAATTTCCCTAAACTAACACTTAGGCTGGTAATAATTTATCATGTAAAAGATTAGGACTGAAAAAACCATGTAAAGTAGTTGTGATCTTTCTTTTTAATAAAAAAAACAATCCCTTTCCAAGAATACTATTTGTTACTCTTCTGTCTGTATATGAAATTCTGTATGTAATTTGACTATTGTTCATAAGACTGAAGAACAAAAAATATTTCAATATCTATATGCTATAAATTCTCATATGTATATGGTTGTGTATGAACTGTACAGGCCAGCTATGAACCAGAAACATTTTGTGATAAAGCAATCAATCATTAAATATCACAAATGGTGGATAAAAACTACTAAAATACTAATGAACGCTAAAACCAATTGTACACTGGTATTGTTTAAGAACAACCATTTAGAAGAAAGAATTTTCCACCTACTAATCTTTTAATATAATTGTTTCAAACACCAAACTAATTCATACAAATCAAACCATTTATGAAGGAAGAAAAGAGAATTCATTGAATAAAATACTATTAAGTGGACATTTAACCCACTTATATTCAAGATCATCTTTCTTGATTTCATCTTTTAAAATGCTATCTAATGAAGCTTTATCATTACCACTTTGTGCTGATTAAATACCCTAATCCTCTTATTTGTGCAGATCCCTGGTGTTCTGCACTTTTATTAAAAGTAGGATTCTAATGAAGCTCATGTGATATCACTAGGTAATTACTACTTACAGTCTGAAATGAAGCTCAGTTCCAAGCCATTTGCATTTATGTGCTAAAACTAAATGATTAATGCGTTTTTTTACACATTTTTAGGTTTAATTTTTAAGCCTAATGAAATCATAAATTTCAAGCTTTCAGAAATATTCCTATCTCTTGTTTAATCCACTATGTAATTGAGAACATGATTTTGCTACAGACGGAGAGTCCTTTTGAAACTTAAATTGATTTGGTGTTTTGCTGAGCTAGTAGATTAAGTGCTACAGATTGCCTGATATTCACTATGCTAAATCTTAGCTTTCTAATTTTTGAAATTCACAAAGTCGAAAATATTTTCTGCAAAGGTGATAGCAATATTTTCTGCCCACAGTGTGTGTACTGAATGGCATCCACTGAGCACTGATAGCTGGAAACTGTCAAAAGCAGAATACTAGTACATCAAAGTGAATAAAGCCCTAGTTCAGCTCAATAATGCTGCTCGACATAGTCCAGTGGGAAGCAGTTCTAAATGACAAAGGGGCTGGGTACTCCTCAAGAGGGAAATTCTGGCTGCGGAAGTACAGGCCATCCCCATGTGTTGTAAAATGAGTCTGCAGGGAAGAAGGCCAGCTTGGCTTAACAGAGAGCTCTGTGTTGGACTCAGGGAAAAGAGGAAAACATATGAGCTTTGGAAGAGGAGGCAGGCATCTCAGGAGGACTACAAGGAGCAGGTGAGATCACGTAGGTAAAAAATTACAAGGGCTAAAGCCCAACTGGAACTTCAACTGGCCAGTTCGTTGAATGACAATAAAGAAATGTTTCTTCAAGTATATTAACAACAACAGGAGGACCAAGGAGGATCTCCCTCCTTTACTGGATGCAAGGGGAATGGTAGTAACAAGGCACAAGGACAAGGTAGAGGTACTTAATGCCTTCTTTGCCTCAGTCTTTAATAGTAAGGTAAGATGTTCTCTGGACTCCAAGCCTCCTGAGCCAGAAGACTGTGAAGGTGAACTTTCAATGTTCCAAGAAGGCTTGGTTAGAGACCTGCTTGGCCAATTAAACATCCACAAGTCTATGGGGCCAGATGGGATATACCCAAGGGTATTAAGGGAGCTGGCAGAGGTCCTTGTCAACCCCCTTTCCCTCATCTATCAACAGTCCTGGCTAACTGGAGAAGTGCTGTGAGACTAGAGACTGGCAAATGTAACTCCAATTTACAAGAAGGGTTGGAGGGAGGATCCGGGAAATTTTAGGTCCGTCAGATTGACCTTGGTACCGGAGAAGGTCATGGAGTAGATAATGTAGAGTGCTATCACACAGCACATGCAGGACAGCCAGGTGATCAGACCCAGTCAGCATGGGTTTATGAAAAGAAGGTCCTGGCAGACCAACCTGATCTTCTTCTATGACAAGCGTACCCAGTTAATAGATGAAGGGAAGGCTGTGGATGTGGTGTACCTGGACTTTGAAAAAGCCTTTGACACTGTTTCTCACAGTATTGTGATAGAGAAACTGGCTGCCATTGGCCTGGATGGGCACACTCTCTGCTGGGTATAAAAATGGCTGGATGGCCGGGCCCAGAGGGTAGTGGTAAATGGAGTCAAATCCAGATGGAGGCCAGTCATGGATGGTGTTCCCCACGGCTCAGTGCTGGGTCCAGTCCTGTTGAATGTCTTTATTAATGATCTAGACGAAGGGATTGAGAGCACCCTTAGCAAGTTTGCAGATGACACTAAGATGGGTGGCAGTGTTGATCTGCTTGAGGGTAAGGGAAGCTCTGCAAAGACATCTGAACGGGCTGGGTTGATGGGGAAGAATGACTGGACAACTGCTTGGCGGAGAAGTCCCTAGGAATGTTGGTTGACAGCCGGCTGAACATGAGCCAGCAGTGTGCCCAAGAGACTATGAAAGCCAATGGCATCTTGGCCTGTATCAAAAACAGTGTGGCCAGCAGGCTCAGGGATGTTATTATGCCCCTGTACTCAGCACTGGTGAGACCGCACCTCGAATACTGTGTTCAGTTCTGGGCCCTTCACTACAACAAGGACATTGAGGTGTTGGAGTGCGTCCAGAGAAGGGCAATGAGGCTGCTGAAGGGGTTGGGGAAAAAGTCCTGCAAGAAACGGCTGAGGGAACTGGGTTGTTTAGCTTGGAGAAAAGGAGGCTGAGGGGAGACCTCATCACTGTCTACAACTGACTGAAAGGAGGCTGTGGCAGAGCGAGTGTTGTTCTCTTCTCATGAGTGACAGGTGATAGGACAAAAGGAAATGGCTAGAAGTTGTGCCAGGGGAGGTTCAGACTAGATTTTAGGAAGAATCTCTTTGCCAAAAGGGTGGTGGTCAGGCACTGGAACAGCTGCCCAGGGAGGTGGTCAAGTCACCATCCCTGGAGGTGTTTAAAAAACACGTAGATGAGTTTTTGAATGACATGGTTTAGCAGAAGACGGGTATGGTTGTAGTTGATGATCTCAAAGGTCTTTTCCAACTGGAAGAGTCTATGATTCAATATTCAATATATCCAATCTATTTAGGATTTATACCTCATTTTAAAGAAGTGGGCATATTATGTTTAGCTGGTAGTACAAAAACCCTACCTAAAATAACTACAAAAGGATTATCCTTTAAATTTAGGGAAGTATACCAAGTCACGAACACCAGGCCTGAAACAGTGGCTTCAGTGAGAGACTTTTGGGAAGGAGTAAAAAAATGCCAACAACTCAATATGCTTTCTACATCATTATTCAGAACTATTGAAGAATGATGTTTTCTATGTCATACATAAGCATTTATCTAGCCTTCTGCTCCTCTGAGCCAGGAAGGTTAAAGATATGTCATTATATTGGCTATCTCAGCTTTCACCACCAGTTTCTACTGAGCAATCATGACATTCTTCCTTGATCATAATAAGAGGCACCAAAATGCTCCTCGATGCTTATCATCACTAATAAAGTAACGTCCAACTCTATAGTTTACCTGCTTCTAAACACAGTGTATATCTGAGGGCTACTTTATCTATCACTATGCAGAAATTAACTCACAAACCTTTCTGTGTCACTGCATTCCATGAATAACTCCATTGCTTGATATTCAGAAGTATGATATTTTGCCTTTGACAGACGAGAGAAGTTATCATTAGGAACGTGTTAGAGGGTTAAATACTATATCAAGTTACAAAATCTAGTAAGAAAAAATATGTCCAAAACGCTCACAGTGGTAATAATAATTAACAAAATTGCGATAGGTGGTAACAGTTAAGTCATCCAAGTTAAAATTACCCAGGGTCAAATTTTCCAGTCATGGGGGCATAAAATTCAGGGTAATACCTCATTTTTGCTCCATAACATCTGTGACAAGGCGTAATGCATCACTGAAAATCTAGTGATTCATAAAGTGGTTCCTCTTTGTATCTGTGCAGCTATTCCCCAGGGGTTCTTCATGAAACACCTGTCCAGTTGCACACTATGCAAAGCATGAGACATTAGCTGTTTTACAGAATTCTCCAATTTCTTTGGGCTTTTTTTCTCAGAAGTCCTTGCCTTAGAGAAATTGCAGTATGAATTTTGCATTCTGTCACTAGAATTTAAAGACATTCTCAGTGGGTGGAAGTGGTAGACTGATAACCTCGGAACTGTTGTTCTCAACAAGTAGCAGCTCAAAATGCCTTCAGAGAATTTATCAGCTCCAGTAACTCAGAATTCTGTGCTGCTGGTATAAATGTACTTGTTCCTTGTCAGTAAAAAATGTGTAGATTCTAATGGTTCTTCTTTTGATTATTTGATTTTATCTGAAGTTGAGATATATTGCTTTAAAGTTGATTCAGGAATATTACATTTATTTTTGCATGAACCTAATACAATATAGCACTCTGGTATCATGCAGACACATCAGCCACATCTAGAAAGCGTGACTGCAGCAGCAGCACCACATCAGTCACAGATTATGTGGCCATTGCTAGTGCATCTATGCTGTTTGAAATACACTTACTAGATTGAGTTTCTCAAGGAATGGTAGTCCTGCTCTGGCCAGTTTTTGGATTATGAACAGACCTAATTTTTCAGAGCAGAGCAGTTCTGGACATGCACACAGATCATAGGAGAGATCTTGGAGGTTCCAGGACAGGAAGGCAAATATCTCACAAATGGAGGCGTTAGTGAGCAATTTTAATTTTAGGAGGTTAGCTTCTACATAAACCCCTTTAGAAGCTTTGGTCTCTTACCAGGTTCTTCACTGCCTAAGGGGGCTTCTAGATCCCCCTTTCTCATTATTCTTTTGATGGCAAAACTGAATATTCTTCCAAACCCTGTTTGCATCATAAACTAACCACAAAAGATGGCATCAAGTCTTGCCTGATCATTGCTGAAAGGGTGAAGTAATGCTGGCAATGCATAAGATTTTAAGGCACAAAACATCAGCGCTTTGGTAATTCAAAGTATTTCTTTGGGCTTCAGATTCTGCATTCATCTTCTTAACCATAATCCAATATTCTCTTTTTGTCACCCGTATTTTGGTTGTGTTTCTCAAAACAAAATTAACAAGCCCTGGTCTTTAATGAGGCAAACTTCAACATTTCCAAGGCAGTTGTGTAGGTAAGATGCCTATAGAACTGCCACATCTCTTCTTCTTGCTGTTATTGATACAGTGGAACAATTTAGTGCTATACGTACTGTAAAAATTTTCCTCTACCTATAGCTGACTGAGTTACACAGCTCATAAAACAATAGAAAGAGATCATTAAAGTTTTTGCCCCCTCTTCACTTGTACTAAGTGTTCTCTCCACAATCATAGAATAACAAATCGAAATTGAGAGTGCACTGTTAATTCTGAAACCTGCAGAGACGGAATGATGAAAAATAAATTATATTAGTCACCATCATTTTGATCTAGTTCACAGCTCTGAAAAATTAATTATTCAATGTAATGGGATTACTCCTCATAATTGTGGCAGTACTTACTGACCCAGAGTAAAAAAATCTCGGGTGAAAAGATGCTTTCTCTGAAAACTAAAATTTAATCTTTAATATAGAAAGCAGTATCATCATGTTTATACTGTAACTGTCTGCCTCTGGGCTACCTGTATTCCATGGGCAGTAAATGAAAATATTTGGTATTTAGTTTCTCTACCTCATTTGTAACAATATACAGCAAGGAAGATAACTGACAATGTGCACTTTAGCCCCCTCACAGAGACAAATTTAAACATTTCCTTCCATCTTTTTCATTCCTCAAAGAGCAAAACCATTCTGCTCCCAAAGACTGAGCTGCTACAGCAGGTTTACAGTGAGTAATATCACTAAATCTAATATAACTTTAAAATCAAAGCCTTAAGTGGGATTAGGATTTGGGCTAGTAATTATATCTAGATTCAAAATTACATGACAACTTCCAAACACCAAGCTAATTTTGCTTTTCAGTTCTTTCACCGTTTTACAGTCAAAATTTTGCAAGAAACTGCATTGATGTTTTTTGAATAAGTGAAATGCTGATGGTCCTCAGGACGGCAACATGTAAAGCAAATGTTATGGTTCTGAGTTTAAAATGTGCAGTTTCTAAATTTATGAAATAATTTTCAGTTACATGAAATCTGTTGAAATCTCTTTTGTTGTATCTGGCTACAAATTCACCTGAACTTCTTGAAAAAAATGTAGTAATTAACATATTTTTCAGTATTCCCTGCACAGGAATCTTCTAGGTTTGATCTGTGAGCTTGTGACTCTTGGAAGTATGCCATCCATGTTGTAACCAGGAAGGGATAAATGGTTTCTTCTTGGTTTTAATGACAAAGGTTCTACCGAGTTTTCTCTTTCTTGTGATTTTGAGAAGGCCTAATAAAATACTCTTTATAAATCTTGTGGTGATTTTTGATAATGCCTTTTCTGTAGCTCTTTCAAAATATGTCACTTTCTAGAGGTTAATTCATTCTTCTTGGTCACAGCAGTGCCTCTTTGTCACCTTAATAAGTGTTTTTTTGATCCAGTTCTTGCAAATTACATTGTCCCCATGATCTTTTCAAAGGATTTGTTGCTGTTATGGTGTAAGTTATTTTTCTAAACAGAAATTGAGAGACATTATTTATTTACCTTTTAGAAAAACAAATATAAAGTTCCCCTCTAATAAAGCCACATCTTAGCTCTTCAGAAGGAGGTTTCAAGATTGGTGGCCTGAAACATTTTTTAAATAAATACAATTACACTGGAAGTTTATAAAGTACTGCACTTGAAATGATATTTCAACATAATGATTCAGAATCCCACACTAAGACTTTTCCCTTTAGGTTTGGATTATGTGGGATCAAACTCAGCTAGTATATAAGCATGTAGAACTCAATAATACTTTAAACGAAAATTTCAGTTCCATCCTGGCTAGATGTGTCTTATTGTCTTTAATTATTAGCACATATCTAATACAGCTGTAAGCAGCCAACTCAGATAGTTTTCAGGGCTTTTTTTTCTGTTAAACTAACCAGTTTCTAAAGACAAAGACATTTTAATGTCCCTAGAACAGAAGTAAAATTCAAATTATTCATATTCCTATGATTATTACATATATCTCACCTCAGGACCTGTCTCCTTGTTCCCTGTTTTAATTGTCAGGATTATACAAACATCTATACAGATGTTTTTAAAATCAAAAGATTTGTATTTATAATGGACAAAGTTGTTGAGCTCAATAGGAATGAATCTTGCATCTGTGAATGTTGGGACACTACAATATAAGCAGCAGTATCATAAAATATTTGTTTCAGAAACATTAGCAGCGTAATTATTCACCTACCTATTTTCAGCACGCTTATTCAAGAGATATTTCCCAAATATTTCTTTACAACAGTTCTAGACAAGAATTTACAGAATTTTGGTTTATCGGCAACTTAGAATTTATTAAGGTAAGCTTGCAAAATTCCTATTAACAATTATTAATGGATTAGTAAAGCGATTAGAATATTCTGTATATGTTATAATCAAATTGATCAGCAACTTTTTTTGATTTGAAAATAATGAAATTTGCTTCTGTTTACTACATGGTGTAATACTGTGTATATATGCAAACACAGAAATATAAAGATATGTATGTACACCAAGATATCTATATTTAAACATAAGAGAAGTATGGATCATGACAGATAGAAAGGAAGAGAAAGACCAGACTTAAAATTTCTCTCTTGAGATTTGGTGAGAATACTCACTTATTTCCGACAGGTCAGATCTCAAGGAATCTGGAAGATTTCTTGATATGGGTGAAAATAAACACATTCAATGCACCAGCGTTCCCAACAGGTTATGATTTGCTCTCAAGGGGAGATAACTTTGCCTAAGGCCTTTTCATTTTCAATGTTAGCAAATGAGATTTTGCACTACACTTGGGAGGCATCCAAACTTGGAAAGATTACTGGTCTCAGCCTGCTATGTTCCATAAGAACTCAAAGGACCTTCTATGTAATCACTTATTTAAAGGGCCTAGAGACAATTTACTTTTGTAGGATGTTTGAATATTTACTTTGATGTTTCAATATTCACTTTGGGTGCACTTGGAAGATGTCATACTAGTGGTATTCCAATAGTTGCATCAGACAGCCTCACCTGGGCCATGATTGTAATTGTAATTGTTCCTGGGATGAGGGGCGGGGGGGCGTGACGGTTGGTCAATCTCATTCTCAAGCGATGACAGGGACTCTTCCCAGGCACGCAGGACCCCAGGAACACAGGGGGAATGCTCAAATGCTCTGAATCACTGTATTGTAACAATGGGTATCCTTTCCCTCAGTGTACCTTGTCGAGCTGAGTGGCTATCAGCTCCCTTCTTCAGATAATTAGGGAGTTTCTTTTCCAGTTATATCAGTTTCAGGTAGGCCAAGGGGCTAATTTGGTGTCGTGGATGACTGCCTCCATAAAATAGGAATTCTCCCTACAAAAGCTGTGTTCCGCTAGATCTGATAATATTCCAAAATAGATGAGAAGTTGTTTTCCCAAATGCATCAAAAAGGTCGTGCAAAGCATCATAAAGTGGTCTGTGAAGACAGCAGGGTGGGAAGAAACCCCACAACAACAACAATTAAAAACTAAAATAATGGAGTACTCAAAACAGCTCCACCTATAAAAATTGATGACTCCTTAGGGACTTCACCTTGGACTTTCTACGTCCTCCCAGAAACTCTATTGAGGCATATGGAAAATAAGGAAGTGATTGGTGACAATAAACACGGCTTCACTAAGGGCAAATTGTGCCAGACAAATTTGGTGTCCTTCTACAGTTGGGCTACAGCATTGGCGGATAAGGAAAGAGTAACTGACATCATCTGCCTCAACTAGTTCAAAGCATTGACACTGTCCCACACCACAGTCTGGTGTCTAAATTGGAGAAATATGAATTTCACAGATGGACCACTCAGTAGATAAGAAATTGGCTGATGGTCCCACTCAAAGAGTTGTGGCCAATGGCTCAGTGTCCAAGTCGAGACCAGAGACAAGTGGCATTTCTCAGGGGTGAGTATTGGGATTGTTGTCTTTTAACATCTTGGAGACATGAACACTGGGATTGAGTGCACCCTCAGCAAGCTTGCCAATGACACCAAGTTGTGTGGTGCAGTTGTGGAGAAAAGGGATGCCATCCAGAAGGACTTGCACAGACTTGAGAGCTGGGCCTGTGTTAACCTCATGAAGCTCAACAAGGTCGTGTATGGCCCAGCACCTGGATTGGGGCAAGCCCAAGCACGAATACAGGCTGGGTGGAGAATGAAATGAAAGTAGTCCTGAAGAGAAGGACTTGGGTGTTTTGGTGGATGAGAAGCTCAGCATGATCCATCAACGTGTTCTTGCAGCCCAGAAAGCCAACCACACTCTGGGCTACATTGAAAGTGTGGCCAGCAGATTGAGAGAGGTGATTCTGCCCCTCTGCTCTGCTCTCGTGAGACTTCACCTGGAGTACTGCATTTAGTTCTGGAGTCTTCAACAGAGGAAGGACATGGGTCTGTTAGAGTGAGTCCAGAGGAGGATCACGAAGATGATCAGAAGGTTGGAGCAACTCTCATACAAGCTTGTTCAGCCTAGAGAAGAGAAGGCTCCAGGGTGATCTTATAGGATGAAAGGTAATGGTTTTAAGCTGAAATAGAGTAGATTTAGTTTAGATATTAGGAAGATATTTTTTGCTATTAGGGTTGTGACGCACTGGAACAGGATGCCCAAAGAAATTGTGGATAACTCATCCCTGGAGGTATTCAAGGACAGGTTGGATGAGGCTTTGGTCTAGTGGAAGGTGTCCCTGCCCATGGCAGGGGCCTTGGAACTAGATGGTCTTTAATGCCCCTTCCAACCCAAATCATTCTGTGATTCTATGATCTTTTCCAAACTGTGAAGTTTCTCACACTTACTGCACGCTCCATAAAAATACAAATACAGACACATGCATGCATCCAAAGAAAATGAGACCTAGAGCAAGCAGCTGGAAGCACCTCCCTTCATACCCTGCTCCTTCCTGACTGCAAGTACTCTGGAAGTGATTCTTAGAATATGGTACAGCATGTTCCTAAATATAAAGAGCAAAACCACAGCAGTTAAAATCTTGATTCAAAACACTTGGAGTCAGTGAAAAGTACCTCAGCAACTGCAGCAGATTTTGTATCAGCCCAATACAGAGCGGTCTATACCAAGCAATGTATTTATTTAACATCTGGCACAATCCCATTTTCATCAACTACAGTTCAAATAACTACTTAAGTATTTGAACTGAAATTAATACTTCAAAATTTTTTATTTTAACTAATTAAAATTAGGTTTTTGTTATTGTGTAATTTATTAAGAGTTAATATATATTTCTGCCACTCTAAAAGCCTTCAGAACATTTACTGCTTTTAAACGCAGGATTTCCAACACAAAAAGACAAATAATCACTTCCGTATCTTACTCCATTAAATTGACATCAATAACTGAATACAGACAGAAAGAGGCATAGATGAGTGTAAACTCTGCCATGAAGAAGGGAATATAGAATCATATCACCTGCCATTTGACTATTGGATTGATTTCTTTTGTTGCTGATTTCTTCTTATTGTTAAATCAAATAGTCAAGGAGGAGTAACGACAAGCATCAAAATATAAAAGCACTGCATTTGTTATTGTCAAAGGACACACAGCAGACACAAGCTGTGAACAACCTCTCATCACTCCTATTCTCTGCTTTTTATTTTCTAGCAATAGAAATGTTTGTTTAATTGTAGCTTTATGTTATCACAAAAGAGTAGGGTAAAATAAAACTGGTTAAACCATATTTTGCTGGATGTTTTTATTTCTAGTCTTTGTTCCCCTTTTATGTTCTGATGCCTTTTTTTTCAATTTTCAGATGAAATAATGTTCCTATTTTCTGCTTTCTTTCTCCATTTCTTTAAGAAAAAAATATTGTCCCTTTTTAAATTGTAAAATTTCAAAATTTCCAACTCTACTGGATTTTTGAGTGCACTCTATGTGTTTAGTAACAAAGCACATTTTAAAAATATCTATGTATCTATTTTGTTTAGTTGTGCAGGCAAGTGACTGTAGTGTCTCTGCAGAAAGTCCACATTTTCTGATGCACAGGGTCAGACTGATGCCTCTGGAAAAGTCAAATAGTACTTGAAGGTGGTGATGTTAATTTATTGCATACATGTAAATAAGGATAAAATAAAATTACTTTCCTAAAGTGTTGTAATTCAATAATTTTAAAATGCTACAGGCGAAAAAAAAAAAAAAGTGGGCTTTTAAATCTTTAAAATATGGTACAACTTGTACAAATAATACGTGAGGAAATTTTCCACAGGGCGCTCTTAGGTATGCAGCATCAGTATCAGACGTTTTGGCTAGGACATTCAGAGAAAAAATATAATTTTACAAAGACAATTGAATATCAGGGGCATCATTTTGCTCTTGAAATATGCTCTCAGCCTTTAATACGCTAAGGTGGAAGACGACTACTTAGTCAATGACCTTTTCAAAATCTACTCCTGCTCATGATACCAGGTGGAAAATCTTCTGATAGAAGGTTTCCTCCAGAAATGCTGAATCAATAAAGCTGGAACCAGCTGATTTCCAATTTTTGACACAATGCTGTCTGACATCTTTTCAGCTGCCAACTTCCTCGTGCACGACTTAAAAAGGTAGCCCCTTGACTCCTCATGTTTGAGGAGACAGTGCTCCCAATGTTTCCCACCCCTGAAAGCAGAAGTGGCAGAATGATGCTACAGCACCGGCCTACAGACTCTTAGAGCCCCCGGGTCCACCATTTGGCCAGTTCATGCTGCCAAAATGGACCCTGAAATCCAGCTACAGCCAAGTGAGCCTGGTAGCTAACAGCAGCCTGCAAACGGTGAACCTACCTCATGAGAGGTTGTAATGACCAAGTCTTTGCTGATATTGAAAGCATAGTGACTTTGGTGACTCCAATTTTGTGTCAGCTTTTTGTGCATGAGCTCCTAATGGTTCTGGTTTGCTGCTGTTCCTCTTCTTACCCACCTCCTGGCTATGCAATGTGATGCCACTCTCTGATAAAAGTTTGAGAGAAAATGTTTAGATAATCAGCTCTGAAAGCCAAACCTCTTATCCATATCTTGCAAATGGTTGGTACTAAAATCTAAAAGAAAATCAGAATTTTCAAATCTGGTTATATGCATGTCTAGTAAATCAGTTTTATGAGACTAGAGCTATAAAGCGTTATAACAGGTGAAAACATTTTGAACACTGAGAAATTCACTTCAGCCAGCAAAAATCTTGTTAAGACAGCAAAATTTTAAGCACAAGGAAGCCCTTGGAGAAAGTATTGAGTACAGCTACAAAAGGACAGAGGTGAGATGAAAAGCATAATTGATTTCAGCCATAGCTGTGTCTGCACTATAGCTAGATAAAAGTTTTCAATAAAAGCAGAACAGGAAGCATGACAGTCTTGAACAAAAGAAAAGGTGTATCAGAAAACTGTTGTGCTTGTTTCTGAAAAACAGTGGTCAGGAGACAGGCTGCTTTTAAGTAGTTATCTCATCTGCAAGTGTTATTTTAAAGGTCAGTGTAACTAGATATTAGACATTCAAGGTAAAATTCTTCTGACAAGTATTAATTAACTGGATTTTGGAGCTGTGGCTGAGTGCCTTGAACAGCTATTTCCAAACAATTCAACTGGTCAGTGTCTTCTTACCAAGAAACAATCAAAGCAAGCCCCTGGTGCTAATTTGTTTTAGATTCCCATCTCCTGGGCTAACTGTTTCTTGATGCTCTCAGGCAGCCAGATAGTACTGCAGTTTAGGGAAGAGGCCCTTGTCATTCACTGGAGGTATTTCCAGAAAGCTGAAAAATTCCACTTCAGCTGTTACAATATCTGGAAATGTCATGGAATACATTGTCAAAACTGACCTTTTGTTCATATCTGTGATTTTATAAAACAAAGGCAATAAAAAAACAAAGAAAGACTCAGACTTAATCACAGGTTTCTTACCAGTACAGATTCTCCTTTCTGTTGTCCATCACTTCAGAAAGTTATGTCAATACTGAAAGCAACATGTAGTTTAATCCACTTGCAAGTGATAGTCTCTTTAAATATAAAGATTACAAGGAAATCTGGAGTGTATAAACTCATGGATCACATTTCACAATTTTATCATGTTTCAGTGCCCAGACGTTGCAAATCAAGTGAGTAATTACATAAGAGACATCATCTACACTCCTGACCACAAATGGATATATAACAAGCTTATCATCATTCATTATTTGTCAATGTATATTTCAAGACCCTATGACCAGCCACTCCTGGGGAGGCTAATCCAAAGCCACGGAGAAAATATATAATAGTTTCTGCATTATTTTTCACAGAGCTTTTTGTAGTGAGCAGAAACTATCAGAGCTTTCACAGGCTGAGGGGATAGAAGGAGATACAATTTCAGAAGAGTGGGACATGACGAGACCTGAGCTTGGGAGTCAGTCTCTAGAGGCATAACTATCAAGGAAACATGATAAATTACTTGCTAAGTTTGTGCTCAACAGTCCTTAAAAGAACAATTGCTGATGTCAAGCATGGACTCTTCTTCTCTTTCTCTCTCCATTTATGCATATACCCAAATAAAGTTCTTGTAATCTCTGGTAGAAGGTGGGAACAGAGAACTGATGTTACTTTCATATTAGGCATACACAGGTACCTAACGTACAATTTGTTACATTCATCAAAGATGACAGAGAAAAAAGAAAAGCATGACACTGATTAATCCAGCATACCTTGCTGTTTGTCATTCACTTTTTCAGTAGTCACAAAAAATAGTAAGGATTCCTCCTCAATCCAATGATCCATGTATCCCTATTCACCTCAGCAGTGATTTGTTCAGAAAGCTCCTGAACTGGCTGTATAAGTATGACTTATACAACCTGTAATAGCAAAATAACGTAAAACCTAACGTAAGTACACTAGTTTCAAATTCCCTGTAATTCCACTAACAAAAAAAATAAGTTAACGTCAACATGACACTGAAGAGGGTAAATGTTGTTGGATAATTCTATCTATGCGTATTTTATCTCTTTGCACTGTTTCTGGCCCGTAGCTCACAAGCAAACTTGAGAGCAACCAACCTGTTCCACATCATAGGTCAGTACTTTATGCTGACCACCATTCATGTTTGCTTTCTCTCCTGCCTCCTGGGTGACAGCATCAATGTAGAAAATATAATAAGTTGTTACCTTTTCTGACAATTGCCAGTACTTACTTCTAGTTTCTTCCACCTTTCTAGCACAGCAGTTGACTTTTTCTGAGTCACAACTCTAGATCACTTTGTAATGCTTTTATTTTCAATAACTTGGCAGGCATGTCATCTCCAGTATATCTTCAAAGGTGCTTGGAAACACTTCCAACATCTTGTCTTTTTGTTAAAATTAAGAATGAAAAAGTTTCTGTTCCGGAATTTTTTTTTGAAACTTCCAAGGATGTTTATTTCCATTATTCTCATGGACAAAGGCAGGGTATTTCAAGTATTATCTCTGGGGAAGAGTAGAAGAAGAGACAATTACACTTTGTGGTCACATACAGCTCATAGATAAAACATTAAAACAAACCTTTAGTGAGCTGAGGAGGTTTAAGTATGGTCGAATGAGCAACTAGATTTTTCAGAAGTTCAGTGTTCACGTCATTCAACCTTACAAATTAATTCTGTACCAGCTGTGAGCCTAGTGAAATGGCATGGTCATATAAACATAAATACTAAATACATAAAATATTTTTTAAAATAAATCAACCCTCAGAATATTCTTAGAGTCACAGAATCATTTGGTTTGAAAAGACTGTTGAGACCATCAAGCCAAACCATATCTATCCACTACTAAATCATATCTCTAAGCATCTCTTCTACCTGTCTTTTAAATTCCTCCAGAGATGGTGACTCAACCTCATCCCTGGGCAGCCTGTTCCTGTGCTTGATAACCTTTTCAGTGAAGAAATTTTCCTTGAAATCTAATCTGAACCCCCCTTGGCAAAATTTGAGTCTGTATTGTCATAATATAACATGTGAATTTGTAGCATAACATGACAGAGAATAACCCTTGTACTAGCCCTAAATTTGTAAGTGGGTCCTGCATTCAGCTAAGGACTGAATTTGGCCAACATATTTAATTATGGCTTTAGAATGCAATGTTGAGAACGACTCGATTAAATAAGCCATAACAATTTAAAATCTCCATGTTTATGTGGTTTTATGTGTGAAGATTTAAAACACTTTCAAGGCTTACTTGCCTAAAAGTTTGAAACTTCAAGTCCTTGACTCTGAGACAAACTCAGAAGGAGTATTACAGAAACAATTATTAATTGATCCTCAGCTCTATCAAGACCTATTTGTCTTTTTTTCAGGTAATTTCCCTCTTTCCCATCAGGTCTTGTTGAAAGTCATTACCAAGTTACCATAGGTAAAAGTTCACTCCATCATATGATTATTGGTCACACAACACAGCTGGGAGCAGGACTCGGCCCAGTGCTTTGAAGACTGAAGGAAAAAGACCCCTTCCTATCTGTTCTTTACCAAATACAGATTTCATCTGTGTACTACATAATACCTGGTGTTGATCACTACTGTGTAGCATACATCACAAGGAGTAATGTAATTAAGGGGAACAATCCATCTGGATGCAGGGAGTGAAGGAAGTTCCTTCATTTATATTTGTTTAATTTTTTGTAAACAGGACAAATCCAGGCTAATGTTCATGAATGAGTTGAATAAACTATTTTACTTTGCTTAGCCAGATACCATAAAAATTCTGAACACTGAGGTTAGCCTTCTTCTGGGAGAAGCAGGGACTTAATCTGGCTATCTCTTTTAAAAAAAAAAATGTAAGCATGCATGTTATAGCTATTTTTGTATAAACAAGGAAGCTACAAAAAGACATTAAAAAGCTTTTAGTTAGGAGGAGAAGAAACTTTTAACCTGGATAAATAGTGCTTATTACTCCATTATACCATGAAATGGAAACTAGACCTTAATACTGGCTCATTTCCAACACTTCAAAGTCTATCCAGATCAAATTGCGTTTATTACTTCATTATACTACTAAATGGAAAGTAGACCTTAATGCTGGCTCATTTCCAACACTTCAAAGTCTATCAATTCAACACAAAAGAAGAAACAATAATGAAACAAGGAGTCTGGTAATTTGCCAACTTGGTTAATACTGACAGCATGGTTTCCCTATGATGATCCAAAAGATACATCTCAAAATATTAGGTCTGACAGTTTTCAGTAACAAGGTAAGTGAATTTTCTTCATCTTTCTAAAACCTGCTAAAACCATTTATTCATAAACAAAACGTATTTTTTTGTTTCCCCTATTACAATCCTGAAAACAAATCCTGCTTCGCTAGTTAAAAGCAGTATAAATTTACCAGTTTGTAATGCTTTTTGTTGCCCAATCTGAATCACTTCTTTATTCTTGGCTTTCTACTAACACCCGTAGTGTACAGAATATAATTTTTTTAATTACACCAAACTATGAAACAGCCACTAACTCCACGTATTGTGAAAGAACAGTAGAACATTAATGTGATCAACTTAAAGCTTCCATGAAGAGGGAAACTCTTGGTACAATAGAACAAAAAGAGAATCAATACTGACCAGAAAGTCTGTTTCTAAGAACAATGTAGATCTTATCCTCATAAAAATCCCAAAGACAAGCAGCCCTAAATCCTGTACTCTGTCAAAAAGAGACTTCAGTGATACAAGGCATTTTCAACAGCTCAGAAGAGTCTAATTTGAAAAGATACATTTATATGGTTCTACTGTGCTAAAACAAATTTCATGAACAATTTTGCATAATGAATGTGATATTTCTGAATTTTTAAAATATGTGACCTCATTCTCTCGTATATCTTCATTCAACACTTAATCTAGATTCTCATTTTGACATCCTATAGATTTAAACTTCTAGGGGCTTTCACCTACCTCATTCTTTCTTAATACCACTAGAGATAAAATACTCATGGGAGAGTTCTGCCTAAAGAAAGAGCTCATTAGTGACAAAAAATTATTTTCAGAGCTGCATGATTAAAGTACTTTTCTATTTTATAGAAAACATGAAATTAAACCCCTCATCCTTCATCAGCTTTCTACCTTAAAAAAGAACTTCAGACATGGTAATGAACTATACTGTTCCAAAAGGTGAAATATATTTTGGTACTTATTAATACTATAACATAAAGCGTGACCTGCTCGTAAGACTACATTAAGACACATTGACCAGCCTAATGTGACCTGCTTTAGAAAAAACATTTGAAGGGGTAAAATTTCCACAGCCACCTTTACGTCATACATTAATTTTCTTTACACAGTATTATGGAACAATGGATGACTGCTCTTCTACAAGGATATAAAAGTAGTATAAAATTAACAATGAACAAATATGTAGTGACTGATACCTTTCAAAATCCGTTCTGAATTGCACTGTTTTTGTTATAAGACACTTGGATGTGTTTTCACCTTCAACTTATGGCTACGTTTTTAAAGAATGTCACCTGTCTTGGACGAGTCCTTAAAAGCAGCAGAAGATTTTGGGCTTATTTCTCTTCCTAGCCAATTTTCTACGCCTACGGAAATCACCAAAATATCCTACAGCTTAAGTCCCAGGAGCTAGATCCAAAACTCCTTATGCCTATCCTTCACCTAATTAATCACCAATTCTCTCTTTTTTTTTTCTCTGAGGTAATCACATCAGTCCAAAATATCATGTGGTTTGAACAAGGACAGAATGTTGCAACAATATTTCACTTTTAAACTAGTGCCTAGGTATCTGATTTGGAAATAGGTATGTGAATCTATTACATTTTTAACAACAAGGTTGAACTTTTTTTTTTACTTTAGATCTGGATAAAGACTTAAAAAAAAATTAATGGAAAAAGTATTTGATTAAAACAAACCCAGAGAAATAAGAAAATACTCAGGGGGGTTGGGGTGGGAAGGGGGGATGTCTTTGCATTTGGAAAACAAATTTCAAGGGCGATAAACAAAGTAAATTCTTTCATGTACATGGAAATTCTTGTAGGAATAAACATTCACAGGTGATTCACAAACAGTGAGAAAGCTTGTCTATACAGACATGTGCAAGTATCTCTTCTTGTGCAAACAGATGTTTAGAGACAGTTAAAAACCATAAAAATGTATTCTTCAAACTCTGACACTATATTCAGGAATTCACTAATTCTCCTTGATTTCCTCTTCTGTAGCTCCAGAGAAGCCAGTTCCAAAGAGGTTTCTGGTCCAAACATAGCAAGGTTTGTTAGCATACATGTTCTCTTCGCAAACCTTGTTTCCCCTACTCTAAAACTGTTCCCAGTTTTTATGCCCAACACTGTTTAATCCAGCAATGCTTACTAGCAGTAAAAAGTATCCCTTAATTTTTATTAAACCTTATTTTTTCATCTTCTAGATGGTACGGCTCAGATATTTTGCATCACTTATATTCAGCATGAAATGTTACTCATCTGATTGGAGCTTCTGCAACAGTACCCGGTGATAACCTTAAGAAATGTTCAACTTTGCAGAAGAGAATAAGTTTAAACTTGACAAAAAACAGACCATGAGGGTTTTAGAGCAATAACTGATAATAGAATAGCAGTAGAGAAAAATTTTTAACATTGAATGAAAAGAAAAAGGAAACAAACCAACCACACCCATTTTATATGGTCTTATATCTAAAAATCTTACCTCTGAAGGAGATCTTTTGCAAAGGAGCAATGACCAGATCAGTTTCATGATAATAAATCAGTATTTCTCAAATTTATGCATTTACAACTACAGGTAATATTGCAAGTTTCTTACATGGATGGAATAATTATGGTTAAATCAAACAACATAAACTCATCTCTGTAAGAAATGCTGCACTTGCAGATACTTACTTACACTATTTCATTTCTGAACCAAGAAGTCATTCCTTGTGAGTGAAGAAAAGAATAGGATGTGAAATAATGAGATATAAAATTAATGATGAGAAATAAAATAAATGATAAAATAATGAGAAATAAAAACCAATAGTCAGTAGAATTATTTGAAGTAACTGAGTAAGAAGCTTCTGTTGTAAAAAAAAAGTAATTTTTTTTTAGTATAATTCACTTAAAAAGTTATAAATAAACTACAGAAGGTCAAGATTTTTATTATGGTTGCTTACAATATGTTGCTAGAAAGTCAACAGTCTTTACTACTGACACCTATTATATTAGAGCAAAAAGCTGCATTTCTTCATCTGTAGTTCTCATAATCTGTACTATTTCTTTTAAAAAAGGCTTAACTGTTAGAAATAAATACATAAATCCTAGAAATCTGGTACCATTACAGAATATTTTTATAGTTTTTAAGAAATTGTCAGCAGTTACACTACAAACGTTTGCTTTCAAAGTTTATGACTGACCCATAAAAATCAATCCATTGTATAACTTCACTCATTAACTCTCATTTTAGGAGTCTGTTCCCCCTCCTCCTCCCCCCCTCACTAAATATCCAGAGTATTTTTCATTATCTAAACTACAGAAATGTATTTTTAGAAATAATTTTTTATGAGTGATTTTTCCAGTTACTTGCCCTTCGCTATTACACAGCGTGATATTTTAGACTTTAACATAACAAATCTTTTAATATAAATGTAAGAGGATCTCTCAGCTTTCAAAGATATTGATTATTAATAACTCAAGAATCCTGATTCATTTAATTCCAAAATCCTGAGCTTCTATTTTAGCTCACCACATTCATAATTCAGAAATAAGTGCCCTAGTTGTTGCTTCTCTCTTCGGTTGCTTCAAGCCTCAGCAGCATCACCGTCTGATTCCATTTCAATTTGCCAACGTATATAAAGAGCTGTGAAACAGAACCACATTTTAATGAAATATCTGCAGAAATCCCACGTCTTGGTGCTTGTCTTGTCCCTTTGTAAGTCTGTGACACAGTGTCACTGTCCACTACGTTGACATGTGATAGTTCATTTTCCGTGATCTTTAAGTGCAAAAATCAAGGCATCCCCACCAAGGGCTTATGCTTCAATCAAATGGCGCAATTTTATTGTTTTTCCCGTAAAGCAGCGTGATATAGACAGGAAGAGTGATAGGAAAGGAAAGAAAAGGTAAACTAAAGGGAGAAAAGAAGATTAAAGCTACCACTATGGATTCAAAGTGTCTCTCTGGTCCCAAGTCCAGGCATTGTCCTGCCAGTCCTTCTGCATCGTGATCCATGGTGGGGAAGAATTTCTTCCAAGCTTGGTGGCTAAGGGGCCAACTTGTATGTCAAGCAACACACCTTGTTCCTCCTCTGTTCTACAGATTGTTGCAAAACAATGCCTCAAAAATGTTCTCATTTCGCTTGCCAAAACTTAACTGTGCAGGTCCAGTAGGTGTGGTTTTCGGAGGAGATCACCTCAGAGGTGGGGAGAAGGAGGGTAGCTTTTGACCAAGAATGAACAAATCCATGTCTGGTAAGAGTGATCCCCTCTGCATGGTGAATTACATTAGATTTCATATGGTATCAGAAATTAATATTCCAGCTCCTCAGATGCAAGGCACCAAAATGGCTGGCAGCCATAGCTACAACAATTGCTCACATATATGTCCTGCATAGGTAGTGCACCAATCCTACACTATTGTCAAATACTCAGATTCACATTATCCAGAATTTGCCAGCAACTTTGTTTGGCTACTCTACCAGAAGCCTCACTGAAGGCAGAGGATGACTGATTGCAGTTGGCTCAGTTGGAAGCAGCTCTGCAGAGTAGTGGTAGTAAACTGAGTACCCACTGCCTGGCCTATATCACCCTGTCTTTGCAGGAAATCTCCAAAAATTTTGCTTGTAAGCAGCAGTCACATTCTGATCTTCTGAAGGAGGCAAAACAAAGTGAACAGCTCTGAAATACACAAAAGGCTGCCTAGGATGGAGTTATTGGTGGGGAAGGATAGCAGGAGAAAAATGTTATCATATCAAGAGGTCTCTTCAAAGACAGCTGTTTATGTGGTAAATCTTGTCCGTCTTCTTTTAGGTGCCCTCAGGACTAGCACATCCAGGTAGATGTGCAGGGCCTTCAGGAATTACAAGGAGAGGAGAGGACGAACATCTGTCAAGTACCAGAGAAACTGACCCACCCTTTGCTCCAGGATTTGTTTCATTCCTCTTCCTTTTTTCACAATAGATGCTTCTCCCTGATTTATTCCACACAGTAAGTCCCCTGTCCAAGGATCTTTGAGACTCATCATCTCATACTGCTTGAAAGACTCTCATTCTCCTTTGCCTTAGCGCTCTAGAAGGCCATGTGCAGGGAAAAGGGAGGCACAAATTCTTAAGAGGAGTTCACAGCTTTCATGAGAATCAATGGCATTCGTCATTCTGGCATTAGTTTATTCAAAATCCATTGGAATGATTAAACTGACTCTTCACTCTGTTCAGCCCTGGCATCCAGAGTAGGTGAGTTTCCTGTTTTGTGCAGGTTATTGAATGCCTATCCTCATTTGACAGACCTGCTATGTCAGCACAAATAGGTTTTGAGGAGCAGGAGAAAACTTCTTCATCTGACTCTTAATCCATTTGTTCTCCCCATCACGCTTTTCTTGTGAGGCACTGTTGAATAATAGCCAGACCCTGGTACGTCTCCTTTTGATCAGCAACATGAAGGGCCACATATGAAAACCGACCAAGAGGACAAAGTACAGGCTCTAGAACAGCAAAGTTTTTTCATAAATGCTGCTTGGTGAGAGTTGCAAAGAGAGCCTGTGGGTCTGAAGGAGGACATGACTGAGCATTACTACACCTTCATTCCCACTGTTGCACGCATGAGAAGTGATCTAACAGAGCAGTGGTCCTTTCCCAAGGAGTATGGTCATGTAGTGTAATAAAAAGTTTTTTATTGATTTGGCTGTCAAACACAAAGATAAGCTCACTGACATTCCCAGAAATAACACAGAGTTCTCTTATACCTTTCTGCCTGAAAAGAAGGAAAAATACAGCGTGCTTCTACGAGTGAAACTCCCTGTTTTCATTCTTACTTATCTATTTACTTGTTTTCATTCATTTCCGTTTTTTTTAATTGCATTCTTCATGTGTCTCAACTTCCACCCCTGAGACACAATGCTTTCTGCTGGGTTGGCATGTTGAACCTGGTTCTTTTCTCAAGAACTGATAACTGAAAGCAAGTAAAATTAGACTGTCTACTTAGTTGTGTATAATATATCGGCACTCTCCTAGATTAAGTCCTCTTAGGAAAGAAAGATCCATATGTCTATATGTGTCTCAATCTTTCTAAATAATTATCCGGGGAACTGACATAAAATCAAATAGACTGATTGGTTTTAGATTATTTACCCTCTTCACTTCATGTCCATTCAAGAGATTAAACTCTGCCGGGAAGGTGTCAGATTTTTGTATAGTATTTCTACTAGCACACATATGGCTCAATGAAAACCAGAAATAACGAGATATTCTAGACTCTCACTGCCTAGTGTGATCTAAAGAGGCTACACAGCTTGGATTCTTTGCGTATGAGTAAAAGTAACTCTCAGAATAACCTTCCATAAATCACTCCACTACGTTTTTCCTTAATTATGTATTGGTGATAGTAATATTCCATAAACCACCAAGTAATTTATATCCTAAGCATGATCATTATTATCTAATTAACTTCATTTTTTTTTTCATTTACTTCCCCAAAAAATACACATTACAAAAAATAACAACAAGAAAAAACCCAAATCTGCAATATTTTTACCTTCTTCAAGGTCTTTTCCCAGTAAGTGAATGACACCAATCCACCGGTCTTCGTCATGTGGAACAAGGATTCTAAATTTAAAAGCCATAAAATGGTAGGGGAGGAATCTGATGCAAGTTACTGGTTTCAGAAGTCCTTGGATGAGACAATAAGAGACATTTTCCATCAGATAATAACGTAATATTTGGTCTTCAATTGTATCTCCCATTCTGAGAGATTAAAATTACTTTGCTTTTATGGGAAAAATTTCAGCTGTACCTGCAAGGTTACATTGTCTCTAAGAGCACAATGAACCTGAACGTGGGCCTTCCTATAGATAGAAATGTACAGTGGATGTGTCATGACTGGCAAAAAGGAAAATAAAAATTGAAGCTGATGGTAAATTTTCATATTAACAGTTATGCTTCAGGATGAAATACAAGTAAAATAATACTCTTATAACAATTTTATAAAAATTACAGATCAAAATTATTTTTCTGTGTAGAAAAACTCCATCCACTCTTTAGAAATGCTACAATTATACTCTGTATTTATAGGTCCTTTATTAATGGGAGTAATTTTTCTAAAAATAACATTATCTGGCCTCTAGAAAAACAGGAACTTGTTAATAAAGGCTTGATGTACACATCAGCTGGCTGGAATATAAAAAGCATACAAAACAACTGTTTAAATTTTGAAACATTTTCCTAATTGCAAAGAGAAGTAAAGAAACAAAACAACCAAGTTTCAGAGCTCAAATTTTCCTATACTTGTATCAATAGACATTTTTCTTTTAACGAGTCAACAACCAAAAGAAGCTGGTTCTGTTGAGAACCATCTGCTTCATTGTATTTGAAATTACATATAATAATTATACAAATTTGAATATTCAACATTTCTGGCTACTTTGAGAGAAAAATGCAATTTCATAGCCCAACTTTTCATTTCTATTTTGGCTCCTGAACTCATTAGGGAGAGAACAGTTGTTCTATAGCAGTTGTTCATGTCCGCAATCATAAAATTAGACAGGGTTTTTGGAACTAAGTAGAAGAGTCTTAATATTGCTTTGGTCTACCCTGAATTGTCAACAGCACCAAATGAACATACAAGCAGCCATAAATAAGATAATTTTGTCCCTTTTTCCAGGGAAATGACTCAGGGCCAGTGCCCAATTAAATCAGATTATCTAAATTTATGGTAAACATTATCAGGGACTTATTGTAGGCAAGTATATGACATTAAAATATTTATTTCTACAGTGAAATCATTACTTTGAAGCTTAGCCAAGTCTAGTGCTATGTCTGAAAATAGTATGAAGCATTTATATGTGAGTCTTCCTTGTCTGCATTTTCTTGGTTTCCATTTTTCTTTGTTTTCTTCTTGTAACCTCTGCTCTAAATATCAAAAATAACAAGGGAAAGTAGTTCAATAAAAGACATAGTAAAAAAAAAATAATCTGTTCAAATGCATTGGCAGGAATCAAGCAGGTAAAACAATTTCTAGCCTTTTTATTTGCAAGTTTTAATTCCAGCAATCCTAGAAGCAGACCAAGTCCAAAAAAAATTTTTTTTTAAATGTCTCTGTGAACATCTTTGGGTTTAACTTTTACTTTGAGTAATGTAGTTAAATCAGTGATTGGTTAGGTGTTAGGTTTGGATCTGACCAAGGACATTATTACTTTCAAGTCTGTGATGAGTCGAGTGAGGATCTGGGGATGAGTGTACCAATGGCATCTTGGCCTGTACCAGAAATAGCATGGCCAGCAGGACAAGGGTGAGGCTGCACCTTGAATACTATGTCTTTTCCCAAGTGACAAACATAAGGCCAGCAGAAATGGCCTCAATTTGTTCCAGGGGAGGTTCAGACAAGACATTAGGAAAAATTTCTCTAATGAAAGGGTAGTCAGGCACTGGCACAGACTGTCCAGGGAAGTGGTGGAGTCACCATCCCTGAAGGTATTTAAAAGATGGGTAGATGAGCACCTAGGGATATGGTTTAGTAATGGACAGGTGCAGTCAGACTTCATGATCTCAAAGCTCTTTTCCAACCAACTGATTCTATGATTCTGTGCTCTTTAGTTTCGTGGGCTGTCCTGTGTTGAAGAAAAATGTCACGGAATTAGAAAGGTGTGGAAAATGAGTAATTCCCTTACAGGGAGAGATGAAAAAGACTGAGATTTTTCCATAGGGAGAAAAGGATGCCAAGATATTCTTGAGGCTCTGTAAAACCACAAGGGTAAGTGGGCACAGAACCATCTACTCAACAAGCCCACAAGAGAACAAGCCAGCCCTCAATGAATCTATTGAATCAGTTTAAAACAGTTGAAAGAATAAATGTCTGTACACAGCAGCAAGTGAACTTCTGAAATCTGTTCCCTTGGGAGGCTCTTGCAAGCAAACAGATTCAAAAAAGAATGAGACAAATTTAAAGACAACAAATGTGTAACAGGTACTAAAGTGAGTAAGTGAGCAAAACAACACATTCTAATATCCTTAATCTAATAACTGTGGATTTATAATCTCTTCGCTGCCAAGAATTTATAACTTCTTGGAAGTTCTTATCATTCTTATTGTGCTTGTATACGTTTTTATAAGTTTTTAAGGACCTGGTTGGATAAAGCCCTGAGTAACATTGTCTCACCTCATAGCTGAGACTTCTTTGAGTAGGAGGTTGCACAAGGTAGGATGCTGTATGAGGATGGCTTCATGATGTCTCTCCCAGCCTGAAATATCTTATAGGTTTATAATTGCAATAAGTTTGATACAGGAAAAATAAAATTGATAGCTTTCTAGAGCTAATTATCTCTTCCACAGAAAGGCCTCATTATAGGAAAAAGGACAGCTATATTGAAAAGCCGAAAAATAAAGCTCTGCTACAATATTTAACATATATTAAAGTTCATGAGGCATATTTTGAAACAGCTTGAAGTTCATTCATCCCCACTATTACAGTTCAAATGGGTAGAGGATCATTTGTAATTTGATGAAACTTCAGGTGCCTACCTGGAGAAAAAATCTTAGCTCACAGAACTGTTTCTTCCTTCATTTGAAAGGAAAACAGTTGGTCTTGCTTGCTTAACAATAACTTCATTAATAAAACTTCAAAGTGACTTGTGCGCTGATCCAAGGGTAACATAAAATGGAGAAACCAGATTGTTCATGAAATAAAACTCTCTTTCACATCTTGTGTAAGTATGATTCACAAAGGACTATCACTTTTTTTCCCAAGAAAGGATAAGATAATTTGCTTATTTTCTTCGCTTCTCATCTTGATATTGGAGAAGAACGCTAAATTAGCATGGATTTTTTTATTATTTTTCATTGCAATTGTCAAATAAAAGGTAAAATCACTATAAATTGTTTCACCTCTGGCCAATTAGTGCTTCTTATTATAGTTATCATGGAATGTGATGCAGTGATTGTTAATTTAAAACTTTTTTCCAATACATCTGTAACCAGTATTGCAAGGACCATAATAAATAAATGTTTTCCATTCAGTTACATATTTTAATGAAAAATCTGTAGGGAAGATAGACAAGGTAATTTTGCTTCTCTTACAATTAAAAACTAATTAAAAGAGAGAATTCCCAGAAAAAAATATATCTTAAGTAGACTACTAAATTTATTTCTTTAAATATATAGGGTAATATTTTCAGATACACTGAACTGCACTGCCATATTCAATCATAAAACCTCCCCATATGA
The DNA here is from genome assembly GCA_033556795.1 of Tapera naevia. Taxonomy (NCBI): domain Eukaryota; kingdom Metazoa; phylum Chordata; class Aves; order Cuculiformes; family Neomorphidae; genus Tapera; species Tapera naevia. The sequence continues at coordinate 2,465,917 of JAUMJJ010000172.1, read as the reverse complement.
CCGTCTAAGTATCAATGAAAGTGAACAAGAATCAGTATTCCTTCTCTATTTTGCAGTGCTTTTTGCTATAATGGCATTTTACGTTTGAAATGTACAATGTGTCAGGAACGTGCTTTTTTTTTCAAATTAAGTAACTCGTGATATGTAACTTCTTATATTATTCACAATAGTACTAATGACTACAGTTTACTGAAATAGACATTAAACTCTGGATTCTGTATAACAGCAAACTTTAAAAAACCCTCCAAATGTAGGCATTGTAGGCATTGTAGAGTTAGTAGTAAGCATTTCCAGTCATTCCTCTGCCTACCAACCCTGCACAAGAGGAAACAAAAGCCTATGGAAAAATTACAGATGTATATTCAACATTATTAGCAACTGGCAAATTTGTCATGTTCCAGAGACCACTACACACAACTACTTTATAAGGAACAGCGATACTCAAAATGACAGCTATAATAAAGGAAGAAATAGTAGATAAGCCATATGTATGTTTATCTAACACAGTGACGTACTATTGACCTTATTAGATGATCTTTCACTCACAATGCTGTAAACTTTGCAGCGTTGGCAGAAAAGTACAGGGAATACCATACATACCTATAAGGAAAACCAAAAAACAGCCTCTTTGATTCTCTTAATTTCATATAAATCAACTATTTTTCTGTTTCTTATTCTACATTTTGTTTGTCTAGGGGCTTCCTGGGTGCATTAGAGGAATTAGCAAAATCTGAAAGATGTTCTAGAAAAATCCAAAGATGCTTTTCCTACTTTTCAAGCCTATTCAGTCATCCTCATACATAAATTTGACTGTTATTGCTGCGTTCGGTTTGGAAAATGGCATTCCACACCTACCTTCCAGTAAAACAGTAGAAAGTGACATGCATATTATCAGCTCAAATTTTTTCACTGAACTTAGTAGTTATAGTATCCATCAATAGTCATATTGCTGGCAATGACAATTCAGTATGCATTTCACAAGGAATGAAGGGGAAAAGATTGTATTTTCCCCTTCTCTGCCTGAGTCTTCAAGAAAAGCTAGATTTCATCCTAATGTTATGCAGCTGCCAACAATTTACTCCACAGCCATAAGAAACTTCATATTTTTCAGCTATTTTCTACTAAGCTCAAATGTGAGTCAGGGTCAAAGCAATACTGGGTGATAGAAAACCTATGGATTCTCTCAAATCCAACCTGTAATATTTCAAATTGTCTTAGTGTTTGAATACCGGTGTCTGTCTGTGCCATGTCAATAGTTCAGTCTAAAATGCTCATGACTGAAAAATTCATATTAACTATTTTATTTCCTCTGGGAGCAAGTCACAAGCTGAAGATGAAAACTGGTGTCCTTCCACTGATTTTCATGGAGCTATGCCAACTGGCACCACTTAAAAAGTTCATACTTTATGATCCCACACTTAATATGAAATAATTTGTAAACAAACTAGAGCCTTGTGGGAAGAGGCCATGCCTCTCTGTTGCACTGTATAATTACGAACACTTACAGAACATTAGATTCTAGAATTCATGACCTGCTTAGTGCTTCAGAAAGAAACAAAGCTTTTACCTTTAGACAGTAATGCAAAACCAAAGCTGGTTTTATGACCTGTCTTGTGTGTACAATGTGTGTTCAGTATCTTGGCTTCTCAGTATAAAAGTGTAGAAATATACAGATGGCAAATAAAATTCTTAAGACGTCTTTGAAATACTACTGCTACATCCAAAAAAGGTATATTTCCCAAGGTCACCTACATAATAAAACATTATAGAGGAGTGAAGAAATAACTTGGAAGAACCCCTAACTAAGCTCTCAAAGTATAGCAGCCCAAATTTTACTACTTTCTTTTTACATAATCTCTAAAATTGTATGATAAGTTTGAACTAAGTATTTTGCTTGGACTGTAAATGCTTTGACTTCTGTTGTTCAGTGTGGTAGAGAAATCTGGGCTGTGTATTTGTTCAAGTCTTCTTTTATTGAGTTATGAATATTCGTGAGGATTTCATTATTATGGAAAGCCTTTATATATGAGAAAGGTCTTAGAACTGTGTCTAGGAAGGTTTTAAACATCACAGCACTGAAACATCTAGTTTTACTTGCTTGCTCCCCTTTAACAAAATCTACAACTCAGACTTATTTTCCCAAATTAAATTTAAGAAGTACAGGGACAAAAAGTTGTCTCAAAACCATGATAATCACAGAGTAACTCTGGAATCCAACCTGATGTGATGTTTCTAAAGTCAGTGGATAAGACAGTGAAAAAGATATCACGGAGCATAGAGAATGGGCTATAAGGAAGGATGAATTTCAGGCCATAGTCTAACTACTTGAAGTAAAATCCGTGAACAGCCTTTGGAGTCAGCATCTGTGTGTAAGACTGCAGTCTTCAATAAAGCAAATGCAGAATCAGGCCTTTGATATAAAAGACCAAAGGCGTTTAAAAAAAAAGATCAAAAGCCTTTAAAATGAAAAAATAGTAGAAGTCTGCAGTGATTAAGGATATTATATATGTCTTAAGATGCAGTGGGATAGAACCTTTTGGTGAAAATACCTAGATGATCCCTGAAAGAAGATAATATGAAATGCTACAGTCTGCCATAAGGGAAAATTCCTTCTTCTACTTAAATCTGTCCATAGGATTTATCTGGGGCAGAGAATCAAAGACTACAACATCAACAAGCTACAGGCAACTGAAGTATTTATCAACATGACTGGAACCACAGGTGTCCCATGACCACAGGCCTTTGGCTACTCCTAGCACAGCTGCATTCTTTCAGAGGATAGTGAAGCAAAACCTTACCCAAGTTCCCATCCCAGCACTTCTCCCCAAATCAAATCACATGTCAAAAGAGAGGATAGTCTTTCTATCTGAGTCAGAAATCTTTAAAGATAGCAATAATGGAATGAAACACTGATTCCTCCAGAATAATATGTGCAGCACTGATCACTGTGTCTCAAAAAAAAAAAAAGTGGTAGAAAAAGGTTACCCTTTTAGCATTCACACCACTCACAATACAAACATAAGGACTGAAAGTCTGGAAATTGGGACCACCTGATTTCCGCTTCTTGTAACAAGTAGACATAGGGAGAAATTTCAAATAAAAGGTAAATCAGAGTTAAATATTTTTTCTCCCACGTAGCAGAAAAGAACTCATTATTCCTGCAAGAAGCTGAAGCCAAAAACTCAATGATTTTTAAAAAGAACATACATATCTGATTAATATCCTGAATTCTTATAAGTATCAATAACCTTTATTTCAGAATATGTGGAAAATCTCAAGACTAAAGGGTATCTAGAAGATCTAGTGGCACAGAAAGGAAAAAAAGACATTGTAATCCATTCATAAAGTAAACCAGAAATTGACACTTCTTTCTTTCTTTTGTCTTTCTAGGTCCAAATACAGTAAATAATATACTTCCTAAGCTCAGAATGAAAACACTGGACTACACAGACCTCTGGTCTAATCCAATATGGCAAATCCTAAAACAGAAAGGAGACAAGAATTATCTACGAAATAAGAGTAATATTACATTTTTTGAAAGAGATAGACTGATAATTACAATAGTATCTGTCAAGTAATCCCACTGCTTAAATATCCAGTTAAACTGAATGCTATTGTTAATGTGACATTTAATTTTTTTATTAAGTGATACTTTTTATATGGTTTTATTCTTGAATTTTCCAATATGTTTGTTAGGGTTGGGTTTGAGTTTTTTTTTTTTTGCATTTGGATTGAACAGCGCATCATATACTCTAATCTTTACCTTAGCTCTACTTTGCTACAAACTTTATCCTAAAAAGCAGCTTCCGCATGATTAGGTAAATTTCAGTGCATGGTGCATATTTTGTTGCACATACTCACTATACATCACAGATATTAGCCATTTCATTGTTTTAATAACAGTATAGCTACTGAATAAAAAACAAAGAAGTATCTTTTAGTAGATAAAACAAACATTTATAACGATTTCTGAAACTTATATCCCAATAAATATGAAGAATAGGAGAATAAAGTATCATGAAGTCCACAGTCATTTGCTCATATTACAGTATGCCTGTGATAAACATGGCTAAGCAGGCTGTCGGAAACACTGTTTTTGTACTCTTCACAGTTGTGTGCGTTTAAAAACTTAGTCATTTTAGTGAAATGTAGATTTAAAGTCTTATTTTTCGATTTGCTCTTACATTACTAGTGCATTTATCATATATCCACTATAAATCTCTATTTCCATTGTAATTAAAACATTCACTTTTTTTCAATGAATCTGCTTTTCCTCACAAACTATATTCTGTTTAGATTTGTGTATTTTACTTATATATATCCAAATTGGGTTTGCTATTAAAAAAAAACAAACATAAAATAAGCCCAAAGACATCAAATTTCGTAACATTTTACAAAATTACTTCCCAACATTCTTTCCCTCTGAGATTTAGAAATTTCAGAAAAATATCTAAGCCTGCCTGCAAAGAATCACATAGTCAAATTGAGCTTGGCATGAAAAAACGTACGAGACAATATGTACTGGTCTATTGCAGTCACTGTGTACAACTACAGTTTATTATTCCTAAATTACAGTTCATTTCTTAAATGGCAAGAGGAAATATTAACAGTTGTTGAGATGTTTATAAATCCTGCAATTACGTCTAAAATTAAGACTTTGATTTAAAAAAAAAAATTAAAGAGTGGCTGAAAGAACAATGTCACAAAATTTTACTCCTTGTAGATTCTATTTGAAACTCTCAAGGGAAACATTCCTCCTATGCAGCTCTGTTGGCATGCAAATACTGTCTTTCTTAGATGAACATTTAAGCAGGTATCATTTTGATTTTATGTATTGTTGTGTTTCAGAATGTTTCATAAAGTGGTCTCAATGTTGCCCCCTCCTCATAATGGAATATTATAAAACTTTGTTTTTATAAACACAAACCCAGCACAACTAATGGTCTTTTTTTTATTTTTTAAGGGAAACAAAACAAGCTCCTAGACTTTATAAAGAAATAAAAAGAGAGGGATGTTTTCTCGATTTTTTTCCCTGTTAATTGACAAATTTAAATGAATATATGATTAATATGCTAGTGTCTACAATTAAACATTATTAATGGTTTGATTTATTTTAAAAATTAATTTTATGTATGATTTCTGCTAGTCTTTAAAAATAAATCCTGAGAAATCACACTCAGATATAATTCTTCACTAATATTTTTAAGTGCTTTTCAATAGATAAGGTAAAATTCTGCATTATATTCATTTTTTTTTTCCAGAATGCCACCATGGACAATATCTGGATATGCCTGTTAGTTTCAAATTGCTCTTCAGAATTAGTTTAATCACACTCACAGATAAGAGTTACAGAATAGTGAAAGAATGAGAGCATCTATTTTCTCACAGTAGCTGTAAATGAGTCCAGATCGCATTACTGAAAAAAATCTTGATCTCAGTCTAATCAGTGACAAAAATTTCACTGTAGTCATAAGAGCACAGAATATTAATCATGTAACACACACATTACACAGATTGGTATAATACACAATTTACATAAATCAAGTTTGCTCTCTGTTTTGTTCAAATTAAGTTTAAAATTATTTCAAAGATATTTTTCTAAAGACCAATACCTGTCTTTCCTAAAGCATTTTTTCAGTGGTGCTCCTCTCCTCTCCTGTGTGTTCTGCTTTTATTTGTGAAATAGTGTTTCTGTCATTGAGTGGCAGTCTCCATTGACAGACCTTCCTGAGACCTTATTTTTAACCCACATTAGCCTTAACAGTATAACCCAAATCTAGTCAGTTGACACATTTCTGCAACTGTAAAAGAAGCATACTCAGCACAAGAATTAATAACTTTTGGAAAAGAATTGCAACCAATTCTGTTCTACTTCCATTCTAAAGCATCCGTTCTCTTGCAGATTACAACTCAGCAAATCAGATACACAGAAATCAGTAGGGTTCAGATGCCCCTATATTTTCAAGATTTTAAGTCAGAATATTCAGCATTGTGGGTTTTTTTTTTAGCTGAGACCTTTCACTATGAACTTGAGCCAGATTAGGAACATCCAAGCTTGTCTATTATTATATCACAGGTAACCCAAGGGAGGATGAAGTTTTCTTTGATTTTGGACTACGGCTGTGTACCTGCATCATTCAGCACCAAATCACCCCCACACGACATTCAAAGAGAACAAGATCCCTCTAAGGAAGCTGGGCAAGGCTTTATCACTATCTGTGGAGAGAAAGAAGCATTTCTGCTGCCACAGAGTGCTCAAAGGTCTTTCAAGTTTTGCAAACACATCTTCTGATCATTCCTGCTGCAAATACAGAGAAATGTTATAGATCTGACAGAAAAATAGATACTATGGGAGAGAAGAATTAGACTTTTAGACTACTAAAAGTTCATCATTTGTTATGAATGATCTGTGCAGATACATCAAGAGACAATGTATCAAAAAGAGAGACATGCTATATCGTATCAAGGGCAACGTGGCACAAGAACAAATGAGTATAAAGTAGGCATGAAGATTTGAAATTCTTCTGGAAATTTAAAGCAAGTACCTTGTTTCTGATTACAATTCTGAAACACTGGGAAGGCCAAACATCAAAGTATTTTAAACATGTACTTCATAATTATTTTTTAATAATTGGACTTCGTATATTTAAAAAAAAAAAATCCCAACCAACCAAAACAAACCCCCTTATGTTTAGCTAATCAAAATGTAAACAGGAACAACTGATATTTCATGGTTTGCCTCACAAACTGCTATGTTTAAAGTCATTGATGTAGACACATTTATAGCCAAGTTGATCATCCTACTTGCACAAGACACCCATGCTTCAATTTGTCAGTGTTCCTATCCTGATGGGCATAATCTCCACATTTTCAAGGATGAAATATGCAACACAATAATGATCCATATTTCTGTTCTGGTATTGATAGCTACCATGTATTATGAGAATCTACCTGTACCTTAGCCTATAGTTATAACAGCCTATAAAGGTAAAAAAGTCCCACAGTGTTACTCGTTTTCTTCACATGTGTCTCAGTGTTCTTATGAGAAGGAAATACTAGATTGCACCATCTTTGATGGAAATGCAGTACAGATTTGGAGCCTTGAGGAATTAAATTTAAAACAGTAAAAGTTCTATAGAAAGTATAGGCATATATTACACATTTTTAGAGACAGCCTGTTTATCAATTGTGTGAATCACATCCAGAGGAAAACCGCTTAAATAGGTATTTAAACCGTACTGAACACAGAGTATTGCACTATGCTTATTGGCTCAGTACTAAATATTTTATTGGTCTCTAGCCATGAGACAATGTGTACTTTCAGCACCTGTAAAATTGCCATTTTAGAAATCACAGGTAACAGTCATAATGATTCAGAAAAAAAAAATGAGACACATAACTATTACAAAAGTTGTATAATCTTCATGCAGACTCATAATCTAGTTTTGAAACTGATATTCATTGATAGTAAGACAAATAATAATGATCTATGGTACTTATTGAAAAGTTGGAGCATTAAAACTAAAATACGCTACTTTTTTTTATTTTGTGTCACACAATATAAGAAAAACACTGCTTTTCCAGCAAATTTGAAATACATAGCAGCATCTCTTTAATGTGTCTGTAAAAGTGATATACATTTCATAGAACATTAAATATGCCACTTGAATCTATTCATTCTTAAGAATTATTGATTTTAGGGTTGAGATGGCTTTTACCCATATCGCTAAATCTAGTCTTTGTGTTTTCTTTTGCTTCATTTGAGGGAATACAGGTTCAATTCAATATATCTCATATAAGACACTTGGCATCAAAAACTATCTATCTCAATTGTTCCTTTAAGGTACATAAAAGTGAGATTTTTGGTTTTTTTCAGTCAGTAGAAATATTGCCATTGATCTTAATGGGAACTGGAGGAAGGAGTGTCATTGACTCCACTCTTTTAAGAAACAGGAAAAAAATACACAAAATCCATAAAGCACTGACAAGTTCTATATTGATGAAGGAATATGTGCTTCCCATGCAAAGATGAAAAAAAAAAATGAGCTCCAGCATCTCAACTGAATTGAGTTTCCAGTAATGATCGTCTCCAACTTATTTTTATGCAGTGGATAATGAAACTGGCTCTCAGTTTGGATTCTTGGCTTAAAGATTTCAAACACACAAATATCTGAAATCAGTACAACTCCTTAGTGATGCAATTGTGTGTGTGTGCAGAGAAAGCCAAGTATCATTAGCACTTACAACAGTTTTCAGTTTCAAGGGCAAGTTGGCTACAGTTTCAAGTTATCTGTAAGAGTTAGATGTACTGCACTAGAAGAAAAATTCTGGAAACATAGCACAAGGCAAAAAAAAAAGAACAGGAGTGGGTAAATGCAGTGAAGATTACAGAAATTCAAAGTAAAGTATTCAGCTACACAAAGAATATATTTAAATCACAGAAAGCTATGAAAAAAAAAGAGGACTATAAAAGCACATGGCAATTATGTAGCAAAAATTTATCTCTGTAGACACAATTATGCACATTTCTCTGGGTGCTAATTTTAACCTGTACAAAAAAAAAAGACATTCAGTCAAAACCACTTTTTTTTTCAAGATTGAAAACTAAGTCATGTCAAGTATCCCAGCTGATATCCAAGATAGGAAAAAAGAAATAATTTTGTGTTGCCGAAGAATCCTGTTTCTTAACTACTCTCTAGCAGTGTTTTAGAACGGCACAATCCTTTAGAATCACAGGTATAAGTAATAGAGTCAAAGTGATACCTTCTAACAGAAGAACAGAATATATCTGATTTTTTTACCCTTTCTTTCCCTGTCTTGAAACTAATGCAGTAAATGTTCCTGCTTTTCTAGGGCCCCTTTATTTTACAAACAGACAGTATAACATCAGGATTAGAAATATAACAGCAGTAGCAGTATTCCTGTCTTGAGAGGCAAAAGGGTACAAAGGAGGAATGTTTCCTATTATGGAAAGAACATTAGCCCAGGAGTACTCTGTGGTACAATTTGACTTCATCAATGTGAAATCTGTTTCACCTGAGGATTAAGCTACAACAGAACTTCTCTTTTAAACCAACTTTTTTCTTTCCCTTCCACCTCCTAACTCACAGAAATGTGAACGAAGGGAACAAAAGATATAAAGAATAATATACTGATCTGTTCCCTCCTATCAAAGGTTTATACCATTTTTTTATATCACTTGAGTTGTTTTAGCTAGAAATCGCTTTCCCTATTTTATCGAACCTATGAAATTGCTGTTATCTATTCATAGAATCATAGGACCATTAAGGTTGGAAAACGCCTCTAAAATCATTAAGTTCAGCATCAGCCCAGAACCGCCATGTGTATTCATACACACGTATCACTTCACAAGGATCTCAAAGGTTTTTACAAATTCAATGTATACCGTACAAGAATCTTTTCAGACACCTGGGAGTTGCAGTCAGTTCTAGGGTGAAATGCAGGGTCTATAGTGATTTTACACATTGGATTATAATAGCAATTGAAGATTACATCTGTTTGGAACTGCAGGTGAAGTTAAGTAAGGAGAAGGTAATTACCCAAACTGGAATTTGAATAGAGTGTTAACAACTCCATTCTTGTAGAACAATTCTGACATGCTTTTGGTTTCACTTCTGTGAAATATGTTATCACCTTTATAATATGAAATCCCTTACCCACTGCTGAGTTATAGATTCAGAACTGACTCAAATGAGTACATTTTTTTAAAAAAAAGAAACCTGCTACTGTATTTTCTTTCTCATTTTGACAGGAAGAACACAGCCTCTTTGATCATATTTTTTTGTTCAGGAATCAGCCTCTTTGATTAAACTATTGAAAAAATACAGCCCAATATAGGTACTGTCAATGGAAAAGCCGTATTAGATGCATTTCAACAGTTGAACCCAATTCTCTGTAGGGTCACTTGTATTGTTTTCTTTGTCTTCAGAATAATTCCAGGAGCAAACACTGTCTGTATGTAGAGCACAGGAGCAAAGATATGACTGAAGCGTTTGTGCTATCCTTTAGGGCTGTCATAAGTTTTCTGTTAGCTGTGGACTCAGGATCTGACAGTGAATGCTGAAAATCCAGGATCAGGTGAAGGACTGTGGTTCAAGACCTTCACACATCTAATCCAATTAGTTCTCCAATTGACATGCAGACCTGCCCAGTTTGGCAAAGCAGAGAACGGGAGGATTAGCCTGCTGATAGCTTAGATACAAAGATTGTTCTGCTTAAGCACTGTAAACTCTCCATAATCCTTATGGATTCTCATATTTTTTATATGCTGGGAATTAGTTGTGATTTTCCTACAAATGCTGACTGTAATTTAAAGATATCACTTTTCCATTAAACAAATCATTTTTTTTCCTTTTAAGTTTTACCTTTACCTGAACTCAAGATTCACTTTTCTTATCCAGAAGCAGAGTCTTGAGTGCTGATGGATACTGTATCAGAATTTCATATACATTTCATGGGATTCTAAAATCACATAGGCTTTTCTCTGTCACTGATAAATTGTAGTTAAGCTCAAAATTAACAAAATCTTTAAGCACTACTAGCAATTACATTGAAAAAAATCTTCTTTTTGGTGGTAATAAACAAGACAGCAGAAGACCCAGGCATACTTCTTCATTTCCCTTTTGGTAGTTATTCTGTCTTAATTATCCTATTTATTATAAGAAATATTGAAAGGAAACTACAGCTTGAATACAGACAGCATATGTGGTTTAGAAACAGAGCTTCCAGGAAGAGGATGCCAAATAAATGGAGCTTCTACATCATGCTCAGTTGGTGTTGAAACAAAGCAGGGTAATACTCTCCCTGTCATGTATTCATAGGAGATAAAGACAGATACTTTTATGTTCCTGAGCAATTTCTGAAGACTTGAGAACAGCTGCAGAAGAGGTCAGAAGACTGAAGACATATTTCTGAGGATTTAATACATATCAGAAAGTAATATACTGAGAGTCAGCAGCAGAAGCTTTCTACTAATTTCTGTTCATCCTATTGGAAGATGGGATTGTCTCACCAAAAAATGCTTTTGTAATCCACTCTTTTACTCAGTGGGATGTAGAACCCAGCAGATACCCTTTGTCTCTGTTGTGCCTGGTTGCATGGACACTTTGCAACTGTGGAGAAGGCTCCCAAAGGATTGTGTGTTCAGTGATTCACCTCCCTTGGTGAATTTATACACCAAATTAGAGAAAGAGGATGGAGCATAGAATAGAAGAGAGTGTTATGAGTTATCATAACATTATAATAGTTGCTTCTGCTTCTGCCTTTCATATTTTATAACACAAGAAACGCAGCATTAGATTATTCAACTTTCCTGTACAATCCTTAGGATCAATTTTACAGCAATCAAAAGAATCTATCACTATCAATGATGTAGACAATGGCATCGAGTGCACCCTCAGCAAATTTTCAGACAACATCAAGCTGAGCAGTGCAACTGCATCCTGAGGGATGGGAAGTCATTCAGAGGGATCTGGACAAACTTGCAAGTGCAAGGTCCTGCACTTGGTTCAGTGCAATCCCCAGTATCAACACAGGCTGGGAGATTAAGGGATTGACAGTAGTTCTGCCAAGAAAGGCTTGGGGGTATTGGTAGATGAAAAGATGGGCATGAGCCAACAATGTGTGCTTGCGGCCCAGATGGTTAACGGGATCCTAGGCTGCATCAAAAGAAGTGTGACCAGCAGGACAAGGGACATGATTCTGACCCTCTACTCTACTCTAGTGAAATCTCACCTGGAGTAACTGTATTCAGTTCTGGAGCGCTACTACAGGAAAGACACGGACCTGTTGGAGCAGGTACAGAGCAGGGCCGCAGCAATGATCAGAGGGACGGAACCCCTGTCCTGTGAAGAAAAGTTGAGAGAATGGGGTTATTCAGCCTAGAGAAACGAAGGCCCCAGGGTAACCTCATTGCAGCCTTTCAGTATTAAAGAAGGCTTATAAGAAAAATGGAGACGAACATTTTAGCCCAGCCTGTTGTCATAGGACGAGGAGTAATGCTTTTAAACTAGAAGAGGGTAGATTTAGACTAGATATTAAATAGAAATTTTTTTCAGATTGGGGGGATACACTGGAACAAGTTGCCCAGAGAGGTGGTAGAAGCTCCATCCCTGGAAACATTCAAGGTCAGGTTGGATGGGTCATTGAGCAACTTGATCTAGTTGAAGATGACCTTGCTCATTGCAAGCAGGATGGACTAGATGACGTTTAAAAATCCCTTCCAATCCAAACTATGATTCTGTAATTCTATTATATACCTCTGCTATTGCCTTTCAAGATTTTTATACATTTTACTATCACCACATTAAATTAACTTATTAACTTGATCAGTTTTGTTAGAAGCACTTTGCTTGCCACTTTCCAAATACCTTGATACTATTCTAAAAGAATAGTGCAAAATTTTAACAAAAAAAAAAACTATACACAGAGTCTTGTCAATTCTTCACTGAGAGTTCAAATTATTTTAACATGTACAGGATTGTCTGAGTTGGGCTCTCGACCTACTTCACCTAATCATTACTGCTGAAATCAGAAATAAAAATCCCACTGACTTCTTAGGGAGTGGAATTAGTCTGATGCTAAGCAATTTTAGCAGATTTAATACAACTGCACGTTTCCTCCTGTATTCTATATTTTTTTCTATTCCAGCTGCTTTCTTTTCTTTTCCTTGCAATTATTCGTGTTCTCTGACCTACAACATGTTTATGTTATTTCCCTGGATTTTTCCTAATTTACCCTCAGTTTTTAATCCATGTTTAAACTTCTATTCGGGTGTTAAACACCAGTACATGACTGTGCATGATGAAGGAATTATTTTAAAGCTATTATCTTCAGCGTCTTACCTGTTTTCTCATCTCCTCATTTAAAAAGTAAATTAGAGTAATCAGCAAGCAACACCCATACGGAATTTACTTGTGACTGACAAGTGAATTTTGCAACTTAGCGAGGAGTGAACTGTTATAAAATGGACTATCAATTCTGTTCCCTAGGATTAACTATCAGTGAATCCATATTCTGTTAGAGAAACATCTTTATCCCAGATTTTTCTGCTAAACAGAATATCTTAAATAATTCTAACTAATCTAGCATTCAGAAGCTTAGCCTCCTAGTATGGATTTCTGAATCACACCATGCACCCATCTTACCTAGAAAAAGTTACTACTGAAATCTTCCTTCAAACCCTTGCACTCTGCCTTTTCAATTTAGAATTATGGTACTTCCAGTTAAAAAAGATCTTCATTTTCCTGACACTTTTGATTATAGACTGTCCAGATATAAAATATAAGCCTAGATACAGCACAATTTAATTAAGTTCATTGGTTCGGTTTTAGGTTCACATTTTCCAAAAAGTGAAAACCTCTACATTTTAGGCTTGAATCCATAAATGCAACTGACTCCTTTAGAAAATGTTAGACTGAATGCAAGGAAAGCAACTTTTCTTTACAATTACAGTACAAGTTTCATGTATGCGGTATACTAATCTTCACTCCATTACACAACAGCAGTTATGTAGTTTACAACCAGAAAAACAATAATTTGGATGTGATTTCATGCAACAGAACAATTGCATCTACAAGGCACTCTAAATGGGTTTTATTTTAGAGCTACAAGTAGAAGAGTTGCTGCTTAAATATTATTTACTAACCAAAAATCTGCAGTACATAGCCCCATTTTATCTAACATAGCAACGGACATTAAACTTTTATGTAGAATGCTTGTTATATACTATCATCTTTGTTCATAGAAAGTACAATTGAGGTACAGAGTGAGATGGATCACTCTTGCTTTTGGACCCAGCAAATTAATAAAATAGATTTCCCTAACTGACAGGAGAAGCATAGCTTCTTGTTAGTCAAAACTAACTCTAACAACTTTCTGTGGATCTACTAGGAGTCATAAATAAAGACTTCCATATATAAGTGATTTCCAGACGTAGTGTAAGATTTGGGAAGAACTAGGGAAAAGATTTTCTGTTATATATTCAAGTAGGATATTGTAAGTTATTTATTATAGATCATTTTCCTAACATTATTTAACACATTTGAGGCCAGAATGATGCACACTTAAACTGCAAAATTCAGAGGACAAGAGGTAGACAAACATAATGGATCTTTCTGTATAGAATCATAGAATCATAGAATAGTTTGGGTTGAAAGGGACCTTAAATGTTACGTAGTTCCAAGACCCCTGGAACCATTAAACCAGATTGCTCAAAACCCCATCCAACCTGGCTTTGAACATCTTCAGGGATGAGGCATTTTTGATTTCTCTGAGTAACCTGTTCCAGTGCCTTACCACCCTAACAGCAAAAAATGTCTTCATAACATCTAATCTAAATCTACCCTTTTTAAGCTTAAACCAATTACCTCTCATCCTGCAACTCTTCCTGACAAAGAACCCCTCCACAGCTATCCTATAGGCTCCCTGTAAGAACAGGAAGGCTGCTATAAGGTTTCCCTGGAGCTTTCTCTCCTCTAGGCTAAACAATCCCAACTCTCTCAGCCTGTCCTCATATGGGAGGTGCTCCAGCCCTCTGATCATCTTTGTGGACCTCCTCTGGACTTGCTCTAGCAGATCCACGTCCTTCTTGGGCTGAGGACTCCAGAACCGAACACAGTACTCCACGTGAAGTCTCGTGAGAGGAGAGTAGATGGGCAAAATCATTTCCCTTGACCTGCTGGTCACACTTCTTTTGATGCAGCAGGACATGTTTGGCTTTCTGGTTGCAAGCCTGCTCATGCTGAGCTTCTCACCCACCAACACACTCAGGTTCTGCTCTTCAGGAATACTCTCAATCCATTCTCCACCCATGCTGTATTTGTGCTTGGGATTGCCCTGACCTGTCTGCAGGACCTTGCACTTGGCCTTGTTGAATATCATAAGGTAAGCAAAGATCCACCTCTCAAGCCTGTCGAGGTCCCTTCCCTTCAGTGTGTCGACAACACCATACAGCTTGGTATTGTCGGCAGACTTGCTAAGGGTGCACTCAATCCCTCTGTCAATGTCTCCAACAAAGATGATAAACAACACTAGTCACAATGCCAACCACTGAGGAATGCCAGTCATCACTGTTCTCCACTTGGACATTAAGCCTTTGATAATTCTTTGAGTGGGACCATCCAGCCAACGCCTTATCCACCAAGTGGTTCATCCATCACATCCATGTCTCTCCAATTTAGATACAATAATGTTGTGCGGGACACTGTTGAGTGTTTTGCACAAGTCCAGGTAGATGGTGTCAATTACTCCTCCCTTGTCTACCAGCGCTGTAGCCGTAAGAGGGAGGTTGGATTACGTTATATCCAAAGGTCCCTTCCAACCCCAATCTTTCTGTGATACTTTGAAAAAAATAGGGTTTTGTAACTACTAAAGTGATTCTACAGCAGTGTAAGAGACCAAGTTTGGATTAAAAAAAAAAATATTACTAGCTTTGCATTTGTTGGCCTTATCAACATGCTAGAAAAAAAAAACAATCTTGAATGCTAGACAGCTTTATAAAAAACAGAAGCTTTTGAGAATGGTACTAAATCCTCTGATAGTTTGTGTATTTGTCTTTTTACTTTTAAAATTATTCTCTTTCAAATATGGATGAAAATTGAAAAACGTGATTATTGAACATAAGGTTAACATAGGCCAGGAAAGAAGCCAGGAAAACTGTATCTGACAGACCCTTAAATAAGTAAACTCAAAGAAGAAGGCTTAAAGCAGAGAATAAGGATACACTACCATGCAGACAAAAGGCTACCGACTTTCAAAATCTTCTAAATAGGTTAATAGAAGTGGTGCACTTTTTTCATTGGCCTTCTCCAGAGGGTGTAAACTGAGAAAGGGAAGATTAAAAAGCCATATTCTATCTAAATAGCCCAAAGTTATTATATTTGCAGGGAATTTTCAGGGTTTCTGCTGACTATTATTAAAGAAAACAAAGGAAGCGAGAAGGGTAGAGATGCTGAGAAAAGTAGATATCTTAACTTATGACGATCATCAGTGCCCAGCATGAGCGCCTTTTGCTGTTACGCTGCAGAACTTGATGCTACTGGCAGTTATGTCAAACACAGACTCAATGAGAAAATGTCCCTGGAGAGCAGGACTATGTTCTTCCACAGTTTTCCTAGGGGCATTCAGATCACCGCAGGCCAGGAATCAAGTCAAATCACCACTGAGGACTAGTTCAGAAAAACAATCATCTTGTTCATCTCTGCTGTTTAACTGAGCCCCTATGTAGTAGCATGTGTATAAGATAATTTGGGGCATAGTCTTGGCAGTGGCATTCTGTAAATCTTCACTTCCCAGACATGCAAAATAATTTCAAAAGCTAAACATGGAAAACCATATAAAATAACTATTACGTAAATCAACTAAATTCTATCACACATTCTGCTGTATGACAAAGATCTACTAAGCATTATCTTATTGATGTATGCAACATAAAACTTTGCATAACAACTAACTTTATATGGCTCAGACAAGAGCCATATAATCTTTCACGCCATCTACGTATCAGCTGTCTGAGCTGTCTGCTAAGTGCTGCAAAGGTCATATACTTTCTCCTTTAATGAGGAATAAGTCACTCTATGCACACATCTCTGCTTAGTTAATGAAACTTCTCTTCCATTGATTTAGTTGTTGACATATAATATCTTGATGACCTTACAAGCTATATGTCAAATTATGAGAAAGAAACACACTGTTGGCAGGAATGAAATAGAAACTTCAGGAGTAGAGAGGTAGCAAGTCAGGTGATCATTTTTAACTCCAGACTTAAGAATATACAGGTTTGGATACAGGCCATAAGCACTATTGAATTTGTCAAGATTAAATATAAAATATAATGCCACTACCTTTGGGATACAAATAAGAAATATTAAAATGATGAATTGGGCACGGTCAATGCTGAAAACAAAGTAGAAGGAAATATTTTATATTCTGCACACCTTCTACAATTTTGGAAGACAAAATACTAGAGGAGGAATTTGCACACAAGGCAGCTGCATTCAAATAGATAGGCAGAATGCAGAAGCACAACTGGAAGCTGTTTGTATACCAAAGTGGAGGGATAGAAGAACAACATATTCTACTGAAAACAAACTCTACAGAAAAACTGCACTATGTGGACTCTTAACTGAAGAATGAATGGTTTCAACATACAATAAACATACTCTCAAGAGCTAAAGTAGCATGAACACTAAAGGTCTAATTGAAAGGTTTGGAAGGGGTCTGAAATCTCCAGAACATCGTGTTTGTACACCACTGTAAGCAGTCATTCAGTAGCAAATAGAATTTGATTCCTTCATCTCCATTTCCAAGACGCTTGCAATTTCTCCATCACAAACACCGGGCATGCAGACCGTTGATTTAAGTCAATTGATTAACTACACACTCTTTTAAGATTTACTTTGAGTTTCAGCAGAAGTACAAAGATGGCATAAGCTTTGTGTGAATCCTTCTAACCTGGCTGCTCAGTGTGGCTCCCATAGTATAAATCACATTTGAAAGAAGGAGAACAGTATTTTAGTGGGGCAGAGATGAATCCAGTGGAGGTTACTGATTTGTACAGTCTCAACCTACTAAATTGTCCTTATTTGGAGCAATAGGTCATGTGCCTCAGAAACTAACGAGGAGACAGGAGCTGCTGCCCTAATATAATTTGGAGGCTCTCACAGTATTTTGAGTGGTAGAAACTTGTGCAGTGTGCAGCAGTCTGTTTTACAACTCCTTCGGTAATTCAGCAGGAGCCAAGAGTAACTGCTTTATACAAAGGCAAAATGATGGGCCATTAATCAGTAAATCAGCATTTTCAAGGTGGAAAACTGACAATTTTTAAGTTATTGAGGTAGAAAAACACCTCATGCTTGCCGTGTCTTCTCTTCAATTGAACTTCAGTACAAAAAACATATGCTTTTGAAAATCTGAATGGATGAAAAATCCAGGAAGAGTGTAAAAAGGTGAGAAGAAATGTTTCTCTTACATTAAGAAATTATGCCATGGGAAGACTAGGAATATTTAAAAATATATAATTACTCCTAAAAAATTAATTAATCCAAATAATTTCAGTCATTATTAGATGCAAGGACACTCATTACACCAAACCACAAAACTGCACATAAATTTCGTGGTCACTGGCACCTAATCAAAGTTGCCAAAATAACCACTCAAACTAATCATTATCTAGGATAATTATCGTGTACAAAACAAAACTGAACAAAACTGTATAATTTCATTGAAGAGTCAGGAGCCCCAAACTTCAGTAAGGCCCAGCACAGAGTGCAGGTTGTCATTACAGTTCTTTACACATTCAAATAACCCAAGACATACCATGTCAGCTCTCACATCTAAACTACTTTTTTAGCTAGAAGGTTCAATGTTTAGCAGCTTTTCCATTGTTCTCATAATCCCACAAATTTCTTTAAATACAACCCAACATTTTCTGTGCTGACTTGTAAAAGAGCAAATACTCGGTGCGTCCAAGCTATGACAGTGTCTGGAAGTCACATATAAGAGGAGCATTGTGCATCGTGACTGTAGCAGGACAACACTGTTGGTTCAGGCCTTGTTCCTCCAGGAACTTCTAAGCTAGTCATTGAGAAGTAGTGTCACAGCTGGAAGCTGTCTTTTACTGCAATGCCACTGGCTGTTGCTGTATTAGATCAAATATTATTTAGATCAAATCTTATTTAGAACTTTAGAAAATACTTCCACATACAGCTAGTGAGAACTACTTGATCTTCATTTTGTTTTTAAATGAATCACTGCACTGAATTCAACTAATTCAGGTTGTTCAGATCTGGCAAAAATGTTCTCAACTTTATTACTGACAGGTCTTTTTCATAGTAAAACCTAGACATTAAATACAGGTTAAATGGAAAAGGCCAAACAAACTACAGACATACCCTGTTGACCTAAAGATTCCAAGATTCCACAGGTGAGGCGAATTTCAGGCGCTCCCTTTGGTCTTCTGCAGACATGGCCTGCTCTGTACCTTCCGGTTGTATACAAGGCAGAGTGTTAGGCATCACCAACTATGTCAGAGATGGCACAAAAAACAGCAATCCAAGTTAGTCTCTTTTGTTCTGTCTTGCTAATAATGAATGTGTATGATACTTAGTTTTGCTGTACTATTGACAAAACCTATGCTGCCATGGCAGTAACAGCTGGCAAGACTGCGTCTTTAGACATGTCGCATATAATTTTACCATCATCAGATTAAGTTTAAAATTAATTACATTGTGCCTCACCTAATTTATTAATCCTTCTCTTATCATTACTTTTGTATTCAGAAACATCCAGAGCCCATTTTTAAGCTATTAAAAAAAATAATCTCCTTGTGTTTTCTAGATTTCCTGCTTGTAAATTAAAAAGTAATATAGCAGCTATTCATTCCATTCTGCAGAAATTGAAGTTACACTATCATGATTACAATTATTAATGAATCCATTTCCCAAAATCACTTTTTCGTGATGTACATGAAAAAAAAGCAAATAATAGCATAATATATAGGTGAAACAAATGGTGAATGGAGCTTGGCCAGCATTTGATTCTGTTAATTACAAATACTGAAGAATTTATCAAACTACAAAATAAAGCATGATGTTAGAAGCCAAAGTATCTTAATATTTCCAAGAGACTCACAGAACGAATTCTATCCCCGTTGCAAACTTTGTGCATATTTTAGGTTTCAATAGGCATAGTTCTAAGATATTAAGGGAAACAATTTAGAAGACTGCAGTCAGAGCAAGAATCTGTTTTCTCTAGAAGGGATAGAAGTTTCACTGAATGCATAGACTCTATCGAGTCAGTTTTCCTCATTATAATGACACATGCTGAGAGATTTTATTATATGACATTCTATCATAACTGCTTTCTCAGGAAGGTGAGTTATGATCTGTGGTACAATGATAAGTAGTTAATCACTGGTGATATTTCGTGCTCAGTGTTTTCTATACATCAGTGAACTGCAATGTCTACTGGTTTATTATCGAGACTGATTTGAATTGATGAATCGTGATGATTTATTAAATATTTTTTGAAATATTCAGACTATATTTCAACAGTTAGTGACATATTCTGTTCCTATTACCTCCAACTAATTAGCACTCCTGGATTCTTTTTTTCACACAGCTGACTGAAGATGAAGAAAAATGCCAACAGGAATTCGCTTGAAGGATGTGGCACCACAAAGGCTGCAGTTCAAGTGCTTTGGATTGAAATCAAACCTGATATTTTAGTCACGGGAATGCTACTGGGGAAGCAAAGTTTCACTGATCGTATCACAACTGAATTTGGTTCCTTAATATTAAGCTACGCCACTGCTCTTCATTCTTTTTACAGAAGAGAACTACTGCCTGGGTAAAATTCACCTCAGCACAATAGGTCAACACAAAACCTGTGAATTAGTTAAGTCCCACTTAAATGTTGCTCAAAATAGAACTATAACCTAAATTGTCTTTTAGTAATCCTCTAGACAAAAGTAAATGCTCTTCCCTCCACCCCTAGTTTCTCTCTCTGCATATTCAGAAGAGCACTTTACTGAAAAATAAAGATTAGAATTTTTTCATGTTAATGTGTATAGCTAGACAATCTGGGACCAAGGGTATTAAATAACAATGATCAAGCCAAATGCTCAAACAGGCAAGCCCAGAATTTGACAGGGGAATAAAATGAAAGTGTTAGCAATACCTTTAATAGCATTTCTCTCAATAGCAATAAGGAATCTGCAGCCGTGAGTAGCAAGTACTTCATAGCAACTTCTATATGTATCATCAAATGAACGGCTGATTCCAAAGGAAACATGATCAAAGCCTAAACCTGTAGTTTGCATCTTATCTTCCATATATAGTATGTCATTTTCTCTAACAGTTGTAACTGCATTGCATTTAGTGATACTTTTTCTTTCAGAAATACATATGAATAGATTTTACCTTATGCTTCCATTTTATTTCCTTTAAGATTGGATTTTCTTTCCCTGTTTCTTCTTAAATTGGCAAGAAAAATAATAAGTATAATAGAAACTCAGCCTACTGTGATCAAATTCCTGCCCTTTCCTGTTCTGTTCTGGTTTGTTTAGTCTTGCTCAATCAAATCTCAGCATCATACGGTCAGTTTTATAATCTCAAGGTATTTTCCTCTAAAACTACAGGATAGCCATATACAGGCACTATCTGATCAGAAGAAAACATTTGATATACCAGCTTTATAGATTTTTTAAAAAAATCAATATTCCATTAATATCATAATTAAATTTTATCCTAATAAAGAACTAATATATATACTTTATTACAATAACTTATTCTTAGTTATGTTTATATATAATATTTATTTTTAAAGATGCAGGAATCCCGGACCTTTATTTCCAAAGATACTTGTAATAATTAACAGTAGACGATGCAAATAATATATTTATAGCATTTTTTTTCACTGTAACATACCGTCTGATGGTGATGGTACTGTGATGATATGTTTTACCAGGTTTGACATCAATTGTTTTTTTTAGCATTAGAATTACTAGTGAGAAAAAAAAAAAAAAAGACAAACAAACCCAAAACAAAACAACAGATGAAGGATGATTGTAAAACAAATGCTTTTGTGATTGCTTTTTGTATGATATGAAACATCAGGAAAGGTGTTCTGGTTTGAGCTAAAGTAGAATTAGTTTTCTAAAAACAGCTAAATCTCATCTGAGTAAATTCATTTTCTGAAAGTTAAATGCATGTTTTTCAGACAGTCTTTCTCTCTAGAAGTGGTAACATGAGGCATTGGTATGCAGAGAGGCCTTGCTTGTACTTATTTCTATAGAAACTAAGGCCATCTTGATGCAATTCCGTAAGTCAAAGAGGAGAAAAAGGACCACACCTGCAAGGAGGGGCAGACAGGACAGATGACGCAAAACTGACAAATTATTCCACCCCATATACATCATATTCAGTATAACACTGTGGGATCTTGAGACTGTAGTTCTCTTTTTTCCATCGTTAACATCCAGTCTGTCTAGTTTTGCCCCTGATCCTGGACCCATGAGTTCCACGTTCCTGAACACAGTTCCTGAGTCCAATCAGTAGTCCTCCCCTGTGCCTGCTTTGCAGCACCAGTAGTGATGTAGTCACTGGAGGGCAATATATTTGTATATCTTTTATTATTTTCTTAATAATAATATTTTCATCATCGTCATGGGTTTTGTTGTTGTTATTATTATTATTACTATTATTAGCTGTTTTCAATTTAGTTTGCAGCCCACAAGTCTTTTCCCTTTCATTTCCCTTTCCCTAAGAGTACCGGGGAAGGCAATTGGGTGACAACTGCTTGGTCTTAGCCATCAAATTGGGCTGTGCTGGGGCTAAACTATGACAAAAGGAATTAGAGGTACTGCTATAACAACAAATACAAGAAGGACAAATAAATGTACTGTTTTAAAGCTAATAACAAATTAACTTTAGCTCAGAATCAGTTTGCAAGTTGGAAAATCTTCAGAATATTGCATATGCTTCTAGTGTCGTTTTGTTTAAGAATTATGAATTTAAACTTGAATGGGCTGCATAGCAGGTCTAATACAAGATTAGATGACTGGAGAACTCTTTCTTTAATTGAAAGATAGATTAAAAGCATGTAGAATGTTTAGTCTACCGAAACAGAACTTGAAAAGGAAGCTGAGAAAGTCAGCAAATATTGTAAGGGCAGAAGTAAAGATGAAAGAATTATTTCAATTACGACGTGTACCATGGTCACACTGATATAAGTTATTCTTTTAATAACTCAGTAGAAATGAAGGGTGCTTCCCAGGTCTCCACAGATTAAACTTTTAAAATGGAATTCTAAATGGGTAGGGAGAACTTATGCTCTTTACAACTGAGAGAAAAGTTGATAGAATTTAACTCTTTATGGATTAGAAAGGAAGGTTTCAGTTTAAAAGCTTTTCTTAGCCATGTTTTTGACCTCAAAGGTAGTGTTTGCAGGACACTGAGCTGTTGTTTGAATGTCTGATCTCTTCTGCTTTAATCTTGTGAAAAACTACAGTCGACATTTTTGTTTCTTTCTGTAGATCTCAGGTTGTCATAGTACATCGAAAAGCATATTACTGACTGTGATGAGGGGAAAGTAAATGTTTAGGAATATAAACGTATTATGTGGAAACCTGAGAGATAGGGAAGGAGACGGAGCTGAGTGCCTCAAAAAGTCCATTCCAGCTTTGTTCTTTACATCATATTTTTTTCTCCCTTTCTATCTGCATATACACAATATGTAATCTTATTAATTATCCCTTCTTCCTACCTATATATATGTGCTCTAAAAGTTTTGTTTTGATACTAGGTGGTCAGAACTACAGGAGAAACCAGCATGAACACATCAGTCTCCTTCTCACATTCAATGCTACAAATCCATAACAATTTGCTAGTCTTACAAGCAGAAAAAGTCCCTTTTCTCCTTCTAATTTCTAAGGACACATTTCCCTTTCCTTCTACTGTGTAGCTTTGCCTGTGGTTGTGATACAAAAAAAATTACTCATCTGAAACAATGTTATCCACAGCCTATGTTTACTTACAGGACAAATTATCAATTATAAGCGCTAGTAAGTTTTTCAGTCTCAGCATCAGTGCTCAGATGCCTCATAAAAACAGAACGAGAATTGTTCCTGAGGTCAGAGGGACAGATTGCACAAACTAGAGAGATGTAAACCACAGAAAAGCAACACTGTGCAATTTCATGTACCAGAAGGAAAAGCAAATGTAAAAAGGCTTTTTTGAAATCTGGCCCAACAATTGCCTTTGTCAATATTGTAGTTGTCAAAGATATTCGTAGAAACACCACAGTTCTTGCCATATTCCCTATCAATTGGAAACTGAAGTGAATTCACAATACTGAAATAATTGTAATGTTTTACCAGTGATATTAGCGAATAATTGAAGTATTGTCTTTAATTTGTCAACAGTAAATTGAGACCAAAATCTAGTAATGCATAACTATGATTTGTATAATACATTCCCATCAATTTAAAGTAAAAATTCCTCTTTGAAAGAGTATGAAAATATTTGGTGTGTAATAGATTTAGCAGTCCGTGCAACTGTATAAAGTATTTTTCCCTAAAGATATTTTTATCACATAATTTAACTACTTTTTAAATAAATTATCTTCAAGAACGTATAATACTTTATAGTAGTTATGGTAGGAGAAAATCCTTTTCTAATTTATTCCACAAATAAAATAAATAAATGAGCTTTAACATTGGATATGATGGAGTACATAGTAAATACAACAGATTCACTATGAAAAGTAGAAAATACAACAGGGAAGAAGAAAGTGCATTTCTTTTGAACATTGACATTAGTCTGATTATAGATTTTTGCATAAATGACTTGGAGGGTTCTTCTAACACACACAGTTTACCACACTAGTCATATATTTTCTCTCCTAACTGTCATCACTGTGGCTCTGAGCATTACAGCTGTATAGGATGCAAAATGCCAGAAGTTAATTTATTGCTCTGCTCATTAAAGTTGTATTTACTATTGAAGGTAAAAGAAACTAGATCTCTGTTAGCTTCCATTAAAAATGGTAAGACATTTGCATTTTTGTTTAGAAGTGCCCTTGCTCCTCTGTTTCTGTAACCTGCTAGAGAGATTTTACATATTCTTCAAATTTCCCTCTGTGATTACTAAGCATCAGCAGCTGGTGTTTCACAAGTAGATAGACTTCTGCTTTATCATGGGCAATAACATCAGCATGTGCCTAAAATAGGCATATTGCTGAAAAATTGACATGCTCACAAATCTCTCAGATATGAACACACAGTTCAATGTTGAAACTTTTTGTCTTTAAAAATAATAAAAAATACATCAGTATTAAAGCAGAAAGCAGATACAGTAGGAAGGCATTTACCTTTTCAATTTATTCATACCTGAAATGTCTATCCAATGTAACTTTCTAGAATTATTCCAGTTTGCTTTTTTCCTTGTTCCTTCTTCTCTCAGGCATTTGTGGGCTTTGAGAACAGTCACTAAATATGTGGAACAGGATCCTGACACTCACAAACAGACATCTAACCAAAAGAGATGGAAAAATACAACCTAGCTGTAGACTTTCTGCATCAAGTTATTGTTGAACACTAATGGTGTTAGATTCTAGTCAGCAAGGATCTGCCCATACATCCTAAGGAACTGCAAATTAAGGTCAACTGGAGAATAAATTAAAGCAGCTCCTGCAGAAGTAGAAAGGTATTCAGAACATTTGTTCAGATTAAACAGGAAGTAAATTTGTTTTCTGGATTTTTGTTTACTCATTTCTTGACACCAACACCACTGACATTTTATGATATGCTGTTAGTTGTTCAGCAAGCAGGAAGGATGATAGCTCTGAGGGATTATAGAATCCAAACTCTTTGACCTGAAAAGTTTATGATGACCTATGGTCCTTCTTGTCACTTCCCCCGGAAAACAGTACAAATAAGAAATGCTGCTTCATAACTGCAGGTATTTGCAGGTTCTTGCAAGGCAGAGAACATAACAGTAGAGCTAGAATCTGAAAGCAAATAAGTGCAGAAACTGTCTATGCAGTAAAACTACTGCAGACACATGACTGGAAGATCACCATGGCAGCACCATTTAATTAAATCAAGAAGAAACAATTATATCCCATTTCTTCTATTCCTTTTATTATTTCTGCTAGTAGAATAACAAATGTATACTACTATTTCAGCAAAATACGTTAAAAAGATGTTTCAACCAATCATCTCATATATGTATACCATGTCAATGGTGATCTCTTTGATAGCAAGAAGTTATTTGAGTGAGAAAGAACTCTAATTCAACATTTCAGAGAGAAATAAAATACAGTTACAAATACAGGTATGTATTTCTGAGTTGGTTTTTAATGCATTTTATTTTTGAAAGTCAAAAGTACTTTCTAGTCTGTGAATCTATGTGAATCTCCACTGATTTACAGGGTGCTGTTTCCTCATAGGAGAATTAACAAAAACTTAAAGCCAACCCATCACTTCCAAAGATCATAATCGCACTTGAAGTAGTCTAGTGTAACATCAACAGCAAATAAAGGTTCTACATTGTTATTGCTCTAGAGAATAGAGTGAGTTGCTGTTTTTCCAAACTCTTCTGAGCATCAACTTCAAATTTCAAGCTTGACTGCTTCAAAATCTTAATATTCTACCAGATTTTTTTAACAGATTTCTGAAACTTTGTAATAAAATAAAATATTTAAATCTTAACAGGTTTGAAATATCTAATCTGACATAACTTTTTTTTACTCTGATGCAGGCTACTAGGCTCTTTGTATTTTAAATACATATTTTAACATCAAATTGAATGCATGATAATCTTCGAAAATTTAGGGACTGATTATTTGAAGTTATTTAATGCGTTCTATAATGTAAACACATTTCTTTTCACTGCTTTAAATTAAAAGATAATGAATTTTAGAGTAAATGATTGCTGGGTTTGTTAAAGACCTTGCTGAAAATGAATTAGAGTAACACTTAAAACTAAATAAGGGTTATCTGCTGATTTATACAGAAAATGTTGGCTTCCCTCCAGATCATTTCAAATTTAGAATTAGAAACTCTAAATTTTGCACATAAATTCTAAAGTCTGTGCCACTGGTTTACAATACAGCTGGCACAGAACTAACAGGACAAGCTGTTGTTAACTGGAGGTGTACACTGACTAACTGACCAACTCTGAGGTCATGGGTATTTAAATTCCTGATCAATTCCCATATTTGCACCTAATCTTGCCTAATGTAAGGTACAAAAGTCCTCAAAAGCCTTGGGTGCTGTACCTAACCTGCACTGTTCAAATTCTCTTTTTCAACTTCCTGACAGCTGCATGAGAATTGTAATTCCAATTTTGACAACTTTTCTATGGTTTTAGATTCCATGGGCCAAAAGGTTGCAGAAATAATAGATTATCAATTCACATAACCTACACAGTATCTATCAATCTACGTTTCAGCATCTACTTTTCAAAAGGGTTCATGGGCCACAATGTGGCCATGATGGGGTATAGGCCGTTTGCTATAGTCTTCTGTAAGTGCCAGATTTAAGTCATATATCTGCATGCAGCACTTTCTGTTGACTATTATCACATAGTTTACTTCTGGAATATTTAAGATTATGTCAACACTGTTAACGATCTTGAGATATCCAAGCTATCTGTGAAGAAGTATAACGTGGAGACACTAGGATAGGTGCTGCAAGTAAAATATTTGTGTCAGCTTATCCTTAGTGATATAACCTTTAAAATCTTGTATGCTAGTAGGTAGATTCATATTTGAGTTAGGAAACATCACCCTCAATTGAAACAAACTACAATGAAAATGGACACTAACAGTGTTTGTCCCTTAAAGTTTATTCCATTATAACACAGAAGCTAAGATGCAGCACCTTTAATCTAAGCCTAACAAACTCAGTAAAGATGATCATTACTTACAAGTGGCGAGATATGATGACTCTGGCCCAGAGAGATGTTTGGAAAGGTAAAAAAAATCTACAGCGAATGCACAAAATCCTGTTTAATTACTTTCTAAAAAGCATGAAAAATTTAATTAATTAAAACAAGAGAAGTAAATTTACTGCTGGCAAAGAGTCAGACATTAAAAGGCCTTAAATATGCAAAAAGGGAACATAATATAATGGACCTAATTTCACATTATTTGTTATCTATTTTTTGCCATTATGCAAAAACTTAAATATAATGAATTAAAAGCAAAAGATGAGCACATAAGGCTTAACAAGATTACTAAAAGAGAATGAGGGGCTTAAATTATTGGCATGTCAAAACTATAAAGTATTCTCATTTCTGTAATATCAGAGAACACAAGACAATTCTTTGCTGAATAGAATTTCTCCTCTCTGTAATTATTTAGGTGTCTGGGTTCATGGAGAAAATACTTCTAGTACACAGGTATTTTTCCATTGCTTTCTTCTTCTTCTTTACAGTTTATTGCCTATTGACTCTATTTTTATTAGTCAGTGCTCTGCTTTCTACTGGGCATGTTGGCTGGGGCCTTCTCTGGCATGAGCAAAGGTAAATCTGTTCTATTTCTTCAAGTGTTTTCTCAATATGAAAATAAAATAATTTCATTAGATTATATTTCTTAAATCTTTTTCTCAATAATTCTTTTTGATTATTAATTACAGAAAAAAATTATTGACAGTAATACGATTTATTACTTACTATTAAGAATTTCTGTACTGTGAGGTACAAATACTGGCAGGTTTTTACTGCATTTGTAAACAGAGTTATACTAACATTTAGACTGATGAAGACATCTTCTGTCTTCTCAATCCTGCACTACTCAAATAGGTGCCTTGCACAAGTGTTCTAGTTTGAGCTAAAGTAGAATCAATTTTCTAACTTTATCTAAGCTTCATTTGAGTAATTTCATTTTCTGAAAGTTAACTGCATATTTTTCAGACGGTTTTTCTCTCTAGAAGTGGTAACATGGAGCGCTGGTATGCAGAGACCATTACTTACACTTATTCCTATAGAAAACAAGGCCATCCTGACGCAATTCCGTAAATCAAAGAAGCGAAAAAGGGTCACACCTGCAAGAAGGGG
This sequence comes from Tapera naevia, assembly GCA_033556795.1. Classification (NCBI taxonomy): domain Eukaryota; kingdom Metazoa; phylum Chordata; class Aves; order Cuculiformes; family Neomorphidae; genus Tapera; species Tapera naevia. The sequence goes on along the minus strand of JAUMJJ010000172.1, from coordinate 2,437,337 downwards.
CAGACAGGGCAGGCAACGCCAAAGTGACCAACAGAGTATTCCATCACATGCATGTCATTCTCAGAATAAAACTGAGAGATCACAAGAGTCAGGGTCTCTTCTTCAATGGCCAGTGGCCAGTGAGGATCTCATCTGTCTTTTTTTCCTGATCCCAGATCCATGCATTCCTGAATCCAATTCCTGAGTCCAGCTCACTCTCACTGCTGAGTCCTGCCTGGGACCTTTTCCCTGTGCCTGCAGCAGCAGTGGTAACATAGTCATCAGGTGGGGAGAGGGGGAAGCAGTTTTGTATATTTATATATCGTTTATTATTTTCTTATTAATAGTATTTTACTTATTAATTTTTCATTAAAGCTGGTTTAGTTTTAGTTTCCAACACACAGGTCTTTATCTCTCATTTCCCTTTCTCTGGGCAGGGTGGAGGAAGGGCATTGGGAGCACAACTGCTTGCATGTCAGCTGCCAGTCAATCTGGGCTGGGGCTAAACCATGACAGCAAGCCAGCTCTTGTTTGTCTTATTCACAAAGGACGATTTCGCTAGAAAGCAGTTTGTGAACCATATTCTAGATTCTTCTGTGCTTACAAAGGGAGAAAGAATGAGAGTGGAAGAAACTTGGAAGATGGGAACAAGACTTGCTGCTGATAACTCCATACTGCACAAATAGGCTGAACTTCAATCATTTCAGAATATCAGCCTCCTCCCCAGAAGCAGAACACCAGGGTGTGAATCCTAATGGATACTGAACTACAGGCAGTTGGCAAGCTTCCACATGATCTTATGTGTAAATCCAACTATGTAAAATGCTACCTAGAAGCTGCTTGGGAATTTTCTCTGAGAATGATTACAGAGAGATTTCAGTTTCTTCAAAATTTAAGTTTTCCAGTGTTTTGGGGGAAGGGGTTGTGGGTTGTTGGATAATTTTTTGTAATTTTACAAACCTTGCTAGTATCTTCACATTAACTTATGAGAGAAAATCCTTTGTATATGGAAAGTCAAGTTAATTCAGTACCAGATTGCATTTCCGTGTAGCATAATTTATAAGTTACTTTATACAAAAGTGACTACATCTTCTTTAAGCAATGTGATAGAACTAGGAAGCCACTACTACATTTTAAAAAATTAAAAGTACATGCAATCTGAAAAAAATGGGGGTCAGATACACATGAATATGAATATCTATTCCTAAGTGGAAATACAGTACCAAAAGAAAGATATTAAAATCACTCTTAAACAAGAAAAATTGTTTCGATTCACTCACTAAAATGGACAAAAATATTATGGTTCTGTATTCTCACAATCTCCATGAAAATAAAGAAAAGAACATTTTTCAAAATGTGTTTTACTTTTAACCCCACATTGCAAGGCTTATCTGAAATAAGAGGCACTATAAAAAAATCAATTACTAGTAACACCTTCTAGGGTCATTGAATCATCATTTTCCAAATGAGGAAAACAGAGCCTTCATCAAATTATTCCCTGTTACATCATATTTTCTCTAAAGCCAAGGAAGTAATTCTTACTTTTTGCCAGTGTAACTGATACTAGTAATTCTGATTTCTGCTTTTCCAAATAATAAAGGATAAAAAATGCAATATGCAACTTTACCAGCCTATGTAATTCACCTCAGGGAAATTAAAGTTGCAGATTTTTTCCATAATGACAGACAGAACTGTTCTGAGCACGGGAATACATACGGGATATTCAGAGAAGTACTGCTTAAGAGAAAGCATTTGATGATGTATCCTACTCCCCTATACCTGTTTCTTGCTTTTTATTGATTCATGCTGCCTATTCTTACCCATTTTTTTAGCATTCTTTTTTTTTTTTTGAATAACAATATTCATACTCTGGTCACATCTCCCTGCCTAATCTCTACACTACCAGGTCTAATGATTTACACTCTAGATCCAGCACAAAACTATTTTTCATGATTTATTATTTTATTTTCCCTCACAAAATAATAATCTCTACGAAAAGAAGAGTGGATTACAGTGGAATTCACAATGTTAACGGTGATCATAAATTTTGTTGTTCTTTGGTGATGTAAAAAAATCACATAAATATCCTCTAGCCACAAAATGAGCAGCAAAAAATTAGATGTAGGTGCTAAATACATAAAGTAAAATGAACTGTATTAGAAGGAAGCTTCAGAAAGTGAAAGCAAACCATTTTTCTCAGCTGTTTCAGTATTGTATCATCAAATCATTAAAGCCATATGACCATGGTTGCATAGATTTTTGGGTTCTAACTAAAGTTAGATGACACACTACAGGACAAATTATTTGAGCAGACCAGCTATATTTGCTGGATAAATCGAAATTACTATTTCATGCAGCTAAATGATAATGACTGTTCTTACACCATATGCACATTTCAGATGAAGGTCACCTTAGTGTTAAGATCTATGATTTTTTTGCACTGTAAAACATTATTTGTAGAAACATTTAATAAATCAAATGGAATACTGCCTATAAATAAGGTTGATGATTCTTAGAACAGTAAAATGAAAATTTTATGAAAGCAGTGTAATTTATTTTTTCTGACTTTTTATTGAAGCTATGGACTACAAATCTTCCGATACAGAAATTTAAATGGAGATGTGTCTCTCTAAATAATTTTAAATTAATTTTCAGCAAGTTTGATTTCATTTTATGGATTTTATCTTTTCAATAATAGATCTTAAAATCAGAATTAACTGAGAAATTTGTGTTTATAGTATTCCTATTTTACGTTCATATGTTGACAAGTGTAACCTAGCAAAAAACTTTGCAAATACATATAGCTTTATAATCAAGCAAACCAGCACGTGGAAGGTAGATTTTAAACTATGGTAATGAGAAAGTCTAAGAACAGTGGCAACAAATATTTTACAGTTAAATAGAAATGTCAGTTTTGTCTCTATATACTATTCAAACCCAGTTCTTAAATATGATGCAGTTCTTAAATATGATGACTTTTTAGAAGGATTAAAATAAATAATGTTTCACAATGATCAATTAAACAATCAGTAAACAATACTTTGTATTACTGCACAGAATCTTAATCTCTCTAACATCGTTACTATGATTGGAATAAATGCTTTTTATCTTCACATTATTTGAGACTGTGACAAGATTAAAGATGGGTTCAGAGCTTCCATAAGCAACCAGACTCTTCAAACACTTCTGAGCATTGCCCTAATCTGACCTTCCAATGCAGTTTATGACTATATGGGACTTCTATTCTGTTACGAAAGCAAATTCTGTTGTATTATGTAAATCAGTAAGTTATATAAAGTTATACTCAAATGTGAGAAAATATCCTTATTCTTCTGTAGAGGCATGGTGTAGACTGTATAATCACATCTCTCTGAGCATTCATCCGTGTCTCATTATCATTTCTTTACTGCCTGAAAAAAAAAAAAAGATAATTCTAAGTAGTCTCCTAAGAATTATATACTCTACACTCAGAAAACAAACTCAGTACTTTCTGCTTGCAATAATATCTTTCGTTACCAACATTTTTTTTTTGGTTTATGGTCAAGCTACAAAATAAGATAATTTAATTTTTTTTGTTTTACTTCTGAAAACAGAAGCAGATATGAGTATTAAAAATCTTGCTGTCAACTCTATGTTAGGGTGTATAACTTAGCCATAGGAGCAAACATATATGCAGGATATACCATCTCAATATAATGCGTAACAAAAATTAAATTGTTTTGAGTACATTACTATGTGAAAAGACAGTGAACAGAAAAAATACCATGTCAAATTTAGTGAAAAAAGGATTCATCAATACTTTACCCTATATAGAAATCATATTGTATTTTCTAAACTACTGACTTTCTGAAATTCAACCGATACTTAAAAATATGCCACCACCCAAATATAATTAAACTGGATTGTTTACTTTGCATAAAATGTAGAGAGACCTCTTCAATGTTTGCTATTCTGAAAATGCAGAAGAGACCACACTGAAACCAGAGGCTTCAGAAGGTAACTAATACATCTAAAAATGTAAAGGAAAAATAAAACTTCCTTTGTGAGCAAAGGGAGAAGGAAACAAGACACCTCATATTTCCCATCATCCTGTTCTCAGCCTGCAGAAACTGCTATTGTGCTAGGAGTGCCTGAGACGGAGAGGCAGAAAAATACAGGAAAGGGGCAAGGATAATCTTTCTTTCCTTTTATTGTCCTCCCCTGAGGGAAGCTGTTGGCACAAAGCTTGTTATCATCCATCACAGAAAAGTGTTCCAAAAACCAGTTTAATGCCTTTGACTACTTTCAGTGGGAATGTAGGTTTAGAACCACTCATTGATTTGAGCAACAAAAGCACATTTTGATCTCACGGTATATTCAGAATTTATGCAGAATTGGGGCTCAGCATTTAAGTTAAATCTGAAATGGAAATTCCACTACCTTTCAGTATCTGAAAGAACAGTACTAATAACACATTACAGTCCTCGATATCAAGTATTTAGCTTGTGATTGGCAGCCAGCATCTCTAACTCTACTATATACCATTTTAACAGTATTTTCCAATAAACTAAACACAAGAATACAGTAATTTTTTTTCTGTGTACAGCTATAAATGTCACCTGTGGGTGAAATGCCTAAAGTCTGACCGGATGGTGAAAATACAATTTTTTATTTTATTTTTTAAAGCTAAAATTAATTCTATTTTAGAAAAAAGAAAGGTTATTAAAAGAAAAAATGAAGTGCAAAATAATAATTACAGGCTATTTTCATTATCTATTTATCTTGTACACCTGAATGAAAGGAAACTAAACTGTTTGGGCCAAATACTTATCCATTCTATATCACACTGTCCATTTGGAAAGGTTTGTAAAAGACACAGAGAATTGAACTTTACTTGTTCTTTTAAAAATTGCATTTACTTGAAGATACAATTAACTGCCTTGTTGAATTGTCTTAAGTTTTAGGCTACATGAAATTATAAAACCTTCTTTAAAAGCCCTAGAAAATCAGTATAATGTAATAAGTTCCTATATTGTTTTTCAAGATGTTCATAATGCAATTATGTTAGTCAAAAAATACTTACACTAGTTAATGTGAAGAAACAGATCCTCTAAAGCCAATATTCTCATAGCAGCATAATTTTGTGTTCCTATTAAATTCTCATCTTAGATCCACCCCAAAACACAAGTATGCACCTTTGGACTGTAGAAATGCTTGAGCTTTATCTGGTAGAGGTTTGAGAGCGCACAGACGGCTATTATAGATTACTAAAATGGGACTGTGCAATAACAGTGCCAGCTGTATAACAGCCAGTCTATCTCTACGAGACTGCAAATTCAAAGAGGGAATCCCTTCAGAAAAGGGCCAAGAGCTGCTTCAGATGAACTGAGACTCTACATTAGGAGGACAGAATTCTGGTTTTACACAAAGGACAGAATGATTCCAGCCTATTCAACGTTAAAATTGTGTTTCAATGAGTTGTTTGGGAAATGAAAGTATCTATTACAGCAATTATGCCATTAAACACTCAGCTCTGATTTAGTTTATTTTTTCTAATCTGAACATAAAATTTTATTTGAGAGAGACTAGATTGGTGGAGAGAGTTACTGGGGGGAAAGATGATTTCAGACCATTAGTCCTAGCTGCGATCAGGTCCACAGTGTATGACAACTATCTCTTGAGGAATATTTGCTAGTTTATTTGAAAAGACATGACGTCCTTGCTCTACATCTCATTTACCTGGGAGTAGGGACAGGAGAAAGGATTCAATTCAAAAGCTGGCCTCTGAATTCTTAAAGTTTGGTATCATTTTATACCTCTTCCATGACAGAGCAGTTCTTCACAAAACTGATCACGTTCTTCATTTGCTTTCCTATTCCTTCTTTTCTGGCTCATTGATACATTCAGCAACTGGGCTAAACATTAGGCTAAATGCTTTTTTGATAATTGCTGAAACAGTTGTTGCATATGTTTGGTATCTTAGGGTTCAGTGCAATAGAGATTGACAGTAATAAGCATCTTGTAGAGCAGGTGCTTTGATATCAGCCATAAATAATAAAAGTAAAACTTTAAATAATTCTACCATTATTAGAAATACATAGTCATCTTAACAAAGATTTCAATAATATCACATAAGACTGATTTTACATAGAGGAGAAGTTAATATTACAACTTTTTGGTGCCTCAGAGAAACTCTTGAAGATTAAAAATTTATATCGTCTTTTCTCCTACATTCAGATTTAATCAAAACTCTTGCTTCATACTGAAGCGCTGTAGCACTGTCACTATATTTATCATATTTGTACTTAACTAAATATATGAATCAAGCAAACATCTTCCTGTCTAAGAAAGCTTATAGATTGAATCAGAGTGGGCAAAATAATACTATTAGCAAAAATAACTGAGTTAAGGCTACAGCATAGCCATATGAGTCTATTATTTCAGAAGCTTTAATTCATAAATGCACAAAACCAAAGGTGGAAGACATAAACAAATTAAAAACCTCTTCATCAGAACATATATAAAATATATGGCGCTTTAAGGGGATAGAAAATGTTCTTCCAGCTGGCTAAGTATGGGGAATTTCTTTAACTACCGTTATCTCTTTCTAGGAGCAGAAAAGCACCAAGCATAAAACCTTACAATAGTTCCTGTAGCAGTATGAGCTGGAGTAGAGGTAATACCAGAGATTGCAGTAGTGTCCTTTAGAAGGCGAAGTTACTGTCCTCTTAATGATCTGTTGCGTTTTCCTAATAATGTCATTTATCGTGGTTTATACACCATTATTAAAGAATAAAATCAGAGGTATTTGTAATGATATATTTTAATACTAGTCTTTTTCCAAAACTTGCAGGCAAACCACAAAAAGTAAGATATCTCTGGCATCTAGGGAGAATTTAACCTTCCCAAAAGCTTTTGAAGCAGACCTGAAAACACTCCCTTGTGTTCCACCCCAAGGATAGGTATCATTATCACTAAAGCCCCAGAGGTAACAGCTCAGTCTAGGGCAGGAGTACAACCTTGAAAACACATTCCCAATGAGACTCACAGGCGTTGAGTTCATAACACTATAAATTCAAAATAAGAAGTCTATAATAATCACAGCTGCCCGAGTTCTACTAAAAGACGTGCTAAGATGAATTAAACCCACCAGGCCTTTTGGCATGATTCTATACCAACAGAAAACAAATATATAGTATAGTATGGTCCATATGGACCCTAAACTCAATACACACATGATGGTACAAGAAGTGTTATCTTTCCTTAGCTCAATTGCCCCACGTTGGGTGCCAGTTATGTCTTGGTTTAAAGGAAGACTAAGATGTCTATTGTGGCTCTCTTCCATAAGAAAATCACAATAAGCCTTTGACTTTAATTGCGAGAGAAAAAATTGCATAGGAAAAGATAGCAGTTATCAACTGCAAATATATACATAAACAAAAAGAGAACAGAACAGACAGCAACGCTGTAATCAAACTCTTCAAGCGAGTGCAGTCCTGCCTTTCCTCTGGTGCAGTTATATTTAGAATCACAGAATCATCTGGGTTGGAAGAGACCTCCAAGATCACCAAGTCCAACCCTTAATCCAACACTATCATGATTACTAGATCATGGCACTAAGTGCCACATCCAGTCTTATTTTAAAAACCTCCAGGGATGGTGAATCCACCACCTCTCTGGGCAGGACATTCCAGTGCCTGATTACTTGTTCTGTGAAGAACTTTTTCCCGATATCCAGCCTAAACCTTCCCTGGCAGAGTCTAAGCTCGTGCCCTCTTGTTCTGTTGCTGGCTGCCTGGGAGAAGAGACCAAGCCCCACCTGTCTACAACCTCCTTTCAGATAGTTGTAGAGAGCAATGAGGTCACCCCTGAGCCTCCTCTTCTCCAGGCTAAACAACCCCAGCTCCCTCAGCCTCTCTTCATAGGACTTGTGCTCAAGTCCCTTCACCAGTTTTGTCGCTCTTCTCTGGACCCACTCCAGCACCTCAATATCTTTCTTGAACTGGGGGGCCCAGAGCTGAACACAATACTCAAGGTTGTGTTCCAATGCCGAGCACAGGGGAAGGATCACTTCTCTCGTCCTGCTGGCCACACCATTCTCGATGCAGGCCAGGATGCCATTGGCCTCCTTGGCCACCTGGGCACACTGCTGGCTCATGCTTAGCCGGCTGTCAATCCGTGCTCCCAGGACAGCAGGAGGCACTACCGCACGGGGGTGGCGCTGCCCTACTCCGCTCTTTTCTCCGCAAAGGAGGACGGCACAGCGTGCGTCGAGGGCGGGCGGCAGTCCGAAGGGAGCGTTCTTCAGCTACCCACGCAAATGGGGCGCTTCTCTTTCCCGCCGCCTCTCGAGAGGAAGTGCCTGTCCCAGCACCAACCCCCTCTTCCCGAGGTGTCACCAATAGCACTGCCCCCCCCGCCCCCCCAGTCTGTCCCCACAGCCCCAGTCAGGCCGGCTGGGCCCGCACCCACCCACCCTGCGGCCCCCCAGGCCGCGTGTTGGCAAGGGGAGAAAAATTATCTGAAAGACCTGAAACTACAATTTAAAATACATTTTTCTTTGGTTCCGAATAACCACATGGCCATAGCAAGAGCAACAGAATTGAATAGATTTAATATAAAAAAAACCCACCAAAACTGAAAACCAAAACCCCACTTACTTGAGAAGGAAAAAAAAAAGAAAACAGATTTTCAAACCACATATGCTAAATTTTTAGCCAAATCACATTTTTTTTTTCTAATTGTTATTAAAAGAAGCATGATTTTTCAGAAGGCAAGCAGGTAACTGACTACAAAGGCAAGCAGCGAGGCAAATGACTGTCTAGCTTTTACTGTATACATCTGTGCATGTATTCCTGCCAGTGCAGCATTAACATTCATGATCCATCGTCTGATCTCACCCAAGTGGATCAGGAAGGGAGAAGGCATCTGTTTGCAACTCTGCTGATAAGTGAGACTACGATCGTGCAGAAATATTTTCAAAAGTATACTCTTAAGAGGCACATATAACTCACTTCTTCCCCTTCTACCTTGACTTTTCTCCATCCTTTCCTCTCTTGAAACATTTTACTAGAGAGTGATTTTTTACCCTTATAATAATAATGGTATGCTTTCCCAGGGTCTAGCAGTTTATGGAAAAGCAAATCCTTCAGCCCAGGAATAACAAAGAGAATGAACAGAAATACAGCACTGTGAATTGCCTTGCAGAGATTCCAGAGTTGCTCTTTTTAGGAGTGTGCACCAGCAGCAGCACAGTACTGAATTCAGATTGTCTTGCTTCTCAGCAAGGCAGGACAGAATATTATGCTATCAGAAATTTAATGCTTTAAACTAAACTACTAAACTACCAGAGGTGCCTCCACTAGATACAGGACAGTGTGCTCCACCTATCGGGAAAGTACAAGCAATCTCTATCAGTGCTAGCTGCAAAAGTGCCACCTCCAGTACGAAGTGTAAGGCATTGCATATGAGTAGTCATACCTTTCTTTCTCTTCAGCCATATCTCAAATCAGCGGTACCTGTGTAGAGCATGATGGTCTGGTTGGCTTTCTGGAAGCCCTTTTTTTTTTTTACTACTTTAATTTGTTTCATCACAGAAGACCATGTCTATCCGACCAAAGAATAAGGGAATCCAGTATTCAAGCAGTTCATATATTAAAGGACTTTACCAGCCTTTGTTTTTTCTTTTCCATATATATCTAGGAGATCTTTAGAAATTGCTCATAAACATTTAGTAGACTTTCGTTTTGACTAGCAGATACTTCTTTCTCCGTATCAATTACACATTTTTGCCAACAGCAGATGATCTGGGAAAGAAACACACAGGTTTTGCACATAGTGTGTGATGTGTGTCTTCCATCTGCCCTAAATCTAACAACAAATGTCTTCCATAAGTGTTGGCAATTCTAAACTAGAGCCATTGCTCTCATCTTACAATATCTGACAAACACAAAATAGACAACTAAACACATTATTTCCTAAAAAACCTTTTCTCTTATATTGGTCTCCTCTCCCCCCGCCTCTGATGGCTCATTAAGATTAGGAAATGTTAGAAGGTAATAGTAGTTAGGAGGATCTCACAATTGTATCTCTGGTTTAATGGCACATTATTTTCTCCATGTGAGATTCCGCAGCCTATTAAGGATTCAGAAGCATTTACCCTACTAAGTTTAGGGTCTGGTTTATCATAGATAATGTGAGAAGGTGCAGATGTTGTAACCAACCTTTCTGAAGGATGAGTTGTTACTATTAATGATGATATCATACTGTTATCCTTTCCACCATAGAGATGTAGAAGAGTATGGTTACATAAATTATGTTCTCAGTTTCCATCCCTACATATCTCAACTGGTCAAGGTGAATGGCAGTCAGAATCTTTTCTTCCTGGCAAACACAAAAAAAGCCACTAAATGTACAGTCCATGTTTACTGGACAGGGAATGTTAGATGTGCATTAGACTTCACTGTAAACTGAAAGCCAGTAGAGAATGAACACGTGCCTTTTTGAATCACTCAAAATTCATGGTGAACAAGTGGAGTCAGACACTCAGCTTGTAAGACTTTCAGTTTTATGAAATCATATTTTTCTGGTTTACGACATATGAATTCTTACCTGCAGGGAGAGAGTACAACCAGAAAACTGAAGGGATTTGCAAGAAAGAGTTCAAAGAGAAACTTCTTTTCCGAATGAGCGCTCCACAACAGACCACAGTCACGTTGTAGGTGACATAGAAGCATAGAATATTCTTTTAGAAGCTTATAATACTATTGAACTACTCTCCTTTAAAACTAACAGTCCATACAAAAAATATTCTTGAATCTATATCTAAAAAAAAAACTGAACTGTTCATAAAGGTGTAAGTTTTATGTTTAGTAATAAATGATAGAAAATGCATTACTTTCAAATTGTAAAATGAAATATTTGATACCTAGTAGAACAGGTATCAACATTTTCAGTGTAATACCCAGTTTTACTATAGCAAGTACAAAAATGCAGTTATATAGCAATGAAATATGAATCAATGAACATAAGCAAAATAGTTTTTCATACCACAAGAGTTTACTAAAAGGCCAGGCACAGAAAAGTTGCAAATTCCTACCAGTAGTATTTTATCATAGAATATCAGCTGCTAAACATTTATTTCAGAGGTGAGGCATATCACACTAAAAGCTCATGCTATACGTCAAAGTATCTGGCTAGGTTCTAAGGTTTTCCATTTTCCAAGGTCATAAATTACTGCAAATGCAGTAACTTTTACCATCTTTCTTGATTTACTTCCTTTCTCTAGTATGACTATCAGTTGTTGGGCACTACTTCTAGTCATTAGATGACAAAAAAACCCATACGCCAGATTTATCTCTTCCATTCTTTCTCCTATATTCTACTTTTTCCACAAAATGCAACTTGTAGCTAATGACATTTTCTTCATTTTAATGAAAGTGGTAGGCCTAGTTGCTACCGCCAGTTTATATGATAGATCATGAGGCTTTAAAGAATCTGAAAATAGGACCTCAGACAAAATATTGCTTGCAACTATATCACAGTAGACTTCTTCCCAAGTTTCCTGAGATGAATTAGAGAAAAACTCTGGCCTCTCGCATTGTGCATCTTCTATGACACTGGTCTCATATTACTGACCTAAAATCCTTTATTTTGTCAAAATAACTAATTTATGGTGCACTTAAAAGACACATCTCCAGAAAACAGGGATATCACAGAATTCATTCTATTTGATTCAGTGATTGTGGGAATACAACGGAAGATCAGTGAGAAGGAACTGTGAACACGATCTAGTGACCTTGCAGCTGGGATACAGAAAAACACATATATCACAGTAATCATTGCCTAGATGTGGGTGCTTAACAAGCAGAACCTTTTGTGTAGATAACATAGAGCCATCCTAGAAAACATGCTTGAGATTCCAGCCCTGCTGTGAGAAAGATAAAAGTACAGTGGAAAACTGCTTTGCTTTCCCCTGATAAATACAAGGCAAAGTGACAGGCTATGTACACACCTTTTCTAATAACGATCAAGCTTCTCAGTGCCTGCGTTCCCACTTGCATTTCATCTGGATGCTGTTTCAGAGTCACCCTGGATCATGAGCAAGGACTGAGCTCTGCAGTGCCTACATTCCTGTTTGCATTTTCTCTGCCTGGATGCTGATTTGGAGTTGTCCTGGATTGTGACGTAAAAGAAATAGATTTATTCTTTTCATTTTATGTACAGCCTTGTGTTTGTTCCCTCCCTCTGCCTTTGTTCAGCTCTCACATTAACAGTCTTCACAATAAATACTATATCTGATATTTTTTCTTCCAATCTACTTCCACTACACGTTGGGTAGTGTTGGCTCCAATAATTTACAAAGAGGAAAGAAGATACATAACCACTGTGAAAGGAGAAAGATATGCTTACTACACTTGTTACAGGAAAGAATTTGAATTAATATGTTATTTTTTTTTATTTGAGTAAAAGAACTTGAATATAGACATAATAACTTCTCCTTAATCAGACAAGAAAAACTGACAGCCACAATGTTTGCCTGGCAAAACATATCTTCAGATTGGGTATGATTTTAAGACAGTACAATGTCCTGGACTCTTCTAATGCATATAACAAATAACAGAATTTTATCTCTGTACATAATGGAAGAAGTACATTTTTCAAATATAAGTCTTAGATAAGCCATATTCTAGAGCATAATTAATTGAGAGGTAATCTTAAAAAGCTTCTGTCTCTTTATAGCAAAAATTGCATATGTTTTCCCTTCCAGTATATAGGTATTCCACTATAGCCCAGACACCATAAATGGCAGTTCTTTTACAAGTCCATTTCCTTTCAGACTTCTGTCTTCAGGCAATTTCTATGTAGTCTTGATTTCCTCCTTGTTCTTGTTGAATCCATTTAATTTTGGGTTTGCAACTATTTTGCTGACTCCTTCCCAGTAAATTCTTCCTCATAACACAATTTTCCATCCTGGAAGGATTATATGCTGATTGGATAGGATCAACCTAAGCTAAATTTCACAAGACTCTATAACAGCACAATTTGGCTCACAGATCACCTCAGCCTATAACCCTGTCCTGACAGCTGCTCCCATGACAAATGAAAGTAGCTTACAGACAAGGCAGGGTTGCAAAGGACAGTGGATTTCAAGGAGTCATCAGCTAAAGTTATTTGCAGATAGAACAGCTATTTACAATGTCTAGTGAAGTATTTTCAGTGAAAAAACGGATATGAGATCCCTTAGCATTCACTAGCCATACTGGTGTTCTGTTCACTCTTGTCTCCTCTCCTCTATCCTCTCCTTCCAATTCACTCCAAGACACATACACAAGCTCACAGAAAACTCTCTTCAGCTTGGAAATACTTTCCTAGGAAGTTTCACAAGGAAAAACTCTGTTATCAAAATAGAAGATACGAGAAAGTAATTAGAGGAATATGAATTTTTCATGGCATTGGTGTTGAATTCTAATGAAAACTTATACTGTCTTCTAACTACAATGTAATTTAATTCTTAAGTGTAATAACAGAACTTCTGACATGGAATATAATCTAATTTCCATGGAATAATTTATTCTTTATGTTCTAACAACTGTACTGCTTATATTTTTAGCAAGTTTGTGCATACTGTTCATAACTGAATAATAACAAAATAAAAATTGCTAAAGTTTCAACTATTTTAGACACATAAATCTTTAACAGAAAACACTTCATCTATGCGTGAAGAATCTACAGTCCAGAAAAATACTTAAAAAGAAAGCTCACATCATCAATCAGTAGTTACAATCCTAGAACAGCCTTGAGAGTTTGAGAAATTTGTTTGCATTCACTGTTCTAAAAGATGTAAACCAAAACATTACTTGGGTCTGAGAAATACAAAGTGGTCAGATAATCTAAGGATTTAATAGGTGTACAAAACTTTCCCCCTTTAGGAAAGAGCTGTTAGGATTTAATCTTGCCCTTTCATCTGTAATTTCCCATATCTCAGAATAAGCAAATGCAATATTATTTCTCAAGTGAAAGAGATTCTTAAAATTTAATCAACCACAGGACTTCATCCTGTTTAATTATATAAGCAGTCACTCAAAATGAAAGATGTAAAACAAAGAAAAATATGCTTAGGTTTCAGCAAGGATGAGGAAATACCTCAAAGTTGATCGGAAGTAACCTAACAAGGACAAAAATTTGATAATATAGTCCTGTAAGTCCTTACAAAGCCTGTACTTGAGTAACACGTTGATTCTTGTTTCAAAGCTTATTATTTTCTAGGCACTGAAACAGAAAGTAAGAAAAATTTACACATGGGTCTGATGAATATTCATATAAGTTTAAGAGTCTGTCTGAGGCTGAAGTTAAGATATTAGTGTCCGTAGACCTAGATTGCACTTACTAGAGAAAAGAGGACTATTGCTTTGTGCAATTGAGAGAAACAAAATGAATCTCCTATCCTGAACACAGGAAGAAATGAAGAACAAGTTCCAGTGGTGCAGGAAGTTTAGGGAAAGCAATCCAATTTAGACAAGCATATTGATGATGTGAATATACGCCCATTATTTTCCTTCCTTGCGGCATTTTATGTAACCATATACTTTTGTGAGCATATCTGTGATCTCTAAGACCAGAAAGAGAGAAAAATCTCTGCTTAGACCAAGCTCTCAATTACATCATCTCAAAACAAAGCAGGAACAGCCAGAAGATCAGATTGAAGTATCTACATTGAAGCAGTTGGATTATGGATTTGGTTGATTCTGAAATATTCCAGGTAAGTAGAGTTACTGTCTTTGGACCAATGGACAGTTACTTATTACTTATAGAAAATAAAGTACAGATTGAAAGCAATACATCCTAGTACTGTCAATTGCATGGTAGGAAGGATATTCATCTAGGATTTGGCTAATTATAGAAATTAAATCTTGAATATCTGCCTGGCAGAAACTTTAGTCAAAAAAATCTCTGGTTTTCTAGGTACAGGTAAAGGTGTAATTCATGAATATAATAAGTACTATAGGCTGCCTTCAGTGCCTTCTCAAACAGCTCTGAGAGTATTAGGTAAGAAATGAGACATCACTTGATGATGCATTTTTAAAGGCAAAAGTAAGTCATAAAATAGATTCTTTCTGTAAGCTGAAAGGAAACCCAATTACTTGCTTTTAATACAGACAATCCAGTTAACTTTCAGGAGGTCTGGTACCAACAAAACCATTTCTTCTCTTCAAGCATTTCAGGTTGGCTATATAAAAAAGGCCACAAAATTGTGCAGATGTTATAGTTTCACCTTGCACATGAAGGGAGTACCAGATTGAGGGAAAGGAATTATCTGTAGAGTGTTTTGTATACTCTCACATACTGGTGTCTCTCACACACAGAGAAGGGTTGCAGTGGTCAGTAACGATATTTTTTCTGTACCTTTCTATCAGGCACTTTCAAACCACAGGAGAATCTGGTGGGATCTTTTTCCCTAATCACAGCCAAAAATGAATCGTCATTTACACATCTTATTTAATCTTCAGTTAAACGTTAGCCCTACATTAGTTTTGCACATCTTCTCCTATGGCCTCACCAGGACTTTGGATGACAGTGTGACTTAGACATGTTTGCTGACCATGTTCTACTCCAGACTACAAATCACCACTGAAAATGCCAAGTCCTTCTCTACCCAGTGTATATACAAGAGCTCAAATCACTTACAGATTACCATTCTGATACACGAAAGGTCTTAAATGTTTTTTTTTTTAAATAAATTACAGCAACACTGATTTTCCTTTGGCTTACAGCATTGTATATCATAAATAACTGCATTTTTGTCAATTATATCACACAGCTATAAAGCTAGCCTAAGAGAACTGAAAGTAAAAAAGTTTCATGTTCTCTCCCACATGTGTATGTGTGTAATAAATCACATGTAAATGCCATGATTTACCAGAGGTTTTAAGGTGAAAGACTCTTTTATAGCAAATTACACCAAAGTGTTGTCAAAGTACTGCTGACATGTTTAGCCCAATGCCAAGAATTATCTGTTGTTTATGGTTTTACTATAACAAGAATAAAATTATTTTATGTTAAAATTATTATCTCTTTTTGACTAATCATATTACATCAGACTTTCCCAGGGTGTATTATTATTGGGGTAAAAACAATATTCAAGATTCTTTAGAATTTCCTGATATTGAAAATCCTGCCGGAACAACCAGACAGGCAGAATGGCACACAGCATGCTCTTCAGACTGTTACACTGAGCCACCCTGGCTGTATCTATGTAATTAAAATTTCCATATACAGAATAAAAGTGTTTATCTGATTCCAGTGACTGGCACAAGTCTGATGAAGGATTTTGTCAAACGTCGGGTTTATGTTATTTCATTTTGGTTTTGTTTTCCATGAAATGAACAAAACTGGCATTTATGCAGATAGAGACTTTTTTTGTGCTTTCCTATTTTTTCTCTCATAACTAATGCTATAGGAACTGAAGATGTGATTACTTCCAGAAAAAAAAATAAAAACACAGTATTTGCATTTTAAAAACATTAGCAAGCAAGAAAAAGTCCCAATTAGATACATTCATTTGAAAAATTATAAAGAATTACACTAATTTTTAAGAACTTCTTTCATAATAATTATGCACCTTTTGTTCATTTTTTATCCACTGAAATCTGAGTTAAATCTACATGTCAGCTTATATTGGCCGATAGAGTAATTAGTGAATTATGGTACTCTGTAGGGGCTTGCTGAGTAACTGCAAGGTATCCTGCAGGTCCCTTTGGAAAAAAAAATTGGTGGTCTTCCAAAGATGACCGGCAAAACTGAGGACCTCAGACTTGTGGTCATTTCTGAGGGAAAAACATGAGGGAATACTCTAGGGGAAAATTTGGGTTTTCTTTAGAATAAAAACTTTGTTAGGGAGTAGACAGAATTATTTACCTTGTTATCTTTCTAGAAGACTACTGATAAAACCAATAAAAACATCTTTGTAAAACTTGCAAATATGAAAGGGAAATATAAAGCATTGAGGTAATGTGTAACTAATCTCTAGGAGAGTTCTGAACCTAAATCGGCTGTACAAAAATCAACCATCTTTTCAAACAAAGCTATCAAGGAGGAGAGAAAATCTTAAATGCTTAAATGGGAAGTCATAGAAAAGCATAAGAATCACAGCATGGTTACAATTCACAATTCCAAATCTTTTCACAGGTCCTGAAAGCAGAACTCTGCAACATTCAGACTGATAAAGTGGAAGCAAAATAAATATAAAATGATAAGAGATCAATAGGATAATGACTTCATTTGAACTATTTGGTAAGCAGATCAATGTCAGAGAATCAATGGAAGTTTTTTAATTATAAATTAAGTCAAAGCAGAATAACAAAATGAAATATGACATGAGAATACAGAACTATGTCAGCGCTGACATTGTCAAGAAGGCAGAAAGAAGACCAAGAACTGGTTTAATTTAAAAAAAAAAATATGACAAGTTATATTTTATTAAGAGCAGTAATGACCCATTTGTCATTCTATCACCAGATAAGCAGGGTATGCAAATCTTTATTTGACATACTGTTATGGTTTGAGTCAATTAGGATGACTCTGACTCTCGCTCGGCCTTAGTCTAAAGTAACTTCATTTTCTGAAAGATAAATGCATGGGTTTTTTTCAGACAGTTTCTCTCTAGAAGTGATAACATGGAACATTAGCATGCAGAAAGGCCTCTAGTAACAAAGGCCATCCTCAAGCCGGCGAAAAAGGTCACACCCACAGAGAGGGGCAGGCAGTACGGGTGACCTCAAACTGACCAACAGAGTATTCCATCCCATATACATCATACTCAGTATAAAACTTAGTGATCATGAGGGTCTTGCTCTCTTCTGTGATGGCCAACGTCCAGTGAGGACCGCGTTTGTTTGATTGCTCCTAACCCCAGATCGGTGCATCCCTGAATCCAGCTCCTGACTCCAACTCCCTCCTAGCTATGGACACATTCCCTCATGTCTGTTCTACAGCATTACAGCATTTGTGGTGACATGCAGTCAATGGGTAGGGGTTTGTACGTGTGTGTGTGCAATCTCGGATATTTGTACGTACTTCATTACTTTCTAAATATTTTCATCATTACTATTATTACTATTTCATTAAAGCTGTAGTTTCTGGTCTGCAAGACCTTTTCCCTCCCACTTTCCTCTTCTGCACGATTTTAGCCAGGTCAGGGCTAAACTGTGACAACATACTGAAACAATAATGACTAAAGATATGCACAGCTTTTACTATTGTTGTTCTTGTCTAGTATTGAATGGGAACAAGTATAAACTTTGTATGTGAGAAGAAGAATAGTAAGTAAGGAAATTAACTGAACTGACCTGGATTTTATGCAGCTGGAGGCAAGGTCAGTGTTTCATTTCACCTTTCTGTAAATATATAGATATATAGATATATAGATATATAGATAAATATATATACACACACACTGAATTCTTACTATGCATGGTGATTTTTCTGATGGAGTTAAGTAAGTGATGTATGCAGAGACCATGAGTGCTGGGCATCATGCAAACAGGTACTTGGGTCAAATTCTAATTCATCATGGCTTAGTATCCTTGTTACTAGACGAAGGAAGAAGTCAAAGTTTCACAAAATAAGCAAGAAGAAAATTGATATCAAATGCTATTTTAAGACAATATAACTATTAGAATAACAACTTTGTCTTTAACTGAAAGACTGCAAGATCCAGAATGACAATTCACATTATTCTTTTGTTCTAAAAGGAATAGCTAGGTTTTCACTTTACCCTTTGAAGGTTTGCTGTAATTATTCAGAGGAACTGGTGCGGTTTTCGAGCATGATTAAATGGAGAAAATAAAAGATAGTGATAATTCCTATCTAAAATTGGAAAAAAAAGGTAGCTAACACTTCTGTGGTGTTAAAAACCTCTGAAGCCATGTCTAAGAACAGAATTGTAAAGAAAAAATAAATAAATGAATATATAAAAATATATAAAATATATATTAAAAAATATATAAAACTCCAGTGCAACCATGAAAGTTTTCCCATGGAAGATAACAACGGAGGCTCAAGCCACAAGATCCTTATGCGATTTGGAAAAAAATGTGTTTGAAAAAAATTACTTTAAAGTTGAAATCTTTACTGAAAAACTATTTACTATAAGCCTGACAAGTTGGACTGCTCTTCTTGCAATGCTGTTTTCATTTCTTTCTAAATGTTTTCCAGCTGACTGCATGAAGATCAAATATTGGGATCTAAAACCCTACAATAAAGAGTTCATAAAGAAGCAATCTAATATCAAGACACATAATGTATGAAGAATGCATGACAACATTCCACACACTTGCAGGACAGGGAAACTGCACAGACCTATGCCAACATATAAAAAGAAAGTTTATTCTGACAAATTATAAGGTACAGCCCTACTTCCTGCTCATACAATGCTGGATATACATGGAAACAATATTGGCCTGACCAAGGAGAGCTAGAAAATTCTGTCAAAACCACAGCCTCTATGTATAGGATGGTATGAGCAGTGCTAACATACACTCCACCTGCAGCTCTAGAAGCTTTTCAGGTGACAGGGTGAAAACAGGTGGAAAACAAGCATCAGAAAGCGAAACAACAAAAAGTTAGAAATGTGTGCAATTAAGGCTGCCCCTTTAATTTAATTCATCTCTCTCCTGTCTATTATGATACAGCCAATTACATAATTACATGATTTGCCTCCTTTTATTCAATAAATAGTAAGGTACCCGTTTAAAGAGAATTGGTTTCATTTCCTTTAGGAGCTGGAAGGATTATGGAAAGTTAAATGAGATACTGCAGGGGAAGAAAGGACAATCACATAGCTTAAGAATTTTTGCACTCTCCTGGAATATTAGATTTTATCCCTGTCTCTGACAAAAGGTTCCTGGAGAATTGGGACAAAATTCTTCAACTGATTTGTTTATAAATCCTAACTAATCGTTCCTCATAATTTGGGCATAGAAATTGGATGATATAAATTGCAAAACCACTGAGCACTCATTTCTGATAACTATGTCAGTGGGATTTGATTTTATGTAATCAAATGTCAGTACTTTGATTTTAAAAAAATGTTCTGTCCAACTAAGTACCATGCAAGATCCTGAAATTTTCTGAATTGCAAATATCATGCACCCTGGATTAGTAGAAAAAGTAACTGATGTTTCATGTGTTTTAAATAAAGTTGATAAAATTGAGTGAATACTCTACGCTTACATCATATAAAAACATCAACAAATAAGAAATTCTGTCTTCAGAGCAGAGTTTAAATATCATTCGGTACTTTAGACTGGACTTGCATGTTGCAAAGCAAAGAAAAATAAAATTGAATCTGAGTGTCTAATGCTTGTCCCATGAACTGAACAAGTCTTGGGGGGCCAGGGAAGGGAAATAAAACATGCCGTCATGCTTATAGTATTAATAATGATTCTGTTCAGTGCATCTCTTGATACACACAGGAAGAGTTAGCAATCCCTTCTTATTTTTGAAGGATTCTGAATTATTTTCTACCCACTCTACTTTCTCTAATTTAGGTTCCAGTCAGTCTTACCATCATACAAATTTATTTTTGTAGACTCAAACCATTTAGGCTAAGAGATTTGGTGCCTCTTAAAATCTAAATGTTTTCGTTTTTCCTTCTTAATTATTTTCTTAGTATAGTACATTGTTATTCTTTGAATTCAAGTAAAAAGATCAATAAAGCATGCAACAAACAAGCCATAAAGAATCAATATTTACTGTTTATCGGACCAGGCTTACGGTGGTTTGGAATACAAACTGAATGGTAAAAATGTTAAATTGTGTGTAACAGAACAATTCAAATTACTAACAGTCTCAATTATCATACCTAGAAAATTAAAAGCTGTATATATTTATTTGAATTTATAACATAAGGTGTTTTCTGCTTCAGAGGAAGTTTTCAGAGTTGTTTACCTCAGGCACAAAATTGCTCCTCCAGAATACTTTAAACTGTTGTGGGAAAGCTAATTGGCCCCAAGGTTTGTGAGCTTCACAGGTATGCACACACCCCAAATTAAACAGTGAAACGTATCACGTATCAGCTATATCCAGTATAACTTCTCATACTTTTGAAAACTGTATGTAATGTAAGATACCTCTGTCTTTTCTATCTAAACAAAAATCTGGATTATTACAAATGGTTGAAAATATATGGTTTTGTGATGATGGTTAATCAGAAATCTTAGTGAATTCTGACAAGAGACTTGATCCATATAATTTAATTTTAATAGACGTCTTTAACTGGCTTATACAGTAATTGTGGTTCAAACCTATATATCTTCAAGATAAGTCAGTTGCTAGAAACTGCACAGAATATTAATATGCCACACATTAATGGTGTGATTATTCCTAATGTAAAACAAATTTCGTCTAGTTTATTAACAGCTGACAGTCTGACCAAAATGTATTGACATATTTACTGAATTCACCATGAGAGTCATCCACATCCACCCATCTCTTATGCTGTTGATAGAGGTATGTTATCTTTCTGACGCTAACAGCATAGGAAAAAAAAAATAATAGATGCAAACTTTTTAGTTGCCTTTTTTAAAAACTAAAAACAACACAAGCCTTAAACTACATTCATCTCCTCTCATTTCATTCTCTCATTTTCTATTTCAGGTTAGGTGTCGAGTCATAAAGATATTTGATTACATGCAAGTAGGAATTAAAAAAAAACTTTCCTGTGCTGTAACACAAAGGAAGCACTCCTTGTGTATTTCTGTAAAGGTCCCTGTAGAGCAATCTGTACTCTAGATCTACTATTAATCTGCTTTGACCTGAGAGGTAACGCATTTGGCTCACCTGTTCATTACCTGTTTTTCACTCACAAATGTCAGTGCTGCCAGCTTACTGGAAGAAATAAGCCTCCTCTTTGCCTGAACCAAGTATAAACCTAGCCAGGAAAACGGTTTGCTGCCAAGGGAACCTGTGATGGGCGATAAAGGTGTGGTTTACTGCAGTCTAAGATTTAAAGAGTTCAGTTTAAATTAACTTCTTAGCTTCTCAGCAAACAAAGTTGAAAGTAGGGATTCCTTGACGGGGAAGTCCCATATAGAAAAATCTCACTGCTACGCTAGAGGTGTAGGCAACAGGTAACAGACTACTCTAGCTCCAGATTGACCTGTCCAGTATAATGCCATCAAGACAGTGTTCCTTGGAAGATACTGATACCTGGTAGGAAAAAAAGGAAGGAAGCATTAGACTGGGAACTATGCAGAGCAAAGGAAAAAGGGCAAATTCAAATTTTCCCTGTTGCTCTATTATCAGTTATATCACTTTCAGTGTGTATTGGCAGAAATTTAGTGTAGGAGAATTTAGTAGGCAGTAGCCTGTTCTTGCATCTCATTATGTTCTTATTCCCAAAATAGAAAGCCAGTGAAGGAGTCTATAGTAATGATAGGAATAAAAACAAGGAATACGATGCAGAGTCATTTATTGTAATCTCGATTTGTAAAACACTTAAATGGTTTTCTTCACTTGACATTTGTTGCCTGGCATACATTTCAGACTGCTCTGCCATATACCAGAAAATTGTAACCTGATTTCTCAGCACCAGGATTATGGTCAAATGAAAGCAAAGTGAAAACTGTAAATGTAGAAGTGAAAATCAGCAGCTGAAATAAAGCAACAGAAGTACTGTACAAAAATCATCATCAGTTGGAGGTTTGGTGGTTCCTATGGGGTGAGTAATCACAGAGTTTAGCACAGCAATAGGCACCCTAACTCTCCAAGACTGTGTTAACGCAGTAAAATATAAGCATGCATAGAAATGTCTTCTGAGCAGATTGAATTCATTAATGCAGGTTTTCACCTCAGTCTATGAACCACAGCCAAAAGACTGAATTATTCTTGCATTCGTTCAAGTTTTAGCTTGGTGTTGAAGTATAATATGCATTAGAGCGAACTTCAAGTCCAGAAATTATACGTATTCTGAGACTCAAGTATCATGCTTGCAAACTATTGGACACTCAGTTCACTATCACCTTGATTACATGTTGTGTCATAGAACCTGACTATAATATTTAAAGAAAAAAAACCACAACACAAAAATATTCAGAGTTTCCCAAGTTGGCGCTGGCTGTACAAGTCAATCAGAATCTTATTAGTACTTATTTGCTGTTTGGTTTTGGGTTTTTTTAAGAGTGCAATTAGTCAGTAGGAGAGCTTACTAAGCATTTTTCATCAATGAAAACAAGAGGCTCAACATTTGAGGATATTTTTCTAGAAGCAGAATGTATTCAAGTACTCACAACTGTGGATCTTCCAGAAAGAAGTAATTCACAGAAGTTCTATAGATTTTGGGGCAAAGGAAGGCAAAGCAAGACGATCACAGTGGTTTTAACATCTGACTTCCAAATTTATTACCTAAATAGTAGTGAAGAAACATTTCAGATTTTGGTAAGGTCTCCAGACGGATATACAAATACATTCCACAGTGCAAAACAACACCATAATTTTCTGTTATTTTTCCAAAATGCTAGCTATACACATAAAACCTAATAGAGGCTCAGTATCTGGGCTGCAGAATACTAGGACTTTCTGTAAAACAGAAAAAAAATAAAGCTGTGAAAAATACTGTGTTTCACATTTTCCACCAGTATAACCAAGCAAGCTACCAGCAATTTTTTTGTCCACTTTTTCTATCCATAAGAGTGCTGCCAAAGTGAAGTAAGTCTAATTAATTCTACTTGTGAAGTAATCTGCAGATTCCTCTCTGGGAGAAATACTCAAATGTGTTTTATTGCAGAGGTACTATGGCTTTGAACACTTGTCTAATACGTTTCTTGTATACATACAGTATACATACATACCTGTATAAAAATGATTCCACCATGACTAGATAGATATTACCATCACTGCCCCTCCTCCCTCCAAGAAGTAACATCTCCAGAAAAGCTCATTTTGGAGCATTTTCAAACTACTTTCTCAAGCAATGACATTTAAATAGCCTCTGACATTTTTGAAGACAGTTTTTTTTGTGAAAAGTGGCAACACTATTTCTTTGGTATGCAGTTGCAATCAAGGATTTTTACTCACCATAAAACATGTCAAAATAATGGATGGCATTCCCAGTAAAGAAAGTTAATTTAAACAAGTCAAGTAGAAACACATACCTTTCTTCAGAAAAAAAAGATTCTTTATAGAAGTTCATCTCATTTATCATTTATTGCTTTTGAGGAAAATCATACTGCACAATTGTTTGGGACTGGTTTATTTTCCCAGCATATGCCTTTGAAATAAAACAAACTTCCAATCCTTCCACTGGTAATGTTGCTTCTCTTAACCTGTGTGCAAAAAAAAAATTCCCTTTAGACTTCCAGCTGGCCTATTAGTTAATTAGTGCAGCTTATTATAAAATCAATAACAACATGCCATTGCTGATACATTTACCATTTACAAATGTGAATATACAGGGCTTCCCACTACTTCATTATTGAATTTATTTCTTCAAAAGATTCTACAGTGAGTAATGCATTATGCTGGCATGAAGTCTCTCAGTTCCACATGTACAGAACACAAATAAAAGTGGAAATGAGAAAAGACTGCCTAATATCTTTCTGTTTCTATAAATTCTGTTGATTATCAGATTATTCTTTACTGTATGAAATATGAATATAACACTGTATTAAAAACCTACACACATTTCTATATTGTTTAATAAATCTCTCTCCAAAAACAGAAATAAAAAGAGCTACAAAATTCACCCACCCTAACTCATGTAATCCTTGGCAGTATCAGTTTTTTGTGTTACTGAACTCAATAACACCAGACACACAAGTGCCTCAGGTATTGTAAAACACAAAGAGGAACATCTCTGGACAGATAAAGATATTGTTAATAGCAACAGAGTTATTCTAGTCTAATATTCTCCTGGATGTTGCAGTATTCTTTTTCCAAAAAAAAAAAACCACCCTCTAATGCTACTACATCAAAAAAAAAGCATCTTTGATACTTTGATTAGATATACTCTGAAAAGATAGTAAGGCAGTATTTTGTCTGTATTTGTTTTAAGACCTGATGGCAGATGCTGCCACCCTGACAAGTACCAGGTCTTGCCAAAGACCTGACAAATTGACACCTGAAAAATCTTCTCTTTGGTTAGGGGAAAAATGACCACATTATCTGACAGAGGGGTCGATGGGCATGGACCTCTCTTCTCCCTCCCTCCCTCCCTCCCTCCCTCCCTCATCCCCGCCCAGAGGGGACACCTTTTGGGTAAGAACTGAGCACCTCTGAGTTTTTCAGATGTTCCCAGGAAAACAGTTAATAACTTGAGTTTCAGTTGTTACTGAGTCTCACAGGCAACACTAATTCTGACTGATGGCTAACACAAATACATACATCCACATAATCCTTTAGTCATAAACCATCAACCGTCTGGGACCAGAGATGGATCCAGCCACACCTAGACTGTCCTCTGAGGCAAGGGGATCTGTCTTGAACCTCATGGCTTGATGGGAAACCATCCATCAGCCACCTGTTGAGCCATACCTATTTAACATGACAGCCCCTTGTGCCAGTGTTTGCCCACCCTTGTGGTAAGAAAAGCTTTTCTTTATACCCCCTTCCTAGCAGTTAATTTTCACTAGCAGTAGCAAATTACCAGAAGAGTTTCCTAGAAAAAGTGGCTCCCAGGAGGTTTCCTGAAGGAGGAAATTTCAAACTGCTGTGATAACTACTCCCTCTCCATTAGCTGCTCCTGATGTTATCCAATGTTGCACGAGAAAAAAATTACCAGTACAGGGTACAGTGAGGCTTTCAGATGCCAGATGCTATTTACTAATCTTTCCTTTTAAGTATTTGCCTACATTTTTTTGTTGGGAGCAAATGCAAAGCATTAGTGAACATTCCTCACATTTTCCTCTTTGCTAGAAAGTGAATGGGATGATTTCCTTTGGCAGAAAATAAGAGGATTTTAAAAATCTGTTTAGACTGTAAAATCACTGAAGTAATAGAGTAATGCTATGTAGTCCATGGGACATTTGCAGAGTATTTTCAGTTATTTCCATGAAATCAAAACTCTACTTTCAGTCCCTAAGGACAAGTTTTTTTAATACGTTTTATGGTGCCACTTCTGTTCTGCTACACCATCTGTTCTTAGAAGTCAGTCAAGAAACAAAACGATTTTTGGAGGCATTGAATACAAAGATTCTAAATACCAAGAGTGGACAAGGACAATCTCAAATTACTTCTACTTTTCTTTAGAATCTTCCTTGTGCTTAGTTCTGCACAGTGAGTCATGTTGGGATTAAGGTGATACATTTAACACTCAGCAAAGCAAGTTATATGGGAGTAACTTGTTACTTAAAACAGCAGTAAACTCTACTGCTATAAGGCTTGTAGTTCTTAGAGGAAAGATGTACAGGATAACCAGACATTCCACATAGTTCATGCTTTGCATGTGTTTGTTTTGTAGGCTCATAATGACAGATAATCAGAAAGTGACAATATTAATATCTAGTTATATGGTAAGATTTGAACACAGATCTTAATTTTGTTTTGATATTTCTCAGGCAACCAGCATACAACAAGTAGTAAAGAGTAAACACCGTTCAGTCAGTATTGACTAGAATTAATTATAGCTGATTGAACATTAGTGGCTTTCTTCTGAACTACATGACTCCTTTCACTATGCTCTAGCTTGAAAGAAATTCTTCAAGCAGAGAAAAAAAAAATTGTAAAAGCTTACCAGAAATCACGCACATTGGAAGACTACACCACAGTCACAGAAGATGTCTCCAAAGAAAAAGGAAAAAGAAAATCTCTGTTTAGTAAGTTCAAATTCTATGCAATATGTCAAGTTCTCACACCCATAACTGCAGAGAAAACTCAGTAGGAACTCAAGAGCTGTAACAAAGAAAAGCTCAGTCACTACAAAGAGTATATAATAGTTGAACACTCATGCTTAAATTTTGTTCACAAAGCTTTTTGCTCTTAACTTTGAGTTGCCACAAATTGCCATGGGAACTGAGGTCAGGAACTGGGAACGTTTTTTAGTGAAGTATCACAGATAAAGCTGACTTTAAACTTGCATGAGAAAAAATTTCCTTCAGTTTGGTTGCTGGTTCTACACTCTGTCCAGAAATCTGGAAATTTTCTTAATACTAAAAGGATTCTCTCTACAAGTGAAACTTTAATACTCTACAATCTACTTTTAATCTTGGCCTTTTTTTCGAGCACTATTGAAAACTGCTCATCAGAAAACTAAAGTACAATTTAAGCAGAATATGAATGAAACTGTTAAAGGTTTTTTCAATTTTATTCTAGTATAGATCATGTTTATAAGTTTTTTATTTAATATAGTGAAAGAGTTAAGTCTCTGTGCTCAGTCACTCTTTAATAATTGAAGTGGGGATTTTTATGCACTTGGAATTCAGGAAAACAATACAGCACTAAAGAATAGATGTTTTGATCCAAGAAAGAGCTGCAGTTCATGTTTAAGTGCCATTTTCTAAGGTGCAGCCCAACTTTAGCTATCAGTGATGCAACCATACACATATTGTAAGGTGGATAATCTCTTAAAATTATTGGGATTGTTCAGGAAACAGAAAGACTGATGAGATTTAATAAAAGTTGATGCTATCCCAAAGAACTACTGACAAGGTGGGGAAATTGGCGATTCTCGCATTTCTGTGCTGATCGTGATAGAACCAGATGCTTGTATGTTTGCTCTCTTTGGAGCGGTTATATTGTCCTTGGCTTTTATTTTAAAAGCATGGGGATTCAAATACAGAATTATATCGTCAACTTCACTCTTTCTTCTCAAGAGTTTCTTAACAGTTTATTTCAATGAGACAAACCTGTTTAAAATCAATTTTGCTAATACAAAAAATGATTTTCCTTATCAAGTCAGTTAATACCATCCAAATTTCAAGTCTAAAGCTGTGCGTACGGTTCATAAATCTCAAGTTAAGAAAACAGTTCTTCTTTCTGAGGAATCTTTGAAACTTCAGTTTTATACTATACAGAAAATAACTTCATTAAATGCTAGCTGCTGCTAGGGCTCTCTTCAACTGCAAGCTGAATGAGTTCCTAATAAAAATAATTTTATGTGAATGTGCAGAAAACTGGGAATTATTAAGAGAAAAGTAATGATCATCTTTCCACCAGAAGATGAATGATAAGGAACAGAAGTCAATACCCCATTAACAAGTCCATTATAGCCTTGGAATAGAAACACACTTTATTTTAGAAAGCTAAAATAATTGTAAGTGAATTTTAACAGCTGCCTAAATGTATGTGTTAATCTATGCTTGCAAAAGCTAAGTAAATTAGTCATGCCACCACTTCTACTGCACAAAAAAAGTTACTAACTCATTATCAGACACATTATTAAATTCTTCATTATGTCTACACACTTTCATGGTTAACGTTGTGTCAGCATTTCTGTTAAAAACACTTCAGAAGCCTAAGATTCAGTAATCACTGAAATTCTGCTATGAATTCTTCATTCTGGAATGCATTTTCATAGATGGTTTTAGCATATTTCTTAAAAACATAGAAGTTCAAAAATAACAGTTGATATTTGATATAATTACTTCAGCTTAAAAATATTCTTCTGTTGTTACTGACAGTTAAGTCTCTAAACATCTCAGGTCAAAACTGACAAGAAAAGCCTAGTCAAACATTTGTCAAGACTCAAATATTAAAAAAACACAAGGTGAATGTGAGCTCTCTCTTTCTTCCTCTAAATCAAGTTAATTGTTAGGAATATATTCCTTCATGTAAAATTCTGGTACTTACGTAGTATCTAGCTTTCAATGAATACAATGAGAAAACTAGATTTCATTTTTGTGGATCCATCAGACTTACAGGATCTGATTCCCATTTCACCTCTGTTGTCTGTTAGTGGATCTGAGCTATCTGCTGACATGATCAAAAATAGTTGCCTTGTCTCATTCCAGATGAAATCAGGAATGGCAGGTTGACAAATTCAGATCTAATTTTTTTCTTTAACATAACCAAAAATGCATCTTCAGTGCTCATGTGGAGACTTTCACTCTTTGTGAGAAAAGGATACAGGAAGAAGTCAAGAAAGCATGTTGCACCATGCCCTCCCAGCAGAGTTTCCATTTAGTATGTTCCATGTGGTCTTTTATGGAAGAGTATCTTCTTGTTCATTGTTTTGTAAGACAGAGTGAAAAACAAATTCTGCACTTTCCTATGTGTCAGAGAAGAGAATGCTTTATGTAGAAGGACTCCATTAAAAGAGTCTTCCTAAAGTAAAGTAAACAATTTTTGTGGTCTAGCTCAGTTGTGCAAAACGTAGCACTACTAGATATGAATCGCAAAAAATAAGGGAATCCAGCAACACTACAGATATTGTTAAATCAAGTTCAATGTTGAAAAGGAGTAACTCTTCTAAGTCCTTTACAAAATTTTACATACCTATTCTTACCATGTCAAACTCTTCCACATCTCAAAATGATGAGTCATTACAGTGGCTCAATACTGGTCTATTTGAAGAGGAGACTTAAAGATAAAATCTATTATAAACAGCATACCATTAAGAGCTCTTTCCCCACTAATCCATATGACCAGTTGTGAGACGGTTGCATATGTTAATATATTAGTATGCTCCCTTAAGCAGAAAATCTGAAAATATTTTAATGGAAGGTGCAGGTCTTTAGAACAGCATATGTTAAACACTCCCTTGTTAGAAACCTTATATATAGACAAGCTGGACATATGCATGTCTAGCAGCTCACACTCACATAGCTTAAAGAGATATGTTGTCAGTGCTGCATCTCAGATACATCTACCAAATTCAATTTTGAACTTCGTTTTTAACATATAATTGAATACAATATGCATTATACAGCTCCTATCTGCCTGTGTTCAGATTTGTGCTCACCTTACCAATATTCTAAGTTGGAAGGTCAGTGACTTCCACTCTTTTCCAGGCAGAGATGTCCTGTGATATGCCACTGTGGGGAGCCAACATCCATAATTATCCACCACGAGCAACACAGCACTGGTGATGGGGCTCTCTTCCTTCTCACTCTTTGATGCACTTCAAATCACTTTTAAATGTCTTCTAATCACATTCTGCTTTCTCTTTTCAGTTGGCACAAAAGGCTGGGTTTTTCTGGGCTTCCATTCTGCTTGTTATGCTAGACCTGATAATCTACTCTCTGGGTGTGTCAGAAGTTTAAGATCTCTGACATTCACAGAGCTTGAATTAAAACACATAAGCAACAGTAAACACCTAGAAAATTGTTAAAAGAAGCTAAAGTTTGCTTAGGACCAAGTCCTAAGCTGTCAACTTGTACTAGGTATGGTAAAGTTCCCTTTTACTAGGCTGTGAAAGATAATGTTTTGTTGTCTGAATTCCACTTTCTGTCCTCCTGTCACATGTTCCATTGGCAGAAGACAAGAAAAGATGGCTAAAGGAAGCAGTGGGTAGCAACTATCACATTGTAACACCTCCAATATAGAAGATGTGGATTGCTATCAGATTTCTTTTTACTAGAAAAATGTAGCAGTTTCTGAAAAAAAAAATTAAATTTTCCTTTCAGTTTTTGTCTTACATTGTTTCAGACAATCTTATTTATTTTGTTTTCCTTCCTGTTAGAGCTGAAACATAAAAAGGCTCTAGGCTTCATTCTTGTTTAGTGATTCAATGTTATCTGCTACTATAAATAGTTTTTCTGATTGTGGTATTTGAATTATGTGAAATTTAAATTGTTGCTATTTTTTAACATGACTGTAGAATCTACTAAATAAATTAAATAAAAAAGCATAAAATTAAAGGACAAGATAATTACTGTGTTCCAAAGACTCAAAATAAAGTTTCACATTTGAATTTTGTTGTGTCTGGATATATACTGAATAATATCTCAAGGAACTTTGGGAAGAGTTCTGAGCCATTACAAACTCCTACTTATTAGAAAATTATCATTGTAAAATACGGTGATGGATGAGTCATTCTCAGGCTCATTATCTATTTCATCACTTGCCATTTTCTTCTTCCAATTCACTAACTAGAAACTGCCATGCAGAAAAAATAAGTTGTAACTGCATGACTTGTAACCATTCGTTCACTTGAACTCAATGTGGCTATTAAACTGTTTATGTCTTAATTATACTGAAGCATACACAGATTAGCTAAGTGAAAGCTCACTATAATACAGACTCGTGATAACA
The DNA here is from genome assembly GCA_033556795.1 of Tapera naevia. Lineage (NCBI taxonomy): Eukaryota > Metazoa > Chordata > Aves > Cuculiformes > Neomorphidae > Tapera > Tapera naevia. The sequence goes on along the minus strand of JAUMJJ010000172.1, from coordinate 2,406,194 downwards.
GCACATTAATATTTATGGTTTTAAAAATTTTTGTAGAAGGAAAAGCTATTGATCACTGTCACAGAAAAGTTACTATTTTGCACAACAACAAACTAAAAGAATAAAAATATTTTTAAGTTGAGGGGAGGAGGAGGCCTGAGTTTCTAGAAATAAGAGCTTGTTGCAAATCTTGCTACATTTGCAGGCTCTTTTGAAAGTGATTGCAGAATAGTGTTTCTCAGACACCTCGGAAAACTAAAATGGTGCAGGTCAAATTATGTTTATTTCTAACCCTTGGTATTCTTGCTTCTGTTATCAAGCAGAAACTGGGCATTGATTTATTCAACTTAGTCTGAAAAGAATGATCTCTAGATACCAACTAATGATAGTAACTTCAATTCTCATTCTTTAGAAAAGCAAAGCATTAATGAGAATGATAAATGGTCTCAAGGAACAAAATAAAATGTCAACACTGAAACCCACTGGTAAACTCTATAGTGCATTTAAAATACAAACTAAGAACATCGGATGCACTAACTTCGTCTTGCAGGTCTGAGGAGGTTTCCTTACCTCTGAGCTTGAACACAGATCTTCTATCATGGATTTTCCTTTGGTTTACTTCAGCTTGTTTTCTGTGGAAACCAAGCTGATTTGATAACTTTCCCTGTGCCATTTTTAGTGCCTGAATATATATACAATCATTTCTTTATGAATTGAGAGTGGCAAACAGTCTTAAAAAATAGTCACATTTCTACAATTTTTATGAAAATAAGTATCTAGGTAGGGAATAGAGATCCTCTAAATACCTTTTCCTAGAGAAAAGTTGCAGAATGACCTTAAACCATCCTAGATCCCATATTCAAACTGTCCTAAGACTAATGTATAGGAAATCAGACCATCCTGGATTCTACGTATTAGAGAAACACTTGTTTTGCAAAAGAATCACTAAATAATTATTAATTTTTGTCCCTTGTTATTGCCCTTCACATGCTATTTCCAGAATTTAAAAAAATGTTAATTGATTGATGATTTTATATTCTAGAACTTCTGCTTTAAACTCTGACTCATAAATCACAGAAAGCATTTTCTGTACTAAGGAACTAGATTGAGAATGGAAGATTCAAAAAAATCTAGACCTCTTTCCTGGCATGAGTGAAACAACTTTTTTTCTTTTGGTTTACCTCTAACAGCTTAAAAGAAAGATACTACAGTAAATCATTCTAGAAAAGATATTGCTGTATATATTTCTTATTTTATTAGTTGTATTACTGTACAATGTACAAACAAATCTTACTGTGCTCTGATAGTTTCGTAAGAGACTGCTTTACTGTTTTAGCTTTTCTCCTGAAGTAGATTTAGTGATATTTTTTTAGGTGTACTTAATTAAATGTGCCATGAATCAAAAATGTGGTTAAAAAGAAAAAAAATACATCAATATAATAGAAAGTAGAGTGTATTAGATGTTCCTCTGATTTTTCTCTTTAAAAAACTATTTTGTCAACAACTATATACAAGAGAAAAATCAACACTTTTTGCACACATCTATTGCAGGCCCAAGGAAATTAACAAAATATTTAATAAGAATTTGCACACAACATACAGCAAAGCTGTTGAGTTTAACCTGGGTGTTATATTTTTCTGTAGCACTCAGGTGTCTTCTTTATTCCACAGACAAATCATGTAAGTGACAGACAAAATGAGGAGACATCCAATAAGGATAAATGGTAAATCACGTGTATCTTCCACAGAGGGATGCAAATTTATGTTTGGGTTCTTATTCAGAGATTTTGTTTGGAGAAAAGGAAGCAAATGTTTATGCACACACATAGGGAAGTGATTTATGTTTGTCTTACTGTAGGTTGTTGCATTATCTTCACATGTACTGCATCATATGTATAAGCTGAGATCTGTATTCTGTTGGAGAAACAAGCAAGTGTATATAGAGAACAGCACTGATGTTATACACAATTCTGTGCAGGAATATCTGCAAGAAAAGGGTCAAGATTAATTCCATTAACCAGAAGGCATCACTGAAATAGATTTTAACCCCTTAGATAGATTTTAACCCCTTAGATGTAGTTACTAATCAAGATTGCCCTTATCACCGCTGTTTCCTCTTGATGGATTGAAAACCATTGGGTACTCAAGTTTTACTAAGTTATCCAGAGCATTTAAAGTAGATATTTTGTGTTGGACTCAAATGAGACAGAACATTCAGTCAAAATCAGTTTTAAAGATTAAAAGAAGCAAAAGGGTGAGAACAGAGGATGGAGGTGAGAAGAGAAAAGCAATGGGGTGATGTATCTTTACATTATCATTGGACCTCGTTTTTATTTGCTAATACTGATACAAATTCATAACAGACACCAACCCATTTCAATTTTCCTTTTTACCCTTTCCCCAGAATCTTTCTGGAGGAAGAAATAAACAAACTTACAATCCTTTTGTGTCACAGAGCCGTAGTGGCCCTTTGTTTCCTTCCATATGCATGGCATAATTTGCAAATACAGGTTTCAGCTTTGTTTACTAACAGCTAAATAAGATACAGCTACCACCTCAGCTCCACAAACTGGCTTCCTGGATAGCCTCTGGAAGGCCAGATCCTAGAGAGCAGAGAGATTTAGAAGCAGAACTAGAAAAAGGACAGACAGATACCTCAAGTTCAATATTCTGCTTAAAAAAATGTACCATGAAAATTACGACTCTCTAATTCCCAAATTCCTTAATTAATTGCTTTAGGCATTTCATATCTATGTACAGAGACACATTTTGAACAGAGAACTATACCTGAAAATCTGGCTCTAAATTTTCACTGAACTCTGCCAGGATAAAGATATGATTAATTTTGTTCTGTTTTTTGCTTGCAGAGCCTTTTAACCTCTCCTATAGAAATCGTCTTTACACATGGAACGCAAAGTTCCTTCCATATCCCCATGCCTATCTAGTATTTGGAAACATATATCCCCCCTCTTGTGTGTAGTGTCTTTTTTTCTTCTACCCACTGAACCTTGTATTATTTCATGAAAAGTGGGATATCACATGCAGGAAACCTGAACAATCTCTGTCTCACCTCAACATACCATTTTTTATAATTAAAGAATACTAAATAGTTTGTAGATGCAGGAGTCATTTCTCTCAAGTATAAATAGGAATTCCTTCCCTGTTCTCGAATTTTGTATGAGTGTACTAGCCACTGAGCTGCTAGGCACAGAGAAGTATTTTTACAATATAATTAGAATTTTGTGTGAATGAAAAAGCCTAGGCATTGGCTTCTAGGGGAAAAAAATGGAATGTCTAACTGTGTGTAAAAGAAGTCATTAAAAATCATTAAAAAAAGAGTATTTAAATATATATGTTTTGTTCAGGCATTTCTTAGGGATAGTTTAAGTATTTGAACTCACTTATACAGGCACCTATATCCTTGTATTGAACAACAGAGAATGCAGATTCTGTCACAAAGACAGGGTGCTAAAACTTTACTTCTTCAAAACTGAACATTGCTGTAGACGTAGCACTTAATTCCTCACTTCTTTATGGATGTGGAACACATACAACCAGTCTCATTGCAGTACCTGAGAGTACAAATAACATGAAAAGCTCTAGAATTGTTCTGTCAGGGCTGACATCCACCAGCTTCAATAGGAGGTGTATTGATCTAATTGAGGAGCACGGCTATAGATAAGAAAATCTGCAAATTTTCATCTTCAGCAATACAGGTTAGACTGTTAATGAACTAGAGAGAAATCAGGAGAAAGCAGGAGCAACTGTATGCAGAAAAATCTGATTATGAATGTAAATTATAGTGGAGAATATTTGTCAAGCCTCTGGACCAAGTTATTAATTCTCTTTATAACACTTCAAAATCAATAGTTAGGAATTGTGGGCTAAATGCTATCTTCTATCCTGGTGTAACTCCAAACTAGCTTGTCTTTGATTAAATAACATTAAGTTGTCAAGATCAGTATTTTCCTATAGCCTGTTTTTGTCTGTCATCCTGATCCAATCATGCAATCATTTTATAACTAAGTACATCTGTGTTTGATTACACAAGAAGTATCTACTAGATTTGTTACACTATGGAAAATTTCATTGGTGCCCCATTAGTAGTGGTTGTTTTGCATAGGTATGTCGAAGCTCCGTTAAAGATCAGGTTTGCTGTATACTAGGCTCTGTAAAATTATTAAATATAAAATAAATTTATGCCAGATTTTCCAAGTTGTCCAGACCAGAATTCCACTCTTGGAATTTTGAAATACCATTCACACAGCCTTCACTAAAACAATGTAATCACTGAAATTAACAGCACTATAATTATTTCAGTATCTTCAAGACTGAGCTTATAGAGAAATCGGCCAAATATTTGTTTTTCTCAGTTCTAATGATGTGAAAAAGCAAAATAAGTAAAATTTGTCACTTATTCTTTTGTAAGAAAAGTCACATATTTAGTCCACATTAGTTTACTGTTTGAAGTATGCACTTAATATTCCCTACAAAGTCATGTAATGTGGATCTTAACTATTTGAAGAAAGACTTTTTTTCCTTTGAATTGGGCAACTGAGGATTAAGATTGACATTTCTGAGGAACATCACTAAAACTACTTAGTGCAACCTATTCTCAAAATGGTATCTTCACTCAAAAATTCATATATTCTAAGAAAGAGTCATCTTCTATTTGTCAGTATAATGTAAGCTACTTGGATGCAATTGAAAGTTAATTTAAATGCATTTCATTTAATACCACAGCATGGAGGGCAGGCTTTTAATAGTCCACATTTGGCGAACTGCTCGTATTCCTCTACCTTTCCTGAATTTACCAGCAGCAGAGAGTAGCTTGCATCTCAAATGATAACATGTTATATTTATACACTAATACAAGGTTTGCCCACTATTTCCCTGTCATTTGCTACTTTCTTCCAGCAGTCATAGTCTCTATCCACTTTCATGTGACTGCTCTGAAAGATGAGAGAGAGCTCAATGTTGTCAAGGAAATTTCACAGCTAAGTAAAGACGTAAAGAAATTTACACCTCAAAAGAATAGCTTTGGCTTATATGTAAAATTTAACAATCCAAAGTTAATGTCAGCCCTTACTCAATTAAAGGATGAAATGCCAAATGCTGTTAAAAGCTTTCCAATTCTATGACAGGTCCTTTGTTAAATACGTAGAAAGTTAATCCATTCCTGAATTGATTTCTCAAACATCAAAATAATGAAAATAAAATATGTGATGTGTGCTGGGCTTTTTGGGGTTTGGTTGAATGGTTTGATTTGGTTTGGTTTTAATAACGTTCAGGTTACAACCTACAAATAGTGACAGTGACAATATCTTTTGCTATATCATTAGTGAAGAGTACTTTTCCATCAGTTTAGAAAAATATGACTTTTTCTTTCCAATCCTGAACAGTTGATAATCACAATATTCATTCTGTTTCTAACACTAGCTGCATGAAGGACAGGAATCTTGGCCTTAATTCTGAAACTTAATTATACACATGTCTAAAAGTAATTCTGGATTATATTGCTGTAAGAAATTAACTCTGCTAGTTTTTCATAAAACCATTACTTCTGACGCTGTTCACACTGCAACGGCGCATTCAAAGCAACTAATTCTGACATTATGACCAGTGTGTTTACCAGGTACACTGCTTTCACACCATACTTTGTTTCTCTTTTCAGGCATAGTTAAAACTTAATTCTTAGTAACATTTTTGTCCCTATGGAAAAGGTATCTAGCAAATATGAAAAAAAAAAAAACCAAAACAAACCACACAGTAAATAATAGCAATATTTCAAATTACATCTCTAACAGCATTCATATATAGAACAAATATTCAATAGCAATGATCCTCATCGTTACTACTAAATGTTTTTTTTTAGTTTGGTTGACCTTAAAATAGCATTGGGAGAAAAGTATTTATAAAAAATTAAAAGAGTAGTCTATATAATGTAATGCTTTTGAGTTCCTCAATTTCAAAGAGTGAATAATGCAGCAAGGACAAAGATTTACATGTTCCCAAAATAGAATTATATTCCTTAGTAAACTCTTCTTTCACATTTAATGACTATCAGAACAGTATTCATAGGTTCTCTTTGTTAACTTAAAACTAGCATTTAGGATTTCACTTTCTGTGCTTTCCTGAACTCTGAACTGCAGGTTATCTTATGTCTCCTTAATCATGTTGATGTCAAGCCAGACTTCTGCTCTGATTAGCACCCAGTGTAATTTCACAGAATTCAAGTGCTTTTGCTAGAAATACACAGGCATAACAGACCAACAGGCATAACAACTTAGCCCAAAACATTTTAAGATTAAAAAGTTTGAATTTATACCCAAGACGCAGCAGTACAGTGACATTTCAGCTGTGCCTCTATGTTAGTCCTACTTCAACTAATTTCAAGTTATTACGCATCTGAAGTTAAAAACTCTAGAGCACCAAATGCCACGTGAAAATCTCCTCCTGACTTCTTGGAAGTTTCTTCTCTCCTTTTCAAACATTAGTCTCTCTGCTTGTATGGGGATTGAGACACAAACTCTCCTTCGCTCTCTTCAACCTTTTCTCACAGAATTCTGCTTTCTATATGATGTAGGTACTTTTGCAGCTCAGCTTTTAATGTTACATTCCCCATATCATATTATTTTCATTATGTCATCAACATAACACAATGCAATAAATTATGTCATGTTGTAGTTTTCTTTTTCATGTAGTTTCATGACTCAAACTGATCTACCTATTTGTATCAGCCTTATTAGTAAGTGATTTAGATTATTTATGTTAGGGTACAGGTAAAAGGGGAAGTCTATATATCATTATATCAACATAATGAGTGCCTTGTCCTCAGGTCATTAACTAACAGTGGTTTGGACTGAGATGTTAAACTGCTGCAGGGAAAGAAATTTCCCTGTATCTTAACTTATCCTTGGACTGTATGATTTAAACTCAATTATAAATAGCTCAGAAATTATCCTTCTTGATCAAGTATATTTCTTTTCCTAGGAACAGGCAAGTCTTTGACTCACAAAACTCCTTAAACTTGGCACCCTACACAACATATCATGAAAGGAAGTGAAGCACAGGCTGAGTCACACACTGCAACATGCGTGTCGAGAGAGCATAGGGGATGGAGAGAAGCATTCTTTGAACTCAGCTCTTGTAAAAGTGTCTAGAGCTAAAATCTATACAACAAGGTCACCTGTTGAAAAAGGGGGATGAAAGTCTGATAAAAAGACTGACCGCAATACGAACAGCTTATCAGCTATGAAAAAAAGCAAGTCAAAAACATTATCGACCCAAGAGAGCAGAAGCATATCAAAACAGAGAGGAGTATCAGAGATCAGGTCTTTTGTAGTTTACTATGTTAGAAAGCTCTTCCTATGCCTACTTCACAGAGGACCCTTCCCTACATGAATTGCACAACAATATACAACACTAAGTGCAATTACTCATTGTAAGTTTTTACAAATACATAACAAGCAATATGAATATACAAATACTCATCGGAACGGAAGCCCTATCTGGAGAATAGCTCATTGTTCACTGGTTGGGCCAGTTCTCTTGGCTAATCCTGAGATAGCTCCTTTCTTGATGGTATAAATCATACAGCTATGCTGACTTGCTGTGGGCACATGCCTTTCTGTTTTTTTCTCAAACTCTGTGTAACTTTGCTGTAAGAACCAGGGAGGAGAGAAAATATTGCTGATCAAAAAGCAGTACAATAGCAAGTAAAATACCTTTCATTAACTATTTGTTGAAAAGGCTCTTTGGGAGGCTTTTTTTTCTGTTTTTACTTACTTCAGAATCAGCCTGTATTAAATCAAGTGATTTGCAAAATGTTCCTTCTGAACAGTGTAGTCAGAACCATAAAAGAATCTTATCTTCCTTATTCCACTGTGATTCCCCAGCAGTTACAAAAATCCAAAATGTACAATTCTAGTAGTTAACATTCATGCTTGAATATCATTTAAGCAAAACTGATGAGGTTTGAATATATTAAGGACAAATCTACTTATGTTAGAATTCTATCCCAGGAGTCTGAGTAGGTTATAAACTTGACTTCATAAATGTACTGTTCTATTCTATTTGGAATCTAAAATAAAAAAAAAAAAAAACCAAAAGTGAGAATTCGAGAAAGCAGTTTAATGTGACATTTTACCGTCATAACTGAGCATGTTTAGTATTAGGTTTTTCATCAAATCTTTAAGAACATACATTTAAAATGCTGTAAAGAAATAGTAATTTTTCTCAGTGACAAACTGCTTATTTAAAAACACATTAGAGTTTCAGTATTGAATTGAAAATGTATAAACACCCTCAAAAAAAGGGAATTTTGCTGATGCAGAGAATTTGTGATTACATTTCTTAAACATGATAGCCACTACTTTGCTATGTAAGACACTGTGAGAGCAAATACATGAATGGTAAAGCTAGAGAAGATTGCTCTTGAATGTACAAAATGAGCACAATTTTCAGTCACTGAAAGCCTGCTGGGACTGGCATCTGTGCTACTATGTGAATCCTGTGCTCATGTTTGCCTTATGTTTTTTTCTCAGCGTTGATTACCAAAGAAATTGCTTTAGGTCAGAGCAGAAAAAATATAACTTGTCTTCAGAAAGCAAGATAATCTAAGCATAACAAATAAAGAATCCTTTTCTCTTCCCATCATTATTTCTCGTCAGATATACTCTTGGAGCATGTAGTTCAAGACACAAGACTGCCTGGGTCTCCTGTTAGGTCTTAACTACACAGGAATTTTAACATAAAATTTTCACATATGAAGCAAGTTACTAAGCATTTCCAAAATAAAAATATCCTCATATCAAATGTACAGCTGTCAAAAAAAATTCTAGAAGTTGAAAATTATTTTGTCAGCATTTCTAAATTAGTCATTTCAACTTTGCATGGTCTGTCTCTATAGAAGTGTGCTGCAATTTTGCTTTTTCCATTCTATTTCAAAAAACTTCATGGTCACCGGCTGAAGTGGAAGAGTGTGTTATGAGCTGCCTTAAGGATAAATCAAGTCAACATAAACTACAGCTGTCTTCTTCAGGGCAAGGGGAAATGATTTCCAGACATTTTAGACAGAAAGCAATATTTGCTTTAACCTTTTGGAACAGCAGCCACTCACTTCCAACTTTCAGGTCTTTAAGGGAATTTGTGTGCCCTTTTATTTAACTTTCAGGGTTGTGGTATCTCAGCTCTTCAATTCTCTTTTTTCCTTGTAGCTCCTCTAGTCTCATAGCTTGTATATATATTGTTTTGTTAGGTTGACACTGGCATCATCCTTAGCATCAAATTTGTCATCTACATTGAGATCTTTGAGTATATCCTGGCATGCCTAATAATAAAAATTAGTCAGTGCTTAGTCTTTCTACTACTAGCCACATGTGATAGTGGAGTCTTTGCAGCGCTTCAGATGACTCCCTGCAGTAGGAAACATTAGTACCTTTCAAGATGTTCTCCACAAAACAGCCCAGTATGGCTACTGACACCAGTATCACTATGCTCCACAGGACCACGCTATACAAGAGGAAATGGGTGCAGCTAAATCTTGCCTCTCACCCAAACATGAAAGCTGTCTGAGAGATGGATCCACATGGCTGCACTCAGATCCAATCAAATTCTTTTGGAGCCTGCAAACAACATTCCCCTTTTCTTAGTTCCCAAGCCCAACTCTCTTGGCCACAAATCAAGATTCCCATTACTCACAATCCATCAGGAAATCACGAATCTGGCTAAAGTCTGAGATAACAGCCACACCCATGCACACATGATTGCTGTTCTCCCAAGCCATGTGCTCCTGTACCTGAGACATCAGCCAGAGCAGTTTAGAGTCCTTCACGTGACTAATATTCCAACAGACCAGGGCTGTATAGCTCTGTCTGTGAGCACACAGAAAAACACACAGAAAGGTGATTTGGATTGTCCCAAGACAGTCCATCTGTGCCTTTGGGATACATAAGGCAGAAGACTGCAGTCTATCCTCATTCCATCCCTAGGCGTTTACTGTCATCCTCTATCTTCCAGCATGACTTATTGTCCTAGTTTTGGCTGGGATGGAGATAATTTTCTTCCTAGTAGTTAGTATAGTTCTGTGTTTTGGATTTAGTATAAGAAAATGTTCATAACACACTGATGTTTTAGTTGTCACTAGGTAGTGCTTACACTAATTCAAGAGCTTCTCATGTCTTGCCAGCAAGGAGAGAAGTGCACAAGAAACTGGGAGGGGGCACAGCAAGGAAAGTTGACCCAAACTAGCCAAAGGCATATTCCATATTATATAATTTCATGCTCAGCATATAAACAGGAGGAGAGGTGATGGTTTCTGCTCAGAGACTCTCTGGACATTGGTTAATGGGTGGTGAGAAATTGATTTTCATTTGTATCATTTGTTTTTCTTGGGGCTTATTTATTTCGTGTTATTTTGCTTGTCATTGCTATTGGTATTTTTATTGTTGTCATTATTATGTTTTATTTCAATCATTAAACTGTTCTTATCTCAACCCATAAGTCTCCTAATTTTTACCTTTCTGATTCTCTCCCCAACTCCACCAGGAGAGGGTGTGGTGAGTGAGCAGCTGTGTGGTGCTAAATTGCCAACTGGATTTAAACCATGACAATTATGCATGTCCATTAGCCTATGTTAAATTCATTTTTAGGAAGGTTTGGGCACGCAGTGCAAAGTCATTTTGCTGTGAGGAATTCCTTAGAGAGAGATGTGTGAGCTGCAGTTTTTTTCTGCACGCTCTCACCAGAGGAGAGAATTAGCTTCCTCTGGGAAGTTCAATCCAGCTACCCATCGTCACCAAGATGCGATAGTCACAGGCAGACTCACATTTCTTGACAGTAGACATTTTGCAAGGCTTCCTCAGGGATGCACCTTGCAGCCTGGCAATCCTAGAATAGAGTACCTATTGCCTGCCGGATGTTATCTGGCTCCTCTGCAGGGATACGTGCAAGAGCTCATCTAATATTTTAGCAGCCTGAGCATGACATTTCAGAAAGAGCAGGAAGAAAACCTGAAAATTAACATTGCCAAAGGTAAGAGGATATATTTGTTTAGGGGCTATAATGAAACAACCTTTGAAGAAACTTTGCTGAGAACGTGCTGGGCATCTTTCTTGTTCTCTGGTGAATCATATTCTGATTCCTCTTTGGATCACAGGAGTTAAATACAAATCTAGTGGTTATGAGGGAGTGAACAGAAAACAGGTCACTATAAGGGACTGTTACATTTATAAGCATTTGGCTTACTGTGAGCCTATTTCTGCCCCAAACATAGTCAACTTTCCTTCCTACTCTTCTAAGAGTATGCCAGACTGCCTTTCAGGATTAGCGACCATGAGTGCCATCCCAAAAGGTCTGTGAATATAAAAGACTCATCATAACTCCAGTCTCTGTTTTATTTAGAAAAAAAACTTCCTATCTGTGTCCGGCTGGTTTGGTTCTCCCAAACCAGGGAGTTCAATAACATATGTATTTCTGGACTGATAAGCTCCATCATCATGAGAGATTGGTTCAGCACCATTTTCATGGCATGGAATCATCTTCCATATCTCCATATATAACTTATTACAGACAAATGATTATTCAAAGTTTTATCTATTTTATCTACACCTTTAACTGCAGATCATTAGGTGCTCTAATATCAGTTTTTAGCAGGGGAAGGTGTTATACTAAGTAGTTTTAGGTTGATAAAATTGCCAACAGGTAACAACACACATACCCCTTCTGACTTGAGCAGTTTTTTAATAGGTCACATGGAAGTGGTTCATCTCATATCCCCTAAACTGATGTCCATTGTGAACTATTGTATAATATAGTTAATATCTGATGAAGATGTATTTGATATGCACAGCTTAGATTTCTCTGTAAATATATAACTCATAATCATAGCATGCTAGATTGGAAGGGACCTCAAGGATCATCTGGTCCAACCTTTCTGGGCAAAAACACAGCCTAGATGAGATTCTAACAATGGAAAAAAGAACAGTAGCCTAGAATGAATACAAAGATGTTTGAACTTCCTTGGGGGCATGAATCATAACCTAGCTTAACTTTTACAGATCTGTGCTATATGTAATATAAGCCTTCCTTGTCCACTAGGAGATATCCTCAAACAATTCCTCAACTGTTTCGATTTTCTTACTCCCCAGTGAGACCATGTTGATGCATTATATTTTAAGCCCTCGTGCTATTAAAAAATGAGCATGTCATAAAATCATTCAAGATTTGGGAGATCCAAAGGTGTTCCTGGCTGACACGGGTCATCAGATACCATTGTTTCCTTCCACTATGAACTTCCAAACAGGATCAGGCAGTAAACAGAAAGATGTATCCTTTAAACCTCTGGAAGAAATGTTAGTGTTTTGGGCCATCTGTGATTAGTCTAGTACCCAATTTGTAACAATTACACAGCCCAGGGAATGAGACATATTGATGTTTCCCTCACTTATCTTGTAACTCAAACCAGATAAGTATTTCTCTGCAAAATCCATACCATTAGATACTGTTCATAAAGTTATATGTTCTGTCATCATAAAAATTAAGAAAAGCCACAACTAATCCACTTACAACACAAATCAATCTCAAAATTCTTTTTCCCTTTCTCAAAGTCCAGTATCCGCATCTCAAGGCACTTATTTAACCTCTACAGTCGGGGCAAGCTTGAAAGGATAAAACACCACACAGGAGATATGATCTCATTAACCCAGTTAACGCTATCTCAACTACCATAAAACAAAGGAGACCTTCCTCCCTCACAGGAACTGTATTACAGCTGTTGACCCTCTCAGACTTTACTAGTGGTGTTTGGAGGCAGCCCTCATTCATACCACATGTTACTGATGGGCTAAGAAGCCTGCTCAGCTCGCTCAGTGGAGACAAGTCTGGATGATATCAGAGTATCGCAAGTACTGTTATTCGAATGTCCATGCTAGACCTCTTGATGATGCATGAACTCATTGAGTGGGAGGAACAGCTAACTTCATCCAATAAAAAACCTCCATACTACTATTGGGAGGTTTTCCTTGAAATATGGTTTTTATCTTACTCAAAAACTTTGCACAAAATCAGCAAGGTTTGCATGAAATCTTGTGCAACCTCAAGCTTATATACACAAATGCAAACAGATAATGTTCCAGCTTTACATGTAAAAATATGTGATTTCTAAGAAGTAACAGTAATGTCTTTTCTGAAAATCAGGAAGTGCAATGCAAAATCAGGGCTGCCTAAAGACAGAATTTTCACCCTAGCAGCCAAGCTAAATAAAATGTCCAGGCACAGGCATCTGGGAACATGAATAATATAAGTCTCTCACTTCTATATCAGCAGCAGCAGCACTTGACTTCTACTTTAGCTAAACAACAGGAGCAGCAATAATAACCTTCCTCTGTGGAGGAAAGTGTAGAATTCTAAAATATTGCTGGAAAAAAAGAACTGTAAAATTTCTGTTAAAAGGGTATGTGTTTTAAGGAAGGACAAAGCTTAATTTTTTTTTCAAGAAAGGAGGAAGCTTAAGTTGTTTTTTTTTCATGTATCTGTTCTATATAGCTCAGGGAGGGAGTGAAGAATATTCTCAAGACTAGTCTGTCTTCCTGGATCTTAAGGAGTCAGATAGATTTGATCCAATCTCCATTCAAACATGAAACAATCTCTTCCTGCAGTTTTCCTTTTGCACACACACATGTAACCTTCTTCCTCCCTCTGTTAGTGAGAAAAAATTGAGAAATAGGTAAGGGTCTGTTGCAATGCCAAGCATCTCTACTGGGAAATTGTGAATGTTGTATATTCTTTCATCTCCATGTTGCATACCGCTTTGTGGGATACAGCTGGAAAACAAGGTCTTGAAGCCAATTATGAAGCAGGATATGCAGAATTGAATTGAATTTTCACTTTTAAAGCAAGTTGACCAAAGAGGTTGCTGCTGGAACAGTGCTGTCAGTTTTTCAAGGGAACCTTTGACACACTAAGAACTTTTGTAAATACATCTGGGACAGTGTTTGGAGATGTAGCCTTCAACATGCACTTATGAAAGCCTACAGACACACATATTTATATACACGTTTATGTGCATGTACTTATCCATGCTCTCTTTCTGTAATATACCAACAACAGTGCTGACCCAGATGTATATGTAGATTTTTGAAAATGTCAAAGATCCCTGCCAACTAGAAATCACATTGGTCACATTAGTCCATAACCTCTTCCTGCAATGATAAAACACAACCTGATCGTTCTGCTTCCTCTGTTTCTGACTATGTTAATAATGGTAAAACATTTCTGAGGCATTTGCGCTAGAGTGAAATAGTATTTACTGGAATATGGAAATTCATCTCTCTGTCTTGGTGAAAGTATCAGAGTAACCATGATAGACCAACACTCATCTACCAAAGTAATTTTCATGAGAAATCACTGTTCTTTAACATATGTGCTTGTCATACACTGCAGCACGTTAATGATGCTTTCTGTGCTGCCTAGCTAAAATGGAATAATAGTATTTTTATCCCCTCATTTGTTATTTTAGAGTACAAATTCTCAGTAGGATGTAATAAAGCAAAAATTAGATTTCTCTCAGTTCCTGAACTGAAGTGAGATTACATATGCAGCATAGATATATCAATAAATTAGACAGTATATGTCACAAAAGGATTAAGCGAGCTAGATCACTATCTCAGTACAGTTCATCCTAAAGCTATAAGTGTGTTCCAGATGCTCTTATCAAATATTCTGGACAAACAAACAAAAAATCAAGTTGTGCTTTTTTCCTTATATTCAGTTGTTCAAAAGACAGTCACAGAGCTTGAAGTTCACATTTCCAACAAGAAACAAAAATAAATTGAGCAACAACCCCTATCACATGGGCAAGACCTTTCCTGCACATTCCTGCATATTTTCTGCACAGATTAAAATAGCCTTGGGATTTAAATATGTTAGCCCATGTTGATAAAAGTCAACATCTTTAGACATATTAGAAGAACTATGGTACAATTACTACTCTAATACTGAGAATAAGAAAAATGGGGAAAGGGATGGGGAGATGGAATCAAAGGAAAAATAAGTGTTAGAATCACAATAGCCAACCTAAATCAGTTTTCTATCTGCCAAACATGGTTTTACAATGAAATAAAACCTGCTGATTTCATCAAAGTGGGAAGTATTTTCCCACTACATCAGACTGCAGATCACTGTGAGTCTAATCACAAGAAAACTAAAGGAAAATGTAACAAATTAGCTGGGAAAAGCATAACTGATTTTCATTTCTTTTACTTCTTATAGCACCTTAATCTGAATAAAGTATCACAGAACCCTGGCTGAGCCTAAGATTAGAAAGATATATGTATAATACATAGTTTAGAAAGTCAGACACAGCTGTTAAAAGCTAAGATAATTGCATGCCAAGCAGAAAGGTGATGAAGAAGAAATATGTAGTAGTAGTACACTTTCAAGCTGTATGATTGCTGTGTTAGTCTCCACAGAGGATAAGATGATTTGTTACAACTTTAAAACTGGTTTACATGCATAGTGGCTCTTTTATTGGGATAGACTGTAATGTTTGTAATTTCCTCATTCTCACTAGTATTACAGAGGCCCTTGTTTACAAGAGGCTCTGCTGGTTTTACCCTTTGCAAAGTGGGGGGACAAAGCTCCCCTTCATTAAGGTGTTGGGGCATGGGGAAAGTGTTACTTGCAAGTAAAATAAACTCAAATATTGCCGTAAATACCATTGCATGCAGCTGTATAGTCCCATCTAGTGGTCAAAAATTACTGCCTAGAAGAAAAAATACAACACCTAAGTCATAGTCTCAACAGATCTGTAAATGTTACCTGTTTAAGCATTGTACCAGTATTCTCATGCTGGTATAAGATCCAGGTCCACTATATTTTGTTATACTATATCCTAAGGTAGAGCCATATACAGTGAATGCTCCCTGTTCACAGCTAATTCCAATGAAAACAGATACAATCTCAAAACTGGATTCATCTAAAGAAAGCGAGCTATCATTCATTTTATTTTATAGCTGACTTTGTTTCCTCAGAGTATTTTCTTACAGCAAATATCACTCTCCAATGGTATTCTGCAAAGTGGCAGCTGACGGCAGCATCATAAACAGCACTTTACAGATATTGTGGATTATATTACTATCAACACAGCTTTAAAACTAAGCTACCTGCAAGTGCAACATCTTTTTTACAGTCTTCAAAACAATATTTCAAGGAAAGCTGAGTTCTGCTGCTATAAAGACGTATGCTTTTATTGCTGGCATATACAGTATTTATGACTATTTAAAAATCTCTAGCATTTGTTGAAAGTTGTCTGAAAATTCATTTAATAAAGCTCAAAATCACTCTTAATAAGCTAGTAAGTAAATTAATTCCTAAGAGCATTCACAGTTTATAATGTATCAGTTTGCCATATTGGAAACAAAATCTCTGGTGGTTGTGACACAGCTAGATTTCCGGTAATGGTCTAAATCAAGGGCTAATGCGCAAGTTGCAACGCCTTGGTAAGGAATGTGAGAAGCAACAAAACTCAGAGGCATAGTTATTTCTGCCTTTTATAGAAGTATAGGAATAAGCTTGGTGATTGTTTGTGTAAGCAGTGATACATTTAATGTGGGTAGGGTGTGAAAATATTGCTGTCATCACTGCTACTGTCTAACAAGAAGGGCCACATGTCCACCACAAGAGGCAATGATGCCTGAATTGAGTCTGAAGAGACTAGAGGGGCAAAGGAATAGAAAGTGCTCTTACATATGAAAGTTCACTAGACACCAAAATGTCCTGTTATAATTTTTCAAAACATAGGTTACCATCTCAGTGAGACTGCCCATCACCCAGAGAACATTGCCAAGGCCCTATGCATTTTTTCAGTCTGTATCCCAGGCACTCACTCTAGAAGAGATCTCATTTACTTTTGAGTCATACAAATAAAGGCATTGTCCAAGTCAAAAAATCTGCAATTATTGTTTTAAAAAGCTTAGAAGAAATTTCATTGCAAGTACACCTGATTCCTTTACAGCACACAATATCTGTTCAAACTAAAACCACTGCATTATTACATTTGTTGGCTGAGTTACATCCAGTCAGCAAGAGATCAGTTCCCAAATCTGGGCTATGAGGCTGTCATATATTGGAAGCACAAATGTGTTTCCAAATTCCCCAATTAATTTAAATTTCTCTGATATTTCAGAGCAACCTTGGCTGAAATTTTACTCAGTTTTATTCAGAATACAAATGTAAAGTTTCAAATGAAGGCAATCTACCTAGGAAAAAAAAAATCTCATGCATAAAGAAATCCAAATATGTGTGAATACCTGTGTCAGTTGCAGAAAAACAGTAGGAGAAATGGTGCAATGTACATTACAGCATAGTAAGAGCTGACATATGAGACAAGAAAAAGTCTTGATCTCCTTCAGTATAATTCTGCACTAAGATATGCCCACCTGTGTTCATCTGCATCTTTTGCCACATTCCCTATAAACAATTTTTTTAAATACTATTACTTAAGAAGTCTAGAAAAAAAAATCATCAGCTGAACTAACCTAAGTCACCATTAGCCAATGGTACTGCACTGGTGACATCTGTATTTACAGAGATCCTTGATAAAAATCCAGTATTTCTACAATCTTGCTATACTAGTTTTGCCTACTGGAAAAATCTAATCCTCCTTTGTACTAGCATGCAAGTAGTTTTAGTAACACTCTCCACCAACACACTCTAATCCCACACCCCAGTGCCACCAGCAGTAGAGTTCAGCAAAATTACTCTCAAGCTCAGGCCTTCAGACATTCTAGCAGCCTTTCAGACTGTCCTTTCCCCTTTCAACATTATCGGCTTCACTTTCCTTTTTATAGTTCATTATCCATACAACAACTGAGTTTGAAATAATAATTGTCTTTGAGACAATCATTTTTTTTGCTGAACTACAGGTTGACCAGCTTTATTGTATTTGTCTTGTCTATAAAATCATTTATGTTACCAAGGAAAGACATTGCATCATTGTAATATGCATTCCCCTTTTATAAACCCATATTGTCTTTTTGCCATTTTCTACTTAATTCTACATCTTTAGTTAACCTGTCTTCAAAATGTGTCTCAAAGTCATCTTTGAGAGGTTGAACTGTTGTGGTCAACACTGTGCCCGTGTCGCTTTTCTCCAGCTCTCTCCAACAATATCTTCTTATCCCGTATAATTCTCTCTTATTGCAATTCTCTGCTTGTTATTTGGATAATCTGGTTGACTGTGTCAAAAAAAAAATATAAAATTAAAAAACATACCAGGTTCTTAATCCATGAAAAGAATGAAGAGATCTCATGGAGAAACAGGAATAAAACGGCGAAAAAAAACCCTTCTCTTACCACAATATCAAAAGTATTCACAAAGCTATGCAAATTCCAGTTGAAGTTGCCTGGTAAAATAGAAAAGTTTTGTTGAATTCTTGTGGAATTTCCTAGTTGTTACGCTCTATAAGTACTGTAAATTGTCCTTTAGTAGTTTTTAACTATGGATTTTTGGACCTAAACAACGTGTGGATGCAAATATTTTCAGGAAAGTGTCTCTGTTCAAAAGCAATGCATAGGCTTGAGCAATTGAATCTTAAAGGTATAATTAGATACAGGTGGCAGAGAGATCTCCTGATTAGAAATGGTCTTGCTTAAATGCAAGTTGCAGTTAATAGGCAATAGCTCATCATTGTACACCTATCAGAATTAGGATATAGTCTGTCTTGTTCAGTTTTACTGTTTACATAGCTAAGCCTTTGCTAACAAATTTGCCTCAGTGAAAGTGAAACAAAATGCTCTATAAAACCTGGAAATAAAACAATAAATCTACCTATTCACAAGGCTTATATCATTCTATTAAGCTCAATTATAATTTAAACTGTTAATATAATTAGAGTTAAATGAATGCTATGATTAAATGAACAAAAAAATTACCTGCTTAAAAGTTCTTTGAAATTCTATACATGCACATACACAAAAAAAGTGGTGAGTTCCCCAGCCTGAGCAGAAATTTGGTTGTCATATAATGAGCAGAAAATGTCTGTGCAAGTCATTAGAGAGAAAAATAGTAAACAGAAAAAGCAGGCACAGAAGAATCTATGTTGTACACACCTCAGTGCTATCTGTTACCAGGATAAAGAAAAATTCAATTAGCATCAGTTTGCAAACAGGATGAGTCCTTCAGACATCACAACATACTAAATTCAAGTGCTCACCACCCAGAGTCTTGAGTGCTGATTGTAGCATAAGCATAGGTAAAATTATAGATTGCAAAGAGAACTGCAAATTTCTCTGACTCTAAAATATTGCATGAGATGAAGTTGGGGGGGGGGGGGGGGAGGATCCACTTAATATTTTGACTTTCATTAGCCTTTCTTCCTATGATTATCTTCTTTAATAACTATTTATATCCTGAATAGGGTAGTGAGAATAAAGAAAATACTTCTTCTGAGTAGCCTTGGGACAGGCATTGCTGCAGAAAGCGGGTAGAAGGCAAAATAGTAGTTTTTCTTATTAGGTCACTAGTTTGGTGGCCACACAGGCCATTTATAAGAATGACATCAGCAGCAGAGCTCTTTGGCATCAGGAACTCAAGAAGGTTATCTTTCTCTAATTGCTCCCTATGCATCACCAGAAGCAAGATAGCTTTTCATTACCTCCACTGTTGCTCTGTGGCTAAATGCCACAGCTAAGACTTTTATTTGACATTGCATTCCCATTTCATTTTATCATTCTTTAACATCTATCCCCTTCTGATCTGTTCTTTCTCTCACTTTGCTTTTTATAGACATGAAACTTTTGAGCTGGTAGAGATTCCTGTAATCAATATGCATTTCAGAATATATTAGTTGGGCATGGATCTCCATAGAATTACTAGACTTTCTTTTCTCCAAAAAACTCTTGCAAGTCTTGATACTTATCTGAAAGTTCCTGTTCTTTACACACATACTTTTATGTTATATGCTAACCATATTGTTCATTTAGAAAGCAGAAAATACCTACATTTCTCTCTACTACAAAAAAAAATAAGTATCCCTTAAGACCTCAGATATTAAAAGGAAGACACAAAGTACTAGCACATTTCTTTTAAAACTTTCTTTAAAGCTCTTTTTAATATTTAACACCTAGCTGGCACTGCAGTCTCTGTTTTCAATTTTTTTTCACATAACTTCCTAAAATAATAAAAGTAAAAAAATAAATGTCTTCATAAATGGCTCTTTATTAGGATCTTTTCATTGTAGATCCCACTGCAGTTTATAAAGATTTGGATATATAACTCAGATGCGTACGTACTTTTCTATCACATTTTCAGGACCAAGCCTTTTATGCTAAAGCAACAGCTCGAGAAAACAGATTCCTAAAATTATAAATACATTTTCACTGCATTTATTTACAATGTATACATTGAGTAAGCTTTATGAATGCAAGAAATCTTTTCTCTAAATACGAGTTGCAAGACTTCTCTCTTTACCTATAACTGCTGCAGATGCTTTAAAGATAACTTATCACTGTGGGGCTTAGGAACCCTGTTTTTAATAAAGTCATCTTCACTGGACATTAGAAAGTTTTGGTTTATGCAATCTAAACAGATTATTCACAATTGTTATAGCTAATGTTTGTCATATTTTCTTCTTTATGGCAATCACAAGGAGCAGATCAATGGCAACTGCCTCATGAAATGGTGCTGTTATTTTATCTATTCTCTCTAAACTCTATCTCTCTCTTTTCATCCCACTATGATTTGCCTTTTAATTCTACTGTGTTTGGTCAGTGATGATCTTAGTAAGTCTTTGGAAACGCACACTTATTTCAGCTGCTCTTACAAGTCATAAAAGTGTATTTCTGTTACATAAATAATGTTGTGGAATTTACTGTTGCAGATATCATTGACTTACAGAGGGTCAGTAGAATTAAAATTAATAATAATTAAAATGAAAATTTTTATGACAAAAGGGAAAGCTTTATTTAAAAAAAAATATGGAAAGAATATTAATCTTCATGCCTCAAGGTATAAATAAAGCCCTAACTGATGGGTTTGACGAAGAAACCTTTTCCGCAGGGCAGATTTTATAATCACTTACCACATAGCTTCTTCCAGCTTACTTTAAGGGCATGTTATAGCACTGAAAGTCACTGCTTAAAACAGAATACTAGAGCAGATGGAGGACTGGATTGGGTTTGCAGGGCATTTTTTTATATTTCTCTCACATCATTTTAACACTGCTTTCATTTAGAGTTACTGGGTCCCAGACTTTACAAAACAGACTCTAAGATGATCCTTTCCTCAGCTGCCTTTTTTCCATTTTTATTTTGCTGCATGGTTTATACAGAGTAAGTTTACTTCAGCTAACTTATTTGCAGGCCTTACAGCCTCAGCTGTATCTTTCACCTTACAGCCTCATTCACACATTCTGTTTGCCAGTTCCTAAGTTCTGCTTTGTTTTGTCTGACAGTCTTCTGTCCTTTCTGGTTTGGTTTCTATCTTTCTTGTGGATTTCAAGTCTTACTGCAAGAGTTCTCTGTGAACAAGAATAGCTGGCATGCTGGCATACTCGCACTGCTTTCCTAAAAAAAATCAAACGAAACCAAAACGAAAACTCCAGAATATTTCTGCCTAGGAGCTGTATTATTTTTACAGTGACAAAGTCTTTCAATCCATACCAAAATGTTAAAAAAATAACTATAGCTAGTAGAGATGAAGTCTGTTAACACTCACGTCACATGTTTTAAACAGATGAGTTAGTTAAACCAAAAACTTTAAGGAAACAAAGTTTATCAAGAGTTCTGTGCCAATAGATGTGTAATCTGAAGGAAGAAAAAAACAAGATAGTGTAGTCAAAATAAATCAAATATATATATATAAGCTGAGGGATGGTCTAGTTCTGATAACCAGATGGCCTTTTATTCTTATGAACTGATATTGTGGTATAAAATTTAATTTGTCTGTAGAAAACAAAGCAATGAACAATATAAATTGATGCACATAAAAATAATTTTTTTTCTTTACTGAAATTAATTTTACATGCATTTTTCTCATCCAGATGTGAATCAGCTATTTATGTGTCACAAAGTATGCCGCTTAAATGAATAGGAGGTATGTCCAAACAGATGCAGATGAGTTTGATTATTCATTATACAAGAAAATAAATAATGTCTTGCTGAAATACATGATGCAAGAAGATAAAGTCAATGACACTAAACCTTGTGTAAATTCTACAGCCAAGATTTACCATGTTTTGTAACCAGTGACAGCTATTAGCTTTCGTAAGTAAAAATTTGTTCCAACATTTGCTTTAAGTTTCCATTTCAAGTAATGACTTTTTGTGTGATTAGTATGGTCCAGTCAGGAGATAGCAAAATATTTATTTTTTTTTCCACTGCTACTTATTCTGCCAGTGATCCCTGAATATTAGTCAGATCTTCACTTGGTTTCTTAGTGTTTCACATGATGTCACTTTGTGACATGGTTTAGTAGATCTGGTGGTTTTAGGCTGACAGTTGGACTGGATGATCTTAACAGTCTTTTCCAACCTTAGTGATTCTGTCTTCAAGTCTGTACATCATTCTGCATCGTTCATTCATTTGCCTTGGTTGTCAGGTTTTCTTTAAATGTTACATGTACAGCATTTATTACAGAAGTATCCTCCCATATGTTATTATGTCTATAATTTAGTGGTACTCAATGTGTACAGAACTGAGAAAAAGTGATGGTTACTGTCTTTCTATGATTGTATTCAGTTTGGTTGGTGCTGTGATTAGTTAACCTCACATATACAAGAGGAAAGTGTGTAAGAGCTAGGTTGAGGATAACAGTAATAAAGTTGAAGGTAAATTGAGTGAGAATGTTGGACTTCCATTTTGAAAAAGAATCCTCTGCATTTCTATTTTTTTTATTCAAAGTTATAGGAAATTGTGATTAAACCTTAAAGGACTCAGGGAAGATAATTATTCCTCTAGTTCAGAAACTCAGGGAGATATTCCTTCCACTTAACTAAAAGATGGTTAAATCAAAAAATTGCTTTTTTTGGTGCAGCAGTTTTTAAAAAAATACCTTAGATCATATCAAGATTATTGGTTTTCTTATCTTTCCCTGATTTTTTTATTTAGTATCTAACTCACCTGTTGCAGGACCTTAAGAGTTAGACCACCAATGCAGAGGGAAAAATTCTGAGTTCAGACCTCCTTGAATACGGGACACTCGGAGGAAGATGACATCATACCAGTAATCAAAATGGCCTTAGAATCCACTTCTCTTCATATATGTCCTGACTATGAAATCAGACATGAGCCTTAATCATATTTTTGCACTGTGAACAGCATCGGGCTGTCTCAGGGCAATCTTTCACGTATCTCAAGCTCATTCAGTCCCAGCCAGAAACCCTGATGAATATTGTTAGTGCAGAGCTGGCATCCACCTACCCAGCAGTACTGAGCTCGTGCCTCTCAGTAGCAATTACAGTGCAAGCTCAGCTCTGTACCCGCCTTGTTCTTGCTCTTTATCTCAATGCAAACCTGTACAGAAAATGAAACAGATTCCCCTTAAAATCTGCTCCAAATATTTTCGTTTGCCTTTCTCCATACATAACCCCCTGTGAGTTCTGATCTTCAACACTTGTGCACATGACAATTATTCAAAATCTCTACTTTATGCAAATAATAGAGCTCATCCCGGTCCTCTTGGATTCCCTTGACTCACAGTTTTTCACTCATTTTCATTCTGAGCAAGGGAGTATTTGTAAGCTGCTCGGTCAAATGCTAACTCAGCTTAATCTCATGTCTCTCAGTCATACTGTGGAATTTGAGGAGAAATTCCACATTTTTAGAATTGGATCCCGAGAGGCAGAAGAAAATAAACCTTTCCTAATAATTCTTGTGTTCATTTACTTTAACTGTTATATGTAATTCGGTAAACAAAAATTACTTGTTCCTCAAGTTGAATATAATTCTTCTAATGCCTCCATTTACTGCATATATCAACATTGATGTTGTGTATTGCCTTTTGAGACAATAGTCTGAATGCTTGAGCAATTTACTATATATTGCTTTCCTATAGTTCACAGCTAGGAAAATTAATTCTATTTTCTCCACTCTCAAAAACAAATGTTCGACTAAATGCAATTAGTTTACCAACACATGAACAAACCTAGGACAGGATTTAATTACGTTTACAGAAATTTAATCTAATGCATCAGGTTGGGCTTTTTTTCTGGCATTTAATGGACCTTGTCAGGATCAGTGTAAGTAAATCACACAAAATATTAAAACAATTTCTTCAACCCTTCTCTTCAAAGAAGTAATATGTATAGCTAATCAATATGTAGACTTAATAATCAATATAATCAACAAATACTGCTTGTATAATGATATGAAGGAAAAATTTCTTTTTTTCTTTGTTCTTCCATTTCCTGTGCACACACCCCCCCGCACATATTTTCTAAAATATCATCAGGATTGGGTGTGGTTTAACAGCTATAATGGAAAATAGCTCTATGATGGGTGCATCAAGACAGAATCTGCCATATTGACTTTCTAATATTGTGTTCTGTCTCCAACAGTGAACAGTACTAAATGGAGCAGAAGAAGACATAAGAATTTTTTATAGTGGATAAGCATGTAATAATTTATTCATATAATATTTCTTTGAAAATATTTACTTACTGTCCTGAACTGCAGTGAATTATGTCCAGTCTATCTACCAAGTATAACTCTACTTAACATTAGCATAAAAACACGTGCATTTTAGTTTATCCTCCAAAAGTGAGATTTTAGTTTTACTAATATCACATAATAATTCTAATATTTTATTGATAAAACATATTGTTTCTAGACCTACATACAAAGGCAAGATCTTTTTTTTCCTATGCAATTTTTCAAATATGTTGCCAACTTTATGTTGTCTGTAGCATTCTTTATCAGCAAACTGTGGCCATCCTACTCTCTTTTACTGACCTCACATTACCACATTTTTGGGGGTACTTTTGGTATTTCTAGTAATTTTCATTTGGCCTTAGAGGTATACTTTTTCATATCAGTTTCTCAATCTTTAAAATACAGTGGTTTAACTCAAGCCACTTTTTTAACTCCACCATTAAGTGCTTTTTTAATGTTAGAATTTCTTTTTATCCCTCTGCTCTGATTTCATGACCTCATTTAAACAGGAAAAAAGTCTCAGTCCTATAGAAATCAAACTTTTCAGTCCACCAAATTCCTGGGGCTTGAAAATAAATATCAACAAATTTACACACTCAAAGGGTAAATGATAAATTTTGTTCATAGATAGTAGTGAATATGAAGAGGAGGAGAGGTAAAATGTAGTCTTAGCAAAAGAAGATTTTAATCCAACATCCATAATCTAATATGATAGATTTCTCTTCTTTGGATTTATTTCTATAATATAGAAATAGTTAGGCAAACCAATCTGTAATTTCATCAGATTTTATCAGTTTTACATATAGTTTCATAAAAACCTTTCACTAAGTACTGAGTTTTTATTTATCTAAGATCTTGAGGTTTAGACTTCTCTTTTTCTCTGTAATGAATTGCTATAATAATCAGAATTAGGAATTAAATGTTTCATAGCTTTAGTATTTCTTAAATGTTTTTAAAATGCAAATGTAGTTCAAAAAAATTTGAACCTAGATTTTTTTGGAAATATTTATTTTCTTGTATCAGATTTCCAAATATTGCCTAGAAAGACTTTATATACTTACAATCATCATAAGTTACAAATCTTTCACTTTTATAATATTAATTGCAAAATCTTATACTTCAAAAGCAAACGAGTATTTTGCTTATACTTGAATCTTATTTATGTCATATTAATGCAAGTATTACCAAGACCATGTAACACTTTTCTTAGGAGTTCCTCTTTAATTGAAGAAAAAAAATTAATGTTATGTTTCCAGTACCCAGCAATTTGGCTTTCATTCAGAGGCACACTGCCTATGTTATCACATGAATCACGTAACTACTCAACTTATCAAAGATTTACTTGGTCTTGATAGTAATTTATTGTATTTTATAATTAAAAGAAATTCAGATTCAATTTCTGTTCCCTAAATTATTTCATCCAGAAAAAAAAAAAAAAGACTGATTACAAGAACAAATTTTTCACAATGTGGTGAACTGCTACAAATCATGTTGCGTAGATGTTTTATATTTTGTAGATTTTTTTTCCTGGATTTTCCACTGGAACAGGTATCATTCTTTCACTCTAAGGCAACTTAAACTCAGAAAAAAACCTTGTCATTATTTCTGGTTGAATTGACCAACATGTGAATGTGGTTTTAGTTCAACTAAAGCAAATTTGTGCATATGGATTGTCCAGTGTTATTAAAAACAAGAGAAATATTGTCTACCTGAGAAAAACTTTTACAACCATTTGGATACTGCAGTTTTCTGTTCATAAGTTATTCTTAATCTCTTCTTGTTCTTCCCACCTTCAAGGTACTTTCTCATTCTCATCAAAGTTTTGTTCTGCAAGCACTTATACAAAGCAAAGGGCAAGAAGTCAACCTTTTGAAAGATGTGTAAGCAGGTGGCTGAAGGAAGAAAATGCTTAAAATACTATGAAAGTGTTCTGGATTAAAAAAAACTATGAAGAGTTTGAATTCTAAGATATTTGGTACACATTCACATGCTCAAAAAGATCTCTATAATCATCTAAATGCACAGTCACACATATACACATCATATATACACAGTCAGAAATAGACATTGTCAAACAATAATAGAAAAATTATGCAGCTTGAGAGGTATTTCATCTTTGCCATTTTTAGATGTTGTTGCTGCTGTCTAAATTGCAAAAGCGTTAATGTAGTTATATCATGTTCTTTTAGTTAAACTTTCTCAGTGCTTTAGAAAAAGCGTTCATACAAAATTACATTTTATTTATGCAGTGGGAAAAAAGGAAGATGAGATTTTACAGGACCTTTAACTTCTGTGCTATTTCCTGAAGAAAACAAGTCTTGGTTCAAAACTGTCATCAGTTTCATTTATAAGTAAAATCAGAAAATTGGTATTTCATATAAAATATAAATTTCATATAAAACATATAAAAATGTTACTTTTTTTGCAGGTTGTTTTGGAGTATGAAGATCCAAGGAATTTTGGCACAGCTGCAGATGTGAGTATCCTCAGAACATTACAAGATGAAAAAATAAAAATAAAAAACAAAGCTCTATACAATAAATGCCCTGGGACTAGATAGTACTAAATTATGTAATTTTTGATTGCTGCATGGATACTAGCTGTCATGTAACACTGAGTCCAAAGCTGCTGTATAGACTACATTGAAAGTACATGATAATTGGCTAAAACCAGACTCAATCAGAAATATTTGCCAGTTGTGTCTAACTACGCACTTCTAAGCTGGCTATCACAGTAGGTAACCTTGAACCAGAACTGAACACAAAAAAAACAATGCTGATTAAATGGATAACACAAAGGTTTGTAGAGAGGCCTCAGTGAGAAATGTGAAGAAGAGGGAAGATGGAACCTCTGTATGCTAAACCAGCATAATCCATCCCAAAATAGAGCACACATGGAGGAGTCAGAACCCACACCAGGTGAAAAAGTTACAGAAACTGGTCATACATGTGGGCATAGAGAATGGTGCAGAGAACGTTGGAATGACATGGGTAAATGCATTTGTTTCTTTTGGAAACAGAGTGGAAAAGGTCATTTTTAGTTTAAAAATTGTAATTTTTCAATCGTAAAATACTTTTCTTCATAGGAAACTCAATTAGAAGTTCTTACAATTGGCTTCAGTCTAAATACTGCACAAACAGAAATTCTTCAGCACAAATTATATTTCAAGAATTAAATAATGACAACCAGGATCTTTACTCTTTCACCCACTGTGTGCAGGGCCTCATCTGAATTTTCTTGTATCAAAGTATTTGAAAAACTGTAGATTAAATTCACTGAAATTACTTTTCATTAATCCCTTTTGAAATTAAAAAAAGAAAACACTTTAATGACTTGATAATGAACTAAAAGTTGATTGGTAGATAGAATAGACTCTCCTTTAAAAAGATTTTATATTTCACATCAACAGATCCCTTTTATTCTAGTTGTCAAATCTTTCTTCAGACAGCTTTTTCTCTATGCAAACATGAAAGCAGTTTTTACAAGGAGTTTCTTTACGTGACCATAGTAACATCCCATGAAAAAAGCACATTACCCTGAAAACAGAATTAAATTGATCCACTCTACTGATGTTAAATAGCAGTCATTCAAATAAGTAGTTTTATTCAAGTCAAAGAGATTACTTTCGTGAGAACCTTATTTTGGTAAAAAATATAAAATAGCTTTATATGCTTTATACCACAAGCATCATCTTAAATTCAGACTCTTAAATTAAACAGGATTTTATGGTCAGGAAATGGGAAAAACAGCAGCATGAAGTAAATGAGAATTACAAAGAGCTGATGCAGAGAATCTTGACCCTTTCATGCCAATTAACTGAAATAACTTGAGAGGAAAACTCGTTCACTCTTCTTGGACTGTAACAAATTCATGAATTAACTTACTTTACAGGAAAAGCAGCAAGATCAGTGTGATTGTATGTTATTTAACTATATCATTTAGTAGGCAATGCTAATCAATGCACTGAAATACAAGCAAAATATAGAACTAAGATTGTAAATCCATTTTTCAAAATCCCAAACTACACTGTTAAGTCACAAATCTATTCACAGCTAAGAAATGTAGGCTTCAAACCAGTATATCTAACTACCTACATTTATTTATGTGCGACATCAATATGATTTAGACACCTAAATCTAGCAGCCACTCTGAACAGACCAGCCTGAATTACAAGCTTTAGGAGCAAGATAAGCCCTAAAGTAATGCAATGCAGTCACATTGACAACTTCCAGAATTTTACTGTATATAAGGCATGTCATACCTCTGAGCTGAAAGAGAATCAGAACATCCATCTGTAAATAATAGTACCCAGATATGGTACAAGGTGCTTAAGACAGTATTTTAGGAATAAAACACTGAAAACAGCATTTGTGTTTGTCATGTCTAGTACCTTGTTACTGGAAGACAAGTACAGTCCAGTCTCACTTTCATAAGCACTCTCTCACTGAGTTATTGAGATGCCATAGACAAAGCAGACCTAAACAAAGGCTACTTCAAAAACTCATTCTTCTCATGGCTACCAGCTCACTATATTTCTAATGCTTGCTGTATTTGTTTTCTTTGTCCTTGATCCTTTGTTTTCTGTGAATTTGCTATTTGACCAGCATGGTTTCTCCATGACATTTGACAGCATTTTTTCGCCTTTTGATGTTTCTAGCAACCAATTATACAATCTATGAGCTAGGTAGAAGAAGAAAATCTCTTTCAGTGCTCTGGTAAAATGAACTCTCTTCTGATTACTCCAGCAGCCTTTCTGTTAACTTTCCTCTAGGTGACTAGAATTGAACAAAGTATTCAGGTCAAGAGCATAACAGGGACTTTTGGTTTTTTTTCAAATGCTTCTGGTATTTCAGTAGTTGAGTGGAGGATTTTCTTCCTATATCCACAAATTCTTGGGATATGACACATTTTAAAAGCCAAGGCTATGTGTAGCAGCAGCATTTTTGGTGGAAATAAGGCAAGAAGCAGAAAAAAATACTCGACTGGAAGTACACCTTTGTCAAGACGGTTTTCTCTATTTTCTGCTGGAGTTTCCCAGAGGGCAGAAGATTGTTAACATAACTCACACATCACCATAGTAGAGCCAGTGTCTTGGCAGCCTGTCCCAAAGAGTACCCTGCTCCACACCACATCATCTGCTAAGTTTTGCTGCCTATATGAATTTTTCAGTGCTATTAGTGCTACAGCCACTTTGATTTCTCATGCTTTTACCAAAATAAACCCACAAACAAAACGTTCTGAATCTAATCAGTACAAAAGATTGCCATTCATAACTGGATCAAAGGATCTATTATTTTATGTTCAAGTACCTCAGCTCTTGGATGATGCTTCAAAGAATGTATTCAGTTCTGTCCCACACTAGAAGATTTGCACAGAATAGAGCTGTAAACCCTAAAATATCTGAAAGAAAATAGATTACCATACTGTGCATCATTAAAAATTCGAACCAGAACAGACTAGTACCTTATTTTTTGCCAAAGCTATTGGTTCACAAGAAAGATGGAGTCCTACTATTTTCATAGTAAGGAGTGGTGTGACCTCTGATTTATTAGAAAAAGAAAAATTACTGAGATACTAATATAGTATTTTTTTACTGTATCTACTGAGTCCTTTGTGGTTGCACGAATTATTTCTCAAGACTGACTTGAGCAATTTTCTATCTATAAAGTTAATCAAAGCAGGGTTGACTCTGCAGCTGAGCATCCCAAGGAGTTAAAAGAAAAATTATCATTTCCATTTAGTTATGATGAATGGAAATTTTTGGAATATGTGACATTCTAATGCAGAACTTCCTCCCAAATTCCTGAAAAAAAAAAAAAAAGAGGGAACTAAAATAGGGTACCAGTTCCTTTTCACACCTCCAGACATACTAACAAGATCAAAAATAGCTACCCCTCACCCAAATCTATTTTACTTACTTTTTGTATTATGTAGTATTCTCTTTGAAAATTAAATAATTGACTCATTGGGTGTCTTTTCATATAAGCTGGAGGATTTTTTTACTATTATTCTCTCGTTGAAGCCAAGATCTTTCATTTAGTATTATTACCAAGTGCTCACTGTTATGCCCTACTGTAAAACTCAAATGCACTCTCTCAAAATGAGTACCATATAAAACCCACCCAAGTACACAAGATTAGAAATGTTTGTGTCTCAGACTTGTGTCCAATAAGGCAATAAAAAGAAAAAGAATCCTTTTTCCTTTGTGGGATACCATCATGTATTAAAAGAGATGATTTATAATTAAAAAGAAATACTTCAAAAATTTGGAATACTGTCTATTTGAAAGCTATTATTTAAGGTAATATAGTCTCATTTAATGCTGTAGACTAATCTTAGAAAAAAAATTGGTGTACAAGGTATTAACAAATGCTTTCTTTTTCTTTTTGCTGTTAATATATTCATTACCACTATTTTTTGGAAGATAACATCTTCCGTTCCTCAAATAGGACTATCAGTATGTTTGGATGTGTAAAGGAATGAATCTCTCTGAACAAAATTTTTCTTAATCAAAACATTCTTATTGTTATTTAATCTGGCAGAAATACACACAAAAAATATCTGAGAAAAAGTATGATGTATGACTGAGAAAGTTATCAAGAAACCACTGTTTAATGTTAAGTGAGAATAACAATGTCGATCCAATTAATGAGCCTATGTAAGAAAAGTATCTATGTTAAATCATATGTTATCAGATAAGTAATTCCAATACAAAATGCAATTTGAATTGTGACTATTAAAAGATGAAGCTACAGAAATAACACCATGTCATTTGTACTGGAGGCACTGAGAACAGAGATAGTTTTATTGTATAAACTTTTTCCAAAGATGAGCTAATGCAATGAGTAAGAAATATTGCTGACCTTGCAGTGTCTATAACATTCAAAAAAATATCTAGTACAATCTACTAGCAGTTTCTTAAGATTAGTATATAGCAACACTATGTTTTCAAGTCAAATGAACACATCTGATTTGGCCAGCAACATTCCTACTCCCAAATTAACAAAAGAGAATACTGAAATAGCTAGTTGAAAAATTTCATGCCTGTAGTGTTGGTAAATTAGCACAGAAAACTCTGACAGTGTAATTACTTTGTTTAAGTATCTAAAAAAAAAGTAATAGCAGTATCAATACACTAGTTGGTGTTGCTACAGTAACACCAGAGTAGAAGTAGTTTATTATTAATCACTTCTGTAAACATATAAGGAAGGAATACACATACACACAAGATGCAGGGTTTGACATTTTTAACCACAGTAGATTTAAGGTAGTAGAATAAAATCTATCACACTAAAAACTGTGTTTAAATCTCATTTGTTTTAATTGAATAGCTTCCTTCCAGAACATTCATTGCAAAAAAATCTCACGGAGGAGGGGATGGGAGGACAGAACACAAACAACAACAACAAAACAAATACACACACACAAACCCCCAATCAACAAACCAGGGTGAGAAAGCTCTTACAGTATATAACCTGGCATGTGTGTGGCTAAATAAGAGTGTCTAAAATATGACAAGTGATATTTACAGTGTTATTAGTAGGATTCGGCATTCTAGTTTGACTAGAACACACTCAGATAGTTTTACATAAGGTACATGACTTCAGAGGAAAATTTTGCAATATTTCTTAGACTAGCAAGGAAGCATGTGTTAATGAGAAAGAATAAGTTGTTTATAGGCTGCAGAAACCTTCTGACTGAAAAATAAATATTAGTACTAATAATAAGAGTCAAGAGATAAGCTGTGTTTGTTGCAGTAAATGTGATTTCTCTTCCGTTTTACCATTGTGCATAACAATCAGCACTCTGTTCCATTAGTGTTACCTGCTTTGAGTTTTTCCCTGTTTTGTTGTTATTTTTCAGTAATCTATAATTCTGAAAGCATTCCTTGCAAAGACTATAATGACATAATTTAACCATCACTCAAACTCAATTAATTTCTGATCATTCTACAGAGCTTGCTTAATTCAATGTACAGTTATTCATATGATAAGCGAGGTAAAAAAATTAACATTTTCAAATCTCTCAGAAGAAATATATCAGTTTTCTTATTGCTGCAACTATTCACTACAACAGATATCTCCGTGTAACTTGATTTCCAAAAGGTTTCTGCAGAAACGTAGCTAACTGTGTTTGCACTTTTGTTGTCATAACTTTGATTTAAAGAACAACAAATATGCCAAAGTAGGATTTGTTTCATAGAACAGATAAAGTCCACATTTTTTTTGTGAAACAGAACCTATTTTCTTGAGTTACAAACACGGTTACATACTTTAAACTTAATATGACTTCTTCCTTGATCTTGCAGCACCTCTGCTACATTTTATATTACTCCCTAAATCCATTACAGACAATGACAACACGCCCAGAGAGCCATACTACTCCACCAAACATGCTCTTAAATTAAAACACCGGTCATCAGTAGTCTGTTTATTCATTACTGAGTGCCACTAAAATTTTGCTTTTGAAGTGTCACTGTTCCCTTCATCAGTGTTTTAGAATCTATGTTACGTCTCTAGTCTATTGGTAAAGTTGCATCACTGTTACGGCAATTTTTCTCTGCTTTTTTGTGTTATCACGTAAAAAATCTTGAAATATATGCTTCTAAAATCATGATTAAAAAAGACTACTAGACTCATCTTTTTTTTTAATTGGTTAAATCCTAAAAATAAAACAACAAAATAATTTATGAGATAAAAATAACCACATTTTTATTTGGTTTAAAGTTCAGGATAGTCATGGCAGCATCACAACTGAGAGGTCTAGATCTGTGTTTGGGTGGTAGTTATTTCAGTTACTTGGGTGCGAGTTGGCACTTAGAGTTTACAGTACCAGCTACACAGCAGGGTAATACTGTTTAATAATATTGAATTTTCCTGTATCGAATAGGTATATATGGGAAGTGTCATCTTCTGTCATAAAATTAAGAATTGTGCTGTTGTAATTCCACTGACTTCAGTGAGTCACTCTTCTTCACACCATCAAGATGGGTGCTTCTTAATTCACTAAATTTTTTAATTATACGGTTGGGCTGAGATCCAAGACTTATTGACATTGTTCACCCATTCTACTGGGTCTGGCTCACTGACTACAATATAATACAGTTAACAACAGCAATCTAGATTACTTACTGCCTTCCTGTTAGATAAGCCTTTTAACAGGTTTTTCCTTGTAGTGAATATAACGTTTAAGTGATGCTAGAAAGCTTTTCATACTTCCAATCCTATTTATTTCTATTGCCCTTTTCTTCATGAGTGAAGCAAATCATTAATAATGATTTCTCAGAACAATTTTTCCCATCAGCGGCATGAAGATTTTTACCTCAGGGACTTTGTTAAAATTGTTCATGTTTGTACAAGTAAACACAAAGATATGTGTAATTCCATATGGGTTTAGACCACATATGATGCTAATAAAGACAAGATCTGCCTAAATTCATTATGGTATTAATTTTCTAATATTTTAGCTCAACTGTAAAGGGAATTTAATTGAAAAGTTTTACTTTCTTTTCTAAAAGTGCAGCTCTGCTCTTTGTCTCCAAACGGTAAATGGCACAGTTTGCAGAAAGGCACCATCTTTTAGTTTCGTTTAAACAAAATAATTGCTTTCCTAGAGACCCAGAGTTTAATTTGAGCTCCTTAGCTTTTCATAGTTTATAATGTTTCTCCACAAAAATTTCAGACATCGTATTTACTTAGGGAAAAAAATGTCAAATCTCCTTAAGAAGAGAGCAAACTTTTGCGGGTTATTTCCTACCCCCTCAGAAAAATCACTCCATATAGCATTTATTTCTCTCAATCTGACACATTGCTTTGGCTGCAAAAAGACCCTACAGGTCAAGCCCTGCAGTCAAAAGCCACACCTTCAACTAAACACTCAGATGTAGATGTCAGCTGAAGTCATACAGAGAGGAGACAAACAAAATGTCTCAAGATAATTTGAGGACAAAGATAATAAGAGTAAGGAGTATGAAATTGCTCAAATCAATATTAGTGGAAAGCATCATCCTGGAAAGTGAGCTGCTCACATATTCTGAGTAAAAGATTGAACTGTACAGAATTGACTAACTTAGATCGCGCTGGTTCTCTTCTGTGTAAGCGAAAATGCTGTAGAAGCTTGGTTAACTTCAGTTGATGTGCAAGGCTGACATTCCTCAGCAACCATCTCAGCAGCTGAGATTGTTAAATTGCCTTTTCCCTTAGAGCTGGAATGGCAATGGACAATCAGGAATTTCAGCATCCCAAATCCTGACTAGCAGGCAACAGGGTCATCTGGTTTTGCTGCCAGCTCACCACCATTTTCAGGAGACAGTATTTCTGTACACAGCAGGGAAAATAAATCCCAAATGAAGCCTCAACTGAGGAACACCTGAAGATCCAAACAGCAAGTTTACAGTATGACCTACTTTCTTCTTCACTGTTATTCAGGTGTACTGTCAGTTACAGATTTTGGGATAAATAAGAGCATGGTTTGAGTTTTGAAGGTGCTGATCAAGAAAAGTGATATGAATTGATATTTTTTCTTGGACTTAAATATGCAGAGCTTTAAAGCATCGAACTAAAAAAATCTCCTGGTGAACTGGGAAAAATATCTAACCTGCAAAAATATGCAAAAATGTGGAGAGTACTAGGATTTAGGGTATGTATATTTTGCTCTTACCAATGCCACAAAAACTTCACTACATATGTTTACTAGGTAGAGGGATGACACAGCCGCATCAATTTTCGTGTAACATATATGAAGAGAAGGTTGTATGACCCAGCAAAATTCACTCTTCCATAAGGTTTGAGGTATAAAGTATGATCTAAAAATTGTGTGAATCATTGCCATTCAGTGATGAAGATGAGAGGTATAGAGATAAAAATGGAGGGTGATGTGATTGAATCTTTGATATTTGTACTCTCAACTGGGAGAGAGACATCAATGTTGATGTTTTATTCCTGAACTGTAACACTGAGCCTACTGAAGACTTTCTGAACCACAGGTAACAAAAGAAAAAATATTCATTTCTTGAACAATTTCGTAATTCCTTCATTAAAAAAAAATCCTTTCAAAATCTTTATTTCCTAAGAGGATAGTTCTCCTTGAAAATTTCTGCCATCTTGGAAGCTGTATTCCTCAAACAAAAATGTAAATTCAGTATGGAAACAATTCATGAGTCTTTGTTCATCCCAGAACACAGATCTAATATTACTAGGAGAGGAAGAGACGGAAAACACAAAACAGACAATCTGTGAAGTTCTGCCTTAGAAAGAATTTCTGCAGCTTCCATACAATTAAAGATTTTCCCCAGCAAAGATGCAGCAAATAAAAAGTTGAGTGTTAACTACAAAGCCTGCAAGAAGAAAGAAGCAGAATCCCAGCAATGCACAGGCTGCGCAGAAAGCTCTCTGTGTGCCAGAAAATAAATATATTCATTTTGAGCCAGAAATAATATTTTCCTCCAGTCTTTTTTTTCAGATAGTTTAAAATTGGTATCAATTATTTTGAGGCCTATGTCTAAATATAAGAGTTTAAAATTAAAATTAAATTTTTTTTTGATTTATCTTCTTTTTACTCACCTTGTTCTGGATGAAACAATTTTTTCAGCCCCAAGGTTACAAACTAAAAGATCATAAATTGTATCCATCCTTATCCTATCAGATTTTCCCAGGAAATAATATAATTTCATTTTTATTGGAAACTGTCCCACAGGCTAACCCTCATATATGCTTCATTCCCCTCCTGCTTCTAATCTCAGTTTACAATATGAGGCAGAGGTAACAATCTTTGTGTCATCACTGTACTAAGAACATCAAAGCAAATATGTTATCACATAAACATTGGTATAACAACAATAAATTAACACATACACTTTTTCAAATGAACCCATGTGGTCATTTCCATTGTCTCCTAATTAATTTAGGCAAATGAAAGAACATCCTTTAAATAGTGTAAATATTCATGTTTTCATTATATGGCCTATGCAAAGCTATATTTTAATTAACAATTATTTCAGTTTATATTTAAATTAATATATATTCATATATATATATTTAGAAACGTATCTATTAGACACACATTAACTTCTGCCAGAAGTCCGAATTAAAAGAAAGATATTTACGGAAGAATTAAAATACCACATCTCACACTAGCAAATAGTAGGAAAATATAGGCTTTCCTATTTCAACTGACCTTTAGATCAATGACCACTTTCTTCTGCCCTAAGCATCTGTCTGACAGGTACTGTCACAAAACACTATTGCTAGCCTTCAGCCTTCCATTTTTCTCTTGTACTATGCAATACTGTTCAGGTCACACCTACCATCCCTTGAGCCACTAAAAAAACCTCCTGGATTTTGCCTGCAGGACATTTATTGTAGCTCTAACTTAATTTTCTCTTCAGTATTTAAAAAGCCAGGTGGTAAGGGTAATATTCACTTTCTCTGATGTAGTTTTATTGGATAGAACTGTCAGTCTACGTGGTTTTTAACAGCAAATCATGAATTTATTCAGCATTACAGATAAATCAGACTAAGTTTTAGACAGAATCAACAATTTCAAAACCTGCCCAGTCATAAAACACTTGCAATTCTGCTTGTCAGCAATAAATTACAGATTTCCAACTTGCCATTTCAAATGAAAAACACTTTTGACATTCTTGAATATTGTTAATTACATTTTTTTCTCCTTCCTTCACCTTTTTAGTTGCCCTTTCTCACTGATCATGTGGATACTGCTTTATTAGAATCTGACTGTAAAATTCATCCTGGTATTCATTAAGGATAAAGAGATATATGCCATGGCAACCTCCAGCACACTGCCAATGGTTACACTGTTGGGACTTTTGCCTAGGCATTTAATCTCTTCCTGACCAGACACTAAGCAGCTGCATAAAATTAGTGAATAGAACACAAAGTTTTAGGTTGGTTTTGTATCAAATCGCTTTACAAGCAAGGTCACAATTTCCTGACCAGTCAGATTAGAGCTTTAATCATATAGGAACACCAAACCCCAAACGTTAAAATAAAGATGTAGACTCAGGCAAACCCTGATCATAAATTTTTATCATGGGTGGAATCAATCTGCAAATAGGTATGATATAGGATTTCATATGACAAAATTGAAGTTGTTTTGACCTAAAGAGGTCAAGAGATGTCATAGTGGCTGTGATCTATAAGCAGAGCTGTATTCTGAGACTTCAGGATGGTAATTAGGTTGAACAACTGAATGCTTTCACTTTATTGCATAGTTTTTATCCTGAGACATGTTTTCCTCGTCATTTGGCAACTTTGTGTCAAATAAACTTACCCAGTATATAAATTGATTGCGATGCCATTCTGAGGTATATTTATATAAATAAAGAATACTGTTGAATTTATTGAATGTCTGAAAGCACAGGCAAACAAATTGAAATAGATATGCAGCTGGGGAACAAAAAAAAAATCACACGTAAATTAAGCATATAAATTTTTCACACAACTGTCTACATAATCTGCCTGTATATCTCCATAATATTACTTAACTAAAACAAACCATATCAAAATAAATATCTAGTAAATTATTTATCTTTATTTTGCTTTAATCCCGGCAAACTGCACTGCTTGTGTGCAACAAAATAAAGAAAACTTCGAAGTTGTATAAGACGTGGTAAAATTTGCAGACTGGATGAGCAGTTATCCATTACCATTTCTTTGGGGGAAAGACTTGCAATATGCATTTCATGCTAAGAAAAAAAGAGCAGCTGTGCTTTGTGCTATTATTTCAGCCTACGTGTGGTAAGTTGGTTTACTTCTGGTAGTGAACGATTATGTGTTATTATGTACTAAATCAAAGTGTTTTGCTCAGAAAAGGCAATTTTAAGCTGTGACTGGATGCCAGTGACCCAAACAGGAGTCTACTAGATCTTCAACCGAGCTGTCATACTCATTGGGTGCCCCAAGCATGCATCTTTCCTTTGGCATGGCTCATTACAGATGCCTTTTGCTGGACATCACTGGGGGTGGTTAACCCAGGACTCACAAGACCAAAAGTTAATCACAGTAGTTCCTAGGGGCTCCACGTTCAGTTATGGTAAATAAAGACTATAGGGAAAATACAAAGAACTGGGCAGCGATGACTAAGCTTGTCCTCTTGTGCTTTAATTGATCCTTGCTATCTGCTTGGACGCTAAAGGTGAATTTGTGGTGGAGATGTTTTCCCCTGTACTTTTGATTAAGGGAGTTATTCTGAACATTGTCTCTGAAATGGTTCACTGGTAAGGCTAATACACACACAGGACTTCAGAACTCCTTAAAAGATTTTTTAAAAAGTCTAGCCTACAAGAGCATGAACGCTCCAGTAGAGGGAACACCAGAATAACAGGTTGCGAGATAGATAACTTGTCAGTCAGTGCATGCAGACCATTCCCCTCTTTCCCACTGAAGTTCTCTTGATTTTAAAATAGAGCAATGCTTATTTATTACAAATGCTTAGTTATTACAAATGCTTAGTTATTACAAATGCTTCTGAAATGTGGGTTTAAGATAAACAAGAAGTGAAGGTGAGAGGGGAGGGGTTCTCCCCCTTTCAGGGAAATCAAAAGCAGCTAAATCACACAACATCTAGCAATTGGTTTGGCTTTCATTTTGGGTTTTGGGTTTGGGTTTTTTTTGGGGGAGTGCGCTTTGTTTTTAATATGGAAAAGACCTCAGGAAATACGGCCTTGTGTGAACCAACAAAGTATGTAAGGAATAGTACTGGGGTGTTCTGTAGGTATAGTTCATCCCACTGTTACCATTTGCTCTAAACCCTTCAGGGTAGTTTTTATCTTCATGTTTCACTTTCCAATTCAGAGAGACTGTGTTTTTCTTTCTCTAAGGGGAAAACAATGACTTTCTAATCATCTGAGAGAGAGGTGAAATTTATTGTAACCGATCATGTCCTAAAATGTTATTTATCAACTATTAAAAAAAATCTAGATTTAATTATTAAGAAAACCAGACAAACATTAAGAATACACCTATAACTGTTAATCTTCTGTGATATAATCTGAATATAGTGCTGCAGACACAGCTACACATTAAGAAAAGGTATTGTAAGAATATTCAGAAAATTCATACTTTGGTCTTCCTTTAGATACATGTTAGAAACACAATCCCAGCTATTTGCAGAATAGAACCTTTAAAATATCCATTGTGTGTATAAAACAAGGCAAACAACTTTCTGGTTTGATGATGTTTTTGAATATAAACAGTCTTAATCACAACATTTGAAATTAATTCCATGACACCTTACAGAATCTTAATTTCCTATGTTACAAAACTTTACTGTCGAACAGAATATTCTCCTTCATAGAATCTATCTAGAAAAACAGATGCTTCACTGGAGCATCCCTGTACCTTGCCATAAGACAGTATAACTTATGGGTTTGGTCTTGTATCACCCTCCAAAAGAGACAAAGATCAATGATGATTATAGTCAAATAAGCAGATTTATAAATTTTAAGCAAGTCAGCACAGTGCTTCAGTACACATGAGTAACACCAAACAATATCATAAATGTCCACATAGAAAAATACTAGGTTTTCACACAGCAGTATGCTCTATAGATTTTGAGTGTAATTTATAGGAGTGAAAAAATGCAACTAGGCTTCATATGTAAAACACATTTTAAAACAAAACCTCCCTAAACTTCATATAGAATAACAAAGCAAGATAGGATTTAAGCATTAATGACGTTGAAGTATTACCTCTGTGAAAATGGATGTATGTGCTTACATTGGTCACACCTATTTCACCTTTTTTATTTTTAATCACTTTTAGCCTGAGGAACCCTAGTCTTCCTCTCTTTCTCGTAGTCATAAGACAGAGAGGTTTTTAGCTATTTTAGAGCCCAGCCAGAGATTGCCCTCTCCGTAACTGGTGTAAAAAAGAGAATACCTTGCGTGTTTAGTTTTCCTCTGCTGAAGTAGCATTTGTTTCTAATATTATGCTTGCAGTGGACAATTTCCTCTGATATACCTAGTTCCTGTAAGCAGAAATAAACATGTGTCAAAGAAAATAAAAGAGGTGAAGCCCTTAGAAATAATTATCCACTGCATTCTGATGGCAAGTTTATATCTTGATATCCACATATAAGAGTCTAGTTCAGATGAAAATGTCCACTTGCTTCACAGCTATAACCATATCCAACAAACTTTCTTATTTTTCGCTCAAAAAAACGTGTAAGAATTTCCAAATTATGTAAGATTAGTTCTGGCTAGGAAATTAGAACCCAGCTGAGGGAGGAGCTTTCAAGAGTCGAACTCATCATTTTAAGTAATGAATAAATGAAGCAGGAAAAAAAACCAAACCAAAACAAAAAACTAAATCCTACTACTAATTATCATGAATATAACAGGAAACAAAAATTTGCTAACTGTGCATTTCTAAATTCAATCAAGGCTGAGAAAAGTCATTAATTCAAGAAGTAAACTTTAAGTACATTTGTACATGCAATGCTTCTTTTTGGAAAGGTCAATTAAATGCCAAAATTGTAACTGAAAAATAAGAAATTCTTCAACATTCAGCATTTACAGCTTGCCTACTGGTATACACTACATCTAATTATGTTCTTCACAATCATTTCAGAAAAGAAATCCATATAACATTTGCAAAATATGTTCAGTACATTAGTCATGACTAGATGTTTAAAAATACTTTCAGAAATACAACGAATTGGAACTTGACTCTACTTATGAAAAACTGTTTTGATGTAAAGGAATAGTGGCAGCAGACAAAATATCTACGAAACCCCTGGAATACACGTTGTACCTTGTAAGATATAAACATGAATAAATAAAACAAGCTACCACATATTTATGAGATTTTTTTTCATCCTTGATTAGCTATATGTGCTATGAAGGGATTTAAAAATAGTAAATGCATTCTTGTGAAAACTGCTTTATAATAAAAAAAATGTATATTCTGAAAATTGTGATACATCTTCTGGTAAGGTGGCAGTAAATTCCACAGAGGAAACGGGAGACCACCAAATGTTTTCTGTACAGTAGTAAATAATACTGTCAGTATTCAAAAAAAAGTCTCTCCTGTGTTTTTCTACTCAGAAATATTCCACCAATCATGGACAGAAATATATTCTTACATTTCATAAATTGACGTTTTCAAAGCTGCACTGTGTACAAACATATTACTAATGCTCAGATTCTCATATCCTCATTCTCACTGAATTCTTTCTATTTGGTCACTCACGCTGCAAGGTGATGCTAAAACAAGAGAAAGTATATTAAAACTTTGCACCAGAGGAATTAAATCAGTGCAGCAGAAAGACAGAAGAAAAGAGTCAATAAGAAAGCAGATACTAATCAATAAGCCAGATAAGTCATACATGCACTCATTTTGCTAATTGTAAATTAGTATTCCTGGATTATCCAAAAGACTCATTTTTCTTTTCTAGCCCTTGCAAAAATATTTTTTAGTTATTATTTTAGTTTTGTGCTTCTGGAAGTAATCAATCCTAACTCTAGAGAATAACTATTATTTTATACAAATCTACAGGTGTCAAAATGCCCTTTAGGTTTTCAACAGATGAACTCTTGGCCCTCCAAAGCAATTTCATCTCCTGCAGGATGTCCAAGAGTACAGTGGTACCCCAACAGGCTCTGAATACCTCAGAATTGTGACCAGCAGCTCTGTGAATTCTAACTGTTGCAGAGGGGTCATCCACAGGTCCCCTGTAAAATAGTATTAAGTACAGTAGAGCATCTAGTTCTGACTGACCATCCCACCACCAATTTTAATTGCTGTACACATGCAAAGTCTTTTATTTCTCACATTTCATTGTTCCACCATCTCTTCTACTTCTTCATTTACATCAGATCTATTTCACTGCACTAATTCCTCTCTCCATTCACTAATCCTTCATGCCTCCACAATCTGTTTCTATGGCCCTTTTCATAGAAAACTACTTCCTTGTGACTTCATTGCTCACAAAAATATATACATTGATATGCAAAAAGACAAAACTTGTTTGATGTTCACATATGTGTATGCTTTTACTCTTCTTTCTCACTTGTTTTCATCTTAGAAAGACTATTACATTGGTTTTATTTCGTCGCTCTGGTTAGGTCAAAGTGCAGAACCATGCTATTTTCATAGAAGTGTTGAAGACTATGCAGCTGTCGATGGGCACTATAATAGCAATAAAGGTGTTCCTGTTGGTGCGAGACCCTTTGACCTGAAGCAAGATGTATGCTGGGAACTTAGCGCTAGCTGTGTAATCCTTCTACACAAAAGCATCCCCTTGTTCACTTGATACTGGTGCAACAGAGTAGTGCAAAACAGTTAAAGCCTGAACCAAGCATCAGTAATACTTGGGAAGCATTCCTCTGTGAAGGGAATGAGACTAGTTCCTTGATCAGGAATTCACAATTTTAATCGTGTGCAGTTGAAGTCTGTATTCTTCCATATCTACAGTCACAATCATCAGTAGTGAACTATTTTGCTAATCAGCACAACAGTGAGATCTATCTATGAGTATGTCACGTATGCGGGTTTGCTGGTGTTGGGTGCCTGTAGCTTTGAGTTTCCAAAATATCACTGACATTTTTCTATCTTATTGACCACAGTAACAAAGGAATCTATTTAGGTTTTACCCTCAGTGAAGTCTTCAAAGTTTTTGTTTGTGTAAAGAATGGCTTACTATGAATCTTCAGTATGAATTTTAAAGGTTTAAAGTTGAGAAATAATGGAAATAATTATTCTAGTAGGGTACATTATTGAATAGGCCCACAATTGGCTGATAACTTGCATATGAGTTAGTGAAATTGAGGCAATATTAATTGCATTGTAATTGAGAAATAAGAGAAGACCTTTGAAGAATGCAGTCTAGTATCTTTGTTTTGATGGATTTTCTGGTGCACCTAAATGTAAGAGCAATTACTCGTTAAGTTAAACTTACTGAGTTTTAAGCAGTTTTGTGGCCAAGAAGGAAATTTTGCATTCATTTTGCCAAGTAGAAATGAAAGTAAATTTCCAAGTTTCCCCAGAGCTTCCCACACCAGCTAACAGAAGGTACAGAAGCCATCCATTGGCTTTTTTCCACCTGCACATGTCCAGGAACCAGTTGTATCACTTTGACCTCAGATTTGCCATCTTTTCATCTTCAAAATGGTACTACATATACTGAGAACAGATTAACTAACTTTTGCCATAAACTCTAAACCCAGACAAACAATAAGCCAAGGAAGAGTATCTGTAAAGACTTTTTATGGTTGAGCGTTTTGGAAGTGACACCTGGTCATTGCATTAGCCCTCATCGCATTACTCATGTTTTGCTCTGACAGGTTACTGGGTCAGTGGTTAAAGTTCCTTTGTTCAGACACTGTGTGTGATTAAGATGGAATTTATAGATGAGGTATTTCATGTCAAAATAACACCAACAAGACATCATTGGCACAACTTGAAAATGAAAATATCTGTCAAAGTGTCAAGATTTCTAAACTTTTGAGATGGACAGCATCAGTGCAGTCTTATGTGAAGCAAAAAAATTCTATGCTCCAAGTATTACACACACAAGATTCTACACACACCTGCTAGCTGTATAGGCATAGAAGTTATCCTAAATTTAAAAGCCTTAATTAAAACCTTTATGCAGCCTCTCAAATTTTCACCGCAGTTTTCCGTTACACTATGACTTCAAGCTTCCCAGTTATAAAGGCCAACATCCTAAATAATCCGTATTTTGTATACGGTAAACATTTAGAGTTTGAAAATCAGAATACAAGTATTCCCTTATGTTTCCTTTCTACTCAGCTCTAAGAAATA
The DNA here is from genome assembly GCA_033556795.1 of Tapera naevia. Classification (NCBI taxonomy): domain Eukaryota; kingdom Metazoa; phylum Chordata; class Aves; order Cuculiformes; family Neomorphidae; genus Tapera; species Tapera naevia. Next base: position 2,361,783 of record JAUMJJ010000172.1, on the reverse strand, counting down.
ATGTAATTATTTGACCACAAAGTAGCCTCTTTCACATGGAAATGTGTAAGGAGCACAAAGAAAACAAAAAATTGCTGAAGAAAAAAAGTCCCCAAAATGAATGATGAAAACAGCTTTCAAACACAGGTACAACTTGAAAACATTTGTCCATAGTTCTTGAAGAAAATGGCCCAGTGCTCATGCATTTTATCTGTATGAATAAGAAACTCTACATATTAAGGTAAGGATATTATCAAAGTAGATAATTAATATAAGTGTAAGTGAGAACAGACACTAGCAGACAGTAAAAGTAAAATACTGAAGAATGTGTCATTTATATGATGTGAAAAAATATTCATGTACTTCAAGAGAATGAAAACAAGTATTTAAAAAAAGTACTCATGCTTGCTATTCTCTACAGGTTTAATTAAATGGAATTATTTTTATTAATACCGATTATTCCTAACAATAGAAATTTCTAAAATAAGTTATTTTTATGTCTCTAATAAAAACTACCTCTTAGTACAAAAGAAAGGAAACATCTGATGACCCTTAGAATGCAGAAAATCTCAATAAACAAAACAAGTGGTCAAAGAAAGACAGTAAACATCATCAGAAACTGTGCATCTCTCATTGAGAAATTTCTTTAGCATTACACCGAAAGAAAATCTCAGGTGTAAATATAGAACAACAGCTTGATAAAGAACACTTATTTGGCAACTCACTAAGGGACACTAAAAGTACCATTTAGTGAGATTTTTGTTATTAATTTAGTGAGAGGTATATCTTATAAAAAAACTCTAATAAAATGTACTTTTATGTTCTAGACTTTTCTTCATTATATCATCACACAGCCATTCATCACTGTGACTGACTCTGGAACGTCAGTATGGCTTTTACCTCTCTTCTGACATAAAAACATCTTTTATCTGTGTTTTTGAGACATCTGCACCAAGTCACGTGACATGAATTTTGGGATTGTCATGTGCAGGGTCAGGAGTTGGACTCGATGATCCATGTGAGTCCTTTCCAACTCAGGATATTCTACAATTTTATTAATGTATGAAGTCTATTTCTGTCTCCTTCCTAAGGTAATTTTATGATCCAATGAGCCAATAGTGGTTTGCCAGCTAATGATCATAATACTATTCAACCACTTTGCAATAATATTACATGCATTGGTAAAGAGCTGGTTTTAATATGTCTTCAAATAATGCATGATTTGACAAGCCTGTCTCTTGTATTTTCAAAATATTATTTTAAAATAACTTATACCTTCACATGTATTCTTAATTCAACAACCATTTTTACCAGTATGGTTTGGGCTTAACTTGTCAACCATTCTAAACACTGACCTTACTTTACTTCAGGGTCCCTTCAACATGAGCAGTTACATGGTGTTGCATCTGTTCCCTGACTAAAAGGGTATCATTATATTTGTAAGGAGGACAGCTTAAAGCAACATCTGGCTAGAGCACCTATATTATTTACAGCCTCCTGTTAAAGATTTTACATTTTCCAAGCAAGCCTAAAGTGACATGAAATTATAGTTGTGTTTTCAGTCAAAGAATTCAGAGTATGAAGAATGTTCGATTTCTGTGAGTATCTGCCATTATATCCGTCTTCCTACTGCCACCATTTCCTGGTATTACCATTATTACCCCCATTACAAATTTTTGTAGGTAGTATTCTAATGTATCGATGCCAAAGGAACATAGATTGATAGTATGCTAGTAATGATGAATCCTGTAAGCTCCGAACCCATATGAAAAGGTATAGTTATTTAAAAGAGGCTGAGAGCTAAACAGAAGACTATACTCTGCAGATTAATCAGGTGATTTCTGTTCTAGTCTTGATTCTGCTACACGAGCTTGGACAATCACAGCTTCTAGGTTTATTTGTTTTCTTGCTGTATCATGTCTTTTTTGCTTTAGAAAAAAAAAAAGAAAGGATTCCTTAATGATTTGCTGAATAAACAAAATTCACTCAGGATTAACTGCAATGCTGAGAAATTAATTAATCTGAGATGCTTCTTGTGCTCAACTGTGTCTTCAAATGACTTACACTCGTCCCTAGTCCCAGCTATAAGCCATGAGGAAGGTTATTCTGTACTAAAATAATCAGTGATAGAGCTACCTGCTAACACCATCATCTTCCAGAGGCATAGGAATGTGTTCATTAAATATGGCTATGTTGCAGGTGATATTTAAGCCCCGTGATATATTAAAGCAGCACAGACAATATCATAGAAAAAAGCTGATAAATATTGCCCTTTTCACTGCTTTGTCTGCTATTTGATTGACTTTTACATCACTGTTTTCAATTTCCAGTTGTTTATCAAATATACTTGGTGCACAAATTTCAACCTGTGGATTTCTTATAAATGACTGACTCTAACAACTGTGTTTTAAATAGGTTTTATTCCTATGAATATTCAATCACATTATTTTCTTTCCCTGCCTGGGTGACACACTCAACTGTTCTGCTTTCTTTCACATCCACTGCTTCTTTATTCATGAAATTTAGATATGTGCCCAAACATGCATTTTCTTGAAAAAGTATCCTAAGTATGTGTCTGTGTGGAGGGGTGACAGACTCATTAAAAAGCCCACATACACATAGTGAAGCCCAGATTGTATTGGGAAGGCAATGAAATTGCTCCTGTGCTGCACACTGTGATGTGATCTAAAAATGGAAACAGCTGTGCTACTCAGTTAATGGAACCGGTTACAGTACGATTCAAGACCTTCTCTCATTCAGAAATGACTGTGTACTGACTTTGAGAAAAGGATCTTTCTCCTGAATTGCACACATCGAAAGTGATATACTTTGCCTTCTCCATTACCAACGTGTAATGAATCCCACTTATATTTTCCAAAATTTGAGATAATCACAGCAGAAAACACTGGGAGATGACTGGTTCACAGTACATCATGTTATATGCAAATCCCACACGGTGTTTCCCAATGTGTCACTTTACATTTGTCTATATTAAAGTTGTCCTACCATTTCATTCTTACCTGGGTCTTGTAAGGTCCTTCTATGAGTCTGTGCTGCCTGTCACTGGCCCCCTTACTACTTTGAACACAACATCGTTTGTACACTTTGTACTTGCTTGTCTCTAACAAAGACATTCACCTGTTCATCTTTCAGCCAACTACTAATCCACGCTGCAATCTACTGCAAACTACTAATCCCTCTTGCCCCATTGTTGCCATAAAAGCCCTTGAAGATCATTCGCCTTTTCAAAACTTCAGTACCTTGTTTTAGCTGTCTTGATCATCCCACTAATACGTGTGCTGCTCCCTTGAAAGGACTCCAAAAAGCCTTACAAAGGCACACTCGCTGCCATGTGAGCTGTGTTGAATTCCACAACATCAGAACTTCTGCTGATCTGCCCCATGCAGGAGTCGGAATGGCCAGACTGCACATTGTTCCCACCAGAACATTTCTTTTTCAGATTTTCCAGTTGCCACTCACTTGCCTCTGGATACCACAGTTGTACCAAAGGGTACATACTAGTGTCAATCAATCAGCAGCTTCACACAACCATGATGACTTTTTGGGGTTCCTTACATCTAGCTGTACCACAGCTTCTTCTTCAGTCAGCGTATTTTCAGAGACATCCTATCTCGAGCCCTCCTGCCTCTATTTGAACATTCCAGGAAGGAAACCTTCTCAGTTTCTTCCACAATGAGCATTAATGCATAAAATTCATGATGCCTCCTTGAAATGGCCTTATCCTCTCTGAGTGGTCCTTCTATAATTTATCCATCACGTTAGAGTCCTCTGGTAGGCTTCTTTTGCAAATATGTTGGAAAACCTATTTTGTTCTAGTTTTGTTCTCACTCCTCTTTTGGTTTGCTAACTATTAATTTATATTCAAGCTACAATTTTATCATATTTTTTTTTTTACTCTGTCTTATTTATATTTGTGTTTGTTTTATTCCTATTTATCCTATTTCATGGTGTTAAGTACAACTATTTACAGAGTCTTTGCCAATCATTGCAATAAATATAAGGGCCTGTGATAAGACGTTATATGAAATTGTCTTCCTTACCAGTCCTGTAGAATGAGAATTGCATCCTTTTTTAATTTATTATCATTGTCCCGATAATGACCGTAAGGAGCAATCTAAGCTTTTTCTTTGTTTCTGCCTATAGAAATATTTTCATACCTCTATCTAGGCTTTCCTCCTATTCAGTCATGGGAGAAGAACTTGCCATCCTGCACATTATTCTAGGTAGCCTCACAGCGTGGAGGAGGAGCTAAGAAAACTGAGTCTACATTTTGGCTATGTAATTCCTATGAATCAGATGTTATATATACATAGAAGGAAAAAATTAAGAGTATCTATTTAAAATGCTTGGGAGACTGACACCACTTTTTGCTGGCAAAGTATACAGAGATGAAGATGGCATTTCTTTGGGTCTTAAAACAGTCTTGATGCTGTTACAGTTGGGGAGTCCAATGTGATTCCTGATCGTTCCTTTGGAAGGATACAGTAGAACGAAAAGAGAAGCAATAAAAATATAGTATGGAAAGATACCACCTCAGATCTTGTCTATCACATAGCAGTATTTGCATACAACATCTTTCAAAATAGAAAACATCGGATTTGGCAAGAGGGTCAAAAAATAATAGTTAAATGTGGTTTATTCAGATATCACCCACACATTTACTAAAAGATAAGCATCCCCATCCTGGGTCCTTACATTTGCTCCAGAAATTACAAATAAAATTGTGACACATATTCAGGATAGAAATTTGTTTGCAACTGGCAGTTCATGCATGCTTGGTGTGCAGCAAAAGTGCTTCAAATATCTTATAAATGCAATTTATATTTGATAGCGGTTTTTTGTGCAAATTATTTTTTGCACTATAAGGAATTTTTATTACCTTAATTGTCATAGGAAATAAAGATTTTGGAACATAAATATAAATTGTTACATGACAAAGAATCATCCGTGGGATATAAAGTCCTGAAGGAGTCTTGACAAAAGTCATCTGATTTTGCTGGTTATTTTCTTCTACTATAATTAACATCGTCTCTAACAGCACCCTTATGTATCACAAACAACCTAGTCACTTTTTTAAATAATGAATCAGCTTCAATAATGCTTCTATAAGAAATAAAAATAACTGCTATTGACTTACCTTTAGAGAGTTCATTTTTTCAAGATTTGATGCAAATTTATATTGAACATTATTTTGCTATGACTTTTAGATTTTTAAGGAAGCAACCTATTCATACATTATCATCCATCTTATAGAATTTTAATAAGTATATAACTTATTTATTGATTGTTGGACTTGTCTTTAGTGATTCCAGCTTAAATAAATATCCACCATAATTAATTAGATTTAATTAATTTTTTGCTTTAGGAAAAAACAAGAAAGGATTCCTTAATAATTTGCTGAATAATGTCCCTGTAGTTCTGTGCTATTACATTGACCCAAAAGGACACACTTGAACACCCTACTTTGGTTTTGTTGATATATTAATATGCTTCAGTAGTTCTGTTCTAACCTAGAATCATGACCTCTGTTTTATAATTATGTCTCTTAAAAAGATATTGACCTTTGACAACCTTATCAAGATATCTACATAACTAAATTTTATACAAACCTGACTGCTCTGAAAAAGGGCAGTAATTTCAAAGCAGGAAAAAACGCTGGCCAGTTACATATTTCTCATAAATAAATATGTACAGCTGAAATTTCATAACAGGGAACTCTCTGGAATGCAAAGCTAAGCTCCTGGAAAGGAAAGAGTTAAGCAATACTAAATTGTGTTTATTTAGCTTGACCTTTCTCAAAGCTAGCTATATAATCAGGCAGACATTGGCAGTACACTTCCTCTCCTCTCTTCTATGAAGTTTTTTCTATTCCTTAACCTCTGAGCAGCTTTGTCAACATCTTCCCTTTCCTCCAATGAAGTCCCCAGTCTTGAAAATATTGCAGTAAAGGTCTCCAATGACTCTTACCCACCCAAATCCAAATCACTTAAGCTCTGTGGCAAAAAGCCATACTGGCATAGATGGCTATGTGCAGATACCTGATATCTACCAACACAAGTTAGCAGAAGCACGATAATTTCTTTAACTGTGTTGCCAAAATTTTGGTATATTCAGGATTCACTGATTTCCGCAGCAGTACAACTCTCAGCAAAGTCAATCTACTTATGTAGAGTATCAAGAGAGTTTACAAAGCCAAAATGTGTCTACCATAAGTATGAAAACCTCTTTTTCTCACGCTTTAAAATGAATACAAGAATATTTTCCCCATCCAAAAAAAAACATTTTCTTGTACAAAAAAGAATAAAAGCATCCATTTCTTTCCTTATGACTCTTTCTAGAAATGTTCCAGGGATACATCTCAGGCACATTTAGAAAATGCACTAGTTATATGTTTAAGCAGTCTCTCCATGAAGGGTTCAACATTCTGTCACGTTCAGCATTGCGTATAATAGCAATTGGCAGATGTCACCACTCTATTGATTTAAACGCTACCGAAAAGAAAGAGCTGTTCTTATTCATTGGTAAATGTGTCCTTTAATGATAATGCTTCTTATCTCCCAGTTTTATAAAGTCTTGTGATTTTGTGGTAACTATGGTAACTATTCATTTTTGTTACGAATAAAAGTGTGTTGTAAATCCATGCAATTTACTGGCATATAAATTAAGGCTGCCTGCTGGAATTATTATAGTATGCCAGAGTTCAGCTCTCCCACTTAGCTTTAAATTGACATGTTCAGTGTTGATGAAGAAAGTACCCATCTTTGCTGAGGAAAACCATATTAGTCCTGAGCAGGTAGGAAAGGTCATTCAGTTCAGCACAGAGAACACTGATGCCTACCAACTGAGAGCTGAGTAAGTCACACTGAACAGGTCAGACTGAACAGCGAAATAATTGGAATTACCTTTTTAAAAGCAATGGCATTGATAACAGCCAAGAGGAAAGAGAAAACAAAAGGAGGATGAGAGGTGAAACTAGAGCTGAAATTTACAGGCCTCCTAGAGGCAGCATCCTAACTCCTAGGTACAAGAACATGTTTTGGCAGCATTAGTGCAGGCTGCAGTGTGCAGAACCACTGGCGCAACAGTCCGCAGCTCCTCACTGCTGACTGCGCTGCTGCCATTCTCCAAATCAGTGTCACCTTATCCCTTAAGAAACATCTGCTAGAACCTAATTATTCCTAAAATAAAGTCCCAAAACTTTTATTACTACGTTTTTAGGACCACATAATTCAAAGGATTAAAGCATCTCACCAGCATATTTTTGCCTTCGTAACTCACTCCCATATGTTTCCCCACTTTTGTTTCCTCAGGAGAATTTCACGCAAGTCAGTTGATGCTAAAAGGTACACTTACACTTCTGCCTAATTGTGGCAGCTGCCTGCATTTCCAGTGTACCTGTTACTTGGACCCTGTTCTGGTCTCTCATCTGTATAACATGAAATCGTAGAATAATTCAGGTTGGAAGAGATTTCAGGAGATCCTCTAGTCTAACCCATCATTCCGAATGCAGAGTCAAAATTTATTTCAGACCAGATTAATCAATCCAATTTCAGCAGAGTTCTTCCTCAGATGTCTGGGACATTGGGAAAAAGAAACAGCCTGCAGCAAAAGTAATAATTTGGTAGTTTGATGCAGAGTATTTCAAACAAATGTTAAGATAACAACCATATTTCTTTTGAATCCAACAATAGTTTATCGTGAAATACCATCTCCAGAACTACTTTCAGATTTCCCTATCCAACCTCAGTACCAAGTTTCATGGTATGACCTCTCCAGATAAAGTTCCACACGTGTATAATTTTTATGCAAATTTAAAATTGGAAGCTATATGTCATTTGATCTTAGCAAGCCATTATTACATCATTATCTTCCCAAGCTAATTAATAATGAATGCTTCATTCATCAAGAAGCTAAGCATATTATTTCACATCTTCCCTGCTCTAGGGTCCCAATTCTATTAAAAATGTTTAGCATTAGTGCATCTTCATTTCCAGATGCTTAAGTCTCTTAACTACTGAATTGATTAAGCAGTATATTTTAGTATAATTAATTTTCTGAATATGCTATTATAGCTATCTGTGTTTGCTTTCCTCTTCCTATTTACAATACTACTTTACATTAGCTCTTTATTTTAGAAAAAAACAAGAACTGACATTTTAAGTAAATTATTTCAACACAGCTAGACAAAGCATTAGATCTCAAAATACTAGCAGCAGTTTCCATGCTGCTACATTACCAGGATTTCAGATTGAGGCACCAGAAGACTGAAATCATCATTTTCTAAATTCTATGTATAAATAAAATTGTTCAGTGCAGATGCACTCATAATAGGCCAATGGAGCCGAATAATACACAAGTGAATTTTAGGAAAACCAGTGTTACATTAAAGCCAGTTTTGATAGATCTGCCAATTTATGCATCATACTTTCAGGAAGAGCTGCAATTCAAACAGGTTTTCTTCAGAGTCATAGATCACTGCTCCAGTGATTCTACCTTAAATCTGACAAAGCTTACTGGAAATCATATCAAATCAAAAGTAACATCCCTTGCTTCAATTCAGAGGAAAATGCCAAAACAAGGAGAATTTTGCCCACCATGCATCTAAGTGAAGTAAGAGCTGAGAACTCTGCCCTGGTTCACTTTATTAGAGCACAGTAGCTGATTAAATGTAGTTTCCAGTTATGGGAATTCGTCAAAAGAGGAAAAATAAAGGGCAGAGTAGAAAACATGGAGAAATTTGGAAAAGCATAGGGATTCTGTGCAAGGAAGGACTGTTATGTCCTATTCCCAAAGGTCAAAATTCCTGACCTGGACACCACTCCCAAAAAACTGTCTGCCCATGGGAAAACATTCCCCATGCAGTCTCTGAGTGTATGCCTACAAATCTAAGCTCATCCCTTTATCATTTTTTTTCTCTTAGAAGGTGATAACCAGAGAAGAGACCCAGTGACAGGGATTAGTAGTCAAATCCTACATTACTATCTTCAGCAGCAAACTAATCCAATCTACCAGATTCAGTAGAAGAAGCAATGTTTCACATCAAAAGTGAAATGGAAAAAGTCCTTCTCCATCACGTATTTTTCCAGATTCAAATTGACAACTGCATTTTATGCTGCTGCATAGTTTATACTCAGTAAGTATAGTGTTATTTTAGGTTTTTATGAAAGTGTACTTTTCCTATCACCTCAACATACCACACAGGCTACACAGAATCACAATACCAGTTGTTTCCTTAGTCTAACAAAATAAATACAGAGAAACAGGAGCCGAATACGACAGTTACCTGTATCATCAGTCAAGATACAGCAACATTGCCAGCAGTGTGACTTTTAAATTTGCAGAATTAAGATTTATGAGAAGTGTTCTTAGCTGCAGTAAAGGAAAGCATCATCCAAATTCCAAAACCAACTAGCGAGAGGCAAGGCAAATGAAGGGAAAGCCTGGTTAATACTTGATGATGGGAGGAGTCCCCTAGAAGACAGGATTAAGCAGGCTCTGAAAATCTTTCTAGGATTCAAGGTTGAAAACTGCAAGCACACATTGAATCAATTAAACACACCATTAATTTAGTTTTCTAATTTTATCCGCTTAGGACGTAGGATTTACATACTTAATACATTTCCTTCTACATCTCAGTTTCTCTGCTGAATATGACACTACAGGACATGAAATAAAGTGAGCATGCTTGGACCTTCAGGATTATGATCTCAATTTGCACTAAGATTCCCATTAATTTAAGCAAAGATAAGATGAAAAACAGCCTTCAGCATATTTCAAAAGCTACCAGTGGGTCTTACAATTCAGAGGGAGTGGAGCTGAAGATAAAACATGATTTAACCAGAACAGAAAAATCCAAGCTGCAAAATCTATTATTTACACATGTCTCAGTAAAAATACTCCAAGATCTTCTGCATCAGTATGTGATTGAATCAGTCATTTTATTATTCTGAACACAATAAAGATCCATAGGTCAGGAATAAGAATATTTGCTTTATATTTCTTGAGAGGTGAAACTTCTTAACTGAATCTTACACTTAATCATTTCCAAATCCCAGGCTATATCTACTGATCCCTGTTTCGATTTACAATGAAATTCATTTTCTGGTTTGCTGCACGACTTTTATTTCAGATTTGACTTAGAGATTTATGAACAGAATAGGGCTTTTCTTACTGAACACTTGAACAATCTTGTCCCTGTTGTGATTTCCACATTGTCACAAGTGGCAAGAAACACTACTGTAAAATTATTTGACAACCCTACTTCAGAAGCCAACACAAATTTTTGAAGGCTGAAAGGTTCAGTTGCAGGAGGGATGGAAACCCAAGAGGATCTAGGCTGTGAAGTATTCTGAAAAGTCAATGCCATTTTTCAATTCATTACTTCTTAATTAAGAAACCAAGAGAATCTGGGTACCAAATAAATCATCCTCATTATGTAAGTGGGGGGACAAGGAGGTTATTGATTGAACTCACAATTTCCCCTGCAGCCACTTATACTGAAATTTGACTTAAACTGAGATGAAAACAATTTCACCTGAAGAGAACTGCTCCACACCACACTGCACAATTTACCATGAAGTGCATTATTTATGGCAAAACGACTGTAGGGTTCTAAAGACAGAGCTGAAAACTAGACAACACCCCTTGCACTATGGTATCTGTACTGTCACACTTCCTGGGATAATATCCTAAGCAGCACTGACTTACATGTACACACAAATGTTCTGTACCTTGACTTACGATGACATTCCCAGTGCAAGTTACAAATATGGCAGAGTTGGTCTTTTCTACCTAACCTAGTACTCAAATAGGGGTTTCAGGGTAGAGATATAAAATGATCTGTAAAAAAGGAAAAACTGAAAGTGTTCAAATTCCCAAACTGAAATGCTAAGAACCCCTCTTTGGTTGCTTGTTTAATCCTGAGGTTTTTTGCTTAAAACTTAGAAATGCTCTGGTTTCCGCACAGCACAATTTATTCAGTTTCCAGTTCACAGTGAGTTTCAATAGTATGGGATAAACACCAGTGCGCCCCACAGACTTATTTTCTTCAACACCCGTACCGAGGTAAATCACACTCCATCCCTGCTAACGTATCGAGTGTCCATCCAGAGGAAAGCCTCCACAAAAATTACAGGTGCTATGTACAATGTATATTATTTTAAAGTGCATTGAGCTGTAGAAGTTATGTTGTCATTTCGAGTACAGCAAATGGCAATGACTTTGAGGCCGAATCACTTTTAAAAATGGGATTTGGTGCCTATATCCTGAGGTCAGTGAAATAATGACTGGCTTTTTGTTTGATTTTGTGTTTTGATACTCATTGTCTGAAATAATTGGGAACCAAGTGACTCAGTTCTCTCTAAAACAACACACTAGGAACGTATCCAAATATTCAGACACTTCGGTGCTATTAGAGATACTACCCCTGTATTACTATATGCATTTCTTATTCTTTAACTTTGGACTCAAGCATCTAGAAAAGTGACAGAAGGAACAAATTAACTGAGAGCTGAAAATTATTACAAATCCATGAGGAAGAATAGTCAAATAGAGAAGAACAAATCTGTGGAATTCACATCTAACTTTAGCTGGAAAAAACACAACTTCCAAAACACCAGGAGGCTCAAAACAGTGAACTCAATATTCAAAGTAAACACACAGATGAAATTTATAATAAATGAGTAACCAAACTACACCTTCACAGATCAACCACCTTAAGGCTATGTATCTTGGAGATATGCATCCATTATTCTTCAGATATTGTACTTTACATGAAAATAAAGTGTGACATTAATCACTAATTCACTGATGAATGTAATGTGCTCATATGTTAATGAGCCAGCTGAAAATTTTACCTCATTTACAGTCCTACTTTGCAAAGCATTTCCCAAATAATTGAGTTCTAGCAACTTACATTGTTCTACTAGTATCTTACTGACTACCCAGTGTTGCTTACATAATCAATTTCCAGAGCATTTCACTTCAAAATTATATGAACAGAGCTGTGACTTAAGTACACCTGGGGGCACTGAACTATATGGCATTTCCTTAATCACAAACCACAATCACTGTACCAGAGACCTCTCTTTTCTTATTTCACTTAATTCATAGTATAGCAAATCCTATTTTTCTCCACAAAGCAAAATAGAAATATCATTTATTCAGTGTTTTACATCTCCAGATATTTTACAAGCATTAATCTTCACAAAAACCATTACACTTACAAAGTACGTAGTTCCAACACTTGATATAAAACTGTAGAATACAGCCTTATCAATCTTAGATACATGTATGCCTCCAGACCTTTTAAAGTATTTGCTTAACTTTGCATGTAAGGAAAGAAAATCATATTAGCCTCTTTTCACTGCAAAACACTGAGTCACGAGGTCTAGTATTCAACACATTTCAGATTAGCAAACAAGTCAGGCTGGACTCCCTTTTCAAAATGGACATAAAATGGCCAGTCCAGAAGACAGTTCACATCTTCAGTTAATTGTGTTTTAGTCTGGAAGAATTATCACCTTCTGCTGATTTTAGCAGTAACTTAGAGTAACTAGGGTACCCTAGGTTAAGTGTTTAAGACAGCAGTGGACAAATCAAAGCCTACAGTGGTGTACTAGAACATGTTTGGCAGAAAAGGAAAAGATGGTTCAGCATCTTTCAAGACCTATCATTGCCCACCCCACCTCCAAGGATGAACTTTGCAAAAGCATAATAGGTAATGGTCATTTATATCTCTTTAGAAAAACTCTCCCAGCATGATGAATTGTTCACTAAAGCACACAGAGGAAAAGACTGCTGCAGCCGGGCCTGGACTGCCGAGCAGTCCTGCCCTCACAACTTGCCTATCCCTCAGGCACCAAACGAACATTAATCTAGAGCACTCAACTTTAAGAGAGTCCTTTCACACACCACCCGGCTTTGCAAAGGCTTCTCACTGCTCTTCAGTATATTTTTGAACCTGGAATGGTAACAACAATAAATATTTAACCCATCCATAAGTAACTGCCATGTGATGAACATAAATACTCCTATCTGAATGGACCAGATATAAATATCCTGGTATTTCTCTCACTTGCTATGACTGCCATCCATTCATAAAGTTTTAAGATAAGTTAAAACAATGCACGGGGTAGGCCCAGTAATGATTGGTACAAAAAAGGCACACATAAGTTGATCAAAGAGACATGTATCTAACAGGTTATATAAAAGACAACATGGTCAATCTTTGTGAAGCATGAGATAGTAAAGAAACTCTCGGGGGACAGACTAGCAGGAGAGTATCAGACACTGTTCTCAATTACATGGATACATAACTTAGGTAAGTGGTGCTGATATCAAACACACATGTTTTAATTGAGATCAAATACTGGCCAGTCTTTCAACTTTCATAAATCTGATATTCTGCCTGCTCTATATACCCAGGCAATTTGAATTGATAGCTATTTCAGACAGTCATTTACCTCAATCTGATAGTAAATTCTATTAAGCAAAAATTTGAGATTAAGTAAAAAATATAAAATTATCCCAGGAAAAAAAAAATAAAAGCATTGCAATAGCGGCATTCAAAAACTGTACCAACCCCAAGACTATTCATCATTGTATGAAAAAGTCCTCTTGCTTATAAGAGCTGATCAATAGAGAAATGTAGGATAGCAGTGATTATCTCAACACTTAGTTTGCAGCCACGAGCAATGTATGGCTGAACGAAACAGAACTGAAGATGATTTTTTAAAGATTATCACGAAAGGCAGCTCATAAATACAAAAAAAGAGTGCAAACTCTACAGAAGATGTAGTTCTGCTGCTGATGCAGTGGTCCTTGAGGCAGCCTTATTATGTTTCTCTTACACATGTAAAAACCATTAAGTGTCATTATCAAAGATATTTTTACCAAAGTTCTTGGTTTGGTTTTGGGTTTTTTTTAATGAACAAAAACCAAGATTATTGAAAAACATTTCCTAAGGACTCAACAGAGATGTATAGTTGTATTTAGAGCCATACTTTGAGTAGATTATAACAGTCAGTGTGTCTCTTAAGAAAAAGATTTTGAGAGTCTGGAGGTAAAACACAAAACCAAACCAGGATCCAAAATCCAGATAACATTTGACCTCAGCAGCGTTCATGGGACAGTCAGATACCAAGCAGTAGCCAATAGCATCCCCAGATGTTATTTGCATTTCAGTAGTATTGCAGGTGCTACCAGTACGATAATGCACAAGTTTGTCTAAAAGATCATTAACAACTCTATTACTCTACTGCATGTTGTCAAATAACACAGGTAAATCAACAGAGAACATACGAGATTTCTAGGTCTCAGTAGTGCAGATGCAAAGCCTAGCACACCTGAAAACTTCATCCAGGAACTGCCTCTTTTCTTTCACACTTGTACTATGCCTGGCACAAAGAGGACCTATGGCTCTCGTGCTTTTGGATAAGAACACAAGTCTTCAGTAAAAAGAGGGCCACACAGCACACCCAAGCCACACTGAGAGGCTGCTTCTTGTTTAATAGTAGGATTTCTGTATTTTATTATTTTATGGAGCTTTGTTTCTGGCTCCACTGTAGTGTGTAAGCTGAGTTTTATGCTTAAAACAGCAATTCTAGATCTTTACAATATATCAAGGCATTCATTCATCTAGTTTTAAAGCACTTACACTGAGTATCTCTGAAAATAAAATGGATATTCTGAGAATACAAAGTAATTAGTTTGGAAATGGCTTCTTCAGACCTTAACAAATCTCTTACATAATTTGCATTTATCCTAAATAATCAAAATGCAACGATTTCAGTGTTCCCTGGCATGTACCAAAACCAGCTCCTGTGGAGCAGACTGCCATTCAAATTGGCAATCACAGTGGTTAAAAGCTACATGTACTTTACTTTCTTTGCACAAAATCCCATGCACATTTTCATTGCACAACAATCCCATGCATAGCTACAGACTGGAGACAGAGTGACTGGAGAGTAGTCAGGCAGAAAGGGACCTGGGGGTGCTGGTTGACAGGAAGCTCAACATGAGCCAGCAGTGTGCCCAGGTGGCCAAGAAGGCCAATGGCATTCTGGCCTGCATCAGGAATAGTGTGGCGAGCAGGACCAGAGAAGTTATCGTCCCCCTGTACTCGGCAGTAGTCAGGCCTCACCTTGAATACTGTGGGGGCCTTGAATACTGTTCTGGGCCCTCCAGTTTGGGAAAGATGTCAGGATGCTGGAGTGTGTCCAGAGGAGGGCAACGATGATGGTGAAGGGGCTGGAGCACAAACCCTGCGAGGAGCGTCTGAGGGAGTTGGGGCTGTTTAGTCTAGAGAAGAGGAGGCTCAGGGGAGACTTCATTGCTCTCTACAACTACCTAAAAGGTGGTTGTAGTCAGGCAGGGGTTGGTCTCTTCTCTCAGGTGACCAGTGACAGAACTAGAGGGCATGGACTCAAGCTTCGTCAGGGAAAGTTTAGACTTGGTGTTAGGAAAAAGTTCTTCACTGAAAGGGTGATTGGTCATTGGAATGGGCTGTCCAGGGAAGTGGTGGAGTCGCAGACCCTGGAGATGTTTAAGAGGAGACTGGATGAGGTACTGAGTGCCATGGTTTAGATGGTGGTTGGTGTTAGTGTTGGTGTTAGTGTTGGGTTATAGGTTAGACTTGATGATTTCAGAGGTCCTTTCCAACCTTGTGATACTGTGATACTGTGAAAACGTAAACCTGGGCTAAAATTGCAGAAAGTGCATGTTCCCAGAAGTCTGAATTTGGGCAGCTCTCTAGTAAAAGAATATAGATACAACTGCTGGAACTGGGAAATACTGAAGTCTTGTTTCTGTTGTCATTTTGGCTGGAATAGAATCAATTTTATTCTCAGAAAGTTACATTTCTAAGTAACTGCACTTCTCAGTAACTAAGGCATTAACTTTAGTGTGGGAATAAAGGTAATAAGACACTCTGGTTTAGTTTCATATTCAACCATGGAATGCCCTTTCCATGAAACTCAATGACTTTTCTCAGTTTCAGATGTTCTACAAGTAAGCAGGTATATAAGCTGGGAGGAGCAGAGCCAGGACAGCTGACCAGTGCTGGTCAATAGAAGTATTCCATACCATAAACATCACAAGTCCTATATAAGTGAGAAATTTTCTCAGGACAGCTCTCTTTTCCAATGACTGTTGACCTTTCGGGGTCTTGCTCACTCTTCTGCTCTTGGTGCCCCATTTCCCACCTGCTGTGATCATCATGTCTCGCTGCAACGGCTGTGCTTGCTGTCTCCTCATTCAGGCAGACATTGCTGAGAAGTACGCATTCTGCAACCACTCTCTGGGCAAAGTACAGCTTTGTTTATGTTATCATTAGTATTATTTTTTCTTGTTTTTTAAAACTTCTTGTATTTCAGCTCATGGGTCTTCCTTTCTTTTCCCAGTTCCCCTTCTGGAGTGTGGAGGGGTTATTGGGTGAAAGAGCAACTGCCTATTGCTTAGCCCCAGATACAAACTAAACGTAGACAGTTTCTAACATTGATTAATATGCCTTCAATACAATCTGATTTCCTTCACAGTTAAGATCCTTTTAGTTAAGGTTCACTAAAGTAATTTGAACTACTTAAATTTTTTGTTCACTATGATTTTGTACAAGTGCTTTTTTCTCCAGTCAGTCTCAGAATATTTACCAAAGATATCTTACTTTCTCTATGTCCTACTTGTCATTATCTCGGGGTAGGATACTGCCTTGTTGCTCCCCACTGAGACTAATATGAAGTAATGTCTATTCTGAAAAAGGGCCAACACTTAGCAATTTTCTTCTAAGGAGATAATTGTATTCCTCTTTCTGTCTACCAAGACCAAATCTTACAGTTTTGAAGAAAAGCAGAAAAAGGAAATGTCAGTCATAAACATTTCTTTACTTAAGCTATTCTTTTTATCAGAACTAATCACCAGAGATGGTAGGAAGGAAAGGGCAACAGAGGGTGCACAAGTTTTCAGAGAAATGTACAGGAAAGAAGATGAAGCAAAGGAAATCCTTTAGACATTCCAGCATACTCACGTTTCTCTGATGAGGTTAAAAAGAAGCAAACACAGATTAACTGCAGGGTTAATAAGTTTGTTTTGTACAGCTCTTCAATAGCAAGAAAAAACAGACAATAGAGTACATTTTATACAAATCTGCTCTACTGCAGATTATTAGATACATCATATTATCATTTTCCTTATTTTGCATTGATTAGTGTAATATCTTTCATTTAAAAATCAAAATTAAGTGAAGATAAGGTGATTCCCAATAAGATACTTATTTTTCTTTTCTTATTTGAATCTGCCTGTAAGAGGTCCACAGGAGACACGTTTAATTCGGGAAACTACAAGACAAGAGATACAGTACTTGTTTTTTCTGGTGGACAAAATCAAAATGAGAAAAATGTCATATATTTACTATAACAGAGGGGAGTTAGAACAATTCCTATGGCCTCCTTTCCCTCTTTCTTTGTCACTAAAAAGAATCTGCTTTTCTTTTTTGCAACAATCTCTCACTCACTACTTAGTGATTTCAAGGGAAAAAAACGCACAACAATTTCAATAATGTCTGATATTTGTAAGCACTGGAACAGCAGAGTTTGCAGACATTTCTGAGTCTCTGAGGTACTGACTCTCATACTCATTAACTCATAAAGTTTGCATTAATCAACATTTCTCCAGTTGTGTGTTGGCACCAGCTAATACTAGAATTAAAGGAAAATGTAATAAGCAACAGTTCAGGCGGAATTCACATATGAGGTCCTTACCCCAGTCAACCAGCCTATTTCAAATTCTGCTTGCAGATATGTAAATAAAATTCTGTGTCACCAGTAGTGAGTAATTTAATGATGATCAGAAAAAAATTTCTCCAAAAGAGGAGGAAATAAAATATTTTCTTTTCAAATATTTTCATTGCCGCTTGTTTCTAATTAGAGTACATGTTCTACCATGGCAAATACACCAAAATACCATTAGTTTAGGGAGTCACAATCATCAGTTCTTCCTCAGATATTTAGGCATCCCATCTCTGCTCGGGGGATGTAGTGAATACAGAAATCCTGTTTGGAGTGAACTTATCCATTACCATACTGTAAAACACAGCACCTTGCACCATACCAGTTAGTGTTTGAATTTTCTTTAGTGGCTCTTCCTCTCAGTAAATCCAACCTATGCTTCTGATTAATGAAAATAAATGTTTTAGACCAAATCGAATGGGTACCTTTACATCTGCCAAACCAGAATGCCACATCAGAAAACAAAAATAATTGGACTAATAATGACTAGAAAGCCTGAAATGGAAAGAGTATGGGAGGAAGTATAGGATCAACATTTTCAAAAACACCCTAACTCTCCACACAGACCTTCAATAAGAACAACGAGCTGTATGTTCTCCAACTCACTTGTCTGTTGGATTTAATACCCTTGTTCATATGTAGACAACTACTGCCCATTTAGACGTTTTAGCTTGGCCTTCAGCTGGCATGCTTGAAAATCATGATCTGCTATTGGTCTTGCATCATATTTGCCAGTTCCACCTAGAGAACTTGGATATTCTTAGGGGACCTCATATAGCCCCAGACACTTCCACATCAGCAATAATTTGGAGCCAGCGTGTCATATTCTGCAGTGCCATGAGACAGTCTGATTTTACAGATGTGGCCTATGTGTCCAGGTGACCAAAACAGGTCTAAATAATCTGCCCTCGAGAGCCAAGAATTGTAAGTTGCTCAAACAGTCAATTGTTCTCTTAGTGACTGGAATAAATGAAGCATTCTTACTCGTCATGCTGAATTATTTGGCTGAAAACCATAAAAAACATTACACATTGCCTTAGCCAAGCCTGAATCTGTTAAGTCTACATAGAAATCCTCAAATTCTCAAAATACAGCAGTAAGATTCAAGCACCTTCTTGCTCAATTTCAATATAAAGATTATTTTCTAACATCAGACTATTTATTTTAACAAGTCTAGTGAAAAGTAGGTTGAGATAATCAATATTGATCCATGTTATAGAAGTTCACAATAATCATAAATTAAAAGTTTTATTGGGGAAGTGCAGCTGGACATTAAAGCACAAGGGTGCTGAGGAGGTTGTCAAATGGATATACTAAAACTTCAATATCTCGCTGTTGGAAAAACGTAGTGTGCTGTAAACTTACAAAAAAAAAAAATCGGTCTCTTTCAGCTACCTAATTTTTGTGGTGTGAAGATTTTTTTCCTAACACTATTAAAAAAACAGAAAATAGAACAGTGACCCAGCCTCCTGATGGTGTTTACTTGTTGAAACTGATCCAGGATGTCATTACACAGTTACCTCAACTATAACAGAGGAAAATATGTCACTTTGTCTGCATTTCTGTAGAGTTTCTCTTAGTAGATACTTGAGTTTCTCTTTAACTCAATGACCTTCTCCATGGGTTTCCGCAAAGAGGTCATTTACAAAACAGTGAACTTGCCTGATAAAGAATTTTCTAGCTGTAGCTTTGGAACAAGCTCACTTTTCCCTTTTGCCAGGTGTTTTGGAATCCCCCAGTCATAAAATAAACTTCTTTAAAGAGTTTGCTCTTCTCAGGAATGCTGAAGGTAGTCATCCTGAGCAGAAACGGTGGAATAGCTTTATCAAACTCAGCCTTGTGCATCTTTTCTTAACTTCTGAACTTTCTTCATTAGCATAAAATTCCCAGCTAGCTGTCAACAGTCTCTGTACATACCATTTATACTGGATACTTTGAAAAAAATGGTTTGCCTCTATCTGAATATTGACTCTGTTCAGATTTCAAAAAATAATGAGCACAGAACTGCAAAGCTATCATTGAGGTACAGATTCTATTCATTTTATTTTCAGTGCACTTAGTGCTAATGAAGGATGCCAGAAGAATCTCTGAGAGTGCAGAAATCTTACCCTGTTAAAAACTGTGCACCAGAGAAACAAGAACATTTTAAATTTTAGGTGTTAGTTTGACATATTGGACAGAGTTATAATGGCTCTGCTATCTCCCCTTTTTCCTCCTATGCATTTTGGCACAGGCAAATAAAAGAGAAAATCAGTGGCATGGATTGAATAAAACTATGTACTTAGCAGGTAAAAAATAAATTCTCAAATGAGAACAAAACTTTTTCGAAAGTTAGGACCCTTGTGTTGCTGTAAGTGCCAATTTTCCATTTAGAAAATAAGATAATATGATGATAAAAATAAATTGCATAAATTTTGTTCCTTTATATTCCCTATGCTAACCGAAAATACTGGGTAGAAAAAAAAATACGTATTCTAATTAGGAAGTAACAACAGCTTCATATGAGATATTAGAATGATAAGCAGAAAGGCTATGAAAACCTAAGATTTTCAGATAAATATTATTTTAAACTACACAATATGTCCACCTTATGAAAAAAAAAATCTTTATTTGGGTCTGAGGAGACAGAAAGAATACATTATGATTAAGTTTATAAAAAAAACCCAAATAATAAAACAAGTGACAGGCATGTACTACTAAAGAAGTATTTAAGGTTAAATTATATGAAATAGAGAAAAGACATTTCAAATGCATGGGTAGACTTTCCTTGACTGGTCATAGCTGTCAGTTATGAGACTGCAGAGAAATGTAGAATTGTCTATCAGAGACTGCAGAGAATTGTTTACTTTGCTCAATAAACCATTTTATACGCATGGTATCACACACTACAGAGTATGCATTCATCAGCCAACACACTCCCAGCTCTCACAAGGCAATTTAACAGGATGCTGCCAACTTGAAATATTAAGAATCTGAAATCCTGCCCCCACCCCTCTCAAACAATAACAAAAAACAAACCCAAACACCGCATAACTTTTAGTTCTGAAATAATACTTTCAGGTGTAACTCCTGCTCCTGACAATCTTTTGTAATCATATTTTCCAGCTAATGAAAAATTTTTCACTTTCCTGTTGCTGTGAGAAAGTTCTCTGCCTGCAAAGCTTGTTACATTAGCAAAAGGCAAACTAGAAAGAATAACCATTTTTATTTTATACTTGTTACTTGAAATGAAAAGATTGCTATTTGTAGAAAATATAGCTAAATATTTAGAAAGAAGTGTGTCTTTTTCCTATGTGTAACTTTTTTAAACAACCTAGTCTGTAGGTGCAGCTGGCAAACATATGCAAGGGCTTACCAACATCTAAAACACAATAAAGCATCAGTAATGCTGTCAATTCAGGTGCCATTCCCTCTGCAGAATGTACCTAACAAAATTACTCTAAAAGCAAGTAGTATTTTTTTAAAATAAGGTTGGCTAATCAATCAACTTTAGAAATTCAAGCAGTGGTTGGAGGACACAGAAGGAACTTCCTGGATGTTTAGCCTGAGCAAAGGAAAAAACATACCAACTCTATGAAATTTAAATAATTTGTAGAGCTTACCTGCCTTCAGCTCCTAATGTTACAGTTAATTGCACTCTTAATATAAGGGACCTTTAAAATTTACTAACCAAATCTCCAAGAGCAGGATCTATAGGATTTTGTAAGAATTTCTTGCCTATCTATATTCACTACTAGATCTGCTGTTTTAGAAACGAAGAAAAGAATAATCTTGGCATGCCACTTCCTCACTATACAACAAAATATAGTAATTACAAATAATAAACTTAAACATACCAAGGATTTCACATGAGCGTTAACAGAACTGAGCACATGCCTACCAAATTCTCTTTCAAATTCTGTTGGGATTTTTTTCAGTAGTGGTCGGCAATGAAACTGGAACAAAATTTCCATTTTTATTCCATTACCATAATAAAGGCTGTAGATTTGAAAAAATAAGATTATAATAAAATAATATATTTATTTCAGTATATTAAAAATATTCAGAGCTAGTTATTCTGAGATATTACAGTTCAAAAACATATACAAGACAATTATGTTTTTGTAAGAACTACTTGTTGGGTTGAGTTATGCTTTTAACAACCATTTTGTAACTTACTTTCTTACTATTATTATCATTTTATTGGCCATTTTTTGCTGCGGTCCACAAAATTCAAATCACCTCAGAATCATATTTCACACTCAGCTAATTTGGAACATCTAAAAATTTCACAGAAGTGGGCAGCAGTCAGAAGCAGACATTTTCACAGATGTTCTCAAGTGTTCTACCAGCCAGCCATCAAGTCATCCACTCCACTGCCACTCACCTTCCAACTTTTCCTTTCTCATGAGAATCAAATGGCATGTCTATGAAAATATGGCAGTTGTGACCTTGGAAAAACATATCAACACAATGTTTTTCTTTTTTGGTCTATTAATGCCATCTACAGCTAGAAACACTGTGCAGAGCCAACTAGGCAGGAGAGCCTACTGTCCCGCAGAGCTGGTATCAGGACCTTGGTGTCCAGTTGATTTGAACAATGCTGACTGTACCCTGTCCCTGGCTGATGCCAAGTTTAAATCTACAGAAGATATCACTTTTATATAAAAAGAACACAAACCTAAGACAATGTATTCTGTAAACATAGAATTGTCAAAGTTCAGCTTTCACAAAAAAAAGCCTTTGTCAGACAGACTGAATTTACATAACTCAATTTTTACGGAAAATTTAGGAAAAAACTTACACCTGACATTTATTTATACATAATGCTAACATTTATGACCTATCATTACTGTATTCTTTTGGGGTTGCTTTCTATTAAATCAGCATTACAAAATGCAGAGTTAGGAGTTCTTTTAACCTAATTTATTTTATGTGCTTCTCCCCCCGATTGAATATATGTGACTGAAGACAATTTTCATCATGAAAGAAAAGATCACACAATATGATTCATACTGCAGTAGCAAGACCTAAAATCTGAAGATAAGCTATCCCTTCATCTTCTGATTTGTGAAAACACTGAATCATTTCAGACATACATTATGTCATCACAATGTTTCTGGCATAGAGTCAGTGTCATCATCATTCTAACCATATCTAGCAAACAGAAAAATCTTTAGGTAATCTGATTCTATTTCCCAACACTAGAAATGTATTAACAAAAACACTTGTCAGGCCAGGGTGCTCTGGTATAATTCACATAAAAAGTTCTCAAGTTTCTCCTGAAATAATATATTACCCATACATATGGGATTAGAGAGAAAATTTAACTTATTCTTAGTGCTTTTCTAACCAGCAATCACAGGCAGTCTTTTTATGCTCAGAAACCTAAGATAAGGCCCTATGTTGTAATTTCTCCAACACCAATGCAATTTTAAGAAACTGTCTGCTCTTTCCTTGCCAAAGTCATGCACCTGACATTTGCAGTAAGACCATTTAATGGTGTGGACCTTTTGTTGTTGTTTAAATCAGGTTGCTCTGGAGCATGACTCCACACAGAATCACAGTGGCACGATTAGGGGGCCATCAAACTGAGGCAGGCAGGAAGGTGTTTGAATGGGAGCATCACTGCCACTGCAGGAGTCTGATGTGGACTGCACCGTTTGTTAGCAAGAAACATCCCTTCAGGGATTTGTTTGATATAGTACAGCATATACATTCCTGGTGGTGTTTTTAAAGGAGGCTGTATGTATGAGAGTGTGGGGACAAAGGCAAATAAAAGCTGGACATACAAAGCTTCCGGCCACTCTGGAAATCCCAACACTAGTGAGAAATATCTGACTTATGCTTACACAGGTAACTTGAGATTACATTTGCCTCAATCACTGAGCAAGGGAAAAAAAAATAAGGAATCAATAGAATAGACAGGACTGAGAAAGTCCAAGTAAGCTCAGGGTGGAGTTGAGGTACAAGGGGAACTCTACAGTCATAAGACTGAGTTAGAGCTACTGAAGCAGCTGCAGCCAGCACAGAGCAGAAGGAAGAGTGAAAGACAGGCTTCAATTCCTTCTCAGTAAGCTTTGGCAATTTACTTGCAACATAGAAATGCCTAAACTGATTTTTAAATGATCAGTCTAGCTTGTCATCAGAATGCTCAATACCAGGTAACCTATCCTGCTTCTCAGCCTCTGTGATAGCAGATATACCTGAAAAGCATGAACACACAGAATTTTAAATATATTTCAATTAAATGTGAGATATGACATGGTTTAAATAAAGCTTGACAGACTTATAAACTGCACTACCATGAGGTTATAGGCCAAAACACTACACGTCAGCGATACGGTTTAGTAGGGAGGCAGGCATGGTTGGACTCAATGAACTCAGAGGTCTCTTCCAAACTTATGATTCTATATCCAGTTATCACATATCAGCTAGTAAAAAAATCACTGACATAAAACATTTATTTTTTTAATATAAATTCACAATGGATGGATTCCAGAGCTTTTTTCTGTGGTTTTTTTCACATGTCCAAAATGTCAGGTGGACTCTTCGTAACTATGGAATGAAAGTATTGCTAATTAACTTGACTCACTCCATACTCTTCCGTAGATTCCCATCCTGATTTTAGGACAGCACTTCCAAGACTCAGAGCAGAATACAAATGTTGAACGAAAATGTAAGGGCTATATTTTCATTTCCATACTAACAATGTTTCTGGTAATTTACTCATTGGAGAATTTCCTTACAAATAACCAGTTGTACCATAGTTATATGCCCAGGGTGATAGCTACGAACTTAACATGCACAAATAATTTTGAAGGAACATTACTGAGCAATTCAAACAGTGAAATCAAAATGCAACATTCACTCGAGACAATCTTCACAGAGCTGCTTCTCTGTTAGCTAACAGAAGGAAGATAGATTTGGTTTATGTGGTTAAGCCGTTCACTTTCAGAATTCCAGAAGGAACCCATTTGTGTCTCAACTGTAACACAAAGCAGGATACATTCAGCAAGGCAATAATCAAGCGCAATTCTTTTGTTTGTCTGGAAGCTCAAATAACACAGACACAAGACATTTACGAACTTGGGAATGCTTCTATCACTTGCTTATCACATGTTATGGAATATCTTTTTTTCCTCTCATATTAATGTAATAAAGTGGAGCATTACATATATAATTATGTTGTTTCACCAGTAAGGTATTCAGTATATAATAAACAGAAAAAAAGGGTGAAAGATTGTTCTTATAATAGCATTGATTTTCGACTACACATTAGGTCTTGAGGCCATACCTGAGATCCTGGTTTAGATTAAAGAGGTGTCAAAAATCTTACAACTTCATGTGATCTCATAAGATCTGCTGCACTTGGATGAATTTGGAAAACAGAACACTCCTTCAGGAAAAGTTGAATCCAGGCTCAGATTCTTTGTAGCCAGAAATAAAATAAGATTGTATCTTGTCTGGAAAGACACAAAGTTAATATTCATTGTTCATCCTCAAAACCCAAAAGGATTTTACATTTATCTAACCTGGAACTATCATCTCCTGTATTTCATATTTTGCAAAACATTCATATTTGGCAGGCTGAGAAAGACCAAAGCAAAAAGAGAAGTAACAAAGCAGTTGATTTTGCTCATGTACCTAGGCCTTGATAATAAGAAAGGAGCAACAAGCAATGAAGGGGTGAAGGGTCAGGAACATAGACTTCTGGTAGAACCTTTTGAGTCCTTCATCATTTAATGTTCATCAAGGCAGGAAACTACTGACCATAATTGGTGTTACTGAATTCTTAGAGAAGAAAGAAAAAAAATTGCCTCTTGATGCAAGCATTACGCACCCACTTACTGACATTGAAGGGTGTAAGATCAAAATACAGACTCAAATTTAAGTAAAAAAATATCTAAAGCTAATATTAGGTAGACAATTGAAGTATATGTCAGCTTGAGTTTTGAAAAATATTTTTGTCCTTTACTGGGACAAAAACCAAAGCCTTTCAAGTACTATTGCAAAATGTCCTTGGGTCCATAGTCCAAACAGAAGAATTGAGATTTTGGGGCTGGAATTTATTTTTTATTTAGTATGTCTTTTCCTCTTATTCTCTTTCACTTTGCCTGGTCCAAAGTAACAAAATAACTCTGAAATCTCAAAATATTCAGATGTCATCAGAATTAACCCATACCTTTGAAACTGTGTATTTTGAAGTCAATACATGAAATCAAAAACTTTTTAACCAGCACTACTATCTACCTGTTGATATGCATAGCAGTACAGGCAAGAAAAGATCAAATTAACTTGGGGGATCAGTACATACTTAAATTAAAGCAGCACTGACAAGCATTTTGTTCACTTTGGTTAACAATCCTGCTGAGTGCAAAGGGACTTCTGAGAAGGTTCTGATTGAAATTCTTCTCATAAGACTCAGCTTAAATGTACAGGGAATTGATTACTTCTTTTAAATCAGTTCACCTGTTCTTAAAGAAGCATATAATAATTCAGTAATGCTTGATATAACAAGCATTACCATTTATTGAAGGACAATGTTAAGGTCCAAGCTCATGAGCACACATGCTATTGAATAGGTTGGGCACAGATACAGCCAACTGTAGGATAAAGCCATGTTAAGAAAACACCCATGAGTAAGAGCTAATGAACAGCTTATGACACTATGCTCCTTTTTCAATAAGGAAACTTCGGCTTCAGCCTGAGCTCCATGTAGGAAGACTTGCAGTACTCTTAGAGTGCACAGACCTTCCCTGGGAGATTCACAAAGACACTGTCGTCCTCCTCTAAAAATTTCACGCAGTGAAAGCCAGCACTATACCGCATACTTTGAAACAGAAATATAACTTATTCAGAATGGTGCAAAATAATCTAATATTGATCAAAACAAGGAGGTTTTGCAGAAATTTCTTTATGAAATTATAGGATGGTACCTATCTCAGTGTGATGCCTCTCATAGCAAAATGCGGAACATCTTCAAATTACAGTATGTTCATGATTGAACCTAGTTTGTGACCTGAGCTTTTCTGAAACAATTGTCTTTATTCATGTATCAAAGTGATGGACTCTCAGTAGCTGTGCATTGTCTCATTTTTCTGCTCAAGTATATGAGAAGAGGATAAAGGAAACAGCTATACTTGTTTCTGTTGATAATTTCAGAAAGTTAGTTTACAAATTTTACATTTAGGGAAGGTAGCATTTGGGATAAGTCTTTAATACTATTTGCTCAGTCATGAGAAAATTTTGTCTAGACAGAGACAACATTGAATAGGAAATTAAAGTAGATCCTGGAAATAGTAATTACCTTAAAGACAGATAAAATTCCTCTCAAAGTGAAACTGCAGTCAAACACTGGCTTCTGTGAAAAATCTTTCATTAACAGTATTTTGCACATTATCTTTGGTGACCAAATTCACTGCCAGCTCCTTTAATATCAGGAGCAAGTATCATGGTAGTTCATTAAACTTATGGTAATTATGTAATCATCTATTAAATCTGCTTCCAAAAACTGCTTCTTGTGTGAGTCTGTCAGAGGCTACCAATGTTCATATTTGTGATGTCGTGTGATAGTGCCAGGCTGAGAGCAGAAAACAAAGAAATATTATACAATGTGCATTTACTCCCAGTACATACTTTTAAATGTGTAGCTATATGATTTAACGCTATGATAATCTCATTCCTATTAATGCAGCAATTCCAGCTGCAGAATCTCAATTTATGAGACTTATTCATTCACATCCATCAAGTTGCGAAGTCTTTCATCACAATAGTGTTTTCTAAAAGAGATATATTCAGAGTAATTTTAAATTTTAATGCCAAAATGTATTGTAATGGAAACCTCTACCAAATATATCATTTTCTTCTCAGTCAGTTCAAAATTGTTTGCTCATTCCACATTTTACTTTGTTTGGCACAATACACGAAACATTTCTACTGACACATTCTACTCTCAGGCTATTGAGACCATGCATGATTCTAACACTACCCTTTTTACTGATGAGCTATCAGGCGTATTTCTTAGTCCTAAGCATACAGAACAGAGTTTAAAAGTATCACATTAAAAAAAAAAAAAACAAACCCTTATTTGCATTGCTGTCCAGAATAGTAACTGATTCTATTTTCTATTCAGAAGGACATGTATTTAGCTCATGACAAGAATTTTTTTAAAAACGTTTTTCTGGTAAACATTGTGGAACCCGTACAGCTCATAAAATTGTGCTGCTTGCTCTTAACCCACAGTATCAGAGCGGGTGATATATATCCAAATTTGTAAAGCAGTTAAGGACATGCTTTCCTTTGTGCATGCACAAAAAGCCCTTTCCTAGGTTGGAATTAAGGATGTTAATAAAAGTGAAAACATTCCCCAGATGAGATGTAAGAAAGTTAGTGGTTAACACTCCTAAAATGCAGTCGATGCAAGCACATGCTAAAAGTAATGGATTTAAACACGTTGTTAAATCAGAGCTTGGATTACAATTGCAGAGCCAATTTACAGCTCCTCAGTATTACAATTTATACTGTAGGTGGCAAGGACTTACTAGAGGACCTATAATCTCTTTATTAGCAACATTTGGTGTGGACCATTGCTCATGCTCAAATGAGAGAAGCAGTCAGTGAGCTGAACAGAATATCACACATATCATCATTGCACCAAGCCCAAACAGCTGTACAAATGCCTTGGAAGGAACCTGTGTTAATTTGAAGTTACATCAGCATGCAAAAGATGCAGAAATATAAGGAAAATACAGTTTGAAGCCATCGGTTTCTCAGGAAAGGAAGGTCTACTGCCAACCCACCAATACTGTGGACCCACCAGCAATAACAGCTCACACAAACATGCAGTCTGCCACATTGTCCATCCACAGTGTTTATACTTACCATGTGCATGCTACACAGCCCTTCACTTCTGTGTGTGTGTATGTGTGCATGAACAAAAATCACTGAGCACAAGTTGTGCTGGCTCTTCATCTTCTGGTCACACAAAAGTGTGCATCAGAGACCTGCTGATTCACAGCACACATAGCACAAAGTACATTTGTACATATTTCCAGGACTAACTTAGAACCATGCACATGTTATCACAGTACAGCATTTAGGATTTCAATCTATATACAAAATGGTTTGAAAGCTGAACAAAGCTTAGAGTGTAACTAGGAAATCATCTCTTTGCACTAACACTGAAAATGCCAGTTTAGTGGATGTCAAGACATGATGACTCACTGCCACCTAGAGACAATTCAGATATTCCCTTTCTTATCCTCCGATAAAACCTTTCCTAGCTCACCTGCTTAAAATGCATACATCCTGTATTGAGTTTTTTGGAAAGTAGATTCATATCAAGTTTGTTAAGCAGGCAATGAAGTAAATCAACACTTTACAGAAAATGGATATGAGAGTCTGTTAATTATCCAGGTCGTTTTATTATTGAGAATATGGTAACTAGGCTCAAATGCTGTGAGTTCCTGTAGTACAAGGATCTCTTTCAAAGGCAACAAAAATTTGTGGTAAGTATAATTACATATATTTTAGTACGTATGGGTAAAATCTTGATAAAAAAGCTTCAACAATAGAACTACATCTATAAAGTACAATCAGACAGTACAAAACCAGTGTGTATACAGCTCTTGTCTTAGTTTTTAGTAACTAAAAAAAGAACACAAAATATTTCAACTTGGTCTCCAGATTTTTTTTCAGCGTTGCTCCGCTTTAATGCTTTCTGGCTCTTTGAGTGTTGGTATATTGCATTAAGAAAACAATTTAGACATACAGCTGTGGAGCAACTCTAGACATATTTAGTATTTATTGCTGTCATTATAATTCATTCTGAATGGACAAATATTTCCCATCTTTTCCTACAAGATTTTACACAGGCTAAGTTCAATTCACTTTACATCAGTGTAAAATATTTACCATGATGAGTTTTTTCTTACAGTAGAGATGCCCAACTGCATTCTACCCCTTCCAAAGAGCTTCACGGCTGCAGTGTCTAATGTCCCTATGAGGTGATTCACCCCAGAGATGATGCCTCTGCACATCTGGAGACACCCATGAGCAGGGTTTACAGCACACTAAGACAAGCAGGATAGGCAGAAGGGTTAAAGGGAGGGCAGTAGTGATGGCAGGTTTTGTGGCACAGAGGACTTATCTATGGCCATGAGATTGAAGGTTTCCGTTTAGGGATAGTGTGGTTAACAGGGAGAAGAAAGGTCTAGAAACCTGCTTTTAGACCTAGGGAATGATGAAAGGGAGCAGAGTCTGGTAGTCTCACACACTTGGCCTGGTAAAAACCTGCTAATGCCACCAAAATTTCCACAGTTTTTGCTGCCACTTCTTATGGTGTTTGAACAAACAGGCAGAGCTTGTGATTTCCTGGGTTAGGGAGATGGATCTTATCAAATTTATTTAATTAGGGGAACATCAAAGATGACTAGAAGGCAGCTAACATCACCTCCATGTGCAAGGAGATCTTAAAGGAGAATCCAGGAAATAATAAGCCCATCAGTGTTATTGTAGTCTCTGGGGAAGTTATGGAATGAATCTGCCTGGGGGCTATCACAAGTCAAATGAAGTACATGACTGGGAAGAGCCAGCATGATTCACCAAGGGTTTGACAAACCTGATCACCCTCTAGGACAAAGTAGGTTTCTCAGATGATGTGGGGTGAGCAGTAAACGTTATCTACTTGGATTTCTCCAAGGCTTGCAATACGGTTCCCCAGAGTATCTTCCCAGAAAAACTAGGGTGTTAGAATCTAGATAAGTGGTCGGTGCAGTGGGTGGGAAACTGGCTGACAGGCTGCACGCGGACAGTGGAGGTAAACAGTTCCTATTCAAACTGGTGTACCCTAATGAAGTTTGATGATGATACCAAACTGAGTGAGGAAGTGAACACTCAGGAAGAAGGAAGAGCCAGTCTTCAGGAATACCTGGGTAGGCTGGAAGAGTGGGCTAACGAGAACCTTATGAAGTTCAACTAGGACAAGTGCAAGCTCTGTGGAAAGAGACCTTGAGGTCTTGATAGACGACAAGCTTAGTATGAGTGAATAGTGTGCTGCTGTGGTAAAAAAAGCCATCAGGTTGCTGGATTGTATCAAGAACATCAGCAGCAGAGATAAAGAAGTCATTATCCCACTCTACTTAGCACTTGTCAGGCCATACCTGGAATATTATGTTCAATTTTGGTCCCTGTTACACAAAAATATTGTGGACAGCTGAAGAAGGTTCAGAGAAGTGTCACAAAGATGATCAAAGGTCTGGGAAGCCTGCCATAGGAGGAAAGGTTGAGAGGGGTGGGTCTGACCAGCCTTGAGAAAAGAAGGCTTAGGGGACACCTTATCATCACGTTCCAGTATTTAAAGGGTAGCTACAAAGAAGATAGAGACTTCCTTTCTACAAGAAGTCTCATGGAAAAGATAAGGGGTAATGGGTACAAGTTACTCCTGGGGAGATTCCAATTGGACACATGAGAAAAACTTTTCAGAATTAGAACAATCAGCTATTGGAATAATCTCCCTATGCTTTTGTCAAGAAAGGTTGAACCAGATGATCCTGGGGACCTTCAGATTTGCTAGGGAGTCAACATTCACCACCTTTTAAAGCTCCTGAGTTCGTTCATATTTGGCCAGGCTCTACAGCCACGAAAAAAACCTGTCACTTGCACATTCAGTAGATATTTTCAAAGAGCATACTAGTTAAGTTCTCTAAAGAGTCTGTCTTTAATAAGAGTGGTCCTCAAAGCTCTTACAAATCAAAAAGACAAAGGACTGCATTTATACACCATTCTACTTAGGCATGGTCCAACCCATTTATGCAGGATTTTCCCTAAAACTGTCACGGAGGTTATTCAGAGGATTCTGGAAACTAATCAAGAGTAGAATTACTAGGAAGGATATGTAGGAATATCTCAGCTGCTCCATTCATCCCCAAACTCTCTTCTCTGCTTATAAAGTTCCAAGACAGTCAACAGAGGTCCTCTTCAACATTTTCATCCCACCTGCAAGATGCTGTGAACAGGCAAGAACTTGCATCCATTTTCAGAGACAAATTTGTTTGTTCCAGGATGTAATCATTGTACTGGGAGAAGTACAAGGAAGCTCAGTGTTATTACACAGGATCTGCATCCATTCTGCATACGACATGAAGCTTATTTATTAGACACTCAGATTGCCCTTCTTTAGTGCCCATGAAAAATGGAAGATGTGGATGTAACAGCTCAAATTCTGCCCTAAAGGAAAGAAATGTAAAGCAGCCTGAACAGAGAAGAAAACCGCCTTCATAAGAAGAGGGCTAAGTGCAAGACAAGAATGATGGCTGTGACTGAAGTGCAGCAGCTTTCTGATAGTGTTCTTGAGTACTATCCAACTTTATTGCTGGCTAGGAATACCCAATCTACATGATACACCGATAAAAAATATCCTACTCATAAAATACATGGTTTTCACAGCATTAAAAATACCTGAGAAACTGCTATTTTTCCACTGAGAAGAAATGACAGGCACCTCACTGCTGTCAGAAAAACTGTATTCACATATACTTAAAGTCTTCAAGCAGGCTGCTGAGGATTTTGGATCTGCTTTCCTTATCAGATACTTCCAATTCATATGTATCAGATACTTCCTTATATGTAAACTACCAACAAGGCTGAGATCAAGGCTTTGCCAATCTCCTTACCCTCCCCAAAAGTGAACTGTGACTGCACTTACTACCTTTTTTTTTCAGCTACTGAGCTGAAAGTCTTCTGCCAGTTTCAGTTTCTGTCTGCAAAAGACAATCTAGATGACAATATCTTTTTGGATGAGTCACCTAGAAAACATAGGAGTGCTCTCTGGGACCTCTTAAAACATAAGACAGACCAGATAGATACAAAGAAGAAACGCAACAAGAAAGATATAGCATTCAAATAGCAAACAGCTAGGAAAAGATTTGGATAAAGTACCAGCTGGAAAGATGCTCTGAACCGTGAAAAAGGAAATTATTTTGCACTGTTTGGTTCACACTGTGTTCAGGGGAACAGAGTTTTCTTTCTTTGAAATTATCAGGATTATGTGAAAGAAACATGATTCCATTTTTAGTTTATTCCCATCTTGGGAAGAATCAGTAAGCCTCCCTAAAACTCACTGTTTGGTCAAAAGTACAAGTTCAATATATTCTCTCATATAAAAGGTATTGGTGTCATGAAGAGGAATTTCAGTTGCAGGATTATCTGTTTATAAATATATCTTAATACTAGGCATTATCATTGACTTTTGTTCCTGGGCTTTACCTTCTACATCAAAGTTAACAGATCTAATTGCACACCACCATACTATATTTCATATTATTACTTCAAGAAGTGAACTCAACTGAAACTGCCTCAGCTTAGTATCACACACATACATAGTCACCGGACAGGTTATTCTATTTTATGAAAAGCATTTCTCAAATTCATTGAGTTAGTCCCTGAGTTGGCAACAGTGCGAACTAGCCAAAAATCAGGTTTTAACGTCTTTATTATTTCCTGAGTTTGAAGGAAAGGAACTGTTGCCAGTCACTAGAAGCATTTATCTGTTCTTGGGCTACTAGAAGCACTTAAGGAGACTGGTTCTCACTCTTGTTTCTCAAAAAAACCCCATAGAACTGGGTGGGGTTTGCTGTCTTATGGCACTTAGCTGGCTCCCATAAATGTCTGCATCAAAGCTGGCATGAAAGAAGGGCAGATTTGCAGAGCCAAGAATAAGTGAAAAGAAAAGAAGGCAGGAATGAGGTGGAATGGAAAACTATCTTTTAAATAAAAGGTTAGCTTTGTTAGATCTAGATTCTAAATATGTAAGGCTCACATGACCCTTTTTCTACAACAGGTTTCCCTAATCCAACAGGAATGACAGTAATGGCTGCTTACCTTATCCTTGCATATCTGACAACCAAATACAGCTCCTTGGCATGAAAGTTTTTGCTCAGATTTCTGGCATTTATTCCAAAGACACACCAGTTTTTCGCAATAACATTTGCTCTGTGACTCAGTGCACTTCAGAGAAGCGGAAAGATAGCATCAATTCAGTTTGTTATCAATATGGATCATGAAATTAGTTTAGTTTCCATAGCTGTAGAAAAATCAATCAAGCTAACCTATATGGCACGAAGCTATCATGTCAAATGAAAATTTCCCGGTAAATTTTTATAGCAAAGAACCATATTTAACAATGGTAGCTCCAAATGTTAATGAAGTTATTTACTCTGGCCACCATGTGAGCATGTGAAAGCTAACAGTGACAATGAAATACAACTGCTTCTCATTGCAAGTTCCTTTTTACCATACTCGATCAACCATGTGCTATCAACCAGACAGATTCCCCTTAGATTCCTATACCGTTCAACAGTGATTTTTGATTAAAAGTAAAACACAAGATATGAAGCTTCAAGACAGATTCGCAAGGAGAAATGAACTCCCAGTGGCTGCTGAGGGAAAGTATGACAGCAATATCTAGGCCGTAAAAACTGACGTATAAAACATAAATAGTCATTAGACAGTAATGTATTATCAAGATTAATAGTCATTAGTTTTTTCTTCGAAGTATTTTCTCCACGACAAGGCACAGCTGTCAAGGCTTCAACAGATCTTGACTTTTTTTGGCAGAAAAAACAACAACAATCCACAGTTCACTGATTATTTTCCAAGTGTAGTTCCCAGTTGCCATAGAAGTAGTAGACATTCTGGAGGAGTTCCAACTGAACCACTAACCAAGCAGCTCTCAGCACTGCAAACGGTATTTTGAGGCTGTCACACACTCCAGTAGGATCCAACAGTGAATTATAAAAGTACTGCTTCAAAGGTTTCACAAATCCTTTTTTGGAGTTGGTCTGAAGCCTCCAAAATACACTATCATTGCAATAGAGGCATGTAATAATTTCAGGGCTATGTATGTCAGAGCTCTGCCATGATCTGCATCACACTAACTGTGGAACAGTATCCTACGCAGCCAGAAAATCAGGCTATCTTGTAGTAGTCAAAGGCAGGAAACCTTTGAACGTTCCTGTACTTTGGAAAGAGCCCACTGAAGAGTTGTCACAGAACAGTTTATTCAGTGACACCGAAAGAGTGGGTGCTCAGGACAAACTGCCAGCAGGCTACCATTTGTTTTAATTTAATACTCAGATTTTATTCATATCTAATAAAATATTGGTCTTGTTATTTAACTGAAATAGTAAAAATCTAAGCTGTGCTTATCTGCAATTTGTCAGCTATGTTGCAGAATGCTTTATGTTCTCCTGACTACATAAGTTTACAGGCATATTGAAGGACTGTTGTGCAAATGAAAGTAAAATGCAAATCTTTCCCACAGCACACAAAACCTTGGAGTTTGCATTCTGTGAATGTTTGGGATTGTCAGACTGTTCGGAGAGGAAGGACAGGGGTAAGATGGAGCAAGCTTGTTCAAAACAAATTAATTTAACAGTTCAAAACACTTCACACTATTTATCCCAGCCTTAATTATTATTGACTCTGAAGGACACATTTTGCACAAAAGCATGCTGGAGATATTAAATCTCTTAACATGCATGAGTATAAAGCTGTCATCATGGAATATCTAGGGAGAGAAAGCAGTCGCTAAAAGAAAAACCAGAATTTATACACAATACTGAAAAAACCTCATTCACTCCTTCTCCCAAAAGCAAATTCAGGGGAAACACAAGCTCTCCCATAACATTTAGTCTCATTTAAGGGCCTATAACATCCCACGTATACATGATACCCCTCCTGACACTGTGCAAAAATAGTTATTATCATCTGGAGTGATACCCCTGCAAAAAGTTTTCTGCAAGCCAGAGAGCCATGTTAAATATCTCACCTGTCATAATGTAGAGACCTTAAATTTTATCTCACTTTTAAATCTGCAAGTATTTTCTAATAAATTATTTCTACTGCGGACCAGGTTAGCTTTTAGTCTTTGGCTCCTTTTTGTTTGAATTGCAGTGTAATTCAACTATCAAATGACAACAGATGAGACCCCTCAAAACATGTAAGTAATATCAGAAAAAAAATCTTTCATATTCATGAACATTCTGTAGCAAATAGTTATCACTAATAAGCAATACTGGAACAGTTAATACTTAATGTTATTTTTAATGTGAATCATGTTGCATGCTTGAAAATTTCACCCAGATATTCTAAATATTGCTTTCAATCCAGATATTCATTTTTATTTTTAAAGAAAGATTTTAAATATGGTCCTGTTTCCACACATTCACACTCTGACAACAATTCACTAATTCCTTTTGCAAAAAAATGTATACTTTTTACAGCTTACACTAGCTTTCATGCAAATGGCACCCAAAAATTGATAGTCACGACAAATCAGGAAATACTGTCTCTTGTTCATAAAAGCAGAAAAAGGCATTCTATTCTAGGTAGGACTCAAATGTATTACTTCAAATTTATAAGTTTGGCATATCATTTTCCCACTTGTAAATGAGGGATGCTATTTTCAACTTTACAAAAGGTTAAATACGAGTATCTCTTTCAATCTTTGGCTCTCGATAACAGATAGAACTCACACAGTATTAGTGCTGTACATTAGTATTTCTTCTGATCAAGCACCTAAGAAATGTTCAAGTTATACATTATATCAAGATTAAAATCTGTAAAGAAAAAAGGTGGAATAACTCACATGGACTCATAACCATTAATCTTTCATTTCTTGATCGAATCTTTTGCAAAATACATTTAAATCAATAATGTTTCCAGACAGAAGAAAAAAAAATGTAGAAATTTGTCATCAGTTAAGAGGATCGGAAAGTGAAACACCTGGATCTTATAATGGAAAGCAAGCACTAGATCATAAGTAGATAATATATAGTTCTAAAATAGTAGTTTGTTTAATGTCAGCTTTAAAACAGTGCTAATGAAGCCAGTTGCTCAGTAGAATTATTTGTAAGTATCAACAACATAATATTAAAATAGTATGTTGAACATTGCCTTTTAAAAATACTCTGTTATTTCCTGAGAATCCTGTTCATTATTTTGTGTTTAGGAATCTACTTGTAGATTGCATCAGGCAGTAGCAAAACTCTCTTTCCAGCCAGGTTCATTCATTGCTTTATTTTGGAGTAAAATTATTTGTTTGTCCTTGGGGAGAACCACGGGATGCCTTTGGAACACCATGGGAAATTCAGAGAACAAGGTGCTTTATAGCACCTAGGGTAGTAAATCAGATGGAAAGAAAATATCCAGTGAAACAGGCAGTTCTCTCTACTCAGCCTTTCATACTTGAATGCTGACAGTAATTGCTGACCAGTGTACTGAGAGTTATTGTGTATTGCCTGATGGCTCAGCAGCAATATACTCCTGATAATCCTAATAAAGTACGACAGGTAAAATTTTCTTACTTATTCTGGAGAAAGGAAGGGATATTTCTTATAAATCCAACCTCATCAGGATTTCAAAATGTCTTCACTAATTAGTTCTTACTTCTTCCAGGATTTTGACTTCTTTTTTTTCCAGATAATTATTATAATTTTCTAACCTCATCTAGCTCTCCCATTGTTTCCTGTACCTTAAAAGCACAAGTGTCACAAAGAAGACTTCGATGCTTTGCAGCTTTTTGTATTTTTGTTTAATTTCTTCTCCTCAAAAAGGACTGACACAGGTCAATGTCAAAACTCTTTAATGTTGGTTTACTATTTATTTACAATTAATGAAGCAAAGCACAACTTCTGAAGGAGAGTTTTGGTTAGAAATTTACTTTAAAATATATTGTCCAACACAAAAAAAATTACACTAGAACTGCTTTCATTTTAAATAGAATATTTTATGTTTCTGAGGAAAAAAAAAAACACACCAAAAATAGAAAACATCCAATTTTTAGTATTAGAATATGTTGGTTCCAACCTGCATTTTGGAAAATCGGGCAAAAGCTAGAAATTTTCCAAAAAAACTCCAAACATTTCCTAATTTGATTTGAAAAAAAAGAATTGTCCATTTTTACTGATTTACTTCTCGAGTAAAATATGTTCAATTAATGGTAGTAAGCCTAATATCCAGCATAAAACTTAACCATAGGAACAGGCAGAAAAAATATTTGTGATTTCAGTAAAAGAGCTAAACCTTTCAGTTATTCAAGAGATAAGACTGGAGGTGAATGGGTAGCTCTGCATGTTATGAGAATGTGTGACAACTAATACAGAGACATGAACCTATATAGAGAGCACATAGATATTTAGGCCTATTGACACTAAACTTGCCTAAGTACCTTCTACTGACTCTAAAGAAGTAGACACTGGAATTCCGCGGGCCTGTAGACCACAGGTTGAAACCTAATACTGCAGTGAAAAAAGACAATCTGTTTATGGTAAAAGTTGAAAAGCCCCAGAAAAGAGAGCTTTGGAGTACTGTTACAGAATCCCTAGGCTTCAGATAGAATATAAAGAGAATATAAAGAGCTGAAGGCGCAGGTAGTCTTGAACTTGCTAAGACAGATTTCTTCAATAAATACCCAGTGAAACAATGAAAACTAATGCTGCTTTGGACATAGGTTTAGCAAGAAGATCTTACACAACAGCTTCTCACAGAATGTAATCTTGGACTCAATGATCATGAGCTAAATCAGTCTTCACAAAATTGCAAGACAGACAACAGGTCTGCCTATAACTAATGTTTGGGATTATAGAAAGGAACTAAAGAAACCATACAGAGTGAATCCAGGAATCCAGAGCTTTTAAAACATAGAAAGTAAGGATTTACTTTTAAACAAACACAAACAATATTCAGAGTTAACACTGCAAACAAGAAAAAAAAGCTAATAGAAAAATCTTATGTGTTCCTTCAGTGAATCACCTGCTTTTGTATACATGCAAATCTACAAAGAACAAAGTCAGAGCTCTATTCCTTAGGAGTTAGAGAATGCAGAAAGAACAAAAATGACTGAGATTTCTTGAGATATACTTTACATTTATTATTAAAACAATTAGAAAAAAAATCTTTACAAACAAAAATAATAGAGCATAGGGATCAAAAAAGTTACAGTGCAGTAAATATATATTATTTAATAGAGACTTTATTTAATAGCGTTTAACATTAATCTAAGTGTGACTGACATACTAAATTTATATTTTGCCTCTATTTTCCATAAAGGCTATGATGAGGACACTGGAGGAGTAAGGAGTAAAAATTAAGATAAAGCATCAGAAATGATTACACCTGAGAGAGAAATAAACATTAACATTCTTAATACTTCATAAAGCAAAAATAAGACAGGCTAGATAATCTCACTGTTGCATTAAAGAAAAATGAAACTGCCGAATGAAATTGCCAGTCTAACTGCTAGGACTTTTGGAGGCAGTATCTTATGACTAGAGAACAGTAAACATAGAAACTATATTCAAAAGACTAATAACAAAGACCAATTCTGGAACAATTAGACATATTTAACTGATTTAATTTAAAAAAAAATTACCTAGAATAGTGTTTGAAGGAAGAAATAAGGGCAGAGAGATAAACAGAAAGCAGTATAAATTATAATGTGGTTTTATCAACAGTAGATCATCTCAAAATAATTTAATATAACTTTTCAAAAGTTGTCCGTTTTATTAAACAGAATAATATTATTTATCAGGGATTTAAATACAGCATTTGAAGAAATATCCCAGCAGAAAAGGTGGGAAAAGATAAGGTGGAGAAGATAAGTGCTGATACAATGTTTCTAAATCAGTTAAGGATATGGCTAGAGAAGTCAACAACAGCTTATATTGACCAGGTATCCACAGAATCAGGAGAGTTTACTGGCTGTCTTATCAGTTGTGTTTAATAAATTATTTAAATATCTTAAAAATATATAGAGATTAAATTAGTAAAGTAAAGTTAAAGTTAAAGTTACTGTCATTATTACAAACACCATATCCTCTTATAAAAGTATTACATTATTGTATTGACTTGACTGATAGAATGAGATATAATTTAATATTAGAAAGAGCAGATTCATGTACTTGGGGTCATCTGTACAGAACACATGGGTCATTAATTGCGTGTGACCATATAGGTCAAAAAATGAAAAAAAGAAAAAAGTCAATATATTGGAAGATGTAGTCTACTGGAAGTAGTCTGTTGGGAGATGGCTGTGAATAGCGACTGCAGAAGCTATGAAAGGGCTAATGAGTTCTTAAGTGTATGAGGAAAGACATTTGTTGTGACAGGAAATGAGGCCTACTTAGCAACATTGTATACAGTTCTGGTCAACCAGTTTCAAAGATTATCTTTAAACAGTAACTGCAAAGGAAGATGGTTAGAATGATTACAGAGAACTAAATTGAGTAATGATATCAGCACAAGATCAAATAGTAATAAATCATCTATAAATACATGTCTACAATAAGTTCAAGAAAGGGCTTCCAAATAGACTAATAAATGCAGTAAGATAAATCTATTATTTCAAGAAAAAAAAAAATAATTTGTTATATGTAATTGTATAATTAGATAAAAGAGTTCTTTGTGATAAGAATTCTTCTTCCGCTTATAAGCTTTCCTAGATGGCTACATATGTTTAAGAAGTCACATTCATACTTGGAACTTATCCAAAAAACATGTCCAAGGGGACTAGTAACCATCACCAGAGTAAGTCAGAAAGGAATCCTTTCCTTATGGCAGGTCTGCAGCATTCACTGGTTGAGTTTTTCTGGTTACTTTTTCATGTTCATCACCATAGTGTGCAGCTCAGGTGAGAGTTTCATTTTACTACTACAATGTTAGGGCGGGGGATGGATCACTGGTGTGGATTTGAATGGTCCTTCTGAGATCATTTGTGCCTTTGTGCTTACACTACAAACCTTAATCTTATATGGTAACAGGAAACATTTCATTACAAGTGACATACAATAGCAAGTTAACAAATACTTTCAAATTTCACAGAACTGGCTGTCTGCATGGCTGCTCACAGCTGTTTCAGATTGGATTTAACACAACTCTTGCCTTTCCATGTAACACTGGAGTGTGAGACAGACCAACATGGAACTTACGGACAGCAGACAGATGCTCAAAAGCAGTGAGTGTCCAGATCACATCTGATATCAAATCTGGATACGAGCTGAAGCAATTCATATGTATATATGCATATGTTTTGCTCCTGTTCCATACATCTGCAGCTCTTTTTTCCTAGCAGTAGCCAAATCCTAGTAAGTGCTTCTCTCACCTTTTTTTTGTGTCTTCTGGAACTCACTAGCAACATGGACATATGTCTCACTAAATGTGAACAGACACTAAGAAATATTGCCACATACAAAACACCCACCACTGTGTGAAACCCTGCTGACCTTGCTGGAAAATCAAGATTTGTCTAGTTACGAGAAATAACTATCTAGACTTCGGGCCAGCACAGGTGGAATCAGCTTGGTTCTACTCAAATGACTGGTTGCTGTGGTGTTTCTCTACCCTCGTGCCTTCATACCTCCTAGCACTCAGAGATGTGGAATTTCACAGTTTGCTCAAGTTCAATCAGTCTTCACGTTCTTACTTCCATGTACTATTTATGGATCTAGTCAGGGCAAAGGATAGTGTCCTGGGGGTCTAAAGCAGCAGCCAATTATAGTAACCAACACCTGAAAAGTCAAAAGTAAAATACAAGAATACTTTATATTATTGCTCATATTTCTTTACCTGATTCTCTTTATGCATAGTATAGAATGAGTTGAGTATTTCTTAGAATCATAGGAAATACTCTCCACAACTTCCCGTGGGACTGCCTTGCTGTAAGAGTAATTCTTGGCCATAGGCTTTCATTGCTTCAGCATTGTTTCATTGTAGAGATAACTTTCACTTGACTTTCTGCAGTTAGGCAAGCAGAAATACAAACAGAGGAAAATGAGTTACACAAAAATGTTTGTGAAACC
This sequence comes from Tapera naevia, assembly GCA_033556795.1. Lineage (NCBI taxonomy): Eukaryota > Metazoa > Chordata > Aves > Cuculiformes > Neomorphidae > Tapera > Tapera naevia. The sequence goes on along the minus strand of JAUMJJ010000172.1, from coordinate 2,320,166 downwards.
CAACATAGACTTGAATCATATCAGTACTAACCAAAATGTTGTTGTTTATGTAGCAGATGTAAAGTCATTCAAATAGTTCTTGCATTCTACTCATTAGAAATGCTCATGAGAGTACCTCTGATCCACAACAGCAAGGTTATCATATTGACCCTGAATCAAGGGCTCTAGAGCTCTCTTTCCATAAGGCAGAAGGGAATTTGTGCTCACCTTAAGCTTTGAAATTTCTGCCAGTTGGCTTTAGGAATTCAGACAGCACTTAAAGTGAAAAGAAAACACTTGTTTCAGATGTTTTTTGAAAAATCTACTTCAGACTTTCTTTAGGTTCTAAGCATTGAACAACCTTATGTATTGTTATTAAATTCCTCTTTGGAGTTAATTGATTTTTGAAATGTGTCATGTTATTACTATATGTGTGAAAGCACCCTGAAACAAATAATTTGAGCATTTCAGCAGATTAACAACATTATTATTTGTGTAAAGCTCTATATGTTACCAACAGCTTCTCAGCTCCCATTTCAGTAGTATCAATGTAAGCCACAAGTCAGACGAGTCACAGCATGAAACAGAGATGACCGATGAAATATGGCATTAATGTTGCCTATCCTATATAAAGAACATTGCTAGTTAGCCACTAAAATAAAAAAAAAAAATGAAGCAAAATAACAACAGTGCCAAGGCTAGTGAAAAGAATTAAAAGCATCAGAACATTGATTCCACAGTTATCATTGCTGAATGTTCTCTAACAGTACAAAATAAGGTCCTTATTGTCAGAAAAAAGCAACATTCTAGATAAATTTTTAGTGAACTAAACTAAGATGTTTAAGAGGTTTTTTTAGCCTAAAGGGTGAGGAAGCTTGAATCTGCTTCACAGTTTGTAATTCACATGAACAGTGACAAATATCAAGACTTCTACAGTGATTTCCTTTTTCCCTTACACCTCTAATTTAGTCATTGGAAGACAATCTGGAAATATTCTTTATGTTGCAGTCTGTTTACACACTAGTTCAGTGTGCAGAGGCAGAGAAACTCAAATAAAGACCATATTGTCAAAAGTGATTTTGTCCTCTGTTAGGCATAATTCATAGTCAACACTCTTCATGCTCCCCTGCCATCTCACAACACTCTCTAACCCCTTTCGTGTTCAGTTCCTCAGACCAACAATAATGTATGTGCTCCAGCTACTGCTTCCCAGCCCCTCAGAGTTGCACAACACTTTTAGTAGTGTTATCTCCCTTCCCCACAGAGCAAAGTACAGAGTTCCACTGTGCTACTGCTATGCCTCTGCATCTAGCTAATGTGAAGAGACTGTGTTGTTTCGGCCTTCAGACCAGAGGCTAGACTACACTGAGCCCCCCGCACCTCCTTGCCTTCCCTAGACCTGAAGCTCTGCCTCTCAGTAAAGAAAAGATAAGCTAACACTCTCAGGCTCCTTCACACACCATACTTCACCACTCTGGGAACATCCTGTTAATGCAGACCCTCTTGCAAATCACAGCATTTTCTTTACTTGGTATTTTGTTTCAGTTGGCTCAAAAGTATTTGGAAATTTCTTCATCACATCACTTAACCCAGCAGACTTTTTCTAAATTTTCAGCATGTCACTTATTCTGCTGTAACCCTTCTCCTATTTTCCACCCATCTACCTCATACAGGCAAGTATAGTTAAACAAACCGTTCAGCTCAACTGTTTGAAGGACTAAGAAGCCTTGAGCAGACCATTACTAAGATTTGGAGACTACATCTTCAAATAAAGGACTTCCTTTTACTCTGTTTTTCACAATAAAGAGCTACTGTTATATCCACCAGTTTTAAATGGCTTAATCTCACTTATAGCACATATGCTGTCATTTATAACACAAGTATTCCAGCCCCCCAAAAAATAAAGGGCAAAATAAGTCTGTTCATTCCACATAAAATCTAACAGCGACTGTTTTCCAGGTGATCACCTATCATTTTGCTTTAACTTATTGGAATTCTTTAACTTCACACTTTACATGAAGGAAGTTTTGGGGCAGTAAAAATACATGATTGTCTTTTCTGCCAGAAAGGGCTTCTTTCTTTTGTTTTCCATATGACTTCTCCTAACCACCTAGCTAATACTTTCTTTCTGATGCAGTTTCTAATCATCAGAGAGAATACTTTGCTGCAAAGAAAGACTAACATTATTTCTATGTATTTCCATCGTATAGAATACTTTAGTTTTGTCATACAGTTCCTGCATTGAGATGCATTTTAAACTCAGTTTTGCAGAGTACAATCTAATCTAAACACTTGAACTAAGGTTCAAGTCTAATATACTAAAGAAAATACATGCCAATTATGATGTCCAAGTACTTCTGAACTGAGTGCTTAAATGCTCAGTTATTGAGTGAAGAACCTTAACAATACTGTCTACATTTGCCAGATGTTTAGTTAAACATTATTGTGGATTTTTGTCAGAATGCTGCTCATTACAAAGTAACAATCACTACAAGAAAACAGGATAAATTATAATGGGAGTAACAAAGAAAAAGAAAGCAATTTCTTCTTAGAGGAATCGAACAGGTAAATTTATTTATTGAAGGTGATGCATGGCCTCCTGCTTACCTCTGATTAAAAAGACCCATAAGCTAGGGAATAGAGCCATGGAAGATGGTGACAAGACCTTTAGAAACTCTCAGTTAGTACTTCAGATTGTCTCCTTACAATAAAAACATTTCTTACAGTAAAAGCCCAGCAAGCATGTTTGTATTGTATTGGATGCAAGTAATTTCTTCAGCTCTCTTTCAAATAAGATGAAAGAAAAGGGAAGCTGGTAGATGTCAAGCCTTGCAGCAAAAGAAGCATAAGTAATCTAAGCCCCCATTAGAAATTAATTAGAAAATGTTAGTAGCTCAGTGACAAAAATCCTGCAAGTACTGAAACTCTTTCTTTATTCTTGGGATTTGTTACAGGGAAAAAAAAGTAATTTTTAATACAAGTTTTAACACAGTAAGGATTTAGCACTGTAAAAAGAAGCAACACTCATTACGCCAAGAGCTTAGTGGGCATCATCAATTATCTTGGTATTCTATAAGAAACTCAAACAAATCAATTCTGGATAAAAGGAAGCAAAGGATATTGCAAAACTCCCCTAACATTTCTGTGAATGGAAAGCATGAAAAACTTATAATGTATTACATGCTTTTTTTTTCTTTACAGGTAAGAACACAATACCTTGTGAGTAGGACATCTAAATGCTGGGAAATTACATAGCATTTTATTTACTGAAAGATCATTATATTGGGTGCTCTATAGGCTGCAAAATACCAACAATGAAGTGGGAAAAGACATCCCACAGAGCATGATCTTCCCTTGCAGTAGACTTCTAAGCGTATTACATAATACACTTTTAAGTTATCTACCCAATTTAGATATTTCCACCAGCTATGCATTCTCGCCAAACAGATCCAGATGTATTTCTTAAATGCACAAGACCATTTCTTATTTATCTTCTAAGCATCCAGTTTCTCACAGATTTGTAAGTAACAAATATATATGTAAGCCACAGTATTGCTGTTCAGTAACAATCCATACAGCAATTTCTCAGCTATGCTGGAAAGCTGAAATACTTATATTTGGAAATCTTATTTTTTAACTCTCACTGCCTTTCTCTTCCAGTTGATATTTGCAGACACTTTAATCTGTCCTCCTTTTCTCTGTCCCTCTCTCAGTGTCCCATCAAGGTCTCTATCAGCAGAAAATTATTTTCCCACACCTCACACAGATCAGATCCTGACTTTGTCCTTTGGTTCCTCCAGAGTGTTCACACTTTCTCCGTAACAGTTTATGTGATCTTGAAAGATTTACAGTTCTAAACATAAGTGGGATTAGTGGAGCTCCTTTTAAAATAACAGGAAGGTTACTCCGTAATCACGTACTAGTCATCTGTCTTCCAAAGCTCTAATCAGAAAGTGATGCATTAAAGGCCAGTATTTGATGTTCCTTCTGGTTCTGATCAAACATTTAAGAAAAGAGTATACTCCTTCTGAAGTGAAGAGGGCATCACTTAAGGACTCTGATTTATCAGAGTTTCCAGTACTTAATTTGTAATTGTAGAGTGTACTTTTGCTCTGATGTCAGTCTATTAACATTAGGAAAATCAAGGTGGTAGTTTGAAGTGATTAAATGTCATTGTAATGAATTTCATATACTGAAAGGCAAAAATGCCAAGGAGTCTAAGTTTTTATAAGTGCTTAATAACAAGAGTGAGGAAAGCTGATGACAAAAATCTATGCTGCAATAAATTAAATAAAATATGTGATACTGATGTGAAAAAGAAAACTCTACCAGAACAGCCTGGGAAGGCAAGCAGTTCAGATTCTATGATGCATACAAGCAAAAAGTACAGAGGAAACCAGGACTGATGTGTTTCTCATGGTAACTGGCACTTGAACTGTGTGGGCAGCTGAAAGGTCAAAATGTATGAAGTCTCTGCATGTATCTTGTTGGTGTATTTTCTCCATCTAAAGTATTAACTGTTTTATCTGGAACTGTGACTTGACCTATTGTTCCATAGGAAGGAACAATGACATGCACATGCATATTGAATGCCTAGAATAAGCCATACTATTTTTTTTATGCTGCTAACTCACTCCATTATGAAGCAGGCTCTTATCAGCAGTCATTGACAGAAAAAATGTGAGTCACCAGCACTTTCCAATGTTCTCTGCTTTCTGTGCCATTGCCCAAGTATAGTTACTATCTTAGCAGTTTTGCCTGTCTAGGTTTTATCAGAGCTGATGGAAAGCTAACAACAGAAGAACAAAAGTGTCTTAATAGAAGACCTTTCTCTCTTTCTTTTGTTGTCTAATTCACTGTCCTATTTATGCAGTTTAGGCAGTATGGTCAATTTTATGTGTAGGCATGCTATAAACAAAATAGTGATAGAATATTATTCTTCATCTGCTATATAATTTTTCCATTTTCTTGTATTTTCTCAATAATACAAGCATTTTACATATACACATATATATATGAGAATGTCACAGCTCGTACAAATTCAGGGCAAATTTTACCACTCACTTTCTCAGTGAGACATCTTCCAAACCAGAAGACCAGCCTTCTTTTCATAGAAAATTAGCATTAGTATTATTTACCTGAGTACATGCTGCCGTTACTCCTCTTTCTTTAAATTTTGAATGAGAGAATTAAAGTGAGAGAATCAGCCTCTGTTCATATCCAAATATGAATAAATCCAAACTAGAAAAAAAGCAGTACTTCAATAAATTAAATCACTATGGCTCATAAACGCTTCTCTGCTCAAATGTAAATGAAAAAACTCTAAAATGATTTGCATCTTTTTTCCTACATTTTTTCTTTTTGATCTCTGTTCTATTTACGTCCTTTTACAAAGTCACTAAAGGGTAGATCTTTGTAAGCCTTCGGCACCATTTTTACTGACGACGTTTTGATCACAATACATTAGGATAGACTGACAGGGATACAAGTCCTAAGTTCTTAAGTGGTTATTTCCTGTGTGACAGATTCTGCTCAACATGTCATGAAAATAAAAAGGGAATCACTTATAAAACTATCAACTGCTCACAGTATATTAAGGTATATTAATACTTCAGCAACCGTTCTTTTAAAGGAGGAGGGAAGAGTTATAACAGTTATGACAGTTGGTCACTATAGAATCATAGAATTTTTAGGGTTGAAAGGGACCTTAAAGCCCACCCAGTTCCAACCCCCCCGCCATGGCTGTTCAAGGTCCCATCCAGCCTGGCCTTGAACACTGTCCCCCAGGGAGGGGACATCCACACCTTCCCTGGACAACCTGTGTCAGTGTCTCACCACCCTTACTGTGAAGAATTTCTTCCTGATGTCTAATCTAAATCTCCACCCTTCCAGTTTAAAGCCATTCCCCCTCTATCAGTACAAGCCCTTGTAAAATATTCCTCACCAGCTTTTGTGTAGGTCCTTCAGGTACTGGAAGGCTGCTATGGTGTCCCCCAGAGCCTTCTCTTCTGCAGGCTGAACAAGCCCAATCATCCATCCTCCACAAAAGAGACACCTCTATGATTGAAAACAGGCAAAGAAAGATGACACCGAACAACATGCAGAAATCTTGGAGGGAAAACTCTCCATCCCTACTGATTTGTTTGCGTGCTTTAAGAACTGTTTCCCATCATTACAAGAGTAATTGATAGTGTTATATTGCAAATCATGCCTGACATCACTATTTTATTATTATAAATGCTCAGTTGATCTCAATGTATCGGTGAATATTTTTATTATTATTTTATGCAGGCCTCCTTTGGAGAAGTCCAGACATGTGGCAGTGATAGTTCCATTCCCAGAATGGCAGACAATACATTCACTTGAATTATGGCTTATCTGCTAGTCCCCATCTTTGGTTCTCTTATTCGTTAAATCCACCTGCTAAACACCCTATAATCTAACTGAGATTTGTAAATATTTCACTACAGTAACATGGATCACAGTTCATTAGTTACGCATTTAAGATTAAAGAACCTTATTTTTAATTTTTAAAACTGAGCAACACTCAACCTCAAAATCACCTGAGGTACAGCAGTAACATCCAAAATCAACACACCGAAACTAAAGTTCCTATCATTTCTCTCAGGACAAGTTATAGTTTGTAAAGTCCTCTTAATTATTTCTTGCTATGTTGATGATTTATGGCTTTGGAATTTCCATATTTCATTTGTGAGTATAAAGCCACTAGGTATATCAACATCTACAGGTCTTATATTAAGGAAACATCTCAAAATTTAGATTGTAAATGCCTTCCCTTATAATTTCTCCCCAATTTTTTTAGTCGATCCAACGAACAAGGAGGCAAAAGACCCACTATTATTTACTGGGTTGACATAATCTATGAGATCCGACACAATAAAAATCAGACTACTCCTGTAACTCTTTTTATACAAATTCAGAAAATAAACTATGATTACCTTCAAAAAAGTTCCCTTCAAAGTTGATGCACAGCTGCATACAATGCTGCCCATGTTCAAAGCAAATCTGTAGATCATTTTCTGAAAGGCCGTTGAGGATCTCCATCATTTTTGCTTTCAAATCTTCTAACAACAAAAAATGAGTTACTTTGAGCACCAATTTCATCTTTGGGAAGAGGTAGAAATTGCAGTGAATCAGGTCTGGTAAACAGGGTCGTGGTCAAACACAGTGATCTGTACTTCACAAAGTTCTTCAGGACTGTATTTTTTAGGATGTTAACTTTAACACAAGTTGTTTCACATCAAAGTCTCATTTCCCTCAGGGCAAGTTATAGTTTGTAAACTCTTTTTAATTGTTTCTCATTATGTTGATGCATATAAGTTCCTGTCAGATTAATTCCTTCCATCTCCCCTCATTGCCCCTTTTTTTGAGTCAGAATTTATTTTGTAAGCACAATGAAAAAATTTTCCAGGCTGAATGAATGTCCAAACTAGATGCATTTTCCTCCAGAGAAACAGAAAAGTTATTTATACTTGATCTTTTTAATGGGCTGTTCTAAAAAATTACTTATTATTTTAATGTTCAATTGAGTAATAGACTAAGTTAGCATCATGATTTAGACAGTATTTTTTAAAAGCAAATTTAGATCACATTTCTTCTGGAATTGGAAAAATCAATGTACCATGTAGAACTCAGCTGGAGTATCACTAATTTCAATTCTCTTTTATTAATCAAAAAATGAAATATCAATTTGTTCTCAGATTACATTTCACCTCTAAGTTGTAAATAGGCAAATAAATTAACAGGAATTGATTTCATATTTTTTTTAATATATAGTATGCTAGCTTACCTTATTCTAACAGCACATTCATACACATCAATAATAAACTCACTTAAATTTTTAGAATGCTTTTCCATTCACACTTTTCCCAGGATACCTTTGTAGAAAGCAAGTTATGTAAAATCCCAGCCCAGAGATCATCCTTGACGTCAATTAGATTTTTGGCATTAATATTTAATCTGATCCTTTACTTTTTTATATAAAAGGACTGTTTAATTCTTATCTGTGCCAAACATATTAAGACTACAACTAAAATCCTCCAGCACATTAATATTGTCTGAAAATCGAAGTTTCTTCATAGATTCCCTGATATAGTGCTTGGAGCACCAATCCACTAAACTAAACATTATAAGCATTCTTATTCTATAGTTGCTTATTATGCCATTCCCTCTGCTTTCACCATCAGGCTGCAAATAAGCATTGATCAGCTATAGGATCTAGCTTTTAATAGCTTCACAATTTCCATGACCCTGCTGAACATACATGCATACAAACTTTTTCTCCCTTCGTGATGCGATACGTAACCAAACAAGAGTTATGTTTGGAAAGCTAAGTAGGGCAACACTTGAGTTTCCTTAAGTGTTAAGCTGGTTGCTCCCATGAGAAATAAAGTAAAATTCTCAAATACTTCTACAAAACTGAATCTAGCAGTAACTTATGCAAAATCCTTGAAGGAAACTTGCTGAATACCCAAAAAAAAAGCCAATTAAAAGTTGCCATCACCAAAAAAAGGGATCACAAGTCAGCAATGAGAGCTGAAATTTGTATCTGGCTGACAGGTAAGGAAGAGGAAGTATTCTGTGCTTGAAAAGGGGAAACAGTGTGAGGGAAACGTGTACCATTGACAGAAGAAGATACTGCTATTCTTATGTTCCGCAATATATATCATAGAAGAACTAAAGATTTCTTTTAATCCCCTACAGATTCCATTGAGGTAGCAAAGATGTATTGTCATTTTGATCTCTGAGAAAAATCAAGGACTTTTAGGAGCATTCAGACTCACTTTTATATCCAAGACTTTTCTTACATATATCATCCACAGCAGAGATAACTGGTGTTTGTAAAATTGGATTGCTTATCAGAAAAGTACTCAAACAAATTCACATCATTTTGGAATGTACGTATTTATTTGCAGCCCTTGTAAATATGTATCAGCTTGAAAATGCTATTTTTATTTGTCCAAGATGACTCGGGTTACATGCACATGGTTACACAGAAATGAAGCTTTATACTAGTGTCCTGATTTCTGGATTCAGATTTAACTTTTTTTTGCTCCCAGAAGAAAGATTCCAAAGCAAATATCCATTCTTTCTGCAATGATTATTTAAAATATGATGACTGTTTCTTACAAACTATCTCTCTGGAACCCTGTAGGACAACTGGCATTAGGTGACTCCGTATGGATATTCATCATTGCATTCCAAGTTTAAAATCATCTTGCATTTCAGCTTCATTCCCTAAATATATGATAATTCAGCTGTATCATATAATTATAGAATAATTTAAACTGGAAGGAATCTTTGGAGGTCATGTAATCCAAGCTACACACACACACACACACTGTCAAAGTAGAGCCAACTCCAGATTCAGCTTAGGTCAATCAAGACTTTGTCCATCTGAATTTTAAGCACCTCCAGGAATGAAGATTGTACTACCTCTCAGGATAACCTATTTCAGTGTTTGACCACCTTCATTTTCTTACATCTAACAAGAATTTTCTGTGCTGAAAATTTTGTCCTTTGGGTCTCACCCTTTCACTACTTACATCAGAGAAGAGTCTGGTTTCTCTTTACTATAACCCCCAACTGAGCACTTGAAGACAGATCATATCCTTTGCCTACTCTACTCCATGTTAAACAACTACATTGCATGATTTGAAGGAACAGATCACCAAACAAGTAACAGCAAGCTGATACCCATGATGCTTATTACATTGCTTTCTGCAAACACATTTTGATATTAGCATATCAAATAATTACTAAACTGTGAAAAAAAAAAAAATCTTACATTTGTATGAACTCTGCAGCTTATTTGGCCTCCTCTAGTCTGAAGTAAACAGTGCAATTCACGTGAGCTGGTTTTGACTTCCTTAATTTTGAAAGGAATTTTGAAAACTACCGAGAGTAGTCACATTCTTGTGCATTAAAGGGTGTCTCTCAGCTCATCCTCTTGTCTAATGAAGAAATCTGAATCAGTGAATCAATAAAATATTCATAGAACAACACTAACTTGTGATGAAGTGTGGCTCACAACGTAGAAAACAGCAAATTGGAATGCACAGTGAAAGACAGAGGGCTTTTTGTTTGCATTGTTGTGGGGTTTTTTTAGCTGAAACAGCAAAAGATTTATAAATTTTTATTCTTCTGCATTTATTTTCTTTCATCTGCATAGAGTTGTGTGTTTAACAAGAGTTATGTGTGTGGCTTGATGGTTAACACCTTCCTTCATTAGATGAGATATTATCCTAGGCCTTGCATTTGTAACCAAGACTGCAAAAATACAGGCAAGGAAAAGAAATTCTGAGAACTTGATGCTTACAGTGACTAAATACTAATTCACGTCCTTCACAGTAGATTAACATTTTTTAATCAAACGTTATTGAAATTAGAATTACTACTCTTAGATAGGATGATGTTTATGATATAATGTTTCATATCCAGGACAATCACAACAAAGCACTGAAAACAACTTTTTGTCCATGTATGTAACTTGTCTTAGAAACCAGCAAAGATGAGAAAAATAAAATGGGAATTATCCAGTGGTATACAGTAAGTCCCATATACTTGATTTAATATATTTATTTCAAGTCCTGAGTCAATCACTTACTCTGGAAAAATTCTGACTTTCTGAAGAAAGCATAAGCTTTACCAAAGCACTGAACATCACAAAAAGCTGAGTAGGAGATGTTGCAAAAAGTGATATTATCTATTTAGAGATATGTAACACATGCTTGAGAAGTCTCATAATATGAAGTTCTTCTTATCTTTTTTTTTCAACTCCCTATGGAATTTTTATGTCCTTCCCTACCTGTCATTCACCAGTAAAAAAAAAATTCCTACGTAAATAATGTTGGTAAATATTGATACCCCTAAAACAAAATATAGTGAAACGTCATCTGTACATATAAATAGCTTGAGCTGATGTTTTCAGAAGAACTACTGAAGAGTAAATTGGAACTTATGATAAATTAAATTACACATATGAGGGCAAAAGAAACATACCTGGGGAAAAAAATAATACAACACCCAGTAAGAAAAGGCATTTTGGTTGTACCTTAAATGATGTGCTACATCTTAGTTTTCTTGTGGTTGACACTTTCTTCTATGTAAGAAATGCGTGTCTACTGAAATACTGTATTATATGGGTACCATAAAAGTTTCTTTTCAATACATCACAGAAAGAACTACTGAAGGAGAACAAAAATTGTCTGAATGAAGTGAGAAAAGATAGTAGTTTTCTTACACGCATTTCATCTGCCAGCAATGTTTTTAGTTAAGTCATTTTGGACTTAATTAAAGTCAAATTAGTTCAATCCATAACACTGAATGGAAGTGCTTAATACTCATGTTTGGCTATACCGAACTATAAAAAAAAAAAAGAGATTTATCAATCCCAAAGAAACATTACAAAGACCCAGGCTATGGATCAGAATGCAAAATTCTGGCATTTACTGCATCTTTCAAGTTGGTTTGCAAGTCACTGTAGGATCCTAAATTCTACATAAATAAGATTTTCTATCACTGCAACTTCTACTTTTTCCATCACCAGACAGAGGATCAGTATCATCACACAGGTTAAAGCTTTCTGAAAACTACACAAAGAAAGTATGGTCATTAAAGAAAACCATACTTTACTGCTATTAATTACAAAAGTGATGCAAAAATATCAATATGTATTCAACATACTTTTGGCCAAGGAGGGCTTCATACAGTTTCTCCTGAACCTGTGTCTTGGGGTCTATCTGCTGCAAATCTTTCTGCCTAAAATGTAAGAGCAGGTTCCTGCTGGTAGACCAAAAATTGGATGAATTATTAGAGCTATATGTTCTAAAATAACTTTAATTAGGGCAAAACACCTTAAAGGAGTCTGAGACCATTTCTGTAACTTGGTTTGAAATATGAACACAGAAGTATTTGTATCAGCAGAAGACAAAACACAGCATGACAGCAGAATGAATATCAAGTGGGATGCACATGCTGTCTTTTCTGCCAGAGTACACATGAAGTTCAATTACATTTCAGGTGTGTAAATCTTTGATCAACAGGCTCACCCTGTCAAAGGACAAAGGGATTTCTCCTGGGAAACACTATCTTCTAAACTGACACAGGCACTGCATAGTTGTGCTGTCAATCATGCTCAAGCTGAACATAGTTACATGTTACTAGGATCCTTTAGGCTACAATTCTTCCACAAATTTGACAACGATTTGACAGAGAGGTTTGGGGTTTTTTCTTAAAAAAAAAATAAGAAAAAAATAAAAGAAAAAGAACAAAGCTATTTTGAAATATTTTGTCTCTAAAAATATTTTCAGCTAGGTACAATATACTGGATCCATACATGAAAATGAAAAATGTGTAAAAACAGAAGCTAGGTTAATAGACTATAAAAGACAATGTTTGAAATTAAATGCTCTAGATTAACTTCATAATTCAACAGCCAACTTCTTCATTAGGGAAATAAAACAAAACTCTTGCAAACAGAAAGTAAAGAAGCCACCTTCAATAGTACAGACTTTTCTCTGCAACATGAATTTGTGCTACAGCATTTAATTTCTATACTGATAAAATGGAAGAAGTAATAGAGCAATCTAGAAAGACAATATAAATCTGGTTTTAAAGACTGAAAATTAAATGTCTTTGTGTATTGGTCCAGTGGAACTGCTATATTTTTTATGGCTTTCATTGAATAATAGGGAAAACCAGAAAAATTTTTTTTATTTAATTTTGGGGGCAATTAAATAAGGGAAAAATAACGTGACTGCAGTCTGCTCATTGCCATCTGGTGTGTGGAAGAGAGCATATTTTAATACTTAGATCAGATAAGTTTTAACTTTGGATTTCAGCGCACAGAAGAAACTATTATTTTCACCAAATTATTCCTGTAGTGATGTACTCTTTTTCTTTGATCACCGAGTAAGCAGCCACAGCAATAAAACAAATGCTGATACTGTTCACAGAAACGTTTGAAGCCAAATACGTCATAATTCCACGTTTTTGTTCATCCCTTATAATCATAGAATCATTAAGGTTGGAAAAGACCTCTAAAATCATCAAGTTCAACTGTCAGCCCAACACTACCATACCTACTAAACCATATCACAAAGTGCTACATATCCACACTTTTTTAACGCCTCCAGGGGATAGCAACTTTACTGCTTTCCTGGGCATTTTGTTCCAATGCTTGACAAGATCTTCAGTGAAGAAATTTTTCCTAATATCCAGCCTAGACCTCCCCTGACACAGCTTAAGGCCATTGGAGTAACTGAGTTCAAACCACTGATTTCAGTTCCACATTGCAAACCTTCTATACTTTGGGAACATTCAAGAGCTATGGGCTTCTTTCCAGTGCTGAATGACATTGTCTTTGGGGCAACATAAGTTTTCCTGTCCCTAGAAAATTAGTTCTTATGTAGCCTATCACTTTCATCTGTGATGCCTCTGGTTTTGTACTCTTTAAAGTGCCAGACCTCGCTCTGAAATGACAGTTGCCTGAAGGCAAGTTTAAATTATAACATACCTCATTCACAGTCAGAGAGAGTTTTTTGGTGGATATTCCCTTTGTTTTAAACTTTTTTTTTCAGTTCTTCAAATTCACTTTCATTAACTCTTCAACTAATCCTTGACCCACAGTACTCATACTTCTCAAATATTTCTGAAAGAGGGTAAACATTTGAAAAGCGATACTGAACATTCGCCTAATCTAATTACTTTATGAGACCTGTGGGATTAATCTGGTGCTGCGCTATAATTTTTTTTTAAGTATGTAAAACTCATTCCTGCACAAACACTTTACTATAAACATAAGCTACACATAATCCAATAAAACAGGTATCAGAAAGAGTTATGTCTTTATTTAGTATTAATTGCAAATAGCAATTAATGTCCTGGAGTCTAAAAACATCCAGGTAAATGTTATGTACTTCTCTATTATTTGAACTAACACCAAACCTAATGATGATATTATCTATGTTCATTCATGATTCTATGGGATAAGAAGGAGCTGCTTTGAAATATATGAATGCAGATTAAAAAAACCCCACACACATGAAATGTCTCAACAGCATATTTTTCATTCTCATCATTAAATATCAAGAAAATAACAATATTCAGACATCATGTAAAACTTTCCCTCTTTACCCTCATCGTCCTGCATCCTACTGGTATTAGGGCAAAACCCAATGCTGAATTGAAACAGCTTCTGGCTTTAATGGTCCACTGACTATAAAAATATTGCTTGCCTCTGGCGTAGACAAAGAGATGACTAGAGTCAGCTGAAGTGCCATACCACACAGTTTGGTCAATATCTTTCCCCCTTTCCAGTCCTAGTTCTCCTTTCTTCTTCATAATGAGCCTTTATCAAGAGGTCAGCCTCTCCCTCAGTACCGTCCTCTTTGGAATTTCGCAGATTTTCCTTCCCTGTGTTAGCAAATCCAACAGATTCCCAAGTCCCTGGGATACTCTGTTCCTTTCTATTCCAGTACATATCAAATCATTTTTTGGGGTTTTTTTTCCCCCTCACTCTGTATGAACCACCTGAAACTTTCACATGCCGTTTCCTCAAAAAGCAATGATGTTTTTTAGAATTGTTCATCATATTCAGTCTTTCACATTTCTTTTTGATCTTCATGCAGTTATTATAAATATTCAGTAAACCCTCTTCTAGAGCATGTATCAGAGAGAAAAGTCACTGCTCCATCTTACTTTCACCTCTATTGTTTCAGCCAAATAAATCTCCAAATGCACTTTGGAATATTTCCATTTATCTTGTGTCCTTACAAGACAATTGCTCACAGGATAACAGGTGCAATTTCTGCAATTTAGACAGGAAAGAAGCTTGATCAGAATTCCAAGTTTGTCTAACATACAGAACTCCAAATTGCATTTAATTAGACAGTATAGGACAAATTACCTCACAAAAACTGACGCTTCTTTAAATCTACTTTCCTTGAACCTACACTAGCATTTCATGTCATTACAGCTATAAGATTGCAATGCAGCCTTTTCTGCTATTTCTTTTGTGCATTTAATATTACCATTAAGAAACTGCAAAGCAGACGGTAATATCTACAGTACAGAGTTTTCAACTTCACCAGGAAAAGAACCTAGTTGGAAAAAATTCTGATTATCAGCACATCTAAATCTGAGAAACTTGAAACAGAGAATTTTAATTCACATACTTAAAAAGAAAATGGCCATTTTCAAAT
This sequence comes from Tapera naevia, assembly GCA_033556795.1. NCBI lineage: Eukaryota > Metazoa > Chordata > Aves > Cuculiformes > Neomorphidae > Tapera > Tapera naevia. Next base: position 2,304,963 of record JAUMJJ010000172.1, on the reverse strand, counting down.
GCCAGTCCATAGGCATTCAGGAAAACTTTGTAAATTCTGAAAGGAGGTCTGGCCTCATGCACTTCATTAAAGATGTACTGTCTCAATAAGATATAGATAAATTTGATTTTCAAATTCGAAGCTAAAAATAAGTATATAATGTTTAAAAGAGTTAAGCTAATCATTTTGTTACTGATCTGTTTGCCTCTTATTCTAACATCTTAATCTGCTAAGTTTTATCTTGTGACGCTAACATTTCCTCTTAACTAAATAACAAATATTCATTCCAGCAGAATTTAGAATGCTTTATTGGTAAATAAATAAGATTTTTATCGCACAATTGTATGCGGATTTTCCAATGAATAACTCTAAAATCTGATGCCTGAATTAAATATTCTGAGGTTACCTCTGAAATTTAGTGTTTACCAATATATCACTACAAACTCCAGGGAAGTTTTATTTTGTTCGCTAGGGCTGGATTGGTCTTTTCCCTTTTAAAAAGTATCTTCCACTGTTCTGACACACAGAGGTCAATGGTTAGATTTTTTCCTCCTTTTTTCCCCTTCTTCTTCGGAATATTTCCTATCACCTAAACCCATTCCTTCCAGCTACGCACTCTGCTATCGCTATACTACTACTTCTTATAAACTGTAAACTGCAAACAATAAGATCCATGCACTTTTTCCTCAGGTTTCAGTTCTCTGGATCCCACACATCAACCTAGATAAGAGACAAACAAAATAAAATCAGTATGCTAAGGTGAAGAGCAAATTTGAAACATTTTAATGTTGATAAATTAAAATTTAATTTCACTAAGTATCAACACCATGCTTGACATGGTCAGTACAAACATGGCAGATTCACAGTGCTGCTTGCTTCAGACCATCCTTGATAGATTTCTTAGGAAGAGACACAACTAAATCGAATTATTTTAAAGTATTGACTTACTTTGAAAATCATCACATGTAATGGCTAAGGATTTGATACTCACCTGTATGAGGCTTAATGGTGAGCCTTTAACAAGAGTCCATTGAAATCAGCACTCCATCCTTTTAGTTATTTTAGGGAAAAAAGGTATAAAGCCAGGGTTATTTTTTAACTCCTTCATTCATAAGGTTAAAACAAGTCAACGCTATTACATTAATTTAGCAAATTATTTATTCATTCTTCTTTTAATAAAGTTCCTAATTTTATCAGGTTGTGTTTAAGTGCTATAACCAATATTTTTGTAAACTAATTTCACTTCATGAGTGAGCAGTTTCTGCCAGCAAAAAATATTTCATAACATCTGTACATTTTTGGTCTCAGTAGGGGATTCTGGTCATATTCTGATGGGAATAGTAACTTCTAAACAAATGCATTTGATTTATGTCTTTATTTATAACTTGGTAGTAGTTGATTCCCTTAGGAACATGCCTACTATTTTCTAAATCCAACTAAACATATCATATTTAGTAGTAAAATTCTTGGTCAGAGAATGTTCAGAATGGTGGTTGCTTCGTAAAGGTGACCATAGTCAGAACCTTAATCAATTTCATTTTAATGCTAAGTTCAAATCAAAATCTGCTCAGGCAGCTGAGTCAAATCACTGCTCCAGTGTAAAAAGTTCAGCAAAGTTCTATGCAAATGTCCCTTTTCATATCCTGAAGTTCTCCGTACAGTGAAGAATATATCCTGTTACAATTATCCAATTCTGTACGGATCTGCATGCAGTGCCACAATCTAACCCTTTCTCCTCCCTTTCCTTCACCTGTCCCTTTCAGTCCCTTAGTCTGCAGCTCTTTTACAGGCACCAGGTGTTAGGGCCAGTTCAGAGCATGGTCTACACTGATTAATTAGATCATGCAGCCAGGCTGTTGCATCTCTCAGCTGGCTGGCATCACTGATATCATGTAATTGACACTGATTTGGATCTCCCTTCTCTATCCAGTCAGCAATTTACACAAGCCTGTAGACCTTTCATACCTTTGAGGTCTCTACTCTCTCTCAATATGGCTGAAATCATGTAATGAGCTCAAAAAACATTAGTAATAGCTGGACAGCTGCACAGCACATAAGCCTCATTTCTTAAGAAACAAGGCTGACACCTGTGCATTCAGTTTTTCATCAATGAAACTTCAGGAAACAATACAAAACTGAGAATTGTAATACAAAGAAAGCAGGACCTGTTACAGAGTTTTCTGAATTTCTAAAATTAAAGTAAAGCTATGAACTAAAATTAAATTATCAAATACATTCAATCTAGACACAAAAAGAAGTGAACTTAAGTAAGATATGGTGGTTTAGTTGCACAAAACTAATAGATGAAATTAAAGTGAAAATGGAGCTTAATATTAGCTAGTGGAGTAGCAACAGTAACTCCATAATAAAATGAAAGTACATAGAATGAAGACATTATCTCCTGTGTAATTGCGTGTCTCCGCTGTGTGATCATGGATCCTAACAAATGTGATTATCAGTCGCCTGAATGATGGACATTTCATCAATTCTGCACCAGTCCAGTAAGCACAAGTGCTAAGAGCAGTGAAATTAGGAAGATGCAATAAAATGAAATGGACTTACAAGAACAAATGGTTACCAGAATTACTGAACCTATTGTTCAACATACAAAATATTACCAGAGTACTCTGCATTACATTATGCTTCTGTAGCTACAATTCTCTGTGCATATTAAAAAATATTCTGAATTAGGGACACACTGTCTGACTTCAGGATAGACATTCTGCCTCTAACCACTGTGACCGCCTGTGATTAGGATGGCCAAATATAAATATTTACAGGACAGAACAAAACGTAATCTTTCTACCTTGAAATGAGTAGCATAATGTACAAAATGGAAAACAAACAAACCAGAAATTTGAATGCCCTTAGAATTATTAAGAAGGCTGAGTATTTTTTTTCTTTCTTTTGATGCAGTGCCAGGACAACAATTTCAATGCAGAACTCTACAGCTGCCTCTGCCCATTTCAGAAAGGAAATGGGTCAGGCAGTAGGCAGCTCATTCTTTAAGTCTCCCTTTTACACCCCTGGTTTAGAGACTGTTAGCGGCTTCATGAAGGCAGAAGGTATTGCTCCCCATCACCATAGTTGCAATTTTTTTTTCATTTTAACTCAAGTAAACAAGGAAACTTGGTCATCAGTATCAAGATCAAAACTCCAGACTTTTCCAGAAGCAGTATTGTAGTCCAAGCCCACCAACTTCTCATCAGATACCCTAATTTTAAATATATTCTGATAGAGTCTTTGAGAATAACATGGCTTCCTCACTGCTGACACAATTCCTGTTCAGAATTGCCACTAATATATTCACAGAGAGGAAACCATGTTAGCTTTGAAACAACTCCTCATTTTCAGGTCTGCGTTAACCTTTAAATTGTTAAAACAACACTGTGAAATACCTGTTAAATAGAAGCAGTAATGCTGTAGTTAAACTAATTGTTTTCGAGTTTTCTGCCTGCAAGCATGATTTGTTTTATTAAGAAGTTTCTGCATTCCCCACTGTTTAAAAAGCATTACAGCGGAATAGCTCTCACCTTTATTCCTTCTGTGCAAACTAAGTAAAATACTGAGGGTTATTTTATCTAAAGTATGACTTGGATTTGTTAACAGAAGAATCAGCTGATCTGAAGTGTTTTTTTATTTTCCCCTCCAAAAAAAAAAGCAATGAAAATGGTGGTGGTATCTGGAAGAAAAATGGATGAGGACCAGGAAAGGTATCTGCTGCACTAAACAGTATTAATGTTAGTATGACTAGGAATTTAATGCTCAAAAGTCAAGAAATGCAAAGTTAAGGTTCCCATAGGTGTGCTAACTCATGCTTTTACACACATGCATTATTTTGTATTACATCCTGTTAAATTTATAGGAAATATGTGGATATATTATAGTTGGTTTTTAAAGTTTGATTTGAAAATTTTGGCTAGAAAACTTGAGGTTGTACAAGGAACACCCAGCAGTGTATTACACAGCCACAATCCTGAGTCTGTCTGCCACTACAAACAAACAGAAATAACACAAAAAGCCTGTTGCTCTTTTGATAGAGCTTGACTATAGCTGGAAATGTTATCAGACCTAACTTGCATAATGTTCAGCACAGTTCAGCACTGCACATAGACAAAAAAATACTCTGTGGTTTGATGTGCATCAGCTGCACAGGAGTTACTCAGCAGTCAAGGTAGGAGAAGATGAGTTCTTAAACTTCTACATGTTGATTTGTCATAAAGAATTGCAGATCTCCATTGTAGGGAAAGAAGTAGTGAAAATCTGCTCAACCTTCTTTGACACCAAGGACTGATGAAGAGAATACAGAAGGAACTAATCTGAAAAACTATCATCACCATTTTATCTATTGTTCCACATAGCTGCAATTTACCTCAAAAGAGAGCAACTTTCAGGCTTGCTAAGCTGTTGAAATTGCATGTGACTTCTTAAGCAGAAAATGGTTTACTGAATTTTACAATATTAAGTAATTGTTCATTTACTTGAAATTTAAATAAAGGTGACTTTTCAGTAAACTTAGGATACAGTTTAGATTTCTCATCATGGACAATTAACATATAATAAAGTTACGCCACACAGCTTTTTATTTTTTCTATTTTCATCTAATCATTTGTTTCCAGATAGCATTAACTTATGTTGTCATCCTTCACAAAAAATTCACTTGAGTAGTTTCTTTATACATGCATTTGTTACCTATCAAATACTAGAAATTTCTATGCCTAAAGTAATTCATGTGAAAGAAAAATATTTACATTAATTGTTTGTATTGTTTTTAACAAGTTTTTAAGCATATCCTGATATAACTACAGTACATAAGAAGAAAGTAACACTAAGCTTATGTTAAAGTATGCATAGCCACAAATCATTTTTGTCATGCTAAGAGCAATTGCAAATTACAGAACTGTTTACCAGACTAGACACAGTTCTCAAACTGTTCTTAGCTCTGTTGTTTCTTCAAAGAATGTCTCAAGAGGGAGGAGACATTTTTCGTGTCAATGATTCCACAATGGCATTTGGTAATGCCCCACATTGAAGCCAAAAGAGCACAAACTGTGCAGTTTATACAGCTTGGTAGGAGGCAGCTGTAACATGAGAAGGGTATCTTTAGATTGCAGAATATTGGCACTATAATAATAAAGATTTCTTTCAAATGGCTCTCCCCTGCAGCAAGTTATAGTATCTTCAGAGTCACTAGTCTGTGCTATTTTGGTATTTTTATTGCTCTCAACCCTTCTGAAGCAGACGAGATACTGACAAAGCTCTGATTTTCCTTTGGGGTTTTCAGCACCGTGCTTCTAGCCCCTCTCGTCATGACACAGAGAGGTCTGGAAACTAGAACTCGTCAAGTTTCAATAACGATGCAAAGTTAGAAGTTGCCCTTCATAATTTGGGTGTTTGACTTGTGAGACTGGAGCTCCTGAGGTGGTAACACTTCACAATGTTATAAAATGCTAATATTTCACCTTGCATATGTCAGCACTCGAAGAAGCAAAGGACTTGTTTAAAATATCTCCAGTTTCAAGCCAGCTCCAAAAAGAGATAGGCCAGACCTGTTCTTGGCATTCAAAACCAGGACAAAGAATCCAGAATGCCTCTGACAGATAATATGGAACCTTCCTGTTCCAGATCACAAACATCCTCTGTAATCAAAACCAGGTTTTTATCCTCAGATCTGCCCATCTGCAATGACTGGAATACTTCAAGCAACTTTGGTTTCTGTGTTTTGGTGTCTAGCATCCCTTACAGGACTGGTACATAAGCAGCTAGACCCTGACCCTTAATGACTTGTGGATGGCTTGACCTACCCCCAAACTCTTGAATTTTGCCTGACAGCAAAGAAGAGCACTTTCTCCTGATAATCGCAGAATGACGAGGAGAGTACTTCAACCTGACTCATCTAAAATACCTTTTCTTTCCCTATAAATACAAGCTATAACTTTAAAAATAACCTAAGTGAACTGAGGCAAAATCATGGAAAAATAGAAATACAGGTGGAAAATGCACCAGAGCGAGACAGTTTAAATAACTGTGGTAGACAACCTATGAAGTCAACGTATGCACAACATGAGGTGTCTATATCCATACGTTGGCATCAGAGGAAACAACTTGATTTTCTGAAGGTGGTGCAGGCCTGCAATTACTTACAGTGTGACAAAACCGTGTGTGTTTAGCAACTCTGAAAATCAGAACAGGCATGTTATCCATAGGTGACTGCAGAGAGTAATTTTTAGTGCTCAGGTTGGAAAACTTCAATGAAGTGTGACAGTGCATAACAAAGGTCTCAGAGCAAGCAAGAAGCAGAGCTGGGAACACATTTCTAGCATCGACATTCTGTAACTCTCCCTGATAACGTTAACCATCAAATGATCTTTCTTCTTCTTCTACAATACCGTAGGAGCACAAGATCATTTAAAGCGAGATACTAATAGGAAGCTCTAGGCTAATAGCTGTCTTTCATAATTTATACCCACGCATGCAACGTAATCTAACTAGATTTTTTTAAAAGAGAAAATTTTGTTCTACAGGTTAAGAAATAACAAATAAAAGGAAAGGAAGATACAGCATTTTTTTAGTGCACTTCAATATGGAAAAAATAAAAGCCCACACAGTGATATACTGATTCTAAAACCAACAAAGAACCCCAGGAATTACGGTGTGGAGGCCTTGTAAGGTACTGCCGAGCAAGCCATTGCCTTGAAAGACTTCACTCACACTCTAAATGCAGAAGTGGCAGGTTGAACTTACAAAAGAAAGGCTTTAATTACAAATGGATAGTGCCTTGAAAATTCAGAAAAAGTATGAAACTGGTAAACAACTGTGCTGAAGATTTTCCTGTTTCATATGAAACACTGCACTTGGATTTATAGTAACACAGAATGCAAGAAAATATGATACTTTTTACATAGACATTGTGATGCAGAAGATGGGAATTCACTTTGCAACTCAGGCATCCATCTTCTACTACCATTCCTTACCTTGAGCATAAGCCTTAGCCAGTCACTCCCATTCACTTTTGCAAGACCATTCCTCTATCTTTAGTGTCCCTCTGTAAAGTCAGAATAATACTGGTTTGACTGAGACAGTCACAGTGCAAAGCAGCTCACTATTTTTAAAAAGTCACAGACATCGTTTCAGACCATATTTTCACTGAATCACAGAATTTCTTCTACCTCTCTTTTCAAGCCATGTGCTTAATAACTTATATGTTTCCACAGTCACTTTGGCAAAGTAGATGAGACCCTTATGAATGGTCCTTGCATGCTGTTTAAATTTTATTTTTAAATCAGTCATCTCGATTCCACCTTCTTTTGTCAGCCTTTTCTATGAACTTATAAGCATTCACCGCTTCTCTCTCCACATGTGCTGCGCGCCCTGCCTGACTGGACTGGGAATCCCTTGAGAGAAAAGCCTCTAGGCATTGCTACAATGCATTCACGAACAAACCCAACAGGATACTAATAGACTGTCTTGGTTCACCTTTGCTGATTGAACAGTGCTCAATTGTATTTGCAGTCTGCACAATTATGACTTCTCAAAGGTTCATAAGGGGGATTTTAATGGCGAAAGAGCCTACACACTGAATTGCCTGTCCACTGACAAGGAAGAGGGCTTGCAGGTAACAACAGACTTTTTTTTATTTTTCCCCATCAAAGCTGTGGCAGCACTTGAAAGGGCAAACAGAACACAGGAACAGATCAATAGAGGAACTGCACAGACCATAATTAATATAGGGAAATGGCTATTTAAGCACAGCAACAGAAGCAGCGTTCAGTAGGTACCCAAATTAAAAGGACAAGTTCAGAGAGAAAGAGTCATTAGATTGCATCAGTGCTAGTGATATATATACTTTTTCTAAAACATTGCTATCATCCCTCACAACATACCATGCAAAAGAAGCAGAAAGCTGAGTCAGGGAATGACACCAGAGGTACCTTTTGAGGGTAAATACCTTGCCTTTAAACTACCTGTGTAATTTGGATTCCATAACAACTTACAGTGTTTATAAAGAATAACCAGATGAAATTTGAAGTAATTTTTAAGCCATGTAGAAAAATGATCAGGATACCTTAGAATTTTATGTATATTTTATTTATAAAACCAAAAATCTCCTCCTGACTTTCTTTAGCAAACATTCCATACATGTTACACTCTTATTTTCTCAATTTCTCAGTGTAATAATAGAAAGTCTACAGGTTGCAATGTAAAACAATTACTTGTATTTGATTGGTTTGATCTAAAGGAAAGAAAAACAATAGTTACAAAATGAATGATTCAAAGATATGGAAAATCACAAGTAGAGAGCTACAACCAAAGGAACGTAAGGCAAATTCAAGAGCTATATGAATCAAAGTCATCAAAGATATATTCTGCCGGTCTCAAAATAATGGTTTATTAGTGTCATGACATATTAAGAAAAAAGGAGGACAGTAGAACAAATTTGGTATTGCTGCTTAATATTAGGCAATTTGAGCTGATATTTTTCCAGTTTGTACTTTGCTGAAACAAGACAATTCAAAATATTAGCCATTCATGTCCCTGCACTCATTCCCACACCTCATGAAATTGTCACATATCTTCATTAAGCACTCTTCAGAGCAAGGGGAAAACTTCATAGTTCATCAACAAACATGAAAGAGTAGTCTTACAGAAATTCAGCCACGATATGTTCAATTATTTCAGAGGAATCAAGCAAGCCTTTAAAAATGAACAGAAATAAGAGAAAAACTCCTTTGAAGGGTCAAGTGTTTTAAAAGCTTTACTCTACACCATGGCTTGGAATACAAAATATACAATAAAAAGTACAATCTTTTGGTGGTTGTTTTTATGATTTTTGTGCATTATGTGACTAGTTAATAAGAATTATTTTCATTAAAACGCTATTTTTGAAGAGGAAGGTCCACATATTCTGTTAATTACAATTTTGTATACATGAAAGAGATGATCATTTTTAACCAGTGATCTGGAACGTTGTTTCTCTTTCTTTTCAAAACTCAAGACAGGAATATTTAAGTTCCAAATTACTGCTTGGATGATGCTTTGCGCTTATTACCCACCCCCCACCCCAATGCTGGTAACACGTATTCATTCATTTTTAACCTAAAAACAATTAATGTAAGATTCGAAAGGTCAGATTTGAAATCAGGTGTGATACAAAGGGTTGGCAGGCACCCTGATGAGCAGCAGATTGGCTCTGATCTTTTGCAAGCCAAGCGAGATGTTGTTGATCTGCTATGGATGAAAGGGCTCATTATCCCAAAGATAATTGCCCAGATGCCACACCAGTGAGGTCACACAAAACACACTTTCCTGTGGTTACTGAACCAGTATTGCAACTAATTAACAGTTAAGGATGCAGGCAGCCACTCTGTAGAGAATTCTACTTAGATGTATCTTTGCCATCCTACTAATGTTAACCATTTGCTCATCCTCTTTTTGCTGCTGAGTGAAAATACCATCTCACCTGTCAGAAGACACTTCGGTGTTACTTTTACAGCATTAGAATTCATGCTTTCAATCCTCATGCTCATAACAAGGAGCATCAATGACTTTCATTGCAATGGCAATTAAGATTTGGCATCTCTTCTTGTTTAATGTGGGAAAAGGCTGCACCAGAAATTAATGGTAAACCTGAAGTTCTAGAAAGAGCTAACAGTAATAGGAAACATGATGCAACATTTTAGTTTTACCGTGACTATTTTTTCTGCTGTCTCTCATTTGGGAAATGAGAAAGCATGAACTGAGATTTTTTTGCATCTGATGCTTTCAGAGATTTACCTGTTCTTTAGCCATACCTACCTCAGAGAGGCAGTTTAGACAATAACGCAGAGGTAAATTCTACATTTGTAAACTCCTGAGCCTCTGCAGATTCCTCCTTGATTTTAATAGGTATCTCAACATGAGTGCACACAGTCGTCCAAGTGAAGCAGTAGGCAAACCGAACAGGTAGTTTTTAAATGGTCTTTTCAGATGCTATCGTTTCTTCCAAATTCTTTGACTGACATTTATGTGGCTATTGCTTTGAAAAGCAACAATTTAAACTTGATCAGTCTGCATTTGTGCAACAAAAGTGAGAGGCGTTTACCCTTGTGGATTCAAGTCAAGTTTAGTATATCTTTATAGTCTAGAAGTATTTAATATCACAAAAAAATCTGGTTTAAGATTGCAGAAAAATACATGAGTTTCCCCTTTCAAAGTTGGTTACATTTAATCAGAAGTCAGAACAGTTTTTTAAAGGAAAAGGAAACATTCTGGATTTTGGGTTGGTTTTTTTTTTATCAAGGGGGAAAATTTGGTGTTTAAGCTGTTGCAAGACAGTATGTGCGTCCTTTTTTTTCTCATTTCAGACACTAAATCAAAACATCAACTGTCTCAATCCCAAACTGCTAGTTTTATTCTCTGGACTATTTAACTATCATAGGGGGTCTTTCCTAAGATTTATGCAGACAGTGACACCATTGTTACACATGGAACATGCAAGAGTCTGTCTGACCTCTAATGTCGAGAAGCCTGCTTTCACCTAAAACCCAGCTGTGACCTGCTTTACTCTTGCCTGCCACTTGGAATGTTTTGCTATCCCCTGCAGCTTCTGAAACTCTTGTCTCTTTTCAGAGGGCTGATGCTTTGCATAGATTCATGCAATATTTTTTCTCTTAGTCAACAGGGAACTTATAAAAGCTGTCATTGAATGGCTGTAAATGGGTAAAACCTACACTGTAAAGAACTTATTGTAATTATTTTTTCAAGGTGTGCAAGAGGACTCCACACAATGTAAATGTATTCTGAGAGAACTTGCAAAGGTTAAGACTACCTATTTTGCTATTTTGAACACATGGTAGGTAATAAGGGCTTTTTCTGGTATCTAAACCAGAAAATCACATCTTTCAAACAAACTCCTAACTATATAATTATCATTGCCGTCTTTATCACATGCACATATATTTTTATGCCTATGCTTTTGCCAAAATTTGAAGACTAGTTAATTAGCAGAGCACACCCTGTGAGAAATGTACACTCTGCAAGAAAATATGATCCAAATGCAGGATTCATTCAGGCTCTGCCCCAGTTCTAGTATTCTGATTTGCTGTCTAACTAAAATTGTTCGATATGTCTGATCTTTACTGGTTCTGGAGATATTAACTTGGAATTGAGAAAACATAGTAGAAGAAAACAATACAAGGTCTGACTTAGGAAAGAATGTACTGACTTATTAAAGATGCCTAATTCACTGCTTGCAAGTCCATCATATTAAATCATCCCTAACAAGGCTCTAATCTATTCATGCACTGCTCCAGAGTGCAACATGTCCTATGCATAAAGGTGTGAATCTTTTGAAAATTCTGCTTTTAAAAAAAGTGATTTGCATCTTCTTATGGAAGCATTAAAAATGTTTTAATCATTGAAGCAGACTTTTGAAAAGAAGTCAAGTTTGCATTTAAAGATGTGAGTGTATTGGCTAAGTCCAGCTCCAGGCTTTAAAAGTTTTTACATTATTATGTATGATATTACACCATTAAAATCTAATATTTTGTTATGGTGTCGCAACACATTAGAACAACCAAATTACAGATCAGCAGGAACACAGGAACTGAAAAGTTTTTACAGCATATACATAAGTAATATATATTGGAAACTTAAAATGTTGGAATCCTGAAAATACTTGAAAATGGGAGCAAACATTACATGGATTTTCAGCCCAATGTATAGGTAAAGAATTTCCAAAGCAGGCAAACATATCAATAGGATGGAAAAGGAGATTTTTCAGTTTTAATGTTAATGTATCTTTAGTGGCAGGTAGTTAAACTGGACTTGCAGGGGAAAAAGATGGAACTGAAAGTAAATATTTTTAATGGGAAACTTGGAGTGACTTTCTTTTAGCAATAACAGAAATGAAAAAAAATTAAAGTCTCAGTGCTTTGATGTTTGGTATCCAACTTGATCAAGTATGTGCACATTAGAGAAGAACCACTGGAAAGCAACAAAGATCTGGAATAGAATAACTATTTAAAGAAGATGATAGCAAGGCCATGGAGCAATTGAGTGGGGGCTAAACATTCCCTGCTTCTAATTACATTTTTGCCTGCAGTGCAGATACTTATATTCTTAACAAGTTGTCTTTTAGCACTGTGATGACAGATGTTGACCATTATAGCATATGCAACAATTATCTGCCCCCTCTGAAGGTGAATGAGGCTGTATAAACTAGAAAGATATCGTTCACATTCCTCACACTACATTGATATGCCTGTTTTGAAGACCCATCATAAAGTTGGCTAGTAGTAAGTAAATAAAGAGGTATTTTGTTCTTTCCTAACAGTATGAATATCAGTGTGGTATTTCTGCCCATCATATATTTTAGATAGGTACATTTACTCTCTAGGTGGTAAAACTGATATGTGGTTGGTCACTCAGCTGAAGTACCACAACAATGCCCTAAGCAAATGCTGAATATTTTGTGTGTCAAGTGTATAGGCATCTGTCCTGCTGCAATGTTTGGTTTACAATTTTGGATTAGCATTAGTAAATACAGTATTACAGAATGGATCATTTGCTGCACAAAAAGAGTACTTAGAATCAAATATACAAGAAATTATACAGACTTGTTTCCCCTGATTTTTTTCTAGGCTAAGAATATCAAATATTCTCTCTGGAATTCACTACCCCTCTCTGTCCTCTCAAATTTATGCAGAAAACAACCAGCTATCACCCATCTTCTCTACCTCTTTCACATCTGTTGTCGCTTGGCTCTCCCATCCTGCTCACAGAGTCAGTAAGATGTGTTATCTGCTTTAGTTGACAGTTAGACTAGATTTACACCATTTATTCTTCAAAAAAATTAAATCTTTCATCTCTAGACAGCAAAGTCTGAATGTAACTGAAGCTCACAACATTGGAGGGTTCTGAAATAATACAGAGGAGCAATAAACCAATCTGGAAATACTATAGGGGAGCAATAAACCAGACTGAATAATTTTCAAACTTTCCTCTGATACTGTCAACATTGGGGGGAGCGGAAGCAGAAATTGCACCTTAGTCTCAAAGCTCATTCCATGACATCCTGAAACTGCTGTGCCTGTTTGGTAGCAGGATGTCTGCTTCCCAGTGAGAAATCGATATATTTCTAACTGAACCTATTTGACAGGTATGCGCACTGGAATAGGGTAAAGGTACAGGAGCAATTCTAAGGCAGGAAATGGCAGTAAGGAAATCAAACACATTTTAAAAGGCAAAAACAAAACCAAAAAATAAAAGTAAACCAAAACCAAGTCCTCCTAAATTCCTAAACAGTGAAAATAGCCATGAGATCATCCTTCCCAGTACAAAGAACAACACTGGGATTTCTGAAAAACAATCTAGCATTTCCATCGAATCCCTCCTTTTGACCCCACAGGGTATGATTCTTCCTTGCAATAGCAGAAGATAGCAGGATACAGCTTTTTCAGGCTGGGAGGCTTCCAGGTCTTTCCCAGACCATTTTCATTTTTATGAAAATCCCATTGCAGTAATTGAAGCTAAACTAGTTTCTTTTATGATGGCTGATGGAAAAGAACATGGCACCAAGCACCATATTATCACCAGCACAACATCAATCAAGTTCCCTCCACTTATGTTTGGTTCTCCCACTACCCATAGTAGTCATTGTAATCTTGGAACTGCGCTGTGCAAATCCAGGTTTCATGCTTAGATCACTAGTGATAACGCAAACTGATCAAAAGTAGGAGTCTTATGATGGTGTTGCCTGCCTCAGGCTGCCCTCCTTTGCATTTCTATGAACTCTTTCCTCCCTGCTCAGTTCTGAACAGGGCAATGTGCCTCTGATCTCACTAACCAGTAGAGAAGGAGGTTTTGGAAGGTTATCTGTGGCACTGTATGAATATTGACCAATATATCCACAGCCTGGCCGGGAAGAGGAAAGGAACACTCAAGGAAATTAACACAGAGTCTGCCCAGCTGTATAAGTGCGCGTTGCCCAGGGTATGCTCCTCCACATGAATCACATTCCATCCTTTCTTTTTTTGCTACTAACACTGATTAAAATTCCTTTCCAACTCTTCTTCACCCTTCCTCCGAATCAAAGTCGTCTCATAATAACCTAAGCAAATGATACCAGCACACTGCAGCTATTTTTTCTTCAGACAAACTATTTGCCCATTTCATCCCAAGTAGTTTCACAGTAATGGAAACGCCATTCAGAGATTAATAACTTAATCTTTTCTCTTAACATCCTTCCCTATCTCTTCCATTTGATTTGGTGTCTTTACTGACTCAGTATCTGTTGAAAGGATATTTTATTGAGCAAAGACTCTACTTTCTGAAATATTGGTAGAGTGGTTAGGCAAACATATGAATATGCTTTTATAACTCCTTTCATTTCTAAGCTAGCCCTTTGGACAAGGCGCTAATTTAAGTCATCATGGCCTGTCAACAAAGATCAGTTAACTTTGACTTTTCATGTAATTGCTTTTTTTAATATTTATAATGTAAAATATACAGAGAAATAAATGGAATTAACAGCACAGAGCAATTGCTGATTTTCTAAGTTCTACAGCAATGAATACATAGGACAAGGATGAGACCAGTTTATTTGAAGAAAGATTGTCCAATTTAATTGTTTAAAATAAGTATCTCACAAATTATTGAATAGCCTCATCTAAATTACATTAAGCTTTTATAAAAAGCTATGACTATGTTGAAATTCTGTCTTGCTGAAAGAGAACTGACTGGTATGATACTTCTATCAGTCTCATATGTGTCTTTGTTGGGCGCACTGCAGAATTTCAAAATCCAAGGCAGGGAAAGATCACGGTTTTTTGGTGACAAACTTCTAACACAACTTTGTTCAACTTAAATAGTCACAGAACAATGAGCAATTTGTTCCTGAAGGTGACAGTTCACTGTGTCTTACTTCCCCATGCAATATAACAAGTAACCACCAGCTTGTATGTAATTTGGAATGCCCAAACTATATATGTATATGTAAGCTCAATAATACTGTCTAAGGTGTCTTTATGCATCCTTTCATTTTCTTGATCTTCCCAGCATACTGGCATCATAGTTACCAGGTGACAATTAATTCCACTAATTAAAACCACTTTCTCTGTTTCCTATCCATCAAGCCAGGCCAGGTAATTCAGATCCCCTACCTTGTTTCCTTCTGGAAACTGCAGAAATTGCCACTTTAGAATAAGGGACTGTCAGGAATGACAACCTCACTCAATCCAATGGCCACCTCTTAAGACATCCCTGCTCTTCATAGACTCTATTTTCTATTGCAGGTACTTCTAGTCTCATCTTCACAGATTAAGGGTATCTCCCAAGTACACCTAGGTTTGGTTTGATTTACCTTACTTGCCTCCACATACATCTGCAATTCCCTGCTGACCAAGACACTGGGTTTTTTAATCAAGGAGGCATTTTTTGAATAGAATTCCTATTTGAAAAGAAAAAAAAAAAATCAAAGATGATGAACCACACCTCACTGTCTCCATTATGTAATTTAGCAGAGCTAAGAAGAGATCACATGCTGATCTTGCATACCCCTCCACTAAGCACTCAAGTATTTTGACATCTTTTTCAGGCAAATCATTATGTATGAACTCATGGATTACACATGCTGCACTAATACTTCACTGCAACCCCATAGCCACCTGGCTGGTGCATTCTCTGATACTACTACAGCTCTTTCCCATGAGGAGCCCATTTTTTTTGGAAAAAATTTGCCAGATTTTACAAGCTTTCTTAATGTCATTCTTCAGTTGAAGATCTATGATCTTTATCTCATATTTTTTTCAATCTTAATGATCCTTCCTGCACTCTATTTCACCTATTATTCTAATCTTCAACATGAGCAGATTTAGCGGTCACGAATGTATTTTCACATCAACACTTTTTTTTTTGCTTTTTCTCCTCACTTTTTTTAAGCATGTCTGTCACATGTTTCTTTTCATCATAGAAAAGCACCTTCCGCTAACACATTTGTACCGTTACTACTGCCAGAGTAAGTTAAGTGTTCCAAAACAAGTCACATATGACTGCCAGACAATCTTGAGGTTTTTTTGGAATATAAATGTTTGCAGACAAGAGAGAATACAAAACACTGTTTAAGCTCTGTCTTGATTGTTTTCCAGAGAGCTTCAACTCTGAATGTGTCTCTTCTTGCCCTAATTCTCCCTCTCAGATTATTTTCTTTCTTTGTTTTATCCCTTTACTGTGTATGGGGCAAATACCACTCAGCCAGAGACTGGCAGAAGTGGTCTATTTCATTTGCTGGCTGCCTTTTAACCTCTCAGCTTTTTACCACTAGGGCCTCTGTACTTCAAAAATTTATCCAGTTGACTTATGGCAGGATAACTTTATATTACAGGTCTCAGTTGCCTCAACCTGATTCACTGGCACCTGCCCTCCACTATCGCAGGTCTTTATGTGCTGCTGTACTCATTAGAAATGGAGGATTAGCACTACTTGGTGACTTTTGGATCAGTTTAATCGGGCTAACCATCTGGGTCATTTTAGTTCTCTTTCCAAACCTGCAATAATTACTGCTTTTGAATCAGTTTTTGCCAGCCAGCTGCACTGAGTTCTATGTCTGGCTCATAATTTAGTCTCCTTAAAATAATTGCCATTTCTGAGTAAACAGTAACCAGGATCAGATGGGTGAAAAGAATTTCCCCTTCCACTCCCAATTACCAGCATGAAAAGAGATATCAGATGTATCCCTAGCACATCTTGCTAAGAACAAATGAAGTTGGAACACATTATACCAATTATAACAAATGGCACTCGTTCATACATAGCAATGTTTTCTGAACCCAGGAGCATGTCTTGCTCTTGAGTAAAAGCTACATCTGGCACATCAATTAGCACAGGGTAATTTGATTTATGTTCAGCCAAGTAACACAAGGTATTCGTAGGGAGACGAAGAGAGCCAGAAGGAAAGGCACTCTGAAGGTAACATGCTCTCAAGCAAGCAAGGTTCAAATCTTGCACAATTTTCCTATTCCAATTCTAAAAATCAAACCACACAAAACCCAAGAATACTCATCAGCTTCTGAAGTAGTAGTCTATCCTTGCCAGGGGCTGCTTTAAGTTGATCAAGTTTCCTGATGAAGTTGGCCAGCAAAGCCCTTCCTTTCAGCTCTCGACCACCGTGATTGCGTGCAGCACCTCCCGCCTGGAGAGGATGGGGCAGGAGCAGGCTGGCTCTGCAGGGGAACACAGCAGTTCCCCCTTCCCAGCTCCTACACCTATACTATGCCATCTGTGGAAAATTAACTGAAGGCAGAGCAGAGATTCGCACTTCACACAACCCCCTTTTCCCCTTTCCAATCAATTATATAATTAAAATCCTTTTGAGCTGTTAAAAGAATAATTTATACGTATATACGTGCATGTGTGTATATATTAGTATGATCCAGATGCACCACCACCTGACAGCAAGGAGGCTCTTACCTCAGAGGTCTCTGAGGGTGGCCGGGCAGGCGGCCACCACCACAGCCTGCCAGAACACACGAAGTCTCTTTCCCGCACAGCTGCCTCCAGCCTTTCCTGAAGACACATTGCCACCTAGCAACGGCTCGGTGTAACGCACAGCACAACCGCAAAGCCTCCACGAAAAAGAAGAAAATCCATCCAAACACAAGTACCGTGCCCCTCAGAGGAGCTGTGGGAACTCCAGGCGTAGGGTCAGGCTGGACAACGGTGGGAAAAAGGCAAGGGGTGGGCATGGGGCAGGTTGTTGCCAGCCCTGCGGGTTTCAGACAGTGGCACAGCCCTGGGATTCTCCTGACAATAAACCGACCATGCCCAACACAACACCTGCCAGTCTAAGAAGCCAGGGGCAGCCCAGTGTGCCCTCTTGACAACAAAGATTTTTTGATGAACAGCATCCAACCTTGGTTGCATCTTAATCTCCTTCTGGGGGATCATATCAAAACCCTTCCAACATTAGATCAGGACATTCCTGGAGCAGGGAATGGCCTGGCAGGCATCAGGACTGCATCATTTTTTCCCCTCAGTTCTTCACCTGGTGATTGTCAACACCCAGACTGCTCTCTGCAGCCCCCTCAGGAACAGATGTTTCCCTGGGTGAAATTCTTCTTGCACCTTAATACCTGCGACTGACTGCCAGGGAAGGAAAATAATGGGTGGAGGAAAAAAACCCAAAACCTGAACAATTTTACTTCTTCTGCCACAAATATAAGTGTGGGTGAGATAGTGGATCAGGCTCCTGTTTTCACCACAATCCCGTTAGCAAGCCCCTCTATAAGGTAATTTATTCAGAGGCAACGCTTCTCCTGGGCAAATCTCACTAATTTAAATTCCTCTGATGCCTTTTTAGCTTTCCTCTTTGTGTGGCTCACGGCGTAACAGCCTTGTGCATCAATCTGCTCATCCTCACCTCTCTAAACACTAGCTGGTCATTTCCTGCACCAAGGTAGTGTCACGGATGACTTCAGAGCAACACCCATTGCATGCCCCCTGCAGTGAGGGAGAGAGGGTGATTACATCCTATTTGTCCTGCTGAAGGTACAGCTGGGGTGGTACAAAGCTACATAGTTGTTGGGAAAGGGGCTGAAGGAATAAGCAAGAATTCAGCAAGTACAGAAGACACATGTTTTAAGTGGTACTTCAAGACGAAATTATTAATTCCTTTAGCCATCATTTATGGTCATCTTTGCACACAGGCAAGAGAGAAAGGCTCACAAGAATATTGCAAACACTGGTTTTGAGGTGGGATTAGGAATATTTTCTTCAAGCATGTCCAAGGCAAAAGAGCTGTAGTTTTGCTATCCAAATTCTTTCTTACCTTTATCTTATATCTTGCAAGGGACTTTTTCCTCACATTTTGTCCTATCAGTTTTTAACAGGAAGTGAGAACTCCTTAGGAGATCAATACCAAAACCTAGGATTGCCCAAGGTAACTTGAATCTCACTTGATACTGCTAAAAGTGCTACAGATTTTCAGTACCAAACAATGATTTTCATCAGCAGTAGTGTCTACTCTCATTACAATAAAATATTATATAAAGAAATGGGATATAATATGTTGAACCAACTGTATTTCCTCATAAAGCAAGCTGGAATTACTTAAGTATTTGAAGGTTTTCAGAGGGACTCCAGCTGACAAGTTTAGCTCTACAGTGTTTGAAAAGAAGGGAAAAAAGACAGTTATTTTAATCAATAACATCCTTGGTCAGCAAGGCACCTACAGGTTCTAGAACAAAGAAATAAGAATGCATTCACTGGGAAGCTAACATGTCTCACAGCCCACTGCTGAGATTGAAGTGAACAAATTCTTTTCTGAACCTGAGCAGACCTGAAGTCAAAAGCACCTCTCATTGATTTAGTGCATGGTACTGTACACTGACACTACCTATTGTTTGCTCTATAAACTGCCTTGCAATAACACATGCTCTTACACAGGCCTTACAGCACTGAACATTTTGATGAGTGATACAGTGGTGCTTAGAATTACCAAGACAGATTACAAATATTTATCTCAATGTCGTCTCTGAAATGCATTGTAAAAAGAACCTCGCTTGTAAATTGCACAATGGCTTCATTGACCTTCCTCTAATACATTTCTAGAAAGTGTGGTGCTCAGCTGAAAAAATGCCTTCAAATCACAGCTGTGGTTTGGCCCAAAACTGCAGTAAAGGTAAAGTCAACTTTCTCTGCAGTTGGAAGAGGTATTTCAGACAACAGATAAATTCACTGCAGGTCGTACTTTGGGGGTTTTCTCTTTATGATATTACCTCATATTTTGGTACAGCTTCACACTGTAAATTTATTGCCCAGAGTAAAACACATTAATAATATTGAGATAATTGCATGTCCATAGGCAGATGAAAACATGAATGGATGGATATATGCAGTTATTCCAAAGATGGTATTAGAATAAAGATAAATACCTGTGAGGCTAAATACATCCACAAATCTAGAAGGCAGCAGTGCTGACAGACAAACCTCACTGGTTCAAAACTACATCATATATATTGTATTGCTTGAGGTTATATTAATGGTTGCTGAACATGACCCTTCAGTCAACAGTCCTTACACAGGATTTTTTGAATTATCCAAGAGATGAGTGCTTTTCACATATCACCTCAAAATACAAACGTGCAGCAGCCTCAGCAGTCGCAGCAGGATGGCTGCCCCAGACCTGGCTGCAGTGTTCTCTGGTTCAGTAACTGAACTGGCTCTAATCTGTCCCTGTCAACACTGCTCAGACAAAGGTGATGCTCTTTCAGGCAAAATGCCCAAGTCTGACCCACTTACCTCTCTCCCATCTCAACTTGAATAAGCATTGCTTATTTCTGCAAAGCACGCAGCTACTATTCCGGATGCTGAAGCCATATGACTTTGAAGGTTATTTCTTGTGACAGCCCTGGCCTTTCTTTCCCAGCAGTTATACACAAGGAACACCTACACTGCACAAACAAGAGCAGCACATGCATCCCTGAAACAGCCCCAGCTTCAGAAGCAATGCAGTAACATCCTCACAGCATGCTCCCAGACTAACTAGTTTTGCTGGATGGCTAAGCAACATAGGAACAGCCACCATAATGCAGGTACAACATTCCAGAAATCAAGTGGACATCTTTGCATAGTCAGGAAGACATTATTTTTCTCAGAGATAGGCTGCAGACAACCTGAGGATGCAGATACAGCCTCTGCAGTAACCTCTCCTTTCTTATCTAAATAGAAGATTCATAACCTTTTACTTCATTCTGGGAGGGTCAGTAAAAACACTGCATACTTCTCCACAGTGCATAGCTAACCTGGGGATGCAAACTTTCAGCATTATGGGAAGTTGCCTCTCTACAATTGTCCTGGCAATTGCACTGCACTGCATTCCACAGTATAAATTCATTCACGTCATTTTTATGAAACAGGGAGAATTTCCTGCACACTAAATCTTGTCAAACTTTGTTCAGTTTACTGGGTAGGGGGGCTGAGGATTTTTTTTTGTTGTTATTATCTGGGTTTTCATATGCTTGAAAAATCACAACAGACATCCTTCTAAATAGCAAACAAATTATTAGCACATAACATTGCTCTGAAGTGTAACAAAGTTAAACGCGGTTCAGAGGGAGTCTCTTGTCTTTTCTAGCATGACCTTAATTGCGCTCTGATACCATTTCCCTATAACCTATTATACTGGAGAGAATCAGCTCTAGTAATTTCCTGTCTAAACCTCCACTCTTCCATCAACTTATTACATTCAATCTCAGCAAAATCTGTGCCATTTTCAAAGACTGTTTCATCTGAAAAATAGGTAACATATGGTAAGGAAAGAAAAATTAATTTTAACATTGAATAATTTAATCTCACAAGCTATTTGGAGTGTAGTTGTGCCACTATTTTTCAGTAAAACTGCACAATACATTGACACCATCTCTGTCTAGAATTTGAACCTGTGACATTATTGCTCCATTAGATAATATAGATCACAAATAATCTAAAAATACATGAAATAAATTGAAAGGGAGCTAGTGATGGTAATAGCCTGTGTATCATAAGCTTCATGTTAACTAGAGCGCTTTGCAGGTGTAAGTTTTAAATATGAAACTTATCTATATTAACCGCATTTGAAGGCTTACAGAAAGAGGTCAAGCTTAGCTTGCATGAGTAGTAATCTATAAAACAGTGTACTCCTTGAACATGCATCCTTAAGCTATACTTGGATGGCAGCATTCTCTGCATGTGAAATACTCTTGTGTACCTGAAGTGCTCATGCTAGGAGCAATTCTGCAGTTCCTGCAAGTTACCAGTTTGGGGAGACTGTTCACCACTGGCATGCTCCAACTAAAGCAGCTGTTTAACAGCAAGAGCAGCTAGAGAAAAGAAAATTACTAAAGCCTTAGAGATACTGAAACAAAAATAAACCAGCTTTCTAAGTCACTATCACATTCCTATAACATATCATTATGCTTCAAATTCTGAAACCAAAAATCTGCCTTTCTCCCCTTGGGATAGTCAAAACCAATAGAAAGCAATGGGTCAGAACCATTTCCAGATGGAATATTATCAGTCTTGAATTCTAGAGCCTTGTTTATACTACAAATATTACCACATTTCATCTTCCTAGAAGAATTGCTAGCACTATATTAACTGGTCTGAAAAGTGAGCTTGTGTGCTGCAGTTCGTTTGTGTTGCAGTAAAACAAAGCCTCATTCTGTCTAAAAGTATATATGTATTTATATAAAGATAAAACCCCCAAGCATCTTGGGGCTGAATGGAATTACCTGTAACATTAGGAAATGCCTTAGTTAAGATCAAACTTGGAACTCATACATGCATATGTACATGTGCACATAATTCAGGCACCAAAAAAGCAATTCGCTCTCACTTTTTGAAAACTCAAAAGCCCTAGTGAAGGAAAGTTAATTTCAGTTTTACACAAACCCAGCTCAAATTGCTAATTTTTTCATTCCTAGTTCAAGCAACCATTATGTTACATGTTTGAAAAGTAACCTATTCTCACCATAGGGTTTTCATGGGATACTAAATCTAATCGTCACCTCCCTCCCTGTCTCTAGCATAACTGCTTTTTTTTCTACCTTCTTGGCAACCACGGTTTAGCTCTTAACTTCTGAGTAGTCAAGTTAACTATTATGAAATCAGCTACCTCAAATTGAGATCTGAATTGTGCTATAAATGATTCAGATCTTGAAACTCTCTAATCAATATACTTTAGACTCTCTAAATCAAAAGGGGAAACAGCAGTATTTTACAATATATTTCCTCTTTTAAAAATTAACTTGATCCTTTTAATACACAGATGACAAACTTATTTAGACAAAAGTTTTCTGTTTTGTTTTAGGGGTTTTTTATGATAAACCAGAGAATCACTGGAGTTAGAGATTGTTGGGTTTTGAGCATTGTGGGGAAATTGGATTTAGTATTATTTTAATCACACAGTTTGCGTTGGCACGTCTTATTTTAATGAGTTGAGAGTCACTTTTATGGACCATTTGCTCATTCCCCTCAGATTCTTATGTCAGTAGTATCAGGAATTCCTCTCTGCTGAGAGGCTAAGCCACTTCCCTCTATATCAACAATAACTTCAGTTTATACATAGAACAAACACCATAGAATCACAAATTCACTGAGGCTTTCTTGCTAAATACATAGACAGGATATAAATATGTTGTCATATGTATACACACAGAACTTAAGTAAAACACAAGGAAAGAACATAACCAAAATAAAAGGAAAGTAGCTAGATTAATGTTAGCATAAATCACCTGAATTTGCATTTAATGCCTAAATAGAGAAAGTAAATGTCATGTTTAATCTTCTGAAGCCTCCAGCTCCAAATTTTCCTCTCCTTCTCCTTTGAAGAACCACTTGCAGTGTCACATCATTTATAGAAAAACCTATTATAATAGATGGCCTACCTGCAGTGCGAGTGTGTCATCATCCAAATCAGCATTTTACAAGACTTGGAAGCAAGCAGACTCTGTAACACAAAAGGAAGCATTACATTCCCCTGCAAATCTGGCTGCGTTGCCTGCCTTTGCCTGGGGATAGGGCAGAAAACAGCATGAAGTGGCAGGGCCAGTGAAGTGCTGCACACTCCCATACATTGAGCAACCAGTCAGCACCATACAAAGGTAACAGAAGCTGGGATGACAAGGAATTACAGGATGAGCAAACACTGTGCTCTGCACTGCTCCCTTTCCTGGCCACATGTTGCTTTTTCTTCTTCTGTGTTACCACTCTATGGGAAACTGATCCAGCTACGTTTTTTCCCCTGCAGTTGTTTCCAGCCATGTCAGTTTCTGTATCTGGCATGTCAAATATCCGTGATAACACAAAGTGGGAACAGCTTGCCAAGGATGGGGCTGTCTGTTTCAAACTCAGCTGATGCTTGGATCACCTTAAGTAACCCTGTGAAGTTGCACATGCAGGTTGGGAAGGAGGACACAGAGAAAAACAAGCAGTGAAAGTTAATTTAGGTAATGAAAAAGAAAATGTTTTCCTTTTAAAATGTCTAATAACTCTACAGAAAGAGTGCGGCGCTCGAAGGCCTATTTTGGATGTGTGAACTATTTTGGAGGAGTGAACTGCTTTCTCCTTAAAATAGAAAAATTTCCCTTTAATTAATTAATACCCTTATATTTCAGGGTTGAAAGTGTACTATGACACGATCTGACATTAAGATGATGACCCTAGGAAGGATATTGTTTGAAGGGAGCTTTCTCAGGCACAGAATGAACCTGCTAATACACACTACTCTTAAAAATTGCTGCAGTTCTGTTTCAAATCTACATGTCAGTTTTGCAGTTGCATACATTTTCAGCTTTCATGTATACATCACAAGCACTGCACATGAAGAGACATATGAGGTGTACTGAAGGCATTTGTAATTTGGCTGATATTATTCTACAAATTGATTTATCGGATATATGTCAGAACAATTATCAGTTCACAATTGAAAAAAAAAGTATCATAATACTATTCCTGAATAAATTCTAGGAATACTAATGAGGAGAAGCCCCCAAATTTAAGGGAAAAAAAAAAAAAAAAAGAAAAACACAACCACCCCAAACCAAACACTTCATTTTTTTCAGAACATTTTTGGCCTTTCATTTTAGTGGCTAGCTATCCTACTAAAATAGACTATATTTTTCTATTCTTAAAGCAGGTTGTAGTCAATTTACAGAAGTACATAAAGTTTCCTATTATACAATGAATCTGGAGTGATAATAAGTACCAGCTGAATCTATCCCCAACAGCAATAACAGTGTGTAGATTATAATGTAACAGATTGTGAAACAGAAGAGATTTGTTCACTTGTTATAATGCACTTATATTAATACAGTAACAGAATAGACAGTTTTTCTTGTACATAAAGCTTGTAGCAATGCACTTATATTAATACAGTAAATTATTTCAAAGGTACACTCTCTGAAATTATTGTTCATGAATGTTGTTAGGAGTTTGATTATACAGGCACGCATGGGAAAATATGGGTCCACTTACGAATGAAGTGGGGCTCCAAGTGACATAGGACGTGGAAAAGGCTGAGGTATCAAATGCTTTCTTCACCTCAGTCTTTACTAGCAAGATTGGCCTTCAGGAACTCCAGGTCCCAGAAGCCAAGGGGAAAACATGGAGCAAGGAAAACGTACCTTTGGTAGAACAGGACCAGGTCAGGGAATACTTATATAAACTGCCCTTGTGCCCTGACAGGATGAACCTGCAAGTGCTGAGAAGAGATACGTCATCACAAGGCACTTCTGACAATCTTTGATCAATGGAGGTGATTGGGAGAAGTGCCCAAAAACTGATGGAAACCAAATGCCACTTCTGTCTTCAAGAAGGAAGACCTAGGGAACTACAGGCCTGTCAGTCTCGCCTTAGTTCCTGGGAAGACGATGAGGCATCTACTTCTGAAAGCATTTCCAGGCATACGTAAAACAAGGAAGTGAACAGGAGTAGCCAGCCTGGCTTCACTAAAGAGAAGTCATGCTTGACGACCTTGATAAACTTTGACAATGAAATAGCTAGCCTGATAAATGAGGGAAAATCTACTTGGACTTCAGCAAGGCTATTGAAACTCTCTATCATAAGATCCTTATAGAGAAGCTCTTGAAGTTGGATGAGCAGTGAGGTGAATTGAAAACTGCCTAAACATCATGGCCAAGAGAGCAGAAATCAATGGAAGTCTAGTTAAAGAACAGTGATTAGCAGTGTACCCCATGTGTCAATACTGAGTCCAGTCCTGTTCAACATCTTCATTAATGATTTGGATAACAGGACAGAGCGTGCCCTCAGCAAGTTTGCTGGCGTCACGGAACTGGGAAGAGCAGCTGAAATGCCAGAGGGTTATGTTGCCATCCAGGGGGACCCTGACAGCCTGGAGAAAAAGGCTTCCAGGAACTTCCTGAGCACGCAGGCAAAGCTAAACATCACGCACAAGTTGCTGGCAACCAGAGCTACAGAAGCCACCCCAAATTTCAAGTAATTGAAAAGCAGATCTACGTTCACCAATGAGTGCAAATGCAAACAGTTTAAAATATAAGACAAGGAAAGTTTTTGTTTAAACCCCTCATAAACTGAATTTGTTTCTTCTCTAGGCTCTAGACATTCTGCTGAGGAGCACTTATACTTGATTTTGAAATCTTTAGAGTTACCCTAGATTTTTGGCAGGTTTTGAAGTTATCTGCTTAGCTATACCTGTCGGTATCTTCCAGAGCAAAGTATTTTTGATCTTGCTATTGGCAACAATCACCAGGTCACTGTTTCTATGTGTCTCCCACTACCTAAAAGTATTTGTAATATTTTTTTTTTCATATAAAGGCAATGACTGAATAGTCCACAGGAGCACTAGCGTGGGAGCAAAGCTGGAGGAAACATTGTCCTGTTTGCCAAACATCTGCATACCAGCCCTCATCCAAGAAGGCCTGCTGACCGACCAAGAACACTCAGTGACACACTTGTTGCTGACAGATGAAGTTAAAAGCAGACACCTGCTGTCTGCTTGCATGATTTTGTTTTTCTAAACAAGACTTAGAGCATTTGGTTCATGTTTTTTCCAAAAGGCTCCTGTGCCCAGATTTTTGCTTCCCAGTTCTGATAAAACAGCTTGAAACATGCTTCTCAATAGCATGTTTTGCAGAAGTCAATTCATCCCCCAAGCATTTAGTCATTACTGAAGAAAAAACAAATTTTGATAATTCTAAAAATGTGTTTAAGACATTACTCTACATTCTTGAATAATCAAAATTTTCTATGCAATATTGCACTCATGTATAGCTCCCATCTCTTTGAAATGTGAGAGCATCACTGGGATGTGCTACTGGTGTTCATCTCATGCATAGATAATTGCAGGAGAAAGGTTATTGGGCGTCAAATGTCAGAGAATCCATGCAGAAAACAAAGCCAAAAAAAAAAATCAGGTATTTTTGTTCCCCACTCTTCAGTTGCTCTCACATTTTTAGATTATATCTTTTGATAGTGGTGCAGTAGTGGTACCCAAAATAGGTCCCTACCATAACTAAAAAATTCAAACTGCAGGTGGCCTACAGTTACACATTAATGAATTTTAATGGAAAGTCAGTGTACCAGAAACAAGTTTGGAAAGACCAATGTTTCATTCCAGAAAGAGATCTCAGTTCTAGTGATTACTTGTTAGTTAGTGACTATATATTCCAGCAATAGGAGTACATTTGTGGTGCAATAAGATCCAGACAAACACACAGGTTCCTGCAACCATTTCTGAGGGCAATTTCATGCACTTATCTCAGGTCACAGGCTCCATCGTCAGAGTAACATTCTGTAAATGCAAAGAGGATACATGTGCTCCCAGAACTCGGGCTTGAAAGCAGGCTGCTCAAAATGGAATAATAAGGACGCTGAAGTAGGATTCTTTACCTGTAACAGCTTAAGAAGGATTGCACAGTTTAGAGTACAACATTCTCAACTCTTCCATTCTCCTTGGACCTGTTGACCATTGCTAAGAACTCAGAGCTGGCTCATGATCACCTCATACTTGTTTTAATTATAAAAAAAAAAATTAAAAACCCACAGTCCAACAAGAACAAAGAAAACAACAACTCAAAAAATCCCCTGAAATTCCAACATCTCTAAATTTTGCTATACGGTAAGTGGTACTTCTTGAATATACAAGAGCTTACTATGTGTAGACAGCACACAATTTTCTAAAATCTAGCTGCTCTTCCAGTCTTTTTCCTACCTTAGGAGGAGATTCAATTCTCTTTACAAAACCATTACTTTATGTCAAATTACTTTGCAAAGGATTTGGGGCAGAGGGGGGGGGGGAAGAAAAAGAAAAAAGAACCGTTTCAGGATTTTCTAGGCAGAGACGTGCAACACTCCGGGAAGCAGAGAAATCAAAGCAAGCTTTCCAGGCACCCTGAGAAGCAGTGCAGTACCGCACAGTCAGCACACGAGGTCTCCAGCACACGCCAAAACTCAGCCCTCAGCCTTCCTCATCCGTAGTTCACTAAAAACAGCATTTACAGGTTAACTTTGAAATGTGGGCCCCCTGCCCAAAGCCGCTCGGTGCACCGAAGCATGGTGCCAGGCCCTTCAACTGCAAGGTTTTAAGAAATAGCGAGGTGACATTTTTATTATTACTGTTATAAAAAACACCCACGGATCACAGTTGCACTTCAGCTGCAGGCACAGAGGGACATCTTCAGAGCAGTCATACTCTCATTGCTCATAGTCCTTGGGCTGCCTTCCTCCTTAACCTCCCTTTCTCTTGCTTATTTCTGCTATGTATGGGATTATATCGCGTATTAATAATATAATATTACAATATTATATATTATGTATTATATATTATATATAATACAATATTACAATATTTGTAATGTAATATTAGTGCTACTTCTCTGTTCAAGCACATTGCAATACTCAAGGACAAAATAGTATTAGGAATTTTAAGAATACAGCCTTAGTTTTTCCCCCGCCTCTTTGTGACTTGTGCAAACACAATTCCTCTGTGCTTTGCTATCGTTTCCATATTTTTCTTCAAATGTTTTCTAGATGTCTTAAAATGGTAGCATACATTTTCTGTACCGGATAAAACCCCATCTTTGATCTCCATGTAGACTACAGCTAAAGGAAGCAACAAACATTCCAAACATTCTGATCTTGCCTTTGGCCTTGTTTGCCCCAGGACGTTACTCATCAGTAAATATGTTGTAGGCATAGAAGTTTTATTACTTACTGTATCTTAGATGAAAGGGAGACCCAAAAAGATCTCAAAGTAATGATCGGAAGGTGGAATCAGCCTGTCAACTTATAAACTTAATTTATCTTCATGAATACAGGTAATTTGATTTTAAAGAACAAAATTTCAGATTTGTTCTCTTCAGGTATTAATTCCCATGACATCTTTTAGGCAGTAATTTTCTCATATCATTTTTAGGCCTTGTTCTCTGAATCGTACTTTGTTCTTTGCATTAGTTTCGATTACTTTTATCAGTTGTTTATAGAAATAAATTAGATTTATTCTCATTTGATTGACATTTCTGACGCTAATGGCCAAGAAAAGAATTGCTGACACTCTGTCTTGCAAAAGTAAATGCATTCAAGGTTTTTTGTGTATTACCCATGTTTTTCATGCTTGTGCTTGGGCCAGAATGTAAGTACACACGAATGATTACTGAGAGAAGGTGAGATCAGCACGTTGTCCACTCTGTGGTTTGGACTAATTACCTTCTGTGTACATTTTTCTCCTTGGAATGAAACATGCCATCTTATAATGGAAAGTTGGGAGCACTAATGCCATTGTTTGCGACAGGTAAAATGTAAAGACTGAAAAGTGTTGTTGTCATTCTCCAGACCATTATAACAGTAGCAGACTTGCAGTCATTCCATCACTATTTTTCTTCCTTAAGAATGGATGAAGTAAAGAGGTCAATAAATTTAACTGAAATCTTGTTTTTGAAAACCCAATTTATTGTAATAAGAATAAATGCTATGTCATCAACATGCTGTATTCTATTAAGCACATATTTTTAGCAGATTTGTGAAAGGTATTGATTTGGTACATCTGGCCAATTCCATGTTTCTAAAATCCCAGCACATTTAATTTATAAAGTAATATTTCAGGTGAAAGAAGGTGACCTTCACTGAGCAAGCAGGGTGTTTTAAACTATTTGAGTGTGCATCTATAATTTAAAGAATCTGCAGATTTATTTTTTTTTAACCTTGACAACGCAGAGCATGCTTCAATAAAGAAAAAAATTTTTGTTAGGGAAATAAGAGTTATCCAATAATATTATCTTATAAATGCATAATGCCTTTCTCAACAGGCCTCCAGTCTAAATTAAACATACATATTTGATGTAGTAAGTGAAGGTAAACAGTGAAGAGGGACTGAAACGAAGGGCAGATTGTGCTGTTACAGTGCAGCGAAAATGCATATGTTAAATAAATATTGCTGTAGGCTAAATTTACAAAGATTGCAAGATATACAGCTGAAGGGAGAAGAAAAGCAGTAAAATAATGTATAAAACTTTAACCTACAACTCCTAATCTCCTGAAGAACCGAAACAGAAATTTATTCACAGTCCTAGGTGAATAATCAAAAGAACACCACTGATCACCAGGCTAAGGCATCTTTATGCCCTTATCTCCACAAGGACACAAGGCAGCAGGGAGCCACAATGCACTGCAAGTGGGACAGCCCACAAAACAGAGCCTTCAGTCCATCATGCCAACAAGGACTTGAACTACTGTCAAGCAGTTCATTAGGCACGAAAAGGGGAAGCGACTGCTTTCAGCAGGCCAACAATTTGCATTTTTCCCTTTTTATTTGTGTGTGTATACACTTTCCGAGCATCAGAAAGCTGCAGAAGCTCATGCTTCAATTGAGATGCTCTTTTGTAGTGTCCTGCATGAATAGACAACCTTCTTAAGTGTTCCGAAGGATTGAGGGCAGGACTGTCTCAGCTACAGAGCACAGATCACTCCAGAGTGAACTAAACTGAGACTTGCTGTTGTGGAAAAACTACATAGCAAATCATGTAGCCATTGGCACGGCTCACTAGAATGAAATAGGATTCAGGTCTACATCAACATAATCAGGAAAGACACAGAGCTGCTGGAGCATGCCCACAGAATCACGGAATCATAGAATGACCTGAGTTGGAAGGACCCACAAGGGTCATTGAGTCCAACTCCCATCCCTGCATAGGACAATCCCAACATTCACACCGTGTGTGTGAGTGTATGACCAAACACATCTTGAATGCTGTCAGGCCTTGAGCCGTGACTGCTTCCCTAGGGAGCTTCTCCAGTGCTCCACCACCCTCTGCGTGAAGGATGTTTTCCTAATATCAAACTGAATGTCCCAATATCTAACCCAAGAGAAGAGCAACAAAGCTGGTGAAGGGTCTGGAGCTCAAGTTTTATGAGGAGCAACTGCGGGAACTGGGATTGTTTAGCCTGGAGAAGAGAAGCCGAGTGGAGACCATATCACTGTCCACAACTACCTAGAAAGAGGTTGTATCGAGGTGGGTACTACCTCTTCCAAGTAACAAGTGACAGGACAAGAAGAAACAGCCTCGAGGTGCACCACAAGAGGAGGCTTAGATTGTTCGAAAAAAAATCTTTACCAAGAGTGGTCAAGCATTGAAACAGGCTGCCCAGGGAATTGGTGGAGTTTCCTTCTCTGGAGGTGTTTGAAAAAAATATGTAGACGTAGCAGTTCATGACATGGTTTAGTAGGCATGGTGGTGGTGGTGGACTAATGGTTGGATTCAATCATCTTAAAGGTATTTTCCAACATTAATGATTCTATGATCTTAATTAAATAGAAACATTGGATAATACAGCTGCTATATAGGGTAGCAGGAGGGAAGAATTAAAGGTAGATCATTTAACAGAAACAACTTTCATTTATAGAAATCTTGTTAATAAACATAGCATTATTTCTTTTCCACTGATTACTAATAACCATTTTCTTCACTCCACAATATAAGCGTTGAGAATGCCAGATTCATTCCTAGATAGATTATGCACTTCTCCATTTGGCAAAGACTGGAATTGAGGACTAACAAACTGTAGTACTTATCTGCAATGGAAGCAGCTTCAAACCTGTGCTACTCCGTTTCCCAGCCATAAAACTTATTCCTTTAGGAACATCTTGTCTGGATAACCAGTATCAGTACACAGTAAGGAATACTGTTTCAAGAAAATAATCAGCAAACATGACATTATAGTACAGGCTATCATGAGAAACCTGAGTACTTCAGGCACTTGTGAATTGTATAAAGAATTAAGAATTGTAACAGTACAAGCCAGGACTTCTCAGGATAAGGAAAATCAATTCTTTCATAGCCAGCCGTCTGCGTGCTGAGATACATTCTCAAGGGAAAATGTCCTGCTTGTTGGCCAAAGACACTAACTAACGAAAGTATGCCCAAGAAAAGCCCATCTTAAGTGTCAAGTGTATTTTGTGCATATGGAATCAGTGCACTTCAAAACAAGAAAAGGAAATTATTCATGCCACTTGGACTAGCACCAGATGCAAAGAGGAACAGAATAAGAGCACATCAGCAGGCAGCAAGTGCATTCAGCCACAATGATTTCTTTAACAGAATGCAAAAGAAGAAAGTGAAATTTCAGCCAAAGCTATTAAAATGACAAGGCCACTATCACCAGGACATCTCTACAATCAAGGACAAGTTTACAGGTAAGAAGAGAATAAAAGCTGACACTGCAGGTACTACAGAAATACCACAAGCTCCTGATTTCAATTAAAACAAGCAAATTCAAGAAACCTCAATCATGCTAAATCTGAAACAAACAATTCATTCAATTGTTAGGCCAGTAAAAAGGGAAACCAAAACAGTACTAAGAGTGAGAAACAGTGTGTCACCCCAGCAGCTTAGAACACTACAAATATTTTAAAAGATGCAGAACATGTAGCACCGACCTCAGGAAGAAATCACTGCACTCAAACTAAAAGCATTCCTGGAAAACAAAGGCAAAATTGCTGAAATTGGACATTTAAACCCCAGACTAGTAGTTGTAAAGACACCAAAACAATGTCTGCATCAGATCACATTCACACAAACA
The DNA here is from genome assembly GCA_033556795.1 of Tapera naevia. NCBI lineage: Eukaryota > Metazoa > Chordata > Aves > Cuculiformes > Neomorphidae > Tapera > Tapera naevia. The sequence continues at coordinate 2,272,419 of JAUMJJ010000172.1, read as the reverse complement.
CTAAAGTTACTCATCCCCAGTTAGTGATAATTATAGGCAATGTCATTTGACTGAATAAATATAGTAACTATACTCTCTGCAAGTGGACAGAGATTTTGAAAATTACATCTGTGCTCAGTGTATCAACCAGATGTGCAATCAGGCCTTTTAGGGAGCCTTGGCCACAAGTGATGACAATTTTATATCCCTAAGGCAAAGATATTATGAAAGAAGCTATAGCAACAACGTTGAAATGCCTGCCAAAAAATACCTGGTACAGTGAAATTAAAATTTCCTGCATTAGTACCTACAGGATACTTGCTGACCTCTGCAAGCCTTAGTCCAACCCCCTAAAGGAAAAAGGTGATACTAACTGCCTAAAGACAACACTTCAGCTGGTCATAAGCTGGTCATACTAGAAATTGTGAAGTACTCCATACTGACTGAAATTGAAACATTATATCCACTCATCAGAAGCAGGATTATCCGGTTGGCTCCTTAACCTCAGTAGCTCTGCAAGCACAAGCAACCATGAACTAGAAGCAATTTTCAATGAAGTACAGAACGTACAAGCAGAAATCAGAAACATTAAATAAACCTGTGATACGCCAGCTGCCATAAAGAGAATGGGAAAGATCAAAACACAAGGCTACACCAAAAAAAGAGTGCCTATGTTCACCACTCTGGAAAGCTAGTTGCTTGAAAAACAAGTGTCAGAATGAAGACATCCCAACTGAACAAACATTGTCACACACAAAATGAAGGTTGTTCAGTTATGCACAAGGCATTAACAACAGTTTTCCAAAATGAGTCTGGAAAGAAGCATGTTCTTCTAGAGAGAATGTATATTGGTCAAATGTGATTAAGAGCAGCAGAAATGTAATTCGTCAGATAGACTAAACTCCCTGAATTATACAGATCCCTGTGCATTGTAAGATTACTATCAGGATTTCAGAAGTCCTGCCACAACCACCACCTCTCCCTTGCTTCCATCCTCTCCAGCTCCCGCCATCGGTCCTAAGCCACACTCACTTTGTATCTGACAAAGACTTCATCAAATAATAACAATAAAGCTCTGTATTCATCAGATCCTAACTATTGAAAGCACAACAAAGCCAGTGTTATGCCATGAAGAGATAGATATATATATGTAGGGTACTACACAGAAACCTGAACAAATCAGCTTTCAGGAAACAATTGAGAAAAGGGCTATGTATGTGCAGACAAAGAACTGAAGTCTGAATTCACCCTGCCTGGGTAGCTCCTTTCAAGTTTTTGAGAACTGAAGTGCTGCCTCCTTCTATTGTTTCTGAAGACTGCATACAAAACACACTTTGGGAGGAAGGAAATGGGTGGTACTATGTTCTACAAAGGAGCAAAGAAAGCTGTGTGAGAAAGCAGCTAATACAAGCAACAGGAAGATGTTAATGGGGGAGGAGGGGAGAACTGTGCATCTAAAGAACAACAACTGAGGTATGAGAAGGAGGAAAAAAGCATGTGTATGCTGGGAAGAGGAAAAGCAGTTAAGTACACCCTTTTGTTACTCAACGAAGCATTTAAATAACTTGTTCAATCATATTCAAGAGCAATAAATACATAAGCTTTACAAACTCGAACTTCAGTAGTCTTTGCTATGAACTTTTCACAAATGTAACCCATTGATTTGCCAAATTAAATTCACATGAACTGAGACAGCACCCAAAATTTCAGGAAGCTTGGTGATTTTGCCAATGTTATTACTTGAACATTAAATTCAAAATTCTTTAAAAACTTCTATGTTCGGTCTCAACCACAGAGGAACCTCCATCACTTTTCAGGTCTGTTCAGCTTAAACAGCTGTACCATGCTAACACCTCCATGCACAACATACAGATTCAAGGCATTAAAACCTGGGTAAAATTCTTCAGCCAAGGTTTCAACAAACATTACAAACAGTGAAAGAGTCATTTATTTTACAGGTTACCCAAGATATAAAAGCTATCCAGAACACGTGTCATCAGTAAGTGGAAGAAATGTGTTGGGCGAGGCTACAGGATAACAACAACAACAAAAAAGGTGTTTAGAGAAACCAGAAAAAACTAATTTTCATCGTCTAACCCAAATTAAAATCAGCGAAGTAAAAAAAAAAAGATTAACAAGCTAGTACTTTGGAAGATGGAGATGAAAATCAAAACGTACAGAAGTCAAGTTGAATTATCCTTTCATTAAAGCAGAAGATTCTTCAACTGAATAAAAACCTCAGAACCAAACTGAGTCACCAGGACCAATAAATAGCCAGGAAAAAACAGAGCTCAGGAATCTATAGGTACCTAAGAAAGCAAAACATTATTCTTTAATACAGAAACTATCATTAAATACAGAAGCTAACGTAACAGATGATGCTACCCAGCCCAGAGTTCTGAAAGACCTGGCATCAGATATCACAGATTGAGTAACAAAATTGGATGAAGCTATCAGCATGTGAGGAGATAAACCGGGTGGCTGAAGAAAAATGAACATATGAGAGAAGTGGAGGAAACAATCTACCAGTCTGATCTAATAAAACCTTGAGAACAAGTCTCAGAAAACCAAATTGTTCCTACATCCTGAACTGAACGCAGAAAGGAATAAAGTGCAAGGGCAGAGATAAGTGTAGGAATAAGCTGTGCTCAAACTGTGCTGTAAGAAGAGGAAGTATCAGTTTGGAGAGCGACCACTGCTGGAGCTCTCGGTGATCAGTTGGGACTAAATTTAATAATTAATAATAATCATCATAGCACAAATACAGTTGGCCGAGGATACAGTGTTAGAAGGCACCGACAACAGATAGATCAGAATATTGTATGAAGATGTGATGACATGATAATCGTAGTGACAGAAATAGGATAAAATTCAGATGAAGACGCAGGTCATGTAATTTCAAGCAGTAGTTTCGGAAATATATGTTAAAAAAAACTCAAACTGCCCAAGATGTAGTGTTTATACAAGTGTCTACTTGTTCTACTGAAGCTTGGTTTACTCTGTTTGACAAGACCAACAGAAAGAACATATGACCACTGTCAGAGGTACAAGAAGAGAGAAAATAACAGAACTACTTAAGGATCTTGCTCATTACCGCTTGACTACTGCGGCTGTGGATCAGCCTCCAATGAAGAAATGCAACAACAAAGGCTATCTCTTCTTATGAGCAAAATGTCTATCAAGAAGGCTGTATGAGGGTTCTCTGCACTAACAAAACAGAACAGCCCTTCCAGTTTCACACTGACATTGAAAACCAAGGCCTCAGTCTGGGAAGCTGCTTTTTATCAGCGTAGTTCCTTGGACTCTGACCGCAGACACCAAAGAAGCAAAGTCATCCTGGGCCACACGCACTGCCTTCTGTTAGAAAAAGCCATAGTTCAGATGATCTTATTTGTTACACAAAACTCAACAGAATCCAGTTTAAAAGCTCTCTTATTTCTTTAATGATGAGAAAAGACTCAAAAAAAGACTGAACACACCACCTAGGCAATTTGCCTCTGCCACAACTACTGACCCTGGGGCAAGTCGTAATCTTTTTCTGGAACTGTATCAGAAGATAACCACTGCTAAATCAAAATACTGGGGCAATGACTGAGAGAGCATTTTAAACATCACTACTACTCCGGTGACAGTTTCAGCACAAAAATATTTACAAACTGTACCCCTCAAATGCCTTTAAATAATGCTGTGAGGGCTTCTTTTTCGGTGCAGAGAGCCTAGCTGAACTGAAAAAGTGGATGCTCCATTAGTATATAATGTTTATATATTTTTAAATTATTTTTGAAAAAATATATAAAAGCATACAGTTTCATTGCCAACAAGGTCAACAGTGCTGCAAAGAAACTGGTCCTGCTTTCAGAGGTTAGGCTACCTAAGACAAAACTACCCATTCAAGGATCCACCAAGAAAACCAAACCCACACAAATTCTCCAAACTGAAAGAGAAGACGAAACATGCCAAGCCAGGAGAGTGTCACCAACTAACAGGCTGAAGTAGATGACTTCTCAGTTAAGGAGAAGCTAGTACTTCTTGTTAACACAAACTGAGTCTTGACACAGAGTAAAGACATTTCTCTGCAGAAGAATGCAGCTCTGTGTGTGGAATGTCAATGTATAAATTTAAATGAGAATACTTTAGATTATGCAGTTGATGTTTGCTTGTAGTTCAATGTCTTTGAGTTTCATAGCTTCCTGGCTTGTTCCTGTGATACAATTACGTCAATTTCTGAATTTGAAGAATAACAAATATTCTGGTACCCCGGGCATATCTACTCATTCCTAACTAGTCACTTGATATAAGCAATACAGAGCTTTAAAATTTTTCATATTCTAGTAAAAACTATATAAATTTCCATTTATCACATTTTCAGTGGTTATGAAATTTATTCCATCTTAGTTGTGTAACAAATCTTTCTCTCCCAGCCTTCTACTCAAAGGAAGCCACTGTAAAAGCCTACTTAAAGGATGATCTAGATATGGTGTGCCTATCTCAATAGATCTGTGTTATTTAATGAACGTTAGGTTGTCACTGCGATATAATCTTTGTCCACAAAACTCTCTCTGATGTTTAATCACATACCAGATCATACATAAGTATTAGAACTTGCCATTGTATCAATACTCAACATTCCCCAGAGCTGATTTTGTCCCAACTTTTATACAATGCACACCGGACAGGAAGCTTGGAACATTATTACCTTTCCTACTAGTTTTGAAGCAAAATAGCAACACTTCCTCACTTTAGGTGGACCAAATATTTAGTCTCAGATCTGCAAAACATGCATGCTTCTCTAGATGACCAAGGTTAATACATTAAGGCAGTACCTTCAATACCTCATAAAAGAGTACAGATAATTAAACAACATTTCTTCAGACAAAAATTTTCCTTAGATTTCAGTGCTCAGTGTGATTTCGGTCGATCCAAGTTCCAGAAACTGGTAGTTTTGCTTGTTCTCATCTTGCTGCATCCACGTAGTAAGTACAAAATTCATATTTCACATAGTAGAACTGTCAAATCTGATTCATAATAAGTCATACCATAGCAAGGCCTTTACTTCTACTAAACTGGATGCTGTGTGAAGTGCTCTTTATCTCCCAAGCCACAATTAAACCATGTGTATTGGACACACTGGAGTATTGAGGATGTCTCTACAGAATGTGTTCTAAATACTAATCACAGAAAGAAAGGCACAAACAGAAGGAATGATGCCTAATTCAAATAAATAAAGCATATAGGAAAAGAAGTTGACAAGTGTGCAAATGATTCACATACCTCATCAATCAATAAAAGGATTTATTTCCCTAACAATGTACCTTTGGTATTATCAAAGTCCAAAATTGCAAGTAAGATATGTAAAAACATATTTTCATTCTACGAACATCAGAATCAATGACAGTTCTCCAGCATTTTGAACTGTGCCCTACAAGTATTAGACACAGATTAACAAAGAGAAGGTCCACCCACACACACCATACAAATCTAAAAGTCTCTAATTTCTTTCCTTACAGTGCTAGAGATTCCAGTGATGAAGAGAAAATGTTTCAGTCCTATATTTTCAATGATTTTTAACTTGCTTATGATTGTGTTTTAAGTGTGGAACATTTCGAGGCTTATGTTAGGAAGAATTAAACCCACACAGAGCATTTTGTTGTTTCTCTTTGCAATGAGCTAACTTTAGATTTGGAAACAATGCCTGTCAAGCATTTTAAAGCTAAATGCATTTTATAGCCGATAATGGCTTTAGCAGCAACATTTTAACCCAGTCTTCTGCATGCTACCAAAAATAATGACTTTAACGTCTGGAAAAAAAACCAACCCAAACCTACAGATTTGACACTGAATTAATACGAACTTTCATGACTAGGGTTGCTACTGGGTGATCTTTATTACTTTAAATACCTTCTTTGGTAAAACCTCAAATGGATCACTTTCGATAGTTTCCCCTACCCAAATGTTACAATACGTATTCCCTACTTTTACACCATACAGAATATCAAATCAACACAATCCTTCCTTTAAAACTGTGTACATACCTAACTCATTTTTCAGCATATTAAATATTTCTGCTCACAACACAAAACATATCAGTCATGCTCATTCAGCAATACACACCCCAAACTTTTCAAAAATTATATCAGCAACACAACTGTATAGTAAGAAAAACTCCACACCAATGGTTTGCCCACATCACTTGGCAATGTCCCTTTAATATTAATACACAGAGAAGTAAAATTCTTTCATAAATTTGTTCAAGTATGTGGAACATGTAAAATGCATAAGAATCAATATGGACTTGAATAATGTTATATTTATTTATTTTCCAGCTTCATACAAACTGGATGTAGAAGCATAAACATAGTACATTTCTACCATTTTCAACAAAAATATAACCAATATGTACAATTATTGTATTAAAAATACAAAAGGGATACAGACTCCACCAATGTCTTTCTAAAAGACATACAGGTACAAGTAGTATCAAAAGTATGAGGAAATCACCAGTTAATTGTACATTCTGCACTTGACATCACAGAGTGAACTGAGATTAGCAGTCCTATGGTCTACAATTACTCAATGCTTTTATAACATTTGTGCAACTTGTGATAGAGCTAGGATTTTGTACTTCTATATGCACATGAGGTCCATAGCCTTGAGAATAAAACTGGCAAATAATGCATATTACATGTAAAATTACAAATGCATAATTGACATTGTGATATATAAGCAAATAGATAAAAGCTATGATTACAGGAGAGAGAATTAAATAAAGCACTGACATTTGTTTGACACAGTGAAAAAACACTGCAATTTGATCTTTAAAAGTTGAAGCTATTTACGTTTATCTACTGATCAATATGATCAGCTGAGTTCAACGGAAAAAAAAAAAATCCAAGACCAGCAGTTCCTCACATTTGAGTACTACTCAGATTGGCAGCCTTCACTTCTCCGGAGTCTGTGCAAAAACAACACAAAAATAGAGGGGAGGGTCATTTCAGTCATTATAGGGTTAATAGCAGCTGTGAGCAGGTGGTTGCTACACACTGGCCTTCTCTACACATGCAGTGTTCCATGAAGCCATTAACAGTTGTGACTATTTCTGCGTTGTAATGGCTGGCAAATCTAAATGTGTTATTTTTCATTACTTAAAAGGCTCATTTATCCCCTAATGCCAAAGTCAATAGATGGAGGTTATTAGATCAGTGTTAACAGCTGACACGAGCTGTGACATCCCAACTTGCCTTCACCGCAATGTTATCCAGTTATTTTTTATTTTAATAGAACTACTATATAGTAAAAAAAAAAAATAATAATATATAACTTAAAGGTGGGATTGCCATCTGCCTCATTAGAATGGGACACTTTCTTTCTTTAGTATGCCATCCTGTATTCTCCAAGGCACAGGTCTAAGACACACAGTGTCCTCTTCCATCACCGGCCAGCTGCAAGCACCATTTACACGAGGCCCGGCTGAGGATGCCATTAACTCTAACATTGACAAATTTTTGAAGATTCCAGGGTGGGGCACATTAAGAGTGAAGAGAGATAGTCAAGGAAAGGCTGCAACCCATAACCTCTGCCTTCTCTTCTGCCCTGCTCAGCCACGTGATAGCAATATTCTTTCCAGGAGCTCAGGCTGGCAACCTTGCTTACAGGTATGAAATAATACTGTAATTACTAAGCAGATGCAGTATTTGATCTCTGAAATGCAAACATACAAAATCATAACAAAGGCATTGTAAACAAGCAGATAAGCACTGCCTCCTTGAAGGATTTCAATGCATCTTTCTCTTTGTAGGTTAAAGGCCAAATGTAATTTGACAACTAGCTTATCTCATTATTCCAATGAGACTAAGTGCTAGAATTGTGAATAAAATCTAAAAGGAAGATTTAAAAAAAACAAAACTCCTTCCAGGCATTGGGAAGTGCAGCCAGAGTTAATCATCCTGATGTGATGATCTTGGAATTTGGAATGATACTGTGTGATGTGGCAGACAGCGACAGTGGTAGCTTGGAGATTGCTGCACTGTGCATTTCAAGCAACACAGTTCGAAAAGTGCCAGGGCGATTTCTTCACAGTATTTCACATGCAAGGGGAGAGGGGACAGAAGGGGGAGGGGCGCAGGAAGAAGCCCCATGCTGCTTTAAGGCAGGGAAGGAGGCAAATAGGTCCACCATCCTTTAACTATAGTTCCAAGGCTCCTATTCTAGGGAAGTCTTCTTGTGCTCTCCTTTAAGGTGGCTCACTCTGGATCCAGAAAAGCCCCAAGTCTTAGACAGCAGAGACTTGCTCATCTTCTGCAAATACAATAGGATAGGGGAAAATAGAATTTAGTTCATACAGAACAAGACTGCTACTGAATGAAACAACCTGCACTGTGCCCATGTGTTTTCCATTTTGTTCTATTAGTTATATATTTTAAAACATTCTAAATATCTGTACATTTCAGGTTTCATGAGAAGTATTCCTTTGTAATTTGGTTCTTAAAGAAAACAAGGCAATTGCTATAACTGAGCTAGGTGCTCAGCTCTTCAGCCCAAGGGGCACAGCAAACCACTCAAGATATTTAATAGCTTCATAAAGCCATCTCACATTTTTTCCTGAATATATCTGTAATTTATTAAAATTAAGATTGTGTAAAAGTTGAGTGCAGGTTTAGTAGAAAAAAATTAAAATTCTCTGTCATGGTAACTCTCAAAAATTGAGGCAATTTGACTAAGGTAGACTTCATTATTTTCCACCACATTCAACTGCAGAGTTCAACCTGCACATAAAGGCTTAGCAACTAAGCAGCTAGGGAGAGAAGGGGGAAGCTAGCCTTTCTATCATTAAGCAAAACAAAGCATTCAAAACTCTGATTTGGGCACTGCCCTGCCTAAATTTTGAGCACCTCGCCCTAAAGGTGCAATCCAGCTATGCTTACCCTCCACAGAAACCCAGCTATCATTATAGCTGAACTGAAGCATAAAGTTACAGACACGCTTGGGCAAGCGAGCGAGCGAAAGAGCAGAAGAGTAACGGGCTCATTATGTGAAGCAGTTGGAGTGGAAGACCCAGTGTCCACAGTCTAAGAGTTTCAGGTATAACGTGAGTGACTATCCAAATAAAGCTCCATGGAGTGGATGGGCAGGTATTCTATAGACCAGGATACTTTTACGGCAATGAAATACAAAGGTTAGTGCCAAGACATTACATACTCTGGAAAAGTGCCAAGGCAGCCAGGGCTGTACCTTGTGAACAGAGGCACCTCCAGAGAAGTTGCCTAAGCCCAATGCTTGGTTGTCCAAGATTCAGGTGGACCTACACTCCAAATTTTAAATAATGTTTTGGATGAATTTAAATCCTCCCCTTCCAAAAAGTTAACAAATAGCAAGTTTTGAAAGATGGAAGAAAGCGCAAATTATGACAAGGATTTCCATGGCAGAAAACATTTGTGTAATCTGCCTTGCGTCTGTGAAAGCATTAATCATTTTTGCATGCAGCACATTCAAAATCTAACAGTTAGAAATTTACCATCTTCCTCTGTGGAAAACCCTTGAGATGGATAGTGAGTAAGACGTGGATCTGACTCATTTGGTTTATGCCACTGAGGTTTGTTCACAGGTCTGCTAGCTGAATGGCCATGAGACTGCTGCTGTGGAGTTGATGTTCCATGGGTCTCACACGTCCGTGCCACCATTCTAGACCTCTGAAGTGCTATGTTGTAATCTGGAGGCTTTCTGGTAGGATGGGAGCCACCTTCTGCAAACTCAGCAATAGGTATTCCTACATAACCAGGAGGAGTTGGAGGTGGTTCCCGATATCGACCCTCTTTTCGTGCTGCAGGAAAAGCAACAGATAAGTATAGGAGATAGTAAGAGGAAAACTGCTCAAAGAAAAATAAACAGTGAAAATTAATCAAACATAAACCAACTCAACATCCCAGGAGGAGAAAATATGACGGATAAAAGTTAATATCATACAGTAGACGATTAAGTCTTGGAAAATAAACTGTGCAAGAAAGTATAGAATATACAGTCTACACAGCATATAGCTATCCTTAAGTAATAAAGCCTTACTCTAATAAAATTCACCAAGTTACATGGGGAATTAGTTCAAACTCAGCAACTGAAGCTGTTCCATCAATTGTATAGAATAAAACATACATTGACAAAAGTAACATGCAAAACTCAAGAGTACACCAAATAGCAACCATCAGGAATATTGGCATCTCCTCAAAAACATAACTACCTAAATCCTGAAGACAGGTTTTGTACATAAGAGCTCATCTCTTGTTTTAGCATCTTGAAGGGGGAGGCACCTGATATATTATTTCTCCCTATTAATCTTACTACTCGATGAGAAACGAGCTACAATTCCGAAAGGTAAGGAAGAGAAGTTGGCTTCATCTTCATGCTATCCATATGCATTACTGCCTGCTACTCTTATGACTATATTATCTGCAAAATTACAACTTGAAAATATGCCCAAAAGAACAATGATTGAATGTGATCTTATATAGGAGATGGAAAGATCATAACCTAGTTTGTGGATCTCATTGAGGCACAACTGTTTATCTGAACAAGGCTTAACTCTGGGCATACTTAGAAGTTTTCTCTTGCAGAAAACTTCAGGGCAGGAAACAGCAATTAAGAATTTTAAGCATCTGCACGGACACACAGCAGCAAGGCATGACTATTTTGGAGTTACATACAAAAGAATGTAACTTTCTTCATAAAGAAGTCAGCGAGGGCTTTGATCCTGAACAGTTTTTGTGGGTCCAGCCCTTTAACACACGATCACTTAACTTACAGTACAAAGACAAACACAGCAGGAAAATCACTAACACAGACATTTACTCTCCACAGCTTGTCATACACTTTATATTCTTACACAAGTGGTGATGACAACATCACCCTGCGTTATGCAGCACGGAATTGACTGAAAGGGCAGTACAAGCCTAAAATGTACTGGTGGCACTCAGATGTGGTTATTATTGACTAAAAATAAAGTCTTGGTATTATAACGATCAAATAGTTTCCAATAGAACTTAAGTATTTTCCTTGGGCAGGCTGTTTTAACTGAGCAAAGCAAAGTGAAGAAGATTCTGAGAAATTTTATTCATAAATTGCTGAAAAGTAACTTTGATGAAGAAATTCTGTAGAAAAATTCTACTGAAATACTGCAAGAGATAAATGTCTATTCAGTGCAAAAGAAACACGTAAAAAAAGTGGTTTCTGTTGGACAGCAATATACAGAGTTTCATTTGCAACATAACTTAGATAATAGTACTGGAAGCATGGAAGTGTGCGGCTTGAATTTTCAGACCTCTTTCGGATTATCTCAAGTCTCTACAAATGTAGTGGAAAGCACTGCCTTGAGAGGCAAGTTTGTACATGCTTGTTCCACATTCTGATGGCAATCAAGGGCATCAAAGAGTAAAATTTGGGAGCAGCAAGAATCAGAACTTGGGAGTCCTTAACTGAACCGCTTCCTCCCCTTTGTAGCTCAGGGATCCAGATCTGCACCCAAGCTCTGAGGCTAAGCAATATAATTGGGCAGAAAATGGAAAAGCAGTTTATCACAGTGGTCTCAGCATGACCTCAATATGGCTGACTTCAGCTGTGTCAGTGCAAAATGGCATTTAAATAGTTCTTTATATTAACCTGAAAAAAAGGAAAAGCGAAGGGGAATGAAAGAGGCAAAAATGCAGAGGTCTTGGATGGTCCAAGGACTGGAATGTGCAGAAGGAACAGTATGAGAAAAATGCTAAGCACTGCCAAAGACACTTTCATATTAATTTATACATTATTTGACCTTTCTTTTGTTGAATGATTATAAATGTATTTCAGTTTTAATTTCTTAGGAACGTCTTCAGTTTCAGCAGTCCAAAGAAACATCTCAGTTGGTATTTAAGCACAAAGTGATCTCATTTTCAGAAGTAAGGAAGATTCACAACTACCAGACAAGTCATACAGATGTATAAAGTAAAAGGCTTCTAAAAAAATCAGGTCACATTTATTAAGATACCTAAATATAGAATGTGGAGCCTTGCTGTGAACAGAAATTCACATTTCAGAACAGACAATTAAATACATCAACCTCTCAAAATGCTGTCCAGCAGTTTAGCTAGTTTCTGTTGTATGGCAGGCTCTCTTGAAACACAAAAGCACTGTCAGAACAGGGAATCAACAGTAAGTGATATTTCCCCCAGCAAAAAATGCATGGAAAATTTGGCAGAGACTCCAAAATGTTTGGGTTTGCTTCAATAATTAAAAAAAAAAAAAAATCAAATCAGACTAAAGAAATGCAGGTTTAGTACAACATGAACCATAAGCAAATGAACTAAAATACTTCATAGCAAACAAAACTTAACTTACCAATAACCCCCTTTGTACTACTTGATGGTACTGCTATATGAGGGGGCACAGGAGCAGGCTTTGACTCCTCCGCTGGTACAGATGTTATGCTACTGGTTTCAGCTTCAGATGAAACATCCTTCCCACCCCTCCGCTTTATGGTACCTGTATCACCTTCTGAATCCTCTCCCCAGTAGCCTGTTGACGATGCCCAACTTGCTCTGGACTGTGCTTGATCAAGGCCCTCCCTACCTTGACTTTGCCTGCCATACTTTGTGCCATGATCGGGGAACATCAGCTGGTCCATATGACTGCCTGAGGCCCACAGTCCTGCCCCATCACTTGAGCTATCGAAATGAGCATGTCCAAAAGGCAGAGTCTCCCAGCTCCTCTGGTGCTGTATTGTTTGTATGTTGTCATGAGAACCACTCGAACAAGAAGTCCAGCTACCACGGCCACTGTCAGCTGCATCAAGTGAGGCTCTGTCCCCCTGATCCTGGGATAGTTCTTCCGTGCTAGGAGAAGAAACCACAGTTGCTCCAGCATACAGACCTCTGGTCTCCGACAGTGGTGCATATGAGCTAGATGCACACAGAAGATGGGGAAAAAAAATGTCACTTCCAATACAAACCATTCTAGCACTTTATGACTGAAAGTTTTGATGCAATTTATATTATTTGCATTAATGAGTAATGCAGTTTTGAGAACAGAACACTCTCCTTTCAAGCTCATATTCAATAAAACAAACCAAGAAAACAACTGGATAGATATTGTGACAAAACACTTCAGTGGAGTCATTTCAAAAGGTAAAATCTTAACTTTGCAGCTGCCTTTTAAAACAGGCAAACTGCACTGACATATATAAAGGGGAACAGACTAACAGACAGGGTTTCTACTGCTCTTCAAGCTATGTAAAACAAGGGATCAAAAGTTTTAGCAGAAAGTGGCCAGTATTCAGGTTTCAGCTTTCTAGAGTTTTTATTTCTGCTTAGGAAACTGAAAGCCACCTTTTCAACATTTCTTACAAATGGAAATGTATTTAAACTCAGATTCTGGAAACACATGCTACTTCATAGACTATGTTCTCTGTACCCTTTCAGGGATTAAGTAACTCTGACACTATCACTTACACAGCAGCAGTGAAAACCGACAAAATGTCACTTTTGTTTAGCTACTACCCAGGCTCCTGGGATTCGTCCTTCCAGGGCAGCTTGCTATGCAGAGTGGAACTCTGCTCTCCCAAATATTTAAGACATCTGATTAAGAGCTTGAATAGCCTGGGATTCCCAAAGGTGAAGTATACCAGTTTTGGAACAGGTCTGCCATCCACAGACCCTGCAGAATTAAAAGCCCTGATTTCATACAGAGGACTGAAGTGTCCAAATAACAACTCAGAAAAGTAAGTGGAGACTAAGTAGGAGCCAGAGCTCAAATTATTTCCAACCAAGGCTCACTGCTAGAGACTTAGAGAATTACTCACAGCATTAGCTTCCCCAGCATTACAGAAGTTAATTACCTAGACAATTACCTAGAAAACCAACAGCCTAAACGTGAATTTCAGCTTCCAATTACTGTTGACTAGGAGAGATATTTGGGGCAAAATATTTTTGGGCTAGATAAAGATGCACTTTTCTATGAAACAGACTGGAAAATTACTAGCTACTTCTGTTCTCAGCTTGATCATTGAATAATTTCTCATCTAATTCAGTTAATTCTCCATCTAGAAAACAAGCTAGGATACCAGTCTGCCATAAAGAGGATAATGTACAGCAGTACTAAATGCTCAGATGATAAAGTCTATTGAGGTAAAGTCTTATTGCTGTAGACCTCATCATCCACTCAGGAGTACAAAACCTTTTCTTGTCAGAAAACGGGAGCATTATCAGCACTCAAATAATGCTTTTTAAGAGCAGGGCAGAAAACAATATTTGAGATATGAAGTGAAAGTTACATAAACAAAAGCACATATACACACCACACAACACTATATGAAAGTATAGTATAAGTAAGCACAAATTCCTACCCTAAGCTGTATTGATCCGGTTCAATCATGATTCTTCTATCAATCCTTCCCACACCAAGATTTGTCTCAACGATGCTGACAGAATGCCTTTGTCTCCTCTCATCATGCAGGGAAACTGGCATAGAGTCAAAAGAGGAATTGCTGACAATACTAGATCTGGAAGAAATTTCGCTGTGACCAGAATCTGAAAAGTTATCCACTGTGCCACTAGGAGCCAAAGTATATCCTGCAAAGGAAAGGTCACGTTAATCAGACTCTCCGAGAAGCCTGCTCAGTTATTTCCAGGCAGACGGCAATACTGCTGTCATAGTAAAGAAAAGCTATGATTAACTATCATTAACGCAGAAGCAGCACCACAAAAGTCAGATACATAGCAGAACTGTGCAATATTGTGTATTCTGTCCTAATAAGAGGTTTAAAATTGTGATAACATGCATAATCATTTACAAACCAAGTGCTCACTTTTCTTGCTCTTTGCCCTCCTCTCCCAAATTAATTCCAAATGCATTATCACATTTGTATCCTTTTATTGCGAAATCTCACTTCCCAAAAAATTGCCAGTACATAAACACTGTCACCAAGATTGGAACAAGAGATGTCCTAGATGAAACTAATGCTTGAAGTAATCCAAGAGACCCTCTCCCACAGTCTTTCTGTTCCACAAAGCTATGTGTCAGAGATGAACAGCAGATACAACCTGAAGCACAGATGACTGGGCTGACTGCTTGCTATATTTCTTGGATGAGAGAGGGTTTGAAATGTTTTTCAGTAAAGTTTTAAAAACACTTATCAAGGTTTTCAAGCTTTCTTTGTGGTACTTGGCTAACTAATTATTCAAAAAAGACATTCTATAGCATATATTTACCATATTATACTGCAATTTGGAGGTAGCATTGACATCAGCAGACTGAGATAAAATCTGCAAGCCACAAAATGTCAGAGGCAAATTCAACTTTTGTTTTGGTATTAAACAAAGTTGTGTTAAATGGTCTTGCTGGCTAAGTTAAACTTTGTTAAAGGACGTACATTTACAAGTAGCTGCAGTTTTCATTTTTTTTCCTTCCAGTCTACAAATAAGTGCCAAGATGACTTGATCTATCCAATTCACTTGCTGAGAATGTGTACTTAATGCTGCCAGATTTTGCTGAAAGAGCATACCATTAGCTGCACGATACCATTAAGCCAAGCATATTTTAAATTTACAATCATGTTTACAATTTGCTTTTTGCAAAAATAAAGTACTTTTCCCTGTTTAAGCGAAGTACAGAATCTCAATTACTTCTAATAGAAAGCACAGGCCTGACCCAATTTATTATTTATCTTTGTAAATACAGTATTTGGGAGAAATCATCCTGATAGCTTACAGTGACTTGAGATGACAATCTAGATGATCTCTATGTAACATCCGCCTCCACCTGTCGTAGTAAAGACCTCTTCACTAAAGGATTTGGACAGTCATTTGTGCTTTCTTGCCATATTCATCTCCTCTTTACAGATATCTGCTTATCCAACTGGAGTTATTTTTTCCCCTCTTGTTTCCATAAGCTCCACCTACCCTAGAGGTCCTTGGTTACTCTTGTTACTCTTGTTAACATTCTCGCACCCAAGAGGACAGGAGGAATGGGTTAGGTCTCAACTAAATGGCACTGCCACCTTTCATGTTAAGAAAATGGTAGAAACAGTGATATTCACATAAGTTTCAAATCCTTACCATCCCTGTGCAGTTCAGGGAAAGTTACTGCTACAGGGAAGTCTCCAACACACTTATCTCTTTAGCATTCTAAACTTACATTATCGGAACTCAACCCCAATATATATATTATATAATGTTATATTGTGTAACTGTTAAAATGAAAATGAACTTCTATGATATTCTGAAAAGAGAATAACTTAGACGTTATCTGCACTATAACTAGGTTATCATACTTCCAAAGGAAATTTACTCCATTCTCTGTTTTGTCAATTCATAACCAAAGTACAATGAAAAAATAAACAGGCTTAAAAAAATCCCTTTCTGAATTCCAAGTATCTTAGTCTGCCTGTCAGACATAGGTCACATCCCATCCAGATGTATGACACAGCAAGTAATTCCTCTAATAGGCTAATGTGCTCAATGCTGAAATTTCAATCTGCACATCCTCCCACCGGCAGGAAACACTGATGACAGGAATATTTTTGTCAGAAACAGCTGTAATGAGACTGGCCTACTGCATTAAATCCTGCACCAGATCAGAGCGTCTTTCCTTGCTGTTGCTAAACAGAGGGCTCTCAGGTATCCTTGAAATCAAGTTCCCAGCTGTCCTTTCAGGTACATCCATTGTGCACTACACTTCCTGCTCTCTTGGTTGACCATATGTGACAAAAATAGGAGCACCAGTAATTATCCTGAGTGTCCAAATTTTCTCTCCTAAGAGTCTATAAAGCTTCAGGAAACAGAATGAGGAACACCACATGTCTAATACCTTTCCTTGGAGAGCTCTGTGGTGAAGTGGGAGGAGAAGACAGCTGTGAGGATGCACTTGATACTGTGTCTTCAGATTGTTTCTTGTGACGGTCCAAACTTCCTTCTTCAGATAGTGAAAGAATCTTCTTCAAAGCTTGTGGGGAGTTAATGCCTTTAAATAAGAATTAATGTAGGCAGATGTAAAGTCCAGTATAAAAACATCCTTCTGTTTCAAAATGCATTTATAGAGAAGATACCATACAAGAAAAAACAGCATTTTTTTTCCTGTTTATTTGTTAGTTTCTGACACTAGCTCAAGTGAAGAAAAAAAGTTTAAACCTACTATTGTTTAAAATACAGAACTTTATTTCTACCTAACAGTAAAGCCAAAATAAATAGTGTGTCACAGAAATCACATATTTGGTGTGGCAGAATATTGCCCATATAATATATAAATCAAGGATATGCATAACCGTGGTTACTGAGAAACCTGAACTAAAATTATTTTGACTACAAACACATACAGATCTCGCTGGTTAGTGAAGGTTTATACAGTAAGAATTGAAACTATTTTACTGTTTCTCTTCTATTCGGAGTAGCCTAGAAGGTCAAAGAAAATGGAAAAAAAGATTAGGCTTACAAAACAAGCATTAAGCAGCTGCCTTTCTTGCTTTTGTTTTTGAGAACTACCTCTGCACCAGCTGATTTGGGGAAACTAAAGAGTAGCAACATCCTGAACACGATGTATGATGTAAAGATCTAGGGCATCAAGGGTTGCTTTTCTTAAGAAACATTTATCCATCTTTCTCTCCCCCTCCTCTCAAAAATCCACCCTGGGATACTCTTAAAAGTGAATACTGAGCTTGTCCAACAGTTTTGTCAATGCATGTGGTAGAGGTTATTTTTAAGCATTCTGCAGAGTTTATCTTTGATTTTGGATTGCAACGCTACTATCAATAATTTACAACTGCTTCATCAACATAACCTAATCACTTTTCAGAAACTTTCCCAGCATGAACAAAAATGCAGTCTTGTGGTGCTTCAAAGTCCTTTAAGATTAAAATTTAATGGTAAAATCAACAAGAACTAGAAGAATATTGAATTACTTCTTGCTCATTTTGCTGCTTCTAACTGTTTCTGTAGCAACCCAAGCAGTGCCTAAGTAAAACTAATAAAAAGTGAAACCCGAATTGAGGTCTTGTGAAATTACCACCAACATAACAGGAAGGGCTAGTTATATACACTTATTAGGAACACTCCCATACTTTAAGGCATATATAAGTAGATCTTTAATAATGCCTACATTTTCCACAGATTTGGAAACCAGATTAGAAGAAACTCCTATAGTCTGATATCTTTCTGAGCAACATGTAGGCAGCAATGAATAAATAACAACAATAAAAAAACCACAAGGGAGCAGAAGCCAAAAGGACAATTCCCAGAGTGAAACTTCAGGCCTTCATTTCTAACAGGATTACCAGTTCGAGCAGGCCTCAATTTCACTTCAGATGTCCAACTTTTGAAAAACACTAAAACTACTGAGACACCTCAAATGGGTCACTCAAAAACTCCAAGTCACTAATCCTTTTGGAAAAGTTAAGCCAAGATCCCAGGGCAGATAGTCAGAAGTGGTTGGACTTGATCTCAGAGGTCTTTTCCAACCAGATGATTCTATGATCCTATGAAATGGTCATTCTTTCCAGCTTCTAATAACACAAATAGTTATATTGATTAAATTGCCAGGATGCTTTCCTAGGTTTGTTTCTTTCCATTTCTAGAGAATTATACAAACACATTGCATAAATGGGCATAATCTGCATATCGTACTACTAGAATTAAAAGTTCTGAATCTTATTTGATTAAAAACATCTCCCTGACACAAGCAAACAACCTTGAGTATTAAACCAAATGCTTCACTGTTCCACTCACCAAATGGTGGGAGATCTTTGACCGGCACTTTCTTGCGAGAGGGATAAAGAGATACAGCAGGGACCTGCAATGCTTGGTTTACTTTGTGTTGTTGCTGCTGCTGCACTTTCTGTTGGATGCCTGCCCGGGGAGCCACTGGTGACGTTTCAGATTTCCCAGATCGCTTGTCTCCTGTATTCTTCGGCACTTTGCAAGAAATAGGAGAAAGCACAGAATGACCACTAGCAAAAGATATTGTCAGAGTTCTAATCTGAGTGTGCAAAGCCCTCCAATTAATAACTAAAAGATGTTCAAATACTTGTACAATGAATGCAGCAGGATACATTTAGAGAGAAAAGATGAAGAGTAAAGAGAGGGAGTTTAACTCCATTTAAAATAGGTACATTATCAAAGACTTATGAAAACCATGACCAGCAGTTATACTGGGTTATAAGGACTGCAACTGTTTTAGAATGGATATATAACAACTATTTTTAGTTATGCTGAAGGAAAGCAAGGGCACAAGATAGAGCATTCCCTCAACTCAAAATAAATCAATTTCCAGCATAAGGTCACACCAATACCCTAAGTACATTAGAACTGCAAAAAAACGTTTCGCTCCTCCATACCCTTTAGAGCGAAATATCTAAAGAACGCTTGTGTACTTCGGCATGACACCATCTGAAAACCTCATCTCTTCTATAAATTTTAGCACTCTATATTGCTAATATGCAAAACGATTTCTTTTAAGATTCACAGATGTTCAGTACTTGCAAATGATTAGAAACCTCATTTTGCACCTCATTGTCTAGTTACTGTTCCAAATTACTTCCTCGGAGAAGAATCTTCCTTAAATTTTCCTTAAAATCCATAACAAATGAAAATACTCACATGTGTTGGTGGCTGGCTCACACTGCAGAGAGAGTGTTTGGAGGTTCTCTTCATCCATTTCCAGATCCAAGTTTGAGAGGTACTGCTTTACTTTCCGTGCCATCTGAGCATCTTCATACAGTTTTTTAGCATTAAGGAAGGAGCTGCGTCGGACCCGCTTTTTATGACTCCCTGTTTGTGCCACATCCAGCACAGCTGCATTCGTACTGCCCTGGCTGAGAGACCTGGAGTGAAGAGGGGGCAGGAGGAGAAGAAAAAAGGGGAGAAGTATGACTTAGTCCACCACAGTATAAATTGATAAACATAAAACATGCAAAAGATTGCATGAATGTCAGTCTATGGTCAAAGCTTACATGCCTCATTCCAGTAAGTCAAACAGCTATAACAGATAGAAGGCCGAGGGTCAGGAAATAAATTCTACTTAGTTACAGGCACTATTTTAATTACACAGATATTTTAACCTATTCTGCTCCAACTAGGCAATATCACTTCACACATCTACAAAAGCATTCAAGCTAGTTCTCTCATGTAAGCCAGCTAATGGGAAGATTGGAGCATTAGGAAAAGCTCATGCAGTAAGGCAATGCTGACAGGAGACTATAGTTGAGGTTCAAATATAAATACATATATAGAAGGCATTTTTAAAGCTCTCTGTGTACTCTTTAAATCAGACCATATACAAAATGTACAGTTCAGTCTTACAGAATAGAATTTCCTTGTAACTTGCTAGGTTGAAGACTGCTTTTTGTTAAAAAAAAAAGTAGCCAGCCAGTTCATGAAGAAATAAACGTCATGCACATTTCAATTTATATATGCCTATGTGAAAGCTATGCCTTGTTCCTGAACTGTTAAGAGTAAAAATGATAGTTGAATATATGTTCATAATATAAGTTAGTTTAGGAGGCACCATAAGTTTTAACATTCGTATTTGATTTGACAATTGCTTATTAGGCATAAGAAAATAAACAGCAGTTTTAAGCTGTTGCAACCTTGCTGTTTTATAATTTCTCTTTTACTGAAAGTCACTTCCCTTGGCAATTTAAATTGGAGCTGGAGAAGAACACCCCACTCCTATTTACAATCACTTATAAATAATTTACAATTTTTGTGTTTTAACCTCAAAAGCACTCCTGGATTAAAATGTATTGTCAGTAAAAAAGGGTTAACAAAAGAAAAAAAAAGGTCAAAGCACCAGAAAAATTAAGGATAGCAAGTAGGAAACAATGCAAATGGTAAGGGGAGAATGCATGTCTCTGTGTGTTGTCTCCAACCACTTACCCCAAACTCCTCCATTTCTTCTTCCTGCAAGTGAGAGCCAGGAAGAGTAAAGCATGGGTTTAAGAAGAGACAGAGAAAGATTACAAGCTCAGAAAGAAAAAGACCAGATCTTAGGACAAGCTGTTCTGGAAGCCCACAAACATTAAAAAGAGCCTTGACTTGGACAATACAGTCAGATATTACAAACTCTTCTATCTCGAATTAAGAAAAAGAGTATGCACTAAGCTGGTCTACGTGAAGCCAAAGAGCATTCATTCCAAGTTTTCTAACACCAGCAGCTTACACTGTTTCAGATACACTCCTACCTCTACTAAATCAAAACAATAAGGCAGGCACACATCCATATTCAAACATATATACAGATACACAGATATATGTGTTCAACGCAGCATCACCTCCTCGCTCCCGCTAATGGGATATCTTTTTATGAAGTAACTGGCATCTAAGGAATGATGTAAAACATTTTAATACATAATCATAAACACAAAATGTAATGATTTCTCCAATTTTAGAAAACTACATAATTGTAATAAATTGTTAGCGACAAAAAAAACCCTCACACTGCTCCAATACAACAAGGGGCACTTGAAAAGTAGCTCTTACTGACAGTCGGCTCTCAACTGGGAAAACCTCTCACGTACTCACCTTGTTCTGAACATTAAAGCAGGATCCATGTTAACAGATGCCATGCGACCAACATGGCGTATCTCCTTGGCAATCATTCTTAGCTTCTCAAAATTGACCAAGCCCTCCACTTTTGAATCATTTCCTACAATCAACAGTTAACAGCATTAATTATTAGGTAGTAAAGGTAGTTTTCCTCAGCTGGGAAAAGACTATCAACTTCTGCTTTTACCTTCATGAAGAAATGTAAGGTCTTTTTTGATCACAGGAAACAGGGGGATAATGGGAGGCTGTAGGTTTTGACTGTTAAGAACATTACGATATTTTGCCATATTCCTAGATGGATCAAACAAATCCTGTAGATCTTGAAACAGTTTTTCATACTTGCTTGGAAGCTTTTCCCAGGTAGTTCGGAGCCTTGCAACTGGTGCCAAATTCAGACCACTTGAAATAAAGAAAGTACAAAAAAGTTCAAGAACAACAGAAAGAAACGAAAAAGAACTAGAAAAAGACTATGTTAAATTTTGTATAGGAGAAATACCACATAGCCAGAATAGAGAGGCACAACTGTGTCGATAAAGTAATAAATAGTGAATATTTCCTTCTGCCACTGTGTATTACAGAATTAAAATCATTTTTATAAAAGCTATAAAAAACAGAAATATCTGCATGATGCAACCATAAACAGATAAAAGTTACACTTGCTTGAGTAATTAAATATTACAGAAAGCATATGCTTATTACTTTGATTGATTTTGATAACAGAATTATAACCTAGGTGTACCTCAGAACCACCTCTTATTACTAGATTCCCAGATATACACAATATTTAGATGGCAGCTGCACAGTAACCCCCCCCGGCTTAATGCTGTAATAATCCATCTGACCCTGCTGTGTAGATCAAACTAATATAACAAATTTTATGCATTTGACTTTATTCTGAAGCTGTACCTGGTACAAAAAACGAGTTGTTGTTTTTTTTTTTTCCCTTAATGGCATTACCTGTCTTTTTCTTGTGAAAAAGTTTGGTATCTAGAATCTTTCAGTCATTCAAGTATTGCTAGCAGGCAGGCTGCTTTTATTTCTCATGGAGGTCAGCTAAAATAGCTGAGTTAAATCTCAATACTTTTACGTCTCAGACATGCTGACTGATTACCAGCACGAATCCTTGATTTTGGAATTTGCTGCATTTGATGAAATGGTATTCAAAACCAGTGATCTTCAGAAAACGTGTCACATTCAATCTGTTGGTTGTGACATGGGTTTTTGCCAGAGACAATGATAAAATTGTCATTTTAATGCAAGTTACTCAAACTTTTTCATCACAGAGAATTTCTAGACTTTTTTTTTGTTAGTTTCTTTCTGCCTGATCTGGAAGACTCTAAAGGAAATGTGAATTTTTAAAATTAAACATACATATTACAAGTTTCCTCTCCCCCTTTTCATTCCAAAACTAAGTAAGGTTTTCATTCCAAGATTTTCAGTTTTTTTTATTCTTAATAAAATATCCTTATCTACAGCTTATGATATGGCACTGTAGTCTGCTATTGACCATAATCAGAGTTCCATCCAAGAAACTGCTAATAGAAAGAAAAAAAAGGCAATGTATCATGGCTCAATCAATTCAAGATAATAGGCACTACATATAAAATTATGAGCTCCCTTTGGGAAATTAGCTTTCATAGTGTTATAATTTTTCTTCATATAGCTGCTGTTTCTTTCAGTCTTTGTTTTTAAATAAGTGTAGTAGTTTCTCTAGTGCCACTGAAGACTCCTGCCTCACTGTCTTGAGCAATAAGTACATAACAGTAGCATTCCAAATAGTATTTCAACAAATGCTTCAGTGTCAAGTTCAGATTATTGGAAAATGCCCTCCTCCTTGGATTGCCAAGAGATGATGTTACCAGTATTGACTTACTCTGTTACATTTTTTTTTTAGACTTATATAAGACTTTGCTTTTTACTGAGAAGGAAAATTATTATCCAGCAGTACCTAATGATGGCAAACATAGAGTTGAAGTTCTTGCATTCTCTGCAGTGTAGTGCTATCTTAATGAAATGCTTAATGATCTTCATCCTTTTCAACTGATTGGTTTCTCTTAGAATCTCAGAAGCCACCCAGAATGTTTCTTGATTTATCACCTCTTCAAACTTCTTTAGATTAGTGCAACCTGTTTTTGATTTGAGTTTAAATAAGTCATCAATGTATTCCGTGGGTTCAATATTACGGAATAACTCAAAGTTTCTCATGGAGAGTTGGGTAGCCACCTCAACAGTACTGAGCTGTAGTAAGGAAATTTGACTTTCCCTTAGTAATTCTTGAGCATCTTCATCTGAACAAAGAGTTTCCGTTTCCATGTTGTTCTTCAGGTAATACCTGTAAAAACAAAATTCAAAAGACACTTGATGCAATATACTCAAATACTAGTGAAGGTTACAGTAAGGATGCAGTAAGGATTCAGTTGGAATCATAGGATAAACGGAAATTCACTAGGCTCATATACTAATCAGAAGTTGTATAAGGAACAATTTCTTCTAAAGAAACAAAACAATAACTAAATGATGCTCCTATTAACAGAACTTTGACTTATTAAACCAGTATACTCAGGTTTATCTCACAGTCTCCAGTCTCACCTGCCACTTAGCTGTATCCTGTCAGCAAGCTTGGATAACTGATCAGGAAGCCTCCTTTGCTTGATTACACCCTCAGGTGTGACAGAGACTTCACACAGTGAATATGCATCAGGAGTCGCAGTTAGAGCAAATTCCCTGATAGCCTGAACAACCACTTCCTTTGCTGTTGTGTCCTTACTGATCATGATGTAGCGACTTTGCTGATCTGCCTTGAAAACCCTCAGAACTTGATCTGGTAAGTCTGGAAAAGAGAGACATGCAAGTTATGCAGTTTAGTAAAGCAGAAAAAAATTAATGGTATAAGAACAGGCAACAAGATCAGTTACATTGAGTCTAATTACTAGTGCAGTTTTTACTTCAGTATCATTTCACCTCTCCTTATAAAACAGCTGCCTTTTTTTAATGAAAAGCTTGTTCTATTAACAATCAGGAAAATAAGTTAGTTATGCTATTGATGGGGCAAACCACAGAAATACATAAACATTTCCAAAGTTTGGACACAAACTAATGAGCAGTCTAAATTTCACAAGTGTTGAGTCCTAAAAATTCCATTTAAATCTGAGAAGGACATTCAACACCACTACCGTGTTCACTGATATATAAGACGATCAAGCAAATTAGGTTATAGGAGTGCTAGTCTTCCTAAGGATGCTTTTAAGAAAATAGACTCATTTACCTAAGTTTGACTCTCAACCATAGTGCCACACACAAAAGGAAGATGTGTATGTATAAGTATTTAGGAAGGCGCAAGTGTAATGTCCAACATGCACCAAACATGAATAAACTGCAGTAGTATTAATGCATCCAAGTACTTACTTATTAAAAATAATCTATCCTTGATAGCTTTAAACCATAATAATATCTAAGTAACAAAAGTAAAACTTGCTCCTTATTTCTCTGTGCCAATGTTTTAGCAATTAAGAACTAAGCAGACAGAGACAGAAAAACACTTCGGAAATAGTCAAGTTCTAAACATATTGTTTCAAGTGACTGATGACAGAAAACTTAAACAGCTACAACGAGGCTGTTTTTTAGGAAATCTGGAAAATTAGCAAACTATGTTCAGATGTTGGATTTGTTATTTCCATAAGCTTATTAATGGAGTGAAATCTAGAGTCATTAAACAACTGACATTCGATTGTCATTCTATAAAAACAAAAAAATACCCCAAGAAATAGTATAACTACTCACCACTAGATTTTTTTTTAACATAAGATGTCTTAAACTGACAAGATAAAGTACTTGCAATTAATTTAATTTTTTCTTTCCGTTACTAATAACCTGTTCTAGTTTTCTACAGCATAACATCTGGGCATTACTCCTTTAATTTGTTTTAAAAAATGTATTTTCTTTTTTTTTTAGATCATGAAGGTCATATGAACAAGAAAATAGATAATAGAAAACATTCTGAATCTATAGCCAAAAACTGATCATTATTCAAGAAAACCTGCAAAACCAGCTGCTAGATAAATATATTCACTTTGATACAACCACAATCTTTTTTGACAAGACCTGAATGTGCATAACATATTCAAGTTACTACAGAAAGATCTGAGCAACAAAAATCTCCTGACAAATGAACAAGAATTAACGTCTTGCCACTGCTGCATGATGGCTCCAAAATAATCATTTGGAAAGCATTGAGATACATCTCTGCCATGAAGGTTGTTTAGGTTTAAATATACGAGTTTACAAATTTCACGCAACTAAGCCCATAACTTTTAAGCTCACAGTAGTATTTTTTGCAGCTTGAGAAGCACTAATACTGAAACATATTAGAATTTAATTATTACATGATCATATACATATAACAGGCATCAGCACAGGCCAACATTAAGCAATTTCTAAGCACTTGAGTCAAATGTACAAACACCTTATAATCAGCAAGCCAATTTTGCCTTTTATCACCAATTCTATATTGACCAGTCTTCCTTCAGTAATTAGTTAACAGAGGGATACGGAACAGTGCCTAAAATGTCTACATTTTCTGACATCTTGAGGAAGGCAGATGCCAAAGACACAGCCATTCAGAGCCATTACTAAAAACCAGGACACTCCCTAGTTATTGTTGCCTCTTGCTGTTACAGAAATACTTGCCAGACAAAGAGATGCTACGGACAGGAAGCTACTGTAAACAAGACCAAGGCGGGAACTCGCTTAGCAGTTTCAAAGAAGCGTTTTGAGCAATGAGAAAATAATCTGCTCTGCTGGATCACTGTAGTCAATATGAAGACACGCAGAGAACAGCAAGTAGAAAAGTATCATCTCTGCACTGTATTTTACCATGCAATCTCTCAGGCTGCATACCTATAGGAGCTGGCAGCAAAAAGCAGTACATGGAATACAAAGAATACAAAGAAGTCTGCCAGCAACTGAAATGATTACAGTTATAGCAATGGCAGCAAGTAATTCAGCATAATAATTTTTAAATAAAACAGCACTTGAAGAGAATTGTAATCATCCCTCTTCACCCCTTTTCAAAAAAGGAAGCTGGAGTGGCAAGCTGAAGAAAGCAATGCTCTATGACAGGAATCTAAGTCCCTTAGAAAGCTTGTAGGGGGGGAATAAAAAGGCACCAGTGACTGGCAGCTCATCTTAACTGTATTATTTTGACTTCCAACCGCATAGCAAAGACAGCACAAGAGATGATAAATCAAAGTGCTATTGAATATTTGAACATTTAAAAATAAACCTTTAAAAGCACAATCTAATAAAGCCTGAGCAAATCAGAAGAGAAACTAAATTGACTCCTTGCAGTTTTCAAGTTGTTCTCATTTTCCCCTCAAAGACTACCCTTCCAAAACAGCAGGTTGTTTTATTTCCTGTCCTGAGGTATATTCCCCAAAGCCTCAAAGGGTGGTTGTTCTACCACTTATCTCTTTCTTCTCCAGTGCATTCAATTTCTTGAAAGCTTCTTCCATCTCCATTTTTAATTTAGTCCAAGGTAATAAAAGAAAAATTACAAGCTTAAATTTTTTGTGAGTCTTAAAGTATGCAGAGGAATAATTATAATTTAACTCTTCTATCTACAATGCAACCATCTCTACAGAACTTAAGAAATATGTTTTTTATTTCAGCCCCCCTTTTCTCTTCTTTCCCATACAGGGAAAAATGACACATGCAAATTATTTTAAAAATATTCAGTATGTGGGTATTTGGGTAAATTTTAAGCAACTAATTAAAAAAGAACTCTTTTTTTAAACTAGAAAGCACTAATTACTTATATTTCTGTAAAGATAATGAAAAAGCTGCTATAACACTGAAGCAATGGCATTACATCATTACTTATCTTGTTTTCTCAGAGTGAAAGGCTACTACAGTACAACATTATTCATTTATTAAACTTCTCTCAACTGTATCTGTGATGGAAGGATTTTCAGACCTGTAAATGACTTTCCTTCTCGTTTAATGGAGTTTGTTTGAGCTGTATGAGACAGCAGTGCCCTCAGCTCAGCACCAAGGGCACATCATTTATCTAGAACCACCTGGTCTAGGTAAACGGCAAGCTGGAGAACAGAATCTTCATCCATTTATAGATAAAGTGCTGATGAAAAGTACGAAAAGTTAGGCATTTATTGGTAAAGAATATCTTCAAAGTGTTGGACACTAATCATTAGATAAAACAAAAAATACTCTCTCTAGAGCAATCTTAGACACTGAGACAAAAATCACACACCACCTTCTTGTAGTCTTTTCTAGCACCAAAAAAACTGAGATAAAGTGATCCTGTGAAACTGTGATTAGCATCACAATTTCAAGTGTGATGATTACACCAACTTGTCCAGGCTGATGTTTAAGCATCATCCCTTTAGGTAGTGTCTGCAGTCCCTCAGGCTTAGGAGGGCACTGAATTTTCAGTTCTAATTTGAGAAATACTTTAAACATTAGACTAAATTAACCGAGTGTCCACACAGCTACTATTACCATATCCTCCCTCCAGCAGCTAGGTTTTAGTAGCAAAGATTTGGATTTCTTGCTAAGAACCTTCCTGCAGCCAGACAAGAGCCCAAATCCCAGCCCTGCCAGGAGCTCCAGTTAAACCCTTCTCATAAGATAAGGCTCTCAAGTTTCTCATGTTCTCCTTCACTTGCACCGATGCTTTGTTCCTCTCTGCTATATGTGTTCATTTTTAAAGTAGTTCAGGATGGGATTTTAAATCATTTTGTTTACCAAGAATTCAGCATAGAGCTGTAGGGCAGGGTGACTAACAGGGAACTTCGAAACTCTGTCCACTACAGATGAGTACAAGATTATGTAAGTCTGTTCAGAAAAAGACTGAAATGCATGTCCCATGTCCCAGCCTAGTGCACTTTCGCTTTACTGTAAGGTTATTGATCTTCTGTGCTGTTTGAAAACACTGCAATCTTTACAAGACTGATCTATCAGTGCAAATTACAAAATACCAAGCAAAATAAGTTTGCACTGCCCAAGTGTATTAAATCAGTAATCAGCACTCTGTATACCACATACTTGAAAAGCAAACATCTAATATGTTTGGGTAAAGTGTATCAGAGGACTTGTAATAAATCCTAATGACTTAATAAGTTGCTAATCTGTGGGTGACAGCATACAGTTAATTAAAACTCACATGTACCTTCAGACTCTGTAAGTCCAGAAAAAAAAATAGAGCAATGAAAGAAAAATATAAGGTCCAGAAGATCAACAAAAAACAATCCTTACCTGGTGTAGTATTGAAGTCTAAGATGCGGTGATGAGATTGCAGTAGATCAGGATTACTGGATGACAAGGTTCCGCTGACAGGTAATGCAGGAGGAATGTGCTTTGTTTGCCTCAGTCCCACAATGCTGTCATCCTGAGACTGGCCAATTCCAATGTCACTGCATCCAGAAAGAAATAAAATCAGGATTTACAGACATTCAGAACCTGGACTACACTAGAGGGATGCAGGAACATGTATGTCACTACATTTTCACACTTTCAATTGTTAGTAAAGTAATCACTATTTAGAAGTTAAAATTCCACAGACAACAATGCTTGCTGTCTGTCTTTGCCATCAGCACCAAAATGTCCACTCAACGTGATTAGATCTGCTGCTCACACTGCCAGAAGGTTTTTGTGTCCAACACTCAGAGGTGAGGAGCTGCTCGGCTCTTGCAGTGGCCAAGATATTTTTTCAGAAGCTGGTCCATACTTTATCATTCCTGCATCACCCTATCACCCAAACTTTGACTAATGCTGCTGTCTCCTCAGTGCTGTTTCATAAGACCTGAATTTTATTGATCTTTCATACCATCACAGATATGATTCGCAGCTGTACTTCAGGAGGTATTGCAGCCAGACAGCCTACTAAGGTCTTCTAATAGATAGATAAGAGAGGATTGTAGAGATCACCCATTTTCCTTCCCTGCATCACCTTCTTGGAGTTTCTCTTCACTGGATGTGATTGAAGGGATGTGAGCTAACTCAGAAGCATCTGCACTTTGGAAGGGATACTGACAGTACTGAAAACTGCCTGACAGCCGTAAATAAAGTAGTTTTCATGTCCCCTATGAAAAAGGTGAAAGTTCTTGTCTTTTCAATGCTGAAAGGCAGGGTATCTAAAGAGGTCAGTAGCACTAGGTGGATCAGAGACAGAGCTATCATCATATTATAGCAAGCACTAATTTGCTTATTGCTTTTCAGTTCATGACCAGCTGGTGAAGCAGGATGAAGCTGGAGTTGGTCACTAAACTTTTCAATGTATATATATGGCTGCAAATTCCTAATAAATCACTCAGAGCGTAAAATTTTCAAATGCCATTTTTAAATGGCAGCCATTAGAGAAAAGGTAATTAAAAATTTAGTGACTTATAGGCAAAGCCTTTTGAAAAGGCTAACACAGCTAAATCTCTATCTTTATTCACATATGTAAATAAAATACAAACCAGAACTTAGATTTCATTGGAAACTGCAACAACTCTAAAATGTCAAACAAAAAAAAAATAATGATGCAACACAAATGACCATTTGTACCCTAACTTTGGGCACTTAAGCTTTTGTCTAGTGTTCCATCCACACTGAGAAAACCTTAACAGAAGTAATTAAGGGTCTGATAATGATCCCTGTTGAGCTGTTACAGCACGAGCATCCTTTTCTACTTACCAATTACTTTACCTAGTACACTCTTGTACCACTTCTTTAAGTGCTATGAATTGAATGGTACTCTGGGAAGCTAAGACAGTATCCCTGGACACTGAAGAAAAATTTTAATTACGTGGACACAGTAACTTCTTTTTTAGAAGCCAATGCAACTTGAAAAAGTTTGGAGGGGTATCTCTGTAAGATGTGCTTGGGTTTTATTGTTTTCTAAAACCAAAACGACAAGATAACTCTGTATTAACAAAATATTTTACGAAGTGTAAACCCAAAGCCGTAAGAGAGACCGAAACACGCAAGTTCACCAGAAAAAGTTCTTGGATTTTCTCTCAATCAGAAGTTAAGCTGGATCTGAACACCTGTATTTCTGTACTTGCAAAAGCACAAAATACTGTGACAAGTAGTGATGATCAACTTGGTATACAGAACTTTTACACTAAGCCACACGTCTTTCACTACAACTAAAAGCATTCCCAGCAATCGACATCTTGTCTGTCAAGTAGGAATCACTCCAACACACAGAGAAAAACAGAATAAAAAAAACCCAAAGCCCCATAACCTCAAAATAGTTTTTTAGAACCACTAGAAAGTATGTAGCATATTTCCTAAATTCAACAACAACAGTATTTTCTCCAAATTCAAACCAAATTAAGGCAATGTGATCCTCCCCCTTACATTATGCATTCCTTTTGGGGTTTGTCAGTGTTATATAATCTTATACCTATCCTGTGCATCATGACTGAAACAGCTTGAGAGAAGTGGATCAACAGACAAGGAGCAGGTTTAAAAAAAATAAAAATGTTTATAAAATTCTTCTTGATTCTAAGTGTGCATATATTAAATTGGAAAGTACTTATCTTACACACTCAGTTTACCCTATTTTAAAACTTAAATCAGAATCAGAGTAAGTTCTAACTTATGCAAACAAGAAACAAAGAAATTTCATATATAAATACTAGCTCTAGGAGATTCCAGGACCTATTAAGATCAATTGCCACTGCTGTTCGGGAAAATATTTTATTATGCCAATGAAAGGAGATCATGGTTTTAAAGGAAAGGCATTTCTACTGCTTTCCGTATGCATTTGCTATGCAGGGAGAAAGCATTAACTAAGAAATAACTTCC
Source organism: Tapera naevia (assembly GCA_033556795.1). Taxonomy (NCBI): domain Eukaryota; kingdom Metazoa; phylum Chordata; class Aves; order Cuculiformes; family Neomorphidae; genus Tapera; species Tapera naevia. Next base: position 2,241,082 of record JAUMJJ010000172.1, on the reverse strand, counting down.
TAATGAACAGCAAACAGCATAGAAGGGATAACGGAATGGCAGAGTTGCCTAAATGCTTCTTCCTCCGATGTGCACCCCACACTGAAGGGCTGCAAACAGATACAGAGACAGCTACTTTGTCTGCGATGCGGGGCTATGAACCGGTCATAACTTTGCTAGAGCTGGGAGTTGTCTCTAACCCTTATGTAGAATAACCGAGCTTACAGGCCACAAAACCTCTCTGGATTAGAAGAGTAAAGAAAGCAAAGAGGTTAAGCGGAGGCTGTAGCTAGAGGTATACTTTGAAAGTTGTCTCATAGCTGCTGAAGAGAAGGAGATTTCCCAGTAGATGCAAAGGAAATTGTGCTGTTTGCTCAGTTTGGGAAGTTACTTGACATTACTGGACTGAAAAGCAAGACAGAAGGAAAGCATTATCTTCTGCTCAGACTGATTCATCTTTGATACCTATTTAATGTCTCACAAAGCAGACAGGATCCCTACAAGAGCAGCCTCATTCTAGTTCAAAGATTGGTTTTATCTGGATACATTCCGGAGGCACTGCAGACCTCTGCAATATCTGCATTTAAAAAAAGGTGGATAGTTTCACCTCATGAGCCAGCTGACTCATGAAGTCTTTAAACACCTACTTTAATTAATGAGTAAAAAGCTTTTTCATCCCTTTCATACCTCTTTTTGGTACTTATAAACGTGAGAATAGGTGAAGTCCCTTAATATATGCAACACTACTAATTATTAGGAAGAATGAGATAGAAGTTTCTACGCAAAAGAGGAAAAAAGCACAAACAGGAAAGTCTACAGCTACATCTCTCTATGCAGAAACTGTGCAGACACAAACAAGAGGCTTCGCAGACAAATTGCTATATATAACACATGAAGTAAAGCTAGCAAAAGGAAAATAAAATAGGTCAAGTGAACTGCTTGTCTGAGTCTTACCCAAAGAGGTCCCTGCACAGAAAAAGTGCAAAAATGAATGGAAACAAAGAAAAAGGAAAACCAAGAAGAAAATTTTAAGCAAAAGCTGTAAACAATAGTGAATAATGCAAAACCCCACGCCTAACAGTATGCACAGCTCAGAGGAACAAGCATGTAAGATCAGTGAAATAAAAGAAAACATTCTAAAAACAAATAGCATAAAAAGATGATTTAAAGATTCTCCCTTACTGAAAAGTTTCTGCATCAATATGAGAAATATTCATTATTCAGATATAATAATTTATATTAATTTAACATTTACATTACTAACATTCTATTTATAATGCTTTAGAACAGTATTTGAGTAGGGAATACCTAACCACAGTTAAGTAAACTTTTTTTTTTAAAGTAATAGCAGAAAAAAACCCTAGATTTTTAGTACAAGTGTCATTTTCATAAATTTACACAGAACATATTTCGTCAATGGGACGTAGAACAGGAATTGCAACAGAAAGCACCAATTACCTAACAATCATTCTCTACAATTTATTTTCCTCATCAATGCCATCTGTTTTGGCCATGAACCAGACTCCCATAAAATCATATAAAACTCATTCTTCTGTTGTTTCCACAGTCATTATCAGAGTTCTAGTTCTAAAATGTGTTCACAGAATAAAATATATCAGATACCATATTTAGCTTTCATTAAAAAAATACTGAATTCTATCAAAGAACCCAAGTTAAAATTTTAACCTCAGTCTCCCTTACAGCAGTACACAGGAATATTTTATAGACCATTGGAACGTGGATAAATAGAAATCATTCCTCATATCAACCATTTTCAAGCAAGCCTGCTCACAGAGTTATTCTGTAATTAATCACCTGCGGTGCTTCCACTTAACGCTCCTCTTAAAAGAAAACAGCAAATGACATTAGGTATTTGAGACATCAGTTTATCTAGAAGTAGTAAGATATGTCCATATTGATGTCAGGAGCTGCATCGTTAGTAATCTATGCTAAAATGTTCAAACTAACATTTTCTAGCATTTTTCTATTAGATATCATGACAAATTATAAATATAATGATAAACAAAACTTTACACAAAGCAACTATTTAAGAGGAAATAAAAAACTCACTTGTATGGTTTCTGAGGCAGGATACTGATTCGAGTCTTGTCAAGTATCTTCTTCAATTTATTTCTTCCCCCAACTGTGTTTGCTTTACTTTTCTTATTTACTTTTTCTAATCCTATTACTTGCTCCACATCAACAGCAAGATCTGGAATGGAATAACGACTTGCCTTTTTAATATCACCAATTTTAGGCAGGTGAGGAGCACCATTTCTTTTTTCCTCTGACAATCGTGTTAGGAGTTCTTTAAAAACTGCACAAAAACAGGAAAAGGGAGAAAAAAAGGAAAAAATATAAAAGAACAGATCTATGCACCAGATTAGTTAAACATTAATCATTACAAAAAAGAATTAGGATATTCTGTCAACTCAAGGATTAAATGTTCTTTAGACACAAGACTCAAAAAATTAATTTTAAAAAGGACATCTATTTTCTGTAGTATTAATTAGAAAAATTGGTCCAGCTCAGAAGAGAAATACACTTGATGACCATGTGGTTGCATGGATGGTGTCTAAAAGGAGGACTAACTTCTCAACATAAGGACACAGGCTTCTTCAGAATAGTAGCATGCATAGAAAGAGGACACTAGACAAAAATAAGATAGGAAAAAGAACAACTGAAAAGGGAGGTTTTAAACTAATAGCCAGCAATAAAAGCTCTTTCAAGCAAGGAACTGTTCACAACTGGATCAAAAAGTCAGAAATCAGAGGGGAAACTGCAACAAATTCATAAAGAAAACAAGAAAGTATGAGACTACTGGGACACCTTGGATGTTTCGTAAGGACACTGCATGCACGTGCCAGACATACAAAACAACCTCTCAGACTCCCTCAGCTCCGTAGCAAAGAGTCACCTCTGAGGCAGAAATATCTAATGAATTTGTGAATCAGTTCTTTTACTGCAACTTCTAGCTTCACAAAAATGCTGATATATTTAAAGAAATCAAATAAAACTGATGTGGAGATCAAGTCACGTATTCTGAGTGAGAGACGAGGTCTCCATAAACAAATGGAAAAATCATTTGATGAGTTAATTTTTAATAATAAGTCAAAACATAATTAAAACCAAGGAACTGTAGAAAAAGTGAGAACAAGGTCAACCAGCTGAGTATTAGGCCCTAGGTTTTACTATCATGTACTAATTTTGTCCTTAATATACATCCCGAATTCTCCAGAGGCACACAACAAGTCACCAAGAGCCTTCAAAAGCTTCAAATAAGACACACAAAGAAAAGTGGAGAAGAATATTCTGAGCCAGTCACTGTACTGTCAAATAGGAGCTCAGGGCTGGAGTGACAAATAAGATACAGATAAGATGATGCCGTTTTAAACAAAAAAAGAAACTCTCCTTTTGGGATTGCTGATAAACTGCTGATGAACATGGCATGCAATACACAGAAAGTAACTATATTTTACATGTAAAAACATAAGAACTGAATTGTTGCAACAGTTCTTGCTTAATCTAGAAACACGCTCTTGTAAGAATGAAATAATTTATAAAAGACCGTATCCATAGATTTTTCTCTGCAACTATGAACCAAGGTATTTTAGGGCCTGCAAGATTCCTTTTTCTGTTTTCCCCAGTACAAAAGTGTTTCAAACAAAATTATTTTCAAGCATTAAAAAGGACTTTGCCTAAATTACAATAGAAATTAAAACAAAAAGCACACACAAACTTACCAAATAAATTGGTTTTCACAGTGATAGACAGATGAGTGTTATTTCTAAGGATTTCCATGGCTTTTGACAGCTGAATGTTTTCAAAGTTTTGACCATTCACTTCCAGTATCTGAAATTGCAGATAGGCAGTGTTAGTTTTATTTATCAAAGAGAAAGAAAACAAAAAATAGTGGGGGGAAGACATTTTAAAACTACATACCTGGTCTCCACGTTTCAAGCCTGCTTCTGTAGCTTTGCTACCAAAATCGACACTGTCAATAAATATTCCAAATCCCTTTTCTGACCCTCCCAGCAGGATAAAAGGCAAAGGGGCTTCTCGAGATGGCTTTGTCAAAGTTATCAATCTTCGTTTAGCTTTAGCAGCACAAGCAATGTTTAACAGCCTCAAGTGTCCACCCATTTTCTACAAAAGAAAAGCATAATGACTTTTATGTAGCAGCCTGGCTACTCTCTGCCACCCCAAACTGTCAGAAAAAACTTCACTCTTACCTCCCTTTCCAAATTGTTCTCAAACTCTTCCAGAAATCGAGTCATAGCAGGATCTCCTTCAAAATCATTGAAGTGATTGTTCACCCACAACAATACTACCCGTGTAACCTGAAAATTAATCAAACATATAAATATTTTCCAGGAATACCCAAAGCAGCACTAGTGGTCAGTCCTTTAAAAATAGTGCTCCTAGAAACCCCCGAAAAGGTTGACTGGAGTCCTAAATAACATATATACACACACACACAAACCTGACTTTACTAATGTGCAATCATTTACCAAGAGGATAGAACGAACGAAGTATTAAAACTGCTTTTACTTGTATTTTTTGTTGTATGTTGTATTTCATAAAGAATACAAGTCAGGAAATTAACACTGGCTGTATCAAGTTTGATTGACAAGGGAATAAAGCATATAGGCACAAGGCAATGAGCTAGATGCATTTCTGACTTACAAAAATAATTTCCTGTTCATGTCCATCTCCAAATCCGCTTAATTCTTTGAGCATATGATGATAAAGCTCTTGATACTACTTTATATTGGCTCTTGAATCTCACAAATCTTTAGCTAAGCCACCATTAACTCCACTAGGCAATTACCTGTGTAAAAGAGCTACTGTGTGTTTATAAACAGGAAAAAAATCTATTGTGAGAAGCAGGAAAGAGGACTTAATAATAAATAATTATTCAATTTTTCAGTTTACTACTCAATCCTCTCTCTTAACCTCTACTCTGTCCAAGCATGATCTTAGCTGGTATTTTACAATTTGTCAGGAAATAAACACTAAAGGAATACTATCGATTAAAATTACTGAAGGTAAAGTCACAAAGTAAGAGCTACAATTTTTAAAGGTATATGCTTCCACTATGAAATTTTATCTTGGTATGCAATTTGACCTGGCAAAAATTAAAGATTTTCTTATATCTTGAATTAATATTGATGCATGCTATTTTTAAAGGTTCTAAACACAAAATGGATGCGTCACTCAAAGCTATCTTAAATATACAGCTACATTTCTTCTGTTATGTTGGGAAACCAGGTTAGTAGGGGAAAATCCCTAAACATTTCACAAACTAGAACTTAAGAAGAAAATCTCATACAAATTTTAATCAGCTAAAGCCAAACACTGTCCGTTCTCTGCATTTGCACAAAATCTAAACCTCTGCAGCCTCTTATGCTAAAGATCTGACACCGGGCATCCAAAACCCAAAGCCTGCTACCATCATGGGAGCTGTTCATTTTATTGTGTTTATACAGTTTCCAAGTAGTTGCCCTTTTATCCCAGAGAAGCAAGTGAATTCAGAAGAATCTATGAAATTCATGTCCAAACTGATCAAGTACTTAAAAATCTGAACTCTCAAAGAATTCTAAGAGGAAGAAACTGCAGCACTATGTGCTGCAGCTCCCAACCAGAGGGATACAGGCTGGGGGTAGCACTTCTGACCTATTTGAGATTTTCCACCTTTGAAACTGAAGATAAACTTCCTTTTTGTTTAACATCTATGGTGCTTTTCATTAATGGGGATAACATTGGAAGATCAAATATCTGGTTACATTTAGTCTAATCGCAGATTTTTTAAATTGGCTGGGAAGTAGCAAGCCTAATATGTAATATATTTTAAATTACTTCAATGACAGCTTCAATATAAACGTTGCTGTTGAAGTTGGAACTTAACTACTGTACCCAAAAGACACTGCGCTGGGAAAGGTGGAACAGTGACTTCCAGAGGAATGTCATTTCTTGTGTCAAAACCAAACTCACCAGTAAAAGAGGACTAAAGCTAAGTACCCTGCTGCTGGGCAAAAACTTCAGTAAGGCTGGATCTTAAATGTCCCAGTCTGATTCCTACTCAGTTCTGATTCTTCTTGGGAAGTTTTACTCACGCCCCTTTCCCTCTTTCTCACTGCTTATCAAGTACTAATAAGAAACAGCCAAAATCCTCAAGATTCCATGTTCCTGGCTGGCTTAGCCCCGTTTGTTTCAAGCTGTTCTCCGACTCCTGCCTCTGTGTCAGCGCTACTCCGTGTCAGAAATGGTTGGTTATTGAGACAGCAGAACAAAGAGCTGCTCTGTTTTCACACCTGATACCAGCAACTGGGCTGGCTCATGCTTTACAGAGGCTGAAGAGATTGGAAGACAAGAAAAATAATTTAAAGATGAACTCCAATATTATTGCTCTGAAGCTGTAACAAGCCTATGCTGAACAAGATTAGCTGCAAAACCTATCCTCCAACACAGATACAGTAGGGGTTTTTAAGAGAAATATTCAGATTTAAATAGAAATTGGAAACTTTAATCTTATCGATATAATTCCCTTGCTTTCAAATTTGAAAAAAAAAAACACGTGGAAAACTTCACTAGTTTTTTTTACAGATTAGGAAGTTGTCGACAAGTGAAAATAAAGCATTTCTGTGTGAAGCACAGTACAGCCCTAACAGCCTCAACCATGTGCCAAAACAGGCCCTTATTCTTCCATCAGAACAGTTTTATTTAGGGAAGAGGATATTTGATTGCATTCTTGAATTTGGGTGGGATTTTTTTTTAAATACTGTGTAAGGCTCAATAGATTCTTAACAAGGACTATATTTCCTAGTGTCTTTACAAAAAAAATTATCACACAGTCTTTGCCACGTTGTGTTAACCAGCGTTATGTGGGGAAAAGACACAACTTAATTATGCACTCAAATTGCAAGACAAAACAAAATTACATTGAATTACATTAAATAAAAACACTAATTTGTGGAAAAAAGCTTTACCTACACTTAAAACCAACTAAGTTATGCTGTAAAAAATGACTAATTTACTTTGCCTGGAAACATTAGTACTTAAAAAAATAGAATAAGGAAAAAATATTTTATTAGGTTTATCCATACATTCTGCCCTTAAAATACATCACAAGCTATTTGTGTGTTATTCAGTCACGCTGCCTAAAATTTATTTTATCCTTAACAGTCTACATTTCAGAGCAAAGGCTAACAGGTATGTAATTCAGGGCATATTAACCTTATCCCTGAGGCTGGGGTCATTGAACCACTCCAACAACTTCTTGCCCACTTCCATTGGGCTGGAAAGAAAGGTCCGATATGTCAATAGGAAGTCTTCTATAAATGTTGGATCTACCACTGAATGTTCTTCCACCAAATGCATTGTTAACCTTTCAGCTGTTCCCTTTAAAAAAAATAAAGACCACACGTTAGTTATTAAAATAGATTTCAATAAATGCAAATTTGTTTTCTCGTAACGTACTGAAGATGCATTACAGTGGAAAGAATATTGGCATCTATTGACTGATGAGCTAAGCAGACCTAACAGGTTAACCTCTCTGGTAAGAAACGTAAAAGGTTTCTGTAACTCAATTCTGCAGAAATGGTCATTATGACTATGCATAACTGTAAAGAGACAACTGAGATATATAACTATCTATTTTCAAATAAATATTTTTATAATATATATCTCAACTAATCCTAGACCTAACTTGCCAAGTTAGGAAGCTTACAGTACACAGGCTTTAGCAAGACACTTCTTCTTTCGCTTGTACCTTGATGACAATGTGACCTTTTCTTGTTCCAGTGCGATCAAGCTCCCTATGCTCCTTCACCATCACAATCTCCCCTTCCTCTTCCACCTTCTGCATGTTCTTTTCCACTTGATTGAGGATGCGGCAATAATCTTGCTGGGCTATACAAACAAACTGGAAAGAATCATTGCGCACCAGTATTAAAAGGTAAAATCTTCAGAAAAAATGGCATTTAGACTTAAGACGCAAGTACTTTATTAACAGAAAAGATAAAAGTAGTTTCTCAACCCGCAGTGAGTCTAATTTGCCTTTCCAGCAGTTCAGCTGTAGTAAACAGATGGATACACAAGCACTATACTTCCATTACAATCTTGCAGTTAGAGGAGACCACGATTCATAACAGCAAAAATGATTTAGCACTATCAGCCTTTTTTCGTTAGCTGCTTTGACCTCTCCTCTCTGCTGGAGATGTAGCTTTCTATTCTGGCTGATATTTCTTCTCCCACACAAGTTTTTGAACGTTATTCAGAAAGGTTAAAGAGATTAAAGGCAAAACCTAGCTTTTGAGTTTTGTGTCTACTGTTACTGTAAATAATTTTTATTTTTCGTAGCCATTACACATAAAGCCAATCACAAGAAAACTAACATGCATTCAATTACATGAGTGTGGGCACACAGAAACAAATTGCTTCTGGATTAAAGCATAGAGCAGGAAAAAAAAAAACCTTTCCACAATCACCTGCTCAGCCGAGTGCAAGAACACCTGAAGAATATTCCTAGCACATACACTATGCAAATATAGCTAAGACTACACACAACAATTTCAGGGGAAAAAACTGTATATAATACGTTAAAAAATTCTACACCTTTGTCTCTTTTTTGGGGCAAATACTCAAGACTAAATTATCCTCTTGTATGTACTTGTGTATTTAACTGAAAGGAAATGACAGTGTTTCTTCTGATTGAAAAGTTCATAAATGATCACGTACATTCTTAGGACAAAGGTGTTAGATTCACAGAGACAGTATTTTCTCCTGCATTCTTCATAATTCATTTACGTACCTTTTCTATTTCCAGTACCTAGTAGTAGCTGCAACAGAACTACAGCTTGGATTTGTCGTAAAACATAATCCTAACAATATACCACTTAACGCGCTTTTTGGAAGTTAGATGGCAAACTAAACCAGGTGACTACATATTTATAACCATTTCAAATGGCATCTACTGGAAGCTAATTAACCATCAGGACCAAGCAAAATGCTTAATTCACCCACGGTTTGGCTACTGTCTTCTAAATCAGGCTAGTAGTTTTATGCTACAAGAAGTGTTACTGAAGTCTGACTACTTATTTTCCTGCAAACATGAAGGTGTTTCCTTTGAAAGGCCACAGTGGCTGAAACTAGCCTTTCTACTCAAACCATGGGACAGAGAGCTTGTATTACTTTAAGATTCAGTCGCTGAGTTGAGTAAGGAAGAACGGCTATTGCCTGTAGAAGCAAAAGCCTCTAACAGCTAATGGACTTTTAAGTCCTAAGGGAAAGTCTGAAGCAATGGATATATGCAACAGGGTGTTGGGCCTCGAGTTCTGGAGAAAGCATGTAGACAAATCTCCTAATCCAAAATGATGAAGAGAATTCAATTTCCTAGACTGTAGGTTTGCAGGAGGCATATTTCCCAACTATTGTACAGGGCTACACACTGGAGATTTTATATATATTTGGTTTAAAAAAAACTGTGTCTGGTTATTCAGTTGCCTTTATGTACGTTTTGCATGTATTACAGTCCGACACACTACCTGGCAGTCATCCACTTTGGTTCTCATCACTCCTTTCATGTATTCCTTTTCCATGGTAGGGGAAACACCAAAACTGTTCCCCATGCAGAGTATCTCTGTTCTTCCATCAGGGTATGTCACCTCCACAGAGCCATTCAAAATGACTGACCAGGAATCCAGCTACAAATCAAATGTTGCAGGATACTTAAATACTCAATCACTTAACGTTGTAATATCTTACCATATAAATACAACCCTTACCATTTTTCCAAATGAAAAGTTATTTTTAGCACCTATTAAAAGCATTTGAAAGTTAGTTTACCTAAAATGTGTAGCTATTCCCAGCTAAAGAAAACAGCAATCCTGTTTTTATCTATAAAGTTAAAGAGTTTATATAAGACTTTTTTTTATTAAAAAGGGGGGGAAAGCAAGAAAAAGTAAAAAAGATGGGTTTAAAACACTGCTTAAACATTGAAAAAAACTCCCCAGATCATCTCCAATAGGCAGGAAGTATTTTGTACAATATGAAGAGTATTTTCTTACCTTTTTATTATATAAAATGTGTGAGTGCTTAACCAAAAGCCTTCAAAACAATGCAGAATAAAGAGAGGCATAATTTAGGTGATCAATGTTGCTTTTTCTTTTTTAATTTTTGAGCACAAAAGACAATCTTAATGCTGTGGAATGTGGGATGTCTGGTATAACAGGAGAGTCCAAAGTAACTCGTACTGACCTCTTCCCCATCGTTTAGTACAATAGTTCCCGCTCTCTCCACAACTGCAAACACCATTACAGCACACAGCTCTCTCCTCACTGACATTGTCATGTTGGCAAAAGCAGGCAACTGATGCATGAATTCCAGTAGTTGTTCTGAAGGAGAAAAAGCCCACTGAATCATGCATGTCAAAACAACAAAGCACAGTGAAGGCAGTTCTTCAGCCAGACGCCCAAGGCTACTTAAGCTAAAATACTGCACAATCGTTTCTGTATACTAATAAATCATGTACAGTGGTCTGTTGTAACTACTGGGTATTTTGTGGACACAGACTGGTTGGTCATATCATCAATAGAAGTCCTGCAAAGTAGAAGTCAGTATAATGGAAGAATTGTAATGTAACTGAGAGCTCTGAATACAACTAATGAAACTGTAATACTCCAGCCCATCAGGGCAATAAGTCCATGAAAACTATGACAGGCTTATGTAAAACACAAAGACATTAAGGAGGGAAATATCACAAAACTGAGCAAGTCCATTGGTAAAGCCATCCCTTCCTATGCAAGACCTAACAGCAAATTGTATATGATCATCATATAGCACATTCATAAAGTTCCAGATAGAAAAGTATTAACACCTTAAAGGTGACCACTGCTGCTGTCTTCTCCATGCTTTGGAGTTCCACTTGTACTCAGCTGTCAGGTTCTTCCGTATCTTCTCTTTTTCCATTGTTCATAACTACAGAGCTCAACTTTTCTTAGTAGTCCTGCTAAGGGATTATATGCCCTAAGTGCAAGACATTTTTTTCATTGTTTGATCTAAAAAACCTACTGGAAGTAGTCAGTAGGACTCCATCTTTTCCCTAAATTTTTATTCTCTCAGAATCACTGAATGGTTGAAGTTGAAAGAGGCCTCTAGAGGTCACCTGGTCAAATCCTCCTACTCAAGGAGGGCCAGTTGTCCTGGTAGTTGTATGCACTGGTGAAAACCCACCAAGTCTACCCTTCTTCAGGTTGAAAAGTCCCAGTTCCGTTAGACCCTCCTCATATAAAAGATGTTTCAGTCCCTTAATTATCTGATAATCAACCTTAATCACCATTTAATCATACTTCAATAAAACAAAAAAATTAAAAGTCAGCCAAGGAAACAGATCATATTAGAGCTTGTAAAAATTTGATTTCTAGATTTGCTTTGCTTTCAGTTTATTAGCCTGTACATTAACATAGCAAATTAGTTTGATTAGATGTACATTTACGTAAAGGTCTTAATACCTCCAATATTTAACACAAATCTGTGGTTGAAATGAGACACAACATCACAACTTACAATTAAAAAATATAATGAGATAAGCATCCAGTGTTGACGTTAATGTTGATTTTGCCAAGGTTCTGTCCAATTTCCAGTACACAATTTTTACTTCATAACCCAGTTCTAATATCAATCGGAAGTTGAAGCTTGAGATTTAAAGAGTAACTAATAGTTTTCACCCATAGCATGTGTGCTCTTCGCTTCTTTTTTTTTCCATGCTCATTCACTGGCTGAATTTATGGCACTAATGAATCACCTTTACAGAATAAGCACTAAACTTACAAACTACAAAAGCCAATCATTAAAGTAAAACCTCAAGCTCAGAAAGTATTTGTATTTGGTGGAAGAGAACAAGTTTGACAGTATTTTACTACATTGCAATACTTACCTATGTCATCATCTGTCCTGTCTATTGGGTCTTTCTCCAAGCAGTCTCTAACAATATCCCTACTCATCAAAGGATCTGATGCCCTTTCAATGTCTTCTTCATCATCATCATCCTCAGAATCCACTGCCGTCTCTGGCAACCCACTGAGATCCATATCACCAGCCTCACTTTCTGTAGCCTAAATTCATGCATTAACAATTTAACAAAAAAAAAAAACCAAAAACAAAGAAAATGTTCAAACCTGTTCTTCACCACTACAGTTTTCTAGTTAAATATACACAAATTAAATTGATCACCGAACAGATCACTCAAATTCACTTACTATTTCTAATATTGCTTTTTTCTTTAAATATCTTTTCAAAACAATGAATCATTAATCAATCAAAAAACATTGTTTAAACTGGCTTTTAACACGTTTTTCAACAAGCCACACATAAACAGGATTAAACACATTATTAAATTAGTAGGTTGTGGGGGAATTGAAGACAGTTATATAGTAAGGAACAATTTGTCTGAATATTAGCTGAATATTTGTTTTTTAAATAAACAGTCGGTATAAAATAGTTTCTATTCCCGCCCCAACTTTACATTTTCAGACACTTAGGAACACAATGTTATTTTAAGTACACAGGTTTTTGGGGAAATAACTACAGCATTAAAACTAATTAATTTTACTATCTCCCAGTAACCTAGGATTATATTTTTCCTTTACAATTCCAGCTGAATATAGAGTTTTGATTTGCTGCTAAACAGTATGGAAATTTACACACATAGAAAAATGCTAAGTCACTGCTTAAAAATTACAGATAGACTATACTGAATATCTGCCAAATTCAACCTCCTTTAAATTGTATTAAAATGAAGGAAAACATAATATACATCCTGAGATCATTAGGACAGCACCTGAAGTTAAATATGTTGTAATGATTCAGATTTAAAACTGAAAGCTTAATAAAATCACAGAATCATAGAATGATTTGAGTTGTAACGAACCTTAAAGATCATCTAGTTCCAAACCCCCTGCCATGAGCAGGGACACCTTCCCATTCCTGCAGGTTGCTTAAAGCCTCATCCAACCTGGCCTTGAAAACCTCCAGGGATGGGGCATCCACAACTTCTTTGGGCAACCTGTTCCATTGCCTCACCACCCCTACAGGAAAAAATTTCTTCCTAATATCTAATTTAAACCTACTCTCTTTCAGCTTGAAGCCGTTAACCCTCATCCTATCACTGCACTCCCTGATAAAGAGTCCCTTGCGAGCTTTCCTGTAGGCCGTCTTTAAGTACCAGAACACTGCTGTAAGATCTTCCCTGAACCTCCTCTTCTCTAGGCTGAACCATATCCAACTCTCTCAGCCTGCCCTTGTGCAGGAGGTGCTTCAGCCCTCTGAACATTTTGATGGCCCTCCTCTTGACTCACTATAACAGATCCACGTCCTCTCTGGGCTGAGGACTCCAGAAATGAATGCATTACTCCAGGTGAGGAGGGAAGGGAGAGAGGGGGAGAATCACCTCCCTTGACCTGCTGGCCACACTTCTTTTGATGCAGCCCAGGATATGGTTGGCTTGCTAGGCTGCAAGTGCACATTGCTGGCTCATGTTGCGCTTCTCATCCACCGAAATCCCCAAGCCCTTCTCTGCAGGGCTTCCATTCTCCTTTCAAACTCTGTTTGTGCTTGGGATTGTCCTGACCCTGGTGTAGGGACATAAGGTTAGGACAGGCCCACCTCTCAAGCCTGCCAAGGTCCCTTTGGATGGCAAACGCTTGCCTCCAGTGCGTCAACCACACCACACAGCTTGGTGTCACTGGCAACTTTGGACAGTGGGACTGAGCGCACCCTTAGCACATCTTCAACAAAGATGTTAAACAACATTGGTCCCAATACTGACCCCTGAGGAACACCACTCATCACCAGTCTCCAGCTGGACACTGAGCCACTGGTCACAACTCTTCGACTGTGACCAGCCACCAGCCAATTCGTTATCCATCGAGTGGTCCATGTGTCTCTCCAATTTAGAGACAAGAATGTTGTGCAGAACGTCGAATACTTTGCACAAGTCCAGGCAGATGATGTCAGTTACACTTCCCTTATCCACCAATGCTGTAGCCCCACTGCAGAAGGCCACCAAATCCTTCAGGCAAAAAAATCCCATAAATATTTTTCTGTCTCAGCTGATAGAGCTGCTGCTTTTCAGAACCTGATTTAATACCACTGCAGCTGCCAAGGCTGAGCTACAACAATTTTTCAGGAAATGCAAGCTTCTAATGAGCAAGCTTTGAGTCATGGTTTGAGAAACCAAGTTTCACACTTCTCATAAGGATGGTTTGTTTCTGAGACTCTGGAAGCACACAATGCATTTATATATACTGTAAAACTACTGCATGGGGCAAACATAGCTGCTAAAGCCTGCTTCATTGATCTGTTTCTCACACTGGTGAAAAAAAAAAAACACACCCCAAACTAGGTCATCCTCCAAACACAGAGAAGGTAAGACAAATTACAGTGGTATTTTCGTAGAATCATCCTCCCTATTCCTGCTTCCCTAACTGTGGATGACATCTGTTTCTTTAATACCATTATACACAGCCACCTCATGACTGGTAACATATGGCTGGAGACTGATCAGGGCAGCTAGTGTCATTCTTAATGTTTCTGTCCTACAACACAACACAAGCTTTGCAGATATAGGGTCTTGTTAACATAAAAAAAGCATATCAGTATCTACACATTATTCAAAGTATTCTCATTTTGTACTTTTTTTTTTCAAAAAGAAAAAATGCTGAGCATTTCTTAAGAAGGATAAAGAAGGATGTTATACTGGTATACAAACAAATCACAAATTGTATCATTGATAGCAGGATTTTCATGGGCAGTCTCTGCTGTGCTTAGCATGGATGTTTGCTATGATACATTTGATACAGTTGCTCTAATTACTCCTACAAAATAGCCATCAACAAAAGCTACTGGTGAAAAAATTAGTCACTGAATCAGTAGACATAAAGCTTATGACACCAATCTGTCAGAATCAGAAGTCTTCCACAATGATAACTCCAGTGACAGTGGAACTAATTCACGAGTCGAGTTTGCAAACATTCCCATTACTAACAAACACTCCCTCTACCCGCACAGAGTAAGTTTTCTTAAAAGCAGGCTGGTAAGATGAATGCAGAACTATAGTTAGTAACATGTATGCTAATACACATGAGAAAAATAGACACACTGTACAAACCAAATTATTAAAAGACAAGTTATTTGACTGTCTTAAAATAAAGCAAAACTAATTAGAAGTCAAAGCTCTATAATCAAAAACAGTTGATGCTATTTAAAAAAAAAATCTCACACAAATTAAATGTAATTACGTGTTCAGAAAATACAGTAAAAAATAAAACTGAAGGTTACAAGTATTTCCTGAAGATGATCACTTTTTACAGAGCTAATTAAATCTTTGACAATTGAAGTCATTGGTGTAAATCTGAATGATAAAGCAACTACTTCTAACTTACTCGCTATCCAAAAATATAAATCATTGCAACAAAGTTCAGAATTGTATGCAACAATCCACAGAGCAACAAGAAAATTTATTAGTTTAACCTTCAAAAATAAACCTTACCTTTTAAAAAAAAAAAACACTTTTTTTAAAGCAATTTTTTAAAAAAAGTTATGGTTACGCAAAAGTTAGCAAAGGAGCACAAATACAGCCTTTTCCACAAAGGAAATATGCATTTACAATGCTAAAGAATCAAACAACTCATTTCGCAGGGACTCTTTCTCAGTTTATACATGCAAAAAGTTTTGCAAGAATTTTATTTTATTACTAAGAATAATTGGGTCTGTCTTCATGTTAAAAGCACACACATATTTATCTAAATAAACTCTGAAAATAGCTTCTTTAGGCTTAGTAGCATTAACTATGACTTTAAAGATTAAAGGTCCTCTTGCTGACATACTAAACTTCATAACCCACCTACTCTGAGTACTTCTGTAATCCCTCATGTGTTAGAAAACCCAAGCATTTCCACATAGGAATACTTAGTTATGAAGCAATAGCCATGCATTTGTGTAAGACTCATGGGAAAACCTTGATTAGCTCCTTAGAGGACAGTGGTTTTGTTGTAAAAATCAGTAGTAGAAAAAACAGAACACATGGTAAATAAAGAATTTGTACCACAGCTTCTCAGGGCATTTAATCAAAGACGACAATACACCTCAGAAATCAGTGCTTTCATAGGTGCATGTTGTCCTTTTTTTCTTGAGTAACGAGAAATTAGCTTCACTTAAATCTAAAGAGATTGCACACATGAAAAATGCCAGCTCCAGCTTAAAGTATAAAACAATGTATCTTCAAATTCTGAATGCCAGTTGCAACAAAAATTTTCTTCGTGATTGGAAAGATGGCATGAAAAAATTGCTGAAACTTCAAAGGAATCACAGAAGTGCACAGAAGGATGGCTCAGAAAGTTACTCCAAGGCTATAAACTGCAGTACAGATCAGAGGACTTGAGCTCACCAGGAGCACTAAGGTACTGCACAGGACTCAGCCAAAGCAGCAGGAGGGCAGTTCAGTAGGACCTAGTTTACCTGACTGTTTCAAACATCCTTGCAATACCCAGAGTCCTGCCCGCAGAGGCTGATATAGTCCGAAAGATTGACTTAATCCTAGGGCAAAAACGTTTTGCATACAGCAGCTTAGGGGCATGTTGAACAGATCTCTCTTTGAGAGATAAAAGTTTAGGCTTTCACATAATCATAGAATTATCTGGTTGGAAAAGACCTCTGAGATCATCAAGACCAACCGTACCTGTCCCCTTACTAAGCCAAGTCCCTAAGAAACTCATCTACCTACCTTCTAAACACCTCCAGGGATGGTGTCTCAACCACCTCCCTGGGCAGCTGTGCCAGTGGCTGACCAGCCTTTCAGTGAAGAAATTTTTCCTGATGTCTAACCTGAACCTCCCCTGGTGCAACTTGTGGTCATTTCCTCTCATCCCACCACCTGTCCTTTGTGAGAACAGACCAACACTCACCCCGTCACAACCTCCTTTCAGGCAGTTGTAAACGGTGATGAGGTCTCCCCTCAGCCTCCTCTTCTCTAGGCTAAACAATCCCAATCCCCTCAGCCACTCCTCATAGGATTTGTTCTCCAGTCCCTTCACCAGCCTCTTGAAGGTGGACCTTTCTTCTTCAAGTTACTGTATCAGACTCGTGAGAAAACAAAGTTGACATCTTGAAAATTTCCAAGCAATACACACATCCTGGGAGGGTCTCAGAAAGGATGTTCCCAGTTTCCTATACTGCCAGGAGTATCTGGGCAGACACCAGTGGGCACATAGGGCCAGCAGGAAACCACTGGGTTGAGGACAGGATAAGGCAAAGAAAGGCTGGCAAAGGAAAAAGCTGAGCCAACACAACAACGCCTTCCCAAAACAAGGACGGGGAATAAAACACATTCACCAGATTAAATCTCTTCACTCTCATCACCTGGTTATATATATGTGGCAGGTACAGGAGGCATTCAGAGCATAGAGGTATATGCTTACACACAGGAGGCATTAACTAATCATGAGAAACAGGACTGAACAGTCACACAACTTGCAAACAAACAAGCAAATCAACACAAGCAGTGTTATTAGCAAATACAAGGCAGCACAATATCTGTTAACATTCAACATGCCCTTCCTCTCCAGTCACATTACAGTGAGTCACTTTATCAACTTATTTCCTACAATAAAAGAACATTTAAGGACCTGACTGATTGGCACTTGAAATATTTTTGAGATTTGGGTGGGGTAAACACAAAGGATTATTTCTTTTATTTTGGTACATACTTCTTATCCTAAAAGAAGGGGGGTTTTATGTGCTACGTGTGACAAACAAATTTAGTTACATCATTAATATTTAAAGAGAAGTGTTCTCAGCTCAATGCCAAAAGCATCTGAAGATTCAAGCTTTATGATTTATTCAAAAAAACCTTAAAAGGCCATGAACATATTTTCACTGCAGACATCTGCTCATAAGGCAGGATGCAAAAAATAACATATTGTTACCTCAGATTTCAACAATAAAAATCTCATTAAAAGCATAATTTAAAAAATTAAATATATTTATCAATTGCAAGATAAGATGGCAACCTTTCTAAATCATTGCTTTACCTCACCGTAGTGAATACAAGTCCCCCTTAGTGAACAGAAAAATTCCATTATGTATAGAACATAATCAGAGGCACAACAATACTGAGCTTTGCCTAAGACCTATCAAATTTCAAGTAAAAAAACCTAACATGTAGATGACCTGGGTACAGTTTAATTTTTTGAATAAATGCTTGGGAGAGAATTAAAAAGCAACCAACCTAGAGTGAACGACTGATCTAATCCCTTACTTTCAAAAAGTATTTCTGTTTATTTAATCCTTGATTTTACCCTAGAGAATTCAAATTACAGCCATTTTATTTTCTTGTGGGTCCTTCTTGGTAGTACTTTAACATAACTTTGCTACATTACACTCGTTTATGACTGAAATTGAGGTCAGAAATTAATGATTTATCACAATCTGCTCCAAACAAAAAGCATAGACCTTTATGACAAGAAGCTCCGTAGAAGTATAACAACTTGAAAAGTCTCACCAGTTCAGCCTCCTCATCATCTCCAGCACAGCCAGGAGAGAAAGTGCTATGGAGAGGCTGGTACAGGGTGGGGAAACTGGAATATGCCCCTCAGGGCCAACACAGGCTGTATATTTTTCTCCTTGCCACTGAGTATGTTCTAGATTTTGAAGTCAACACATCTAAGAACTGTAAAATACAGTACCAAGATGATGACAAATCCTTACATTACAATGGCCTAGATATCCAGTTTTGAAAGTCTGATCCAGCTTTTAATCATAATCCCCAGCTCACATGCACTTTGCATCAATGGATCTCAAAGTCTAGTCTTCTGGCACTAAGCTTCACAGATGCTGCTTTATGTATGGCAAATAAGACAGACAGAAAGACAAGGTCAAGTACTGGAGACAGGAGGAGAACCCTTTTACCTCTCCAGCAGAGGCCATACTGGCTTTCCATGCTGAAGTTCAGGAATATTTCCTCCCTCAAAAAACACAAATTACAAATGAAATTAATGAAGCACAAACCTGAAGTGTTGCCAAACACTACACTTCTACATTGCTGACTGATCCTGACAAACTCTGGCAACACACACCATGTTACAGTGCTAAAAATCATTTGCAGAGTTTTAAAACGTCAGATCTAGTACATGGCAGATGAAACATTGAAATTATTACAATTCAAACCAAAAATATTTCTTCTTTAATCTAGCGAGTGCTGCTTTAGAGAAAAACAGACAACAGAGAATAGCAGAGCATTCAGCTGTTAACACCAAAACTATTGGCAATTGCCTTCCATCAGCGTCCACTCGGGTCTTACCTGGTAGATATCAGAAAGACTGCTGCTTCCTGAATCACTAGTGATGCTACATCCTGAGTGACTAGATGAAACGTGGGTCACCTGTGGGTGGAGACTGTCAGTAAGGTGCAGCTTTGTGAAATCTGCAGGAAGCTATAGGTGGAGCAGAAAAAGCATCATTACAATTTGAGGTAAGATACACAGCAAAACAAATACAAATTATTTATGTCCCACTTTACCCTCTGACAACACCAAGTATTTTAGGAAAACACTGGGGCTTAAGAATGCATCTTTTTTAACTCATGCAGAGGTCAGTAAAATACCACCAAATTGCTGCAAATGTAAGAGTTTTTAAAACACACATATCGGATGACAAACACCAGTGAAGCAATAACCCTTATGCCACAACTCTTCAGTATCTTGTTATGGGGATGAGTACATACAAATATTGGGTTAGTTTCAACATCAACAGCTTCCTCTAGAATAGGATTAACAATGAGTAAAGTCACACACTTTAAAAAAAAAACACAACAAGTACTACTCTGTATTTGGCTAACTCTTTTGCTTCTGAAGTTGACAATGCACATTACAGACAAAAATCCAAGGCACTGAACTACCTGTTATGCTTGAAGTCAAATAAAATGATGACAAAACAGGAAATGTGGGAAGACTGACACAGCAGCAAAGAGCTACACTCTTAAAATGAGTTTGCTCATACACATTGCTGAAGAACAAATTGAAACAGTACAGTTGATCTTTTAACAATCATCCACCAGGATTTGTAACACTATTTCTATTATTGTTTTATGCACACAGGTTCTATGAAAATCCGTAAGAATTGTAAACATCGCCAAATTGCAGAAAGTGAACTTTGAGAAAGAACAATATTGCTGACCAAAGAAATATTTAAATGTTGTTTCAGGGGCAAATTACTCCTCTCCGCAAGAAGCCTGCATCCCACTGCTAGTGAATAGAAGAGTATGTTAATGTATCCATTTTGGTATTCATTTTTGTTTCAACTTAGACAAGGTAGATGCTCTCTACAGAAGTGTGTTTGTACCAAGAATGACACACACAGTGTGTCTATCCATGTCAATTATCAATGCTAGCTTGGCGCTCTTACCATTCTCCTGGATGGGAAAAGTAAGAGCTCATTCAGCACTAAGATATAATAAGATGATCAGTATAAAAAATTAGGAAGAAAGTCATTGACAAGTCAGAAGAGAGTATGCTTGAGAAAATTACTACCTCTACACAGTTAAAGGCACGATTTCCCTGCTGTTTGCCTGGTTAAAGCCTGTTTATGGAATATACCCTGAAAAAACTTGGCTTAAGGACTTGTGATGAAAGCACAGACAACTGGAAACCTTAGACTTATTTAGACTGACTGGTATTTTCTATTATAATACACCAGAAAAGGTTTTCTTATTACAGCATGACTAAATCAGTGACAGCAAAAATGGCTACATTTTACCTGAAATAGGGGATGAAAACAGGAACCAGACATTAATAATCCTAAAAAGCTTCAGTAAGCCCAGAGCTAGAGTTCATCTTCATATACCAATCAACAAAGAAAGGGCAATTAACAAAAGCAATACTCTATTACACAACCATGAATGCTGCCTCCAGAAAAATCTCATTATCCTCACCAATGTTGATGACATACCAGAAGGAGAAAATACAGCCTTAAGAAGGACATTAGTTATACTATCTGCTGTCTCTGCTGCTTTCCTTTTCAATCTGTAGGATCGAATTATCACAAAACTGAACAGTATATACTGATATTCAGGCCACTATATCTATTTTTTATCGCCATTTGAGAAATTCTACAAGTATGTATATATTCCATAAGTAGAATTTACAATACATGAATCACCACAGCTTTTGCAATGTGTCAATGACTACTCCTAAAAGTACAATCTCTTAGAATTAAAACTGTCCAGGCTTATTTCCAAGTAGAAATCCTACATATAATTTTAAGATACGTGTATAAATCATCTAAGATTTGCACACTTAATGCTAACTTACAAAGACATAACATCGGAAGAATTTTACAAAACTATTTCAATGCCAAATAAATATTAACTCCATAGGGAGGTGCATGTCACCAGTCTGGCACCCAAACAAACATGTTCTATTTTTCATAATGCCCTGCAAATGTCTCCATGCCGTTAACAACAGCATTTATTTTTTATCAATGCAATAACAATTTTTTGAGAACCTTACATCAAAGCAAATCCAGTCAATATGTTAAAGAATGAAATCAACATATGTTCAATAATGACTGCACTTAGTAGTTTCAATGAAGAGCCAGGACAATAAGAAGAGGAAGGGGATTTCACAATAACTGATGAAATGCATTGTATATAAAAGCAAGTCTCCTGGGTTTTGCAGGGTTTTTTTTTGTCTTTTTTTTTTCTGTAGACAATCGGCCGAATGTTTGATAATTACTGGTTTAAGAATAACTCCTCAAGTCAAAGCCATGCTGCATGAGCTAGACTTGCCAAGTGGTGATAGCAGAAGTTCAGAAGTAGGCATTTTACTTAGGGCAACCTAACTAGTCACTTGGATCCTAATAAAATAGGACTATTCACAAGAAGAAAGCACATGCTCACACCTTTGCAGAATACCACATCTCTGTGCTACATGCCTGAAAGTGGCACCCACTTCGACTGCCCTGCTCTCAAATTAGTTAATGTAAGAACATGTGCAAGGAAAAAAAATTACAAAAATTAAATAAGCTGAAACGTTTACCGTGAGCTCAATGAAAAATTTGTGTGAGCGATATACACATTTTTATTTTAGTCACATACTACTATTTAAAATATTTAACGTACAGAATTTTACACACGGGAAAAAGTAAAGTGCTGATGACCATGAATAAACCCACGTGTCTCAGTCTTCTACATAAGGGCTACACCTGTAGCACAATGTTAGGTAAATGGTTTTAAGTACGTAAAGCAAGAATAAAATGCAATGTTCAATAGGTTCAGTAGTGCCAGCAATCAGCACAAAGTTTTCTGGCCTAAATAAGATATCTACATCTAATTTCTTACTTGCAGTGGAAAATGATTAGGAAATACCATCACAAAACTGTGATGTTACATTCTGTGAAAAAAAGGCTAAGAACACCAATCTCTGCTTTTGGGAAACAGAACAGCTGACATCACTACTACAGATATATTTGCTCTACTACTGAATATCGCTTTACCATGACATTTTTAAGCATTCAATGCTTATATGCAGTTACCATTCCATCCAACAGTTTAGTACTCACTTTAACATCATAGTAAAAATAAAGGGGTTTCTGTAATGTTTTAGAGCAGACACAGGCTATATCTAATGCATGTCTTAACCTTCAGATCATGCAGCTATACGAGAAAGCCCAAAGAAAGACCCCTTGGCTCAGTAACATCACTTATCACAGACTAAAAGATACCACAAATGGCAACAGAATTCATGAGTCATTCTTTTGTTATGAATTTTCATTAAATTATGGTTAATTTTAAGGAGTCATTCAAAGTCATAAGGAACAAAAGTAGCTTCTGTATTTCACATAACAAGGACTTGTTTTTCTGCAACATCAAACACTGAACTACAGCTTTGCTGAAGCCAGCAACTACAATATTCCTTAACTTTGTTACTGAACATTTGGAGTTACAGCATGAGAAAGAAATAGCAGACAGGTAAAAACACAGAGGGATAATTTAGAAAAATAAATGCATGATTTGTTCTTAAGTAAATCCAGTTTCAAAATGCATTCTACTTACGCTACATTAAACAATTAATAGTCACTAGGAAGATCAGATAACTGTCCTTATGACCTATTTTCAGGACAAACTCTTAAAGCAAGAAAACATTAAGGCTACATATGCACAGAACTAATGAAGTTTGACATAAAGGGGGGTGGGGGGTGGTTAATACAAAACATGAACCGATAAAAGAGTTAACACCAAGGCCCTAATATTAATTTGACAGAGGTGAAAACAGTATTTTACAAACATATGTATAGCTCTTCCTAAGAGTGCATGCAGACATTTACACAGTTTACAAACACATAAAGAAACCAGAAGAAAAACAGTCCATGTGGGAACTCAATGCTTTTACTTCTGGAAAACCACAGAACAAATGAAAACTGAAACAATTATGTGAAACTATCTTAAGGACAAAGAGCTATCTCCATTTTGAACTGTACAATAACTTACATCCTATCACATCTTCCTATCTTAAAAGCAGCATTTTATTACTTCCACCTTCAAAGTGAGTCATCAGTTTATGCATGCAAAACCACCACTTACATTGCTCTGAACATGTTCCTCCTATTTTAAGAACATCATGATTTTCTCCTACCCTACAGCACGCCTTTCTGTATAACAAAAGGCAGTGAACATACGTGCTACTTCTGGGACTGTGCTGGGCTTCTCTTTCTTAGGCCTTTGGCGAAATGCTTGTGCTCCATTGCATTCTACGCAACTTCAACTCAAGAAATCATTTGGCTTCTCCTATTAATACAGTATTTTTTATTTTAAAGTAATATATTTTCAGAATATCTATTAGACAAGGAATTTAAATCTTCGGAGATATCACTAAAAGCCATGAAACCAGCAAAATAGGAGTGAAATTACATGAAAATCCTTTCTTCACTTAAATAAAACTCCTCTATATTTTTTGTAGTGCTTTTTTGGGGGTTGCTTTGAGTTTATTTTTCATTAATGGAGTTATACATGAAAGTAACAAGTGTAAGTGCACCAATGAGAATTACATACACACAAATATAATTTTAAAACACAAGAGGAATGCTGGTTGGGGAGGTCCATTTTACCACTCCTTTTAGAGCAAACATATCAGTAAGCATTTCATAAACAAGGTCTTCTACTGAAGGCTCGTTACCACTTTATGAAAGATTTATAAAGCCTAAGAAGTGACTGAGGTACATCCAGAGAAACAGAGCAAAGGTGTAACATTCTGTAATATCATTCCCAATGAACAATCCTCTAGGTAATCAGATGTCACTAAGAAAGGCATGAAAGTATGGTAGATATAAGTCAACACAATACATCACCTTCATAAGCTATTTCCACCTTCTGAAATTAAAGAAACACAATCAAACACTGATTCTTCAGCCTCTGAAAACACACACACACACACCCCAGTGCTTATTCTGTTGTAACTCTAATAAAATAAATAAGCCACCATAATACAAAAAAGTTATTTCTTTTATAGATTTGGCTATAGATAGATTTAGCCCCATAAATCTAAATAAGTAAATTACAAAGTTATTTTGGTATTCCATATCTTTTTTAATGGATGAGCAACAGCAGCCAAATAACGTAAATATTATACTTTAGTCTTTTCAGTTTTTTTACCCCACCAAGACCAAATTTTAAAATTTTTATTACATTAAAAAAATCTAGATTACCAACTCTAGTATTCTTCAGTACCCTATCAATTCAATAACATTTTATTTTATTATTTTATGTAAATGTTCCTTTTTATATTAATGTTTGTGAATATGTTGTATTCCTTCTAAGGATATACTCAGATTTATGATATTTAATGATAAAGGGAAAAAACAGTTCTAATAATAGTGGGTATTCATCAGCATGTTATTCCAACATAATTCTTTCACTAACTAAGAGAGACATCAAGGCAAACATTTTTATGGTTCAGTGATTTAAAATACAGCAGTCAATGTAAGTAATTACAGAATAACAAAGTAATTTCTATTGATTTGTTCTACAGACATGATGCAGGCTGACATGCCCAATGTAGAATTAAATTTAAAATAAGAGTTTAAATTATATACAGTTCAAATTAGGATGCAATTCGCACTGAAGCAGGATTTCCCTGTACTTAGGGGTGGGATGGAAACCATTAAGAAGTTTGTATGTATTATTTTCTCTGAAAACTTCAGCAAGACTTAAATAAAAACCTTCTGGTATGCATCATGTCTTCAGTATCTCATTTGCTTTATACAATGTTTTCATGCATTTTGAAACTCCAAATTTTCCTCAAATTGATATCTTTACACAGAACTGTTGTACAAACTTCATGAAAAAGAGCTCTTAGAAATATTCTTCATAATGAGTACAACACAAGACAACTCGTTCTGAAAATATTGCATTTTGGTATCATTGCTGTGAAGCGGTTGTTTTTATACAAAGCCCACAGCAGAATACTCCAAACAAAAAAATATGCATTGTAAGGATCTTGTCTGGAAAGCTCTTCACATTTTCCTGCACTTACACTTTGCTATAGGTACTCCTCCATAAAACTACTCATAGGTTTAAACCACTGCAACATGATCTGCTGGTCTAGTAGAGAGAGACACACAGCAAGTGTATGGAAACTTCATTTTGTTTCCCTTTCAAAACACACAGTGACTGCCTCAAATGGTACACCTCACAGCTCTCAGCAGCTAATCCTATGAGCATTTAATGCATTGAACATAATTATCCTTTGCTTGAAGGATTATTGACTTCTGTAGAGGGACAGAGGTGGTGAAATGTAAATGGGTATCTGGGGAATGGAGAAAAGCTCTCAGGGACAACTCTTTTCAAAGTAAAAGTACGAAATGCATCACTAACACACACCGATTCTTAATTTAACATAACTACCTTGTCTGTTGTAGGAACAGATCTGTTAGTATCTGCTTTTTCTTTTGACAACCTCTATGCCACAGATTCAATGCAGCACTTTATATTCAAAAGCATCTTCTTCAGGAAATCTGGCATAAACCATTTTTTATCTGCAAATCCAAATGTCATTTTTTTGGGAACAGACCAAATAATGCAAAATAAATAATTTTTATTTTTAAAAAGGAAATCTACATAATGAAGACTGACAAATGGAGATAGGGACTCAATCACAATTGTCGCTTAGGCTGAAGGAAAGATGTTCTGAGACTGACTGCTGGGCTGAAAACTAAATGTCCTACTTTCAGGACTTCTGGAAACTCATAAGGTTAAATTTTGAACTCTTTGGCCTGTTACAGCTGTGGGAGAGGAAGGAACAGATAACCTGGTTACTAACTACGTTTCTACAGGAAATCAGACAAAAGATTTAAAGACGTAAAAGCAAAAAAAGTTCAAGAACATTTTAAGTGGGCACATATATTTACAGGAAATGTCAATTCAAACATTTTCAAGCAAGACGTTTTAAATCCTGCATAACATTTTAATTGAAGAGATGCTCATGTATACTTCATACACAGTCTCATTTGGGGTTTTTTATACAGCAGTCTAACAAGTGGACATGGGGGATGCTGAAAAGCTATTACACCAGTAGAGCTAAAACTAATGGAATCAGTAGTCAGATTTTCTTATCAGCTTTAAAGCATCACTCAGGATTGAAAACCACTACAGAAAAGCAACAAGTGTAGCCCAAAGTTGAAAACATCTATCCTGGGCACAATTTAAATGGTTAAAGCAAAGACCTATGAAATGTATACAATTTTAAGTGTTGAAGCCTTTATTAGCAGGGTGTTCTTACACTGTGTGTTGGGTTTTTTTTGTTTTGTTTTATACCTGAACACATAGTGTTTTAATTTCATTATTACAGCACTCTAGCCAATTTAACTAAGCTTGGCTAGTTTTTCAAACAAGCATGAGGGGACATTTCAAGTTTGAACTGTGGCTATTTAATCTGAACTACTGCAGTTTACAAGTGAAGTACAGCACTGAATTCTATTGCACTGAAGTAACTTAGAATAGTAGAAGAAATCAAACTCAATAGATTCTAGCATAAAGAAAAATTAGATTAAGGGCTACCAAAGCAGGTTGTTTTTTTTTTTTAAGAGATTAAATATGAAAAATTATAGACATAGGAAAGACCTTAGAATTCCCCTCTTCCCAAGTGGGGAGCGGGGGGGAAAATGTGTTGGCAAAACCTGCAGATGCAGAGGCACTGCTGGTACCAGAGTTGACTTCTACTTGGGAGTAAAAAAAAAATTAAATGCAGTATGAGAAGATGTGAGATCATGCATTTTGAGAAAAAAAGATTTTAGGAATTTATCGGCTTACTCAGTCCAAGCTGAGAGAGAGTATGATCGCTATCTACAAACAGGAAAGAGGAAAAAGAAATATTTCCATTAAAAGACAATGCAGGTGCAAAGTCTAATGAGTAGGAAGTTGAAAGTAGGTTGCTACCTACTGAACCACAGAGATTCTCAAAACCAGACTCAACAGGAGCTGTGGTAGAGTAGGTTTTCAAACTGTAGCTAGACGAAGTTATGAACATGCTGTGCAACAGTGTGTAATGGCAGTGACACAGAAAATCCTTTCCAGATCCATGTCACTCCTCCAAGCAGAAAAATCTGAAGCCAGTCTGGTTTTTCTCAAACTTACCATTCAGAAGCAGACTAACCAAAAGAGGAAAAAAATATTAAAAAAATCAACATGATTAACATTGTAACATAATAGATTTTCTTACTGGCACCTTCTCAGTAAAGACTTAAGTATTCTGTACACTTACAAGGAAACTGTTTTTAAAAGTTAGGCAGGGAGTTGATGTGCACAGATGCGAGAACTGGAGATTTCTACTTGTTCACAGAGTCTTACCTCTATAAAATACAGAGTTAACTGAAATTGATGAAAATTTAAATAGAAACATGACAACTCACAAGCAATTAAATGTAAAATCTTGTGAAGTCTAATGGCTGTAGCCATATCAGTGCCACCCTTGGAATTCTACGTAAGGGATCATCCTTGCTTTATAGTATCAAGGAACAGTTAATGAGAAAAGTAGTGGATTTCTTTTCCGTTATGAATTTGTGTTAACAGTAACTTAAGCAATAAGAGAGGAACAGGCATAATTTCTTCTGCTAATGACCAGCTCCAAATAAGAAAACATGTACTGCAAGTACTTGTTTTCGATGCATTTGCTTTACAAGGGAAGCTTCCTCTATTCTCGTCTGACAATGAAAGATGCGCATTTTGCTTCACCTCAAGCAAAAATCTAAAGAAATGCAACACTGCTGGATGTATACTCTCAACACACAAGAGGTTACCAAAGCACTTGCTCAAAATTGTTTTTAAGAATATCCTGTGACATTCTTTGGCATAAAGCAAAAATTTGTATTACCAAAATCAAAGCTTTGAGATTTGTAATTGCATAATAGTGAGCACTTCAAAATAATTATACGAAGTTTTTAAAAAATGGCTAGTAAAAAAAAAGTCAAACAATTTTGCTTAAAAACAGAGATTACACTTCTAAAGTAAGACATTTTTAAAGAAATGTTATAGATAATACTTACGAGACTGACACACAGAGAGCAAAAAGGTTTCATATTTGCATTATAAAGTAATATATGTAATGTCTCACTGCTTTTCTGGATAACAAAAATAACACCGCAACGAGACAACTCAAAATATTTTTATGTGACAACCATTTCCTTTTATACATGACTAATGTTGCAAAATCTTAAAATAGTATGATTTTACCTTATCTATGATTTTTTTAATGCTATACTAGCATGTCCACTAGTTAAACACCTTTATTACTTACTGTGTAAGTTTTTAAAGGACAACAGCACTCATGCCATAGCAACGTAACAGCAGTGAATGTTGCTGTAACATCCCCAGTTTTGCTTGCTAAGTTATTTTATTTACATTTTCCCTCATATGGTAGTCTTTGACTATTAAAATTAATGAAAATTTTTCACACTGACACAAACTTATAAACTTTATGTGATGTTATGCATTCCTAATACTCACAGAGTATTTCTATTTTCTTGCACAGAACAAGATTCTGACTTCTTCAAACTAATATAAATATTTACTAGTTTGGACAAAAGACCTACTTGTGCTTGAGCACTGTAATCATAGAAAGGCAAAAACTAAAGGACCATTTTTCTTTTCACCAATGAGCCTTTAGGAAGTGCAAAGATGTTGCCTAAATTCTGGAGCACAATGCAGCAACAACTGTGCAGAGCTATTTAAAATAATTTACCAAAATCAGCGCAGAACCAGCTTTTACATTCACAATATTTGCACTGAATTTTAAAACAACCCTTTTCTTTGTAGTCTGTCAGTTATTCAAAACTGTAGTATAACATGCTAAGTTCAATTAGCCCTCTTCTTAAAGTCACATCACTCAACTTTTCCAAATGCCCGCAAGGACATATTCACTAAGTAATGGTTTCCCAACTTCCTTAAACAGTGGAGCAAAATAACAATGTCCTGCATGGTGCCTACTGAAACCAAGGCTGCTTTAGAATAACGAGACATCACCAATTGAATTGAAGCACCACAATATTCTTAAATGCTGACATTCAGATTTGACTTCCTGATGTTTATCTATCTGTGTCTGTGCAGGTGTGCACATAGAGTTTAAATCACCCCTTATATTCCTGCCTTATATTCCTCCTTTAAAAAAAACACAATTCACGTAGCAATTTATGTATTCTACCGACACTATGAAATACTTCAATGGTGCCTATTTAGGAAGAGATTTTATATCAGAGATTGCCAAGCTGCAGGAAAAAGAAGCAGAACAGAAATCAGCTAGAAATACTAGGACCAATAACTGAAGCACATTCTGCAAAAACAGTTGGCAAAGCTCATGTTTTTTCTCCCACCTATCAGTAGATAAGTTATGCAGACCCAGGATGTGTGCATTTACATCATCTACTTGCAGTAGGTCACCTTGCAATAACCAGAAAAATTGAGAACTGCTGATTCATGACAGTGCTAGAAAGGGTTTTGCTATAACACCCTATGGTACAAGAGATTAAGAAGGTTACTTTCTTTCTGAAAAGCTGTAGACAGTTTAGTCATTTACTACATTAAACATGTTATCTTTGCATGCTTAACTGAGTAAAACCCCGGCTGGAACACTGAAGCTGCACTTTAAAAAAAAAAATCATATTACTCTAACTCAGGAATGCCTAAATTTAGTTTTCCCTGGGTGCCATCATCACAGAAAGAACAGTAATGTACAATACTAATGGAAATGGCAGGTGTAGGAGTGACATTTAATTGCCTGAACAACCTCTCCCTTCAACAGGAAAGAGGTGGTTAACTAGATTTTCTGTATACTACTGCTGATATGTATGTCACTTTGTGAAGCTATGCTTTAGTACCCATTTATTTAAGAGTAGCAGCTGTATTTGGGGACCCCGGAAACTGCTAAACAGAAATACCTGAAACCCTTTTTTCTGAAGAGCAAGAAAGATCTAAAAACACAAGCACACAAAGCAACAAATAAAACCTCACAAAACCAAAACCCCACACTATTATTAACTAAAAGAACCTACTGTTTTCAGAAGCAAGACTGAATAGTACACAAGTTCCTGGAGTCAGACAACAGCAGAAGTCTTACACCAACAGGCAGGGAGAGGTACACCTTAACATACAGGCTTTTATAGTTATTAACACAAACTAATACTGCTTTCATTTTAGTTTGCTTTTAATTCTGCTCCTACAGCTGTGAACAGCTTCACTTTTAAAAGAATTAGCACGAGTCTCTTTTGCTGCCCTAAAAAATTCACCACTATTTCCAGACACAGTTAATCACAGTAGGACACTTTATGAAGGCTCTGAAATCCATAAATTCATGGGATTCCTTTTCCTCGTGGTTCCTTAAAAGTGAGTACAACAGAAAAAAAAGTGTCTTTCTACATTACATATAGATATTTGAAACAAAAGACCCCTATAGTCAGTTTTTTATTCAAAGGTCAAAAAGCCTAGCTAAAATCCACTGGTGCTGTGGGCCAAAACTGAAAAGGCAAGCACACCAGGAGACACCTCCAAGTCTGACATCTGGCTCCTTCCTGAGAAATCTAGAAGAGTAAAGAGCTACTGCCTGCCAAGTAGTTGGAAGATTTTTTTTTTTTTCTAGATCATTACCAGGAATACATTAAGATTTAGAGGTCAAGCTGTACCCTGAGCAGCAGAAGCAGAGTGTACAATGCAAGTTTTGAAGTCCCTTTAGCTGCTTACATATATGAAAAAAATAAGAGCATAAAAATGTAGTTGGGTTAAAATGAGAACAGAGCTGATGATTCAGCAAACCTAGGATACAGCTAAGAAATAATTCCCACAATTCAGTTTACATTTCCAAAAATTTAGAAGGATTTTTTCAATCAAAAGCAAACACATTCCACTTTTACATACAGTGTTTTTCTTCACCCCACTTTCAAGCCATCGATTCCACTACCGATATTAAAATTACAGTCAATTTCTGCAGCCATATTCTCTTTTTCAGGCATTACTACTCCCTTTTCAAATCACCCCACATTAGACCTTCCTGACACTCATACAACTACAGAATTCAGCAGTTTGGCAGGCACACAGCAGCAGACAGGCATTTAGGAAACAATGCTATGGATGGGAACCTCGAAGCACAACCCAGATCCCATTCTCCTGGCTCTGCAGGAATAACAGCAGCACAGAACAGTAAAAACCTATTTTTAACCATAAAGCAAGCCAACATGACTAAATACACAAAGGGAGCAGATCTACAAAATAGCATGACATCATTTTTGTGAAACCATTCTTCAGAGAAGAAAAAAAAGGCTTTGATGCATTTTTCTTATTTGCAAAGTCACAGTTTGGAGTCAAGCTATAACTTAATCCTATCTAGTCAGTGTGTCCAAATGACCCAGCTCACAGCACCTGTGCTTGTAAGCAAGCAAGCTGACAGGCTGCAGTGAGATAAAATGAAACAGTATTTACAGACCCAGTGAAAGAAATCCAGGTTGAGAAATTTTCACCACTGGGTTATTGTTTGGCTTACAATGTGGTTCCTGGCTGTCCAGATACCTCTGAAGATCAGGTAACCACAGTTAACAAGGGGATGTTCTACTGACACCAAACATCAGCTTTTGGTCACCAGCCAGCCCTGGGACAGCTGAAATAGTTTATCTATAGGCAGAAAGTTACAAGTGCTACATGGAGCTACATTTTGATTGTCGTAGCACTTGTTAATTTATTAACAGATACTAAATGCAGCTATAATGTAATACTTGCTCTTCTTTGCATCCTAACTCACAAGCCCACTTTTTCTCTGTTTTGAAAAGCAATTGGCTCTTGATTCAAGCCAAGAAGCCGGGGCTGAAGGAGAAGGCTAGTGTTAAACGAGATTGCAAGTTTCCAGTCCAAAGGGGAAGTGTTCTCACGATTACAAGCTGCAAATGCCATGAAGGTACACGTATACTTGAGTGTAGAGAGTTACAACCATCTTCACATTCAAGGCAAAATCTTGACATTCTGCCAAATAGTTGAGAGCCTTTTTGTTTACGGTAATCACTAAGCTGGAACTCAGAAGACACTCTCTGAATTAAAGGAGAGTCACTCGCACTCCCATCCACTACTCAGCACAGGAACCACAAAGCACAGAAACTACTAAAATTTGTAGCAGATCAAATTAGTTGATGCTTTTTTAAGGCACTCCAGGCATGCTTTGATAGGAATGGCATATTACAGGAGACACTAACTTGATGCCTATAACACAGGACTCTGGGAAGTCCTGTCCAAGGTGTGAGATTTATCAGGCTTCCCATTTAGGGAAATCCTTTTTCACTTCTCATGCTGTGATTTTGTGCTCCAACATTTTCAATGGAGACCATGGATCACAAAACGACAGATGCCCTTATTTTTAAGCTTTTTGACGAGCTTAAGGTCTAGGCCAAGTAGTGAATGCCAGGCTAGCTAAATATCTTGAAGCTAGTTCATGGTAGCGAACTTCACATTTGCAGTGAGAGCAACCCAAAAAGACAGATGAAGCCTTTTGGCCAGAGGCTGGATGCACATTCTTCTACACTACCATACCGCACTCTAAAAACCAAGTCCAGCATCATGAGCACAAACTACAAACAACACCTACACAAAATTTCATCCTATCTTCCAATTATTTTAAACACAATTGGTTGTGATCCTTCATCTTTTCCAAGGGGGAAAAAAAATAAAAATTAAGCAATAGTTTATCTCCACCCCTATGCCTCAGATGTATTGGGGACTAATAGCATCACTATTTGGGTCGGGTGTTATGTTAACATTAGGCTGTTTACCTTCAACATCATCCACATAAGAGCACCACAATCTGTTGCCCTTCATCTGCCCTTCTAATATCCTCACACAAACACAAGTTTAGGAAGGAATGACCAACACTCCTATAAGTTCCAGCTCCTGGGCATAGGATCAACTTTCACAAGCAACCCACTGAGCAGCGCTTAGAGAACCCTTCAGTAAAGTTCATTCTTCCTGTGGTTCTCAGCTGAATCATCAGCATCTCAAAACGAACAGCAAACGAGTCTACTGGCAAGCTGGCAAAATTGGAAGAACACCCAACCGTCCAGTACTGGCACACCCGTATGAGTGTCAGTAACACACGGATGGGTTAAGCACACAGAGGTTAGAATCCTAGAAATCCTGCAGACCTGCAAGGGTCATCCCATGCTTTTCTTGCACTACAGATACCAGACTTTTAAATGCAATATTGAAAATTAAGTGTGGCAGGAACAAGGTTCTTTGGTCAAGGGTAAATCTTGAGACATTAATATCTCATTTCTCTAAAACCCTTAACATACTCATCATGCAAGATCTTCACAGTCAGTAATAATTATCATCCACTGGCATTAAAGAACACTGTGAACGATAATTCAGTAATACCCTTACCTGCACGAACTCCTGAAATACCCTACAGTCAAGATTTTCTTCTCACATGTCTACTAAAATTTAGAGAATGTTAATAAGAATGCATCAATAACTAAGCAAAAAGAACTGATAGTCAAGTTATATATTTACTGTTGCAACTAGGACATAAAAAATGAAAATCAAATTTCAATAAAATAAACCTGAGATTCTGCAAATTTTGTATTTATTTCATCAGACAAAAATCACACCGCTGTGTATTCATGGAAGAGCTAGTAATACAACGTCAAGGATGCTGTTAAGGACTAATTCGTAGCAATTTAAAGCCTAGAACACATAAAGGAATAAAATCCATCTAAGATCGTGAAATAAAAACTTTAAATACGCTTTAAAACCCCCTATTCTTAAGAGTTTTCAGCATCCATCGTTCATTATTCCAGAGAGCTGATGGTCTGAACACAGTTTAAATGTTTATCCAATTCTATTTTACAAATTAGAAATCATGATTACTAATGCTCATGTTTTTAAATCAGGTGCAGTTATCCTTTGACACCTCATTGATTCTGCTGACAACTTGTAAAGCTATCAAGTACAGAAACATTTTACCAATGAGGTTCAGGTCTCCTCGGCAGCAGATAGAGAATGTGAGACACTTCTTGATTTTGCATACTCCAGTAGTATCAGCAGCAGCAATGGTAATCACAAGTGGAAAAACAAGCAACACAACCGGCAGCAGTTTCTAATCCTCTTACAAGCTACATATTTCTTGCCATATCACTGTCTGAGACTCCCTGTCTTACATAATTAAACACGAATTTTCCAAAAATTTAATTTACTACTGGAATATTTTTACAGGTCCATCTCCTAAACTATTAAGTTCATGCACTTGGAAATTATTTAGGTACACGCATAGGTACCACTATTTAAAACTTTGAGCCCATATTCTTCAAGAGAATGCAAGCATTTTGCAGGTGTAAAAATCAACTTGAAGTATTGAGGCACAGGATTTCCTTTGCTGACTATGCTTGCTTCTGGTTACAACGGACTTTGTGCTACTCCACATGCGTATTGCTAATTCTCTGATATTTTTAACCTATGGTACTTAGCACACCACATTCCATTATCATCTGCTTTTTAGACCTTCTATTATTCCTGAGTCTTCATTAGGTCATAGAATCAGGAGCAAATCAACAGTACTTTAATGGCTTTAGAATTTTTTTATTTCTTTTTTGCTGTTTGATTTTCTTGTTGTTTGGGTTGTTTTGTAATTGTTGGGTATCAACAGCTCTTAATTTCAGCTGGATTTTCATCATACCTGAAGATTAGGCAGCCTTGTCTACAACTCAGTAATGATAAATAGTAGTAGTCTGTTGGTCTCAAAATAGCATTTGGAAGAAGCTGAATTTCCTTTTCAGAATACAAGTTCACACATATTCTGGCTATAAATGATACATGCAGCATCATAAATATCAGATTGCAAGCACTCCAACACCACCACTAGATTTGGCCACTTTGGAAAGTAAGCCAGAGCTGGCAATATTGATTGTGCTAGTTTCCAAATTTCCATCACGAGGCCTGAACTTTTCCAGCTTCATAAACCTGCTGAACAATGTCCTGCTGTGAGATTTTCTATGCGAACTGTCCATGCAGACCCCAAAAAATTCTCAGCTACTGCTTAATAGGCAGAGAAAGCAGGTTTGTGCACACATACACACAACTTACATATATGTAATAGCTTTTTGGTGTGTGGTCTCCTTTTTTGCCTTTTTTCCTTTTTTCCCTTTTAGGTACCTTGTGCAATGCCCAGGCCTTGAAACACAAACAGAAAGAAGGCAGGACATCCCGTACGAGCCAAGGATGTTTTCATTGCCATCTCTACATGTCGCTAATGCATTCACTGCCATCCCTATGAAATTACCCAAATTTCGCTATTTATAAGATTTTTAGAAAACCTGCAGTTAAACATTGTCCTGGAGAACAGGACTTTAGCCAGACTCTGATCTCTGGAAGGGTACCAGACAAGTCACCTAAAGCCAAACCTTCAGATGATCATTAGGTGGTGGGTGCCTGAACTGGGCCAATACACAGGAAATTCAAATACCAAAATCCATACTTTGACCACTTCCTTAGGCCTAATCATGCTGAGAAATAAGCATCTTAAGTTATCAAAATTCTGTCCTTACATTTTGCTAAAGACTTGCTTCAGCAGAGCTACTGGAAATATTAAGATAATGCCCACCCCTCCACTTTGATGAATCACATGAATCCTGCAGTTACAAGCACCTTAAAAAAGCCACAGAAGAGAAACAAAATTAATGCTTTCATCTTCTGAGTAGGACTTGAATAGTACACCATAAACACAACCTGGCTATTTGAGCAATGAAGCTAGCGCAAAATATCAAACAGCTGCTCATTAAATCAGAGCTATCCATCTTAAGATGAATCTTGTGGAAGATACATGGTCATGTAATTAAAGGCTGTATCATTATGCATCTATGAAGAAGAGCAATACTATTCCTAATCACAATTTCAAAATATATGAATTAAAAGGAAAGGAATAATCAGAAGGGGTGAAAAGAGAAATCTGGTTTCAATAAACAACAGAAATAAATAAGCAGAAAGAAATCTGTATCAAGTCCCAGTGTAACATAACTAAAAAGAACAAAATCACAAACATCAGCAGCTACAGTAGCTAATATGTTACTACCTAGCTGGAGTTTTTTCATACATCTATTTTTCCCCACATATATACATACATATAAATAAGTACCCAGGTATGATGCCTCCTCAAATTGTTTACCAAGCTTTGCCACCCGATCACATCATCACACCTCTTTCCCATGTCTCACTAGCGCTGTACTATCCCACACTACATTTACTGCTTCAGTTATAAAACAATACTGACGATAACTTCCAGAAAATGCTTATTCTGTATAGTTCTAGATTTCTTAGGAACATGCCAAACAACTACACACCAAACTAGAATAAACATATTTGAACCATTACCACTCAAGAGTCTTCCTCAAAATACCACTCATTTCCTTCTTATTCCTGGGAGTTAGGAGGCCCCTCATACATGGTCACAAATCTTCATGAACATATGGTAAGAACAAACCAAAGACTCGACTTATCGCTTTCAGTATTTTTCAGCAATTCAAGACAAGTATATCAAAATATTGCAGTAGCTACAAGATGACTTGAGGAAAGTCACTAGGCTGGCAGTGAAACACATTCTTTATTAGTGAACTTTTTTTCAAAAATACCCTAAATAAAAATGTAACTCATCCTTTTCTAAAGGTTGTGAATAAATCACTCAAATGTACCCTGTAATTTATGAATTGTTAATCAATACACAGTCATGAAAGAACTACGCATCTCAAGTCACATTTTAAAAGCCATTATACATGTTTTTTGTTTTGTTTTTTTTTTTTCAAAATAACCTTGAGTAAAGTTCCTACAACCAACGCATACATGGGAAAAGGAGAAATGAGACAGAAAACATTTTATGAAGATCAGAGTCTACTGTGGGAAGACTTCATGTGCCAGACCTTCATGTGATTTTTCCGCATAATAAAGCTAGTATATGATACAATGTGTGAAACTCTTCAAGAGATACTTGTTTCAACAACCACAAAACAACCATTTTTGGAAACACCACTCATCCTAACATTTAAGATTTGGAAAATCATAATAAAAGCACCACAAAGCTAGCTGAGATGACTCTTGAAAACCAGCAAAGATACAGGCAAATAGAATGAACCCTAGAAGTCCGAAGTGCTTTAAATACAAGGACTAAGCAGAACAGTCTTTTTCAACAATCCACCTTTCATTTCTCGGACATCTTTCACTCAGAGATACTTCTGTTCCTTGTTCAGCAGATAACAGTTGTGTATCAAGAAATGTCATCTTCAGTTGTGTACCAAGGATCAGCCTTCAGATAGGTGTCTGTAGCACTGCTTCAAACTCTTCCAATTTCTGAAATACCAGGTTTATAAGACCAGTACAATTGACTGATGCTGCTGATTTTATTTCTTATATTAAGTAGCCTAGGAAACACAACACAGTTTTTCACTTTTCTTCCCTACGTTCTCATCACAATGAACATAACGGTCAGTTTGCATACCATGTTCACACAGCAGTAGATTTAAGCCTTATACTTCATTGCCTAACTAAACCATTATGAAACTAGCATTAAATGAAATTAATTCACAGAATTTTGTGAAAACTTTGCAAATATTTTTGCATTCAATTCTAGATTGTCCCAGCAAATCAAGCAGGAAGACTCTTGGTAGGGATGTCATAGAAGTAATTAAGGCAATCTCCTTAAAATACGATTCAGACATCAATAAGAGATTTGGGATTCTGTAAACATACTAACATGAAAATAACTCATCACCTAAAATGATTTATTCAATAATTTTTCCTTTTAGGCAAAGCAAGAAAAGTCTGTGTGGATATCTTGAAGCTCCGGCTTGCCTTTCCTCTCTACCAAGAATTCATATCTTTCAGTTCCATTTTCCCAGCAAAATAGCCTCTACCTGGAGAACAAGCATGGAAAAGTTCCATTGCTGAGCAACATTGTATCCTAACAGTTTCATTTTAAAGTTGTACATAAACTTCAAACGATGGCTTTTGTTTGTGCAAAATCTACAACAGTGGGGCTGCCCTATGTCAAAGTACAATTTCATTCTCTTACCTACATGTGGATATTACTTAAAGCAAGCTAATTTTCTTGTAAAGCAATACTGTGACCATTTCCTTTTTACTATTCCTATATTTTGGGTCAGACAGTGAAATTTAACTGCAACTTAAAGTGATACAATTAAAATAACTTGTAACGCAAGTTTGTTAAAAAAAAAAATATAGCTTGTAACAGAATCTCTAAAATGCCAGGTTTATTTTTTTCTTTTCTTTCTTCCTAAAAGCAATTATATTAGTTAGACTTGCTACATTATCAAAATCAATCTAGAACTTTTCACCAACATTCTTCAGAGCAGGAAAAAAAAATATATATGCAGCTTTCTCATTTCATTCCTATTGGCAAATTCAAGGTATCTTATTCTGCTTCCATTTCTTCAGTACTCGAGTTTCAGAAAGAAAGAAGAATTTTTTTTAAGATTAAGTTCTAAATATTTCATGAACACCAAATGACTTGGTAACATGAACTCCTTAATACTCAGAATGTCATTAAGAAGAAGGAAAAGGAACAAAACAGTCTACAACAAGATGTGATGTCTGCTATATGTGTAAGACAAATCCAGAAGTCACATTCTGAAATGTTTCTAGATTCTTTTCTATATTTCTACATACAAAACTGAATTCTTGAAGAAAATGCTCCTCCTTTAAAAAGTTCCTACTATGGTATATTTTCCCAATATTTAAGATACTCAGCTGTATACGTTTAGCATACTGTACACATTCCCATAAAAATTCTAACACAAACTGTGCACAGAATATACAAACATCTTTTCAAGAAATAAACTGACTGAAAATTATATCTATAAAACCTAGCATGATCTCATTGCACTAGCTGAGTGATAAGCATCTATACTGCAAGAATATTTTGTGATGTAAAACCTTAAATTCTAATTCCTGACACCTGAGGCCTTGTTAAATATTTTCTCTTCTGCTTATGAATGCATTTTTCCCAAACAATAAACACAAGCAGCCTATGGGATTAAAGCATGACAAAGGTGTAGCTGACTCATGGGATCAATTAGAAAGCATCAGTACTTACGCCTTTTGTTCATTCCAGCTTTTACTAACAGTTTCTGCATTTTCAGCATAAGTGTATCACACATGTTAAACACCATGATACAAGGCTACAGCACACTAGACAAAATAAATCTATTCTTATCACCTACAATTTTAACACTTGTTATAAAGCTTGACTATTTCTTTAAAGTTTCATCAAATGCATAACGATTTTAAGTGAATGCTCATAGCTTCTTGCCCAGTGAAAGTATGCCAGCATTTTTCAGTATATTTTAAACATTCAAAAAGAACCCACAGAGTTGTCTTTTCTAAGCTAAAGACAACCTTAAATATAGCCACTAACTCCAACGCTGCCTCAGGTACAGCTTTCCCTCAAAACCTACTATTAAATTCACAGGCAGGAAAGCCCATGAGCAGGACGACAAGCAGTTTCGACCTCCATGCAGTTTGCCCGTGACAGGTTATTGATAGAACAAATAGAATTAGCAATACTTACTGAATGTTTCTCCTGCTGACCCGTAACTCCATGGTTAGCTGGGATTGCAAGTGGTTTCATAATGAAGAAACATAAGCTGAACTGAATTTACACATCATGTACCTATTTCTTATGGATGGCAAGTCACCCTCTATGGCATTAAATTAAAAAGAGGAGGAGGGGGGGAACCAAGCTGAAGCTAAAAGTGTCACTACTGGTAAGCTCAACCCCCCCCTCACACTTGTAGTGCAGAGCAGCAATCCAAACGACAGCATTAGTCTCCATTTTTGTAACACTGAAAGTCTAAGCATGTCAGGACGTACAGAGCCTGATGAAGCCCTACATATCCAGCATCCATCCAAGGGAACAAAATCGTTCCCTGAGCTTGAGAAATGGGAAAAAAAGAAAAAGGAGGAAAAAAGCTAAAATGGCTGACTGCACAGAGACACCCTTAAAAAGGCTTAATACAGTATTATATTAGTCAGGGTGCAGGAACCAGCCTCCAGCATTCAGCCAAGCATTGTTAATACTCCTGTTTCATTTGTAACCACTCACACACGCAGTCTCCCCCCTCCACCACTACCCTCCACTCCCCCAAAATCAGGGCAGAGCACTCGAATAGGGACCTCCTACCCTGGCTGCTAATGATGCTGACAGAGTAGTGACCAGTGATCGCTGTTCCACTCAGCTAACCAAGTTTGCACAATTAATCTTAGCAGCATGACACTGATGGACATTTAATTTTATGATGTCTGTTCCTCACAATCAAGATAAGCACGTCTATCACCCAAATAGTCAGCAATAAAAATACAACACAGTTACACACACAAAAACCCAAAGAATCATGAGTCTGAATGCAATACGCCAATATAATTACGTTATTGTGCTTACTTTGGAAGACCATGGCTGCAGGCAGTTGGCATAGCAACGCACAAGGAAAGCCATTTCCTGGGTAGAAAGAATGCTTCCTTTTCTAAATAAAAAAATCCTCTTAGGAAACAAACGGCATTGCTGCTTCCTGGAGAAAGCAAAGACACTGTAGTCTGTCTCTTAACCTGCACACAGGCACACACTCAATGCAGTTCGAGTGATGTAAGTGGATTTCTCTCTCTCTCTCTCCTCTCCCTCCCTCTCCTTTATCCACCGAAATACTTAAGTCAAATGGAAGACACATTCCTTGAGGCTCCCCCCTCAGATACTTAACCATTTCTCTCATTAAGGCAGAGATGGACAATGCAGATAAACAGTAAG
The DNA here is from genome assembly GCA_033556795.1 of Tapera naevia. Lineage (NCBI taxonomy): Eukaryota > Metazoa > Chordata > Aves > Cuculiformes > Neomorphidae > Tapera > Tapera naevia. The sequence continues at coordinate 2,199,738 of JAUMJJ010000172.1, read as the reverse complement.
TTCTTGCCTGTATCTGGTATCAGCCTCTGAAGATCAAGGCAGCCCCAGAGGGGTGGGATCCGTTTGCTGCTGGCGGCTCCTAAGAATATCACTAAAGTCAGGGTGGAAATGAGGACCCATATTTACTTCACTAAATCCTGAACTGAACACGACTTTTCACAAAGATGAGGATAAAGCAGAGAGTTTGACATCACATCTCTTTTTCCCACACCTAAAAGAGTGTTGCTGCAGAGCTATAAGCAGTTATCTAGGATTTATAAATGGTGCACTTGACAAGCTCTCTTTCAGCAGCTTTGTCACTACACAGGCCACAGATGTCCAGAGGCTGTGGCAGGTAAACATCCAGAACCCTTTAGCATATCACTTAAAGTCTTTCTGAATACAGCTTCTACTTCTCCTTACACATCAAATACACAAATTCCACTAAATGTTAAAGGGGATGCAAGATCTGGAAGAGATTGATATACATATGGCTTTTATATTACTCCTCTCTGACTGCAATTATATCAAACTCAGAAATTTCCACAGTCATTCCCATTTACACTATAACACTTCTCATGTTATAATAGCAACATCATACTGCAGAGGAGCTAAAACACAATAGGGAACACACTCAAGCAATAAACTTCTCATCAGCCTAACATGATGTACATCTCAAGTGCCATGAATCCACGTCACTAAATACAGTGGAGGACCAACCCTGGGCAAACAGAAACATGCCACTCTCCCATTAACTTCAGCACAGTTCTCTAACACATTTGCAACACAGTCTTTAAAATCAAGAGACCATCTGTGCTTGAACTTCAAAGTATTTTCTTTTTTTTTTAACAAGAACAATAGGAAAAAAAAGACTTCACAGTTGTTACACAGGCAAAAACACAGAGGGGAAAAAAGTATACTACAGAATACTATGTCATACAATCAGCAGCTGCCTTCCACCAAAATAACATGTCCACTGATAATTAGTTTGTTACATACTGATTTCTTTCAGTACTAGCAATGACCAGTAGTAAACAAGTCTATAAAAATCAGTGGAAATGAGTTCTAGAGAAGTAAGAAAAGATCCTGAAATATCTGGTCTATTTTTTCCACAGTTATGCTAAGGGTACCATTTTAAATACAGCACATTTAAAATTAAATATATTTACATTTATGAGACTTTAACAACATTTGTGCTCTTGGTCTTCTAGCATATGGTAAAAGATAAGTTATTCTTTAAATGACTGAATTACAAAAAAAATAGTTTAGAATTTCTAGTCTTTGTAATGTGCCAGTATAACTAATAGACAATTCAGAAATGTGAAATTATGTTTAACCTTGTTAAGCTGTCTAAAGCGGAGCACAATCAATTTTCTGATGAAGTGCTGACCAGAAATAGCAGAAGTTACTCATTCTAGGAAGCTTAGACAAACCCTCTGTAGCACAAAATTTAAAAACACTTCTTCTTGACAATGCAATTAAAATCCTCTTGAGTCTGATTTGGTGGCCTTGTGGTTAACACCATGAGCAGAACTAGAATGTGGGGTTTGAAGTTTATGTCAGGAAATATGAAGTTCTGCCAAGATAGAAATGTTCCCCAGCATAGCAAGGGAACGCATTACTTTCTGAACTCCATTATAAACATTACTACCAACATGCATTTTACTCTGCATCAGTTTGTATTTTAAACTAAAATCTAGTCTAGGCTCCTGTAGCATATGCCTTGAGAGTAGCATGAAAACATGAACAAAACCATCAAAACAGCAGTGAAAGTCAAAACTCCCAGAGAAGGGTGTCTTCAAACATTTTCTTACTACTTACACTGGTCACTCCAATACACCTTTCCTGACAGTAACAAAATAGGTCAGTACTTCTTATATGAATGCAAAATTTAAAGCAACCCACCAGTAAAATTGATGTGCATGTGCATCAAAGTGAAGCAAACTTCATTTCCAAAACAAAAAAAAAGCTTCCTTATATTCAAAATGTGATGTTACGTTTATGCATGTAGGTGAAGAAAATACCACTTACAGGCAATTTGTGAGTCAAAACAATTTCACAAACTAAACAGCTGATTCTGTTTCCCTATTCCTTCCTCTTCATCTGCCAAAACCTTCTACCACTTTCCAGATATAGTAGTTCAGTGTAATCATATGTACTGTCCATTATCAGTTCAGATTATATATAAATTGTATTTAATAAAATATAATTAAAGTGTATTTTTTATTTCTGGGAAGAATTAAGGTTGTTTTCATTAGTGCAAGACTCCAGAACAATATATTCTGGAAAGTTTCTATCGCAAGCTGGTAGGATTAGCTTATATAAAACCTAACTGCAACTCTGTTTACATGTATTTCAAAACCCTTGAAAAACTCCTCATTTGAAGTTCGAAAAGAGCGAAACATTTTTGTTAAAGCTTTTAGGCAAGGCCGAGCCCATCAGTGACAGTAGTGGCGCCTCTGTGATAACATATTTAAGAAGCAGGGAGAGGGATGACAGCAAATTCAGATGGAGAAGAGTGAGAATACTTGAAAGAAACAGCTCTGCAAACAAGAAGGGAGGGGGAGGAGGTGCTCCAGGCGGCCGAGCAGAGATACCTTTGCAGCCTATGGCAAAGACCATGGTGGGGCACCCTGTCCTCCTGCACCCCATGGAGGTCCACAGCGGACCAGATATCAATCTGCAGCCCATGGAGAAGTCCATGTGAGAGCAGGTGGATGCCTGGAGCAGGCTGTAAACCCATGGGAAGCCTGTGCTGGACCTGTGGACCCCTGGAGAGAGAGGAACCCATGCTACAGTAGGTTTGCTGGCAGGACTTGTGACCCCATGGAAGACCCACAGTGTAGCAATCCGTTCCTGAAGGACTGCACCCCAGAGAAGGGACACATGCTGGAGCAGTTTGTGAAAAACTGCAGCCTGTGGGAAGGATTCACTTTGTGAAGAACTGTCTTCTGTGGGAGTGACCCTACACTGGAACAAGGGAAAAGTGTGAGGAGTCCTCCCCTTAAGAAGGATGAGCCACAGAAACAACATGTGACAAACAGACCATAGCCCCCATTCCCATCCGCCTGTGCTGCTCAGGAGGAAGAGGTAGAGAATCTTGGAGTGGAGCCCAGGAAGAAGGGAGGGGTGGAGGGAAGATTATCTTAAGATTTGGTTTTATTTCTTATTATCCTACTGTGATTTGATTCATAATTAATTAATTTCCCTGAGTTGAGTCTGGTTTGCCCATGACAGTAACTGATGAGTGATCTCTCCCTGCCCTTATCTCAACCCATGAGCCTTCTGTTATATTTTCTCTCTCCTGTCCAGCTGAGGAGAGGGAATGATAGGGTAGCTTTGGTGGGCACCTAGCACCCAGCAAAGGTCAACCCACCACAGACACAAAACTGTTGAGTTCAAGAGTTCTGAATTTTTTTTAACGTTGATGCTCTCTCCCTCCCACTAGCTTTATGACACTGATTGCTAAATAACAATCGGATGCTCCCATCAGATTTAAAAACAGAAACCACTAAAACCTCAGAATAAAAATTCACTCCAAATGCTACAATACATTCAAATGTCACACAAATATGAAACTCTTATTCTAATGTATTTAGGCAAATTTACTGCCATTAATTTAAATCTCTGGCCATCTGACCCAATTTCATGCAAGCGAGTTCCTGCTTATCAGCATAATGCGGATATGGGATTCTACAGGCACACTTGTCCTTGAGAACTTTGACAACTTTAAATAAAACTCTGATGTATAAAGGAAAATGACCAAATACATTCTATAAGGTGAGTTTCCATGACTAAAATACCACTTTGACCTGAACACACTGATAAAGTAATAGTATTTGCCAAATTATTTTTTTTTATTCATCAAGCCACGCCATTACCATCATTATAATGACTTTTACCACACCATTGGCAACACTGAAGAACAGTTACAATGGAGCAATGTGTGCTGTTTTACTAGCACGTTTACTAATGTTACAAACCATTTGAACAAATGTCCTTCTGTTGAGCTGCTGCTGCTGCAGATGAATCTATAATCCGGATCTTTAAAATAATGACAAGCCCAGAGCAGTCAGGCTGGTGCCTCAGCTGGGTGGATGTGCCACAGACTGCCAATCTTCCCTTTGACGGCAGATTCATTTGTCACCTTCTGTGCATAGCTCTGTTTTCAGTACAGCAAACTTTCTGTTTGCATGCTATCTTAAAATGGGAACAAGTATTCATTTAAAATACTTGCCATCGAATTATATTACATATGACAATTACTTTAGAAAAGACACAAAGAAAACTTATAACTGATGATGCTCATCCCAAATGTGACAAGATGTCCCATTTCCAGAGTATCTAATGTAGCTCACAAAATCAGCTTGAGCAAAGGTTCACCACACTAACAGAGCACACAAAATTTTCTCTGGACTTCATATTTCTTTATCCTTTAAATCTAAAAATATTTAGCAAACAAACAAAAAAAATCCCATATATTTTATGTTCCTGCAACACATACAAGATCTTACTTATTAAACTTTACTTGCAAGATCAAATACACATTTAGTATGTATGTTTGTGAAGTCTCTTTAGATGATGTTTAACTGATTTACCTATGGTTTTTACACAGACCTGAAATGTAATGCATATAACATGGCTTTTAAAGTATATTATCATTATTAAATGTTAATAATTAGACATTAAAATTCAACATATTAGACTTCAATTGGCAGAACGGTCACAGATTAGATTATTTCCTTAACTGTTTCAGTACTTCAGGAGTGGAAAACCTGCAGCCTGTCATGATAGATTAAGTTTTTCCCAATGTTCATAAAAGTTTTCTCACTTTGCTGTAAGGACAAGAGTTAAAGGTAACTTGTTAATTAAATCAGAAAACGTGAGAATGCACTTTCTGCTTTTAAATTGTGGAAAAAAAAGCATGAAAGTAAAAAAGCAAACGTTCTTTTAAGGTCAAGAATTATGATATCAGGCATATAGGCCTCTTCAAGAGATCTAAACAAAATCTTGACAGCCATACCTGCTGGAGACAGTGTTTACTACTGAGATAAAAATCACCTCGCTATCTTAGAGGAAAAAAAGTAAAACAAAATGCTCACAAAAAAAAACTTAGTGAAGTGAAAGGAAGAAAAGGTAAAATATTTTACATTTTAGCAGACGCATACATGCACATTCATATACAAATAATGCAAAACAGAATGAGAGCGCAATCTGTGTAGTTTTATGCCACCCACATCAACAATACACATAACACCTGCCAGCTATTTCAGGAACATGTCAAAACTTTGCTATCTGACAATTCAAAGATAAACAAGGCTAAGCAGTCAAAATTAAAGCCCAGCTCCCCGTGCTCATTACTATACAATAGAATGCCAACACTTTGACTAGACTTTACATAAACCAACAAAAGAATTCTTCACTATTAAAAAAAAATCTTTCATCAGAGATGAGTAAATAATGGAAATTGAAGTGCTCGAGGGTGCTCAACTTCACACATAAGAACAACTTCATTTCACAGTGACCTGAGAATGGCTACATAACCATCTTAAGAGTGGTGAAGGAGAGGGAAAGAATTCACACACAAACCTTGTAGTAAATTCAGGTAACTACCTTGCTTTACTAGGGACTTGTTTAGAAAATATTTAGAAATACATGTATGTGTTTTTGTAAAATCTTCCTCAGCTCAAATCAAGTTTAAGTGGTGGAAATTCAGTATTTGTATTTAGTTACATTATGCAATGATCATTTTATGAAAGGGTTATGAAAAAATCATTTTTCTGCTGCACGAACAACTTTCTGCTTTGATGAGAAACCTCACATTTAGTTTTATACCCTATATCTCAGAAAAGCTATCTTTCATACTACATAAAGAACACATCATAAGTCAGTAACAGCAAAACACTCACACTACTCTGGAAAACTATGCTATTATTAACTAAATTTTCACATACACGTGGTCATAAAGTACTGGCAACTGTAAAAAGGACCTAGTGTCATTAATGAATCTAAAAAAAGAAACTCGGTAAAACCACTGACACGTCAGTTGCAGAAAACACTGCATAGTTTCAATATTTCTCTTTGAATTTCCAAATCTGATCACAATTACAAATCCAGCTAATAAGCCCATCCAAAGGGAACAGAAGAACAGTAAATCCCAATAGATATGAGTTCTACAGGAGGGATGATGTAACATATAAAAACAGACACCCACTGACAGAAGCTGCAAGTTGAGTAAATAACACACTGCATTTCATTAATTTTGCATTAGCTTGCCAGCAGACATTACTAAAAGGATGATGAACTAACAACTTTGTTTTGCTTCAGGTGCTACATAAAACAAAATGATAGCATTGCTCATATATTACTGATAATACATAACATAATAAACAACTTTAAACAGCAATAATCCCTTAAAACATGGATGAAGAAAGGAAGTCATATAGCTAAAAAGATTGTGTTTTGCCACAAAACACAAACTTAGGGAAAGGAATTACGTACTGTCATTATAACATTACCAGTAGATATTACCATAAAGAAACACTCAACTTCCATACAAAAAAATAGTTAACGGAAACTGCCCAAATAATCCAAGGAATTTCATATTTCAGATAAAATTACCCTACAATTCTTGCAGTGTCTCACTTCAAAATACACCTGCATATATAAGACAGTCACACACTTCAGGAATTAGCATTATTGCATGTGTTCAAACATTACATATTCAGAGTATGCATATCTATTTAGTATTTTGTATTACTTCCTGGTATGATGTACGCACCATTCTTATTTCAAATCATGAGCAGATTGTCGACATCATAGAACAGCTTTTGAAATTGCACACTGAATTTTGTAAACGAACAAAAGCAACTAAGCGTATATCCTTCCTGGTGAAAGGAAGACTCGCACTTGACAGTGTTAAAGAAATATCCCCTTTCTTTTATTAATAGAACGATCAATACAATAGATATAATTTTAAATATAAACATTAGAAATATTAACTAAATTATTTTATAATGAATGTTATCACTAGTGTCGAATTTGAGCAAACAAACACCCATTATTTGTGCAAACATGATTAAAACACACTTGTGTACCATGCTATTTCCCCATCAGCAATACATTGTAAATTTAGGTGTGTGTACAATTGTTTTGAACTACCATTTCTCTGCTTACATTACTTAATTTGTTTCATAAGCAAGAACAGAATGAGTCTGTTCAATTTGTATTTATTTTAAGCGAGGTGACCTTTTCGTTTTCATTTTGTGTATGTCCCATTAAAGATCCTTCTCGGCTTCCCTTCTCCTTTCTCTTTAAATCTTTCCTCTATCTTGGGGAAAACTAAGTTAGCATTAGGTTCAAAAATTAAATCTATTTAAACAGCTTCAGTTGCCATAATTCATGTGAGCATCTAAAGCTGAAACCCTCAAAGATCCTGCTTACCCAAACATTTTTGACTGAGTGCACCCAACTAGGATCACTGGTAGTTTTTCAGGACCTTTTTCTTTTGCAATAGACTTGCTTAACCCTTCCAAGGTCAAGGATGTTTAAAAAATTGCTCTTTTCCCCCACACCTCTCCATATCATTTATACCTCTGCAAAAAGTCAAGCTTTCAGAGCGTCTGCACCTCCTTATCTAGGAGTAAGAGAGAGAATCTGAGAGTGAAGTTGAGCCCAGGAAGAAGGGAGGAGCAGAGAAAAGACTATCTTAAGATTTGGTTTTATTTTTTATTATCCTACTCTGATTTGATTTGTAATAAATTAATTTCCCCGAGTTTGAGTCTGGTTTGCCCATAACAGTAACTGGTGAGTGATCTCACCCTGCCCTTATCTCGACCCAAGAGCCTTTTGTTATATTTGCTTGTCATCTTGTCATCTTCCACATTACCTCAATAGACACACTCTGAGTAAAGGAAAACAACTAGGTTTTTGTACCAAATTCAGAAAAAAAAAAATCACATTTTTAAAAACACTTCCTAAATGTAGAAATACTATATACAACAGCTTTGTTGAATTTTAAAATGCAATTTTGCAGACAAAGTAAAAACCAAATGTTTTTCTGACAAAATAGAACAAGCTGAACATAAATTTTCAATCCAGGAGTTTTAGACTCTAATACAATGTGAATATAAATGGTATCAGGAAGAAAAAGGCTACTTTGCCAACGCTCTGCACTATCAGTTAAAAGAGAAGATAGGGGCAGGTAGCAAGGCTTGTACAATTTACTACTAAATGAGTAGCTTCAAATAAAATCCCAAAGGACAATACTTGTCTGCCCTTAACGCATCCACACAATGACTGGCTCCATAGCACAGTGTGTGAGGATGAAGTTGTTACACGCTTGTAACTTGGGGAAGAAGCCAGGAATATTGATGGCTCCATGCCCACTTCTCTTTTCCTTCCAACACCGGATACACGGATTGTCACCTCACGTGAATCTCAAGCTGAATGGGAGAAGAAAGGCCACTAAAGGCAGACAGATCTTTTGCACTGATTTCAGCAACTGCTTTTAAAAAGCCCAACTGAGGATGTACCAGCAGCAATTTTCATAAGCCTGTTAACTAATTCAAATCTGGACAGACTCTTGCAGAGTGAAAAACACACACTACACGTTCTGGTCAGGGCTATTCACAGGCTCTGCAGCACTTTATTTACAGGCCTACCATCATCTCTCTAAATACTCCCCAGAAAGCTCTGGTATTTTGCCTTTAGCAAACTGAAGACTATGGTACAGACTAGCAAAATCCCACATCGTATTTGACATAAAGTCTAAGGTACAAGAGAGAGACTATCTCAAACCAGGGAGGTATAAATTACTACTCATAGCCTCAATGCCACCAAATAACAACATCTTACTTTGTCCAAAGTTATTTTTCCTTTATGAACTTCTTTTAATTTACACTATGACATGCATCATATACATAATTAACCAGCTCAGCAACACTCAGATGGGGCACAACAAGTCTTCATATATGCGCTGAAGCAGCCACAAAGCTTATTTGCAATAAGATATTACAAGAAAGTCTACCCTTTTTTTTGAATTCTTTCTTCCATAACGGACTATTCTATTTTAAAGTTTAAAAAGAAAAATCACGCGGAAGCAGAATAAAAGCCACACTCGTTCTCAGAAGAGTTCACACGCTTTCAGACAAGTTGCTCAAAATAAGGGCTTTTTACTGAAAACATTAACTAGCCTTAAGTATAAATACACACAGAAAGAAAATCCACATTCAGAAGTTAAAATCCAACTTCTATTATTAAGTTCAGAGGCATCAACACTAATCTAGTTAAAGACAGTTTCTGACACATTAGAAGCACAAGCAAAAGTTTTCCATCAAAAATATCTGAACAAGTTTTTCCAGATTCAAGTAATAACAGTTTAACCTAAGGATTTTTTTCTTTCCTGAAAAAGAAAAAAAAATACAAAAAATACAAATTACCAAATAGAAATGGTAGCAAAAAGGATGCCATTTTATCAGTCTGATAAAAACACATTTTATTTCCATACATTAAAAAATTGCTATTTTCCTCACCCTAGAATCAACAACGCTTATTCCAAAAATAACATGTCTAAGTGCTATATTCAACATTAGATTTCACTTCAAATGGTGAAGCATTAGGGTACATTATAAAAATACTACAAAGTATTTCAAATTCCTATCATAATTTGAGAAGCACATTATTGCTCTTAGACATAATATTTTAATACCCACAGGTTACTCAGGATCATTCCATTGAAAAACTGCTAAGCACTGACCTGAAGATAAAGAACTGGGTTTCTAGAAAAAATGTACCATACATATTGAAGAAAGAATTTAAGCACAGAAGTCCCCTGCTTATGATACTGGAACCATACTGAAATGTGAACCTTGAAAGTCTTAAAGAAATGAATTGAGCAAAGCGACACAGAAGAAACTTTTAAATAAACACATTTCCTGATAAAATATCAGAAGAATTGACCAAATTAATACTTGAGTAAAGGATGGAGTTGAAAAAAATAATTTTGTTTTCAGCTTTCTCACAAGAGATTTCAAATATAACAGTGGGGACATTTAACAGTTTGACAAGACACTCCTATCAAATGTTTTATGTGGTGGATGCTCAGTATTTACACACATCAGTGCTGACAAATGCAATTAAAAATACAAGTTAAGTTTAAAAGACGTCACTCAGATTATCAGGTTACTTCTACTGCATTTGAGATCCAACCTGTGGCAAAACTTCTGTTTTGTTTAGTTTGGTACCATTCCAATATAGTCAACTCGCTCAAGTACATTTTTCTCTCTAGCTCAGAATGCTTGCGTTTCAAATAATGGCCATTTACACATATGCTGATAGTGGTTCACAAAATTCACCTTCTATATACCCTATCAGTACACATCATCAGAAAAGAAGACAAACAAGAAGTAAGGTTGCAAGTTTTCAACTAATAAAAGCTTTTTGGTGCTCATCTTGTCACACTTGATTTCCCTGTTCTACTGACATACAAGTACTAAGCAACAACAGGGGATCTATTATTCAAATCAAAATCAAAAATTAAGTCCTCTTTATATCACAAGATGTCAAAGCAAGGAAGAAAGGTCAATCAAGCTGGGCAAAAGGCATTGTGTTACCACCAAATTCCACATTTACATTAGTGTTTTTATGTCATTGTGATATTGCTCAAGTATGAAAGCAAAGGCTAGGTGGCAATTTTATTCATTACATTGCAACAGTATTACGGTATCTCACTGCAAACCCACAAGTAAATTGTTAGTGGACCATACACAGTAAGTTACAATACCTGAGGTTTAGTGCATTCCTGTGAGCCAAAATGAAATGAATGCCATATAGGAGGAAAGGAAAAGATGAACATTATCAGACATGCCATAGTACATTCCACCACTATGAAGATAATGTTTAAATTATGTTAATGAAGGTCCACCATCCCCTACAAGTTGACTCTATGCAGAAAGCCATGCCACAACTGAGAGCCCTGCAGCATTTAATTTTTAATTCTTGAAAAGCACAGCCATGCATCTTCATTTAAGCTGTCTCTGCAAAGATGTAGAAAACTTTCTTCAGAAAATACTGTTAGAGCTTTCTGAAGAAAAGCATTCAGAGACTACTGCAAATAAAGCATTAATAATTTATCAAAATAATCATTCCACATGGTAACTACAGATTTAAGATAAAAGAAAATAAGAAAATCACACATTTTGTGAAGATTTTGAGGATGCTATCTAAGCAGCTTCATTATTTTGAATCTCATGAACCTAACACCTAAACCAGAAGACAACAAGGAAGAGTAAACTTGGAACACAAATGCCTCATGCTAATCTTTTTTCAATCTGACTTTAACACATTCTTTACTGCAATATCCAAACATCTCCATTTTTTTAATACCTCTTTATTTATTTATCCAAAATTAATAAGCAGACCAAAAAAAAAAGATGAGACCCTGGCAGATGCTGGCCAAAGAATGAATGGGCATCAAACCCACAAGAACTGTGGTATGACATGCTTTGAATTCCTATTGTTTCTGAAACTCTCTACTTCATTCAGTCAATTTTGAAGAAATAAGGACTAAAAAAATTAGTTCAAGGGACATAAAATAGGAAGGAAGAAAAGACAATGCAGCCTTTAACATGTATGGCTAAAGCAACAGAAATAATATTGATAGTACAAGTGAATGAGAGAACAATGTATATACAAGATCACCAAATACTGTAAAAATAGGGGGGAATGGGCCAGAGTCTTACGTGACTATTTGCTTTGGAGAGAAAAAAAAAGTCAGTCATACGTATCATATTACACTTCTTAAAGCAACATTTGGCTGTAATTATTGCCAATTTTACAGTTTATTTGGCAATCTCTTCCAACTCAATATGAAATCTTTTTTGCAATGAATTTATCAACACATACACAAAATCATCATCAACTCGCACAACAGAATGGCACACAATGGGCTTTTGCTCTTTGTACCAGTTAAGCTTAGAAAAACTCATTAGGCATACCTAAAGTGAAATTTATACAACAGGCAAGGACCCACAAATGCAAATGGCACCACGTGTAATCTAAATATTGCCCTTCTACAGTTAGGTAAAAATCACACTAGAACTACTGGATAAATGCCATGTACACATCTAAATACAAAAGTACTTCTTCCTGTAATTCATACAATGTATAATACTACATATTTAATTTTTCAAAACCAGACCAATAAGATATTTCATCTTGAAACCAAGTGAACTGGTTCAATCTGTATTAAATTTAGATGCAATTAAAACTGCTCTGAAAATTGAAACCATTAAAAGCTGTTGTATAAACAAATACAAACTGTTGGCATAAAATGTAATTATTCAACTCATGAGAAAAAGCCTGTATAATTAACAGATGTAATCAAACATCTACACACTTACAAACACACACTGAATATACAGGGAACTGGTAAACAAGGAATAAGAATAAAGAAAGAAAAATGGAAAAACCTACAATGGCATTGGATCAAAGAAAATATTTTAAAAAACACTAATGCTCTAATCCTGCATATTTATATGCATGTGGCTTACACTGTGCAAAATTCAGCCCAATGAACTCAACAAGATTAAATATGCCGAAAGTTACTTACTCCCATGCCTTTATGGTTCTAGCAGATTTAGGGCCTTAAACAAATAAATGAGAACTAAACAGCTTTTCCAGTATTTTGCTTACAGTTGAAATCAATACCAAAATAACATACTAATCTTACAGAGCTTTTCTCAATTTAAAAGCCATGTAAAATACTCTGTAGAATAAGTTTTAATAATTAGTTTATTTTCATCCCAAGAGAAAGCCTGGAAACTTTCAATACGTAAGATTACTCATAAAAAAAAAATAAAGTAAAATGACCAAATTATATGCCTGACAACGGGCAGGCTATGTAGCTCACTGACACCCAAATATAAAGGGCTCCTGAGGCAGACACCAGTAAAGGTTAATTTGACATTTAAGTTCTGGATACCAAAAAAAATAACAGATTTAATCCAAGAATTTGGCCTACCACAATGCAGCACAGTCTTTTTCAGGCAACAACTGTTAACATACACTTGAACAAGTGCTTAACTAACTGACCTTTTAACACTGTACGCTAAACTATTTATACTGTAAGTTAATATCAGAAGGAAATGAAAACAGTTTCTTTCACAACTCCAAATAATGACTGGAACATTAAGAAATAAAACATGACACTCAGTCATATGAAACATACTTTCAACTCTGAACTAAGGTTTAAGCTGCACACGTCTGTGCACTGATGGAGCAAAATCCACAGTAGCTTAAGAGGAAGCCTCCCTACAGAATCACAGTTCTTTAAAGAGACCAGCAAAGTTTTGCCACTTAGATTGTTTTATTCTCAGTAACTTTCCTGTTTATGTTTTTGTGAACCATAAATACAGACAGCTTACCGTATGGTAGCCTCTAGGTAGAGGTGGCTTCCCCATGGGATAAGGGTCAACAGTATCAATAATTGTTTGTCGCTCCCCTTTTTGGTTAATTTTCCTAAATCTTCTTCGAGATTGCCTGTGAGAAGCCTGACGCTGAAAATATTCCTCATTTTCATCCATGTAATCAACCTACAATAGATGTAAGACCGCGTCATTTCTTTGTTGTTCCTTGTTAGAAACATAGCAAATCCTGTTTTCAAAATCCAGCAGTTCACTTTGAATGTCCTGCTTTTTCAGTGTTAAGAGTGAAGCCACTACTAAAAATACCAACACTGGTATGAACAGTGAATTATGACCACCATTCAAAAACGAGAGAAGAAAAAAAATCTTCCTTTCCTCCACCTATTCTTAAACTTGCACAAATACACACATTTCAATACTCAATGTTACAAAAAAAAAAAAACCAACCCTGGCATGAGAGAGCAATTGGTGTTCTACCAATTGCTCCTACTGACCTCTACTTGTCACTTGCTATTTCCCTAACCAACCTATGGCAAAGGCGTCGCTCTTCAATACGCAGCACTGGTTTTATTATTTACTTCAAGTATTTTGAGGGCTTAAAAGAAGGATTTCTAACAGACAAATCAGTGGGCCAGTACAGGTGCAAATGGGGAGGCATAACAGGCTGCTGTGGAGGAGCTGCTCCTTTTACAAAGTAAAGTTATGGAGAATTTTAGTTAAGGATAAAAAAAAACAACTGGCATTTCTCACACATGCTTTCTGTGTCTCCTACTGTATTGTATTAGCTATGTAAGATTATTTTCCTAATTAGAATCAGAATATGGAGATACAGCAAACATCTGATAGAAAAAGCTAACATTTCACAACCATCTATCTGCTTACAGTGAAATCGGAGTTTAAAACTCACAAAAGCATGCCTGCATTTGCAATAACGTAAGTTTAAAAGCTAGGGTTTTTGCCAATCAACTTAAAAGTAGTAACCTAATCTCTTCTACAAGCCTAAAGGCATACCACAATTTCCTGAGCTTCTGCAAGTTTTACACAAACTGTCACTTTTTAGGAAAAAGACATTAGTCACAGCCTATATTTGAAGTATCACACATGGCTTAGATAATTGTCATGCCTGTTTTATGAGCTGATCGCTAACTCAGTGACATAGGAAGAAAAAACCCAAAACATTTAGCCCATTGACTTTGCATTCGTTCAGACGATGCACCCAATCCAGAGGTGGCAACTGAAAACTTTTGAGCCTGTGAACCCTCAGAAATGATGCTGTTCTGCCACTGAACTGCAGCAGATACTGCTAACGAAATGAACTTCGCTCAGAAAAGTCAAAAAAATTTTGAAATATTCCAACTGCTTCTTAAAACCTCAGACAGCTGAGAATAAATTGAATTAAATCAAACATTATTTATGCTAACCTGAGATTAATGCTTTAAAGCATCTATGCTTGCCTATAATAATAAAGTAGCTTTAAAAAAAAGACAACGGGTGAGCTATTCTATTAGCACAGCAAAACTTCAGTTTTACAAGAAATTTACTGCATAAGTAAATATAACAACAAGGCAAAGGTGCTTTTATAACTCAAACCATGAAAGTATGTGTGCAAAGAATGGCAAGAAAACTATGCACGACATCTGAGAGCATATGAAAAACAGAAAACATTTCAAGTTCTATTGGAAGTTGAAGAGTTACCGAAGCTTTTCTGTAAAATTTGAAAGCAACTTAATGTGAAAATTCTTACCACAATCATTTCAGATGGTTCTAAAACAATGCATTCACAGCCACGCCTGAAGCTTCCTGCAGAACGCTTGCCAAAACTGTAGAACAAAAATACTTCAATCAGAACAAAGATCAGAGCTATAACACACTCCAGGTAAGCATATTTACTACTTCTTCACTTATGGTAAAGCATAGAAAAAAATGTACATACCTCCACACAATGCAACTTTCATGCACATGTCCTTCGACATGTAACTGATGCCCAAGGACACCAAAAGCTGTGTATTTTGTATTTACATAGTTTACTAATAATATTTGGTAAATAATTCTATTAACACTAAAAAAAATGTATCAATTGCTGTCTACTGGAGATGCATGGTTGATTCTGAACTACATTAGAGTTTATCTACTATCTTCTGACATTATAGTATCAAGTTACCTAAGCTAACTGCATTTCTTTAAAGAAAGCCAACTAGCATACTAGGGAAAGAATGAAAAGGCTGATCAATTTCCATTAGCTCTTTTTTACTTAAATTAATAAGAATGCTGAATGTGAGAGTATTCTCAAATTGAACAGATGAGGACAAAATGTTGTTCCGCCTTTCATAACATGTTCCATTTTAGGGCAATAATTAAATATATTATTTTGCTTCCTGTAGGATAAAACAGAAAGCTATTTCAATGTCATTTTCTGAAATGCTTTGCCTGAATTAAATGAATATATGTGCGTAGGCTTAGCTGCAAAAAAATCCTTCAACTGTAGCAGTAAAGTTGGAGTGCAGAGAACCAGTACATAATTCCGTGAAATACAAGACCTTTATGGTTAGCTCCTTAATCATGTGCTGTCAGAGTGGAAGAAAAGACAATCAGCTAAAAGTTTCTGGGATGTGTGCTTTCCACTCCAGGCAGTCCATATTGAAGCCTGCCAGGTCAAAGCCAGACCTTTGACATTGCAAAGAAGAAGGCAGGACAGATAAAAAAAGGCTGGAACTTCAGGACCGCTCTTGGGGCTCTAACAAACCTGCCCTAAAATTTGCCAATAGCCAACGTAGCTATATAGCCTTCTCCTTTCTTCAACCAGGCACCTTGCAACAAGCATGGGAAACCTTCCTATCTGAAGATCACAGGGTAACAGCTATTGAATAACTTTGTGAAAAACAAACCAGACTCAAAATTGTAAAATCTGAAATTTTACCTAATCCTGTAATGCACAGTCATGGCAATCCCCTTAAGCTATGTTTGTGAAAACTAACTTTTTAAAGCTTAATTTTGTAACAAGCAAGCTGAAGAAGTTCATACACCATTCACAGCAGTACTATCTCGCTAGTTTATATTTGTTCTCTTGTCTCGCCTGGCGATTAGCAGAAATGAACAATTTAACTTGCTGCCCCAAAGGCTAATCTCTTGACAACAGCACGTTTATACCTCCAAAAGAAGGCAGTCAGATATTGAAAAGAAATGCCAGCTGTGCTTATTCATCAAAGTAATAATCGCATTTAATGGTACATGGAGCTTCTACAATAGAAAAATTTTTCCAGAATACTAAGCCTCTTGAAAAGAAACATTCAATAAAGAAGTCTCTCAACAAAATGCTTATTTTCCGAGAGGCAAACACATGCTTCCTCCTATAGACCAGCAACAAAACACAGGGTGCTTCACTCTATAATGAAATCTTGAATTTTATACAATTTCAACTACTTTTGAACATAACAGAAAATGAAGCCATTATCTTGATTCATTAGATTGTTGCAAAAGTGACAAACTTGTTTTCTGGGTTGTTAACCTTATCCACACACACAGTTTTTCCTTAAAAAAAGGAAAGCAGGGGAAGAGAAAAGAGAAAGTAAATCAACTCATTGATTGGAAAACAGCAATGTAAAAATGTTGATTAGAAAGTCACCTTATTTAATATTCTAATTGAAAACAAACACAGAAATAGTCCCTTCCATCTTGCAGATACTTGTCCTCTCTTTGTAACCACTGGTTTTCGTCTAGAATACAGTACTGCTGTATTTTTTTGCCAACCTATTTTCTAGCCTCCCAGTAAGCACTAATTTCAACAGAAAATGCATATGCAATTTTCCACCCCACCATCTCTTCTTCCTTTGTTGCTGTTTACAAGCATCACCTTTAAGTTTCTGCCCATTGTTAATCACTGCTTACATCCAAAAGTTTCAAGCTTTAGCAAACACAATAAAAAGAAAAAGCTGTGTTTTGGATGTGCTCTTCTCAAATAACTTGTTCAAATTTTATCAAATCAGAGAACTGGTTGTGAACATATTAAGACAGAAAGCATGCGCTGAATTACTATAAAGGAAAATCTTGATTTCACTTCCAGATAACACACTGGTTCTCTCAGCAAATAACCACGTCTTGGCTGTACTGCTTGGATTCCTATGACAGCAGGAAACTTACCAGAGTAGACAGTGTATCACACGTATCTATTACCTTTGACTAAAGATCACAAGGTACTTCAGGTTGCAAACAAACTCTGCAAGCTTTGTGAAGTATTGTACGCGAGAAGACAAGCAAATCAAGGCAGAAGAAAGTGAAAGGACCTTTCAAGTGTTGCAGTTCTCAGGTATGCCATGCCAGCTAAACCTCCTGACTTCCAACCTGCTGTTAAAAATCCATCATCAGTGAGGAATTGTGCTCTTGTCACTGTTCAACTATGTCTGGACACTTTAGAAATGCCCAACTCTGACCATGGTAGAACACAGTATGGCATACTATCTGTTGCAGAACCACACTTTGATACCTGCACACAGTCACACAAATACCTGTTTTGTACCTTTGGAAATAACTAGCATCTATGGCACTGCCAATCCTACTGTTTCAATTCAGACAACTGATAAAGTCAGTAAGTTTTATCAAATTAATTTTTCAGAGCTTCACACGAGAGTAAAAAGCAATGACCAGTGGAAAAGGACATCAGCGCCCCAAAATCCCTAGCTGCAGGAACCAGCTACTAGGTAGAGGAAGCCACCAAACAAGCTTGATTTAATTGAAAATAAGGTGCAAAAGCAGCAAATAACTCAGTAAACAGACTTTATGTGCTGGTTAAGAAAAAAAACCCAAGCTGCAAAGAATTTTATTGGGAGAAAAGTATACAAGGGATCACAAGCTGGCATGCAAGCTGGCTTGAGGGATCCTAGGTATCACGAAGAAACAGCAGCAACTGAAGTTTCAGAGCAACAGTATCTTCGTAACAGCAGCCCTACTTTTGTAACTTCTGCTAGACACTCTCCTTCCCCAATTTTGATGGTAGACGAGATTTAGCATATAAAGTGAGCTTATCTACCCAGATTTATCATAAACTATGCAGTGTCCATGAGCACTGGCTAAAGTAAAATGCAGAAAGGCTTTATTAGCCAATTTCCATGGACCGTGGATTTCATAAATTTATCCCTTCCCTTGCTGTATTGTGAAACAAGCTTGTGGATATATAGGGAGCTTAAGGTTAACCACATTTCTGTGTTTAAAACACAGTAGAGAATTTTATATAATGCACACTCCACATTTGGTTCTATCATATTATTGCTTAATAATTTCAATCAAAACTATTTAAATAAAGACTTCTCTTCCCATCTAAGTCTGATTAATTTCAACTGCTAAAAATAGCTTATTTGCAGTTATTAAGTCAGTGATGCACCTGAGAAAAACCCAGCCTTGTGACAATTTTCTCTAAATCAGTGGTGTACATGAGGGAATTTCATTAAAGCAAGCTAAGACAATTTAAAGTTATCTTTGCAATGGTGGCTGTCGATGGGATGTAGAGGTTATAACAGTAATTTAGATAGCCAGAAGGCTGCCTGGTTAGGACATTGCTGTCTCACAGAAATTCCCTGAAGAACCTTGTTTTGCAACAGTTTTTCTAATATTGTTTTTCCTGCTACCACATGGACTCTGACTTGAGGTTCCCCAAGTATTAAACTTCACAGATGCTCTCCTCAGTACTTGTCCTAGAGGCAATTTCACTTCTGGAGTCTTTTTATATCACAGTTACTTTTATTCCCCATAAAGCTACTGAATGCATGATGAGACTATAAATCTATTTTAAAAAACTTAAAGAAACACAAAACAATTTCATTTGCAGGAACCTACTTTACAGAACCAATTTCAAAAATGGACAATGAGAAAAAAATAATTCTTACAAGGTTAAATACTCTCCCTGAGCAACTGCTCCCTAACTATTATTCCCTGAAGCAATTGACAGGAAGTCTAATTTGTCGCTTGACTATTCAAAAGCTTTACTTTCAAATAAATTCACTAGTACTTAAATAAACACTTATGTTCACTATATGTACTAAAGCGGATATTTTAATCCATATAAGTCATTTACAACTTCATTTCCATTCTAATGCATTCTAAAATAGTTTACACTGACTGTAGGTGACAGTTTGCTTCTCCAGAAGTGCACCTTATTATGCACATATCTCATAACTCATTATACTGAAAATGTACAGTGTTGGCTAAGGAACAACTGTATTAGGTTACAACACACTGCTTAACAGATTTGTTTCAAGGAAAAGCTAACGGTTTCCACATTTCCCAAGCACATACTTTTAGTTTTCATTAAAAAAAATCTTTACAATTATAAAACCACAATTAGTGCAGTGGTTACCAAATGGCAACATGAGAATACTTTAAGACCACTGCCTGCACTTCTTACCTTTCAAATTTACTATATTGACTAATAAAACAAAACATCAAAGTACCTCAGTCAACTGAAACATGTAAGGATACAAGCAACACATTAATTTTTATAAGCACTTACGTGTAGAGATAGCCAAAAACTTCCAGGTATTGAGGGTGACTCATTTTATCTTTTCTGCAACTACCATGACACTGAAGGACAGAGCACTTTTTTCCAGACATGACCCATCCATTTCCCCATGTCCCCACACGCACACATATTTTTTTTTCAAACCTCGCAGGAAAGGCAGCAGCTACTGAAGAAGGAACATTTTCGTATCAGCATTCAGCCCTGTCCCCTTGCCCAGGGCCTCCACATTCCTGTTTTCACATCAGCCTAGCTCCCAAATGGAAAGTTATTTCTCAGCACTGGAATGTAAACGCATTCATCAAAAGTGATGCCAAATCTGAAGAAAACTCCACTGACAATGAACACCAATAAAAGGTTTTTCAGTGAGAAGCCCTTTTCCTCCTTCCTCTTAAAGATCAAAGATTGCTCACAGAAAACCCAATTTCACTTGTGACAACTATTTACCCAAAAAGGACATACAAAACTTTAGGTTTTTCTCCTATCAGATAATTTTAACCTTTATTTCTTTTGATATACACCATATTGCATTAAAGTAATAATTCACATATCAATCACAAGTCTTAATAAAACTAAACTGAAGTCTCACAAATAGTCATAGTTTTAAGTATTTGCAAATGCAGTATTTGGAATTTAATTAAGCTGCCGAGTTAGAAAGAAGTCTATGTAATCCTCTGTGTCCTCTAAGTCAAAAAGCATGCTCCATTTAGACATATTCTTATGTAAGGTAAAATCCAAGTAACACATTTTTTCTGTTTCTCACTTTCTTAGAATTTCCTATGTTACTTTTATGCATGCAAATAAATTCCATATAAATTATGCTTTTTTAAAAAAACATTCTAAAACATTCTAAACTAGAGACGTCATACATGAACATTGCAATGATTTATGCCAAAACTCTATCAATCAAACATTCAAAACCTTTCTTTATTCTGAAGTCTTCAAATGGGATGTACAAAAAAGCCTGTGGCTTAAGATCACTCCTATGCAATATTTGCCAATACATCTAAAATTTAAAGCAAATGTTTTTCCTCCCCCGCTGTCCCTGAAATTAATCCTTTTCTATTGTAGACTGTCCCTGAGTAATCTGTAAGGACAAGGTACATATTCTTGGAAAGCTGAACTCAACTGTATGTTGTTACATAAACCAAATACCTCAAAACTCTTTTTTAAAAAAAAAAATTGCATTGCACCATTTGACATCTACATTTAGGAGAATCACAGAAAACTACCAAAGTGTAATACAGAGGTATGTAGTTAAGCATATTTAGAGTTTGAAGCTTACCCTGCAAATGCTATTATTACCATCTATTTCTGTTCAAGTGCTCTCTGCTGTGTTTCCCATCTTCCCTCTACCCTTCACTTCTCAAACTTAGAGAAGTCATCGTGCTGCATGACCCGCCTGCATGTGTTGCATGGTGCTGCTTCCTCATACCACTGCCATGACCTCAGCTGTGATCAGCAGCTGCTTTCCATCACTGCATCAATTATTCTCTGATGATACAAAAGCAAATATGAACAGAATGTCTTCTCTCTGACAAATCCTAAAGTCAAAACTTGATATAATGATCAACATTTAACTTGCAACAATTACAAAATGTGTTAGATTTAGTTCTAAATCACACCACTCATACTAACCTCCTATCTAGATGTAGAGAGGAAAAAAACAGGGACTATTTTCTATCTGTTGCTTGGGGAGATATTAAGGGATTCAGTCAAGTTCCTCCTCTAATTTTTTTTTTTTATTTAAAATCACCGCATTTCATTTTGGCACATCAGATTAGAATTAGAAATATCAGTCTCTCTTATCTCTTCTTCTAACCATGCTAGGTTCAACTGGGTTTCACATGATGTGCTATGAAACCCAGACTGTTCCTCCACCTCAGTTGTCCTTGCCAGGGATGAAAAAAAGAAAGTTAGAACTTAGAAGAGTATATAGACGTACAAGCCATCCCTAGGGGAACCTTTAAGTACTCTGATGAAAACTAAATTTGGCACGGCCATTTGCTGACCCCTGAGAAAAACAAGACAGAGCCCTTCATGCATGCAGAGCGGCTCTAACCCAAGAGCCCTCTGCTGGGAATGATGTAAGGAGGGAAGGTGGCAGTGGGTTTCCCCACGCTTGAAGAAGCTCACTCTCATAAAAGCAAGAATTGGTTTATGAACAGACGGAGGAACTTTATCAGGTAATCTGATATTCTGTATAAGCTGACTTCTCCAATTCTCATTTGAATTAGTGTCTGTCTTTTATAAAAAGTAAGCAAGTATGCAAGTGAATCCCCAAACTGTTCTTTGACTTGTGTTAAATATTATTTCCAATTAAAATATTGCAGTCATCTCCTTATCAAAATAATCAACAGATTCATCCTTTTTCCCTTTTAATTTCTTTAATTCTCACAATGTTATTGTATCTATAGCACATTTTTCAGCATGAGCAAATAGCTGCTTTACAGTTGAAAGCAAACCAAGATGCTAGCAACTGGAATATGAGCTGAAGAGACATTTGCAAATGTCACTGTTTGCAAATCCTTGAGACACAAGCTCACTCCACACCATGGATAAGGATGATTAGACGTATCCAGTGTCACATGATAGCTTAGGTGTTTACAGTCTCAGATACAACAGCTCGTGTATCACAGGAGGGACTCGCGTGCAACATCACAGCTAAGTATGTGCCACTTAAAAATATTTGGGCAGGAGGGATTGTTTCATCACAGGAGAAAAAAAAAGCCTCAAACGTTGCTGCAGTTCCTCTGCCTAATCTGGGACCCAAAGCACCCGCCGCCTGCGTGGGAGTGTCAAAGACAATAGTGCTGGTGCTGTAGCAAGAGTGTGTAAAGGTGGAAGAACCAAGAAAGCCAGACAGAGAATGCCTGAAGCCTAACCAGTGAAGAGCACTAAAACTACAGGAGAAGCAATTTTACAGTGCATTAATGTTTTAAATATTCCTGCTAAAAATGTGTTAAACTCCAGCTGAAAGCTTTAGTAAGCTTTGAGTATTTTGAACGTGCTTAGTTAGCATCCTCACGGATGACAGACCATAGTACCTTACCTATGTGATACTCATAGGGATTTCTTTATTTCTTATGCAAATATAACCCAGATCAGAGGTTGCATTAATCTGGTAATTTATAGATGACAACTAAAAGCACTTCAAAAGTTTCTGAAAACCCATGGCAAATAATTTGAAATTGGCTAGATTCTGAGGGTTTGCTTCCAGAGAAAATCCCTTCAGTCAACCCCTAAAGCATATGCATTATGATCTTCATACAGTTTTTCTTCTAGTACAGAACAGTGTTTTAAAAAGTATGCTTAATTTTAAAATTTTAATTCGTTACAAGAGTACAGTAACAAGATTATTCACGTTAAAAAAAAAGTAGTTTGAAATTTGTTTCTTTTCACTTTAGCTTTTTATAATGTTACCTTAAAACTAAAGTTGAAAAGTAGTTAAAACCCAATCTGAAAAGAAGTGCTGCTAAGAATAACAAATTGTTTTGAGTGTGTACTACAAATGAGAGCAGATTCTCAGGGCTTTTATAGCAGCAGATGATCAGTAATACTTTTCAGACTAGAATACCTCTTAAGGTTTTGTGCATACTAACAAGAGAAATGTGTTCATGAAATTTTCCTGTGAAATTCAAGATCTGTATTTATAAAATACACATACAAATATATAATCAAAACTAGAAAGCAGTAGTAGTGGCAACACAAAATTTAGATTGTTGCAGCAGTTCAACTCTGCAGCATCTACAGTACAGAAGGACAGAAGTACCTCATTAGAACAGAAAAGATCTTTTACTTGAAAAAAAATCGCTCTTATTTCATTTTTAAATTAGTTCTAGTATTATTTTATCTTGGAAAACATTCAAAGATGAAAGCTTTTTTCCTAACCCACTTTTTAAAAAACCTTGTATCTTAATAGATGGTTTGAATAATGACAGCTTTGCCTATGCTTCATCTCAGTGACGTCTGTGTTGCCATGGAGAATACTGTGACATCACAAGATCTACATAACAGTCTCAAAGAATAAGAAGTAATAGGAAAACATTACAAAGATCTGTCTGAACACAGTTTGGCTTATTAACATTCATTAAATTAATTAAAGCAGAGTATCTTCCAACGTATATGAAGACTCTAGATCTTCTATTCTAGATTAAAAAGGGGTTTAAACTTGAAAAATATATAGCTGAGTTTTTTAAGTCCCCTTACAAACATTCATAATTAAGGCATTAGAAGCTATAATTTGTTTTTTAGTACTGAAACTAAGACATATTTAGGTTAGAATATAAATTAATCCCTTACGTAACATGGTATACTACGTCTAGTGTTCCTGGGTTTATTTTTCAGATGCATTCAAAAAAATCTAGCATTGCCTGAAAGAAAATTCAAGCATTTCAGTCTTCTACAGTATGGAATAACATTTTGTTAAAAACACTACTTGCAGAAGAGTGCTATAGTACCAGAATCAGGGTGGCAATCATAATAATAATGGATTCCTTTCACCTTTCTACAGTCCTGCAAATGCATAAGTAAATAATTAAAAGTCATTATTTCAGCTTATCAAGATTATCATTCACCAAAGACATGTCTATAGAAGTGCAGATTACCTGAGTCGCTTCTGAAACAAAGAAAAGGCTCATCTCCACATATAGCCCAACTCTAAATGCAGGCACAGACATCCCATAACAGATTTATGCTGGTCTACCCTCCGAAAAAATACAAAAAATCACAACCACACATATCGATATATATCAAAAGAGATTTGTAACTCTTGCGCTTGTAAGCATAGGATGTACTCTAAGGTACTTCTTGACTTTTCTTTACAGTTTGGTTAACATGATCTTCTACTCTCTAGTTAATGCTGTTCCCTCAGCAGTGAAAACTTCACTGCCCTGCTTAAAAGTGGCTTTTCTCAACCATATCATACCTAGACCAGCATCATCACTTTATTGCTCTACAGTGCACACTATGCCCTCTCTCCACATGGGTGAATTCTCCCTCTTCAGCATTCTTTACGCTATTTTTGCTCATAGTTCATTGTGTTGTTATTTTGGGGTAAGAAAGGACCAGATAAGTTTTTGCACTTCATTGCACTTAGAAAACTTGCCCAGAGATCCTGTCAGCACATAAAACACAGTTTTCCTTTTCCCTCCACAGGAATCTCATAATGCAGTTTTCTTGAGTAACTGTGGAGTGTTGGGGTTCTTTTTTGATGTTTTGCAGGTTTGTACTAAAACTCAAAACCTTTAACACTAGAGTCAATAGGAACCTGAAACCAGAAGGAACAGGTCATCTCATCAGCTGCAATATCAATAGTGAAAAAGCAACCACACTCTTCTGATAGAGATCTTTAATTAGCAACATAAGCAGTGATGAACACCCAGGTATAACATGTCTCACATTCAACTCTGAAATAACAATGCACTTTATTAGACAGCTATTCCTCTTCCTTAACTTCTCAAAAAGAGCCCTCATTTTTCTTCCACATCTCCATGTGTATGCAAGCAATTTATTACCATTTCAGGTAACAGCTTTTTAATATTAAAATTAAGCCTGAATTTTTACAAAGATACTGGTATAAGTGAGAACTGTTGAAATTAAATTCATATCACATAATTATAGTGAAGGGAAGAATAATAAAAGCAAAAGCAAGGATGAACCATGTTGCCAAGACTGATTACATGCTGTTCTCAATTACTTCAAATAGTGACATGCTCATTAGAACTCTAATGCTGGAATTAGAAAGGTCTCTAATAGACAAGACCCAATATAAGCTAAAAGAATAAGCAATGAAAACCCACACAGTTTTAAAGCCAGTTTTTGTTGCAGCCCATTCTAAAAACCAGATGTTAAGTAAAAACCACCAATTTTTCCACAACAAAAATACGTCAACATATTCGGAAAAAATGAATTTTCAGTGAACTCAATGTCATTCCCATCCCATCCTAGAGAGCATTCTAAAACAAGCCCAGCAAAACCAAGAGCACCACAATTTCAGCACGCTTTTCAAGCACTAAATAGTCATAATTTTAACCCCAACTTTCTAACATTTAAAAAAAAAATGGGATGAGAGAGTTGATATCATTCATGGATGTGAAAGATACACATATATAAGTTCCTCTTATCAGCTACCTTCAAGGATTCTACCCTTTCCTTTCCAAAAATGTGTGAAGTTGGTCTGATAATTCTGTCAATGTACCTGAGCATAAGCAGGTCATCCAGACCATCTCAAGTCCATCATCAGGTCTTTCTTATGGAAAGAAACAGAAGGCTGTAGCTCCATAACATAAACCTAGAAACTACTACAATGCCAGCATTTGTCAAGCTTGTTAGGGCTTCTGAAGGTGGCTTTTCTCCTAACATAGAGCATTTCCTTCCCTGAAAACCTCCCTGGCCTTATGAGCAATCAGGAATATTAAAAGTCATTCAGATCATTTGACACTTTCTGCTTCTTTGTTACCTTATCATCTCTTCTTTACAAACTTGGAAGAAAGCCTGGTAGCACTAGTCCCCACTGCTCTGGAATCTATTTTTATTCTCAAAAGATGCCAGCGTTACAGATTAAGTCCCTTAACATTTTATCAGCTGTGCAAGAACAAAATTCCAGTAGAATTTAAATAATTGTTTTGACAGGAACAACACCAGACACCACCCAATCTCATAATTTAGGAACTACGTCCTCTTCTATTTCCCAACACCTCATATACTGGCAGCACACCTGGAAGATGACCAATTTCAAACCTCAACGAACTCTTAAATTATTCAGCAGAACAAGAGATAGGTGGAATAAAGCAACACGTATGTAACAGACTCATTTAGCTGTAAAAACCATTTTAAGTATTTATATTTAAAAATCTGTAAACCAGTTTCTGTGAACAGTAAGGACAGTTCCAGATGACATCACTGTTTAAGCACCATGTGGTCTGCATCATGAATTTTGCTGTAACAGCAGGTGACATGACCAGACAAAGCCCCATTAATTTATGATTCAGCTAATTCAGCTACATATGGAGTTGACTGTGACTGTGTCTAAGTGAGGAAGCCAGATTCAGAGAGCTTGACACCCTCCCTGTACACTCTCCCTGCTTAGCTGGCCCTCAGGGAGCTGAGCTCAGGGCCAAATCCATTTCCTCCAGCTCCTCACAAGGAAGAAGGCAATTACACATATCAAAAAGCTCCAAGCTTCACTGATAACACAGGCCATGATTCCAGGTTCAAGGTAGATGGCTACACCACGCATTCCCAACAAAATTTCCCCCACTCTAAGCAAGCTTTTATTTTCTCCAGAAGTCTGAGTCTCAAACAGCAGTTACAGTCACATGCAATCTGGGGCTTGCATGTAGCAGTAAACATCTCCATTCAAAAGAACATACACAGTCTTTTAGGTAAATGCAGATGATAAAAAGCAATTAGCATTACTCTCTCAATGTCTATTTGAAATCCATTGTGAATAACTCATGGCAGACATACACTCAGTTATAAATGGACTGACACCTCCACTACTACTTCCAACTTCTTTCTTCAGCCTATGATCTCAATCTTTAATAGATTAAACCATAAAATCACTCTCCTACATGCCTCATTTTCAGTTGATGGACTGAAATGTTGAACTAAGGCATTCAAACCAAACAGAAGACAAGACAGCACTGGGGGTCAGCACACACTACCACCATACTCTCTATGCCACCCGGCCAGCCTTGAGAGACAGAGCATGGCTTCAAAACAGAAATAACAAAGCAGCAAACAGGTCACAGGGAGATCCAGCAGCAGCAACTCGCAACAGAAAAAAAATATTTATATTAAACAGCAAGAGATCTGAGGGCAAACTAAATCCAAAACACGTTTTCAAGTAATTTCTTTAAAAACTTGAAAAAAATAAGCAGGAGTTATTTTTCTTTACAAAGATTCAATGTATGGTCTTCAGATTTCCATTGTGACACTGTAAAACCTTAGCTCCACAAAGTTCTTGATCAGCTCCCTCTGCAGTTTAAATAACTGAATCAGCAGCTCCCAAAAGTAAAACCCCAAGCCTCCCTCAAACCCATTGTTTTAAAACTCTCAGGATCCTGCTCAAGGAAAAAAAAAAAAACCTTTTTAGTCAAACCCAGAATTTATCTTTGTTTAAATATTTGTGCATATTGATCACTCTCAGTTAAAACAACAGTTTCATTACGTTATACCACAAATTTCAACTAGGAATAGCCATTATTTATAAATACTAAGCTGCAAATACATTAGGGTCATATCTTGAGAGAAGCATTTTATCATTGTGATTGAAGTTATCAATATCATTTTAATCACTAAAAAATGATAGTAATCTATCAAAAATATAAATGTATCATCAGTCAGATATAAGCAAAACACATCAAACACTATGTACCATGTATCACAAAAATTAGGATATACGTTTCAGGATATATCAAGTTGTATAAATGCATACACGTAGCCAAGAGGGCTCCTCCAGCACTATTATGCTCACATGCACTACCTGACAAAATAAAAAAGCCTGCCAAAATCCTAATAAATTTTCTTCTGAAAGAGGTTACTTCAAGTTAATCAAAACATACTTGGATGAGGACGAATCATTTCTGCACAAGCTGAGTTTTGTTACTGCTTTAAACACATTCAAAACAAGTCCATAATTTCTTCAATGGCTCTCCAGGAGAATTTGATATCTTCCATTTTAAAAGTTGGTTTAGCATAGGAAAGACCCAGAGGGTTATATCATCAATATTGAAATAGGTATATCTCTCCAATTTTGAAGACAGAAAAAGTAGATGTTCTCTCAGCTTCATAACTTAATCTTTTAGTTCGAGGAAAAAACTTAAATAATTTCTCTTGTATGTAAAATTTGTGAACTTGCCAAAAGGAGCACAGCTCTCCATTGCCATATGAAGTTGCAAGAGGAGAACTGGCTGCAAGTGGCAGTAAGGAAGGAAAAGAAGAGGCTACAGCAAGAAAAGATTGTAGATGAACGAGTGGTTAAAGACAAGATCAAATCCAGGTTTGCGTGTGGCAAGCTGACATGGCAGTGTGCCTGAGCAACACAGCCCTGACTGCCCAGATGGTTTCAGAAGAAAGGAGAAAGGCAGAAAAACCCAAGCGCTGGAGCCTACCAGTCTGAGAAAAAACTACCCAGCATTTCCATATTTTGTTGCAGTTAAGAGCTAGTCCTATTCTCTGGTCATGGAGACCATTATCAGGCCCAAGGATCAGCTTTGGAAGAAGTAGGAGATGCTTTTGTAGCGCAGCTCCAAATCAAATAAGATGAAAACACCATAGTAAAATTTACACTAAAAGCAAAGTCCTGGAAGAAAAACTGCACAGGAAGTCTGAACAGCTGAGCAAATATGATGGAGCACAGAACAGACCTAGCAATGCTAGAGGCCATTCCAAAAGATATTTTGAGGGACTGTCACATCACTGCTGTCAGTGACCACATGAAAACACAGGAGAGCTAGGAAAATCTTCAGGGAATCGTATTGTCTGCTCATTTATTTTCTGGATTTTACATATAAACCTCATTCTACCATGTGAACTGCTTCAGTGTACAGAAGGGAAGAAATGTTAATTTGTGCTAGTTTGGTGGTCATGGTGGGAGGGGGAAATTAAGGAATATTTAGTTTCACTGTAACATTTGCAGTATGTTAAAGTAGGAAAATTTTAACAGTAAAATATGAAGAAAATATCTTCCTCGCATTATGCTGTCACAATAAATTTCATTATTGCAATTCACAGAAATTAAATAAAAGAACAAGATTAAGTTCTACTTTATTTCACAAAAAATATGGCAGCTCTAATTGTTCAAGGTGAAATTCTTTGTAACTCTGAATTGTTAAGTTTTGCCAGCATTATAAATTAACTAAATTATTGTTAATTAAATTAATCCATTTTACGAACACTATCTTCTAGCTGATACCTTGGTATTTGAAGAAATACAAGCTATACTATATTACAATACACAAATAAAGTGATACTCCTACTATTTTCAGAAAATAGGCATGGTTTAGAAGTTAGTTTCCAAAATGTTCCTCTATTCCAATATTTCATCTTGAACTCTTATTTTTTTGAATTAAAAACTTGCCAAGTAGCTAGTTGCATGTAGTTTTACAAGTCACCCAGTAAATTATGTAACTTTGGCAGTTTGCCACTCATTTTGAATTATATCAACTAGCAGCTGTTTGACCATATATAGTATAGTACCTTAAAAAGCTGTTGCTTTTTGGACTGCTATACTATTATTTATCTGTGGTTTGAGTGGGAAAGCAGGGGTTGGTAATTTCTTACACATTTAGACAGCTTGATTTTTTTAATTATTATTATTTTTAAGACATTCTTCTTTACAACTACATATTATCTGTCTGCCAACACTAATTGTCACTGCCTCTCCCCAAATAATTTTAAATGGTAAAAATGTGGAAAGACTGATTTGGAGGAGAAAAAAAAATAAGTTTACCTGACACAGTACACAACAAAACAGCACTTCCCGTGTTACCCACCAATCAGCCTGAGGATACCATATCTGAAACCAATGCAACTAAATTAGCCAATAGAGGCCTCAAATGCAAATAATATGCTGATCAGATTCAGTCAAATGCGCTAAGTTACTTCCTAATTTTCAGCTATAAATCTGATGATAGCACTCCATCCTCTTCCTTATAGGCTTAAATGTCAAAAGCCACAAGTTAAGAGTAGGATGGAATTCAGCACAGAACTGAGAAAACACCTCTAAGACTGCGGGCAGTTTTATTCACTAGACCAAGGTGAATTGCCCTAACTAGGTACTACTTTCACCCTGGCTTGTACAGACATACATTTTAAAAGACTGAAAGCCAACAAAGAACAGCAAATGCTTTTGAAACTCTTGAGAAAGAAGCATATATTTTTTAATTTGGCCAGCTACTGTCCAGCCACCATTCAATGAAGTGAAGACTGACAAAGCCAGCAGGAAGGGTAATGGGAAGTTCACAGTCTGAGCACCACCAGCAGCACCGTCTGTCCCACTGTGAGGGCAGGATGCAGCCGAGGCAACCTGTGCAATGGGATTTACTGCAGGTGTACAGGGCAGGCTGGGTTAAGCTGTCAGAAAGAAAAGAATTTTAAGGCAGAAAAAAACATGAGAGATTTTGGATGGTGAGACTTTTGGGGATAGGAGGGACTGGGAGCTAGAACGTACTGATCACTCTGAGCTCTGGGTAAAGAAAAGTTAGAAAACTCTTGTTTCCCTAAGTCACTCAGGTTTGGAGAGAGGAATATACTTTTTTGTTTTCCGCTCCTACACGAACTTCTCTGCTGCATCCTGCTCTCTTACATGCTCTCATGTTTTGCGAAATTATTTCTCAGACGCCTTCTAGATGGGCAAAGATAAAATGCATGAAACTGGAAAAAGAAACAATAGAATAGTCTAACTATGAATCTACAATAAGTTTACTTAAATTATAGTTTTTTGGCAAACAAGATCAAAATTAGATGATCTCTACCTGGCTATATTTAAAGCTTTTCTCTATTTCCTGATGCCAATGATGCATCAGGATGTGCTCCATTTGCTAAAGCACAGCAAATTCACGTTAACAGTAATAAGACATCAAGACTCCCAAATTATGCAATGCTCAAAAAAGGTTCTTGAAATTACGACACCCTAGATGTGTAAATAGTAAACATTTATCCAGTAACTCCCTTTTGTCCACTTCTTACGCTGCTCTTTAGATTTGAGAACACTGCCCTATCAGTTATTTTTGGGAAGTAGCCTTTTCAGGAGGTCTTGCTCCCTTCTTTCTAGAGCACTGTAAAACTTTACTTTCATATTGGTGCTAAACAGTCTCTTGCACACAGTTTATGTATTTGGGCAATTTGTTACTTCCTGGTGAGCAATTCACTGGCAGTGTAGGTAAAACTAAACAACTTTGCTTTCTTCACAAGCCTTTGCTTTTAAAAAACAAATGACTGAGTAAATAAATAAAATTCACTTATTATTCACCAGTATTCCAAATCAGAAATTTAACCTGTGCACCCTGTCACTTTTCCCAAATTTCTTATTCATGAGCGAGCCCAAGGCCCAGATATTGCAGCTCACTCGTTTATAAAGTAAAAATCTTGATTAGCCTTGTCAAATTTAAATAACGCCCTCACCTATCCTTTAATAACTATAGTTTCTGCGCACAAAGCATCTCACTAGAATGACTCTGGTTTTGCTCTCCAGAAATATTTTCTATCTTAAATTATTAAAGGATCTTCATTTTGCTTTCATGGACTTATGTTTCTTGATTAACAAATAGTCTCTTTTGCATTTTCTTCTTAAGACACCAACTTTGGAAGCTACTTCCACAACTATGAAACTTTTTCTAATACCAAACTCCACACTTGCAATTCACCAAGATCTCAGGCACCTTCCTAGATGCAATTTCTGAATTTATGCTGGTGACCAGTCCTTAAATGCTTTGCTTAGTTATAGGATCTGTAATTTTCTGTTCATTTTTCCATGAAGAATCTCAAGCTCATTGTTTATCTTATTAAATCTCACCTCTCTCCAAGTCTTAAAAAATGTCTGAAGCCCAAGCATTGCTGTAATTCAAAGGAACAAAAGATCCTTGCCACACACTATATATCGTATAGCCCTTCTCCTGGCATCCAAAGGCAGCACTTTCAGCCAGTTTTTTCTCTGGCATTGCCTGTTCATGGATGACATATGGGACAATTTTCTTCCATCTGCCAGCAGCAGGGATCCTATAACCTGTTGTTGTGCTACTTTTTACAATAACTAGTTTTGCACCTTTAGCACATACTGTTTGATGAAACATCAAATATAGGATTTTATCAGCAGTGCCTGTCATCTTACAGATGCAAGACACTTGTTTACACCAAGAATATGCCGCCATTCTCAAATGGAAGTCCCAAAACCAGCACTGATCAAACATCTAATCGTTCATACACCAACTAATGCCAGGTCTGAAGTGGTTTCCCACTGTTTAAAACTGTAAGAAGGTTTCTAGTGCTTTCATTCCAATCGTAACATACAGAGACAGGTCATTCTCATTCTGCCTTTCACAAGTTTTGTTACATGCTATATACTTCAAAGGAGACTTTTATAGTAGTCTGAAAGAATATGCATAAAACAAGCATTTTAAAGTGACTCTGTACTGCTTCCACAAAAAATGATCAAGCTCAGCTACCTTAGTCTAAAATCCCTGCAGTCATTAGCATTTTCTCCATGGCTCAAAATAATTAATTTTTTTACTGTAGCAATATAAATTGAGCATCTCAAACTTATTTTTTCCATTTAAAATACCACTCTTCATTGCAAATCCATTTACATGAAGCACAGCTTTAAACAGAAATAGCAAAACTGGCAACGACATGATCTAAGCATATGCACTGAAGACTTGTGTACGGTAAATAAAGTCTCAGGAAAACATCCTAAGCTCTAGCGCATACTATGATTTAATGTTTGATTACTTACAGGAACAGACTACTCACTACTTCACTCATCAGGTTTTTGGTAGTTTTACTTTTAAAACTGACAGTATTGGCATGACACTTTGTATGTTTGCTCACTGTCCACAATGATATGCTTTCAATTCTAACTAAAGGCCTAAAACAATTACTACTGCTAGTAAACGCAGGAAAAGTGTGTTTTCATTAAGCATAAGACATTGCCTTTTAATTCTAAAAATTCTTTACATCTCACGATTTGTGTTTAATATACAAAGCGCAGTATGTTCATAGCTTTCATACCTGCTCCTTGGAAGAAACATTGATTCTTTAATGAAGACTGAACCAGAGAGAAGGATATACCAACAGGTACCAATATCATCAGGGCTGGAATGAAAAAGAGGACACAGTATAAATCACTCATAGCACTACCAAATTTAAGTATGAAGAACATCAATGAGGCAAAAATCTCAAAGTTATGGAAGAAAGCCACAGTTCAATCATTTACAAAGCAATTCAATCAAATTATTCTGATTCTCACCTGCAAATATACACTTATTAGAACACCTCATTTCATTTACTTCACTTTTTTAAAAGCATATATCTACCAACTTGTTAACAGCACAAAATCCAGTGAAATATAACTGAAAGTGATTAGAATGATAAGTCAAGCTACAGTGAATATACTACATATACAGAGTTGAATCCATTACTTTCCTCTTGAAAAGAACTGTAGCATGTTCCCCTCTATAAACAAGGGTTGCTTTCCCAATTCGAGTCGTCTACTCCTTCACCCTTTCTTCAAGACAGAAATTTGCCTTTCTGCCTCAGCTGCCTTCCCACAATGTATCTAGAGCACTAGATACATTTGCAGATTGTAAACCTACATCAGATTTGTTAGACAACACTATGTGCTGGTACTACGCACTGCTCCTTTCATGAATCTTCCTGGTAAATGAACAAATTCTTAATAAAAGGGAGAAAGAGTTTCTTTTCCCCTCTCTTCATCCTATAGGGGAACTGGATGAGAACTTTGTCAGCCAGGCCCAGTTCATTCTACTGTATACTCAGATCTTGTTCCTTGAGTTATAGGAAATCCTTTTCACAGGCTTAGACTCTTCTTAGGTAAGTCCAAATAATGTTTAGATAGGAAAAGAGAATAATTTCAGGGTACTAGAAATAGCTGCAGCAGAAATCTTGTGTCATTTCAACAGTCAACACTGAGAATATCTGTACTTTACTTCAGTTTTTACCACTCCTGCTGCTTCCAAAGAAACTCACTGATTGGATTCAAGTACATTGTTACGAATTGCATGAGTATTCTTATCTGAAAACCACATCAATTGACATGATGAGATGCAGATTACTTAATTAATCTGCAGCACCTTCATCTTTTTTAAATTACATCTCTCAAGTCTTTAGCAACATCTAGTTCTAACTTCAAGCAAGAACAGCCCACATCTTTTAATGACGATGACAACATAATATTAAAATCCCATCTTAAGTCTAAGCTATGCACATGTTAGCAGTATGTTTTTCATTTTAAGAACTTCAAGAAGCACATAACACAGCAGGGTTCTGAAAACTAGAGTGCCCTTTCACTCTTTTCTAAAAATAAAGCTGATGTTATAAAGAGAGGGAGAGGGAGCTGGCCTAAATCAGCTGAGAGCAAAACAGCAAAACATCAAATCTAGAAACATGGTCTATTTCCATTTTGCACTTTATATTATAACCATAGGAGAAAAGACAAACATCAGAAACAAGACGAATTAACAGAGGGCACCCAGAACACAAGAACTAAGATGAGGCAGCCTATACTTCTTTTCTATCAGCTTAGACCTTACCACTGAAGCCACGCTGACCAGTGAAGTTTTAACACCTTCAAAATGAAAACTTCAGGAAATACTTCTTTATACTGCTACAGAATAGAAAATGAAGCAATAACGTAGAATCACAGCTCAAAAAGCAAACTATTTTGATTTATAGTCAAAGTGCAACAAGTTGCCTTTTCTGGAGTGCGCTTCACATGCTCGCTTCTCACATGGACCTGTACAGCCCTCAGACTTCTTAGTCTAGAAAACTCAATGCTGTACATAAGAACAGAGAACCAGGTCAAAGCAGATAAACTCACCCCATACACACTACTTTAAAAGAAAATACTGTTCTCAAAAGCATAAACATACACCTGAGTTAAGACACACATCTTCAAATGCTCTTCCCCACAAGTGAGTCCTAAGCAGAAAGGCACAAGGCCAGCATTGTTGCTGAACTTCAAGTTTGTTTGGGTTTTTTTGTTTCTGTTTTTCAGTAGATACCAGTCTAAATACAAATAATCAGCACTAATAAGCATAGTTCAAAGTTTCTCAGATGGTCATTGTCAGCAATGGCAGTTAGACTGAGCAGTATACCAAGCTGCTGGGAAGTAACTATTAGGATGTCAATGGTATTTTTTCCATGTGGATTCCAGCACATTATATTATCACATAAAATTTTTGTGGGTACTTTTTTTTAAATTTTCCTAAAAATTGGCAGTAGGCTAAGTATGAAAATGTAGTCTGACAAAAAAGAATGTCAACTTGGGGTCAGAAGTTTTAAGATTCTGAAATGAAAGTAACCAAGAAGACCTGTTTATACTTTTACAGAAAGCCATTTTAAAGAATGAATTAATAGAAACAAGAATTTAAAAGAAGCACTTAAACCAATAGTAAAAAAATTTAACTTTCACAAATCTAATAATACACCAGTGTGGGTTTTTTTCCCCCTCCTTTAAGAGCTGATTTAACAATTTAAAATCATTCTGTCAAATCATCTATTTGGAAGTGGCTTAAGCTACCTTTTCAAATTGGGGTTCTCTGTCTCCAAAGAGAAAGGTGGCCACAACCATCAGTCAATATGGTCAATATTCAAACTCATCTTAATCCCACTTTTCATTCTCCTGTTTGAATCATTTAAATTTATAATCTTTATAGCTGTTTGTTATCTGCAGTGGTTTAAGTTTTTCTTATTTGATCACATGCAGCATGACTTTTCTCTCAGTTAATGATCCAACTCAGTTTTATCTTTTTGGGGTTTTTTTGCCAGCTCAGTTTTATCCACTTTGTCTGCAAGTTAGCTCTTCAGTAGTTGTTCAGGAATACAATCTGATTGAGTTTGTTTTCCCTTTGCTTTATACGTACTTGATAACTTTTATTCTTATAGTCATGTTTGAGAATTTCTACGCTCTAAGGTACTTGCATCATGTGTGAAACAATTGTACTGTACTCGACTCTTTATTTAAACAAAAATTCTAAAAAATATTCAATATTGCTGTTTGACAATAGTTGAAGGTTATCACAGAACACGTTTGTATTCAAAATATCTCCCCCAAAATACATTGTGTACTCTTTTAAACTTTCACTGCCAGCCAAAACATGGTAAGTATTTCCAAGACAGTCTTTACGGGCAAAGAACACTGGTGGGTTTTCATTCTTTTGGTTCTTACAACTACTCATGCCTCAATATACGTGGGGGGAAAAAAAAAAAAATCACACATTTAATAAACAGATTCTTTCCACCAGAACACACATGCTTCCCTCAAACAAAACAACACAATGACCGACAAAGGAATGACAAATATATTTTCATAGGAAATGAACAGATAACTCCTGCACTTCTCCAAACTTCCAAACTTACTACACTTTCAGTTGTTTAGAAGCAAGCTTCAAAGTCATTTGGCCGCCAGCTTTTGCTAGACAGTGCTGTTACATGTAATTCTTCCATTTTAAAGATTTTGGGCTTTCACAATCCTATGCAAACATCAGTTGGCTTTCAATCAAGTTTACATGCTTTCTGTACTATGCTTGACATTTGTTCATCAACAATGCCTTTGCGTTCTTCAGGATTTTTGTGCCTGTACTCAATGACAGAAAGAATTATAGAAGGCTATACAAAACTACAAAAGCACTTCTTCAAGCCACATGAGGACTCAAATACTATTTAATCCATGTAGAATACTCACATTTGGAAGGTTTTCTTTGCAGTCACATTTTACAGTGTTTTTAAACAAGAAAACTGAATTCTAGAAAATAAATCTAAGCCTAGTTATGGAGTTCTCTTTTACTATTAGAACATTGCCTACCAGTGGCACCCCACAAATGTGTCTAGAAACTGTATTTGACCTTCCAAAGACAATTCTCTGACAAAGAGATGACAGCAAACTATGCTTAAAAACACTCTTTTGTGGACAGGACACATCCCTGACTGGGTTTGCAGGAGGGTATTACGTGCATGTAAGCACTTCATCCAGAAGTAACTGAAGCAGAACAAATATGCTGATGACCTCTTCCCCCAAAGGAATCAGTAGAGGAGGCAGGGGTGGTTTTGGCCCAAGGACAGTTTAGAGGAGGGTCCAGTAGCACCTCTCAGTCGAGCTGATGTCAGAAGGAAAGACATTTTCTTAGGCAAGATCTATTCCCACAAGTAGTTTTGTAAGGGTGCCATTGCTGTCCATCATTACTGCCATCAGTGAAGTAGCAGCTGCCAGACACTAGGAGACTGGAACGACCCACATTGGGCTGAAAGCAAAGCCCAGGCAAACAGCACTTCTACACAGTTTTGAGTTCCTCTCCCCACCTTGTCTCCAGTGTTGCAAGGCTGCACACACAGCAGGAGTGGAAATACTTGAAATGAGGACTTATTGGCCTACGTAAATTTCCAAGCAGCCATTCACAGATCTTATCTGCAGGAAAGAAATGACTTCTCCTGTTGGCCTTAAATGGAGTACATTGCTCAAAATACATAAAACTGGTGGGGGAGTTCTTTGGTGGTTGGGAGGTTGTTTCGTATTTGCTTTTTCCAGCTCATCTACTGTTACAGATACTCACCTCGACGAAACTCAGGACTGTTAAAAGTTATATTACCTACCAGACCCAGCATAGCTATTCACTTTTCCAAAGTTACAGAAGAAAAAAACCTTTTATTACTACAAAAGTAACATGCCACAAGCAATTTATTCTGCAGAGAATCAGAATCAAGTTAACCCAGAAGTCACACATTAAGGGGCAGTTGGAAATATACATAGTCAATCTGCCCTAACTATACTAGAGACAAGAAAAGCCCCAGTGAAACCTTGGTGACACAGACTTCCATCCATACTTTACAAAACCAAAAGGACTATGATCAGAATCAAGACACTGGCTATACTACAACTGTAATTTCCATTAGCACAGTGGGATTACACTAACACCCATAAGTCTACATGCACTTAAAGCAATTGACCACCGCATAGAGGAAAAAGGGGAAGAGTTTAACTCTTAAGAGTAAGAAGCAGAAGAGCAAAGATCTTTAGCAGACGATAGGATTTATATTCATGAAGACAACAACGAAAGGATTCAAGCACCAAGACAATGTTGCTCTCCTATAATTGCTATGAGCTATCTACTGACAAAGTTTTCAGATTGTTCAAGTTCCAGTAGCAACCTTAAAGGGGTGCAAAACTGACAGCCAATACCAAAACAGTCAGCAATATGCAGACTTTATTCTTAATTTGCACTTGCTGAAGTTGGTTGTACCCTGACTCTTATAGCACTTTTGAGAGCAGGTGATTTCCTGTGGAGTCTATATTTAATTTCCCAGAATGCAAGGCAGCTTGGTTTACGGGAATTCAGGAGCTAGGAACGGAAATCCAGAGACTAGATTGCAATGCCTTCCCCTTGCATTTCCTTCTCCAGCTTCCTGGAGATAGTCTTTTTACATAACTACAACCTGCAGCCAGATAGCATGTTTCTTCACTGTGAAAATGGCACAAAAGCTGAAGGCTTTGTAAAATAACTTCATAGCTCTCACACTAACTGTTCTGTTTGGAAACTTCAGTTACATAATTATGCAATAGTCTGCGATGACATCACCAGGCTGTCACAGCCGATAAGGTTAGGCAGTAAGTCTTCATATTTTCTAGCATACAACTGTTCTTCAAGACCTCAGAGGTACTCAAAGTTCAAATATCAGGAAGTATTTATAAAAACTCCAGACTGCCAAGATCCAAGAAGTTTGCAGGCTCTCTCAAAGCTGTGAGCTGTTTATTCCACTGGAAGATACAGCTTCTTACTCCCAGATTTCCAACTAATTATGTTTACACTACTTAAAACTTTTACTTTCTAATTTTAATTATTTTTATTTAAAGCAATCTGTAGCACTTGCACACCAGGTTCGTAACTGTAAATCTGAATCAATATTAACAGCATATCAAAGAAAATATGCACAAAAAATAAGTTGTTTCAATACGTTCCCCAAGCATACTAATGCTATAAGGCATGTCTGCAGTAGCACAGGTATTCCGATTTTAGCTTTCAGATTTCCTGAACACATAAGATGCTGAGAAACCATCCGAAATATTCAGCTACAATATTTAAGTCATCCTGCTGAAAGACCAAATATCAACACCTTTTCTAGTGTTTTTTCCCTAATCTAACAAGCCCCATATCACTTCCCCTTTAAACTTCTTTAGGAATAACTATATTTTAATGACAGCAATCCATTTAATTCTCATTCTCCATCAAGATGAGATGCAGTACTGCTAAAACTTCTGAATAATGAGTCATATTCAGCACATGCTTACTTGTGTGCATTTAGTTCAACAGAGATAATGAATGTTGTTGAGTACGTATATTGGCAAGAATTTGCAGGGCTTTGTGATGACTGCTTTAGTTTTGTCAAATAAGACTTCACTTCAGCGCAAAAAATCATCACCTGGACTTGAAAGGACACGCTAAACAGAAATTTTTGCTGTCCCAGCTACCTTCTGGTCATTGGTTTCTCAGCCAAATCCTCTAAAGACAGCACGTGAAAAAAGGTAAGCATTGTAGAGGTCTCAATGGAAGCAAGAAATGGCTACTATTTAATATTGCTCTTACAGGACACGTGTCTATCCTGAGACCTAAAGAACAGAGCTATCATTCTCTCTCCAACACTGGACTGAATGGTCCAGCAACACTAGATGCTGGAAGGATCCCTAACATACGTCAAACATCAGCACCCAGAATTAACTTTTCCAAGCTACTTCATAAAAAGGTCATGAAACTGGCAAGAACAATTTCTTCATTGTGAAAGAGCCATTTCGAGTTATTCTTTCCATAAAACATTAAAATTCCAACCACTAAAGGATTTGTCCAAGACTTACATTTGAACTGGATACAGTACCATTCCTACAAGCTATAATACTTGTAAATGTTCTGATAAAAGAACTTATAATACAAACCAAGTCGTACCTAGCAGATTGCTTTCTAAAATTTATTCAGCTTTCAACAACATTGAGTATAATTTCATGAAAATGTAAAGAGAGGAATACAGAATAGACATCATTCATGCTCCCAGCTCTCCACTTGAGAGGGACAGAAGCAAACAAAATTTGACATGTCAGAACTGGGACCTCTTTCAGGCACTTAAGCACTACACAAGAAGGAATTAGACAGAACATTGATCAGCAAGCTTCAGCTCCATAGAATATTGTTTCAGCAGATTAAACTGTCCATTTCTGTCTGCTCATTTCACTTATCCTCTGCAGGCTGAAAGCTATAGGTAGTTTATAATTTAATTGCATAACTAATGCCACAATTAAGACATTACTCCTGAAGCGCCCCGGGATGTCAAAAATCTCCAAGTTCAATGATTCTCCCAGGTAGATATTGCATTGCCTGAAAATCCTGCCTGTTAGCACTGCACTGTTGTAACACTGAGAATAATCGGAAAAACATTTACTCAGATTGTCAGCACTGTCTATAACCCTCCTTATGAAGCTAGTTAAGTGTTTACCTGACATCTGCCAAAGCATTTTAGATGCCCTTGATAACATTTAAAAGTATATCCCAAATACAGAAATAAAACAGATTGGGTATTTAACACACCATTAGCTACACACAATTTTCAAGTACTTTTTTTTAAATTAACATATTAAAGTTACATTTGTTTTTATTCCAAATCTTCACTCTAAATATAAGAGGAAGTTAAAACATATCCAGTAACAAAACTGATAACTCAGAATTTAGAACTTCTAGTTTCCACCAAAGAGGTATCTTGAAGTGCATATGTCAGCTGATGTCTATGATTAGCTTTCATTTGTGGACACACAATGAAAGCTGACGACTCCTGGAAGCAAGAGTGGGAAATAAAACAAGAACGAACCACAGGAAACAAATCCTCTGTATTCATGAAAACAATCAGAAGTATGTTTTTCTTTACAGAATTGAACATATTCATATTCTTTTCCACTTCTGAAATAAAAATCAGTAAAGCAAAATAGAAAATTCAGTCAAATCAGAGATTATTGCAGAGCGTCAATAGGAGTGTCAGACAGCTGATTAAACAGGCAATCAATAAATACATTATGCAAATATACAAGCTCATTGACCCACTGTCATTGAAGTCTTGTACGGAGAAATAACCTTTGATATCAGAAGAAAAATTCAAAACAAAAAAAACAGACTCCTAAATCATAAGCAAAACAATGACAGAAGTAGTAAAATAAATGATACTGCACAGAAAATACTGAGGTCAACCAAGACAGACAATTTTGCTATTAAGTCTAATACGCTTCTAATATTTCTCCAAAATCAAAACTTTTATTCTAAAAAATCACAACAACAAAAATACGATAGGTTTTAGTATGGAACAGTAAATTTTTAGTAAACTTACAATAAAGAAAGCGCAAATTAAAATCCACTCAAAACCCCCTTGCTTTAGTCTCTATTCAAAGAAGTTTGGAAATCAGGTCAAACAATAACACAATTTGGAACTGGCTATGTAAAGCCCACAGACTAACATTGATCACTGACACTACTAAGAGGTCTTGATTCAGTGCCTGCTTATACAGAGCTGACTGTCATGTCCTTGAATGTATTTGTTTTAATGTTACACGTTGCCTAAGAAATTCCCCCCATATCCACGAGACAACTCATCAATTCAGGTTCCTGATTTACTGCAGTGCAGAACTGGCAGTATCCCAACGCTACTGTGGCAACTGCCCGACTACCAGAAGGTGCAATACACCTTTAGGAATACTTTAAACAGAGTGGGGGGGAACAAAGGAAGAGACTAGCCCTGTTGCGACAGTTCTTTGCGTTATTAAATATACTGCTGCATGACTTCCACATGGATGCACAAGCAGAATGAATATATATTGCATGCAGAGGTCTACCTGAAAATTCAGATACTGACCCAGAGAGATGCTTCAAAGAGACATATTCTCAGTCTACTGTGTATTCAGAGCATTTCAAATCATTTTCCAAGTGTCTCATATTTAAGACCAAGGAAGAAATCTCTTACAGGGGCTCTATGAAGTCAAGAACACTCAGTAAATAAGGACAGTAAAAGCAGAAACCTGACTCAAGACTGCACAAGCAAGTGCATCCTGTCCAAAAACCAAAAAATCTGATTAAAAGTAAAATATTACAGAATACAAAATAATTTTACTGATAACTCAGAATATCACTGCTGGAAACATCAGCTTAATCCTCACACAGTTCTCTAGCAATTCCATTCTGTACTGCTTTAGGTTTCAAGTTTTATATCAATTAGATATAAACATACACAAGCACAGCTATAGATTACATGTATCTATACAGAATAACTTGTTTTTATGATACCACCATCATAAAACTTCTTGAACACACAAAGAACATAAAACCACTCCTTTGTAAGACAAATGTATGCATCAGAAGACAAGTTTCAGTGAAGTGGTCTCTGCAGAGCTGTTCTGTTTAAAAAATCATGCACCAATAGCTAAAGAAGGCTTCAGCTTATTTTTTGTCACACTTCATCGCACAATTATGTCAGGCTATGCAAAAACATACAGCAACTTTGGCATCACTTTTTGTTGTTTTGTACCCACTGCTTCTATCCCCCGGAGAGTCTTCAGTACTGCATTTGCTGTGAATGAACTATGAATTTGCTAAATGTCACTTTTATTGTAGGGATTAAAGTTTGACTCTCGGATTGCCACTCAAAAAACTACTTTCACCTGTCCTTGCTATTCTATTTTGTATATTAACTACACAGACCTACATAGAACTACAGCTTGCTAGGACACATCCAGGTGCTTTACGGCTACATCCAAATTCCCTCCTTGACTTCTTGTATCGTACATGACACCTGGACAGGTAACACCACATCTTCTCCCTGGGAAGAGCATCTGCAAGTTCCCCACCAGCTGCTGCCCTTGAGTGCATCTCCCCAGTGCCTTCTGGTGACCCTCAAACCTACACAAAGCCAATGCCCTCCAGCTTTTTTCAAACATTCTGTCCTACCTCATAAAAAACCCTCACATTTTAATCTGTGAAAACCATAACTATTTTAGTAGCAACCGAAAGCAATAATCCCTTACTTTCTTTCCAGATTTCATTCATTTCAGGCTTAAATGGCTGGGCCAAGCCACCTCTGGAGAAGGTTTCAGTCAGCCCAAAACAAGTGTTTTGGAGCTTGTGATTTGCCACAGTGATGTAACACTGAAAACTTAGCCAAGACTGGATGGGGATATTGCAGCTACTGGACCTGAGAATTTGGTTCTAAACATGAAAATATCCCAAAAGAATCACTGAAACACCTTGATCCTTTTTGTAGCCTTTACTTCTTATCATCTCCTTTTCCCTTCCTCCACCCAGTATAAATGCTACACTCTTAACACAGGTGGATGGTTTTCACAAATTGTTTGACAAGTGGGGAATGAGGAAAAAGGCAAGACAAAACATAATCACACAAATACAGCTGTTTACTACATACCCTGCCTACCACAGTCAGTAATTCAGAAACTGATTGCTATTTTTCACTTCAGCCGTGGACACTCTGTAGTATTAATTCAGACTTGCATGTAACTTTTTTCTCTACC
The DNA here is from genome assembly GCA_033556795.1 of Tapera naevia. Classification (NCBI taxonomy): domain Eukaryota; kingdom Metazoa; phylum Chordata; class Aves; order Cuculiformes; family Neomorphidae; genus Tapera; species Tapera naevia. The sequence continues at coordinate 2,155,547 of JAUMJJ010000172.1, read as the reverse complement.
ATCATTAGTTTATATTTATGCCTTCTACTTTTGTTCCACTATACAGTCTTCTGAACACACTGAATTTCATCAAAGCTGCACAACTGAGTGACACGAAAGCACACAAACACATTGAAAGTAGACAAGGGTTTTTTTTCAACCATAGACATTAACACTAAAATTCAATTCAAGATGTCAAAGACAAAACTACTCTTCTTTAAACACTTCTTTTCTAAGAATCAGTGCAATCAAAACCACCAGCATACCATGAAAATCCTACAGACCGAGAAATGTGTTACTGATTGGAGCTTAAATCCAAAATATACTTCTTGTGGTCTTCTCAGAAGGGACATGTGGGAGGTAAGAGCTTTGAGTGGAAGGCTCTCTAAAAAACTAAAACACACTTCACAATAACATGGGTTGGGTTTTTCTTTGTAACTTTTAAAAAACATTATAAGCACAGCTAAGGTAGTTCCAGGCTGAACTGCACAGAAACTAAAGAGAATGTGATCACAAAAACATGATGTGCTGCAGCACAAAAATTCAGAAATATATGAGGTTTTATTATCAAGTGATTTCAGACAGCAAGTCACCAAAACTTAAAATTATTTTCGGCCAACCCCATATCTTTATAGAAGAAACTAAGGGGAGTTTAAACACATGCAAGACTTCCTTACAGAAAGGTAAGCCTACACCACTGACACTTAGAGAAAACCAAACAGCATGGCTGAAAACCAGATAGAGCTCCTTGTTTGACTGATGAGAGGAAAAAAGAGGTGCTTCTTTTATGAGAGACATATTCACTTGCTTATAAGCAAAACATTTATTGCCAAAGATTCCTCCCTGCCATCACAGCAAATATTTAAATTTTGATACGAAAAATTTTGTTCAGCTCTCAAGAGGTATACAAAACATCTAAAAATCTGCTGAAACTACTTCCAGAGAAAACAATTAGAAACTTACTGTCAAGAATGACTGTTATGCAGATAAGAAAAAGTAACTTTTTTCTTTGAAACACTGACAAAATATGTATCAAGTAACCAAAGCAATTTTTCTTAAATTAAATCTTTAAGTAAATTTGAATAAAGGTAGCAGGCACAAAAAAAAAAATAGAGAGGTATACGCGTCAAGTAAACCTCAATTCTTAACTTTTGCCTTGCAGGTTTTAAGCTCTTTTATCATTAAGTCCCCATCAAATGAGAGTAGTAGGATGACTGACAAATGAAGAATAACTCCAGCTGAACTGCCACTTTTAATAACCCAGTTTCCATTTAAAGAGGGAGATGGCTGTAGGGTTTGAGAATTTGTAACTACCATGTACACTCGCAGATAGTAAAGTAAATGCAGATGAGAGGAGCTGATTTTAAACAACGTGCTCCATTTTATCCCTTTGGCCAAAAAAAAAAAAAAACAACCTACACATATACTATGAAAATGAATGACTTTTTTTAAAAATGGAGGATAAAAATATTATTGTTTGTACTGAACGCAAATAATCATTTTCACCATTGCATACATGCAACAGAATTTACCTTTTTGTAAGTCCAGCTGACAATGCAGACACCAACAAAATGTTCATAATGAAAAAGGTCTGATCAAATAAACAGAGTAACTGTATTAGTTTTTATTTTAGCACATAGGGATAAAGATTTAGCTTATCTGCATTGAGACATTAAGTTGTGCCTCAGGGAGGTCACACACACAGATCAATTAACGGCTCCAACAGCTGTAACTATTTTAATAGATTTTTCTAATGAACACAGAAGATTAGCACTCAGTTTCAGATTTCAACGTAAATCTTAGCCTTTGTGACCAAAGTAAGAGCTCCAAGGGATAAATTCTGGTACATTCAATAAAAAGTGACGAGGTTGTATGTTCCAAGCTCATTTTCTACAGAATCAATGTATTCAGTTGTGCTAACCTGGCTATCACATTGCTTATCTTCTGTAGTACTCAAAGAATTTTTCCAAATGGCTACATTGCAGAATTGGAATTCTTTTTTTTTTCAAAGACTACATCTTCAATACATATGCTGAATTTGTGAAACACAAAAAGATTCACACAAATTCATTATCATAAAAATAGAATACTGATACTAGATTGCAGGTTCCTTGGGACTCTCTTAACAACTACATCTCAAATTGTTCATTACAATAAAATGTAAAGCTCCAACTCAGAGAAACAGAACATATATTTCTGGCTTCAAAATATTGAATTTTTACAGGTTTTTTTAATTACAAAAAAAAATCAGTGTAAACTTTCAGAGATGTGAAATGCTACAACAAGCACATTTTGTATTAGCATTTATATTCAGAAACTGCCAAACTGCCCATTAAATCTACTGAATCACAGGGAAAACAAAAAGTCAAAAACAACTAAATAAGAATGACAGGCAAACAATCAAAGTGGAGATGAAGTCACATGAAAGGAGCGACAAAGGAAATCAGTGCAAAAGAATTCCAAAGAGCACTTCAAGTTAACCCAGATTTCAGTTTTCTGTTTCTGCACTGTATTTTCTCAGGCACGTATTTCCTGATAAATTTTGCCTGCCTTGAGTACATGCATAACTAGCAGCACTGACTGACTCAGTATATAATTCAAATTTAAGCCAACAGTTAAAATGAGCCAAGATACTGGGTATAAAGAAAAACTCTAGTATACATAATGGACACAAAGTAACTGCCTAGAAAAGAACAAATCACCAGCACAATGGTCCCTAGAAAATTAGTCTGTAAAGTGAGTAAAAATTACACTGGTCTAATTAAAATTATCTGACCACCTATAGGTTTTTACCTTGTGCATTTCCTATACATAACTGATTACTGGGTTTCATTAGACATTAATTTAACTTCAATGAATGGTCAAGGCTAAGCATTAAAGCTTGCTCAGTCACATCCTCCTCCTGATGGTCAATACAGGAAAAATTACAAGTGTATAAAATAAGGCATATGGGTGCATTCTTTGTATGCTTACATGTTCAAATAATACCAGACAACACAGACATTTAGAGTCTGGTTTAGGAGCAGTAACTGAAAATCTGATACACTTTTTGTTTCAATAAATCACTTACATAAGTGAAGCGATTGTAATCCTCAGATCTGCACTGTTAATATGAGCTGACATTAGATCACATCCCTTCTAATTATAAGCCATGTTACATATGTCGATTTGGCACCTCTGGCAAGAGAAGCTGGTCACTACTACTTTCACAAAATTGAAGTGAGACTAAATGACAACTTCTTCTAATGAGAAGATACCCCACATCTCCTAATTCTTTATCAACTCATTGGTTACAAAAACTAATACAGCATATATCACCATGCAAGAGTTACTGTTAGCTCCCTTCCTTGCACGAGAAAATTTCTCCACTGTTTGATGATGAAAACGAAGCGGCTCATTTATGTTTACAGACTGCACACTGGGTGAGGGAGTTGGCATTAAACACTGTCCTTAACACCCTTTAAAATTAATTAATTCTTTAAATGAAGGAGAAATACTTACTAGTACAGAACTTCATTTGCTTCATGTCTTTCATATCTAACAGTTTCACACATCAGTCTGAAAGAGAAGGAAAGAAGTAATTTTTAATTATGATTCCTATCAGTGTCACAAAGACTTCACTTTCTGACATTAAGCCAGCAGTTCCGGGTTTGCCTCCAGCATTTGCAGAAACTAACCATCAATTTAAAGCTAAACTGATTTTTAATTTAAGAGAACAAATTGTTAAATCTAAGCATCAAAGTTACTAGTACATTCAAGATCAGATTTGATTTAGGATACTAGATGTAATTGCTCCCATAAAAAAAACATGTAAAAACAGGTAAAATGATACTGACCTCATTCTATGAAGTGATATGATAAAAGTAAGTTGCTTTATGAGGGAACAATCCAGAACATTAGAAAAAGACAGAAATTTATGATATGTAACACTAATCAGAGATATCAAGATAATGTTGCAGGGTAAACCAATGCGCTTTTTTTTTGCTGAAATTCAGCAACTTGAAAATTACCATGAGATTTTAATGTTGAAATCCCAGAGGACTCAAAGTGGAGAGAGTTTCCTGCAGGAAAAGCCTGTCTAGAGGGGAGGATTAAAGCACTTTTGTATTCACTATCTGCCTGATAAATGTGGCATAACAGAGACACTGTAATAGAACTTACCACGTATTAGGAAATGTAATGTTAACCTGGTGTGAAAAATCAACATGTCATTTCTGTCTATTGTCTTAAGAATTTGGACTCTGTAAATCATTGTGGAGGAGTGGGAAGGAAACAAACCCCACCTCCTCCTTGGACTCCTATGGCTCTGAAGACGACTGCAAATACCAGGGCTATTTGACAGACAGTCAGAGAGAGATTCACTTAAGAGGCTCATGTGAACATTCAAATGAGGCACTATTCATAATTTTGGGAAACAAATCTTCTCTTTGCAGGATCAATCTTCAGATCCTCAGAGCACCGATGACCGACTGCCTGCACATGACATCCTAAGGGGACAACAGTGCTCAAGAATTCGTGCTCAGGCAACAAGTCTCAAAAAAGTTGAACGGGGTTTGATGTGACATTTAAAAGGCTTCTTATTGTTATTTCTCATCATTTCAATAGCCAACAGGTTGACACAAAAGTCACCTTAGCATTCATCTCTTTCAAGATTTTACTCGTTAGTTCAGCCCACTAAGAAAAAATGCTTTTCCTCTCCCGAAGTGGCAGGCTTGCAGCAATGTGTGAATAGAAAACCAAGATAATAATACTGTTTTCTCAAAACAAAATAAAAAAAAAAGCAGCCAGTTTTTTTTTTTACCACAGCCTTTACTGTATCCAGGTATTTTAGATATACTCTTCGGACCATCTTTGAGAACCTTCCTTATAAACAATTTCTGTAGCGCATACAATTGATATAAAATACAAAATACTTAATTTCAGCTAAAATTTTCTTGATTCCTGGTACAGCAAAAAACTTTGAACAACAGAACTTTATCTTTTTCAGACGCTGCTCCCCACCACAGAATACAATCTTGCCAAAATCCTTCACAGGCACAAGAAAGAATGTCTGCTTCTACCTCCTGAGTCCTCATCTTCTCTCTCATATCTTCTGTTTCAAGAGTGAAGGGGAGAGCAGACTGGTGAGAAGATGCCAGAAGACAAGTCATTGCTAGAATTAGATTTAAAAATTAAAATACTCCTTAAGGATGGTCTGTGCCCTACTAGTCTGAAACGCCATCTAAGAGTAGGAGTTATAGGAAACAGAACCACTTTAACAAGCAAGTTTTGTTCCCCTTTGAATTGAGAGCAAAGGAAGTACATTCTTGATAAAGTCACGCAAGTTTACCATTTGCACCAAGTTTTACAGCATTTTGGTCCTGTTATTAGGATAGTAATAGGGGAGAAAATGCCTCTTACAGAAAGTAAGCAAGTATTTTAATTCTTGTGTTCATATGGAACAGTTAGAAATTACAGTAACCGAGTAGTACAAACTACACTGCTTCCTCAAATACCAAAAAAATTTAATTAGTTCTGGTCAATACTGATGTATAATTTCTGTTCAAATGTGATCTTTGTCCCCTTCCTAAACAAATGCAATAAATTCAAGATGAGATCATCAGCAAGCCACAAGTTAAGTTATTCACTACTAGAGGCTACATTTAATACACTAGTTTTTAACACATCTCAGAGGTTACTGTGGCATCCCACTGCCACAAAAAATGTTTTACCCTAAAGGATTCTATAAAAGCTTTCTGTTCCACATCTGCCGGGAGTCCAGTCTTTTCCATGTATGGTACTGTAAACAGAAGCTCTCTTCTAGGAAATCACTGTGCCAGGAGAGTGAGGCCGAGTTCCACACATTCCTCAGCAAGAACCTCATTCAGCACAGGAAGCCAAGCAGCACACATCAACATACCACGCAACCATATGTGCACACTTTGATCTTTGTAAACAAGTGAACATCAGTTCAAATCCAGCTGTGCAAAACTTGCTGTGTTCAAATTCTTGCATACAACAGCATAACAGAAAATACCTTAACTGAATATGATCATGACCTCCTTCTAAAGATGAAGTAATTACACAGACTATGTTGAGTCCAACATTCACATTGCAAAATTTATCTTCCGCACTTTAGAAGAAAGAAAACTCATCCTTTTATTTTCTCCAAATTAATGATTATTCACTTGGGAATGCAAATTCTGACAGACTGATGAAGGAAGGGCCAGAAATTAGAACTTAAATCAGCATTAACTGAGTCAAAGTTGCTTCAGCATCATCAGGTGTGGCAAATGTTGGCAAACCCTGGGATACAGAAATAATAGTAATTTACCTTCTCTCCCCATAGAGCATGAAGGTGACCTGCTGGCCACCTCTTGTATCTGCCAGCCTCACACTGATGTCCAAATACCCTTTAGAAACCTCATTGTAAGATGTTTGCGTGAAGTGTTCAGTTTGGATAAAAGGAGGCTGAGGGGAGACCTTATCACTCTCTACAAGTACGTGAAAGAAGGTTGCAGTAAGGTGGGTGTTTGTTCTCTTGGCCCAAGTAACAAGCGATAGGACAAGAAGAAGTGGCATCAAGCCACACTAGGGGAGGTTAAGACTGGATGTTCTGAAGTATTACTTCATGGAAAGAGCTGTCAGGCACTGGCACAGCTGCTCAGAGCAGTGGTTGAGTTGCCAGCCCTGGAGATATTTAAAAGACATATAGATAAGGCACTTGGAACATGGTTTAGTAGTGGGCCTTGGCAGCATTAGGTTTATGGTTGGACTTGATGATCTTAAAGGTCTTTTCCAACCAAAATGATTCTATGACAACTGAAACAGTGACTTCAAATCAAATAGACCCAAGTTTTTACAAAAAAAACCAGTTCATCTGGAAGGAAGCCTTTAGCTGAATTTGAGTCATGAAGCATTTTAATAAAAATATCTGTGGATGACATTTATTACTAGCTTTTTACTAAGTATCACTGCATGTGTAGTACATAATTTGTCCAAAACATGAAAGCAAGCACAAACTGAAACAGAAGTTGAATATAAGACTCTGCTCTCATAATTACTACACTACACAACTGATTTTAGATGATGTACAGAGTTTCATTCAGGAATGGAACTTGTACTCTATGTAAAGCACTTAATTCTAGTCTGGAACAGACTATGAGTCTGTTTTTTTCAAACACACATAATTGAAATTAGAAGGAACAAATATGGATACACACGTGCACACACAGAAGTAGAAAGTGTTAGGAAAATAAAGAAAGGAAGACATGCATGCAGTGGCGGCCAGCTTTACAGTTTGACGCCAGACACTCAAGAGCAGTGTGTAGTTACCACTCCTTCTTTCCTTTCCTTTGTTAGTGCATTAATGTGTTTTCAATGATAACATACCATACCTTAGCTGATGCTCTCTCAGATTAGACAGGGCTTCCATTCCATGTAAATAGGAATACACAATCTCCAAATCCTACAAACATAAGGAAAACATTATTAGGATTCTCAATTTGGTACAAGATGTTAAAAAAACATTTCTTGCAAAGCATTCAGAGCTCTCACTAATAGGGGCAGCAAGGATAATTTAAATTACATACGTGCAAGAGGCTAAAGGAACACTGCAGGAATACCTTTGATTAGACATTGGAACCTAACACGGGGAATAACGATGCTATGGCCATATTGGAAAAGACAAACACAGAAACCCTTCTGCTTTTGCTGTTACTACTCATGTCCAGGAAACAAACCTGGTGCAGAATTGCAGTGAGCTACTTCGCATCTACAACTATCCTGCTTCCCAATGACAACATATGCCTAAACCTTCATCTAGTCCGCAAAACAAGATTATGGAAATTAGCCTTTTCAAGTTCAGGGGAAAAGAAAAAAGTACACCACAGTCTAACAAAATTCACCACTATACATAAGTTTTTGTAAAATTGTATCCTCTTCAAATGGAGGCTGAACTACAAGCTTAGATGAAGGAAAAAGTTGGTGTGAACAGAAAATAATTGGCACAAGACAAAAAAAAACATAAATACAATCCTAGCTACACAGCAAAGCATTACATTTAATCATTCTCAACCTCTAATACCAAGTTCACCAAGCAACGTTAAGAAAGATACGAAAGCAACATCCAAGACTAAGACTTCCCAAGATGCAACTATAGAAACACTAATGTCAATCCATAGGCTTTGCTAATACTATACTTAAATAACTACAACACTTCAGAAAACTTCAGTTTATCCCACAACCTCTAGGATGCTTTGGGTTATGGATTTGATGCTGTTTCATCATCCATTTTTTAAATTTAACAGTTAAGAGATAATTACTATGCATAATTCACTGGAAATTAGAGCACTGTCTCACAACCACTACCCATGGCTTATAGAAAGTTGAGATTTAACTAACACAAATACCAAACAATCTTATAGCTCACTGTAGGAAGATACTTTTAAGTAAGGCAATATATGAAAGCTATAAGTTTGAGAGATATTGACACTGGGAAAATTTCATTTATTTAAAATTGACCATGAATTACAGAAATACTTGAGTTTTCACATACAATGAAAGAATATCAGATGTGGTATTGAGCAAAGACCTTAGGACTGAAATCATACAGAGAATATGAATTTAAGGAAGGAAAATAAAAATAAAATCTAGTTATATAAATTAAGTTTAGAAACGTCACTGTGCTTGTTTAAACTCTGCTACAGATTGGAAAAGATACCAGGAGCTACACTTGATGGTTAATACTAAATATATATCTTTCCCTCAGTATCAAAAAAGAACATCATTTTCTCACAATGAAAAAAGCAAATATTCCATTTGAAAAAGCAGAGGAAATGCACAAGCTAAAATGCTGCAATCTCACTTTTATTCCGGTCCTTCTGTTCCCTTGCCCTCTAGAGGTTTTTAGTCTCCTGCAAGGAGCAGAGGACACATCAAGGAAAAAAGTAATTATGCATGGTTTGGGATGGAGGGACCTTACACACAGAAGGCTTTGAAGAGAAAATACAGTAGCTGCTTGGAATTTTTTTTTAAATACACACGTGTGTAAACATTTTTAAATATAGAAGTGTGTAAAAGGCCACGTTTGCCACAGCTGATGACCTCTTTGCTTGACAGACAGGCTAGGGCTGAGCAGAGGCTCTCAGGAACCCTGAGCAGGTGGTAAGGTAAGACACAAGTCCAACAGTCCCTGTGGCACCACTGCCACTCACCCAGACAAGTCAGACTCTGCAGCACAAGCCATCAGCTGCCGTGGGAAGCTGGGAGTGGACCACTGGGGATCAGATGCCCATAGCAATGGATTACATGGAAAAGAGCCTGGCCAGAAGGTGCTACTGTAACTCATTTCAAGCAAGCCTTTCTAACAAATAGCAGACACAGAATAGAAGCAGAACAACCTTCTGCCACGAGCTTGCACTGAGGTTTCTCTCAAGTGGCACAGATTTTATGTTCAGTAAAGGATTCACAGATGACTGAAGACGCGTTAAAGATTCTAGTTTACAAAGATCCACCGATCTAAAAGTAGAAGTGGGTGGTAAAAGAGACCCATGGGCATTTGTTATCCATAACTGCTGGGCAATAGAAACCTAGGGACAAACGCTGCAGCCATACAGAATAGTACACAGCACAGGCTATGTCCTCTGACAAATGCAGCTGAAGTGACTCAAAGCAGAGGGAATGCATTTAGTCACTGAAGGGTGTCACCTGACCAGTTTCATAAGCAACAGAAAAGATAAATTTAGTGGACACTTTTTAATAAATAATCCTTCCTCAAAGTATAAGCATACTTGTCAAATATTTGGAAACACAACATCCCATAGCTCCCCACACCAAGAACTACAGGTGCTGGAACTCCTTGCCTCTCCCATCTGCATCTGGAGCTCTGAAGACCAGAGTGGGAAGAAAAAAATAAATAAACACAGCTTTACTTGCGCATCCATCATGGTTGCTAGCTGCAGCAACAGAGGGAAGATAAAAGTTGAAGACATCTCATCAGAGAGAGAACTAAGGTGTTTCTTTGAATTCGCTAAAAAAAAAAACCAGCAAGAAAATGGACCTGTGCTCCAGGCAGTGGGGTCCTATCAAAGCAAATAATCATTTTAACATTGCAGCTGATGTGTACTGGCATTAAATCAGACTACTACTTCTGCAAACTGTGCTGCAGTCCCTTCTTCAAGCTGTACCTTTCCAGAAGGTATCTAGCAGGAAAGAGCTCCCTCTAGTACCAACAGTTTGGCACTAAAATTTGAGTAACAACCAGAACCATTCTTTCAATTAAATTCTCTATAATGGTGCAAGGTACTGAGAACTACAACAGCAACAAAAAAGCTGAATATATTTTCATATACTGTCCATAGGCACTGCAGAGGTGCAGTCAAAACAGAATATTAAGTTATTGTTATTGGGTCACCTCAGTTATCCATTTGTCTCAGCAAAAACACAGCAAGTATTATCAACCATGAACAGCTGCTTCGACTTCTTAATTAAAAGTGAATTAATGGAAAACAAGACTGTCAAATATTTGTACCAAGTGTTGTAAAATACTACATTCTGAATGCTTCAAACAATGTTTTAATAAAAGCCTTTTCACAAAAATAATGCATGTAAATAAACTTCAGTATGTAAACTATTAAAGTTTTTTATTTTGATACTCTAGAAACTTGCCAATAAGTTAAAATTTTAAAATTCTCAGGAAAAGAACTTCATTTTTCAAGGACATAGTCTGCCTGTATGATTCATGCCAGCTAGTTGAGCTAAATCTTAAAAACAGCAGTTGAATTCAACCCCACTGTGACTTACACAAATATTTCTGCTAGGTCGCAGTGTCCCTAACAGCTGTCTCTAACTAATACACAGAATTCATAAAAGCACGCAGGTGACAGCCGCAGTCTAACGTGTTTTTGGCTGTTGCTTTTACCATACATATAATCAAATTACCACAAGGTGGCAGGCTGAGCCATCAAAACGATTGAGAAAGTCGTTCTTTACATAAGTTTCTCACTTTAAAAAAAAAAAACATAACTTTGCAACAGTTTGTAAAGATCAGGAAGAGCAAAGCTAATCAACTCCAATACAACTGGTTAAATATTCTCCTACAGTATGGACTACTTATACAAAAGCATGGAGAAAGCACCGACTTTCTGCTTTCTAGTTTCATCCAGCCAGCAGAATCAAAATAAAACAAAAAATAGCAAAAGTAACATAAAGGCTCAGCTGATCTTGCTACAAGAATCAAGTTCTACAGAAAGATTACGACAATAGCTTGAAAAAACACCTCAATAGAAACTCCAAAACAAAAAATTAAAAGCAAAGCACAGGTTAGGGCAGCTTTTACAGCATGTTTTTATTTAAATGAAAGCTAAACACTGAAATCTAATCTACACTTAAATTTGTACTGTATGCTTGGGTTGCTGTGTGTGGAGCTGCCTGAAACTTGTTTAATTAGTGCTATTTCTTAATTTGTTTGTTTCTGCAGTGTCAGCTGGCTCAGTTTAAAGTTCTGACTATTTTGAAACAAAGAGAGACTTAAGTTTTAACACAGCTCAGCTTTAATTATGTCTGTAGAAACACACTGGTCTGTAACCTTAACTCTGCTCTCCATTCTATATGTTTAGAATCTGCATATGTTTACACCCAGACATTTCTATCCATTTCATTTGTGCTTCAAACCTATCTGGCAATGCCACTTACACAAACCCTGACAAAACCAAAGCAGAACTTTGGCCTCAAATTCATAGTAGCTTAATGAAGACACTTTTTTTCTTCATTAAAGGGATTGAGAAATGAAATTTAGCTACTTTGGACTGATAAAATTAAACCTCTAAAAATCACAGACTTGCACCAGGCTCAGTCCTGGTTTGCATTAAGGTGTGAAGCTACAGTCCCAATGCAACTACTCATCCATGCCATGCTGAAAACCAAAATGCTGAGCTGAGAAATTCATTGCTCTCAGTAACAAATTCACTCATTTCTGTCAAGAGGCAAACAAGCACAGCGAACCTTTCATCTTATAATAGTTTGGGTTTTTTTAAAATCAAAGGGTAGAAATAAAATATAAGCTAATTCCTTAATTCGCTGTCTTGGAAGATGGGGGGGGGGGGGGGGGGGGGGGGGGGGGGGGGGTGGGGGGGGGGGGGGGGGGGGGGGGGGGGGGGGGGAAACGCCGACCATTTCAAAGCACCTAATAGCCACCTCAGGCTCAGAGACCTGCCTGCCGATCACACAGCCGCTTCTGAAAGGCTGATCCTTGTTAAAATAGCTCATCTTTAGCTCCCGTTCTGCAAACCACCAGTATCAGCAGGCTCTGAGGGGAGGGGGTAGTGGGTGCGTGCACTCCCTCCCCATCCTGCCCGGCAGCTCCGGACCTCACCCCACGCCCGGGTTTCACTGTTGTGAAAACGGGAGGTCCCACCCGGTCCCTCCCCGCCGCGCTCCTGCCACCTCCCTGGCCCCAGGACAAGCGCCCGCTCGCAGAGACACAACGTCAAGCCCCTCAATTGCCAGCGTGAGACCTACGAGGTCCGGTGTCAGGGTCACAGAGGCACTGCTGGTGCGGCAGTGAGAAGGTGTAACCTCAAAGTCTTCGACGGGTTAAACAGACCATGAAGCCGTTGGCAGGAATGGAGGCATTTGCCATTTCTACATGGCTGACGAAACAGTTGTTTTAGCTAGAGGTGGAACCTCCCTTTTCTCTTCAAGTATTTTAATGTTTTTCTTTCCCCAAATTGTGCTACACTGACAGCAGCAATGTCAAGTTTTTCTTCCTAGTGAGCAATGAAGCCACAATTCAAACCCAGGCTGCTGAAGTTCTGCGTCTCTTTCCCTGTAACTGCAGGATCCTGACTGTTTCCCTTCTCTTCCAGCACCTGCAATCATTTTACTCCCAGCCACTCAAGTGGAAGCAAGCATTTATACATTCTTTTATTCCTCTAGCACTGATTTAGCACCTGTCTGTCAGGTGCCTGTACAGCCTCACCAAGGCCAAAGCAGTGCCAGCATCACCAAAAGAAACAAAACTGGACTGCAGTGTCAGTCCCATCCGACTTGAACAGAATTTCTGTGCCCACAGAAGAGGTATGTCTGATTCTAAGTAGGTTTGTTCACATCTAGTTCACACTAACGTACCCAGCTCTCACCAAGAGCAGCTCAGGACACAAAATAAATTACTGCCTTCAGGGACAGCTACCTCTGAAGAAAACAAAAGGCAGGGCAGACGGTGGGGGAGGCCACATCGGTTATCCAAGCCGAATCTCCAAAGGCAAAACCTCACCCTAAGGGTGACCTCACATCTTGCAAACATTAAGCTGCTGAAAGACAGGAGCAAAACCACAAAAAAACCAACAAAACATCCGGTATTACTGACACCAGAATCCCTGCCATGCACACATGAAGATGAATTCATCTTCACCCTCAGCTTCTAAATACCCTCACAGTTGCCATGCAGGAGCATGCCCAGGTATGCATGGACTTCTCGGTGAGCCATTCCAAGACTAATTTGTTGAAGAGATTAAAATGAAGTATTTACCTTGCACTATGAATTTTTTACATTCTTTTTCTTACACCAGGGCCTTCATGCTCAGGGGTGGGGAGCTGCCACATGGGAAGCCTGCGCAGCATCTAAACCCTTACACTACAATTTAAGATAGATCATTCTTTTTAACTTCACTGTAAACTATCATAGCGTTTTTCTGCAAGTCATTCTTAAGTATATGATGTACTACATAGAGATCTGAGGCTTAAAAAAAATAAGGCCAAAGATTTAGAAAACAATTTATTGACTCAATGCTGAATTGGTAACTACACAATATAAATTAAATATCTAAGTAAGTGAAATCACATATATCAAGTCATCCAAATTGGAATATCTGTGAATGAAAATTGATAGGCCATATTTTAAGGATGAATATAGGCTATGTAATTTACTTTTGTAAGTTTGCCATAAACAAGTATTTCCTTTGTATCAGTCTATTTTGAAGTACATTAAAAAAACTGTAAGCTATCAGACACTAATACAAGTTCATTCCTGAATGTAGAATAAAACTGCTAATTCTCAATTTCTCAATACATTCAGTTTCTAAGAATAGCCACATGACATTTTTTATACTTATGTCTGACTTTTCAAGCAGAAAACCTACATAATCAGGTGACAATATTCTCTTCAACAATCTCACAGCAAGAACAAAGAAGTTCCTGTTCTGTTCATCAACTACATGAAGCACAGTTTCATATTCAATTGGACCTTCTTTACTCCCACAGGACTCCAGTTTTCCTGCCAAGAGTAAGATGGACATATCCTGTCACAATTTGACCCAATCCTGCCCTCCCCTTCCCAAGCAGCAATACCATCAGTTCCCAGACAGGCTGCAAGCTTGGAAACTCAATATTCACAACACAGACTCCAGGTGACTCAGCTCAGCAGAGTTGCTCTGACAAGCACCATCCACCACACCACATTGCCATTGTCATTTCTTTTTTTTTTTGCTTGGCACGTGAAAAATGGAAAGAGTGAAGGGGTGGGAAAGCAAGAACAAGTAGTGTTGGAGACAGGTGGGAACAAAGCCAGATACACGAGAAGGAAGACAATATATTGTAGCAGAGCAGCTTTGCTGTCCCCCTTTTACCACCCACCAGACTAGTTTACAGTTTCATAAACTGCCTGTTCCAGAGCAATAGCTTGGCTTATCTCAAAACCACAGCTCTCCAAGACAATGATGAGATAATTAGAAACTAGGAAATTAGAAATGAGGAATTTCTAAAAGCAAATACCCTCTTTGTCATATTCATAACAGGTGACTGGGACTTAAAGGCAACTTTTGAATTTAAAGGGCAGTTAGAGCCAAATGCCAAATTAGTTATCTGCACTTCAGCTAAATGCAAGTAACCACTAAAAAAAACTTACCATCCTAAACCCCTATGAATGTCTCAACAAACACAAATGATATTTCAGGAATTTCATGATAAAACATCACTCCACAGCAACCAGGCATAACTAAGCTTGGGAATTGGCTTTCATCAGAAGGGTACTTTACAGGCCATCAAGCTAATCAGATCTTAACTTCCTTTGCTTCAGCTAGGCAGTGGGAAAAGAATACGGACATCGTATAGATACAGTTAGGACTGGCAGACACACAAAACTTGTTATTTTTAGTTCCACCGTGGGCAGGGTGGGGACATTTTTTCTGGGTTATGGGTGGAATTTCCAAATTGGATTAGAAACAGGAGAAACAGACAATTTTAATCTGGAACTGAAGTACCCACACATGAACAAATCAGGAACAAAAACAACCTTTGTAAAGAAAAAGGAGAGATCCATTTTCCTGGTTTATCTCAACTGAGAGTTGTTCCAGGACAAAACAATTATATGGTTCTCCAAAGACTTCAACTTCATTACTGCCTCAAAGTCAGAGGGTGAAGAAACACCATAGGATCAACAGAAAAATAGTTGTGGAGAAACAAGATGGACACTTAAAACAGCGTTTCTGTCTTTCAATTATATTTGGTTTGTTTTGTGAAGTATTTCCTTTTGCAATGAGCTTCCATCAAAAGACAATTCATTGCATGCTTATTTTTGCATTTTATATTTTTTTCTGATAAAAGTGGGATAAAAACCTCTACTTCCGTGTAGAAAATCCTCTACTTCCTCACAGCTTTTCATGTAATAATATAAAGACATTTTGATTTTCAATCTCACCAACAGAACCTGCTCAAATGTATAAAAATTAGTGAGCAGGTTCAACGACCCACCCATACTAGAAAGACTTTTAACACCAGTTCAAGATCAGTACAATTGATTCAACACATCCTGCTAGTCATAAAGTTTTTAGTAGAATAAAGCAAAGAAATTTAGACATTCATTATTATAATCATCCCATAAGATGAGGATAAATGTGGAAAAGATAGATGGGAAATTAAAGGCTGCCATCTCATACAAGCCAGTGAACAAACTAATGAGCATAGAAAATTGCAGGGTAGCACCATGTATTTCTTTTCTGCTTTCCAGACTCTCTGAAATCAGATAAATAAATGCTTAACACAAAAGCCTAAGGTCTGTAGCCAAAAATCCAAACGAAGCTCGCATGTCCAAATGCAAACAAAATTGTTTTAATACAAATGAGATCTCCTACTGACTACACAGTCCATAATTATGAAAAGCACTTAAGTAATTCCCATTAAAATATATATACACACAATTGCCTTTTCGCACCTTTTCAATACTTACAGACAATTAAGAGCTTGTATTAAATCTGTTCTCTCCTTTTTCATATTTACATCTTTTGTTAAAGTTATGCTAGTTCCTAGGAGATTTTTTTTTTCCAGTAAGGCTAAGGAGAGTCTCATTGTTTAGAGACAGTCTGTTATTTGTTCTATGTTTTCCATTAGCTATAGAGAATAAAACTTAATACCCTACTAAATGAAAATCAATCTTGCCTTAACAAATATATCAGCCACTAAGTACAGTGGAACTTGTTTTTAAACAACTACTCAGAGTTATTATATAACTTTATTGAAATACAGAAGACTATATGATTAGCAGCTTTTAAAAAACAAAATTTGCTTTCTTCTTTTTAAAAAAAATCCAAGGAACAAAGAACCAAACAGGGAAAACAAAGTGATACACAAGCATCCTGGATTAAATAGCCAAAAAGTAACTCCTAGTTGTGATGACAGAAGCATTTTAAAGGACCTCAACCTAAGGAACAACATCATGAAGTGCCAATAAGGTGGCCAAGAAAAGGAGACCACAGTGTATATCAGTAGAGTTGCCTATTAAAAATAGGGTTAATGGTTTGATGTGCTTAGAGGATTCCCTAAGAGATGTCAGAACAAGATCAAGAAGTTTCAATTCTTAGATCCTTTTGGGGTTTTTTTTTTTTTAGTGTGCTTAAATTAGTCTCTAGGTTTCAAAGCAGCCAGGGTTAATATCCAGGATATCAGTTTGAAAACAGTGACTGTAGTCCAGACAATCCAGGCACAACTAATTGCCATGAAGGGAGCACATCACTCGACCTGGCCTAGATGAAAAGTTCATACAATGCTCCTTATAATGGGCAAGAGCAACCATTTTCTGAGAAACCTTAATTTCTATAGAGCTTAGGTAACAGCACTCCAACATCACAGCCAGGTGGTAAGCACAGATACATGATATTCCTTCAAATGCATCATTAAGAAGGTTGTGATTTTTAATGATCACAACAATGTAGGCATTGTAGTGTCCTGGTATTTGTAGAGTACGAGATTTCCTAAATGGTATTCCAAATAACAAGGAAATGCGTTTCAGTGATATTAAAGATTTGTCGTTTCTCAACTGATCTGCAACAACTGCTCATGTGAACATTTTATGCTTTCCATTGCAGACAAGCTTTGTAAATTTACTAAGACACTAAGGCAGCAATGTTTTTTGGCCGATGAAGGAGTAAACCAGAAAGCCACTTCCACCCATCTGTCTGCATCTAAAGCTGTAATGGTCCCAACTGCTCACATTTCATCTAACTTCTGGGGAATAATGGTATTTTACCTTGTTTTTAAAACAAGACCTTAGAACAGACCTCCTTGTGCAGTTAGGACAGAGAATGCCAGCAACAAACCAGGCATTTCAGTACTGTCCAAATGCTCAACATCATCATGCTCCACCTTCTGCTTGTTGCATTTCTCCCCTGCCAAGCCAAAAAAAAAAAACAAAAAAAAAAACCAAAAAAACCAAAACAGGTGAAAACAGCCCAAGCACAAAAACCTCACACTCTGGTTGAGAAAAATCCATTCCCAACACAATTCAATTCCAATCCAGCCAGCAACACATTCATTACCAGAATCACCCACAGCAAGGACCTACTTCACTTTGTAAACTGGGGTTTTCTAGAATCCCCTGATACTAGGGAAGACTCTGACACTCCAATTGTCACTTCTGCAAACAGCCAACAGCAACCTAGAGTTGAGCTGGTGAGGAGCTCCACGCTGTAACTCACTGCCTTATTACCATGACAACACACATCCAGAAACAAAAGAACCAGCACGCGTTGGAAAACACACTCTGCCAGAACTTGCAACAGAAATATCTCAGTAGTACAATAATCAACAAAAAATACAGTGAGTTATCTGCTGTGGTTCACCTACAACCATTTTATGCTGCTGGCTTACAACCAACCAAAGCAAAAACACAAAACAAACAAAACAAAAATAAAGTTTGCCTTTCCAACTACTGAGGCAACAGTGAGTATTAGCTGAAGTAAAACTGCACTGTTCTTTTTTGCTTTGGACAGTTCTGTTTTTATTGAAGAGAAATTGTGTTGCTCAGTTTCTTCATACTTATGAAATTTTAAAAAACAGATACCATAAAAGTATGAGGAAGGGGGAGAAAAGATTATATCACAGCTAATTTCAAAGGTTTACACCCCGATTCACATCTTTCATATTCATTTCTTCAAAGCATTAAGATTCACTTAGATGGATACAATTTTCCCAACATTCAGACTCACAACTCCTTAGTTCTACTTACACTTCAAGCAAATGCTTTGTCATTTGATTTTGTGTTTTAAAAGAAGATAGCAAAGAATCATGATTTTTTTTCAGCTGAATTTATAGCAGCATATTTCAGAGCATTTCTTCCAACCAATATTAATCCTACTTGAAGTACCAACACTAGGTCACATGAAAACTACTCCCAGACCATTAGTCAAATGATCACACTGAATTATGTATTTGCATGTCAAATCAATCCTCACCCAAAAATTCATCTCAAAAGCTGCTGATGCTCACAGCCTCCCAGAGCTGGGATTACTCCTCTGTGCAAAGTAGGAAAAAAAATTCAGAAAAAAACACTGAAGTACTTTCTACAGAATAATCTCCCAATCTGAATTTATTAGTTAGCTCGGGTATTTCATGAAAAAAGAGGCTGCTTTTAAGAACTCCAAACGTTCATCTTCTGGGTTGTTTTTTTTTTTTTACCTTCCTATGAGCAATGGTAGGATTAAATATAACTTGAGGAAGAACCCATTTTCATATCTCAGATTGGCTTACTGGCAACACTGCTTTGATCCAACTCAAGTAGATTTTGCACTCTTGGAAGCATAAGTTTTCAAGATAGGTCAACCATCTGTAGAATTATGGTGGTGGTGAAGTACGGCCTCTCTGAGGTTACCACCCTGCAACCTAAATACAGCTTTGAGTACCATACAAGAAGATGGAAAAAACAGACCACCATCAACAAAAGGGTTGGACTTTCTCTCAGGCACTGGGAGAGCATCCAATGCCTCAGTGAGCCAACCCCACTTGCCAAAGTCACCTCCTCTTTGACTCAGACTAATGCTCTGACCCTTTAATTGTTCATGTCCAACAAGCAGAGGTTACACACGTGCCTGCAGCCAGCCCACGTGAGGCTGCTCCCGCATGAAGAGCACACAGGACCACCCTGGCTTGGCGGCAGAGCAGGCAGATGAGCTGGGGTCAGCCCATCTGCTCTGCCTCTGCCTGTTAAGGTGAAGTGACATAGAGCAGCTTCAGCCAAAGTAACGAATGACTGCCCTCATGGGGAAGGACTTTATTCAGTCCCTGGTATTTCACTCATGAAGGAAAACAGTCAAGAACACTGCTGAAGCTTAAAGAATACAAAAGACAAGTCACATAGTAGAAGTTCACTGGAAAACTCTGCGAGCCTCTAGAAAGTCCTTTCTGGAGGGGCCAAGCCATTCAGACTGGTTTGGCTGTACTGTTGAACTGCACTCTGTGGAAATATGAAAACACTCTTCTCTAATATCCCCCAATAGGAGCTCTAGATGTCTCCTTCTCAGCACTTTGAAATCCCTTTCATCTCACCACACGTGCTGAAAGGATCCATCAGATCTAAATCCAATTCCACGCGTCTGATAGCTCAACAACAAGACCTAACACCTGTATTGTTGTAAAATCTTCAACTCTATGCCTTAAAAATACTGCATTTGATCCACAGGATACAGAGATGGTCACACGGACATGATTTTCACTCACAGAGACACACACGAGAGCCTGAAAAGGCTGGAAGTTGTGAATAAAGCTGATGTACTACTTACTCTGTTCCCTGACTTGGCTGGCTCTGTATTTTGTACAGTAACTTTACCAACGAATGTGAAGAGATAAGAGATACTACCAGCTATTTCTTTGAGACCAAGGGCTTTGTAGTAAAGAACACATGCAACCCAATAGCAATGGCTGCTTACAGTTCATCTACAAAGTGCCTACTGAACTACAGTTTAATTTCTAATAACTGCTAATGAAATATCTGGGTGCCACATCACAAGTAGTTTTTTTATTTATTTACTGAAGTTCAAGAATTCCACTCCATTTGTTATACTAGTTTCTTCCCCTACACCTTCCCCTAAAAACACAGACACCCACAAGTAAGCAGGTGGTACAGCGGCCAAAGGACCAACAGCAAGTGTTGTGGCATGAAGAAACCAAACACAGAGACTTGAAAACCCTATCCACAGGGCAGCAGCTGGCAGTCTCTCTGAATTTTAATCCAACCCATATTAAAGTTAAACAGGTTTTTCAACCTGCATAGCCTTTCCAGAGAGGTGCCGTATGTCACATGCTTTGCTTAGTTTAAGTTAAAAAAGAGTTTGAGACATAACACTGAATTCCTCATCTATATTAACTGCATACCCTTGGCTTCATAACAGAGTACTTTGGCCCAGATCTTAGGTATCATTATTTACAAACTTTTAAACAAAGTCTTTTTATGGAAAAGCTTACCAGTTGTTTTGCAAACTAATTTAGACTGAGCCTATAACAGCCATCAATTTACCAAATCTTAACAAGGTAGTGCATATCAACTGATGAGCAAGCAACACATTTGTTCTTAAACAGTAGCTTAACCTTCACAGTAACCTAAACTCACGTGTTTGAGCTCCAAAACTGGGCATTAAAAGTCCGCACATTCCTTGTTAGAGATTACTGCTTACCTCCTGAGTTAGTTATTTACCATTGAGTCTGACAACTCACTTTTAACACTAAAAGCAACTCCAAGCAGAGCTCAGCTAAAGCGTGACAGTCAACCATAGCACCCCTCCCCAAAGCTCTACAACGGACAATAGGTGTGTTCTTTCCCATTGCTGCCCTACAGAAACCCTTGCAATGCTACTAGAAACCCAACTCTGAACAGGTTTGAGCACCAACTCAGTATATCAGCATTCCTAAGAGTGTACTAAGAAATATGACCAACATTAATTACCTGCTTGCACAGCCCTAGAATGGACTAAACCATGGAAAAAAGACAAACACCTTTCCTGCTCCTTTTCATAAGTCTGGCAGAAGTATGTAGGAGTGACAAACATGACATCAAACAGCAGCAAACGTTTCCTCAAGATATAATGTCCTAGGATGATGCTGAATGACAAGAAATGGAAGAACCATACAGAAGTACTGCTGCTTCCTCCAGGAGCCAGCTGGTAGTAAGGAGGCTTATTTGAGGAACTTGTGGCTGCACCATGCTCAGCACCACTCCTGAGTTTTGGGTACAGAGGAACAGGGATGATTAAGGACAGCATGACTAAAAACAGAGGACTCCTACAAAGGCTGGGCATAGTGACTGACGTAAATTGTCTCTGGCTGGGACAGAGAGGCACAAGGACACCACGCCCAGGGTGTTCAGCACAAGGAACAGAGATCCAGGCAGCCTTGTTATTAGCTTGACCTCCACTGGCCTTCTGCTGGTACCAGTAGAGCTAACTGCTGTTTCTGCTCTTCAACCTCACTGGGAAAGGCTCATTAAGTCAGAAGCCTGGCAATACCCACACTAGTCTCCCTACATTTAGGCAGCAATACTCTGCTGCCGAAATAAGCAACAGAAACCCTGGAGAGTGAGGTGCAGAAGGTAGATCCACAGCAAATCGGCTCAAGAGCAACATA
Organism: Tapera naevia; assembly: GCA_033556795.1. Classification (NCBI taxonomy): domain Eukaryota; kingdom Metazoa; phylum Chordata; class Aves; order Cuculiformes; family Neomorphidae; genus Tapera; species Tapera naevia. The sequence goes on along the minus strand of JAUMJJ010000172.1, from coordinate 2,133,707 downwards.
GCTGAATTGAAACTAGCTCTGTGGCAATCCAAGGTGTCCTGCTGACTGCCCCCAGGCCCAGAAACACAACTAAGAAGTTACTCACACCATCCCTGCATCATCATAAGCTTTCCTCAGTGTGCCTGCTGCCTACACAGCACTGCATCTCAACTAAAGCATCTGGCGGGACCTGACCTCTCTTTGAAAGATCACACAGCATGTGTAATTCAGGTAATAACCATCAGGTAAGTCTGTAGGGGCTGAGACTTTCTCCTTTTAAAACAACTTCCCCAGTTACATTTAACACAGATCATGACTATTATTTCTAGTGTCAAATGTATTAAAGGATGACTGGTCTGCCAGATCTTATCCATTTTATCTGCAAATGGTTAATAGGCAAACTGTCTAGTGCAAGAAACAGTAGTCAGACTGTAAACTATTCATCTGCAACAGGTGATACAACTACAGTGGTTTCAGGTTATAAAATCCCTGTTTCTACATACAGGATCAATGTAGCACATCTGAGCACTTCTGCCAAAACATTAGACCCTCCCCAGTTTTCCTCCCCTGCCAGCATTTTTCACCTATTTCACCCATTCCACTTTTTCACAAAGATCTGAGGCTTTATGCTCCTTCATGAACATAGCAATTGTTATAGACTAGCAATTATGTCTACCATTTGCTTTTCCCTCAACCTTAGTTTGAAGAAATTAGTTTATTACATTTCTACTACATTCCCTTCTGTATTTTTACTAATACGAGCATTTAGCCACAACAGGCAGGCACATGGTTGACAGCCAGCATAAAAATGAATTAGAGGCCTCAAAGCAGCTGCTACAGGGCAAAAAGCCCTAAAAAACTACCAAGGGAGGAAAGAAATTGTCACCTTTCTTGGCAGTCTCAGATACTAAAACAGACTGAATTAATACAGCAGGAGCTCCAAGGCCCCACACATTTTATGGCCAGCCAAATCCTGCAAAATCTGGTAAAAAGTTCTACGTAGGTTCCAGCTGTACTTTTAACTAATACTTTTGGCACTCGTGAAGGTATGGAAAGCGGCCAGGAGCTCTAGAACAAGTACACCAGCTGGGTATGTCTATGCAAACAATCAGCAATACAATAATTTTCTTGAAATTTTGTATATACTTTATGGCTGTTCCCAAATAAAGGACCCCGCAGCTTCCTTCCCTTCCTTACTTCGAGTTGAGAACACCATTATTGCACTGCTTATCACTGATATTTATTCTTCCATAACTGAATGGACTAGAAACAAAGTAGATTTGGCTGTGGATCGCTGTCACAAGCAACAGATTTCAGTTACCTGCAGTTCACTTAACACCCTGACTCCACTTCAACCAAATCCTAATCACTCGCTTTCATTTAGCACATACTTGTAGCCCAAAACTTGCTTTGAAAAAGCAAGCACTTTGGGGAAACCCACTAGCCTCCTTGGCTTCCCCCATGAAAATGAAATTTTGCCTTGGAAGACTGGGAAGGCTTTTTTGCCACCCCCCAGGGATCACTTCACAATCACAAGCTATGTACTGATGTAGCACATGTACTACGTGCTCTCTTCTGCCAGCTCTGCTCGGGTGGTACTGTACAGATGAAAGACCATGCTGACAGACAGAAACAGTTGCTCCTCAAGTTTCCACAGGAAGTTTTACCAGAGGAGATTCTCCAGTGTTACAGTCATGATTTAGCTGGCTCTGTACAATTGTGTCATCCAAAGGTCAGCTCTGCACTTTCCTCTTTGGAAGACTTCTGAACGAGTTTAAAAGTCAAGAGCAGCAAATGGTTTGTGGTTTTGATGGTTTGTTTGTTTGTTTGTTTAAAGCATTGAAATACTACAGTTTCATTTTAGTTTATCAAGAAGTCATGGATTCCTGCTCACATAACCTGAAAATACAGAAGTGTTTTCTTCCAAGGATATCTTGTTTCTTTCCAACAACACATGAGAAAACTTTAAACTCAAGACTAAATGCTAGAACGCATACACTCTGAAATCATTAACTTTCCCTGTGAACTTACAGAACATACAAGCTGAATAAGAGGAAGAGGTTGCTATTAGAGGTTAGCTATTCACTCAGTTACAGTGCACATAGGGAGCATAGCTGGGCCACGGAAGTGTATGAGAAGACTATTTGTCCTTCAGTGAATTGGCTGGTAACTCCAGGTAGCTCAGGGTCAACAACGTATCCTTAGCTGTATCATGGGGATGGCAAAGGTGATGAGCAAGGGGCTCCTTTGGCATTTGGGGTAAAGGTCGCAACAGTGAGGGTGCAGGGAAATAACAAGACAACACTAAGCTCAAGCTTCTGCAAGAAAATCTACAGGTCAGATTTGTATTGTGCTATATAAAATACAGCTTTTTGGAGTTACTTCCAAAATATTAAGTGTTTTGGTAGTCAATTACATAATTTTCATATTTTAAAGAGTGGAATAAAGGAATTTTTTTCAGAAGCAATGTTGTATCACACATCCTCAGCTATTTCTCCTTTTCATGCTTTGGCAATAGCTAAGCATCTCATAGCATCGGTGTGGTCTTGCTCAGTAACTATAGGACTTTATGTAAGGCCAACTGGTCTTATTTTTGCTGCACGTGGAAGGGGAACAAATACTGCATTCAATGCTGATCCAGAGACATACCCGAAGAAAAAAGGACAAGTCCCAGTAATAAACTAATTGAGTTGCAGCAGACCTGACTTCACAGAAAATTTTCAGAAGTTACTTTGAATTCTGTTTTTCATTCATTTAAACCTAAGAAGTCTTTAAAAAGAAATAATTTTATAGAAGTCATTTGAGTGGAATTAAATAAAGGTTTAACTGCAAAGAAAATATGCTTTTAAGCTTGATTTTATGCCCTGGCAGGAAAAAAAGGCTACGAGCTTTATGGGAACTGATTAAATTTGCAAACCTGATCTAAAAAAGTCAAAAGATAATTCAGAAAAGAGAGACAGTAACAGCTAAAGTTGACAAAAAAAAAAAACCTGGTTTTTCAAAAGCACAGATCAAGTGCACAGAAAAGGGAATCAAGGACCCCATCTTTTATTTCAATAATTTATTCTTTTCATTGAAAAAAAGGAGTTTGTATACACACTGTATATACTTCAAATTTTGCCACTTATGAGCCCAGCTAGCTAGTTTTAAACCTATTTGATAGCATGGAAGATTTACAACAGGAAGGGAAGAAACCAAGAAATGCAAAGAAAGTGGAAACAATGAGCTAAAGGGCTGTAAAACACACAGAAGACACAAGTTGGGAACGTGAAACCTTGAAAACACCAATATTTACACACGTTACTTATGCCCACAGAATAACTTCTTTTTAAAAATTAAAAAACCCGTCAAGTATTTCATACCAACACAAGTGACCTGAAACAGAAGTTCAGCTTTTCAAGGCTTTCTAAATTGAAGTTAATATTTAATACTAATTTTCCCTTAGTATGGTTACTAAAAATGAGTTATATGTTAGCAAATCAGAGCACCCTACTCACACTCAAGTTATAAATATTCTTTTATATCATCATCAAGTAAAAGGTGACTTCAAGAAAAACAGAGCTTTGTTAGGTTTTAAATAAACATGGCTTACCCAAATTCTCAAATCTTGGAAAAATTAATGCTGGGCTTTGTAACATTCTGCCCAACAAAGCAGGAAAGGACTACCCCCAGCTTTCACTCTTGGCTCTTATGGTAAGCTGGCAGAGGGCTTGGGGCAGGAGAGCTGGAGAAGCAATGGAAGACCAAGAAGTCAATATCTGGCTGTCTGACAAGACAATTTTCTGGCTGTAATCTCATTCTCTTAAGCAAATTAAAACAACAACAAAAAAAGCTATCATAGCCCTTCTAGTTAAGAGCATTTCATTCATTTGAAGAGCCTGCTGTTTGAATGCTTAATATGACTATAACCAAGAATAAGTTTTATTTCTGACCTCAAGCCAGCAGAGGAAAGTCTCAGAGGCCTGGAATGCAGATACAACACTGAGGTGCCTCATATGTGTCCAGATTAATTCCTGCAGAGTGTTTTGTTGGTGACTGCATGCTTTACTAAAAACAAGACACATCACATACAGAAAAAGGCTTATGCATTGGTAACTTATGCAAAGAACAAAAATGTCCTGACCAAACAGCATCGCATAAAACAAGCAAAGGCTTCTTGTATTTGCTATTCATTTGATTCTAAAAAGCATCCTAAAAGAGACAGAAGGCACAGAAAGTTTTGAAAATCAATTAATTGGAAGAAATATGCTGAAATACTTTCAACAAACATACAGTCAACAGCTTTCACCTCTTCACAAGAATTATTCCACTGCCTTTTGGCACCTGGCTCTGGCATCAATGTTTTTATTTAGAATGTTATTTTAATGAAAGGAATAAGGAGGTAAATCAAACAAGTTCTTTTGATAATTACAAATTTTTCAGCAAGAAGTGATACCATGCGATTGTCCAAAGTCCTTGATATCCTCTGTATAACATACAGGGCTGTGTTACTGTAGAAATACATTTTGACATTATTAAAACACTGGATTTGACCTCACAGTAGTTTACAGTTTACAAGCACCCACAGTGAAGTATTAGAAGATGCAATAAAATGTCTGCACTTTAAGAAGCCTGTTTTTTTCTTTTAACATCTCCTACGTGAACATATCAACACTGAATCCCACAGCTAACATGTTTCAGAAGGTTCTGTTTCAGGTCAGTATCTTAAAAAAAACTACTTAAATATTTACAAGCTTTTTACACAACAGGGAAAGCAAAAGTAACCAAATAACGTCTTAATGCTAATACATCTGGTTGTCTCCCCTGTTTCCTACCTCACCATCAGAATCCCAGGAAAACACAGTAACTGTTTTGAGACCAAGCACAAAGACGGCCTAATTATTAGAAATCCCTCAACAAACCTAAGCAGCAGAGCAAGATTAATACAGTCACAAGACCCAGAGATTAATCTATTTACCAAAGAATCTGTGCAACAAAGTAGCCTAATACCAAAAGATTACTGAAGCTAGATTTTCAACAAGATAAGAAGGGTCAAGAGACCTAAACAGTGCAAAACACCTCCCTAATAACGGCTTCTTAAAAAAAATAGAAGTATGTTCCAGAGGATAAAGATATTACCTTGCTGACATATAATAAAAATGTCTCATTTAAAAACCCAAACTCTTTAGATGGGCTAAATCAGGAGCTGAAGTTACTGTAAACTTATTACAACATAAGTCAATTAACAAGCTGACCAGTTAAATAAATCCTTTGTTTTTAATTAAAGAATGAATGCCAAAACAACAAAAAGCTGCCTAAACAGACTCCCACTGCCCTCCACGCCAAAAAAAGTAAAAGCATAATGTTTCAAATCAGTAAACTAATGCCAAATTTTAATTAAAATTACAAAAAAAAACTCTTAAAACTATTACCTATTCAGTATATTCCACAATTCAGACACAGGATTCTCACTAAAAACTATTTAACCACTTTAAACAAAGGAGAACCAGCCAGTGTCAGATCTAGAACAGAAACTTTTAAAAAAAATGCCTATCAGCTCAGCCTCACTGCACAGAAGGAAGACTATGAGGTATTCAGATTTGATGACCACCTGCAAGCCAGCATCACAGGTCATACTTCCAAATCCCAGTTCAACAGAAGATGACAGGGTGAAACTGAACCAAGAATCAGGAACAAGACAACTCAAACCAGAAATTTCAGGGGCTGTTGGGAGTCTTTTTTGTTTTTCTTGTGAAAAACAAATATTCTTTCTGCTTACCCAACAGCACATTCTATTGCTTTATACCAGGACCAAATAGCTTTCAAAAGATACATTCACTACAAATTGCAGGTATGCTACAGAATCTGCCAGAGGAGGCACTCTTCTATGTTGTGGAGAAACGACGACTGATCTTAGTCTTGATTATTTAGTCAATGACTTCCATTTGCACAGATTTAAAAGGTATGCTTTAATAAAAACAGTATTTCACATGAAAAATTTTAAAACAACCTAGCACTGTTGTCACTTGAGTTTGCACTGAAAAAAAACACTTGCTCTTAATGTTCCCTGCTTCACAGGCTGCAAGTCTTTAAACTTTTAGACACCACTAATTGCTTGAGCTAAACAGGATGGGGAAATAGGCCTAGCTGCTCATTCACAGACTTTCAGGGACCCATAATGAAGCTCAAGACACTCTGGTAACCCTAGCAGAGCTCTTGCACAAAGACAGAAATCCTTCCTTCCATCTGGGGCATCCAACAGAAGGGAAAAATGAGGATGACAACAGAAGGATTAACAACCTATTAGAGCTTCCAAATTCCATGCTCCAGTTTCTGAGGCTGGCCAGCTGGTCACAGATTCCAGAGAAGCATTTCTTCGCTGCAGAAACTGCACCACCAGCCAGTGCCGCCCGCTCCTCGCTGTACCCTCAGCAATACCCCGCTCCAGTGACACAGTGAGGATGGTAGAGAAGTATCTGCTGATAAACCACGCTGCACAGGCAGATAACCCACCTGAGGGGAGCACACCAGCAGAAACAATTCAGTGGTGGAAAAGGAGTAAACAGGCCAGGGATTTTTCCTTGAATACAGAACTTATTTAGTGTCCAACCCTTAGTCATCAGAAATTGTAGGCATTTGGAAATAGATCTTTTTGATGTAGCCAAACATAAATGGGATATAAGAATCCAAAAGTAAACTTAGGGCTTTACTACAGCTTAAATTGTCAGTGCTGATAATTTCTACATTTACACCAGACATAACTGAACTTTAGAAGCAAGTCATACCAGCCACATCCTCCCTTCCTATTTGCGTTAAATAATTATCTTTAGTAATGTTTTTATATTAGGCCTTTGTTTTCCCACAGTCTCATTAACTTGATGATTTGAAAACAATAGGGCGTCTTGCATGCAGAAGACAGAGGATGCAGCTGCTTCCATCTATAAATAAGATGTTGTTATATCAGATGTGACTGCTATTGTTTCAGCAGTCCATTGGTTACATGAGAAGACTAAAAGCAAGGGTCAAGGTGTATTTTTTTTCCTTTCTTTGAATCGAGCGAACCACTACCTTAGAAAAGCTAAAGAACCAAAACGGTGAAGAGGAGAGAAATACAATAGTTTATGCAAGTCACCTCCCATAGGCTTCTTGACATAAGACAAACCTGAACAGTAATCACAGAAACCACTCAACAGTGGATCTAGTTTTGTATTTTAACTTTCATTTACCAGATTATGGAGCTGTTATATTCTGTACGCCCAGCAACACTTTTAAACGCCTGTGGGAAAAAGGTAAATCTGAGCTTTCAGGAGGCAAAAAGAGAAAACCTACATACGCTCATCAGATACTAAAACTTCATTGATCCACATCAAAGGCTTCCTTTCCAAAGTGATTTTTTCCCATTAGTTTATACCAACCACTAATCCAAATTCATACTGGCACTTAAATTAGATTAGAAATACTTAGATATTTCATCAGCATCCTCAACTCAAAGTATAATTTAAGTTTTTCTTGAGGAAGTGTATTTAAGGCAATAGGAGCCAAGGTGTCTTCTAACTCCCTCTTCCCAACAGTTTCTACTAGCCAAGCTTCTATGACGGGGGTTTGCCCCAAGCCTCAACAATAGTACCCACAGAGGAACTACACCTGCAGAAAAAAGCGCTTCCATATTTTGAGGTGCATCTACAACACACAGTCGGCATGCCAGGCAGGCAGATACATCCCAGCAGGCTCCAAATTCAGGAACATGTGAGCTGACCAAGACTGTACCTGTCTAACACACCCTAAGATTTATATTTTATATATATAAGGAAGATAGATATTTCTAACAAGCTATACACAATACCTGGTGGTTTGTCTGTACTGAGCTTCATATCACTGTAGCAAATTTAGAATTAAGTTTTGGGTCCTCTATGTGGACTTGAAAGGTAGGCAAGCCCTCAGAAAAAAAGAAGAAAAGGCAGGGGGAAGAACTGTTAGAAAGTACTGAAGGAAACAAATTGCGATCAGAATGAAAACCATAAGCATTTCTGACAGAGTAAAAGAACAACACAATAGAAACAAGAGTGTGCTTAAAATTTAGTGCAGTTGTTATAAATAAAGGAACAACAGCTAAGAATACACCTCTGTTTTGCTGTTTAATCTGAAAAGTTTATGTGTTTTAAGTTGGAGGAAACCTCTTTTGTGCTAGCAGGAAAACACGATTTCTACACTTAACACTGCCACAAGCTTCCAGCATCAATTAGGGACTCTTTCTTTGTGTCCAGCAGAAGAATGGGCCTTCCATTAACAGTAACAAAGTGGAACTCAGTATCCATGAAGTGCCTTAAGCTGTTCTTGGGATAACTAATTTGCTTGATTTCACTGAAGAACAGCAGTAGAGACTGTTCAAAGCAAATTGTGGTGCCTCCATACACATTCATGTCTCTGACAAGTGTTCAAATTGAGGAAGAAGCCTAGGTTCAAAATTAAATAAACTACACCAATTCACATGGCCTCAGACTACTGATGATCCAGTTCCCTTTTTACCATGGCCAGAACCATTTGAAAATATTTTTTGTGTCAAATCACAAAAGCCCACAAACATCTGGAACTATAATAAAGAAATCCCATTTGAAAACAGGCTGTCACTTACTAGGTTGTAGGAGGACACACTACACACACCTGATGCACCACAGCTATTTAAGTTCTCAAACCATTTTTCAGAAACTACTGTATTTTTCCGATTCTTAAAAAAATAATATTGAAGTATTAAAGGATTTCAATGACTTGAAATAATTTCCAAACATATTAAAAAATAATATATAGCAGCCATACAAGCTCAGACAGACAGCTGTGTCATCAAATACACTAATTTACAGCAATGTGTCAAGCCTTGACATCACAGAGTTATCCTAATGCAATAACTATGTGCCACTTTTTCCTGAAAAATGTATTCTTATATTTTTTGGGAAAAAATAAGGGTTCAAAAGCACATTCTTTAAGTCTAATAACGTGGTTTTTTTCCCAACTTCCACACACTTCACCAATTAAAAAAAAAAGCCGTAGAAAAAAAAATACTACAAAGTCCATGAGGCATCACATACCATACAACAACAAAAAGGTATTTTTCTAGTTTCAGAACAAATCGACAGAAGATGCACCAGACCAAAGGAAAAAAAAAAATTAGTTCTTTAGCCTATGCTCAAAACACAGTAATACTATACTAGATCTACCCAAACTGAATGAGGTAAGCTACAGCAGCACTCAATTTATTATCTCTATTAGATATGATGCACAACATGAGTGAGCTGAACATCTGGAATTCTTTTTGCATGACTGTTCCCTGTAACAAGGCCATGCACAACTTTCTCATTAGAAAGAAATTTTTCCAGCTGTCCCAACCTAGAGATGCCAGGTGACTTCTGGACAGATATTAACATAAGTATTTCTTGTGTCCCAGTATAAAGCAATTCCTTTTCCTCTAGTTTTGATATATTGTTTTTTCTACTCCAATCAATACGTTCATAAAATAGGTGAAACTATATATCCATGTGCATTAAACTTGCAATGTTAAGTATGAGCTACTGAAAACAGGAAGCATCACCATATTAAGAAAAAAAGAGCCATTCAAAATAGAGAGAAGAATATGAGCAAGTCAGCAGCAGCACAAACACAAAGATATGGGGGTAAAAGGAGGCACCTTTATTACTGGATAAGGAAATACTCCCTTCCTCCCAGCACAACAACTACAGCAGTACAACCCATCTGAACATTTCCTCTATGGTAAAGAGAGGAAAGATCATGACCAACACGGTACTCCCTGCTTTTTATTTCCCAAAGGTACCACAGGACCAGCCAATTATGGGAGCCACAGTTTTCCTTCCTTCTGTCCTCTGCACAACTTCCATCCCCCAGGCACTTAATATATAAATGTTTATGTACAATGCACATTTTACATTTATATATTTTTATTCATTCTGCTTTAAAAAAAAAGCCACATAATACTCCATATTCTTTCAAACAGTATCAACACTTCAGGTCAAATTTACTTTGTACTTCCATCTGAGATTTGAATGCCTAAACTGTGTGCAAAATAGACAGATGATTAATAGCCCTATAACTTTTCACTATATTTGTGGTGAATGAATGTTTGCAACTTCTGTATTTTTTTGTATGGTTATCCCTTAACAATAGCTGCACATTGAATAATTATGACCTCTTAAGATGAAAACCAAAATTTGTTTCTCCAGAATGAGAACAAAAAATTGCTTCTTTCATTCCTTGTCTATGGAAAGAACTTATTTTCTTTATTTTTGAGCAGAGGAAACACTATATTCTGAACAGACTTTTGCAGATCTTCAAATGTTACACTTTCAGTTCATCTTCTGGAACACGGATTTGCAAGTGCAGAATGTTAGGATTTAATATTTGCTATTATTTTGTAATATCCTCTGCAGAAAGAAAATCTGCCTACTCAACTAATTCAAGGTTTTGTGCTGAGCCTGGAATCCTAAATATTATACTAACCCTCTATAACAATCACTTTGTTAACTGAAATAAGGTTATTTATCTTTTTTCAACATGAAGCATTTCAATGTTTTTCAGTTTCTTGAAGGACAACTATCATTCTAGCAAGCAACACTGATATTGTTGCTCTTTTCACCTACCAGTCAGAAGCTGGAAAAGCACCAGATGAACTAGAAAAGGTAAATCTGAAATCTTTTTATACAAAATTTAGTATTTTGTGTTAACAAGTCTACACTTTTCTCCTTATTTGGCACCACCAATGCTTAGGCTAAGGCATTTGTTATGTGACACTGGCATCAATTTGCATGTATGTTCTAGATAATAATTTTGAAAAAAAACCACCAATATTATCAATGCAGTCTGTTCAAAGCTCTGATCTGCAATCACCCAAGGCATATACAGAAGTAGTTTGATTGTTTAACCCTCAGACAAAATAAACGAGTTTGTTGAGTACCAAGAACAGAACGAGAAACATTGCCTTTGTTCCTCTCTTTTGGCAAAATTGCTTTATTTTCAAACTACATGTTTACATCCATTTGCAGATATTTTGCTGCTCAGACATCACCACTGTAATTTAAGAACTCGTTCTGCTATAGCAGTAGCTTAAAACAGCACTAGGAAATCTTGATATGTATTATTCAAAACTCTGCATCTGTACTACCTCGCCACACCCTCAAGCATTCATCCTCTCTTTTTCTCAGCAGCAGCCTGCATGGATTGTCAATACTGTGTTACTCACTCCGCAACAGCGGCCACAGTTTGACATCAGTATGTGCAGTGACAGAACGCACAATCATCATAAAACAGAGCTGAAGTTTGCAAGGCACATTAAACATCCAAAGCTTCTTCAAGCACCTCAGTAGAGAGCAAAGAAAGAAGAAAAGGGGCTGTTGTGAAATATGTAATGGGAGATTAGGCATCACCTTCTTCAAAATTAACTGTATCTTTACAAATAGCCAAGAATAGAACATAATACTGGTTGTAAGAGGCAAAACAGCAATCATTAATGGGGAAAAATAAAGGATATGGAAGTGTAAACTACCATACACAAAATAATGGAAGAGGCAAAAAGGTTAATTCACTAGATGTGCTAGTTGGATCATTTTCAGCGGTAACATTCAAGAACTCACTCACGCAAGGATTTCTGTCAAGCGATAGGCACATACACACAGGGAAACAGAGCACCTATAGTAGCTTCATTTAAACAGGGCATGTAAAGGATGGGCTTGTCAACTGTTAATCTCATCTCCAAGCATACAGTGTTTTTGAAATTTAGAGGTCACAGACAAAAAAAATATAAGCCATTACAACACAGTCAACAACAGCCAAAACCATATTTTTAATTAAATTTTGGTTATTTGTTTCTTTTTCTCTCTGACAGGATCCAGAAAAACTAGATGGTTTTAATAAGGAACACATTGAATAGAGTGCAACGTAGAAAACTTGTAAAGCTGAAGAACGTAACTATGTCTAGAAAAACACAAAACCCAAGGATTAAGTTAAAGGGAATACAGAAAAGTAGTATGGAATGGTATTGGAATACCTTTTTGGGCTGTTTTTAAAGACAATCTTTTCATTACTGAACCTTTTTCCAAATTCATGCCTATGACAGAAAAAACACTAAAGCTATAAAACTGGGAGGGTGCTGTCAGTCCATAAACAGACAGATCTTAATCACATTTTAAAAAAATGTCATACATTATGCAAAAACATTTATGAACTAATACTTGCATACTACTTGATAACAGGTCAGTGTGGAGGACCCATAATGTAGCCTTGAGAGAAATAAATCCTATGTTAACAGCACAGCAAAACTATTTAAGCTTTTCTATAACTTGTTCTCGAAACCCCATCTAGTAATTTCCTACAAATTAACTGAAAATTAGGAGAGCTGCAGAAAAAAAGGTCTGCTCTGCAAGAGAGCATTCCCAAAAAGCTGGCAATGTTAAGATATAAAAGATATCACAGACAATTGCAGCTTTCTAGAAATGAAGTTAACTAAAATATAGAGAAGACAAAAGACAAAACTGACCTAGTAACACAAGCACGACTGCAAAGGGAATTTGCGAAGGAATATAAACAGTTTATGAAATACTCTGCTGCATAATAGTTTCTAACTGCGAAAGATAGATTCAGTCACACAGGGGCTCTTCTATTTCAGCCCTAAACCAAGGCTCAAGTGCAACATGTTAGAAAAACAAAACAAACTGTCTTTTTATTTTATTAATAAGCCAGCCTCATAGTTGAGGCCCATCACATGATTTTTGATTGCTTACATTTAGTAACACATAACAAATCATACATACAAGCTATTACAATTTACAGATGCTCACTCACATAAAACAATTCCTGAAGGCCTGTTACTTAAATCAAACAGCTAGATTAAAATTCTGTACTCTTTAACTTTACTTTAATGAAAGTTACATAAACATTTTAAAGCTTTTATTAAAGTCAGAAACAAGGAGAAACATTTAAATAAATGAAATTACATAGAATTAATTTTCTAGAAGCATTAAGCTAGAGCTGCCTTCTCCTAATTTGCTGTCCCTGAGGAGTCAGTAAGTTATCAGCCATCTGCCCTTTATTAGAAAACACCTGTAGGAGATGGTACAAACACCCCGCATCATTGAGTTACAGCTACTTCAGCCATCTATTACCTCATAATTAGGATGTTTAGCTTCTAAGATTATGGTTATTCTCACCGTAAAACAAAAAGCCATAGAGAGAGCATGTGCACATTTTACTAAATCAAAGAGTAGCAAGCACAGTGAGTTCAACTCCTACGGTTACCAAGAAGTGTTATTCAACTATTTGTAGTATTGGGGAGACCTATTTAAGAGCTTAATAAAAAAAACCCACACAAAACCAAACCCCAAAAGACTAGTGCCTTGCTTTGCACAGGGAAGTTTAATAGGTAAGGGTTGCTAGTTGCATACCGTACTGTTTAGAACAGTAATAATTTAACAGATTAGCTAGGACACTTATGTAACTCGCCAAGGGTGATACCACCTACTGGTGAGTGACACCACACACACTTCCCAAGTCCCTGCCCACTGTCTGCCCCAAGGTAAGCTACTTGTTTTCAGCTTAAGAAACAGGACATGCAGATGAATGAGTGATAGATACTTGGGACTACATTCAAGTTTCAATTTGACATTTTGAAGTTAATATTACAAATGAGAATGGTATCCCCAGTTCCTCATTCCTTCATACCAGTCCAGGCATGGTAATTGGTTTCAGGACTCTCAAACCAGTAAGTTGAGTTCCCTTGAATCTATCTTTGATACTCATCTCAGCTCTGGCACACATTCTTCCTATTATCTCTCCTATCTTTCGGCTCCTTAGTTAGGAGAAGGAAGGTGACAAGATTAACCGCAGATCCTTTTCTTCCACAAGCTGAATCAGAGAAATCATAGTTCTTGTGTACCTCTGAGAAAGAGCCCATTTTCAGCCTTCACCTACACCTCGAGAGCCATGAGTCACAAATAGCCAAATGATCTCTTCTTGCCATGAAAGCTTTCAAAATGCCCTGTTTTAAATAACTGTGCCTACCCAATACTCTCAGACAAAATACAGTTCCACAGACTACACTGACTACCGAATAAAAACAGTTGAAAGAGAGACAAAAACTTCACTGAATGGAGTTATCAACACTGAACCTAAACTTGTGTTTTTCCACTTTACAACACCTATCAAAAGATTCTTCTAACGAGCACAGTTAAACTATTCATCAGCTGCCACTGTCAAAATGCACACTGTCTAGGTGTCAAGTATTTTATTCTCCTTTTCCTGCAAGTCTGAACACCAGTGCTGTAAGACATTTAATATAAAAGTTCACTCACATTTGTGCAAGTAGACCATGTTCTTTTAGTTCAAAAGCTGGAATAACGTTGGACAGAAAAGCTTGACCAGAATTTTGAAAAGATAAATAAGGGCAAGCAACATTTCAGAAGGTATAATTATAAGTTCCATCTTCTGGAGACCAACACAGTTTGGATTTCCCAGAAACCACAAGCAGCAATACCTTATTGCTCAATTTGGGTGGTACAAACCATTGCTTCTCCTTCTTTCCCTCCTCCTTGCACCAGCACTGGTCTTATTCAAGGTGACTCAGGAGAATTCCGAACTGGTCACAGTTGTTTAATACAACTAGCTTAACGCACAGTGAATACACCCAGCTATGTTAAGAAAAATGAAAAGTAGAAGAATAGAACAAGAAAAATCTAAGAGGCTGGGCAGGCCTCCGCTACTGAAAAAAAAGAAAAAATAAGCTGCCCATATAACAATTATCTTTCTGGATACAGACACAGCATAAATTTTTTCATAAACTTGATTTAAACATTACTTGACAACATACATTCAACTAAAACTAAAACCAAAACAACTTATATCCTTAACTGCATCCTTTTCAATCATCACCTGACATAAGAGGGGAAGCAGGGTTGTTTCACTGATAACTGAAGATCAGTTCAGCATTCTATAAAACCCCCACAATCAAGAAGACAGTAAAATTCTCAATATTTTCTTTAAAGACAAAAAAAAATACATCCCTGTTTCATCCCTTAATTTTTTTCCTATTGAATATATTTACTGTAAATGAAGATTTCTATTCAGTCCTCTCATTCATAAGCAGTGAGGGAGAAGGGCAAAACCAATTAAAGTTAGGAGAATATGAAAAAAATATTTCCTCAGCTCTTTAGTTCCCGTGCTTCACAGCAGTTACACAGCTCTAAAAAAAACATTGGTGAACTATTTGAGTTGTTGAATTATGAACAGATTCTTTTGCAAGAAGAGAGAAGAGAAGATGGAACTGCAAATTCATAGTTCTGTGCCTATAAATAAGGCTAGGTACACAATAGTGAACTAAAAAAAGCTAGTACAAAGTTACATTTAAAATACTAAGCTGTTAATAAAAGCCCTGATTTGTTACGAGCACAGAATCTACTGATCCAAACTGAGAAACTTATAAGGAATATAACTTAGAGTCATTCACTAAATCCAGACACCAGCTGATGCAGGCAAGCTTAGAGGCCTTATTACAATAGTTTACAACACACTTTAAACGAGAGAACATCAAGATAACCTATAACAAGCACAATTGCCCATTTACACTAAACATCTTAATGTCAAAAAGCTGGACCTGCAATTAAATCATGACAAATACCTCAAAAAGTTCCATGAAAAGAGTAATTGCTGGAATTTGCAGTGTGCCACTCACCAGTTTTAAATGCAGAACCACCAGTCTGATCTCCCATAGGCAGCAGTTCATGTACTATCACATACAGAAGCATACCTAAAACTTCCACACTAATACAGAAGGTACTCAACCTATGATTTCAATCAAGAGAATCTACTCAGAACCCAACAGTCCCCTGCCTCTAGTTATTGAGATAATTTTTGTTTGGTTTAACTTGTAGTCTCGCCATACTCAGTGCTCCTAGACCACAGGCTTCTGCTAATCAGGGACCTCCCCTCAAATGTAATGGCTTAGGGAAAAAGCAGCAAAATCCAAGCCTCTAATAGGGTTCACATAATTCAGGTCATTCCCTTGAATGCCTTCTTGGTAGACCTTTTTTAGAACTATCTATTAGGCATGCAGTATCCTGCAGTATCACTTCAACAGAACTTCAGCCTTCTCCATAGCTTACTGTAAATGCCCAGATTAATGCACCTAACAATTGCACCCTGTCCTCAGTAGAGAACAGAAATTGTCAGCTCAGAATTGTCTGATAATGTTATTCTTATGAAATTCGAGTCTATGATCTGAAACACAAAAGGGCAATTCCATAATTGTGCTGTGGGGTACCAATTAAAAGCGGTATTCAAAAAGAAGGCCAATACAAGAAGGGTAACAGGAATACAGCAGCCACATTAACAAGAAAAACAACTCAGACCAGAGCTATCAATGTCCAAACAGGGCTCAAAACAAGCTTTTGGTTCTACCAAATAAGTTTGTTTCTGAAGTATGTTTTTTTTTTTCATCTTCCCAGTGGTATCCACACAGGATTTCCTGTATTAAATTTATTTTTCGTGTAAGGGAATGTGCACAGTGAAACTAGCTTTAAAAATATTATTAAAAACACTGTCTACCCTTTGCTTAGGTATTGAGTGGTGAGTCCCAAAA
Source organism: Tapera naevia (assembly GCA_033556795.1). Classification (NCBI taxonomy): domain Eukaryota; kingdom Metazoa; phylum Chordata; class Aves; order Cuculiformes; family Neomorphidae; genus Tapera; species Tapera naevia. The sequence goes on along the minus strand of JAUMJJ010000172.1, from coordinate 2,117,119 downwards.
CCCAGAATTAGCACTTCTAGAAGAAAGGTATACTATTTTTTTCCCCACATTTCACTATTATCTGAAAAATAACAACTGATTTTGTTCCATTCATGTAAAAATAATAACACCTAACACACGCAAAAGCTTCAAGAGGTACAGGCGAGGAGAAACCTGCCCTGTTGCACTTTCTGGGAGGCCAGTATTCTGTGGTATCACACTTCCCAACTTCTCAGTTGCTGCTTTAGGTAAGGACAAAATCCATTTGGGGAACTGAACGCAATCATACTTGAACAGAGATATTCAGTGTTAGGATAATTTCTGCACACCATCTTTATCCATTATGTAAAAGTTGTCATTTGCTGTAGCAAACAAAAGATAACAATTGCTTAAAAGAAAACTGTAGCTTAAGCTCATTTGGGAAGTGACACCTCTCTCATTAACAAACAATTACTTTATTATCTCTAACCTGCCTTGCCACAAAGAAAGGTGGATTCTATTCATCTGCACTTCATAAATACTGCATAGTCACACACAGAAGCTGGTCCCACACAGCAGCTGTGCTGTAAAACTGAATCAGAGAAATTAACAGCCAAGAAGATTACCAACCAAGCAGCAAGTGAGTCAGTGTTGTTTCTCATGTGCCCCTGCAGGAAGCCTTCTCTGCGCAGTATCTCATTAGAAACACATTTTCTGAATATTCTGATTCCATTTTATCTTTCTTCCCCTTTTTCATAATTATAAACACCTTTTCCATCACTGCCCCCCTCTAGGGCTTTTTGAATTCCAAGTCAGAAAACTTGCAAGTCATCACAAACATCTTTTCTCTTCTCACCTTCCACCACAAAGTTATGCAAACGTAACAGCCAAGCATCCAAAAGTTAATCCTTGAAATAAAGGAAGTAGGTATGGCAGACTTAAAAGCAGGAATTTAGGGACACCTTACAAGAACTACCAGCTAGGCTACGTCGAACGTTAAGCTCCAGAGTCAAAGCAGGTAAAGAGAAATTACGAGACAGCAAGAAGCAAAATAGTTTCAAGAGAAGATAGGTGAATAAAGAGCTACACAAATGCTTGATGGCTACCTTCAGATCAGCAGCACTATCTTTGTCAGTAACTTATTCGAGAGACAAGAATCAGTGGTCATTTTCAGTTTACTGCACAGAAATTCACTTCTTTCAAACCATGCTCTTCCAACAGAGGTGTCAGAAGCTCGCATGCTATACAGACCAACATACTGAAACGTGTTCATTTCACCTTCCTCCCTAGTCTACAATACATACCAACAATTCTCCAATACCTTGAGATTCCAATGCAAACGTTAATACCTCATTACAAGCCTGTGCCCAACCTGATGCTACAGCGTGAGGCATATTTGACAGACAAATCTTGACAATGCTATTATTTGGATTATATATTCCTTGGGAAAGATCAATCCAAGCTTCTATATTTTCTGTAGGACTCATTATTACCAAATACAATGAGTTAACTTCTTTTAATCTTATAAAAGGAAGTCATATAGGAGATCAGGCCTTCATAAATTGGGGAAAAAAAAAAAAAAATCAGATGCACCTACTGTAATAAACTTGAAGAGTTTTTGGAAGAAATAACATGACTTGAGCAAAGATGAAGCCTTAAGTATAATACTGAGCATAAACATATCCTAAAGCAAACTACAGCTTCCAGAATATCCATACTTCTGCAATGAGCTGCATTTTGTCTAAGCAAATTAGACTCCTGGACTGTTGGGTTTTCCCCTTAGAAAGGACAAGCATGCATAATTTGCATTTGCTTTCAGATAGAAAGTAGTAACTGAGAAAACGTCTTCCATTAAATTCTGAGACTCAAAAGAATAGAACAAGAAAAAATTCATCCTTTTTGAAAGATAGGTACTTGTTTCCAAAAAACCTTGAGTACCCACCTATAAACATCTCTCTTCCTGCTCAGATTCCCCACCCTTAACCTTCAAGAAAATAGAACAGCTTTTTTTTTTTTAAAAGTAGATACCCACTGGATATTTTTTACATGATCAACAGGATGCAATTTGTTTGGAACTGCACAAAAATATAGGGATATGGTCACTATTTTTAGATACATCACAGTGACATGGAAATATTTTCATGACAATGAAAGCCAAGACTTTGACCTTTAATGAACTCTAAGTTCCCTTGGACAGCATGAAATACTCAAGTATTTTGTTTGTGGTAAAGTGTCTCTTTCTCTTTAAGTGCAAATCAAAACTTTATTTTTACAACATTTTGTATAAAGCTAGGCCATGAAACCAGGCTACGGGCTTTAAGCATCTAACAGACCCTTGCAGGTCATGGTCCACAGTATCCACAATGGTGTACTGAAGCAGAGGGAAAATACACTTCTTAAAAGACAGTTATCTGGTAAAGAGGGGCTCAGAGGTTAAGGTAGATCGTAGATGCCAAAAAATAAATCCAGAATTTATATACTCAGAACTACTATTTTACTGTTGGAAAGTATCTGAGTAAGGCATGTACTTCGTATCTATCACCAAGTTCATGCTTTAGAAAAGTCTCTTAACTAAAATAATGAGACTACAAGCTAAATACATTCATGTTGTCAGGAGTGAAAAGGGCCATCACTTTAGGTTTCATTTAATTACCCCCAAAAACTGTATACACATACTTTTTTTTAACAACATTGCATTTAATGGATTAGTATAAAAACACTATAGAGGTCAAGAACCCTTGCTACAAACACTTAAAAGCAATCCCTGCGTATCTTTTCAAATGAATTGGCCACTAAAGGTTTTGTACTTTAATTTGTTTAAAATATTTCTGAGGATATTTATAAGTATTATCATTGTGCTCATCAAAAAGACACTTGTACGTAGCAGTCTTGTCAGTGGATAAAGACAAGGGCATTTCAAGAGCTCTGTTTACTTGGGCAGTTCATCTCAAAGCCCTGCATCTGAGACAATGACAGAGTAAGAAATATAGAATAAAATATTTCAATATTTATCATCAGATCAGTATCAGCAAGGACAACACTAAGTGTTGAACCTGACAGGCAAATAGTACTTCGTCTTCCATCAAGATATGTTAATTTGGCATTACAGTATAAAATTAAACTTTTATTAATTTTTCTCCCACAATATCATTACTCTGGCTTCTCTATGAGTTGAGAAAATGGAAGAATCAAAAAAAAAATCTCAACAAGATCGCTAGGATTGATATTTTTGCTATTACTAGACAGCACCATAAAAATATTATAGCAAGTTAATACATCTAGAAAACAAGAATGTATCTGCATATTTATTCTACAATGTTTACTTCCTTCCTATTTGCTACACAAGTGAGCTGACATTACTTTTTTCAATTAAATCCTGCATTTCAAATAACAGCATAAAAATGCATATATTCCACCCAACACAAATCAGGCTTCTACCAAAGCCACAAAGACTTTTTTTTCCGTCATTCACTTGTCCAACACGCAAAGCATAGTTGTCAATCAGTTGGCATCCCCGACAGCATAATTGCTGAGCAGAACATGAAAAATGTGAGGAGGGTCAGGACTGAGGGATACCAGCAACTTTCCTCCTTGCATGCTTTGGTACTAATTTAGCATTCTCCTTCATTACGATTCCCCTCCCGACACAGTTGCAGCAAAACAAGCAATCTGTAGAAGAAGGCTGAGAGGGCTTTGAAAGCCAGAGTTGTCAAATAAGTTGGTTTTGTACCACTCCTACTCATTTTGAAAGCAAGCAGTAGAATCATTCACTAATAGTGACCTCTTCTTTTCAGGAACAGGTTTATCTTTTTCACTAACTACAAGATCCCATTTTCTAACTTCTTACCTGGTACACTCTCCCCTGCCTCAGTCTGAACCATATGTGCAAGCCTTCCGCTGTGGATGCCTAACAAAACTACATCTCATACGAGGAATGGCATCTTTCTTCTCATTTTTGCTGCTGCCAAGTCATTTTTCTTTTATACTATGAGAAAGTTATATGCAGCAGAAGAAATGCTGAGGCTGTGAAAATACAGAATAAAAAAAATTAATTTGTCAAATGTCCCTCGTTATTGTAACAAACATGAGCCAGGAATTTCCTTTTTGTAGATATCTTTTAAGATCCTACAGTAATAGCTGGAAAACTCTGACCTGTCTCTTCCCGAAGTAATAAAAATAATCAAATACCTGTAATCAGACTTATTTTCATATTGAGGGTACATTTTAGAATCATAGAACGGTTTGGGTTGGAAGGGACCTTAAAGCCCATCCAGTTCCAACCCCCCTGCCACGGGCAGGGACACCTTCCACCAGACCTGGCCTTGAACACTTCCAGGAAGGGGGCATCCACAGGTTCCCGGGGCAACCTGTGCCAGTGCCTCACCACCCTCATTGTGAGGAATTTCTTCCTCATATGTCATCTAAATCTTCCCCCTTTCAATTTAAAGCCACTTCCCTCATCCTATCACTACAAGCCCTTGCAAAAAGTCCCTCCCCAGCTTTCCTGTAGCCCCTTCAGGTACTGGAAGGTCGCTACAAGGTCTCCCCGGAGCCTCCTCTTCTCTAGGCTCAACAACCCCAACTCTCTCAGCCCATCCTCATAGCAGAGGTGCTCCAGCCCACTGATCATTTTTGTAGCCTCCTCTGGACCCGCTCCAACAGTTCCATATTTTTCGTATGTTGGGGATTCCAGAACTGGACCCAATACTCCAGGTGGGGTCTCATGAGAGCAGAGGTGGAGAATCAGAAGCATCAGTATTCCATCTTCAACATTCATTTGAAAAAATTTTAAGGTATCTGTCTCATGTGAAATACCACCCCTTGTAGCACTTGAGCAAATACACAAGTTCATGTAAGCAATTCAACATCTACACATCTACAAACCGGGTATTTTTCTGGAGCTGTGATCTACATTAGAAGCTGGGTTTTTTTTCAAACCACAATGGTAGAGAAATGACATTTTGACTACTGACAGGCAGCCATTTCTTACATGACTCAAGAGTAGCTTTAATTTTCAGTTTACACAGTCTCAGACTAGTTTCTTTTAAAAAAAATCCAGGTTTTACTAATTTGAATACATATGAGAAATACTGGTGCATATTAGGCCATTTATTAACTTTTTTAACAGCCCCTATTCCCTGATCCAAATTCTTAATTCAAAATTTTAAGGATGCAAATCAAAACAGACAGACACTACAGCTATATTCATCTCCAATCTTTGCAACCATTTTAGCATTAGTGATGTAGAAAAACATTAAAAAAAATTCTTGCAAAATCTACACAACTACTATTGACTCCATTAATTCTGGGCATCGAAAATATCAACAATGTAATATATACTATTAAATTTTTACATAAACTAGAAAATTTCCAGTCTTACAGAAGGTTATTTATACTCCACTTCCTGAAATGGAAATTCAAAGTTTCCTGAGAGAAAAATGTTTGTGACTCACTGTGGGGGTTTTGCGACATACATCCCTTTAAATCTGAGCAAGTCAGGCAGTATGGGTAGCTTACATAAATGTGAAAGAAAACATTTTCCTCAGGTTCCACCAACGTATCTGTTTCTAGAGTTCTACTTTCAATCAGCACAGCTCATACTTTCTGAGCACACGAGTAAAGGAAGCGTCAATAATTTGCAGTGTCACACAGCTTATAACTTTGAAATACTATAGCATTATCTTCTTGGGATTCAGAAAAGGTATTTCAGGTGGCAGTACAGGGAAAGAGAACTTGCAAGATCACAACACAAGAGCAGAACTGATTTGGGTTCATGTCCTACTTTCCCTGTTCTGCAGAAATGCAGAAAGAAAATGTAATGGATGATTTCTTTGCAGCTCCGGTTAGAAGACAATAAATGAATTCCGATAGCCTCAGTTGTGTTTTCAGAAAAAAAAAATTAGCATATTTGCGACAAAGGAAATTCACGGAAGCAAAACGTGGCTTAAAGGCAACTCCACTAAATCAGACAACTTGGGAAGCTGCTGTATGACTAAATGAAGTATATTTTTCTGTTTAGCAGACTGAAGGAATTTCCCCTCCCAACACCCTAAAGGCTTTTGATGCATTTTTTTCCCGTTCATAGCAGAACTGATTAATAGCTATGGCTTAAATCCAGTGTACAGTTTTGGCAGCTGCTGATGGACCACTCCATCTACTTGCTGCTCCCTCTATTTGCTACGCACAACACGTGCTGGTAAATACATGCTGTCAAAAGGGCCAAAATTACTCACTTTTAAATCTGCTAAACCTAGATTATGACTACTTATAGTAGTTCCCACTTCAGGTGTGGAAAATAGGCAAACATACAAAACATACTGTTAGCTTTCCTGTCAAATTCGGCATGCCAGTTTTCAAAGGATATAAAAAGAATCATCAGGTAAATAACAAGGAATTATAACTTTTTCCACTGTTTACAGAGCCAGCTTTAATTAAACAAATTGTAAGCCTTCCATGCAATGATGCAGCTAAGGAAAACAAGCAAGTCTTACAACTACTGGAAGTCTATTTTTTGTCTCTATAGTTTACACAAGCAGCATTGTCTCCAAAATTACTGCTTAGCTATGATAGAAACAGATCTGTTTTCAGATTACCAAAATATAATATCTCTCCCCACTATAGCCGGGCACCAAGAACTAAGAAAGCTTTTTAGCATCTATGTATGCTATTATTTTTATTTCAACCCCCTGCATACAAGACAGACTTTCAGTGAACAAGAGCATCCCAAACACAAATATGGATCCTACTCTTCACACTTCAAGACAATTTAAAGTCACAGAAATGCCTGTCAGTCTTAGATACCATAGAGTGAACACATTTCATTTCTAATGGCAACAAAAGGTTGAGTCTTTGTCAGGTTTTAGACTGTTTCTGTACAGAAATAAGAGAGACTATAAGCTTTACTGCGAAGGAAGAAATCAGGAGTTAATGGAGATCTGGAAGTGTTATTTACTTTTTTCAGGCTTGCAAATTACAAGTTTTAATAATTTTGGATATTGCTTCTGTTTTGAAACAGTGCTAGCAGTGTATCCACCAAAGCCAGCATGGATAGCTTTCTTCACATTTTTTCAGTTTGCCTTTTTTTAAGTAAAAAAGAAAGAATGCAGGCCTTCCATGTAAAGACGTTCCACCAAAATTTGAAGTTCTTGCTTGTTTTAATTGACATTAGCAGAGTTGCTTTCCATCGCAAATTGTCACAATTAGTCATTCTAAGCAAAAAAAGTGTCAGACCTGTATTTACAGATAGTATATCACTAATGAAAGACAGACAAAAGGGTTAATTAGCTTCTGATTTACTCCCTAAAGCACTGTTTTGCAGCCAACAGAAGTACAGAAAGGCTGTCTATCGCAATTTTAATAAAAGTGCATCTAGTCTCCCCATAGGAAGATTTTATCCTCCCCCTCAAACCATATGATCATGAATCTATGGATTCTCCTCTTCCTTTACAATAGCAGCACTCCCTTTTTGAAAGGCCTGCCAGACTAGCAATATCAGAAATAATACTACAAAAGACAGTCAGCCCATGGCCCTGCACGTCCTCCTGAAATACAAAATAAAGTCAGTAGTCCAAATCTTACTTTTAATCAGGCTGCCTAATGGCTTCATACAGCCATGTTTACCATCTTAGCATTCTTCTCTCCCCCTTTATGCTCTCCAAAAAGGATTCGTAAAGAGCTGCACCATATCTCTGTAATTTATTTGAAGATGGAGGACTTTCAGTTTCTCTTGGTACCTTATATGAATAGCAGCATAGCAAGATGAGACACACCCATCAACATCACAGACGTCCAAGAAATTAAGGAACATCTGCAGATCAGTTAGCTTTAAAGTCATTTAATTCATTAGTAAAGTAATACTTGCACTGGAAGATATCAAGGAGACTGCAAACACTTTGCTAAATGTCATGAAAATGAAAGCTGTTATTATCCCTCCTACACTCCTCCTCTCTCCAGACAGGTCTATAAAAAGAACAGCTGGTGAAGGCAGTCAAACCTAGCCAACACGAGCAGAGACATCTGCAAAAGCTGCTTTGCCGGTACAGTTTATGTCACTTCTCAGAACAAAACAGGTATTTGGAGATATGTCATCACCAAAAGCATCTTTGCCAAGATAAAAACTGATCAGAACATAAGTTAGGCTGGTATCACTGTACAGGAGAGCACTGCTGACATTTCTCCTCCTTCTGCAAATGCCAGTTTGGACACAAGAAATTCCCATAGCTGCAATACTGTATGCAATTTACGTATGACATTATAGTCTCTTCAGTCAGTGGATGAACAGCTTTGCCAATACACTTCATTTAAATCAAGGAGCTACTAAAATCACTTCTAATTGGATCTGAACAAATAGTGGCTGGAAAAAAAACAAGCCAGAGATGTGAAAAAGTTGGTCATACTGAAAAAGCCCTTCACATTTTTTTTCGATACAACATATTCAGATACTTGCTTCTGTAAATTAAAATTAAAGATGTTATCTTAAAACTCAATTCAATCATGTAAGTAAAAAATGGGCTGAGTCCCTATGAACTCAAGTCCACTACTTTCTTCTTATATAACCTTCCTCCAAAAGTTACTTTCTTCTACCACTATGGTAAATGAAGTAATATGTTTTTCTAAAGAACCACAAATAAGTGCCAAGCGGCTGGAGGGGACAGTTAACAGAAGGGGAAAAAAGGAGCTACCTGGAAACACGCACCACCTTCTACCCTCTAGTATTTCACTCCTTTTCCTATATTACTCATCTGGGGCTCAGCCTTTAAAAAAAAAAAGCAGCAAGCTCTTAGAAAGACATCATTCTGGTTAAACGGTTAATATTCATTCAGTATATGTCAAAACATCGCAAAAACCAGTACCTACTCTGTTGGCTGTTAGACTGCTTCTGGCGAACACGAATGCACTTCATTATTTAACAGCCTTCTCAGTATTCAGAAACTGTCTGGACTAGTGGGCTGAAGGTTATTAACATTTTAAAATGCTTGCAGCTAATATGTCCAAGTTGTCCAAGAGAGTAATTATTGCCCTTATTCTTAAATATTAGCACCTCTTCACAAGTTATGATCTGAAGTACACTTCCAAGCTGGCCATTATGTTTCTATTGCCTATGAACACTTTTTTTCTCCCCTCCGTAATCACTATGCTACTCTCAAGATGAACAGGACAAAATATCAATATGAAATTATCTTTCTTGGATCTGGATAATGCAGGATATTGCATTAGGAAGAAAAGGTTACCTTAACATTGAAAACCACCAGGTGTATACAAAACACATTCTATGGAGTCATAGGATGCTTTTCCTTCTGAAGGAAAAAAACCACAGCTGGTTATTTCAATAGAACCCATACAGAGACAGCAGCACAGCAGTGCTCACATTGGGGCAGAGTATCTCATCTAGGCAGGCCTCATGGGGAAGACACAAGCAAAAAACATCCTCTTCATTAGCAACATCCAAGCCTATGTGGACACCTTGACTGAATCAGCCTAACCACAATGAAGCACTCCCGCTCCTCGAGTTAGGAAAGAGGGTCAAAGTTATCTGAAACCATAGCAGGCTCCCTAACAAAACCCTGCTTAAGTCTTCCAGACAGCATAGTTTCATTAAAAATAATTTTGTCACTATTAAGTTCTACTAGTGAAAGCTTTTATCTCACCCTCACAATTTTTAGTATTTCTATAGTCAAACCAGACACAAAAAGCCCACGTAAGGATGCAGTGTAACTGCATTAGCTACTGAAGATTATATGATCCTTAAACACTCACAGACCAAGGCATCAGAAGCATATTTTGTCATTCTTGAAGATCTGGAAGATATGGAAAAATCTTTTTCTGTTAGAAAAGTTAAAAAGAAGTGCATATGGGTGGTAGAACGACAAGGTCACATAAAGTGATTGTGGTGGTTTAACTTCCACATGACTCAGCTGATTTAAATGGCTCTAAGGTCCCTCCAAACAGCAGCCTACCACCAGGCCCATGAACAAAAAAGCCTTAAGATATGTATTGTTAAACAGGCAACGTCTTTCAACTGTCCACAGGGCAGCAATTACAGAAGAGTACAGTCATAACGCAGAAACCCCAGAAAGGGGCTTTTCTCTACATTACTATAATTGGAAATACTGTAACTTAAGTGATGCTTAAAGGAGCTGAACACCCAAGTACACACAAGAGGGTTTATTTATAAGAAATCGAATTGTCTGGAAAAAAGGAGCACTCAAGTCCTCTGCCTACTCTCCCAGCTTTAATGACAATAGAGTGCAAACCAATCTGGCATTATAATATTCGGTTATACATGTAAAAAAATACACTTTTTACGCTCACTTAAAGTTTACATTGACTATAAAAGCATTTCTTACTATCCAGAACCACAATTTTCCCACTGCTACTTTGTCAAGTGCTAAACAAGCAGCAGCTAACAGAAAAAGTGTGAGATAAAGCTTGTTTTTCAAACTTACATAGAAATCCAATTAAACACCTTCAAGGTTTCACTAAAGGTTATTAATTAGTATTTAATTCTAGATGCCATCAATATTTTTAATGCTGGCATACTGTTTGAATAATCTACTTGCCAACTGATTTTCCAGATGACATCCTTAAAAGACTAGAGGAAAGACTGACAAACTGCTTCCCATAACCTCAAATATGAAATACCCATTTGGAAAGTACATCCTCATTCTTACATTCATTTATGGTATTTTACAGTCCTCCTACGCGAAGTGGAGAAGTTTTGTTTCCTTCTTAAAAGAACATACTTTGTTAAAACTGAGGAAAATTGTGAGGAAAATTTCACGCTACCAATCAATACTATTTTAGTGTAGCTGAGTTAGTTTCAGTTGCCATAATTTGTTTATTCTTAATGAAAAATAAAACTAATCCAAAGAAACCACACACATCCCACAGGGCAGCAAAGATGTTTTCTTGATTTTATACAAGTGTAAACATATGTTTGCATAGAATTTTTTAAATATACGCACAGTCAGAAACTGTTGTAATGTGTGTCATTTCAGTATCATGTTGTTATTACTGGGAACTTTATTTTTTAATAAAAAGCAACAGTAAATTGTGGACTATTGATCAAATAGAAATTTCATAAGCAACAAGGCAAAAATAATCCTAGTGGATTACAGATGTCAATGCAAGGACTATCTCATCCTTCAGATCTTGACAGTACCGGTTTTATACTAAGGGTATTTTTTGAGGTTGAGGGAAGGAATCTATCCCATATGCAGCAAGTACACTTTAGTGTTTATGACAGACTAAATTCCCATTCACCCCTAAAGCATTTTTACTTGCATTGTTCATTACCAAAATGAATAATTCTGAAATTTTAGAAAGCTGAATCCTTGCAGTACAAATCAATTAGAATAAAAGGTCCTCACATATAAAATCCTACAACTGTGGACAGAATGTGAGAGAAATGAGAATAAATAGTAAAATGAGAAGACTTTAAAAAAAATTAAAAATCACAATCAATACTAACTGGGAGATTCTCAGTTAAAAAAAGCCTTCTGTTCATCCAGGAAACGGAACTAGGCAATCGTAGTATAACATGCAGTTGACACACACAGAAGAAAACCCACTGTATGGGTGATGCTGCATTAAGCAGCCCAAGATTTTTTCTGTATATGGCTCTTTATTGGATCATGACCTTGCCCCTATCTGGAAGCTTCTTACGTCATTTTCTGTATTTATCTTGGACCAAAAGGCAATTTTCTGATTAGCAGGTGGTCTCACAGATCACTTAACTTCCCTCTCCTTCCTCCTGCAGTTAATTTAAAAAAAAAAAATCAACACACTAACTTTACCAAGTTCTTCATAGATCTCCTGAGAAAATTAACTAAAATGGTGAATTAATTCCCTGGGAATAATTTCCTTGTAACATACTTAAAGCAAAGAATCTGTAAGTGAATTAAGCTGTAGTCTATTTGCAAAGCTACTGTACATAAATCTATGTTCCTGAACAGCAGGCTCCCAACTCAAATTTTCTAAATGACTCATGATTGCAGCATCTTTAAATTTTCCAAGTGTACTCTGAGCAGGTTATCACACTACAGCAGCTGCAATGCAGCTATCACAGGGACCATACTATCCTTAGAGCTGGAATTTGCTTAAATGCCTCAAATCAACAACCTGCTGCTGAACACTTTTGCATTGCCCGCAGATCATCACGTGTGATGGTCTGCCACCAGAGACAGTGATAGCTCATCTGCGCAACAGCCAGATCTTACTTTTACAACTACTTACAGCCACTACACTTAGTCATTTTCTTGTGAAAAATCCCCACACATCCATGTTGAAATGTACATGTCCATTCTGAAATTTTAGAGGGCATTCAGACACTAAACAAATAAACAGAGTAGTGGATGTGAAAAGGATTTTCACCACTTAGCATGTGTCCTGTTGCCTTACTTTACAGCTACCAATTCTGTTCATTAAATTGAACACAAAAGTACTCATTTTGACATGCAACTTGATTCCAGCGGTTTCCAAGGCCAGCTTTCAACAGACAGCAAAGCACTGAAATGCTGCATAACCACCCCTCTACATTTTACAGCTGGAAGACAAGACTAAGTTATATGTTAAGGAATTTTGTCATAATTGTAGGTCACTGTTATTTTACATGGCTAGCAATTAGGAAAAGTAGAAAAACATGAAAGCAGCCTAATTATTATGATGACTATTTGAAAGCAAAAGAAAAATAGATTTGTGAAAACACAGAATTTTATTCTCCCTCTGCAGACTGCGGAGGATTTGGGTCAAGAAAAAAGGAGCAAGTCCAGTTCACAAGACTTCTGAGAACTAGGACACAAATCAAATAAACTCTGGGGGTTTTATTCCATCTTTTTGTTAAATTCAGAATTAAAGATTGGTAACCAAATCATCAGAGCACCAAAAAGGTTAGAAACAGATTAATACAGAAAAAGAATGCGATTGTTTCTTCACAAATGCCACACTACCTTTTGGAACAAATTTAGAATAGTCTGGTCAGTACTTTGACTTTCAACAGCTAAGAAAAGTTTAAGACATACAGAGCTAGTTTTCCAAGCCTCTTTCAACTGGCACTGCACACTGATGATGAGATAAATAAACCGTGATAATTAAGCTCACAATTTGGGGTTTTTTGAAACCTGTTCAAGGCAACAGATTGCAAAGTCTCTTAAAAGTAAATATCAAGTACTAAACACAATTCAGGTCCATTATAAAATGCTATACAACAGCCAGACACAGGAATCTGATGTTAAACAAAATGTTCAAGTACTGCTGGCAGTCCTAATTCTAAATAAAATTTAGTCTACTGCATATGGAAGTATGAAACAATATAAACAGTATAAAACAAAGTCGAATGACAAAACAGTCACTATAGACTATATAACATACTGTCAAACCTGTATTCCAAAAAGTAGTTACTGTCATCAGTAGTTTCAATAAGTACATAGGCTTAAATAAATGTAAAAAACGGAATGTCACAAGACAACTTGGGGGCAGGGCCTTTGTTTAGTGAAAGACTTTAATCACATCTTCAAATATAACTTTGTTTTACATTCCTTATAGCAAAAGCATTCTTCAAAAACACTTTCATGCACATGCTTGCTGTAAGTGGACATACCACAAGCATACAAGTTCAGTTCCTCCACTGCATAAACAATAATGCAAACTTTAATGACTAACAGTAGGAAATCAATCCTGAGTTTAAGACCTTGCACTGAACCCTGACTATGACAAAACCAGTTATTTAGTCAAAAGCACTCATTGCACTCCCACATCTTCATTGCCTTCAGAACTGCCATATTGTCTCAGAGGACTGGTTTAAGTAATTGCTTTTTGTTTGCGAGTTGGAGAAAATCTCTTCCATTCATCAGAACTCACAAAGAAACTTCATGTATTTCATGACATTGTGCTTTTTTATTTTTATTGCCTCCAAGGTGGGAGAGATGAAGAGACATTGGCACTAAGACTATGACCTTAAATGGTTGGTGGAAGCATAGGGAATGGATGACCATTCCCCCACATGTATATGCATATTCCCGTCTAAAATAAAGTTTTGGTCATCTGAAAACTGGCATAAGTCAATTTTAAGGAAAGAAGTCCTAGCAAATAGGACAACCTATGTTCCTCTGCCTCCACACCTCTATTTGAAGTAGTAATAATTCAAAATAAAGTGGTTACTGCCTTTTGCAAATGCTATTTTACTCAGTCATATAACTGACGTGGACACCAAGAGATGAATTAAAAAAGCTTTTTGGAGGTGAAGCAGTATATGCCACAGTCAGAGCTGAGGATCTGTGTTTCATTGTGGAAAAACACTTTCTGTACAGTTCCCATTGGGAAGGAGAGGAGAGAGAATATGCCAGAAAACCACAAGTAGCATTTTTAAAGGAAGACACTTCCTGACCTCAGCTTTCAGATAAATCCCAAACTCAATACATCCAGAAATAGAAGAAACAGGAAAAGAAATCAAGACATCAGACATCACTTATATAAAGCAGAACTTCCATTTTTCCTTAAAATAAATTCTGATACGTTTTCCTAAAGCAATGCACAGTATATAAGTAGCCATGTCTTACTAGCCTAAATACCAGCCCTGACATTTCTTCCTTATCTCACATTTCATCTTAAAACTGAATTAGAAATATTCTTACCTACTGTTCATAAACAATATTCAACCTTTCAACACACCTGTGTAACTTACCACAGACTCTCACAACCATTTTAGCAGGTTAATTGATTTTAACACATTATGATATAGTTGCAATACTTAATAAGAGTGTCTAATTTTTTTCTACCACTGCATGGGTTTTGCACAGTTGGCAAGTTCCAGGTGCATTATTTCCTATTGAAGCTAAGATTACCCTGGAACAACCAGGTTAGGTATTAATTTGTTATGTGTAGATTAAAAACGTCATCTTGGAAATGGTATTTCAGTAGCTACCTAACACCAGAGCTGAGAGGCCAATATTTGGCTGACTAATTGTGACAAGCAGCTCTAAAAACAAACAGCAATGTATGAGGGAGTAAACATCAAAAAGTTAATGCCAAAATGATTTTTCTTCTTAAATGGAAACCTCACACAATAAACCAAGATGCCTTGTGAAGTTACGCACAGTAAAACTTCACCTAAAAGCTATTTATAAAGGCCAGGGTAAGCATTAGAGCACCTGTTTCAAACAAACCTCCTTTGTTCAAAAGAAACATAAGGTAACTCGTATGCTGGAACGCGGGCCAATGTCAACAGCAAATCCAACTGGATTTAAGTAGGTTGTGTCACTAAAACATGTTACTTCTGTCATGGCTACATGTTCATTTATTATCAAGCTAAGATGGACTGTAAGAAAAAGCCATTATTTTCTCTTTACTTTTATATTCCCATAGAATATTCATTTGCGTAAGAACGTTAGACCTCAAACAGCAAAGGCTAGTTTGTCAACCCAATGAAGGCACAAATTTGACACATGCCAAAAAGAACATACTGAGGTTATTTGTACTTTTTGTTTTAAAAGCAGAGAATTACTTTTATAATGCATATTGTATTACAATTTGTAAATAGTTTACTTTCCCCTCAGAAATTAATACATGTGAATTAACGCATTAGCCAAAATCACTCTGCTGTTTCTTTCCAAGTGCTCTCCTAGCAAGAAAATATCTGAAGTGATGACTTTAAGGCACAAAAAATAAAAAAAACAAGAGAGGTTTAGAAAAGGAGAAACTACAGGTATCCGATTAATAAAACAGAGGTTAAACCATGGTACATTGTACTTGGTACAAAGAAAAAGTAAGAGAGGGGAGAAATTAAAAAAGGATTAATATTTCACCTGGGAAATCAAAAACACACCATCTTCTCACATGGCTCAAAAGTAGTACACAAACCTCAAATTTCTTTGCTCCAGGTCCTTAGAACTGTTTTACAAAGCTAACAAGGCCTTTTCACACTGCCACGTCACATACACAATCATATTTTCCAGTAATATCCAGTAGTACAGGAATTTTTCAACAAGTAATATCTCTCCAAGAGTTATCTTAAATAAGAGAGCCTTACAAACTTCTTAAAAAAGGGTTTAGGAGTAGAGGAGACCAGCTATCTATCAATACTCAGTTTGGTAAAATAAGAGGTAGTAGCGCTAAAACAGAAAGCTACCTAAAATACAGCCGACACTGAATACACTCCTCAACCTTGGCAAGAAGCTGGCATTTTCGAACTAAATCATCATGAATTAAAACAAGGTATGGGCACTAATTAGCAGCTTTCAACAGTAACAGAGAAGCTGTGACAAGGATGGAAACTCAATTACCCTCATTCCAGGAAGCACCCGTTCCTGGTCAGCATAGAGCTGGCAGAGGCATTTATGCTTCCATACCTACAGTGCACGTGAAATACTTCAGCCTTCAGATCAGATGACTGTGTGCCATTCACACAGAGGCCTGATTCTTTTCTGCTTTAACATTACAGACCACCTAGCAGATTTGATGCACCATCTAGAAATGTGACAGAAATAGAAATAGGCCAGCATAGATTATGAAATGCAACTCAGATCGACACCCTCATGATCGCCCCTCCACAATTCATAGTGAAAACTGCCTCACTGGGAGTGCTGACCATTTGCTCACTACGTCCTTAGCAGGGAATATACTCAAAGTGCTTCACTACTGCACTAAAAAGCAAGAGTTTGGAGAGAGGGACCATCTCACCAGCACTCTTCATTAACCAGTGTAAAATCTTATTTTTTATTTTATACTCAAGCAGAGCATCTTCCATGAACTATACTCCCATTTTCTGTTTTTCTTGATATATTTGCTATTTGTTCCTCTGAGACTACAGCCTAAAAGGAACCTATAAAATTAAACTGTATTTCTCCATGTTCTCAGCATCTATTTCACCCATGAGCTAAATTAATATTTTACAAAGGAACAGTACTAATGTAATTTCAATCGATGGGCCATTTACTGCTTTCACTGGAGATGCTGCCAGTCGTTAACTACCCTCAACAGGAATTTCCAACTCTGTCAAGATCGACTACATCCCCTCAGTTCTCAGCATCTTGTTACGACTTCAGTAACTGAGCTTAACAAGCCCAACCACACAAAACATCTTTGCCACACACTCTGCTACAGCAGCACCTGGCACCTGCATTTTTCTTCCAGTTTTTGAATCTTTTTGAAGACTGTGGTTCCTCCAGAGTTGAAGACTTCTCTCTCCAGAAGCATTTTGTACATATGCCTCATAAATAAATAAAACATTCTCATTTTAGGGAATGGGTCAAGAATAATTTTATAATATTTCACCAAGTCTTTTTTTTTTAAGACTTAAATACAGCGTTTGAAAACAGAGCACCATATACTCTGGAGGATGTTAAACTGTTTCAGAGGCTACTACATACAGCCATAACCATTTCTTCTCAATCTTGTAGCATAAGTCTTCACACCTTCAGCTGCACCAACCTGACATTTGGAGCCATAATCTAAGACAGACTGAGTCACTCAGAGTTCAGAAAGAAAAAAAAACGCTCACACACCTGTGTCAAAAATAAGTCACTTCACTGTTGTTCAGCTAACAAGATTGTATCACTTATCCTGTTTATATTGCAGCCTCACAAACAGTTGGATCGGCACAAATGAGGCAGGCAGGAGAGAACATTAGCATAGGAATCAAAGCTCTTAAATAAGCTTTGCTGCTAGAAAAATTTGACACAACATGAAAGATTTAGCTTTTGGTTTCAGCAAGTCAAATCTCAAGCAGAAGCATCTGTACTGGTAGTACAGTCTTGTTTTCCCATCAACTGCTTACAAACCACACTTGCATAACATCCTCTCATTCCTGTGAAGTTGGGGGGTTTTAGTAAGAGAGCAAGAAGTCTGAATAACTAATTTCAAATGGAAAAGACACTTCCAATATTTTTTCCCTGAATTACAGAAAAAGTAAAATAAAGATAGGAGACAAGAGTATCCTTAAAAATACAGAACTGCAAATACAAGCTGAAGAAAAAAAAAAAAATCACCCTCAAAACTTTTAAAGCATCATCCCACAGGAAACAGGGAATCTTCCCTTTTGGAAATCAGAAATAAACAAAACATTTATTTCATAAAGACAAGTTTAATTTTAAGATACAAAAAAAAACAAGCAAACAAGCAGCCTGTTAAAGACAGTCAACAACAGATATGCCTGACAAACACATCTTCCACGAAACTTAATACCCCTTCCCAGGTAATTTACACTGACACCGAAAGCATTTTCGTTGTATTGCTTGTGTTTATCAGAATATATACAACAGAATAAAAGGCGAAATCTTGGCAACAATATAAATATTAATACAAGAAAATTCGTTCATTTTTTTTCAGCGATGAAAAGCAAACTCCTGGTCCTTTTTTTCTAAGAACATTTATATATTTTAACCTTATCCTGTTCCTTCAGTGTTTTAGTCAGGTAATGATACAGATGCTTCTCAATATTGTTTGCCACATTTCTTTAGAACTGCTGAAAATAACAATTAAATCACTTTTATTCAGGTCAGACAAGACAGAGATACACAAAGACATACATCTACAGATATATGGGCAGAACACAGAGATACCCAGAGAGAACAAATGGCTAATTTTAACTCCAAAACAAAGCTGCAAGAAAAGCACTGCAGTAGGGCTTCTCTCTCCCTTTTCAAGAAAAGCAGTCAACTTCATCAACTTCAGAAAAAGGGAAGCAGAGCACCACTTCCATTTCAAGACTTATTCAAATACATCCCTTCATACAATATATATACAGCAAATTAAATCTGCAACACTGGCTGCAGCAAACAAGGCGCACAGGCTCAGCTGCCCTTCACAAAGCATCTTTGTAGGGCTATCTTTCTGCCAGTGCTCCTTTTGAATTCCCAAACAATACCTCGCAAAAATTAGATCGCCTACTGTGGGAAAGTTCCCAAAACACAGGCCAAAATATATTTTCTCATGAGGACACAAAAAAATCTTCAATGAGGAAGTCAAAGTTCTTACAATGACTGTTCAGTATATATACATTTATTATTGAAACATGCTAACAGATTAAGCAGCAGCATTTTGATTTAGGGAAAAAAGTTGCCAAAAATCAGATCAGTAAAGTATCAGGACAAACTAGTAGCTACCACTCAATAATTCGTATAAGACTTTCAAAGACTTGAAAGCATACAGATTTTTAAAAATCATGGAATTAGTTTTAAACTCTATTGTAGTAAGTATAAAATACAAGAAGCATCTTCCAATATTACATTTAAATTGGGTATGAAGTGTGTTCCATGAATAACCTGATGACCCATGGAACACTATCTTTGTACTAAGGAAAAACATGATTTTGGGAAATATGCCTGTGCATCATTTACTTTTGCCGATCTACACTTTTACACTCAAGACAAGAACAATCATCCTCGACCACAGCATCCCCAGCAGCACTGCTGGCTACCAGGTGGCTCCCCAGAGAGGCGAGCGAGGATGGGTGGGACAGCGCTGTCCCTTTGGCATCATTAATGGCACAGACACGTGTTCTTACATCTGATCAATACATTAGGAGGCAAGGAGACAAATGAACCTTGAGCTGAGTAGAATATCCCTGGGCTTCAGGCCCAGCACTATTCACTTCAGTAACTTCACTAAGATTGCCACAGAGAGGCAAGGCAGTGTCTTTATGCTCCAAGCTTCTTAAGTGCCAGAAGGTTTGTTCACAAGGCTGTCAAAAACATGCTCACAACTCACAGGAACATAACCAGCCTGAATCCAGTGCAAACACTTCTGCAGCCACAGCAGAGCAGAAATCAAAAGCAAACTCTACCAAATAGATAATTAATCAAAAGGAAATTACACAGAGCTTATCGGTGCTACATTTAAACCCTCACTTTCCAAGTTACCTAGTTTCAAATTGACTCAGACACGTACAGCTAACTGAGTTTCAATCTTCTGACGTAATGAGAAAGCAGACAAGTGTTTAGGGCAAGTCTTCAAATCAGTTATTCCTAGTCTACGAAGAGTGAGGGCTTCCTGATCACACTGAGGTCCTTGCAAGTGTCAGTGAATCTCATATTACTACAGAACATAGAAGTCTACAAATGCAGGACGTACCATCCCTATGAGAGGGGAAAAGTACTGCAAAAGAAATTAAAAATGCAATGTTCTCACCATTCTCAAAGCACTCTGCGACAAAGATATGAAACACTATGGAAAAAATGCACCCCCCTTCCCATCAGAAAGCCTGAGAAATAAACACATTTTCTTTCAAAACAAACAGGATACTCAGCAGCCTGTTGCAGTACATGCCCTTACATTTCAGAAAGGACATGAAAAATTATGGTGGAAGTTCAGAATCAGCCAATTCCAGGGCTGTTTCGACAGACTGAGATTAGAGAGGCTTCAAGAAGACTTAGGCTATGCAAGGTTTTCAGTTTTAGTTATCAGCCACAAAAAGATGCATTCATGCAATTAAGTTTGTTGGGCATGAAATTATGCTGCATAGTAATACTAACCCATGAGAAAAGAGTAAGAGAAAAAAAATGTACACTTACTTCAAAAATACATTATCTAATATTATTTTCCATACATTATTTGCTTTGTTAGGTAAAAGTCTAAATTTTTCCAAATAGTTACTTTTTTATCCTGCCAGTTAAGTTCTGAAACATGGCAAAAAAAAAAAACCACACCACAAACCCTCTGTAGTTGAGGGTTCATATACACATCTATTATAAGTTGGTTTATCTGTATCCATCTCCCCCACTTATTGCCTAAGAGACACCAAAGGACATTGGATCTTCATTTTCTGGAGATGTGAACTATTCTGAACAAGCTTACCAAACCTTGCAGCATCTGCTTTTTTGGCTCAGACCAACTACCCTTACAGCTGGCTTCATGACAGCAACTTCAAGCCAAGTGTCAAGCAGGAGGAAAGTGCCTGGACCAAGAACTTGCAACAGCCTTTCTTCATTAAGCTGCATTACTAACTGCGCTCACAATGTTAACACACAGTGTAACAGGCTCACATCCCCACTTCAGAATTAGTTACTGCAGACAGCAGAAAGCCTGAACACCATCATGGGAAGTGCAATTAGGAATCTTATTTTGTTGGCCAAAGAGGCTCCCCTCCAAAAAAAAAAAAAAAAACAGAATGTCAAACCTTGCAAGCTAAAGCTACTCCTGAATAATCATGTTATAAAGCCCTGAAATGTGTGATGTAATACAGTCAAATATCAGGCATCAGCTGCCACAGTCAAGCTTTATTCATGGCTACTGAGAAACAGCAGAATTTAGCAACAGAAACAGTTCTTAGCATTATACTGCTCTCGGCAGCATAGTAAATAACAGGAGTCCTCTCTTTAAATACTAAAATCAAAGAGATGGTAACATTGTAGCGTACTGGCAGTGACGAAAACCCGAAAGCAAAGCTCAAGCTCCAAAATATTTCTGGTTTCCAAATTAATGAAATCCTAGATAAGCTCTTTTGAAAAAGTTAATTCTAGTTCTCTGGTGTATTAAATGAGCTTGAACTTAATTTAAAGACTAACTATAATCCTTTATGCTAGACTCACATGTAAAATGCTTATTTTCTATGATACCATGAAACTAAACCGTTTTGTATTTATTTGGTAAGAGATCACTCACTATATCAAGAAGGAAATGTTCACTTCTGGCTTATCTAAAGATTGTACACAATCATGCTATCAGTGGTCACATGTACAAAAATAACACATCTGGGGAACAAGCTGAAAGTTTATTTGGAAAAAGCATAGGTACATCCTATAATTAAACCATTGTTCCTCTTGAGTGCTCGAGAAGGGAATATCAGCTCAACAGTAGCATCCTGTTTAGATGTTCTAACACTAAATGACGCACTAGTATCAGACTAAAGCCTCCTGTCCAGTTCTTCCTTCTCCTCTTCAGATGTGGTCCAATGCCATTACCTCTCTGCTATTTGTTACTACTGTACTGAATTGCCTCAACGTACTTCACTGGCAGTTGCCAGAAGAAAACCTTAGACACCTAACATCTAAGGCATATATTAAAAAAAAAAATTCTTCCTGCAGACATTACTACATGGCATGAAAAGAGTGAACTAGTATGTGGAATTTCCAAGACTAGTTACGTGTATACCATGCCATGCAAATGAGTTGGTTAGGAAAAAGCACAAGATAAGGGTTCGGGTTCTCTTGTTTGAAAACCAAAGCACCCCTATTTTTCAGGTTGAACTACACTAGTACAAAACTGCATGCTTTAAGATGGCCTATGATGCCAATAAGGACTTGTTTGGAAAAGACTTAAAGCTATAACAGTTCATATAAGGCGACATTTGGAGAAAAAAGAAAAAAAAGATTGCTATTACTCATAGCTTAAGGGCATAGAACTATTTGTAATTTATGAACATTTTGAAGTTAGATTCCCCAAAGTAGTTAAATTAAGTTCCTAGTTCACATCTTCAAAGAGAAAATGAATAGTTTAATAAAGCAATTAAAGAGGAGAGCTCTGTTACACAACAGGCACGTTAAAGTACAGGCCACGTACATATACTTTTATTTTTGCACTTCTTTAGTCAACGGAGTGTTGAGCTGTAATTCATAAAATTCAGAAAAACTCTATAAGAGAGCACACATCAAAGAGACTAAGCTAAGAATTTTCCAAAGCAATTTCAGAATACCAAAAAAAAAAAAAATCAGTCCAGTCCAAAATTACCAAAAGACTTTTGCACTTCAGAAGTTCACGTGAAGAAGTTTGCTT
Organism: Tapera naevia; assembly: GCA_033556795.1. Taxonomy (NCBI): domain Eukaryota; kingdom Metazoa; phylum Chordata; class Aves; order Cuculiformes; family Neomorphidae; genus Tapera; species Tapera naevia. The sequence goes on along the minus strand of JAUMJJ010000172.1, from coordinate 2,094,457 downwards.
TCTCCGACAATGTGTATCAGATCTAGCAGTACTCAAAGCTACGCATACAAATACAAGCTGGCTATCCTACTGTCACTCCACTGAGCCTGCAGTGAAGTCATTTTGCCAAATTTGCACAGTGACAATCAAGGGTGAATGGTAGTGTCAAATGCGTATTTACCTCCTCATGATCTGGAAGAAGCTGAGCCCCAATGAGTTTAACACAAGTAAGCAACAAACATGCTACTAACATACTTCTCTTGTTATTTTCTATACTGATGTGAATATGATAAATATATTTTTCTCTTTCCAACACCCTCTCAACTTTAAAGATATCTCATGACTTCTAAAAAGCCAAAATTAAGTAACTATCTTTATGAGATAGCATAGCACAGAAAGAAAAATACTACTAAAGGGACAATTAAGTTACATTAAAGGAGGAATAAAAAACAAGGTATCTGTGTCTTTCTACATACATATTTTTTAAGTATTTACTTAATGACTGAAATATATGCATAAGCATATTTCTTTCAAATTCCAATACTGTTGTAAAAAAACCCCTGAATTACCAGAACAGAGAAACAACATGAGAAAACACACAATTCAACATGAGCCATTGACAAAAATGCCAACTGAGACTTCAGCTGGAAGCCCTGCTCTCCCCAACAGTAACAGAAGGGCATGCCTGACCATCGATTTCAAGTATTTCCAGTGCTAAAAACACACTACATTTCCCAGAAATTTGGTCTTATTTGTGGTTATTTTGGCAAGTGTCAGCTTTGTGGACTTAAGGGTGGGTTTCTTTTCCTGTGGCAATTGCCACAGTAGGCCTCCAGTCTGCTGATTCGGGAAGTTTTACAGCATTAATGCAGCCCTGGTGTTCCTGATTTAGCTCTCTGCTCTGTGCCCTTCACATTGGCTTTATCCCTGCATTTGAGCTAAGTTCTTCACTGTGTCACTTCTTACTTTCCACCTTTTTTGTTATCCTTTCTCAAGAACAAGACTGAGCAGCAAGGATAACAAAGTTTAACAATTCCCATGGCACAGATCACGTCACAGGGGAAGCATCGTTCCCCCACACCCAGCCTGGTGGCCCCACTACCTGACCAACTGGTTTCTGAGCATCTGCCAGTGTCACTCCTCCTGAACAACCAACCATCCTTCGATAACCATCTCCAGAGACCAGACACCACCAGCAGGATAGCAGGCTCCCCGTCTGGAATTTACACCTTTACCAATGCAAGGGACTTTGCTAGGAGTTTCCGGAGCGTACTACCCAGGAGAGAACACTCGGCCTCCTTCAGCTTTCAGAACACACTGAAGGGCTGGGTCTAGCATTGAAGGCAAACAGACATTTGGAAAAAGGTCAAACAAGGACAGAGAAACAACACAAAAATCCATTCCAGAAGCAGCTTATTTTTTGAGGGGAAAAAAAAAAGGAAGAAAAAAAAAAGGAAGATTTGCAAAAAGACAGGCTAAATATGATGCCTATGCAGTCAGTATATTTTTCCATGGGAGTTTTTATTTTCTCACACGTATTCCATGAGCATGAGGATAAAAATAACATTACCACAATGACGTATCTATAGTAGGAGGAATGACTTATGGGTACCGACCAAAAGTCAAGGTTTCCTCTTTGCACCCAATTTGAAAATGTCACCAGCCAATCAGCCGCCTGCCAAAGTAATCAGTAATACCCTCTCTTCCCCAAAACCAGAACACAGGGACTGCTCAGTGAGCAGGACAAGCCTTTAGAAAATAGCACAGATGGCATTACAACTCCAAGCAAAGTAACTCCTTGTATCATTAGCTATTGAATCACAGCTTGATGTGGGGATCAGTGTAAAGCTTATTAGTCTTTAGACAGTTGGCAGCAACAGCCACTGCAGCAGCCATTCAGGAGCAGAAGGAACTCATTCAGTTTAGTTGTTTTCCAGGTCATGTTAAGTCAAAATGTTTCTATACACACTCCAGTCCTCAACTTAACCTTTCTCAGCCTTTCCAAGTGCAATTACACTTATAAACTGCTTCAACTCACGCAGTCCTTCGACAAAGAGGGCTCCAGGAGCTCAGCACAGGTATCTAAAAAATTCCTGCCTGGTGCCATTGTGTAACTATTTCACCCTCTTTCGGGGAGCAAGGACTTGCCAAGCATACCACTGACCTCAGCCCCAACATTGTGAAACTGCGCTGCCAGCTCCAGCCAGCTATGTAGAAGTAGGGACCGAATCAGATCCAGAGCCAGGGCGTACTGCGGGATCACCACAAAACAAAGCAAAACAAAACGAAAACCCCAACAATCACACTCTGGAGCGCGTTTTTCTTTTTACCGGAAGCAATCTTCAAAATAAACTCAGCTGGCGTTTCTCCTCCATACCAGGGAGCAGGAGGAAAGTTGCTCCAATTAATGCATTTCGTTCCCTTCCCGGGAATTCGGCGCTGGGGGCTGGGGGCGAAACCCGCGCCGGAGCCCCGAAAGCGGGGCCGTGCGGCTGCCCCCGGCTCCCCCCGGGCTGGGGCTGCGCGGAGGGCAGCGAGGCGGCCCCCCCCGCCGCGCTGGGAGGGGGCGCCGCGGGGTGCGGGTCCGCCCTACCTGGGGGCTCCTCTCCGCCGGGTTCTTCATCACCGCCTGGCGGAAGCTGTTATCCACGTAGGACGCCATCGCGCCCCTCCTGCCTCCCGGGCAGGGGATGGAGGAGGGCTGGCCGCGGCCTGGCGCTGCGGGGCTGCGCGGCCGGAGCGCTGCGCGAGGAGGTGGGAGGCACCGCGGGCTCAGCAGCGCCGCCGCCCGGAGCAGCGGCGGCAGGAGGCGGCAGCGCCCGAGCCCCGCCGGGAGCGGCGGCGACAGCGGCTCCGCGCTCCCTCTCCGACCGGCTCTTCGCCTCCCGCCGGCGCGCTCCGCCGCATCCCCCCTGGCACCGCCGCCTCTTCTCTCCTCGTCCTCCGCCTACCACCCGCCTCGCCCGCGGGGAAGTTGCTGGCTCGGGGGGGCGGAGCGGCGGCGGGGCGGGACGGCGGCGGGGGGCGGGGCGGTGGGGACCGCGGCTGGCGGGACCCCGCTGGATGGAGCGCCCAGCGGTCCGCCTTCCCTGCCAGCCGCAGCGGGGCCTTAGCATCGCTCCCCGGTCACCGCCCCGAGGAGCTGCTCTTGTCTTTTTTACCCCCCCCCAAGAACAGGCTGGCCAGCTGTCGCCATCGTCCCGAGGGATGCGCATCGTCACAGCCGCGGCGATGCGTCCTTGTGGCGTTTGGTGATGAGAAAGCTGGACGTTAAAAAAAAAAAAAAGACTTGATCTGCTGGATCTAGTGACTTCCTGCTTTGGGAGGGCCACCTGTTGTCACTCTTCTCAAGAGTAATCCCTATCAGCCGGCTATCCCCTCTGCAATTGCTGTGTGGGCTAAAAACCGAGGAAGGGAAGGGTGTGAAATCTTTAAGTTAGTTTTCTGGGGGTATCTAGACACTTCTCCTCCTCACACGGGCTTCAGTTTTTAAAGAATAGACGGTCTTGCAACATGGCTGGTTTTCTTTGTTTACCGCGACGCCGAGCGTGTCTCAGCAGCGGCTTGACAAATACGAACCATGGCAGTATTATTAACGTGCCATTAACAACAGTGTCATACTATTAACGTATTTGCTTCCACAAGCAATGCATCACACAATGTAAATAACGTCAGCATTAAGAAATTTCCAGTCACTAGCAGGGGTTTACACATTTTAATCACAAGTAGGGTAGTGTTATTTTTATTTGTATATTTTATTTGCAAAAATTCACAGGGATAACAATTTTTTTCTTACACAACGTACACTGTCTCAGGAGACAAAATCTTGAGCTTTTCGGCATACATGGCTCTTGAACAGGCTGTGCCTCTAGACAGTAATCCACTAAATTTACTGAATTTCTACATATGGTTCATTAACAAAGATAACTCTTTGGACTAATCCCACTCTTATGTGTCAGCAAAATATTTTGCAGCTAATACTCATCATTCTGGGCAGACCATGGGAAAAGACTAGGGAGCGCTCCACATCCTGAATACATCTTGCTTGTCAGTGCTTTTCAGTAGTCCTTATGGGAGTTTTTTTATTTGGTTTTGTTTTTTTTTTTTTTTGACTAACAGATTGAAAATGTAATGTCCTTTACCCTAAGAAATAGCAGTTTTAAATACACCTCACATTCATCATTCAGAGAGCATCATTCCTTCAAATTAATCAAGCCTGCAGCTATAGGAAAGTGCCAGCTTTTCTGAAGCTCAGTTTACCATCCAGGAGTGCTAGGATTCCCTCTTTTTGTGGGGCATATGTATAGGGTAAGTGCCACAGGAATGTGAGGAATGCTCTTCTGGGCTCAGCTCCTCTTCAGGGCACCTATTCCTTCCTGCTACAGACTAGCTTGCCTGACATCTTCCTATCTCTACATCAAAACAGAGCTACCCACTCTATTTTAATATGCAATTACCTTTCATTTCAGACCTATTAGCTATAACAGCATCAAGTGAAGCGTTTTGCTCTGATTAATTTTTGTTTTGTTATCTGGTAACACAATACCTGTGGTTCACAGGGATATTTAACTTCAGCCAATGGGATTTGGGGGCTCCAGCTGTGTTCTGATCAGCATAACAAATCTCTGTGTTTATAGACATATGTCAAAGGCGTATCATGCCATGTGAATTATCAGAAGCAGGAATGAATGAACACTAGAATGAACACTAAGTACAAATACACTCTACAATTTTTTCATAACATTTAAGGATGTGTGGCACTTAACACCTTTTCAGTGTCTGTAGGCAACATATTTGTATAATGAAGATGCTTCTGATTGTTTGTATTCTCCATAGTGAACACTAGTCTGTCTTTTGTGCTATTTTTTCCTGGCTGAAATTAGAATGGTTCTTACATCTAAATAGAAAATAAAACAGCAAACAACCATCAAGATACAGAGTGAGGACAATAATTATTAGAGAACAGATGTGATCTGGAAACCCCTATTTTTCATGCAAATTTAAAAAAAAATACAATTTACAGCATCATATACTTTTGCAATTTTCACATTATCTTAGTCTCACTGACTTTCTTGCTTTCTAACTTCAACCGCAGAAAGGTATATATTAGAATACACATGCATGTCAGAATCTACCACTCATTTTGCATTTTCCTTTTGGTTATTCCTCAGTCTGCATTATACAGCCTGACATTATACAATGGACTGGGACGCGGTGGCGGTGTTTGCACTGCTCAAGTTTTTGCATTACAAAGGTTTTCTACCCCATATTACACTAGGAAACCAAGACTGAACAATGTACATTACACACAGTATTGATATTTCAGCAATATGAAAAGGCTGCAACTCAAAATACGACAGCTCAGCAAAATATTGTGTTGGATAGCTATAACTAAGCCCCATATTAAAATATTTTTGAACAGTATTTTGCCTTAGAAATGCAGTGTTACTGTCTTCCTGAATATCTCTGTTTCTTTTAAGGGATAAATTGAAATGATCAGGTCAAACAGTTACTAAAATGCCAAGGAAACAAATTCAGCATTTCTGTGAGCTTTTTGTTCATTTGCTAACCCTGATTTTTAAAAAGGTACTTTCACTTTCAAAGTCTTACATGTGACTTGGCCACACAGCATTTAATTTATGGCACCAGTTATCCGTCACCCACAGTTAAACACTTGGTTTGCTCAGGAGAAATGAGGGAAATAGAACATTGCCTCTTTGGGGAGTTTAGTAAACTATTTACATTCAGTATGGATATAAATTCCCTTTTTTTGGATAAACACTCATTTTCGTCTTCTGGAGATGGCACGGCAGCTGAAGCAGATTCATGGAACCAAGCTCCAGCTGTCAGAATGGCCCATCTCCTTCCCTGCTCTCTCCTGGCACTTTCTCAGCAACCACAAGAAGTTACTTTCAGAATTGTTAGAGGAGGTGGACAGTAAAGGTGAAAGGAAGTTTTGACTTGGAGAACCACTCTGTAGATGACCTTGAGAACTGTAGCCATCTCCATTGGTCTGGGCAGAAGCCAATTTTATTGGCGTTTAAGTCACAGGTGAATGATTTCAGGTACAAGGAAGGCCACTACCAAGGGAAAACCACCTCTTTTGAACAACATTAGCCTCTACACTCTGTCTTTTGGGATAGCAACAATTTTCCAAGAGTGCTGTCTCTCATCTTTTGTGATTTATACGTGGATGGAATTATTACCATTTGCAACTTCAGTATTTATCATCTTTTACAACGTGATGGGTTGTTTGTTTGTTTATTTGGGGGGGTTCATTTTTAATTTGTTTACACAACATCCTCTATTTATGTGGCTATTTGTCAACTAATGGTTGGCAGTGTATGGGCACAATACCACCACCTGTCCCCCTGAACCAGAAGACAGCGATAGAAACGTATCAGTGAGTTAACACAGTCTGTGCTTAAATAATTCTTGAATGTTTGCCATTCGTTTATGGTCCTTTTGTACTTGTAGAGTAGTACAAAATTCAAAAGGTTATAAAAGAGATCCTGACCTGTCGCATAAAGTGAAATATTTTGTTTATTTTTCTCAAGAGGAAAAGTATTTGAAATTACTATAATGCATTCCATTTATCTATTCAAAATTTACCACTGTTTGCATAGCTACATTTGGGAATATATATCATTTGACTTCTGCTGTAGCTGCAAATGTAGGCAAATTGGCTTTAACTAGTGGGTTTAATACTAGCAGTGGCAGCTCAGGGACCAAAATGAACTAACTGTCCAAGTATTCACATGGTTGTTTGAGATTGATTCAAAGCCCAGAGTTTCCTTCACCTACACTGATAAAGGTGCCCAGACAGAAGGAAAAGTGGGTAAATTCTATATTGTGGCAGCACCTAGGAGACATAGTCAGGGAACATGACCCACTATGCTACATATTGTATAAACGCTAAACAAAGTGGCAGAAACTCTTGGAGGCCAAGCCTGTATTTCTAAAGTAAGCTTGGGTATGTCTACAAAAGTTTTCCATGCTTGTGACTACTATAAGAGTGTGCTCCTTCCCTTTAAGGAGTGGAAGGTGGGAGATGGCTGCAAGTCTCTTGTCCTCCTACCTGTATTTGGCAAGTGGTGTCCAAGACCTTGCATCAACATCTCCATCTTCTTCTGTGAAGAGAGGCACAAAAGTATCAACTTCTTAGATAAAGTATTCTGAGGCATAAAGAAAGCACTCAAATGGCCGTTACTAATCACAATAACAACGTTTTGATTTTTTTTTTAACAGAAAATTAACCTCAGAAATAGAAACAGTCAAACAGCATCTTTTGTCATTATCAGGACATGTAGTGAAATAGGTTGTTTCAGTGGGATGGCACAAAGCACATGGCAATAAGTTGGTGCCTTGGTGCTGGTGCACTCCACTATAGACTGCCAGCAAGGACAAGTGCCTTGTTGTGGTTCTTGAATTGCACCTGCTACACAGCAACAAAAGTATCAGACAGACTGAAAATGGGGTCATTTTCAATACAGGACACTTTTTGAATGATAAACAGGTCCAAAAAATGCACTCTACACCTTTCCAAATACTCATCCACAATCTAATAAAGGTAGGATATGCACAGTAGAAATTTCAACTGTTGAAAGCATATTATAATACAGTTTTGTGAAGTATATACTGGATATCACATATATTTCTGATATTATATTTCAGTAAGTAACATTGCAAATAAGGACAAAATTCATTTTTATTCACTGCCTTTGAAGTTTTCATTACTGGACAAATTGAAGCCCAAACTTACATGTTGTTTTTATGTTTTTAAACCATATATTTCCTAAAAGAAAATATAAGCTTACTCTTTAAAATAACTGTAATTGAGTTGCTTAGAATAATCTTTAGAAGTTTCTACAACCCAAACATTATGTGATTGTGATGATGTATGAAAAGGGGAAATTGTCGGGAAATCAATCTAGAAAGGAATACTATTTATTCAAAGCTGGCCAAGTGTTTAAAAGAGTTTAACTCATATGTATTAATGGTAAATAGCCAATGATGCTGCTTTTCATAAAACACTAGAAGGTGATAAAGTTATCTGGTAGATCACATAGAATGATAAAACATGTAAAGCTCTGCAAGCAAAATGAATCACATAGGTGGTAGGAATTTTATTCCTGCACAAAGATGTGAAATATTCATAGGAGAAAAAATTGGTTTTAACATTATTATTAAGACCTTTCACTTCAAATGTGCTATTTTCAGTATTAGTGTTTTATACTGATGATTTTCACTGCCTACCATCAGAAACGTTTTTAGAAAAAAGTCAGCTTATTGTACATGATTGAAGTGTTTGGCTTCAGTCTGTACTAGCTGTTTCAAAACATATGAATATATTTATAACATTTGGCATTACTGCAGGTCTTTATTCTACAAATTAAGTTTGCAGCTGGTAGCTTTTTTCCATAATGAATTATTGATTAATTATTCCAGATATTGCCTGTCCTTGCTCAGCCACTAAGCACTGCTTACTGCTCAGCTAAGTCAGCCCATGCTAGAACTATTCCTTGGGCTGAGATCTCCAGTGCTGCATTCCCATCAGCTTTCACCTCTTTACTCTTGTCACCATATTCCATAGAAATCATCCACACTCTTCCCTACTTGCTTTAACACACTATACTGAATCACAAATGTGTTCCAACATAATAATACTGGTGCTTATTAGAAGAGAATTTGCATTTACATTGCTTCCTAACAACCTTTATGGATTATTCCCTTGCTTTGAAATTAATAGTCATTGTGTATAATGTTTATGTTGTTCAGCCTTCTTCATCCTTCAGTCACCGTTTAGATCTGTTCAAAGCATATGGGGATGTGTGGGTGTGAACTTAAGTGAGTGTTTCTGTGCTGTGCATACATATTCTGACAAAGCACATTCACACCTATATCATAATGTGACAAGTACTAGGTACCAATTTAAACAGATAGAATCAACTTTAAGTTCAGTAAATGTTAAAAAAAGTTAATATTTTTGTTACTCACAAGTCAGTGAGGCTACACTCCATCAGTTTATGTTCCATTTATTTTTACAGGAAGGAACTATCCAGTACCTGGAGTAAAACAGGATTAAAACCTAATTTACCTTATCTCAAAGAAAGCATGTTACAGATAGATTGATACTGAGGTAAGATACAAAGGTACTCCAAGATCATTGTGGAATTTTCCTGATCTTTCCAGACAAATTAATGACAATATAGCTAACTTTGCATGTGCAGAGCTCCTCGCTGCATCCATAGTCCAAGAATACTCTTATTAGAAAGATCATAGAAAAAAAAATATAGTTTGTGTTCACAATATTGTTATGACAAAGTTTGTTTCACAAAGATTCTACAATAATCAGTAACGTCAGCAGTGAAAATTTACTTTCTATTCCTTTCTTTTTCTAAAGAACTTAATATGAAGAGGTCCCCATTTGCACCCTGACCTTCAGCTTCTGTACAAATACACAAAGATAAATTCAAGCATTAAATTAAGTTAGAGTAAGAAATTCTTGATTAATACAAATGTAGAGATGTGGAAGAACAGACAAAAATAAGCAGCTCTGGGCTTATGGGCAGTCACTAACTATGGGGTAGAAGTCTACACAACGTATTCCTTGGATTACCTGGATGAATATTTAAGACAGACAACAATAAATTATCACCCTTGCCCCGTTTTTTGTGTTAATTTAGCTACTTATTTCATTTATTAAGCAGATTCTTATAATACTTTTAAACATTCAGCATCTAACTGTGATAAACACTACCTTCCTACTCCTGTAACAACTGATTTGTGCTGAGAACATCCACCATTGCTTTGTTGTACCAATACTTGAAAAACCTGGGTACCTGCTGCCTGGTTCATTTTTGATTTCCAGAACAATTTTTTTTAAAAAAAAAGAAATTAAAACAAAACAAAACCACCCATCCTGCTCTCTCACTGTTCCTGTGCTTAGCACAGGGAAGTTGCCAATGAAGCTCTGTAGACAGTCAAGTGTATCTTGTAAATGTGTTTTCTAAGTCAGGAAGAGAAACTGAAATATGGGAAGCAATTGTACAGAAAGAGGTAGTTGAGATCAGCGTTTTGTGGGAAATCAAGTGACTCTCTGGAAGATGTACATTTTTGAACTCTTTGAGATTTTGTCCTGGGGAGGATTTTTTTTTGCTAGAAATTTTCTCTTTTTTCATGCTATTATCCACTTCAAAGACTGCTGACATGCTGGCATCTGACTGCATGACAAGAGCTCTGTATACTGCCATGATAACATACTCATGTTATCCATATTCAATTTTTGTTTCTCTTTCTGCAGCTTGAGCTAGCTGTAATGGAGACAGCTCAATGAACGTAGGCCTTGGGATAAGGAAGTTTTGAAATTCTTCAGAAATATCCTCCAGAGAATAAATTGGAGGGTGGGGATTGGCATCCACATGCTCTTTTTGTGTACAATTAGCATCCATGCGAGGAAGCAGATTCTTCAGAAGAATAAGAGCTAGGGTGGGTCATTTCTCCTGTTCAATGTATCTTCAGTCCAGGTCCTCATCTGATTAAAATCCATGTATTTCAATGAGATCAACAAAATCCTGCCAGTTTAAAACAGCTCCTTGGCTGTGATCGCTGTCGGGGTTGCAGAGAGTTCTCACAGTATTGTGGAAGAGGATGGATATGCCCTGTTTGGTCTCTCAGAAAAAAAAAAAAATGTAATATTTTAAACCCTCAGAGAGAGAAACCTTTCTAGTGTACACTCAGCTATGCCCCTGGAAAGGGTGCTTGATGAACACCAAAACAATCTTGCCCCTGTTTGCCTAGCGGTGACACCTGTGTCTTGTTAGCAATGCACAAACTTTTAAAATGGTTCTTCTCTCAGGTGGAAGTGAACTATAGAACTTTATTCCATTGAATAGTTTACAATTTTTCTTCAAGCCTTCAAATTAGTGTTGTGTTCTGGTATGAAGTTAGATTCCTCTTGCCTTGGAAGAGAGGAGAAGAAGTAGAAGAGAAAACTTTGCCTTTCATTAATTTGTCTTGGTCCCTTTTGTTCCAAAAATAATATCAGTTCTCCAGAGGTTAAGTATTTGTATGGCTATTTTGTTATATTCAAATGGATTTTCTCAAATTTTATTTGACTCACCTGTAATACTTAACCCATGCTCATCACAAATACACTTTTAGTAAGGGTTCCGCTCACCACATGTAAATCTCTGAGCCAGGTAGTGGTTTGATACTCCTGGGTAATGTAAATACAATTGGTTAAAAATACACATCAGCACTTCTTCAAGTGCAAAGAGTCTTTCAAGCAAAAATATCACTCTTTTTTTTTAAACCAGTAATAATGGTACAAATATTCAGTTGATTTTAGAAACCATATCTCATAAAGTGGTCTTGGCCTTAGCCAGATTATGTATGCTGGTTCACACTTGAAACTTTTATTGGCTTGTCTGAGCAAGGTAAAACGTGCCAATGTAGTTAAGCCAGTAAAAGCTCAGTGAGAATACATAATTATAAAGATGTCTTTCATAGCTACAGCTTACTTCAGCCCCCTCACTAAGATGAGATACATTATTACAAGACCTTTCAGGAGAAAGGAGTTCATACTGGCACTGTTGCCTATACTGTAGCTGTTTTAACGATGATCACACAGTTAAAGCTGCTGAGGGGGGAGAATCCTGCACTGTCCTTTCAGCTGAGAAGACAGAGATTTTTCATTACTCCTCCAGAAATCATTTCCTTCTGTTTTTGAAGTATGGTTTGAGGCAAGTGCTCCTAATCTTCTATCAAACTTGGGTCTCTTTGATGATTCCCTTAGGCTCCCATTCTGCTGTATTAATTTAAGCTTAGTGCAGGAAGAAATTTGACCTCATAAATTTTAGAAATGCTGCATATTTACCTAGTAGTACTATAATCTGAGACACATTTTAATATTTGATATCTAATCATTTCTTTTATATGAAAAATATGCTGCCATGGTGAAATCTTAAGATTTTTTTAGACAGTAAAACATCACAGAATAACATTAGGAAAGTGTAAAGATTTCCTTCCTTTATAATGCTTGCTGTACAATACATCTTTGAACAAGTCACTAACATGTGTTGCTCCTTGTTGTAAAGTGTATAACAAAACGCATGGACCTACCTCGTAGGGATGGTCTGAGGGCTGGCACTTGTAAAGCCTCTTTGAGGATGAAAAGCATTATATGAGTATTGAGCACTAATCTCAGGCATGTGGAACAAGCGCACATATTCGAAGTAAAAACCTTTCTAATAACATCCATCTGCATCTTGAATACAAGAAAGAAATTGTAAGACAGCCTGTCAATGATCAAGGCTTTTTCATGCAGCTCACCCTACTGTTTGGCAGCTGGCCAACTCAGAGAGCCTACGGAGGAAAATGGCTCCAAAGGAAAAAATATGCATGTTAAGCAGAGGACAGGCTTTGTGAAGGGTGAGAAAAAACAAGACAAATACCCTCAGCTGCCAAAGTGCTCTCTGGTATATAGAGGAATGAAGCAAGATGTCAGGAAAGGAAGAAACTGCAGTAGGCAGGAGATTCCTCTTCTCACTGCAAATAATTCTAGCCTATACACACTATAACGTTGAAATAAAACACGTTTCTACTTCAGTACCAGGCCTGCTTTGCAGTAAGGGTGCTTCTTGTTGTGAGTCTGGGAGAAGCCAGGGAAGGATTTATTTGGACCTGCAGCACCCAAGTCAAATAAGAATGCATGCTGACCTTCAAAACTGTATTTGCAATACTGCAAAGTCCTTCAAAAAAAGTTTGTAGGGCAATGCAGTACAATCAGAGCATGTTAAGGAGATCTGAGCAGCTCTTCGCTCATCTTCAGATGGAGTGATGCCAAACTTTTTATTCAACAGCACTTATCTGGCTGTCAAAGGCACTTCAACTGGGGCTGTTGACATGCAGGACACTGCCTCCCTGAGTCCTCCCCTGCTATCACAAGCCCCCGTGCAGAATCATCAGTAAATTCTTTTGCCTGATATGTATATATATATAAGCATATATATCTCAAATGTCAGAACTACCCCCCTTATTTCCTCTCACCAGTCATCTATGGATTCATTTCACTCAAGCTGTGCTCCAGCTGTACAGTGTTGCAATGCTGCAGCAAGCATATGGAGTTTCAGCCAATAGTTCTCCTTTCTGTCCTACAGGCTTTTGGTGTCTCTCTCCCTACAGTGCCTCATGCATTACCTAGGATGCAGCAAGGCTTAATTAAAATATGTAGGAATTGAACTAAAAATAAAATCTCCATCTATTATCATATATTTAAAGAATTTCATCTGGAAAGCTTTCCAGTCCTCCATTAAAATGTTTACACGCAAGATTTCTCCTCTGATAAATCATAATTTACATTTAGATAGTACCTTTCATTCTGATAGTTCATCTTCACTGAAAAGTTGATTCCAGCCACGACTCATGTGTAGACTTTCATTCAAATTCCTGCCATATAGAAAGAGCGTAGAATTAAATATTTAAGCAGTTTTTAATTCACATTTTATTTCCACAGATCAATTTAGCACAACTTATCAACTGCTAACATGATCAATAATTAATGTGGTTTCAGGTCATCTATAGCAGAGTTCTGTTAGTCCTCTTAATGTCTTCTTATGATTTGCTCTACGAGCCTGAGGAGAACAGGCCAGCTCTACCATGGCTCATTGGAACATAATTCATAGAGAAGCTCGGTAAAAAAAAAAACAGAAAAAAAATAAAAAATGAAAAAAAGATTAAAAAACATATAAAATCAAAAGTCTTTGAATATGCTCTCAGAAGTGTTCAGCATCCAACAGATGAGCTCTGATGTATATCATGTTAATAATCCCAACATTTGATTTCCTGGCCTCCCTCTCTCTGCAGCAGAGACGATAGAAAAGCATGTGTCCATGCCCCAGCTGTTGCAGAGCCTGCCATCTTCATCAAAAATCTTTGCATCTGAAACTAAGATGCTACACTATGGACTGAAGCAAATACTCTTGACCTAGGTGGGGCTCTATGGCATCCAGTCAGTCAGTACAGTGATGGCAACCTGCTGCAGGGAGGCTGGCAACTGGAAACTGTGGCATTAAAGACCTGTGGGCATGCAAAAGTGAACTTCATACTAGGATCCATTTGGCTGTTGTTTTGGATGCATTTTGCAGTCTAGCTGCCCTACCCTGAGCAGGAGAGATGCGATTAAAATGTTGAAAAAGTCAATAAATACTCCAATAAATAACTTGTCTAAGATCTCCAGGGCTTTCTTTTTTTAACTGAATTCAGACCTACTGTAAATACTGACAAACATATTACTTCTAATAGTAAAAAGATACCAAAACAAAATCACACTGACAAAGTCCAATTCGTTGAGTCAAATCTTGGGAATCATGAAAACCATACATTAAGGATAAAGTCTTTAGCATGCCTTACCATCTTCACACCACCTACAATGACATTGCTATCAAATAAAAAGCATCATTAATATCTGCTACCAATAAATTCCACTAAGCAAAATGTAAGGGTTTTTTTTCCTCCAGCCTTTCAGGAAAAACCTTGACAGCAGGTTCATGCATTGTGTGTTCATCAATTGCTACACCCAGCTTTCATTTAGAAACTGCATTTCAAAACAAAACAAACTATTAAATATAAGCAGGTAGAAAAAGCAGAACATGTGCTGCAGCTTCAGTGTTGCCTCATATCTCCCTCCATCTCAGAAACAGACCCTCCAGCGGGACAGCTTGTTTATATGGCCTGAGAAAGTCCTGGTGTCCATCACGTGACTGCTTCAAAACTGGATGTACTTTTGAAAACTTTTTAATGACAGTACTGTTCTTGTTGCAGGTGAAAATTTTGAAGTCGTATGATTTAATCTGTAGTCCAACAACATAGCATTCATATATTCCCATCTTTTATCTTTCTGTGACTTATTAAGCTTTTTCTATGCAAAATATATCCAAGCCAAGTAGGAGGGTGGTCTTTTACTTTCATGACTAGACACGTACCATCAATTATGAAAGCAGTTTGCATAGCATAAAGACAGACAAGAAAAAATAAAGGTTGTCTCCCTTCCTGCCTTAAAATAAATACCAACATAAGCACACCTAACAAGTGTAGCATCACTCGTGTAAGTGTAACACCTCTTCAGCTATACTGGTATTTTAAACAGCTACACTTTTTTGTGAAGTCAAGGGCTGGAGGATAAAGCCAGCCTCTGAGCTGGGTTACGTGTGCTGCCTCCCAGTTGTAAGGTGGCACAGTGCACCATTACAGAGACAGCAGCAGGCTGCATCCAGGCCCTGAAAATTCCTGGCAGAGGTTGGGTGGACTCTCACCCTGTCATGACAGAGCACAAAACAATCTGGCTGAAAAGCTTGGGGAAGAGGCTATTGAGAAAGGAAAGGGAGGAGGAGTGAGAACTAGGAGAGACCAGACTGGAAAGAGGAGGAGATACCTAGTCAAGTCACATTGGGAAGGGTAATTGGTGGGTCAAGAGGAGGAGCCAGGAGCAAAATGTTGTTGAACAGGTAACCTTTGGTGGTGATTCAGAGCTGGTGTCCACCAGCTCAGTTCTTACTCAGAAGAACAGTATTTGCCTGCAAACATGCACAGACAAGCATTGCTAACCAAATGCTCAGATACTGCCCTTTAGGGATGACTGGGAAAAACAAAACCATTTAAGAGAAAATAGAAAAGTCTCAGTACACAAATCAGAGTGCTGTACATGCTTAACTAGAGTGTTAACAAACACTGCATTATCCTTGATTATATGTTAATTAGAAATCTTATTTCAGATATAGTTGGAAATACACTGGAAATATCTTGCTGAGCATTTTTAATGTTGTATGTATTGCTAAAGCAACTGAGGAATTGCCCTGCACTATACTGGTCCCTCTGGATTCACACACATAGAAATGACTCATGCCCTAAGGTGTTCACAACTGAAAGAGAACATAGGAGACAACAGATGGAACCAGCAGCTGGAAGATTGGCAGAAATCAAGGCAGCTCTGACAGCCACGCCAGCCAGACTTTTGTCTGGGGCTCTCTTATTCCATGTCTTTTGCCATTACCACAAAAAAAAAATCTCACCAAAGTAATGAGTGAACCAAAAAGAAAGTAAAATTAGAAAAAGTCCTACATGTCCTCACTTAGATCAATTCCATGGAGTAGAGGATCCTGAAGAGCCACAAGTGCCACCCTTTTGGATGAAGACCCCTTGAAGCAGCAAACAGCTGCTGAAACCCAAAAAGTCAGGGTCTCTACAACTCCAGTTTCCTAAAGACAAATAATTTTGCTTGTCAATAGGCAGTCACCAGCAGGCTTATTGTAACCATGGAAAAAGATATGGACCTCACTTGGTGTGGCATATTGAAATCTCTACAACTTGGAGTTATGTCTCCAAGGCTGCCTGCAGGGGCTGCCTCCCCTGGACTGCCACCCTGCTGGCAAAGGGATGGAGCCAGGCCAGTGCCAGGACACTCACAGAGCCGATGTGATGATATCTTACAATGTTTCAGTCCTGTATGGGAGGAAGAGCCCACAGCCACCAGTGGCAGGAGTAGAAACCCAGGTGCAGCAGAGTCTGGACCCGTCCCAGGCAAGGAGAGCCCATGCCATGGCCTCCTCCCCAGGCAGAGCATCAGCAAGCAAGGCACTCGTGGAGGCAAGGATGATATTCTCGGGTAGGTGATGACACCAGGTATATCAGAGCCCCTCAGAGGATGGGGAGCTACTTTAGCCTGGAGTAGGCCTGCAGGTCCTGCAGGGACAAGGGAAATCAGTGTTACTGTTGGTGCATTACTTTTGTTCAACCAGTGAACTCTTTTTTAACATGGTTTACAGTTGATTAAAGTCGAAGCAACACAGGTAAAAAAGATTAAGTAGTGGCACAAAACACATGTACAATGGTGTCACATTTTTTGATCCATTGGACAGTTTAATGCCTAAACAGAAGAAAACCCTGCTTCTGTTGTTTACATTTTTCACATTAAGTAAGCATCTGGATGTTTTTTCCACCACAAAGTATTTTTTTATTGCGTACTGGGTGCACACACGCATGCACACCCAGAGACAGTCATGTGAACTGCATACCTGTTCAACCCTGCTCAGCACTCCTCATTCGTTACTTAAAAAGTGTGCCCTTCACCTGCACATTGAAGAAAAAGCCCTGGCAGTGGTATTTGAGGGAAGAATGAGGTTCTGGTCTGATGAGCTGAGTGAAAACCTCCTGCTGAGCACCCGTAAGGGTTTCTTGGTGTTTCTAGCTAACAGCCATTATGGAAATGTTTTCCTATTACAGCTCCATTTAAATTTCAAATGCAACCTTATAAAAGAGCAAGCTGAAGAATAAAACTGATGGACTAAAACCCATGTATCCTGTAGTAATTAAATAATAATTGTACCAAACTGTACTTTGATATGCTCTTTCTTTCTTAAATGCCAAAGTACTAGAAACAGTGTCTGGGTGGAATGCGCTGTGTTACAATACAGTGTATGTATTCCAGTAGCACTGAATACATGGGTATGTGCTCTTCAGCTTCTACCGAGCAGTAGGTTCTGCTGTTGGGGTACAACTCACAGGAACATAAAAACTGCAGTTTGGGGTCAGATTAGGAATTCATGTAATATCCTTTCCAGAATTGCTCTTAAATCTCACTCACCGTTTTTGCCTTGCAACTTTGTGGAAAAAAGTGACTCAAATTAGCTATGAACTGCATGAAAAGGAATTTCCTTTGATGTTTTAAATCCATTCCTAACAATTTAATTCTAGGTTTTGGCTTATGAAACGCTGCAATTCTCCTTACTCATCTTCAGAAAGATCATTATTTAACAGTGCTCTACTACAGCCTCTTCAGTCATTTCTGAGAGAGAGAGAACATAAAATTTATTTTAAACTCCTGAAAAGAAAAATGAGTCAAATATGTTGTCTTCAGTTTCAGGTTACTGCTAATTTTTCAGCTGTTAGGATTCACAGAATGACACAGGTAAGTAAATACATCTTCATCAACCACTTTCAGTACCTTTTCTCAGTTTAACAGATCATTTAATGAGATTGGTAAGAATAGGAAACCAGAACAGCAAGCAATCTTTGAGTGCAGCACCAACATATTCAGTGTCATAGTACCCTGAAATCATGTTGGGTTACCTGTTTGCTATGAGCCAACACGGTATGAGCCCCACTCATCATCAGAAGGAGCACATAGTGGTAATATTGCATCGTCTAAGTTGTATAAATTGTACCTAGTGACAAAACCAGCCTGCCAGTTTACCTCCTCAACTCTTCTGCAGCGTTGTTAATACCATTAAAAAATAGAGCAAGCTGCAGAAAAATGTCAAGTTGGATAAAACTATTTCAATTCAACCACTGTGGTACATGCTGTCCTAAGAGGTTTTTCTACCAAAGAGCTTTTCCACCCTGCTTTTTTATCTAATATCATGGTAAGATTGCGATTACTCTCAGTAGATGGTGGATTACACTCTTTTAAGAGCATAGTTTTTCCAGGGAAAGCACTTTTCCTGAGAAACTAATCTTGGAAAGTGCTTTGGACTCTTCTTGCTGACTGTCCTTAATCCAATAACGTTGCAACGGTATTGTGTGACACAGGCACTGCTCCTGTGAATGATTTCTGCCAGGCAATTCTGAGACAAGAGGAATAGTCAAGGTTATTTTTAAAGCAGCAGAAGTAACTTAATCGCAGCAACATAATTGCTAATTGAAAAAGCACAGCTTGCTATTAATGACACTGATAGTAAAGGGAAAAGTAAATTTCACCTGATTATTTATAGAGTTTTGTTATTGCAAGCATGTTATTGCAGATTTACAAGTTAGCAGATTGGTTCACAATTAGCATCTTACTCATATGCATTCTAGGACTTTCCAGATAAGGAGCCAAGCATCTATGTTGCAAGTTCCTAATATTACATGTAGGCCTATAACCCAATGGTTTAAAGATTAGAAGGTCTTCTGATCCAACTGGCAACCCTAAAGTCAACAGAGGTTTGACCGTCTCATATAGCCTCCGAAACCATCTTCTAAAGAAAGGAAGGATGACAAACTGAATGATAAGCCTGACCAGGTAGGACTTTTTCACGGCATCATTTCAATCATTCCCACAGAGAATCCTGATTCCTGCTTAACTACTTGAGTGACTGTTAGCAGGTGACAGGAGGGTAGAGCTTGCTTTTATTTCTTCTGCTGTCGTCCAGCCTCAGGCTATTCTTTAGCAGAAGCTAAGCAAATGAAAGCAGAGATAAATGCTACTTGAACCTATGCTTGGTTGATACGTGTTACCTGTGAAAGTTACCTAAATGAAGTAGTAAAATGACATTCCTTTTGCCTAAAGGCTCCACTACTTTTGTCTTCATAACATATATGTAAAGAAGGGAAGTGCTAATGAAAATGATGGCTATAGAAGAGTATGAACTTTGACTCTATCCAAGCTCCACAACTGATAGGCTATTTGTGATTTCATCTGCTGTAGCCCCTGGGGGGGGCTACATGCAGCCCCCCCAGGGACTCAAAGGCATTTACATCTATGTGCATGCCAGGGTGGGAGCACCGCTCTGGGTGTCATGCTCTGGGTGTTGTGCTCCTTGGGACAATGCTGGCTTCATCAGTTCTGAGCTTCAACCACTTCTTCCCATCTTGCGTTTTTTGTTTGTTTTGGCAGAACTGTTTCACCCCAAGCCATCCCCCGCAAGGCCAGATGTAAAATGATGATACAGGTGAACTGATCTGTGTTAAAAAGAACCAGAAAAAAAAAGTCAGAACATTTACCTTGTGGTTGAGAAGCAGTTGTTTCAGTGCCATAGGCAGCCCCAGGTAAGGCAGGCATAGACGCTGGAGCTGGTGGCTGTGAGAAATGGCATGTGGCATCCCACACAGCGCTGGTGTCTCGTATTAGATGGTGATCTCAGGGTAGTTCTCAGAGGGTGGATTCCTACTCCAAGTAGGTGAATGCTGTGATTGCGATTTGCATGGGTATAGCTAGGAGCCTGAGATATCTGAGATATCTTTTTCTCCAAAGATAGACAGGAAAAATTCAAAAAAACAAGCAGTGGCATGCAGGGACTGTTGATGCCTGTGCTGTCCCTGATGAGTAGTTACCTTTGTTTACTGACTGCCATTTGGTGCCAGTTAAGAGGAGATATATTTAGCACATGACAAGTGGAAAAGAGTTTATGATGCTGAAATGCTGCCTCCCTCACTTGAAGGATATAATGGAAGTAAAATAAGCCAGAGATACATACTTGCATTTGAAGTAACATTTAAAATTATAGTTGCAATATAAAATAAAAATTTTCAAAAAAATACAGAGCTTAAGCTTTTCATTATTATATCATTTCTCATTCACAAATTAATATTTAGCACTTGATATGGCTTGACTTTTCAGTTTTAAGACAGAATAGAAAACCTCCTTATCACTGGTTCAGAATCACTGGCCCTGGGGGTCTCTTTTCTGGGCTGCTTACTCCTACTGCAAATCACACAGCATCTTCAGTTCACGTGGAAATTACTCAGTTCTGTTGTAAACACAAGTCTTGGGCCTGCTTATGCTTTTCATTAAGTAACCATGAAATAGCTATTCCTAGATAACACCAGCTGTGGCCATTTTATACTGGAAAGCAATTGGGATGTTCCAGTTAAACTGGAACCAGGAACTCCAGAAAAAAACAAAGTCCACACGTGGAATTAATTTTAAAAGAGTTAATCAGAGCAATACCAAGCACGACTCATGATATTTCTTGTATGTTTATATGGTTTAGGTTAGGTTAAAGATATTCATCACAGGGTGACAAGGCCAATTTTGGCTTTTATTCTCTGAAGCCTTACACAAAGCATGCTTAACTATCCACCACGAGCAGTAGTCTTAACCATTAACTTCAGCTGGTCAAATTTTTGTCATCTGGAAGCTCCTGTTTGGCCAATAGGATGAGCTGTTTCTGTTGTTGTTGAGGGAATGGGAGGACACTGCAATTCCCTAATTGTAAACTCGAGCAATGGTTCTGTGTTTAGCAATGACTTGGTTCTCTGTAATTTAAATACAACCTACTAGCATACGTGCTTGTTGGGGAATAAAACTGCTAGATTTTTATGATTATTTATTTACATTAATATAAATAAAATCATATATCCTAGCTTATAATTGATATTTAAGCAGCAACAGTGAAACAAAAGGAAAACTAGTCTCAATGTTATTTGAATAATTGTCATTCTTATTATCCTCTCTTCCCCATTCACCATTCTGGGAATATACCCACAGCTTTCTCCAAAGCCTTGATCAAATAAATATGTCTTTCACTGTGCTAAGACAATCAGTGCATCAAGTCCAAGCCAGGAAGCATACTGCAGAGATTTCAAGTCTCCACAGAGAGTGTGCATTGCCAGCAGTGCCTTTCTTTATTTGACCAAGAATAGCCTGCTCAAACGCTTTTGCTAAGCCAAAACTATTGAGAGGCAGTCCCTCAGGAATCAAGCCAGGGTTTTTCCCAGTGACAGACACATTTCATCTTCATTCTTATTAATGGAACATTTATAATTGATTTTCTTTGTTTACACTTTCGTTTTTTTTACAAGGAAGAATGAAAGTCTAAACTTTGCTTTCTGTATGACAAATGGCAGCATTTCTTACCAAGTATTAATCATGCAGTGGGAAACATTGAGAGACCACTTGACTTTATATTAAATTCAATTTATACCAATTATCCAAGTACGTTTCTTCTGAAGACCACACAGAACAATAACACACATAATTAGTGAAGATTCTTCTCTGGAAAGGGGAATGTATATGACAGTCTCTTACATGAGAGTCCAGACTATGGAGTTGAAAAATAATAAACCTAATGAAAAATCAGGACATAGTTCCAAGCTGTGTTTTCTCTGGCAGAAAAGTTGATTTAAAAGGTTTGTGCTTTTTATTTTTGCACCTATGACACAAGTCCACTGCTTCTGCCTTTGTGCTGATGTGACTGTCTTGGGGTTGTGCTGTAAGCTGGATTAGTGAAACAATCTTGGGAAAAATTCCCCATCACCTTTAATTAACAATGGAAAATGTTATAAAATAGCAAGACCCTGTCATGCAGAGGCTGTGGAACCACACTGTGCATCAGCTATTAACTCAGAGCAGAAGGTTCTGTTCATACCTGCTCCTCAGAGCTCAGCTGCTAATTACAGGATGCTGAATATACCGACACAATGTTAAAGGAAGCATTGAATGGACAGCCCACGTTTAAAATTTAACCCCATGCTGAATAGGACCAAAGTCATTTTTAAAAGTTGCCCTTCCTTGTTAATGCAATGTAGTCAAACCAAAATCATCAGCCTTTACTGAGAGGCTAAAGTGCCTTTGAACTTAACTGGAGCGATGTTTGTTTCAACTGTCTCTTTACATAGTGATCTATTTTCAGTTAGTAGGGATCCTGAGAAGTCTTGGAATGAAACCCTTGCCTAGGAATAGGAGTCAAGTATTATCTACACTTGAAAGTTCAGTTGGATTAACATATGATTATAGAAACAATTCTGGAATAACTCGCCAAGTCTTTCACAGAAAGATATGCTTTCTGTTGCTGTTTTGCTTTATACATTTTCAACAGCTGCTCTCTGTGAAATCTAACCCTCCTGTTTTGCACCTTTGTTCTTATTTTCTCATAATTATTATAGTTTGAAGAATGATTTTATTGTTTTTTTCATTCTCAGCCTGAATCAATAGAGCTCTACTATCGAAAGCAATAGCATAAATAACAGTAGACCAGCAGGGAATTGATTTAAATCTATATTAGCAATGAAGTTGTCTGGCATCATCAGCTGCTGCTCCAGTAGGAGACTTTGTCAGCATGCTTCTAATGGTTTGTCCTTTGAACTAAAAACATGGCTTGTGGCTTTTCCAGAGGCCTGAATCCACACTGTGCTTTGTAATCTCTCTGTGTGACAAAGCTTTAGGGCTGAGCCTGGTACAAAAGAAACTGTGGTTGATGCCCAAAGAAAGACCTGTCTTCCACTATAATGATAAAACATTTCTACAGCTTTACTTTTTTTTTCATCCCCTCACAAACTTGCATGATAGATATTCCCTCCTCAGCAGAAAAACTCTGTGGGGTTTCTCTGGCTAAATGATATTCGATGGCTGAATCCTTATAAAGTCTCAGTTTTAAAGGTGATGATGAAAATGGTAACAGGATTGTCCCTCTAAGGCAACTATGATCTTAACAACTTAGTTATACTAAATTTCGGGTATCTTTTTTGACTATATCATCCAACTGCTTTGTAATAATCATTAAGGTAGAACCTGCCTTCATGTGCTGTCAAGATCTAACAATCAATTTTGGCAATAAAATATCAATACTAATCTCAGGCTGTAAATTGATGTTACAGAGGCTTTGGTGATTTATGAGTTCCCATAACACTTTTGCACTGTCTCCACAGGTGAGAAACACAGCCTGCAGTCATGAGCCCTCAGGTTAAGCTTCTAGCTATTGGTGTCACTAAAGCAATTTATCAAAAAACTTGATTTACTCTATACTTAGTCGATACAGACTGTAACAGAAACTTATGAAATTCACTCTGTTCCTGGGAAAGAACACCATTGCCTGTGTGCTATTGACTGTGAAACAGTGGTGTAGAAGCTACTGGTGAACCTTGGCAGTAGGGAAACTCTGAGGTCAGCTCTGTGCCTTAGCCTACACCCTCTCATGTCTTAACATTGACCGAAGAAAACTCAGGTGCTCAGGCTGGGTGGGAACTGCGATACTTCCCAGTCAGACTCCCAGCCTGGAGGCTCAGGACCAGCAACAGGAAGCATGGCTTCTCTTTGCTCTTCTTGTGTTGTGTCTGTGGGTTTGCAACTGATGAGCTGGAACAGCATCTCATCTTGTAAATTGAATTCCTTTCTTAGTTCTACACTAAAATTCCTTGTAGATATATCTCTGAATGATCTGAAGAGTCTATTAAAATCTCTGGGTTTTGTTATTTAAAGTGACTTTGCATCCAATGATATTTTAACTTGTCATTGAAATCAATTAAAATGAATTTAAGCCACTTAAGTTCTGGATTAGAATACCTATATTGACTTAATTTAGTAAACAAATGCCACTTAAAATTCATATCTTCTGCTAATACGTATTCATTTCCTGAATATGTTTATGTAAATAAAGCTGAAAGTACCATTACAACAAGTAGACACCCAACAAAAAAGTTGCTTTTTTCCAGAAGAAGTAGGCTAATTTTGTTTCATATCATGCCCCCTTTTTTTTTGCCCAGGTTTTCAGAGCAGGATAAATGAACGTTTCAGTGAAAAAATGCATATGCGACCCTCACTCCAGGAGACAACCTTTAACAAGAAGTATAAGAAGCACAATTTTCTGGCAGAGTAGAACAGCTATATAAAACTGTTGCATTGTGAATAAGATAAAAGAAAATAACTTAAATGATGAATTTATCTTCTTTCTCTTTCTGTATGGCCCAGATGCTGCATGCAATTACAGAACAAAGAAAGCCTAAACATACTCCCTACACAGGAACGTCGTTTCCAGCAGCAGAGGGTACCAGCCAACTACCTGGGACACCTGACCTCCCAACCTTCATACGTACCACCCCACAGACCTTAGCAAAATTGAGTGGAGTGCACAGGAGCTCTGTCATTTCACCAAGAAGCATCAACAGAGTGGAGTGCAGATTAAGTTAAGGAAAATTACCTGTGTTGCAGAATACAATTGTTCTCTGCTTTGCAGTTGCATTCTGAATAATCATTAGAGCTGAGATTAATCATAGAACAAGCAAGGAACAACAGAGAAGACAGCTGCTAGATTAAAAGCCACGCTGAGAAAAACATCAGCCCAGACTTACAGAAGCTTCGAGAAATATTTTCATAAAAGCTTGCCCACAGTTAGGCTCCCAGAAGAATGAATCTGCCTAAAAAAGAACCTGATCCTAATAATACAACAGGTATTTTTAAGGGCTGAGTGGCTGTGGGCTGGATTTTTCCCTTGTGACTAGAGAACACAGAGATGAGGGAGGAGCTGTTTGAGGGAGTGAGGTCTAACAGGACCTGAGCCATCAAGTGATTCCTGGACAGTTCTCAAATGCTACCAAGAGACCCAAAGCATCAGACTTGCAGTCCCTATGTGCTCACAGATGCTTGAAGACCCCTGCTAACTCTACAAATCTGCACCTTACCCAGTCTCATGCAGGATATGGGGTGCAGAAGCAGATAACGAGCTTCAGTCACCTGAATTCATTCTTCTTTCCACTTGTTCTAGGTCCTCATTTTTAACCTCTTACTTATACATCTAGTTACAGCTGAATTAGTATTAATATTTGCATTAGACTGTAATAAAAATCCTACAGCTTGATTCCTGAAACAAACTGTATTTATATATGGAACTATGATATACATGATATTCTTCTTACATGCACACATGCAAATTCACAAGTGATGATATTTAACATTGCTATGTTTATTGCACAGTAGTTTTAGAAGCCCAAAATAGACTAATGTTTTGATGGTTTTAGGGCTATATGAAAAAACAGCACAATTTTTTTTGCTAAACAAAGTTTTTTCAATAGTTAAGGTGCTCTTACATCGTGCTGCTGCATGCCTGCACTGAAACACTGTGTAACCCTTCAAGCACACCGTTCTCAGAACACCAAAACCAGAGAAAGTATGCAAGTTGCTAATGGTTTTTGTCAGTCATACACCATGTTGAAAATCATTGTAACTCATTAAGTAGACATACTTAGGGGAAGGGAAATTGGTCTCTCCTGGGAGCAAATGACCCTGCTTGGTGGGGAGAACGCTTCCCAAGGACAGAGCGAGACAGCTAGAAAAAGCAAGTAGAAATGCGAAATCTCGGGAACTGGAGAGCTGTGGCATAATTGGGATTAGAAAACCACTGGGAATAGCAGATGCATAGGCTCCTGAAGTGAAGGGAAAAAAAATTTTGGGGAGCCAAAGGACATTGTATATCATTTGCTGTGATTTAGGTGTGGGGGTGAACCTGGAGAAGAGGACTGCAAGGACTGAGTGAGTGGGGTTAGGTGTGCATACAGATCTTTCAGAGTCTGTTTTCACTCTGAGTTTTCAGCAGTTACAAAATTTGAATACACTTAACATCCACCCTCTGAAACTAACTTTTGAATTTAAGTGGCCTTTTTTTTTGCTTCTAGAGGACCTCTGAAGAAAGGTCATGGGGCTACTTTGAATCTGCAGCTGACCTGGAGTCCATCAAAGTAGAAGAGAGCAGCCGCTTCATGATTAGCTCTGAACAGCTGCCCTTTTAGGTCATTATGGGGATCCAGTTCCCAAGCCGCAATACTCTGTCCTTCCCTCCCCTGGGAGAAGAGAAGCAAGGCCAAGTGGTAGATTTTCCTTTTTCATCCTCCCATCTAGACGCAGAGAAGAGGAAGATAAGGAACTCACCCTGTTTGGTTTCCCCTGCTCACAGCTATTCACAAAGAAATACATTTTGTAGCACAACACAAAAGTAGCTGCGGGTGGAAGCGTATTAAGTGGATGGAAATACTTGTTTGAGTTAACTAGCCATTGAAATTAAGAAGCCTAACTCTATCAAATCAATCTGAAAGGAAGTGATATTAGGTATGAAAATTTATCTTTAATTTCTATGGGCTGATTCCTTATGTCTTAATGTGATGCAGGGAGAGAAAAGTCAGCAGCATTCAGACACTCTTCAAGCGTCATTTGATTGCCGAGAACACCTTTTTTTGTGCTCCTTCTGTACATCACCTTTCTAATTCAAACTCTGAAGCTTCACTGATGATTTCTCTGCAAAATCTGAATAGATGTATGATCCTGACAAGAACTGTTGTATTGACTAATATCTACTGTCAACAGTAAAGAAAGATTTCCTGCTAAAACTAATCTGGCGTGAGTTTGAACTTGTGAAAATAAAAGTAAGGGTATGTATATATGAGATTTGACACAAAAAAGTGAGACTGTGCCTGTAACTCTTTTTATTTCCCAAATTAAGAAAATAAACTATGATTACCTTCAAAATACTTCCCTTCTGAGTTGACACGGAACTGCACACGATGATGCCAATGTTCAAAGCAATTCTGCGGATCATTTTCTGAAAGGCTGTTGAGGGTCTCCATCGTTTTTGCTTTATATCTTCTACCGACAAAAAATGGGTTCCTTTGAGCACTGACTTGATCTTTGGGAAGAGGGAGCCAGGTCTGGTGAATAGGGTGGATGCTCAAGCACAGTGATGTTGTTATTAGCTAAAAAACACTTCACAGACAAAGCGTTACGAGCTGGTACATTGTCTTGATGTTAACTCACACATCACTCTTGCACACCAACAATTTCCAGCTGAGGGTAAGAAAATATCTATATTTGGACATGTGTCCACTCATATTGAGTGAAGCGAGCTGAGCTTTGTCTCATTGTTACAGGTTAGAATATGTTCTATAACCATATGTTTGTATCTCCCCTTTCACTTCTGGTTCCTGAGTTACAGGGTTAGTCTTGTGGTTTTTTTGTGTTGGACCATATCCATAACCTTCAACATTATGTGCAAGTGTGTGTTATACCTATACGCCAGGTTTGTGATTTTGCTTTTTCTGAATTTAACAATGTACACCAGAATTCTCTTCCTTCTTAACAAAAACTGCTAACTGCTTAACAAGAACTGCTAACGTGCAGTTCTAAGGGGTGCTTTGGCATGATTGTGCAGACTTGTGTGTTCTTAGGAAGCAGTAGTCACTTAGGAAAGACTTGTCCCATGTGAGTAGGAACATCTCAGGGGCATTGCCATGTGTCGACACACAGTCCAGATTTTAACAGCAGAGGATGGAGATGTTAGGTCTTTCTGAACTACGGAAGAAGCTGCTGAGTCAAATGTGCTATCGCAGCCTGATACACTCTACATCTCCAGATACGAGAGAGGCCAGCAAAAGCTGAGCTCTGCATAAGTGACCAGAGGTTCTCCTTGCTTTGCCCCCTGGTCTCTTGTGTGGCAAAAGGCAGTTAAATTTCGCATAATACAACAGGGTTTTTTCCTTTATCAGCTAGATATTCATAAATGAACTCTCCAACACAGAATGAACTCTCAGTATTCAATGGAGATTATTTTTTATAGTCTATAGATTTTATGGTTTACTTTCTATTTCTAATGGGCTTTTTTCTAGTATTAAAATGGATCTAAGCCATTTTCATCATGTAAAATCAATAGCAGACATGTATTCCAAGTCTCTCTCTTAAATATCTAACCATGAACAAATAATTTTATTACTCTCCCTTCTGATCTGCAGATATTGCTCTCAATAGAGATTAAAATAAAAACGATTTAAGCTGCTTAGTGAAGTCAGAATAAATAGCTTTTAGAACAATTTATTAAAAAATAAATCTTTTAACTCATTATTTATTGTATGATATTTAACTAATTTTAAGCTAAAATATAGTGCTTATATTTACTCTCCTTTACACCATAGATACACTGTTGAGATATCCTAACCAAGCACATTTAAGTCATCCAGCCTTATTAGAATAATGCTTTCAAACATATTGTACAAAGTGGTAATTCTTAACTCACAGTGCTTCTGCCAGTTTTAAGATCCCCAATTTTCTGAAAGCTGAAGCACATTGCACACTGAACAAGGGCCTTAATGTTGTCGCCATAGAGATGACACTTCGCAACCCTTATTTATATCTCCTTGATTGCACCACACAAATGCATTCTATAGACAAATGCTTTTTGTTTCTTGAGAGTGATTTCTCTAGATGATGTTTGAAATAATGTCTTTGTAGAGAAATAAATATTATTTTGTAGTACAGTGAATTTTTTCAGGATAAAGAATACAATAAGGATTCAGACAAAGGAGAGACAACAACCAGCTTGAATAAATGCGAAGGAAATTCCTTAATTAAAATGACGCACAGACAGAACAGACACTCTCTTTGTCTCTACGGAAAAGGGTGAAAGAACCTGTTATTTGTATTTGGCCAATGAACTTGAAAACACAACAGAGAAAATATTTTGGATAAAACAAACTAAGAATTTTTTTCCTTTAAAAAAAAAAGAGTGTTTCTACAACATTTTTTTCTAGTAGAAAGTTTTGCAAAACTGAGCTCAAATTCATGAATATCACTGGCTGCATTCCAGTAAATAAAATAATTACAAAAATAACCACGCAGGCCTATTTTGTAATAGCTATAAAGTGAAAATCGATACAGTGCAGAAGGGCTATGCCCTTCCATCTTGGAAGCAAGCTGCCTTTTGTGCTACACAATTTCACCACAAGAAGTCCTAGCCCCCACCCCCATTGAGCAATCGCTGCAGGGAAGCAATTTCTCTGATCAGTGAAGTACCATGCACACTTATAGTTCTGCATAAGTGCTTACTGAGAGCAAGGAAAATCAGTAACAGGAAAAGTCATACTTTATTTTAATATGAGAACACACTTCAGCACAAAATTCACGTCTCTGGACTGAGCATATTTAAGCCTGACCATGGCTTTTAGCGTGGGTTGAGTCTGCCAGTCAGCAATGCTTGCTGAGTTCAGTTTGCTGTGTGTAAATGTAGCTGCCTTCCCCAGCCTTACTCCTGACAAATCCCACAGGCTACACCCAAGGAGCAGCATTCCCTAAGTAACTGATCAAGACTGTTGTTTGCCTCTTTTTTCTGACTTTTACTCTACTTTATTCTTTCTTAATTGCGCTTGTTCCCATGACAGCTAGGGCCATAAAAACAAACTCCCTTAAAATACCAATTTAATTAAGCTAATATTAAATGATAACACTCTAAATTTTCTGCAGTAACGAGGCCCTCCTAACACAGAAAGCTTTGCACTGTAACCCATGGGCCAAAGCCAACCCAGAGGACAACTTCACCCACCCTCCCACCTCTAACGGTCATGGCATGGGGAGAGAGAGACTGAAGGCAGATCATCTGCTCTTCCCAAACAGCACCTGTATTTGAAGCAAGCAGCTGCTCATTCAGCTAATAGACCCTCAGCATCAATGCTGATGTGTACCAGTCACCAAGATCTCTGGGCTACACACGCTTAGTAGTCATTGATTCCAGAAGCTGATTATCTAATTACTCTGTCACGTTGGCTTTGACTTCACACTTGGCCCAAATCCCCAAGTCCTTGGTGTTGCTTGGACTTTCTAGAAATAGCAGGGCTGCCTGTCCAGACAAGGAAAAGCAAGTTCAGGGTAGGTGGTGTCAGGGATTTGTGCTTTGGACCCTGAAGGCAGCATGGATTCAACTGACTTGAGGCACTAGACTCTGTGAACTTCAGCCTGAACACACACAGCTGGTACAGAGAGGGTAGATACACTCAGTGGAGCTCTGTTTCTCAAGCTGTAGTAGGGAAAAGTGACCTGGGAGCTTAAAATCCCCGAAAACCAGGAATCATCTCCTTTTTGTGCAAATAGTACAGTGGAATTAAACCAAATTAAAGTTTTTATTTGCTGCTGCTCCTTTTACTAGAGTTTGTACACTAAATTGCTCACGTCTGCTAGAGGAAACCACAGAAAAACTTCACTTTATCTCCTCTGACATCTCTGAGAAACAGAGCTGCTATACACGCCCCTTATCTCTCAACATACCTTATCAAGGAAAAAAAACCAACAAAAATGTAACTCCCAGTGACTGCTGTGATGGATGTCCACATGCAGGCTGCCTTGCTGTCCCCCAGGATGTCAGCTGAGACAGCTTGGGGCTGCTGAGGGGGAAGACACCTGCAGCCTGCCCCAGCCCAGCCTGTGGCGCCCAGGGCAGGAAGGAGGAGGGTCTGCATCCCCTTCTGCACTGTGTTGCTGTGGCAGCCACAGGAGTGCTGGCAAGTCCCTTTTCATCTGAGCATGCATGAGCCCAGGCACCATCATCTACCCAGCTGCCTCCTCATAATGTCTCTAACTGGGCTATGACACCTGGATGAGGGAAATGCTCTGGAGCGGTTATTCCTCAATACTCAGACTCGTTATTATGTTCACATGTAAAATAAGATCTCTTTTCAGCCTTTGGTTGGGAACAGAGATGTTTATTTTTTCAAGTGCATGTCTAAATTCTACAGCAATTGAACAAGGTCAGAAGTCAGATACAATTGTTTTAGTAGTCCTAAGGAAAACAAAGAGAAAGAGGAGAACAGGATGAAGGGAAGGAGAGTTGTGAGTAGGGAGACAAACTGGAGGACATGGGCCAGTTCAAAGCCTTTGTCCAGCTACTGGTCTAAGTATAGCTTTGAAAAGTTATGAGCTACAATTTCAATATTTCTTGAATTCTGTGGATTAGGAAAAACAGAAAAAGCCTAAGCAATTGTTACCACTTTGTCTGTCTGACACTTTTACTCTTTGCTTGCAGAGAACCTGAACAATCCCACAGAGCAAATAAAACCAAGAAACAGAGAAGTTATGGAGGAAAATTAAACCACCCTGTTCTGTTGAGCTTCAGAGGAGCTCTGATTCAGCTAGTTGTACCAATCCTTTCCCCAGCATATGGTCCAGGTCCTGTCCACAGATGATCATGGCAGAAATTCAGATCAAGAGTACTCAGGGCATAGGTGTGTCTGACAAACTCAGCTGTGTGTCTTCTCTCCCCAAGACAAACATGATACACTTGGTTATCTCACTCAAGCCAGTTAAGTTTAAAAACCAGCTTCTTGCTGAAGATTGAACCTTGACTTACTTACAGTGGTATTTGCTGTCCTGGTTGCACATGTGTCCTGTGATCTCAGAGTTACAGTCTGTCATGGACTTTGGGTTTCATCCCTTTTCTGTTTTGCATTTGTGACCTTTAGGTGCATTTGAAATAGTTCCTTACCTTTCCAACACATCTTCCCTTGCTTAAAAAATCTGCAGACAGGCATTTCTCTAAGTGGCACTTTATTACCTCTTTAGACAATTATTTTCAAAATTTTGAGAGTTGAACTGCTGCCAAGCTCACTGTCTCTGCAATCCTTGGACAATTTGGAAGCAAGTAACAGTTGTTATTTTTCACATTCTCTAGTTCCATTGTCATACCTCCACCTAAATCTTGAAGACGCAAATGGACCTAGATTTCCTTTCCAGTTCTGTTGGAGAGGCGAATGTATATACTTTAAGGTCGATGTCCTACCGTGTTTTGTTTCTGTTTCTCTTTGACAGAGAGAACCGATTCGACAGGCTGCTGGAGATAAAGGAACACACTGGTACAAAAGCTCATGGTAACCATGTATTGACTTTTAAAAATGTGCTCTAGTCAATGGCCTATGAGAACATTCTCTGGCAATTCATGGAATAGGCAAACTATTGACTTTGAAACTCAACAGGTCTGACGAAAGCCTACTGCTGGCATCCACTGCTGAAGAAAACCATTGAGAACGGAGTATTTCACTGATATTTAGTCATAAATCAATAGCACTGTTCCGAGCTAATCTACAATACATTTCAAGCGGCTAGAAGAACTCTCTGGGGAATATTTAATCCCCTTTGAAGAGAGAGACCTGTTCCAAAGAACCCCATTTAGTTTCCAGTGATAATTAATTTTTCAGTTACTTTGATTAATGCATCTTAAAAGAAATCAGAGATTGACAGTAAAAAAAAAACCTTATAAGGCTGGCAGAGCTCCTCCAGCAGAACCATGCATGTGAAAAGAACTTACACCATGTCAGCAATATATAAAACTTTAACAGATTCACCACGATCGGGAGCTTTGACTGCTGAAGCATTCATAGTGGAGACTGGGGTAAAACACAGAGCAGTGAAAAGTACATTTATGGAGAAGGATTGCCCAAGGAGTTTTGTTGTACCTCCTCTCCTTCTCCCAAGAATAACCCACTGGGAAATACATTACATTAATGAGTGCAAGGCAATGACCTCCACTGGAAAAAGGGAAACTAGAACTCACCATGGAAGCAGCAGGTGATCACTGAAGTGCATTCACAGCCACAGCAGGTCTCCAAATGTGCCCACCTGCTCCCAGGGCTGCAGAAATGTTTCCTATCCCTGCTCAGCAAACATAATTGCATCTTTGCATTGCCTCAGATGTGCTGTGGGAGGGCAAGGCCATCCAGACAGACACAGGGACATGGCTCTGCTCAGCCTCCTCCTCCGTCCCCTTCACTCTCTCCTCCAGACACCACAAATGGGAGCTGCTGCCCTCAGGATGCTGCTTCCCTCATACACTAGGAGCTCTCACAGCCCTTTAGGCAGTTTCTTTTCTTCACTTGCTTGTTTGTACAACCTCGAGCAGCAGTGGTGCTGCCACAGCTGCCGGGTGTGAAACCCAGGAAATGCCTGAGTGGCTCCTCCAGGCTGAACCCCATGTTTCTGGTAGTAGCAGCAGTGCCAGGAACAGATGGGCCAGCTGGTCTTCAAAAGCTGTAACTATTATCTAAACTATGGCACGCGTGTGCTTCTTAGTGTGCTGGGAGTAGAAAGTCATTACCAACTCACTGCTTGTTTTGGTTATTACAGTAGCGTGTTGTTGAGACTCTTGTAGCCTGGTGACAAGCTGAAACATAAAAAACACTTCCACAAAATCCGTGATCCCATGGTGTCCTCAGTCCATCACTGGAAGGCCGTCAGCACCATCAGGCAGCGGTACAGCTTTGTCATTTTTGTTAAGCGTTCATAAAAAGTGCACCTTATGAAGTGCTTAGAAAGTAATCCTCATTTAAATTTACTGTTGAAAAAAGAAATAAAACAGTTTGCTCTTGGGAAACACTTTACTTGCTTTTCACCATGGGAAGGTGGATAGGAAAACAAAGTCACCCAAGTTGGAATCAAACAAATTAAATGCATTCAATTAGCTAATGGAGCGTATCACAAATGGTTGCACTACTAGAAAATTAAATTAGTTCTTCCTTATGTGCTAGGATTCTTGAAGTCATTATCACCTTTTTTTTTTGTAGAAACTGTCTGAAATATTCAGAGGATTATCTTTCACCAATGTACCTTTCAGTCCTGATTCCAGTTTTACAATCAGTACTAATTTGTGGAAAATAGTTCTAACCTAAATAACTTCTGTGCAATTCATGAGTACAAGGAACATATTTCAGATTCTTCTAACTGAACATGGTGTTCTCAGAGATCAGTTTCACGAGCTATTGTATGATTTAGTACCACTGGTTACAAAAACACTCAACTTAAGCGTGTTCACTACTGACTTCTAGTGTCTTTTTACAGCAAAGCAATGGAAAATGGAGGTAGTTTAAATTTGCAGTCCTGCCCTTGCTATGTTATTCTGGATTAGCTCCATCCACCTTACATTAGGTTAATTAACAGCAATGTGATGTTTGCTGGGGACAGCTACAGAGCTGCCAGACGTACCTCCTTGGTGCGCTGCCACGGCCGTGTGCTCTGTATAGTGTGGAGGCAGAGCCTTCCCATTCCCTCCAGGCCATCCCTGATGGGATGCTGTGGGGTCTGTGGTTAGGGAATGACTGATCACATCTTTATAACTCCATCTAGTCCTTGTTAAAGACACAGGAAGAGAAGAGACAAGATTTCCCATGAGTACATACCTATTCATTACCTGTGGTTTCAGAGTGTGCTCCTTACTCTTTGCAGGTGTATCTCATCTCACCTGAATCACAAGGTGCCATGTCCAAAACACCCCACAGCCCAGCTAGAGAGGTGTTTGGAGGAAGAAGCAGCATTTGGCCCTACCTCTGCTTCTTGGTGGAGAGAAACTAATTTGTCTCACGGAAAAAAAACAAAGTTTTCATATCAATGATGTTATCTCTTCACCAATAGAAAGGTTGTTTCACAAAAAAAGGATACCTGATACACATGTTAAAGACAGCTCAACAGGTAGAAGCACAAGAGAAAGGTCCTGGTTGTGGGGTCAGGGTTGAAAAAGAGCTATCTGGGGACATAAAGGCATTATTCACCCAGAGTGTTTCTTTCCTAGGCAAGTGAAAAAGTCAGGTACATATGGAGCTCCATTATCTTGATACGTGCTTAAAACCATTCACTTTGTTGGATGGTATCTGGCATGCCCTTATGTAAGCAAATTATTTTTATCTGCTTCTAGCCCAATAGAGACTTGAATATTTTGAGAACTTATAGGTCTCATTGCTATGGTAACTAACTCCATATCTTTAGGTCAGTCTTGCTATCTCTGAGTTGCAGAGTCCCCATCTAATCTTGAAAAAAAATATTAAAAGCAAATAACAAGCACAGCTGTATTTGCTGTTTCAGTCCCACTCCCCACTACCTTTTGTCTCACTTCCATAGCCAAAAGCAGAGTCCAACAGCCTTTACAGGGTGGAGAGGTTGTGCTGTCAGCAGTCCAATACCAATTTACTGGTGTCAATGCCAATAAGAAGTGAGGGGATTTACACTGATAGTATGGGGAATCAACACAGGAGCATCAGCAGGCAAACTGACCTCATCTGAGGGTAGAGATCCCTGGGGGGAAGTTTGGCCTTGTACAGCTGTCCTCTCCTTGTTTCTCTTTTGCTTGGGTGAGCTAGCCAAAATGCTCACTGCTACTCTGGACTGTTAAATAATTCTCTTCCAGTCCATAGATTGATACTGGAAGGATTTACCACTGCATGGACAAGGAGAACAGCTGTCACAGGAGTGGACGAGCTGGTACCATCTCACCAAAACATACTGGCTCCATCTTGTGTCAGGACATCTGTCTTATTTCGAAATCTGGGGATTTCCCTCTCCCTGCCAATCTTTGTCCTTCTGCATAACTTCAGTTACCGTCATCTTAAAGTTTACCCAAATTTGGACAGCAACATTCCCAGGGTGATACAAGGGATTTAAACATCCCAGTAGGGAAACTGGCACTTGACACACCTTGGTTTCTTTATAGCTCTGGTGGAACTATAAGGTGCTTGCGTTTCTTTGGTTTGATTTTTCCCGATCACTTTGTATATTGGGAGAGAAAAAATTTTCCAAGAACCAACATATGCCTGTATTTCATGGCCTCCAAAGACTTTTCTTTGTAAATCAAAGTCACAAAGAATTCACATCCAGAACATTTTTAAGTTGCTGGAATTTTACTATTCTTACAGGAAATATATTTTTTTTTTAACAAAAAGTTGTTTTTTCACTTATAGAAAGGTTTTTTTCAGAAAAGGATTATTTCAGTCGTGATACACTCACACTTCTGCTCATAAGTGGGATGCATTATAAATTCTGCTGTAAAAATAAAATCACTTTTTTGGCAAAAATGGTAAATCTACTAAACTGACAGTCCTTGTCTGAACAATTAAATACTTTCCTTCAAAATGCTAAATAGATATCTGATTCATGCATTGCTTTCTATTTTAGCACATATAGGCAGGACAAATGTGCCTTGACCAGGTGGCCTCAGCATCCATGGCTATAGGGCAAGTTCTGTCCACATTCTTCTTTGCTGTTGCTTGCTATTTGCAGTTTTAATTCCTTTATTAATCACCTTCTCTGGTTTGGAGAATGATTCCTATCTCTTCTATTGCTTCAAAGTTATAATTTTTTTATCCCTTCCCCCCATCCCCCCAGGTTGAGTTTGTGTTTCTATTAGACTGGTGCAGCTCCCTTTTCTGATTTATTTTCCCCAGTGTAAGTGAAATAACTATCTCACCATGGCCCCCTTTTATCCAAGCCAAATATTAAATATATAAGATCATAGGAAAGCACTTAAACTTTTGGACAATCAGGACTATACAATAGTGGAAAATAAGAGGAAAACATTTTGTAAATGTTGAAGGGAATTCAGCTTCAATAAACAGGGAAAATCCCACAAGGTTAATTAATGTAATGGATGGCAGTGACACACGCTTTGCTTTCTGGGATGAGTATTATTCCATAAAGGAATGCAACATCAACCAGTACTTAAACTACGACAGATGGTGCTGGAAATATTTTAAAGATGTTTACTTTACATTATTAGTGATCAAATATGCAATGTTCTTGGGTATG
The DNA here is from genome assembly GCA_033556795.1 of Tapera naevia. Classification (NCBI taxonomy): domain Eukaryota; kingdom Metazoa; phylum Chordata; class Aves; order Cuculiformes; family Neomorphidae; genus Tapera; species Tapera naevia. The sequence continues at coordinate 2,057,640 of JAUMJJ010000172.1, read as the reverse complement.
TCATCCTCATGACTTCCCACAAGACATAATATTTTCCAAGTTAGAAAAAGCAAATAACTAAGTTGCAGGCAGCTTTTAGTAACTGAGGTATTTTTGGACTGCTGCTGTAGCTGCTCAAACATCCACCAGCAACACCATCCCTCAGCCCAACTCCTTCCTCGGGTTCGTTTCCCTTATTCCCACCATACCCTGAAAATCCCTCCCCATCTCCAGCCAGCGCTGGTACTTTCCCTATTAGCTCTCCAATGAGGAAATTCCACCCTCAGCTCCCTGGATTAAGCTTGTGGCCACCACTCAGAACAACCCATTTCTTCCTGTCATTTACTGAGTGAATCTCTCTGGGCTTGACTTAGGAAGAGAAAAGGGATTTTTCTGACCGGGATGTGAAAGCAACAAAAGCAGAATTTTCTTTCATAAAGCTCACAAATGTTTCAGCTACTGCAGTAAAACTGCTGCAGCCTTCTCCAAGGATATGCTTGAGGTAATTTTAAAAAAAAAAGATTAAAAAGTCAGTGTAGTTAATATGTCTCTGTAAAGTTAAAGCTGATTTAAGACTGCCTACACTCAAAGTTGCATTAATATAATCCCCTTGAACTAATCAGGTGTGAGTTGCGTATGGAATGTACCCAAATCCTCTATTGTAGATTTAAAAAGACTGCTCAGCTACAAAGAAAGGGAAATATGAACTCTTCCTTCTTTTTTTTTGTCTCTCTACCACCTCCTATTCCTTCAGAATCAAAGCAGATGCTATTGCATTAAAGCAGGGACAGCACCTTTCTGTTTCCCCCCCACCTGCGCTGTCCTTCCTCACCTCCTGGACGCAAGCATAGTCCCAGTTGCCCCCAGCAGCTTGTGGCGTCCATATTCTTCCTCCCTGAATCAGTCCAGCCACATCACCCTGGGGAAGCCGGATCAAATGCCTTTTTTCTTTTTTAAAGAATAATGACCCATTTCACATCCTTAAAGCGAAAAAAGCAACACTGTTCTCTTCCTAATTCCATCATTATGTACCCCCATGTTGTTCAACTCCTCCTCCCATCCACCCTCTTTCTCTGGTTCCCTACCCATTGCTCAATCGCTTCCAGCTACTGGGGCTCCAGGGCCAGAGTTGCACTGAGAGGAGCTGTGTGGCAGGAGGTTGCTGCACACGGTGCAGCTGTAGCAAGGGGAAGGTCACCGGACACGGATGGGCCTCGTGCTCTGCCTTTGACATATGAAGGGGTTACCCTCAGCTACAGCAATAGATTTTGTCCCCTCAGTTCCTCGGCCTCTTTCCTCTTTTTCCTCCCACTTTTAGTCCACCTTCCTGCACTAAGCATGAAACTGGAGCAGCTAGAAAGGCAACTGCTGCCATTTTCCAACTACTTTTCTTACCTTTTATGAGAATTGAACTTTTTTGCCTTATTGAGGACTTTTTTGGCCCATCAGTGATGGCCAGTGAAGGAAGCTTTACTTCCAGAAGAGCTGAAGCTCTGTGCCGAGGTGGAAAGGCAAAATACTGGGGAGACCTCTGGATACTGGCCCAGCAGCAAGCCTTCCTCAGGCTCCTACTTTTAAAATGCTCATCTACTCTATATGTTGCTTTTATATAATTTACAGAATGTTTCCTTGCCCTGAGGCCTTTCTTATATGTGTTTGCTATTTTATGGTCTTATATTACTTTTCGTATCAGCTTGAGGGCACAGAAGTTGATACAGCTTTTACACCACTGTAATCCCATTGACTTCAGAGGAATTACTTCCCATTACAGCAAGTGAAATCAGAATGCATAAATATGCCATTTCTCTGCTATTCACCATTAATACAATAAAGACCACTGGAATGTCAGACAAAAATAGAGATTGGCTCTTGCTTTACTCCTGGTCAGTGCTGACCCTGAGCATCTGACAGGATAAACTACTTGTTCAGATACATCTACAGAGAGAGGTAAGAAGATAAATTCTTACAAATATATCGCTTTCTTTCTCAGATCTCATTGTCATATAGATCAGCACCTGCCTGTCTTGCATTGCAGCAGACCCATTGTGGCAAACACACACAATGGGTAGCACAGGGCATTCTATTTCTCACTGAGAACCGGAACTGCTTTGACAGAGTGGAGAAGAGCCAGTGACAGAGTAATTACCTGCTAATTATTTTTGCTATCAATCTGGAAATCCTTTTTATATTTTCTCTAGCTCTTTCTTTTGGGAATCAGAGCATTCAGTCACCCACAGAAGGTTTTTATCCTCATCTAATAAATGGGAAAATCCTGATATCCAGAGATCTTAAATTATATTATATTTAATAATCTTAAATTATTTGTCCTTGGCCATAGATGTGGTGAAGCCAGAAAGAGTTCCCAGTTCCAGACTGCTACTTGAAGGCATTTTACCACAAGATGAACCTTCTTCTTTATTACACATTAGTGTTTAATTTAGACATATACATATGGGGGCAACAAAACAAAACAAAAAAAAACAGAAAACCTCAGGCCTGTCCCACCAAGAGTCAGACACACAAAGCTGCCAAACTGCATCTGGGCATCACATGGTTACTGTAGGAAATGCTTGCAGTTGCCTCCCTATGCAGAGGTCAATTACGACTACATACCACAGCGATACTCCCTGCATGGGCTGCAACTTCTTCTGGAAGAAAAGGAGAAAGGATCTGTCAAAGCCAGACACATTCTGGAGACACATCCTCAACAAACCCAGGAGCCACCAACCGAAGCTGTGTCCTAAGTGGTTCTCAAGTCACAAATGACCTGGGGAGCCCCTTCTGTGTCTGGCTGGCCTTCAGTTTCCCTCCAAGTATATTAATAGAATTGTCTAAACCAATTTTTTAATCCAGAAGTTATGAATGACAGTTATTCTTTTCCCAACGTTAATACACTTTTTTCTGGTATCTTCCTTTTGGACAAAAAGGAATAATGAATGTCTCAATAATTGACATCTCATAGTTCTTTGTACTGAAGGGGTCATGTACGTGATAAGGTGGAGTTCTTCTGAGCTTTGCCTGTATACTTACCTTTATCTGTCAAAGCGAGCAGCAGCAAAATGGTTCAAAGCAGGGACATGTTCAGATGTGAAGGTAGTAGTTCCAGATCATAAGTGCCTTGTCCCACTGAATACAGTGTTGTTCCCAACAGAGAAGTTAGTTTTCCTGCCTTCACACTGTCAGCTGCACACTGATTCAAATCTTGAAGGTTTTCTTTATGTACAAGACCTAGAATATATTTTGGTTTTAAGTGAGAAACTACAAATATTATTTTCTTGTCTGTGCCCTCTGATGATACATTCTCAGTGATGAACATATCTTCTGGTTTTCTCTAAAAAATAAATAGATTTCCACTACCCTTCTTGCTCCCCTCCTCCAATTTAGAAATGTCAGGAATTACAATTGCTGATGCTGTGCTTGCTGCAGGATGACTGAGAAGTGGGGCTTTGGTATAAGCAGAAACTTGACCTGCCGTTTTCTCAGCCTTCAGCTGAGAAAAAGGGAACGTTGTCTCTTGCAAAAAGGGGTTTCACAAACCCCATATACAATCTGTTTTCAGCCACTGCTTGTTTATAGTTTGAGTTCAAACTGCAAGCAAATAAGTAACGATTTACTTGGCTTGACTACGTTTTTTTTTAAAAAATAAATCCATTAAAACATTGTAGCTCAAGTTTCTCTTATTTTCGTGTCGCTGACTCATGACTTCAGGCTATCCAATAGCAAAACTGGAAGTTGAGATCTAATATTTGCAGCAACTTATTTGCACAGGCTACAACAAATCCTTTTGCAGATTTGCAGAAGAGAATAAAGCGCCAAATGAGCTCAATCCCTTTGTTCCCAATGTAGTTTTCACTGTTGCAAAAGGTAGATCAATTTCATATAATCACAACAGCAAGCAGCTATAACAGAATACATTAAAACCATATTTGTTCAATAAAAGAATGTCATTTCCCAAAAGGTCATGCTTTCAGTTTTGAGGAGGCTGCTAGTCAAAAGCAAAATGCCAATATATCATATCACAAAGCATTGACTTGTCTATTCCCTTGTCGCCTTTGCTATGAAAATGAGACAAATAGTATTTATCTGCCTTCTCAGATACTGAAATCTTTGGCCATAAATTAAAAATACATACTGAATATTTAAAATGAGACACGTGAAATAAGACATACAGTTCCATGAAGTGGATAACATATGGGAAATGCACTATCATGAGCCTCATTGGGAAAAAAAAAACAATAATATTAGAAAAAAAAGCAGTAAATACCAGTTATAGGAATTTACATAATTGCATTCCACAGCATTTATTTAAAAGACAACTACTTGATGCTAAACCTTAAATATTTAAGACAAACTACCATTTCAGGGAGTTTCTCCTCTCCACCTAAATGACTGCATGCATAGCAGTCTGTTTCCAGCAACAGTGTAAAGGACACTGCCATAGATGTACACCATTTCTGCATTATCTCATCCACAGCTCTAAAGTGCTATTTCCTATAATTTTAGCCTGCATCCTGTAACGTTTCCAATATCTTTGAAAGGTGATTTTTGTGCTAGAAGAAAATTCACTTTTAACCCAAGGGGAAATTTATTGCAGCATTTAATCTGCAACGTTCTCTTGAACAGGAGTCCAGTTATTTTGTCCCTTTGTCTCTTAAGCAATTAGTTAATGAAGGAAGAGAATTTTGCTGATTATATTAGCTCAATTTTTGTCTTTTTAAAATGTTGCCCAAGCAAAAAGATGAATACTCATCAATCCAGATAGATGGGGAGAAATATAGTATTGCCTATTATATTAATTTTTTTTTTTGTCCTAAGTGATAATTTAAAATAAGTCAGGTTTCTGCATGTCAAGTTTTAGAGGCAGCAGCACCTGCAATTATGATGTCTTTTTAAGGAACTACTTTTTGGTGATTTATATCTTTTCCAGAGAAACCACTCAATTCAAGTGGCTGATGGTAGTTGGGCTGTCTCAATTTTTAAAAGATTCAGCTATAACGGATCACCTTTATCTCAGAATTTCAGGAGAACAGTAAAAAAACTGGCTTTTGTTAACTCGCACACCTAGTAACTCTTGAAATGACACTTGAAATTCCTCAAGTTTACTGTCATGATGCTTTTGTGGTTTCCACTTAAACAAGCCCTACAGCTCAGAGCAAGCAATTGATCATTCTCAGAAGAAATCCAAAAGAATTTATCACCTAAGTTCAGTGAATAACCCCACCACCACATGTGCTCCACGTCCTTTGAAGAGGGAAAAGACAATATAAGTCTAAGATGAGAAGGTATGAAAATAACAAGAAGTAGGAGAAGGTGACTGTAAAGATGGAAAAAGACCAGAGCAGAAGAGCCCAAAACCAATAGCAGGAGCAGAGGATGGGGGAAAAGGCTTCAAGCCAGGAGGAGACAAAGGCAGAAGCTGGAGAGGCAGAGGTGGGAGCTGACGAGGTGTTTAATCAGTCCTCTCTCACACTTTTTTTCAGAATTTGGCAATGAACAGACAGCTCTTGAGCCTCAATATACCTCTGTTGTCTACAAAACAGCTACAAAACCCAATGGGGAAAAGCATGCTTTCTCATTCCTCATACACCCTATCTTTAAACATTGCCTTCTACAACCTTAATTTTAATTAATTTTTTTTAATGCAATAAAAAATCCCTACTGCAGCAGCGTTACAAGACAATCCAATTTGACCGTTGGGCAAAGCACAAGAGGAATGCAAATAATCAACAGAGGGTTGACAACCTAGAAATTCTGGTTCCCTTACAGAAAAAATGTTGTGTGGATGTGAATTCTTCCTTCTATCAGTTATATACAGGCTTTTTTTGCCTACACACATTTTAAACATCAACTATCCATGCAACTTAGAAAAAAATAATAATTGATGCTGTCTTATTCAAGGCAAGTTTTGAGAGAAAATTAGTTCTCTACATGGCAAAGTGATTGAACAAAAGCACTGATTATATTATAACTCTGTTATTGATATGAGCTTTTAAATGGCAGATGACACATCCAGATTGGTTCAGTAACAAAACAGATTTAAGACTGGATAGTAGCTGAGAAATTTGTTGGTTTTATGGTTAAGGATAGACAGATGGATAAGGATTTTATTATAGGTATTGGCAAGTTAATGCTGCTGAAAGCCTGACACATGTCGCATTGACTCAAAGTTGGAACATCAGATTTTCATCAACATTAAATTCAAGCAGTTATTCAGAAGCTGCAGCCTGTACGTGCCACCGCGGATGGTGTATTACCTCCTTCAAAAGATGAAAACCCACATTAGGAATTATTCTGTCTGAAGTGAAAAAGATGAGCAAAGAGCATTCATAGCAACAGAAGAGCCAGAATTCTTGAAAGCCTGTGCATGTAGACACGTATGCTAAGTCCTGCTCTCCCACAAACCTTGCTCGAAGGCAGATAACAGAGCACACTGCCCTCTTCCCACCAGTGGGCCTGGAAAACTGGATTTCACCATCAGTCATCTTCTGCCTTCCAGTCCAGCCTCCAGCCCAAGCTGAAGCACTCCAATAATCCCTGAAGCTTGTACTGCAGATGAATTCCTAATACGTACATGATTTGCTGAAAGTACACGCATCATATTCATCAGTTAAATCCCTGATTTCCTAATTCAGGTATGAAAATGGTGTTGGCTTGGAATGCCTGAAACAAAGCTGGACTTCAGGAGTCTCCAAAGGAGTAACTCGTGTGTGTGACCTTTATCTTTGTTTCTTCATTTGTAGCATAGACAAAGGGAGCCATTTACATTCCTGAAACATCTTGTCTCAGCAGTTTCCCTTTTGAGACAGTACAGTAAGGGAAGAGCTAACTAATCTATCTGTAGCCTTCAAATAGTACACGAGAAACTTTATAAGCACAGACAGGTGCCTGCCTGGGAAAGCTGGTCATCTAATTTTAGATATGCCAAGATGAAGAGGAGAAGAACATATCCTAGAGAGAGCAGGGTTAGCAAAGAAAGAATTCTGGCCAGCAAGCAAAGAGAGTAACTTGATCAGTGCGTGTTCACACAGCACAACATTTCATTATTAACATAAAGGATAAAAAACTTTACTGTTAATATCACTTGATCTGCAGCAATTAAACTTCTTCCTGGAGTTTCTCCTCTCATCACAGGAATTCTCCCTAACTTTGATCCCTATATCTTAGTCAGTGTCACATCAGATCTTCTCCAATGATACTGATTTCCATTGCAATAGTGGACACCAACTATCTGAGTAACCACAGAAAGGAATACCCAAGTTGAATCAACTGTAGTGATCAGCAAGGGGAGGGTCTCAAAAAAAAAAAAAACAACAGAAAGCTGTTGCATTTGAGCCGTAGCAGAGAAAGTCAATGTTTTCCTGATTGATCAGGGATTTGGGTCAGGAGACATTTGAAATGAGGCAGGTTTTGGATGCTGCTTTCATTCAACCCTGGATCTGCTTGGCTTGCGGTGCCTCCCAGCACTCAGCAGCCCAGCTGGAAGCCATAAGCAGCCATCAGCTCGGGGCTCATGACATCACTGTGGCACCAAGCACATTTTTCACATTCTGAGACAGCGCAGACACAGGCTGTTAGCTGAGGGAGTTTATTAAACAGCCAAACTGCTGGCTGCAGCCACTTCACTTCTGCAGGCTAAGTTTTTGTTTTGTTGGAGTGATCACATAATTCAGTTGCAAAGAGTTTAATTAGAAAATCATTGACATTACCATTGGTTAAACCTGTGTGTGAGAACACCTAAAAACTAATTTTGAGAATATATACAATGCCTTGCAACTCCTCCTTGGTTTCCTAAAGGGGCTGAGGTTTCTGGCTGCAAATTTTACTCACCAGTAATGCAACTGTCTTGTGAAATGTGCAGAAATCACAGAACATGGTTTGATGAAGGAAGGCATGTATTTAACTTCAGCAAGGCTGAAGGCTTCTCCTGGGAATAATGTGGTTTTGTACCGCGGCGCAGGCAGTCTTGTGAAAGAGAAATTAATCAGCCACATACCCTGCCCTGTAGCCTCGTAGAAGTTATGCTGAGCCACAGGCTGAGGGGCCAGCTTTACACCTTATTATACCTTTGGGAAAGCAGAATTGCTGTTGTTGAGGTATTTTGCAGTATGCTAAGAGGTTTCACAATCCCAAGGCAGACAGAGATGGTGCCTAGATCTGTCAAGTTAAAGGACTAAATTATTGCTTTGGTCATGTGTCTCTGGCAGGCATCACCCTCTTGCCTGCAGCTGGGTTGCCTTCTGTGCTAAGGGAGCACAGCATTGCCAGCGTAAGAGAGGAGGATTTACTGGGGGGCTCAGACAGGGGAAGCAAACCCCCCCCACCCCCCTTACAATGGGCCATGCTGCCAGTAGCCCACGGTCTGGTTTTAAACCCGAGTGAAGAAAGACCAAGCCCTGCAGCCAGCAACAACACATGGGAGAAAACTGTAACCTGACAGAGGCTGTGGTTGGGCATCCACTCCTCGTGAGAGCTGATTTAGAAGAGTCTCATCTTGTGATTTAAGAGCCTGTGAAGTCTTGCTTATGATCTCTAGAGTGAGAAATGCATACAGAACTAGTCTTAAAGACCTGCTTAAGCTTACTCTTTATTGATCAGGTAGAAGTCAGCTGCTCAGCAGAACAGACTTCTGCCAGGTTCTTTAGGTCTGAGTGATTTCTGAAGATGGCACAGTATCAGACTTACACCAATAAAATGTTTTTAATTCAAAGTTTTAGCATTCTGAAGTTCAGATGTGCAGCTGGCCACATTTTCAGGTAATTTAAAAATTTTTACTGCACCAGAAAGCACTGGGTGCTAGCAAGTGTGAAATACAGAAAGCAGCTCTATTTCTGTTCCTGGTTTTAAGGCAAGTTTTTAATAGCTTCCAGTTAGCCTGGGCAAAGGAAGCTAGCTACCAAATAAATTGCAGAAAGATGTGCTGCATTTATGTATTACTGAAATAATGCACCACAAAATGTACAAATAGCACTACAGAGGTCACAAGTCCTGAACTAAAAGGACACGTGACCAAAATAGCCAAGGACAAGTTACACTGGAGTTTGAACAATTTCAAAGTTGATAATATAATTTTGTCTAAACTAACAAGATGACCAAGTCCCAGTTCCAGAGGGAGTCCCATGTCACAAACACAGCACAGCTTGAGGACTTAGGGGTGCCCTACTGAATTTTTCATAGGACAGATGGTGTGAAGCCTCAATCTCACATCAGCAAAAAGCTCTGAAAGAGAAAGACATATTTTATTCTCTGCAGGCAGCACACAGCCACTTTTCCATACACTAAATGGGAGTTTAAACAGGCATGTGGACTCCTGTCTTCTACCTGGTCATGACTGTAGGGTCTGATTTAAGATGACTGAACTCTGGAGTGTACTCTTAGCTATTAAGGTATAATTTGACCTCAATTTCCATGCAGCCACTACTCCTTTGCATTCTTCAAATTATTCCATCTCTTTATGGATTTTTCCAGCTGCCCCTTTTGATCCTATTTGAAGAAGCTGAGTGGGGCAGTTCATTGTGTGGAAGAACATGAGGCCTGAACAACAACAGCTGTAGCTCAAACAGAAGTTAGAAAACTTTTCACACAGCACTGTCTTCCTTATAATTCCTACAAAGCTGTGTTCTGAGTGCAAAATCTGCTTAGCAGTTCATCTTAATTCTCTGATGACTTTGCCTTTCCCTAGCCAGCAGGACAGCAATTTTGCAGCTGCTGCTACCGCACCTAATTTATCAACAGCTTGCTTTACCAGTGCTTGGAGCACTGACAATTGTGGTCATAACTCACACAGGACCAGGACTCTACTGCTGCAGGAAACAAGAGCTAGACTATGCCCTTCCAGAGCTTTCTCAGCTATGGGAGATGCCTGGCTGGATTGCTGGCTCCTGCTGATACCCACCATCAGCCCCATACCCCTGTCAGCACTCCATAATGGTCAGGAAGCAGAGTCACAAACTAGAAACAGAATTAACATCTTCTGCACTTTTCCAGGAGTTATTCCTCTTGTTAGAGTATTATTAAAGTCAGTCATAATGGCAGCTACCATGACAGGGGGCTTTAGTGGTGAGGAAGGGAACAATTAGGATATATTTCAATAGGTTACCTTAGACAGTCTCCAGCAGGGTAACAACCAGGTCTGATATGACATACTATGAAGGGTAACAGGGTCCGCAAAGCTGAGCTATTCTATGCCAACCTAGAGTTAGGCAAGCAATCTGAAACCAGCTTCTACACCAACTGCAGCTGGCGAAACGGAGAATTAGATTGGCACTGGTCCCATAAAACATACATATCAGTACTAGAGCCAACCATAGCCCTGTTACTTCACCAGTCCTGCATTTTCGTGTTACAGCTAAGCTGAGGTAACAGACAGGGGATGCTGGAAAGGGTGTGGTGCTTCTCCCTCTCAACCTCAACACGTGGCTATGGATTCTCAAGGCATAAGTAGTAGCTCTCATCTGACCGCTACTGCAAGCCAGTAGGCAAGGGTATTTCCAGCAGCAAACACAACTCATCAGCAGCAGATTTGCTTAACTAACATGAAACCCACTGCCTAGGATTCCTATTTCATCACCGCTTTAAGTGGACTACTCTGAAAGGGGAACACCTGTTGTCCTCTTCACCTGCTGCAGCCACTTCCCTTGCACTGGCAGTAGCACCCACACACTTAGGTGATGAGCTCAGAGACCCAACCTCATCCAATGAGCACAAAGATCAAAATCATGTATTCTCATCCAAACAGTATTCCTTTGCACAGCAGGCACCTAGCCTGTTCTTTCTCGTGCTGTCAAACCTTGCATTTCTTCCCCTTGGCATGTGGGAAAAATCTAGGCACCAACTGGGTTTGGCACTTGCTGTCCTTCTCTTTAGAAACCAGTGGTGCCTTTCAACCATTCAGTTTTACAAGAACCATTACTTAAATCTCATGCAGCTGAAATAATTAAAATCTCAAAACAAGAGACACAGTTTGTATAGTTTGTCTAATTATCCAAAAGCCACCTTATCTCCAAGGGGACCTACTGTTCCCAGCTGCCCAGCAGCTGCACAAAATCAGCCAGCTTCCCACCAAAAACAGACAGGATTGCCATGGTAATTTATCCCTTTATGGAATGACAGTCACATCTTCTCTGGTCATGGTTGCTTTTCGTCTTCTGATTTCTGCTGCATAGATTAAAATAAGCAGCACCAAGACTAAATTTGGAACTCTTAACAGACACTAGTACAGAGTCAAGTAGCATCTATGATCCATAATTTTAACTTTTTTCTCATTCTTATTGTATTTCCTCTTGCCCTATCACATACCTTAAAGCCACAACACCAGTTACAGTATTTCAGTTCACATGTGTACTTCAGAGCAAAACTGCATTATATCACTACTTTCTATAATAAAATAGACAAATGTAAAGATGCTGCATTGCCACAGCAGAACATTCCCTACAGATACCTGCATGCCAATGCATAAAATCTAGCACATAAGCTGTTTCTATGAAGCAGTAAGATAACATCTTGTACACTCCACATTCTTGCCTGTAACACCTTCCCACTGCCTCAAACAAGAAACTCACAGACAAGTTTGATCTTTCACTTCTGCCTTTATTTTTTCTGAAAACTAGAGCTTTCCTCAAGTGGTGACTGACTCTTGCTATTTCTCACTGTGTTGCTCAGCAGCTTGTCATGAGTTACTTTCCCCTACATCATTCATGCACCCCAAGTAAAAAATAAAGTTGCATAAGAGCAAAGAAGCAGGTGTTTAGAAAAATTCTATTTCTTTTGCAGCATCCATATGATAAATACTTTCAGCTAGATCTCCACTCTTACAGGCACAGTTGTAACTACACAAGAAGTTTTCGAGGCAGCATACGAGAGAACAGCTTTTCCATTTTTCTTTCTCAAAAGACAGATGTTTGCATGCCAGACACTACATCTCTGACTTTTTAAAAGGAATTGCTGGGAATGGAAAAAGGAGGTAATGTGCATCCTGCTGCTGCCCCACCCCAGCACAGCTTGGCCAGTAGAACTGTCCAATAATGATAGTACTATTTTAGGACTCAGAAGATCAGGTACGAACATTTGCCGCAGCCTCTCTGCATGCCTTTGGCCAATCACTTTGTCCCTCTGTAACGAACAGTGGTAATTACCAGAATGCTGAGCCATAGACACAGTGAAAAAAAATCCTGACCTGCCACCAGCCAAGCTTAATCAAGAGCTAGGAACAGGTAACCAGCATGGTAAACTCAGTGTGGTATCAAGATTAAGATGTGTTACAGAGTGACTACAGACAGGTTTAGTGAATTGAGAGTCGATCTCAGTATTGCTGCACAGTGCTGTACTACACCAATAAGCTGTGCAATCAGGACACTCCATGCTATGCATTGTCACAGAGTGCGTTTAACTCACGCAAGTCCTCAAAATTGTGAAGTTCACAGTCACGTTTCAGCCTCAGCTAAAATGCAACCCAGCCCAGTATCACAGCTTAGAGAAACAGGGCAGTGGTGTGCACCAACAATTGTCAAACTATTTTCCAATAGTTTGCGTTACAATACAAAGTGTAGTCTGATGCTGCCAGAGACTTCACCTCAGATCTCGAACAAGCTCATCTGCGTGCAGAACTGTAGTTACATGCTTTTTAGCATAGTCTTCTTTTGATGGGGAAAGAGCAACTCTTAGCAATACTCAGCAACCAGCAGTGAGATAACCTGCAGGTGAAATTTGCCACTTGGATTCATCAGGACAGCAATTTCTAAGGGATTCTTGCTTTAAGCACTTCGCATCCTGGGACAAGACCACCCAATTCACAGCTCTTCAGCCACACCAAGGTTTTAAATCTCCTCAGTATAAATTGCACAGTCCATACCAGCTTTCTCTGGGGCTGGCAGAGCAGTTGCTAGCAACAAAAATAGACGTGCAGAAAATACTTCATATATTTAGAAGAGAAGCAGAGAATACTAATTTAAAATGAAGCAAGGGGAGGTGGAGGCAAGCCAGCTTTCTTGTAATGTTTAGTACAATTCCAAACTTGAATTAGTTAGATCAGCTCCTTATCAGCACTGTAGTTTAAATGAGGTTCAGGACAGGAGCCTTCTGAAGAGAACAATGTTCTCTGAGTTACCAGCTTCCTTGTCTATCAAGAGCATAAGCACTCATATCTGGAAAGCAATCAGGTCATCTTCAAAGCTTCTTTAATTCAAGCATGTAATAATGCACTCCTCCAACCGCTCCCACTAGCCAATGAATTACCTATGATACTCAATTTATTTAGCAACATTACAAATGGGCTTTGCATCTGGTATTTACCCACCGCTGAGCAATAGGAGAAGCAGTTGCATTCTTGCGGGAAGAAAATGGCACACAGAAAACCAGAGGCAGCTGTCCATCTTTGGGGTGTAGCCATAGCTTGGTTTAACACAAATGGTTTAAATACCAGAGGCCTGACAAATTCACTTGAAACATTAGTATCTAAGTTATATCTCTTGTTGCACTGTGTTGACAGAGGACAATTCCTCATTTACTTTGGGAATTGCATCAGGTAGGTATGTAGAAGACTCTGCTCAGCAAGCCTTTGGATTGGGTCACCCTTCTGTGCTAGAGACATCAAACCCTGGCTGGAAACTACCAGAAACTTAATTACAGTAAACAGTGGGGCAAAGGAAAAAAGTCAGTTTTCCCTGACGCCATTTTTGTTTTATCCCCCCTCACCCCGCAGGCAGCCTGCTCTCTATGTTCTCAAACAACAAGACCACAATGCAAGGACCAACCTCACGGTGTAGCCATGTTTCAAGATCAAGAAATTGCATGTTCTAGGGAATCACAAATAGTTCAGTAAGAAATGCTCAATTCAAAACCCCTATATTTTTCAAAGCTGAAGCGAACAATTTTAAGACTGTTGTCCAACATAATGCTCACGAGACTTGTACAGATCTTAAAAAGAAAACAAAAAATGGTAATACAGTATTGTAGAAAATGAAAAATGAAAACAACGTGACAGTAATGTGCAAAAAAGAGGAGAAAACACCCCAGGCACATTTTGCCTAGGGATAAAGAGACAAGGTAGCAAAATAAAGCTAAAATGGTAGTTAAAGTTAAGGACCTATTTGAAACATTGTTTTAATAAAGAGGGTTGGAATTCAGTCCAAGGGAAGGAAAAGACTTTTCAGGAGCCAAATATCCAGTGCTTGACCTCACAGCACTCTTAACAGACAGCACCACTCCCTAGGAAGCTACCAAACAGACTTAAGTCTCACATTATATTTCCACGTCCACTAACGTTTCTTTGCCTCTAGGAGTGGAGGCTTTCTTAGTGAGAAACTCATTCCTCAGGGCGGTCTGCCCTCTCTCAAACACCTTTTTGCACCAAATGAAGGAAATCCAGTTTATGAGATTATATTTATTTTTAAGTACTTGACTGTCACTCCTAAGCCCTTCAGCCTTATGTTGACCTTTAGGATTTCAAGGCAAGATACTACTCTACTTGTACAGCTTAAACTGTTTTAGCTCTGGGATTGTGCCAAACAGACAACTGACTGCAACTATTATAAGAGTCATTTTCCAGCATGTGGATTACTAGCATGTGGCCACTTAAGCTAATATTATATGGGATCAGAAGCCTTATAGGTTAGAGTTTCATGGTTTGTGACTCAGCTGTATGTCTTTTATATCCAAAATCCTATTCCATATATTCATTTGTGCTCTCTTTGACCATATATGTGCAGAAGACTTAAGAATATGGCACATGGATGATTAGCAGAAGGCTTTGTATGTTATATGACTTCATTTAGAGAGACGAAGACTGACATTTATTACTCATGTTATAGACTTGAACTCCTCATTACTTATGAGGAGAATCTCTTCATCAGTTCTATGATCCTTCTTGCCATTTATGTAAAAGGGAAATGGTTCAATCAGTTGTTTATCATTAATATTTGTATTGTTTCAAGTCATGTTTTGAACAAATCATGGAATTTGAATGCAGTTTAAGAGGTTTTTCAAATCAAGGTATTATTTTCTCTTTTACAGCCATCAGATTTAAAAGCTTCTTGACAGCCCTCTCAGCTATACCACATGAAGTTTTTATTAATACAGGTCTCAACCCTTTTCCAGTGTTTGGCCATTTTATACCAGTGAACCTGCGCATCTGCCTCTTGCTCATTTGCCACAGTGTCAATCACATGAACTCTGAAGGAGATTGGCTAAGTGTCCTTTAGGAAAAAGTCAAACCAGCTGACATGAGCAACAGCTTAACTACAATTTTTGAAAAGTAGTGATGTCAGAGCAGAGGAGGTTCATGGAGTCTTACAAAGCCTGGGTAGAAAACCCAGGTTGCTGCCTCACGCAACCTGCTGAGCTAATCCAACAACCCACAAGTATCAAAAACATCAGGAGCTGGAGCAGTCTCACTCCTTTTCTCTCTTGCTCCTACCTGAGGAGTCTCATCTCTTCCTTTGCCCTTACTCTAGCACTTAATGGAGCCAAATTTAACTTGTTAACCCAGCAGACAACCATCAGCAGCTTTTTTTCTGCAAACATGCTGCACTTGGATATGAGTCATTCAATAAGGAACAGAGCAAGCCACAGCATAAGTATCTTGTAGATGCAGCCTGTATGACAGAAGGAAAGACCTGACAGTAAAGAGGTCTTTCCCTTATAAGGGTTTGTTGTTAAATTGTTTTGATCCCTCTTATAAAACACATTTTTAGACAGAGGGAAGCAGCCACACACTTTGGCAAGATGACAGCTGCAGTGAGGACGCAGCTCACCACAGCACCATCACTTGATGTACTCTTCACACAAAAACACTTTTCATTTGCATAAACACCAAATCTGGTTAATCTCTATGAGAGGTCACCAATTGTGCAGTACTAACATGAGCACACATTATACAGGAGTCAAAGTAGACAACACAACAGACTTCTTTCTTCCAGGGTTTGTATGCAAGGATTAGCACCTCTAAGCATGAGAAACTAGATATGTCTCCAAATGTTCCAGAGTTTGTGCTTACTGCAGCTAAACCAGAAAGCCAGAAGTTGTATGCAGAGCACTGTGAAAAGTACTTGACAACAAAGTTAAAGCTTCTGTTTTATTTTCAATACTTTTTAAGACTGATCAACAAGCAAATCTGCAATATTTTAGTTTACAGGTAAGAAGAGCTTACAACCTACAAATCAGACCATACCTCAGACTTGCTCAAAGATGTTCAGTGTAATTACAACTGATCATCTCTTCTCCATTTTTGTAAATAAGAACTTTCCAGTAAGCTGCAGAATACTAAGTAGAAATTCAGGTCAGGGAGAGTTTGACACAAATTGAAAACCTCGTTATTTTAAGCTAATTCATGTCAAGTCCATCAACCATTTAGTAGACACAAAATGTCAGTCATCCCTGTTAGGCTGAGTAATTTTTAAAATGGGATATATCATGTAATAGTGAGACATCTTTCAGATAGTTCTCCTCTTACACATTTGAACTAAGCACCAGCCACACAGGTGCATGAAACCTCTGCCAGACCTGTTCCAACAGTCAGTGTCTTCACTTTCCATTATTTTTTGCAGTTAGTTTTCACACTTTTAAGAGCTCTTGTTTATATAAAATGGGATAAAGCTTCCAAAAATGCTAAAATCTTTCACTTGGAAGTTCCAAGTCTTATGAAGCCTTTCTGTTAGACTCTCCTTGCAACATTTACTTACTCCACTAATGGGTTTTTGGATGTCCACACACTATTAGATCTCAGCTACAACAAGAACAGCAATTTCAGAACTAAGTTTTAAAAAGGAAGATGCCAAATACCACTTATGTTCATTTCAGAAAGTTTATTGCACCAAATGCCGCAAAGAAATAGACCAAAATGGTAGCATACATAAACCACTATAAGAAAAAAAGCTACGTAGTTTGACATTGGTATTCAGTCATTCCAAAAAAAGCCTATGCTCTCCAAACATGCAATAGCAAAACACCTTTTATTTTCTACTATGGAAAAACTGCTACGTATATCAACTCAGCCCACTTGACCTCAGGAAAATAAAAGTAAGTCTAGAATATATTCAACAGTTCAGACTCAATTTTTATTTGGGCCCTTTTTAAACAAAGCAGAAGTCACACTTGAAGGACAAGCAATCATTTGTTTAAACTTTATATACAAGAGTTCGGTGTGTCCAAAAATGGTTTTTGACTTCAAGAGTAAAGATGTCTATAGCAGGGAGCAGGGAAGGTCAGTCTGTAACTCTGGAGGATGCCATTCAAAGTGTGAACTAGAGAATCAGTGTCTATTCATTTCTTTCAGGCAGAACAAAGTTGTATACATTAGTTCAGAAAGTACCTACTTAAAATATTTAGATCTTGGCATTGTTTGGCGTTAAAGAATGCATTTAGATTAAATAGTACAATTTAGCAGTTTATCCCTGCCCTCTGTGTATGAAGGTTTAGCCTTGCCTGAAAAAAGTATACATTCTTTAAATTGCACTGTGTAAACTGCATTTATGTGGGATTTTGAAAAGACTGTGCATTCCCACTTAACCGAGGAAGTATGTACTTAAGTTTACAAAAACCTACATAATACTGATAAAAACGACTTTGGAATATTTGAAAATTAAGCTACATTATCAATTCTAAACACATCTGTACATTCATATCACTTTTAATCCTATTGAAATAAAAACAGAAACATGCTCTAAAGATGTCTAAGAACACATTTGTAAATACTTACTGCCCTGTCATGCCACACTAATTTACATAAACAGCAAGATGCTGCCAAAAAACAAGTTAAAGACTTAAGAGTCAAAAAAAGCCCTAGAAGGTGGAATCCTGTCAACTGAGGTAGTAGTTTAGTAGAGGGGAAAAATATGTATTTAATTTTCTTTAGTCTAAAGCCTTTTAAAGGTAAACAAACAGCTTTCATTTTGGATTTTCTTCCTCCCAAAACTAAAACTGTAAGGACAAGATAGTTCATGTAATTTCTGAAGAGCAGCAAATCATTAGAAAAAGCAGCAAGAACTATGTAGTTTTAGCCTAGGCTGAAGAAAATCCGAGTGCTTTTGACTATCGGCTCACATCACCCCTAATTTAATTTGATGTCTGATGGCAGAATTTTAATAGCTGATGTAGTGAAATCGGGTGTTACTGATCATATTAGTCTTAAAATCACTAAATGATGGCTGATCTTTGACTTCCTTAGTACACTCTGTGACAACAAAAGCACATATTTCTACATTAGCACATAAGTCTTTGAAAAATGGTCAGAGTCTGTTCAGATAAAACCCCAACTAATACTTTAGAAGAACTGGAACTGACTTTTAATTAACTCAACTACCATTTAGAGTGACATGAAATAAAGTACATAAGGATTTCTATATACACTCAGGGAAACAGTTAATGCTCCTACACATTCTCCATCACAGGGGTAGTTTAGAAATGTGACTTGCTCTATGCTTCTTTCTTTGTCTTAACCTTGTGGAATAGAGCACTAATAGCTATATGCAGAGGTAAGTTTACTTCCAGCAGATAAAAGGATTCAGACCAAAGATATGAAAAGTTTGCTTAACTATAAGCAGTAGGAAATAACCTAAACCAGAGAAAGATTTAGCCTTTTTAGGCAGAATACTAATACAAGTATGAAAGTGTGATAAAAGAAACATCTGGAATGTTAGGTCAGAAAGCCAGGATATAAAGGAACAGCTTTAGAAGACTGTATCAGAATATTAAGCATCCCTCCACTTGGAAACAACCTCTCTTTACAGTAGGTCAGTCTGTTTCTCTCAAAAAGCAACACAAGGTTATTCAAGACCCCATCACATTTAAACAACTCACAATATGCAACGTCTCATTGTTTCAAATCATTGGAAGTTTGCCGTAGAAAAGTCCAAACATCAAGGTAGTACGAAATAAAACCACTTTTATTAAAAGTGTGTCCCTTCAGTGTTAAAAATCTGAAATCACCAACAAGGAGAACTCACAACCAGTGACCTCGAGTTTGTAATTAGAATTCACTATTCCCAAGCAACCGTGTTGCTAGCAATTTACTTGCAAGCTGACAATTTCAAACACCTCATTCCTGCTGGCTCACAACAGAATGGTCCAACATTGAGTTTTCTGTTTCTTTAAGAATGTTTGGTTTGATCCTTTGCTCTTTCATGTCTGGTCCACAGTTTCATATCCAGCTTAACAGTGCTTTATGCAAAAAAAGTAGTGTTGTTACATTCATGTTATCAATCACATGAAAACAGTAAAATACAAAATTTTAACTTGCTTTCTAGAAACACAGAAGGCCAGTATCAACTAGTGGAGAAGTAGTGTCTGGTCTCAGAGTAGTTAATCTATTAAAGAAAGGCACCCAGATGATAGTTCAAGATTTCTGTAGAATCAAAAAGGGGAACTGCAAACATTCATAGTAATATCAAGTATTGGGGTTAGCCCCCTACACTTCATTTTTCTTCAAACAATGTTCCTCTTTCATTCCTCCTTACAGGGACAACTAGTATCTCGAAAAAAAAGTAATACTCTTGCTAAAGGTCTGGTGGGGGATTGTTGTCTTATTTCTCCGATAAGATTGTCTTCAGTTTGTGCCAGCTGCTTGGAGTACGTGCACAGACACACACTAATAGCACTGGTATCATACAGAAGTTTGTCAAATTCACACTCCTTGGAAACAGTAATATATGATGACACCAAGACAGGGGTTTAGTTCCCAGGACTACAGTCATATAGAAACTCAAAAGTTATTGAAGTTGCATCAGCAACAAATTGTAAACTTGTAGCAGAAATTCCATAAGGTTCTCCCACAAAATCCCTATCTCAGAAGTCCATTCTATTCCACTTCTAGCCATGGGCTCATTTGAATGCCTCCTCATTGAAACAGAAGCAGCCACAACTTTATTAAGCTCCTGTCCTTAAAGGGAAAACTCGCATCACCTCACATACATCTTCATTCCCATATAACATTTGGCTGCTGAATCCAAGTTTCTTGTTCCAAGCCCATCCCTTCTACTATAGAAATTCGTGCGTATGTTCTGCAAGAAAATCATGTCCCATCTAAAACACTTGTGTACAGGAATCCTATATAAATAGTTTACAGCTCCTCCTCCTCGTCGTCAGCAAAGAAACATACACCACACAGTGTAGTATTGCAAAATCCATTCTAACACAGTGTAGTATTGCAAAATCCATTCTAACCCACTTGTTCTTTTAACTGTTACTTCACGGTTTTGAGCAGCGTTGTGGATGGCAGCTTCTGGTCTGCCACAGTGTTAACTTTTGTCCTTTGAATAAAAATAAAATGCAAGGATGCAGTCACTTCAAGTCAGAAGTGAGATTGTAAGAAAAACCTGAATGCCTTTTCCATTATGTAAACTGAAGTCTTCCGATAAAACATCTGGCTGAAATCAGAATCGGAAGGTGGTAGAATGTACAGTCATCACCTGCTTTCCTCAGTGTTCCCCTTTACCAGTGTTTGGCAACTCTGATCTTCATTCAACATTCCCACTTTATTTAAGGGAATGACTATCCTGAGTTTTTCATTTATAAGAGTATTTGAGCAACATACGGGGAATGAGTACTTGCTATAGCAGCCAACAGAGGCAAGTCATTGGATTCAATCCTAGAAGTTAAAAACAAAGAGACAGACTTTAAAATATACAGTCACCTTCACAAAAGTACAGAAACACAAAAAGATGTTTTTCATTTACTTTAAAAAATTGGAAGTGTCTTGCTACAAGACAGTTTATTGTTTAATTCTAATTGATTGCTATTACTCACAACATACCAGGGAAAGCTAGGTAACAATGTTTGAAACCAAGTATGCTACCATTTAAATCAAAAGATAGCAGTATCACATATGTGGTATATAATCTTTTGTGGTTTAAACACCTTTATTTATTTGCTAAACATAAGCCTTAGCCTATAGTCTTATCAGTCAGTAGGCACCAATAAGCCCAGTTTAAGTACTAAACATCAGCTTATGGAAGACTGTATTGCGTATTTTGAATATAACTCAGTTCACCATACAGTAGCACTTTCAAAAACATGACCAAAAGCTAAAATTCTTAATTGTTATGCAATGACAGTACTAGCAATGTCTCAAATGTAATACTCAGCTTCCAACCATTTCCAATATAAACCTGCTCAGAGGCCATGATGCACACACACTGAGAAAAGTGCTTATTTCAGGGTTTCACTATTTACACCTACATTTCTCTAGACAGATAAATTTTTACCTAAAGTGAGTGCTAAAAATCACCTTCTTGGGAATGTGTATTTACTTCTTCCCCTTTTCCACTCTTCTGCCATCAGCAGGTGCATCCCTAAAGGTTGTATGCCAATCAACTACTATTAGAAGACAGCTGCCAAACAGGGTATCTGTCTATTTTCCTACATCTGCTTTTTGACAACCTCTCTTCCCTCATTATACAATTGTACCATCTAACCTTCCAAAAATTCAAGTATTTGTTGAGATGGAGTTTTCACTAAGGAGACAGAAAAAAGAATGCATATGAATGTGTAGATAACCTCCTAATGACTAAAATCCAAACTTCCTTCATTCTGAATATATTTAAGAACGACAAGTGATTTGTTCTTTCTCTTGAACTATGCCTCCTCTTGATTTCCAGTTATCTCAGTAGAACCGACATTTACACCTTATTCATCACATGAAAGAGCGCTAAATATGAAGAAAAAAGCAAGTCCCCTCGAAAAGGAAAATAACTGTCCCAAGTTTTGCAAATGGTTAAGACAGATATCTGCAATACTTACCCCAATACAATTCCTAGTTCTTTTACATGCACTCTTGTATGTCCTCGCAGATATTCTGAAAGCATTTTGCTTTTGAGATACATCTCTTGTAGTCTATCCTCAAGATGCATTATACACTGCAAATACAGACCAACAACCTCAGAACGGCTTCAGTAATCGCATGCAAACTTTACAGAAACATAACCACATCATTTTAGCTTCTCTCTTAGCTGGAACATGTTTAAGACTAGATCTCCACTCCAAAATTCAGAAGCAGCACTTGGTTTTGTCACAGCTGTGCTAGCAAAGTTGAACTGTTACACTAGCTCTCAAAGAGGACTTCCTTCAAAGAACCAAGGGATTCCAGCTTTCTTGGGCAAGCTTGCTACACAAACTGCACATCCCTTTCCCACTCACATCAGCCACAGTGCTTCTGCTGACTTAAATGGTTATATCCAGGTTGAAAAGCACTCAAGACATCTTACTAAGAATCAAACCAGAATACTTTGACCGAGATGTCTTTGTTGTAAGTCACTATATTTTTTTTCCCTAAAAGACCCAGTTTAGACAACATTTCCTAACATTAGCACTCTTCGGCTCTGGTAATCTGATATTCAAGAAGTAGAAGACACCATTATCTTATCATAAAATTAGAGCTCTTTTCTCCCTACTATACCCTTTTGGGGTATTTGTTTTTATTAGTCCTAAAAACATCTGGTCTAACATTGCTTAAACATTTTATGCTGTTTTGCCAAAAGGTAACAGTTCAAGTTGAAATACCAGTTTAATTGTGCCCCTTTCTTTCAGCAATAGCACTCTAGAAATGTGTATTATTTTTAAGTACAGTTGTGATACATTTCAATTTCTCATACACCAACTGCAGATGAGTAGATAAGCCTTAGCTTCAGAGAGAAAAGGGTTTTTTGGTAAGACAAGGTGAGTAGGTACGATGTCTTCACAAAGTGAGTAGGCAGGATATCTTATCAGGCATTTGGCTCTAAGACAAAATGTACATTCAATTTGATATATTCCTTCTTTCCACAGAGATGACCACTTCAACAAAGTGAAATTAATTCAGCTCTCTAAACTCCAGGAGATGAAAGCAGGAAGCACATGCAGAACCTCACATTATCAAATGTAAAATCATCCAGCAGGCACAGACAGTGATCAGAAACAGCAGCAGCAAACAGCTTCAGGCCATCATCTTTTCAACTTGAATGAAAACCTTACATATTAGAAATGAGATCCTGTGAAACTGGTCTTCCTAATTAAAAAATGAGAAAAAAAAAGTCCTGCTTGTAGGTGGCCTACCATGTATTTTTCTGATGGTCTGGAGCAAGATGAAGACTTTTTTTTGAATAATTCTCTGAGCTTATACCTGGTCTTAATTATGGAAGATAAAGAGGCCTTTTAAAAAACATGTTACACAGTAGTAGAATAAGACAACATCCAAGATGGAAAGGCAAAAGCTTTTTGAGAACAGTTTGATCTATTTGCTTCAAGCAAGTTTTCACTCAAGTTATAATTATAACAAACTGATTCTTGCTGAAAGAGAAACAATCGCAAAAAGCCTTTGAGTATTTCCTCATAAAGTAGCAGTTCAGTACATTTCAATTGCAGTACTCATCCTAAATTTTTTTTCTAAGTTTTGAGGGAGCAAGTAAGGAAGAATCCTGCATTATTCTAAATGACAGATTCTTTACATAAGATTATCTACTCCTTCTGAATACCAGTAAAGAATCAAGAGAATTTTCTTTATAAGCTCAGTGTATGAATCCATTTTGTTCAAAAGGGCCACAATAAGGTGGTTTTTTTTTTGATGTTAGCCTCTTCTGTAGCTTTTCTTATTGACTAAATGAAAAGAAAAAAAGTCACTTTTCGAATTTTAAAAGTTGCTTAAAATTAGTTTAAAGGTGCAGGTAAGGCTTTTGACATATTGCTGACATGCAGCAGCTGCATCTATCTCTTCCCTATGGACCCCAGCACACTGCAAAGTTTTCTACAATGAACAGTCTGAACTGCCACAGCAAAGATTTCACCACTTGCCCTTTATCTGTTCTCAAGTTGGGTTTTGTCTTTTGTTGTACAACAAAAAAAAACCCAAAAAAACTTATTCATCTGAACAGTAACTGCATGTAAAGGTCAATTCTATAAAGGAAGCTTTAAACATACCGCATTATGCTCATCTCTGATTGATATTGGTACCTATGTTTTTGTCAAAATTTAAATCAATAGAACCACTACAATAAGAAGTCACACTTCTCCCCCTAGAGTTTAGTGGAATACTTAACTTCCATGCACCTGTGCTTCTATTTTAGCAGAGAGCTGTAAAATCCATCAACATAAGGATCAAAGTGTCTCTAAAGTGGATTATAAAAAATTTACAAACTACTAGCACCGTCACTTCACTGCCCCTTTTTGTAAGACAAAGGAAATAAAAATCCCAGAAAACATTCGACGTCTAAAATCCCAGAGCACACAGAAATTGCATACACAAACCCCAAGGCAACACTGGAAAGAAAATTTGAACTATTCAGTTTAGAAATGCCAGAAATTAAGGTGTTACTGTGCAAGTGTTAGGATATAATTTTATCCAAAGTTGCATATAGTTCAATGCCTAGAATCCAGAGACAACATTGACAATGTACCCAAATATTTTGCCTACCACTTGGACTTAGTGTAATCAATACCATTAACTTTATCCAAACCAGTGCCAACCAATACTGTGTACAGCTGTTAGTGTTTAGCTCTATCTTCCTCTCCTATCTGCTAGCACAGTCATTACACAAGTTTCCTATGAAGTTTCTCAAGGCTATCTGAAAGACAAATCAACTCTGTTTATTGAAAAAGGGGTGACTACTGAAAAAAATACCCCATCTCTTCTCCACAATCGTGCCTTACAATTGTATTATAATTACCGTTGTCACACTTACAGGTAATTTTCTTGTAACCAGCAAAACCAGCATTACTGATCTGCTCTGATGAACTGCACTACTAACGAGGACAGGAAAGGATGCTGTGGGATAGGGGGTAGGCAATATCACAAAGCAACATCCCCTGCTATAACTCACACATCCACAAGCACTTTCAGGTTTCAGTCCCCTCCCAGCAAGCCTACGGGTACATTGGCAAAGCTATTTGAAACAGCAGTTGCTGACAAGGTTGGCTGAAATATGCCTAAGACAGAAGGGTCAAGTAAACACACAAAGACACAATTATCTGGGGAGGAGAAAGAAGAGGCATCCACTGCATGGAGTTGAACAGAAAGGCTAAGAATATAAAGTTGTATGCTAGAAACAGGCTTTGGTAGATAGAAGGTTTAACAACACAGTAGAGAAGTGAAGAAATTATATACACAAAAAAAGCGCTAAATTTAAGATCCCTAATCATAAACACACAGGGACCATGCTAAACCTGCCTAAACAATTTCAGTTTTAGGATACGTATTTTGGAGTAGTTAACTGTAATCTGATCTTAGATGCAAATGACAGATAAAACAATCTGTTACTAGACTTTAGCATGTATCCTCTTACACATTTACTACTAGCTCTGCATTATTTCAGGTGAACTGATACAGCAATGCAGTGTACAAAACTATCTGCTACGTAAGCTAAGCAATTTTCATAAGCTTCAGTCTTCAGTAAAGAAATACTTACAAAGTCAGCTGGGACATTAAGTTTGTAAAGCTGTAAAATAGACTGCAATAAACTGGATACTTGACTGGAAACCAAAACATCCTTGCCTAACTTCATATTGTCCATCATCTTTCTCTGGCTTGTAGCTACTTGTACATTCCATTTGTCTGTGTCTGCAATAATGCAGACAGCTTCTGCTATTGGCTCATCTAGCACTGGATGCTGCAACAGATACAAAATAAAAACATTATGTGACAGATTCATATACATTTCCACAACTTTAAAAGGTTCTATTTTCATTCACATTAAGGCAGGCCATAAGTGATCCAATGAATGCTTTTGTCCAATAGGAAACTGAAGGCAACTCAAAAATGAGAAGGAATATCAACTTCAGTGACAGAGTTTACATTAAGCAATAGTGGGCCACTTAAGTGCCAATTTTATCAAGGCATTTAATTTTGCTTAGTTAGTGCTTCAAAATCACTATTCCAATATACTTTTCTTCAAGTATTCCATGGCCTTCCCTGAAAAAATTTTCTTCTGAAATGAAGAGAGTAATAATTATTCGGTGATAGTAAAAGTATATTTAAAGTTTCAGAGACATGTGAGGGATTTCACTATGCACAATCAAGGTAGGGTACACATGAAGAAAAAGTATCATAGTAGACCAATCTGATATCATTTCAAAGAAATTATGTACACACATATCACTGTTTCAGACATTAACTTAACATTAAGCAGGATGATTCTTAAATGCTCTAGTGAGAAGCTGTTGACAATTACTAGATAAACGTTTAAAATTGCATACTTAAGGTCATACAGTTACTTCAGTGAAAGTTTATTATAAATTAATGACGATTTAGGAGTACCTAAAGCAGAGTAAGACCATGATAGTGTAAGACCATGATGAAGATCTAATATACAGACAACTACTTTCTCTAGCAATTTCTGCTACAGTATTGTCTAACACAAACCTCCACAAGACTTCCCTCTCATTTCATCATAGTGGCAACACATGTCACTAAGTGGTAAAATAAGATATTTCAACGTGCATATCATTTTTACAAAATTGTCTGCTATTGTGACTGAAGACAAGCAGTTTGAGATTTTTTTCCTTGTTTGTAACCTGAAGTTGCAATTTACCTTTTGTTTAGCTTTGAAAACTTAAGACAGCCTAAAGGAAAGCATGTGATTCTTGTGTGAACACGCTTTCCACGTAATGAATTACGGGCTTATACCTCAAGAAGGAAGATGTCAGGTGTGGCTGTTAAGAACAGGGAAGTAGAAAGAAACATGACTTTGTAAAGGACCTGCTTATGTAGATTTTTAGTAATATCACAACTCCTATTTTAACTCACATGCATTGCATGAAGTAGGTCTGCTAGTAGACATTGCTTGAGTTTTTCATCATTATTTATTCCATGTAGCACTAGATCAGGTATATATGTATGACAGTAGCCACCTAGAAGAGATCTTCCAAAATTTTTCACACATTGACTGCTGATTGTAGTTGACCTGAAATACAGAAATACAAAGCAGATAAGATTCTTGCTTGACAGACTACATTCAGATTTTAAATGAATTTAATGTTTGGTGTTATCACCTACTTCTGAATCAGCAAGCTGCACGTGCACCTGTAAAGCTCAGAAGTTCTCAAATAGGACACTTATTTACTTTAAATCTGTGTTTGACTTGTCAAACGTCAAATCTGAACAGTTATCAGTTTAAGTAAAGATGAAGTTTTGCTTGTCCTCAGCTGTTCTGTCTATATGTCTACATCAAATATTTCTAACAGTTTATATAAAAAGGTTTGATCACTTTGTCACAAAACTACTTAACCTGCTTCGTCTTGGTTTTCTTTTTACCAAGTCTTTTTGCAAGAATACTAACTTCATCAACAATGTCTGTTATGAATTTTTTTGCAACAAACTTAGTCAAGATCCTAAAGGATTTCAGACTTAAAAACCTGCATCTCTCTAAAGTAGCAACAGCTTTTGAGTCCATTGAGTTATAAATTTAAACTTTTTTACCTTGGTAAGGGAAGTTCCACCTCTGCAAACTCTTCAAGTCGTTTGTTGACACTATCATGATGCACTTCATCAGGGATACAACAATCACCTTCTTCATCACTGGCTCCAAGAGCACTGTCTGAACTCTCATTCCTTGGAATGTCACCTTCAACTCTGAAGGGGACTTTCCTTCCATCATCCCCATAGGGGACATCCTTAACACCTACTTTAGGGGCATCCCGTTTGACATCGGAACCTACTTCTACACAGCCAGGGGAACAGCTGTCCAGATTGCCAGAGCATAAAGTTCTAGTTTCTTTCAGGCTTGGCAATTTTACAGTTTCTATGTTATCCATGGGCAAAAGTGGTTTACTAGGTATTGTGTTTGCTAAATTAATTTCAGTTCCTTTACTTTCCATATGGTGCCTAAGTATACTGTCCTTCCCCTCACAA
This sequence comes from Tapera naevia, assembly GCA_033556795.1. Lineage (NCBI taxonomy): Eukaryota > Metazoa > Chordata > Aves > Cuculiformes > Neomorphidae > Tapera > Tapera naevia. Next base: position 2,029,859 of record JAUMJJ010000172.1, on the reverse strand, counting down.
GGTGGAACTTCTGCATAACAAACGTTATGTTTACTAAAGGGTATAAAGGCAGCTTCACAACCTGCTTTTTGATTCTGGGAAGAATCCACAGTCAGATCTGTGGAACTTGAGGCACAATGTATCACCTCTGCATTTTTTCTGAAAGCCTTCAGATTTTCTTCCATTTCTCTTCTACGAGTTTCTAAGTCTGACTCTGGTGATGCAGAACTTCCAATCTGAAAGGTGACCTTTTCTAAGTGTGAACTCCTGTGGCCAGACCTTTCAGGACAAGGCAAGGCAGATGACCTACTAGACAACTGCTTTTCTACTCTTCTCTCATTCTGGTTCTTGGTCTTCTTTATATCCATTAAATGCTCCAATTTAGATTGCTCTTCAAAGTGGCAGGATATGATACCTGTATCAGTGACAGTTCTTTTCATACCATCAGCTGCTCCTTTACGGAAACTGCTAGTTAGACAGTCAACAGATGCTTCAGAGTTCTGATTGGCCTTTCCTACTGCTTCTCTCTTTTCTTTAGAAGAGGCAGGGACAGCATGAGTGTTTTCTAGGTCATGAACCCACTCTGCAGTACTATTGTTCTTATTTCCATCACTCTTTGGAGGTAAGATTGGAGGCACAAGAGCAGGTTCATTTTTAACAGTAACAACCACATAATCCGACTCCTCCACCTCTCCCTTTTCTAGTGCAGTTGTGATCTTGCTTCCATTTAGCACTTGCTCTCCTTCCTCTGCCTTCTCACTCCATGTCAGATGATTTTCCTGCAGCTCAGAGCACCGAATGAAGTAAGTTAGAACATAGAGCAAGCGCTGCACCAACTCCTTACGTTTTCCAACAATAACAGTTCGAGTCAATCTAACTGGAGAGCCTATAGCACCATAGAGATCACCTAGATAGGGAAACAAAAATTTCACATTTATGTTTGGTTTTAATATAAGCTATGCAGTTTATAGTCAACACATTTTGAAACACCATTTACTATGGACAATTTTTCTTAGCAAGTTCATAAAAGTTTAAAATAAAGAAAAACAAGAGAAGTCCTCTAACACTTCTTGTGCCTAGAAGGGATTAGTCGCTCTGAGTTTCTTTCTGGTCAAAGCCACTAAAGATTTTATTTACATTATGCTTACAAGACATTACCACTTGGAAATTGACATAATAGGTGGTGAAGAGAATACGGATCCAGCTAAACACTGAAGCCAGCTATATTTTTTTTTTTTACTCATTTGTTTTCACATCAAAGTTATTCTGTTTTATTGCAGTCATCTTTTCTGTTAAGCATAGAAATTTTCACACAGATAAAATCTAAACTTCATTTTCAGGACCAAGATATCAGAAAAGCAAAAAAGGATTCCATGATCAGCTTAATAAATAAGGTTCTGAAAAAAAAAAAAGACATGTAACTACTTTATTGGGCACTTCTATGGACTTGAGGTCAGCCTGACTAACATGAACATTTATGTTTGGCAGGGAGTGGTAGAGAACTAGAAAATATATTCATTACTTAAAATACAACTAGCATATGAAAAGTACAATGTAATCTGAGTCCCACAAGAGCTGCTTATCTGCTAGCTCATTTATTCCGAAGAACTGCTTTAACAGAACTAAGGTAATATATATCCTACTTTGTTTGGGAGAGTGGTAACTATCTTCCAGCTACCTATAATCCTGTAGCAGCTGAAGGGTTTCTGCTCCAAAGTTCCAGGAGAAGCAAACAGAGATAGCTAATAAGGAAATACTCACATGCTCTTAGACCTAGATAGATTAATTAAAAAAGTGTCTATTACCAGGCTAAGTTAACCCAGCTGTCTTTACCTAACACCCATTAGAGAATACCCACTGTAAGCCTTTGACCAGACTGTGGCCGGTATCACCAGCAGATAGGAGACAACCACCAAAAAGCTCAATTTCTTTTAGGCATTGTAAGTGTTCACCTTGAAAGCAGGCTTCTCTGGTTTGAGACTTTATCAGCTACCTGCTAATCTACCAGACTGCTTTAGGAGCTAAATCCTTGCTCAGGGCTGCTCAAATGCTGCCACCAGGATTTTGTACTAGACCTTAAGAAGCAAAACTAAATTAAAGTTATAATCAGAGGTTCAGGAAGTTTTCTACCAAGGCCAAAGGAACCTCTAGTTCCAACATAAGGAGACTAAAGCAGCCAAAAAACCCACTCTAAACACATTTATGCCAGGGTCCTCTTTCCCATACAGAACATAAGGAATAAGGGTTGTAACTCCATTCCTGCAAAAAGGATCAATGACATAGTGAGTGAGAGCACTGGAATTACCATCTCCCCTGTTAAGATCTGCCATCTGCTAACTCAGGGGTGTCAAGCTCATGGCTCCTGCCATTCTCCTGTTCCTGCAGCATCACACACGCTGTGCATGTGACCGGCGCTGGCGGAAGCATAGGGACAAGGAGCTTGGCACTGCCGCCAGGTAGAAACAAGGTGCTGGGCTGGATAAAACAAGGTGGAGGGCTGGATTCAGCCCGTGGGCCATGAGTTTGACGCCCCTGTGCTAAGTGATGCCAGTGCTGCTGTGAGGCAGCATAAGTGTGCTGTCTTTCCCCAGTTAAAACAGCCCCATAGCCTAACACGCTAGCAAATTCCTCAGTAACGGAAAGTGGGCTTCAGGCTGGAATTAACCTCAGTCCTTGGTAGGCCACAAAGACTAGCATTTTAGAAAGGAAAATGGAAGTTATCTTTTTACTTGGCAAGTTGAGCACAGTTGCTATGGTAATCCGATCCAGGCTTCACGTGCATTTTTAAAATTGACTTTTATATAAATCCATTACTAATAATACATTATAAATTTAAAATTTCTGCAAAACATGCTAACGTCTACTGTTAAGACCAGTAGATTGAAGCTGATGTTTAACTGACAGTATTATGTTTTCCTGATAGTGATACTTTCAGTTGTATCAGTATCCAATAATAATTTATATGTAATATGTAATGAGAACATAAGTTTGAAGGTGGAAAGGTACATCAAAATCCTTTCCTTAATAAAAAGTCATTTCCATTTCAAAGCACTAATCCATAAGATTTTCTGTTTTCCCCTCTCTTTCTAAAAAAAAAAAAGAGACCAGCAGAGGGCAACATCTTATTCTGATTATCAGCTATCACAACCACCTGGTAATGGCTTTTGGCCTTTTTAAGAACAAGACCAAAACAAAACACATTTTGAGTTCAGGCACTCCTAGGTTGGCTAGGTCCAATTCTGGTAAGAACATACCGCCTCGGAAGGTGCAAAGAGAAACAGATTCTTCATCAGTCACAAGCGGTGGCTCCTGAGAGAGACCACAAGAGCTACTGCGTATCTTACACCTTCAGTCTAGCTGATTTCTATATCCCCAGGCCTAGCTCTATCCTCAACACCCTGAGCAAGCTTCTATTTAACCCCTCCACGTCTAATCCATTACTTCTCTGCGTAATGTTTCAAACACATCCTAACCCAGGAAACACTTCTGCTACATGGCCATGGTAGCAATTCTTGGCTTCATAAAGATTGCTGAGAACAAACTACTGAGACAATTAGCAAGAAACATGACCAGTAGCACAGTAAAAATCACACTGCTTTAGCGCGTACGTGTTATTTTATGTGGCAATATAGTATATCAGTTAAAGTTAATGTTGATCTGATGTCAGACTCGAAGCCTATGCTAAGAAGAGGAGGAACTTTCAAGTATTTACCACTGACATTATTCTCTGAGGTCACTCACCTACTCATTTGACAGCAGTTGTTTAATCCCCTGTATCAAGATACCTTATAAGCTATAAAATACATCAGAGAACAGTCTGAGGAGCTAGATATAGACAGAAAATCTTGGTCCAAACCCACTCACATAACTATGAATGGAGCCAGTTGCCAGACTACTTCTCTTTTCTTGGTGTCCCACCCTAGCTGAGAAATAGATAAAAGGAGATAGCCAGGGCAGTTTTGACTATAAAGGGCCTCCAAGGCCAGGAGACCTCCCCTCCATACAGTCTGCTCCCTCTTGCTCTTCCCAAACTGCTCAGATCATTCACAGTACTTTTACTCCCTTCATACTTCTATACTAACTTAACCAGGCAGCGTAACACAATATGACATCAATGGACTGAGGAAAAAAGCAGAACACTCAGGCTCTACAAACACTGCTCCAAATGCTCTGTTTAACCAGATGCAAGACATCTGTTTGAAACTCTGCCCCAGCTTACAGCAAGGCACATCAGCAAACGTGATCTGGATCACAAGTAGCTCTTAGACAAGAAGAGTGGATGCAGGAAGATGCCAGCTATAGAGAAGTCTGAAGCTTTCCGTTTCCTACTGACCAAGCTGTGCCCAGAGAGGGTTATACGGATGGGATTTTGCCAGCATGTTCACAGACTGTGAAGTGCGCTTCTCAGAGAAGGCCTTTATGGGAGGATGGTCAACCGGCATTACTGTTGGGACCCAGGCCAGATGATATGTCAGCACCGCTGTTAACAGAGCAGCAAAGAACCTAGGAAAAGGAATATGACCAAAGTAACATCAGCAAAAGAATATCCCATTAAGTGCTTTAACATATCCACATGCATTGGGAAGCAGATGTGCTTTATTAAGAAAAAGGGGGTAGGGGAAGCTTACTGATTTTTGTTGATCTGTTCGATTAGAAATGTAAATTCTTTAAGAAAACGCTGGCATAGCTGATTCTTTTCTAGTGTGCTGGACATCATATTAAGCCACACGGGCTCTGCAATCCTTGGAACAGAATATAGGTTCCAGATGGTAACTCTGCTCAAAGAAAAATCCCAAAAAGTGTTAATATGCACATTTCTATCTTGCAAATATAAGTAGCCCATTTTCTCTTCTATTGTTCACAGGTTTTTATTTCTTTGGGATTTTTTTGAAAGATCTAGAAGACTGGAAAAAAAAACTGGAACAATTTTCCAGATACACTTAATTACTAGTGTCCCCAAACACTAGACTGTTTAATCAGTGTACCAGTAATTAATGTCTTCATATGAATTACATATTTGTTCTCCATTTCTTGCACTCCCCTGTGTATTAGCATTCAGCAAAACAATGCAGAAATCATTTTGACAGGGGATAGAACCCATTCTATTCATTGCAGTGATGTGATTCCACATTCCAGACATTACAAAACTCCATCCCACTAAAGCCTTGTCTCTCTCTCCAGAGCTACCTTTCTTCGGCCTCTCTCCTAGGAATGGAAAAGCAAGCCCTTGACAGCAGCTTTCTTGTCAGTTATACGGCTCTATGACTAGAAAAAGACCAATCATCTGCCCGAATACAACAACAAATCCACTGGTCTGCATGGGCATGAGCAAGAAGCCAACTCTTCAGAAGACTTTAAAGATTTTAACCAGCAGTCTAGGTGCAGTTTAGGTACAGGTGAACGCAACAGAACTACTTTTACTCTCATTATGAAAATGGATGAGCTAAACTTTTTGAGCTAGGTTTTGTTAAAGTTTTCTAAAAACATTTACCCAATACTCAACACAAAATTCATTCACAGTAACTTCAAGACTAAGTAACAAGTTCCTGCATTCAGCTGTTTGTAACTGGAAGTGATAAATATCTTTAGAGGGGCATGGGAAGAGCTCTCCTTGTAATTAGGAATTCCACCAACTCACCTGAATTCTCCCAGGGCATCCATGACACGGCTGATATAAACCTGCACTCTTTGGCTGGATTCTGCTATTTTTCTACATGAGATCATGGCCTTGATTAAAAGACACAAAACAGCTTCTTAAAATATTTACATTCTTCATTTTTTCAAGCTTCATTAACATGGCAAAATAATTAATCTAGTCCCAGTGCTATATAGCCACTCAGGCCAGCAACGGTTGCCAACCTTCCTCCACCTCACGGGAGACCAATCCATAAGACTGAACACGGGCAGAGAAAAGAACATTTTTGAAGGGGTAAGGGGAAGAGAGCAAGACAACATTTGTTGTCTCTCTCAGCGACTGCATGAAAGGATGCAAACCATTTCCACCATCTCCAAGGACTCAACCCCTCAGTGAAATATGGGGAGAAGGGAAGAAATACCATCCATAGCATAAAACTCTCCATTCTTCTGACTAGAAAAGAAACCACACCTCTTTATCAGCAAATGCTGAATTCCTACACTGGGCTCAGGCTTAAGAGTACATGTATGAAGAGGGAAGAAAGTTTGAAAGGACACACCTTCTCCCATTCTTCACCAATCTAGAATACTGCATTATTTGACACTTATTTTTCCATGTGAAGGCAAACTAATATTACGTACCTTTTCTATCGCATATTTCAGCTTGTTCATGTGAGATTCAAAAAGAGGAAAGTGAGAGAAAAAGAAATCCTGGAAGTTTCTCTGTGCTTCTTCTTTTTCAGGCAAAGAAAAGATTATGCTGATAGCAATTTTTTTTCTTCGAACTATTGCAGGATTGGAGCTGCAGCTTTCATCAGCCATACTAAACATTTCTTCTGTAGACCTGTAAGATAGTACACAGGTAACTCTCCTAATGAATCTGAGAGGTAATTTGTCCTCTATTCATGTCTCTCCTATACAGTAGAGGGTAGTTAACTCACTCTTATGCCTCCTTTGAATGACTATGTAAGACTTTGTTGTCATCCGTTTCTCAACAGAGGATATGCAACATTTTGATGGATAAGACTTGTGCTTCCTTAGACAGGACTAAGGCAACTCCCTAGAAGGCCAGCTCTGAAACTAGTGTGAACTCTTTCCTCTGAAACAGATCTACTACCAAATCCCTTCTTCTGGATTTATTTTTAAGAAAAGGTAATGGAGATCCAACACACAAAATCATTAACAAAAAAGGTTAAAGGTAATCGCAGAGTCATGAACTGCATCCAGCTCTCAAGCTCCTCCCTAGGTGCTCAGCAGTAAGTCCATGATGCTCTTCAATCTGTATTACTGCTCCAGCATTTTAAAAAGGATGTTTTAAGGCACTTAACCATGCAAAATAAAACCTTCAATTTTAAATGAAGACAAATGTCACCACTTAGTAAGTACCGTAAAAACGCAAACTTCACGCCTACAAATACATGTGTGCCTAGCTCAAAGCTGGATATACTTCAGATTAAAATACTTTGTTTTCTGTTGGAAAAAAAGTAACTATTTTATAACCATTATTATTTCCCCATGTTCTGTTTATTCACTTGATAGTTCTGCCACATTTCTGTCAACTGTTATGCCACTTCTCAATAGTACGCATGGGTTGATACCGGGACAAGTACTGCTCAATATCTCCAGTATCAGCCTGGCCTGTGGATCAAAACACACCCTCAGTGAGTTTGCAGATGACACCAAGTTGGACGAATATGGGCAGTATACTGGAGGACACTGTCCAGAGAGGCTTTGGAGTCCCCATTCTTGGAGATTCTCAAGACTCAATTGGACAAGTTCCACAGCAACTTGATCTAAATTCCAAGCCAGTCCTTTGCATGTGCAACTGATTTAGATAATATTCACAAGTCTCAGCCCAGCATGAGTTATTTTCTGTCATTATACAGAAGTGTGGCAAACCCCTCAGTCTTGTTCCTCCATAAATACTTGCTTTGCAGTGCTAGATATTTATGTCACTGGATTTACAGAACTATTATTTTTTTCTTGCTTAAGTTTCTTTATCAATTTAACTGGAAAACATCTTTGAAGTATATACATCGAGTAAATTAGTATGATCAAAATTTATTTTGGAAGGAACCTTAACTGAAAAATTGCCTTTAATCCACTTGGAAATTACAGGGGAGAAGAGTAATAACGGACAAGAAAAAGCCATTAGAACGCAAATGGAGACATTCAGAGCTACAGCTCGTATGGAAATAGCGTGAGTTTGGAGTATCTTTGTAAGTTAAGACTGCAGTACCAATGAGTGGTAATTAAAAGCTTGAAGGCTTTTCATATCAGAATTATCTGGAAATGGAGTTTGTAGCATTTATAGACCACTATGAAGCAATTAACATGAAGAAAGCCTGAACGCTAAGCATCCACTTTAAGTTCATCCTAAAAATAAGTGGTTTACAGTTTAATTAGTTTGACAAAGTTAAATACACAAAAGTTTCTCATCATAGAGGCAGGAGTCCAAGAATACAGGAAAAAACATTCACAATAAAACCCTAGCAAAAAATAGCATGTGGGAAACCAGAGTTCATGACAAAAACAAAACCTCATTTGAACTGCAGGACCTGGCACGCAGAGACAGATATTCCCAAGGAAGTTGGGAAAAGACAGTCAGTCAGCATCTAAGGAACATCACAAGCTTTTGTACTGCTTCCCAGGAACAGAAATTGAAGAATTTAGGTCTGTGAGAAAACTTTTCAAAGCAGCTCCTCATCCAGCCTGTCTGCCAATTGACTACACTGAGTTCCAACTAGACATCTCATTTTGAGGTATTGGCCTAAAACATTAGTCACAGAGCCTGTAGAATCTTGGCTGTACAAGTCATAGCATTCAACCAGAAGCTCACTGTTTCTCAAGCAAGTAATCAGAACACAAGTATCTGAAGAGGCTTTTTGGCTTAGAAAGAATCCCAAATCAAGCTAGATAGAACTAATAACGTCCTGTTTCCAGTATCTTTCTCCAGCATAGATTCTCCATTGTGGAATAAATACAAGCTACTCCCTACAGTGAATGAGCAGCCCAAAGAGGCTAGTTTCCTCTAACCAATTTGTTACTTCTGTAACACTTCGAGGTACTTTATTTGTGAAACTATGGCTACTTCTTAAACTGGCCTGAAATTATCTCATTTACCTTAAATGTTTTAACTTTTTAGCATGCACTGCTCCCAGCCTTATTTCTTTAGGAAACTACACTAAAAAGTACTTCAATTTACTGAAAGCAACATGTTTTCTATCATATTCTCAATTGCAAGCATGACTTAGAAAGCACAACTACTACGTTAGCACACTGCATGATTCTTTGTGTTAAAAATTACTTGGTAAGAATACTCAGGAAAAAAGTTCAAGCGTTGACAGTAGGAAAAGAAGTCTTTCAAAAAAATGCTTTGGTTTTGGTTTTTACTGACCACATTTTAGCTGGCAACTTTTAAGCTTCTCTTAACTGAAAACAGTGAATAGGGAGAGAAGCCAAACAGTAGGTATTTCTTGCAGCTCTACCCTAATTTCATGCTGTCACTGGGTGCAGGTTTATATGAGCAGATAATCATGAACCATTTGCTATAATATTTTGCAACTGACAAGGGAAGAATTTTCTTATTAGCTATGAAAGATCTTCTGCACTCCATGCTTTGTTATGCCACTGAGATACAAAAGCTAATAAAATTCCAAAACAGAAGCCAAGCTTTTTGATCACAGCTCTTTTTTTCAGTTCCTGTTTTGGCAGAAATCACACCAGGAACACCCTGTACCAGCCAACACAGTTGTCACGGGCTATTACTCCAAAATTTCAGTAATTGCTCACTAGTCAGACTTCGTCATAGTATAACATAATTATGGCAACAGTGCTGTTACAGTCTCTTTCACTTCAGCAGGATTCTCTGTTCCTTTAAAAAATTTAATTTGCTTTCCAGAACATGTCTTCAGACAGCTTATACATGCAATAAATATACTTTGTATCAGGCTTTGTAGTTCACAGTCAACCAAAACCTGATCTTTCTTCCTATCAGCAATCTTACATAACATGCATAGAAATTAGACTGAATTCAAAGTGTTTAGTAACAGGACTTTTTAAAGAAAAGAGGCTTAAACTCCATTTATCTTTAATTACTGCCAAATAACTGTTGTAAAAAGAAAAATGTTGCACTCACCATCTTGGAATAATTCCATTCTCTAAACTGGTTGTCTGACTTCGGAGCCAGCGACGTTGATAGCTGCTAGATGATGATGAAGAACTTGGAGATGGAAAAGGAGTGACCAGAAGACTGCTCAGAGATGCTATCAGGAAAGCAAGAAACCCCACATACACTGAATTACACAGAGAACTAGTTAAATATATTTCTTTGCATCTTAACTGGAATCAAATTCCCACAAATATTGCTCTTGTTGGCTGATCTTTTTCACATAACACTTGCAGCAGAACAGACAAATATATTAAATAAATCTTGCCACCTGAGGACATTCTTTTCTTATAAAGTCAGAGATCTTCCCTACTACAACACAGTAAAAGTCGTGTTATTCTCATTTCAAGCATTCTGTCCTAAGAGGGGTTGCTGTCCCGTTACAATAGACAGACCTCCTGGTCTCCTTTTGCTTTTCAGTGCAAAAGCGTCTTTCTCTTCCCTTGCTTTAGGAAGGGCTCCAGCCAGTTCCTTCTCCAAATTATAAATTGGTTAAGAACCCAGAAAATTATGGCTGTAAACAAAGAATATCATTACAAATATTCTTGTATAAAAGCATGGGACAAAAGTAAAAGGAAAACTGCTCAGCAGATCAAAAAAATGTGGGATTTATGGATCATAAGGTGTATATTATTTCAGGCGAATCATTGCACCAAAGAATTGTAACATAATTACCAAAGCAGGTAAATAAGACAGCAGATACCTGACCGAGCAATGCCACTGTCTCTGTCCTCATTTTGTCCTCGGCTAGGCATATCAACAGGCGTGCTGTGTGCTAAAACAAACAGATCAGATCATTACATAACTCATTATACTATTTGTCAGCATTAAAAAAAAGTTTAAAGGTCATAAAACAGCAAAGTTACATACTGTACTGTTACTCCAAATAAGCAGTATGGTGTAAGCAGAGGTGGCAGCAGAGAGTATTTCCATAACGAGTACCATGTTACTAAAGGAAATCAGTTATTTGCCCCATTGCAAAAACATATCTAAGAAGCTTAAGAATGTGAATGCAGTCTATGTTATCAGAAATCAGACACGCTTTGAAAACGAGGCTGGTGGTGCCCCCATCTGTCACTCTTGACACTCTACGTGCCCAAGATTGTCATTTTACACCAGTTAATGTTATAATAAAATAATCAAATACAAGGTCCATTGTTCCTGATTCATTCCGCAAGCAGAGATTTACTACCCACAAAGCCTCACAGTAAGAAATATTCAGACTACGTTGTATTACATCGAAGTGTTAGTAGTGTAGAGTCACTCAAATTGTAGAGCATGCAAGATTTGCAAAAGCTGTGAAGAAACTGCTTTGGAATTCCAGTTAACATTTTTGCAATTAACAGACTAAATTAGCCTAAGATCTACCCACCTCCATGGGTCATCAGTATGCCTGTAAAGGAGCCTTTATGTGGTTTTAAGCTTTGAATATTAAAGAAATTCATACTGTTAAAGAAAGAACCTTAAAGCCTCCCAGACTTAGCTCAAGAATTAATTTTGAATGTCTACCACCAAATTAAAACAAGTAACAAGAGGTAGGAGAAGAAAAAAAGCTGTGCACCAGCAAGACACCTGCAGGCTAGCCAGAAACCAGCTATAAGCCAGGACACATAAGTTCTCTGAGAAACGTAAGGGCTCACTCATTATTAAAAAACATTGCATAAAAATACCTTTAAGACTAAATGTAGGAATTAGAAAAGAAATATGAACAAAAAGCAATTAATTTGGCTATTTTTTGGGAAGAAATATCTTTTAACTATAAGCCAGATACATCTGTTGTGACTATTTTTGCCCTGTCTGTTTCTAGAGAGAATTTATGTATGTTCTGTAAGGATCCAAAAGCAGCTGGATTTGTGTGCACATACGGATGGGACACACTGTGGCTGGCATTCCACACAAACCTGCAAAGAAAGAAGCACTGCGGATGAGGCGGAGGGGACCTCCTTCAGACACACCCTGCAGCAGTTTGCTGCTACACAGCTGTAACACACCTAGGAAACAAAAGCAACGTAGAGAAAACGCAATACAAAAAAAAGTTAAAAAAGAAAGAAGGTGAAACACAAGACAAAACCAAATTAAACGGACAGATGGCCTCATGCTGTCAGAAAGGCATAGAACCTAGAAATATTTACCTAAATTACTTCCACTGCGACAGGTTCCCAAGCCATTCTGATTTGAGTTCAGCTTTCCCAGGCTGGGGTCTTGGTTGATGTATTCAAAGCTATCTTGTAAGCTAAAAAAAAAAAAGGGGGGGCGGGAGGAAAAAGCCATTGCTTACGAATGTGATCAACAGACATTAATATTAGCTTGAGAATTTTTTTTTTCCTCCATAAAATCAGTCTAAAAGTCTGAAGATTAACTTTACAATCAAACTCAAGAACCAGTAGGTTTTCTGAAGGTATAAGAAAACAGGCATTTATTTTCCACATAAGCTGACTCTTTGAATGGTTTTAAGTTTCTGTATGCCACATTTGGGATTCAGTTTATTCACATTTGCCCTTTTTTGGACAAGAAAAAGGGAACAGATCAGAAACAGTATAATTTCTGTCATTTGTGAAGGAAACAAGTGTGGTAGAGGAAAAAAGAGCTTCCTCAACATATACCCCTTTTCATCACCCTTCTGGTAGCAGAAAGAAACAGAGGATTTGATTGAAAGCATCTAAACTCTGAAGTTTATTGCATGCCCTGGACAAATTAAGAAGCAGGAAGTCAGAGAGATTTTACTTTTAAAACTTCAGTGGCCTGGCTGGGTTCTATCAAGAGAATCTCCACACTCATCATTCCCAATTTTCTCGTAGACTTTTCCACTTTAAGTCAAATTTAAAAGCAGTGATAGAAAGACTACAAAGGAAAAAAGGAGGAAAGAAATGCATTGGAGGGGGAAGAAAAATAAAATCCTTACTTATTGTTGCTTCCACTGAAGCTTCCTACCCTGGCTGAGAAGACTTTACTTATCATCAGCTGTGGGGGAGAGCTGAAAGGATAAACAGTCATTTCAGTGAGTCATCAATTCCAACTGCCTGACAGAGTGCATCACAGAAATGGACACTCACCGTATATAGTGAATTTTCAAGGTGGAGCCTTTGTAACTCATTGCCACTGAGCCAAACATCATTTCTCCCAGCATGTTAACATCAGAGCCTGGTCTGGTGTACTACACAGACAAGAAGATGGGAAGAGCAAAGTCAATAATAATTTGATATACTCTTTCAATTTTATATAGTGCCATAGTGCTACATTTTGAATGAAGAACAAAAGTTTTGCCTTTCCATGCAGACTAAACATCTGTGTGTTCTAACACAGAGTGCAAGTACAAGAAAGTACAGTTAGAAGACATTTTGCTCACTAGATGAGCATCGTTACCCTTGTTCCAGGGACATTTCCAAATGTAAGAAAGATGAAAACCCATCTACTGCAGTTCCAAAGAAAAAGCTCTGTCCAGCAACATTTCCATATAAGAGAGCATTTGATGAAAATGCCAAGTGTCCACAGGATTTGGATTCTGTGGTCTGGATCCCTACACATTAAATTGTCTTCCTGGTTCAAATGAGTAAATTCTCCTTCCCTGCCCTTATAAAAAGCTTCTTGGAAACATTTTTGATTAGAAAATAACTTGTGAACACTGTGTTTCTAAGTATAGTTAGACTGATTTCTTCTTTTGTTTCAAAGACTAATCATTAATAGCAAATAAGGAGAGAAGCTTTTTAATTCTGAAAGAAATACCTTCCAGTTAAATATCATTTTTTTTTCTACCTTAATCTATACACGTTTCAAATTACATTTGTCTAGATAAAACATTGATAGTTTTACTGAAAAACAGCCAGAGTACCTAAGAATAGTTCTTTTAAAAACTTCACGTTCTAGGAACACAGACTAAATGGAGTCTTAATACACAATGTTCAACAGCTTCTTCAGAACTGACCTAAGGTATAGGTAGACATCTTTTGAAAGAAGAACAGAGAATGATACAGCATCTTTTATGACATTTATAAATAATAGTGCTATTTAATATCTTTGGTAACTTTTTCAATGACAAGACCAAGATAGACCAAAAGTTTAAGAGATACCCATATTTTTACTCTACAACACTTTAAAGATAGGGCAGATAACTCATCTCAAGGTTCATATTAAACTTGTAACATCTTAGGAACTCAAGCAGTCATTCAATGCATGTAATTTAAGGCTTTTATATACAAACATCTTCAGTAAAATGGATAAAAGCAAGAAAAATAACAAACTTTACCTGATACTTCGGTATCTGTTCTTTCATATTTTGCATACAGCTTATTGACGGACTATGGGAAGAAATATTGTTGTTACCACTGCTTGCTTGGCAGTTCTTCACACAAGCCTTTACTGAGGCATTCTCTGCCATTTTCTGTGTCAAAACAGAGCAATATGATGAAAACTATTAAAGTAAACATGAGAACTCCCATGCGTAAACATACCATGGCAAGATTTTTCTGAAAATACAGATAAGCAACAGGAGTATTTTTTATTTGGTTCAAAATAATACTGCACTTTTAAAAAATATTTTAAAAAGACCCACATCAGAGAAAGCCAGACAGGTTTTCATAGTATCACACACAGAGTAATGAGTCAAAGTTCCATTAAAAGATCATTCCCAGTTGTTATGGATTGCTCTGGGTAACATCTGCCAAAGTTTACGTAAACAATATCTCAGCTTACGAGTTGCTTACAAATTTCTGTAATCATTTGCACAATCACTCAAATTGCATATAAATTTTGCTACCCAACCAATTAACTGATTTCTTAAACAGAAGAACAGGCAGCTAAAACAAGGGGTAAATGAATGGATTAATGCTATTCATACGTGTTTTATAAGACAAGCTGCATTTAATATATTGGGATTTGTTTAACAAAGTTTTCTTGAACAAAATCTAATCGGTTTCTTGCTCTTTAACTGCTGCTTTTTTCTCCCCTCCAATTGTCTATCAGATGTCAGTCAAAATGGTCATATTTTGAACATCCTTCTTATGTGCCCTTTAAATTATTTATGTGAAGGGATCAAAACGATAACTTTGCAGTAATGAAAACTACTTAGAAAGTCTTAGAATGCTTATCTCACATTCTTAAACTTTATATATTTAAGAATTTAAATATACGTTCATTAAGGGATTTTGAATGTGTATTAATATAAACATTCATTCGGTACACAGCAGAATGGAGCGTCTTTTTATAAGTCTCATTTCGTACCAGCACAGTTTACCTCATTGGGAATATGCATCAGCAGAGATCAAGTAAATTTTTTGTAAAAAAAACAGGGTACATCCAGACTTTTACAAAAAAAACCCAACAAGCAAGAAGGCAAAAAGAAATAGTAATAATTTAGATGCCATTAAAAAGCATTTTACATCACGTATTTTGGGCTCAGCAAGACAAGAAAGGAACCATAACAGAAAATTAAATGAAAATAAAACTAGATTACAATAGAATCCAATCTTCCACAAAAAAAAGACTGATTAAGATGAACATGTGGACTATTACAGTGCAGTAGCTGTAAGAAAGTTTTAGAATACTGAAGTCACAATGAGAAGATGATGAAACAGGTAAAAAGAAAGATGAAGGAGAAAAAGCAGAAGAACAAGCTAAGAGAAGCATATGATCTGTCATTTTTTAACAAGTTGAGTTTAAACTACAGTCATAGTACAGCTCCTTGACCAATTTAAAAATAAGCCTAGTAGCATGTTAAAAAACAAAATCCTGGACTTCTACATTCTACCCTACTTTTGCCCTCCTTTCCTGCAGTTTCTCCTGGTATAAAATTTATGTGCTACTGCTTATCTAATACCAATGGGATTGTCATTAGGGGTTTAGAAATGTACCACTGTCAGTAGTCACGTGGTTAACGAGCTATTAACAAAAAATGCCTAATAAATGTGGTCTGATATATATTATCTGCAGAAAGAATTGGAGATTAGACTGAGAACACTGAAAAGAAATCCAGTATATTAGACAGATGGTTAAACAGAATACAGAGATGCTAGTTCCCACAGGGTACGTTTATTGCACACTTTAAAGATACACAATGTATTTGAATATTCAATGTAAATAAGCTTTATTGTATTTAAGGATAAATGCATACTATACACACTTTCTTGACTTCAGTTTAAACAGGACTAATCTTGAGAGTAATTTTGTCTTAACTTTAAATAAATAGTTAGGCTCTCTGATAACATACCACAAAAACTGCATTTAAGATCACTCAATACCTATGTGTTCACACCATACAAAGTGCTTCGGCTTTTTTAAAAGGGTACCTAGATTAATGTCTGGCTGGAAAACAGATTAAAGCCTGTCTCATGAGGGAGGTTATAATCCGTTTTATGTCAGTGTTACACAGGGGTTTTGATAGAACATTTTGTAGTTAATTTCTTGTCTAAAGTATTCAAGCAAGTCCAATAATTTGAGCTTTTAAATGAAGCCAAAAATACACTTCTCCCTCACATGTTGTATGTTTCAAACCAACTTTGATACAAAGGACCAACCTTGAACGGGGGCAGGGAAGAGACCAAGCTTAACAGACCAGTCTGACCCATTTACCTCCTAAGTAGGTGATCAGTCACCAGCTGATGATGCTCAGTCTTACTTATTTGGCACAATGGTGTATTTGCAGTGTGAGTGAAAAAGATTGCTGTGTTTTAAGCATCTTCGTAAGTAATTTCTACAAGTCACAACTATTCATTTATCAGAATCATAGAATAGTTCGGGTTAGAAGGGACTTTTCAAGGTCAGCTAGTGACTATTGAGTGATTGAGTATTCAGTATTGCAGGGATTCTACAGCAAACCACACTAATCTGACAGGCTGGAGATCCTGATTGTAATAAAGGCTTCAAAACAAACAAAAAAATCTAAATAACTCAATGTAGAAAATAAACACAGAGCTAGAAGAAAAAAAAGCAAAAACCACAAAACAGAAATTGCTGTTTTACTTGTCTTAAAATCACCTAAGTCTGCTGTAAGCATTACTTCGCTTTGTGTGCCTGGAGAGCAGCACAAAGAATTTGCATCTTAACAGTATCTACTCCTGCTTGTTCATGTGTCACCAAAACTTACGTGGCCATATATTGCCTTGTGTCAGTCTTACACATTACAGCATGGTTAGCCAAAATGGAATTGTTTTAATTCACACAAAGTCGACAACTTTACTACTACAAATGCCAAAGGTCGACAAGCACATCTGGAGACATGCCAGATATCACTGGAACAACGGGACTGCTCAACCAGGGCTAACAATAAAAAGTAATCCCGGTTGACATTAAAAAAGCTAAGGAAATAGTTTAAAGGGGTATAGTTTGCTTTGCTTGAAAGCAAATCAGGTCTAAGTTAAGCTCCAACACCATATTTATACTATAAATACTAAATGTCAGGTGCATTCCTAGGCTTTTTGCAATCTAACACATCCTTGGTTGCAGCTATCACAGGATCAAGATGAAATAAAAGATCATAAGTAAGATTAAGAAGTTGACTCTTATCATATTAAAATTCCTGCTTTTGGGAAAAGAAACAGAGCAGTAGAACAAGAGCAAAATTAGCATTTCCTACCTGAATCACAGCTTCATCAATTTTGCGGACTGCTTTGGAATCAAATAAGACCTGTCTGCCTCTCCTCTCACAGTCTTGGTAAACTATCAAGCGGATTTCATTCAAGTCAAACTCTGAAGAGGACCAGCTGCAGATTATAAACACAATACAATAAAAGAGCGTGCTTATTTTGCAGGCTTGTTTAAGTGAAGAAACAGGCATTTGTGAAACACACCTTTTACTCAGCATTCACAAGTATCAGGCTGTAATTACACAACTGACCAAAAAGGAACTCAAAAAGGCATCTAAGCCTAGGGTCACTGATAGAGAAGCAGGCACAGCCAGACCAAGGGAATCAGTCCGCATGTCAGAGCATAGAGGTTTGCTTGGCCTCAGGTTCAGCTACAGAAAATACTTTTCATCTTATGTAGCTGAAAAGCTGGAATACACAGGAAAACTACTACTACTGCATAAATCATGCCACACAGCACTGGTGCTCAGTCCTATTGCTTTATCCCTGACCTAGATGAACTGCATCTAGAGGGTAAAAGTACAACTGTTATTAATAGTTGTTGGTTTAACAAATTGCATAACAGGCTTCAGTCAAGGCCACATTGATCTTCTACCCAAAAGGATGTTTCATTTAGAAATTTTCACGAACTATGCCCTACAAAGAATGACAGTAGAGAATTGAGGGAGAGGACAAAAACTCTATACAGCTGTAAATACAAGAATTTCTGAAGCTATTTCTTTTATTCCATGCTCTGCTAACAGCCACAAATCAATAATGAGGAAAACACCATCAATCCCTGCTAGAGTCAGTTAGGTAACCATGGGCAACTGCTTTAGGAGCACACTCAAGAGACATGCACATTTCAAATCATTATAAGTAAAGCCAGCTTAATTTTTTCTGTGTGGTTTATCTTGCATTTCAGAGATCAACTCCCCTTTCTATGTAGCTAGAAAGAAAAATAAGCCTAAACAGATTCCTTTTCCAAATCTGAAAGACCTCAATCAATCTGGAAGGTTTTATTATATTTTTAATATCTTGGGACAGAACAAGCCAGATAGGTACCTTTACTGTAAGGTACTCTGACACAAGTATACTCTATGTACATAATATACAAGGGTCCAGTACAGAGCAAAGCCAGATCATGGAACAATGCTAAAGGTTGTTTTCCCACCATCAACAGTGAGGAAACTCGTTGATATGTTTGTAACACACTGCCTCCAAAACACTAGGAGTGCCAGGCAGATTTCTTTTCAAGTCTTCCCCTTCAAAGGGAGTCACAACATTAAGTTAACCTGCCTAAGATCACATCCAATATCATTGTTGAGAGTTGCCCAAAGATCCTACACACCTCACATACAGAGGGTTGCAACTACACTATCTGTTTTAAAAGCTTCTCAGCTCATTGCCCATGCAATACTATTACAAAATCCAGTTATACACAACAAAAGAGAAGTCAGAGCCATCAATAGACTTCATTCTAGTCTGCTGCATGAATCTGATGCTCTTCAATAACAGATGTTGATACTTCTTCAGTTATACTCACACACTTTCTGCAACAGGCAACAATTGAGTGAATTGCTGCTCTTGTAAAAGGGCCATAGGTCTTCCCTCCAGGACTAGCACAGCAAGATCCATAGATAGACTACAGGACTGCAAGTGTAAACTGAGAAAGATTAAAGTATAGATTGAAGCAATCCAGCCCTGCATCTGCCCACTGATGCTAAAAGCACGCTCAATACTTGTGTTGCATGATTTTAAGTTACATTATGAACAAATGAACTCCGATATTCTGCACTGAAGCAAACTGTTGTACCCATTATGTCAACTTCTGTATAAGATATGAAACGAGTTTTATAACAAATGCTGAAGTAGGAGCCAATTTAACAGCCTGCTGAGGTGCCTTTTCCACACATCTTGCTAGAATTAGATTGCTGCAATCTTGCAGAACTTCAAACAGATTCTAGTACTAGGGAGCAACAAAGCTAGGAAGTTACATAAAATCATACTGAGATTTATACAACTAATAAACCAAATCTAGGGACGTAACTTCACATAATACTTCTCATAGTACTAACGAAATATCAAACTTCTATTTCAATACAGTCTTTGCTTTCAAACCATTACTTAATCTGTATCAGCTTCTTGTTTATTTAGCAATGCTGAAGGGCATTCACTTTGTTTCTTCTTCACATATAGTTTTTGAAAATGAGATAAGATCCTCTTGCACAAAATACCAGTAAATGAAAAAAAAAACAACCACCATTTCTGCATTGTATAGCTTAACATTCCTTTAGATGGAGGGTTTGACTAAGAAGAAAAACCCTTTCACTCTTCTGTAAGTTGCTTCTACAAAGTAAGACCAAAATATCTGAAATATGCAATAGAAATATTTTAGCCTGTTTTTTTTTTTCCCCAAGGAATAAAGGTTCCTATGCTTACAGGCAACTTATATGCATACAGGTTCATCTTGCCCAATTATTTGTTAATTTGCTAATCCATTTCACCCACCAAATTTCACCAAGGGATGTATGTTAACATCCTCCCAAATTAAACAGCAAAGGAGATAAGACTCTTTTCCCTTTCACCACAATATGAACTAATGTTTACTTTAAGGCATAAAAAAAATCCACAATGTATTTTTAGGTGACAAGTAGAGAATGGGGGAAAGAAGATTCTGGAAACATGTGAAAAGCTTGCAGTAGAGTTTGCACATTATTAGACCGAATTTTCTATTTTTAACTGAAAATTCTGTAACAAAGTTGTTTCCACTTTTGGACAAGAAAGCAAACCTTCAACACAGTTCAAAACCTTTCTTTTCCAGCTGTATCACATTATGGAGTAGACTGTTAGAATTACAACAAATATTAATGTTTATTCATATCAAAAGTGCCCTTTTAGCATCTCAACATCACTCCTGACACTTTCTTACTTCATGTCCCAAGAATAAGTTGTTTTTTTCAGTAAAATCTACTATTGCTTCCTTTTCCTGTTTGTCTGAAACAGCTTACCCAACCATATCTAAGTATTGATGGAAGCTGTGACAGTTACATAATACAAGTAGTTTTGCATATATACCTACCACTAAAAGTGTTACTTCTGATAACTAAACTACATAATACCCAAGTTAAACATTCATAAGAAATATGAAACTTAGCAAGAATAAATATGCTACTATCACTACTTTTGGGTAACAACTGTTGCTTCTTTCATTCAGTTTAAAAAAAGGCTTCACTAGCTTTAGCTTCACTAAACATTAACTGAAACATCACCAGTCTGAGCCCTGTTTATACAAAAATTTTCTCATTCTCTTTATACAAGACAAATCTTATACACTCAATTCCTGTTTAAGGAGCTACTTAATAAATAGAATGATGTGAGACCCACGCTGAGGGAACCAATACTGCTAAGTGACTGGTAAAACAAATGCTTTCAATAAAATTAATGAAATTATAGGACATAAAACAACGTTTTCTTATTTGACCACAAAAAACAGAAGCCCCACATATCCTTTCTCCCCTTTTTGTAACGACATGACCCTTCCTGTTTCTCATGTCTGCACTGGTAATTGCAGGACCCTTCTGTAAACTAACCAAATTCTATGCAGAAGCAACAGCCTGTTTCCAGCACATGAAACCTGATCAGAAACACAGCTGGAAAAAGCAAGGAAGAAGCAGAAGGCAATGGAACCTCCACCCTCTTGGTGGCAGCATGAGTTGTATTAACTCACTTCATCCGTGGAGATACAGGCCTTTAGGAAAGGGCAGAAAGAAAACTTGCCCTATACAGTCCAAAAAGCATTGACTAGTTACAACGTTGAGTTTTCTGCCTGCTTAGTAAGCTTAACTGACTCCCTAAGGGGAATCAGTTCCAGAAAGACTGAACGGACAAGGCCAGCAGAAGGAGAAAAAGGACAAGAGCATGATGCTAGAAGGGCAAAGGAAGAAGAGGCAACTTGATAACTCCCTTCAGCACCAGCAGTCTGTTTGAACAGCTCAGCTTATCTAGCCTCACCTTCAGAGGGACCTTTCCTGCACGTGGAAGATGCTGTAACTAATAAACATAATCTTCAAGTCAAAATAAATAAATAAAATTAAGCCACCTACGTTCACACAACATGAAAACCAGGTCTACTAATGATATTAAAACACTACAGTTTTTTTTTTGTTGTTGAAAGAAAGTCACAAGTTTGGAACAGCTTACACATATCCTGGCAAGTTTTCTCCCCAGATTCCATATTAAGTTTAAGTTTGCTTTATTTTCTCTTATATTGGCATATAAGCTACCTTCCTTTGGCTTGTTCAACTTTTCTTCCATTACATATATGACACAAGGAGGGAAGGAGATCTCTCTTGCTTAGGAGAAAGCAGACTCATTTCTGGCAAATTGTCATAAAAAGTTTACCTCATTCTGCCTTGAATCAGTATTTTCAGTGACTACAGATCTTCAAACCTTGATCTTTACAAAGAAAGCTTTTGGTTCACCTTTAAAATAACCAGTATGCATGCAATAACTGAAGAGTTATCTATTAATTTATACTAAAAAAATTACTTCATCTGACCTTAAAGTGCTTTTGAAAGTGATTACCACATACTACTCCACTGCAACACCTATAGGCTAGAGAAATAAAAAGGCTGAAATATATCTATATATGTGTGTATATTTTTTTCCTACTTCTTAGATCAGCAATCCTGAATGTACAATACTTATTTTCACACCCTTAGGTGTTAGAATTTTGAAAACGCTACTACAGGTACGCAGCAATTGAGATTCAGACATTGAAGACACGCTAGCTCATATCTGAAAGAGAGACCACAAAGAAGTCAAAGAAACACTACTCATACTCCAGATTACTTTGATGTAATGCTTGATCTAGAGATCATTTACAAGTAAAGCAGAGGGTATCCCTTTCCATTCTTCCCCTACTTCACAGCATTCTCTCCTGTTTGCTCTGCAAGCTGTTACTACTTGACCCACTAACATAGTAGGAGGCAAAAAAAAAGAGGAAATTTATTAAAAAAACAGACAAAGAAGGTAAGATTATTTAACCTTAACTGTAAAGAAAGGCAATTATCCCTCATGCCTCAGACTGCACAAACATACATCTTTATACATCAAAGTCAAAAATGTAGATTCAGTTTCAAAAAACAGGAAAGACTTTCTTGAGCATCAGTCACCATCATCAGTACGAATATGCTTCTAATAGAACTATTCCAATTATTTACAAAATAGATCTATAATCATGTGCCTGGAAAACTAACAGCAACTACAAACGTTCATTCTCTGTCATAAATAATATTAAAAAAGTTAAAACCATACCTGTTTTGCAGCAGTCTAGTCACTTTGCTCACACAGCTGACACTTCGATCTCTCACAGATTTCCTAACCCTTTCATCCAATTTGGTGCAAGAGAGATTATTTCCAAGTGGCACATCATTGTTGTTTCTTGCTATTTCTATTTGTTCTCCTGTGCCATTTGCAGCTTTTGGTGTACCCCCACACATTTTCTTTTGCTACAAATCCTCTGTAAAGTTCCCTGGAAGAAACTAAATAGTGGCTGAAAAGATAAAGCCCCAAGCAAATCTCTTTACTATAGATCAACCATTAACAAAGGTAATTTACCATAAACTTTCTTCCCTATACAGGAACAGAGTCTGGTAAATTTCCTGTTACAGGAAAAAAAGGCAAAGAAATCTTCATATGTTCTATATGCCATTAATGCATAAAGACAGCTGTAGCTAAAGTACTGCTGCAATTATTCCAGACAGAGGAGTAGGCATGACTTTCAAGTTTCAGAAGTAGACTTGCTCTTGCTGTTGTTCGTTTTTCCTACCAAGCCTGGTGCAAAGCTGTAGCAGATACAACAGCTAATATTGACTTTAACTATGTTTGTTTCCTGGTATGTGATTAGGTAGCTGGCAATTATGTAGTCACAAGACTGAACCATATGGCCTCTTAAAAAAAAAAAAAAGCATAGTTGCTTTTGCAGTGACTCGCCCTGAGTTGCAAGGTTGTGCTAACACCGGCTACAACACCCTGCTAATGGCTCTCATGTGAGCAAGTGTCATCTGACAACCCCTAGCAACCTCATATGGCTTAGGAGCAAGCAAGAATCTGTCGTCATTGCCATATGGTTATCAGTTAAAAAAATGACCAACACCAAGAAACACATTAGATATTTTGCACTCTAATGTTTTTACTTTTAAGGACAAACAGCATTTACACTTGGCCAAGAATCTGAAACTACTATTTCAAAAAGCTTTTTTAAAGAAGGGAAAAGGAAAACAACAACCAAAAAACATTTGTCACAGACATCAAGTTGGTTGATGAAAATGTACAGTTCCATATCAAAACAATTTAAAGGCAGCACTGGTGACAAAAATATCTAATAAAATAATTCTGACCAAAAAATCTAAGTATTTAAACAAAATGAAGGAACCTAACATTTTACTCAGTCTAAAGTAATTCCTCTGCAGAATGAAGTCCTCTTCCCTATCACTGCTTTAAAAGTTCTCCACATACATCTGCTCGTAATTCATGTCTTACAGAGCTCTCCTCCATCCTCTCAAAATTTTAGACATTTTAGATGACAGCCACAGTGTTACTTTCTTTCCAGATTAAAAAGGAACAATAACTTCACCTAATTGTCACTCAGAAATATAGCAGCAGAGTTAGAAGAAACAGTAAGATTTCGAAACCTAGTGATACACGCTACTTGCTCAACAGTAGAGCACCCTTCTTAAAAGGATTTTGTAATCTCAGTAAACCTGAACCTCTAAACACTGGATGAAAGTCAAGCAGAAAACCAGAGCAAGGTTAGGTTGGACGACTTGCCCAGTCGCAGAAGGAAGCCTATTGCAGTAAAAGTGGCTCAATTGTGATTCCCAGAGTAGTGACAAGTACTAGATCACTATCGCTCTTCCCAAGTGAGGAAAACGAGTGAAAAGCTTTGGCCTGTTCTTAAGTTATTCAAATGTTCTGGAGACGGCTCCTGGGTCTTCTAGCCCTCACCTCATTGGGAAGGACTACATTAAATAGTGTTGTTTGTCACCTTTGAAGTGAAAAATGAAACAAGTAAGCAATGGCCAAGTTCCTACACTTCGAGTAAGACTACTTCAAGTAATACTAGCAATTGATAGCTTTCACTCTGTCCTATCTTTTCCCCAAATGAAAATCCAAACAAATTTCTGTTACATTCAATTAAATGACCACAATATTGGATTTCCATCAGAATAGAACTAGGAACTCCTTTAAGCTCACTAAACAGACACGTTTCACAACACTGCCTCATCTGCAGATGAAGTCATTGGCAGAATAGTATAAATCCCACAATACTCTGGTGAATTACCACCAAAAAATCTAAAGAATAGTTCTGAACAAAGAAAAAAAAAAGCAAACTCCTTGTGTTACCAAGGAGTCGGTAACACAACATGGAAGAAAGTGACCTGGCTCTCCAGATGTAAACCTCTGGGAAGCAGAGTTTAATCACTTTGTCTGGGCTATGTGACAGCACATCACCTGCTCTGTTTGTAGGTCATTTCCTGCCCTTCATGTCCACTGCGAGACAATTGCCTAAATGATTTCAACTCAAGGTAATACTTTAGCAAGAAAATTTGGGGTGGAGGAAAGAGGAGATACATCTAAAATGGAGTTACCTAATTAAGAATCATTTTCTGTGTAAGTTACAGCTGTCCACTAAAACTTAAACACTGATTTCAAATCTAACAGAATAATTGCAGAGCTCCTGTAAGGTTTATTCCTTACTTGGCTATGGAAGTGTAGGAAAACATAAAACTGGAATCATACCTGCTGTTTCAGTGAGTATTTGTTTTTGCAAAACATACACTTAGCCAAATGGATATACAAAAATGCCTATGACAGACACTCAGGAGGCGTCCCAAAAACATGTGTTTAAGGCCAAAGCGGAATCTGTTTTTGATCACTTAATGATGAATTTCCCTCTTTTAGTCTGTTGAATAGCTTACCAAGAGGATGTAGGCGCCCTTCCTCTCTCCCAGTTTGAAGTATTTACCCTATTGTGCTCCTCCTTTTTATAAAACCTTGTATATGGAAGTGTTGTGTTGGTGCCACACCACGTACTTTTTCCACAATGATTTAAAGTAGTCCTAATATGGTAAAGCACTATTAACCTCAGATGAACCACCTTGTTCAAGCATGATACATCGTTACTAGTTTCACACAAGTTAGGCAGGATACATTGCAGATTAGTCACGCAACAGGTGAAGGAACATGTTATTTGCAGCTCTTCTCTATCTCAGGTAAAATCTTTCTATAGAAAGAGTTCTGGCAGACAAAAATAAAGCTTTTCATATCAGATCATTGTACAAGAAAGGTTACTTTGTTTAAAGATAATCCTATACTATATGAAAATCAATACAACACTGGATATATTTGTTCACTGAAAAGTTAGAATCCCACAGACTCCTTGCTTAGGCGAGGAGACTATACCGGGTTTTTCAAGGTTGGAAGCATTTTTCATAATCTTTGTCAGTAAAAAGCAATACCATCACATGTATGCATAAAAATATGACAACAAAACCCCATGCATATCTGGTAAAAGGGTAACAGACCTATATAAGTTAAAGTCACCATAAATTGTACAAATTGGCTTTCCACAATCATCAAGAATAGCCTATTAAACCAGTGTTTCACAACTCAGCCAACTTTACTAAGTTTGGGTTCACTGTTCATTGGTTTATCTAAACACCAGAAGTTTGGGAGCCAGATTTCATACAGTATCTCAAGCATAAAGTAAAAAAGTCCAAACAACTAACAAAAAACAAAACAAAAAAAAAAACACCCCACAACAACAAAGTGCTTGAAGTATTACCATGAACAGCACAGAGACAGTGCTCTCCATTGCTAGCTCCGGAAATTGAATGCCTCATCAGCAAAGAGGAGAGCTCAAGACTTAACTGCATGAAAAAGTTCACATATTGATTATGTTTTGCCATTAGTAAAGTGTGTTTATTTTTGTAAAACTAATACTTTAAACAAAGAAAGGCAAAGTATGCAATAAGGTTAGCACTTCAGATGCATCACCTAGTCCTTCCCTCAGTACAGAAAGCCTTGCTTAGTCCTAGTCAACTTTCCCCCTTTCAGTCCACTTTCCTAACTATTTCCCATAGCTTCTAGCAGCTAGAAGAGCTCAGTTTATCTTCTTAATAGCACCTCCAAGAACCAATTTCCAGCTCTCACTGGAGCCAAACAGGTTGAGCCAAACAGCAGCTGGAAAGGAGCAAACAGTGCTTGGTCCAGCATCTTTGTTGAACACTGGGGTGCAGGCCACCCAGCCGGCTGGGCCACCCCACCTCCTCTGGCACACAGTGCCGGGACTCAGCTAATGCATCATTCCCATGTCACTTGTTCCAGCAGCGCCATGTGACTGGGCCAGCATCCAGGAACACAGCTACTAAATACAGACACTGCCAAGGCACGTCTGAGAACTGCCTTTGCCAGAAAACAAGATGAATAGAAATCTCTTATCCTACCAGCTTTACTGCCTCTGCCCTTCCCCACCTTCTCTTGAACAGGAGGAAGAGCTACACATTACACATCTGAAGGAGAATCTTGAGCAATAGTGCAAGGAAGAATCTGGTATTTATAACACTATACCAATTCTTATTACATTTCAACACTGTGTGAAAGTACTAACAGATCTCAGACCTTAATATCTCCTACATAAATGAGCAGGCCAGCACAGACATCACCACCACGCCACTCCCGAGGCATGGGTTGGGTTGCCTGCCCTTTCTTGCTCTTACTCCCTTCTTCTGTAAAGCTTTTTTTTCCTGTATGTTGCTTTCAAGCCTCTGTTCAAAGCAGTAGATAGAGCATATGACAAATCATGTCTAAGAAACAATATGATTTATTAGACATAAGTAAATGCATATTAATACTAACTGATACAGAAATATGAACAATGCTTGACGCTAAACATTCCCCCCAGATTTTTTTCTAGATAGCTAAAAAAAAAATCGTTCTTTTGCTAAAACACAAACACCTTCACTCAAAGTAACTAAAACCATCCACATATTAACAGAAACAACTTCATAAATTCCGTCCACTCCTGCTATTAAAAACTATATTCACAAAAGGACTTTGTAAATTTCAGGGGACATGGCATTCCCTCTCAACCAAATAAGTCCAGGGTACTTTCTCCATGGGTACAGAAAGCATTGCAAATTTGCTCCTCGTCCTTATTCTGAACATACACTCCTGCTGCATAAGAGAATGCTCTTGAGCAGGGCTAGAGGTAACCACTACCAAGCATTTCATGCCTTTCTTCCAAGCGAAAAGGATTCAGATGGGGTCAGATTCAAATAACTTAGTGTAGTATGAGTTCAATAAAAAAGTTACCTGGCTCTACGTGCATTCTTCCCAATTCATAACATATGAAATCAAAGACATCAGATGTGGCTCTCTATCAGTGCGGATAGCTGAAACAGCTCAGCCTTCTTTGACCAGTTAATGTAATATTGGTACGCCCTCTGTAAATCGTTATCTTAAATTGTTGTAAGAGCAAGATTATTTTTGATTCTTTTAAAATAGAGACTGTAACCAAAAAGTTGGTCTGTAATAATCAGGAAAAGAATGAAGAAAAACTAAGTTTGTTGGATATTTATGAAAATGAACCAATTTATTCAACCAGCAAGAATAAAGAAAACATCCACAAGAAGCCATGCTTGAGCACCCAAAATCTGCTATAGCATGAACAGCAAAGTCCATCGCCTTTGTCTAGATGAATGCCAGGAAATCCTGATTTAGATTGAACTAAGTGATAGTACTGACGGATATAACGTCAGCTTCGGCATTTTTCACTAGTTATAGCCAAAAATATGTTTTATTCCTCTTGTTGTTGTTATGATAATTTATCTATTCTACCCAAAACACTTTCCTCAACCCTCCCTCATAGCCAGCATTGAAGGTAGTTTTCCAGTAACTAGCACTGAATCTTGAAGACTTATGTGCATTTATTTTGAAGTTTCACTGGAAAGAAAAAGAGAAGCCACATATTAGGACCCCATGCAGAAGGTCAGGGTAATTAAATCACATAGCATAACACCTTCTCAGTGAAAAACACAACTCGTAAACCCAAACAAATCATAGTCCCATAGGTGACTGACATGGGCAAACCTAACCTTGATGCAAGACACTATGCAAGAGAGTTGTGTTCTATTCACCACCAATTGCGCAGGACTCTGAGTGTATAGTCATTAAGTTATGAAACAGCCTGCTCCTTAAAGCAGGCCAACTACTCTAACTACTCATATCAGATCCTAAGCCTTTTCTCAAAAATACTGGTATCCTCTTAGACTTAGAAGCTTATACAGTAAGGTTTATACATCATTACAGTTGACCATACCCAGTAACATGTTAAGATATGGCTGCCAAGGAGCTATCTGTCAATCATGAAAATCACAAACACAAAAAATGAAAAAAGAGAAAAAGAGCTAGATGCAACCTTGTCATGCAATAGCAAAATGCTTTATACATTGAAGATTCAGTCATAAAACGAAGCACTATTTCTAAAATGTTCATCAGCAAGCTTATGCAGTAATTATTTATTTAGATAAATTAGAAACCTTTCTCCTCAAGAGAAGATAGTAATTGGTCAAGCTCTTTCAGTGCTCCCCAGTAAAACTTTGTGTAAGAAAGTCCTTTAAAATGGACCTGAAATTTTTCAGAGTTGAAGCCTACCAGAACAGTCTCACTAGAAGCTTTTGTAACAATCACAGATACAGGACAACTTCATAAAAAAAAAAACAAAGAAAACTTTCACTTTATTTTCTAGTCAAAAGAGGGCCCTAGGTTACAATTCTAATGAAATCTATACTCTACCCAGCTTTCAATGCTTCAGTAATGCAAATGAAAATCCATTGCTTCAGATTTCTAGTTCACCTGCTAACACGTTTCAATACAAATACACACTTATTTCTTTAAACAGTAAACAAAACTTAATTCAGATGAGGTGTCTTTTTCTTAAAAACAAAGAAATCAGGCAGATGTAGTATCAACGTATGCACGGGTTCATTGAGTTGATCAACTGGTTCAAAAAAACCCACATCCACTACAAAACAAGTGTTCTGTTCTCATTTTCCTCTCAATTGCTTACCTACCCTGGACCCATTATCCAGTCCAGTTAGACATTTTGTAGTTATCAAGTGCCACTTAAGAGTGACAAATAGCAAAATCTAGTTTTCAAATACACATTATTTTCCTAGTTCCATTCAAATGCATTTCCAAATACATTCCTGTCTGTAAGACCACACATAGGAACTTCCGAACACAAAAAGTTTAGAATTGTTTCTGAACTAAACTGTACTCAGAACTAGTCCACAGTGTATGAATCACTGACATCCTAACTGAAGTAATCAGGTGTTATTTACCCCCTCAAGAACTTCAAGTCACATGTGAAATAATTTTAGCTTTGTAAGCATGCTTTATATCCATGGCCAGATGTCAAATATTTTTCATGATCAGAGACAGTTCATTTTTCCAACTCTAACTTCATGTGATTTAGAAATTATTTTAACAGTTGCTAAAGCAGAGGTTGGCACTCCTGAAGCTGTTTCAACCAACTACCATGTGAGACCAACCTCCAGGCTAACAGCCAAAATCAAGAGCTCTGATGCATGTCACTACAGTTGCCTGCCAAGTGAGCTAAAGTGGTTACCTATTCCCAGCTCTTCAGTCCATTCCAACCTTCTCAACGCAGCTGAGGACTAGAACATATAAAACCTCCATAACCATTTCTGCATGGTCTGACAGCTTAACACAAACTACTACAAGAGAGGGTTATATCACCGACCTTTACATAGCCATGAGTTAGGAGGGCTCCAAAACTCAGTATTCTATCAGTGCTACAGAAGTGACATAAGTCCAGCAAATAATCAATTTCAGCACAGCATGAGAGAAGGCAATACCATCTTGCATCACTGCAGTCATTTGCCAAGTCCAGAGCTTTACCATGCAGGAATTAACCCCACTGCTGTACAGCTGGCCACAGTGGTTTCTACACCTAACTTATCTCTTCCTTGTGCCTGCAGTAGAGGTCACCAGCTCTCCTTTCCAGCAGTTCAACAGGTCACTTGACCAGCTTGTTTAAACCAGTCATGTCAAACAAGCCAGGACTTCAGAAACAAAAGGTCCTTAACCTTTCCTATGGTAGTATTTGTCTTAAAACACAACTCCTTAAAGCACAACTCCTTTCAGAGTGCAAGTTAGAGAGCAAGGTGTTAGATGTGAAGATTTTAGAAAGTCATTTTGTTGGAACATGAAAGGAAAGGCAAAGAGAGGTGACAGAAGCATTCAACTGATCAGCAATAGTTGATGCAGCGTTACCAACTTGGGGAAGACTGGCTGGAGAGCTGCCTGTCAGAGAAGAACCTGGGGGTGTTGGTTGGCAGCCAGCTGAATATGAGCCAGCAGTGTGCCCAGGTGGCCAGGAGGGCCAATGGCATCTTGGCCTGGATCAGAAACAGTGTGGCCAGCAGGACCAGGGAAGTGATTGTGTCCCTGTACTCTGCATTGGTGAGGCCACACCTCAAGTACTGCGTTCAGTTTTGGGTCCCTCAGTACAAGAAGGACATTGAGGTGTTGGAGCGTGTCCAGAGAAGGGCAATGAGGCTGGTGAAGGGGCTGGAGAACAAGTCCTACGAGGAGTGGCTGAGAGAACTGGGGTTGTTTAGCTTAGGGAAGAGAAAGCTGAGGGGAGACCTCATCACTGTCTACAACTGCCTGAAAGGAGGTTGTGGCAAGGTGGGTGTTGGTCTCTTCTCACAAGTGACAGGATGAGAGGAGATGGCCTCAAGTTGCACCAGGGGAGGTTTAGACTGGATGTCAGGAAAAATTTTTTCACAGAAAGGGTGGTCAGGCACTGGCACAGCTGCCCAGGGAGGTGGTTGAGTCACCATCGCTGTAGGTGTTTAAAAGGTGGGTAGATGAGTTTCTTAGGGATATGGTTTAGGAAGGGACCGGGTACGGTTGGACTTGATGACTTCAGAGGTCTTTTCCAACCTTATGATTCTATGAGCTCATGTGCCCACAAAGACAAACAGAAGACAGACATAAAAATTTTTCTGAATATAACTAATTCCTTAGAATTGTGTATTTTAAAAAGTTTCCATAACTGCCTTCTCCAGATCACAGAGGCTTTGACACTATATTAAATTCTGTAACATGATCCACATTCAGTGAAAAAATATCAATTTAAGAATAATCTGTTTAGAACTACATATTCAACAGTTTGTGGATCAATCTCTCTGGGGTTTCCTTCAAAAAAATCTAATATACTCTGCTTAGATTTTCTGTACCCTTGAAGCTGTGCATTCACACATCCAGTCCCAAAAGTTGACCAGTTTCAGGTGTTGGATAATACTCAGATTCAGAATTCAGTGCAAAGACTCTGCACAAAAAAAAACCAGAGCACCGAGTTATTTCAAGCCTTTCTTTTTTATAGAAGTCAGTAAACTTAAACACAATAAAAGCTGAGTTATTCTAAGAAAATTCTTGACTTTATTATAAAGTACTAAAGTCTTTAGATTTCTAATTTGAAAGTGTTAGTATCAAATTGAGTCTGTTAACACCTCTGTTAGCAAGGTAAATAAATGCTTTCAAATTGTTTACTTAATACAGCCAAATTCATTAGCACCTGTGAAACTCCACTGAGCATCATAAAGAAGAGTTGAGTGTAATTGCATTGAGGTGAGAACATGCTGCAAAGAAAGCTCCTTACTGATTCAGTAATTACATCACAAGTTTCCCTTCCTATGGAAGGAAATATCATGAGACAGTTAAGCGTGATGTAAAAACCTCACGCTGATTTATCAGTACAACTCTAAGAATCTCACTAACTTCCAGGAAGCATGCTGACAGACAAAACAAGTATTCTGGCTGTTGGCCATGTAAAACCAACTGCACTGGGAAAAGTACAGGCACTGGAACTCCTAAGCTAGTTCTTTTGGTGCCTTAAAAGAATGCTTTCCCTTGCAGTCTCTGCAGGAACTGGTCTTGTGACCTCAATCTGCATTTAAAAATGTGACATTGCTACTGTAGGTGTTTGAGCAACAAATGCATACAAATAAGGCAAACAGAGTGAGGCAAGCAAGGCAACAAGCATTGTTAAGGTGAGGAGAAAGCAGAACGGAGAACCATCTGTGCCTGAAGACAGTAGAGACAGAGCACACACACAGAGGATATGATTCATGGTAGGCAAAGGTGAACAGCCATGTCCCGGTTGTTATCAGATTAGTAATCTGACACTATCACAGAAAACGGATGCAAAGGTGCAGACAGACAACATCTGCCACCTTCACAAAAGTAGTACTGAATTCAAAGCCCTCTTTTTCTTGCTTATTCTCTCTAGCAAGCCTCTCTCTCACCACCTGCTATTCCTCGTCTTCCACCTAACAAGTGTACCCATAGAAACCTTCACATAGCAAATACTGATGACTAGGATATCAAAAGAACACTATCAGTGGCATGCAAGATGTGTTCTTAATCAAAGTTGTACTTAATAGAAACAATTGTTGACAAATATAAACTACGACACCACTCTTAAACAGAGTCTTCTCTTCAGAAACCATCCCTGAATGTCACCAACTTGCAAAGTAGATTAGAGATGAAAGTACATGACTGTTAGAGTCAGAAGAAATAACTAAAGAAATAGGTATGTCACCAAGGTTTGTAGCATATGTAGTCAGTAATAATCCAAAGACTTCTCTTTGCAAAAAAAAAAAAGTCCTCAGCAGCTTCACTATTACTGAAATGCCAGAAAAATAAAATAATTGCTTTTAAGGAAACAATTGCTCCATTTTCCAGCACCTCCGAACCCTGCTATTTTGTCAAGTCTGCTCTCTCTGGGCTTTCAGTCTTCTGTTTCTCACTGTTCAGACCAAAGCTACAGCTAAAAGCCACTACCATGCACCAGAACATCCCACAGTGTCAAAGTAGGATGATATAATAACTAACGATAACATTTTTTGTGAAACCTTTTGTATCTTCTTTTCCTCTCAAGTTTCAATAAAGCTATTCTGCTACTTCAACTAAGTTTACATCAGAAAAGTTACGAAGTTTATGAAAGTTTACATGAAGCCAGCCTCTACTGGTAATACAGCTCTGCAACAGATTTTAAAAAGTTTCTCTAAAAATTCAGCTTTTATGAATGTATGTCCACATTTTTCAACCCCAAGCAGATCTACTTTCTCACTCACATCAATCCATTTACACCAGACACATATTCCCCTACAGCATTAGCATCATTGCTTTAGATTGTAGTGTATTCTGCTTCAAGTTTTGCTACCAACAAGGGAAGGCAGCTCTAAGGCTTTCTATTGCTGCTACTCCCCAAAACACTTTCTACTGAGGATATTTACGAGTACTCATCTACCCAGTTTTGGACATGTAAACAGCAAAAGTACCCTAAAAACAAGGAATTAAGCACCTACTACCCAACTGTGCATCAATTTAACAGTCAGATGTGTAGGAAATACACTACTATCTGGTTATGCCACATGAATAAGTTACTTTGTAAACCAGAAAAAGATAACCCACTAGTAAAAAGAATTTGATCATTCATGCAATTACACATCTTTTCATGGAATTAAATTAAATAACCAAGATACATTCATCCCTCACAGAACATCAGTAACTTAAACATTTCTACCTAGTTTTTTAGCCATCTGTGGCAAAAAAAAAAAGGGAGAATGAGAGCAGAACTAGATAAAACTAGAGGTTATTCAGTGACAGAAGTGTGTAAGGGAGGGGAAATACAAAACATTTAAGAAGAATGGCTTTGCTTCCTGCAAAGCTCAAAATCAGGACTAGGGATTTGTTTGCTTTCCTTCCAAATAGCTGGAAGTGTGGTTTCCATGTCAGAAGACCATACTTCTTCTCCAAGATATTTTCTTGAGTGAGATTGTAATAAACCTCTTTCTGCAGAACTCAACTCTTTAGCTCTCACTACTGAGAAAAGGTTAATGTCAGAGCAGAGGTATAATACTGCACCTTAAGGCTCACCTTCAGCTGTCAGTGAAGAGGTATGTGCAGATACACCAGCACGCAGGCCTGCCATGACCACTTCCATGCTCAGATATGGTCCTGGGCTGCGCTGCCCTTCCAACAGCATATAAAAGTGATTTTCAAATGCTTTTGAAGGGTTCACAGCCAGACGTATAATGTTACTCCCATGTATGAAGATGTACATGTGTGTTCAGTAGTGTTATTGCTGTGTGGATGTCTACAAAACTGTAAGAAGCTCAAGAGAAACCCCATTAGGCTTACAAGAATTTACTGGGGAATGCTTCATTTTAACAAAGATACAACAAACTGAAATGCAAGCAGACTCAAAAGCTCAGTACTGCTTTCTTTCCTTTTGCAGAAAGTGGAACGTTGCCAGGCTAGTAATAAATGCTGTGAAATAATGCTTAGTGAGTAGGATCTCACCAAGCTTTTCAGTGCTATGACCAAAGGAATTACTAGTATCAGCTGCCAAACAAATGATCTCACATACCAAAGCTAACAAACTGTTACCAGATAGATATCCTGCAGTTACAATATGACATCCGCTCCATGATAAACATCAGAAGGAGCAGCTGGTACTTAAAGCTGAAGAAACAGCCTGTTTGCAAGTTTCAGACACAGCTGAAATAACACAACCTTTTTTATATAGAGAGAATCCACATAAAATGAAATTATTCCCTGTTTTACAATATTCCTTCACTAAGCATACCAGTAATCAACGAAATTTCATGAGAGGCTGCAGTGCAGAAACTATACATTTAGCAGTGAAAGCAAAGTCTTCAAAAAACTCCAAGGCATTTATTTTTTCTTACATCCCTGGATATAGGTATTTCTTTAGAAAAAAACAAACACAACCCACTATCACAGACTGAAACTGGTGTGAAACTTTTACACTCAGTTTAAGGATAACGCCATTCTTTCATATTGAAAAGTACAGAAAAAGTACTCATGTGAAATCCCATTCTAGAAACAGGTAAACACAATTACAGAGGAACTGCTATAAATTTAAGTACAGTCAAGTTATCTGCAACTCATATCCATTTCCTTAAAGACATCCTCCAGTGTTACTCAAATATATGCTTAGCACTTGAAGCACTCAAGTCTTGAAAATACTTATAGTCTGCTTAATCCCGAAGATTTAAAATTAATGGGGAATAGGATACTTTGTTTCTGCAATAACAGCTACCATTTTGCTAAGCATATGACACTGGTAGCACTCCAAAAGCCTGTACAAAATAGTCTAAGTCAATCTTCTAAGGGAAGTAATATTTGATAAGAACATAAGAAATATTAGGGGAATTTAGCCAACAGAAATACACGTTGCTCACACACAAAGTAATCAGGATTATCTCACTGTTGGAAGATAAAAAGAAATATATTGAACAGTCAACCAAATGTGTCTGTTGAAGGTGTGTGTGCGTATATGTAGATATGTACACATATACAAAAGCACATATATAGATACTTTTAGTTAATAGAGGCAAAAAATCCGTTAGTAATAGGACCCAGAAGCTATAGATCTATGTACAAAACCGCTTAGAACAAATACAATATCTTGCCACTAATACTCATTCATTTTCCAGCTGGTTTATAATTACTTTTTTTTTTTTAAAAGAATTAAGATGTTCTACAATTCTAACTACTACCTTTCTACCACCTCATGTTTCCAATATGTTGAAGGGAGGAGCAGGATAGTAGAAAAGCCCTACTATCCTAGTAGTCCTACATTAACATCTTACACCTCATGTTTACTTTCTCCTTGCCCAACAAGTAAGGGTTGTGTTTACATGAACACGTAGGACTAGATCCACAGAGTGAATTAATTGGTGCTAAGGACCCAACACCCACACTAAACATGTTCTGGGGTTTTACTTTTGATGAGCTGCAGTCTGGTCCAAGCAACTGAACGTCCATTAGTGACTGGAGCACACTTTCTAATTTCATTCAATCCAAGAGGAACGTAGTTTATGCACCAAAGCCACTTGGCTATGTGAGCCAAAGTGCAGTAAGTGGAGATAATTGAGAGGTTTTCTTTAAAAAGAGTACTCTTGATCCAAATTAAGATATTAATGTTCATGCACCCAAGAAACCATTTCCTGTGGCTCCACATTCAGCTACAGGCACCATGTCTCTCTTTGAGGCTGTGCCAGCTCATCCTGGTAAGCAGCACAGACCATTTAGCTTACTTTTCTCTTCAGAGCCAGAGAGGAAGAAGCAGAGATTTGGTGAAGTTTTAGCTCCCTTTAAAAGGCAGTGGGACAACAGAATAAGCACACACAGTACTATTTAGAGACAAAGTTCAGGCCTGGTTGATGGCCTTCTGCAACAGAACTTCTCCTGCTGTTCTTGGGAAGACTAGAAAAATACAAAGCTTCCTAATGATGTATTTGAAAAAAAAAGAGTTGTCAAATTAAGTTAATCTGAGGAGGTGTTATCTACTAAACAGATTTTTGTGATTCTAATATTGCTTTGGTTGAGGAGGTTGTGTGAACATACTCATGCTTTCAAGACATTAAGGTCCAGGGATAGAGATCGTTATTGGTCTCATAGGACCACTAAACACAGCAAAACATACTGAAAGCAGAGACCTCACTAACAAAAACACAGAGGGAATAAAGATAACTGAAATGCTTAAAAATAAAGGTTTGCCATTAGAACAGAAAGTCACCCTGCCACTGTGCCTCTAAGAGTGATCAGTGGCACATATTCAAGGCAGAGGTTACCAAAAGATTGTCCTCCCTTTTACTTAGGGTCAACAACGCATCTCCAAACAGAGAAACATATCTCCACACATCAGAAAGTCTTTTAAAAATGTTGTTAGTAGAGCTTCTAAGAGCCAATAATTATGCTTCTGCAGATAATCAAAAGATCACCAGAAAGAACAAAAAAAAATTGCAGTATATTCAAAAGTCATAAGGAAGAAGCTTAATGCAAAACAGGCAAAAAACCCTCCCAGTGCAAAATGCTTCAAATAACTTTATTAACCTTGTTTGTCAAAAACCAATCAGACAGCAAAAGAATGGGGAAAACAGGTGATAAAGAGTAATAAGTACTTACAATAATATTTTAGTGATATAGGTTTTTGTTTAAAGAGTCAAAATATTTAAATGCTATTCAAACAGAAAACTGAGTGTGGAATATCTTACCTAAAGAATAGGAACAAGAAAAAAAAACAAATGCAAGACCTAACCTCACAAAATACTCCAGATGGAGCAATCTTACTCATTCTGATGGTGGACACACTGTGCAAGGAAGCAATCTGCTTTCATGGAGATCCTTGATGAATCAAATAACCTTAAAAGCAGAACTAACAGCAATGGTCTCTGATACAGAGTACTTGGTAAGATTTCAAGCACAAGGCAAAATAATGCTACCAGGAAATTGCCACTGACTTTTAAATATGGAAAACATATTTATTTCCTTTAAAACTAAAGGAGATATTTAATTCATGAGGTGAATAAACACTACAAAAAGTAACTAGTAAGTACAGCATATAGACTTTACAGCCTTCTGAAATTCACCAACACTTCTCCGATATGAATACAGCAACAGTACCATGTCCTATCGTTCTCAAAGAGATTGTGTTATAACCCAAAAATCCTAATGCCATTTTGATATTACTCCCTTTTTCACCATGATCTTGTAACTTTGGCCACACACAAAATCTTTAAAAACATAATGGCTCCATTATCGTGATCTTTGTGAATGGAGATATTTTCCACCCCTTTCCCTTACCATTCTTAGTTTCCGTGGCTAAAGCCTAGGTTCCAATTCAATGTGATCACAAGACCAGTCAACTCACGCCGAACAAAAAAAGACACAGCTTACGGGATACGCATGTGATAGTCACTCTGCTCACCGGGACCCATTTGGTCTTGTGAGCAGAACAGATGCCCAAAGTAATAAAGCTCCAAACCACCAGCCTGAGCAAAATGTTGCGTCCAAGAACAGTAATAATTCAATATCAGATAGAGATCATATTCAAGCCCTGAAGCAGCAATGGCTACTAAACCTGACCTTTAAGGATTTGTAATATCACGAGCAGAGAGAGCAGTGAAAGGCACCCAATCCTCAGTGGGTCACCAGACCATACACGTGTATTTAGGTCACAACAGTTAACCCATTTTTTAAGTTTTCCTGCGCTGATAAGACCTCAGCACGAAGTATCACAGAGATCACGTACCAAGGCAACGGACAAGGCGGCCTGGCGCCTCCCCGCTGCTGCCAAGGGGCAACCCACGGCCCCAGCGGGCTACGTCCAACTGGGATGTAAAATGGCTGAGAGACCCAAGAAGAGGGGAGGGAAGGCGGGGAAAGAGGCAGCCCCGCCTCCCAGCCCCTGAGCAAACTTCGCAGAGGGGGCACCCTGAGGGGGGCGGAAGGAGGGGGGAACCCCTGGGGGTTGGGAGGGAGGAGGGGGGACACCCAGGGGGCTAGGGGAGAGAGGCAGCAGCATTCGGGGAGCTGGGGGGGAGGGGCGGCACCCCTGGGGGGGAGGGGAGGGAGGGGACACCCCTGGGGTTCTGGCTCCCTGCCGGCCCCGCCGCTCCCCGGGGCCCATGTGGAGCCGGCGAGCGCGGCCCCGCCCTGCCCCCGCCGCTCACCTGAACGCGGGCCCATCCCCCGGAGCGCGGCCGTGGGCGCCCGCCGCGCCACCGCCCCGCTTGTTAAAGAGCTTCTGCAGCAGGGTAGGGGCCATGCTGCTGCTGCTGCTGCTGCCGCCGCCCCGCCTCTCGCAGCGGCTCAGCGGGCGACAGGCGGCGGCGGTCGCAGCAGCATCCCCGCCGCCGCGGAGCCTCCCAGCGCAGCGCGAGGGCGAGGCGAAGGGAGGGCCCCTCCTGGCGGCCGCGCGTCACCGGACCGCGGGGCCGAGCCCGCCCGGCCGGCGGCGCTGGCGGCTGCAGCCCCGCCGCACGGGGCAAGGCACGGCCGGCAGCCGCGCGACTGCAACAGCGGACGCGAACGCGCCGCACCCCTCCGGCGCTCCCCATTGGCTGCTGCGGCGGCCCCGGCCCCGCCCCAGCACGTGGTGAGGGGCGGTAGGCGGTGTTAAGGGGACACGGGCCCCGCCCCGCGCTGGGCGGGGCAGAGCGGGGCCAGTGCCTCTGCGTGTGTCTTGGCCGCCTGCGGGGCCTGCCCGTGCGGGCGGGTGTGCACATGTGCCGGTGCGTCTGCTCGTACTTGATACATCATTCGTGTAGACATGGCTGTAAGCATGCACGTACCACGGAATCAGAGTGGTTTGGGTTGGAAGAGACCTTAGAGATCACCCAGTTCCAACCCCCCTGCCACGGACAGGGACACCTCCCACTAGGTCAGGTTGCTCAAAGTCTCACCCAGCCTGGCCTTGATCATCTCCAGGGATGGGGCATCCGCAGCTTCTCTGGGCAACCTGTGCCAGTGCCTCATCACCCTCACAGTAAAGAATTTCTTGCAAATACCTATTCTAAATGTTCCCTTTTTTCAGCTTAGAACTATTACCCCTCGTCCAATCACTGCACTCCCTGAAAAAGATCCTATCCCCAAATTTTCTGTAGGCAAACATTTCTACAATGCATGTACCTATTCCATATTCCCGTTTTCCTGGCACCGAGGCAGGCAGCAGCAGCCCCTTCCCCTCTCCAGGCCTTCCCAGTGCAGACACCTTCCCAGGCTCCTTTCTCTACAGCTCCTGGACAGCTGAAGAACCATGCTGGGTCCCCTCTGCACTTTCTTCCCCCGCCCAGAGCAGGACCCATCCGCCCCTGTCACTTGCAGGCAGCTCTGAGGAGAATGGCCTGGGATCTGGAGGCGGGGGAGGGCTGGGGACAGCAGCCTGGTAATTCATATAGACACGGTCATAAGCATGCGCATATACATAGTTATAGTATTTACTTTACAAAACAGTTTCTCTCTCTAGATATATGTACACATACATATGCACATACGCATCCCCTGCACACATAGGTTATGCATTTGTGATTTACAGCAATGGTTTTGTCTGCTGAAGCAAGCACGGAGAAACCACCCCCCCTGCATCATGTGGGGCCATTCCCCGGGTTGGGCAGATGGCAAAGCGCCATAGTCACAGCCACTCCAGCATCCCCTTGTCCCTCACAGCACCCAAGCCCATGGCCTGGCAGAAGTCTGTTGGGTTTTTGGGAAACCCTACACCCTTCATTTTGGTCCACGCACAAATTCCAGTCACCAGTCCAGGGAAGTTTTAATCTGATTTTTTTTCTAGTCCTAGTCTCTGTATTGCAGAAACCCTCGGCATAAACTTGTCAAAGTACTGCAATTCACTTCAGGAATCTGAACTTTGACTTCAGAGGACATTTTTTGCAGGAAGGTAGCTCTGCTGAGACAGTGTCTATTTTCATTCATTTCTCTTTAATCAATTTATTTAATTAACAAAATAATTAGAGAATGGTACAGGATTTGGAAGCCATTTGGATTTTCCACTTGTTTGTTTAATATGGGGTAGAGGGCTGTTTCATAGAATCATAGAATGGTTTGAGTTGGAAGGGACCTTAAATCCCATCCAGTTCCAACCCCCTGCCAAGGGCAGGGACACCTCCCACCAGGCCAGCCTGCTCAAGGCCCCTTTCAACCTGGCCTTGAACACTTCCATGGAGGGGGCATCCACAACTCTGTTTGTGTGGTTTTGCCCATCAGCAGGATGACACCACTGCGCATTCACAAGAGAAGACAATTTTGAGTGCTCCTATCTAACCACCAAGGTAGCTGCATAGTGCAGGTGCACAGCTGCAGCTCTTTTCAGGAAACTTGGAGATGAGACATGGAGAATGATGATCACTACAATAGTTGTAACGGATCATTACATCATCATGACTGAGGTGGAGGAATGCTGGTGCTTTGCAGCCAGCCTTTCAGTGGCTAGAGAGGCTGATTTCTCTTTAAAATAAAAATCAAGAGATGACTGTCTACTGGCCTGATAGTCTGATCAGCTGCTCCCTCTGTTACACCAGACTGAATCTTGTAATGCTCAGCTGACCCTGACTGGAGGTCCGTTTTCAGAAAGGATCGTTTTGAAGGCCCCAACCGCTTTGCACATGAGACTGAATACCCAACATGTATCATTCAGCTTGGATGTTCTTACTGCTTTTGATTCTTTACTTCCACCATCATCACTAAATGCCCCTGGTCATTAAGGTCAATCCACTCAACTAACACTGAAGCACAGAAAATTGAGAGGACAGTGATGATAGTACACTGAAGGGAAGGGAACAGCAGGGTGTGGCTGGACAAGGTGAAAGACACAATGGTTGACATAATAATCAATGTGAATGAAAATCCAGGTATTCAGCTCCAGAAATAAGCACTGGACTATATTTCTCACAAAAGCAGGGGCAGGATCGTAGACTAAACCAGTTGTCTTACAGAGCCCAATGTCCACATCATGAGCATTTTATTTTGGACTAATTGCAATCTGGTCCTATCAGCAGAATGACTTCAACAGTAGTTGGAGCACACTGGATGTGTTTCTGAAAAACATCTAGTTTCATCGAAAAATGATTCACTTTTTATGCTCACATGCAACTCCAAAAACGTGAAGAAAGACAAAGTCAGTGAGGACAACTGGGATACCCACTTCAAAAATGCACTTTTGGTCTGAGCAAAAATGGCAGTGTAAATGACCCTACATGTTGGCTGATGATCAGTACAAAACTATTTCTCAATATTTTCTGTTCATGTATGTGACAGTCACTATTGTCTGAAATTGATAACAAAACATTAAGAGACTAGTGTTCTGAAGGTTATTTCTGAAAAAAATAACAGGGAAAACAGCAGAATAAGCAAAGGACTATGAAATAAATTTCGAAGTCAGTATGCACTGTCCCACCCTAAAAAGAGTTTGGCTACAAAGAACACCTGGCAAAGCAAATGCAGTGATTTTTCACTAACTCAAAAATGCAAAAGATGAGCAGATGTAAAGAAAAAAGCCATGCCAGCTGTCAAGCAAAAAACAATTGCAGCAAGATAGTGTTTCTACAGCCCTCACTCTTCTAGGAAATACAGGAAATAAAAATATGGCATATAAGAATCAGAACCTTACTTGTAATACTCTGACTAAGGGTCAGACTCTTTATGTGCAGAGAAAGACAATGTAATTGATGAAACAGCAGAAAGAAAAGGAGCCACATTCTTAACGTAGAAATATATGGGACTTTGTTAGAAAGTTGTCAATACAT
The DNA here is from genome assembly GCA_033556795.1 of Tapera naevia. Classification (NCBI taxonomy): domain Eukaryota; kingdom Metazoa; phylum Chordata; class Aves; order Cuculiformes; family Neomorphidae; genus Tapera; species Tapera naevia. Next base: position 1,987,287 of record JAUMJJ010000172.1, on the reverse strand, counting down.
ATAAAGGATCATTTAAATCTTTGAATAGCTGAATGCCTGGATTAGTATTTCTGTGTTTCATAGAGCATAAATTTCCCTGCAGATTCTCTCCCAAAAATGTAGGAACTAGGTTTTATAGACTAGACGGGCTGAGTTAAAAGCCAAGTCTTTTAGAAGCCCTGTCATTTAGACCTGAGTTCCATTACAGGTGCTTCCTTTCCATCCCTCTCAGTCCTGAACATAAAAGTCCAAAAGGCTCCTAAACCTTTCTTGTCAAAACTAGGCTTTGGAGGTGCAACAAAAAAGAAGCCAGAGGCCAAGACCAGGTAAGCTCTGAAGATTTAACAAAAAGTTGGTTAATCCATGATGCTTGTTAATGACTCACTGCTTGGTGTGGTGACACATGCAGTACAAGTTACGTGAATGCAGGTAAGTCTTGCTGCACTTTGCAATGCATTAGCAACATTTGGGTTCTATAAAATAAATAAAGTCCTAATTTTATTGCCACTACAAACATGCCAAGTAAAATAGTATATCAAGAGTTGTCTAAAATTATTCTCTCTCCATACAGTTATTATTACTATGTGGCACGTTAAGCCTAAATTACTCCACAGATAATTTTAAAACCTATTACAAAATATATTCTACTTTGCAAGCAGGGGCAGAAACCAACAGAAATGGAGAGCTTGGGATTGCAGCCCCCTGCAAACCAGCTTTCGCAGCCTCCACCAAATGGAGTGTTACACAGCTTGTGCTGTTGCTGCAGCAACTTTTCTCAGCCCCAGAAAGGTGCCACAAAGGTGCTGCCTTAATAGGGACAAGTAGTTTCACTGTGTTTTTACACAGAAGATACAGTCAGTTGAAAAGGGAAATATTGATTTAAGATAACTGTTTCAAAATTACTGGGAAGTATTGTTGTACGTACTGAAATGTTTTATTTTCAAGTCTTTGGTGTTAAAAAATAGAGAAAGGCTAGATAGGGGATGTCTTCTTTCAAGCACTACAATATAAATATCAAGTAATATGGTGAGAAATGGGGTTGTCTGAAGGCAATAGGTATTTACAATCCTCTGAAATCACTACTGTTACTTACTTATCTTGCCAAACTTCCTAAAACAAAAGGACGCCACTTTTTCTTCCAGAAGTGCCTGAAAAGTTATGTACCTGTGAATGTTCAAACACTTGTTTAGAAGCTGGTTTGGTTCCTCTCTACAACATAGTTGTTAGCATTGGTAGATTCTACTGCTAAGCCTCCTGTCCAGGACTCCATCCAAAGCCTAGTTGGAAATCCTCATGTCCCAAATTTTCAAGGGTGAAATCCATTGTGGGACTTAATATTTGCTGGTTGCACTCTTGTCTTTAAATCCATGCTGATGTACTCACATTAGATGCAGACCAAAAAGGCCTTCTATATAATAAAAAATACAGTTATCATAACTGATATTTTAATAGCTTTTGGTGGATGACAACTATGATAAACAGCATTATACATTTAGATGAAATCACAGTAATATATAGGACATATATTTGTATCAAAAGTGAGGACAGGAATTTCGCAATAAACCTGACATCTCACATCAGCACTGTAGCAATAGCAGCCAGCAGCTGGCTAACACGTCAGGCCTTTTCTTCTTGCAAGCCATGGCTTGGTCTGTTATCAGAAGTCATAGGCACTCCCTGCCATGACTCCTTATGGCCCTGGGGGTTCCTAAGCGCAACTCTAGTTATTTATTTCTAAAACATGTTCTAAGCAGAGCTAAAATATAGAGATAAAAAAGACTGCTTATTTTTGCTTGGTTCTTAGCTAAACCATTTCTTCTTAGAGATCAGTGTATCTGAAAATCAGTGATGAGGAAATGCATGACTTATCTTTCAATTTCTCTCATATTATGTCAGCTCTGTGTAGACAATTTTCTTTTCAAAACACCCTGAGACAAGAACATATGGTTCTTGCATTGTTTAACATTTCATTTTAATTCAGCTTAGAGGAATCAGCTCAGAGTCAATACCTGCTGAGTATGGGGTTAATCTGGGACCTCTTTATTCAGCTTTACGCAGAGAAAGACTTGGTGCAGATGGGAAACAATAAGTCTGATGCTGTGAGAACAAATTTGTTTTTCTCTCTCCTGTCTCATGTCTCTCGCATGAAGACGATACTCTTGACGTGCCGGTCACATGAGAACAGCACATGATGCAACCTGTGTGTCACACGGCACAGAAAAGGCTGAGTGGCTGCTCTATTTTACAGGAAGCAGTGAAAACATCCTTATTAACATTGTTAAAAAAATAATTGCATATTGGAAGCTGTTCTGAAAAGCTGGTGAGGGATGTGTTTCAGTTGCTTGGCAGGCGGATCCCATCAGTACTCCACAGGCTGTATTCTGAAGCTAAAATTCAATCCACTGAAAACACACAAACATACAATTACTCCTATTGGTTTTTAAACCATTTTATTAAAAATGTTTTTTAATATCCTTAGACAATGTAGTTCTGCACTGAGCCAAAGCACTCAACTTCTGGTGGAATGAAAATGTTGAAGCTTCTGTTTTCTTCACAGTGTCAATACAGATTTAGAGGTGAAAAAAAACGAGAAAGAAAATTAAAGAAAAAGCAAAAAATCCTAATCTGAATGTGTACATATTTGCCCATCTTACACAATCAGCAACATTTATAAATAATCTTTCTTTTACAGTTTATTCTTTCATGAATACTATTTGACATGCTAGAATGATTAGGAAATAAATTTGATTATTGTGTCTTCCGTCAGAGTACAAGTTTTAGAATGATATATGCATTTCTCAATGACAGCTTCGGCAGTCAGGGAGGGAAGAAGAGATGTAAATGAAGATTTTATAACTGGCTGGACATAGATGATCCACATCCTTTGCTCTGACTAATTTTTGAGTTCAGTTAGGCTGGAGTGTCATACTCCAGTAAGTCTGATGTACTTGGTGGAGGCAGGACCTGTACTTGAAGCCAACAGCTTCAAGTTTTTGCATCCCCAACACATTTATCTAATGATAATACTCAAACTAATCTTATTGGGTAGCCAAAGATGTATGTGCAGAAAAGTAAATATCTGAATTAAAACATTCAACAGACAATTCAGTTATAGTGGGTATTTTCAATGCACTGCTTTACAAGTATTTGTTACGTAAACTATTGGAAGTACCTAAATATAGATACTTTGGCCATAGGGAATATGTTTAAATTACAAGTTCACAAAGCATTAGAGGATCACAAAGGCAATTTTACTGCTTGAAAACTGAGATTTTTAGAGGACTTCATAAAGTAAGCCTAACTTTGAAAGAGATTATTTATCTCTCAATGTAGTGTATAACTTAATGTATTAATATAAATATAAAATTACTCAGTAAATTCTTGATAGAAGTCACAATATACTTGTTTTTTTTTACAATTTGCCAATGACTATAAATTAATATGCAAAGTAATTATGCTACTGCAGTGCTTGGGGGATACTTATTCAGCTCACATACTTTCCAGAGCCTCCTGCTGACACAGAGAAAGGTGCTTAATTTCTTTCTTGTTCAGCTCACATCTACAAATTAACACAGAAATTGCCTCTTTATTTGTACCTCTAAAGTACCTTGCACATAGGGACTTACAGAGAACTACTGTAATATGAAATACTAACTAGAATATAAACTATTCCAACTTGACCAGGAAAAAAAAAAAATTGTAGGGACTGCGTAAGTCTGCTCCTGGAAGAATGAATCACTACTGCTTCCTGAGAGGAAGCGGCCAACAGCTCTTGTAGGGGACACACACCAACAAAACATGCTTTACTCTGATGTCTGCTAAAGAAATCTCCAGACTGTACTCACTTGGCTAGCAACCGCCTCACTGAGATCACTTCTCCTACATCACTGCACCTCACCTATGCTAAGCATAATGATAAAAATATCTCAGCCAGTGATCATGACCAGATGCCTGGTGACTTACAGATGACTCAAAGCTCTGGTGGCCTTTGACACTGTGGAGCATGTGAAATCCCTGACACAGCTGCATGACCTGGCTCAGAGAGAAAAATGCCTTAGTGTGGTTTCACTGACTCCTCACTGAGCATTCCCAGATGGTAGCACATGCCTTTTCCTCCTGTTTGGGGTTCCCAGATTCAATATGTAACAGCACTTGGTGCTGATAACCTCTTCTGTCCAACATCTGTACAGAGGCTGCGGGAATGATCACGATGCTGTATATGGACTGCACTGCTATTACTATCAATGCTACTTTATCTTTTCTTTCAATCCAGGAATTACAACTGCCCTTTGACATGTCTGATATTGAGAACATATTGAGAGAAGGATTAAAACCAGCTTGACAAAGCTCAAGTCCAAACATATAAGGATGATATGAATTAGAAGAGAAGGCCTTTGGTGGATATAATGAATCAAAGATGAATGTAGAGGTTTCTGGGATGGATTGATTGACTCATTTTGATCATCAGTATTCTGAGAAGGACTGTAAATCTGCAAGAGTCAGAGCCCCGCATTGTTCTGCCCCTTCTGCTTTTGCCTCAACACACACCTTGCCTTCATGATGCTCATGAGCACAGGATGTGGCCATTTAAACCCTTTTTCTGCTTGGGAATCCTGCACCTTGAGAAGTCCCAGCAAAGTTTGTTGATGCTTTTCATATCCCTTGGTCAACACAAGTGGTAGAAAGGGATTGTTTGCCTTGGAGCAATTATTGTGATATTCATACTTGGGGAAGAAACATATTTCGTTTTCAGACCATAAGACGACTGGAGTTACTCAGTGTTTCTAAACATTTATGTGGTAACAGTCCCTTTTGACAATTTGCCCATTTTCCCGTGGGTCGCAGCCTTTCACAAAGCCTGCATTTCTCTCATAAAGCATAAACCCTCTCTTTAGCCACTCATAAAGCATCCCTCTCTTTAGCCACTTTCCCAGGCTTTTTCTGTGGTTACATATAGAAGCATAGAATGGTTTGGGTTAGAAGAGATCTTAAAGATCATCCAACACCCCTGCCATGGGCAGGGACACCTCCCACCAGGCTGCTCAAGGCCCCATCCAATCTGGTGTTGAACACTTCAGGGAGGGGGCACCCACAACTTCCCTGGGCAACCTGTTACAGTGCCTCAAGGAAGTTCCTATCATCACGGAAGAAACGTATTTTCTTTGCAGATCACCTCTAAGCCACCTCCGGCTGCTCAGAGGCCAGATACCCAGGCAGACCTTTCTTGTGATATTAAAAGTGCCAGCAAATAAACTCTCTAAGACTGATTTTGGAGTTTTAGAAAGCAGCATCCTTTATTTCAGTGCTCCCTGCATGAGGAAGTGATTTACATCAATCATGTGTAATGAGACAAGAGCTGGGGATGATTGAATGTATTTCCCTCTTACATGCATATGGATAAATTTTCCCAGAAATCTCATGCATATACTATTACTTTCCAAGGACTACTTTTAATGTTATGAACTTCACAACAGCCAGATCTCTGCTAATTGGAGCTTTGGAGCCAGCTCTCTGTCTGACCTTGCATTGTAGATAAGGAAAGGCTGAAAACAGAGTGATTATAGGAGACACATCTGTTCAGCACAGACCATACTTAACATCAGATGTTATAATTTCTCAAAGAGCAGTGTCTGGAAAAAAATCAAAACCATGTTATAAAGAAAGCATGCTATCAGAGGGACATTCTGTCTAACTTTCAAAAAAATACAGTTACTTAGATAAAACTTAACTCTACCTTAGCTTAAATTGATACAAGAAGTAGTCACTATTACAGGAAGTGGAATATTTTGATTTAAGCTAAAGCAGAATGAGTTTTCTATAGGATTAGTTTTCTACTAAGTTTCATCTGAGTAACTGTATTTTTTTAAAGACAGAATGTCCCTCTGATAGCGTTTTTTTTTTCATAATAGTGTTTCTCCAGACACTGTTTGAAGAAAAAAATTTAACATCTCATGTTAAGCATGACATGTATTGAACAGATTTATCTCCCTCTATTTGAAGCATTTACCTGTCTAAAATGCAAGGGTCACACAGAGAATTGTCTCCAAAGCTCCAATTAGCAGAGATTTGGCTGTTGTGAAGTTCATAATAACATTAAAAGTAGTCCTTGGAAAGTAACAGAATATGCGTATGATTTCTGAGAAAATGTATCCATATGAATCGTAAGTGGGAAATACATTCCGTCCCCAGCTCGTCTCGTTACGCACAATTGATGGAAATCATTCCCTCACGTGCCCAGCGCTGAAACAAAGGATGCTGCTTTGTAAAACTCCCAAATGAGTCTTAGAGACTTTGTTTGTCGGCATTTTCGGTATCAACATTAAAATATTCTACATTTGTAACGGCAACCACTCCTTGTATCACCTGCAGCCCCTTGCGGGACACCGGCTCCTCCACGCAGCACCCGGCGTCCCGCGCCCCCTTCCCGCCGGGGGAGCGCTGCGGGGCCGCACGCGCTGCACCCGCCCCGCGCGCCCCAGCGCCGCTACTAACGCGGGGCCACTTCCCCTCCCGCCGCTGCCGGTGGGCGGAGCGTGGAGCGGCCGCGACCCCGCGGCGGCCGGAACCGCGGGCGGCCGAGCGGGCGGAGCCACCGCTGCAGCGCGCGATGTCGCACCCGTCGCCTCTGGCCCGGCCGGGCCACCCCGGCAACCCCCGCACCTTCTTCGATGTGGACATTGGGGGCGAGCGAGGTGGGGAGGGGGCGGGCGGGGGTGGCGGGGGGGTGGCGTGGCGGGGTCGCGGGGCTCCCGGCGCGGCCGGTCCCGCCCGGCCCGGGGAGGAGGAGAAGCGTGACCGCGCCGCGAGCGGGAGTGGGGCAGGGCTCCCCGCGGCGCCCTGCGCGCCCCGCGGGGGTTTCCCCGTCAGGACCAAGAGGCCCGCGGAAGCAGCCCAGCAGGCCCTGCCGCGTGCCGGCCCGCATCCAGAGCGGGGCAGGGGATTCTGCCCCCTCCTGAGCCCCCACCTGCAGTGCTGTGTCCGGTTCTGGAATCTCCAGCTTAAGAAGGATATGAAACTGTTGGAACGGTTTCAGAGAAGGGCTACGAAGATGATAGAGGACTGGAGCACCTCTGCTGTGAGGACAGGCTGAGAGAGTTGCGTTTGTTCAGCCTGGAGAAGAGAAGGCTCCAGGGAGACCTTAGAGGAGCCTTCCAGTACCTGAAGGCGCTGCAGGAAAGCTGGGGAGGAACTTGTTACAAGGACATGTAGTGATAAGATGAGGGGAAATGGCTTTAAATTGGAAGGGAGAAAATTTAGGTTAGACATTAGGAAGAAATTCTTCACGCTGAGGGTGGTGAGGCACTGGCACAGGTTGCCCAGGGAAGGTGTGGGTGCCTCCTCCCTGGCAGTGTTCAAGGCCAGGTTGGATGGGGTCTTGAGCAGCCTGGTCTGGTGGGAGGTGTCCCTGCCCATGGCAGGGGGTTGGAACTGGATGGGCTTTAAGGCCGCTTCCAACACAGACCATTCTATGATTCTGTGATAAGTGGAGCAGAGTGGCACAGCACCTCGCACCGTATACATTCCCCCCCATGCCTATGGTGATGCGTGCTGCTTCCACGTGCTGCTGGTGTGCCCAGCTCGGCCTCGACCCAACCAAGCCTCTTGTCAGTCTGCAGTTCCTGGACCCCTGCCCTCCAGCCATGGCTCCCCTTGGGATGTGCTGCAGCGTTCCAGTCATTGCTGGGCAGCAGTGATCTGCAGAGGTGAAAGTTCAGGCAAACCAGCGGTTGTTCTCTTGGCATCACCAATGTTGCTAGAGGTCATTCAAAAATCTGGGCAAATGGTCAAAATAGAAATAAGAAGGCAGCCACATGGAAGCTGCGGTAATATTTGAAAGCGTAAGTTTTCAGAATTTGTGTGGGTGAAGATGGGTTCTGCCTTTTTGTCAAGATGTTGCTTCTTGTTATTCATTCTGCTACTCAAAAGAATAAAAGAAGAAAATCTGTGAGATTATTTGCATTTTATTGACATTCAGTTATCTGATTTGTTTTCATTCCTGTATTAATTAGACTTAATATATTTACATTTTGCTTCCGGTAGAGTGATGTTGACTAATTGATTGTGAGGCTGATGAGAAAACAGGAGCGTCAACTGATGGTGGCTGCTAGGAGTGAGAAGCCAGTTTGTGAAAGGATGAGAATTTGACACAGAATCCATTTATCAACTGTTATAGGATCTGTTAGCTACACAGGTTTCACTTCCTCTAGTTAAAATGCGCATTTTTTGCATGTAACAGTTGCTTGTAACCGTAGATAGCTGTTATTTGTGTGCATGTTAAGTATTACTGTGAAGTATTAAGTAAATTTGGGGTATAAGAGAATGAGGAGCAACGTTGATGTGCATGTTTGACATAAGCCTTTTAATCAAATAAAAATCTTCACAAAACCAGTCTTTTTTATTGTATCTATTTCTGATTGAATGAACTACATATGTATGTTAAAGTAGATATAAAATAAGTATGCATGTTAAAATATATATTTTAGCTGTAATGTATCTGTGTGTGATTTCTTACACACATTTTTTTTGGCAGAAAATGCATTTGACATTTTTGATAGATTTTGGCAGAATCAGTCGTGATGCCCCCCCAGATTAGTGGGGGGATAGTGGAATTCATTTTTGGTAATAGTGGAATTCATTTTTGGTAATAACCTTGCTAAAAACCTGATGTAACTGCCAGCAATTGCTATGAAACAACCTCAAAATCTAAATATAATAGTAATATAAATAAAAACAATCAGGTCTGAAACGTTAATTTCCTTTGCCTTGTAATGCTCAACACATCACCATGCCAAGGACAGGGCTTAAAAATGTCTCATTCTCTCTTTGTTATTTCAGTTGGACGCATTGTCTTTGAATTATTTGCTGACATTGTACCTAAAACTGCTGAAAACTTCCGTGCGTTATGTACAGGAGAGAAAGGAACAGGGCCTACCACTGGAAAACCTCTTCATTATAAAGGATGTCCCTTCCACAGAAGTAAGTTCTACAAATCCCATTTTCCTGTTGGTAACAGAAGTGTTTGATATTATGTCAAGTCATATTTTGGAGCACTTGCTTAAGAATTAACTTGACTGAAAGTAGTTTTTTGACTTTTTGATCCTCCTAAGGGCTAGATATTCTTACCAGGCGTTGACAATAGTAAATTATAAATTTACTAGTAAGTTTATAAAATTAATTTGCTAGGAGTTGTGACTAGGGTAAAATGAATTTCAAGTAAAGGATTAAATATCAAGTGATGTCCACTTAACTAAAAAGAAGTGCTTAGGGGACACTTGATAAATAAGAGGGTTTTTTTTTTTTTTTTATTTAGGTGGTGGTGGTGGTGACAGGGCTTGCTGAATTGTTTTTGAATATCACATCTGAATTGATTTTCTTCGTACCTGTCCTACCTTGCTGGTAGATTTTATAATTATTTTCTTTTACAGTTATTAAGCAATTTATGGTGCAGGGTGGAGATTTCTCAAACCAAAACGGCACAGGTGGAGAAAGTATATATGGTGAAAAATTTGAAGATGAAAACTTTCATTATAAGGTACTGTATTGAAAATACTAATTTTATTTAATCTTTTAAATTTCAGTAATTTTAATTTTTCTTCGAGTTCATAATTGGTGCTTTTTAGTCCAAGACTAGGGTATTTTTAAGCCATGGAAAGAACGCAGCAAAAAAAGGCCCAGACTAGCTTGTCCTTAAAGTCTTTGTTGAATACAATATAAATATGTGTATAAATACACACAAAGCAAGGACAACGTCATTAAGACAAAGACAACCATTGTTTAAATTTTCTTTTGATTACAGCATCAGAAATTAATTTGAAACAATAGTTCTCATCAAAATAGGGATATTTTTAAAAAGTTGCAAATTTTGTCACTCAAGCATATACAGTATGCTAGCATTATTTTATACTTTTTTTTTTTCCATACACTAATAGTGTTCATAAGATTAGATGTGAAAAATACCTGTTTTAAGTGGAGAATCCATGGTAGATTACAGAGTTAATCCAGAGGAAAACTTAAAGTTATTTTCAGTGATGTGAAAGTAAAAGGCAGTTTACAAATGTTTTTTTTACACCAAAAATGTTGGAAAAATGTGCTGTGAACAAAGCAAGTTTTTGATTAGGCAAAGGTCTTTATTTGAGTATGTAATTTTAAGAGATGATGGCTTTGAGAGCAGAAATTCCTTCCCCCCCATTACCTGTTCCCACTCCTGTGTCAGAGCTCACTGTTTCATTACTAGCAACCATTACTGCAGTTCCACAAGCAGTTTGGTCAGCCCAGCTGCGGGAAGAGAGGAGGGAGCTGTACTGCAAGAGTAGGGAATTTTAAAACTGTCATTGTCTTCAAAATCAACATCGAGTGACACCAAGAAGACTGCAGGTGCATGTGCTTTGCACACACAACTTGAACAAATACAGTTTCTAACAGTTTCCTCAGGATGTGTCTTGTGTCTTTTCTGGTTTCTTCTGCAAAGGCATAACCTTCAAGCTGTCCATTACTGTTCTTCAGGCTTATTTTTGTCATCAAAATTAAATGCAGTTTATATCTCCAGGGACTGTCTTTTGATGTAAGATTGACTTCCTTTTTATGCTTTTGAAGAAGAAATGGTTGCCTTCTGTATTTTTAAATAATTTTTTAAAGCATTTTAGTTCTGCCTCTCTTTAAAAATGTATTTTGCAGAAAGGGAGGAAGACTGCTTTTCACCATACTGTTCAGCAGATCTGTGTATCTTAAGCCTACAATTTATACAGTATTTGAAGATCTCAAAATTCAGGTGTTACCTGTACACTGTGACTTTTTCTGGCTAGCAGACTTAGCTATTCTATGGAAAAGTGCCAAGCATTGTAATTGTTCTGAGTGCACATCTGTGTTCCAGCTGTATGTAAAGGGCTGTGTGGCTGGAAAAAAATCCCCTGTACCTGAACTTTCAGTAATCACATTTCCAACCTGGATAGGAGTACTACTCAAAACCAATAAAAATATGTTCTGCAAGTACTCCTCAGCCAGGACACCCACTGCTGTAGGTGTAACAACTCTCAGCGTTAGCATTAAGCATTTTCATACTGTTTTATTATGTGATAGCATATAGATTGAAAGACCTTTAACACTGCCAAATTCACCACTAAACCATGTCCCTAAGCACCAGGTCTGCATGTCTTTTAATACCCGCAAGGATGGTCACTTAACCACTTCTGTGGGCTGCCTGTACCAATGCCTGACAACCCTTTCTGTGAAGAAATATTTTTTGAATATTCAATCTCAGCCTCTCCTGGCGCAACTTGAGGCCATTTCCTTTCATCCTGTTGCTTGTTACTTGGGAGAAGAGACCAACACCTGCTTTACTATGACCACCTTCCAGGTAGTCGTAGAGAGCAATAAGGCCTCCTCTCAACCTCTTTTTCTCCAGTTTAAACAACTCTAGTTCCCTCAACTCTCCCCGTAAGCCTTGTGCTCCAGACCTTTCACCAGCTTTTACCTTTCTTTGCCCAACTTGTGCACCTCAGTGTCTTTCTTGTAGTGAGAGGCCCAAATCTGACCATGTTATTTCAGGTGCAGTCTCACCAGTGCTGAGTGTAGGGCCACAATCGCTTCCTGAATCCTGCTGGCCACTATTTCTCATACAAGCCAGTTTGCTGCTGGCTGTCTCGACCACCTGGGCACACTGCTGGCTCTTACTCAGTTATTGAACAATACTCCCAGGTCCTTTCCCGCTGGGAAACTGTCCAGCCATAATCCCCAAGCTTGTAGTGTTATGTGGGGTTGCTGTGACCCACGTGGATGAATGACTCCTCAACACCACTAACTAAAAGAAATATTGTTGTCCTGTGGTTAAAACAAAGCCCTGACTGCAGTTGTGCTTGCCTCCAAAGACTATTTTTGGAAAAGAAAATATGGCAATCCTTCACAAATGAGACATCAAGGCCCAATACCAAGTTGGAGTAATAGCTGGAAAAGTAGCTCCAGCATGCCTCATAGAGTTAATTATGATTGTGAGATACGGCATAGGGGTTGGAACTACATGTTCTGCATTGGTCCTCATCACAGAATCTCTAGCTCCCTGAAGAAGGAGACTGTGTTATGGTTGCTTTTTGTTGTACTATCAAGTGAGATCTGGAGGTAATTGTTAATGGAATGCAGATGATGCCCATTTGTGAACTTCTCTGACTGCTCAGCTGTAACAAAAGTTGTCAGTGTGCCAGGGATGAATTGAAGAACTCGTTTGGATCTTGCATAGAGTCTGGGAGCTCAATTGCCATCATCTGTTGGCAAAGTATGTTAGGATTTTAGTGGGAGTTAAAATTCTTCTACTATGTAGAAATTCACTGGATCTTGCATTGTCCTGCAAAGTGCTCTCAAACCACTGTTTATGAGATGTTTTGGTTAACACTTGAGGACACTGGAGCTACAAATGGGAGCTACCCATTTGTTCTTGTGTTTGTATGGTTGCCTGTAAATTGCAGTAAGCTGCAAGACTTTGTCAGTAGTCAGCTTACCATGTCAGACCAATTCGACTAGGCTTTTTTTGATGTCACTTCTCCAGGTAATGGCTGTGCTATTGTGGTACACTGAGCTTACACAGTTCTCAAGCAGTGTTGTTACCATGGCATAGTTTTGCAAGCCTTGAATCTGTGAGAGAATCTGCTTTTTTCCAGACTTTTTACGTGCTTTAAAAGCTTACAAAATGATAAGCAGAGACCATCATAGGAAAGACACTCTATCTGTAGCCTCAGGTTTTTTTACTTAAAGCAAGAAAATGCATGAGTGACAGCAGTTCTGTTTATAGATAGGGACTGTCATAATCGGATTAATGTTGAGACTTGGTCCCAAACAAAATCGGGTTGCATGGAAATAAGAAGATCAGAGCCATGACACTGCTGTTCCTAACTTTCTAGCTTGTCCTCTCAGATCTTTACATAAAAAAGGTAACCATTCTGGTGAAAGGCAACACCAGAGCCTGTTGTTCCTTGTCGCATTGTTTACAAACTATTGCTGTCTAGCATTAGTTAAAACTGAAAAAAAAAGAAAAGAAGTAAGATTTACAGGTCTTATTATGTTACCTCTTAGGGAGTGAATCAGTGACAAGCCTCAAATACTATTTGTAAACATCTGTAGGGGAAACCCTTCTAATTAACTTGCTTGAAAGCAACTAAAATGTAAAGTGTCAGATGGTTGTTTTAAACGCTGCATTCCTGCAGGCTTGCTACCCAAATACCTTCTCTTGCTGTCGAAAACAGAATTCCTCTCTGTCATTTGCCATCTCTGAGTTCCAGGATGAGTTTCAAGATTAGAAGAGACAAAATCAAGATTATTCCTGTACAGTTTTAGCTCTCAGCTGTACAACGTTTTCACAGAGTTCCTGAGGCAAATCCTAGTTGAAAGATTCAGACTCATTGTGCTGTATGACTGGATGAATACCTCAGGCAAGGGGTTCGCCCTACTACTGTGGAAACCCAAACACCATGTGGGAAAACAGTTTTCAAAACAGCAGTGGTAGACACTATAGGGACAAACTGGATGCTTAAACACAGCTATTTCAGACTTGCCTCAAACTGATTAACCTCCCATTGAGCTCTGAGGTCGTCCTCACAGCAATTTCTGCTTCCATCTCCTTTGTGCTGTCATACTCCTTTTTTCCCTCCCCCTCCTCAGAGTATCAAGTTTCTTAGGAACAGTGGAAACAAGATAAACAATATCTTCTCACGTTGGGCTGTTTAATAAATTTTTGTTAGTTTGTGGCCTGGTAACGTAAGCCAAAATAATTAGATGGTTAAAAATCCCAACAGAATAAAAATTGTCACTCTAGGAAAGTGAAGTAGTTTAAAAAACGTCACCAACCCCTAAATAATAAAGACCACAATCCCCTAAATCTCACAGTTCTACACTATATTTGTGCCCTTATCCCTTATAAAATACATACTCTTCTTGACAGTGTAACATTAAAGTTGGTTTAAGTGATGGCCAGTGGTCTTGAATGATCCAATGAGGAACTCCACAATTCTCTCAGGTGATTTGTCTAAACTCAGCAGCTGTGCAGGGGACTGAGTGTACAAGAAGCAGAAATGTCACAGCATCGTTACACATGTGGCTCTGCTTGCTAGACTGCTGGGTGGCAAGTAAAGATGCAAAGCTGAGCCTTTACCTTCTTCAGTCATGATAGGTAAAATTAGTTGCCAACTGTATGTAACTGTCTGGTTGTCATTATGGCTGTCCTTGCCTTACATTACTGTGTATATGGTTTTATAACATCTTTTATATGTTGCTTGTGATTTTTTTTTTTTCACCCAATGCAGCATGATAAACCAGGGCTGCTGAGCATGGCAAATGCCGGACCTGGTACTAATGGCTCTCAGTTCTTTATTACAACGGTACCTACTCCTCACCTGGATGGGAAACATGTGGTGTTTGGCCAAGTGATCAAAGGAATGGGTGTGGTTAAAATATTAGAAAATGTTGAAGTACAAGGAGAGAATCCTGCTAAGGTGAGTAAAACCCAAAGCGCTCAGGGGTGATTTGTATCCTTCCATTACATGATGTATATTTGTTTCTTCTAAACGTTTGATGCAATACTTAGAACTATTAATATATTAAACAGTTATTTTTACTAATAGTGGTAATTTCTATTTTACTATCCTTGTTAAAAAGTTTTTGTTCTTTTGTTGTAAATTTCGCCTGCACAAAGAATTAATTTATTGTTAACACAGATGTGAGGGTGGAAGCCTTTATCAGGGTGAAGGTGGAAATGCACAGCTAGAAGTGTAGGATAATAAAGTTAAAAAAACACAAACCTACCTAAGCAATACGTAATTCTTATGCATTTTATACCAGAATTTTGTATATTTCTGGAAGAACAATGAGTGTGTAGGTCAGGCCGGTTTGGTTGTTTGAAAAATGAATGCCTCTGTAACTTTAAAAGACTTGGCAGTTTGAGAAGGAAGCGTCTTCTCTAATGTAGTAGGTCGATCTTCCATGTTGCCTGTTTTGCTGCAGCTCATCTTGCTGCCAGTTCTTCTTCCAGCCTCTCTGTGGAGTGTGGGTATGGTGTTCTTGGAATGCTGCTCCTCTGAAAGCAACACTTTCTGTGGTAAAATTCTTTTGATGAGGATAAGCTAATAGTGTAATGGGTTTCTGAAATCAACACACCCAAACAACAGATGAAAAAGCATTTTAACTGAATTTCAAAGAGCAGTCACAGTTGTGGCATTTTTTTTGGGGAAATTGTCTTAATAGGCAATACTACTGTTTATGCTTTATTTTTTCAGTTGTGCGTCATTGCAGAATGTGGAGAGCTAAAGGAAGGAGATGACTGGGGAATTGTTCCCCAGGATGGATCTGGAGATGCTCACCCAGATTTTCCTGAAGATTCAGATATAGACTTGAAAGATGTATGTAATTTTCTCTTAAGGTATTTCACAGAATGCAAGACTTGTGGGTAGTTTACGTGGTGCCTATGATGATGTTCACTGAGCCTTTTTTTTAAGAATCAATCAATGTCCTGATGTAATGATTACATTTGATTTTGGAAAAGAATGCTGTGGGAAGGGATTGCTATCTCTTCTTTTTCCGTGCTAAATGCGTTTGATTTTCTCCCCAGTAACTAAAACCACAATTACTTACAATTGTTACACTTTTTTTCTGTTCGTTTCTTTTTACTTTTGTTTGTGCTGTAGTGACAATCTGCAATTACTAGAACTCTATCCTGCATATGATGATGTTGTACCAACACACTTTTTCAGTGTAACTTTTAAAGTATCCACCCTTAAAAAGATTTTTCCTCACTTAGTAGAAATAATAAAGGGTCAACCTTTTTAAAAAAAATTTAGTACATCAGAGGTAGTTGTTCACAGTTCTCAGTAGCTGTTTGCTTTTCAGGTTGTTCAAACTGAAGGAAAATCTGTTGTTGAGAATTAGAGAGTGGAGTGGTGAAAGCAGCTCTTCTGCAGTTTTTTACTTTATCATGAAAGTGATATAGACAAACTGCAAACTGAACAGTGCTCTGTGAGAGGGGAGAAAAGGGGACTACATATGTAGATTCCAAATACAAAATTAGAAATAGAATAGTAAAAAACTATGACAGTTAGGAACCAGAAAGTCCTTGTATCTGGTTATTGAGAAGCAATTCTTTAGCCTGTGGAAATTTTTTTGGGTAGAATTTGCTGTGGTTCAGAACTGAACTTGTCCAAGTGCCTGACTCTTTTAAATTTAAACTTGTTCATAGAGTCTATATAAACCATGATCACTTTGGTTTTATGCTGTGATCAGTTTTTTTCAAGGTCATTAGTCCTAGTAGGGTGGAAGTGTAAACAGATAGTATTACAAATGGCAATATGTATGTTTGACAGAGCTTAAGACAACTGTGGTATAGACAGCAGTAACTATAAAGTGTTTATTGCCACTGGAAAAGTAACTTAACACTTGAAATGCGTACCATTCTGGAAATAGAAGTAGTGGATTTCATAAAGACACGCAGTTGTTCTTCTCCTTACATAGATAATTAAGTGTTTTGAGAGATGGAGAATTGTGTTAATGTGACTTACAGATTGAGAGCATGCAGAGTTCAGCTAATTAATACAGCTTTGAGAAGCAGAAGACAAAATTTTCTCAGAAATAAGTCAGTCTTGGTTGAATACTTTGTTAATGTGTCTTTTTTTCTATGAATAACAGTCAACACCTTTATAAATAGCTTTGTGTGGGTAGCAGCGTTTAGGGGAAGGACTTGAAATGCTATATTGTCTGGTATTTTCTCATCCTTTATACTGTAGAAAACCCATTAGGAACTTAATCTTTCAGACCATTGTGTTACATAAAGTAGAGGACATTATGGAAGTGGTTTGAGGCTAGTATTTGTCTCAAATTGGAATATTTTTATTCTGAGGTTTTATAATAATCTTTGAAAGAGGATGGACGTGGGATCCTACTGTTAAATATTTAGTAAATCAAGACTTCTTTCATAAGTACATTCATACTTTATATTTTCCATCTATTTTATTAGGTTGACAAGATTGTGGCCATAGCAGAAGACATAAAGAATATAGGAAATACTTTCTTCAAATCGCAAAATTGGACAGTGGCAGCTAAAAAGTATAGTAAAAGTTTACGGTAAGGCTATCATAATTCAATCAGGTAGATCCTGTAACCCAAGTTAATACTGCTATCAAGCAATGGTATGTGCATTTTAGAAGTACCTGTTGCTTAAAAAAAAAAAAAAAAGCCTTCTGAATCTGGAAGACATCTGGTTGAATTTCAGGCACTTATTCAAGTAGGTCTTCTACTCATTGCTAGGTAAGAGCTGTAGTCAGGAAGCATTGTTAGATCTGACTAAATGCTATTTAATACTATTGCTGTGTTGGTGCACAGTGGGGAAGAAAAGCACAACAGTATACATGGCAGTGAATGGACAGGAAAGGAGGGAGATACTTTTTCTCTGATTTCGAAAAAGCAGTGGGTTTAGGAAACAGGTACATTCAAGAGAGAGTACCCCCAAATGTGACCATCCACTTAATTCATTATTAATATTTCTGAGGGTTTATACTATCAACTTGAGTCTATGTTTAGTTCAGACTTGCCTTCAAATTCATGATCTTTCTGCTTTTGTTTCCATACTGCTTATTTTTTCTTCTCATACTTTTTACTTTATGTGTATGAGCTCTTATTATAAAGTTGTTTGATTTTTTTTAAGCTGCCCTGACCTTTATCACTGTCTTTTTACTGATCACTGGTTACCTAGCAGTAACAATAATGAAAGAAAAAGAATTCAGGCATATTTAATACTTCAGCTAAGTTTTTAACTGACTTGGTTTCAAGCAAATTACATCTTTCTGAAGCATAAAAATGAATCCTTTACTTACAGATATTAACGCATCTCCTGCTACCCTCAAAAAGCCCATCACAGACCCACAGAAACCTCAAAGTAAATAGGATATCTATGTAAACCTTTTAGATCATACAGAATAAAAAAGGCTGGGATGGATTTTTAAGGAACTTAGTGTTGTATAGGTCCATTTCCTTCCCCGATTCTTAGGTAAATATCAGGTATTATTAAGCCATCCCTAACAATTAGTTGTCTTCCTCACTCTTGAGCCCAGCCAAAGAAGGCTCTTCCAGTCTGAGTAGACAGCTACTATTTAGTGTTTATTTGTTGTTCTCAATGAAAAGAATAGTTACTTTTCTATACTAAATAAATCTGATCATTCCAGCTCTTCTTTATAGGCCATACTTTTGTGGATATGCCCTGTTGTATCATAAAATCTAATACTTCATGTAAGATGGTGTGCTTTGGCTGGCACTTTGCCAGAACTGATAAGCAGTAGAATAGTTCTGTCTCCTATGTCTTATGTACAACTCACCTAGCAAAACATCTGGCAGGGTTGTTTTTTCTTTTTACCATTACTAACCACCATAACCTTCTGTTCTTTTTCTTGCCTTATTGCTGCTTAGCTAGGTTTTAAAAAAATATTGTGTATATAATTGACACTTTTTTTGTCAAAAAATACATTACTTCCTATTGTTGCCCTTGATATTTTTTTTTTTGACTTGGAACCTCTAATTTTGCTTGCAGAATGGTTGCTGTCTTTCATGTTTTGGTGTGATTTATAAATATTACAGGTGTATTTTGTTTTGAACATCACACAGCTCCTTAGCTTTTTATCCTTTTTTCTCTCTCCTGGTTCTCATCTTTCGCATGATGCCCAGCAAGTGGAAAACCCACTAGGATTACGTCTAATTTACTTTTTAAGTATTGCTTATTTTTGTGGTTCAAAGTTGTGTAAAACCACACAACACTCAAGCTATAGGGCATATAAATTCATTTTTATGTAGGCATTGATTTGCAAAGACTGTATTAATCACGGCATGCTGAAAATGTGAGTGTATGCAAGCGAAAATTTTATCAAGTAGGCCATTAAAAGAGTTAGAACTTTTATATTCACAACAGACCTTTGCCACTTGAAATAAAAAAAAGACAGCATTAGCACATTGTAAATTAAGAAGAATGAAGTAAAGTTCGTCTGTCAGTTTGCCTGTGAAACAGATGCAGTAAGTGATGTGGCTTAGTCCTGAACCAGTGTTGGTTTTGAAGTTCAGGAAAAAAAGTCATGAAGGAAGACAGTGGAGAGAAGGTGGACTTACTAATGCTCGTAAACCACTCTCCTTTACAAAGTAAAGTTAGCTTCAGAATTTCGTCATGAATGCCTAAACTAATTAAAATATTACTGAGGGAACTGAAGAATAGATGAAGCTTTCCATGAATGTGGAAGGTGCAGTGGTGGTGGTGACTTTTTGCCACTGATGAACAACATGTTTTTTTCAGAATAAACAGTTATTGACATAAATTCTAGTGGTTTCATGCCATTTAGAATATTGCATTTTCCAAAGAAGAATATTGTTAGTACAGTGGAGGGATCGGAATTACAGGAAAATATTCACCAGTGAGTTAATCTTTTTTTGTCAGGGTAGGTTTTATATATTTGTGTATTAATACATATTTACATAATTGAAGCTGCTTTTAAAAATACCAGTGTGGAGAGGCCATTTTGCACATATCTTTGGAAACATAGCTAAGGGCAGAACAAAATGGAATTTGCAACACTAATATATGTTCTTTGTAAATCTGTTTTTCTGCAGGTATGTAGAAGCTTCTGAAGCAGTGGCAGAGGAGGCAGACAAACCAAAGTTAAAGACTGTTGCTTTGACCTGTGCTTTAAACATCGGCGCTTGTAAACTAAAACTGTCAGATTGGCAAGCAGCCATTGAAAGCTGTTCAGAGGTAAATTTAATGTTTTGTATTTTGACTAACAATTTGCTTACATAGAAAATGGAGATAAAACTACAAAGCTTTTATTAAGAGTCTTCTGACAAGCTTATGATTTGAACGTAAAGGAAGAAGAAAGCTGATTGTGAAGTTATTACTAACTTTCCAGTATGTGGCTTTTTAAAAAGATTTTGAAATTGAAATGACTCATTAGAAACAAGCAAGAGAGGGCTGTTGGTTTCTGCCAGAAAAAAACACATTATGCCATTGACAGTTTTGTTTCTTAAAAGCAGAGCTAGTTTTTAAATTACGAAGAGTTAAACTGTCCTTCAGTGAAAGAATATTTTTCTCTAGAAGACTAGTATAAGCTAAACATTTTATGTGCTTTTAGATTTGATGGTCTTATATTTTATTCACTGAAATGACTTTTCTAACTAAAGCTCTTTCAGGTAGGCTTAGTGGTGAAATGAAATCAGTGAATAGGAAGGAAGAATGAAGGAATGAGACAATAAATATGGAAATATTGAAAAATAATAGTCTTAAAGGAATGGTGACATAGAGATATTGACAGAATTTAAGGGAACTTCTTTAAATAATTCACTAAAACTCTGAAATTTTGAAGGAAAGAGTGAAGAATTCTCTTAGATCTGTTAGCACAGGATTCTGAGCAGCATCTCCTAGGGCTTCATGTTGAAGGTGGAAGTCTTGGCTAATCTGTGTGAGGGGTCTTCAGAGAGCTGGCTTGCTTTTTAGCTTGCTGATGGCATTGTCACGAGGAAAGCTTTCATAAACCTATACTCCGAATGGGCAAATGGGGGATGAGGAAAGAAAAAAAAGAAAACTGTGTAATATGATTACCTGTTATTCTAGGAAACGGTAGGAACTGAAACAGCATTTAAGTGTTACAGGCAGAAATTCTCATAATACTTGCCGTTGTGGAACATCACCCCCCACCCCCCCCAAGAAACTATGTTCTTTAAAATAGTCACATCTTCTACTGACAAAACATGGATTCCCTTTTGAGCACCAACTTGATCTTTGGGAAGAGGGAGCCAGATCTGGTGGGTGCTCAAACACAATGATATTGTTATTAGATAAAAACTGCTTGATAGACGAAGTGCTATGGGCTGGTGCCTTGTCTCGATGTTAATTCGCTGTTCACTCTTGCACGCTGGCATTTTCTGACCAGGGGTAAGGAAGTGTCTAGATCTGTTTGAGCCTTGTCTCACTGACAGGTTAGAACATGTTCTATAACCATTTTTCTGTCTCTTCTCTCCCACTCTTGGTTCCCAAGCTGTGGGGTTAGTCTTGGGTTTTTTTTGCACCAGACTTTGTGTCTAACACAGAGGTTCCATGTTATCTTCGTGTATACTCATCCTTCGCTAAAGACCATTTCCAGTGCAGTGGTATTAAAATTGATTACCTCCTGTTCAGAGTGCTACAGTATAGCATTCATTTTTACAGTTAATGTTTAGAGAGCTTACCATCAAACCAACTGGGGAGATTGTCTGCTGGTGTGAATTGTGTGATTGGTGGAGATGGGAGGCTGTGAAGTATATGAAATGTTAATGTGGTAATTTATTAAATTTACAGGCTCTTAAAATAGATCCAGCAAATACTAAAGCTCTCTACAGACGGGCTCAAGGATGGCAGGGAATGAAAGATCTCGATGAGGCATTGGTAATGATCAGGATATTTATTTATTTATTTTTTAAAATCTAAACATTCCATCAGAACATTAATCTATATTTCTCTTTAAGGCTGATCTTAAAAAGGCTCATGAAATAGCCCCTGAAGACAAAGGTAAAATAAAGCTGTTTCTTTATAAATTCTTTATCTTTTTTATAAGAATGCAACAAAGTAGTATTTAGGAGGAAATCATACCAGTGTGATGTCTAAAATGCTGGCTTCTAACAGCTTAAATGCTGATGGATTGAGCACAGAGCCCACTGAGGTGGGAAGTCTGCTTTTATACAGCATCACGCTTCATTTGCACTGGGCACCTTGCTTATGTAGGTCAACAGGATGCCTCTTGGACCAGCTCCCTATCTCACAGGGGTCTTACTAAATATCTTAATTTCCTGGTCTAATTGGATAAGATTTTGAGCTCATAAATTCTGTGGTGGCCCCAGTACTGTGATTGCTACACCTCTACCTCGTTACTTTACCAGATGAAACAAAATAAGGAACAAGTGTTTTTTTGGTTGCTGGTATCTGACCTAATAGAAGATTAAATGTAGGTCTATTAAATGAAATATGGGTAAATTGCAGCAGTGTGACCTGGTCTTAACATATTAGAGCTAATGTAAACTGATTACTGTAACTGTATCGTGGACTTTCTTTTTATGCAGCTATCCAGACGGAAACATTCAAAATCAAGCAGAAGATAAAAGCCCAGAAGGAGAAAGAGAAGGCAGCTTATGCTAAAATGTTTGCTTGATATTTTTTCTGAACTTACAAATCTATGCACTAACTCCTGCAAAAGGATAAATGAAGCTGCTTCTTTTATTTGCCTTCTACTGCAATTTTGTCAGTTCACAACTCAAAAGTCTAATAATAAAGACAAACTGCTCAAAGGTGAAGTGGTTTTCCTTTTTTTTAAGCTGTAATAACTGTTTCTTGCAAATCCACCTGTGTTTCTCTTGTGTAAATCAGCCAGGGTTGTGTTTTTGCAGCTTAACAGCTAGTGCTTGGTTTCACATCAAGACAACTTAAGCAGTTCATGTCTTATAGTCTTTATTAGAACAGGCCCAATTTCTTGTAAGGAATGAAAATGGTGGTGGACAAACATGGAAGGTACAAGTACGACACTTTTTTTTTTTTTAAACCGCTTTCCAGGTTGTATTGCACTTGGGCTCCCTATTTTCATCAAGGGAAAAAAAAAAATCTTAACTACAAATTTCATGTAAAATGTACACTGCTTAAAAGCGGTGATAACTGTCTATACTGATATATTTTCCCTACTGCAAGGTAGGTACATACGGTAAATCACTCCACATAGAGAAAGAAAATACTTCTGTTTAAGGGTAGATACTAAATTCTTCCACCATACCCACATTTCTGGATATGGCTCCTGTTATCACTGAACTTCAGCAATAAAACCAAGATCCCATGTTCTTTTGTCAGTCCTGAGAAGAACTTTCTTCTGCCTGCTACACAACTCCTGTAAAGAAGTCCTATGTAAATAAGGCTAGGGTTTAACCAGAAGGCACCAACTTTCCATTTAATGCAAGTTGTACCTAAAATTCAGAACAGCACGTGAAGTCTCAAACTCGTTCACATTCAAGTCAGTGGTGTACTTTAATTACACTGCAGCATAAAATACTCCAGTTTTTATTTGTTGGTGATCAGAAGTCACTGAACAGATTTCCCATCAGTTTACATTCCATTATAAGCTGGTCCTCCTCCACCTTCAGGTACTACCCAGTTAATGTTCTGACTTGGGTCTTTAATATCACAGGTTTTGCAGTGGACACAGTTCTGAGCATTTATCTGCAGTTTTGATCCTTCTCCTGTTTCCAGAGGAATATATTCATAAACTCCTGCAGAGGAAAAGAGAGCTATCACTTCACTGAGCAGTTTCCCCCTGCATGTATGCTCTACCTACCTACCAGCAAGCATAATGAGGGAAATGTACTACTAGTGTCATTCAGCTGCCTTCTTCCATGTTTACTAATTATCTTGTCATGAAAGTACTGTTAAAATATATTAAGACCTGCACTTGAACTTTCTTCCAGGAGGAGGACTGGAATAGAATGGTTGCAGGCCAGATGGAATCTTGCTGAAGTGTACTTAAGTCATTCATCTTGCAAAAACAGCTCAGACACATTTTTATTACCTACCTGCTGGACAAAATCTTTGTTCTGGTCCATCAAATATAGCCAGATTCCTACTCACAGGGACGCTGTCATCTTTAAGAGTTAAGTGAGCAGGCTGGTCATGTTCATGGTTTGTACCACTTAAAGCCACAGACGACAGGAGATCGAAACTGATTTTTCCATCAGGCTTTGGGTATTCAATAGGTGTGCAATCTTTGGCTGGCTTGAGCTGAGCAAAATCTGGTCCTAAACATATTTTTAATAAGTAGGTTTCAGTACAGAATTACTGTAACTTGCAGTTACTCAAGAACAATTTGATTAAGCTATTTTAACTCCCCTTGTCATAAGAATGAAACATTTCATAAAAGGTAACCTTTTTCATGAGACAAAAAAATAATGCTAAGTAGAACAGTGTTTTTATTGTCTTCATTTACATTGTATGCTAGGTAACATGACAAACTCTGTGCCCCTGCCTTATCATCAACTTTTTCTATGTTTCAGGCCTCACCACTTGACCACAAGTGCTCCAGTTTCAACTAAGACCAGGAAAGACCAACATATACATTTGAGAAGGTATTGAACTTACCTGGATGTTTTAATGTCCATGGTTCCATTCCTCTCAGTAGCCAATAAAATACACCTGTGTAAATCATTCCTCCGTACACACCAAGTATGCTATGGCAGGATGGCCGGATATTTCTAACAGCATACAGCTCTTTCCAGACCCAGGACTTCTTCAGGTTCTCTTCATACTCTTGCACATCAAGTCCTAAGGAAGTACATTACTTGTTAGATACCTACAGTCCATAAAGACTATCCTTGAAATAAAAAATGCTGAATAAAGGCAATTGTTAGCAACGAAGGTGGAAAATGAGAATGTCAGAATATGTGGTAATCTAAGAATATACTAAACATTTTTCAGCATCTTGAGAAGATCTGTTGTGTTGGCAGTTAGCAGCAGATACCTAATTGCTCCTTTGTAGCCTCTATGAAATGACCCACACACAGCATTAAATTGCCTCAAACCCCAGCAAAATCTAAATGGCCACGTAGCTCTACTGGCACCTCTATGGGAAAACAGCTACTCCTTCATAGAATCTAAGTATTGACCAGGAGAGTCCACTTGTGATCCAAGAGCCAGATGTGTAATTTTAGTGTTGCAAAGAAAAAGCTTTTGAACTTGACAAGTTACAATCACAACCATTCCAGTTTCAGTAACTGTGACTAATGGCCTAATGGATGACGCCAGTGCTAGACAGTATTTTTTTCCTCGCTTTGTAATCAGCAAGTTAATGAGATGTGTTTGGCTACAACCTTTTGTTTTACACTCTTTTCTTGTATTTACAAATGCTAGACACTGCACACTTGACACATTTTCTGCAATGTAGTTAAAGCCAAGTAATAATCTTAGGAAAAAAAAGTGTTTCTTCAAATGAACTGAGAGGTTCCTCTTCACCATTCTCTATCACTTCTTGCTTAGGAACAGATGTTGTAAATAATAAGCTTTAAGCCTTTTTTCTACATGGAAACATGCTTCAGTCCATATTTTTGTCACATTAGGCTCTGAAAAAAGCTCATTATCTGCGCACAGAGAAGAAAGGGGGCTGTAATATTCTACTGTCTTGACAAAACTGGAAACAGTATATAAAACCTGTCCATAATCAAACAAGAGTGGCACACTACCCAGTAAAAGTGTTGATTGTTTCAGATGGGTTCTAAGCATTTTAACCTGTTACACTAGTTGTAGTTTTAATTGTTTAGCCTACCCTCTGAGGCAATGTGTATTGCATGTTTCAGCTTAACGAGAGCTCATTAGGACCAAATCCACCACTACAGAGAAGAGGTTTCTAAAATAATAATCGTGGCACCTGGCAACAGTGTCCATCTCCAGAAAGGCTGAAATTCTGATCAGGTTCTCTCTCTGTACAGTCTTTGTTAACACATTAAGGGAACAACCAAGGCTTAAGGTAAATCACTACAATGCAGTCAGGATCAGGCAATTACTTCAATGTGCTTGCATTACACATGAAAGGAAATACACATAGTTTCAAAGTGAAAAGACTATAAAATTAAAGACACACAAAGAGGACTGATGAAAAAAAAATCCCAACAGTGAAGAATAAACTTGAAAAATCTCACCCCATTTTGCTTACGTTTAATCTGTTCTCTTCTTTTTCTTTCTGATTCTGCAGTCTTTCAGTAACACTTTTTGAACCATAAAGCATTAATTATTAACATATTTGTAGGAACAAAATATATACTCTTCTTGTTTACTTATACAGGAATCATAAGCTTGCTGTTCAGATGCTTGTTAGAGACATGTATTTGTTCAGAAAGATCAATACTTAAGAATAACCACATAAAACTTTATTAATTTCTCACTTTCTTAAATCATTTGACAGCATAAGTAGTAAATAAACAATAGATAACTTCCTAAACCACCATACTCATTTAATGATTTATTTGCATTTCCAACTAATTCCTTCAGACACATTTAGTTACTGCTAAGCTGTTGGTGATTCTAATTGAACACAAGGTAATGACAAATCCAAGTACAGTGATCTTACCTATTGTCTTTGACTGGAGATTTTCATTGATTAATTGGTTAAAGATGGCTTCTGAAGCCAACATGCCGCTTTTCATTGCAGTATGTGTCCCTTTGATCTTAGGAACATTCATGAGTCCAGGACTGCAACCAATTAATAATCCACCTGGGAAAGTGAGTTTGGGTATGGACTGAAAAGGAAACAGAAAGAAAGGCAGTTAATTTGTTTGGTTTTGAAAGTGAAAACAACATTCTGGAAATGTGATGAGGCTCAAACATCCTTTACATTTTTAGACTTGCATATGTGCTATTGAAAAATACATCACAGCTCTCTACTTAAGGAATTTTGGCATCGTAACCAAGTAAGAATATACACATTGTACTGGAGTATAAAATGTTGTCCAGACAACATTTTCCTTATGTCCTCTCTTGTTGCTTTACCTGCAACAAAACTGTGGTAATGTCACCCATGGATAGTGTTTCCTCCTTTTTCCACTAAAAAGTGAATTATTTAAACAAACAAACAGGACATTTGTGTTCCTGTTTTCAACACAATAAATTGTATGCATCTCATCTTATGATTTATTACTCAGTGCTTTTTTCCACGAATCTTTTCTATGGAACTGCACAGTGCTGTCCTCATCCCCTCCTAGGTCCCACTTATTTCAGAAGTTGCTTAGCAGCCAAAAAAAAAATAGTTTTGCTGCAAACTTATTGTCTTACTCCCATTCTGTAAGAGCATAATGTCAGTGAGTACAGTCAACTCACAAACCTAAGATAGCCAGATATTTGCAAACATCAGGTCTACAGTATTAATATACTACGTTATATGCCTATATCAAGTAAGGAACACCTCAACTATCAAGAGTTATTCACACCCTAATCCAATCAGATTAAGATTTAGGCAGGGAAGAGCTCAAAAATGCAGATTGACTGTAACCCTTTGAGCAGAGAGCTATGATCAGATCCTAGGTTTGAAATGGTTGAATATAGGTTATAAATATAGCCTTCCTCTGAAAGTCTTTAGTATTGAGCAGCACTTGTCAATCTAGCATCATGCTTCTACTAAAAACAGTCTGAAAGAACTGATTTTTAATAGCCTAAATAATTTGACCCCAAACAAGTAAGAAATGTCAAAAAAAGTGTCCCTTGGAATTCAAGATAATCTGAAATAAATATTTTGTTTATTCAGCTTGTTTGATTGTTATCTATTTATAGGTAAATTCAGGGGTGGGTACTTCAGAATATTCATATAGTAGTCACTAAAAAAAGTTATACTACACAGCATTTCCTCTGTGTTTTGGGCAATTTGTGTAATAACAGATGTAGTGATTTGGTTTGTAGGAAAGGTAATTTGGGCTGAAAACACAGCTACAACTTTTAACTTACTTTTCAGTGACCAGAACTCTGAAGTTCAGATATATAACAGTATGACGTGTCCTCTCATTATACAAAACCCTTGGCTGAGAACAGTTACTCTGTCATAGCTATTAGGATGCAATGATGCAGCACTGATAAAGGCATAGAATGATTTCTTGACTTGAGTCTTTAAATTACATGAAACAGTAATCAAGTTTTTTTTCTTCAGCAACAACTGTTTCACTTCATAGGCGCATAGTGACCAACATACTGTTAAAGTAAAAATGAAGGAACACATCATGCCAGCATGGCACATGCCGTCCCTGCCCTTGAGATACAGGGTGAAATCCTTTCAGCCTTCAGCACCTGAAGACGCCACCACCCTCCTGGCAACAAACAGAAGCTGGTGTAGAGAAGGGAAGAAGAATCCTATTCCCTGACAGTTCTCCTTCCCCCAGCAGATAGGGAACGCCACATTATCCTCCCCTCAGCTCAGCTCAGGGGTGAAAACCTGTTAAGTGAGTGTTGAGTATGAAGGTTTTATGATACTCATAATACAGATTGCTCAACAACAGCAAAACCTTTTATTTTTTTCCACAAAACTCTTAAACCTTTTCAAAGTTTTTTTATAAAATGGAGACAAAACAGAGGTTGCATGGGAATTTCTTGATTTTAATGCTTGATTTTGCAATTTGAATAAACAAAAGAAATAAGAGCTATGAAAACATAGTCTATTAAAATCTGTCTCCTCCCTCCATATATCCCAAAAAGCTACAAAATCAGGGAAATATCCAAAAGCACTATCTCTCTTGCACCAGCCTAGCATCACCGTATGTTAAAGACCAAAGAACGTGGTCATAAGGTTATCTATAAAAGACAAAAAAAGCTTAGATAGATGATAATTTTATACAGGTATTGATGCAATACTGCCACCAAAATGAAAACTGGAGCTACAGAATGACTTACATAAGAAAATATTCCTGGATTCCAGTGATGCAAATGAGTCAGACTGCTACAGTTATTAATCAAAGCAGCACAAGCAAAAGAAGGAAGATTTTTAAGATTAGTTCTAAGTGACTCATCAATACAGCTTTTTTTTAATTGAAAGAATGACTTCATGATTTAACAATTCTATCCACAGGAAATTAAAAAACAAAACAAACAAGCCTCACGCTTTTATATTAGGAATAGTGACAGTGACAGGTTGTTTTAAGTCCAGCAAAGAATCCAAAGATTAGGCAGAGATGTACAAGAGCTGTAGTCCTACTGTCTGTGTAAGTCAGAACAAACAGTGTCTGTAAGTGACTTAAAAAAATACCATGTTCTTTCAGCCATATGTTTTGAGCAGTATAAGGAGTATGGAACTGAAGTCACAATCTGGCTACTTCATCAAAGCCAGAAATTCAATAATGACAATCTGTGACAGACACATCAATGCACGGGGTAGAAAAAGCAGCTCCTCTTGCATAAAAGCCCAGATTAAAACATCGTGGTATTTTGTATCTTATCTGTGTAAATAATGGGCTGATAATGGTTTCTGAAGTAAGCTACTAATAGAGCCCTGTTACAACACAATATGACATATTTCCACTTCGGAGTGGACAAGTAATCAATTGCAAACTGATTAAATGTGTATCATGGTGTAATCAAGAAGTTGCTTCATGAACCCATATGACTCAGTCCCAGGCACACACCCTGGTGTCAAAGGCTGACTCCATAAGACTGTGGCAAGAGTTATGCCACTGCTGAAATTCTGCTTGTATTGCAAAAAATTCAGGAAGCCATACTTATGGCTTGAACCAAAGAGATTCAAAATGGAATGACAAAGTAGTCAGAGAGTCATAGAGTACAGCTGAATGGCCTCAGACACAGGCTCTGGGTCATTAACACTCAGGTTTGTTTTAAATTCCAAACTGAAAGAAGTTTCCACAAGATGGATCTGGAAGTCCTGTGTTTCAAGCTTCCCACATGAGAAGTTAGCAGGTTGAAAGGACTTCAGCTGTTAAATAGAAATTCTATACTATTTCTCCTGCAAGTTGTTCGAACCCTTTCAATTGGCCTTAAGTCTTAATACGTTTTTAAAATTTCACCTTTTAGACTTCTTAAAGGAGCAAAATGAATGAGGTATTTCACCTCCCAACAAAGCAGAAATTCGAAGTTGTGCATGACAGATGCCAAAGGTATCTGTAGTTGAGTAGGTGAAGAATTCTATCTGCCAAGCTACATAACAATTTCAACACCATCACTGACTTAAGGGTCAAGCATTGGAAAGAAGTTCCCTCTGCTAGGATAAACAAGTAATTTGGAAAATCTGCCCCTCTCCTGTCCCAAACCCACAAAACCAAGAGATAAGAAGTGCTACCCTCTCTTTCCCATGGTTCCAGGCACAACACAGAATTATCTATAGCTTCTTTGCTGCTGAACGCAGCTGATTGCAATATAGACTCTACTTCATGTTTCACTTAGAAAGTGAAGATTTTTAGTATGACAGAGCCCAAGCCTAGCAAATCTCAGCAGACAGTACTCAGCAAGACAACAAGGCTCTTGCACCTGGCAACACTTTCGGCCTGATTCATTTTTGTCACAGTTCAGCTGTTTCCGAATAGCATGCAACCTACAGCACTACAAATGTGGCTATATGGAACTCAAATAATAAAACTTCATAAAAAAAGTTACCTGGAAACCACCTTCATTCAATGCTCTGGCACCATAGGCAATCCTTGTTCCATCCTCCAAAGTAGGCTGGACACTAGGATGATGCTTCCACCTCTGAAACTCCCTAAATGGATTCAAATAGGGATTTTGATAATCTAAACCAACCTTAAAAAAAAAAAGAAATGCAACATTAATGAAAATAAATTACAAAACTTCAACAACAGTTCAAAAAGAAAACAATTGTCTATTACCATATTATTTTTTTAATCTATTTTATACTAATCCAACTCCAGGATCTTTCTATTTAAATAAACTACTGCCAAAAATACATTCTATTAACAGTACAGTAGAAGCAAATCTGAGAATTTGCTGCTGTATGACCGTTGTCTGCCTCACCTGAAGCATGGAAAATATTTAACTGAATTGTAACCTACTTCCATCTATCTTTAAAATAAGAGTGAAATTAATCATGGTTTACTGGGCAGAATAAGTGAGAAAACATGTTTTAAATTTGTGTTTCAAAATCTCTTTGCCCTAGAAAAACTGAAAGGAGAGGTAAACATTATTTCTAGATAGTTATGTGCACGTGCTCACATTTTAACAGTCCTTTACATAGTTTAGCAGACTCAATTATTATTATTTCCAATTAGGTGAGCCATTGTAGTAAAGCACAGGGAAGCAATGATGAAATTAGAAAAGGGAGAAACTTTGCCAATTGGCTGGATGCCTACAATTCTTATCTTATGTACTTGAGAATCTGTCCAAAGATATACTCTGCATTTCCTATCTTTAAGGTACTTGCAACAGGATTTATGTTGGTGAATTTTCTCTTTTGAGAAAGAGACTATTTTTGTTCCTGTAAGCTTTATTTCAGACAAATAACAAAATATATCAAGAGTCAGCAACAAACAGTACCTTGGTTTCTCTGGCAGCTCACTACTTTACAGCACTGTTTGCATCTGCTTTCCTTGGTAGATACAATTAATGACCAATTTTCAAAATAAATGCAAGGTAATCTTACTACAAGAATCTACTTAAGACTGTTCGAGGTGTAAAGTTCAAAACCAAATTCTTGTATTTTCACACAAAAAATTATTTTATCCTATCTGACCTGTAGATATGATTCTCCATAAGAAGGAAAGCACTTTACCCTTCAGAACTTGAATGTCTATTGTCTTTACTTATTAATTTCAATACTGGAAATCTGCACAGGACCATTATTCATGTCTGAGAAAAGCTAACAAATTTTTTCTTACAAAATGGTTTGACAAAAACACCGCTTTCACCCCCCGCCCCACCCTCTGGATTCCTCGTGGAATCTAGGAGACCAAAGGGTCACATCAATCCCATGCTGCTAGAAGTCCAGACCCTGTCCCTGACTATTACAACGTCTGTGTGTAAAGCACGTGCACAGGATAAAGAGTGCGTGCTTCATTCAGGACTGTAGGTCCTAGCAAAACATTTCCTACCTTGCTCCTTGCATCACTGGCTGGCAAAATGACACAAGACTGTGTCTCTAATGATCTCAATGCTTCTAATAGAAGAAATAAGAAGGAAGAAGCTGCCCATCCAATTCAGAAAGACAGATGCTAAAGAGGGCAAGGTGAACAGGGGTGAAGAATGGTAAGAACAAACTGAAGAGCTCAGAAATAGAAGGAATACTCCTTGAGGAACTGAAAAATGCTTCCATTTCATATGCTTCTCTTATGTAGTGGAGATGCACCCAAGGTTGACACACACGAGAAAAAGTATAAATGGTTTAGATATTTCCGAACTTGCAAAAATTTTGTGAGCACAGTTTTGATTAATGACCTGGTTTCAGCTTTATCAAAGTTTGTCTGGTTTGCAAAACAAATGTATTTGGAAGTTTTCCATTTTTTTCTTAATAAAAGACATTGGACTACACACAGATTAATATGACAAATTAACCTTCCCTCACATGGGAATAAGCACACTTAAGACTGAGAAAGTACTAAATTTGGTCTGTTGCTATTCTCGTGTTTTCATCTTTATGTTAAAACATAGAAAAGAAATTGCATAAAAATGAAGGCCAAACAACAACAAACAAGCAGGAAAGTACCAACTTCACTTACCACAAATCCAAGAGCAACTAAAGGCTCACCCTCATTTAAGTGATAGAGAAAGGATCCTCCATACGTATGTCTGTCTAAAGGCCAGCCTACAGTATGTTCTACTCTTCCTGGTTTCCATTTCTTTTCATCAATAGTCCATAACTGAAATGAAGACAACCAAAAAATTACTTTCTATAGCAAAACAATGGCCTTTCAATAATATAAACCAATCACACAATAAAATATAGAGGAAAATTAATTTACTGCTATGAGCAATGCACACTTTCAAACAGTAGAATACCAGCTAATAAGTATACTTTTTGGATTACCGTTTAAGAATTTTCTAATACTCTCTTTCTTGAAATGTTGTGAATCAGAAAGTGTGACTGAAACTCCAGCACTATACCAAAAATTTTCATTCAACCATAACATCCTTTACATCAGTGACTCTGATAGATATTTCTGCTAAGGAATGCAATGCTAACATTGACCTTTTTCTTTAAAAACTTTATTTTTTCATACGAATCACTGCAATTTCCTTACAAGTTTTTCAAGGTCAAGCTTAACGAATGCGTGAGTTGATCTAAATATTTGCTGTCAAACTGGCTGTCTTCTCTATGTTCTCTCCTACACACCTCCAGTGCTCATCTGACCCGTGGTGAACTCACAGAAGCATCTTCATGTTTCAACTAGTGAGTCAATTTTCTGCTCTTTTCACAAAATGTCTCTTCACCATGGAATTATATGCCAGGTGCAGCCTAATGACAGAAAGCAGCTGAGCACCATTAGATCAGCTCAAGCATGGAGACTACACCTATATTAATGTTTCAGTTTAGATCAAGAAGCACATTTTAGAGAAAGACTCCTGATTCTTCACACTTACTGTGCTTTAAGCCTACACTGTACAACAGCCACGGAAGGCATGAACTGGATGCCTTTCATATGAAATTAAATTGTAAGATAGCCTCCAGAAGCCCATCTAAAGCATTCCAGTCATGAAAGGGCATTCAGTCCATGGGACTAGATCACAGCTAGTCCAAAGTAAAAATAAACCTGAAACGTGCATAGCATGCATATCAGCTCATAAGCACCAACTATTTTGCTTTACAGATACATTCCTATTGAACTGTACTATTTGCTAAAGTAAATCCAGTCTCATCTGGAAGCAAAAGAACTCTACAGCAAAGCCCTACTTTAATCACAACTTAAGTATTAGAAATTGTAATTAAGGCTATGTTGTACACATGAACATTTACCAAGTGGTTATTCTCTTAATTGTTGTAAACCAATCATTTAACAAGTAATTAGTAGCTGGAAGCACAAGCTTAAAGTAATAAATAAACAACATTTTATAGTAAAACTCTGAACGTATTCTAAATAATACAGCTCTTTTTCATGAGTGATATTTCCTGAGTTGATGAAATATTGATGAAATATTTTAAAAAAGAAACCTGATCCATATCCTAATTTTGTAAGATAAGCGAAGGGATTTTTTTTTGGAAACAAAAGCTCACACAGATAGTGTTTAAAGGACCATGACTAATCATCTGAAGCAGCTCTTCTCTCTCTAATTAAATCACAGAAAACCCATAAAAGGCATTTCCTCCCCTCCTCAGGTATTAAAAAACCCCAAAATGAGGCAGTGTGAATCTCTCTCTCATTTAGTAAAAGTAGTGAAAACAGATTTCACAAATTAACATAATTGAAATCAAATTAAGACATTAATTTAGTGGATTCACAGGTGCCTCTAGTTATAATAGAGAAGAAGCAGCTGAAATGAAACAGTCACAATATTCAGGGAGCATTTTCTCTGATCAGCTTCAGAATAGCAAAGGCTCTGAAGTCTAGAAGTGTAACTCAAGCTCTATCATTCTAATGTCTTACACAAATTAGCTTGAAAAGAAATAGAAACTACCTTATAGCTTCACAGTATTTTCCTTAATTGTTAAAATTATGCAGGTGATACCTCTTTCAGCCCAATCCCATAGCTCTGGGGTTGACATTTCTCCCTTAGATTGTATTTTTTGAACAGCTGTTTGGCTAGATGTCCATGACAACCTTCAGCGAAGACTGTGACTTTAGCATGGAGTTCCAAGCCTCTTTCAAAGGTAGCCTGCAAAAGTAAAGTATTTAATCAGCAGTTAGATCTGTGCACTATTTGTGGCGCTGCCCACCTACAAACCATTGCAAGCTATAGCTATGGTTCAGTTGGCTTTTCCACCTAACTATGATGCACCCTAGAAAAAACAATAAAGGGCTTCTAGTGGAGCAGCACTACAGTGAGTCACCGGTCGTTAATGAAAAAAAACAATCTTTTCCAGATCAGAGGATATTTAGGTCACATCCACTCATACACATGGTACAAAGGAACCCTGACAGAAGGAAGAATCTTAACCTATTGCTTTATAATTCCATTTTTGTTCATGAAGTCACATTACAATAAAACATTCTCCCCTCCGACACCCCCACCCCAGAGGCTAGACAAAGATATCAGACCAGAAAAACCTGTATCACCCTTGCGCTCAGAAGAACTCACTACCTCAGAATAAAGTTACTCTAGCATTACACAGATCTCACATGTCAAACCATACAATAAAATTAAGCTAACATTAAGTAATATTACAAAGAAATTTCTCATAAAAAATACCCAAACCAGACTGAAAGTAACGTCATTATGAGCATGTCACCTGCATACATGGGCGCACCAGATGAGACTATTACTACATTACATTTGCAATGTAAAGATAACAACATTCTAAATACACACAATGTTGCAGTGAAAAACCTCAAACTTTTTAAAAAGAAAAAAAGAAAAAGCCCGATTTGAATCAAAGTTCAATGTCGTCCAATTTGAAGTAGTTATATATGTCAGTTAACCATAATTCTACATTGTAAATGTCAGAAATTCACAAATCTGAACCATTTCAGTAATGTGACAAAGTTGCATTTAGCAGTTAACATCTATGCTAGAATCGATGTGCAACTTTTTACTATGCTTTTTTACCACTGGCATTTTTGTTTGATTGTTGCTGACTGCAAGGCAAATTCTGTTCATTAACCACAGTCTATTTGATTAGGCTCTGTATAAACACATTGAAGATATTCTTGCTTGAAGGTTATGCAAACTACGTTTATTTACCTGAACTTTTATGCACTGCAGGTAGTATCAGCTGACCCAACTGACTGCTAAAACACTTGAATACTTAAAAGGTTTGCAGTAGTGGTGCATTAATAATGTACATTAAAGAAGTTTATAGGCACTTTCTTACAGAACAAATGAAATAAGGAAAATCTAGGTTTTGTGGGTGCTTTAAAAAAAATAAATAAATCACAGTTCCTTCCTATTTGAAAACCAAAGCCCCAGTGAACCTTTACCACTGCAGCAAGCTGTATGCGTTACTTGCGACTCCTACTGGACAAAATGCACACCTGAAACCAAGAGTGTGTCTAACCTCCTACAGGGGAAAAGACAACAGCCTACTGGAAAAACACATTACTTTTCCCTGCCACCACTCCCTCCTTTATTGGCTATATTCTCTTAAAACAAGAAACAGTCTTTTTTACTCATCCCCTGCCTACCATGGGAAAAACAGCCCACACTTTTATGTGAAAGTAAATACTATTTTGAAACTCTACAAAAGGAAGCAGATTAAAAAAAAAAAACCCTTGGACCTAGAATTTTTCTGTAGCCAGATAATTCTGTGTGAAACTTGTTATGAGTTATTCTGGGGTGCCAAATTATCCTTACGTATTGCACAGGGAAGCAACACGCTTAGCACAGGTTCTGGATTCCACTAAAAATCAGCCGAAAACCGACATTTAGGGCGAGAAGTCCCCTTCTAGACACAGAAATGTGACCAACTAGCAAAAGTATGAAGAATCAGTGCGTACCTTGCCCCAACAAGGTAGACAGACTGTCAACAAATGTGACTGCACTTGTAAGTATCAAAGAAAACAAATCAGCCAGAAATACACTCCCATGTTGCCAGTTACCAGTTGGAATTCTCCCCTTTGTTTTGTGAACTCACATAAGCCAAAGCAACCTTACAATATTTCTAAGTTACCCTCAAAAAACCTTCTCTGTGAAGGCTTTTTCTACTAATCTCTGAAGTTGTTCACGATGTTCTGAAACCAGACCTTTCACAGGCCATCGATCCTTTTTATGCACGCTTATATATAGAGAAGGAAGACAAGTACTGAATTTAATACTTTTCATTAGGCTGCAGTAAGACTACTGATGGCAGCAGAAGCAGATATATCACAATTTCCATAATTAGACCCCCAATTACAGAGAAGATAGCTACTTACTTTGGGTGCTCCATCCTTTTGGATGCCTACATCATTAGTTGCTATCCCTTTCACACTACCATCTTCATGAAAAAGAACCTTTGAAAAAACAATCAATCATTGTAATTTCAATCCATTCATAAAAAATTCAAATACAGAACTTCTAAGCACATCTTTAACAGTCAACTGGAGGATTATGTATCTATTAACATACTGCATGATCCACTTGCACTTTGCTGGATCTGGGCCAAGGAATTTAGACACTGAAAGATTTTTCACAACACACTTCTTTCAAGAGGAATGTTGTGAATGTACAATTAAATTGGGAATGGAGTGAAGCTGGTTCCAAAAGACACCTTTCATATACACACTGATGTCATTATTACCTCAGCTGCTGCATAGCCTGGGTAAATCTCAACACCCAAAGCTTCTGCTTGTTCACCAAGCCAACTCACAAAGTGGCCCAGACGTACTATGTAATTTCCATGATTAACCATCGGAAGTCCTAGGCAAAAAAAACCACACATATAAACACAGAGCTCTAAGCAAAATAACAGAAGTTGTACACATCAGATATCATATTTTCTTCTACAACTCCTACCTTCACAGTAACATCATGCGTTACTACAGCCATTACCTACAGCGACCCTGTCACTGGAACATATTACATTGTACATACACTTGCTGTACTACATTGAATCAAATCAATTGTTTCATTCATGGAAAAGATGAAAAAAATACTGAGAAAGATGACTCTCCAGAACTTCACCAAACTTTACCTGGAAGAATAGGCACTGGAATTCTATATTTCTTTGTTAAAATTCCAAACTTGTCTTCAGTTACAGGAGTATTAAGTGGAGCCTACATAAAAAAAAAGAAGACAGAAATAGTGCTGAAAGTTATGTTTTTATAGTCAATCCAACAAAATCAACAACAAACAAAATAAAATCAAACAATGGAACTGGCAGTCAATTAAAGGTTTAATAAAACACTTCTGTAGGAATGTATCATAAGACAGAAGATAAAGTACCTGATAAGGCAGTCATTAAGCAAGAACTAACACAATCATTGAGGTAAAAAAAATGGAACAGGGACTTGCAAATCACTTCTATAGTTTGTACATGGGCTTGTATTACATCAGCATTCTAGGCCTTTCTAAAGAAGACAGCTCAACTTGCACGTTTAGCCCAGTAAGACAAAATAACTAGTTGGTGGCCCACTACTTGCAGCTCCCAGTTGATAGGAGGCAGCCAGCTGCTGGTCAGATGGCTGTTCTGGCAGCTCACTGCCTGCTATCTTCCCTTCTAAAGGCATCTTGACCTCCATTATACCTATATGGAAGTCAGTATAATATGCATCATTTCCTGAGACTGTGAAGAACTATCACACAAAAGCAACAAGTCTGACATTACTAAGAACCTACCATGTTACCGCTTGTGCACGGGAGCTGGATTCTGCACAAATGCAGTTAGCGTAGTGCACCCAGGATGCACCAGACAGGCTGTGTATATGCAATAAGACTACTTTATAAAAGAGAAAGGCCTGAGAGTATCTGTGTAGACTTGAAAGCTTCACATTGTTGAACTAGAGGAAACAGACTAAAAAGATGGTAAGAGTTTTGTTTTGTTATATCAACATGTTTTTAAAAGGCTTTATGTACCAATGGTAACAAGGTACTAAGTTACACCAGAATGAGTCAGATAGAATTGATTAAAAGCTAGCAATTAATTGTAGTGTTTATACGCTCATACATACCCCCCGCTCCTTCCAGTCCGGAAAGAGTTCTTGTAAGGATCTTGGCTCAAGACAAGCACCAGACAGTGTGTGTGCACCAATCTGAGATGCCTTTTCCACCAGACAAACACGTATTTCTTTGCTATGCTCAGCAGCTAACTGTTTGAGTCGAATAGCTGCAGAAAGACCCGCAGGGCCTGCTCCAACAATGACAACATCAGCTTCCTCTGCAAATCTTTCCATGTTTACTCCTTTAACGGAAAAAAAGATAATAACATAAACCAATCTCCAATTTCTCGCAGCCTCTCTCTCACTAAACCTTGCTCTGCGATACTGGCTATTGGGTATCCCTGAAGTACTATTTTTGCACAAAAAGAGGCCAAATATTCAACAGAATCCTTACTTCAGTACTTAGAAGAGTGCAGAAGGACATCTGCATCCCAATATAAAATCAGGTCTTTTTAAGTAGTAAGGGGATACACCATAAAAACACATACTCAATCTCTATGCCCTGTAAGCATCGTTTTAGAATGCTAAACTTAAGAGCCCAGTTGGTTAGCTGTAAAGACACTCAGTGAAAGAAAAGAAATAAGACCCTTAGTTAGAATGCACGATTTTATTTTACACTAATTAACCTGTGTCTTTTCTGCAAGTGAAGACATTAACATTGCTGAAAGTAGTCACTGGAATATCCAGAGATACATATTAATCTTATTTTCTCAAAAAACTCTCATGGCAAGAAAAACTGAAAAGAACTGAACAGATACATACCTGACAGAATTAAATCTTGTTGCAATAGTCACTAAAGCAAAAGCTGCTTATATATTTTCTTTAAGTAACTAGGATCAAGTTTAACCTGATATCATTTTATAGCACTAAAGACACCCATTGTGAGACAGTAACCATGAAATTTCGTTTGGAATATTAGTACTGTATTTAAGAGTACAAAATTTCTGTAAAAAGAAAAAAAAAAGCAACAAATTTCAATGTCTTTAAAAATGAACAGTAATAATAATAAAGAAGCTTTTAAAGAGTGCATTTTTTTGCTTACCTTCCCATCGTTTGTCTTTGTCCCGAGGATGAATTGTGTAATGGGTAGTTATGCGAGGCACAGAGGGAGTAGAGGCACATCTTGTGATATGCAGTGGTGGAAGGCAGTCTCTCTTTATCAACTTCAGAGCATGAAAGCACTGACGTGCTGCAAAAACAACAAACAAATTTGCTAAATCAGTCACTTCCCAAAGTTTTCATATTTTCAGAGACACAAGTGGTATAACAAATATGACAGCTCTCCCCCTCAAAGGCTACCAGGTGATGTGAAGATGAGGAACCATAAATACAGATTTTAAAATTTTCAAGTTAGGAATGTGCGGCATAATTTTCTATCAGAAAAAAAAATAGAAAGAGTAAAGAGCTTTTCCTTCAGCTCTTCACATAATGCCACTCAGTACACTAGTCAGCCTTTTACGACAACTGACATAAGATATTATGCATATACATAGGTGAAACACATTTTAAGTTCCTGTTTCATTTTGAATTTCAAAAGATTTATTTCAGACTTCATTTAAAGTGACTGAACAACTGTAGAGGTAGGAC
Organism: Tapera naevia; assembly: GCA_033556795.1. NCBI lineage: Eukaryota > Metazoa > Chordata > Aves > Cuculiformes > Neomorphidae > Tapera > Tapera naevia. The sequence goes on along the minus strand of JAUMJJ010000172.1, from coordinate 1,947,501 downwards.
ATGCAAACTCATTTCTTCTGATATCTCAACACATGTTGAGACACACAGCCTGGGCTACTGATACTAGACAGTTCATCTACAGTAAATGTCACGGTCTACAATAGAAGCACAGACTTAAACACAAGTATACTTCAGCCAAAGGCAGAAACAGGAGATGTCTTTGCCGCAAATACATTAATTGTTGCAAGAACTAATTAGAATTTCTTTTTAAGCAGACGGACCAAATGAAAGTTTAAAGTGCTCTAAATAGGACTCTGTTCAGAGGGGCTATTACATATTGTATTCTTGTTAAAAATTTTCCTCTTTCGCAAATAAATTGTGAAGATGCGTGCTATTGGTACTTAGAAAACTAATGCACCAGAACTAGTTACAGTTAAAAGGTCTGTGAACTAGCACACCTTGACAGGTATTTTTCCTTCCTTTAACGATTCCCTTTCTCTAATTTCAGGTGTAAAGGAGAAACTTTAAAACTACATAAGTAAAATCATCAACATCTTCAACAGAAATGTTTGGTTCAGAATGGTGATGGGCAAGGCCAGCACAAGCATCCACCATTACAACTCCGCACAGTGACAGTCAGGATACTGGTCTCTGTAGGCAGGGTAGTATTATCTATGCGGGTTTCTTAACAGCAATTTTGTATTTAACCAACGTAACATAAAAGCTACTATTGCACCACCACATGACTCTTAATTATTCTTTACCTGCAACTAGGCAGGATCTGAGAACAAGCAGTGTATTTTATAAGCATGAGAACAACTACACCTATACTTATATACTAAAATACAACACCAAAACTTTACTTTTGAGATACTTTTATTTGAGCAGAACTGATGGCACCACATATCACACAGCAGAGCTCACAATGTCAATTATTTCACACCCATGCAAAAGAAGTGACATTCAGCTTGGAATACGGTTGGTAATTACAAAGGTAGGTACAACCCCTGTCCAGGCAGATTCTTTGCAATGTGAATGGACTCAGGGACATGATGGGACGTGCTGGGTTACAAGCAGTCTCCAAGGAGAAACTTCACTCTCCCGCAGCTCCTTAGTAACTGCTTTCAGCATGTTGTCTCAAAGAATCACACAGAAGGACCAAAGTTGGAAGAGACCCACAACGAACACTAAGTCTAAATTCTACCCCTGCACAGGACAAACCCAACATTCACACCATGTGTCTGAGGGCATTGTCCAAATGCTTCTTGAATATTGTAAGGCTTGGCACTGTGACTACTTCCCTGAGGAACCTGTTTCAGTGCTCCACCACACTCTGAGTGAAGGACCTTTTCCCAATATCCCTTGGCACATCTTCCTGCCATTCCTCTGAGTCCTACCATTGGTTACCAGAGATAAGAGATCAGCACCTGCTCCTCCTTCTTCCCTTGTGAGGAAGCAGTAAACTGCCATGAGGTCCCCGCTCAGTGTCCTGTTCTCCAGGACGAACAGATCAAGCGACTTTAGCCACTCCTCGTACAGCTTCCCCTCTAAACCCTTCACCAACTCCGTGGCCCTGCTCTGGACACCCCCTAGTAGCTTGGCGTCCTTTCTATACTGTGCCACCCCAAACTGCACACACTACTCAGGGTGAGGCCGAACCAGTGCAGAGCAGAGCAGGACAATCTCCCCCCTCGACTGGCCAGCACTGCTGTGCTCGATGCACCCCAGGACACAGCTGGCTCTCTTGGCTGCCAGGGCACACCGTTGGCTCGTGTCTCTACAATCACCTCGTCACTAAGGGCACACCCCCCGTTCCTCTGCTTTCCCCCATAGCACAGGTGTCACCCAGTGCCGTTCCCCTGCTCTACCGCATAGCACAGGTGACACCAGTGCCACAGCGCACAGCGCACCCCGCGCTCCTGCTCCGGGCAGCCCTGTATTCCCCTCCCCATGGACGGAGGCCACCGCTGTCTCCGGCCGCCGCTCCACGCCCCCCGCCGCCCGGACACCCGGGCGCGCCCGTCGCGACCTTTGCTCTCCTTCCGCGCCGCGCCGCGCCAGCCGCCAGCCCCGCCCCGCCTCAGGACGGCAGCCGCCCCCGGAGCGGGCGCCGCGTTACCTCGGCCGGAGGACGGGCAGCGGCAGAACAGCATCGCGGCGATCCGCGGTCCCCTCAGCCTCCTTCCTTCCCCAGGACGGCCCCGCGCACGGACCCCGCCGGCCCTGCCCGCGCCTGCGCACTCGGGTGCGGCGGGGGGCGCCGGTCCCGCCCCGTCCGAGCGGCGGGACTGCAGCTCCCAGAGAGCCCCGCGGCGGGGCTGTCCCAGCGTCCCTCGCGGGGCAGCGGCCGGAGGCGCGGTGAGCAGAGTGCTGGGTCCGGTCCTGTGCGCAGAGTCAGAGATTAACCTGGGCTGGAACTGACCCCAAGGATCATCGAGTCCAGCTCCTATCGCTGCACAGGGCAATCCCACCGTTCACACCGTGTGTTGGAGGGCATTGTCCAAAGGCTTCTTGAATATTGTCAGGCTTGGGGTAATAACTGCTTCCTTGGGGAGCTGTTCCAGTGCTGCACCACCCTCTGAGTGAAGAACCTTGTCTTAATATCTGAATTTAAACCTTCCCTGGCACATCTTCCTGCCAGTCCCCCAATCCTATCATTGGTCTCCAGAGAGATCAGCAGCTGCTCCTTCCCTTGTGAGGAAGCAGTACACAGCTATGAGGTTCTACCCTCAGTCTCCTCCAGGCTGAACAGACCAAGTCACTTCAGGCACTTCTCATACAGCTTCCTCTCTAAAGCCTTCACCAGTTTTGTGGCCCTCCGCTGGATCATTATTGATGATCTAGATGAGAAAATTTAGTGCATCCTTAGTAAGTTCACAGATGACACCAAACTGGGAGGATGTTCATCTATGGAACACACGAACTTGATCTGGGAGGCGCTGCAGAGGGATCTGGACACACTGGATTGATGGGCTGGGACTAACGGTTTGAGGTTCAACGAGTCCAAGTGCAGGGTCCTGCCCTTGGGACACAAACCCCCCCATGTAGTGTTACAGACCTGGGGAAGAGTACCCGGAAAGTTGCCTGGCAGAGAAGGACCTGGGAGCATTGGTTGACAGCCGGTTGAATGTGAGCCAGTAGTCTGCCCAAGTGGCCAAGAAGGCAAATGGCATCCTGGCTTTTATGAGAGCCAGTATGGCCAGCAGGACAGGGGAAATGATTGTGCCCCTGAACGCAGCACTGGTGAGGCTGCCCCTTGGAACCTGTGTTCAGCTTTGGGCCTCACTACAAGGAGGACATTGAGGGGCTGTAGTGCATCCACAGAAGGGCAATGAAGCTGGTGAAGGGGCTGGAGTCTTATGAGAGGCTGCTGAGGGAACTGAGGTTGTTTAGCCTGGAAAAAAAGGGGGCTAAGGAGAGACATTATCACTGTCTACAACTGCCTGAAAGGAGGTTGTAGCGAGGCGAGTGTTCGTCTCTTCTCCCAAGTGACAGGCGATAAGGCGAGAGGGAATGGCCTGAAGTTGCACCAAGGGAGGTTCTGACCGGACATCAGGAAAGGGTTGTCAGGGGACAGCTGCCCAGGGGAGGCGGCCCAGTCACCATCCCTGGAGGTGTTTAAAAGACGACCAGATAAGGTGCTCCGAGATAGGGTTTCGTAATGGACAGGAACGGTCCAACTCAAAGGTCTTTTGCAACCAAGCGATTCTATGATTCCATACTTCTGTGATTCCCTCGCCTAATAGAAAAGCGGCGCGGCGGACTGCGCCCCCCCCGGCCACGGACCGCCTGAAGCCCAGCGGCCACGCCGACAGAAGAGGCGCGGGCTCCCAGCGTGCGGCGCGGCCGCGACTCGCGCTCCTCAGCAGGGCGCGGCGGGGCGGGGCTCGGCGCGGGGCGGGCGGGACGAGTGGGCGGGGCTCGGCGCGGGGCGGGCGAGACGAGTGGGCGGGGCTCGGCGCGGGCGGGACTAGTAGGCGGGGCTCGGCGCGGGGCAGCGGGCGGTGTCGGGGAGCAGAGCGGGATATGGCGGAGGCGGGGCCGCTGACGCCCGCGGCGGTGCCCGAGGGCTCGCCCAGCGCCGGGCCCCGAAGGACTCGCCGCGGGAGCGAGGGGTCGCGGCCGCCGGAGCTGCCGCCCGGTGACACGCGGGAGCTGCTGGAGGAGGTGGAGATGCAGATCGGCGATGTGAGTGCTGTCCAGCGGGCGGGCCCTCGCGGCGGGGCCGGGCGGGTGCCGGCCACCGCCAACCTCTGTCCTTCCTTCCAGGCCGCCTTCTCGCTGGCCAAGATCCTGGAGGCGACGTCGGCCGTGTCTGCGCAGGTGGAGGAGCTCGCCACTAGGTGCTCGGAGAACGCCCGGTTCCTCAGAACATGGCGGGACCTCCTGCGGGAGGGCTACGAGTCCCTGAAGCCCAGCGGCTGAGCCTGCCCCGCCGCCGTGCGGGGCTTTTGAACGACCCTCTTTGTTTTCCCGCGGCAGCTCCCCGCCCTCCTCTCTGAAATGCTTGTTGACCCGCACGGGTGTTGTACGTAAGTCACCGAGTGAAATAACTTTGGTTAGGGAATCAATTGTGACTCTTCCGTTGCAGCTAAAGCGACCTCCTACGTGAAATACTTGCCCTTTTTATTTTTTTATTTTAAATTTTGCCCCTGTGGTATGTGTGGTACGTGCAGAGCTCGGCACCGGTGAGGAGGCGGTGTCCTGCGGTGAGCTGTTGTCTGCCCGCCTTTTTAAGTCCTGTCACCCGCGGAAACTTCCGACTCCAGAGAAACTTGCTAACAGATTTTCTATATGCGCACGTTTTTCTTCATGATGAGAGTGGGATAATACGGCAAATTGCAGCTTATTTACGAGTTTCAGATAAGCCCCATTATCTTAAACCTTAGTATTTTTAGCAATATTGCAATGTATTTCTATAGAACTGCAGATTTTTTTTTTTTGCAAAATATTTGGTTACTGCAAACACTATCTTTTGTTATAATAGAGTGCCTTAATGATGGACCATATATCTCTGCATGGTTAACAGCATTGTTTACTGGTAGGATGAACTATTTTGAAGTATAAGGAAAAGCTTCTCTGAAGTGCATTCTTCCATCTCTCAGGAAGCATTTTAGAGCTTTTGCAGTATTTGCTCCTATTTTATGTTTTGCCTTAAGCAGTTACTGGTTAGTCTGGCTAGAGCTTGCTGTTAACAGAACCTTTTGGTCTGAAAGATTGCCAGTTCATAATAAATAGCTGTACTGGAACTCCTCTATCTTTACCAGTGCACTGTGAGAAAGCAACACTGAAATGCAGTGGGAGGCTGCGGGAGAACATGGCCATACCATGATTTATTAGTCAGCCTCATTTTTAATTGTAACCGGACACTAGTTTTCTTATCAAAACAATAAAGATGTTACAAAAAAATTCTGAAATAATGAGTATTCTTGTGTTACTCATAAAAAAAATGTGACATTGAGTATATCCATAATCAGCTTAAGTGAGAAACAGAAGTAATGGTAAGGACAGGCATCCTTGCGCATCTCATCAAAAGCAGTTGCAGTCGTTGAGAAGGCTTGGTGTCTCAGTGTACACAAGTTCTATAATTGAGGTTTAATTGCCCAAGCTACAGACAATCCCCGTGGCAGGATTTCATGTAGCTGTTTTTGACCCCGCAACCCAAAATGTTGCTAAGCAACTTGGAAAAGAAGTAATTTTGTTCAGCAGATAATCTTTTATTTCAATAAAACATAATGTAGTGGAAACAAGATGCTTAACAATCTTCAATTTTAAGATAATCCAAAGTTTTGTAAACAGTTGAAGTGTGAGCCACACTTTTTTAATTCTACTTTTTACACTGTTCAGAAGTTAAGTAAGTGCTAGCATTGCAAGTATCTTTTAACTTCATTTTAAAAAGCTTCAAATCATAAATGCAAAAGAAAATTTCTTTTACCTTTGTGGCCTCCTAGGCCATTGGTCTGTGAGCAAGGCAGTGAAAGAACTAGTCATAATTTGTAATGGAGAAGATTCTCTTCAGTAAGTGTATGTGAGGAAACTGCCTCTAGAGGATTATTTCAGATGGGATAATTTTTTTTTACCCTTGTAATTCTGGGAATTAAAATAATGCCCCCAAAAGTGCTGAATGACAGTGGTCTTTAAATTATTTTAACAGTAATGCATCCAATCAGATGCACAAGTTGATTAAAATGTAGATGTCATGACATCTATTAAGTCTGACAGTTTTCTGTTTGGCCATGTCCCATTATTCTCTGTACAGAGGCAGTCATTGTAAGATTTTTTGAAGTCTGCAAGTTGTGGGGAGTTACCTATGGTGCCTATTAAGAAACAGTGAGGAAAAGAGCAGCATCAAGATGCTGGGATACTCAGTCCAGTCTTTCCAGGGAAGGATGCTCTTCTGAAGGGAGAACTTCACCAGCAGTAGATGGGAGGACACTCAGTTGAGAAAAAACCCTTTCTTTCTTTTTCCCCCACCACTTCTGGCTCTGCTTGAATTAGAACGATCATTACAATTTTGGGATTGACTTTACATGAGTGAAAAAGTTGGCAGTTTTGAATTTTCACTTGTTTGACAAATAAAATAAACTAGTCAATTTATGAAAATTAAATATTTTTCTTAGGGCTATTGGTCCTAAAGCTTTTCAGAGCTGATGGAGCCTAAATAGAGCCCGTCAGAAATTTTGAAGAGAAAAAAAATTGATAAATAAACCAACTCTTAAAAAAATGCAGCTGTTTGAATGGGGAATTTATTTTTTTTTAAGTTTACTGAAAGTAACCTTTTTTCCCCCCAGAGACAGATGATTTCGAAACATTCTGTTTTTAGGATGAAATGTTTTACAACAATTCTGGGTTTTTTTCCACACTCTTGTCTCCTAAGGGAAAAACCTGAACAACTGACTTCTCGTTCTAGGATGAGTTGGAAAAATGTCAGGTAACGTTGTGAGATGGCAAAATTATTGTTCTGTTAGTTCTACCTGCAAACAGACACACTGCTTACTTTTCTTCCTGCTTTGGCTCACGTGAGTCCAGGTGTCATATCTGCCTCAATTTCCTCATCACTGTTAAGCCCACAAATGTGGAGCTAACAGTGCAGATGTCACCATGAAGATTCAAAATGTATTTACGTGTATGAATTTAGTCTTGTTGATTGTGTCGTCACTGAAGCATCAGAGGAGTCTGTACAAAGCACAGGCTTCATTAGCTTTGGCGTATTTTCATGCATTGGCCACATCTCTACCCAAATGAATGATGGACCATACGTTTTCTGACTGCCTTTACCTCTTTTGGATCTTCTTTGCCTGTAATTATGCCAAACCTGATGAATCATTTCTTTGAAAGGTCGTGTAGTCAAAGTGTAGAGAAGAGGATTCAAAGCACTATTTATTGGCAGTATAAAAATCACCACCCAAGAAGTTATGGTACCTTAAGGAGGGAAAAAGAAAGGAAGCTGTAATATGCATTCTAGCATTTGTACCCATTAATTAATACAAGCACTGTGCAGCACAGCTTCTGGTGAAGGGGGAAGTCATGCACTCCTGTTCATGCAGAAACATTGTTTACTTCTCACTGTTACACTTGCACTTGCCTCTGACCTCCCATCTATTTCCAGGACTCCCTGCAAAGCCTAACATGTTTTACTGTGCCAGTAGCTCCACATTCCCTCTTTTCTGTGCCACAGATTCCTGTTTGCCCTGGCACACTTCTTGTGCTGGCTGCACCCTATTTCCTTGCCTCAAAACTTTTCGTCTGTGCTTTGATCCCTGTCTCTTCCTGTGATGCTTCCCATCCTCTTTCCATGACTAGTGACATCCAATCCTAATGATGTCCTCCTACAAAGCAATCTCCTCCAGTCCCTGTGTCCCCTCAGAGGCTTTTTTTTCCCCTCTGCACCTGGACTTCTCTATTCTTCCTTCAAAAAGGGCATTGTATTCATCCTCATTATCTCCTCCTTGCTCTGTTGGTAAAATTTTCCATGTTCACACCATCATCTTTCTGAAGGTTTCCTGTTCTCCTGCTGAGATAACAGTCTGTGTGCGATTTTACAGCACCCCCTTCTCATCCTTACCGTTTGGGAGATAAGTTAACTGTTATCTGAGGGGCAGTTGAAGGGACAGAATTAAAGTGCTGAAAGATGTTAGTGGGTGCAGTCTGTTGCATTGTTTAATTTATAAAACAATTGTAAACCATTCCAAGCAGTACAGGAAGCTTTATTTACTCTCCCTTTCCCCCATCTCTGCGTTTACAAATTTGTGGTGATATCAATACAGTCCTATTGATGCCTGTACCATTGTCTACAGTTTTGGAAACAAGCAGGTGTTCAGAAGCTGTCACAGTGTATCCTCAAAGAAACAGAAATACTCTCAAATGGGTTTTAAAACTTCTGTAAACTTAGACAACTATCTGTGGTGTCTTTAATTTTATGGAATTAGTAATTACTGTTTATTTTAATCTCTTGCAGAACATTCATTTGCTAAACTCAAGATCACCTTGCGGTTCAGCAAGGTTCCTTTAAGTTTTCTTGACTCAGAATACATCTGCTTCTACTTTTCACTGTATTTTCTTTAAAATTTCTTAGGTAGTTTAATGACTTCAGGAAGAAGAATTATAGAATATTTTAAATAGCTTAAATTATTTGGCCTAATCAACATAACTTCCAGACTTTTGAAACGTAACTCAAAACTTTGAAAATGTGACTCCCAACACTCCTGGTCAGTACATGAGACAAAATCCTCTGAACTAAAATATTTTCTTGCCAATGTGCTGTTGTGATGTTGAGTCTGAATCCGCTATTACTGATGGTACTGTGCATGTCCATGTGTTCTTTCCAAGAGGGTTTACAGGCCCTATACAAGGAAGCTGTCTTTCTGCCATGTACTGGTATTGCAAAGAGAAAGAAAAAAATGAGGTACAATTTTTAATCTTTTAGGTTATGCTATTTGTACATGGGAATATATTCATAGCATAAAAAAGGTAAGCAAAGCTTTATGTAACAATGTTTTGAACTCTAAGTACCAGTTCGTAAAAGAAAGTTATTTCAGAATAACAATTATGTTATTAAATCAAGGTGAAAAAACAATTTATTGTCCTGAACCATATTTAGACAACAGAACTAGTAAAAGCCATATTATGAGAAAAGCAAATGCAATTCAGCCCTGGTTTTCAAATACATTTTATACTTTTTATAGATACTCTTTCTATGGAGACAAAGGAATTTGAATTTTGGGGTCCTTTTTTGACTCACAGGTGACAAGTCTTTGATGATTGTAAGATAGTTCAGTAGTAAACTATATAGTTCATTATATTGTGAGTACATTTATATAGATTTATAACATAAAGTTCATTACAGTAATATAGTTCAATATATTTTTCTTTGGAAGTAGGAACAACATTTCATACAGACACAGTTGAAACAGCCTCACAAAAGAAAGGACGTACCTGGTATTTCTACTTGAAGTAAAGAGAGGAGTTTCAAAATAAAAATGGGTATCCAACATAGTGCATCAGTAAATACAATGAAGAAAAAACGTTTAGCAAGGATCATCTCTTTTTTAATATGATTCCTAATTTCAGTAGCCGTAATAGCTGTTTGGTGAACACTGTAGAACATACTCCCATAGGAAAACACAATGATGCCAAAAGCTGCCAAGTTTACACCTGTTTAGAAAGTTAAAATTAGTTATAATTTAACAGCATAATGACAAATCCACATCAACTGTTTTCAGGATGAGTAGTAAAGAAAAATGTTTCACCTGAACTGTTAGTGCCATAGAATTAAAAGGCCAGAAAATCATCTGTCTTCACCTGAACACTGACTTTTTGGTTCTGTTCAGGTATTTGTTTCATCCATTGACATCTGACAAATGGTGGCCATCGGATCCAAACTAAGTAGTTTTCCTCTGTTCTTATCATTGCTCTACAAAGTCTGTTCATTCAAGAACTTAATGGTTATTATTTTCTTTCTAGTTTTTCATCCCTTTGTGCCTTTTAAAGTATGTGAGCATCTAATATAAAATATTCAGGATGGGAAAATTCTTTGGGTGCTTACTGGAGCATCTAAATACAAGTTGTGAACATCACAGCAAAGCTATCTTATGTGTCTGAAAATTAAGGTAATTTGAAGCTCTAATCATATATAAAGAAGAAATGCAGCTTACCTAAAAAAATGACAACAGAATAAATCTGACTTCCTGAACTTTCTGATTGTTCTGAGTGAAGAGGAAAACAGACGCCGTTGGTGCCATAGTAGTTCCTGAAAAATTCTTTATTGCTCAGTGGGATAAATGCAACAGCAAACCCAATTATCCAGATAAGAACCAAAATAGAAATTGTCCTGCGTTTTCTGGGCTTCAGACACCTAAAAGGATAAACTATGCAGATGTATTTTTCCAAAGTCAGGTAAGTCAACAGTAAGACTGACACCTCGGTAGACAGAATAGCCAGCGATCCCACCAACTGACAATGAATACTGTCCATCCACAACTGAGCGTGCTTGTTGTATTCTCCACGATATTTAAGATCAAAAGTTCCAATCACAAATAAATATATTCCCATCAGACAGTCAGCACCTGTGGGCACAGTGCTTAACATCATTATTTGAACATCTGAATTTCCCATTCTCTCTGTATAAGTATACTGTAAAACAGACATACACACATATGTAGGAGTATCTACTTGTAAATTAGCTAATATATAGTTATGAAATCAATGTTATAGTTGGAATGTTATTGAAAGTTACAATGGAGGCAGTATAATTTAGTTCTATTCCTCTGTTTTTCCTTTTTTTTAACAAAAATAGTTTGGACTGACAGTCTACGCTTCATTTTTGTTTCCAATCTGATTGCTCAGATAAAACCGCATTGCAAGTAGAAAAAGATATGGCTTGAATAGTCTTGTAACCCATTTTCAGTTAGGTTTTATTCCTTTTGATATTGATATTTAGCTTAAGAGAATTTGTTTTGAGTAGGACATCTCTGCTGAATTCAAACTTTAAGTTTGTCCACTTTACTCTAATTCAAAATAGATGTGCCTGATCTTCTAGGACTAGTAAAGGAAGAGGAGCTGTCAATACAGAGCTGAAGGCTTCTCAGCTATTTTGGCTATAAGTTTTGCATAGTATTCAGATTGTTCCCATGGAAACAACAGAGTTTCAAAATCACTGACATGCTGTATTTAGAAACACCACAGTCATTTTATACGCTGTTGACCATTACCTTTCAAAATGCAACTAAATGCATTTGGGAAATCATTATAGACTCTCCTGTATTGAGACAGGGTACTCAAGATTATAAGTGACTATTACACCAAATAAATCATCCATGAACTTGTCTTGCTTTTAGGGCTAAAATAAAACCCCCTAATTCAGAATATTTGGGAACTTGGAGGGAATGATTTCCTGTATATGCATAATTACCTTTTCCCTATATAAAAAATAGAATAACTATCTTAAACACAATATTTATATGCAAACTGGTAGAAGTGCTCACCAAAACAATTTTCATCATTTATCAGGAGTCCTGGTTAACTGGGGAGGTCCCAACTGTCTGGAAGTTGTCTACAAGAAGGGCCGGAAGGAGGATACAGGGAACTACGGGTCTGTCAGCCTGACCTCAGTGCCAGGGAGGGTTATGGAGCAAATAGCTGTTTACTCAAAAATGCACAGTAAAATTTAGGTTCACAGGTCTTTGAAAAATTTGGAATTTTATTTCTTCTTGCCAAAGAAAGTGGGATTTGACATAATACCTGCTCGCAGCATTAAAATCAAACGTGAAACCTTCAGAATTTATCAGCTGCCAAAGGCAGCATTTAACAAGACCTCCTACGTAAGGTACAGCATTTTGTAATGTCTTTCGCAACAGCATGAAGGTTCAGTTAATCCCGTGCTGGAAACATATCACTGTATTATAACAACAAATATCATACATGATATGAGCAGACTAAAGCAATATTCTTTTACACATGAAGTACTCACAGCAGAGAGACATAATTGAGATGGCGTGAAGCTTATTCTCTGATCTGATGTAAGGCCTCATGCAGATAACAAAAATATTTCCAAAGCAGGTGATGGCAGATACAACCCAGACAAACACTCTTTGTACAATGCTAGCTAAAAGATTCTCAAGAGATGAAATCCCATCTGTATTGGGTTTACAGCTGCGCACGTGAGGGGCATATCCACAATACTGGAATTTCTTAAAATATCTGGTTGTGAGAAAGAAAAACAGATAAGAGATGGTTCTAGTTTCGTTACCAGAATACCAAAACTCTCCAGTAACTACTCAAACATATTCTGAAAGAGAATAATTAAAATTTGTTGAAATTTGTCAACTGCTTACATGTTACTTTTCATATGCTTCTGTTTTCACTTATCCTGTTCTGTAAATTGCAAAATTCATACCAAAGAAAGCAAACTGGAATAATCTACTTACATGTGGGAAAGATTTCTCAGGGGTCTGAACATTCTTCTCTGGATGTTTGCAATTTCAATGCCCTCCAAGCTGCTGTAAACAATATACTGTCATTAAAAGGCCATAGAAACTCAGTAACAAATGAACAAACCTTATGAGCATTTAATTGTGCTTCTGTGATTATAGGAAACTAGAGATTAACTTTAATTGCATCTAATCTGTCATCTCTTTGAAACGAATGGAAAGTCTGCGTAAATGCTAAAGTGGAATGAAATAAATAGCGGTTAATTTTTATGAACTCATTGTTCTTCCAAAATCACAAAGAAGGCTCTTTAGTGCTCTCAGTAGTGCAATCTCTGATTATTATGCTCCTCTGCCCAAGTATTGTTCTACTGATGCTCTTTCATCATATCTGGGAAAATAATAACTTGCTCCAATAGTAATATTTTAGATATCCTTTCTGCCTTTTATCCCAGGGACAGCTTTGCTAGACAAATAAACCATTGCGGGAATTCAGTCTTCATTGTGTCAAGAGCAGCAGGAAGCTGGGACACAGAACAGGGCATGTAAAGAAAAATACTGAGTTTCTTGTGATACAGATGAGATTTATAATTTTATTTATTTATAATATAATGAAAGCAGCACTGTTATTTCCCCTACAGGGCTATATCAGTAAAGTATAACCGTGTGAGTTGTTCTTTTAGAACTTCAGTTTTGGTATTCTTCCAGTCTATCCATCCACTGATTGGATGTGCAACCTGTCAGATTCAAGATACTCTAAATGCAATGTTTGTGTGAGTTCTGAGCACATTTAGACAAAAGTGAAGAAAAGTAACAGTCTTACTGGTTAGTTGCTGTGGGCTGGTGAGCGGTGGTTTTACTAGGAGACAAAAAAATCCCCCAATATGTAAGTGTGTCGTATTAGCACTGCAATGAATCTTACTGTGTGTTTTGATCAGCTATTCTTACTATTTCAAACCAGCAAACAGAAAACAGATGTTCTATAAATTGCTGAAATATATGCTTTCCTGTAGATCTATCTCAAGCTTCAACAGCTTTTTTAACTTAAAAACATTGAAGATCATGGTCACTGAATTACATGAGTTCTTTCATGTTAAACAATGAATAAAGTATATGCTGTAGACTGTTAGGAAGGTAATTAATTATTCTTTTCTGTGCTCAGCTGCTTATTTTTATGAAACTTGTATAGATTCAATATTTTCAGGTCATTAGCTATTTGCCAGATTCAGCTGAACTTGACCACTGGATTCCAAATCACTGCAAGGGAGCTGGGATTATCAACAAAGGCACTGCTGGCTACATCTCAGGGCTCAAATCATAAACTCCTGTTATGCTTCTGCCTAAGGAAACATCTCTTTTTGGATCTCCAAAACCATTTTTAGTAGGAGCTCTTGCAATAGGACAAGTAGTAATGTTTTTAAACTAAAAGAGGATAGACTGAAGCTAGGTCTAAAGAAGGTGAAAGGTGAAACTGTGGAACGAGTTTCCCAGAGAGGCAGTAGATGCCCCATCCCTGAAAACATTTGAGGTCAGGTTGGATGGGACTCTGAGCAACCTGATCTAGTTGAAGATGTCCTTGCTTATTGCAGAGGGGTTGGACCAGACAACCTTTAGGGATCCCTTCCAACCTGAGCTATTCTATGATTCTATGATTATGAAATAATGACCAGCAAGAGCCAATGCTGTACTCTACCAAGCTGGTTATTGCAGAAATTCAGTGGCCCGTGAAGATGTACTTAAATCTACCTGAGGATAATTTCAGCTTTGCAAGGTTGTCATTGCATTATTGCACAGTTTTATTGAAGAGCTCTGCTGGCAGAATTCCAGTTAGAGCTGCTAGGTTAGTACACCCACAAAAATTCCCCCTAAACTCTTCAAAAAGATTTGTGAAAGTCCAACATCCCTTTGACATGGCAGCTGAATCATACTTGTTTTATGTTGTTCTTTTCATAGTGTTAGCAGTAGATTTCACCAAACTTGTACATATACTAAATTCCTTTATAATTCCTGTCTTCTCATATCTTAATGGTACCTGCCCCTGGCATTAATAGCCTCAGTTGGACCTTGCATGACCCTTAAGCCCTGTGAAGAGTTTGTATAAGGCCAAATGACGATTGCACGAATCTTGTTCTGTAATAGCAGAAAAGACAATGTCCTTCTCTAAGCTTAATTTATGATCTCTTTTGTGGGAAAACTTTCCATTATGAAACTCACATTTTCAAGAAGGAAATTTTGCATAATGTTAGTAATTATTTTTCAGGCTTCAATTGTTGAGGATCATCAACATAGCAATAAACCATTTCAAGGGCAGTTTCTTACAAAACACATTATGCATCATGTCTTTCTGAAGGAGATGTATATAATCACAAAGAAAATATAGCTAAAACATAAAAAAAATGACACTTACAGGGATTTGAGTTTAGTTATAAAATCAAACTGGTCTATTTGTATTTTCTTGATGGGGTTGTAAGAAAGGTTCCTGTAAATACAACATAGGCATCAGTAATGTTGTACATTTTCTTTACAGCTTGTTCTAAAAGTAAAGTCAAACTACATAACCCATTTGCTTTCCAGTCCCGTAAGAAGGACTTGTAGAATTGCAAGTTCCAACTGCAAATGGTACCATTCAGTTAATGTTCTTCAGCTTGCTAAGCCAGTGGAAAGAGCAGTGGGATGCTTCACAGGCATTTTATTGCCACAGACTCAACTGCCTTCCCCAGCCTGATCCTTAAAGGTTTTGACTATAGAAATATTTAGTTATTAAACTTCCCAGACTTGCCTTTCAAGTAAAAGAACCTAGCTGAACTGCATGCATTTAGAAATAATTGATTTTGCTATTTACTAAAATCTATTTTTTTGTAACCTTTCATATGAGTTCAAGAGACAAAGGCAAAGAGACAAAGAGAATGTAAAAATAGACATTAGCATTAGATGCTCTGCTCTAAGCAAAATTGTTTCTAGGTGCATCCCCTTCTTTTTCATCTCTAAAATTTCCCTTATGTTTTTATTTTGATATTGTAACTAAAATGCATAAACTCAATAAATGCAGCTGTGCACACTAGGCTGCCCCAGTGTACTGTGATGGATCCCCAGAATGCTGGAAACACACAAAAATAAGTTATTCCACTTCATACTTCTCTCCTCCAGATAGGTTTTCAATTTTGTGACTAGTGCCTCTTTCAGATAATGCAAGAAAGATTGGGGCTTTCCAGCAGCAGTGTTTGAGAATTTGCCTATGTATGCATCATGGAAAAAAAAAGAGACTGCCTGTCTGGTTTTATAATACCTTATTCTTTTTTGGAACTCCGTCACAGGAAAAATGCAGTTGCAAATAAGGCATCTGTATGATGCTTTTGCATGTTTATGATCTATTTCTAGTCCCAAATCTCAGTATAAGATTAAACATTTCCATCAAATTATTAATTTTTCACAGTATAGCTAGCATAACTAATTTTGTATATACTACCAAGATCTAGAAGAAGGTAGAATTTAAACTTGCCATCTTTTGGGAAATGAAAACACATCTTTTACAAAACTGTGTTGTGCAGAATTGCTTTTGGGGTAAGTATTTTTTAGACAGGGCTTAAATGATGCATAAAAATAAAAGTGCTCTTTCATTTCTCAGCAGTCATGACTGAAAGCATCATATCAAATGAGTAATATACAGTTATATATAATAATAATCAAGAATCCTTACAGTTGGGAAAGCTCCTTTAGATCCTTAAATATATACGGAGAAAGTGATTCAATCTTGTTGTTAGCCAAATCTCTGCAGAAACAGCCACAGGTAGGATACAGTAAGTTCTTACTAGGCTTAGTAATTTTACACAAAACACAGTTTTAATCTGTTTGCCAAATAGGATATTATTTATTATATAGGATATCAGAAACCTGGACTGTAAAAAAATGCTGTTAAAACGAGATGGGTAGCTGTATCTATGAGATCTCCCTTTGTCTGGTTAGTTCAGATATGCCATTAGATCCATAATTTATTATTATTTTACTTATATCAAAAAGAAAGCATAATATCCTTAAATTGGGTTATAAATTAAATTAAACATATTGTGTTTTGTGATGGGAATTCTTTCACATAGGCTAACGCTAACCAGCACATCTTTCCCTTAGTTCTTCTCTCTTCCTTGCTCCTTATTTTAACTTAACATAAATCCTAATAAACATGAACAGAGGAGTAAAGGTCTCAGTCTGAGTGACACTGGCAAACTTGTCTGAAAGACACTGAAGGCACACACACACCTGGACTGTGGTGATGTAAGACTGTGGTGATGTAATATTATTCTGTTCGGGGAACATAATGATCTTGTGAGCAAAGCTCCCAGTATTACTGATACAGAGTGAGTACTTCACCTACTATCTCTTCCCTGTTAAATATATAGAAGAAAACCTCAGGATGAGTGCTATCCTCAGAGCATGTTGTATGAAACAGAATTTATGATAAATGATATCTGCAATATAAAATATAAAACTTTGTGACTTGTATGAGTAAGAGATCTACTCACAATTCATCTAACATCTGGAGAGAAGAAAAGCTGTTTTCATTTAAAGAGCTGATTTTATTTTGTCTCATTACCCTGAAAGAATAAAACAAACTTATGTTGCTGTTTCTTGACATCTATTTGGTTTTGGAGAAAACTTTTTATAAACTTTAAAAATTCTCTTTTCTTTACATCTTCAAATACTTACCCAATTCAGTTCACAATCAGATCTAAAAATTTACCATTTTTCCATTTGATAAACGACTTTTGATGCCTATACACACACACATGTATTTGTGCAAATATATATACATATACATATATTTATATGTTTATATATATACACACATCCTCATAGGAGGCATAAATAGACTGAGGGCTGGAGGGAGATTAGGTGGGCTGGAAGGCTTGTGACCTCACCACAGTTTGGACACAGGTACATGACTGTTCAACTTTTACGGCATCTCTATTTCATCTGCCACTGAGTTTGCTCCTTAAACGAACAATCTGGATTTTAAAAGCAAAGAGAAAGCCAAGAATACGAGTACTGCACAAGAGTTAAAAATTGAATGGGACAGCAGCCCTGAATTCTGCTAATCTACCAGAAGGTGGAAGGGATTTTCTCGAAGATGATTATGTCATCACTGAAGAAACTTTGGGCAAAATTCTAGAATTGATTAACCAGCCAACCCAGCAGTCAACCACACTCTTTAAAGTGAAGAATCCTGCTATGTATTTTGTATGCTTGCTGCTTTTTATTACAAGATTTTTGCCTACTTTTCCGAGCAAAAATTTAGAAGTAGTTTTTCTAAATCTTAATATCTGTCAAAATGACTTCAGTAAAATTTAGTTGCTTCGCTATAAATGTAAATAGTGGTTATTCTATATGCGCTAATTTAAAAATACGATACTCAGGAAACATTTATATCAGCTGTAATGAATCACTTGGCTGTTCAGCATGAGCGTATCTCACTCTGGCTAGCTAGAGTGTTCTATTACTTACAGTACGGTTAGGGTATTGCAGGAAATGAAAGTGACGTTTCTTACGTGATGGATATGGTTGCCTTCAAGGTCTCTGAGATATAAAAACAAACATTGATAACTGAAATAAATTCAGGTAATTATCCTAAGGTAATCAAAGAAAAATAGTACCAGAACTTCATGACTGCATAGAAAAGAGTGAAAACAAGATGTGTAATATTTCTGCACACTTAATTGATGACTTCAGGTTGTCAACCCTGCATTGGCCCAGCAGGCACTCTGTAAGATCCGATGTCCCATTAGAAGAAGTGGTAGGTAAGTGCCATACAAAGACAATAAAATAGTATTTTTTTAGTGAAATAATGTAGACTTACAGCCAGTTCAGTCTTGGCATGTGTTGGCACAGAGGTTTGTCAGGCAAGTGAGCAAGAGAATTATTCATCATCTCTCTGAAAAAAAAAGAGAAATAGTATAGCTGTCTATATTTGCCAAGAACTACAGAAGAGAAAAAAAAGTCACATCTCTTATGTTTGTACTTTTGAAAAAAAAGGCAGTCAAAGCTTCATTTGTTTCTCATAATCTTACAGGTAGTGCTAGTTTCTTAAACTTCTGTATATTTTGTCTGTGACACCCTACAGAGCAGTATTTTATACTTAACATCTTAATTACCAAGTAAAGGAAAGATGTCCACTTCGCTTCTATTTAAATAAACCACAGCAAGTCAACACAAATATTATATTATTTGTCAAATATTATATTTTGACTATTTGGTCATAACATGTAACTTCTCTGAGTGACAGAGGGAGTGGGATATGGAGGGAGGTTACCCTCCAGGCTGCAGGGGAAGAGGGTCCTTCATCTTTGGTGCTGAAGAGGGCAGTGGCAGATTATGGACAGGGTTTCAGGGAGGGAGGCTCAGCTACTTCCAGGTGGGCAGGAGCTTTGGGACCCCCTGCCTCGTGCACTGCAACTCTGGAGGACAACTGGTACCCCTTGCTCATTTTTCTCTCAGTGATGTGTTTTTACCAGTTTTCCCATCCATGCCCCATACTTTCCAAACACTGTGTGTCCACAGCCAAACTCCTCCTACTCCAGCATATTTTGCCTGGCAGTAAGAAAAAGCTGCAGCTGTGTTGACAGCACTGTTTGGTGAGCAGGCACAGTTGTTATGAAAAGGGTTTTATATATACCTATGCCCTTTCCGTTCTGTTCTTTTAAATAACACTTTTGATTCTTATTCAATACTTACAGGAGAATAAGTGACTTGAGTCCATAAAATGTTAATGGAGAGATCCGGTTTATCTTATTATTTTCAATTATCCTATAAATTACAGCAAATTATGTATTAGATTGACAACCAACTGCAGTCTTAAATTGGACAGGTGATGAAAAGTAACATACTTTGAAGTCTATTTCTTCAAATGTCCATTCAAATTGTGTGACAAATTGAAGCACTACTTAGAAGGTCAGAAGTATTTAATTAATAAAGAATAACTTAGAGGAAGTGATTACTTTCAACTTAGTGCTTTCCTTTGAGTTTTAAAAATTCTTTAATCGAGACACTATGAATGGATTCTCTGTGAAAACAAGCAGCACCACATATTCCATGGCAATCTAGCAGTTCCAAATGCAGAGAAAAATGTTAGGCATGATATTATTTGCTTATTTTTTTAATAACTTTTGTGAGTCAAAGTAGTATTTAATGTTCATCTGCCTGAAAAGCAGTAATAAACCAATATTTCAGATTATGACAGTCGTTTCGTCTGGGACATTTCAAGCACTATTTATAGGGAAAGATATGCCCAAATATGTATCTCTCTACTGCTTTGTAATATCTGAGTTTTTTTAATATATTAATTTGTAACAAGCAATTGCTAATAAAAATATTTTAATATTATAAAAGGCATCAGTCATTGCAGCCATTAAGGCTCAAGAACTAATTTCTTCTCTCACCAAAGTCAACCAGATTTTACCTTGTCCAGTGTAACAAGATTTCCTTAGTTATTATCCAGTATAAGGTATTGCTATGCACGAAAATGAAAACAATCCAAATATTTATCTGTCTTAATTTAATTATTTCTCGAGAAAATGAACATGCAAATAAGAAAGCAACATACAGCCATTCAAGTCTGTGAAGATCTTCAAAGACACCAGGCTTCAAACTGGTTATTTTGTTGTTACTTAGGTATCTAAACCAAGACCAATCAAAGAGAAGTTAATAGAATTATTAACTAGCATCACATGCATGAAAATGAGCTTTAAGATTTTTTTTCCCGTGGTAATTTGCCAGAATACCACTGATTTTTTTTTCATAATTATAATTTATTATCATAGTAATATTCATGCCCTTCTAAGAGATCAAGGTAGGACTCTCTCTGGTGAGGACTTTGAGAACAATTATGTAGAATATTTTTTCTTATCTACAAGAAAGCACAGGAAGTTTAATATTTTCAGTGTCATATTTTAGCCCCTTCCCAGTTTCCTTCTGTGGAGTGATTTGTTCCTTTAGTGTTCCCAGGACCCCGTTCAGTCTTTGCTGAGGACGTTAGTCATAAATGTAGATATCAGAATCATAGAAAAAGAAAGGGGAGGGGATACTATAAATGGTCTAGAAAGGTAATAAGAGCAGCTGTAATAACAGATAATCAACCACATCTTTATGACAGAAAAATTAGAGGTACAACATTTTAAAATGTTCCTTTTAAAAACATTGCAGAAACAAAAACCTGAACCAAACAATGCAATTCATGTGTCAGCTCTTTCACTGAGTGTTGCCCTTAAAAGTTAGGAGTACCTCTTATAAAACTGCTGCAAAATAACAATTTTTTTAAAAAAAGCGTTGTTTTCATTACCAGTACTGGTTACTTTGGTTTGCTTCTCTAAACATGGCGCTTCACAACATCAAAGAGTTTTCATCCATCACAAGTTCTCACTTTTGTTTTACTTTTTCATTCCCTCTGACTTTCTGCAGGGTAGCTACCTTACTGTCTCCTTCTTCCATTCTGCAAATTTGGGGAATAGGAGTGACATGTGGAGCTCACTTGTATTTTCCAAGTATTGTCCTATTGCAGAGACTGGCACAATCTAATTGTTGAGTTAAAGACTTGGACCATTTTGCAGCTTCTAAACATGGAATCAAATGAGGCCCCATAGTGACTCCTGAGAGTTCTTACTTCAGTATTTGAAAAGCAATACTTACAGTTTTGTCAAGTTGTATAAACCTTTGAAAGCATGTTCAGATACAACTCTGATTTTGTTATTTTGAAGATACCTTGAAAGATACAAAGCCAACAGTTAATTCTCTAAGCACGCAAAGTCAAAGCAAGAATAAATAACCAATTAAAATGATCAACTAAACTGAACGCACTTGTGATATTTGAAAAGAATTCAAACATGTTACACCTTAAATTTGAATGTAACTATTTTACAGTGATAACTGCAAAAGCTGCAAATGTGTTTTTAAAAGAAATACCACCTTGCTCCCAGCAGAATTAAAAAATTCATTCAAAGAGACACTTGGTTTGCCTGACATGAACAACAAAGTGGTTGGTTGTGACTGCATATTTTCTGTCCTAGCCTTGCAGTTCTCACCTGTGTGACCTGATCTTTGTATTTAACCAGAACTCTGCTACAAGCTAAATATTGTATTGAAAACGTTAAATCATAATGTATTTTTGAATTTTCTGTTTATAGTATCACAGAATTTTCAAGATGCTGCATTTTAAAGATAATATAATTAAAAAGAACCTTATTAATCTTCTGTAAACTAAAGAATACTAGTATTTTGGTTCTCTTTATTTTAATGAAATAATGAATTAAAAATACTATCAATGACAAACAATAAATCTTTTTCAAACAATTTTAAAGCACTACAGTGTTATTCTCTGAGTAATATTTAAATATAAATCCTTTTAATTAAATTACAGTTAATAAAGCATCCAGACGCATTCCTGTTAAAAAGCAATAAGAAATCTGGCATTGCCTGTTACAAAACAGGTTTATGGTCAAGAGCTTTCTGAAAATGTACAGTTATTAATCAGAAAGGTGTGAAATCAACGTTAGAAACAAGTATTTTGTACAGAGAGATATGGATGTATTTTTTTTAATGAAAATGTGTCAAGGTCATAATGGCACTTAACTTTGTGAACACATGATGGTGCTGCAATACAGCACAGTTTCCATAAGTTACAATACAGCAGACATTTCTAGGAATCTTAAGTGCCTTGAACTGCTGACATAGGAGATCTACTTTAGACTTTTGCATTTAATTCTTGATTTCACTAATTCTGTATAGAGCAAACTTGTCAAAAGCTATATTTTTTAAACAACATATATGTTACACATCATAAAACATAACATAATATTATGTTGCCATAACAATTTGACTAGTAAGGACATTATTAAATTGGTGTCAGGCATAATCGGGAGTAAAACTGAGCGCCACATGGGTGAGCTTCACATGACAATGGGAAGTTTAAGTTTCCAAATGTGTTTTGCAGAATAAATTGAATAAGTTTTGCAAAAAGAGACATGTCAAATCAAGCTATTTGGGCAAACAGGAGACACAGTTAGATAAGGTACTGAAGGGTAAGACAAAATAGAATTTTGAGTATAAACTAAGGGTTGCCACTTACAAGCTCTCTGTGTGTGTATATGAAAGGGAGAGGATGAATATTTAAGATGCTAAAAAGATATTTTAAGTTGAAACACTTCCTTACAGATTTTTAAGGTCTCGGTATTTCCTGAAAACGTCAGCAGAAAGTTTCCTTAGCAGATTCCTCTGAAGAGACCTGTAGGAATTAATGTACACAGTAAAACCACTTTCCACCTTCCTACGTGCTGCCACTTTTGTGGCTTTGACACTGCTAGATACTAAAAGCAACATAAAACCACATGAATATGCTACCTCTCTTTTCCTGAATACTTATATCTATTTACACAGTAAGCTAAATACTTTCTAATCAAAAATATATTCTTCACGTCCTCAGAGCAAATGACAAAATAATAGTTGAATATAACAGTTGTTAAGATTTGAGTATAAACTAAAC
Source organism: Tapera naevia (assembly GCA_033556795.1). Classification (NCBI taxonomy): domain Eukaryota; kingdom Metazoa; phylum Chordata; class Aves; order Cuculiformes; family Neomorphidae; genus Tapera; species Tapera naevia. The sequence goes on along the minus strand of JAUMJJ010000172.1, from coordinate 1,924,614 downwards.
CACAGATTAACTTCAAACCTCACATGCTTATTTCCTAGTGCATGTGTCCCCATGTCCCATTCTCCACAGGGCACCAACTCAAGTGTCCTGTCAAGAACAAAATTCATTCAGGGTATGGTTGGATTAGAAGAGGGTCTAGCCTGGAAGCCGGCTGAACCAACTCACTGTTTTTTCTAAAGCTAGAACTGCGCCATTATTTTTGAAGTCTTTCTTGACCCTGACCCAACGCCCAGTTTAAATATATACTTGACATTCACAGTAATATTCGTTTTGAAATATTGTTGTATTCAAACATAGACCCCAAAAAGGAGAACCTCAGCCACCTGTGCACGAAAACTGGTACCAAACAGAAAGATCCGTACCCCTGTTTTACAGGGGAGATCTTCAGTTAAGGACATGTGATGCTGCCCTCTGCTCTTCACACAGAAAATGGCCTCTCAATTGTGATGTGCAAACTAAAAGCAATGTCAACCATTCTCTGATCTCGTAAAAAAGTTTGGCTTGGCTTACACCTATGTGTCTGTATGATGACCAAGCCCAGATTAAAATCTTTTAAATAAAGGTGTTCTCAGAAACATCAAGTTAGAACTAGAAAGATTTGCTCAAGCAGGTAGTTTCATCGAGTTCAGTTATTGACTTTGTTGGCAGGAATATGGAGTATTAGCAGGATCATAGAATAATAAAATGTATTGTGTATTAAAAGGAAACATTTTTTTTTAATATTCCTTCAGTTTTCCTGGAAGTGTTGCTAGATCAAGTCACTGTTTTAATCATGAAATGATCACTTCACATAGAGTTTTCTATTTCCTTTTCTCTCCTATTATACAGGGAAAATCTGTACTTAAAATGTTAAAAGAGTTGTCAGCTGGAAGACACTATGCCTTCAGAAGTACAAACTGAGCCAATAAATCATAAGACTGTAGTTGTGAAAATGTAGGTAGTTTGGTAGTCAAACCTGAACAGAGCAAGAGATCACTCTTCTGCTCTACTTACATTATAGTTATGTTTGAAGAGACTGATGGGACAGCATGCAATTTGGCAGCATCACAGAAGATTTCCAGCCCTTGGCAGGTGCACTCTGCTGGAACAGCACCAGCCACTGCATGAAAAAGAGAATGTGGTTGTGGGATGGGTGGTGTGGTGGCATGGGGAGAAAAGAAATATGGTGTAGTAGAACCGTGAGCACAAAAGCAGACATACCCAGCTGTGTTAAACAAAAATTAAGACAAACATTTTTACATAACATTTAGACTTGGGAAGACCCTAACAATAAATATAAAAAAGCACAAAAAATATGTTATCTCCTGGCCTTTTTGAAAGGTCTTGATCTTTACACTTGATATCCAGGTATGTGGATTTGGATTTTTTGTGGCTCTTTTAAAAATTATTCAGCCCTCTTACATTAACTAGAATAAGCACAATTCCATCCAACTGAAAACAGGATGAAAATAGGTCAGGAAGTCTTTGCTACCTTTCCTCGAATCTCTGTCCTTCAGGCTAGTGCCTACCGTATACAGCAGTTAGAAAATCTGAACGAAGGGATGAGTGCACACATCATTTGATGTACCAAGAAGTCAGTTTGGAGGAATGTTGCCTTCATTTCACTCTGAAAGGTGTACATTCATGGTCTTTCTAGTTTTATTAATATATTCAGACAAACATTTATATTGCCTTCATAACTGGAATGTGTGACACTTACAGAAAATGAATTGTTCTTGATGCAACTGAAATTAGTTTTGATGCATTTGTTTGTCTGAGACATTAATTCTATTTTACTATAAACAAAACTGCATTGTATTTCTTTCTGATAGGCAGGCATTATTTGCTATATATTTCTTTCTAGGAATCATCAATAATAATCACACAAATAATGTCTGTCATTACTTACAGCACTCAGGTGTCTTTGTCTGAAATGCATACAGAGATTTCAGTTTATTGTATTTGTCCTTTGTATAATGTTTATCAAATTGAAGAGACCATCCATTGTTGTCTTCTAATAAAAAAAAAAACATGAATAGAAGACACATTAGAACAGAAATTTAGTTACATCAATTTCTTTGTCTCAGCTTTTATCTCAATAACACGAGTTTCCAGAACATTAGATGACCTTACCTTTACACAGCTGCCTAATCATGGGTATGTGCAGAAATTATGAGCCACATGGAAGGTATAATAAGCTGTTCCTGTAACAACAATACTTTCTGACAGTCACAAACAGTGATCTGTTTTATTAATTTGAATCTGACCTCTCTTTGACTTTGTCAACACACACATTCTTTTAGTTTAAAGCATCTCAAGTAATGAGTACACATCAGCAGCAGAAAAGCTCCTTAGGATGGCACTCACAAGCTGGTCAGTCAACACATCGGTGGTAGCTAAAAGCACTACTTTGCAGTGATACCTACTGTCAAACAAAATGTATGAGAACTTTGAGAACTCTGCTAGTCATTACAGTCTTAATTTCACTTTCATGATGTGCTAGCAACAGTCTTCCTCCTGCTCCTTTTACACGATAATAATTTAGTTATACTTAAATACCATCTTAATGGACACTTATCTATAAACCTTCATATTCAGGTAAGCATTACTACTGTATCTATTGGGTTTGAAATAAGCAGGCAGAAATAAAATGTATTTACTTCTTTGCAACTTTGCCCATTCTGAAATGGTGTCTCACTTTTCATGTCACATTACAATTCAGTTGTTTTCTTGACCAGGAGGGAAAACTGCCTTGATAGCATCTCCTAAAGCCTGTCTATGGAGTGTCAGCAGATGGAGCTGTTCTGAGAGACGCCTGCCTCTTTGCTGCCTAAGATGAAATGATCTACTACACATGCTGATTAAAGGATATCATGAAAGATTAAGTAACTTCAGGCAAACTATTTTTTATCTAGTTAGTAATTTGTTATACATAAATTGAAAAGATAAGAGATTAAAAGCAAACCAAAATCTTTGTCTTCAGATATTACTCCAAAAAGAGAAAACAGACTTGAAAAGTGCCTTCTTCACTCAAAAATTAATGTGAATTAATTTATGCACTGCAAGAATGCCAGCCTCCTACCCAAAGAAGGCATTTAAGCACATTTTACTAACTTCCTCGAGAGCACCTAGTGTCCCAATATCCATTAGCAGTTTTGCCGGGGTAGGTCATTAAACTGATATTCAGAAGCAGTCTAATGCATTTTGTACAAAATGAAAGGAGTTTACAAAACTGCAGAAATAGTGCTACTGCCTGTTTTGAAATGTTCGGAAGAACTTCAGTCTTAGGAGTATCTGCAACATGGAATCCATAACCAATGAAGTGATGAGAACAGAACCTTTGCCAAGTGGTGAGTGCCTTATAAACCTACTGCCCTGTAGCTAGGACTTTAATGAGATTTCACCTATCACTGTTTCCAAATACTTAACTGAAACACATCCATTAACTTTCATTTACAAGACTGGACCTAGCAACTGGGAACTGAAGAAACTAGTGGGGATACAATGTACATAGTGGAGGCGAGATGTAAGAAGAAATTAATCTTTCATTGAGGATTTTTAAACATAAATTTGTAAGGATCTATTAAAAATTAGATTATCTTTGAAGTATAAAAATAATAAACAAATATTTTCCAGTCAGGAATACAGTCCCAAAATATTTTTGGGCTTTCTTATTCTTAATTACATTCATGGAAAATTTTGGACAACTAACCACTTATCTGCTGATTCTTAGTGAAGTCTTAAATTCTAGTACTGTTAGCCAACAAAGGTACACAGTATAATCTTTTCTGCATTTCTGTGCTTCTGACATTAAAGAATGGATAGAGGAGATTTTATTCTACTTTACAGTATTTTTAAAGTGTTTTGCCCTTTTGATGAGTGTACAAGGGGTGACCATCACTGCAGTTCACAGCAGAAAAAAATATGAGCAGCATCTCCTACAGTAATGATAGCAAGGGAGCATTTCACTACAAAGGGATAGTTCACCAGTGTTTTCAAGGAACTGAAGAGGCCATAAAAGAGAAGGGAGGGAAAAAAGGCCAGAGAAGGGAGAAGATGATAGATTATTTTGTACTGGAAGCATTCCAGTTGTCTTGGGTTTCTGGTCAGTTCAATTGAAATAACAAGCTTTTCTCATGGCATTGATTTCCTGTCTTTTGCTATAAATACAAAGACATATCTGAATGTAACAAGTTATTCAAAGTTTTTTTGACCTTCAGAAACATTTGCTTTGGGCCAAGTTTTGAGCCCAAGCCTGGGACAGTCTCTATTTTATACAAACTGCTTTGTCAAATCCCAGAAGAATGTATTGTGCAAATTAACATACTTAGTACGACTGGTTGATGAAACACTCAATGCCAGAACTGTAAATCTCTTTGTGATCGTTTAGAGTTTATATGGTAGGTTTGTGACCTGTTTACTTCTGTCGAGACGAGGTTCTCCAAACACTTTAAGAAATGGTAATAGTACTGGTCTTGAAATCCCAGATCTATCATCTGGGGGAGTACAGCTCAGATGAGAAATTGCTTTTTTCCAAGCCATTTCTAAAATAGATTATGTTGGCTGCACTCTGTAAAAATGAGATTTGGGAAAAAAGACATCGGCAAATCTTCCGTTATGTGAGTAAGTGAAATAAATAATTGTAAACTGGACTTATCTGACTACAGATTAACAAATTGCTCCTTGCTAAAATTTGTCAATTATCATCTTTTGTGAGAAAGAGAATGAGAAAAAGTATGTTAATCCTCACAAACTACAGATTTGAATAATAAGTTCAGCGGCAAATCCAAAAAATATCAGCTTTACTCAACTAAAGACACATCTTTTATTTACTATGGGGCTTATGAGGGGGGCATTATCTACACGACTTTCACCTTCTGTCAGCCATGTCTTCATGGTTTATTATGCAGAGAAATGGTATCAGTTAAATGCATAAGCACTGCTGCCTGATATTTGAAAGAAACGTTGTATCACACTTTGATTTCAATTTTGTTGGTGGTGCTCATAACCTGTGGACATATTTCTTTCTGCCAGTTGTTCAAATACACCTTCTCTTGCTGTAAGAATTGACTTCAGGCTTTTCACAAAGATATCTTTTACTATGACAAGGAAAATCAGTATCTTCCAGGCGAGAAGCAATTCCCTTTGAAATGGTTACAGATGAAGGAATAGAACTGCCTTTTCCAGAGTGCTGGGGAATACTGACACAACCTAATAGCTTACAGTAAGACCAAAACCACGATGAGATTTTACGAAGAGGAGTGTTGCAGTGCCCAGATTGTTTGACTCTGGGAGAGAGTTCAGCAGCCCCAGTTTAGATACTTAAGTGCCATAAAGGAAGAACCTATAAACCGGACACCTACCAATCAAGACAAAGACAATTTACCACACACCAAACTCTGTGTCACTGTGCATTGACTGCTCCTTGTACCTGTTGATTACTTTAAATGTAGGTTGCTTACTTATATGTGACAATGCAATCACAGAAAACCAGACAGGGAATAAATGAATTCAGACAAGGTTTACAATTCTGCAGATGATCTAGATTACATACTTACACAAGTTTGTTCTTGAGTTTGAAACAATGTAATTAATCCAGTGCAGCTTTTAAGAGAATAGGCAGGCTCAAATTTCAAAAAGATAAACATCTTCTCAATATTGTGTCTGTATTCCTGTGAAACACTTGAATAGGGGAGCTTTCTAGTTTATATAAAAATGCTTTTAATCTATATAGATTAATCCAGTATTCTATTCTGTGTTTCTTTAAGTACTTACATTATTCAAAAAATAAATGTGACAGAATAAAATAAGATAATAGCATGAATATCTCTATAAAACCTTGTGTTGCTTGAAAGATCACTTAGGATTAAGCCACTATTGTGGAGACCAGAAGAAACAAAAATCTAGTAAAATGTAAAACTTCCTCTTAGTTATCAACAATATTTAAAGATCTCAAAACCAAAATTGATTAAAAGCCTCCAGAACTTCAGCAAAGCTGTTCTATTTACTGATAGTTTCACATCACTATAAACCTGGTTATTTCAGTGCCATATACTGGGAGTGAATGGCAATGACAATGAGAATAAAATTTGGCCATATAAAATTGCATATATGAAAGATTTTCACCTGAAGCTTGAAAATTTGATCTTTTGTCAAGTATTCGTTACATTCTGAGCATGCTGCTGACTTCCAACTCTTTTTCTTTTTGCTTCATAAAAAAAAATTTACTGTCTAGGACTCAAAACTCTCATGCATTTAAATCTCACATTTAAGTGTGATGGAAAAAATATACCATACCAGGAAAAGATAAGAATTAACTATAGTATTATTTTTTAGTAGTATTAATTTGCAACATAAAATCATCAATTTCTTCTGCAATGTCCTGAGACAAAAATGGGAAATACAGACTTTGAAAATTCTCATCCATTATGAGCAATCTTGAAATATTAAAACATATATATTTTCTTTAGACATTTTGGAACAACCCATAACAATTCAGATTCCTGCCATGAAAATCTAGAAGGTGATTTAGCGAATCTGTAAAATTGCAATAAATATCCGCACTTTTGTAGACCTTCAAAGAAACACACTTGTTTCTTTGAAACGTTTTGTTTCACGAAAACAGCGTGGCATCTGTATAGATTGTTAATTCTTCCATTCTTTGAATTTTGTAGGCCCTTTTAAAAAAGAGGTAGCATATTATAAGTTATTTAATAAGGCAAGCCAGTCATCCGATGACCGCATGGCACACCAGTAACAGATGAGGACTGTGCTTTTAGAGGTAAATAGGTGCAAGACTTCAAACAGCCACTCGCTGCCCCACTTCTTTAGGAAACCTGTCTGTGATTTCCAGCCTTTGAGCTAGACAGAGCTTAACAAACATCTATAAGCAAACTTTGCAGTTGGGGACCTGAATGCCGCCTTTTGTTCAGAGATCTCTTAGGCCTGGGAGCAACACAATAGTAAATACATTCAGCTGGTGAAGAACTCCCCCAGAGAGTCAGAAACATCTTAAATTAAATCTGCACGCCTGTTCTTGCTTCACTGGACTGGAAAAATGTGGCTATGACACTGTAATTAAAAAGAAAATGCAGACATACTACAACTATTGCTCAACTGCCAAAAAAACAGTTTTGCAGAACTATCAGCAAAATTGTCCAGAAGCCAAATTGCTAAACACTGAGGAAACTTGTGCTCTCAAAATAGCTCAAAGTAGCTCAGGCTACTTTGTTCCATTAACTAGTGCATAATTAAATACCCTGCTTGTGAAAAAAGATAAAATGAAACACCCTAGCATGGTATTCTTTCTATTCTCCTTTTTTATTGCTAGTAAGTACAATGGTAGTCAAATACGTAACAGTAGTCATTATTTTTTTAATGCCCCACTCATGGTGTGACAATCCAGTCTACAAGCCAGATTAGGCCCAATGCATGTGATTTTTGGTTTGAAATAAATAAGAATTGTTTGCAATTGCAATTCTTATGCTAAAATACATTTTATTGAAAATACGACTTATGCCTGTGTTATTTGCACATAATGATTTCCTCTAGAGATTTACTAGTAATAAATTAAGAATCTATTTTGAAAACTGGTTCTGAGATGTGGCATAAGAACTATTCAGTAGTCTGAAATGACAGTAACACTAATTTAAAAAAAAATTGAACCATATCTATTCAATTCCCAATTAAGTTTAAGAACATAAGAATTATGGCATTTATTTACGGGAGTTACGTATCGCAGAATACATAAGAAGATATTGTATTTTATATCTCCTGTTTCTGTGACATTGCAGGGTTAATTGCAACAAAGGAAAGCCAAATATTCAGTCTCTCAATATTTTACAATTTAACTGCACTAAGAATTTTTGCAGCACTTTGTAATTATCGTGATACGACTACAAATTGAAAAGTGACCCAGTGATGAATCCAGAAGAGATAATTTCACAAAAGTTGTTAGGCTGATAACATCACACTCTGATCATATAAGATACGTACGTAAGATATGTGCAGGTCTTCACTATAATATTTTCCTGTAGGCTTAAGGTAGTGCTTTATCATTAACGAAGAAGTATTTAGTGAAGCACTGCTCTAGCAAGCTGTGCTTGAGGTACATGTATTAAAAAAAAAGAGTATTTTTGAATCCCTTTGAGGATCTACACTGATTTTTCCCTCCTCACGCTTGTTGGGGTTGAATGTTGTAAACCGGCCACCTCAATGCTCTCGTCCAGATTTATGCAAGATGAAAGTGTGCAGGAATTGAAAAGCTGAGCCACCTTAGTTAGAGTACATTGTGGATAGCATTAACATTTCCAGCGATGCTGCATGAAACAATTACTACACTGGAATAATCTCATTTTCTCATTTTGAATTGCTTTTCTGTAACCAGGAGCAATGACTTCAACTGAAAGCTAGTTGTAAATTTAAAATATAAGTTGAAAGAAACAGATATAACTGCTGGTATAAGGCAGGCATACTGAAGTGGTCCTGGGAAAATGCAGTAGACAAGAATAGCTGGATAATTTTGTTGTCTTTATATTTCTTTTCCTGGGTTTTAAGATGCATGGTCACAAAATAGAGCTATCCCATAGAGATCCTCACGCTTACTACTATGTAGGGACAGTGCAGAAAATCCCATCAGGATGTTCATAATCTTAGACAAGAAAACAACTCTTCCTTTAGTCAAACAGCAAAGTTTGACTGCAACACCAGTTTTTGAGACAACATTGTTGCTGAATATGACCTTAGTGCATTATACATGGCCTGTGTTTCTAAATGAGAACAAGGGGTCAAGGCATGAGACAACCACTAACAGCGTACTTTTTCTAGTAAGTCAATACAATGACTTCATCTTTTGTAATTTAGGCTTTCAGAAATTGAGGCTAATTCATACTTGAATTGCTATACCCAGAAGATGATTCAGTATCACAGCCAAATATTCTTGCAGGCTATTGTCTTGAACATCTCATTATGAAATTATATATATCCTAATTGCCATTTGATCAAGCTGTACACTTTTAGCAAGTTGTGTGATAAACTTCCTGGTACTATGCAGAAATGAAACATGGATAAATCAACAGTTTACAGTGCTTGGACTTCTGAACCATACGAGGGCACCACTGTCAGAAATTTCTGCTGCTGTAGGGCAAGATAATAGCAGAAGACTAATAGAACAAGAGACAATTTTCTTCAGGATTTTGATTACCGTCAACAGCAAGTATGTTTGAGGCACTAGCAGATGACATAAATCTAGTAAATGCTGCAGATCCATTAGATGAGATTAGAATTAAAAGTGACTTTATATGGAGATAGATGCTAAAATCTGATAAGCATAAGAGTAAGATGCTACACATGTGTACAAAAATCAGCTTCACGTACATATGATGAGAACTATTTTCAAAACCTCATTGACTTTGCTGGCAAAACCTTTGAAAAACACTTGACTATATTTTGTTTGAAATTTCTTTCAGAATATTTCTTTCAGTAAATATAGCTTGGAAGCTTCACTGCATATTTCAATCCTCTCCTCTCCACCCCCAGCTCTGATGGCAGCGTGCCTGGCTGAGACAGGCAGACTGTTCACCTGTTTGGTTCCAGGGAGCTGGAGGCAGCGTGCAGGGTGCCATACATCTGGCTGAGCTCCATGGATACAGGCAAGCATTAAGGAACAGGAAGTCTAGTTTCCCCATCTGCAATGGATCAGTAGCTCTAAAGAGCAGCTCTGAAACGATCCAGGCTGTTAGTAAGCTGACAACACCAGCAAACAAAACATGCTAGGGTTGATATTCTCTCCTTGTGGTCATAGCTCACAGCCAAAAGGCTAAGCTGCCTTCTCACAAAATATAGGGAGGACTTTTCCAGCCTGTTGGAGGCCTGTACCACCCTCTGAGCTGTGTCCAGGAGCTACATGAGAGATGCTGCTCAGCACAGACTAAAGGCATGCTGGCATCATGCTCATGAATAAGCAGCGTGGACAGCTAAGTGCAAATGCAAAGCCCATCCCTCACCCTACACAGTTTGCAGCTAGGATAAAGTCTACAAAGAAGCCAAGTTTAAAGCTACCATCCAGTGAGGCTAGGAGTGACAAGGATCACAGCAGTGGGTAGCGGTGGCCTGACAAGGTGTATTCCCTCACACTTTGATGTTCCCAAACCCCGAAGCGTGGTAGCTGTGCAGCTTGTGCAACACCACTCATACAGTCACATTTTTTCTCTTGAGTTAGGACATAAAAGATTTCAGGAAAAAAATTAAAATTCTTATAATTTACATTTCCCAACCAACTTTAAAAGTCACATTAAGCTTAATATAAACTCTATTAGTGCATACATCTACCTTTACTCAGGTAATCTTGCCAGATCACATCCATCCATTTGTACACATCAAAATGACACATGTAAACAACTTCAAAACAAGGATAAAATTGGATAAACTGATACCATACACAAAAAAAAAATGTGGTCTTTCCTTCCTAAGAGATCCAAATACTTGCTGTATCCTCTGCAAAACGTTTAAGTTTCTTATTGCTAACACTCTACAACTCTCTGCTAAGTGTGAACAGTGCATGGATTTTGGTGATTGCAGATGCTGGATGTAAAGAAAAGTCTCAGCCACATACCACAGTTGTCTTCATCGGCCCAGTTCCCACAGTCATCCTCACCATTACAATGAAGTTGTTGGGGCAAACATTTTGTGATATTGCCACATGGAAAGTAGCCCAGGGGGCACCTGACCCCAATTCCAGAAACATCGTCTGCCAAAGAGTCACGAATAGCTAAATAGAAACAAAAAGAATACTTACTTTAAGATTTTTAAAGATAATCGAGGTTATGTTTTAAAAAATACTCATTTGCATTTGAATATGAATATCAAGGGATAAATACGTATTAGTTCATTTGACATGCAATTACAAAAGTATATTAAGTACTTATTAACTTGGCAAGAAACATTGCTTTGATACAAAGTAACCAGGTAATTCCTTCCCACGTATCCTAGGAATAAGATGGAAATTCTAATCATACATGACAAATTATCTATGACAACTATTTAGAAGGATTATTTCTCTTCGCACTAGAAATTAATTTATTATAGCAATATACCAAATAAGCTATGTAGATATGGATTATATTAATTTGTGCTGAAATTTTAGACCCAGATAGATAAGTTCTCTTCATACAGAGTTAGGAATATTTTTTAAATTTATTCTAATTTTAAAGCAATTACTAAAGGTAAACTGATCAAGGATGAAAGAACAAGGAAAGCAAGATCAAATCTCTGATGCAGTTTTGCTGAAGAATGAGTAAGATGACAGAAAGGTGCCGTTATGAATCCTTTGGAAGAGTTGTCAGCCTGGTCCAAACAATTTGGAGACATTGTTCAGAATCTAAGAGTCTGAAGTAAAGATACTGAGATGCTGTTTTGCTAAGCCTGTGCTTTAGAGGAAGAATACAGGGATTTCATTCAAGCAATGCTGAGGCAAAAGGCAGAGGGATTCTGATAAGGGACAGCAAGAGCAGGTGGAGGACTCTACTTGTCCTCTATTCCTCAGCTCTCAGTACTACAGCAGCTTCTGTTTGCAGGCTCACGATGTCTTACCCGTCTCTCCAGTGCACCTGAGGGATAACGTCTGCCTCCACCACTTTTTCCAGCGTAAGTGCAACTGATCTACTGGCACCCTGCAATGCCAGCTCAGATTTCTTCTTGTACAAAATCAACTTCTTCCCAAAAGCATATAATGGAGAGGGTTTTAAATTACTCTAGAATTCAATTTGTTCAGTGTCCAGTATAGCAGAAATGGAGAAAGGCATCATCAGTATAGAGCATTGTTTAGTGCTTTTCACGCTCCCAAAGCTTCAGTAAGGCCATCTAGTGAAGAACTGTTCTGCAAGGGCCTGTTAATTTATTTTTTGAAGTACTTTCAAAAAGAAATACCACTTACGTGTTATATCAAGCATTTGACTTAGTGAAAAAAAAACCCAGTACAGATTGTATTTTAATTTTCATTGCTATCTTAGAGTACTTGAAATACTCTATACAAACTTCATTAACTGTGATATGTTGATTGTTCAGATAGTAAATTGCCACTTTTGAAACACACAACTATTTTCCCAGGAAAATTTTGATAGGAAATTTTGATATTTTGATAGGAAAAAGTGTAAATCTTTTATGCAACTTTCAGGTTAACAAAGAATATGTTATTACACAACATCTGACGTTTTCACTCATTTTTCTCCTGGGCTAAAGCAATCACCTGAAATTTAAAAGTACTTCACATTCATAGAAAATATATTCCGGAAGAATTTTCATATGTTAAATCCTTGGCAATATTTACAAATGTGAAAAATTGAAATGTAGGAAAAGTATCTGAAGGAAATGGAGAGAAATATTCTGTTATTCCCATATGCACAGAATTATCTTTGCTCTCGGAAGCATTTTACATAGAAAGTCATATATTCCAGCTACCAAATGCCATACTGTTTTGAAAAGTTGATTTGGTTTTGTCCACAACAGTACGCAATTGCTCAAAGAGACTTTTGCTTTAAGTTCCTATCCCTCAAATGAATAGGTACTAGAAATAAGGCTATGTTCTACACCCAGGGTGAATTCAGTCTTGCACGTTATTCATAAACCTCTCTGCTATTCTGTGCTTGTATTCAGAACATTATGTTCAACCTGTTCCACCCAAAAAGAGAGCAAAAAATCTTATGCAGGCACCGTGTTAAGCAAACTCACTGTCTGAAGTCTCATGTTGCAAAAAGAAATCAGACAACTAAGACTCCTTTCAATGCACGTTTGTCACAATATAAGTAACTACCAAAACACCTGGCAAATGACAACAATATGGAAATACTGAACAGAAACTTAAAAATAAACCCAACCACTGAACAACCCCTTACATTTCATCAAGCCTTTTCCCCTACACACCGGAGACGTACTCAGACTGAACTGAACTTTGTGCTTAAAAGGGCTGATTTTCGTGTAGCTTAAATTTCAAAGTATGACATTTCTCTTCTTACAGTACAATTGAATGGATTTTAACAGCATTTTCCAGAAATTACTACTAATTAGTCAAATAGTTTTAATCCTTGATCTAATTAATGAATTTACTGTCACAGTTTAGGAATCATTCTTTGTCAAATAGTACATAATCCCTCATGTGTTTAAGGTTTTGAATTCTCTGTAAATTTATAGCCTTGGTGATATCTATTCTGAATCTCTGCATTACTCATTTTGTGCTATGTTGGATTACCTTGCCATATAAATATCTGCCTGGGAAAGAAGATAAAACAGTGTCAACACTTAGAAGCTTCATCCTAGTCCAATCATTGAAAGCACTGGTCTTTGTCCATTGACTTGTTAATACCACTTCGTTTATGCAAAGGAAGACAGAAGTTTGAACTCTGTGCATTTTAAGAGATTTATAAATGGAAAAGCCCCCAGCCCTCTGAGGAAATATTTGGCAAAGCTGACAAAGATAGACAGGAAATAATACAGTAAAATCCATTGAAAATACTAGATAATATTGAGATGATTCTCTTTTGGATATTAAAATGGTGTCTTTTAAGCGAGGAAAATGGATAAAGATAGCACTACAACAACAGCAATAAAAAATATACTTCTCATTTTGTAAATACAGACTTTACTGACACTGGAGCTTATCAAGCCAAGATAAAGATCTATCATGCTATCTTTGTGATGCAGAATGAAAGGTGTTGACTTTTCTACCTGTCATTGATTTTCCATTATGAAAAATCTGAACTACTCTTCTAATATCTTGTTTAATTGCCCATTTTTTAGCAGCTAAGCCTCCTGATATAATAGCTCTAAAAAATATTGAAGTGGTGTCACTCTGTTTCATGTTGGTGTTAAATCAATAAAAAGAAAAATGTTATTTTTTACTCCTATCAATCCATAGGTTATGTCTCTGTCCCATATGCATTATCAAGCTTCAAAGGTACCTCTATTGTTTTATAAGTTCTCATTGATAGCTCATCCAAGATAATTTATCTCAGCTTTGCTTCTTAACACCAAAGTAATGTTATAAAATAATAAGAACACCTATAAAACAAAAGAAGTACCATCATCAAATTATATAAATGATCAACGAACCCTAATATGGCTTGACTAATATAAATTATTTGTGTTTTATAATGAATAACTTTGGGCCAATATTGTTATCTCACAGAGCTGACTGGAAAAAACTCATGTCCTTTAGAGATATGGCAAAAAGAGACTGGTAAATAAAGGAAGACTAAAAAATTTTACTGTTTGTAAAGAATTCAGCTACAAATGTAGAAACTAGATAAAAGGTGGAAGTCAGGGCAGATTTGTTGTGAAGATGAGCAGTATAAATCTGTGACAGACCTGATTATGTCAGAAAGTTTGCTTTTACAGATACTCCAAGTAAAAAAATTTCTTCTTTGTATACCTTATACAAAAAATTATCTCCTGCTCTTCCAGTGGCATGGAGATGATTCATACATTTAATTTATACTGTGCCAGCAAAATTTTCTTTTCTCAAAATGATCGGAGTAAATATTAAAGTATTTTTGAATAGAAATGAAATAGGTGAACTGTTATCAAAACAAATACAAAAACACAAATAAACATCTTTCTGACAAGACATCTGCCCTCTCAATATAGAATAATGTTCTACCCAGTCAACCATCTTCATGATTCTACACATTAAATGTTTCTGACTATCATGTGATTAGGATCCCCGATCGTTCCCCAGTTCTTATAAAATTTTCAAAAAGAAAACAAGAATTCACATCGCACACTTTTTAAGCTTCTGCTGCTTTGAGACACCTATTGCTAAGGCAGACATTTGTGATCTCTCCTCTAGCTTGAAGAAAATGGGTAACTCTTTTCCTGCTAGTCTTTAAAACACAAGACTAAAATTACCACTGCTTTCCTTTTTTTAAATAAATAAGCAAGAGTTGGGTTGTCATCTTTTCCTTTGTTGCAAAGATGCAGAATCACTGTGGAAAGAACATGGCAGCCCCTCTCTAAATTCTCATAAAATGAAATGAAAAGAGAGAACACATTTGGGAAAGCAAAGGACAAGATATTTCAAGAACATGTCCTTCATTCCAAATAAATTGATTCATGAAGCTCTCTGCTTTTGTGCATTCTTTGAAAAATGACACAAAACTTTGAAAACAGAGATTGGGTCACAAATGCTGTTTGAGAAACCAAATAAGGGACATGTACACTAGAAGAACATGAACTTAACAAGTTACTTTCAGCTTCCATAAAACAAGTGAATATGACTCATAATGCGAACGATACTGTGCTGAGTAATAAGCAATTAAACTAATCATAGCCACATTATTCATCACTTGGTAGTTGCTATTCACACCAGTCTCAACTGTGTTGCATACAGGTTTAGATAAGGACATATCATAATATCAGGAAAATATTTATGTATTTTCAAAAATTTGAATCACATGAAGATCCATTGTCATGAGTCCAAAATGACTCTCAATTTCCATCAGCCAAATAATCTAACATGTTTTTCTTAACTATGATTAAGTTATCAGTTTCAAAGTACTGGGGCTGAGGAAACCCAACTATTTTTAAAAAGGAGTCCTTACATGACAAGGACCAAGGAATGATCACAGTACTGAAGAATCCACCCTGTACTTGCTATGATGGAAAGTTATTTTACCTACAAAAGCCCAAGTTTTTCAGAGACCAATGCAAATTTATCAAATGGTGTGACTTCTCCCACAACATATTTTAGTCGCTGTACTTTTAGTCAGAGTGGGAAATGGGCTAGAGCAAGAGAAGACTGAAAATTTTTATTTGAAATGCTTATTTTTGAAGTAGAATGTTTTCTTCAACTAAAACAGAAGGAGTCAACAAAGGAAACATAAAAGTTGAAATAAATTTTGCCCTTTATTTATCCTGAATACTTCAAGATGACAGTAGATTAAAAAATTAATCTACTCTGAAAGTTATTTGAAGGGCATGTGAACTAGCTTTCAAAATCCTTTAGTGTAATATAGAGGAGAGGACCACATAGGCCTGTAGCCTTTATTTTCAAAGATAAATCATCAGAAGGAGGCTATAAATTTAGGTTATAATTACGATTTCCTTTAACTTAAAAGACGGATAATTAATGATTTACTGAGAATAGTTGTGACAAGTGGCTGACCAACTCTAATTAGAAGCATTAGAACCACCAAATGGCAGAAAGAAAAAAGATATGACATCTTAAAAATATCTTATTTTAAAAAAATAGTTTATTGTCTGAATTTGTCCGTTACAGTAATACCTAGAATATAGTTTTATTTAGTTCAGTGTAGCATTAATTTTCCTGATTTTTTTCTGTATTATTCAGTTTCTTCCCACTAAAAAAAAGTAAATTTTTGAGCAACTTATGATAGTTTAAGACAAAGTCCAGTGTGTTTCAGGATAGAAATATGAAATTAACTTTTGTATGCTTAACTTATTACGGCTTCATAAGTGGAAATTTGATTTTTTATTCAGCATATAATTTTGTAAAGGCTCTCTTATACCTGATGCTTCTTTTAGAAAATGATTTCTAGTAAATTTTGTGAATATGTAATGGGAACCTCATAATATTAAAACATTTTTCTTAACTTTTAAAAATTTTCTGTAAGTAACCTATTGAAAATAGATTCTTTCATACAAGAAAAAATAACAGCTTATGCACTTGAACTTTAATGCTTTAACATACACATTTGGAGTAACCCCTTGGGCAAAACTTGTAGTTCAAAATAGACCTTGCTCTAGTGGTGACAGATACTTTAGCGCTAATCCTTGAGACAAAGCATGAGTGGCTTAAAAGGTTTAAACATCTGTACAGGATCCCTACAGGGGTATGATAAAACTGTTATGACTACATTGCCTTTTCTGTAATTTGCGCCTCTCTTCCTCTGCTAATTGTTATCCCTGATGTCGATAGCATTTTCTAAATAACATATGAATCATGTTTACAATTTTAGTTTCTGTTGGGTACAAGTGACACAGTACCATTTATTCAAAATGCTAAATGTTTGCAACAGTTTAATTTCTAAAACACTAGTAATTTTTTATATTTTGGCTGTTGTTCTTGCAATTAGAACTATATTTTCAGTTTTATTGCACTACATTTATCTTCAGTGGACCATATTAAATGTCATTCTAGGAATATGTACTTGAACCAGACAAGTTTACAACTATATAAAAGGTTTGCTTTCACTAAACACAATGTACAGCAAAGGATGCTAGCACAGAAGATGCATATGTTGTGGCCGCCAGTATTGCATGTCAGTCTGGTCATTTTCGTGGATTTTAATTTCACATAGTACCTTTATTTCTTGCTGTGTGTTTCACAACAATTTCATTTCAGAAGCATTGCCAAAGCAGAAGATTTGTACTATCTTTTGGAAAATATAGACTCCAATCTCATAACAACATTACTAAAGTTAGTTTTCCATTATGCCACAGATAATTCAGTCTAATTAATCCAACTACAGTACTGGAAGATCCTCTTTGTGTATCTGCCAGATAAATCAGCTCCAGGGCGAGAAACTGACAGCAGAGCAATTCAGACTGGTCATGTGGCACCTTGCCAGAGGATTTAGCTCTTATACCTTTTATTAATTTGTCTTTTTGTTCTGCTTACGCAGAACTTAGAATAAAATGGTTCTGTTGTACAGAATGAGCTAAAAGATATGACATTATTTGAAAAAGCCATATGAAGTAGAAAGAATTTTATTCAGAGACTCAAATTTTGCAGTGGGTTCCCAGGAGATAAAGGTTCAGCACAATGTCTAACAAAGACACAAATTAATGAGCAGAGCCAAACTTTTCTGTTACTTCCTGTCCCCTTTTCTTCCCCCTCCCCAAATATACAAAATTTAAATGATGTCTAACTATTATTTCTGTTTAGAAATAAGTTCTATCTCTGCATTGTGACACGATTTCCAATTGAAAATACATTAAAGCAGGCATTCTTTTGTCCTAGGATTGTTTTGCATTGGTGTAAGTCCTTTCGTTTCACTAATTCTTTTTCACATTGGTGCGATATCAAGTCTAAACCTGGAAATATGAAACACAAGGTTTTTGTTCGGGTGGCCTTAGATACATCGATGCAAATGTGTTAAATACACTGTGCTGATCAGTACAATTCTACCTGAGATGCCCAGAAAATGTGAGCCATGGGAATCAATGAAAATTCCCCTGCCAGAAGCTGATTCTTCCTCCCGTCCACTAAGGAGCGAGGCTGGGCTGGCTTTTCAAGCCCCAAAGATAAAAGAAAATTGTTTCAAATAATTTTTTTTCCTCATTTGAAAGAGTTATTGATATAAAGACATATTAAAAAAAATAAATCTCTGAATCTTCACAGTAGGAATGACATTTTTGATGTTTTGTAATCCCAGGGAAAAAAGTTAATTAATTAATTAGCACTATTTGCCATGTATCTTATATTTTTGCCCCTATCTGGTAATATGCTTAATAGTAAGATGATGAAGTTTTAGTTTCACTGTTTTTTTTTAAATCTGAGAAATCACATAATTTAATATGTAATTTTGCCAAGAGGATCAAGAAAAGCTGGTTATCAATAGTGTCCCTCAAGCAGCAATCGTTCACCTCATGTGAATAACCAGCATCTGAATTTAAATACATAATAATAGTAATTATAGATTACTGTAAAAAGGTTCACTTTAGACTTGTTGCTTTGAACAAGTTAATCCAGTCAACCATATGTAAAGTAAGCAAAAGTGAAACATTGGTTAGTGAAAACTAAATTATTTAAACTAACAAACAACAGACTTTTGTAATACGTCTCTTAAGTTTCCATAAAGAAAAGGCAAATTTAAGTGACTTTCATGGCACAATACCATACACAGGAGAGGACTTTGTGTACATTTGCATTCATGCATGGAAGTAAAAAGAAAACCAGTTTGATGAGACAGAAAGTATTTGCCACAAAGCCCGAAGAGAAAGCTGCAATGAGAAGGGGAATGAAATTAGAAAGGCAACGAACAGGCAAATTAGTTGCTGATACTTGAACTGTATGATGCTCAAAGAATACATTATCGATGAATATGCAGAACAGCAAAAAATTACTATCCTTAACTTCTCCACATAAGAGAAAACAATCTAAAATATCATAACACTCTGCCTAATTTTTCTCAGGTCAAAGAGGGCAAAACTGTCTTCCTTTTCTATTTTTTTCCCACTTTGCCCCTCCCCCAGCTAAAATTTGCATGACATAACTGTAACTTCTTTCTTACCAACTTTGGTATGCTCTTGTGATGGGAAAAAAAAAAGACTGGTAGAATGAACATCCTGCAGAGCTGATGATAGCAAATTAGGTTTGAAAAAGCCAGCCCCATCACAGACTGAGGAAAAGAACCTGAAGGGGGGGCAGAGGGAGATTTAGTTTTCTTTTTCCCTATCCTCTTTTGCACTTTAGTCTCTTATTTTGCTGCAGGGTCACTTCAACTAAGCAAGACACATGTCATGCCACAGTTTCAGAATCACAGTATTTTTCCTCTTCTCCCAGGTAACACAATCATAAATAAATCTCTGTGAAATGCTCTCAGGTAAGATTTTTCTATCTAGGTCTCCAGAGATAAAAACGGAAAAAGTACTTTTGGTGTCTTACACAAAGTATTTGAAATGTGAAACATAATTTGTGTTTTTCCTTAATGGTGCGATTAAAAAAGACTAAAAGGTTTTTAATGATAGTTCTTAACAATGGTACTAAGCCAGCATAACTTCAATCTAAGCTCTGAAGCATGCTTAAGATTAATTTAGTAACAATAAAAATTTCTTGGTGAGCCTGAGACAGGGTTATCTGATACGTTTTATTTCTTCACATATTTTGTTACTAAGAACCATTAAGAATTTAAATTTAATATAGAACTACAAGTTCAGATTTGGGAGGTTGCTATGTCCTGTAAATCTCTGAGATTCCACCCATCTGAAGCATTATAAAAATGGAATCCTTTGTGTTGCTCTTTTCTGAAGTAAAATAATTTGAAAGCATTTTAGAGAGCTCACTATTTTGTGAGAAACCAATTTGCAGACACTGTGCTTAAGCAAACACATTATTATTGGTTTCTGACTCATGAATATTTGGTTCAATTTAAAAATCACAAGTTTTCCAATCTCTACTATATTTTACTATAAGTAAGCATAACTCACTGCGGAAAATTGTGACATTCCAGTTAAAGTGCCATAAAACAGAAATTATCTCAAGCTAATAGGATTTCTGACTTTCTTAAAGTGAATAGTTTTAGCTGTTTGAACCATGATCAGAGACATCTGGCTTATTTCTTCTTTTGCATATGCATAAAAATATGCTTGCAGATTAAGATTTCTAGATTTTAAGATGAAAACTTTTGGATTTTGTACAGTTATTAATGAACATAAAGAAATGTTGCATTAGCAGCATATTTGTGTATTTATCTGGTTACTAATTTTTTCCAAGCAATTTAGAAAAGATAATGAGAAAACACATTCAGAAGTTTGTCTCCATTTTAGATGCAGTTTGGCTAAGCAACACATTTGCATGGATTACTGATGGTTTTCACCTCCACATGGTCTATAGCTCCTCCTTCTCTTCCTTTCCACCCCACTCCAGCTAAATCAACACCTGATGATCCCTTTTCCTGACATCGAGTGTTTTCTCATTGTGAACACAAATAAAAGCACGCTCTGTGAAACATAGCTTAAATTAGAGTAGTGGTTTCACAATCCATCTCTAGTGTGGCATACGAGGCAGGACACAGGGCTGGGAAGAGGAGAGGTTTGCTTCAGCAGTGATCTGCTGCATCACCCTGGTCCTATGATACCTTCTGTCAGGTGTCTGTTCATGCCACATCCAATTTGCTGACTCAGATCGTGGGATTCCCAGGGCAAGGCATGCAAAAGAGTGCCTAGAAAAATGTAACCCCGGTCTCTGCAGGGATTGTAAGAGGCTGTTGTAATAGTTGCACCACGATGTCAGAAAGGGGACTGAAAGGAGAGAGTACTGGTACATAGCGCTCTGTTGCCAGACATCATAATCTGGCTACATTTTTAAAAATAGATTGAATAAGGTAGTTATATCAGGATAATATAAATGTGACTTACAAGATCATATCCCAATACTTCAAACTTTTTGATGTAACTGATTAACAAAATTAAATTTTCTGTAACTTGGTATTTTTAAAAAATATCTGTTACATTCTCCAAATCTGTACATTCACAGATACAAACCCTATTTCTCTGGGCAAGAAACCAAAATGGTTAAAAAAATGGTGTGAAAGCAATGAATATGTAAACGAAATATTTAAAAAGAAAAAAACGAATAGCGATAAAACTTCAAAATGTATAGATACATATGCTAGAGAAATAACCAGTACTTCTTTAAAAATAACTGTTCTCTTCTAAAGCATATTAGGAAAAAGAGAAACCTCTCATTATGTATAGTCTTAGGAGTGCAGAATAGCCCAACTAGTCAATATTTGTTTCTGATACCTATATGGAAGGAAAAAATCTTCATCATCAGCTTGATGATGAAAACCTGTACTGAAGATAAAGCAGCATTTCTGAATAAAAATACTTTCAAGCCAGCCATAGAAGGAATTGGAAAGGAATTATTTTCAACTAATGTTGTTATACAATAGGTTTTGAAATACGTAGGAAATAAGAAAAGAACTAGAGGTCTGCAGTGCTATTCATGTACTAGAACAGAATGAAGTTTCTGAAAAAGCAGTGTGCGTAGTTCCTAGGTAAAACAACGTAACAGTTAATTCACATGCCTTCACATGGAATTGGAGACCAGGAAACAATGTCAGGAAGAGTGGTTTCATGCTAGATAGGCCTTCTTGAATAAACCTCTAAAAATGCAGATCATTGCATTACTATTAACTTCCTCAGACTGAACAAGGCAGCTGACCTACAATTATATGGGTTTAAAATTCATTAACCTAGCCCCCACTTTTTCCCCATACAGTACAAACTTTGGATTTAACTATGTTGTTTCCAGATTTTAAGTTTTGTGAAGGAATGCTCTCAATAGCTGATTCCGAAGAGGAGTTTGTCTATTGCTATCTCATCTATTTTTAACCTTATTTTTTTAATTGCAACTGAAATACAGTGTAAAATGAAACAGAAAAGTCTACAAATTTCTATGTAAAAACAACAACAAATTATTTCCAAGCCCTCTTCCATTTTCCTCACGTCCAACACAGCACTGACAATCATGTTTGTGATGGAAAAAAAGACTCTCCTCACAGGTCTAGCAAGTGCTTTTATTTTCTTTGCAGAACAGAGGAAAAAGAAAGAATATTCACCTGCTTTGACAGGTATATGTTCAAGTCTCAGTCTGGCAGTACATCCTCTGCCATTTTTAGTACCATGGTGGTACTTGCTCTCCTTTGGAAGAGCATACTTTACTCAGAATAAACATTTTGACCAAATAAAGCTTTGGGATGGCTGCAGGATTCACAAGTGGAGCATGATGACCCGTGGTACACAAAACTGGGTAATTTAGCAGAATTTATCCAGAGAGGACATTAAGTGATCTCACACACGCCAGTCCCACAGGATCAGTGTAGCTGCCTCTGGGCTCTCCCTCCCCATTGCCCAGACACCCTCTTCCCCTGACATCAGGTCTATAGGGACAACTTGGGACAACTTGCCTCTGCAGGGCCAGCTCTCACCAACAGGCCACAGCAGATTACTCCAGTTCCATGTGTTTTTTCTTCAGTTGCTCCTCCATAAATCTATATCTTGGACAGTCACACGGGTCAATTGCAAGCTGGATGCCTCACAAGCATCGAGGACAGCACAGCAGGTAGTGAGCAAAAGATTGTGTATTACTTCTTTGCATACAAAAGTCACTTCTTCGCATCATACATTGTTTTCCGGTCTCGGCTAGCACACAACTTCAAAACCCTTTCTTGCGTTTCCTTATGATAGGAATCATGCACAAACATCAGATATTAGCAGCACACACTCAAATTCTGTCACATATCTTTAAATTTCATACATTTCTGCAAATGCAACTCTACCTAATACTATAGGCATTTCACCTACATTTTGATGAGTTTTTAAGGCATTACTGACATCCTGCTGCTTAAGTCTACCATCTAACTACTTAGAAGTTACAATATTCAGTTCTTCGTTAGCTTGGTCATACAGCTGCAATAATTAGAATTTCCATTTTTAAGTCCTCATAGATTACAGTTTAGAATATGGCATTATTGCTCAGATGGAGAGCTCAGATATGTTTGGCGTATCACATATGTATGGCAAGTGTTTTTAAACTAATTTTAAGTTTCTACTTTCAGAATCAGCTTCACAGATAACTTAAAGCAGAGCTTTTAGAAATATCAGTGGCAGCTGTGAAAGGGAACTGCCACAACAGGATGATCAAGCAAAAAAACCCAAACAATAAAAAACCTGCCATGTAATTATTATCCATTTATGAAGCATTTAGAGCATCACTGTTTGGGGCAAGAAAGAGGAATTGAAAACAGTTTTCCACAGCAGAGTTCAGTTGCCTTTCTCACGTGGCTATCATTTTGTAATCCCTAGCCTCATTCACATTTGATCTTATCTTCTACAGCAAATGAATAAGAGGTTACACAGGCAGCCTAGTTCAGTATATGTTTCTGATTAATTTTTTTGGTGTTTGAGAGGGTGGCATGATCAGGTACCCTAAATTGCCAGTCTCTCAGATAAGTGTTATACAGCAAGATGAGACATTTTGCAAGGGGACAGTAAGCAACAGGACAATCTTGAGCCTCTCTCTATCTTTGTAGCACAATGCTCACCTCACAAAGAACAGGTGCTTTTTCTGTGCAGTCTCATCTTTTTTTTGCCCTGGCTACTTCCCTCATTTCCATCCTTTCTCGTCTAATCACTGCCAGCTTCCCATTCTGTTATCTCTTCCTGTCCACATAGGGTCCTAGTTCTGGTCTCACCATCCTCTGAATTTATTCTTCAGACATTCCCTTCTCTCAGAGCACCTTGTCCTTCTCCTTTAATTAATTCACTGTTCCCTGCTGACTTCCTCTCACATATCCTCTTCCACAGTCTCTGTTCTCCCAGACTAATAGCCCTTCTGTTCTATTTTCCCTTTCTGAGTAGCATTAGCCTTTTCTCTCATGTCTCTGTTCCCTTCTCCCACCTTCTTCTGCCTTTAGCTCTTGCTTTCAGTCTCCTCGCTCAGTCCTTCTCCATACATTTTCACCTTCTCTCTTTTTCAGACACAAGCAAAACAAATTCCTAATCCTCTCAGCTTCCTTCAGGCCCCTGCCTTGAATCTCTCATTTCAAAGTCTGATTTGACAGCTTCAAATATGGCACCACTAGGAAACACTCGACAAGATTACTAGTAACAGTTCCTCTCGTATCACAGTGGTCTCACCATTCCAGGAACATTCATTAAAGAAGGCAAATTTTTATACTACTGCAACTAGGCCTGAACAGGGTCGTTAACTCTAGTGGAACGACCTATCAGAGAACTATCTCTGAGACACAGTGATTGTATAGAGGAATACTGCAGTAGCCTTATTCATTTAAGAAAATGCATTGCTTAAAACAAGATTCACAGAATCATTCAGCATATGCAAAGTATATCACTTTCTCAAAAAAAATCAAAAATATTTTGGGAAAGCTTTGTTTGTCTTCTTGCTCAAAGTGAAAAGAAAGTCTACACTGAGCATAAAGTTTCAGAGCAAACAGTTCAAGTCTGCTAGAGTTGCTATAGTCAGTCAAGACATGTTTGCATGTTGGGTAGTCACTACTGCTGTTACTAGAGAGGTGCAAGCGGCTTTGCCTACACAACAATTGCAGGCAGACCAGGCTATGTAGACCACAATGGTCTAACTTTCAGAGCTTCAAACTCTGTGTAGACTTTTCACTACCCTCAAACAGATATTAGAGGAAGTTTTTCTCAGGAAATCATCTTCATCCCTGATGTTCTATAAAGGTGTTAATTTCTGCTGTATGCACAGATATACAAGATGTGCATTATTATTCTAGCCACAGGGAAACAGTCAGATTAAAGCTCAAATTAAATGTAAGCAAAGAGAAATTAACCAAAAATTGTCATTACACAATGATTACTTGAAATTCTGAAAAAGCTGAAGTGATTTTATTTTCATATTTATAAATCTGGAAGGGATTTTAAAATTTGTTACAAACTATGTAAACAAGACCATTATCCTCCACAGTCATAAACCTGCACTTCCCCAAATGATTTGGGATGCTGTCTTTCCCACATTTGATGAAAAGCATCTGGTACAAAATATCTTGGCCTTGAAAACAGCTGTCACGTGCATGCAGCACCAGAAGGGCTAAAGTGTTTCAGATGATTTTTAAGAAAGTTTTCCTTGCTATTTTTAAGTGACGGTAAGGAAGGAAAAAAAATACCTGAGAGAATAGAAAGAGGACCAGAATAGAAGGGAAAATGCAGGCACAAGCAGAAATAGGATTGGAAAACTTCAGGTAGGGGGACAGAGCATGCAGGGTTAAAATAGAAACCATTGAAATTGTTTTCCACAAGGAGCTTGCCAAATTCCTTTTGGAATTTGGTTTGAATAGTTTTAGATACTAATGTTCTTCAGTTTTTCTTAATGATTGATGAAGGAATTGTTTGAGAATCTGTCGTTTAGCCAGAGTCCGGGAGTATGAAATTGTTTTTGTCCACAGAAAGCTAGTTGAAGTGACTCTAAAGACACAAATATGCACTATGGTTGTTGCAGCCATTACTGCTGGTTATTTTACTCAGACAGAAGATGTGGCAGCAGCCAGTGCAATGCTACCACACGCCCAGGAGACCTGCTAGCTTCACAAGGGTGGTAAACCACCCAGGCAGATATTTTGTGCTGGCCACCCAATGTTGCCAGGCAAGAGTAGTTTTTTGTGTGACATACATTACTCATTTTAGTTTTTAAAGAATTAGGAGGATTTGTAAGTTGTAGAAATTACAAAACTCAAACACAACAAAACTTTACCACTGAACTTCTAGCAGAACACAAAACACAAATTCAGTTTCTAAGCACAATTATACTTACTTTAGGAGTGTTTGTTTTAATAACAGTCAGCCTAAAGACTTGGGTAAAGTTTAAATCTATCATGTGGATGAAATCAGTCAACTTCTAAATGTGGTTACAATCCAGATTGCCAGCTAAGTCTCTGAAAGGTGATGAAGGTATGAACTGTGCACTAAGTGAGGCTAGAAGCAGCACTAAAAAGGAACCCATTTTTATGTAAAATAGAACAGAGGTGGCAAAGACCCCAGGCATGCACATGGTTTAATCTATGAGTGCGCTCCTTTTGTCTAACACATCTAGACGAGCCATGTGGTTTTCACAGAAGTGTTACAATGTGCTATATCTGATGAGCCAATAAACATCTTAAAAATAATAGTCATCATAACCATAATACTAGAAGGCCTGTAGTCATTCACAGTCCTCATCTGCTATCTTATTTAGAAATATGCTTTAATATATTTTGATGTTTCATAAATTTCACAGCTGAGACTAATTTAACACAGCAGAAATTATGCAAATACTAATTTACACGGCTTGCATGAGTGTTTCAACATTGTACTCTTCTGATATAGAAAACAGTAACGTGAAATGTTTATTTGTTTAAAATATTCTAGCTTTTATTCTTCATACCTCGAAGTACTACCTTTAAATATTGGATTACTGCTCATGGATAACAGGGATGCATATGAAGCTCACAGGCTTGATAAGATCTTATTATCATACCCTGCTTAATTCAAAATACATTAATATCACTATTTCTTCATGCTTGCAACTCACGGATTATATATTCCTCCAAAAACATAACAAAATGCTTAGAGTTTTTCCACAGATTTAACTAAGCTTTTCAACCATAAAAATAACTGTAAGTGAAGCTCTATTTCCCAAGCTCCTAACATGGGCAATATGCCTTACAAATCTTGTGTTAAGCAGCAGAGTGCACACAAAAAGAAAGGTGTAATTTAAAAGCAGGTCTGTACTGTTCCATACAGAAGAATGTGGCAGAATTCAACCTTCTACTGCTATTAGTTTAACAAAGCAGTTGATATTGCAATAGGTAATTATTTCATCCACAAAATAAATAAAACAGTATTTCAGTATCGATGTAGTGCAACAAAAAAAATTTGTAATATAAAAATTGCAACTAAAGAATATTAGAATATTACATGCTTTAGGAAAATCCAACGTTATTACATGCATTAGGAAAATCCAACATGTAGGTCTGTATCAGCAGCTTCACAGTGACAGCTTTACCTGAGTTGAAAGCAGCACTTAGAAAGAGGGTACTCAAATGGAATGAAGAAAACATTATGAAAGTAAGCAGAATGTCAGTTGTTAACTCCCACCACATTGAAGAGATTTGTATCTGAAGGAAATCTTCAATTTAATTCAGTCTCCATCTTGTATGCTATAATGCATATCATGCTGAATCAGAGGTAAAAATTCCTGTTACTGGAACACAGTCTACTTTTTGAGAGCTACCAATAAAAGTAGCACTGTTCACTATCACTACAAACTACTGAAATGAGTCTAAAATGTGGATTTGAAGACACCTGAAATAACTCAGCTCTCTATGTATTTTCATTAAATATTTACAACAAGTATTTATGCAATGTTTAAATGGATTCCTATTTTTTGATTTCAGCTCATAACTATTAATAGTAACTCTCAAAGCATTAAGTACACAAATATTTGATTCTTACATGTAGCTAGTAACCTTGAGAGCCTGCATTACACTTTGATTCTGTCAAAGAATACTTGACACGAAGAAACATAAAATAAAACTGAGATATAACAGTTTTTTTAAACTATCGGCTCTCTGCTTTGCAATGTTCAAAACAAGGAAAAAAGCCAGATACACTTACCCTTGGTACCAAGAAGGAACAAGATACAGAAGCAACAGTCGGATGTCATATCTGTCCTTCAGCAATCCAGTGAATAAAGTCAATGAATGTTGACCCTTAATTGCACACCAGGCAGCGCACTGCTTGTACAATCAGCTTCTGACAGTCTCCAGCAGTGCATGAAGCGAGCTCCCTTGTCTCCCCTGCCTTCCTCCTGTACTCTCCTTTGCACTAGGTCTCCCTCTCTCCCAGCTCTCTGGCACACATACGTATGCAGACACAAAAGTTTCCAGGAGTACACTGGCTCCTTAGGCTCTTCTTTGCAGGATAGGGTCTGCTCTGTGGCAGGCTAAGGCTGGGATGTGCATGGACACTGGTCTGCCCTGAGGAGAACTGCTGCTGCTGCACAAAACACAGCCAGGTCCAGAGAACTGTCAGTAATAGTCCATTTTCCCCCCCCTTAAGTTGCAATACTGCAAGAAGCCTGAAAAACACAGTTTTATTTAAGCAAACCTATTTGAAACTAAACATTTGCTGTAGTTTAGATAAAACCTGGTGGTTTCTCAAATAAGGGGAAGTGAAATTTATAAACAAACTCACTCACTGAAATACAGAAAAATGCAATGCAATTTATTTCCAATAACAACATGTCACTATTTTTACACATTAACTCTTCATGACTAATGTTCAGGACAACAGTCTGAAAGAGCAAAGAGGGATGTTCAGAAACATAAATTGTATGGGATATAAGATTTTTCACAGACTCTCTCCTTATACTTTGAGACATTCCTATCTGGCCCTTGACTTTACTATTACAGGTAGACCACGGTGTACTCGATCATGTATACCTTTACACAGCTAATGATCACTTTTTACGAGGTGAAGGCTAACACTCATCAGCAGAGCAAGACATATTCTAAATTAATTGGTCAGTTGAGATGAAATCAAGTCAAGGACCAAAATTTTATCTGCCCTCGAAGAGGTTCAGATATTTAATTTCTAGTTTTGCTTTAAAAAATGCTTTTTTTAGATTCAACAGCTTGCCAGGATGACAAGGGTCAGGGAGCACTGGTATCGCGTCAGCAGCTACATCAGGTCTCTAAGGTAGAAAGCCTCTCATACTAAGGAAGTACATACGTGCATGGATGTATATAAGAGGTGATGGATTTAGAAAACTGGAAAAATCTATTGCAAAGTCAAAAGCATTGCCAATGTTGTTGCTATGGCAAAGTTGTCTGTAAAATGGATATTATGAACTGTCACTCTCTTGATTTCTAATATAAACAGTACAAAATAAAGGTTAAAAGAAAAATTTCTTATCAGTGGAAGTCCCCAAAAGTCTGTTGGTATCTACTGTACCAACATCATTACAAGACAGTGCCCAGCCAAAAAAGGATTAAATGGATTAGGAACCTATAAATGTTTTATTTTATTGGGTGGGGACTAGTTTTCGAGCATATGAAGTAAAACCACAATTGCCTTAAACAATTATTGAAAAGTTAATCTAACATCTAGATACTGTAGGTCTAATGCCTAAACTGAAAAGGGCTTCCAAGGTGTGAAATTAAGAAGAAGAAACTGAATCAAGGATGTGAAGAATAGGAGAAATATACTTTCAAGGAAAATTAAAAGAAAAGTTCTACTTCTTTAGGACAGAATGAGACAGATCTGATTTTCTCGAGAAAGTTTTTTTCTAGTATAATTGCCTATGTGGCTTTCTACTTCTTACTTAGTCACCTCTATTTGAGATGTGTAGGAACCATGGAAGTTTTTGGAATATACTCTTTTTACCTGATAATACAATAAATTAAGTAAGCTATTTCTATAAAATAGTAGTCTCACCTGCTAAAAAACCTCAAGATTTTCTGCCTCAGGGTAAAAAGGGAAAATGCCAAATTGGAGCCCATACTACTCACATAGGTTTTGTCAAGCTCTGCCCCAATGGGAGTTATCACTTTCCAGCCTTCCTGTTTTTCAAGGACCTTTAGCAAGGATGCTCATTAAAGTTGATTTTGCTGTGAACATTGTATGGAAAATCCAACGAGATATTCCCTCTTCTACATTTCTTAAACATTCATAATAAGCATACAGAAAGCAGCAGCACTTTCCAGCCTACTCTCTCAGTGTAATTATATTTAACCAAAGAAGCGAGTATTGCAAACATGCACACTGATGAACTCTGGAATGCAGAGCAGAAAAAGAAAGAGAGGCAAGATCATCATTAGAACAAAATTTGAAACAGGACATTACTATCTTCTAAAATATAGTTTTGGCTCACTGTACTTGAAAGAATTTTAACTTCTTTGAAGAATCACTTTCGTACATTAGAAAGGCAATAAGTACTTTCCTCCTGTCTAAATCTTAAAAAGTTATAACATTTTGGTGGTTAAGAACTCATTTCAATAAAACAGTAGGCTTTATATGCTAATTACTTGCAGAGCAAAAAATAACATATCAGAATTACATCTGTTTCAAACCGCTTTGAGAAGAACTTCAGTCTCATTTGGATGATCAGTATTTTCTTGCATTTCTACTTACAGCAATTCTACAATTGGAATGAAATAAAAATAACAGAAAATTACAGTTTGGATTACAATGCAGATGTTTTCTTTACATCTGAGTTCCAAGAAGTGAGTAGGTTAAACTGAACTCTGGAAGGAAAAAGTTGTCATTTGATTTTTTTTACTGTTTACTGACAAATGCTGATAGTTTGACTTTCTGTCTTACAGTTTTCTGGTGCCAGTTTAAAAAGGTGGTCTAAAATTGCAGTGTTAACTGTAGGAACATATTTGTGAGATCTGTGAGGGAAACAAAAGTCCAAAACATTCAATAAATATTGTACCACCAGCGCCACAAACTGCTAGAAGTTATTAATGAACTGTCTCCCTAAATACTTATAATAATGGCTATTACTCCTCAGAAGAGTCACCTCATGTTCCTGCTACAAAGTTAGAAACGAAATTAAGTATACAGGGCTTAGAATTAAATAATGGTAATTACGAGGCACTTTCAGATAAACAATGCTTGTGAAGTTCTTGCATCTTATATTTTTTTTTCTATAATTCACATTAGGTGCCATGTAGAAAGAAATTCCTACAAGCAAACAAATCTTAATTAAATGCATCATCACCATTGTAAATGTCATCATCAAACATAAAAACAAAGCTGCAAACAATTGCTACCGTGGAAATAAATCAGAAACTCTTTTTGGCTTAAAGAAAAATGTTTACTTACCCACAAGCTGCAGCTATTCCCTTGGAGGTTAACAAATATTTTGCCTCAAGCTCTGACTCTACCACACTCAATGTTACAGCTGCTAAGCTTCAAGCAGATTCTGAACCGGTGGGAGCAAAAGTATCTTTAAGCTTTAGTCTAGATGAGGCAGATAGATGCATATAAACTCTACCTGTTATCATGCTGCTCCAAATACTAAATATTATGGGTTTCAGAGATATTGTTTTTCCTAGTGTTGGAATTGTCCTTAACTTAATTAAGAATGGTTTGAAGGATGCTTTATTCATGTATCAACTCAAAGACCCACAAAACTATAAGTATGGCAATTGCGATTTTACAACTATGAGTTTCTCATTAAACAAAGTACATTTTCAGCTGAACATATTGACTAGATTGTCAGCTGTTTTGCTGTCCTAGTGAAATACAAGAAGTGCAGAATGAAGCACTGAAGGTAAAACCAGCCCCGTCGTGCCATCCATGGTCATGACAGCCATATAGTTCATATCTAGAAATGATATTCCAAGAAGTGAAACTCTTCTTTTCTCAGCCATTTGATGGCTAAACTTTAAGATTTCTGTTAAAACAATATAAATAATTAATAAACACAGAAGTCTTCAGAACGTAGCATTTAAAATGTAAATCCTCCAATCCAAAGATTTAACTGTGCAAAGGATCATAATTGGCTTAATTATATTTAATTTACATTGATTTCGAAGCTGTATCAATACGCTTTGTGGACAATGCAGCTAAGAATAAGACATTTATATTTTACAGGGCAACTGTTACCTTGGAGGTTTCAGTCCTCATTTGACATTTACATCCAGGATCCCTCAGTTCAGAGCAAAGCAAACTAAAGGATCTCCCTCTTTTTCCCCAGTTTTCTCCAGATGTCTGTTCCAGCTGGGTTCTCCTGATATTAGTGAGTATCCAGGGTCTTTCAGTTCCTTGTTTGAGGTGCTATTTAGATTTATTGTTTTACACAGATACACATTTGATGCAATCAGCAAAGAACTAAATCAAATAAAATCTCACCAGTGTGCCTGACTCAAAGTTGCCACTGGAATGCAGAAAGTACCTTTGTTTCAAACTAACAAAACATATAAGCTTTGCCTATGATATCTTTTCCTATTCAGCCATTTTCTGTCTTTTGATTGATTAAAGATTTTAACAATATTTCTATGAATGTGTGTTATTACATGTATGATGTTAATGGCTTTGGTAATTTACTATACTGTTTGGGAATGTCATAGAAATTTTATATGACATACTGCTTTTTCACTCTGATTCTTTTTCCATGTGATTGCTGTCATATTTGAGGGATTGGAATTTTTGTTTTACAGCACTTAAGCTTCTAGAAGGAAAAGGCAAACTTCCCAGACAGAAATAGCTGAATATACAATGTAAGAAGATGTGAAGTTCATAAAATGTTCATTAGTGATGTATTTACATGTTTTAATATGAGATGGTACCATACATATGATCATTGACAATTAAGTCATACTTTGATAGAATGAACTCTAAAAAGACGCACTTACTTAAGTTTTGATAACTCAGATATGAGAGCATTTATGTTAGAGAATTATCAAAATCAACTTTAAAGTCAAAGAGAAACAGATGTGTGGTATCAGAAGGGTCCTATGTCTATCAAGAACAGAATTTCTATTAAGAAATTATTCTCAGTGCACTCCAAGAGCCTGCTGGACTGCTTACTCATTCACGTATTTACATGTGGACCTGCAACATTCCCTGCAAGATATAAAATGAATTGAGGAAGTATTTAAATGAGATTCAAGAAAAGGAACAGCCAATTAGACATGTAGGATAAAATAATGAACTTATGCTAAAGTGGAAAAAAAAAAAGAGAGCAAAACCAAAAATCCCCAAACCCCATAAGTGAGGAGGAAAGAGGAGGATAATCACAGTATAAGGAAGCAAGGCTTACTAAAGGGCAAATACATAATATCAGAAACCACTATCAAAAGAAGGAACCACTGAAATGAAGAATGCATTTGAGAGTTTATTTGTAAGTCTATCCATACCCACAGTTTGCAACTGCATTATTGTGAAGAAAATAAACTCTGTGAAATGAACCTACCTTTCATGAAGTAGGTATGATTTCCAACCCAGTGGCTTTTGTGTAATACCTTAATTTACAATTCTAATTTTTCTGCAACAGCCTACAGAAAACAGAGATGAAAGCAGAAGGAAGCTGTGAAATTCAAAAATGCAGAGGTCATTGCTATATAATTACAAGTGACCAGTAAAATAGCATTCTCCTAATGTTAGTAAGTATCCAGGACTTACATTAGTTGGGTCTTTAAGTTCCTTGTTCAAGGCGCTATTTAGATTTGTTGTTTTACACAGACACACATTTGATGCAATCAGGAAAGAAAGAATAGCTTTTACCAATATCTAATACTGCAGCTTTTGAGATGTGCAAAATGAAAATTGCTTGACAAAGCTAGGAAAGATGTTGGTTTGGGAACAGCTGATAGCCTGTGGTGAAAGAGCTTATATTAACAGAGAGTTTTTTTATTTATGTGGGCTTTTCTACCTTTCCTCCAACTAAACTGTGCATGAAAATATCAATAGTTCTCCAAACAGCTTGAGGCCAAATGAGGAATTGATTTCAATATTAATCATACAGTTCTAAAGCACTGGGAGTTGTACCAGTGGAGAAAACATTTTCAAAGTGACTATGCAGAATGCATGGCTAAGCCATACAAAGTTATAACCTCTAGCTTTTTTCTTGTTTGTTTTCTGAGTTTATTTCGAAATACAGCTGAAACTGCTACGTTTGCAAGACTGAGTGACAGTTTTACAAAGTCAACATTTCATGTAAAATCATTTGGTATTTTCCCGAAGCATTTGGCTGAGTAACACTGTAAAAATCTATTTTCCCCTTGATGATATTATTTACTAATTATCTTGAATGTTCTAATACCATTAAGAATATAAAGTATAATCTTAATAGACAGTGAGATAATGTTAAACAATACATTTAAAGCCCAACATGATTTCCTTGCTAATTCTAGAAAATATTCTCACGGTACGGATGATAAAATAAAAATCCCAGGCAAGTACTTGAATCACTAGCATTCTAGTAGCATCCTGTGTCTTGTGCTCTATTTTTGGCTCAGTCTGGGATTATTTTTTGTTCAGGAATGTAGCAGCTCATTCTCTTCCCCTTGATACCTTGTGCTCACCTGTAAGATATGAGAGAAATGAATGAAATCTTCTGCAGCCTGCTCAAAAGCTTTAAATGTTGGGCTATAACTTGAAAGGAGGCAATACGATCAGTACTGGTTGGTGCTGACACACGCTTATGTTAAAGGAAACAGCAGGGGCCATCATTATGCTTTGTACAGAAGCCGGCTCTATTTTGGTGTACAGGTGTGTTCTGAAATTAAGTCTTCAGAGGACTCAGGCAGATGAATGCCTAGTTCATAGATCCTGTTGAAGTGAAGTGAAATAAAACTTGCAGGGGCTTTAACCTGAAGATAATTGTGTCTCCAGTGGCCTGGAAGCAGCACTTTAGCAATGAATTTCGCGTGTATAGATGCTACATGATTTCAAAAACCTGATGTTCTTTTCAGCTTCAGTCTTTATTGCTTGATTAAAATATATGGTATGTTTCTACAGGTTTTGATCTTGAACAATTTAATGTATGTTTTCTGATTACCTACCTTTCTACCCATCTGTTTTTATCCTTTTTTTGAGTTTGTAATTGCCCCGAATTTTAAAACAAATATATAGTGAATGATGGGTAGAAATCTAAGAAGTAACAATTACTGTATTTCTGATATATGCATGTTTTGTCCATGCATCCTTTCAACACTTTGGTAGTAGTGTTGGTGCCCTCCATATCTGTATTTATCTAGCAATATGTAAAGCTGTTAAATTATTTATTATGAAAGATGAACTAATAACTGTGTGCTGAAATAGTTTTATCATGATATCATATAGAGTATAAATCCAAAACGCTAAGCAGAAGGTATTCATTGTAAAGGTTGTCCACATTCAGTACATCTCGAGGTGTACTGGTGCTCTTCCAGAACAAGGTGGGAAATTTTCATCTTTTTTAAAAAGCGTTTGTAACCTGCATTTTGGAAATGTGGTGGGAATCCATACAAACATACACTTTGTTTTAAAATCAAATAGCTAGGTTTCACTAATGCTGCTACTGAGAACAGTTACACTTTCTTTGAAGAGTAAAACTAGTCAGGCTTTTGGCATGTCTTCCCAAAGCCACAGTACAACAATACTGATGCCGGCTAATGCAGAACTGGGTTAGTTGAGTCTATGCAATTTACAGCAGCACCTCCAGCTATCACATAGGCTACTGTCAGCATTTTATCAGCTCTGTTAACTCATTTTGTCACAGTTGATGCTATATCTCCACAATAACTGAAGAACTACAGTGCTGAAATTTTGCCACTGCAGCCAAGTGAAATGTGAGGGGAGATGAAGCCAGGTAAAAATGGCATCCCTTGCGGCAGGGACCCTCCTGGTGTGGCCATCAGGAAATGCTGAGGAGAAGTAAGTGCCTTATAGACTATCCTGCCCCAGGACTAGAGACAGCAGCGCTCGCTATCCCAAATCTCTCTTGAAATAGTGTTTCCTCATATCAAAACCACGCATTTCCTTATGAAACACCACTGGACAGAAAACACATAGGTTTTTACTCCTTGCTCTAACCACTCACTAATTAGGGTGTTGCCCTCAGACATAATAGAGTAAAACTCAAACCTTGTTGTCTTGCAAATCCTGAAGTACCGGAGATGTTGAGACCAGAATCTCTAAATCAGGGAGAAGGAGGCGCTTCTTTGTGTCAAGAAGCAGTTGGAAACGTGCCATCAGGCCTAGGACCAGCCTGGACATAGGGATGCCAAGATCCCCAAGCCTCCCCTCTGGTGAAATCTTTGACCTTTAGCAGGTTTTTACAGTATCATCTCTAACACTCAGGAGCTTCTCATCTTGTGATCAGCAGTTGTGTGTCCTGGTCTGTTAGCATGTCCTGGTCATGGACCTGGGCATTTGCTTTTAGCCCAGACATTTTACTCATCAGACACTCAACTTGCTGTGGAGCCTGATAGTTGCTGCAGTTCAAAAGGGATTAGGCAAAGTCAACAGCAACAATGCCATGAGTGGTCTCCAGAATGTCTAAGCAGGGCTACATGTCCTGACTCATCTCATTCAGCAGTTCTGGATGCTGGCAGATATAAGCACAATACACTGTGCTCCTGTGCACTGCTCAAATACCATCTCTTTTGTTTTCTGTGTGTAGTACACACAATGCCTAACTACCAGGTCAGTGGTTAATTTGTTGAGATAAGCAGCACAATAGTTTGCTTTTTTTTTTGCCTGCATCAACAAAATGCAAATCAGTTTCTCATTAGTAACTGCTGATCCAGATGAATAGTTTTCTTTAAATACAGGTATCACAACAGGTTTAAGAAGCATGAGCTTCAGTTCCTGAATACCAACAGTTTCCTCCTCCATGTCTAAGAAGGCTGCAGGACATGCTTTTTAGTGTCCTCTAATTACAAATACACCTTACCTAAGAAATTCATAATTCAGAACAACCTAGAAGCAACAAAGAGAAGAGAATAACGCTTTCTCACTTGTCAAAATAGAGATTTCTGAGGGAAGGGTTTTAAGTAGTTGTGCTTGTGTGATGATCAGTTTATTCTTGCCTGACCTTACTATAAAATCTTTCCATTAGTCTAATTCTTTTTAGAAACCAAGTATTATAGCATCAATATTCTTATAAATGACTAAGGAAGTAGATTGCCAACCACTGAATACATTTTTGAATGTTCGTGATAGCCATTGCAAATTCTAGGAAAGTGTGCAGGGTTTATGTGTGTGCATAGGACACAGGAATCAGGGAAGAGAAATTCAGTAGATATTTAGCAGTTATTCTCAAGTTTTCAAAATCTGCTCACATGAATGAAAGGTTCAAGATATTACATGAAGTATCGGTTCTTTCTGTTTCTGTGGAACCTTTTCATTGTCAAGTGCTAAAGGTCAAATCTGTTCTAGGACATCTCATCAATCAAGATGTAAGTCTGAGTATTTTTTGCTAAAGAACCTCAAAACACAAAATTTTTCTAGATACTTTCTTCGTGGATGTATGGTCCTTAGGTGGGACAGACTATGCTTCAAATTTTTTTAAAATACATTTTTGTTTTGCTTTAAATTAATTTTCATTTCTTTTGGTATAAGATGCCCATTTACTTCAGTTCAAGTGTTTTTAGCCATGCGTGCTACAGGATGCACTTTTGAAACGTTGCAATTCTGCTGCAATGAGAGCCATTTTTTCCTCAGGCAAGATTTCCTCTCCTGTTTATTTCCTCACAAGGTGAAATAAAAATATCACATAATACTTTGACAAAGAAGCTTTAGGCTGTCATTGTTACCTGCATGTTTATTCACAGTATCCACATGTAATTTTAAAAAAACAGGAAAAATCTGAAACCTTTGACATGTTTGGAGAAAATACAAGCTTTGGCTTGAAAACCTGTGCAGTACAAAATAAACATAGCAGGCTTCAAAAGGCAGACTCCATAAACCAGACTTTTCTTAGGTGAACTCTTTTAGGACGCTGTTCTAAAAAAAGAAGCCAAAGAAATCTGGCAGTTCCTTAAGGTGTAGTATTTAGAATAAAAGGATAAAAGATACTATACTCTGGGAGGAAAGGCAGAGTAATTAAAATTCAGCTGGATTTAATCAGTAAACTTTTTTTTTGCCCTCTAATACAATAAGGCACTGCACTGGAAATAGAAATTATTGGAATTGCTGAAGAGGAGTACAAAGGTATAGCTCAGGCATGCTGGCCAAAATCAGATAAACAAAGGAAAAAATGAAATGCAGGTAACAAGGGACTTCAAGAAGAAAATGAAATTGTTGGACACATAATTTAAAAAGAAAGGACAGGATTGGGACTGCGCTTACTCATAATGGCAATGTAATTGCATTTTAGAGGGTTTAACACTCTTTATCTGAATGCTTTCACCCAAAAGTTCAAGGTGATTGGATGGTCAACATAAGAGCAACAAAAAGGGGCAAGAAGGTAAGGAACATTTTGAGCTGTACGTAAATCAGTCAAATATAATATCCTTCTACTGTCCTGGCCCAATGGCCTTCACCCTAAAGTGCTTTGAATGTCTGGCTAAGTCAGTTAAAGAGGTTAATAGTTATCTTTGCAAACAGGCACGTTCATGAATACTTGACCTACTTTCCTGATGGTCTGTATAAATTAAATTTTACGGGAGTTAAAAACTAATAAAATTTGCTGAGAATGTACCAAAAAATAATAGAAAATCTTTAGTAAGTCATTCTCTGCAGTTTATCAGAATAGAGATCAAAAGGTAACTTGATTATGGTATTCAAACACTTTCCTGCAGAGTCACTTTTGCTGGGTGTTAATGCACTGTTTACTATAACAGAGAAAGACGTAATACAAAGCAGCAGTTAAGAGCTGAAAGCCAGACAAGTGTAAACAAGAAATAATGCATGTCTATCTAATAAAGGGGATAATTAACCAGTGAAATAAATAACCACAGGAAGCACGAGATAAACCATGCTTTAGGCAACACACATATAATTTTGGCCCATTTAGGGGAAATTTCAGTAGAATTATGGGTGCTACATTCCCTCTTCCCTACAGCTATTGCTTGAGGACTTAAAACTTGTGAAATTCTTCCCATTTATCAACGTAGCAAATAACATAAGTACACTTGTCCATTTGGGACCATGATGCCATGTAAGAGCCCTAGATTACATCTCAGAACAGAAATTTTACGTTTATTAATTAATACCTGATCAGAGTTTGACTATTTTTCAGCTAAGACATGAATATGTTATTTGGATTATAATGGGGTTGTAAAAACAAATGTGGTTTGTCAAGTACAAATACATAGGTGTGTCATGGCAGATACTATAACATGGAATCACATTCAAGGGCAGATGCGGTGTAGATGCCACCGAGAATTTGGAAAAATTTCCTATTTCAAAACATGAAAACAATCATTCTGCCCCAAAGACCTCCGTGTTTTTTAGTGTGGACTTTTAAAGTTCTTTTAATCAGAAGTCCAACCCAATATACAAAAAGTTTCATAATATAACAAGCTAAGGTTTAGTATAGTTCACATAACAGTTTAGTGGGTATTGCTACTCAATAGTTCAAGAGCCGTCAATTAAAAGCGTGAACAAGAAATGAAGAAAAGATAGGGCATCTTCAGGTGTGAATGTGTAATTTATTTGGAGCCAACAGGCAAGGCTAGTGTAAAAATAGAACAAACAACTTCAGATCAGTCAACAGAGATATTAAAAGTTTCCTTCAAAGCAGAATTTTCCATGACAGGAGCTCTGACAATCCATATTATCCAGACTACTGAGGTAGCAAGAAGTCAGTTTCCCCTCATATACACCTCACAGGCTTAAACTCAAAGCTTGTACTATGGCACCATGATGAAGGGGTTACTGACCACTAGTGGAGGCAAGGCTTGTGACTTCCAAGGAATGGTTCCTTCCCTTGGAAACACTCAACAGATGCTGTTTTTTCAGCAAAGCTCCTGAGTATTGCAGTTTTTCCAAAGATGTTCTGCCATTCTCCTATCTCTGTTCAAAATCTTTAGTGTTTCCTTGAAACACAGATAGATCAAGCACTACATAAAGAACAATTAAGTAATGCTTTTCTGTCGGCCTCCGTGTTTTCATTTTTTCAGGTTCCACTTTTGTGTACAGGTTAAAAAAACAAGTAAATTTAGAGGTTATAAAAGTGGGAAATGCAAAAATGAATAGAATTTTGTGGTAGTAGTAACCTCTCTTAGCATTTATTTGGAAGGAAGCAGAAAGCTACAGTTTTGACAAAACACTGTATTAAAGTAATAAGGAGTTTCAAACAATCAATGCAAGCCAATTAAATGTGACTCCATGTTTCCAAACTAACAAGCAGAGAGCTACTTTTAAATTGAAATTTTATTCAGCAAAGACAAAAGCCAATGTGTTCTACAAAATTAACCAGATACAATATGCCTCATACAGACAGTTACCTCTCTGCAGGGGCATAAAAAATCACAATCAGCAAGCACTTTAAAGCTCTGAAGTGTATCAGTACAATGTGCTTTGCCATATTTCAAAATCTTCAAAATGGCATGTGACATGGTAGTTGATCATTCAAAATCTCCCTGTGCGGTATGGGCAATGATAGTCTGCTGCATCTCTCATTTCCTTCACCACTTTGAGTCATGAAACCTGTTTTACTATATTGGGCAATGGTTCCCTAGGCTCACTTATGATGAAAACGTGGACACTGTGGAAGATGCAGCATGCCACGAGCATATACTAAACATTTGCCAGTACTCATGTGCTAGGTTTCTTCAGAACATTATTGCCATGCGCTGTTCAGTGGTTTTCATGAGTGCAGTGAACTTTCCATGACATCTGCATGAAGCTCCTCTTCATGTAGAGCATTTGCTACATATGTTGGGCCCATTAGTGGGCTCATTGAGTCAATAAATGCATACCATCTTAAACAGATGCAGGTCTTCCCCCTCATATTAGGAATCTAAAAACAATTCCAGGCAGTGCAACAGGCCTCCCCATAGTTCTGAGACTACTAAACCTCATACAGTTTCCTGACTGAGAATATGTTGTGGGCCACAGATGGTAAGTATTCCTGATTTGTGACATGATAGGACAGCCATTAGGCTTGTCCTGCTACATAAATGACAGTTTCACAGTTTCACAGTATCATAAGGTTGGAAAGGACCTCCGAGGTCCTCGAGTCCAACCTATAACCCAACACTAACACCAACACTAACACCAACCCATCATCTAAACCATGGCACTCAGTGCCTCATCCAGTCTCCCCTTAAACACCTCCAGGGTCGGTGACTCCACCACCTCCCTGGGCAGCCCATTCCAATGGCCAATCACCCTTCCAGTGAAGAAATTTTTCCTAACATCAAGCCTAAACTTTCCCTGACGAAGCTTGAGTCCATGCCCTCTAGTTCTGTCACTGGTCACCTGAGAGAAGAGACCAACCCCTGCCCGACTACAACCTCCTTTTAGGTAGTTGTAGAGAGCAATGAGGTCTCCCCTGAGCCTCCTCTTCTCTAGACTAAACAGCCCCAGCTCCCTCAGTCACTCCTCATAGCGCTTGTGCTCCAGCCCCTTCATCATCTTTGTTGCCCTCCTCTGGACACACTCCAGCATCCTGACATCTTTCCCAAACTGAGGGGCCCAGAACTGCACACAGTATTCAAGGTGAGGCCTGACCAGTGCCGAGGGGGACGATAACTTCTCTGGCCCTGCTCGCCACACTATTCCTGATGCAGGCCAGAATGCCATTGGCCTTCTTGGCCACCTGGGCACACTGCTGGCTCATGTTGAGCTTCCTGTCAACCAGCACTCCCAGGTCCCTTTCTGCCTGACTACTCTCCAGCCACTCTGTCCCCAGTCTGTAGCTCTGCATGGGATTGTTGTGTCCAAAATGAAGTACCCGACATTTGGACTTATTAAACATCATCCCATTAGAATCAGCCCATCTCTCCAATCTGTCCAGGTCCCTCTGTAGGGCCATCCTACCCTCTTAACAGATCAACCCTTCCTCCCAGCTTGGTATCGTCTGCAAACTTGCTGATGATGGACTCAATCCCCTATCCAGATCATCAATAAAGATATTAAACAGGACTGGACCCAATACTGATCCCTGGGGGACACCACTGGTGACCAGCTGCCAACTGGATGAGACACCATTCACCACCACTCTTTGGGCTCAGCCATCCAGCCAATTCCTAACCCAGCACAGAGTGCTCCCATCTAAGCCACGGGCTGCCAGCTTCCCTAGGAGTCTACTGTGGGAGACAGTGTCAAAGGCCTTGCTAAAGTCCAGATATACCACATCCACAGCCTTCTTCTTGTCCGCCATGCGAGTCACATGGTCACAAAAGGAGATCAGGTTGGTCAGGCAGGATCTACCCCTCCTAAACCCATGCTGTCTGGGCCTGATTCTCTTGGTCGTTCTGCAGGTGCTGCATGATTGCACCCAGGATTATCTTCTCCATGATTTTACCTGGGACTGAGGTCAGGCTGACAGGTCTGTAATTACCTGGATCATCCTTACGACCCTTCTTATGGATGGGCGTCACATTGGCCAACTTCCAGTCTTCCGGGACCTCTCCAGTGAGCCAGGACTGTTGAAAGATGATGGAGAGCGGCTTAGCAAGCTCATCCGCCAGCTCTCTCAGCACCCTAGGATGGATCCCATCCGGCCCCATAGACTTATGAGGGTCCAAGCGGCTCAGCAGGTCTCGAACCTCCTCCTCATGGATTGCAGGAGGGCCATATTTCACCCTGCCCCCATCAACCACTTCAGAGGACCAACTGTCAATTGAACAGACATCCTTACTGTTGAAAACTGAGGCAAAGAAGGCATTAAGTACCTCAGCCTTCTCTGCATCTTTAGTTACTATATTTCCCTCCACATCCAACAAGGAGTGGAGGTCGCTGCCGCCCTTCTTTCTACCACTGATATATTTATAAAAACTCTTCTTATTATCCTTAACAGAAGTGGCCAATTTGAGCTCTAGCTGGGCTTTTGCTTCCCTGATTTTTTTCCTACACGACTTAACAACATCTTTGAACATGACCTGGCTT
Organism: Tapera naevia; assembly: GCA_033556795.1. Lineage (NCBI taxonomy): Eukaryota > Metazoa > Chordata > Aves > Cuculiformes > Neomorphidae > Tapera > Tapera naevia. The sequence continues at coordinate 1,881,888 of JAUMJJ010000172.1, read as the reverse complement.
ACGTCCCCTTCTTTCCAATGGTGATACATCCTCTTTTTCTTACTTAGTTCCTTCAGAAGCTCTCTGCTCATCCAGGCCGGCCGTCTGCCCCTACGACTCTTCTTACAACACATGGGGACAGCTCGCTCCTGCGCCTTCAAGAATTCATTCTTGAAGTGCATCCAGCCTTCTTGGACCCCCTGTCACTAAGAACTATTTCCCAGGGTACTTTCCTGACCAGTTCCTTAAATAATCCAAAATCTGCCCGCCGAAAGTCCAGTATCGATGTCCTATTCCTGGCTCTTCTTGTTACATTGTTTACAGAAAGTCAATTATCTCATGATCACTACACCCCAGACAGCCTCCGACAACAACATCATCCACCAGCCCTTCTTTGTTTGTAAACAGCAGGTCAAGGAGAGCCTCACCCCTGGTGGGCTCACTCACCAGCTGTGACAGAAAGCAGTCCTCAATACACTCTAAGAACCTCCTGGACTGCCTCCTCTCAGCAGTGTTAAGTTCCCAGCAGATATCTGGAAGGTTAAAGTCTCCTAAAAGAACAAGGGCAGCCGATCTAGAGGCAGCCTCCAGCTGTTTAAACAACAGAAGATCCAAATCCTCCTCCTGGTCAGGCGGTCTGTAACATACTCCAACCAGGAGGTCAGACCTGACTGCCCCTCTGACTCTTACCCATAGGCACTCAACCTGGTCATCACCGATCTCGACTTCAACAGCATCCAGGGTTTCCTCAGTATAGAGGGCCAGCCCTCCATCCCTCCTCTCACGCCTGTCTCTCCTGAAGAGCCTGTTCACACAGGGAGTTATAACAGAAATCACTACATTCAGCATTACCTCATATGCTTCATGTTGGCATCCTTGTTATCCACACTGTTGGTAAATTCTCCAAGCAAAAATTATAAAAAAGCTGGACTCCAATCACAAGACACTTCTGAAGAAATCTAAGGCTCTGACCCAGTACGCAAATAATGTCAAAAACCTTCACACATGATGGCTATGAAGCTTGTCAGTAGGTCTACCATAGTTTCATCAACTAATGCCATCAGGGGAAACTCAGCTGCCCTGTGACAATTCAGAGAGCAATGCTTAGAAGGCCACTTAACACTATTGCAGATACTAGCAGTGAAATCCGGTCATATAGCCCTAACCAGGTTCTAAATCTGGATTTTTCTGAAGATATTGGATCAATTTAGATATGCCATCCAAAGAATTTGATTTGGCAACAAATACAGTTAAGCCAAAAAAAATGGGGGTACGAGACTTCCTAATATCCCCAGTTAGTAATGTATAGAAACAAATAGAAGACTGTTTCTTTATCCTGACTTATGTCAATGTCTCCTTTCTTTAAAAAAAAAACCAAACTGGTAATTCACATATTTCAGCTTTAAGCACCTAATCTATATGTCTGTAATAGGAACTTCATGTTCCTGTATATCCAGTGGAATTTCCAAGGATTATTCAAAGTGTCTTTATTTTTAGAAGCTCAACTGAGTACAGGGATCTGTGATCTAGCTTCTATATATGCTCTTCCAGAAGCTCTAGACAGCCATTATAAAATACCAGAGACTGCTGAAGTGTGTAAAGTAAAATTTAACTATGTTTACATTTTTTCTTATGCTCACCAAATACTGTTGCTAACCCTGCACATAAGTCTGCCAGGCTGCTTTCAATTTGGCTCGAGTTAATCTATTTGATGAAAACAACTGTCTTGGAATTCCTATGATGATTCTTTTTTCTTCTTCTCTCTGCCTATGGCCTCCATTCTTACATGCCAGATTTATTTTCCTGAAGAAAGAATTCCTGAGCAAACATGATTCATTACAGTCTCCTTGTGTTGGAAATTATACAAGCTCTTGCCTTTAAATCAAACATATTGTTTGAAAAAAATCAGCTGAGTTATCTTTAAAATGATTTTCTAAATATGCATTCAGTTATATAATTTATATAATTTTGGGGTAAAATATTTGGGTGCAGACAATTATTTTAACAGTAAGTAATAAAAGAACGTAAGAATAATAATATTTTGGCTTATATGTCTTTTTAAGGATAATTGGCTACTAGGGCCATAAAATTTCACCTGCTTCCAAATGAATCTTTTTGTAATTACACCTATGTGCTTTCAACCCCTCTTTGAGAAAGTCTGCCATCAGTTAATTTAAAAAAATATAATAAATAATATTTAAAGTTTATATAGTTCACTTAAGTGTCTACACTTTGATAAAAGCAACACATAATCTTTATTTAATGTTGTTCTTTAGAACTGTTTGTACTTCAGATATTGCTTTGATTCTTGGTTAGACTCAGAGAGAAAGTAACAGTAAAGAGTAAGAGAACTACATGCTTTGTTACCTGAAAGCTGCAGCTTTACATTATATATGGGATTGTATGCAATTATTCTTGTGTTATATAGGAACCTTTCTTGTTGTGTTTCTAGCTGCTGGTCATGATAGCTATATATTAAAATTAAAAAATGATGATTAAAATAGCAGAGACGTACTATAATTCACAGAGGAAAAATGCTGTCCTCAGACTACATTCGAACAACGTCAAGTAGTTCAACATCAAGATACCACTTGCTAGTAAATATATTATGCTGTTGTAGCTATGCCAGTGCTATGGGATGTCAAGAGAGACTTTTAAATAAGAATATGATGTGATTACTTGTTATTTCTTACACGGGCTTATGTGCACAAAGAGGGGGTTCAATTGCTGACTACATGTTAATGGTGAAAATTTCTGTGTTTTGGGGAAAAAAAACAATCCACAAAGGAAAAAAAAAGAGAGAAAGGGATGACAACCCAGTGGATACCCGGAAAAAGGTGTAGTAGAGTTTTCCAGACTGATGCCCCCCCTTTGGATGTCCTCAGTTCAACACACATCCCCGCAGTAACGGCACAGCCTATGCCAGCACCCACTCAAATGCCACTCTGATCAGGTGCAAGTGTTTCATGCTGGTTTACTCTCCAGCTCCTTGTTGGGTCCTCTTGTCTAACTTAAGAGTAGGAGAAGGGAGGAAGGGAGGAGTGATTCACGCCAGTGGCAATTGTTTCCCATGAGAACCCACCATAAAAGTAGTATTAGGACTTGCTTGAAACAGTATTGGGTTCTGTAGGGGAAAAATGCCATGAGCTGCTGTGGCTTAGCTGAGGAAATTTTTAGCTTAAAGAGCTGCAATGAGCTCTCTGGAGATTCTGGAGATTTGATCTTTGTTTCTTACTTTCTTTTGTTCTGTAGAACATACAATTTAACTACAGAGGATAGACAAATGAAGATTACATCTTGTGCAATACTCATCCTGTGAGGAAAGTTAAATGACTATGACTTTGATCCTGCAATCAGATTTGGCAGTATGAAATTCTACCTAGTACATAGATGTGAAACAATACAAACTGCAGAACTGGAAAATAGTTTTATATTGCACTCTTCTTTAAAAAGCTCAGCATTCTCTCGGGAAGACATTTTCCTTAGAAAATTCATTCTAAGCCTAAAGAAAAGCCATTAAGAAAAATCAAAATATTGTCTCTCTGCAGGTATGCTGGGCTAGTCAGCACTGGCAGAGACGAGCAATCAGCGTTTATTGATCCACTCATCATTTTTCCAGACTTAATGGACTAAGACTTAAATAGCTAAACATACTCTGGTTCTCGCAGAGACTTGAAATAAATGATTTTGTTTTGCTGTCTTTCTAGAATTACAATCTCTCAATACTGTAAGGAATAAACGAATTTCCCTTTAGTTTAATTTTGTTATCAAATATCATAATAATCATTATCCTAAGGAAGAAGCAGAAGGCTCTGGTACAGGAGTTTTGAAGATTAGTTTTATGAATTCAGGAAACATTGCTTTTTTTTGGTGTTATTTGCAACAGAAGGATAGCAAGTATGTTGTCATGATGTGCCAGACTACTGGAAAATAGCACTCCATGCTATGACTTTTTCAAAGAACGATAGAATTGTTTATGTTGGAAAAGACCTTTAAGATCATCGAGTTCAATCACAAACTTAACACTGTCAAGTTCACTGCTAAACCACATCCCTAACTGTCACATCTACACGTCTTTTAAATAGGGATGATAACTCAACCACTTCCCTGGGCAGCCTGTTCCAATGCTTCATGACTCTTTCAGCAAAGAAATTTTTTATAATATCCAGTTTAAACCACCCCTTGCACAACTTGAGACCATTTCCTTTTGTCCTATCATTTGTTATTTTGGAGAAGAGACCAGCACCCACCTCGCTACAACCTCCTCTTAGGTAGTTGTGGAGAGTGATAAGGTCTCCCTTCACCCTCCTTTTCTCCAGGCAAAACAACCCCAGTTCATTCAGGTGCTCCTCATGATACTTGTGCTCCCTTCACCATCTTCATTGCCCTTCTTTGCACACACTCCAGCAGATCAATGTCGTCCTTGTAGTGAGGAGCCCAAAACTGAACAAAATGTTTGAGAGATGGCCTCACCAAATGCTGAGTACAGGGGGCACATTCACTTCTGTGCTGCTGCTGGCCACACCAGTTCTGAGACAAGCCAGGATACCACTGGCCTTCTTGACCACCTGGGCAAACTGATGGCTCATGTTCAGCTGGCTATTGACCAATAGTCCCTTTTCCATTGAGCAGCTTTGCAGCCATCCATTCCCAAGCCTGTAGGGTTGCATGGGATTGTTTTTGCTCAAGTGCAGGACATTTAACCTTCTTAAATCCCACACAACTGACCTCAGGCCATTGATCCAGCCTGTCCAGATCCCGACGTGGAGTTTTCCTACCCTCAAGCAGATCAACACTCCCACCTAATTTGATGTCTTCTACGAACTTACTGAGTGTGCAGTCATCCAGACCATTGACAAGGATATTAAACAGAGCCAGCCTCCACAGAATCCTGGTGAACACCACTTGTGACCAGCCATCATCTTGATTTAACTCCGTTCATCACCACTCCTTGGACCCTGCCATACAGCGAGTATTCTACCCTGCAAAGAGTGTTCCTGTCCAAGCCATTAGCAGCCAGTTTATCCAGCAGAATACTAAGGGAAATGAAGTCAAAGCCTTACTAAAGTCTAGGTAGACAACATCTCATCTTTTTATTATAGTTTTGAGTAATAGCTCATGCCACTAAGATAACAGAATTTCTTTAGTCTGGGTGATGAGGTTAATTTCTTAGAGTGCACCTACACTAAGATTTGTTTACATATTTCTAGTATTACAGAGCTCTAAATTAAAGACAGAATTCTTGTGCTTAGTTAAAATAGCACTAGCTCTTTCTTTCAGATAGAGTTAAGAAAGTTGATCTCCCACCCTACTCCCTAAAACCTTCTGTGATGCACAGTGGGAGGACAGAAGGTAATACACATTTTGCAGAACAGCCACTGGGATCAGTGTACAAAAACACCAACCTAAAAGCTTTATGCTTATGGTTGATGGCCACACCAACTGTCTTTCCACCATCTTCTTGGGGAAGAAGCTCTGTTTTAGAATCCTGTTCAAAGATACTCAAAGGTGTACATTTTGCTAGACAAATTTATGTAGTGTAGAAGGTAAATGCTCTTGGGTATGTGAAGCAATATAATAATGTAACATACTTTCTTTATAAGTGATTAGAATAAAAGCAGTGTACATTTTCCAAAGGAGTAATTTTTTACACACGCCATGCAATGGCACAGGCAGAGGTTCGTGATGGGCCCAGTGGTAGCTATGAAAATAACTTTCGTTAAGTTATTTTATTTAACTGAAGTGCTGCTGTTTCTTCCCCATACTTCACTAGTGCATAGAGGTGTTGACCTTTTCCAGAAGATAGCATCTTGGCCTATTGAAAGGATGGTCTCAATTATCCCAAATTAGTTATTTGTACACTATAATATGCGTGTTCTTACTAGACAGTTCAGTCCATTTTATTTGCAACCAAAATAGCTTAAGAGTGTATGAAACTGGTAGTGAGAGAAGGTAATAACCCTGTACCAAAATATTGCTTCCAAAGGAAAGAAACATCCTGACTCAGGCATGGGTAAGTTTACATATAGATTTTATATGATCAAAACTTGTTGTCATAACAGATAAACAAGAATAATTCTGGTTTGAACTTGTGAACTGCCTATCTATAATTTAGCCCTGTTCTTGGTTTTGCCAGATTTCAAAGTATGTTTTATTTATGTAATAACTTCACTTACATAATGGCAAAGGTGAAGGTCATTGATTTACACAGGAATTTTAATTTCAGATATTCCCTTGAATCCCTTCACTGAAGTTGCATATGAAAAATACACAGACTCTACAGTGCTATAGAATGTGTTAATGTGTCATTGAAAGCAAGGAGAACAAAAATTTGATCAGACTTGCAAACCTCTTCTTGAATGGGTATTTTTTTCTTTCCATCACAACCTTGCCACTAAACCATTGACAGATTTTCAGTCCCCAGAGTTTTTCTTATAATTAACATGAAGTTTGGCCAGGAATAGTAAAGGTCTTTCCATTTTCTTGTCTAAGAAATTCTATTTAATATTTCTGATTTTTTTCTGACTAAGTCAAGGGACTGAAATCAGACAAGATAAAAACCCACATCCTTTCCATTTTGCCCCTGAATTTCCAGCTACCTACTAGAAGATTCTTGCATTCATGAGGCTCATTTAACACTGTTCGTAAGTTTTCTCTTTTTTACCTTCTGGGGACACACCATCATTTTCAGTGTGTATTAACATATCTTAATTAGTGCAGACTTCCCTTAAAACAATGAAATCCCTTTCTTAATTAGTAATGGCATACTTAATAGGATTATCTTACACAGACACCTTTTCTTATTTTTGTAGCTTGTTCTAACTTTCTGTAGTGTTTTGTCTGTTGATAACTGACTTGTTTTCACCTATACAAATGAAGTAGCACCTTGTCAGTCTTTAGCTGAATAGGACTCATCATATGGTATCTCTCTACCATACTAGCCCTGTAAGAAAGTATCTTTCAGGCAAAGACCTTTCTCTATCTACAGACATGCCTTAAAATACTCTAAATTTTCAAACTTTATTTCCCTTTCTCCTTTGTTCTTACATCCAGAGGAAAAACCAAAAATATTTTTTGCCAATTACTTGTATATCACACACAAACATCTGTAAGGCTGTAAAACTGGTACCATGCAGCTCATGATCCTGGGTCTAAGAGAGGCAAAAATCTTTCACCTTGCAACCAACACTTTTTGCTTACACACTGAAATGACAAAGAGCCTCAGTTATGGTAATTGATTATAATGACAATCAGATGTCTATGAGTCTGTGAAATGAACCAAGAAATTTTAGTGTGAGATTCATGCTACGCTCTGTCAGGTGTGCTGATAATAATTTGAATATCTTTTAGTACTTTCCACTGTTACATTTTTTAATAGAATAGAGGCAGTGGTGTTAGGTGATGAAGATGTACGAAGATAGTTATCATTTTTACTTTCTTTTCATGCAAGAGTGAACACTATACACAATTTATAATGTCAGCAAGAAAGCTTTAAAGGAACATTGGCACCAACATGATAAATAAGACTTATCTCCTATTCCCTTTTAATATTACCTCTCAGAATCTAACAGACTCACAGGCTAATAATTGATTAACAAAATAGCTTATAGGTGAGGAAGACTTATGCATGTCTTGCATGTACAAGATATCTAGTGAGCAATGTTTAATTAAACCATTGTAATTATATGCTTTGAATAAAACATTTTTTGAGTGATTAATTTTACCTTTATTCAGCTCCATCTCACTCCCACACACCAGAGCACAGTGTTCTTTTCACCTTTCATACAGTTCTCAGAGTATATACAGAAATAGTACACTTTACCATTGAAACCTGTTGTTCCTATCTCCCCTCTTTTCCTTATTCTACTCCATTATGTTTTAATCTATTTTACTCCTTCCTATAACCTTCCTCCACATTTTCACCAGTGTCTGCACATTCTCCTCTGCTGTCTCCTTTCCCATGCCCTCCTGGTTTCACGCCCTCGCCTTCCTTATGCTTTTTCCCTAGCTTCCTTTCACCCTCTGCAGAAGGGCTCATTAATTATACAGAAAACAAAGCTGGCAATTCTTTCACCCAAGTCTGCATGAAAGATGAGTTCTGGGGCTGTGGACTGTCTGTGCCAGAGAGCTGCAGGACCTGCTGTTACTTTTACCTTGAAATTGTTTTCTCCTATCACCACCTGACTCTTCAAATTAATGTTTTAGGTGTGCTTCCATCTCCCCAGAATTCCTATTACTCCTCATGCATAATTAATCTCTGTGATCATCTTCTCCAGTAATGCTTCTGTCTGCTGCTCCACCTGTTTTTATTAAGCTAAATCACCAACCCCTATTACTCTTCAACTGTTTGCTGTGCTTATGACCTACATGGAAAAATTTTCGATCAGTCTCTTCTTCTGCACAGCTTTTCTTTCAAAATGACACCACATTATATCACTTTTGATGTTGATCAAACGTTATCAACAGTGATGTTGATCACTGTTGATGTTAGATCAAGCCTACCTTTTAAACCTTTTGCCAAATTCCTCCTTCATTTGTTTCATCTGTTTTGTCTAAACCTTGAATTGCCTCAGTGATTTGTCTGCACCTTATATCTATCCTATTTACCTAGTCCTTACTTATTACTCCTCTGTCTCCCTAGATCCTAGACTTCACATCCTTACTCATGGCATTATTTAGGCTTTCTGAATCCTTCTTACAAGCTCTGTTTTATGTTTACTGCAAATACAATCCCATGGTCCTTCTTTAATCATCAATGAGCCATGTCCTCTTTCCACTCCCATGGTGTAGGTATCTGCTGATACCTCCAATGAGGTGTTGATGATTCTGCAAGGCCTTCTTAATTGACAGTAATTCTTGCTTTACAAGTGCTAGTTACAACAGAGCTACAGAGAACACTGATGATTTACTCAGTGTCAGCCACTGTAATCAGTCAGTCAGAAAGAAAATGTCTATTTGAGGGAGTAACAATTTTTAGATAATTTTGTTTTTAAAAAACATGCTTTGTTACACTGTGTTATATCTGTTATGGAAACCAGAATAACTTTGTGTCCTCCAGAGCTATGTGAGATAACTATTCAGTTTAGAGGTGGATAAAATCTGTATGTTAAAATGTAACATGATTTTAGGTTGAAGATGATAATAAATAAAATTAAGAGTATCTGAAAGTTCCTATAAGAAAATTTAACTGAGAATTTTAAAGGAAAAATAAACTGCATATTTAATATAAAACAAATTAGCTACTAGTTACTATTTCCTCTGCTGCATGGAATTCTCAAGTTTTGAGCTGCTTTTCTGGTAGGCTTTTCTTCTGTCAGAAAACACTGTCACATTGCCTCACCAGATTTTTTTATTTAATTTTTAAATATCAGCGTTAACTTATTTTGTACCAAGTCTTTGTAGGAAAGTCACAGCAGAGAGCAGTTCCCATCAGGTTCAGAGCTCTGCTGTCTTTTCTGTCAAGTTTCAGTATTTCAGAACATATAAACAAATTATTTTGACTCATTTGTTCATAGAAACACAAAAGAAACCTGTGGCTTACTTCAAGCATGCTATAGACTACAGCTACTGAAGTCTTGTTGAATTTGGTTGAATGAAGATCATTCTATCTAAGACCAATACAAAAAAGTTCTTTGGTCAGTGGTTGTAAATGCAGAATAATTTGGATTGGGAAAATGATAATAGTATTTTTTTCCAACCTATAAATGTGTGGCTTTAGATATATTTAAAAATATACTTAAAAATATATTTAACCTCATGAACTCAGTGGCATTACTGCAGCTGATTTTAGTTTGTGCACACTTTGATTATTTAAAGCCAAAAGATGATCGCAGTTGCCCTATTAATAATGAAACGCACATCCTTGAAAAAAAAAATTAGTTTTTCTTCAGAAAGATTATTTCCGGTATTGCAGAAAAATAGTAGTACTCATAGATGGTTCTGCTCAGAGCTCCTGTTGTGCTAACCCAAGATATTCAGATTCATTTACACAGAAAAACTATGAGGATGATTAGGAGACTGGAAAACCTGTATTAGGAGAAAAATACAAAAGGAGACTGTTTTTTGGCTTTGTAAACAGAAGGCAGAAAGAAACTGAGGTTAAAAGGTCTCATGAGAGACTGGAAAGGTGTGAAAGCCCTGTTTAATCTAACAGATGGCACTAGCATGCAAATACATGGTTAACAAATGGTATGAAAAAGTTTAAATAGAAATAATACTATAGAATATCTTTCCAAATAAATATCAAGGTGGGAACCAAGATGATTTTAAGATGAAAACTGGTGAGTATGATATGGATTTTAGGAAATAGGTATCTGTACCACCAGGAATCTTGCTCAGATAACCAAAAACCTTTCCTCTAGATCAGTAGACCTGAACATGAGAAAACCATAACAGATTGTGAATACTAATGAAATGGGTTTTTTTTCAGGGTTTTCCTTCTAGATGTTCTTTTTATCTGTAGTATTAGAGCAGTTTTTCAGAAGAAAATACATTTAAAATCCCACAAAAGACATAAGACCGAGAATTAAGGGAACATGGCAGTTTAGGCAGACTATCTTTTGCATGTCACTGCTTAACAGTGTTCCCTTTGGATTGTTTATGCAGCATGACAATATAGAACGGTGTAGTTAACAGAGGGAACTGGTACGCCGATTCAAATAGTGTTATAAAAAGGATGCAGGAAAGTAGCTAGTTGGCAATAAACATATTCAAACAGTAAGAACTATAGGCTACTTTTTATTATTGTCAGAAAGACAATAATAAAAGACATAGTATTTAAAATAATATTAAAAATAATTTCTTAAAGGTGGCTTTCAACTATACAGTATGATTTTTTAATTTTCTTTGAGGATACTCCTACTGTCTTTCATGAGGTTTTGTGATCATGAACACATAGTAACTGAAGTTAATTTGCTTCTGGCATTATCTGGTTATGAATTAAAAAAAAAAAAAGAATGTCCCTGAGAGTCTTCTTATGAAATGTCATCGAAATCTGAAAGCGAAGAGGAGGCTGCCCTCATGTCTCATCGCCTGACCCAGCCGTGTTGTTACAAAGACTGTTGAAATAGGTGTGTGCTTATAATTCTATAGTTGTGAACTGTTAGGGGACTTTTCGATTAAGAGGCGAAAAATACTATTCTGTCTAGAAGACAAGATATACCATTTTGCCTCTGACTACAAAATGAAAAGGAGTTGAATACCTACAGCAGAACAAAAGACAGTCTTTGTGACAGCAAAAATAAGCTATTAGTTCCCTATTATGTCGAAGTTCTTCAAAGATACTTGTGATAAATGGATAAATTTATTAATCTTAGGTTTTCTATAACATATATCTCAGGTGCATATGACTATTTTTTAAGCAGCACTTAGCTGCTAGGAAAGATTCATTATATTACTGCAATCTTTGTGAAGTTTCAGGATAAAGCCAATTTGAAAGGTTAAGGTGAGTGTGGCAGAGAGTTCCCTTATATATATTTTTCACATATAACCTGAATATTCAGATATAACTATAGTCATAAATAACCTATTGCATAAAATTCCAAGAGATATTTTCCAAACATGCTTTTGTGGATCAATATATATTGAAATAAAGGAGCTTTTCTTTACTCTTTTAGAAGTACAATATTCACCTGTATGTTGCAAAAGTACCTCAAGGCAGAAAAGAAAAACGAGTCCCTCCATATCCAGTAAATCATGCTGCTAACAGTATTAGGAATGCTAAAGTTGAATTATTTGGGCACTGACTTTAGATAAACAGATATTGAAATTACTTTCTGTTAATATATGTGCCACAATATTTCATGCTAATAACCCAGAACTGAATCTATTTTCCTGGTGCATATCAAAGTCTATTTAAGAATGTAAATTTATATACAGAGTCTAACAGAATATTTGAAAAGGATTTTTATCTAGGCTTTATGAACCTCTGCTACTTGATGTGCCTTTGCTTTGATGGTTTTGGAACTGTAGTGATTAGCCCATTTCCATCTATCCATTAAAAGGTTGTAGACAGGATTTTAATATCTTTTCTCATTTTCTTTTGCAGGGACTTAGAACTACTGCTTGTCTCTTCTAAGATAATTCACTGGAAAATCAAGTTAAGCATGGAATAAAATCAAATTACACCATTTTGTTTCTCATGATAGCAGAATGCTGTTAAAAAATAACTGGAAAGCTGACATGTAAGAGTTGTCAGTTAAATAGAACACCTGTGTGCAGTTGTGGATATTAAACTGTTAGATAAATTGAATACATTATTTATTAATACATATCAAGTCAACTATTTGTTGTCACATCTCTTTCAACCCAGTGAAAGAGAACAGTCACCAAGGCTCTAGCACTAAGGATTGGGGAAATCCGTCCAGTCTACTGTGACTTTAGAAAATAGTGGTATTTCCTTGGAAACAGGACAAAGAGAACGTGTGAAAATTCAAGATTTCAAGGTTCTCAAATTTTGAGATACTCGTATAGGTATTAGCCTCAAGTGCTAGGGTGGGAATGAAAGAGTAAGGCATAAGTTTTCACAATGGAAGTCTGTAAAACCAGGCAAGAGACTGAGATGTAGCTGCAGAAGGAGAAGGGAATCACTGTGGTCTCACAGGTGGTAGAGGAGACTCCTTCCTGATGACTGACCAGTCACAAATGATTAGAGCTGATAAGGGAGGTAATGCAGGGAATACATCCAGATACTTTAGGGTGTTTTCATTGTGAGTAAGGAAAGATTATTTTTTCAATCCCTGAAAAGTAACTCTTATAACTTTCATAAAAATAATTATTAAATTGTCCTCAAAGTGAATAATTTATTTGCTTTGATCTTGATATGTCCATGTATAACAGACTTACAAACTCTGAGTGCCCATAATTGGTAGCAATGCTCATGACACTGTCAGCTGTGATCCTTAGGCTATACATCAGCAGGGTTACAAACCCACAGTTTTGTGAAACAGTGATGTCCAGGAACAGAAGAAAATCACGTTCTGGATACATGTCTAAATGAAAAAAATGTCCAAAAGCTCAGCTTGGACTTTAGAGCATGTTATTACTTTATTCTTTTTTTTTTTAGATGACCACCACATTTGTATAATGTTAGCTGTAAAAGAAAATCAGAGGCAATTACAATTTTAGGATAAGAAATCTGGGACATTTTCATTTTTCAGATTTTTTTTTTTGTTTTTAGTAATTTCCATCACAGACTGAACACCAGTTCAGTTTTACGCTTTTAATACCTTTTATTCCTGCCACTACACAGAGTCCAAATATTCAGGAATCACACATTAAATAAAGAAAAAGTAGCAAACTGATTTTAAAATGAAGCCTGAGGTCTTTATGTTTCGCTTCTATTTTCTGTGTTCTTAAGTAGTCCTCACTGTACATTTTACACTTTTCACCCAGCACCTACAAGCTTCAAGTCAAAAATCAAGAGAGTCAACAAATTTGGAGGACTAGATGTCCTTTAGTTGACAATAACTGTCATTGAAGAATGGCTGAGCAAGAAAACCTTGAATGGATCATAAAAGTTTAGCTTATACAGTCTTTGTTTTAGGACAGATTGGTATTGAAAAGAAGAGAAAACTTCATATTCTCATTATACACATGTAAAGGACAAATGGATTTCAGTCCCAAAGAATATGAAAATTAAGCAGAACAGTGGCTTTTTCTCCCATGACAACCCACAAAGCAAGCCAACTGCACTCAAAGAAATGAGTTGGTTTATTCTAAAGAACAGGGCTACTTGTACAACCTCATAAGCCCAAGGAAGTTTGAATGTATTTTCCTGAGATGATTCTCTGCACAACACAATGTTTAAGAAGCAGATTTTTAATTTCTTTTTTTCTCCTCCTGAAATTGCTTCGGAACTCTTCCCTCACAATGTGGAAGCAATTGGCTAGCATGAAAAAAATCCAGCATACTTGCGTTGAGATCTGTGATCTTCAAATTAATCTGACATCTATGTAAAAAAATCTTTACAACTGTTACTGAGTGACAAATAAAAATAGATACTAACAAGATGAGAGTAATTAGCATTTCAACTACACAACTATGTTTCAGCATATGACAGTACAGTATTTTCTAGTTAAAGAGAAAACACAGCATTTGAAGTGCAGAATGCATTTCTCATAAGATACAGAATTGTTTTGTAGGATTTCTAGTTAAGCAAAAGTGGATATCCAAGTCTGGAAAAAGTAATTTGGATTATTTCTGACTGAGAAAAAAAGGAGACTATGTAAGCATTAGAAAAAAAATAGAAGAGAGAGAAAAGTGTTGTATAGGTTGTTGTAAGAGGAAGAGCAGTTAAAGAGTTATTTGAACAAAAGTTCTCCAAGACGAGTTGTTCTAGAATATCTGTTCCATCACTTTTAATTTGCCAGTAGCAAGATGTTCTGCAGTGACAAATGAAAATAACATGATGCCCCTTTCCACCCTGAAACTTAAGATAAATCTCTGGTAAATCTGGACTTTTCTCTCGGAATGGTATTAGTCTTTGTATATTAATTTGGGGATGCCACATTTGAAATAGTAAAGACACCTCAGGCAAATGGCTAAAACACATAGATTAATCTGTTCATTCAAAGAGGTTGTAGGGGCAGTTAACAAGTCCATACCAAACCAGTGAATCATTTGCTGCTGTAGAAATTGCCTAGTCACTTTTAAAAATAACATATGCTTGTCTGACTGATTTTGTAACGTACCTGTCACTGTAGTCTCTAGATATTCTCTATATTTAATAGTTCTACCGTAAGGAACACTGTCCTCTTGTAAAGCTAGGGACCAAGCTGTCTTCTTAAGCCATATCATTTGTTAAGCAATTTTTCAGAAGATTTTCATCTTCATACAATAGACTGATTTGGTTGTTTACCCAATGGCATGTCAAAATATGATGGGCAGAGCATGATTTGCTAGGATTAGCATCATATTTCCTCCATTTCAAGAATAGGAGAGAGCTATACAAATGTATTTATGCAGCACATTCTTTTGGGGAAACTATGCCAATGCCCATAATAAAACACTGCATTATATAACAATGCAAAATATTGCATAGCAACTCTGTTGCCACCAGTTAATTGCAATAAAAGAGATACTTATTTTCCAGTGAAAGGGAATTCCTTGTTTTATTTCAGGCAATGAATACAAGAACTACATTTTTCAGTATTAAACAAGTGAATTATGCAGTATGTTAGAAATGCAGTAAAATTCTGAAAATCATTTGCAGAAGCAGGACATTAAAGTTGCATATATACCCATAGCCCTTCTCTCTAGGGGAAGAAAGAGGAGATTTGGGGCTATAAGGTCAAATCCCCATCAAAGGTAACAGAAAACTGTCCTCATTAACCGTAATGTAGTTCAGACTAGACTTTAACATTGCCAGAGTAGAGCAGGCTAAAACCGTATATTCATTTTTTCCAGGAAACTGTTCTCTGTGTTAACACCCCATAAAATGATTTTGAAGCAAAGCAGATGACAGCACCTTCATGGTTTGAGATTCCTGAAATTTTTAGTGGTGTTGGTCTGAGATGATGTTTGACAAAGTACAAGAAAATATGCTGCTGTCTTAATCTGTTAAAATAATGGAAAGTTTTAAGCCAGGACATTAAATGCAAGAATTCTGATGGGTTTACTTTAGTTATTAAATTACCAATCACACAAAATTGATAAAGACTTACTTCAGTATCAGATCCAGCATATTGAGTGTAAAATTTAGAACTAAGTAGTTTGGCAAATGTTCGCTATGGAGAGACTAGAACAAAATAACCTGCAATGTACATCTGATGGACTCCTGTATGAACTCAGTAAGGTCTCTTCAATCAATAATATCCCCAAACCAGTAAGAATCTATTCAAGGCAGTGGTATGAGTAAAGCACTATAGAATCACTTTTTGTATCTCTAACCAGAAAACAAGTGTTCTACCTAAGAGAAATTCCTGGAAAAGTGATTCCTACACACAGAACAAGAAAATATTTCTTATTGCAACTTCTCTGCCACAAGCATAGAATAATAAAATGGTTTGGGCTGGAAGGGACCTTAAAGATCATCCAGTTCCAAGTCATCTAGCTTCAAATGTAGGACTAAGTCTGTGTGATTTTCATCCCCAAAGAGGACAGCACTCACCACTGGACAATCCATTTGCCAGAGCCTGTAGTAGACCAGTGACTACACCAAAACACACTTGCCACACACAAAGCAGAAGTCATTATCACCCTGTGGTTAATGGTGCAGCTGTTAACTGTTCAATACCTTCATCAATCATAGAATGGGTTGGGTTGGAAGGATTCTTAAAGTCCATTATGTTCCAATCTCCCTGTCATGGGCAGGGACACCCCTCACTAAAGGAGGCAGCTCAAAGCCCCATTCAACTGGCCTTCAGCACCTCCACGGAGGGGGCATCCACAGCTTCCCCAGGCAACCTGTTCCAGTGCCTCACCACCCTCAACATGAAGAAAGCTGTTCTCTTTCTTTAACCTTTATTTCCTGGTTGACATACCTCTAGGAGCCCTTCTTGTTATTCTTCGCTTCCCTCGCCAAGTTCAGCTCCAGCTGCACCCTGGCCTTCCTGACCACATGCCAAAACAATCGGGCAGCACCCCTATACTCTTCCCAGGTTACCTGTCTCTGCTTGCATTGCCTATGCAGTTCCCTCTTGCTCTTCAGTTTGACCAACAGACCTTGACTGAATCACACTGGTCTCTTGCCTTCCCTGCCTGATTTCCTACATCTGGGGAATGAGCACTCTTGTGCTCTATTTTAATATATTTTATGTCTTAATGAAGTCTCATATCTCCTCCTTCCTGCCATGGAAGGGGGCCAAGTGGAAAGATCAATCTCATCAAGATCAATACTCTGTAGCAAGACCGTCATGGAGAATTACATAAGCAGGTCAAAAGATTTGTGCAAAGTTACTGTATTTATCTCATCCTAAAGGAAAGGAATTTTTTTCCCCTTAGACATCCCATGTGAGGGAGGCTAGTTCACATGCCTAGTGTTATTAAGTACTTGAATAACAACAGAGATGTACATTTAGAGAGCAAACATGAAAGGGTTTTGTAGTAGCTTTAAAGAAGATGACTAATGGTGACTGATATCTTGTACAGATAGTCCATAAATAGATAGAGTAAGCCAACAGAGATTAAAGCTATGCTTCAGAAGGAGATAGAAGCACACATGAAGGGTGGGGAGATACCTGACTAGGAGCTGTAGGGTAGAAAATAGTTTTGGTTTTATATTGAACAAAAAATATAAAGCAGATAAGTTGTAAAAAAAGTAAACCTCAACATGAAACTCTACCGTACATTAATAAGCATGCAAAAAAGCTGTTATTTTTTACCCTATTTGATACTGGTGGGACCTCACTGGGCCAAGGCGACATCCAGTCTG
Source organism: Tapera naevia (assembly GCA_033556795.1). Lineage (NCBI taxonomy): Eukaryota > Metazoa > Chordata > Aves > Cuculiformes > Neomorphidae > Tapera > Tapera naevia. The sequence continues at coordinate 1,864,538 of JAUMJJ010000172.1, read as the reverse complement.
AGTGTATTTGTAAAGAAAAGGGCAGATACAGAATCCAGAAGAAGAGGAGTGAGAATGATAGAGTTTACAAAATAAGATGAGAGTATATTTTCTTTGGATTAAAAAAGAGGACAGATTCTCGGAAAAGAATTTAGATGAGAGAAGTATTTGTTGTTAGCTCTTCAGCAATGAAAAGCAGAAAAGGTCAAGATATTGGAGTGCTCTTAGTGTCCTCAGATCACATGCAGCAGTGTGGTAGGGAAGAATCAGCAGCCAATCATATCTTAAAAGGTATAAATCATAAAATATGGCCAGTACCTACTCCACAGAGACACTCAACATGAACAGACTTTAACAGATATATATTTTTTTAATTTTTTTTTTTTTTTTTTTACTTCTACAGTAATAGAAGCTGCAGGAAACGAGAGACTGCTGGGCGTAGTTACGTTCAAACACCTCCCATGTGAATTGCACCCACCGCTGTCAAAGGGGAAGAGTGGGCATCACAGAGATGTCTACATGGCTCGTGGGCAGTTCCAACAACTGCCGGAACTCAGCCAACAGGGCTTCTGAGCTCCGCTTTCCTTCGGTTTGTTTCTTTTCTGGCATGCAGAAGCATTAGCACATCTGTAATAAGCTCTTAGACTCCCAGACTGTGAGTAACTAATTTCATACTGTATCTATCTAGAATGCATTTGCAGAAATCCAAGCTACGCTTTCGGTGGTGCCAGGAGAAAGTCCTAGTCTGAAGACCTTACAGTGGGTGTGGCAGGGTGGGGAAGTGACCTAAATGCAGAAAAAGGGGGAAGATTAACCACTGAAAAATCTTATCCCCTGCTATTTGACCCAATTGCTATGCATTTATTATCTTTTGTGAGGACTGAAATTTGTCTTCATGAATTCCTTATAGCTTACAATTCTTGTTTTTGCACCACAGAGCAAAATTCCCGCAGAGAATCTAGAAGAGCTAAGTCAAGATGAAGGCCCAGCCATGACAGTTTGCAGGACCAAGCATAATTCAGAATAATTTTTGTAAATGGAGAGTCATTTATTACACATTTAAGTCAGCATAACCAGCCACTTTATACAGCCATTTTTTGTTATTAAGATTCTGGTTTTCAGTTCAACAGTTACATGAATGCTGTCTCCCATGAAGGCTATTGTGAATAAAAGTACAAATTCACAAACCTGTATTTTTGCCTGCTGGAACTCTAGATCTTAAAGCAGTCAAAATGTTCAGTTTTCAAGCAGCAGCTGTGACAATGAAGAAAACTAGTCACTTCTACAATAAATTCTCTGTATCATTTTTGTAACAGGAACATAAATCAAAATAGATGACAGAAATATAAACAGCCAATAAACAGGCTAATTCTAGAACATGATCATGTTTATCACATACCGAAAATTAAAGGATAGATTTATCAATGGTCAAAACATACATAATCCTTAAAGAAGCCTTTTACTCTAAGTATGAGAAAAAAACATTTTTCATTTTATGTAATACTTGTCCTTCCAGAGATCTCTTCCCTCATCACAAAAGCAACGTGGACTAGTTACATCAGCCATTCCTTAACAATGTGTGTTTGGCACATTGTATGACAGACTTCAACAGAGCCTGCAAGATCTTGGAAACAGATTAGGAAGTTTGTTGCTTCTAGTCTAAACTTACAGGGAAAACATAGACGTGGATAGCCTGGGTTAGAATTTGACTATGACACAGCGGACTAGAATCCAACATGTTTGGATTCTTTTTGGAGTAATTCTTACAGAAAAACAATTACAAGACATTTTGACTTATTAAAAAACAAGATTAAGTAACAATTTACATTCAGTTTCAGATATTTTCCCCAGCCACATCCCCTAAGATGTATTATTTTGAGTGTACTTATGTTTTTAAAAACATGTTAAACATCAAAAACTGATTTTGCATAGCCATATTGTCCCCTTAGATATGTTTTCCATGCCTCAATAATCCTTATAGAGTCACTCCTTCGCTTCAGACACTGTAAAATACGGGAGTCAAACTCACAGTTTGCGGGCCAAATCCAACCCTCCACCTTGTTTCTCCCCGGAGGCAGCGCCGAGTTCCTTGTCCCTACACTCCTGCCAGCGCTGGTCACATGTGCAGCGAGTGATGCGCATTACGCTGCAGGAGAACGGTGGGAGCCGCGAGTTTGACACTCCTGCTGGTAACGGTTCATCTTTTATGGGGTAATAGCTCAGCTCTAGGAAAAAATAAAAACAGAAAGTGACCTCTGTTCAATTTCCTGGCTCTGCTTCAGGTGGCTTAGCTGCCTGACCTCTGAGATGGGCAAGCCACCCAACCCCTGGGGCAGATTCTTTATGTGATCACTGCCTAGCAGAAGCTGTACTGCCCTTGTTGAATTACAGCCTTAGAAAATATTAACCTGAAACTCCATCTGTCTTTCTGGGAGGTAACTTTTAACACAATGTCAGTGGAAGCAGGGAAGGGCTCTTAGGACAGTTCGCGAAAGGAATACACAGTCTGTTCGTATAACGGAACAGGAAAGAAGCTGGCATAATTTAGCATAGGAAAAAAGGCCCAAAGGGAATAAACTTAATCCCTCTAGATATATCTGCAGAGTTAAACAGTAAAGGAAGGAAAGAGCTATAAACCAGTACTGGCTTAAAAATAAAGGAGCCTTTGGTGGTCATATGCAAGTCTGGGACAGATACAAGGAAGAAGTTTCTAACCATGCTGGAAAAAAAAAGTTGTGGAACCGTCTAGCTGATAGAAATGACAGCAATGAGAAAATTAATTATAGGCAAGATATACTTGTTACATGTCTGGAAGTGATAATATGACATGGTTACATGCGACAAGAGGGCTGTAGAAAATGCCCATCTAAACCTACAAAGCCACTTTATTACTAAGAGTGCTTGAAAGAGAAATGAAGTCTCTTATACAATCTACTCTACACACAATATCTGAAAAGTGTCTGATGCTCTACAGTACATAGCTGTCCATTTTAAACATTACTCATCTGTAATTATTAAAGACAAATGATCAAGCACGGTTTTCGCTTAGAAAACAAAATATGCTAACTAACCATAAGACCAGTGTATTGCACTCATTCAGACATGCAGTTTGGTCTTTGGCAATATTGAATCTAATTTCTTTCAACAATCATAAACCTCTGCAGCACATTTGAGTTCTGCCATCAAGAATGTTGTGTTTGTATGTGAAGATTTGTAACACCATCTTCACAGAAACAACAAAATCTGGAAAAGCTATGTTTATCTCCAATGCAAAAAGTAGTATTTGTTTGTTTTAATATGAAGACTGTTCTGATGTTCTTCATGAGATGGTCTTAAAATTCAGAGGCATGACTTTCTGAATCAGGCCTAACCCTATTCTTGTCTCTGAAGTAATCTGAGGGACTTTATTCACACTGTTTCCAAAAATATTTTGGTCCTCATTGCAGAACCATTGCCTCCCAATACAACATCACATTTCATTACCAACTTGTTTCAAATAAGTTCACCAGTACCCTTTCCATGGTTCTCACCAGCAGATCATCCACTGGGATTATTTTCTCATCTGTATGAAATCTAGTTTGTGCTTTTTCTATCCTGTGGATAAAGCACATAAAAGACTATAATTTCCATGAATTTGATACATTTTAAATGCACTAGATTTAAAACAGGAATAAATTGCTAAGCAGTGTCAGGTTTTGCTTTGAAAGAAGAACATACTCCTTAGGTGGAGGAATAATGTCTGATGAAAACATCAGCCAAAAAGCTGCAGAACATCAAAGCCTATAATGTTTTTAATAGTTTAATAAAAGAAACAGTTATAAAATGTAGAGGGAAAATAACTTTTGGTTAGGTTAGATAATTTCTTTGGGAGTCATGATTGGCCTTAGTTCTGTTGTTACATTATGCAGAATGCATGCATTTTAATTAAATGTTGCTTTGAAACACCCCAAATGTAAGACAGATCATTTACTGTATCAAATGGACACGCAACCCTAGGATGTACAATCCTTCGCAAAATTAATCAAAGCGGGCCCAACTTTGACAAGGGTCAGGTCATTTAAGCAATAAATCTGGTTTCCATCATGAAGTGTATTATGTGGAAAACCCTCTTTCTATTTAAATGGTTTCATTGTCAGCCACATAGTGGCCTGCAGCCAAACCCCCATTCTCTTTTTGCCTGTCTTGGAATTGGCTTGGATTGCATAAACACTACCAATCTGTAGGGATCAGGTCAATGAAAGCAGGCTACAACGTGTAGCAAGAAAATAATTCATAAAGCAGATTAGAGTGTGTAATCAGAACACTATTAACAATGTTTTTCATTAAATTTGTATTTACTGTTAAGGCAACCTCTTCCAATCATTTAATTGTAGATTAGAAAGTGATAAAAACCTTCAGGAGAACACAGAGCTCAAATTTTCAATTCTACAGACGACCACCTCCAAATTTTCATGCTTTTTGGTCATGGGAGACACGAAGACCCAGAGCAGCACAAAACTTATTAGCAGGAAGAAAATAATTAAAAATTAAACTTTTTTAAAAAATATAAAACAAATAGTCTCCAGACTTCTTAATACCAACACCAAGAGTGCATATTGCAAATCAGAAGTCTCCAAGAATTTTTTGCTACGGAAACTTGAAATTCAACTTTCTGAAATAATCGCCCAGAGTTTTAAAATACTGTTTCATTCTGTGAAATACATACTGATTTTCTGTGTTCAGCACTTGGAAAAGTTTAAGTAACTACATTAATCTATTGAAAAGATAAATCTGAGACTATGTCTCGGGAATTTTGTTATAAATGTTGAAAAATTCTTCATTTTCCCCTGTCCCTAAATTATAGATGGAATATTACATCTTGAATGTCTCCAGTTGACACACTTCCAATTTCCAGATGAAAATCCACCCTGAGGATTTCCGAGCAAGTTTTGAAAATGACTCCTTTTAACGTCTTGTGAAAGACTCAAACAAGGTTGCCATGAAGAGAAATGATATGGTTTGAAAGCAGATTTCTACCTGTAATGATCCAATTACTTTTCCTAGTCCAGTGAGATGGTTAGAAATGGGGTGGTATAATAAGTTTTGAATATATTCTACCATTAAGCTCCTGAGTGTCCGGTCATGCAGAACTTACTCTCACAGCTTGGCAACACTGAAAACAATTTAGCTGGTGCCTGCCTGTTGCTGGGCACACACAGAACTGTATTTTCCAGCAGCAGAGGAGCTCCCTGTCTGTTTTACTGCCACGGCTCACTAAAAAGATGGATATTGGTCATAGTCTTTGCATCCACTGACAATTCCCCTTATGCTAAAAGTAATATATTGTTTAAGCTAATATGTTTACTGCACAAAGACACAATACCCAGCAATTTGAAAAACATAAAATGATTTCCTTTGTTATTTTGCTTTATCTCCATGTATTTCACATTTTTATTTATTTTTATTTAACTATTCTTTACAACCTCATTTTCTTGCAAGGGACTAACCTTTCAGAGCTCTAGCGGATAAATTGTTTGCTTCTGTTTACAAGGGAGAGAATAAATAAGAAATACCCTAAAGAAAAATATATATTGCTCCTTGTTTTATTCTTTTTTTTCTGTTCTTATTTCTTAGGAGTTGAACACTTGAAATATTCTCCAACTTTTAGGCTATATTTTTTTAGACTCTTCTGCGGTAGTTCTTCAAAACAGCACATCCATGTATGTATCTACATATCAAATCACTTGCTAGCAACTGTGATGCTATTGCAGAGTGATATCTGGTTAGATCTAGGACCAAAATATTTCATGCATATTGCCCTGTCCCTGCATCACAAAAGCTCTCAAGGGAAGTGTGCAACAGTTTTTGATTTGTAGAGTGCTAACTAGTGAAGGTGTAAATCACTTACAGCAAATTCAAGCCTACGATCAAGCAGTTACATTTCACAGATGTCTTTAAAATTGTCCACAGTCTGAAATGCATTTTTCCACAACTTATGTTTCAGATCAGTACCTATTTTTCTCTCTAGCAACAGATTAGTTATCTGTACACCGGCAGATGGTATACTGGAAGACTGTTTATTCTGTTTGTCGGTTTTCCCACAGTTTAGAAGAGCCCTAAGGAGGCAGGCAGCCAGCACAGTCAGTGTTTTGCTATAGTCTTCCAGTTCTGGTGTGTGGAGACCCTTTGATGTGACCTTATTACTGAACTGTAGCTGCCCTCAGCTTCAGAATGGGCTTGTTGAAGCTGGTCAACAAATGAACTGAACTGGGCTGGGGTCAGAGCAGCCTTGAGCTGGCCCTGAGATCAAAGAAAGAGAAATAAAATTTCTAATTTCTCACCTGTGTGAATCTGAAGGGTGGTCACTTATTTATCTACCAAAAATGAAAACTCAGGTGCAAACAGTAAAATTACATAATCTCAGAAAAAAACAAACATAAAGCTAGTTTCTAGGTATCACAAAATTTCCTTAAGAAGATTTAGGTTTTACTGTTGTGTTTGCAAAAATTAATTTACCCTCTGCAGCCAAACCCTTGAGACCAACAATGCTGCATAATTTTTTGTTGACATTCACAGAATGTGAGAATCAAGGTCTACCACATATTTTACATTTCTCATCATATTAACAAGCACTAAGAAAACCTCACAGAAAACAGAATTTTCTATAATTTTTTCTATAATTTGATAATACCTTCACCCCTCTCCCCCCTTTAGTTATTTAGGCATGATATCTCCTAGAAGTCTCAGTCTAAGGAAATATTGTGTTTTCCTTTCTTTAAATGATACATATCAAGAGATGTTTAAAGCAATCTTACTCTCTTCATGCAGTAGAAAATACATTCTGTAAAACTCTGTCTGAACAGGAGCCAAAATTTACCTTCAATCTGCTTTTTAGATCTTATACTATGGGGTGAGCTAGACTGATCCAGCAGTGTTGCAAATAACAAAGTTATGATGACTTATACTAAGAATATGGATGACTACACTAAATTTAGTTCTCTTAGTCCATTTTAGAACACAGAAGTTATTGAATTTCCTTTTATTTTATACTCTCAATTAAAATTCTTTACTTCTAATTACTGTTGATACATTTGTGATTATAATTACATATTTTACTGGCTAATTGTAAAAAGTATGGAAACCAATCATGCCTCTCCATTGCCAAGAGCCAGAGAAAAGATATCAGCAATTTCCAGTATGAAAAAGCAACTCTAAATTATTAAGAAGAAACCCACAAAACATCTCCAACACCACCAACCAAACAGAAGAGATTTACAAGGCAACATCACAGTTTGTTTTTACAGCAGACTTAATTCTTCCCTAGCTTCAGGTTTATTTAAAAGAGGGGGATATTTTATGTTGTTATTTTACTTCATTTGCATATTTATCACATTGCAGTTCATTGGGTTTTGCATTTTGAGACTGTACTCAGCTTCATTTAAGTAAGCACTCAGATTTCTCAGGAACGTCAGAGGAAGCCACAAACAAATACAGAGAAAACAGATGGGTAAAATTCAAATATTCAGGAAAAGTATATGCCAACCAAGGCTTCCAAAAAATGATAGGAGTAAAAGCCTGATGCAAAACACTGAAGAAATCATGATGGCGGGAGAGAAGAGACCCAATTTTAGGAGTTTTGAAGAAGGAACTGTCCCCTCTGGGAAGGGAAGATGTATCAAACATAATCAATTTCTATTCCGAGGGAAGGTTCATTTTCTTGTTGTGCTACTTTAGTACAGTCACGCTACACTAGAGCAGGACTAACCAAGAGGAGGAGGCTGACAGGCTTTCAGCCATTCTATGGTCCCCTCCTTTCCACAAACCTGCCTTTTAACCACTGTATTACACTTTCTTGACTGCTGATTAAGAATTTATTTTCTCATTATATATACTAATTCTAAATTTGCATCTTTCTTATTTCCTTTATGGAAAGACAGAATTTGCATTGTAGCAATGTTTTCCTAGAACTCATCTAAAGGACATGTAATTGAACTACAAAGTGCTTCTCAAGAGTATTCCATAATGTAGTGGAAAGTTTATAGGTAAGGGAACGCAAAAGCAGATGTGAAAAAGAACTGACAACATTTGCTCCCCCTCTGTTGCAATTTTCATACTGTATGGATAACCAAACTAATAGAAACTTAACTGAAGTTCAGATCTCTTATTGTATTGCATGGCTGTTCCAATTTTTCCCATTCTTTTCTATAGTAATAGAGGACCTGGAAAGATGAAAAAAGCCTTGAGAGATTTGAAACAAATGTGTTTTAATTTTACATGAGAGAAGCGAATAACAACATCACACAGCTCAAGGAGTTGCACAAGTCCTGAACCAGAAATATAATTATGATCAAGGTCCAGGTCAAGAACGGTACTAGGCGAAGTCTAGGTTTTTCCTTTATATTAGTCAGCTACACTACTTTACTGGCCACTGAAATACATAGAGTTAAAGGTCAATTTTGACTAAGTTGAAATCTGTTAAAATGACTCAATTCTTCCATTCCTGAAAGCGTGGGAGTTTCACTACTTGCTGTAGCGAAAAGCAAGATATATCCATACCATCAAGATCTCTAGCAGACCTCCAAGATTCTAGAAGTATTTTAGATACCTGTTGGACACTGGGAAGAGTAAACTTCTGATTTATTTCTATGCCAAAGCAGGTCATAAATTTCTGGGAAAAGAAAAGATCTCCGTGGTGTGTTTTTTTTTTTTCCTTACAGGAACAGAGACACTTTTACCAACAACATTGTGAAGAGAACACACTGTTGGATGATGTAACACACTCTTCATCTAGAAACAACACAGCACAGAAGAGGAGCATGCTCCAAGTAATATTTTGTTAGCAATTGAATATTTACTACATTTACCTTGAAAAAGGGCAAGGTGGCCTTTTAAGAAACACTTCTATAAAGCCTACACTCTGGAGTACATCCTTGAAAAACTGAAGTACTCTCTCCTGTGCATACTTCTAGTAGGAGCAATTTGAATAACTTGAAAATTATAAGAAAGGCTGCTACTGGTTTAAAATATTTCTCAAATTAAATAAGTCCTGATCAATGTCATATTCTTAAAGAATAATACCTTTATACTGCTTTACAAAGCCAGATATTAATACAATTTTTTTACTCTTCGCCTTCCTGTATCTATGGTGAATTATAGAGCAAGTGTGCATTGGTTGTGTTGCCTATGGAACCAGACCTTTATGTCAGCATTTAGTGAGAAGGGAATGAGGCTGTACACTTTGTATCTGTCAATCTTAATGAAAGTCTGTACTAGGTATTTGGCATCAGAAAGAGAAGGTATAAAAATAGCTCTGCAAGAGAGCAGGATATTATCAGATTGCTTTTGGATAAGGACTTTTAGGTTCATATTAACATTTGTTATGATCTGGGAATGCAGTAAATATAATATAAAAAAATTTGGTACTTTTGTTTACATAGTACTACTATAGTCTTCTGTCTGAAGTGTTACCAAGAGCTTAGAAAGGACAAAAAAAAAATCTTCTTGATATCAGATTTTACCTACACATACATAAATATAGAGCACAGCAACAGTTTAGTTCAAGCCAATATTCCAATCAGTTTGCACGGATGGAAGTAGTGATGTTTTTTCCTCATAATCATTCAAAATATGGTCTTAGAGTAACAGATATGTGTTGGAACGGTACACGACAGAGGGCTGAGATCCAACCAGTGCTCTTGACAGTCAGTTATCATATTCCTGGGCTTTCATCCAAAGAGTAGATGCTTTGAAGGATTCTTCTGTAACACATTTGTCTTGGTCACCAACAGAACAGAATGCACCTTTGTTCTATATAAACAGGGTAAACTTGTTGACTCATTTGATAATAGGAGGAGGAACAGAATGAAAACGCATTTGCAAAGGAAATAGTTGACTGATTGGCTGTCCAGGTAAATTAAACAATGGAAGAGGAAGCCTGTGGTTAAGCTTATATCCAATGTTTACATGCTGGCTGTATTGATATCTGTATTTCTATTGTAACTGTTTAAAAACCTTGAGAAATGTTTAACTCCAATTGGAAAGAGTCAGTTAGTTTTAAGTAATTTAATAGACACAAGTCCAATACATGTGTGAGAATTAGTGGGTTTATAAATATGCAAATATAACTTTCAATTCTTCATATTTGTTCAAAAATTTCTTTACGAAGTATTAATTTAATGTAGGACTTCTAACATTTTACTTTTCACATTTTATTTTGACGAGACTGTATAGCTGAAACTAGGTGGTCTTTCAGATTAAACACAACAATTAACTGTTAAGTTATCCTGTATTTTACTACAGCGCATAAGGAGAGTCATAAAAACTGTCTAAACACTGTACAGCATTCATCTCTTACCTTACAAGTATCTTTTCTAGGCAAAAATCACCCTTTTATCCTGAACCAAAACTTAGTAACAACTAGTTATTTCCTTCAGTTAAGGTTAACTTCAGTACTATTAAGTGTTTCCTGAATATGGCCACAAAATGCTAGAACTGCATAAATCTATATTTTCTACTACACATGCCTGAAAATAGATGATTAGACAGAAGGCAAAGAAATGAAATGAAGGCACTATATTAAAAAATATGTTGTGACAAGTAACACATTGGTTATGCCTGTTAGCTGTCACATAGCAATAGTTTCTCCCTGCTTTTATTTGTCAGAGCATTCTGTAAAAAGAAAAAAAATCTGTTGTGTGACAAATGTATCCCCTTATATAAGCAACACAAACTGACACTGAAAACCTGTTTGATGACTTCTGTTTAAGTTATCCTTCTCGCAGTCTGTCTTCTTTGAGTCAAGTTCTTCTTCCATTATATCTTTCCTTTTAAATTCAGCACAATCATGAGCTTCAAGAATTAGAGTGGCTTTATAATTAATAATTACTTGCTGAATGTCTTTTTCTAAAATATAAGACATTTTTCATTTATTTGTTTTAATCTTCCTTTGCGTTTTTAAGGAAACATCATATCTATATAACAATCATTCCTTTTCTAACTTAAGCAGCTTGAATACTAAAAGCATTCTCAATTTCTACACTGAAAGACCTGATTTCTTCTTTAAGAAACAATAGGAAATCAGTCATGGGAGTCAGTACTTTTTTTTTTGTTATAGGTGTGCATCAAACCGTTTTCAGGTTCTTTGTAGTATGTATGTAAAGCAGAGGAGGCTCCCAGCAGAATTTTAGACACGATAACACAATTAAAATACCTCAGTCTTCCAACCTAACAAAAAGAATAATAAAATATAACCCAAATCACTCATATTATCTTCTAAATAATACCTACCAATCATCAGATGGCTTGTACAATTTCCAGGGGCTGAAACTAAATAGCCTGTTTTAATGCATATTTTGTGAATAACAACCTTCTGAAGTGCAACATTACTCTGTAAAAAAAAGCCTTGAGATAGAAGTTTTGCGGTTATCAGGTGCCTTATTTATAAATAATAGCCTAATGGGCTCTACAGGTGGATGAGAATCTAATTAATGTTTTTCCAGCTGGCAATGAAGAGGGTTCATTTCTCTCACATGTTAAAGAAGCGGCTGTGTTAAGAAATGGTTAATTAAAATAATTTCATGGCTCTCAGAACGAATAATCTTCCACCACTAATGTTATACATTTGCAGTACAATGCTCATTAAAGGAAAACTTACACATAGAAACATTTTTAAATAGGCTATATTTGTACAAAGAAAAACATGCTTAGCTATTGCTGTACTTCTCTTGTGAGACTCTTCTCATTCATTGACTCTAGCAGTGATCGTAATTCAAAAGAAGTTACATCATAGCGTGTTGCTAGGGAAAATGGTACGAGGTTATTTCACTAAAATAGGGAGCAGTTGAAAGCTGAGGTTTTATAAAGAAGGTCATCAAGCTGAAAATAAAAACTGCCTGGTATTTAGTTAAAGTGTCAGAGAAAATTGCTACACCTAAAAAAAGGTCAGTAAAGAAAAAGGAAGAACTTTGTAACTGACTTTCTAAAAGGGACACATGCTTTTTAACAGTTGCTTTAGCCAAAACCGAAGTTTATATATTGTTTCTTTCAAAAATAATAAACTAATAGTATCTCTTTAAAACAGTAGAAAGATCATAAGAGACAACGAAGAGCAAACATTAGTAGAAATGTCCATTTCAAGCAAATGAATTAAGTAAATGGCTGGTAACGTCCATAAAATTGAATGTAATTTGCTAAATTGAATTGAATAAAGGCATCTAACTTAAGTGTTTTCACAGCTTCCTGAAAAATTTTCTGTGTGATTTTTTGTAAAAAAACCTAAATTATTAACTCTGAAAGAGAAAAAGCATCACAGGGAAAGGCAGCGCACGTTATCCTGCCTCTGCATCTCACCCCTCTGCTGTTAGTTTGGTCTTTGATCTGTGGACTGAATTGCCCAAGTAAATTGCAGATTTCTGGCACCCAGTGGTAATTACTAGGTAGAGCCTTGTCAGCTCGATGTGAACTATGACCAGTAGGTCTTTCACAGCAGACACAGAGCAGCTGTCAGGTAATAATAGTGCTCAGCCGCTTTCATGCTGATAAGTAACTGAAGCCAATCATCTGGAGGTTCAGCCTTGCAGATCCCAAATGATACACTTTTAATGTACTTTTGATTAAAATTCATATTTCTCGAATCTTATATGCTGTTCATTTCACCTTTTACCGAAAAGTAATGACTAATGTACTTAATGCTTGAGCTGTGCTGAAATGCATAGGATGTGTGATTAAATATGCATTTGAAGATTAATTAACTTGCTTTGAGTAACCAGATTGTGACTTAACAATCTAAAACATTATCTTTAGCAGAGTGATAAGACTTTTTCAAAGCCAACTTTGTTTCAAAGCAAGAAGTAAAAGAAGCTAATCCTTCTGCTGATACAATCTCTTTGACAGAAATCTCCTTTAAAGAAACAAATTTTAAAATACAACCATGAATATAAATAACAAAACCAACAACAATAATAATGATGTTGGAAGGAAACTACCACAAATATAGATTCTGTAAACTAAGCTGAGGATAACAAATATAAAAAAATAAAAGGGAAACATGCCTCTTGCTTAACTTGCTCATGATGGAGGGTATTGTTCTGCCTGTATACATTTTTTTGAGGTTGAGAAATAATGTGCATTTGGGTTCTTAAATGTTTTCAACTTTAGTAGTGCATTACCATGCCAGCATAATTGGGTATTGCAGTAGCAAAACACTCTTGGTATAAATGAAGGTGTATCAAAGACATTACACTGTACCAATGTGGTAAATGGGTTATGAGAGCTTTTCAGAGAAAAATGCAATTTTGCTGGTCTAACTTGTCAATGATAAGGACTTTGGGTGGCGTAATTCAATTGAAAAAGGACCAGATCATTTTGCACCCCTCAGCAGTCTAAGGGTGCTCTATTAACTTGTCAGTAAAGGAGAAGTGTTAAACTAACACAGGTTGCAGTGACTGGGAACAGTACATGTACCAGCAAATGCTTTTGATTTATAGAAAAAGCTAGGAGAAGAAAGAAGGAAAAAGGACATGAAATGGTCCCAAAGCCTCAGAATGCCATGGAAATCAGCAGTTTCAGGGGTTTCTACTAAAGACATACGAAAATTTCATTCAGAAGCCTTTCCTTCCCATCCTTACTACTTTTTATATCAGAAACTGTTTATCTAATTATTGTAGAGTAAACAACACTAACTGTAAAAAGGAGACGATGGTATACTGTTAAAAGATGTGACCACTTCTTGGTTTTCTGATTAATACAATTTAAAATCAGATGGTTTGTTTGATCTATAACTATATAGTGACATACAGAATAGTGCCATACAGAAATTCAATCAATGAGACTTAATGTATGGTTCATTTGAGACCCTCTTGTTTGAGCCGATAACCAGCAAGATGTTAACATACTACCTGGACCTTTTAAGTAAGAAAAGGTGGAGATGTCTAGAGCTTTATGACAGCTCTGAACTTCAGAGGCTGAAAAAGCTAAAACTGATATTGTCAAAATCAAAGGCCTGGAAAAATGATTAAAAATGAGAGGAAGGAATTATGTAGTGGTAAAACAGAATAAAAGTTTATCTTTAAGATGTATTGCTAACTTAAATAGGATAACCCTCTGCTTTGTGTAATAAAAATTGGAACTGTTGTGAATGAACTTATAATAGTTCTGAGTTGAGAATTTCCCTCATATTCTCGGAAAGTCACAGAGATGCATTTTTGGGTTCTTGCTTTCTGTATTCATTTTCACATTTAAATTAAAATGTTGATGGAATATTTATTTCTTCAATCTACTTTCAAACAACTTTCAAATAATCAAACGAAAGAAATTATGTTGACACACAGAAGAATAGAAGATGGATAATTGGTATTTATTGAGTGCAAGTCAGTTATTTCCTTGGTGAACCACTACAAAACAGTTATGTTGCTGTGATAACCACAGAGAAACACTGAAACCGATCATCAGGAAACAGGGTCCACTGAGGTTTGACCTATTCTAAATGGATCCTCTGAGAAGTGTTCCCAGCTGCCCATTCCATTTCTGTCTTCATCCCCAGAAGCACTGTTGTTCCAGCTAAATAACATAAAAACTGCAGATACAGGCTTTTGATATGTTTCTTCCATATTGTTCTATTTTTCCCCCCTCCCTCCCTGTTTGCTTCAGTGACTGAATATAAAATGATTGGGAAAGCCCCTAATTTCTCTTGCTGGAAATGTCTTGCATCCCTGGGTGGTTCAAGGGCTGGCCAGGTCAAATCTGGGTCTTCTAGCAAGTATATCTAGCACTCTGTATATGATTTCTCATGTTCTCTGGCTTCCCTCTCTTATTTTGAAAACCTATAAAGTATTTAAGCAGATGTACGGTACAAAGGAAGTGTATAGATTATTTTCCTTATAGTCAAACACTCATGCACATATGCACTGCTTTATTACATTATATCAAAACTGAGAAATCCTCTTAGTGCTTCTAAATTCTTTTGCTTGATAACTTCCTGGCAGATGTCCTTCCTCATCTCCCTTTTTTTTCCTCCTCTTTTTTTGTTCTTTATAACATTGTTCCTCACTGTAGCGATACATATTTTGCTTCCTTTTCATCCCTCTAATTTTGTTCTTTGTATCACTTAATGTCTCTATTGGCTCTAGAAATCCTGGCTCCTCCTTCTACTCTTATGCTTTCATCCATGTTGTTTATTCTTTCTGTTCTTACTTCCTCTCATGTTCGCTCTTCCCTATTTGTAGTCTCAAGCACTACATATTTGCACAAGTATAGAAAAACCTGAAATATTGCTCTTGCAAATTTACCTTCCCAGTATTCTATAGCTCCCTGTGCTAAATAAACTACTTTCCCTTATCACAATCCGAGAAAAATTAAATACCAAGTTCTTCAGTCTAGTGAATACAGCAAGCAGTTTGATTATACTGCCAATTCTACTGGCAGCATTTGGAGTTAAAGCATATACATTCCTTAGCTAAAAATAAATTACAACAATGGTGAAAGACATTTTTTTTGGTTGGTGTTTGAAATGGTAGGATGTGTCTAGGTAGTCTTTTGAAAATAGTCATGTTCCATGTGCCTACATAGTGGAAGAAGAGACCCAAGAACAGGAATTTAAGAATTAAGATGCCAATTTTGGGCTCAATTCCAAGGATGCATAAAAAAGGGAAAATCAGAATTTACTTTGAAAGGGTTCACCATTGCTTCCTAAACAGAAAACTTTAAACTATTTAAAGAGAACAACTTTTAGGACTAAGGAAATTCACCCATTAGAATAACATTCTCAGGCACAGGCTTTGCGACTAGAAATAATCAAGTCAATAACCTGCTTGAGAAAGAAATTCCTCTGCCTTGTGCCCTGAGAGATGGAAACTTCAAATTACACGTCTTCACAGGCATGAGAACCTGCTGTGCTAGTTTTTCCCTATACATTTTTTCAGGAAAATCAGAAACTTCAGCCCTTGTGAAGCTCAGTGTCTTGGCTGGCAGCAGCAAAGATGACTACCTATATCTGTTAAAGCAGGGAGAATTCTGGTGATCATTCAAAGGCAGGTTTCTCATCTCCTGTTGGTAAACAGTGCTTAAGCGTATCCATAAAAAGATAAGAGAAAGAGGGCTTCCCTCACCACACACACTCAGAAATTCCTCTACAGAAAGGAATAAAAGATTGGAGCTACAAATCACAACTTCCTTGCAGATCTGAGGCTGTCTCTTCATCTGTTGCTCTTACTGCAGGGATGGTGAACATCTGACAAGTCTGCAAACTCTCCTTGCTCTCCTGGTTGCTTTTTTAGCCTTAACAAACTGTCTGGTTGCGGAATTTGTTCTGTGTATACTGCACTACAAAATCTGAGCCTTATGTTTGCTTTCTAGATAACGCAATATCACATGTAACAAAGTAGAACAGTGCATTTTTTTTTTGAGAAAGAGTTTTAATTATGAATAGCAATTTTTATCTGAATTAATTTGCTGGCAAACTATCCTGATTTGCTCTTGACTACAGGGGCTAGAGTCCACAAAACTTCTGACCACACTGAGTTAAAAAGAAACCCAGAGGGGGAAAAAAGCCCACATCTGTGCTAAAAGCTGTTCCAAATACAACGTTAAATTACAAAGCATACTGAACTTCTGATTTTGACCACCTGTTTTATTTTTTTTTTTTTGTTTAGCAGCTTCTGCTTGTTTGACCTTCATCAGGTTGCTGTTCACGTTTCAAACTTTGTACATAAGTAATGTTTTAGCTCCAGTATGTTAGAAAAAAAAAAAATATATTGACTGTAGATTTTGCTGGAGGCTGAAAGAAAGAATCTGAAAGAACCTGAAAATTAACTTTTAATTACTGTCTCAGAAATTCCTGGAATACATTTCTGAAGTGAATGACCAAATAAAGTGAGTTCAGACAGACTGACTCACTGTGACATATGCTACGATAGAATGCTTAAAGCTTGTGCAGCTGGAAGACCTCGAGTACATTCATCAAAGGACTCTGCAGTGATGATGTCAGTGAATTGGTTTTTAAATTCAAAGCCAAAGGAAATAATTACATCTATTTATCTAAATAACTTCAGCAAAGTAAGCCTCCTATACAATTCAAGCAACAGCAATGAAATGTTTATGTTACGTTAGAAAAGAATGTGATGTGCCAGGAATTTCTTCTTTGTGTTGAGTTTAAGTAATACTCCCCTGACATTCCATTTAATGAAAAAGCTGTACAAAGTATTTTGAAACCATTCATAACTTCAAAACAAAAAATTTTTAAAGTAAAAAGTTGCATAAATGCAATAAAATACTTGGCTTTCTGTATTGATAGCCCACAGGTGAGGTCAGGTATTTTGAAGGTACGCAGGTCAGGTAGTTGAGGGTACACAAGCTGAGGCAGCGCAAGAGCTCTGCATCATAGTGAACAGTCATCTTCTCAGACCAGATGACCACTCATGTTTTACTTAGCTGATTATGAGTTTTCCCAACACTCAGAAAGGATTCTAAAACCCTTTTGTACACAGAACACTATGAGCCCTGCAATGGATAAATGCAAAAGTTACCTTTCACAGGTTCACTGATGTCAAGTGACAGGGCCTGATCAATAGGCCTCAAGTAAGTGACTCACGGATGACTCGTATTGCGTTGCTGTCTGTGCTGTTTAATCTGTAACTTCTCACAGTTGTATTATTAGTAAAATTGTGTTATCAGTAAAATTGTATTCTTAATGTGCAAAGTGTGAGAAAAATGCATCACCTTATGAAGTAAAATTGAGTTGTATCACCTTGATTGTAGTTTCACAAGCATGAATACTGTGTGAAATGGGAGAAAGGGCTGCACTTTAAACAGACGCCTTAGTTTAGAGATAAGAGAAATCCAGCTGCCCTCCTTCTCACCTCCTGTAGTTTTGGCCATATTCCAGGAGAGGGGGAACAAAGCACCTGAAACCAGAGTTCCCCTTTTTAGAATGATGTAAGTTGCTTATCTAACCATGTAAAAGATGGACCCTCCTGCAGCTGTCTCTGGAGATCCCATCTACGGGCAGATGCTTTGTGTAGACACCCCCCCAGCTGCCCAGGGACAGGCTCTGCAGACCTTTGCTGCAAAAGGAGCTCCCCAGCGACTGCAGATCTGGATGACAGGGCAATTTGTGACCTATCCTTCTTAATTCCCAATTGCTAAGGCTCTTCAGATTTGGCCTGGATGATGATGATAGGGCACTGGTGATGTATTTTTCTTAATGGCCATGCTTGTTCTCTTATGGTAATAATTAGATGTATTGTCTTTAAAGCTGGTATTGTTAACCTGTTTTTAATTACTACTAATCACTTGTCACCTTTCCTGATTTAATAAGTTAAGCAAAACTTGATTTCACAGAGTATCTGAGAGTTTAGGCTTTTAAGCTGATTGCACTCTGTGTTTATTGAAATGTGGTAACACAAATGGAAAACTCAACAATTTATAAATTCACATCTGAATTTCCCAGACTTAAATTTAGTCAAAATCTGATGACAGTTACAAATAAAATAATCAACAAAATAACTACAGACCATCTCTTTCTTGGAAGACTGACCTCACTTTTAGCTAGTCACCAAAGGTTGAAGATTACATATAAAAAACCTGTGAGTCAAAACCAATGTTTTACATCTTTCATGAAAACAATGACATTGCTGTTGACTTCAGTGAGTATAGGACCTTGGTGGTGAGTCTCTGGTTGCAGTATAGATCCCATGACAAAGGTATAGCTGGATGAAGTTTAACATCATTACTTACAACTCAAGTCGCTGAGTATTAAGACTGATTACTTATCATTCATTACTTAAAACTTAGGTTACTGATATAGATTTTAGCCTTAAGTTACGACTTAAAGCTAACAGTTTCTCCCATTTGAATATAACTTTTTTTTTATTTTATCTGTGAGCTCTAAAATGTTATTTCCTCAACAGACAATTTTGCAATACTTTACTTTCCTATTAAAACTTTGGTTAGAAGCTTAACAAACACTGTACTTCATAAGCCCTGTTCATACCTGTTAAATAAAACCCTCACAATTTTCCAGTGCATTTTTTTGTTGTCATAAATTCTCCTACATTTGCTTGAATTATCTAAATCCAAATTCTGCGCCTAGAACAAAATCAAACAGATTGGCTCATGGTATAAGTGAAGTTAGGGTGAAAATGAATGGAAGTGAAAATCAGAAATACATATGTTTAAAGCAGATTCTTGAAAAAAATGCATTTTTTCTTCTGGTAATTGCTCAAGTTCCATTTATGAGAATCTGCTGAAGTGAATATTTTTTTACAAGAGCACTGGTAATTTACACATACTTTAAAATTCATGTTTTGTATGGAATTAAAAAATTTGAAAGTTATTGAATTGGAAAATCCTGCAGAAGAATACATCTGGGAATCTACAGGTTCAAAAAAGTTTCAAAGCAAGAGCCAGCAGCATAACATACACACTTCTTGAGATGTTTTTGAATGAGCAAGGATGTGCTAAAGCTTAGTAGTTAAACACTAAAAATCAAAGCAAATCTTCTGCGAGTTCATGACATGTAATGCCTTCAATGTATCTTTTCTCTTATGACCCATTCCAAAATCTGATGATTTGATAGATTCATATTCCAATACTGGTATTATTTTCACTTACCTTTCCCTTTTCCATCTACTAAACTGAAAAGATTGAACGTGATTTAATACTACTTGTAGTATCAAGGTTTAGTGATGCTTTATGAATATCCATTTATTAACATCTTTTACAAAAAAATTACTTTCTCCTCTCTTTTTAGCTAATTTCAGTGGGAGAACAATAAACTTTATAAATATAACCCCAGTACCTCTGTGTTTTCAGTCAATAGCCAGTGATTATAGCCTTTAATGTAGAGAATCTTCAGCTTCTATTTGCCTCAGAAAAAATACATACTGCAACCACAGATCTTTTGAGTAATTTTTTTAAAAAATAACACTTATAAAAGCACAGTTAACCACAGGAGTATCTGCACCCATTTTTTTTTTTCACTATTAAGCATTTATCTGAGCAGGAAAATTCAAATAAAATTGACGTGGCTGCCAATATTTATCGGTCACTTCTGAGAAGAGCTAGATAAGAATCAAGAGATAAATTGTGTTGATTATAAAATAGGTATAGTAACTAGTATTTATAACTATACTGTCTTTTCTCCACATGATTATTTCTTGTTATTACTTTGGGTTTAAAATCAAGAAAATCTATTATAGTAAGGAAAACAAAAATCAATATTGAAGATTATTTAACTTCAGATTTTACATTGTACACTCAGTACAATAATGAAAGAAAACCAGCTGGAAATCAGAAAATTTACTCTGACACATCAAACCTCAGAACATTACTAACTAATACTAAGAATTTAATAACCAAATGGAAAACAAAATTTAAGTTTTTACCAAAATAACTTTTAATTATTTTTCCCCTTTTTTTCCTTTGTGTAGACAGTAGATACTATAACATGACTATTATATTATATTGTATTGCTATTTATATAGAGTGATGACATAGTAAAATAAAATCTACTTTTTCAATATTTCCAATCCCCTAAAAAGTACTGTTTTGTTTAGCATAAATTACTGAATACATAAAAATGAAAAGTGGCTTTTCAAGGGGGTATTTTATCATCAGAATTTTTGTCAGTCACCTAGACCTCTGAAAATCAAGATGATTTCAAAGCAGAAAAACTTGTTTAAAAATAAGTTCTATCTAAAAAGAAACATTATTCTGGAACTGATATAAATTATTCCATCTTAAATGTAACAAAACAGTACCGTTATATGTAACAAAAACCCCAAAATCAAAACTTGTTAAAAATGAAGCTGTTCTATTTCAGTTCATAAAACATACATATATTGCGTGGCAAGTTAAACCCTGGAGAGCATATATTTTGGCCTGGTGCATGTAGAAGATGATAGGATTCCATACAGGACAATCAAAGATAAGTTTGATCATAGGAACCTAAATTATATCACCTTTTCAGGGAGATGCCTTCTAAACTTGCTTGCTCAAATTAAGATGTACCTTATATTGGTGTATAATTAAGCAAACTTTCATTAACATTCCCACTTCCAAAACAGAATTGCAAACTGAGAGGAAAGAATTGTAGAATCATAGTATCATTAAGATTGAAAAAAACCCTCTGAGATCACCAAGTCTAACCACAGCCCAACACCACCATGACTATTAAACCATGTCCCAAAGTGCCACATCTCCATGTTCTTTGAACACCTCCAGAGATGGTGACTCCACCCACTGCCCTGGGCCACCTGTTCCAACATTTGACAACCCTTTCAGTAAAGAATTTTTTCTTAATATCCAACCTAAACACCCCCTGATGAAACTTCAGTCTATTTCCTCTCATCCTATAGAGCTAATTTTTAAAGACACTTAAGCACTTACTTATCTCTATGTTGATTCTTCTGAGACCTTCTGAAGTACCAGAGCATGTTAGATCCTTCTGTTGATTTCAGCATCTATTGCCTTCTCACATCAATAAAAAGGAATTATTTTAAATCCTTTTGGACACCTCAGACATATCTACATCTACAATTCATAAAATGCTATCCTAAGTACAGATGGAATGAAATCTGCTTTTTAGTTTTTTTTTTTTTTGGATCATTACTGAACCCTTTAGAAATTCAAGTATCATACCTGTTGTATCTCAGTTTATACTATCAGCTACTATACGTTCATTACAGTTAATTAAGAATGTATGATACTAATTACACTCATCAGACAAGATTACTTTGCAGGTGCACATCATTTGTAATGAAAAATTATGAACAATATTTTCTTTCATGTCATAGTTTTCATTTGCCTCTTTCTTAGGTAACCAATAGGAGTGATAGCAATTATTTTTCTATTTGTTCCAAAAATCAGTCAAAATCTTCAGATACATTCTCAGTTCTGTCCAGGCAGTATCAATAAACATCTCATCAAATCCACAATGTGGGCTGAACACTCCAAGCCCAGTGAATGGCAATTAACTTTTCTTGATAGCAATAGACTTATCAAGATTTATATTGCTCAGTCTTCATACCCTCACAGGTATTCCTATGTGTTCTGCTACTCCAATATTTTGCACTGTTGAGAAAAACCCTAACTCTATTTTTGAGGCAATTTAATGAAATGAAAGATCTCTTTCTGGCCTCCTTGATCCTAGCTCACCTCTATCACAGGATAAGAATCTTCAGTCCTGCCTCTCTCTAGATAAACATTTTATTCTGCTTTTTGTCTACAGTCATCACAATTACTGTAAGTGGTCTGGATCAACATTGTCATCTGCAGAATTTTAAAGGCAATGGCAGAGTTAATTGATGGACATTTCAGCTTCATTGGGCAAAATATCAAGAAACAGCAAGGGTGTGCGCGCATTGCCCCTCAGACACTCAGTCAACCTCACCTGGGAACCCCATAAAAGAGAATATTTCAGATCCTTAACCAGTGCTGCTTTTTATCAGCAAACAAACAGTGTAACCTTTAATAGGCACAGTACAATTGGAATTATACACACCTGTCAGAACCAGCCTTTGGTTGTATGAGGCTCTATGTTAGAATGAATACTTCAGAGGTTTTAGTAAAATTATGACTTTTAATTCATTCTTTATGATTTAAATCTGTTTATGTTGATAAAGTTCTAGTTTAAGCATTGCATGTCAGTACTACCCATGACATTTACACTGTTCAGGAACATTATCTAATAGCTTTGCTCAATTATCTTTGTATCATAACCCAATGATTAACTATTCTTAATTCATGTGCTCCATATTATTAATTTATTTTCACATTTTGGTTCTACAATTCAGGTTAAGGAGTCCTGTTCTGCTTAAATAAGGAATTTTTCTGTACAAGGAGGATTATGTGGGTTTTTTATGACTTTAAAAAATCGATTATACATCTATTTGTGCAATCAGTCAACTGAAACTCTATAGTGGTGGAGAGATGTTTCACAATTTCCTGTTATTATTAAATTTCTAACATGCTAGCACTTTTTTCAACTGCTGCTAATCACTGAGTTGACTTTTTCAGACAGCTAATCGCAACAATATCCAGATCTTTCCTAATTATAAGCATCTAATTTAGAATTTATCCCTATACGCCTATACACACATATACTGATATTTATGCTTTTAAGTTCACTGTATTTTGCAGATACACAAACTCAGTCACTTGGATCTGTGACATTCTTTGCAATGCTTTGATGGCAGCCCTAAAATTTGGTATTCAGAATCATTTACCATCACCAAGTTTTCACTAATTAATTAAAAGTTAATGCTTCTAGCATCAGATACAAAGACATAACAAATTAATTCAAGACAGAGGTGAATAGTTTTGCTGAAGTGCTCTCTTCCTTTTAAATTTTCAGAGGTGGTTTCATGGTGTGGCAGTTCCTCATGCATTCCAGCTACACAGAAATCCATCTGCTGGAGTTGTCTCTCATGAAAGAAACTCAAGAGGTCTCAAAATAGTGGTTAGGGTGTATTTCATGAAGGCTTGGTAAATAGATATTTTCTTCTTTCAGCTCCAGTTATCACACTGACATATCCATGAAGACTTAAAACTCAATGAAACCACAAAACTTTAGATATCACATCTTTAAACATCCTTAACCCCAAACATCAGAAAATATTTAATACACAGTGTTGAAGGCATAGGCAATGAAGAACAAATCATATGCAAAAACATGTTTATTGCAGCCAAGATTTTGAATTTCTAGTAAACTCAAGATGTTTTCTATAAAGGCAGGGAAATCAGGCTAAGTAGGACAGGCAGCAAACAAATTTGCAAGCTTTGCAGGGCATAGTACATTTACAGATGTTTGCAAAATGTTTATCTTCAGGTAAAAATTAAAGCTAAACCTTCTCACCAAAGGAAAACAAAAAGACACTGCATTTCTATCTCAACAATCAGAGAAAAAGTAGTACGGACATACTCCTCTCAATATGCCAGGCTGAGGTGCCATTCGCTCTTCCCAGAATTTCCTCAGGTGACCTTTTCACAGAGAAGCAAGTCAATGCAGCTGTTTTTTTTGCCGTTAGGTAGGCAAGAAACCCTCACAATCCTATCCACTGGTTTTGCTGTGAGGTGTCTGTTAGTAGCAACAGTTGGGTAGTGGCAGCGTCTTAAATTGACATGACCTACATAAAGAGAAACGCAAGTGAAAACCTGATTCAATGGTATAACTCTATTAACCAGATGAGTCCTCCTTGGTGGTACCACCCTTTCCCTTAAGCAAGAGGATGTGTCAAGATTGGCCTTTGCAAAATAAAAGTAATTCAAAACAAAAAGTGTGATCTGCTAAACAATAGCACAGCTTGATATCACCAAAAGGGTAAGATTGTACATAGCTCAGCTTATCCTTCTTTTTGTGAAATTCCTTATTGCTTTATCAAATTGATTGTTGCTTACTAAGTTAAGAGAATATATGAGGCTCTAAACTATAATAAGTCTAATCAGTGGAGAAGGAAAAAATGTAAGTATTTTAATTCAATGTCTGCAAATTTAGAGGAGTGCAAGAAGAAAGTTTTATGGTGACTTGCCTCTGAAAACCCAAGAAAATATTAATACAATGCATGTTGCAGGAGTCACAAGTTGCAAGTGCTTAATTTATTTTTAGAAATATCTTGTTGTTCATATTACAGATATCACATAATATGAAATGCTGCCAACCTTTAAAAATATTCAAATGAGAACATTTTTTAATCGCATACAGAGTTAGCTAGAAATAGCTTTTGCATGGTTTCATGAACTAAATTTCAACTTCACTTAAAAACACTAGGCATAAACATCTGAAGCAGAACCTGAAGATGAGGTTATGCACGCTCCCTTGAAGCACATTTGGAGGACTCACAACAAGCTAACAGTCTAAACTATTTCCTTTGAATTTGATGAGCACAGTGTGCTTTCAGCAGTACAAACCATGATGCGGTTTTATAAAACAAGTTCCAGCCTTTAAATTGTACACAAAATCAATTGGAAAATGAACTACGGTGTCAAGGCATCACTTGATGTGAAATATCACTGAGTTAAGTACCAGATCAGCCCTTCTCCTAAGCTGGATCTATGGAGAACCTATGGCCTCCGCATTCCTAGGGCTCTTCCTTGGGTAGAATCAAAGCTCAGATGGGTAAATATAGATGGGGAGCATCTATCATTCTGCAAATCCTGAACAAGTGCTCTTCTCCCCAGCTTCCATCTGCAACTAATAAAAAAGGAAAATGACTTATCAGTTAGAGGCTGTATTTTTTCCTCTGGTTCATGAATAGTAATACTGAATAATGTCCTTTGAAGCTTGCCTACGGGCTCAGTGAGATCAGCTCGGAGTATTGGGACACATTTACTTCCCTCACTGCAGCAAACCAAAGGACATCAAAACATCACTGCCACCAGTTCTCTCATTTCACTAACCAGTGAGGTGAAGACCATCTCCTTCCTTACTCTTTGATTGCTCTGGCCTTGGGAACAGCATGGTTTGTCTCCTAGTTCTACAGGAAACTATTTTAGAAGATGAAAAATGCTATAACACAGGATATAACTCATATATCTCTTAAGTGTAACATATTTAATTACTACTGTATTAGTTCCTATATAAATACCAAAACCTAAGATTGTTAGGAGTTAATTAGGCAATTGAAAATGTAGAGTGGCTTCAGACTGCCTGAATCACTGGTATCAGCAGGACTAATGCACATCCTGTTTCCTTTCTCAGGTTAGACTCTGAAACAGGCCCTTTGGTGCTCTAAGATGCACAAGAACAGCTCAGTGTTTACTTTAAAGACAAAATATATTTTATTTTTTAAAAAATGTAAGAAACATCACTTCAGCTGTATCATCTGAAATACAACCCCCCATAGTCACTATCTATCAGTATTATATATAGCTAAAGAGGAATCCACCAGTCATTCACTAATTATGAAATATAGCATTAAAGTTCAGTCTTCTATGTGAAAGCAACATAAAAATTTTTTAAAAAGACACTAATTGCTAGCATGTGTCATCTTGGCTGGCATTTTATTTTTCATGCCAAATGCAAGAAAGCTCAAGGATCAGGTCAGACTCTTGAACTAGCATTTAATCAACCTTAAATATTGGTTGAAAATGAAAATTATGATATAGATGAAATATAAAAATATAAATAGGGATAAAAAAGCCAGTTTTCTCTGTTTACATTTGAAGACATAGGAATAAATGTATTTTAATTTTAAAAATTATTGTTGTCTGGAAAATAAGAATATGAAGGAATAAAAATCTGGAAGAAAGGCAGTAAGTCTCAGAAAAACAATTGGTAATAAATAGAGGAAAAGGAATAAATAGGTAAGGGAAATCTAAAAATGGTGACATGGAGTTCCCTGGATCCCCACACTGCACAAAAATCTTACCGGAAACTCCCAGT
This sequence comes from Tapera naevia, assembly GCA_033556795.1. NCBI lineage: Eukaryota > Metazoa > Chordata > Aves > Cuculiformes > Neomorphidae > Tapera > Tapera naevia. The sequence goes on along the minus strand of JAUMJJ010000172.1, from coordinate 1,838,206 downwards.
CTAACCATATTTTAAAGACTAATTTGCATCCAAATATAACTACAGAAAACGCCTTAAAGCAAGCTCATATATATTCTTAGAAGTTATTAAAAATACTTGAAAGTATAATTTTCTCCTAGAAACGTGATTCTTCCACCTTGGTTCTACTTTTGTATGAGAACGAAAAGAATTAGAAATATACTGCGTTAATTCTCACACTGACACAGAGACATGCTGATATAAACAGAGCCGTTATAATTTATATTAGCTGTAGAATTTTCTCTTATTAGACTCAGTTGCTGCCAGACTGTTTAGTATAAATAGCTCTAAAAAAAGAAATCTCTTAATCCAGCATTTTAACATGAAAGAAGTACCAGTGTTACTTCAAACTCAAAACTTGAAGAACAAGAAAATCTCAGAAATGAGTGGAATATTTATCCAATGTATTCCAACTGACTATACTAAGAAAATATTCTGGAACAAATACATATTCAAACCATAAATCCTGATGAATTACCACAGGGGACTTTTCACAGAAAAGAGGTGCAAGATGTGGGACTTTTTTGCTGTTGGCAAGACAAATCCAGCAGGATACCTGCTAAGAAAGCATTTAATAAAAGTCGTGCTTGACCTTCACAAACAAGAGTTTTAATTAATGGCCTAGGAGTCAGCACTTAAGTTTGTACATCTGATAGGTTTACAATATACATTGCATCAAACTACATAGGCTTGGTTTTTTTGATTTGTTTCAGAAAGCAAACAACCTTGAACAGAAACCAGGAAATGTAAAGGTGCTCCTGTCCTGGAAGATTCAACTCTTCCCTGTAATCGCATCCAGCAGGTGGGTGCTGGGTCCATACCAGACATTAACTTCAGAGCACCTCAAGAGAGATAGTAGAAACTTGAGATAACACTAGAAAAGACTCTTCAGTAAAAGCAAACGGAAGCATATGGTAATCATTTAAATCTAAACCATAAATGTAAATGCATCTCATTCAACTGCCAATTTATAAGTCAGATTCATTTTTTTGAACCGTAAGACAGAGCCAATCCTCTAATAAAGGATAGGTGTAGGTCTTATGGTCCATTTTCAGATTTATCTTAAACCACAACAAATAACAATTGCAGCAAGCAACAGTCTGAACTGAGGCACTGAAACCAGGCATTGCCAGGACAAATCTTTCTGCTGCTCACTAACCTGTCATAACATTTCCTCTGCAGTGCCAGCAGCCAGCTTGTCCTGTCACTAAAAGTTACGGGCTAAAAATCTGAAAAATTCAAAATGCATTCACTTAGGATACTCAGAGCACCAAATGAAACAAAGCTTCAGGACACTGCAGTAGTAGACAAGGCCTATGGCACTTTGCCATTGGCAAAGTGAAGGACAGGAAACGTGGCCAAAGTTAGGGGCACAGCTGGGATGCAGATTACCAAGCACAGCTGGTGCAGGCCGACTAGCAATTGCTTCAGGGCTTCCTCTGCATTTGACTCTTCAGTGAGTACTGTGGCTTTCCCAGCTATGGAAGACGGCAAAGAAACATCACACCTTGTTTCTGCTCTATGATACACCAAACTTCATGACACCTTCACACAGCTTTATCTACTCCCCTCTTCCTTTTCCCTTGTAGAATTTTGCTGTGTTAAAATGGCATCCTTGGTTTTCTGATGTTTAGCTGTTTTTAAACCATGCCATACATTCTTGGATCTCTTGAGTGTCTGACCTCTGCTTCTGCTTCTGCTTCTGCTTGCTCCTGTTCTCCCATGAAGGGACTGCTGTGACCTGAGAGACCTGTTGTGCAATACGAATCTTACACACTCCTTAAAAGCTAGTTCTAGCCTGGAAGCAGTGGTGTGTGCAGGCTAGTTCACTGACCAAGCCCATTCAGAAATGGTTCTGCTCACTGAGTATTCTGGTTGAACATTTTCCAACCAGCATATCTGTAAAGCAGAGGATTCAGAGAACACTGTATTCTGGTTTTGCCTATTCTTTGTTTATCAGCAATTTCCTGGCATGGGGTATATTTCAGGAATATATAAGTCCTTCTGGTCTTTAAGAAGGAGGGAAACATATCCAGGGAAATCATAAATGTCTAATTTAATTCAAGTTATTTAAAAAACCTGTGAACAAATTACTCTTCCTTGTCTGAGTAATAGAATAATGGCTAGGTAACTAACAGTCAAGGATCTGTCAAGAAATTGTGTCTGACTTGAATACCAGGAAAGAAAACTGTCCTGTTTTCTTTCCAATACCAGCTGTTAGGGTGGCACATATCATGTATCTTGTCTGGAACAACTGTATCAGATGTTATATAAAAGCTGGCATAATGTAATCTAAAAAAACCAGAGGAAAACTGTACTCAAAAGAGTAATCAATTGTTCCATGTCAAAGTGAAAAGAAGTATTGAATTAGATTCCAAAAAGTAAAGGTCAGTATCATGCAGCATTTTCATAAATTATTTACAATAATTGGAGAGTATGTTTATTAAATTTGTAGATGACATCTTGCTGGAAAATGCTGCCAACTTGTTGGGAGGGCAGGGTCAACATACAGAGTAAAATTAGAGAAATGTCTTAAATAGGTAAAAACCTCTCAGACACCAAGCTGTGTCATTTGGCTAGGGGCAAACAATATGGGATGGGAAATAATGACTAAGTAACTGTTCCAAGATCAAATCTGACGAATGGTAGACAATCTGAACACGTTAACAATATCAAGCTGTGACAGCAAAAAGTGACATACTATGATGAGAAACCATGAATAGAGCTTGTAAAAGGTGTAAAAAAATTCTACTGCTGCTCTTCTTTGTTTTTGAAAGACTGTATTCTGACTGCCATGTCTAGATTTTCTAGACAGCTGCAGTCCCCTTACTGTCAGTTCAGGAAAGAATGGGAATAATAATGAGTACACTACAAACAAGAGAAGACTGCAGGAGCTGGAGTGTTTAACATACTGAAGAAAAGACTAAGCGAAGGCTCAGGCAGCATGCTTTTTATATATAAAGGTTAGCTGTAAGAAAATAAACAGTTCCCCACGTTAGTGGTGGACATGGAACAGTGGACATAACTCACAGGGAATTTCCTTTGGAGATTAGGGCTTTCTAGTAGGACAGAGAGTTAGAATATGTTTAGTTTGCCTAAAATGTTGTGAAACCTACATTTTTTTTTTAGAAGAAACAAGTTAGACAACTCTCAGAAGTGATTTACATATAGATGACCTTGCTTTGGGTAGAAGAGTGACTGGGTTGTTTTAACATGATGCTTCTCACCATGCTTGCCAACCATAATTTATACAATTTGAATATGCTACATAGAAAAATAAAGTAAGGACTCAGAAAATGCCTAAAGTTATTTGGAAACAAATTGAACCACATACTTGGCTCATACTGCAACCCACAAGTTACAGAAATGTAATGTTGACTTGCAAAGTTCCATACAATTTAAATAAAAAAAAAACAGCCTTCCCCAACTATTCGTATCCTGGTCATGATTTCTAAGTAAAGTTCCTGTAATTGAACAAACCATTTATCAGCAAACACAAGTAATTTATTTTACAGCAACCTTTATTTCTATATTTCCTTCAAAATTCTGAAGTGATTGGAAGATAAAATTTCAATGTAAACAGATGACTTTAAAAGACATGCCTCTAAAAAAAAGTATGCTTTGCATCTTCATGTGGATCAGTTCCATAAAAAATATTCCAAGACTTATTTTATATTCAAGTTGGTAAGATAGAATGTTATAATAAAAGAAATCAGTTTGCAAATACATAGACTAAGAATTAAAATCCCTTTATCCACCATCACAATAGTGAACTGCAATTTATGGTAACCTGAAGTTTATTATCTGAACCAGAAAGAAACCCCCTCATTTAGCTTTATTTAATGAATTCCTTTGATATTCTTACTGTTCCAAGAAACGCAGAAACAAACTTTCCACTTGCTTGAAGTAAGTTAGGGTAGATTTTGGACATATCATTTGAGAATTATTCTGTATTGCTATATACAATATTGCCTTTCTGATTATATTAAACAGTAGCACCATCTACTGGTCCAGAAGATCCTTTCAAATTTTAGAAAAAGCTGTGGAGAGTGATCCAGCCAAAATGACACAAAAAGCCACCGAGAGTAATGCGTAGTTTTTCAGGCCCTGGATAGGCAAAGGAGGAGAAAAAGCAAAATATCATATACTCTTCACCAACAAAACAGAAAAATAAATAAATAGGGTTTAATTTTATGACAAAACTATTAAATCCCTTATGTGAAGTGGTAAATTTTATAAAATTTTATTTCACGTTTGTAACCTATTTACTTTTCAAAACAGTTTAATACAAGTAATTGATGATACCATACACAAAAAATATTAACAAAACTAACAATTTTAGAAGTACTTTTAAAGGAATTTGTCCATTTTTAGACTATTTTTAAGCAGTAACCACTTATGTAGAGACTATTCTAAAATGTATGAAAAGGATGGAAGATTGGGTGAGTCACAATGATTTGGATAATGAACATGATGGTCCTCTAGTGTGGTGCAACATTAATTTGCAGTGGGAGAGAAAGAAAACTAGTTCCTGATCCAAGCATGCCTGATGCATTTTACACTGTCACCAAAAGTATTGGGAAAGGTGACCTCCAATGGCAAATTAGGTGTCTATGGATCCTGGACAGATTAGCTAAGGGAACCTGAGGATTACATTGCTATCATTCAATAAATTCTGCAATATATGTTAACATTCAGCAGATTAAATCAGTCTGTTTCAGGCAATCACTGCCATATCAGTTTAGGAATCTCTAAATTATACAGTAATCAGCAATTAACCTCTGTCTCATTTTTCGGTCCTTTGGTGAATCTGACCCTACAAGTGGAATCTACTTGTCTATGTGATTATTAGGACAACTGCTCATTCCCCTGCCCCCATGGAAAGTACTGGCTCAAATAAAGACTGCTTTCAGGCTCTGCTTGGCATCTTGCCTCCTTGGCCCTGCTACAGTCTTCATTTACTCCCACTGCTGCATATACAATTATGGAATTCAAATCTTCATTCCTGTAAAAATTGTTCACAGTTCTTCATTTTCCTGGAAAACTTTCAGCTTCATTATGCAATACTTTTAAGGGGGCAAAACCTAAGAGATACAGTTGTATATCAAGTCATGCTATTCCTAGAGACAAGCGAGACTAGGTAAGAGACTTAATATTATTACCTTGATTTCTTTAAATACAAGGACTCCCCACATTGCAGCAACAAGGCCAGGGCCCTAAAGAATAAGATTAATTTGTACATTATAGCATTTCATTAAAATGTGCCACCTTCTCACTACCGTTTTCAGAGTGGCTGAATGTTGTCTGGATAACAAATTTAGGTCTTTCCATTCCTTCTAATTACAGAACTCATGGCAAAAGCACAAACACCATTGAAAGCTTTATGAAGTAATACACAATAAAGTCTTCAATAAGGATTAAAGAGGCAAGAGATCGTTTTTTTTCAGAGAAGCCACAATTTGTTTTCAAATTATACTGTGGAGTCTGCACTAGCTGTTATACATCCTTTTAGTAGGCTCCAAGAAATATGCCTCATTTTATGTGAAACTACAGTTTACAATGTTATCACATTCCAGAGGACTGTTCAGACTTATTGGCAGCTACTATGGATGTTCCTAACGTTTCCTTTATTGGCATGACTAACTAGTTGGACAAAGTTTGATTATATCACTCAGTATGATATCAAGACACTGGAACATAAATGTATTTCCTGTACAGCAGGCATCTGGACACAGCACAAAGACAGCCAGCCAGCCAGATCAGGAAAACTACTGATTATCTGTGATGTTATTGTACAGATTTCCTAGCTAACAGCAAAAAGTGATTCCCAGTGATAATTTCCAGTCACTCTTGGCAATACAGTTTTTTCCCTGTGGGAGTAATGATCTGAATTTTCATGACTGATAAGAAAATATTATCTGATTATGAAGCAAAAGCTGGCTCTGTTAATGCTTCCCATTTGAGCTGCTCCCAGAAACACTTGACAGATGTTTGGACAGTGATTTTCCTCTCTTCATCTTCAGTTGATAGGACAGCTGATAGGACACATATCTAGGCCAGCAGGAAACAGTGTCTCATGCTCATGTTATCTGTGGGTGCTGTTTCCCAGTGAAATTGCCAACTGTTATTTGAATACCAGCTAAGGTGTTATTTCACTTTCTAGATAAAGTACGCTGTGAGTGGAGTTTATTCTAAAAATAAAACAAATTGTTAAAATGATGTGATGAATAGCTGTTCAAAATTCTTTCCGAGTAAAGCAGCAGTTGCAAACCTGTAGTCCAGACAGGCAGCTTCTCATCAGTGCAGTCCTTAAATTTTTCATTTTGTGATTTTATATCCTTGCTCTTTAGGCATACTGATAACTAAGTTACTAAAGCTGCTTTCCATTAATCCTCCAATTTCCAATTAGAATGATCTCAAGTATTTTCTTTCATTGCATACTGCATACTTTATTCTGATTTGCTGCATCTTCAGGCAAAGCTTAATCCCGATTAACATTGCTTCATTTGTTTGCTTCCAAAATACAGTTGTTGAGCAGAACTGTATTTTTGATATTTATGAACTCTCATTTTCCAGAAGTCACCCACCTTTGCAACACCATCTAGTAGATTGGCAAGGGAGTAAAGGCAAATTTTATTTTTACTTAGTGATGGAATTTATCCAGTTTCTGGAAATTAACAGCGCTTTAAAGGTAAAGTATCAGAAACAGAAATAAAACATAAACCAGGCCAAACTATTTCTCCCTTATTTGCATAAGAACATTATTTTCAGAAATACATAATCTGTTCTTTGTGTTCAAGAAAAAATGACTGCTGGAGGATAAAAATCACAAATAAAAATATCCAGAACAAAATGTACTTACTGGGATGAAAGCATAAAATATTTTTTCTTTGAATCACTTCAGTTTACAATTTAATATTGTCATAGTTCTGGTTATAGAACTTTGGCTTTTGCATAAACTGAAGACTCATGCTTTCAGTTCTCTTTTATGCTTAGCGTTGACAAAGATGGTGCTTGTCACAGTCATGTATGTTCCTAAAAAACCAAAGGCTAGCATAGATAAGCAGAGGAAGAAGCAATGTATACTCTTCATTAAAACGCTCTAGACACATCATTGTTTCAACTAAATTCCACAAATGGGGGAAAAAAAACCCTTCACTTCTAATTCTAGTCACAGATTTTATTTTTTTATATACTTACTGCAGTAATTATTGGAAAGCTGACCACAGCACTGAGATAGTGATTGGCTATGAACCAGCAGCAATTGGCTATTGCCCAAAGCACACCAGAAACAAACCCTAGAAAAACAAATCTAAATCAAAACCAGATATAGCAAGGTATAGACAGCAATTTGTGGAACGTTTCTATCTATAGCATAATACAGAAATTGCATGTATGTATTTTAGTATGTTAAGTACTTTAACAAGCTTTCTCTGATAATCTAAACTAAAGCTTAAGGGATAAAATCAGCTACTCCAACCTAAGTAACAAATTAATTAAGGTTCACAGTGTTCTGGGCAATGTGCTCCCCACTCTGGCAGAGACAGTTTTTGAAAATGTGCCATACACAATGTAATTTTGTTCTAATTTCAGAACAAAATTTATCATTGTATCCTAATCTTAATTAAGCTAATAGGAGTGATTGTTCAAAAGAGACAAAAAGTCAAATTGAGTGACTTGAAAGCCAAACTGCAATTACTCGAACGAATCACTGCAAAATGGTCAGAAGAAGTAACTCAAATTAACCGCTAATTTAAAAAACAGTCATACCTGGCAATATGGCTTGGGGATAAACATTAGGTTTATTTTTCCTGACTGCACAGTAGATCAAAAAGTAAACAGTACTTGTAAGAAATATCCCACTGAAGTGTGCAAAAACATAATCTAAATCTGAAAGACAAATTACAAAATTATATTAGTATAAAACATCATTTACTACTTTTAACAAAATTTATTCCACTGATAGCATTCACGTAGACAAAAACACATCTAGCACTACTGCTAACAACTCAAATCCAATTGTGATCATGATGAACACAGCCGTCAGTCTGACTGCGGATGAATTCAGTCAATCACACATATATTCAATATGAATTAACTGCTGTGTTTACCCCAGCATTTATCACAAGCTTTTACACATTTCTGTGAGTTGTTATTTTCAGAAATCTATTAATAGTCAAACTATTGAAATAATTTAGTAAAAATTTAAGAAAATTCTCAGGTTAGGCCACTGGGGTGAGGATTTCACATAATTGCCTCCTCTCCTGATCATCTACATCTGTATTCCTGTATTTAGCCTTGTTTCTTTTCTGTACATTTAAGAGTAAGACAATAGCATGCACCATGTATGCTAAACACAAGTTTTGTCCTTTATTTTTGAAGAAGAAAGTATCACAATTTTGATCACTACAATTTTAACAATAATAAATTCTTTATGGACTTGTTATGAACTAATGAGAATACTTCCAACATGGCAAAGCACAAGCATGTAGAAAGGTGTCACCTTGGAGTTGTAAAACCTGAACAGGAAAGGCAGCTATAATAGGGATAACATCTGTTTTGTCTAGCTGGGGAATATATAAGTTGCAGTATTTGAGAGGAATTGTATGTGAAATAACAAACAACTTTTTAATGGTAACATTATGCAGTCTCGGCAACACATTGCTCTGAAGCTGCTACTGGTATTACCTAATAGACTATACACTAAATCTCAAGGAACATGTTTCTGGGGAAATGTTTGAAATTGGTAATTAGACTTATATGAAAAGGTTTCAATTTCAAAAACTATAAGTTTTTAATCAATTATGCTGTTCTAGATACCTTCTGCTTATTCTTATGATCAACCTTCTCCTCTTCCTTTACTGGTGTATTAATTTGGCAATTGGTACAACTTGTGCTGCTGTATATCACATGTTCCAGGAATAACAACTTTGTATTTTGAGAGTACTAGCTGTGTTTCAGATACGAGTTAAGAATGGCATCCTCTGCGTTTTTTCTCACTGTTTTTTAATGGTGTAATTCACCTCTGGGAAAAAGGGAGTGCTAGTACTGTAATTACAACAACATATGACGTAGTGTAGAACTGATAATTTGTCACGATACATTTCCAGGCATATCAAGACTTTCACTCTATTCCTATACAGAAGAAGACCACCACAAGATCCTAATGAAATTAAGTAGAAGTGACCTATTAGCCTTTACCAAATTGACTTCCTCCTGTGTATATGGTTTCATTTCTTCTTCCATGGTCCTTGATGTAAAGCACAGGTACAAAACTGGAACCGTAGAGTATTCCAGCTACTACAGCTAGACTACACCCTCTTTAAAAACAGAAAAAAATAAAGAAAATAGCCTAGCATTAATAAGGGAAGTAGACAATACATTGACAAGTCTTGCATTGCAGTTAAAGCTTGTATACCAAACGAAAATTGCTAGCAATACGATGAAAATACTTCATTTTAGCAAACTTTTATTTCTAGTGTAGAAATGGTTCAATTCAGTAATTTAGTTTTTCTGTAGTTTGTGGACAAGTAACATAGACAGTTCCAGCTTCAAAAGCCTGCTGTCTAGATTAATAACAAGTGATACCAACTAACTACGATCTACTAAAAGCAGAGCTAAGAGAAAAAGAATAAAAATATGGTTAAAATGCTCCCACCCTCAGCTTCGCTGTTGCAGTCTATATATTCTTTGTAACCATTCCCAAGTTCATTGTCTCTATGGTCCCTTTCTCCGGTTCCAGATCACTGTGTCCTTGGTCGTCTCCACTCCCCACACTGGTCCTTTGTGGAGCACTTCTCTTGTCTCCTTGCATGCTACATCTTCTACAGATGTATTCCCTTGGAAACCATACCTGGAAGCATGCCATTATTATATGCTCCTTCTATGCCGGAGTGCTAATCAACCAGGTAATATAAAGCCAGCTTTGTAATTACTTAGTTGCTATTGCTATTTACTTTTCAAATGTTGCCCTTTTGTAGTAGTAGCTAATACTTAATTGGTAAGGTAAAGCACACTGAACTATGTGAAGGAAATAATCTAATTAGTCAAGCAGCTATTCATATATAGAAACGCACACTATACTACTACTTCAAAAACTGTTATACATTAGGACATGACTGTGCTATGAAAACCACAGGACATAAATTCGGCTCTATGTTCAACTACTTTCATTGGCTACTTGACCTGCAACAGTAAAATAACTGTTAATAACTTACACGAGTCTCTTTTTTGCTGGAGAAAGTCTGTTCACCCACGAGTCGTCAGAGTCATCTTCAGAAACATTAATAGACTGTAAAAAACAAAGAGTCTTGACTCAAGTTGTTTTTTTTAACCTCAAATATCGTATTAAACAGAACAGTTTTGCTTTAAGAAAATAAAAATAAAATTAAAGGAGGAACAAAAGGAATTTACAGAAATACTTTGAAGAAAGGAGACTTTTTTTAAAAAAAAATAAAATTAATACTTGGATCTGCCTACCTCAAAGTTTAAGGTATGAGTTTGGTTATGGATTTTTGGTTTACTACATAATAGAGCACTCACTACCATTTTTTTAATCTGTATGCAGGTAGACCTGACTCTGAACTTCATCCTTCCTTAAATGTGATGAATGATTTAATCTATAGATTTTGTTCGTGATGTGGTTTTCCATTTCGTTGATAGCTCTGGTGTTACTATCAGAACATCAGTACTATTTGCAAACAGGGAAATTAAAACCCTTGTTCGCAGTATAAAGAAATTCCAGCATCCCTTTATTCTAATCCTGCAACCAAACTGTCTTCTCTGATTTGCTCTGGTAGACTGGAACCTCCAGTGAACATTGAACAGCTAGAAAACCCCGAGGGGCTTCTCTGTTCAGGTAGCAACTGAGTTTTCATGCATCACTGACCTACAACAGTAAGGTACAGTGGTACTAGGAGTCTATTGTTCTCCAGCTTTTGTTGCATACTTTGGGCTCTCAAAGGAGTGACAGCCAGTTCTGTGCCCATCTTTGTCCTTCAATCTGGGCCACAGCTGATGCTGAGAATCAGCGACTCCTGACAGTGTCCCGCCTCTGCAACATTGCACAAATCTGGTGGGTAAGAGTCAAACACCCTCCTAGTCTTATAGTTAATTTTTAATTAAAATGCTTTGTCTTCTCAGAGATAAAAGTAATACGCTATCTTTTATGTAACTTTTGTAATAATTAAAAAGGACTTCTAAGGCATTTAAAGCTGACAATAAAAAAAGAACACTTGGGAAAAACTTTTCTGTTGCTCACATTCAACTGGACAGATAAGATCCACAAATAAATGCAAGCAACACATATTTATGTAGTTTTATGTAGTCTACCAGAAATCCAAGCAAATTTGGTTAACTATAAGCAATTTGTTTGTTTGGTTTTAAATGGATATATACTTTCACTGCTGTAAGATAACAACTGTAGAATACTTACACTTTCTCTCAGTAAAGGTGTGCTTTCTAATGAAGATGATGAACTCTGGACTTCAGTTTTTATAAAAAGAAATATGACAGCACTCAGAAGAGAAAAATACACCAATAAATACCATGTCAGCTCATAAGGACATAACATTTAGTGCCCAGAGACAGAAGTTGTATTTGATGGCATATTACTTTGCAATTGCTTTTAACAGTCTTAATGAACAACTTAAGCAAAAGTAAGTAAATAAATTAGTCTTTGTATCACTTTATAGATCTCCTATGTAATGGGATTGAAATGTCTCCTCTTTACAGGATGTAGAAAGAACCACATGCTAACACTTGTTTTAGTTAATAGTGCCACTGGTACTAAACCACATATAAAAATGAATATCTGTATGAAAACACTATATGGAACGACTTAAACCTGCACAGAATTAGCTCTGTCCTAAAGGAAAAACAGTAGTTTTTAGTCTTCTGTCATATGTGAATGAAGGAATGCTGCTCCTAAATGGCCTCATGAATATGTGGAAGGAGAAGGGGTATTGCTTAGTATTGCTTCAGTGCACTAAATGAATAAAATTAAGGGTAACATTACCACTTTTATCCCCAGCTCCAGTAAACCAGGTAAATATGTGTAATTAGAATTGTTTTTATTTTTATGCAAGATATTTTAATGATTTAGGAATTCCTTCTCAAAGCTGTAAACAGAATGTCTCCACTTGAAGGGTGATTCATCTCCTGCTGAAGGAATAAGGGGACAGATATAAAATGATGTCAGTTTCCTGCAGAGGGACTAGGCAAACACGCACCAGTTCCACCCAGGAGGCTAAAAAAGAATACATGCTTCTGAGCTCTGCAGAGCAATTCACACAGGCTTTGTGTAGCTTGCCAGGAAAACATGTTTGGTCACAATCTTTTTACCTGTTGATCACTTCTCCATGATATCTCAGAAACAGGCAGGAAGCAGGTGGTGAGCTGAGTGAATTCACCCAGCAGGAGCAGCAGTACTGCTACTATTTTTTGAGTACCTTACAAAATCACATATTACGTGCAACAGCAAAGCGTAAAAAGTTGCGAACTCATAGGAAAAAGGAAGAGCAGAAGTAAAATTCATTAACCTCAGCATCTCTCTCCTACCAATCAAGAATGGTTCTGTTCTTAACAACCTTCTTTCCTAAAGGAATTATGTTCAACTGCTGCTTAGCATGCTTATGGAAAGCCTACTGCTCTTGTGATTTAGGGCCACAATTATGTCCCCAGAAAGACTTTCCTGGCCACCCAATTGGATAGCAAGAACACTGCTACTTAACAAAGACCTTCCTTCCCCGGTGTTTTGACCAAAAAGTGCACTCAATATAAATAAGAAAAAAAAGCAAGACCAGAAGTCCATCTGAAAATCCCAGAGGAAACCACCATTCGGTAGTTGTTGTAAGTGAGGCTTAAAAGAAAGAGAGTTGTTAAGCACAAGATATAATGCAAAGCCCCTGGCTTTTCAAGGACACTGAAGGATCTGTGGTATTTTCTGCGGTTAAGAGGAAGTATATGTACCTCTGACTCAGTGAAGTAAGATGGGAAATGTCACAGATGTTTTCTTAACAAGATTCTTCTAGTGAGTTTTCCCTATCTCACAAGATTTGGGGAAGTGAACAATTTGAATCACCTGGCTAGGAACACAACCAGTGCTTCGCTGCTTTGCCTTGAACACGCTTACCAGCATAAAAATATATGTCTATGTTTATGAATAATCATTTCACTACTGGATATCATCTATGTTTCTGTTCTGAAACACAACAGTAAGCAGCTAGGCATGGATAATTCACGAATTCTACAGTAAATCAGCTTGAAAAAACCTCTTCAATATATTTGCTCTCTAGATAAATTGTCCTTGCCATTATTAAATGTAGATTTTACATTACAAAAAATTATTGTAAGAATAAATTTTTACCTTAGTAGTGAGAGTCCAGCTCCGATATAATTTAAGACTGGTCTTGACACCTCTTCTGGTTCAATTCCAAACCAACCAAACCTGGAATATTTAACCAATTTCACTTAGTTGCACTGACTGCATACAAATAGTCTTGGAAATCTTTACTTATGCAAGTAATTCTGCTTAAGTTTATATTTGCCAACTTGGATCAGTGCTTGAGTTGGCTTGCAAAAAGCTATGTCTACTTTACAAAAACAATGTTTAATTTAATTTATATTGATTTTTTTAAGTTAAATAATTTTACCAGCCCGTTCTGTAGAATGTACAAGAAATACAAACACTGTACCAGTTTTGCATTACATTATTTATTCACTCAATTACGTTAATGAACACTAATGGACAGTTTCTTCCTATTGAGACAGAGAAAACATAAAACCATAAAATAATTATCCTGACTACCTTCCACTCAGAGGGAAAAAGATCTTATGGATATGATAAATCCTCTTTACTGGTGATATAGTTTGCACTGAAATTTCTAACAAGGAACTGGCAACATTAATTCTGTATGAACTAAGACTTAAACGTACGTACCTTGAACTTGCCCAACCTGTCAGCAAATTAAAAGAAGCCCATATCAAAAGACCAAGAGCTAAGCCAACAGTTTTAACAATAGGCACAACTGTAACATTGCCTGAAAGAGAAAAAACATAATTAAAATAAGTGAAAAACTAGACTGTGATCTTGCATATTTTTACTTTAGATTCTGTCACTATTTAGAAGGCCAAGAAATTTAGGAAACTACAAAGTGGTAGGTGATAGTGATTTTTAAAAATAAATGTATTAAACATAGACTCTTCTTCAATACCATTTTTTAAGTAATTTTTAGTGTGAATTTGCTGCTTCTAAGCATAATAAAATAATATTTGCTATAAGGGTAAAGCTCCATTAATATGAAGACTAAAATAGCCAAATAAACATTTTTATCACTATTTTTTTAAAAAGATTTAAGTTTACTTTGTGTTTCAAGAAACAGAATCTCTTTAACCATACCTGTAGCCCACACGAAACCTCCAACCATAGCCAGAGGCCAAAATCGGGGGCAATTCTGAATTAAATTGACCACCAAAGAAACCATCCATATGGAGGCACAGAGAATCCATTGGAAGAACATGCCTATGGAAAAATCAAATGCATACAACAGAGAACTTGCAGAACACTGCATGTGTCAATCTCTTAACATACTATGTTTTAGATAAAATAGTTTTGAAAAAATGGAAAGGTGGCCACCTCTTTTGCGAATTTCAGGGAATTATGTTACAATATGTTTAAAAGATGTACTTTAGGGTGAGGTGGTGTAATTCTGTCGACCTTTTCCTTACCATGCATTCTCTAGAAGCAGCTGCAAAAACCACTTTGCTGGGCAAAGTTTACACAAGCTCTGATTCTCAAACACATGAAAATTTTGACAGGCTTCTGATAAAAAGGATACTCAGCTACTACAAATTTCTCCCACCACCCCAGTAGCAGTTCCCACAGATGACTGCATAGGACAAAATTCCTTCAAAGCTCAGGGCTGAGACTTTTCTACTAAACCAGGACAGTGAGGATGCTAAAAATTGGACGCATCTCTATTAACCTTTGTATACTCACTAAGGGTCAACTAGGCAGATCAATTAACTTTATGCCGGTTGAGCTACGACTTTTCGCTTTAAAGTCTAGCCTTGTCTTGCTAGGACCGTATTTAGCACAAAGAAGAGAAGTTTTATCCAGCCTGTAATACAGACACTATTATTGCAGTAACACAATGGCAGATTTATTAATCTAAGGATCTAGTAATAGACTACGCTTCATACAAATGTGCAAATACAACATAAACCTAGTAAAGTGATAAAATTCCAAATAGGAAACAGAAGTGACTATTTCCGCTTACTGAGCCATCACATAAAAGTAGTAAAATTTCAATCTTTGAGGATTTTTTTTGTTACATCCAAAATTAAAAGACGATACTCCCAAGTCCAACAACTTTTACAGTACAAATAATACTAGATGTATTTGAGAATCCTCACAAGACAGGACATTTCACTTTCCATTGTGAAATGTTCATGAAATACACATAACTGCTAAAGTGCACAACAACTCATACAAAGTTCCTTCTAAAGATTTGCTACATCCTGAACCAATATATTATTGATTTATACCCTCTCAATAATAAAGAAAATTAAAACATGCTCCATGGATCAAGTCTGTGATGATATTTATAACTCTAGGTACAAGAACTCTCATATTTGCTGGTAAAATAATATTTCTACTAGCAAAACCCCCACAACCAAAAAAAAGAATATAAATAAGTTTACCATCACCAGTATCAAATTTCTTAACAGGCACAAAGTTTGTTCCAAACAGAAGGACAGCTACTGCAGAAGAGGTAAAGCCAATAGCTAGATCTGTTCCATTGCTCATGTTAAAGGTACCATATGTTTTCTCGATGCCCATTTTTGTTCTGGAGGTACCTCTTTTTTGTAGAGTTTTTTGCTGACAAATTCTGAAACCAGAGAACAGAATTATAGGCGTGGAGTATTAAATAATACCAGCTAGTTCAGAAACCTGAAACCAAAAGGATCCTACTTGTCAATCTCTGAAAAGCTGCAAGGAACCATAAAGAATACTGTAGAACCCCATGAAAAACTGCCATAAAACATGAATGAAGTGTAATGTAGGAACAGATGCACAAAAAAATCAGTATTGTGGGTTTCATAATCAGCTTCACAGAAAACCATGTCTGAAAAAACACAACATGAATGTAGAGATGCACTCAAAGGTTGAGGACTTTAATCTGTGAGGTCTATGGGAAAGAAAGCCTAACATTTTATGAAGATGCTCCATCAGAATATTCCTTATTCCTGTAGCCAAACTGAGTTGACACTGGGCTGTGTAAAAAAGCAGGGGTTAGGCAAAATCTTAATTGGCAGCAAAAGCTACAGCAATTTGCTGTCCCCACGGTCTAGGAGTCAGGAACAGATAACACAGTGGGATCAACCCAAGATCATAAGGTAACTACTGGAATTGCTCAAGCTGATATAAAACACAAAGCTGTCCCTAAGGTTTCTTCGTTCATTCCACATAACTATAATAAGAAAGGCATAGTTTTTTTCAACTGGATGGGACTTAAGGTCCCTCCCAACCCGACCCATCCTATGACTACACGCTGCTCCTGCTGTTGATGCCAACAGGCCTCAGCTCCCGCAGCGCAGGCACCGCCCGGAAAGGAAGCTAAGGAAGCTGCGGAAACCGCCTCCAGCCGGACACCGCCGCTTCCCCAGCGCCCCCCGGAGCACCGCTGCCCTCCGGCTGCCGGCCCTGCGCCCGCTCCGGCCGAGCCCTCCCCTGCGCCCTCCGCGCGGCCCCCGCCCCGCCACCTCCCTGCCACCGCCGCGCTCACGCACCGGCCTCCCTCGCCGCTCCGGGCTCCGCCCCCCGCACCGCCCCCCGCCTCGGCCCCGCCCGGGGGGTTAGCGGCGAGCAGGCGGAGGGATAGGCGGGGCTGCGCGCCCCTCCGGGCCGCCTGTACCCGGCGGAGGTCAGAGAACCGTAGGACGGTTTGGGCTGGCAGGGCAGTTCCAAGTCATTGAGTTTTAACTATGGGTCTAGGACTGTGCGATTTTCATGCCGAAAGAGGACAGCACTCACCATTGCACAGCCCTTGTGCCGGTGTCTGCAGTAGATGAGTGACTGCACCAAAACACAGTTGCCACACACAAAGCAGAAGTCCCTGTACGCCTGGAGTTGGTGGTGAAGCTGTTCAATACCTTCGTCAATCATAGAATGGTTTGGGTTGGAAGGGACCTTAAAGCCCACCCAGTTCCAACCCCCCTGCCATGGGTAGGGACACCTCCCACCACACCAGACTGCTCAAAGACCCATCCAGCCTGGCCTTGAACACCTCCAGGGAGGGGGCACCCACACCTTCCCTGGGCAACCTGTGCCAGTGCCTCACCACCCTTATCGTGAAGAATTTCTTCCTAATGTCTAATCTAAATCTTCCCCCTTCCAATTTAAAGCCATTTCCCCTCGTTCTATCACTACAAGCACTTGTAAAAAGTCCCTCCCCAGCTTTCCTGTAGCCCCTTCAGCTACTGGAAGGTCACTATAAGGTTTCCCTGGAGCCTTCTCTTGTCTAGACTCAACAACACCAACTCTCTCAGTCCATCCTCATAGCAGAGGTGCTCCAGCCTTCTGATCATCTTCATAGCCCTCCTCTGGACCCATTCCAAAAGTTCCATATCCTTCTTATATTGCAGATTCCAGAACTGGACACAGTAATCCAGGTGGGTTCTCACAAGAGCAGATAGAGGGGGAGAATCACCTCCCTGATCCTACTGGTCACACTTCCTTTGATGCAGCCCGGAATATACAGTTGGATTCCCTGGCTGCAGCATGCAGACAGCATGACAGGGGCAGGGGTTCTCTCCCCAGCGAGAAACGCTAGGAGAAATTTAGGCACTCATGACATGATAGAAGTGCTGTTCCCCCACCCTGGTCTTAAATGACAACTGCTAAAGCCTTATTTTATAGCTGGCTGCTGTTACCGTGCTACTCATGGAAGAAAAGGCACCCTGCTTCTGGGCTCTCTGTACACAGTATGTGCCCAGGACCACAGGTGCGTTTTGCAGACAGCACTGATGCCAGAGGGGAAAGATTGGCCTCATGGTGGCTGCTGTCTTGCTTGTGAAGCCTCCGTGCCAGCTGGGAGCTGCTGGGGTGCCACAGGCAGGGATGGGCATCTCAGGGTGGCAGGGATGATTGAGGCCCTACTGCGGCCCCTGTGGTGCCCAGCAAGGCAGAGGAAGCTCCCTGCCAGGTCAGGGCAGTTGGCACATGACAAGGGTTTCTCCTACACACAGAAATTATCATCTTTTGCCCTGGGAAACCCTGGTGGGTTTTTGGCAACCAAAACCACATGGGGAAAAAAAATTTTGCTGGATGTTGACAAGAGATTTTTTCAGATTTCCCAGTAAGGATTTAACCCAGATCAGTTAAAGAGCAGGCTGTTAGTCAGCATGTTTAGTAATGAAGCAAACGTTTCTCTCTTGTCCTCTTGGAGTACAGTTTCCAGATGGCAGCCCAAATTGATCTTACAAACACAGCACAAGCCTTCTAAAGTAATGCTTCAGATTTTGCACATAAAATCTGCATTACTCATAATAAGGACGTATGGTTTTTCTCCAGAGAATAAGTTCTCAGTCCCATGAACTCAGGAAAGCTTTGAGTGGACCATTTATCAACCACTTTAATGTAAATGTCTGTGACATTTAGAGAGATGAACTGCAGAACGTCTCTATGGAAACAGTTCAGCTGTAATGCATCCAAGAGTAACAACATCCCATACGATAATTACAAATGTAGCCTGGAAGAAAAGCAGTGCTTTTTATTCTAAAGGCAATGTGAGTCTACATTTAGCCAGAGAAAAAAGAAAATGTTACAAAAAATGTTGATCTTTTACATACTTGTAAAAATTGACACCCACTCTGGCATTTTGGAGAGAAACGTATTAGTTGTTAGGTAGCTTTTTTGTAGTAATAAAAATATTGTATCACTATGTGGTTTTCTCTGCATTTTTCTTTAGTTCTCCAGGTGTAGTATTTGCTATCCTAAAAGGTTGTACCTAGTCTAGATTAAAGAAGGAAGATGATAACTTACAAAAGAAATTGTAAAAAGGAAGCATGAGTAATAATTCAGATGCAAAGGAAGAAGTTGTACTTGGTAGGATTAAGAAGGATGCAAATGTGTAAAGCTATCAAAGGATGCAAATGTAGAAAGCTATAGAAGGATGCATAGGAGAGATGATTGGTTTGTAAACCCTATGAATAGGAGGTTTTGAGAACTTTCTGGTGAATTAGTGAATTTTTGTTACTTCAAAAAAATGGGGTTACTATTCTTCCCATCTTCAGATGTTTGAAAACGGAGAAGAGCATTTAAGTAACTGGATCGTGTTCTTTGAGGTTGCCAGCACATGAGTCAAGATGCAGGAGCTTGTGACTGGTGATCAGTTGGCTCAGTCCACTCATCTCCTGCAGGCCTGCCAGAGACTGTCTACTAGGAAGGCTGGTGGCAGTGCTGGCCACCAGCTGCTTTATCCTGTAGCTTGTATAGCACCATCAGCAGTACCCTGGGCGACAGTCCTTCCTGCAAATTCAAGTTGATATGAATTTCAGATTCATATTTTTCAGTTGAGATGAATTTCAGAAGTTAAAAAGAGAAAGAAAAATAATTGCAAATCTGTAATTTAGCTATCCATTTACATTTTCAAACTATGTCTAAGAATGTTAAGGACTGGAAAATACTTTTTAAATTCTCCTCTTCCATTCATTGCACTTCTCCAATATTAGTTTTAGTATTTATATGTTCCTAAACTTAGGAATAGGTAACACTGGCAATGAAATATGGGTACATAAAGAAGTTGTGTTTAATGGATGCAAATGACAGTACCGTAATATAGTTTTGAACAAGGAATAAATACGGAATCTAACTGATGTTACAGGCTAAATATAGGTAGGCAAGGTGTAATAACTTAGGCCAGAAATAGGTCAGACAGCTAATGTTGTTCAGTGTATTCTTTCATAAAATTGGTCTTGAAGGTTTGATCACCACAGAGGAAGTACCCTTTCAGTTCAGTAATGCCCTTCAATGACCTGCTGCAGCTTTGAGTGAGTAATTCCAGAAAGAAGAATACTACCCACCTGAACAGCAAATATTTTCTTAGTCTTTCCTGAAACACAAAGAAACTTTTGTTTTCCAAACAAGTCTGTAGCCTTGATTGTTTTGTAAAAGCTAGCAGTGTGCTGGAATTGTACACCACAAAAGCTGAAAAAAAATGTCTTTTTATAAATAATCTTTTAAAGATCCAAATTTAGAGGTAAATATCTGCTAAATTAATGACATATTGGGTTGTATTTAGTTGAATTCCTATCACCATCCATTCCAAAGAATGTAATGGTGTAATATCTAAAGAATGAGTTCTCCATTCTGAACACCAACAATACAGGAAATGTTATTGCTATCATCTCATTTAGAAAGCCTCAAAAAATCCTCAGCAGTCAGCAGCTGACATCATTGGGTACACAACGTTTTAATTCTAGGCTACATAAGAAATGAGGAGTGAAGAAAAATTCTCCATATCCTTTCATAATTTCCTCCAAATAATCTTTAAAGAGTTGTAGTAGGAAGGTCATATAGGTTCCAAAATTTTAATTTAAGAGAAATGTTGTAGCAAAGGAAAGCTGTTAGTAACTGGAATGGACTGTATTTTGGTACTACTTGATTGTACTGTCATGGTACTGTCCATATGCAAGAACTGAGTATTTGAAAACAACCATTGTAGTGTGATGTGTTTCCAACTCACACAACTCAAAGACACTTGGAAGTAATATAGTGGAGTAAAAGTTTCATGATGAATTATCTGCTGTCAAAATCAGCAGTAAGTCAAAACAGAATCCAAGATGTATAGTTTTTTTCTTTTTTTTTCATTAATTCTCCTTAAAAGGGGGAACAGATCTTAGACATTTAAAAAAATTCTTCTTGTGTATGCGTAAATATGTGGTGAAATTCTGTTCTTAGGCTGCAGTGCCTAGTTGCCCTTATTTACCTTGTTTTTAGCTGTATAGCTTAGCTGATATTTTGCGCTCACTGGTGTTAGGTAAGATATAGGAAGCTGTTCTCACTGTGACCCATGTAGAGTGTCTGTTGGTCAAATGAGCTGCAAAGCTGGTGCCTCTCACTAATGACCCTGCATCTTTCAGACAGACCCTCAAGCATCTAAGGCTCATCTAATAATGTCCATCTCTGGCAACTTCTTTAAAGTATAAAAAGTGTTAAGCAGCAGTAGCCACATCTTTACATACTTTATTGATACATTTGTCTGGAGCTTTTTAAATTAATCATCTTTTTTGTTTAAGATATGTATCTGCAGTCAAATTTGAAGTAAGAAAAGAGGGAAGAACTTCAGTGGCCAGAAAAATTTCTTACAATCTCTATTCCTCCAGGAACTCAAATTTGTAAAAAAGCAGGTGATATGAAGGCTCTTTTGCTGATAGCAGGCACAGACGCTGAAATCTTAACTCAAGGGTACACTTTTAGAAAAAAAGTAAAGTATAGTGATGGCCAGTGAAAAAATCCACTCACGATGTTTTATAAATTCAGTTTGGATCCATCTGACACAAACCAATTCTTTAACTTTATATTGCCCTTAGTATTAATTGCGGACAAGACAATATTTCCATTAGTTTGAATTACAGCAAAGATATATGTTTATTATTTTGTGCTTAGGCTGGAGAAGGAGTCAGAAGTCAGAGCTTTGCCAGTGTCTCACTTCTTAACTCTGCACAAGCCCTTAACTTCTCTCTGCCTCAACTTTTCCATCTATATAGTGACTATGCTATGCCTTGTTTTGGAAAGCACAAATAGGAAACACTCCTAAGCTGTTTAACATCATTTTAAAAGCCACTTTCATTTCTCACCAAAGGAATATATGATTACCAAAAGTTCTAAAATTCAAGGGACAGGAGGGTTATTTTAAATTTTTAAAAAAACCTGGAACATGGAAAATGGGAATTTCTTTGGTACATTTGCATGCAGTGCGCTAGAGGGCTCTCAGGAGTTAGAAATGGATGGAATGCACTTTCGGAAGGCACATACTTCTCAGGACTTTTCATTAGAGAATTTAAAATAGAAGTTGCTGGTTTGTTGTTTTGGTGGTGGGTTTTTTTTTTAATGATGTGAGGTTCATGTAAATTTAGAGCAGTTCATATGCAAACTACCTCTCAGTACAGCTAGCTTCCAGACAATATTTAGTTTGCAATGAAATACCTAAATGTGAACCACACTTAAAACTGAAATATGTACTGGAATACTTAGAGAACAACAGCTTTTACTAAGTTACTTTTATTAACCTAAGGAGTTTACCAGAACGAAGGCTGTGTCAAGCTGAATAGGTAAGAGATTTTATATTTTTATAGCAGTATATATACAATGTACACTATTCTATCTTTGTTTCCTTGAAAGTATTTATAAGCTACTGTCATTTTATTTGAAAAGCTATGGCTAGATCCTACTTATGTTTTCAAGAGAGAAGAGAATTAAGCATTTTTCATGTTTAATGTGTGTTTATGAATGTGAACTATAGTCAGATTTAACTAGGGAAATTTGGCACTGCTAATGTACTGTTCTATTAGTAAGTGTGTGCATATTTAACTGCTACAGTTACTGATGCTTAATATTGTATAATTTACAACACTTTCATAACATGAGGCTCAGTGAAGTTTTTGTCTCATAAGAAACAGATGATAATGATCTGAGTTTGACAAGCTTTTCTTTTAATGCTGGAATACAGCTAGCTGAGATTACAAATTGAGCCTTTATTTCATGATTTTGGTGTTTAATTTTTGCTGTCATGGAAAAGTGGAAGACATATCCTGAAGAATTTCTAGATTGTCTCATCTAGAACTTCTATATCTTAAAAATATCGAGCCACAAACACCATATGTGAGTAATGGAATGAAGTGCTACTGCTCTTTTCTTTTTGCAGTTTGCAAAGGAGATACTTCAGATATTTTAGGCTACAAGTCAGTAAACTTCGCTTACGTAGCTGGCTCCATTCATTCTCTGAAGCCAATCATTTCCTTTGTGGTGGCTGATAAGAATTTAACAGCTCGAGAAGGTGGAGTGCCAGCATCCTTAGTGCTAAACACATTCCCAGGCATACCAGTAACCATCATCCATGCTGGAAGCTGTTTGGAAAAGGAGAAATAGAAATTGGGGAAGGGAAATCATGCATCATCCTGGCTGGAATGTACGGAAGACTTTATGCTGTTTTCATCATGTGGATTCACTAGAGAAATGACCACCTT
The DNA here is from genome assembly GCA_033556795.1 of Tapera naevia. Taxonomy (NCBI): domain Eukaryota; kingdom Metazoa; phylum Chordata; class Aves; order Cuculiformes; family Neomorphidae; genus Tapera; species Tapera naevia. Next base: position 1,814,938 of record JAUMJJ010000172.1, on the reverse strand, counting down.
TGATCAGCCAAGTAAAATCAAAAACTTATTTATTTGCTGCCTGTGCCCCCCACGGGTACTGAGGCTCTGGACTTGCAGGCGCCCAAGGACAAGGAGGAATCTGCTAGTGGGTGCTGCGTGTGTGATCTACCTGGGATTCCTCATCAGTCAAGTGGGTCATGTTTTACCCCAGCACAAAGGAGGAAAACGAAAGATCAACTCCAGAAGTCTCCAAGATGCAGCCCAAACTTCTTTTCTGGGCATCCCACTGGATGGCACCCTGTCACCACCCAATTTCCAGGAACCCCAGCTTGGTGGCAATGGGACCCTGCTGCCACCCAATGTAGTTTATATCACCCTGCGGTCCAAGCGCAGTAAGCCTGCCAATATCAGAGGCACAGTGAAGCCAAAGCGCAGGAAGAAACATGCAATCCCTTTGTCCTACAGGCAGCACTTTCCAAAAGCCAGATTTACGGGCCAGGAAGAGGCCTTTGCCCAACAGCTGAGGCAGGATACGCATCCTGTGGGTGTGATGGAAGCAGCAATTTCTCTGAAGCAGAGAAAGCACCAACTGGATGAACGCAGGAACAAAGAAATGGCAAACAGGGAGTGGGGTCACTGGAGGCCTGGGGGGATTTCTGGAGGAATAAAGGTACAGCCCCAGCCTGAGGAAAGCAATATCAGGATATACAGTGAGAATTCTCCCTCTTGGCTGAGCAAAGACGACATCCTAAACATGCACATGCTGGCAGATTCTCAAATAGAGAGCATCCAAGAAGTACCTTCTCATAAAGCAGTCCTGGCAGTATTTGCGAGGAGTCCCAGCGCTACAGGAACTGCTTGTAACCAGGGCCACTGTGGCATTGTCAAAAGACCCCTTGACATGAGTGAGGTGTTTGCCTTTCATTTGGACAGGATCTTGGGGCTGAACAGGAGCTTGCCTTCAGTAAGCAGGAGATCGGAGTTCTTCCAAGGTAACACATTCCTATGGCTTTCAGCTTGCAAGTGGGGTGCTGAGGTTTCCTTTCCTCTCCCATGTTAACCACAGGCAGCAACCACTCCTGTGAGCCTGAGAACTAATCCCGTTATTACAGCTCTCTGTAATTCCTGTAGTGCAATTATTCTGTTCCAAAGCTTGTATCAAATACCATTGAGCTGCTGAGGGCAGTAATAATTTTTCTGCAACAAGAGTCTGGAATAAGAAAAAAAGGAGTCATCCATAGATCACATGACGTACAGACTGCCTGAAGTGAAACGGGTGAAAGAAATTCTAGAATACCCTTTGGTTTGATGGGCATTTTTTTGTTAGTTTTCTTATCTTTTGGATTTGACTTAAATAAAATGTCGTTGAGAGTGAGCACAGAAATTCACCTCAAACAGGTGGTAGGAGAGGGGGTTTATATTTAGTCAGATAACTTCAGAGAGGCAGGGGAACTTCCTGCAGAAAATTGATGCTGCTTTCATGGTACTAATACGTTTGGGAACTGAAAAACTTATAAAAAATGCTTCCCTCTCCTCTGGTAGTTACAAAAACTCATACAGACCTATATTTCAGTGACTCCTGCTGTATATTTAGAGGTTCGTTATATGCATTTATGTATTATGCCGACAAAGAAATATACACAGTAAATATCTCAATATGCCTCTTACATGATTAGTATAAAGTGTTCAATTAAAATTTTGATTTTTATTCTTTATTGACATTAAAGATAGATTTCAGACATGTAATGCATGTTAGAAGTAAGTTTTGTTAATATGTCTTCTTTGTAACTGCTATTTTTGCACAGTCACAAAACACAGTCCAAAAGGACCACGTTGCATTTTAATGAATCATTGCTAAAGTGGCTAGCTATGTTTTTGCTGTTCCTCTCTTGCTGCTGAATTTAGCTGGTACAAAATATTTTTATAACAGTCTGCATTTCTTAAAAAAAAAGTAATGCAAGAATGGCTTTCCAAAGTCTGACAGCAGGAAGAAGACCCAGCAATCTCTGATTTCTTCCTGCTTTGTAAACCTTACTTTTGGCAGCCTATACAACAATGTGAATGAGTCTCGAGGAATAAGAGTTTGGAGGCTTTTGAATATTATTCATACTTGCCAAGCATGGAAGATACATTATGTCTAGTTTATTTTTAGGAACAAAATTTATTGCTATAGAGCTGTGTTAAGGCACTAAGGTAGTTTGGAGGAACTTCACGCAGTGCGTCTATGGGGATGACAGACTAAAAGCCTCTGAAAACTGCTATTAGGCTAATTGTGCATTGTGTTTCTCAGTGTCTGTCACCTTACAGTATGTTTTGGATTGTCTGGGACACAGACTATCATTCTGTCCTCTTTAATTTTCTTTTCCTTGTAACTGGCTATGTTCCTATAACAAGAATGTTGCTAGGTGATGAGAAGAGAAATAATATTGTTTTGGTCTCACTTCATTTTTTCCAGCTAACGGGTGAACAGAGGATTTGTAACAGTTACTGTACCTTGTCTCTCTTTGTTTCTCTAGCCTGGAAAAATGCCAGAGTTCAGATGCCTAATATTTACTTGAGCTCATTACTATTTACATCTGTGTTGAGAGAATGAGCAAAAATATATTTTTGAAAATAATATGAATCATTAGTGAGCTCATTTCTGTAACCTATATGCATTTAAGTTAAAATTAGGTGGACACTGGAGATTTTTTTACAGAGTGGCTGGTGTGAATCATGGTTATTCAGATGGGAAAGCAAGCAACGCAGGATTAGAGACTGTGCATGCATGTATGAATGTACACAGTTTCTGGGCTAACATGTCTCTCTCCATGACACGTCCCTTTAACTTGCCTCAGTTGTGATGTGATCTAACAAGACATGTTTGATGTAGCATTAAAATCTTAAAAAATGGGCTTTTCAAAACTGTCATTCATTTTGTCAAAAGCAGTTTCAAAGAACAGCTTAGTAAATCCCTGTGCAGGTTCTCTTTCCCCTATTCCAACAAATCCCTCACTTTTTTTTTTTTAAACTCTAGCAAAATACTGTATGGTAGACTTTATGATCTGTATACTATATGATCCTCTGTCTGCTGCCCTTGCCTTCCCTAGCTAATTATAAACCCTTTTAAGAGTTAACTGTGTTTTTTTTCATGGTTAGTCTTATTTTTCCATCATGGAAAAATCAGGTATGATAGTTCTTTCCCTCATATTTTTGTGATGAATTGGCTAAACATGAAAATCTTGGGGAGTGCAGGTGGACAAAGCCCTTTTCAATTTAGTGTACAGGGTAAAATTTGACAATTCTGGGCATACGCAAGCAGTCATTCATTACCCACGTTGCTACCTACAAGGCTTTATAAATGTTGAGAACTCCAAAACACATATAAACAAAGAAGGATAAGCCTGTAAAGCAAGAAGAAATAGTCTTAAAACTGTGTATATTCTGGAACAAATGGAAGCTGACCCTTGTGTGTCTGAGTTTAGAGATGGTCACATTAAAGCACAGGACTGAGTGTCTTCATTGTTTTATCACCTTGAGGAACAGGAAACACATATGCGACCTCTCTTGGTGTCACAGCTCTGCACAAGAGTCTAAGTAAAATGACTGCACGTATTGCCTATAGCTCAGCATTTGCAGAGTAGGACAATAGGCTGGAGCTACCCCTGGAGTAACATGGGCTGGAGCAGGATTGCTCCCGTGTTGCAGCTGATAGCTGTAGGCACGCGACTCTGGCTCCTTGGATCATAGCAACAAGACTGAGTTCTTTACTCAGCTTTTGGTACAAAACATGTAGCTATTGCTAGGCTGTTTTGTTGTGACACTGGCTGAAAGCCTAAAGTACTGCGTGTTGATAACCACCCCTCTTTCTCCCTGGTTTTCTGATATCATAAGTTTGGCTAAGCGCGTTTTATCCTTTGCTGAGAATAATAAGTACAGGCGCGCTCAATTCAGTTGCACTTTTTTAAGCTAGAAATCAAACCTATATTTGCCCAGAACTATTTATTTTCCTAAAACATGAAATAAATTCTTCCTTTGAGTAACACCTTTCATGGTAGTTTAGTGCAAATAGATGAATGGCATGTGATAGATAGCTCTGCTGGTTGTAATTGTCATTTACTGGCCTCTACATGATGATAAATGGGGCCATAGTTCTCTTTTTTCCATGTTTTATCCTGCACTATCAGCCTGCCCTTGCCATCCCGCCAAAAGTTATGGAAAAGCAGGCAAAGATATTGTGAATCATTAAAGTCAGGGCAAAGAATAAGAAAAACCTAATTGTATCTTATGCATTTAGAATGCTCTAAAATGCTTCATTTTATCTACCCTGTTTTCTGTCAACTCGAATAACTTACACCATAGTGTTGTACCTCTCAGAGAGGTACCAGAGGGCATATTTCCAATATTTTGCTGGGTAGAGAAGTTCATATAAGCAATAATGCAGTCCTTATTCTAGAGAGCAACTGATGCACATTTCATGTGTTCCTTAATTCTGATATCCATATGAGTGCAAGAGAAACATTGTAAATAAGATCCACAGGGAAGAAAGAAAAAATAAATGGTGCATCTTCTCACTACTTTCTGGTTCTGTCTATTGTATTCTCCCTCAGAACTTGATCTTAATCTTTAAAATTCAAGTATTTCTCTGTGTGTCTGTCTTTCTCATCTTTCCACATTAAATTACTTGCTCCTTCTTATATGTGGGCAACTTAACTGTTTCTTTCAGATGTGGCAGTGAAAAGCCATACTGCTGAACAATGAGGAGTTTGAGAAAGGGCCTTGGCTACCTCATGAAAGGTTTCCTCCTTTTAGTGATACTTTTATGGTCATAGTTGAAAATGTTTTCTTTCAAGGAAGTTAGAAAAAATTGTTGTAGGTACGAGTTAGAGCACAAGATAGAAGAGTAACACTTGCAAGATCAATTTTGTGGTTAAGAAGCATACAGACTATTTTTGAAGTGATGTGATGTGTGAATATCTAAGATGAACATGAAACAGTTTGAGTGCCTTGAGCTAGTCCAGTTTCAGCAGGCTATTGGGGGTTCTGCTAGATGATCTCCAGAGGTCCCTTCCAATCCTGACCATTCTGCGGTTCTGTGATGCATCTGTGTTAGCTTAGGCTATCCTGAGCCACTAGCTCCTAAGGGCCTAAGAAAGTTTTAGATGTATTTTGATGCTTAAAAATCTATATGAATTACAAGGAAGCTGGTTTTGAGGCAAGTTTTGAAAAATATTTCCCATAAAATTTTGTCGATCATCTTTAGATAGTCAGGTAACTATTGATCAAGAATGGCAGATGAAAAGAAAATTAAGTCAATCAGCTTTGGGCAAGATTCAATACAATGCAGCTGCAGCAACAGTAGCTCTTTGTGATAATATACAAAGCTGATTAGGAAAGTAACACATGCAGAATGCACTGGACTTATTCTAAAGTGTGCTTAATCTCCTCAGTTTTGGCTGTATCAAACTGAAAACTCTGATTCTTAGCCAGGACTTACTTTTCACCATTCAGTTAGCTTCATCCCCTCTCCTGAGGTTTGAATCAGAAGAGCTCCACTGATTTCAGCATGTTCGTGCCAATTCATGCAGCTATGAATCAGACTCCTTATCTGCTTTAGTTCACCATCTTCATGTTTTTCCTGCGAGTGTCAAAAACTTGAGTCACTGCTCTTTACTGAAGCTGCTGTTTCATATTCCTGTAATTCAATTTATATCATAAAGTTGAAAGATTTTAGTTTGGATCATCTTTTCTGCTCCTGTTTCCTCTGAAATGCAAACATTTCCTGTATTTAGCCTTGCTCTTTTAAAAATATTTTTGTATCTTAATTGAAACTGGCAAGATATTATTAATACTTTTCAAGTATTTATATTACTATTGTTTATCATGTCCCTTTTGGGCAGGCAGGGGATGTTTGTTTTGTTAGATGACTGCTTATGTATTTGATTTGTGGAAGAATTCATGAATAGTTACTTAAGCTGTTATTGGAGATATAAAAATAATAGATTAGATTTGGTCCTGAAGAAAACTGTCCTTTTATTTGTGACAGTTCCCAATGCTTACATAGAGGTTCACCAACTAATTTGGAAAAGAAGCTTAACCAGTAGTTGACTTGACTTGGCTAAAGTCATCTACAATGTAGGTGATTGAGCCAGAGCAAAAGAGATGGAGAAATGTCTAGGATTTTCCAAATTAGTTTCCTAAATACTTACTCAGATACCTTAGTAGGAGAAGCCAGATTTTCAGGAGTACACAGTGCTTTGCAGTGGGGGAAAGCGTGGAGGATGATTGTGATAAAGGTAGTGTTGATCCTAGCAAAAGAGAAAAAACGATGTTCCTAATGGAAGGACACTTCTGTGTTCCTAAGGAAACATTGGGTAACTGGGAGGGAAGTTAAAGAGGTGGTAGGGCTGCACATTTGGGTTGGCTTGAGAAGGTCTATCTGCTATGTGCAAATCGTGTCAGAGAGAAGATTGAGTACATTCTAGTTTTATGGAGGAATGTGTTGAGCTTGATTGTATGTGTGGCTTATTGCTGTATTGGCGAATATGAAATGATTCACTGCTAAGTATGGGCAAAGATAACTTCTTACCTTTTGTTTTACATCAGTCAGCATCCTTTGAGAAAGTTGCTTTTTGATTCAGCTGTATGGAGATTCGTCTTTATCAATTCTTGCTGCTTACAGATGGAGCGTTCACATTATCAGTATTTACTTTTTCGTTGCACTGATACCTGCTTTCTATGTGTGATTCTCTGATTTGCCTCTGGAAAGGATACCATGGATCTTGTTGCTTTCATGCAAGTTTCTGAAAACTTCTTTTCAGATCAGTCTCTGGCTCTATAGGCATGTGGAAGACAAAGAGACAGTTTAGACTGCATTTAAGTTTGTGATAAATTGTGCAGTAGCATGGGCTTTAGGTTCGTTGACCTTCAAGATGAACATATAAATAAATTTTAAAGCTTTATACATGTTCCAATGATTGCTATTGAGTAAATAGCAGCTTTGTGGTTAAATGTTGCCTCCTCTCTGTATTGAGACATATCTTAGTCTTCTTTCTACACCCAACAATATAAAGGATTGCTTTGTTCTAATGTATATACAAGCCACAGTCTGTCCTGGGTCTTTGACAATTTAAGGCACCAGCAACATTGAGTCAGTAATGAAAAGGAGAACACCACTTTCCTAAGGTAGATATACCTGTTATTTGATATTGGGTGAAATGTATTTATCAGTTCTTTTACTGGGAAAGCTAATTTGAAATTCTTTCCTGAGTTTTCTTCGTATTGAGGATTCTGAACACTTGTATTCACCAAAGCTAAGGCCCTCGGCTCAGTTTCAGGGAAGAGCAGAATATTTTTTACCTAGAAGAATTATTTTGGTCAAAATAACTTCTATACAAAACAGTTCTCATGTTATACGTGGGTTAAAAAAAATACTTGTCACGCTGTTTATTCACAGTAAGTTCACACTCTCTAGTATTCATGTATGTAATTTCAGAGATGTGAATTCATATATTATAGGCCTGAAATACTAATGATAACAAAATAAACCTACTTTGAATGTAGGATTTATAGTATTTCTATGCTGATTATGCTGAAAAAATATTTTGACATGAGTTTTCAGCTCTTGTAAAACATTGTCAGTTCACTGGAATCAGAGGGAAATTAAACTATTGATTCACAGTGGCCTTGTAGGCTTTTAATCTACTTTATAACAGTCTAATTTAGTATTACGATTTTGTATATTGATCTCCAGCTTCCAGCAGAGAAAGCCTTCTGTAGACAGAATACGTTTATAATGTCTGTGCTTCTTCCATTGCTGCAGTAGGTGGTTTTATATATGGACTAAGATCACGTTAACCAAAGGATGTCCTTGGCCATTTTTCCTGCCTGTAAAATGGTGTAATTATTGATGCTTAGGTGATGTCTAATGAAAGATTGTGTAAGTCTAATAGTATTGCCCCATACTGATGATGTGTTTATCCTTTTTCAGATGGTCAAGCCTGTCCTGTTATACTCTGGGATTCTTCACTGAGTCCAACAGATAATAATACCCATTCTTCAGTGAGATTAACCTGGGGTCAATATCAGCAGCTGTTGAAACAGAAATGCTGGCAGAATGGTAAAGTTCCCAAAGCTGAGTGGGGCTGTACTGATATCCATCATCATGAGTGGTCCAAGATGGCACTCTTTGATTTTCTTCTACAGGTAAAACATTTACTGAATGCAACTGTCTGCCTCTAAAGTCATGTGAGCACGCATGGGGCTACTAGAAAAGCAATTTTCATTTATTCCCCCCTTTATTTTTAAATGGGGAAGAGATATATTTGCACAGTTTGAATTGTTTCTGGTTGTTTCTTATGATTAAAATATCTATTACACAACTTAAAATCAGGGAAGAGATCAGGAACTTAACTGACTTATTTTCTAAAAGAGGAAGCAAAGGATTTTGTCTTGAGGCATCTTGTTTTACCACACTTTGAGCCAGGCATGCTGTTTCTCCTTGACATCTTGTTTCTCCGTAGTATTTGGACAGGTTCACAGCTGTAAACCACTGTTTTTTACTTTGCGGTCCTTCCTGCACTTCCTCATCCCCCAGGGGTGATTTAAGTGATTTTGGTCAAATGAAGTCTGGATCGAGACAACAGTTTCAATGGTTTGTTTTTCTTCTTTTTAGAAACTTAGCCAGTGACTTGGTAAGGAAAGAGCTGAGCAGCAACTGATGAATATGTGTGCTGTTCCTCAGTTAGGTATTACAGGTAATCATTACCTCTCCAGATAACACCAAACTAGGGCTTTGCCTAGTGGTATCATAATGTGTGGCTACAGATACAGCAGTTATGTAGTAGAATATTAATACACTCCCTGTGTTAATAAGGACTGAACTGAACCACCTGGCTGGAAGATAATTTTATGGCTTCCTGAGGTATGACACTATTTCCAATTGTCCTTGCCTGCCAGACAGGTGTGGGTGATTGAGCCTCCTGTAGCACTTACCTGTTTATTTAAAACTACAGCAAGCACTAGTTTTTGCAGTGTGTTTGTTTGTTCATATAATTCAGCTTTTTATAGAGCTGTGCTTCTTGAAATATAAAAAATCATGACTTGGCTTATGCATAGCCTATCCTTGTCCTTCTCAGTTCTGTTCTAGGATGAATGGATGTTTTCAAACTTTTTAGTTACATTTTTGCAGACTTGTTTTGTTAAATATAGGATTCAATTCTTCTATAAAAATAATCACTTGTCTAATGACTAATGACTTTAGTCCCAGTATGAGTAAGTAATTCTTAGAAACTCGTATAAAGTCATACGTGGATTATTCTGCAGCTAAACATAGTAATGCCCCTACAGGAATAGTATAGACTGTGTCATAGTTTATATTTTCATACCATTGTCTTCTTGTTGAAGTTTGAAACATTTTTGTTTGAAAATTCTCATAGGTTTTGTGTTGATTTCTAACTTTAAGCTCTCTTAAGACAAGTTTTTAATCTTCATCATAGAACTTCTACCATCCAGAAGGAGATGTCAGTTAAAATAAGATGCAGTAAGATTGAACTGTACATGAAAGAAACGAATTACTTTTATAATAGTAGCTGCTTTCAGAGTGACTTATACTTCCAGTTGACTATCAGACAAGAATATGCATATTAGAAAGTAAATGAAAGTAGATCTTATGGTTCTTAAAAATTAAAATTTTATCTGGATGGTGTGAGATGTAATGTCAAAGTTTTTCAGCAGTAGAATATGAAGACTTTAAAACAAAATTGCCAAGAGTTCTGAGTTAAAAAAAATCTATGCTTCATGAGCCATTCAGAAATAAAGAATAATGGTGTAATGTATTCTCTGTTAAACATACTACCCTCAGAATGGCTTTGGTGTCCATAGTAGATGTTCCTAATAAGTGGTTTCAGATTCTATAAAACAGATGAGCAGCCTGAAAAATGGTTATAGCTGACCTTCACTTGCCTTCTGCAAGAAATCATGCAAAATAAAGACATTGAATGTAAAATGAATTAATTAATTTTGGGGATTTGGCCTTCTTGTGTACATAAATATATGACAAAACCAAATGTTAAACTATTAAGGTGCAGCATCAGTTCCAGAATGTCCCATCATTCTGTCTCAATACTGTAATGATGCAAGATGCTATGAAGAGGCTGTCTGTAACAGCATGAACTCCTCCTCTATTTAATTGATGCAGTTAAGTGTGATGCATATGAATTAGGGCTATACATCAAAGGAGCCTGTCTGGAAGGCCTCTGATTAATTTTTTGGCAAAGCCTTTGGATGATTTGGATGAAAGATCCCAGGGACACTGCAAGCAAGAGGGGCTCTAGTGCCTGCTGAATTCTGCTCATGAAAGGAGAAAGAAGATATCTGTTCTTTACCTCAGGATTTTCACAGTTGAAGACATTGCCACCAAGACCAGCAGCAACGGTACTACACACTTAAGAAAAAAACAAGTCAACTCTCAGAGTTTCATTTGATGAATAGAATTAGAAGGCGTTTTCAACATGCAACATAGTTCTACATCAGAAGAGTCCTAACAGTTCTTTTCACTGGAGTACCACAAAAATAGAATTCGAATTTTAGAAGGCTTATGTGACCATTAATGCTTTTATGCTTAGAACAGTTTGAAGAGTTAACAGCGTACAACAAACCATGGCAGAAAAAAGTATGGACCTTTAATAAGCTGCTCGTGCACCAGAACAGACTTCCACTCCATAACTACTTGTCAGCAGGGGCAAGGCTACTTCCTGGAAGGATGAGCTAGATCAAGGGCAGCCCCATGGCAGGCAGTGCCAGCAACAGTAGAGGCAGCCTGGTAGAAAAGATGGTAAAAATCACAGGTTCCATTGATAAACCAGCAAGCATCATGTACAGACAAGATGGCAAGCCAGCTCCAAAACCAATGAGCAGGAGGCCTGAGCAGCAATCCAGGAGCATCAGGTAGCAGGGCAAGCAACAGATATGCCACCACCCACCCTCAGCAGAGCTCAGAGGAGCGCTGAGGTGCCAGGCCTGAGCTTAGAGGAGGCTCCTGAGCACACAGTCAGAGGGGTTATGTGTGGAGGTCCCAGGGGAGCTGCTCAGAGCACTTAAGGCCTATTTGTGCACCCAGGGCTCTGGCAATTTTGTGTATTTACTCCCATCTAGTCAACAAGGGTAGAAACACTTTCAAGGACTGATTTATCCTTCCTGTACTAGATAGTTATCCTAAAATGGCGTTCTTTGCTCTGGGGGTGCCTTGTTTCTGCTATTGTTTATGAAAAGAACATAAACGACTAATCAGAAAAGATGCTTAACATTTATAGTGCTGTTTAGACCAGATGTATGATTTCCAGCTAAGTGCTGTGCGAAAAATAAGTGAGGGTTCTCATGGGAATAAATAGCCTAGACCATCATGTCATTAAAGTATATACCACAGTGCAACTCAACTCAGGGTGGCTGCTCTGTGACTATAAATGCACTCTTCTTGTATTTTGAAGCTTCTGATGGTTTGCTCTGCCCCTTACAAATATTTTCAATTATTTTGCATTTTAGTACCGTAATAAGTCCCACAAAATGGATACCCTCTGTGTGTGCCAGGCTATGTTATTTTTATTGTTCTCCAGCAGAGAAAATGTAAAAAAACTTACAGTTTTCTGAAAAAAAAAAAAAAATAGAATTGTATTCAGCTTCTTGTTATTCCAGTTACACTGTGGTATTGTTCCATTATTTTCAAAGAATTTCTACTGACATAAAACATCATGGGAATAAAATGGATAAAATATGCAGTCTGAGAAATTGCTTCCAACAGTACATGAAATATAGGGACCAGGTCTTCAATGTCGTTTCTCTACTGACTTTAATCATACTTCTGATCTTGCTTTCATGTCACCTGTGTTAGTGAATGCCTTACACTGACACTTTGCCCCAAATACTTTTATATTGTTTTAATTTGGCACTCTGCTGTACTTTGTTTTAGATCTATAATCGACTAGACAGAAACTGCTGTGGATTTACACCTCTCAAGGAGGATTCCTGCATGCAGCAAGGACTGAAGCTGAAATGTGGTGATCAGGATGCTGTTGACCTGACACACATAGTTCAGAGAAGGCATGACCGAAGGCATTTGGCCTTTATAAACAATAAGGGTTTCTTCGACAGAAATGAGGACAATCTTGACTTCAAAATACTACAAGGAATCAATGAGTAAGGTTTTAAGTTATTAATGTAAATTAATGTAAAAACATTGACAATTTCTTCTGAGTTTGAGCATGAGACACTAAGTTACTGGAATAAACATAATCTAAAAACATGAGTTTTTACACTGCTGTAAAAGATACAATGATTAGGCATGTGTTGACTTCCTTTGCTGAGTCTCAATCTATATTCATAGAATTGATTGCTAAACCACAACATAATATTCCAATTCAGAGTGATGGCAAAGCTGATGAATTTCTTTGTCCTTTTCCAGATTCCCTGAGTCTGCAGTTTCAGTGCTGAGGAGCCAACGTTTACGTGAGAAGTTGCTTCAGTCTTTATTCCTTGACAAAATATACTGGGAGAGCCAAGGAGGCAGAAAAGGAATTGAAAATCTTATTGATGTAATAGAAAGGAGGTCCAAAATTCTACTTACTTATATAAATGCACACGGAGCCAAAGTATTGCCCATGAATGAATGAAGCCATCTTGTTTCTATCTAAGAGAGTCTTCAAAAAATTTGTATGAGGCAAAAACTGGCAGTAAAATTGACTTAATTCATAGGTTTATTTAAGTTTTTTTTCCATTTTCAAGTTTATTTTTAAATAAGAAACCTTTTATGGTTTAAAAGCAATATTTAAATAACACCTGCAGCTCAACACACTGCAATCTCTTCTACATCGTGGTTAAATGAAATGAAGAATAACCAAATGGTACAATAAATCATGCAGTAATAGGTAGGTACCAGGAACAACCCTTCAGGTGAACTGAAAATTAGCAACAAGGTTATTCAGCATGTTTGCCTGGTTTACTCTTACTTCTCTCATTCCGGTCAGTAAAGGTTTTATTGCAAATTTAAATGGGAACAGGTTTGTAAGCACTTAATACATTGCTGAAAACTGTCATCACGTGTACCTGCTGAGACATATCTAGTAGAGGAATTTGTATTTTTGATTATGGATACTAAAATGCTGACATTTCCAAAGGCTTATTTTGCTTATTTTATTTTTATCTTTTGAAATCTGAGGATTAAATTCAGCTTTTTAAATCCAGCTGTGTTTGCCCTGGACACAAGGGAAATTTAAAAACAGAGTGAGAAGAACATGGCTTTAACAATAATAATGCATTTGACAAATAGAGGTTTTACCTGTCCAGTATGGAGTACAGTTCATCATGAATTACTTGTTACAATGTACTATTTTCAGTACGGATTGTTTTGATGTGTGTGTGGATGATCTGATATTTTCTGTCTATTAACTGGGTGTTAATCACAGAATTGTTCTTTATTATCACTATTTTAAAAAAGAAATTCAGCTTTAGCTTTGTGTCAATATGCTGCTAAGTGAGTGTACGCATTTTGTTATTGCAACATTCTTATTTTAGAACGTTATCAAAAAGTAATCCTCGTAATGACATGAGTGTTGTTAAACTCAGCACAGAAAAAGTTTGTGATGTGTGCTCAGCTCAGCAATTCAGGCTCTATTTTTCCAGTAAGATTGACCACTGTGGGGTGATGATTGTAGCTGACTACTCGTCCCAAGTATTCCCACAAGTAAAATTGTTAGAGAAGGCTGGATATGCACGTTGGATGCTTGACCTTCATTTACTCTACAAATAAAATATCAACTGATATGCTCTATCATGACTTATGCCTTCTACGTGTCTAGTTAAGAAGACTCTTACCATCTTTCTAAAAAAACATCTAGTATCTTCTTGCCATTAGATCATGGCAGAAGTTGAATAATTTGATAGCTAGTCTGGTCTTTATGTATGGTAAAAATATATAGGGTGTTTAAGATTTTAAAATATTTTTCAAACTGGTTGTGTAATGGTGTTAATGAGAAACTAAAATGTTTTCTGTCTATGTTAATGTGAATGAGTGAATTTAATGTTTAAAAAACCCTACAATTCCACTGCAGCTAAAACAGTTTTTTTTCTTAGCATCAGAACAGCTATTAACAATAATTGCATTACTAGAAGGCATACATCTCATTATAGGCAGAGTTAAAAATACTTGATAAAATTTTTAATGCTTGGCCATCTAAATAATATTTTATTTTATTCTGTCAGAAAAGGGCAGATAAATTTGTAAAAACTTCCTAGAACTTAACTGTTGCCTTGAGAGGACATATTTTACAGTGCCTTGGAGATTTTAACAGCACCAATATAGCATTTTATAGTATTTTTACATTATCCCTTTCTTAAAATGTTGTAACTTCTTAGCTAGGTAATTTGTGTCAGAGAAACAAAAATATTACTGTATCTTCAACTGAGACAAGAGCCTTGAGAAAGCAATAATTTTCTGGATCCATTTCACATGAAGCTTCTGTTGCAGTAAATTCCACTCTCTGTTGGCCGTGACAATCAAGTTTTTTCATTTTCTATCCTATCTCACAGTTTTCTTCCTGCTAGATACCTGTTCAAATGGATTATCACACACTGCTAGGAGTGGAAGGGACACCTTTCAGCTGCATGAAGTTAAAAGACGGCCAAGTGGAAATACAAGAATGTACCTGATTGTGAAAAAAAGCCCTATGAGAACTCTTCTTTTCTAGCTTCTCCTCTTTTGTCTTTCAACTGATCATCCTGATAATAAGTCGTTGCCTCACATTACACAGGTGTGTTTTTTTCCAGAATTGAGTCATTGCCCAAGAAAATAAAGAAATCAGAAGTCAGGATTTTTTAATCTTTTCAGGTTAGGTCATTTATTTTTATTGTGATAACTTGATGAATTCTTCTCCATTTCTTCTGGACATGAACTAGTGTTTCCTCGAGCATGATGCATGCTTTTTTATTTGCCTGGTACTTCAGTGCCAGCTCTTAAAGCAGCAATGTAACTGCCAACTAGTAAGTAATTGCCCAGAAGCTGGCTTGGAGCAATGCCTCTCAGTAGTCCTGAGTTTAAGAGGTCCAAATAGCCATGATGCTGTGCAGTACTTAAAAATTTGACCACGTATGAAAAGCATAAGAACAGATTTTCTGCTGAAAAGTCCTTCAAAAGAATGTTCTTAGGAAATGAGTGGTCTTTTTTTTTGCTAGGCAATTTTGATGGCAGAGGCATACAGATTAAGTTGTCATTAGAGCTAATCTTCCGGGCAAAACAATATTTAGACTTCCATAGAAGGTAGAAGGGGAAGAATAGATGTATCTCTCTGTGCTGTCTAGTATGGACCAGACTGGAACATAACAGCGCTGTCTTCCCAGAACTGCTGCATGGACCAGTAAGTCCAGAGAAAACTGCCAAGGCAGACTGAGCTGCACCATTGCTGCACACATTACACTTTCGAAGGGCAAATTAATTTCTTTCTCTAAAAGTCTGAATCTGGGTCTAGGACAAAGCCATCTGCATCCTTGCTCTCACCTTACAATGTTACCTTAGCATTGCGCTAGGCGTAGCTGGAGGCCTTGATTTCTGTGCTGTATTCTTCTTGTACAAAACCTCTTGTAGTCTTCAGGGAAATCAGGAGAGGCTTCGTGAGACTGGGCAGTGGGACTGAGCTGTAAATTGCTTCTAGTTCTCTAATGTTGATAACAAATTCTGGAAAGTGCCTTTTCTCCATAATGTTTATCCTGTTGCTGTGGAGCTTGGTACTTGAATCCAGTATTGTTAATAATACAAAGTATGATTGTGATAATGCCTGTGAGTATATACCAGCCAAGTTCTATTTTTTTTTCATAAAAATGAAGGATTCTGTACTTTTTGAGTGCATTTGAATAAATAGTCCAGTAAAAATTACAAAAGAAGCACTTTGCAAAGCTTGTTTATTTGCTGCTGTAGCTTTCAAGATATCTGCTTTCCCTTCAGTAACAGCAGTAGAGTTTATTGGGAAACCAGTCCACTTCCTTTTAAAAGAGCATAATGTTGGACTGACATTCCTGTACTGCAGCCTAAGTATTATTAAATAAAACCATCAGTGTGTTACCAGTATTATTCTTATACTAAATCCAAACCACAACACTATACCAGCTACTAGGAAGAAAATTAACCCAATCACAGCTGAAACCAGGACAAACCGATAGGATAAAACTGAAGCCTTACTCCAACTATGGTGGTGATCGACAAAAGGCCAAGACACTGTGTTTTAGTCATCTTTGCTGGGCTGTCTCCCGTTATGGGCATATGAGAGCAGGCAAAGATTCATGTTGCATATTACTCGGAAGGGTGTAACCAATGGCAACCATCCAAAGACTGTGGGTGGGAAAAGAAGATTATGTCATTCTTGAATCTGCCTGAAAGCCAGAACCATGTGGAATGGAATTACTGAGAAAGTCCAGAGACTTTGCAGATTTTGTAGTATTGGAAGACAGAGCTTAAAATAAGTAGCACAGGCACAGATGCCTTAAAGTTTCTCAGGAGCCTGCCAGCAAGTTAATAATCTTAAATGTTTCAGAAGCTGAGGATATAAAAAGTTTTGTGAAGCACTGGAGAGCAGTTTACTTCTATTTTTTGTGTGTGTATATATACTATAGTTAACTATATCAAAAAAAAGATAAATTCAGTTGTTTCAAAAGGACAAGAACATCTTTAGGGTATATGAAAGACAAGCTTCCAGTAGCAATTCTGGGACTCTTTCACGCCTGTTTGCGAACACAAACATACATATGTAAGTATATATACCTTAGCTTGTTTCTAAAAAATGGGCAGTTTGGCTAATAAAGGGTTGTTTATACAATTTGTTGTTTACATGTAGAATTGTATTTATGAACATAAATCCAGTTTTGGATATACACACGTTGCAGTTTAAACAAAACATTATTATGGATGAAACTTTTGTTCTCAAATATTAACTCTCTCCTGCTAACACATTTATATGATCTTAAAAGTTTTCTACTTACAATGGTAGAAAAAAACAGCAATATGTTTTATCTGAGCTAAACTGCTAGAGTGATACCACCTCAGATGCTTTATTGGGTTTTCTATTAGATCTTGAATTTCCATTTTCTTTTTGAATTTGTGCATTTACGTCTATTTATTTGTCCCTTTATTAGGAACAGTGAAAGTGTTATCACAAGTAATGAGCTGCTGCTATTGTAATTTAATGTCCAGGAATACACAAAATAAAATAACATCTTCATCATATTTTGAGTTCGGATCTCTAAGTTGCAATAACAAATCCATATGTATTAATGTAATGTGTGGATCATTAGATACTGTTTAGAAAGGACTGTGGCCTTGAAACTGCTTCTTCAGGGAAATAATGCAAACCAGATTATGAAGCTCTTCCTGTGGAAATATTTTCTAGCTCTTTTCTCACGAGACTTGTAACTCTTTCTTACTAAGCTGACTCACCATAGCTGTGGACTTTCGGTTACTGCAGCATTACTGCCTTCTTTAGCCATTCTGACAATGCCTACTTACATAAACATTGAGCAGAAAAGGCCGTGTCCATTTACGATGCCAGAACAGAAGTATTTGTCAATGACTGGTAAACTTTATATCAGATCATGAGCACGTACAGAAATAGGAGAAAGACACAACTCTATGTGGAATAGAGACTCACACAGAGTTAAAGTAGCCTAAGAACTAAAGTTTACATTTTTTCCAAGAAACTAATAGGAGACACAACGATGTTGAAACATTTTTAAACATTCTCTTTCCCACACAGAGTAATTTGATTTGTTTTATTAAAAATGTTATTTATTTTTGCACATTACTTCATACTTCAGGTTAAATTCTCTCAGATACTTTTGTGTAACTTCATTACAATACCACTTAATTTTCCCATTTCCAGATAAAACACTTTAAGTCAGTTAGGTTAATTCATATACTCAGAGGCTGGAGAACCAAACCCTGAAGTCAAATGTTACCTTAGGAGAGTGACAAACAAATAAGAAGGAGAGTTGCGTGAGGTATAGCATGGGTATAGACCTTGGCATGCCAGTTCCCTAAACAAACACCTGTGGGCTGCAGGATCTGCAAGTTTTCTTTGAAGATGATCAGCTTGCTCCACCTGTATTTCTGTGGGAAGACCTCACCTAGCCAAACACAAGAGTTTGAAATAAAAATAAAATAAGCAGTGCACTGGCATCTTCTTTTATGTGTCACAAAATATATTAACAGTATTTAAAAATGACATTATTATGAAATAATTTTCCATGGTATATAAAGGATCCTTTATTTGTGGATTGAAATCTGACTAAAGGATGGCAAGCAAAAGCTAGATCTTCTCAGAATGGAAGAATGTCAAGCAATTGGGTCCTCCAACAATCAGTGTTGAGATTGATTTTATTTATCATTTTCATCATTGACATAGAGAAGGCAGGGACAGTGAAATTTCCAAGGATAAAAATGGTACTAAGAGTTATTGCACATTAATCTGACAGACTAATAGCAAAGAACTGCATGAAACTGAGCAGGTAAAACCTGGCAGGTAAGCTTCAATATGGATTAATGTAAAGACTTTACTTCGTTGTTATTTAAAACCTTGGAGAAGTTTTAAATCTTGGACTGTGTGTACACCCTGGTCTCCACATCTCAAGAAGAACGAGCTGAAGTTAGAGGCCCTAGAAAGAAGAGCAACTGAAGTGGTCAAGGAGCTGAAACAGCTATCTTGCAAGGAGAGATTTCTTCAGTTTGAAGATGCGAAAGATAAAAGGGCTGGTAATTTAGGTTTACAAATTCATGAAGATGATGGATTAGGTAAATGCAGAAAGTGCTGTTCACTACATCCTACAATACAAGAGGTGTGGAGCACCCGGTGAAACTAGTTTCTCTTTTAAGAAGATAAAAGAATGTTCCTCACACAGCAAGGATTGAAGCTTCTGGAACCTGCTGCCATGAGGAACTGTGGGAAATAATAGTATCAGGAGGTTCAAAAGGGATTGGACAAATTCAAGGACATCAATTTTATATACAGACTTGTAAGAATCAGGCAAGCTTTCATGCTCTAACCTTCCTAATGCAACAGTTCTGGATGCTGGGAAATATAAGGGAGAGGGACCACAGATATTGGCTCAGGCTCAGTGCTCACCTCACATTGCCATGGATTAAGATGTACTACTGAGCTAGGGTGCCCACTGGTGTGATCCAGAAGGGAATTCTATGTATTCTTATATCTGAAGACTGTTGAGACATCTTCAATGAAAGAAAAGAAACCAAGCAGATGGCAACATTCTAATGTCTAAGGATGGTTTTCCAAAAACACTTCCATGATTTTGTTCTTTTGAAAAAGATGATATGTGCACAAAATGCGGATCTCCACAGTCCCCACATCCTCCCACCCCACCCCATGATGCCTCATTCTATTTGTATTTAGCACTGGATATAGCAATGTCATTATTTAACTGAATCAGATCTTGAAATAGGTGGCTGGCTTTCTGTAAAATTTAGTTCCAGTAGTTATTTCCTTTTTAGCCTTCTGCAGCACATTTACTTCTTATTTAATAATTTGCTTTCGGCATTTCTGTTCAGAAACATTATCTGTATTCCCTTCAATGGAAAATCTGGCATGGCATTCCATGCAGGTCTGTTGAGCTGCACAAGCATGCCTTATTGGTGGCATTCTTCAGCTACTTATGCGAAACACTTTGAGATTTGTATGGAATTTATTAACTGTTATGGAAAATAGCACCAGTGTGAAAGCCAGCCTTATGAAGTGTGAAAACTATGTCTGACATATCGTAAAACCTCGCAGTCCAGTGAGCTGCTCTGTTCTAGGAATTCTGGAACAACAGCAGGTCATACAACTTAATTTTCAGATATACATAGATATATCACATACTTAAGACAGAATCTTTTCTGGTCTCCTCATTTTCTCCTACCTCAGGTCTCCTGAAAAAGAAATATTCAGTCAAAATTTTAAATGAAACGTGACTGATGCATACTCTGAAGCAGCTGATGCACAGTTGAAGTAAACATGGGGGAACTGATGATACCCCAATATAGGCCAGAGCTGCCTGATAAAACATCACGCTGAAGAAATATTTGACCTGATAAATATGACAAGACCTAGCATTAAAAATCTCACTTTGGGAGGAAAGCATCTGAGGAATTTTATCTCAGGATGCTCAGGACCACATGGCTGTAACTTCTGTCCACAAACTCCCATTCACTCATTCTGCTCCCTCTTTTCATGATCACATGGACAATTCTACCATCACAGCTGTCACTGGCCTGTAACATGAATGTTACTGAACCTATTACAACTCTCTAAGTTTTAATACCCAGTATACTCCTAAACGTTGCTGATTCTTTCCATGTATTAGGTTTAACCCTTCCATGTAACAGGCTTAACCTTTTCTCCCTCTAGGGCTGAGCCACTGATATGAAAAACCCAACAGTACACCTGCAGTTTTTATTTTGTGTCTGTTCCTTATGAGATGCAAGTTTCTTTTACAGCTGATAAATACTCATTTGCTTTTCTCTGGGTGATCTCCAGCCACGTGGAGCATCGGTACCATTCATCTCTCAGATTTCAAACACAAAAATAACATCCTTTTTATTACCAGAACTTTTTCTTTCATATAATATTCTTGTTACAGGAGATATCACTGGTGCTATCCAGGACTCCAGTTGAAGCTTGGATACATAAATTCCTGGAAAGAATTTCCTACTTTCTGCATGTGTATCATTATTGGAGCGTATTTAACTGGCTCACAGGTGAGAGATAGATTGTAAAGAGAAATCGCAGAAGTCTGGTGTTATTTTTTTTCTTTTATTTGAAGAATCTGGTGTGAGAGAATGTGAGACCTATTATCACATAGGTAATCCACAAATTGCTGCTGGCCCTGTCTTGACTGATTGTTGTTATGGAGAGCCTCATCTAGCTCATGCATTCAGATCTGGGTTCCTTTTGCAGTCATTCAGTCCCTGTTGCAGGTTTAACTAGGAGACTTCCATTGCACGGTTGTTAGTTTGTAACATAAAAGGGAAAAAATCCAGTGCATGGTTTCTTAATAATCTAACTTGAAATAGTTGTATTATGAGTGCTACAGTTCTGTTCCAGTGCTGCTCTGCCTTTTTCTGGCCTTCTGCAGACACTCAGTGCACAGCCAGCAACCTGAGCTTTCTAAAGTTGCTTTCAACTGAGGTATGAAGTTCTTTCTGACCAGCTGCAGGAGTCACTGCACTTGGGATTGCAGCTGGGGCCTGGGCTGATTCATAGGATTTATACCCCATTGGGTAGTTCTTATAGTACTTGCTGCTTAGAAAGAGCACAAAATGCCATCAAAATGTGCACTTCTGGTCACACTTGAATGCTTCTGTGGCTGTATCAGCATGAACTAAGCCAATAAGGCAACTCATGCGACAGAAGTGTTGATGTATTCTGAAAACCACAAAAGGTCAAAGAACAAAAGAGGTTAAATCCCCATTAAAATCACAGCTTTCCACTTCATTTTGCTTTGTGCACTTGTATGTCTAAACTTGAACTTGAAATGCTAGATGGCAAGTAGCTATAAATGTGCAAACACAGCTTTTGTCAACTTGTTAGTGTTTGTGTTCTGAAGCAAGAGATCTAAAAGGCAAAGAGCAACAGATTAAAGCTTATGCAGTGTCAACACGGTACTGGGAAAGAATTCTTACCCTTTATCATGGTCTTATCTGACTGATATCTGCATGACCATGGAGAGCTGACGTGTATTTTTTGTTACACTGTTGCCTTAGTGCTAAGATTTCTTTGATTTTTTGCTCCCAACTTTACCACCCAATGTAGATATCCTCGAGTTTCACAATTGCTGCCTTTCCTGCTAAGAAAACAGAACTTACATGTGTTTTGGTACTTCTTGGCACCCTGCCTCCCTCATATAGTTTAGGGTCAAAGTTTCAGACTATTCACTTTCCTTTTAAGTATAGGTTAACAGAGTAATTAGCAAGGAAAATAAATCATTATTGCTCTTTGGTGGTGGTGAAGTCCTGCCAAAAATGTGTAAAGTATATTTCATAAGTGCAGAACTAAAAATGTGTTCTGATAGTAATTCAGTTTTACAAGAACAACTTGCGGAGCTCAATATCACAGGTATTCTGCTGTTTATGGATTGGATGAATGTTTAAGAAAATGAAGAGGATGTCCTCGAACAAGATTTTTTATAAGCTGCTACCCTTCCTGCCATTATATGATGACAAAAGCCTGAAAGAGACCTGCACTATGGATGACTTTCATTGTGGGATCTACATAGAGGTTGGCTACACTTTCTCGTGTAGGCAGCTCTTAGCTCTTCTCCCCAAGACTCCATCCCTGGAGGCCAATCTAGAAGCCCCAGGTCTTGAAGCCACAGTAGGATTGTGTTGCAACACAGTTTATGGTTATTTTTGTCCCACTCTTGCATATGTTTTGAGTCCATAACAAAGTCCTAATTGATATTAAAGGGATGTTATGTCCTGTAAGACTTACACCTGAAGCCTCAGTTCGAGGGAACACTCTAAAATTTCACGTCATATTCCCAATCTTGGTTTCCTATTTCTTAGAGGTGATCTTAGAGATATCACCAAGATCTGTTCAAGCAGTCTGGACTGAAGTGAAGCGTGTATTATGTGACAGTTGAGAAAAAAACTTACAGCAATTCCTGTAAACCTTTGGTCTTCATGTTGAGTTGTACTAAACACCCAGTGGGGAACCTAGTGGATCTTTTTCTTAGGGGTGATGAACATAATGGAGATCAGAGCTTGATTCATCTGCAGAGATTTACTCTGACCTCCAAAGGTTTCTAATGAATGTTAATTTTCTGAGTGTGTTTTGGAATGAGTTTAACAGAAGAAACTCAGAAATATCCATTTCAGAAAACTAGGAACACACAGTCGTATTACTTCCTTCCCCTTTGCAGAGGTAGGACAACTATACTCAAATAGAATCACAGAATTATAAAATCATTTAGGTTGGAAAAGACCCTTGAGATGCTTGAGTCCAGCTGCAAATCTAACACTGCCAAGGCAACCACTAAACTGTGTCCCTAAGTGCCACCTCTACTTTTCCTTTGAATACCTGCAGGGATGATGACTCAACCACTTCCATGAGCAGCCTGTTCCAACGACTGACAAGCCTTTCACTGTGGAAATATTTGCTAATATCCAATCTAAACCTGCCCTGACACAACTTGAAGACATTTCCTCTTGTCCTATCAGTTGTTACTTGGAAAAAGACACCAGCTCCCACTTTGCTACAACCTCCTTTCAGGTAGCTGTAGAGAGTAATAGTGGTCTCCCTTCAGCCTCCTTTTCTCCAGGCTAAACAACCTCAGTTCACTCAGCTACTCCTCATAAGGTTTGTGCTCCAAACTCTTCGCCAACTTTGTTTCCATTCTTTGCACACACTCCAACTTCTTAATGTCTTTTGTGTAGTGAGGGGCCTAAACCTGAACACTGTATTCAAGGTGCGGTCTCACCAGTGCCGAGTACAGTGGGATGATCACTTCCCTGGTCTTGCTGGCCACACTGTTTCTGGTACAGGCTAGGGTGCTATTGGCCTTCTTGGCTACCTGAACACACCATTGGTTCATATTCAGCTCGCTGCCTACCAGTATCCCCAGGTAATTTCAAAAGAAGACAGCTAATGAAAGATTGGGTAATTGAGGTTGTATCTAGGTTCTCTCTCAGTTTACCCAGCTCCTCCTGAAATACTATCAATGCTTAAATACACTCCTGGGCATGGTTTCACAAAAATGGAAACTTTGAATTATCCATATTATCTCTTTATGCATTCCTAGTGGAATTCTGATTCTCATGTATACTGGTGTATTTTAATAGAGACTTCTTCACAGTAACTTTAATGTAAGGGTCTTCAGCATGTTTAACGATTCCAAAATATGTTCTATACTTGCTGAAATAAGTAATAACTTTTCAGAAGCACAGTATATAACAGTAAATTGATAGATTGGACCTGATGTGACACATCTTTTCATTAATTCCAGATCCAAAATCTGCCCTCAGAAACATCCTGTAAATTCTCTCTGAGGATCTTGCAAGAACACAACAAAATGAAAGCTTATACTGTTATCCACACATGAAGCTTGCATCTGTAGTTCACGTTGTATTAACTATACTTTTCATTTAACAAACAATCCAAATGTTATTCCACACATTTTTCAAATACAAATCAGAGTTTTTCATTTGAAGCAATTTAATAGCCTCCTCTGTAGAACAGTATTATAGATTAGAAATGGCTAATGTGGGTCATGAGGAAGGACATTAGTGCTTTCTGGCAAATATTTTGCCTTTGCATTAATACCAATATGTTAGTTCATGAATTTTTGTCTGAGGGATGCTCTCTGCGTCTTCGAGTTTCACAACCAGGTTTGATAGCTGCTAAACTGTATGTGCTACATTTTACACAATGCTGAAGTTTTGAGGTGCAAAGTAGTATGGATCAAGTATAGCAGAATACTTATGTCAGAAAAAAAATCTTTAAATCATTTCAGCTCAGAACACATTCCAGCTAAAACAGAATGTCTAAACTGTTTGTATGCTGCCATTTTATCTAGAGGTCATGACTCCTTTTGAATGTGGTAGAATATTCCCTGAAGACCTAATGACAGCAGTCCCAGGGAATAAGTTAACTGTTGGCTCAGACTTGTGATAAAAACCCAGAGTAATATCATCACAAAGTTTGCTCCAAATACAGAATCAAAGCTGAAGCCCAAATTTGAAACAATGCAGCAAGCTGAGCCTATAAAAATGATAAAGATGGATGAATGAAGCAGATTTACAAACTAGGCAGTTATCTTGGATAAAGCTCAATTTTCTGTGGGTGAGTTTTCCTATAACATGAGAAACAGAATATTTAACATTTTTCAGAGTGGTCAAAATGGTTCTGAAAAGTAAAAGTTGTCTTCCACTTTGTTGTGAAATCTGCATTGACAATGTGTGTGCAAGCATTGCAATGAATCCTAAGAGCCAAACTTCTAATCATAAAATTGGAATTATTTCTGCCTTGCACAATAGAGGGAAAATGTAGCAAAAGCAGAAGTGAGCATTGACTCTAATGTTGCCTCCTCGTAATACCTCACGTTCTCAAGGCTCATTCATATAGTTTGATGGAATACTTTTCCATTGAAGAAGTACTCTTAGATGCCACATCAAATTACTTAATTAATTACAAAATTGTGCAGTCAAACAGTTCTTAAAACAGGCGTTTATTACTTACCATTTTAGATATACTTTAGTAAAAGTATGGCACACAGAGATGGCTGAATTCCCTTTGATTTCTAACTTTATGAGGGTGATATATTTTTTTGAACTCTAATCAGAAAATTTCACACAAGCCTAATATTCCTATTGTAAAATGTTTCCTAAAATTTTGTGAGTTATGGCTAACTTAGGACCTGATAAAGTTTTGAAAGCCAATCAATTGGGTGATGACAACAGCCCTATCTATGACAATACAGCTTCAAATCAACATTAAACCAATCACCTGGGTGTCCAAGAGAATACGTCCAATTCCTGAAACTGCAATCCAATTAGACAGCTTTAATTTACTTGTAAAACAAAATATTTCAATTTGTTCTCTAAGAGATGTGAAGCTGTTATTAATTTTCAGCAAAGAGCATTAATCTTTCACTAGGCCATTCTGATTCAGAGCCAGCTTCTGAAACAGGTGACTCTTGCCAGTTCCTTGTCTTGGGCAGGGGTGATGGAAAGGAAGAGGAAGAGAAGAAGAAGGGAAGAGGAAGGAACCTCTAAGCCCCCAGAAAACCAAAAAAATCCCAAGGGACATATAGATAACTATAGTAGCAGGGTTAATTTTGCTTATTTTTCTATAATTCAACCATGCAGAACTTGCTGTTTGAACTTTCCAAGCTAGCTTTATAAATACTTTCAAGTTAAGTTCAATAAAAAAAAAAACAAACCATTAAATGATTTAAAATAAATCCTTAAATGTCTTATATCTACTCAACAAAGGGAGATTGTTTCTAAAAGTAATACTTGGTGTAGAATAAAACTCTCATTCAGGATGAACACAGCACATGGCAGCCAACATCTGTTCCAGGATTTGCAAAACAAGGTGATGATGATGTGGGCTTAGCCTTGCATCCCAGAAAACCATGCAAATAGGTTTTTTAATAGTTCTCCAGCATGAAACTAGAGAATATTAGGAAATGCTGTGTCTGCTTTGTGTCCTATTGTGCAATTGTTGACATAGAAAACTTTCAGAGTACTCTCTGGGAGTCTGAATGGATGACAGCCATGCAATGCATGGTAACAGCATTTTTGAGGCCTCCTTTCCTCTACCAAATAATTTTTCAGTGAAGTATTTGTGCTGAACGTTGAGAGTGTAAATTAATTAAGTTTCCTAACAAAATGAGCTTTTTTATATTTCCTCCAGATCAGGTCAGGGAAAGCTCAATTGTTTCTATTTTCAGGATAATACAGGCAATTTTTACAGACAGGGACAAAACCTCACCAGAATCTATTACAGAAAAAAGGCTGCTTTGTGCAAGCCCAGCTGCTGGGAACAGTGCCAGCACATCTCCTATAGGAATTAATCTTGATTTTGGGGGAGAGTGACATCTAAATTACTGTAAGAAAAAATTTTCCATTTCTGAGGCTTGCTTAGTACACAAGACTGTCTTAATGCAGCATGGCAAGTCAAGTCAGCCACTGGAAAATGAATACCATAAAGCATCTCCTTGAAAACTTTTGCTCACTTTAGTGGAAGAGATCAGTAAAACTTCTGCTGAGCCTCTTACTCTTCTGGAAAGTGAAGGAGACACTGAATGCAAGACTTTGTAAATCCACTGAACAATTCAGTGTAAATGAAGGAGACATCATGGGACAGTGAGGGTTCAGTTCAGGGGAAAACAATGCCAGAACCAAAAGCGTCATGCAGAAGGATGTGTAACCATCCAGCCACACAGGAACTGGGAAACAACTGCCTTTTTTTAGGAGGAGGTTGATGTATGGGATTGTTTGTCTAGGTTGGGTTGCTTGTCATAGACTTAGCAGAAAAGCAGACCAAGCTGAAAAGATAAGAGTAAGGTCGAAAGTATCTCAACACAGCTCAACTGAATGCATCACATTGAAAGGCGGGTCTCCAGCAGAGGAAGAATTGCTTTCCTAAGAGTGGGGAAAGCAATGAGGAGGAAGACTGGCAGATTAGATTGTTCCCAACTGTTTATCTCAGGGGCCCGCGGGAGTGGAGGCAAGCTGGCAGCTGAGGCTGACCCCAAGGGAAAGAGTGCTGTGTCCCTATCCCTAGCCATGAGGGACAGGGTGGGTCCAGTGAAACCGAGTTCAGCTGACAGGGTGGTGGCAGGTCCATGTAGTCACAAGCCAGGCATAGCATATATACAGTGTAACTTATGTACAAAATAGCTCAGACAAGATCAAATTTTCTCCAGCAGAAGGTAGTATAGGGAGGGAGAACATAAAAATATGTAAGTTTCTCCTGGGAGATGACAGCAGAATGGAGGGGTGCCACAATTTTTTGAGAGGAGGTTCAAGGGCGGTGCACAGGGGCAAGAGGGGGTACAACATCTTGTGATTGGAAGTGCAATCCCTTTAAAGCAAATTGGAGATAAAATTTTTTAAGGCAAAAGAATTTAGGAGACAAAGCTTTCTATTCCTTCCTAGCCTTTCATTTGAGCCTTATTGAGTCCATCTCTACTTCCTCTCCAGCTGCCCCTGGCACTGCAGGGCTGGGATGTGGGACTGAGGTAATGCTAAGCTGGGCAAGCCAAAAAAAGCCAGAAAAAATACAAGAAGAATCTGTAATTTAAAGGCTTCTAAGCTTAAGTCATAGCTTAAGTCCTATAGAAGGACTTTTCAGTCATGACAATGAGTAAAGAGCATAATGATTTAAATGCACTAGATGTCTGAAGGAATTGCGCAGCAGGCTAAGGAAAATCATAACATATGTTTAGTAATCATAATGTATGTTTCATATAATCCTTATAGAGACTCTATAATTCTTGATCAGAAGTTTGCATTAATTCAGAACCTTCATATGTTCCTTTAAAATGTAGAAATGCACGATTTTTTCACTTTTGTGTGCCACTTTTCACATCAAGACAGTGTTCTTCTGAGGAAAAATCCAGACAAACTATAAAAATATTTTGCAAGTTCTCCATTATTTCAAACAGTTCTTCATTATCTGTATTTTTTAAACAGGCTTGAAACACCAAGCCTCCAGTTTGTGTTGACTGGCCTCTGCCTGGTACTGTCTCATGGGTTTCTTACCAGCAGCTGAAGTTTAATGAAGATTTTAATCTTTTTTCTCAAATCCCCTCAGACAGCTCATCTGTCACTATGGATGACATCAATAGCTGGCTTGTCACGCAGGCCTGCAACTTCGGTGTTAAATTCAGCTTTGCAATTCTTCTGTGCAGCCTCTGTAGGATACAGCCTTCTCTCTTTCACCCACACATATACAAGAGTTTTATACAAGCTCTCATACGACGCTTGGAGTCCTAAAACACCCTTTTTTCTGGGGTGTGCTTGCTAATTGCAATGCAGGCATTCATAACAGTACTAGAAAAAAAGTGGTGGCCATAGCGGCTCTCTTTCTGGAGATTTTAATTACAGTAGACTTTGATTCTCTCACAGACAAAATGCAAATTTTGTCTCCTTTTTAAAGAACTTTTATGGCATAATCCTATGAAAAATTCTATCATTTCTTAATGCCAAAATCAACAGGCCTTGACTGGCCCAAAGTGCCAGGCTCATTGGCAGAATAGAAATGGTGTCATTAGCATTTTGCTATTGTTTTCACTGAGGCTTGCCTCTATCATAGGCCCACAGATAGCCCTAATTTTGTACTGTACAAGAAGGTCAAATATATTTGACACTTAGCAGAAGATACAGAAAGATTAATTTCCAGTGTTGCAAAGAAAAAGAAAAAAAAAAAATCTGGATCAGTGGATTCAATATTCTGCTGGTTGGAAGGGTTTGCACGCCCAGCAGGAAATCTTCACAGAATAAAACAGAATGACTGTTCTTCTGCTGTAAGGCTAGTTTAGAAACAATTTTCCAGTGCCAGTGGAAATTAAAGTGAACTATTTGAGTAATATGTAGGGCTTTTTATTATTGCTACAGAAATATGAAGGAGTGTACAATTGCCAACTTGCGTTTTGATTTTTAAAACTAACTGGAGAAATGAAATGGTTTAAAATGGAAAAAAACCCACAAAGTAGATAGAATCCAGTCCACAATATGCATTAAAACCTGGATGGAACGCAAAAAGATAAATTAACCCATTTTTATGATTAATGAATACATATTATACCTTGCTAGAGTATTCCCACAGTTTATTATTAATGTATAGCTAAATCTCCAAGATATAGCTATCAATCTGCACTCAATGTGAGACAGCTAGTGACAGAATTTGCTCCTTAGGTTTTATAAAGCATCACACAGACACCAGATTTCTGAGATAAAAAACATTTTAAGAGGTAAACTGCAAGTTTAATTGAATAATTTTGCAAATAAACTGTAAAAGTTAAGATCTCTGTGGTAGTACAGTGATATGTTGGGACTAAAGATCATTATATCCCAGGAGGAATTTTGCAAACGAGACAACAGCAGTATTGTTTCGACCAAAGGGAAAAGGTGATTGAGATTTATAATGTTAGCTTGTTCTTGTGATGCCTTGGTATTTTGCTGCATGTGTAGGAGGATTTGAAAAATGGACCATATGGCTGAGCCTTGACCAGAGCTGAATGAACCATTGAGAACATTCCTTTGGATAATAGCTTTCTAATACATCATGAAACTCAGCAAACATTATTTGCTGAATGCATTTGACAAACTATCTGGTTCTAGAGGGAGTAAATTCTGAAACGCAGCTACAATGTGACCAGTAATTTTAAAGAAATGTGTCAGAAAGGTTATCCTACACATATTAATCAACAAGCTCAGTCTGATGTCAGATCATGGCTGAGTGCTTTAGCAAGCACCAACAGAGCAGTATTTTCTGTGGGAAAAATCCCCATAATCTTTACTTACTGCAGGTACAGCTTCATACCCTCCTGCTCACCAGGTCAAATTCCCTCTAGACTGTTTGTATTCTTGTCTATGTCAGTATTTGAAGTCGCTCATATGCACTAATCTTTTTCTTGATGTGTTTTAAGCAGTGTAACATCTAATGGCTATGAATTTCATGGGTTATCAGTTTATGGAAATTTTTAAGTGTGTAGTCTTTTCAAGAACATTGTTTCCTCAGTCTCCTGTGAGCTGTGAGTAGGGATTTGTACCTGTCAGCACCACTCATTGCATTTTCCTTTGCAACATGTCTTTCTTCCCTTAGAATAAGCAGTTCTGATTTTCTTACTGCCCTTTCTTAGTGTCTTGATTTTGGACATGAGTGGCTTTGCTGTTCCTGTCAAGAAAGCATGAAGACCAGGAGCTCAGTGGTAAAAATGTGTCAGCTTTAAGCATGCAGAGGGATTGCAAGGAGTATTTGCTGTTTCAGTAATGCTGGATTCAGATGTCCAAAGTCCTTGACTTCGTCCACGGAAATGAGTTCAGATGAAAAATACTGCATTAGAAAATACAACAAACAAGCAATAGTTTCTTTCCTGAGGCCTCCTGTTTTCTATGCCCCATCAACTAATACCAAAACTGTGAGCTCTGGCAACATCATTGCTGCATATGATTGGTAAATTTGCATTTTCTTCTGAAATGTAATGTATTGAAATGTCAGTATTCTCGTGGCACTTCTTCTGGGGCCAGAGAGGGAGCACCAGCCCAGGGATTTTAATGTTAGTATTGAAACGGTCAGAGCAGCTGTTGTGCAGAACAGCGAGGAGAAAAATTTCCATCAAATTTCTGCTGTGTGGGGCGCAAATGGGAACATTTGAAACTTTTATTTAGCTCCCAGATGCACAAACCACATGTCTGAGCTGACACACAGGGAAGTATTGTTCATCAGTTAAAAATTGGCATCAATTACTTCCTCCCTTTGGGCCAAACGAGGAACCATATTGTGACTCCTTAAGTGCTGTGGCAACAAAATTATGCACTGCCCTGCACTGAAGAATTAATTATTAGTCCAAAGGGAAGAACTATGCAACACAACAGAAATCTGGACTAGGAAATGCAATTGGGTGAGGCAGGCATACGGACACATATGACTTCAAACTGTGTCACATTAAGGGAAATAAATTTCCATGTGCCACTGCCATACAAGTTTGTCTTACCCTATTTTTTTTCCAGGTCTTTAATAAATATTGGAAAAAATACAGAACAAAATTAAAAAATCCTCCTAGAGAAGAGAACTGTTGATGTTTACAAGACCCCAGCTGGACTGTGGTCAGAGCAGTCACTTTGGCTTTGCTGCTGTTATTTCCCAGGCTAACTCCCCCATGCAAACTACAGCTGTGAGCAGGTGGCAGTGCTTGTTCACGTGTGCTCCATGAAGGGGAACAGCCTCTCTTTGTATCATGTGCATTTTTTCAAGTTCAGCTGAAAATATAATTTATAGTGGCAGGCAGATGCAACCAAGAATTTCAAAGATTAGAGTGTTTTCATTTCCTCTCATGGTTATGGTTGATATTTAAACATACTTTACAATGAAATACATCTTTAGAAAAGAAGTCAGGTTGGGTGAGTACATAAGCTGATTTCTTTTTCTTCAGATGAAAATGTTTCTTTTTTTTTAATTGGAAAAAGGTCAAGCCTCTCCCCTGTTGCTACATTTTCTTCTCCATGGAGAACTGACTTGATTGTTCTCCAAACATTGTTTCCTGTTCTTCACAGAGAGGAAATGTTTGTTCCTTGTTCCTAATAATCAGACATACTGTAATGACTTGTACACAGGGAAGAAAAAAATACAGGAAAGTTAAGACTGATGATTAACATTTTCTTTATGCTGAAATTTTAAAAGCAGTAGAGCTGGTCTAGTATATGTATAATACATTGAAAAGCATGGATAAGCTGAAGGATGTATATCAAATGTATAGGAAGAGTACACGGGGACAATTTTTTTGGCAGAGAAAATGGAGAGAAAGGTTCCGTCTCTTTTGACTCATTGTGTGAATATTCCACACACATTCCATGCTCATCCAAGCAGGCACAAATATTTTGATGCCTGTAAGAATGTTACAACTGCAAAACTGGAAGACCAGTACACCAATGCCATTCCCTTAATTACTTTGTTATGGTTTGAAGAGAATGATCACAATGTGTTATTCAGCCAGTAATTTAATATGTCCTCCAGATAGTTTCAAATTTAAGCAAGGTTCGTCGCGGTGGCTGTTTCAGGATGTTCCTGAAAGCATAACTATTCCCCATGCACCAGATCAAGGAAAGGGTTTGCCTGCAAGAGAAAGTTTGTCATTTACACTAGCATAATTACCACTGGAGCCAAGGCGCACAGCTGTGCATACTAACACTCCTCTTCAAATAACATAAGCCAAAACAAAATATGGTAGCTAAAGCCACAAGCCACATGATTTTCCTGTCTTATTTTGTGACATAAAGTCATATCATAATTCATACTGAAAAAACTTTGCCACACAGGCAAGATCAAATGGTATATTTTAACTTTCACACCTCTATGGATAGATTCAAGGCATGAAAAATTCTGGGATAACCAAGTTATTTGTTGTTTTCTAATTAAAATACACGTCAACATTTATTAATGCCTTCAGTGAACTATGGTTGTTCACAATGTGCTCACTTCAGCATAGATTAATTTTCGTAATGTAAATGGTGGGGTGTTGAGTTGGTGGAATGTCTCAGCATGCTTTGAGCATCCTTTTGAGTCATGGGAAAAAATTAAATATATATGAAACTCTACCATTCTCATTCTATTCAACTCCTTATTTTCTACTGCTAATATTTAATTGGAGCAGCGCTGCTCTCAGCAAAAAAAAAATATCTCTTTTTCTGAATCTCATTCCTCTTCTAGTTACTCACCTGGAATATTCACTTCCATTTTCTGCTGTGGGTTTAGAGTAAGAGCTGTTAATAGCTCAAAAAACAGCACACTAGTTGCTACTAGGGGATAGAAAAAAATTATTATGACATTGTTCATCTTTTTGGACTTTTTTCACAAACCCTAAATATCTCAAGAACAAATCCAGAGACAATACAATTAAGGTGAAGTGTAATCCTACTTGCAAAATTCCTTGTTCCGAGAATTCCATCTTCAGTTTTTCCCTTTTGAAAACTCTAAGGTAAATGAGGAGGTAATTAATATGTGCTTTATATTCTTGACAAGTGTTTCTATTCAATAATTTATTATTAATTCTCAAATGTGCTGGATTTGGAAGGGGTGATCTAAAACTAAGATATAAAATAAACCTAATTAATTAAAATGTAAATGACTATTGGAAGCAATGAAAACACCAATGATGAGAAGGAAAAGGCACCTTTCTAAGACTAACAAGCATCAACAGAAAATAACGTTACTATGTAGAAAAGAATTAGGCTTATGTATTTCTAAAAGTTAAGAATTTTTTTATAGTAAAATCTTTGAAGGACAGAATAGTTTTGTAAGGATTTTATATATATATATAGCAAGAAAAGAATTATGTTCATGTAAAGTGAAGAAAAAAGCCTAAATTCAAGGGAAAATGCAAGGTTGAACTGAGTTTGCAGAACACTATGGTTACTACAAAATACAGTTACAAACCTTTTCTGAGGTGCTTATATCAGAATTACAGCTGATAAAACAAGCAGACTGTGTTTCTCTATGTTAATCTATTTCCTCTAAATTTAAAGAATCATAGTGAATTCAGTGCACTGCCTTTGAGAGAAGACATTGAGAAGCTGGAAAGCTTTCAAGAAAAAGAAATAAAACTGAATGGAGGGATAGGGTGTGAAGCAATAGAAAGAGTAAACTAAAAGAAAAGCCCAAATACCCCAGAGCAGCATTCCTCAGCTAAGCATAGTGAGGATAAGTGGTCGTAGCCTATGAGCTCTAGAGGGTGGTGAATTTATATGCTCATAAGAATTATTGTGGAGTAAATAATAGCAAAAAAAAATATTTGGCAGTGAAAATCTATGTATCTTGTGACGTGATACACCTACCCCATGAGCATGGTGTGCGACAGAAACTAGTCCCAGGTCCCAGGTTCTGCCACTGCCCAACCACAGCTGAGGCAGGCGTCAGCACTGGCCTCTGTGAAGTGCCAAGGTTGTACACAGAAGCTAATTCACATTATTTCCAGGCTCTATCAGAGTGGAGAGCTGGGACCTGGCTCTCAGGTCCCATGACATGCGTGTCCAGGTGGAGGCAAGTGGCACCACTGGGACACCATGCCCAATGCCACTCCCTTGCCTTCTTCTAGCATAGGATCCCCTGACAGGAAACTTGTGTTTAGATCAAGAATTTGAGTAGAGAAGGACAGGGGACAGCAGCTCCATTTGGTGGATGTTTAGTAACTATTGCATTATTAGATCTCATCTCTAGATTGAACAGAAGAGGAGGGAAAATAGGCACCATTTTAATTCTTGAATAAGACCATGGTCAGGTGCAGAGTCAGGAGGGACTACAGATGCTGCTGAAGCTGTGGGCAATATTTGTGTGATTGCTGCAGATTATGCGAGCAAAAAGTAAACCCTAAATTCTCATAAAGCAGGTCTAAAACTATCACAGAGACAATGGATGAACTATGTATATATTTCATCACTTACTGCTATGACTATATAATAAGAACAGAGAGGATTTTACACATCAGTGTTTCAGGATTACTTCAAGATATGCGAATGCCTAAAACAAAGCTGGCTGTGATAAAAAAACATCTTATAAATTAACTGACCCTAGAGTTGGACACGTTTTGAGTGTAAGGGGAAATAGCAACATAAGTTTAAAAAGTAGTAATTAGTATGAGGAATGCAGAAACATGCGAGACTTAGGTGGATTGCAAATGTATGACCAGTCATTTAAAATAGCAACATTTCAGCCTGAGCTGAAATAGTCATATCAAATTTTAGCACTGTGTTTTCTCATACTAAAAGGATGGTGCCTTTTGTATGCTTGTGAATGTCTGAAATCCCTGCTAAGCCACAAGAAATAATTAGATCAGTTGACTCAGGTACAATGGTACTATTATTCACTGACTGAGCTTATTTGTGACACTGGAGAGTTCTGAAGTTTATAGGTTTATGGGGCTGAAAATAAGACTGTCTTATAAGATTCCACAGCCCTAAAAATGACAAGTAATGGGTCAGAATATGATAATAAAAGTAAGCAGTTGATGATTAACTAGCTCTCACATCCTGCTCTTTTAGGATCTTACTTCCTGTATGCTTCCATCTGACTTGTGTGCACCTCAGCAGGGAGCCCTAAATCATGGTGTTTGTGTGTTTACAGCAGCACAGCCCTTGATTCAATGGCCTTTCTTAACTCCTGGCAGCCACAGCTCATGCATGTGCAGGACACCCAACAGCTGTGAAGTTGGCAGAGAGCAAAGACTAAAGGCTAACGAGACTGCATAGCTCCCAATTCTCATGCCAGCGATGTGTTCCTGTGTCTCTCCAGTAGCTCTTGCCAGTGCCAACTTGGTCTTGCTGTGAAACAGTCCTTTACCTCACTCACTCTCCCTTTTGTTGTCCTCTGTCTTCTCCTGTGTTGTGCACAGCTGGTAGACACAAGCAGCTGAAGGGTTGGATGCACTCATGTAGCCTGGGTTCTTTGTGAAACGGTGGTCTGAATGCTGCCCCTCACTCGAGAAGCCTGTGAATGACTGGAATTTGGAAAATAGAAGGGTATACCAAGACTATTTTAGATGTAACTTGTTTCTCTACTTTTCCCTAAGTATCTGGCACCAACAGGTGAAGTTGTGGGTTTTGTTAGGGGGATATATTTTACGGAGCAGTAAGGCAGCTTATAAAGGGAATACATTTTAAAGAACTTCTGAAATGATAGTAGCTCCCTTTAATAATTGGTTGAAAAATGTAGCTGTTTTCTAAATAATTTTTAAGGGACTACTATTATAAGCCTGATTTTGGCAAACATGTGCTGTATTTCTGTATACCAGATCAAAAATCTGTTTCAGATTTTGCATGTGTGATCTATGGTCAATGGATATTTTTTCACTTTCTCTGATAAGGATTATCTATGTCATATTGAATGAACAGGCTTAAAAGAAACAGGATTTTTTTGCTTTTTTTCTATAAGTCCATTCATTTACTTGTTGAATGCATCTCTTGGATTGAAAAAATATCATTAAAGCAGTTTCAAATTTATTCAATGAAAGAATTTTTCTGTGATTTATTGAAAGTTGCTCTGGGAAGTCAGAATACAAACTTTTCCTTAGCAGTAAGATTGAACAAAATAATACTCTTTTGACCTTAAACACATCTGCACAATTCTTCACAATTCACATAGAAGTATAAATTTCAGCCTGTAGATGTGGGTGGTTTCTGGTGATACCTGCCTGTCTGCTGATAATTTGTTTCATAACCATGTAAAGCAAATGAGAGCTTTTCCCAGAATCTACTGGTGACTAAAGAACAGAAAATAATGAAGTGTCTGTTGTGTACACCAAAAACCCTACAGGATTACTAGTATCTCTGGGAAGAGGTGAAAGAGGCAGAAGTGACACACAAGGTAAGTGGTGTCATTGTTATAATTTGCTTCTGATTGAGGGCTACTTGTCATGACTGAACATTTACTAGAGGTTCAAACAGGTATCTATCAGAGGATGCTTTACTAGAACTGCAGTGCTGAGGTCTTGAAGACGAATGTGCATTTTACCTATCCTATTCCAGTTGCTGGAAAATTAATGTCAGTGCTAACGAAGAAAAAGTGTCTTGGGATTTTAGGAAGCTGCAGATGTTTTTGTTTACTCTCTATAGAGGAAAGGGTTCTCAATGTTTTTTTCTGTCAATACAGTCTTAAGATATTTGGATTTCCAAGTCCCTAGGTTCTGAATAACATATACCTAAAATAACTCCTACTCATTGAGAGGGAAATTACCATATAAACCAGAGCTGAAATCTATTTGCTCATAGTTTATGTATTTTGCTATATGCAAATTCTAGTTCAGTCTTTTTGATAGGCAGGTTTTCATAACATCCTGTGATGGTTCTTTAAGTAAAGTCCATTGCTTTAGAAATGCAATGGCTGGTGGAAATATATCACAAAAAGCCATTTAAAGCAACAATGTCAAGCTTAAAAAACAATAAATATTACTCATCAATATTGAATGTATGTTGGGGAAAAAAAGAATTTACAAAAAAGAATTTAATTAAATATCTTCTTGGTTTAAGCGTGGATGTTTGGGAAATATCTTACATGGTTGCATTATTGTCATGATTGTGAATACAAACTTTTTTTAAAAGCACAGGGGTGTAAATTAGTCTCCTAAGTTCTTTTCAGACACCTAGCTCCATGGTTTCTCTCTCTTTTTCTCTAAGTACTCTACAGCTCCCACTGACCCTCCTTTAATTTGTTCCCTTGAATTTAAAAGTTTCTATATTTATCAAAGCTTCAAAAATCTGACTTCTTATCTTAGAACACTAAATATAGGTTATGAGTTCAGTCATAACTGGACATTAAAAATGAACAAAAGAGGAAAGCTGGCTCAGCTTCATATCCACACCCAGAAGAAAACATTATATACTAATTATTACAAAGAAGCATTTGAGACTGTATTAAGAGGAATTTATAATTTCTCAAGAGCAAATGTTCAAACACTGTTAACCCTTTACAACTTTGAAGACACGTTTTCTTAATAAATTTTGAATATAAGTAGAAATCACAAGGAACTTCATAAACTCCGAACAGTTTCAAAAATCCTGATACCAAGTGATCTTTTCCACAACTGAAATGTCTTCTAATCAAACAATGAATTGGATGGTTACATAGAAAACATAAAAGTTTTGTTAGGTGCTACAATTAAAATAGCTGAAGAGTTACAATAGTAGTGCTTGTGTTTAGCAGTGTTTTTTTCAAAGCAATTAGCTAAGAGATGACTGCAGTCTTCTGGCATACAAAGAAATGAGACTCTATTAAGTCAGTATGTCTATTTCCCTTCTACTTCTGGATTCTTTCTTGGAAAATGCTGGTATTTGCTGAAGTAATCAGCTGACTGCAATTTAGAATTCTGTTTTATAAATACTTCTTTTTAAATTCACTTCTATAAATGCTGGGCAAAGGATAGTCTTTTCAAATAAACAAAGTACTATCAAATACTTTAAAAGGCATTTTGAAATTCAACTGCATAGAACTGTGATATCTTGCAATTGATTCAGAAAGGTTACAAAGCCTTTCAGTTGAGGATGGGTACCGATGTCTTGCTATATTGTAACTTTTCTTAATAGGCACAACAGTCTATAGTGATATATTGTGAAGTGTCTTGTGATTTACTCTGTGGGCTACTGGACCAGACTAACTAGTTTGAAGTGATAGGGAAGAATCAGCATTTTGAACTCTTTTTTTTTTGGTGGGAATTTTATCCAAACATACAAAGGGGAACCATTAAGACAATACGCTTTTTTTTAAAGAGAATTTTTATTATTGTGTGAAAGCAAAAGATTAGCTCTGAAGACCTATTGGACACCAAAAGCTTCAATCCCCATAAGCTAAAATGAAATCCAAATCTTGTCTCAAAGCCAGATCTTATCCTTGAAGTATAAGTTAAATTGACACGCATTAACTTTGTTCAGATATCCAAAACAGCTTGCACTTGAGATATGACTATGCTGAAGATATGACACAGGCTGAACTGTTGGACTGGACAGTAGATGCTAGAGATGAGACTGCCAGACAGACAGCCCTGGCTGCAGTGGGAACAGCTCCAGGCAGAGAAGTCCCAGGAGAAAGCAAGAAGAATCATCCACTACCTCACAGTCTATACCTGCCTGTAAAGAAAGACTAGAGGGATGGGGAAAAAAGCGAGCTAACTGGGTTATCCAAAATATTTCAGGATTTAGCACCTCTCATCTGTTTTTTGAGGAGTTTCTCCCCCATTCCATTCTGTATGTAACTAAACAAAGTAGCTACTTCCCTGGCTCTGCTTCTATGAATAGCAAGTTATTTTTGTTACCCTGAGCTTTCCCTTTACAAAAGTGGAAATAGCTTTTAAAGTTAGTAAATATTTTTAGAGCAGGTCAAGTGAGGAGTCAGTGATTTTATAGGCACTTGTTAGTGGTTTCTTATCTAGATGTACTCTTGACATATGTTTCCTATTTTTCTTATTTGCTTTATAAAGAATGCTTAGCCATTTCTATTATCATCATCCTGATGCAACCTCCAGGTAATCCGCAGAAAGAAAGGCAAAATGATGCCGTTTTTGAAGAATGACTAGGGAGTGACAATTCCAAATTGAGAAAAAACTTTTGTCTTATAGGTTTTGATCAGAGGACACGGAATTGAGTGTATGAGATAAAAAATACGATTCTTTCAGATGGAGAGCAGATATCTCTCTCCATTGGCTTTTGTCAGGCTAAAATCACAAGAATAATATTTATATAAGCATTGAACTGGCTGCAGTATGTGAAAATAATGATCTGTAGAAATTTGCCAAATATCTGTTAAATCTGTAGTGAATTCAGTAAAGCACTTTTAGAGTTACATTTGTTCAAGTGAACCTAGAAGTTAACATGAACTCAATACCTCTCATCATTCTCTCTCTCCGTCTTGCAAAGTACAGTGCCTAACTGCAGATAACCAGCTAAAAAATATTATTTTTCTTTTTTTTTGTCCTTTTGGTGCATTTCATTTGCTATAAGTGCTACATTGTTTGATTTACTATACCGTAATGCCATAATGATTTTTAAGAAAACTTCCACTTAAACAAGGAGGATTTAGACTTCTTTGACAACTAAGACATAACAAAGTAGCATTACTTTAATTTTCCGGGGTTTTTCATAGTTAAAGATAGATCAAATCAGGAAAGAGAAAGTGAAATCAAGTCACAGAATTCTTCTCTGTCTCATAAAAATTAGAAATAATTTTGTTGAATTAATTGTTATGCCATTTTCAAAATGATGCAGGTTCAGTATTTAGGTGGTGGACAATTTGGGATAGGATTTTTAAGCAGTCATGTATCTATTCATGAAGATTAAAAGCAGCTGCTTTGACAGAGGTCTTTAGCGTAAGAAGTGGCTCTTCTCCCTGATAGTCACACAAGGATCTGCCACAAAAGAATGCTAGAAAAGACAATTCTATTGTAGACAAAATAAATAAATAAATAATCACTAGAAATTTGTCCTGCAATTTAATATTAATGTCATATTCATGCCTGTGGTGGGTGAAAATGAAAGTTTTCGAACTTGTATCAAAGGTTCACCTTGAAAATATTAATCAAAGGCAAACATTATCAGTCCACTCTGATCTCAATTCAGTATTTTTTTCCTGTGCATGTGCCCATCAGAATGTCTCATTGCTTTTTTGTTTTGTTTTTTTTTTTAATTAGTTTAATATTTACCCAAGCAGTGCCAAATTATTTGATCTATTTTTGTTGGACTCACGGGAAAACTTCAAAACATCCGTGAAGGAGGCACAGAGAGAAGCAATGTGTTTCTGCTCTGCTTTGGTTGTCTTCATGCGGTTGTCAGGAACCCTGTGTATAGAGAACGTATGATATAAAATATAGGGTACTATTACATAATGTCATGTAAAGTGATGGTGAATATTCACTTTTAGAATTAGTATGAAATATCTTAGTTCTGTATTGAAAAATATTCTACTACCTTAACCATACCATCATAGTTCACAGTGCATTTTCTCTTAAAACATTTGTTCAGTCACTGCCATGAAAAGTGTTTAGTAGAATCTCTTTTGCACTTGTACCTTCCTGTCTTCTTGCTACTTCTAGCATACCCTTATTCCTCAAATACTCTGGGCAGGATTCCTAGATATTCACCTTTCACGCCAGTGACTTGTTCATGCTCTATAATGCCATTCCAATATTAATTTCTTTGTGCTGGTCAACTGGTATTTAAAAGTAAGTCTGATGTATGATGCATTTCTCCCTTCTGGTATTGTGGAATAAACACTGAATACTAATGTGTAGGAACTTCTGTAATGATTATGCTTCATGTCAGACACAGAACTGCATTCACTTTCATGACACGCTGACTCAGTTTCAGGTTGATCGTTTATGATTCACTCCAATGTCCAGTCTAAACCAGCTCCCTAGGCTGTATTATGGTTTATATGCACAGTGCACAAGTCTACCTGCAATTCTTGAGGATATCTAGTAAACCTGTGTATTTGGGCCCCCAAGCTTGAGTGAAATATCCTGAAGAAATAGATACAGCTCTGTGACTGGGACTTGGCTGGCAATAAAAGAGTGCTGCACTTCTGCTGTTCTACTTCATTAGTACATTTCCAGTTAACGCCTGACTGACAAAGTCAGCACTGCCCTGTGGTTGGAAATAGAACTTTTGACACAGGAAATGTAACTTTAGAAGAAAGATGTTAAAAATACATTTATGTGAAGATTGGAATCACAAGCCTCTGCTGAAATCTCTCATGGACTCATAGAAATTATTGGGACAAACGCAGTAGAGCACAATGTCATTCACTTAAGATTTCTAACATAGGTATCACTGCTAACGTTGTTGGAGGTGTCCTGCACTGAAACTGTGCCTCAGCAGCAAAGGGCTGTTCTTAAGTTTGTAAAACAACATGCACAGGGACACATTGCCTTTAACTTCAGTTGATTTTACTGGAAAAACCTGGAGGTCTCATACACGCTTTTGCTTTCTGGACTTGCCCAAGAAACCTCTGTACAAACTATGTGGACTGGAGTTCATTTTGCCATCTATAAAAATGGAGATACTAATTCATGTCTCATTCTGTATTTTATGGAAAGGAATAACTCAGTGTTATTCTCTCAAAATGAACAAGAATTTGGAGCCTTGTACCTTCTAGGTATTACGTCTGTGATTTGTTTCCTGTTCCTTTCCATTACTACTTCCCCAAATCCTTCCTAATGCAACTTTGTAGATCTTTCTATGGAACTCCTGTTCTCCCCTAGGAAAGCTCCTGAACATGAAAGATTCTTTTTAATGGTCCTTAGATCCATGTACAATTGCAGGGACCCTACGGTAACTGGAAGAATTTCCATCTGTGTAAAATGCCCCAGAGTTCAGGTCTCACGCAGTGCAGGACTGGCTAATTGCTGCTGTGTGTTGATACTGGTTCTTTCCACAAGACTAAGGCTTTTGTGACTTCACCTTTGAGTTTTACACCTCCTTAAACATTTGTTAACACTTATATCAGTTTTTGGCTCTTTGTATGTCTGCCTTCAAATAGCTGATATCAGGAAAAACACAGAAATGTATAGCGTTTGACAATAAATGCTAACTATGCATGTTGCTAATTATGCTAGCTGAGGCCAGATTTGGGGCAAGTACTCAACAGAAAGAGGCAAAATGGCTATGCAGTTATATTGAGCTATTCTGAAAAGATGACATGATGTAAAATATATACACTTCTCTGACCTTGCCACACATTGCAGGTAACAGGTTGGAACTGAAAAGCCATTACAGTCATACTGAATAAACTTACTGGAGAGCTGCCTTAGGCCAGTTCCATGTCAATCCTTTCTGATGTGTAAATGCACAGAGCTTTGTAATTACACTCTCATGAATTATTTCTAAGACTTCTGCGGGTACAAACCTACAGTTACAAGCCTGGTTAATTCCTTAATGCAAGGGTTCAATTAAGCATATGAAATACAGGGCTCTTCATCTGAGCAATCATAACACAGAAAGCAGAAACATTAGTTCCTTGGTCTGTGGTTTTTGAAGTTTCAGTTAGTAAGTTCAACCTTAAGTTATGTTCTCCAAGTGTATCTTCATCATTTACATCAATGATGACCTTCTGAAGATGTCCCTTTGGAAAGCTTCTAGACATTTGTCTAGTTGAGTAACCATTTGTTAAGTGTTAAAGAGTGAAGGCTGCAAATAGCTGAAAAAGGCAGAAAGCCTACAGGAGAGAACAGAAAACAATGTAAGACTCATAACTTCACCAGAGTCCCCTCTCCAAAGAGAGACTTTTTCTTTGAAAAGTCTGCATCAAATCCAGTAATCACTTTGCAGTTCTTGTGTTCTACTAAAATGTATAATGGTTTATGGTGTTGACATACTCAGTTGAAACTGTGTTTTAAAGTAAAATATGAGCAACTCTTCATACAGAGGTCACATGAGCACTCTCAGATCTCTCAAAAAAAGCATATAATCTCATTCAGTGAAAGATGTAAGTTTTCAAAATTCAGGGTCGCTACATCTGCATTGAACCATAAAAAAAAAAATAATCTAAGTGGTGCCTTGTCTTTGTGGCTTTCAATTCTCTGTTTAGCTACTGGCACTTTTAAGGAGCTTGATTACTTGGTAGAAAAATTTTAAAGAAGAGGAAGGGATAAGAATGAGACAGAATACTAGAGAATTGACACAGATGAGCCTTTCTAACATTGGTAATGCTGCTGTAATTGTCACCTGCTTCAGCCTTTCATTTTTAGAAAGTGGAAAAAAAATACCAACAACATGATATATTTACTTGAGTTTATAGAAAGGATACAGACTGAAAATTTGGTCATTATCGCAGTTAGTTAGCGTGTTACTTAGAGAAGAGATTTTACAAACCATCTTCACCTGAAATACTATGAAAACCTCCCTATTCTTTCCTATTTTCTCAAGCTATCCTTCCCAGCAGCTAGCTGTGCATACTGGAGAGAAGCAGACACTACTAAGACAGGCTAAAATTTTTAAGGATAAACACTAATTCTTCCTGGATTCCAATTCTGTCTTACTGTAGTCTATAAGCAGCGTTGCAAGCAATAAGGGTGACATAGGAAATTTTGCTGAAGCAGCAAAGAGTTACACTGAGTAGCAGCAGTTTACAAGGCACTGAGACCAGTATGATCAGGGAGAAAAGAACTAAGTCTCTGCAGTGAATCCTAGGTATGAACATAAATTGTTCCCTGAAGACCTGCTTGAAAGCCTATCAAGATTGAAGGAGAGTTGGGCATTCAGTAAGTTTTGATGAGGGCCACCGAGGGTACAGGAAATCTCCCCTTCTTGCTTTTGCTTTGAGACATTCTGGAGGACGTATCCTGGTCTGTGAAAAAAATCTGGCTTTTCTGCAGGGCATCAAGTGGTAGATCTCATCAGACTGCACGGCAGGGGCTCCACAATTGGTGTCCATAAACATCATTGCTAATGTTCTCAGGTCACTTTGTGGCACCAAATTTGTCTAAAAATAGGATTTTTTTTCCCCTGCTTCTTTAATCAATCCATTAAATAAGCATTAGAGAAGTCATGTATCTCTTTCTGAAAGAACTGCATTTCATTCACTCATCCCATAAGTGAGCAGAAGGATAAAGTCATGAAATTTTTGCTTAAATCATGACCTACGGCAGAATTCACAAACATTA
The DNA here is from genome assembly GCA_033556795.1 of Tapera naevia. NCBI lineage: Eukaryota > Metazoa > Chordata > Aves > Cuculiformes > Neomorphidae > Tapera > Tapera naevia. The sequence goes on along the minus strand of JAUMJJ010000172.1, from coordinate 1,770,610 downwards.
ATTTTACCTTGTAACAGTCTGCTTATCCTGAGATAGTATTGACTTACTGAGACAGCAGTGAAATAAAAATCCTGGATATGACTCCTTCCTTGAATGTGTTCTGCTCTGTTAAGGAAATGACAGGCAAAGAGGGAAACTTCTAGAGAAGTCGGTCATCACAAATTCTGGCCTAATAGTATGTTTTACTATAACAATTCTGGGAGTGTAGCCTACAGCAGGGGTGTCAAACTCATGGCTCCCACTGTTCTCCTACTCCTGCAGCGTAACGCGCGTCACATGACCAGCGCTGGCAGGAGCGCAAGGACAAAACCTGCTCAGCGCAAGGCTGTTACAGGAATGGAGAAATCAGGAGGAATTTAATATACCTAGTATATTTAAGTCTCCCCTTTCCCCATTCTTCCACCAAAATACCCCAAAGCTGTCACCTGGTGGTAGATTTCCCCACATGCAATGTTAGAACTATATTTAAAAGCTGAAGAACATAGGCACAGAGAACAATGAAGTACCAAACAAGGTACTGGCTCTCCCAGACATGCATCTGAGAGAATCTGAGCTATTTTCTGCAGGTTATATCCCTAAATTGTCTTCTTGTTATAACAAAGCCAAACATGCTAGACCTCTGCAGATTACCTGGATGTTGAAACTTTAAAAGCAAGTAATACTATGCTTCATCAGACATAATTAAAATATGTCAGCAGTCATCTTGAATACCTTTACCTATAAAGTATGCAGTGAACTTACTCTCAGTGTTTCATAGCTTTTGGTATCTAAAGTTGATTTTTAAAATCATGTATTAACCTTGAACAAAATATTTTTAGAAGACATAGTGTCTCAGAATAAGCTCTGCCTGGACTGTGAACATGTCATCAACAAGACCACGTGAAACCTTTTACTGGAGAACAGAGATGTGTTCCAGAAAAAGAGTGAACTCGCTCTCCACTGATAAATGAATAATAGCTGCTGCTGCTATTTCTGTGATTGTTGTGAATGTTCTCTAGTAGCTGACAGTAAAATGCTAACACCAAATACTATTCAAAAGATGTAGATATTGGAAATAATTTTGTAACTGCTTCAAAATTAAAACTTTTTTAAGGTATTAATTTTAGAGAAATGTGAAAACACAGAATACGATAAGGTGGCCTCTGAAGAAGAAATGAAAGCATACCAGTGTTATCTACAGGTAATTTATAGGTCAATATAGTCCATGTTTTTATTTCCAAGATTCCATAAATGACTTTTTACATCTTGGCTGAGACTGAGATTTATGCAATGCCAATAATAAACTAGTTTATCTCTCAGCTGAAGGAAAAAAAAAGAGAGATGTTTTGTTCTGTGGCCACTGATGTCTTTAATCAAAGATCTATCAAAATCTCAGCCTCCTGACAGCACAACAGAGAAGTTAATCATTATTATTGTGAATACATCAGTGAAGCTACAGTAGGAACATTTGATAAATAGGAAGAGTACTACATCATATTGTTTGACCTCTCAAACTTTTTGAACTGGCAACCTGTCACAAATGGGGTTCCCCAAGGATCGATATTGGGCCCAGCAACTCTTTAATATCTTCATAAGCAATCTGGATGATGGATCACCTGTACTGTGATGAAGTGTGCTGATGATACCAAACTGAGTGGGGAAGGGGACACTTCAGAAGTGAGAGCCACTCTGCAGGAAGACCTGGGTAGGCTGGAAGAGTGGGCTAATGAGAACCTTGCGAAGTTCAACAAGGACAAGTATAAGGTCTTGCACCTAGGAAAACATGATCCATGAGTGCAGCACAGGCTTGGATTTATCCAGCTGAGGAGAAACTCTGTGGAAAGGGATCTGATGGACAACAAGCTCAATACGAGAACAGTGTGCTACTGTGGCAAAGAAGGGCAGCAGGGTGCTGGATTGGAACAAGGGCATCACCAGCAGAGTTAAAGAAGTCATTATCCCACTCCACTCAGCACTTTTCAGGCCACACCAGGAATGCTGTGTTCAATTTTTGTCCCTGCTATACAAAAAAGTTGCAGACAGACTGAGGAGGGTCCAGAGAATGGCCACAAAGGTAATCAAAGGATTGGGAAGCATGCTATAAAAGGAAAGGCTGAGAGGGGTGAGTTTGTTCAAGCTTTGAGAAAAGGAGGCTTAGGGGACACCTTATCACTGTGTTCCAGTATTTAAAGGGTGGCTACAAAGATGATGGAGATGCCCCTTCCACAACGAGTCACATGGAAAAGACAAGGGTTAATGGGAGCAAGTCACTCCTTGGGAGATTCCAATTCAACATGAGGAAACTTGGGACACTTTCAGGATTGGTGCCATCTTGTCTTGACCATGTCTTTGCCAAGAAAGGTTGGACCAGGTGATCCTTGAGGTCCCTTCCAACCTGGTATTCTGTGATATTTAGGTCTTAGGCACCAATTTGTTTAAAAATTAATGGAAAATGGAAATGACTACATGTCCATACTGTCCATTTTGATTTCCCCATATTGAATAACACATATCAAACAGATATTATAGGTCATGAAATAAAGTTTTCCAATTAAAAGGGTCTCAGAATGCAGTGACTATGGTTATACTGATTTTTAATACAGAAACTGAGTATTTGTAGGCTTGTTTCCATTACAGCTTTTTACAAAATTATTTACAGAATTATTCCAGTGAAAACTGTTAAAGCTTAGAGAAAGCCAACTTATTTTTAACATTTTGATGATAGAAACAATGGTTTCTGGATATCTCGAATAGAAGAACACACAGATGAATACGCAGATGAATATTAAATAAAAGAGAAGTCGTGGTTTGCATTATCAGAGTTAAAGCAACTAATCTTACATTTATGTTCTGAAATGTTTGCAAAAGAGATAAGAAGGAAGCTTTATCATATATCTTCGTAGGAAACTGATGAGGTTAGATTCTCCAGCAATAGGTCAGGGAAACTGGCAGAAATTAGGCAAGAGGCCAACATCAGGTCTGTGTTTAGTCAGAATTTTGATCAAAGTGGTATTACTGCAGGAAAGTACTATATCAATTCTACCTCTTTCAGGAAGAAAAATAATCTTTTGTTTGGAAGTCTTTTTGTTATTTTTAGATGCTCATGACAACAATTTAAAATAATAGAAGCTTTTCTCCCCTTCAAGAAATTTCTTTCATGTACCATTATCAGGCTCAGCAGGAGTATGAGCAGCTGAGTAATCATCTTCCTTATTACCTGTAATGAATCTTTTAACTACTAGAAAAAACTAGGATGGACTGACCAGAGAAGAAAAGCAAAGGAGCAATAACTACTTAAATACTGAACACCTATAATATTAATCATTTTTTACAGGTAAGCAATAAAAATTCATAGGCAAAAATAGTTCCTTATGAATTATATCTTAAAAGCTCACCTGCCTTTGAAAACAATGCATTGTTTCATCAGTGTGCTTGTGGTGCTTTCCTTATACTGCTTTGTCAGGTCAGAACACTGCCTGAGAGAGAAATGATAATGGGCTAAATTATGTAGGAGTTTAAATATGTCAAACTTGCATACAAGCAGTTAGTGAATGTAGGGTAATACTGATGCTTATTAATTACATTAAAATTGTCTTCAGATGCCTCCTTAGAACCTGCTAAGGCACTTGTGAGAAGAGGAATGGGGAACCTTTGGTGCCACGTGAGCACTGCTGTGAATGTACCCAAGGTGTCTGCAGGGGCACAGCCCTCCTGACTGCTCTGCTTTCCTGAAGCTATGGGAAGTCACAAGGCTGGAGAAAGCTAGATTTTGGATTGTTTGCATTTTTAGTAGATAAATGTCTTCTCCAAGGAATCCACAAAAGTAATGACTCTGCAAAAAAGGGAAAAAACTGTCTGGAAGGAGTCCTGCCCTGGGAAAAACTATACTAAGAACAAAATGCTAAAAATGAATGCATCAAGAGAGCATTTTTTTTTTTTACATCCAGCTTGTGAGACTCATTGAGCTGAAGCCATGACCCTGCCTCCTGGAGACACATAAATTTAGATGGCTGCCAACAGCTTGCTATTTTCCTGTCAGTCAGTTCCCAGGGTGTGGCACACCCTTAATATAGGGCACAGCTTTTGCATCTCAGCTCCATGGGCTGCTGCAGCCCCTTTAGGCATGCATAAGGAAGAGAAGATTTAGCTTTGCAAGGTCCCAAGACCACCTGTGTTTAGTTGCTGAATGACAGCTATCATCATACAACTTATTCATTGGCTGTGAGCAACGACTGGGAAGACAAATCTGGAATTAATAATTTACTGATGGAAACACAGAATGACCCTCTAGAAAAGGTATCCTGTTGTGGTGGTGATTATTTAAGCCTTCATTGTACTCAGCAGTGGCCACAATAAAGTGTCACAAACCCTCACATACTGAAGACATCTTAAAAACTAAATGTGGTAATTCTTAGATTAGTTTAGTGTTTTGCTAAATGCTTCTGTTCCTTCCTCTTCATAAGTGTGTGGACAGTAAATAGATTGTTGAATAATCACCAAACAGCCATTAGAAGAAATGTTCTGGATATGTAATAAGTTTGTTTTTCTATCCAGACTAATTTAATTTTTATTTCTGGTGCTAATTTACCAATTTATATTAATTTCCTTTTCCATGAAAGCAAGGGAGTTTTCAATCAGGAGTGTTTTTTTTTTTTTTTTTTCAATTTGCTGCTCACCAATAAGAAATTCAGGTGATTTTTTTTTTTGAACTAAACGGAAGCCATTTTGGATAAAAATTGTACAGCTTGAAATTTGTGGTTGCTTATTTCTGTTATAAAAATTTAGTAAGCAGGACTGTTCCATGAGCTCTCTTACCTAGGCTTCTTTTCTGTGAACAGAAGCTGAAGGAGACTCAGAAATCAAAATATTTTCTCTGAAAAGTGGATTAATCTTTGATCATTTTTATATCCATATTTATCAGCTGGATTTGCCTGTTAGAAGCCAGGCTTCAGGACTAATATGGATATTGCTAAAAGGTTGAAAAATATTTTTCTTATGACAGTCGAAAATATTTTCAATAATTTTCACTTGGATAACTTGTGCAAAGTTGTAATTACTTTACATGTTATCACTGAGGACTTATCTTGAGAGTTCTATATGGCATTAGAACAGTATGAATTTCTTTTTTTTTTTTTGCCAGGATGCTAAGCAAAAATGGGAATCAGCTCGTCACAGAAAATAAAAGAAATTGTGGGTAAAATCGCTTATTCAACAAGCAATAATTATTACAAGAAGCAAAGATCTGGCTCCTGTAAGTGACACTTGGATCCGTTTCTTTCATAGAACTGATACCTGTTGTATGAACAGAAGAAAAGTGCTGAACTTCTCCAATAGTTAAAAATATTGTGTTTTTAGCATATACAAAAATACCATGCTATTGGAAAGAATATTAAGCTCAAGGAAAAGGAAACATCGTGCTCATCATTCACATCCCTCCTAAGGAATTTCTCTTGTAATTGAAGTTTATACTGGAATTAAGCCCAAAATAGTACTAACAATTGAAACATCCACCAGTGTCATTTTTCCTCTTGAGTATGCAAAGGCTCTGAATGCCACATAAAGCAGGGCACTGAAAATCTAAACTTGAACCATGGGATTTTGTGAGCTTTCATCTCTTCTTACTTTGTTCTTGGCAAAACTTTAAAGAACAGGCTAGCTTGTATCTACATTTAACTGCGGGTTAATAGGAAAAATGTGCAGGGACTTCGATAGCATAGTTACGAAACAAATTAAAGAGCATCTTATCAGTAAAATACTCTCTTTGTGCATATTTTGGAGTGGAGAAGGTACAGAGATATCCTGCTGGTGCTTTAATCTTTTCAATAGTCAGTATGAAGTCCTGTATGAAAAAGGTCAAATACTTGCCGAAGTTTTGTACTTGTGTATGCACATTTATATCATCATGCACTGTGTTATTGATTCACCATATAGAATTCATAGATAAGAAAGTTCAGCTTCAGCACAGTATGAGATGTAATCTATAGGAATTTGATGGTCAAAGGCACTTCATGGGTCATCCATTCTTCAAGCAGCAAAAATATAGTCAGCCTCTGCGAGCTGTCCAACACAGTATTGGAAGCATTTTTACCACTGCCCTGGGAGCAAGCTATTTAGTGTACTATTCACCAAAACTCTCCTTTTCATTATATATAAAAAAAAATCTTACTATACTGTGAGTGTTCGGTACCTCTTTGATACCTATGAACGAATCTGAAGATTCAAAATTACCTGAGAGCATAATTTTTTCCCGATGTAGGCTTTCACATCTTGGAAAACAGTGATAATACTGAAAGTGGCACAAACAACTCAGTGTTATGGAAGTTATCTATGAGTGAATATAGGTTTTCATTCATCCCTTGGCCTTATCTCAAATATGTGTCATTGTTAGTGAGATGGCAGAGAGGACACTGCAATTAGGAATATGCCATTTATGTGGAAATTTGTTCCTCATGTAGAAAAGCAGACAGAAGTAGGCTGAAGAAAGCACAAGAACCAGTTCATTGCTGAGAAGTGATGTTAATTGTGTCAGAAAAAAAAGATTTAACTTCTAAACATAAACTGATGTTTTGTGATGCTTGCTGAAAATCACAGAACAATAAAGGAGCTTGTGCCTTATTAAAAAACTACGCTGCCCAAGAAAACAATGGGTTGTCAAATGCTCATGTGGATTTAAACCATGTTTTTACTCTATAGTATCAAGGAATAAAACAAAGGTCTCCAAGCAGAAATTACACTTTTTATAATAGAAATAATTTCTTAAGAAAGATTAATTTAAGAACACTAATAACTAAAAATCCTTCTAATTACAGAAGTACCTCACTGATAGGAGTTACTTTTGAAGTCAGAAAAGAAAGATAAGCATCTGCTATTAATTCTCTCAAGTGTATTTTAAAAGCTGGTGTAAAAGCAGGGAGTGCTAAAAGGAGAATTCTCTTCAAAATTCTTGCTAAAGTATAATATTTTCATTAAAAAGTCTAGCAAAAAAGCTTTGTTTTAAATTTTGATTGTGTTCCTTTTTCACGCTCAAAAGTTTAACTCTGCCCAGTATGAGAATCATCTGCAGAACTGCTTGCTTAAAAATGTTCTTACAAATATTAAAATATTTCAATAGAAACAAAGTTTGCATTTATTAACTATTTCTGAACTATGTATCAGCTTTCCATTAAGTTAATAGAGCAGAAAAACAGGTAATCCTTAAGCCTCAGCTTGTGTCCTTTACTGTCATTGAATAAGAGTAAGCAGTAGTTTTAAGCTGTAGAAAATAAATATATAACTAGACAACGCATTTCTTAGCTGTTTCAGGCCTTCTTGCACATTTGCATGACACAATGTCTGCAAGCACAATGGCATAATGCCCACTGGGGAAAAGACTGGAATGCTATTTGTTCCCAAAACTGCATTTCCTTGTAAGGGAACAAGCTTAACTTGGCAAACAGTTTCCAACCTTTCACTACATTTTCAGATAAAGTCAAGGTTGTCTTTTTTCTTTTTTTTTTTAAGATCAGAAGATTAGGGAAGGAGAAATAAACATCTTTCTGTGGTTGGTAATACTGAACACAAATAAGATTATTCCTTTCATGGATCAAGAAGTTCATTCCTAACGGTTAATAAGTGAGACTTGTCAAGAGCTATTTCTTATTTTTTATAAATAGTTACATATTTCAACCTAACAATGACTTCACTGCTTCCTAATAAAATGCTTCCTGAAGCTGCATTGGTACAGTGTAAAACAGAGCTGCAGTGATAACAGAAAGCATACAGTCTGCTAATGGGTGCGGCTTCATATGTTTACAGGATAACAAAACACATACTTAATTGAATGCTGTGATAAAATATTTCGTAATTTGCTGCAGCTGACTAGTATTTATTCCAAAATAGTAGCAATTTCAGAAATGGTCTTGTAGGAAAAAGCTGAAAAGTTGTATACCACACATTGATTAATACTGCCTCTGAATTTAGATCCAAAATAATTCTTCAAGCATTTGTTAGATGTTTGACATTATGCTCCTTGTAGGAGCCATTCTCAAGCCTTAGGATAGGACCATAACATGAAATGAAGCATCATCTATTCTATTTGGAGGTTAGCATTTCAGTAATTTTACTTGAACAAAAAAAATTTAACTATAATCCTTTTAAAATGCCCTCCCTCTTCTTATGCATTATTTTTTATGGCAAACAAGATTTTGGAGATGGATAAAATTCCAGTAAGGAGGAAAGAAAAATGATGGAAAATACTTCATGTTCTTAGAACAACAACAGATCAAAAAAATGGTAGCAGGGAAAGATTACCAAAGAGGAGCTGTGCTAAGGAGCAGACTAAAAACCCATTAAAAGATCTGTGATGGAAAGGCTGGAAAGTAAGTTTTGGAAATGGAACTGAATTGGAGAAAAGGCTCTGATCATGAACTGGGCTGAAGAATGAAACACGCAACTTCCTGGCTCAGGTGTTACTCTGACTGCACACTTCTCTCTTTAGCAGGCCTGCACTTTCTCCAGACTTAGTGTTATGGTTTGAGTTAATTTGGGTTGGTTTGCTAACTCTGGCTTAGCCTAGTCTAAAGTAACGTCATTTTCTGAAAGCTAACTGCACACTTTTTTAGACATTTTCTCTCTAGAAGTGATAACATGGAACACTGGTATCCTCTAGTAACCAAGGCCAAACTTGAGCTAGCGAATAAATGTTGCACCTGCAGGGAGGGGCAGACAGTACTGGTGACCTCAAATTGACCAACAGAGTATTCTATCCCATATTAGTCATACTTGGAATAAAACTAAGAGATCACGAGGTGTCTCACTCTGTTCTGTGACAGCTGACATCTCCCTGATTGCTCCTGATCCCAGATCTGTGCATCCCTGAATCCCGTTCCTGTGTTCAACTTCCTCTGAGCTATGCACCCATTCCTTTGTGTCTGCTCTACAGCATTTGTGGCAGTGTACAGTCACCAAGGGCTGGGGTGGTGGTGGTATCTCCAATATTTATACGTATTTCGTTACTTCTAATTATTGTTATTATCATTTCATTAAAGCTGTAGCTTTAGTTTCAAATATGCAAGCCTTTTTCCTCTCCCTTTCCCATGGGGGATGGGGGAGTGGAATTTGGGTGCTCAACAGCACAGTTTTTAGCTGCCAAAATCAGCTGCGTCGGGGCTAAACCATGACACTTAGTAATTAAGCTAAAGGGTCTCCATTTTTGCCTAGAGAGAAGATACTCAATGTATGACTGATGAAGTAAGAATCACTCAGACACAGAAGTCTGGCAAAAGTTGATACTTTCTTGGATTTACCTGTCATCATTGGTGGAAGCTAGGCCTGAGCCCTTTCTTGCGTACCCCCTGAGCAGAAGCAAGCAGTAGGCAGCAGAGTTGTCTGTGTTCTGTATTTAAAGTGAATATGTATAGATCTAAAGTCTTTCTGCAGAACTGAGGAGTTTGCATGATCTTTCATTGCTGCTTCGATATCAGCCTGTACACCGATGCACAAAATCCATCCTCATGAGGCAAGCAAGGAAACAGGAAGTCCTCAAACATCTCAAGATATGCAAACATTCAGTTCTATAGCTCACACATCCTTAAGTTACAGCTGCACATATACAAAAATAACCCTTGAAAATTTGCCTAATGAATGAGTCCAATGAAAGAACACTTTACAAAGGCGCATAGAAAACTTATATTATCCATTTTTTCCTAATAAAGGAAAACTAAATCTTTAGGAAACATCTGGCTTCCCAGAATCTGTAGGAAGTCTACAGTTAACTCCCCCTACAACGGCTTAAGTAGTATTTGTTAGGTTGAATGAGTGTTTTAATGAAGCTGTAGACATAATTTCGCTTGTGGAAATTGCAGTGATGGATAACATACTCATGAAAAATGGACGTGTTTACTCAGTGTGCCTAAAGCTGCTGCAGCAGAGAAAATAGTGCTAAACAGGTGTGATGACATTGAGCAGTGTGAGCTGATACTGAATACAATCCTGCTAAACTTCAATAAAACAAGTAGCCCACATCTGTTAACACATCTGCTTACAGCAAAGCCTTTGTAAAGACAACATTTGAACACAGTCCTACTCAATTACATCTCATTAATAAAAAATTAAGTATAGGTATGGGGAGAGGAGAAGGGGTGGGATGCTGAAAAAGAATAATTCCTGATTTTCATCCAGAAAGCAGTACTTGCAAAGCTCTGGCTTTAAATTGTAGAAGCTTGAAGAAAACACTGGCATTTTGGCAAGACAATCTTAACAGCTGAGCCATGGAAGAAGTCCCAAGAGAAGTTTCACAGCTGGAAGACTACCTACGTCTACTAGACTCCGGCCAGCCTACAGACAGAACTCAGTTTTAAGATGTTTGCTGCCATCTAGCGTCTTTAGTTCCGTTTCCAACCGTTTGAAAGATGGCCACCTTGATTGACAAATTACTTCAGAACACAGATTAGGTATCAGTGCACTACTCTGCAGCTCACTCTGTAGAGGAGGAAGACAAACTAAGTGATGCTTTACACAAACTCAGGGGCTTGCTTGATGTAGAAACAGGATGGAAGGTCTTTTGAAAGTGGTAAGGCCCTGTTCATATGTATTACTTTGTATCAATGAGGCAACAAGAAATATAATTTCTTGTAGACTGGAAGGGCTATTAGAATGTATGGTTCATTTTTATTTTTTAATATGTTATTGGGAAAAAAAACCCTTCTGAATTATATGCCATTTTGGAGCTTCCTAAGATTTGGGGACGTGTAAATATGCAAACACCTAAAATTACTGCCTACCAGCTAAGCTGAAATGGGACTATCCTGTCACAAAACACTAAATTTCAACTTTGCCTACTATGATTGTTATTTTGATCATAAAACTCGAGGAACAGCTGAATTTAGCCTACAGATAATGTTAACCTAAAAAACACTAATCTGCAAATTATGTAATAACACTGTCTTCCCCTATTTCATAAGATTATAAGTAGATAAGTTAATTGCTATTAATGGCAAATATATTTATTAGCTTGTCATCTATTCACACCATTTAAGAACACATCCTTTTAAACAGGCTGCAACCTCCAGAAATATTTTAATTTATATTGATTTTGAGGAAATGCAACATTTTAATACGACTTAACAGGCCAATATCAAAGTACTTATCAGCTTCAGAGTTGAGAATCCATTTGTACTTGGAATGTGGTACAGGAGTCTGCTCACTAGAGTAAATCAGAAGTATTAAGAGCTGTATGGAAGCATGTAGCTTTTGTAGCTCTTAAGTCGAATACGGAAAATAGTGATTCTGAGCTCAGATATGTTATGTTCTGTTGATCTGACAGCTTGTGTTTGCAAAGCCAACATAATTCACTGTGCCCCCTGCTACAGGCACATTTAGCATCCTGGGCACAGGGTATGCTGCGAAATCTTCTCCCCTTTCTGGTCCTGTCTCCTGATCTCCTGCTGTCAAAAGACTTCCGTTTTCCACTCACACACTTCTAAGTCTGTTTCTTCTATCCCTTTGTTGTTCAGTCTCATCACATTTATTACTGTGTGCTGAACCAAGAATTTGCCCCCCATTGCAGTGTGAAGCAGCACAGAAATTTCCTTCTCCAACCTTGCTGCCCAGCACCGTGCTGGACTCAAGAAAAAAAAGTGGTGCAGTAACCATGGGGAAAAATTCACCTCATCCCTTCCATCCTGAACTGCAGTGTGCTGTCTGTTCCTGCTAAGTGAACACTGGCCACCCAGTTTCACAAAGAGCTTTGAGAGTATGGATGATGTCTGACAGTTTTCCCCCTGTGTAGCCAGTGAAGTATTTGGCAGCTAATAAGTCTTTTCTGAAAACGTATTGGCCATTTTTGGAGAGTAAAACCAGACAAAGATGTCAAAGAGAACACTTTTTGTCTTGGGTTCTTGCTTCAAAGAATGAAGTAGAGACATTCAGTGAAATGATATAATACCTTGGTTTTGTTAGGTGGAAAAAAATCTGATTTCATTTTCAAGAATATTTGACTACCTTTGCACAAATGAGTGTGATGAATACAGTTTTTTCAGCTACTGTAGCAGTAACAGTTCAGCGACTGCCTTCCTGCTACAGTGCAAGACCAGAGCATATAGTCAGAAGTTATAATTCCATTTTTTTAAAAAAAAAGTAAATTATAATTCCTAAATTATTTCAGAGTCTCAAGTTTAATCTATAAAACACTTGCTATAGCAGCTGTAAAATCTAATCTGAAAACTGTCTTTATAAATGTAGCAATATACTTAATCCATGTCAACGGTGCAAAACTGTAAAATACTTGGGTTAAGAATATTTCTGTAAAGTATTTTTAGTACTTAATAAAATGATTTAGAATATGAGATTATTATACCAAGCACATCTTCTGAAGTAACCAAACTGAAATAATCAGTTTAAATTTAATGTTTACGAAGTAAGCACAGAAATCTATAGGTAACACAGTGCCCAGGTACATACGTGATTATAATAAACATAAATCAGAACTGATCCTGGATGGATCAGTCTGGACTTGAAAAAGATGATACTTGAAGAGGATGATTACATGAGGAAAACAAAACTTTTCCAAAATCCTACACGGCAGGATATAAATGAACCCTGGAGGCTTGTGGTTAATGTGTGCTACTACTTTAGCATAGCTCTTCAGACACCAGTCATCAATGAAAGCCAGTATAAAACAACTTTTCTTTGATGATGTAATAAGTAGTGGGCTCATAACATTTTACATTGAAGAAACAGGGCTAGAGCACTATTAATTGTTCTTACATAGAACATGTCAAAGTAGGTATAAAATTAGAGATTAATTGTTCATAATACAGATTTCTATTTTCATAAGTCAAAGCTGTTCTAAAGTAATGGCACATGCAAAAATACAAATCACATTCATTTGCATTCATTTACTAATGATAAATTTTTTTTTAATAAAATAAGGACCATGGATTTTACTTCAAATGATCAAATAACAATTTAAGCATTATCTTTTATGGTTTTGTTAAGTTGGCTACATATTGAAAGCTACATTCACAAATATTGTTGTAGCTTAAACTCCATTTAAGCACTTGTAAGGCTTCCACATGCTTCATGTACATTTCTGAAACTTTATTGCCCATGGCTTTGCGAAATGCTTTAGCTTGCCAGTTTAACCTCAAAATTAATCTCAAATTCTAAGAAAGTACCCTTGCACTGAGCCATCTCTGATTGATTGTGGACTTTATCTACACAATATCCTGCTGACAGAATCAGTATACCTTTTGTTTGTATGTCTATTCAAGCTCATTTGAAACATTTGGAATAATCTTACATTTGGGGAGCAGCCTATATTTGTGCAGCTTCTATTTGTGCCTCACCAATGACTTTGAACAAAGACTTGGAGTGCTATCCATCTAAACTTGCCTTTGCAGGTTTGGGTTAGAGTAGGTTTTGCTTTAAGTTGGTCAGAGGCCTTGCTGCCCCACAGAGTGTGTGCAGAAAGTCACATGAATGATGACAGTATTTAAAACTGCAGGTGGACTGTGTTCTGTAAACTTCATCAATTCCATCAAAATTAGGCATCTTTGTACACATAATCATGACATCCAGCCCTGGTGCAAGTGACCAGTACAAATGGTGAGGATACACTCAAAGGAGATGACAATATTTTGGAGGTAGCAGTCAGATCCCATGCTGCTGTTAGAGGTCAGATTCTACAATTTTCTTGATTTATAAGCAAGAAAAAGACAAAGAAGTAGTTCTGAAAACCTGTCTAGCATAGCTACTAGCTAAATACAGTCCATTACAATTTCCGAGTGCCTGCTCCTAATCAGCTATAAATACCAACATATCCCTTTATGTTAGGATCCCTGCTAACATATTTTGAAAGTCTGTTGGAAAAAAACGGGCCTTGAAAGCACAAGATAATTCTTCCTAAAATGAGGTTCATAACGAATTGCTAGGAAAAATATAGTATGTCGATACTTAAACCTACCTCCACTGGTTATCAATATTCAACTTCACATTTTTGTTTTCAACCTCTGTGGTATATCATTTGTAGAAAGAAAATTAATTTTTAAATCTGCCTCTGAAAGACTATGCTATTATATTACTTGATCATAATGTTACAAAATGCTATTGTGAATCAAAAGGTAGAGGGAGATTGAAGATCGTAATTTCAAAATGCAAGGCTTTTGATGGGCTCCCTTGTCCTTTCTAGATGTCTTCCCTGAGTACAAGTACTTATTTTTATCTATGACCTCTTTCTATCTTCTAATTATGTTCTTGTGTATACTTCTTTCTCTGATGCTCCTCTCCCAGCACTTTTTCCTTATTTGACCAATCTCACTTACCAGGATGCTACATATTTGATATGTGAATGTTTGGACTGATCAGAAGCTTTCCAGCTTTGTGGTGTTCAGTCAGATACTTCACATCTGGAAAACAGTGAAAAATGTGGGAGGGACATTAATCTCTGAACTATTTACAACTTTTAGTTCGCCTGGTGACTTCTCTAAAAGATGCCTTCTTGATTGAAAATAGGTAGATGAGAGTGCAGAGATGATTTTCCCCTTTAAGCACAATTTTTTCAGAATATACTTTTCTTTTTTCTGGGTATCTCTTACTACAATATGATGGAAGCCTGAAATTGAATTTCTTTAGTCAGTTGAAAGTCCCACCTTCAACTTTTTGAATTTAACCAGGTGTTTGTTTTGAGCTGCTCTGGAATTACAGATTCTCTCACTTGTATTTAAGAAGGCACTTGAGAGGTTTTATGTGAAACTTAATCACTTGCACTAGAGATATACAAAGGCAAAAACATAAATCACAAAGACACTCTATGCCTTTCTCATTTATCGCTATCCAGTATTTTGTCATTAAAATAACCTGCAGCTTCAAGTTTTACTACTCTGAATGGCCATCTTGGAACTACAGCCTGTATACTGCTGCTACTACTTTTGTTAGAGGAACTTTCTAACCACTTTTGGGATATGACTCACTGAGATGATAATTATTTACCTCAGGCAGACTTTATTGTGGAAAGTATTTCAAGCACCAAAAGAGACACCCTGGAGAAGAAAATCTGTTGCAAGATGGGAGTCAGAGCCCTGAAGTAGGCATATGCCCTGTGTTAGAGCCACCCACTCATTCATCAGGAAGAGAGCCACAGGCTTGTTTTGTGGCTGCAGTGCAGGAGACTTCAGAGCCCCCCCGACTGGTGTCCTACAGCTCCTGTGGCAGCTTTGAGGGTAGTTCCTCTGGCTGGAGCAGCGTGACAGAGAGCACTGGGAAGAGGCAGCCAGGTATAGCTACTGTACTACCTTTACACTCTGGAAACCAAATAAGACATCCAAAATATCATGAAGAGTTCAGTCTTATAATAATGGTGTCCGTTTTTTTTTAGTTCCTGATAATGGAAGCAAAAGCATTTTCTCTGAGCACTGGAGGGCACTGCAGCACCGAGGAAAAAAACGTTCTTCAAAAGACCATTCCAGAAAATAATGACTGTTCGCAGATATGAGGAGGGGCTGGGGGGCATCAGAACACCGGTAATTCTGATCTGCCTGTTCAATCCTCCTTCAGCTGGAAGCCTTACAGCTTTATAAAGTCCTGTAAGGGTCTCAAACCTCTATATAGGCAGGCACCATAGCCCAAGTTATGCGTTTAATGTTTCCTCTACAATACACTCATTCCTTGTGTACTTGCATTGATTTTTTTCATGTATTACATTATGTTGAAGATTTAATGAAGATATACAGCTAATTCTGCCCACACAAAATATGGGGACAAGTAGCAGGGGAAGGCCTCTCAGTTTTGTAGTTTCAGTGGATTATTCAGTCAGACCACAACATAAACCTCAATTACATTATTCTTTTAGTTCAATAATGTTTTCCTAAAAACAGGATCAGGTGCCACACTACATTTCCTCCTTCATCCAGTAAAGTCCTTTAGCTCCTTGCTGGTAGCTCCAACTCTTTGCATTTAAGGGAAGAAAAGAATCTCATTAGAAGTGATGGCTCTTCCCTGCTTAAGAAACCAGCAAAAAATGAGGGAAAAAAAAGCTCCTCTGAAGTGAAAAATGGGAAAAGGGGTGACGAAGAGGATATTTAAAATTATTTTAAGATGAATTCTTCCTGTGAATCTCAAAAGTGAATCAGAGACAAAACTTTTTTTTCTTTTCCACCACTCACAGCGTTTACACTATTTTTCAATTCCAGTCGTCAACTGTCTTCCACTCAGACATTTTAATGTTTTGCTATTCTGTCACTTTTAATCTTATTGTTCTGTAAGTCATGTTACATCTTTTTCCTCTCACATCACAGTCTGTCCCTTTGTCCATTTTTTTCAGGAGTTTTCCTTCCCTCTTCCCCCATTTCCTTACTAGTCTTCCACTCTGCATCACACCTTCCATTCCTAAGCCTCCATTTACATCTCAAGGCAGTTTTGGTTTCATCTTTGTGCACCTCTCCTCACATACACATTTTTCTCTCTGCTATAGGTTTTCTCAAGGTCAGAACCTTCCTGTCTTGGTAACTCTGCCGAGACTTCTGACCAGTTAATAAGGAAGGGAAGACTGACAACAAGGAGTGAGACTGTGGTGCAAAACAGGTTGCAAAGCTAATGGGAGAAACAGGCAGATGGATCTCCTAGGGTTTCTGTGGAATTGCTCCCCAAGTCCAATTTCACCTAAAGCAGCAAGATCAGTTTTTAACTCCAGGGTTGCAACAACCTCAGGGCATGCACATCACAGATTCTTAGGTTTCAGTTTCAGGATGGCAGGCAGTGATTTTACTGAGCAGAAAGATTTTCCACCTTGAGAGAAAAAAACAATGGCAAGAACAATTACTTATAGCAGACTCTGTTAGGTCCCAAAGCCTAGAACAAGGTATCGGGAAATAAATGTGTTTGTCCTACAAGTCTGCGATCTTCAGTCTCACGAATGGTGGGCTGCATATCAAGTTAAGAAAATAGAACTAGATGTGGCAAAGACCAAACCAACCTCTCGTAAATTACATTCTATGCTGGATTTCAGAATGATAATCTATTTAGGCAGAACTGAACATGAACTGTGATTATTTGATTCACAAATATTTACATCAATGTGAATTAAAATTTTGTATTTTAAGTTGCATCAAATTGTTTATCAGTATAAGTAAAACTTGCAGCAATACCAGAATGAATTCTCTATTTGAACGTCATCCTAACAGGGTTTAGTTTCTCCGATTCTTACACCTGGTTACTTTTGTTATAGAATTAGGTATCTTCCCAGCCAATATAAAAAATGTACTCAAGTTTATAAAAGCTAAGTACAAACAATTTCTTGCTATCTATTGATGTCTGTGCTAATCAGTGATGGGAGGAGAGAAGAGGGAGAAAAAGCCAGAGCTATTTTTGTGCTTGGCATCGACAACTCTGTCTTGTGATAATGTTATTCTAGAACCATTCATTCATTGCCCAGTCAAACTTGTTTTGATTAAAAAGGTCAATTAAAAAACGCAGAACAAAGATTTCCTTTTTCTGAAGTGAAAAATGCAGCAGCTGGAAAATGTAAAGTTCTACTCACACAAAATACAATTTTCAATAAGATGT
Organism: Tapera naevia; assembly: GCA_033556795.1. Taxonomy (NCBI): domain Eukaryota; kingdom Metazoa; phylum Chordata; class Aves; order Cuculiformes; family Neomorphidae; genus Tapera; species Tapera naevia. The sequence goes on along the minus strand of JAUMJJ010000172.1, from coordinate 1,753,093 downwards.
CAAATCTGTATAGCATGCTACAAATTGAAGAATTTGTTCTGACATAATTTTGATATAAAATTAAGAAGATTTTCATGGTCCAAGTCATTTAATGGTACAGAGGCTAAAGATGACCTGTGACACCTTTCTTTGTGCCGGGGTTGATAACCTAATACTGCAGGGCACGGAAAGAGCAGGAGGTGCAGCCTTCAAACAAGGCTGCTCCTCACATGCAGGGGAGCTGTGCCTTGCTTCTACCCCTGAAATATGTTGCAGTAAACGCCATTTGACAGTGCAAGTTTCCCCTTTAGAGCAAGGCATTGCAAAGGATTATAGATGGTGCTGTGGACTGTTTTCATAGGCATTTACTAAATTTTTATGACATGGGCTAATTTCTTGTCTTGGAGAATGTCATGCCAGCACCACAAGGCAGTTCTCTATGTCAGATACCCAAGGTAGTTCCAAACTGTCTGGCTGTCTGTCCTGGTGAGCAAGAGTGCTCCAAGGCCGTGTTTGCCTCCGATTATCGTACCTGGTTCTGGAGTTCATGTATTTGCTAATCTGAGCATTTCTACTTTACTTTGTGAGTACAGACTGCTTTTGAAGGAGCTGAAAAAGTCTCCAATTCAAAATTACACCAATGTACATGACATATTTCTAATCGTCTCCAGCTTATAATGTTAATGCTGCAGATAGCATAACAAGCTGATTTGATTATGCCCAGCATTATTCACCAAGGGAAATGCATTCACTCAAGGTTGCTAGGCTACTAGCCTTATTTACAGATAGTTAGAAGCTTCCAGGGTAGAGAGCTGAAAAGCTTCAAGAGCAGATGTGAGAAGGGGAAATAAATGGCACTGATGATTCACTAGAATTAATTTGTGTTGTACTGTGGGAACCCAGTGAGAGAAGAGGCAAGCAGCAAACACCTCAGTACTTAACTAACCCATCACACTGCAAACACTACAGTTCAAAAAGAGAGAGAACAACTGGTTAGCTGATGAATTAAAATAAATTTTCAATTTCAGAAGTCAACAGTTGAAAAATAAGTCACCAAGAGCTTATATAAGAACAAGAAGAAGCATCAATGGAGTATATTCGCCATTAATAGACATTTAGTTGGGCTAACACAATGAATTTGAGTCTTATTTGCATTTTGCTGTCACTATTTCAGCTGGACACAGACTTACCCCAGGGCAGACCTTGTTAGCAACACAAAAAGACAAGTCTTGCCTCCAACAAGCTTCACACAGCTCATTTTGGAGGCTGGACAAGCATTGGCAGCGTTACAATTGCAAAGTAGACTTATCTGCAGCACTTCATAGCTTGCCACCACGATCCTTCACTGGCTTTGTCTTTACAGGGCACAGTGAGATGCAGCTGCTTTCTTCAGGACAAGGACACAGAAGTTGAGGGCACTCACCCATGGTACTGTCCTACAGGTCTAGATGTGGCAGGCAGAGCCAAAGGTTGCAACACGTTATGGACATAGCAGAAGGTACAGACCATGCCCAGGCTTGAGCCAGGAACAGCAGAAGATGGGTTAGAGACAGGGCTATAACACAGATCCAAGGTCCAGCCAGGAGACAAGCCACAAGCAGCATAGATCTGTAGCCCAGTCAGGAACAAAGCAAGAAAGAAGCACAGCTGCCCCACAACTCAGCAGAATCCAGTTCTGAGCTTATATGGTGCTCCAGGCCTATGGGCAGATGGTGCATGGATAGGAGTCCCAGGTGAGGCTGGTCAGGGCAATTAGGGCCTCTTGGTGCCACCTGGGCCATGACAATTTTTATCCATTTTGTGGGTTTCCCAACAAATAAAATGACAATATGCGGGGGAGAACGGTGCGCTTGAGCCTGGGTCTGAGTGACTGTATGATGGGGGTTTAATCTAAGTGCACAGCTTCCCCATGATCCTAGTTTAAACATACCCAATGTATTTTTCACTAATGAAACTATATTCTTACACAGGAAACAATCTGATTTATGGAATATGACCCCATCAAATATGGGGCAGTGAATAGATTTTTACCAAGATAGCTCCTCAAGTCCTGTCCTGGGAGGAAACAAGTACCTGCATCTCCAGAAGAGAAATCCCTTCCATAAATGTGACAGATTCAGCATCAGATATAATGGATTTAGAAATATGTTTCTCTTGACATTGGTACTGAATGGTATATAAATGTACATATGTTTGCACATCAACAACCTTAATGAAAAAAATCCTACAGTTGCACCTGAAAGAATCGTGGATGAAATTTGCAGTAGCTGCAATGCTGCAGTGTGTTAACCATAGCTGTACTGTAAGCTCGATGACTAAAATGTGGTGAAAACTGTGACTCATATTCAGCTATACCTCCCCTACCCTAACTGGCTGTGCTTGTTCATATCAGTGTGATACAGTGCTGTTGAGGCTCGAGGATCTCAGCTCAGAAAAAGAGCACATTAAAAAACAAAGAGAGAAACAAGTAAAATGTGTTTACAGTCTGCTCTCTTGGTTTGCAGCTGGCATGCACTAACATCCATCACTTAAATGTTTAAGGCTCTATTACTCAAGCAGAGGAGTGGCAGTAGCTGCAGGCACTGAAGCAAATTTTACTCCATTAACCTCCAATCACCACCTGGAGTAGCTTCTCATCTTCTCCAGAGTTCCTTTGTTTTATCCTGGCATGAAAGAGGACAGAGCTTGACTCATCTAATGCAGACACAATGGGTGATAGAAAAAGAGGCAAAATATGTAGGTGGCTCTTTGTGAGGGTTCATCAATGCACAGCAGTGGAAAGTAGGTGCCTGCTTGGGGTCATGAATGGAGTGAGATGTGGCAAAAGTGTGCTGAGGAGCACTGAAAGGCACAGAGTCCTTCCAGACTCACATCAATTAAAGATTCTTACGCTTTAAAAATGCCACTTATCATTTGAGGCACATTTAATGTCTGATTTGAAGAGTCTGGCTTAGTGGCTTTTGGAGATGATTTATAGCTTATCTGTGTTAATAAAACCTTAGTTTCTCTGGTTGTTTTTATCATGGAGACTAATAGAATCCCCTGGCAATGAACATGGACATTTCTGTTAAATATGCATTCTCCTTCCGCGAGTCTAATGCTTGATTCTAGGTGCTCAGGGGGAAAACACTCTTTTTCTGGATACCTATAGTGAAGCTTTGCTGTATCATATTTATTATGGCACTAAAGTTTAGTTTGTGATGAAAAATATGGAAACTAAATTAATATAACAACCTTTAATTTTTCCATATACATGGGTTGGATGCCCCCAATGAATCTTAACTTCCATGATGAGACCTTGAGATTTTTCCTCTTGTTTACTCCCTTAAAATCAGCTCTGTATTTTTCCTAACTCAACTGTAATAGAAACATGTAGCATAAGTGGAAGATTCTTAAGTTTATTTAGAACTGAATTGTACATTTATCTCTTGATTTCAGCCAAATATGTGTGATTAGAAATTTATTACTTCCTAGACCATTTATTACATCAAATGTAGAAACATATCATCAGTTTTTTATTTAAATTTAGTTTCTTGATTTTTTAAAACAATTATTCGATTTCTTTGAGAAATAATTTCATTTTCTTAAGTGATAAAATAGCAACAAACCCTAAAAAAACCTTTCTCACTATTAAAAGTTAAATGTTTATTGGAAGTAATATTGGTGGTGCTATATGCTTTCTTGATTAGGAAGAGTCAATTAATCAATTTAATCAGGTTTTAATCAAATCCAAACCAATTTCTAATTTTTAATATTCATGAATGGAAACATTTAGCCTGGCCTTGATCCATCATTTAAATAAAGAAGAAAAATGTCTTGAATTGTTAGTAGATGTGACCTGGGAACTACCTGAAGCCCTGAAAAACTTACGTGATGTACTTCTTATCACCTGTTTCTCTAGAGTCTTAGGCCCTTGTTCTCTAAAATGCATGTTCCCCTTGCATCCACCAGTCATCCAGAAGAGATTCCTGCAACAAAGCCTATTTTGGGACTGACAAGTCAACAGAACAGTGTGAAAAAGGAATGAAACTTTAAAGCACCATACCCAACATGTGAATGTTTCGTAGGTGTCCTTTTAGTAATCAGAACTCAGTGTTTTGAAGAAGACAACTTTGGTTATTCCTATGGCCTTCTTGGAAAAATAACCTTGCATGGGGAGATAAATCCTCTTTGTTATAGGTGTTCAAAGCAGTCTGAAATAATTTCAGCCTGTGAGCTTTCAGGTAGTTCCCATGTACACTTATAGTTTCTGGGTTTTATCAACATTTTCCCTGAAATTTCTTGGGTTTGTCTTCCTAGGCCTAGCACAGATAAACTACTTGAAGCCAAAGAGAAGGAATGGAAGACCTGCAGATATTCTAGAATCCAGGTAAGCTTCCCTTGATATTTTAGTGGAGGCTTTTATTCTTCTTTTTTATACTTTTTTTGCAGCCTACATCTGGAATAATTTTCCAGGAAAGAGATTCCCTTTTCCTGCTTAGTCCTTTTTTCTTTTAAGATTTTTTTTCTTTGTGCTATTTTAGAAAAGTAATAAGATGCAAGTAGGCTACTCTTATCTAAAGTGGCTTTATAAGTAGGACGAAGTCTGAATCTCTTAGCACAAACTTGCACAAAAGTACAGACCCTTATTTTTTTTTTTTGCAAAGTTTTTCTGGTATTGGTATTATATAACGCACAGTACATGGCTAAATTTAAACACAACTTCAAGGAAAAGAGGCAACATTAATTCTTTTATACTTCACCTAATTTTAAAACAAACAGTTGTGAGGCTTGATGCTTTCCTTTTATTTTTTCAAATGTTTATTCTCAACCCTTTGGCTTTGTAATATCATTGGTACAGGTTATTTTGTTATGGCAACAGAAAAGTCTTATTAAAAGCAGAGTGTCTTATGGTATCATTTCTGCTTTGCTTCTGTTCAGAAACAGTGGATGCACAGATCAGATGCACAACTGTGCAGGTAGACAAGAGTGGGGAGAGCAAGTAGGTAGCTGAAATTTTAACCCCAGAGAATGTTTGGACTGTATTTTCTGGATGCAGTCATCCTCATTAATTTAGGTGCCTTCCCTGTCTTTCCTAGACAGCTTTTCCTGCTCAGTCTGATGTCTCACCAGAGATGTCAATCTGTTCTCTAATAGAGAAACCCTCTTATCTTCCTTATGCTTTTGTTGTAACTCTAGGCTACAACAGGACAGGGCTCTGGGCTCTAGCTTGTCCCATTTTTTTTTCCCACAACCTTGTGCTAGTGATTCTCAACATCTTTGCTGTCAAAAAGCCACAGTTTACTGGGAAAGCATGTGATGCAATCGGGTCAAAAGGAGGAGAGGTGATTTAAACAAAGCGCTATGGCAGATCTCCATCTGTGCAGTTCAGCTGTCACAAGCGGCCTCCTGGATGGGAACTGGAAGTGTGCTAATAGACTGTGACTTCTCTAAGGTGTATAAACAGCAAGTACTTCTCTGATGTATGACTTGCAAAATATTGTATCATGCTTAAAAATGCCACAACATGACAAGCAAAGAGAAGTTCTATATAAATTATAGGGGGGAAATATTGAAGTAAAATGGAGAGAGGAAAACAAGAGGTGACAAATTTTGCCAGCCATTGAAGCAGCAGATGCTTTCCTGTGCAAAACACAGGAAATCAGATCAGACGCTTACCTCTTGTTAAGTATGACCTAGAATTTCATTTGATTGTCTTATTTTTTCTGGTTTGCAATCTTGTCCTCAGGAACCCTATGCTTTGCTAAAGAAAGGCATATTAAGTCTGTCAGATTTCAGATGGAGCCAAATTAAAATGGATCTACTAGAGGTACATATTGCTTCAGGGATTCAAAACAAGTAAAAGTTTTGTGTTTGGATATTTCTAGCCCCTGAGATGTATTTAGGGCACTCTGGAACTGCTGTACACATCTTGCCTAGCCTGAAGGACTAGGAAAAATTTTGTGCTGTTGAATGTTAGGTCATTGTAAACTTTCCCTGGTGGGTATGAAACAGAACTTTTTTTCTGTAGGAATTCAGTATATACAAATTACCTTATGAGAAGTGTTTTTAAAAGGAAGTTACACATTTCTACAGCTAACCAAAAGCAGCTTTTTTGTGGCAAGTGGATTAGGCAGAGTAACTTGCATATGTCCACAGCATACTGTCCATAAGGCTAATGAACTCTCTCATAGCTTCTTCTAAGCATCAAAACTGAGACTCTAATCTATGAAGGGAGCTGAAATGTTATATTTGGCCATGCTTGTACATGCGGTTTTCACGAGGACTGCAAAATAAATAAGGACCACTAGAGTGTGATACACACTCTTTTGCTTTTGCGGTACAATGATGAATGGAAATATTTATTAAAGCTTAGGAGAGAAAAGTTCTAGTTGTTTCAGAAGATATGTAAACATAGCTTTATATGTTTAATCTTCAAGAGGCAGATTTTATTGTTTGATATTTGCTCAGCCATGAGAACACTACTAAGAATTTCTTGGGAAATAAACATATTCTTGCATAAGCGGTATCATAGTTCATTCTTAGAAGAAGGAAACTACAGCTAATTTGGCAAGATTGGTGTCTGAATCTGAGTTGTAAAGTTGCTCCTAATGAGGCACACAATCTATCCTGTGCATCACCAACAATACAGCTGGAGGCAGAATGGGCTTCAAAAGGCAATAGGAAAGAGTTTCTGTTTTTCTAGCGGAATTTTTGACAGCTATTAAGGCAGCTAAACTGCGTTTTCAGAGGAGATCACATTTTATTTAAATTTTGTTTAGTTGCCTTTTTATGCGAGTAAACAAGTATTGTATTGCCAGAGTTGCTTAAATGTTCCTCTTATGACAGAATAACTTATGAAAATCTATGAGCCAGGCAAGATCTTGCAAAATCTGACAACAATTCTTAGGACTTATACATCTCATGCTTACTAACAAGGAGAGACTGATTTATTTTTCCGCATTGTTGAAACTTTCCAAAATTTGGTTTTACGCCCTGCTACTGAAATATCCTGTAATGGTCACATTAAAGTCATCACAATTGTGTGACCCCTGCTGTATAACTGTAGACAAGGAAATTGCTTATCTAAGGCAAGGGATATTTGCTTCACCTTATTCCAGAAAAGAGGAAAAAATCACTAAACTCATGAAACTCACTTTGATACAGAAAGCAATATCTCTAATGAACAACTAAATATTCCTTCTATAAGTGGGTACAGGGAATGATATCAAATTATCCTAATTAGAAGTTGGATAGACTTCAGATTGCATAGTATAACACGATATGCAGATTCAAAATTTTGGGCAGCCTGGCAAAAGTTCTTTGTACTCCTTATGTTACATAAATTATTGAATCACAGAGCAGTAACTTTATGGGCTGAATTTGTTATGCATGGTTAAAATGTCTTTCCTCTTTAGTCCAAGGGAATGAAGCAATATTCTAACAATTGCATAAGTTATAAAACAGATAGTCATTTAAAAACAATTAGTATTAATGAGGTGCTTCTCCAAGAATTGACAATTGTAAATAGCTGTAATTTTTTTCTGTCAGAAAGAAGAGAACCAAAAGACTGCTGCTATATTTCCAACTATATATGTGTATATTCAGAGAAAAAGAGTAAAAAATACACTGAAAGTGGAACAAAATTCTTTGTAGGACAATGCTAACATGAAAGAATAAAACTAGATTATGCAATAAACCAGCATAAAAATGACACTAAAGGCTGTGTTTTCTTTCTGCATAATACAGTGAAAGCTGATCTTTGCCTCTCTCTCCCCCAGTTTTTTCACTTTGAACTCTGGAAACCAAGAAGCGTCTTGCACATTGACTGTAGCATAATGGTAAGCAAGGGAGAACTGCCCTCTTAGTTTAGATACAGCCCTGAGGGAACGCAGCTACCATCCTGTACACAGCATTACTCAGTCAGCAGCACAGAAGGAAAATGTCACCAACTACCAGAATAACATCAGGTTTTGTTTCTCTGCAGATTGACCTGTCTGCAATTGTGAAATTAGACCAATATGAACACAGGTGTCACAAATACATATACCACACAGTAGTATGGAGTTTATTTCTTCTCCAACTGAATGAATTGTTCAAAAATAGACTTGACAGTAGGATATGTCAAGAGATGTAGTATTACTTTTTTCTATCCTTTTATGTCATATTTTTGATCAGCAGTTTGCACTGCTTCTACGATCTTTTCTTTGACTTGCTTTTCTATATTTTGTCCTTAACTCTCATTACTGCACTAAAGATTTAGAATCTTTTTTAAAAGACACTTGCACAAATTGCTGATGCCTGTGCCAGCACAGAAGTTTTGTGCTGCAGTGAGTTGCCTGCCTAAATAATGCAGAGTGATGCACGTTTGCCCAAAGGTCTTTCACCTTTCTCTCTAGAAACAGGGCTTTAACAAAGGTAAAAGTGGGTTGTCTGTGTTGGATAAGCTGTGCTCTGAGCTGGCCTGGTGCTCTTCTGAGTCATGCTATGTTCATGAAGCACTGTGTCTCTTACACTTCATCTGTCGTTTACAATCTTTGGAGGATTGAAAAATGATAGTTTAGATAAAATTGTTGAAGCCAGTTTCAGTGAAATACAATGACCTATAAACTACATGTCAAATAAGATGCATTATTTTTTTTTCTGGCTTTAAAATTTTTGAAACTATGGAGTGAAGAGCAAATACAGCCTGGCATTTCTGTGTGCATCATGCTATTTCTTGTAGCTGTGTTTCCCTATGAGGTACCTTCATATTTTAGTCACTAAAAACAATTACCCCAAACCTAACTTCTATTATAATTTCACTATACAGATTTTACAGCCTGACAATGAAAAGAGATTTTAAATAATTTTTATTTCCATTTAAAAGTTATATTCATCTCATGCTAGAAGATCAACATAGTAAGTATCTAAGCTTCTGATAGCTGTTAAAAAGCTCTCTTATTACAGGCTGAACTGGCAAAACTTATTTATTTTTTGCATCTCAATTGATGGCTCTGCTTAACAAGCAAGAATTTTGACTCATGTTATGGGTACAGAGATCCCACGCTAGCTTAAGGAAACTGTCTTAGGATTGATGTGAAAACAAAATGTGTTTGTGACCAAATACAGAAGCATGAGTTAGACAGACTCTCACAGAAAAGTTACTCAAGTTCTTGCACAGTCAAAGAAGTCCCGTATCAGTCTCTGCACCAGCTTGAGCTGGCAATCAGAAGGTGCCCCAGACTGCTTTTTCCAATCTCTTTGCCCCTTGAGTGAGGTAAATTTCTACGGGATCTTTCATACTGAAGAAGAATTTCAATGAGAGTTTCTGGAGGACTATTGCAAGGTGAGTGCTTTCACGCAAGTAGAAAATTACACAAGTAGAGTCCGCTCTTCCCTTCAGGCTACCATATATTACTATCATCTGTCTATCAGAAATTCAAGTGACCACCTTAAAACTCTGTTCAATCACTCTGAAAACTCCACTAGAGGGTTTTGCAGATGATATTTTAAATAATGGAAGCAAAACATTTGGATAAATCAAAAAGTTGCCGTTTCCACATTCTACTTTGCACTGTGGAACAACACTAATAATCGGAGTCAAGTAGGTCTTTACATCAGCATAAACAGTGTTGTAAAATCCAAAGTCTTCTCAAAAGCTTCATCTCCTGTACCTGTAATTGCAGAAGAACTTCAGTTTTCTAGGTCATTGTCGCAGAGAGAAAGAAAATATAGTGTGAATCCCTGGAGGCAATTTCCCATTACTTTCAAATCAGCACAGCATCCTTACCTTTATGATTTTTTAACAATTAATTTTGTAAACCTTTGTTAATCGCTAAACTGTTTGGAGGCCCCACCAAGAGAGGATCATCATATGTGCTAGACTGAAGTATGAATGGCTTTAAATCAACCTTCCAATCTCGATATACTCAGCTGAAGCCAACTACAGCTGGGACAGAACAAATCCTAATTGAAGTAGTTACTTAGTACACAAAATAATCCAAATAGTTTCTGAGTTCAGTCAAACTGGAACAAACATTCATTCAATTTTAAAAAAAATCTAATGAATTTGCCAGGCCCTTCCAAAAGCACATTTCTTTTACATGAAAAAAGTTCTTCATAGAAGCCTACAGGTTAGTGTGGAAGGAGCACATGGAACACACAAAATTCCTAACCTTTTTAAAGCCTTTTAAAATTTTGAATTCTGAAACCTTCTACTTATAAGCAGTTGCAAACATAGTTTCCAGAGTAGTATTACAATTGAGACGCTTCGCTCGTGGTAATCCTTTTAGTTACAGGTCTTAAACTGAGACTATTTTAAAAGAAGAAAACAAATCAAAAATTTTAAACATCTATTTCCATGATGCAATGTAGCAGCTGCATTTCAAGCAGTGATGCAATCCTTCTTTTTATTATCTGTAAGGGAAAGAGAAGTGGACAAATTGCAGAGGATGAAGATGAGCAACAGAAAATGTGCCATGAAACTATCCATATCCTTCTCAGAGCACTTCTGTCTTTTTGCTGGATTTCTTCAGAATTAATAATATCATCTTCTGAGATAAATGGCTGCTCTTTTTCTATGTTTGTTTACCGAAAATAAAACACGTCATCTATATTCCATATAAGAAATTAGTAAGGAGTCTGATTCTGGCCACAACTTCCATTATTTAGTGTTGAACTGAGTTGAGTCAGAAAAAAAACTGTGGATGTGAAGAGATTTTAGATTTCAAAATCTGAAATTAATGTTATATTCTTATCCACAATTTATTGAATTTGCATGACAGAAAACCTATACTAAGGATGATTTATTTAAAAGTACAAATGCCCTAAATTCTGCAGGACCTTAAACGGAAGTGAGGACAAGATCAAAGATAACTTCAGACTTGGGCAGGTTAAGAACAAGCAGTCCTGTAGGGGAAATAAGTGATTTTAATTGCTAAGAAAATATCTCTGGATCAAAAATATTACTTACAATAATGATGGAAAGGAAAATCAGAAGTGTTGTAGGAAACTTATAAAAGGAAAATGCTAGGTACAATGCTAGGAAAATTCTGGCACAAATAGAAGCCTGGTGAAGCAGCAGAGCCCAGGACTCTCAGAAAGCATTCTCCTTTGAGTAGTCTGAAGTGTTATCATAACCTCTTTTCTCTAGTACTGTTAAAACTGCTACATTTTTGCATGTTTTTCTTCTGAAATTACCCTTTTGTTTCTCCTTATCAACAGATTTCATGTGAGAACATTTGAATGAAATGTTATTTGAGATTTTGAATATGTGTTCAGTTCTTCCATGTTGGGAATTCCGGGCTGCCTGCATATATACCTCTTGGCATGGCAAAATGAACAGAAAAGTGTCCACAAAGTGTGTAGAACTCAGCAGTCAAAAAATGAGAGTTTTGTATTTTCAAAGCTATAGTTTTGAATTCTGTAGAGTAATACAGATTTGAGTGCAGTCATGGTCTTCTGTAGGAGAACGACAGGAAAGAAGATCTCTTTAGGTTAGATATTGTTTTAGAATATAAAGATAATTTTAGGTATATATGTGCTATAGTATCAACAAACTACTTCATCTCTCTTTTCAAAAATACAGTGATGGACGCTTTAAATATATTGTATTTTAAGTGGAATACTATTTTTCTCATAATGGTGGGCTGAGGTGACTAATTTAGCAGTCATTTACAGTATCATTTCAAGGGAAAGAAAACGACAACTTTCACTCAATTTGCTTGCCATTTCTGAAGATCTTAATTTCTTTGCTTTATTTTTTTTTTTCCAGTTGACATTTTATATTTGACAATGCATTTTACTTTTTAATTTTTCAATCTGGTATAAATACTGTTGATTAATGCTGAAACATTGCCAAAGAAGCCTGAAGTAGAAGGGCTGTGCAATGTTTAAATGTTCCTGACATGGGACTCTCTCCTCCTCAGCACATCTTCCATTGAAGCTGTGGAACAAGGGAAGCGCTGGCCATCTGTGATGCTAATGTCAGAGGTGTATTGCTATGTATTGTAAGAAATATCATTTTTCTTTTAAAGAATTGGGCCTGATATAACTCGATTTTTTTTATAAGGAGCTGCATAACAGGTATCAGTCTGATATTTTCGTAGTGTACAAGAACTTACGATTTTAATTCACCAAGGCTGTTAAGAGGGTGACAACTGCTAAACGTCTTCTACTAATTCCTTCCTTTCCTCTTGTTAGCTTGCTTTGATTTAAAGACAGTCCCAGTGAACTCTTGGCTGAAAATTACGTAAAATATGATAAATGAGTATTCTGAATCAAATTAGTTTGTTTTCCTCAAGATTGTTAATGTATTTTCTGGTGCATTCAAGGATTAGTTAGCCCCATTGAAAGAAATGACACATTTTTGGAACAGTTGGGTTGAAAATACATTTACTCAGTGCAAAGATTAGGAGACAGAGGAAGCTATGGAAAGTATTAAATTAATCCATCTATTTTGTAATTTCTGTGCAACCATTATTTTACCAGCTGGTTTTGGAAATTTTGTCCTTTAATTTGAACAAAAGTCAATCTGAATCAGCATCACTATCTGATGGATCTGTAAGTCCTTGTAAGGGCAGCATGACTCTGAAATTAAAATATTTCCATGCCTTTTTCTGTTCCTTCTGCTCATTTCAGAAAAACAGGAGCTGTTTCCAGAAAAAAAATAATTGCCACAAGGTAAGCAAGAATCTGATGTGACTACATAAATATTGTATTTCAAACCTGCTCGTTTTCCATTCTTGCCCTCAGATGTCTGCAGAGTCTTAACCAATTGTCATGAGTGGGAAATGAGAAACAGCAGTTAAAATACCAATGGTCAATTATGCTTTTCAGCAATAGAACCCTAGCCTGTGTTTTCATTTGTCAAAACAGCATTGCTGATAATAATCACGGGAACGCTGGTGAAAAATCTAAGGCAGACGAAGTCCTCTATTGCTGTTTCCTGTGAAAAACTCTACAGTTATCTTACCCATTCGTTACATTCTCTACTTCTGTCTTCCTTTGCCCCTCTTTTAGGCATAGGTGTGACCTGTCAATGATTTGCACAAGGACACAGTGAGGCATTGCACAGTGACACAGGAATTCTACAAGTGAGGTCTCAGATGCTTTTGGGAAGGTTTTCTGTCCTCTTCATGAACAGCAGAAAACACTGTAGCAGCTACCAGGCCAATGTTGAATATCTGGTGTTTGTTTAAGCATATCCCTTTGTGCCCAAGTTTCAGTGGATTCTCAAAGGCTGTCTTCTCAACAGCTACTGACAGGTCTGGGTCTCATGTACAGATAACCTGCAAAGAGGAAAGTGACTATCAGAATTTGGGGAAAGGTCTACATTTTCTGGCTAAACATGTATGTTAATCACAATCTAGGAAATTCAGGAAACTAGAAGTTTTTGCATCCTATTTTTTTTCATGTTTGCAGTGGGAATATGAGCCCAGTTGTCCACAACCAAAAATCCTGCACAAAAGATAGGCTGCTGACTGATAGAGGCAGTGTACTCCTCCTCACAGTGGGATGTCAGAAGATGTGTCTCTGTCGTCTTAACCCTGTGCTCTGCATACCTAATCTGTTCAGGTCCTCAAATAAAGACCTAAATTCAGGGCTAATGTATCTAAACTATAAAACTGCGCTGAGTGGTCCTGGGAGTGAAGACCTAAGGGTTTTTGGATCTATCTCATACTATAAGTGGTTTTGTCAGTTACTGTTTTTGTCTAAGGAAGCATCAGTTAGTGGTTTTGTCTAAAGATCACATCTCTTTGTGGATTCTTAGTTTTTAAAACTTTAGCAAAAGTTAAAAGGCCGTTTTTTATAAAATGAAAAATTTGAAAACCAATTCAATGTAAGAATTACAACTACTTATCTCCTCTCTTTTTTTGCTTTCCTTTTTATCCACTTAAATAACTATTTGCTAATTTCATGTATTTTTTTGATCAATTTGAAATAAATCTTTCAGTACATAAATTCTCTGAAAAATGTCACTCGTTTACACTAACTTCTTGCATAGCATTCTGCCTTCCTGCTCTGCCACCTATTGCTGGTGAAACTGTGGTGATATCAATATATAGTACCTAGAGAGAAGCTATGATGCTAGTCTCAGGCTCACTGTTTTAAACTGTTCTGCTGAAAGGCTCTTTTTGTTCCCAATACACTCATAAACAATCAAAGAACAACATCAAAAAGCCCAAAGACAAAATACTGCATTGTATGTAAATAGCCAGTAGGTTCTTGAGCTATGTTTGCATGAATGTCAATAGAAACAGATACTATGGTATGTAATATTAGATAATCTACACCTAAGGTACTTTAGAAGAAACAGCAGCAAATTAAAAAAATTCCATGCCAGTGCTTCTGGTTTAGGGCCAAAATCAAGAAAGCGCTCAGGAGAAGTTTTCATTTAAATCACATTTTGGGGCAATGTTTCATGAAATTTCCTCTTTAGAAGGTGTTCCCACTTGTTTAAAGTACTACTAAATGTTGTAGTTTCAGGTTTTTCAGAGAATTTTTCTCCCCTTGCAACGTGGGGACTGGTGGGGGTGGGGCCTGGCCGGACCCCTGGGGCTGCAAGTTCTGGGAGGCAGAGACATTAGAGACACCCCTGGAAGATGGGATTGCTTCCAGGGCAGGCACTTCCTGTCGTGCTGCCCCTGTTCACATGGGGTAGTGGAAGAAAGTGCCCCTTGGATCTCTACCTCTGCCCCATGTGCACTTTGCCATTTTTCTTCAGAGGGAGAGGGAAAGAGAGGAGTGCAGCCAGTGCCAGCTGGATTTTTCTGTGGACTTTCTGGATTTCCCTTTCCCCCTTGGCCCTACCAGTGCCCTTCTCGATAGGAAGACAAGGAAAGTCTCCACTCTGCCCAGGAGCAGGATTTCCACCCCGTTCCTTGCAACTGCTATTCCCCCACATGAGTTTTGTTTTCCCTCAGGATCTTCATCTCTCTCCCTGAATGCCATTTTTCTAGGCCCCAGCTGGATCACTGGGGAGTGACTTGTCACTGCTGCCGACCTGCTCCCTCCTCCGAAGTGCTATTCTTAAACATAACTGCACCGTAAGGAGCAAACACAGGACTTCCCTTGTTTGAAGGGTTTGATTACAGCGTTGCTCTCTGTTCGGTTCTGTGTTTGGCTATGTATATGTTTGCAGTTGAGAACTCTTATCTTTTCCTATAGAATTTTTTCCCCCCAATAACAGTCTATGGTAGTTTTCTTGTGGGAGATAGCCCCCATAGACATCTTTGTCTTCCTTTAAACCAAGACTCTAAATTAAAGCAATAGTTTCTAAACCTAAATTTCTATCCATTCCGAGTTACTCTTTCCATATGAGATTTGGTAGTAGTAACATTCTGACACAGTTTCTACTGTTTGCTCACATGTGTAAGCAAAATTACCAAAGGTAAAAACAATGGAGTATTCTGAATGATCACCCAGAAAGGCATGAGATATCTCTGATATGTGCCGAACACCCCAAACCACCCTTGAATAGAAAAGGTTCTGAAACTGAAGTTGCTTCAAGTGGCTGTAGTAGCAAGCCCGCTTAAGCAAGATTTAAGTTATTCTCATAGGAGAATTTTAGTTGTGCTGTTAGGCAGTTTTCTCCATGATATGTGCATGTATGCTCATGCACGCTTAACACTGAGCATATCCTGTCACTCCAAGCTGCCACTAGGAACTGGTGCCTATTGGTATGTTATCAAACAGTGTTTTCTGACACATTCTGTTGCTGGAAAAAGTCTTACTGTTACTACGTTAAGAGAGTTGTAATGTTTTAGAGGTAAGGGCAAGGCAGTGAAGTGATGTTCATATGATACAGAACAGCTAAGTTCTAAGACTTGTCTTTGTAAGGACAAGTTGACAGAATTTAACCATTTATATCAGACTGCAGAGCACCAGGACATTTAAATGCGAGAGATAAAACCCAAGTAATTTAATTGGAAATAAAACAGGATTCATTAAAGATATCTAATGCTTTCTGAAAAGTATGATAATCATGTCCCAAGTAGACATTGGACAAGTTGCTCTGGAATCAGTCTTGGTTTTAGGAGTACTGCAAACAGTTAGTTGAAGTGACAATTGCAGGACACTCTAGTAAATCAACCTCATCTTTAAGTGAGGGTTGGAAACATCAGTTCTTAACATAGACTGGCAAATACTTTGTTTTGCAGGGAAAAAAATATTTTGGAACTCTTAAAAGATTTTATTGAGGAAATTTCCAAATGAAAAGGAATTTGGGAACTCAGCCCTATGACACTAGACACCTGCCTGCCTTGGGAGAGAGAGGAGGGGAAGGGGGAAGAAAGTGCTCCTTGAGTCTTTAATAAGGGAGGAATTATTGTCATCTTGATGTCAGTTTGGGGCCTTTAAAAATGAGTTCTGAAAAGGAGTGAAAACATATAATTAATAAAAGGCATAAGACAAAACCAGTTAATCTGACCAGAATACGGGAAAAATTGTCTTCTCCTTGAGAAGTTGTATTTGCCAGAAGAGTTGCTCTCTGAGGATGTTACTTATATATTTTTATAGCATGTACTCCATACCTCTAAAAAGAATGTCTATATCTGATCCAAGTTTTTTGTATCATTATCTTCCTGGGTTAATTCAAATGAACCATACTTAACTCTGTATTTAGGATATTTAATATAATTCAGTGTTTGGTGAGTATACGTGTGACATATAATCAGTGCCTAATAAATACAGCCTGCTTTTACTGGAGAGATTCCCAAGGTACAGATCAGTGGCATTCATTTCACTGCCTTTAAAGTCTATTTAGGATCAAATAAAATTTATCCTCACATGAAGATCCTACACCAATACTTTGTGGCAGCTACGTCTCCAGAGCAGTAGCAAATGGATAGGCAAACTAGCTATGTGCTTAACGTCCATCATCTTCAGTTCACCTACTGTTCCCAGCTGAGTGCTAAGCTTTTATCAGTTGCTTAGAAAGGGAACACCAAGGGGTGCATTCTTCTGCAGAAGAAAAAATGTCTTGACATATATAGTAGATGGATTATAAGAAAGAGTAATGCAGACTTTAATGGAGCTAAAATTATTGGGGCTCCTGTTGAGTTTCCTCACAATCTTTCAGAATTTGTGCTTCCATGTAAAGTAACTTCAAGTCACTGTGGATGCTTGTCCATATAAGAGGGGAAAAAGTATGACGAAAAGGTACATACATTTTAAGAAAATGCTTAAGATGTAGCTTTACTGTGCACGCTGTCCGGTTATAGAAGCCTTCTCACTCTTTATCAGTTTTTATGAAATGTTCTTCTTTTAAAAACAAAGTATTTTAAAACAAAAAGTCAGTATAAAGGGTCTTAACTTTCAAGATTTCATAGCTCTGCTTCCTTCCTACACTTTTAACCATGATGTGTGAATTCCATAGTATCAAGTATCCCTGCTGTCGTAGTAATGGGTCTGACACTGCTAACAATTTAGACAGGAATATCTACTCTGCATATTTGGAAAATGACTTTGAAATGCCTCCAGAAAACATTTAGAAACACTTGCTTCCTCTGAAATAAAGTCACATACATTGACAATTTTCTGACTGACATTTTTAATTTTTGCTAGAAGGCAAATTTTGTTTGTGTTTGGTTTTGGTTTGGTTGTTTTTTTTCTTTTTTAAGCTTTAAAATCTCTGTCCCTATAAATAAGTGTGTCACTAAAATAGCTGAAGATTTTATGTTAAATATTTTAGAAATTAAATTCTTATTGGGCATAGTCCATTAGAAAATGTTACCACTTAGATAGCTGAATAAGATTTAGGATTTTTCTTTCTTGTTTTTAATTCAGATACCAAGAGAGCGCCACAATGAGTATTTCTGTAAGGTGCAGATATATTGGATCTGCCACAAGTAAATTTGCCAAAATATTTAAAAACCCATTAACTTCAATTTTCCAGTATGGCTGAAAAGAGAACACAAATTCTGTGTAAACACAGATGGTAGCTTGCTCTTGTCTTCTTCCACCTAAACTTTCTGGGACTAACCTGGTCACTTTGTCCTTTTCCACTACATACTCCAGACTTCATGTATCCAGTTTATTCTGGATATTATCAGCCCTGCTTGTCTTTGGAAAAGTCACTGGTGAAAAATATTAAAGCAGCTGGCTCATGAGCAATTTGATCTGCTGAAGCCAATATTTAATTTACCTTGTAATACGGCAAAATTTGTATTAACTAAAAGGTGTGGAAAGCTGCAACAGTGCCTATGAATGAAGACGATGGTCTGAGTATCTGTAGGATGTTTAGTTTGATATCAAGGTCAAGCAAAATTATTAGAAATGCTGCTGTGGGATGTGAGGTTTATTAGTGGAAGAATGTAAGCACAATTAATGCTGGTCAATGTGCTTGTTTCTTTTAAGTGAAAACCACTCAAGTCAAATAAATCAGTCTATCAAAAGATCATGAGTCCACTAGGAGACAGGATAACCCCTTTAGTGTAACAAAAGGTCTTGTATCATGTACTATAACGACAAGTCGGTGAATTTTAACTTCATGAGGTCATTAAAAAGTATTACACCTCAGTTCACAGTGATCCATTACCCATGTGGTGAATAGCTTGCAGTTAGCTGACGTTGCAGCTAACAAATGTCAATGTCACTTTCTAAATACCTTATTTTCAAATATAAAGTTCTCTCTTTGTCCTCTCTTGCCACTTAGCTTACAAGTACACAGAGATATACCATGCTTGTGTGACTTCTCACCTTCGCACCCTCTGCAATTTCTGTTTCCACTATCAACATAAACACCATTGCCCCAAAACACTGACAGTGATTTGCTTCCCGTCTATGAGACTAAACAGAACTTTTGTTCTTCCTGTAATATGGAAATGGAGATTCTGTAATTTTAAGTAAAGAGTCAAGAGTACCCTGCAAAGTAACTTCAAGTCAAGATACATCTACATGAGTGTGCAGAATGGAGAAAGAAGTGAATCTTCCCATCATCCCTATTTATTGATTTCTGATTCACACTGTGGAATGATTTTGGAGTGTATAAGATAGATTCCTTCCTGTTGAAATGAAACTTAAAGGATGCACTCTGACCACTTGTATGCATTCATACAAATTTATAATGGCAGCAAGGACATGAGATTGTCAGCACACCAACTCCTTTGCTCTGCAGACCTACAGCACTGATACAGTCCTAGCTTCAATATCTTCTCCAAATAATT
Organism: Tapera naevia; assembly: GCA_033556795.1. NCBI lineage: Eukaryota > Metazoa > Chordata > Aves > Cuculiformes > Neomorphidae > Tapera > Tapera naevia. Next base: position 1,733,987 of record JAUMJJ010000172.1, on the reverse strand, counting down.
TTTTATATTATCAAAACTGAATTCATGCACAGATTATCATGGCTGTATTCTTATAAGATTTTACAGTGTAAGATCTATATGGTTGCTTCAATGCAAAAAATCAATTCAGTTGGTAAGGGAAGAGAATATGAAAGTATTGCATTATCTCAAAAGCAGAAAGCTTTTGTTAATAAGAGAGATCACACTAAGGATAACAAAATAACCGAGAATAGTAAGAAAAGTTGGGTGATCTTGTTGGCAACTAAAGGCACATGTCAGAAAATGAGACCTATGAACAATTAATAGAGTTATTCACATGTGTTTGTCTAAGTAGGTGGCCTTTCAATGGACAGGAGAAAAAAACAGTTACATAAATCTCCTGAAATAATGTGAGCACTTATCCCTAACTAGGTGTAACTTACTCTGGTTATCAGTCTAAGAATATTTATCTCTTTGATGGCAAACTCTGCTCAAGAGAATAAGAACACTCAAAAAATTAATTGTTGCAACTGGTTTCTAGATTAGAGCCAGGGTCTCATCTCGAATCTCTCAGAAATGAAGAGTCCTTTGGGGATTTTTGGAGGCATGTATTTTTTTCAGTTGAATTTTGATAATCGAATTTGAGGGGTACTGGTAAACTTTTTGGAAAGGATTTAGTAATTTCTCTTCTTCTCTACAATTTTTTGTGCTTATATCAAGAAAAGTAGCACTTTGAATTGAAGATTTTGAAGTGAGGAAGTTGGCACAGAGACTCTAGTGATGGAGAAATTTAGCTCATTTTACTAAAGCAATATTTGCATCAGCTGTAGGCCTGGCCATTCATTTTTGCTATGAAATCTGTAAGGTCCTTCAGACTTATGGAGTATCCATTTCTGTCTTGTTATAAGACCACAGAGATTTCCTGGTTATTGAGAGCTGACTTCTTCCTGAACTTCTGATTATCAGCTCTCAAATGACCCTGCGCGGTTTGAGTGGAGATTTACCTTGTAACTCTGAAAACTCCACCAAAATTATTGCTGTTCCAATAATATTTTTTGTGAATCTCCTTCTTATATGAATGGTTTTGTTGAATTAGATCATCAAGAGTTCAAGCCTAGATTTAAATGAAAATTGTGTTTGAAAATGTAGATCTGCAGCAACAGGAAAACATTGCAAAAAGATAAAAACCAAGTCCATTATTAATATCATGCTTACCAGAGAAGATTCCTTTTAGCTGCCCTAGTGTTCCAGCAGTATACGACGCTGCCTAGTGAATCTTCAACACATCTCCTTTTAGATGTGTTAAATCCGCTAAATACACAATCCTCAATTCTTTTTTTTTTTGGATAGAGCTTTCATTTCCAAAATTATTTTGATGTTTTTTATATTACTCAAAATGAAAAAAAAGGTGAAAACCCATCCTGCTTTATTCAAATACAGTTTAGATGAGGTTTCACCATATCTAAAAAAGATCCAATACGTATTTGTCTACAATAATTTTTTTGAAACTCCTAATGAACAAAAAAATTCTGTTGTTTAGACAATGCTAGATTGGTAAATTATATTCATTTTAAATGCTTTGATTTTTAACATTTTCCAGGACTGGAAGCTGGATTTTTTAGTAGACAGATATTGTCTCATGGAATTTAAACTCCCTGGCAGTCCTGGAATCCAAATTTTGCATGTGGGTGTGTGGCTTTCATTTGTAGCTTTTCTTTTAGCTACTTGTACAACCCACTAGCATGTCTGGGCACTACAGTTTTTAAATCAGTTCCTGCCTATGCCTCCACTAGTATCTATCTTTTTAATGACAGCAATACTGCTTTATGTAATAGAGCTTTTGGAGTGTGGTATGGAATTTGTGTTTGTAGTGTTATTCCATGAAAATTCATACAAATAAGTGGTTCCAAATAGATGAATACTCTTCTGAATTAATACAAAAACAATCATATTTTTAACTGTGAGTTCTACAAAGCATTTTATTCTCTCTAAAATATCATGAAATATAATCATTATCTGCTTTCAAAAGTTGCAAATTACATAGGTGTTTAAAGGAATTCTAGTCTACGCAATAAGTTCTGTAACAGACATGACTACAGAAAACAGTTGTAGTATTATTAAAGCATCTTCTTGCAGTCTTCGGTCTTTACATTTGTGTTTTCGTTTTCCATTTATGCTCTCCTTCTTCCCAAATCAGCACATAACATTCAAAACATTTTAGTAAAAGCTAAATGGTCAGAAGAAAAGTGAGTTTAAAGCTCCATTAGCTAAGTCCTAAGCATAATAAATAAGCTAGGTAATTAAAGGATCTTCAGAGAAGATCTTAAGAGAAATTTCTTGCAAGAATTCATATATTTAATACTCTTCCCACAAGGTTGAGGTTTGTGTTCAAGAATTTGACATTAAAAGTCTCTGTGTGTGATTCTCAGCACGTCTTCTCTTTAATTGTGTCCTATAGCATATTTTGTGTCCTTTGGGGTGCAACCTCATTTTCAGTCAAGTTAAAGAAAAAAAATAAGCTTAGGACTTTCTTCAAGGTTACGTCTGTTCTCCTGGATGTTACACGTAGATTTGGGTTAATCTTATCTCTAGCCTCTGGAGATTACATTTATCAAGGACAAAGTTACCATTGCCTATGGTGAAAGCCATTCCTTTTTAATTGTCCAAGTGACAACTGGAGCAGACAGATACTGTATCATAGTAACTATTCCACTCTTAACATAATTTATTCTTGTTTCCCTCTCTCTGTGCTCTTCTTTACCCAACATCATGTATAGTATAAGTAGATATTTAAGTAGGTATTTGTTTACATAGGCTGATCATACTTTCATAAAAAGAATGCCCTCCCAGAGCATTAGATGCCTTGAGAAATCAAACACAAGTAATCAAAATGTGATTCTGGCATCCACCTGACCGCATTACCATAGCAGCAAAGGCACAGAATAAAAATGTAATACTCATAATAAGTAAGTATTGTAAAGTGAAGTACAACAGATGCACAATGGAAAAAAGCCTGCTAGTAGTGTGTGTATAATAAGTGATCATGCCATAATGTTAGCTGAGCTGAAACATTCCCCTTTAGGGATATGAGTTCCACAGCTGGGTAAGATAGACATGGTAAATACTCTGAGAAGTAGCTGATCCTTTATTTCCATGAGAGATGAGAAAGGGCAGTTTCACCAGAGGATTGAAGATTAATTTTTCTTACCAGATGTTAAAAAATGGCTGAGTCTCTGTGCACTAATGGAGAACGTAATTGATATTGCACCCTGGAAAAATTCTTAATAGCAAATTCAACAGAACACGCTAGGACACCAAAGAAACCATTTAGTAGCGGCATATTCTAATTAACCATTTGACTACTGCTGAATTGACTATATTTTTAGCAGATACATATCTTGCATCCTGCCAAGTTAAATGTACCTGATAAGTCACAAATAAGAACCACTAACTTCAGGCAATTTTTTACCTTAAAATGGCAGTGAAGGGCTTGGGATAAGTTGACAATTTAAAAGGCTCTCTGGATTACAGAACAGCTTCTGCTGGACCTTGGAGTGGTCAGATCATTAATTCTGCATCTCACTTTGAGCTTTGACAGGTTTCACATCAGTTATAGAATGATGTATTTCACTGTAATGGCAAGTAGTTCTGACCAGAATAATCAAAATATCTTTATTTTTGCATGTAGCATTACATGCAAAAGCAAAAACTTAAGCAAATCAGTCCTGGTGGTCCTGTTCCCATTAAATAATTGTATCACATGCTCAACTGTTGAGTTTCAGTTTTAAAATCAGTTTCTATACTTATCCTCCAGCTTCGTTGATGCAGCTCTTGAAAGTGCTTATGCAGAAGCAGATTTTGGTGCAGAGCCAGCACAATTTCAGATTGGCACATTGCCTGCATTATTGAGGAAGTCTCTGGTTTGCCCATGCAGCAGATTTCTGGGATCTAGCAAGTTGTTAAGGCCCTGGGGTGCCCCCATCCTATTCCTCAGCATGTCACCTTCAGTCAGGAACAGAGTAGAAATCCCCTGTGCTGTTATGTAGCAGGGCAGTGCTCTCTTTTGTCACAGATAAATTCTGGTGACCAGTCTGGTGAGGAACAAAGGCTTGTCTTCAGGATCTCTGAGGGACTTAGTTCAATCTTGGTTTAGGATACAATGAAAGATGCTGTACTTGATTTTTTAATTCTGCTGCTCATTATGAGGCTTATTTCCTCTGCACTTTAATTCCTACTCATGTAGACAACACAATGAAATACTCAGTGTGGTCAGCTAACTTTAGAAGTATACAATTCTTCTGTCACATAAAATAATAATGTTTACAACTGCAGATTTTTCCCCTATAAATGCAGCTCAGAAAACTCAGTCTTGACTATTACAAACTCTTGGCTTCTTTCCATGTTGCACATTATCACTTGTCACAAAAATGCTGCAAGTGAAATGATGCCTTTCTGTTAGGTTCCTGATGCAATTACCTTACTGTATTTGGCACTGACACGATTAAAGAGATTGAACACATCTATTGATATAGGGTAGGGAATGGTACTGCAGCTCATTCGGACTTAATTGTGTTGGTTTTGCCAAGGCTATACAGCATAGAACTTTTCACTGACAAGAACTGACATGATTCACAGTGCACAGCAGGACTGGTTTTAGTGCACTGGTACAGACCAGCACTTTGCAGAGCAGAGCTGTGTATTAGAGCCTGATTCTTGCATCTGTTATATCATATTTATGTAGAAAAGTATTTTGGAAGAATATACATCTCTGTCCTTATGACATATGCTGAGCCTCTTGGCCCTTTATCCTTGCCAAATTTGTCAATCCATGCAGCTTCCCTCAAAGCATCAGCAGAACTTTTCCCAATTGCATAAAGCGAATGTCAAGAACCCCACAGCACTGTAACAAGCAGTGTGTGTAATTCACAGCGCGGAGCTTAGGTAAAAATTAAACGACTTGTTTTTAATATCTAAATGTTGATATAAAAAAGAATTCATCAAAGTCTATTGAAGAGCAAGATTTTCCTGTTTGCCCCTGTAATGAGCTGAGCAGTTCACCTTTTCCACTCTTAGGATGAGAACAGCTTGTTCCTGCTCCTCACAGCCCCAGGCCACAGTCTGGCTCCCAGAAGGTCTGTCCGAGGATTCAGAGAAAGAGAGAAAAATGTCAGGTATGTTTCCTCCTCCAGTTGCTGTCTGCAGATCAACACCAGGCTTCTATCATTTGACCTGCCAGTGTTCCTGCCCTTTTATCTCAAAAGAGATGCTAGCTGGCTTAGGACAGGGAATAGAGGTCAAACATGGTCAGGCTCAGATTGTGTGGGGAGGTTTTTTAGCTTTTTTTTTCTTGTATCCCAAGTTTATTCCACACTATCGTTAAGATGTTGTTACAGTGCCAGCAATTGTTCTCCCACTGTGTATTTTTGGCTCCTCTGACCAGTCTGAATATCAAATGAGTGATAGGATGGACTTTTCATTTCAGAGGAAATGGAATTCTTTACGAGACTCCGCTCTCCACTGAAAAAAAAGTCCCCTGTTCCCTGATCTGCTTGAAATATGTTTTCTTTATGATTAAACAATAGCCTTTCTGGTCACCTTTGAGCAGAGAAAAAAGGAAGTGTTTCAATTAATTGTATCTACCCCATGTATGGTAGAAATCTAGAGCAACAAAACCTTATTTTAATGCATGTTAATCATGCTTACATAGAATCCAATGGAACTGTGGCAGTGTAGCCTACAAGGCAAATGTTCATGGCTAAATTAACCATTCTTTGGGCATCACAGTAATATATCCATTAAGACTAAATATTGAGAAAAGTATTGGGGTGTAATCTGAACCTTCAGTTAACTACAATACAGTCAAAAGACTATCACATATCCAATTAATAGAAATGAAGGAAACAATTTTTTAAAAATAATTTTTTATGTAATATCACAACTTTACCAGAACAAAATAAGAAACGAAAATTGCTGACAATATGAATGCATTATTATTTTGATCACTAAAAATTAAAAGGATTTATTAATGGGATCTATTTAAAATTAGGTTATTCCAATGGCTGCAGGAGGCTATCTTACACGTTTGTACTCCCACTCTACCTGTAATTACAGTTATGGTGGTTCTCCACTGAGTTACTTAAGTGCTGTTGCAATACTTTCTCTGGCTTGGCTATTGAGCTTCTGAAACTATCACTAGTGACAATTTCCCTTGATTGAGATAGATGCAGCTGAAGACTACTGCAAAAGACGTTAGTTGCCTAAGGTTCAAACAGGAAGAGAGATTGAAACTACAAAAAACAACAGGAATTTAAACTAGCAGAAAAATTTTGCTGTGATTAAAAAGCAGAAAAATCTGTGAATTCCTTTGGAAGATCATGTTTTTGGCAAGGGATCTTCCAAAACTGTCTGAACATGAAAAAAATCACATTTTCTTCCTGTAAGACATGACAGTCATTACAGATTGCTGTACTTTACTAATCCATCATAATCCATCCATACTGCCAATACATACTGTATAAAGAGTGAAAAAAACCCAAACAAACAATAAAAGCAATTTCGGTAGCCCTGTAACACTCATTCTGGAGGAGGTGCAAAATGATCACACACTATTAGATGATTATAAGAAGTCATTTAAATATACTTATTTCTTGTTTCCGCTTTCCTAGATTTTCCCCTAATTTTCCCATGATTACTCAAATACTCATTTTGTATGACTTGATATAGTGGCTATATTTTACCTTAAGCCTTGCAAAACTTATGTATCTAACCACATCTTGCCTTTCTATTACGTATTTGACCATATACAATGCAGAAATTAAGTTCCTGCTTTAAAACATGTTTCTGCTATATGTAACCATCTTTTATAGTGAATAAAATTACAATCACTTTGTTCCCTGCAAATACTGTGCACTCCTTCAAGCTTGTGTGATACAGAAGGTGAGCCAGTTTAATGATCAAAATTGAAGAAACAAGATGCATTCCAGGCAGTCATGACACATACATTACCTACCCATTGTAAAGAAAATCACATTGTCTTTGAAAGCCCTTTCATATTCCTTTATTACATCAATGCTCTATTTAGAGCTGCACTTTTTGCTGCTTTACCATTTAGATGGCACTTGCATCATGCCATGATTTCAGTCGCTTAAAGTCACTTTAAATGCATATTAGAGTGTAAAGTCTTAAGCTTATTCTTTACTAAATGGTAAATATTTTGGGAGCATTTTAGTAAATTTGCATTATAGGTTATGATGATTTTGCTGTACTATTATCTGGGTTATTCTGTAACACAAACATAATAATGAAACAGGTGTTTCTTGAAGGTGTAAACTTACTAAAATAAAAATAAAAATTAAAAAACTCCATTGTAGATCAAGTTTGATAGAAGAAGCAACATGAAAATGAATCTGAAATGCTAAATGTGCTAAATGCTAAACGTGTGTTTATTTTATTTTCCAGTAGACGATGTTTAAACACATTCAAATTCAACATACATGGACTGGGGTATGTGTACTTCTAATTTTGGACAGAAACACATAGTTTCAAGGAAATGTTTGCAGTCTGGTCTTGCTACCATCAAAATGAGTGGCAATGGCAAAACCCTCATTGTTAATTCTTATCTTGTGTTTTTTTTCAAAGGCAGTCTAAACCACTCAGCTTCATATTTCCTGAAATTCTGTTTAATAAATGTGTTTAAAAAAGCATGGGAGCAAAAAATCTTTGATATATTTTTATCTCTTTCTTTCTTTTATTGCCCAAGTGAATGCCAAAGAAGAACTAATAAAACAACTAGCTTGAATTTGCAAGTGAGAGGGAATATGTAAATATAAAGAAAAGACCAGAAAAACTTTGTTAATGTTGATTTCCAGGTTATTTGGACACTCTTGCTTTTGCACATTTGTTTAAGAATAACAGTGCTTCTTTTGGAAACATATGAAGCCTGAACTCCTCCACCTGGGTTGTCAGAGTATTCTTTGCTTGAAAGAGCAACATAATAAGTAATAATCAGAATTAATAGACTTGAGGTTTCAAGGGCTACTGGTCTCAATATTAAAAAAATCCAAAGACAACAGGAAAAGAGATCTTTTCAGAACTGTAAATGAGATTCTGCAGTCACAAAGCTCAAAGTTTGTTTCTAGAAAAATAGATTAAAAAATCCAGTGTCTTTCAATGTAAATGTCAACGATAATAGGACTGGAATCAAAGTAATTTTAAATAGCCCTAAATTATCATGCAATCTGGATTTAGGTTTTTTAACTTGATTTGAAACCACCATAAAGAATTTCTCAGCATCTCTGCTTTTCTAACCTTTCAATTTATAAGTTTCCCTGGGAAAGCCTTTTGAAAGTAGTGTTTGTGTTTCCTAAGGTGGTGTCTGTATAGGGATAGCCTGCAAAGGTTATTATACACCAGCTCCTCATGTGGATGATTTCACTCCATGCCACGAATTCCTCTGTGTGTTTCAATTTGCTCCTTTTGCAACTCAAGCCATGGTGTTCTTGTTATGGAATAAGTGTTCATAAGGAGAATTGCTGTGAAGTCATAGTTATACAAGAAATGCTTGCTTTTGCTTTTGTATACTTAACAAAGACCTTCCTGCATAGAAGAAAATCTTTGTGACCCCGGTACTTAGAATTACCATCTCATCCAAAGGAGAAGATGATCTGTAATTTTCCAATGCTATAATGTGACCTATGTAAATATTTGCCTCCATAAACTATCACAAGGCTATGTGTGTTATGTGACAATAGGACTAAAACTACAACTTTTTTTCTTTCTCCTTAGCTATTTCTGAAAGGAATCCAATACCCCTTTATTGTCTGATAAATGAATCTAAATCATTCAGAATTGGATAAAAGATTACATCTAAGGACTATTCAATTATTGTTATTTTCAAAAGAGGGAGAGCTTTATTATAAAATTGACTGGATGTATCTCCTTCATGCTGCCTCATTTATTGCTTCAAATCATTGATATTATCTTTTTCCAGCCATTAGGAATTGTTGGTCCTGAATCCAAAAGCAAATTGATTTGTTGTCAGTACACTGCATGTACTGGACGGATCTGTTTTATCTTGAGAATACAGAAACTGCTTTCACTCTAGTTTCCTTAGACTGCCTGCATTTCCCCCCAAAAAACCTCACAAATTCAGCACCCTGCTGAATAACTGAACTCTTCTGGAGCAGTTGGCATATAATTTATAAATGAAGAATAGGAATATCTCAGCAGAACAGTAGTAATCACTATTTCCACGTCTGTGACTTAAAAATGCTGGGTTTTTATTTGTACACCCACATCCTTCATTTCTGCTGCCAGTGCTAATCAAAAAGTCAGTATTATTCATAGCTCAAAAAAATACATCTGAAGTATTAGTCATGGCCAATTTATTATGTACTACATTTTAACTTTGATTTTCTCTCTTAGGTAACGCCTCTGCTCAAAACAAAATCTCTTTCATACAATTTCTTCTGTCCCTGTCTCCAGCAATTTTGAGTATGATTTTGAGAAAACTGGTATGAAGAAGATGAGAGTCAACTTCTATTTATAACTTTTTTTTTTTTTTTGGTATAGTTGCATAGGTATAAAACATATTTTCACTGAGATTATCAACTCAAACCCAGGCAGAATTTCCCTGAGCAGAGGTACTGGAATATTGGCCATACACAGTCCTACATAAACCTCTTTGAGAATCCCTGGCACCACTTAAATGCTTTCTGTGTAGCTCATTATTCACAATTTGGATTATGTGCCAGTAATACCATGGAGGACGGAAGCCCCCCATAACATTTATCCCATGATGTTTAAACTGTGAGTTTAGGCTATGAGAGCTTAAGCTTAACATTTATTGATGCAGTGAGAGGAGGGAGGATTTACTAAGTGATTTCTATCCTCTCTAGGTTCCTTATCATTCTCAGGAATAGTGCTGGGAATCCTAATTTCTGCAGTAACACAATTTTGCAGCAGCATGTTCTGCTGCCTTCTCCTCACAAACACTTTAATAAAATTGTATTTTTATAATGCTTTCCTTGGCAAGTTAGCATGAAATAATGCTTAATTTAGTATATGAAGGCTGATTCAACAGTATAATAAATAGTAAAATATGACACGTTGATCTAAAAGAGAAAGTACTACCAGGTCTCTTAAATTCAGTAATTGAATACTTTTTTGGATGCCAGCATCAGAGACAAAGTTTTGTCTCCAAGGAGATGAGGATGAATTAAACCTATCTTTAAAAAAAAAAAAGGACACATTTAATTGATGGACATTAAGGAAAAGATTAAATGCAGTCCATTAGAAGTCAGCTTTGAAAAAAAAGAATTATTTTAAATAAATACTTCATCTCTGTCTGAAAGAGACCTAAATAAAATGGCAGTATTGAACCAAGTTTCAGAATAGCAGGAGCATAAAAGGGTAGATGAGATGTGACTCATTTGGTGAAACTGATGAGAGACAGAAGTTGACATTCAGATGATTGTGGTTGCGGTACATCTATAACGTGGGTGAGAATTTCAGGCTTATGCAAGACGTGGGATGATTTTGCCTGCTGTATACTGGAAAGACGAGAGAGAAGCAAGAGGGAAAAATTGTATACAGAAAGAAAGAGTAGTGTGGGTTATTCCGTAACACAAAGATAGTAATAACAAAACTCGTGTCTCTCTAAGGTGTAAACTTTCTATAATAAAAGTTAAAAAACATCCATTGTAGGTCAAGTTTGTTAAGAGAGGCATCTGGAGTACATGTAAATGAAACTGATATGTGAAGTGAGTCACATATACATATTTTGTTTCTCAATAGGCCATGATTTAAATACATTCAAATTAAAAACCAGGGGCTACTGATCCCGTTTTTGAAACTGGGAGAAGTGAAATTACTAGGATTTGATGAATGAACAGAGAGGATTAAAAACTGTCCTAAGAGCAATGGACCAAGTACACTTACATACTGGAATATGTGCCCTATTACAGTATTTCAAAATAAGGATGAACAGCACAGCATGGAAAACAAGAGCTCACCACAAAGCAGAAGGTGCTGCTGAAACGCAAGGCTACAAAGCATCACCTTTTTGCTGCCACAGGCTTAAGACCAGTCCTGCAGACAGCAGCCTTATAACCAATGTCGTACATACCTGTAGATAAAATGGAAATGAGCTATAAAACAAGATAAAAATGATCCTTGAAACAAGCGTGTAGAGGAGCTACTTTGTAAAATTGTAAAAATCAGACCTTCCCTCCTTCATTTCCAGTCACTTTAATCCTCTCATCCACTCTATTCTACAAAAGAAACAAAGCAACAAAACCAAGACAACTCAAAACCTACTCCACTCCCCCCCCTAAATCAACAAAAAACAGATTTTAGTACTAAATAAATTAAAACCATCAAGGAAATTACAAAATCTCAATCCAGATCATGATAAATAAAACTATGAGAAATGTACCTTTCTACTCAAAATTTTTTCTGAGATTTACCTCACAAGCAGATAACGTTGTCTATGTTTCAGAGCCATGAACTCGATTTTTTCCCACTTTATGTTTGTGGGAATTACTTCAGGCTGTCCCCACAGTCTTTGACAGGTGGGTCTTTCTTATTTTCTCTTTATTTGGATATTTGAATTCTCCTTTGGTGGAATGCTTTGCTAATGATATAGAAGAAAAAGCTCAGTGTTTCTTTGAGTTATGCTTCCAGGAAATCCATTTTCAAAGAAAGTTATGAACACGTTGGATTGGGATCTTTAATCATTCCAGTTACTTTTTGATATATGTATTTTAAATAATGCTAACATTATAGTAAACATGTTTTCGTGCGCAGGTGTATCTGAACTCTGAGACTATCTGGTTGAAAAATTTCAAAAAAAAATTTGAGAAAAATTATTAAACCTATTTGAAAAACAAAGCAGAAAAAATCTCATGTTTTTAAAATGTATATAAATGAATATTTTAACTACAGTTGAAAAACATTTTAATTAAGATGAAAGTTTTTGCAATTGTATTTTCTTATTGTCACTATCATACTATTCTTTCTCAAATCCTTCAATAGTACAGTTATATGCAGAATCCATAGGTATGAGGCTGCGTAAAATAAAGGCAGAAAAGAAACTTAAGTATCTGCAATATTTATTCTGATATATTTAATTCTGCCTGGCATTACATATTTGATTCAATGGTCAAGTTTTCTTGTTTTCAACCATAATGCTCTGCTTATAGGAAAAATGTATTTTTTTAATTCCAACTGCATTTTTTGTTTTTTTTTTTCTTCCAAAAGAATTAATTCAGTCAGGTCAATTTTAGAGAGCTAACACGCATAGATTACCTTACTGACTTAGTTAATAGACAGAAAGAAGCCTATCCATATTGGAGCTGTACTTCCATTGTTTCTGAAAACAATATGAATCTATTTGAATTTGTTTGTACTCATATACCCTAAATGCTGAAATGTCCATCAGATGTCCATCATCCCCTCTGACTAAGGGTCTATCCAAGTGCAGTTCTCAGGTGCAGAGCATTTGCCTTGCTGTACCTGCACTGTAACAATTATCAATGTTGCAAGAGAACAAACGGGGAACAGAAATAGGACAAAACCTAGAGATACCCTGATTTGTGTATTCTTACCCCAGCTTTTGACTAATTCGTTATTACATCCGGTTTTACACTTATTAAGGAGATACCTCCATTGCTTGAAACCAATAACCATTTAAGAACTTTTTCCTACTGTGGTAGACTTCCAGGTATATCCCACTTAAACTTGTATCAAACTAACTTTCTTAAACTTCTTTCATTTGTTTCAAAAAAATTACTGAGACAACATTGGAAAAAAACCCTATTTCCGTATTGTTTTTTATTTTAACAATATTTTTTTTTTTCCTAATCCTGGAAGATTAATCTGAAGAAACTAAGCATTCATCCACACATCAGAGTGCTGTGTTATGGGCAGCATCCCTGCATCTTGAGTATCAGAAGCATTATAGCTATATTACCTTAAAATGAAACCCAGGGTAATTTGTGATATATTAGTTCTCATATCTCTACTAACTCATTCTGCAGTAATATATGGGTCCTGAGATGGCACCGCTCTATGTAATATGTAGTCCAGAGTTATGACATCTATCTAAAACTCTATGTTTAATTATCAAAAATGAATATGGAGAACAGTTCTAGCACAGTAAAACTGCTGGAATGGAAAGGGTGCTTTTGCTCATGTTTAAGGCAAAATAGGCTCAGTCACTTTATAATACTGAAAAAAAAACATTAAATAAAAATAATATAGAGGAATATGAATCTATTTCAATGCACTTTCTGAAAACTTTGACATGAGCAAATTCAGTTTACAATGAAAAAGAAAAGAAATCAACCTCAAAATACACTGTTATTTTTCAAATATTAAATGACAAGTGAAACCACCATCTTATAAAACTAACGTGGAAACAGAACTAAACAAAGTGTTCAGATCTGAATGCCATGACAGTTTCCCATAACAAGAGCAGCAGAGGCAGACTGGTAGGAGAAAAATATCTTTGAGTGTTACTTCTGTGACAGTGCACAAAACCTTATGTCAATATACCATCAAAGGGATTATCTTGCAACACATCACCAAACTGCATTCTTTAATAGATATATTTACTGAAACTTTTTGGCAGTAAAGAGTAGCTCAAATATGATAGGAAATATTACTTTTATAGAAATTGTTCCTTAAGTGAAGTATTTGCATATTTTTTCTTCTATTCTATTTAGTGGAATTTTGCTCAGGACTTGGCTGTGATTGTAACAAAGCCTGATATTAATCATGTGTACCTGGAGAATGAGAAATTAGGCCATTGGAAGATCTATTGTAAAGAATCTTCCAAAAATAGTGTAGATTTCCAAGCACACCTCCATTTTTGCCTTATATTCAATGTTACAGTCTGCACAGAAGAGTTATGAAAATAAAGCATACAGGTGCTGCTTTGTTGTTTCAGTACCCAAACTTGTAGCTTGCCTGAAGTTTGCCTTTTCATCAATGTAAGATAAGCAATTGATTTTGAGAGGTGTGGATAAGGAGATACAAGGTCTTCTGCTTCAGTCCTGTGGGCAGGTATGTTCAGGCAGAGAGAGAGGTAGAAAAGAAAGACAAGGAAAGACAGTAACATCTTTTAAAATATTGAAGATACTAAGTGAATGAATTGCAATGCCCTTAAATGTTTAAGATGGAGTTTACACTTCGGATGTTAATGCATTAAGAGAATGTATCTTTTTTCATTTCTTCATCTAATTTTATCACAAAGATTATTTTGATTTTTATTTGTTATAAACTCTGAAGGATGATAGAAAATTTATACAAGGAAAGAGGAACAGCTGGAGTTTTTTTGTGGCACTGTGTTCCTCTCTGATGCTTTCTCTGCAAGTTGTAAAGAATTTCAACATGGCTTCAGATGTTTCTCTTACCCACTAAACTTTCCCCGTGGTTCAAGCTCAGTTTGTCAAACTTTGCTGTGTATTTAATCCATTAAATTGAGTATTCACATAAATACTGTCCACCTGTTCACATATACTGCATAATGGTATACTTTTCAGAGGTGGACAATATTAAGTTTGAGTGGGCAGTAGTTTGGTGCACTTGAACATATGCAGGTGACTAAAGCCAGACATACTTTAAAGTGAAAGGCTACAACTTTAGCTTAATGTGCTATGCACTGCTATCTTGCCAGTGTGCTTGCATTTGAACTGTCAGAGTACATTCTCTCCACTTCTTCATAGGGTTGAGTTGAATTTTTTTCAGTCTCTTTCCTTGAGTTTGTTTACAAAAAAAAAAGTAAATCTAAGGCGCTGCAAGCAAAATACTATTTTCTGAATGCTTATGCATTCTAAATTCATAGCCATTAGTTCTGTTAAACTTTTAAATATTTGAAATCACATCTAATTCTATACCTCCATGATACTTTGCAAAATGTCAGCTTCTTTCATCAACTGTCTTCCATTTTGGCTCTGATAGGGAAAAAAAAGGAATGCAACCCCATATGCAACATTAAGAGCCAATGCAATCCAATAAACAACTTTGGACTGTAAGGCAAAGAGGTTTGAGAGAATAAGGGCTTTCTAGCACCCCTCAAGATAAAACTGGTGCGCAGGTTCAGATTAACAAAGACAGAAGTGAGGAGGGGGACAGCCACTCTTGTCCGGTGACAGAGGATGGAATATCCTTTCTATTCCTGAGTTTGTCCTCTTTTTGTCTTTCCATTGATTGTCATCACTATCAATCAGTCAAGTTTCCCCCTGCCAACAGACTACTTTTTTCAAGGAGCACTTGCCTGTGAAGTCAATAGGTTTCCCTAATTCTGTACCCATGGAATTGGTCAAGTGTTTATTTTTTGATAAAACTTTGAATAATAATATATCAAATTCTAAAAAAAGGAAATAGAAAAGTCATAGTTATTCCCACATTTTACTTTCCCCTTTCTGCACCGCACCTGCATATTTTAGCAAGTTAATTTTGTGTAAATCTTAGCACGTTGCAGAATTTCTGAACATATTTCCCCAGAAGAAAAGAGATCATTATTTTCTTGCGTTTTTAGGGCATTTTAGCCTCTCTTTGATTCTATATGCATACAGAATCCTGTGTGTAGCAGCTCTGCAACCTTTCCTATCACAGCTTGCAGCCAATTCTGAATGATGAAGGCAACTGAGAATGACTGAGTACCCTTTGGAGGGTATTATGATGCTGTGCCAAGGGATGCTGGGAAGGAGGTGAGTAGAAAGCAATGAGTAGAAACATTATGTTAGTATGAGACACAGAAGTCAAGTGTCCCCAGAGAATCATTCTGCTCTACAGTATAGGAACAAATGAAGCTGCAGACACATTGCACTGTTCCACAGATTTCTGCATCATGTACAGCTGATGTTGCAGGTTTCTAGTGTAGTTAAAAGCTGTTTCTGCTTTCTTCACTAGTTCTGCCCCAAATACAGTTTGCAAAAGGCACCATCTCTGATATCCTGCAGCAACGATGTCCTACTGCCCTTCTTGAAACAGAAATCTGATAGTTTGATTTATCCATGCCCATAAAATAAACAGCAAAAGTGAGATTTGAGACCAGACTCCGATGGTGTCCACCTTTAGTTTGCACAGGGTTGTGGTTTTTTTTCCCTTCTCATGGAAATTATTCTTATGCTGCCAGCTTCATGTGGTAATATGCTCAGCAGCAGACCATCAAATACTTATATCAAAGGAGGTAATGAGAACAAGCTGAGTAATTGGACTGGCCTGAGTAGAAAGGATCAAGCAAAATTTTGAAATGCCATTTCAATTTGCTGTAACTCTGTATCATGCTCACCAGCATTCCTTCTGAATTGGATTTTACTCAGCGTAATTGCTAGGGGGCATCCGTGCTTATTATTGAGGAAAGTGTTTGTGACAGTGTTAGAGAATGTGATAACAATAATGATCATCTATAAATAGAAAGTTGGACATCAGCTGTAGTGATCTAAAGATGTGGGCATAAGAAAGATTCAGAGCTAAAGGATTTTTTTTAAATTGAAGAAAGCTTCTATTTTTTTTTCCTGCTTAGCTTGATCAAATAGCACGGCTATTATTTGACTGTATGGCTACCTTGTAAAAGCTAAATTAGAAGAATTTTTAAGATACAAATTAAAACCTACTGATTTCATCATACAACTAATGGCTGTAGAGAGAAATCATATGTAGGCTTCGTAGAGATTGTTCTTGAATTTAGCAGAAATAACTTTATTGAACCAATGAGTAAAATGTGTTCTTTCTTTGCTATTGGTTATTAATCTCCTACTATTATTATTATCCTACTAAATTATTATCCTACTAAATAGCGTGCTAATAACTTTATCTGTGGAATGCTACATTCCCAAATTTGTTGCTCAAAAATGAAAAGCAAAGAAATACAAAAATAAAGAACATGACAAGAGAAAAGAACAGGACTAAAAGAACAGGAATCAAAAAGTAAGTAGAAAAGCAGTGACAACAATCAAGGGACATAACTAATAGGCAAGAATAATTTCAGAATGAATAGTTATATTGCTGAAATCTTCCAGTTAGGAATGCATGAGGCTGACATCCAAATAGTTTAAAGAAATAATCTGAAACTTAGATGCTGTTATTTAATATTTTTAACAAAAAGATGAATTTCTCAGATGTTCAGTATAAACTGCATTCCCCTATTTACTTGCATAACTATTGGAAGTTAAAGCATGCCTAAAATTCAAACCAGCTTTTTAATGCTGAATTTCCACAGGTAGAAAGGTCAGAGAATAAGGGTGACTCTGAAAACTTCAGCTCTTGAAGAGTCTGTCACCTAGGTGCTTGATTGTGGGTAAAGCCCAGGCAGCCACCGAGCCCCCTCCTTTTTGTGGAAATATGAAATACAGGAACAGGCTCATGCGCTGTCTTTTCAAACCCATGTTCTTTGCAAAAAAACGGAGTAGAATTTTCTTAAAGGAAGAGAAAGGAACATCTGAAACCACATTTATCCTCATGTATCCTTAGCAGGACTGGAAAAAAAACTTAGAAACAAAAATAAGGAGGCAGAATGCTGGAGGGAATGAAATTCTCAAAAATACAAGCTCAGAAAGAAATTAAATTCACAGACACCACCAGAAAGGGGACAAGGCTGGGACTCATAGTTGTTAGGCTTTTTGATAGTTATCAGAAAGGTAAAAAAAAGGCATAGAAGAGAGGAGAGAAGACATGTTACAGCAAGGCAGTAGCAGCGTTTTAGAGAAACTAATTGGAAAACTCAAAGTAACTTTGATGCTGTTACAAAGAAGAACAGAGGGGCCTGAAGCACAACATTCAGATTTGATCTAAAAACCCTCTTTTCATGTTTGCTTCCCAAAATGACTGTTCAGGAAGTTAATTCATCATGTACATTATTTCTACCCATATTTTTTATCTAGAATACTGTTTGTAATTTACTTTAGAGACATCACATTTATGAAGGTCTGTTTTATTATTTGCAGACATTATAAATAAAAGAGGAATTTCAAAGTTGTTGAAAATCTCATATACTAGATAATATCCTTCTCATAGCAAAGACTGAAAGAGTGATAGAATATTGAGAGCCGCCAGCAATTAACCCAGAACAAGTTCTGAATATACTGAAAAATCCATATACACTATAACTTAAGATAGACTACTTAGAAAAAAAACCCTTACATATTTCAGCCAAAATTTTGCAAATCTACTAAAACCTAAACTTGTAAAAGGAGATAGACTTAGCCAATACGTAAGTTCAAAATGTCCAGTTTCCTTACAACACATTTAAGGAGAATTAAGCACTAAAAGGAGGTATATGTAAACTAACTCAAAACCTAGATTAGAAAATGCTGAGAAGAAACTTGCATTCTTATGTGTGTTGGACATAAATTGAATCTAGTTTTTGTGAATCCTGCACTGAATCTCGTCTTTTCTTGCAGAAAAAGAACATTTTCCCAATTCAATATTTCAAATCCCTTGTTTGCAGCAGAAACTTAAACCATTATCTTCCAGAGAACTGAGAATCATTGCAGAAGATTCCAGATGCAGTCTAGAGCGGGAGAAAATTTGGTATCTGAAGTAAATAATTTATTGAGGTAAAGGGAACTGAATGCTATCAATAAATTTAGCAGAGCAAAAATGATAAAATTCCCACTGAAGAAAAGTCTTGCACCGTTTTTCAGTTGTTGAAATGGGCCAATGTATTTCTCATATGTACAGAGGTGTAGAAATATCATAGATGGAAGAAGCTGCTGTGGATTTAGGTGGTTGGAAAAAAGGTCTCTGTCAGGTTATTAAACAGACAAATTAGAATCGGACAAAGAAATCCTCGAAACTGAAAACAAACAAATAAGGGATCAGCATTAGGTCCTCTTTACGTGAATGTAGCCTCTCTTAAGCATTGCTTATTGTTTTTGGGAACAGAATACTGAACTAGATGAACTGTTCAGGTGAAATAATAAAGCTATTATGCTTTTGAAAGAGATTTGAAAAAGAACAAAGTGACTGTTTTGCACATATTTACAAGAATCAAAAAAGGATTTCTTTTACTCAGTGGAAGAAGACAGAAAGGAATTTGTCCTTTGGCTTATCTGCTTCAGAATTTGAGCAATCCATACATGAAAGCCATGTTTTCCTCAAAAGTATATGACTACTGCACCAGAAATTACTTAAACTCTAGTAGGTGGACCCTAACTGAGCTTACTTAATCAATACAGAGCTCTCTCCTGCCACTTTTCTTTGGGACTAAATAATTGGATCAAAGTGTCTTTCTGATTTTATTTTATTTCCAGGTTTTGCATGGCTGGATGTCACTCAGATGTCCCCTCTGCTCCCAGGATCACTCCAGCTCTAGCTTAAACACGAATTGAGCTTTTCTGAAGATCGAAGTATAGGGACTCATTTAATATGCCTGTAGAAAAAGGCATATAGATCTCACTCTTATTTCAAATATGTAGGCTTGTGCATGATTATTTAGTATCTTAGGGAGAAGTGTGTTATAGACTTAGGATTTTTAAACGACGTTTCTTTTTTTGACAACGGTTTATTTTAGGGCAGAATTCTGATTATTTACTGTTACTTTTAATGAAATTTCAATTATAACATTCATCCCACTTGTAATGCTAAGAGCTTTGGGTGATAATTTGCATCGGTCCTTCTATATCCATTTATCTATTTAGAATTTGCTGCTGAAGAAATCTGCAAGACAGGAAGTAATGTGTTTCTTCATGAAGGCAGAAAACACAATAGATTAACAAGTGAAATTTCAGCTGTTACAAAATGTCTCTGCAATCTATTTGCCTTTCATTTGTATTAAACATAAACCTTTATCTTTATTTCTTCATGAATTCTCGTTCTTTCTGTCTTTATTTCAGTCAAGATTCATTTGTTAAATTTGGCAAACTACACCATTCTACAAAATTTTAGATCAGGTTTATATTTTTAATTATTGAACTAATTTTAACTAGTGTTAAATTATCTTACGTTATGCTTCTTTGGGGGAAGGAATAGTGGTTTTCCAAATTGCCATAACAACAGGCTGCAATCCTTAAAACAAGATAAGCTGTGTGTCAAAGTAAAACTGTTGCCATGGTAACTGGTTGCATATTGAAAGTGCAGCAGTTTGGTTTAATCAGTCAAATTGCCCGTTTTCAAAAAATCAACAGTACAGGCATTCTTATAGAATAAATAGTGAAAAGGTGAAAATGTAAAAGCTAATTAAAAAAACAGAATCTCCCCTTTATTTTCTTATCCTGAGTGACAGCTTTTGATTCAGAAAGGTCACTTTTTCTGTTTCTTCGACTGGATCCTGTCCTTTAACTTAGGCTTCTTAGAAATTCCTCTCAGCTGTTTTCCCTAAACAGGTTAATAAAATATTAGCATCTAAGCATGTAGTTGTAAGTTCATAAAACTGCCTAGTGACAATAATACATACTTATAACCTCTCTGTTTGGGAAGATTTAAAAAATGGCAGATGAATCAATCCCTTAAATCAATATCTGCCATTTCTATGAACTTCATGATTAGATGGTCAAAACTAAAAGCTATTTAATCGATTTTTAAATTATTTTTCTTTTTCTCCTTATTTTATCTGAAGAAAATGTATATGCACTAAAAATAGACTGTTTTTCTTTGGGAGGAAGAAGAGTTTTGGAGGTGTCTGTTATATCATACATAGTTGTACTGTGTCGTGTCAGATTCCTGTCCTTTTGGTCCTGAAAGTCAATGAACCTTCAAGAAAGTGACATTTAAGCCTCAGAAGACCTCAGAAGAAAGCAGAAAAGCAAAAAAAAAAACCCCACAATCACTATGGTTCTTTTTTGATACTAGTTGATATGGCAGAAGGTGAATAGGTTACATTACCTGTACGCTGATATTGTACAATATCACTAGGAAGTGCTATTAGCCTACCTTTCCTGAGGAGGATTTTGAGTCAGAGAGTGACTCTCAATCTCAGTGGTATAGTTGCTTGCCCTATTTCTTTTTTAGCCTAGAGAACATAGTGGTTGCATATGTAAAAAGACAGATTCTGCAGATTTGAAATGTTTTCCTTCTCATGAACTACTAGTCAGTGCTGCACTATGAATTATAGCAAAACATGTAGAATGAAAATGGCCTCTTTTAAGAACAATATTCATAATCTTATTAACTAAGTAAAATACCACAAATATCTTATTGTCTTTCAGGAAAAGTTTAAAAAGAATCTATGACATTTGAAACTAATGTTTCAAATACTGTTTTTGTTCCCCACAGAGAAAATATATACCACTTCTATTATGCTACTGTTCTTTGTACGAGTTCTATTAAGCCTTACTGAAAAAGAAAAAGTAGGATTCCAGAGAGGTTTGCCACTTCCTGATGTGGTATCTCTATATAAGGTAGTATATATCCTCAAAAAGCAGCTGAAAAGTTATTAATTTTCTAACACAGAACAAATGCAGAACACAACTAAAATGATTACAGAAAAGATTTGAGTGTACTTTACGCTTGCATTTCTCATTGCTACTTTGTTATGGTTATTTGAAGGTGATATCAGAAGTGAGAAATTAAATAGAGCTACCTGCTGCATTTTCTAAGTAGCTGCCAAATTTTTTTCCTGCTTAAGGCGATAAGCCCCCCTTTCTGCAGATTTTATAGTACTACTAAGACATTGTTTTGTTATTGATATATGAGGGAAAATGTTGATGTTCGTTGACCAAAGATAAATTGAAAATATCAGGGTTAATGGTCAGTTTATGATCAGCTCTGAGGTCACTGATTCAGGCTTCAAAGGTGTTGAAATGACATGATCTGGAATCCTTCTCCCTCAGCCACAAAGAACATTCTTATATTCCCTTGCTTGAGTGACCATCAGCTTTGTTTTTTATATGAATCACAACACTCTCTGCCATATTTCATCAGACGTCGGTGTCAGGGCTTGTGGGTTGGCCTTTTTATTTGAGGAGTAATTGGGCTAAAAGACAAACTTTTTTTGTAAGGGCAACATAGCTACAGTAGCCTGCAAAACGAAGTAGTTATTATGTCAAAATAGCTGCTCTCAAGAATCCTGGTCCCAAGTACTACTTGTCTACTGCAGGAACCAGATGGTTTCTGAAGGCTGACTTGAAGGATATTTTTATACTGCAGCCAGACACAAGCACAGCTTACGAAGACCATGAGTGAATCTGAGGTAACAGGGAGCCCAATGTAGGCTGCATACTGTGGGAGGGATTCTTGATAAAGACACACAGATATTTTATCTGAAGCTCTGTCCCACAGCTGATTTGTCTGAAGCTGAACGTCACCAGTGCTCTCCTTGTGTTACTTCTGAAGCTGAAATGTGAAAGTATTTGAAAGCATCACAGTGAGTAGAAGCGTGCCTTAGCTGTGCTGTAAATACTGTCTTAAGATGGAAAACAATCTTGTCTGCCTGTTGCCAGGGTATCCACAGAGAGGACCAAGGCCAACACTGCAGAATTTCTTCAGACTGAATGCTGCTCAGTTGTGATCATTCTTAACGTACAAATGAAATACAAAACTCCTCAGCATGCTGCCAATAAACATGGATGTGGAAGGCAATCTGGGAATAAGATCTAGCTACTGCAGTCTGCAAGAAGCCAGGCACTTTGCCCAGGTCACCGAGGTTTGCTTTGTGGTGAGCAGCTAAGAAATGTCCACAGATTAATGGGCAGTTACGTGTGCTCAGGAAGAGTGTCCTCCAGAGGTGCCCACTGCTTCACTGAGGGCATAAATAGTACTTTGGTCTGGACATCTAGGGTAGATGGTGTCAATTGAGGGAGGGCATCTCCTTTGAATAGCTTGCTGGGCATCCCATCTCACACCTAGGTGGCCACAGCATTGTCATTTGTATCCCTCCCAATCGTGGCTCTCTTCCCTGTGGTTCCAGCCTAGACCCTGTGTGGGCAGCAATGTCCCGCCGACAGCTATAGGGAGAGGCCAACATCCAGGCTTGCAATGGCATGCCACATTGCCATGGGCCTTGGGCCAGCCCTGTCTCAAACCCTGCCTGGCACAGGGCCTGACTAGCCCACTGGGCTGTGCCCACCCTTGGCTGCCCTATTGAGTGGGACGAGACCCTGCCTGGCACAGGGCCTGACTAGCCCACTGGGCTGTGCCCACCCCTGGCTGCCCTATTGAGTGGGACGAGGCCCTGCGTGGGTGGATGTGGGGACAGTCAGCACAGGTTCCCCCAGTACCAGAGCTGGCAGTGCAGGGCTCAGCCTGGAGTCATGCAGGGCCAAGGACTTGCTGCTTTCTGGTTTTGCAGACAAACATTACAATAAAAATCTAGGTGGGAAGGGGCCTGGGGGTGACACAGGGCTCCATTGCAGCCTCGTGCTGCAGAAAAGCCAGCTGCAGAGCCCTGCAGTGTGTCCTACATCGTGGCCGAGGCACTGAGCAGAGCTGCAAGAGGTTCCTCAGCATGATAGTTCTTTGCCACTTGTCAGATGAGATCCTCTTGGGTCTTTCTCATTTCCCGCATTGCTTTGTCCCTGGCACATTCTCATCTGCAGGTATTTATGTATTGATGTTGTTCAGAGTTAAATGGTAAAGATTAAATCACTTCAGTTTGACATTTAGTGTACGGTACTTTTTTAGTATCTACATATTGCAATAATATTGCTCTACTGGCAGCATGGAAATTTTTACTGATGTGATCAGAAATACATATTTCATCTTGAACTTTTATATTTTCCCAGATTTATATTTCGACAAAACAAGCTCTTGATCACACAAAAGGACCTTTATTATTAGAGTTTGGATCAAGTCTCAATTAGCAGCTGAGCTTTGGAAACAATGAATAAAGAAGTACAGCCTTCTTAGCCATGTCCTTTGTGTTCAGGACTGAAGCGTCTGTAAGGGACACTGTGTTTCCTGATCATTTGGGTTTCTTTTACTGATACCAGTCTGGTTTGCTTCTCCTAAGGTGCCTATGACATGAAGACTGCCTTACAACTTAGCCAGCTAGTTTTAGCTGGGGCTTTTTCTCTGCTGGTTTACCTAACGGTGTGCACAATTGGCCAGGTAGGACCTTGCCCTGTTCTTGTCGTGGTCTTCTTATGTTTGTCCAGCTGTAACTCCCAGTCCAAACAGAGCCTGGTCTGGGACTGCTGCAGTGGGTAATCTCTGTGGCACGTGGATGAAGGTGGTTTTTCTATACTAATACGCTGTTACAGACTATAGTAGCATATAGTATATGGTATAGTAGTATAGTATATAGTATGGTAGTAAAGTAGCATCCAGTCCTGTTCGATATCTTTATTAATGATCTGGGTGAAGGGATCAAGTGGACCTTAGCAAGTTTGCAGATGACACCAAGCTGGGTGGCAGTGTCAATCTGCTTGAAGGAAGGGAGGCACTGCAAAGAGATCTGCCCAGGCTGGATCAATGGGCTGAGGCTACGGGATGAGGTTTAACAAGACCAAACACCAAGTCCTGCACCTGGGACACAACAACCCCATGCAGCCTTATAGGCTTGGGGAAGACCGGCTGGAGAGATGCCTGGCAGAGAAGGACCTGGGGATGTTGGTTGACAACCGGCTGAAAATGAGCCAGCAGTGTGCCCAGGTGGCCAAGAGGGCATCTTGGCCTGGATCAAAACCAGCGTGACCAGCAGGACAAAGGAAGTGACTGTGTCCCTGTACTCAGCACTGGTGAGGCCACACCTTGAGTATTGTGTTCAGTTTTGGGCCCCTCAGTACAAGAAGGACACTGAGGTGTTGGAGCGCATCCAGAGAAGGGCAATGAGGCTGGTGAAGTGGCTGGAGAACAAGTTCTATCAGGAGCGGCTGAGGGAACTGGAGTTGTTTAGCTTGGATAAGAGGAGGATGAGGGGAGACCTCATCGCTGTCTACTGCTGTCTGAAAGGAGGCTGCGGCAGAGTGTTGTTCTCTTCTTATGAGTGACAGGTGACAAGACAAGAGGAAATGGCCAGAAGTTGTGCCAGGGGAGCTTCAGACTAGATATCAGGAAGAATTTATTTATCAAAAGGGTGGTCAGGCACTGGAACAGGCTGCCCAGGGAGGTGGTTGGGTCAACATCTCTGGAGGTGTTTAAAAAATGGGTAGATGAGTTTTTGAAGAACATGGTTTAGCAGAAGATAGGTACAGTTGGACTCGATGAACTTTTCCAACCAGAAGATCCTATGATTTTATGATTTTATTAGGCTTCCTCTATTAATTTTTTAAAAACACTTTTAAACCTCTGAAGTGGTGTTCAAATCCCTCCCTACAACACAAAGCCATTTTTGGGGTATGAGCACGAGATTTCAGTCTTTCACTTTAATCTTCTGCAGTATTTGTTTTCTAAATGTAGCTGTTGCATATACTGTCTTCACACCACACATGCTTTTTTCTTCTCACACATACTAGTAGCAGCTAGGAATAAAAAGGGAAGTGTCAGTCTCAACATAAATGATTGGTATGACTTGTAGAGATTGATGGCATCTTTCTCATCACAAAGCTAAAGATATTACTACAGAGTTCTAGTCTGGCCTAAAGCATAACATATTCTCTGACTTTTCAGCTAAGCCTCTTTCAAAACTTAGCCTGCTTGAAGCTGACCAACACTGTTTTTCAGACAGTGGCTGCCTCTAGAGGTGATAAACCTAATAGTTACTACCAAGGTAAAGGCCCATTGGTGTGTAAAGAGGTCACTCCGCACACCTCTTCCTATGTAAATTAAGGCCATCTCAGATTTGGTGACAAAAGAGGTCGCACCTGCTGCGAGAAGCTGACAGGGCAGTTGATCCAGCCTGACCAACAAAGTATTCCATGCCGTACACGTCATTTTCAGTATAAAACCTTAGAGATCACGAGACTCAGCTCTCTTTTTCGATGCCTATCTGTCTGTCTGTTTACCCCTAAACCTGTCCGCGTGTTCCTGAGTCCCATGCCTGGATCCACTTCCTGAGTCCAGCTCCCACGTAATCCAGTCGACAACCATCCCCATGCCTGCACTGCAGCCATCAGTGGTCATCGGGGATGTTTGAACTGGTTTTCTATACTTGTATATATTTTACTATTTTCTTATGAATATTACCATTTTCCTTTTTATCATTATTGTTCCTTTAAAGTTGGTTTAG
Organism: Tapera naevia; assembly: GCA_033556795.1. Classification (NCBI taxonomy): domain Eukaryota; kingdom Metazoa; phylum Chordata; class Aves; order Cuculiformes; family Neomorphidae; genus Tapera; species Tapera naevia. The sequence continues at coordinate 1,707,979 of JAUMJJ010000172.1, read as the reverse complement.
TTTTAATTTCCAACCAGCAAGTCTCTCATTTCTCTTTTCCCTTTCCTGTGAGGGACTGGGATAAAAGCTGCTAAGTTTAGCCACAGATCTGACCAAAGGGGGCTAAACTAGGACATATAGGTAAACAATTCTGTGTAGCCCATGCACGAAGCTGATCTCTATACAAATAGAGCTTGGGTGTTTGTGGTGGCAAACATAGCATAAGTCAATAGAGAAAATAAAACAGAAATCTGCTGTGCATTCCCAAGTTAGATTTTAAAATCCTGGTCTCCTGAAGGCAGACAGCACCATTTGTTCCAAGTAAGGCACTCTTGATAGCTAGATGACTACATGACATTAAACCTGGCATGCAATGTCTGGCATTGCTACAATTTCAGAATAAATTTAGCTGCAGTACTTTGCTCTTTCCCTTGGGCATTAATTAAATACAGCCTTCACAAGCATGGCACTTTTAGGAATGCTTGTTCTTTATACATTACAAATCTCAAGCTGTGGATGCATGGGATAGTTATATTAATTTCTAGTCACCATTTTTAACAGGGAGCAGCTGGACTGAATCTAGGCAGCAATAGATATCTGTAGAAATTTAAATACTTTTGTCCATTAGCACACAGATAAAGTCTCCAATAGAATCTTATTGCTAGAATAGTGAATTTTACTTCTTAGAAAAATATATGAGTAATCATAAAGAGCTCTAATTTAGGCCTTGCTCCTCCTGGAGACAACCATTTAACATTTTTACTTGAAAATGAATGCCTCAGATGTCTGTGCAAATGCATTTGAGAAGTTCATATAGTATAAAAATATACATCCAAATGTTCCTGAAAAGTGTATAAAAGGTGGGAAACCTATCAGAAATACATAAAATTTCTGTGAGAATGTGAGTAGATTACAAATCCCAATGAAATTAAACATTTTACTTCTGTGAAAATAAAGCACATATGCAATATACTTTGTGTTTTATACTGTATATTTTTATTCTCAAGACAAATTGCCTTGGTTGTGCCTTCTTGACTATTTTGCCTTCATTGGTGCTTGAAAATACATAATTTATTTAGCAAAAAGCATGCCTCTTTATGTGAGTAAATTCTGCTACAATCAATCCTTGGCCTAGATTCCCACAGTGTTCAGAAATTATGTTTCTGAGTTGTTCAGAGACTATTTCATAAGACAGTGAGTTCCTAGAATGTGGTATTTAGTCAAAGCTCAGTATGTGATTGAAAATTGGACAAAACTCATATTGTTCGACTCTCAATAGCCATTTTTAGCATGTTAAATAATTACTTCACAGCTGGCTTTAATAAATGGAATATTTAAATATGTGTTTAGCTGGGAAATAAATTGCAATATTGCAATCTGATTTTTAAACTGAAAATCGTGAGACAGACAGATGATTTCTAGTGCAGCAGTAGAGAGCTCAATGAGATATACATCCCTTATTGTAAGCACGACAGAAACATAATACAGTTTGAGTATTAACTAAAATCCAATAGCTGGAACTGAAATCTCGGAGCTAATTTTTAGTAGCAGCTCTTTTTGAGATCTTCAGAACAATAATAATTGTTATTATTTAAAAAGGAAAATAAAGGCATTTTGTACCAACACTCAGTCTCAATAATTAGGGAGAATAATATTCTAGAGCGTAATAATAATTTCTGTTCTTTTTCCAGTGTTATAACCAAATTAGGAATGAGAAAGGTGCACAATAAGACTCCGATACTAGGTGTGCATGAGGTTCCGGATGATGACAGAAGTTGTTCTTTCAGTCTAAATGAGTTATGAGCTAGGGAGAGTAGGAAATATGACAGTCCAAAGGAGAACCAGATAGTAGCCAAAAATTGCATCGTCAGCATTTTAATGTATCTGTACCTAATATGTCTAGAGGTAAGATTTTAGACTAAAGACAGAAAGATGACTGAGGAAAAGAACATGTTGAGCAGGGAACGATTTCAGGTCTGCAAATTAGGAGCCATTTTCAATATGGAAATGGCAGAAGACAAGCCATGGATTCACAGAAAGAAGTAGGAAATAAGTCTGATACTCGAAGTGTTTAGAATTGACTCAAAGGCTGACATGAGTTGAGTTATTTCTGTCTTTCCTCAACACCATGCCTAACAGGAGCAAGTGAAAGTCTGAAGTACCTGCATGTGTCTGTGTTGGATGGTTCAAGGAGAACATCTAAATTCTATCACCTTTTAGCTAAAGTCAGAGTTTGAATACATGGATTTCATTTTGTGGATAAGACTTAAGAAGCTGCATTGGTTAATGGAAAATTATGAATATCCTTGGTTGTGATACTAAAATTTTTTAATTGAGACAACAGCGTTAGTAACATTTGCCAAATAAAGATTATGTTAGATTGTTAGTAATGTTTTGAAGTTTCAGAATGTTATCTGTAGTCAAATATAATTTGATTTTTATTTGCCTTTGGCCTGACAGATGGAATGTTCACATAGAGGAGGACCAGACTACAGAGAGTTTATTATCATGTGCAACATCTCCAGATGTATTGGAAATCTCTACTTGTGTAAACACAGATGTTATTTTGCAAAAGTTTTTAATTAGCTGCTAAATAATGAGTTATAAATTGCTTTTTTAAAAAAAGTTGCGCAAGTTTCTATCTACAGTACTGTGAAAGGCTTTAGAACAAAAAGTCTTTACACTGGAATTTTTGTCTCCCACTCCATTTTTGCCATACCACTCTCTGTAATAACCCATAATACTCTTCATGTGATTACATGCATAGTAATAAAAAGGGATAACTGGCATCCTTTTGTTTAGATTAAATTTATTAACAGCATTTAATTTATAGCAACTTAGAGCCCAGTTCTACCAATAAGAAAAGGCAAATAAGACCTTTACTGATCTGTGACAGAAATTGCATAATTATGCTGGCACTATAGATGTACAGAATCCAGAAAAGTTAGGCTATGACAGAGAAATATTCCTGTTGTAGTGGTTATGAAGGTAATTTGAAATTAAGGAAACTTGATCTGAAAAAACACAGGTAAAGATTGTGGCAGCTTGATATTCTTCATTGTTACTTCTTTGAAATTGTAAATGATTATTTAATTATTTTCACATGGAAATATTAGCTTTGTGGAAAAGATCATATGCCTTGAAAAGCAATGGCAAGACATTTTTGTCTCATGCACATGCACATGGTAACAGAAGTGAGATCTTGAACTCAGTTCACTAGGATTTCCAGCCTATTACATATCATTGTTTTTCCCATTGTTTACCTTTCACTACTATTTATTCATCTATGCCTAAACTTCTTGTCTTATATCGATGAGTTTAAATAATATTTTGAAAGGCACTGCAAGTGTTCTTGAAGTATTTCTCATTTTTTTTTTCCAATGCATTTAAGCTCAGCCCATTTCAACTAGGTGATATTTCACTGGCCCAGACAAAGAAAAACTAATAGAAAATTATATATCTAATTAATTTTTATGAAGTTAATTGAATTAAAGTGCATAAGAATTCTTATCCATTGCTGAGTGAGGCTAGCTCTTCAATGCTGAATCAAGATATTGCAAATAGCACTTTGTAGTCAATCTGGTTCAGCCAGTCTTGGTAGGATCTTTTCTTCTTTGCTGCTCACCAAAAATATTATTCCATATATAATTAAACATCTCTCATATTCATACACAACAGCTTTGTATAATAGAGAGACCAGCTGCATTGTTTTAAAAGGGATAAATAGTAGCAGATCTAGGATGGAAAAAATGCAATTATTTCAGAAAAGGACACATGAGCTTACTAATTATTAGACCTCTTGACAATGTAGTTAATCTTAGTATTGCTATTCAGCTTTTCAAAGTAACTAGTGTATTATTTTTTCTAGTTTGTTCAGTGTATACTTTTGTAGATGACTTTAAACTGTGATTGAATGGATTCAGTTCTGAAGTCAGAAGCTGATAATAAATCATTCCAATGAGGCTCCTTCCATTTGTCATAGAACATGTCTATAAATGGAAGGTAGAAAATTACCCCACATTTACAGTTTGTTAACTAGATATTGGGTTCTTAAGTATTCATCTGACATGAGGGGCATGATTTCCATGCACAAGGGTTAGCTGGTTTTCTCATTTTTGTCTGCCTCTCTGGCATTCCTTAAAATGTCATGCATATCACGGGAAGATTAAAAACCTTTTTCAGTGCTCAGATGCACTGATATGTTTTGCAAATACTCAGTCCAGTTAGGGCACTTGAAATCCTTGCATACTGATGGCAACTGAATGACTAAATACTAGTCAAAGAAGTACTGGTTAGCTGTTGTTGAATAAAGGTCTGATAATGCCTTTTGAACCACTATTCTTGGTAAGTGCAGGCATTCTTTTCAAGATGTTACCAGCAACTTAAACTAATGTGATCACTTTCAACTTGTAGCTGTATTCTTAGGTATATTTTAGTAACTTATTGTGGCCACATAGTAATTTATCATACCACACCAGGCCAGGGTGTAAGTAAGTTATAAAACTGCAGTTATCACAAATTCATCCCTATATAGTCCATGCCTCTTTCTAAGTGATCAGAGTACCTATGCAAAGGATATACATAGAAATCAAAATAACTGTTGTATTTCTGTTCAGAAATGAGGGAACTAATAAAACATCAAATAAACAACCAAATCATCTGATATATCATCATAAATGGCCAGCCAAAGGTTTTGCATGCGTATTGGAACACCTAAGCAAATACATCTTATGAAGAGATTCTAAACCTGCATGTTATTTACGTGGTGGATATAAATGATCACTTGAGAGACATTATGGTCTATTATGTAAATAAGCATATAGGGACTTCTGAAAATTTGTAATTATGCAGTAGCTCTAAATGGATTTTCATTAAATGTTTTATGAGGCAATCTTTAATAGCACTGTTAAGGTAAATATCTTAATTAAAATATTCTACCTTTATGTCACTAAGAGATTTTAAACACATTGGAAGGATAATTTATTATAAAGTATTTTTCAATTTAGTTTTAGATTTTGATACAGGACTTTCCTCCACTGGATATTCAATGGAAAAAAATGTGTCAGAACATATCTCTAATATCAAGATTAAATGGCTGCTACAACACAAGCTTTAATGGTCCAGCAGCTTTTTCTTCTTGTTTCCCTGTTTCTCTAAGGGAATATATAAACATTTATTTTGCATTGAAATCTGAGGTGGTTTATTTGGGAGTGGTGATAGGAAAAGAAACATGTTTTATATTTTCACCTGTGTCATCTTTAATTCTGGAAAGTTTTCTTCAGGAAGACAGGTCTGAACTGAGGTGTCTTCCTGGAAAAGACATTCCTGTAATCCACAACCTGGTCTATAATATCTTATGCAGACCATCTGTCTTGGAAGGTGACAGACAATAGTTTTATTTCTGATGCAGCTGGTGAATAAAACCTAAATTGAGCTTTCCAAATTTCCTCTGAAAAAATTAAGCACAGGTATATCATATCCACATGCTATCACTGGGTAGTTCTGAGAGAAAGTTAAATGAGGCCTGAGGAAATTAAATGGGGCATGAGATGAGGCATTCTGCAATATGGAGTGAAGGATTCCTCCCCACAGTTACAGAAATGCCTGTACTGTTCCAGAGTCCAGTTTGATTTTTCTTACATCTCTTATATCTGATTCCAACAGACAAAAGTAAATTTAAAATATTAACAACTTGAAACATATTGTCTGCTTACTTTCCTTCTCTCAACACTGAACTAATTTTGAGAAGGTAACCCTTCTGCCCCTGTTGATTTCTTATGCATTACATGAGGGTCAGGATATCAGTTTCAGTACAGTTAGGAGTATTTTTCTATTTCTCCAATATATGGAAATATTTAAGTAGGGAAGGAATATAATTTTATTGAGAAGGTGTATTATTTATTATTCTAGAACTTTTAAACTTAGAGTGGACGTGTTATGAAGCAATCATGACATTACAAGTTACTTAGAAAGGGTTCACCTCTTTAGAAGTGGGTGAGAAATTTCCAGAAGTAGAGATGAAGTAAATACAAACTCCACAAGAGATCGCTAGATGGAACAACATTTGAAAGTTCACAAAATTTGATCTGATTATATCAGAGAGATACTGTGTAAAATCCTCTGCTCTAGTTGACATTTGTGTTTTGTCTGAAACTAGAAGATGGTCATCCATCATCTGTTTTATGTGTTTTTTTCTCAGGCTTCATCCACGACGTTTACATTTGGGGATTTTCAGAACAAGGTGGCTTCTTATGCCTTTGTGTCTTTCTCTTAGGTCTTGAAGTACAAAAAAATCATACTCCTCTTGACTACTAAGGGCTTACTTAAGCATAAGCAATAAATGATTTCTCTGCCCATCGCTTTTTCATACTCTTATGTGCAGACAGGAAGGAGATGAGAGATGTAAAAAATCTCATAGTTGAAAGTTAAACCTCTCAGAAATAACCGCAGGTATATCTTGCAGAGTTTACTTTTAAAGAAGAATGGGGAAAAGAAAATTAAGAGGAAGGGAGCAAAGGACACACATAAGGACACAGAAAGAATACTGTCTGTTGCCTGTCTGTTAATGAGTGCTGCAGATAACCAAACAAACAAATTTTGATATGTAAAATCGAGGTTAACTGATATGGCTATAAGTTTGATTGTGTAGGGTTTGCATAAAGGCTTGTTTTCACTGAATTCCTTTCTGCAATAACAAAATCCATGAGATTCTCCGATTGATTATATTTATTTGTAAATAACTTACGGTTCTGCATCACTGTGATTTTTTTTCTCCCCCTCCTCCCTTGTTTAAAGCTGTTTCACTAAGGAAACAAGGCTTCAGCAAGTGTTGTGGCATTTTCCTCTCAGTAATTTTTTACCTTCATTCCAAGTTGTCACGTGCAGTAGATGTTTTCAAGTAATTAACTTCTTATAGACTTTGAGAAAGAAGGCAGGAAAACTTTGGAAGAAGGTCCGTATCATAATAGTAAGAGGCAATAGCTCAGCTGTCATTTTAGACAGTAAATAAACCTCACTGGAAAGACCCACTGTTTTTGGAATGACCTTTAAAATGTTTCTATGTTTGTATTACATTTTTGTCATAATCATGCTTTTAGAATCTGTATTCTTTCAAAAAACAACTTTGTTGATTACATCTTAGGTCTTTACAAAAGGCAATTGGTAGAGTTTTTCAGAAGAGACATTGAAAGCCAGGTGAAATAGGGAGTACTAGATAGTGTTCTCCAACAGAAATCACATTTTCTTGAATAAGAGACACACAGACATTATATATTTCAGACTAAATGTCTCTAGCACTGCAAGTAAAAAAAGAGAGGATGTTTTTAGCAAATAGAATACCAAAATGATAGTTCTTCTTGTATTTTAACTTAATTTGCTGTAATTTAATCACACATTGCCCAAGATGAAAACCTTCTCTGTCACGCATTTTTACAGCTTAGGTACTTTTTGAAAATAAGCAGAAACATTGCCAGAATACTAATGACTGCTTTGCTGCTGTATGTCATAAGAACTGTAAACTGCCCTACATTTTAAATCTGCTCTTTAGCATTGCTTAACCAAAACACTAGAGACCCTGTATTGTACTCAATTCTGCTAATTTCCTTGAACCAATATGTAAGATTATCATTCACACTCAGGCGTCTCAGAACAAACAGCTTCCAGGAAATGCAACAGAAACTAGTCAACAAAAGCAGTTGGGCATCCTGGGAATCTGGAGTGATAAAAATAATGTAACAGAACACATTAGCAATGCATATAGCTGGTTTATGCAGCTTTGTGATCTTATTATTGTTACTTTCATCTTCCCTCTGTTTTTCCCTCTTCTCTTTAAAGTTGCATTTGATATGGAATTGGTATATTACATTACTCCTCCCTACAGGGCATGGAAAATAAAGGAACCTCAAGTGTGTAAAGAGCAAAGGTAGTTTAAAACATTGGAGCTAAATCTAAGCAGAAAGTCAGTGGCTGGAAAACTCTGCCAGCACATGAATTCCAGCGTCTGAAGAACAGAATTGTACACCCAAGTTTTCTCCATGAGGACACGCTTAGAGGTTCAGGAGTGTTACAATGGTACATGTGCTTGAGGGGATGTGCACGTGCAGGTCGCAGGGTGTAGCAAAAAAACATATTTCGCACCAGGTTCTCTTTGTAACCCCTATTCAACTTTGAGCAGAATGATTAAATTCATTGGACCAGAGAGAATCCATAGTTTGGTGGTTAGGGTACTCATCTATGATCGGACCTCATTTCTGCTATTTGCCTCAGTCAATATTGAAGTAAATTATGTTACTTAGTCTTTGCGGCAGAGCTTCCCTCCCAGCCTCATCTCTCTAGCCACATGAACACCTAACGAAATCTAGCTGGCTACTGTCAACCAGATCTTGGACACTTTTCCAGGAAGCATCCCAAATGACTGTGCTAATCTTTAAGTAAAAGGAGATTCATCTTCAAAGTATGTTAAAACACCTGATCTAAAAGGTGGCTATACTTAGTGAATCAGGTCCTACAATTCAAGAAAAGATACGGAACTATGTTATGGAGTCCAGCTAAAAGGTCTGTCTATTTAAACCTGAGCAATGCTGGACATGCTTTGGAGCAGAATTTTATGTAAAAACCAAGCATTTTTGGTGAAAATATACATAGCTATCACTTTCTGCGTAGAGTCCTAAAAGGTATAAACAAAATGAAAGGGGTAAATTTCTGAGTTTAAAATTTCAATTTGGAAACTTACTTTATATTTTAAACCCTAGAACCCAAGAAAGAAAAATAAAAGAAACAAAATTAAATATTTACCCTTGGGGGTAAAAAATTCAGCGTACATAATAGAGTTGATCAGCAAATACTCTAATTAAATGTTAAATATTTTAGGTAAGTATTAAACATTAAATATTTATAAATATTTAGTATATAAAATATTTAGCATAATGTACTGTAAATACTAACATTTTAGTAAAAAATACAGTCTATTATTTAGGAAGCAATAATTGTGTTATGATTTTTGATCAAAATATTTTTGAACAAATTGAAGTCCTGCTGCTATTAAGTTTTCCTGCAGTAGGTTGGCAGAGTATCATATATATATATAATGTTTTGGGACTTGAGGGATTTTAAGGATCATCTGGTTCCAACACCCTTGCCATGGGCAATAACACCTTCCAGTAGATCAAGCACTATAAGCCTGATCCAACCTGGTCATCTTTCTATACACATAATTCATAGTAATCTTCTGATAATGAAGAAAAAAACAGAATAAACCCCATCAAATTTAACTTCCTTCATATCAAAGAAGGATAATTAAGAAAGATACTGAGGAAAGCAATTCTCCACTATGCTATCAAATTTTTGCAACATGTAATATCTCATCTACTTTTTATCAGATGAGATGAGCTTTTACTCTTTTTCATCATAACAAAACAATAAATATATATCAATTAATATTGGTGCTTAGGGATTTGTTTTAGTAGACAATTATTGTGGAACTGGAGATAGAAAATATTTAAAAACTAAGGAATGCAATAATCATATCTGTGATAAGAAGTGGGAAGTGCACTCAAAATTGTTTTAGTTGCATATTTATATACAATTTAAACGCAGGCAGAATTTGAAGTATTAATGTCTCTTTAATTTTTATTCCCATGTCTCTGTGTATATGCAGTTTTATATCTCGAAAAACTGATAAAGAAAAATGAGGAAATTAAATTTTCCTAGGAAACTGTAATAGACGTATTATTCTAGACAAATTTTGACGCAGGGTCATAATTAGTCATCTGATTTTTCTTGTTGACTCTCCTGCAGTGCTAGTGTAGCCAAATTCACTTTAGGATTGCTATGGAATCTAAAAGCTCAATAATAGCAAGAACACTCTGACTAAAATCAGATACTGATTTTGGTCATAATTTGACTTACTAAAATAATTTGGTACTTCTCATATTGTAGTTCATTAAACAAGCTTACCACTACATCAGAAGTGTTCAAAGAAAAACAGGGGATGAGAAATGAATTGGCATGTGCAGAAGAGCATATATGCGTTAATGTTTGTCTTCCTATTTCTTTGGGGCCTCCTTTCTGCTTAAGTTTGAAATAAAATTAAACAAAAGGAGGAGGGGTTATTGTACACTATATTGCATTTTTTCATCTTACTTAGTAATCCATACATAGTTTCTCCTGTTGTTTGCTATTTATCTTATTGTTGGATCCCTGCCAGTGAACTCCTCTTGCAAACGTCATTATCTTTTAATTTTGAAGTGATATTAATCCACAAATTATCTACATGTTAACTCAAAGGACTATGGTTACCTCTTTGCACTTCTAAATTGTTTATCCTCAGTACAATACCCGAGTGGTGTTAGTACAGTTGGAAGTTTAGTATTGAACACGCTTCACTGTTAGAAAGTAACTGTAGTTTCTCTCTATCACTGCAGCCAGATCTGATTTTCCCTGAGATAAATTTAGATTAGTCCAAGAAAGCAGGAGATAAAGGATAAGGGAATTTCTGCCCAAGCCACTGCACAGGGTAAGGTTCAAGATACTTTTAATCAGTGATGTGGAGGAAGCGGAGACTCTGTGGCCTGATAATTTAAAAATATCATCCTGGCAAAGAAGTTCTGCTTTCCAGGCCTATTCTAAGAACTGTTCCTATGTATTATTCTATGTCTCCCTCAGCTAAATTAATTGCCCTCATAATAAAGGCTAGAACTGAGGAAGGCAACAGAAAAACCTAATTTTTGGAATCTGATTAAATTTAAACATCAGGCAGATGTTAACCTGGTCAGTCTGGTCAATATAAAGATTCTATAGTATACACTGAAAAGCAAAACTGTAGATTCGAGGTGCTTTAATTAAAAAATAGAGAATTTAGGGATTTCCAGAGTTAGGCAACAGCTTGCATAAGTTATGGTGCAGCCTTTTCTGCCCATCTACCTGTGTTTTGCTTACATTTCAACTTTAGCTCTTAAATCCTTCTGAATATGACCATTGAACTTTTATTTTACTTTTAAATAGGAGAGAAGAATATGATTTTATTTAATGAAAGTAGAAATAAGAGTTTCCTGTTAGTGTGTTGTCTGTTAATTATTTATACCATTGTGCTCTTCTCTTCATGTTGAACAGAGAAATAGTGGAAATTAAAAAAAATGTAGATTTGATGCTATAGTCACTGTAGTCCATGATACAGCTTTCTGATCTGAAGGGTTCAAAATTAAATCCTATAAGCCTGTGGGGTATCATCAACAACAACTAGCAACAGTTCCCTACGTCCTTCTTGCCCAGCAGTGCAAGGATGGGGAATGGAGGTTTCAGTCACTCACCTTAGTGTTCTCTGCAGTGAGAGATCATCTTTCTCAACTACTTGAAACCTGAAAAAACATAACCAGCCAGAAAGCCCGGGTCTTTGTATTTTTGGCAAGACCGGTATTTGTCAGGTCCTTAGGTTGTAAACATTTTCGGGTACTTGTCAGACCATAATCTTTGTCAGGTCTGTTGCACCTGTCACAAGAGTCTAAAGATGTAAAGTGAGATCGTGAATTTCCAGTAGAAAAAGTCCCCAAAATGACAAATTTTAAATGGAAAACAATATAACTGAAATGTCATTACACAGCTTCAGAAATTTGGTTTTTGTTAGAAACTTCTTTATCTGAGCATATGAGAGTAGCAAAATTATGTACATGAGTACTGATACTAATAAATTTGTCGTAATTCAGATGGTGGGGGTTTCTTTGGGACACCAGTCTGTGTATGAATTTTGCTTTTGAAAGAAGAGTACACAACAACAATTAAGCAGATGGTTGCTTAATTCTGATTAATATATAGTATAAGAAAGAACGCTAGACGTAAAATGCATGTTCTGTAATAGTACTTCACGCTCCCTTCTTCAACTTCTTTAATCTCTAAGTTTTTCACTGTCTGCTACTCACTGCTAAGCTCATTTCTCTCAGTTCTTGTTTCTCAGTTTAAGTCTATTTTTATCTTATTGATGAGTCACTCTTCAGTCTGTAGTTTAACACTTCCTGTGTTTCTCTGGATGGTCTCACATGCTTTTTATATAAAGGGAGAGGAGGACTGTGTAATTGCATCGTGGCTGTATTCTGTTTCACTCTAAAAGGAAATTAAGGTGGTGTGTATTTATAGCCTGAAATATTCTTGATTTTTTTACCTATCAAAATTTCAGTCAGGTTCCTAAGAATGTATTTACCCAGGTCTGCTACTCTCTTTTTCTTCACTCATAGCTTATATAAATGTTGGTGTTTATTTAGTTATGCTGCTTGTCAGTTCAGCTGCAGCTGAAATCATTAAATTCTCGTATAATTATAGTGGTGCCATTCAAACAGCTAGAGTTAAGGTTGTGTCAGCAGTTCCATTATAAATCCTTAATTTAAAGGGTCTGCAATAACTCAACCATAAAATACATTTTGAGCTGAACCTTGGCTTGTAAGTTTTCAGGCCACGAGCAACTTCCTTTTCAAACCAAAAAAAAAATAAATAAAATAGCTCTCTAATAATTTCAAGAACGAATTTGCTGCTTGTGAAAAGGGTAAGTTTACTGCCCTAGTAATGGAGGTATGGTAAAATTCCGGAGTGACGCAAGAGGCGTAGTAGAGTTTTTCTCAGTTTTGCTTCAGTTTGACTTTCAAAATTCTGATCCTGTAAGTTAAACTGTGTTAACTGACCTCTGCTTTACGGCTGATAACAAGAGAGTCATTTGATGGCAATTTTGATAGTATATTAAGGGACCAATGATAGACATCCATGAGAGCCAGCACAGGGGCATGGTGCTGCCAAACTGCACTTCACTTGCTTTCAATCACCAAGGGACTATGCAGGATAACGTGGGCTGAATGAACCATGATCTGCAGGTAAAAGGCTTTCATCATTTCGTTCGTAAATAATCTGGCTCTCAAGTTGCTTGAAGCCGAACAGGGAGACAACAAAAAGAGACTAAGCAGAGGCAACACAACCATACAAGTGAGTTAGTTCAGATGTCTTTCACATTCCTGTTCCTACCATTTTAAAATAGTGTTATTTCTCAATTACAGCAAAACAGACAACCAAATCAGAGCCTCTGACTCTATATTTTGAGATAATTAGTTGAAATTGGCTTCCTAGAAATCTAACCAGCTTTCTCGATTGCAGGAGTATGGGCTCACTCAAAAAAGAAAGAAAGAAAGAAAGAAAGAAAGAAAGAAAGAAAGAAAGAAAGAAAGAAAGAAAGAAAGAAAGAAAGAAAGAAAGAAAGAAAGAAAGAAAGAAAGAAAGAAAGAAAGAAAGAAAGAAAAGAAAAGTTTTCAACTGTAACATCTCCCAGCATACTCCTCGTCAGGTGGTACATCACAAAATCCCACTTACCATATTGAAATAAAATAGGTTGTAAATTTCTGTTGATATTTAGATAAGTAAAATCCAAATTCAGTTTGAGATGAAGTATAGCTGACACAGTTCAAAATCCATCAAGAAAATAGATTACTGGCAAGATTTAAAATGGATTGAGGATTTTCCTAGTGAAGTGCTCTTATTTATGCATTTCAGCAAGTTTCAGCTGATCATCTTGGAACTTTGTACAGAAACTTCTGACCTATAACTACTGTCCCTATTACAGTCACTAACGAAACTTCTGTTAGCAGTAGTTCAGAATCTTAGTGCATGTATCTAAGGGTGAAAGGAGAGATATTTAGTGTTTATATTTATTATTTGTGGCAATAGTGACTATAGAGGTAGTATAAACGTAAAGACTGTCTATACTCAGCCTTAAGTATCAGATTATAGCTGTCCCACTCAAATCTTTTCTTGTATCCAATTTCATGAAGATATGATTTATTTTTTTTGCTATTTGTTTATTTAGAATTCAAATGAGCAGACTTCAAAATTAGCCTTACTTAAGATTGTTGCACTATATTTTTCTTTTCTTCTTCATCTTGGTTTTATGTAATGCATTTGGATACTAGCAGTATAAGAAGAGTCCATTATTTTAAAGGAAAAAACACCTACTCTTTAAGTTATTAACATTAATTAAAAATATTTAAAAAACATGTTAAAGAAGATATCTCATAAACTGTTTACCTTCTGAAATATGACTGATTAAGCTCTAATTGTTCCTGGAAGAAGGTTGTGCCATAAATGAGTCCTTGCAACAGTAACTGTAATCAAATATAAAATTAGATCCCATTAAAACTTAAAACTGAAACTCATGATATTCCCTCAGTGTATGTATACTCATCTACCTGAAAAGACATCCAAAGCTGTTATTTCATGAAGGTCTTTTGATCACCAATTTTCTACACGCTTTCTTATTGGTTAGCCTGACTGTGTTTTCAGTGTTTTATCTCCATCTGCATTACCTAGAAAATAATAAAATCATATTTAGGATGCAATAGAAAATGAGGAATATTATAGTGATACAATCTACCAAATGTACAGGAGGCAGATAGATAAACCAGCAGTTCAGCGGTTATCATTTTTCTCCTTACAGTGATCTGGTATTATAATATGAAAAAGTTTTGACAACTCTACCCAGAGTGAACAAACAACCACAGAGCCACCACAGTCACACAGATGACAAGCAGTGTCACTCTGGGACCAAAGACAACTTAATCACACCTGTGGAGCGCTCTGCTTGTGTACGACACTGCTGTATTCAGGCTTTCATTTTAGGGCTGAAGACAGCATTTCATCTCATCATCAAGCTGCAGTGTGCTGTACATTCTGAGAAAAGTTTGTGTCTCTAAAATTCAAGTACCTTGCACACAAATGTATCCAAAGGTAGCTACCATCTAGGAAAAGCCTTCTAGCTTTAAAAATCTGCCACAATTTTACAGTAAGTTGGCCAAGTAAATTACAAATAAATAAAAGACTGTGCAGACGTCCTAACTCATATTTTCCCACTTTCAATATCTGTCTTTCAAATGCTTTCCTATGTCAGCAGCTATGATAGTAATAGATGGGCAATACTGATATTACTCATTAGATTCTTCCATCTTGCAGCAACTCTTCCATTCTTAACAGTTTTGCTGTGATGCAATTACTCCCTCAGGTAGGGCAGTTGGCTAATTGCACTGACTGAGCGGTTTTGGTCCTCATCTTAATGATATAGAGGAAGGAAATGAATGGCAGCTTAATAACATGTACAGTGGCACTTGTATATGTTCTGTGGATCCTAGGGTCATTGATCTTGATAAAGGATTCTAAAATCATAGGAGAGTTGCTCCTTCCTTTCATAAGGAGTGAAGAGTATGATCACATTATGACATGGTGGATGAATAATCAGCTGCTTATGCTTTAAGATATTAACTATGTGACTCACTACTTCAGGGAACAGTTGTGTTTAAAATCACACTGAAACCCTAGGTATAATCAAGTTTCTGTTCTTTCCTGCTGGCAAGCAAATACGAGGAAGAAGTGACAGTACATGAAAATAAACTAAATAAAATGTTCATCTCAGGTGACCTTTATATTTAGCAGTGAATCAGCTTTTTATCATGGGCTATCTACAAATATTGCAAGGTTTCTTGCTAAGCATTGTTCTCAAACACAATCAGGTTGAAGATTTGCCGTGCCTCATGAGCAGAAATGCTCTTCAGCTTCTATCACACAGAACTCTTAGTGTTGTTTTTGATAGAGTGATAGCCTTGATTTCAATATAAGTGCAAACAAAACTATTTCTGTGTATAATCACAAGTATCTGTCTGCTTATATAATTTCTTCTGTTCCATTTTCATTCTTTAGAACTCAATCAGGCTTTGAGACTTAGCATATACAATATGCCAAGTTGTGGGATTTCTCCCCTACCCATATATAGGACAAGGTAATATGAGCTACTTTATGTAGTATTCAGAATGCTCTTTAAGAAATCGATTTAAAGCAACAAAAGAAAACTTTATGGTCTCATGCAATCCACTTGTTTTTCCTAACTGCCTTATGCCTTGTGAGATGTTTTATTTGAATCCAAAATTGCTTGTCTCCCTTAGATTCTTATTTGCTACTTTCTGCAAAGAATCACTAGGGAACCTCTTTTACTGCTAATTTGATGCGATAAGAGGAAACCGAAAGTTATCATGGCCTAGATGTGTGCCTATGCCTTAGAGACACAGCCTCTATCATTAGCATCTGAGTCATTGTTGGTAATTACCCATTTCATCAGCACAGGTCTGTTTTGCCAGTTTATGGAATTATTTTAACCTTGTTTATATCAAAAGCTTTATCAGTATTTTTGTCAGGTGTCCTGTAATGGACAAGATGTTACTTAAAATTTCTTTCTTTTCGGTCAGTTATTCACCTCTCATAGGAATATTTATTTATTGTATGTTAGTTTTGTATGGGCTTTTGATCAGTATGAAGGTTAGTATAAAGAATTTCAAGTGAAGTCTTTTCCTCTGTAGTCAATGGAAGTAGCCTTGATATTATTTGCCTAGTATGTCATGACTATTGCCAAATCTGACTTACAAATCATTATACATTCCTGCCAGCAGAAATGTTTGAATATTGCTAGTGATAACCTTCCTTCAGTTTGAGCACGCTCTTCCTTGATCCTACAATGTTCCATTCATAAATTTAGATTATTGATCCTTCCTAGAACTCTAGAAAGGACCAATAACTGCAGAACTAGCTTTCTTAGGACAATAGGAAATATTTTAGTTGTAATAAAAATGAGAAAACAGGGAGTCAGTAGTGAGGGGAGTAGTGAGTTGTTCCTAATGGACAGTCAGGAACTTAGCTTGTGAAACTGCATATACGGACAAATCTAGTCATGGAAGCTTTAGTTCTTTTTTTCCGTTCAGGAAAGGGCAAGACCAGTAACACAGCTCATGGCATTACTATCCAGGTCCTCAGTGATCCCTTGCTCCATAATTTATGTGCCTCTGACAGTTTTGAAACAGTTGTTTATCTGACACCTGTCTTCATATTCACCATAGTGCTTCCCATGGGTTATTGCAAAATTAAAATTCTGGTATCAGACCGAAAGTAATAAAGTAGGTAGTCAAAAACCCTGTAGTTAAAATAGGTATTTCCCTGTTTACACGCCTAAACTAAAACAACTTTATGGCTAAAACACTCACCTCTGTTCAGGAGCAGCGTCAGCAACACAAGTGATTCCTCCCAGCAACACAAGTGATTCCTCCCAGAATCCAAGTCCTTCTGTCTGGAGGCTGATTGTTGAGACCCTGTCTCCCAATGCCTGAGAGGATACCCTCGCTGAACTCTGTCTACCTACATTCAGATTATTTCTTAGAGTCTAGGCTGTGCTCTGAGAAATCCCTCCAAAAAAAAAGTAAGGGATAAAAAAAAAAAAAGAAATTCTTGTTCATTGAGTGCAAGACTTAGGTATGACAGGTCAGGACAGTTGCCACATCAAGAGGAAAAGCTAAAGACCTGCAGCTGAGGCAACCTGAACACTGGGAAAAGCAGCCAGCAAGCTGCTGGGGAAGGCTGGGATTTTTGAGGCTGCATAATGCACACAGAATCTCCGTTTAGAGGACCATGTTAGGGATCTGAAATAACATATGGCTGGAGAGTAGGTGGCAATCATTGTTATCGGGAAGTCTGGATCGTTACCTGAGGAATGACTTTCTTCCAAGATGCTGTGTCTGGTAATTAGAGCAGATGATTGTATACTGAGGAGCAGATGAACAGTAATAACATGACCAACCCTCTAGGCAATTTTTTTAAAAAAGTATTCTTCTTTTTGCAGTAGAATTAATATTGTTTCCTATTGCTTATGTGTTCTGTCTGTCTAGGTAGTAGTGTAACTACACTGTACTGCTTAGGGTTCTTCAGTAAGTTTCACAAGGAATCTCAAAAAGGGAAAACTGAATGCTCCTCTGTTAAATAGTTTAAACTAACTGATATTTGTGCTTTTATAGATCCTTCTTATTTAAAGGAATTGACAAATTGAAACAGTCTATTAAATATAAATATTCCTTAAATGGTAAGCTTATATATACTTATGCAGTAGCAGATTTCAGGGATTTGGACAGCATTGTGAAAGCTGTTGATGCTGATGACATGTCTTTTAGTAAGATACAAAATTTTGTCTTGAAGATGCCACTAAACTGAATTTACAGCGCCCTGCAGTAGGCTGTTCTGATGCTTGCTTAAATATACTTCAGGTTTATTTCCAGGCTGGATTTTTCTGATTTTTATTGTAGCCATTGAGCCTTGATAACTCTTTCCTGTAATTATTTTTTCATGTGCAAATAATTGTATACTGTGATTGAGTCACGTTTCAGTTTCTTAGATAAACAGAATAGGTAAACCTGATCAGCCTGACATTACAGTTTTGTTTTATAATCACATTAATTACAGGCTGCTCTTCTGCACTTTATCGCTGTTCACTTGGTTTCCTGGGGCTGTTCCAGAAACACATTCTAGCACTGATTTTTACTAGTGCTGTGTGCGGAGGCACAAAGGCCTTCCTGCTTTTATTTGACACAACTCCTTTTCATAACACTGTAAAGAATTTACTTTCCCATTTAGCAAGACATTGCAGGAAGAGATCACACTGGGGTAGCTAACTATAAAATGAACTGAAAATCATTTGTGAGGAATATTTTTTGAGACATTCATTCTATAAAAATAGTTGAATTGCTCATATTTTAGATATGTTACATTGTTTTTAAATGTACTGGAATATATCTGACTGGATCATGGCATTCAAATAGCACCAGCGCCTTCTCCATCCTTTCTTATTTTCCAGGAGTCACCTACTAAATTTATCATCTATGTATTAATATATTTTTTTAAATTACTGTTAAAAGAGAAAAAAGAAAATCACTGACAGGGGAAACAGTATTTTCCAGGATTTTGCAGGCACCTGCATGTTATAAAACATTTATTTTGCAGCAATTTTAGAAATGCAAATACTTGTTAAAGAAAACAATGAAATTTAGACTGTTATTACTTTCAATAGATTCTAGAAAAAGTTTTTTTTATGAAACTGAAAATATCAATGACATAACTTTAGCTTTAGATCCCTTGAAATTTACTAAAAATCCCCATTTTATGGGTATTGCTGTTCATATTAAATGATGTTTCAAATAAACTTCTTTCAGGAAGTACCTGTCAGGGTCCAAATGACCTTTATTCTTGCTGCAAGCCAGGTCCCTCCCCAGTATTTTATGCATGCATGGCAAGGAAAGAGAAATTCTGTAGCACATTGTGGAATTGAAGCAGTATTAAGAGGTTATCATGCACACTACATTGAAAAATAGGATCAATGTTATAAGTGCCGATTCAGTTATTAGGGTACCATGGGTTTGTTCTTATTTATAAAATGACAGAACAAATCACAAAGGCCCATAACAATTATTAAGGGTGTTGTGGTGAATTTATATCCCTGAAATTGGCTATGTGCTGCTTAATACCCAAGGAGTAGGTCAGGAAGGGAATTATGACTGAGTTGCAACTCTTCGTCTGGTTCCAATTGCTCCAAGGAGGGAGAAATCTGTTTTTATTTCTATCTGTAGAGGATTATCTTTAGCTCTGTGAGGACTTGATTGTGCGGTTTTGGGTTTTTTTTAATTGTCAGTAATAATGGAAAAGGAACAAAATGGGGGTTGTGCTTGGGTTTAGTTTTAGCTTAAATTTAATCTAAACCACTGAAAATTTTTTTTTTACATAAAATGTTCCCTTTAGGACCATGTCCCAGATAATGGATAGCACTTTTGCAAAATAAAAGAAGAATGGACTGGGGAGGAGACTTCACAAGAAAAGTAAATAGCTCCTAATGCTTTCGGGCACATCAAGACTCAAGTCTGGAATTCTGCTTCATTCAGAACAAAATACTGAAACCACATCTTCTTCCTCCTAGGATAGTGCTTCAAAATTCAGGGTGTGTCTTACTCTGAGCAGCCTCGTTACTTCAGTGTATATGAATATTTTTTATTCTGTTTTGGTGTTTTCTTTTTTAATAAATAGCAGGTGAAAATTAACGTATCACTCAAGTAAAAATTAACAGCAACATATGAGATGAGGAAATGAGGGTTTATACTATGTATATATGTATATAAAGTACAGTCTGGAAAGTCTGAACGTGATTGTGCAGGTCTAGGGACAAAAGAAATTTCATAGAATGACAGAAATATAGGCAATGACCTTCCAGCTTGCAGAACGAAGAAATTTCAAACCTGACTTTTGTATGTCGTACCCTTGCTTAGCCCTTTATTCTTTTGTTGCTTTCACCTTGATTTCTTAGTAAGTTGTATTGCATAGCTCTGAGCCACTGAGAAAGTATAATGGTTCAGATATTTCCTTTTCCCATTTTCTGGCATGTTGTTTTGAATGATGCCCCACTTCCACTGCCTTTCCTCCAAGCAAATTTCCCAACCTCTGTCCTCTGTATTCTTCTGCTTCCAGCATCGGTCAAGTACTTCTCATTGATCTAGCAAGTGCCATTCCCTCTGTCCCACTTCAACTGCATTTTCTCTTTCAAAGAAATCTAAACAAACACAAAACACACCCAAGTTCATATACCTTTGTAAGGGGTTTTCTTTCCAAAGGCTTTAAAAACCTCAGAAGTCTGTAAGAATGAAATAAACATTGTGAGAATTCTCTGTTCTATGCTTTGACTCAGTTGAATGCATTCATGCCAGATCGCTTCGCGTGCTTCCATACTTATATTAGTGATGTCCAGTAACTCCTGTTGTGACAGAACTGAATTTCTGAGGTGTTGCCAAATATCAAGAGACGTTGAGGGACAGCCTGTTTGCAGTTAGAATAACTGTCAATAAAGAAGCCTTCTTTTTGTTTGACAGTTAAGCTGGTAATTATGAAACTTTACAATTGTAAATTGTAAAACTTGAATATTTGGCTACTGATCTAGTATCTATGGGCACATCATTAAAAAGAAAATCAAGATTTTTTGTTCTTGTCCCCATTTCTCCCTCCTCTCCCCATCTGTCTGATTCTTCTTTCCATTTAGGCTTGGGTGCTGTTCCTTTCCTGTTTTGTGTTTCTGCGAAGCACTCACCCTGTTTTCCTCAACCACATACATACAGACTCTCAACAATGTCGTCTTTCAGAGAAGGGGTTTTGCAAATTGTCAACTTCAGCTGGAATATAAATAAATAAAACATAAAAATTTTAATTAAAATCTTAAATAGCTTAAGCTCTGGCAAGCAGGCAGAGTGCAGTTAAAATTATCCATTAAATCTGAAGCACTTGATATAATGTGGAGAGTTTGAGAACTACAGGATAGGCACATGTTTTATTCAGAAACCAATGAGAGTTTACTGCTGTGCCAAGTGACTGTCAGAAAGTTGGCGTAAAACGTCCCCTGTGATCCATTCTGGGAGACCCAAAAGAATTAAAACACAAGAAGATATTGTGGGTTTTTTTCATGCAGCTTCAACAAGTACTAGAGAATCCTGAAAAAGCAGAGGCCTGTCCTCCTTCCATGCTATCCTAAGATCAGAGGTTTTGGGTTAGTGTTATAGTATTTGGATTTTAAAATCATCCTTTACTTACAATTTCACTTCACTTTCTGGAGGCTAAGCCTTGTGCTCAGTAAAGAACATAACACAAAGCTCTCTATAGGGGAATGATACTAAAAATCGAAAATCCAAGAATTGTGACAATCTGCTCAGTCTGCTCATTCAACTTTCTTTTCTCCCTGTTTATGTTCACCATTTCTTTCCACAGAAACAAAATGCTGTCTTCCAGAACTGCTGCTTATTACACAACATTTTCTTTTGTAATGATTTTGGGCCCATAAGAGTGCTTTCTGTGTGTAAATTGAAGTGTAGCCAGTGTGTAAATTGAAGTTCCATGGAACAAACTCTGCTAGTGTGAGTGAACTGTGGAGGCAAACATCTCTTGTCCTAGTATTCAAGCAAGAAACAAATGTAATTTAGGTGAATAACAACAATTTACAATATCCAGTGTGGCTTTCAGAGCAATCTAGGGAAAACAGATCACAGCTTGGTCATTACTCCTCAGAGAACGGAGAATACGAAGTGAACCTGAGAACTCCGGTGTACTTATTGCATCCAAAGCTTGAGACCTGTGCTTTGCACATCCATCCGATTATGTCTGTGCTTAGCACTTCATCTTTGTTTCTGCGGAAACTAGGGGTAAAAAAATGGTCATATTTATATTTTATACCCAATGTAAAGTCACAGTCTCCTGGGAAATTGTCCCTTCCAAGCTATGAGCAGCTTGGATACATCAGACTTTTGCTTCTGGTTTCTCCAGTATCACTATCTTCATGGACACTACTTACAACTCTTCATTCTCTGCCACTATGGATCCTTCTGCAAGAACATAGCTTTGACATTTGTGAGATACTGTAAGAGTAGAGATCTACTAAACCAAAGATGTGTTTCTGCTGATAAGTGTGAAGTAAGAAAACCAGTCTTTCCACAAGAACTGTGATATCGTGTACAGTCTTACTCTGAAGTTGTTGGCCAAGTTATTGCAGAAGACAACCCTAAAAAGACAGCTTTCATTAAGAAAAAAAACCCCAAATCTCAGCACATGGAGTCAAACATTTCCTTTTATGATTGCAGCCTGGACTTATGGTGGAGGGCAGAGGGAATGAATTTTTATATGCCAAATGAACGACCAAACAAGGAGCATACAGTAATCATTCATTTCAGTCTGGATGGGCCCCTGTGGGGAAGATAGGTGTGGTAGGACTGGGTTATGGAAAAACCTTGTTCCATTAATTCTGTATTTTGCCATTCTACAAATGTTTCAAGCATTCCTTTACAATGCAAATGTTTGTGACTTCTGTTTTGATAACAATTGTGCAGAAAAGAAGGTAGATAGGGCATAAGAAAATTTAAAATTCAGTAGGAGATATTGTGAATTGTCTGTGTATTCTGTCTTCCCTTCTGCAGTATCACTTGCAGCACAGATTACAATTTCTTAAGATTTTACTGTAGTTATAAAGAACTTTACTCATACACTGCCTGAAAATTCATTATAAACAGTTATTTGAAGTGTTTTGCATCTTGTAATTGGTCTTAAGTAAAGAAGTACTGTTTATATTTCCTGATTGGATTATGTTTCCTAAACTGAAATCCCTTTCCTATCATGGAAAATCACACATGTATAAGAAAAAACAATAACAGCAACAGAGGTAGAGCAGAAAGAAAAAAGCCCACCTGTTCCAAAAATTTTTACAAAGTGACTGTAGATTTTCTCTGAGATGAAATACTAATTCTATAGAATATTACCTATAGAGAATTTTAAAATTAAATCAGAAATAAGCATCCTTTTCTTTATGATTTATTTATAGTAACCATAATTATATTCAGAACCTGACCTTCAATCTGCTTATTCTCAGATTTGCATTACAAAGGCAATATTTCAAAAAATGCATTCAGAAGAAGGCCTTTCTTTCTAAATAAGTCTCCTTGATTTAAGTGCTTGAATTCAATGATTTCAGTGTATAGGAGATTCATACGCATATTATCCAGCTCAATCTGTAGCTATTTAACATGAGTGAAATTTACATTGTGCTGTATAAAGGCTGATCCTTCTGTTTTTAAGGCTAGTGACAGGATTCCTTTGAATGTGTTATAGACCTAAAAATCTACTGAAATTTTTGAAAAGCCCACTTTCTGGTAAGCTCATGTTAATTTAAAAAAACAGTTGGTTTAAAGCGAAGCACATAGCTACATGCTTTCCTTAGTTTAAGAGACAGGCAAGCGGCCTGAAGAATTTTTTGTTCTCAAAAGTATTAAGACACATCACCTTCCATTGAGGTTCGTTTGAAATTCCACTTAAACATAAGTTAAGCTTTTTCTTTAACTGTAAGCACTGGCACAGATTGCCCAGAGAGAGAAGTCTCCCTCCTTGGAGATACTAAAACTCATAATGGGCTCTAGCTGACTCTGATCTGAGCAGGCGGTTGAACTAGACGATATCCAGAGATCCCTTCCAAACTCAACCATTCCATGATACTTTGTGGGAAAAGGTCATCAAAAAGGCTAGATTTAATCCTCTGTGAATAAGGTAGAAGCTATCCAAAAGAGTCTCACATTCAAATAACTGTCTGAAAAGACTGTCTCACCTGGTTTTGAGATGCCTGCAGATGTTTTAACTTGCAATAGCACATCTCAGCTCGAGTGAACAGGCAACTGGAAGCCTAGGAGTACTATTACTATGGTACAATACTTCAAGAAGCTTTTGCTAATAAAAAAATCCCTATTTGCTCTTTTTAAGCCAACTTCATTTACACGCTCTGCTTTAGTAATTATTGAAACATTAACAGAAATAAGTGCTGCACTGACTAGATAATGATAATAAATGGGCAATTGCAGTTGGCTTTAGGAGTTGAAACTTAGCTCAATGAAACAACACAACATACATGCATGGGAAATAATTCTGACTAATTTCTGTTGGAAAAGGTGACAGAAGTATTCACAAGGGTATGAGAGATCACAGAGTTTAATCAGTTTATAATCACAGAGTATACTGTAGATTAAAAGTGTCATTTGATAGGTTTTTAAGCACCACTAATTAGCAGAAGGGTAAATTAAGTGCAGCTGTTGATGAACCAGCCAGAACCCTTGAATGTTATTACTTTTGCTGTATCTTAATGCTATTGCAAGAAATGTAAAAGCTGTTTTATCCTTTCATTTTTATCATAAACATGGTATTCACAGTTATAGCTCTGTCAAGACAGCTAAAGCTGGATGTAAATATTTCAAAACTTATGCTCATTGAAATCAATTAATACAGTATGAGGCTCAGAAAGTAAATGTATCTCTATTTGAGCCTAATGCAATTAAAGAGAACATCCTAAGGGTGGTATGAATCTGTATTCATAGATATTTCCATCAAGACTTAAAGAAATTTCATAGGAGGATGAATTCCTTTCTTTACGTTAAGATACTCAAGAGAACTATGTATAGGAATAGTGTAGTAAGCAGGACCAGAGAAGTTATTGTCCCCCTGTACTCGGCACTGGTCAGGCCTCACCTTGAATATTGTGTCCAGTTCTGGGCCCCTCAGTATGGGAAAGATGTTAGGATACTGGAATGTGTTCAGAGGAGGGCAACGAAGATGGTGAGGGGGCTGGAGCACAAGCCCTATGAGGAGTGACTGAGGGAATTGGGGCTGTTTAGTCTAGAGAAGAGGAGGCTCAAGGGAGACCTCATTGCTCTCTACAACTACCTAAAAGGAGGTTGTAGTCGGGCAGGGGTTGGTCTCTTCTCTCAGGTGACCAGTGGCAGAACCAGAGGGCATGGACTTAAGCTTCCTCAGGGAAAGTTTAGACTTGATGTGAGGAAAAAATTCTTCACTGAAAGGGTGATTGGCCATTGGAATGGGCTGCCCAGGAAGGTGGTGGAGTCACCTACCCTGGAGGTGTTTAAAGGGAGACTGGATGAGGCACTGAGTGCCATGGTCTAGATGATGGTTGGTGTTAGTGTTAGGTTATAGGTTGGACTTGATGATCTCAGAGGTCCTTTCCAACCTTATGATACTGTGATACTGTGTGATACTGTGATAGTCCACTTAAAAAGCCATTAACTAGCTGCATCAAAAATCCCAGTATTTCTTTTGACTTTGAAATAGGTAAAATAATAAAATACTCCTATACGAATAGTTACTTAGGTAACGTTTTTTAAAAGCATTATCCTATGAAACACTATTAAAAGAATATTAAAGTTGCAGAGACCAGAATTCAAAATAGATGTTGCCTTTACAATCTTAATTTGATATTTTGTGCATATTGTACAGTGTGTGGTGCCATGCCTTGTTGACTATGTGTTGTTCAGTCTCTGAAGAGAGGACTGGAAGTTTATTCAAGTGCTCTTCTGTATTACCATGGTACTGGAGTGCTTCATACAAAACAACAATTAATTCACTGTGGTGCCTTGTGTATGAGAACAAGAATTATATTAATTTCATTATACAGATGCATGCCCTAAGGCACAGACACTGTATCTACATGTATGTGGAGAGCAAAAGTTTCCTGAAGCTTGCCTGCAAGACAAATCTGTTAACTCCAGCTCTGCTAACTTGCTGGAGACTCCCAGATGTTGAATTGTACAGGCCACTATGAAAATATTTTAGATTTATTTTGTGCTCTACAGTATTTACCAGAAGACTGGACTAGCAAAGAGACTTTGTGCCTAGTTTGGATACTCAGACGTGTTCCATTTACCCTACAGGTGAAGTCATATGACCTTTATTAAAGGATCCCCGCGTCACTTGCTACAAGGGAAAAGGTGTTTCTGTGGAAGAGGCATAAAAGGAAAAGGTGGTTGTGTATAACTGGGTAGCGAGTAGTGTTATGAGCTTACATAAATGCAATGCTCAATCTTATATTTGCTTCAACCTCTTTGAGCTTTCCAATGCTACAAGATATAATGTCTTAGTTTTCCAAAATTAATCTGCCTAACTGTGTCATGTAAGAATCCTGTGGTAGAAGACAAGTTAGGATCCAGTTCCCTAGAGTAAGTTTGCTGTCTTAAGTATGAGGCCACCTTTTGTACTCCTGCTTTATTGCTTCTTTGTTTCCAAAATCTGCAACAAGTAAAATTCCTCTAAGGAGGCTGCTTCAGCGCATGTCTTTGATTCATCCTTAGAGCTGCCCTGATTAAGACATCTCATGGTTAAAAATAGCCTGTGTTCTTGCAATTAATGACTTTTGCATTACTTAAATGGCTAAATTAGGGTTGCATGAGCCATCCTGCTTCTAAGACCTTGACTTTTCAAACTTCAGAATATATTTAGCACGAGACACACACACACACATTATTTTCCAGGAACTAGGTGTCGGTCTGGTGTGTTGTCCTCCTCAGCCTTCCCACTCTGCAACCCTGACTGTCCTCAGGTGGTGTTTGACCTATGAACAGGAAGCAAGAAGCACTGTGTGGAATTCTGGTAACTTGAACTGACAGATCATTACTGGTGAACAAGTGTTTTGCCCATGGATTTGACAAGTATTTAGTGATGCCAAGTGAATAGTGAGGCTCAGAAGTCTTGGATTTAGTTCTAAACTCTGAAGGCAAAAATGGAGAGTAATAGTTGTCAACTCTTTTGTCACTTCTGTGCGCTGGTCTCTTGGCTCAGTCTCTTATATCAACCCACAATTCAATCAAGCACTCTTTTCCCTGATCTGCTATCATGGTTGATCTCCTAACTCTAAACATTTCAACCCGAATTCTCTGCAGATCTGGTTTAGGATCCTCTTTGATGATCTACATCTCTCTGCTTCATCCTTAAGGTTTCCCCGCTGCGTACTATAGTACAGGGGCACTATCATCCTTCAGCCGTTTGCTATTTTTGTCACAGAACAGCCTTGGAATAAATATTTTCCATCAAAATGGAAAATTTCCTTCCATCAACATCACACCAAACAGAAGGGGGTCTGGGTTTTTTTAATGAACAAAATTGTAAGTCTACTAAATTTCCCCCATGTTCCCACCTCATGAACAGATCTGCTATTTTTGCTGAAATACTCAAAAAACATGCATATAAGACACAGCAGGCAAAGCTAAGTTCAGAATTGTCTGACTTTCTCACAGAAGAGCAAATTTTCAAATATTTGTTCTGTAGAAGGACTATTTTGGAGGAATTTGCAGTAAATGTCTGTAACAGAAATATCTTGGAAATTACTCAACACAAAGGTAATTACTTTTTAATTCCATGTCTTTTTTGAAGGATTTTGACAACAGCTTTCCAATGATTTCTGAAGTTATGACAGCAATTAACTTGACTTATACAGCTGTAATTATACAGAAATAGCTGTTCTAAATAAACAAGAGCACTAACTATAATCTATACAAATTGTATATGATCTATTACACATATATTATTTCAAGACAGTTCCCTTTCAGTCCCTCAATGTTTGTTATTGTTGGGGTTTTTTTAACCTGCTACAGATTTCCATGTGCTCATAGCATCAAAGTAGTATAGGGACAACTGATGCACATGATAATAAGTGAGATGGTGCAGGGCACCATTGTTTTTACAGGGAGCTGCTATATTTTTAAACATCATAACCTACATGTTTTCATGCTGCACTGTGAAGGGCTGGAAGCCATTTCCTGACACTATCATATTCACATGTTTTCAGGTAGACCTGTGATAGGCTGCCTACTTCATTTGGCCCAGTGCTCGGATATAAAAATGCATATGTTTTATGTAACTTACATGCAATATACATGTATATAGAAATATATATAACAGAGGGTAAAAATATCTATAAACAGATACTTGATTTATTCAGACATAAGCACACTGATATACGTGCATCTTTGTATGAATATTTTACACATATATATGAATTTATGAAGATACAGTAATTCAATATATATATCCAAAAACCATAAGTATAAAATGGAGAAAACATTTTTTCAATAAGAACTAATGGAAGTAACAGTTAAATTTTATATCTGAAAAGAAAGCAATTAAACAAAATAAAGGGCATGTTCAGGGCCTCCGTTTTACTAGGCTGCAGAGCAAGCCCTGAAAAACCCAGTTTGGGGGAACTTCAAGTGATCAAAAGAGCAAAGAGGTGTCAAAAAGGGGAGGTAGGGGGCCATGGACCCCTCCAAGGAGGCAAAGAAGGGATGCCCAGTGTGATCCTGTGAGCATGACCAAGAGACACCGGAGCCGAGTTCAGCCCCAGGGTGGCTGGGTTAGGCTTGGGCCTTTGTGTAGCACCTGAAGACACAATTTAGGGGTGGGAGTCAAGCAAGTTGAAGCAAAATTAACTTTTTTCATTCAAATCACTGAGATATTTTCTTAAATAAAACGATACCGAATTATTAAAGGATGCAAACACTTATTTCAGTCTCCTTCCTTGAGTGGTTGTCTGACTTCTTGACTCTTTGGAGGACCAAAGTGGTTTAGTGCATCCTTCCTGAATTTTGTCCATTTAAGACAATGAGTTAACATATATCATTAAAAATATTTAAACATACTTAAATAAACACAATATTTGGTATGCTTAAATTTTGTATTACATAAATGGTGTTCCAATTGATAGAAATTCTTGCTGTTAAATGATGGCTGTAAGTTCTTGTGTACAGTAAAACATTTTATATGGAGTGAGTTCTACCTACAAGTCAGGACATGCACGAGTTATCTGCTGGAGAAGTGATCAACCTGACAGGTGAGGCTAAATTCATTTTACTCACAAAAATTGGCTTGAAATCAGGTATGTTTTACCATTTTACAAAAGCTGAAAAGTATAACTGAAACCAAGCAAGAAAGAGCAGTCATCACTCTCAGGATGCTGAATTTGGTTGAACAAATCAATCAAGGTGAGTGTTACTGCTGATGCATATTTTTGTGCATATAAAAGAAATCATGTGAACGGCTGATTTCAGATGAGATTTTTGTCTCTAGTAAGAAGATAAAATGCAAAGTAGTATATACCACTGTGGCAATATATATTAAAGAGAGATTTTTACATGTTCTCATGGCCTCCTAGGATCATGCCCTAATCAGTGGACTATGGAAGGGCATATATTTCTTGTTTCAATTTACTTCAATTATTCTAATTGGCATAAATTAATATTTAATTGGGCAAGAGAGGAGGAATATAGATTGACATTATGACTGTAACCTAGTTACTGGGATACTCATGTGGGTGAGTGTCATGCAAGTTCCTGCTGTAATTCAAATGTATTATATAAACTGGAACATTTTCAACAGGAAAGATGGAGCATAACCAAGTTGAGATTTATCTGCGCCCCAAATTGTAACATTCTTGTTCCAAATAAGGCAGGAAAATTATTGACTCCTGCCAGCATATCTAGGGGAAGTTTGTTTGGCTTAATCTTGGATGATGTTGGTGACCCCTCTCGTACGACAGCTAAAGTGGTAAGATCCTTGCCCAGAATGTGTAGAACTAGGGCTTGATTGATTACTTTGTGCTAGGACTCAAAAGTATACCTTACATATTACAAAAATGCCTTAATCACCATGTGGCAGTCAGGACATGCCTCATTGTCCAAGAGAGTGCTCAGGACTGTATTTAACATTTGCTTCTGGTCGGGGAAACACCTTCATTCTGATTCCTGCTTAAGTAAATGTTCTTTCAAATTTTGTGTTATTTTTTCCCAATTGAACCAACAAAATAGTATATAGGATTGTTGAGAGATTATGGAATGTGTTTACTAATATAGTGTCCTCTCCTTGCTAGCATAGGTATTTGGCAATATTTTTTACCTGATTACACTGAAATAAATCTGTTTAGTTGACTGACATGACATCCAAATAGCACAGCAGATAATTTATGACAGCATCTTTAACTATTGGTCCTGTATGAACCTGGCCTGGATATGCTTGAGCCAGTAACTTCTGTCAGCTCAAAAAATAATTATTGTTTGCTCTTTTGTTTGACATGTTTATGGTCAGAGAGTAAATTTCCTGAGTCTTCTGTGCTTTATCCTGTTGAAGAACAGATACTGCCTGCATATCGCTGTTCAGATTCATAGCCTAAATTGTTGAGGCTATTCCAAGTTAGAAAGAACCTGGAAAGTACTGGCAAAGTGAAGTTTTTTTCAGTAAGAAATGTCATTCTAGAAATAAGGAGCAATAAGCTTCTCTACAGTCAATCAAAGTGTACTAAGAACAAAAATAATATTAAGTATGAGCAACATGATAACATCCTGGAAGTGATAATAATAAGCTGAAACCTGTAAATGAGTCCTTACTTTAGGAGAATCCAAAAAAAAAAAATGTTTTCATGTCAGAGAAGTGTTTTCCTAACCAGCAGACATGGTAACCTAAATTCTCTTGTGTATTGCTCAGAAATACACAAGTAGTCACATGGAGGATTGAAAATTAGATGAGAATTAAATAACTGAGCTACTGTAATTCAAAGACTACTGCTAAAAAAAGGACAAAGACTAACATCTGGAGTGTTCCACACGTGCTATGGAATGCCTCTGTGTGTGTGAATACATAATATCAGTTTTAATTAAATATAGGTTATTCATCTTTGGATTCTCTGAATATTATCCAGATCTGCTTTTAAGCAATGAAATAAAGTGAAATGTGTAATTCACAGGTATTGTTACTTTTAAGTTCATCTTAAAATAGGTGAATTACCTTAATGTACCTGTTACTGCTTTACATTGTAATTTATGTCTAGTAGCATCTCAGCAGATGTTATAGATTTCTCTGGAAATCAAAGATACAGAAGAACTACCTGTAGGAATGGAAAACGTCATAGAACGGCATGTACTTTTTAATTAGGAATGCCATATACTGCACCTGGAGTGACTCGTTTTTGCCGTCTTCCATGGAGCTTGAATTTCCTATTTCCCCCTTCAATAAACAGAATTAAAACATTTTAGTAACTTTATTTTTAGTTAGAACTTAGCTGGGTAGTTTGTCGGATTTGTTCATAGACTATAAGATGAGTTTCATGAATGAACAACCCATGATTCTCATTTCCAAACTCATAATGGAAAACGCATCAGTGCCTAGTAGAAATCTGTAGATTTAGTTCTCTCTGTATTGACATGGGGGCATTTATACACCTACAATGTAAATTAGCTTGTGTCATAGTATATAAATTCATCTTGTTTGTATTTTAGAAGAGAAAACAGAGTGTCAAAGACTTTAGTTTTGAATATAAAATGTCTTAATTTAAATGATGGGAAAAAATGTTAATTGACAATTTTCTTTTGTAGAGGCTGTGTATAAGTACGAAAACTGAAATAGAGAACCATATTAATCAGAGAAATAAATTTTGTTTTAAAAGGAATGAAGAATGGATGAATTTACTGCTTTATCCCCTATTCTAGATCTCCATTGCAATCCCCTTTCTCTGCATGTAATGAAATGCCTACTTGACTCACAGTTCAGCAGCACATGTGAAAGAGCAGAATCTATCAGAAAAATGTGGAAAGAATAGATTTTTATTAAGAGAGTCACCAAATGATGCTGGGGAGGATGTCATGAAGGCTCTTCAAAAGTTACCTATCTTTCTGATTGGCTTTAAGGGTTGTTATGAAATTAATTGGTGATCTTACTGTTCCTGGACTGCTGTGCAGTATTTGGAACCTGTTTGATAGTCTAACTACATACTGATATATATGTGTATGTAACTAGTATAAGCATATATTTGTATGTCACTGTATTTGTCAAGTTAGTCTATTTCTTTTTTTCATGGGCTCTATCTATTCAATTTTAATAAACAGCTTTTCTGAATTTGGTAGTTTTTTTCTGTTAATGTTCTTCAAATGCAAATAACCATGTTTCTTTATGTATAGGTTTTTTTTTCCAAAACTAAATTTATCTAGAGCATAATCCCATCTCAGAAAAATTAATGTGACTCTTAGGTTGGCTAATATATAGTTTCTTTAAATCCTGATTTATTTCTGTTAGTAAGCATGTAGAGGAATGTACATTGATGTCACCTAGTTTGAAGCACTTCAGTGAGGGACAGACTGGGGACCCCAGCCTTGAGGTGTAAAGCTGATGAAAAAGAGATGGCTTTCCAAAGAGGGATTCAGAGAGGTGTGTGTTTCCCTTATTATCAGTATTGATACCTATGGATGACTTGGTTACAATACTATAAGCTGGTCATCTGGAGAGAAATACTGTGATGCCATCTGTTTTATTCACGAAGTACAATAAATCCAAAATGGACTTCCACTTTTTTTTTAATTATTCATTCTACTGATACCTCAAAGCTATTCTGACACCAGATGAAATGAAAACTCCTCAGTAGAATAGAAACTTGTGACATACCCTTGTTTTATGTCTCCCTATCCTAGAATGCATGTACTCAGAATGGCAGGCAAGCAACTTTGTCCTTCTGGATGTTCAACTTAATAACAATGACCAGTTCATGCAGTTCTGTCACTTTTCTTGAATTAAATCCAGATGGAAGTGGAGTACAGGCAGAAAGTCCTGTGGTTTATACTACCTCAATTCCACTAGCTACTTCTTTAAGTAATCCTTCCTCCTCCCAGACTAATAGCAGACTGTTTCTGTCTATTTTGTGATGGAATCAGTAAGATTGTACTTTCTGGTACCATTTGATGACTAACTGCTGCTTAAAATGGGGAATGTACCCTGTATCACATCTGCATTGACATTCTTCACTTAGTGCAAAACCATAGTGTACCTGTAACAATAGATAGTAGAAATAGGGAGACAAATCCACTGTCTTGTATAACCTATTTTGGATGTTCTGGCTCAAAATATGCATATATGCAGAGATTTCTTTTTTGATTTGTCTGTTTTGAATCCAACAGGACTCTTCCTTCTAGAATCAACTCTCTCTTTACATTTGACTATTTTAAGTACCAGAAAAAAATAGTGAGAGGAGTGGAGTAGCATAAGAATGTATTTAAAATCTCTAGTTCTGCCAGCACTGAATCACAGTTTGGAAATCAGGGAGTCTGGAACTTTACTGGAGAAACCAGTGAGACCAGAGTTCATGGGCATGAATTATGGATTATGTTGACATTTTCAGTTCAGAAGGTTTTGAGAATGTTTCAGGAATCACAAATCTTTCCACCAGCTTCAGATAACATTTAATAACAATTGCACATTCCTTGGGTAGGATGACGTAAGGTGTCAGAGGTTGGTAGTGTTCTTCCCAGTTTACACTAAGGGAAAACGAGCAGACACAGTCTTGCCCTCCGTTTTCAAAGTCGAGTACATGAAACAGTTCACTGGAGTGGCAGGGAGAGAAAGAGGAAAGAGAAGTGAAATTGAAAGGTGAAATATTCCCTTGTCCACAAATCAAACAAACAGTCCAGATACAAAAGTCTTTCAGAACTGTAAGGGAAATAATAAAATATATATGTTAGTATTTTCAGTTTAAAACTAGACCTGTTTGTCATTTTTGAGTCTTGGTGTCAAGGTAAACTTCCACAGGTGTATAGAATGTTATTGCACTGGCCCTAAAGTGAAACTGGCCCTATAGATAAGGTCAGAAGAATAAGTCTTACCATCATTTATGTCCTTTTGCTGACCCTTTGCGCAGCAGGGATTTCATACTAAAAGAAATGGCTTTTACTATGTTTCTAGGTCAATTTGTGCAATGTGCAAGGCTTCTGGCAGAGTATTCATGCATTTCTGCAGCTTTTTTTTATGCTGTTTTGTTTGTGGGGTTTTTATGATCTTTGCAGAATCTGAGACAGGATTTATGGTCAGAGATTATAAGCAGTAATAGCAGGACACGTGATAAAGATGGTGAAATGATTGTTCAATTAACAGATCAATAATATGCCTTTGAGACAAAACGGTTGCCAATGATAAATGCCTAAAGGTTGCTTAAACTGCATTTCTGAATGCTTCAATGTAAAAATCAATGCCCCCCCCCCCCACATAGTGCTAAGTAGATAAAGCAGCCTCTCAAATCTGTTCTGTGACAATGATATGAGCCCAGCAATCATAAAAATATATCTTGATCCTGTTTGTAGCTTTCAGATGTTGCTTTGGGCCATTCCTGTTTATTCATCCACATGAACTGCAGAACATTGACTATGCTGAATAAACAGCAATGATCTGGATGAAGAAACAAAACAGTCTTTCAATTTTTTTATTTTCTTTTATGCTGCCAGTGCAGCAACTGATGAAAAGGCAAGGGAAATTAGGTTGGGTGTTAGGTGTAAGTGAGAGCAACAGTTGTGTTATTTAAATGCAAAGGACATTGGTGGGAGCCTAGCATGAATTCAACGAGGAAGGAGAGGGCTGCAGAGCACCTCCTGTCACTGCAGTCTGCTTAAAAATGTGCTTATAAAAGGGATGGAAAAGGTTTGGTTGCCAACTTGGTTTGCTTCTATCAACACTATGCAGCGAAGAGACTGTGGATGATTATTCTTTCCAGAGTTTTTTGTACATTTAATAAGTATACATACAAACAGATTGTGAAAGCTTCACCTCTATATTGTGTTGCTAGGTGAATATGTCTATGAATATAATTTTTAAAAATTTATATTGCATTAGAAAAAATTGCTGTCTCCCTCTAGCCTCTATCTGAGGATTGGAGAGCTCATTTTAATTAAATTTACATTTATATATTTTTGTCTTTTTATTCCTTTGGAATCATATTTTAAAACCTGTGACTTACTCTAAGAGTTTGAGGATGTTTTACAGTCCTAATCAAATGCTGAGTGTACTTAAAAGCTATATATACACATGTAATTTCAAAAAAAATTTTTCAGTTGTTAAAAACATTATCTGGAGGCTGCATTTTGGCACGACACCAAATACATCACACAGGTAACCTTCCGATGAAAATTCCTCCATGCATCATTTTTTCCCCAACTCAACAAGATTTCTGAAAGGATGGGCAAATTCCTGCATTTGAAGAATGATTTTCATCAGATAATTCTTTCAACAACAAAGGTGCATGGATTTTCATATCCCTATAAAGGCTAGTGGCTATCCTGTCTTCAGGACCACTCTGAGCGGATCTGGCATACAACTCTTCTGTCCAAATGCTGAAATGAATGGATACAAATGGAAGCAATAGAAGCCATCCAATCCTTTCTGTCTGCTTTAAAAATACAGTTTCTACTGTCATTTCTACTATGGTAAATATTTTTTAAAGTTAGTCTTGAATGTCTGCTTCAGTGTTGAAATATTTCGAAGTGGTCTGGAGCACTTCAGTACTCTTTTGTAATGTGAATGGTGAATATGATTTAGAAGTACATGAATAAAGATCTAGAAAACCTATGAGAACTGAAACAGTAAAAATATACAGTTACAGAAAAATGAACACAGATTACTTTTAAGATTTTCTTCAATAAACAGGTTTTCAATAAGGCAATAATGCTTACCAAGAGGCAACTGGGACTATGAATAATAGGTATTAAGTCATTTCACATTGTGATTATCACTCTCCTAGACATGAATTATTTAGTAAGATTGCAGATTGTGTACTTTGCAACTGGGGGAAAATTCAAGTTCATTTCCTCACAAGTCTCCTTTGATGTAGTATAACATGATTTTCTTTTTGAACTTCAGAAAAGGGGGAAAAAGACATTATGTAACAGGCTTAAGAAACAGGGCATTTAAATGAACATACCAGGGCCATTTACTGTTCTAATATGTGCAGAGTAGTTTCTCATTACTGTTATACTGTAGCCAGAAAAACAGAAAGAGACAAGCATGGAAACCAAAATACTTCAGAAAGGTGTGTGTATTGATTTATTCAGCCTGATGCTGCAAAAGACATTAATCTATCCATGCTATTGCAGCCCAACTCGTTGATATAAATATATGTTTCTCTTTTCATTGAATTCAAAATCTTACTCATGTCTGTCAAAAATGCGCTTCTCCTTGCAGTGGTGGTATGTCAAATGGCTCACTGAAAATTTTGCTACCAGGGATTCTTCATCTTAAAAGCAGATTCATGTAGTTAATCTACCAGAAATCTCTTCTTACAGATTGCCAGTTCTTGCTTCTATGGTAACCCAGCAAAAATTCCCATTTTTGGGAAGGCTAAACTCATCACAAAGTTCAAATCAAAGCTTAAGATATGAACATAAGATTTCACTTATAAAGAGCATACCTTGCAGTTTCTGAACTATATTTAATGAAGTTGTGAAGTTATATTACCCTATACTTTTAAAGGCTACTGTAATAAAAATTAGCAGATATCAGACAAATGTTACTGTTGTAACAAACTACGGCTATAGATGTTAATTTCCTTACATTTTGCAATACATTTGCATTAAAATATAATCACTTACTTGTGATGTCTTTTATGCTTAAGGAATGTTGTTGAGTATTCCCAGTAAAATATTAAGCACAAAGAACTATGAACTGAACTAGAGCAAAAGATCCTGTTAAAACCAGTTAACTCATTTAAAGTTGATTCTTTACCCTTTTGACATATGCTGTTCTAGATGAAACAGTAAAAGAAAGTAGAATATGGGGGGAAAACCTTAAAGAAACAATGAAACTGACTCTCAATGTGTACTTGAGAACAATATCTTTTGGGAAAGACACTTAGTCTGCTTAAAGTAAGGCAAGTTCTTGTAGAATTCTTATATTGGTAATTATTGATTTGAGCAATAGCCTTGGTGCTACTGTTTGAGTTTGAGCTAAAGCAGAACCAGTTTTCTAACTTTGCAGCTAAGCCTTGCCTAAGTAACTTCATTTTCTGAAAGTTAACATGTTTTTCTGACAGTGTCTGTCTCTACAAGTAAAAATGCTTAATATTTATGTTTGTCAACACAATAATGGGGGCACTGGTATGCAGAAAGGCCATGGCTTATATTTTTCCTATAGAAACCAAGGTCATCCTCAAGCTGGTGGAATGCCATAAATCAAAGGGTGGGAAAATGATCACACCTGGAGGGAGGAGTGGATAGGACAGGTGACCCAAAACTGACCAACAGTATTCCATTCCATACATGTCATACTTGGTAAAAAACTGAGGGATCATGAGAGTCAAGCCCTCTTCTTTGAAGACTGTTGTTGTGTGAGGATGTCATGTGTATGTCTTCCCCTGATTGAAGTCTGTGCATTCCTGAATCCAGTTCCTGAATCCAGTTCTGGAATCTAGCTCCTTTATACCGTTGAGTCCACCCTAGGACTTTCCCTGTCCCTGTGCTGCTGCATCAGTGGTGATATGTAGTCATCAGAGTTTGATTTTGTATATTTGATTATATTTTATTGTCTTCTTCCTATTTTTTACTTATTACTATTGTTTCATGAAAGATTTTTTAGTTTTAGTTTCGAACCTACAAGTCTCTCCCTCTTTTGTCTTTCCCTTCTCCCTGTGGGTGGTGACAGGGAGCAACAACTGCCCCATGTTTAACTGCCATTCAGGCCAGCAGGGGGGCTAAACCAGGACAACTGCATTGCCTGCAAAAAGAGGTCAGATTGCAATAGAAATATATTCCTGAATTTGCCTGAAGTAGAACCATAACAAATACTTTAAAGTGTTTTATTTACTACAGTTTTCCTCATCTGCCCTAATAAATGTTCGTACCTTCCAATCAGCTGTTACCAGTCCGCAGTCATTTTGTATCTGGGTGTAGGCAGAAAACAGATGTGAAGGCAGAAGAGTGAGTGAAGCTGATCAAGCTCTTTATAGACTGTTAATACATATCTTTTTAGTCCTATCAATGATGTTGATTTTTTTATCATCTGTGTAGTAAGCGTTTTTTCTTCTTTGTTTTGGAAATGCCTTTCTGAAAATTTTTATATATTGCCTGGATGTGAAAGAAACCTTAGAATGAGATAACAGCAATTTTACCTAAACAAACTGATCTCTCTGGTTTCAAGAGAACTGTTTTATGAGCCCTGTTGCTTGGAAAATTATGGGTTATAGCAACACAATTTCTTTCAAATGGAATGCCCTCATGAAATCAACTTATTCAGCTTCTCTTATGTATCTTGGTCCTTAAAACAAATTAAGATGTAGTATTAAGATTTTTTTTTTAGCATATATCTTAACAACTATAATGATTTAAACTGTGATTTGAGCTAAGGTTTTAAAGAATTAATCAGTATTACTCATACAATTCTTCTCTGACACTTTTATTTGACAAAAAATATACATTTTGTCCAAATAATGAAAATTCTTTTCTCTCTCTCTCAGTCAGAATAGTTGTATTTCAGTACATTTATACTGGCATTGCTGCTGAGCTGAAACAATGTACCCACATTAGAATCAGAGTTGGTATTTGTAAGAGGGGACATTACATCTTGAAATTATTGAGGTTTTTTTTTTATTTTGTATGTTATACAAATGCCATCAGTACTAGAGTAAATTGCTCAGAATCTTTTTGAGTGGTCAGTTTTTGGTTTGAATAACTAAAATACCCGGCATCCACATATTCTTCTGCTAATGATTATGTTCTTCATGGGTAATGTTCCTTACAATTAATGGTAGTATCTCACTATATTTCATAGAACAAGACTATAAGAATGCCTCCCAAAAGGATTTCTTTCTGTAATGTTAATTTGACCATTTTAAATATTTGTTGAATCACATATAGATTTCTTTGCAGTAGCTTCTTAGTACTTTCTCGTTTTAATAGGTTGTTCTTGCAGAATTTTTTCTCACTGATAATCTTCCAACTTTTTCTAAAAGCTATTTAAATAAACAGCAATTTAAAAATATTATACTTCTATTTAAAAAATGTTGTATGAGGAGCAGCTGGGCCATGCTACAAAACAGAAGAGATTACCTCAAGGGTGCAAAAAGGGGCATCAGATATTTTAGGCTGCTGAAGACAATGCTCTAAATTACTGCAAGTTTGTCCCAGCTACCACAGGGCTACTTTGAAACAGGACAGTCAAATTTAAGAGAGCTTTGTTTATCCTACACCTCCAGCACAAAACTGTCAGCACTTATGCAGCCTTGTGGAGCTCCAGATGTAGGCAGCAGGGATCACAACATGCAGCACAAGAAGTGGATTTCTGTGGTTAACAAGCAATTACTTCATAGTATTAGAACATCATACAGACTATTAACTAACTAAATGTCAGATGAGGTGATGTTAGACTATGTTCCTGAATCCCGTGATTCCATCCCACTTATCCCTCCCATCCCATACAAATCATAT
Organism: Tapera naevia; assembly: GCA_033556795.1. Lineage (NCBI taxonomy): Eukaryota > Metazoa > Chordata > Aves > Cuculiformes > Neomorphidae > Tapera > Tapera naevia. Next base: position 1,668,554 of record JAUMJJ010000172.1, on the reverse strand, counting down.
TGGGAAGGAAAAGAAACATTCAAATAGATGGTAAGTCTATGAGCTTCTTGGCTAATTATAGAGGAAATAAGAAATGTCAGGTTGGAATACAGTGCCTATAGATATAAGCATTCTTTGCAGCTTTCAGCACTGATTTATTTGTACTAAATTATGTCACTATCAGCATTACCTCTTAAAGTCTGGAGTGTGTCTCACTTACTTCATTAAATCTAAAATATTCTTGCTGATGTCACCTTTTTTTTTTTGGAATATCCAGCTAAATGCATAGGGAAAATGGTTGTCAGCAAGGCACTATAACCGTAGCCTGCATCTTGGTAGTGCTCAAATTTCCCTCCCGGTTGGTCCTAAGGAGTATCTGTGTTTTTGTGTAACGACTATGGAAAAATTCTAGCAGAGGAATGAAAAGATTTTTTAAATTGAAACCAGCTTTTGATTCATGGTAAATTGGCATCACTCGCAGGCAAAATTTTATAACATAATTGAGAAGATGCTAATTTTTCCCCTTCCTTATAATTTTTAGAGTCCTAAAATAACAGCAGTTTGAAAACAAAAAATACATAGTAATCGTTAGGGTAATATTTGGGAGAACACATACTGATTTCTATGCTCAGTTTTAAAAATATCAACCCAAAGTTGAACTGTTGAGAGGAGAGAACTTGTTTGGTGTTCCTTTTAGGCAGAAGAGAGGAACTGCAGGCAGTTTGTCAAAGCTAGTGTATGGTCCATAAGATAATTTCAAACAAATGAGCAACTGGATTCATCAGCAGTTTAACTTTGTTTTTTTCTAGGAGCGTATTTATTTTTGTAATGATGTTATACAGAAAAATTATAACCTGTGTGTGTTTTTTTCTCTCAGATTGTTATATCAAACATGCAAAGCTATGAGACAGAGAAGTTCTGCATGTGTTTAATGTTCATCATGAGGCTAAGTTCTTAATTGAATCAAAGCTGCTAAGCATAATTTTCCTCCTACAACATTCAGCCTTAGTGACCCAGTGTGAGCTCTAGGAGTCAAGCTGACTCCTTTACATGTTCATCCTCACCATTACTAGAAGCCAAATTAGAGCACTGGTGACAGCCTTTCAAAGAACACTATGTTATCCAGCCAGGCTCTGACAGCAAATGTAAGTGATTAGGTGTACAAAAAAACCCAACCAACCTCTTGAAGACACATAAGAAGGAATCAAATCTAGTTCAGTCTCCTATCTGTGATGTTGCAGGGCAAACAGGAACACAAAGCATCAAACAGCTATTTTTATTTCCAAACTCAGCATATTCAGAAAATGCATAGAGACAAGTTTGGGTTTTTTTTGCAAGGCGATTCAGTTTTTAGCAAATCATCTTTGCAGGACATTTCTTTAAAATTTCTTCTAAAATTGCTTTGAGGAACTTCTGCCCTTTCTTCTTGCTTTCAGAGTTACTGACAAACATGTCCAAGTTGCTGCATTGTCAAATGGACCTATTTCAAAGCTGTCAGCCCTAGACTCTATCTTTGGCTACATGGCCCATCCGATCTCCCTGACTGTCAATCAGGCTACGAAGCAACCAACCCTACCCGGATGGGGACTGGGAAAATGCACATTACAGTGACTATGGGGCCAGTACATGATCATCATAGATGTCAATCAAGTTGGGCATTCTGAGCCTCTTCATCTGAGGAGGAGGATGTATCCGAAGGGCATAAAGGTGTTTCAATGCAGCAGGGGCTCCCAGTGGAGGCAAGAAGCACAGGGGGAAGTCAGGGGCAATCCCAGCCCAGGGGGAAGTCTGTGGTGAAGAGGCAGGTCCAAAGTCAAGCTAGGAAGTCAATCCACTGGTCAAGGATCAGACCCAGTGAGGGTAACCAGGGTCAGACAGAGATTGCTGATAACAGACAGGTTCATAGGGTTAAGATCAAGCTAGTACACCAGCTGGCAGAGCTGGAGACTAGTGTCCTACTGTATCGTTGGGGCTAACTATATTTAGTACACTCAGCATGTATAAATAGGTATCATTTATGTTGCTGAAATTTTTCCTGAAGAGAAGATGTTAATGACAGCAATGTAGTCTATTTATAGTACCCATGAGGATCAGTTACTTTTGATACTGGCTAAAAATCATGATTGATCTATATGTTTAATTTTCTGCCTTGCTATGTGCTTCAGCTACCTATAATATCTCTATTAATAGTATTCACATGATACACAAAGACTAACTCACTTCTATTAGATAATATTTGTTAAGTAAAATTATTTAGAACTCTATAGTAAGAATAATAACAATTACAAGTGTTCAGTTAATGCAATGAATATACTGGACTAATAGGGATGGCAACCAAGAGGACAATTTTAAAATGCAGCCGTCCATAAAATTAACATTTTAGGTGAAGAAACTTGCATTTAGCCAAATTCTTTTCATGTAATAAAATATCTTCATTCTGCAATTCTTTTCAGTGTGTTTTCTTTTGTGGTTCTAAAGGTACTTCTGAATGTACTGTTCATACCCATATACCTAAATTTATCACAGTATCACAGTATCACAGTATCACAGTATCACAAGGTTGGAAAGGACCTCTGAGATCATCAAGTCCAACCTATAACCTAACACTAACACCAACCATCATCTAAACCATGGCACTCAGTGCCTCATCCAGTCTCCCTTTAAACACCTCCAGGGTCGGTGACTCCACCACCTCCCTGGGCAGCCCATTCCAATGGTCAATCACCCTTTCAGTGAAGAATTTTTTCCTCATATCAAGTCTAAACTTTCCCTGAGGAAGCTTAAGTCCATGCCCTCTGGTTCTGCCACTGGTCACCTGAGAGAAGAGACCAACCCCTGCCCGACTACAACCTCCTTTTAGGTAGTTGTAGAGAGCAATGAGGTCTCCCCTGAGCCTCCTCTTCTCTAGACTAAACAGCCCCAACTCCCTCAGTCACTCCTCATAGGGCTTGTGCTCCAGCCCCTTCACCATCTTCGTTGCCCTCCTCTGAACACATTCCAATATCCTAACATCCTTCCCAAACTGGGGGGCCCAGAACTGGACACAGTATTCAAGGTGAGGCCTGACCAGTGCCGAGTACAGGGGGACGATAACTTCTCTGGTCCTGCTTACTACACTATTCCTGATGCAGGCCAGGATGCCATTGGCCTTCTTGGCCACCTGGGCACACTGCTGGCTCATGTTGAGCTTCCTGTCAACCAGCACTCCCAGGTCCTTTTCTGCCTGACTACTCTCCAGCCACTCTGTCCCCAGTCTGTAGCTCTGCATGGGATTGTTGTGTCCAAAATGAAGTACCCGACATTTGGACTTATTAAACATCATCCCATTAGAATCGGCCCAGCTCTCCAATCTGTCCAGGTCCCTCTGTAGGGCCATCCTACCCTCTAGCAGATCAACCCTTCCTCCCAGCTTGGTATCATCTGCAAATTTGCTGATGATGGACTCAATCCCCTCATCCAGATCGTCAATAAAGATATTAAACAGGACGGGACCCAACACCGATCCCTGGGGGACACCACTAGTGACCGGCCGCCAACTGGATGAAACACCATTCACCATCACTCTTTGGGCTCGGCCATCCAGCCAATTCCTAACCCAGCACAGAGTGCTCCCATCTAGGCCACGGGCTGCCAGCTTCCCTAGGAGTCTACTGTGGGAGACAGTGTCAAAGGCCTTGCTGAAGTCCAGGTATACAACATCCACAGCCTTCCTCTCATCCACCAGGTGAGTCACATGGTCGTAAAAGGAGATCAGGTTGGTCAGGCAGGATCTACCCCTCCTAAATCCATGCTGGCTGGGCCTGATTTCTTGACCGTTCTGCAGGTGGCGCATGATTTCACCCAGGATTATCTTCTCCATGATTTTACCTGGGACCGAGGTCAGGCTGACAGGTCTGTAATTACCTGAATCATCCTTACGGCCCTTCTTATGGATGGGCGTCACATTGGCCAACTTCCACTCTTCCGGGACCTCTCCAGTGAGCCAGGACTGCTGAAAGATGATGGAGAGCGGCTTAGCAAGCTCATCCGCCAGCTCTGTCAACACCCTAGGATGGATCCCATCCGGCCCCATAGACTTATGAGGGTCCAAGCGGCTCAGCAGGTCTCTAACCTCCTCCTCATGGATTGCAGGAGGGCCATATTTCACCCTGCCCCCATCAACCACTTCAGAGGGCCAACTGTCAAGCGAGCTGACATCCTTGCTGTTAAAAACTGAGGCAAAGAAGGCATTAAGTACCTCAGCCTTCTCTGCATCTCTGGTTACTATATTTCCCTCCACATCCAACAAGGAGTGGAGGTCGCTGCCGCCCTTCTTTCTGCCATTGATATATTTATAAAAACTCTTCTTATTGTCCTTAACAGAAGTGGCCAATTTGAGCTCCAGATGGGCTTTTGCTTCCCTGATTTTCCTCCTACACGACTTAACAACATCCTTGAACATGACCTGGCCGACATCCCCTTCTTTCCAATGATGATACATCCTCTTTTTCTTACTTAGTTCCTTCAGAAGTTCCCTACTCATCCAGGCCGGCCGTCTGCCCCTACGACTCTTCTTACAACACACAGGGACAGCCCGCTCCTGCGCCTGCAAAATTTCATTCTTGAAGTGTATCCAAGCTTCCTGGACCCCCTTGCCACTAAGAGCTATTTCCCAGGGTACTTTCCTGACCAGTTCCTTAAATAATCCAAAATCTGCCCGCTGAAAGTCCAGCATCGATGTTCTGTTCCTGGCTTTTCTTATTACATTGTTCAGAGAGAACTCAATTATCTCATGATCACTACACCCCAGACAGCCTCCGACAACAACATCATCCACCAGCCCTTCTTTGTTTGTAAACAGCAAGTCAAGCAGAGCCTCACCCCTGGTGGGCTCACTCACCAGCTGTGACAAAAAGCAGTCCTCAATACACTCTAAGAACCTCCTGGACTGCCTCCTCTCAGCAGTGTTAAGTTTCCAGCAGATATCTGGAAGGTTAAAGTCTCCTAAAAGAACAAGGGCAGCCGATCTAGAGGCAGCCTCCAGCTGTTTAAACAACAGAAGATCCAAATCCTCCTCCTGATCGGGCGGTCTGTAACACACTCCAACCAGGAGGTCAGACTTATATGAACACATTTCAATAGAGAAGATGGAATCGTACATTGTTTTGTCTCTGTGTATTTGGAATCATATGGTTTTTTATCTCTGTGTATTTTGTCCATTCTTAGCCTTAGCAGTTGAAGGTAAAATTCTAGCTGACACTTTAAAATTGTGGTGTATCCATGCGGACTTTTTTTTTTTTAAGAGGGATATATAGTGACTACACACATTTAAAATTATTTTTGTAGGACTTGTTTGTCATTAGCTTTCCATGTATGTTATCTTCATCATGAATTAATACATAGTCAAATAGGTATGGTGTCACTTGACTATTTCCTTTGAGAAGTTTTACCTGTATTTTGAAAACACCTGTTTTAATGCATATAGTGAAGGCAAACCTCTGCCACACGCTACTCTATGTGTGAAGAAGAAGAGCCATGGTGTCCACTCGGTAGAAAATAAAGGCCTCTACAAGTTCTATACCAGTTGTGACTGCTGTAGCCTTCCCCTACAGAGCCCCAGTGGGTACAGGCTGTCCTCCAGATGCCAGGCTGCAGGGAGCCAGAAAATAAATACTTGGTGTGAGGAGTGAAATTTTGGCTTTTTTGACCATGGGTTTCCCTATGCAACACCAGGTTTGCTGACAAAATATAGGTACACCTGTTCCCAAGGAGCAAAAGGATGCTTACCAAGAAGTTAGCAGGGCTCATCCATAGATCTTTAAACTAGATATGAAGGGGGAGGGGGACAGGAAGAGGCTGGATAGAAAAAAGCCAGGGAATGGCACTTGAGTGTCTGAGGAATGGTGTGCTAGTGAGGCCCTTTGGTCTGACACCTCAGATAAAGTGGAGGATAGCACTCCAAGTGGCAGCAAAGATGCAAATGTTGTTGATGGGTTAGGAACCACAGCGAGAAGTCACTTAGGAATTAAGTCTGTTCCCCTCAGGATTGTGGCAAGATCAACAGCCCAGTTGAAGTGCAACTACACCAGTGATTTTCAGGTGGGAAATTCACCCTTCAATGTATTGCTTTTGCGTGTAGTGATGTGCTTTTTGTACCGACTTAATTTTCCACTGTAATTTCTGTTAACTTCAACTATGTTCCACTCCCATCTTTTAATCTTTTCTGTCGCTTTATTCCACTTTCTTCCCTTCCTTGTTTTAATTCACTTTCCCTAACAACCTCCTACTCCCAAAGAATGTACTGGGCTTGAAAGTTCTTCTATTCCTTCTTTCCAAGTGAGACTTTATTTCAGAATAGGATGCCTGCCTTTCAGTGTCTCTGCATGAAATAAGTAGTTAAATTCTTAATTGCAATGTCATACTTACTTTGTACTCAGTCGGTGGATGATCACAAACTTATCATTTGTGCATTAGCATAAATAAGCAGCAGGATCTGATAAACTCCAAAGAATCAAATATTGTTCTCTTTTGAAAGATTAGGATGTTTGAACTTGGATTTCAGTCGTGTGTCAAGTGTAGCAGAAACACACTGAATTGGGCAAAAATTTCTCAGATTACTTCAGTTGGATAGGCATCCAATAATAGGTTTTCTTGGTCTCCTAGTAACATCATATTCCAACACTTTTAATTTCAACTGCCTTGTTAAAAAGTCACCATTTTGTTCTGTTTAATGTCTATGAATGGTTATCTAGGCTGTACTTTTTTTTTATTCAGCACCACGAAGGACCCTGCTTCTGAGTTCTTATTAAATTTCTAGTTTTAAAACCCACAAGCAATTAAAATTAAGATGTTGCCATATATATATTTTAGAAGTATATTTCTACCATTAATTTGACAATGATTTTTACACATTTTCACTAAGATGTAATAAATGGATTTTATAAATACTCCATTATTATTAACAGCCACAACTGCATATTGAACAGGATAATTAGTGGGAGAACAAACCCCCATGAAAGTAGTGCTATATTTATTCCACTAAAACCGCTACCATCACATCACGTTATACTGTTAAATAATTATTAAAACACAAAGACTGTTGAATTTCACACCTTGGTTCAATGTTCTGACCTCTCTTTCCATTAGGTGCAGTTGTGTGAAGAAAGTAACAGTTCATGATCACTACCTTGCCTGGTATGAACCTGAGAAAGTTGCCCTTTCAGAGAGTTGGAGCTGCTGAACAGTTTTAGTATATTTAACTCTCTGTCAAGCAGAGATATTTCCTGATTCAGTTTTGCTACTTTAGTTTTATAATAAAGTAAATAATGTACATTTGGAACAGCCATATGCAATTGTTTTTGTTGTGGAATTAAGGGTGATTTTTCTCCCCTTGATATCTTCAAATAAAGAACTAAAAAAATATAGGAAAACAGAACAGTAAATGTTTTTCAGGGAACAAAATACTAAAAGGTCAGTAAGCAATAATTAGGTGGCTAATCATACAGTTGGAAAAGCAAAAGTATAAGGGTTTCTGTTAATATGTATTATTTACCATTAAAGAATAGTTAATGATGGGTAGGTAGATTAAATACTTTGCCATGATGAACTGCTAGAAGTGTTAGCAATACACTAAGAGATCATTGGGTAACTCAGTCAGATGGGTAATGATGTCCTTTTTATATGGTAAAGAAAAGAATCTCTGGAGCACTGTAATTTTTTTTAGCGTAACAGTGAAAGACAAAATGCAAATGGAGAAGAATTATTATGCTGTGAACCTTTTTACCCTAAATTAAACATTGATCTCTGGACAGCAGCCAGATCTGGATTAATACAAGGGGAATCATTTTGGTGGCAGAAAGCTAACAAGCAATCTCTTGTACCAGATTTACTATGAATTTTACTGTTACCCTCATTCTGCTATCATTGAATAATATGTCAAAAAGAAATTATGTAAGGCTACAGTGATCCATATCGATATTTTTTTTCTTCTTGATGTGGTTAACAACCAGTGTATACAGGACAATCAAGTAATTAGATTTCCTGGAAGAAATTGACCAATACTGATCTTCAATTCCATATGCATTACAACTGAAAAAATAATTCCTTACCTTGTCTCTAAATTCTACAAAGATAATTTTCTTTCTTTGGAGTTGTGCAATTGTCCATACATTTTGTCACAGAAAGAGTAAAGCGAAAAGCAAAGTTATTTCCCACAATCCATAGTAAAACACTGCTACCAAGTCTTACCCTTATTTTGTGTTTTCTGTAGTAGGTTTAGGTAACTGTGCCTTTAATTAATTCAATTTAATATCACCAGCACATAGAGTTTCCATTCTGTTACCATAATTGATTCTGAACTTTGCAAATATATTGCAAGGCAGGTTCCTGATGATGTTTCTACAGTGTTACAATCAACTCTTTTTCACTTTTATTGTTTTGTTAGAGAAAGAAATCACTCATGGCCATAAGATAATTTGATGCATATTAGCTTGGATATTTTTTTGAGTGGCTAATTCATCTGAGTATTTATATCAATCCAGCTTGCAGCTTAGTTTTCCTCGAAGGAGAAAGAGACAAGTCATGCTTTTCAGACTTTTAACTTTATCACCAGATGTATTATTCCTTTAATGAATTTGCTGTTTTCTTCTGTCACTTTGAGAAGTTGATTTTCTGCAAGTGTAGTAATGTGCTTAGGTCAGGCTCATATCCATGGATTTTTAATGTCTTATCTGTATGATAAGGGGGAGCCTGAAGTGTCTCACAGGGCCGTTTTTGGAGTAAGTTCAAGGTTACCAGAATAACTTCAGTTTTAAAAAAATATCTCTGATTAAGAAAAGTAACTTTTATGTTCTATATTATGTGGAATTAAATTTTGAGACTCCTAAATTTTTAGACTCCTGAAATCCTGAGAAAGACCTGCAGAGTTCATCTGACTGAACCCTCGTCCGCAAAGCTTTTTTAATTATGTTGATGTGAGTAGTGTGAGTTCTGAGAACCTCTGAGAGTGGAGATTCAAAACCCTTTCTGGGTAAACTCTTCCAGTGCTGACAGTCCTTGAGGAGAACTTCTATTTAAATATGTAGTCAGAATTTCCCGTTTTTCGGATTGTGTCCATTACGTCTTGTACTAGTCACTATCATCAGATTACACTAATAAAGTATCAAAGAAATTGTGCTAATAACTTGTAATGACATTATTTTCTGTTGTAAAGTGAAATCCAGGTAGAAGGATCTCCTATAAAACAGGTCAACCTGTGTAGAAAATGAGAGCTGTGGAGAAAAAGAAGCATATACTGCCAAAATCTTTGATCCACTGGAAGGTTCACATTTGACTTTTGGTTAATAAATCTCTCTCAATTTTTTCCTCCTTTTCTCTGGATTACTTTAGAGCACTCTCTGGAGAACAGCTTCACAATATAAAGAACAGACATTACATACTGAACAAGGAAGAGGAAAATGATAACTGTCAACTGCAGATATAAATTTGGTGAATGATCATATCAGGAATGATATGAAATGACAACATTTCTTCACAGATATGTAACTTTCTTTTCAAAGCTGTAATGATGCGCAAATGCAATTCTGCTTCCTTTATGTAACACTTGAAAAAATAGTTTATAAGTAATTCTTGGAGCAGAGAATATAGTTAGATCTCCCCACATCAAGTTAGTGCCATCACTACTGAACCATAGAATATATCTTTTGGTCCAGAGGAACAAGATCATGACTGATTTTATTTTATTTATGTAGTGCTATACCTGTATATAAAGTAGTGGTAAATAATCCTCATTTAGAGCTAGCTGGGGGTTTAGGATCTTCTTACAATTCACATGTTACATAAATTCGAACTTGTTCAATAAAAATCCTGGTTCAACCACATGCTGAGAAATGTTTTCTAGGCAGTAACTTCTATGGACAGGGGATGCTGTTCCTTATGGGAACTGTATATTGCTGTGTTTCTTGGTGGTATTTATCAAAAGTGAACCGGCTGGCCTCCAAAGACTTTGGAAATACAGTAGTCAGTTTTAGTCCTTAATATAAACCCTTAATATTAAGTGTAAATTAAACATTGAACTATTCCTTCCTGAAAAGATAGAACCAACTTTGGGAATGCACAGAAGCAAATTCCAGCACCCCAGAGGAAATTGTTTGATGAAAATATTGCATTTCTTTCCTAATTTCTGCCTAACTCTGCTAACATGAGAAATTTCTTATGCTGGTGAAGACTTACAAGTCCTAACTAAACTATATAACTATATAACTAACTATACTAACTAAAGATGAAGAAAAGGCTGAGGTTCTTAATGCCTTCTTTACTTCTATTTTCAACACTAAGATTGTTTGCTGCACAACTGGTCTTCTGAAGTGGTGGATAGGATCAGGATGGAATATAGCTCCCCTGTAATCCAGGAAGAAGAAGTTAGAGACCTGCTGAGCCACTTGGATCCTCATAAGGTTATGGGGCTGGATGGGATTCATCCTAGGGTGATGAGAGAGCTGGCAGACAAGCTTGCTAAGCCACTTTACATCATTTATCAATAGTCCTGGCTCACTGGAGATGTCCTGGATGAGTGGAAGTTGGCCAATATGATGCCCATCCACAAGAAGGGCCGTAGGGACGATCCAGGTAATTACAGACCTGTCAGTCTGACCTCGGTTCCAGGTAAAATTATGCAGCAGATAATCCTGGGTGCAATCATGCAGCACCTGCAGAATGACTGAGAGAACAGGCCCAGGCAGCATGGATTTAGGAGGGGCAGGTCCTGCCTGACCAACCTGATCTCCTTTTATGACCATGTGACTCGGCTGGTGGACGAGAAGAAGGATGTGGATGTGGTATATCTGGTCTTCAGCAAGGCCTTTGACACTGTCTCCCACAGTAGACTCCTGGAGAAGCTGACAGCCCGTGGCTTGAACAGGAGTGCTCTGTGCTGGGTTAGGAATTGGTTGGATGGCCGAGCCCAGAGAGTGATAATGAACGATGTCTCATCCAGTTGGTGGCTGGCCACCAGTGGTGACCCCCAGGGGTCGGTGTTGCGCCCGGTCCTGTTTAACACCTTTGTTGATGATCTGGATGAGGGGATTGGGTCTATCATTAGCAAGTTCGCAGACGATACCAAGCTGGGAGGAAGCATCGATCTGCTGGAGGGTAGGAGGGCCCTACAGAGGGACCTTGACAGACTGAAGAGATGGGCTGATTCCAATGCGATGAAGTTTAACAAGTCCAAGTGCCGGGTTCTACACTTTGGACACAACAACCCCATGCAGAGCTATAGGCTGGGGACAGAGTGGCTGGAGAGTAGTCAAGTGGAAAAGGACTTGGGAGTGCTGGTAGACAGGAAACTCAACATGAGCCAGCAGTGTTCCCAAATGGCCAAGAAGGCCAATGGTATCCTGGCCTGCATCAGGAATGGGGTGGCCAGTAGGACTAGAGATGTTATCATCCCCTTACACTCGACACTATTCAGGCCTCACCTTGAGTACGGCCAGTTCTGGGCCCCTCAGTTTAAGAGAATGTTGAAATGCTGGAGTGTGTCTAGAGGAGAGCAACGAAGATGATGAAGGGGCTGGAGCACAAGCCCTATGAGGAGCGACTGAGGGAGCTGAGGTTGTTTAGCCTGGAGAAGAGGAGGCTCAGGGGAGACCTCATTGCTCTCTATAACTACCTAAAAGGAGGTTGTAGGCATGCAGGGTTTGGTCTCATCTCAGGCAATCAGTGACAGAAGAAGAGGACATGGTCTCAGGCTTTGTCAGGGGAGGTTTAGGCTTGATATTAGGAAAAATTTTTTCACTGAAAGGTTGATTCGCCAATGGAATGCGCTGCCCAGGAGGTGGTGGAGTAATCGTCCCTGGAGGTATTTTAAAACAGATTAGATGAGGCGCTTAGTGCCATGGTTTAAACGACAAGTAGGTGGTGGAGTTTTGTCATATGTTGGACTAGGTGATCTCAGAGGTCTTTTCCAACCTTGTGATACTGTGATACTGTGACTGTTCTCATTGTCATGCCAATCTAACAGGAAAACATCCCTGCAGAAGAAAACCTGAGCATTACTTCCTCTCTAAGCTGCTTTGGTGTAGAATAATTTTGTTTTTAAAGCAGTTATTTCATCAAGGTGAACATGCGTGTGCCCAGAATGGCTGTATGAGAAGGTAACCAACCTGATGGCACCTAAGCAACTCAAGTCCAACAAGACAATATTATTCACCAATGTTTTGCCACAAGGTCCATGCATGAAGCACTGCACAGACTTATAGTTATGGAATCAGATGAGGCAGCTGGGGCTGCTGAGATAAATGCTGTATTCAAAAGTGGGCAGATCCTTACCGTTCAAGCCCATCGGGACCTTTGACTTTCCTCTGAGAAATGTTGAGATTATTAACCATACAGAGGGTTTGGTGGCTTCAGAAAGGATGGATGATTATGGCATGCACAGTATAGATAAAAATAATGGCAGTTGCAGTCTTAACTGCTTTGTCAAATCCTTATTGTTATGGCTTTGTCAGTCTTACATTATCTCTATATTGCAGACCATAATGTGGAGCTGATGATAGCTTCCAGCTAGCTTTGGTCTAGGCAAAACACAGGGAAGATCAAGACAATTTTTTCTGATTCTTGGAAGCTTAACATTTGCTTAGGTAACTCGGCTGCATTGGGAGCTATGCTGTGAACCTACCCTAAAAGAAGGCTAAAAGAAAGTATTTTTTTACGTATAGTCTGCAGTGGAGAAAAAATTTCTGTTCCACAAAACCATCTTCATACCATTTGGGTGTCAAAAGGTTTGAATAATTCTGCTGCATGTGGATGGAGGAGATGGGTCCTACAGCAGGTTAATTGAAGGTCTCATGAATCAGACAAAACAGTGCAGAACAATAGCTGCATATTCTGACTGAGATGCTTATTCTTATTTGCATTGATTTTACTTTAAAAAAGGTATTATGGGAGCTCAAGTTCTTGATGGGTGTTCAATTGTTTAGTCCATGTTTGTAGCTAATAAATATAACTTTTGCTGGGTATGAGATTCTTCATTTTGCATGCTTAACTAAGATTGATTTGATGATGACGCAGGAAAATGTCAGCATATGTGGTTCCATATGGGTATTTTGCTTGTATTTTCGTATGTGGGTATACGGCAACATTATTTGCTTTATAAGTGATACAATTGATAGATTGCATTCATAAACAGAACATTTATTGTTTACTGTGATCTTTGCAGGTCAGAAAAAACCACTGTGTTCCTATCTCTGCTTGAAAAATAGATACACTGCAGGTAATTGTTAAAAAAATAAGTAAACCAGTGTATGATTTAGCGCACCAAAGGTGGCAGAGATGGGAGCTGGAGAAAAAAATGAAAAGTAGACTTCTGTCACTGTTTGTTGACTTGGTCTGAAAAATGGGATACCTTTCAGCTGTAAGTCTACCTAACTGCTTAGGAAATTATTTTGCAGAGCATAGAAATTACAGAAGACCCAGCCAGTTCTGCTAAGTTCTTCAGCATTTGAAAGGAAAAAATTAGTGCCCTTGTAGCTACAAAGGTTTTTCTGACTGCATAAAACTCATAAAATGTTGGTCTTTATTGTGTTTACCTCACTCACCTGACTGAGTTGAGAAGACTTTGGATGGAAGGATGTTGCTTTCAGTGCTTGCAATTACAAGCAGAGAGGTCATTGCAGATCAATGCAGTGTTGCTGCCATAATACTAAAAATGAGTGGGTGTGCCCTAGTACCATTTAATTACTGCTGAACTCAGTTTTAGTGCTTAAGAAGTGCCTTCAGCCATTCTGATCCTTTTTCTCATCATTTTACTCATGTTACTCAACCGGGAAGAGATGAGGAAAATTACACAAATACTTGCAACACTTATGGGAAACTAGAACTTCTTGGTGTACAGAACCACATGTAGTCATGTATATGTTGGTTGAGAAAATAGCACTGCATCAGAAGAATGAGGTACATTGATAGTGTTTTCAGCTCTAAGACTTATTAACTCTCTAGGTCTTTGTTCAAAAAATGGTATAGCTAGGTCTTGACTGAGAAAGACATTGTCAGTAGGACATCTCCACCTGCCATTTAAACAGTTTCTAGATATTCTGTTAGCTGACTAGATTTATGAAATTTGCATATTTTTGTTACGGTACAGACCTTTGTTCACAAGAGAAAACCAGAAAATCACACTGCTTATTTTCAGCAGTGATTCTTCCTTGGTGAAAGATGACTCTCATCACATTCCTGAGTGATAGCGTAAGGAGCATGGGCATATTTTACTGTGCTTTGGCAGAAAACAGATGGAGGCAGGATTGTCAGTCTCAAGTTGCCAGACATATTCCCTTGGCAATTTTCAAATGACTGTAATATTTTTGAATGTTAATTCTTGCGTTTTGACCTTTGCTGGCAAATATGAATGGTGGATATGTCCATCCTGGGACAACTGAAGAGGCTGATCTGTTCCTCAAGAAGAAGGAATAGCGTTCAGCTTGAACTGGTATTGACTCAACGTATGTTCAGATCCCAGGTTCTGAAATAGGACAGGGTAGGTCTAAAAGCTGTATTATTTGTCACTCACTTCAATGAAGTAACTAGGGTAGTAATTCAGCTATTGAACTGCAACTTAGACTGGAAGGGAGATCAATAGAAAACATAAAAATTATCAAGCCTTGCCAAAAATGTAATATCTATCGCAGCTGACTTGACCAATGCAGAATGTTGCCTTCTTATTAAGATCGATACTTATGTTGTCTTCTAAATGTAATTTAGCAATATTGAAACAGAGAAATCTTTTGGGCATGTATCTCTGCAGAGCACTAATAGCTCAGAAAAAAGGCTGCATAATATCTATGTAAATAGCTAAGGAACAAAGTCTCAGTGACTCTTTTAAAGGTAAGATAATACATTAACAAAAAAATGAATCTCAAATCTTACACCTTTTCACATTGAGCATTGGTGAAGTTAAGGTAAACTTAAAAAACAAATGGCCCTTAACAGGAGAAAACAGAGAGGTTACATATATTTCTTTAACAAGAAATATAATCTGTTATATTAGAAATGCGCCCCATGTGAATCTTAAAAGCAAGAGAACTGATGCAATGAAAGACATTTCCTTTTGCTATCTGCAGTGGTACATCTGCCAGTGTCTCTACAGTCTAGGCGGCAAGGAGTTACCTTCCATCTCTTAAATAGTTCAAGCTCATTAAGGAAGCCAAACCAATATTAAGACTGTGTAGATGCAATTTTGCTCGTCCCTGTAACATGACTTCTTGATTTTAAAAAAATTAAAAAAAACCCTGAGGATTTTAAAGATATCTTTACTTTTTCTTACTGGTATTAGTACTTACCTGTACCATTTTTAGAGGCTGTTTTGCATCCTAGTATAAATATTTTGATCAAGAGTGTGATTTCTACTGATATGATTTGCCAGTAACTACAAACAGCTGTTAAGTCCTACTAGGAACAGAATTAGGTACTAATATGTCTTATTCCTCTTGCATTAATTATAGGTATATGTACTAGTTTCAATATTATGGAGGTTTGTTCAAATACATACGTTTGTGCACACTGTTCAAGTAAAGTATAGAAGCACACCTGAATGTTCTTTCTTTTATAAGCAATATTTAAGACAACTGTTTTCTTCCTGGACTTGGTATCACAGCATTTTCCCTTTGAGTATGAAAAGCTTTATTTTCTTTAACTGGAGGCTAAGATGTTTGCGACTACTGGACTCAGCATGTTAATTATTTTACTTTTGTAACCATTCTGTAACCATTCTTTCAGTATAGATATTGAAAAGTGTATGAAAAGCACAATTGTTTACTCCACCTATTAGAATAATTTCTTAAAAGTTAGTAACTAATTTATAGGACTTGAATCACGAAAGTGAGACAGAAAAAATTCAAGAATAGAAATGGGTTCAGTA
The DNA here is from genome assembly GCA_033556795.1 of Tapera naevia. Classification (NCBI taxonomy): domain Eukaryota; kingdom Metazoa; phylum Chordata; class Aves; order Cuculiformes; family Neomorphidae; genus Tapera; species Tapera naevia. The sequence continues at coordinate 1,652,689 of JAUMJJ010000172.1, read as the reverse complement.
GCGTAGGAGGGTTTGGTGAGTTGTGAAGCTATTTTAATTAAGAAAGTTAAAATATGTAGTGCAATACGAATCAGAGATTTGGGCAAGAGAAGGACTGGGAAGGCAACAATAGTAATACAAATGGCAAATTATGAAGAAGTAGCTGAGGTATTCAGTGGCAATTGCATTTTGGCAGCTAAATTCATGATCAAATTTCTTGATGCATTGTTAAGGATTGTCAGTGTTCAGTGTCTGGGTTTTTTTTCCAGTATAATACTTACCTATGGCCTTTCCACTTGATTATTTCAGTGCGTGCCTTTTCTTGCTTTCATTTATTTTCTGTCACAGAGAGAATGAGGAGGGAAGTATGGAGTTGAATAATCGAGTACTTCAGCTCTGGATTCAGCATGCAAGGAATTATGTTGTCTTTTTCGAGGAAATCTTGAAAGGACCAATAGGAGAAAGTAAATGCCCTTCTGCTGTATAGTTCCCTAGTCACTTTTTATTGACAACAGCAACAGCCTTGGGGTGAGGACACTGCCATTCTTCCAGAAGCGCTTAAAGGCCAGAGTTCTCAGGAAGAAAGCTCAGGTGTTTACAGGAGGCCTTTCCTTCCCTTTTCTATGTGCCTCAGTGATTCAAAAGGCTTTCCTTTCCTTGTAACTGCTTCATTAAAATTTTTGTCCAGAGACAAAATACCTGGAAATTATGATGCAAAAGAAAATCATTTCCTGCCCCTACCTGCACTTTTCTTTCCTGGGAAAAGCAGAAATCTGCTGTGATTTAAAATAGGCTTGGGAATGGATTTATTTATTAAAAATAGACTCAATTACATCATGAGCTAGAAAAATATTTAAGCCATATGCAGTTCTTCATTATATAAAATCAGACAATGTTAGGTAAAACTCAAAAAGGTTTATTTATATTTATATAAGTATAGATCTTTTACTATTCAGTGATGGAAAATATAGATGATATTAGAGATGGAGATATTCTGCATATAAAATATGTATGTATATTGGTTAATGGATCGCATTGCTCTAATTTTAAAAGGAAATACTGTGGCTTGTAAATGTAATATCAGAATCGTTGAGTAAACAAAAATACTTTTTGTACGTCTCAGAATTAAAATGTAAATAGGAAACTATAAATGCAGGTTTCAAATGTAAAATGTTAGAAAGCTGGAAAATGGACAAGATATTTTGTCGGCATATTGAATTTAAGAATTGAACTTTGATTTGTTGAAATGAATGCAGGGACTGCAACTTCCTGCAAGTGCAAATGTATGAAACAAAACAATTTTATTTCCTGTCCTCATTATTTACAGAAAAGTTGTTGAAGACTGAAAAGCAGCATTTATAATGCTATTATTAATATGCTCTTTTTTAATTTTGAAGAATATTTATGAATTAAGCAATAAATTGTTTAAGAATAATTTTTCACGTTTCTTAATGGTCGTATTGGCTGGTAGCAGAAAATTGCTGGAAAAGTAGGTGAAGGTATTTTAGGCATAGCCTGTTGAAGAACACATCGTCTTAGTAAAGAGATCTCAAAAGGGATTTGGCAGTCAATAGGTCATCAGGGTGTGCTTGCAGAATTGGTGGGATCTGTTCACTTCCCCTTGCCTTTGGGAAAGACAAGTTTGCAGCAATATATCTCAGATATGGCAAAATGTAAACTATGGCATTTTCATCAGCAGCCAGAAGGACGAGACCACAGCATATTTCTCAATCAGATGGAAATAACAATCCTTTGATTTCATGGAATTGCCCGTTTTTAGATGATTACTAAAAGATTATTATTTAATAATTTAAACCAAAAATTATGAAAGATAAAGCGTGGAGGCTCAAGACAACTCAGCAAAACAGATGGTTTGCCACTGGGCTTTACTGCATTCTGGAAATATGGCTTCTGCAGATGCCAAGAGTTGTGCTTTGGGGCAGTGGCAGTTCTACCGGGGCACCTGCACTAGAAAACCCTGTCACCACTAAGGCACACACGCTGTCTGCAGCGTAGTTGGACTTCGTATTTAGTTGGGTCTAGTCAGCCTGAAACAGAAAGAGCATGCTCGAATTTTCAGTGAAGGATAAAGGATGGACTTTGTAGAGGAAGCAGTGTTTTCTCCTCGGTTTTTGCCCTTGATTTTCTGTCCTCCTCCTTGATCCATACTTAGAGAGGATTTAGTAATAGTACAACCACAGCTGGAAACACCCTCTCAAAATCTCTGGAGTAGGAGGTCCAGGAACCACAGTGCTTACATCATTTTGTGCTTTCACTGAGAAGGCTGGCAAAGTGTTGCTGCTTTTCACTCAGGGAAAGACCATTCTGTTTTTCCTCTGCTCTCTCTGCCTCTGCTTTGACATCTCACTAATAAGGATTTTATGTTTAACCCAATTCATATCAGAAGGCAGCTCATAACTGCCTATGCCTTCTGTCTATTGTCCATGAAAATTTATTTTAAGTTTTTTGGTGTGACTTTTTAGAATCATAGACATTGTATATAAGTGTGCCTGTGCACTCTTGTTTGTTGAAAAATTGTGAAAAATTTGTTCAAAAATAAAGCTCTATCTCTTGTGTTCAGAGAACCAGAATTCACCAATGTCAGGAAAATGCTGAGAAAAATTATGTTTTTTAATTGCTCTGTCTTTGACTGCATTGTAATAGAATTCACTTTCATGCTTATAAACAAACATTAAACGTATGCTTATGACACAATGAAATGACACAATAAAGTCAACCTCTATAAATGTGAAATGTGTTTCAGCTACAGGCAAAACTTAAAGAAAACCTTAATCAATATAACTACAGGCAATTTGACAGGGGATAATTATAAAGAAGTAGAATGACGTCAGGGCTCGTCCTTATATTTTTGTTGCTTCAGATTAGGTACAAAGCAGAAGACTGCACAATAAAAGAAAACAATATTTTAGGGGCTGTTCCAAGTAGAGTATACTTATATTGTAGCATTAGATAGCATTTAGTTTCTCATGTTTATGAACTACAAAGAACCCTCTATTTCTCTAATAGGATTTAGATGTATTTGTCATAATTGCTGCAAACTAAAGCCATAGCTGGACATCTGAACAAAGAATAACCTGCTTTTGAGACATTTTAAATACCACCAAAACTGCATTTCTTTTAAAAAGGAATGAAGGTTGCTTAACAAATATGAAATTAGCCATTCATATTTAGTTCTTATGCATGGATTGTACTGTACCAAGTCACCTACAGCTAATTTCATGACCCGTTTCTGCCCCCATTGATGTAAAATTTTGCTAAATCAATACAGTCAGACTAGGTTAAAAGAGGTCAGTATGAGGATTGATTCAGACTTCAGTGCTATAGGGAAAATTACTGTGGTGTTTAATAATCAGTTTGGGACAGGGTCAAATTTACGATTTGCTTGTTGTCAGGTTTTACTGCATCTGCTTATAAAACCTATGGCTCTGCATTGCATAATGGAACCTTCTGCATTGCTTTCCCGAAGTAGCAGCAAAACTTGGACACAGATGGAAGGCCTGGTAACAGGTGCTGTACCACTCACATATGCATTTTTTTCCATAAGGGGTTTCCTAGGTGTTCATCATTACAGTGCCTGAACATAGTATTTCACATGAACAAAGTACTTTTCACATTTGAGGCAGGAAAATAGTAACTCAACCTGGTGAAGCAATGCACTGGAGGACTGCCAGAAAGAGAATCTCCTGCTCTGGGCTGTGCACAACCTAACAGTACATCTTGCCTCGGAGTGAAGCCAGTGAACTTTGAGGAGTGAAAGATTTCTCAGATTTAATTGGTGTCAGCATCAAGTATATTGCTGAAAGACAGTGTGATTTTGTAACTGAGGAGAGGTCTGAGAAGAGGGAGTGCTAAGTAATTAATGCAACTTATTGCAGGGTGAGACATCACTAACCTGAGCAAGAGTGACAGGTTTTGATCCTTGAAGACACTCCAAGAGTAATACAAACCAATTTTATGAAAATGTGTGTAGGAGTTTTGTGGGAGAATATAAAGTGTTTCAATGAAGTGTAGTCAGTTGTAGCTCGGGATCTGGCTGATCTTGGAATAAGAAGTTTACAGGTAAAGAAATTAATAATTTTAGTGAGTACTTGAATGTTATTTTAGCAAGCCCAATGTAAGCACTACTCAATATAACTTTTTAAAAAATTCCTTTTGATTTAAAAATGTCCTCTGAATTATGTTGTCTATTTTCACAATCTCTTAGCTTCTCTAAAAGTTTTTTTTTAAAAAAAAAAGCACAGTTATATACTCTTCTTAACGTATATCTAGACTGTGATTTTATCACAAGCTCAGGAGGCAGAATGCCTGAGGCCAATCTGGAACCTTCACCCGTAACTTATTGACTTGGACAAAGCATTGGTATGCTGTTTGGACTGGGATTTCTGCAGTAACTCCATTTGAATAACACTACTCTAGTAATCTGGAAACAGCTGCAAAAAATACTCGATTTCAAGCAAATGTATGCAAGAATAAAAAAGACTACATACTTGGAAAAGCATAGTGACAGAATATCTTAAAAAGAGGCAGAGTGGAACGTAATGCTATCCCAACTATATCAAGAGAGACTGGCACAAATTCATTTTAATTTGTAGCACCTTCTGGCTCATTAGCTTGCACAAATTCATCGGTCCTGCACCGAAGCAGGGCTCTATATGATCCTTTTTAATTCTGGACCATGGGCAAGACCACATATATGTTGAAAGATTGCCACAGCCGGAAGGCAGTGATGAATATTAAATTTAAAAAGCTTACTAGTTTTGCAGACAGTCTTGCATTGTGCTTATTTGGCTTGTGTTACTGTGCTGCCAGACAACAAGTGGCAGCACAATTAATCATGAGCATCACAGGGTAAGTTGTTATGACAGACAGCCATGTGTGTTCATTAAAGACAGCCTCTTTTTTATCCCTTTATATTATGTTTCTCCCTTTGTGATTCTTGTCAAAGTATTTCCAGTACTGTTTGAAGATGAGAGTTCATGGGTAGTGGTTCAAGGAGTTTTAGACCATCTATCTTACTTACATTGCAGGATTACAGACAATGGAAGACCCAGAGAAGATGCACACTGTTGTTCAAAATAAGGATTAAAAAACCCGAAGGGTCAAGGTGATCAAGTTTGTGCAATTTGTTACTGCAGGTTCTGCTACTGACAAGTGGACAGCCTATGATGAATCCTACAAGCTCAAGAGAAACCAGACCCCCTCCATTTCCCTGCCCCTGCCAGAGAGGAGGTTAGTTTAGCAGATAATGTGTGGGGTAGGTGAACTGAACATATAATTTCCCAATTCATTACCCTCCTGATCAGGCGCTGCAATGATCAAAGCCGTAGATCAGATGGCTGTTCTGTCCTTTGTGACCAAGTTTTTTGGCTGTTACTTCTTGCTGGCCTTGCATTATTGTGGTTTAAGGCTAATAAAAAGATTTTGCCTTGTGCTTTTTTCCTTATAACATCTATGGCATAGCTGAGCTCATGCACTGATCCCCTTTAGCTATGTAATTGCTGACCTCATTTGCTAATTAGGCTAAATACATGTTAGGTATAAACTGTAGCAAACTCACCTCAAGGATCACAGTACCAACAGAAAAAAAAACCTGCTTATGCCACTTCACCCTTTACGTAAATTATTTTTTGCAAGCTTTTTCAACATTCTAGTTTAAATGGCTAAGAAACAAAGGCTTACACCAATGATAAAGACTGGATCCTTGATGCAGCTACTTTATATGAGTAGGCAATTATCATAGACTATTCTAGTAATTTATTTCCTGAGTTCATCAAAACGCAAAGGTGCCTAAAAAGCGACACAGTTTATTTAATTTGTTTCTGTTCAGTACCATCTTTTCTCTAAAGACCTCAAAAGAACAGCCTAAAAGTCTGAATGAACTAGTAATAAATTTAATTTTTCTAAGGTTGTGAGGGGCTGAACGGAAGTAGAGACAATAAATGATAATGTCTGATGCCCACTTTATTGCAAGGGGTTATAAAGACCAGAAGGGTTTCTGATTGGTGATTCCATACTTTTAACTTCTGGTAAACACTAAAATATTGTTAAAAATATATCATCATTTTTATTCACTCTCTAAGAAATTCTTATATTAATTACATATAAATAAACATATTTAAGGAAAAGCTTGATGAATTTATTCCTACAATGGAGCCACTTAAAATATGTTCTGTAAGAAACACATTTTTTAAATAATATTCTTGCTATTGGAAAAATCCATGAATAGAACAAGAATATTTCAAAATAACAGATGTTTACACACCGGTTTTGTATCTTACTGTTCTGTGCTTTGTGTGATGACAGAAATCTCCATTCGCCTTTCTCATGCACATCTCCTTGCTGTTCGTTCTTTCACCACTAGCTCACCTCCTCACAGCTTATTTTAGCATTCAAAATGCCTGACAGAGGAGCTTCAGACAGGCATGATAAACATCAAAACCCCTCACATCTAGCTGACAGACCAAAAAACAAATCTCATTTTTACTCTGCCTTTTCAAAAATATTGCTTCTACTAGTTTGAGACCTATGAAGAGTAATACTCAATCCTCTTCCATTAATAGGATCAGCCAAGCAGAGAAGAATATATCATGTTCTGCTGGGCTACCTGAGCAAGCCTGCTCCTACCAAACCACTCTCTTCTTGCCTGCCTGGCCTTTGGATACTGAAATTCTTGAAATTTTGACACTCTTAGCAGCAAAATGCACTTACAGGCAATTTGGAGAGCTCAAAACATTATTAGTTTTAATTTTCCTTAAATAAATACATCCACTGTTGCCTGGAGGTAATGCTGTTAGGGTTTAATGCTTTTAAATCCTGTTTGACTACTGAGGAGAAAAAAAAAATAGTGTATGTTTCAATACTGATGAGAATGATTCCTCTCTTGTTTGCTGTAAATTATTGGAGAGACACGTTGTACTGGACCTGGTAATTATCAGAAGAGTAAATATTCAATTGTCGTCATATCACAGTATCACACAGTATCACAAGGTTGGAAAGGACCTCTGAGATCATCAAGTCTAACCTATAACCCAACACTATCACCAACACTAACACCAACCCATCATCTAAACCATGGCACTCAGTGCCTCATCCAGTCTCCCCTTAAACACCTCCAGGGTCGGTGACTCCACCACCTCCCTGGGCAGCGCATTCCAATGGCCAATCACCCTTCCAGTGAAGAAATTTTTCCTCATATCAAGTCTAAACTTTCCCTGAGGAAGCTTAAGTCCATGCCCTCTGGTTCTGCCACTGGTCACCTGAGAGAAGAGACCAATCCCTGCCCGACTACAACCTCCTTTTAGGTAGTTGTAGAGAGCAATGAGGTCTCCCTTGAGCCTCCTCTTCTCTAGACTAAACAGCCCCAACTCCCTCAGTCACTCCTCATAGGGCTTGTGCTCCAGCCCCTTCACCATCTTCGTTGCCCTCCTCTGAACACATTCCAGTATCCTAAGATCCTTCCCAAACTGGGGGGCCCAGAACTGGACACAGTATTCAAGGTGAGGCCTGACCAGTGCCGAGTACAGGGGGACGATAACTTCTCTGGTCCTGCTTACTACACTATTCCTGATGCAGGCCAGGATGCCATTGGCCTTCTTGGCCACCTGGGCACACTGCTGGCTCATGTTGAGCTTCCTGTCAACCAGCACTCCCAGGTCCTTTTCTGCCTGACTACTCTCCAGCCACTCTGTCCCCAGTCTGAAGCTCTGCATGGGATTGTTGTGTCCAAAATGAAGTACCCGACATTTGGACTTATTAAACATCATCCCATTAGAATCAGCCCAGCTCTCCAATCTGTCCAGGTCCCTCTGTAGGGCCATCCTACCCTCTAACAGATCAACTCTTCCTCCCAGCTTGGTATCATCTGCAAACTTGCTGATGATGGACTTAATCCCCTCGTCCAGATCATCAATAAAGATATTAAACAGGACGGGGCCCAACACCGATCCCTGGGGGACACCACTGGTGACCGGCTGCCAACAGAATGAGACACCATTCACCACCACTCTTTGGGCTCGGCCATCCAGCCAATTCCTAACCCAGCACAGAGTGCTCCCATTTAAGCCATGGGCTGCCAGCTTCCCTAGGAGTCTACGGTGGAAGACATTGTCAAAGGCCTTGCTAAAGTCCAGGCATACCACATCCACAGCCTTCCTCTCATCCACCAGGCGAGTCACATGGTCATAAAAGGAGATCAGGTTTTATTCTCATTTTATTCTCATTTTATTCTCGTAGTGACAATGTGTCCACTTCATGGAAGTGTGTGCTCCTTTTCTCTGGCTAGTCTTTCACATCAAATCTGCTTACACCGTAGGAAAAGATAGAAAAATAGGAATGTGCTCTTGAAATTTTCAAAGCACATTTATGTGTATTTATATTGAAGTGAACAGGCAGATCTTTGAAGTCAGAGGCAGCTCTTATGCTGGGAACAGTGAGCTCCACCCCCTGCGGGATGCTACAAACATCACTACAAACATCTTTGTCTGCCTGTCCTGACCTTCATGGGTGCTGTAGCACAACAGAAGTCATGACAAACTTTATACAAATTTACTACAGTTCAACACCAAACAATTTCTTACAGGAAAAAAGAGTCATCTTCCTCCTAGCCCCCCTGAGTGCTAAAACATTGCAGTAATCAGACAGTCCTGTGCACCTTCTTTGGGAATTTCACTGACCATCCCTTGGCTCATAAAGACTGGCACATGGGAACTCAGGCCAAGCATGAGAAGAAGTTTACTGGGGAAAAAAATTACAAAGTTCTTTACAGATTAATGACCTGTATCTTCAGGGTTTTTTTTTCTGTTTTCCAATAAACTACAACTAATTTTTCTGTCTTGTTATTACCTTAATAACAAATAAATTCTACTCTTTTCCCATTATTACATTATCTGTGCATACCTGAACTCATAAAAATACACACAAAAGCCTACCATCAAATTTTTTGTTGAGATCCCATCAGCTGATAAACATAAAACCTACCACTGTCTGAGGTTATTGGCATAAAGTTCTGTATGTTATTGCAACAGAAAGTTTAAAAGGAGAAATTCTAATATTAATATTTTTAGTGTTTTGATATCAATGTTGCATATCTTTAGTTCCTTTCTCTGCTAGTTAATGTGCTTAAATGAAAGATTAGCTTACATTAACCCTCTAATCTCCATATTCTTGTCATAAATTATAGTAATATTTTTATGTGAGAATCTCATGGTTCAGAACAGCCTTCTGATAGTTTTGACAACCAACACCAATATATTAATGTGTTCTAGCATAAAAATGGCAGAAACGTAAAAATGTACAAACACACGGAAATCACTTTACTTCCATTTCTCAAACCAAATTGCAGTGCAACACTGTCACAAGAGTAGTGAGAAGTGATCTAATCAACCAGGAGAAACTATTATTAGAAAACAAGTATTTAGGTTTACAAATACTTCACATGTGTGTTTTCCTACTGCATTTTTTTTTTTGTGCTGCATGACACAGGCATGTTTGTAGATTCAGGGTCAAGGAATAAAAGTGTGAGCTTACACTCTTTCAATAGCTGAAAAATTGATTAATAGCTGATTATCTAAAAATAAAAATGAAGCAAAGCATGCCTTGGGAATGAGTAGGGCAGAAATATTTCCAGATGCGTGAGTGGACTAGACAGTGTCTCACTAACATCTTTCCTCTTTCTTTTGGTCATTGACTAATCAAGGAAGAAATGAGTTATGGGATAGGGGGGAGGAATTTGGCTATGGCAATTTTCTACTGAACGCAGAGATAAAGCAACGTACTTTGATCTGTGCTGGCTGGAAAATAAAGCCATAAGTTTGGGGTTGTTTTAATTGAGGTTTTAAATTCTTTTCAGCTTATTGCTGATCAAAACTGAAATATCGTCATTCTGTGTATGTGTAAAAGATTCCATTGCCATTTACAGCCTGTTCTGCCTGGTTGCTTAGCTGTAGGAACATGTGCCAGGCTGCAGAGGATTTGGGCCAGATCTTTCACAGGGGTGTTGTATGCTCTTAATTTTTTATATACATATTTTTTTTAACTTTATTATTAATAGCTGGCCACACTACACTTGAATAGTTTCTCTATTAGAACTATGCATTTTTACAAAATGTACTTGGTGCAGGAGGACTAGGTGAAGGAATATACTTTAAATTTTTCAACAGTGTTTTAATAAAAGTCAATATCAAACAGCTACTGACAGAAGAACTAGTGGTACATAAATACTGCCTGGTATTTATGACCCATCATACATTGCTCATATTTTTAGATTCACAAATGCACTTAACTTTCTAAAGGTATGGAAATGAACATATGCTTAGAGATGCTGGCAATGCCTACTGTGATACTCCAAAGAATGTTATTGTTAAGAGGGAATGATTGACCAGAAGTTATCACTCCTTTTATTTTGTCTTGCTTTTTCAACAGCTTCCAGCTTTTCTGCCAAACAGCAGCCCTAAACTAATTAATATACTACAGGCTATTGTCCATGGTAACTAGAAGAAAAAGGCCATTAGCATGCTGCCCTCATCACCAGGACTTCTTTACCCCTGGGAATTTAAACTTGGCTTAATTAGGGAAAGAAAAAGTTGGTTTAGCTTGAGAAAATAGTTTTAGCCCTTTGTGATAACTTAAGTATGCATTGCCAAGTATTTCTTTCTCCTTTACATACTGTTTTTCATTACATTTTTGAAGACTGAGGTTGTAGCTGGGGAAAACCCGATTAATTTTTTCTGTATATAAAAACAGAGACGTTCTGCTGAAGGCACCACTCAAAATGCAGTTTATTGAGAACTAACACTTATATAGAAAATTTGTGCTGTTGGGACCTTTAAAATCTTTCATTTTTGTTTGTTTGATATAAGAGTAGCAGACCGAAATACTGCTGCACCACTGTTTGTCCCTACACCATTCGTAGCCATGGCAGAGGACACTCAATCAAATAAGGTAATAACAGATTTGACTACTATAAACGTGGAAGAAGAAGAAGATATTTCTTCACAAAAAAAAAATGATCATCGACAGCATGTTGGATCTAGGTTGAATCCCAAACCAGTAATACCTCCTGAAAATGCACTCAAAACATCCACATAGGACTTAGAATTCTTGACTTTTTAGTGCTTGACTTTGAAATTAATGCTAAAGGCCCTTATCAAGCAAGATCCTCTGTGAAACCTGTGCTGATAATTAGTGACATGATAAGGAAACAAGCTCCACCTCTGATAGTAAAGGAGAAGCTGGTTTTGCCTGATTATCTTTCAAGTTTTATCAGGGTGTTAAAGGGTGTTGGCTCAAAAAGCATCTCAGCTGAGATGCTGAGAAAATGTCAGCACAATTAGTGCACCTGACAGTTTCACCAGCAGCACCTGAGAAGTATTATTGGTATAACATGTGTTCGGGTCTCCTCTTTAGTTTGATTTGTTAGGTTTGTTCTGTTTCTGGGATCAACTCAAATTGGGTTTTTGGCTTTAACTGAGGATACAGGACCATTTAGTACCTGAAAGTGTGTCTGCTTTGTGGCAGTCTCACCTGCCTTTAGAGCTTACAGCATGATGTGTGTTCAGCTGTAGAGGGGAAGCCTGCTTTTGAGGAATAGAGCAAAGAAAGCTCTGTTTTGTTAGAAACACTGCTTTCTGGCATACAGTGTACTTTTTTTTCCACACAAAGGCTGTAAAAAGAAAAATCTGTCTAAGAGTCAAGCTGGCAAATACTCAGACCTATTGGGTGACCCACCTACAGGGCTACCGGTGACTCCAGGGTAAGTGGCCACTATTACAGCTGCATCTAAGGTAAAGGAATAGCTATAAAATGCTATCTGGCCTAATATCAGGGATCTTGTTCCTTCCTCTTTTTTTTTTTTTTTTGTGGACTCAGCCCTTTAATACGACATTTGTACAGCAAGAGCAAGCCATCTGCTCCTCAGACTCAAAGGAATAGTAAAAATAATCTTTCCCAGGTTATAATGTATTTGGAAACAAAATTAATCTCAGAGAATTTTGATATTGAGGGTTTTGTTACGGAAAACAACTAGAAGCTCGTGGTTGTCCGTTTACTGGTATGATGTGTGCTTGCTACTATCATAGCTTTTAACCTTCAGATATTCACATGATTGCATATTGAAGCTGAATCCATATATAAAGATACATGTTTAATGAAGTTCTTCAAGACTGATGATGCTATCCAGCTATGTAATATTAGGTTCTTTATTGTTCATTAGGCTTTTTTGAATGGCTAAAGCTATAGGTAAGAAAACATTAAAGAGGAAATTGATATTCATTTGTTTTGAAAAAACTAAGTTTTTTTGCATGAATATGCTATGCTTCAGTTCTTGGTTCAATCTCTATTTAAATGAAAGATTTAACAGGAACCTTACATGAGTTTATAAATAAATTGTTTATAGAAATATAAAATTTTACTTGGTAGTCTGCTTTGCAAACTTTGTACTGGATTGAAAGACCTATATAGCAGCTAAGATTTTTTTAACAGGTTCTATACATAACTTCAATTACTTTAGTCATTAAAGTCTATAATTTTTATGAGGTAAGATTAAAGATTGTGTAAATGGAATAGACAAGTAAAAAATAGATCTGTTTTTATTAGCTGCTGTCCGTAGACCGTTGAGTATCAATTAGTCAGTGACATTTTCACATCTTCCTTTTTCAAGTAAAGGATTTAAAATTATATTCCAATTTTTAAAATAGTTCAGTCATACATTTTTTTCTGTGGATTCATCTCTGAAGTTTATAATCACAGTGAAAGATTTTTTTCTTAGTTCACTTTATGCACAAATTTACTTAAATTTACTTGAATACCACTTTTCTGTTCATGGAATCAAAAAGTTATTTAAGTTTGAGAGTGGATTGTAACATTTTCAGAGACAGTAAAGGAACGTTTATTGATGAAAAGACAAGCAGAGCTTTCTGTTTCGCTTATGTGTTCTGTCAGGAGAGGATGGATTTTTCTAATTGGTTCCAACCGTAACATGCTGCATCCACAGCACACAAGAGAGATCCTCTGCCCACAGAAATGACGGGTTTGAAACAGTGAAGCCTGACAGAAGGACACTCAAAAAGAGAGCATACTACAATGCACAGCCAGTGTAAGCCTAATTTTCAGAGGAGTTTACACAGGAGGATAAACTGGAAGGAGAGATGGGAACAGATTATTTGCATACTGGCTTTAACACCTGTCTATATATCTGAATATTTCACCACTGTGTCTATGCATTTAAGGGTAAATTTCAGTGTTTTAAAGGTCTTTTCTGAAAAGTGTTCACCAATACTTTTGTACGTTCATCAAATGCTTTTGAAAGCATTACTTTGTGGTCCTATGACACTAAGGTGGCACAGCAGGAGAGTTTAGGCACAGAGAGTAGATCATGCAGTCCAACGACTGGAGGCTTAACATACCAGCGACCTGGACCTGCCTGGACAGTAAACCTCCCAGAGCACTTTCTGCAAAAGAATAAGAGCTTGCTGGGGATTTTTATTTGGTCTGTGAAAAGCATATTCTGCAAAAACTGTGGTTTTGTTCTTCAGCTCAGAGACAGGAGTAACAAAGGTACTACAAGTTATTTGCAAATAGGTAGCACAGAGTTACACACAGGCACACGTAATGCTGATTTTTACCATGAAAAATGTGGACGTGCATATATTGAGAAGCATCAGAAATTCTTTAGAATGAATAGAAAGATTCACCTTTTCTAATGGCAAAATACACAGATACATGCTGATATAAAGTAATTGAGTTGTCTTTAAATTAGAGCTTTTTGTTAGGTAACTTTTGTAAGGAAATAAGAGAGTTCATATGAAATAAAGAAAGCTAACAGGAACTGTTCAACTCTGCCATTAGTCTTTTAGATTCATGGCATATTTGAACATACCTGAACACTTCCAACTAAACCTGTGAATAACCAAATTTGAAAAGTCATCACTTGCTTTTTAATCCTTTGAATACCAGATTTTTTTTTTTCTCTTGTATACAAGATCAGAACTTCATTGATTTCCAGTCTTGTATCAAGATCTACTAACTCTGAAGCACAAACTGCTGTATGCTGCAATAGTTTTGGAAGCACTGACCTTTAAATATGATGTAGAAATTGTTATTGATTGGAATAAGTCTGAATTTTTATTAATAATGCTATAATATTAATCAGATACAAATACAAACCAAATGCTTCATTGAACTATTACACAGGCCATCCAAGAATCTGAATAGTAAATGCTACATTTCACTGATAACTGTACGCCCTACTTTCCGCCATTGAATCTTCCATACGACAAGTTTTACACTGTTGCATGAATAAAAATAATGTTAATGTACTTGAGATCATATGAGTCTCATTGATTAAAACAAAACTGAAAGGTATTACTTGGGGTAGTTAAAAAATCTGATATAGAATTTGAACTTAAGGATATCTTGAAACTACAGGTGTATCTCTATAATGATAGATAATGAGTATCAGCATCTCTGAAGTGTGGTGCATTTGAAATTATGATTCATTAAAATAAATGACTCTCCCATTTATACCAATAGGATGTATACAGCTGTATTTAAGGACAGTTCAGGCCTGAATTGTTAACAGAAGTTGAAGCAGTGTGGAAATGGTAATAACAGTTACATACCCTAGATCCGCAGACAGAGGACAGGACCTGACTTCAAGCCTGTTAACTTGGGTTCCCGATTACAACACAACCAGATCTTTTATTTTTTCTATACCTGTCCCTAAACAGATCAGTGGCAAAAATGAGTAAGATGACAGTCTTAAAATTGGCTATAAAACCAAAATGCTGAGCAAAATTCACAAATCCATTTACTTGGAAAATGGAAACCAGCCTATTAAATAAACTTTACTGTAATTAATTTGGTCTGTGACATGGATTAGCTATAAGAACAGTTGGAAGCAATCACGTGCAGAGAAAGACACTTTCAACTCACACTTTCAGATCTCGATCAACATGCATTTAAGCTAGAGGAAAAATTTGGTGGTATTGAAACTAGAGCTGATTCTTTAATTGTCTAAAGCTACGGGATTCAGTAGATTGGTGCTTTCCCGAGGGAGCTGTGAGTGAGTTTGTAGGAAAGTATTGCAGTTATTAATCCACAGCTTATTAGGTCAGTTATCACACCTCTGTGTCCAATTTTGTAAGTGCTGGAATGGGATGCAAAGGAGACCAGTGATCCTAAGAGGGAGATTAGTTTTCAAACTGGGGTGAACACAGCTCAATCATCATTGAAGTTGATATAAAACTCATTAATTCCAGCGGAAGCTGGAGCAAGATTTATTCCTTGAAACATGGGAGATAATAACTGTAAGTCACAAATTTTATTTTCTGTGAGCATGGATGTTGTAATTTTTGTCTTTATACAGTTTTTATTACTCCAATCACTTGACCTTAAAAGAGTACATACTACAACACATTTTTCACTGGGAGTTGTGTACTGAGTCATCTTAAGTTGCCCTGAATAATCACCCAGGCTTTTTTCTGTTCAACATGCCACAACAGATAACAGTAAATTCTGTTGTCATGGTACCTCTCTAATCACAAAAGCAAAATGCAAGCACTGATTTAAAAGGATAAAAAAAAAAAGAAAATAGTATTTTAAACACACTGCTAGATATTTAAATGTTTGGATGTCTGTTAATTAAAAAGTAAAGTAAAAACCATCTATTGTTAAGAATTTTGGGATCACTTTTGCAGAATGCTTTTGCCTTTAGTATTCTTCAAGGACAAGACTAGGTATTCAGATAGAGTAACATTGTTGCAAATATGTGGGAGTAACCATATGTTGAAATCTGTCTACAGTACTCAAAAATACAGTTTTTATTATTTGGACAGAAGAACAGCTTGTCCATCTTAGAATGAAATGAGGAAAACACATAAAGGTCAGTCATCTACATGGGAAAAGGCAGATATTTCATCTTCTAATCTGTAGGAACTCATAATTCAAATACTTTAGGAAAATCTTTGTGTCAGTAAGTTATAGTTTTACAGGCATGGTCAAGATAATCAAATATTTATTTAGTTAGTAATAGTGAGTTATCTCTGAAATCAAAAGCAGGTCTCTGCAGTTATCAGAAGCATCAACATCAGCCACAACTAACACTAAGAACTAGAATCACTTCCAGATTAAGTCACCCAGATGTTTTCTGTGCTCTCTCATTAATGGCTGTGTAAGAAGGATATAGAATCATAGAATCTTCCAAATGGAAAAGACCTTTGAGGTCATCAAGTATATAATTCCTTAGGCAGATGAAGGGCAAGATCAGAGCAGTATTGCAGCAATTGCTAATGGCTAACACTCTCCTGAAAAGAAGGCAGACAGACAGGAAGCCGATAAAGCTTGGAGAAAAGGCTGGGTTTTGTTATCCACATAATAAAACTAAATCTATCATTTCAGGGCTGAGCACTTTCTAAATTGTGATGTAAATGCAGATGTAAGTGCCATCATTTCTACAAAGGGGAAAAACAGCCTTGGGAAGCTCATGATCAGAATGGTTGTGGACCCAGAAATAGGCCTCTTCCTTGAATCCTGAATGTACTGCCTGCAGCATCTCGGTGCCGATGCAACCCCATGTCCTGTATTTCGTATAAGGTAGCTCTGGATAACCCACTCTTCCTTTATTTTTCTGTGAAGCCTGCCTTCCTGGCATGTGGTTCTTACTCGATCCTGGGTACCTTTTGTGTGAAGGCTCATTACTGATGAAATGGCCAGTATACTTAATTTTTTCGTAACATTTCATTGATGCCTTTCTACAGAAAAAAAATTAGTAAGGCTTATTTCTTTTTTTGTTCAGAATTCTATTCTGCCATTTTCTGAGTTGAGTGTCAGTAATGCTAAAGTGACTTGTAATTGTATTTGAAAGCAATGAAATGCTTGTGCAGTGCATGTCTGCGAGCAACCCAGCTGACCTGAACCCTCATTATGATTATCCCCTTTTTCTAAGCAGCTGAGAATGAGCATTACCAAGGGTCTCCATGTCACCTCTATAGAAAAGGCCAGTACAGCTGCAGAGTCTGATGCTGTTTCACTCTTTAAGATTGTTGCCAAGCACTCTGTGCTGCTGGATAAGCAGGAAACAAGTGAATGCATTCCTGTGTCTTGGACCAAAGAATATACGCTCATGTGCGTATAGAAATTCTTCTTCAGTACCTACAGACCTTCTCTGGGAAAACTAATGTACTATAAGGCCTCATCAAGGGGATTGTTATGATTAAACAATGACAGGAAAAAACCCACTACTCGGTGCCCAAGCTCTCACTTGGCAGAAAGGGGTTTGGTGCAGAGGAGCAAATCCTCTGCAAGGACAAGGCTTGACTTTCTGCATCTACCAGGATCTACACTGGGGAAAATTTAACTACGTTTATTTAGGCAGACAATATCCAATTTCCATAGAGCAAGCAGAAACATTGAGGATATTTTAATGGAAAATAATTTTTTCTTGGATTTACCATACCAAAACTGAATTCATAGGGGAATGATAAAATGGCTGAAATATCATCTTGTTCTCAAAGGAACAAGTATCAGGAGATTATGTATAGCACCTAGGAGGGAAAAAAAAAATAAGGCGGGGAGATTAAAAAAGAGTCTGTAAAAGCAGGATTCACTACTTGTGAAACATATATGTATTACATATAAATCTATTTACTATTCAGTGTTTAAGCAGGCACTTGGACTTTCATGTGAAGTAATTCAGATCCTTCAGTTTCAGAACCTCTTAAGTTATTCAGCCATGTCCAATGTTTTAATTAAAATGCACATGGTATCTTTTCCAGCACTGCAATTTATTTCCTAGTTGCAGAAATTAATTTGAAATAATCTCTACAAGGGAAGATAGTAAAATCTGCTAAACGGTATATTAAGCAATCCCACACGCAGAGTAAATCCCTCTTCCAAATTTATTCTGAGTTCTTTTTCTTTTTACTCTTTCGTTTGCTTTTTTCAAGAAAGCCTAAAACTGGCTGCGTCTTGTGGTTGAATGTAAATCATCAGAGTCCAGACATTCATCAAACCATCATCTGAGCAGCAGATGCTCAGGTCTGAGAAACATGTAGGTAGGGTGGAGGGCAGGTGCAGGAGAAGTAGGAAGATAAATAAATCCTGAAGGGTAACAGACAGGTGTTAAGGAAAAAACAATTGTGTTGCTGTAGTATAAACAATCATATTCTTTTCAACAAGTGTTTATGTGCAACATTTTTTGTAGCAGGAACTGAGGAGCAGAATTTACACCAAAAAACTGCCTACTCAGCTCAAAAGCTCTTAGAGGTTTTGAATCAGAGAATGGCATGGAAATGAAACCACACTAAATTATGTATAACCTATGTAATGTATTTTCATAATCCATGGCTTAAATAATTTTAAATTATTTATGTACACCAAAGATAAATTGTTTCAAACTAATCTATGAACAGAAAAACAGGCTAAATAGGTCAGTAAAATTGTTTAATGGAAATAATTTCACCAGGAAAGGGTTCTTTGATCTACGTAGCAAAAACCTTATTTAAATGCATCACTGAAATCAGGGAGAATGTACTTCATAATGCAATCAATGGCTGGAGCTGGGGGTTCTTGTCGGTCAGAGACACACATTCACTGCACTTGGACTGGCAAGTCCATTTGCTATATCAATTCGATGTAAGCATTTAATTATTTCAAACATATCAGGTCATCTGCTGCATTCATTTTCTATTGCAAATGAGCCAAATATTCTTCAGCTGAAGCAGATATAAATGTGAAATAATTTTACTATAAGAGCATTGTAAACTTAAGATGGTAAAAATACTCTGAAAGTTAGACCCACATTTATTAAAAAAATTGTAACTATTCCTTTGAAGATTTTTTGTTGACTAGAAAGAGTGATTGCCAGTCAAACCTAATCATAATGTAATCTTCTTCCTAAAGCTTGCAGGTAAATCTGTTCACTCAAATCTGACCTCTTCACTGCAGTTCAGATGAGGTTAAAAGTTTAATACGGTCTTCTGGATCCTAGTAGCAGCATATCTTCCCACCGTGTCCTGAACTGCACACTGTGTGCTTCACGCTTTTTCCCATGTTTGAATGCTTTTGCGTCTATACACCTACAAGTTAAACGACAGTGTTTTGGTATAAGTGCCAGGCGGTAATGGTTTGAAATGGTCCACTGCAATACCAAGTTGCCACCATCACTCTGACTGCCTGTTTTTCATTTTTGCGTATCACAAACAGCTTCCTGAGGATCCCTTAACCGTACCTCAACTTTACAGTTCTGATTGCTTTCTTACAGTAATTTTTCTTAGATGCAAATTATTTTCAAAACACAGGCACTTCACAGAGTACCTGATGGGTCTGCTCAGCTGTGGGTGAGCCACAATTCTCAAGACTCTTTCTGTTAAAGGACTGAAGTAACTGACCTCCACAGTGTTTATAGAGCAATGATTTCTAGCCTTTTGTCACCTTCTCACCCCTTGCTTTCCTTAAGGCTGCTCTTGCTTACTTACTTCCTCACCAAAAAATTCAGAAATTATGTTTCACAAGACAAAGGATTGCCAGCTCTGGAGCTTCAGAGACCTCTGCAGAATGCAGTTGCACAAGTAGCCACATTGCAGGTGTCACCTTTCTCACCTCACACTGTGTATCTGATCTTCCAAACTGGAAGATCTGTGTCTGAGTGAGAGGAGATGGAGCAAGGTGGTTCATTTTTCACACGCATTTACTCCTTTAACTTTAAATGTTGTCAAATAGGAATGCTTAATGCTATGCATTAAGAAACTCGGAAAACATGACGCTTTGCAAGCCACTAACAGGACAAGTTATTTTTTGTTTATTAAACTGAATTTCTGTTGAATTCGTGCATGTGATCTGAAGGATAAAGTCTTAACATTTTGTCAGTGCTCTCATAGTCCTTGGCGTTATTATGTTTGTTTGTCTGTACTGTACATTCCAGATAAGTGTGTCGGTACTGAATTTTCCTTAGAGATGAGAAGAAGGATCCTGAAAACTATTGGCTTAAAAAGCAAATACTGCAGCTGAAGGAATGAGAAATTAATTGCCCTTTTTAGAATTTTCATAAGAGCAAACAGGGTTTTTCAAATCATTTTTCGAGTACTGTACTTCAGTAAGTCTTCTTTTCCTAAGGGAAAGCCTTTTTTGCATAGCAACAAAGAAGTGCAACAGAATTTGAAATGCCTCATCTACTAATATTAGCCCAGGAAAATGCCATTTAAAAAAAAAACCTGTTGAAACATTACTGAACACATTATATTTGAAAACATTTTTACAAAGTGTGCAGGGCAGATGTGGTAGTACAGTAGGGAAGAGTGACTAGACATAATTTTCAACAGCTTTTTTTCCTACGTTAGAAACCACAGTTTAGCATATATATTTGTTTTCCTTCTGGTAAACCCTAGGTCATGTTTATTGTTTGTGTTAATTAAAATATGTTTTTTTAGCTTATATGAATCTAAACATCAGTAATGTGAACAAGAAAAAGTGAAAGATTTAATTTTTTCAAAGATATTACTGGAAAAAAGTTATGTTTTTTTTCATAAGAAACAGTACACAGAAAATACCACTATATTTGTGCTTTTACTCCACAATTACCTTAAACATGTCCATTTTGCTCCTTAATCCCCTTTTTGCAATTTTTATATGTATTTTTTATGCAGTTCACTCCCAGAATTTAGTGTTAATATATGTCCCAAGTCCTAACTTACCTTGTCTTCTCCATGAAATCTTATTAGCGAAAGTATAAATTATCTTCACATCAATGTTTTTCTGTTAATAATAAGATGTGTATGCATCAATTGACCTCTCTTATTGTGGTAATATTTCTCATATCTGTCTACATGCACAATGAAAACATAAATCCAATATTATCATGTTTTATTAAAGAGTTTGGAGCTTCATCGCAGTCCCTGAAGTCCGCTTTTCAATTGAATGATGCTAAAACTGTATTGAGTTAAAATATGAAAATCTTCTCTATCTATGATTTCTACATATATAAAGGGATTTGTATATTCAAAGCATAAGATACTTCCTTAAAAAAAATAAGAAGATTAGTCAAGTGAGAAAGAAGCATCATATTAAATTATGTGACTGGCCTGGACTATATAAGGCTGTAATTTTAAAACACTTTTTTCAGCATCTACAATGTCTAAAACGAGTAAGACATAACTTTCCAATGATGAGTCTTAAAGGAATGTCATATCCCTTTAAAATGGCAGCATTATAAATCTGTTGAGTATTATATATTTGTCTTATGAGAGAACTGACATTAACTAACATATCTGAAGAACATTTCTGTTCTTAGTTATGCTTTTTTAAAAACTAATCCTGCACATGAACTAGAAGCACTGTCATTAGTTTCAGTCAATACAAGATTACCATTACATTTTATTCTATATTATTTCCAGTTCCTCTTTCCCTTTTTAATCCTGTGATATTCAGTTCATTCCTTGATACTGGATAGTTAATGTAAATGGCTCCAGGATGTTTTAAAAGACTTATTACAGTGTCTTCTCTAAGTATATACCTTTTTATTGAGTCTCACCACCATTTTGGCCTGTATTCTCATGGAAATTGTAGGATACTAGTTGAGTAATGTTTTGCTCAACTGAAAATGGTCTAAAGTCATATGCCATAGAAAATTTCCAGCTAGAGGCTTACATTTTATGCTCATATTCAACACGTAAGAGGATCAGCCATCTGAAGCACTCCAAAATACTGGTGATACATTACCAAACTCTCAACAACCATCTTACTTCCTCTCACTGCCCAAAGTGTGTAAGTGCAAGTACATTGTCTTTCATCTTCTCATACAATTTTTATCTCGCATCATCCAAGCTCACTTCATTCAAGAGGGACCTGACCAATATGTACCTTTCTAATATGCAAGTCACTCACTTGCAATTAGCTCCCAAGTCTGTTGGTACTGCCTTAGAACTGGAGAAGGATTTGTGTGCCTGAGAATTTCTGATAAAAACATGTTACTGCAATGCACAGTTATTCAAGTCAAAATATGATTTTTGTGGTTCTGCTAACAGTCTAGTCATTTCTTTACATGCTGTATAGAAGCGTTGCCATACCAATTATATTTGCCATTCAGTAGTGTTCCTTTTAAGAAATTTAATAGACTTTCTTTTTAGTTTCCAGTGGCCACAGGCTAAGATGTAGAAAGGTAAAGGTTTTCTTTTTTAAAGCTTGACCACCTTCCAAACAAGTGATTCCATCTCCAATCTGGTGAGAGCTGTTACCCAAAACATATTTCATTGAGCCAAGTTAATGAAAAGCATAGTACAAATCATAGTTGAACACTTTCTGGAAAAAATATGACAACTCATTCTAAAAAACAAACTTGATCCTAAAACCCAAATCTATGAGGAGTTTTTTTACAAACATTCCAGTGAACTGTTTCTTAGCAGCTGCTGATAAAATTAAAATAATTAATGCATGAATTATTTGGGCTGAATTCATTGGAGCATGGCTCTCCTTTAAGGTAACTTTTGTATGGCATGGTAGAGATGGAAACTACCCTCAAGTCTTGTCTTAATAAACCTTAGCTTGACAGAGTCCTCAAGACACTGAACCATTGAAATTGCAGGTGTTTCCTGGAGCACTCACCCTGTATTTAGACACCTATTGTGTTCTGGAATTCAAAGCCTCCTGGTAAACACCCGGGCTTCATAAAATATGTATAGATCAACTATAAAGGAAACATACAAGACCAGTAGAAAGCTATGCCAACAGCAAATAGTAAAAGAAAGGAAACTAAGGAGGTATTTTAAACTACTTTTTTCCCTTGGGACTTGAAACATGAGTTTTCACTTCAATTTACCCAGCTTGTGTATGATTACCACTTCAGCAGAAGAAAGCACGCAATTTACGGATCTTACTGCACTTCTGATTTGCTGCCTGGTTGAGTTAGAGAATTGGGGAGGTTTAAGCAGTTCTCTAACAGGATTCATATTACCTCCTATTTCTGCTACACTCTTAGAAGTAGAGGAGAATTTGCCTGGTTTTGGTCAAGATAGGATTTGTTACTCCTTAAAGAAGCATTACTCTTTCTTGAAGTTCAGGCTGATTTAAAGTCATGATCTTTGTAACTTTAAAAATTTTGAAGAATTACCATTCTGCATAGAGGTTTGATAAATTAGTTTGAAGAGAGCTGCCCCTTGGGCACATACAGTAGTTTATATTCAACATTTCTTTAAAATACGTTTCAGTATTTCTCAGTACCAAGTGATGCACAATATACAAAGCTTGTTGCTATTTTCACGATTTATTTCAAGCAGAATGCCTCTTGTGCAGTGTAGGGAGCCAAATTGTGCATAACCATCCTTTTAGATATCAAAAATCTTGCACACAATTACTCTCTCGATCCTATTATCATTACTAATCCAAATTCACCAGTGGATGACTATGGCTGCCTATTTTGGCATAAAATTGAAATTTTATGACTTTTCCTTATACTAATATGAATGGATAATTCTAGAGAATATTGCTTGTAAGGAAAATACGATGAAAAAGATGATTTAAGGTCTTCATGAAATGTTCCTCTCCATCTGCACCACCCACATGTATCAAACCTGGCTTTTTGGATCAGTGCTTGCGGCAGCATGAACCATGAAATAAAATGTGTTAACTAAAACAATTACCCAGTGTAACCGGTGGTTTCAGTTTGCCCTTTGGTGTCTCCAAATTTATTCTCCACTTGAATTCAGCCCAACAGTGACTTTCTCGCAGGAAGCTTGGAAGAGAGTTCTGCATCTTACTTGGTCTGTTAAAGTTTTATGGTTTTGTTCAAATTAATCTTTTGAAAGGCTTAAAAATCAGGATTTCATAATTTGAAGCCTCAGAGGGGAAAAGTAAATCAAATCAAGCCTTGGGAACAGTTTCATGGCCTGATTGCAGAGTTTGTGGCTCTGGAATTGTTCGCTGAGAGGACTGGAGAAGATTTTCTGCTTCCCTCGCTGTCCCTGCTGTCTAGAGCACACACACAGAGGGATTCTCTGAATCGTCTTAGACACAGTCGTAAGGATCTCCTAACTACTAGGGATACTATGAGCCAGCAGTCATGTGGGACTTGCCTTTCTGTCTTCTTGGGATTCCTCCTAATGTTGTGTACTTCAGGAAGCATAAGCAGACTACACTCATTGGACATGTATGGGCTAGGGCAGCAGGAACATAAGGTTTTCATACCCATGAGTCTGATTCTTCTTACTGAAAGCCAGAATCTCCTCTGACCTATTGCTCATAAGTTGTTCTGAAAATGAGTAATGCAATAGATATCTACAACAGAACTTAGATTATCAGTCCTATTAATTGACAGAATACTTGGTAGGGTGCTTTTTTTTGGCCTTTGGAAGACTGCTGCATTTGTTCTGTCCTGGGTTGGAAGTTGAATTGAGTCAACTTAAATTAATGTCAGTATAGTTGCCGTCTGCTCTGAACTTTCATCCTTTAATGTTTCTACATGCCATTAGACAGAAAACTTGTTAATTTATAGATAGTCCAGTAAGTTAGTTCTGCAGAAGAGGACTCATTTGCTGAAGGAGAGTTAATGCTGTTAAAATAGTGAGTTGACCTTTTTTCCTGGCAGCTGCTCAATACAAAGATGCAGAAAACTATATCTTTTTAGAACGTATCACTGTTTCTGTGATAATGTCCTGATGTCTAATAGATCAGAAGAAAATAAGCATTGTTGGATTTATTCTACAAGCCATTTCATGAAAATTTTACTTTGATACTACTCCTCTATCAGTATTGCTTTGATGAGTAACGTAACACCTGCAAAATAGGTGGAGAGAGAGACTAGCTGCAGCTGGTAAAGTTGTTATTACACTCATTTTAAACAGTTATGTTGTGAAACTATCCCTAACTTGAAAGGGGTATAAGACTTGTTCACATCAAATTATCAGAACCTATGAAGTTATTTTTTGTCTTCTTTGAAAGTAGAGAATTTCACATGTATTTTTATAGTTGCTACATTAGCATCATATACAGTCACCATACAAGCCTCTCTTAAAGTCCCAAAATAATATACTGATAAATCAGTGTCTTGAAATTTAAGAACTTGATTTTTTTTTTAATCAAGAAAACATGCAGAAACAGTCAAAGTGAGAGGGCTCAAACTGCTTCAGAGCAGTGAGGCTAAAATATTCTGTAAAGAATTTTGCAATACATTCCCTGCCTCTTGTAAAACAGTTGCTGACCACATACAGAGAGTTTTTGTGTCAAGGAGCAAGGCTGATCCATGGGGCTGGGAGAAGATGAACTGGGAGCTGAGGGCAACAGGCTGGGCTCTCCCTCGCTAGGGTGTGCAGCATCTTAACTGAGTGCTGGAGAACAGGATCATTTACAGCTCCAGGCATGGTGTGGGAATTGTCTAGGCCCAGCCAGAAGCAGCACTGAAGACAAATATACATAGATGGGTCCAAAGTCTAGTCAGGAAGGAGGCAGAACTAGAGGCAGGCATACCTTTACCATGGCTTGAAAAAAGAGACTTCATCACACCTCCAGGAAATAAAACGAGGATTTTCCCAATATAGTTTTCAGAATGTGCAGTGGAAAGTAGTAAGCCATAAACTTCTAGCCCCAAGGGTGGTAAAAATATCATATTTTTTAATTATTCTCTCTCTGCACGTGTCTACACCTGGTCCCCACTCCTAGTCCATGGCCACACCAGTTGTCTTTAAGAGACTTAGCCTTACGACACTCATTTAAAATTGAGAAATGCTACTGATAACTGGGAAAAGTTCAGACTGATTTATTGTCTGCATAAGATGCTGCTGTATATCTGTGGCATGGAAGGGGCATGAGGGTGTCTCTTTCCAAGCAGTAGACAAAGATCCTCAGAAATAAACCATCTCCTTATCACAATGGGATTTTTTATTATTTATTGCTGTGAGATAAAACCAGTGCAAGTCTGAGTCATTATACTTCACTTGTTTTATTGAAGCTACAATGTTTTAGCTTTGTCTGAAGTGATCTGGGATAATCACAACAGGCTTTTCTGGCTTGGGAGATTCATAGGTGAACTTCAAACATGTAAAGCAATGAATTTATGCGGCCAAAGTTCAGATGCGAATGCTTTCCATGCCCTTTACTAAAAGGTCATCTCAATTACTGCCCTAAATTTCAAGGTTTGCATTTTAAGGAATGATTGCCAAAACATATGAAAGTGTAACAAGAGAAAAAGAAATTTTCCCTTTCTCACCATTTTTGGAGATGGTTAACATTTCACTACCTGGATTTTTTTAATCTATGTTGCAAGAAAAATGCAACTTATATCTAGTGTCTGCATCTTTCCCATGACCATGGAAGCACAGAGGACAGAAGAGAGAGACTGACATTTTTGGTATTTCTTTTGCTAAAGGAAACAGGAGGAAACTGAAAATTTCTAGCACTTTCTTTGTACGAGTAAATGCATAGTAACAGACAGATGTTAATATACCTGTACAGCAAACTGTGAAGGAGAGCCTGTGTGAGGGTGATGAGCCCTCATTCAGGTACTTGCATGGTAGATGGAACTTGTATATGATAGTAATGCTAGTGGTGCCTGAGCACTGTTAATACCTCCACACTGTTCTTTATACGGTCCAGTTTCAAATCAGAAATACCCCCCATCTTCCAGTACAAATCCAATATATCAGTGTTAACTTTGTAGAAACGGTAGTGTGTCACGTATGCAGTATATGTCAGCTAAAATACTGTAAAGCTTTGCAACAGCTTTGCAAGTCATTTGAATACCATTGTGTTTGTTTCACTCGTCTAAGTAATCATGAGCCAACATGGAGGTGCATTTTGTGGTTATGGTGTTAATGTTCTGTGTTGGGTTGGAAAGGGGAATATTGAGAGTTCTGTTTCACCTTCTATGATCTATGTCAGTCCTCCTCTAATAATTTTTTAATATATTACTCAGTCTCAGCAGAATCGGACAAAGAGGTGGAGTTTTCAGCAGGAATGTGCTCCTGGTGTACCGAGACACAGATATAAATCAGATGTCAGCCAGCAGATTAAAAGCCTTGTGCCTTTCCGCTGTGAATGATTCTAACCCAATCTCAGCACAGCCCAGGGAAAGACAAAGGAATAGAAGAGGAAGCAGACAATCCTAAGAAGTTTAGAAAAGGTGAAAAAAAAACCATCAGAAGGTGTTCTGAGACAATTTTTTAATTAGGAGGAAAGTGACAAATTAGAAATCTGCTGGAAACAACGGCTCTATTAGTTCCCTCACTCACTAAACAGCTTGTTTTTCATGAAATGACTTATAAAATAGACTCATTGCAATTAAGAATTAAATTTCAATTAACTATTTGAAAAATATCACATGAACATAATGTAGTCACATAAAGATAATTTTATTGAGACTGATTACCTTGTGGTACAAATGCAAGGGAATTTAACACTGATATTAGTTCGTGAAGCTGAAATAATGTACGCATTTTTTTGTATGTTCATGATAACCCTTCTTTCTATTAGTGTCTTCCCCTGAAAAGATGGATGGTGAGAGCCAGAATGACTAATCCTGCCTCTCTTGCTCGTTGCAAACAGGAATTGCAGTCAGTTATCTACTGTAACCTTATTGTGACAGAGATTGTCACTCAGAGATACACAGATCCTTCTGGATATAGTGCTTCAAACAGAGCCTGCTGAAATAAATGAGAAGAGTCTCAAAGACTTTGATTCAAGCCAGTGCTCTAGCCTTCAGGCTAAAGATATTTTCTGCTATTTCCTTGCTTTTGATAATATTAAGAATGTGGAAATAGAATAAGTAGACAATTTAATAAGAATATACTTGTAATACCAGCAGTATTACAAAATGGTGGGAGACGCTGAACATAAAGACTGGAAAGACTAAAAAAATTAATAATTTCCAATACATGAGTAACTAATTATTATACTTAGCTGGTGAGATATACGAAAATCTGCAAATTTTCAGGGAAGACAGGAATTTAACAGTGAAAAAAATCTGCTTTTTTAGAATTATTTGTATTTGGAATAAATTGCTCCATTATACCTCGCTGGCATATTATTTATTTTGCATAGCTTCTGTACAGAAAACAAAAATCAAATATAAATATATCCATAGAACTGGTCATTTTTTTCTTTTTTATTTATTGCTATGTACCTAAAATATTTGTATACTTTCTAAAATAGGCACTGCCAATACTTACTAGTTGTCATCATTAAATATTTTCTGCTCTGGATAAACACTTTTGTAGGTTAATGAACAAAATGAAGCTCTTTCAGGTAACCAGCATTCCCCCTGGCAGGTTCAGTATCAGATACATACTTTTAAAATTTTCTCCTTTTAGGTAAATAAGGACTTTAAGTGGTCTTTATATTTGCAGTCGAGTCGTAGTTTGACTATTCATTTTTACAAATGTGCCATAAAGAACTTCCTTCACTTCCATCGCAGTCTGTTGTTTTCTCTATGATTGTGTAGCAGGCATAGCTCTTTATTCCTTCCAACTTTTGTAGACATAAGTGAAAAAGCAAATGAAAAGAAGTTAAAAATCCACCTGGGTTAGTAATATATCATTTTGCCAAGATTCTTCAAGTCTTAAAAATATGCCTACAGGTCCAGTGTTGAGGCATGCTGCGGAGTTGCTTCCAACTTTATTTAAAGTTCCATATCATGATACTTGAAGATTTACGATTCTATTTTTCATGTTGTTTTCTTTTTTTTTTATTATTCTCCCTTTTTGGGGGATCGGGGAGGAGAAAACCAATCTGGATGTTCGTATTTTGTCTGTGTAAGATCTTGTTATACAGGCAATGGTACCTGTAAATTAGAGTAAGTGGTAGATCTGTTGTGATCAATGAAACTCAGCAACCAAGTACCAAAAAAATCTGTAGAAACTGTCAAACAGCCTAAATGATGTAACATCGTCTTCATTTGCAGATCTTTGTCAGGAAATACCTGTAACCCATTTTCTTATGCCTTTAGTGGGCAGAGAGCAGGTGTCTTGTGGCTTCACTTCTCATGTCTGATATCTAAGTCCCAGGCAGGATTCAAAGTTTTCAAGGTTTAACTTACTAAGACTATTGAAATTACTTCATCCACATTCCATGTTCTTCAAAACTCCTCCACAGTTCCATAGGAGAGGTTTATTCCTTGAAGAAAAGCGGCAGTTATATTTCCAGTAAAATAAAAATTCAAAACACTTTCACAGATGTCATCAGGCATAATTATCCCTCTTTTACATATTATAAAATTATGGAGTAGATCTTAATAGCTTGCCTAAGACTGTAAAAAATTCAGAGGCTGACTTGAAACAAAGTCTGACTCTCTTCATTTCCAGGCATTTGCACTTGGCAGTGAGCACTTATCTCCACGAATTCAGGTTTGGGTTTTTTTTATTGTTAACCTGAACAATTGCATAAGTATGGTATGATGGTAAATTCTGTGTATTATGTAAAGAATTATTAATTTAGAATCAGCCATGCATTACACAGGGATTGTATAAGACATTCTTATCCAATAGATGAGTGGTATTTAATGGAGTTGTTTTACATTAAGTGTAGCATTGGGAAGTCTGATGAACAATTACAGTAGATTCCATGGGAATTTTGAGTGAGATAATGAGAACAGAAGGAACAGATGCTGCCTGTAGCTTCAAAAAGATATTGAAATAAAATATAATTCTCATTGCACAACAATGGTGAGATTCATCACAGCAAAAAAAAAGGCTTTTTTGACGAGTTGACAATGTACATGAGTACCAAATAGGCACATTATTACAGAAAAGTGCCAGAAATGCCCTCAGATATTTAGCCCACAGATTCGATAAAGTACTTTTTTTCAAGGACAGAAGGAACTGAAGATTTTTAGGTCAGCTAACAGCATGGCTAAAACAATATGTCATGCTTCTTTCCTTTTTCTCTGATAATTTAGACATTTCTATTCAAGAAAAAACATTTTATATATCTGCAGTTATTTCTTCCTCATTTCATTCCTTTGGGCAGAAAGCAGCTGACTTCTGCAAGCTACACTCCCTCTTTAGTTTCTGACTTCAGTACCCAACAAATTGTATCAGAAGACCAAAAAAGTTCCATGTTCCAGGACTTTATACACCAGTACAACATTTCACTTTTATTATTGTGTTTCAGATATGCGCTTGAACTTCAGTTAATCTCCAGTGAATCTCAAAGTCTGATAGCAATGACCTTCAATGTTAGTGTGGACTAATGGACTATTTGCTCTGTTAGAGTGCCACCTTAAAATATGACACTACTTCTGGCAGAAAAACACAGGCTGCTAATGATAACACAAGCTCTAGACCAGTCTAATAGCACCAGTCTTATAGGTAAATAAGAGCACAAACACTTTGACTTTCCCATTTTGAACATTTATAAAGACAATAAATAAAAATCTCGTTATAAGCTATTGTTTATTTCAGTCCTTATCAAAATAGATGAAGCTCTGGGAAGGTCTTTCACTTCTTTCAGATCTTTTTTAAACAGAGGACTATATCCATTAGTGAAAGTGTTTTCCATTTTGTTTTGCTAAGAGCAATAAGAAAGACTGAGACTTTAAACACATTTCCAAGTCCAAGAATTTTATCTGGTACACTGGCAATAGATTAAAATTAGTCTTATTTTTATGAGTATGAATTGCTGTGTGTGGAAAATTTGATTGTTACTGAAATCATATGAATACCACATGAATCTTTAAATACAATTCCAAACATACTGTGGTGAGGTAAATAAACTTCATAATTTCCATAAAAGATTAGCCATAAAATCTTTTTAGGATACTATTTTATACCCTTACAGAAAGCAACACAGTCAAGTACACTTATCAAGGGACTTTATGGGAAATCTCAGATTTCCATAACCATTTGCATTCTGAGCAATGGGTGGAAAATAAGTGAAAGCAATGTTATGTGCGGTATTTACGTTAGGACGAGGCCATTTCGAAGAACCACGTAAATGCTAATGCTTCCTGAGTTACAAATTGCACTGGAACACAGGTGTAGATACAGACCTGTTGATGGAAAGTGACTTAAAACAACTAAGTAGCTCAGCAAACTGAGAATTAAGAAATACACATCATTGTATAGTTCAATGTTTGCTTCACCATGGTGGCCACTGAGTGGTGCCTTCAAGTGGTGCTTTCAGACTAGATATGAGGAAGAATTTCTTTACCGAAAGGGTGGTCAGGCACTGGCACAGCTGCCAGGGAAGTGGTTGAGTCACCATCCCTGGAGGTGTTTAAAAAAACAGGCAGATGAGTTTTTGAGGGACATGGTTTAGTGAATGATGGGTGCATTTGGACTCGATGATCTCAAAGGTCTTTTCCAACCGGAAGATTCTATGATTCTATGGTGCAAAAATGTTTTTCCATGAAGAAAAAGGGGAGACTACAAAAAGCTCACTAAGATTAGAATTTAGTATATGAGAAAGTGCAAAAGTCAAACCTAAATATTGAGTTCCATCATCAATTTCTGGTCGATCCTGTCATACTCATGACAGAAGAAACTTGTCTGGTAGCTCACAACCCATGGGCCCACCAGACTGCTGTGAGCCAATCCAGCTACTTTAAGTCTCAGGAATGAGAAGATACTCATGTGCAGTCTGTGTAATGTTCACTGATCAGAAGTCATCTCACAGAGCAGTTACTTAGGTCTTCTGATAGATGCAAACCCTCCATGGCCTCTGACACTTCAGCTCTGCACATTTACAGATATTATGGCAATAGTTAAACTTAGAAGAGCACAATACAAGTCAACAGAGACATAAAGTAATTTTGACCAGAATTGGCTCTTTCTTCATAAAGTAGGTCAGAGAGAAAGGACTTTCAAAATGACAAATTGATCACGTTAGCTAATTCTTCCTGAGCAGTTCCTGGAGGATATCTTTATTTGGGAAGATAGGCTTCCTCACCATGCACCCCTCACCTTGAAAATCTACAGAGGAATCACTTTCCTAGTTTTTCCACAATTTTCAGATATCTTTATCAATGAACTCCATCTTATTCTCAAAAGTAGTAAATTGGTTAAAGGAAAATAAATGTTTGTATCTCACTGTTGGAAGAAGAAACTAGAGCCTGCTTAGGTGCTTCATATATTGCACAACACAAGTTATGCAATAGCAATTCCATTGACTTTTTAAGGGGCAGACGTATTCCCACCACAAATGAGGACTAAGGGGAGAGGCAGCCAGGCCAGACTTACATGACAGAGCAGATGAGCAGTATGGGGTGTGGACAGGGGTGAGAACAAACTCCATTGCCTCTGCATTTTACAGCTTCTGCTTAGTTCACTGTATCTGGTACATTTCATTTGAAGGAGGGAGAAGCTTCAGTTCTGTGCTGAGAACATGGTGGGAGTCAGCGGGAGGCAAAGCTGAGAGAAGTGCTGACTAAGTACCCTGAAAAATATGTGCCTAATTACAGGTAGGGAAGGGAGGAAGCTTTGCCACTCTAGGTGCTTACAAAATGTGTCTGTAGGTTCTTGTGTTGGCTTTGCAATCTAAGACTAAGTTGATTGATTTCAGAATAGACTTGTGCCAAGCATGTCTTGAAGGTAGCTCTTGTGTGTAGGTTTTTGGCACTCTCCTTTGAGTCACATAGTTTCCACAGAGACTTAATAGTGGCTTGTGTATTCCCCTTAAAGGAGAGGGGAAGACATGTGTCTAAAATATGATTCTGTTTTTCAACCCTGTATTAGCTCTCTAAAATCTCAGCAGCCTATGTCCTACTTTCAAACTAAGGAACAGGCTCTGGCATCTCTCTGCATCAGTTTGCAAATTAGCTGTGAGTAAAATTTCTTCTAAAAATTGCTATAAATGCCAAATGATGCTATGGTACTGATATAACAGAAAGAATTATATGAGCTATTACATTCTGTAATGTAAAGTTACAAAAATACTTTATTACGCATCTGAGTTTAATCTCTGTACGCTGTTTACTTTATTAACATTTTAATTTTACTGCTTTCAAGATCATTAAGTAATAACAATTATAAATTAGATAAGGTAAAACTGTTATGACTCATGGGCTCAACTTGTAGAGGAGCATATAGCTGCTTCTAAATTTCAAGAAATGTGAAGAATGAGCTCTGGAACATAAGCACTGGGAGAGATCTTGAGACATCCTTGCAAAATATCTTGGAAACAAATACAACAGTTAAGTAAAACTCTTGAGGTTTGTAGACAGCATGAGCTCAGATGTCCCCTAACAGTCATTTTCTTCACCAGACTGCGGAGCTTTCAGCATCCAGCACCTGACAGCATAGAGGCACCTGTGATGTGACCATAATGGACTCACCTAAAAATTACATTGAGACAAAAAGCAAGAAAATGTTGATGCAAAAATTACTTCTCACTTTGCTTTGGAGTTCTGCATGGCAGTCAAAGCTGTAACAAAAGAAAAAAGGATCCTTTGATGACAGCACAGAACAGAGATAAATATGCTCACGTTTCCAAGGCTGCTGCTGGTACTGACATCCCAAAGGAAAGGCCATAGATCCTAAATGGCAGCTGAAAGGTGCCCAAGTAAGACAAGATGAGTTGAGAAGTGGCTGTGAAAGAGCAAAGAAGCTGCTTTTGGTGCTGAATAATCAATCAGTAGGAACAAATATTCTCCTTGCAGTTACTACTCTTTCTCAGTGACACAAAGACTTGACACGATTCTATGCATGGGTCAGGAAACACTTTCAAAACATCCTCTCCTGCACATGCATAAGCCTCCACAAATGTACCACTGCCCTTGCACTCTGTTTCAAAGCCTCAGGTTTTTTCCCATGCTGTTACTCAAGCAGCAATCAGGATAAGACAAGGACTACTGTTAAACTGGCAGAGAAACTCCCAGCCATCTGCAGCCCGAAAATTCACTGAAGGCTTCTGCCTCTTGTAATTGTTCCCATTAGACTATTTTATTCTTTTTATCCCTATAGAACTACAAAAATGAACAGTATTATAATTTCTTCTAACATAATCTCATTGCAAATATTGCTGAAAACTGTACAGTAGAAAGACTATTCCCTTGACAATAATTACATAAATATTACCAGAAAATAATGCCTCCTCATTTTGCAATGATGCTAAATAATGATGTCATTCCTGAGGAGACCATGAAGACAAAGAGGAGTAAGATAAACTCTAAAGGACAACCAAAAGGAAGAAGGGAGTAATTAATCTGTTCTCTATCTCCACAGAGAGTAAATAATGGGTTTAAACTGTCGCAAGAGAGACTTCGAGTAGACATTTAGGAAAAACTCCAAAGGCAAATGTTAAATAACCTATGAATAGAGCGCCTGGGGATGTTGTAGAGTCACTGTCACTTGGAGTCTTGAAGAGTAAGAGATAAACATCTGTCAGGAATGACACAGGATATAGCTGCTCCTGCTTTGGGGCATGAGGGATGTACCAGGAGGCTTCATGGAAGTCCTGTCAAGATGCAGTATTCAAGATGCCTAAATGAAGGGAAAAACTGTGATGGGTTTGAAATATATTTTAAAGTATTTGAATAGAAGTTGGATAAAATCTGGATTTGTTATTTTAATTTGGGCCGTCAATGACCTCCAAATCATAAACCAAAAAAAAACAGTATGACTTTTGCACAACTGCAATTTTAATACAGGTTTCCTACATCTGAAGGAATAAAATAAAACTTCATAATGTTCAAAGTTTGTGTTACACTAAGTGAATTCCTAACTTTAAAGCATTTTACATTCATGAGGGATGAAATGTGACACTTTCTTTGCTTTATGCTTGTCGAAGACTCTAGAGAGGATAGATAGTTTAAAAACTTTTCTAAGTATTTCATGTCCAGGCTGCTGACCTGCTAGTTAATGTAGATGGTTCACTTACTCATTTGAAATTACTTGACCAGCTTGTTCTTTGGATGGGCGGATGAAAGTGTTTCATTAAGACCTGAATTGTTCCTTAGTGATGCATTAATCCAAGCACTTCCACGTAATGATTGCACCTACTCTTTCAGTAAGGTGAATATATACAGAAATCAGTTACATAAACCAAAGTTTTTCTCTAGATTTTTTTTTTGGTATTCTTTAACGACAATACTTCTAAAAGAAAAACACAAGCTCTTGTTATTTCATTAGATATGGAGAAAAATCAAAGCAAAGAATGTAAGTCTATTTTCAATTAGTTGGATGACCATATAATTTGTCATTACACCTGGTGTATCTAAATGGAACATCTGTAATACATATATATGTTTATGTATCTCTGCATTTATACATGGTATGGGCAGAATAAGCTTTGGCTTTGCTATACTATGGCACAAAAACTGAACTAGAAAACCCTTCTGGAGACTCTTCTGCACTGTTAGCTATGGTTTTGCTCTGTCCAGTCACCTGCTTTTATGCTTTTGGAGATTTTTATCCCTTTGCATAGGGTTAGACGGCCAGGTTAGGAGGGCAGATGTGACATGAGCACACTGTACTCCAGTAATAAAACTGTTAAGGGTGTGATCCCACGGGCAGCTTGTATGTGACCTAGAGCAGAGTCAGGATAGATGTGAACTGCAGTGAAGGCTGAGGCAACCCCTGATTCCTCTTCGGAATCACCTGTTCTCCATAGAAAGGAGTTCTTTTTTTTTTCGAGTCAGGAGATCTATACTGGGAATATCAAAATACTTCTAAAGAGGAGTAAAACTATTTAGTTTCACAAAAATATTTGTAATTATTTTCTTTTAGTTTATTTTTAAAAGATCAGGTATAGTTCTTTCTAGGAAATTTTGATAATTTTGGTTTTGAATGTGCTTTTGAATGTGCCTTTTAAGATAGTTTTCTGTATTGTATATTTAATGACAAGACATGCTGTCATAATACACTCCCTTGGATTCCAGGCATGGATTGTAAGAGGCAGCAATGACGCATTTTTCATGTTCTTAGAAATGGCACATGACACCCTCATGGTCAGGAACAGAGCCCCAGGCCTGCTTGAGGACCTTGCTAATATCTGAGTCTCACATGTGGATGATAGCTGTGACATGGCAGGCAGGATTTCAGCTCCTGCAGGTTTTTTTAAGGTCTGAATTTTATTCTCTGTGAGTAGACAAGACAGATGCAGATAGCCTTTGACTCAAAATCTATGCAATAAGTACAAAATAATTTTATTTACTATTTCTCTAAGAGAAAGATATTGACCACATTTTCCCCTTGGGCAACTGTGAATACACCGTACAGTACTAATTCAGCGGTTGCTTCTTTTTTTTAAAAAAAATGCTCAGTACGTAAAGACTCTCTTTGATCTCTCTGGTGTTTTAAGAAAATTTCCAAAACTTTGGTATTTTCCCATCTGCATACTAAGAGAACTTACATGTAGTATGACTGAGACTGTCTTTGGGATACAGAAAGCTGGCAAAATTTCTTGAAAAGATACATGAACTGCGGCAGACCTTAGTGCTCTCACACTTGTCTTAGGTACAGGCAAAAATAAGTAAAGATTTTTCCTTTAAATTCATATCCTCCATTTGTTTTTTCTTTAACAAATATATGAAAACACCTTCATAAACAATACCTGTCATGGCATCCTAATTACAACAGTAGAAAAACAACTCAGAGGATCTCTAACCACAATGATGCAGTCTTCCTTTGCTAAGAAGGTAATACTAACATCATCTGAGAGTCGTGTTCTGTTTTCCTCTATGAAGGACAATGAAAACAAAGAAATAAGAAATAACAACAAAGAAGAAATTAGAAAGAAGAAAAAATAAAGAAGGTCAAAGAGAAAGAAAAAAGAAGGAAAAAGAAAGATGAAGGTAAAAATGGAAGAAGAAATAGAGGCAGGAATGAAGGGAAGGAGAGAGC
The DNA here is from genome assembly GCA_033556795.1 of Tapera naevia. Lineage (NCBI taxonomy): Eukaryota > Metazoa > Chordata > Aves > Cuculiformes > Neomorphidae > Tapera > Tapera naevia. The sequence goes on along the minus strand of JAUMJJ010000172.1, from coordinate 1,615,940 downwards.
AAGGGTAGGGAGGAATGAAGAGGAGGAGGGAGCGAGGGAGGGAAAAAGGGGGAGAGGAGGAGGAGGAGGAGAGAAGGAAGAGGAGAGAGGAGGGGAGGGAAGTTTATGATGGAAAAGAGAAAGACAGAAAGATGAATAACAGGGAGACAAGAGGGTGGGAAGGAATCAAACGTCCCTGGAGAACGTGAAGGTTCTCCAAGGTAAGAAGGAAAGAGAAATTGAATGACCTTTCCAGGTTTTCCTGTTTGAGAAACAGGTTTTCTGTGGTTTATGTAAGTCAAGATACCCTGAAATAAAATCTTAGCTTCTAGTTGTATGCAGTTAGACTAACTATAGACTTTTCTACACTTGAGAACAAGCATCATAGTGTCTTTAATAACTACCCCTGACAAGATGGAATGTTTGTCTATTTTGCAGCTGTAAGTTGCGCAGACCAGTTTCCACCTCTCCTACATGGAAATCTTTAGGTGTATAAAAGGAAGTTTCTAAGGCGGTAAAGTGATAATGGCTGAGCACAAGATTTTAATAGGGAGTAATCTTTACATTTTGGGAAGTCATATGAGAAAAAATATTCTACATGACAACATAAAACTTATTTCCACTCTCCAGCCCACATGAGATCCTCTTGTCATGGGCAGATACACCCTGGCCCCTGGATCAAGTTGACTTACATTTATCCTGCACTATTACAAGATAATGTGGACAAGCAAGGGGCTTCTGCGTAATAAATCAATTCTGAAGGTAGGATAATGAAACCAAACATTTTACATTTATTTTTTTTAGATTTTTTTTAGGACTGGGAGATTATCTGTGCTATTTGGCACTTCCTTTGCATCAGCTGATGCAAAGGAAGTGCCAAAGATATCAGCCATCTCTTACCATTTGAGTGTCTCCCAAGCATGTTGTTACTTCAGGCTGGTATACGATTAAGACACCTACTTTGCTAGAAGTCTACTTCAGCAAATATCTGTTGTGTATTGCGCTTTGGCAGTTCTAATACTCTTATACTGGTCAATCCCAGTATGCTCACAAATCTCAGAAATACTTCAGGATACAACAAAAGCATTCAAACTTTGTGAAATCCTGTAACTATGTTGATAAAGAAAGCGCAGATGCTCAATAAATGACCAAGAATAGCACCTTTTTCGAACATGATGCATAAAAATGAAATAATTTTTTCCCACATTATACAAATCTACATGTTATCATTATATGAAATATTATTGCTGCCTGCGCCCTTTGTGTTGCGATGTGTCTATATCTCAACAAGGATATGCTTTCAGACAATTAAAAAGAGCAATATTTGTTTCTGCGTATTTCAAATGTTTTAGAAATATTATTAGATTTTTGGAGGATACATAACAGTCCTCTTTATGTTTCCACAACAATTAATTAGCTCTACAACGTAGCCTTGGTTTGAAAACAAGATAATATACTCACTGCTCCCTCTGAGCATTGCCAATTATTCTCAAAGCAAATTTTTTCATGCAGAGGGCTGGCGGTTTTCAAAGTAGTAATTGTACTACTCTGAATATACAATTTATTGTCTTTTCAGAACGATTTCATAAAGTGTTCTCATATTAAAATAAAGGACTGATACTGACTTTATTCTTTAACAGCTGAAATAGAAGTCACACTTTCAGGAGCCACAGGGCATAGATACACACCTGTCCGTATGTATAGTAATAAATGTTACTAATTTGGGCTTATTTTTTTTTTTTAAGAAATCTGAAATTTGCTCTTCATTCTTAGTTCCATACACTAAGAGGCTTGCTACTGCTGGATAAAAATTAATTTTACCTATTTTGTCTCTGGATTATCGCAGAAGAAGTTTAGAAGAAATGCCTAGAAGAAAGGACTATAGAAAATAAAGAAATGTGCTATTTCATTATTAAGAAGAGTAACCGTTTTAAAACCTGTAGAATTTTTTCTCCTTCCATTAGCTGTAAGGGGTATCTATTAGTAATTTAGCACCACATTTAGGCGACTCCAGTTGAAAGTCCTTTTAATTCAACGTGAATATAGAACAAATAAGATTTGCTGGGAATTCAGAACAATTCCTTTCATTTGTACACTTCCTCTCCAAATGTTCCTCAATGTTGTTCATGTGGGAGACAAGTGGGCCTGGTGATGTAACCTCCTGCAAATAGGGCATTTATTCCTTTCAAACATTGATAAATACTGAAGTCAGAGGAAAACGCCTTAGTAGGTCAGTGGAGCTTTGCTGAGTAAAGGGAGGCGAGACCTATAAACAGATATTAGACTGAGCTATCAGATGAACCTAGTAAAAAAATGAGGTGAGAAACCTATTAAAATCTCTTCAAATCATAAACCAGATCCAGCTGACAACACGACGTGTTGTGAATATGAAATAAGGATCAACTTGCCTATAGAGAGACTCTTTTTGATCCATGCCTGTCCGCTGAGTGTGAAGGTTGTTTCCCTGCAGACCTTAGAAGAGAAGCAAGCGGTAGAAGAAACCTTATGCATGCTCTCTAAGCATACCTCTCTGGCTATCAGGTCAACCACAGGAGTAATCTCTGAATATAAAGTCCAGAAGAACCAATGTGCCCTGAGCAGAACAGCTAGAATAAACCAATAATTCTGTTGGCAGCAGTAGTGCACTTTACACAGTATCCCCTGTTTCTGTTCCTTTTGGTTTATATTATAATCAAGCAAGTTGCATGGAAAGCAGTTATCTGTGCTGTTGACATTGTTAGAATTACAGAGATACTTATTGTTACTTGAATTTTTAGTTCAGTAGTTCTCAACCTCAATAATAGGAAAAAAGGATAATGTCAACAATAATCTGTGAATTTAACATATTAAATTTTCTTGTATAGCTATAAAAGGTACCCATTTTCTTAAGCAAAGGTATGCTTATTTTATGAAGAACAGCAGATTCTTATAAATAGATTTGTTACTTAGTGGGTACTCCTCCTCCTACATAAATTACTTATCTGAGTACAATTCAAATTGTTTTGATATTGATATTTGAAAAATAAAGATGGCTTATGAGATATACTGACTGCTAAGCAGTGAAAGAAATTCACTTTTGTCCTTGTGAAGCATTATATCACACATGCTTGTCATATTTTTTTGTCCTTAGGCATCACTGTGACTGCTGCTATAGACAAGACATTGGATTAGATGTGCATTTTATCTGATTCCCTACTGATGAATGTTCTTATGCCATTTTAAAATACCTAACCATGAACATCTTTAATGTGAAAAAAGCAGAGAAAAATTTCTGAAGGGATGCGAACAATCTTTCCTTTGTTGTTTAACCTGCCTTATCAACATGTTTTGTTTTTTCTTTCTAAAATGTGAACACTACAAAAGATGACCTATTTTTGTGGTCCTCTCTCCATATTTTATGTCCATCAACTATATTTACATCCTAATGTTATACAGAAAAAAATTATTTTTCACTTATTCATTTTTCATTAAAACAAGTTGTTCGTTCCTACACTAATTGTGTTTTCTACTTATTATTCTTTCAAACTCTTTATACAGTATTGTAGTGCCACAGAATTCCTTAGACACGATGGAAATGAGTAGAGGCTAATGCCCTAAGGTTCATTTGTGTCTCCAGCATTACATATAGATTTAGATTATTTATGCATTACGTAGGTAGTTTTATTTCTACTTTAAAAATAGCCAAATCATAATCTTGTTCCTTAAAAATAATATTTTGTAAGTTCTCTGAGCTCTGTTTAAGACATAAAATTCTGAATTTTTCCTCAGGTGCTTATGTAAGTTCCAGTTCTGAGATCTCTGTTACTGTCAAGTATCATCAGCATAAAAATGGAACATTTCCAATTCAAACTACTTTTTGACAGATGATTAGTGGGCAAGGCAAGAGCAATTTTTTTTAACAAGGGATATTATCTTCAAAGATATCTCATGTCCCATACTTTTTGCTTGGTAACTGTTTACAATTACATAGTGACACTAAACACAACATATGGTTGCTTCCTGATAGCCTGGAAATTCTGCTGCAAATTCAGTTCACTTTAAAAATTAACTCTCCCGCCCCAACCTAGCAGATCTACATCCTTTTTAGAATGAAACTCCTTTTTTAAACTTTCAAGAAGCAAACTCATCTGTCTGCTTATTTTCTGCTTTCTCTTAACTTGTATCTGGTTTTCCTGCCTTTGGGAATTTTCGCAGTTGCATAGCTTCATTTGTTCAAAGATCCTTATCTTGTCTTAGTCTTTTCTACAGTGACCACTGGCATTGCTCCTTTAAGAGTTTCATAGAATCATAACATTGTTTAGGTTGGAAAAGACCTTTTAGAACATTAAGTTTAGCCCTTAACTATCAAGCTATCACTAAACTATGTCCCTAAACACTATTTCCACATGCCTTTGAAATACCTCCAGGGATGGTGGCTTGACCACTTCCCTAAGCAGCTTGCTCTAATCCTTGACAACATTTTTGGCGAAGAAATTTTTCCTAACATCCAATCTAAACCTCCCCGACACAACTCGAGGTGATTTCCTCTTGTCCTAACCCTTTTTCCTGGGAGAAGAGACTGCCATCACCTCATTACAACCTCCTTTCAGTTATTTGTAAAGAGCAATAATATCTTCCTTCAACCTCCTTTCCTCCAGAGTAAAAAGCTCCACTTCCTCAGCTGCTCTTCATAAGACTATGAGTCTCAAGGCTCTAGATCCCTCACCAGCTCCATTGCCCTCCTCCATACACAGTCCAGTGCTCGATGTCTTCCTTGCTGTGAGAAGCCCAAAGCTGAACACAGTATTCAAGGTGTGTCCTCACCATTGCCAAGTACAGGGGGATGACCACAGCCTTAGCTTTGCTGGCCACACTATTTCTGATACAAGCTAGGGTGCTACTGGCTTTCTTGGCCACCTGGGCACGCTGCTGACATGTTTGACTGACTGCCAACAAATACCCCCAGGTCTTTTTCCACCAAGCAGCTTTCCAGTCACTATTCCCCAAGCCTGAAATGCAATGGCATGAGGCTTTTGCGACCTACGTGCAGGACTCAACACTTAGTCTTGTTGAACAGCATACAATTGGCCTCAGCCCATCGATCTAGCCTGTCCAGATCCCCCTGTGGATCTTTGCCTCCCTCAAGCAGATTGACACTTGCTCCTAACTTGGTGGTGCCTGCAAATTTACTGAGTACCTCAGTACATTTCCTAATCATTTGTCACTATGTTTCCTGCTGCATCCAATAAGTAGTGGAGATCCTCCTTAGCCCTTCTTTTTTTGGCAGTAGCCAGATTAAGTTCTAGCTCGGCTTTGACCCTTTTTATTTCCTCCCTGCATTACCTCATGACATCCTTGTAGTCATCCTGAGCTGTCTGCCCCTTCTTCCAAAGTTCCTAAACTCCCGTTTTTTTCCTGAGTTCCAGATTAATCTCTCTGTTCAGCCAGGCCAGTCTTCTTCCTCACTGGCTTGTCTTTTGCCACATGGGTATGGCTTGCTCCTGTGCCTTTAAGGTTTCTTTCTTGAAGAATGTCCAGTGTTCCTATACTGTCTTGCTCCTCAGCAGTGTCTCCCAAGGGACTCTGTCAACCTGTTTCCTAAACAGGCCAAAGTCTGCCTTTCGTAGGTCCAAGGCAGCAGTTCTGCTGACTCCTCACTTCTCCAAGAATCAAAAACTATCATTTTGTGATCACTATGCCCAAGACAGCCTCTAACCATCACATCATTCACTATTCCTTCTCTGTTTGTGAACAACAAATCCAGTAGACTGCCTTCCCTAGTTGGATCACTCACCAGCTGTGTCAGGAATTTATCTGCCACGCATGCCAGAAACATCCTAGAGTGTTTCCTCTCTACTGTATTGTATTTCCAGAAGACGTCTCCAGCAGAAGTTATGTTCTACTTTCATATTTAGCAGACAACAAAAACAGAATTCAGAAAGGTTAGACAGGATCTGAGATCTCAAGCTGCTATCCATGGGGGTTGGGTAAGGATTGCCTGACATGCTCTATTTCATGCTGTTGCTGGGGATTAGCAAACTATAGACATTGGTTTGACAATCTATTCTTTTCCTTAACTCGATACATACTTATTTTCCATTAATCTTTTGTGGTTTTCCTAGTGTTGCGTGTGATCTCTTGTCTGTCCCTCAGATTTGAGAAATGTAGGGTTTCTAAAACATCTCATGCTGGATATGAGGCTCTGAAATGATTGTAGTCTTATGTCAATAACAGACAGTTCTTCAAAAAAACTCCAAAACTGATTATAAAATCAGTTGCTGACTCATCCTTCTATTGCTTTCATGAAACTGTGTTTGCTCAAAAATCACGTTGCAGCAAGCATGAAATATTTATCTAGGCCTTCTTTAGTGTACTCGATTTCATCTGCGTAGCTGTGAGGCTTCTGGACAAGTTGATATCCTCTCTGGGAGGGATCTCATAGACAGAGGTTGTTAACCATGAGGTTGACAGCATGGGGGAACTCGGCATTAGAAACAGAAGGGTGCAAGCCTGTCTTCCCATGAGGCTGGTTTGGTTGATGCAAGTGGTTTCAGCAGGTATGCAAGCCAGGAATCACCTTGTGTAGCGCCAGCACCTCACCCTCCTCCCCGCCCCAATCCTTCTGGATACCAACCAAAAGCACGAAGACAGGTCTGACTTCACTTCTTGGGTTCCCCCTCACCTTGAGTCCATATTCCCAATCTATCTGATTGGCAGATATTGGACCCTTGTGGGGGCTCTTTTGGGAATGGCTGGTCCTGATATACCCATCCTGACTGTTTCCAGGTCTCTTGTGTGGGCAGTGCCTGGGCACAAGGAAGCCTGTACTTCATGGGTGCTGTGATAAGACACAAGTTGAAGCTACCTGAGGATAATCCTAAGCACACTACCAGCAACACCTGTTACTGAGTTTCATAAAACCAGGGGAAGTCTCAACGCGAAAGTCAAGCCCCTGCTCTTCTTCTACAAGCTGATGAGAAATCACAAATATATAATTTTTAATCTTATGTAATAAAGTCTCTCTACCATCGATGAAATAAGAATTTTCAATGCTGAAAAATGTGGTTAGCTGAGACCATCTTGGTCTAAAACAGAGGGAGCTTATTTACCTTAGCACCTTACATTCTTTATCTTAGTGCTAAAATCCAAAAAACAAGTGACAGTGTAGAGATTAATAAAAGTAGTGGCTTGAGACTGTATTCACCTTTTCTTGTTGATAATGTCTAAAAGACTGAAATCTTATTTATTTCACATACATATTTTTGGAGCCTGTTCTTTGATTACTACCAGAATTTTCACTGCAACTTGGCTTGGAAAATGGAATAACTGCTTTGCCAGCAAGCAGTCATAAATAATGCTTATACAGTGATGTTAGAACCCAGTAGATATTATTATCTATTACATGATCGCCTTGTAAGTATTCCAAACACAGACAATCACAATTCCTTCATTAAGCTGAGGTTACTCAAAGTCATCATTGCAATTGCTTTCTATTTAACATTCAATATAAAAAGAGAGTTAAAAATTCTCTGGTACATTTAAGTCATCGTTTAACTTTTTATTGCAGTGCACCAATATCTTAATAATGACCATAAAATGAACAGTTATTAATTTAACAAAAAAAGTATTTAACAATACAGTACGATTAGAGAAAATTGATACAGCAATTAACTTGTGTGTTCTTTCCTAATGCATGGTAAACATAGGCAAGACATTACTGGCAACACTGCCTGTCTCCTCTCTAGTTAATCTTGCTAAAGATTTTCCAAGATTAAAACCCTTTTTTAAAGCATATATAAATGTTCTTTTGCTCATCAGGAAAAATCAGGGTATTTATGTTCATATTCTGAGTAAACTTTAACTTATTTTACCAAATGTTGAATTAATCTCCATGCTAGTTTGCAAATTTGATTCTAAAGACTTAGAAGATACTTCAAAAAGTGGCGAACAGAGATAAGACAGAAAAACGTTGCAGTGGGAATACACACATTGTGACTAATTGGTATCATGTGTGAACTCTGCAAAGATTCTCTGTAATTACACTAGCGATGAGTCTTTGTATCTCCCTGAAGGGTTTCCCAGTTTCCCATGAGGGAGTCAGCAGCTTTTTCTCACGTATTCTGTCTCTGCAAAAAGTAGCTTCACATTAATATCCAGATAAGCATGTATTATAAATTGAATCCTAATATTCAGAAATTATTAAGAGTTCAGGGCCAATTTAGCAGTGCTAATATACGCAAAAGGTTAGTTTAAATGTGCTGATCAAACTGGTAGTCATTTCTGAATAATTAGTTTGAATTAGATTATATGCAATGTGTATTGTTATAAAACTTTGGAGATAAAATAGGTCTAGCTCTGAAAAATGAAGTGGTTTTGGAAGAACTTTCTCAGTTTTTCTTAGAAGCCTGTATGAAATGGCAGCACATCTATTTTGCATCAAGAGAGAACTAGATGTAATTTAAAAAGAAAAAGGAAGAAATACTTCAGTGTGATTTTTCTCTCAGCTCTGTGCTGCTCTCTTGGGTAGTGCATTTCACTTTTGCTGTTCTACAAGGAATTGCAAACAGAAGAGGTCAGGATTTAAATTTACCTAAATGATTTTCTATTTTTAAAAATGATAAGTGTACCAGGATACACTTTTGAATTAGCGTATGTTAGTCAGGTCTCCTATTTCTTCTGTCTTGTAACCTACACAGACAATCTGCAATTCTAATAGAAAAGAAAATTATTATTCTTTTTTAATTGATTTTGTCACTGTTAAGGAAAAATAAAAGTAGTGAGGGGTGAACAGATATAAAAAAACTCACAGAAACAGCATATTTAAAAAGCATGTCAAAATATATTAATGTGGTCTTTCCAACATGTTAATATGCATGGAATAGCTACTGATTTATAAATGGAACTGTCAAAAACATGGTTTAGTGCTAACAAGCGGTAGTCTCATCTAGGAAAGGGATGAATGTGATCATTATCAATTAAATATAAGTGCATCAACATAATAACGAAATCTTTTTTGGAAGTATTGGTCAAGTGAAATGAATGACAAAATCCAAAGCATTCTCTGTTAACACTTATGCTTCAGAACCGATGTATTTCTAAAAAACCTAATCATGTCTAGCACCAAGTCTCCCAGCTGCTTAGGGAAACGTATCACCTGAGCAGCACAATATCAGCACTATTGCAACACAGCACTTCAGAAAGCTATTAAAGAAGAAACAAATACCTCCTAATGTCTGCAAGAAAATATGCAAATACATAAAATATGTAGCAGTGCATGTTTTTCTATCATGTCAAAAAGGAAGTAAGACTATCATGCAAGTTCTAGCATGTGCATGCTGGTTATAGACACGTAATATCCTCCTGTTACCTCCATGTCATGAAAGAGAATTTTCACCATTGTCAAAACACATCAAGTTCTTCCTATCGTCTTTGAAACATCACATTTTAGTTCTCTTCCTTTCTCTACTTTTTCTTCTCCATCTCTCATTTCTCTGCAGCAGAAGGAGATAAATAAATAATGTATGAGAAAAAAATAATTAGAATTTATTTATAAGGAACAGTAGTTTAATTTGTGAAGCAGTCTTTAAAACTCTTGAGTCTTGCAGTTGGTGAGAGTAAAATGTGTCAGGGTAGGCATAAAGCCAATATAATAAAAACTACAGAACTGAGCCATCAATAAAAGAGGATTTTGACACTCAGACACTTTCTGAGCTTGTTTTTCTCCTTTAGACAAGCTTCCCCTTTCTTTCCATTAGCCTGACTCTCCCAGTATCTCCAATCCCTATAAATCGCTGCTGGAGGATATACTGTTGGTGCTGCACTCACTGTGCCAGCCTGCCAAATATTAGCTGTATAAGGAGGGCTGGTTCCTGTTCCTTTGTTGGTCACTTACATATAAGCAGAAAACAAGTGGATGCAAAAGATAAGAGTTTGGTGGACACATCTTAAAGGGCCAACATACAGCAATATTTCATGTGATTCTTGTCAAATTCTTCATAACAACAATATTGCCTTTTCAAATACGAATCATAAGTGGTTGCCATCGCCTGTAGCAACTGAACCCCTCCTCCTCCTCCTCCCAATCAACTATCAATTAGTGGGGAATTTCTGAATTCAGAAACTTACTTGTTGCCTAGCAGCATCCCAGCAAGTCTGGCTTGGCTTTGATTCATTTAACTCCAAACTAACTGCAGCTGCCAGATTATTTTTCTTCATCAACTCACAATGCTATCTTAGCCAATTCAGAGGAATGAAATGCCTGAAGTCTTCCCTGTTGCTTTCAGGCAGGTCCTCACCCCATTTATTTCACCAAAATGTACAGTGGGCAGGATTTGTCGTGCTTGGTTTCAAAGAAACTCTCCAGGAGGCTTTCCAGAGGGCTGTGCCTCTGTCTTGGAAATAATGAGTGGAAGTGACCCTTGACTTCCACAACTAGGCACTGACCAGCCTGAGCAGCACAGAACCACAAGTCAAGGTGGATATAGCTCCAGAAACACACCGAAAATCAGGATCCACTGACTTATACCTCTGCTGAAAATTCATGTCTCAGTTCTTCTTCCTTAATAATTAATTCAGCAGAGAGGAAGAGAATGTTCATTTGCATAACTAAATTTTCAGTCGCAGCAATCAGCCTATTAATAGAATCCCATCTGCCTGTCTATCAACTTACATAAAACACTGTGTTGTCTTATAAGACATGATATTTTGAAGGTCAATAACTCATAAACAACAGACACAGAGGCAGAGAAATAGCTTGATCCTCTAGTTCAGAATACACTAAACCAGCCTTTATAAATAATATATGTCAGCCATGGGGATTAAGTCTGTGCTTTACTTTTCAGTACTGCATGAGAGTTTACAGGAAGACATAGTATATGTTCAGAATAGCATCAATATCAAATGAACAAAAAGGACAAGGAAAGTTTTAAAATCCATTGTATTATGGTTGTACAGTGTACAGCAAAGCTAAAACATTTTTCTAACCGATGCAATGGATTCAAGCCAAAAAGATGAGGTATATCATTTCTGTTGTGAAGTTGTCTGGAAATGAGCAACATACGTTTAATGTCCTGTCATCTTCACCCATATCAGGACTTCAAACAGAAATGTTTCCGTTATGGCTCTATCTTCAATTAGATTTTTTTAATATCACCTCTTCTACCAGAATATCCATGTTTATTATTTGTCTAAAGATGATGAACTGCCTGTTCAGATATTTCAAGCAATTTAAATACTGTATGTGTTACTTTTTTTCTCACTTTTTTTCTCACTAAGATTGGTTACTACCTTTCACCAGATGACACCAGTGTCTCTTTCTTCATTTTCAGCTCTAACAATACAATATAGACACAGCTCTGTGTACAAGAATATTTGTCCTAACTAAATTAAGAGCATTTGGTTCAAATAAATAGCAGATAAAACTCAAGAGATGCCATTCCACATAGGGAAGCACTTCCAAAGGTACTTTGGCCTCTCCGCAGAAGAGCACTCCAGATGAAACCAACCTCTTTCCTCGTTCTTGTACATCACAACCTGTTTCCTCTTCCCTCAAAAGCCCAGAAGCAAGGATTTATTTGGGACTTCACTTTGTCCAGCCTGGCCTACACACAAGGTTAGAGACAATAGTAAAACTAACAGGGTATATATAGGAAGAGAGGCCAATGCTGAAGAGTTGAAGTCTGAAATGTGTCAGGAACATAACTCATTCTTGGGGGATTTTTTTTTAGAGGAAATAAAAACAATGCAAAAATCATTGAAAAAATGACTACTGAACATGCCCTGAAGGCCTCTAATGTGAATTTAAATTAATAAAGTCTGAAAAGCGTTTATGTAAAAAGCTTGATAACTGCCTCTATTTAAGACTATTTCTTTGGAAGAGCAAGATTTGATTCACTGTTCCATGACAGCAGGCTGAAGTCACAGAGAAGCAACAGAATGTAAGAAATTCAAAGGAAATGGGTGCAATCTCTTGGTTCCATGCATCAGAAGCCTTATTTAATTGCTTAGACACAGAAGCTTGAAATGGCATTTCTAAACCCAGTCATCAAATCATTGATGCTCTCGATTTTGGTAACGAGGGATAAAACTCTGCAGCCAGAATGCCTTCTCTTGAGCAAAAATTACAATACAATTTGGACACAGCAGAGTCTGGTGGTTAGTGAAAGGAGGATTAAGGATAAAAATCAAGACTATTCAAGTGGTCTAATTTGTCAGATACATAATTCATATCTATACGAACCATAATGACAAAACAAAATTGTTTAACAATCCTGGAACATATTGATTATACAGAGCTCTGCCTGCCCTTCAGCACTTTCAGAGGACATCCATCTTGATGAATTGTCACAGCACATTGCTCAGCCAGAGACTCAAGAGCTGAGTATTACTGCAGTTTAGGCATGAATTTAAAGTGAAGTCAACTTCATTTCTAGCTGTTAACACATGGAAACACACTCCTGTTTTTTGCCCACGTAACAGTGTTGTAAGGGATCTAAATTGTTTCCAACTTTGACATAGTCACCCAGTGACTCAAAGCATTTAATTTTTCCCATCTTTTTTTCCCCTCTCCCATAAAACTGAGATAACAGTACTTATGAGAATGTGCCTGTGAGGCTTTATTTATTAATAACTCCACATAGTTTGAAAACCTGGAAATATCGTGTAAAATGCAAAGTCCTACTTAATCCCATTTCATTCTTCAGGCTGCAGCCACAGCTTCCATCAATAGTATTGAAAAAACTCTCCATGCCTTAGTTCACCTGTGTTCTTTTTGAATAAGCCACCCAGAATTTTTCCCCAGCCCAGAAGTGACTCCCTTATCCTTCATGCATATATTTCACTAGATTTGTTTTGCCTAACTTTCCTCACATTTTTAATGTAAAATAGAAAATCAGTTCCATATCTTGCTACATTCCTAACCAGGTTGTATATTATATTTGGCTTTAAAACATATCATCTGCTGAGTTTATTCTTGTTGATAGTGAATCTCATGTTGTTTCAGTGTATTCCGAGAGTGAATTACAGAATCAGAATCACAGAATAATTTAGATTTGAAAAGAGTTTTAGGATCATTGAGTTCAACTGTAAACCAAACAATTCCAACCCCACCACTAAATAATGTCTTTAAGAGACACATCTACATATTAATTTGCTTTTTAGGATTTATTAGTTCGAGTAGTAACTGTTAAAACAATAAAATCTATTCTGACAATCTACAGATGTTGGCTAAGTTAGATGTGTTATTTCACTCTTTATTAGTGTGACAGTAATGCTATTTAACTATTACAGGTGATTTCTTTTGATGTATTTTTTAAAAGAATAGGCATAATAAGCCAATTTTGCAAATTACATTGCCAGAAAAGAGCACTAATCCAGCAAGACACTTAGATGTTGACATTTATTCTCATGTCTTTGCAAAATCTTTCCTAGAGATTTATATCTGCAGTACACAGTTTTACTTCATCAATACATTTTGAATCAATGTGTGGAATTACACCCACTCTCGCTGACTCATCTTTAAACCTAAGTAGAATTAATTTCAGCTAACTTGAGGAAAACTTGTACTTACTAATGAAGCCCAAATGCTTGCATTAAGTAGCAAGTTAGCAAGAAACTTCATTCTTTCAAAAGCTCTGAGTTTCTAGTAGGCATTTCCTGCTTATTCAGTTAGTAACAAAATCTTCAATTAGCCCTAGAGGGCATTGGAAAAGAAAATAGAGAGTTAGTGTGCACTGAGATGCAAATGCTTTTAGCAGTGAAAAGGAACAATTTCATGCCAGCCTGCACCAACAACAAGCTTTTGTGAATGTCAGAAATACAAGCAACAGGTTTACATTATTTATTTTCACCAATGGATCTACCTATAGCACTGATTATCATCACATTAGTAACAAGAACAGCTACATTTTAAATTTATATGTCATTTTCTTCCCAAAATACTTCTCAGCCTGTACACATTTTAGACCTGGGGTCAAGCATAAAAGACCTTCCTTTTAAAAATAAAAATATTGAAGCTTCTGAGGAAATCAATGATTAGTGTATTAGTTTTCCCTTTAGTCAAAAATGTGCTGACTTCTCAACAGAATTTGAAAAATATACATATTCTGGCTTTTATGCATAATTTAGGCCATGAAGAAAGAAAAGAACAGAAAATAGTAAAGTTTGCAGAAACGGGATCAGTTAGGTACGCATGGTAAATAAGGTCCCATGTTAAGTTATCTTAGATGCATATTTGTCCTAATTAAGTTGCTGAGGTCAGGATGAATCTCATGAGATTTCCGATTAAAATTTGGTGCTAGGTTTTATACCTTAAATATGGTGTCTGGCAGCCACACAAGATTGTGACCCGAGGCTGTGCAGAAGCTAACAACAGGTTTTTTTTTGAAGGGCTGAGTTGTAGGAACATTTATACATTTTGTAACCAGAAAGTTGGGACATTGATACTGAAAGCCTTTGTCCAGCAGGAGAAACACAGGCCCTGCTTCTACTGACTTTAACGTCAGTTGCACGTTCTCAGCACTTTACAGAATTGACTCAGCAACTGGATGGACAGCAGAAAAATGCAATAAATGCATGAAAGTAGAAAAAAATGGGAAAGTATCTTGAAATAGATTATGACCAATACAAGTTTTAATATGTGCATAACATGGGCACACACAATGTAGTGTCTTTTTTCCATATTTGTACTACTTATGCTACAGTTTCTTGCTATTGTCTCGCTCAATGTTGTATGGCAAGAAACTGCAGTAAAAAAGTGTGGTAGGAAGATGCTAGGTATCTCTTAGTTCTTGTAATTTATCTTTAGACCCTCCAGAGGCAGCATCTACAGCCATCTCTCTACATTTTTTTAAACATAAAGCAGAATTTGATAAGAAAATCTGTGAATCCAAAATTATAATTACTGATGTTTTTATTTACATACCAAGTAGGTGAGCTTTTTTTTTACAAAAAATAAAATTGTAGTTGTTTAAATTCAAATGAGAATGATTTTGAGAATTTTGAGTTAATTTTATATAGTTTTGAATTCGAGTCTTATCTGGCTGATTTGGTGACACAAATAACCTTTTTATTTCAGCTCTAGGTGACACAAATAACCTTTTGATTTGGTGACACAAATAACTTTTTTATTTCATGCTAGGTTTACTGAATTTTAATCTGCACCAGATCTGCAGATGACATTTTAATACGTTGCAAAAAGTGGGTAATTCATTAATTTACAGTTTAAACAAATAAATAAATAAATAAAAGTACATCACCTCTGCTAAAATGCACATGCAAATTGCCAGAAGATCCAAACCTCTTTGGTGTTATCCTGTCTTTGAGGGAAACATAGGCAATAGGTTTTAGTATTAAACTGATTAATTCACCTGTGATAAGGAACAAACATAGTATTTATGTTTTTAACCTTGGTGAAGATTTTGTTTCATTGTATAAATTACCTCATTATATAAATTCTAAATGCATTGCCTCCTCTTTGCACATAAGTAATTTTTTTAGTAAAATAGCTGACTGGTTATAATTTTTAATGAGTGGTATTATTCAGGTTTGGAAAATTGCCAGCTTATTACTTTCCCCTTACTTAAGCTTTTCCTACATTCATCTTTAAATCTTTTTTTTCCCCTGCAAATGTTTTTTACCCTTGTATTCCTTCACTTGCCTCCCCTTCTTTAAGATGTTTTGACTAGCTACTTCATAGAAACCTTTTCAAAGTCATATAGTTTGAGACTATATTTTCACTGAAAATGATTTAGATTATGGTGCTCATCACCTCTCTTCCATGTCAATAATACTATAAATAAATCTATTTTAAACACTTTAGTTTAAATCACAGTCAGCTTTAAGACTCAGCAGGTGAATAACTTGGATAAGGACATACAAAATTCTTTTTGTGTTATGACATTCATTGGCCAAATAAAGAAGCAACAAGCAGTAATATTTTCCTGATCTTTGATTAAATTTCCTCGCTGGGGTCACTCTCGGCTTTCTCATCTTTCTGTTGGGACAGAGCCACTGAAATACAAATTATGTGCCAACTGAACTGAAGGTTTTGTGTAGGAGAACTAAACAACTCAGAGATTTGCTGGCCACACCTTGGTTTTCTCCCAGCAGAGGTAAATATGTACGTTGCAGGCAACCTGGTCTCCCATTTTTTTGGATGCAGACTGCCTGCAAGACTTTACTCCCAGTCCTCTGGAAATCTAGCCTAAGTTCTTAATATTGTGTATTGGATCAGGCACCAAACAGCAGGATCTGTTTTTTTCACGTTGCCTAAAATAATTCAATTCAGTGTCAATAATATTTGGCTGAGAAATTATAACAAGTTAAGTCTGTATGTACAATATCTAATATGTTTTGTGAGATGAGGATCACGTGCTTTCTTTCCCATCCCTGTAACTTAGACAAACTAAGACCAAATTTCTTTTCTTACAAAGACTAAATTTGAATTTAGTCAAAATAACCTTTGACATCAATACACATCTATGTCTATGGAACGTGCAGGTGAAATGTGTGCAATAAATTAAGCAGGAATTCAATAACTTCACAGAGTATTAATTTAATTGGGTGATTAGATTTTACAGAAAGAAGGTAAAAGTCAGCCTCTTTAATGTCTCCTATTTAAGCAAAAGTCCCTGCACAGAGCCTTAAGGAATGCCCTAAATTTTAAAATCAGACTTTCAGACCAGGTTTGGAAAAAATTATCCATTTATGGCTATTAGTGAGCTCTACATTCAGCTTAAGTTTGGAGCTTGCTAATTCACATAGAAACCGACTCTGACATGCTAAAGCATCAGGAAATAACTAAAACTGAAGCCAAGCCTAGTGGCTTTCATGAAAACATCATTTTTAGCCATGATTTTCCTACATTATTGAGAATCAGAAGCAATTTTATGGAATTTTTATCCTTTTTTTTGAATTTGGATATAAGTTAGAGGCTAGTACAAATGACAAATTTTTGTCATAAGCTACTAGAAAGTAATATGACTGTGTGTGCATCCAGCTATAGACTACAATAGCATACGTTTTCATAGGTGCTTTCATATTGAAACCTCAGAAGAGTATTTTGCAACAGTACATGTACTGCAGACAGTGTGAAATGTTACAGAAACCTCAAGCTGAATGAAAAGTGGCTGAAGAAATATGCTTGAATGTAGACCTTTTTTTTCCCATGGGCAAAAGAAATCTGCAAACTGAAATACAGAAATACCTCACAAAACTACATGTTAATTTGTATAGGTCAGCTTCTTCTGAAAGAATCTTCAAAAAGAACACTAGAGAGCAAACACTATTGGTGAGAGAGAAAATTAGTTAAACATACTTGTGTGTCACCATAAACAATGTTTGTTTTTAAGCTCCCTGGTTGTAAATAAATGGACTTAATCTTGCAACCTCTGTCATTTTCATCAGAGTATTATAAATAACTGCTAGATCACAAAAATACAAAGTAGAAAATTTGCTGCTTTAAATTTGTAAGTTGTCAGACTTACTAACAATCATGTCTGTGTGCATGTTTTTTTCTTCAGACCCAGCAACTTATCATTCTCCTAATAAAAATGTAGTGACATTCAGTTTAAAAGTGGTTGTTTACAAAGTAAACACTTTGTTAAACACTAATGTATGAAATGTCCTTCGATAAAGGCAAAAAGCTTTAGCTGTTTTAATGTTACGCCAGTTGGCGCTGTAATGGTTTGAGAAGGCAGGCTGGTGCATGGGCTTGATACCAAAGAATAGGTTAAACAGCTGCGTCTTGGGCTTCTGTCTTAATTGTTTGAGAGAAACAGAGATGTTTAAATCATGTCTGATCTTGGTTTTGCCTCAAACAACCTTCCTTGGGTTTGGGCCAAAACCCAACAACAAATATACACAGACACAAGCATCAGGAGACTGACTGCAGATCAAAGAATGAACAAAATTTGAAGCACAATAGAAATGGGAGGTAGCTTTATTGGGGCACTGAATTTAGAAGAAAATCTTTGCAGGAGAAGGAATTAAGTGTTCTGAAGAACTTCTGGGACAAAATAAAGTGAAACACTGAGTGTAAATCCTTGTCAGATTCAGAGGTGTATTTCAGCAAGTATTCATATTGAATGCTCAGGGAAAGAGCTCATGGAGAATTTTGTTCAGAACAGTCGGAGGTGAGACAAGCACAGATAGCCACTGCGCCTGGGACATACAATAGACGAGGAAACTCTATCACATTGCTGGTATGCATCATTGTAAGTCTAGCAAGGTAATTCTGCTTTTCCAAAGTAAAGGACATTTACACTGCAAAAAACTTAAATGATGCCTAAGCCAAAGTGTGAGGAACTACTGCAGTTGAACAGTACTAAGTATTCAGAGATATACCTTAATAGGAGAAGATTGGACAAGAAAATATTGTCATTAGGATTATTTGTTTTGTGAACATAATGGAATCTACATAACAAATATATAAATGTATATACAAAGCTAATGATATTTTCAGTGCTATGCAAAATCCATGGCCATGGGACACCTGAATAGGCTCCTGAATCACTGATCCAATACCTCTTTTCATATATTTTATTTTTTTTTTCACTGCAAGTTTATAAAGGTTCTTTTGTATAGAATAGCCATATTGTACATTTCCAATAATAGTCAAGTTCAAGCTACTTATATTCTTTAGGTTATTGTATACAATTAACATTGAAACTATCAATAATTAATAACTGTATGTGGCTGCTATCTTGGGTCAGGGAACATAGGCTTGTGTTTCTAATGGAAGTCAATGATGGCAAATGAGGCAGCATCAGCACAAAGAGAAAAAAAAAGAGCTGAAGATGGCCCGTGATTAGAGCTTTAACCTCATGGAAAGAAATCTAGGAATTAGTACATTTCACATTTAGGTTTACATGGTATTGAGTAAAATCAAAGCTGAAAAACACAGCTTTGTGTTTATTCCTCTAAAAAGTGGTGCATTCAGGCACAAATCTGGAAGTCATTAACTGAGGAATGTAACTTATAAGCGGCTCTTTAAGAACCGGTATTGCCAGGTAATGAGCCATGGAGAATGAGGCTGCTCCCCCACCAGCAAGGTGAAGAAGAAATTCCATGTGACTTCAGCATCCCCAGATTTTCAGTCAGTCAACTCAGTACTACTAGGCATCACGTAAGATCACATCGGGCTGTAAAGTAGCTTTGAAATTAGTTGTTTTCCTGTTTGTGAGATTACTCACTAACTTCTAGGGCATCAAGTAATTTGTTGTGCAACTGTGATGCTTGTGGACACAGGTATCTTTGAAGCCCACTAACTGCAGTTGTCTTTCTTTAGGAAGGAATAAAATGTTTACGCTTAATTAATGCACTTTCTGTCTTTTTGCCTGCAAGGGAAAACACTTACTAAATTGGCTTATATCATGTTGCATTTTATTGTACATTTAAAATATTACTTTAACTGCTTCATCTCATAACTGGTAATTGCTTCTGCAACATCATCTGAAATAAATGAGGAGATGGTGTGAACAGTATTAATTATTTTCTCTTCAAAACACTCTAAATTTTTAAGTGCACTCGAAGCAGAAAAAAGTCACTGCCCGGAGTACTGACAAGATAGTGATGGACCCTAGCTTCTGAAAAAGTGGCAAGACAAACAAGACACAGTATTTGCTGGTGCTTATTTGCCAAGGCATCCACATTCCAGTCCCATTAAATTGTGCTGTAATTGGTTCTTTTTATGGAAGACGTGTAACCAGTCCTAATCAGAAAACATGCCTGTTTATATGTATCATGCTGACTGAACAGTTAAAAGTAATAAAGATGCAGTGATAAGTACTAATTTGTTTAAGGTTTGCAAAGTCTTAGGTATTAACTAAAGGGCAGTGAAGGCTTCTTGATAATCTATGTTTTCTACTAAATACAGTAACTATGTTAAAGTGTTGGAGAGAAAGGCAAATAAGTTGTTTGCTGAAAGACTTAGTAACAATGTTCATGAATACAGAAGTCAATAACCCTTGGTTTACACATTTAAAAATGCAGCTGTGAAGCTAGCGTTCATTTCTTACTCTAACTGGTGCTTTATAAGCAAGAGGATGCAGAGGATTTGAAAATGTAGCCCCAATACTTCGGTAGTTGGTAAAGAAGAAAAGCCCTCAGAAGTATAGATTAGTGTAGGTGTCTCAAGATTCAAACTAGTTTTAGAAGACACTGGGATTTGCTATTATAATCCATCCCCTATACTTCTGTTAAATTAACTGTTGCAGGAAATACAAAAATATCACCTACCAGCTAGCTACGGCATTCAAACAGTACATTTACTTTTATAATATCCATTCTGTAACATACTCTCCATTCAGTGCAGTCATTTAAGGTATAAGATATGAATATTACTTATGTGCCAATGGAATCACATTTGGAAATCAAAATTCTTCTGTGTAACAAAGAGAAGCTACAAAGCCCCCCAGATTCATGAAGGAGTAATAAACAGAAAGCAAAAAATAGCATTGCTACAAAGATTTACAAGTATCATAGAATCAGTAAAGTATGTTATAAAATAAAATGATCCAACATCAACAAGAAAACTGGCTATGCTGTGTTATTATTACACAAATCTTTCTTCTCTTAGGCCTTGTAGTTTGATTTTACCATTTCAGCCTCAGTGCTTTCTCCTATTGAACCACTCATTGAGGAAATATTTCAAAGAGCTTTGCACATGCCCCCATGGGAGGGGAATGAGAAATAGGAGCCATTTTGAGGACCAGTATGTTTTTTAATAAGCACTCATAGTGTTTGCTATGTTTTTCCTGGAGATAAATGCAAAATATGTGGAAAGGTAGAGCACAGATGGGAAGTGTTTTATTCAAAAGATGATTTTTTTTCCAATTCTGGTGTCTTCTCTACCAATATGTGAATTAAAGCACCTATAAAGCATGCAGTGAAAATTTATTTAGGTCTGCAAATAAAGGAATGGCACAGAACTGTAGCAGCTGAAGAGAGAAGCAAGTCACAGTGTGTACTTATAATAACCCATTGACAGACAAATAATTTTCACTGAATGAGAGTAGGACTCGGTGTATGACCAAAAGCTGAGAACAGTCAGCCACCCCTACTCTGGCAGGGCCTGTATTAGTAAGAATTTGGGGATATTTTGTCTTGCCAAGCACCTTTCCCAAAACTAATGTCCTCAGACTGATATCTAATATTTATCTAATATATATTTGTTGCTGAGGAGAGGCTATTGACCAGTCTATCTGAACTAGTTTTGCAGGAAGTAGAAGGCAACACCTTCCTTTGGCTCCCCATTTTTAATGTTATGAGAAAAACAAAAAGATAGAGCTAAGGTGACCTTTCCAGACGTTTTTATTCCTTTAACCTGGGTGGATGGGTATACCATATATTGCATCCATTGTGACCACACCAGTAACAGGTGACAAAGAAGATATGCTGCCCATTTAATTTCCAAATTGTAAAAATCCAGTGCTATGTCAGAGCACCCCACATCTTACAGTGTCTGCAGGTACCAACTGATTGTGAAATCAGAAAATTTCCAAAATAGAGTATATCTGGGTCCATGCAGGCTTTTATTTGGAGTACAACCAAACTACGCTTCAGATCACTGAATAGCCCTGCAGCCAATGATAGTTGTAAATTCAACAATTTTCATATTTTCAACTCTAACCCACCCTATTTTCCTTGCAATCATTCTCTCTAAGAAAACAAATCTCCCATGAATACATTGTGTCCTATAAATTACAGATTACTAGAAAATTAGATGCTAAGTTATACATATTTATTTTGTTAACCATAATTAGATAATTAGTTAATTTAGCTTCAAACAGTACTGAAAAATAGTCAAATCCATGCTTGAATTAATAAATTCACTATGAAATTTTTAACCTGGATAATTTGCCAATTATTTGTTCTCCACATATGGTTTCCATCTTAATTCTGTTTTATTTTTTTGTTTTGTTAAACACTAATAACAGTCTTTTATAAATCTACATATAAAATACTAATTTGATTTAATAAGTTAGCACTGATCAACAGCAGTAATTATATCATCATTAATAATAACTAGTTACAGTATTGTTAAATTGAGTTTCGTACTTCTTTTATCCAGATATTGCTAGAAACATATGATAGTAACTTATCTAAATATCCTGTTGAAGACAATGAAAATAAAAAATAAGATTTAATAAATTGTAGTTTTGTCTGTATTTCATTATAAAATATTGATTTCAAATGTATATTTGACACTTTGATAAGGGCAAGGCAGCACAATTTTAGAAATTTCCGCATAGTTTTTCCATGAGATTTCTCTGAGTAAAGAAACAGCAATTAACAAAATAATAGCAGTATATTCTTGGTGATGCTCATGCAAAATTGCAAGCATCAAAGTATCAAAGCTTTCCAAACTCTCTTTTAGCAGCTGTAAAGCAAAAGAAGATTTCTATATAGACGTATATAGGCCTTATAGCAGCCTTCCAGTACTTAAAGGGGGGGGTTACAGGAAAGCTGGGGAGGGAACCTTTATCAGGGAGTGCAGTAACAGGAAAGAAGGTAAGCCTTTAAGATGGAAGAAAGGAGATTTATGTCAGGTATTAGTAAAAAATTTTTACCGTAGGGATGGTGAGGCACTGGAATAGGTTGCTCAAAGAAGTTGTGGATGCCCCATCCCTGGAGGTGTCCCAGACCAGGTTGGATTGTTCTCTGAGCAATCTGATCCAGTGGAAGATGTCCCTGACCATGGCAGAGACTTTGGAACTAGATGATCTTTAAGGTACATTCCAATTCAAACCATTCCATGATTCTATGATTCTATATATTTTTCAGGTGAGCTTTTGTTTTTTTAAGAGCTTACCTGAAAAAGAAAAAAACAACAGAACAACCCAGACTTCATAGTTCACTACAGTGACAATTTTAAAATAAAAATTTTCTATTACTGCACAGCACCCAAGTCTTCTTTAATCCTCAGAGTAGTGTTTTCATTGTATTTCAAACTTTTCACATCAATCTGTTCTCAACTTCTTCCTCTCCCCTCCACCTACCTCCCGACTTCAATTTTAAGCTCCCATCTTAGGTTTCTGATGTGATGCTATTTTTCTGCTGTGTAGAAGTCCAAAGAGAAATTTGAGTATTTGGTAAACCTTGATAAAGTTGTGATTCATTCAGGGCTTTTATTGTGGTTCTCTTCCATCACATAGGAACAACAAAACAGATGTGTCTGATGATCCATGTCAGAGAAGTTTTCATAACCAGATCCTCTTCAAATGTCTGAAGAAATCCTAAGAGCCACAAATGGAGGACTAGTATCAGAGGGTGGAGTATTCACAGTATATTTTCATGAACAATAGTGACTTAATCACACGGAAAGGACTACAAAAACTCTTCAAAGGCAAAATAAAAAGCAGAAAAGTCAAACACCATATGAAAAATGAAAGTTTACAGTGATTTGATTTTTTCAAAGGACACATCAAAGGAAAAAAAAGAGTATTTTACAAGTCCAGTTATCTGCGTATCGCAGTTGCAATGAGTCTTAAATAGCATGTAGGCATCCAGCAAAAAATTTCAATTAGTAGCAATGCTGAAGTATATAATATTACTGCTGCAGCCTGATATTCAGCACCTTCCAGGTCAGTCTGAGCATTCAGAAATGGCTGCCTTGAGACTGAACTAATGTACAGTACTGCAGAGTGTGTACTATGATTTATATATTGTTATTAAGAGAAAAATATCATATATCAATTTACTACATGACTGGAATTCCATCTGTGGTAATCAGACAGTTATGGGATTAAAAAAGAAAGGAAGACTGACAAAGCAAATTTTGCCAAAATTGGTATCAATTTGCAGAAACTAATGTCTATTTCCTCAATTAGAATTCTTGATTAAAGAGTGGGAAGGGTTTACATAAATTAATCAGAGGATGTGTTACAACTTCCCCAGGGTCCAAGGTGCAGTGGACTGCTGACCTGTAGCTACAGTGGATTACTTTTATTACTCCTTGCAGTTTTCTTTTTTGGTGTTTCGGATGTTCAGGATAGATGGATCTTGGCACAGAAGTCATTACAAATTGACCCTGTGGAAATCCACCGTCATTTCAGATGTGTGTAATGTAGGAAACACATTAACTTGCTGTTCGGAGCAGGTTTTCAAAGTCTGTGGAACAGTTCTTCCAGAACTGTTGGCAGTTCATAAAGACACAAATGCCAGCAGAAGAAGAGAAGAAATTATGATAAAAGCCATAAGTGACACTGCAAAGAGATGGTTTTCTTTTGACATTTGAGTTACCTGGCAGTGTGATATAAGAAAAGGTATCTGCATGACAAAAAAAGAATTTCAGCATTCTGTAAATCTATGTATGAGTTCTTTGGGAAGTTTGGGAGGAGGAAAATGCTGTGAAATAAGAATGTGTATAAAACAGTCCCTGAAGACTATGTTTAAAATTTTATATATATTTATCCTGCTTTTAGTTTCCTTGGAAGGAAATCTAGACAAAATCCATGGGTTTTGAAATAGTAGCTTTGGCTTTTTCTTGAGGTAACACAAGAGCAGACTTTTGTCCTCTGCCTTCGATCATATGACTGTATCTTCATATTTTTAGTTTCCTTTCCCGTAATACTGCAAAAAAGCCATATGGTGTGGCTTGAGATTTGTGAACTGGTTAACAACACACACACAAAAAAAGAAGATAAATATGGTTTGCTTTCCTTTATGTTTCCAATTGTGTTTCAGAATAGAGAGAAATATCCTTCCATCAGGAGGGAAACTGCTTTGTAACTAAAATGGCAAAAAAAATCAATTTTCTGAAAGCATGGAAGAGCAACATCAAAAAAAAGAGCAAACAGGTATTGCTGTGTGACTAGATTTGAAAAATAAACCTTTTGCATCATGTATTTCAGAAGTTCTCAAGCCAGAAGAATTGTTAGATCCCCTCCACCACAGGTATTACAACTTCAATTGATTCCTGTTTAATTAAAACTTAATAAAAAGAACTACCCAGTATTGACTTAAAGTATTAACTATTTTGTAGAACCTGCTGCACTATTTTTAAGTGGTTCCAAAGGCAAATACTATCATTGTCAGAACTCCCCACTTGCTTTCTATCTTGAATTGATCTAGCTTCGACTTCCAGCTACTGGGTTTCCTTATATCTTTGTCTGATGTATTGAGAAGGCTTCTATTATCCAATACGTTCCCCAAGGCACTTACAAGCAGTTGAAAAAGCCACACTTTATCCGCCATAAACATATTACTTTATGAACGGAGGATGAAAGACTCCATCTATGTAGCTTATCAAAGGGAAGGTTAAGCCATGACTTTGAATAATATTTGAACCTAATATAATAACTTGGAGGAGAATGAGTTTTATTCATGTGAGCTGAAAAATTAGGTAAGTATATAATCCTTTATTTTTTTAAGTATTGCTGACACATAAAGGTCCGGATACTTTTCAGATTGGAATTTTTTGTGTAAGTGACAGCAGTCAAAATGTGTCTCTTGGAATCAGAGATGAGTCAAACTGCAGCTCCAGAGAGAAAGAGCTGTAAGACAGCAAATGCAGTGAAACTACCTCGACCCTATGCATGCATGATCCATGTTACAGCCTGATAGATAACATTTGGACAGAGCCCTCTTCACATTTTTTGCAAAGGACAAAGGGTTTTTGGCAAAGGGTACAGAAACCAGCTACCATTCCCTTTTCTGACAGAGGTAGCAATGTAAAGGAGAAACTGCCCACCAGCTTATCACTTCCTCTACACTTGCTCACTTTTACATAGTGTAAGAGATGCACCGGAATAATGTGCAATGGAAAAAAGGACTGTAAGAAACTGGAAAATGAGTGGATTTTGTTTTTCTCCATGTTTATTCCTACAGGTTCTGCAGACAGTGAAAACAGGCTAACTACAGCTTCTTTGCTCTTATATAGATGCCATTAGAACGGTGACTTCGCTAAGGGTAATACGTGCATCTGTAAAGGGCTTAGGCAAAAAATGCACCCAAGACTTAACTTCAGAAGTGCCAGTATGATTGATGGTTATGTATATGACTATATTTTATTCCTAGTTACCACAAAACCAAATTTATATATATAGTGAAATTATTATACACATTCCAGTGGTCACTATACCCTGGGAAAAACACAGATCAAATCACTCTTGGATACTAAAATTATCTTGGTTTAACCCTTGGAATGAAGTAGCTAACAGGCACATTGTGAGCCCTTTGAAACAAGCATTATACATATTTATCTTTTCAGATGATATCAGCACCCTATTTCATAACATAAAGAAATATGTAACTGTTAAGACAGGATGCTGTCTCTTTTACAGTGATAAATGTGTGAACTCGTAGATAAATGGGATGATGTTTAATAAGTCCAAATGTCGGGTACTTCATTTTGGACACAACAATCCCATGCAGAGCTACAGACTGGGGACAGAGTGGCTGGAGAGTAGTCAGGCAGAAAAGGACCTAGGAGTGCTGGTTGACAGGAAGCTCAACATGAGCCAGCAGTGTGCCCAGGTGGCCAAGAAGGCCAATGGCATCCTGGCCTGCATCAGGAATAGTGTAGTAAGCAGGACCAGAGAAGTTATCGTCCCCCTGTACTCGGCACTGGTCAGGCCTCACCTTGAATACTGTGTCCAGTTCTGGGCCCCCCAGTTTGGGAAGGATCTTAGGATACTGGAATGTGTTCAGAGGAGGGCAACGAAGATGGTGAAGGGGCTGGAGCACAAGCCCTATGAGGAGCGACTGAGGGAGTTGGGGCTGTTTAGTCTGGAGAAGAGGAGGCTCAGGGGAGACCTCATTGCTCTCTACAACTACCTAAAAGGAGGTTGTAGTCGGGCAGGGGTTGGTCTCTTCTCTCAGGTGACCAGTGGCAGAACCAGAGGGCATGGACTTAAGCTTCGTCAGGGAAAGTTTAGACTTGATATGAGGAAAAAATTCTTCACTGAAAGGGTGATTGACCATTGGAATGGGCTGCCCAGGGAGGTGGTGGAGTCATCGACCCTGGAGGTGTTTAAAGGGAGACTGGATGAGGCACTGAGTACCATGGTTTAGATGATGGTTGGTGTTAGTGTTGGTGTTAATGTTAGGTTATAGGTTGGACTTGATGATCTCATAGGTCCTTTCCAACCTTGTGATACTGTGATACTGTGATACTGTGATAAAAAACGTTTATGAAAAACTTTCATTATATTTTTGGTGAAAGGAAGAACAGGAAGCCGAATTTTCAAAAAATAAAGGAATCATTTCCACAATGGTAAAGAAAAAAAAAAGGTGAAGCAGACCATATAAGCTGATAGTAGTCATCATTAAAATATCATGATAAATATCACATAATTTAATATGTAATAAATATCATCTGCTTACTGCACCATCATATACATACTAACACAAATAAAAGCATCACAATAAGGGCAGTACTGGTCACAATAAGTGAAAACAATAAAACATGCTAGAATTCAAACCATGTATTCTACTTTTTTATGGAGATCATAGATAAAGATTTGGATCACCCATCACATAGGATCATCTACATGATCCTTATATAAAATTTTCTGAGACACATTTAATTTTAACATATACAGTATAAACAAATAACAAAATGTTTTTAAAGGATGCCCTTGCACACAGGATATGATTAATACATCATGAGGGAATCAGTTGTCTCTATGAATGCCCAGACTGGGTTTTTCTGCAAAGGATATTGTGGGCAAGGGAAAAATTTAGATTAATATAACTTAGAGTATTTGACTGTAGTAAATAGCTAAATCTGCCCTTGTTTATACTTATAAATGTAAGTATATGTAAATGTAAATGTCCCAAACTTCAAAGGATCCATACAGCTGAGCTCAAAGTGGATGCCAAAATAAATAAGGATTCTACATTCTGTATCTGGGTCTCCATATATATGTTCCCAACAGCACAAACACCCAAACTCACTAATGGCTTTCTGTTATGGAGTAGAAAAATGTATTTTCAAGGAAACTAGTCCATGCTTTTTAGGTTGTCCTCTCTGTGACTGTAGTGGAGAACTGCATACTCAGGCTGATACAATTTTGATTCTATCATAATCCTCATATCCCTTCCCTAATTTTATCAGAAACAAGTGTTTTAGAATACTGTACCTGCTTTACTGAACAAAATGCAAAACCTGATGAACGCGTTATGTAAATTTCTTAAACTTTATCCAAAATGGGATAACACTTTGGAATTCCTTCTACCCTGTTCAGTCAATACTTATGTGCTCTGTATATTGTCATCAGGTGTAGTATTAATATAATAAAGTACAGTATTAGTATAATAACATGTGAATGCATAGTTTAAACTACAGATATGACAAAAAAGACTATGCTGTACGCCAAGTTCCGCCACAGATTATTCCCAGACCTTCTGTTTAGTTCTCACTGAGGTGACAAACAGTTAGGAAAATATAATCGTAGCTGGAACTCTCAAGATCTGTTATTAAGAAAATCTTGTCCCAGGCAAAAGCTGACCTAGGACAAATGTGAAAAAGGGGACATGACGAACCATAACCATAACAGCAAAAAGAGTACATATAATCAGATATAGTAAATACTGAAAGCGTCAAACTGAAAGTGGTGCCCCAAACACACGTTATAAGCTGAGTATCTAATATAGAATAAATAGGAAAAAAGGAATCTGTTTGGAAGATATGTTGGAACAGGATCTTATAGCAGTATTATAAATAGCTAAAATCGACCTCTCTTACAGTATCTCAAAATGTGTGTGATAGTTCATATACATTTTAAGCAGCTCTTGTTAGCAACCACTGTTATCATACGTAATGTGGCGTGAAAATCTTCCTCTTCCATACTCACCAGATTTCTGAATTCAGGACATTTGAATGCACTTTCAGTATCATATGATCTTCTCTGTACACTGACTGTGTGAAAAAAGCAGACGATATTGATCTGTGCCTTTCCACACTGGTACAAACACCAGAGATTTTGAAGTCAGACAAGAATCCCTTACTACTCAGGAACAATGAATGTAAAAATTTCATTTTGATGAGAAACCAGACTCAGGAACCTTTCTAACTTCAACCACTTTTAGCTATGCTAGGATGAGAAGCATAATATCTCTCCCAAAGTACTTGTGTCTCACAGTTGGATGTCAGTTGAAATAAACTAGTTGAGTATTTCATAACTTATCACTCTTCTACACTAACAAATTAGTCTCCTAATTAAACCAATGCATATGGAAACCCTGGAGCAATTTATGGTGTGGGTTGTGGGAACAACCAGTTAGGAAATATGAGAATAAAACGACCCTGCTCCTGGAGGACGGTGCTAGCTTTCCTGTTTTCCCATTCAGCCAGGAGATCTATTTCCATCAAACTGTCCGCTAAAGCCGAGATTTTCAGTTCAATGTTGTTTTGATGTGAGCTCGAGAGATCCAAAATCAATCCTCTTTGCTCCTTTCCACATCCTTCCATTTTGGTAAAATCCTCTACTTGCTCCAGATAGAGTGCAAAATATTTTGCAGTAGGGAAAAGCAACAACACGGTATGAAGGTACCAGACTGCAAAACTTTTCCTGACATAGTTGACTAAGCCTGACTGAAACAGAAAGACAGAAATAGTTTTTGTTCATTTAATATCTAACATTTTTAATTTTCTTCTTTCCTTTTCTTTTCCATTAATGGATTAGAGATGCACTTTTATAACCCTGAAGAACTAATAAAACCAATTTGATATTCTAACAGCTTGTCATATCTTGATGTTTTCTGATTTTGTACCATGAATTTATTCAATCATTTACCTAAGGAATGACATCCTTACATGAATAAAAAGCAGGATAGACTACATACATAAGCGTATGCTACAGCCATCAATTTTATAAAAATGTTATCTTTAACCTCTTTGTAAATTTATAAAACACTCTCACTTCTCGCTCGGTATTGTTTGTGAACTGTCTTTGGCTTGGGTGAATGCACGCAAATGAAAGAGCTTCTTTATTCTGACTGAATAATATGTCACATTAAATTAAGAGAGTGAACTGTTGTAGAGGAAACATTAATTAAATCAAGGAGGACTCTGTGCTCAAGCTTGGAATTTGTTTGAAAGAGCTTTAGGGGAGGGAGATCTAAGACAAGAAGAGAATCTTATCTCTAACTATATTCAGAAAGCTGTAGCTGGAAGCGGACACAGTTCAAGTCAGAAACCTGCCAGTCTACTATGAGCTCTATGCCAGTTAGATACCAGCATATTACCAAATGAATGTACCGCATTGTAATACAGCTTATATTTAATTATTTTTTTAGTAATGTCACAGAATAGAGTAACAGAAAAGTCTTTCCCTATTATTTTTGAGCCTTGTTTTAAAAAGAAAACTTAGTTTAAAAGGAAATTTCACTGACAAATTCACAGAATATTTTCAAAAGAGGCCATTCAACCCCATAACACAGCCTTATAATAGAGGTTCATTCAAGAATATGGAGTAATGCTAGAGTAATGCAATGACTGTCCCCCCCACTCTGTATAACACCAGGTCAAAATTACTGAATATTACACATTTCATAGATCTTGACCATCACTCATTTATTCCTAGAAAATTCACATTCAGAGAGTTAGGTGTTACTTTTAGATTCGTTGGCTATTTAAAATCTCTTCCATGAGTCCAAAGTCTTTTTTATCAAAATTAAAAACAAACAGAAATATTGTTGCTTCAAATGTAAATCCATAAGGTAATCATCTTTTCTCCCTTTGAAGTTTGGTTACTATTTAATGTCTTTATTCCAAGCAAGTTCCTGCTGTTGGCACCATGTAAACAACATAACTCAAAAGGACTGACGTGTTATGGCCAGTGTAATGAGGAAAGACTATGATTTATAGTACATGAAGAAGGAACAAGTGTGTTGCTTTATCAAAATTACCTGTGGAAGGAAGCCTAGACAAGGGGCAATGCAAAAAAAAAAAAAAAAAAAATATGCTAGTGTGCAGCATTTGAAGAATTTTATCTAAATATATAGACAGAATGTAATAGTCAAAAATCATGCTGAAGGCTGAGGTCATTAAAGATTTTCACACTAAGCCAACATGTGATTGAGCTGGAGGATTCTGTGAAACCTGCAAGTGATTTAATGTCTTTGCTGTTCAATCATGAGTCATAAAAGAATTTACTGGTACTTATTTTTCCATAAAAGATCATTGTTCTATATCTTGACCTTACTTTTTCTTTTCGAACTCTTGATAGTAAGGGGTTAATATTAAACAGAGGGCATATTTGTTCAGAAACAAAACCCAAAAACAAACCCAGACCAAAACAAAACAAAACAAACCCACAAAAAATAAAACCACTCTAGCCTAGAATTTTACTTGGGTGTAGAAAGAACTTCTCTCTGTTTTGAGGAACTCTATAGACTACTTTATATATATATATGTACACACACACTTATTTTCTCTTTTTAAAAAAAGAAAAAGGGATCTGGAAAATAAGTATAAAAATCAGGTTTTCGGTTTATTTTCTGACACTAGACTCTTCAAAATGTCTGAAAATAATTTTAAAATATTATCGGCATTTTGTGAAAAGAACAAATTATTTATCTAAAAATATAGTTTACCTTTATTATCATGAGCTAAGCCTTAGGGTTTTATTTAAACCTTCTCCCTGAGTTTTATGATATTTCACCTTTAATTTACCAAAATTATTTTTTCTGGTAAATAATTGTACATTAAAACACATATTCAGTTGAGCTTTGCTGAAAACCTGTATGATGTTAAGTTGTTTTTTTGTGAAGTTACCTGAAGGAATCACTCATGTAAAATATGTTTTCAGAAGAATATTAAAATTTATGGAATAGATATTTTTTCTACATTTCTTAAAGTTTTCTCCCCCTGTTTTGATTAATTTATGTGTCCTCGCTCTAGTGAATATCAAGAAAGATCTCTCACAGTCCTGAATTTCTATGAGTAATTTTCCTTTTCAAAAATTGGTATTTGTTGTTTCAGTTGAGCATTACAAAACAGATATGCATTTAGAATGCACGTCTGAGAAACATATACAAATTATGAACAAAATTGAGAAAAAATAATGGTTGTTACTAATTCTACGTATTGATTTTGTTATGTTGCTTTATTTTCATCATGGCATTTTTTGGTTTAGTATAGAGACCACCATATAGGGTTAAAAACCAGTTAGGTTCAAAATTGCCATTGAGAAGAAAGGTGACAGATTTCTTATGCCATTTGGTCTGAAATACGCAGTGATTTCCATTTGTTTCCAGTATTTGCAGGTCCCTTTTAAGTTGAGCCCTAAACATTCAGAATCAACAAATCAACCATGACTTTCCTTTTTCTACCATGCCGCCCTAAACATCATCTGCTCTCCAATGCTCAACTCATTTTGATGCCTGTGTCCTTGTTACTGTGGAGCACAAGAGAATGTCCTGTTTACCAGTACAGTGTATTCCACGATTTTCTCTTACCAAACTAAAATCACCTTGTTTGAAAAATAATCATAATACAAGAATAATTGTTACAAGCTGCAATGAAAACCCATACTTAAAGAACAAATGCAGGGAGGAGCCGTAGGAGTTTGAAACGTTGTGATAGGCTGTTCTATCACATGAATTAGAAATACAGCTAAAATATTAAAATGTTGAAAAGAATGCTTTATAAAGTGTGTACATAAGATACGTAGCCAGAGCTAATGAGAAATATCTCTAATTTAACTGTAATAGAAAATATAGAAGATATAAGGAATAATAACTTACAAAATTAATGTAATACTAATAGCATTTAACATTTTTAATAAAACTACAGAAATAGGCACACATTCGTTATGTAATGGGAAGGAAGCTCTGACTCATAATATTCTTGACTGTTTGAGCCAAAATAATATTAAGTACTACAGAGAGATTTCAAAGCTTATCATAGTATTCCAGCCAAATGACGATTCGATTTAGAGTTTACAGCATGTGTGATCTCCGAGTCAGTTCTTTTGGAACCAGACTCTTATTCTTATTTATTTTTTAAATAACCTTTCCATTTCATCTTCAGGGACTCAGATAGTGTTATTCCACTTGATACTTATTGTAATTTATTTTCACTCCTATATGATTATTATTGTTAACAGCAGAATTATCATCTTCATAATTATAAAAATTAGGGACATTATTTATAGATGAGAACTTCAGTGTGCAGGGCATTGTGAAAACAAAGAATTAAAAGAAAAAAACACCCTCCTGATAACTATTTTTTAAATTGTAAACAGGAAGTAGATGGGAAGACAGAACTAAGGGGTAACAACAGAAAAAAAGCATGTCCATTTGTCATAGCCACTGGCCTCCATATCCTATCTGCTCTGCCAAGTCCTCTGGGCAAAGAGCTTTGACAGGGGAACTGAAGGCAGTAATTTTTCAAACCCTTTTCTTTCCGTGTAGATTTACTGAATGTGTCAGTCTGTCTCAAAATATGGAGTGGGAAAATAAGAAAGCTTTTATCTGAGAGCAAAATAACAAGTGGGTACACACCAGGATTAGGGGCTGGCAAGAGGTGGAAATCCACACTGTATTGGTGACAAGTGGAAGGGGATAGAACTGGAAAAGACTTGAAAACAGAGAAGTGTCTCCAGTCTGATGTTACAGAAGGTGGACAGAAGTAAAGTTCTCCATGCAGGAAATTGATATGTCAAAACCAATGAACTAATGGAGTGTTCAGTAGATCATATTAGAAGGTACTGAGCAATCAAGGAGGCTTTACTTTTTTTTTTTTTTTTTTTTTTTTTTTTTAAAAAATTATCTTTTCAAATGCAATAACTCTTGCAGTTAAGGTTTAGAAAGCAGGCTCATATCCATGGGATCTATTGGATCTATGTCCTTAGGGACAAAGGTGGCTGCCAGATTTATAGGTCTGGAGGTAACACACAACAGCTTGGTGCAGAGGTGACAGTGGAGTCCCTGGGACCATGGAGGGAAGTGCTGGCAAGAGGTGGCAAACCCCAGACTTTATGCTTGGAACTCAGAAACATTTTAAAACTGCTGAACTGGCACAGAGGAAAGTCGACTGAACTTGTGCAAAATGGCAAGAAGCTGTAACAGCCATCAGCAGCACTGTGCCCCTTCCAACTGCTGTGTCTCCTGGCTTTGGCTGAATTTCTACAAATTTGTGAAAGATATAAAATGCAAAATAGATACTTGATTTTTTAAATCCCTATGAAAGGGCACCAAATTTCTCCTCCTAAGAAAGATTAAAAGAATTCGAATTGCTTAGCTTAGAGGAGAGGAGAGCAAGGGATACTGGGAGAGTTTTAGAAGTCTTTCCAATGACTAATGTGTATCATGGATAAATTAGGTAACAGAGTAAAACTACTGAAAGCTAGGGAGATCTTTTTCTCTAGAGCGCCCACCAGTGAAGCTCTTTAGAGTATTAGAAACACCCGCAACGTAAGACAGAGACATCTTGTGGGAAGGGGTGGGCTAGCTCGCCTTCTGATGTCCCTCTCTGTGCTGGGGTTCTCTTCTAAAACCCTAGTCAAAACACTAGTGCATCTATGATTTGATTAGGGGACTTTGAAAAGAGACATCAAGGCTTCATTTGAAGATGGAAAGGAATAGCTCTTAGTGGCAAGGGGGTCCAGGAAGGCTGGATACACTTCAAGAATGAAATTTTGCAGG
The DNA here is from genome assembly GCA_033556795.1 of Tapera naevia. Classification (NCBI taxonomy): domain Eukaryota; kingdom Metazoa; phylum Chordata; class Aves; order Cuculiformes; family Neomorphidae; genus Tapera; species Tapera naevia. Next base: position 1,581,389 of record JAUMJJ010000172.1, on the reverse strand, counting down.
CGCAGGAGCGGGCTGTCCCCGTGTGTTGTAAGAAGAGTCATAGGGGCAGACGGCCGGCCTGGATGAGTAGGGAACTTCTGAAGGAACTAAGTAAGAAAAAGAGGATGTATCATCATTGGAAAGAAGGGGATGTAAGCCACGTCATGTTTAAGGATGTTGTTAAGTCGTGTAGGAGGAAAATCAGGGAAGCAAAAGCCCATCTGGAGCTCAAATTGGCCACTTCTGTTAAGGACAATAAGAAGAGTTTTTACAAATACATCAATGGCAGAAAGAAGGGCGGCAGCGACCTCCACTCCTTGTTGGATGTGGAGGGAAATATAGTAACCAAAGATGCAGAGAATGCTGAGGTACTTAATGCCTTCTTTGCCTCAGTTTTTAACAGCAAGGATGTCAGCTCGCTTGACAGTTGGCCCTCTGAAGTGGTTGATGGGGGCAGGGTAAAATATGGCCCTCCTGCAATCCATGAGGAGGAGGTTAGAGACCTGCTGAGCCGCTTGGACCCTCATAAGTCTATGGGGCCGGATGGGATCCATCCTAGGGTGTTGACAGAGCTGGCGGATGAGCTTGCTAAGCCGCTCTCCATCATCTTTCAGCAGTCCTGGCTCACTGGAGAGGTCCCGGAAGACTGGAATTTGGCCAATGTGATGCCCATCCATAAGAAGGGCCGTAAGGATGATCCAGGTAATTACAGACCTGTCAGCCTGACCTCGGTCCCGGGTAAAATCATGGAGCAGATAATCCTGGGTGAAATCATGCGCCACCTGCAGAACGGTCAAGAAATCAGGCCCAGCCAGCATGGATTTAGGAGGGGTAGGTTCTGCCTGACCAACCTGATCTCCTTTTATGACCATGTGACTCGACTGGTGGATGAGAGGAAGGCTGTGGATGTTGTATACCTGGACTTCAGCAAGGCCTTTGACACTGTCTCCCACAGTAGACTCCTAGAGAAGCTGGCAGCCCGTGGCTTAGATGGGAGCACTCTGTGCTGGGTTAGGAATTGGCTGGATGGCCGAGCCCAAAGAGTGATGGTGAATGGTGTTTCATCCAGTTGGCGGCCGGTCACCAGTGGTGTCCCCCAGGGATCGGTGTTGGGTCCAGTCCTGTTTAATATCTTTATTGATGATCTGGACGAGGGGATTGAGTCCATCATCAGCAAGTTTACAGATGATACCAAGCTGGGAGGAAGGGTTGATCTGTTAGAGGGTAGGATGGCCCTACAGAGGGACCCGGACAGATTGGAGAGCTGGGCTGATTCTAATGGGATGATGTTTAATAAGTCCAAATGTCGGGTACTTCATTTTGGACACAACAATCTCATGCAGAGCTACAGACTGGGGACAGAGTGGCTGGAGAGTAGTCAGGCAGAAAAGGACCTGGGAGTGCTGGTGGACAGGAAGCTCACCATGAGCCAGCAGTGTGCCCAGGTGGCCAAGAAGGCCAATGGCATCCTGGCCTGCATCAGGAATAGTGTAGTAAGCAGGACCAGAGAAGTTATCGTCCCCCTGTACTCGGCACTGGTCAGGCCTCACCTTGAATACTGTGTCCAGTTCTGGGCCCCCCAGTTTGGGAAGGATCTTAGGATACTGGAATGTGTTCAGAGGAGGGCAACGAAGATGGTGAAGGGGCTGGAGCACAAGCCCTATGAGGAGCGACTGAGGGAGTTGGGGCTGTTTAGTCTAGAGAAGAGGAGGCTCAGGGGAGACCTCATTGCTCTATACAACTACCTAAAAGGAGGTTGTAGTCGGGCAGGGGTTGGTCTCTTCTCTCAGGTGACCAGTGGCAGAACTAGAGGGCACGGATTTAAGCTTCGTCAGGGAAAGTTTAGGCTTGATATGAGCAAAAAGTTCTTCACTGAAAGGGTGATTGGCCGTTGGAATGGGCTGCCCAGGGAGGTGGTGGAGTCACCGACCCTGGAGGTGTTTAAAGGGAGACTGGATGAGGCACTGAGTGCCATGGTTTAGATGATGGTTGGTGTTAGTGTTGGTGTTAGTGTTAGGTTATAGGTTGGACTTGATGATCTCAGAGGTCCTTTCCAACCTTGTGATACTGTGATATTGTGATACTGTGAATGGAGGTTCCTATCAAAGTTTGTTCTTACCCATCTCTATTGCTATAAATATGTCTACCTTACCTTTCATTTGAAGTTTCAGTTTGTAGTTTTTGGTCTTGCACTTGTTTGGTCCATCAGCAAGATTTATTTTTTACCTTGAAATATTTATAATTTAATGCTTCAAAAGACTGTATACACATATGTATCAGAACAAATAAAAATATTAATATTAGTATTCATATCGATATAGCAATATTTTTCTACATAAAGTATTAAAATACTCACAGGTTGAAAAAGTCCAGTTTCAGCATTATATCCCTGAATTCCTTTTTTATAAATTCAGCTAGTATAGAGGACTGGGAAGAAATAAGATTCAGTTCTGTGACTTAAAATGCACCCAAAATCCATGTGATAGAAGCAGCTTTTAAAAGGACAAAGATGTAAAGAGCTAACTGAAGGGAAATCTTCAGGAAAAAATACTAAAAGCATCCTTCAATAACAGGAGAAATAGGGCTGCACGCAGACAGCAATGCAAATAGGTTTGTAAGTGACTGCAGTAGTAGCAGCTATTCTATTAACTGAAAAGAAGAAACTCCATTTTTGCATTGGTTAAAGTGAGCAATACCAAATTAACTTTGACATAATGACATGCTGGAATAGCTCTATATATCTTCTTTTAATGATACAAGCACATAAATTCAATGGTACAGGCCATCTGCTCTTAATATAAAGTGAAATTATCAAATAGAGGATAATGGAGAATGACTATGAAACTCCTGTGAATGTAAGTTTCTCTGACGGAACGTGGGACCACTGATATTAATGAAAAATACTCATCATTCAGATATACACTTAAGGTGAAAGCACAAAATTTTACATGCAAGGGATTACATTTTGGGTTTGTCTCACTTACTCCAATCATCAACTCAATATTACTGCTATGATATAAATCCGGTGTAAAAAATTCTTGATAAGAAGTTTCTTGTCCTTTCTGTCACCTTTAACTTAAACGCTTGACTTACTGGTCTTCCCAGTGTATTATTGGAGCAGAGTCTGAAGGCTTCTTAGATTTTCCAGTTCTTATAGAACTTTACCTGAAGAAACTCTACTTAATACGCTTAAATTTGAGAGTCATTCTAAAACACTACATACAAAAATGCATAAAGATTATATAAGTGAGTGATGCTGATGAAGAACTAGGAAGGACTGCACTGTTTCAACAAGGCCTAGTGCAAGGTTCTGCACCTGGGCTGGGGCAGTTCCTGATGTCCACACAGACTGCAGAGAGGGTTTCAAGGTACTCTTGGATGGAAAATTGAACGTGAACCAGCAATGTGCACTTGCAGCCCAGAAAGACAACTGTATCCTGGGCTTCATAAAAAGAAGTGCTGCCAGCAGGTCAAGCAAGGTGATTCACCTCTTGTTACACCTCAACTAGAGTATTGCATTCAGTTCTGGTACCTCTAGTACAAGAAAACATGGACCTATTGGAGCAGATCCAGAGGAGGATCTTGAAAATGGTTACAGGGCTGGAATACCTCTCCTATGAAGAAAGGCTGAGAGAGTTGGGGTTGTTCAGTCTAGAGAAGAGAAAGCAACAGAAAGACCTTACTGCAGCCTTTCAGTACTTAAAGGGGGCTTATAAGAAAGATAGAAAATTTTAGCAAGGTCCTGGCACTGGCACTGGTTGCCCCAAGAAGCCGCACCATAGGAAGTGTTCAAAGTTAGGTTGGATGATTCTTGGAGCAACCTGATCTACTGAAAGGTGTCCCTGTCCGTGGCAGGCGTGTTAGAGTAGATAATTTTTAAAAGGTCCCATCCAACCCAAAACATTCTATGATTCTACTTGTTTCCTAAAAAAATATTGAAAGTTTAAGAACAAAATTTGTTTTGATGACCATATACTATATGTATGGATGATCTTCTAATTTAACTCCTAAGTTTACAACAAAATTGCAAAGCTGAATAGCTAGCATGATATTTTCCATTGAAACAAAATATCACAAAAAAAAGTCGTGGTAGAGAGAAGTATTATTATTAGAGATGGATAAACATTGTGGGTTTTTTTGCTTAATATTATTAAGTGATTTTGTTTCACTTTTACTGATTCCTTCAGTTTCTTTCTATAAATTTTTATATACTCAAATAATACTAATTTAAATTTTATAAAATTATTAAGTTCTGCACAGACTAACTACAGAAACATACCCTGGTTTGAAATTTCCACAGTCATATTTTGTTCTTTGACAAAAGCATCCTATTAGTTTTCAGAAAACAAAACATCTTGATGTTTTATTTTATTTTTCCTCTCAGAAAGTAAAGGAATAAAAAGAAAAAAAACACATGCTGGGAAGTAAAAAAGAAAATACCTGAAAAATAAAGGCTGTTCATACAGCCAAACCATTTCTGAATGAAAGTAACAAGCAAACCAATGAAAAGACGTTCACTGTCACTTTTCAAGACTCAGGAGGAGTGTTCTAATACTTGCCAAATGGAAATTATTTCCAAGCTGCAGCCAGAAGACCTGCAAATTCAGATTCCTCTCAATATATATGTTTTTATTCCATTTATAGAGCAATTGGAGCAGGGATTCTCATCTCCATGAAATGTAATGATTTTCTTTGAAAAGCTGAAATACAGTATTTGTTTTATTGGGCACCAAAATGCTACTTTTTTCTTCTTCCTAACAAAAGCTGAAATGATTCTAGCAAAATGATAATTTTTTTGATAAATACATCTCCTGTTAATTGAAAAATAGTCCTGTATCAATAATCCTTCTGGTAGTTACTCTTCTCCACTTCTTACATTATTTGTTGTTCAAGATAAATCATGTCATCTGTGATACAACTCAGTATAGCTCTGATCTTGATTAGTGTCTCTATTGTAAAGAGAGACTTAAACAATATGCTTTGTATATCTTACAAAACCATGGAAATATATCGTCCCTTAGCATAAAAACCCCAGCAGTTGTTGAAAAGTCCAGCAATCCCAACACACTCTGGTATAAAAAGCCATCTGTGTAATGACAGGAGTTGTCTCAGTTCAATGGGGAGTGAAATCAGTGCCTTGATACTTGGAGAAAGTCTCCAACGGCTGCAAATCCTCTATTGCCACATTATTTATTTCCCTGCCTAAGAACACTCTTGCAGCTGTTTCATTCACTGTGCGGAAAGCCTCTTTTTCCTGATGGCGTGGGTAGCCTACCGGAGACTGACGCCAAAACAGATCCCATTGCAGGAGGTCCAGAGCCAAGGAAAGAGTGAAAGAAAATTCAGTCTCCTCTCAAAATGTGGAACGTCCTTGTGAAAGACACAGCAAGCGATTATTATTTCAGGGAGACAGTTACTATTTTAGTCTGGAGCATGAAAACTTCAGTGAAGGGTTATAGCACTTAATTTTCTCTTTGCTATTGCTTTGCAAAGTTTGCATAACTACTTACTCCCATTGGGTTAGATGAACTAGAGCTGAAGTAGATGAAAATTACCTTGTATGTTTTTTTCAGCACCAGTTGGTCTATGGGGACAAAGCCTTTTGGTTTCACCAGAGATATTGGTGCCAATTGTGTGCTAACCTGTACCCTGTGAAATTGCACTGATGTCAACAAGACCAAGCAAGTTGTATGCCTGGGAAGAGAGCAACGTCGATGTTTGGTTTTGCAATATTCTTGGGGAGGTTTTTCACTTGCCATCATGCATACAGCTGGGAAGGACACTCATTAACAGTATTTCTTTCAGCATCCCTCTGAACTCAGGATGTCTTTTCTTTTTGGAGTGTTGAAAAAACAAGTGCACTATTATTACAGTTGTTGACACTGTCTTTTTATTGACATGAATAGAGATTATTTGGACGGCAGCAGTAAATGATATGCAGTAAATCAATCAGGCCAAATTGGCAGAGATTATTAACTAAAGAGACAACAGTCTTTTTCATCTGAAAATAAATGTGCACAATGTGATAATGATTGTTGTTTGCACGGGGTGAGTCTTTTCACGGTTTTGATACAAAAACATAGACAGGGGAGCATCTAATTGTGGAATGTCTTTTGCAGAACACACATTTTAAAACAGCAAACATTTCTCCTGGTAAAACATGTGAAATATTCTGTATTTATTTCTTTATGTACCACTGAATGATCTAGTAAGGAAGTCCTTATTTTCTCTTATAAAATGTTTGTCTAATCAATAACCCAGCTCCTAGACTTCAGGTCCTAATATTTCTTAAAATACTACACAAATGCTCAATCTTGTGTATGAATCTACTGTTCTGTTTTACTAATCTTTGATACAGTAGGACATGGAGAACTTGCTGCATTCCTAGGACTCTACTTCCAAACTTCTCATCTTACAAAAGAAAGGTGCTTGGATAGCTGGAGAACCTCCCAGTAAATAAGTCCATTTGTCATTTAGCTGGAAAAGCTGCTGGCTTTCTCTTCTGATTTCCTCTAGGTTTGGAACCAGCTTGATAAAACTTACGGGTCTGTGTAGCAGTTGAGACTATTTTAATTACATAATCTTTTGGAATAGTGAGGATGAAGATATTTATTTGTTATTCTTGCACTTAAAATAGACATAGCAGAATAGTTAAATCTCAGTATTAACAAGGATCAATGTGCACAATATATCATCATACCAGTGCAGCAATCTCAGCTCAATCTTGCACCAACTACACACTGTGGTCAATAATCCTGCTACTAGAATAAGGAATAATTATCTTTGTAGATTACTCATATTTCCAAATATAAGAAGCTATGCCACAGTAAAGACTTTATTGGTAGTATATTTATCTTTTCCCAATTATTTTCACATTACCTAGTGATGTACCTTCTCTGGCAAAAGAAGTTGTCACAGAGCAGGTCTGAGGAGTTAACACTATAGCTGGGAGAAGAACCCCTAGGGAATGCCGCTGTTTGCTATGTAGAGCTATCCTCTCTGGCAACTGCTGCCTTGTAGGATTTAACAAGTTGCCTTCAGAAGGTAACTCAAAGCAAAGATTTGTTTAATTATGTTTGACACCCTTAGGTAATTATATATATTATTCATGAATAAATGACCCAACTCTCACTGTATCACACTAACCCTAAGATCAATTATTGCTAAGGAGTCTTAATGTACTACTTTATTCAGTGACTGCTCTATAAAATCTCCTTTAATTTTCCCCTCTAATTCAAATTCATAGCAATTCATTCTGAACTATTTCCTTCAATCCATTTTTTGTTCTAAGAAATAAATTTGTATAATGGTGCACTTTTTCTTTTTGTCTTTCAGACACTTGAGAAACATCAGTCTGTTATGTTTGCTTCTTGTCATTAGATTCTTTCTACCATTTCTGATCACCAAAAATACCTCTTTCATGCAGCTCAGCACCTATTGAAGTGCTGCATCTTTTATTATTTTGAAGCAGAAGGAATGAGTGATCAGAAACAGACATTAATTATCCTTGTGTACATGAGAGAGTAGAACCAAACATAGGTTTTACAATGGCAGATGAAATTATATTGAACTGTTATCTAATACTAAACTGAATAAAACAATGTCAGTCAATGTAAATCTTTTGATTCCTTTCTTAAAAATGGTACTTTCTTCTAAATTTTTTTATATTATAATGTTTTAAAAACTGGCATCAGTTTTTAAATGGCATCATTTTTTTAATGGCATCAGATTTGACATGAAGTTTAGAAAGCATCACGTCATGCAATGTTGTTAACTGCCTCCTAGCAGACACTTGCACAAAACACAATTATACAGATACGCACCAAAGATAATTCTCTCACATCTGAAACCAAGATTCAAGTAGTAATCACTTTCCTCGCATCTCAACAAAAAATGGAAGGGACAGGAAAACATTTCAAAAATTGTGGAAGAGTTCTTCATTTTCAAGATTAACAACTTTCTTAGTTACTGACTCATCAGGAATTAACCCTGGAAAAATGAGTATGCAAAAATCCTGTTCTGTAAATTTCCCCTTCTCTCAACCTTCTTCAGTCAAGAAACTAAAACCACATAACTGATAATGAAAATTGCCTCAAATAAATATAGTATGTAAGTCCTTACTCGTTCTTAGGACATAATTTCAAAAGATTACTGTATTTAATCTATCTGAGGCTGTTCCACAAAATGAGAACTATCAGTAAACCAAGGATATTGTGATTTCATTTTTGCTTAGGCACATACTACAGGAGTGGTAACCCATAGTTTCTCCTCCACTGACGTGTGCTCAGTCTCCTAAACTACCTCTATAGGATTATTTATTCCCCCATTCAAGCCCAACCACAACTAAATGCAGAATGCAATTAAGATGTCTTCAGACACCAGAGGAGCAGCTAAGACCACCATTGTACCTGACTGATTATTCCTGAACTATAATTTTCAGCTAGAAAATAAAAAGAACAACGCTGAAATGAAAACTTACAAAACAGGATCCTCACTTAATATATGTTGAGCATTCCCTGTTACCAAATTAAGGCAAAGTACTAGTAAGGTACATTTACGTAAATGGGCTTGATCTCAGCACATTTGCAAGGTCTTCCTGGACTTGTCTTTTTTTATTTTTCTTCCTTTAAACAATGTCAATGATTTTTATAGCTTCAGAACCACAGCTTGCCAGGCTGCTGCTGGCAGCATTAACTGAGGCCTGAAGGTCTCTGGCGTAAGCAACACTCTTACTCCTTGGCAGTGGATGGCAGCCGACTGGCTGTGGCCCTACAACTTGTCTCCATAAGGAAACTCAAAAATTCATGGACCTTATCACAGCAAGATACTCTAATTTTTCATCACAGCTCAGGCTTTCACATCTGTGCTCAATGTTTATCTTCAGCCCGGGCTGGCATATCAGAATTGTTACTGCTGACTGTGTTTGCCTCTTCATCCTCTTTAGATGTCAGTTTCAAATATCAGTTACAGGGTTTTCTTGAGGTTATATGTAATCTGTGTTTGGTATTTGACCATTTTTGTTTAGGAGTCCCATATTCTCATCATAGTCCAATTTTACTCAGAACCAGGCTTTGGAAGAATTCCTAGCTGATCTTCCTTTTCGTTTAAGATCAACATGTTCATCAGAGAAAAACAGTACGACTATATACTTTCTATATGAAGAGAGAAATGTTATGTATGTAATGATGAGAATTTTAATTATTAAATGATGATATACAACTAAGCAGTTGTGTTTAGGGCTCTTCTGAGGCTGATTCTAGAAAATGGCTGCTGCTAAATACACATTATGTACCTAGATGGTCCTTTATGTGATGCAATATAGCAAATTCTTTATTTTTGTTTAGTGTTTTACAATGCCTTAACTTTATTCTTCCTTCTTTTTTTTTCTTTTTGTTTGCTTTTTCTGTAGGAGTTCTGTCAAGTCTCTTCGTGATCAGTTTCTGTTATTTCATGTTCTTTCATCTACTAAGGCACAGTAAAATGTTTCAATATTTATTAATTTTTGCTAAGGTGGCACCCTTCACTTTCTGATTTCCCTTCCTGGAAATTTAAATCCTAGAATTATGATTTTGACCTGCAGGGAGCCCCTGGATGACATCTTGTCCAATGTTCTGCTCAAAGCACAAATAACTTAAATGCCAACTTAAAGTTCTGTTAGGAATTTTTGCCACATACTTCCCACAATATTTGAACAAATAAACAACTAGACTAATAAGTGAATGAATGACTTGTACTGAAAATTAACTTCATCTAAAAGGAAGTGATTATACAACCTCAACAACACCTTGCTGTAATTTTAAGCTAGATTCATCTGTATAGAAAGAAATTTAATGGTGTCTTTAGTGATTTTAGTTTGTCTATCACTCAACTAAAACAATTGATATAAGAAAAAGTAATGTATTTGAGAAAGAAAATATGAGAGCATATGCAGTACAATACAGATGGAAGGGATAAAATATTGGGGTTTTTAAATGGGGTTAATCTTATATATAGGAAGCATTGTAATGAAGAATGTGTTGGTACAAACATTTAAAGAAAAAAAAAATCCATCTTTTCCTCCTCTCAGTTAACTATTTAGCACAAAACTATTCAGATAACCTATTGTTCATAGTGAATTATATTCCTTTATATTATCAGATGTTCTTAACTCTGAAATGTCCCCATAAGTTATTATCCCATAAGGTACCTGAATAAGTGTCCTATTTAGTTTGATTTAATTTCTACCTTCTGTACTACAATATTTATTTCAGTTTTTTGTAAGAATGTCACAATATTAACCTGGACAAATTGAGCTCCCCAAATTAGATTTTTATTATAGGAGATGTTAAAGAAAACCAACTACCACACAACACATCTTTTTCATATTATTTTTTAGTCCATGTGTAATGAACTTACCTCAAGTTCACATGTTCTCACCTGACAGGAAAAACATCTATATCAGCTCTTGGAGAAAACTATTCAGAATTTCTTCAGAAATATTCAGAAAAAACTTATCAGATGCATGATGAGTTGCTAAGTATTAGAAGTTTTCCCTTGATATTAACATATCCATCATCATCTAAGACTTTGGGAGCTCAAAGTACTTGGAAGGACTGCATAATGTTGAAAATAATACAATGAACAAAACTGTATGTCTGCATCTTTTCATAGGTCTGATAAAATTACTAAGAAAAAAGTCACAACTGTCATTTCAATAGCCATAGGATGAATTGGAGATGTTATAATACACAGCATCTAGAAAGTTCTAATATGATAAGAGTGAGTTCAGGAAGACCCAGTCATAAACTATATTCCCCAAACAATAAAGAATCAATTGTAAAGAGGTTCTAATTAGCTTATTACAATACTTTAAAATGAATACCTGTTGGGTGTTTTGTTCTTTTTTTTAAAGTAAGTCCTTGTGGTTCGTATTTTCTCTGTAAGGAGAACTATCTCAATCCACTTTTAGTATAATCTTACACTGCAAAATAAGATAATTATAATGAAAACAGCCACTATTAATGGTTTTACTGGGTGAATAGGCTGACTAATTTACTAAGCAATCATTAATTCTGTTGTACATTTCCATTTGGCATTATTGCTTTCAGATTATTTCCTTTTCACTGAACAGCTCTTTTTAAAAAAAAATATTATCCCCTGATACATTTTATGTTGGTTGGAATTTCTCCTTTAACCTTTCCAGGGACTAATAGCAATACATAAACTGACATTTTTTAAAGAATTTTGGCTTTTTAAGCAGCTATATTACATTTTTTTATTGCCTTCTCTCCAAGATTTCTAAGTGTGACTATCATCTAAAGCAAAATACCTTACTTCCTAAGCATTTCTTAAATGTCCCAATTCAAATTTCACAGAGGATGTTAATGTGCATATTTTTAAAATGAGAGTAATCAGTGAGTGGCCTCAGAAGGAGCACATTAGTTAAAAAAAGGAGCAACTTGTTTCCCAAGTATCCCTTCTAACCTATTAAAAAAAAGATAAATCTTTGTAGAAATTATACTATCCTAGATTGTCTGATCTTGATTGAGTCTTTTTCATTAATAAAAAAACACTAAAAAGAAATTTGGTTCCATTTTTTAATAGCAGATTCCCTGATTGCATTATGTATCTCAGGATAAGAGAATGAAAACTAATGTAAAAATGATGCAGAAAAAGTACAATGTCAGTTGAAAATAACCCATTGTTATTGTGTACTAGGAGTAACTAATCAATTCTTTCTATGCATTTATCCAATAAACTGTATATTCATCCTAGTATTAATACAAATTTACTACTAAACCCAGAGACAATGAATTAAAATTTTATGGCAACATATTTCTGTGATATATGCATCTTCTGCATTGAAAACTGTCAAGGTACTGTTGAAGGATGGGAAATGCAGAGAAATACCCCAATGCTGTATATCAAACAAACCGCACTCCTGTGAACTCTTGAAGGATAAACCCATTTTGTTCCTTCATTATGAGCTGGACCACTGAAATTGACAGATAAATCTCTATAAATGATTAGTTTTATTTGACAGCACTTTTACTTGTATGCTAAAAACCTCTAGGTGCGTACCAAGACCAAACTGTAGGAGCAGCTGTTCACTAAAAGTAGAAATACATTATTATTATTTCTCCTAGTCAGCTTGTGAGAGATGCATGAAAATATCATAAAACCTTAAAAAGCCATGTGAAAATTATATCATCCTTCAGTTAAGGGTAATATATATCTAATTAGAGGAGGACAAACCATTGAGGATCTTGAATAGAAACACACATTTCTCATATTCCAAGATGAGGTTTTTCAAGAAATTCTTACTAAATATGAGGAGTCCAAAGCTTTACTTATAAAAACTAAAGGAAAAGGATGTTGCAAAAAATCAACATCGCCTGGAGAGTTTTAACTGGATATGTGGAACAAAATAAGCTATTACCCAGAAAGTATGTGCAGAATTTATATGTGATTTGCATGTGAGGACCTACACTGGTATAATAGAAAGACGCCCAATGGTTTGCGGTCCTGACTGACAAGTAACAACTAAGGAAGGAGACAGTAAGGAGATAAGGGGGGGGAGAAATTAAGACCTCTGATATAACAGTTGTGGATTTGAGTTGATGTCGCAGTGACAAGACAGGAGTGAAAATGTGTGATTCATTCTCCTAGAGGCAATACTTGAGATGAGCAATGGATGAGAAATAAATTTCACAGACAAAATGATCCAAGACAGAGCCATGTGAGACCCCAAAAAACAGCTAGAGGGGGAACTGCTATAATACATGCCAAAGGAGTGATTATGCACAGATCCAGGAGGAAAAGCTGTAGAAGGTCTGGCGATTGAGGGTAACATCATTGCAGCTGCAGAGGATGCAGAGTTCTTAATGTCTCAAGCATATGCACAAAACAGTCACTGAAGACTTTGACAAGAGTTTCAAAAAAACTACAAGACATGGATGCTGGATTAGCAATAGCCTGTGACTGAATGGGAACAGATGAACTCTGTTGTACAGCCTTAGATATGATACCTATGGTACACCCACTATTTTTCTCATTTACTCGGATGAGTTGTATTGGGAGGGTGAAGGGATCTACAAGCAGGAAGACATTAAGGAAAGTCAGAAAGAAAACAAGAAAAATAAAAATAAGGAATCAGTATCTAATGTGGGATGATAACAGTGTGCTGAAAGAAGAAAAATAAATTAGATAAGAGAGTTTCTTACACAGCATAAAAAAGGCTGTTCAGGAAATGGAAGAAACCTTGAAAGACAGGAACAGCCAGGTTATATTCCTTGGTATTTTTGGCACCCTGAGCTGGGAAACCAAATCCATAGCTGCCATTTGAGAAGACAAGAGAGGCAAAAAGATGAAGAGTAAACTCACAGCTTCTGCAAAAGCAGGAGAGGCAGAGATTTCTGAGGAGACATTGATGCTGATGATAGGTGCCTGGTGTGATGGTGGGACCTTGGGATGATGGCGAAAATGACCAAGGCACAACTAGAAGTGGAGAAACGCAATGGTACAACATTGCCTTCCCCTGCCCAAGTACATCAGACTCAGCAAAGATCCAATCTTCATATTGCGCTTCCACAATACTAACGAAGCTTTCCAAAAGATGAAGGGAAAACATAAGGGGAAGGGAAAACGTAAGGGGAAGGAGGTAAAGGAAAATGGAAAGTGTAGTAAAATAAGGTTGCTAAATAGAGATAAATAAGCCTGGTTGTTTTGCCAGTTTTCAAATTAATGAGATTAGAATAAAATCTCCAATTACAAGCCAAATGGCCTAATATCTTCTCTAATACCCTTTTTATAGACGTAGAGTTTAATAATAAATGACTGCAGTAGCCTCAGATATTCAATACTGTAGCATTTGTGCATTTTTCCTCTCCCTATGCACAAATACAGTTTCTTTTCTTTTGTTTCTCATTTGGGGCATTCTGTAAATATACTGCTAATAGTGCCATCATCCAATTTGCACCTTTAGACGTACGTATGTAGATTCATTGAATCTTTGGCCAAGTACAATTCTGCTTAATGCATTTACTGTAGGGAGAACAGCTGTGACAGAGGGAAATGCTGCTAAACTAACCAGTCATCTCCTCTACAGTCTGTAATCCCAAGGGAGTCAGATACACTCTGCTTCACACTGCTCACTGTGTAGACTTTTTGTGGCACTGAGTCTCATTGCAATTATTTTTATATTAGTCTTATCATACACTGTGCTTCATCATGCTTATTTTAATCTTTTGCTATCTCTTAATTTAATGGATTTTTATTAGTAAATCCTGAGATTAAAGTGATTTAAAATCTCTATATAAGTACGCATACACAGGGAAAAAAATCCATCTAAATTTTTCTTGGTAAGTTATATAAAACTTTCTGTTTGTTTCTCTCAAAGTTAGCTATCAGGCTCTCGAAAAGTGATGGAGAATTTATCTATTTATAGACGAAACCTTAGCCAAGTTTTATAGCTATTCTCCATCTCAGCTTCTCCCAAGGACTTTGACACTGAAGGGTGGCAGTGTCACTTGTACGCATCTATCCACTCACCAAAATAATTATTTTCTCTTATTGCCTGCATGTGTCCCCCCTTAATTTCTCAGGCACTAGACACTTTAGCTTTAGTTTAAATAAGGTTATTTTCATCTGAGATCTTATTTTCTGGGAATTCAATCTTTCCAGTTTAGTCCTGATGAGATGAGATATGAAATATTTTTTTAGTTCCCGTTAAAGACTTACATGGATTTAAAAGAAGAACGGCCACATCTTAAGTACTATAGGTACCTTCTTAAATGAGCTAAATCCCCTTGTCCAGTATCAAATTCCCTCTGCTAAGTGTCATGGCTACCTTATCTCACCGATATCAGAACACGGTACAAGTGGAATAAAACTAAAAACTTATGATGTCATTTGTAGTGTCCGTGTTGTACTCAGGTTCCATGTCATACTCAGGTCTGTAGTCAAACTGATTAAGAAAATTTAAGCCCTTCTCTTCCTCTCCTTAGTATTGTTTCTAAAAATAAGGGAAAAGTGTAACAACCCTCAAAATGAATAGATCATATAAATTGCTATGCTGTGGAAATACCAAATGCCCAAACACAGATATTGAGTTCATGCAGTGCTGGAAATTTTTACCCAGGCACAATGAATAATGGCAGGCAGAGATTTTTTAAGAAAACCCTTTCCCCTGGCAATTTGTCCTGTACCAAACAAACACCAGTCACCTCTCATCCCGCTCTACAAGAAATTAAGCACTCTGGAACTTGTCTTATGGCTATGTTGGAGTTTTTATGTGCTAAGACCTCTGATATTAGTTATGTATTTGTTGTGTTTGTTTATAGGTTATTTTATAAAGTCATAAAAGAGAATGGGTGTCCTGTGGCAGGGTTTCCAAATTTTATTCTGACAGTGCTTCAGAGTGATCCATAATTCACTTCCGAAAGAGATTTAAAATGAGAGAAAAAAATCCCTGTAGCTTAGTAGAAAGTTTCCTAAGAATTTAGTTCTAGGTGGCTAATAATACAAATTGCCCATCTTCTAACTGCTATTTAAATTTTCAAGCCATTCACCACATGTATTTAGAAAGTCTACGTGATGTAATTTAAAATACTTAGAAATTTTCTAATTTTTTATTAAGTTCCAAGTAATCTTTTATTTTTTTCCTCAAAAAATCTGCTCCACTGGGCAGAAGCAGTTTTCTTGGAGGTAAGGAATGTTATTTTTTTCCAGGAAAAAAAATTGGATTTTATTGTCAAAACCAAATGCCTATTGGTGGTGCAGCATTGCATTAGAGTGGTATCATCCTGGTACTCAATGACATGAAAAAAAGACTCAAGCCTGAAATACAAGGATTGTTAATTGATTTCCTGTGCTTTTAAGAAGCACCTCTTAAAGAAAATGGCCTGCCACTTGCAGGAATAGGTTTGTTTTATAGTAATCCCCACTAAATCCATACAGAGCAAACTACGATGAAGTGTTTGTCAGAATTCTCTAAATCACAGTATCACAGTATCACAAGGTTGGAAAGGACCTCTGAGATCATGAAGTCCAACCTAAAACCTAACACTAACACCAACACTAACACCAACCATCATCTAAACCATGGCACTCAGTGCCTCATCCAGTCTCTCTTTAAACACCTCCAGGGTCGGTGACTCCACCACCTCCCTGGGCAGCCCATTCCAATGGCCAATCACCCTTTCAGTGAAGAATTTTTTCCTCATATCAAACCTAAACTTTCCCTGACGAAGCTTAAGTCCATGCCCTCTGGTTCTGCCACTGGTCACCTGAGAGAAGAGACCAATCCCTGCCCAACTACAACCTCCTTTTAGGTAGTTGTAGAGAGCAATGAGGTCTCCCCTGAGCCTCCTCTTCTCCAGACTAAACAGCCCCAACTCCCTCAGTCGCTCCTCACAGGGCTTGTGCTCCAGCCCCTTCACCATCTTCGTTGCCCTCCTCTGAACACATTCCAGTATCCTAAGATCCTTCCCAAATTGGGGGGCCCAGAACTGGACACAGTATTCAAGGTGAGGCCTGACCAGTGCCGAGTACAGGGGGATGTGGTAGTTGGATATACAGATTGCAGAGGAGCTCAGTATTAGGGGAGCTCAGTATTACAAATCCTTTGTGTTAGGTTTTCAAGCACTTTTCTGCTCTATTCAACAGGAAAGGGGGATCGAATACGGAGCAGCCATGACCAGGCTGGTGTATTTTTGCGGCTGTAACACAAGGAGACTCCATTTCACACTGAGCTCCAATTGCAACTTAGGAGCCGCCTTATAAACCTTGAAAAGATAACAGAAGATAACACACACGCTCTCAAAGATTACAATTATGAAGAGGAATTACATTAAGCTAGTTAGCATCATGTGCTGCACAGTGCTGTGGTAACCTAATTGACCTAATTGTTCTTTGAAACCATAAGGTGTACATCAGTAGTTTTGCAGCTGATGTAGGAAATGAGCTTCTAAGACTGATCTGTGAGACATCAGTAAGCTGATTTTGCATTTGGGACGTAGGATATAATTGTCCAATAAAAACTTCTTGCTCCCCAAACACTTTCTCTTCATCGTAGTGATAAAAGCCTGAATTCTGGCATTAGTCAGGACTAAAGCAAAGAGCCAGTGCCCTGCTTAATCCTACATTGTTACAGGTAACAACCAATGGCAGAAAAACAAGTACCCTACAAAATCCCAAGCTTTTGAAACTTATCTGAGATTATGCATCCCTGAATTCAGAGATCCTGGCATATGAAAAGGTAGGAGCTGTTATTTGGCACAGAATGTCCCAGGATAAGGTCTTGAGCATAAGATAATAAGTCAATACCATTGTGAGTACTTCCAGCTAGTCAAACCATAAAAGTCTTCTCATTTAATATCTCTGAGTGTGTTTCTCATCTGCAAAGTCACCAGGGGCCTTGCTGCAATTAGAAGCAGAGGTCTGTGCAGCAGTGACACCAAAAGACGTAACTAAGGACTGGACATAGAGCTTTCCTTAGCAAGAAACTTATGCACTCCTTACTGTGGACCTCACCTGTGAAAGAAGCATAGTACAATAAAAGGAAAATGTTTTTTTAAAAGGAATGATTTCCCATGAATGCCAAAATGCAGGTCTTTTTGAATTGTTATTGTGAATGTAAATAAATAAGCAAATTATACTTTCCTTATAAATAGCTCAGAAGCCACATAGAGCACACCTGCAGCTGCCACTGAGCAGTTGTGGACATTCTGCGTATCAGGAAATCTGGCCCCAGGACATGTCTGCGGAAACCTGAATTACAGAATTAAGAGAAACCATTTATGGGGTAATTCATACACGATGTAGGAGGCAAAAGAAATCTGATTTGTCCTTAGATATCTCACAATAAAGCATTGCTGAGCTGGCGCTGTTGAAAAAAACTTTCACAATTGGAGGAGCAATGTAGAAGTCTAGTTTTCCTTTTACTCACAAACCACATAAATCAGAGGAAACTCACTCTAAGAACTGACATTGGTATATGGAAGACTCATATCAAGTCCAGCAATGAAGCCACTGTGAAATTATCTGCCAGATTCAGTTATCAATAATCTGCAAATCAGTAAGCCATTTAAAAAATTCTTTGCACTGCAGAGAAAACAAACTGGATATAGAGGTCATTGTTTGCTTTCAGTTTAAGAATAAATAAGGAAAAAAATTAAACCCAAGAAAGCTCCTAAAATTCAGGTTATATAAAACATGGAAAGGCAATTAAAAATTTAAGTGAGGTCTCAAATGGCAACAGCTGTTTTCTTCCATCTTCATTACACAGGAACAAACTGTCACAGTAACAAATTGTATTTAATGTAGCCGTATGGGCTTAAAGATAAGAAATACAATGCTCTAAAGATGTCCATATGAAGACTCTGAAAAACTTCTGGAAAACAGGTGTATTTCTTATCAGAGTTCTATTGAGTTTTGTTACTTAAAAGAAATGCTGCAAACGCTTCATCTTTTCTTATAAAATTATCTTAAAATCAAATAAATTTCTCATTATGCTCATATTTTCTTACAGTTTCATTTCACATATTTAATTTTTAAATGCTTTAGACACACTGCTGGCTCTGTATAGGGTGGGAGTTTTGAAGACTCAAGCAGCTAGCACCAGATTCGTAATAAAAGAAATTCATGATTTTGAGTGATAGGAAAATTTTGTATTATTAAAATATATTGTGTTCTCCTCTATTTTCCTTCCTGTTATTACCTTCAAGCATGAGCTGTTTCAAACAAAATATGTGATCGTGATAACAATAATTTAATTTTAGCCTCCACTGTTAAAAAAATCAAGGAACTCGATACATTCATCTAATTCATATCACATAATATCCTCCCTGAAGAACTACTTTTATGTAGATTTCTGCCAACTTCACCATTGAAAACCTACTTTTAAATTCTTGTCAGGTGCTTTCTGCTTGAAGGGCTCCAGTGTGTGGGTGGCTGTTTTTCTTGTATGTGCCACGATGAGTCTCCTCCTCAGAGAGCTGGGGGAGGAGGGAGTGTTTTTCCTCTTCTCATTTCACAGTTTCACACTAGGTTTGTAAAATAAGAGACAAAATGTCCTACCTCCTGAAAAAACCTCTCCTGGAAAAATTTAAGTTTCATAAGAAAGCCATCAATCTATTTTACATTCTGATATTTAACATATCTTATCTGCTTGTAATGTCTTGGTAATTTAGATCACTGTCTACAAAACTGTAATCTGGACCTGTTTATGTGTTTCCTCCTTCTGGTGGAAGGTAATTTGATATTCTCTACCTGGAGATCACAAGGCAATATTCTCTGTCTTTGGCTTTAAATGGGATAGATAAGACTTCACATTTTAAAGAATCTGTTGGTGAACAGGAAGCTTATAAAACCAGATTAAAAATAATTTTATGAATAATATATGCTGTTGCTTTATTGTTGGTTTTATTTTAGCTTCATGACATATTAAATGTCCTGCTAACAGGCTGTATAAATTCCACTTGGCAGAAGTTTCTGTAATAACATACCCTTGAAGGGGAGAAACCTATCTCCATAAATGGGTGTGCAATAGATGATGTGCAACTGGAAATTTTTTTGATTTCCCTCATGAGCCAAGGGGCCACCCAGTAGAATTTCAAGTTGATGAGTTCTTCAGGCACACAGACTCTGAGTTGCATCAGGGTGTTCCACCAGAGAAAAGGTTGCAACTATCCTTGTCTGCAGTTTCAGTAGTGCTGTGCTCCCTTTGCACTCGATAATGTTAGGAGCTGCCTCTGCCTGTTAGGAACTCTGATCCTCACCGGGTTATTGTGTTTAATTTGTTCGATTTGATTATCTGATAGTCAGAGAGCTTAACAATTTTAATATGTTTCATGCATAGTATTTGCTGCAAGAATTAGGTTTGTTGGATATTGTATGATAAAAAGAAGAACAGTCTGCCAGCATTCAAGAAGCATTTGGACAATGTCCTCAGTTACAAGGTATGAATGTTGGGTGTCCTGTGTAGGGATAGGAGTTGGACTAGATGATCCTTATGGGTCCCTTTCAGCTCAGGTGATTCTATGATTCTGTGAAACTATAATAATATCCAGTTGGAATGACACTTTCCTCTGGTTTTTATAGTATTAGAAAAAGTACTCATGTCACACTAAAGGCATAACATTGCTGTTCCCAATGTTGTTTTAATACTGTCTTAGTGAACACTTGCCTGCATATGTTTTCTATCATGGTGACATCTTATAGTATTTCAAGCTAACAAGTTAATGGTGTAGAAGAAAAACTAGTCTCAAAAATGTAATATGTCATAAGGCAAAAATTACATACTTTGTCAACTCTTCTCATTCACAAATCAAAGTTGTCCCAAGCTAAATGTGCTTCCACTTTTACCTCTATTAACTCTGAACAGTGAGTTCTTGCTTTTTCAAAAGACATGCTGTTGAGAATTGCTTGCTTGTGAAGAGCTGTCAGAAGGGGGTAAATGCATGATTCCCTTCTGCTCACAATGGGTCATAGGTGGATTTTGGTCATCAGCTTTGAAAACATGGAGACTTGGAATGTCACTACAGGTAACTGGGCTGCTTCTATCTAAGAAAAGTAATTTATGTAGGTCAGCTTATCTGCATTTTGCCCCACTGCTCTGTTTGTCAGTCTGGCTGGCTCCTTCTCCAGCCACCTCCTGGTGGAGGGCTGAAAGCTACTTGCAGCATCTTCCTTCTTCCTCTGCTTTACAGTCCAACCTGCCTTCCCGATTTTACCAAACAGCGTGTACTCTGAGCCAGGCCTTACTTATCTACATTTTACTGTGCAATTTTCTATTTGTTTGTGGCATGATTGTGAATGCCTGGCTTGTTCATAAAAATAATGAAAACCAGTTCTTCTTTACTCTTTCTTTTCTCTGATCAGCACTGAGAAGATATTGAACACCTCATGGGATAGTTACAAGAATCTGGGGCAGAAGTGTTCATGCTTTCTTACAGTTGGCTGGAGAGTTGGAGACATTCTCCTCCTAATTAAGAAACATAAACTCTACCACCTGAATTACGGAAAGGAGTAAACCACACTAAAACAAGCACCTTCATGCTGATAGAGCTGTGTCCACATGAGGAACTGAATTAATATCATTAGACAACAAGCGTGAAAAAAGTCACACCCTCTGTCAAAATACACTGGTGCATAGTCCTTGTGCAAACGGAGCCTCTAGCTCATTCTTCCCAAACAGACACCTCTGTCTCTCTCTGCCTCTGCCTAATGCAAAACACAGTCTGTCCGCACAAGGGTGAGGCTCCCCTAGGTAACACTACTAAAGTGTGAATGTGTGGTGGATGCACAGGCCCAGGTGGGCTGGGGATGTTGATCCCCGGGGTAAGCCAAGAGAAAAACAAGAAGACTTGTTTTTTGGGCAACTTTGGCCTTTGCTGCTCTCTGGTACTAGGGCAGGGGGGCTGATAATGCACAAACCAGGGAATGACAGTGCGACAGATATTAGGAAGCCCATATTGAAGTGAGTCTAAGGAACTCACTGGGGCAAATGACATTTTAGGTTCTTCATCCTGCTGTACTGACACTGTGATTAGGGATGTTGCAAGGGCTCAGCTTCAGCCAAGCGATGCTGTCCTCCAGGCCTCCTGACCACCAGGGCCACCAGGCAAGCAGCCATCCTGCACAGACCTCTTTCATCATGGGACAGAAACTGCCTGGCAGAGACACAGCCAGGATCAGGCACCGTGTGCACTTGCTGCTAGCCCAAGGCCTATCAGTGCGTAAGAGATTAATTCTGTGACAGAAATGGTATGTCTTAAACTAATTTATCCAGAGGGGAATCCACGAATTTTA
This sequence comes from Tapera naevia, assembly GCA_033556795.1. Classification (NCBI taxonomy): domain Eukaryota; kingdom Metazoa; phylum Chordata; class Aves; order Cuculiformes; family Neomorphidae; genus Tapera; species Tapera naevia. The sequence continues at coordinate 1,559,621 of JAUMJJ010000172.1, read as the reverse complement.
CAGGGAGGTCTAAGGTCTCCCCTGTCAACACCTGAACAGTCCAGATTGGGTCACAAGACAGGGAAGTAATAATCCCCACTCAGAGGATGCAGCCAGCAAGAAGAGCTGGCTGTGAGGACCATTTTCTCTGGAGTTACTGCCATCTTGTTTGTTTGGAGAAAAGCAGGTGCTTCCTTGTGCAAATGCTGTGAGGGGCAGCAGCACCTCTTCTGGGTGCAGGGGGATGCTAACAGCTTTAGTGCTCCCCTGCTCTAGAGTTTAACATAAAAACAAGTGGCATCCAGCTGGTTTTGTGCCTTCTCAGATACAGGCGAGAGCTGCATGGGCATGAGCTACTACCAAGGAGACTTGGTCCCTTTTCTCATCACAGACTGGGTTTCCCATGACAGCTCGAGGGATGCATCAGGGACAACCTCTCAGCAAGTTCAGCTCCCACCCAAGTGCTATATTCCCTAATGGCCAGCAGCTGTGGGACAAGGACAAGAAAAGCCTCCCTTTCTAATGGCATAGAGAGGCCTTGACCAACTCCATATATGTTCAGCACATCAAAGGATTGCACCTGTGGGACGCCTGAGGTCCCAAACCTGATTTTAACTGATGTCTACCTCTGTATTTGTGGCACTAATACTCTGGAAGGACATTTCATTTATTCTTCCCAGATAGAAAGATGTCAGAGCATCCCCTGCTAGTGATTTTAACACCTACCTTGCTTTTCTCTCCTAGATTATTTTATCTGCTCTTACAGTACAATGTTGTTGCTGTAATAGTAGGATATTGTGCCTCAGTATGTTTTGAGATTTGTCTGAAAATTGGGTTATTTTGTAAATTGCATTTCATAAGTGTTTTCTTTGGCCACTTTCAATTGACAATCTTTCTCTTAGAACAAATTTATTCTTCCCTCTATCTCTCTCATTTTCTGAATAGCCTGTTTAGAGAAAGGCCATGTAAATTCAGGAGAGCAGAAACAGGCTAAAATGGAAGTGAGTGAGCAATTCAGCTCATGGTGCTGAGTGCAGAGAAAAAGCAGCTAACCTGATGGGCTCTCCATGGTGCTTCCTCCTTGTCTTCCTCAGAAAACAAATAATTCTATCCCATAAATGGGACCATACATAACTCAGCTAAGAACCTGAAGATCCTCCAATTTGCAGATGAGTAATGCCTGTCCTATAGCTCCTCTGGAAATCGGCTGCTCCAGGCTCTCGCACCCCCTCTCTGGTTTTATCACCCAGCTGGAGTGCTCTCATGCATCTCCACAGAGCATAATCCCAAAGCAGACATTCCCATCATTACTGTTTTGGGGTTAACAATAAGAAGACTACTTAGCAACCCTCTAAGCACTGTCCTTTGTAAAATAAAGCCAGCACTTTCCAAGGGGCATATTGCAGTCAAGACTTTTTCTGTAGAAGAAATAATTATACCTCACTGGGAAGAAATGGCAGTTCTTCGTGCAGCACAACTATCAAGGCAAAAACTGGACAATGACAACACAATCTGGCACACAGGAAAATGCATGGACTCTTCAGGGCTTGTCAAACTGAATTTTAGAAAGTTTAAATTACTTTCTTTGTTATTACTGTTCAGGAAGATCAAAGATGATATCCATCAAAGGTTCTCAGTGAGACATAATGTAGAGAGATAAATGTGTTACTCAGCAGGGCTATTTGAACCTCTTTAAACGTGGAAGGTTCTTTAAAATCCATATTCCCTATTGTGATGAAGTAATCTCTTCCAGCAAATGACTCACATTACTGGTTTTGAGTATACGCCTGCAATGAATCTCCAAAGATATATTTATGTGAATATGTGAATTTCTAACTAAGTGCTGTTCCATATTTCTGGAAATGTGCTTAGTAAATTTAATATTTATTATAGTAAAAAGTATCATCTATATTTCAAGGCGATTCAGAGATATTGTATGTAGCTATACTTCTTATCCTAAAGGAACGTTTCACCTGATGCCTTAAATATTAACCTACATACTAATAGCCATCAAAATGAAACTTGTTATGGGAACTGGGCAGTATGGCTTATGTCTGCCAGCTACAGGAATGTTTTTTCTCCTCTGAAAGCTCTAGAAGTAACCACCACCCAACACCAAAGACACACTGATAGAAGTTAGATGTGATTAGACATGACAGTTTCTGTATTGCTGTGTGAGAAAGAGAACGGTGGCCCAGAGTTTTGTAGTTTCTCAGTTTAATGCTACTTTGGAAAGCATACGTAGAATAGAAATGTCTTATAAGTCTTGCTAGAGACTTCTGCAGCAAGGGCTGCAAAAGGTGCACATTTATTTCATCTCTCCATATTCCCTTTCTACTTGTGACAGAGTAGAACTGAGCATGTTTTTTCACTTTCAGTTCTCATCTGTAGCCATTCTCCTATGTGGAGGGTTACAGGGAGCAAAAGAATCAGCAGTCACTATATTTTACAAAGCTCGAGTGGAGTGAAAAAAATTCCCTTGTGCTTGGGATGTTCCCAGTCTGACAAGGAAGCCGAAATAGCAGTCAGACCTCTGGGTCTGCTTTCTTGCCTTGAATACAAGCAGAATTTATGTACACCACATTTATTTTACGTATTTGTGTATCTACGCACAGATACATGCAGGCATACATGCATACCCACCCTCCTGAATTCCTCTCCCCCTTCAGTGCAACAACCAGAGAGTAGGGCTTCTGCTAAATAACTGCAACAGATAGAGCACCTACTCAAGGTGTTTCTGGCTGAGGCAATGTGAAGAGTGAACTCAACTCTGCAAGTAGCATTTATTTTATCTTCCCCACAACAGCATGTATGTCTTAAAAACTCCTGGTGTGAAATGAGTGGCTAAGTTCAGATATCATGTCTCAAATTAAAAATCAAATATGATTTTATTTCCTGTTGGAGGACACTGAATACTTACCTTGATATGAAACAAGCTTCAAGATACAAATTATAGGCAGTCCACCTGAACTGGTAATACAAGTATTCCTGTTGAAAGTCTCATTTCAGTTTATATTTATTATTTCAGTTCTGAGTTATTTGATTGCCACAATCACCCTTAACTAAATCATTACTCCGGATATCTGCCAGTTTCTGACTGGTTCACCTTTGCATAGTAACATACCTTTGAAACAAAGTTTATCAACCAGCCATTTAGGTTAAAAGCAAGTTAAGACTAAATGTTCCTGTATGTCCCAGGCCTTGTTACTTATATATTCTTATAGTTACAATAAATAATATTGTCTTTTAGTTTGTGTAAGTAAACATGTGTATGTACTATGCATATCTTGAGATGTGAAATTCTAAAAATACTGTAAGAACAGTGAAATAGGAAAATAAGTTGTTATCCAGGAATCACAGTATGTCATGATCTCACAGTGTACCTGTGTTGATTAAGCGTGTAATATTTAACGCTAACAAAGTATTTGAAATTTGCTTACTAGAAAGTTTATCTGCAGTATATTTAGTTCTACAACTGATGAGAGTTATGGCTATGAATCAGTGCCCTTTAAATTCTGCCTTATTTCTTACAGATCTCAGACATCCTTTCCCTGGGTGATTTCAAAACACATTAAAAAGCTGGTGTATTCTAATTAGCCATGATCGACCACCGGAATGTATTTTAATTCGGTAGAGTGTCTCAAGCCAAACAAGTCAGAGGACAGGATCAAATAGGTTTATATCAGCTAGAGATCAGACTAAGTTTTATTTAAAAACTGTTCTACACAGCAACCGAATGAACAATTCATTATCTGGAACCACATACTGAATCTAGGCAGATTTCCCAAAACATTATCTTAATGCACACACAAATGTAATTATTACTAAATCAATATTTTGTATTCAAGCCTAAGTACAGTATATGAATTAGAATGCTACTAGAGAGATGTGCAGTTGGCTGGTTAATAGACTTTAGCTCGCTAATGCTAAAACTGAGGAAGGATCTCAGCTTTGACTGCTCCGAAGCGAGTATAGAGCATTAGAATCAACTTTGCTGGTTTTAATAACTGTCATATGTACAGTACATCTACAAAAAACTACCAGTCTTACTGTCCTAAAATAAACTCTTGAGGAAAACTTGACTCTTTCTTTCAGCTGGCATTCACATTTCTGAAAGGTACAGTTTTCTTTATGATATTGCAGAGAAAAATTTATAATAGAATTTTGATAAGGGCTGAGACTACACCAGTGGCAAACAGAATAACGAAGGTGTTTTAAGGGCTTTTTCCTTTGAAATGTTCCATAATAAGAGTTATTTGTTCTTAGCAGAAGTCATTGTAACATCCCAGTTCTGAGGTCTCAAAACTGAGTTATCAAAAAGGAAATGCAAATTGAAAGAGGGAGGGAGGACTCATTTAACTTTCCACTAGTTTGTCATCATAAGAACTCCAAGATCAGAGCTGTGCAGAAAAACGTATCACCGTAAAAAACACACCCAAATTATCCTCCCTTACAGTTTCAGATATTACAGCGAGCAGACGTGGATGATCCAAGTACTGCAGGGTGGTGAAAAAAAAAGTTAAATTTCTGGCACAAGAATTAGACTTGATTATGGTCAGAAATTCAGAAACTTACTATGCTATTTCCCACCACTTATTAGCAATCTTCCCAGTATGTGTAGCTCCTACAGGATCCTTCTACTGTGGTAAAATATTCCTCCCAGAGTTTACTCTGTTGTTGTGTAATGAGCGTTAATAAAAAGTAATTATTCTTCAATTTGTGCAGTCTTTGGCTTTTCCACAGAACCCAAATGTACTGTCTCCAAATAGTAGACAGAGAACATGGAAGGACCATACTGATCCAATCTCCCTGTCTTCAGCAGACTTTTAGTCTGGAAAGATATGGAAAAATGGAGGAGACTGAGGTTCTTTGCTTCTTTCATCACCTCCACAAAAAAAAACGGAGAAATATAAGGCATCCCACATTTAATACTCTGGTTTATTGCAGTGTTGTCACCTGAGCACAAACTCCTGAGGAAGATGTAAGAAATGACGTGGTTATTATTAATATTGAATGGCAGTAGCATTACCTATGTCAAAATCTAACTCACTTTTGCAAACAGTAATGACGCACTGGAGATGATATAAATTAGAATTGCAAGACCTACCTTGAAAATGACCTTGTTCTGTCCAGTGAAGGACTAAATGAAGGACTAGGCCACCTCAAGTGAGAAGTTTAAGAGGCAATTAAGTCATGATCCATTTTTCTGTATGAAAGGAAAATATCTCACAGTAGCAGGCTTTTCAATCTATCCAACCTAGGCTCTCCAGGAGATAAAAACATGAGTGCTTAAATAAGGATTAGATTGCATCTTTTAAAATTATGTTTTTGAAATAAAGTTAACAAGTTGTCAGAGAAGATTACAAAGTACTGTGCTAAGTTTTCGGCTATAAGGGCTCTTTTGGTAGTATACTGAGTTAGCTTGATGGGAATCTCCAAAGATGGTTTTCTGGCATGCAGAAGGTCAAGAGTAAGTAAATGAAAGTTTTTTTTTTTCCATGAGATCTACAAATGTTCTGGATGGAGAGATACACCTTTTTAGTATAAGTATAGAGGACAGTTACTGGATGGAAATGGATGGAATGCATTTTCATGTCAGTAAACATTGCATTTCCTTCTTTTTTTTTTTTTTTATCGGTAAGCTCATTCCTGTTTGGTTGGTTGGGTAAATGCTCTCACATTAGAACATTTTCCATGTCTCTCGCACTTCACTGATTTATATCCCACTATGGAAGCAACTTAAAATTCATATTAATTTGCTAACTGTCAGCAATCTGAAGAATTCACAGGTCTAATTCTATGCTGCTCTGACTTGAGTATGAATCGCCAACAAAATGCAAAATATGCACCAGGTATAATTTTTGCTTACATACTCAATACAATTTTATTCCCTCTCACTAAACATGGCCTTAGACAGAAATGATTAAATAATCAACTTATTCCTCCAGAAAATCTTGTGCATCCTCATATAGTACTGCAAGATTTCAGGTCTTCATTTTTCGCTTTGTGCTTTAGCAGCACTACTTTACAATTTTTCTTGCAAATATTTTTAGAGAGAAACATTTATTTAAATTCTCTTGGTTTGTTTAAAATCTAGTACAGCCTGTACCATAAAGTAAAACAAAGATCCTCAGAGTTATTATGTAAACAAAACAACATTGTTAAAATCAATTCAGTGCACATCCAGAGAAGCCTGAAGCACCATTTCTTCAAAGAAACACTGATTCTGCTCATTCTGCAATGAATACCAGAACAGATTGGCAGCAAGAACCGCTGGGTCCACCCTGTAGAGCTTTCAAATCCATGTCTTTCTTGGCAATAGTATAACGTGACATGTAAGCTTCTCTTTGCCAGCTTAACATTTTTGGCAGGTATTTAGCATAAAATACCAGTAATCAAGGTTAGACAGGCTTGGTTTTACACATTTTACCTCCTTTTTTCTGTTAAAATAAAATCGGAAACTAAAGATAAGAGACCATAAAATGTCTGCAATTCCAGCTCACATCTTGGCGTAGGATATTCTGTTTAAGATATTTTCCCTCAGACTTCTGTCCTATTCTGCAAGTTTTATACTTCATCACATCAAGCGCATTCTCTTTCGAGAGAATTAAAAAAAAACAGATTATGACTCCCTATCAAGGTTATCCTCACAGATATCAGTCCTAAGGCAGAGGTTACTCACACCTCATTTGTAATTTATGCAACCAACTCAAGGTAATTTGCAACTTATGAACAAAACTCCTCAGCTGGATCTGTGAAAGATGTCTGCGTGTAAGATTTAAAGTCTGATCACTTCTTGGCACTCAGCTACCACCCATGCTTAGAAGCTGCTTAGGTTCTCTAAGCATCTTTCTCTGGGAACTTCAACATCTGGCTTTGGACATAGCTCAAGCATGTAAATCTGAAAAAACCTGATCTTCAAAATGTCCAGCTTGAACCTCAGCCTGTAATCATAATTTCAGAGGTGTTTATATCTTCTCAGTATGAGTCCAAGTATCCTTCTCAGATTATCAAGACTGATTCCAGCCCCTTAAGAAACACAGGCAACACCAGGGTAGTTTCCTCTCCTCATGTAAACATGGGGAGACCGGCATTATGCTCTCCTTTTTCCTGGGAGAACCCTGTATTAGATTATGCCTCCTGCACAACGGCAGCACTTTGGTGTACACTTATCCCACCTTGGCAGCCTGTGTTAGAACTCAAGGCCTGATCCACACTTCGACATTTCAAGGCCACCACCAGCCTAAATACATACGCTGAGCAAAATTCGGTCATGCTGCATCAATACTGTCTGTCAAGAACAAACTGTGGATCCAAGCCACCTCTAGCTTGTTCAGAGAGAAACCAGAAATTAACAAATGTGTACATGGTTGGGCAATGAAAGGACTGGAGCCTCAGAGCGAAACAGAGAATAATCCAAATTGACAGGTTATTTGCTGCTAATGCAGCTGTGCAGTCCCTGCGGGAATATTTAATTCTCCGTTGGACAAACCCAACTGAGGAAAAGCTGAAACCTGACTTTACAAAATAACCATATGAGAAAGGCAGACTTGGGTTTCAGCTCTTCTTTTGCTGAGTACACAAGTTTTCTATCCTGTTCTTAGATCCACTGTAATAGGAGTCTGGTTTCTCTTCAGTGGCGATCCTATCCAGTGACTGAATAGTTGTTTCTTGCAAAATGGATCAGGCTTCCTAGAAGACATTTCAGTTCTGAAAATACCCACAAGCACTAGTGATGACAGCTGTTTCTCTGACAGGGTGAAAAAAGTTTTTTCATAAAGTTTTTGTACAGCAGAAAGGAAGAAACCAAAGTTGCCTGTATTCAAAGCAAGTGTCTAGGATATGGGGCAGATTTTGATGGGTTTTTTTTGAGGGGTTGAAGCCTTTTTTGTTTGTTTGTTTGTAAGCTTTGTGTGTTTTTAAATTTTAATATACCATTTCTAATCACTGATCTAGAGGATACAAGGGCACCATGTGAATTTTTGTCTTTTTGCAGAATGGCTGACAAAGACACCTAAATCCAGAATGTCACACAGGGCTGTGAATCCGGATGAGGATGAAGAACATCGCTGCAGCCAGACCATGCAGAGGCACACAGGAAAAGGAAAGGGATCTTCTGGCTTGCTGAGTCCCAGTCAACAGCTTTCACATGCAACAATGCATTTTCTTGATTTTGCTAGTAGCGTGATCCAAAGGCATGTATTTGAGTTCTTGAACCCTTGCCAGAGGTGCTGTTCTCAAAATGAGGAATTGGTGATCCTCTGAGAGGTTGTTTACTATAGAAGTGGCTGTTTCATAACTGTACTGGCCAATGCACTGTCTGTGCAGGGTATAGCCCTCGACCTGACTACCAAGATTATCTCCTGCTCTCAAACTAGGCATGTTCACAATCCACACTAAATCTATGCTTTGCCAATTTTCTAAACTTGTTCTGGTCCTAGCATTTTTTTTATAAGTAAGCAGCTTTTCTTCCTCTTGGAAGAAAACAGCAGTCACATAATGCTTCAACTATTTCACTATGTGAAAACAGTTCATTCAGTTTTCTCTTGTATGATAGTTTACGAGCCTCTCAGTTCAGAGCAGGAATTAATAACCAACTGCTAATTGCATTTCATAGTATAAAGAGGCAACAAAGGAAGTTAATAGGGAACTGGCTTAAGGCAAAAAGTGATTCTTCACACAATGTTTAGTTGAACCATGGCAGCTCTTGCAACAGGATATTACGGTTGCCATAGTTTAGATGAATTCAAAGTGATCAGATAAATTGCTGTAAAAGATATGAAATACAAAAAATATGATCAGTTTCTAAGGGAGTCCCTGACCCACAAACTGCTGGAGGCCACACTGGTATCCTACTGGAATACACTGCATGTATAATTTTCAGTCTTCACAGGGCATTCAGTACTGCCCACTATTGCCAGCAAAATAGTGGGTCCCCCTTTGATCTGCTGCTGTCCTAAACTTTTCTTCTTCTTCATTTTATGCTATTCAGACATTTCTATAACTCCAGTCCTTAGGCACACTCAGTTCTTTCACTGTTTCATCTTCATTTTTTATCTTAACTTTGCACCACCAAGTTAGTTTCACCAGGACTTTTCTACTTCTTGTGCCAGGGTCAGTGTTTGTCTTTTAAAACAGAACTGATCCTAATACCGATCTATGAAAAATACAGTTTTGGACTTTCTCTTCCAGTGTAAAATTTCATTAGGTAATGCCATCTCCTTCACCTACTTTCCTGCCTACTTCACAGTTCTTTCTCTTTATGGAGGAAACCTGCAATCTATTCACCAGACTTTCTTGTCAAAACTAAACGACAATATACATTAACTTTTTGAGTTACACTGACTTTTTGAGTTACAACTAAACTATTATTCACCAACATGCTCCTTATTCACATAATTGTGTGAAATAAAATTTTGGTCTTTACAAGACTTTAGAAAATCTACTGCAGGTTGACTTTTCTTAAAATGTTCTTACTCTTTCTGACCTCTCTTAAAACTTCTTTAAATGACAGCCCTATTAATTCAGTTATTTCTGGTAATGTCTTATTTCAAATATTTTTCCTAATATGAGTATTCTACCAGTGGGGACTGGAGCAAAATATTTTCATAAAAATCTCAGCCAGGTGTAACTTCTTTGACCAAAGAAATCTCCTGGTCTCCTCCAAATTCAAGACTCTCCACTCCTCCAACTCTTAACTAGTACCCATAGGTGACGTCCACACTGGTAAACTAAATGCTCAAAACCATCACTGTGAACTCAAGGTAAGCAGCATGCAGTAGCCTCCACCTATTACAGCAAACTAGATGTCAAAATGTTGTGACAACATGCAAAATGCCAAATGGGAATAATCATTGGGTCATTCTCATCCCTAAACTGTCCCTGGGAACTATCTGGGATCCTGTTTGGTTGCCACCAGCCAATCATGTGCCAGGACTGTTGTAGCAGTTTAATGAGATAGATGATGGGTCTGGTGCCCAGGAACGTGCCAGGCACTGCTCGATATTTTAGTATGGAGCCAGCCTTGATGTGTCACCATTTTAAAGAGAGACCCCAAAACCAGAAGGCTACTTTCGTTTATCCTTACACTAAATTTATAATGAATCAAGCCATAACCATCCGGTACAAGGTTATTATCTACAAGCCAGTATTCTAACAGATTTCATTACGTACTGCTTGACAATCATTACCTAATAGTGATTCAGTGATCCTGGAAATGCCCCATGGGTTTAAGGTGTTTTTGGAGATCGCCATGGAAATCTTAATTGACAAACAGATGTGGAGGAATCTGATAAATGGCTTAGAAGACATTACCAGTATTCAATTTAGATACCAGGCATGCTGAATGTTCAAAAGATAAGATGAAAGTTCATAGTAAAAACTATGCAGGGTGCTTTCACCAGCCTAATCTTTTTGATGTTCATGTCTGATGCTTGAAGTGAGGTGGTAGGGTTTTTCCGAGCACAAGGAAATGGCTGATTATCTTTTCTTTATATTGAAACTGCAGAGAAAAGTGAAATGGAGAAACAGACAGACAGATGAGTACAGAAAAGGTTACAATTTCTGATGGTTGACTGTTCTCACTCCTACATACAACTATTTGCACTTTGTGGCAAGTAATAGCTCAGCCCCAGTCGATCTTGCACTGTTTTTATGATCTATTATTTCATACATGGATCGTTCCACCTTTAAAATTACAGTGTCTGGAAGCAGGGAATCCATTGAACTCTGTGCCAGGATATTTCTTGCTTCAAGAGGACTTGTGTTCACTGAGGTCTTTTATACAAAAAGCGTGGATCGGCCCATCTGGCACTATTACATATGGCTTACTTGCGCAGAAATACATTTTCAGCAAAACTGAGAATATTGGCACCTTATTTAAGAAAAATAGGCCTTTTTGCTGCTCTGAACATTGTAACCCATAGATATTATTCTTCTCAATGCAACGATTTATTATTTTATTAGTGATCAGGTTCCATGAGCTTTTGAGGTGAATGTGATGCAGATTGCACTGCCATAGAACACAGTGGTTTGGAGCCTATAAAATACCTTTTTGTTTTATGTCAGCTAAACTCATTTTCCCCAAAGTGACAGTTAGGTTGAAATGATGGGTAAGTAGCTTCCATCAAGAGGAATGCGAGTACACTGTCCATAATTTTTAGTAACAACTCTTCTAAAGGATATCATGATTAAACCAGGTTTAAAGTCTGGATCAACTTGAAGGAATGACAGAAAGATTAACTCAATGTTTTGTGAATGCTACATAATTTATTTAATAAAGTCTCCAAATAAGCATGGAAATTACAGGCCTGACTACAATAGAATGTATCTGAAATAAGACACTTTACATGGCTGATTGAACACGAGCACACAGACAAATGGAACTAGAAAGGTTTCTTAACATGGAAAGTTTAAATATTATGGTTCTTACTGTTACTTTTAACAATCACTAACATGTAAAACAACACAAAAGGCAATCCATCTTGCAGACGACACAGAAGTTTCTGAGCTCAGCCATGGCAAGAAATTAATTTAAGAGCTAGTTTTCATATATCTAGGTATCATAGCTTGATTTCGGAACTCAAATGCTATCAAAATGTACTACCTCCTCAAGTTCAGAGTAGAAACATAGAAAAAATACTTATTTGGCAAAAACAGAATGATTCAGCAAGTTCCAGGCACTTGCAAAATAAGCATTTTCTGTTTGCAGCTGCACATCTCTCTGAAAGACAAGCTTCCAAAAAGAAATGAAGGACATATTCCAAGAAACAGCAATGCTATACTAAATAAAATCAGTAGCGTAAGATGCTCATGGGAAAGGGTTTTCTTCTCCTCACTTATCACCATTAGAGTAAAAATTTGTTTAGTTGAAGTAGTATCACTAGGTGGAAGTTGCAAGATATATTTCTATATCTCACTTCATTTTTCATTAAGACAATTTAGAATCAAAGATTAACGTGTTTGTATTAAACACAAACCAAAATAGAGTATATGTTCACATCAACACAACCAGCCTGCAGTGTCTCACATTTTAATTCTTCTATAGCTTTGTTCATTTGTCATCTCTTACCCTCAGCATCCTAACTTGCATGCTTAAATCTTTGCTTTAGAATGCCACAATTATTAAATTATTTGTAAATTACTGTATATGCCTCAAGGTATTATACATATTAAATATTGTATCTGAATGGTGTTATTAACCATTAGTTAATGGCCACCAAGGGAACGTTAACAAGTAACAAAACAGGTTTTCAATGCAAAAGCATATAAAGACTGGAAGATTTAAATCTTCTCAACCATAAAGGAATTGAGACTCAGAGGAATTGAGACAAGAAACAGCCAAGCACCTATACATAAACATGACAGTATCTGCAGAGGGTTTCAGACATATACCTGTGGTGTTTCGTGCTTCACGTTTTTGCTCCTGAGAGGGAGAAAAAAAGCATGCAAGACATTTCAGGCACGAAGACAATAATGGATGAATATTCACATTAAAATCAAGTAACAATACTATAATGTTTGTATGACCAGGTAGGGAAAGTGACACTTCTTCTGTCTATTACCACAATCCATTTTCTTCAGACACTTTGATGGTAAGACTTATACATATATGATAATTTTTTTAGAATCTGAAATAAAACATGAGTTAAGCTCTGTAAGGTGATGACTTTGATGAACATCTGTAGAAGATCTGATTAGACTAGGAATTACAAATGGTATATAATGGTGATGAAATTCTGCAGGAGGACACAGAGCATTATTTCACATGCATTTTATACTGATCCAGAAAAACCCGACACTGCCAGGTTTGAAGATGCAACTGAAAGGAAACAAATACTACGCTAATCTCCTTCTTAAAGAAATTTCCTTTGTGCACTTCACTGCATGCTCAATACGAATACTTATATCTTTATATAGAATTCAGTCAATTAGGGCTGATTCTGCAAAAATCTCTCTGTACACATTTTGACCTTTAAAGATTATTTTCTACTCGTGGGAAGACAACTGCAGAACACAGAAGTCACTTAGTTTCACCTCTCATTAAGGGATGCTCAGAAGGGAGTCATTTTTTAAAAAGGCATATTTTCAAACACCTTTCTGCAGACACTCTTCAGGAGTGTTCAGTCATATTCTGTGCTATTCTTTTAAGAAATAATGCATTTAATTTTTTTCCCCACTGATCTCTGTGTTTGTAGCTGCTCGACAAAGAAAACTACACAAAACAAGTGAACAAGCATATCCAGATGAAAATGAAATCAGACAGAAAATATCTATTATTACATTTGGCAATAGTACTATCTATCTACATGAACATGGGAACATATTTTATGGTATCCAGGTGGCTTCACTGATGCCAACCAATGTCATCAGAGCATGTAATAGATGTAATAGCAGAGAAAAACTACAGACGATATTAATTTCCTTTTTTTTTTTTACAAAAAGCTGCAGTGAAAGGAAAACAAGTAAAATGATAAAGTTTTCAGAAAAACAAGCCCAACAAAACTTCACTTAAACCCTCTTGCAACAGTTCCTCATACCTTTCTTCTCTACTACAGCATGAAGCATCCTATATTTTCAACAGAAAACAGCCAGCTGAAAACAAACAAACTTCCCATTTGGAAAGAAAACAGACTAGTTTATCCCAGATTTGGAACTGATATGATGCAGACAGCTGGAATGGGACCTGGATTTAGCTAAGCAGTAAGTCTGGTCCATAACAATTTCACAAAGTAGGCTAAAACAGCTAATACCTGGAAGCTGGACAGGTCTAAATTTTAAATGCCGAAGGCTATATTCAGTGTCTACACCCATTATGACACATTTCTATGATTCAGATACATAACGAAATGTACTTAACCTCTCCTAATTTTGTAACTTAAATAAAAACTGCAGTTCTATTTTCCTTAGTAAAGCAATATCATAGTTTCAAGTCATGGCTTCAAAACCCCGTTCTACAGTCATACTAAAGTTTGGCTTGCATTCTCTTATCCACTCTTTTGTTGCTTATTGCTTCTAACAAGACACAGTTTTTTTAAAGTTCTTTTAAAAAAAAAAGGAAAATAGCATAGATCAGGTGTTACCACACTAAGCAGTTTTACTTCACACTCCAATTATTTGTATTGCTCCTACTTAGGTTGGTGTAAGTGAACAAAGGATGCTCTTTAAAAAAGTAAAAAATAGCATAATTGTATTATTTGTGTGTGTATATATATATATTATTATACAGGCCTGACACCACAGGAAAACCACTCAGCAAGCTAATAATCCTCTGACTTACATGGCATATTACAACATGCATAAAGAAAGCCTGTCCACATACTATAATCTTAGCAAGCATCTTACCAAAAAATAACACCTACATTCTCATGATCCTGTCTACTGAGCAGTTTATAAATTTTCTTTTATTACAATCAATAACACCGTAATTCAAAAGTAGGGACCTTTTCTTATCCTGTGAGAAATATCTCCATAAAATTATTTTGCCAGCCAAGATGGCTGTGCTTAGTTTTTGGGAGTGAGGGTAAACGTTGAGTTTCCGCTATACTGAGAAAACGAACAATTATTTTATATTAAAGCAAACTTTAAAAAGTTACATTCTGAATCTTCTGAACATAGATGGCTGTAGTTCAGCTAAGGAAAAAAGCTTTTTAGAAAGTATGGACAGTGGAAGAAGGGGACAGCTCTCTTGCTTGATATCGTATTAAGTGGAGAAAGTTTTTGCATTTTGACCATACTAACAATTTAGTTTTGCTGGCATGAGCGGAAGTACAGTGATCCCGGTGGAGATCACTGCATGACTGCCTACACACAGCTGGGAAGTTCAGACTTGGTCCTGACACCCCAGCTTCCCTGGACTTCAGCATGGCAGGGTCCGACCAAAGTGTACTACATCGCCCTCCTTTGAGGAGCCTTTGTCCCTGCTGTTCCAGAGCAATTCCTTAAAAGGTGTGAGTCACAGGACATACTCATCAACTGAATGACTTTGAATGACTTGGGCAACATCTCAGATCGGCAAGTAGGGTGTGCAATGTTACTTCCTTTCCTCAATGTGCTAAAATCTCTCCCAATGATAAAAGATCAAAAAGTAAATGACAAGCATAAAATGATAAAGATCTATAGAAAGCAGCTTATAAGGTGGACTCAGCAGACTCATCTAATTGCAGATCTAGAATACTAAAAGTATATATCTATTTTTATATATTTTAGGTCCCCTAAAATAAGGAAGAGCATACAGTGAAAGAGTGAAAATTATTCCTGTGGAAAACAGGTACTTTAGGTATCAGGATGAAGAAAACATGTCAAGTAAAGTCCTGCTCTTATTGAAACTTTATAAAAAGTTTATTGCATGCTATATTTTTCTATTCAGAAGCTGCAGATTTAAACAACGTGGTAACGCTACTGATATTACAAGTCAATAGAAATTGGCTGAAAATTGTCTGCCAAGCCTACACTGTGACAGCGAGTTCGTATAGCTTAAACTATTCATTTGGCTATGCCAGTAAAAAAAGAATACAAAATGTGGACAGAATACTGCCACAGCACCATAGGAGTATGTATTATTGCACAATATTCAAAGTAGGTAGTGTAGTATCCAGCCGTATCAATGCCCAGTATTTTATTCTGGAGGCATTAACTTCTCATAGAGGTTCTGATTCAGAAAATCAAGTAATAGCTTACTAAGAGTAATATTTTATTTGTCCTTGTTCATGAAATGTTACAGTTAACTAAACCTGAGCCTCTCAGATCGATTATGTGGATTTTTAAATTGGTAAGACACTGTAATTTGAAAAATTAAGCATATGCATGCATATACATAAACCTACCATCCCTGCTGATGTGAGAAGCAGTAACACATGCAATAGTTTTCATTGACCTTTTTGTGCAGGCCAAAGGCAGCGTGGAAGAGCCCCATTTTTCTTACAGAACTTCTGTAGCACTTATTTCTGTCATGAGAACAAAGATGACTGCAGGAGTTACATCAGATTTTGAAGTTCTGAAATTCAATGTTGATGGCCATGGGAATATTGTAGTGTCCTATGGAAATATCAGATCCTACGTTTATTCAAACTAAAGGTGGTAAGGCACTCGATTACGAACCTTCCTCTTGCTACTGGCCCTACTATGAATTATTGCTGTGGTTATCATAATTGTTTAGTATGGCCTTATCAAACTCAGCTCTATTTTATTTTTGCATTTCCTTATTTGTGTATGGATATGTACACATCCATATACAGTGGAACATCCACAATCTACGTTTTCATGTACCGGCAATTCTGCTTATTTATTAACACATAGTAGCTGAAACTGAATTATGAATTCCAGCTACAGGTAACTTGTATTAGCTGCCAAGACACTCAGTTCCAGATTTATGTAAATATTCTTCCAACAGTTTTGTGAAATTATTTTGAACAACAGTAAGAAATACACAAACAAGTATCTGAGTAAAAATAATGTAGTTTGTATTATTGTATATTTAGTCATTGTGGCAATATAAAAAATATCTACTCCTTCAAAAGCAGAAAAAAATATTTCTGTGACTATTCTGTTACTTAGGAGTATGAGGTAAACCCAAATGTGTTTGTCATTTATAATGCAACTCAAGGAAACCAACTACTGAAAAATCTGATGTTGTCATACTATCATACTACTGTAGGCATACTTTTAAGTTAAAGAGCTAGAGCTTGACCTCTTTAATTACAGTTTTTGCTTAGAATACATGGTGCTGAAGGACTGGCAGGAACAATACAACTTGAAAACTGGGTAAAAAGTTATCATATAAAAGCCTTCAAGTATATTTTTAACAAGATGCTCCCAATGTTTCAGTAAAGCACATGCCAGAAGGACTCTGGGTTGTCCCCTTCTAGGAAGCCAGTACACATACACACTCCTAACAGAAAATGACTCTGGGAAGAGATTTTATTTTCCAATTTTAACATTTGTTTACCACAAATGAAAACTTAGAATTATAATTTCAAAACTGCACTAACAGTGAGTTTTTAAAAGAAAAAATAATTTTGAGTATATTTTCTATTTTTAGGAAATATGGATAAATCTTCTTAAGTGTCTCTTTTGGATGCTCTTTCACCTTTTAAAATTGAGGGGGGGAAGAGGAATGACATCAACTTGCCTCTCCAACTCCTATTTCAGCTTTGCCCACCTGCTTCCCTTCCGTGTATGGAAACATGAAAAGGAGGAAACATGGTCCTGCACAGCTCATGGGATACACTGGAACCATTTTCTTTGTAGCATTTCCCCCACCTCCAGATATGAACTAACTGAAGACAATTTCAAATGGTTGGTCTAGGCACTAATGTTTAGCAGCCATTTCCTATTCTAAAAAATACATTTTTTAAACTACATTTGGGATCTTTAAGGCAAATAAATAAAATCGACTTTAATTTAAATATGTATTGTAAATCAGTCTTTGATTGGAAGACCAACAGGAGTAAATGTCATAACACAGATAAGAGTTTTGAAAAGTCAGCATTTGTTAAAAATAATGATAAACGACGTGAACTTTTTTTCTATGCCTACAGCATGCAGTAGTGGTCCTTTCCCGTTGAGTGAGGGTTGCAAGTGTATTGTGAAGAAGAACTTTGGGTAAATGCTACAAAGTCATTTACTGGACAACTTTGTTAAATTAAGTGCTTTTTTTTTAGATACGAAGAATATTCTTACCACTGAGGTAAGTAAAGCACTAAGCTGTCTACAGAGGTAGCCACATTTCTATTAGCAACAAGAAATGTAGAAAGGAGACTGATATAAGGAACAGTGCAGTGAACGATGCCACTTGAATTAAGGGTTTAGCTTAGGTGATCTGAGATAATCGGTATCTCTTATATGATCATTGTTTCTTTAATACAGACATATGCAATAAGCTATAATAAACCTTTTTAGTGACTGACAAATCAATGTTTTTTAAAAATTATTATTCACAGTAATTGTATTTCCTACCTGCATACCAAGCTAAAAAGTATGTATTAGAATTAACTGCAGGAGGTGAAGCAAGAGGGAAAGAAAGAAAACACATCAGGTAATATACCGTAACGATAAGATTAGAGCCTGTGGGAAGGCCTCATAACACCGAAAAGCTGCAGGTGAGTTAAGACTGTAATTCTTAGAATTTTTATATTGTATCTTATTAGGTTCTAAATTTTTGCCTTTTGTTTACAAAAAATCATATTATAAATATTTCTGATTTTCAAAGAGTATAAATTCCATAAATTATATGTTAACACACTAAATCACTCTAAGTGAAGTTATGATCATCAAAGTGATATTCACTACTTTAGGGAAATCTCTAAAAAAAAAAGATGCAATAAAAACATTGTATCTATCTCTTCAAGTTCCTGTAGGTCTCCAGATATTAAATGTAAACATGCTTATCAGAAGACTTCTTTGGGGACAGAGGAAAGATAGCATTCAAGACAGAAAAAAAGAATAATTTCCAGGCAATTTTACCATTGTTCTATTTGAAGGAGCCCTAAAGTTTAGAGTATTAGGAACAGTATGTGCAGAAATTTCAGAAAGACAGTAAGGACAGACTGACTGCAATTTGCCACACAGGTGCCATTACTGTATACAGTCTCTATTATGTCCCACAGAGGTAAACAGTACTCACTGTTATCTACAGAAACTAATGCTAGGGAAAATGCTCAAAGTCTACAGCTAATTCATTTGCTTAATTTTGTTCTAAGTGCTTGGTATAATATAAATTTCTAAGATAATTTGGACCTGATTTCTCACAGCAAATTTTTGTGATCCCATGGGAGCTTAAATGAAATGATGTAATAAATAATAACCTTTGGTACTGTGAAACAAGTCCGAGTAGCCTCTAGGGATATCATGCTGACCAGCTGCTGCTGATTCTATTTTGCTGGTGACCACTGTACTCATACAACTAATAGTACCAAATAATAGCTGGTATCATGTATTTGTACTTTAAAATACAATTATTTGTGCATGGTAATTGGGTAAAGATATTGTCTACATTTATCAACCAAAAAGAAGCCTGATAACTGGAAACTCTGTCAAAATATGTAACACTTAAATAAAAACGCTGAACCTTTCACATTGCAAACCTCTTCAGACTCAATTTGCTGTCACAGCAAACTCTTTGTTTACTACTTCTCTAGCAGCAACAGTTCTAATATGTACCTAAAATACTTGTCATTTCTCAGGCTCTTTCTCCGCTTTGGACACATCAACAATCTGTTGAAGTAAAAAAAGACTGCTTCAAGCTGACAATTTTTATGTAGAGTAACTGAATAGATACTTAACCTACTAGAACTATCATCCTATCAGTGCCATTATAACCATGGCTATCAGTGCCATCATAACCATGATCAAGGAGGTTACATTCCAGAAACACAATCATATAGTTGGCAAGAAAGTTACATTACTTTGTTCAGCGATAATGCAAACTTCAGTAAATCTACCCTTGAGTGACAAGATGATTCTGGGGAAGATTTGTATTCTCCTTGAAAAACGCTTCCAAGAAATACCACGTCTGTGGGGACAAACAGGTTTGTTCTATGTAAAGCAAATACATTTATAATAAATAAGAAACCAGATTTCAATAATACTAAACAGACATTAAAGGTCTTTTGCCTTTTTTAAGAAGATTTTTTATGTATGATTGTAGCTTATACAACACTCCAGAAAAGCCATCATGTGTTAGATTGAAAAATAAAATCAGAAGCATTTTCTCTCATATAGCTATACATGAAAAATGGGAACGTTAATGTCTTAGAAAGTGTATGTCCAGCTTTGTACTGTTACTCATTTAACAAAGCAGAAAATAAGAGACTGTACTGTAAACAAATAGCTACAGTAAAAGGACATTTTGAAATTCACACAAGTTTGAGTTCATAAACATTTTGGTTGCTCCGTAACAGTTTTCATATAAAATGAATAAAAAACCCTTGGACAGCTTTCATCACTCTTGACTACTTTTCACTTAAATGCACACAGACATACTTTATATAGCAATATACTGATGTACTGTAACATGGATATTAAACTATGATTACTGCTTTTTAATGGAGATGTGTATTATCCAATCAATATTATCTGTAATTGAAATACTCATACATTATGTATTCCCATCATGTTGTTAAGTATAAAAACATGAAAATATAATTTTACATTATTTCAGTTATATACATCAGTTCAGGCTTGACAAAGATTTTTTTTTACGCTATGATGTTTAGAGGAATAAGCCCAGAGGTACAACAAATAGCTTTCCACTGTATACAGTAATGCAATTCTACCTTTTCAAAAAGTTTAATTACCATATGAATATTATTTTAGTTTGGTCATTCTAGCATTGAACATTAAAAATCAGAATGCATCCCCCAACATTCCTGATGAGGAGTAATGCACAGAACACCTATGTATTACAGATGTGTCAAGAAATGGTTTAGTTTAATTAGGGGGAAGTTACTGATAAGTTTGACATAGAAAACACTGCATATACCTCTCCCGCTGACCGCACTGAGAGAATACACAGTGTTCACATGCTTGCAGAAACAGGCTCAGAGCCGTACCACAAAAAGGGATTTTAAGTTTCTGATAAATGCTCTGTCTTCTCCAATTTTCACTTAACATTTGACTTAAGCCTAAAAAATGTATTTCAACTAAAAATGCAAGTCATATTTCAAATTTTACTTCAGTCCAAAATAAAACAGAGTTACTCATACTGCATGAGGCAGTGTATCCACAATGCAGAAAAAAAGTAAGCTGTTAAACTAAATGTACAGAATATTATCTACAGGGAAAGCTAGAGAAACATGATGTTGCTTTGATTTGCATTAGCATTTAAATTAATGTTATTGCACCCCTCCTAGGATTCCTTTTTGCTTTGTAAGTAGAGTTATCAATTTTAAATACACATAATTAGAACATATGGTAACTTCAGATAGCAAAGAATATTCATAATGTTTAAGATTCAGGAAAGTTTTAATATTTTCATCAGTACAGATTTGCACCTAATTTGAGTTATTATCTAGCTTAATTAAAAAAGACATTGCCAAGGTTCTGGGGGTTTTTCATAACAAAGAATTTTACTAGCTACTGCTCAGAATTAACTTTTAACCATTTGAAAACTGCTTCCTTAAGGGAACAATTTGAGAACAATTTTCTTAATTCAAAAAAATATCTAACGCTATTTTACTGCTCACCATTAATTTTTTAACTATAGCCTTCTCTCTCTGCACATATATATATATATACGAACACAACTGTACAAAAGTAGAGATAGATATGAACCAAATCTTTGGATCATAACTCCCTGAACATCAGAGTTAAGAGGAGCTCTAAATCAGCACCCATCTATCTGACTCCTCATGTGCTTGTATCGAGTACCACTCCAACCAAGATAAACCTTGATCTTTAGAGATCACAACGCATATCTGAGCATCACAGCTTGGGCTCGTCTGTAGAATAAACTGTTGAACATGTTCAAGTGAGCTGGCGATGGCAACACTGCCAAAAACTAAAACATTTACCCAACCTTGACAGTGTCCTTTTAGATTTTATAGTTTCTATAACCCAAGTGTAGCTAGTAAAATTAATGGAACACTTGCAAATAAAACCATAGAAAAAAGTTTATTTCAAATGTCAAGCATTGCCAAGTAATTTTATATTAACATCAAATGTTAAAGAATAGGATATACAGCAAAGTTTTAATAACAATATTAAATTACAAGATTTGAATGTTTTAATTATTATTTCTTCTCTTCTCAACATTACATATTTGGCTTTGAAAAATACGGAACTGACACCATAAGCCTCATTTTCATACTCCACTTCCCTGCAGTCTAGTTTTCTTTTTTTTTTCTTTTCTTTTCTTTTTTTTTTCCTTTAGTCATAGTCAACCATTATGGAAGCAAATTTATTTAAAAGCCAGTTTTTGTTTGTGAAAATACCTAAAAATATTTTTTTCGTTTTAAATGTTTTTTTTTTATTTTTTCTTATAAAACATGTCACATCTTGATGCAATTGATGTCAAGTGTGCTTAAGTCAATATGAACCAAGGGACTAACAACGGTGGCTGCAGAAACTGGTGTGTTGCCTGTACAACGACTTCAGTTAGATTACAGTACTTCCATGTTAGCTGTGCATGTCAGTCAAACTTCATC